>CM042036.1:49892500-59892500 GCA_023525975.1 Smallanthus sonchifolius
AGGGTGCATAGTGTACTTGGATTTGTGGGCTTCCTCGAGAATCCAAATATTGGAATCCATATACGTTTATTCATGCTTAGGATGTCGTCATTTCCTTTGACGGGTTGTTCGATCATTCCTATCATTCACTTGTGTTCGAGTTTTGCGTCTTTCGAGGCTGAATTATGTGCCTTTTTGATTTGAGAGATAAGACTGACTTGTAGGTCAAGTCTTAGGGCACGTACTCGTTTTGGTTTCTCATGTTCTTTTCGACTTAAGGCGTCGGCTACCACGTTAGCCTTGCCTTCATGACAACCTATCTCACAGTCATAGTCGCTTAGGACTTCCATCCATCGTCTTTGTCTCATGTTCAGCTCTTTCTGACTGAAGACATACTTTAGACTCTTGTGGTCTGTGAAAATCGTGAACTTGACTCCGTAGAGATAGTGTCTCCATAATTTCAGTTCGAAGATTATGGCACCTAATTCCTGGTCATGAGTCGTATAATTCTTTTCTTGAGTCTTAAGTTGTCGAGACGTGTAAGCGATGACTTTGTTTCCTTGTATCGATACACACTCTAAACCAGTGTGTGATGCGTTGTGGAAAACCACAAAACCCTTGTTGCCTTCGGGCAGCGATAGAATTGGTGCTTAGGTTAGTTTCTGCTTTAGCGTTTCAAACGCTTTGTTTTGCCTTGGACCCCATTCGTATTTGATTGTCTTACGGGTCAGTGCAGTCAAAGGAGATCCTTGAGAAGTCCTTACTAAAACTTCAGTGATATCCTGCCAAGCCGAGGAAACTTCACACTTCGGTTGGCATTTTTAGGATTTCCCAATTGGATATAGCCTCAGTCTTAACTGAATCTACTTGAATTCCTATTTCATTTATGATGTGACTGAGAAATTGCACTTTTGACAACCAGAATTCACACTTCAAGAATTTGGAGTAAAGTTGTTTGTTCCTTAATAGCTCAAGTATCGTCCTTAGATTGTCGGCATGAGTTTCCTTACTCTTGGAGTAAATAAGTTATCGTCCATGAATACGATTACGAATTTATCCAAGTAAGGTTCACAAATTCGATTCATTGTGTCCATAAATGTTGCGGGAGCATTTGTATGTCCGAACGGCATAACCGTGAACTCAAAGTGACTGTATCTAGTTCTGAACGCAGTCTTAGATACGTCATCTTCTTGGACTTTTAATTGATGATAGCCTGATCGCATGTTTATCTTGGAGAAGCATTTTGCTCCTTGGAGCTGATCAAACAGATAGTCAATTTTTGGAAGTGGGTACCGGTTTTTAATCGTGACTTCGTTCAATTCCTGGTAATCTATGCACATCCTCATCGATCCGTCTTTCTTCTTTACGAAGAGTATCGGAGCTCCCCATGGCGAAGAACTCGGTTTTATAAAACCATTCTCCATTAATTCATCGAGTTGTTTCTTCAACTCAGCCATCTCGGTAGGAGCTAATCTGTACAGAGCTTTGGCTATCGGAGCCGTGCCATGTACAAGATTTATTTGAAACTCCACTTCCAGATCAGGCGGTGTTCCATCCGTTATGAAAGTATTCCAACATTTCTTAAACTGCCTTTACAGACATCTCATAGTAAACATGTTATAGATATCTTTGTCTAATCATGAAATCCAAACTTTTGTTTTAAAACTAAACCTTTAATTGCAATATCCGTTTTGCAATTGGTTCGTCTATCTTTTTCTTATGTATCAAGGGTTACTGATCTGCTTAGTACTACATATTGACTTAGCTTATTTTTCTTTCAAATTTTGAACTACACCTTTTCAAGGTGATATTTTTAATAACGTCTTATCCTTGACGTATATTTTCAATGGATCTTTCCTCTTATAAGTATAATCCTTTTGCTAATCACAATCCTTTTCTTGGGTTTGTAAAAACCAACATGGTAATTTCCCATATTTCTTAGATTATGATACGTGGTTTCTCTATGATTTATGATTTAACACATAGGTGTTCTGTACCTCTTATTGTACAATACTTCGAATGGTCTTGCCTTACTTCTACCTCCTTTCAAGGTTTATTACATGGGTTCGGAGCGTATCTTCCAGAATCTTTTATTCGCTGCCCGTAATCGGCTTCCATATTATTCATTCTTAGGAATCATTATTTCCTCTGACTAATTGGTTAAGCCTTTCTTCTTTAAAAAGCTTTCCTTAAATTCGGCTTGATCAATTCACCTTAACAACAAATCTTAAGGTCGTTATTTCCCTGATGTGTATACATTCATTTCTTACATTTGTTAATCACATAACTGTTTCATCATTTCGTGATTCATGGATGACTAAATTCTAATTCACTTACACAAGTCATCCTTATAAGATTCTTTGATATATCATCACCGTTCTTTTTAAGGATTACTCTAATCCTTCATTCTTCTCCAGTGTTTTAACACGAGGAATAGAAATACTTATTGATCCTTACATATGATAAGGTACATAGGGCCTATTTAAATCCGCCCCTTTCTTTTCCTTCGAGGATACGAACACTTTCGTAAGGAACTTCTAGTAATCCCACATAAGGGTTTACATAGGTATGGTTATGTCTTCCAACCATAAGGCTTAAATGAAAGCTTACAGAAGGTGTATATATAGATTTGTTCGTAGTTTCTGGTTCCTTCAAGATTTTTCCGAAAGTCCTTCCGGTACTTTTTATATCTATACCGGGTTCATTACCGGTTTCATTTGTTACTTGCCGATCTCCAAATAAAACTCGGTCTTTTGCCTTTTCCGGGCATTAAGAAAATATTCTGGTTATAGGAAAAGAATACAAGGTATTCATTGGAAGCGGAAAGGCTATAGAATAACTAAAGTTAGTCTTTCATCATCTCCTTTCCTAGTTCCTTCTTTTCCATACTTTTGGAGTTGTTCTCCAATCGTCTTTCTCTTCTTCTTTCCTTTTGTCAGATCCTATTTCACCTCATCTGTCTCCCGTATGGCACGGTTAAGACATGAGCTAGTATAGACTGAAGGATAATCATATTGTGGAGGAGGATCTCAAATTTCCATCACCACACCATTGTACACATTTTGGTACAGATTGGATGGTTCCAAAGGAGGAACGTTTATTCAGATAAACTTCATATGGATCATAATCCATAGAATTTCCCGACTCAGGGAATATATAGATTTCGAAGTATAAGCAGAGAATTAGAATTATTAGGAATATAATCATCTGGATTTTCAAAATCTGGAATCATATTTGGATCAAAGTAGTAACGTGGCTTCTTCATTAGAGTCCTTTCCAACCCGAGGTAAGTTTCGATATATTTCCTCCATCCCATCAGTTGAGGGCGTGGATACTGTCTCGGATGACCATACCACCCATATTCTTAGTTGCGTAGCCTTCACTGGCTCCAGCCTGATTTACTTCAGTTACCCTCGGTGAAGGAGTATCTATTCGCCAGTTACTCAAATCCGAATCTTTGTTGTGCCCAGAGCACTTGGATCCGCATCCTTGTGTACAAACATCTTGTATTATGTTTTCTAAGGAGGGAATATTCCACCCGGTCGTATTTGGATCATCATTAGGAATGTTAATTGGTATCGCCCTAGTTCCGTAGGGACTTTCTTCCGATATAGTAACTATCACCTCCAGACATTTCCAATTTCTTATACTATCGGTCTTAGATACAAGAATCTATGTATAAGTATCTACCTACTTTCATCTTAGTAGGCATTCTTTCCCGATCTTGTTAAAGCTTAGATACTAAACCAAGTATCTAACTAAAACCTGGGTATCATCAAGGTTAGAGCCTAGATACTATCTCAAGTATCTAATTCGCTAAAACCTCAGGCTCTGATATCAACCAATGTCACACCCCACCCCGGGCAACCCCGAGGCTTTACCGGGCTGCGACGTCAGGTGGCGGCACCTTCGGTACCTGCTTTGATTTTAGAGTTTGGTTTGGTGTAGCAGAATAGTGGTTTTAAACAAGATCTTTTTAACGATTTTCAACCTCAAGGGTTGGTTTTGTAAATACTAGAATTTTGTCGTGTAGACAAAAGATTTCTTTATTTAAATACTTGGGTATAAAACCCGATCGTTTGTATATTTGATTTTTGAAATCAAAACCCTGACCAAAGTCAGTAAAATCTACAAGGAGGTATTCTCCCTAGGGAGTCGACATCCTTTGGGCACCTTATCCTTGTCTTTTCTAAGGTTCTTTCCTGTGCCTCGCACAAACCTGTATACACATTTTTGGCGCACCGGGTCCATGTGTGTGGCCTGACCCGGATTATGCAACAAATCTGTCATCGGGACTTAGGCCGTAGTCGGTCCCGGTACTATGAGGTCATTTCATTCTTTTCCTGAAAACACTTGAAAATGAACATCAGCTATATGCTAGTAAATACTTTATGACCTCAAATCATTTTCATAAGCATGGCAAATAGTTTAATTAAACAGTTAAACATTTCATCATTGGAGGATTCTAGTGATCATATCACTTCCATGCATTTCATCCATTTGTATACATTGGACAAGCACTCGGGGCCACGTGGCCAAACTGGCACAACTACGTTTTACGCATCACCCAGCCTGACTGGTCCGGAGCGAGTATAAATATTTGATCAAACTTTACATACACTTCTTAGGTATCAACATCCCTAGGGGTAGAACCCCTAATTCTAGTATTGGTATTAGTAAATATTTAATTATCGTGTTTGCCCTTTTCGTAAACATATTTGATCTTTTGAGTGAAGGTGACGACAGCACCAGCACGTCTTATTTTCGTGATAATAGCTTACAGCCCAATCACGTCTTACAATTCGTTTTTTGTAAAATCTCACTCTCGCCATGAGAACGAGTATTTTTTATAAAGACGAGTATCCACCGTTATTTTGAAGTCGGAGATCGAAGGATAATAATCTTAGTGCTAAGTAGCTCTTAGAGTTTAGCTCTTAGGGCTCTAGCACCTAACTTGCACTTCTATGCATTCCTCTAGTTTCTTCGGGCTCTAAATGCTCGAGTCCGGTTGAGAAGCGAAAGCCAGTCAAACTCAGAGGAGCGGCTCAGGAGTCGGGACAGCTGGAGGGCTCAGGAATGGCTTGGGAGCAGAGGAAATTCAATAGAAAGTTTGAGAGTTGGTGTGAGAATGATGAGAAAATGCTTCTCTATTTATAGGCCTGGTGGCCACCCATATCGGACCGTTATCCTGATGGATGTCGGTCCGATATGCCTCCCTTGTCCCGCATGCGCGCCACATGGCAGCCATGCAAAACCAGTGTCCCACCCTTCCATAGGGGACCGAGTGGACATACCATTGCGGTCAGACATATGTCCGCGCGTCCAGCATGCTGACGCATGCCCTACACGTGTCACGACACGTGTCTGGTGCAGAGGGTGTCTAGGGATTTGCGTTTTGGACCGTTGGCCAAGCACATGTCGGTCCGACATCCGTGGTTCTCCCATATCAAACCGATATCTAATCATACGTCGGTCCGACATCCATTGTATTCCCATATCGGACCGATATCTCAGCGTTTGTCGGTCCGACATTCCCTATCTTCCAGAATTCTTTAATAAATTTTTCTTTCTTCTAAGATTCTGTAATTACCCGTCCTTCGGGTTTTGATGTTTCTAACCCTTGTGGTTTCATCTTTGGCATAATTGGAACCATAATCAAACCCGTCATATTTCTTTTGCTTAGTTCGGGCGTCATTATGATTGGTCAAAACTTTATCCCTGTTCAAGACCGAAATAAATCTTAGGCGGAGGCCTAACGAATGATGGGTAATTATCTAGTCATAATCGTGGTTAGCTTTGGATAACACTATCTAGTTTAGACATGGGTGATCAGTCCATGCCTAGACCAGGGTTATGTCACCCAATGCCTACCCTGACTACAACTCTAAGCCCCACTAAAATAAATACTTAAACTCAGAAATAGAAAGACGAACCTGTCTTTAAATTGGTAGAAGGTTTTGAATGAGAACTTAAGAGTAATATTAAGTTCTATTTATAGGGAAGTTTGTTCACCATATGTCACCTTCCTACCACCTTCCTCACATGTTGGTGCACCTTCCTACTACCTTCTTTACATGTTATGTGCACCTTCCTACTACTTTCCTCACATTTCATGTGCACCTTCCTACTACCTTCCTTACATGGTAGTTTCTAGGAAAGTATGACGTCGATATATATATATATATATACATATATATATATATATATAAAAATATATATATTATAATTATTATTTTATCAATATTAATTTAGCTTGTATCTCGTCTTTCTCTTATAACGTTTTATATATAACGTTTTTATAAAGTTCCGACTACGTCGTCGGAACGTACTTATTTTTCTCTATGCTTAGATCAAAGTTTCGTTAGAAACGGAGTAAGGTCAAAATAATATATATTAATATTAATATTAATATTAATAATTAATTGTTCGTCCAGGATTTCTAGGTCGAACATCTAAATTGTTACCCTCTAAATTTCAGAATTTCTTAATTTATTTTCTAACTCTCGGGTTCCGTCAATTCCCGTCATTTCTTATAAGTGTTCCCGGCAATATTGAGACCGTAAGTTGGCAGGTGTTAAAGTAAATGTCATCTTCTCTCTGACTGACTTGCAATCCTAAGAAAAATGATAGTTCACCCATATTGCTCATCTCGAACTAAGATTTCATCACCGTTTAAAATTCTCTTCACAATTCTTCGTTTGTTGACCCAAAAATGATATCGTCCACATATACTTGTACCAAAAGAATATCATCTTCTGCTTTCCTTATGAAGAGAGTCGAATCTATCTGTCCTCGATCGTAACCTTTAGACAGTAGATTCTTGGATAACGTCTCATACCATGACCTTGGTGCTTGATAAAGACCATAAAGTGCTTTATCCAATTTATACACTTTATTTGGGAACTGTGGATCTTCAAATCCAGGTGGTTGAGTGACATAGACTTCTTCATGGACTTTACTATATAGGAAAGCACTCTTTACGTCAAGTTGATAGACCTTGAAGCCAACGTATGAGGCATAAGCCAAGAATAATCTGATTGCGTCAATTCTAGCAACTGGGGCATACACCTCGGTATAATCCAGACCCTCTTGTTGATAAAAACCCTGTACAAATAGCCATGCCTTGTTTCTTATCACAACATGTCGATCGTTAGTTTTACATTTGAACACCCATCTAGTACCAATAGGGTGTACTCCTTTTGGCAAATCAACCAAATCCCATACACGCAACTTGCGGAATTGAGACAATTCATCCTGCACAGTGAGAGCCTCTTTCACGTTCTTTGGCTCCATTTGGGATACAAATGCAACATGCAAGCATTTCTCCATGATACCTGTATCAAGTATCTCCGTGCATCGACTAGTGTTCTCAGTAATTGTTCGACTCCGAGTTTGAATTCCAACATCAGGATCACCAATGATGTTGTCAATTGGATGATTCTGATGCACCCTTGTTTCTGGTATTTCCTGTTCCTGGATAACTGAATCAATATTCGTACTAACTTCCTCCACATTTAGAGAATTTGAAGAAGAAATATTGATAGGATCAACTTGTGCTTCTCCTTCCAAAATGTCAGGATCAGCTTGAGCATCATTTCCGTCAACGTTTGTGTCCTCTTCAGTGTCATTATCAAGTGTTCCTGATGCAGATGACGCATTAGAATCAGTGGAAGGAATAGGTACAGTGGACCTTGTTGAGAATGTGGAGTGATCATTGCCACTGCAATGTTCATACAGTCTGGCAGCATCTTCAGCAAATAAATCCGAAATATTGAAAGACTTGAAAAGAGTATCATAATCAAAACCCCACGTTGGACCAGTTGGTTCTGGTGGAATGCTATGTTTACTGCAATCCACCTCAAACCATTCTTCTACTGAGCGAGTTTCTTTGTTGTAAACCCTCTTGCAAGGAGAACTGGCAACATATCCAAGAAAGATTCCTTCCGTTGCTTTCTCATGAAATTTTGATTTACGATCTTTGGATTGTAACAACAAAGAACATGGACTACCAAAAGGAATTAAGTAGTCCAGATTTGGTGGTCGGTTGTTGATTAACTCGTAATAAGTTTTGTTGCGACGTTTCACCACAAGAACTCTATTCAACGTATGACATGTTGCATTCACCGCTTCAGGCCAAAAAGTAATTGGTAGTTTGGCATCTGCCAGCATAGTCCATGCAGTTTCTATTAGAGTTCTGTTCTTCTGTTCTGCCACTCCATTCTGTTGTGGTGTATATGGAGCGTTGAACTCATGACGAATACCCTTCTTGAGACAGAAAAGCTCCATCATGTTATTCTTAAACTCTATGCCATTATCACTTCTGATTCTTCTGATCTTCAGTTTGCATAAGTTTTCTAAGCTTAGATTAAGATATTGAAGAATCTCAGCAGTCTCGTCCTTTGTACCTAGAAAATGAACCCAAGAGAAACGTGAGTAATCATCAGTAACAACAAGACAATATGACTTTCCACCAATACTCTTGATACTTATAGGGCCAAACAAATCCTATCAATTGAGTTTTGGTGTCACACCCCGACCGATGGCGGAATCATCGGGGCGGGACATGTAGACTATTCATAAGCACAAGGTTGACTAAATTGAATATATTAAACGTCAAATTTCATTGCAAATAATCCAAACATAACCAAATCCAAGATAGAACAAAATTGAAATACATAGAGTTCTTTTATTTAAATTAACTAAGTCCAATCCTATGTGTAGCACATCTTGAACAATCTCACACGTTAGAACCTGAAACATGAATAAAATAAAGTCAACTAAAAAGTTGGTGAGTATAACACAGGTTTGTATATAGATAGCATATAGTTGTAAAACAAATCCTTACATAACATGATAAATAAGGCATTTATGAGGAGCAGCTATTGTGTAACCATGTACAATCAAACCTTTGTAACTAGCATGCAAAAATTGTGTTGTCTGTATCAATCACCCCAATCTGGGTTGGTTTGTCAGACTCAATAGATCTATCATTGAAAACCGCCGGCTTGTATAGTTAATGATTATACATAATCGCATACAAAGGTTAGCACACCTAGCACTCGGGCATAAAGCTCAAATTGCACACATGAATGTAAATAGGATTTGTACTTGTGTTGTTTGTGTAAATGTAACGTGTAATTTGAATAATGTTCATGTTTCACCCCAAAAGTGTAAAAGAGTAAAAGGGGCTATGAAATACTCACTTGGTTTCGAAGGCATAGCTAACAGAGATACTAGATAGAATAAGGATCCTTGAAATGCACAAGTTAACCTAAGAAGTAATGTATATGGTATTAATAGTGTGCACCAATGTTTAAGTCTAAAGTTGCATTTGGACTTGTGTAATAAGGTCATTGATTTGTAATTGGAGGTATTGAATAAAATATATAAAGTTTGAAATAGTATTTTTAGAACATTTTGATTAAGGTTTGAGTTTAAATAATTAATTAAGTAATGTAAATAATTATTGTTTATGAAAACATTCTAAGTATTAGTTATAAGTTAGTATAATTAATTAATCGTTTTTGTTTAAATATAAATTAAATAAATAATCATTTTATTTATTTATTTATAAAATGTAACTTAACCATTTAAATACTTTTTAAATGAAAGGTTTAACAATAATTGTAAATTAAATTTTATAAACTTTAAATAATTAATTTTTCCATTTATTAAATATTTGTTCTTTCTAAATAAGATTAAATGCAATTTTATAAAATTCAACTATTTTTATTTTGTAATTCAATCAGAATATTTGTGGTTTGAAAAATATATAAAATTTATAATTCTGCCAAGATTTTAACTCACACACGACCGTGCCTGGGAAGGGCACGATCGTGCTCAAACCACGGGCGTGACCATGCTAATCATGGCGTGACCGTGTTGATCAAACAGAGGGCTTAAACTAATTAAATCATTAGGCACGACCGCGCCTTGGCCAGGCACGATCGTGTCTATGATTTCAAGACACGACTGAGATTAGCCAAAGGGCATGATTGGGTCTGGACAGGAGGACACGACCGCCCTGGTAATCGGCACGTCCGCGTCTAATGAGGCACGACCGCGCTAGATGATTAGCGCGACCGTGTCTATTCCAAAACAGACACGAATTGACTGATTTTTATATTGTTATTGCTGGGAATCATAGGGCTTTTATTTACCGTGCTATTACGAGTCTTGTTATATAGATTAATTGTATGTAAGTCATGTTTAGAACTGGGTTCGATTAAATCGTTTTTGAACAAAACTCATATTCGGATTTCGGACTAATTCTATATTGAGAGCCCGAATTAATATGGGGCTTTTGATCTATAGGCTAAATACACTGTGGAAAGAGTTTCAATTACCCGGATGGACGACGAATTGATAGATGACGGTAGGAAGGAGTTCCGGCGTCGACGAGTTCGGTTTCCGGCGTCTTCCACTGCACTTCCGGCTAAACCAGTGTGTTCAGGGGTTTCAGAGAGATTCTATGGAGCGATTGATCGAGGGAATTACACTTTAGAATAGGAGGATTTTGGTTCAAGTGAATGATTTTAGTTTTCTTTGAGATGAATCGATTTCTGTTGTCAGTTGTTACGATTGATAATATTATTGTCTTTGATAACAAAAATGAAACGTATATCGGTTACGAAACTCGACGATTCTCGCGTTTAAAACTGATTTTACGTTTCAACTGATACTAGGCGCGACAGTGCCCAAACAAGGCGCGACCGTGTTAACGTACCATGCGCGATCGTTCCAAAGCAAGTCGCGCGACCGTGCCAAAGCACTCGGCACGACCGTGCCGGAACGAGGCGCGACCGTGCCTATTAGGGTTTCTTGAAAATTTTTAACATCAGACCTTGTAACTTTGGTCTTTCACATATTTGCATAAATAGATACTTATGTAGTGTTTTAGTAGGTTATAACCGTGTAAAATTTGCGGGTTAACATTGAAATATAATACTTAATTGAGGGTATGAATAGAACAAAACATCGCACTAGAACTTGGTTCAAAGTGCATTACATTGAATTTGAAATACGAATACTAAAAATCAGAAATGTTTCAGTCTCCCCATGTTGAGGGAATTTCGTCCCGAAATTTAGTTAGAGGAGACTACAGCATCGATAAAAAGGTGGGGGTACTTGAGCTTCATTTGGTCTTCTCGTTCCCAAGTGAATTCAGGACCACGCTTAGACTCCCAACGGACTTTGACAATAGGAATACGACTTCGCTTGAGTTGCTTGATTTCACGATCCATAATTTCTACCGGTTTCTCAACGAAGTGCATCATTTCATCAATGTGCACGTCATCAATCGGTATATGGAGATTCTCATCGGCGAGACATTTCTTCAGATTTGATACATGAAATGTAGGATGCACATTGCCAAGAGATGGAGGTAACTCGAGTTTGTAAGCCACTTTCTCAATCCTTTTAAGGATTTTGAATGGACCAACATAGAGAGGGGCTAATTTGTCTTTCCAAAGCGGATCACACCCTTCCACGGGGACACCTTAAGAAGAACAAGGTCACCGACTTGAAATTCCAAGGGTTTTCGTCGTTTATCGGCATAACTCTTTTGCCGACTTCTCGCTGTTCGGATGTTGTCACGGATTTGAATAATCTTGTCGGATGTTTCTTGAATTAGCTCGGGACCGGTGATTTGTGCTTCACCAATCTCGTTCCAACAGATAGGAGAACGACACTTGCGACCATAAAGAGCTTCGAATGGAGCCATGTTAATACTCGTTTTCACACCCCGACCGATGGCGGAATCATCGAGGCGGACAATGTGATGATTGTTCAAAAGCACATGATAGCTAAAGGTTGCATAATTCATTAATTTAATTTAAAGACAACAAGATCCAAATACAATACATTCCAAATAACCTAGTCTAGTTCAAAACATTGATTTATTTAACTAGGTCCATAGTCCTTAAGTGGAGAAACCTTCGGCAAGTAGTCACATATCCAAACCTGAAACATTATTTAAATCAAGTGTCAACTAAAAAGTTGGTGAGTACATAGGTTTAGTAAATCCAGTAAATAGTAGTGTAAATCGTTTTGCAACTCATTGTTTATCTTGTTAAACATAGCATATGATGTAACATTTATTTAATCACAATTCAAATCGAGTTTGACGCGCTTGAACAGAGCACAACAGCTAAGTCTGGTATGCTTGAATATAGTTACCCACTATATCCGGTATGATTGAATATAACACGCGGTTATATCCGAGTATGCAGTAATAAACACCCTAACCGGGTGGGCTGGTCAGGCACAATAGATCTATCAATATTACAGTTGGTTGTCTTGTGTATAAATGTACGTACATCCAAAGAATAAGCATATAGTCTCATGTATAACACGTATAAACAATGTGAGTAGCATGAATAATGTTTCACCCCAAAATGTATAAAAATATAAAATAGGGGCTATGTAACTCACCTGGCTAGCGGATGTTTTTAAATCCACAAGTGCGGGTGATAAGGATGTTGAAAACTAAGCACGATGAAATCCTATGTAGATAAATACGTATTATTGTATGTTTGTATGTGCGTATTCGTATTTAAATGTATATCGGTTTTATAATAATATTCCTTAATATTTATTTATAAAATATGGTAGGAATATGATAATGGTTTTGTAAAACTTTAACTTAAAAATATATATATATATTGTTTTAAACGAGTATTCATTATATTTAATGTATTTATAAATAATAATAACAAATAAAAGAAAATTCTTTATTTGACTAATCATGTTATACAGTTTAAAATTTGTTTTAACAAGTTTATTAAAAATATTGCAAGATTTATAAAAATGAGACCTTTTACATATTAAATGTATTTTAATAAGTTTATAAACATGTTACAAGGTTTATAAAAATATAGGACATTTTATATATATAAAAATGTGTTTAAACAAGTTTATAAAAATGTTGTAAGTTTTATAAAAATATTGGACATTTTATATATAAAAATGTGTTTAAACAAGTTTATAAAAATGTTGTAAGTTTTATAAAAATATTGGACATTTTATATATAAAATGTGTTTGAATAAGTTTATAAAAATATTATAAGATTTAAAAAAAAATTGGAATAGTTTATAGATAAAAAGATTGTTTAATAGATTTCAAAATAAACGAACGATCAAACCGACTCGTTTTAGTCTTTAGTGTATAAAAATAATATTAAAATAAGTTAAGATAATTAAATAAAATAAAAAAACGAAAATAGGAGCAAAATGGGGTTGGGCCGTAGGCCACCCGGATCGAACCCGCGACCTGATACACAAACACACACACGCATAACCAGCCGGGCTACTGCCCATCGCTGGTTATGTGTGTGTCGTTTAATTGATATACACGCAACCCGTGTTGGTCGCTGGTCCTCGGCAATCCGGCAACCGCGTCCGAGGACTTGAGTTTGCTCGGTAATCCTCGAGCGATTGTCGAGATTTCGTCGGGGATTGATTACCTGACGATGACAGAAGCTAATGGACCCGAAATGAGGCTCGAACTTGGTCGCGAAGTGTCCGGTCGGCAAGGCTTTGGAACTCGAAAATGTCACAAGTGGGAATCGACTTCTGGATGGAATTAAACTTCGAAACTTTGGTCACAGCTTCTTTCAGGGACGACGAATGCGATGGTAGTCTCAATTTGGAGTGAGAATGTGTGGACGGAGGGTAACGAGTTCGAGCAGGGCCGACAATGGCTATTTATGGCCGGGCCTGATTCTTATGCTCGAACGTGCAATTGGACACGTCCCGACATAAGTCTGGACGAGGCGAAGCTAACCCAACATTCGGCAGGCGTGGAGGTGGCCTGTCGGGCACGAATTCGGATGTGGTAACTCGGCCACCAACAGGATCGGATGATCCTTATGTTGGGGGAACAAATTGGTTGAGGGTTCTGGTTCGCGTGGGGGAGACGAAGCCAGAGGTGCTTTTGTCGGGCGTTGAGGTGCAGGGAACAACCCTGTCGGGCGTTCGCCGGAGAAAAGCTCGGACCGCCGGACAAAGGGGGAAGAGGTGACCGGATAATCGATTTGTGTTTTGACAGATTTAGTCCCTGGAGTTTGGTTTGATACGGAATAGCCCTTAAATTAAATACCGGATGAATCCCTGTGGTTTCATTTGACCAGAAACAGCCCCTCAACGATTTTAAATTTTAAATCTTTTTAGTTTGGTTAATTACAATATAACCCCTGAACTTTTATTTAAATAATTAATTAGATTTCTTTTTCAATTTCAATTAATTTATTTTATACTTATATATTTTATAAATCCACTTTCTTTAATAAAACTAATCTTTTTAAATAATTATCTTTTTGAAATAATGCATTAAATTATTTATTTAAATCATTAAGTTTATTTAACTTAAATTCTTTTAAACTAAAATGAAATTTAAGTTTATAAAATTTATAAAACTTATGTTTTTATTTAAAAATCCATCTTTTTAAATGGTTAATTTAATAAAATTGTAAACCATCGATTTATTTATATAAATTATTTAATTTAATAACATAATTTACATAGTTTATAACCTTAAAATATTTTTAAAATTTACTTTAAAAATACATAAATTGTACGCCAATTTGTATAAATTTGATTAAATATACGTGTATATGATTTGAAATAGAATGTTAATATTTATGTGACAATTATTACAACAAAAATTTTGAAAGGTCACAGTCTCCCAAGTTGAAGGAATTTCGTCCCGAAATTCGATTAGCGATGGTTATAGAAGCGGGAAAGAGATGTCAAAAGGTTTAGGATGGAATTACTTCACAAGAGAAATATTCAGCGGGGAAATATCGTATGATAACGGATGACGATGCTAATTCGAGTCGAGTTTTCAACTAATTGCTCTAATAGTATAAGGAGATTTATGCATACCATTGCTCATACAACGCATGAATGTAAACTACTAGAACCCAGATTTAACAATATTGGTGCCAATCACTTTGTGACATGGCATTTTCCTTTAAAACTCCACCCCACGGGTGTTCATATTTTCAAATTTTGCAAAAAAACATTTTCTAAAATCCGGTCCTCCTCTTAGTACTTATGCACGGTTTATACTCGTTATATCAAGTGGGTTTATGTATAGGGTGTACCAGCGGCTAACCCACCACCCCTTTGATATACTGGGGATCCCCCGTGCATAATTACTAGGATTTAGATCATTTTAATCAAATCACCTTTCTCAATTGAAAATTGTACAATGAAATGCGTGCAATTTATAAATGTTATCACGTCTATGAGTGGTTTCATAGCACAAATATGTCTAACAATTCAAGAACCGATCCTCTTCCTAGTACTTATGCATGGTTTATACTCGTTATATCAAGTGGGTTTATGTATAGGGTGTACCAGCGGCTAACCCACCACCCCTTTGATATACCGGGGATTCCCCGTGCATAATTACTAGGATTTAGAACTTCAACAATTCAAGTAGACTTTAACAGAGCTAGCAAGTTGTATGACTAAATTTAAACATAATAGATTTGTTTCGCGAAAGTATAGGAATGAGATAGCTGTTATATGCAATCACGGATTTTAGAATTTATAGCAATGGATTTCCCATCCGCTATTACCATGATATACGAGTTATCAAAATTGGTTGGTTGTTTAGCAAATAGATGGTTAAGAGCAAGAGACACAATTTTGAATATTGAATAAAACGGATGTATAAAGATAGAGAACAAGGGACGTACCGTTGACAGTGTCGTCATTGGCCGGAGTCTTGTTAGCATTTATATTAAAGGCTCGTCCACGAGGACCACCTTGATTTTGAAGTCTTGGACATTGGTTCCGAAAGTGGTTTGGGTCTCCACATTCGTAACAGGCCCGTCCATAGGTGATAGCGAGAGGCATTGGATGATTGTCTTGAGTAGCTTGATTAACGATAGTGCGAGCATGGCAAGTAGTAACAACGTGTCCATAGCGTCCACATTTTGAGCATAGACGGCATGTAGCATGCGGGGCATGGTGATACTTGCAAGTAGGGCATTGGGGAAATGAACCTACATAATTTCTCAGAATTTGACCCTCAGGAGTAACTTGGGTCACAGGTACGGCAGGAATGACGGCCTCAAAGTTTTGGGCCTTACGCTTCCTATCATGATGGAAAAATTTGGGTTCTTCATCTTTGTCGGACACGGAAGTAGCAGCTTTGTCGACCACTTTCTTGGTACCCTTCCTAGATAAGGTACTTGCTTTGACATGATTGTCAGTCAACACAGCAGACAAACGGATAGCGTCTTCGAGAGTGGAGGGATTACTTCCCAATACGGTGTCTTGGAGCGGCATAGGCAGTCCACCTATGTATTTCTCAATTCCCCGCGCTAAGGGAGTAACCATGTGGGGCACGAGCAGACTTAGTTCTTGAAAACGAGTGGTGTAAGCTAAATTCTCTCCGCTATCTTGGGTGAGATCCCAAAATTCAGCTTCGAGCTTCCTCATTTCGTTGCGAGGACAGAACTCGTCAGTCATAAGTCGTTTCATTTCGTCCCAAGACAAGGACATAGTGGATTCGTTGCCTCGAGTACATTTCTCACCGTTCCACCAGGTGAGTGCTCGTTTTTGGAAGACGCTGGAAGCATAACGGACTTTGTGGTTGTCGGGACAATCGCTGTTTAGGAAGGTACTCTCCATACTTTCAAACCATTGAAGAAGGCCAGTAGCACCCTCCGTCCCGAAGAATTTGGTGGGGTTGCAAGAATTGAAATGCTTGAATGTGCAGTATGGTGGGTTTGCACCATTCCCTTGCGTATTAGACCCATTACCATTGTTGTTAGCTTGGATCATTTGGCCTACTAGTTGAGTAAGTAGTGCAGCAAGGTCAACGTTGGAGTTGCTAGAGTTAGTATGTCGAGGAGGCATTCTAACACCATAAGAAAAGACAATGATACTTTAGATACGATGGATATATATGAGTTATAGCGGGAAATAATGTAAGCAGAAAAACGGGATTCATCATGACGCGTGCCAGTGCATGTGTATTTATTCTAGGTTGATGGGGAAAACTAAGTCATCTATTCCGGATAGAACATGATGTTATAGATCATTATTCGCGTAATAGGAATTGCCGGGACTTGCATGCACTACAAATTGTTATTACGTGTGCACCCGTAATAATGATTTGTTTTGCATGTTCGTCTAGTTTTTTTCCTATTTTGCTATAATGTCCCCAGATTTTGAGTTCAAATTCGGATTGTATCCTTGCCAATACATTGACTTATCAACGTTAAGTAATTACCCGAAACTCTCAAAGAGACATGCTTTAGCCTATAGGTAAACACTCACTTCAGGAATTCCCAGGAAAGCATACGGGTCCGTTTATTTGGATTTATACGAAATGTTTTCCTAGACAGAAAACCCAATGTACAGGTGTCACCCTTCCAGATTGCACGTGTCTTTTACTGGTTTCAGGAAATTAAGTCGTTGACGAGATTTTCAAGATTTTAATAGATTTGAGAGTCTATGAATATAAAATGTGTAGGAATGTTGCAATTTATAAGGATTAGGAGAGAGTATGGACAAGGATAAGTAGTGTATTTGTTTGCAAAAGTTTGCTTGTCAAATGTGTATGTAAAGTATGTATCATGTATCAAAGTCTTGTACGTATGTGTATAAGTCTCATGTACCAAACTCGGGAAAATTCAAATAATACCTAACTACAAATAATTCATATAGCAATTTATCATTTAGCACATAACACATAAAAGGGAGTCCTAGGGTTATAGTCTAGGTCATTGTGTCTAATAACCTAATTCCTTATAACCATGGCTCTGATACCAATCTGTCACACCCCGACCGATGGCGGAATCATCGAGGCGGACAATGTGATGATTGTTCAAAAGCACATGATAGCTAAAGGTTGCATAATTCATTAATTTAATTTAAAGACAACAAGATCCAAATACAATACATTCCAAATAACCTAGTCTAGTTCAAAACATTGATTTATTTAACTAGGTCCATAGTCCTTAAGTGGAGAAACCTTCGGCAAGTAGTCACATATCCAAACCTGAAACATTATTTAAATCAAGTGTCAACTAAAAAGTTGGTGAGTACATAGGTTTAGTAAATCCAGTAAATAGTAGTGTAAATCGTTTTGCAACTCATTGTTTATCTTGTTAAACATAGCATATGATGTAACATTTATTTAATCACAATTCAAACCGAGTTTGACGCGCTTGAACAGAGCACAACAGCTAAGTCCGGTATGCTTGAATATAGTTACCCACTATATCCGGTATGATTGAATATAACACGCGGTTATATCCGAGTATGCAGTAATAAACACCCTAACCGGGTGGGCTGGTCAGGCACAATAGATCTATCAATATTACAGTTGGTTGTCTTGTGTATAAATGTACGTACATCCAAAGAATAAGCATATAGTCTCATGTATAACACGTATAAACAATGTGAGTAGCATGAATAATGTTTCACCCCAAAATGTATAAAAATATAAAATAGGGGCTATGTAACTCACCTGGCTAGCGGATGTTTTTAAATCCACAAGTGCGGGTGATAAGGATGTTGAAAACTAAGCACGATGAAATCCTATGTAGATAAATACGTATTATTGTATGTTTGTATGTGCGTATTCGTATTTAAATGTATATCGGTTTTATAATAATATTCCTTAATATTTATTTATAAAATATGGTAGGAATATGATAATGGTTTTGTAAAATTTTAACTTAAAAATATATATATATATATTGTTTTAAACGAGTATTCATTATATTTAATGTATTTATAAATAATAATAACAAATAAAAGAAAATTCATTATTTGACTAATCATGTTATACAGTTTAAAATTTGTTTTAACAAGTTTATTAAAAATATTGCAAGATTTATAAAAATGAGACCTTTTACATATTAAATGTATTTTAATAAGTTTATAAACATGTTACAAGGTTTATAAAAATATAGGACATTTTATATATATAAAAATGTGTTTAAACAAGTTTATAAAAATGTTGTAAGTTTTATAAAAATATTGGACATTTTATATATAAAAATGTGTTTAAACAAGTTTATAAAAATGTTGTAAGTTTTATAAAAATATTGGACATTTTATATATAAAATGTGTTTGAATAAGTTTATAAAAATATTATAAGATTTAAAAAAAAATTGGAATAGTTTATAGATAAAAAGATTGTTTAATAGATTTCAAAATAAACGAACGATCAAACCGACTCGTTTTAGTCTTTAGTGTATAAAAATAATATTAAAATAAGTTAAGATAATTAAATAAAATAAAAAAACGAAAATAGGAGCAAAATGGGGTTGGGCCGTAGGCCACCCGGATCGAACCCGCGACCTGATACACAAACACACACACGCATAACCAGCCGGGCTACTGCCCATCGCTGGTTATGTGTGTGTCGTTTAATTGATATACACGCAACCCGTGTTGGTCGCTGGTCCTCGGCAATCCGGCAACCGCGTCCGAGGACTTGAGTTTGCTCGGTAATCCTCGAGCGATTGTCGAGATTTCGTCGGGGATTGATTACCTGACGATGACAGAAGCTAATGGACCCGAAATGAGGCTCGAACTTGGTCGCGAAGTGTCCGGTCGGCAAGGCTTTGGAACTCGAAAATGTCACAAGTGGGAATCGACTTCTGGATGTAATTAAACTTCGAAACTTTGGTCACAGCTTCTTTCAGGGACGACGAATGCGATGGTAGTCTCAATTTGGAGTGAGAATGTGTTGACGGAGGGTAACGAGTTCGAGCAGGGCCGACAATGGCTATTTATGGCCGGGCCTGATTCTTATGCTCGAACGTGCAATTGGACACGTCCCGACATAAGTCTGGACGAGGCGAAGCTAACCCAACATTCGACAGGCGTGGAGGTGGCCTGTCGGGCACGAATTCGGATGTGGTAACTCGGCCACCAACAGGATCGGATGATCCTTATGTTGGGGGAACAAATTGGTTGAGGGTTCTGGTTCGCGTGGGGGAGACGAAGCCGGAGGTGCTTTTGTCGGGCGTTGAAGTGCAGGGAACAACCCTGTCGGGCGTTCGCCGGAGAAAAGCTCGGACCGCCGGACAAAGGGGGAAGAGGTGACCGGATAATCGATTTGTGTTTTGACAGATTTAGTCCCTGGAGTTTGGTTTGATACGGAATAGCCCTTAAATTAAATACCGGATGAATCCCTGTGGTTTCATTTGACCAGAAACAGCCCCTCAACGATTTGAAATTTTAAATCCTTTTAGTTTGGTTAATTACAATATAACCCCTGAACTTTTATTTAAATAATTAATTAGATTTCTTTTTCAATTTCAATTAATTTATTTTATACTTATATATTTTATAAATCCACTTTCTTTAATAAAACTAATCTTTTTAAATAATTATCTTTTTGAAATAATGCATTAAATTATTTATTTAAATCATTAAGTTTATTTAACTTAAATTCTTTTAAACTAAAATGAAATTTAAGTTTATAAAATTTATAAAACTTATGTTTTTATTTAAAAATCCATCTTTTTAAATGGTTAATTTAATAAAATTGTAAACCATCGATTTATTTATATAAATTATTTAATTTAATAACATAATTTACATAGTTTATAACCTTAAAATATTTTTAAAATTTACTTTAAAAATACATAAATTGTACGCCAATTTGTATAAATTTGATTAAATATACGTGTATATGATTTGAAATAGAATGTTAATATTTATGTGACAATTATTACAACAAAAATTTTGAAAGGTCACACTCGTGTGGTAGCTAATATTGTAGGAGAACTCAATGAGGGATAAATGTGAATCCCAATTGCCACCAAAATCGATTACGCAGGCTCTAAGCATGTCTTCAAGCGTTTGGATTGTCCGCTTGGTTTGACCATCAGTTTGGGGATGGTAAGCCGTGCTCAAATCTAATCGTGTGCCAAGAGCGGTTTGGAGAGATTGCCAAAATTGAGAAGTGAACCGGGCATCTCGATCAGATATTATATTCAAGGGAACACCATGACGGCTCACGATTTCATCAATGTAAATTCGGGCTAGTTTCTCAACCCGATAGTCTTCACGGATAGGCAAGAAATGAGCAGATTTGGTGAGACGATCAATAATCACCCAAATGCTATCATAACCACTCGAGGTGCGAGGGAGCTTGGTAATGAAATCCATAGCTAAGTTTTCCCATTTCCACACGGGAATTTCTGGTTGTTCAAGTAAACCAGAAGGACGTTGATGTTCGGCTTTGACTTTGGAGCAGGTTAAACATTTGGCAACATAATGAGCAATGTTCTTCTTCATACCGGGCCACCAATATTGTTGGCGAAGATCTTGGTACATTTTATCCGCACCAGGATGAATAGAATAACGAGTCTTGTGAGCCTCATTCTTGGGAAATGTACGGAGATCATCGTGATCGGGAACCCAAATACGGTCCAAGTAATAAAGTAAGCCATTTGGTTTAGATTCAAGCAGAAGTTCAACACCACACGACATTTCCTCGTACATGTTACCCTCGGTGACTGAGACGTGTTGAGCTTCTAAGATGCGGTTTTGAATGTCGGTTTGAATTCGAACACATTGAAGCATGACATGGTTCTTTCGACTCAAAGCGTCGGCTACAACATTCGCTTTGCCGGGATGGTAATGAATCTGGCAGTCATAGTCGTTAAGGAGTTCAACCCAACGTCGTTGCCTCATATTGAGTTCCTTTTGATTGAAGATGTGTTGGAGACTGTAACATTTCTGATTTTTAGTATCCATATTCTCAATTCAATGTAATGCATTTCAAGCTCAATTCTAGTGCACTGTTTTATTCCTTTTCGTACCATCAATTAAATACTATATTTCAATGTTAACCCGCAAATTTTACACTGTTATAACCTACTAAAAAACTACATAAGTATCTATTTATACAAATATGTCAAAGACCAAAGTTACAAGGTCTGATGTTGAAAATTTACAAGAAACCCTAATAGGCACGGTCGCGCCTCGTTCTAGCACGGTCGCGCCGAGTGCTTTGGCACGGTCGCGCCGAGTGCTTTGGTACGATCGCGCCTGGTGCCTTGGCACGGTCGTGCTTCATATGGGCACGGTCGCGCCTCTTGACAGTTGAAACGTAAATGCAGACCTTTAATCACAGGAACGTTAGGTTTCATAACCGTTCTACACGTTTTCGTCATTAACAAACTCCATTAAGCCCTTTAATCATCACCATTACAACAAATAGACTTATCATCATCGAATTACCTCCTAATCACAAAATTCTCTCACGAAATCACCAAATTGATTACAATTCTTCCAAGCCAACATACCATCGATCCTCTATAAGGCTCTGGACATGCTGGTCTAGTCGGAAATTACAGCAGAGGACGCCGGAGACAGAACCCGTCATCGCCGGAACTTTTCTCTACCGAACACTATCAATTCGTCGTCCTTCCGGGTAATTGAAACCTCTCACACTTACGTTTTAGCCTACTAATCAAAAGCCCTAATCTAATTTGGGCTTATGATATGGGAATCATCACGAACCGGAGTCTAGTGTTCGTTCAAAATAGATTTAATCGAATCAAACCTTAGACACGTTGTAAATACAATTAATTTATACAAAAAGACTCGTGATGATCTAATAGGTGAAAGCCCCATGAATTCCAACATTTACAATATAAGAATTAGCCAAATCGTTTCTGTTTTGGAACAGACACGGTCGCGCTAGTATTCTAGCGCGGTCGTGCTTCATGAGACACGGTCGCGCCAAATACCAGCGCGCTCGTGCCTCACACACTCAGACCCAGTCATGCCTTTGGCTAAACTTGGTCATACCTCAAAACCTTAGACACGGTCGTGCCTAGTCCAGAACACGATCGTACCTAGAGAACAATCAAATTGTGCATTCTGTTTAATCAACACGGTCGCGCCCGTGGTTCGAGCACGGTCGTGCCCTTCCCAGGCGCGGTCGTGTGTGATTTAGATTTTTGGGCAGAATTATAATTTTATATATTTTTCAAACAATAAATACTTCTGATTAAATTACAAAATATAAATAGTGATTTTTATAAAAATGCAACTTATTCTATTTGGAAAAGATCAAATATCTAATCTTGGAATAAATAGAAAAATTATTTATTTAAAGTTTATAAAAAAAATTAAATTTACAATTATTGTTAAACCTTTCATTAAAAAAGTATTTAAATGATTAAGTTACATTTTATAAATAAATAAATAAAATAATGATTATTTATTTAATTTATATTTAAACAAAAACAATTAATTATTTATACTAACTTATAACTAATACTTACAATGTTTTCATAAACAATAATTATTTACATTACTTATTTAATTATTCAAACTCAAACCTTAATCAAAAAATACTAAAAATATTCTTTCAACTTTATATATTTCATTCAATACTTCCAATTACAAATCAATGACTTTTTACACAAGTCCAAATACAACTTTAGAATTAAACTCTTATGCACACTATTAATACCATATACATTACACTTTAGGTTAACTCGTGCAATTCAAGGATCTTTATTTCATCTAGTATCTTTGTTAGCTACGCCTTCAAACCAAGTGAGTATTTCATAGCCCCTTTTACTCTTTTACACTTTTGGGGTGAAACATGAACATTATTCAAATTACACGTTACATTTACACAAACAACACAAGCACAAATCTTATTTACATTCATGTGTGCAATTTAAGCTTTATGCCCGAGTGCTAGGTGTGCTAACCTTTGTATGCGATTATGTGCAATCATTAACTATACAAGCCGACGGTTTTCAATGATAGATCTATTGAGCCTGACAAACCCACCCAGATTGGGGTGATTGATACCGACAACACAATTTTACATGCTAGTTACAAAGGTTTGGTTGTACATGGTTACACAATAGCTGCTCCCCATAAATGCCTTATTTATCATGTTATGTAAGGATTTGTTTTACAACTATATGCTATCTATATACAAACATGTGTTACACTCACCAACTTTTTAGTTGACTTTATTTTAATAATGTTTCAGGTTCTAACGTGTGAGATTGTTCAAGATGTGCTACACATAGGATTGGACTTAGTTAATTTAAATAAAAGAACTCTATGTATTTCAATTTTGTTCTATCTTGGATTTGGTTATGTTTGGATTATTTGCAATGAAATTTGACGTTTAATATATTCAATTTAGTCAACCTTATGCATATATTAAACATCAATTTCCATTGCAAGTAATCCAAATACAACCACATCCAAGATAGAACAAAAATGAAATACATAGAGTTCTTTTATTTAAATTAACTAAGTCCAAGCCTATATGTAGCACGTCTTGAACAATCTCACACATTAGAAACTGAAACATGAATAAAATAAAGTCAACTAAAAAGTTGGTGAGTATAACACAGGTTTATATAGATAGCATATAGTATGTAAAACAAATCCATACATAACATGATAAATAAGGCATTTATGGGGAGCAGCTATTGTGTAACCATGTACAATCAAACCTTTGTAACTAGCATGCAAAATTGTGTTGTCGGTATCAATCACCCCAATCTGGGTGGGTTTGTCAGACTCAATAGATCTATTATTGAAAACCGTCGGCTTGTATAGTTAATGATTGCACATAATCGCATACAAAGGTTAGCACACCTAGCACTCGGGCATAAAGCTCAAATTGCACAAATGAATGTAAATAGGATTTGTACTTGTGTTGTTTGTGTAAATGTAACGTGTAACTTGAATAATGTTCATGTTTCACCCCAAAAGTGTAAAAGAGTAAAAGGGGCTATGAAATACTCACTTGGTTCGAAGGCGTAGCTAACAAAGATACTAGATAGTATAAGGATCCTTGAAATGCACAAGTTAACCTAAGGAGTAATGTATATGGTATTAATAGTGTGCACCAATGTTTAAGTCTAAAGTTGCATTTGGACTTGTGTAATAAGGTCATTGATTTGTAATTGGAGGTATTGAATAAAATATATAAAGTTTGAAAGAGTATTTTTAGAACATTTTGATTAAGGTTTGAGTTTAAATAATTTAATAAGTAATGTAAATAATTATTGTTTATGAAAACATTGTAAGTATTAGTTATAAGTTAGTATAATTAATTTAATCGTTTTTGTTTAAATATAAATTAAATAAATAATAATTTTATTTATTTATTTATAAAATGTAACTTAACCATTTAAATACTTTTTAAATGAAAGGTTTAACAATAATTATAAATTAAATTTTATAAACTTTAAATAATTAATTTTTTTCATGTATTAAATATTTGTTCTTTCTAAATAAGATTAAATGCACTTTTATAAAATTTCACTATTTTTATTTCGTAATTCAATCTGAATATTTGTGGTTTGAAAAATATATAAAATTTTATAATTCTGCCAAGATTTTAACTCACACACGACCGTGCCTGGGAAAGGGCACGATCGTGCTCGAACCACGGGCGTGACCATGCTAGTCAGGGCGTGACCGTGTTGATCAAACAGAGGGCTTAACTAATTAAATCATTAGGCACGACCGTGCCTTGGCCAGGCACGATTGTGTCTATGATTCCAAGACACGACTGAGATTAGCCAAAGGGCAAGATTGGGTCTGGACAGGAGGACACGACCGAGCTGATAGTTGGCACGACCGCGTCTCTTGAGGCACGACCGCGCTAGATGATTAGCGCGACCGTGTCTGTTCCAAATCAGGAACGAATTGACCGATTCTTATAATAATAGGGTTGGAAATCATAGGGCTTTCACCTATTAGATTATTTCGAGTCTTTTTGCATAGATTAATTGGATTTAAAACATGTCCAAAGTTCGATTCGATTAAATCATTTTTAACGAAAATGTGGATTCGGGTTCGTGGTGATTTCCATAATGAAAGCCCAAATTATCATGGGGCTTTTGATCTATGAACTGAAACGGGTTAGAAAAAGGTTTCAATTACCCGTAAGAGCAGCGAATTGATAGAGAACGGTAGGGAGGAGTTCCGGCGTCGGTGAGTTCGGCTTCCGGCGTCTTCTGCTACGATTCCGGCTGCTTCAAATGGTTCAGAAGCTTCTGGGAGAATCGTTTGTGCGTTTACTTGGGAGAATTGCAAGTAATTTGGAGAATTCGATGGTCTAGTGGACAATTTCGTTGATTATTGGATAGTTTTAAGAAATTCCGTTTATTTGTTGTAATTAGGACGATTAAGTGGCTTAACTCTGTTTGTTAATAGTTGGAACGTGCAAAACGGTTACGAACTCGAACGTCTCGATGATTAAAGGCTGTATTTCCGTTTCAACTGGTACAATGCACGACCGTGTCTATTTGCGGCGCGACCGTGCTAAGGCTCCAGGCGCGATCGTTCCAAAGCAAGTCGCGCGATCGTGCCAAAGCACTCGGCGCGACCGTGCCAGAACTAGGAGCGACCGTGCCTATTAGGGTTTCTTGTAAATTTTCAACATCAGACCTTGTAACTTTGTTCTTTGACATATTTGTATAAATAGATACTTATGTAGTGTTTTAGTTGGTTATAACCGTGTAAAAATTTGCGGATTAACATCGAAATATTGTATTTAATTGATGTTACGAATAGAACAAAACAGTGCACTAGAATTTGGTTTGAAATGCATTACATTGAATTTGAAATACGGATACTAAAAATCAGAAATGTTACAGTCTCCCCATGTTGAGGGAATTTCGTTCCGAAATTTAGTTAGAAGAAACTACGGCATCGGTAAAAAGGTAGGGATACTTGAGCTTCATTTGGTCTTCTCGTTCCCAAGTGAATTCAGGACCACGCTTAGACTCCCAACGAACTTTGACAATAGGAATACGACTTCGCTTGAGTTGCTTGATTTCACGATCCATAATTTCTACCGGTTTCTCAACGAAGTGCTTCGTTTCATCAATGTGCACGTCATCAAGCGGTATATGAAGATTTTCATCGGTGAGACATTTCTTCAGATTTGATACATGAAATGTAGGATGCACATTGCAAAGAGATGGAGGTAATTCGAGTTTGTAGGCCACCTTCCCAATTCTTTCAAGGATTTTGAATGGACCAACATAGCGAGGGGCTAACTTACCTTTCTTTCCAAATTGGACCACACCCTTCCACGGGGACACCTTAAGAAGAACAAGGTCACCGACTTGGAATTCCAAGGGTTTTCGTCGTTTATCGGCATAACTCTTTTGCCGACTTCTCGCTGTTCGGATGTTGTCACGGATTAGAATAATCTTGTCGGATGTTTCTTGAATTAGTTCGGGACCGGTGATTTGTGCTTCACCAATCTCGTTCCAACAGATAGGAGAACGACACTTGCGACCATAAAGAGCTTCGAATGGAGCCATGTTAATACTCGTGTGGTAGCTATTATTGTAAGACAACTCAATGAGGGATAAATGTGAATCCCAATTGCCACCAAAATCGATTACGCAAGCTCTAAGCATGTCTTCAAGAGTTTGGATTGTTCGCTCGGTTTGACCATCCGATTGGGGATGGTAAGCCGTGCTCAAATCCAATCGTGTGTCAAGAGCAGTTTCGAGAGATTGCCAAAATCGAGAAGTGAACCGGGCATCTCGATCAGATATTATGTTCAAGGGAACACCATGACGGCTCACGATTTCGTCAATGTAAATTCGGGCTAGTTTCTCAACCCGATAGTCTTCACGGATAGGCAAGAAATGAGCAGACTTGGTGAGACGATCAATGATCACCCAAATACTATCATAACCACTCGAGATGCGAGGGAGTTTGGTAATAAAATCTATAGCTAATTTTTCCCATTTCCACATGGGAATTTCTGGTTGTTCAAGTAAACCAGAAGGACGTTGATGTTCGGCTTTGACTTTGGAGCAGGTTAAACATTTGGAAACATAAAGAGCAATGTCCTTTTTCATACCGGGCCACCAATATTGTTGGCGAAGATCTTGGTACATTTTATCCGCACCAGGATGAATAGAATAACGAGTCTTGTGAGCCTCGTTCATGAGAAATGTACGGAGATCATCGCGATCGGGAACCCAAATACGGTTCAAGTAATAAAGTAAGCCATTTGATTTTGATTCAAGCAGAAGTTCAACACCACACGACATTTCCTCGTACATATTACCCTCGGTGACTGAGACGTGTTGAGCTTCTAAGATGCGGGTTTGAATTCGGGAACAATGAAGCATAACATGGTCCTTTCGACTCAAAGCGTCGGCTACAACATTCGCTTTGCCGGGATGGTAACGAATCTCGCAGTCATAATCGTTAAGGAGTTCAACCCAACATCGTTGCCTCATATTGAGTTCCTTTTGATTGAAGATGTGTTGGAGACTTTTGTGGTCGGTGAACACCACACATTTTGTGCCATATAGATAATGTCTCCAAATCTTTAATGCGAATACGACCGCACCCAACTCGAGATCGTGCGTCGTATAATTCTTCTCATGAATCTTAAGTTGCCTTGATGCATAAGCGATTACTTTGCCTCGTTGCATAAGAACACAACCAAGACCTTGGTTAGAAGCATCACAGTAGACAACTAAATCATCATTCCCATCAGGGAGGGTCAAAATGGGAGCATTGCACAACTTTTGCTTAAGGGTTTGAAAAGCTTCTTCTTGCTTTGGTCCACATTCATAAGTCTTACCCTTATGGGTCAAAGTGGTAAGGGGGACAGCAATTTTAGAGAAGTTTGAGATGAAACGACGGTAATATCCCGCAAGACCCAGAAATGAACGAACTTCAGTGGGAGTCTTCGGGATATTCCAATTCTTAACCGTTTCGATCTTAGCAGGGTCAACATGAATACCCTTGTCGTTGACAATGTGACCAAGAAATTGAACTTCTGTTAACCAAAATTCACATTTGGAGAATTTGGCATATAGTTGTTCTTTCTTCAAGAGATCCAAGACCAATCTAAGATGTTGCTCATGATCGAATTTAGTCTTGGAATAGATTAAGATGTCATCGATGAAAACGATCACGAACTTATCAATGTATGGTTTGCACACACGATTCATGAGATCCATGAAAACTGCAGGTGCATTGGTTAGTCCAAAAGGCATAACCATGAACTCGTAATGACCATACCTTGTTCGGAAGGCAGTCTTTGGAATATCGTCTTCTTGCACACGGAATTGGTGATAACCAGATCGAAGGTCAATCTTCGAGAAGCAAGTAGAACCTTGAAGTTGATCAAAGAGGTCATCAATTCTAGGCAAAGGATAACGGTTTTTGATAGTAAGCTTGTTGAGTTCGCGGTAGTCAATACACATGCGAAATGATCCATCCTTCTTTTTGACGAATAAGACGGGTGCACCCCACGGTGAATGACTTGGACGAATGAATCCCTTGTCGGAGAGCTCTTGAAGTTGACTTGCAAGTTCTTGCATTTCAGAAGGTGCAAGACGGTATGGAGCTCTAGCCACGGGGTTAGCTCCGGGCACCAAATCAATGCGAAATTCTACTTGACGAACAGGTGGAAGACCGGATAAGTCTTCGGGGAATACTTCAGGAAAATCTCGGATAATGGGGATATCTTGAATACTTTTCTTTTTAACATCCTTTTGAACGATATGGACCAAAAAGGCCACGTACTTCTTTCGTAAGTACTTTTGAGCAGTAGTGCATGACATTAATTTAAGCCCTTTACAAGGCTTTTCACCAAAGACTCTTAACGTTTCTCCCGATGGTAGAGGTATTCGAATACACTTCTCAAAGCAAATGACTTCGGCATGATGATTCGATAGCCAATCCATGCCTATGATGATATCAAAACTTCCTAGTGGTATTGAAACAAGGTTGATTGGGAATGTATGATCATTAAGTTCTAAAGAGCAATCATAGATAATGGATTCAATTGTAAGAGAGTCACCATTTGCTACTTCAACGGTAAATGTTTTCTCTAAAAGGGATCGTGTCTTTGCAAGTAAAGGTTCAAAGTTAAGTGACACAAAACTTTTATCGGCACCGGTATCGAATAAAATGGAGGCATATTGACTATTAACAAGAAACGTACCATTGACCACGTCATTGTTGGCTTGAGCTTCATTGGCGTTTATGTTGAAAGCACGCCCACGAGCTCCACCTTGTCTAGCATTGACCAACTTTGGGCATTGATCACGGAAATGGTTCGGGTTGCCACACTCATAACATGCTCGCCCATTTGCGATAGCGGGTACACCTTGATTAGCCACTTGGGTGTTGGTTTGGTTTGGTAGATTGACTTGGCCCGCAAGAGCTTTGGTCCTACAAACATTAACTGTATGACCATATCTCCCACAATAAGTACAAAGGCGGCATGGGATGCTTTGGGGATGATGGTAGTTACAGGTGGCACAAAGTGGGTAGATTCCAACATATGGCTTTTTGGCTGGTGCTTGAACCATAGGTGCAGCTTGGATAACAGGAATAGCAGGAGTGACCACAGCATAGTTTCTAGTCTTCCTTTTCCTATTATTGCGGGAGGGTTCAGTTGTGGCTTCTTTGTTGTGGGTAAGAGGGGTTATAGTGTCAGAAACTTTCTTGGTGCCCTTTTTAGTAAGAGTCCCCGCCTTCACATGATTAACGTTTAAGGTAGCGGACAAACGGATGGCATCTTCAAGTGTTGCGGGATTCCTTCCTAGGACAGTCTCTTGAATTTGTCTAGGTAGTCCCCCAATATACTTTTCAATGCAGCGGGACAGAGGAGTGACCATGTGTGGCACAAGAAGACTCAACTCATGGAACCGAGTCGTATACGCCAAGTTTTCACCATTATCTTGGGCAAGATCCCAAAACTCAGCTTCAAGTTTCCTCACTTCATTTTGAGGACAAAATTCCTCGGTCATTAGTCTTTTAACCTCATCCTAAGGTAAGGCCATTGCTACATCCACACCTCGATTTCACTTCTCCCCATTCCACCACGTGAGTGCCCGTTTTTGTAGGACACTTATGGCATGACGAACACGGAGGTTGTCGGGGCAGTCACTATTGAGAAAAGTATTCTCAATGCTTTCAAACCATTGAAGGAGTCCGGTAGCTCCTTCGGTACCATAGAACTTGAGGGGATTGCACGAGTTTAAGTGCTTGAAGGTGCATTGGGATGGGTTGTTACCACCATTTCCACCATTACCACCATTTCCACTATTGCTACCATTACCACTGTAGTTGCCATTGGTGGCTCTATTAGCTTGTGTGAGTTGTGTCACGAGTTGTGCAAGAATAGCAGCAATGTCGGTATTGGTGTTGGCGGCGGGAGCACGACGAGGAGGTATTCTATAGATTTTCACAAGACAAGAAAATATGTAAGAACTCATGAGAATTGTTTGGATTTAATAGAATAAGATAACAAAATAAATAGATAATCATAGTTTGGATTGTACTCAAATAGTGATATAATCACTCGAATACTATGACACATTAAGGTTAATTTAAACTTATATAATTTTCAAGGAGACATGCTTTAGCCTATAAGTAAACACTCATCTCGGGAATTCCCAGGAAAGCATACGGGTCCCTCGGTTGATTGGGATTTATGCGAAATGCTTTCCTAGACAGAAAACTCAAAATACAGGTGTCACTCTTCCAGATTGCATGTGTCCTCAAATAATTAACAAAGCTTAAAAACCTTAACGAGAAAATAAAGAAAATTTTATGGATTTAGCTTCATGAAGATTCCACATGCTAGAAAAATATAGACAGAGAAGGAGCTAAGAGCACTATGAGGTTTTAGGATATAGGAAAGGATATTGTTTATTTAACTTATTATTTAAGTATATATTAATAAGTCATGGATCTTTAATAAATAAGTCATCAAATAAAATAATAACTAATTATAGTAAACATGTAGCACATAGCATGTAACACATAACATGTAGCACATAATCATATAAACATGAAGCATGGTATAAGTGGGTGTCCTAAAGTTATAGTCTAGGTCAAGGTGTCTAATAACCTAATTCCCTATAACCTGGCTCTGATACCAATCTGTCACACCCCGACCAATGGCGGAATCATCGGGGCAGGACATGTAGATTGTTCATGAGCGCAAGGTTGACTAAATTGCATATATTAAACATCAATTTCCATTGCAAGTAATCCAAATACAACCACATCCAAGATAGAACAAAATTGAAATACATAGAGTTCTTTTATTTAAATTAACTAAGTCCAAGCCTATATGTAGCACGTCTTGAACAATCTCACACATTAGAACCTGAAACATGAATAAAATAAAGTCAACTAAAACGTTGGTGAGTATAACACAGGTTTATATAGATAGCATATAGTTTGTAAAACAAATCCATACATAACATGATAAATAAGGCATTTATGGGGAGAGGCTATTGTGTAACCATGTACAATCAAACCTTTATAACTAGCATGCAAAAATTGTGTTGTCGGTATCAATCACCCCAATCTGGGTGGGTTTGTCAGACTCAATAGATCTATCATTGAAAACCGTCGGCTTGTATAGTTAATGATTGCACATAATCGCATACAAAGGTTAGCACACCTAGCACTCGGGCATAAAGCTCAAATTGCACACATGAATGTAAATAGGATTTGTACTTGTGTTGTTTGTGTAAATGTAACGTGTAACTTGAATAATGTTCATGTTTCACCCCAAAAGTGTAAAAGAGTAAAAGGGGCTATGAAATACTCACTTGGTTCGAAGGCGTAGCTAACAAAGATACTAGATAGTATAAGGATCCTTGAAATGCACAAGTTAACCTAAGGAGTAATGTATATGGTATTAATAGTGTGCACCAATGTTTAAGTCTAAAGTTGCATTTGGACTTGTGTAATAAGGTCATTGGTTTGTAATTGGAGGTATTGAATAAAATATATAAAGTTTGAAAGAGTATTTTTAGAACATTTTGATTAAGGTTTGAGTTTAAATAATTTAATAAGTAATGTAAATAATTATTGTTTATGAAAACATTGTAAGTATTAGTTATAAGTTAGTATAATTAATTTAATCGTTTTTGTTTAAATATAAGTTAAATAAATAATCATTTTATTTATTTATTTATAAAATGTAACTTAACCATTTAAATACTTTTTAAATGAAAGGTTTAACAATAATTATAAATTAAATTTTATAAACTTTAAATAATTAATTTTTTTCATGTATTAAATATTTGTTCTTTCTAAATAAGATTAAATGCACTTTTATAAAATTCCACTATTTTTATTTCGTAATTCAATCTGAATATTTGTGGTTTGAAAAATATATAAAATTTTATAATTCTGCCAAGATTTTAACTCACACACTACCGTGCCTGGGAAAGGGCACGATCGTGCTCGAACCACGGGCGCGACCATGCTAGTCAGGGCGTGACCGTGTTGATCAAACAGAGGGCTTAACTAATTAAATCATTAGGCACGACCGTGCCTTAGCCAGGCACGATCGTGTCTATGATTCCAAGACACGAGTGAGATTAGCCAAAGGGCATGATTGGGTCTGGACAGGAGGACACGACCGCGCTGATAGTCGGCACGACCGCGTCTCTTGAGGCACGACCGCGCTAGATGATTAGCGCGACCGTGTCTGTTCCAAATCAGGAACGAATTGACCGATTCTTATAATAATAGGGTTGGAAATCATAGGGCTTTCACCTATTAGATTATTTCGAGTCTTTTTGCATAGATTAATTAGATTTAAAACATGTCCAAGGTTCGATTCGATTAAATCATTTTTAACGAAAATGTGGATTCGGGTTCGTGGTGATTTCCATAATGAAAGCCCAAATTATCATGGGACTTTTGATCTATGAACTGAAACGAGTTAGAAAAAGGTTTCAATTACCCGTAAGACCAGCGAATTGATAGAGAACGCTGGGAGGAGTTCCGGCGTCGGCAAGTTCGGCTTCCGGCGTCTTCTGCTACGATTCCGGCTGCTTCAAATGGTTCAAAAGCTTCTGGGAGAATCGTTTGTGCGTTTGCTTGGGAGAATTGCAAGTAATTTGGAGAATTCGATGGTCTAGTGGACAATTTCGTTGATTATTGGATGGTTTTATGAAATTCCGTTTATTTGTTGTAATTAGGACGATTAAGTGGCTTAACTTTGTTTGTTAATATTTGGAACGTGCAAAACGGTTACGAACTCGAACGTCTCTGTGATTAAAGGCTGTATTTCCGTTTCAACTGGTACGAGGACCGTGTCTATTTGCGGCGCGACCGTGCTAAGGCTGCAGGCGCGATCGTTCCAAAGCAAGTCGCGCGATCGTACCAAAGCACTCGGCGCGATCGTGCCAGAACTAGGCGCGACCGTGCCTATTAGGGTTTCTTGTAAATTTTCAACATCGGACCTTGTAACTTTGGTCTTTGACATATTTGTATAAATAGATACTTATGTAGTGTTTTAGTTGGTTATAACCGTGTAAAAATTTTCGGATTAACATCGAAATATTGTATTTAATTGATGTTACGAATAGAACAAAACAGTGCACTAGAATTTGGTTTGAAATGCATTACATTGAATTTGAAATACGGATACTAAAAATCAGAAATGTTACACCTATAAACATGAAGCATGGCATAAGTGGGTGTCCTAAAGTTATAGTCTAGGTCAAGGTGTCTAATAACCTAATTCCCTATAACCAAGGCTCTGATACCAATCTGTCACACCCCGACCGATGGCGGAATCATCGGGGCGGGACATGTAGACTGTTCATAAGCACAAGGTTGACTAAATTGAATATATTAAACGTCAAATTTCATTTCAAATAATCCAAACATAACCAAATCCAAGATAGAACAAAACTGAAATACATAGAGTTCTTTTATTTAAATTAACTAAGTCCAATCCTATGTGTAGCACATCTTGAACAATCTCACACGTTAGAACCTGAAACATGAATAAAATAAAGTCAACTAAAAAGTTGGTGAGTATAACACAGGTTTGTATATAGATAGCATATAGTTGTAAAACAAATCCTTACATAACATGATAAATAAGGCATTTATGCGGAGCAGCTATTGTGTAACCATGTACAATCAAACCTTTGTAACTAGCATGCAAAAATTGTGTTGTCGGTATCAATCACCCCAATCTGGGTGGGTTTGTCAGACTCAATAGATCTATCATTGAAAATCGTCGGCTTGTATAGTTAATGATTGCACATAATCGCATACAAAGGTTAGCACACCTAGCACTCGGGCATAAAGCTCAAATTGCACACATGAATGTAAATAGGATTTTTACTTGTGTTGTTTGTGTAAATGTAACGTGTAATTTGAATAATGTTCATGTTTCACCCCAAAAGTGTAAAAGAGTAAAAGGGGCTATGAAATACTCACTTGGTTTCGAAGGCGTAGCTAACAAAGATACTAGATAGAATAAGGATCCTTGAAATGCACAAGTTAACCTAAGGAGTAATGTATATGGTATTAATAGTGTGCACCAATGTTTAAGTCTAAAGTTGCATTTGGACTTGTGTAATAAGGTCATTGATTTGTAATTGGAGGTATTGAATAAAATATATAAAGTTTGAAAGAGTATTTTTAGAACATTTTGATTAAGGTTTGAGTTTAAATAATTAAATAAGTAATGTAAATAATTATTGTTTATGAAAACATTCTAAGTATTAGTTATAAGTTAGTATAATTAATTAATCGTTTTTGTTTAAATATAAATTAAATAAATAATCATTTTATTTATTTATTTATAAAATGTAACTTAACCATTTAAATACTTTTTAAATGAAAGGTTTAACAATAATTGTAAATTAAATTTTATAAACTATAAATAATTAATTTTTCCATTTAGTAAATATTTGTTCTTTCTAAATAAGATTAAATGCAATTTTATAAAATTCAACTATTTTTATTTTGTAATTCAATCAGAATATTTGTGGTTTGAAAAATATATAAAATGTATAATTCTGCCAAGATTTTAACTCACACACGACCGTGCCTGGGAAGGGCACGATCGTGCTCGAACCACGGGCGCGACCATGCTAATCATGGCGTGACCGTGTTGATCAAACAGAGGGCTTAAACTAATTAAATCGTTAGGCACGACCGCGCCTTGGCCAGGCACGATCGTGTCTATGATTTCAAGACACGACTGAGATTAGCCAAAGGGCATGATTGGGTCTGGACAGGAGGACACGACCGCGCTGGTAATCGGCACGACCGCGTCTAATGAGACACGACCGCGCTGGATGATTAGCGCGACCGTGTCTATTCCAAAACAGACACGAATTGACTGATTTTTATATTGTTATCGCTAGGAATCATAGGGCTTTTATTTACCGTGCTATTACGAGTCTTGTTATATAGATTAATTGTATGTAAGTCATGTTTAGAACTGGGTTCGATTAAATCGTTTTTGAACAAAACTCAGATTCGGATTTCGGACTAATTCTATATTGAGAGCCCGAATTAATATGGGGCTTTTGATCTATAGGCTAAATACACTGTGGAAAGAGTTTCAATTACCCAGATGGACGACGAATTGATAGATAACGGTAGGAAGGAGTTCCGGCGTCGATGAGTTCGGTCCCCGGCGTCTTCCACTGCACTTCCGGCTAAACTAGTGTGTTCAGGGGTTTCAGAGAGATTCTATGGAGCGATTGATCGAGGGAATTACACTTTAGAATAGGAGGATTTTGGTTCAAGTGAATGATTTTAGTTTTCTTTGAGATGAATCGATTTCTGTTGTCAGTTGTTACGATTGATAATATTATTGTCTTTGATAACGAAAATGAAACGTATATCGGTTATGAAACTCGACGATTCTCGCGTTTAAAACTGATTTTACGTTTCAACTGATACTAGGCGCGACCGTGCCCAAACAAGGCGCGACCGTGTTAAGGCACCAGGCGCGATCGTTCCAAAGCAAGTCGCGCAACCGTGCCAAAGCACTCGGCGCGACCGTGCCGGAACGAGGCGCGACCGTGCCTATTAGGGTTTCTTGTAAATTTTCAACATCAGACCTTGTAACTTTGGTCTTTCACATATTTTCATAAATAGATACTTATGTAGTGTTTTAGTAGGTTATAACCGTGTAAAATTTGCGGGTTAACATTGAAATATAATACTTAATTGATGGTATGAATAGAACAAAACAGTGCACTAGAACTTGGTTCAAAGTGCATTACATTGAATTTGAAATACGGATACTAAAAATCAGATATGTTACATTTGGGTCTTGGGCTTGTGAGATTTTCATTGCTGTTTGCCCTTTTTACAAGGCATACAGTCATCTGCAACTGAAAATCCCAATTTATGAACCCCGGTTATTAAACTGTGTTGGACAAGGTAATTCATTTTTCTAAAGGAAATGTGTCCAAGTTTCTTATGCCACAAGATTGAGTCACACTCTGTTACTCTAGAAAGTAAACAAGTAACAACTGATGTTGTGGTTTTTACCACACTCATATCGATTTGATATGTATCGTTTGTTCTTGGTGCTCGCATTAGAATCCATTCTTCAGGAATCTCAAAGCCTGGTTTGAGAATTAGGCATTCAGACTTGTCGAACATAACGGAGTACTCTTTGTCACACATTTGGATACGCTTAACAGATTATGCTTCAGCTGTTCGCAGTACTTGACTATGTCGAAGCTAATACCTCCATTTGATACTACGCCTTGGCTGGTGATACTTCCGCCCTTTTCTCCTGCAAAGGCCACATAGCTGCCTCTGAATGGTTTAACATCTCGAAGCAGTGCCATGTTGCCTGTCATGTGCTGGGAGCATCCACTATCAACATACCAACGGTTTGTAATAGGTCCCTTCGGTTGTCCCTGCACGAGTAAAAAAGAAATTAATTAGATTTGGAGACCCAAGCCATTGTGGTCTTGGGTCGTACATTCTTCTCAAAATATACAACTTCTATTAACTCGCAATCCTGTCGGTCAAAAAAGGGTGACTCTTTTGGAGAATCAGAATTAGAGAGTTGAGGACTTTTGAGTTTCTTTCTCCAGACTTGTTTCTTATGAACAGTAGGCTTGTGATGTGTCGTGTTTGATATAATAAAAATATAATAAATATATTTTTATGATGGTTTTACGAGATCAGGTTTTAAATTTATAAAATGATAATTACTTTAACTTAAAAACACACACAATAGGCAAGTGTACCTATCGCAGCGTAATATAGTTTAGGTAAGAACCAAGTGTCAAACCAATGGACACGGTCGAGTTCCAGTACTCAACTTTTGTTATCGTTTAGCCGGATCAATTAGTGAGTGGGTTTTGTGTACTTGTGAAGCAGAATAGTAAATGACAGAAAAGTATATAACGGTAAAGTAAATAACAGAAAAGTAAAAACGTGCGTGATGTGTGTAACAGAAATGTAACGAACAGAATAATAAATAGCAGGAAAGAAAATATATTGGAAATGATCAGGTCACGAAGAGTATTGCTTTGGGCTTCGAATCAGCTTGGTACGTGATAATGTTAAGTTGACTAATCCAGTGATATGACTACTATAAACTTGTGACACGGGTCACCACTAGAGCCTCGTCCTCATGACATTTGATTCACGAATTAAATACTTTAAATTAAAATGGTAGTGCCTCCCGTTAAGGACAACAGTTACCCTCAACCCTTCGAATGGTCATCTCCGGGTTGGTTTAAGACACCGAACGTAAATGCTTTGTATTAAGGTTAAATAGGTGATTATATTTTGCTCACCGGGAGGCGGTGTAACAATGGGACCAAGTATAAAGACGTATTGTTCCCAACATGAGTTCACCAATTCTTGGTCGCGTAAGAAGTTTGTATAAAGACGTATGACCTTAATAATGTTGACTAAGCATTGGCTTATCAATCTCTGCTTGTATAAAGACATACAAGTTTCAAAAGAAGTTTGATTAAAAAGGTTTTATGATCTTACGCTTTAAAATCAATAACACTCATAAATATAAAGACGGATTTATACAATAATTAAAGCCCACCAAATGGTCGTTTTAAGGATGAATAATTAAAGACATAAACATACCACTAGATTAATACGTCAAACATTAACATGCACCAAACATCATCTTCACCCTAGCAATACAAGAAGCTTAGCCACGAATGGCCATGCTAACTAGCGTAACGCTGAGTTTCGTAGGCTCCCTATTGTGGAACAAGGAGGAAGAGCACCTCTACTCACTACTACTACTCTAATACTACTAGAAACGAAGTGTTCTCTCTATCTTGAGATATGGAATGGTGTGTTGAGGTGTGTGGAATGAAGAACCCAAGCCATCTATTTATAGGCCTCAAAATGAGTAATGCACGGGCGTGCAAACACCTCGGGAATCAAACAGGGTACAAAGGACAGTGTACCGAAGTCTTGGGGAGCAAGACTGGCAATGCACGGCCGTGAATGGCATTGCACGACCGTGCAATGCCCTGTCTGCTCTCCAGGCTTGTCTTTTAGCTGCTTGTTGACTTATGTTGACCTGGTTTGACTTCTTGGTGGTTAATTCTCGGGTTTGGTCCTCCGAAAGCTTGATTTCTTCATGTTTTTAGCTGGTTTTTGCTCTGTTTATCTTAGGACACCGAATAACCTGCAATTATGAAATATTAACGCATTAAGTATCATTTGCAAGGCTTTTGCTTGATTAATACCATAATATGGGGATTATTATACATGCAAAACATGTATAATTTAGGGCATATCATAATACCCCACACTTAAACTTTGCTTGTCCTCAAGAAAACTCATGCATTATCATACCCATAACTGAAAACTTTACAAGGGTAATGGAGCCCCAAGTAGTTGGAAACTCCGGGATAACTCTTGAGTCGCTTATTCTATTTTTGTGCTTTTCTATGATGGAATCCATGACAAGCCTACTAGAACTTCAATTATGCATAAAATTTCACTCCTCACAATGTTCACTAAACTCTAGGGTTATATATGTATGGATAATGTAGGTTAAGCGAAACACTCAAGTTCGAATCAAATTATGCAATGGTCATAAACTTGTATGTAGATCAAGTCTCCACCAACTAACTAAGTAGTATGCATGAATCAAGAGGATATTAAAAGGGTTGTAATGTGGCTAAAATAAAAATAAAGGGTGAAAATGAAAATCTTTTGGGATTTTTAGGGGTTTAAAGGGTTGCAGCTATCGTGAAACACACAGCTACGGCTTCATGGCTTAAAATGGAAAATACTAGCAGGTCCCTCTACAGTACTCATATCATGAGGGTATAACTAATCTGAGTGCTCGTTTATGGTCAGATTGCTAAGACCAAGATCTCTTATCATTCTCAACTCTTTTCTCACTGCGTAGTACACATTACTGCCTTTCCGTATGGATCTTTCGGCAAGTATCCTAACAGTTCCTACTTTGATCAGATGCGTATACTCATGCTGGGAATTAGTTTGATTCTTGCTACACTTTCCATCGTGGCTCCAGTTGCCACACTTCACACATTTGTCGTATCGTTTATCTCTTCTTTTGGCGACACTTTTTGACATGCCGCAGAATGGTGGCAGTTTTTCTTACTTGCGCCATCGTTTTCTTACATCACTAGTTGCTTTGAAAACTTTCTCTCGGAGTTCGGGCGTGTAGGTCGTCATGGCGCTTCTACGGATCGATCTCGTGATAAGACGTGACGTTAACTCGGAGTGCGGAATCCAACGAATCAACGTTTATATGCATAAAAGACAATGTAGACAATCACATAAATAACATTCTCAAGTGTATTACAAATCACAGTAAAGTTTACAGACTCAATCAGACTAATCGATAATTCTCTGTTCTACGCGTATTTACTGACTCTGTAAACACACATATATATAGCTGTCTGACCTGATATAAGCGAACTTATTAAGTTCGCCTCTAACAGACTAAGCGAACTTAACAAGTTCGCCTCAGATAGACTTAAGCGAACTTATTAAGTTCGCCTCTGATAGACCAGGCGAACTTAACAAGTTCGCCTCTAGGTAAACTTTGAATAAACACTTAGTGACTTTTTATATAACAAAAACATAAAGACATAAGATCTAACTATTACAAGCTTTTGTCATTACAAGCTTTTGTCATTACAAACTATGTCCTAACAGACTCCCTCTTGACAATAGCTTGATCTACAGTCTTCAGTCTTCATGATGAGCTTTTCCAGTTATCCGGTAGTCTGCTGCCAGCATGCACTCCATATCTTCTGCATATCTCCAAAACTCTCTTGTACTGTAATCCTTGTTCTTTCCATTCATCAGTGAACATTATTTCATTCTTTCGCAACGTCCTCTGATCTTTCTTTGAAAAATTTATAGGATTCATTGCATCATAGAAACATACAATGACCTTATTGTCTTTATCTTCAATCCTTGCTTCACCAGTATTGACATCGACATACCACCATTTCATATTCCCAATAAAGTCTTGAGGAATCTTCTTCAATGGTATCTTGTGTACAGCACGTACTGGTTTATACTTGTAACTCCAGGTCACCTTCCCAGTCTTCTGATCTGTGTTCTTCACTCTCTTTCCTTTTTGTGGTTTCAATCGTTCATATTTTCCTGAACTACCTTCTCTCTTGATTAAGTTTGCTATCACATCAGCCAAACCATTCTTCGATCTATTAACAAGAGGCTTTGAAGCTAGACCATTCATTTCACACCTTGGTAAGGTATTGAAATACTTGATCCTCGGCTTTAAGTATTGAACACCGTCAAATCTTTTAATTGCAAATAATTTTGTATCTCCATCATAGAACCAACTTATGATCCTTCCTACACACCGCTCGTTATTCACATATTTCTCTTTCTTAGCAGGTTGTGCTGGAGACTTGGGTAGCACCTTCATCCAACTATTTACAACTTCTCTCCACTGTTCTCTTCTCATCCCTGTATTTCTATACATCACAAGTTCTTCATTAACCTTTGGAGACTCAGTGTGTGTAGTTTTAGTTTCAGTATCTATATTGGATTGAATATTCTCATCATCAGTATCCATCTTTGAATCAGCAGTATCTTCAGGCAGTGTGATGTCTTCAACAGAGTCCATAGAATCTGTTACTCCTTCATAAGTGAATTCAAGAATAACATCATCTTGGATGAAGTTATACGGCACTTTAAGACCATCACAACCTTCATAAGTAACATTATCTTTATCTTTATCTTTCTCTATCTCTATCTCTACTATCTCTCCTTCTTCTATTTCATTATCAGACACTTCATCATCCATGTCATTGAATAAATCATCAATGTCATCAAGACATGCAATCTTTTCAGCTTCTTCTTCTTCTTCAGAATCTCTTCTTCAGAATCTACAAAGAACTCCAAACGCACTTTTGACGTCTAATTGAAACACCTAAAACCTTTAAAAGAAGCAAAAGCTAGAAACAGCCTTATAGCTTCGAGCCTCGCAACAGGCGCATAAACCTCGGTGTAATCAATTCCTTCTTGTTGATTGAAGCCCTGGACAACTAATCTAGCCTTGTTGCGTACCACGACACCTAGATCGTCTTTCTTAAATTTAAATACCCATTTTGTTCCTATCGGATACGCACCTTTCGGAAGATCAACAAGATTCCAAACCTTAAGTTTATCAAATTGAGCAAGTTCTTCCTGCATAGCTTCTATCCAATTGTAGTCATTTAAATCCATCTCAACATTCTTGGGTTCAACCTGCGAAATAAAGCATGAATGTGAGCACTCATCAAGAACACCAGAATCTTTAATGCAGGTATACAAACAAGTATTGTCAACAAGAGAACGTGTTTTCACTCAATCCTGTAAATTTCCAATTATATTCGTCACTGGATGATCTTTGAGTTCCTTGATGGATGCAACCTCAGGAACCGGCAACACGTCAACTTGAGTGGATTCAGATTGATAAGAATAATCATGATTAATTGGAATATCCGAGTCTAAATTTGTAGGAATCTCCCCCTGAGCCTGTGTCGAAGGTAATGAATCATCACCCAACAACGGATCAGCAGAAGAATCTTGAAAAATAGCATTATCCTCCTCACTCTCTGAATCTTGTGGACCTGAACAAGAAGCAACATTAGGATCGGGAGCAGAAGTAGATGGAATCGATGAATTTGGAACTGCATTTGGTAGAAATCCATTGTGCTGTGCATCTTGACAAGAATCATAAAAAACAGCAGCATCTTCAGCATAAATATCATAAGGTAAATGAAAAGACTTGAATAAGTTTTCATAATCAAATGCCCAATCCGGACCAATCGCCATTTGTGGTAAAGACCGATTTGAACAGTCAATATGGAACCATTCTTCAACTTGGCGCGTCTCTTTGTTATAAACCCTCTTGGTTGTCGAATTAGCCACATACCCCAGAAAAATCCCTTCAATAGCCTTCGCACTGAATTTTGTTGGGACATCTCAAACTTTCAATAGGGTGCAAGGATTACCAAAAGGTAGTAAATAATCCAGATTCGGCTTTCGATTATTCAGCAATTCGTAGCAAGTCTTGTTATGTCGCTTGACGGTCAAGACCCTGTTCAAAACATGACACGCAGTATTCACAGCTTCAGCCCAAAAGGTGACTGGAAGCTTAGAATCTGCACGCATCGTGCGAGCTGTTTGGACCAACGTCCTGTTCTTTCGTTCAGCGACACCGTTTTGTTGAGGAACATATGGCGCACTGAATTCATCATGAATTCCTTTTGTAGACAGAATAAGCCCATTTTGCTATTCTTAAATTCGCTGCCATTGTCACTCCTGATTCTTCTGACTTTCAGATTGAATAAATTCTCCAAACCCAGGATTAAGTATTGTACCAACTCAGTGGTTTCAGCTTTAGAGGAAAGAAACTTAACCCATGAAAATATGGAGTAATCATCAGTTACTACCAAGCAGTATGATTTTCCACCAATGTTCCTGATACTGATAGGACCGAACAAATCCATATGCAGCAACTCCAAAGGAGTTACGATAGAATTCGTCGATTTAGATTTGTGAGATTTCTTTCTTTGCTTCCCCTTCTTGCAAAGAATACAATCATCAGGAACTGAGAATTTCATCTTTGGAATACCAAGAACCAGATCATTCCTAACAATGTAGTTCATCTTCCTATAGTTAATGTGAGCTAGCTTCCTGTGCCATAATATTGAATCAGATTCTGACGCCTTGGAGAGTAAACAAGTTGGAATTGAATCCGTTGTAGTGGCGACACTCATGTCAAGAACATACGTTTCATTTCTCCTCGGAGCCTTCATGAGAATCCATTCATCAGGAATCACGAAGCCCGGTTTCAAAATATAGCATTCAGCATCATTAAAATGGAACGAAAACTTCTTGTCACAAACTTGTCATACACTTAAAAGATTGTGTTCCAGCTGCTCAACATAATTCACCTTCTCAAATTTTACTTTGTCATTCTTTAACGTACCCTGTCCAGTTATGTACCCGCCTTTATTACCCGCAAAAGCGACATAACCTCCATCAATTTGTTTTACATCCTCAAGCAATCTAACATTCCCTGTCATATGTCGAGAGCAACCACTATCCACATACCATGTATTGTTGATAGTCCTCCTTAGTTGTCCCTACATAAACAACGAGAATCAGTTAGAAATAGGAACCCAAGCCATCGTGGTCTTGGGTCGTCCAGATTGATCAAAATAAACAACTTCTTGTAATTTACAATCAATCTTATCATTCACTTTTGGAACAGAAGTTTGACAATCATACTTTTTCAAAGAATATCCATTTTTATTATTTTGAAAAACATTATTTGATATATTATTGTCAGATTCGGATGTTTCCAAAATTTTCTTCAATTTGCTGTTTCTTCTTCTCCTTTGAGGTCTAGAAAATTTAACATCCTGATGAGAATCTTTTGAAATTCCAGCATTAGGAATCTCAAGTTTCTCTTTGCATACAAAAGAATTAGAATTCAATTTATCCTGTTGTTTAAATCCAGAGGATTTAACAAAAGATCGACCAGGCAAATTTTTCTCCAAACTAGAAGACGACTTTCCCTCATCTTTTCTTTTCAGAATCTTCACCACTTTTGATTGTGAAGGAACAGTCTTCATTTTACCCTGGTTCTTGTAAGGACAATTGATCAGAATGTGACCAGCCTCGTTGTAATGAAAACACACTCTTCTTTCTTGATAAGTTCTGAAATAAGGAGTTTTCTTTGAATTTGAGGATCCATCAGAGGAATAAGCTTGAGAGGAATGTCCAGAACAGTTTATCGGCTTCTTTGGAACATAAGCCTGTGTTGGTACCTTTGAAGAATACACTTTTTGATAACCAGCTGCTACAATCCACTTGACTGTAAATTGAAGAAAGCTTAGATGTACCAACTTTCAATTCTTCAGGTTCAGTCAGAATGCATCTATCCCGGGTAACAGATTTAACAACTGTTGGGTCATCAATTTTGACCTCTTTTGGAATGCCCTCGACCTTCTTCTCATCAAAAACCTCATCTTCAGAATCATACTCATACACCATATCCTCCCTAGTTACCGGATTCACCTTTAACACAGTCTTTGGATCTATCTCCTCTTCATGTATAATTTCAGGTTCCACCACATAATTTGCATTAAACGGTGGAGGAATAAATCCAATTCCAGCTACACGCTTAGTAGGATCAGCATTTGAGTTAAAATAATCCAAAACAACCGGAGAATTTTCAAATTTTTCCATCTTTCTATGAAGTTTGATCACTTCAGACTCTTTGTCAGATATTTCTTTATTCTTTTGAGCAACAACTTCATTACGTTTTTCTATCTCAGCATAAGCCATATCTAGATGATAACCCTGCTCTTTGTATTTTAGCCCAAGAGAATTTAAGTCTCTTTTCAAAGACTCAATTCTATCAATGCACAATTTATCATTATCTTTCAGTTTATGATTAACAGTATGCATTGATTTCATGTCACAAATCAAGTTTGTGTTATCATCCATGACCTTGTGCAATTTATCTTTAACAGAAATGCAGTTAGAACAGTAAATATGACAAACAGAGTCTTTTACCTTAGACGGATCAGACATGTCTGCCATGAATACTTTGGCAATGGGAATATTTTTCGAATCAGCACCATCAGAAGCATTTTGAGTAAGAACAATTTCCTCCTCAGCAACACCTGATGCAACATCAGAATCAATATTCTGCACTTGTTCTATTTCTTCATCAACGCTTGGAACACTGTCACCATCACAAGAATCATCACTAGAACTTTCATCATCAGTCGACTCCTCTGGTTTTTCAGAATGAATTTCTGCTACAAAGGCCTGACTCACAGCACCCACCCAGTCTTCCAGATGAATGCCCCAGTCATAGTTTTCGTCGTTCTGAGCAACCAATGCCGATGAAGCAGATGCATGATTTGTATTACCAGATGAACCATGTGACTGATTCCTATTATGCTGAAAATTAGGCTGCTTCTTTTGAGAATCAAACTCGACCTTTGGCTTCACACATTCCTTAGCAAAGTGACCATATTCTTGACAGTTGTAGCACCGAACTTTGCTTTTATCAAAACCCATGCGAGATCGACTATTTGAGCCAATATATTTTCTGCCAGTTTTCTTCAAGAAATCTTTAGCTTGACGCATCAACATGGCCATATTCCATTGGATATTCATTTCTTCCAGATCAACAGGGTCAATCTGTCTGAAATCTTCTTCTATAACCTCAGGATCATGTATTTTACCTCCAATAAAATTTTCATATGATGCCATGAATGAGGAAAACATAGCAAGATAGTCATCAGCAACCTTTTGATTCAAATGAGATCCAAATGAAGTAGAAGTTGTAGTCGTAGAAAATCCAGAATGGCTTGAATGACCAGAATGAATTGGAACTCCAGTACACTGATCATTTGAAGAATCTTGAGCATCACCAGAAAAGAATGCCACTCCATTACCAGATTTACCGGTAGATTTGGCAAAATACATTGAGGGATCCTAGATATGCTCCAAGTTAGTCTCTTTCTTCTTCATATTCGTGTCATGCGACTGAATCTTCCCTAGAACTTCTTCAAGAGACATGGTTTTATACTTAATGTTCTCTTTGATTAAAACCGTGTACACTTCAAATTTTGATGGTAAAGCCTCCAAGAATTTATCATTGATTTCCTCAGTCTCATACACCACAGAAGCACTTGCCAGTTCACTAAGAAGATGATAGAATCTTGTAGCAAGATCATCCAAGGATTCATTTTGAAAATGCTTAAAGACCAAGAACAGCTTCTTTAATAGCTCATTTCTACTCTTCTTCACATCGAAACTTCCTTCACACCTTTTCTGTAATGCTTCCCACAGTTGTTGAGAAGACTTGAACTGTTTAAAATTGTGATATATTTCCTTCGGAAGAGACATCGAAATACTAGCCATCGCTTTCTTTTTCCTGTCAAATAATAGCTTCTCTTCAGTAGTTAACGCTGTTACTGGCTTTGGAACATTATCTTGTCCCATCCAAGAATAAGTCGGATGCGTATAACCTTCCAAAATCGGAATCCACAAACTGGTATCGGTAAAAGATACAAACTGGTCGAACCGATCTTTCCAATTTGAATAATCAGCTAGATTCAACAACTTCGGAGGTTTTTGAGATGTACCGATCTCATTGTCATAATTGAACATATTCGTGACTTGAACCATATTTGCCATTTTTTCTGAAAAATTTTCCAAGTGTTGAACTTCTTTACCCTTAGGCGAAGATAATAAGTTCGCCTGCTAAGACACCCAAGCGAACTTAAAGAGAAGCGAACTTAATAAGTTCGCGTAATCCTGTGAGAAGCGAACTTGACAAGTTCTCTTGCTAAGTTCGCCGCATAAGAAATCAGCAAGTTCGCTTGCTTCAACAGATTCAAACTCAAGAACAATTCAAACCACTTTTGCGAACCAGAGATAGACTGAAATCATCATTAATCACTGATTTGAAGGAATTAATCAAAATTGGACCGTAGGATTGTGTAATTTGTCAATTAGAAGCTTTCTATCGGATCAATTTCGTCAAAATCCTCTTCAAAAAACACCAAATCAGATCTGAATCAGTCTTGAAAACTCCATGGAAATGAAAAACTCAAAAATGTCGAATTTTATGTCAATTTGCATATAAAACCGTCTAGAATCAACAAGAATCACGAGCAATAGCTCTGATACCACTTGTAGGTCCTCATGGCGCTTCTACGGATCGATCTCGTGATAAGACGTGACGTTAAATCGGAGTGCGGAATCCAACGAATCAACGTTTATATGCATAAAAGACAATGTAGACAATCATGTAAATAACATTCTCAAGTGTATTCCAAATCACAGTAAAGTTTACAGACTCAATCAGACTAATCGATAATTCTCTGTTCTATGCGTATTTACTGACTCTGTAAACACACATATATATAGCTGTCTGACCTGATATAAGCGAACTTATTAAGTTCGCCTCTAACAGACTAAGCGAACTTAACAAGTTCGCCTCAGATAGACTTAAGCGAACTTATTAAGTTTGCCTCTGATAGACCAGGTGAACTTAACAAGTTCGCCTCTAGGTAAACTTTGAATAAACACTTAGTGACTTTTTACATAACAAAAACCTAAAGACATAAGATCTAACTATTACAAGCTTTTGTCATTACAAACTATGTCCTAACAGGGCGGTAATTCAGGCTTTGCAAAAGGAAGGCAGAAAAGAAAATTAAAATCAAAATAATGTATATCCAGTTCTTTAAGGTCTAGCTGGTAAAAGACCCACTTCTTTCTTTCTTTTTCTATTTTTTTTTGTATCAAGACAAATTCTTCAATAACTATTTTTCCTCAATCTCCTTGGAATAATATTTCCATAAATTCCTTGCAGATAGTTCGGTTGTTTATTCCTAATACATCCACCTTCTTGTATATTTCAATTCCTTTGAGTGAAACAGATTCTTTCCAAATTGCCTTAATGGTAATGAACTTGAAATAACGACATAAGATAATTTTCCCACTTTGAAGACATTCAGCCAATAATCGGTGTTTATGAAAAGCTGGTTGGTTGATAAATGTGGGTAGTAGAAAAGAAAAGGCTAAAGCTCAGAGGGCTACCTAGGCAAATTATATTTTTGAGATTTTTGAGCTTAAGGATATTATATAGGGGTAATAAAGTCCTAGGTGCCTCAATCACTTTCATACTTCTACTAGTTCATGCTCTTGATATGTATCAGTAACACAAGTTCTAATTATGCATAAAATCCGATTGAAAAACACTCAATATACCAAACAAAAGAGCATGCGAAAAATAAAGATAATAATGCTCGTGAAAAGGCTCAGATTATTCTCACATGGAAACGGATGGGATATGGTTTAGTGATTTGTTATGCATAATATCCATTTGTTTCTAGTTGCCATGTATTCATTTTATTTAATTAGGTGCAAACTCAAAGAGGTTTAGATTTTAGGGTTTAAAATTTTTGAAAATTTTTTGGATTTTTCAAAAGGTAAGGTATTGTAATGTTTTAGTCAAATGGGTACAAAATCACGAGAATTTTACTGCTTTGAGGTTACAAGTAGTCCTGAATCTTTAATTCCCTACCCCACACTTAAAACTATGCATTGCCCTCAATGTACAAATTCATGTAACGGAATGCTATACAAGAATTTAAATGCATGAAGTTTTTAGGGAAAAGAAACCGGTACTCCCCCGGTCAATTCGGTGTATAACCAAGGCCAAAACATATTGCCGTTTTTAGGCTGTGCCTATCATTTGCTTGTCAACACGTTGCTTCAAAGACTTCATTGAATTTCAAAGAAAATTGATGTGTTTTTTGATTCCTTATGTTGTGGAAATGGAGTGTGATTCCTCAAAGAAGTAGAGAGACTATCTAGTGATGCTATTCTACCTGAAACATAAAGGAAAACATAAAAGCAGACAAGGAAATTAAAAGGTAGTAGTTAAGCTACTAAGGTCCAAGTATCGAAAAGGCATACTTGGGGGCTGAAGTATTAGAAACTTAAATTTGAAAACCAAACCTGAGGTCCAAGCTTTCTGCCGTATGCACCAACTTCTCAATTTATTCATGATCATCGGGTTGCCTCCCGGAAGCGCCACGTTTATTTAAGGGTTGTTGGCTGGACCCGTACGTGCTTCATCAGTCTTTCTCCTCTAGTGGAACTTTGTCCACTATTTGATCAATAGGTCCATCGAGGTAACGCTTCACTCGATGACCGTTAACCTTGAAAGTTGTGCCGTCTGTTTGTTCCAGTTCCAATGTTCCATAAGGGAATATTTTCCGAATTATGTATGGTCCCGTCCACTTGATCTTAATTTCCCTGGAAATAGTTGTAATCTTGAATTGTAAAGCAAAACTTTTTCTCCTTCTTGGAATTCCCCCTTCCTTAGCTTTTTATTATGAAGTTTCTTCGCCCTATCCTTGTATATTGCTGAATTCATATATGTCTGATTTCGCAGTTCTTCGAATTCATGAACTTGTAGAAGGCGGTGCTCTCCTGCACTGGATAGATCTAGATTTACTGCCTTAAGCTCCCAGTACGCTTTATGCTCAATTTCTATTGGGAGGTGACATGTGTTGAAGCACTTTCCTATGACAAACACTCTGGATAGATAGAGTCTTAGTTTGTACTTTAATGTTTGTAATTGTCTTTGTATGTAAGAGTCTTTATGTATTAGTTTATCGAGTTGTATTTACTTTTACATATTGAATGTTGTGAAATTCTCTAAGTGTTTTGCGCACATGTACGTGCGCAGGAGAAAGCTCCTGCGTACTTAGCAAGTACGCAAGAATACCTTTGCGTACTTGTTAAGTACGCAAGAGCATTTTGCCCTGCGCACTTGCTAAGTGCGCAGGCATCAGGTCTTGTATAAATAGGAATGGTTGACAGAAGTTAAGTACGCAGACATACGCAGTCATAGTAGCAAATACGCAAATTGTAATCTCAGTACTTCTCTCTGTAACCTTCAAGTGTTTATAATAGAAAGAACGTTTAAAGTGATTCTCTTGTTGGTTTACTTTGTGTTGTTAGACTCTCCAACTAGTCACGGGTATTCCGCACCCGGTCCGACTAGTAGACCCACTTGCATGCGACGATCCGCCACAGCCGAGGGACCTACAAGTGGTATCAGAGCTTTGCTCCTGATTTCGGGTGTTGTGAGTGAGTTTGGAGAGTTTCTACCTAGTTTTTACAAGCAAAAAGAGGTATTTTTGTTGATTTTTGTTATAAAATAGGGGTAGCTCTTGAGCACTATTTTAGAAGCAAAAATCACTCAAAAACTGATTTTTGTTGTGTATTTGAGTGTTTTGAGCATCTATCAGATTGATATGAGCGTGACAACAACACCTATCAGATTGATATGAGCGTGACAACAACCACCTCATCAGTTGCTACTTGCTTGCTTACCAAAGCGACAGAGCTTGACTCTATCTTGTGGCATAGGAAACTCGGACATATTTCGTATCGTAAAATGAAGCATCTTGTCCAAAACGGTTTGGTAACCGGGGTTCCTAAGCTGAGATTTACCGTTGCAGATGACTGTATGCCTTGTAAAAAGGGCAAACAGCAATGGAAGTCTCACAAGCCCAAGCTCCAAAACTCTATTGATACCCCTTTGGAGCTATTACACATGGATCTGTTTGGCCCCATAAGTATTAGGAGTATTGGAGGTAAGTCGTTCTGTCTGGTTGTAACTGATGATTTCTCACGTTTTTCTTGGGTGCATTTTTTAGGTACTAAGGACGAGACTGCTGATTTTCTTCAATACTTGATCCTGAGCTTGGAATCTCTTTGCAAGCTGAAAGTTAGAAGAATAAGGAGTGACAACGGAACTGAGTTCAAGAATAACTTGATGAAACTTTTATGTCTCAAGAAGGGGATCCGTCACGAATTCAGCGCCCCGTACACACCGCAGCAGAATGGAGTTGCAGAACGGAAGAACAGAACACTGATTGCAAGGACAATGCTGTCGGATGCAAAGCTTCTTGACACTTTCTGGGCAGAAGCAGTTAATTGTCACGTCTTAAACAGAGTTCTGGTTGTGAAGAGGCACAACAAGACCTGTTACGAGTTGATCAACAATCGACTTCCCAATCTTGATTACCTAGTTCCTTTTGGTAGTCCCTGTTCCTTGTTGCTACAGTACAAAGTTCGCCAGTCTAAGTTTCATGCAAAAGCGATGGAAGGCATCTTCTTAGGATACGTTGCCAACTCGCCTTGCAAGAGAGTGTACAACATAGGAACTCGTACTGTCAAGGAATGGTTTGAAGTGGATTGCAGTAAACACAGCATTCCACCAGAACCAACAGGTCCAGCTTGGGGTTTTGATTATGATGCTCTATTCAAGTCATTCAATCTTCCTGGTCTATCTGCAGTTGACGCCGCAAATGTTTATGAATTATTGGGTGGCGGCGATGACTCCAGTTTCTCTACTCGTGCTACTGTACCGATTGTAACTCCTGATTCCAATGTTGCATCTGCATCTGGAACTCATGAGTGTGATAACAGTGAAGATGTTCATGTTAATGGAGATGACGCTCAAGCTAATCCTAACAAAACTGTAGGAAATGAAGCTCCAGCTGATCCAATTACCATTGAATCTTCTTCCGCTGGAACACAGGAAATGGGGGAGTTAAGCACGAATCTCGATTCAGGAACCGATTGTACCGAAGACGAGAGTGCATAGGAATCATCCAATCGACAACATTATTGGTGATCCTTATGCCGGTGTTCAGACTCGTCATCGAACCATCACTGAGAACACTAGTCTTTACACAGAGATACTTGACACTGGTGTCATGGAAACATGTCTGCATGCTGCATTCGTGTCCCAGTTAGAGCCGAAGAATGTGAAGGAGGCTCTCACTGATAACTGCTGGATTGAGGTGATGCAAGATGAATTGTCTCAATTCCAAAAGTTGCACGTGTGGGATTTGGTTGACTTGCCAAAAGGCTTTCAGCCAATTGGAACCAGATGGGTGTTCAAATGCAAGACGGATGATCGTCATGTTGTTGTGAAGAACAAAGCAAGATTGGTTGTTCAGGGTTTTTACCAACAAGAGGGCTTGGATTACACGGAAGTATATGCCCTAGTTGCTAGAATTGAGGCCATTCGACTGTTCTTGGCTTATGCCAGATATGTCGGCTTCCAGGTCTATCAACTTGATGTGAAGAGTGCTTTCCTTTATGGTAAAGTTCATGAAGAGGTCTATGTCACTCAACCTCCCGGCTTTGAAGATCCGCATAATATCAATAAAGTGTATAAGCTCGATAAAGCACTTTATGGTCTTCATCAAGCACCGCGGGCATGGTATGAGACATTATCTAAGCATTTACTGTCTAATGGTTTCGACTGTGGACAGATTGACTCGACTCTCTTCATTAGGAAAGCAGGAGGTGACATTCTTCTTGTACAAGTATACGTCGATGACATTATTTTTGGATCTACCAATGAAGGGATATGTAGGGAATTCGAGCAGGTGATGAAGTCCAAGTTTGAAATGAGTAATATGGGTGATATGTCGTTCTTCCTGGGTCTGCAAGTCAGTCAAAGAGAGGATGGCATTTATCTACATCAAACTAAGTATGTGCAGGACATCTTGTCAAAATACAAGATGAATGATAGCAGTACTTATGGCACACCTATCCCAGTCAATCATGGTCTGCATCCTGACAAAGATGGAAAGGATGTAGATAGCACATTGTACCTAGGGATGATCGGATCACTTATGTATCTCACAGCTACAAGACCCGATATAATGTTTGATGTGTGCTTGTGCTCAAGGTTTCAGTCTCAACCGAAGGAGTCACATATGATAGCCGTGAAGAGAATTTTCAGATACCTGAAAGGGAAACCCCGATTAGGTCTTTGGTACTCTAAGCAGCAGTCATTCGACTTCAAAGCCTACACTGATTCAGATTATGGCGGTTGTAACCTTGACAGAAAGTCAACTTCTGGTGGATGTGAATTCTTAGGAGACAGACTGGTCTCCTGGCAGTGCAAGAAGCAGTCAACGGTTTCTGTCTCAACTTGTGAAGCAGAATACATTGTTGCGGCGAGCGGTTGTTCTCAGATATTATGTATTCAGCAGCAATTGAGAGACTACGGCTTAAACTTCACTGGAACTCCTTTATTCATTGACAACAATGCCACCATGTCCATCACAAATAACCCGGTGAAACATTCCAAAACTAAACATATAGAAATTCGCCATCATTTCATCCGTGATTGTGCTGAAAAGCATTTAATTGAACTTGTAAAAGTTCACACGGATGACAATCTTGCTGACCTTTTCACAAAGGCATTTGATCGATCCCATTTTGAGCATCTTGTCAACTTGATAGGAATGTTCAATCCTGAGTGAAAATTAATTTTTCTTAAATCAATTCAATTCATGGAAGTTAAATTTTATTTCTTTTAAATTTTCTGTACAGTTCTTTTTAGTTTTTAAAATATTTTACAAAGTCAAAAACAAAATAGAAAATGGAGAAAATTTCAAAGTTAACTTGAGAAAAGAGGAAATAATAGTACATCAGAAATGATCTAAACGTCACAGACTGCTCATATGGGAAATGATTGCGTCATGCTTACTTAATTGTTTAAATTATTATGTTTTTAATCTGCTTATTTACAAGTACTTTGAATTTTCAGTAAGCGGTATGCGTCTTTGAATCACTAGTAGTGTGGAAACTAAAGTCTAAATTACAACTGTGATTTGAACCCATATTTGCTAGTGTGTGTGCGTAAAAGAATAGAAAAGATCATTATCATATAAAGGATGTTAGATTTTGGCAATAATTTTCTTTTGAGATCAGTTTCGGGTTATGTCGTTAGCACAATTAATGCGGTTCATCTCACTGCCCATACTCACAAGTATGCAATGAGAGATTGAATCAAGACATGTCTCTACATTAACCGTTGAGCATGTATTCACCCTTGAATCACTCCTGATTTTTTGAAATCAAATCCTGATAAAAGTTGGATTCCTTTACCTTATTTCAACACCATATATATTATCCTGAATCATCATACCGATATTCAATGAAGAAAATCAAATGAAACCAAGACATATGAATCACTCGATTCTGAATCTTATGATTCCTGATAATCCTTATGGATTCTGCTTGATTTTTCTGTACTAATAGATGTAACTTCATTATGAAAATTTAGAAAATCATTGGGAAAATCTTAGATGCCTTGAGATAGTGCAATTTATATTATTGTAGCATATCAGTGGGGTACACGTTGTCTATCTTATAATTAATACATTAATACACAAGAACGTGATACAAAGATGCTTATGGTTTCAAATCTTATAATATTGTCAACTTGAATTACTTGTTTATGTGCTTATTACGTATGAATAAATAGTAATCCATGACATGATCCCATATTCTTTGATGTTTATATTGTATCGTTTTTTGCTAAAAGATAGCCTGATATGACCCTCTGCTCGTGTCTTTGATCAAAAATAGTTTGTGTGAATACTTGTATATTTCAATGAGAAAAGATCAAAAAGTTTTTAAGTTTATACATAGTTCAATTCATTCAGAAAAGCCAAAAATATTTGTGTTTAACCTTCCTGAATTGTATTTGAATCCTCCTGATTGAATATTTTTATCTTGTTCGTTATTTGACTTGAAAAACTTCATAAATTTGAGTTGAAAGTTTGCGCACTTAAGGGTTTGTGCGTACTTGTAAGTGCGCATGAAGTAAGCATTGTGTAGTTAACAAGTACGCAAGAGTTAAGTCTTGCGCACTTGTAAATACGCAAGAGTTAAGTCTTGCGCACTTGTAAGTACGCAAAAGTTAAAGCGTGCGCACTTAGCAAGTACGCACGACTGTTTAGTGTTGGGCATAAATAGGGGACTTAGAAAATTTCTGAGTTTTCATCACATTCAAATCAAATGTTCCCTCTGCAAACTTTTACTCAAAATCCAAGTGTTCCTAAACCGTCTTTTCATCCCATTACAAGTTTCATCATCTCATAACATCGATTTGGTGAGAATCTAGGCTCATTCCATCCACAAAATCGTGACTTTGGACCGATTAATGACTTAGAAAAATCTAGGTTTATTCCGTGATTTTTGGGAAATTTTTGGGTTGTTTGGGTAACCTCTAATCATTAAAACATGTTTAGATAACACAATCGACCCTTAATCGTCCTTTTTTAGTCTTTGATTTTGTCCCTGTGGTTGAATTTGAACCGACAGTGGTTCGGTCGATCGTTTTAGGTCAAAATTGGTCATGCATAGCAAGTTTGTGGTGTTGATACTGGTCCCATAGGTTAGAATCATTGATTCCGACCTAGTGGCGACCTAATCTACCCGTTTTTTTTAACATCAGTGACATTTTCAAACTTCTGGAATTTTCACCAAGTGTAGTTCTTGCGCACTTAGCAAGTACGCAAGAAGCAATTCATGCATACTTGCCAAGTACGCAAGAGGAAATTCCTGCGTACTTGCTAAGTACGCAGGACCAACACTTGGCAAAAATTCCTAAGTCTGAAATTTCAGTTCAAAGAGTAACTGCTATACTGAGTCATGTTTATTCATTTCTAATGATACTTGTTGTTTTGATTATGTTTTCTGTGTGTTTTTGTACATCATGGCTCGGGCTTTTACTAACGAATTCAACATGTTAGCTAACAATGAACAAGAATGGAAGGGTGCAGCACTGCAGTATAGAGAAATAGTTGATTTCTTGAACCGTTCAAGAATCAGCTATGCTATTTATGCTGACCCGATCGTGTCAAGACCCTATCTGGAGCAGTTTTGGGAGACTGCGGAGCATGATTGCATGGTAACTCCCAACGTTATAAGGGCTACCGTTGCTGGTCATGCTATCGCTTTCTCTGAAGATACTATTAGAAGGGTCCTTCAATTCAGAGATCTCTCGACCGACCCGATAGCCTATCCAGACTACTTTGTGGACGGCTGTTGGAGGCAAAGAATGGGTTATGTCGGTGCGAGAGACTATGCTTCATATAAGAAGATGTGGGTGTTAGACCAATAGAGATACTTCGCCCACGTCATGATCATGTGCATCTCATCAAGGAAAGCTGGAAAAGATGCCATGGGTCATGACCTTGCAGCAGCCATGGTGGGCCTATCTCTCAATAAGGGCAACAACTTCTCCCGCTACATATTCAAAGCCATCAATGACCAGATCAACACGGCGGAGAGGTTTAGGTTCTTATTATACCCTAGGTTTGTGCAACTATTGATTAATGACGCGTTGCCAAACCTACCTGCTATAGGGGAGAGACTGCAAGTAAAAAAGGTGGACAAAAGAGTGTTCGCACAATTCTTAAAGCCAGGCAGTGTAGAACCTACCCCTGTGCATATAGAACTCTTTGGCCACCTCATCAATGAAGCATACGTGGCACCAGGTGACTAGAGATGGTATAGTCACGACTCGGAGCCTGAATTGAGTGAACACTCCGATGAACAACAACAACAACAACAGGAGGAAGTGGACAGTGATGATGGATCGTCTGATGATGGAGACGAAGAAGGAGGAAATGATGGTGCTGAGGGATCCGACTCAGAAGAGACTGAGTCAGATTCTTTCGATTCCGATGATGCACCATCTCAGGTACACCCAAGGAGAACGACAAAGGTAACCCTGCCTGAGTCGTCCTCCAAGAGAAAGCGACAGTCTTCTAGCAGCGAATACGAGCCAGACTCTGACTCTGACACTGCTATACAGAGACAAAGACGAGAAAGCATTCACAAAAACAGGGGCGATAGGCAACAACTTTCTATCCCTAGTGAGGTGGAGGCTCAGCAGCAAGTACAAGTTTCAGTTGCTAGTCCTGATTCAGCTTCCACCCCACCTTCACAACAACTATACCGCAGGAGGAGGAGGCCATAGGTGCAACTTGACGTGGCCGTCACTTCAATCACAGAGGTGATTCCTGTGATAGTGACCCTCCCTACCACAACTGCTCAGGCGGCGGTGACTACTCCAATTCTCACGGAGTCAGTCACCATCACCCTTACCATAACTCCTACAACCCTCATCACATCCTCAATCCCAACCACCACCATTGAGCGTTTAAGTCAACCCTTCAATTATGGAGATTTCACACAAGGGTTTGACTTTGATACCATATTCTCCACCCCTAATCACAATGCCGAGGCGTCAGCATCCAGACATCCTAATCCGAATGATGCAAGGATAGATGTTCTGGAAACCCAAGTTGCTGGATTACTGGAGACTATTCGGAAATCGAAGGAGGAGTCTGACGCTCAACAAGCACAGATTAATTCTTTGGTAGACGAAGTTAGAATCCTACGTAGCCAGAGAACGGGGACTGATGAAAGACTGAAGAACGTCATGGCCCAGAACGAGCTCCTAATCAAGACAAATGAAATGATTCTGGGTTATAGGTCGTCCTTGGAGCTGAGGTTTGATACTCAAAGGAAAGAGCATGAGCTGATGATCAAACTAATCGCATATCTGACCAAGAAGCTTGATGCTCAGGGGGAGAAATAGAAAGAGAAGGAGAAAACTACTGGTGATGAGGCTTGTCATCCTGTCGACTTGACTAAGGATGACGACAAAGACAAGGATCCTGAAGCCGGTCCTAGTGGAGGTGAGCACCAAGCTTTAGCAATTGTGCCCATCTCTGCTATTCCAATGGCTCAGTGGGAGTCTACTCATCAAGAGGGTGGTGATACCTTTGGTGGTGGTGGTGGTGAGAAAGGAAAGTCAGCGGCTGAAGTGCTTAAGGACTTATCTGATGATGAGATCCTATACCTAGAGCCTGACTATTCCAAAGAAGCACAGATCGATGCTTTCTTTAATCTAGAAGAAGGAGAGATCGACTCTGGTGATGATTGGGATGATGATGATGAGGATGTTGTAATTGAAATTCCCAAGGGTGACGGGGAAGGAGAGTACGAGTTAGAAGATGGAGAGATCTTTGAAGTTCCATCCTTCGAAGCTCAGCTCGACACAGGTTCATTAGAGCATGCTAGTAATGTGGAAGCCTCGACTGAAGCCTCCCCAGTTGACCCTACACCTGTGGACCCAAAGGCACCGAAAGAAAAAGATATGCCTTCTACTTCATCAAAGGGTCCAGCTCCTGTGTGGCAAAAGACGTCTATAATAGACAAACAAGGAGCAACAGGGATGATCTTGGCTGTAAGCTTCGAGGAGGATAAGCAGTTGTTTGCTATCAAAAGATCTGGTGGGGTTCAATACTTGAAACCCACCAGTGAAGCGTTCCGAGAGCTGCTAGGTCATTCTAATGACGCAGTGGTGATGGGTTTCTGGATGGTTCTGCAGCGGGAAGCAAGATCTGGGAAATTCAAGATGTTCAAGCCTCAAGTGCCCAAGAGAGTCAAGGATAAGCACGCTAGACATCCTGTGACTAAGAAGCACTTAAAGAAATTGGTATACAAGCCAGTGCGATGTGAAACTAAGATTCCCCTGAGCAAGTTATCTCAGGATATTCTTGGTGACATGTGGTACTGGTACGTAGATCCAAAGAAGGGCGAGGCTGTGATTATGGGGAAGGTACGTTCAGAGAGTGGGAACATAGTGCCAAAGGAACTGATCAGAATATTTGATGAAGTCTACTTCATCAACTTTTCTGTGAAAGATCTGGAGGTACTAGCAGAACGGTATTGTGTGTACACGGATGAATGGATAAAGCTCCTTGCTTCTAAATATGACAAGGTGATTAAGTTCTGCCTTGAATACAAGAAGAAGATGGAAGCTAAAGATCAAGTGCTGTGAAGACCGAAGATGTGAAGACTGAAGACTGAAGATTATCCAGAGTTGTTGTCAAGGGGGAGTTTGTTGAAGCACTTTCCTGTGACAAACACTCTGGATAGATAGAGTCTTAGTTTGTACATTAATGTTTGTAATTGTCTTTGTATGTAAGAGTCTTTATGTATTAGTTTATCGAGTTGTATTTACTTTTACATATTGAATGTTGCAAAATTCTCTAAGTGTTTTGCGCACTTGTATGTGCACAGGAGAAAGCTCCTGCGTACTTAGCAAGTACGCAAGAATACCTTTGCGTACTTGTTAAGTACGCAAGAGCATTTTGCCCTGCGCACTTGCTAAGTGCGCAGGAATCAGGTCTTGTATAAATAGGAATGGTTGACAGAAGTTAAGTACGCAGACATACGCAGTCATAGTAGCAAATACGCAAATTGTAATCTCAGTACTTCTCTCTGTAACCTTCAAGTGTTTATAATAGAAAGAACGTTTAAAGTGATTCTCTTGGTGGTTTACTTTGTGTTGTTTGACTCTCCAACTAGTCACGGGTATTCCGCACCCGGTCCGACTAGTAGACCCACTTGCATGTGACGATCTGCCACACCCGAGGGACCTACAACATGCCTTTCCATAAACCATTCGGTAAGGAGTGGTTCCGATAGGTGTTTTGTAAGCCGTGCGTAGAGCCCATAATGCATCTTCTAGTTTATCATACCAGTCTTTACGATTTAGACTCACAACCTTTTCCAAGATACATTTAATTGCTCTGTTTGTAACTTCCACTTGTCCATTTGCTTGGGGATGGTATGGTGTGGATAGATTATGTGTACAACCATATCGTTTGAGTGTCTTTTCCAATTGTGAATTGCAGAAGTGTGTTCCTCTATCACTGATTAAAGCTTTTAGTGTACCGAATCATGTGAACAGTCTTTTGAGAAACCGGATGACGACTCTTGCGTCATTGGTTGGTAATGCTTGTGCCTCAACCCATTTTGACACATAGTCTACTGCTACCAGAATGTATTGATTTCCGCAAGATGGAGGGAACGGCCCAACAAAGTCAATCCCCCATACGTCGAATATTTCACAGACTTGGATGCTTGTTTGAGGCATTTCGTCACGCTTTGAAACACTTCCTGTCCTCTGACCCGAGTCGCATATGCTTATAAGCTTATGTGCGTTCTTGAAAATAATTGGCCAAAAGAATCCGACCTTGAAGACTTTCCTTACAGTGTAATTGGCTCCATGATGCCCTCCTGTAGGTCCTTCATGACATTGTCGTAGTATCTCATATGCCTCCTTCCCGTATACACATCGCCGAACTATTTGATCCGTATAAACGCGAAATAGATACGGATCTTCCCAGAGGTAGTGCTTAACGTCTACGAAGAATTTCTTCCTTTCTTGAAATGTTACCCCTTTTACTAGTTCCCCGCTTGCTAAGAAGTTTGCGATGTCTGCAAACCATGGATATTCATTGATGTCTTATACGTGTAGTATGTACTCGTGAGGGAAACTATCATTTATAGCAACCTTTTGGTTCTCTTGAGTAATTTCAAGTTGAGATAAATGATCTGCTGCGAAATTCTCTACTACTTTCTTATCTTTTATCTCGATATCAAGTTCTTGTAGTAGGAGGATCCATCTAATTAACCTTGGTTTTGCGTCTTGCTTGTTAAAGAGATTTCTTAGGGCGGCATGATCGGTGTAGACGATAGTTTTTTATAAGACCAGGTATGAACGGAATTTATCAAAGCCAAAAACTACAGCTAGTAATTCCTTCTCAGGGGTGGTGCAATTTTCTTGAGCATCGTTTAAGGTTTTACTAGCATAGTGAATCGGGTGAAAATGCTTTTTGCTCCGTTGACCTAAAACTGCTCCTACTGCGTAGTCACTTGCATCGCACATGAGTTCGAATGGTTTTGTCCAGTCAGGTGCTGCCATGATAGGCGCATCAACGAGTTTCGTTTTGAGAGTTTCAAATGCTATTAAACAATCGTCAGAGAATAAAAAGGGTCGATCGTTTTCCAACAGTTGTGTCAAGGGTCTGGCGATTGATGAAAAGTCTTTATGAATCTTCTATAAAATCCCGCATGACCAAGGAAGCTTCTGATCCCCTTTACTGAATTTGGTGGTGGAAGCATTGATATAGTTTCCACTTTGGCTTTGTCAACTTCAATACCATTCTTTAAAATCTTATGTCCTAATACTATCCCTTCTTTGACCATAAAGTGTCATTTTTCCCAGTTTAGTGATAGATTTGAGTCTTCACATCTTGCTAGCATCTTTTCTAAGTTTTGTAGATAATGGTCGAAGGAATTTCCAAAAACTGAGAAGTCATCCATGAATACTTCCATTGATTCTTCTATCATATCATGAAATATAGCAATCATGCATCGCTGGAACGTAGCGAGTGCATTGCATAGTCCAAATGGCATACGCCTATAAGCAAAGGTGCCATAAAGACAGGTAAACGTAGTTTTCTCCTGGTCTTCGGGGGAGATAGGGATTTGAAAGTACCCCGAGAATCCATCGAGAAAACAATAGAACATATTCCCGGATAGTCGCTAAAACATTTGATCAATGAAGGGTAGCGAAAAATGGTCTTTTCGAGTAGCTTCGTTCAACTTGCGATAATCAATACATACCCGCCATCCAGTGACTGTGCGGGTTGGTAATAGCTCATTTTTCTTGTTTGTGATTACCATTATACCTCCTTTCTTTGGTACAACTTGAACTGGACTGACCCATGCTCAATCTGAAATGGGGTAGATAACCCCTGCATCTAGCAGTTTGATAACCTCATTCTTCACTACCTCTTGCATTTTGGGGTTCAGTCATCTTTGGTGTTGCACACTTGTCTTGTAATTATCTTCCATAAGTGATTTATGAGTGCAAAATGAGGGGCTAATTCCTTTAAGATCCATTAGCTTCTATGTGATAGCTTTCTTGTGCCTTTTCAAAACTTCTAGCAGTTTTTCCTTCTCGTCATTTTCCAATATGGAGGAGATAATAACCGGAAGCTTGGATTCTTCATCTAGGAAGGCATATGATAGATCAGGCGAAAGTTCCTTTAGCTCAAGTGTAGGTGGTTCTTCGATAGAGGGTTTTGTCTTCTCACTCTCGTCTCTATCTTCCAGCTCCTCAATGCCTATTGTTTCATCATTATGATTAGTGTGCTTTATCATGAACCCTTCACAAACTAAATATTCCTCATGTTCCTCAGCTGGCCATTATTCTTCTTTTCCCAAGACGTCATGCATGTAGTAGCCTACTAGATAGTCGAAATCGTCAAAAAGAAAAGCTAGATCGTCATGACTACTTGTTCGTTGCAAGGCCTTATTAAGATCAAACGTGATTCGTTCTTGCTGAATGCTTAATGAAAGTCTTCCTCCCCAAACGTCGATAAGGGCGAGGGTTGTATTGAGAAATGGCCTCCCGAGAATAAGAGGGCATCGTGTTCCTCCTTTTATGTCAACCACCACAAAATCCACAGGGAAGACGAATTCATTAATTTTTATAAGCACATCTTCAGCAATTTCCTTTGGATAGCGAACCGTCCTATTGGTTAGGCCAAGTTCTGATTTTGTGGGTTGGAGTTTCTTGAGATTCATTTTATCAAATATAGCGCCAGGTAAAATGTTTACGCTGATATGCAGGTCAGCAATAGCATTACCTTGGATTGAGTCGCTTATAAGACAGGAGATCATGAATTGGTCGGGAGGTTTTCTTCCTCTCATAATGGCTGAGTATTCTTCGTTTAATGTGATTTTGCCTGCTCTTCTATTTTGTTTCGGTTAGTCAGCATATCTTTGAGAAACTTTGCATGAACTGGCATCTTATAGAGGAACAGCTCGTAAGGCAGATTTAACTGAATTTGATTTAATAAAGACTGAAAGCATCTGAATTGTTTCTCCAACCATGGTGGTTCTAAGGTTTCCTATATAATTCCAGCCCTTAATATGTCATCTTCGTTGATATTCCCCATGTTATCCATGGGTATCATGGTTATTACCTCCATGTTCTGTTCTTGTGATGCTTGATCTGCTTCGACACTTGGTGGGTGATCCAGAATTTCAGAAGGATCTTCATGTGGTTCCGTAGCATAGAGTTTAATGATTTGATTTTTTATTTCATCTAGATTACGGAATAGTGTGTCTGGCTTCCAAGGATTTGGTTCGTAGAATGCACAATCTGTGTTTACTGATGGAGGTGGTGAAGGAAGTAAATCCTCAAATGGTGACGGGTGGAGATTTATCTCATAATCCATGGGGCGCCATACGGAAAGATAACACTCCTCAATGTAGTGTGATCCTCCACATAACTCGCACCATAAATTTGAGAAATTGCTGTCAAATTTGAAAAATTCTTCCTTGGTAAAGTTTTCATTGTATGGATCCATGATTATTTTTGTGAATTTTTTTTTAAAGGCTAATCCGTTAACTTGAATTTTTATTGAAATCACCGTGTCCTCGGCAACGGCGCCAAAAACTTGATGTGTCGTCTTTGATATAATAAAAATATAATAAATATATTTTTAGGATGGTTTTACGAGATCAGGTTTTAAATTTATAAAATGATAATTACTTTAACTTAAAAACACATACAATAGGCAAGTGTACCTATCGCGGCGTAATATAGTTTAGGTAAGAACCAAGTATCGAACCAATGGACACGGTCGAGTTCCAGTACTCAACTTTTTTTATCGTTTAGCCGGATCAATTAGTGAGTGGGTTTTGTGTGCTTATGAAGCAGAATAGTAAATGACATAAAAGTAAATAACGGTAAAGTAAATAACAGAAAAGTAAAAACGTGCGTGATGTGTGTAACAGAAATGTAACGAACAGAATAGTAAATAGTAGGAAAGTAAATATCTTGGAAATGATCAGGTTACGAAGAGTATTGCTTTGGGCTTCGAATCAGCTTGGTACGTGATAATGTTAAGTTGACTAATCCAGTTATATGACTACTACAAACTTGTGATCGGGTCAGCGCTAGAGCCTCGTCCTCGTGACATTTGATTCACGAATTAAAATCTTTAAATTAAAACAGTAGTGCCTCCTGTTAAGGACAACAGTTACCCTCAACCCTTCGAATGGTCCTCTCCTGGTTGGTTTAAGACATCGAATGTAAATGCTTTGTATTAAGGTTAAATAGGTGATTATATTTTGCTCACCGGGAGGCGGTGTAACAATGGGACCAAGTATAAAGATGTACCATTCCCAACACGAGTTCACAAGTTCTTGGTCGCATAAGAAGTTCGTATAAAGACGTACGACCTTAATAGTGTTGACCAAGCCTTGGCTTATCAATCTCTGCTTGTATAAAGACGTATAAGTTTCAAAAGAAGTTTGATTAAAAAGGTTTTATGATCTTATGCTTTAAAATCAAGAACACTCACAAATATAAAGAAGGATTTAGACAATAATAAAAGCCCACCAAATGGTGGTTTTAAGGACGAATAATTAAAGACATAAACATACCACTAGATTAATTCGACAAACATTAACATGCACCAAACATCATATTCACTCTAGCAATACAAGAAGCTTAGCCACGAATGGTCATGCTAACTAGCGTAACGCTGAGTTTCGTAGGCTCCCCTATTGTGGAACAAGGAGGAAGAGCCCCTCTACTCACTACTACTACTCTAATACTACTAGAAATGAACTATTCTCTCTATCTTGATGTATGGAATGGTGTGTTGAGGTGTGTGGAATGAAGAACCCAAGTCATCTATTTATAGGCCTTAAAATGAGCAATGCACGGCCGTGCATTGGATTGCACGAGCGTGCAAACACCTCGGGAATCAAACATGGTACAAAGGACATGTACCGGAGCCTTGGGGAGCAAGACTGGCAATGCACGGTCGTGCATGGTATTTCACGACCGTGCAATGCCCTGTCTGCTCTCCAGGCTTGTCTTTTAGCTGCTTGTTGACTTATGTTGACCTGGTTTGACTTCTTGGGGGTCAATGCTCAGGTTTGGTCCTCTGAAAGCTTGATTTCTTCATGTTTTAAGCTGGTTTTTGCTCTGTTTATCTTGGGACACCGAATAACCTGCAATTGTGAAATATTAACGCATTAAGTATCATTTGCAAGGCTTTTTTTTATTAATACCTCAATATGAGGATTATTATGCATGCAAAACATGTATAATTTAGGGCATATCAGCTTGCTATTGTCAACAACAGGTGATTTATTACAAACTTCACCCGGTTGACAGCCAGCTAGTTGTTGTTCAAGTTTCCTTAATCTCTTATTTCGTGTCCTCCTCTATGGCCTTGAGAGTTTTACCACATGCTTTTCAACAGATTGTGTACTACCCGAAGTAGATACACCAGGAACATCATGTTTCTTATTCCGTTTCACAGCAGATGGCGCAACCACGGGTTTTGGCTTAACCATATGCTTGAATGGTGGTTTAACCGATTTTGGAACGGGACCCTTAGATTTCTTCACTGATGGTTTCTTAGGGGATTAAGCCTGATGTGAGACACCTGGCCGTTTCTCCTGATTTTTGTTTGGACAGTTCATAAGAATGTGATCGAATATACCACAGTGAGAGCAAGTCCTTTTTTCCTTAAATGTTTTTCTGTAAGACTTTCTGGTTTTGGATGTTGATGAGTTATTCTGATGAGTAACAGGATTGGTTTGATGAACAACTGGTTGTGCATGACCTGATGTAGATTGATTTTTGGGAGTATAATTTTTATCAATGTTTTCTTGAAAATTTTTTCCCAATTTGTTTGCAAATATTTCTTTCTTTGCTTGCTTTATGGTTTTGAAACCCCCATAAAGCATCATTTTCAATTTATCATTTGATTCAATCATATCAGGATCTGTTAAAATGCAATTGTCACAGTCAGTGACAAAGTTTTTGTTAGTATTGGGTTCATTAAGCAACTCCTATGAAACAACACTCTCGACTTTGTTATCCTTAGAACATTCATCGGAATAGAACTCCTCATCAGAAGATGAATTACCCTTACCAGAAGACTCATCTAAAAAGGACAAATCAATGTCGACTGGCCCATTGACAAACTTGTCGTTAATATGTGGAGGAATGGCATTAGTACCTAAAGCTTTGCCATTCACTTGTCGTACGACAGACTCGTAGTGTTCCACCACAAAGCGAGAATTTTTCAATTTTCAAGTTTGCCACTTAACTTCAGAATCTCATTATGTAGTTTGGCTATTTCGACATTCTTTTTCTCTAACTCTTTGTAGGAAACATCTAAATGAAATTGTTGTTCGCTGATTTAAATTGAAAAATCTTGTTTATCTTTTCTAAGATTTTCAATAGATTCGTTAAAACGTTTTTCATTTTATATATAGTTTAGAGCTGCTCTACATAGAGGTTCGAGTTGATCATGGATTCGATCATTCTCGCCTTTTAAGATTAAACAGTTAACACAAGAAACAAAAATAAAAGAATTAGAATCTACCTCACTTTTTGAAGAACTGGACGCTTCTCCGATTTCCATAAGAGCGAGTGCAGATTCTTGTTGGTTAGCCGCGGCTGCTTCCCTTTCTTCAGCTTTTATCATTTCACCGATTTCTACCATCAACCTGAGCTGAGTTTGTGAAATTATAGCATCTTCCAGATGAACTCCCCATTCAAAGCTGTCATCCTTTTGAACTACCAGTGCATTTGACGATGCTCCTTGATTTTGACTGCGGTTGTTCTGGTTGTTTTAATTTTGGTTGCTTCCTGGACTTGGTCGAGTGAAACCTGAGGCTGGTGCTTTAACCTTCTGACATTCTCTTGCAAAATGGCCATAGTTCAGGCATTTGTAACACTTGGCCTTTGACTTGTCAAACCCGACTTTAGCATTTGAATGTCCAGCAATGAACTTTCTTCCGGTTTTGTTCAGAAAGCACTTCACTCTTCTTAAGATCATAGCCATATTCCATTGAATATCCATGTCTTCCATATCGTCGGGATCAACTTGGTTGAAGTCTTCTTCAATGGTCTCCGGATCTGTAAGCTTTCCACCGATAAAGTTTTCGTAGGCAAGCAAACATGAAGAGAATAAGGCTACATGATCTTCAACGATCTCGGCTATAACACTTTGATGAGTTGATGATGTAGAGGTGGGGATTCTTGAGGAATGTTGATGAAATGAACCAGACCCAGATGCAACTAAACATGTAGGACCACCACAACTTTTAGAATTCTCCTCATCATGAGTAGTATTCCCTTAGAATAAAGCAATTCGTGAGCCAGATGTTTTTGCCGTGGAAGAGGTTCCAAAGTACATTGACGGTTCTTGAATTAGAGGTCTACTAGTGGTTTCTTTCTTTCTTAAGTTCATGTCATGTGCTTGAACCTTTCCTATTGCTTTGTCAATAGTCATCTCATAGAACTTAGGATTTTCTCTTAGCAATGTTGTATACATGTCAAATTTTGGTGGTAAAGCATCAAGAAATTTTTCCACAAGTTCATCATCAGGATATTTTAATTCATAAGAATTTAGTTCAGTCTTTAGATGATAGAATCTGGAGATAAGTTCGTCAATGGATTCATTCTCCAAGTATCTGAAACATTCATACTGTTTCCTCATAAGCTCTCTCTTACTCTTTCTGACATCACTGTTACGCTCAAACCGTTTCTGTAAAGCTATCCAAAGATCTTTTGACATGTTGTAACCTCTGAAGCTGTGAAATAAGTCACATGTCAGTGCCATGGTTAATGAACCATGTGCTTTCTTCTCTAAGTCGTAAGACTTCTTTTCATCTACTTCAAGCCTAGAAATTGGTTTAGGTTGGGTTTCACCAAGAAATTCATGTGTTGGATGTTTATACCCTTCTAAAATGGGTATCTACATGTTGGAATCTGTGTATGAAACGTACTCTTCAAAACGTGCTTTCAAATTTGAATAGTCATTCACGTTCAACAACTTTGGTGGTTTTTGTGGAGTAACTATTTCATTGTCATAATTCAACATGGTGTTGATGTTCTGAAGGTTTGACATTGTGTAGAACTTAGTCAAAGATTTAGAACTTCAATCCAACTTGCGTATAAGAATCTGGTCTTGCGTATTTTGTTAAATAACATGAACAAAAATGAGCTTGCGTACTTGATAAGTGCGTATGACCAATTATGGCCTTGCGTACTTGTCTAAGTACGCACAAGTTGATAAGTACGCAGGATTGATAAGTAAAGTCACTTTTTGAACAAGTGCGTCCACTTATCTGATTAAATATTAAAAGTTTAGCGAGATTTTCAGTATAAATTGCGAGATTTAAAAAAAATAATTTAATTTTGATACGTAAATGTAATTACAACTTCAATATTTGTAAATATGTTACAAAATCAATGTTAAAATTTCTACAAAAAGGCTGATAAATTTCAAGAAGTTGATAAAATGGAGAAACAACGTATGCAAGGAAATCGTTGACCAATTTGATTATCTTCGATTACTTTGAATTCCTACTGGCTTCAATCAGGTTCGCACCATTTATGACATTTTTTTCGAATGGTTTTGGCTATTTTGTGGTTTCAGTCATTAAGGAAAAGAAACTCTATTCTTTGTTGAATTTAGTGGGTGTTAAACATGAAAAAGTGACTAATACCACGTCAAATGTTGTATACAATGAAATATTTTCAAATTTGTAAATCATCATTGTAAGGTTTCATTTGACATGTAATTTAATGTATTGTAAAAAGTACGTACACCACCCATTTATGAAATGTATTTTCATGTATTTTTTTTGATGTTTTGATTACTCTCATCCATCTTTTTTTTTGAACGGCGAACATTGAATGTTGTGACGTCGCACCCCCGTCACATGGGAGAGCCTCGTCCAACTCCGGCCAATATATTGTCTTAACCGGACCCACTTGGCGTCAGAGTTGAAGAGTGTTATGTGTCTGCATATTTAAATTAATTCTGCATATGTTTAATTAATTCCTTTTTAATGTTATTTTAGTTTGTTTTCCATGTTTGATAGTAGTGTTCCTAGAATAAAGGAGTGGTGGATCCATGATCCCCTCCACGTGAGTAGTTGTTATTAGTGGCTAAGTGGCTATTGTCATTTCTTTTCATTATATTGTTTTTCTCATGTTAGTGAATGAATATGCAGAAATGAATTAGTAAAAGTCTTTGTTTCCCTCAAATTTTATCTAAAGCTTCTCTCTATCTTCTTTGGACCATTTAATTAACGATTCGGTTCGTATCAGTGGTATCAGAGCCGTCGTGATCCCTCGTACTCATGGCTGCTCAAACTCTATCCAAACATGAGTTGTTGGTTCGAATCGAGTCAACGATTGCTCAGATGATCGATCTTCTCAAAAACCGACCACGGTTACCAGCCCCTACCACCGCTTTCGCCACCACAACACCACCGCCTACTGCCGGCTCACTACCACCAACCGTTGTTATCAAACCACCTCCTTCAATTGCTCCGCCACAGCCACCAAAACATGCCACACCATTAGTCACATTGCCACCAAACCCCATCCCACTGTCTCCACCAGCACCCACACCTCCACCATTCCCGCGTTTTTGCTCGAACTTTCCCGTCAACCCAACCGACATACCGGTTCGTGTACTCGAGCCTCCTCTATTCGAATGCATCACCGAAAGCTCCTCGATGAATATCGAGCCATTGGTCAAGGAGGCGATCGTGGAAAGCGAGTAGCGTCCGCCGTGGCCCTTCACTAAAACTACTTCGTATGCCACCGAAAGAGTCGAGTGGCGTCCACCGTGGAAATTCGCCTATGTCATGTCAGGATTTTCAACCTTGCGGACAAGGTTTCTTCAAGCGGTGGGGAATGTTATGTGTCTGCATATTTAAATTAATTCTGCATATGTTTAATTAATTCCTTTTTAATGTTATGTTAGTTTGTTTTTCATGTTTGATAGTAGTGTTCATAGAATAAAGGAGTGGTGGATCCATGATCCCCTCCACGTGAGTAGTAGTTATTAGTGGCTAAGTGGCTATTGTCATTTCTTTTCTTTATATTGTTTTTCTCATGTTAGTGAATGAATATGCATAAACGAATTAGTAAAAGTCTTTGTTTCCCTCTAATTTTCTCTAAAGCTTCTCTCTATCTTCTTTGGACCATTTGATTAACGATTCGGTTCGTATCAGAGAGCATCCAATGAAAAATTCCACCCGATACGGCCCCTTCCGGGCTTGAGGTGGAGCTGAGGCTCGAACCCTAGATCGGCGTGAGTAAAACTCAGGTGCATCAGCCTAAGAGTTAAGCCTCATTTTCATGCCGCAAAAACTAATGGGGAGGGCAGTGATCGAACCTGGGTCACAAGAAATACCAGATCTCTCCCTTACCACTCCACCAGCAGCTTATTGACACTCTCATCCATCTAATCTTATAATTTAACAAAATAAAAAAGTTAGTAATACAATATCAAATTTGTATAAAAAAATATATTAAAATATTTATCAATATAAACGTTTTTAATTCTACGTTTGATGTTTTTTTTTTGTTCAATGGTTGGATCGGGATAACCAGAACTTAAAGAGTTAAAGAATGGTGATTGGTGGTGGTGTAGCGTGCAAGATTGGTGTATGCACGTCCCGACACGTGTATGACCACGCAATAATCTTACTTGTACGAGCCTACAAGACACAAGTAAACTCATGGCCCATAATTTTCCATCTCACCATTTGAAGCCCAATTTCCCATTTGTGAGCTTGTTCTTTCAATTCAATAAAATAATAATGGCTCACTTGTTGTCTCCGGTTTGCACCGACGCGATTGGGTTGAGCAATTTGTGTTCAAGAAGCAACAGGTGTCGGATGTTGGCTACGAACACTGGTATATGGTGGAATCGCCGGGGGAGACGGAGTAGATTTACCAGGGTTAAAGTCGCTACTGATCCGCCGCCGTTTTCGCCGGATGCTGTTGCTGAAGATTACTATGCTGTCTTAGGACTGGTATGCGTTCCTATTTGACTCAAAATTGTTTTTATTTATTTGACCTTATTTTTATTTTCCATCCTTACCTGTCTACAATATTTTAACATGTACGCTTAGAAATTGGATTTATTTAAGCAAAATTGGATTAACTGTAGGTCTTAATTTGTATACGATTCTGCGCCACTCAAAACAGATTGTCCATATACACTCCAAATCAAAGATATCCACAATTTTGAAATCATTAATCATGTTCTGAAATCTAAAAACACTTGGTGTAAGAAACATGGTTTGGTAAAGTTTTCAAGGTAAGTACACATAATATTATTTTTTATCTTTTACTAAGAAAAACCAAAAATGTTAAGTATAACAAATGAAATTGAACTTAACTCGATAGCAGTGGCGGATCTAGGAAAAAAATCCAGGGGTATCTAAAATTTCGTTCAGGGGTATCTGGATACATAAAACGGTAAAAAAAAAAAAAAATTCCCGCTGCACGTTGAAAATTCCCACTACGCGTCGAAAGTTGAGGGGTACCTGACGGTACCCCTGGGCTCCTCATAGATCCGCCCCTGCTCGATAGTAAAAGACATCTGTAAACTTTCTCGCTTCAAATACATTGTGAACATTCGTTTTGAAATATAAAAAAGAAAAATTAGTTTGTAGTGAAGTTTTGAATTTTTTTATGAAATAAGATGGTTTGGATACTAATGTTTTAAAAAGAAAAGAAGAATCTAGTGTATATGTTTACCGATTACCCTCTTTGTCGATAGATCCTTAAAGACACAAGAATCAGGCAGGAATTGGACACTACATTTTAAATCACGGGTATTTTACTAACTGATAACAAATTAAATGAAAAATGAGGTAAACTCGAAACAAAAGATAATGAAACCGAAGGAGTAATATCAACAGTACCTGAACCAAGTACTTGCGGTGTGGACCCATTAGCAGTGGTGACATGCGATGTTGATGAATAGGTCTGGAAGTTCGAGAGAAGATTTGAATTACCTGTCATATGATGTGAGGCACCGGAATCGATGACCCATTGAGAGTGTGTAGATAAGAGACTTAGCGGATTTACCTGTCTCGGCAAAGGTGGTAGTTGGAGCAGGAAATTTCAAGGATTTTGTATGACAAACATATTCTTCCGCTGATATAGTGATAGTGTTCTTGTTCGCCTTACTTAACAAACCAGAGTATCACCAATGAACCAAAGCAAACTCCAAACACAAAAATCGGGTACAAACACGAAGCAGAAACGACAAAATCAAGAACGAACTTCAACCAAAAATCATATCTAATCTGCCCGAATTAAGCAAAACCAACGAACTAGAACCAAGCCCAACAAACAATCTGATAGGCAACCAAAAAAGCAGTTAAATCCGGAAACAAATCGCACAGGAGGGGTCGGAATTACCGGACGACGGTGACGGAAGAAGCGGCGGCTTCCCGACAGCGACTCGCTCTCACGCTTCGACGCGAGGGAAACAGCGGCAAATATGCGGCGGCGCGTGGGACGACGGTTTGTGACTGCACTCACTGGGTGCGCAAATCGGATGTGAAGACGTTAGTGGCGGCAGTGAGATGAGATGGTTGCTCGAAAAAAGATGTCTCAACAACAGCGAATCCAAACAGAAACGGGGTACTCTCAGGGTACTCGCGAAAACAAATAAACGGGGTACTCTCCGGGTACTAGTGAAAACGGGGTACTCACAATGGTAGGCTCTGATACCATGTAATCACATAACCAAGAGATTTCTCCTATTTAATATCAAACATAGGAAATACAAGGTGTATATATCGAAGAGGAAACATAAAACTAATGAAACCCTAGGGCCCGCTGGGCTGTACATTGTGCCGATAGTATATACAATCTAACAATAACAATTTGTAATCATCATTTCATTAAATGGTAATACGTTTGATCTTGACGTGGTTTAACGTTTAAACCATATTTAAACGCGTACTTGAGAAAGTTGCTTTGTGTGTGACCCTTAAGGATTAGATATCAATAGCAACATTGTTATATGTTGCGTCTTGAGCATATGAATCCAACGATATTGAGTAGTCTTTTGAAGGTCTCACTCATAGTTGGTGTGGTGGAAGTGTTAGAATCATGTCTTGCGGACCCATACTAGTTTCAATCTTGAAAGAGTTGCAACCACAAAGAATTTCTCCCTTTGTGAAGTTGTGCACATGTGTAAACAATTTCATAAGTGCATTAAACTCTTGCATCCCATCCTAAGTAAGACTCCATCGTGTTTCATAGTTTAAATGTTGCTGACAACAATATACAATCAATAAATATCATTAGTGTAACACTCGGATGCCTTAGTCCAAACCTCTTCACATGTTTCGAAAGGTTGGAATAGTTGTATGATGGAAAGATCAATGGAGTGCCACAACAAATTGGATAGCTATGCATCCACTTGTTGTTTCCACTTAGTACTACGCTGTTCAACTGTAAAAATCGCTAGGCGCTAGTCGGGCGGTGGGGTAGGGCCTAGGCCTAGGCGGGATTAATCGGGGCCTAGGCGGGATTAATCGGATTATAATTTTTATATGTAATTTTCAGTTTTTTATATATATACACACATTTTTATATGTAATTTTTATAAAAATGTTCATTTTTAAACCACACCAAAGGTTTTCGCCAGAATTTGGCCGGAAAGTTCAGGTTTTCGCCGGAATGTTTGCCGAAATGTTCACCGGAATCTGGCTGCCTAGGCCCGCCTAGGCGCCTAGGCCCAAAATTCCTCCTTAGCCGAGCGCCTAGCGATTAATCGGCGCCTAAACACTGCGTTTGGTCAAACGATCGACTTGGAGCTGCCCTTTGAACCAAATTTTGCTGGAGTGACCATGATAGATAATTGGTAAACCATGTCAGTTTTTGGTTGGTGATGGAATGGACTCGGTTGATAATAGGAGCCTGAGATGGATTACTAACGGGATCAATAACAGTTGCTATGAACAAACCAAACATATTTGAAAAGCGAAGATTTTTTTTAGGGCCTCGCAGCTGTGGCAGAGGGCGGCACTAAGGTTGGTTGGAATCAGGAAATGATCGCTGTTGTGGCGGTGAATGGCAAGAGGGTTGGTGTGGTTTTGTTCGGTTTTCAATATAAGTGTGTTTTATGTGGGTGGTGATGCTATGTGAGGATCATGTGGTTGAGCAGAGGAGATAGGCTGGAAAATGATAGATGACGGCGGAAGGTGGCAACTGTAGATGCTAGAGTTGATAAATGACAGGGCTAGAATTTCTAAAGCTTTCATACCACGTGAAGGTAAAAGAGATGTTATTTTACATGTATGACAGAGAGCCAAGAACCCTAACAGGATGAACTATGGGCCTAAAATTTGTTGTAAAAGTACAATGATGGTCTAAATGTACATTTAGCCATGTGTTAGGACAATGTATTCGGTAATGGTTCTATGCTACTATTCTTCCCTTTGTCGTAGTAAAGTATTAGGCATCAACATGTATACTATTTTAGTTTTATATGTATTATTTACAGTTTGGAGCAAAAATGGATACCATTATAAAAAAAACAGATACTCTTGGACATTGACTTCACATAAGTAAAATTATGGGCCTAAAATTTGTTGTAAAAGTACAATGATGGTCTAAATGTACATTTAGCCATGTGTTAGGACAATGTATTCGGTAATGGTTCTATGCTACTATTCTTCCCTTTGTCGTAGTAAAGTATTAGGCATCAACATGTATACTATTTTAGTTTTGGTCATTCCAAAAACATATATGTATTATTTACAGTTTGGAGCAAAAATGGATACCATTATAAAAAAAACAGATACTCTTGGACATTGACTTCACATAAGTAAAATTATATAAGATGAAGATTTGAATAATTGACTTGTTTGTCACATATTGTTGTACTCGGTTGTTTGTTTTATGTATTACTTTGAAGGTTCTCTCTCCCTTCCAAAAAAAATGGACAAGACAACCTATTTAGAAGAATAATACTATACTCAATGGAGTGGTTTATCAAATTTGTTTCAGTAATATATAAGCAGAACTGTTATTATTACATTATTTATTGCTGGCCACAATACAACTTGAGTTTTCCAACAGAATTTCCAACTAGTCAAATTGTTCTTGAAATTGATTAATAATTATTTCTTTTCAGCAATAATAATTCGTGTTTCTCCTCTCTTATCAGCTTCCAGATGCAACTCCAGAGCAAATCAAGAAAGCCTATTATAATTGCATGAAATCATGTCATCCTGACTTGAGTGGCAATGATCCAGAGACTACAAACTTTTGCATGTTCATTAACGAGGTTTATGAGGTGGTTTTTCTGTTCTTGTTCTTTTAGCTTGTCTTCAAATGCTAAATATTATTATTTATGCCTAGCTAGTGGCCTCTTCTATAAACCAAATGTTAGTACAGGTTCTCAGCGACCCGGCTCAGCGAATGGTTTATGATGAAATTCATGGATATGCTTTGACTGCCATAAATCCTTTTCTTGATGACACCTATCCTAAGGATCATGTATTTGTTGATGAGTTTAGTTGTATAGGTATCCTTTAGCTTTTGAACCAAAACTAAATTTACATTATTATTCAAATGCAGTGGTGATCTACCTACTCAAGTAAATAAATATATATTGAAATGAAGAAACCGTATATAAATTGTTTACCACAGGGTGCAAAAATTGTGCGAACGTATGCTCAGACGTGTTTATGATAGAAGAGGACCATGGTAGAGCCAGAGCATGTAACCAACATGGAAGCCCTGACTTGGTTCAACAAGCCATTGATAGTTGGTGATTTTCTGCTTTATATATATATATATATATATAGGTGATGGTTATAAAGAAAACCCACTTGAGTTGAAGAAACCCACTAAACCCTGTTTTACATATGTTAAAAAAAAAAGTTCATTTTTGGGATGGATTCTACATTCGACTTTATCACTTTTGGTGAAAAAATTAAAAAAAAACGCCGAGCGGTTTTTTAAAATTTTTTTTTTTAAATCTGACGTTTGTTACATATGTAAATGCTGACGTATTGCATACGTAAGAAAAAAAAACGCTGATTTTTGTTATTTTTTACATGTTTTTTATTTTTATTTTTATTCGGCGTTTTTTTCATTTTTTTTGCGACCGGGGCTTTTTTTATATAAATAATCAATCCCAATTAGAAAAAAAAATTCAAATTTTTTTCAAAGGGTTTCGTGGAATCGTGGGTGTTTTCAACTCAAGGGGGTTTCTTTTCTACCCTTTCCATATATATATATATATATATATATATATATATATATATATATATATATATATATATATATATATATATATATATATATATATATATATATATATATATAGGGGAGGGTTATACTAAAAAGGACTTTTTTCCTAAGAAGCCTAAAAAGGAGATTTTAGACATGGTGTTCTTTCATTTTAGGTATGGTGTTTTTGTTTTATTTATGTGAACATATTTAAAAGTTGAAGAACACCATGTATAAAATTTAAAACACCATGCCTTTTTTAGGCTTTTTAGGAAAAAACCCTTTTTAGTATAACTCAACTCTCTCTCTCTATATATATATATATATATATATATATATATATATATATATAAGGTTCCTCTACAAAGGCTCAAAACCTTAAAAAGCCTAAAAAGGATTTTAAAACACTCATTAACCGGCTCAAACGAACTCCAATTTAACTCATTCTAGCGGCGTTGGAACCGGCTCGTCGAACTCTACGATCTCAGCTTTTAGGGTTTAGCTTTTAGGTTTTAGATTTTAGGGTTTAGCTTTTAGCTTTTAGATTTTAGGGTTTAACTTTTAGGGTTTACCATTAGGGTTTAGCTTTAGTTTTTAGCTTTAGGGTTTAGCTTTAGGGTTTAGATTTTAGGGTTTTTACATTAGAGTTTAGCTTTAGGATTTAGCTTTAGGGTTTTGCTTTAAGGTTTAGATTTAGGGTTTAGTTTTAGAGTTTAGCTTTATGGTTTATGATTTCGGGTTGAGGGTTTGATGAGCCAGTTCCAACGCCGCTGGAATGAGTTCAGTCGGAGTTCGTTTGATCCGGTTCATGAGTGTTTTAAAATCCTTTTTAGGCTTTATAAGGTTTTGAGCCTTTGTAAAATATCCTTCATATATGAGGGAAGTTCATTTCAGAACAAGTAAATTCGGCAAGAACAGAGGGAACAAACCTAAATCGTTTAATTTTTTGATCCATGGTAATTTTTTTTTAAATTTTTATACTTCTTACATACAAATATGTATGTGTATGTACATAAAAAACCATTAAACTAGTTTTTTCATATGTCTTTATATATTTAAAAGTTTCCTACACATGTGTAGGTAACAAAACCTACATATGAATTACACATGTGTAGGTATGCATATAAACGAAATTTGTTGATATTTTTTTGTTTGAATTTCATGAAAAACGAATAAACATTACATTTATATATCATTTTCTTATATTTTAAAAGTGAAAAAGTGAATGATTTATTTTGTTTTGCGTGTTCTCCCAATATTTAGTGTTCTGAATTGAACCCTCCCCTATATGAATATATAAATATAAATATATATATATATATATATATAGGGAGAGGATCAAGAGAGTTCGTTAGAGCTGGATATTTAATTTTTAAAAATCCTTTTTAGGCTACTTAGGTAAAATCTTCTTTTTAGGGATCCTCCCTCTATATTTATATACCTTCCCATATATATATATGGGGATGGTTCAAATAAAAAGTCTATTTTGCCAAAAAAGGCTAAAAAAGATTTAAAAAATGACACGTGACAACTCTAACGAACTCCGATTTAACTCATTCAGGCGGCGTAGGAATAGACTCGTTGAACTCTACCATCTTAGCTTTTAGGCTTTAGAAATTAGATTTTAGCACAGTTTAGCTTTTAGGGTTTAGAGTTTAGCTTTAGGGTTTAGAAATTAGATTTTGGCATTTAGTTTTAGCGTTTAGCTTTATAGTTTAGCTTTTAGGGTTAAGGTTTTAGCTTTAGGGTTTAGGGTTCGACGAGACGGTTCCAACGCCGTTAGAATGAGTTAAATCGGAGTTCGTTAGAGTTGTCACGTGTCATTTTTCAAATCCTTCTTAGCCTTTTTAGGCAAAATAGACTTTTTAGGGGAATCTTCCCATATATATATATATATATATATATATGCTTACGAATGTTTCAATAGATCTTATTCTACTGATTAACTGTAGAAGAATGCATGCCGTGCATTGGTTTATAAGTATATATGTTTTGATTTGACTTTTCAGCCCTGTTGATTGTATCCATTGGACTTCTGCTGCACAACTATCTTTGCTTGAAGATGAAATGCGGAGGGTTGAAAGAGTGAATGTAAGCCAGGAATACCTGCTGTGAATCATTTATTTAAAATGTTATATAACAAGTGAAGTTTGGGTTTGGATCAGGTTGCCCTGATGCTTGCAGGAATGGGTTCATCTGCAGATGTTTTTAGAATGGTAATACCATGAATCAATTTTGGTTCTACTCTTCTACTCCTGCTCATGATTCTGCTGTTTGTTTTGGCAGGCAAGCACTCGATGGGAAAAGAGACAAAATAAGCTGTTGGTAAGATGGGTTTAGTTTTTGTTTTACTAAGTTTATTGAGAAACTAAGTTTATTGATTTGTAGGAGCAAGCTAGAATAAGAATGATGAAATCTAATGGCAAAGCCGAACCTTACTGGAGCAACCTTTGGGGCAAGGGCGATGCTAAAAACCAGCCAAGTACAGGTATCTATTCATTTGATTTTGATTTTTTTTTTTTTTTTTTTTTTGAAAATGAAAAAAAGAAAAAAAGTGTTTGAAATTATGTTGGTGGCACAGAGGAGGAAGTGAGAGAGAGAGCAACCAGAGCAGCTGCAGCTGCACGGAGATGGAGAGAGTACTCAAGACGAGGTGTTGACAAACCTGCCACCTATAAACTTCCTGACAGTTTCTCCACTACTGAAAAATAGACCTCCTCTTCTTCTTCTCCTCTAATTAATATTGTATATTCTCCAAGTTACATAACCACTAAATAATCTGGATATATAGATTTATGAAATATGCTTCTATGCTTGCTTATATAATGTTCTTCCTTTTCATTTTTCTTTATTTCAATGTGAAACTGTAAATTTCCTACCAGTTCATCCAACTTTTGGTACAACTGCCTATGTAATATTTTCTTTTTTAATTTATCTTTGCTTTTGTTTCTTTTCCGATCTCGTGGGATTTTAGACCTGTAATTAAGTACTGATTCCAACATTTTTATTAGTAAAAATCATAAAATTACAAGTAACACGTGTAACTTTTTAACAACCAAGTACCAAGTACATGCTTTGATGCTTATTCATGTTAATTGTTATTTGAGTAAAACTGTCATTTTTGTCTTTATGGTTTAGTTTTTTTTGTTAATTTCATTCAAAAAGTTTTTTTTTCTTCTGTGACACTCGTGGTTTCAAAACTTGTCTTTTTCATCCGGTCAGTTAACTTCATTCATATTTTAATGTTAACCGAGGGGTAATTGTGTCTTTTTACATGTTTATTTTATTTTATTAATGTATTAAATCCTTAATTATTTCACCCCAACCCTTAAACCACGTATTAACCCTACTCCATATTACGATCCTCCCTGGCCCATGCTTCTTAATATCGATCGTCCCTTGCTCCCTTTCTTAAAATCGATCGTCCCTAAATGCTTGTTTCATAAAATTGATCGTCCCTAAATTTGCATTTTATGGTTCAGATTGCAACTCTGCATAAGCGCTATGGCCTTGGAATTTGGATACTATCGATTGTAAACTGTTGGATTCTATCTTTTGATGTTATGAGTAGGGGTGTAAACGAGACGAGCCGAGCCGAGCCCAAGACTAGGCTTGAGCTCGGCTCGTTTAACTTACAAAGAGCTTAAGCTCAGCTCGATTCAAGCTCTATTTCTAAAGCTCGAGCTCGGCTCGTGAGTAATTTTTCAAGCTCGAGCCCGGCTCGGGCTCGACTCGTTTATTAATTTATTAATTAATTTTTATATATTTTTGTAATTACTTTTATATATTTTTTATTATAACTTTATATATAACATAATATATATTTAGTTGTTTTTATCATAATTTTATACATATATATTTAATATATTAATTAAAATTTTAAATAAATAATAGACTCGTTTAGGCTCGCGAGCCGGCTCGAGCTCGATAAGTGGCTTAGGCTCGTTTATTAAACAAGCTTATCTTTAGGCTCGAGCTCGTTTAAGCTCGGCTCGATTCGAGCTTTTAGCGAGCCGATCTCGAGTAACTCGCGAGTCGGCTTGGCTCGTTTACACCCCTAGTTATGAGATACCATTTCATTGAAATTCATATAGAATTTTGGTCTTTGTAAATTGTTGCCACCAAAATTTAGTTATCTTTTGAGTGTCAAATCGAATTTATTTGTTTAATACAGAAGCTTATTTGTTTGAGAATGAAACAAATTTTCCGACTTTTACTTTTGAAATGAACTAAATAGGACAAACATGCATTTTCACATTGGCCTAAACTATAGATAAAAAGAAATGATGTTAAAAATGTAAAGCAATGTATAAAATATGTTAATACAGTTTGACTTTTTTCGGTCAAACTGATAAGGAATTCTTCATTAGACTTCAGAATCTTGTTAAAATTGATAAGAAATTCTTCATCCATTTTAAGGTTATAAAGTAGCCCATTTGACTTCAGAAGGTTGTTACATAATACAGTTTGACTTTTTGAAATAAAGTAAATAGGAAAAATAAAATGAACTTGCAAGGGGCCAGGGAGTGGAACACAAGAGAACTTGAAGTCACAATTATTCGGGTCTAGGTCTTTTGGTAATTTGTTTGGTCATGGTCTTTTGGTAATCAGTTTGAAATATGGTATGCTTTTGGTCATTGTAAACTGTTGGATACTATCTTTTTGATGTTGTTTGATATACTATTTCATTGAAATTCACATAGAATTTTGGTCTTTGTAAACTGTTGCCACCAAAATTTAGCTACTTTGACTATTGAGTGTCAAATGGAATTTATTTGTTTAATACAGAAGCTTAATACTTTTGAGTGTAAATGCAAAGTTTTGTTTAATACAGAAGCTTAATATTTTTGAGTGTCGGATGGAATTTATTTGCTTAATACTTTTGAATACAGTTTGACTTTTTTTTGGTCAAACTGACCTATTTTCACATTGGTAATTAAAGTGACTTTGTTTTTGTTTTGAAGATTCATAAACTTCACATTGATTAATTAGATTGCATAATCAGAAAAATTCAAATGCAAAATTCATTTGGACTTTTAAAAGTCAAACCAATCTGAAGCCAATGACTTGCTTCCTTGATTCTTGTAGGCTAATTCATACATTTTCGATTGTACTAAAATTTTGGTTGTATATTTTTGTAAATTACATTAACTGCTCCAAAACATCACAAACAGATTGGTAGAACAAAGAAAAATACAGTAAAAAAAGATTACAATTGTAGTTAGTCAAATGCAGCCAGAAGTCAAAATGCAATATGAAGTTAATTGCAAATTGGACATTAAAAGTCAAATTCAAATGAGTAAACTCGGCATTAAAAGTCAAACGCAATTAATTTGATCTGAACTAATTAACTAGATGTATGTTTATGAAAAAGGAACAAATGAGTTTTAATGAAATAACTAAATTGACTTTAGTTGCAGAAGCTTTTTAACTAAATTGAAATGGGAGTGTGGTTGGACATAATAACTCTTCTAATAACTCAGAACTATTTTTTTGCACAAAGTCAAATGACATTCTTTTGCAGAAGACTGTTCTTGGGGCAAATGACATGTTCTTTTGCATAGAGTCAAATGAACAAGATAATACATATTCTTTTGCATAAAGAAATACATTTTCATATTCTTTAGTCAATGAACAAGATGATACAACATGAAAACAACCAACTAAAACATAACAGTAACTTTAGTCTTCTGTTCTCTACTGCCCTTGTTCTTCCCAATTCTGCAAGTCTAATATTCTCCACTGCCCTTGTTCTTTCCAATTCTTTATGTCTGTTGATTGAGTTTAAAAGCCCAGGTATGACTACAACGGCTCTTTGACACACCCAACCAACAAACCCACAAGTCTTTCCTAGTGATCAATTTACCCGTGAGCCAAGAATTAAGGTGAGCCAAGAATTAGGTTAAGCAGACAAAATCAAGGAGATTGCAACAATAATCCAACTTACCCGTCTATTGCAACAATAAAAGCGACGACCAGGGATGGAGATGTCAAGGGACGATCGTATTGATGTATTAGGAGATGAGAAGGTGCGAAGTTCAGGGACGATCGCATTTCAATTTCTTTCGTGAGGCAAAGCAGACACGGACGATGTTGAGGGATGATCGTATGGATGAATTAGGGTTTTTATAGGAAAAAGGGGGTTAATTAAGGATTTAAGAAATTGATTGCAAGCCTCCTTTCAGGTAGAACTCACTTGTTAGATTTACTCATAAACATAATAATGTAAACTGAATAAACTATAACTTCTAAAACATAACGGAAGCGTACATCATTCTATTACATAAACAGCGAAAGTCTTAACATATAATAGAAACATTGTCTTAACACATAAACAATTAAATAGGATGTCAGTCTTGAGTCAGGTAGCCTTCATGCCTTTGCCCGTCTTTTCTTCTTGTTACCTGAAGTGCATACTAAAAGTCAGCTAACGATGGTGAGTTCTAGTTTAAAAGCAATCAGATATTAACATTATCTTATGAGAATAAATATATATATATATATATAATTTTGTACATTCTTTACTTTACTGCTTTCATATAACATTCATAATGAGTACGTATATTAATACATACATGCTTATTTCTTGATGAACATTCATTGGTCATACACATATGAGTGATCAACCCGTCTTTGACTACGTATGTCACAAAGACATACGTCCTCGAACTACCGTCGTAGCCCATTTCATTAACGTCTGGCAAACCTTCGGTCGTCCATCTTAACCATCTTACCGTCGTAGTCCTTCGCCCGTCTGCCCTAAGGCATCCGTTTCCCACCCAAACTAATTATATAGTCGTGCATCGATTGAGGGACTGACTCTACCGTTAGTAGCCTTAGTTTTACCTTTCTAGACTTTCATTTCTGACTGCATAATAGTCGAGTGGTCGTCCGTCTACCGAAGTAGCCTTTGTCATCGTTTCCGTCCATAACGTTTACATACATTCATAAAATGTAATATATATAAAAATATAGCAAGATTTCATTCGTTTACGTTATGCCATTCATTCATTTCATTCTTTGTATACATACGTTTCATTTTTTGTTTATCATTTATTTTCGTATGATCATATTAGCATTCATATATCACGCATGATCACATTGGTATTCATAACATTCATTCATTTAATGTAAACACTTCAACCCCAAAACATTTAAAATGATTTGCACGTAACATATAGGGGGCACATAGAACTCACATGTTTAACGGTATTAAACCCGAAGTTGAGGTCTTAACTATTGCTAGTGCGTATACCGATCTGCACATAAGTCAAAGTACGAATTCTATTATTTAATGCAAGAGTCGGCTAAGTCATTAGAGTGTCGGCCGAGAGTGTCGGAAGTTCCACTTGAATGTCGGCTGGACTGGGAGAGTTCCCAGCCACACTTGAGTGTCGGCTAAGAGAGTCGCCAGCCACACTTGAGTGTCGGCTAAGAGAGTCGCCAGGCACTCATAAGTGTCGCATGAACTTGCGTTCAGGACTTGCTGTTGTGCTAGGGTTCTAAGTCTTGTCCGAACAGTCAGCTCGTGCAGCCGACAGTCGACCCGGACAGTCGAAAGTCAACCCAAAGAGCCGGCCGGGACAGTTGACAGTCAATAGTTGCTAACCAGGGGTTTAAGAAGTGTACCTCCACGACGCGGTGTATAGAATATGAACCCGAACCGTACCCGTAACTTGACCGTACGGACTCCGAATTGGGTGATTCAAAAGTCCACGAACTCGTCTCGACACGCTGGTTACCATGAGATGGAACTCGTTGTCGTCAACCTTATTATCGTCATTCCATGGAATCGTCATCATCTCCGTTTTCATAGAACCACTATCATGTGACCATTATCATCATCATCATAGATCATCATCATATCATCATCATATCATTATCATCATAGATCATCTTCATCATATCATCACCATCACTGTGAAACTTGTGTCAACCACCACTAACCACCATTAACAACCAGGAATCACCGTCCCGCCATAACAGCCACCATCACCCACCATTCGAGCTGTCACTACCTGATGGAACACCACCGTGAGCCACTTCCTGAGGCTGCCATTTTTAACCATCGTGACATGGAGCTTGATACCACCACCGTATCACCATGAAACTCACCATTCAACCCGTCACAACCGCAACGGCCACCATCTTCTCCACTGTTTGCCTCACCCGGCCACCGCTACTATCACCACTATACTAACCGCTACTACGTGAAACCATCACAATGCCACCACCGTTAACCACTGTCATAACAGCCATCATAGGGCCGTTTACCGGAACACTCAGTCGTCCCCATCTCCATCGTTCACCTCCGACCACCATTAGCTACCGCCAACCACCTTCAACCTCCACCATCGTCACATACGTGCCATCCCTGTAACCACATCACAATGAACCTTTTGCTGCTGCCAGAGCCATGGCAGCAGCTCACACGCCCATTGCCGCTGTTGTGAAGCTTTCCCTCAACCACCACCTCCCGCTACCTGAGACGAACCCGCCACCATAACCGTCGGCTTCCTTCTGTCTTGCGTGATTCTGGCCCGAACGGACCTCCCTCGTGGTCATCCCGTGGAGCTTCTCCATTATAACCGAGCAAGATGTATCGCTTAGTGGCTGGTTTAGGGTTTAACCGGAGGTGAGGAGTTGGATTTGCAGGCGACGAAGGAACACAGGAAGGAGAAATGGGATTTGGAAGTTGGCGGCTGAGGTAGAAGAAATAGGGATTAGGTTTTATTAGATTTTTCACTTTAGCACCTTATCTTTAAATAATTACATTACCAGCGCTTAGTTTAAATTAGTCCTTAAACTACCGTGTCATATTTTCGTTCTTCGACAGCCTTAATCCTAATCGAAATCTCGTGTTTTAAGTAGTATAGAATTTGGGATGTTACATTGATAAAATAAATAAATATGTAAAAAGACTTAAATACCACTCATTTAACGTTAAAATATGGATGAACTTAAATGACTGGATGAAAATGACAACTTTTATAAACCACGAGGATACACAGGAGAAAAACAAATTTTTCGGATGAAAATGGCAAAAGTGACTAAACCATAGGGACGAAAATGATGGTTTACTCTTGTTATTTAGAAACCACGGGGGAACTCATTTAGAGTTTGAATCTATGGTTAATTAGGCATTATCATGTTTATTTGTTACATGGGATTAGGATGCCCAAGGGGACGAAGGAAGCAAAAAGAAGTATTACTCCTATTAGAATCGACAGATCACAAAGTAATCATCCAGAAAAGCAACTTGACGCAATTAGTCTATATTGCCCAATGGTACCTAATATTAAATCAACTCAAATACACAATTGTTTCACAAATGCACATGTAAGATGCACTCAAACACTTAGTATAGATGAATTCAAATCTCTTAGGTTTGCATGAGAATAAAATCTCCAACAAAAGAACATGATAGTGTTAGAGAAATCAAGTAGGCTTTTTAGGGGTTGTAAATATGTAAATATAAAATAAAAAAATGTCTAAAAACTTGCATAACTTGTTGGAGCATATTTTGGTGACAACGAGCTTGAAGATATTATGTCTTAGTCTTAGAGTCTTTGACTTGTAATTGATAGAATTGTTAGCAACAGTTAAAGGGGAGTCTGTTAGGACATGTTTTGTAACTTTTGATAAAATTCTGTATAAGTTCATAGAGAGGCGAACTTAACAAGTTCGCCTAAGCATCTTTAGAAGCGAGCTTGTGTCTATAAATAGGTGTTTACAGATTATGTTCTAGAGGCTTGAACGATAGTATTCTATGAATCTTGTAAACTCTGTGTTTGGTGATATACAAAGAGAAGTTTATTTACCTGCTGTTTCTATTGTCAATTCGTATACAAACGTTAACACGGTAGGATTCCGCACTCCGTGTTATCGAGACGTCCTGTCACGAGATCGATCTGAAGATGAGTCATGTGGACCTACAATTGGTATCAGAGCTTTTGCTCGTGATTTGTGTTTGATTCTTGGTGATTAGAGACGATTTTGTGTACAATTTGACAAGAAATTGATAATTTTTAGAAGTTTTTGTATCCATGGGGTTTTCAAGTTCTTGAAGTTGATTTTGCTGCTAAATTCATGGATTTGAAGTGGTTTTTGGTGAAATTAATCCGATAGAAGTGTTCTAATTCAAAAAATACTAAATCTTACGGTCCAATTTCTTCAAATTCTATCTAATCTGTGAGAAATGATGATTTTCAGTGCTGATTAGTTCGTGTTTGGGTTGAAGTTCTTCCTGAGTTTGTTTCGCTGAAGCAAGCGAACTTACTGAGACTCTGTAACAGGCGAACTTAGTAGGCTAACTTATCAAGTTCGCTTCACTCAGTTTAGGCGAACTTATCAAGTTTGCTTGTGGCCTTGTTCGCTCAGTGAAGTTCAGGCGAACTTATTTTATTCGCTCGTGCAGTATCAGGCGAACTAATTTCAGGCGAACTTATCTAGTTCGCTAGTGTTTTAAAAAAAAAAGTATTTAAGAGGGAAATTTTTTGTTGTCCAAATTTTTTAGGGAAAACTTATATGGTTGTTTTGAATCATTTTTCATATTTTGAATTTTTTTTGAAATTTTTAAAAAGAGTATTTTGGCGGGAAATTTTTTTCGGATATTTTTGCTATAATTTCAAAATGTCAATTTCATGTGATGATAATGAGATTGGAACTATGCCATCGAGGCTTTGTGCATTCAGATTATAGTAGCTGGAAAGTCCGGTTCGAACAGTTCGTATTAGAAACTGATGAAAATTTTTGGAGACCAATAACAGAAGGATATGTGCATCCTACTTTTGACTTTTTGGAATTTCGTGATGTTCCTAAACTTGTGACAGCTCTTACTAAAGTAGAAAAGCAGAAGTTTGATCAAGAGATGAAAACGTGTGAAACTTTAAAATTGTCTTTACCAAAAGAAATCCTTCATAGTCTCGGGAAGTGTCCAACTTCAAGAGATCTATGTGAAGCATTGAAGAAAAAGGGTGAAGCAACTTCTCAAGCGTTTGTGGTCTTGATCAAAGAAGTATAGGAGAAGCAGGGTGATTCTCAAAGTGATTCTTCTGCAGATTTAACTGATAGTGAGAGTATTCGTTCTGGTGAAAGTACTCAATCTACTGAGACTGATGTGATGACTGAAGAAAGCTTTCAGACAGTTGAAGATGATCTGAGTGAATCAGAAATTGATAAAGAGCCTGTCATTGTTGCTCAAAATGGTGAAGCTGATGATGACGTATTCATGGCTCCTGGTGCATCTTCTTTAGAAGAAAAGGATACGGTAGTTTCTAACTCTGAAACGTTTTGTTCTAACTATATTTCAGTGAAGGATAAAATGGTGAGGGTTATGGATGATAACATCAACCTCATTTGTGATATGAAATCCATGCACACGGTAAATCAGAAATTAAAAGATAATGAGAATGTGTGTGTTGAAAGGATAGAATCACTGAAGAGGGATATAAGTTCTCTGACTTTGAAGATCAAAGAGCAGGCATATCACCTGGATATGTCTTTTGCAGAAATTGAGAAACGAAATAATGATCTTGCTGAGAAAGATAAGGAACTAGCTGAATCTAAAGCAGAGGTGAGCAGATTACACAGAAAGTTAGAAAGCTTTGGAATTTCATCATTCTTACTGTGATATTTTAATAATACAGAAGAGGGGAAGGGAACTAGTGGTATTGGTTATGTTCCTCCACCGTTCAACGAAACATATTCTGTTACACCTGAGATTATAAAAGATGAGGATTTAGATCCTAAGACTGTGTTGAAGGTGAATCCAGTCACAGGTAAAGATATGGTGTATTCTGATGAGAGTGATGATGAATATTTTGATAAAGCTAAGGTAGAGGGGATACCGAAAGAGGTTAAGAAAGAAGACTCAAAGGTTGATTCTAATTCATCTGGAAATAATACATTTGGATGTTCTTCAAACTCAAGGAGAGTTCCATATGTCAGAGATTTTAAAGACGGGCACACATGCTTTCATTGTAATGAGATGGGTCACATTGTGGTGAAATGTCCTTACAAAAATAAAGGGAAGAACCATGTAGTTCCTGAGAAGATGAAGCCTGAATCAAAACCTGTTGAGAAAAAGTTTGTTCAGTCTCAAACTCCAAAAGAAGTTCATGTAGGCGAATCTTGTTCAAGTACATCTTATCGTGTGAAGATTCCTTATATGAGAGACTATCGTGATGAGAGATCTTGCTTTTATTGTGGTCTTGTGGGTCACATTCGGATTGCTTGTCCTCACTACGCCAAACATAACCGACATGTTACTCCAGAAAAGGTAAGAAATCTTGGTAAGCCTTATGTTAACCCAAATGTGGTTAAACCTCATGATACACCAAAGGGTAATTCAAAATCTGAGGTTAGGCTTTCTAGACCTCAAAGACGGAGGAGAAACATAAGATTGAGAAAAATTTTAGAACAACAAGTACTTTCATAATCTAAACATTTTTCAAATGAACAAGAGTGTTCAAACACTTCACATTTTAAGCAAAAAGAACTTAATGACCAGAAGTATGTTTGGAAATCTAAAGTTTCTGTTTCTGACTCGTCGGAGCAATCACCGAAAATCGATGAGAGATTCGATTGTGAATGGAGTGCGGTTTATTATTTTGATACAGATGGACTACCCATGACTACCATGGCTTGGGTCCCAATTTCAAATTAATGTTTCTTGTTAGATGTGCAGGATTAACCAAGAGGGACTATTAATAACATTTGGTTTGTTGATAGTGGTTCTTCATAGCACATGACAGGGAATGACATCTGCATGAGTAAAGAGTTGTTGATAACTGAGAATCTATTTGATTCAATGACTTGATGCTCAAGGGGGAGAATATGTTACACACAATGTTTTGGAAAGAGTTTTACAAAGTCCAAATGATAACCTGAAACTTAGGATGACAATGGTGAGCATAAAGTCGTTGAGGCAACCATTTGACTAGTTAAGATGGAGTCTACAGGATAGGGGGAGTATAGAACTGTGTTGGTGAAAAAGGCAAAGGCATTCAATTACATCGGTTTGAGTTTTTAATTGATTGAATTGCTTAATTCCAAGTAACCAAGTAAATTGTTTTTCATAAAATGTTTTCATGGAATGTTTATTTTCGTTTGTTTTACTTTCTTTGAAAAGGATTTTGAAAAATCCAAACAAATTGAAAAAATTAAAATCGATATTACTTGAAGTTATAAGAAGAAATGATAGTACATCAGTAGATGTTCAGTCACACATGACCTTAGTTGGACTTTATGATGCTTATCTAATATATCTGTGATAAATGTTTTGATCAGAACTTCTTAGATTGTACAGTATGGGAAATGATAGCTTCATAACTGCTTATGCTTAACAAAAATTAATGCTTGATGCTTATATTTCAATTTGGAAACTAGTATGTAGTTTGAATTGTCAATAGGCTATGAGTATCTTTGGTCCATTAGTAGTGTGACAACATAATGATCTTTGTGACAACTGTGATTTGAACCCATGGTATGCCGGGTGTGTGTGTAAAAGATCATTATTAGATAAAGAATATAAGATCTAAAGTACTTCATGAGACCAGTATCAGTTATGTCGTTAAACACAATTTTTTAGTTCACTTCACTGCCCATGCCCCGAAAAACATGCAACGTGAAGTTGGACTAAGATATGTTTCTGACAACATCTGTTGGAACATATACTAGCCCTTGGATCATTATCCTGATTCCATTGAATATATCCAGATAACAGTTGGATCACGCTACCTTATGTCATTGAATCAATCGATTCCTTGATCAATCTTATGTTGAAGAATTCTATTGGTATAATCTTTCTGTTACTATGAATCATGATACTTCATCCAAACCAAGACATTTGAATCATTCGATTCTGAATCATTCTGATTCTTTGCTTGATATTTTCCTGTGTTTATCGGTATAATTCATCCTAGAGATTGAATATTATCTTGCAATGATCTTATATGTCTTGAAGATAGTGCACATTTAAATTTCTGTTGGCATATTTGTGGGGTACACGTTGTATTACAAAATAAATGGTACCTTAATTCACAAGAACATGTGACAAAGATAGTGATGGTTTCAATTCTTATAATATTGACAACTTAAATTGACATGTTTTGTGTTGCAAATTTGTATGTAATAAGCATGTTATGATCTCATCTCATCTTCTTTGGAGTTCTTCGCATATCATTACATGTTTTGGTTGAAGCTTAAAAGATTTGATCTTATCTGATTCAAAAGATGTTACTTCATATAATTGTTTGGAAATTCAAATGAAAGAAATGAAAGAATGAATCTGGATAGGATACTCATAGAATGTTTAGGGATGTTTATCCAAAATGTGTGATTGATGCATTGTTTTTACTGATATGATCTTCTTACTCGTGATGTTCGACCAAAAAGATGTGATTTTGTATTTTACATTTTAGTTTGTACAAAGAAAAACCAAAAAGATTTTGTGAGTCTTATGTTTGAAAAATCAAAAAGATTTTATTTTTCCAGCTTCCTTGGAAATCTTAATTGTTGGTTATTATTGGCTGTTCTCCTTTGCAAAAACTGAATATTATAGACAGAAGTTGACAAGGGGTCCTTCTCCCAAGTTTTCTTCTATATAGAAAGAGAACGTGCAGATACACAAGACGAAGACTACAGTGTGTTTGATGATATATGAAGACAGATGACAATCTTCTAAAGCTGTTGTCAAGGGGGAGTCTGTTGGAGCATATTCTGGTGACAACGAGCTTGAAGATATTATGTTTTAGTCTTAGAGTCTTTGACTTGTAATTGATAGAATTGTTAGCAACAGTTAAAAGGGAGTCTGTTAGGACACGTTTTGTAACCGTTGATAAAATTCTATATAAGTTCATAGAGAGGCGAACTTAACAAGTTCGCCTAAGCATCTTTAGGAGCGAACTTGTTAAGTTCGCCTAAGGAATATTGTACAAGTTCATAGAGAGGCGAACTTAACAAGTTCGCCTAAGCATCTTTAGAAGCGAACTTGTTAAGTTCGCCTATTGTAGAGCTTGTGTCTATAAATAGGTGTTTACAGATTCTGTTCTAGAGGTTGAACGATAGTATTCTGTGAATCTTGTAAACTCTGTGTTTGGTGATATACAAAGAGAAGTTTATTTATCTGCTGTTTCTATTGTCAATTCATATACAAACGTTAACACAGTAGGATTCCGCACTCCGTGTTATCGAGACGTCCTGTCACGAGATCGATCTGCAGATGAGTCATGTGGACCTACATAACTACACATTAACCATGCTACACTAACAAATTACGAGGAAAGAGGCACAATGTGCATTTATTGTAGGTTTTCAAATTCTGGATTTTTCGAGTCGTGTGTATCACTTTCATATTGAAACAATTCGATGGTTCACTCGAATTTCTCAATTGGATAAAACTCATAATAAATATTCAAAACAAAAGTATGGAATCCGTGATAATTTCTTTAACCAGTTATGTGACCAAAAAACAGTTTTCGTATTCAAATATTAGGGGCGTAGTAATTGCTATCAAGCAGTTATTTTTCAAATTCAAATTCACACAATATTATGCCAATTTTGACATCGAATTTTTAATGCAAATTTTTGAAAAATAAAATTCTGATGAATTTTTTTAATGAAGTAACATTTATCAAATTCACAGCTCGACCCAAGGGGCGTTGTCCCTTTGGAACTCTTATTGCTTAGGGGCTTTGACCCTAAGAACCAATGAGGTTCTTAAATTTAAAATCATAATAAACTCAAACAAGCGTGTAATCCGCGCCTCCTAACTTGTTTAATGTACATTATGATTCACTTTGGTCAACAAATCAATCCAATTACACTAAAATAACCAACATTAATTTTATGACACACACATATATATATATATATATATATATATGTGTGTGTGTGTGTGTGTGCGCGTGTAGGGTGCGGTTTAAATGATAACCAATATTTATTTGATAACCGTGATAACCACTCTCAAACATAGTGTTATGCATATGTAACAATTATCATTATGTTAGTGTTACATATACGTAACACTATGTGTCACGCATATGTAAGACTCCTCATTTCCGTATTTATGTTCAAGATACTTAAATACTCTTTTAACAATTAATAGAAAAAATAATTTATAAATTATGTGATTGTTTTTAAAGTGGTTATCACATAAAAAAACTGGTTATCATTGAACCCTTTTTATATATATATATATAAAATTTTCAGCCACACATTCTATGAGTGTGGGAACTTGCGCTGGCCCTTCGAATTGAACCGACGACCTCAGCGTAACACATTCTGGGGTGTAGTGCAGCTTAGTGTTTGGTTACATTTACATTTCAAATATCTTTTAATGTATGTTTTTGTTGTTTTTTTTTATTTATTTTTCATCTTTTGGTTTTGTCTTTTAGCTTAGTTTTTAGTTTTTATGGTTTAGTTTTAAGGTTTAACTTTACGGTTTAGTTTTAGAGTTTAGTTTTAAGGTTTAGCTTTTATTTTTTCCGTTCAGCGTTAAACTTTTACGGTTTATCTTTAACATTTATCTTTACGATTTAGCTTTTAGGGTTTAGAATTTAGCTTTAGTATTTAAATTTTAGGGTTTAGCTTTTACGGTTTAGTCTTCAGCACAGCACCCGATGTCCATGCTATCCAGCCCTCACGACTCTTTTACTTTTCTGTCGCTTTGCCTTTTCTACCTATCATGTATACTAAAAGTCAGCTAACACTGGGGAGTTCTATCTTTACTTTAACTTTAAACTTTCTTTTAAGTAGCTTAGTTTTATAAAAAATAAAATAAGCTTTACTTTCTCTTTCTTTGAAAACACTTTAACTTTCCTATAAAACTGTCACACACCAACAGACGGCGGAATCATCGGGGCGGGACATGTAGACTGTTCATGAGCACAAGGTTGACTAAATTGAAATATATTAATCATTCAACTTCATTTCAAGTATTCAAGATAAAACCAAATCAAACCAAGTACATAAAATGAAATACATAATCCTTTATTTAAAATTATAAAGGTCCAAAACTTAAGTGTAGCAAGTCTTGATCAAAATCACACATTAGTACCTGAAACATGAATAAAATAAGGTCAACTAAAAAGTTGGTGAGCATACACAGGTTTGTATATAGATAGCATATAGATTATGAAAAAACAAATCCTTACATAACATGATAAAATAAGGCATTTATGGAGAGCAACTATTGTGTAACAAAGTACAATCAAACCTTTGTAACTAGCATGCAAAATTGTGTTGTCGGTAACAATCACCCCAATCTTGGTGGGTTTGTCAGACTCAATAGAACTATCATTGTTTACCGTCGGCTTGAATAGTTAATGATTGCACATAAATTGCACACAAAAGTTAGCACAACTAGCACTCAGGCATAAAGCTCAAATTGCACACATGAATGTAAAGAGGATTTGTATTTGTGTAGTTTGTGTAAATGTAAGCAATAGTTTGTATAGTGTTCATGTTTCACCCCAAAAGTGTAAAAGAGTAAAAGGGGCTATGTAATACTCACTTGATTCGAAGGCGTAGCTAACACGAGATACTAGATAGTAATATGATCCTTGTAATGCACAACGTTAACCTAGTGTGGGATGCATATTGAATTAATAGTGTGCACAATAGTCTACGTCTAAGTCTAGGGTTGAATTGAATGTGTGTATAAAGCTTGTGGTTTGTACTTGAAAAGTATTGTATAAAATGAAAGATTTGAAATGAATATTTTAGAACTTTCTGATCAAAGTTTCACCAAAGACTCTTAACGTTTCTCCTGACGGTAGAGGTATTCGGATGCACTTCTTGAAACAGATGACTTCGGCATGATGATTTGATAGCCAATCCATGCCTATGATGATATCAAAACTTCCTAGTGGCATTGGTACAAGGTTGATTGGAAATGTATGATCATTAAGTTCTAGAGAGCAGTCGTGAATAACAGAGGTAATTGTAAGGGAGTCACCATTTGCTACTTCGACGGTGAAGGTTTTCTCTAATTGGGATCGTGTCTTTGCAAGTAAGGGTTCAAAGTTAAGTGACACAAAACTTTTATCGGCACCGGTATCAAATAAAATGGAGGCATATTGACTATTAACAAGGAACGTACCGTTGACCACATCATTGTTGGCTTGAGCTTCATTGGCGTTTATGTTGAAATCACGCCCACGAGCTCCGCCTTGTCTAGCATTGATGAACCTTGGGCACTGGTCACGAAAATGATTTGGGTTACCACATTCATAACAAGCACGCCCATTTGCAATAGCGGGAACACCTTGATTAGCCACTTGGGGGTTGGTTCGGTTTGGTGGGTTGACTTGGCCTGCAAGTGCTTTGGCTCTACAAACATTGACTGTATGGCCATATTTCCCACAGTGAGTGCAAAGGTGACATGGAATGTTTTGGAGATGGTGATAGTTGCATGTGGCACAGAGTGGGTAGATCCCAACATATGACTTTTTGGCTGGTGCTTGAACCATAGGCGCAGCTTGGTTAACAGGGATAGCAGGAGTGACCATAGCATAGTTTCTAGCCTTTCTTTTCTTATTATTACGGGAGGGTTCAGTTGTGGCTTCTTTGATGTGTGTGGGAGGGGTTGTGGTGTCGGGAACTTTCTTGGTGCCTTTTCTAGTCAGAGTTCCCGCTTTCACATGGTTGTCAGTTAATGTAGCAGATAAGCGGATAGCATCTTCGAGTGTTGCGGGATTTCTCCCTAAGATAGTATCTTGAATTTGCCTAGGTAATCCACCAATATACTTCTCAATGCAGCGGGATAAAGGTGTGACCATATGGGGCACAAGGAGACTCAACTCATGGAACCGAGTTGTATAAGCTAGACTTTCACCACCATCTTGGGCAAGATCCCAAAACTCGGCTTCCAGCTTCTTTACCTCATTTCGAGAACAAAATTCTTCGGTCATTAGCCTTTTAATCTCATCCCAAGGTAAGGCCATTGCTACTTCCACCCCTCTAGTTCTCTTATCCCCATTCCACCACGTGAGTGCCCGTTTTTGTAAGACACTTGTGGCATGACGAACATGAAGGTTATCGAGGCAGTCACTATTGAGGAAGGTATTCTCAATACTTTCGAACCATTGAAGAAGTCCCGTAGCTCCTTCGGTACCATAGAACTTAAGTGGATTACATGAGTTGAAATGCTTAAAGGTGCATTGTGATGGGTTGGCACCACCATTACCATTAGCCACATGGTTACCATTTGTGGGACCATTAGCTTGAGTGAGTTGGGTTACAAGTTGTGTAAGGATAGCAGCGATGTCGGTATTGTTGTTGGTCACGGGAGCACGACGGGGAGACATTCTACAGAATTGCACAACACAAGAAAAGATTTAAGAACTTATGGATGTTGTTTGGATTTAAACGAATAAGATAACAAATAAAATAGTTAATCATGGTTTGGATTGTACTCAAATAGCGACATAATCACTTGAATACTATGACGCATTAATGTTAATTAAACTCATATAATTTTTCAGGGAGACATGCTTTAGCATATAAGTAAACACTCATCCCGAGAATTCCAAGGAAAGCATACGGGTCCCTCGGTTGATTGGGATTTATGCGAAATGCTTTCCTAGACAGAAAACCCAAAATACAGGTGTCACCCTTCCAGATTGCACGTGTCCTCAAATAATTAACAAAGTTTAAAAGCCTTAACGAGGAAATAAAGAAATTTATTATAGATTTAGATCCATGAAGTTTCCACATGCTAAGTAGATGATGATAGAGGAGTGGGTAAGAATATTATGAGGTTTTAGGGTATAGGTAGGGATATTGTTTATTTAATTATTATTTAAGTATATCTTAATAAGTCATGAATTTTTAACAAGTAAGGCATCAAAACGAAATAATAACTAATCATAGTAAGCACTTAACACATAGCATGTAGCACATATCACATAATCATGAAGCATGGTATAAGTGAGTGTCCTAAAGTTATAGTCTAGGTCAAGGGTGTCTAATAACCTAGTTCCCTACAACCAAGTCTCTGATACCAATCTGTCACACCCCAACCGACGGCGGAATCATCGGGGCGGGACATGTAGACTGTTCATGAGCACAAGGTTGACTAAATTGAAATATATTAATCATTCAAATTCATTTCAAGTATTCAAGATAAAACCAAATCAAACCAAGTACATAAAATGAAATACATAATCCTTTATTTAAAATTATCTAGGTCCAAAACTTAAGTGTAACAAGTCTTGATCAAAATCACACATTAGTACCTGAAAGATGAATAAAATAAGGTCAACTAAAAAGTTGGTGAGCATACACAGGTTTGTATATAGATAGCATATAGATTATGAATAAACAAATCTTTACATAACATGATAAAATAAGGCATTTATGGAGAGCAACTATTGTGTAACCAAGTACAATCAAACCTTTGTAACTAGCATGCAAAATTGTGTTGTCGGTAACAATCACCCCAATCTGGGTGGGTTTGTCAGACTCAATAGAAGTATCATTGTTTATCGTCGGCTTGAATAGTTAATGATTGCACATAAATTGCACATAAAAGTTAGCATAACTAGCACTCAAGCATAAAGCTCAAATTGCATACATGAATGTAAAGATGATTTGTATTTGTGTAGTTTGTGTAAATGTAAGTAATAGTTTGTTTAGTGTTCATGTTTCACCCCAAAAGTGTAAAAGAGTAATAGGGGCTATGTAATACTCACTTGATTCGAAGGCGTAGCTAACACGAGATACTAGATAGTAATATGATCCTTGTAAATCACAACGTTAACCTAGTGTGGGATGCATATTGAATTAATAGTGTGCACAATAGTCTATATCTAAGTCTAGGGATGAATTGAATGTGTGTATAAAGCTTGTGGTTTGTACTTGAAAAGTATTGTATAAAATGAAAGATTTGAAATGAATAGTTTAGAACATTCTGATCAATGTTTGAGTTTGAATAACTAAATAAATTACATAATTATTATTTATTCACTTATTTGTAAAAATAATGTAGATATTAGGGGTAATTAAGTATAACCTAAATAAATAATTTTTGTTTAATGTAAATTAAATAAATAATTGTTACCTTATTTATTTATTTATAAAATATGTAACTTAGTCATTTAGTTATAAAAATGTATCGGATGTTTTATATTAATAGTGTGCACAATAGTCTATGTCTAAGTCTAGGGTTGAATTGAATGTGTGTATAAAGCTTGTGGTTTGTACTTGAAAATTATTGTATAAAATGAAAGATTTGAAATGAATATTTTAGAACATTCTGATCAATGTTTGAGTTTGAATAACTAAATAAATTACATAATTATTATTTATTCACTTATTTGTAAAATTAATGTAGATATTAGGGGTAATTAAGTATAACCTAAATAAATAATTTTTGTTTAATGTAAATTAAATAAATAATTGTTATCTTATTTATTTATTTATAAAATATGTAACTTAGTCATTTAGTTATAAAAATGTTTCGGATGTTTTATATTAAATATAAATTTCTTTACTTTATTTTCATAAAGATGTGTAAATAAGTTGTGTGAATAATATTTAAGTGTAGGGTTTAACAATAAGGATAAATTTAATTCTGTAAATTTAAATAACTAACTTCTATTTATTTTAGGATTAAAAATTTGATCTTTTTAAATAAAGTTAATACAAATCTTTATAAACTCAATTATTTTCATTTGAAAATTAATCTGAAATACTTATTGTTTTTAAAATATAAAAAAAATAATTATTCTGTCAAGATTTTTCTCACACACACGACCGTGTCTGGCACCATGCACGATCGTGCTAGAATCACGGGCGCGACCGTGATAGTCAGGGCGCGACCGTGTTATTCAAACAGAAGGCATAACAAAGCTGTTCACTAGGCACGACCGTGTCTAGGGTTCTGAGGCACGACCAAGTCTAGCCAAGAGGCATGACCGGGTCTGAGTGTGTGAGGCACGACTGCGCTGGTATTGGCACGACCGTGTCTCATGAAGCACGACCGCGCTAGAAGACTAGCACGACCGTGTTTGTTCCAAAACAGAAACGAATTGACTATTTCTTATGATAATGATGTTTGTAATCATAGGGCTTTCACCCATTAGGTTATTACGAGTCTTTTTGTATAGTTTAATTGTATTTAAAAATGTACAAAGTATGATTCGATTAAACCATTTTAGAATGAACCCTAGATTCGGGTTCGTGTTAAATTGTATATTGTAAGCCCAAATTAGGTTAGGGCTTTTGATCTATAGACTAAAAGAAAAGTGTGGAAGATTTCAATTACCCGAAAAGATGATTAATCGATAGTGCGTGGTATAAACGAGTTCTGATGGTGACGGGTTTGGTTTCCGGTGTCCTTTGCTGCAGCTCCGGCTAATTCACGTGTCCAGAAGCCTTAGAGAGGATCGAGTAGTGGGTATCGTGTGTTTGCTTGAGAGAATTTGGATCGTAATGGGGGAATTCGTGGTCTTGCTAAAGTGGGTTGACGGTTTTTGAGAGGAATCGATATAATTGGGTTTATTTGTTGTAAATACGATGATTAAAATTCTTAATTGGGTTGTTAATGGTAGAAACGTGCGCAACGGTTACGAAATCAAACGATTCCGCGATTAAAGGCTGCATTTAAGTTTCAGTTGACGAGCGGCGCGACCATGCCCATAAGAGGCGCGACCGTCCCCAAGCACCGGGCGCGACCGTGCCCAAGCACCGGGCGCGACCGTTCTAAAGCAAGGCGCGCGACCGTGCCAAGACACTTGGCGCGACCGTGCCAGAACGAGGCGCGACCGTGCCTATTAGGTTTTTTGTTAATTTGTTAAAATCAGTCCTTGTACATTTCAGTTTTGACAGATTTATATAAATATAAACTTATTTAGAATTTTAATAGGATATACTCGTGTAAAATTTGCGGATTTGCATTGAAACATAGTATTTAATTGTTGGTACGAATAGAACAAGTCAGTGTACTAAAATGGGGCTTTGAAATGTATCACATTGAACTGAAATACAGATAATGAAAATCAGAAATGTTACAAAAACTTTACAACGTTACAATTATAAAACGGTTACATTACTGTCTGTTATTAAAACTTTAGCTTTAAGGAAAACCCACTAGGGTGCCCTCCTGTACTCTGTCTGACTATCGTTTCACTTGTACAGGACAAGTGACTTTATCGCACTTTAACTTTCACATATGGATCATGGTCCGAGAACCAAATCCCTTTCTCGCTTACACCCTAGGGTAAGACTTTTACTTTAGCGCTGCCCACACCTCAGGGTGGGACTTTCTTTCTCGCTTGCGCTTCAGTGCAAGACTCCTTTAGCATTGCCCATACCTCAGAGTAGGACTTTCTCGCTTACACCGAAGTGTAAGACTCCTTTAGCATTGCTTGCACCGAAGTGTAAGACTCCTTTAGCATTGCTCACACCTCAGGGTAAGACTTCTACTTTAGCATGCTTGCAGAACTTTCTACTATGCAACTGCTATGCAATGCAATTACACTATCACACAAATAGAAATGTAATCACATAAACTTTCATATAGACAAATAGCACATATTAACACATAAGCATATAACATGGTATTTATCACTATCACTGTCGAGATGTACCGAAGTACAACTCCTTTATCGTTATTTACTTTAGCTCTTTATTTTCTTTCAAAACTTGTTTAAAAGGTAATAATAGACTCTTTAACTTTCATTTTATAAAAACATATAATTCTTATAAAATATTCTTTAACTTTGAAAACTATCTCTTTAACAGTATGCATGCCAGCCCAAAATCGTTTAGGATAAAGGGAAATAAGAACTCACCTGACTTCTAGTGGGTTTATGATGTGTTAGTATTTACACATCTTTTTGGCACAAAACTTCGTTCATTTAATGATCAATTCTTGGTTATAGTCAACGTTTAGACACTTATTTTCTTCATTTCCTGTTTTATAGGTTTTTGTGAAGCTTGGTGAATAAACAAGAAGATTCCAGGATAAACAAGTGAAGTTTTAGGGTTTCTGTGATGGAGGCACGGTCGTGCCCCTATTTGGCACGGTCGTGCCAAGCTCCAAAACCCTAGGCACGGTCGCGCCCACATCTGGCACGACCGCGCCAAGCCAAATTCCAAGGCACAACCGTGCCTTGGCCGCCCACGGTCGCGTGTCATCTCGTGAGTCTGAACAGCCGTACGTCCTCGATCAGTGGTACCCAATGGAAGCTACGGATCGGTCAAACCTCTGTCACACGGTCGCGCTAAGACCTAGACACGACCGCGCCCATGTCTTAGGCACGGTCGTGCCTTCTCTCCTGGCACGGTCGTGCCTCCCCTTTTCTACTTAAACAGAACTTAATTCTCATTCAGACATTCAGCAACCCAGGGGAGAAACCTACTGTTCCAGCTCGAGCTTTCTTTGTTCCAGCCATATTTCAAGATTCCTGGAGAGGATACAACATCAAGAGGATCACCATACATCAACAACAACATCTAGGCTTGGAGGAGTGGTTTGATTCTTGTTTTCATATCATGTTTCTCACTATTTTTCCCTGCTTATTTGTAATTTTGATGCTCATGATGACCTAAACTCCTGTTCACTTTGGTTTAGATGAAGTTTAGATACAATTGACAACATTCATGGATTATTGGCAATTATTGTGTTAATGTTATGACAACCGTATGATTATTCTTTGATGAAATTATGTATTCAAGTATTTTGAGTTGTTTACAAGACTTGTATTTGTGTATGTCATATTATGTTGAAAAACTTATGATTTATGCTCATATTCATGGATTGGTGTATGTAATTATACTAGTTTATGGCATTTGACTAGGAATGGTGAATGAAGTCTTGTTTATGAATCATTATATTTGTATGTGTAACCTTATGCTTATGTTTGGAAAGACAAAGTATTTGTTATGATGTGTCATATTTAGTATTGTGTTTATCTAGGAATTGTTGACACATCCTCCTAATTGATATAATCTTTATATGAACATTGTATGTTAAAGAAATGCATATTGTTGTCTATATTAATCAACTTGAGGTGGATAGTGTGTTGTTCATATTATCTTTCCAACTAGTTGTTGGATTAGTGTACCTTAATCGGAAGCTAGTTCAATCTTTATAAACATTGACATGATTATTAAACACGTGAGCCTCATTGTATGACTTTAGGTGGTTGGTTTGTGTAATTCATGCTAGCTTTCCGAATAGTCATTTGATTAGATATCTTTGACGGGAATTTAGTCAATTTATGTATCGTGTATTTGCCACATTTCTATGAATGTATTGAATGTATTCTAAATGGATTCGACACCGAAGTGATATTTTCTCCTTGATTGTTTGATTTGTTACTTTAGTCTAGTTTTATATTCTCACATATTAGTTTAGTTAAAAATCAACTTAAACATCTTTCACCCATATTTGATTGAATCTTAGTCCCGGTTTATTATCGCATCCCACCGTGTCCACGGATTGATATCCGGTTCTTACCTTTACTATATTGCTATCCGACGGGTACACTGCCCGGTGTGTGTGATTAGTATTTGGTGAAAACCCTTTTTAAAACTAATTGTGTAAAATACTTATAAAAAATATATATATTGTTTACACGCATCAAGTTTTTGGCGCCGTTGCCGGGGACACGGTTTTGCGTGAACGATTGGAATTAATTTTTAGTCATTTAGTATATATATTTTTGTGAATATCATGTTTTTCTTGTTGTTATTTGCAATTTTGTGTGTATAGATATTTTTCGCATTTTACTTGTTATTTTATTTTTAGTTTCATTTGTATATATATATATCTTGGTTTTTATCCCATTTTATTTTTTATTTACTTTACTTTTATTTTCAATTTTTTTTATTATTTATTTTATTTTTTTTTTTTTTTTTTTGTTTTATACTTGTTTTTGTCTAACTTGTGTTTTCTTTGTCCTAGGTTCGCGTATTTAAATCTAACTTATCGTGCAGATCGTGTATATTCTCAACTCCCGTCGAGGAGGTTCCTGAGCCGTCTTCCGAGCCGGAGCGTGATCTTCATCGGAGATTGCGAGCCCGTTCCCGATTTGTGGCCCGGTTAGTCGAGTTTGACGAGGTTGTTGTTGACGAGGTTGTTGTTGACGAGGTAGAGGAGATGGCGAATGAGGATGCGGGTCGGACGCTTTCGGATTTTGGCAAACCGACACTTGAGGGTTTGGAGTCGAGCATCAATAGGCCGACGGTTGGAGCACATCAGTTCGAGATCAAATCAAGCATTATACAAATGGTGCAGAACATGTGTCAGTACGATGGCAAGGATCACGAGGATCCTAATACTCATTTGGCCAGTTTCTTAGAGATTTGCGCCACTTTCAAAATTCGTGACGCTACCGACGATGCTATTCGGCTCCGGTTGTTCCCGTTTTCCTTACGGGATCGAGCCAAGGCTTGGTTACTGTCACTTCCCCCTAGGTCCATTAGTACTTGGGACCAGATGGCTGCTAAATTCTTAGAAAAGTACTTCCCTCCGGAGAAAACATCAAAGTTGAGGGCTAGGATTCTTTCTTTCCAGCAGGACGACGGGGAGACGATCTATGAGGCGTGGGAGAGATTCAAGGAACTGATGAGGAAGGTTCCCCACCATGGATTGTTGAAGTGGCAGCAGTGTGAGACCTTTTACAATGGTCTGGAGATGACCGGGAAGCAGCTGATTGATGCATACGCGGGTGGAGATATTGGAACAAAGACACCCTAGGAGGCGTATGACTTGCTAGAAAAGGTGGCAGCGAAGAGCTACACTCAGCATACTTCCCGAGCGAGAACTCAGAGGCAGGGTATCCATCAAGTGGATGGAATTACCTCTTTAGCTGCCCAGGTGGAAGCACTTTCCACCAAGATTGATCAGATGCACGTCCACAAGGCCCAGTCCTTGTGTGAGTTTTGTGGCGGGGCGCATCCCACGAGTGCTTGTCAGGTTGGGGATCAAGGGGCCCACGAGCAGGTTGATTTCATGTCCAACCAGAATCGCCCCCAGAATAATCCCTACAGCAACACATATAATCCGGGGTGGAGGAATCACCCGAATTTCAGTTGGAAGTCTGGTAACAACAGCCAGCAACCACCCGGATTCACTCAGCGCCTCCCATTCCAGCATCAGTCCCACCAGTCTCAGGGACAGAGTTCCCAGTTTCGACCTCAGCAGGGCCAGTTTCAAGGCCAAGGTTCTAGCAGCGGTCCACCACCCGCACCTGAGGGTAAATCCAGTTTGGAGGACATGGTTGCATGGCTACTTGCCAACTCAGAGAGTCAGAATCAGTTGGCAGAGAAGCAGAACCGGTACATGGAGGAGCGTTTCCACACGCATGAGACTGAGTTGAGGAATCAGAAAGCTTCGATCCAGACCATAGAGAACCAGGTCGGGCAGATCGCGAAGCTTCTTTCTGAGAGACCGCCAGGTGGCCTGCCTAGCAACACTGAGCCCAATCCCAATGCTCATGTGAAGGCCCTTACTTTGAGGAGCGGTAGAGACACAGGACCGGATCCACAGGTTCCTGTGGACGAGTCATCTGAGGAGGAGGTTGTGATTGAGATTCCTGATGAGACACCGCCGAGGGGTAAATCGGCGAGCACATCGCGCGCCATTCCATACCCAGGTAGATTGAAGAAGCAGAAGATGGATGAGCAGTATGGTAAGTTTCTAGGGTTGTTCAGTTGCATATCAACTTACCATTTGTGGAGGCTCTGGCTCAGATGCCTAAGTATGCGAGATTCTTGAAGGATATCCTCACGAATAAGAGGAAATTGGAGGAGTTATCTCAGGTGACGCTGAATGAGGAGTGTTCAGCGGTGATTCAGAACAAGCTACCGGAGAAGAGACGAGATCCGGGGAGTTTTACCATCCCTTGTTTGATAGGTAGCTTGTCGGTTAGCAACGCCTTAGCTGACCTTGGTGCTAGCATTAACCTCATGCCATATGCGGTCTTTGCTAAGCTTGAGTTGGGAGAACCTACACCGACACGCATGAGTATCCAGCTGGCCGATCGCTCGGTCAAGTATCCGCGAGGGATAGTGGAGAATATGTTGGTTAAGGTTTATCGTTTTGTGTTTCGTGTAGACTTTGTGATTCTGGACATGGATGAGGACAAGAATGTACCTATTATCCTAGGTCGACCGTTCTTGGCCACTGCTAAGGCCCTGATTGATGTGTATTCGGGGAGGCTTACACTGAGGGTGGATGAAGAGGAAGTGACCTTTGATGTAGGGAGATCCATGCTGCATACCCAGAATCAGGATGATTCACTCTACTTTGTTGAGGCTGTTTATTCTTGTGTGAGTGATCATCTCCAGGACACAACTGAGGAGAAGTCCCTGGACACCAAGTTTGTAGGGGGGAGACATTTGATCCAGTTGGTGAGGATCAGTTTGATGAGCAGTTGCATAGCCAGGTGAGCTATGAGTTTCCCCAGTGTTCAACAGTTTTTGCTATGGTTGATAGAGAGTCTGAGCTGATTGAGCGGCCTTCTATTGAGGACCCACCACCTGTTGAGCTTAAGGAGCTCCCGAGCCATTTGGAGTATGCCTTTTTAGATGGTGAGTCTCGATTACCCGTCATTATCGCCTCTGATTTGACGAGTGATGAGAAGGAGAGGCTACTGGAGGTGCTGAAGCAGCACAAGCAGGCTATTGCATGGAGGATTATGGACATTAAGGGAATTAATCCCTCTTTCTATACCCATAAGATCCTTATAGAGGATGACTACAAGCCCGCTGTGCAGCACCAGAGGAGGTTGAACCCGAACATGCAGAAGGTAGTGAAGAAGGAGGTGATTAAGTTACTGGATGCTGGTTTGATTTATCCCATCTCCGATTCTCCTTGGGTTAGCCCGGTTCAGGTTGTCCCTAAGAAGGGAGGCATGACTGTCATCACCAACGAGAGGAATGAGCTGATTCCTACTCGTACAGTCACCGGTTGGAGAGTTTGCATCGATTACTCCAAACTCAATGATGCTACTCGGAAAGATCATTTTCCCCTCCCGTTCATTGATCAGATGTTGGAGAGATTAGCGGGAAAGATGTTCTATTGTTTCCTGGATGGTTTCTCAGGCTACTTCCAGATCCCGATTGCTCCTGAGGATCAGGAGAAGACGACATTCACATGTCCCTACGGCACATTTACTTATCGACAGATGCCCTTTGGATTGTGCAATGCTCCGACCACTTTCCAGCGTTGCATGGTAGCCATTTTCCATGATATGATTGAGGACTCCATGGAGGTTTTCATGGATGACTTTTCTGTGTTTGGGAGTTCCTTTGATCATTGCCTCGAGAATCTGGAGAGGATGTTGGCTAGGTGTAAAGAGGCCAATCTGGTGTTGAACTGGGAGAAATGCCACTTCATGGTGAGGGAGGGCATTGTGCTTGGGCACAAGGTTTCACGTGCGGGGATTGAGGTTGATAGAGCTAAGATTGACACCATATCTAAGCTGCCCCCGCCGACCTCTGTGAAATCTATTCGGAGCTTCCTTGGTCACGCGAGCTTTTACAGGCGTTTTATCAAAGATTTTTCTAAGATTGCCCGACCGATGACCTAGCTTCTTGAGAAGGAAGCCCAGTTCGTGTTCTCTGACGAGTGCCTCAGTGCATTCGATTTGTTAAAGGAGAAGTTGGTGAATGCCCCTATCATGGTGGCTCCTGATTGGAAGCTGCCATTTGAGATCATGTGTGACGCGAGTGACTTCGCTGTTGGGGCAGTCTTAGGACAGAGGAGAGAGAAGCAGTTTCACCCGATTTATTATGCGAGCAAGACGCTCAATGACGCACAGGAGCATTACACCACGACAGAGAAGGAGCTCCTAGCCGTTGTCTTCGCTTTCAATAAATTCCGGTCTTATCTTGTCCTATCAAAGACCATTGTATTCACCGATCATGCAGCCCTTCGGCACCTGTTCAGCAAACAGGATTCCAAACCCCGGCTAATCAGGTGGGTTTTGCTGCTTCAGGAGTTCGACATTGAGATCCGTGATAAGAAGGGCGCGGAGAATGTCACAGCGGACCACTTGTCCCGTCTTGAGTGCTCAGCTTCATCTGAACTTGTGGGGTCATCCATAAATGACAATTTTCCCCACGAGTTTCTCATGCACATACAGACACAGGATGAGGAGTGTCCATGGTTTGCTGATTTTGCAAACTTTCTTGCTAGTGGGATTGTGATTAAGGGCTTAACGCATCAGCAGAAGCGAAAGTTCTTTGCGGATGTGAAGCACTATCTCTGGGAGGATCCCTATTTGTTTCGAGTCGGAGCTGATCAGATCGTGCGCAGGTGTGTGTTTGGAGATGAGGCACTTCAGGTGCTTAGACACTGCCACGAGGGCCCGACAGGTGGACATCTTGGAGCTACATTGACCGCGAAGAAGGTCTTTGACGCCGGTTTCTTCTGGCCTACCATCTTCCGGGATGCTCATGAGATGATCCGTGCTTGTGACGCTTGCCAGAGGGCGAGCAACATTTCATCTAGGAATGAGATGCCCCAGAACAACATCCAGATTTGTGAGATTTTTGATGTCTGGGGTATTGAGTTTATTGGACCTTTCCCAGCTTCTCGTGGAAACCGATATATCCTAGTCGCTGTTGACTATGTTTCTAAGTGGGCCGAGGCTCAAGCCTTGCCTACTAATGATGCTAGGGTGGTTGTTCAATTTCTTAAGAAGCTGTTCTCTCGCTTTGGTGCCCCCAAAGCCCTTATCAGTGACCGTGGGACCCACTTCTGCAATGCCCAGTTGGAGAAGGCTCTATCACGATATGGTGTGAACCATAGATTCTCCACAGCCTACCATCCACAGAGCAGTGGACAGGTAGAGGTCACAAACCGAGGCATAAAGCGGATTCTAGAGAAGACGGTTGGTCAGAACCGTAAGGATTGGTCGGATAGGTTAGATGATGCACTTTGGGCCTTCCGGACTGCCTATAAGACACCTATTGGTACCACACCATTTAGGTTGATCTATGGGAAGGCGTGCCATCTTCCGGTGGAGTTGGAGTATAAGGCCTATTGGGCATTGAAGGCAGTGAATATTGACTTGGTGAGTGCGGGTGAGAACCGGTTCACTCAGATTCATGAGCTTGATGAGTTGAGGAATCAAGCCTATTCAAACTCCACGATCTACAAGGAGCGCACTAAGAGTTTACATGACCGACGCTTGAAGGACAAGAAGGAATTCCGAGTGGGTGGTCGTGTGTTGCTTTACAACTCTAGGTTGCGTTTGTTTCCCGGGAAGTTGAAGTCCCGATGGACGGGTCCCTACACGGTTAGGGAGGTGTTTCCTTATGGGACCGTCGAGATTGAGCACGAAGATGGGAGGATCTTCAAGGTCAACGGTCATCGTCTTAAACGATACATTGACGGACCGGTTGACCCGGCATTGGAGGTAGTTGACCTCCACCCCAAGGACAAATGAATTCGGGGACTTGAGTCTAGCTAACGACTTGATAATAAACTTAGCCTGTTCCGGTATCATCTGTGGTAACAATTTTTAGATCTTGTTTCTATGTTTCTTTTCTTATTTTTATTTTCTTTATTTTTTTGGATTTTAGCATTTATTTTTGAGTTTAGGTGATCGGAACGTGTTTTGGATCGAGCGGATTTGGGATAATGTTTGGAATGTCACAGGTATGTCTTCTGAATTTTTAGAAATTTTGATCAGGAAGAATCGCAGTCGGGTTTGGAATACTCCTCATAAAAAAATTCAGGTTTCTGTGTCTGCTGGGCATGAGACACGGTCGTGCCTAGCTATAGGCGCGGTCGTGCCTCTAACCCTAGGCGCGGTCGTGCCTATGCACTTGGCGCGGTCGTGCCTCAGTATTTTGGGGCGGGTTAAAGCAACGTTAAATGACAGAAAGTTGGTTATTTTTCATATTTTTCCCCAAACGAAACCTCCCTGCTGCGATTCCCGTAATTTCTTGATTGTTGATCTCCATTACTTCGATTTCAGGTACACCCCTATTCTAATCTTTTCGTCTTTATATTTAGGATTAGGATCGTTTTTTTTAGATTTAATTTTCTAGGTTTTAGCGATTTTTCTGTTTTGAACGTCATATTAGATGTAAATAGGTAGAATTCGATCGGTTTACTCCCTGGAATGATTAGGTTACAAAAGCCCCTTCATAGACTTGTTTAAATTGAAAAAAAATTGATTCTGGAAACCCTAAAATGGGTTGAGCACGGTCGCGCTCATGACCAGGCGCGGTCGTGCTCGGCTTTTGAAATTCCAGGAAAGCTTGGTTTGGTCAGGCGCGGCCGTGCCTTTGTCGAGCGCGGTCGTGCCTCTTGAATTTGGCCTTAGCACGGTCGTGCCCCGCACCTAGCGCGGTCGTGTTGACTTGAAATTGTGCCTGTGGTCGGCCACAGTGTGACCATGGGCTTGGATATTGGCCTTGGCGCGGTCGTGCCCCTTCCCAGGCGCGACCGTGCCCCTTCATAATTAGGTCAGAAACTTCATAACTTCAGTTTAGCGTCTTCATAACTGTTTTGATTTTAATTTTGTTGTCGTGCAGATGGCAGGCAACAGGGACCACCCGTATCTTGAGTTCGACTTGAACGAGCATGAGTACGAGGCTCGTCTGGATGTTTTGTGGCCACGCAGAGGCCGGATTTTAGCCGCTCGTCATTTGGAGCCGGCCGCCATAGACGCCATCGGTCAGCGGGACCGGTGGAACGACCTCGTCACCGCCCCGTGGCGCCGCTTGTTTAGACTTCATGCGATCTAGTATGTCGAGCTTGTGATGGAGTTTTTCTCCACTTACGACTTCGATTATCCTTGCGCAGACTTAGAGCAGCCGGAGACGATTAGGTTTAGGCTAGGAGGGGAGTGGCGAGTGATGTTCGTCGCCAGGTTGGGAGATTATTGGGTCTGTATACGAGGCAGGAGCTTCAGACTGAGATATTCATCGATGGTATCACCAAGTTCCCGACCGAGGAGGACAAGGATCAGTTCTGGCACGAGTTTGGTTTTGGGATGTACGATCCGAGTTTGACCAAGGCTTCGAGCCTTCGGGACCCCTTGCACCATGTTCTCCATCGTTGCATTGTTTATTCCATTTCTGGGAGAGGCCAGGGGAGAGAGTAGTGAACCTTAGGGAGCTGTTTTACCTATTCTGCCTTGTACGCCCGCGCACCTGCAATCTTACGCATTCTATCGCGGGGTACCTGGTAAACAGCTCAGGGTGCGACGTCACCAGCGCGATATGTGGAGGTCACTTCGTGACCAAGATTTCTAGGCACTTCCAGCTATTGACTGATTATTTGATAGGGGACCTGGCCCCTGTGGCCGAGACCATTGTGATGACCGTGCAGACACTGAGGAACATGCACGTTGCTCGTCGAGGCGCAGGAGGGATCAGGTTGGTAGATAGATGGGGACGGACGTGGGATCCAGACCGTCCTGGCCCTGATCCAGATCTTGTTCAGGCCGAGGCCGTTGCCGCCACCCATCAGGCACACGCTGCTCAGCAGGAGCAGGAGCAGGAGCGGGGCCACGAGCATCAGCAGCCAGACCAGCCGCCTCATCCGCCTCCGCCGCCACCACCACCTCCGGTTGTCATTCCACATGACATGTTCATGCGTTACTGGGCCTGGCAGTATGAGGTCCAGTGCGCCGCTGCTACTGGCGAGGCACCATACGTGGTACCCCTCCCATTCTTTATGCAGCCGGAGCAGCAGCAGGATCAGCCACCACCATCACCACAACATCAGCCATCACCATCACCACCGCATCATCAGTCACCACCACCATCACCACCAGCAGCAGGAGGCGAGGGAGGCGGGGCTTCCGGCGTCGACCTTGAGGGTGTGCAGTGGGAGTAGTACCTCCCATTGCCTTTTGGTATCATTTTTGTGAGTTGTACTTTCTTATTTATTATACAAACTCTTGTATCACGCTTCGGCGTTTTATGTTGTTCTTTTGTTGTACTTTTGTTTCCCTGTACTGTTGTTTATATTCGTCTTTACATTTATGTTTATATTTTGGCTTGATGTTACTGATCCTGTTTGATGTGGTTAGTCTTGATTAGATCTTGGAATCGTGGAACTACGTGGAACGTCATTTTTGTGGGTAGGCTTTTTGCGTGTGCCATGATCGACACGAGGGAAGTTTCAGTTCTCCCTTCACACTCCATCGCATTGCATGTTTTTGAATACATTGAGGGCAATGTATGTTTCTAAGTGTGGGGTTGGGTGTTTATTCTTTGCTTTACATTTTTTTTTGTACATTGAGGGCAATGCACGATTCTAAGTGTAGGGTGGGAATTTATTCACGCGATGTTTGTCCTTTTGAGCATTTTATCACTTCAATTTTTTGCAAAATCTTCCTTCATAATTTTTATTGACACTAAATCAGTTTTATAAAATTGAAAAACACCAAAATATAATAAAAGTTAACCGGTTAGCATTCACAATTTTTAGTAAATAATAGAGGTTTGATTTTTCGAAAGCAATTGAAATAGAAATTCCATCGAGTCAAACCCAATTTTTCTTGACAACCATGAGTTTTAGTGGGCTGAACGAATGAATTGCATGTAACCTTTTTGCTTACACCCATTCCTTTCCATTTCCGTGAGTTTATTTTTGAGCCTTGATAGCTTTAGACATTGTTTGCTCTCGTTTTTGCGGATTTGAGTGTGCCGGATGTTTCATGCTTATTAGAACTTGCTTTTAGTATACATTTCGAAATCATGATCATAAATATTGCATAAAAATGATTGAGGCATTAGGATAAACCACTTTGTTAGCCTTTTATTTTTATTTTCCCTCAACCGAACACATCCACTAGTTAGCCACGTTGAGCCTATCCTGTTCTTTTATTTAATTACCCACATTACACCGCCATTAAACCTTCATTAGCCTTTTCATTTATTTTTCACCCGTGTTAGAAATCCGGTCGGCTAATGTTAATTTTATAGCTTTTATTTTGTTGTAATTTTTAAATGCTTGAGAAGTTTTTAGCTAAGGAAAGATGCATATTGACTTAGTTCCCTTCAAAAAAAAAAAAAATGGTCACCAAAATTAGGTGAATTATAGCCGATTAAAGCAATTTTGTGAGCAAAGATGGAAATAATTCGGTTGTTAGCTCTTATCTATACGAAAGTATTAGTTAGTTTATTTTTCATATTAGAAGTTGTTTTAGTTTTTGAGTTAGCATAACCGCTGGGTTTTTAGCCATTTAGCCATTTTAAAATTCCACTTACTCACCCTTAACCATTGCCAAGTTACAACCCAGTTAAAGCCCTCTTGATTTGTGCAGTGTTTCATGTTAGTTGGTAGAGATTTGATCTTTTAGCAAGCTTATTATTTATGCATGATTCATTGTCTTGGCATTTGAGTGTTCTATACATACTCCGTTACTTGTATGATCATATATATTCCCGAGTGTGTGTGAACATTGTGAGAAGCATAAAGTTGCATGCTAATGATTTCCTAGGCATATTCATTTGCTCATTCGGTTATCACGTCATTGGGCTCATTGGGTTTCATTTAGTTAATTTTTCATTTCTTGAAAATCTCTTCAAACCTTTATAAGTTTATTTGTAGGTCCCTTCGTGTGTGTCGGATCGTCACATGCAAGTGGTCTACTAGTCGGACCGGGTGCGGAATACCCGTGACTAGGTGAAGAGTCTAACTGAACAAAGTAAGCCGAACACAAGAGTCACAATAACCGTTCTTTGTATTATAAACACTCGACGGTTACAGAGAGAATACAAGCTGCGTACTTAGCAAAACTGAGTTCGTCTGAACAAATGGTTCTGCGTACTTAACTTCTGTCAACCTATCCTATTTATACTGACCTGATGCCTGCGCACTTGGTAAGTGCGCAGGACCAATTACTCCTGCGTACTTAACAAGTACGCATAGGTCTTCCTGCGTACTTGCTAAGTACGCAGGAGCTTTCTCCTGCGCACATACAAGTGCGCACAACACTTGGAAGAAATCAACAACACATTATGTAAAAGTAAATACAACTCGATAAACTATTACATAATGACTCTTACATACAAAGACAAATACAGACATTAGACATACAAACCTAGACTCTATCCAGAGTGTTGTCACAGGAAAGTGCATCAACAAACTCCCCCTTGACAACAGCTCGGGATCTTCATCGTCTTCAGTCTTCAATCTTCAGTCTTCACAGCACTGCTTCCTTAGCTTCCATCTTCTTTTTGTAATCAAGACAGAACTTGATTAACTTGTCGTATTTAGCAGAGAGAAGCTTTGTCCATTCGTCAGTGTGGATGCAGAATTTGTCTGCTAGTACCTCCAGATCGTTCACAGAGAAATTTATGAAGCAAACTTCATCAAAAACCATGATCACTTCCTTTGGCACCGTGTTTCCACTATCTGACTTACCTTTACCCATGATCACAGCCTCGCCCGTTTTTGGATCAACGTACTAGTACCACATGTCACCAAGAATATCCTGAGGTAACTTGCTCAGGGGAATCTTAGTTTCACATCGCACTGGCTTGTATACCAATCTCTTTAACGGCTTCTTAGTCACAGGATGCACTGCATGCTTATCCTTGACTCTTCTGGGCACCTGAGGCTTGAGATATTCATACTTTCCCGATCTTGCTTCACGCTGTAGTATACTCCACAAACCCATTGCTACTGCATGATTCGAATGATTCAGTAGGTCGCGGTTTGCAAGGTTAACTAGGTCGTACCTGGGCAAAGAGTTGAACGCCTCACTGGTTGGTTTCAAGTATTGAACCCCTCCAGATCTTTTGATGGCGAACAACTGCTTGTCCTCCTCAAACCTGACAGCTAAAATCATACCTGTCACTCCATACTTGTCTTTGATAGACGTCTTTTGCCACACTGGAGCTGGACCCTTTGTAGATGCAGAAGGCATGTCTTTCTCTTTTTGTGCCTCGGGGTCCACAGGTATAGGGTCGACCGGGGGGGCATCAGTTGTAGCTTCAACATTACTTGCTGTATCAACTGAGCCTGTGTCTGTTTCGAGCAGAGATTCGAGCGATGGTATTTCAAAGATCTCACCATCCTCTAACTCATACTCTAGATCCCCGTCGCCCTTGGGAATCTCGATTATCACATCATCATCATCATCGTTCCAATCATCACCAGAGTCGATCTCTCCTTCTTCCAGATTAAGGAGAGCATCGATCTGTGCTTCTTTAGAATAGTCAGGCTCGAGACATAGAATCTCGTCAGCCACTGACTTCCCTCTATCACCGCCACCACCACCTCCTGAGGTATCACCACCCTCTTGCGTAGTAGACTCCCCCTCAGCCATTGACGTAGTAGAGATGGGCACAATTGCCGAAGCTTGGTGCTCACCTCCACTAGGACCGACTTCAGGATCCTTGTCTTTGTCATCATCCTTAGTCAAATCGACTGGATGACAACCCTCTGCACCGGTGGATTTTTCTTTTTCCTTCTCCCCCTGAGCACCTAGCTTCTCGGTCAGTTCTGCAATCAATTTGACCATAGTAGCGTGCTCCTGCCTTTGAGCATCCAGCCTTAGCTCAATTGAAGTTCTGTGGGCCAGAATCATTTCATTCGTCTTCATTAATAGTTCATTCTGCGCCATCACATTCTTTAGCCGTTCATCAGTCCCCGTTCTCTGGCTACGCAGAATCCTAACTTCATCTGCCAGAGAGTTTATCTGTGCTTGTTGAGCATCAGAATCCTCTTTTGACTTTTGAATAGTCTTCAACAAGCCAGCAACTTGGGTTTCTAGCACATCGATCCTAGCTTCATTTGGATCCGGATGCCTAGATGATGAGGCTTCGACGTTGTGGATGGGGGAAGAGAAGATTGTGTCAAAGTCGAACCCCTGTGAGAAATCACCGTAGTTGAAGGGTTGACCTGACGGCTCTTTGGTGGGTGTTGGGGTTGGGGATGGTATGATGTGAGTGGGTGTTATGGTTGGGGTGACGGTGACTGACTCCGTGAGAAGTGGAGCAGTCACCGTCACCTGGACGGTTGGAATAGGGAGGGTCACCGTCACAGGAATCACCTCTGTGACCGCCGTGACCGCCACATCTGCTTGTACCAGTGGCCTTCTCCTCCTACTAAACAGTTGCCGTGCTAGCATGGTAGATTCTGGCTGCACAGTTGGAATCTCTTCAACCCTGGGGATGGCAACCTCTTGCCTATCGCCCCTTTTCTTGTTGGTGCTCTCATGCCTCTGTCTTTGTAAAGCAGCGTCAGAGTCGGAATCCGGCTCATATTCGCTGCTGGAGCTTTGTCTCTTTCTTTTTGAAGACGACGCAAGCTGGGTTACCTGTGCCCGTCTCCTCGGATGTGCCTGTGATGGTGCATCATCGGAATCAGAAGAATCTGATTCTGTAGCCTCCGAATCGGATTCCTCAGCACCACCAACACCACCTTCATCATCACCCTCATCATTACCTTCATCATTACCTTCATCATCCTCATTCTCTTCATCTTGTTCTTCATCAGAGTGATCACTCATCTCTGGTCCCGAGTTGGGACTATACCAGTTCCAGTCCTCCGGAGCGACGTATGCTTCATTAATCAGGTGGCCGAAGAGTTCAGTATGCTCAGGGGTAGGTTCTACACTGCCTGGCTTTAGAAACTGTGCAAAGACTCTCTTGGCCACCCTATTCACTTGCAGTCTCTCCCTGATAGCACGCAGGTTTGGCAACGCATCATCGATCAAAAGTTGCACAAACCTCGGGTATAAAAGGAACCTAAACCTCTCAGCTGTATTTATCAGGTCATTAAGTGCTTTGAAAATAAAGCGTGAGAAGTTGTAGCCCCGATTGAGAGACAAGCCCACCATGGCTGCTGCAAGGTCATGACCCATCGCATCTTTCCCTGCTTTCCTGGATGAGATGCACATGATCATGATGTGAGCAAAATAACGCCATTGATCTAATACCCACATTTTCTTGTAAGAAGCATAGTCCCTTTCCCCGACATATCCCATTCTCTGCCTCCAACACCCATCCACGTAGTAATCTGGATAGGATGTCGGGTCGGTGGCAAGGTCTCTGAACTGCAGTACTCGTCTGATTGTATCTTCAGAGATTGCAATAGCCCGACCATCAACAGTAGCCCTTATGACATTAGGGGATACTGTGCAATCGTGCTCTGCAGTCTTCCAGAATTGTTCTAAGTATGGTCTTGAGACTGTTGGATTAGCCGAGATTGCATAACTTATTTTAGATCTGTTCAGAAAGTCCACAATCTCTCTATATTGTAAGGCTGCCCCTTTCCATTCTGGTTCAGTGTGCGCCAACAGATTGAATTCGTCAGTGAATGCACGAGCCATTATCTGCAAACACACACAGAAAACATATTCAGAACAATTTATAACAATGGAAATAGACACACATGACATAGAATAGTAGTTACACTTTGAAAAAAATTTCAGACTTAGAAATATTTTCTAAGTGTTGGTCCTGCGCACTTAGCAAGTGCGCAGGATTTTACTCTTGCGTACTTAACAAGTACGCAGGAATTACTTCTTGCGTACTTGCTAAGTGCGCAAGAACAACCCTTAGCAAAAATTTCAAAGATTTAAATTCGTTCAAAATGCGGGTTGATTAGGTAGCCACTAGGTCGGAATCAGGGATTCTAACTTATGGTACCATTATCAACACCATTAACCACTAAATCACGATCAAATTTTGACCTAGGTCGTCGAACGACCCACTGACGGTTCGACTTCAACCCGTCGGATCAATCGATGACCAAAGGGAAAATGGAGGATCGATTAGGCATCCTAATAACTTGTTAGAGACACTAGTTACCCAAACAACCCATTTTACCCCAAAAATTTTACGGATTTAACCTAAAAATTCTAAGTCAAAAATCGGTCCAAAAATCACGAATCTATGGATGGAATCGGCCTAGATTCTCACCAAAGAGATGAAATACGAAGATGATAATGTGGACGGGATGAAAAACAGGTTTGAACACACTCGATTTTGAGAGAAAAATCGCAGGGGGGAAAAATTTGGGTTTGAATGAGTAAACCTGAAAATTTTCTAAGTGTCAGCTTTATACCCCACTGATATTGTTCGTGCGTACTTGCTAAGTGCGCATGAATTAACTCTTGCGTACTTAACAAGTACGCAGGAATTAACTCTTGCGTACTTGCTAAGTGCGCAAGTTTTACTTCGTACGTACTTGACAAGTGCGCAGAAACTTTAAGTGCGCAATTTTCAACTCAGAATTATGAAGATTTTCAAGTCAAATAACGAACAAGATAAAAATATTCAATCAGGAGGATTCAAATACAATTCATGAAGGTTAAACATAAAATATTTTTGGCTTTTTCTGAATTAAACTTAAACAATGCATAAACTTAAAATCTTTTTGTTCTTTTCTAGATAGAAATATACAAGTATTCACACAAGCTATTTTTGATCAAAGACACGAGCAGAGGATCATATCAGGCTAATTTTTAGCAAAAACGATACAATATAAACATCAAAGAATATGGGATCATGTCATGTATTACTCTTTATTCTTACGTAATAAGCACATAAACAAGTAATTCAAGTTGACAATATTATAAGATTTGAAACTATACGCATCTTTGTATCATGTTCTTGTGTATTAAGTTACTAATTATGAAATATACAACGTGTACCCCACTTAAATGCTATGATATTTTGCACTATCTCAAGGCATCTAAGATTTTACCAATGATATTCTTAATTTTCAGAATGAAGTTACATCAATTAGCACAGAAAAATCAAGCAGAATCCATAAGGATTATCAAGAATCATAAGATTCAGAATCGAGTGATTCAATTGTCTTGGTTTCATGTGATTTTCTTCTTTGAATATCGGTATGATGATTCGGGATAATGAACATGGTGTTTGATTATAAGGTAACGGGATCCAACTTTTATCTGGATTTGATTTCAATGAACCAGGAATGATTCAAGGGTGAATACATGCTCAACGGTTGATGTAGAGACATGTCTTGATTCAATCTCTCCTTGCATACTTGTGAGTATGGGCAGTGAGATGAACCGCATTAATTGTGCTAACAACATAACCCGAAACTGGTCTCAAAAGAAAATTATTGCCAAAATATAACATCCTTTATCTGATAATGATCTTTTCTATTCTTTTACACACACACACTTGCAAACATGGGTTCAAATCACAGTTGTAATTTAGATTTAGTTTCCACACTACTAGTGATTCAAAGACGCATACAGCCTACTGACAATTCAAATTACTTGTAAGTAAACAGATTAAAAACATAATAATTTAAACAATTAAGTAAACATGACGCAATTATTTCCCATATGAGCAGTCTATGATGGTTAGATCATTCCAGATGTACTATCATTTCCTCGTTTCTCAAGTGAACTTTTGAAATTTTCTCCATTTTCTATTTTTTTTTGTAAAGTATTTTAAACTAACAGAACTATATAGAAAAATTTAAAAGAAATAAAATTTAACTTCCATGAATTGAATTGATTTAAGAAAATTAATTTTTCACTCGGGATTGAACATTCCTATCAAGTTGACAAGATGCTCAAAACGGGACCGATCAAATGCCTTTGTGAAAAGGTCAGCAAGATTGTCATCCGTGTGAACCTTTATAAGTTCAATTAAATGCTTTTCAGCACAATCACGGATGAAATGATGGCGAATTTCAATATGCTTAGTTTTGGAATGTTTCACCGGGTTATTTGTGATGGACATGGTGGCATTGTTGTCAATGAATAAAGGAGTTCCAGTGAAGTTCAAGCCGTAGTCTCGCAATTGCTGCTGAATCCACAATATCTGAGAACAACCGCTAGCTGCAGCAATGTATTCTGCTTCACAAGTTGAGACAGAAACCGTTGACTGCTTCTTGCACTGCCAGGAGACCAGTCTGTCTCCCAAGAATTGACATCCGCCAGAAGTTGACTTTCTATCAAGGTTACAACCGCCATAATCTGAATCAGTGTAGGCTTTGAAGTCAAATGACTGCTGCTTGGAGTACCAAAGACCCAATCGGGGTTTCCCTTTCAGGTATCTGAAAATCCTCTTCACAGCTATCATATGTGACTCCTTCGGTTGAGACTGAAACCTTGAGCACAAGCATACAGCAAACATAATATCGGGTCTTGAAGCTGTGAGATACATAAGTGATCCGATCATCCCACGGTACAACCTGCTGTCTACATCCTTCCCATCTTTGTCAGGATGCAAACCATGATTGACTGGGATTGGTGTGCCATAAGTAGTGCTATCACTCATCTTGTATTTTGATAAGATGTCCTGCACGTACTTAGTTTGATGTAGATAAATGCCATCCTCTCTTTGACTGACTTGCAGACCCAGGAAGAACGACAGTTCACCCATATTGCTCATTTCAAACTTGGACTTCATCACCTTTTCGAAATCTCTACACATCCCTTCATTGGTCGACCCAAAAATGATGTCGTCGACATATACTTGCACAAGAAGAATGTCACCTCCTGCTTTCCTTATGAAGAGAGTCGAGTCAATCTGCCCACGGTCGAAACCATTAGACAGTAAATGCTTTGATAGTGTGTCATACCATGCCCTCGGTGCTTGATGAAGACCATAAAGTGCTTTGTTGAGCTTGTACACTTTATTGATATTATGCGGATCTTCAAAACCGGGAGGTTGAGTGACATAGACTTCTTCATGAACTTTACCATAAAGGAAAGCACTCTTCACATCAAGTTGGTAGACCTTGAAGCCGACATATGTGGCATAAGCCAAGAACAGTCGAATGGCCTCAATTCTAGCAACTGAGGCATATACTTCTGTGTAATCCAAGCCCTCTTGTTGATAAAAACCCTGAACAACCAATCTTGCCTTGTTCTTCACAACTACATGACGATCATCCGTCTTGCATTTGAACACCCATCTGGTTCCAATTGGCTGAAAGCCTTTTGGCAAGTCAACCAAATCCCATACATGCAACTTTTGGAATTGGGACAATTCATCTTGCATCGCCTCAATCCAGCAGTTGTCAGTGAGAGCCTCCTTCACATTCTTCGGCTCTATCTGGGACACGAATGCAGCATGCAGACATGTTTCCATGACACCAGTGTCAAATATCTCTGTGTAAAGACTGGTGTTCTCAGTGATGGTTCTATGACGAGTCTGAACACCGGCATAAGGATCACCAATAATGTTGTCGATTGGATGATTCCTATGCACTCTCGTCTCCGGTACAATTGGTTCTTGAATTTCTGGATCTAGATTTGTGCTCAACTCCCCCATTTCCTGTGTTTCAGCAGAAGAAGATTCAATGTTAGTTGGATCAGCTGGAGCTTCATTTCCTACAGTAGTGTTAGGATTGGCTTGAGCGTCATTTCCAACAACATGAACACTTTCACTGTTATCACTGTCATGAGTTCCAGATGCAGATGCAGCATTGGAATCAGGAGTTATAATTGGTACAGTAGCACGAGTAGAAAAACTGCCGCCATTCAATAGATTATAAACATTTTTGGCGTCTTCTGCAGATAGCTCAGGAAGATTGAAAGACTTGAATAGCGCATCATAATCAAAACCCCAAGCTGGACCTTTTGGTTCTGGTGGAATGCTGTGTTTACTACAATCCACTTCGAACCATTCCTCGACAGTACGAGTTCCTATGTTGTACACTCTCTTGCAGGGCGAATTGGCAACATATCCTAAGAAGATGCCTTCCACCGCTTTCGCATGAAATTTAGATTGACGGTCTTTATATTGTAGCAACAAGGAACAAGGACTACCAAAAGGAACTAGGTAATCAAGATTGGGAAGTCGATTGTTGATCAACTCATAACAAGTCTTGTTGTGTCTTTTCACCACCAAAACTCTGTTTAAGACGTGACAAGCTGTATTTACTGCTTCTGCCCAGAAAGTGACAGGAAGCTTTGCATCTGACAGCATAGTCCTTGCAGTCTCAATCAGTGTTCTGTTCTTCCGTTCAGTAACTCCATTCTGCTGAGGCGTGTACGGCGCGCTGAATTCGTGACGGATCCCTTTCTTGAGACAGAAAAGTTCCATAAAATTATTCTTGAACTCAGTTCCGTTGTCACTCCTTATTCTTCTAACTTTCAGCTTGCAAAGAGATTCCAAGCTCAGGATCAAGTATTGAAGAATATCAGCAGTCTCATCTTTTGTACCTAAAAAATGCACCCAAGAAAAACGTGAGAAATCATCAGTTACAACTAGACAGAACGACTTACCTCCAATACTCCTGATACTTATGGGACCAAACAGATCCATGTGTAATAGCTCCAAAGGGGTATCAATAGAGTTTTGGAGCTTGGGCTTGTGAGACTTCCGTTGCTGTTTGCCCTTTTTACAAGGCATACAGTCATCTGCAACGGTAAATCTCAGCTTAGGAACCCCGGTTACCAAACCGTTTCAGACAAGATGATTCATTTTACGATAAGAAATATGTCCGAGTTTCCTATGCCACAAGATGGAGTCAAGCTCTGTCGCTTTTGTAAGCAAACAAGTAGCAACTGATGAGGTGGTTTTTGCCACGCTCATATCAATCTGATAAGTGTCGTTTGTTCTTGGTGCTCTCATCAGAATCCAGTCATCAGGAACTTTGAAACCGGGTTTGAGAATCAGACATTCTGACTTGTCAAACATCACTGAGTACTCCTTGTCACACATTTGTGAGACACTCAACAGGTTATGCTTCAGCTGCTCGCAGAAGTTGACATTGTCAAAGCTAACACAACCGTTCGAAACCACGCCTTGACACGTGATACTGCCACCTTTTTCTCCGGCAAAGGCCACATAGCCGCCTCTAAATGGTTTAACGTCTTGAAGCAAGGCCATGTTTCCTGTCATGTGCCGGGAGCATCCACTATCTACATACCAGCGGTTAGAGATAGTACCCTTCGGACGTCCCTGCACGAGTAACAAAAGAATTAGTTAGATTTGGAGACCCAAGCCATTGTGGTCTTGGGTCGTCCATCCTTCTCAAAATAAACTACTTCTTTCAACTCACAGTCATGATGACTGTCCAAAGTTGGTGAATCTTTGGAGGAATTGGGAACAAGAGATTGAGAATCTTTAACTTTCTTGTTCCAGGATCTCTTTTGAATCTTAACCAGAACATGAGACTTTGGTTCAATCACAGCCGGTGAACTTGTGGAAGCTTCACCTGATTGAGCTTTAGTCAGCTGTTCCAGCTTTTTCAACCTCTTATTCCTTCTTCTTCTCTGTGGCTTAGAGAGTCTAGCCACAGGTTTCTCACCAGTGCGTGTACTACCAGATGTAGACACACGAGGTACAGCAGGTTGCTTTACCTTTCTTACAACAGATGGCTTGGCCTCAGATTTAATATTTGGCTTAGCTATCGGTTGCACTGGTGGTTTCACCATATTTTGCTTTGGTCTGATAGGAGCTTTCACTACTGGCGACTTAGGGATAACAGCTGGTCGTGAAACAACATGCCGTTTCCCTGGGTTCTTAGAAGGACAGTTCACAACAATGTGACCAACCAAGCCACAGTGAAAGCAATTCCTCTTGTCAACATAAGTTCTCATGTAAGTCTCTTTAGTTCTGGCCTTAGAAAACTCACCATTGTGAGAAGGAAGAGTTGGTTTATGAACAGAAGTTTGAACTTTTACAGTTTGATGTTTGGGGGTATAATACTTTTGCAAATTCTCTTTGTAACCCAGCCCATAATGAGATGAAAAAGCCTCTTTCTTAGCTTGGTTAATATTTTTAAAACCCCCGTAAAGCATTCCCTTAAGTTTATCATTTGTTTCAATGATATCAGGTTCAGTTAAAATGCAATTATCACCATTAGTGATAATGTTTTTCTGGACTTTCTGTTCAGTCAACAACTCCTCAGAAACTACTCCTTCAGGGCAAGTGTTAACTGACCCATCCTCAGAAGCAGTAACATACTCCTCACTAGATGTGGAGTTAGCCTTACTTGAGGATTCATCCTTTTTAGGGGAATCATCCTTATCAGAGGGCTCATCTAGACAAGTGAGATCAATGTCTATCAAGCTATTGACAAACTGCCCACTTATTGGTGGAGGAATGGCATTGGTACCAAGTCCTAGGCCATTCATTTTTCTCACCAAGGATTCGTAGTGTTCCACCACGAAGCGAGAGTTTTTCAATTTCTCGTTAGTGCATTTGAGCTGCAAGATCTCATTTTGCAGTTTGTTAATTTCATTGTTCTTCTTTTCCAAAGCCCTATACGCAATGTCCAAATGAACCTGTTGGTCGCTTATTTTTAAAGAATAGTCTTGTTTTTCTTTTTGTAGCATTTCAACTGATTCTTTAAAACGTGATTCATTCGTTTTGTAGTTTTTAGCTGCCAACTTTAGGGGTTCGATTATGTCTTGGAGATCAGAAATTTCATTTTTTAGCCCTAGACATTTAGAACAAGAAATAACAGAGAAAGGGTTAGAATCTACCTCAGATGATGAACTTTGTCCTTCTCCAATTGCCATGAGAGCGACAGTAGTGGTAGACTCCTTTTCATCAGCTACAGAAGCTTCCTCTTCTTCAGATTCAGAAGATTCCTCTTCTTCAGCTTCCTTCCTCTCGGCCTCCTTCCTCTCGGCCTCCATTAGCTCCATGATTTCTGCCATGAGACCAACCTGTGCTCGAGCAATGATGGCGTCTTCTAGATGCACACCCCAATCAAAATTTTCGTCATTCTGTGCGACCAGTGCATTGGACTGATTACTTTGGGTATGATTGTGGTGGCTTTGGTTGTTTTGGCCATGGCTGTTTCCCTGGCTAGGTCTGGTAAAACCAGAGGCCGGTGCTCTGTCCTTTTGACATTCACGAGCAAAGTGTCCATAGTTTTGACACTTGTAGCACTTGGCCTTGGATTTGTCAAATCCAACCTTGGCATTAGAATGCCCGCCAATATACTTTCTTCCTGTTCTGTTTAGGAAACGCTTGGCCCTCCTCAGTAACATGGCCATATTCCACTGAATATCCATGTCTTCAATATCATCAGGATCCACTTGATTGAAGTCCTCTTCAATAGTCTCAGGATCCGTTAGCTTTCCACCAATGAAATTCTCATATGCCAGCATGCAAGATGAGAATAGTGCTACATGATCTTCAGCTATCTTGGCAATAGCTGACTGGTTGGCTGAGCACGTATTCTGAGGAGTCTTTGAGTTTTGTTGATGAGATCCAAACCCTGATCCTGATGCATAACATGCATGACCACCACAACCATTAGAGTGGTCTTCTTCAATGGATTTCCCAGTAAAGAGTGCAATCCCAGAGCACTTATGAATGGTCAGAAAAGTCAGAAAGAGTGCAATCCCAGAGCACTTATGAATGGTGAACACTTGGTCAAAAGTCAGAAAAGTCAGTAGCTATTGCGCACTTAGGATTGGCCTTGCGCACTTATGAATGGTCTTGCGTATTTAATATTTGCCCTTGCGTACTTGTAAGTACGCAGGAGTAAATTGTTAAATACGCAGGATAAGTCTTAAGTTCGCAGTTCAGTCTTGCGCACTCGTAAGTACGCAGGAGATAACTCTTGCGTATTTAGCAAGTTCGCAGAAAACTGTACATTTTGCCAAAAATGGTAAGTACGCAGGACACCTTTTCAGCAACTCTCACCAAACTTTTCCGGTGACCTGAAACTCGCCAGAGTTGGTAAAAAAATGGTCTGATGATCAATGCAATTGAGCCAAAGGGTCAGAAACAAGTTTCTAACCAACCTATGATGCTCAAAACACACAAATACACAACAAAAATCGGTTTTTGAGAGATTTTTGCTTCTAAAAAAGTGCTCAAGAGCTACCCCTTTTTTATCACAAAAATCAACAAAATAACCTCTCTTTGCTTGTAAAACTCAGTAAAAACGTCTCCAAACTCACTTACAACACTCGAATTCAAGAGCAATGCTCTGATACCACTTGTAGGTCCCTTCGTGTGTGTCGGATCGTCACATGCAAGTGGTCTACTAGTCGGACCGGGTGCGGAATACCCGTGACTAGGTGGAGAGTCTAACTGAACAAAGTAAGCCGAACATAAGAGTCACAATAATCGTTCTTTGTATTATAAACACTCGACGGTTACAGAGAGAATACAAGCTGCGTACTTAGCAAAACTGAGTTCGTCTGAACAAATGGTTCTGCGTACTAAACTTCTGTCAACCTATCCTATTTATATTGACCTGATGCCTGCGCACTTAGTAAGTGCGCAGGACCAATTACTCCTGCGTACTTAACAAGTACGCATAGGTCTTCCTGCGTACTTGCTAAGTACGCAGGAGCTTTCTCCTGCGCACATACAAGTGCGCACAACACTTGGAAGAAATCAACAACACATTATGTAAAAGTAAATACAACTCGATAAACTATTACATAATGACTCTTACATACAAAGACAAAATACAGACATTAGACATACAAACCTAGACTCTATCCAGAGTGTTGTCACAGGAAAATGCATCAACATTATTAATGCTTACTGTTTTCCCGATTTGATCCATAGTGTCATTGGAAGTTTTGTTTCATTTTGATTTCTTGCTTGAGGACAAGCAATGTTCAAGTGTGGGGTTGTTTGATGTGTTAGTATTTACACATCTTTTTGGCACAAAACTTCGTTCATTTAATGATCAATTCTTGGTTATAGTCAACGTTTAGACACTTATTTTCTTCATTTCCTGTTTTGTAGGTTTTTGTGAAGCTTGGTGAATAAACAAGAAGATTCCAGGATAAACAAGTGAAGTTTTAGGGTTTCTGTGATATTTGGCACGGTCGTGCCAAGCTCCAAAACCCTAGGCACGGTCGCGCCCACATCTGGCATGACCGCGCCAAGCCAAATTCCAAGGCACAACCGTGCCTTGGCCGCCCACGGTCGCGTGTCATCTCGTGAGTCTGAACAGCCGTACGTCCTCGATCAGTGGTACCCAATGTAAGCTACGGATCGGTCAAACCTCTGTCACACGGTCACGCCAAGACGTAGACACGACCGCGCCCATGTCTTAGGCACGGTCGTGCCTTCTCTCCTGGCACGGTCGTGCCTCCCCTTTTGTACTTAAACAGAACTTAATTCTCATTCAGACATTCAGCAACCCAGGGGAGAAACCTACCGTTCCAGCTCGAGCTTTCTTTGTTCCAGCAATATTTCAAGATTCTTGGAGAGGATACAACATCAAGAGGATCACCATACATAAACAACAACATCTAGGCTTGGAGGAGTGGTTTGATTCTTGTTTTCATATCATGTTTCTCACTATTTTTCCCTGCTTATTTGTAATTTTGATGCTCATGATAAGCTAAAACTCCTGTTCACTTTGGTTTAGATGAAGTTTAGATACATTTGACAACATTCATGGATTATTGGCAATTATTGTGTTAATGTTATGATAACCGTATGATTATTCTTTGATGAAATTATGTATTCAAGTATTTTGAGTTGTTTACAAGACTTGTATTTGTGTATGTCATATTATGTTGGAAAACTTATGATTTATGCTCATATTCATGGATTGGTGTATGTAATTATACTATTTTGTGGCATTTGACTAGGAATGGTGAATGAAGTCTTGTTTATGAATCATTATATTTGTATGTGTAACCTTATGCTTATGTTTGGAAAGACAAAGTATTTGTTATGATGTGTCATATTTAGTATTGTGTTTATCTAGGAATTGTTGACACATCCTCCTAATTGATATAATCTTTATATGAACATTGTATGTTAAAGAAATGCATATTGTTGTCTAAATTAATCAACTTGAGGTGGATAGTGTGTTGTTCATATTATCTTTCCAACTAGTTGTTGGATTAGTGTACCTTAATCGGAAGCTAGTTCAATCTTTATAAACATTGACATGATTATTAAACACGTGAGCCTCATTGTATGACTTTAGGTGGTTGGTTTGTATAATTCATGCTAGCTTTCCGAATAGTCATTTGATTAGATATCTTTGACGAGAATTTAGTCAATTTATGTATCGTGTATTTGCCACATTTCTATGAATGTAGTGAATGTATTCTAAATGGATTCGACACCGAAGTGATATTTTCTCCTTGATTGTTTGATTTGTGACTTTAGCCTAGTTTTATATTCTCACATATTAGTTTAGTTAAAAATCAACTTAAACATCTTTCACCCATATTTGATTGAATCTTAGTCCCGGTTTATTATCGCATCCCACCGTGTCCACGGATTGATATCCGGTTCTTACCTTTACTATATTGCTATCCGACAGGTACACTGCCCGGTGTGTGTGATTAGTATTTGGTGAAAACCCTTTTTAAAACTAATTATGTAAAATACTTATAAAAAATATATATAGTTTACACGCATCAGTTTACCTCACTTAGCAAGGAAACTTTGAGCTAGGTGGGATGCTAACAAATCTGTCAAGGGTCACGAATGGAACAAGGTTATAACCTATATGTTTCATCCGAAAACTTATCTGTCTGAAATCTAGTTCGACCGAAATCTTTTTCGGTCGAAATCCATTTTGGTCGAAATTTTTTTCGACCGAAAACTAACCAGTTAAACATATCTTTTACTCAATAACTATTTCGTTCGAAATCACTTGTCCGAAAACCTCTTCGTTCGAAATCTCCCGTCCGAGAACTATCTCGTTCGAAAACATTTATCCAAAATCATGCCGTCCGAAAATACTTTTCGGACCATTCATCGAGATTTCGGACGATTCAACTGTTCTTGATCAAATTCTTCGTTTTTGATCCAAGTTCCAATCTTTTTACGTCCAAAACTTATATCTAGCTTCCATGAAGCTAGATATATACTTTTTAATCAAATCTAATAGTAAAAATCCCATCTTTTTATGAAAACCCACTTTGAAACCCAAAAAGTCACTTTCAAATCAGAAATCGATTCTGAGAATGATTTGATACCTGATGTCGCGTTTATCCTTCTTCTCCAAACTTCAGTAATGTTTAGCAACGATCTTGGACCGAGTATGAAGTTTTTATGAGCGGTTTAGAATTTTCTCTCTCTACTCTCTCTCTGTAGAATGTGTTGGTGAAGATGATGGAAATGGGGAACTGGATGAAGGTGTTAGGGTTTAACCCTTTATCCTCACATGCGCCTCCTTTGGCCCGGCCCAAGACCCGATCCCTCAAGCCCGCTATGTTTTCCGTTATTTCCCTTGCTTCGTTCGTAAACTTTATTTCCTATCATTATTATTATTTTCGGGATGTTACATGAGAAAACTTTAGAAATCTTATAGGAGCCATAGATTGAAAGTAATCAATGGCTAGGATTGAATCTAGTGTTAAAGCCATTTCATTTTTCTTTATTTTACGCTAACATAGTACAAAAAGGGTATATGAGTCTTTTAACTTTGTACTAATTTTTCCTTGGGCAGTGGTACAAAAAGGTACATTAGTCACATCAAAACCTCTTTACAACTTAACAACTAAAAGATTTGGAGATCTTGAACACACGAAAGATTTCAATTTGGAGAAAAAAATGTTCAAAACGTTTGAAATTCAAAAGCCTTTCTATCTTCTGTAATCACCTTCTTTTTAGTGAAAATCATAGTTTTCTTTCAAGCTCAATGGTTTTCATGAAGAATCAAGGTTTCGCGAAGAATCAAGTGTTTCTTTCAAAATCGAAGGCGATAAAGCTCCGAAGAATCAAGTGTTTCTTTCTTTCAAAACCGAAGAATCAAGTGTTTCTTTCTTTCAAAATCAACGGTTTCTCATAAAATCAAAGGTTTTGTGAAGAATAATTGAATTCCGTCCTCTAACTTTAAAAAATTACGGTTTCTAGATCTGAGAGTGTAACATCCCGAAAATCCGAAATGTTTAGGGTTCGGGTTAGTGAGTGACCCGAGCCTATATTAAACCAAATAAGGGGCAGGGTGTGTCGTGCATGGGGCGTTTTAGCGACAGAAAATGACACGATTAGTCGCTTAATGAGGATTTAGGATCGGATCGCACGAAACAAAAGAGGAGGGGCTAGGATGTAAAATCTCAAGGGTTTAAATACCTCCTTTATGCAAACCCTAGACCGTAATCGGTCTAGGGAAACTCGACGGCAACAAGAGAGGTGCAAGGGGGAGGGAGCGGCCGAGAAAGGTGGTCTACATCATAGAACATTCTGATCAATGTTTGAGTTTGAATAACTAAATAAATAAATTACATAATTATTATTTATTCACTTATTTGTAAAAATAATGTAGATATTAGGGGTAATTAAGTATAACCTAAATAAATAATTTTTGTTTAATGTAAATTAAATAAATAATTGTTACCTTATTTATTTATAAAATATGTAACTTAGTCATTTAGTTATAAAAATGTATCGGATGTTTTATATTAAATATAAATTTCTTTACTTAATTTTCAGAAAGATGTGTAAATAAGTTGTGTAAATAATATTTAAGTGTAGGGTTTAACAATAAGGATAAATTTAATTCTGTAAATTTAAATAACTAACTTCTATTTATTTTAGGATTAAGAATTTGATCTTTTTAAATAAAGTTAATATAAATCTTTATAAACTCAATTATTTTCATTTGAAAATTAATCTGAAATACTTATTGTTTTTAAAATATAAAAAAAATAATTATTCTGTCAAGATTTTTCTCACACACACGACCGTGTCTGGCACCAGGCACAATCGTGCTAGAACCACGGGCGCGACCGTGCCAGTCAGGGCACGACCGTGTTGATCAAACAGAAGGCATAACAAAGCTGTTCACTAGGCACGACCGTGTCTGGGCCAGGCACGACCGTGTCTAGGGTTCTGAGGCACGACCAAGTCTAAGCAAGAGGCATGACCGGGTCTGAGTGTGTGAGGCACGACTGCGATGGTATTGGCACGACCGTGTCTCATGAAGCACGACCGCGCTAGAAGACTTGCGCGACCGTGTTCGTTCCAAAACAGAAACGAATTGACTATTTCTTATGATATAGATGTTTGGAATCATAGGGCTTTCACCCATTAGGTTATTAGGAGTCTTTTTGTATAGTTTAATTGTATTTAAAACATGTACAAAGTATGATTCGATTAAACCATTTTAGAATGAACCCTAGATTCGGGTTCGTGTTTAATTGTATATTTTAAGCCCAAATTAGGTTAGGGCTTTTGATCTATAGACTAAAAGGAAAGTGTGGAAGATTTCAATTACCCGAAAAGGTGATTAATCGATAGTGCATGGTATAAACGAGTTCCGGCGACGACGGGTTTGGTTTCCGGTGTCCTTTGCTGCAGCTCCGGCTAATTCACGTGTCCAGAAGCCTTAGAGAGGATCGAATAGTGGGTATTGTGTGTTTGCTTGAGAGAATTTGGATCGTAATGGGGGAATTCGTGGTCTTGCTAAAGTGGGTTGACGGTTTTTAAGAGGAATCGGTATAATTGGGTTTATTTGTTGTAAATACGATGATTAAAATTCTTAATTGGGTTGTTAATGGTAGAAACGTGCGCAACGGTTACGAAATCAAACGATTCCGTGATTAAAGGCTGCATTTACGTTTCAGTTGACGAGCGGCGCGACCGTGCCCATAAGAGGCGCGACCATGCCCAAGCACCGGGCGCGACCGTTCTAAAGCAAGGCGCGCGACCGTCCAAGACACTTGGCGCGACCGTGCCAGAATGAGGCGTGACCGTGCCTATTAGGGTTTTTTGTTAATTTGTTAAAATCAGTCCTTGTACATTTCAGTTTTGACAGATTTATATAAATACAAACTTATTTAGAATTTTAATAGGATATACTCGTGTAAAATTTGCGGATTTGCATTGAAACATAGTATTTAATTGTTGGTATGAATAGAACAAGTCAGCGTACTAAAATGGGGCTTTGAAATGTATCACATTGAACTGAAATACAGATAATGAAAATAAAAAATGTTACAGTATCCCCCTGTTGAGGGAATTTCGTCCCGAAATTTAGCTAGTGGTGGCGACGGCATCAGTGAAGAGATGGGGGTACTTGAGCTTCATTTGGTCCTCTCATTCCCAAGTAAACTCAGGACCACGTTTAGATTCCCAACGAACTTTGACAATAGGGATGCGACTTCGTTTAAGCTGCTTGATCTCACGATCCATGATTTCTACCGGTCTCTCAACGAAGTGCATCGTTTCGTCAATGCACAGGTCGTCAAGAGGTATATGGAGATTTTCGTATGCAAGGCATTTCTTCAGATTAGATACATGAAATATAGGATGCACATTGCCAAGTGATGGAGGTAACTCGAGTTTGTAAGCCACTTTCCCAATCCTTTCAAGGATCTTGAATGGACCCACATAGCGAGGTGCTAACTTGCCTTTCTTTCCAAAATGGATTACACCCTTCCATGGAGACACCTTTAGAAGGACAAGGTCATCGACTTGGAATTCCAAGGGTTTTTGTCGTTTGTCGGCATAACTCTTTTGCCGACTCCTCGGTACTCGAATGTTGTCATGGATTTGAATGATATTGTCGGATGTTTCTTGGATTAGCTCGGGACCGGTGATTTGTTCTTCACCAATCTCGTTCCAACAGATAGGAGAACGACACTTGCGACCATAGAGAGCTTCAAATGGAGCCATGTTGATACTTGTGTGGTAGCTATTATTGTACGAGAACTCGATTAGGGATAGATGAGTATCCCAATTGCCACCAAAATCAATTACACAAGCTCTAAGCATATCCTCAAGAGTTTGGATTGTTCGCTCGGTCTGATCATCAGTTTAGGGATGGTAAGTCGTGCTCAAATCCAATCGTGTACCAAGAGCATTTTGGAGAGATTGCCAAAAACGAGAGGTGAACCGAGCATCTCTATCGGAGATTATGTTTAAGGGAACACCGTGACGGCTCACAATTTCGTCAATGTAAATTCGGGCTAGTTTCTCAACCCGATAGTCTTCACGGATAGGCAAGAAATGAGTAGATTTGGTGAGACGGTCAATAATCACCCAAATGCTATCATAACCACTTGAGGTACGAGGGAGTTTGGTAATGAAATCCATAGATAAGTTTTCCCATTTCCACACGGGAATTTCTGGTTGTTCAAGTAAACCGGAAGGACGTTGATGTTCGGCTTTGACTTTGGAGCAAGTTAGACATTTGGCAACATAGAGAGCAATGTCTTTCTTCATACCGGGCCACCAATATTGTTGGCGGAGATCTTGGTACATCTTATCCGCACCAGGGTGAATAGAATAACGAGTCTTGTGAGCCTCGTTCATAAGAAATGCACGGAGATCATTACGATCGGGGACCCAAATACGGTTCAATTAATAAAGTAAGCCATTGGGTTTTGATTCGAGCTGAAGTTCAACACCACACGACATTTCCTCGTACATGTTACCCTCGGTGATTGAGATGTGTTGAGCTTCTAAGATGAGGTTTTGAATGTCGGTTTGGATTCGGGCACAATGAAGCATGACATGGTCCTTGCGACTCAAAGCGTCGGCTACAACATTCGCTTTGCCGGGATGGTAACGAATCTTGTAGTCATAGTCGTTAAGGAGTTCAACCCAACGTCTCTGCCTCATATTGAGTTCTTTTTTATTGAAGATGTGTTGGAGACTTTTGTGGTCGGTGAACACTACACATTTTGTGCCATAGAGGTAATGTCTCCAAATCTTTAATGCGAATACGACCGCACCCAACTCGAGGTCGTGCGTCGTATAATTCTTCTCATGAATCTTAAGTTGCCTTGATGCATAGGCGATTACTTTGCCTCGTTGCATGAAGACACAACCGAGACCTTGGTTGGAAGCATCACAGTAAACAACTAGATCATCATTCCCATCGGGGAGAGTCAAAATAGGAGCATTGCACAACTTTTGCTTGAGAGTTTGGAAAGCTTCTTCTTGTTTTGGTCCCCATTCATAAGGTTTACCCTTGTGGGTTAAAGCGGTAAGAGGGACAACAATCTTAGATAAATTTAAGATGAAACGACGATAATATCCCGCAAGACCAAGAAATGAACGAACTTCGGTGGGGTCTTCGGGGCATTCCAATTCTTAACCGCTTTGATCTTATCAGGGTCAACATGAATTCCCTTGTCGTTGACAATATGACCAAGAAATTGAACTTCCCTTAGCCAAAATTCACATTTGGAGAATTTGGCATATAGTTGTTCCTTCCTCAAGAGGTCCAAAACTAGTCTAAGGTGTTGCTCATGGTCGGCCTTAGTCTTGGAGTAGATTAAGATATCGTCAATGAAGACGATCATGAATTTATCAAGGTACGGTTTGCACACACGATTCATGAGGTCCATGAAAACTGCGGGTGCGTTAGTTAGCCCAAAAGGCATGACCATGAACTCGTAGTGACCATACCTTGTTCGGAAGGCAGTCTTTGGAATATCTTCCTTTTGTACACGGAGTTGGTGATAACCAGATCGAAGGTCAATCTTCGAGAAGCAAGTAGAACCTTGAAGTTGATCGAAGAGATCATCAATTCTAACCAAGGGATAACGGTTCTTGATGGTAAGCTGGTTGAGTTCGCGGTAGTCAATACACATGCGGAATGATCCATCCTTCTTCTTGACAAATAAGACGGGTGCACCCCACGGTGAATGACTTGGACGAATGAAGCCCTTGTCGGAGAGCTCTTGGAGTTGACTTACAAGTTCTTGCATTTCAGAAGGTGTAAGACGGTAAGGAGCTCTAGCCACGGGGTTAGCTCCGGGTATAAGGTCAATGCGAAATTCTACTTGTCGAACGGGTGGAAGACCGGATAGATCTTCGGGAAATACTTTGGGAAAATCCCGAATGATGGGAATGTCTTGGATACTCTTCTCTTTGACATCTTTTTGAACAACATGAGCTAAGAAGGCTACGTACTTCTTTCGTAAGTACTTTTGGGCGGTAGTGCATGACATTAACTTGAGTCCTTTGCAAGGTTTTTCACCAAAGACTCTTAACATTTCTCCCGATGGTAGAGGTATTCGGATGTACTTCTCGAAACAAATGACTTCGGCATGATGATTTGATAGCCAATCCATGCCTATGATGATATCAAAACATCCTAGTGGCATTGGTACAAGGTTGATTGGAAATGTATAATCATTAAGTTCTAGAGAGCAGTCGTGAATAACAGAGTCAATTGTAAGGGAGTCACCATTTGCTACTTTAACGGTGAAGGTTTTCTCTAATTGGGATCGTGTCTTTGCAAGTAAGGGTTCAAACTTAAGTGACACAAAACTTTTATCGGCACCGGTATCAAATAAAATGGAGGCATATTGACTATTAACAAGGAACGTATCGTTGACCACATCATTGTTGGCTTGGGCTTCATTGGCGTTTATGTTGAAAGCACGCCCACGAGCTCCGCCTTGTCTAGCATTGATGAACCTTGGGCACTGGTCACGAAAATGATTTGGGTTACCACATTCATAACAAGCACGCCCATTTGCAATAGCGGGAACACCTTGATTAGACACTTGGGGGTTGGTTCGGTTTGGTGGGTTGACTTGGCCTGCAAGTGTTTTGGCTCTACAAACATTGACTGTATGGCCATATTTCCCACAGTGAGTGCAAAGGCGACATGGAATGTTTTGGAGATGGTGATAGTTGCATGTGGCACAGAGTGGGTAGATCCTAACATATGGCTTTTTGGCTGGTGCTTGAACCATAGGCGCAGCTTGGTTAACAGGGATAGCAAGAGTGACCATAGCATAGTTTCTAGCCTTTCTTTTCTTATTATTACGGGAGGGTTCAGTTGTGGCTTCTTTGATGTGTGTGGGAAGGGTTGTGGTGTCGGGAACTTTCTTGGTGCCTTTTCTAGTCAGAGTTCCCGCTTTCACATGGTTGTCAGTTAATGTAGCAGATAAGCGGATAGCATCTTCGAGTGTTGCGGGATTTCTCCCTAAGATAGTATCTTGAATTTGCCTAGGTAATCCACCAATATACTTCTCAATGCAGCGGGATAAAGGTGTGACCATATGGGGCACAAGGAGACTCAACTCATGGAACCGAGTTGTATAAGCTAGACTTTCACCACCATCTTGGGCAAGATCCCAAAACTCGGCTTCCAGCTTCTTTACCTCATTTCGAGAACAAAATTATTCGGTCATTAGCCTTTTAACCTCATCCCAAGGTAAGGCCATTGCTACTTCCACCCCTCTAGTTCTCTTATCCCCATTCCACCACGTGAGTGCCCGTTTTTGTAAGACACTTGTGGCATGACGAACATGAAGGTTATCGGGGCAGTCACTCTTGAGAAAGGTATTCTCAATACTTTCGAACCATTGAAGAAGTCCCGTAGCTCCTTCGGTACCATAGAACTTAAGTGGATTACATGAGTTGAAATGCTTGAAGGTGCATTGTGATGGGTTGGCACCACCATTACCATTAGCCACATGGTTACCATTTGTGGGACCATTAGCTTGAGTGAGTTGAGTTACAAGTTGTGTAAGGATATCAGCGAAGTAGGTATTGTTGTTGGTCACGGGAGCACGACGGGGAGGCATTCTACAGAATCGCACAACAAAAGAAAAGATGTAAGAACTTATGGATGTTGTTTGGATTTAAACGAATAAGATAACAAATAAAATAGTTAATCATGGTTTCGATTGTACACAAATAGCGACATAATCACTTGAATACTATGACACATTAATGTTAATTAAACTCATATAATTTTTCAGGGAGACATGCTTTAGCCTATATATAAACACTAATCCCGAGAATTCCCAGGAAAGCATACGGGTCCCTCGGTTGATTGGGATTTATGCGAAATGCTTTCCTAGACAGAAAACCCAGAGTACAGGTGTCACCCTACCAGATTGCACGTGTCCTCAAATAATTAACAAAGTTTAAAAGCCTTAACGAGGAAATAAAGAAATTTATTATAGATTTAGATCCATGAAGTTTCCACATGCTAAGTAGATGATGATAGAGGAGTGGGTAAGAATATTATGAGGTTTTAGGGTATAGGTAGGGATATTGTTTATTTAATTATTATTTAAGTATATCTTAATAAGTCATGAATTTTTAACAAGTAAGGCATCAAAACGAAATAATAACTAATCATAGTAAGCACTTAACACATATCATGTAGCACATATCACATAATCATGAAGCATGGTATAAGTGAGTGTCCTAAAGTTATAGTCTAGGTCAAGGGTGTCTAATAACCTAGTTCCCTACAACCAAGTCTCTGATACCAATCTGTCACACCCCAACCGACGGCGGAATCATCGGGGCGGGACATGTAGACTGTTCATGAGCACAAGGTTGACTAAATTGAAATATATTAATCATTCAAATTCATTTCAAGTATTCAAGATAAAACCAAATCAAACCAAGTACATAAAATGAAATACATAATCCTTTATTTAAAATTATCTAGGTCCAAAACTTAAGTGTAGCAAGTCTTGATCAAAATCACACATTAGTACCTGAAAGATGAATAAAATAAGGTCAACTAAAAAGTTGGTGAGCATACACAGGTTTGTATATAGATAGCATATAGATTATGAATAAACAAATCCTTACATAACATGATAAAATAAGGCATTTATGGAGAGCAACTATTGTGTAACCAAGTACAATCAAACCTTTGTAACTAGCATGCAAAATTGTGTTGTCGGTAACAATCACCCCAATCTGGGTGGGTTTGTCAGACTCAATAGAAGTATCATTGTTTATCGTCGGCTTGAATAGTTAATGATTGCACATAAATTGCACATAAAAGTTAGCATAACTAGCACTCAAGCATAAAGCTCAAATTGCATACATGAATGTAAAGATGATTTGTATTTGTGTAGTTTGTGTAAATGTAAGTAATAGTTTGTTTAGTGTTCATGTTTCACCCCAAAAGTGTAAAAGAGTAATAGGGGCTATGTAATACTCACTTGATTCGAAGGCGTAGCTAACACGAGATACTAGATAGTAATATGATCCTTGTAAATCACAATGTTAACCTAGTGTGGGATGCATATTGAATTAATAGTGTGCACAATAGTCTATATCTAAGTCTAGGGATGAATTGAATGTGTGTATAAAGCTTGTGGTTTGTACTTGAAAAGTATTGTATAAAATGAAAGATTTGAAATGAATAGTTTAGAACATTCTGATCAATGTTTGAGTTTGAATAACTAAATAAATTACATAATTATTATTTATTCACTTATTTGTAAAAATAATGTAGATATTAGGGGTAATTAAGTATAACCTAAATAAATAATTTTTGTTTAATGTAAATTAAATAAATAATTGTTACCTTATTTATTTATTTATAAAATATGTAACTTAGTCATTTAGTTATAAAAATGTATCGGATGTTTTATATTAAATATAAATTTCTTTACTTTATTTTCATAAAGATGTGTAAATAAGTTATGTAAATAATATTTAAGTGTAGGGTTTAACAATAAGGATAAATTTAATTATGTAAATATAAATAACTAACTTCTATTTATTTTTGGATTAATAATTTGATCTTTTTAAATAAAGTTAATATAAATCTTTATAAACTCAATTATTTTCATTTGAAAATTAATCTGAAATACTTATTGTTTTTAAAATATAAAAAAAATAATTATTCTGTCAAGACTTTTCTCACACACACGACCGTGTCTGGCACCAGGCACGATCGTGCTAAAACCACGGGCGCGACCGTGCTAGTCAGGGCGCGACCGTGTTGATCAAACAGAAGGCATAACAAAGCTGTTCACTAGGCACGACCGTGTTTGGACCAGGCACGACCATACCTAGGGTTCTGAGGTACGACCAATTCTAGCCAAGAGGCATGACCGGGTCTGAGTGTGTGAGGCACGACTGCGCTGGTATTGGGACGACCGTGTCTCACGAAGCACGACCGCGCTAGAAGACTAGCGCGACCGTGTTCGTTCCAAAACAGAAACAAAATGACTATTTCTTATGATAATGATGTTTGGAATCATTGGGCTTTCACCCATTAGGTTATTACGAGTCTTTTTGTATAGTTTAATTGTATTTAAAACATGTACAAAGTACGATTCGATTAAACCATTTTAGAATAAACCCTAGATTCGGGTTCGTGTTAAATTGTATATTGTAAGCCCAAATTAGGTTGGGGCTTTTGATATATAGACTAAAAGGAAAGTGTGGAAGATTTCAATTACCCAAAAAGATGATTAATCGATAGTGCGTGGTATAAACGAGTTTCGGTGACGACGGGTGTGGTTTCCGGTGTCTTTTGGTGTAGCTCCGGCTAATTCACATGTCCAGAAGCCTTAGAGAGGATTGAGTAGTGGGTATCGTGTGTTTGCTTGAGGGAATTTGGATCGTAATGGGGGAATTTGTGGTCTTGCTAAAGTGGGTTGACGGTTTTTGAGAGGAATCGGTATAATTGGGTTTATTTGTTGTAAATACGATGATTAAAATTCTTAATTGGGTTGTTAATGGTAGAAACGTGCGCAACGGTTACGAAATCAAACGATTCCGCGATTAAAGGCTGCATTTACGTTTCAGTTGACGAGCGGCGCGACCGTGCCCATAAGAGGCGCGACCGTGCCCAAGCACCGGGCGCGACCGTTCTAAAGCAAGGCGCGCGACCGTGCCAAGACACTTGGCGCGACCGTGCCAAAACGAGGCGCGACCGTGCCTATTAGGGTTTTTTGTTAATTTGTTAAAATCAGTCCTTGTACATTTCAGTTTTGACAAATTTATATAAATATAAACTTATTTAGAATTTTAATAGGATATACTCGTGTAAAATTTGCGGATTTGCATTGAAACATAGTATTTAATTGTTGGTACGAATAGAACAAGTCAGTGTACTAAAATGGGGCTTTGAAATGTATAACATTGTACTGAAATACAGATAATGAAAATCAGAAATGTTACAAAAACTTTACAACGTTACAATTATAAAACGGTTACATTACTGTCTGTTATTAAAACTTTAGCTTTGAGGAAAACCCACTAGGGTGCCCTCCTGTACTCTGTCTGACTATCGTTTCACTTGTACAAGACAAGTGACTTTATTGCACTTTAACTTTCACATATGGATCATGGTCCGAGAACCAGATCCCTTTCTCGCTTACACCCCAGGGTAAGACTTTTACTTTAGCGCTGCACTTCAGTGCAAGACTCCTTTAGCATTACCCACACCTCAGAGTAGGACTTTCTCGCTTACACCAAAGTGTAAGACTCTTTTAGCATTACTTACACTGAAGTGTAAGACTCCTTTAGCATTGCTCACACCTCAGGGTGAGACTTCTACTTTAGCATGCTTGTAGGACTTTCTACTATGCAACTGCTATACAATGCAATTACACTCTTACACAAATAGAAATGTAATCACATAAACTTTCATATAGACAAATAGCACATATTAACACAAGCATATAACATGGTATTTATCACTATCACTGTCGAGATGTACCGAAGTACAACTCCTTTATCGTTATTAACTTTAGCTCTTTATTTTCTTTCAAAACTTGTTTAAAAGGTAATAATAGACTCTTTAACTTTCATTTTATAAAAACATATAATTCTTATAAAATATTCTTTAACTTTGAAAACTATCTCTTTAACAGTATGCATGCCAGCCCAAAACCATTTAGGATAAAGGGCAATAAGAACTCACCTGACTTCTAGTGGGTTTATCTCACTTAGCAAGGAAACTTTGAGCTAGGTGGGATGCTAACAAATCTGTCAAGGGTCACGAATGGAACAAGGTTATAACCTATATGTTTCATCCAAAAACTTATCTGTCCGAAATCTTGTTTGACCGAAATCTTTTTCGGTCAAAATCCATTTTGGTCGAAATCTTTTTCGACCGAAAACTAACCAGTTAAACATATCTTTTACTCAATAACTATTTCGTTCGAAATCACTTGTCCGAAAACCTCTTCGTTCGAAATCTCCCATCCGAGAACTATCTCGTTCGAAAACATTTATCCGAAATCATGCCGTTCGAAAATACTTTTCGGACCATTCATCGAGATTTCGGACGATTCAACTGTTCTTGATCAAATTCTTCGTTTTTGATCCAAGTTCCAATCTTTTTACGTCCAAAACTTATATCTAGCTTCCATGAAGCTAGATATATACTTTTTAATCAAATCTAATAGTAAAAATCCCATCTTTTTATGAAAACCCACTTTGAAACCCTAAAACCCACTTTCAAATCAGAAATCGATTCTAAGAATGATTTGATACCTGATGTCGCGTTTATCCTTCTTCTCCAAACTTCAGTAACGTTTAGCAACGATCTTGGACCGATTATGAAGTTTTTGTGAGCGGTTTAGAACTTTCTCTCTCTACTCTCTCTCGGAAGAATGTGTTGGTGAAGATGATGGAAATGGGGAACTGGATGAGGGTGTTAGGGTTTAACCCTTTATCCTCACATGCGCCTCCTTTGGCCTGGCCCAAGACTCGATCCCCCGAGCCCGCTACATTTTCCGTTATTTCCCGTGCTTCGTTCGTAAACTTTATTTCTTATCATTATTATTATTTTCGGGATGTTACATGAGAAAACTTTAGAAATATTATAGGAGCCATAGATTGAAAGTAATCAATGGCTAGGATTGAATCTAGTATTAAAGCCATTTCATTTTTCTTTATTTTACGCTAACATAGTACAAAAATGGTATATGAGTCTTTTAACTTTGTACTAATTTTTCCTTGGGCAGTGGTACAAAAAGGTATTAGTCACATCAAAACCTCTTTACAACTCAACAACTAAAAGATTTGGAGATCTTGAACACACGAAAGATTTCAATTTGGAGAAAAAAATGTTCAAAAAGTTTGAAATTCAAAAGGCTTTCTATCTTCTGTAATCACCTTCTTTTTAGTGAAAATCATAGCTTTCTTTCAAGCTCAATGGTTTTCATGAAGAATCAAGGTTTCGCGAAGAATCAAGTGTTTCTTTCAAAATCGAAGGCGATAAAGCTCCGAAGAATCAAGTGTTTCTTTCTTTCAAAATCGAAGAATCAAGTGTTTCTTTATTTCAAAATCAACGGTTTCTCGTAAAATCAAAGGTTTTGCGAAGAATCATTGAATTGCATCCTCTTACTTTAAAAAATTACGGTTTCTAGATCTAAGAGTGTAACATCCCGAAAATTCGAAATGTTTAGGGTTCGGGTTAGTGAGCGACCCGAGCCTATATTAAACCAAATAAGGGGCAGGGTGTGTCATGCATGGGGCATTTTAGCGACAGAAAATGACACGGTTAGTCGCTTAATGAGGATTTAGGATCGGATCGCACGAAACAAAAGAGGAGGGGCTAGGATGTAAAATCTCAAGGGTTTAAATACCTCCTTTATGCAAACCCTAGACCGTAATCGGTCTAGGGATACTCGACGGCAACAAGAGAGGCACAAGGGGGAGGGAGCGGCCGAGAAAGGTGGTATTGCGGAGGTTATAAGGCGGCAACGAGCAAGGGGAGAGCTTCACACGCAAGGTAAATGCTAAACCTATCCGTTCCTTTTCTTTTGGTCTTGTTTCCGGTGAGCAAGAGAACCTGACAAGCGTTGATAATGGAGTAAGGTGGTTAGAAATAGAGACGTGAGGGGTGGTGGACGCCGGGGCTGGTCGTGGTGATGTTCCATGATGGCGAACGAGGAAGTTGGGAATGGTGCTGGTTGTAGTGGAGCTCGGCGGGATAAGGACAGGCTTGTGGCAGCCGTGGTGGCAGCCGAAGTTGTACAACGAGGCGGTGATACTAGTCGGTGGTGCATGGTGAAAGCCGATTAGCCTCATACGGGGAAGGAGAATGGAGTGGTTAGGGTTTGTCACCACGGAGAAGACGATATGGACGAGCATCATGACGCGGGAAGATGGAGACAGCCGGTGTTACGTGGCGCGGGGATGTTGAGGTTGGTGGGGAACCCGACTAGGTTTTTCCTTCTTGTATGGCTTGCATGTGAGCAAGAAACCCGATGCATGCATGTGTGTGCCCGAATAACTAGGGTTTTGCATGGGCATGCATGTATACGTGCATGCAGGGATTTCGGTTCGGGTATTCGAATCCTAAACGGGTCAAGGACGACCCAATACGTGTAACTATGGAGCTAAGGTTCAATGAATTTGAAAGACGAGTGGTTGAGCCTGAATGTGGAGTTTATATTTTTATACGCTATTCGGCATAAGTTTAGAACGCGTCTGATCATGTGATCATGCATTGACGGGTTCGGTTTTCGAGCGAGATGACGGTTGTAGAGCAGGGCTTGGATCTTCGCAACCGATGAGTTTCTAATCCCCTCTTTAAACGTTTTACTGTTTTGGGGCTATCGTACATACACACATGTTTTACTAAACGAACGTAATACGAGTTATGAGTTAAACTTGAAATGGTTTATGAGATCGTATGTAATAGTGAAGCTAAGGGTCGTTATGGGGTCCTTAGGGTGGGTGAACAAGAGTGGTGATGATCTGTGTATGTTATCTTATGAGTTAGTCGGATGAGTCGGGAACTTAGTTAAACCTGTGATGGTTATATAAGGAGAGTTAGCACGGGAAACCGTACGGGGTTCATTAACGAGTCAAATAAATGCTAGTACGCTGTCATGCGTTGTGTGCTTGATGCTGTGTGTATTGTGTCGTTGTCCTCGTGACACGACGGGTATCGTGTTTTCATGAGTCTATGTGGTGTCCATAGTATGTATGGGCTAGAAGTCAGTATGGTGTTTGTGTGTCATATAACTTCCTATTCGAAAAGAGTAGGGTAATGTGTCTAGACGTTATGAGGATACGTCTAAGTAAGCGTTGGATTATACACGTAAGTGATCCGTAAATGGTGGTGAGTCGTAGTACATGTCCAGGTAGTGTCATGTGTATATATGTGTTGCTTTGTGTGTTTGCATTATTGTCCGTGTATACGGCTAATAGTGATGTGGAGGACGGAGTCCTTCGGGGTCATCATTGTACGTGTGATGTGTCAGTCACCGTATGGTAGATGATATAGTCACCGTGTTGTGGCTGGGTAGTCATCATAGATGAGGAGTGTGTCGCTATGTTTAGCGGCGGGGCCCTGTAACAAGGTTGGAGCTGAGCTTAGGACGAGTATCCTGACATGGATAACCCTGACGAGGGTGCAGTGATGAGGTATGTATTTGTGTGCTTATAATGTGTTAAATTGCATGCAAGTGATGAGTTATATTAATTGTGTATGAGATGGTATTGATGTGATAAATAGATGGAATCAATGTGGTGTGTCGAGTTAGATTGACCGTTGTGTCGGGCTGAGTACATTGTGTATAATTGTTAAGTCAATTGGTTTATGAGAGTCCTGGTTAGGACTGGTAAGTCGGTGTCTAGAGGTTGGACGAGTTAACCAATGTATGGTTAATATATATGGTAAATTGTGAGTTATCATAATAGTAAGTTTGTTCTATGTCAGAGAGACTTACTGAGTTAAAATGATGGGTAGAGTCTGGGGTGGTGAATCCTGTAGGATCGGCGAATACAAGATGGTTCTATTCTAGTTGAGATTGGCGGAAACAATCATACCTAAGCAATGTAAGAAAGTAAACAAGAAGAATACTAATAAATGCAATTTATATTAAGCTTCAAAGATTACAAGATTACCGAGAAAAAACTCTTAAGCAAAAAGCACTATTATACAATGACTCTAAGTACTACTTATATAGTAACTTAGAATCAAGACAGACCCTTGATTCTAAGGATCAGATCTAACACAAGCCGTTGATATTGTATTGAAGCTATTCTACATGTAACGACAATAGAAACTACAAAAGTTATCTTTACTCAAACGTCTTCTTAGACATCATTGCTTGAGTCCTTGGAAGAAGAGCGTCGTTGTCTTTTATTGTCTTGCACTAGTAACGTTCTTTCTACGTGGAGTGTGTCAGTGTTGCAATAGAAAGTTGTCAGTGGTAATGGTTGCTTTATCGAAGCCAGTCAGCTGCAACGTTTGATCTTCAGTGGGAATGGCTATCAGCAGCAATGTTGTTGATCAGCAACAAGACACAACTGTCCACAGCTGCTGATGATTTGCCTATCAGCAGCAACTTTGGTCTTCAGCAGATAAGGCTATCCACAACAGATTTGTTCTTCAGCAGAAGAATAAGTATTCGCTGCAGATAAGCTTATCTGCAGCAGTTGTACTTAGAGAATTTTGTAGCCATCAGTCTTTATTTCTACAAACTCCCCCTAGACTGATGCTACCAAAACTCTCTTTACTGCTTTTGCTGCTGAAGCTTTTTCATGTTGCAGACTATCATTTCTACCTCATAGCCTCTTGGGTCCTGGCTGGGATTGTTTAGAGGAAGCTCAGATAGAGTCTTTATGTCTTTGCTTGGCATTTTGAAGATAGCCTTGCTTGAACATATCATCTTCTATCCTTTAACATCAATAAGGATAAACTCGTTGGTATCAGCCTTGAAGGACCAACTGGTGAATGGAGAATGGGATTGAAGAGGTTTGGCAACAATGATTACATCTTTACTAGGGTTGAAGTGATGTTTGATCACTAGCAAAAGATGTCTCCTATCTCCATTCTCTGGCTTATGGGCTTCACCCAACTCTAATAATCTTCTTAGATATGAGTCTGGGAGTTGCAGTACCTCAACAATAGATTTATTGACTGATCTTTTCAGTTCTTCCTTTCCCCTGAAAATTCAAACCAATTATCTTGACTGTTATAGAACTAGACAATTATTTCTCTTGAGTCTTCTGGTGTGATGGTAGGTTTGGTTTTCTTCTTGGAAGGCTGCTGATGAGGAGGAGCTGGGTGGAAGGATTTGGACTTTGTGGGTGGAGAGGAGGGAGGTCTAGGATTGAGAGTGGAAGGTTGTTGAATAGAGGAAGTGGTGGATGAGGGAGAAGGCTTGGGTTTCTTTTGTTTCCTTTCATCTTCTTGATTAATTACCCTCTTCTTTGAGACCTTCTTCCTCAGTCTTTCTTCCTCTTCCTTCTTGACTTTAAAATAGAGGGCTTGCAGGTTCATGAAACTCATGGGACCCAGCCTTTTTCCACTCTCTTCTCTAGCCTTTTAAGAAGTCAATCATGACCTTCCTTTCTTCATGGGTTCTTCTGTTAAAGGCAATGGTCTTCTTGGATTTCTGTTTGGCTTTTTCTTCTTCTTCTTCAGCCCTTTTCTTAGTTTCCAATTGACCTTGCTGACCCATGAAGGCTCTGTAGATTTATTTATTTGATAGTTTCTCAAGGTAGTCTGCATCCTCACCTTGAGAAATTAGAGCCTCTATCCACTCCTCACTCATTTCTTTGGCTAGATCAGAATCAGTTATTCTGAACTTAGCCTCTTCCTTTTTCTTCTTCTCTCTTTCTTCTTCTTCTTTATTGAATTATTCCTGTAGTTGAAGAGCTAGAGCTTCATCTTCTTGAATTTGAGAAGCTGCAGGAATCTTGACTTTCAGATCATCTAGCTGCTTAGAATAGAGCTGGATCTGTTGTTCTCTAAGGAGTATGGCAGTTTTTCTTTCTTGTGCTTTTCTTAATTCAGTCATCTCCTCTTCTTCTCTTCTTCTTTCCTCCCTTTCCTTCTTATCTTTCAATAACCTTTCTTTATCTTCTTCTGTCATAGGTCTCTTCCCCTTGTCTTTGCTGGATGCCTCTGCTTCAGCTTCATGGACCACAACAATAGATGTAAGAGATGCTGTTGGGATCTCAGCTTCAGCTTCATTGGCATTTTGTGGAATGGAAACGGGAAGGACACTTTCTTCATCTTCTTCCCATTCAAGACTTGTCACTGCTTTCCATTCTTTCTTCATCTTTTCCTTTTCACTTCTTCTGGATTCTTATTCTGTGTTTAATCTGACAGTTGGAGAGGAAAGAAAGGACAGGTTTGAGTCGGAGTTGGAGTCATCCATTGCAAGTCGTCCTTCCTTTTCAAGCTTAGCTTTGATGTTTTTTTTATCATTGCTTGACTCTCTAAGGAATTTACATTGCATGTGTGTGTTCTGAGCTCGAAGACCTTATGTAGGAAGTCTGAATTTAAGAGTAGGATCTCCTTGATGTTGATTGAGAGAGATGATCCATTACTCAGGAAGAATGTGAAGTCAGAAGACCCAATGTTTGACCATCCTAGCACTTCCAAGTCTCTAACCACTGTGTTGTAGAGAAATCTTCTCTAACATAGAACTTCTTCTTCTGTTAAAGCACTGCTCCTGATCAAGACAAGTCTTGGAGCCAGTCTTTGTTCTGATGTTGTTGAAGATTCTGCATGGTGTTTAGGATAGGCCACCCTGTTTGCTTCTTCTAGGAGCCTTTCAAACTAGGGAAGATTATCCTCCATCAAGACGTAGAACCTGTCGATTGCAAGTTCTGCTGAGAGATCTGTAGAGGTGTTAGTGCAACTGGATAGGTATAGTTCAAGCACTTGGAGTGGATTTAGTGCATTCCAGTTCAGCTCTTCTACCCCACCGAACTCCTTTCCGATCCAAAATCTCTCAGTTGAACCATCATACCCCCAAGCTAGTATGGAGTCAAATTATAGCTTATTTGAAGACAGTGTAAATTGAGGGGCAATGGTCTGTCTTGATATGGCTGCAGCAGTAGAAAGTATGCTGAATGATGAAGGCGTGTCTTCATTTTGACTTTCATTTTTTAACACCTCAACAACAGCTCGGACAACTAACTTCCAATCCTCAGTGATATCTTCCTCTTCATCTATTGAGTCTGGCAAGTCATGAATTGAACGAAAGCAGGTCTGAATAGGGAACTTTGAAAGGTTGTCTGCTCTTGTATCCATTTGTCGAGGCTGTCAGCATCGTCTTCCACAACAACTATCTCCCCCTTTTTGGTTGCATCAGTGCACAGAGTCTGGTCAGTTTGAGTGGCCACTAAGACAAGGGAGGGAGTAGTCACTGGAGGGCATTGATGGGCTTCATTCACAGAGACTTGGTGCCTTAGTTTTGACACTTCGGCCTCTAGCATTTCCACCATGGTCGTCAATTCCAAGTTATGAAATTTCAGTCTATCCTCATCCACAGCTATGGAATCCTTGGATCCAGATGGGGCCTTAGGCCTAGCCTCTGCATCCCCATCACCCTGGTTTTCTTGGCACCTGGGATTCCTCTCAGTGAAGAGTGTTTCAAAGGAAACATCCTCACTGTGAGTTGCCGTGGTTAGGGTCTTAATGATGTTATCACTGTCCTCCTGGTCAGTTGATGTACTAGGAGTAGTGACAGCCCTTTCCACATTCACTCTATCAGTACTCCTAGAGTGAACCTTCTTAGGTAATGAACTTGGGATAGGTGCACTAGCAGCCAAGTCAATCAATACCTCCTAGATAGTGGTTGTTGGAGAAGGTATATCATCTTGACAAGGTGCCTCTGCACTTAAGTTCAGAGAAGAAAATTAATGGAATGGCTCAGTGGGTTGTTCTATAGATCCGGGATGTGATCCTGATCCTAATAGAGAAGCTTCCAAGGAAGTCTCTCTAATGATGTGGCTATCCATTTTGATATTCTCATCAGAATTTTAGGATTCTGAATGAGGGCTTTTAGGTTGGGATTGGGCTTTTGAGACAAGAAGAGAAGGAGTCTTCTTAATCCTTTTTCTAGTATATTTTGCTGCAACTGGGGCCCTTTGTTCCAGTTGAACGATAACATCCAAAACAGGTGTAAGTAATTTCTGTGCCTGTGCATTCTTAGTAGTATGCACAGGGGTTCGAACAGTGGAAGCAGATTGTTGTTCAGGATGTGAAGAGGAGGGTGTGGGATCAGTATCAGCTGGGATTGCTGAACTGTCACCCTGGGTACTTTGTATGTTCATCATTTTAGATAACAATGGAACATTGACCCCTGAGAACTTTTTGGAAACAGTTCTCATATTTTGAAAAATGTTACTTTTATGACCCAGTATAAGATAGATTTTTGCAGGTTTTGAAAGCTCTTTTAATTCATTGTTAAAAACCTCCTTCAAGAACCTTGGGTACATATAAAATTGATGCTTTGCACCCTCTTGAAGGTTGTATCTTAAACCTTCAAAGATGAGATGTGCAAAGTTGAATCCTTGGCCAGTAACCATACCGTGAACAGTAGAGGCAAATGCAGAGCTCACTTGATGCCATTCACTTCTCTTCTAAAATATGCATTGTAGAAGAGTGTGGCATAGATACTTCCATGTGGGGCCCATCAGTGCCTTCTGTATTGTGTACTCATTCTGATTTTCAGTGTACCCTATGGATACAAAGGTCCTCATGTATTCTTCTTTTGAGTATGAAATGGCGGCCTCCTCGTCTTGACGCTTGAGGTGTTTTCTGAGAGTAGCTTCAGTGACGATGCTATCTTTGTCGTCTACCATGGCTTGGATTTGGGAAATCCCCTGTTCGGTAGAGTAGACGGTGGTGTTCCAAAAATACTCCATATGAGGGATGTATATGGTAGGGTTGACGGTTAGTGCAAAATATATCTTTGATCGACAAAGAAAATCGATCATATCATCGAACCCTTCGGACTTCATTCCTTTAACCAGGTATGCAGTGAGATTGTGGTAGGGAGAAAACTTGTCATTTGGATGGTTTATGTCGACCTCTGCCATTTTGTTGGGTTTGGAGGGAAAGAGGAATGTTTTTTTTTGAAGGGTGGTTAAGGATGGAAAGCTTTGAATGTTGTGGAGGCTTAAGAGAAAGATATGGGAGTTAGGGTTAAATTGAATGTGAAGAGGTGGTGAAGAAATTTGATTTGTGTTATAACGGCAGAGGATGGAAAAAGCAAAATGACTTGTACAGTACAACCTTATTCACGTTTTAATGTTATAGCTGTAATACACTAAAGCAGTCATGGTAAAGACTGAAGGGAATTTTTACAGCGGGTAAAAGTTAATTTGGACTTATTTTTACCCATCAGCAGCAAACTTGGTTACTGTGAATGGTTAAACCTATCCGCTGCAAGCTTGGTTGCTGTGGATGGTTTAGTCTGTCAGCAGCAAACTCAATTGCTGCTGATGGATGCAATGATCTAAAGCAAGGATGTTACTGCTGACAGCCTTGAAGCTATCCGAAGGAAACTTGTTCCTGCTGATAACTTAAAGCAGTCAGTGGCAAATTCTTTGCTGCTGATGGATGCAATAATCTGTAGCAAGGATGTTGCTGCTGACAACCTTAAAGCTATCCGCAGAAAACTTGTTCCTGCTGATAACTTAAAGCAGTCAGTGGCAAATTCTTTGCTGCTGATGATTAAACCTGTCAGCAGCTAAAAGATGAAATTTCTGCTGACTTATAACTTTTATTTACAAAAAGGGACAAACACATTTACAAAACAAAGTTTTAGAGATAGATTTTAATCAAAGTTCATCATACCAATAGAATCAACTAAATATCTAAATCTAGCTTCATCAAACGGTTTTGTAAACAAATCAGCATATTGCTTATTGGTATGAACTTTGCTTAAAATAATTCTCTTTTTCTCAGATTGATCACTTATGAAGTGATACCTGGTGTCAATGTGCTTTGTCTTGGAGTGCTGCACCGGATTGTTTGTGATTGATATAGCACTCATGTTGTCAATGTGTATGGGAGTTGCCATGAAAGTCATCCCATAATCCAGCATTTGATTTTGTATCCAGATGACTTGTGCGTAGAAACTTGAAGCTGCAATGTATTCTGGTTCTGCTGTAGAAATTGAAACACGTGTTTGCTTCTTGCACTGCCATGAAATCAGTCTCCCTCCCAGAAACTGACATCCCCCTGAAGTGGACTTTTTGTCCAAGTTGCATCCCCCATAATCACTGTCAGTGTATGCATACAGATTGAACTTATCATTTTTAGAGTACCATAGCCCAAGTCTTGGGGCTCCCTTTAGGTATCTAAAAATTCTCTTGACAGCTTGAAGATGTGAATTCTTTGGATCTGCTTGGAATCTTGCACAGAGACATACTGCAAACATGATATCTAGCCTTGAGGCAGTGAGATACATGAGAGACCTATCATTGCACGGTACTGATGTTGATCAGTGTCTTGACCATCTTTGTCTGGAGTCAGCTGATGGTGCACTTGGATAGGGGTTCTTGCAGCAGAGCAGTTAGCCATTTTGAATCTTTCCAGAATGATCTTGACATATTTGGATTGGCTGATGAAGATTCCATTTGGAACTTGTTTGACTTGAAGACCCAGAAAGAAATTTAGTTCACCCATTGAACTCATTTCAAACTTTGAGTGCATTAGGATCTCAAAGTCTTTACATAACTTCTTCCTTGTTGATCCAAAGATGATATCATCAACGTAGATTTGTATCAGTAAGATTTCTCCCCATTCATCTTTGATACACAAGGTCTGGTCAATGGCACCTCTTTTGAAGTTGTTGCTTAGTAGATATCCGGAAAAAGTTTCATACCAGGCTCTTGGGGCTTGATGTAAGCCATACAGAGCTTTGTCTAGTTTGAACACTTGGTTAGGATGTGCGGGATCTACAAAGCGTGGAGGCTGTTTGACATATACTTCTTCACCAATATTCCCATACAGAAAGGCACTCTTGACATCCATTTGATAGACCATGAAATTCTTGGATGCAGTATATGTCTGGAAGATTCTGATGGCCTCCAGCCTGACAACAGGAGTAAAGACTTCATCATAGTCAATTTCCTCTTCCTGAGTGTAGCCTTGAGCTACAAGTCTGACTTTGTTCTTGACTACAATGCCTCTCTCATCTTGTTTGTTCCTGAATACCCATCTTGTGCCAATGGCAGATTGACCAGGTGGAAGATCAACAAGTTTCCAGACATCCTGTCTCTTGAATCGCAACAACTCTTCCTGTATTGCCTCAATCTAACTGCTGTGTTTTAGAGCTTCATCTATCTTCTTGGGTTCCACCTGAGATAGAAAACATGAAAACAAACATATATTGGCCTCATGAGATTTGCTTCTTGTTAGAACTCCTTGGTGAACTTGGCTAATAATATTTTCCAAAGGATGTTTCTTGTTGATCCTTTGTGCTGGTACCACCTCCAGCTGTATCCCTTGCTCAAGATTGCTTTTATTTTGATCAGGGATGGTGGAAAAGCCTTCAATATCAACAACTACATCAGTATTATCAGCAGTAGTATTTGCAGCATCTACAGCATTTACCGAAGAGTCTTCTTTCAAATTTTCATTTTCAGACAGGCTGCTGCTGGTGACATTAGAGAGTCTGGTTTCGGCTTCACTTGCTTCAATGGCTTCCATAACAGATGGAGGATCAATGGATGGTCTTTTCAGACTGATAGAAGATTTAGGAAAATCCAGTCTGTAATCAGAGGAGAAAGTGGAAGAAGGTGCTTGTGAAGAGGTAGACTCCATATTTGAGAAGATGAGAGGCTCAAATATTTGGGTGAAGGAGTCTATGTCAAAGAGCCAGTTTGGTCCCTTTCCCTGTTCACAGCCAATGTGTTCTCTACATTCCACATTGGCTGATTCTTCCACAATTCTTGTTCTTGAGTTGAATACTCAGTAGGCCTTGGATTGAGAGGAATAACCCACAAAATATCCTTCATCATATTTGGCACCAAACTTAGGAAGAACCCCATGTGTGATCAGAATTGTACATGGACATCCAAAAGGTTTTAGAAATCCAATGTAGGGAACTCTTTGGAACCATAGTTCATAAGGTGTCTTGTTGAGAGGCTTGACTATGAGAACTCTATTTTGCATATAGTAGGCTGTGCTTATTGCTTCTGCCCAGAATGTGAGAGGCAGTTTTGAGTCAGCCAACATAGACCTTGCTGACTCAATTATAGTTCTGTTTCTTCTTTCAGCAACTCCATTTTGTTGAGGAGTTATTGGAGCACTGTATTATCTTTCTATTCCCTTGCTCTCACAGAAATAGTTCAAAGTGTGGTTCTTGAACTCTGTGCCCTGATCACACCTTATTATCTTTACCTTCTGATTGCTTTGATTCTCTACCCTAAGGATGTAGGATTTGAGAATTTCAGCAGTTTCATCTTTAGTTCTCAAGAAGTATACACATGAGAATTTGGTGTAGTCATTAGTTATCACCATACAGTATGACTCCTTACCCATTGACATAATATTTGTAGGACCAAAGAGATCCATATGCAGCAACTGTAGTGGAGTGTCATTTGTATTCAAGGTTTTGGGCTTGTGAGAACTCTTGTGTTGCTTCCCCTTCAAGAAAGCAATGCAATGATCTTCTAGCTAGAATTCTTTGTCAGGAAGCCCTATGACAAGATTATCCTTCACCAATTTGTTTATGGTTTTGATGTTAACATGGCTTAATCTCCTGTGCCAGAGAGTTGATTCATCAACTGAAGCTTTTGATAGAAAACAAGATACACTGCCAGATGGAGTGACCTCATTCATGTCAAGCACATAAAGATTTTATTTTCTCTGAGCAGTTAACAAAATCTTTTCTCGAGGAGGTTTGGATAAGCCAGGAGACAGTACAAGGCATTCTTTATCTGTGAAGAGCATCCAGTGCTTCTGATCACAGACCTGGGAAACACTCATGAGATTGAAGTCCAATTCTTTGACATAGTTTACCTTTTCAATACTCATTCTTTTATTGGACACAGTTCCTTGTCCAGTAATAGATCCTCCTTTTGAGTCACTTCCAAAGGCAACATATCCTCCATTGAAATGTCTGAAGTTGGAGAGGATGGATCTGTTGCATGTCATGTGCCTGGAACAACCACTGTCTACCACCCAGGTGTTATTCTTGTGACCTGGCTGTCCCTACACATGAGAGAGATCTAGTTAGTGGGAGGAATCCAAGAGTTTGCATCCTTGTAAAAAAGGTTCTCGGATTATCAGTATCAACTTGTGTGCATTCAATGGAACCAATGATGATTCTTGGAGGAATTTTGGCTTTCCAATGCTGAATTGATGGTTTTCTAGCTCTCTTTGCTTTGTCAGTAGTAGATGTTGCAACTGAGGACTTTGGCTTATCAGTAGCAGATTTTATTGCTACTGATGGTTTTACTTGAGCAGCAGCAATCTTGGTTGCTGCTGAAGACTTGTCTTCTGGTCGCTTGGGCTTTAATTGATCAGCAACATTTTTGTTGGCTGCTGATGGTTTAACTTGGGCAGCAGCAATCTTGGTTGCTGATGAAGGCTTTTTCTTTGGTTGCTTGAGTCTTACTTGATCAGCAGCAGTTTTGTTTGCTGCTGTTGGTTTAACTTCCGAAGTATGCCTACCCTTCTTCATCTTGCTTATAGGCTTTTGTTGAAGAGGAATTTGATGAAGAACCTATTTGAGAGGATTAAACTTACAATTTGCAGCAAAGTGGTCTGATTCACCACAGATGATGCAGAATTGTTGAGGTCTTGGCATATGCTTTCTTGGGGGGGATAGAGAGTTTCTTAACTGAGTTGCTTTGGCTTAAAAGCTTCTTACCTTTTTGTTCTTGTTTTTTTTTCAAAAGCGTGTTGCTTTAGGTTTCTTTGTTGTTGAAGGTAATAGAAGCAGGTGCTGGCAGTATGATTGCATTTCTCACACACAAAGCACGATTTTGCCAGTTTGTCCCTTTGAAAGTACACACAGTCCTTTCTTTTGAACAAGTCTTTGAAGTTCCAGGGATGAGCTTTGTTGTGCTCAAAGGTGGCTTCTTCCAATATCTTTTGAACTTATGGAGCCCTCTCTTCAGGCGCATGACATATGTCAAACACCTTCCTTTGTTGTTATTTGGATTGAGGCTTTGAGTTGGTGGAGGTTGAAGACTGTCCCTTTTCAACTGTTAATGTTCTTCCTTCTGGAGGATAGATGATTCTGATGTGTTTGGTTGTTGAGATACTGATACTGTTTTTGAAGGGATGAAAGGGCTTGGATTGTTGGCTTTAATGACTTCACAGGTAGGTGGTGATGAAACTTTATTGGTTTCAGTGGAGTCTGAGCATGTTGACTCAGACTCGGATGAAGTAGTGCATTCTTGCACAGGGGTTTCTTGGACAATAGGGTCAAGATTTCGGTTGGCCAGGTCAAGGTTGAAAAGATTGAAACTTGGTTCATAGATGGCTACATAGTCAGCGGGTGGAGGAACAACATTGTATGGTTGTTTAGCTTGAAATCCAAGACCAGCAGTTACATTTTCATGAATTTGAGCATCCAAAAGTCTTTGCAGCTTTTTGGATGCAAATTCATGTTTTTCCACATGGACCTTTTGGTCTGCTAATTCGGCCCTTGTAGCTTTTAACTTAACCAGAAGGTCATCAATTTGAGTTTCAAGGTTTGTTTGTTCATGTTTTAATGATGAAATTTCTTTCTTTAAAGAATCAATCTTTTCCTTGTAACTGTTCAACCTTTTTAAATTCAGATTTCATTTGGTGAATTCTTCCATTTGATCTATGAGATTCTGGTTATGTTTCCTGTATCCAAGGACCTTATCAATACAAGCTTGAGTACACAGATTTTCATATACCTGAGGTGGTACCTCTGATGTGTCTGCCATGAGAGCTTGATTGTTGGCAAGAATATCCTCATATAGGAAGCTCCAGTCAAAGTCAGCAGTTCCAACAGCTGCACAAGCTACAGTTTGTGTAGGAGGAGTGGCCTGTTGCTATCTTGGTTGAGCTTGGTGAGCTTGTCTGGTATGAGCAGCAGCTGGGTTTGCCTTTGGTGCCTTGCATTCTCTAGCAAAGTAACCAAGTTGGTTATAGTTGTAACACCTCATTTTGCTTTTGTCCAAGCCAACCCTGGTGTTAGAGCTGTTGATTGGAACGGGTCTTCCTGTTCTTGAGTAGAAACTTTTTGCTCTTAGAGAGAGCATGACATAGGAGTGCTGTATATCCATTTCTTCTAGATCATATGGATGAAAACATTCCAGATCTTCCTTGATAAAGGACATATTTCTTGAGTTTTCAGAGACAAAAGTAGCAGAGGTTGATGTTTGAGGTGGGGCTTCAAGAAGAAATGGTGAGTTGTTGATTGAGAGGTTGGAGTTTGGGGATGAGTGATGATGAGAGGATAATAGTTGCTTGAACTAGGACCTGAGTGGTCAGAGTGGAGGGCAGAAGAGGTGGTGGTGGATGTTGAGGCTGTTTGGTAGCTTGAGTTTCTTTCCTTGGCCTGAATCATCTCTAATTCATAGGTCTTTAGCATACCGAAAAGCTCAGTCATCTGTAGAGTCTTCAGATTCTCAGTTCTTCTGATGGACACTGTGTAGAGTGTCCAACAACTGGGCAGAGACCTGATGAACTTCTTGAGAATATCTTCATTCTCCAACTTCACTTTTGAGCACTGCAGCTCACCTACAAGATAAGTATATCTGTTAAATAAAACAGTTAGAGACTCACCTTCCTTCCAGACGAAGTTTTCATATTGCTGCTTCAGGATGTCTCTTCTATTTTCTTTTACTTCTTCTGATCCAGCAAACATCTTCTCAAGAGCTTCCCATAGCTCCTTTGAAGTTTTGTATCCTCTGAAGTTGTGAAAAACTTCATTTGGTAAACACATTTGGATGGCTCCCAAGGCCTTGAAATCTACCTCCATTTTTTTGATGTCTTCATCAGAATATTTGGAGGATTCTTTGGGAACCAGTGTACCTCCGGAATCAGCGGAGGCCACCATGGGTATGTATGGTCCATCTTTTATGGATTTCCACATCCCATATTCTTGATAGCAGAAGAAGCTTTACATTATGTTATTCCACATATCATAGTCTTCTCTAGACACCAGTCTTGGTGGTTTGCTGATGCTTCCAGTGTCTTCAACTCCATTGTTTTGTGCCATTTTCGATTTGTGATAATGGGTGACTTAATCAAAGAGATAGTTTTAAATAGAACCAGAGAATGATTAAACAAGTGTGAGTTTGTTTAATCTGTGAGCCAAAGCTCTGATACCACTTGTAGGATTGGTGAATACAAGATGGTTCTATTCTAGTTGAGATTGGTGGAAACAATCACAACTAAGCAATGTAAGCAAGTAAACAAGAAGAATACTGATAAATGCAATTTGTATTAAGCTTCAAAGATTACAGAGAAAAACTCTTAAGCAAAAAGCACTATTAGACAATGACTCTAAGTACTACTTATATAGTAACTTAGAATCTAGACAGACCCTTGATTCTAAGGATCAGATCTAACACAAGCCGTTGATCTTGTATTGAAGCTATTCTACATGTAACGACAATAGAAACTACAAAAGTTATCTTTACTCAAACATCTTCTTAGGCATCATTGCTTGAGTCCTTGGAAGAAGAGCGTCGTTGTCTTTTATTGTCTTGCACCAGTAACGTTCTTTCTGCGTGGAGTGTGTCAGTGTTGCAGCAGAAAGTTGTCAGTGGTAATGGTTGCTTTATCGAAGCCAGTCAGCTGCAACATTTGATCTTCAGTGGGAATGGCTATCAACAGCATTGTTGTTGATCAACAGCAAGACACAACTGTCCACAACTGCTGATGATTTGCCTATCAGCAGCAACTTTGGTCTTCAGTAGGTAAGGCTATCCGCAGCAGATTTGTTCTTCAGCAGAAGAACAAGTATCCGCTGCAGATAAGCTTATCCGCAGCAGTTGTACTTAAAGAATTTTGTAGCCATCAGTATTTATTTCTACAAATCCTTTGGGATATTATAAAATAACGGGAGTTAATTATATGATGAAAATCTACAAAACTATTTTCTACTGACCAGAGGGTCTTGAGTGGAGATAAATAATAAATGAGACGAGTTGGCTTTTGTTAATTTAAACTATTAGAACTCACTCAGCGTAGCTGACTTTGTATATACGTTAGATTGTTTTGCAGGTGAGTCTGCTAGATGAGGTATCTTGGCTTGGGAGCGGACTACTCGGGTTGGTGCGCATGCATTCATCAGGAAATGTTATGAAAAGTAACGAATTTAAAGATAATACTATTTCGAGAAAGAGTTCTGCTGTTTACGTAAATGAAAGTTAGATGTTTTTAATGAGTTTTTCCTCGTAATGAGATCCAACTGTAGGGTGCCCGGTTTGGGGGCCTTACAAGTTGGTATCAGATTCGAGGTTTAAGAGAAAATTGGTGTTTTTAAACAAATAAAATGCCTTAACTTAAACTGAAAATGGGACGAGGGTGAAATGAATGCCACCACGAGTAACCGCGAGCCAAGAGGTACGTATTTTGAGTTGAGCAGTAATTATTATTTACCATTGGTGTAGTGTTACACTAGGTGAAGTAATTGATGTGAGTAAGTGATTTATGGTTCCGTGTGGGATCATGATGTGTGCTATGCGCTATAGTGGTATGAAGAACTACATGAAATTATGTAATGTGATTAAATGAGACCATCAAGCGGGTTGAGTAATGTAGAGTAACATTAATTGTAACTATGTGAGATAGTTTGGTGTGTGTACATGACTTAGTGAGTTTGTGTGTAACCATGTGTGGTGTGCAATTGTGATTAGTATGATGATTTGCTAGATTATTACGTGGTGCTATGTGAGTTATGTGGGATGCATGTGCATCCGGTATGTGTGAAAGATAGAAAGTTAGTGTGAGTATGATGGGAAAGGTTTAGAGTCTGAGCAATAATATGGACCATCAAATTGCATTTGATCATCGTGATTTGGCAGTCTATGATTACTCTCATATTCTGAATTTGTTGCCCATAGTAATCACTCCGGCGTTCTATCTTGAGTAGGATTAGGTGGCCTAGACGAAGAGTACAAGTTTGGGCAAGCGTGGAACTCTTACTAAGAGGAATGCAGATCGACTGGTTAAGCTGACGACTGCCGTAGAAGGAGCTGACAGTGAGATGGGGGTGGGGTTGGCGTTTCTCACGCCAAGTGTGACCAGAGCTTCGGTCGGCGACATACCGCGTGGAGCTATGATATGGAAGACATGATGGACAAGGAGAGTAGTGTCAATTATATGTGATTTCCTCCAGGATGTGAACCTGCATGGTTGAGAAATCGACCACGTGCGACGGTTAAGAGAGCTCTATTTCAGGAGAAACAAGAGGAGGAAACGCTAGATGCACCTGACGCGGTCTAGCAATGATCTTGCGGGCAGTATATGGGATACTTGATTGCTCGATGATTAAATAGTGTGGCAGTTGTCACGAGAGATTTTGGGGTGATTAGACGTTATGACTGATAAGACGTGTACGTGGTGTGATACTCAATTCAAATATTTTTTTTTTACTTAGGAATTTTTTTTTTTCCTTTAGTCATCAATGAGATTAACGGCAAGAAGTACCAAAATTACAAACTAATGGCAGGTAGACGGGCAACAAGCTGCGCCGCTACCCCCTTCTGAATAGCAAATCCTACTCTACTAAACACAAAGTTCCCCCCATAAATATATGCGGTGTTACTGCTGACCACCCGCTGAACCCGCTTAAGGAACCGCACCGCATGGTGATTATTTGATTTTGACATTTATTATGAGTCTTACTGCATGGTGATTGGAACATGATTAATGATAATTGTGTTTATGACGGCACGAAACATCCGGCACACTCAAATCCCCAAAAACGAGAGCAAACAACGTCTAAAGCTATCAAGGCTAAAAAATAACTCACGGAAACGAAAAGGAATGGGTGTAAGCAAAAGGTCACATGCAATTCATCCGTTTAGCCCACTAAAACTCATGGTTATCACAAAAAAATTGGGTTTAACTCGATGGAATTTCTATCTCAATTGCTTTCGAAAAATCAAACCTCTATTATTTACTAAAAAATGTGAATGCTAAACGGTTAACTTTTATTATATTTTTATGTTTTTAAATTTTTATAAAATTGATTTAATGCTAATAAAAATTATGAAGGAAGATTTTGCAAAAAATGAAGTGATAAAACGCTCAAAAGGACAAACATCGCGTGAACAAATTCCCACCCTACACTTAGAATCGTACATTGCCCTCAATGTATAACAAAAAATAATGTAAAGCAAAGAATAAACACCCAACCCCACACTTTAGAAACATACATTGCCCTCAATGCATACAAAAACATGCAATGCAAAATGGAATTCAATGCAATTGAGTGTGAAGGGAGAACTGAAACTTCCCTCGTGTCGATCTCGGTCAAATGCAAAAAGCCTACCCACAAAATTGACGTTCCACGCAGTTCCGCAGTTCCACAATCTAATCAAGACTAACCAAATCAAACAGGATTAGTAACATCAAACCAAAAATATACACGGGAAAAGGAAAGGTAATATCCACAAACAACCATAAGATGAAACAAAAGTACAATAAAACAACCACAACAACGCCGAAGCGTGAATAAGAGTTTGTACATATGCAGTCAAGTACAACTCAATAAAAGGTGGATCCAAACAGCAATGGTAGGTACTACTCCTACTACATGCCCTCCAAGTCAATGCCGGCGGCACCACACCCCTCGGCTCCTCCTGCTGGTGGTGGTTATGGTGGTGGTGAGGGCTGGTGCTGCGGTGATGGTGGTGGTGGTGAATGATGAGCAGGGGAAGGATGCGGTGATGGCTGGGGCTGGTGCTTGTGCTCTGGCTGCAAGAAGAATAGGACAGGAACCACGTATGGAGCTCCGCCAGCAGCAGCAGCAGCGGCGCACTGGCCCTCATACTGCCAGGTCCAGTAGCGCTTGAACAACTCGTGTGGGATGACAATCGAGGATGGTGAAGGCGGTGGAGGCGAAGGCGGTGGTGGAGCAAGCGGATCGGCCTCATGGTGCTCGTGCTCCTGCTCCTGGTTAGCCGCATGAGCCTGGTGTGCGGCGGCTATGGCCTCGGCCTCTTCCTGGACAAGATCTGGGTCCCACAATCTGCCCCATCTATCAACTAACCTCGAACCTCCTGGCACTTGTCGAACAACTTGCATGTTCCTAGGAGTCTACACGGTCATCACTGAAGTCTCTGCCACAGGAGTCAGGTCCCCGATCAACTCATCCGTCAGTAACTGAAAATGCCTCTCAAGCTTGTTCACAATGTGACCTCCACAGATGGCCCTGGTGACATCGCGTCCCGAACTATGGACCAAGTACCCCGCAATGCAGTGCGCAAGATTACAAGTGTGCGGGCGTACAAGGCAATATAAGTAAAACAAATCCCTCAGGTTCACCACAGTCTCTCCCTGACCTCGACCGGATATGGAATACATAATAAAACGGTGCAGAACACGATGCAACGGATATCTAAGGCTTGAGGCCTTGGTCAAGCTCGGATCATATATCCCAAAACCAAACTCGTGCGAGAACTGATCCTTGTCCTCATTTGTCGGGAACTCGGTGATACACCCGGTAAACAACTCGATCGGGTTCTCGTGTATAAACCAAGTAATCTCCCAAACATGGCGACCTACATCACTCGCCACTCCCCTCCTAGCCTGAACCTAATAGTCTCGGGTCTTTCCAAGTCATCACACGGATAGTCAAACTCATACGTAGAGAAGAACTCCATCACAAGCTCAACATATTAGACGTCGTGGAGTCTGAATAAACGACGCCAGGGGGCGGTGACAAGATCGTTCCATCGGTCCCTCTAATCGATGGCATCAATAGCAGCTGGCTCTAGATAACGAGCGGCCTAAATCCGGCCTCGACGGGGCCACAAGACATCCAAACGGGCCTCGTACTCGTGCTCGTTGAGGTCGAACTCAAGGTACGGGTGGTCCCTGTTGCCTGCCATCCGCAAGACAACAAAATGAAATCAGAATGGTTATGAAGACGCTAGACTAAGTTTATGAAGTTTCTTTCCTATTTTATGAAGGGGCACGGTCGTGCCTGGAGAGGGGTACGACCGCGCCAAGGCTAAAAGTGCAAGCCCACGGCCGTGTGGCGATTGACCACGAGCGCCACAACCCGGACAGATAACCGCGCAAAATACCGGGCACGACCACGCCTAGGTCAACTCAAAGGGAGCAGGACCGTGCTCAAATGAGGAACAACCGTGCTCCAATCTGATCTTCACTTCCTAGGTTTCTCTGCTAGTTTTAAGTGAGTGTTCTTGTACTAAGTCTTGATTTTATTAAGTGCACTTATTGATTTGTTTAAAAGTTCATCCAAGTAGAGCTTATTTCAAAAGAAAAGTCAGCATTTCAAAACAAACATATTGCTGGCATAATTTTTAGTCAAATTCGAAGGGTCGTATATTGGTCAAAACTTAACCAAATTGGACGTTTCTTTAGTCTAAAATTTAGTTTGAAGAGTTATATTTGAATCCCAAATGGTTTCATGATTTTTTGTGGACATTTGATACTCCAAAATACTGATACAAGAAAAAGGGTACAATCTGGGTTTTTTTGACAGATTTCTAAAGTCAACTTCATGGGGTCATAACTTGTTTAATAATGACCCAAATGACTTGATACTTTTTCGTGGACAGATTTCTAAAGTCAACCTTTTGTGTTGCTGTTAAAACCCATATAACCTCTTGCTTTGAAACTAACATTTTGACTCTCAACCAACAATATTACCGAGACCTATCCAGCAAAACCGAAGCTGTTAACCTAATTATGTATTGTTTTAAGTTTGTAACTCTTAAACCCCTCTGTATATTGTGATCCCTACATTTTTATAAACCTAAGACATATGGTTATACATGTCTAGAACCCCGTAATTTATTGAGTTCATTTTGCTAATTAAAAACACGATCAACTTGCACATTAGATACATTGTTTAGACCTTAAGGTGTCTTAAATGTTTTAGGGCACGAGTAGGTCGGATCCATTTATTGGACTTTGCTACATATCGTACGTTTCACATACCTTGCTTGTAACAGGTGAGTCTCACGGACCCTTTTTAAATTTATTTTAAATACTTGGGGGAGAATACGCGATAAGTTACAATTATTTGGATACAAATGGATACATGATACATTGGTTGATACACAATTCATTTTTATGAAAACACTCTAAGTTACATTTATTTAGATACAAATGGATACATGATACATTGGTTGATACACGATTCATTGTTACATGAGTAGTTTCATTATCGTATTAAGTCCCCGGTATTCCTGAACTATTAGCTATGGTTAGACATGTGAATAGATCTATTTGGGTTGACACCCCCACCCGTGTTTAGTCTCTCTAACTTTGACTGGAGGTCAAAGCGGGTGCATTATTGTCCATTTTCAATACAATGTTATGCGATAGAACATTGGGTTGGTACTGATTCAGTTACATTGGGTTCGGGCTGATTCACTTTGGTATTATTTTAATTAATACTACGCTTCATTGAAAGCGTGGAATCCAAATGAAACAATTTTGATACAATTAAACTTGTGAACTCACCAACATTATGTTGACTGTTTTAAGCGTGTATTTCTCACGAAACTGAAGATCTTTGGGTAACATTTTGGGAAACATTGCCTGGAGTCACAAAGCACTTAGGAACATTTTGAGGATTTTCCATGCATTTTCTATTGACTTAGGCAATGTTTGTATAGTCTTAGACGATTTATTTGTGTGAACACGAAACAATGGTTTTTGGTGTTTGAATACAATTTTATAACTTAGGCAATTTTATACTTTTGGATTGAATCATTTAGATGTCGTTCAATATAAACAATGACTATGAACCATGAAGGTCGTGCCTTTGTTTCCGCTGTGGCGACGTGTAACAGATTGGTATCAGAGCTGTTGGTTATAGTGAACTAGGTTGCATCAGTGGGCCTAGACTATAACCTTAAGCTCAAACACATGGAACTTTATGAAACACATTATAGGAGAAGTTAGAATGATTACGTAGTAAATTTACACTTACGGGTGCGTAACGTAATGGTAAATTTATAGTACACATGAATTTTGGCTGATCATGTTGTGTGAGCTACGTCTAAGATATGACAGTTGGTACAGTCTTACACTCGAATCATTGAATCATAGGAAGTTAAGCTCATTGCACATCATACCTTGCATTTAGACTTGACATACAGGAGCTATGTGTATACCTATATACTTATATACTTAACGTATATACCTAAGTCATGTCATGTCAACTTTGAAATTGATCCTCTTCCAAGTCACAACAAGGAAGAACTCTCAGAACTCTTCGGTAACAATTCCTTTCCTGATAGTAGTAAGAATCAAACTCTGACTTCTGACCCTCAATACCTGAAATAAGAATTGTTGAAGCAATTCTTGTGACAAGCACTCTAAAGATTGTTCTTGGTTATGTAATGTATTTATGTATTTGTATTTGTATTTCAGCGTCTGTATGTATTGGTTTATCGAGTTGTAATCATTTTCGTAGGTACTTGTCAATGTTTTGTCTTTGTTAAGTGTTTTGCGCACTTAACAAGTGCGCATGTTGCTTAACCTGCGTAGTTAGCAAGTACGCAAGAAAATTGTCTGCGTACTTGCTAAGTACGCAGGAACAAAGCCCTGCGCACTTAGCAAGTGCGCTGGCAGCAGGTCTAGTATATATAGCTGGTTTGTGTTGTGATTAAGTACGCACTCATTTTACACAATGTAACCGGCTGTGATTATCAATAGACGAAAGTTAAAGTATCTTGTGTTTGTTTTCGGTTTAGTTTGTGTTGTTTGATTCTCCACCTAGACACGAGCATTTCGCACCCGGTCAGACTAGCCAACGCACTTTCATGTGACGATTCGAGACACACGAGGACCTACAAGTGGTATAAGAGCATTTGCTCTTGATTTCGAGTGTTGTGAGTGTGTTAGTAGCATTTTCGACCCAATCCACATCCTTTTTACAAGGAAAAGTGACCGATTTTGGTGATTTTTGTGATAAAATAGAGGTAGCTCTTGAGCGCTATTTTAAAAGCAATAATCTTTCAAAATCCGACCTTTTTGTTGTTTGTTTGAGTGTTCTGATCATCAAGGGTTTTTTAGAAACTTGTTTCTAACCTTTTGGGTTGATCAATTTGTTCAAAACTTAAATTTTTTAAGATTTGAACATTTTTCGACGATCAGAAATAGTTTGTGGAGCAGTTGAAAAAGCATTCTGCGTACTTACCTTATTTGGCATTAAGGAAAGTCTTTCTGCGTACTTGCTAAGTAAGTAAGACCATTCTTGTGCGTACTTAACTTTTCTTCCTGTGTGCTTAACATTTACTCCTGCGTACTTTCTAGGTACGCAAGAGCAAATCTCAAGTGCACAATACCAAACTTTTAAGTGCGGAAGGCCAGTTCGAAGTGCGCAAGTTGTGCAAAATTTCTGATTTTTGACTAAGTTAATCACTACGTCAAATATTCAGAACATTAGTTGTTTGCTGAACTATGACAACGAGATAGGGACTCACAAAAACCACCAAAACTGCTTAATGTAAATGATTATTCGAAATGGAAAACACGCTCTGATGATTATATCTCGTATACTGATTCCACCTTATGGATACCAATTCTTGAGGGATATAAACATCCAACCTATCTGTTTCTTGATGAAACTGTTCCCAAACCTATCTCCAAGCTAGATGAAGAAGAGAAGAAGGCTTATGACCTAGAAAAGAAGGCACACGGCTCTATAACTATGGTCTTGACTAGTGATCTATTCCACAGTTTCAGAGGTTATGATACTTCTAAGGATCTCAGGAAGGCTTTGTAGAAGAGGTTTAAGGGAAACAGTGACGTCAAGAAAAGCAAGAGAGAGCTACTGAGGCAGCAGTATGAGTGCTTCAGATATTTAGAGAATGAATCAATTGATGAGTTTATTTCTAGATTCTATCACCTGAAAACAGAGCTAAACTCTTATGAACTCAAGTATCATGATGATGAATTGGTGGAGAAGTTTCTTGATTTGCCACCAAAATTTGACATGTATACCACACTGTTGATAGAGAACCCAAAGTTTTATGAGATGACAATTAATGATGCAATTGGAAAGGTTCAAGCACACGACATGAACCTGAAAAAGAAAGAAAATTCTGGAAGACCTCAGATTCAAGATCCTTCTATGTATTATGGAGTGTCTTCCACAGCAAAGTCATCTGGTTCTGGAATTGCCTTGTTCTCTAGGACTCCTCAGGAAGATGATAATTCTAATGGTTGTGGTGGTCATACTTGTTTTGCTGCATCAGGATCTGATTCATACCACCAACATTCCTCAAGAAGCCCTACCTCTATCCTTTCAGCAAACCAATCTGGTATTGCCAAGATAGCTGAAGATCATGTGGCATTGTTCTCATCCTGCATGATTGCCTACGAGAACTTCGTAGGTGGGAAGCTAACGGATCCTAAAACCATTGAAGAAGACTTTAATCAGGTGGATCCGGATGATATGGAGGATATGGATATTCAATGGAACATGGCTATGATTTTAAGGAGGGCTAAGAGTTTTCTGAACCGAACAGGTAGGAAGTTCATTGGTGGGCATTCTAATGCCAAGGTTAGATTTGATAAATCCAAAGCTAAGTGCTACAAATGTAATAACTTTGTACATTTCGTAAGGGAATGTCAAAAGGATAAAGAACCATTTTCAGGTTTCACTAGACCAAGCCAGGGAAACAACCAACGGTACAACAATCAGAACAACCGAAATCAGAGTCAAGTTGGAACGTCTCGTGCATCAGTGGTTCAACAGGACGAGAGCTTTGATTGGGGGTGTTCATCTGGAAGATGCCATACTTGCACAGACTTAAATAGGTTTAATGACAAAGATTGTTGAGTTGATGAAAGCTGAGGAAAGGGAAGCATCTGTTGCTGACCAACAAGAATCTACATCTGCATTTGCTCTCATGGCTATTAGAGAAGCATCCAGTTCGTCAACTGAGGTAGATTCTAATCCTTTTACTGTTGTTTCTTGTTCCAAATGTCTTATCTTGAAGGACGAGAATGATCGTATCCATGATCAACTCGAACCCTTACGTATTGCAGCTCTAAGTTATAAAGAAAATGAAAAACAGTTTAAAGATTCAAATGAAAATCTTAAGAAAGAAAGACACGAGTTTTCAATTAAAATCAGTGAACAACAATTACACTTAGATGTTGCATAAAGAAATGTCGAGATCGCCAAACTGCAAAATGAAATCCTGCAGTTGAGTGGCAAACTTGAGACGTTGAAAAACTCTCGCTTTGTGGTGGAACACTACGAATCTGTGGTGAGAAAAGTGAGTGGCAAAGGTTTAGGTACTAATGCCATTCCTCCACCAGTAAGCGGCAAGTTTGTCAACGGGCCGGTGGACATTGATTTGTCTTTCTTAGATGACTCTTCAAGCAAGGAAGAATCCTCTAACAAGGATGATTTCTCAAGTAAGGTTGAGTCAGTTTCTGATGAGGACTTCTTCTCTGATGAAGGTTCTGAGAACACCAAGGTCGAGGGTGTTGTCTCAGAAGGGTTGATTGATGAACATACAATTGAGAAAAACATTGTCGCTAATCATGACAATTGCATTTTAACTGAACGTGATACAGTTGAGTCCAATGATAAATTGAAAATCATGCTTTATGGAGGTTTCAAGTCCATAAAGCAAGTAAAGAAAGAAGCTTTTGTTAATAATTTGAGTAATAATCATCATGAAAACATGGAAAACCATTTTACTCCCAAAAGCAAATCAGGTCAAGCACAAGATGCTGTTGATGTTCATCAAAAAACTCCCATTCCTCATCAAGATGATTCATCTGCATCAAAAGCAAAAGAGCCTTACAGGAGGGTTTACAAGGAAAGAAGAGCTTGCTTTCACTATGGTATGATAGGACACATTTTGGTGAACTGTCCTGATAAGAACCAAGGGAAACGGCCAGTTATCCCAGAACAAGTTGTTATCCCTAAGACACCACAAGTGAAGCAACCCAAGAGCACCAAACCAAAAATGGTGAAGCCACTAGTGAAACCAATGGTTAAGTGTCACACCCCAACCGACGACGGAATACGTCGGGGTGAAGCCATATTTTGTGTGTGAGATTAAGGGTGCTTGAAGAACTAAGTGTGTATGAGTGTGTGTGAAAACTTAGGATAACACTTTAAATAAATCAAATAGGTAGCAATGAATAAGAGACAAAAGTTGGCAGGTAATGTGACACATAGACTATTAAGTATTGTATCATATAATGTAATTATATAGTATAACATGTAAAAATATTCACATAAGAAATAATCATATAGCATGTAGTAGCATGGAATAGTATGGGTGTCCTAAGGTTATAGTCTAGGTCAAGAGTGTCTAATAACCTAATTCCCTATAACCAAGACTCTGATACCAATCTGTCACACCCCAACCGACGGCGGAATACGTCAGGGCGGGACATGTAGACTGTTCATGAGCTCAAGGTTGACTAAATTGTAATATATTAAATCCATTTCAAATCATAAATAAAAAAAAACATAAACCAATTCCAAAGTACATAAATGAAATACAACTTGTTCTTGAATTAAAATTAACTAAGTCCCAAAACCTATGTGTAGCAAGTCTTGATCAAATCACACATTAGCACCTGAAACATGAATAAAATAAGGTCAACTAAAAAGTTGGCGAGCATACACAGGGTTATACATAGGTAGTATATATAGGCGTGAATAAACAAATCCTTACATAACACGATAAAATAAGGCATTTATGGGGAGTAACTATTGTGTAACCAAAGTACAATCAAACCTTTGTAACTAGCATGCAAATTGTGTTGTCGGTAACAATAACCCCAATCTGGGTGGGTTTGTCAGACTCAATAGATCTATCATTGTTAACCGTCGGCTTGAATAGTTAATGATTGCACATAAATTGCACACAAACGGTTAACACACCTAGCACTCAAACATAAAGCTCAAATTTTGCATACATGAATGTAAAGAGGATTTGTGTAGTTTATGTAAATGTAAATAATTATGTGTATAGAATTCATGTTTCCCCCCAAAATATGTAAAATAGTATAAAAGTGGCTATGTAATACTCACATGAATTAAAGGTGTAGCTAGCATGAGAGACTAAGTAGTAAAGTGATCCTTGCAACTCACCACGTTAACCTAGTGTGTAATGTATATTGAATTAATAGTGTGTACAATAGTCTATGTCTAAGTCTAGGGTTGAATTGGATGTGTGTACAAGAGTTGGAGTTGTACATTGAAATGGAATGTGTAGGTTAGTTGGATGAGTGCTTTATAAATTGAAAGATTGGAAAATGGATAATTTACGGTTTGGTTTGAATAACTAAATAAAATTAAATAGTTATTCTTTATTTATTTAGTTATAAAAATAGCGTGAGTTATGTTGAGTATAAATTAAATAAATATTTTTCTTTATTTATTTGTTTATAAAGGTGGGTAAAAATATTGATATATAAATTTAAATAATTAATTTTTACTTCATTTATTTATGTATAAGAATGTGTAAATATAAAATTGTGTAAATAATAATTATGTATAAAATTTAATAATAAATACACATTTTACTTTTTAGTGGGTTATAATAAATAAATTTATTTATTTATCATTTAGAAATAAGTATTTGGTTAAATAAAGTTATCATTTCATGAACTTTATAAAAACAAATATTTTTATTTAAAAATTACTTTAAATATCTAAATTTTTTTAAACGTTTAATATACCCTTTTAACTATAAAATTCATAATAAAATGAATTTATAATCGAAAAATTAACAATTATCGCTTTATTCTGTCAAAGAATATTATAAGGTTTATAAAAATAATTTTTATAAGATTTTTGGGGCTTTAAATACCGGTTTAAAAAAAATAGTGCGGACCACCCGGATCGAACCCGGGTGGATCCGATGTAGTATCAAGGGTTTTTCCACTGGACCAAGGGACTAATCCTTGTAATTGATCCGGTTTGAAATGGTATCAACCTATGGTTGGAGTAGGACCGGGTTTTAGGTTTAGTGAATGCGCAAAACGGATTGGATGTACGGGTTTCGAACCCGCGCCACCCTGTTCAATGGTGCAATGTCTTAACCAGTTGAGCCGGGTGGTTTCGCTGGTCTAAAGGGATTCTGTTTATTAAATAACAAACGTGAATTGAGCCCCAAATTCATAATGTCGCTTAAAAGGACAAGAACCCTAGATTTTAAGATGGTTGATTCGATTCTGTTCCTGTGAATTTGTACGTGGCTTTTGATAAGGGTGCAAAAACGAATCGATTGACACCGGAATTACCTGATTTGATTATATGGTGAGGGAGAACGGCTGGAATCTTTGACCGACTGTTCTTGGATCTTGATCTCGTTCCAGCGGTGAAGTGGGACGTATTTCAGAGTTCAGAGAGCTTGTATGAGAGTATGCGATGGTGTGGGAGTATAATTATTCGTTTAATTTCAACTTTAATGCTCGATTCGATTAAGTGTTGAACATGACAGCTGTTCGGGACTAATTACGCGTTAATTTTAATGTTGAACGATGAATTGGGTCGTGAAACAGGTCTGGATTCACGCGAGAACAATCAAGGCGTGAATAGCGGTTCTCAACGCGTTCAAATCCTTGATTTGGGATAGAATTTGACCCGGTTTGACCCTGGAAAGTCAAATCCATTTGAATTGGTTTGAATTTTGAATTTTTGGTCGCTCAAGTGTTAATTTAAATGTTATTCGACTTTAGGAGTGGTCGATAATCCATCAGATGTCCAAGGTAAGTCCGAATCCCTCAGGTCTCGATCGAAATCCACCTTGATTTGGGCTGTTGACTTTCCAAGGGTCAAAATAAGTCAAAAGGGAGTCAAAGTAGGTTCAGTTTGATGAATCGGTTCAAGATTCAAGGGTAGGGATTCAAGTTGGGAGTTCAAGTGTTTAAGGGGGGTTCAACCAAGGTGTATATAACTATGAGTAAATAATATTTTATAACTTATAAATTTTTTTTATAAATGACTTAATAATGTGTTGAATACCTTCAATATATAAAAAAAATATGAAAAGTAAACATGTTTTATAAATGTTCTATGAGTTTTATTTATATATATTTCCTAAAAAGTAAACCAGCATTATTATGTGGTTAAATTAATAATTCTAAATATATAAATATCGGATTAAATGTAGTGTTATTGTTGAAATAAATAAAATAGGGCCGGGAAGTCATGGATGTTACATTAAGCTACCAGCAAAACATGTGGCTGAACCATCTGTTCCTAAAGGGGTAAAGCAAGTTGCTAAACCCGGTGTATCTACCTCTGGTAGTACACAAACTGGTGAGAAACATGTGGTGAAACTTTCTAAGCCACATAGGAGAAGAAGGAACAAAAGGTTGAGAAAACTAGAACAAAAGCTAGCTAGTTGTCAACTAGGTGAAGCTTTTACTAGTTCACCTGTTGTTGATGAAGGCAAGCCCAGAGTTCCAGTGAGACAAAAGAAAAGATCCTGGATAAAGAAAACCAAAATTTCTCAATCTCCTGATCCCAAATCTTAAAAGGATTCACCCATTTTTGATAGTCATGACTGTGAATTAATTGAATTCGTTTATTTTGAGAAAAACGGACGACCCAAGACCACCATGGCTTGGGTCTCCAAATCTAATTATTTTATTGTGACTCGTGCAGGGACATCCGAAGGGAACTATCTCTAACCGTTGGTATGTGGATAGTGGATGCTCCCGACACATGACAGGTAACATGGCCTTGCTTCAAGATGTCAAACCATTTAGAGGTGGCTATGTGGCCTTTGTAGGCGAGAAGGGCGATAGTATTACTTTTCAAGGCGTGGTTTCAAATGGATGTATAAGATTCGACAATGCCAACTACTGTGAGCAGCTGAAGCATAACTTGTTGAGTGTATCTCAAATGTGCGACAAGGAGTACTCAGTTATGTTTAACAAGTCCGAATGCTTGGTTCTCAAGCCTGGTTTTGAGGTTCCTGACGATTGGATTCTGATGAGAGTGCCAAGGACAAACGACACCTATCAGATTGATATGAGCGTGGCTACAACCACCTCATCAGTTGCTACTTGTTTGCTTACAAAAGCGACAGAACTTGACTCAATCTTGTGGCATAGGAAACTCGAACACATTTCTTATCATAAAACAAACCATCTTGTCCGAAACGGTTTGGTAACCGGGATTCCTAAGTTGAGATTTGTCATTGCAAATGACTGTATGCCTTGTAAAAAGGGCAAACAGCAATGGAAATCTCACAAGCCCAAGATCCAAAACTCTATCGATACCCCTTTGGAGCTCCTACACATGGATTTGTTCGGGCCCATAAGTATCAGGAGTATTGGAGGTAAGTCACACTGTCTAGTTGTAACTGATGATTTCTCACATTTTTCTTGGGTGCATTTATTAGGTACAAAGGATGAAAGTGCTGATATTCTTCAATACCTAATTGTGTGCTTGGAAACTTTATGCAAACTGGAGGTTAGAAGAATAAGGAGTGACAACGGCACGGAGTTCAAAAACAACATGATGGAGCATTTCTGTCTCAAGAAGGGCATTCTTCTTGAATTTAGTGCACCGTATACACCCCAGCAGAATGGAGTTGCAGAACGGAAGAACAGAACCCTAATTAAGACTGCAAGGACAACGCTGTCAGATGCCAAGCTTCCCTTAACGTTCTGGGCGGAAGCAGTCAACACAGCTTGTCACGTCTTAAATAGAGTTCTGGTTGTTAAAAGGCACAACAAAACTTGTTATGAGCTGATCAACAATCGAACTCCAAATCTTGACTACCTAGTTCCTTTTGGTAGTCCCTGCTCTTTATTGCTACAGTACAAAGATCGCAAGTCTAAATTTCATGCAAAAGTGGTGGAAGGCATCTTCGTAGGATATGTTGCCATTCGCCATGCAAGAGAGTGTACAATATTGAGAGTGGGTCTATGGAAGAATGGTTTGAAGTGGACTGAAGTAAACACAACATTCCACCAGAACCAATTGGTCCTGTTTGGGGATTGATTATGATGCCCTATTCAAGTCTTTTAACCTTCCTGATTTATCTGCTAAAGACGCTGCCAAGTTGTATGAGTTCTGTTGTGGCGGCGACGACTCCAATTTCTCAACCAGAGCAACGGTACCTGTCCCAACTTCCGATTCCAATGCTGCATCTGCATCTGGAACTCTTGACAGTGACAACGGAGATGAAGTTCATGTTGAAGGAAATGATGCTCAAGCTGATCCTAATGTTCATGTAGGAAATGATGCTCCAATTGATCCAATCAACATTAAGTCATCTTCGGGTACACTTGATATGGGGGAGTTGAGCCCAAACCTGGAGTCAGCTATTCAAGAACCTCAATTACCAGAGACGAGAGTGCATCGGAATCATCCAATTGACAACATTATTGGTGATCCTGATGCCGGTGTTCAAACTCGTCACAGAACCATTACTGAGAACACCGGTTTGTATGCTGAGATACTTGACACAGGTATCATGGAAACATGTTTGCATGCTGCATTCGTATCCCAATTGGAGCCGAAGAATGTGAAAGAGGCTCTCGCTGACAACTGTTTGATAAAGGCGATGCAAGATGAACTGTCTCAATTCCAAAAGTTGCACGTGTGGGATTTGGTTGACCTTTCGAAGGGTATGCATGCGATTGGAACCATATGGGTGTTCAAATGCAAGACGAAGGATCGACATGTTGTAGTGAAGAATAAAGCAAGGTTGGTTGTTCAGGGTTTTTATCAGCAAGGGGGCCTGGATTACACCGAGGTGTATGCCCCAGTTGCTAGACTTGAGACCATTTGACTATTTCTGGCTTATGCCTCCTTTGTCAGCTTCAAGGTCTATCAACTTTATGTGAAGAGTGCTTTTCTATGTGGGAAAGTTAATGAAGAGGTCTATGTCACTCAACCTACAGGTTTTGAAGATCAGCATAATATTAATAAAGTGTACAGGCTGGATAAAGCACTTTATGGTCTTCATCAAGCACCTATGGCATGATATGAAACTTTATCAAAACATCTACTGTCCAATGGTTTTGACCGAGGACAAATTGACTCGACTCTCTTCATTAGGAAAGCAGGAGGTGATATTCTACTTGTGCAAGTTTATGTCGACGACATTATCTTTGGGTCTACTAATGAAGAGATGTGTAGAGAATTCGAAAGGGTGATGAAGTCCAAATTTGAAATGAGCAACATGGGTGAACTGTCGTTCTTTCTGGGTCTGCAAGTCAGTCAAAGGAAGGATGACATTTATCTACATCAAACTAAGTATGTGCAAGACATTTTGTCAAAATACAAGATGAATGATTGTACTACTTATGACACACCAATCCCAGTCAATCATGGTCTGCAGCCGGACAAAGATGGAAAGGATGTGGACTGTAAATTGTACCGTAGGATGATTGGTTCCCTAATGTATCTCACAGCTTCAAGGCCCGACATTATGTTTGCTGTCTGCTTATGCTCGAGGTTTCAGTCACAACCGAAGGAATCTCACTTGATAGTTGTGAAGAGGATTTTCAGATACCTGAAAGGGAAACCCCGATTGGGTCTTTGGTACTCGAAGCAGCAGTCATTTGAATTCAAAGCCTATACCGATTCTAATTATGGTGGTTGTAACCTCGATAGAAAATCAACCTCAGGTGGATGTCAATTCTTGGGGGACAGGCTGGTCTCCTGGCAGTGTAAGAAGCAGTCAACGGTTTGAACTACATTGGAACTCCTTTATTCATTGACAATAATGCCACTATGTCCATCACGAACAACCTGGTGAAACATTCCAAAACTAAGCATATAGAGATTCGCCATCATTTCATCCGTGACTGTGCTGAAAACATTTGGTTGAACTTGTAAAAGTTCACATGGATGACAAATTTGCTGATCTTTTCACTAAGGTATTTGATCGTACCCGTTTTGAACATCTGGTCAACTTGATAGGAATGTTCAATCCTGAGTGAAAACTCTTTTTAAAAATCAAATGTTTTTTTGTACAATTCTTTTTCTCTTTATTTAACATTTTCAGAAAAATCCAAACAAAATAGAAATTCAAGAAAATTCCAAAGTCATTTGAAGAAAAGAGGAAATGATAGTATATTAGTAAGTGATCTAAACGTCTTAGACTGCACATATGGGAAATGATTGAGTCATGTTTACTTGAAAGTTTAAGTTGTTTCAGTTTTAATTTGAATATACGAAAGTAATTTGAATTGTCAGTAGGCTATAAGCTTTTTGAATCATTAGTTGTGTGGAAACTAAATCAATTCTACAACTATGATTTGAACCCATGTTTGCATGTGTGTGTGTAAAAGAATGCAAAAAGATCATTATCAGATAAAGGATGTAAGATTTTGGCAAGTAATTTCTTATGAGACCAGTTTCAGGTTATGTTTTTAGCACAATTTTTCGGTTCACTTCACTGCTCATACTCACAATATGCAATGGGAAGTTGGGCCAAGATATGCCTTGAAATCAGCCGTTGAGCATATATTCACCCTTGAATCAAACCTGATTCATTGAAATCAAATCCGGATAAAAGATGGATCCCCTTACCTAAATCCTCAGACACCATATTTATTAACCTGAATCATCATATGATATTCACAGAAGAAAAACCTATCAAACCAAGACAAATGAATTACTCGATTCTGAATCTTATGATTCTCGATAATCCTTATGGATTCTGCTTGATTTTTTCTGTGCTAAACGATGTAACTTCATTCTTGAGATTTGGAAATCCTTGGGAAAATCTTGGAAGCCTTGAGATAGTGCCAATTTAATTTTATGTAGCAGAACTGTGGGGTACACGTTGTATACTTATAATGAATACCTTAACACACAAGAATGTGATACAAAGATGCTTATGGTTTCAAATATTATAATATTGCCAACTTGAATTAACTTGCTTATATTGCATATTACGTATGAATAAGTAGTAATCCATGACATGATCTTATATTCTTTGATGTTTATTTTGTATCATTTTTGCTTATAATAGCCTGATATGATCCTCTGCTCATGACTTTGACCAAAAATAGACTGTGTGTATACTCGTGTATATCCGTATTTGAATCTTGTATAGTTCTATCTTTATCAAAATGACAAAAAGATTTTCTATACAGTTTATCAAAAGTTAAGAAAAGCCAAAAATATTTGTGTTTAACTTCCTTAAACGGCTTTTGAATCCTCTTGATTGAATGTTCATATCCGGTTCGCTATTTGACTTGACATCTTCATAATTTGAGTTAAAATTTGAGTACACAAGGGTCTCTGCGTACTTGTTAAGTGCGCATGAGGTAAACCCTTCATACTTATCAAGTACACAACATTTAAGTCATGCGCACTTAGTAAGTACGCATGAGTTAAATACTTCGCATTTGTCAAGTACGCACGGCTGGTGTCTGTGGGGTATATATACGGGTGTTAGAATTTTTTCTAAGTTTCATCTCATTCAAACGTCTTAACATTGTGTGCACTCCCTGCTCCGATTTCACTCAAAATTTTCGTGTGTTCCTAAACGTTTTTTCGTCCCTATCATAGTTTCATGTTCACCTTACTAATATTTGGTGAGAATCTTGAACCATTCCATCTATTAAATCACCAGTTATTGACCGATTCTTTGAACTCTCGAACCTAGGGTCTTGATAGTGAAACTTTGACCGATTTTGGATGTTCTTGAAGAAAATTAAGACCTAAAACTAGTTATAAATCACTAATCGAAGCCCCTTGACACCTACATTGTCTTTAACATGGTTTGATTTTGATTTTGACCCCTTATTTGACCGTAGGTTACCATCGGACCATGGCTAGGTCAAAATCGACTAGTTTAGCAACTCATTGCTGTTGATAGTGGTTCCATAGGTGATAATCATGTATTTCTACCATGTGGTGACCCTAATCCACAGTAATACCTCACATCTATTGAATTTTGGAGTTTGAAATTTGACTAAGTGCAGGTTCCTGCGCACGTAACAAGTACGCATGAAGTGTAACTCAGAAATTATTCTATGTCTGAAAATCAGTTCAATGTGCATGTGCTATACTTTATCATGTCTTGTTCTATACCATTGATTCTGTTTGATCTAATGTTGTATATCTTATGTTATTGTAGAGATGGCTGGTGATGGCGGTGATGAAGAACAAGGAGATGGTGCTGAAGAGTCTGATTCTGAGGCAACTGAATCTGATTCATCTGACTCTGATCATGCACCAGACCATACACACTCACGGAGAATGGCGAAGGTTTCCCTTCCCGAGTCATCCTCCAAAAGACAAAGACAAGGGAGTTCAGACAACAAGTATGTTCCTGAACATGAGACTGAGAGGAGGAGGAATAGGACTATTTAGGGATTCCTTCCTGAATCTTTCTATATACGTCATTTTGAGTTACTGACGTGGAGCGCGTTAGCCATGCTGGCGTCAGTTTCATGGAGCTCAAACTTGACGTAGTCGTCCTTGAGCTCACAGATTTTGACCTTGGGGAACCTCTGGTCACATAGCTTAACCTTGACGTAGTCGTCCTTGAGCTCACGGATTTTGACCTTGGGGAACCTCTAGTCACTTAGCTCAAACTTGACGTAATCATCCTTGAGCTCACGGATTTTGACCTTGGGGAACCTCTGATACGATGTTGTTAGACAAATACTACTTGCATACGGATATTAGAGACTGAAGACATCTCCAGAGCTGCTGTCAAGGGGGAGTTTGTTGAAGCAATTCTTGTGCAAGCACTCTGAAGCTGTTAGAGTCTGTAGACATATCCAGAGCTGCTGTCAAGGGGGAGTTTGTTGAATCAATTCTTGTAACAAGCACTCTGAAGCTATTAGAGTCTGTACATATCTCTAGAGCTGCTGTCAAGGGGGAGTTTGTTGAAGCAATTCTTGTGACAAGGACTCTTAAGATTGTTCTTGGTTATGTAATGTATTTATGTATTTGTATTTCAGCGTCTGTAGGTATTAGTTTATCGAGTTGTAATCATGTTCGTAGGTACTTGTCAATGTTTTGTCTTTATTATGTGTTGTGCGCACTTAACAAGTGCGCAGGTTGCTTAACCTGCATACTTAGCATGTATGCAAGAACATTGTCTGCGTACTTGCTAAGTACGCAGGAACAAAGCCCTGCGCACTTAGCAAGTGCACAGGCAGCAGGTCCAGTATATATAGCTGGTTTGTGTTGTGATTAAGTACGCACTCATTTTACACATTGTAACTGGCTGTGATTATCAATAGACGAAGTTTAAAGTATCTTGTGTTTGTTGTCGGTTTACTTTGTCTTGTTTGATTCTCCACCTAGTCACGGGCATTTCGCACCCGGTCAGACTAGCCAACGCACTTGCATGTGACGATTCGAGACACCCGGGGACCTACAAGAATTCGATTGGAAGTCATACTAGTGAAGTGGAAAAGGTTTATATAGTTATGATAAGCCAACATACCATCCAAACATGTCATTGATAAGACAATATTATCACCCTAATTCCATGCGTCTGAGATGGTGATACAAGTTGGAACACACATTCATTCATTTGGGTTGATCCTTAGGCTTAATAGAATCTATTTCTTTTAAAGCTCTTGATAAGATCAGAACCGGTACATTTAGTGAGAATACATAGGTTTATCATAAGTCAAGAACATAGTATCGTCTTTACTATCAACAGGAAATGATGGAATGCTGATGTAGTGCAAAGCACACATCTTTATTCCTATTGTTTTAGTGCGTTTTTACTTAGTTTTATATTTGTTTTGAGTCGGTTTTTGTATATTATTGAGTCTTTGTTATGTTTACAAGTGCTCGTAACGAATACAAGTGAATACGTGAAGAAATCAAGCAAGAGAATTAAAGTCCAGGGATCAAAAGTGAAAAATGAAGAAAATAGGTCCTTCGCTGTACGCGAAGATTGGAGACCAAGGACCTCACAGTACGTGAGGAAAGCCAGATGAGGCCACAACTATTTTGTTCCTCGCGATACGCGAGGAACCCAACCCATTGTCTCGCGGTACGCGAGATACCTGATTTCCGCAAAACCCTAGAAGTTGAAAATAAATAGAATTCTTATGCCATTATTGAGGGAGTTCGATTCTTAGCCATCCAGAGAGAGACCAGAGGCGATTTTGGGGTAGATGAGATCAATTGAAGAGGAAAGTCGAAAGAATTTGCATCCGGGTTCGTTAGATTTAACTTTTTCGATTGCAAGATTTGATTTTTATTTTTGTTTGCTTTGTTTGAAACCATGAACATTGTAGATACTTCTGTTTTGATGTGTTTTAACATGATCCTAGGCTAAAACTTTGATATTGCCTAGGTTAATGATGAATAATTGTTAAAGTTTGGATTTTTATCGGTTTTTGGGTTTTAATTAATGGGTTTATGATTTTGTAAAAGATCTTGAGTTGATAATTGTGATGTTATTGCATGTTTAGATCTGATCTTGTGTTTGATTTCAATTCCTTGCGTTGATTGTGATTGTCTGCCAGTTTGATCTTCGTATCTTGGTCAAAGATCTTAGGGTTTGTGATTAGGGTGGTTTGCTAGACGTAGTAGCCATAGGAGTTGTCTTTGATTGCTGATTAGAATTAAATGTGTATCCTAGTTCAATACCCGAGAGGTGAGAATTAGTCGTTTAGTCTTCGTCATTAGGAATCCGAGTGTCAGCTGTCTGAGAGGAAGCCGGTATTAGGTGTCTAGTGATTGTTGCTATTCGTGTCATAGTTGTTATCTTGAGATTACCCCGTGCATTCTTTGAGTGTATCGGTGGACAGTGAGACTGAAAGGTAATCTGTCTATTAGGGTACTTTATCATAGTTGGAAATACCTGAGAAGTAATCCAACAATTTGATGAGTTAGTACACTTCAGGTAGCTTAGTTGGTGACACCCTGAGAGTGATTAGTTAGTCTTTAGTTGTCATCTTTAGAAACTCAGATCCATTATAGTTTCCATAACCGGTAGAAGTTGTACTTTGCAAGTAGTTGTAGGTCCCCGGGTGTCTCGGATCAATACGTGTGGGTGTGTGACTAGTCGGACCGGGTGTGGAATGTCCGTGACTAGGTAGAGAATCAAGCAACACAGAGTAAACCGACAACGAAATCACTTTCAAAATCCGTCTATTATAAACTTGAAGGTTACAGAGAGAATACTACTGAGTGCAAATGTCTGCGTACATAAATTCTGTCAACCTATTTGTAAGGCCCCTTTCCCAGGTAACCTCACTTGTTGGATTTACTCATAAACATAGTCATAAATACTGAGCTTAAATTTAAAACATTCAGAAGTAGCGAAAGCAAACATCATTCATATTACATGACGTAACAGCGGAATTCTTAACAATTAAATACAAAACATTGTCTTAAAATATAAATATGGGATGTCAGTCTTGTGCCGAGTAACCTTCACGCCATCGCACGACCTTTTCTTCCTTTACCTGAAATGTATACTAAAAGTCAGCTAACGCTGGTGAGTTCTAGTTTAAAACTATTAAGTATGATCATTCTTTTCTTTATAAGTATACATAATTATATACATACATTTCTATAAATACGTATTCATAGATTTTACTTTTCTTTCTTCATTCTTATGTGATTACATAGATATGCATTCACCTTTTCTTTCCTTTACATTCATTGGTCATACACATAAGGGTGATCAACCCGTCCTTTAGTGCGTATATCACAAAGACATACGCCCTTAAGCTACCGTCGTAGCCCTTTTACTCTTCCGGTCCTAGAAACCGTCCGCCTTAACTTTGGTCCGGCCAACTTTCGGCCGTCCCTCTTACCCGTCCTACCGTCGTAGTCCGTCATATTCGCCCGTCTGCCCTAAGGCATCCGTTTCCCACGCGAACTATTGTTTATGCAACCATTATACTATTTTAGCATTTACTTCGATCGCCCATTAATGCCTTTTGTACGTCCTAGCTTGAAGGAACGTATCTTTCCCGGTTGCAAAATAGTCGCGTGGTCGTCCATCTACAGAAGTAGCCGTTAGCTTCGTTTCCATCCATAAAGTATACTTACATTCACAACATGCAATATAAATAATTATAAAGCAAGATTTCATTTATTTACGTTATGCCATTCTTTCATTCATTATTGTAACACCCCCAGATTTATTTACTTAATGAATAAATAAATAAATACAGGTTGCAACGATTGGTTCATTACACGATAGCGGAAGCTGTAATAGTGATTTCTAAGACTTGAATACATACACAAATACTAAGACTAAGTAATACAATGATCTAAGTTCTTCTAGATCAACGATAGACTTGAGGCCGGATAATCTATGTCCTTCCAGCTAGTAGGAATTTATCCAATTATAGCTAGCCTATTCCAACCGTGCCATGGCTATGAATTACCTGAAAAACATACTTAAAAATGTCAACACCAAGGCTGGTGAGTTCACAGGTTTTATTATTGTAATGTAAAGTGGTTTTCCTTTAAAACGTTGTTATCGTGTACTTGGGCATAATATAGAACTGTTTTCCTCGAAAACATGTGATGACTTTATAGTCATAAGGTGAAAACATTGAAAAGGTGTACATGGCCATATAATGAAACTGTTTTCCTTTAAAACATTGACAAAGCGTTAGCACGTAACGAATGGCAAAACCAATTTGCACGAAAACGATTGGCAGATCCATCTGCACGAAAACGATTCAATGTATATGATAAACAAAACAAGTTATGTTGACCCATTTGTAAACTAGCTAGGCATACAAATAATATGTACATACATGAGGCATAACCAAACCATAACACAGGTGTTTTGCCCCTCGCTCGTACCTCACGAGCAATTGTTTGAACACTATGCGGTCATTTGGCAAGAGGGACCCATGGTTAGCGCGACTAACCATGACCGGGGGTGTCAATCCCAATAGTACTATCCATAGAATCCCAGGCTAATCTATAGCTAATGGTTATAAATATGATGGTCAGGGGACTTCCAGCGCTCTATACGTGTTAACTCATGCAAACATAAAGGTCGGGTCTTGTTTTCTTGTTACCATATGAAAATAGTTGTAAGCATGTGTTATGTTCTCCAAACATATGAAATAAATATATTTCGTGTTTTCAAACGTGTAAAGTAAGTATGTTTCTCCCCCCGGTGTTTATAAAACATTTAAAAGTAAAGAGGGGCCGTGAAACTCATCTGGTGACGTGCCAGGAACACTAATGTCCATTGGGTAACAAGGGTGACCAATATCCACGGGTTTACGTCCTATTCGAGTCATACGATACCTGTAGGTACTTTATGAGTTTTATAGACTAATCATAGTAATGTAAAGAGAATCTAAACTCGTATTGAGTCATCATGTGTGCGGTTGAGCTCGACTGATTCGTTAAGGTGTAAAGACTATTTAATAGTCATTGTTGAGTTGTAGTTATACTTTGAGGAGTGTTGATTCGTCTTTGTGTATCTAGATACGTATAATAAAAATACTTGTACACATTTATTTATGTCAAAGCATAATCATAGTTTAACTATTCTTAGGAGGATACATAATATTTGTCTGGCCTACCCCGCACAATAGTATTATATGTACTCGGACGCATATGAATGCGTATACACATATATAAAACTTATCAAAAACTCACCATATATTATGTGAGTATTCCCTTTTGAAATAAACGTTTGAGTTTATATAAAATATACATTTGTATATGAATACGATTGTACGTATATTTAACATAATATTTGTTCAGGTTATAACGATTTAGGTCTTCATATTTATTCGAGGCATAATCGTTTAGGTTTTCAACCGTCTGTGTCTTATAGCCAATAATTATAATGATATAGACATATATATACCTTTTATATTTATGCATAAAAATGCGTATGTATATATATTTGATTCTATATATCGTGTTATATATCAATCACTTGATTAAAAAAAAGGAGTATTAATATCATACGTTTATAATTATGAAAAGTATATTTGTATCGCCTTGTGTTTATTGTTATTTACTCGTTTATTCGGTCACTATTTAAATACTATTCATCATCATACCACTTAGATATGTATATGTTTTATGCAAAACGCTTAAAGTCCAAATTCTTAGGTCGTATGTATTTTGTATTAATTGTTTTATACTAAAGACATAACGTGAACGTTTTCGGCGATCAAATAATAGTATCTAATAATTGCACGTATTGTTTATTTTCGTATTCAAAATATAAGTTTAGACAAACGTACTTGTCCAATTCATCCCGAGTAATAATCGTCGGCGTTTTATATATCACGAGTAGTTTGTAAATATACATATGGCGAAAGTAATAATTATTATTTATATATACGAATATATGAGGATTGTTTGTTGTAATAACGTTCTCGTCTTAATATTTATATATTTTTCGTCTAAAATCATTTCTCATTTGAGCAGATTTCTTTTGTCAACACTACCTTTAATACGACTAGATTAATGTTTAACGCTACGTTATTATTTACTTTAATCGTTACGAATCATTTGAACTCAACGTAAATCTACCGCACACGCGTCTAACTTACGCGTAATTAAATATAATCATATTAGTATGTGTTTTATACCTTTCGGGAGTCTCTTTTACAAACCGACACGTCCTAAACCTTACGTTACGCGTATTGACCACGTTTGACTGTCTTTGACCCGAGTTTGACTGAGTTTGACTTTCATTGACCGGGTTTGACCACGGTATGGACTGCTCAAATCTGTCAAAAAAAACATATTTTTAATATCCGGGAATGAAACCCGGCCACCACAAACGCTAAATCTACAATATATATTTACGGATCTTAAACGGAAATTAACCGTTCACCAAAGGTTACGTTTAAACTACCAAAACTAACCTCAATCCTTGTAGATCGGGATGGTAGAACGACCACAATACGGATCTTATCGTTTGGAGTTCGTCGGAGACTCGCCGGAAAGTGGCGAGTCGCCGGAAAAACGCATCTGTTCACCGGAATCATTCCAAATAGGAATTTAACATTATGAGTGTGTAGATCTAGGTTTGAACAACCAGAAAAACGAGATGTGGACTCACCGGAAAGACGAAACTCGCCAGAAACCTAGTTCTGTCGTCGAAAAGCCCGCCAGAATGGTGTTCTCATTCGGAAACGGAGAAACGCGGAGGAGGAAGCCTGAAACCATCAGATCTCGTCCTCGTTTGGCGTCAGGTGGGGGTGGGACACCACCGTCACGGCCGATGGGGCAAGAAGGCCTCCATGCTGCCGCCGCTGCTGCTTTCACCGTCTTCGCCGCCTGATGCGGCTGTTCCAGGCTGCTGAAAAAGCGGGCATGCCGGCTTTGATAGCGCCGCCATCACCACCATCTTCCTAACCCAGATCCGTCAACATCTCCGTCGCCTAACACCACTACTGTCTGTGGTTACCGCCGCTAATGGTGGTTACCGCCGCTAATGCTACTCGTCGACCACCAGAAGGCCTCCTATTCGCTGGATCTACACCAGATAAGCACCACCACCATTGTCGCTGTTGCTTGACGGGATTGAGTCAACGAAGAGGCCACCGGAAGGTCGCCGGTCGTCCCCTCTCTCTTTCGGTTTTGTCTCTAGGGTTTGAGAGAGTTTCTTGAAAAATGGGGGGTGTCAAATGAGGGAAGAAAAGAATATGTTATATTTATATCTAGGGTTTTTAAGTAAGTAGAAGAGTGTAGGTGGATACCGCGTGTCAAACCCGAAACGCTAAACTCAAATGTCACGTTTGGTAAAGTCGTGTTTAATTAATTTTACTCAGTATAATATTAATAATACTTAATACTATTTAACTATTTTAATTAGTGAAATCTCTGTTTAATTTGATGCACGAACCGATACGCGTCGGTACCGCGTTTTTAACGCACTCACCCTTTTTAACGTTTCGCATTCCGAGTATAGCCATTACTATTTTACTTATGATAATGAAGTAAACATTTATAATGTTTTTCGTTTTACTGTACATATCGGTGCTAACCGTACCGCTATCGTTAATCTTATTGCATGTAACGCGGTTTTAACGTTCACATACACGTACTACGCATGTATTTATCTGAACGGTCTTTCTGAATGAATATTAATACTTAATATTAATATTTCATTATCTTACTTAATTGTTGTGCCGAATATTCGTTCAAGAACCAACATCTGACACGTTTATTGTTTAAAATTACTGGATTGCATGCGTTCTTGTATCTTTTCTAAAAATATCATAATCACATAACAAGTCATTAGATGAAACCAAGTGGCTAGTATGATGTTCGGTTTGTGTAAATTTGAACCTCTAACGGGCTTGGACCCTTATTGGGCCTCAAAAGGGCTTGAAGTTCTATTGAGTCTTATTTGACCTAGTTGGGTTAGCCCAACAACTAGGTTTTAGGATACTTAAATTTTGCGGTTGTTACATTCTCCCCTCCTTAAAAAAATTTCGTCCTCGAAATTTGATAAGCTTACTTGGATTATGCTTTCGTAATCTAACTCCATTTCCGAATGCTTAGGGAGAATTTTTATTCATTTCAAACGATAGTCGGTAATGGAGGTAAAGTGGATTTCTCATCAACTGACGATATTGGAGGTGTAGGGATTTGAAATATCATCGTACCATAAAACGGTGCAACGGTATCGTTGAACTTTATATCAAGCAAGTAGATTTAGTAAGGTTTTTTTTTTAACATATTGATAAAGGAACGATGTTGGCTATACACTGCAGTGATAAAATTATCACCAGAGTCTCATGAACAAAAGGGATTACAATCAGTAAGTTCACATCAATGAAATGAGTGAGTCATTAAGAGACTTTCTGATTGATGTGAATTAAAATAAAGAGTTTTCACAACCCAAGTGAAACAACTCACACACTAAGTTAAATAATCCAGGGGTAGATGTTGAAGAATTTCATTATGTGATCACTCTCATCAGAGTGTAACTATATGACACTCATCACGCATGGTAATGATAGACGAAGGTGCATTCGTGCGCATGAATTCTGAATGTATGTGGGCACATACTCTTTATTCTTATACGGGTTTTCTCTCATGAAACTAAATATTGATAGAATCTAAAAGGAAATTATCGCAAGTTCAGTAAGATAAGTCAGATGGTTTAATAAAATGTCTAGGTGTCCGTTCGTAATCTGGTAATTGATCGTTCATCGTAACGTGTCAATGTCTCGGTGATCTCAATCCTTCTAGAATAAGTGATCCTAATTGACATTTCATATGTCTAATCAGTATGTAGGTCAAACTGATTCGATTGAGTTCTAGAAACAATAATATCAGCATATGCAATTTCTAACAAGGGAGCTGGAATGGTTTAGAGAAATAGTTAGTAGCTGTCCAGGTAGTGAAATGGGACAACTATAATATGGATTATAAAACTTCATGGAGGCATGATCTCTTGAGATTATCCTTGGTTTTATCCAATCACGTTACCACTGACACCATCACACATGTCATTCGTAACCTGGTTTAGATAGAGATCTTGACGAAATAGGTGTCGAACAATAAACTTGAAGCAATAAAAATTTCCTAGTAATATTGAATCATCCAGATTTCTATGATTCATCTAAAAATGAGGGTGAATCTAGATGAAGAAGGAAGAAATGCTAAATTATTTGAGGATAATCGAATTGATTTGGCTTTACAGTTACTAAAGGTAAATGAATCTTCATAGGGTTCAATGGAAAGTGAGAATTGACTTTTAATCATTGTTTGCGCTACACTTCTACTATAGTCTGTCATTTAGGTTTTAATGTCATGATTTGTGGATTCAAGACTTGACAATCATGTTAACGAGGTAGATAAGTCTTAAGAAATTTTAGGCTTTAGTTCGTTTAGATGAGTCGGTAAACAGTCACAACGTGGAAGTAGTCTCATAGAAGTAGTGTCTCCTAAAATCGATTCCGGGTTTGCCAACCATTAAATTGATAGGCTTTGATATAATATCATTTTCAACTTATTCTGAGGCTTGACTCTCTTTTGGTAGATGTCAAGAATAGGCGAGATTTAAGCATAACTTCAGGAATTTGTCGAACACGAAAAACGTCATGTTCTTAGGTTCCTTAGAGAAGATGTCTAGATATCTCAGAAAGGTCTTGATAAAGAGCGAATATAATAATAAAACGAGTTTGAGGAATCGAAATAGATGCAAGGTTGTAAAATCTCGAGAGAGCATAGTCAGCTATGATTCGTCATATGTTCGTCTTCCTGATGGCGTACGGCTTTAATCGGTCAAAAATTGAAGAACATAGAAATTAATTCTCAGAGTTTGACGTAGGTCCTTGATTTCAAATTAAAGCTGGTTGAAATGGATCATAGGGTTTTCAGAATTTGTCCCGTGAATTAGCTATGAAGAGGGTCAAATTGGTTTAGAATAGATATCGTCGTGTTTCGGTCAAAGTTGTCTTGCCAATGAAGTCTCGATAAGAGTTTTAGATCCTTTAGGATTCGAAGATGAAGGAGATGGTGTACATTTCCACGTCACTTGTGATAGCCCATCGCATCATCTGATGCCCTTTTGGCTCAACCCTTTGGTTATGGTAATTTCAATCATTAATCGAGTGACAGGGAATTGAAAATAGGAATACAAAATAATCATGAACATTAGCTCAGACAGTAAGACTCACTAAAGTTCTCATGCACTGCAAACTAAGATTACGTGTGCACCCGCAATGATAATTTACTTTACATGATCCCTATAGTGTTTCTCCTATCCCAAGCACTCAGTTAAAAGGGATCTGAAATGTTCATTAGATCATATCATCGTGTTACACTCTAGCGTAAGAGTGTGTATGTTCAATCGGAATAATCTTAGTCATGTGCACCGATACCCGTGAATCTGCTGACTAAGGCAGTTGGTGGATGGAGTTAATGGTAGAGAGACACAACCTGTGTCTTTTAATAACATGACGTGTGTAGTGGAAGTCAGGCACTATGATAGGGCAGAGATCCTCAAATTCGTGTCGAGCAAATCAGGCTCCAAGTTTGTATGTACGTGTGGATCAACATGATCCCGATGAGTCTATGTGTCTCCTGACCCGTGGAGTTCTCTCTCGTTTAGTCCTACATATCCACCTCGGGTTCCCTTCCGATTGGGTAGTCCCATTTGCCATATCTTATGGCGAAAGTTTTAATCATCCAACCCAGCAGATCATGAAGGAAGGTATACATATCACACCAAGTGGATACAACATAGGTTAGAAAAGGAAACTAACTCCATAGTTGAACTAGATACATGAGTGGCTTGATTTGTAATCCGAATAGTGATAATTCGTTGAGTAATGTTGTAGATGTGTATTATTTACACGTTTTTGTATGTGTTAAATGTTTATTAATTGTGCTATGTAATTGTATTATATATTAGTGTAGCTAATGCTACCCTAGTGTAACTACATACACTAATGATCTACTCAAGTTGCTCGGCAACGGTTGGAATTGCTATGCTCAAGTCGTAGTCTTAAAAATCTCGGTCCCTAAATGAGTCCGGTTAGAGCCTAGGTATCACTAAGGAAACCTAATTCGCTAAAACCATTGCTCTGATACCAATATGTAACACCCCCAGATTTATTTACTTAATGAATAAATAAATAAATACAGGTTGCAACGATTGGTTCATTACACGATAGCGGAAGCTGTAATAGTGATTTCTAAGACTTGAATACATACACAAATACTAAGACTAAGTAATACAATGATCTAAGTTCTTCTAGATCAACGATAGACTTGAGGCTGGATAATCTATGTCCTTCCAGCTAGTAGGAATTTATCCAATTATAGCTAGCCTATTCCAACCGTGCCAGAGGGACCCATGGTTAGCGCGACTAACCATGACCGGGGGTGTCAATCCCAATAGTACTATCCATAAAATCCCAGGCTAATCTATAGCTAATGGTTATAAATATGATGGTCAGGGGACTTCCAGCGCTCTATACGTGTTAACTCATGCAAACATAAAGGTCGGGTCTTGTTTTCTTGTTACCATATGAAAATAGTTGTAAGCATGTGTTATGTTCTCCAAACATATGAAATAAATATATTTCGTGTTTTCAAACGTGTAAAGTAAGTATGTTTCTCCCCCCGGTATTTATAAAACATTTAAAAGTAAAGAGGGGCCGTGAAACTCACCTGGTGACGTGCCAGGAACACTAATGTCCATTGGGTAACAAGCTTGACCAATATCCACGGGTTTACGTCCTATTCGAGTCATACGATACCTGTAGGTACTTTATGAGTTTTATAGACTAATCATAGTAATGTAAAACGAATCTAAACTCGTATTGAGTCATCATGTGTGCGGTTGAGCTCGACTGATTCGTTAAGGTGTAAAGACTATTTAATAGTCATTGTTGAGTTGTAGTTATACTTTGAGGAGTGTTGATTCGTCTTTGTGTATCTAGATACGTATAATAAAAATACTTGTACACATTTATTTATGTCAAAGCATAATCATAGTTTAACTATTCTTAGGAGGATACATAATATTTGTCTGGCCTACCCCGCACAATAGTATTATATGTACTCGGACGCATATGAATGCGTATACACATATATAAAACTTATCAAAAACTCACTATATATTATGTGAGTATTCCCTTTTGAAATAAACGTTTGAGTTTATATAAAATATACATTTGTATATGAATACGATTGTACGTATATTTAACATAATATTTGTTCAGGTTATAACGATTTAGGTCTTCATATTTATTCGAGGCATAATCGTTTAGGTTTTCAACCATCCGTGTCTTATAGCCAATAATCATAATGATATAGACATATATATACCTTTTATATTTATGCATAAAAATGCGTATGTATATATATTTGATTCTAGATATCGTGTTATATATCAATCGCTTGATTAAAAAAAAGGAGTATTAATATCATACGTTTATAATTATGAAAAGTATATTTGTATCGCCTTGTGTTTATTGTTATTTACTCGTTTATTCGGTCACTATTTAAATACTATTCATCAACATACCAGTTAGATATGTATATGTTTTATGCAAAACGCTTAAAGTCCAAATTCTTAGGTCGTATGTATTTTGTATTAATTGTTTTATACTAAAGACATAACGTGAACGTTTTCGTCTATCAAATAATAATATCTAATAATTGCACGTATTGTTTATTTTCGTATTCAAAATATAAGTTTAGACAAACGTACTTGTCCAATTCATCCCGAGTAATAATCGTCGGCGTTTTATATGAGGATTGTTTGTTGTAATAACGTTCTTGTCTTAATATTTATATATTTTTCGTCTAAAATCATTTCTCATTTGAGCGGATTTCTTTTGTCAACACTACGTTTAATACGACTAGATTAATGTTTAACGCTACGTTATTATTTACTTTAATCGTTACGAATCATTTGAACTCAACGTAAATCTACCGCACACGCGTCTAACTTACGCGTAATTAAATATAATCATATTAGTATGTGTTTTATACCTTTCGGGAGTCTCTTTTACAAACCGACACGTCCTAAACCTTACGTTACGCGTATTGACCACGTTTGACTGTCGTTGACCCGAGTTTGACTGAGTTTGACTTTCATTGACCGGGTTTGACCACGGTATGGACCGCTCAAATCTATCAAAAAAAACATATTTTTAATATCCGGGAATGAAACCCGGCCACGACAAACGCTAAATGTACAATATATATTTACGGATCTTAAACGGAAATTAACCGTTCACCAAAGGTTACGTTTAAACTACCAAAACTAACCTCAATCCTTGTAGATCGGGATGGTAGAACGACCACAATACGGATCTGATCGTTTGGAGTTCGTCGGAGACTCGCCGGAAAGTGGCGAGTCGCCGGAAAAACGCATCTGTTCACCGGAATCATTCCAAATAGGAGTTTAACGTTATGAGTGTGTAGATCTAGGTTTGAACAACCAGAAAAACGAGATGTGGACTCACCGGAAAGACGAAACTCGCCGGAAACCTAGTTCTGTCGTCGAAAAGCCCGCCAGAATGGTGTTCTCATTCGGAAACGGAGAAACGCGGAGGAGGAAGCCCGAAACCATCAGATCTCGTCCTCGTTTGGCGTCAGGTGGGGGTGGGACACCACCATCGCCGCCGATGGGGCAAGAAGGCCTCCATGCTGCTGCCGCTGCTGCTTCCACCGTCTTCGCCGCCTGATGCGGCTGTTCCAGGCTGCCGAAAAAGCGGGCATGCCGGCTTTGATAGCGCCGCCATCACCACCATCTTCCTAACCCAGATCCGTCAACATCTCCGTCGCCTAACACCACTACTGTCTGTGGTTACCGCCGCTAATGTTGGTTACCACCGCTAATGCTACTCGTCGACCACCAGAAGGCCTCCTATTCGCTGGATCTACACCAGATAAGCACCACCACCATTGTCGCCGTTGCTTGACGGGATTGAGTCAACGAAGAGGCCACCGGAAGGTCGCCGGTCGTCCCCTCTCTCTTTCGGTTCTGTCTCTAGGGTTTGAGAGAGTTTCTTGAAAAATGGGGGGTGTCAAATGAGGGAAGAAAAGAATATGTTATATTTATATCTAGGGTTTTTAAGTAAGTAGAAGAGTGTAGGTGGATACCGCGTGTCAAACCCGAAACGCTAAACTCAAATGTCACGTTTGGTAAAGTCGTGTTTAATTAATTTTACTCGGTATAATATTAATAATACTTAATACTATTTAAGTATTTTAATTAGTGAAATCTCTGTTTAATTTGATGCACAAACCGATACGCGTCGGTACCGCGTTTTTAACGCACTCACCCTTTTTAACGTTTCGCATTCCGAGTATAGCCATTACTACTTTACTTATGATAATGAAGTAAACATTTATAATATTTTTTGTTTTACTGTACATATCGGTGCTAACCGTACCGCTATCGTTAATCTTACTGCATGTAACGCGGTTTTAACGTTCACATACACGTACTACGCATGTATTTATCTGAACGGTCTTTCTGAATGAATATTAATACTTAATATTAATATTTCATTATCTTACTTAATTGCTGTGCCGAATATCCGTTCAAGAACCAACATCTGACACGTTTAATGTTTAAAATTACTGGATTGCATGCGTTCTTGTATATTTTCTAAAATTATCATAATCACATAACAAGTCATTAGATGAAACCAAGTGGCTAGTATGATGTTCGGTTTGTGTAAATTTGAACCTCTAACGGGCGTGGACCCTTATTGGGCCTCAAAAGGGCTTGAAGTTCTATTGAGTCTTATTTGACCTAGTTGGGTTAGCCCAACAACTAGGTTTTAGGATACTTAAATTTTGCAGTTGTTACATTCTCCCCTCCTTAAAGAAATTTCGTCCTCGAAATTTGATAAGCTTACTCGGATTATGCTTTCGTAATCTAACTCCATTTCCGAATGCTTAGGGAGAATTTTTACTCATTTCAAACGATAGTCGGTAATGGAGGTAAAGTGGATTTCTCATCAACTGACGATATTGGAGGTGTAGGGATTTGAAATATCATCGTACCATAAAACGGTGCAACGGTATCGTTGAACTTTATATCAAGCAAGTAGATTTAGTAAGGTTTTTTTTTTTTAACATATTGATAAAGGAACGATGTTGGCTATACACTGCAGTGATAAAATTATCACCAGAGTCTCATGAACAAAAGGGATTACAATCAGTAAGTTCACATCAATGAAATGAGTGAGTCATTAAGAGACTTTCTGATTGATGTGAATTAAAATAAAGAGTTTTCACAACCCAAGTGAAACAACTCACACACTAAGTTAAATAATCCAGGGGTAGATGTTGAAGAATTTCATTATGTGATCACTCTCATCAGAGTGGAACTATATGACACTCATCACGCATGGTAATGATAGACGAAGGTGCATTCGTGCGCATGAATTCTGAATGTATGTGGGCACATACTCTTTATTCATATACGGGTTTTCTCTCATGAAACTAAATATTGATAGAATCTAAAAGGAAATTATCGCAAGTTCAGTAAGATATGTTAGATGGTTTAATAAAATGTCTAGGTGTCCGTTCGTAATCTGGTAATTGATCGTTCAACGTAACGTGTCAATGTCTCGGTGATCTCAATCCTTCTAGAATAAGTGATCCTAATTGACATTTCATATGTCTAATCAGTATGTAGGTCAAACTGATTCGATTGAGTTCTAGAAACAATAATATCAGCGTATGCAATTTCTAACAAGGGAGCTGGAATGGTTTAGAGAAATAGTTAGTAGCTGTCCAGGTAGTGAAATGGGACAACTATAATATGGATTATAAAACTTCATGGAGGCATGATCTCTTGAGATTATCCTTGGTTTTATCCAATCACGTTACCACTGACACCATCACACATGTCATTCGTAACCTGGTTTAGATAGAGATCTTGACGAAATAGGTGTCGAACAATAAACTTGAAGCAATAAAAATTTCCTAGTAATATTGAATCATCCAGATTTCTATGATTCATCTAAAGATGAGGGTGAATCTAGATGAAGAAGGAAGAAATGCTAAATTATTTGAGGATAATCGAATTGATTTGGCTTTACAGTTACTAAAGGTAAATGAATCTTCATAGGGTTCAATGGAAAGTGAGAATTGACTTTTAATCATTGTTTGCGCTACACTTCTACTATAGTCTGTCATTTAGGTTGTAATGTCATGATTTGTGGATTCATGACTTGACAATCATGTTAACGAGGTAGATAATTCTTAAGAAATTTTAGGCTGTAGTTCGTCTAGATGAGTCGGTAAACAGTCACAACGTGGAAGTAGTCTCATAGAAGTAGTGTCTCCTAAAATCGATTCCGGGTTTGCCAACCATTAAATTGATAGGCTTTGATATAATATCATTTTCAACTTATTAGTCATGCGCACCGATACCCGTGAATCTGCTGACTAAGGCAGTTGGTGGATGGAGTTAATGGTAGAGAGACACAACCTGTGTCTTTTAATAACATGACGTGTGCAGTGGAAGTCAGGCACTATGATAGGGCAGAGATCCTCAAATCCGTGTCGAGAAAATCAGGCTCCAAGTTTGTATGTACGTGTGGATCAACATGATCCCGATGAGTCTATGTGTCTCCTGACCCGTGGAGTTCTCTCACGTTTAGTCCTACATATCCACCTCGGGTTCCCTTCCGATTGGGTAGTCCCGTTTGCCATATCTTATGGCGAAAGTTTTAATCATCCAACCCAGCAGATCATGAAGGAAGGTATACATATCACACCAAGTGGATACAACATAGGTTAGAAAAGGAAACTAACTCCATAGTTGAATGTAGGATCGTAAGATTACAAGGTGATTCTATTCTAGTTGATATTGGCGGAAACAATAACAACCAACAAAGTAAACAAGTAAACAGCAAGAATACTGATAAATACACTGTTGTATTAAACTTCTGAGATTACAAGTTTACAAGTAAAACACTATCAAGAAGCACTATGAAAGCACAGCAAGCACATAAAAGACACACTTACTATGAAGTGTTTACACAGTATTTATAGTAACTTAGAATCAAGACATTGATTCTAAGGATCAGATCTAACACAAGCCGTTGATCTTGTTTATTAATCTAAATTACACGCAAAGGCTAATCTAGATAACTTTATTGAAACGTCTTCTTAGGCATCATTGTTTGCATGCTTGGAGACGCGCGTCCTTGTCCTTTATTGGTTGCACCACTGAGGTTCCTTCTGCTTGGAGTGTGGCAGTAGCTTTTACAGAAAGGTGTCAGAGGCGCTTCACATGGATAGTCAGCTGCAATGTTTTGTCTTCAGTTAGTAAGGCTATCAGCAGCAGAGATGAGAATAATGCTGTTGATAAGCCCATCAGCAGCAACAAGTGTTGAATGCTGCTGATAAGCCTATCAGCAGCAACTTGTGTTGAATGCTGCTGATAAGCCTATCAGCAGCCATATGTGATGAATGCTGCTGATAAGCCTATCAGCAGCATTTGTACTTAGAATAATTTGGTAGCAATCAGTCTTTGGTTCTACAAACTCCCCCTAGACTGATGCAACCAAAATTCTTCTAATCACTTTGCTGCTGAAGCTTTTGCATGTGGCTGACTATCCTTTCGACCTCATAGCCTCTTGGATCCTTGCTGGGATTGTTCAGTGGAAGTTCAGATAGAGTCTTGATGTCTTTGTGTGGCATTTTGTAGATTGCTTTGCTTGAACATCTCATCTGCTGCTTCTTTACATCAATCAGAGTGAACTCATCCAGATCAGCATTGTAGGACCAAGATACAAATGGAGAGTGGGACTTGAGTGGCTTGATGTTAATGATTACATCTTTGCTAGGGTTGAAGTAGTGTTTGATTGCTAGCACAAGACGTTTCCCACTCTCATTTGCAGGCTCATGAGCTTCACCCAGCTCCAAAATTCTTCGTAGGTCTGAATCTGGTAATTGCAGAACCTCATCAACAGACCTGTATGTAGATCTTCTTCTTTCAGTTCTCCCCCTGAAGATCTCAAACCTTTGACCCTGTGGATTGTAGACCCATTCAACTATGTCTCTTGAGTCTTCAGGTTCAGATGAGGGTTTGGATTTCTTCAAGGGAGGCTGTTGATGAGAGGGAGCTGGGTGGGATGATTTGGACTTGTTGGGTGGAGGAGTGGAAGGTTTGGGGAGGAGAGTGGAAGGATGATGGACTGAGGAAGAGGTAGGTGAGGAAGAAGGCTTGGGTTTCTTTGTCTTTGGTTTTTCTTCTTCTTTGATAGGTACCCTTTTCTTGGATCCCTTCTTCCCTAGTCTTTCTTCCTCATCCTTTTTAACTTTGAAGTAGAGGGCTTGCAGGTTCATGAAATTCATAGGACCTAGCCTCTTTCCACTATCTCCTCTAGCCTTAAGGAAGTCAATCATGACCTTCCTCTCTTCATGGGTCCGTTTATTGAAGGCAATGGTCTTCTTGGACTGTAGCTTGGCTTTTTCTTCTTCTTCAGCCTTTTTCTTTTTAGCCAATTGACCCTGCTGACCCATGAAGGCTCTGTAGACTTCTTTAGTTGATAGTTTCTCAAGGTAGTCTGCATCCTCACCTTGAGAGACTAGAGTCTTTATCCACTCCTCCCTCATTTCTTTAGCTAGTTCAGAATCGGTTATTCTGAACTTAGCTTCTTCTTTCTTCTTCTTCTCCAACTCTTCCTCTTCTCTATTGAATTGTTCCTGCAGTTGAAGAGCAAGAGCTGCATCTTCTTCAATCCGGTCAACTGCAGGAATCTTCCTTTTTAGTTTATCCAGCTGTTTAGCATACAGCTGGATGGTTTGTTCTCTTAGAAGAATGGCTGTTTTTCTTTCTTGAACCTTTTTCAGGTCAGCCATCTCCTCTTCTTCTCTTCTTCTTCTTTTCTCTTCCCTCTCCCTTTTTTCTTTTAGCAACCTCTCTTCATCTTCATCAGTCATGATTCCCTTTCCTTTGTTTATATTGGATGCCTCTACTTCAGCTTCACTGATCACAACAGCAGATGATGATGCTGCTATTGGGATCTCTGCCTCAGCTTCATTGGCAATTTGAGAAATTGACAAGGGACGGTCACTGTCTTCATCAAGTTGATAATTAGGACCTTCTATTTCCCTCAGTTGATCCCTAATTGAAGATCTTACGCCATAAGCTGCAGATGTGATATCAACATGTGGAGTATCTGAGCTGGAGTCAGTATCAGAAGTTGACACTGTCTCTTTCGGAGGAATCAGTCCTTCCTTTTCAAGATGGGCTTTGATGATGACCATCATTGCCTGGCTCTCTAGTGAGTTAATGTTGCAGATGTTGGCTCGGAGCTGAAAGATCTTGAATAGGAAGTCTGAGGGCAGATGAAGGATGTTCCTGGTGTTGATGATGAGAGAGGAGCCATTGCTGAGCAGAAGAGTGTGGTCAAGAGACTTAGTGCTCACCCAACCTAGCACGTCCAAGTCCTTGACCAGGGAGGCATACAGGAATCTTCGAAGGCCCAGAACTTCTTCTTCAGTGAGAAGACTGCTCCTTGTTATTTCAAGATTTCTAGGAGTCAGTCTCCTTTCTGCGGCCGCCGAGGATTCAGGATAAGCTACCCGATGTGTTGCTTTTAGGAATCTTTGGAACCTGGGTAGATTATTCTCCATCAGGTCATAGAACTTGCCAATGGCAAGTTCTACTGAGAGATCTGCTGAGTTGTTGATGCAGTTTGATACGTATAGCTCTAGGACTTGGAGGGCATTGAGAGAATTCCAGTTCAGCTCTTCTACTCCGCTGAATTCCCATCCAATCCAAAACCTCTCAGCTGATCCATCATACCCCCAAGCTAGGATGGAGTCAAATTCTAGCTTTCTTGATGATCTGAATAGTTGGGGGGTTGAGGATTGACTAATGATGGCTGCTGCTTCAGGGATGATGATGAATGGTGTATTTGGTTGTTCTGTGTCTTCAGTACCATTCAGCATTTCATCGACAGCCCTGACGACCAACTTCTAGTCTTCAGATTTCTCTTTGTCTTCGTTATCTGGGACTGGCAAGTCATGAATTTGGACAAAGGCTGGCTTGAATAGTAAGCTTTGAAGTACAACCTGCTCTTGAATCCAGTCGTCAAGACTGTCTGTATCTTCTTCCATAGAAACCATCTCCCCCTTTTTGGTTGCATCAGCAGACAGGTAAGCATCAGTTTGGGTGCCTACTGATACAAGAGAGGGAGTGGCTAAAGTTGGGCATTTATGGGCTTCATGCATAGCGACTTGGTGTCTTAGTTTGGACATTTCAGCCTCTAGCATAGCCACCCTGGCCGTCAATTCCATGTTATGAAGTTTCAGTCTGTCCTCATCCACAGTTGTGGAATCCTTGGACCCAGATGGGGCCGTAGGCCGAGCCTCAGCATTCCCATCACCCGTGGTTTCTTGGCGCCTGGGATTCCTCTCAGTGAAGGGAGTTTCCAAGGAAACACCCTCACCATGAGTTGCCGTGGTTGAGGTCTTAAAGATGTTGTCACTGTCCTCCTGGTCAGTTGATGGACCAGCAGTAGTGACAGCCTCGTCCACATCCACTCTTTCAATACTCCCAGAGTGGACCTTCAAGGGTGAAGAACTTGGGTTGGGTGTTTCGGAAGCAAGACCAATCAGTACCTCCTTGATGGTGGTAGTGGGAGAAGGTACATCACTTTGGTCAGGTTCCTCAACACTTAAGTTCAAGGAAGATAGGAATGGCTCAAAGGGCTGTTCTATGGATCCAGGAAGTGATCCTAATCCTAATAGAGAGACTTCCGAAGGAGTCTCCCTAACAATGTGGCTTTCCCTTATGATATTCTCACTAGAATGTTGTGATTCTGAGTGAGGGATGTTGGCTTGGGTTTGGGCCTTGGAGGCAAGAGAAGAAGGAGTTCTTTTGCCCCTCTTCCTTGTATATTTGGCTGTAACCGGGGCCCTATGTTCCGGTTGAGCAATCAAACTGGGGGTGAGTAATGTATGTGCCTGTGCATCCTCAGTAGAATGCACAGGGGTTCGATCAAGGGAAACAGTAGTTTGAGTTTGTGGCAGTGAGGTGGAGGGTGTGGGATCAGTATCAGCTGGGTTTGCTGAACTGTCACCCTGGGCACATTGCGTGTTCAACATTGTAGACAACAATGGAACATCGGCCCCTGAGAACTTTGATGAAACTGTTCTCATGCTTTGAAAAATGTTGTTCTTATGTCCCAAAATTGAGTAGATTCTTGCAGTTTTTGAAAGATCTTGGTGCTCAATGTTGAACACTTCCTGCAAGAATCTTGGGTACATGAAGAACTGTGATTTCACCCCTTCTTGAAGGTTGTATCTCAAACCTTCAAGAATGAGGTGAGAAAAATTGAAACCCTCCCCAGTTATCATACCGTGAATTGCCGACACAAGTCCGGAGCTGAGTTGGTTCCAGCCACTCCTCTTCTGGGATATGCATTGGAGAAGAGTGTGGCAGAGATACTTCCATTTGGGACCCATGAGTGCCTTCTCTATTGTATACTCTGTTTGATTCCCAGTGTACCCTATGGATACAAAGGTCCTCATGTATACGTCTATTTGGTATGAGATGGCGTCCCCTTCATCCTGAAGCTTGAGGTGTTGGCGGAGCTTCGCTTCAGTGATGATCATCTCCTTGCCGTCTACTGTGCCTCTGATTTGGGGAGTGCCCTGGTCAGTAGAGTACACGGCTGTGCTCCAAAAATCTTCCATGTGGGAAGTGTAGATGGTTGGGTTGACTGTTAGAGCATGGTGGATTTTGGACCGACAAAGGAAGTCGATCATATCATCGAAACCTTCGGATTTCTTGCCTTTTATTAGGTATGCAGTGAGGTTGTGATATGGGGAAAACTTGTCGTTGGGGTTGTTTATGTCTGCGCCTGCCATTGTTATAGATTTGGAGGGAAGAGAGAAGGGTGTTTGAATGGTGGTTAATATGGAGGGCTTTGAATGCTGTGGGGACGGGAGAGAAAGTGATGGGTTTAGGGTTTGAAATTGAATATGAAGAGGTTGTGGGAAAGTTTGAAATTGTGATATAACGGCAGACGAAGAAAAAGCAACCTTACTTGTACAGTACAACCTGTTTCACTTTTCATTGTTACAGCTGTAAAGCACTCGAGCAGTCAAGGTAAAGACTGAGAGTAGTTTTTACCGCAGGTAAAAGTTAATGTAGACTTGTTTTACCCATCAGTAGCAAACTTGGTTGCTGCTGATGGTGAGCTATCCGCTGCAAACTTGGTTACTGCGGATAGTTAAGTCTTTCAGCAGCAGATTTGGTAGCTGCTGACTGTTGTATTCATTCCGCAGCAAAAAGGTTGCTGCTGACCGCCTTAAAGCTATCCGCAGGAAACTTGTTCCTGCTGATAACTTAAAGCGATCAGTGGCAAAGGCTTTGCTGATGAAAATTTAAACCTGTCAGCAGCTGAAAGGCAAAAATGCTGCTGACTTATAACTTTTATTTACAACATTAGACAGACATATTTACAACAGAAGATAGTGCATTCAGCTTAACTGATGATGATGCTTGGTGTTATCTTTACCTTCCATTGTTGAGTTGGTGGTTTTCCAGCTTTCTTTGTCTTTTCAGCAGCAGACGTTGTATCTGATGATTTGGCTTTCCATTGCATTATTGGTGTTTTTCTAGTTTTCCTCACACTACCAGCAGCAGATTTTGCTACTGATGTTTCTGGCTTGTTGACAGTAGATCCTGCTGCTGACAGTGTTGTTGAAGTGTCAGCATTCTTTGCTACTGTAGGCTTTGCCTTGGATTTTGCCTTATCAGCAGTGGGCACTCTTGCTGCGAAGGATTTTAGCTTATCAGCAGCAGACTTGGTTGCTGCTGAAGGCTTCTGCTTTGTTTACTTGGGCTTAACTGGACTAACAACTGATGTAACCCTTTGTCCTTGAGGGGCTTGATGAAGAATCTGGTTGAAAGGGTTAAACTTACAGTTTGCAGCAAAGTGTTCTGATTCTCCACAGATGATGCATGATTTTTGAGGTTTTGACAACTGCTCCCTTGGTGGAGAAAGAGATTTTCTGAATTGAGTTGTCTTAGCTTCAAAGCTTCTTACCTGTTTGTTCTTCTTTGTCTTCTCAAAAGCATGTTGCTTGAGGTTTCTTTGCTGCTGTAGGTAGTAGAAGCAGGTGCTGGCAGTGTGGTTATATTTCCCACAGACAAAACATGATTTTGCCAGTTTATCCTTTGAAAGATGCACATAATCCTTTCTTTTGAAAAGGTCTTTGAAGTTCCAAGGGTGAGCTTTGTTGTGCTCAAAAGTAGCTTCTTCCAATGTTTTTTGAACATATGGAACCCTTTCTTCAGGCGCATGATATGTGTCAAACACCTTCCTTGGCTGGACTGAATTGGAAGAAGGCTTTGAGTTGGTGGAGGTGGAAGACTGTCCCTTTTCAATAGTTAGCTTTCTTCCTTCTGGAGGATAGCTAATTCTGATTTGTTTGAAGGGTTTAGGAACTGGTATTGAAGGGATAATAGGGACTTCATCTTTAGTGACTATCACTTGAGGGGTAGGAGGAGATGAGGCATTACTTGTTTCAGTGGAGTCTGAGCAAGTTGACTCAGTCTCTGATGAAGTAGTGCATTCTTGCACAGGGATTTCTTTGACAGTAGGGTCAAGATTTCGATTGGCCATGTCAAGATTTGCTAGATTGAAGCTTGGTTCATGGATGGCAACGTAATCAGCAGGAGGTGCGACGGTTTTATACTGGTTAGCATGATATCCCAGCCCAGTTTTTACATTTTCATGGATTTGAACATCCAAAAGTCTTTGCAGCTTTTTGGATGCAAATTCATATTTTTCCACATGGACCTTTTGGTCTGCCAATTCAGCCCTTGCAGCTTTCAACTTAACCAGAATATCATCAATTTGAGTTTCAAGGTTTGTTTGTTCATGTTTTAATGATGAAATTTCTTTCTTTAAACAATCATTCTTTTCCTTGTAACTATTTTCAACCTTTTTAAATTCAGATTTCATTTGGTGAAATTCTTCATTTTGATCTATGAGCTTCTGGTTGTGTTTCCTATATCCAAGGACCTTATCAATGCACTCTTGAGTACATAGATTTTCATATACCTTTGGTGGTACCTCTGATGTGTCTGAAGTTAGAGAGGATACCTCTGATGTGTCTGCCATGAGAGCTTGATTGTTGGTAGAAAGATCCTCAGGCTGGAAGCTCCAGTCAAAGTCAGTAGTTCCAACATTTGCACAGGCTGCAGTTTGTGCTGGAGGATAGTAGTCGCTTAAACTAGGACCTGAGTGGTCAGAGTACAGCGCGGGAGAGGTGGAGGAAGAGGCTGATTGATGGCTTGAGCTTCTTTCTTTGGCTTGAATTATTTCTAATTCATAGGCTTTTAGCATACAAAAGAGCTCGGTCATCTGCAGAGTCTTCAGATTTTCAGTTCTTCTTATTGACACTGTGTAACGTGTCCAGCAACTAGGAAGAGATCTGATGAACCTTTTGAGAATGTCTTCATTCTCCAGTTTCACCTTCGAGCACTGCAGCTCTCCTACCAAGTAAGTGTACCTGTTATACACTCTGGTTAGTGACTCACCTTCATTGCAAACAAAGTTTTCGTATTGCTGCTTCAGGATGCCTTCAAGCCCGTTTCTTTGTGCCATTTTTTTTTGTTTTGATGTGACTTGATCAAGAATAGAGTTTTGAATAGAATCAGAAAGTGATTAAACAAATGTTAGTTTGTTTAATCTTGAGCCAAAGCTCTGATACCACTTGTAGGATCGTAAGATTACAAGGTGATTCTATTCGAGTTGATATTGGCGGAAACAATAACAACCAACAAAGTAACAAGTAAACAGCAAGAATACTGATAAATGCACTGTTGTATTAAACTTCTGAGATTACAAGTTTACAAGTAAAACACTATCAAGAAACACTATGAAAGCACATCAAGCACATAAAAGACACACTTACTATGAAGTGTTTACACAGTATTTATAGTAACTTAGAATCAAGACAGACCCTTAATTCTAAGGATCAGATCTAACACAAGCCGTTGATCTTGTTTATTAATCTAAATTACACGCAAAGGCTAATCTAGATAACTTTATTGAAACGTCTTCTTAGGCATCATTGTTTGCATGCTTGGAGACGCGCGTCCTTGTCCTTTATTGGTTGCACCACTGAGGTTCCTTCTGCTTGGAGTGTGGCAGTAGCTTTTACAGAAAGGTGTCAGAGGCGCTTCACAAGGATAGTCAGCTGCAACGTTTTGTCTTCAGTTAGTAAGGCTATCAGCAGCAGAGATGAGAATAATGCTGCTGATAAGCCCATCAGCAGCAACAAGTGTTGAATGCTGCTGATAAGCCTATCAGCAGCAACTTGTGTTGAATGCTGCTGATAAGCCTATCAGCAGCCATATGTGATGAATGCTGCTGATAAGCCTATCAGCAGCATTTGTACTTAGAATAATTTGGTAGCAATCAGTCTTTGGTTCTACATTGAACTAGATACATGAGTGGCTTGATTTGTAATCCGAATAGTGATAATTCGTTGAGTAATATTGTAGATGTGTATTATTTACACGTTGTTGTATGTGTTAAATGTTTATTCCTTGTGCTATGTAATTGTATTATATATTAGTGTAGCTAATGCTACCCTAGTGTAACTACATACACTAATGATCTACTCAAGTTGCTCGGCAACGGTTGGAATTGCTATGCTCAAGTCGTAGTCTTAAAAATCTCGGTCCCTAAATGAGTCCGGTTAGAGCCTAGGTATCACTAAGGAAACCTAATTCGCTAAAACTATTGCTCTGATACCAATATGTAACACCCCCAGATTTATTTACTTAATGAATAAATAAATAAATACAGGTTGCAACGATTGGTTCATTACACGATAGCGGAAGCTGTAATAGTGATTTCTAAGACTTGAATACATACACAAATACTAAGACTAAGTAATACAATGATCTAAGTTCTTCTAGATCAACGATAGACTTGAGGCCGGATAATCTATGTCCTTCCAGCTAGTAGGAATTTATCCAATTATAGCTAGCCTATTCCAATCGTGCCATGGCTATGAATTACCTGAAAAACATACTTAAAAATGTCAACACAAAGGCTGGTGAGTTCACAGGTTTTATTATTGTAATGTAAAGTGGTTTTCCTTTAAAACGTTGTTATCGTGTACTTGGCCATAATATAGAACTGTTTTCCTCGAAAACATGTGATGACTTTAGAGTCATAAGGTGAAAACATTGAAAAGGTGTACATGGCCATATAATGAAACTGTTTTCCTTTAAAACATTGACAAAGTGTTAGCACGTAACGAATGGCAAAACCAATTTGCACGAAAACGATTGGCAGATCCATCTACACGAAAACGATTCCATGTATATGATAAACAAAACAAGTTATGTTGACCCATTTTTAAACTAGCTAGGCATACAAATAATATGTACATACATGAGGCATAACCAAACCATAACACAGGTGTTTTGCCCCTCGCTCGTACCTCACGAGCAATTGTTTGAACACTATGCGGTCATTTGGCCAGAGGGACCCATGGTTAGCGCGACTAACCATGACCGGGGGTGTCAATCCCAATAGTACTATCCATAGAATCCCAGGCTAATCTATAGCTAATGGTTATAAATATGATGGTCAGGGGACTTCCAGCGCTCTATACGTGTTAACTCATGCAAACATAAAGGTCGGGTCTTGTTTTCTTGTTACCATATGAAAATAGTTGTAAGCATGTGTTATGTTCTCCAAACATATGAAATAAATATATTTCGTGTTTTCAAACGTGTAAAGTAAGTATGTTTCTCCCCCCGGTGTTTATAAAACATTTAAAAGTAAAGAGGGGCCGTGAAACTCACCTGGTGACGTGCCAGGAACACTAATGTCCATTGGGTAACAAGGGTGACCAATATCCACGGGTTTACGTCCTATTCGAGTCATACGATACCTGTAGGTACTTTATGAGTTTTATAGACTAATCATAGTAATGTAAAGCGAATCTAAACTCGTATTGAGTCATCATGTGTGCGGTTGAGCTCGACTGATTCGTTAAGGTGTAAAGACTATTTGATAGTCATTGTTGAGTTGTAGTTATACTTTGAGGAGTGTTGATTCATCTTTGTGTATCTAGATACGTATAATAAAAATACTTGTACACATTTATTTCTGTCAAAGCATAATCATAGTTTAACTATTCTTAGGAGGATACATAATATTTGTCTGGCCTACCCCGCACAATAGTATTATATGTACTCGGACGCATATGAATGCGTATACACATATATAAAACTTATCAAAAACTCACCATATATTATGTGAGTATTCCCTTTTGAAATAAACGTTTGAGTTTATATAAAATATACATTTGTATATGAATACGATTGTAAGTATATTTAACATAATATTTGTTCAGGTTATAAAGATTTAGGTCTTCATATTTATTCGAGGCATAATCGTTTAGGTTTTCAACCGTCCGTGTCTTATAGCCAATAATCATAATGATATAGACATATATATACCTTTTATATTTATGCATAAAAATGCGTATGTATATATATTTGATTCTATATATCGTGTTATATATCAATCGCTTGATTAAAAAAAAGAAGTATTAATATCATACGTTTATAATTATGAAAAGTATATTTGTATCGCCTTGTGTTTATTGTTATTTACTCGTTTATTCGATCACTATTTAAATACTATTCATCAACATACCAGTTAGATATGTATATGTTTTATGCAAAACGCTTAAAGTCCAAATTCTTAGGTCGTATGTATTTTGTATTAATTGTTTTATACTAAAGACATAACGTGAACGTTTTCCTCGATCAAATAATAATATCTAATAATTGCACGTATTGTTTATTTTCGTATTCAAAATATAAGTTTAGACAAACGTACTTGTCCAATTCATCCCGAGTAATAATCGTCGGCGTTTTATATATCACGAGTAGTTTGTAAATATACATATGGCGAAAGTAATAATTATTATTTATATAAACGAATATATGAGGATTGTTTGTTGTAATAACGTTCTCGTCTTAATATTTATATATTTTTTGTCTAAAATCATTTCTCATTTGAGCGGATTTCTTTTGTCAACACTACGTTTAATACGACTAGATTAATGTTTAACGCTACGTTTTTCGTCTAAAATCATTTCTCATTTGAGCGGATTGAGTCGTCGAAGAGGCCACCGGAAGGTCGCCGGTCGTCCCCTCTCTCTTTCGGTTCTGTCTCTAGGGTTTGAGAGAGTTTCTTGAAAAATGGGGGGTGTCAAATGAGGGAAGAAAAGAATATGTTATATTTATATCTAGGGTTTTTAAGTAAGTAGAAGAGTGTAGGTGGATACCGCGTGTCAAACCCGAAACGCTAAACTCAAATGTCACGTTTGGTAAAGTCGTGTTTAATTAATTTTACTCGGTATAATATTAATAATACTTAATACTATTTAAGTATTTTAATTAGTGAAATCTCTGTTTAATTTGATGCACGAACCGATACGCGTCGGTACCGCGTTTTTAACGCACTCACCCTTTTTAACGTTTCGCATTCCGAGTATAGCCATTACTATTTTACTTATGATAATGAAGTAAACATTTATAATATTTTTCGTTTTACTGTACATATCGGTACTAACCGTACCGCTATCGTTAATCTTACTGCATGTAACGCGGTTTTAACGTTCACATACAAGTACTACGCATGTATTTATCTGAACGGTCTTTCTGAATGAATATTAATACTTAATATTAATATTTCATTATCTTACTTAATTGTTGTGCCGAATATCCGTTCAAGAACCAACATCTGACACGTTTAATGTTTAAAATTACTGGATTGCATGCGTTCTTGTATCTTTTCTAAAATTCTCATAATCACATAACAAGTTATTAGATGAAACCAAGTGGCTAGTATGATGTTCGGTTTGTGTAAATTTGAACCTCTAACGGGCTTGGACCCTTATTGGGCCTCAAAAGGGCTTGAAGTTCTATTGAGTCTTATTTGACCTAGTTGGGTTAGCCCAACAACTAGGTTTTAGGATACTTAAATTTTGCAGTTGTTACATTCTCCCCTCCTTAAAGAAATTTCGTCCTCGAAATTTGATAAGCTTACTCGGATTATGCTTTCGTAATCTAACTCCATTTCCGAATGCTTAGGGGGAATTTTTACTCATTTCAAATGATAGTCGGTAATGGAGGTAAAGTGGATTTCTCATCAACTGACGATATTGGAGGTGTAGGGATTTGAAATATCATCGTACCATAAAACGGTGCAACGGTATCGTTGAACTTTATATCAAGCAAGTAGATTTAGTAAGGTTTTTTTTTTTAACATATTGATAAAGGAACGATGTTGGCTATACACTGCAGTGATAAAATTATCACCAGAGTCTCATGAACAAAAGGGATTACAATCAGTAAGTTCACATCAATGAAATGAGTGAGTCATTAAGAGACTTTCTGATTGATATGAATTAAAATAAAGAGTTTTCACAACCCAAGTGAAACAACTCACACACTAAGTTAAATAATCCAGGGGTAGATGTTGAAGAATTTCATTATGTGATCACTCTCATCAGAGTGGAACTATATGACACTCATCACGCATGGTAATGATAGACGAAGGTGCATTCGTGCGCATGAATTCTGAATGTATGTGGGCACATACTCTTTATTCATATACGGGTTTTCTCTCATGAAACTAAATATTGATAGAATCTAAAAGGAAATTATCGCAAGTTAAGTAAGATATGTCAGATGGTTTAATAAAATGTCTAGGTGTCCGTTCGTAATCTGGTAATTGATCGTTCATCGTAACGTGTCAATGTCTCGGTGATCTCAATCCTTCTAGAATAAGTGATCCTAATTGACATTTCATATGTCTAATCAGTATGTAGGTCAAACTGATTCGATTGAGTTCTAAAAACAATAATATCAGCGTATGCAATTTCTAACAAGGGAGCTGGAATGGTTTAGAGAAATAGTTAGTAGCTGTCCAGGTAGTGAAATGGGACAACTATAATATGGATTATAAAACTTCATGGAGGCATGATCTCTTGAGATTATCCTTGGTTTTATCCAATCACGTTACCACTGACACCATCACACATGTCATTCATAACCTGGTTTAGATAGAGATCTTGACGAAATAGGTGTCGAACAATAAACTTGAAGCAATAAAAATTTCCTAGTAATATTGAATCATCCAGATTTCTATGATTCATCTAAAGATGAGGGTGAATCTAGATGAAGAAGGAAGAAATGCTAAATTATTTGAGGATAATCGAATTGATTTGGCTTTACAGTTACTAAAGGTAAATGAATCTTCATAGGGTTCAATGGAAAGTGATAATTGACTTTTAATCATTGTTTGCGCTACACTTCTACTATAGTCTGTCATTTAGGTTGTAATGTCATGATTTGTGGATTCATGACTTGACAATCATGTTAACGAGGTAGAAAGTCTTAAGAAATTTTAGGCTGTAGTTCGTCTAGATGAGTCGGTAAACAGTCACAACGTGGAAGTAGTCTCATAGAAGTAGTGTCTCCTAAAATCGATTCCGGGTTTACCAACCATTAAATTGATAGGCTTTGATATAATATCATTTTCAACTTATTCTGAGGCTTGACTCTCTTTTGGTAGATGTCAAGAATAGGCGAGATTTAAGCATAACTTCAGGAATTTGTCGAACACGAAAAACGTCATGTTCTTAGGTTCCTTAGAGAAGATGTCTAGATATCTCAGAAAGGTCTTGATAAAGAGCGAATATAATAATAAAACGAGTTTGAGGAATCGAAATAGATGCAAGGGTGTAAAATCTCGAGAGAGCATAGTCAGCTATGATTCGTCATATGTTCGTCTTCCTGATGGCGTACGGCTTTAATCGGTCAAAAATTGAAGAACATAGAAATTAATTCTCAGAGTTTGACGTAGGTCCTTGATTTCAAATTAAAGTTGGTTGAAATGGATCATAGGGTTTTCAGAATTTGTCCCGTGAATTAGCTATGAAGAGGGTCAAATTGGTTGAGAATAGATATCGTCGTGTTTCGGTCAAAGTTGTCTTGCCAATGAAGTCTCGATAAGAGTTTTAGATCCTTTAGGATTCGAAGATGAAGGAGATGGTGTACATTTCCACGTCACTTGTGATAGCCCATCGCATCATCTGATGCCCTTTTGGCTCAACCCTTTGGTTATGGTAATTTCAATCATTAATCGAGTGACAGGGAATTGAAAATAGGAATACAAAATAATCATGAACATTAGCTCAGACAGTAAGACTCACTAAAGTTCTCATGCACTGCAAACTAAGATTACGTGTGCACCCGCAATGATAATTTACTTTACATGATCCCTATAGTGTTTCTCCTATCCCAAGCAGTCAGTTAAAAGGGATATGAAATGTTCATTAGATCGTATCATCGTGTTACACTCTAGCGTAAGAGTGTGTATGTTCAATCGGAGTACTCTTAGTCATGCGCACCGATACCCGTGAATCTGCTGACTAAGGCAGTTGGTGGATGGAGTTAATGGTAGAGAGACACAACCTGTGTCTTTTAATAACATGACGTGTGTAGTGGAAGTCAGGCACTATGATAGGGGAGAGATCCTCAAATCCGTGTCGAGCAAATCAGGCTCCAAGTTTGTATGTACGTGTGGATCAACATGATCCCGATGAGTCTATGGGTCTCCTGACCCGTGGAGTTCTCTCCCGTTTAGTCCTACATATCCACCTCGGGTTCCCTTCCGATTGGGTAGTCCCGTTTGCCATATCTTATGGCGAAAGTTTTAATCATCCAACCCAGCAGATCATGAAGGAGGGTATACATATCACACCAAGTGGATACAACATAGGTTAGAAAAGGAAACTAACTCCATAGTTGAACTAGATACATGAGTGGCTTGATTTGTAATCCGAATAGTGATAATTCGTTGAGTAATGTTGTAGATTTGTATTATTTACACGTTGTTGTATGTGTTAAATGTTTATTCCTTGTGCTATGTAATTGTATTATATATTAGTGTAGCTAATGCTACCCTAGTGTAACTACATACACTAATGATCTACTCAAGTTGCTCGGCAACGGTTGGAATTGCTATGTTCAAGTCGTAGTCTTAAAAATTTCGGTCCCTAAATGAGTCCGGTTAGAGCCTAGGTATCACTAAGGAAACCTAATTCACTAAAACCATTGCTCTGATACCAATATGTAAAACCCCCAGATTTATTTACTTAATGAATAAATAAATAAATACAGGTTGCAACGATTGGTTCATTACACGATAGCGGAAGCTGTAATAGTGATTTCTAAGACTTGAATACATACACAAATACTAAGACTAAGTAATACAATGATCTAAGTTCTTCTAGATCAACGATAGACTTGAGGCCGGATAATCTATGTCCTTCCAGCTAGTAGGAATTTATCCAATTATAGCTAGCCTATTCCAACCGTGCCATGGCTATGAATTACCTGATAAACATACTTAAAAATGTCAACACAAAGGCTGGTGAGTTCACAGGTTTTATTATTGTAATGTAAAGTGGTTTTCCTTTAAAACGTTGTTATCGTGTACTTGGCCATAATATAGAACTGTTTTCCTCGAAAACATGTGATGACTTTAGAGTCATAAGGTGAAAACATTGAAAAGGTGTACATGGCCATATAATGAAACTATTTTCCTTGAAAACATTGACAAAGCGTTAGCACGTAACGAATGGCAAAACCAATTTGCACGATAACGATTGGCAGATCCATCTGCACGAAAACGATTCAATGTATATGATAAACAAAACAAGTTATGTTGACCCATTTGTAAACTAGCTAGGCATACAAATAATATGTACATACATGAGGCATAACCAAACCATAACACAGGTGTTTTGCCCCTCGCTCGTACCTCACGAGCAATTGTTTGAACACTATGCGGTTATTTGGCCAGAGGGACCCATGGTTAGCGCGACTAACCATGACCGGGGGTGTCAATCCCAATAGTACTATCCATAGAATCCCAGGCTAATCTATAGCTAATGGTTATAAATATGATGGTCAGGGGACTTCCAGCGCTCTATACGTGTTAACTCATGCAAACATAAAGGTCGGGTCTTGTTTTCTTGTTACCATATGAAAATAGTTGTAAGCATGTGTTATGTTCTCCAAACATATGAAATAAATATATTTCGTGTTTTCAAACATGTAAAGTAAGTATGTTTCTCCCCCCGGTGTTTATAAAACATTTAAAAGTAAAGAGGGGCCGTGAAACTCACCTGGTGACGTGCCAGGAACACTAATGTCCATTGGGTAACAAGGGTGACCAATATCCACGGGTTTACGTCCTATTCGAGTCATACGATACCTGTAGGTACTTTATGAGTTTTATAGACTAATCATAGTAATGTAAAGCGAATCTAAACTCGTATTGAGTCATCATGTGTGCGGTTGAGCTCGACTGATTCGTTAAGGTGTAAAGACTATTTGATAGTCATTATTGAGTTGTAGTTATACTTTGAGGAGTGTTGATTCGTCTTTGTGTATCTAGATACGTATAATAAAAATACTTGTACACATTTATTTATGTCAAAGCATAATCATAGTTTAACTATTCTTAGGAGGATACATAATATTTTTCTGGCCTACCCCGCACAATAGTATTATATGTACTCGGACGCATATGAATGCGTATACACATATATAAAACTTATCAAAAACTCACCATATATTATGTGAGTATTCCCTTTTGAAATAAACGTTTGAGTTTATATAAAATATACATTTGTATATGAATACGATTGTACGTATATTTAACATAATATTTGTTCAGGTTATAACGATTTAGGTCTTCATATTTATTCGAGGCATAATCGTTTAGGTTTTCAACCGTCCGTGTCTTATAGCCAATAATCATAATGATATAGACATATATATACCTTTTATATTTATGCATAAAAATGCGTATGTATATATATTTGATTCTATATATCGTGTTATATATCAATCGCTTGATTAAAAAAAAGGAGTATTAATATCATACGTTTATAATTATGAAAAGTATATTTGTATCGCCTTGTGTTTATTGTTATTTGCTCGTTTATTCGATCACTATTTAAATACTATTCATCAACATACCAGTTAGATATGTATATGTTTTATGCAAAACGCTTAAAGTCCAAATTCTTAGGTCGTATGTATTTTGTAGTAATTGTTTTATACTAAAGACATAACGTGAACGTTTTCGTCGATCAAATAATAATATCTAATAATTGCACGTATTGTTTATTTTCCTATTCAAAATATAAGTTTAGACAAACGTACTTGTCCAATTCATCCCGAGTAATAATCGTCGGCGTTTTATATATCACGAGTAGTTTGTAAATATACATATGGCGAAAGTAATAATTATTATTTATATATACGAATATTTGAGGATTGTTTGTTGTAATAACGTTCTCGTCTTAATATTTATATATTTTTCGTCTAAAATCATTTCTCATTTGAGCGGATTTCTTTTGTCAACACTACGTTTAATACGACTAGATTAATGTTTAACGCTACGTTATTATTTACTTTAATCGTTACGAATCATTTGAACTCAATGTAAATCTACCGCACATGCGTCTAACTTACGAATAATTAAATATAATCATATTAGTATGTGTTTTATACCTTTCGGGAGTCTTTTTTACAAACCGACACGTCCTAAACCTTACGTTACGCGTATTGACCACGTTTGACTGTCGTTGACCCGAGTTTGACTGAGTTTGACTTTCATTGACCGGGTTTGACCACGGTATGGACTGCTCAAATCTGTCAAAAAAAACATATTTTTAATATCCGGGAATGAAACCCGGCCACCACAAACGCTAAATCTACAATATATATTTACGGATCTTAAACGGAAATTAACCGTTCACCAAAGGTTACGTTTAAACTACCAAAACTAACCTCAATCCTTGTAGATCGGGATGGTAGAACGACCACAATACGGATCTGATCGTTTGGAGTTCGTCGGAGACTCGCCGGAAAGTGGCGAGTCGCCGGAAAAACGCATCTGTTCACCGGAATCATTCCAAATAGGAGTTTAACATTATGAGTGTGTAGATCTAGGTTTGAACAACCAGAAAAACGAGATGTGGACTCACCGAAAAGACGAAACTCGCCGGAAACCTAGTTTTGTCGTCGAAAAGCCCGCCAGAATGGTGTTCTCATTCGGAAACGGAGAAACGCGGAGGAGGAAGCCGGAAACCATCAGATCTCGTCCTCGTTTGGCGTCAGGTGGGGGTGGGACACCACCGTCTCCGCCGATGGGGCAAGAAGGCCTCCATGCTGCTGCTTCCACCATCTTCGCCGCCTGATGCGGCTGTTCCAGTCTGCCGAAAAAGCGGGCATGCCGGCTTTGATAGCGCCGCCATCACCACCATCTTCCTAACCCAGATCCGTCAACATCTCCGTCGCCTAACACCATTACTGTCTGTGGTTACCGCCGCTAGTGGTGGTTTCCGCTACCGCTGCTACTCGTCGACCACCAGAAGGCCTCCTCTTCGCTGGATCTACACCAGATAACCACCACCACCATTGTCGTCGTTGCTTGACGGGATTGAGTCGCCGAAGAGGCCACCGGAAGGTCCCCGGTCGTCCCCTCTCTCTTTCGGTTCTCTCTCTAGGGTTTGAGAGAGTTTCTTGAAAAATGGGGGGTGTTAAATGGGGGAAGAAAAGAATATGTTATATTTATATCTAGGGTTTTTAATTAAGTAGAAGAGTGTAGGTGGATACCGCGTGTCAAACCCGAAACGCTAAACTCAAATGTCACGTTTGGTAAAGTCGTGTTTAATTAATTTTACTCGGTATAATATTAATAATACTTAATACTATTTAAGTATTTTAATTAGTGAAATCTCTGTTTAATTTGATGCACGAACCGATACGCGTCGGTACCCGCGTTTTTAACGCACTCACCCTTTTTAACGTTTCGCATTCCGAGTATAGCCATTACTATTTTACTTATGATAATGAAGAAAACATTTATAATATTTGTCGTTTTACTGTACATGTCGGTGCTAACCGTACCGCTATCGTTAATCTTACTGCATGTAACGCAGTTTTAACGTTCACATACACGTACTACGCATGTATTTATCTGAACGGTCTTTCTGAATGAATATTAATACTTAATATTAATATTTCATTATCTTACTTGATTGATGTGCCGAATATCCGTTCAAGAACCAACATCTGACACGTTTAATGTTTAAAATTACTGGATTGCATGCGTTCTTGTATCTTTTCTAAAATTCTCAGAATCACATAACAAGTCATTAGATGAAACCAAGTGGCTAGTATGATGTTCGGATTGTGTAAATTTGAACCTCTAACGTGCTTGGACCCTTATTGGGCCTCAAAAGGGCTTGAAGTTCTATTGAGTCTTATTTGACCTAGTTGGGTTAGCCCAACAACTAGGTTTTAGGATACTTAAATTTTGCAGTTGTTACAATTCTTTGTAAACATACGTTTCATTCTTTGTTCATAATTCTTTCTCATATATATATATATATATATATAAAATATATATATTAGTATATCACGTATGATCACATTAGCATTCATATCATTTATTCATTTAGTGTATACATTTCAGCCCCAAAACATTTAATAAGGTTTGCACATAACATAGAAGGGGGCCCATAGAACTCACCTGATAAGCTAGTCTTGGTTGTCCTATACAAAGGTCCAACAACTGAATTAGGTAGTTAAATACACATCATACCCATTCCCGACTCTAACGGTTTAATCATTCTAAGCATACTGACTTTACTTAATGGTCTGCTGCCTGCGCACTTACCAAGTGCGCAAGGCCTTGCTCATGCGTACTTACCAAGTACGCAGGTACGCAGGAGAAAGATCATGCGTACTTACCAAGTACGCAGGTACGCAGGAGAAAGATCATGCGTACTTACCAAGTACGCAGGAGAATGATCATGCGTACTTACCAAGTGCGCAAGAAGAATGCTCTGATTTATTCATTTAGTGTATACATTTCAGCCCCAAAACATTTAATAAGGTTTGCACATAACATAGAAGGGGGCACATAGAACTCACCTAATAAGCTAGTCTTGGTTGTCCTATACAAAGGTCCAACAACGTCACGTACGGTCTGAATTAGGTAGTTAAATACACATCAGACCCATTCCCGACTCTAACGGTTTAATCATTCTAAACATACTGACTTTACTTACTGGTCTGCTGCATGCGCACTTACCAAGTGCGCAGGGCCTTGCTCATGCGTACTTGACAAGTGCGCAGAGCATTCTTCTTGCGTACTTGGTAAGTACGCATGATCATTCTCCTGCGTACTTGGTAAGTACGCATGATCTTTCTCCTGCGTACCTGCGTACTTGGTAAGTACGCATGATCTTTCTCCAGCGTACCTGCGTGTAACATTTCTGATTTTTAGTAGCCATATTTCAATTCAATGTAATGCAATTTCAAATTCAATGCTCGTGCACTGCCTTATTATTTTGCTTACCGTAAACTAAATGCAATGATTCAATACAAATTTACAAGTTTTGCTCGATTATATACACTTAAACGCTATACAAGTAACTATTTATTTCAAACTAATCAAACCTGAAAAGTCAAGGACTAAAGTTGAAAATTTATCAAGAAACCCTAATTAACACGGTCGTGCTTCGTCCTGGCACGGTCGCGCCAAGTGCCTCGGCACGATCGCGCGACTGGTCCTGGAACGATCGCGCGACTGGTCCTGGAACGATCGCGCCCGGTGCCTAAGCACGGTCGCGCCTCTCTTGGGCACGGTCGCGCCTGCGTAACTGTCAAAACGTAAATGTGATTTCAAAACGCTCGATCGTTCGAATTCAAACCCGGTTACGTTTCATTCTCATTGTCAAGGAAAATAACTCAGTTGATTACGATTATTATTATCAAAACTCTCTTCCTCTCAAGAAAAACCGTCGATCTTTTCCCTCAAGACTCAAATCCTAAAATTCGATCAAGTTCCTCTCAAGCAATCAAGAAATTCTATTCAGCAATCTCCCCTGTTATTATTGGACTCTTTGGACTAGACGGAATTGCAGTAGAAGTCGCCGGAAACCGCTACCGCCGACGCCGGAACTCCCTCCTACCGATCGCTATCAATTCCTTACTGTTTGAGGTAATTGAATCATCCCTCCTTTTCGTTTCGGTCCATATATCAAAAGCCCCCTATCAATCTGGGCTTTCATTACAGAAATCGTCCGAATCAGAATGATTATTTTGATAAGAAGATATTTAATCGAATCCATACTTAAACACGATTTACATGCAATTAAATTATATGAAGAGACTCGTAATAACTCAGTAATCAAAATCCCTATCAAACCCAGCGCTATAAATACAAGATTTGTTCAATTCGTGTCTGATTTGGAAGAGACACGGTCGCGCTAATCATCTAGCGCGGCCGTGCCTCATGAAACGCGGTCGTGCCGACTAGCAGCGCGGTCGTGTCCTCCTGTCCAGACCTAGTCATGCCCTTTGGGCTAGCCTCTGTTGTGTCTAAAAATCATAGACACGACCGTGCCAAGCCAAGGCACGGTCGTGCCTGTTGACTAGTCTAGTTTGTGCCCTCTGTTGATCAACCCGGTCGCGCCCCGACTAGCGCGGTCGCGCCCGTGGCTTGAGCACGATCGTGCCCTTCCGAGGCACGGTCGTGTGTGACTCAGAAATTGTAACAGAATTATAATTTTATATTTTTCGATCAATAAATGTTTCAAATTTTATAAAGATATGTTTTCTGTATTTGAAGAGATAAATATTATTTATTTAAAAGTTTATTTAAAAAGTTTATAAAAATTAAATTTATATTTATCTTACACTTAAATGATGTTTTTAATTGATTAAGTTACAAGTTTATAAATAAATAAGATAATAATTATTTATTTAATATTTAAACAAAAATCATTTATTTATTTATACTTAATTACAATCAATATTTACATTATTTCATAAACTATAATCATTTACTTATTTATTAATTTACATTTAACACATGCATTATTTTCATAATCAACAATTTTATAAGAATTCTATTTTATTATTTAAATTCCAAACTTTAATCAAATAATCCAAAAATGATTACTACAACTTTATATATTTCATTTAATACTTTTTATACACAAATTCAACCTTCAATGTTAGACTTAAACTTTGTACACCAATTTGATTTAATATACATTACTATCTAGGTTAACCCGTGCGTATCAAGAGCCCTTATTTTATCTATACTCTTTGTTTGCTACATCTCCATACCAAGTGAGTATTCACAACCCCTTTTTACTCTTTTACACTTTTGGGGTGGAACATGAACTCTATACACATTACACATTTACATTTACGCAAACAACACAAGTGCAAAATCCAATTTACATACATGTGTGCAAAATTTGAGCTTTGTGCCCGATTGCTAGTTGTGCTAACCTTTGTATGCGATTATGTGCAATCATTAACTATACAAGCCGACGGTTTTCAATGATAGATCTATTGAGTCTGACAAACCCACCCATGGTGCGCGGTGATTGAAACCGACAACACAATTTTTTTGCATGCTAGTTACAAGGTTTGGTTGTACATGGTTACACAATAGCTGCTCCCCATAAATGCCTTATTTTATCATGTTTTGTAAAGGATTTGTTTTCAACTATATGCTATCTATTTACAACTGTGTTATACTCACCAACTTTTTAGTTGACTTTATTTTATTCATGTTTCAGGCCCTACTATGTGAGAATGATTCAAGACGTGCTCAATATAGGATTTGGACTTAGCAATTTAAATCAAAATTTTATGAGTTGTTTTATGTTTCTTGTTTGCATTTGGTTTGTACTTGGATTAATTGTAATGGAAATTTAACTTTAATATATTTCAATTTAGTCAACCATGTGCTATGAACAGTCTTACATGTCCCGCCCCGATGATTCCGCCATCGGTCGGGGTGTGACAGATTGGTATCAGAGCCTTGGTTATAGGGAACTAGGTTATTAGACACCTTTGACCTAGACTATAACTTTAGGACAACCCCTTATGCTATGCTTCATGATTATGTGCTATGTGCTACATGTTATATGTTACATGCTCAGTATGATTACTTATTATTTCATTTTGATGACTTATGTGTTTTAAATCCATGACCTAGTAGGATATTCTTAATAATTAAATAAATAACATCATTTCCTATATTCTAAAACCTCATACTATCTTCTTTCTATCCTTATCCTTTCTAAGCATGTGGAAAAATCCTTGAAACAAAAATCTTTAAAATTTTTATTTCTTCGTTAAGGTTTTTAAACTTGTTAAATTATTTTAGGACACGTGCAATCTGGAAGGGTGACACCTGTATTTTGGGTTTTTTGTCTAGGAAAGCATTTCGCATAAATCCCAATCAACCGAGGGACCCGTATGCTTTCCTGGGAATTCCCGAGATGAGTGTTTACTTATAGGCTAAAGCATGTCTCCTTGAAAATTATATAAGTTTAATTAACCTTAATGTGCCATGGTATTCAAGTGATTTTGTCACTTTTCAGTACAATCCAAACTTAGAATATCTATTTTTATTTTTGTTATCTCATTCTATTAAATCCTATCAAATCTCATAAGTTCTTACAATTTTTCTTGTCTTGTGAAAAATCTGTAGAATGCCTCCTCGTCGTGCTCCCGCAACCAACGCCAACACCGACATTGCTGCTATTCTTACCCAATTGGTGACACAACTCACCCAAGCCAATGGTGCCACCAATGGCAACAATGGTGGAAATGGAAGCAATAGTGGTAATAATGGTGGAAATGGTGGTAATAATCCATCTCAATGCACCTTCAAGCACTTCAACTCGTGCAATCCCCTAAAGTTCTATGGTACCGAAGGAGCTACTGGACTCCTTCAATGGTTCAAAAGCATTGAGAATACCTTTCTCAATAGCGACTGTCCCGACAACCTCCGTGTTCGTCATGCTACAAGTGTCCTACAAAAACGGGCACTTACATGGTGGAATGGGGAGAAAAGGAATAGGGGTGTTGATGTAGCTATGGCCTTACCTTGGAATGAGGTAAAAAGGCTTATGACCGAGGAGTTCTGTCCTCGAAATGAAGTGAAAAAGTTAGAAGCTGAATTTTGGGATCTTGCCCAAGATAGTGGGGAAAGCTTAGCATATACAACTCGGTTCCATGAGTTGAGTCTTCTAGTGCCCCACATGGTCACTCCTTTGTCCCGTTGTATCGAGAAGTATATTGGTGGGCTACCAAGACAAATCCAAGATATTGTCTTAGGTAGAAATCCTGCTACTCTGGAGGATGCTATTCGACTATCCGTACCTTAACTGATAACCATGTGAAAGCGGGAACACTTACTAAGAAGGGTACTAAGAAAGTTTCTGAAACCGTAACCCCTCCTACTCACAACAAAGAAGCCACAACCGAGCCCTCTCGCAGTAATAGAAAGAGGAAGGTTAGAAATTTTGCTGTGATTACTCCTGCTGTTCCCGTCAACCAAGCTGCACCTATGGTTCAAGCGCCGGCTAAAAAGCCATATGTTGGAATCTACCCACTTTGTGCCACCTGCAACTACCATCATCCCCAAAACATCCCAGGTCGCCTTTGTACTTATTGTGGGAGATATGGTCATACGGTTAGTATTTGTAGGACCAAAGCTCTTACGGGCCAAGTCAACCCTCCAAACTGAACCGTACCTCAAGTGGCTAATCATGGTGCTCCCGCCATTGCTAATGGGCGTGCTTGCTATGAGTGTGGTGACCCGAACCATTTTCGTGATCAATGTCCAAGACTTGCAAATGCTAGACGAGCTCGTGGGCGTGCGTTCAACATAAACGCCAACGAAGCTCAAGCCAACAATGACGTGGTCAATGGTACGTTTCTTGTTAATAGTCAATATGCCTCTATTTTATTCGATACCGGAGCCGATAAAAGTTTTGTGTCACTTAATTTTGAACCTTTACTTGCAAAGACTCGGTCCCAATTAGAGAAAACATTTACCGTTGAAGTAGCAAATGGTGACTCCCTTACAATTGAGTCCATTATCTATGATTGCTCTTTAGAACTTAATGATCACACATTCCCAATCAACCTTGTTCCAATGCCACTAGGAAGCTTTGATATTATCATAGGTATGGATTGGCTATCAAATCATCATGCCGAAGTCATTTGCTTTGAAAAGTGTATCCAAATTCCGCTACCATTGGGAGAAACCTTAAGAGTTTTTGGTGAAAAGCCTTGCAAGGGACTTAAGTTGATGTCGTGTACTACCGCTCAAAAGTACTTACGAAAAAAGTACATTGCTTTCTTAGCTCATATTGTTCATAAGGATGTCAAGGAGAAGAGTATCCAAGACATTCCGATCATTCGGGATTTCCCCGAAGTTTTTCCTAAGGATTTATCCGGTCTTCTTCCCGTTCATCAAGTAGAGTTCCGTATTGATCTTATACCTGGAGCTAACCCCGTGGCTAGAGCCCCTTATCGTCTTGCACCTTCTGAAATGCAAGAACTTGCAAGTCAACTTCAAGAGCTCTCCGACAAGGGATTCATCCGTCCGAGTCATTCACCGTGGGGTGCACCCGTCTTATTTGTTAAGAAGAAGGATGGATCGTTTCGCATGTGTATTGACTACCGCGAACTCAATAAGCTTACTATCAAGAACCGTTATCCTTTACCCAGAATTGATGATCTCTTTGATCAACTTCAAGGTTCTACTTGCTTCTCGAAGATTGATCATCGATCCGGTTATCATCAGCTTCGTGTTCAAGAAGATGACATTCCTAAGACTGCTTTTCGAACAAGGTATGGTCATTACGAGTTCATGGTTATGCCTTTCGGGTTAACCAATGCACCCGCAGTTTTCATGGATCTCATGAATCGTGTGTGCAAACCGTACCTTGATAAATTCATGATTGTCTTCATTGATGATATCTTAATCTATTCCAAGACTAAAGCCGATCATGAACAACACCTTAGATTGGTTTTGGAACTCTTGAGAAAAGAACAACTATATGCCAAATTCTCCAAATGCGAATTTTGGCTAAAAGAAGTTCAATTTCTTGGTCACATCGTCAACGACAAGGGTATTCATGTTGATCCTGCTAAGATTGAAACGGTTAAGAATTGGAATGCCCCGAAGACTCCTACCGAAGTTCGTTCGTTTCTTGGTCTTGCGGGTTATTATCGTCGTTTCATCTCAAACTTCTCCAAGATTGCTGTCCCTCTTACCGCTTTGACCCACAAGGGTAAGACTTATGAATGGGGACCGATACAAGAAGAAGCTTTTCAAACCCTCAAGCAAAAGCTGTGCAATGCTCCCATATTGACTCTCCCCGACTAAAATGATGATTTAGTTGTCTATTGTGATGCTTCTAACCAAGGTCTTGGTTGTGTTCTCATGCAACGAGGCAAAGTAATCGCTTATGCATCAAGGCAACTCAAAGTTCATGAGAAGAATTATACGATGCACGATCTCGAGTTGGGTGCGGTCGTATTCGCGTTAAAGATTTGGAGACATTACCTATATGAAACGAAATGTGTGGTGTTCACCGACCACAAAAGTCTTCAACATATTTTCAACCAAAAAGAACTCAATATGAGGCAACGACGTTGGGTCGAACTCCTTAACGACTACGACTGCGAGATTCGTTACCATCCCGGCAAAGCGAATGTTGTAGCCGATGCTTTGAGTCGAAAAGACCATGTTATGCTTCATTGTGCCCGTATTCAAACCGATATTCAAACCCGTATCTTAGAAGCTCAACACGTCTAGGTAACCGAGGGTAACATGTACGAAGAAATGTCATGTGGTGTTGAACTCCTTCTTGAATCAAAACCCAATGGCTTACTCTATTACTTGAACCGTATTTGGGTTCCCGATCGCGACGATCTCCGTGCATTTCTCATGAACGAGGCTCATAAGACTCGTTATTCTATTCATCCTGGTGCAGATAAAATGTGCCAAGATCTTCGCCAACTTTATTGGTGGCCCGGTATAAAGAAAGACATAGCTCTTTATGTGGCCAAATGCTTAACCTGTTCCAAAGTCAAAGCCGAACATCAACGTCCATTTGGTTTACTCGAACAACCAGAAATTCCCGTGTGGAAATGGGAGAATCTAGCTATGGATTTCATTACCAAACTCCCTCGCACCTCGAGTGGTTATGATAGTATTTGGGTGATCATTGATCGACTCACCAAATCTGCTCATTTCTTTCCTATCCGTGAAGACTATCGGGTTGAGAAACTAGCCCGAATTTACATTGATGAAATTGTGAGCCGTCATGGTGTTCCTTTGAACATAATATCTGATCGAGATGCCCGGTTCACTTCTCGATTTTGGCAATCTCTCCAAACTGCTCTTGGTACACGATTGGATTTGAGCACGGCTTACCATCCCCAAACTGATGGTCAAACCGAACGAACAATCCAAACTCTTGAAGACATGCTTATAGCTTGCGTAATCGATTTTGGTGGCAATTGGGATTCACATTTATCCCTCATTGAGTTCTCTTACAATAATAGCTACCACACAAGTATCAACATGGCTCCATTCGAAGCTCTCTATGGTCGCAAGTGTCGTTCTCCTATCTGTTGGAACGAGATTGGTGAAGCACAAATCACTGGTCCCGAGTTAATTCAAGAAACATCCGACAAGATTATTCAAATCCGTGACAATATTCGAGTAGCGAGGAGTCGGCAAAAGAGTTATGCCGACAAACGTCGAAAACCCTTGGAATTCCAAGTCGGTGACCTTGTTCTTCTAAAGGTGTCTCCATGGAAGGGCGTGATCCGTTTTGGAAAGAAAGGCAAGTTAGCACCTCGTTATGTTGGTCCATTCAAGATCCTTGAAAGGATTGGGAAAGTGGCCTACAAGCTCGAGTTACCTCCATCTCTTGGCAATGTGCATCCTACATTTCATATATCTAATCTGAAGAAGTGTCTCGTTGATGAAAATCTCCATATACCGCTTGACGACGTGCGCATTGATGAAACGATGCACTTCGTTGAGAAGACGGTGGAAATTATGGATCGTGAAGTCAAACAGCTCAAGCGAAGTCGCATTCCTATTGTCAAAGTTCGTTGGGAATCTAAGCGTGGTCCTGAGTTCACTTGGGAACGAGAAGACCAAATGAAGCTCAACTACCCTTATCTTTTTAATGATACTGTTGTTCCCTCTAGCTAAATTTCGGGACGAAATTCTCTCAACATGGGGAGACTGTAACATTTCTGATTTTTAGTAGCCATATTTCAATTCAATGTAATACAATTTCAAATTCAATGCTCGTGCACTGCCTTATTATTTTGCTTACCGTAAACTAAATGCAATGATTCAATACAAATTTACAAGTTTTGCTCGATTATATACACTTAAACGCTATACAAGTAACTATTTATTTCAAACTAATCAAACCTGAAAAGTCAAGGACTAAAGTTGAAAATTTATCAAGAAACCCTAATTAACACGGTCGTGCTTCGTCCTGGCACGGTCGCGCCAAGTGCCTCGACACGATCGCGCGACTGGTCCAGGAACGATCGCGCCCGGTGCCTAAGCACGGTCGCGCCTCTCTTGGGCACGGTCGCGCATGCGTAACTGTCAAAACGTAAATGTGATTTCAAAACGCTCGATCGTTCGAATTCAAACCCGGTTACGTTTCATTCTCATTGTCAAGGAAAATAACTCAGTTGATTACGATTATTATTATCAAAACTCTCTTCCTCTCAAGAAAAACCGTCGATCTTTTCCCTCAAGACTCAAATCCTAAAATTCAATCAAGTTCCTCTCAAGCAATCAAGAAATTCTATTCAGCAATCTCCCCTGTTATTATTGGACTCTCTGGACTAGACGGAATCGCAGTAGAAGTCGCCGGAAACCGCTACCGCCGACGCCAAAACTCCCTCCTACCGATCGCTATCAATTCCTTACTGTTTGAGGTAATTGAATCATCCCTCCTTTTCATTTCGGTCCATATATCAAAAGCCCCCTATCAATCTGGGCTTTCATTACAGAAATCGTCCGAATCAGAATGATTATTTTGATAAGAAAATATTTAATCGAATCCATACTTAAACACGATTTACATGCAATTAAATTATATGAAGAGACTCGTAATAACTCAGTAATCAAAAGCCCTATCAAACCCAGCGCTATAAATACAAGATTTGTTCAATTCGTGTCTGATTTGGAAGAGACACGGTCGCGCTAATCATCTAGCGCGGCCGTGCCTCATGAAACGCGGTCGTGCCGACTAGCAGCGCGGTCGTGTCCTCCTGTCCAGACCTAGTCATGCCCTTTGGGCTAGCCTCTGTTGTGTCTAAAAATCATAGACACGACCGTGCCAAGCCAAGGCACGGTCGTGCCTGTTGACTAGTCTAGTTTGTGCCCTCTGTTGATCAACCCGGTCGCGCCCGTGGCTTGAGCACGATCGTGCCCTTCCGAGGCACGGTCGTGTGTGACTCAGAAATTGTAACAGAATTATAATTTTATATTTTTCGATCAATAAATGTTTCAAATTTTATAAAGATATGTTTTCTGTATTTGAAGAGATAAATATTATTTATTTAAAAGTTTATTTAAAAAGTTTATAAAAATTAAATTTATATTTATCTTACACTTAAATGATGTTTTTAATTGATTAAGTTACAAGTTTATAAATAAATAAGATAATAATTATTTATTTAATATTTAAACAAAAATCATTTATTTATTTATACTTAATTACAATCAATATTTACATTATTTCATAAACTATAATCATTTACTTATTTAATAATTTACATTTAACATATGTATTATTTTCATAATCAACAATTTTATAAGAATTCTATTTTATTATTTAAATTCCAAACTTTAATCAAATAATCCAAAAATGATTACTACAACTTTATATATTTCATTTAATACTTTTTATACACAAATTCAACCTTCAATGTTAGACTTAAACTTTGTACACCAATTTGATTCAATATACATTACTATCTAGGTTAACCTGTGCGTATCAAGAGCCCTTATTTTATCTATACTCTTTGTTAGCTACATCTCCATACCAAGTGAGTATTCACAACCCCTTTTTACTCTTTTACACTTTTAGGGTGGAACATGAACTCTATACACATTACACATTTACATTTACGCAAACAACACAAGTGCAAAATCCAATTTACATACATGTGTGCAAAATTTGAGCTTTGTGCCCGAGTGCTAGTTGTGCTAACTTTTGTATGCGATTATGTGCAATCATTAACTATACTAGCCGACGGTTTTCAATGATAGATCTATTGAGTCTGACAAACCCACCCATGGTGCGCGGTGATTGAAACCGACAACATGTTTTTTTTTGCATGCTAGTTACAAGGTTTGGTTGTACATGGTTACACAATAGCTGCTCCCCATAAATGCCTTATTTTATCATGTTTTGTAAAGGATTTGTTTTCAACTATATGCTATCTATTTACAACTGTGTTATACTCACCAACTTTTTAGTTGACTTTATTTTATTCATTTTTCAGGCCCTACTATGTGAGAATGATTCAAGACGTGCTCAATATAGGATTTGGACTTAGCAATTTAAATCAAAATTTTATGAGTTGTTTTATGTTTCTTGTTTGCATTTGGTTTGTACTTGGATTAATTGTAATGGAAATTTAACTTTAATATATTTCAATTTAGTCAACAATGTGCTATGAACAGTCTTACATGTCCCGCCCCGATGATTCCGCCATCGGTCGGGGTGTGACACTGCGTACTTGGTAAGTACGCATGATCTTTCTTCTGCGTACCTACGTACTTGGTAAGTACGCAGGACGTCTCTACTGCGTACTTGATAAGTACGCAGCACCTGTTTTCTAGACAAGTCCGAAATTTTGCATGTTAATCCGATCATGCTAATCTTACAACTTTCTTTGATCAAAAGGTGCGGTTTTCACTCTAGATGCTAGTTCTAAGCTTATTTTCAAGATTCATCCATAAAAACGTCTCCTATTTAGCTAAAACCCGAAAAATCCCAAAATGAAGAAAAACTCAGTTTTAGGTCGAATCGTTACCTGGATTGTGATTCTGAGTCGGAGGTTTTGCTCACGAGTGTCACACCCCGACCGATGGCGGAATCATCGGGGCGGGACATGTTTACTGTTCATAAGCACAAGGTTGACTAAATTGAAATATATTAAACTTCAAATTCCATTACAATCATTCAAACAAAATCAAATCCAAGATAGAAACAAAATTTCAAAACATAGACTTCTTTATTTAAATTAGCTAAGTCCAAAGCCTAAGTGTAGCACATCTTGATCAAACTCACACATTAGTACCTGAAACATGAATAAAATAAAGTCAACTAAAAAGTTGGTGAGTATAACACAGGTTTGTATATAGATAGCATATAGTTTGTAAAACAAATCCATATATAACATGATAAATAAGGCATTTATGGGGAGCAGCTATTGTGTAACCAAGTACAATCAAACCTTTGTAACTAGCATGCAAAATTGTGTTGTCGGTATCAATCACCCCAATCTGGGTGGGTTTGTCAGACTCAATAGATCTATCATTGAAAACCGTCGGCTTGAATAGTTAATGATTGGACATAAGTGTTCACAAAAGTTAGCACACATAGCACTCGGGCATAAAGCTCAAATTGCACACATGAATGTAAATAGGATTTGTATTTGTGTTGTTTGTGTAAATGTAAATATGTAATTTGATAGAGTTCATGTTTCACCCCAAAAGTGTAAAAGAGTAAAAGGGGCTATGAAATACTCACTTGGTTTGAAGGCGTAGCTAACAAAGATACTAGATAGAATAAGGATCCTTGAAACGCACAAGTTAACCTAGTTTGTAATGCGTATTGTATCAATAGTGTGCACAAAAGTTTAAGTTTAAAGTTGAATTTGAATTTGTGTATAAGGCCATTGATTTGTACTTAAAAGTATTGAATAAAATATAAGGTTTTGAAATAAACATTTTTGAAGCATTTTGTTTAATGTTTGAGTTTGAATAATTAATTAAGTAAATTAAATAATTATCGTTTGTGAAAATATTGTAAGTGTTGAATGTAATTAGCAGCATCTGAATCAGATTCGGGTTCAAACTCACTACTTGTACTTTCTTGTCTCTTTCTTTTAGAAGACGACTCGGGAAGGGTCACCGCTGTCGTTCTTCTCGGGTGTGATTGGTCTGGTGCATCATTAGAATAAGATGAATCAGATTCTGTTGCTTCGGAGTCAGATTCTTCAGCACCAGCACTTCTTTCTTCTTCATCTCCTTCATCTTCAGATTCATCACCACCTTCAACTTCCTCCTCTTCTTGGTCGTTAGAGTGTTCACTGAGTTCAGGCTCCGACTCGGGACTATACCATCTGAAATCATCTGGGGCCACATATGCTTCGTTGATTAAGTGTCCAAAGAGAGGAGTATGCACAGGGGTAGGTTCTACACTGCCTGGCTTTAAGAATTCAGCAAATACTCTCTTGTCCACTCTCTTCACTTGTAATCTCTCCCCAATTGCCGGTATATTTGGCAACGCATCATTGATTAGCAGCTGGATCAATCTTGGATACAACATGAATATAAACTTCTCCGCCATATAGATCTAGTCGGTTATGGCCTTGTATACGTACTTAGAGAAGTTGTAGCCCTTGTTGAGATATAAACCCACCATTGCAGCCGCTAAGTGATGACCCATGGCATCCTTTCCTGCTTTCCTTAAAGAGATGCACATGATCATGATGTGGGCAAAGTAGCGCCATTGACCGAGTACCCACATCTTCTTGTACGAAGCATAGTCCGTTGTACCGACGTATCCCATTCTCTGCCTCCAACAACCATCGACAAACTAATCAGGATAGGTAATTGGGTCAGTTACAAGATCCCGAAACTGTAACACTCTCCTGATGGTGTCTTCGGATTTGGCTATCTGTTGACCTTTTTTCAGTAGCCCTAATGACGTTCGGGATTACTATACAGTCATGATCTGTTGTTGCCCAGAATTGATCCATGTAAGGTCTTGAGACGATAGGATCTGCAGAGATAGCATAGCTGATCTTCGAGCGGTTCAGGAAATCAACTATCTCCCTGTATTCAAGTGCAGCACCTTTCCACTCGGGTTGTGTTAGAGCCAGTAGATTAAATTCACTTGTAAATGCATGAGCCATCACTACAAGAACACACAATGAACACAATAAGAACAAATGGAATCATTAGAATTGAACATACATGACTTGGTATAGCACTTTCACAAAGATCAGAGTTCCAGACTTAGAAAATTTTCCAAGTGTTCCTTCCTGCGTACTTAGTAAGTACGCAGGTAGATGGTCTTACGTACTTAGTAAGTACGCACGATTTGCTTCTTGCGTACTTACTAAGTACGCATGAACCTGTACTTGGAAAATTTTGAAAATCCAAAATCAAATCTGTGTGATTTGGTTGTGGATTTTGGTCACCACAGAGTCAAAAAACATGCCTAAGACTCATGGGACCAAAACCATCACCAATGGCATGCAAAATCATGGTCATTTTGACCTAACCCAGTTCCGACACAAGAATACGGTTCCACAGAGGGTCAAAGTCTAAATCAAACAAATGTCAAGGACGATATGTGAGTAATTAGGGTTCGATTAAAGATCATAAACAAGATTTAGGTCTTAATTTCAGTAAAGAACATTCAAAACTTGTCTCAATTTTGACATCCAACCCTAGGTTCAAGAATAGTCAAAAAAGGTCCAAAACATGATGATTTTTGGATGGAATCGTCTAAGAATCTCACCAATAGTTAATTAGGTGAAGATGAAACAATGAACGGGACGAAAAAGTCGTTTGGAATCACACAATTTTTTGAGGAAATATGAATTGGAGGGAATAGCACAGTGGGTTCGTTTGAAATGAGATAAAGTCTGAGAAATTTTCTAAGTCCACTATATATACCCACACATTCGGGTCTTGCGTACTTAACAAGTGCGCAAGACTTAACTCTTGCATACTTGGCAAGTACGCATGACTTAAGTCTTGCGTACTTACAAGTACGCAAGGTTTAATTTCTTCGCACCTGACAAGTACGCAGAAACCCTTGTGAAATCCAATTTCAACTCAATTTATGAAGATTGTCAAGTCAAAATAGCGAACCGAATAAGAACATTCAATCAAGAGGTTTCAAAAGCAATTCAAGGAAGTTAAACACAAATATTTTTGGCTTTTCTTAAGTTTTGATAAACTGTACTTAAAATCTTTTTGAAATTTTTTATAATAATTGAACTATACATTAACATAAAATCTTTTTGAGCTTTTCTGAATGAAGATAAAATGCACAAGAATATACACACAAGCTATTTTTGGACAAAGTCACGAGCAGAGGATCATATCAGACTATTGTAAACAAAAATGATACCCAATAAACATCAAAGAATATGGGATCATGTCATGGATTACTACTTATTCATACGTAATATGCAATACAAGCAAGTTAACTCAAGTTGTCATTATTATAAGATTTGAAACCATAAGCATCTTTGTATCACGTTCTTGTGTGTTAAGGAATTAATTATAAGTATACAACGTGTATCCCACATTTCTGCTACAGAAATTTAAATTGCACTATCTCAAGGCATCTAAGATTTTCCCAAAGATTTCCAAATCTCCAGAATGAAGTTACATCGTTTAGCACAGAAAAAAAATCAAGCAGAATCCATAAGGATTATCAAGAATCATAAGATTCATAATCGAGTGATTCATTTGTCTTGGTTTGATAGGTTTTTCTTCAGTGAATATCATATGATGATTCAGGTTAATAGATATGGAGTCTGTGTATTTGGGTAAGGGGATCCAACTTTTATCTGGATTTGATTTCAATGAATCAGGTATGATTCAAGGGTGAGTATATGCTGAACAAATGATGTCAAGACATATCTTGGCCCAACTTCCCATTACATACTTATGAGTATGGGCAGTGAAGTGAATCGAAAAATTGTGCTAAAGACATAACCCAAAACTAGTCTCATAAGAAAATATTTGCCAAAATCTTACATCCTTTATCTGATAATGATCTTTTTGTATTCTTTTACACACACACACATGCATACATGGGTTCAAATCACAGTTGTAGTATTGATTTAGTTTCCACACTACTAATGATTCAAAAATGCTTATAGCCTACTGACAATTCAAATTACTTGCAAATAATCAAATTAAAACTGAAACAACTTAAATTTTCAAGTAATCATGACGCGATCATTTTCGATATGTGTAGTCTAAGACGTTTAGATCACTTACTGATGTACTATCATTTCCTTTTTCCTTCAAAAGACTTTGCAATTTTCATGATTTTCTATTTTGTTTGGATATTCTGAAGATGTTAATTAAAGAGAAAACCGAACTGAACAAAAGAAATTTAAAAAAAATAAAGATTAACTTCCATGAAATGATTTGATTTTGAAAAAAAAATTTCACTCAGGATTGAACATTCCTATCAAGTTGACCAGATGTTCAAAACGGGTCCGATCAAACACCTTAGTGAAAAGGTCAGCAAAGTTGTCATCCGTGTGAACTTTGACAAGTTCAACCAAATGCTTTTCAGCACAGTCATGGATGAAATGCTTAGTTTTGGAATGTTTCACCGGGTTGTTCGTGATAGACATAGTGGCATTATAGTCAATGAATAAAGGAGTTACAGTGTAGTTCAAGCCATAATCTATCAATTGCTGCTGGATCCACAATATCTGAGAACAACAGCTCGCGGCAGCAATGTACTCTGCTTCACATGTTGAGACAGAAACCATTAACTGCTTCTTACACTGCCAGGAGACTAGCCTGTCTCCTAAGAATTGACATCCACCTGAAGTTGATTTTCTATCAAGTTTACAACCTCCATAATCAGAATCGGTATAGGCTTTGAAGTTGAATGACTGCTGCTTCGAGTACCAAAGACCCAATCGGGGTTTCCCCTTCAAGTATCTGAAGATCCTCTTAACAGCTATCAGGTGAGACTCCTTTGGTTGTGACTGAAACCTTGAGCACAAGCATATAGCAAACATTATGTCGGGCCATGAAGCTGTGAGATACATAAGAGATCCGATCATCCCACGGTACAATTTGCAATCCACATCCTTTCCATCTTTGTCTGGATGCAGACCATGATTGACTGGGATAGGTGTGCCATAAGTACTGCTATCATTCATCTTGTATTTTGTCAAGATGTCCTGCACATACTTAGTTTGATGTAGATAAATGCCATCCTCTCTTTGACTGACTTGTATACCCAGGAAGAACGAAAATTTACCCATGTTGCTCATTTCAAACTTGGACTTCATCACCTGTTCGAATTCCCTACACATCCCTTCATTTGTAGACCCAAAGATAATGTCGTCGACATAAACTTGCACTAGTAGAATATCACCTCTTGCTTTCCTAATGAAGAGAGTCGAGTCAATTTGTCCTCGGTCGAAACCATTGGACAGTAGATGTTTTTATAAAGTCTCATACCATGCCCTAGGTGCTTGATGAAGACCATAAAGTGCTTTATCTAGCTTGTACACTTTATTGATATTATGCGGATCTTCAAAACCTGGAGGTTGAGTGACATAGACCTCTTCATGAACTTTCCCATATAGAAAAGCACTCTTCACATCAAGTTGATAGACCTTGAAGCTGACAAAGGAGGCGTAAGACAGAAACAGTCGAATGGCCTCAAGTCTCGCAACTGGGGCATACACCTCTGTGTAATCCTGGCCCTCTTGCTGATAAAAACCTTGAACAACCAACCTTGATTTATTCTTCACTACAACATGTCGATCGTCCGTCTTGCATTTGAATACCCATCTGGTTCCAATCGGATGCATACCCTTAGGAAGGTCAACCAAATCCCACACGTGCAACTTTTGGAATTGAGACAATTCGTCTTGCATCGCCTCTATCCAGCAGTTGTCAGCGAGAGCCTCTTTCACATTCTACGGCTCCAATTGGGATACAAAGGCAGCATGCAGACATGTTTCCATGATACAAGTGTCAAGTATCTCTGCATATAGACTGTGTTCTCGGCTATGGTTCTGTGACGAGTTAGAACACCGGCATTAGGATCACCAATAATGTTGTCAATTGGATGATTCTTATGCACTCTCGTCTCTGGTACATGTGGTTCGTGGATGTTTGAATCTAGATTCGTGCTCAACTCACCCATATTCTGTGTTCCAGAAGAAGAAGATTCAATGTTGATTGGATCAGCTGGAGCTTCATTTCCTACGCGAGTTTTAGGATCAGCTTGAACGTCATTTCCATCAACATGAATAACTTCAATGTCGTCATTATCATGAGTTCCAGATGAATAAGCAGCATTTAAATCGGGAGTGGTTATTGGTACAGTTGCACGGGTTGAGAAATTTGAGTCATCACCGCCACCAAAGAACTCGTACACATTGGCGGCATCATCTGCAGATAGATCAGGAAGGCTGAAAGACTTGAATAGAGCATCATAATCAAAACCCCAAGTTGGACCTGTTGGTTCTGGTGGAATGCTGTGTTTTTTGCAATCCAATTCGAACCATTCTTCGATTGAACGAGTTCCTATATTGTACACTCTCTTGCATGGTGAGTTAGCAACATATCCTAAGAAGATGCCTTCCACCGCTTTTGCATGAAATTTGGATTGATGATCCTTGTACTGTAACAACAAGGAACATGGACTACCAAATGGGACTAGGTAGTCAATATTGGGAGGTCGATTGTTGAAAAGCTCATAACAAGTTTTGTTGTGTATCTTAACCACCAGAACTCTATTTAAAACGTGACAAGATGTGTTGACTGCTTCCACCCAGAAAGTTACAGGAAGCTTAGCATCTGACAGCATTGTCCGTGCAGTTTCAATAACAGTCCTGTTCTTCCGTTCTGCAACTCCATTCTGCTGGGGTGTATACGACGCACTGAATTCATGACGAATGCTCTTCTTGAGATAGAAAAGCTCCATCATATTGTTCTTGAACTCTGCGTCGTTGTCACTCCTTATTCTTCTCACCTTCAGCTTGCATAAAGATTCCAAGCTCAAGATCAGGTATTGAAGAATATCAGCAGTCTCATCCTTTGTACCTAAGAAATGCACCCAAGAAAAACGTGAGAAATCATCAGTTACAACTAGACAATATGACTTTCCTCCAATACTCCTGATAATTATGGGTCCAAACAAATCCATGTGAAGGAGCTCCAAAGGGGTATCAATAGAGTTTTGGATCTTGGGCTTGTGAGACTTTCGTTGTTGTTTGCCCTTTTTACACGGCATACAGTTATCTGCAACGGAGAATCTCAGCTTAGGAACCCCGGTAACTAAACCGTTTCGGACAAGATGGTTCATTTTACAATAAGTAATGTGTCTGATTTTCCTATGCCACAAGATTGAGTCAAGCTCTGTCGCTTTGGTAAGCAAACAAGTAGCAAGTGAAGATGTGGTTTTCGCCACGCTCATGTCGATCTGATAGGTATCATTCGTTCTTGGCGCACGCATCAAAATCCAGTCTTAAGGAACCTCATACCTAGGTTTGAGAATCATGCACTCAGACTTGTCAAACATATCCGAGTACTCCTTGTCACACATCTGAGAAACACTCAACATGTTATGCTTTAGCTTCTCGCAGTAGTTGACGTTGTCGAAGCTTACACATCCATTTCAAACCACGCCTTGACACGTAATACTGCCACCTTTCTCGCCTGAAAAGGCCACATGGCTGCCTCTGAATGGTTTAATGTCTTGAAGCAGTGCCATGTTGTCTTTCATGTGCTAGGAGCATCCACTATCTACATACCAACGATTAGAGATAGTTTCCTTCGGATGTCCCTGCACGAGTCACAAACAGATCAGTTAGTTTTGGAGACCCAAGCCATAGTGGTCTTGGGTCGTCCATCTTTCTCAAAATAAACTACCTCAATCAATTCACAATCATGACTGTCAAAAGTGGGTAAATCTTTAGAAGATCTAAGATCAGAAGATTGAGAACTTTTAGATTTCTTGTTCCAGGACCTTTTCTTTTGTTTTACTGGAACAGTCGACTAGCATTCAGAAGCATCAGGTGAACTAGTAAAAGCTTTACCTGATTGAATTCCAGCCAGCTATTCCAGTTTTCTCAATCTCTTGTTCCTTCTTCTCCTCTGTGGTTTGGAGAGTTTAACCACAGGCTTCTCACCAGTTGGTGCACTAACAGAGGTAGACACACAGGGTTTAGCAGGTTGCTTTTCCATTTTTGGAATAGATGGCTTAGCCTCATATGTGGTCTTTGGCTTCACCATAGGTTTCACTAGTGGTTTCAACACATTTGTTTTGGGATTCTTGGGTTGCTTCACTGGTGGTGACTTAGAGATAACAGCCGGTTGTGAAACAATTGGATGTTTCCCTTGGTTCTTAGCAGGGCAGTTCACAAGGATGTGACAAACCATACCACAGTGAAAGCAAGCACTCTTTTCCTTATGAATCCTCCTGTAGGGCTCGTTAGATCTAGCATTTGATGACTCAACGTGATGAGCAGGAGGAGTTGTTTGATGAACATTAGTAGTGGTTTTTGATGGACCTGATGTTGATTCATTTTTGGGGATGTAATATTTTTTCCAAATTAGCTTTATAACCAATCCCATAATGATTTGCATAGGCTACTTTCTTTACTTGGTTAATATTCTTATAACCCCCATAAAGCATTACTTTTAGTTTTTCATTTGTTTCAGTTGTATCAGGCTCAGTCAAAATGCAATTATCATGATCAGTGACAATGTTTTTCACAACTTTGTGTTCACCAATCAACTCCTCTGAGACAGCACCATCAGGGATGGTGTTCTCAGAGACTTCATCGGTGAAGAACTCCTGATCAGAAGTAGAGTCAGCCTTACTTGAGGAATTATCCTTGTTAGAGGAATCATCCTGACTTGAGGATTCATCAAGGCATGACAAATCAATATCAATTAAGCCGTTGACAAATTTCCCGCTTACTGGTGGAGGAATGACATTAGTACCCAACCCTAAGCCATTCACTTGTCTCACTACTGATTCGTAGTGTCCCGCCACAAAATGAGAATTTTTCAACTTCTCAGTTCTACCACTCAACTGCAAGACGTCATTCTGCAGCTTGGTAATTTCATTATTTCTCTTTTCCAACCCCTTGTAAGCAACATCCAAATGAAACTGTTGTTCACTGATTTTAAGTGAAAAATCACGTCTTTCTTTCTTTAATGTTTCAATTGAATCTTTGTAACATTTTACATTTTCTTTGTAGCTTAAAGCTGCAATATGAAGGGGTTCGACCTTGTCCTGAAGCTTAGAATTTTCTTCTTTCAAGCCAAGACATCTGGAACAAGAAATAACAGCAAAAGAATTAGAGTCTACCTCAGTTGACGAACTTGATGTCTCCCCAATAGCCATGAGGGCAAATGCAGTTGTAGACTCCCTTTGGTCAGCTACAGAAGCTTCCCTTTCTTCTGCTTCCATCATCTCAACGATCTCAGCCATGAGACCAACTTGTGTTTGAGAAATAAGGGCATCCTCCAAATGAACACCCCAATCAAAGCTTTCATCCTATTGAGCTACCAAAGCATTGGACGTTCCACCTTGACTTTGATTGTGGTTGTTAGAATTGTTGTACCCTTCACCATTTCCTTGGTTATTTCCCTGACTTGGTTTGGTGAAACCTGAAGCAGGTGCTTTATCCTTCTAACATTCACGAGCAAAGTGTCCAAAGTTCTGACACTTGTAGCACTTGGCTTTGGATTTATCGAAACCCACCTTGGCATTTGAATGCCCACCAATGAACTTCCTGACAGTTCTATTCAAGAAACGCTTGGCCCTTCTCAAGATCATGGCCATATTCCATTGAATATCCATGTCCTCTATGTCATCTGGATCCACCGGATTAAAATCTTCTTCAATAGTTTCAGGATCCATAAGCTTGCCACCAATGAAGTTCTCATAGGCAAGCATACACGATGAAAACAATGCTACATGATCTTCAGCTATCTTGGCTATAGCAGTCTGGTTAGCTGAAGATGTGGAGGTAGGATTTCTTGAGGAATGTTGGTGGTGAGAACCAGATCCAGATGATGTAAAGCATGTATGACCACCACAACCATTCGAGTTATCTTCTTCATGAAAGTTCTCTGAGAATAAGGCAATTCCTGAACCCGATGACTTAGTTGGGGAAGACGTCCCATAATACATAGAAGGGTCTTGGATTTGAGGTCTCCCTAAGCTTTCTTTTCTTTTCAGGTTCATATCGTGTGCTTGAACCTTTCCAATTGCTTCTTCAATCGTCATCTCTTGGAACTTGGGGTTCTCTCTCAGCAGAGTGGTATACATCTCAAACTTTGGTGGTAACGCATCCAGAAACTTTTCAAATAATTCCTCATCGGGATACTTTAGCTCATAAGCTTTTAACTCAGTTTGCAGATGATAGAATCTAGATATCTGAAGCACTCATACTGCTTTCTCAGGAGATCTCTTTTGCTCTTCTTGATGTCACTATTCCCCTCAAATCTTTTCTACAGTGCTTTCCAGAGATCTTTCGAATTATCATATCCTCTGAAGCTGTGAAAAAGCTCTCTAGTCAGGGCCATTGTGATAGATCCATGTGCCTTCTTTTCTCTGTCATAAACTTTCTTTTCTTCTTCATCTAGCTTAGATATAGGCTTGGGAACAATCTCATCAAGATATGTATAAGTCGGATGCTTATAACCCTCAAGTATAGGTATCCACAAAGAGGAATCAGTGTATGAGATATAATGCTCAAAGCGTGCTTTCCAATTCGAATAATCATTAACATTAAGCAGCTTTGGCGGTTTTTGCGGAGTACCTATCTCGTTATCATAGTTAAGCAGGTTACCAAGATTCTGAAGATTTTCCATAGTGTAAAACTTAGTCAAAAACTCAGAAAGTCAACACAACTTGTGCACTTAAGAATGACCTTGCGCACTTAGGAAATTGGTCTTGCGCACTTGAGATTTCCTCTTGAGTACTTAGCAAGTACGCAGGAGTAAATGTTAAGTATGCAGGAAAAAAAATTAAGTACGCACAAGAATGGTCTTGCGTACTTAGCAAGTACGCACGAAGACTGTCCTTTTTTTCCAAAAAGGGTAAGTACGCAGAATGCTTTATCCACCTGCTCCACCAACTATTTCCGGTAGCAGGAAATAGCTCAGATCTTCAAATTTTGAAGATATGAACAAATTGATCATGCCAAAAGAGTAGAAACTTGTTTCTAACAAACCTTTGATGATCAAAACACTCAAACAAACAAGAAAAAGGTCGAATTTTGAAGGATTTTTGCTTTTAAAATAGCGCTCAAAAGCAACCTCTATTTTATCACAAAAATCACCAAAATCGGTCACTTTTCTTTGTAGAAAGGCTATAGATTGTGTCAAAAATGTTCCTAACACACTCACAACACTCGAAATAAAGAGCAAATGCTCTGATACCACTTGTAGGTCCCTCGGGTGTCTCGGATCGTCACATGGAAGTGTGTTCCAAATCAAACCGGGTGCAGAATGCCCGTGATTAGGTGGAGTATCAAGCAACACAAAGTAAACCGACAACAAAATACAAGATACTTTCAAACTTCGTCTATTGATAATCACAGCTAGTTACAGTGAGAATGAGTGCGTACATAATTCTGTCACTAACTGGCTATATATACTAAGACATGTTCCCTGCGCACTTAGCAAGTGCGCAGGGCTTAACTCCTGCGTACTTAGCAAGGACGTAGACAATGTTCTTGCGTACTTGCTAAGTACGGAGGATATACATCCTGCGCACTTACTAAGTGCGCACAACACTTAACAGAAATAGACAAGACTAAGTACATACATAAGTGATTACAACTAGATCATCAATACATACAGATACTTAAATACAAATATAAATACATAAAGACAAGTACAAAAGCTAAGACAACATCCAAAGTGTCTGTCACACAAACATGCTTCAACAAATATACGTGTATACGATATGACCTCGTCATTTATAGACACACAAACTCCTGAACTCCATCTTCTATTCATCACAATGGTGACCCCTGCCACACGTCATCACGTACTCACATAGAGTTCACATGGTCGTACCCCCTACGGGCCGTACCAATGGTTCAAGACAACACACTACTCAGTCTAAACACAAGACAACATCTCACGGGTTACAATGTAGGTGATATACACTAGACATCATCCTAAAAATTCATACACACATAAGATATATAACCAAAATTTTCCACTGGACCCCATCCTGAACATTCCCACAAAGTGCCATACACTGCTGCACTTAGGACACCACCTAGACAATAGCTCTTAGGTGACACTACCTTCAGACCATAGACACAGACAAATTCAAATTTATGTCTATAAAAGTCTACCTGCACCACCTACCCAACCAATATCACATATGGTTTCACGTCATTCGAAATGTAATCAGATAATAACACATTACCGCACATCATCCACAACTATAAACACAATCATGCACACCCCCACAAACACAATTATCATCAATTATGTTTAAATTTATATGTGGTAATCTAAACAAATTAGTACCTCCAACAGAGATGTTCCCAGGAAAGAACGACGGGTCTATGAGAGATTTATACATCGTCCTTTCCTAGACAGAACATTCCGTTTGTCAGATAACTACATACCCATTAGAAGGTCACCTTCTAGTTACTGTGACGTTGATATCAAAAACACAGTGTGGAAGACTAAATCATAACTCTTATTAACATCAAAACATTGTTACATCATGTTTAACAAAAGTAATATCATTCATTCCTAACAAGGAACATGTCATTCGGGACTTATAGTTCTAGGCATGCCCATCATCTGGATCGTTCGTCTTTTCATTCTAGTCCTGGAAATGTCTTGTCTAATGACTACCTATGATGCGTTCAAAAACATTTGATAAAACATGGGTCAGCATAAAGCTGGTGAATTCATAAACTAAAATAGTTTATTAAAATGACTCGCCAAAGTATTTTGAACACATTCATGGGCTCCCACACCCAAATTCATAGACAACTATGAACAATCATTCAGTATATATATAACCAAAGACCGTTCCACGGGTCCTGTCCAACATGTCGTTCCACGGGCAAGTGAAATACAATAAGCGCTTAAATTTATATATAAACAATCGGTACAATCGTTTCAAGATACTCAAAATGTTTTCATAAATCAATCATGCTAGACAAGGTCATGACTGGGTTCATGCATCACGGTTTAATAACTCACCTGGACACTATCTCGGTTTATCAAATCAGTAATATGGAAATCAACTTGGACAAAGCTCCTAGATAAGTAATGGCATTGTTTAAGTACATAATTCTACCTTATTGGTGTATAACCAAAGTTTAGTAGGATGTCGAAACCTTACCTCAGCAATATCTATGGTAATTTGGAGTCGAAAAGCTAGAAACCGAACCCTCGCACGCGAACCTCAGCTCGGGAATGGAACTTCAGAGTGTGTGTGTGTGTGCTTGAGATGGTGTAAATTGTGTGGGAAATAAGCTGAGATCGGGTTTCTATTTATAGGCAAGTTCAGGGCTCGTGACGGACCGTTACCAGTGATGACGGTCCGTCACCCAGTTTTGGGCGGCAAGCGTAATGGACCGTTACGCCCCGTGACAGTCCGTCATAGGGTTACACGCGTCATGATTGCCCCGTTAGTCGGCATAGATGTGTCATCTCCTGGTTCTTTGTCATGTTGAACCCGTAACGGACCATTATGCCTTGTGACGGTCCGTCACCACCGTAACGGACTGTTATGTTTTGTGACGGTCCGTCACTGTCACATTTTCCCGTTTGGTCATTTTTGGTCCTTCAACTTTCAGGAACCTTCATTTCAACCCCTTAGTCTTTATCTTTGAATACTTTTATTTCTTATAATACTTAGGAATTTTCCAGGTGTTACAAATCTCCCCTCCTTTAAGAAATTTCATCCTCGAAACTAAGATGTGAATGGATGAGGATATGTGATTTTCATTTGTTCCTCTAATTCCCAAGTCTTGTCGACTCTAATCCGACCTTGCCATTGGACCAACACCATTCGTATAACTTTCTTTCTCAATTTTCGTTCCTGGGTGTCTAAAATCTTAATTGGTTGTTCAGTGAAGTGAAGTTTATCGTTTACGTGTACATCATCTAGTGCAATAGCCTGATCTGGATCAGCTAAACACTTGTGTAAACAGGATACGTGAAACGTATTATGAATCCTTTGTAAAGCTTTAGGTATATCTAACTTGTAGGCTACTGCTCCAATTCTTTCAATTATTTTGTAAGGTCCGATATATCTTGGTCCTAACTTTTCACGTTTTCTGAACCATACAACACCTTTCCAAGGTGAAACCTTTAGCATAACATAATCTCTGACTTGGAATTCTAACGGTCGTCGTCGTCTGTCAGCATAGCTCTTTTGTCGATCCTGAGCAGCTTTCAGTCGTTGTTTAATCAGGATTATCTTTTATGTTATTTCCTGTATGACTTCAGGTCCAGATAATTGACTGTCTCCTATTTTAGTCCAACAGACAGGAGTTCTGCACTTCCTTCCGTATAGTGCTTCAAATGGTGCAGCTTTGATACTTGAATGATAACTGTTATTGTAGGAGAATTTGATTAACGGTAGGTGATTATCCCAATTACCTCCGAAATCTATAACACATGCTCTTAGCATATCTTCCATGGTTTAAATTGTATCTTCACTTTGTCCGTCGGTCTGAGGGTGATATGCAGTACTCATGGTAAGTCGAGTTCCCTACTCTTTCTGAAAACTTGTCCAGAATCTAGATGTGAACTGACTGTCTCTATCACAAATAATAGACAGTGGTATGCCATGGTGGCTCATAATTTTATTGATATAGATTCTGGCTAACTTATCCATAGAGTATGTTTCATTGATATGTATGAAATGGGCAGACTTGGTCAGTCTATCGACCACGACCCATATTGCATTATGCCCTTTCTGTGTTCTGGGTAGTTTGGTCATGAATTCCATTATAATATGATCCCATTTCCATACAGGTAATTCTAATTGTTGTAACTGCCTTGCTGGTTTCTGATGCTCAATCTTAACTTAAATACAAGTCAAGCATTTATGTATGTACTGGGCTATCGATCTCTTCATGTTTAGCCACCAGTAATGAGTCTTTAGATCTTTATACATCTTGTTGGCACCAGGATGCATGGAATATCTTGATTTATGTATTTCGTCTAATATCTTTTCTTGAATATTTCCAAGCTTTGGAATCTAGATTCTTTGATCGAATCTCATGATTCCATCATTTCCTTTCGATATCAATTTTTGTTTCCCCACCATACGTTCTTTCTTGATATTCTCTTCTTCCAAGGCTTTTGGTTGGATTTCTTTGATTTGTTCCATTAACTTTAGATCTAATCGTAGTTCTTTTACTTTAATCGGTTCGCTTCGTTCCTTCTGACTCAAAGCATCTGCCACTACATTTGCCTTCCTGGGTGGTATTTGATTTCACAATCATAGTCATTGATAAGTTCCATCCACCTCCTTTGCCTCATATTTAAATCCTTCTAGTTAAAAATATGTTGGAGGCTTTTGTGGTCTGAATATATCACGCATTTGGTACCATATAGATAGTGTCTCCAGATCTTTAGAGCAAACACTATGGCACCAAGTTCTAAATCATGCGTGGTATAGTTTTTTATCATGAATTTTAAGTTGGCGTGATGCGTAGGCAATAACCTTGTCTCGTTGCATCAACACACAACCCAGACTAGTTCGTGAAGCGTCACAATAGATGATAAAATCATCATTTCCTTCAGGTAATGCTAAGATCGGTGCATGACTGAGCTTATCTTTGAGAATACTGAATGCTTCTTCTTGTTTCGTGCCCCATTCAAACTTTGCTGCTTTCTGAGTTAAAGCAGTTAAAGGTGTGGCAATTTTGGAAAAGTTCTGAATGAACCTTCTGTAGTAACTGGCTAATCCAAGAAAGCTTATGATTTCTGTTGGAGTCTTTGGGGCTTCCCATTTCATAACTGCGTCAATCTTACTTGGGTCCACTTCTATTCCATACTTGTTCACAACGTGCCCAAGAAATTGTACTTCTTGTTTCCAAAATTCGCATTTGGAAAATTTATCGTCCAATTTTTCTTTTCTTAGGGTTTCCAGAATGATTCTAAGATGCTCTGCATGTTCTTCTTGACTTCGGGAATAGATAAGAATATCATCAATGAAAACGATGATGAAATTATCAAGGAATGGTTTACAAACTCGGTTCATCAGGTCCATAAATGTTGCGGGAACATTCGTTAGACTGAATGACATGACCAGGAATTCATAGTGATCGTATCTGGTCCTGAAAGTAGTCTTAGGTACGTCCTATTCTTGTACCTTCAACTGATGATATCCTGATCTAAGATCGATCTTTGAAAAATACTTGGCTCCTTGTAGCTGATCGAACAGATCATCTATTCTAGGTAATGGATATCTGTTCTTTACCGTCAGCTTGTTCAATTCCCGATAATCAATGCACATTCTCATGCTTCCATCTTTCCTCTTTATGAAAAGTACTGGTGCTCCCCAAGGTGAAGTGCTAGGACGAATTGTAACACCTGCCACAAAAATTTCCAAGAAATGCCAAGGTTAGAACCTATAAGGACTTGTGTATCTAAAGTACCAAAGTCTAAGGTTGAAAATGAAAATTTTGGAAATTTAGTAGATATCGGACCGACATCTAGTTCATATCAGTCCGAAGCAAATAAGGTTTGGATATTGTACCGAAACGAAACATAGTCAGAAATCGGACCGACATCTATTCTTATAGCGGTCTGCAATTGAACGTTGAGTCGGTTATCAGACCGACATCAGTTCATAACGGTCTGACAACCACCCCTCAGCCGCAGTTTATGGTGTTGACACGTGTCCTATGACTCAGTCCTAGAATCTGACGCGTGTCGTGATGTCGGGCCGACATGGTACATATATCGGTCCGATATGCACCCAAAAAATGTGCAGTCCAATCAGATGTTGACATTTAGGGCTGACGCATGCATATCCTGATGTCGGACCGACATCCCTTTGATAATGGTCCGATATGGACCCAAAACTCAGCCTATAAATAGTTGAACGATTTCATTCGATTTCTTCATCCCAAACACGATTCCAAGCTTCTAAAATTCGTTCCAGGTGATCCCTAGCCCACTCTCGACGATCCCGGTCCAACTCCCACTCTTTTTAGCGCCCGGTTTAAGAAGAAACGCTAGTAGAAGTGTTGATACGCTAGAGAAATCAAGTTAAGAAGCTAGTCTATAAGCTTTCGATTTAGAGGCTCATTCCTATAAACAAGGTGAATACTTTATCTCTTTCAAAACTTGTGTTAAACATTTACATTTACGAAAATGGTCAAATAAAGGTTAAGGGAATAATGCTCAACGTTCTTCTACGTGGAAGCATTCATGCCATAGGTATACATAAAACTTGCAAGGGATACACTGGTCTCGGGTGAAATTCCCAGATTGCGGCCGGTGCTTGTCTTATAACAACTTCGGAGGCAAACCTGTCCCTAGTTATAAGACATGACGCCAGTGTATACTGTGGTGCGATTGAACAGGACGGGCCTGCTGAATGTGTGGATTGAACAAAAAGTTGTGTTTATGAAATTAATACTTGTTTGTGCCAAATGATTTTATCGTCCAGATAATTGTATTCACCGTCTTTCGCGCTGACGTTTTATTTTTCAAAATGTTTTCAGGTAATGAATAAAATAAGAAAGAAAAGGGATATGGGCAGACATAAGATCTAACCCAGAAAAAAGTGAACGGCATGCATGGGTTCTGACCCGAGAGACTGTGAAAGGATAAAATGCATGTTGGATTTTCAGGCCTCATGCATATATAATCTTGAAAAAGAAAAGAGGAGATAGGACCGAGGAACTGATCAACCTCGGATAGTACTATTTCCCGTGGCTTAAACTTGTCCATGAGAGAGAAGAGATATATTTGGTTTCAAACTCTGTTTTGTAATCGAATGAAAAAAGGGTATTTAAATCCCTATGGTTATAAAAGTAAATACAAGACTTTTGTTTTCCAACTGAGTTTTGATATTTACAAATACAACCCTTGAGTTTGAACAAAAGATGAAACGATCCTTGTGAAAAAGACTTCCGCTGTGTTTTATAAAAACTCTTAAATCAAAGCAGGTACTAATCGTTTGTCGCACATGTCCAGGGGGTGCCAGAGGCAGGGTGTGACAGGGTTGGTATCAGAGCCACGGGTTTTAGCGAATTAGATATTTGGAATTAGTATCTAAGCTTCAACCATAAGTTATATGATTTAAAATAAGAAAATAAGGTAACCTTCTGACCGGTATGTAGTTATCTGATAAACGAAATGTTCTGTCTAAGCAAAGAGTGGTGTATAAATCTCTCCTAGACCCGTCACTCTTACCTGGGAACATCTCTATTGGACGTACTACTCTGGAAAGATAATCATCCATGTAGAGCTTTAGTTAAGATAAGGATATTGGCCTTAGTATCTAAATGTAACATCCCAAAAAAAAAAATAATAAAACGAATAAATATAGCGAGACCGGTGATTTAGTCAGAATATTTAAACAAAAGGGAGCGGGCTTGGGCTCGACTTCAATGGGCCGAGGGAAGCCCAGGTATATAAGAGGCAGGGCAGCCCTCTTCTCTGCTCATTCCCCCACTCACGCAACTTCTAGAGAGAGAAAGTTGGCGGATCGTCCCGAAATTGAGGGAACACGTTACTGCTAAGCTCGTGAGAAGAATCTCTGGATCAGAATCTCGATACAGGTAATGATCTTGCCTAAATCTGAGTTTTTGTTCGTTTTTGGGATTTTCGGGTTTTCGCTAAAAAGGTAACGATTTTGCGAATGGAACTTGAAAATGAGCTTAGGTATAGCATCTAGAATGAAAACCGAACGTTTTGATCTAAGAAAAATTGAGATACTGACTCGATCAGACTCGCATGCAAAAACTTCAGATTTTTGGGAAGACGATCTGTGCAGGCCCATCGAAACTACTAGTTTCGATATGTGCAAACCCATCGAAACTACATAGTTTCGATATGTGTAGACCCCATCGAAACTACCTAGTTTCGATATGTGCAGACCCATCAAAACTACATAGTTTCGATATGTGTAGACCCCATCGAAACTACTACTTAGTTTCGATATGTGCAGACCCATCGAAACTACCTAGTTTCGATATGTGCAGACCCATCGAAACTACATAGTTTCGATATGTGTAGACCCCATCGAAACTACTACTTAGTTTCGATATGTGCAGACCCATCGAAACTATCAAGTTTTGACATAAACAACCTATCGAAACTATCAAGTTTCGATATAAGCAAATCTATCGAAACTACTAGGTTTAAACATAGCGATGTCAAGTGTCATCTAGGAGCACTACCTTACAAGTATGGCTTTATTATAACAGATCGTGAGTGACATTAGTGACGCTCAGTAGCCAGCTAAGAGTATTTCAGAAATTGCCTAGAGCCCTCTATTAAATGTTTTGTTAAATGTTTTGGGCTGGTGTGCATACTTACGAAATGATGTTTTAACGAAACGATGTTTACGAAAGGAAAGGTTATGAAGTGTTTTTGCCAAAAAGGTTTACGAATGTTTATGAACGGTCTAAATGAGGAAATGTTTAATAAAAAGGGAAAGAGGTAAAGGTTTAAAGAAGTCATTACAAATCTAATCTGTCGAATGAATGGAATTGACGAATGAAGTCTGGGAATGTGATTCCCAGCCTTGTGGTAGATTATGGACAGCGAGCCATAGTTACCATAAGAACAACAAGGCAGTGTCTTGGTGGCCTGTCGATGGTTTTGATGTTGTACAACTGGTAAGAGAGTAACGACGGTTACTCGGGTGATGACGATCATCCTAAGTGAAAAGAGTAAAGGAAATCAATGACGGCGATACGTAACGGTTGATTCCCAAAGGAAAAATGCGTGTTGGGCAATGACGGCGATAGGTAATGGTTGACCCCACGTAATGAATGGTTGGGCAATGACGGCGATACGTAACGGTTGACCCCACGTAGTGTATGGTTGGGGCAATGACGGCGATACATAGCGGTTGCCCACAACACCAAAGGTTCCTTCGGGGACACTGTGATGCGTAAAGTAAAATGCAGAATTAGATAACGATAATGTATGACTTAAATGAATGTTAAAAGTTTTAACGAACGATCCGTTCAACGGTGTTTATGATAATGATGATGATATGGGTACGAAACCTTTTTAAAGATGTTAGATTATTACATGCTTTTGTGAAAGGTTTTACTAAATGAATGAATGATATGTTTTTGGCAAATGTTGATGTTAAAGTTTTTATGAAATGCTAAAACTCACCCGCGTAGCTGACTTTTTAGTGTGCACATTCAGGTTAAGGCAGGTTATGAGGATGTACGGTGATGCTTGGCTAGCGAGAGGAGTTACCCGGCTGACTATGAAGACTGGCATCCCGTTATGTTTTAGTTATGATGTATTTATGTTTTAAACAATGTTTACGCTTCCGCATGTATGAACAATGATGACGTTATGTTTAAATGAAATTTTCCGCTGCGTTATTTGATATTCATGTTTAAGAACTGTTGTGAATGAGTAAATCCAACAAGTGGGGCCTCTCGGGTGAGGGGCCTTACAAGTTGGTATCAGAGCAATAGTTTGAGAGATTCGGACACTCCCAGTGTCTGAACTTAAACTTTGAATGGGACCGAAAGCGGATGCCAGTACGGGTAACTCGAGCCACAGCATCAGGTATGAAAAAGTAGAGTATGTGTATGTAGTATGCCTTAGGAAGGGTTCGGAAAGGACTTGTGTTCTGATGGAATCACAAAGGTGGTCAAATAGAAATCGAAAGGTAGTGTAATGGTTAATTGCAGATGGCCAGTGTATATTAACATCTTACAGTACTTATTGAATTTTATTTGTTAACTAGCGTGATAACATTGGATTTCTTGTCTTATAGAACGAAATGGCGAGGAGAGGGAACGGAAGGCGTGGTGGCCGTACCGGTGGTCGTACCGGTGGTCGTACCGGCGGTCGAAATGGTGGGCGTAGCAGGATTTCTGCGTGCCAAGAGCACAGTGAAAAGGAAGTGTTCACACTGAACCGGAGGTTAGTGTGCATGAAACTGAGCAGACACAAGTTGCAGAACAACCTTTCACTTTTGAACCAGAAGTGAGAGTAGCCATAGCTCGAGAGTTCTCCAAGTTGATGAAGAATTCTCTGCCAAGTCTGTTGGCTGAATCATTAAAGAAAGTTAGTGGGGAAGGCGGATCTAGTGCGACAACTGGTGCCCAGAACAATGAGACCGGCAACGCACCGCCTGCTCGTGGGTGCGACTATAAGTCATTTAAGGCATGTGACCTGCCGGTCCTGACTGGGAGGAAGGACGCAGTGGCTACTTTTGATTGGGTGATACGTATGGAAGCCGCCATCCGTCTGAGCAAGTATCGAGCAAATCAAGTAGTGAAGTTTGCTGCTAACTCCTTGAGGGAGGAAGCATCCCACTGGTGGGAAGGTGTACGTCAAGCTAAGGGGGATGAGGTTGTTGACTCAATGATGTGGAATGACTTGAAAAATCAGGTAATCAAGAACTTCTGTCCAAGGAACGAGATTGAGAAGGTAGAGAGGGAATTTCCGGGTTTGAAGGCCGGGAGCATGACGCACCGGCAGTACATAACCCGATTCAATGAACTGGCACGTCTGGTGCCACATCTTGTTACGACGGAGGAAAGAAAAATTTCCTGCTACATTCAAGGACTGCCGGACCAGGTCCGCACTTATGTTAAGGCAAACGCCCCTACAACCAATGATTCGGTAGTAGAACTGAGCGGCGTGGTATTCGATGATCTGGCGCTGAATGTAGTTGCCATTGAGGAACCGAAGAAGAGGCCGAGCTTCTCGAACAAGCGAACTGGTGGAAGGATGTTTGGGACTCGTGATAAGAGGGCTCGGGTGAATGAGCCGACTGTTTGTAAGAAGTGTGGAAGGGAGCATGTAGGTGAATGCAGACTGGGATCTAACTTGTGCTTTAAGTGTGGCAAGACCGGGCACTACTCTCGTGAATGCCCACAACACTTCAAGTGCTATAATTGTGGGGATGCCGGTCATCTAAGTAGGGAATGCCCGAAACCGAGGATGGGTGAAGCCGGGAAAGGGAAAGGCACGGAAAGGAAAGAAGATAGGCCCCGAGCAAAGACTTGTGCGTACGCACTGACGCAAGAACAAGCCAGGGCGGACCCCGACGTGGCGTCAGGTACGTTCATCCTTGACAACACTTTTGTTTCTGTGCTATTTGATTCGGGTGCCAGTAAGAGTTTTATATCTGCGACTTTTTGTAAACAAGTGAAGCGCACTGTTAGTAAACTAAAAAGGGCCTTCAGCGTAGAAACCGCTGAGGGTAGGACTGTGAGAGTAACCGATGTAGTTGACAACTCCACGATAAGAATAGAAGGTCATGAGTTCCTTGTCAGATTGTTTGTTATGGCTTTGGGAGGGTTCGATGTCGTGTAAGGTATGGATTGGTTAACTGCCAATGAAGCGCAAATTATATGCAAACGAAAGATAATCCGACTCAAGGCTCCGGATGGTAGCAAAGTCGAGGTTCTTGGAGATCGGGACGCCCCGATGCCAAACGTCATCTCGATGATTAAGGCATCAGGTTACTTAAGGCGCGGATGCGAGGCGTATCTAGTGTACGTGATTGACAAGTGTAAGGAAGTGAAGGAACTAGACGATGTACCCGTAGTACGCGAGTACCCGGAGGTGTTTCCGGAGGATTTGCCTGGGATACCACCCGATAGAGAGATTGAATTTCGAATCGACTTAATACCAGATTCCCAGCCCGTGGCTAAGGCTCCTTATCGACTAGCACTAGTGGAGATGAAGGAACTTATGGTCCAACTAGACGAGTTACTTGAGAAAGGATTTATCCAACCGAGCATCTCGCCGTGGGGTGCTCCGGTGTTGTTTGTGAAGAAGAAAGACGGTTCGATGAGAATGTGTATTGATTATCGCGAGTTGAACAAGCTTACCGTAAAGAACAAGTACCCGTTACCAAGGATCGATGACCTGTTCGATCAATTGCAAGGCGCAAGTTGGTTCTCGAAAATCGACCTTCGGTCCGGGTATCATCAGTTGAAGGTGAGGGAAGAAGACATACCGAAAACTGCATTTCGCACACGTTATGGACATTTCGAGTTCCGTGTGATGTCTTTTGGATTGACGAACGCCCCCGCAGCGTTCATGGATTTGATGAATAGAGTTTGTCGACCAATGCTGGATCGGTCGGTAATCGTGTTCATCGATGATATCCTCATTTACTCCAAGAATGAGGGTGATCACGCGTGTCACTTGAAGGAGGTATTGGAAGCTCTGAAGAAGGAAAAGTTGTATGCTAAGTTCTCTAAATGCGCGTTCTGGCTTAGGGAAGTCCAATTCCTAGGTCACGTCATCAACCCGAACGGCATTATGGTTGACCCAGCAAAGATAATGACGGTAAGGGAATGGAATGTTCCTAAGACGCCAACTGAGATCCGCAGTTTCTTGGGATTGACAGGCTACTATCGGAGATTCATCCAGGACTTCTCGAAAATAGCTTCGCCATTGACAAGGTTGACTCGGAAGGAGGTAAAGTATGAATGGGGTTCGACCCAAGATGCGGCATTTAAGGAATTGAAGGAGAAGCTAACCCAAGCCCCAGTCTTGGCCCTTCCTGAGGGCAATGAAGACCTAGTGGTATACTCTGACGCTTCAGGTCAGGGATTGGGATGCGTGTTGATGCAACGCGGGAGAGTGATCGCGTATACGTCGCGGCAGTTGAAGATTCACGAAGCTAATTATCCGACTCACGATTTGGAACTTGCTGTGGTCGTATTCGCATTGAAAATTTGGAGGCGCTACCTTTACGGGGTGAAGTTCACTATTTACTCCGACCACAAAAGTTTGAAGTACTTCTTCGAACAGAAGGAACTTAATATGAGGCAGAGGCGATGGTTGGAACTATTGAAAGACTATGACTGTGACATAATATACCATCCTGGAAAGGCAAACGTGGTGGCTGACGCCCTAAGCCGAAAGGATGTGCCTACTCCTATTAGAGTGAAAGCTTGCCAGTTGGTGGTAACATCGGATGTGATGAGAGAAATTGAAAAGGCTCAAGATGAGGCACTTAAAGAAGGAAACATAAAGAAGGAAAGGATGGTTGGCCAACGGGACAAGTTGGAATATAACACCCTTGGTGTTAGGACACGTTTTGGACAGGTATGGATACCTATGGGTGGCGAACTTAGAACCAAAATCTTGGATGAGGCTCATAAGTCCCGTTACTCTATCCATCCCGGTACCAATAAAATGTACCAAGATCTGAGGAAGGAATACTGGTGGCCTGGAATGAAACATGAAGTGACAAAGTATGTAAGAAAGTGCTTGATTTGCTCACAAGTAAAGGCCGAGCACCAGAAACCGTATGGAAAGATTCAACCACTTGATATACCAGAATGGAAGTGGGAACACATTACCATGGACTTCATAACCAAGCTACCTCACACAGCTAAAGGTCATGACACCATCTGGGTAATTGTGGACCGATTAACAAAGAGTGCTCATTTCCTACCTATTCGCGAGACGTTCTCGTCGGAAAGGTTAGCGGAAGTATTTATTAACGAAGTAGTAGCACGGCATGGGATGCCTTTGACGATAGTATCCGACCGGGACACACGATTCACATCGAGGTTCTGGAAAAGATTTCATGAGACGATGGGCACGAGACTTAATATCAGTACGGCATACCACCCGCAAACGGATGGTCAGTCTGAAAGGACCATTCAGACATTGGAGGATATGCTTCGTGCTTGTATTATCGATTTTGGCGGCAGTTGGGACAGTCATCTGCCATTAGCCGAATTCTCCTACAACAATAGTTATCACACGACGACAGGCATGCCGCCTTACGAAATGTTGTATGGGAGAAGATGCAGAACCCCGGTTTGTTGGGGCGAGATTGGACAGAAGGAATTAGGGAGTCTGGAAGTAATAAGGGAAACGTCGGAAAGTTTGATCAAGTCAAAGCATGAATGAAGGCCGCACAAGATCGTCAAAAATCCTACGCGGATAAACGGCGAAGGCCTATTGAGTTTGATGTTGGTGACAGAGTAATGTTGAAAGTGTCACCCTAGAAGGGAATCATACGATTCAGGAAGAGAGGAAAGTTACGTCCGAGGTTTGTCGGACCGGAAGCCAATTGGTTAAAGTCCAATGGAAACATCGAAAGGGATCGGAAGCCACTTGGGAAACGGAGACAGAAATGAGGGAGTCGTACCCTCAACTATTTGACTTATGATAGGTTTCGGGGACGAAACCTATTGTAAGGGGGGTAGACTTGTAACTTCCCAAAAAAAAAACGAATAAATATAGCGAGACCGGTGATTTAGTCGGAATATTCAAACAAAAGGGAGCGGGCTTGGGCTCGACTTCAATGGGCCGAGGGAAGCCCAGGTATATAAGAGGCAGGGCAGCCCTCTTCTCTGCTCATTCCCCCACTCACGCAACTTCTAGAGAGAGAAAGTTGACGGATTGTCCCAGAATTGAGGGAACACGTTACTGCTAAGCTCGTGAGAAGAATCTCCGGATCAGAATCTCGATACAGGTAATGATCTTGCCTAAATATGAGTTTTTGTTCGTTTTTGGGATTTTCGGGTTTTGGCTAAAAAGGTAACGATTTTGCGAATGAAACTTGAAAATGAGCTTAGGTATAGCATCTAGAATGAAAACCGAACGTTTTGATCTAAGAAAAATTGAGATACTGACTCGATCAGACTCGCATGCAAAAACTTCAGATTTTTGGGAAGACGATCTGTGCAGGCCCATCGAAACTACTAGTTTCGATATGTGCAGACCCATCGAAACTACATAGTTTCGATATGTGTAGACCCCATCGAAACTACCTAGTTTCGATATGTGCAGACCCATCGAAACTACATAGTTTCGATATGTGTAGACCCCATCGAAACTACTACTTAGTTTCGATATGTGTAGACCCATCGAAACTATCAAGTTTCGACATAAACAACCTATCGAAACTATCAAGTTTCGATATAAGCAAATCTATCGAAACTACTAGGTTTAAGCATAGGGATGTCAAGTGTCATCTAGGAGCACTACCTTACAAGTATGGCTTTATTATAACAGATCGTGAGTGACATTAGTGACGCTTAGTAGCCAGCTAAGAGTATTTCAGAAACTGCTTATCAAGTGAGTTCTAGATCCCTCTATTAAATGTTTTGTTAAATGTTTTGGGCTAGTGTGCATACTTACGAAATGATGTTTTAACGAAATGATGTTTTAACGAAACGATGTTTACGAAAGGAAAGGTTATGAAGTGTTTTTGCCAAAAAGGTTTACGAATGTTTATGAACGGTCTAAATGAGGAAATGTTTAATAAAAAGGGAAAAAGGTAAAGGTTTAAAGAAGTCATTACAAATCTAATCTGTCGAATGAATGGAATTGACGAATGAAGTCTGGGAATGTGATTCCCAGCCTTGTGGTAGATTATGGACAGCGAGCCATAGTTACCATAAGAACAACAGGGCAGTGTCTTGGTGGCTTGTCGATGGTTTTGATGTTGTACAACTGGTAAGGGAGTAACGACGGTTACTCGGGTGATGACGATCATCCTAAGTGAAAAGGGTAAAGGAAATCAATGACGGCGATACGTAACGGTTGATTCCCAAAGGAAAGATGGGTGTTGGGCAATGACGGCGATACGTAACGGTTGACCCCACGTAATGAATGGTTGGGCAATGACGGCGATACGTAACGGTTGACCCCACGTAGTGTATGGTTGTGGTAATGACGGCGATACGTTGCGGTTGCCCACAACACCAAAGGTTCCTTCGGGGACACTGTGACGCGTAAAGTAAAATGCAGAATTAGATAACGATAATGTATGACTTAAATGAATGTTAAAAGTTTTAACGAACGATCCGTTCAACGGTGTTTATGATAATGATGTTGATGATGATATGGGTACGAAACCTTTTTAAAGATGTTAGATTATTACATGCTTTTGTGAAAGGTTTTACTAAATGAATGAATGATATGTTTTTGGCAAATGTTGATGTTAAAGTTTTTATGAAATGCTAGAACTCACCAGCGTAGCTGACTTTTTAGTGTGCACATTCAGGTTAAGGCAGGTTATGAGGATGTACGGTGATGCTTGGCTAGCGAGAGGAGTTACCTGGCTGACTTTGAAGACTGGCATCCCGTTATGTTTTAGTTATGATGTATTTATGTTTTAAACAATGTTTACGCTTCCGCATGTATGAACAATGATGACGTTATGTTTAAATGAAATTTTCCGCTGCGTTATTTGATATTCATGTTTAAGAACTGTTGTGAATGAGTAAATCCAACAAGTGGGGCCTCCCGGGTGAGGGGCCTTACACTAAAGTCTTGACCAAAAAGAATGAGATAAGTACTAATACTTCAAGATTGCATATGTATAGAGATAATTCCGTTCCTACCTATTATGATCCTAATCGTCCAATTAAACAAGAATCACCCGAGTATCACCCTTTAGGATCTCAAATGAATCCTATCTCTTCACCCTACTATAATAATGATCCATTTGCTATTCTTCCGGATAACCACACTCCTGAATACCATCCTCAATCTTACGATGCCTCAAGCTAATGGATGGAGGCTAGTTCTAACTTCAGCAGCTGGAACACTGAAGTCCATCAGCTACAAGAAAATAATGAGTCTGAATCAAATTATGCTCAGCAGAATATATCAACAGAAGAAGATTCATCTGAGGAATCTCATCATTATGAACCCAATTTTGAAAATCCCAAAGATTATCCATTCTTTAATAATACTTCAGAAAATTCTGATCATCAATCTTATAATTCTGAATCCCCAGTCCTATATGATCCTTATATGTTTTCGGAACCTCCTTATGATGGTCCTTTTAAGGAATATTTCCAAGCTCATCCAGGATACCAAAATGCTTATAACGATATTATGGTTGGACTTCGTGAACCTCCACCAAAATACGGTTATGAGCATAGTATGCCTTCTTTTCCTATTGAATGCCTAGATCGTTCATTACGTCAAACGGATGAAATGACAAGGGAGAAAATCATGGACAAGGCAAGAACCCAATTCTATGGACAACAAGTCTATGAATATGGAGAAAGCCTAATGACCCTTGGAGAAGAGCTAATGAAAGATTAAAATCTATATTGTATTTTGTTTCCTTATAATATATTTTTATAATAAATCTCGTTTTGTTCATTTTGTTACAGAATGGTTGGAAAAGGCAAAGGTCCTAGCTTTCTTTGTAAATACGCTCCAACTAATTATTTCGAACGTAAAACGAATTAGACTACTATAGAAAATAATGAGGAAACTGGAAGTTCAACTTTCAGAACCCTCGGAGAAATAGGAAACCCAAATGTTCCCTATAATCCTTCTATAAGTTTTCATTCTACTCCTACTGCTGGAAGCTATAATGTCACTCCAATATACTCGCATAATTTTCATGAGGGATACGCTGAAATGCCTTATGAAAATAAATGTGATCCCGAAGAAGAATAACGAGCTGATTCTAATAAACTCTACATTCCATACTATGAGAATGTTCCTTTCCCTACTCCTCATACAAATGAGAATGCATCGGGAAGTGAAAGGGAACAAATGTTTTTGAATCGAATAGCTGAACTTGAACGAGAAAAAGATGAAGTTGAAGCCAGAAATGCTTTGTTTGTTCAAGCTCTCGAAGAAAAGAATTTTATAAATTTCTAGGAACAATGATTTCTATATGTACTCTTTTCTTGTATATATTATTAATAAAAAAAGTTTTTGATTTCAGTCTCGTTTCTTTTATAGCATGTCTAAACAAACCGGACCTTCTTACAATACGAGAGGAAAAAGGAAACAAGCAGTAGTTGAAAACACTGCTGAAGTTCCTGATTCTAGTAAAGAACTTCAGAAACTGATTGCGGAAGGAATCAAGGATTCTCTTCCAATGATCTTTACCGAAATGGAAAGGAGATAGGCTGATAAGCTATATGTTCAGCCTTCAATTCCAAAATCTGTTCATTCTCAACCTTTGACCCAACATACTTTTAAACCTGAAGGTTCTGCTACTCATCCAACTAAGAAAACGGAACAAGAAGAATATTACCATAACTCTTCTGAAGATGAAGGTATGGGTAATAATTACGGCCATGTAAAAAAGAAGAGGAAGGTGGTTGGCTGTACTTATAAAATGTTCCAAGACTGCAAACCTTACACTTTCTCTGGAAGAGAAGGAGGAATAGCCACATTAAGGTGGATTGAAAAAACTGAATCTGTGCTTGCAATAATCAAGTGTGTTGAGGAAGATAAAGTTCTTTATGCTTCCAATCTATTTAAAGATCAAGCTTTAGAATGGTGGAACAACATTGTTGCTGCCAAAGGAAGGGATGCAACCTATGCTATAGGTTGGAGTGCTTTCAAAGCAAGAGTGGAAAAGAAATATGTTCCCCAGAATGAAAGGGAACAAATAGTAAAGACGATTGGAACCAACCATCAGGAGTATTCGACTAAACTCCTTGAGTATACTCGAATAGTTCCTCATCTAGCTACCCCTGAATCCAATCTAATAAAGAGATATATTTAGGGTTTGATTGAAGAAATTCGTGACATGGTTAAGGTTGCCAATTGTGAGAACCGTGACGATGCTATGGATCTGGGAGCCTCCTTGACCAGTAGCCTGATTAGAAATCAAGAAGAGGGAAGAAAGAAAAAGGAAGCAACTGGTCAAGGCCCAAGTGGATCGAAGAAACCAAATTTCCATTCTCGAAACAACAATTCTTCTATCCCTGAATGTCCAAAGTGCAAGAAAAGACACTTGGGACAATGTCGATCTGGACCTTTTTGCAATTTCTGCAAAATGTCTGGGCACAAAACAGAAGATTGTTTCAAGAAGAAACCCATCACTTGTTTTGAATGTGGTGAGGCTGTCCACATCAAGAGCTATTGTCCCAAGCTAAAGAAGCCTGAAGGAGCAGGTCCTAAACCCGCTTACGGAGTAAAGAAGAATGCACGAGCATTCATTCTCAATACTCATGAAGCAGCAGGTATGCCCGATGTCATTACGGGTACATTTCTTGTCAACGATATTTATGCTCGAGTTTTATTTCACTCTGGTGCAAACCAAAGTTTTATAGATCATAAATTCTGTAAACTGTTAAATAAAACTCTAGCTAAATTAGACAAGGAATATATGGTAGAGACTGCCAATGGGGTCTTAGTCCAAATTTCAGAAATCCTTAATGATTGTAATATCACACTATCCAGACATATGATTCCTGCACAACTGTTGCCAATGACTTTGAAAAGATTTGATATTGTCCTAGGAATAGATTGGTTAGCCTCTAACCAAGCCCGTATCCTGTGTGATAAGAAAGTCATTGAGCTTCTTTCGCCGCTAGGTAATATCATCTCTATAAATGGTGATAAATTATCCAACTTTATTGGAATAATTTCCATATTAAAAGCCACAAAATACTTACGAAAGGGATGCTTAGCATACCTTGTATCTGTAACTACCGACAATAAAAAGAAAATTGAAGATATGCTGGTTGTGGCTGAATTTCCTGATGTTTTTCACGATGAACTGCCTGGAATTCCACCTAAGACAGAAGTGGAGTTCAGAACTAATCTAGTACCCGGTACGACACCTATTGTTAATGCCCCGTACAGATTAGCTTCAACTGAAATAGCAGAGTAAAAGAAGCAGTTAGATGAATTGCTAGAGAAGGGATTCATAAGACCAAGCTCATCGCCTTGGGGAGCTCCGGTCTTATTCGTTAAAAAGAAAGACAGTTCAATGCGTATGTGCGTTGATAATCGCGAGCTGAATAAAATCACGATTAAGAACCGTTATCCGCTTCCTAGAATTGATGATCTCTTTTATCAACTTCAGGGAGCTCATTGTTTCTCGAAAATCATCTTCGTTCTGGCTATCATCAATTGAAAGTCCAGGAAGAAGATATTCCCAAAACAGCCTTCAGAACTCGATATGGTCATTATGAGTTCACGGTAATGCCGTTTGGACTTACTAATGCACCAACAGCTTTCATGGACATGATGAATCGAGTTTGCAAACCTTACTTGGATAAGTTTGTTATCATATTCATTGACGATATCTTGATTTACGCCAAAAGTAAGGAAGAGCATGCAACTCATCTAAGGACTTTGCTTAAACTCCTAAAAAATGAGAAGTTGTATGCTAAATTCTCAAAATGCGAATTCTGGGTAACAGAAGTTCAATTCCTTGGACATGTCATTAACGCTGATGGCATCCAAGTCGACCCTGTTAAAATTGAAGCGATATCCAAATGGGAAATCCCGAAGTCACCAACTAAAATTCAAAGTTTTCTCGGTTTAGCTGGTTATTATCGGAGATTTATCCAAGATTTCTCTTGAATTGCTGTTCCATCAACTTCTCTGACTCATAAATCAGTTAAATATGAATGGGGACCTAAGCAATCCGAAGCTTTCAAAACTCTGAAGCAGAAACTGACCCAAGCACCCATACTGGCTTTGCCAGATGGAAACGAAGGCTTTTCAGTATACTGTGATGCTTCACACACCGGCTTTGGTTGTGTGTTAGTGCAAGGGAGCAAAGTTATTGCTTATGCTTCCTGACAATTGAAAACTCATGAAAAGAACTATACGACTCACGATTTAGAATTGGGCACCATAATCTTCGCACTGAAATTATGGAGGCACTATCTATATGGAGTCAAAATTATCATATTCACTTATCATAAGAGCCTAAAATATATATTCAGTCAGAAAGAACTGAATATAAGACAAAAGCGATGGATGGAAGTCCTAAATGATTACGATTGCGAAATTTGTTATCAAGAAGGCAAAGCTAATGTTGTAGCTGACGCCTTGAGCAGAAAAGAATATGAGAAACCTAAACGAGTTCGTGCTTTAAGACTCGATCTTCAAATCGATCTTATTTCTCGTATTAAGGAATCTCAAAAGTTTGCCTTACAAGAACCCAACCTAGAGAAAGAAGGTTTGGGAAGTATGATCGACCAATTGGTCAAAAGCGATGATAACATTCTTAGAATAAATAAGAGATTCTGGGTTCCTATTTATGGAAACATACGTGAAGAAATTCTTGAAGAAGCCCATAAATCTAAATATACGATGCATCCTGGAAGCAATTAAATGTACAAAAACCTAAAAGCCAATTATTGGTGGATAGGAATGAAGAAACATATCGCTATCTATGTTGCAAAATGCTTAACCTGTTCTCAAGTTAAAGCTGAACATCAAAAGCCGTCTGGCTTATTACAGCAACTTGAAATTCTTGTCTTGAAATGGGAGATGATAACCATGGATTTCATTACTAAACTTCCCCGAACCAGTCGAGGAAATGATACTATCTGGGTTATCATTGACAGACTTACTAAGTCTGCTCATTTTCTTCCCATGAAAGAAACGTTCAGCATGGATAAGCTGGCATAATTGTACGTTAATAAAATCGTTTCATTACACGGTGTGCCACTATCTATTATGTCAGATAGAGATAGTAGATTTACTTCTCGATACTGGCAAAGTTTTCAAAAAGCCTTGGGTACGAAATTGAATCTTAGCACCGCCTATCATCCTCAAACGGACGGGCAGAGCGAAAGAACTATTCAAACTCTTGAAGATATGTTAAGGGCTTGTGTCATTGACCTTGGAGGAAGTTGGGATGACCACTTACCTCTAATGGAATTCTCCTATAACAATAGTTATCATACGAGTATACAGGCCGCTCCTTTTGAAGCCTTATACGGTCGTAAATGTCGAACTCCAATCTGTTGGTCAGAAATAGGAGAAAATAAGTTATCTGGTCCTGAAATAGTCCTGGAAACAACTGAAAAAGTCATTCAAATAAGAGATAGACTGAAAGCGGCTCAAGATCGTCAAAAGAATTATGCTGATAAACGACGAAAGCCGTTAGAATTCAACGTCGGTGATAACGTTCTGTTGAAAGTTTCACCATGGAAAGGCGTTATAAGATTTGGAAAGAAAGGAAAATTAAGTCTTAGAATCATAGGACCATTCAAAATCTTGAAAAGACTTAGGCCTGTGGCCTATCAACTCAAATTACCAGAAGAAATGAATGGAGTACACGATGTATTCCATGTATCAAATCAACAAAATGTTTGGCAGATGAATCTCTTGTAATGCCCCAACAAGAGGTAAATGATAAATTGAAATTTGTGGAACAACCTTTGCAAATCGAGGACATGCAGGAAAAGAAATTAAAAAGAAAGAAATTGATGATTGTGAAAGTGAAATAGAACTCCAGATGTGGCCCTGAGTACACGTGGGAACTGGAGTCAGAAATGAAAAAGAAATATCCTCACTTGTTCGAATAATCTCGAGGACGAGATTGAAACAGGGTGGGGAGGATGTAACAACTGCCATAAAAATGTCCAAGAAATGCCAAGGTTAGAACCTATAAGGACGTGTGTATCTAAAGTACCAAAGTCTAAGGTTGAAAATGAAAATTTTGGAAATTTATTAGATATCAGACCGACATCTAGTTCATATCGGTCCGAAGCAAATAAGGTTTGGATATCGTACCAAAATCAAACATAGTCAAAAATCAGATCGACATCTATTCTTATAGCGGTCCGCAATTGAACATTGAGTCGGTTATCGGACCGACATCAGTTCATAACGGTCCGACAACCTCCCCTCAGTCGCAATTTATGGTGTTGACACGTGTCCTATGACTCAGCCCAAGAATCTGACGCGTGTCGTGATGTCGGACCAACATGGTCCACATATCGATCCGATATGCACCCAAAACATGTGCGGTCCAATCAGATGTTGACATTTAGGGCTGACGCATGCATAGCCTGATGTCGGACCGACATCCCTTTGATAACAGTCCGATATGGACCCAAAACTCAGCCTATAAATAGTTGAACGATTTCATTTGATTTCTTCATCCCAAACACGATTCCAAGCTTCATTCCAGGTGATCCCTAGCCCACTCTCGACGATCCCGGTCCAACTCCCGCTCTTTTTAGCGCCCGGTTTAAGAAGAAACGCTGGTAGAAGTGCTGATACGCCAGAGAAATCAAGTTAAGAAGCTAGTCTATAAGCTTTCGATTTAGAGGCTCATTCCTATAAACAAGGTGAATACTTTATCTCTTTGAAAACTTATATCAAACATTTACGTTAACGAAAATGGCCAAATAAAGGTTAAGGGAATAATGCTCAATGTTCTTCTACGTGGAAGCATTCAGGCCATAGGTATACATAAAACTTGCAAGGGATACACGGGTCTCGGGTGAAATTCCAGGATTGCGGCCAGTGCTTGTCTTATAACAACTTCGGAGGCAAACCTGTCCCTTGTTATAAGACATGACGCAAGTGTATACTGTGGTGCGATTGAACAGGACGGGCCTGCTGAATGTGTGGATTGAACAAAAAGTTGTGATTATGAAATTAATACTTGTTTGTGCCAAATGATTTTATCGTCAAGATAATTGTATTCACCGGCGTTCGCGCTGACGTTTTATTTTTCAAAATGTTTTCAGGTAATGAATAAAATGAGAAAGAAAAGGGATATGACAAGACATAAGATCTAACCTGAAAAAAGTGAACGACAGGCATGGGATCTGACCCGAGAGAATGTGACAGGATAAAATGAATGTTGGATTCTTAGGCCTCATGCATAGATAATCCTGAAAAAGAAAAGAGGAGATAGGACCGAGGAACTGATCAACCTCGGATAGTACTATTTCCCGTGGCTTGAACTTGTCCATGAGAGACAAGAGATATATTTGGTTTCAAACTCTGTTTTGTAATCGAATGAAAAAAGGGTATTTAAATCCCTATGTTTATAAAAGTAAATACAAGACTTTTGTTTTCCAACTGAGTTTTGATATTTACAAATACAACCCTTGAGGTTGAACAAAAGATGAAACGATCCTTGTGAAAAAGACTTCCGCTGTGTTTTATAAAAATCTTAAATCAAAGCAGGTACCAATCGTTTGTCGCACACGTCCAGGGGGTGCCTGAGGCGGGGTGTGACACGAAAGAACCCTTTGTCTAAGAGTTCTTGGATTTGTTTCATAAGTTCTTTTAATTCGGAAGGAGCTAGACGATAAGGGGATTTTGCAATAGGTTTGGCTCCAGGAATGAGTTCGATTCGGAATTTGATCTGACGATTGGGTGGAAGGCCGGGTAATTCTTTCGGAAAAACATCCGGGTGATCATAGACTACGGGAATATATGAAATATGTCCTTTGGGTTTAACATTCAAAGCATGGAGTAAGAATATACCATCTCCCTTAATTAATTCCTTCTTAGCTTTCGCTATAGAAATAATTTCAATCTTATTGGTTTCACTATCACCCTGAATCATTAGACTAGTTTCATCTGGTTTCTTAATCTTGACCGTTCTGTGATCACAATCAATCTGGGCCTGGTATTGGTTTAAGCAATCCATCCCTAGGATAACCTCATATTCATTCATGTTCATTGGCATTAGTGTAACTAATACCTTATCATCACCAAAATTGATGATACAATCAGAGTATGTTTCGGTTATCCTAAATTGTTCGCCACTTGCCGTTTCAACGACATAGGCATGAATAAGTGGAATCGATCTTACGCGCTAAATACGGGGTGAATGCACATGAAACAAAACTTCTATTCGCCCCTGTATCAAATAAAATCTTGGCGTAAATATTATTAACTAAGAAAGTACCTGCCAGTTCTTTAACTTTATTTTTCTATTCATCTCTACTTCCTAAGACGAACACTCGTCCTGTTTCTTTATTCTGACCACCTATTCTCTGTTTAGGTGGTTTAGGACAAGAAGTCTTATAATGCCATATCTCTCCACATTTAAAGCATTTAACATTCGGGCATTGGGTTGCAAAATGGCCAAACTTCTGACAAGTCTGGCATTTCATTCCCTGATTGTCTCTATCAGGGTTGGGATTAAATCCTCCTCTCCTGGGAAACTTACTATTTCCCGGTTTGAACTTATAAATAATCTCATTGGGCTTTCTCTTGTGATCAATCTTTGGTGGCTCCTGAGCTGCCACTTCATCAAACATCATCACACTTTTCTCAACAGCTAAGTCTATCATCTTGGGTATGATAGATTTCACTAAACGAACCTTAGGTGGTAAACCTTGAATATAGCATTTAACTCTCTTTGACTCAGGAGTAACCAAATGTGGCACCAACTTGGCCATTTCATTAAACTTGGTTGTGTACTCCCGATGAGTCATTGTTCTGGCTTCAAACCGTAGAAATTCATATTCAATCTTGTCCACGGCATTCTATGGATAGTACCTCTTCATGATTAAAGTTTTGAGATCTTCCCATGTCATTCTATCAGTAACAGCTTCTCCCTTAGTTTATTTGACTGACTCCTACCAGTCAAGAGCTTCTTCTTCAAATGAATGGGCAGCAAACTTCACAGCTTGGTCCGATATGCATTCACTCATTTTTATCACAGCTTCCATAGATGTGATCCACTGCAAAGCTGCAATGGCATCCTTCTTTCCATTAAATGGTTTGGGATGGCAGTCACTGAAATTCTTATAGTTACATCCGTGGCCATGAGTTTTGGTGCTCTGGTTTGTCATTCCAACTGTTTCATGAGTTCGGGTGGTACCTATGTTGTTTCCTACTGGAGTGGTATGAAGAATGTCTTTTGTTCGGGGAATGGCACTGCTTGTACCTTCATTCCGGTTGCCCAGATTGTTATGATTCTCTCTTCTCCTAAGAGCATCATCCAGGATTCCAGGTAAAGTCGTTTGAAGAACTCGGGTGACCTCAGATGCCACCGCCCATTGAAATTAGGCTTCAGTCATAATGACGTCTTCCACTGGTTTCACGGGTTCAGCATTCGTATTTACGTTCTCATTTGGATCAGGGTTTGTGATTGTCGTATCGCGGGTACGAGACCTAGTATTGGGTATCCTACCCCTACTTCTTCCTCGTCCTCTGCCACGTCCTGCCATTTTGTACCTACATACAGATGTATAACATCAGAATTCGTATAACAGGTCATAATCCAGAAATTCAGAAATTAATAACACTTGGCCAAAAATGTCTTTAATTATCTGATTTCTAGGCATTTCCCGTTATAAGTCGTACTGAATGTATACACCTAACTTGTCCTGAGGCATTCCAGACTAATCTCAGAGTCCTATTTTAAGCCTAGATACTATTCTTGTAGCATTTAAATCCCTTAAACTGAGGCTCTGATACCAACTTGCCACGCCCGTAATACAGGACAGTTATCTAACCAGAGTAGTACATCGAACAGAGATGTTCCCATGAAAGAACGATGGGTCTAGGAGAGATTTATACACCGTCCTTTCCTAGACAGAACATTCCATTTGTCAGATAACTACATATCGGTCAGAAGGTTGCCTTCTAGTTATTATGACGTTGATATCAAAAACACACAGCGGAAGACTAAATCATAACTCTTATTAACATCAAAACATTGTTACATCATTGTTTAACAAAAGTTACATCATTCGTTCCTAACAAGGAACATGTCATTCGGGACTTATAGTTCCAGGCATGCCCATCATATAGATCGTTCATCTTTTCATTCTAGTCCTGGAAATGCCTTGTCTAACGACTACCTGTGATGTGTTCAAAAACATTTGATAAAACATGGGACAGCACAAAGCTGGTGAATTCATAAATTAAAATAGTTTATTAAAATGACCGGCCAAAGTATTTTGAACACATTCATGGGCTCCCACATCCAAATTCCTAGACAACTATGAACAATCATTCAGTATATATATAACCAAAGACCGTTCCACGGGTCCTGTCCAACATGTCGTTCCACGGGCAAGTGAAATACAATAAGCACTTAGAATACGTTATATTTAAACAATCGGTACAATCGTTTCAAGATACTCAAAATGTTTTCATAAATCAATCATGCTAGACAAGGTCATGACTGGGTTCATGCATCACAGTTTAATAACTCACCTGGATACTATCTCGGTTTATCAAATCAGTAATATGGCAATCAACTTGAACAAAGCTCCTAGATAAGTAATGACATTGCTTAAGTACACAATTCTAGCTGATTGGTGTATAACCAAAGTTTAGTAGGAGGTCGAAACCTTACCTCAGCACTATCTATGGTAATTTGGAGTCGAAAAGCTAGAAACCGAACCCTCGCACGTGAACCTTAGCTAGGGAATGGAACTTTAGAGTGTGTGTGTTTGAGATGGTGTAAATTGTGTGGGAAATGAGCTGAGATCAGGTTTCTATTTATAGGCAAGTTCAAGGCTCGTGACGGACCATTACCAGTGATGACGGTCCGTCACCCAATTTGGGGCGGCAAGCGTAACGGACGGTTATGCCCCGTGACGGTCCGTCATAGGGTTACACGTGTCATGATTGCCCCGTTAGTTAGCATACATGTATCATCTCCTGGTTCTTTGTCGTGTTGAACCCGTAACAGACCGTTATGCCTTGTGACGGTCCGTCACCACCGTAACGGATCGTTATGTTTTATAACGGTCCGTCAAAGTCACATTTTTCCATTTGGTCATTTTTGGTCCTTCAACTTTCAGGAACCTTCATTTCAACCCCTTGGGATTTATCTTTGAATACTTTTATTCCTCATAATACTTAGGAATTATCCGGGTGTTACAGGTAAAACTCAAAATCAAAGTCAAAATCAATACTCGAAAAATGAAGTAAGAATCTCGTAATGTAATCGTCTAATCAATCATAATTTCAAATTACACAAACTCTCTCGTGGCAACTAATCGTGAAAACTTATCATCGAACATGTCGAAGTTATCTCCCACTTTCTCCTCCTTATCGGACTCCTCCTCTAGCCATCCGTTCCCTGGTCCTAAATTGTATCTCGGAGGCTGATGTTTGACTGTAAAGATGTTCCTCCATCTCCAGCCGCCTCTCCCATAGATGGATCCATGAACTCTGCCTCTCATAGCTGCCCCGAAAGTACCGGGGGCATTTGGTGCCAGAAGTGCCAAAATCACCTCCTGTGCCGGCAACTCTTGCTCCTCATCCGCCACTGGTGGTACTACTGTCAAAGGAACAGGTGCTAAGACCCGCCTCCCTCCAATGGTATCCGTGCTAACAACAGCCGTACCTCTAGCCCGACGCCCCGCCTGCCTCCTGGAAACAGCCCCCCGCCTGATCCACCTCGTCGTAATCATCATAGCCATCTTCTCCAATACAAGATAGAACATTTATGCGATTATTATAGGTAAACAATTCAGAATATAAGAGTAACCATAGACTGTCGAATCATGGTGATCAACTGTGATTGGTTGTCCAGGTTACTACTCGGATTCTAAGCGTTCCCCATCATACTCACACTAACTTTCTACCTTCCACGCAATGGATGCACATGCATCCCACATAATCCACATAACCCAATGCAATACTACCACATAGTCACATCTATCTCAATATTCACAACACACTGTTTACAAAACATCATTTCACACTGAATCACCAAACCACATAATCACACCAAACGGCTCCACATAATGAAGCACTACACAAGTGAAACTCTAACAATTAAACTCAATACGAAAGACATACCTCTTGGCTCGCGATTACTCGTGGAGGCATTCGTTTTACCCTCGTCCCATTTCCGGTTTAAGTTTAGGTATTTTATGTTTTTAAGACACTGTTTTTCTCTTAAACCATGTCTCTGATACCAACGTGTAAGGCCCCAAATCGGGCGCCCTACAATTGGGTCACATCACTAGGTATTCTCTTATCAAAACACTTATCTCCTTTTGAAAACAAATAGCGGAAGTCTTCTTAAAAATAGTTTTAGCTTTTAACACATTATCATTGTAAACCTTACCTTATGAATGGCCGCACACCGACCCGAGTAGCACCGCTCCCAAGCCAAGATGCCCCATCCAGTATACTCACCTGCAAATCAATCTAATATACATACAAAGTCAGCTACGCTGAATGAGTTCTAACAGTTTATTTTAATTAGAAACATTCACGTCGCCAATAATATTTAATTCAATTCAAATCATTATTGTCCTTAATGAAATAGTTCGTCATTTATTTACATGTTGATAACTCCTGTCATCTACAATACCCCATAAGGGCTCACCGAACCTAGACTCAATCCCTACTCATAATCCCATAAGTTCTCCGACATGGACCGAACTCACCATTCTACTAACTTGTAATTCACCATGTGCGTTGACACGATATCTGGTTAAAAAAACCAACTCCTAATCATAGACCAGACTAGCCCTAACAATGACTCTTACAAAGGCTACTACACAGTAGTCGTAAACACGATCTCGTTCCCAAACCACAATTAATCTATTGCTTGCGTCAAATCAATAACATCACAACACATTAATTATCAATAAACACTTGCATGCAATATAGATCAAATATAAATGCACACAACAATTACCTCGACACAACCGCCCTCGTCAGGGTTACCCTCGCCAGGGCTTTCATCCTACTCCGAGCTCATCACTGCCACCAAAGGCATCGTCACTCTTGGTGACTTCCCGAAGGACCTCGTCTTTCACATCATTACTCGCCATGTCACAAGGACAACGAAACAATCACACACAACATCAAGCATATAACGCATAACAACATACTAACAATTACATGACTCGTTAAATAAGCATGCACCCCGCACATATTCTCATGATAACACATCCCAGATGTACTCATAAAAGGCCTAAACCCATTTCCCGACTTATCCCGAATAACTCATGGCATGACACACCCAAATCATCCCTATTCCTAGTTCACACAACCTAAGGACACCACATCGACCCTTAGTTTCATTATTACATAATTATCTCATAACACACTTCAGGTTTAATCATAACTCGTAATACGTTTGATTAATGGAATAAAACACGCGAGTATGCACGATAGCCCCAAAACGGTAAAAATAGTAAAAAAGGGGATTAGAAACTCACTGGTTATGCTGAGTCCGAATTCCTGCTCTGCACCTCGACCACCCGCTCAATTCCCAAACCTGATGATGTGTTGTAAAGCACACCTCGTTTCCCTTGTATTTCATAGCGTTTTCGTATATTTAGAGTCGTTTTGGGTCATTTATAGCTTGTACTTACTTATGTTATGTTTTGTAGGTATTCAGGAAGAATTAGAGCTTAAACGATCAAGATGTGCAAGAAACGAGCACACGAGAACCCGGGATGAGAAACGGAAAAAGTCAGGAAAGAGTCCAAACTTAAGAGGGGAATATCTCGGGCTAGAAAATGATTTACGGGACCCATAATATATGGATTTGGGGTATCTCGACGAGCCGAGTTCAAAAAGCAACTTTCTGTCACCCTAGTTCTTCGCGCCACGCGAACATGGGCACACAACTCTTCGTGACATGCCAAGATATGGCAGACCAGAACTTTTCCCGACTCTTTTGTCTTTCACGACACGCGAAGACCTGGTCAGGAGCTTTTAGCGACACGCGAGAAACCCAGTTTCGAGGATTTTGACCTAATTTAATGTTTTAATAGATTAGAACCTTCCCATGTGAATATTATTCGATTCCCAGCCATCTCAAGACAGAAAAGGGGCGATTTTGAGAGGGGAAGAAGCAACGAGAGCCAAAGTTCAAAGCTTTATCGATCGAGTTGGTTCGTTCTTGCTCGTTCGGTTTATGATTCTTACTTTCTTGTTTACAATTGGTTTGATTTGGATTATGTTCATCACTTTTGAGGTTTGTTTTATGGTTTTGACATGTTTCTTGGCAAGACCATAGTAGCTATCTAGGTTTTCGATGAATGTTTGATTGAATGTTGGATTTCTTTCTGTTTATGTTAATTATTGATAGATTCATGATAAAGTAAAGAACTTGATTGCAATTGTTATGATGTTTATGCATATTTAATTCTGATTTGCAATTGATTTGTGTTTCACATGCGTTTTGTTGAATGTCTTTCAAATAATAGATGCATGTTAGGTTACCTACTGTGTGTTTGTAACTAGTTTGTGGATTATTGATGTCATCGTCCATAGAAACGCAAATTGAGAGTATATTAGGGTTAGGTGTTCTTCCTGCTTCAATAGCTAAAAGGTGAGAAGTTGTCGGGTATTCCTTGGTGTTAGCATTTTTAGGTAGATTGCTCTGAAAGGAGGGTTTCTTAGCATCATTGATATTCCGTGTCATACCGAGAGTTGTCAGGTTACCCTGTATGTCTTAGGGCATATTGAGATATTGAGACTGAGAGGTAATATATCTTTAGGGTACTTTAGCATCGTTGGAAATAGCTGAGATGTGATCCGACCAACCGGTGAGTTTACACATTCCTTAGGGTTTCCTATTAGGTCACACCCGGAGAATGATCTGGGATCCTTAGGTTGTCTTAGGGTTTCGTATTCAAAGATCCCGGTTCCATCTTAATTGTCATAGCCGAGAGAAGTTCATGTTTAGCAAACAAGATTCATTACCTAGATAGTGCTTTATCCATTATTGATCTCATCCATATCGTCTGTTTGATAGTTGGTGTCGTTAGTTAGAAGTCCTATTAGTTTGTTAGTTTTAGAATCTCAGTTACACAAATCCCCCCCAAATACATTTCAGTTTAGTTAGTTGAGTCAGAGTCTAGATAGAGTCGTCGCTAGTGTCTAGTGGGTTCGATATCTGGACTTCATTTGACTTTGCTACATTGGTCGGTACTTGCCGGTCGTGCGGTCTAGTATTAGGTTGAGTCTAGATTTATAAATTTAAAGCTAGAGTGTCTAGGTTAGGTTTTATATTAGTTTTTATAGACTGTCCAGCACACATCACCTGTCAAGCGTACGATTACATGATCAAATTCTGTGATAAACTTACGTTGAATAGCGTGAATAAATAAAACCCCGACCCTCGTCACAATAGATCGACATTTCCTTTCCACGAACCCTATTCTCACGGGTTCACGTATTATCTTGATCCCGACCCGTTTAGGACTCGTGTACCCAAACCCAAGCTTCCATGCATGCACGCCCGTGCGCCATGCAAACCCTAGTCATCTTCTTCTCGTAAATACCAACTCGTATTGTGTCACCCTTGATTGTTTAGAAACCGTATGCTCAAACCGGGTTCCCATGCATGTACAAATATGATGCCATGCACGGCCCTAGTCGGAAAACCCTAGCCGTCCATCGTCCCCCTCCCCACCATACACCACCATACGCTATCACCATGCACCACCACCTCGCCTCACCACTGCCAAGCCTCCACTACCGTAGCCAAACTCCCCCACTGTCTCCCCGGTTACCGTCGTCTCCATTGCTCTCAACACTCCCAACATCACCGGCGACCTCCACGCACCACCGTCCTCGTCCCTTATTTTAAGAGGTCTATAAATTAAATTTTGTAAGGAGTTAGATAGCTATTTCTTTGATTTTAATCTTATAAATACAAAAATGGAATAAATACTTAAACTTTTCAGAAAATTCTCAAACTTTTAAAGTGGATTCTACATAAGAAAATAAGCTTATAAACCAAATTTCATAATTTTTGAAGCTGGAAAACTATTATTTTGATTGTAGTCTTACAAACACAAAAATAGGAAAAATACTTTGGCCTTTCAGAAAAATCCCAATTTATTATAGTAAGTTCTATGTTTCATAAGAGACTTACAAATAAAATTTCATAATTTTTGAAAATGTCTAACTAGTATATTTGATTTTTGGCTATTAAACGATACACGGATCGTGAAACCATATTTACTATTTCTAGAAAATTCATAGTAGTTTTTATAATTCATAAATAACCTATAAACCGAATTTCATGATTTTTGGAGTTGAGTAACTATATTGATTGAATTTGGGTTTTTTTAAGGTTTTGTAATACATAGAATTAGGTAAAAATACTTTAAAATAAAAGGTTTATATTTCATCAACGTTGGTTCATATCATACTTAAAATAAGCATTATAAAGTTTTCATAACTTAAAATAAATATTATAAAGTTTTCATAACAATACTTGATATTTTGCTAAGTTACGGATCCCTTTACTAGCTTTCAAGCGCCTGAAACCGACATTTTATGCAAAAAGACATGTTAAATAATGGAAATTAGACCTTTCAAATATGGAGTTCAAAACCTTATAAATATTAGTAGAATTCTGACCTAAAAATATTTCTGTTATACAACGTATTATATAAGCTTGGTCATTCATGAAGGACATAATTAAATTAAAGTTACGCGACTTGGAGAAACTAATATTGATAAGTCAACGACATTATTAACTCATATTTGAAATACACACTTCATTCTCATCCACATATTATAAACTTGATCATCTAACAAGTGTTTGATAAGGTTTATATAAACATTTTAAGCCAAAATACTGTCTAAACATCTCTTTGAAAAACAAGTATTTTATCATCATTGTTTCATGTACTAGAAACTATGTTGGTGACACAAGTTCAGACATGCATGTTACATTAGGGTTGATCCTTAGTCCTCAAGAGTATCTACTTACATCGTAGGACTCGAGTAGGATCATACAAGTTGTAGTCCTTCATTGACATATCACCGACTACATACAAGTGAGTATTCGCGAGCCCCTTTTTCATTTTACATATATGGGAGAAATACATGCTGCAATACTTGAATTTCATACTTGATACAAGAAACTCGTTTACTTGATACATTGCGCTTGTTACACGGTGTAGATTGATTGAGACATGATTTATCACATTAGGCCCTATGAACCCACACAACCATTTAACTCATGGATTTGAGCCGATGGATTAATATAGATAGTACTATCGGAGTCTGACAAACTCCCATTCATGGTTTGGTCGCGCCAACTGTAACTACATTCTTAAGTGAATGCTTATTTCTAACAGAACTAATGTATCGTGATAGTGTATTAGCATTGGGGCATACAAGACTCAAGTAGATTGCATGTATTTTACATGTTGCTTATATAGTAAACGCTTTATTTAAACTATTTGATCGAGTCGCAAACATGCGAACTCACCAACTTTATAGTTGACATATTTTAACATGTATTTTAGGTAACAATTAGTGAATCATAAAGGCATACATGGTTAGGAGTACAAGTGGAAATTACTGCATATTGTCTTTTGTTGATCTTAGGCTATATTTTGAGAGCCTTCAATTATTGTACTTAAACCAAACATTATGTTGCCTTAGTTTTTGAAATGTAATACAAGTTAGCTTCTCTTGAAAGAAATGTGTTACAGTTTCATTACACTCCCGATATTCCGCCTTAGCGGGAGTGTGACATAACCAATCGATCATAAGAAATGGATTAAAAACATTCCTTAGGATGTGATACTTGTTTGTGTACATCTATTTGCAATAACGATTAGAGCACTCATAATAGAGTCTCTGTCTCCTTCTCCATACATAAATTATAGAGAAAATGTGATATTTTATTTATTTTCACTCATACATTATAGTCCCTATCCCCGTACCATACACCCCAAATTATGTGAAAAACTAAAATAAACCCCCAAAACTAAAATAAACCCCCATATTTGAGGGTTTACTATTCATCCCATATCTCATGTATTTTAGTGGTTGTGAGTGAAAGAAAGAAAAAAAAATAAAAATGTATTATTTAATTGATTGTAGATATGTATGAGAGTCGGAGATTAATTTTTTTTTTAAAGTGAACAAATTTTAGGAATTTGGGGGTTCACTATTCATCCGCTATCCCATAATTTTTAGTGGTTGTGAGTGGAAAAAAGGAAAAAACAATAAAAATATAATAAAATGTTTTATTTAATAGATTATAGATATATATGCATTGGCGAAGGATAATGAGGGCCCGCCCCCCTCCCGATTTTTCGCTCAGTAATGTTAATTTATACGTATTCGACCGGTTTTTCGCTCAGTAGTGTTAATTTATACGTATTCAGCCAAAAATTTTATAGTTCCGCCCCCCTGATAGGAAAAAAAATCCTGGCCCCCTGCGTTTTTCTTCAAGCTCCGCCACTGTATATATGGGAATCGAATGTGAGAGGTTTTTAAAAGGTAAACAAATTTAATAGATAAATGTGTATTTTAGTTTTTTTTTGAACGGCGAACATTGAATGTTGTGATGTCGCACCCCCGTCACATGGGAGAGCCTCGTCCAACTCCGGCCAATATGTTGTCTTAACTGGGCCCACTTGGAGTCAGAGTTGGAGAGCATTCAAGGAAAAATCCCACCCAATACGGCCCCTTCCGGACTTGAGGGAGAGCCGAGGCTCGAACCCTGGATCGGCGTGGGTAAAACCCAGGTACATCAGCTTAAGAGCTAGGCCTCATTTGTATGACGTAGAAACTAATGGGAAGGACAGGGATTGAACCTGTGTCACAAGAAATACCAGATATTTTCCTTACCATTCTACCACGAGCTCATTGGTGTGTATTTTAGTTTAATTATATGAACGAGGATAAGATAAATATAAAAATCCTAAACGAGATTGAATTTTGTTTATTCACATTTCACAAATGCATGCTAATGAAAAAGAAAATAAACTTGAGGGGGTTTTAATAGAAAACATACAATAGAGAACGGTATAAAGTGTCAGTAGCATCAAAGAAAAGCATACGCATCCGGCACCCCATCGAGATCTACCGGAAACCAGGCTGATCGAAACGTTCTTACTCCTGAAATCAATTTAACTTGTCTTCGGAGATGAGATAAAATTGATTGAAGTGATTTTGAGATTCCTTCAATTGTATAGCAGATCGAGGTTTACTAATCTAATCACCAATGGAGGGAGGATCCGAAAGAGAGAAGTCCAATCCTGCACCGATTCCTTCTGTTGCTAATTTCTGGAGAGGTACTTGTTGCAGTTTCATTCTGTTATTCTTCTATAGGATATGGAGTTTACTGTTTGGTACATAAAGTGTGAGCTCTAGGGTTTAGGATCACTGGGTTCATAATTAGAAAGCAAGCTAGCTGCTAATAGTAATTTTTATGAGTTTAATTAGAAAGCACACACACATGAGAGACTGATATTTTTTTTCAAAATCTATTTGATGTTTGCAGAGTTTGATTTGGAAAAGGAAAGGAGCATATTAGATGAACAAGGACTTAGAATTGCTGAAAATCAGGAAAACAGCCAGAAGAACCGTAGAAAGCTTGCAGAAAGCACCCGAGGTATGCATGAATGTGTTATTGATACAATCTATTTGGATTGTAAACATGTATATATTTTGTTCTTTAGTATCAAGGGATGTTCATGCCTGTTTGAGCCTTTTCATTGTTTGGTCATAGATTTCAAGAAAGCTCCAGCTGAAGAAAAGCCGAACTTGTTCAATTCTTTACTTAGGGGTTATCAAGAGGAGGTTGACAATCTTACTAAAAGGGCAAAGTTTGGAGAAAATGCATTCCTTAATATATACCAGAAACTTTATGAGGCTCCAGACCCTTATCCTGTTATTGCTTCAGTTGCGGTTAGTACAGATATACTCCATTTATGCTTAATTTCTAGTAACTGAAACCGAAAGGGATAAAACATAGCATGTGCCCTTGCTAGTCCTTTTAGATATATTAGTACCTATGATAATAATCATGTGCTTTCAGAACATTCAAAACCATGCACTGTTAACAGTCTTGTAGTCTCTTCTGCATACATTATCCCTTTCTAGAATGGCATCTAATTTCGTGATCGTTGACTATAAGCCTTTTGGCTGGATATTAGGGTTATTATCATTGTAAAACATCCTTGAAACTAGATGATTGTTTTAAGTTGATCCTGGTAGTGGTTCTTATGAACTATCAAGTAGGACTAAGAGTTAAAAGTATCTTCATTTATCTCTGTGCAACACCTACTGGGAATGCAGTTGCCTAAATAGCTCGTGACTCAAAGCTCGCTCGAAATCAACTCGTATAGTTTCGAGTTGAGCTGGTTCTTATAAGTTTCGAGCCGAGTTCGAGCCAAGGTGAGCGCGCTCGTTGGCTCGCTTGAATAATTTTAATTCATTTATTACTGATTATATATTAAATATATTGTTCATTTAAATGTGATTGGTATTTTTTTGGTGGCAATAGACAGGCAATCTCCTAAATCCTAAACCCATTTTTGGTCACAACTATAAATCACCTTTATAAGTCAGGCTCATCAAAACAAACCCTCATGATGTGCAATCTTAAAGAAGAAATTGAATTTTTATAGAACAGTCCTTGTTTGATCTAATGTTTTTTCAAGAATCTAACTTCTTATTTTGTGGACTCAACAACGACGAATATATGAAATCCAATGCCTTTGAATTACAAAGAAAATAGGCAATAAAGGTTATAAAGATAGAAACACAATTCTTCCAAAAAACTCAACTCCTTATAAGAAATACAAGTAGGTTGAGTGTTGGCGCCACAACTAAGTGGAAGAGATCTAGTTGATAAGCCAAGAGAGAATTGCAAGCACAATTAGTCCGTTGGACACGATTGTGGCGTCTCGAACAAGGTAGGGGCAACCGGCCCTATCCATGGTTCGGCCTACTTGGGTTAGTTTTTAGCCGATCCTAATTAATATGTTTTACGCTAGTTTTAGTCTTTAAATACTAATCTTTGTACTTGTAATTCCTTGTACTTGAGCACAAAATAATAATAGTACCGCTCATTGCAATCCGTGGAGGTAGGTCGCACCGACCGAACCACGTTAAACCCTCGTGTCCTTATTCTCGTTTGTGTGTGTGCAATGTGTCTGATTACCTAACAACTAGTATTAGAGCCTTGGCTCTTGATTGCACACACGAACCGACCGCCAGCCACCTAGTCTGCCGCCGTCAGCCTAAGATTCCGCCGCCACCGCTGTCCGCTTAGGGTTCCGCCGCCGACCGCCACGGAAGCAGTTGATCAGCCGCCGCTGATCTGCTTTACTGTTTCTTCCGCTAGGGTTTTCTGCTGATTAGGGTTTCTACTGCTTATGGTCGCTGTCACCCATCCTGTTTTCACTGCACTAAGACCGCTGCCGCCGGAAGGGCCTGCTGCCGGTTTAGGGCCTGCCGCCGCCGCCGTTTTCTTGACCTGGCTCTAGGGCATGCTGCCGTCGCCGCCGTTTATGCTACCACCAGTTGAGTTTCAGCCCTGTTTTTGGGGTTCGTCTACTACGGATACTTGAGTTTGATTGTCCAAACAGTGTCCAATAGATAGAACAACCAACAAGTTCAGGCCGCCGCCACTGCTGTGCTTGCTCACTGTTTTTCAATCTCAATCAGATCAGTCGTGTTAGGGTATTGTCATGGCAGAGGAGGGAAAGATAAAGATCGAGAAGTTTGATGGACATAATTTTGGTTTTGGACTATGCAGTCAATATCGGCGATATATCGGTCCTATGCAAAAATATCGGTCAAAATATCGGTCCCGATAATATCGGTGATATTTACCGAGATATCGCCGAGATTTTGATTCCATAATATCGGTTGTCTCACCGAGTTTCTCGGTTTACTAATCTTGGCCCTTTTTTTTAACATTTTTCTCCCCCAAAGCCCATTCCCCTTTAAAAATGTTGGCCCAATGCCTTGTACCCATAGCCAAAACCATCGAAGTAAATGCCCTAACTCCCTAATACACCCACGTTCGCACACCGGCTAGATCATGTTTCTAATATAAAATATTAACACTTTTCAGTTTTGACTTTTAATATTATATATGTATATATATATACATATATAAGTTTATGTATGATATAAAAATTACCGATATCTCACATATCTGTCCTTGACCGATAATCGATATTTTTCCGCATTAACTGCATAGGTTTTGGAAGATGCAGTCAGAAAGATTTGTTCTAGACGTTGTCAGGAACGAGACTAGACAAAGTTACAATCGAGGAGTGGGCTATACTGGACTGAAAAGCTTTAGGAGTAGTCAGGCTTTCGTTGGCAAGGAGTGTTGCGTTCAACATTGTGAACGAAACGACTACACACGATTTGCTGACTTGGTTTTAAAAAGCGAGAAGCGCACTTAGGCGATGGGGTCTAAAACCGAGGCGCAAAGCACTCCGGTTTTTGTACGCGAAGCGCAAGATGCATATAAATTTTTTTATATATTCCATATGTTTTTAGCATCCCCTACCCAAAATTTAGCTATAAATCAGCTTTATATATGATTTAATATATGAATTATCTACATGCACAACCTAAAAAGCCTGTTGTACAACATCCTAATGCACATTTGCGCTTTTCGTACATGAGGCGCGCGTCTCACTGCGATTTTGGTGCGCTTTTTGCACAGCTCGCGCCTCATGTACACAAAAGCGAAGGGACTTGCGCCTTAGGTCGCCTTGCGCCTCAGGCGCGCTTTTTAAAACCAAGTTTGCTGAAGGCTTTGTCGGACATGTATGAAAAACCCTAAGCATTGAATAAGGTGTATCTGATTTGACAGTTGGTATGAGATAGGGTGCTCCAGTTGCTGTTCACATCAATGAATTTTATTCGATTATAACTTGGTTAGGATCAAGTTTGAAGATGATGTTCAGGCGTTGCTTCTATTGTTTTCCTTGCTTGGGAGTTGGTTTGGCACGTTGACTGCAGTCAGTAGTTCATCTGGAACTACTAAGTTCACTTTTGGTGGTGTTCGGGATTTGATTCTGGGAGAAGATATCAGACGGAAAGGTTCAGAGGATACTTTGAGTTCACTGTTGAGTGCCGCAGGTAGGGGAAGAAAGAATGAAAGGGGAAGTAACCAGAGAAAAAGAAGCCTGTTCAAGAATTGAAAAGAAGTGGTCTGTTGGGATTGCAAGCAGGTAGGACACTTCAGAAATCAGTGTCCGTGTGCTAAGAAGGAGAAAGAAGTGAATCATGTTGCAGAAGAACACTCAGATGACGTTTTGGTTTGTAGCGTAGAGAGTGCTGCTGATTCATGGGTTATGGATTCTGGTGCATCATTCCATGTTACGCATAGCATGGAGATGATGAAGAATCTCAAGATTGGGGACTTTGGAAAGGTACGGTTAGCCAATGATGAGATCCTAGATGTTATGGGTATGGGAGATGTTGATTTGAAGACTTTCGGGGGAACCACCTGGACTCTGAGGTATGTCAGAGTCATTTCAAGCTTGAAGAGGATGCTTATCTCAATTGGGCAGTTGGATGATCAGGGATACAATATTATGTTTGGTGGTGGTCAGTGGAATGGTAATTGCTCGTGGGAAAAAGAAGGGGTCCTTTGTATATGGTTGAGATACTGTCAGAAGGAATGGATCCAGTTCTGAAGAAAGAAGAAGTCCGGTTCAGTAAGTCTTGTGTGCAGAAGAGGGTTACCAGAGCCAGTTTACAGACTCAGAAAGAATGAACAGTACGGAGAGGTTCAGAAAAGCTAGTTAGAGGAGGGTTTCGCAACAGTGGGAGCACATGGGTGAAAGTTGCTTCAGTTGCAGCTCCAGTTCGACAGTGGGTCAAAAGAACCAGTAAACCGTCGAAGAAAGTCTTTCCTTTTGATTACTTGCTTGTAATGGAGAGTGTGGATTCCCAGTATGTTTCAGATGACAACAGAGTGAGGGACTTGTTACAGTGGGAGCAGGCAGAGAAAGGGAAGAAAGGGTCATTGTCAGACGAGTTTGTGATGAAAGATGGGTTGAAGCTTGGTGTAGCTTCAACTGGCCTTCAGGTTAACTGATGAGAAGGCCGTTGCAACTAACGGTGAAGGAAGATTACAAGAGGTACAAGATGATAAGAGACGGTGGAGCACAGTTTGAGCCTCCAAGTGGGAGATTGTTGGGCACGATTGTGGAGTCTCGAACAAGGTAGGGCAGCCGGCCCTAGCGTTGGTTCGGCCCACTTGGGTTAATTATTAGTGTTAGGAATCAGAGTAGGTATAGTACGCAGAGAAACAAACACACACAAACGAATATAGAAAGTAGTAAACGACACAAGAAGTAGCGTGGTTCGGCCAAAGTGACCTATGTCCACGGGTGCAACTAGTGTTTCTCTTTATTATTAGGTGCAACAAAGATTTACAATTACATAGCTGAGTATATATAATAACAAGATTAGGGCTAATCTAATAAACTAGGGCCGACTGCCCCTTTTCTGTGTTCCAGCGATAACAGGCCCAGCCTTGCCCGACCCAAAAGCTTTAATAGGCCAAAAATTAGCCGGCCCTAATTAGTTTGTTTTACCCTAATTTTAGTCTTTAATACCAATCTTTGTACTTGTAATTCCTTGTACTTGAGCACATAATAATAATAATACCACTATTTGCAATCTGTGTACGTAGGTCACAGCCACCGAACCACGTTAAACCCTCGTGTCCTTATTCTCGTTTGCGTGTGTCTGATTACCTAACATAGTCTTGCAAGACCCTATTTACAACCTGTTTTTGTGTGGTTTTCTTATAGGTTTTATACAAAATCATTTCTGTATAGAAATGTAATGCAACATTGAGAAAAAGAATTCTTTATGGTTTAAAGTTCAACCTTTTTGTACACCAAATATTGTTCGTTTTTTCCTTGTCGTGGTCAATGCGAATATTTAACATGTAACACCGTGCCTTTCCTGCTATTTTCATTTCGTTTACAACAATTGCTTTTAGGAATGACATGGTTTGTTCCCTGGTACATGTTCTTTTCTCTTTATACACACATATACATATATAAAGGAAGGTTCTTTGGGGAACCCTAAAAAAACGGGGAACCGGGGAACCATTCTCAACCATACATTCTGTGTGAAAAAAAAAACTTATGCCCGCTGCTCCTTGGACTAGAACCCGCGACGTCCGGCGTCTAAAGCAATGGGGTTTACCGCTGGGCTTGAGATTGGTTTTGATAATATCACCAATTCAAATGTTCTTTATATTGAAAACAATTTTAATTCAAATACCATGTATTGTTTGGCTGTTTTTTATTTATTTATTTTTTATTTTTGATTTAGCTTTAGGTTTAGGTTTTATGGTTTAATTTTAGGGTTTAGTTTTTAGTTTTGTGCGTTTAGCGTTTACGGTTTAACTTTAGGGTTTAATTTTAACGTTTACCTTTACGATTTAGCTTTTAGTGTTTAGCATTTAACTCCAGGGTTTAGCTTTTAGGGTTTAGTTTTAACGTTTACCTTTACGATTTAGCTTTTAGTGTTTAGCATTTAGCTTGAGGGTTTAGCTTTTAGCTTTTACGATTTAGCTTTTACGTTTAGCTTTTACGGTTTAGCTTTTAACGTTTAGCATTTAGCTTTAAGGTTTAGTTTTTAACATTTAGCATTTACGGTTTAGTTTTTAGCATTTAACATTTAGCTTTTACGGTTTATTTTTTAGCATTTAGCTTTTAGCTTGTTTTTTCCTTATTTGAAATGTGTGGTTGAGAATGATTCCCCGGTTCCCCCTTTTTTTGGGTTCCCCAAAGAACCCTCCCCTACATATATATATATATATACATATATATATACACATATATATATACACATATATATATATATACATATATATATATATATATATATATATATATATATATATATATATATATATATATCGTGCAAAAAATGGCATAATCATAGAAGACATATTGTGAAGTGAGGTTTAGGAAATGAAGGAAATTGTTTTTGGTAATATTGGTATGATTATTTTTTGTGTACCTAGAATTTTTTGATATCATGCTCATAAGCTATTTCTGTTAGTTTTCTAATGTCCACATTAAGTACAAAGCTACAAGCATAGAATATCTTACATATCTTTTGAAGATTTCTTGTTCTCTTGTGCTGGGTACGTTTGGTTTGGTTTGGTTTGGTTTGGTTTGTTCTCTTGTGCTGGATAATTTTAATACCATGATCACTTGGCGATGTTTTGTTTAATAACCTCATAGGTTCTTAGGTATGTCTAGACATACTTGAGTCTAATGGATTCTTTAGTTGTTTTACCTTTTCTTTTGCTCTATGAGGTGCAATAAAAAAAGAAGCATTTTATTTCTTGAAAACTATGTTTTGTTATGTTAGATTATAAATTATAAATTGTCTTATCCACATGCAGGAAAAGGATTTGAAAATATCTGATCTAGAATCAGAGAACAGGAAGATGAAGGTTGAACTTGAGGAATTCAGAACAGAGGCTACTCATCTAAAAAATCAACAAGCAACAATACGACGACTGGAGGAGCGGACCCGTCAATTGGAGCAACAGGTTATCACTTTTATTTAGACCGTCTTTCTTGCTAATTACACATGGAAAGTGTGAAGGGATAATAATCTATCTATTTTAGTTCTGATTGACATTTGTCCATGAGGAATATTTAGTATAGTTATGAAAAGTTTATTGTTGGGTGGCACTTGAAATGACGTTAAGGTTTATTTGATTAATATTGTTAATAATATATTAGGCTTAGGCTTATTTTTATAGAGCCACTAAGGTTTTACTTGTACATAGTAACTCTTTAATGTTAGGTGGTTATTGGCTAATAGGGTAGAAAACACGGCTGTCCAGAACCTCTTTGACGGATCTGATCACACGAACAGCAGCAGAAACAGTAGCAAAAACAACTGTTGTTGGCGGCTGGAATGGCGGACAGCAGGCAGCAGCGGCAGTGGCTGCTGGTGGTTAGTGGCGGCGGAACAGAAGAACAGTAGCAATTAATCTTGTAAACTGATTGTATTCTTGTATTGATTAAACATAGAATACAAGGAGGATATATATAGCCAACATAATTACACTCTAACCCCTAGAATTAAATACAATACATTTATTGTCTAATATTCCCCCACAAGCTAAGGCCGGGGAGCGACCTTAAGCTTGGATCGTAAAAAGATGAATCGTTGTGAAGGCAACGACTTTATAAACACGTCTGATCGTTGGTAGATATGAACTGAACCGTTAGTTTCCGTTGTTCAACCTTTTCGCGAACAAAGTGAAAGTCGACTTCTACATGCTTTGTACGTGCATGGAAAACATGATTTGCTGAGAGATACGTAGCACCCAAGTTGTCACACCATAAAGTAGGAACCGCTTTAACAGGAACACGAAGTTCATGAAGGAGAGTTTGAAGCCAAGTGAGTTCAGCAACTGTATCTGCTAGAGCCTTATATTCAGACTCTGTGGATGACCTACAGACAGTGCGTTGCTTTCGTGCAGACCAAGAAACAAGGTTTGAACATAGGTAGATGGCATACCCTCCGTCAGCATCTGAGAAGGCACTCAGGGAGTTGTAATCTGCATCAGTGTAAGCATGAAGGAGAGTCTCAGAATCATGTGTGAGACGTAGACCGAATGAAGTCGTGCCTTGTAATTATCGAAGAATCCGTTTGACTGCAAACCATTGATTAGTGGTGGGTGACTGCATAAACTAGCATACCTTGTTGACTGCAAAAGTAATGTCCGATCAAGATAGTGTAACATACTGAAGTGCACCCAAAATCTGACGATATTTCACTGGATTATCAAACGGTGGATTGTCACCTCTAGTAAGATTGGCAGTCGTTGTGATTGGTGAGGGGACCGGTTTGGCACTGGATAGCAACGCGTTCAAGCAATTCAAGGATGTATTTCTTTTGGGACAGAATCATATCCGCACCTTGGGATGTAATCTCAATGCAACAGCGAAGGAGGTACTAAGGCTTTTGACCACTTGATCGATAGCGTGCAGATTGTTACCTGTCAGCATAATGTCATCAACGTAAACTAGCATATATAGTAGGGTGCCCTTTGAGGAGTAAATAAAGAGGGATGGGTTAGCCTTGGATCCTTGGAAACCGAGAGCATTGAGAGATGTAGACAGACAATGAAACCACGCCCTAGGGCTTGTTTTATCCCATACAAAGACTTATGAAGGAGGCAAACATGATCTGTCTTATTCAAGTCAACGAAGCCAGGTGGTTGCTGTAAATAAACTGTCTCATGGAGATCACCATGTAAAAACGCATTTTGCACATCAAGTTATCTTAAAGGCCACTGTTTAGTGACAACCAGAGAAAGGACAACTCGTATGGTGGTCGCTTTGACCACAGGACTGAATGTCTCCTGATAATCAACGCCTGGTTGTTGATGGAACCCCTTGGCAACTAATCTCGCTTTGTAACATGTGATTGCCCCAGTTTGGTCCCTTTTTAACTTTTACACCCATTTGTAGTCAACAATATTTGAATTCGGCACACGTGGCACCAAGGACCATGTGCCATTTCTCATTAGCGCCGAGTATTCATTGGACATAGCAGTGCGCCACTGAGGAAATGTGTTAGCAATGGTAAAGGTGGCAGGTTCGGTGTCAGGAGAAGAGCCGTGAGTATGGAAGGAAGTTGGATTGCAGGGTTTTGTAGGTTTTGGATTTTGGCGTAGGTTAGAAGGTCTAGTGTGTGGCGGAGGATTAGGTGGAATGGGTGGCGGTGAAGAAGCGGCGTCGGTAATGGGAGTTGTCGGGCGTCTGTGATAGGTGTGAATGAGTGGAGGTTGGGCTGTAGGTGGTGGGTCAGATGGTGTAGGCTGATTTGAGGAGGCAGTAGAGGCTGTTTGGTTATGGGCTGTTTGGTTAGGTTCTGTTTGAGCAGGGGCTGGTGGATTAGGGGCTGGTAGACTAGGGGTTGTTTGAGCAAGGGCTGATTGGGTAGGGGCTGTTGGAGTGGGATAAGATGAGACATACAGATCTAGGACAGACGGAGGTTGGTTAGGGTGGGGAGATTTGTGGAAAGGAAAGGACTGTTCATTGAACCGAACATGTCGTGCTACATAAATGCGTCAGACAACGGATCTAAACACCGGTAGCCATGATGAGAGGTGCTATAACCAAGAAAAATACAAGGAGTCGATCGAGAATCCATTTTGTGTTTGTTGTATGGACGAAGATAGGGATAACATTGGCACCTAAAGACTCAAAGGAATGAGAAATCTGGTTTGTGGTGAACTATAAGTTCGAAGGGTGAGATGTTTGAGTTCGTTCGAGATGGCATTCGGTTAATTAAATAAACTGCAGTGTCGAAGGCAAATTGCCAAAAGTGTTTGGGAACATGAGATTGAGCAAGTAAAGTGAGACCGGTTTCGACAACATGGCGATGGCGGCATTCAACAAAGCCATTTTGTTCGCTCGTATGTGGGCGTGAAAGCCGATGGTTGACACCGATAGAAGAGAAAAATTGGGAGAGATTCTTGAATTCGCCTCCCCAATCAGATTGGACAAATTTTAATTTAGTGTTAAATTGGTGTTCAACCATGGCTAAAAAACGTGTAAAAGTAGCATAGACGTCAGACTTTAATGTCAAAGGAAAAATCCACATGAACCGTGAGTAATGATCAACACACAACAGAAAATAATGGTGACTATCAAAAGAAGTAACTAGGGTGGGGCCCCATACATCACAATAAACTAAATCCAAAATGTGCAAATGTTTATCGAAAAAGGTAACAAATGAAGTTTAGATGATTTGCCAACAAAGCATGCATCACATAACAAACTAGAACATTTATTTAATAAAGGTAAGCTGTATTTAGATAGCATGGACTTCAACAATTGTGGATGTGGATGTCCTAGCCGTTGATGCCATGTGGTAAAGGAAGCACGAGTGGTAGAAAATGCTACTTTTGGAACAGGTCGAATCCCAGGAAGTTGGAAGTATTAAAGACCACCGTTACTTGGACCCGTGAGGAGGATATTGTGTGTAGACTTGTCCTTCACACAAAAGAAGGTATAGTGAAATTCAAAAAACACATTATTGTCATTACATAATTGTTAGACAGAAAGTAAATTTTGTTTGATTTCAGGTGCGTGAAGAATATTTTTAAGGGAACCAATATGTAGGATGGGTAATCCCTTACCATTGCCAACGTGAAGGTGGTCGTCACCGGTGTCCGGAAGCCAAGAATTTGGCGCCTGGGAGCGGTAATCAGAAGTTTGTAGAAGGCTGCTGTCTCGTCCTAAATGTAACAGGATCACGATTGGGACATTGTGAAGGAAGATGGCCAATACTGCACCTGTTACACTTGCCATAAACAGTATTATGGTTAGAAGCCCAAGTAAATTGACTGCGATTACCTCCCCCTTGACTGCGTTTGTAGTTTCCTTGTCCACGGTTGTTCCCTGATCGGTTGTTTGAACCACGGGCACGATTAGTCCCTGACTGATTTGTATAGAAGGCTTGGGCCTGTTGTGTAGAGGGCTGATGTACAGGGGTTTTTTGTAGCTGAAGACCCAGCTGTGCAGCCAGTTGTTGGACGGCCTGAATGGCGTCCGATGAAGAGAAAGGGGAACCGGTGACAACGGGGTGGCTGCTGTTACCAACCGTGAAGGCCTGGGCGGCTCAGGGGCTGTTTCTTGATCATATAATCATGATCCGAGAGGAGTCCATATAACTCAGAATAGGTTGTTGGAAACTACCTAGCAAGCAACGTGGATTTCAAGCCATTGTACTCTTCCCGAAGACCGAAAATAACCAACATAACAAGATCGTCCTTCGTAAAGGGTTAACCAATATTGGCAAGAGCATCAGAATACTCTTGCGCTCTAGTAAGATAAGCAGACGAGGTTTCATCGCCTTTCATCTGGATTTTGAGCAACTGTCTTTAGGATGTATTCCCTAGAAGATGTGTGAGGCGCGTATGCGCGATCAAGGGACAACCAAAGGTCACATGAAGTATTCCCTTGAATATGCTGGAAAGAAGCCTCAGAAACAATAGACATAATCAACATACGAACGTGAGCGTCATTGGAGAGCCAGATCGCATAATTAGCGTTCGGTTGTGGTGGTGGTGGTGCATCTGCTTTGTCTTTTCCAGAAGCGCCAAAAGGTTGTATGGACATCGGAGGGCAGGCATCGATATAACCAAACAGATGGTTGGTAATAAAAAACGGTTGTAACATAGTCTTCCAATACCCATAATTGGTTGGAGAAAGAGTGAATTCGAATTTGTGAGAGTTGTGAGTTGTTTTCTCGGCTTGGGAAAAAGGCTGCAAGAAGAGCCATTGTAATGGCTGGTACCGTTTAGAAGAAAAAAAAAGAAGAGAGGAGGAGAAGAGATCAGCAACTGCAGTAGCAGGTACCAAATTAATCTTGTAAACTGATTGTATTCTTGTATTGATTAAACATTTCTATATATATAGCCAACATAATTACACTCTAACCCCTAGAATTAAATACAACACATTTATCGTCTAATGGTAGTGATGGCCGTTGTTTGCGGTTTCTGTCTGGTCGGCAGCAGATATGCTGATTGGTCTTCGACTTCTGGTTTGGATCACAACACACACACACACACAAAACACACAATTGCAGAAAATAAAGAACACGAGAGATTTAACGTTGTTTGGTCGGTGTGATCTACGTCTACGTGCTGCAAACAATTGAATTTTTATTATTGAGGTGATGAGGAATTACAAATACATAGGGTCCTATTTATAGAGTGGGGATTATGGTTAACAACCTCTAATTAGGGCTGGTTAAAATTAAACTAATTAGCAAACGTGATTAAGCAAACATTAGGGCCGGCTGCCCACTTAGTTCTGCTGAGGAGTTTCTGGAATCGTCTTTATCATCTTGATTCCATGTTCAACACAATAATCCAGAAATTTAGTGCTAATGTATTCGCCTCCTCCATTATCAGATCTTAAGCATTTTACCTTCAAATCAGTTTCAAGTTCAACAACAGTTTTCCATTTCTTAAAAGTAGCAAAAACATCATGTTTGTTTTTAAGAAAGAAAACCCATACTTTTCGTGTTGAATCATCTATGAAGGTGACATATTAGTTTGATCCTCCTAGTGATGAGACTGATGTTGGTCCATATAACTGAATTCTTATTCGACTACGGTTACTAAACAAACCGCATAACTGAATAGGAATTCGGTTCGGTTTAATCGGTTACTAATCGAATAATGAACACCCATATACATACTACTTGGTTGGCTTTCTATATCATTTTATATCTAGTAACATCTATCAATTTCATCCGACACTGTCTCACATCTCCATGAATCCACCGATAACCCAACGTCTTTCATTGTCATTCTCCCCCGCAGGTGTAAACCCTCCTATTTTTTAGGCATATGATAAAGGTTTGAACTTCCATCGATTAACATCAAATAACGGACTTTATCACAAAAGTGTTCTGTCAAAGTAGCTCGATATGATCCAACGAACAGTCAATTCTTTATATCCAAAGATCATCTCTGTCACACCTTTTCACGAATAACTGATAATCCAATACTTTTCACTGTGATTCTCCCCCTCAAGTATAGACCCTCCTAATGTTTAGGCATATGATAAAGGCACTATCTCGGGCAGCCGTACCACGTTCATTGAACTTGACTATGGTTTGTTTTTGTGCTCCTGTTTCTCCCATTCCGGGAGTTCATAGCATCATGAATTTCCTACCAGAACTTCCAGGTACCCAACCTATAAACATCAGGTCATAAGTATGTTGAGTTCAAAGTCTTAGTATGGTTATGATTCTTGAATAAAAGGTATTCTAAATTTCTGTGGTCGATTGGATTTGTGGGAATAAGTCTTAATTAAGACCATCGTGAATTCACCTTCTACCACTAACGCAGATCCACCGTTGAAAACTTACATCATTCCCAACGTGCTACATCTTTTGCTATTGAGAATTCACTTGCCATTTTTACATCTGAATCTTAGCCTTTGACAGTCCACCCTCCGACTCTGGTTCTACAAAACGACATTTTTCTTTTGCTCAATGGAAAGGTACATTATCCACCACTAACCTTTATCTCATATATCGTTATTTGATCTATGATCGTTTGTCACACCCCTATTTTGTTTGTGTTGCTAGTTTAACCTCTGTTTCTATTTCTAAAACTAAATGAGAAGCCTAGTTGCCAAAGTATACATCCAAATATCTGGCTTTGATTACAGTGGTACTTTTTCGTTTGTTACCAAAATGATCTATATTCGTATTCTATTATCTATGACAACTACTTGTAATTGGTCTCTTCATCAACTTGATATAAAAAAAACGCCTCCCTCCATGGTATGCTTGGAGCAACCTTGTGGGTTTGTTCTTCATGTAGGTTTGAAATGTAGATTTGCAATCACCAAGTCTTCTATAGACATTTGGGCTTATACCCTAACTACTTGATAGTGTATGCTTATAATATAGTAATTACCGGAAATGATCTCATTGGTATCCAACAACTAAAAAATCATATGTTCATATACTTTCAAACTAATGATATGGGAATTAGGAAGACTAGATACTTCCTTGGCATTGAAGTTGCATAAACAAATGATGAAATTTCGCTATTTCAAAGGAAGTATGCCCTAGATATCCTTGAGGAGCCTGCTTTAGTAGATTTCAAAGTAGTCGACTCCATAGTTGTCAAAGGCGCGAGGCACACTTAAGGCGTGAGGCACACTTAAGGCTTAAAGGCCTCGCCTGGAGCCTAGGCGCAAAAAAAGCGGTAGCCTAGGACAAGTAAGCGCAATAATAAAAAAGTAGAATTATATATATATATATATAATAGGCATTAAAAATTATTACTTTATTACTATTTTAAAAAATGATAAAATTATATATATGTATGTATATATATAATTCATATTCATATTAAAAGTTAACGGACTAAAAAATCAAAATGAAAAATAATTTAAAAAAATAAACAAAAAACAAAAGTCAAGGATATGTTGCCATGCTCAAAACTACTATTCCATGCCTGCACTATTCTGATAGGTTTGCAGTGAACCCACCCTAGACAACTCAATGACTCTACCCATTTAACGGTCTCTTTTCATTTTTTTCTTGTTTCCTCTCGTTAATTCATACCCTCTCCCACCTCCCTCACTTAGTCACTCTCAAAATCTGTAATATTAGATCAGACAACTGAAACTCCGGCGACCTGCAACTCTGGTAAGATGGAACTCTGGAAAGATGGAAGAGAAGGAAGAAGCAGAAATGGTGATTGCTGCAGCTTAATAGGTTCTCGCTTCTCCTCTTGTTCTTCTTCACTCGAGTTCCTCTCAAAAGTTCGCTGGAATTTGCAAAAATCTGACAGGAAATCCGCCGGAAAGTCGCCGGAATCTGGGAATGTCACCGGAAGTGCGCCTGGACTGCCACAAGGCGCTTTTCTTGCGATGGGCTGCGCCTGAGCGCCTAGGCGCGCGCCTAGTGCGCTTTTGACAACATAGCTTGTGACTCATTAGGAAGTTGACTCTAGGGTGGATCCTAATGTTGTACTCCTAACAAGTGGCACATCAAGGAAAGAAAATAGTGGCGGTTAGTTAGCAGAATTAACTATCTCACAAAGATATCTCGTTTGCTGTGAATATAATTACTAGTTAGTGCTGGTTTCTTCTTGTGACTCATTAGGAAGCTGCACTACGGATTCTAAAGTACATGAAAGGAGCTCTAAGTGGCACATCAAGGAAAGAAAATACTGGAGGTTAGTTAGCAGAATTAACTATTCACAAAGATATCTCGTTTGCTGTGAATATAGTTAGTAGTTACTAGTTAGTGAGGGTTTCTTCTTGTGACTCATTAGGAAGCTAAACTACGGATTCTAAAGTACATGAAAGGAGCTCTAGGAAAAGGAGCCCTTTTTAAGAATAAAAATTTTGCAAGATTTCCTCAATGAAGCTCATATTAATGTGATAATGAAGTTGCATTACACATTGCCTCTGACCCGGTTCTTCATTAGAACGGTTCTCCATTAGAGGGCAACACATCGAAATTAATTGTCACGTCATCGGAGAAAAGCTTGTTGATGGTATCTGATGCAGTTTCGGGTGCAATCAAATGGCTCAATAAACAAATGATGATATTCAAACGATTCGAATTGAATGATTCGGTCGAGAAGCTTAAAGCTTACAAATTCTTTAATAAAAATAAACAACCCTATATCCCTATTTATACTAAACAAAGAAAAGATAAACTAGGAAACAATGATTATAAAATAGGAATTTAAAATTTGAATAAATAATAAAAGATATCCTCTTGATCTCTTATCTCATCCAAAGAAAACATGGCCTTCCACCAACTCGACTGATTCACAATTGGGCGCGGGTTCGGTGCGGGTTCTGATCTGGTTAGAACTCGATGCTCCTGCATCATACTCCCTTCTTGGAAAAGACTCGACCACGAGTCTTGTAAAAACCACCTAGATCGAAGGGAACATCAACCCGATCTTTATTCATTATCATCACGACCCTCCTGAATAGTTCAACTTCATGGTTCGTTTTGCCTGGCTTTGAACCCATACCACCTGGGTCTATTGGGTTGCTAGGTCTCCTTCTCTCTACCTCCTCCCCATCTTCGAAAAAGACTCGTCCTCGAGTCTTGAGAACGTCGAAAAGACCAGCTCTTTTTCTCTCTCTCCTGCGTTCATCTTTATCACCTTCCAATCGTGTAGATTCAAACTTCAAAGTTTTCTCCATTATTGGTTTGTTTGTTTGACTTTCCAAACCCACGTGATCTTGAACAAGAAATTTCCGATCACTGATGGCAACCGGAACACCTTTCGCAACCACCGGAGATACTCCATTAACACTTGAATAGACCATCCAAAATTCAACAAAAATAGTGGTGGACATTCTTGCATATTCGAACATCTCCCGTTTCAAAGTCTTTCCGTTTAGCCCCGTAATTCCCTCTGCCGCACCATGATCGGACCCGGACAAAAATTGAATCTCCTGCAACGATTCACTTCCTTGAATGACGAACCCATTCAAAGCTTTTATAACCCATAAATAATCTTCTTTGCTCACCTCTTCGTCTCCATAATCATCAAAACAAGGAGGTGATGGATAGATACCGCTACAACCTCCAGGATACTCCTCCTTCCCAGAGTTCTCATCCCCGATGAAAGCTTCTGGGTTGGTTGGTTTCCTAAAACTTGAAACCTTGTGAACTGAACAGGACTCGATCGTTGCCTCTATCGGCGGTTCGACGATGGAGATGATGATTCATTCCACAAACAGCCATTTGAATCAACCAAAGCTCTGATACCAACTGATGCAGTTTTGGGTGCAATCAAATGGCTCAATAAAGAAATGATGATATTCAAGCGATTCGAACCGAATGATTCGGTCGAGAAGCTTAAAGCTTACAAATTCTTTAATAAAAATAATCAACTCCAGAACTAAACAACCCTATATCCCTATTTATACTAAACAAAGAAAAGATAAACTAGGAAACAATGATTATAAAATAGGAATTTAAAATTTGAATAAATAATAAAAGATATCCTCTTGATCTCTTATCTCTTCCAAAGAAAACATGGCCTTCCACTAACTCGACTGATTCACAATTTGGCGCGGGTTCGGTGCGGGTTCTGATCTGGTTAGAACTCGATGCTCCTGCATCATAAATGATGCGGTTATTTTAAGCAATCAAATGGCTCAAGAAACAAATGATGATATTCAAACGATTCGAACCGAATGATTCGGTCGAGAAGCTTAAAGCTTACAAATTCTTTAATCAAAATAATCAATTAAAAACTAAATAACCCTATATCCCTATTTATACTAAACAAAGAAAAAGATAAACTAGGAAACAATGATCATAAAATAGAAATTTGAAATTTAAATAAATAATAGAAAATATCCTCTTGATCTGGTTAGAACTCAATGCTCCTGCATCATACTCCCTTTCTTGGAAAAGACTCGACCACGAGTCTTGTAAAAAACCACCTGGATCGAAGGGAACATCAACCCGATCTTTATTCATTATCATCACAACCCTCTTGAATAGTTCAACTTCATGGTTCGTTTCGCCTGACTTTGAACCCATTCCACCTAGGTCTATTGGGTTGCTAGGTCTCCTTCTCTCTACCTCCTTCTCCTCGTCTTCGAAAAAAAACTCGTTCTCGAGTTTTCCGTAAGCTTGATAATACGAATCCGGAAAATGGCCACCTTTAACAATCTCAACCCCATGTACCTTGGTGTCTTGTTCCCCACGTGTAAAAGTAGCATGCAAGGTTGGCATGCTTATCCCATTTGCAAATATATCACCAATTTCAACCATGATTATTATTTTTTCCTTTTTGAACTTCCCTCTGCCGCATCATGATCGGGTCCGGACAAGAAATCAAATTCCTGCGATGGTTCGCCTCCTTGAATGGCAACCCCGTTCAAGGCTTTTGTAACCCAAACATAGTCTTCTTTGTTCACCTTGTTGTCTCCATAATCATCGAAACAAGGAAGTGAAGGAAAGATAAAACCGCCATGGGTAGGATGCTCCTCATCCCCGGTTAACTCGTTCCCGAAGAGTTCTTCCGGTTCCGTTTCCTTCCATGTCGACAATGCCTCAAGATCTTGGACCCGTTGCTTAAGTCGTAGGACCTCGTGTTGTAACTCGAGGCATCAGACTCGTCGCCGGATTGGTTTGATCTTAAGATCCCGTGGGTCGGGATCAACTCCGTCGTTGCCTCGGTCGGCGGTTCTACGAACAGTACGTCGATCTTCTCCACGAGCCATTTGAATCAACCAAAAGCTCTGATACCAAATGATGCGGTTATTGTAAGCAATCAAATGGCTCAAGAAACAAATGATGATATTCAAACGATTCGAACCGAATGATTCGGTCGAGAAGCTTAAAGCTTACAAATTCTTTAATCAAAATAATCAACTAAAAACTAAATAACCCTATATCCCTATTTATACCAAACAAAGAAAAAGATAAACTAGGAAACAATGATGATAAAATAGAAATTTGAAATTTAAATAAATAATAGAAAAGATCCTCTTGATCTGGTTAGAACTCAATGCTCCTGCATCAGTATCGTTGTGAATGAGGTTGTTGACTCTAATGATCAGCTAGCACATGTATTTACAAAGTTTCTTAGAGGTCCTTGGGTTGAATATGTATGTAACAAGCTCGGAGCATACAATATAAATATATTAGGGTTTGACCCATCTCTATAGGCGAATTAGGGCTTTGTTATCGTGTCTGCTTGTGCATTGCATCACTTTTACACACATCAATACGATTTATTATTTTACATTCAATAATATAATTTGGTTTTGTTCTTTAATGTTCTGGTCGTATTGCAAGTACATACTAGAGTAGTACGTTATTCACTCTTATCATCTTTTGTTGGACCTTTTTGGAAGAGATATATACTTCTTGTAACACGGCTTTTCCATAACATGAATTATTGAATAGAATGACCAAGATTTAAAGAAGATGAAATTGTTTTTGGGATTTTCTTAACTTTTTTATATGTTTTGTTTACAAATTTAGATGGAGGAGAAAGTAAAGGAGATTGTGGAGATGAAGCAACGAAGTCTGGCAGAAGAAAATCAGAAAACTCTAGAGCTTCTGAAAGAAAGGTAATTTATCTTAGGGGTTGTTTGGTTCATTAAGTGCTGAACCATTAACATTAAGAGCTCTTAATGGTTCATTAAGTGCTGAACCACAGCATTGTTTTTGAGCTGAACCATTAAGAGGCTGAATAAACTATTAAGAAGCTGGCAAAATCTGAAACAAACCTCTTAATGGAATCATTAAGAGACTATCAAACAGCCCCTTAGGTGTTTAAGGTTGATCAATTTGATCTTGTCAGCTTGTGTTCTTGAAATTCTCTTTGAAATAAAATATATCTCTAGCTTCAATTTCTATATTAAAAATCAGATATTGTTGTTGATGCAGGGAGCAACTATTGCAGGATCAATTGCGACAGGCTCAAGACAGTGTTTCTAATATGCAAAAATTACATGAACTTGCACAAAGCAAATTGTTCGAGTACCGTGCCCAATCAGGTCATATTCTAACCTTTTTTTTCCATTTTACATTAGCAATTTGCTACTGACTGAACATTAGCACTTAGCAGCGCTCATGATCGAATTTTTTTTACATTATTTATGCTTATGCAGAGGAAGATACAGCAGCAAAGCAAACAGAGGTAAATCTTTTAATGGATGAAGTTGAAAGGGCTCAGACTCGCCTGCTTAGTCTAGAGAGGGAGAAGGTGAGCCTATATGCATTCAACAAGAATGAAATGTATTTTGCTTCAAAACTAATAAAAGTTCTCATATTTTTTATGTATATGGGATACTTTATACTGCCAATATATTCTCTAGCTGTAATTTGAATTATTTGGTTAACACCCGCTAGGCCATATCAATGCTAACAAAGATGGTTTATCTACATTTAAATTATCATGTATAGTTGTCACAATTACATCTGGTCGAGTTTGGTAAATTGTTCAAATCTTAATGATACTTGTACGCTCTGCAGGGAGTTCTACGTTCACAACTACAATCCGCAAATGTAGACAATGATACCAAGAGAAGGTGACATATACTATTTGTACACCAAGTTGATTTTCAAGGAAACTACTATTTTCTTTTCTTCCTTACTTAATTCACATGCCCAAACCGCACAACTTAACTTGTCTCTGATTTCCTATTTAAAAAATGTATGCCGTTATCAGACCCAACTAGGGTTTATTGTACCTGACCCTCACAATGTGGAAACTTACAACTTGGACCACCTTAAAACTGACCATGTTTGGTCTTTGTCTATAAGTTGACCCGATTATTGTTATAATTTAGAGATGATAAACAATGGTCTTTTATTTTTTAGGCAAGTAATGTTAGTGGTTAATACCAAATATTAAGTTCAGTTAACTGTCGTATTTGTTTAGGATAGGTAGTTTCCTTCTATTTAAAACATTGCTTGAATACTACTGCCGGTACATGCGAAGAAAGGGCTGTATTTGCTAGAGAATTGGCCGTTCCTATCATAATGGTGCTTTAACGTTTTTTTTTTGCTTTTCCTTGTAAATTAATATGCCATTTACCAATTAGGAGTGCTGATCGATCTCTCGAACATCTATAAATCTTTTATTCGTTAATTTATTCTTTTAATTTGTTTCTATCACAATATTGGAGCCGGGTCTTAACAAATATCCACATTACCCTTGACTATCCCTGTTTTTTTGTTCTTTCATCATTTCAATGAGCAACCTTATCTCAACAAGGTTTAATCATCTTCATTTTACTTTATAGATGTTTGACTGATAGTTCTATTTTTCTTAGTATGCATAGGCTTTTTGGATAATTTACTATATGTACAAGTTTATATGAACATTCATATGCGTCAACAAAAAAAGAATTCGAGTCTCCACTCCAATAAGTTCTATTTACAGTTTGTGTTGTTCACGATATGTTTGGTTCCTTGAAATAAGAAAAACAAACCTTCAATAAGATGTTGATTTTTCTATTTTTTAGAAAAAAATATTTTCTAAAAACTCTGCTTGAGGAGAGAACTTATTCAGATGATAGGTAATTTTACGATTTATTATGTTAAAGTTTTTTGATTTGTGTACACATTTGTAGCATACATAACAACCTTGTCCATTATTGTGTGCTTATTGTCACGGAGTGATTCTTTCCAACTCGCGTGCGACACTTAGACTCTTGCTATGTTCAGCCTTTGACCCAATACTCGTAACGATTCTTGATGACTATAGCAGAAGTGCAAGCTTGTATACAAACATAACTTTGTATTGATTACAATAAGAGTTTACAAAGGAGATTACAAGTACAAGTGTGTAGCTTGTGTGTGTGTGTTTGGGTGCCTTGCAAATGAGGCCTACATCCCTATTTATACATCTTAACATGGATCTAGAACATTCCTACTAGAGAATTATATACAAGATATCTTGTGCAATTGTGTAGATTTCATGGGGTTGATCTAGAACTCTCTTGGTAACATCTTGGGCTTGTTTTCTAGACATTTCTATGTCTAGAATGATCTTGGGTCAGATCTGAATATTCCAGCAAAGTGCAGCCATTTTACAGCCAATGCTTGGCTCTTCTAGATTGTTCTGGGGCTGCACAATCTGTCCACTTTTTGGCAGCGTATTCCGGCGATTTCCAGCAGTTACCAGAGCTTTTGTAGGCTGATTTAGGACCTTCTAATGATGCATCTGGTCCAGAAATATGTAGGCTGATCCGGAGACTTCCGGGCAGCCTTAGATGCCTCTAAACGCGTCCGGAACCTTCCGGAATCCGAGATTTGTGGCTTGTATTTAGGCGGTTCGTGACATTATGCTGTGAACTGAACTGTAATATCAGGCAAGGTTGGTGTAATAAGCTGGACATTTTTGTTCCTAACATAAATAATTAATATCTGGGAAATAATACCACCACATATTAATATCTATAAAATATCTGAAACATTGACATGTGATTAAATGGCAATAATGGGTGTTTTCTTGTTCCATAGGCAAACATAAAGAGAATTTGTTGGTTGAGAATTTCGATAGTTTTGTCATGAAGAATGGAATTAAGATCATGGACGTTTTGCAACCTTTTTGTGTCGATATTACAATAAAAGTAAGATATTATTACCTGACTTGATGAAGATGTAATCTCTGGCTTAGATGCTGTACATTGATGATTAAATTAAATACCAAAGTGTTAATTTACCAGAGTTCATTTTTGATGATATTATTTTATCAGTGATTTATCTGCTGCTTACAGGTTCATTATTGGACCCTATTTTATTGCATAATATGATTCCTAGTGTAACCGGGCTGGGGTTTGTATCTGATCTTGCTTTTCTTATATTTGATGATAGTGATGACGCCAATTCAAATAGCATCCTGGAGAATTCACTAAGTGCTAAGGAAAAGATCATCTCTGAACTAAATATTGAACTTCACAAAATTGAAACTGCCTTATCTAATGAAAGAGAACAACATATCAATGAAATCAAGAAGTTGAATGCATTGCTGAATGAAAAGGTGCATATTCCAGATTCACAACGTATACGTCTTCCTAGGCTAGTTAGATGCGCTACTACTTAAATGCTCAGCTAGCAGTTTTTCTTCTTTTTTGTATTCTCTAATAATTTCGGGATAGTTTCTCTTATATCACTGTATTCTTGTCAAAATATACTTAGATTCTAACAACAAATCTGCATATATTGAAACCTGTGCTGTCTATATGCATGGGTTTATCTCAGATTTCATGTCTTGATATTCCGTCTTCTTTCTTAAATCTTAATCAACAGGAAGTTGCCCTCGAAGAAATCAAGAAAGAGCTTCAAGGAAGGCCTACTGAGAAATTAGTAGACGATCTGCGCAAGAAAGTTAAAATCTTGCAGGTCATTTAATCTACTGTTAACAACCTATTAATGATGATCTCAGTCTTCAAGTTGTCAGTATTATTACATGTGTAAACAAACAAATAAACATACCTAGTAAAATCCCGCTCATAGCACATCTATTTGTAGGGTCTGGGGAGGGGGGATGAAGCAAACCTTTCCTCTATCCCAGAGGATTGAGAGGCCGCTCCCACTGAGATCCCCGGCTCCAAAAAGTTTTTTTTTCTTCATATCATTACATGTGTATATCCTTATTCATATGTGCACATTGGTCAGATATTACTATTGTTGGTTTTTATTTTGTAACTAATTACATGCGTAAATCCACCACTTTCTGTCTCATTTTCTGTATTTCTCATCTATAGGCAGTGGGTTATAACTCAATTGAAGCTGAAGACTGGGAAGTTGCTACTAGTGGGGAGGAGATGAGCAAACTTGAGTCTCTACTTCTTGATAAGAACCGCAAAATGGAACATCAACTCACACAGTTAAAGGTGATATATTTTTTCTCTTCAGTGTTCTCACTTCTCAGTTTATTCCTGTGTCAGGCTTATGAGTTTTGCCAATTAATTACTCTGCTTTTAGGTCCAACTCTCTGAAAAGACTAGCTTGGCAGAAACATCTGAAATCAAGATTTCAGAACTTACATCAAAGATCAACGATCAACAAAAGCTTATACAGAAGCTAGAAGATGACATATTAAAGGTTAGAAAGGCCTTCAGTTTTATCCGGTCAAGCTTAACATGCTATGTTTTATAATTTTTACTATGAACAATTGACACTTGGGTCTCTATATCTAAATATCTTAATGATTTTTGCTATTCCTTTGTGGCCTTCTCACTGGTTGTTACTCGTAATTCAGGGTTACAGTTCCAAAGATCGCAAAGGAAATGCGTTTGAAGATTGGGACCTTTCAGAGTCTGGTGCAAAAGATAGTTCCGAGGTATATTCACTTTTTTTGTTTATAATTATAACTAGTATTAAGACCCCGCGTTGCGGCGAGGGCTTAAAGCCATGAAAAAAACTTACATCGAACTCGCGCATTGAAGGAGACGTTGATAACATACGTAACTTTAAAAAAACGAAACCTGGACGTTGTTGATAACATTCGAAGCTTTATATAAAAGAGACGAAACACCACGTTGCAGCGGGAACGTAAATCCGTGAAAAGGAAAAAAAAAAAAAAGCACGTCGCATAGGTATATTTGGAGATGAGCGTAGAACGGTTTAAAAAAGGTTTAAAACAACCGGTCGGTTTAAAAACGACGTTACGAAAATTCACACCGAGACGTAGATAAAATTAGGCACGTCGCAAAGTTATCAACGGAAAAAAAAAAAAAGAAAATATTAGTAGGACATGTGGCGTTTTGTGATTGGGTGGGAAAAGTAAAAAAAACATATAGAAAAAAAGTAAAAAAAAAGCATATAGAAAAGTGTAGGTTTTAAATAGTAAGTTTAGTTAAAGTGTAGGGGGTGTATTGTAAGTTTTATAGGGGCCTTAATGTAACTTTGATAACCAAGCTTTAAAAGCTTGTACCTTATGCTTAACAGCTTGCCATTTTGCCTTTCAAGGTTGTATTAATTTGCGTTTCGAAAAATAAGAAACAAAGTTGAACATGTCGATCAATTTAAACGCCATGAATGTATGTTCCCTTGTTTACTCTTTTACATATGGCAGTTCCTAGGGCTGTAAAGAACCGAATCGAACGAAGCCTTGTTCGTGTTCGTTTGTTAAGCATTGAACTTGTTCACGAACGGTTCACGAGCACTAACAGAACGAAATTTTATGTTCGTGTTCGTTCATTAAGGAAATGGGTTTGTTCACGAACGGTTCACGAACGTTACCGAACGAAGCGTTGTTTAGGACTTTTGATGTCAACCCTAATGCTTACATGATTTAGGATTGAGGGAAGCTTGCATTGTTTAGGATTGAGAACTTAGAAGCTCTAATCGAGTAATAGTGGATAGGGAAATGACGCATAAATGAGAATATGGTTTCCTACTTTACTTAGTTAATTGTTAGGGTAATAAAAAAAATAAAAATTAAAGAATATAAAATGTTTAGATAAAATAAAACAGAAATATACAAAAATCTTAATGAACATCTTAAACAAACGAAAATGAACAAACATAAACGAACATAAATTATCGAGCGTTCACGAACAGATTACCGAACGTTCACGAACACAATTGAACGAACGAGACCTCTGTTCATGTTCGTTCATTTAGTTAATCGAACGAAATTTCTTGTTCATGTTTGTTCATTTATTAAACGAACGAACGTAAACGAACTTCCCGCCGAACGGTTCATGAACTGTTCGCTGAACGTTCAGTTTGTTTACAACCCTAGCAGTTCCAGACACTGCCTAGTGACTTGTAACTTCAGAGACATCTTATTGGTTCCCTTAACATTTATATATTCTTTCAGCCCCGAAGTTTACTTAGTGTTTTGTGACATCTATTACCAGAACTTTTTATTTTTTATTTTTAAATTTTGTTGATCTTACCTGAATGACTTTGCATTTGAACTTGATGCAACAGAGTACAGATCATAGACATGTTCCATCTGACCAAGATCAAAACTCAATGCTTAAGGTGATATGCAACCAAAGAGATCGTTTTCGGGCACGCCTGCGTGAGACTGAAGAGGTATGCTTTTTCACTTGATGACTGCTATAGGTGTTTTCTTTATTTATTTCTTGTAGGTAGCAAAATGGGCAGGTTGGGTAGCTGGTCAAAATAGGTTTGGCTGAGTTATTATCTTCAAATAACAAGCATGACAAAAAAATATATTATGTCATTAATAAATGAGTTGGGGAGTTATATGCACTAAAACTCCTTGGGAAACTTTCGAAACATATAAGCTAACTTTTTTGTTTTACCAAATAGAGATAAACATAATAACCCAAATGGGACAAAATTGGCACCTCTATTAATATTGTTCTTGTGTGTGAACTTGTTAGGAAATAAGGCAGTTGAAGGAGAGGATAGGGGTGCTGACAACTGAACTGGATAAGACGAAAGCTGATAATGTCAAACTTTATGGAAAGATCCGTTACGTTCAGGATTATAATCTGGAGAAAGTAGTCTCTAGGGGATCAAGGAAGGTATTGTGTAGTACATCATCTATTTTTGGTATTACAGTTTTTCTCAATTTGATGATTTCTTCTTGCTTATCATTGCAGCAATCAGTTGAAGATCTTGAAAGTGGTTTCAGCTCAGATGTGGAATCAAAGTATAAGAAAATATACGAGGATGATATAAATCCTTTTGCAGCATTCTCCAAAAAGGTGTTTCACCTCGATCTTTCTATAATGCCCTCCTAATTACTTCCTACCTACATATCCCAACCCAAATGATGCATGTCTTTTGCTCAAAACATAAACAATGGGAACTCGTTCACTGTTGAATAGGTCGATTTGGGTTATTTTTTATCTTTAACTGGTAAAATAAAAACCTAATTAAGCAGTTCAAGTTGATTGCACGAACCAAAAGTCGCTACCTTTATTGCATAAAACCGATCTAAATCATTGTATTAAAATGTTACATTGTTATTGAATAAGTATAACATTTCTAATCATATATGTGAAACTAGTTAAAATCTCTGGACATGAGGTAGATGGGGTCAACCCAACCTGATTCAACCTTTTTGACTTGTACAAAAGATTACCCGTTTTAGTGATGAGATTTTTGTTTTGAAAATGTGTTGCTCCTGTCAAGGAATCTCATGGAAGTTTATCTACTTGTCTTGATTTATATAATCAAATCACGCTAGTCACATGCCCTAGTAAACTGGTTGAATTTAGTTGGCTTTTAGACAGACCAGACCTAGTGGGTGGTGATCATTTAATCTTGATACCTTTTCTTTTCTTCACTTTGATTTTCTTAACCATATACTGTTTTTATTTCATTTAGGAAAAGGATCAACGGTATAAGGAGCTTGGTTTACGAGACAAAATTACTCTTACGAGTGGGCGTTTTCTTCTTGGAAACAAGTAAGAAGCTATAGAAGTCTAGGGAAATTACAAGTTTTGGTTTATGATCAGTTGTGTCTGTAGAATCCACATTGACTTTTGAATATATTTCATTTTTGCAGATATGCACGGACGTTTGCATTCTTCTACACCATCGGGTTGCATATTTTGGTATTTAGCTGTCTCTACAGGATGTCAGCGTTAAGTAACCTCAGGTAAGTAATCTGTTAAATCCCCCCTTGTGTTGGATGTAAGAAGTTGTTACTAAACAATTCCCTTAACTTGCTTTTTCAGCCATGGACCCGATGGCAGCGACAAAATCGTAAATCTTCCCCACGCTATGTAACGTAATGTAGTCCCTGCATCAGAATGTACATACACTAAAGCCCAGCTTGGTCTGGCCGAATATGAGAGCGTTTCGTTTGGTTTGTTTCAACATGTTACCTCAACTTCCGTTTATTCCATTTTAGTTATCAATTCTAAACCTTCAATATCTATTCTTGGTATTTGTCATACATCTTCCCTTTACTTAGGGAACAAATAAAATTGAATGTTGAAACTTAGATTCTTATTATATCTTCTTAGTATTTCACTCTAAGATAGCATAGGTTTTTATGACATTTTCATCAACTCTGAATCTTGGATAACGGTATCGCACTCCTATGACCTATCACCCATGCGATGCATAGATAGCACACACAATATTCTTGGAATCCAAAATCTAAAATATTCTAATAAAACGGAACATTTTACCAGATGTAAAGTGAATGTATTCCAATGGCCTGAAACCATCACGCCCAGACTATAAACAAATAAAAACATAGAATATTTGATCAATGGTTGTAAAGGAGTTTTCTTATGTGCTTTTTAGAGAGGTATGGAAACCATATATGCAAGTTGAAATTCTGTCTTGACATGAGTTAGGTGAATAGATGAAGGGTTTGTCTTGGTGTCTATTACCCGATCCCTGACCGTTGCCCTCCATATGTTTCGTGCTTTCATGAAATACATGATTCTTGGCTATATGTATAATTGATTAGCTATCACGATATAACTACATCAAGTCATCATAAACAACTTCAGGTTCTTTGAGAAGACGAATCCATATCATCTATGACGTAACATCTGTCTTTGTTCTATACTTTGATTTTTCACCCGATCAAGACATTTTGTGTTGCTTCTTGCTATTACAGGACACAAGATTTCCACCAATAAACACAATACCTAGTCGTAGACTTTCATGAAACAAGACATCCTGCCTAGTCCACATCTAAGAATCCTAATCAACCGTCTGTACCATTCTGGATCCTTCGTTGGGATCTTAACCTCTAAAAGGAGCTTACCTTTAAGAGGCAGTACGCAATCAATTGACTTCCCAATAATCTATTGTGAATTGTATACGAGTTTTTTGAACTTCTGATAACGGAAGCTTAAAACGTATACAACGATTTAAAACATTTTTCAACCCTTACCGGCGATTTAAAACATTTCTCATTCGTTCCCCCCTCACACACACCCCCCCCCCACTCTCTCTCTCTCTCTCTATATATATATATATATATATACTAGTCGGAAACCCGCGCGATGCGACGACGAGCCATTTACAACAAGGTGCTCGTTTTCTGTTAGTTTATCAATATATATCCAAAACCATATAGATATTGATACAAACACAAATCAAACAAAAAATTTCTATAAATCGATAAAATTGTACAAATGTTCAAGATCAATAAAATGCTATTACAGTTCTTTGTTATTGTTGATCTAATAAGTTCTGCAAGCCCCTAACATATATCGTATCTACAATAACCATGACATGTAAATTCTCCATGGTCATTCAATTTTAGATCGAGGAACAACTTGTTCTCTCATGTTTTGTAAGCTGTAATTATATGTTTCACTCATGGATTAATCAAGCTCCATTCACAGATTATGACATTCAAGAAGTGTAAACATAAGTTGTTACTTGAAATTCAATTTGAAAATTCTAATTGTTTCATCATAGAGAGTTGGAAATGCAAGCATAGACAAAGGAATAGTGGTGGTTAGCAGGAAGCGACAAAGAACTTGAAGGGATCGACTCGAGTTCAAGGTTAAGTTGATAAACTTTCTGCAGTAGGAGGCAACAACTGCATCGCCATGAATGGAGGCCGTATCCATCTGTTTTAACATTATGTAATTAGAAACATTAAATTAACATGAACATATAATATAAAATAAGGATCATGATGAATTGAAAATGCCTTTGAATATCAATGGAATATTTTGTAATAAAAACGATAAATAATATGGCTTCTGTGAATTTATTAGCATGAGAATCCTTGTGAGTGCATTAAAAAGGAAAACCACATTACTAAAGCTTAAGAACCAATAAAAGTTTTTGAAAATATTTAGGAGAATCATATGCAGAAAATAATTATCATTTCTCACCTAGGTGATATTTAGCACCACAGATCTGTGTGAGTAGACGATCATTTAACTTTCATGTATGGGTCCGATGATTTTATGTTATTGTTTGAGGTATCCCCACTAGAGGTGCACAAAAGGCGGTTTTTGAGGATAGCATATCATGAAAAATTGATAAAGTATCTTTTTGTAGTATAGCACTACGAAACATTTTATAAGTTGAATTCCATCTTGTTGGGAGGTCCCAATTGGGACCTAAGCAAATCAAACCCGTATCGTTACATAATCTAATATATTTATGGTATCTTTTTTTACTACTACTAAAAACGTCTTTAAGCATGACTCGAAATGCATTACTTAATTCAATAACGGGTTCAACCGCAAGCCCGTCTTGCACGGCTAAGTTGATGATGTGTGCAATACATCGACTATGGAAAAAAGCGCCGTTGCAAATCGGATTATATTTTAATATTAATTTTTGAACCGCATTTGTATTATTTGAGGCATTATCAAAAGATATTGAAAATAATTTATTTTGTAATTTAAAATCGGTTATCACACCATCTAAAATGTGAAATAAATTTTGACCCGTGTGAGGATATTCAAACATATCAAACGCGATTGTACGTTTCATCATTTGTCACGTATTGGGATCAACCCAATGAGCGGTAACGCAAATATGAGTCGGGAATACCATGTGGAGCCGACCAAACGTCGGTGGTTAAGTTCACACCGGTTTCCAATTTTTCAAAACCTAAAATTAATTCTTTTTTTGTTTTTTTCCCCATTTTTAGACAATCACGTCTAAGAGTATTACGACTTACTTGATGATAACGTGGTTGAAGGGCTTCTTGAATCATCCTCGTCGTGAGCGGGTTGTCGAAGTGGTTGAACGGCAAACCTCTTTGAATAACTAATTTCGTCATTCTATCTCGAACAATATTTGGATCGAAGTTCCAAATTCCACCCTCGCTTGTCATAGATGCTTGACCCTCATCCGGAATTTTCTTCAAACTCGGGCAAGATTTTTCCATATGAGTTTTTAAAGTAGAGTTTGAATCCTTTTTAAAAAACCCACCACATTTTTTGCAACGAGCACGTTCCAACCCGTTAGACATCTCACATAGATCGTAGTTTGACCAAATTGCGGGGTTCCTCGTTGTTGGTATGATTCTCACAACGCTAACTTCGGAAGAGGAAACACCAAAACTTGAAGAAGTTGCCATAGCGTTTTTTGAGCGTTTTTGAGCGTTTTTTGAGCGTTTGAGAAGTGTGATTTAACCAAAACACCCATTACCTATTTATAATGTGTTTGGGGGTTAAAATGGGTGAAAAAAACGGTCAAAAAAAGGGTTTAACGGTCAAAAACGGCTATATAGCCGTTACCCAACGGTCATTTTTCGGATATTACCGTTAAACCGGTTTAAACCGGTTTGGCAAACCGGTTCCGCAAACCGGTTAAAAAAAAACCGGTCCTAAACCGGTTTCTCGTACAGAACATTAAACCGGTTCAAAACCGCCGGTTCAAACCAGTTTGAAACCGGTTTCGACTAAACCGGTTTGCATCCGGGTCGGGTTTCGGTTCGAAACCGGTTTGGATTTCCAAACCGGTTTTTTTGTTCACCTCTAATCCCCACCATCAATTTGATCAGCAACCTCATATGTCCCCATCTCACAAATGTAAAAACATTCTATATTTTTTTTTGAATTTAAACATTAATAGTAAAACTTGACAGTAAAACTGGATCCTAAATAAGTTACATTCCACAAATAGTTCAAAGCAGTAATATAAAAAATAATGCTTCTCTTTTTCTAGTACTCAACCCGCGCGCGCTGCGCCGCGCAAACTATGAAAAAAAAGCGTGTTCAATACTTTATATAAAAAGCCAAAATCTTTACATAAACCCAAGCATTACATCGAGTGCGTTAAAAATACTCAAAACCTTTTATAAAAAAGGTGTTTATACACCGAATGCAAGTGAAACGAAGTACTCCATGATAACGAAGAAACATATGACATGATATAGGATACATTGCCTCTTGAAAAGTAAATATGAAACAAAGAAATCAAATACGAACTCCGGTATCAATAAAACTAAAGCTTGAATTTTGTTTTTCAATCCCAACTCTAATGCTTAAAGTTGTGAACTGTTGCCTTAGATGTTGACAAAATTTTGAACACCAAACTATATTCAAGTAAAAAAAATGCATTAGTAAACGAATACCAAAATTAAAAGTATCAGCTGTTCGATCAACTCACTTCACCTCAAGATTAAGATCCAAAACGTGCATGTGTCACCATAACCATGGCAGTAACAAATCACTGCTTTGGGAGATCAAGTGATACCATTAGCATCAAGTTTAACGATGTTCAAGTTGTTGGATCCAATAGTTGGATACACAGCTCAAATGGGTCAAAAGTTCATAATTTGCATCTGGTTCTCCTTAATTTGACCTAATTTCTCATTCTTCTCCTTAATTTAACCTAATTTCTCATTCTTCTCCCACACATCGCACCTGGGAAAGGCATGGGAAGGGACTGATGTAGTCAACAAACAAGATACAAACATTGTTTGATGTTTAGTATTTTATTTTTTGTAAGATATATAATTTTTGTATTTATTTTTTAATTCCGCCTCGGGCTTACGCCTCGAGACACGATTCCGTTCTTTAAAACTTTGATGATGTGATCGAATAAAGAACTGATCACAACCAAGTTATGTTGATTCAGAATGTTTTATAAAAGGAACCCAGAAACCAATGAATGCAGCACCCCTGTATTTATTAATCATGGTAAATATTTACTGCATAAAGAAGGATATATTTTAAAATGATACATTGATAGTCAAACAGGTTTGTTGAAGTATGGAGTGAATGAATAAACAGGTGCAATTGCTTGGAACGAAGGTAGAAGAGAAAGAACAAGAAAGATGATAAAGATGTGGTTTTATTGAAACTTTTCTTCAAAATTAAGGTTTCAAGAAGTATACTTACATGTATATTTGTAAAGAACCAAGGTGTTGCTTTTATTGATCATTTGTTGTCTGTGTCACACTTAGATTTTGGTCTCAATGTTATGTGTATGCATTGTAAAACGGGTAGATTAACTGAATGATGGCTTTCATTGATCATTGTTGTTGGTTTCAAGCGAGGTTGGTGCTAACTTTATGGCTCATATCATCAATGCCCACACATGAGAGGTAACATTTAGTGTTTTTTTACCGTTTTCGGGTTTTTGAATCTGTATGCATGTATATTCATATATTGTAATATAAATTTTGCATAGAAAATGCATAATATATGGTCAACTGGCTCTCCCCGATTGGTTACTTTTCAGTGGGGTGTTTGGATTTGCATTAATGAAGTGTTTATTGAATTTGGGCTTACAAGTTTAAAGTTTTTGATATTTGGGTTAAAGGCTGAATGAGGTTTTTTTATCGATCACATATTGTTCAATATGATGTCGGTGTGGTGTTTAAGGTCGAAAAACAAGTACAAGGTATGAAAGTAGGATATGAAGTATATGGTGATGTAAGAAAACGAATACTTGCATTGCTAAATGTTAGCATAATAAGTTGTTATGGGCCCTGTTATAAGCCTTAGCACAGACCCAGTTATCTTTCTATTTAATGTTGCTTTCTTCTTCATTTGTAAGCTAATCTTCATTTGAGTAATAGAGAGCCTCCTGTTGGGTATTTATACCAGTGGTGATCAGTTAGATTAGTTATCAAAAACGGTTGATAAATAATTTTAGATTAATAATAATTATTTAGTAATTATTAATACGCAGCGGAATGAAACCGATTCAACACAAAATAAAACCCGACAGGATCTGGGTTACAAAACATACGAATACGGAATAAATTAAATCTAACTACCAATGAGATAGATATACCTCGGTTAATGATTAACCGATTGAGACACCTAGGTACAACGAACCGATGCTAGATCACGAACCAAAACGCGAGAGACAGAAAGCGCCGAGGCTGGCCGGAAACGGGCAGGCAGCGGCTGGTTTGGTGGTTGCCGGAAACGCCAAAGAGATGGAATCGTTATTGTGTTTGGCGGCTGGCTGGATGAAACCAAAGGAAAACCAAACCTTTTCCTTTTTGATTGGAGTTGACCGCAAGAAAGCAAAAAAAAACGGCTATGTCCCAATTCTAGGTTGAAAACAAATAATAGAATTATTATATATATATATAATAATTATAAACCCTATTAATTGTTTTCGGGTCTAAAGTCCAATATAAGATAAAAAGTCTGTATTCATTTAATTGTTTTAATGAAAGATTAAAACAATATATATAATTATTATTTATAAACTAGTATAAATAATAATTCTCGTCTAACGAATATATATAAAATATACCGTCTCGCTAACAGTTCGTAATTACCAGTTAAGCGGGTTAAGTGGATTTAATGTTCGTTGCCCAAGGTGTAACTCTTACGGGTCATAGCTCGGCCAGTCGCATTGTCCATCGGGTCGGTCCATAAAATCCAACAATCTCCCACTTGGACGATCCACGATAAAACAACGCAAACAGTCAGCGGCGCTCTAGCTGCACATGGCTGTCACTAACAAGGTATGACGCTTTAAAGTCATTAACCAAATATATTGGTGTTAGTAACAGCTAACTAAAGCAAGGCAATAGACTTATGACAATAGTTTTCATTCATCCTTTCCGTATAAAACATCAATTGAATCAATGAGACATGGATTTAGTTCATTCTCATATGACGTTCAATTATTATTGTTCTCGTTCAAGATTCATAGTGGTCCAATCAAACACACAGTCAGTTTGGGTAAGGCCTTACACTTCACCAGTTTGAATCACGAGGGCGCCACGATGTCTAGCTGTTACATATCATGTAAGAGTACAGAATCCCTTATCGACTACATACAACTCCCACTGAACTTCAGATCTGTTCCTAACCAATGCCTTTATGACTGGCAGTTACGCGACAGCGGTTGACAGTGATTAAAGAACAACCCTTGGTAAACGAAAGTTCTAGTATGCATCTCAGGTCAGAGGATACTAAATGAGTATACCAATATCAAAACATCTTATAATTAAAATCCATGAAGATGATTTGAAGCGAGTTACATCCAACGTCATCCAAGATGAGGTCTGTGAAATTGGAAGTCAACTACTTGAGTCCAAGTTCAGAATAGTCTTAATTCAGAGTCGTTCCCACGATTCTGATTGACTACGGATGATTAAGAATACAAGATTCATGGATTAAACGTATTAAAATCGAACACAGTTGTAAGAATTCAGAATTGCATTTAAATCAGTAAACCAAAAGAATTCAAAAGTACAACTGTTTAATTGTTCACACATTCAAAATACTAAATCAAAACATATCACTAGCAAATCTAAGACCAATAGCATCTCTGTGAAGATCATGCTTGTCCTGAGTCATGGGCTTAGTAAACGGGTCCGCTAGGTTTTGATCTGTGTCTACTTTGTTTATCACGATGTCACCACGTTCCACAATTTCCCGTATATAGTGGAACTTTCTGAGAATGTACTTGGCTTTGTGATGAGATCTGGGCTCTTTGGCTTGAGCTATAGCACCTGTGTTATCACAAAGTATCTCGATTGGTTGGCGAATACTCGGAACCACATCGAGGTCAGTAATGAATTTCTTCATCCAAGCAGCTTCCTTAGCAGCATCTGATGCAGCTATATACTCAGATTCGGTGGTTAAATCCGCCACCACACTCTGCTTGGAGCTCTTCCAGGAGATAGCTCCTCCGTTTAGAGTGAATATGAATCCTGATTGTGAGCGAGAGTCATCTCGGTCAGTTTGGAAGCTGGCGTCAGTGTAACATCTTACAGTGAGCTCTTCTTCCACTCCTCCAAATATTAAGAACATGTCTTTAGTCCTTCTCAAGTACTTCAGGATGTTCTTGACTGCAGTCCAATGGGCAATGCCAAGACTTTGCTGAAAACGACTGGTCATGCTTAAAGCATACGAGACGTCAGGCCTGGTACATAACATAGCATACATGATAGAACCAATCACCGAAGCATATGGAATTGCTTCCATACGCTTGGTTTCAATGTCCGTTGAAGGAGATTGCGATTTGTTCAGCACGGTGCCTTTAGTCATAGGAACACCTCCTTTCTTGGAGTTTTCCATATGAAAGCGTGCCATGACTTTGTCTATGTATGTGCCTTGACTAAGCCCTAGAAGCCGTTTAGATCTATCCATGTAGATCTTGATTCCTAGAATGTAGGCTGCTTCTCCAAGATCTTTCATTGCAAAACAAGTTCCCAACCGGTGTTTAACATCGTTAAGCATAGGGATGTTGTTTCCAATGATAAGTATATCATCCACATACAAGATGAGGAATGATATAGTGCTCCCACTAGCCTTTCTGTAAACACAAGGCTCATCTTCATTTTTGACAAAACCAAACTCTTTGATCTTTTGGTTAAAACGAAGATTCCAGATTCGAGATGCTTGTTTGAGTCAATAAATAGACTTATTCAGTTTACATACCCTATTAGGATATTTTGGATCAACAAAACCATCAGGTTGTATCATATAGACATCTTCAAAGAGATGCCCATTAAGGAAAGCGGTTTTGACATCCATTTGCCATATCTCGTAGTCATAGTACGCGGCTATGGCAAACAATATCCTGATCGATTTGATCATAGCAACGGGCGAGAAGGTTTCATCATAGTCAATGCCTTGAGTCTGAGTAAAACCTTTCGCAACTACCCGTGCTTTATAGGTGTGTATATTTCCATGCATGTCGGTTTTTCTCTTGAAAATCCATTTGCTCCATACTGCCCTAGATTCGGGGGTAGCTCAACCAAGTCCCAGACTTGATTATCACGCATATATTGCATCTCGGCGTTCATGGCTTCTAGCCATTTTGCAGATTCTGGATCTGAAATAGCAGATTTGTAGTTAGTAGGTTCATCATTAGACTCGGCTACTAATAGGACCTCGGTACTATCAAGATGCCATAGGTATCTGTCAGGTTCTTTGCGAGTCCTTACACTTCTGCGAACGCTTGTGTTTATGGCTGATTCACCAGCAACAACTTCTTGTTGTTCAGACGCTCCGACTTCATCAGCGGTTGTTTGTGGTTCTCGAATTTCTTCAAGATTCACTATATTATCTCCAGTTCCTCGTTCAAGAATTTCTTTCTCGAGGAAGTGTGCCTTCCTTTTGATGGAAATAACATTTGCATCAGGATGGTAGAAATAATATCCGCTTCTGTTATAGTATCCAACGAAAACGACCTTTTCGCCTCTAGGATCGAGCTTGTCATCAGAATCGCTGGTGACATATGCATCACATCCCCATACTCTAAGGTAAGACAGATTGGGTTTAGACCCATGCCATATCACATATGGAGTCTTGTTTACCTTTTTAGTCGGTGCCAGATTGACAATGCGGGCGGCGGTCATAAGAGCATAACTCCAGAAGGAGTGAGGCAAGTTTGTTCTACACATCATCGATCGAACCATATTAAGTAGGGTTCGATTTCTCCTCTCGCTCACGCCATTAAGTTGGGGTGTGCCAGGTGGAGTAGGTTGTGAAACTATTCCATGCTCCTTGAGATGATTTATGAACTCTGTGCTGAGATATTCACCACCTCGATCTGATCGAAGTGTCTTTATCGTTTTACCGAGTTGGTTTTCCACTTCGTTTTGAAACTCTTTGAACTTTTCAAAAGTTTCATGCTTGTGTTTCATAAGATAGACATAAGCATATAGACTATAATCGTCGATGAATGAAACGAAGTATCTTTTATGATTTCTAGACATGGTTCTGAAAGGGCCACATACATCAGTGTGTATGAGTCCTAGCAGATCCTTGGCTCGTTCACCAACGCCGGTGAAGGATCCTTTAGTGAGTTTGCCAGCTAAGCAAGACTTGTAGTCTTCAAAGGATTCTTGTCCGGTGGATTCAAGGATCCCTTCGGATTAGAGCCTTTTCATGCGGGCCTTGCTTATGTGACCAAGTCTACAATGCCATAGAAATGTATCATTAATGCTAGATTTGATACGTTTAGAAAGATTGTATATGTTATTATTAGTTTGAACATCAACCTCATAAATTCCATTTCGAGGTTTAGCCTCAAAATAGAAAATATCATTTAAGTAAGTAGAAATATTAATTCCATTAAAAACGTACTTAAAACCTTGTTCAAACAATAAGAAAACTGAAATAATGTTTCTGGTTAAACCAGGTGCAAACAAACAGTTATTTAAGATAACTACAAGGCCAGAAGGATATGAAAGGTGAAATGTTCCAGTTGCAAGAACTGGTACTCTCTTCCCATCACCAACGATGAGTTCCATGTCGCCTTGTTTCAACTTCTTCCACTTTTCAGGCTCATGCAATACATTAACGATGTGATAAGCACATCCGGTATCAAATACCCATGTGTCGCTAGAGATAGTGAAAAGTTCAATAACATAGATAGAAATACCAGAAGAGATGCCTTCACCATTTGCTCTCTTCGATCTCAGCTTAGCTAGATATTCAGGGCAGTTACGTTTCCAGTGCCCCATATTGTTGCATTCAAAACACTGACGCTCCTTGGGAGGGGGTGCTTTTGCAACTTGTTTGTTTTTGTTGGTGGCATTCTTGGCAGCAACAATAACTTGCTTCTTACCTTTGCTGTTATAACCCCTTTTCTTGGTTTTGGGCTTGTTAACACAAGCAGATTTGACCATCAACTCTTGATTAGTCTCACTTGATATTCTCATCTCGGCCGTTTCCTGCATGCCGTGCAGTTCGGGCATAGTCTTCTCCCATGTGTTCATATTTAAGTTCATTACGAAGTTGTCATAAGAACTAGGGAGAGAGTTCAAGATGAGGTTGGTGTCATTCGGTTTTTCATTCTCAAGCAAAGACTTGAGAGAGAAGGAGAAGTGGGATTCTTTTTCAGTAGACATCTGTTAAATAAGCAAATTAATTTTTAATTAGTATTTTGGATGTAATAAATTCTTATATTAATGACCCATGGCAAGAATAGAATAAGAATAGAGAATCTGGTTATGTCAATTAGTAATGGCGGCTGTGGCACGCAACATTAGTAAGTGATTTAGGCAGACTGACAATAATGGCCAATTGTGGAAAAATGCATAATTTCTCGAGTATGAGGTCGCTAAGATAACTCTTGTCTATGCATTGATACGTTTAGCCTCATATATGCCCACTTTTGGTCTCCATACAGCTGGGGCATGTAATAGAGAGAAAAGTAATAGTCGCCCTAGTACAGGTACATGTGGAAGGACCGGATGTGTCAACGAAACCCTTGCACCTTGGAGGGATAGGTTACGCACCAAGTGCGGTGCTGTGGCTCCAAACACTGGTGTTTCACGTTATGCCCCAAGTGTTCCTTATAGTAGGATGGCATAGACTAAAGATTTTAAATATGGGATTTAATTTTAGTGTTTACCGAATAGGGTCAAACACAACGAATGATAAATCATACGTGTGTTGTAAAATCCAGTTTTACTATATATTAGATCGTGACAACGTGATGAACCCTTTCATCTCTCAGGACACTTAATTTTAAATAACCTATTAAAACTAAGTTTGCCGCGATGTAATTAACCAATTAAAAGTTAATAGTTTAAATGAACTATTAAGTTATTCGTTTTGAAAATTTAAAATTAGTTTAGATTGCAAAACTTTATTGGTTATCATTTATTTTAAAAACAAACTGTTTGTTTTAATATAAAGTATCCACAAGTTGTAAAAAAAAAATTTAGAACTTGTTATTAATTTGATTGTGAAAATTTTGGTATTTGGTCGGTATGTTATAACATTTATAAGATAAAAGCAACCACAATATCAAACACAAAAACATGTAAATCATATGGCTAAGGAAAAAGTGTTTGATCTTGCTAGAGCCTAATAGCAAGACCAAATTAGGTCACGGGGTCACAACACACAAACAACCACAAGGATGAACTTCGTGCATGCATCTAGCTGTTCCGTGTGACTCCCACTAAATCCAAGATCCTGTCTCCGTCTTCTGTTTTGTCTTCGGGTCTTTATCTTTACAATATTTATACAGAATACAAAAAAAAATAAAACCCTAAGCTATTACAACTTTGAGCCATCAAAGTGGGCCAAAACATAAAAGCTAATCTATTACAATTTTGAGCCATCAAGGCCAAACCATAAAACCAAAAACAGAAAACAAACACAAGACAGGGTCGGGCCAGATTTAAATATTTATTACAATCAAATAACTGGGTAATCCTTTTGGTCAAATAAAATAAATAAAAAACTTTGACCAAAATAAATAAATAAAAATTGCCCTAAAAAGATCTAGATCAGAAACTTTAAACAAGTTAAAGTTTGTGATCTATAACCGGTTAAAAGACCGGATCCGATTCGTATGTCGTAACCAAAGCTCTGATACCACTGTTGGGTATTTATGCCAGCAGTGATCAGTTAGATTAGTTATAAAAAACGGTTGATAAATAATTTTAGATTAATAATAATTATTTAGTATTTATTAATACGCAGCGGAATGAAACCGATTCAACACAAAATAAAACCCGACAGGATCTGGGTTACAAAACATACGAATACGGAATAAATTAAATCTAACTACCAATGAGATAGATATACCTCGGTTAATGATTAACCGGTTGAGACACCTAGGTACAACGAACCGATGCTAGATCACGAATCAAAACGCGAGAGACAGAAAGCGCCGAGGCTGGCCGGAAACTGGCAGGCAGCGGCTGGTTTGGTGGTTGCCGGAAACGCCAAAGAAATGGAATCGTTATTGTGTTTGGCGGCTGGCTGAAACCAAAGGAAAACCAAACCTTTTCCTTTTTGATTGGAGTTGACCGCAAGAAAGCAAAAAAAAAACGGCTGTGTCCCAATTCTAGGTTGAAAACAAATAATAGAATTATTATATATATATATATATAATAATTATAAACCCTATTAATTGTTTTCGGGTCTAAAGTCCAATATAAGATAAAAAGTCTGTATTCATTTAATTGTTTTAATGAAAGATTAAAACAATATATATAATTATTATTTATAAACTAGTATAAATAATAATTCTCGTCTAACGAATATATATAAAATATACCGTCTCGCTAACAGTTCGTAATTACCAGTTAAGCGGGTTAAGTGGATTTAATGTTCGTTGCCCAAGGTGTAACTCTTACGGGTCATAGCTCGGTCAGTCGCATTGTCCATCAGGTCGGTCCATAAAATCCAACACCTCCATCTTTTCTCTATCATGTTCATTTGTTAACATGGTATCAGAGCCTACTCGATTCATGCTTGATTGAAGATCTTTGTTGTCGCTTTCGCTCAGTTGTTGGGTTGTTCGTTGTTTGGTTTGTTCGTTGTTGAAGGGTTGTTTCGTTCGTTGTCGCTTCTGCTCAGTTCGTTGACTTGTGAGGTATCAAAGTTACGAATTTTGTTTTATTTGAACTGACTTGTGTATTTGGAAGAGCTTCTGGACAGATTGACAGGTTTGGACTTCGTTTCTATCCCGTTTTTCAAAGTTTGCAGTTTGTTCACGAAGTTTGCGGTCTCCAAGTTTGCGGTTACCAAGTTTGCGGTTACGAAGTTTGAGGTTACCAAGTTTGCGGTTACGAAGTTTGCGGTTACCAAGTTTGCGGTTACCAAGTTTGCGGTAATTTAAGTTTGTGGTTATTCGAAGTTTGCGGTTCTTCAAAGTTTGCGGTAATCGAAGTTTGCGGTTACCTCAAGTTTGCGGTTAATTTGAAGTTTGCGGTAATTCTGCTGTCGTTCGGTTTTGATAATATGGCTGGAAAATATGACTCTCTTTATTGTATTAGTACTCGTCTGGATGGTAAAAACTACACCTACTGGAGTTACGTAATGAAAAACTTTCTTCAAGGAAAAAATATGTGGGGTTATGTCACATGTACTAAGGGAAAGTCTACTGATAAATATAAGGCTGCTGAATATGCCTTAGCTCTCGATACATGGGAAACAAATAACTCTAAAGTTATAACTTGGATCAACAACTCTGTAGGTCAGTCAATTGGTATTCAGTTGGCCAAATATGATACAGCTAAGCAGGTTTGGGATCATTTGGAAAAGTTGTATACTCAGTCTAACTTTGCCAAGCAGTACCAGTTGGAGTTTGATATCCGTGCTCTTCAACAGAATGAGATGAGCATTCAAGACTTCTATGGAGCTATGTCGGATTTATGGGATCAATTGGCACTTACAGAATCTGCAGCATTGAAGGTGTTTAAACCTTATATTGATCGAAGGGAGGAACAACGTTTGGTACAATTTTTAATGGCATTATGTTCAGATTTTGAAGGACTGCGTGGAACGATTCTTCATCGTTCCCCTCTTCCAACAGTTGATTCGGTTGTTCACGAGTTGATTGCAGAGGAAACTCGGTTAAAATCTCAGGTTGATAAAGGTCCTAAAGTAACTACTACTCCAGCTGTGTTTGCCGTTCCCCATAATCAGCCTAGACATGGTGCTAAAGTTGCATTTGATGAATGTGCATTATGCAAAGGGAAAAATCATTGGAAGTCTCAATGTCCATTATTACTTAGCAGAAGGAATTCTAACCTGCAGAAGCCTCCATAACAGAACAGATCAGGTGGACAATTTCCGTCTCGCACGTCCACTTCTGCTGATTCATCTGGTCCATCTTCATGGACATTTAAACCACCTCAGTTTACTGCTGCTGCTACACCACCATCTGTAGAAATGAACAAACCACCATATGCTCTGGATCCGCAAGTATTTGAACAGTTCAACAGAGCCATCAGACTTTGTCTTAATCTTATACACCCAACGACAACCAAACTTATGTTTACCTGGTGGTAGAGGAACCAAATCCCAGGTGTGAGTCTGATAAAGAGCAGTGAGCTCTTCAGCCATAGCATTTTGCCATAGAGGGTCAGAGACAGCCTCTCTATATGATTCTAGGTTAGACAGTTTCTTGCCGCCAATCCTACCGCTATGTCTGTTGCGGGACTGTCTTCATCTGGTACCTCAGGTATTTCGTCATCATTATGGATTTTGGATTTTGGTGCCTCACATCACATGTCTCCCTATCTGTCTTCTTTTCTTTCTTTGTCTCCTGTCTCTCTTGTTTCTGTCATGTCTGTTGGTGCTACATCCATGTTGGTAGAGGGTGTTGGATCTGTGTCTACCCCTTTTGTGTCTCTCAATGATGTCTATTATATTCCGAAGCTTGCCCTAAATCTTGCTTCAGTCAGTCAGTTGTGTAAATCTGGAATTTGGGTTTTCTTTTGTGACACTGTTTGTGTTGTGCAGGATCAACACACTCAGAGGGTGATTGGGATCGGCCGTAGGGTGGGAGATTTATATGTCTTAGAAGAACTCAAAGTGTCTGCTCCTGGTGTTGCTGCTTCCAGCATTGATTTATCCTCTTTTCGTTTATGTCCTTTGTCGTCTAAATTTTATATTTGGCATTCTCGTTTGGGACATGTGTCCGCATCTCGTTTAAAATTTTTGGTTTCCACAGGTGTTTTGGGTCAGTTGCAAACCTGTGATATTTCTGATGGTTGTGGTTGTAAACTTGCCAAATTTTCTGCTTTACCTTTTGCTAAAAGTATTTCTCATTCTGTTGCACCATTTGATATTGTTCATTGTGATGTGTGGGGACCATCACCAGTATCCACTAAGGGTGGTTCACGTTATTATGTTTCCTTTATTGATGATTACACTCGTTATATGTCACACCCCGACCGATGGCGGAATCATCGAGCCGGACAATGGAATGATTGTTCAAAAGCATATGATAACTAAAATATTACATAATTCATTAATTTAATTAAAGACAACAAACGTTCAAGTACAATACAAATTCAAATAGTCTATTTCAAAACATTGATTTAATTAACTAGGTCCATAAGTTCTTAAGTGGGAAAATCTTCAACAAGCAATCACATATCCAAACCTGAAACATTATTTAAATCAAGTGTCAACTATAAAGTTGGTGAGTACATAGGTTTAGTGGAACCAATAAATAGTAGATAAAAAAACGTTTTGCAACTCATTGTTTATCTTGTTAAACATAGCATACATGGTTGTATCATTTATCTAAGCACAATTCAAACCTTGAGTGACGCGCTTAAACATAGCACAACAGCTAGGTCCGGTATGTTTGAATATAGTTACCCACTATATCCGATATGTTTGAATATAACACGCGGCTATATCCGAGTATGCAGTAATAAACACCCTACATGGGTGGGCTGGTTAGGCACAATAGATCTATTAATATTACTGTTGGTTTTCTTGTGTTTAAAGTAAATGATTGTACACCCAAGATAATAAGCATATAATCCACATGAATAACACGTATAAACAATTTGATTGAGTAGCATGAAATAATGTTTTGCAATTTCTTACCTTTGTCTTTCGTGTCAACTACGTGGGCCAAGAAGGCAACGTCCTTTTTCCGCAAGTACTTTTGTGCCAATGTGCAAGACATGAGTTGAACGACACGGTTTTTCACCGAAAATAACTAACGTGTCGCCCGAAGGGAAAGATATACGAATGCACTTTTCGTAGCAAATAACCTCGGCATGGTGCTTGGATAACCAGTCCATGTCAATTATAATATCGAAGCTTCCCAATTGCATTGGAAGGAGATCAACAGAGAATTCATGATTATTAAGCTCGAGATTGCAGTCGCGGATAACAGAATTTATAGTAATAGATTTTCCGTTTGCTATCTCCACGGAATAAGAATTGTCAAGTTTCGTTCTTTGTTTAGCAAGTAGAGATTCAAAGGTAAGAGACACAAAACTCCTATCGGCACCGGTATCAAATAAAATGGAAGCATAATGATTGTTTACGAGAAACGTACCGTTTATCACGTCGTTGATTGCTTGTGCCTCATTAGCGTTTATATTAAACGCTCGTCCTTGGGGACCACCTTGATGATGAAGTTTTGGGCATCGGTCACTGAAATGGTTTGGGTCTCCACATTCGTAACATGCCCGACCATTGAGAGGTGCCGGATAGTTTGGACGGTTGGCTGGAGCAGCTTGATGGATGGGAGGACGGGTACGGAAAGTAGTGACCACGTGTCCATATCGTCCGCAGCTTGAACACAATCGGCATGGTAAGTTGGCAGGATGGTGGTACTTGCAGGTCTGACATTGGGGATTTGGACCCAAATAAGGTTTCGGGTTTTGACCCAAAGGGGCCACTTGAATAGCAGGTACGGTGGGAGTTACGACTGCGAAGTTTTGACCCTTTCGTTTCTTGTTGCGGTTAGAAAACTCGGGATTTACATCTTTGACGGCCGCAAGAGTAGAAACAACCTTATTGGAACCCTTTCTTGTTAAGGTTCCGGCTTTGACGTGGTTGTCGGATAGCGTAGCGGATAGACGAATAGCAGCTTCAAGTGTAGGAGGATTGCTTCCTAACACAGCATCCTGAATTTGCATAGGCAGCCCGCCTATGTATTTTTCAATTTCCCGAGCAAGGGGAGTGATCATATGAGGTACCAGTAGGCTCAGCTCTTGAAATCGGGTGGTGTAAGCCAGATTATCCCCGCTGTCTTAGGCAAGATCCCAAAACTCAGTCTCGAGCTTTCTCATTTCATTTCGAGGACAGAATTCATCAGTCATGGCTTTCTTCAGATCATCCCATGATAAAGATGTAGCAACCTCAACACCACGAGTGCGTTTCTCACCGTTCCACCAGGTGAGGGCTCTTTTTTGTAGTACACTTGTGGCATAGCGAACCCGAAGATTATCGGGACAGTCACTGTTTAGGAATGTGCTTTCCATGCTTTCAAACCATTGTAGTAGGCCGGTAGCACCTTCAGTCCCATAAAATTTTATAGGGTTGCACGAGTTAAAGTGCTTAAACGTGCATTGAGGCGGGTTGGTACCACCGTTTCCTTGGATGCTGTGAGACCCGTCACTGTTGTTATTGGCTTGGGTCATTTGTCCTACCAGTTGGGCAAGAAGAGTAGCAAGATCCGGTTTGGAAGTGCTAGAGTTTGCACGTCGAGGAGGCATTCTAACACCATAAGAAAAGACAATGATATTTTAGATAAAGTGGGTATACATGAGCTATAGTGGGAATAATGTAAGCAGAAATGCGGAATTCATCATGTCGCGTGTCAATGTATGTGTATTTATTCAGGGTTGATGGGGGAGGTAAGCCATCTATTCCGGGTAGGATATGATGTCATAGATCATTATTTGCGTAATAGGAATCGCCGGGATTTGCATGCACTACAAATCGTTATTACGTGTGCACCCGTAATAATGATTTGTTTTGCTTGTTCATCTAGTCCTTCCTATCTTACTATAATGTCCCCAAAATTTTTGAGTTTAGGTTCGGATCGTATTCTTGCGAATACAATGACTTATCAACGTTAAGTAATTCCTCAAAACTTTCAAGGAGACATGCTTTAGCCTATAGGTAAACACTCACTTCAGGTATTCCCAGGAAAGCATACGGGTCCGTTTATTTGGATTTATACGAAATGCTTTCCTAGACAGAAAACCCAATGTACAGGTGTCACCCTTCCAGATTGCACATGTCCTTTACTGGTTTCAAGAAATTAAGTCGTTGACGAGATTTTCAAGATTTTAATAGACTTGAGAGTCTATGAGTATAAAATGTGTAGGAATGTTGCAAATAGTATGGAAAGAGTATGGATAAGGATGGGTAGTGTATTTGTTTGCATACGTTTGTTTGTCAAATGTGTGTGTAAAGTATGTATTATGTGTTTTAAAGCCTTGTATGTATGTGCATAAGTCTCATGTACCAAACTTGTGGAAATTCAAATAATACCAAACTACAAATAATTCATATAGCAGATAATCATTTAGCACGTAACACATAAAAGGGAGTCCTAGGGTTATAGTCTAGGTCATTGTGTCTAATAACCTAATTCCCTATAACCATGGCTCTGATACCAATTTGTCACACCCCGACCGATGGCGGAATCATCGAGGCGGACAATGGAATGATTGTTCAAAAACACATGATAACTAAAATATTGCATAATTCATTAATTTAATTAAAGACAACAAACGTTCAAGTACAATACAAATTCAAATAGTCTATTTCAAAACATTGATTTAATTAACTAGGTCCATAAGTTCTTAAGTGGTAAAATCTTCAGCAAGCAATCACATATCCAAACCTGAAACATTATTTAAATCAAGTGTCAACTATAAAGTTGGTGAGTACATAGGTTTAGTGGAACCGATAAATAGTAGACAAAAAAATGTTTTGCAACTCATTGTTTATCTTGTTAAACATAGCATACATGGTTGTATCATTTATCTAAGCACAATTCAAACCTTGATTGACGCGCTTGAACATAGCACAACAGCTAGGTCCGGTATGTTTGAATATAGTTACCCACTATATCCGATATGTTTGAATATAACACGCGGCTATATCCGAGTATGCAGTAATAAACACCCTACATGGGTGGGCTGGTCAGGCACAATAGATCTATTAATATTACGGTTGGTTTTCTTGTGTTTAAAGTAAATGATTGTACACCCAAGATAATAAGCATATAATCCACATGAATAACACGTATAAACAATTTGATTGAGTAGCATGAAATAATGTTTCACCCCAAAGTATGTAAAAATGTAAAATAGGGGCTATGTAACTCACCTGGCTAGAGGATGTTTTAATCCACGAGTGCGGGTGATAAGGATGTTGAAAACTAAGCACGTTGAAACCCTATGTGGATAAATAGGTATTATTGTATGTTTTATATGTGCGTATTCGTATTTAAATGTGTATAGGTTTATAATAATATTTCTTAACATTTATTTGTATAAAATACGGTAGAAAGATGATAATGATTTTGTAAAACTTAACATCAAAAATATATATATTTTAATCTTGTTAAGATATTATATTTTAAATAATTTGTTATTATGTTTATTGTATTTATATATAATAATAAATAAAAAGAAAAGTTTCTATTTGTTTAATTATGTTTTCATTATTATATATTAAAATTTATTTTAACAAGTTTATAAAAATTGTAGGGTTTATTATTTTATAAAAATTGGATGGGTTAATTAAAAAAATTGTTTAATCGATTTCAAAATAGACGAACGAGTCAACCCACTCGTAATAGTTTTTATTGTATAGAGAAATTATTAAAATGAGAAAAAATAAATAAATAAAATAAAAGTTTTATAAACAGAAGAAAAAAAATTGGGCCGAAGGCCAACCGGAATCGAACCCGCGACCTTAGACACAAACACACACACGCATAACCAGCCGGGCTACTGCCCATCGCTGGTTATGTATGTATCAGTTAATTGATATGCACATAAGCGAACCTGGTCGCTGGTCCTCGGCAACCGGCAAACCAGTGTCCGAGACATTTGGTTTGCCCGGTAATCGATGGTTTGAGGTTGCGATTTCGATTGGGATAGATTGCCAGTTGATAATAGAAGATAACGGAACAAATTTGAGGCTCGAACCTGGTCGCGAAGGGTCTGGTCGGCAGGGTCTTAAATCCGAGAATGTCAAGAATGGGAAATCAAGCTTCGGGATGGAATTAGACTCTGATATTCTGGTCACAGCTTCTCATAGTGACGACGAACACAATGCTGGTTTCAATTTGAAGTGAGAGTGGGTGGAGGAGGGGTGGCGAGCTCGAGCAGGTCCGTAAATGGCTATTTATAGCCGAGCTCGATCCTTAGAATAAAACACGCAATTGAGTATGTCCAGACACTCGTCTGGACGAGACGAAACTGTCGAGCCATCTTGCAGGCGTGGAGGTTGACTGTCGGGGCCGAATTCGTGGCGTGGACTTTTGGCCACAAACACGATCAGACGATTCGAATGTTGGAGAGACCAATTGGTCGGGGGCTTTTGCTCGTGTGGGGACGACGAGGTTAGGGACACCTTTATCGGCTGTCGAGGTGCAGGGAACAGGCGTGTCGAGGGTTCGCCGAAAAAACGCTTGGACCGCCGGACCTTGGGGGAGACGACCGGAAATACGAATTGAGAGTTGGCAAGAATGGTCCCTGGAGTTTGTTTTTGAATTAAAAGAGTCCCTGGGATTTTTACCCGTTAGTCCCTGTGGTTTAGTTTGTCCAGAAACAGCCCCTTAACAGATTTTTGTCTTAAAACCTTTTAGTTTGATTATTTTCAAAACAACCCCTTAACTTTTATAAAAATAATTAATTAAATTTCTTTTTAAGTTCAATTATATTTTATAAACTTATATTATTATTATTATTATAAATATTTTCATAAAAGTTAATTATTTTATTTAAATGGGTTATCTTATTTATATATGAACCTTTTAGTTTAGATTTTTATGTAAAATTTTATATAAGTTTAAAACTTATAAAATTTTAATTATTTTACATCCATAAAATAAAAAATATATATTTTGTACAAAATTAAATAAAAACACTTGCATTTCATTTAATAGAAAATGATTACATGATACATAATATAAAAGCGTGAATAAGAACCCGAAATGTCACAGTCTCCCCATGTTAAAGGAATTTCGTCCCGAAATTCAACTAATGGAGGCTATGAAAAGAGATGCGGATATTTGGACTTCATTTGGTCTTCACGTTCCCAAGTGAACTCGGGTCCACGTTTAGACTCCCAACGGACCTTGACAATGGGGATGCGACTACGCTTGAGTTTCTTGACTTCACGGTCCATGATTTCCACGGGTTTCTAAACAAAGTACATTTTCTCGTCAATACACACTTCATCAAGAGGGATGTGGAGATTCTCGTCGGCTAGGCACTTTTTCAAATTAGATACGTGAAAAGTCGGATGAACGTTGCTGAGCTCTGAAGGAAGATCGAGTTTGTAGGCCACTTTTCCTACCCTTTTGAGTATCTTGAATGGACCCACATATCGAGGTGCAAGTTTTCCTTTCTTTCCAAATCGGACTACGCCTTTCCAAGGTGATACCTTTAGAAGAACCATATCCCCAACTTGAAATTCCAAGGGTTTTCGTCGTTTATCGGCATAGCTCTTTTGCCGACTCCTTGCTACTCGAATGTTGTCACGAATAAGAGAGATTTTATCGGTGGTCTCTTGGATAAGCTCGGGACCGGTGATTTGTGCTTCACCAATTTCGTTCCAACAAATCGGTGAACGACACTTTCGTCCATAAAGAGCTTCAAATGGTGCCATGTTAATACTTGTGTGGTAGCTGTTGTTGTAGGAAAATTCGATCAGTGGTAGGTGAGAATTCCAATTGCCGCCAAAGTCAATGACACATGCTCTAAGCATATCCTCGAGAGTTTGGATTGTTCGCTCGGTTTGTCCATCAGTTTAAGGATGGTAAGCCGTACTTAAATCCAAACTAGTACCAAGCGCAGATTGTAATGATTGCCAAAATCGGGAAGTAAAACGCGAATCACGATCGGAGATAATATTCAAAGGGATTCCGTGTCGACTTACGATCTCATCAATGTAGATCCGAGCCAATTTCTCGACTCGATAGTCCTCACAAATAGGCAAGAAATGAGCAGACTTTGTGAGTCGATCGATAATAACCCAGATACTATCGTGCCCACTAGAAGTGCATGGGAGTTTGGTGATGAAGTCCATAGCAAAGTTCTCCCACTTCCACATGGGAATTTCAGGTTGTTCGAGGAGTCCGGAAGGCTTCTGGTGTTCGGCCTTTACTTTAGAACAAGTTAAGCATTTTGACACAAAGAGGGCAATATCCTTTTTCATGCCGGGCCACCAATATTGTTGACGAAGACCCATGTACATCTTATCAGCTCCGGGATGTACCGAATATCGAGTTTTGTGGGACTCGTTCATCAAAAATATACGAAGGTTGTCGTGATCGGGAACCCATATACGATCCAAGTAATACAACAGGCCGTTGGCTTTAGTTTCTAGCAAGAGTTCCACACCACATGCCATTTCGCGGTACATGTTTCCCTCGGTAACCGAGGTGTGTTGTGCTTGGAGAATGCGGGCTTGGATATCGTTATGAATACTAACACTATGAAGCATGATACGTTCTTTACGACTCAAGGCGTCGGCTACAACGTTTGCTTTGCCGGGGTGGTAGCGAATCTCGCAGTCGTAGTCGTTAAGAAGTTCGACCCATCGTCGTTGCCTCATATTAAGCTCTTTTTGATTGAAAATATGTTGGAGACTTTTATGGTCGGTGAAAACCACGCATTTGGTGCCATAAAGATAGTGTCTCCAAATTTTCAAGGCGAAAACGAAAGCACCAAGCTCGAGATCATGGGTCGTATAGTTCTTCTCATGGATTTTGAGCTGACGTGATGCGTATGCAATTACTTGGCCACGCTGCATAAGAACACAACCAAGACCTTGGTTGGATGCATCGCAATAAACGACAAAGTCATCATTACCACTAGGAAGAGTTAGAACAGGAGCATTGCAGAGCTTGAGCTTGAGAGTTTGAAAAGCTTCCTCTTGTTTGGGTCCCCACTCGTAAGGTTTTCCTTTGTGAGTCAAGGCAGTGAGCGGGACCGCAATCTTGGAGAAATTTGAGATGAAGCGGCGATAGTAACCCGCTAGTCCAAGGAAGGAACGAATCTTGGTAGGAGTCTTAGGAGTACTCCAATTCTTTACCGCCTCAATCTTTGCCGGGTCCACATGAATCCCCTTTTCGTTGACTATGTGTCCCAAAAATTGAACTTCCTTTAGCCAGAATTCACACTTGGAGAACTTGGCGTATAGTCGTTCTTTCTTCAAGAGCTCCAAAATCAAACGAAGATGCTGTTCATGTTCCGCTTTCGTTTTAGAATAGATGAGAATGTCGTCAATGAAAACGATCACGAACTTGTCCAAATAAGGTTTGCATACACGGTTCATGAGATCCATGAAAACCACAGGTGCATTAGTCAAGCCAAAAGGCATGACTATGAAATCGTAGTGACCATATCTAGTCCGAAAGGCAGTCTTCGGAATGTCTTCATTGAGAACACGAAGTTGATGGTATCCGGAACGAAGGTCAATCTTGGAGAAACATGTTGAACCTTGAAGTTGATCGAAAAGATCGTCGATACGGGGTAAAGGATAACGGTTCTTGATTGTAAGCTTGTTGAGTTCACGATAATCAATGCACATTCGAAACGATCCATCCTTCTTCCTTACGACCAGCACAGGAGCACCCCAAGGTGAATGGCTTGGTCGGATGAATCCTTTGGATGAGAATTCTTGTAATTGACTTGCGAGTTCTTGCATCTCGGAAGGTGCAAGATGATAGGGAGCTTTTGCCATGGAAATTGCTCCGGGCACAAGGTCAATACGAAACTCTACTTGTCTAGGGGGAGGAAGACCGGGTAAATCCTCGGGGAATACCTCGGGAAAGTCTCGAATGATCGGAATGTCTTGCAATTTCTTACCTTTGTCTTTCGTGTCAACTACGTGGGTCAAGAAGGCAACGTCCTTTTTCCGCAAGTACTTTTGTGCCAATGTGCAAGACATGAGTTGAACGACACGGTTTTTCACCGAAAATAACTAACGTGTCGCCCGAAGGGAGAGGTATACGAATGCACTTTTCATAGCAAATAACCTCGGCATGGTGCTTGGATAACCAGTCCATGTCAATTATAATATCGAAGCTTCCCAATTGCATTGGAAGGAGATCAACAGAGAATTCATGATTATTAAGCTCGAGATTGCAGTCGCGGATAACAGAATTTATAGTAATAGATTTTCCGTTGGCTATCTCCACGGAACAAGAATTGTCAAGTTTCGTTCTTTGTTTAGCAAGTAGAGATTCAAAGGTAAGAGACACAAAACTCCTATCGGCACCGGTATCAAATAAAATGGAAGCATAATGATTGTTTACGAGAAACGTACCGTTTATCACGTCGTTGATTGCTTGTGCCTCATTAGCGTTTATATTAAACGTTCGTCCTTGGGGACCACCTTGATGATGAAGTTTTGGGCATCGGTCACTGAAATGGTTTGGGTCTCCACATTCGTAACATGCCCGACCATTGAGAGGTGCCGGATAGTTTGGACGGTTGGCTGGAGCAGCTTGATGGATGGGAGGACGGGTACGGAAAGTAGTGACCACGTGTCCATATCGTCCGCAGCTTGAACACAATCGGCATGGTAAGTTGGCAGGATGGTGGTACTTGCAGGTCTGACATTGGGGAGTTGGACCCAAATAAGGTTTCGGGTTTTGACCCAAAGGGGCCACTTGAATAGCAGGTACGGTGGGAGTTACGACTGCGAAGTTTTGACCCTTTCGTTTCTTGTTATGGTTAGAAAACTCGGGATTTACATCTTTGACGGCCGCAAGAGTAGAAACAACCTTATTGGAACCCTTTCTTGTTAAGGTTCCGGCTTTGACGTGGTTGTCGGATAGCGTAGCGGATAGACGAATAGCAGCTTCAAGTGTAGGAGGATTGCTTCCTAACACAGCATCCTGAATTTGCATAGGCAGCCCGCCTATGTATTTTTCAATTTCCCGAGCAAGGGGAGTGATCATATGAGGTACCAGTAGGCTCAGCTCTTGAAATCGGGTGGTGTAAGCCAGATTATCCCCGCTGTCTTGGGCAAGATCCCAAAACTCAGTCTCGAGCTTCCTCATTTCATTTCGAGGACAGAATTCATCAGTCATGGCTTTCTTCAGATCATCCCATGATAAAGATGTAGCAACCTCAACACCACAAGTGCGTTTCTCACCGTTCCACCAGGTGAGGGCTCTTTTTTGTAGTACACTTGTGGCATAGCGAACCCGAAGATTATCGGGACAGTCATTGTTTAGGAATGTGCTTTCCATGCTTTCAAACCATTGTAGTAGGCCGGTAGCACCTTCAGTCCCATAAAATTTTATAGGGTTGCATGAGTTAAAGTGCTTAAACGTGCATTGAGGCGGGTTGGTACCACCGTTTCCTTGGATGCTGTGAGACCCGTCACTGTTGTTATTGGCTTGGGTCATTTGTCCTACCAGTTGGGCAAGAAGAGTAGCAAGATCCGGTTTGGAAGTGCTAGAGTTTGCACGTCGAGGAGGCATTCTAACACCATAAGAAAAGACAATGATATTTTAGATAAAGTGGGTATACATGAGCTATAGTGGGAATAATGTAAGCAGAAATGCGGAATTCATCATGTCGCGTGTCAATGTATGTGTATTTATTCAGGGTTGATGGGGGAGGTAAGCCATCTATTCCGGGTAGGATATGATGTCATAGATCATTATTTGCGTAATAGGAATCGCCGGGATTTGCATGCACTACAAATCGTTATTACGTGTGCACCCGTAATAATGATTTGTTTTGCTTGTTCATCTAGTCCTTCCTATCTTACTATAATGTCCCCAAAATTTTTGAGTTTAGGTTCGGATCGTATTCTTGCGAATACAATGACTTATCAACGTTAAGTAATTCCTCAAAACTTTCAAGGAGACATGCTTTAGCCTATAGGTAAACACTCACTTCAGGTATTCCCAGGAAAGCATACGGGTCCGTTTATTTGGATTTATACGAAATGCTTTCCTAGACAGAAAACCCAATGTACAGGTGTCACCCTTCCAGATTGCACATGTCCTTTACTGGTTTCAAGAAATTAAGTCGTTGACGAGATTTTCAAGATTTTAATAGACTTGAGAGTCTATGAGTATAAAATGTGTAGGAATGTTGCAAATAGTATGGAAAGAGTATGGATAAGGATGGGTAGTGTATTTGTTTGCATACATTTGTTTGTCAAATGTGTGTGTAAAGTATGTATTATGTGTTTTAAAGCCTTGTATGTATGTGCATAAGTCTCATGTACCAAACTTGTGGAAATTCAAATAATACCAAACTACAAATAATTCATATAGCAGATAATCATTTAGCACGTAACACATAAAAGGGAGTCCTAGGGTTATAGTCTAGGTCATTGTGTCTAATAACCTAATTCCCTATAACCATGGCTCTGATACCAATTTGTCACACCCCGACCGATGGCGGAATCATCGAGGCGGACAATGGAATGATTGTTCAAAAACACATGATAACTAAAATATTGCATAATTCATTAATTTAATTAAAGACAACAAACGTTCAAGTACAATACAAATTCAAATAGTCTATTTCAAAACATTGATTTAATTAACTAGGTCCATAAGTTCTTAAGTGGTAAAATCTTCAGCAAGCAATCACATATCCAAACCTGAAACATTATTTAAATCAAGTGTCAACTATAAAGTTGGTGAGTACATAGGTTTAGTGGAACCGATAAATAGTAGACAAAAAAATGTTTTGCAACTCATTGTTTATCTTGTTAAACATAGCATACATGGTTGTATCATTTATCTAAGCACAATTCAAACCTTGATTGACGCGCTTGAACATAGCACAACAGCTAGGTCCGGTATGTTTGAATATAGTTACCCACTATATCCGATATGTTTGAATATAACACGCGGCTATATCCGAGTATGCAGTAATAAACACCCTACATGGGTGGGCTGGTCAGGCACAATAGATCTATTAATATTACGGTTGGTTTTCTTGTGTTTAAAGTAAATGATTGTACACCCAAGATAATAAGCATATAATCCACATGAATAACACGTATAAACAATTTGATTGAGTAGCATGAAATAATGTTTCACCCCAAAGTATGCAAAAATGTAAAATAGGGGCTATGTAACTCACCTGGCTAGAGGATGTTTTAATCCACGAGTGCGGGTGATAAGGATGTTGAAAACTAAGCACGTTGAAACCCTATGTGGATAAATAGGTATTATTGTATGTTTTATATGTGCGTATTCGTATTTAAATGTGTATAGGTTTATAATAATATTTCTTAACATTTATTTGTATAAAATATGGTAGAAAAATGATAATGATTTTGTAAAACTTAACATCAAAAATATATATATATATATTTTAATCTTGTTAAGATATTATATTTTAAATAATTTATTATTATGTTTATTGTATTTATATATAATAAAAAATAAAAAGAAAAGTTTCTATTTGTTTAATTATATTATCATTATTATATATTAAAATTTATTTTAACAAGTTTATAAAAATTGTAGGGTTTATTATTTTATAAAAATTGGATGGGTTAATTAAAAAAAATTGTTTAATGGATTTCAAAATAGACGAACGAGTCAACCCACTCGTAATAGTTTTTATTGTATAGAGAAATTATTAAAATGAGATAAAATAAATAAATAAAATAAAAGTTTTATAAAACAGAAGAAAAAAAATTAGGCCGAAGACCAACCAAAATCGAACCCGCGACCTTAGACACAAACACACACACGCATAACCAGCCGGGCTACTGCCTATCGCTGGTTATGTATGTATCAGTTAATTGATATGCACATAAGCGAACCTGGTCGCTGGTCCTCAGCAACCGGCAAACCAGTGTCCGAGACATTTGGTTTGCCCGGTAATCGATGGTTTGAGGTTGCGATTTCGATTGGGATAGATTGCCAGTTGATAATAGAAGATAACGGAACAAATTTGAGGCTCGAACCTGGTCGCAAAGGGTCTGGTCGGCAGGGTCTTAAATCCGAGAATGTCAAGAATGGGAAATCAAGCTTCGGGATGGAATTAGACTCTGATATTCTGGTCACAACTTCTCATAGTGACGACGAACACAATGCTGGTTTCAATTTGAAGTGAGAGTGGGTGGAGGAGGGGTGGCGAGCTCGAGCAGGTCCGTAAATGGCTATTTATAGCCGAGCTCGATCCTTATAATAAAACACGCAATTGAGTATGTCCAGACACTCGTCTGGACGAGACGAAACTGTCGAGCCATCTTGCAGGCGTGGAGGTTGACTGTCGGGGCCGAATTCGTGGCGTGGACTTTCGGCCACAAACACGATCAGACGATTCGAATGTTGGGGAGACCAATTGGTCGGGGGCTTTTGCTCATGTGGGGACGACGAGGTCAGGGACACCTTTATCGGCTGTCGAGGTGCAGGGAACAGGCGTGTCGAGGGTTCGTCGGAAAAACGCTTGGACCGCCGGACCATGGGGGAGACGACCTGAAATACGAATTAAGAGTTGGCAAGAATGGTCCCTGGAGTTTGTTTTTGAATTAAAATAGTCCCTGGGATTTTTACCCGTGAGTCCCTGTGGTTTAGTTTGTCCAGAAACAGCCCCTTAACAGATTTTTGTCTTAAAACCTTTTAGTTTGATTATTTCCAAAACAACCCCTTAACTTTTATAAAAATAATTAATTAAATTTCTTTTTAATTTCAATTATATTTTATAAACTTATATTATTATTATTATAAATATTTTCATAAAAGTTAATTATTTTATTTAAATGGGTTATCTTATTTATATATGAACCTTTTAGTTTAGATTTTTATATAAAATTTTATATAAGTTTAAAACTTATAAAATTTTAATTATTTTAAATCCATAAAATAAAAAATATATATTTTGTACAAAATTAAATAAAAACACTTGCATTTCATTTAATAGAAAATGATTACATGATACATAATATAAAAGCGTGAACAAGAACCCGAAATGTCACATTATAAGTGGGTGTACCTTATGAAACGTAGATCTGAGTTCTTTGACATTTATAAAACATTTATGGCTTATGTTCAAACGCAGCATTCGGCTATGATAAAGTCCTTCATGTGTGACTTAGGGGATGAATACACCTCTAATGATTTTACTCAGTTGCTTGCTTCAAATGGTACCATACACCAATCGTCTTGTACTGACCCCTGTTAACAGAATGGTGTTGCTGAAAGGAAACATCGTCATCTTAAGGAAACCGCTCGTTCGTTCCTTTTATCTGCTGAAGTACCTAGTGTCTTTTGGGGAGAAGCACTTCTGACTGCCCACCATGTGATTAATAGGATCCCTACTTCTCACAATGATGGGATATCTCCATTTGAAAGTCTTTTCGGTGAACGCCCAGATTATGGTGAATTACGGGTTTTTGGATGTACTTGCTTTGCTCTCCGTCCTCATGTTGAACGAGACAAATTGACAAATAAGTCAGTCTTATGTGTTTTCTTAGGCTATGCCAGTGGTCCCAAAGGATATGACACGGGACAAAAAGGATACCGTTGTTTTGATCCTATAAGTTAGAAGTTATATGTATCAAGACATGTTACTTTTCTTGAACATATTCCATTCTATTCGATTCCAGCTAAGTCCCATGATGTAACAAAGTCAGATCTTCAGAATATTGATCCTTTTGCTAGCAACATTGATGTCCCAACCTCTTACATTCCCGTTTCGTCTGTTGATCCTAATATGCCTGCTCCAGATACTTCTGTTGCACATGATGTGCCATTTCATGAACCTTCCACGTCATCTGGCACCAATGTTGATTCTCCTCCACATCCGAGAAAGTCTACTCGTGCATGCAATACTCAATTACCAGACTTTGCATACTCTGCATATTCTGCTTCGTTTAGTTCATTTATTGCGGGCATTCATCATCTGTCTGAACCAGAATCATATAGAGAGGCTGTCTCTGACCCTCTATGGCAAAATGCTATGGCTGAAAAGCTCACTGCTCTTTATCAGACTCACACCTGGGATTTGGTTTCTCTACCTCCAGGTAAACATAAGGTTGGTTGTCGTTGGGTGTATAAGATTAAGACAAAGTCTGATGGCTCTGTTGAACGGTACAAGGCCAGACTTGTGGCAAAAGGATATTCACAAACGTATGGTATGGATTATGAGGAGACCTTTGCTCCTGTGACAAAAATGAAAACATTGTCCCTTAAACAATGGAAGATCTGTCAAATGGATGTCAAAAATGCTTTTATGAATGGTGATCTTCATGAGGAGGTTTACATGACTCCACCCCCGGGAATAGCTCATCAGCCCGGTGAAGTCTGTCGGCTTCGAAAAGCTCTATATGGACTCAAACAGGCCCCTCGTGCCTGGTTTGAAAAATTCTCGACAGTCATCACTTCCCTTGGCTTTCTCCCTAGCAATCATGATTCGACATTATTTGTTTTATGTACGAATGCTGGACGCATTCTCTTGTCTTTATATGTGGATGACATGATTATTACAGGCGATGATTATGATGACATTGAATCCTTGAAACGTGACTTGGCCCATCGTTTTGCTATGAAAGATTTGGGATTATTACAGTATTTTTTGGGGATTGAGGTAGCTCAATCTAAAAAGGGATATCTTCTCTCTCAGACGAAGTATATTTCTGATATGTTTCAACGTGCAAGACTTTCTGATAACAGAATTGCAGACACTCCTCTTGAAACCAATGCACGTTAGTCTCCCACTGATGGTGTTCCTCTATCTGATCCGAGCCTATATCGTACCATTGTAGGCAGTTTGGTTTATCTTACAGTTACTCGCCCTGATATCGCTCATGCTGTTCATGTGGTTAGCCAGTTTGTTACCGCTCCTACTTCTGTTCACTAGGGAGCTGTTCTTCGTATTTTGAGATATCTTCGTGGCACTCAGTTTCAAAGTCTTTTATTCCCTTCTACTTCTTCTCTGGAATTGCGTGCCTATAGTGATGCTGATTGGGATAGCGATCCAAATGATCGTAAATCTACTACTGGTTTCTGTATTTTCCTTGGTGATTCCCTAATCTCATGGAAAAGCAAGAAACAAGACGTTGTCTCTAGGTCCTCCACTGAGGCTGAATATCATGCTATGGCTGTGACTACATGTGAAATTGTTTTGTTACGATGGCTTCTGGCAGATATAAGGGTTGTTGTTTTCTCGCCTACCCCATTACATTGTGATAATCAAAGTGCTATGCAGATCGCCAAGAACTCTGTCTTTCATGAACGAACAAAACACATTGAGATAGATTGTCATTTTACTCGCCATCATCTTCAGCTCGGGACCATCTCACTTCCTTTTGTTCTATCAGCCTTGCAGATTGCAGATATTTTTACCAAGGCTCAATCGGCATCTCGGTTTCGTTTTTTGTGTGACAAATTCTCAATGTTCATTTCTATTGCATTGTGAGTTTGATGGGGGGATGTTAGCATAATAAGTTGTTATGGGCCCTGTTATGGGCCTTAGCCCAGGCTCAGTTATCTTTCTATTTAATGTTGCTTTCTTCTTCATTTGTAAGCTAATCTTCATTTGGGTAATAGAGAGTCTCCATCTTTTTTCTGTCATGTTCATTTGTTAACACTAAACCCACATTCGTCCATACTGAATTTTTTTAATTTTATAAGAAAAACGGGTTAGATAATGAATTGGTGATATGCATAAACAAATTTAATACTAATTTTTTTTCTATGTGCTTTGTACGTGTTTTTCTTCAGGTGTCATCTGTGAAATTGAATGTTATCAGTACCTGCTGCTGTTGTTATCTAGTATGTACTGCGGTGAAGTTTTTAGCGCCCTGTAATTTAATTTGCATTTGTTGTTTATGTATATCGGGTAAAATGTTTCATTTGGAAAGCAAGATCTTCATATTTGCTGCAGATTTGAACACATTCATTATTAGGGGCTGTTTAATTCGTTCTATTAAATTTTATTTTCGTTTCTTTGGAACTGTAGCACGTTTAACTTACATATAAAACATATAATTTATTGGTTTGTGTGTGCATATACATGAGTCAGGGAGTTCTAAATTATGTTCATGGGGTAAACTGTTCCAATTCAAAAGTGAGATCTTTATATTTGCTGTTGATTTGAACACGTTTGTTTAATTCGTTTGTTGAAACTGCATTTTTATTTCTTTGGAACTGTAAAGTGTTTTACTTGCATTTAAAGTTGATACTTTATAGGTTTGTCTGTGTGTATATGTGATTCAGTGAGTTCTAAAATATCATACCACCACCCTAGATTACAACACGTAGGAGGAAGATAACAGGTCAAAACAGGTAAATTAGTGACATAATTAATATCAAAATTGGGTTGTGTAAATCTTTAATCTGATCTCTTCATTTTGATCAGGTGAGATGGATTAAAGTTCTATACTTGGATTTTGCAACATTTACAAAAGATCAAGTACAATTAATATCTTCTAATAGTTCAATTGATTATGTGGAAGGGTTTGTTTTGATCAGTGGAACCGGGCTTCTTAATAACCGGAGACCATCTTTTAAAAATAAAGATCCGGTTCAGGCTAAACAATTTGTTTATGAAAGGAAAACTAGTTTCTGCCTGGAATTAAGCAGGAAGATATTCATACCATTGATCAGGTGATTTTATTAAAAAAAAAGATAGATGACAATGCTAATGGGCTGGTCGGGTGACTTGGGTAACGGGTCAAACATATATTTTTTACGGGTTTAAATGGATATTAAAGGTACACTTTGGAAAACTTACAACTGTTTGATCTGTCTCTATAGGCTATTTTTTATTTTTATCATTTTGACCCATTAAAAATAAAACAATCCCGAATCAACCGGTTAATAAATAAATGTGTAGAAATAGCTTTTTCTAGACTACCCATCAAGTTTAGTCTATACCAATTAGTATTTATCTCTGTTTATATGGAAAATGTCATAGAATAGACATATACTTTGCTCTTAATTTGATCTGTCTTAACTAATAAAAATTTTGTTTTCGTGAAACGGATCAGGTCGGATTGAGTTGACTAGGAACACCTTTTCTCCAGAACTTATAATACTAGAACATGTTGTCACTTAATTATCTTTGTGTTACAAACGCGCGTTTCGTGGACTTTTGTTCTCGCTTCGTTGCAGGATCCTCTTCTTATTGGTTGTGATTTTACAACTACCACCAAAAAGACTCTTGATATCCTTGGAAACAAGGAGGTCATTGCTATAAACCAAGGTGTGCTGCTTTGACTTTAAAAGTTTCTGGTTTGAAACTTAAAGGCCAAATTTCTATTTGGGTTAACTTCTGGTCATAATTGTTATTTTTTGTTATCTTAGGAATTGAACAGTGGCTCAATTTAGCTATAATAATGAGCTAGGGGTTTGTTCAAAAGGTGTCGGGCAGGTTGACCCACCAATATGTTGTATGCCATTTTTTTTGCTTTGCAGATATGGTGGCGCTGTTCTATTGTCTCCGAACCCATGTCCCAATGGGTTTGGTTTTCTGTGGAGCTAAGTCGAGCACCGGGTACGCCTTTTTTATGTGAATATGTTTAGCGAGGAAGCACTTTTCTTTGAATATGAAAAAAATTACCTTTATTCTTATTAACACACAAATTAGGTTGAACGGTTTAAACTAAAAAACTTACATAAAAATGAAAACGGTTCAATTGGGTCGATAGATTTGAAAGTCACTCGAAGTGTTAATTCAGTTTATTTATAATATCATTAAAGTCAATATCTATCTCTTACTTTTATTATAATGTCTTTTTACAAATGATTTAAATTAATATAATCATTTTACTTTTGCAGAAATAAGAGACTTCACATATGGCGAAAAAACGTTCGAATAGAATTACAGCTTTTTGCTATCCTATTAATAGGCACTGCAAGAATCTCAGTAATATGCCACAATATCAGGCTAGATTTTTTTTATTTTTTTGAAAGACAAAGCTAATCGATCGACACCCGAAGAACAAGGTGGCCCGACCTTACCAGGAGGAAACTCACGGTCTCACAACCCTGGCAAGGAGTGAGCCACCTTGGAAAACCCCCCATTGGGATCAAAGATTAATCTTCGAATAAAGTACACGGATGTTCCTTGTGGTTTTTCAAAATTTGGGATTTGATCCCTAATTATGAAAAAGTACACAGATAGTCCAAACTTTTGCACACACGTAACACGTTTGGTCCTCAACTTGGATGGGGGTTAAAATTTTCTATTAAGTGTATGTGAAATGACGAAAATACCCTTTATCACTTCTATTAATAACACCCTAGTTGCAAACCAGTTAGAACCACCACCAACACACCATGGAGCCACCACCACTTCTCCTACAACCACCGCCTGCAACCACCCCCGATAACCACTGCCTGTACAAATAATCAAACCTAAGCATTGACCACGACGAATTAACACTTCTAATTCCAAGACCTTCAAATCTTCCTTCGCCGTATAAATAAACCTTACACCACCGCTCCCCTTCATCTTTCATCAAATCTGCTTCATCAACACCTAATCGAGTTTATTTAACACCATGTCGTCTTCTTCGGTGCCGGAATTTGACATGTTCATTCTCAATTTCATCACATCACACGCTAGAGCCATCTTATTCATCGTTCCTCCATCACATGATATGTCGAACCTGTAGTGTAGAAGGACCAGTGGCACGTCGGTGAATGAATCTGGTGGTTCGGATTCAATAGAGAGCAACGAGCAATCGATTGAAGATATGGATATTGATCTGGGTAACAACACGAAATATTTAAATTAGGGGTTAGGGTTTCGATTGTTTTTCTCTTAATCTTGAAGGGGAAAGTTATTTGTAAAGTTAGGTTTGGTTAATTGATTGATTTTATAGGCAGTGGTTGTAGGAGAGGTGGTGGTGGTTCCATGGTGTGTTGGTGGTGGTTCAAGTGGTTTGCAACTAGAGTTTTTTTTAATGGAAGTGATAAGGGTATTTTCGTCATTTCACACACATTTAACAGAAAAAATTAACCCACATCCAAGTTGAGGACCAAACGTGTTACGTGTGTGCAAAAATTTGGACTATCTATGTACTTTTTCATACTTATATGCAGATAGTTTATGTTGGGATTTAGTGATCGCAAATCTACAAATACAAATTAGAGTAAACTGCAGTTTTCGTCCCTAAGGTTGATGGTTTTAACAGGTTCAGTGCACCCTTAACACTCTGAGTCCCTAATGTTCAAATTCTTAACACTATGCGTCCCTGGACCTAACAGACTTTAAGTTTTCAGTTAATTTTTGTCTGAAATTACCGATTTGCCCTTAACTCCATCTTCTTCCCCCTTTCATTCTTTATCTTCCTAAACACACACATTCATATCCAGAGAAAAAGAAGGGGAGCCCCCTGCTCCGACGAGATCCACGGCAGAGATGCGGTGGCGCATCTTATATTATTATTTACATCGCATCTTCTTCCTCTTATAGAAGGAAAAAAAGCAAGCAATTTCAAAACCCAAATACCGGACAATCCGAAGATCAAATGGAGGCGGTATCAGGCGAGGATGGTTGAGATTTTTGATTAGGGCAAAACTGGGTTTGGTGAAAGAATCCGAAAATAGATTAGAAAAATGATTTGTTTTTTAATAAAGAACCCTAATCAAACCCGTGATGGAACTCACACCAACTCCGACCGATTGTTGATTAGGGCAAAAATCTGGCAGTGTTTAGGCGATGAGAAAGAGGGAGACGAAGGCTTGGGCTGGCTCTGTCTCTCTCACACATACCCGAATTTGAAAATATGAGAGGGAGAGAAAGAGGGTGAGTTCGATGGGCTAAACTCAGATTTGAAAATCAAAAGAGGGTAGTTCCATGGAGTTACGATTTGCAAGGAGATGACGTGCGGTGCTTCGCCGGAGTTGGCAGCGATGGATCTGTCTCGGGTGCTTCGCCGGAGTTGGCAGCGGTGGATCTGACCTGGGTGCTTCGCTGAAGTTGGCAACACCCCTTGTATCAGATTAAGGTTTCTAGGGTGAGTTATGGTGATGCGGTGGTGATGGCGTTGATGAATGCAGGAGAACAATGACCGTCATAAAATGGCATGAACATTAATCCAGCATATTGTGTTTCTAGCATTCTTCGAGAGATTCCAATTTGGAATGAATATCCGGTTTTAATTTAATAATAATAATAATAATGAAAGGGGGAAGAAGATGGAGTTAAGGGCAAATCGATAATTTCAGACAAAACTAACTGAAAACCTAACGTCTGTTAGGTCTAGGGATGCATAGTATTAAGAATTTAAACGTTAGGGACTCAGAGTGTTAAGGGTGCACTGAACCTGTTAAGACCATCAAACCTCAGGAACGAAAACTGCAGTTTACTCTACAAATTACCTTTTTGTTCTGCTTTATGGATGCCTACATTGCACTAGCTTAAAATCACAAAAAAAAAAAAATCATATTTTGCACATAAACAAAAAAAAGTTCCATTTGACCACAAATACAAGCTCATCAGAAAATTGAAGACATGTCTGCCACAACACCCGGCTTACTAGTTCTACTTAAGGAACAAGTCAACAAAAACACTAAGTGAAGGGATAATGTCCTAATTTGTGCGGATACTGTCCTAATTTGTGTTGAAAAATAGCATTTAATAATTATAAGAGTTAATTACGCGAATGGTCCCTGTGGTTTGGTCAAATTACGGATATAGTCCCTAACTTTGACAAATTACGGGTTTGGTCCCAACATACTTTGATTTTGTTACATTGACGGTCCCTGTGATGGATGGAGGTTAAGTTTTTCTGTTAAGTGACTCTGAAAATACCAAAATGCCCTTAAACTTAAATGGATAAAAAGTAATATAATTAATGTGGCCCCACCCACCACCTTCTTCCTCATCTTTTCACCCACTGCCGTCTTCAACCAAATGTCCTTGTGGCTCCTTCCTCCTCTCCGACTCCACCATCACCACCACCCCCTTCCTCCCTCCACCTCCGCCACCCCTATCCTTTTCTTCACCATCGAACCATGTATTAACCACCGTCATTGACAAGCTCAAACCCTACATCGCTCAATCCAACCTCTCCGTCGTCTGATTATGCCATCCCCATGGTCCTCTCCCGCCTCTCCCTGACCCATCCGCTAAAACCGTCGCTAAACACTACTCCTCTGAACCTTATCTTCTATCCAAATTCACTGGTTACTCGTTTGTTGTCCACCAAACTTTACCTCGAATTCATCAAACTCCCGCTGGACGTCGCCGCCTTCGCCGAACTCACCTCATCCCCAACATCTGTCGACAACACACACATCCGCCTCCACACCATCCCATCCATCCTCCCAAACCCTAACATCTATACAAACTCCCACTACTTTCGATCGATCCAACTCCAAGTGATTGCAGACAAGAAACTGATTTTCGGTTGTGAAATTTTGGCCTGAGAATTTGGTTTTCAAAAGAGGGTTTGGACCTGCACACACCCATTTTAAAAAGGGTTGCTTCCAATTACAAAGAAAGATAGGTTATATGTGTTAAAAATCTAAGCTTTTTATGAGATCTTGATTTTAAAATTGTTCTGTGGTTGAGAGTGAAATTGTGTTGGGTGTATGAAAAGGGGGATAAAGGTGATCTGTAGAAGGTGATAAAAGGAATTTGTAACGAACCAACTTTTGGGTTTGCTCTTTAATATATTAATTTTATTGTAGATGGTGTTTTTAAATAAAGGAAAGTTTGAGGTTTTAGTTGCAAATGAATGATTTTGACCAAACTTGTGGTAAAAGGGGTCAAAAGGGAAAGATGAAGGACTAAATGTGTAACTAAGGCATTTTGCCTTGTTTTGGGTGGAGAAAAAACGCCCCCTACAAATTTTGGGCATTTTGTGTGTCTTGCGAATTTTAGAAGAGAGAAAGAAGGAGAATGGGCTTTTGATCAAGAACTCAAGTTTGGAGCTTGCATGGGTGGAATTGAAGGGTTGATTTGCACAACACGTTCATATTAAAAAGTAAACATCATCTTTAAACTGATTTCTCCATCTAAATTCATGTTCTTGATGAAAGGTTGGGTGGATGAACCTTAATGGACGGGAACTAGGGTTGTAAGATGATGTTTTATTGAAAAGGATTGTTAACCTAGCATATCTAAAACTAGAGGATTAATCAATTCACATTAATTTCATCTAATTTGATGATCTATAATTAAGGTTCTTGAGAACCCAAATTGGGGGTTTTGATTTGGGGATGTTAAATTGATAAATTAAAGGTTGGTAAGTGTCCATGGTGTTAATAGACACAACATTTGGTGAAATCCCCAAAATTTGAATGGAGAATGGTGATTTAAAGTTTATGCCCATAAGGTGTTTAATTAAATGCCTAAACCAAAACGTTTAGTAGAAAACTTGAGTGATTTACAAGGTTTACTTGTTTAATATAAGTAATTATAAGTCAAGTTTAAATTAGTGGGCATAAGCTTATGGTGAACCTAGATGGCGAATTGATGGATTGGAAGTTGACTTTTGGGTCAAACGGGTCATTTGGGCTGAAAGGTGATACTTGGTGTTAGGGGTTTGATTAAGGTCATGTTAATCAAACTAAGTTAGAATCTTGATCTTTAGATCATATGGGTGTGTTGGGTGTCAACTGGTGATCAATAGATTACTAATTTTAAATGGGTTGTATATGTGATCAAGTAGTGAGGAAGCTAGCTTGGAGGATCAAACAGGATCATCTTTAGCAAAAAGGTAAGTGTTTTGCACTTACTTAGTAATGATAGGAGTATGTCATACATTGTTGATTTGTTATATGTTTATGTAGTGGTGTTTGTGTGACTATGTTGTATGTAAGGGTTAGGGATGAAATAGAGGTTTGAAGTCTTTGAACTTCATAAACAAAAAGGTGGGTTTGGGATCTTTGAATCCCACATGTTGATAAATTATGTATGGGTTATATAGACGAATTGGTAACGTGTGTGAACACTTGTTTGTATGTTTAGAGTCGGTATTTGAAGTACTAAGAACCTCACTCGTGGTGATTGAGGTTATGAACTTCACATGTCTTGTTGTTAATTGAAGTCCATGAACTTCACAAATGGGAAGGGGGGGGGGTTTGGGATCTCTGAATCCCACGTGTTGGTTCTTAACGTAAGGGTTACAAAAGATGAATAGGGGTTGTGTGAATACACTTGTATGTTGTGTTATAGAGTCGGTATTTAAGTCTAAAAACCTCACCTGGTAGCCATTGAGGTCAAGAACTTCACTAGTTGTTGTTTTGTACTTACATAGTAGTAATAGGTGGTAGTGATTACACATTATGTATATGCATGTTGAAATGTCGTTTAACCTATTTGCACTTGCGCGTGTGATACTAATTACAAGCATATGGGTTAGATATGCATAAAGGGGGGAGGGTATGGTAATTGATTTCTAGGAATCTCACATAGACGGATTGTATTGAGGTCTAGGAACCTCATAAAGGTAGATTGGAGTTGAGGTTTCGAGCCTCACAAGGCGGTTGAATTTGAGGTCAAAGAACCTTATAAGAGTGTTGGTAATTGAGGTCTAAGAACCTCACAAGGGTGGGTTTGAATTGTGGTCAAAAGAACCACACAAATGCGTTCCGGTTTTTTATCTAAGAATCTCACAAAGGAGTGAATAACTTGAAGGCTCGAACCTCATAAGGGTGCGTTATCATTTAAAATCCTTGAGCTTTTTAATTGGTAGTTAATTAGTTTTTAATTGAAACTTGAATTGTTGTTTAATTGATTTGGATTCATAAGAAATCCACACGAGGTGTTTAGGAAGTGTTAAAAGGTGTCCACGCTAGTGGTATAACGTTGTGGGGTTGTTAAAACACCAGGGGGTCGAGTCGGGAGGGTCGGATTGCACTTAAAACAGATTTTGGTATGTGTTGGCCTGGTACCAGCGCAAATTGCGCTGGCAGCACATGATGCGCTGATATCTCTCTGTTTTCTGAATTAAGTCCGAAAAGTGGCGTTTGGACCCGAGTTAAGGCATTAACTTGTGAAGGGTCCTAAGGGGTGTCTATCAGAACTAATGGTTGTTTGTTTGGGTGTTTTTATGTAGGAAAAGCTCCGGTCTAATCTCGGGTCATGTTTCAAGCTTCAGATTCTCATTGGAAGATCTTTTGGTGCAAAGGTTGTATGTTTAAGCCTCCCTATGGGTGCTTAAACATTTTGAATGTATAAGTGGATGTAATTAAGTGGTAGAACTTATGTTTTGAACTTGATAACGTCTAATCAAAGTTAAGTCAAACTGTCGTAGTTAACTTGTGAAACATTGAAACGTGTCGTTGTTTTGGGACCTTAGGCGGTCGTTATTAAACTAAAACATGTGTTGTTTTGTCAAGAGTTTGTTTATGGGGCTTACTTCCGCACTTTTTAAGGTTTAAATTTGTCATGGAATTTGGGTTTACAATTTGGTATCAGATCAATGGTTTGAGGGATTCGGGTGTGCGAGACACTGAACTCAAACCTATTTGCTCTTGAGATGGGTGGGTGCAATGGGAATCCGATGAAGACTTGACCGAGGCTCGGAGCTTAAGGGCGAAAGGTTAGTAATGATCATTGTCCTTGGTCATTTTATGTGGTGTCCAAGGTGAATTGTGTGTGCCGAAACTTGTTAAGGGAGTCGTTGTGTGGAGATGACAATAACGATTAGGTATATTAGGCTATTGATCATACATGGCCAAGTATGATTCGTAACATAATATATGTAAGTGGAATTGTGATAACCATATGATAATGAACAGTAACAAGGATTAGGTGAAGGTGTTTATATGTGGGTATATATATGTGTATATTTTATGTATGTATATGGGGTGCTTATACGAGGTGTCTATGTATAAACATAGAGGGGGGGGGGTTAAATCCTTAATGGGTATGATTAGAGGCCTGATAGTAAGTAGAGTATCCACAACATAAAATAGAATTTAGACGAGGAATGGCCGATGGGGTTAAAGTTAGAAGACTAAGATTGTAGATGGTTGTTGTTGTAAAGGCTCTGGTGCGAATGAGTCTAAACGTGCATCATCTCGGGGAGGTGAAGTACATGGTGTTGGTTGGGAGATTTAGAAATCCACATGATAGTGGAGGAAGACTAAGGCTTTCTATTTAGTCGGGCCAACCTTCCTTCAAGGAGAATATGACATATTGAGGCGATCACGTAGAGGAACCGTATGAAGCTTATGGAACGAGAGGAACAACGATTGGTGAATCTAGAAGGAAGGAAACTTTGTTTTCACAAGGAGTTGTGGTACACAAACCAAATGTAACATCCCAAAAATAGTAAATAAGTAATTAATAACGCGATAGAGATTTAATCGTCAAAAATGAAAGAAAAATGGATGGGCTTGGGCTCGGCTCCAACGGGTCGAGGGAAGCCCAGGTATATAAGGGCTAAGACTGCCTTGAATCTCTCATCTCTTCCACAATTTACAATCTAGAGAGAGAAAGGAGAGCTCGGGCCTAGAGAGAGAAAGTTGACGGATCGACTCGGAATTGAAGTAGCACGTTACTAGTGAACTCGTGAGCAAAACCTCCGAATCTGAATCCAATCCAGGTAACGATTCGACTCTAATCTGAGTTTTTGTTCGTTTTGGGGTTTTTTGGGTTTTAGCTAAATAGGTGATGTTTTTACGGATGAAACTTGATAATAAGCTTAGAACTAGCATCTAGAATGAAAACCGCACGTTTTGAACAAAGAAAATTGCAAGATTAGCATGATCGGGTTAGCATGCAAGAATTTCGGACTTGTTCAGGAAACAGGTCTTGCGTACTTATCAAGTACGCAAGAAGTATGTCCTGCGTACTTATCAAGTACGCATGAGGAAGATCTTGCGTACTTATCAAGTACGCAAGAAGAATGTTCTGCGTACTTGTCAATTACGCATGAGTAAGGTCCTGCGCACTTACTAAGTGCGCAGGTAGCAGGTGTAGGTCCCTCGGGTGTGGTGGATCGTCACATGCAAGTGGTCTACTAGTCGGACCGGGTGCGGAATACCCGTGACTAGGTGGAGAGTCTAACTGAACAAAGTAAACCGAACACAAGAGTCACAATAATCGTTCTTTGTATTATAAACACTCGACGGTTACAGAGAGAATACAAGCTGCGTACTTAGCAAAACTGAGTTCGTATGAACAAATGGTTCTGCGTACTTAGCTTCTGTGAACCTATCCTATTTATACTGACCTGATGCCTGCGCACTTAGCAAGTGCGCAGGACCAATTGCTCTTGCGTACTTAACAAGTACGCGTAGGTCTTCCTGCGTACTTGCTAAGTACGCAGGAGCTTTCTCCTGCGCACATACAAGTGCGCACAACACTTGGAAGAAATCACAACACATTATGTAAAAGTAAATACAACTCGATAAACTATTACATAATGACTCTTACATACAAAGACAAAATACAAACATTAGACATACAAACCTAGACTCTATCCAGAGTGTTGTCACAGGAAAGTGCATCAACAAACTCCCCCTTGACAACAGCTCGGGATCTTCATCGTCTTCAGTCTTCAATCTTCAGTCTTCACAGCACTGCTTCCTTAGCTTCCATCTTCTTTTTGTAATCAAGACAGAACTTGATTAACTTGTCGTATTTGGCCGAGAGAAGCTTTGTCCATTCGTCAGTGTGGATGCAGAATTTGTCTGCTAGTACCTCCAGATCGTTCACAGAGAAATTGATGAAGCAGACTTCATCAAAAACCCTGATCACTTCCTTTGGCACTATGTTTCCACTATCTGACTTACCTTTACCTATGATCACAGCCTCGCCCGTTTTTGGATCAACGTACCAGTACCACATGTCACCAAGAATATCCTGAGGTAACTTGCTCAGGGGAATCTTAGTTTCACATCGCACTGGCTTGTATACCAATCTCTTTAACGGCTTCTTAGTCACAGGATGCACAGCGTGCTTATCCTTGACTCTTCTGGGCACCTAAGGCTTGAGATACTCATACTTTCCCGATCTTGCTTCACGCTGTAGTATACTCCACAAACCCATTGCTACTGCATGATTCGAATGATTCAGCAGGTCGCGGTTTGCAAGGTTAACTAGGTCGTACCTGGGCAAAGAGTTGAACGCCTCACTGGTTGGTTTCAATTATTGAACCCCTCCAGATCTTTTGATGGCGAACAACTGCTTGTCCTCCTCAAACCTGACAGCTAAGATCATACCTGTCGCTCCATACTTGTCTTTGATAGACGTTTTTTACCACACTGGAGCTGGACCTTTTGTAGATGCAGAAGGCATGTCTTTCTCTTTTTGTGCCTCGGGGTCCACAGGTATAGGGTCGACCAGGGGGGCGTCAGTTGTAGCTTCAACATTACTTGCTGTATCAACTGAGCCTGTGTCTGTTTCGAGCAGAGATTCGAGCGATGGTATTTCAAAGATCTCACCATCCTCTAACTCATACTCTAGATCCCCGTCGCCCTTGGGAATCTCGATTATCACATCATCATCATCATCGTTCCAATCATCACCAGAGTCGATCTCTCCTTCTTCCAGATTAAGGAGAGCATCGATCTGTGCTTCTTTAGAATAGTCAGGCTCGAGACATAGAATCTTGTCAGCCACTGACTTCCCTTTATTACCGCCACCACCACCTCCTGAGGTATCACCACCCTCTTGCGTAGTAGACTCCCCCTCAGCCATTGACGTAGTAGAGATGGGCACAATTGCCGAAGCTTGGTGCTCACCTCCACTAGGACCGACTTCAGGATCCTTGTCTTTGTCATCATCCTTAGTCAAATCGACTGGATGACAAACCTCTGCACCGGTGGATTTTTCTTTTTCCTTCTCCCCCTGAGCACCTAGCTTCTCGGTCAGTTCTGCAATCAATTTGACCATAGTAGCGTGCTCCTGCCTTTGAGCATCCAGCCTTAGCTCAATTGAAGTTCTGTGGGCCAGAATCATTTCATTCGTCTTCATTAATAGTTCATTCTGCGCCATCACATTCTTCAGCCGTTCATCAGTCCCCGTTCTCTGGCTACGCAGAATCCTAACTTCATCTGCCAGAGAGTTTATCTATGCATGTTGAGCATCAGACTCCTCTTTTGACTTTTGAATAGTCTTCAACAAGCCAGCAACTTGGGTTTCTAGCACATCGATCCTAGCTTCATTTGGATCCGGATGCCTAGATGATGAGGCTTCGGCGTTGTGGATGGGGGAAGAGAAGATTGTGTCAAAGTCGAACCCCTGTGAGAAATCACCGTAGTTGAAGGGTTGACCTGACGGCTCTTTGGTGGGTGTTGGGATGGGGGATGTAATGATGGGAGTTATGGTTGGGGTGATGGTGACTGACTCCGTGAGAAGTGGAGCAGTCACCGTCACCTGGACGGTTGGAGTAGGGAGGGTCACCGTCACAGGAATCACCTCTGTGACCGCCGTGACTGCCACATCTGTTTGAACTATTGGCCTTCTCCTCCTGCTATACAGTTGCTGTTCTGGTTGGGTAGATTCTGGAATGGCAGCTTCAACTTGTACTGGATGCATAGTTGGAATCTCTTCAACCCTGGGGATGGCAACCTCTTGCCTATCGCCCCTTTTCTTGTTGGTGCGCTCATGCCTCTGTCTTTGTAAAGCTGCGTCAGAGTCGGAATCCGGCTCATATTCGCTGCTGGAGCTTTGTCTCTTTCTTTTTGAAGACGACGCAGGCTGGGTTACCTGTGCCCGTCTCCTCGGATGTGCCTGTGATGGTGCATCATCGGAATCAGAAGAATCTGATTCTGTAGCCTCCGAATCGGATTCCTCAGCACCACCAACACCACCTTCATCATCACCTTCATCATTACCTTCATCATTACCTTCATCATTACCTTCATCATCATTCTCTTCATCTTGTTCTTCATCAGAGTGATCACTCATCTCTGGTCCCGAGTTGGGACTATACCAGTTCCAGTCCTCCGGAGCGACGTATGCTTCATTAATCAGGTGGCCGAAGAGTTCACTATGCTCAGGGGTAGGTTCTACACTGCCTGGCTTTAGAAACTGTGCAAAGACTCTCTTGGCCACCCTTTTCACTTGCAGTCTCTCCCCGATAGCACGCAGGTTTGGCAACGCATCATCGATCAAAAGTTGCACAAACCTCGGGTATAAAAGGAATCTAAACCTCTCAGCTGTATTTATCTGGTCATTAAGTGCTTTGAAAATAAAGCGTGAGAAGTTGTAGCCCCGATTGAGAGACAAGCCCACCATGGCTGCTGCAAGGTCATGACCCATCGCATCTTTCCCTGCTTTCCTGGATGAGATGCATATGATCATGATGTGGGCAAAATAACGCCATTGATCTAATACCCACATCTTCTTGTAAGAAGCATAGTCCCTTTCCCCGACATATCCCATTCTCTGCCTCCAACACCCATCCACGTAGTAATCTGGATAGGATGTCGGGTCGGTGGCAAGGTCTCTGAACTGCAGTACTCGTCTGATTGTATCTTCAGAGATTACAATAGCCCGACCATCAACAGTAGCCCTTATGACATTAGGGGATACTGTGCAATCGTGCTCTGCAGTCTCCCAGAATTGTTCTAAGTATGGTCTTGAGACTGTTGGATTAGCCGAGATTGCATAACTTATTTTAGATCTGTTCAGAAAGTCCACAATCTCTCTATATTGTAAGGCTGCCCCTTTCCATTCTGGTTCAGTGTGCGCCAACAGATTGAATTCGTCCGTGAATGCACGAGCCATTATCTGCAAACACACACAGAAAACATAATCAGAACAATTTATAACAATGGAAATAGACACACATGACATAGAATAGTAGTTACACTTTGTAAAAAATTTCAGACTTTGAAAAATTTTCTAAGTGTTGGTCCTGCGCACTTAGCAAGTGCGCAGGATTTTACTCTTGCGTACTTACCAAGTACGCAGGAATTACTTCTTGCGTACTTGCTAAGTGCGCAAGAACAACCCTTAGCAAAAATTTCAAAGATTTAAATTCGTTCAAAATGCGGGTTGATTAGGTAGCCACTAGGTCGGAATCAGGGATTCGAACCTATGGTACCATTATCAACACCATTAACCACTAAATCACGATCAAATTTTGACCTAGGTCGTCGAATGACCCACTGACGGTTCGACTTCAACCCGTCGGATCAATCGATGACCAAAGGGAAAATGTATGATCGATTAGGCAATCTAATAACTTGTTAGTGACATTAGTTACCCAAACAACCCATTTGACCCCAAAAATTTGACGGATTTAACCTAAAAATTCTAAGTCAAAAATCGGTCCAAAATTCACGAATCTATGGATGGAATCGGCCTAGATTCTCACCAAAGAGATGAAACACGAAGATGATAATGTGGACGGGATGAAAAACGGGTTTGAACACACTCGATTTTGTGAGAAAATTACAAGGGGGAAAAAATTTCGGTTTGAAAGCGTAACCCTGAAAATTTTTCTAAGTGTTTAACTTATACCCCACTGCAGATGTTCGTGCGTACTTGCTAAGTGCGCACGAATTAACTCTTGTGTACTTAACAAGTGCGCAGGAATTAACTCTTGCGTACTTGCTAAGTGCGCAAGTCTTACTTCGTGCGTACTTGACAAGTGCGCAGAAACCTTAAGTGCGCAATTTTCAACACATAATTTATGAAGATTTTCAAGTCAAATAACGAACAAGATAAAAAATATTCAATCGGGAGGATTCAAATACAATTCATGAAGATTAAACATAAAATATTTTTGGACTTTTTCTGATTTAAATTTGAAATATGCATAAACTTATAAACTTAAAAATCTTTTTGTTCTTTTCAAGATAGATATATACAAGTATTCACACAAGCTATTTTTGATCAAAGACACGAGCAGAGGATCATATCAGGCTAACTTATAGCAAAAATGATACAATATAAACATCAAAGAATATGGGATCATGTCATGTATTACTCTTAATTCTTACGTAATAAGCACATAAACAAGTAATTCAAGTTGACAATATTATAAGATTTGAAACTATACGCATCTTTGTATCATGTTCTTGTGTATTAAGGTATTAATTATAAAATATACAACGTGTACCCCACATAAATGCTATGATATTTTGCACTATCTCAAGGCATCTAAGATTTTTCCAATGATATTCTTAATTTTCAGAATGAAGTTACATCAATTAGCACAGTAAAATCAAGCAGAATCCATAAGGATTATCAGAAATCATAAGATTCAGAATTGAGTGATTCAATTGTCTTGGTTTCATGTGATTTTCTTCTTTGAATATCGATATGATGATTCGGGATAATGAATATGATGTTTGATTATAAGGTAATGGGATCCAACTTTTATCTGGATTTGATTTCAATGAACCAGGAATGATTCAAGGGTGAATACATGCTCAACGGTTGATGTAGAGACATGTCTTGATTCAATCTCTCCTTGCATACTTGTGAGTATGGGCAGTGAGATGAACCGCATTAATTGTGCTAACAACATAACCCAAAACTGATCTCAAAAGAAAATTATTGTCAAAATCTAACATCCTTTATCTGATAATGATCTTTTCTATTCTTTTACACACACACACTAGCAAACATGGGTTCAAATCACAGTTGTAATTTAGATTTAGTTTCCACATTACTAGTGATTCAAAGACGCATACAGCCTACTGACAATTCAAATTACTTGTAAATAAACAGATTAAAAACATAATAATTTAAAACAATTAAGTAAACATGACGCAATCATTTCCCATATGAGCAATCTATGATGGTTAGATCATTTCAGATGTACTATCATTTCCTCGTTTCTCAAGTGATTCTTTTGAAATTTTCTCCATTTTCTATTTTTTTTTTTTGTAAAATATTATAAACTAAGAGAACTATACAGAAAATTTAAAAGAAATAAAATTTAACTTCCATGAATTGAATTGATTTAAGAAAATTAATTTTTCACTCGGGATTGAACATTCCTATCAAGTTGACAAGATGCTCAAAACGGGACCGATCAAATGCCTTAGTGAAAAGGTCAGCAAGATTGTCTTCCGTGTGAACCTTTACAAGTTCAATTAAATGCTTTTCAGCACAATCACGGATGAAATGATGGCGAATTTCAATATGCTTAGTTTTGGAATGTTTCACCGGGTTATTTGTGATGGACATGGTGGCATTGTTGTCAATGAATAAAGGAGTTCCAGTGAAGTTCAAGCCGTAGTCTCACAATTGCTGCTGAATCCACAATATCTGAGAACAACCGCTAGCTGCAGCAATGTATTCTGCTTCACAAGTTGAGACAGAAACCGTTGACTGCTTCTTGCACTGCCAGGAGACCAGTCTGTCTCCCAAGAATTGACATCCGCCAGAAGTTGACTTTCTGTCAAGGTTACAACCGCCATAATCTGAATCAGTGTAGGCTTTGAAGTCGAATGACTGCTGCTTAGAGTACCAAAGACCTAATCGGGGTTTCCCTTTCAGGTATATGAAAATCCTCTTCACGGCTATCATATGTGACTCCTTCGGTTGAGACTGAAACCTTGAGCACAAGCATACAGCAAACATAATATCGGGTCTTGAAGCTGTGAGATACATAAGTGATCCGATCATCCCACGGTACAACCTGCTGTCTACATCCTTCCCATCTTTGTCAGGATGCAAACCATGATTGACTGGGATTGGTGTGCCATAAGTAGTGCTATCACTCATCTTGTATTTTGATAAGATGTCCTACACGTACTTAGTTTGATGTAGATAAATGCCATCCTCTCTTTGACTGACTTGCAGACCCAGGAAGAACGACAGTTCACCCATATTGCTCATTTCAAACTTGGACTTCATCACCTTTTCGAAATCCCTACACATCCCTTCATTGGTCGACCCAAAAATGATGTCGTCGACATATACTTGCACAAGAAGAATGTCACCTTCTGCTTTCCTTATGAAGAGAGTCGAGTCAATCTGCCCACGGTCGAAACCATTAGACAGTAAATGCTTTGATAGTGTCTCATACCATGCCCTCGGTGCTTGATGAAGACCATAAAGTGCTTTGTCGAGCTTGTACACTTTATTGATATTATGCGGATCTTCAAAACCGGGAGGTTGAGTGACATAGACTTCTTCATGAACTTTACCATAAAGGAAAGCACTCTTCACATCAAGTTGGTAGACCTTGAAGCCGACATATGTGGCATAATCCAAGAACAGTCGAATGGCCTCAATTCTAGCAACTGGGGCATATACTTCTGTGTAATCCAAGCCCTCTTGTTGATAAAAACCCTGAACAACCAATCTTGCCTTGTTCTTCACAACTACATGACGATCATCCGTCTTGCATTTGAACACCCATCTGGTTCCAATTGGCTGAAAGCCTTTTGGCAAGTCAACCAAATCCCATACATGCAACTTTTGGAATTGGGACAATTCATCTTGCATCGCCTCAATCCAGCAGTTTTCAGTGAGAGCCTCCTTCACATTCTTCGGCTCTATCTGGGTCACGAATGCAGCATGCAGACATGTTTCCATGACACCAGTGTCAAATATCTCTGTGTAAAGACTGGTGTTCTCAGTGATGGTTCTATGACGAGTCTGAACACCGGCATAAGGATCACCAATAATGTTGTCGATTAGATGATTCCTATGCACTCTCGTCTCCGGTACAATTGGTTCTTGAATTTCTGGATCTAGATTTGTGCTCAACTCCCCCATTTCCTGTGTTTCAGCAAAAGAAGATTTAATGTTAATTGGATCAGCTGGAGCTTCATTTCCTACAGTTGTGTTAGGATTGGCTTGAGCGTCATTTCCAACAACATGAACACTTTCACTGTTATCACTGTCATGAGTTCTAGATGCAGATGCAGCATTGGAATCAGGAGTTATAATTGGTACAGTAGCACGAGTAGAAAAACTGCCGCCATTCAATAGATTATAAACATTTTCCGCGTCTTCTGCATATAGCTCAGGAAGATTGAAAGACTTGAATAGCGCATCATAATCAAAACCCCAAGCTGGACCTTTTGGTTCTGGTGGAATGCTGTGTTTACTACAATCCACTTCGAACCATTCCTCGACAGTACGAGTTCCTATGTTGTACACTCTCTTGCAGGGCGAATTGGCAACATATCCTAAGAAGATGCCTTCCACCGCTTTCGCATGAAATTTAGATTGACGGTCTTTATACTGTAGCAACAAGGAACAAGGACTACCAAAAGGAACTAGGTAATCAAGATTGGGAAGTCGATTGTTGATCAACTCATAACAAGTCTTGTTGTGTCTTTTCACCACCAAAACTCTGTTTAAGACGTGACAAGCTGTATTTACTGCTTCTGCCCAGAAAGTGACAGGAAGCTTTGCATCTGACAGCATAGTCCTTGCAGTCTCAATCAGTGTTCTGTTCTTCCGTTCAGCAACTCCATTCTGCTGAGGCGTGTACGGCGCGCTGAATTCGTGACAGATCCCTTTCTTGAGACAGAAAAGTTCCATCAAATTATTCTTGAACTCTGTTCCGTTGTCACTCCTTATTCTTCTAACTTTCAGCTTGCAAAGAGATTCCAAGTTCAGGATCAAGTATTGAAGAATATCAGCAGTCTCATCTTTTGTACCTAAAAAATGCACCCAAGAAAAACGTGAGAAATCATCAGTTACAACTAGACAGAACGACTTACCTCCAATACTCCTGATACTTATGGGGCCAAACAGATCCATGTGTAATAGCTCCAAAGGGGTATCAATAGAGTTTTGGAGCTTGGGCTTGTGAGACTTCCGTTGCTGTTTGCCCTTTTTACAAGGCATACAGTCATCTGCAACGGTAAATCTCAGCTTAGGAACCCCGGTTACCAAACCGTTTCGGACAAGATGATTCATTTTACGATAAGAAATATGTCCGAGTTTCCTATGCCACAAGATGGAGTCAAGCTCTGTCGCTTTTGTAAGCAAACAAGTAGCAACTGATGAGGTGGTTTTTGCCACGCTCATATCAATCTAATAAGTGTCGTTTGTTCTTGGTGCTCTCATCAGAATCCAGTCATCAGGAACTTTGAAACCGGGTTTGAGAATCAGACATTCTGACTTGTCAAACATCACTGAGTACTCCTTGTCACACATTTGTGAGACACTCAACAGGTTATGCTTCAGCTGCTCACAGAAGTTGACATTGTCAAAGCTAACACAACCGTTCGAAACCACGCCTTGACACGTGATACTGCCGCCTTTTTCTCCAGCAAAGGCCACATAGCCGCCTCTAAATGGTTTAACGTCTTGAAGCAAGGCCATGTTTCCTGTCATGTGCCGGGAGCATCCACTATCTACATACCAGCGGTTAGAGATAATACCCTTCGGACGTCCCTGCACGAGTAACAAAAGAATTAGTTAGATTTGGAGACCCAAGCCATTGTGGTCTTGGGTCGTCCATCCTTCTCAAAATAAACTACTTCTTTCAACTCACAGTCATGATGACTGTCCAAAGTTGGTGAATCTTTGGAGGAATTGGGAACAGGAGATTCATAATTTTTCACTTTCTTGTTCCAGGATCTCTTTTGAATCTTAACCAGAACAGGAGACTTTGGTTCAATCACAGCCGGTGAACTTGTGGAAGCTTCACCTGATTGAGCTTTAGTCAGCTGTTCCAGCTTTTTCAACCTCTTATTCCTTCTTCTTCTCTGTGGCTTAGAGAGTCTAGCCACAGGTTTCTCACCAGTGCGTGTACTACTAGATGTAGACACACGAGGTACAGCAGGTTGCTTTACCTTTCTTACAACAGATGGCTTGGCCTCAGATTTGATCTTTGGCTTAGCTATCGGTTGCACTGGTGGTTTCACCACATTTTGCTTTGGTCTGATAGGAGCTTTCACTACTGGCGACTTAGGGATAACAGCTAGTCGTGAAACAACATGCCGTTTCCCTGGGTTCTTAGAAGGACAGTTCACAACAATGTGACCAACCAAGCCACAGTGAAAGCAATTCCTCTTGTCAACATAAGTTCTCATGTAAGGCTCTTTAGTTCTGGCCTTAGAAAACTCACCATTGTGAGAAGGAGGAGTTGGTTTATGAACAGAAGTTTGAACTTTTACAGTTTGATGTTTGGGGGTATAATACTTTTGCAAATTCTCTTTGTAACCCAGCCCATAATGAGATGAAAAAGCCTCTTTCTTAGCTTGGTTAATATTTTTAAAACCCCCGTAAAGCATTCCCTTAAGTTTATCATTTGTTTCAATGATATCAGGTTCAGTTAAAATGCAATTATCACCATTAGTGATAATGTTTTTCTGGACTTTCTGTTCAGTCAACAACTCCTCAGAAACTACTCCTTCAGGGCAAGTGTTAACCGACCCATCCTCAGAAGCAGTAACATACTCCTCACTAGATGTGGAGTTAGCCTTACTTGAGGATTCATCCTTTTTAGGGGAATCATCCTTATCAGAGGGCTCATCTAGACAAGTGAGATCAATGTCTATCAAGCTATTGACAAACTGCCCACTTATTGGTGGAGGAATGGCATTGGTACCAAGTCCTAGGCCATTCATTTTTCTCACCAAGGATTCGTAGTGTTCCACCACGAAGCGAGAGTTTTTCAATTTCTCGTTAGTGCATTTGAGCTGCAAGATCTCATTTTGCAGTTTGTTAATTTCATTGTTCTTCTTTTCCAAAGCCCTATACGCAATGTCCAAACGAACCTGTTGGTCGCTTATTTTTAAAGAATAGTCTTGTTTTTCTTTTTGTAGCATTTCAAATGATTCTTTAAAACGTGATTCATTCGTTTTGTAGTTTTTAGCTGCCAACTTTAGGGGTTCGATTATGTCTTGGAGATCAGAAATTTCATTTTTTAGCCCTAGACATTTAGAACAAGAAATAACAGAGAAAGGGTTAGAATCTACCTCAGATGATGAACTTTGTCCTTCTCCAATTGCCATGAGAGCGACAGCAGTGGTAGACTCCTTTTCATCAGCTACAGAAGCTTCCTCTTCTTCAGATTCAGAAGATTCCTCTTCTTCAGCTTCCTTCCTCTCGGCCTCCATCAGCTCCATGATTTCTGCCATGAGACCAACCTGTGCTTGAGCAATGATGGCGTCTTCTAGATGCACACCCCAATCAAAATTTTCGTCATTCTGTGCGACCAGTGCATTGGACTGATTACTTTGGGTATGATTGTGGTGGCTTTGTTTGTTTTGGCCATGGCTGTTTCCCTGGCTAGGTCTGGTAAAACCAGAGGCCGGTGCTCTGTCCTTTTGACATTCACGAGCAAAGTGTCCATAGTTTTGACACTTGTAGCACTTGGCCTTGGATTTGTCAAATCCAACCTTGGCATTCGAATGCCCGCCAATATACTTTCTTCCTGTTCTGTTCAGGAAACGCTTGGCCCTCCTCAGTAACATGGCCATATTCCACTGAATATCCATGTCTTCAATATCATCAGGATCCACTTGATTGAAGTCCTCTTCAATAGTCTCAGGATCCGTTAGCTTTCCACCAATGAAATTCTCATATGCCAGCATGCAAGATGAGAATAGTGCTACATGATCTTCAGCTATCTTGGCAATAGCTGATTGGTTGGCTGAGCACGTAATCTGAGGAGTCTTTGAGTTTTGTTGATGAGATCCAAACCCTGATCCTGATGCATAACATGCATAACCACCACAACCATTAGAGTGGTCTTCTTCAATGGATTTCCCAGTAAAGAGTGCAATCCCAGAGCCGGAAGACATTGAAGTGGAAGTCGTCCCGTGATACATGGAAGGGTCCTGTATCTGAGGTCTTCCAGAATTCTCCCTTTTTTATAAGATTCATGTTATGAGCCTGAATCTTACCGACTGCCTCATCTACTGTCATCTCGTAGAACTTTGAACTTTCCCTCATCAGGGTTGTATACATCTCATATCTCGGTGGCAGAGCATCCAAAAACTTTTCCACCATTTCCTCTTCTGGATATTTAAGCTCAAACGATTTCAACTCCGTTTGTAGGTGATAGAATCTAGAGATAAGATCATCTAAAGATTCATTTTCTATAAATCTGAAGCACTCGTATTGCTTCCGGAGCAGATCCCTCTTGCTTTTCTTGATGTCACTATTTCCTTCGAATCTTTTCTGTAAAGCTTTCCAAAGGTCCTTAGAAGATTCATATCCTCGGAAACTCTGGAACAAATCCCGAGTTAATGACATAGTGATTGAACCCAATGCCTTCTTCTCTCGATCATAATTTTTCTTTTCTTCTGCATCCAGCTTAGAGATAGGCTTAGGTACGTTTTCATCAAGATACAAGTGGGTGGGATGCTTATATCCCTCAAGAATAGGTATCCATAACGATGAATCGGTGTATGAAATATAGTGCTCAAAACGGGCTTTCCAATTGGAATAATCGTTTACATTGAGCAACTTGGGAGGTTTCTGTGGAGTACCGATTTCATTATCATAATTTAACATACTACTAAGGTTCTGAAGATTTGACATGGTGAACACTTGGTCAAAAATCAGAAAAGTCAGTAGCTATTGCGCACTTAGGATTGGCCTTGCGCACTTATGAATGGTCTTGCGTATTTAATATTTGCCCTTACGTACTTGTAAGTACGCAGGAGTAAATTGTTAAGTACGCAGGATAAGTCTTAAGTTCGCAGTTCGGTCTTGCGCACTTGTAAGTACGCAGGAGATAACTCTTGCGTATTTAGCAAGTTCGCAGAAAACTGTACTATTTGCCAAAAATGGTAAGTACGCAGGACACCTATTCAGCAACTCTCACCAAACTTTTCCGGTGACCTGAAACTCGCCGGAGCTGGTAAAAAATGGTCTGATGATCAATGCAATTGAGCCAAAGGGTCAGAAACAAGTTTCTAACCAACCTATGATGCTCAGAACACACAAATACACAACAAAAATCGGTTTTTTGAGAGATTTTTGCTTCTAAAAAAGTGCTCAAGAGCTACCATTTTTTATCACAAAAATCAACAAAATAACCTCTCTTTGCTTGTAAAACTCAGTAAAAACGTCTCCAAACTCACTTACAACACTTGAATTCAAGAGCAAGTGCTCTAATACCACTTGTAGGTCCCTCGGGTGTGGTGGATCGTCACATGCAAGTGGTCTACTAGTCGGACCGGGTGCGGAATACCCGTGACTAGGTGGAGAGTCTAACTGAACAAAGTAAACCGAACACAAGAGTCACAATAATCGTTCTTTGTATTATAAACACTCGACGGTTACAGAGAGAATACAAGCTGCGTACTTAGCAAAACTGAGTTCGTATGAACAAATGGTTCTGCGTACTTAGCTTCTGTGAACCTATCCTATTTATACTGACCTGATGCCTGCGCACTTAGCAAGTGCGCAGGACCAATTGCTCTTGCGTACTTAACAAGTACGCATAGGTCTTCCTGCGTACTTGCTAAGTACGCAGGAGCTTTCTCCTGCGCACATACAAGTGCGCACAACACTTGGAAGAAATCAACAACACATTATGTAAAAGTAAATACAACTCGATAAACTATTACATAATGACTCTTACATACAAAGACAAAATACAGACATTAGACATACAAACCTAGACTCTATCCAGAGTGTTGTCACAGGAAAGTGCATCAACAGCAGGCCGGTTAGTAAAGTCAGTATAGTCGCCTAATTCAATATGATTAAACAGTTAGAGTCGGGATTGGGTCTGATGTGTATTTAACTACCTAATTCAGATCGTGCGAGACGTTGTTGGGCCTTTGTTTAGGACAGCCAAGACTAGCTTATCAGATGAGTTCTATGTGCCCCCTTCTATGTTATGTGCAAATCATTTTAAATGTTTTGGGGCTGAACTGTATACACTAAATGAATAAATGATATGAATGCCAATGTGATCATACGTGATATACAAATACATATATTTATATATATATGAAAATGAATTATGAACAAAGAATGACACGTATGTTTACAAAGAATGAATGAAAAAATGGCATAACATAAATGAATGAAATCTTGCTTTATAAATATATATTGCATGTTATGAATGTATGAATGTATGTATACGTTATGGACGGAAATGAAGCTAACGGCTACTACAGTAGACGGATGACCACTTGACTATTATGCAGTCAGAAAAGGAAAGTCTAGAAAGGTAGACTAAATAATGGCCATTACGATGGAGTAAGTCCCTAAATCGATGCATGGTTGTATAATTAGTTCAAGTGGGAAACGGATGCCTTAGGGCAGACGGGCGAATATGACGGACTATGACGGTAGGACGGCTAAGACGGACGACCGATGGTTGGCCGGACGAAAGTTAAGGAGGACGGTTTCTAGGACCGGACGAGTAAAAAGGCTTACGACGGTAGCTTAAGGGCGTATGTCTTTGTGATATACGCAGTAAAAGACGGGTTGATCACCCTTATGTGTACGACCAATGAATGTTAAGGAAAGTAAAGGTGAATGCATATCTATGTAATCACATAAGAATGATGAAAGAAGAGCAAAAGCTATGAATACGTATTTATATAAATGTATATATAATTATGCATACTTATAAAGAAAAGAATGTTCATACCTAATCGTTTTAAACTAGAACTCACCAGCGTTAGCTGACTTTTAGTATACATTTCAGGTAAAGGAAGGAAGGGTCGTGCGATGGCGTGAAGGTTACCCGACACGAGACTGACATCCCACTTTTATATATGTTAAGACAATATTATGTCGCTAATTGTTAAGACTTCCGCTGTTATGTCATGTTATGTTGCGTTATGTAATGATTGAATTCAAATGTTTAAATTTAAGTCAGTAATTATGACTATGTTTATGAGTAAATCCAACAAGTGAGGTTACCCGGGAAAGGGGCCTTACAAGTTGGTATCAGAGCAATAGTTTGAGAGATTCAGACATCTCTAAATGTCTGGACTCAAACTGATTATGGGACCAACGCACGGATGTCAGTATGGGTAACCAACGCCAACGCCAGCACGGTAAGTAAGTACTAAAGTTAATACACTTGGATAAGAATAGATACCTTAACTTAGAACAAATAGATGTCAATGTCATTAGTAATCACAAACCGGTCACTGTAATTAAAAATTTACCTTGCTCGTACTGTTCTAAAACTATGATCTGAAGGAAAGGCATTGATGTATTCCCTATATAACTATCAGGAAACTAGGAACTATGGCTGGAGGAGGGAACAGGACGCCGAGGCGGACGCACTGGCCGAGTAGTAGACCTCCATTGAATCAAAGACATGAAGAAGAAGAGAGTGTGCACGCTGAACACACTGAGAGTGTGCACGAAACAGATGTGACCCCAATTGGGAACGACAATCAAGGGCATCTACAGTTGGAACCCGAGGTCAGGGATACTATTGCCCGCGAAGTTGTACTCACTCTGAAAAAAGTATTGCCTGATCTACTATACGAGGCACTAAAGAAAAGTAGAGAGGAGGATGAAAGAGACCATGAAGAGAAAGTGTATGATAGTGATGGGGATGAAGTGAATGTGAGATCAAACAATCGTGGGTGTACTTAAAAAGGTTTCAAGGACGGAGACCCACCCAAGTTTGATGGTAACAAGGATTCGGTGGTTACGTTCGAATGGATTGAGAGGATGAACGCTGTAATCAACATCAGCGAGTGTCGACCGGACCAGACGGTTAAATATGTTGCTCATTCTTTCACCAATGAAGCACTAGGTTGGTGGAGAAACATTCAGAGAAAAAAGTCGCCAAACGCTCTTGCCAGAATGACATGGGAAGACCTGAAGAAGCTCATAATCCAAAAGTTCTGACCACAGAACGAGATTGATCGTGTGGAGAACGAGTTCCTAAACTTCAAGGCTGGCAACAAGACTCATCGCTAGTATACTTCAAGATTCAACGAGCTGGCCCAACTAGTACCACACTTGGTGGAAACTGAAGACCGTCTGATAAAATACTATGTCAAGGGTCTGCCACAAAGGGTCCGGGTCCATGTGAAAGCTAACCTACCCTCGACCTTCGAGTCGGTAGTGAATCTCAGTAGAATCGTCTATGAAGATTATGCAAATGAGGACCCGGCACCTGAGAACAAAAGAGGAAGTGGGAGAACCCGTCTAGAGGCACCGGAAAAGGGAATGTAACAACTGAAATTAAGAAACCAAGTTCGGATGAATATGAAACTTGCAAGAAATGTGGAAGGCAACATCTTGGCGAGTGCCGGATCGGCACCACCACATGCTATAAGTGCGGGAAACTGGGGCACTTCTCCCGAGAATGCGTAAAAAACGTCAAGTGTCAAGTATGTGGATTGTTTGGACATTTTGCAAAGAACTGTAGGAAGGCTGGCCAATCTGGTTCGGGAAAAGAGAGGGAACAGGAACAACAAAAGGCAAGGACTCGGGCCTATGCCTTAACTGAGGAAGAAGCAAGAGGAAACTCTGATGTCATGTCAGGTACGTTTCTAGTAAATGATGAACATGCTGCTATTTTATTTGATTCTGGTGCCAGTAAAAGCTTTATATCAAATGCATTTAGTCGTATACTGGATTGCACTATCAACACCATAGTAAAGGCCTTTAGCGTACAAACTGCCATTGGTAAAAATTCGACAGTATTCCAAGTAACAGAGGATTGAATCATAGAAATAGAGGGCCATAAGTTTCCCTCTAGATTATTCCTTCTCACATTAGGGGGATTCGATATAGTATTGGGTATGGATTGGCTAGCTGCCAACGAAGCTCAAATCATATGTAAACGTAAGAGGATACACCTCAAAGCTCCTAGCGGCAGTCCAATTACGGTTTATGGGGATTAGAATTGCACGATGCCGAACGTCATCTCGATGATCAAGGCCGAAAGTTACATGAGGCGTGGTTGCGAAGCTTATCTGGCGTATGTTATTGACGATAGAATGAAAACGAAAGAACTCAAGAATGTACCCGTGGTGTGCAACTTTCCGGAAGTATTCCCTGAGGATCTACCTGGGTTGCCACCCGACCGGGAAATAGAATTTCATATTGACTTACTGCCAGGAGCTGAGCCCGTTGCCAAAGCCCCCTACCGATTGGCTCCGTCAGAAATGAAAGAATTGATGTCTCAATTACGGGCATTGTGAGTTTCTCGTGATGTCCTTCGGATTAACTAACGCACCAACAACGTTCATGGATTTGATGAATAGGGTATGTCGACCAATGTTGGATCGATCAGTGATAGTTTTCATAGACGACATACTGGTATATTCAAAAAGCGAGGGTGATCACCACTGCCACCTAAGAGAGGTTCTGGAGGTGCTAAAGCAGGAAAAGTTGTACGCAAAATTCTCCAAATGCTTTTTCTTGCTTAGGGAAGTCCAATTCCTAGGTCATGTGATAAACCCAAATGGCATCATGGTAGATCCTGCAAAGATCGAGACAGTAAAGGAATGGAACGTCCTAATGACACCGACAGAGATACGAAGTTTTCTCGGATTGGTAGGCTACTATCGAAGGTTCATTCAAGACTTCCCAAGAATAGCCTCGCCATTAACTAAACTGACACGGAAGGAAGTAAAATATGAATGGGGTCAAACCCAAAACAACGTGTTTGAGGAACTTAAGACACGATTAACCCAAGCTCCAGTCTTGACACTACCAGAGGGAAATGAAGACTTGGTAGTCTACTCTGATGCTTCGGGGCAGGGTTTAGGTTGCGTACTTATGCAACGAGGAAAGGTAATTGCTTATGCCTCGCGGCAAGTAAAGATTCACGAGGTTAACTACCCAACTCACGATCTAGAGTTAGCAGCAATAGTTTTCGCGTTGAAAATATGGAGACACTATCTGTATGGAGTTAAATGCACCATCTACTCCGATCACAAAAGCCTGAAGTACTTTTTCGAACAAAAGGAATTAAACATGAGGCAAAGTAGGTGGTTAGAGCTACTGAAAGACTATGACTATGAGATATTGTACCATCCAGGCAAGGCAAACGTAGTGGCTGACGCTTTAAGCAGAAAGGAAGAATCGGAACCTATACGGATCAAAGAGTGTCAGCTGATTATAACGCCAGATTTGATGAGTGAAATATCAAAGGCACAAGATGAAGCACTATTAGAAAGAAATATAAAACGGGAAAGAATAGTAGGACAACAAGGGAATTTAGATGCAAATGCATACGGTGTACGGACTAGGTTTGGGCGGATGTGGATACCTAAGATTGGTGAGCTTAGAGCCAAAATACTCGATGAGGCCAATAAGTCTCGCTATTCTATCCACCCCGGGACGAACAAAATGTATCAAGACTTGAAGAAAGAGTACTGGTGGCCCGGCATGAAGAACGATGTGACCGAGTACGTGAACAAGTGCCTAACGTGTTCACTAGTTAAGGCCGAGCACCAGAAACCATGCGGTAAAATGCAACCTTTACCAATACCAGAATGGAAGTGGGAGAAGATCACGATAGACTTCATTACCAAGCTACCGTGAACAGCTAAAGGCAATGATACCATTTGGTTGATCGTCGACCGCTTGACGAAAATTGCTCACTTCTTGCCAATACGTGAGGCTTCTTCGTCAGAAAGACTAGCAGAAATTGTTTTCAAGGAAATTGTGAGCAGACATGGTATGCCACTGTCGATTGTGTCCGACAGGGATACTAGATTCACGTCAAGGTTTTGGAAGAAATTCAATGAAGCGATGGGCACTAGACTGAACATAATCACCGCTTACCACCCTCAAACCGATGGTTAATCTGAAAGGACCATTCAGACCTTGGAGGACATGCTCCGGGCCTGTATCATTGACTTCGGTGGGAGCTGGGACAGCCATCTGCCATTGGCAGAATTTTCATATAACAACAGCTATCACTCAACTATTGGCATGCCGCCATTCGAAATGTTGTATGGAAGGAGATGTAGGACCCCGGTTTGTTGGGGGGAAATTGGACAGAAGGATTTTGCAAGTCTCGAAGTGGTCAAAGCTACTTCCGAGAAATTTGATCAAATCAATGCTAGAATGAAAGCCGCAAAAGATAGACAAAAATCATATGCGGATAAGAGAAGAAGGGACTTAGAGTTTCAAGTACGGGACATGGTACTGTTAAAGGTATCACCATGGAAAGGAATCATCCGATTCAGAAAACGTGGCAAACTAAGTACAAGGTTTGTTGGACCTTTCAAGATTTTAGCGAGAGTGGGTCAAGTTGCTTACAGACTCGACCTACCCGTTGAACTTAGTGGAATACACCCTACGTTCCATGTGTCGCACTTACGCAAGTGCCTAGCTGACGACATAGCTCATAATACCCTACGACGAGATCGAAGTGGATAACAGTCTGAATTATGTGGAGGAACCAATAGCCATTCTTGACCGAGCTGAGAAACGACTACGCAATAAGTCGATCCATTTAGTTAAAGTACAATGGAAGCACAGAAGAGGGTCAGAAGCGAAATGGGAAAAGGAAGACGAGATGAGGGGACTATACCCTCAATTGTTTAATGTATAAAAGGTTTCGAGGACGAAACCTCTTTAAGGAGGGTAGACTTGTAACATCCCAAAAATAGTAAATAAGTAATCAATAACGCGATAGAGATTTATCATCAAAAATGAAAGAAAAATGGATGGGCTTGGGCTCGGCTCCAACGGGCCGAGGGAAGCCCCAGGTATATAAGTGCCAAGACAGCCTTGAATCTCTCATCTCTTCCACAATTTACAATCTAGAGAGAGAAAGGAGAGCTCGGGTCTAGAGAGAGAAAGTTGATGGATCGACCCAGATTTGAAGGAGCACGTTACTACTGAACTCGTGAGCAAAACCTTTGAATCTGAATCCCAATCCAGGTAACGATTCGACTCTAATCTGAGTTTTTGTTCGTTTTGGGTTTTTTCGGGTTTTAGCTAAATAGGTGATGTTTTTACGGATGAAACTTGATAATAAGCTTAGAACTAGCATCTAGAATGAAAACCGCACGTTTTGAACAAAGAAAATTGCAAGATTGGCATGATCGGGTTAGCATGCAAGAATTTCGGACTTGTTCATGTAAGGCCCCTTATCCCGGGTAACCTCACTTGTTAGATTTACTCATAAACAAAGTCATTAATACTGAACTTTAAATTTAACACGTTCAATTAACAACAAAAACATTCACGTTTGAGTACATTACATCGGAAGTCTCAACATTTAAAACATACGTCATTGTTTAACAAAAGAAAACATAAATCGGAATGTCAGTCTCTAGCCAGGCAGCCTTCACGCCTTCGCGCGACTCTTTTCTTTGTTACCTGAAACGTATACTAAAAGTCAGCTAATGCTGGTGAGTTCTAGTTTAAAAAGATTAGATATAAACATTATTTCTTCAAAAGTATACATAAGTTTATATATAAAGAACATAAATACGTATTCTTAACTTTTACTTTTCTTTCATCATTCTTGTGTGACTACATTAATATGCATTCACCTTTAATTTTTCCTTAACATTCATTTGGTCATAAACATAAGGGTGACCAACCCGTCTTTTACTACGTATGTCACAAAGACATACGCCATGAAGCTACCGTCGTAGCCCTTTGACTCGTCCGGTCCTAGAAACCGTCCACCTTAAAACCGTCCGGCCAACCTTCGGCCGTCCGTCGTAAACCGTCCTACTGTCGTAGTCCGTCCTTTTCGCCCGTCTACCCGAAGGTATCCGTTTCCCACATGCTACCATGTTTGCAACCGTTCTACATATGATTTGGCATTTGCTTCGACCGTCCATTAATGCCCCTTTTTATTTCCTAGCTGATGAAGGAATATTTTAGTCCCGGTTGCAAGATAGTCACGTGGTCGTCCGTCTACCGTAGTAGCCGTTAGCATCGAAGCGTCCATAACATTCACGTATATTCATAACATGCAGTATATATTATATAAAGCAAGATTTCATTCATTCATTTTTTGTCATTCTTTCATTCATACTTTGTAAACATATGTTTCATTCTTTGTTCATAATTCATTTTCATATATATATATATATATATAATTATATATATTTGTATATCACGTATGATCACATTGGCGTTCATAGTATTTATTCATTTAGTGTATACACTTCAGCCCCAAAACATTTAATAAGGTTTGCACATAACATAGAAAGGGGCACATAGAACTCACCTGATGAGCTAGTCTGGGTTGTCCTAAACAAAATCCAACAACGTCACTTCTGTTCTGAATTGAGTAGTTAAATACACATCAGACCTAATCTCGACTCTAACGGTTTAATCATTCTAAACATACTGACTTTACTTAACCATTCTGATGCCTGCGCACTTAGCAAGTGCGCAGGGCCTTGGTCATGCGTACTTGACAAGTACACAGACTTTACTTCATGCGCACTTGGTAAGTACGCAGACTTTACTTCATGCGTACTTGATAAGTACGCAGAACCCTTCTTCCGGCGTACTTGATAAGTACGCAGGATCTGATTCAGGCGTAAGAGCCCTAACTTTTTGCATGCGGGTCTGATCATGTCAATATCTAAATTTTCCTTGATCAGAACGTTCGGTTTTTATTCTAGATGCTAGATCTTTGTTCATTTTCAAGTTTCATCCATAAAAACTTCACCTGTTTAGCTAAAACCGAAAATTCTAAAATAATCATAAAATCTCAGATTATGATCGAGCGCTTTCCTGGATTGGAGTTATGATTCAGAGAAGATGATCACGAGCACAGTAGCAACGTTCTCCTGAATTCCCGAGTCGATCTGTCACTTTCTCTCTCTAGAACCGAGCTCCCTTTTCTCTGTAGATGGTGAAATGAAGGTGAAGTGGAGAAAGTGGGTTGCCTTGCCCGTTTTATACCTGGGCTTCCATCGGCCCGTTGGATCTGAGCCCAAGCCCATCCGTTCTTCTTTCGTTTTATGACGTTTAAATCTCTATCGTATTATTATTTACTTATTTACTATTTTTAGGATGTTACAAGTCTACTCTCCTTAAAGAGGTTTCGTCCTCGAAACTGTCTATACGTTAAACAATTGAGGGTATAGTCCCCTCATCTCGTCTTCTTTTTCCCACGTAGCTTCTGACCCTTTTCTGTGCTTTCATTGTACTTTAACTAACTGAATCGACTTATTGCGTAGTCGTTTCTCAGCTCGGTCAATAATGGCTATCGGTTCCTCTATATAATTTAGACGGTTATCCACTTCGATCTCGTCGTAAGGTATATGAGTTGTGTCGTCAGCTAGGCACTTGCGTAAGTGTGACACGTGGAATGTAGGGTGTATTCCACTAAGCTCAACGGGTAGGTCGAGTCTGTAAGCAACTTGACCCATTTTCGCTAGAATCTTGAAAGGTCCGACAAACCTTGGACTTAGTTTGCCACGCTTTCTGAATCGGATAATTCCTTTCCATGGTGATACCTTTAACAATACCATGTCCCCTACTTGAAACTCTAAATGCCTTCTTCTCTTATCCGTGTATGATTTCTGTCTGTCTTTTGCGGCTTTCATTCGAGCCTTGATTTGATCAAATTTCTCGGAAGTAGCTTTGACCACTTCGAGACTTGCAAAATCCTTCTGTCCAATTTCCCCCCAACAAACCGGGGTCCTACATTTCCTCCCATATAACATTTCAAATGGCGGCATGCCAATAGTTGTGTGATAGCTGTTGTTATATGAAAATTCTGCCAAAGGGAGATGGCTGTCCCAGCTCCCTCCGAAGTCAATGATACATGCCCGGAGCATGTCCTCCAAGGTCTGAATGGTCCTTTCAGATTGACCATCGGTTTGAGGGTGGTAAGCGGTGCCGATGTTCAATCTAGCGCCCATCGCTTCATTGAATTTCTTCCAAAACCTTGATGTAAATCTAGTATCCCTGTCGGACACAATCGATAGCGGCATACCATGTCTGCTTACAATTTCCTTGATAAATAGTTCTGCTAGTCTTTCTGACGAAGAAGGCTCACGTATTGGCAAGAAGTGAGCACTTTTCGTCAAACGGTCAACGATCACCCAAATGGTATCATTGCCTTTAGCTGTTCGCGGTAGCTTGGTAATGAAGTCCATCGTGATCTCCTCCCACTTCCATTCCGGTATTGGTAAAGGTTGCATTTTACCGCATGGTTTCTGGTGCTCGGCCTTAACTAGAGAACACGTTAGGCACTTGCTCACGTACTCTGTCACATCACTCTTCATGCCAGGCCACCAGTACTCCTTCTTCAAGTCTTGATACATTTTGTTTGTCCCGGGGTGGATAGAACAGCGAGACTTATGGGCCTCATCGAGTATTTTGGTTCTAAGCTCGCCAATCTTAGGTATCCACATTCGGCCAAACCTAGTTCGTACACCGTATGCATTTGCATCCAAATTCCCTTGTTGTCCTACTATTCTTTCCCGTTTTATATTTCCTTCTAATAGCGTTTCGTCTTGTGCCTTTGATATTTCACTCATCAAATCTGGTGTTATAAACAACTGACACGCTTTGATCTGTATAGGTTCCGATTCTTCCTTTCTGCTTAAAGCGTCAGCCACCACGTTTGCTTTGCCTGGATGGTACAATATCTCACAGTCATAGTCCTTCAGTAGCTCTAGCCACCTCCTTTGCCTCATGTTTAATTCCTTTTGCCCGAAAAAGTACTTCAGGCTTTTGTGATCGGAGTAAATGGTGCATTTAACTCCATACAGATAGTGCCTCCATATTTTCAATGCGAAAACTACTGCCGCTAACTCTAGATCATGTGTTGGGTAGTTAACCTCGTGAATCTTTAGTTGTCACGAGGCGTAGGCAATTACCTTTCCTCGTTGCATAAGTACTGTTGGATCGGGATCTACCTTGATCCAATGATTCAACACATTAACCAAACCAAATCGTGCGGAATCCGATTTGATTGGCAATCCAATCTATGACACGGATCGGGTCGTGAGAAACGAGCGGATTAGATGTCGAAACAAAGGTTTCTATCGACCCTTTGGTGTAGAGAAGTTGGATACAAGACCTGGAAACTCTCAACAGACAGAGATTCGACAATGCCGGTGCAAAGAGTTTGTGTGTGTTCTGTTGCTTAGTCTGGTTCTGCTCTGGTTAGTCTCTGCTATCTCCTTAGTCTTCTTGTGCTCATGAAGTGAAAGTTCTATATATAGTGCAGAGGCCATTCGTACGAATGAGCCATGTGAATGGACTCATTCGTACGAATGAATCAGCAGAATGGTTCATTCGTAAGAATGAATCATCAGAATGGTTCATTCGTACGAATGAATCGTTCTCATGACTTATTCTAGCGAATGAATCATTCTCATGATCTATTCGCGCGAATGGATCATTCTCATGATCCATTCGTGTGAATGGGCCTTTCAATAGCACGATTGATCAACGTTATCGATATTTATCAGATCGTTTAATACACAGTTGTTATATATGAGTAAACATTAAGGATAAACATGTAATTTCATTAATATATCAAATAGTTACATTAAACATAGATGAAATACATATTACAAGGGATTAGGGACATATCATGCATCTACATACTCCCCCTTGGACCTAGATCCCTTCAAAATGACCTAACTAACATTAGTTGATCTTCAACATCTCTTTTGTACGAGTTTTCCAGTTGACCCCGTCGTGTATGTCAAAAGCAAAGCTTATACGTATCACCTTTACATACTGCAACGCCTGGTCTATATCTGCAACATCAAAAAACGGCTGACACTTGTATAAAGTTGTAACATCTTGTTCAGACAAGTTGGTCAGCCACAAGGGATCAAAGACCCTGATGGTCTCCCATGACCCTTCTTTACAAAGCACTATAACAGCTTCACCAGTACGCCCATCATAGTACCACCATTTGAACTGATCTGAGAAGTCCTAGATCATTTTCCTTAAAGGAATCTTCTTCATGATCGTTGGAGGTTTCCACTTTAAGACAATTAGGGGCTTCTTGGTGATTGGATGAACCTTTTCCTTGTGAATGTAACGTGTAGGCATTTGTGGCTTGAAGTTCACCCACTTCTTCCTGTATTCGTACTGTAATTGACGTTCAAACCATTCAGATAGACCAGAAGATTCGCTGTATAGAAGCTTTAGACGCGCCAATTGATTTACTTCAAATGCGGGCAGCGTCTTGAAGTCATGAGGGTACCTGAAATATTGTATGCCCTTCTCTCTTTTTATAGCATAGCAGCTTAAGTCGTTGAAGTATGCCCAACTGATTATACGACCATCAGACTTGTGTCCTTTGAGTCGATAAACTTTAGTGTACTTGGTTGGAGGAGAGGGCTTTGAGTTCTTCTTTAATTCGGCCATGTATTCCATCCACTGACTTTTACGTTCATTCAGCTCGTCAATGTCAATAGTGGAGGGATCGGCTTCATCTTCTTTGTTGTCGATAATGCGGTTGACCTCCTCGTCGGATTGCTGAGTGAATAAGTCTGCGAAGGAGGGAAGATCATCACCATCTACTGATGTGTACTTTGGATATTCTTGATCAGTGATGTCTTCGACTTCAACCTCATCAACGTCTTCTTGTTCGTCAGAGGAGGGATAATCAGTTGTAGGAACAGATGCCTCTTCAGTGATGACTTCATCGGGATTCATTTGAAATAGCTCAGTGTACGATTTCCCCTTCCTCTTTGTCATAAATAACTGAATGTTGGATGATCCCTTTCATGTCAAGCACATAAGTTAACTTTGAAGGTTGTTGCTTGAGAGGCATCACATCCAAAACTATTTACATAAACAATCATAAAATAAACATGTGAGAATAAGAAATTTCATTGATTTAATCAAAATAAAACTAAAATTATTTACATAATAATCTAATATTTACAATAAGACAAGTTAAAACACTTAAAACAAAAACTATCAACCTTCAGTGCCCTTTTGTTTATCTGATGATGAGCCTTCTGATTTGTCTGATTTTTGGTTTGTTCGCGCCTCTGCTTCTGCTGTCTTTGCAGCACTTGATGCAGCACCAGCATTGGCACCATCGTCCTTATCTTTGTCATTATTGTTATCAACATCATCACTATCATCATCATCGTCATCATCATCATCCTCATCGTCATCATCATCATCATCGTCACCATCATCACCATCATCACCATCATTGCGAGCACCCTCAATTCTGGGTGTCGGGTCCCTTCTGCTTTCTAAGTCTTCCAACAGTCTCTTATTTTCCTCCTCAAGCCTTTGTATCCTCTGAGCATGTGCATCAACAGTTGTAGACAACTGTTGATTCTGGTTTGTAGCAGTGAGAAGGAGGACTTGTTGAACATTACACCTGTTGGTGAGACTTGTGATGGCTTGATATTGTTCAGAGTTTTGCAGAGTTAGATGACCAATCTGCGAGCCCTGTTGGTCAATCAACAAACCCTGTTGATCAAGACGCTTTGATTGCTCTTCATTCTGAGCCAGTAAACGAAGTACCAAACTGTTTAAAGTACTGATCTGGTCGTGTAGAGAGACAGTCGGCAGTGAAATTGAAGATTCAGCTCGAATAGTTGATGGCTGTCATGTAGGAGCAGTCGTGTAGATGGGAGGAGGCACAGTTTGTGTCTGAGGCATAGATGTTGACATTGGAGCCTCAGACCTGGTGGCAGTTGCTGTAGTAGCAGAGGTGCTCTCCGTCCTTCTAACAAGCTTAAACTTTTGGCGTTTGGCCATTCTTTTCTTTCCTCTTCCCTTCTTGACCGGGGTAGATTGGGAAGAAGGAGTAGCAGATACTTGTAGACAGCCAGGGACAAAGTCAGCATCCCTGACGTCATCATCAACCCTTGAGCTTCCTTGATCTGCTCCCCTTTTTCTTTTTGTTGCGACCAATCTTGCCCCTTGTTGACTGATTTCAAATTCATCTTCAGTTTCCTCAGAATCAGTAAACAGGACGGTGTCCAGGTTAACGTCTTCTGGGTTAGTTGGAAGGGAAGGATCGATAGCAGTAACAGTGGGAGTGGTGGCAGCGGTAGATGAAACATGAGGAGTATTTCCACCATCTCCCTGACCATCTTGGTCGTCATCATCTTGGTCGTCAGCTGGAGGTACAACAATATCCTCCCTGTCCGAATCACTGTTATCGTGACGCCATTTTCTGTTTACTGGTGCCACATACTCTGGATTTTCCAGATGTCTAATGAGTCGTTTGTGAGGTGGCTTTGTTGGTCTGCCCCTGTAGGTCTGTACCCTGTTTAGAATGACGTCCGTCATGTGTTCTAACTTGATTATGTTGACGTCTGACCTTGGTAGAAGAGGAAGTTGGTCATCTATTATCATTTGTAAGAATCTGGGGTAAATAAGATACGCATTGTCCCTTTTAAGATAGATGTTTTCCTTAAGGTGCGTGAACACCATCTCGGAAAAGTTGAACAGAATGTTCAACACCAGTGCAACGAATGCGCTCTGTATTGTTTCGCGCATATCATCAAATCCGCCACGACGGGAACCGAGGCAATGCAGAAGAACATGTCCTAGATACTTGTACTGCAGACAGAGGTTCGCTTTGTTTAAAACTCCCTCGGCGACATTCCCGTCGTACTTTATCCTCATGAAGCATCCTCGGACCAGATATTTATCCAGTGTCACTGGATCTTCAGGATGATCACCAAATTAACACAATCGGCGAATGTGAGCTGCCGATACAACCACATCTTGACCTGCGATCTTCCCTCGTATGACCGGTGGAGATACCTCGCAGTCAATCTCGGCGGAGGCCCAGAACTCCCTTTGGTGCGACGTATATGGAGTGCGGAGATGGGATATAGCATGAGCAATCCTGGATCTGGATAGAAACTCGATCATGTTGACAAACGGACGTGCATTCTTTGATGTCGGAATCATGTACGCACATATGTTGCTTTTTATGGAAGCCTTAAGAACAACTGGAGCTCTGTGCGCCATAACGATCAGTCTGCAAACACAAAAACATGAAGCACCTCAGATCAATACATGCAAGATTTTGGAACTATGAACTTTTGGACCATTTTTCCCTTGATACGAATGAATCATTCTGCCTATTCATTCGTGCGAATGAGTGTTCATTCGTGTGAATGAGCGTTCATTCGTGTGAATGAGGGTTCATTCGTGTGAATGAGTTTACATTCGTGTGAATGAGTTCTCATTCGTGTGAATGAGCGTTCATTCGTACGAATGAACATGATGAGTATGTCCATTCGTGTGACAGACGGGTCGCGATCCAACTTGTCCAAAAATCAACCAACACTTGAAAAGATTTGCCGAAAAAGACACCAACACACTCGACTATGGTTTTCAACCAATATTTAGCATTTTAATTGGTTTATTAAGTCAGTTTTTTACGTTTTTAGTTTGTTTTTCGGTTTTGAACCCTAAATCTAATCGAACATCCACGAATCGGTATACAATCGATGAATACTTGTGGGGTTATACCTGTAAAAAGAAATCGAATGATTAGATTACAGATTTGACAGAGTTTTGTTCAAATTCAGATTTTGAAGAAACAGACGTGCGAATGCTTTCTGTTTTGTGCGAATGATTCTGCACATGCGAATGAATGGCCTATTTATAGGATGGCCTGGTTCATTCGTACGAATGGCCATCCATTCGTATGCGTGTGTCCTTCAGTAGTATGAATGGGTATGCATTCGTACTAATGAACCCTTCATTCGTACGGATGGATGTTCATTCATACTAATGAACCTTCATTCATATGAATGGACCATTCTGGTCAGTCCATTCGTGTGAATGACCTATTCTCATCATCCATTCGTACGAGTGAGCCATTTTGCTCATCCATTCGTACGAATAGGACAATCCCCTTATGCAAATTAAACTTTTCAAGTTAAATGGGGTATCCGACCACATTGGTTTTAACAAAAATTTAATTATGAAGTAATTTACATTTAATTATGAAGTGAGGGATCAATTATGAAGTTTTGGAATAGTTTATGAAGTAAAAGAATGATTTGATCAATCAGGAAGTCAAGCGGTTTTCAAATTTTGATTTTCTGACAGTCGTTCGAGTCTTATCAGATAATCTAAAATTCAGGAAAAGTAAAATCTTTTTAGATTTTTGAATATGTAATGCTGAAAATAATATCAACAAGATATATACACGCATGTCTTAGTAAGAATGATCCTTATGATAAATCATACAGACTTAATGACTAATGATCTGAGACATTTTGAATTTTGTAGATACAACTATACAATGGTATTTACACATCTTTTTGTGAGAAAGATCCGAACGTGGGATCAGTACTAAGCTCATACCAATCAGCAACATTGCAAATTATCTGAGCTTTAAGTACACTTAGTCAAAATGCGATCATGATATGTTTGTCCATCTTAAACCTATGCAGACCTCTTCTCAACACTTACAAGATGATCTTGAAGGATTGAGTCAATTGTCTGTGTGTCCCACACTAGTTAAGAATTGACTTGAATTACTTTTCAAAACATGTTAATGTTTCAAATCATCACAACTTACTTAACCAGCCATCATAAGTTCATGAGATCTCAGTTATTCCCTATTACTTCTTTACTACACAAATTTATATATATATATATATATTTATATATATATATATATATATATATTTTTTTAGTATTCACAGTGACAGCCATCAGCTCATGGACGGCTTCAGCCAGGTATTTACAAGGCAATATGGCACGTATGCAGCTAACGGTGTTTGTGTTCATCCTATCCCATGGATGGCTTCAACCAGGCTGCAACCTGGTAATATGGCACATATACGGATTCGGATTCATACTTTTATTTTATTCTTAATCGCATGGACGGCTTCAGCCAGGTATTTACAAGGCAATATGGCACGTATACGACTTCGGAATCTAATTTTTAATTTTATAACTACTTTCTGATATCTCATTAAACCGATGATAACTGGTGTGCACAGAATGAGAAACACCTTCAGTTTCTATTGTTGATTTTCGTCAATCCTTTCACCATTATGTGACTCACAAGACAATATCTAATATGGTATAGATTGATCATCAATGGTCGAGATTCAGTAAGATAAGCCTATCAATGCATCACATGTCGACTTAGTGTGACTATTTACTATGACATTTAATGCAATGTGCTTCATACATATGGTTAGTGTGCCATTACTTCCCAAAGGTTGGATACGATTTCTCATTTTTGAGTTTTTCAGATGTTTTTGGGTTTTAGTCTGTACAAAAATGGAAAATCTTTTTGAAATTTTTTTTAACAAACTGTACACAAATAACTGTACACAAATAGAAAATCTTTTTGGAGTCTCAGATAACTAGCGTCTGTGTACTATCATTTTTCTCAGCGAGAGATCATTTTCTTACTTACATTTTCTCCCCCTAAAATTTTAAAATGAAAAATCTTTTTGAGTTTTTGAGATTTTTAATAAACGCAAGAAAGAAAATATATACAGGAACGTAATTGATAAAAATGATTATTGACTCGACTCTTGGTCCGGAACAACGTCATCCTTCTTTTTCATGCCGTTTACCTCTAACAAGAATAAAAATCTTGGTTTGTCAAAGGCTTTTGTATAGAGGTCAGCCTTTTGGAAATTAGTGTTAATTTGAACCATATTAATAAGTTTCTTTTCAAAACAGTCACGAATGAAGTGATATTTTATACCGATGTGTTTGGTTTTTGAATGCTGAACCGGATTCTTAGTGATAGCTATGGCAGCAGAATTATCTACATAAATAGGAGTGTTAGAGAATTGCAAACCGTAGTCCCGAAGTTGCTGTTGAATCCAGATAATCTGAGAACAGCAACTGGCAGCAGCGATGTATTCAGCTTCACATGTAGATGTAGCCACTGAAGTCTGCTTTTTGCATTGCCATGTCACGAGACGGTTTCCAAAGAACTGACACCCTGCAGATGTAGACTTGAAGTCTGTTTTGCAACCACCATAATCAGAATCACTATATGCAGTAAGCTCAAAGTTATCATCATTAGAGTACCATAATCCAAGATCAGGAGTACCCTTCAGATAACGAAAAATCCTTTTGACAGCAATTAAGTGGGAGACTTTTGGTTTTGACTGATATCGGGCACAGAGACACGTGGCGAACATGATGTCTGGTCGAGATGCTGTGAGATACATGAGAGATCCGATCATGGCTCGATAGAGAGTAGCATCAATATACTCCCCCTTGTCATCAGGCGAAATCCCGTGATTGATCGCCAATGGAGTACCAGTAGGTTTGGCATCAGTCATACTGAATCGGCTCAGTATGTCTCCAACATAATTGGTTTGATGAAGGAAAATCCCTGTCTCAGATTGATCTACTTGTAGCCCTAGAAAGAACTTCATCTCTCCCATGGAACTCATCTCGAACTTGTCCTGCATAACTTTTTCAAATTCTTTGCACAGAACATCATTCGTCGATCCAAAAATAATGTCATCCACGTATACCTGTACCATTAAAAGTTCTCCACCCTTTTCCCGAATAAACAACGTGCAGTCGATGACACCTCTTCTAAATCCATTGTTCAGAAGATGAGTGGAAAGTGTCTCGTACCACGCTCGCGGAGCTTGGTGCAATCCGTACAGTGCCTTGTCCAATTTGTAGACACGGTCACGATGCACAGGATCTTCAAACCCGGGAGGTTGACTGACGTATACGACTTCACTGATTTCTCCATGAAGGAATGCACTCTTTACATCCATTTGATAGACTTTGAACCTTTTGTAGGATGCATAAGCAAGAAAAATTCGAATTGCTTCCAGACGAGCAACCGGTGCAAACACTTCATTGTAATCTATACCTTCAATTTGCCTAAATCCCTGAACAACCAAACGAGCCTTATTTCTTATGACTATTCCTTGATCATCCCTTTTGCAACGAAGAACCCATCGAGTACCAATCTTCTTAGCTCCTTTTGGTAAGTCAGCTAACTTCCAAACTCCGAGCTTCTGAAATTGGAGTAGTTCTTCCTGCATTGCATTTACCCAAGATTCTTCTTTTAAAGCATCTGTTATAGATCGTGGTTCGATTTACGAGACGAAACATGAATGCGCACAATCGTTGACCACACCAGATTCCATGATTTCTGAGTAGACTCCAGAGTTGATCTGACCCCTAGTTTTGACACCAGATGTGGGATCACCAATAATGTTCTGTTGAGGATGAATTCTATCAATCCTACCCACAGGATGAGCAGGAACCTCAACAGTTTGATCAAGGTTTGTGATACTCTGTTCAATTGCCACAGAATGTGAAACATCATCACTTAATTGTACAACATCATGGGAAGGATCTTCAATCAGCTGGTCTATTTCTTGTCGAGAACCCTCATACTCTGAAGAAGAAGAAGAAGAAGAGTCATCATCATGTGTGACTTGTGTGTTTTTGGAGGACTCAGGAATGTCAGATGATGAGGGAGTAGGTTGCACATGTTCATCAGGTGCATTTTGAGCATCATACATCATTTGAACAGCAACCTCCTCATCTGAACATTCTAGAGGAAGATTAAACGAGGCAAAAAGTTCTTCATAATCAAACATCCAAGGAAGACCTTTTCCAGCAGCAGGAGAGTTATACTTTTGAACATCAACATGGTACCATTCTTCTACATTCCCAGAAGCTTTGTTGTAAACTCTTTTATTGGGAGTGTTGTACCCTAAGAAGTAACCTTCCTCTACTTTCTCGTTAAACTTGCCATGAGCATCTTTTTTTAACATGGTACATGGAGCGCCGAACGGTTCAAGATACTGTAAGTTCGGTTTCCGTCGATGCAACAATTCAAAGCAAGTTTTATCGTGACGCTTGACAACTAGAACCCGGTTGAGCGTGTAACACGCATTAGCAATAGCTTCATTCCAGAATTGCACGGGTAAGTTTGAGTCAGCGAGCATAGTCCTTGCCGCTTCAATCAAGGTCCGATTCTTCCTCTCAGCAACACCGTTCATTTTTGGAACATATGGCGCACTGAATTCATGGTGAATACCAAGTTTTTGACAAAAAGTTTTCATAAGGTGATTTTTAAATTCAGTACCATTGTCCGAACGGATCCTCCTAACCTTTAACTTATACAGAGACTCCAATTTGGTAATTAGAATCTCCACATATTCAAAAGTCTCAGATTTTTCTTTCAAGAACATCACCCAAGAATATCTCGAATACTCATCCGTCACAACCAAACAATATAAGTCTCCAGCAATGCTCTTCTGGTTGATAGGACCAAACAAGTCCATGTGTAAGAGCTCTAGTGGTATAGTGATGGAATGTTGAGATTTGGGTTTATGAGATTTCTTGGTTTGTTTGCCTTTCTTGCAAGAAACACACAAGTCAGGAAGATGAAAACTTTTCACAGTGACTCCTTCAACAAGATTTTTGTGCACCAAATGATTCATTTTTCTGAGACTGAGATGTCCCATAAATAGAATCCTTCTCAGTGGCTTTTGAAACAAAACATGATGCTGTGGACACTGAGGATGATGCTTGTGACATGTCAAGAATATAAAGATCATTCACTCTTGGAGCAGACATAATCACCATGTCTTCTGGAATCATAAACTCCTTTTTCAAGATATAACAATGCTTGTCATCAAAAAGAACCTTGAACTCCTTATCACAGATTTGAGAAACAGAAAGCAAGTTGTTATCCAACTGTTTGACAAAGTTGACTTTCTCAAAGCTGACAGCTCCATTAGACAGTGTTCCCTGAGCTGAGATAAAACCACCTTTATCGCCTGCAAATGAAACATAGCCCCCTTTGATATTTCTGACGTCAAAAAGGAGAGCTAAGTTCCCAGTCATGTGCCTGGATGCCCCACTATCAATAATCCAATTATTGCTAATAGGATTATAAAGGACAACCTGCACAAGAAGGAAAGTAATTAGTTTAGGTTAGGAACCCAAGCCTTTACGGTCTTGGGTTTCCCAGTCTCATCTACAACAGTACAATCCATCCACTGTCCTTGTGGATTTTTGGAACAACCATTTGACTTTGAAGTACAGTCGTCAAAAGCATCATCTGATTTTGCTTTCCACACATGTTGTTTATGCAACGACTGTTTGTGGTAAACAGTGGATTGCTTAACGATTTGTACAGGTGTGGAACTCGAATCAGAGACCAACAAGTCATGCATCTTTTGTTTAACTTTCTTTTGATGCACTTGTTGTTGGGTAAAAGAGTTAGATTTTGACTTTAAAAACTTTTGTTTATTTTCTGGAAAATGGTTAACTCTTTTACTTGGCTTTTGAAGATAAGGACAGTTGACAACAACGTGTCCTTGTGTACCGCACTCAAAACAGTATCTCCGCTCAACCAACCTCGGAGATCTGTATTGACTTTCACTTTGGTGAGTTTTTGAACCACCAGCCTTAGCTTCTTTTAGTTCAGCTGAAGAGAGTGACTTGTTTGATTGAACAAACTCTCCAGCTTTAACAAAATTAACCTTTTTGATTGAGGCTTTGGTTACTTGACTCTTCTGATCAGAAGTAGTGGGATAAGATGGACGGCAATTGGTTTGTTTAATTTTAAAAACATTTTTAGAAGCAGATTTTGAAATACCAATGCTGTCATTCTGTGGAGCAGACGAGTTTTTGTGTCCCAAACCACGAGTAGGGCACTCATCGTCGTCTTCATCCCACTCTTCTACCATTCCATCAACACACTGGGACTCCGAGGTCGAAGCACCATTATCGTTAACCTTTTGTTGAGAAATTTTGTTTTCGGTTGGATCAACGACAAGTGGCGTTTTGACCTTAAAGTCAGTGATTGGGTTATCATCCGGTGTGTTTACCATAGTATTCAACACAGGTGGAGGACAATTGTTATACCCCATCCCAACATTTTTCTTTCTTGGACGCTGTGAAACCATGTAATCAAGAATGTAAGAAGCATTTGAATAACTTTTCAGCTTTTGATTTAAAGTTTCATAATCACATTTGACAAGCGCCAGCTTTTTCTTTGTTTCATCAATCGTGTTTAAATAAAAGGTGATGGCATTTTGTTTGTTGAGAACACAGATTTCTAATTCATGAACTTGCCTGTTTAAAAGATCAATTTTGTTTTTGAAGGCAAGTTCGTTTCCCTTTAAAACACGGTTTGCTTCAAGACAACTAGTTAAATCAGCAATTAAGTCTGTGTTGTGACTTTTAAGTGCCTAAACTTTCTTTTCAAGTTCATCACAAATTAAACACGGTTGAGATTCAGACTCACTTTCAAAACTGTCAGAATTTACCTGAATGCCTGTGGATGTTTTTACCATAAAAGCACAGCTACAGGTAGATTCAGAAGAGGAATTGTTACCATCCACATCAGCTGTCTATTGACTTGAAGAGACGACAGATGATTTTTCTTCATTCTCAGCTGTGAAGCCAGAACTGTTTGAAGATGTGTCGTCTTCAACTGATGAACTTTCTGAAGCAATCTCTCTCTCAGCATCAGAATCTGATTCTTCATTTATTTCTACAGCCTTTGCCATGTAAGCTCTATCCCCTGAACTGCCATCAGCTCCAAATTTAAAAGACCAATCAACAGTCTCATCTGTTTGAACAACCATAGCTTTTGTTCCACTTGAAGTGCCCTTATCTTGTGCAAGAGTAACTGGAACAAGGTTTGTTTCTGTATTTTGAGTTTGTGGCTTCGGTTGGCTTTTACAGTTGTTGAAAGGGTTGCGGCTTCCAGTCTGTTTAGGCTTTTCACATTGCCTAGCAAAATGCCCTTTCTCACCACAGTTAAAACAAACAACAGCAGACAGATCAAAACCATAAGTAGTGTCTTTGTTCCCTTCGAGAGTTTTTCCTGTCCTTTTTACATAATCTCTCGCTCTTCTGACTGCACTTGCAAGAGCCCACATTATATCAATTCGATCCATTTCATCCTTATCAATCTGAGCATAGTCTTCTGCTGTCAGATGACTGTTTCCAACCTGTCCAGCAACAAGACTGTCATATGAATTGATAACGGTAGTCAACAGTGCCATGTGTTCCTTGGCCACTTCGATAGTAACCTTGTCGAAGTTGTCTGTTTGCAATTTAATGGGGCTTGGTGGAGGAGTACTAGCAGTATTTCCCTGCTTTGGAACCGAGCTTGATGAAACTGAAGCATGAGCTGTTGAAGACTGGCTGGCTGAAACATTTGACATGTTTGATACAAACGCAGTCTGCAAAGGAACATTTTGTTGAGTTGATGTAGAATAGTACAATGAAGGATCCTGAGCTTGTACGCCTCTCTTTAGCTTCCACTTATTCAACACCTCTTGTTCTCTCAATTTCTGAAGAAATTCATTGATGTCAATGGTTCCAAGAGTATTGTTCTGTTTGAGAACCATCAAGAATGAATCCCATTTTGGTGGTAGCGCATCTGCTATGCATTGAACCTTTTCTTCTTTCGTTGTTTTGATCTCATGGGCATGCAATTCACTCATCAAGTGATAGAATCTCTCAATTAGATCATCTAAGGACTCATTCCCAATATACATGAAATTATCAAATTCCTTCTTAATGGCCTTAGCATTGATAGCTTTCAACGAAGCATTTCCTTCGTGACGTTGTTCTAAGGCATCCCACAGAGATTTTGAAGATGTAAACTGCCTGAATTGATGAAATATTTCTCTTGATATGGCCTGAGATAGGATAGCATATGCCTTCTTTTCTAAGTCATAATCTTTTCTTTGTTGTTCGCTTTAAAGGGAAGGCAAAACAGGAGTTCCATCCTCACTCAACACTTTCTGATATCCATTCTCTAACATCATCCATAAGTTTGTATTAACTCCATTAATGTGTATCTCAAACATGTTTTTCCAGTGATGATATTCGTCCATTGTCATGAGTTTTGGAGCCTTGTTAGCATTTCCAGCTTCATTATCGATTAATAACAAGTTTTGGATTTTGCTGTTCTGACTGGCAACAAAGGCTAAGTCCGACATGGTAAAAAAAAGTTTTTCGACACTAAAAAAAAATTCAGAAGAGATTTGTGCGAATGGGTCTATTCGTGCGAATGGGTCTATTCGTGCGAATGGAATTTTCTATTCGTGCGAATGGAATTTTCTATTCGTGCTAATGGAATTTTCTATTCGTGCGATTGGAAGCTTGAACGAATGAGTAGGAGACTTGATCTATTCGTGCGAATGGTAGGAGCCATTCGTGCGAATGAAGTTCATCATAGTAGCCATTCGTACGACAGAGAGCTGTTTGACTTTTTTGCACCAAAAAGCACCAATGATTGAGCCTTTTATCAGATCTGGAAACTGAAACGATCAGATCACTCAGAAGCAATAATCACAAGTTTTGAACGTGGCTAAACAGCGATCAAGTGATCTTTATAACATTCAAGAAGATAGAAAAAGCAAGATTAGATTTTCTATGTTGAATCTAGAGCACAATGGCTCTGATACCACTTTGTTGGATCGGGATCTACCTTGATCCAATGATTCAACACATTAACCAAACCAAATCGTGCGGAATCCGATTTGATTGGCAATCCAATCTATGACACGGATCGGGTCGTGAGAAACGAGCGGATTAGATGTCGAAACGAAGGTTTCTATCGACCCTTTGGTGTAGAGAATTTGGATACAAGACCTGGAAACTCTCAACGGACAGAGATTCGACAATGCCGGTGCAAAGAGTTTGTGTGTGTTCTGTTGCTTAGTCTGGTTCTGCTCTGGTTAGTCTCTACTATCTCCTTAGTCTTCTTGTGCCTATGAAGTGAAAGTTCTATATATAGTGCAGAGGCCATTCGTACGAATGAGCCATGTGAATGGACTCATTCGTGCGAATGAATCAGCAGAATGGTTCATTCGTAAGAATGAATCATCAGAATGGTTCATTCGTACGAATGAATCATTCTCATGACTTATTCTAGCGAATGAATCATTCTTATGATCTATTCGCGTGAATGGATCATTCTCATGATCCATTCGTGCGAATGGGCCTTTCAATAGCACGATTGATCAACGTTATCGATATTTATCAGATCGTTTAATACACAGTTGTTATATATGAGTAAACATTAAGGATAAACATGTAATTTCATTAATATATCAAATAGTTACATTAAACATAGATGAAATACATATTACAAGGGATTAGGGACATATCATGCATCTACAAGTACGCAACCTAAACCCTGACCCGAAGCGTCAGAGTAGACTACTAAGTCTTCATTTCCCTCAGGTAGTGCCAAGACTGGAGCTTGGGTTAATCATGCCTTAAGTTCCTCAAACGCGTTGTTTTGGGTTGGACCCCATTCATATTTCACTTCCTTCCGTGTCAACTTAGTTAGTGGCAAGGCTATTCTTGAAAAATCTTGAATGAACCTTCGATAGTAGCCTGCCAATCCCAGAAAGCTTCGTATCTCTGTTGGTGTCTTTGGGATGTTCCATTCCTTTACTGTCTCGATCTTTGCAGGATCCACCATAATGCCTTTTGGGTTTATTACATGACCTAGGAATTGGACTTCCCTAAGCCAGAACGCGCATTTGGAGAATTTTGCGTACAACTTTTCCTGCTTTAGCACCTCCAGAACCTCTCTTAGGTGACAGTGGTGATCACCCTCGCTTTTCGAATATACCAGTATGTCGTCTATAAAAACTATCACCGATCGATCCAACATTGGTCGACATACTCTATTCATCAAATCCATGAACGCTGCTGGTGCGTTGGTCAATCCGAAGGACATCACGAGAAACTCATAATACCCATAACGTGTGCGAAACGCGGTTTTTGGTACGTCTTTCTCTCTTACTTTCAACTGATGGTAACCCGAACTAAGATCGATCTTTGAGAACCAACTTGTACCTTGCAGTTGATTAAAAAGGTCATCTATTTTAGGCAGTGGCTATTTGTTCTTTACTGTCCTCTTGTTCAGTTCACGGTAGTCAATGCACATGCGCATGCTGCCGTCTTTCTTCTTTACGAATAGTACCGGAGCGCCCCATGGTTAAATGCTCGGTCTAATAAATCCTTTTTCTGTTAATTCCTGTAGTTGAGACATCAATTCTTTCATTTCTGATGGAGCCAATCGGTAGGGGGCTTTGGTAACGGGCTCAGCTCCTGGCAGTAAGTCAATCTGAAATTCTATTTCCTGATCGGGTGGCAACCCAGGTAGCTCCTCTGGGAATACTTCTGGAAAATTGCACACCACGGGTACATTCTTGAGTGCTTTCGTTTTCATTCTATCGTCAATAACATACGCCAGATAAGCTTTGCAACCGCGCCTCATGTAACTTTCGGCCTTGATCATCGAAATGACGTTTGGCATTGTGCAATTCCAATCCCCATAAACCGTAATTGGACTTCCGCTAGGAACTTTGAGGTGTATCCTCTTACGTTTACATATGATTTGAGCTTCGTTGGCAGCTAACCAATCCATACCCAGTACTACATCGAATCCTCCTAAGGTAAGAAGGAATAATCTAGAGGGGAACTTATGGCCCTCTATTTCTATGATACAATCATCGGTTACTTGGAATACTACCAAATTTTTACCAACGGCAGTTTGTACGCTAAAGGCTTTTACTATGGTGTTGACAGTGCAATCTAGTTTTTGGCTAAAGGCATTTGATATAAAACTTTTACTAGCACCAGAGTCAAATAAGATAGCAGCATGTTCATCATTTACTAGAAACGTACCTGATACAACATCAGGGTTTCCCCTTGCTTCCTCCTCAGTCAGGGCATAGGCTCGAGTCCTAGCCCTTGGCTGTTCCTTTTCAGCTTCCTTTTCCTTTCCCGAACCGGATTGTCTGGTTTTCCTGCTATCCCTAGTCAGGTGTCCATATTTTCCACAACTCTGGCACTTGACATCCTTTAAACACTCTCGGGAGAAGTGTCCCGGCTTCCCGCACTTATAACACATGATGGTGCCGATTCGGCACTCGCTAAGATGGTGCTTTCCACACTTCTTGCAAGTTTCATATTCATCTGACCTTGGTCTCTTAACTTCAGCTGCTGCATCCCTTTTCCCGGTGCCCCTAGACGGGTTCTCCCACTTTCTCTTTTGTGTCTCAGGTGCTGGGTCCTCATTGGCGTAGTCGTCGTAGACGATTCCGCTCAGATTGACTACCGACTCGAAGGTCGAGGGTAGGTTAGTTTTGACATGGACACGGACCCTTTGCGGCAGACCCTTGACATAGTACTTAATTAGACGGTCTTCAGTTTCCACTAAGTGTGGTACCAGTTGGGCCAGCTCATTGAATCTCGAAGTATACTGGCGATGAGTCTTGTTGCCAGCCTTAAAGTTCAGGAACTCGTTCTCCACACGATCAATCTCGTTCTGTGGGCAGAACTTTTGGATTATCAGCTTCTTCAAGTCTTCCCATGTCATTCTGGCAATAGCGTTTGGCGACTTTATTCTCTGAATGTTTCTCCACCAACCTAGTGCTTCATTGGTGAAAGAATGTGCAACATACTTAACGGCCTGGTCCGGTCGACACTCGTTTATGTTGATTACAGCGTTCATCCTCCCAATCCATTCGAACGTAGCCACTGAATCCTTGTTCCCATCAAACTTGGGTGGGTCTCCGTCCTTTAAACCTTTATAGGTGCACCCCCGGTTACTTGATCCCACCTTTATTTCATCCCCATCGCTGTCATATACCTTTTCCTCATTGTTCCCTTCATCATCTTCCTTGATTTTCTTTAATGCCTCCGTTAGTAGGTCAGGCAATACATTCTTCAAAGTGAGCACGACCTCACGGGCAATAGCATCTCTGACCTCGGGTTCCAACTGTAGAGACCCTTGATGATCGCCCCCGGTTGGGGTGACATTAGTTTGGTGCACGCTCTCTGTGCTTTCCGTGTGCACATCCTCTTCTTCTTGATCTCTTGGATTCAGTGGAGGCCTACCGACTCGGCCCATGCGACCGCCTCAACGTCCTGTTCTCCCTCCACCTGCCATTGTCTTTAGATTTCCTGATAGTCATAAAGGGTATACATCAATGTCATTCTCTCAGATCATAGTCTTAGAACAGTACGAACAATGTAAATTTTTAATTACAGTGACCGGTTTGTGATTAGAAATTTACATTGCTTTTCGGGTTCCAAACTCTTCAAATTGGTCGTGACATTGACATCTATTGGTTCTAGGTTAGAGTATATATTCTTATCCAAGTGTATTAACCTTAGTACTTACTTACCTTGCTGGCGTTGGCGTTGGCTACCCAGACTGACATCCGTGCGTTGGTCCCATAATCAGCTTGAGTCCAGACATTTAGGGATGTCTAAATCTCTCAAACTATTGCTCTAATACCAACTTGTAAGGCCCTTTATCCCGGGTAACCTCACTTGTTGGATTTACTCATAAACAAAGTCATTAATACTGAACTTTAAATTTAACACGTTCAATTAACAACAAAAACATTCACGTTTGAGTACATTACAGCGGAAGTCTCAACATTTAAAACATACATCATTGTTTAACAAAAGAAAACATAAATCGGAATGTCAGTCTCTAGCCGGGCAGCCTTCACGCCTTCGCGCGACTCTTTTCTTTGTTACCTGAAACGTATACTAAAAGTCAGCTATCGCTGGTGAGTTCTAGTTTAAAAAGATTAGATATAAACATTATTTCTTCAAAAGTATACATAAGTTTATATATAAAGAACATAAATACGTATTCTTAACTTTTACTTTTCTTTCATCATTCTTGTGTGACTACATTAATATGCATTCACCTTTAATTTTTCCTTAACATTCATTTGGTCATACACATAAGGGTGATCAACCCGTCTTTTACTACGTATGTCACAAAGACATACGCCATGAAGCTACCGTCGTAGCCCTTTGACTCGTCCGGTCCTAGAAACCGTCCGCCTTAAAACCGTCCGGCCCACCTTCGGCCGTCCGTCGTAAACCGTCCTACCGTCGTAGTCCGTCCTTTTCGCCCGTCTACCCGAAGGTATCCGTTTCCCACGTGCTACCATGTTTGCAACCGTTCTACATATGATTTGACATTCGCTTCGACCGTCCATTAATGCCCCTTTTTATTTCCTAGCTGATGAAGGAATATTTTTGTCTCGGTTGCAAGATAGTCACGTGGTCGTCCGTCTACCGTAGTAGCCGTTAGCATCGAAGCGTCCATAACATTCACGTATATTCATAACATGCAGTATATATTATATAAATCAAGATTTCATTCATTCATATTTTGTCATTCTTTCATTCATACTTTGTAAACATACGTTTCATGCTTTGTTCATAATTCATTTTCATATATATATATATATAATTATATATATTTGTATATCACGTATGATCATATTGGCGTTCATAGTATTTATTCATTTAGTGTATACACTTCAGCCCCAAAACATTTAATAAGGTTTGCACATAACATAGAAAGGGGCACATAGAACTCACCTGATGAGCTAGTCTGGGTTGTCCTAAACAAAGTCCAACAACGTCACTTATGATCTGAATTGAGTAGTTAAATACACATCAGACCTAATCTCGACTCTAACGGTTTAATCATTCTAAACATACTGACTTTACTTAACCATTCTGATGCCTGCGCACTTAGCAAGTGCGCAGGGCCTTGGTCATGCGTACTTGACAAGTACGCAGACTTTACTTCATGCGCACTTGGTAAGTACACAGATTTTACTTCATGCGTACTTGATAAGTACGCAGAACCCTTCTTCCTGCGTACTTGATAAGTACGCAGGATCTGATTCAGGCGTAAGAGCCCTAACTTTTTGCATGCGGGTCTGATCATGTCAATATCTAAATTTTCCTTGATCAGAACGTTCGGTTTTTATTCTAGATGCTAGATCTTTGTTCATTTTCAAGTTTCATCCATAAAAACTTCACCTATTTAACTAAAACCGAAAATCCTAAAGTAATCATAAAATCTCAGATTATGATCGAGCGCTTACCTGGATTGGAGTTATGATTCAGAGAAGATGATCACGAGCACAGTAGCAACGTTCTCCTGAATTCCCGAGTTGATCCGTCACTTTCTCTCTCTAGAGCTCCCCTTTCTCTTTCTAGATGATGAAATGAAGGTGAAGTGGAGAAAGTGGGCTGCCTTGCCCCTTTTATACCTGGGCTTCCATCGGCCCGTTGGAGCCGAGCCCAAGCCCATCCGTTCTTATTTCGTTTTATGACGTTTAAATCTCTATCGTATTATTATTTACTTATTTACTATTTTTAGGATGTTACAGTTCAGGAAACAGGTCTTGCGTACTTATCAAGTACGCAAGAAGTATGTCCTGCGTACTTATCAAGTACGCATTAGGAAGATCCTGCGTACTTATCAAGTACGCAAGAAGAATGTTCTGCGTACTTGTCAAGTACGCATGAGTAAGGTCCTGCGCACTTACTAAGTGTGCAGGTAGCAGGCCGGTTAGTAAAGTCAGTATAGTCGCCTAATTCAGTATGATTAAACAGTTAGAGTCGGGATTGGGTCTGATGTGTATTTAACTACCTAATTTAGATCGTGCGAGACGTTGTTGGGCCTTTGTTTAGGACAACCAAGACTAGCTTATCAGTTGAGTTCTATGTGCCCCCTTCTATGTTATGTGCAAATCATTTTAAATGTTTTGTGGCTGAACTGTATACACTAAATGAATAAATGATATGAATGTCAATGTGATCATACGTGATATACAAATACATATATTTATATATATATGAAAATGAATTATGAACAAATAATGAAACGTATGTTTACAAAGAATGAATAAAAGAATGGCATAATGTAAATGAATGAAATCTTGCTTTATAATTATATATATTGCATGTTATGAATGTATGAATGTATGTATACGTTATGGACGGAAACGAAGCTAACGGCTACTACAGTAGACGGACGACCACTTGACTATTATGTAGCCAGAAAAGGAAAGTCTAGAAAGGTAGATTAAATAATGGCCACTACGGTGGAGTAAGTCCCTAAATCGATGCACGGTTGTATAATTAGTTCAAGTGGGAAACGGATGCCTTAGGGCAGACGGGCGAATATGACGGACTACGACGGTAGGACGGTTAAGACGGATGGCCGAAGGTTGGCCGGACGGAAGTTAAGGTGGACGGTTTCTAGGACCGGACGAGTAAAGGGCTACGACGGTAGCTTAAGGGCGTATGTCTTTGTGATATACGCAGTAAAAGATGGGTTGATCACCCTTATGTGTACGACCAATGAATGTTAAGGAAAGTAAAGGTGAATGCATATCTATGTAATCACATAAGAATGATGAAAGAAGAGCAAAAGCTATGAATACGTATTTATGTAAATGTATATATAATTATGCATACTTATAAAGAAAAGAATGTTCACCTAATCGTTTTAAACTAGAACTCACCAGCGTTAGCTGACTTTTAGTATACATTTCAGGTAAAGGAAGGAAGGGTCGTGCGATGGCGTGACGGTTACCCGACACGAAACCGACATCCCACTTTTATATATGTTAAGACAATATTATGTCGCTAATTGTTAAGACTTCCGCTGTTATGTCATGTTGTGTTGCGTTATGTAATGATTGAATTCAAATGTTTAAATTTAAGTTCAGTAATTATGACTATGTTCATGAGTAAATCCAACAAGTGAGGTTACCCGGGAAAGGGGCCTTACACCAAAGGCGTAAATCGGTGACGTTGCACCGTTGATTTACCAACGATGGGCCACCAGAATGAGTTTGGCTCCGGGACATGGCGGGAATTGGTGGGAAGATCTTCGTGAGGAGAAAGACGAGGATTGTGAAGGCAACGCACCGGGTGAATTTGTAAAAACCCCAAATTTAGGGTCTAATTTTTTTATTATTAATTACGTACTGCCTATCTAGATACTTGAACTGCTGTCTAGCAAACTCAAACACTTTGGACTACAATGTAGAACCCAATAAATACATGGTGATTACACTAATGGACTAGGCCCATTTGGCTCGACCCAACTATAGATAAACGGAACTTGGCCCATTAACGGCCTAACTAAAGGCACAATATACGAACCGAATCCAAAACAAATTAATAAACATTGTTTGACGGATCGTTACATTATTCGATATAACATATAATAATTACAAACTAAACCGTTTACATGGAGAACTGTTAGAACGATTAACGCGCTCGTACGGGTTAATACCGGTTATCCGACATGATAATATTAATAAATAATACTATTTATTCGGGCGACTGATTAGGAATTTATACGCAAGATATGCGACGTTGGATGCGCGACTGCGACAAACACCGGCGTGGACATCAGCGGGTCTTGCTAGATCCGGTATAACTACCTAATATAAACAAGTTGTTATTCTATACCTATAGTATTAAATTATTAATATTATTACTATTTAATAATTAATAACTACTTGTGGAACGCAACACGATATACCCGAAACTGATGCGTGTGAACACGCGATGCAAGAGCGATACCGACTATTTTAGAAATAGCATAATAAAATATATAATTATAGGAATTATAAAATGATAATTATTTTCGGAACGCGAAACATTTAAATAGAGCATACGCGATTAGACACGTGGTATAGGAGCGTTACCCGACTATTTTAGGACAAAGCGATTAAGTGGATAAATTAAATCATTATTTATTTTATTAGTTATTATTACTAATAATATTATTTAAACGGAGCGAGAGACGTTTATTTAGGCAAACGCGTATGAGTCACGCTGTGTCGATGCATACCAGCTAACGAAAATTTCACGAAACAAATATTTAAAACATACTTACTACCGCGTCTTATTATTATAAAAGTTATAGAATTCGAATACGGATTTAACGGACATGACGAAGACTCGAAAGGACACGCGTCATATAAAAACCAGTTAAATTTACACTGTTATTTAACCTATTCATATGTATGTATAATAATTATCATCCTTATTCTTTTTATTCCCAAATCAAATATAATCTATAAAGATTACAAATCATAACAAAATCTTGGTAAATCCAAGACATTTCCATCAAAATCCTGGCTTTTACCAAGAACCAAACATTTTCATCGAATCTTTGGAAATCCAAGGCATTGATATTTTCATTTTATATTATTATTTTCTTTTACCCAAACACTCATATTACTAATTCTTTCAATTCCTTCTCATTTGAACCCATCCAAAACAACTAGAGAGAGATGAGAGCCCGAGAGACAGACGAGAGGATCGTCCGCCATCCGGTAGCCCCCTCCCTTTCCGGCCGTCCCACGGTGGAAAAGTGACGGTGGTCCCGAGCCTTTCACCAAAATCGGAAGCAACACCACCACCATGCCGCCATCATCTTCGTCTGACCCTCTTGACTATAACCCACACACAAACCCTAACACACACAAATACTAGAGAGAGAGAAACAACTGGAGAGAGAGAGGAGAAGGCCGGCAGCCGGACATCGACGGTGGTGTCGGGTTGTGTGATGAAGACGAAGGCAGTAGCACCTGCCCCAGGCGGCTAGGGTACCGCTAATCAGCGGCGGCGATGGCGGGAGCGATGGTGGTGGAATCTGGTGAAGACGGTGACGGAGGCTAGGGTTTTCAAATCCGTGTTTCCGAAAAACCCGTCGTTCCGGTGAGCCTTGTTCCCTGTTTTCGTGATTCCATCCGGGTATATACCTACCCGTGTTTATTTATTTTCTGTTTAAAACTTTCCAACTCATTCGGTTGATTAGAGTGGCTAGGTTTTATTCCCGATGTTATAGATTTTAATAGATTTTGATAGGTTACGTTGAAGACGGGATGTCACCCGGATAGGCGGTACTGCTTGGGTCGTCCCTGACAGTCCCGGGTTTCGGTCAACGAAAGTTAAACGTGGTCAACACGGGTCAATGACAGAAACGATGAGCGGGTTCGCGTACGTGAGAATAGGTACAAACGCTTGTCAAAATTTTGTATTTATTTTTGTAATTTGTATAATGTAACATGTGTAATAGTTAGTTGAGCTAAACCGACTTGATCCCGACCCCTCGGGATTATGATGTAAAACCGAACCAAGTTTGTGTGACCGCATTTATAATAACCGGGTCTCCGCCCGAACAAAAAGAAAGATATAAAATTTATATATATATATATATATATATATATATACACACGTACACTTATAAAATACATTGTTTAGTAAAACTAAAATTATAAAAACCGTTATTACTACATTTATATAAACAAGAATATTAGTTATAAACTAAAATGGAGTATTTATTACATACAACTTATAATATATATAATTATAAATTTAGACGTATACATATACTTGCCACATATATGAATTAAAAACATATGATCTCAAATTTATATAAATATATTATTATTATTGTTATTTTATTATTATTAGTGTCATATTTTTACTGTTATTTTATTTAGTCACAAGTACTACAAATATTCATTTAAATCTAAGTCATTAATGATACAGAAGTTACAATCTTTGTTATCAATAGTGTGATTACGAAAATTATTTACAGTTACTGAAACTTCTTTAGAACAAATATTACTAGTGCTACAAATATTTGCTAGATCCGGTATAACTACCTAATATAAACAAGTTGTTATTCTATACCTATCGTATTAAATTATTAGTATTATTACTATTTAATAATTAATAACTACTTGTGGAACGCAACACGATATACCCGAAACTGATGCGTTTGAACACGCGATGCAAGAGCGATACCGACTATTTTAGAAATAGCATAATAAAATATATAATTACAGGAATTATAAAATGATAATTATTTTCGGAACGCGAAACATTTAAGTAGAGCATACGCGATTAGACACGTGGTATAGGAGCGTTACCCGACTATTTTTGGACTAAGCGATTAAGTGGATAAATTAAATCATTATTTATTTTATTAGTTAATATTACTAATAATATTATTTAAACGGAGCGAAAGACGTTTATTTAGGCAAACGCGTATGAGTCACGCTGTGTCGATGCATACCAGCTAACGAAAATTTCACGAAACAAATATTTAAAACATACTTACTACCGCGTGTTATTATTATAAAAGTTATAGAATTCGAATACGGATTTACCGGACATGACGAAGACTCGAAAGGACACGCGTCATATAAAAACCAGTTAAATTTACACTGTTATTTAACCTATTCATATGTATGTATAATAATTATCATCCTTATTCTTTTTATTCCCAAATCAAATATAATCTATAAAGATTACAAATCATAACAAAATCTTGGTAAATCCAAGACATTTCCATCAAAATCCTGGCTTTTCCAAGAACCAAACATTTTCATCGAATCTTTGGAAATCCAAGGCATTGATATTTTCATTTTATATTATTATTTTCTTTTACCCAAACACTCATATTACTAATTCTTTCAATTCCTTCTCATTTGAACCCATCCAAAACAACTAGAGAGAGATGAGAGCCCGAGAGACAGACGAGAGGATCGTCCGCCATCCGGTAGCCCCCTCCCTTTCCGGCCGTCCCACGGTGGAAAAGTGACGGTGGTCCCGAGCCTTTCACCAAAATCGGAAGCAACACCACCACCATGCCACCATCATCTTCGTCTGACCCTCTTGACTATAACCCACACACAAACCCTAACACACACAAATACTAGAGAGAGAGAGAAACAACTGGAGAGAGAGAGGAGGAGGCCGGCAGCCGGACATCGACGGTGGTGTCGGGTTGTGTGATGAAGACGAAGGCAGTAGCACCTGCCCTAGGCGGCTAGGGTACCGCTAATCAGCGGCGGCGATGGCGGGAGGATTTTGGCGGGAGCGATGGTGGTGGAATCTGGTGAAGACGGTGACGTCTGCTAGGGTTTTCAAATCCGTGTTTCCGGAAAACCCGTCGTTCCGGTGAGCCTTGTTCCCTGTTTTCGTGATTCCATCCGGGTATATACCTACCCGTGTTGATTTATTTTCTGTTTAAAACTTTCCAACTCATTCGGTTGATTAGAGTGGCTAGGTTTTATTCCCGACGTTATAGATTTTAATAGATTTTGATAGGTTACGTTGAAGACGGGATATCACCCGGATAGGCGGTACTGCTTGGGTCGTCCCTGACAGTCCCGGGTTTCGGTCAACGAAAGTTAAACCTGGTCAACACGGGTCAATGACAGAAACGATGAGTGGGTTCGCGTACGTGAGAATAGGTACAAACGCTTGTCAAAATTTTGTATTTATTTTTGTAATTTGTATAATGTAACATGTGTAATTGTAACATTCCGAAAATAGTAAAATAAGTAAATAAAATACGATGGAGATTTAAACGTCCTAAAGCGAAATAAGAACGGATGGGCTTGGGCTCGGCTCCAACGGGCCGAGGGAAGCCCAGGTATAAAAGGGGCAAGGCAGCCCACTAACTCATTTCACCCTCACTTGCACCATCTTAGAGAGAGAAAGGGAGCCCGGGTCTAGAGAGAGAAAGTCGACGGATCGTCACGAGATTTAAGGAGCACGTTACTACTGAGATCGTGAGCAAAACCTCCGGATCAGAATTCCAATCCAGGTAATGATTCGATCATAATATGAGTTCTTGTTCATTTTTGGGGTTTCTCGAGTTTTAGCTAAATAGGTGATGTTTTTACGGATGAAACTTGATAATAAGCTTAGAAATAGAATCTAGAATGAAAACCGCACGTTTTGATCAAAGAAAATTGTAAGATTAGCATGATCGGATTAACATGCAAGAATTCCAAAATTTTGGTCCAAGAACCAGGTACTGCGTACTTACCAAGTGCGCAGGAAGGAATCCCTGCGTACTTACTAAGTGCGCAGGCAGCACTCCATGCGTACTTACCAAGTACGCAGGAGGAAGACTCCTGCGCACTTACCAAGTGCGCATGAGCAAGTTCCTGCGCACTTACTAAGTGCACAGGCAGCAGACAGCAGGCCACAGGTTGGTTAAGTAAAGTCAGTAAGTTTAGAATGATTAAACCATTAGAGTCAGGGTTGGGTCTAATGTGTATTTAACTACCTAATCCAGATCGGAAGTGACGCTGTTGGGCCTTTGTTTAGGACAACCTAGAGTAGCTCATCAGGTGAGTTCTATGTGCCCCCTTCTATGTTATGTGCAAATGATTTATAAATGTTTTGGGGCTGAAGTGTATACACTAAATGAATAAATGTTATAAGTGTCAATGTGATCATACGTATATATATATATAATTACTTATATATGTGAAAATGAATTATGAATAAAGAATGAATCGTATGATACACAGAATGAACGAAAGAAGGACATAACGTAAATGAATGAAATCTTGCTTTATAATATATATATTGCATGTTATGAATGAATGTAAACGTTATGAACCCTTCTATGACAACGGCTACTTCGGTAGACGGACGACCACGTGATTATTTTGCAACCGGGACAAAAACGTTCCTTCGCAAGCTAGGACGTATGAAAAGGTATAAATGGACGGTCGAAGCAAGCCTTAACTAATGTAGAACGGTTGCATACATAATGGTCACGTGGGAAACGGATGCCCTAGGGCAGACGGATAAAAATGACGGACTACGACGGTAGGACGGTAAAGAGCGGACGGACAAAGGTTGCCGGACGAAATTAATGATATTACGGACGGTTTTCTAGAGCCGGACGGTAATGAAATGGGCTACGACGGTAGTTCTGACTGCGATGTCTTTGTGACATTCGCGACAAGTATGATGGGTTGATCTCCCTTAAGATTATGGCCAATATGTGTTCTCTCAATGAAAGTATGAATGTACATATGTATGTACCCTCAATGAATGTTATGTGAGAACAATAAAGTAAAGAATATATAAAAGTACGAATACACATTCATTTATTATATTTATGATAAGATAAATGTTATGTGTGAATGTATTTAATCTAGAACTCACCAGCGTTAGCTGACTTTTAGTATACATTTCAGGTAAGGGAAGAAAAGGTCGTGCGATGGCGTGAAGGTTACCCGACACAAGACTGACATCCCACTTTTTTGGTAAAGAATATGTTATGTTTTATTTGTAAAGACTTCCGCTGTTATGATTATGTGAATAAATGGATGAATGTTTTAATTTAAGTTCAGTATTTATGACTATGTTTATGAGTAAATCCAATAAGTGAGGTCGCCCGGTTTAGGGACCTTACAAGTTGGTATCAGAGCAATAGTTTGAGAGATTTAGGCATCCCTAAATGTCTAGACTCAAACTGATTATGGGACCTACGCACGGATGTCAGTATGGGTAACCAACGCCAACGCTAGCACGGTAAGTAAGTCGTAAAGTTAATGCTCTTGCATAGGAATAGATACCTTAACTTAGAACAAATATATGTTAATGCCACGACTTATTTGAAGAGTTTCGAACCCGAAAAGCAATGTAAATTAGTAATCACAAACCGGTCACTGTAATTAAGAATTTACCTTGCTCGTACTGTTCCAAACTATGATCTGAAGAAAGGACATTGATGTATTCCCTTTTTAACAATCCAGGAAATTAAGAACTATGGCTGGTGGAGGAAGGACAGGACCTCGAGGCGGTCGCACTGGCCGACGAGGTAGACCTCCGTTGAACCCAAGATTTGAAGAAGAAGAGAGTGTGCACGCAGAGCACACCGAAAGTGTGCACGAAACAGAAGTGACCCCAATTAGGGACAACAGTCCAGGGCCTATACAGTTGGAACCTGAAGTCAGGGATGCTATTGCCCGTGAAGTTGTGCTCACTTTGCAGAAGGTATTGCCTGATCTACTATCCGAGGCAATAAAGAAAAGTAGAGAGGGGGATGAAGGAAACCACGAAGAGACAGTATATGACAGCGACGGGGATGAGATAAAAGTGGGGCCAAGCACTAAAGGGTGCACTTATAAAGGTTTCAAAGATGGAGACCCACCCAAGTTTAATGGTAGCAAGGATTCGGTGGCTACTTTGGAATGGATTGAGAGAATGAACGCTGTAATCAACATCAGCGAGTGCCGACCAGACCAGGCGGTTAAATATGTTGCTCATTCTTTCACCAATGAAGCACTAGGTTGGTGGAGAAATATTCAAAGAACAAAGTCGCCACATGCTCTTGCCCGAATGACATGGGAGTTGTAATCCAAAAGTTCTGCCCACAGAATGAGATTGATCGTGTGGAGAACGAGTTCCTAAACTTCAAAGCTGGCGACAAGACTCATCGCCAATATACTTCAAGGTTCAACGAGCTGGCCCAACTGGTACCACACTTGGTGGAAACCGAAGAACGTATGATCAAATACTATGTCAAGGGTCTGCCACAAAGGGTCCGTGTCCATGTAAAAGCCAACCTACCCTCGACCTTCGAGTCGGTAGTCAACCTGTCTGGAATCGTTTACGACGATTATGCCAACGAGGACCCGGCACCTGTGACACAAAAGAGGAAGTGGGAGAACTCGTCTAGAGGCACCGGAAAAGGGAATGAAACAATTGAAATTAAGAAACCGAGGTTGGTCGGATATGAAACGTGCAAGAGATGTGGAAAACAACATCTTGGCGAGTGTCGAATCGGCACCACCGTGTGTTATAAGTGCGGAAGGCCGGGGCACTACTCTCGAGATTGTTTGAAGGATGTCAAATGTCAAGTATGTGGATTGTTTGGACATCTGACAAAGAATTGCAGGAAGACCGGCCAATCTGGTTCGGGAAAGGAGAAGGAACAGGAACAACAAAAGGCAAGGACTCGGGCCTATGCCTTAACTGAGGAAGAAGCAAGGGGAAACCCTGATGTCGTGTCAGGTACGTTTCTAGTTAATGATGAACGTGCTGCGATTTTATTTGATTCTGGTGCTAGTAAAAGCTTTATATCAAATGCATTTAGTCGTAAACTAGATTGCACTATCAACACCATAGTAAAGGCCTTTAGCGTACAAACTGCCGTTGGTAAAAATTCGGCAGTATTCCAAGTCACGGAGGATTGCATCATAGAAATAGAGGGTCATAAGTTCCCTTCTAGATTATTCCTTCTCACCTTAGGAGGATTCGATATAGTATTGGGTATGGATTGGCTAGCTGCCAATGAAGCTCAAATCATATGTAAACGTAAGAGGATACACCTCAAAGCTCCAAGCGGCAGTCCAATTACGGTTTATGGGGATTGGAATTGCACGATGCCGAACGTCATCTCGATGATTAAGGCCGAAAGTTATATGAGGCGCGGTTGCGAAGCTTATCTGGCGTATGTTATTGACGATAGAATGAAAACGAAAGAACTCAAGAATGTACCCGTGGTGTGCAACTTTCCGGAAGTGTTCCCTGAGGATCTACCTGGGTTGCCACCCGATCGGGAAATAGAATTTCAGATTGATTTACTGCCAGGAGCTGAGCCCGTTGCCAAAGCCCCCTACCGATTGGCTCCGTCAGAAATGAAAGAATTGATGTCTCAACTAGAGGAACTAACAGAAAAAGGATTTGTTAGACCGAGCATCTCACCATGGGGCGCTCCGGTATTATTTGTAAAGAAAAAGGACGGCAGCATGCGCATGTGCATTGATTACCGCGAATTGAACAAGAGAACAGTAAAGAACAAATACCCGCTACCTAGAATAGACGATCTTTTTGATCAACTGCAAGGTGCGAGTTGGTTCTCAAAGATCGATCTTAGGTCGGGTTACCATCAGTTGAAAGTAAGAGAAGAAGACGTACCAAAGACCGTGTTTCACACGCGTTATGGACATTATGAATTCCTCGTGATGTCCTTCGGATTGACTAACGCTCCAGCAGCGTTCATGGATTTGATGAATAGAGTATGTCGACCAATGTTGGATCGATCAGTGATAGTTTTCATAGACGACATACTGATATATTCGAAAAACGAGGGTGATCACCACTGTCACCTAAGAGAAGTTCTGGAAGTGTTAAAGCAGGAGAAGTTGTACGCGAAATTCTCCAAATGCGCGTTCTGGCTTAGGGAAGTCCAATTCCTAGGTCATGTGATAAACCCAAACGTCATCATGGTAGATCCTGCAAAGATAGAAACAGTAAAGGAATGGAACATCCCAAAGACACCAACAGAGATACGAAGTTTTCTTGGATTGGTAGGCTACTATCGAAGGTTCATTCAAGATTTCTCAAGGATAGCCTCGCCACTAACTAAACTGACACGGAAAGAAGTGAAATATGAATGGAGTCAAACCCAAAATAACGTGTTTGAGGAACTTAAGACACGATTAACCCAAGCTCCAGTCTTGACTCTACCTGAGGGAAATGAAGACTTGGTAGTCTACTCTGACGCTTCGGGGCAGGGTTTAGGTTGCGTACTTATGCAACGAGGAAAGGTAATTGCTTATGCCTCACGACAACTAAAGATTAACGAGGTTAACTACCCAACGCACAATTTCGAGTTAGCAGCAGTAGTTTTCGCATTGAAAATATGGAGGCACTATTTATATAGAGTTAAATGCACCATCTACTCCGATTATAAAAGCTTGAAGTACTTTTTCGAGCAAAAAGAATTAAACATGAGGCAAAGGAGGTGGTTAGAGCTACTGAAAGACTATGACTGTGAAATATTGTACCATCCAGGCAAGGCAAATGTTGTGGCTGACGCTTTAAGTAGAAAGGAAGAATCGGCACCTATCCGGATCAAAGCGTGTCAGCTGATTATAACACCAGATTTGATGGGCGAAATAACAAAGGCACAAGATGAAGCACTGTTAGAAAGAAATGTGAAACGGGAAAGAATAGTAGGACAACAAGGGAACTTAAGTGCAAATACATACGGTGTACGAACTAGGTTTGGCCGGATGTGGATACCTAAGATTGGCGAGCTTAGAGCCAAAATACTCGATGAGGCCCATAAGTCTCGTTATTCTATCCACCCCGGGACAAACAAAATGTATCAAGACTTGAAGAAAGAGTACTGGTGGCCTGGCATGAAGAATGACGTGACTGAATACGTGAGCAAGTGCTTAACGTGTTCACTAGTTAAAGCCGAGCACCAGAAACCATGCGGTAAAATGCAACCTTTACCTATACCAGAATGGAAGTGGGAAGAGATCGCAATGGACTTCATTACCAAGCTACCGCGAACAGCTAAAGGCAATGATACCATTTGGGTGATCGTCGACCGTTTGATGAAAAGTGCTCACTTCCTGCCCATACGTGAGTCTTCTTCGTCAGAAAGACTAGCAGAAGTATGTATCAAGGAGATTGTGAGCAGACATGGTATGCCGCTGTCGATTGTGTCCGACAGGGATACTAGATTCACGTCAAGGTTTTGGAAGAAATTCAACGAAGCAATGGGCACTAGACTGAACATCAGCACTGCTTACCACCCTCAAACCGATGGCCAATCTGAAAGGACCATTCAGACCTTGGAGGACATGCTCCGGGCCTGTATCATTGACTTCGGTGGGAGTTGGGACAGCCATCTACCATTGGCAGAATTTTCATATAACAACAGCTATCACACGACTATTGGCATGCCGCCATTTGAAATGTTATATGGGAGAAAATGCAGAACTGTAAGGCCCCTTTCTCGGGTAACCTCACTTGTTGGATTTACTCATAAACATAGTCATAAATACTGAACTTAAATTAAAACATTCGTCATTCAATCACATAATCAAAACAGCGGAAGTCTTTACAAATAAAAGCATAACATATTCTTAACAAACAAAAGTGGGATGTCAGTCTTGTGCCAGGTAACCTTCACGCCTTCGCACGACCCTTTCCTTTGTTACCTGAAATGTATACTAAAAGTCAGCTAACGCTGGTGAGTTCTAGTTTAAAGACAATCATACATAATATTTATCTTATCCTGAATATAATGTATACATGTATATTCATACTTTTAAATATTCTTTACTTTACTGTTCTCACATAACATTCATTGAGGGTATATACATATGTACATACATACTTTCTTTGGGAGAACACATATTGGCCATAATCTTAAGGGAGATCAACCCATCATACTTGTCGCGAATGTCACGAAGACATCGCAGTCAGAGCTACCGTCGTAGCCCTTCTCATAACCGTCCGGCTCTAGAAAACCGTCCGTCATAACATTAAATCCGTCCGGCAACTTTTGTCCGTCCGCTCTTAACCGTCCTACCGTCGTAGTCCGTCATAACATTAAATCCGTCTGCCCTAGGGCATCCGTTTCCCACGCGACCATTATGTATGCAACCGTTCTACATTAGTTAAGGCAATTGCTTCGACCGTCCATTTTTACCTTTTCATACGTCCTATCTTACGTAGGAACGTTTTCGTCCCGGTTGCAAAATAGTCACGTGGTCGTCCGTCTACCGAAGTAGCCGTTGTCACAGAAGGGTTTATAACGTTTACATTCATTCATAACATGCAATATATATAATATAAAGCAAGATTTCATTCTTTTACGTTATATCCTTCTTTCATTCTTTCTTTATATCATACGCTTCATTCTTTATTCATAATTCATTTTCACATATATAAGTATTTATATATTCATATATATACGTATGATCACATTGTCACTTATAGCATTTATCCATTTAGTGTATACACTTCAGCCCCAAAACATTTATAAATCATTTGCACATACATAGAAGGGGGCACATAGAACTCACCTGACGAGCTACTCTAGGTTGTCCTAAACAAAGGCCCAACAGCGTCACCTCCGATCTGGATTAGGTAGTTAAATACACATTAGACCCAACCCCGACTCTAATGGTTTAATCATTCTAAACTTACTGACTTTACTTAACCAACCTGTGGCCTGCTGTCTGCTTCCTGCGCACTTAGTAAGTGCGCAGGGACTTGCTCATGCGCACTTGGTAAGTGCGCAGGAGTCTTCCTCCTGCGTACTTGGTAAGTACGCAGGGACTGCTGCCTGCGCACTTAGTAAGTACGCAGGGATTCCTTCCTGCGCACTTGGTAAGTACGCAGCACCTGGTTCTTGGACCAAAATTTCGGAATTCTTGCATGTTAATCCGATCATGCTAATCTTATAATTTTCTTTGATCAAAACGTGCGGTTTTCATTCTAGATTCTATTTCTAAGCTTATTTTCAAGTTTCATCCATAAAAACATCACCTATATAGCTAAAACTCGAGAAACCCCAAAATGAACAAAGACTCATATTATGATCGAATCATTACCTGGATTGGAATTCTGATCCAGAGGTTTTGCTCAGGATCTCAGTAGTAACGTGCTCCTTAAATCTCGTGACGATCCGTCGACTTTCTCTCTCTAGACTCGGGCTCCCTTTCTCTCTCTAGAATTGGTGAAATGGAGGTGAAATGGTCAAATGGGCTGTCTTGCCCCTTTTATACCTGGGCTTCCCTCGGCCCGTTGGAGTCGAGCCCAAGTCCATCCGTTCTTATTTCATTTTATGTCGTATAAATCTCCATCGTATTATTATTTACTTATTTACTATTTTCGGGATGTTACAAGTCTACCCTCCTTAAAGAGGTTTCGTCCTCGAAACTGTTTATACGTCAAACAATTGAGGGTATAGTTCCCTCATCTCGTCTTCTTTTTCCCATGTAGCTTCCGACCCTTTTCTATGTTTCCATTGTATCTTGACTAACGGTATCGACTTGTTGCGTAGTCGTTTCTCAGCTCGGTCAAGGATGGCTGTTGGTTCCTCTATGTAATTTAGGTTGTTATCCACCTCGATCTCGTCGTAAGGTATGTGAGCTGTGTCATCGGCTAGGCACTTGCGTAGGTGAGACACGTGGAACGTAGGGTGTATTCCATGAAGCTCAACGGGTAGGTCGAGTCTGTAAGCAACTTGACCCACTCTTGCTAAAATCTTGAAAGGTCCGACAAACCTTGGACTCAGTTTGCCACGCTTCCTGAATCGGATTATTCCTTTCCACGGTGATACCTTTAACAGTACCATGTCCCCTACTTGAAACTCTAAATCCCTTCTTCTCTTGTCCGCGTATGATTTCTGTCTGTCCTTTGCGGCTTTCATTCGAGCCTTGATTTGGTCAAATTTCTCGGAAGTAGCTTTGACCACTTCGAGACTTGCAAAATCCTTTTGTCCAATTTCCCCCCAACAAACCGGGGTCCTACATTTCCTCCCATACAACATTTCAAATGGCGGCATGTCAATTGTTGAGTGATAGCTGTTGTTATATGAAAATTCTGCCAATGGTAGATGGCTGTCCCAGCTCCCACCGAAGTCAATGATACAGGCCCGGAGCATGTCCTCCAAGGTCTGAATGGTCCTTTCAGATTGACCATCGGTTTGAGGGTGGTAAGCGGTGCTGATGTTCAGTCTGGTTCCCATCGCTTCATTGAATTTCTTCCAAAACCTTGAGGTGAATCTAGTATCCCTGTCGGACACAATCGACAGTGGCATACCATGTCTACTCACAATTTCCTTTATAAATACTTCTGCTAGTCTTTCCGACGAAGAAGCCTCACGTATTGGCAAGAAGTGAGCACTTTTCGTCAATCGGTCGACGATCACCCAAATGGTATCATTGCCTTTAGCTGTTCGCGGTAGCTTGGTAATGAAGTCCATTGTGATCTCTTCCCACTTCCATTCTGGTATAGGTAAAGGTTGCATTTTACCACATGGTTTCTAGTGCTCGGCCTTAACTAGTGAACATGTTAGGCACTTGTTCACGTACTCAGTCACATCATTCTTCATGCCAGGCCACCGGTACTCTTTCTTCAAGTCTTGATACATTTTGTTTATTAAAGTCTAACACCTTCTCTTTTTGTTCCTTGACAACCTAAGTCCTAAACGGGTCTCGTGTTTTAAATAGAAATAGATTTGGGATGTCTCTTATACATGATTATAAATCTGTCCGTCATGACTAGGTTGTCTCTTAAGTTTCTGTAACTCACTTGTTCTGATTCATGAAAATAATATAAACATTCGATGCCACAGGTGAATTGCGTGTAGTTAGGGTTTACACGTTACTACTACCTCTTCTCCTTTATTATGGTTTCTTCGGATGTTGTATTGAATGGTATAACTTACTTTAATCTGATGTACCTCTCGTGGGTGGGCTTAACTCGAATCCACCAAGCATTTGCGTGGATTAGTTATGCTGAGCGGGCCATGAACCCTCTTCAACACTTAGGAGCGTCCCTTAGATATCCTAGTATCTTGTTTAAATTGCCTACTCTGTGCTCTAGGTAGTTGTTATCATTCTCTTTCTAAGTCGCTTCGGTTATTACATGTACTTCATAAATTATCCTTGGTGTATTCGTTCTCGAAAGAACATACCATGTCATTCCCGAATGAATTCTATTATCTCGTTCCTGAAGGAACCATATCATTTCGTTCCCGAAGGAACCTTATCGTTTTGTTCTCGTAGGGACTATACTGTTGCGTTCCCGAAGGAACCATATGAAGCCTTACTTTATCATACTAAACTTTTGGGAAGGTATTCATTCAGACGGAACACTAGGTATACGATCTTTACATTCATATTCCTATACACGTAACTCCCTTCTTGTCTTTCTTTAAAACATACTCATCATGGTTTCACATTTCTCATCATTAGTCTATTACGTACCACTCTTACTTCATATCACTGGATGGTCTTAGGGGTTGGCATCCCTTGTGACCAAAAATATACATTTTCTAACTTTTCGTGACCGTTAACAGTTTTCGTATGCGATTCTTTTATAATTTCATTCATAGGTTTGTTTAATTAGTTGGCACGTGTGGTGATACTCGATTTATTCCTTTCCTTTCTGCTCTAATTAGGTTCCTTATTGGCCTTTCAATTTCAGTAGTCTCACGTGCTCTTGACTTGACTTAATCATCGTAGAGTGTTTTCTGACTCGTCTTGAGTCCTTGCTTCCACTTACGCCTTACTTCACACCATTGGGCTTGCCTTTCACATCCATCCTGAACAACAATCCTTGGGTTGGATCTGGTTTTATTTGGTTTTGCCTGCTCGCCCTAATTAACATCACGGTTCTAGTCATTTGTTGTCGTTGGTATATCTATCTTCCCGTTTCAGCGAATGCTCATAATAGTTTATCTGGGGTTGTATTTTGCATGGAGAGATGCCATTGGTGTATTCGTGCACTCATATATTTCTTGGACATATACTCGTGTGGTTATTTCCTTCATACTCTTGCATACTTCGACAGTAGACCAATGTTTATTCATCATATGGTGTTTGTGTTAAGCATAGACAATTCCTGTTCAAAAGCAGTTCTCTAAATGGGTGCTTGTCTGACATATGTAGCACTCATGTATCATACTTAACGTGTAATCCTTGGTAGTCACTTTCCCAATTCGAAACAAACAAGTGCTGAGTTCCTCAAATTCTACTTACTTGGTCTTCGTCGTTCGCGGGTTGCCATGCGAAGCAACCTTCTATTTGGGGCTTGATAGGTCCTCTCATCATCCTCATACTAATCCTCTCTAGTGCAATCTTTCCATTTCTTTGTGTTTGATTGATTTACTACTTCCATCACTGTTGCATCAGGTTCCGGACCAGGTTTCGTCAATCTTTCTAAACCTGTTTCTTCGTGTCACTCAAATTCAGTAAGCTTCATTTAGGGTTCCATTCCTTCTCATTCCACCTTTGGTGTGTCGTTGTTGCCATCATTCGTCTTGCTAACTCGTTACAACCGCCATTACTTAGGTGACTAATCTCATAGTCTTGGTTGGAGTGATTAAATTGTTTTTGGTGACATGTGTATTAATCCACACGATAAGGTTCATCAGTATGCACAAGCACATGTAAATTTACAATTACGTGGATCCTGACGTAATTGCCAACTTACCTTACTTGTGAATTTCTGACTCGTCTTATAATGCTTCATAATTTAAATGTCTTCTATAAACAGTGCCTAATCCATGTATCCTTCTTCCTTTCCTAAACTCCTTGTTGAAGGAAGTCATTCATGAATATTCGTTACTAGTCTACTCGGACCGTTGCTATTCTGTCATCTTTCTTTCTTTGTGTTTATCGAACTCTTGCTCATTGTTTGTGATTCACATCACCTGGATCTCACTGTTCTTATAATTTGTGCGCATTTCGTAGTATTAGGCTAACATCTCTTTCACTCTTTATGGTGAGTACATACGACGGATGACAAATCGAGACACATTTACACAGTAAAAGATTGATAACAGTAGCTACGTGTTATTATTAATCCTTTACTGTACTCGTGTGCTCAAATTGTCTACCATCTTATGTCCTATGTGTAATTATTCATATCAGTAGTTATATTGGTAACTAAGGCATGTGTCCTATGCTAAGACATCTATCCTGAGTTATATATATTGACATTGATACTTACTTACTTGTTTTGGCGTTGGCGTTGGCTACCCGTACTGACATCCGTGCGTTGGTCCCATAATCAGTTTGAGTCTAGACATTTAGGGATGTCTAAATCTCTCAAACTATTGCTCTGATACCAACTTGTAAGGCCCCTTTCTCGGGTAACCTCACTTGTTGGATTTACTCATAAACATAGTCATAAATACTGAACTTAAATTAAAACATTCGTCATTCAATTACATAATCAAAACAGCGGAAGTCTTTACAAATAAAAGCATAACATATTCTTAACAAACAAAAGTGGGATGTCAGTCTTGTGCCAGGTAACCTTCACGCCTTCGCACGACCCTTTCCTTTGTTACCTGAAATGTATACTAAAAGTCAGCTAACGCTGGTGAGTTCTAGTTTAAAGACAATCATACATAATATTTATCTTATCCTGAATATAATGTATACATGTATATTCATACTTTTAAATATTCTTTACTTTACTGTTCTCACATAACATTCATTGAGGGTATATACATATGTACATACATACTTTCTTTGGGAGAACACATATTGGCCATAATCTTAAGGGAGATCAACCCATCATACTTGTCGCGAATGTCACGAAGACATCGCAGTCAGAGCTACCGTCGTAGCCCTTCTCATAACCGTCCGGCTCTAGAAAACCGTCCGTCATAACATTAAATCCGTCCGGCAACTTTTGTCCGTCCGCTCTTAACCGTCCTACCGTCGTAGTCCGTCATAACATTAAATCCGTCTGCCCTAGGGCATCCGTTTCCCACGCGACCATTATGTATGCAACCGTTCTACATTAGTTAAGGCAATTGCTTCGACCGTCCATTTTTACCTTTTCATACGTCCTATCTTACGTAGGAACGTTTTCGTCCCGGTTGCAAAATAGTCACGTGGTCGTCCGTCTACCGAAGTAGCCGTTGTCACAGAAGGGTTTATAACGTTTACATTCATTCATAACATGCAATATATATAATATAAAGCAAGATTTCATTCTTTTACGTTATATCCTTCTTTCATTCTTTCTTTATATCATACGCTTCATTCTTTATTCATAATTCATTTTCACATATATAAGTATTTATATATTCATATATATACGTATGATCACATTGTCACTTATAGCATTTATCCATTTAGTGTATACACTTCAGCCCCAAAACATTTATAAATCATTTGCACATACATAGAAGGGGGCACATAGAACTCACCTGACGAGCTACTCTAGGTTGTCCTAAACAAAGGCCCAACAGCGTCACCTCCGATCTGGATTAGGTAGTTAAATACACATTAGACCCAACCCCGACTCTAATGGTTTAATCATTCTAAACTTACTGACTTTACTTAACCAACCTGTGGCCTGCTGTCTGCTTCCTGCGCACTTAGTAAGTGCGCAGGGACTTGCTCATGCGCACTTGGTAAGTGCGCAGGAGTCTTCCTCCTGCGTACTTGGTAAGTACGCAGGGACTGCTTCCTGCGCACTTAGTAAGTACGCAGGGATTCCTTCCTGCGCACTTGGTAAGTACGCAGCACCTGGTTCTTGGACCAAAATTTCGGAATTCTTGCATGTTAATCCGATCATGCTAATCTTACAATTTTCTTTGATCAAAACGTGCGGTTTTCATTCTAGATTCTATTTCTAAGCTTATTTTCAAGTTTCATCCATAAAAACATCACCTATATAGCTAAAACTCGAGAAACCCCAAAATGAACAAAGACTCATATTATGATCGAATCATTACCTGGATTGGAATTCTGATCCAGAGGTTTTGCTCACGATCTCAGTAGTAACGTGCTCCTTAAATCTCGTGACGATCCGTCGACTTTCTCTCTCTAGACTCGGGCTCCCTTTCTCTCTCTAGAATTGGTGAAATGGAGGTGAAATGGTCAAATGGGCTGTCTTGCCCCTTTTATACCTGGGCTTCCCTCGGCCCGTTGGAGTCGAGCCCAAGTCCATCCGTTCTTATTTCATTTTATGTCGTACAAATCTCCATCGTATTATTATTTACTTATTTACTATTTTCGGGATGTTACAAGAACCCCGGTTTGTTGGGGGGAAATTGGGCAGAAGGATTTTGCAAGTCTCGAAGTGGTCAAAGCAACTTCTGAAAAATTTGATCAAATCAAGGCTCGAATGAAAGCCGCAAAGGACAGACAAAAATCATACGCGGACAAGAGAAGAAGGGACTTAGAGTTTCAAGTGGGGGACATGGTACTATTGAAAGTATCACCATGGAAAGGAATCATCCGATTCAGAAAGCGTGGCAAACTGAGTCCAAGGTTCGTCGGACCTTTCAAGATCTTAGCGAGAGTGGGTCAAGTTGCTTACAGACTCGACCTACCTGTTGAGCTTAGTGGAATACACCCTACGTTCCACGTGTCGCACTTACGCAAATGCCTAGCCGACGACACAGCTCAGATACCCTACGACGATATTGAAGTGGATAACAGTCTGAATTATGTAGAGGAACCAATAGCTATTCTTGACCGAGCTGAAAAACGACTACGCAATAAATCGATCCCTTTAATCAAAGTACAATGGAAGCACAGAAAAGGGTCGGAAGCTACATGGGAAAAAGAAGACGAGATGAGGGGACTATACCCTCAATTGTTTGACGTATAAATAGTTTCGAGGACGAAACCTCTTTAAGGAGGGTAGACTTGTAACATTCCGAAAATAGTAAAATAAGTAAATAAAATACGATGGAGATTTAAACGTCCCAAAGCGAAATAAGAACGGATGGGCTTGGGCTCGGCTCCAACGGGCCGAGCGAAGCCCAGGTATAAAAGGGGCAAGGCAGCCCACTAACTCATTTCACCCTCACTTGCACCATCTTAGAGAGAGAAAGGGAGCCCGGGTCTAGAGAGAGAAAGTCGACGGATCGTCACGAGATTTAAGGAGCACGTTACTACTGAGATCGTGAGCAAAACCTCCGGATCAGAATTCCAATCAGGTAATGATTCGATCATAATATGAGTTCTTGTTCATTTTTGGGGTTTCTCGAGTTTTAGCTAAATAGGTGATGTTTTTACGGATGAAACTTGATAATAAGCTTAGAAATAGAATCTAGAATGAAAACCGCACGTTTTGATCAAAGAAAATTGTAAGATTAGCATGATCGGATTAACATGCAAGAATTCCGAAATTTTGGTCCAAGAACCAGGTACTGCGTACTTACCAAGTGCGCAGGAAGGAATCCCTGCGTACTTACTAAGTGCGCAGGCAGCAGTCCCTGCGTACTTACCAAGTACGCAGGAGGAAGACTCCTGCGCACTTACCAAGTGCGCATGAGCAAGTCCCTGCGCACTTACTAAGTGCGCAGGCAGCAGACAGCAGGCCACAGGTTGGTTAAGTAAAGTCAGTAAGTTTAGAATGATTAAACCATTAGAGTCAGGGTTGGGTCTAATGTGTATTTAACTACCTAATCCAGATCGGAAGTGACGCTGTTGGGCCTTTGTTTAGGACAACCTAGAGTAGCTCATCAGGTGAGTTCTATGTGCCCCCTTCTATGTTATGTGCAAATGATTTATAAATGTTTTGGGGCTGAAGTGTATACACTAAATGAATAAATGTTATAAGTGTCAATGTGATCATACGTATATATATATATAATTACTTATATATGTGAAAATGAATTATGAATAAAGAATGAATCATATGATACAAAGAATGAACGAAAGAAGGACATAAAGTAAATGAATGAAATCTTGCTTTATAATATATATATTGCATGTTATGAATGAATGTAAACGTTATGAACCCTTCTATGACAACGGCTACTTCGGTAGACGGACGACCACGTGATTATTTTGCAACCGGGACAAAAACGTTCGTTCGCAAGCTAGGAAGTATGAAAAGGTATAAATGGACGGTCGAAGCAAGCCTTAACTAATGTAGAACGGTTGCATACATAATGGTCACGTGGGAAACGGATGCCCTAGGGCAGACGGATAAAAATGACGGACTACGACGGTAGGACGGTAAAGAGCGGACGGACAAAGGTTGCCGGACGAAATTAATGATATGACGGACGGTTTTCTAGAGCCGGACGGTAATGAAATGGGCTACGACGGTAGTTCTGACTGCGATGTCTTTGTGACATTCGCGACAAGTATGATGGGTTGATCTCCCTTAAGATTATGGCCAATATGTGTTCTCTCAATGAAAGTATGTATGTACATATGTATGTACCCTCAATGAATGTTATGTGAGAACAATAAAGTAAAGAATATATAAAAGTACGAATACACATTCATTTATTATATTTATGATAAGATAAATGTTATGTGTGAATGTCTTTAATCTAGAACTCACCAGCGTTAGCTGACTTTTAGTATACATTTCAGGTAAGGGAAGAAAAGGTCGTGCGATGGCGTGAAGGTTACCCGGCACAAGACTGACATCCCACTTTTTTTGTAAAGAATATGTTATGTTTTATTTGTAAAGACTTCCGCTGTTATGATTATGTGAATAAATGGATGAATGTTTTAATTTAAGTTCAGTATTTATGACTATGTTTATGAGTAAATCCAATAAGTGAGGTCGCCCGGTTTAGGGACCTTACAGTAATAGTTAGTTGAGCTAAACCGACTTGATCCCGACCCCTCAGGATTTTGATGTAAAACCGAACCAAGTTTGTGTGACCGCATTTATAATAACCGGGTCTCCGCCCGAACAAAAAGAAAGATATAAAATTTATATATATATATATACACACGTACACTTATAAAATACATTGTTTAGTAAAACTAAAATTATAAAAACCGTCATTACTACATTTATATAAACAAGAATATTAGTTATAAACTAAAAGAGAGTATTTATTACATACAACTTATAATATATATAATTATAAATTTAGACGTATACATATACTTGCCACATATATGAATTAAAAACATATGATCTCATATTTATATAAATATATTATTATTATTATTGTTATTTTATTATTATTAGTGTCATATTTTTACTGTTATTTTATTTAGTCACAAGTACTACAAATATTCATTTCAAGCTAAGTCATTAATGATACAGAAGTTACAATCTTTGTTAACAATAGTGTGATTACGAAAATTATTTACAGTTACTGAAACTTCTTTAGAACAAATATTACTAGTGCTACAAATATTTGCTAGATCCGGTATAACTACCTAATATAAACAAGTTGTTATTCTATACCTATCGTATTAAATTATTAGTATTATTACTATTTAATAATTAATAACTACTTGTGGAACGCAACACGATATACCCGAAACTGATGCGTTTGAACACGCGATGCAAGAGCGATACCGACTATTTTAGAAATAGCATAATAAAATATATAATTATAGGAATTATAAAATGATAATTATTTTCGGAACGCGAAACATTTAAATAGAGCATACGCGATTAGGCACGTGGTATAGGAGCGTTACCCGACTATTTTTGGACTAAGCGATTAAGTGGATAAATTAAATCATTATTTATTTTACTAGTTATTATTACTAATAATATTATTTAAACGGAGCGAGAGACGTTTATTTAGGCAAACGCGTATGAGTCACGCTGTGTCGATGCATACCAGCTAACGAAAAATTCACGAAACAAATATTTAAAACATACTTACTACCGCGTCTTATTATTATAAAAGTTATAGAATTCGAATACGGATTACCGGACATGACGAAGACTCGAAAGGACACGCGTTATATAAAAACCAGTTAAATTTACACTGTTATTTAACCTATTCATATGTATGTATAATAATTATCATCCTTATTCTTTTTATTCCCAAATCAAATATAATCTATAAAGATTACAAATCATAACAAAATCTTGGTAAATCCAAGACATTTCCATCAAAATCCTGGCTTTTCCCAAGAACCAAACATTTTCATCGAATCTTTGGAAATCCAAGGCATTGATATTTTCATTTTATATTATTATTTTCTTTTACCCAAACACTCATATTACTAATTCTTTCAATTCCTTCTCATTTGAACCCATCCAAAACAACTAAAGAGAGATGAGAGCCCGAGAGACAGACGAGAGGATCGTCCGCCATCCGGTAACCCCCTCCCTTTCCGGCCGTCCCACGGTGGAAAAGTGACGGTGGTCCCGAGCCTTTCACCAAAATCGGAAGCAACACCACCACCATGCCACCATCATCTTCGTCTGACCCTCTTGACTATAACCCACACACAAACCCTAACACACACAAATACTAGAGAGAGAGAAACAACTGGAGAGAGAGAGAGGAGGAGGCCGGCAGCCGGACATCGACGGTGGTGTCGGGTTGTGTGATGAAGACGAAGGCAGTAGCACCTGCCCCAGGCGGCCAGGGTACCGCTAATCAGCGGCGGCGATGGCGGGAGGATTTTGGCGGGAGCGATGGTGGTGGAATCTGGTGAAGACGGTGACGGCGGCTAGGGTTTTCAAATCCGTGTTTCCGGAAAACCCGTCGTTCCGGTGAGCCTTGTTCCCTGTTTTCGTGATTCCATCCGGGTATATACCTACCCGTGTTTATTTATTTTCTGTTTAAAACTTTCCAACTCATTCGGTTGATTAGAGTGGCTAGGTTTTATTCCCGATGTTATAGATTTTAATAGATTTTGATAGGTTACGTTGAAGACGGGATGTCACCCGGATAGGAGGTACTGCTTGGGTCATCCCTGACAGTCCCGGGTTTCGGTCAACGAAAGTTAAACCTGGTCAACACGGGTCAATGACAGAAACGATGAGCGGGTTCACGTACGTGAGAATAGGTACAAACGCTTGTCAAAATTTTGTATTTATTTTTGTAATTTGTATAATGTAACATGTGTAATAGTTAGTTGAGCTAAACCGATTTGATCCCGACCCCTCAGGATTTTGATGTAAAACCGAACCAAGTTTGTGTGACCGCATTTATAATAACCGGGTCTCCGCCCGAACAAAAAGAAATATATAAAATTTATATATATATATACACACGTACACTTATAAAATACATTGTTTAGTAAAACTAAAATTATAAAAACCGTCATTACTACATTTATATAAACAATAATATTAGTTATAAACTAAAAAGGAGTATTTATTACATACAACTTATAATATATATAATTATAAATTTAGACGTATACATATACTTGCCACATATATGAATTAAAAACATATGATCTCATATTTATATAAATATATTATTATTATTATTGTTATTTTATTATTATTAGTGTCATATTTTTACTGTTATTTTATTTAGTCACAAGTACTACAAATATTTATTTAAAGCTAAGTCATTAATGATACAGAAGTTACAATCTTTGTTATCAATAGTGTGATTACGAAAATTATTTACAGTTACTGAAACTTATTTAGAACAAATATTACTAGTGCTACAAATATTTGCTAGATCCGGTATAACTACCTAATATAAACAAGTTGTTATTCTATACCTATCGTATTAAATTATTAGTATTATTACTATTTAATAATTAATAACTACTTGTGGAACGCAACACGATATACCCGAAACTGATGCGTTTGAACACGCGATGCAAGAGCGATACCGACTATTTTAGAAATAGCATAATAAAATATATAATTATAGGAATTATTAAATGATAATTATTTTCAGAACGCGAAACATTTAAATAGAGCATACGCGATTAGACACGTGGTATAGGAGCGTTACCCGACTATTTTTGGACTAAGCGATTAAGTGGATAAATTAAATCATTATTTATTTTACTAGTTATTATTACTAATAATATAATTTAAACGGAGCGAGAGACGTTTATTTAGGCAAACGCGTATGAGTCACGCTGTGTCGATGCATACCAGCTAACGAAAATTTCACGAAACAAATATTTAAAACATACTTACTACCGCGTCTTATTATTATAAAAGTTATAGAATTCGAATACGGATTTACCGGACATGACGAAGACTCGAAAGGACACACGTCATATATAAACCAGTTAAATTTACATTGTTATTTAAACTATTCATATGTATGTATAATAATTATCATCCTTATTCTTTTTATTCCCAAATCAAATATAATCTATAAAGATTACAAATCATAACAAAATCTTGGTAAATCCAAGACATTTCCATCAAAATCCTGGCTTTTCTCAAGAACCAAACATTTTCATCGAATCTTTGGAAATCCAAGGCATTGATATTTTCATTTTATATTATTATTTTCTTTTACCCAAACACTCATATTACTAATTCTTTCAATTCCAACTCATTTGAACCCATCCAAAACAACTAGAGAGAGATGAGAGCCCGAGAGACAGACGAGAGGATCGTCCGCCATCCGGTAGCCCCCTCCCTTTCCGGCCGTCCCACGGTGGAAAAGTGACGGTGGTCCCGAGCCTTTCACCAATGTCGGAAGCAACACCACCACCATGCCACCATCATCTTCGTCTGACCCTCTTGACTATAACCCACACACAAACCCTAACACACACAAATACTAGAGAGAGAGAAACAACTGGAGAGAGAGAGGAGGAGGCCGGCAGCTGGACATCGACGGTGGTGTCGGGTTGTGTGATGAAGATGAAGGCAGTAGCACCTGCCCCAGGCGGCTAGGGTACCGCTAATCAGCGGCGGCGATGGCGGGAGGATTTTGGCGGGAGCGATGGTGGTGGAATCTGGTGAAGACGGTGACGGCGGCTAGGGTTTTCAAATCCGTGTTTCCGGAAAACCCGTCGTTCCGGTGAGCCTTGTTCCCTGTTTTCGTGATTCCATCCGGGTATATACCTACCCGTGTTTATTTATTTTCTGTTTAAAACTTTCCAACTCATTCGGTTGATTAGAGTGGCTAGGTTTTATTCCCGATGTTATAGATTTTAATAGATTTTGATAGGTTACGTTGAAGACGGGATGTCACCCGGATAGGCGGTACTGCTTGGGTCATCCCTGACAGTCCCGGGGTTCGGTCAACGAAAGTTAAACCTGGTCAACACGGGTCAATGACAGAAACGATGAGCGGGTTCGTGTACGTGAGAATAGGTACAAACGCTTGTCAAAATTTTGTATTTATTTTTGTAATTTGTATAATGTAACATGTGTAATAGTTAGTTGAGCTAAACCGACTTGATCCCGACCCCTCGGGATTTTGATGTAAAACCGAACCAAGTTTGTGTGACCGCATTTATAATAACCGGGTCTCCGCCCGAACAAAAAGAAAGATATAAAATTTATATATATATATATATATATATATATATATATACACGTACACTTATAAAATACATTGTTTAGTAAAACTAAAATTATAAAAACCGTCATTACTACATTTATATAAACAAGAATATTAGTTATAAACTAAAAAGGAGTATTTATTACATACAACTTATAATATATATAATTATAAATTTAGACGTATACATATACTTGCCACATATATGAATTAAAAACATATGATCTCATATTTATATAAATATATTATTATTATTATTGTTATTTTATTATTATTAGTGTCATATTTTTACTGTTATTTTATTTAGTCACAAGTACTACAAATATTCATTTAAAGCTAAGTCATTAATGATACAGAAGTTACAATCTTTGTTATCAATAGTGTGATTACGAAAATTATTTACAGTTACTGAAACTTATTTAGAACAAATATTACTAGTGCTACAAATATTTGCTAGATCCGGTATAACTACCTAATATAAACAAGTTGTTATTCTATACCTATCGTATTAAATTATTAGTATTATTACTATTTAATAATTAATAACTACTTGTGGAACGCAACACGATATACCCGAAACTGATGCGTTTGAACACGCGATGCAAGATCGATACCGACTATTTTAGAAATAGCATAATAAAATATATAATTATAGGAATTACAAAATGATAATTATTTTCGGAACGCGAAACATTTAAATAGAGCATACGCGATTAGACACGTGGTATAGGAGCGTTACCCGACTATTTTTGGACTAAGCGATTAAGTGGATAAATTAAATCATTATTTATTTTATTAGTTATTATTACTAATAATATTATTTAAACGGAGCGAGAGACGTTTATTTAGGCAAACGCGTATGAGTCACGCTGTGTCGATGCATACCAGCTAACAAAAATTTCACGAAACAAATATTTAAAACATACTTACTACCGCGTGTTATTATTATAAAAGTTATAGAATTCGAATACGGATTTACCGGACATGACGAAGACTCGAAAGGACACGCGTCATATAAAAACCAGTTAAATTTACACTGTTATTTAACCTATTCATATGTATGTATAATAATTATCATCCTTATTCTTTTTATTCCCAAATCAAATATAATCTATAAAGATTAATTATCATAACAAAATCTTGGTAAATCCAAGACATTTCCATCAAAATCCTGGCTTTTCCCAAGAACCAAACATTTTCATCGAATCTTTGGAAATCCAAGGCATTGATATTTTCATTTTATACTATTATTTTCTTTTACCCAATCACTCATTTTACTAATTCTTTCAATTCCTTCTCATTTGAACCCATCCAAAACAACTAGAGAGAGATGAGAGCCCGAGAGACAGACGAGAGGATCGTCCGCCATCCGGTAGCCCCCTCCCTTTCCGGCCGTCCCACGGTGGAAAATCGGAAGCAACACCACCACCATGCCACCATCATCTTCGTCTGACCCTCTTGACTATAACCCACACACAAACCCTAACACACACAAACACTAGAGAGAGAGAGAAACAACTGGAGAGAGAAAGGAGGAGGCCGGCAGCCGGACATCGACGGTGGTGTCGGGTTGTGTGATGAAGACGAAAGCAGTAGCACCTGCCCCAGGCGGCTAGGGTACCGCTAATCAGCGGCGGCGATGGCGGGAGGATTTTGGCGGGAGCGATGGTGGTGGAATATGGTGAAGACGGTGACGGCGGCTAGGGTTTTCAAATCCGTGTTTCCGGAAAACCCGTCGTTCCGGTGAGCCTTGTTCCCTGTTTTCGTGATTCCATCCGGGTATATACCTACCCGTGTTTATTTATTTTCTGTTTAAAACTTTCCAACTCATTCGGTTGATTAGAGTGGCTAGGTTTTATTCCCGATGTTATAGATTTTAATAGATTTCGATAGGTTACGTTGAAGACGGGATGTCACCCGGATAGGCGGTACTGCTTGGGTCGTCCCTGACAGTCCCGGGTTTCGGTCAACGAAAGTTAAACCTGGTCAACACGGGTCAATGACAGAAACGATGAGCGGGTTCACGTACGTGAGAATAGGTACAAACGCTTGTCAAAATTTTGTATTTATTTTTGTAATTTGTATAATGTAACATGTGTAATAGTTAGTTGAGCTAAACCGATTTGATCCCGACCCCTCAGGATTTTGATGTAAAACCGAACCAAGTTTGTGTGACCGCATTTATAATAACCGGGTCTCCGCCCGAACAAAAAGAAATATATAAAATTTATATATATATATACACACGTACACTTATAAAATACATTGTTTAGTAAAACTAAAATTATAAAAACCGTCATTACTACATTTATATAAACAATAATATTAGTTATAAACTAAAAAGGAGTATTTATTACATACAACTTATAATATATATAATTATAAATTTAGACGTATACATATACTTGCCACATATATGAATTAAAAACATATGATCTCATATTTATATAAATATATTATTATTATTATTGTTATTTTATTATTATTAGTGTCATATTTTTACTGTTATTTTATTTAGTCACAAGTACTACAAATATTCATTTAAAGCTAAGTCATTAATGATACAGAAGTTACAATCTTTGTTATCAATAGTGTGATTACGAAAATTATTTACAGTTACTGAAACTTATTTAGAACAAATATTACTAGTGCTACAAATATTTGCTAGATCCGGTATAACTACCTAATATAAACAAGTTGTTATTCTATACCTATCGTATTAAATTATTAGTATTATTACTATTTAATAATTAATAACTACTTGTGGAACGCAACACGATATACCCGAAACTGATGCGTTTGAACACGCGATGCAAGAGCGATACAGACTATTTTAGAAATAGCATAATAAAATATATAATTATAGGAATTATAAAATGATAATTATTTTCGGAACGCGAAATATTTAAATAGAGCATACGCGATTAGACACGTGGTATAGGAGCGTTACCCGACTATTTTTGGACTAAGCGATTAAGTGGATAAATTAAATCATTATTTATTTTATTAGTTATTATTACTAATAATATTATTTAAACGGAGCGAGAGACGTTTATTTAGGCAAACGCGTATGAGTCACGCTGTGTCGATGCATACCAGCTAACGAAAATTTCACGAAACAAATATTTAAAACATACTTACTACCGCGTGTTATTATTATAAAAGTTATAGAATTCGAATACGGATTTACCGGACATGACGAAGACTCGAAAGGACACGCGTCATATAAAAACCAGTTAAATTTACACTGTTATTTAACCTATTCATATGTATGTATAATAATTATCATCCTTATTCTTTTTATTCCCAAATCAAATAGAATCTATAAAGATTACAAATCATAACAAAATCATGATAAATCCAAGACATTTCCATCAAAATCCTGGCTTTTCCCAAGAACCAAACATTTTGATCGAATCTTTGGAAATCCAAGGCATTGATATTTTCATTTTATATTATTATTTTCTTTTACCCAAACACTCATATTACTAATTCTATCAATTCCTTCTCATTTGAACCCATCCAAAACAACTAGAGAGAGATGAGAGCCCGAGAGACAGACGAGAGGATCGTCCGCCATCCGGTAGCCCCCTCCCTTTCCGGCCGTCCCACGGTGGAAAAGTGACGGTGGTCCCGAGCCTTTCACCAAAATCGAAAGCAACTTCGTCTGACCCTCTTGACTATAACCCACACACAAACCCTAACACACACAAATACTAGAGAGAGAGAGAAACAACTGGAGAGAGAGAGGAGGAGGCCGGCAGCCGGACATCGACTGTGGTGTCGGGTTGTGTGATGAAGACGAAGGCAGTAGCACCTGCCCCAGGCGGCTAGGGTACCGCTAATCAGCGGCGGCGATGGCGGGAGGATTTTGGCGGGAGCGATGGTGGTGGAATCTGGTGAAGACGGTGACGGCGGCTAGGGTTTTCAAATCCGTTTTTTTCGAAAAACCCGTCGTTCCGGTGAGCCTTGTTCCCTGTTTTCGTGATTCCATCTGGGTATATACCTACCCGTGTTTATTTATTTTCTGTTTAAAACTTTCCAACTCATTCGGTTGATTAGAGTGGCTAGGTTTTATTCCCGATGTTATAGATTTTAATAGATTTTGATAGGTTACGTTGAAGACGGGATGTCACCCGGATAGGCGGTACTGCTTGGGTCGTCCCTGACAGTCCCGGGTTTCGGTCAACGAAAGTTAAACCTGGTCAACACGGGTCAATGACAGAAACGATGAGCGGGTTCGCGTACATGACAATAGGTACAAATGCCTGTCAAAATTTTGTATTTATTTTTGTAATTTGTATAATGTAACAAGTGTAATAGTTAGTTGAGCTAAACCGACTTGATCCCGACCTCTCGGGATTTTGATGTAAAACCGAACCAAGTTTGTGTGACCGCATTTATAATAACCGGGTCTCCGCCCGAACAAAAAGAAAGATATAAAATTTATATATATATATATATATATATACACACATACACTTATAAAATACATTATTTAGTAAAACTAAAATTATAAAAACCGTCATTATTACATTTATATAAATAAGAATATTAGTTATAAACTAAAAAGGAGTATTTATTACATACAACTTATAATATATATAATTATAAATTTAGACGTATACATATACTTGCCACATATATGAATTAAAAACTTATGATCTCATATTTATATAAATATATTATTATTATTATTGTTATTTTATTATTATTAGTGTCATATTTTTACTGTTATTATTTTATTTAGTCACAAGTACTACAAATATTCATTTAAAGCTAAGTCATTAATGATACAGAAGTTACAATCTTTGTTATCAATAGTGTGATTACGAAAATTATTTACAGTTACTGAAACTTCTTTAGAACAAATATTACTAGTGCTACAAATATTTTCAATATTATTATTACACTCGGAATTGAATAACAATAATATTATATAAATTTAATATTTTACTAAAACTTTACATGTTATTACTATTATTTCTATAGTTACTAAACATATACTGTTATTATTATAACTATTATTATTATTAATATTATTTTTAACATAATACTATATTAACTATTAACTTTATATGAATTTATATCTTTACCATTATTAGTATTATATAGCATTATTATTATTTTCAATTACTAAAACTTATATTATGTTTTACACTAATATTATTAAGGTTAGACATATTTTTATTAATATTAGTTCTACTATTTTATTACCCGAACTATATATCACGAGTAATATTGTTACTTTTATTGATTACTGTTATTATTATACAACATTTACTTTTAATACATAGTAAAATTGTTATACTTATACTAACCAACACGTATTTAAACATGTACAATCTTATTTTGCTTATATACATATATTGACTTAACCATAGTTTATTTTACTTAACGTTAGTTAACAAAAACGATATTTGACATGATACTTTATACATATATTATATATATACAAACATTTTATAAACCTTAAATATTTCCTTTTGATATAAATGTATCTTTATGGGGTTTCATGTAAGTACAAACTTAGACATCACCAACATTGTAAAACAAACACTATAATTATGTTTTAGTATTAGACGAACATAAATAGTTTCGTTAACCGTTATGATTTATATTATACAAGTATACCTTGAGCTTATATATATATGTGTAACCATAGACTTTGATTATTATTTGCGAAACAAATATAACTACTTGTACATATATTTAGTTATTTATACATATTACATGTATATATATAAACATATCACGTAAGTAAATAATGCCTAGTGTCACTTTATTTGATTCGAACCAATATTGTAATATTTAGTACTACTTTGATTCGGGTCAAAACATTACTAAATAGAGGTTTACAACCTAAGACTTTTACCAAAACGACCCCGACACTTTGCGAATCGGTCGAGCTCAACCACACGGTTAATAACATTACTCTAGTATAATATACTAATGTCACAGTTATAATTAGGATTTGTTTTGACAACTACACACACGATAGCAAGCTCGCAACTTTAGCATACTGATGTGGCATATACAAGATTTCTAGGTGAGTTCATGTGCTTTTCCCCTCTTTTACTTAAACTTTTGGGGTGATTACATGCTTCGATACCATTTACATACTTGGTGTAATAATTAAATAAGGTCGTTCTAGCTGCCGTAACGAATCCCCGATCTCTAGCACACAATCATTAACTCCTTTGGAGCCAGCGAATATATGGGTAGTACTATCTGGTGAAACCCCCCGCACACCATGGGCCCGACGTAACCGGTATAACCTCCCATGGAATGATAATCATTAAATGATAATATATATCTTGTGATATATATTTGTTTAACAAACTTATGTTGGCAGGCATGAGTAATTAGACCCATAACAATAAGGGATATGGGTTAGGGGTATATTATTATTCTTTCTAGATGTCCACGGGTTGTGGGAACATGGTTGATTGTGAACTTGTTTAATTTTGCATCATACATTTGTGGATTCTCTATACATATGCTTTATTACCTAAACTTTTTAGTTGACACAATATTTTAGTTGACACAATATTTTTAAGCATGTACTCAGGTACCCTTCTCAAGTTGGGAAACTAACAACTTAGACACGAGCTTGCTTGAAGATAGATGACTCATTTTAGAAGACTTATGCCGAGCCATAGACTTCACCCGAGAAAACTTTGATGGGAAAATAGAACCCATCACTTTACTTTATTTTATTTTTAGTTAGTATATAGATGACAACTACCTTTGTAAATGTAAATTTTGACTTAGTTTGTACCTATGACATTTATAATATATATGTCACGTTATTTCCGCTTTGTTTTGTTTTGGTATTCGATCATCACGCCTAGCCCCTGGTCGGGTTGTGACAGAATTCAAGAGGTGACCTTGGAATACTTTAGACTGCAAGCCGTGTTGGGTCTTTTAACTGAGGAGTCCCTTCACATATAGTGGATAGTTGTAACATCTGTGCCTTTTCGGGCCCAATTTCATTATTGGGCCATATATGGGCCCAATTGTAACATCCCGAAAATAGTAAATAAGTAAATAATAATACGATGGAGATTTATACGACATAAAACGAAATAAGAACGGATGGACTTGGGCTCGACTCCTACGGGTCGAGGGAAGCCCAGGTATAAAAGGGGCAAGACAGCCCATTTGACCATTTCACCTCCATTTCACAAATTCTAGAGAGAGAAAGGGAGCCCGAGTCTAGAGAGAGAAAGTCGACGGATCGTCACGAGATTTTAGGAGCACGTTACTACTGAGATCGTGAGCAAAACCTCTGGATCATAATTCCAATCCAGGTAATGATTCGATCATAATATGAGTTTTTGTTCATTTTGGGGTTTCTCGGGTTTTAGCTAAATAGGTGATGTTTTTACGGATGAAACTTGAAAATAAGCTTAGAAATAGAATCTAGAATGAAAACAGCACGTTTTGATCAAAGAAAATTGTAAGAATAGCATGATCGGATTAACATGCAAGAATTCCGAAATTTTGGTCCAAGAACCAGGTACTGCGTACTTACCAAGTGCGCAGGAAGGAATCCCTGCGTACTTACTAAGTGCGCAGGCAGCAGTCCCTGCGTACTTACCAAGTACGCAGGAGGAAGACTCCTGCGCACTTACCAAGTGCGCATGAGCAAGTCCCTGCGCACTTACTAAGTGCGCAGGCAGCAGACAGCAGGCCACAGGTTGGTTAAGTAAAGTCAGTAAGTTTAGAATGATTAAACCATTAGAGTCGGGGTTGGGTCTAATGTGTATTTAACTACCTAATCCAGATCGGAAGTGACGCTGTTGGGCCTTTGTTTAGGACAACCTAGAGTAGCTCATCAGGTGAGTTCTATATGCCCCCTTCTATGTTATGTGCAAATGATTTATAAATGTTTTGGGGCTGAAGTGTATACACTAAATGAATAAATGTCAATGTGATCATACGTATATATATATATATATAAATACTTATATATGAAAATGAATTACGAATAAAGAATGAAGCGTATGACTATAAAGAATGAATGAAAGAAGGACATAACGTAAAAGAATGAAATCTTGCTTTATATTATATATATTGCATGTTATGAATGAATGTAAACGTTATAAACCCTTCTGTGACAACGGCTACTTCGGTAGACGGACGACCACGTGACTATTTTGCAACCGGGACGAAAACGTTCCTACGTAAGATAGGACGTATGAAAAGGTAAAAATGGACGGTCGAAGCAATTGCCTTAACTAATGTAGAACGGTTGCATACATAATGGTCACGTGGGAAACGGATGCCCTAGGGCAGACGGATTTAATGTTATGACGGACTACGACGGTAGGACGGTTAAGAGCGGATGGACAAAAGTTGTCGGACGGATTTAATGTTATGACGGACGGTTTTCTAGAGCCGGACGGTAATGAGAAGGGCTACGACGGTAGCTCTGACTGTGATTTCTTCGTGACATTCGCGACAAGTATGATGGGTTGATCTCCCTTAAGATTATGGCCAATATGTGTTCTCCCAAAGAAAGTATGTATGTACATATGTATATACCCTCAATGAATGTTATGTGAGAACAGTAAAGTAAAGAATATTTAAAAGTATGAATATACATGTATACATTATATTCAGGATAAGATAAATATTATGTATGATTGTCTTTAAACTAGAACTCACCAGCGTTAGCTGACTTTTAGTATACATTTCAGGTAACAAAGGAAAGGGTCGTGCGAAGGCGTGAAGGTTACCTGGCACAAGACTGACATCCCACTTTTGTTTGTTAAGAATATGTTATGCTTTTATTTGTAAAGACTTCCCCTGTTTTGATTATGTAATTGAATGACGAATGTTTTAATTTAAGTTCAGTATTTATGACTATGTTTATGAGTAAATCCAACAAGTGAGGTCACCCGGTTTAGGGGCCTTACACCAATGGACAAACCAAAGCCCGATAACGATCAAGGGAGAGTCCAATAACACAAAACAAATTTATTATATCTTAAAACATGTAAAAACACTTTAGAAGACTCATGGTTTCATGAGTTAGGCCTTTTATAACACGAAACCCTTATTAACGACCCGTTTCGATCATATCAACAACCGTTAACTAAACACATATAACTTAACTTAAACCATGCATATATATACTCTTTAGAATCGTTTTAATATACGGAACAACTTTCATGAAGAAAAGATTTGCTAAAAACGCTTAAAGCGATCAGAAAACGCATATACGCACTATCGGGCCATGGCATGGGCGAACATGACCCATGAGCCATGACCCATGGAGTGTTATGACCCAACCCAACCCCCTTGGTTGTAAATTTGTGCAAGAAATCCCTCCCCATGTATAGAATGTTCTTGTCTTGTTTCCCACTCCAAGAAAAATCAGAAAAGATCTCCTTTTCTTAAATAAAACCCTAATCACATAGTATAAATAGATGCATTCATTTCCCATAATCTTCACACCAAATCAAAGCAATAGAAACCCTCCCTTGAAGGCTAGAAGTCGTGGATGTCCCCTCCCTCCTCTCTCCTTGAAGTTTTCAAGCTTTCAAGTAAATATCCAAGATCTAGTTAAGTTCCTTTTCAATCTTTAATTCTGTCCTGTAACTTTAACCGATCATATCTCGGTCATAACTAAACCAAAATCCATGTTTTCCGAGTCAAAATCTAAGTTTAAAGAGTCTACTTTCCAAAGAATCTGACCGTGTAATTTTTCGATAAGTATAAGTCATTCAAATCTCAAAAACAAAATCAAAGGTCAAGTATGATTTTCTGCACAAAAATAAAGGTCGACTTGCTCGGCCTATATCTTTATCATAACAAAGTATTTTGAGACAAACTTAGATTCCACAATTAAGTTCGTCGAATCTCTTTCCAACCATGCCAAATAGACCCTCTAACTCTTTCGTATGGCTTGACAATCGCCAAAACAAAACCGGTGCACAGATCTAGACCTTATGTTTTGCATCGCGATTTTCACCATCTTAGAGTCCGAACCAAGAGAAAGTTTATGCATGAAAGTTGTAGATCATAGTCCAAAATAGGTCATATAGATTTTCAAGTCAATCCGAGACCGTTTGATATTTTTAAAAAATTCGTTTTCTCAATAGCAGCAAATCTGCCAAATCTAATATTTATGGAAACTAAATCTTTCCAACTATTAACATATAAACCCTAATCTAGAATCATAATTATAATCAAACTCCTACTATCATATGTTATTTATCGGTCCCTCAAAGTTTCATAGTTACACTTTTAGTCCCTATACTTTTCAATGTTACCAAATGAACCCTCTTTACTGGAGGTCATGCTCCCGGTCTTGATCCTAGTACACATCCAACAAACAAATCTAACCCTAGATCAATTCTAATCATGACTCTCTTGAATCGTTAGGGCATCAATTCTCAAGTAATCATCAGTCTTCATCAAACTCTCAAGGTGAGATCATAGTCCCCTTTTTCTTTATTCTTTGGGGTGGAACATGTAACAAGCAATAACAAAAGGACAATTTTAGTACAATTCAAACAATTGGCAAAGGTTTTCATACTCGACGATAAAACATTATTTAACTATGGACAACATGACTGCATAAACACGTTAAGGACCTCTTTTTCAAACAGATACATAATTATCAACTTGTTACAAGCCGACGGAAGTACAATTATAGGGCTATAGGTGTGACAAACCCACCCATCTTCCCAGTTAGGGGTTTGGGTGATTGAAATCCGACACATATGCTTAGGTTAACCCCTGGGGGGTTGAACCGGAGAGGACATGTCATTAGGTTTGGTTGTGGCTTCATGTTGTGACATTTTACTAATGTAAGTATGTGAAGTATTGCCATGAATTGTATACATCTTTCTATGTTATCAATTGAAGACTTATAATTTATTTTAAAGTTGTTTTGTTTGATCAAGATTGTTATCTTTGGTTATTTTGAGACACATGTAATCAATTTAATGTTTATGAAATCTTAATAGTAATTTTCTTTATTGTCTTGTGTTCTCTTATTCAATTTTGTCGCACTCCCGTGTTTCCGTCGCTGGAGGGGGTGTGACAATAATGGAGGCAATCAACAGGATTACGAGCATGTTTTATGACTAGTCGTAGTCTTGCTCAGATCTTGGAGTCACGAAAGGAAAGAGGATGGATTTGCTTTCTCGATGCTATCCGTTGACGTTAGAGCGGATTCTTGCGTGTGGGGTACAACTCAGATGGAGTTGATTAATAAACGTGGCAAGGAGAGATCGAAAGTGGGAGACAAGTGGAGTATAAGGAGGAATTGAGCGGTGACTTTATGAAAGCCAAATATTCAAGTAGAGCTAGAAACCTTTTAGGGAAGCAATACTTGTTACTGTCGTAGGTATGGAAAGTAACTCGAATGGAGAATGATGGGACACACTATGCTATAGTGTTATAGTCCTAATATCATGTGCTACAGTTATTATAAATCGGGACACATTCGAGGTGAATGTCTCGAGTTAAAGCACAAGGGTGATAAGAGGGGGAAAAATAGAAATCTTCGAGGCCTTCGAGTCGGACATTTCTAATTACCAAGGACGAGAATGAAGTCCTTTGGTCTTATTGTTGGGTAAGAAGCTATGTAGATCAGTGGATTTGGAGGTGATCATCGTTGGGGGTATTAAAAGTTGAAGATTTCGTTATGTGGTAATTGGAGGCTGTGGATGAAACAATCGTATGGAGTTAAGTCCTACGATTGCAAAAGACAGTGGTTGGTTACTTAGTAACAATATCAATGTCGTGAATGATTAAGGAGTAATGTGTTTATCTATGTTCATCTAGAGACAGTAAAGCACGAGGTGTACGAAATGGTGTATACATGGCTTATGCCATTGATATCAACCGGGGGTACAATGGAATACTTAGTGTTCCAGTTGTAAAGGTGTCCAATAAGAGCTATTATGCTCGAGTGCTTCGCTTAGAAGTACACTAACCTTTCGGTGGAAAAGGGAGGATAGAGTAGTGCATGTGTGCACTGATTGTCAAAGGTAGAACAATGTGACCTAACATCCTGCAGTTGGTGGAACTTTTGGGTTGGGGTGTATAGAGCGTTAACTTCACGGGTGGTCGTATAATCGTCGATAGTCATTTCTATCTTTGAAACAAGGTTGTTTACGCTCAATATTGTTGTGAGCTTCTTGAAATTTTTTAGAATGGGAGGTTCTTCTTTGTATTGGTCGGGTGTGCCATTTTGGTTTCGGTGAAATCTAGTTTTGGATGATATGGTGGACTCTGAAGGCATCCCTGTTGACCCGTCAAAGATTGAAATAGTCGAGGGGTAATTGGTGTTTGAAGTCTTCGTACTTCACAATGGTGCTTGAAGTCTCCGAACTTCACAGTTGGTGTTTGAAGTCTTTGAACTTCACAATTGGTGTTTGAAATTGTCACACCCCAGCCAGCGGTGGATTATACGTCGGGGCTGACGCGGTTGTTCATAAGCACATGATCATCTATTAAATGTGATAATATTTATTCATCCAAGTTTAAAGCATCTGTTACAATAGTAAATGAAAACAATGTGTTCAAAACATAACATAATTCAAATTAAACTAGGTCTAGTCCTATAGTATCAGGTAGAATCCTCAAACTGGTGCACCTGAAACATGTGAGTAAATGTCAACTACAAGTAGTTGGTGAGTAACATAGGTTTTGACACCAAACAAAAGTTAAGTAAAAAGGATTTGAAATTCAATATGTTCAAAGCATAACTAAGGCATAAATGTGAAAACATACAAGGTTCCAAGTGTACAATCAAGCTGTAGTAAATGGAAAACTAGTAAGTACAATCCAACTGATTGTGTTTTGGAAAAAGTAGTAATATGGTACACCCAAAACCCGTGTAACATCCCAAAAATAAAACGACAGTTATAATAACGGAATAAACGAACGAGGCATGACGGGCCGGGCCGGATGGGCCGGCGGGCTAGAAGGGGCGAACATAGGGGAGCCTCCCCTATAAATAGCCTAAGTCACCACCCTTTTCTCTCATTTGCAACATCTAGAGAGAGAAACCGTAGAGAGAGAAAGTTGGCGGATCGACCCGAGATTTCAGCCAAGAGTTGCTCCATAGCTTGTGAGAAAAACCTCCGGATCAGAAGCTCGATACAGGTAACGATCTAGCCTAGATATGAGTTTTTGTTCGTTTTGGGGTTTAACGGGTTTTGGATAAAAAGGTAACGTTTTTACGGATGAAACTGGAAGAAAAACATAGATTTGAGTTCCTTAATAAAAAGCAAACGTTTTGAATGTAAACAAGTTCGGGATCTTGACGTGATCAGACCCGAATACGAAAGTTAGGGTTTTTGCGGTGAAGCAGATCCTGCGTACTAACCAAGTACGCATGAAGAGGATCCTGCGTACTTATCAAGTACGCATGAAGAGGATCTTGCGTACTTATCAAGTACGTATGAAGCAAAGTTTGCGCACTTATTAAGTACGCAAGAGCAAGGCCCTACGCACTTGCTAAGTGCGCAGGCATCAGGCTGTTTAGGTAAAGTCAGTATGTTTAGAAGGTTAAACCGTTAGATTTGGGATTTGGTCTGATGTGTATTTAACTAATCAATTCCGATCGGAAGTGACGTTGTGGGACCTTTGTTTAGGACAACCCAGATTAGCTTATCCGGTGAGTTCTAGAAGCCCTCTTTTAAATGTTTTGAATAATATTTTTGGGCTGGTGTGCATACGTAACGATGTGACTATTTTATAAAACGATGTTTATGAATGTTGTATGTGACGTTTTATAAAATGATGTTTATGAACGATGTTTTGGAAGGAAGGGTTACCCCTTGTACTTTAACATAATGTCATTTAACTCACTAAGGTTTTGTCAAATGACCTCTTCAACCCTTACACTTATATTTCCTTGAAAAATTGGGGTGTTACAAATCTACCCTCCTTACAAAGGTTTCGTCCTCGAAACCTGTTATTTACTCGAATAAGTAGGGATAAGATTGCCTCATTTCTTCCTCTCTCTCCCATGTGGCTTCAGATCCCTTTCGATGTTGCCACTGAACTTAAATTTGCTTGATTACTTTATTTCGTATTCTCTTTTCTTTCCAGTCGAGTATAGCCACTGGCTTTTTGACATAATTCAATTTTTCGTCTACCTCTATATCATTCAGTGGTACATGAGAGGTTTTGTCTGCCAGACACTTTCGTAAGTGCGATACATGGCAATTCCAATCTATATGCAACCTTCCCTACTCGAGCTAAAATTTTAAATGGTCCAATAAATCTTGGACTCAATTCCCTCACTTTCTGAATCTAATGATTCCTTTCCACGGAGATACTTTCAGCAGAATGTAATCTCCAACTTGAAACTCTATTGGTCTTCGTCTTTTGTCTACATTGGAATTTTGTCTATCCTGGGCAGCTTTCAGACGAGCTTTAATCTAATCTATCTTTACACCTGTCGCTTGGACAATTTCTTTATTTCCCAACTCTTTCTGTCCAACCTCTCCCCAACATATGGGAGTTGTACATCTCCTTCCGTATAACATCTCGTATGGCGGCATGCCAATACTTGCATGATAGCTGTTGTTATACGAGAATTCTACTACAGGTAGATGACTATCCCAACTTCCACCGAAGTCAATAATGCAAGAACGCAACATATCCTCAAGTGTTTGTATCGTTCTTTCACTTTGTCCATCCGTTTAAGGATGATACGCCATGCTAATCAATAACTTAGTTCCCATTTCTTCATGGAACTTCTTCCAGAAACACGACGTAAACGTGTGTCTCTGTTAGATACAATTGAAACCGGCACTCCATGCCGTGAAACAATTTCTTTGATAAATGCCTCTACTAACCTTTCTGAAGAGTATGTCTCACGTATTTGTAAGAAGTGAGCACTCTTAGTCATTCTGTTTACTATCACCCATATGGTATCATAACCTTTAGCTGTTTTTGGTAGCTTTGTTATGAAGTCCATAGTGATATGCTCCCATTTCCATTCTGGAATATCTAGTGGTTGCAATCTGCCATAAGGCTTTTGATGCTCTGCTTTGACTTAAGAACAAGTCAAGCATTTAGCCACATATTTCATGATATCGAATTTCATACCGGGCCACCAATAATCTGGGCGTAGATCTTGGTACATTTTTGTAGTACCCGGATGAATCAAATATCGTGACTTACGAGCTTCATCTAGAATTTTAATTCTGAATTCATCTATATGTGATATCCACATACAACCGAATCGAATTTTAACCCCATACTCATTCTCTTCTAAGTATTTTCCTTGTCCAACCATTCTTTCTTTCTTAACATTCTCTGCTTTCAATGCGTCTATTTGAACATTCCTGAGCTGAGTCATAAATTCAGGAGTCATAACTAACTTATATGACTTCACCCTGATAGGAGGATGCTCTTCTTTATGACTAAGAGCATCTGCCACTACATTGGCTTTCCCTGAGTGATACAAGATTTCACAATCATAATCCTTTATCAGCTCTAACCATCTTCGCTGCCTCATGTTCAGATCTTTTTGCTCAAAGAAATACTTTAATCTTTTATGATCTGTGTAGATTGTGCACTTAACTCCATACAGATAGTGTCTCCATATTTTAAGTGCAAATACTACAGCAACTAACTCTAAATCACGGGTCAGGTAGTTAGCTTCATGGGGTTTGAGTTGTCTTGAAGCAAAGGTTATAACCTTGCCTCTCTACATTAATACACACCCCAGTCCCTGATACGAAGCATCAGAGTAAACTACCTGATCCTCTGTCCCTTTCGGTAAAGATAAAACCGGAGCTTGAGTTAATTTCTCCTTTAGCTTTTGGAAAGCACTTTCTTGTTCTGTTCCCCATACAAACTTTGTCTCCTTCTTTGTGAGTTTTGTCAATGGGGTAGCAATCTTGGACAAATCCTGAATAAATCTTCTATAGTAACCGGCCAAACCTAAGAAACTGCGAATTTCTATAGGTGTCTTTGGCGGGTTTCATTTCATTACAGTTTCTATCTTTGAAGGATCTACAAGAATACCTTCTGCGTTTATTACGTGACCTAAGAATTGAACTTCTCGGAGCCAAAATGCACACTTAGAGAATTTTGCATACAACTTTTCTTTTCTAAGTGTTTCTAGCACTTCCTTGAGATGACATGCATGATCCCCTTCATTCTTTGAGTAGATTAGAATATCATCAATGAACACAATCACAGATCGGTCCAACATTGGTCGACAAACCTTATTCATGAGGTCTATGAATGCAGCGGGGGCATTAGTCAAACCAAATGACATTACTAAGAACTCATAATGTCCATATCTTATACGAAAGGCTGTTTTTTGAATATCTTCATCTCTAACCTTCAACTGATGATACCCCGATCTTAGATCGATTTTAGAGAACCAGCTTGCTCCTTGTAATTGATCGAACAAGTCATCGATCCTAGGTAATGGGTATTTGTTCTTGATGGTAAGTTTGTTCAACTCTCGGTAGTCTATGCACATACGCATACTACCATCCTTCTTCTTCATGAAAAGAACCGGAGCACCCTTAGGTGAGATACTCAGTGTAATAAAACCTCTGTCTAACAACTCTTGCAGTTGTGACATTAGTTCTTTCATTTATGATGGAGCTAATCGATAAGGTGCCTTAGCTACAGGCTTAGCACCAGGAACTAAGTCGATTCAAAACTCCACTTCTCTGTCGGGAGGTATTCCTGGTAATTCTTCGGGAAATACTTCAGGAAAGTCACATACTACTAGCACGTCTTTCAATTCTTTAGTTTTCACTTGGGAATCAATAGCATAAGCCAGGTAGGTCTCACTGCCTCGACTCATAAACTTCATAGCCTTCATCATAGAGATGATTCTAACGACTGATCTTATTTTAATCACCGTGGATGGCAATCCTGTTGCCGTCAGGAGTCTGTATCTGAACTGCTTTTTGGTTGCAAATGATTTGGGCATCGTTTGCTGCCAACCAGTCCATTCCTAAGACTATATTAAATCCTTTGTGGATCATAGGATATAGTTTAACAGGGAATCTATGTCCTTCAAGATTGATGAAGCAATCTTGAATGACTTCTACCACCTTCATCGTTTTCCCGATAGCCGTTTCGACTTCAAAGGTTTCACTTAATCTTATGGTAGGTCTAGCTAAGGAAGAATAGAAATCTAAGGATACAAAACTTCTACTAGCTCCTGAGTCAAATAACACAGTAGCAGGTACGTTATTAATGATAAATGTACCTGATACTACGTCAGGAAGTGTCTTAGCTTCTTCTGTTGTCAAGGTATAGGCCCTACTCTTGGCCTTTGTGGCTTCCTTCTCCTTTCCATCCTTAATCAAAACTGGTGCTGAAATATTTAGGGTTGGGCATTCTATGATTCGGTGTCCGAGTCCTCCACACTTGTAACACCTCATTCCTGACTTATTTGGGCAATTGGTGGCTATATGCCCAGGCTTACCACAACTGTAGCAAATATTTGTCCCATACCTGCATTCTCCAATGTGTAGTTTACCACATTTGGTACATTTAGAACCACCATTATGTTCCTGCTTCTTCCTCCTCCTCCTCCTCCACCTCCTCCATTCTTCTCGTTCTGATTTTTAGAAATGTCAGACCATTTTCTCTTTGATTCCACAGGGCGGGAACCGAAGACTTCATTGTAAATTGTCGAAGCAAGTTATACGGCAGACAGAAAAGTCTTCAAGTCTGAAGTCTTTACTAACCTCCTTATCTCGGATGGTAAACCTTGCACGTATCGCTTGATGCGTACAGATTCAGGAGTTATCAGATGGGGTACTAAACGAGCCATTTTATTAAACTTGGTAGTATACTCTCGGTGAGTCATACTACCAGCTTCCAATATAAGAAAATCTCTTTCGAGTTTGTCCATCTCATTATCTCCTTTTTATCTCTTCCCAAGTCATCCGGTCAATAGCTTTATCTCCCAAAACTATGACTAAGTTTTCCCACCAACACAAAGCTTCTAAAACAAACGAGTGGGCTGCATACTTGACTTTCTGATCGTCTCTACATTCACTGATCTTAATAACTGCTTCTATCTCTCTTATCTAATGATGAGTAACAGTGGCATCCTTCGTTCCTTCAAACTTAGGAGCGTTTCCCTCTTTGAATGCCTTGTAAGGACATCCCTTCTTTCCTTTCTTCTGAGGTCTTGCCTCATATGAATCATCAGATTCATAATCATCCTCATCCTCATCATCTAGCTTATTAGTTCTTTCTGCCGGCTGAGTCTCATCATTCTTCTTTCTATTTTCCTCTAAGCTTGTAAATAAAATTGGTAGAGCCGTGTCTAGTGCTTTGGCCACAGCCAAGTCTACAATATTTTTAAGCTGAGGATCTATCACAGGTTCTTCTACTCGCTCCTCTCTCTGTACATGTTCTATCTCAGGTTCGGCATTTCTAGTAGTGGGATTAGTTCTCCCTTCTCTTCTTCCTCTACCTCTACCTCTACCAGCCATTTCTACAAAAGATATGGAGTGTTTTAGTATTCTCATGATGGATTGATAGCTAGAACACAAGTGTATTGTAAATATTAATAATTGTGGCCACGACGAAATTAATCATTTACACCACTTTCGGTGCTCTAGTTATCTTTCTATCAAGCTCCTACTAAATATCCCTACCTTCCTCTATCTTTAGCATCAGGCTATCTTAACTGGCATCTCTACTAGCATTCTCATTGTCCCTTAATCTTAGTTTAAGTTTAGATACTTGGGCAAGTATCTAAATCTCTTAAACTATCATCTCTGATACCAACTTGTGACACCCACATCCAGGCTTACCCGAGATGCCGGCCACTTGTCGGATTTACTCAAGAACATATAGTAAACGGAAATCATACACAGCGGAAGACTTTTAAAATACTATATTTATTTCATAAATATTGTCTTAATATACATTCTAAAGAAAGTACAAACATTTCTATTCTAATGCTAGCCAGCCGGAGAATGCTAGATAGCCCACCAGATGCCTCTACTCTGGCCCCTTTTCGTTACTGCAGCTGATACACATGCTTAAACATATGTCAGCTTACGCTGGTGAGTTCTAAGTGTTTAGTCAAAAATATCTTTGACCTATATCTTATTCATAAATGGATTTATATGACACGTATTCAAAACATCACATTAACTTCTTGCCCAACATAATACTTTAAACTTGCACACTTGTCTTTCCGAGGTCATGTTAACCTCCAAGCGGTCGTCACCACTTATACATACCCTTGTACAAGGTGCCATACTATATTCCACAAAGGAATTCAGTATATCTCTATGTCTTAAGTTGCAAGATATTATGTGGCATTTGTCCAGACGTGGCAAAACCTTTCCTTTCTTTACAGACCAATATGGTCAAATGTTTGACATGGCAAAACATGCCAAAACTCTAACTCTTTACTCTTTGTCAAGACAATAAATGTCAAGACCTCTACAAGTCAAGGTAAAACCCTGACTCCTCTGTCATTACTTATATGGGCTTACCATGATAAGTTCTAAAACGTTTACGTGTCAAAACCATTTTCTTTCTCAAAATCTTTATAATGTGAAATCATGCCAAAAGACAAGTTTCCATTTTAACCATTCCTTTCAAAACTAGTCCTTGTCCTAAATCTTCATAAAGGTTTCTCCATGGTGTATCAAAGAAGACAAGGTGGTTATCCTCCCAGAGTAGTACCTCCAACAGAGATGTTCCCAGGAAAGAATGACGGGTCCAGGAGGGATTTATACACCACTCTTTCCTTAGACAGAATATTCTGTTTTCCAGATAACTACATACCGGTCAGATGGTTACCCACTGCTTCATTGATATCTCATGAATACTCCGTTACTTGGTTTAAAGATTTAGAAATGTTTTATACATAACCTCTTGCAACATGAATGCTATTCCAAATATTTAAATCAAGGTATACAGCATTTATGTAATTTTTTCTAGCATGCATACCAGCCCAAAACATTTAAAGTAAAACATTAAAAAGGGCCTCATAGAACTCACCTCTAACCTCCTTCTCTTTCACACAATACTTTCGTGCTAACAGCACAACGACTTGGATCAAGGTCCTAAGCCATTATAATATTACTTAATTACAAGTCCTTAACTTAGTGAAAATAACCAAGTCATTATGAACTAGTCAGAACCTTACCTTGAGACTATTTACTATGTACTAGAGCTGAAAGACTGGAAACCGGACTTCTCTACACAAACCGGGCTTCTGGGCACGCTTACAGAGGTTAACTAGGTGTTTGAGAGTGTGTTTTGCTGTGTGAGATGGTCTAAAACTGATCTCATTGTCCATCTATTTATAGGGTGCTAGACGGGTCCGTAGCGGACCGCTAAGATATAGGGTGGCGGTCCGCCACCCTTTGAGGTGACTTCATTCTGGATTGGAGCACACGTAGCGGACCGCTATGCTTCATCGTGACTGACCGCTAAGATTTATTGCGGCTGGCGGACCGCTAGGGACCTGGTGACAGTCCGCTACCAGCCATCCACACGTCATCTTTCAGCTATTAGTCACCTGACATACAGCTTCTCCTGAGTGATCCCTTGCTCCCTACGTAGCGGCCCGCTAACCCTTCTGGTGGCGGTCCGCCACCTTCCAACTTTCACCATTTTTTTCATTTTCAACCCTTAAATTTTAATTTAATTGCAACATGACCCCTTGTACTTTAACATAATGTCATTTAACTCACTAGGGTTTTGTCAAATGACCTCTTCAACCCTTACACTTATATTTCCATGAAAAATTGGGGTGTTACATTTGGGTGGAGAAAAAACGCAAACACGCAAACAAGTGTGTGTGTCTTGCGAATTTTAGAAGAGAGAAAGGGGGAGAATGGGCTTTTGATCAAGAACTCAAGTTTGGAGCTTGCATGGGTGGAATTGAAGGGTTGATTTGCATAACACCTTCATATTAATAAGTAAGCATCATCTCTAAACTCATTTCTCCATCTAAATTCATGTTCTTGATGAAGGGTTGGGTGGATGAACCTTAATGGACGGGAATTAGGGTTGTAAGATGATGTTTTATTGAAAAGGATTGTTAACCTAGCATATCTAAAACTAGAGGATTAATCAATTCACATTAATTTCATCTAATTGATGATTCTATAATTAGGGTTCTTGAGAACCCAAATTTGGGGTTTTGATTTGGGGATGTTAAATTGATAAATTTTAGGTTGGTAAGTGTCCATGGTGTTAATAGACACAACATTTGGTGAAATCCCCAAAATTTGAATGGTGAATGGTGATTTAAAGTTTATGCCCATAGGGTATTTGATTAAATGTCTAAACCAAAACGTTTAGTAGAAAACTTGAGTGATTTACAAGGTTTACTTGTTTAACATAAATAATTATAAGTCAAGTTTAAATTAGTGGGCATAAGCTTATGGTGAACCTAGATGGTGAATTGATGGATTGGAAGTTGACTTTTGGGTCAAAGGGGTGATTTGGGGTTGAAAGGTGATACTTGGTGTTAGGGGTTTGATTAAGGTCATGTTAATCAAACTAAGTTAGAATCTTGATCTTTTGATCATAAGGGTGTGTTGGGTGTCAACCGATGATCAATGGATTACTAATTGTAAATAGGTTGTATAGGTGATCAAGTAGTGAGGAAGCTAGCTTGGAGGATAAAACATGATCATCTTTAGCAAAAAGGTAAGTGCTTTGCACTTACTTAGTAATGATAGGAGTATGTCATACATTGTTGATTTGTTAGATGTTTATGTAGTGGTGTTTGTGTGACTATGTTGTATGTAAGGGTTAGGGATGAAATAGAGGTTTGAAGTCTTTGAACTTCATAAACAAAAGGGTGGGTTTGGGATCTTTGAATCCTACATGTTGATAAATTATGTATGGGTTATATAGATGAATTGGTAACATGTGTGAACACTTGTTTGTATGTTTAGAGTCGGTATTTGAAGTACTAGAACCTCACTCATGGTGATTGAGGTTATGAACTTCACATGTCTTGTTGTTAATTGAAGTCCTTGAACTTCACAAATAGGAAGGGGGGATTGGGATCTTTGAATCCCACGTGTCGGTTCTTAACGTAAGGGATACAAAAGATGAACAGGGGTTGTGTGAATACACTTGTATGTTGTGTTAAAGAGTCGGTATTTAAGTCTAAAAACCTCACCTGGTAGCCATTGAGGTCAAGAACTTCACTAGTTGTTGTTTTGTACTTACTTAGTAGTAATAGGTGGTAGTGATTACACACTATGTATATGCATGATGAAATGTCATTTAACTTATTTGCACTTGTGTGTGTGATACTAATTACAAGCATATGGTTGGATATGCATAAAGGGTGGATAGTATGGTAATTGATTTCTAAGAATCTCACATAGACGGATTGTATTGAGGTCTAGGAACCTCATAAAGGTAGATTGGAGTTGAGGTTTCGAGCCTCACAAGGCGGTTGAATATGAGGTCAAACCTCATAAGAGTGTTGGTAATTGAGGTCTGAGAACCTCACAAGGGTGGGTTTGAATTGTGGTCTAAAGAACCACATAAATGCAGTTCGGGGTTTGAGATCTAAGAATCTCACAAGGGAGTGAATAACTTGAGGGCTCGAAACTCACAAGGGTGCGTTGTCATTTAAAAGCATTGCGCATTGTAATTGGTAGTTAATTAGTTTTTAATTGAAACTTGAATTTTTGTGTAGTTGATTTGGATTCATAAGAAATCCACACGAGGTGTTTAGGAAGTGTTAAAAGGTGTCTACACTAGTGGTATAATGTTGTGGGGTTGTTAAAACACCAAGGGGCCGAATCGGGAGGGTCGGATTGCACTTAAAATGGATTTTGGTATGTGCAGGCCTGGTACCAACGCAAATTGCGCTGGTTTTGGCGCAGGTTGCGCTGGGCAGCGCATGATGCGCTGATATCTCTCTGTTTTGCGCTAAATTAAGTCCGAAAAGTGGCGTTTGGACCCGAGTTAAGGCATTAACTTGTGAAGGGTCCTAAGGGGTGTCTATCAGAACTAATGGTTGTTTGTTTGGGTGTTTTTATGTAGGAAAAGCTCCGGTCTAATCTCGGGTCATGTTTCAAGCTTCAGATTCTCATTGGAAGATCTTTTGGTGCAAAGGTTGTATGTTTAAGCCTCCCTATGGGTTCTTAAACATTTTGAATGTATAAATGGATGTAATTAAGTGGTAGAACTTATGTTTTGAATTTGATAACGTCTAATCAAAGTTAAGTCAAACTGTCGTAGTTAACTTGTGAAACATTGAAACGTGTCGTTGTTTTGGGACCTTAGGCGGTCGTTATTAAACTAAAACATGTGTTGTTTTGTCAAGAGTTTGTTTATGGGGCTTACTTCCGCACTTTTTAAGGTTTAAGTTTGTCGTGAAATTTTGGGTGTTATAGAATTTGGTTTTGTGACTAATTCATCAACAGGAAATGAGGAGTCCGAATCAAAATTTACCTGGTTCGATTTCCCGGCAAAGATATCCAAACCTTTAACATTCAAAGTTAGTTAAAAATATTAACTTGGAATACAAATCACTAAACACGTATGGTTCAGATCAATTTCAAACGCGTTGATTGGACGGCGGTTTATGATTGTGAGGTTGTGGCCGACGGGTTTCAGGTGGTGGTGTGGGGTGGTGTTGCCATGAAAGAAGAAAAAAAAAGAGGGGAGGGTGGTTGAAGAAGATGAAGTGTGTATGGTGGGTCCCATAACTACTTTTGTTATTTTTTTTTTATACATTTAAGCTTTAAGGGCATTTTGGTCTTTTCATAGTCACTTAACATAAAACTTAACCTTCATCCATCATAGGGATCATCAATGTAACAAAATCAAGGTATGCTGGGACCAAACCCGTAATTTCTCAAAGTTAGGGACTATTTCCGTAATTTGATCAAACCACAGGGACCATCTGTGTAATTAACTCTAATTAAAATTTATCAAATATCTTTTGATTATACATATACACAATATAATAAATTACTTTAGAAAACAAATACCACATTTGCATCACATGAATAAAATCCAATGAGAAGCCGCATAAGCATAACCTTATCGACCTTCATTAATTGACGAATAAGAAATAGAATTTATTGAAAACTCTTGTACAGAAGTAGCAATAGACTGGTTGGCATCATAACTAAGAGTGGTAGTAAGTGGCTCCGATGAGTTGGTGGTGGTGGTCCAACGTCCTCCACGCCCTTGAAGCCCAGGCTTTCCGGGTTTAGGGAGGGTAAAAGAGTCATTTGATATCATAAGATGTAGAGTATTCATATCTGGCCTGTCCGTGACAATAGCTTGACAACACAACAACCCCAATTGTATGCACATTAATGCTTCACTAGGGTTACATGTATCAAGGGTTTCATCAACTAGCTCCAACTGCTTTCCTGATTTGAAGAGGCTCCATGTCTGTCGTACCAAAATGTTAGGGAAAATTATGAAATACACCCTTGCCAATTGCTGACTTTTTAGGTCAAACAACCAATTCTTACCGTTTAACCAATTTATTTTATGTATATTCTTTAAAATGTGTTTTAAGTAATCGGGTAATTTATATACCAATATAAATGTTCAAATACAAATTGGCATAGTTTAAATCTAAGTGCATAAAAAATAAAAAAGAATATATGTATAATTGTAATTTTAAATTATTAATATGCAAAAAAGGATTGAATAAATCTATTTTTGGGTTAAACCAGAAAGTGTTCGGGTTCAAGACACGAACATGACCCGTTTAGCGGGCCTATAAATTTAGAACAAATTGCTGAAATAGTAAGGCATGTCTTGGAGAGAGTTACATAGGTCAAAAGATCCGACTTGGCAGCACCAAGCTGCCTATCGCTAACTTTCCGGCCGCTGACAATCTCCAAGACTAAAATTCCAAACTGAATACATCAGCTTTCACCGATAAATAGCCGTGCATCGCATACTCAGGAGCCATATACCCGCTGTAATAAAAAAGTTTACAATTGAAAACCACACAAATGAAATCGGATAGAAATTGTGTTACGTACTGGGTACCCGAAATCCGGAATGTATTCAAATGTGTATCATCACCCGGAAACAATCTTGCCAAACCAAAATCTGAGATTTTGGGATTCAATTTGTCATCCAACAAAATATTACTAGCTTTAATGTCTCTGTGAATGATCCTTACAGGGGCTTCTTCATGGAGGTAGAGAAGACCTCGGAGAACACCTACAATTATTTGAAATCTTTGTGTCCAGTGCAGAGATGGAGACTTTTGTTTGTCAAAAAGGATATAATCAAGGCTCTTGTTTGGTAAATACTCGTATACCAGCATCTTTTCTGGCCCTTGCACACAGCATCCTAATAGCATCACCAGGTTTTTGTGTTGGATTTTGAGTAGCAATTTCACCTCGTTTGTGAATTCCCCTACTCCTTGTCTTGATGTAAGTGCTAGCTTTTTAATTGCCACTTGTTCACCATTAGCCAATAAACCCTTCAACAACATTCACCAAATTTCAATTTCAATTAGTGGATTTTAGGGAAGATGAATTACCTTGTAGACAGGGCCAAACCCACCATAACCGAGTTGGTTGGAGTGTGAGAAGAAATTGGTAGCAACTTGAAGAGTTTGGAGGTCGAAAAACAAATCCCATGATTCATGGTGATTGTCATCAACGTCTACCCCGCCGCCGCCGCCGTGGGAGGGTGCTCTCAGGCAATCACGTAAACGGGAGAGGAGACCCATGTATGTAAGTAAAACCATCAATTCATCATCATCAAACAACAAGTCAATCATCATAACCAAAACCATCTTGCCTTTCAGGTCAAGTGGTCAATAGTTGAATGTGTCAAAGTCTATTCTTCATTACTTTTAGCCTTAGGTGTTCAAACATAATTTTTTATTTTAAATGATTTAAATAGAGTACCACAAAAAATAATTAAGTATTTGTATGTAATTTTTTTCAAATGTAGTCGAAGACATACGTACAAGTTGATTATATACTTCTCTGCTTATTATCGGGATGAATCTCATGATGTGAAAACGTTTTACAAAAATGTCTGCGGTGATGAAAGAGGGTGGGACGGATCTACATAGGGCCGGGTTTCACCAGAACCCCCGAGTTTCGAAATTGTAGTAGAAAGTTATATAGAAAAACTGAGGTAAACCCCTTAAAAAAATATAGGGTGAACCCTTTAAAAAAGTTGAAAACTGATCAAGATCAGATTTTGAGATGTGAATTTGGAGTGAAATGATGTGTTGATGAAGACCTAGAAATTAAAATCTTGAAAAGATTGAAAATTTGTTGTTATTTTGGGTAGGGATGAAGGTAGAATCATACGTGTGTGTGATGACCGTTACCCGACCCGAACAATCGAATGGAACCGAACCAAAATTTTTTACATCCGACCCTATGAAATTGGAGCATGTAAAAACAGTGAACCCCCTGAAAAAAATTCATGGATCCATCACTGGGTGGGACGGGCTGAGAATAAACGGTTGTTTATATGTGGATCTCTAGGTTTGTATTGAACGTGTGTGAAAACATTTTGTAAAGAAATAACAATATTATAATTGTTCAAGAGATAATAATCTTAGGATATTGGACATGATTATAAGTGAATTCCCACTGCTATTTATAATCATCAAAATGAAGAAGAATCTGAATGGTATAGAAAAAGACGGGTTGTGATAATAATCAACAAGCTACCAGTGGAAGTGCTAGAACAAGACTGTTGTGATAGACTTCCAATCTCTTAAGCCGTGAGAGACTAATAATCCATCCATTGAGCAGAAGAAAACGCAAGTCATGTTCCAGAGATAACATGGAGACCTATGGAAGCTTTAACATATGTTTGAATCCAACACAACTCGCATGCCGCAAGATTTAAACCCCTAATATTTTGGTTGTAACGTATACCACTTAACCACCGGTATGTCTCCTCATAACAAATCATCTCTTTTAAAAGGTATAATTAGAAGAGTTATGTTTTGAGTATTAATTTTATTGTTTAACCTTGCCTACTAAAAGTCTAAAACACACACAATTTCAAAACAATTATCTAAACCACCCTCACCAATAAATATTGACCTCATCAACTTCCACTCCACAACTCAAATGTATTTTTGTTAATATGATATTTTGGGAAACCAAATCAAATTCGTTTTTATTTAAATAATTAAATTTAATTGTCATTTTGTAATTATAATTTTTGTAAATATAAAACTTGTATTTATATAACCACAAATGTTGGACGCATTATAAAAATAATTTTAGAATAAGATGTTTGCATATAGGTGGCTAACGGTTGTGGCAGCAATCATCAAACTCAATGGCTGTTTTTAAGTTGATATTGGTAAAGACCACAACCTGAAATATAAGAAAAGGATGAGTTTTCAGTTTAGCTATAAAAACTCTGAAATTGATCTAATCACAAAAAAAGTTACTAGGACATGACGATGACTATATTATTAGTGCAACAGATAATTTTAACATCAACCTTTAAGAATTAAAAGATAATCGGCGTGTTGCGACCGGAACAAACATTCACCTTTCCTATGATTTAGTTAAAAATAAATTTTATAAATATAAGGGCCGTTAGTAAAGGTTTTGTTTGGATCATAAATTTTTTTTTACGATTAATTCGATTAAAAATGTAAAATGTGTTTGGTTGGTTAGAGATTGAAATTACACTAAAATTGAAATTTATATCTTAATACTCTCCTAAATAGATTTAAGATTCTATTGGTAAAATAGAAAAGTTTTAATGGAATGCCAACATTTTTTTGTATCAAAATGTCTTTAAAACAAATAAAAACTTAAATTATATAATTAAAATTTTAAGAGCTAAAAGGTTCTAAAATTAAGAAAATCACAATTTTAAATTATATAGTTTTATTAAAAGTTCAAGATTTGAAAAGAAGTATATAACTAAAAAGAAGTTTTTTAAATTAAACATGTAATATGAAGAGTTGATAAATGTAGTTTTACTGAAATAAAGTATTTATTTTGAAAAGATTTAGAAAAACTCTTTTTTTTTATTCTAATATGAGTAATTATCAATAAAAACTTAATTCAAATGCGTATTTAAAATGCATAGTTGGCTTTCTAATTTTATTATACAAAAGTATTGGTCCCCTGCTACTTTATACTTATAATTAAATTAATCTATGATTAATGAGGCAATCCACCCACATTCCCGATAGATTGCTAACCCCGATATCTATCTTATATAATAAACTAGGTTAATCCCGTATATTACACGGGGTGAATAACTGTAATGTTATATACTTACTAGTAAAAAATTATGTATTTAAAAACCCATGTATTACACGTGTTGAATAAAATATTCTGTGACAGTTATAGGTTCTGTTAAGTTAATTTTTAAATTATTTTTTTAGCTGAGTATTAATTTTTTTATGTAACTAATAAATGTTAATTCATATTAAACTTTAGAAACCCATATATTACACGGGTTGAATAAATACAATGTTATATAAACTTAATAATAATAATTTACATATTACATATTTATAAAAAACGTTTTTTAAAAAGAATTATAGAAAACATTATTATTTAATAGGAGAGAGAGGAGGGAAACAAAAATTTATAAAAATAATTAAAAAACTGTATAATTAATAGGAGAGAAAGACGGGAAAAAAAGTTGAGAAGGTATGAAAGAGTGACAAGTGTCCTATCAAAACCTTTATTTATTATATAGTATAGATAAAGGTTTTTTCATGTTACGTGTCGCCTCAATATTCATTCTCTTCATTTTTTTTCCATCTCTCTCTCTTATTAAATACATCTCTATCTTTTAATAATAATATATTTTTAAAGAAAATATTAATTATATTAATAAAACACATTTATTTTAAATTATCTCTTATTATAAGAAACTTTAAAATCTAATTATGTAACTTTTATTTTTAATCAAATAGTAAATAAAAGTCAAATTACATTAAGTAGTAATTAACGTATTTTTGAAACCCAATTATATATTAATTTTTATATATTTTGAATTTTATTTTCTATCCTTAGTATATGTGATACATTTTTACACTTGTAAAATATACACATAAAGATTTAAGAATTTTATGTATTGATATTTTCACCTCGTGTGTAAACACGGGTTCTAAACTAGTAATTGAATACAACAAAGATCTCCTCCCAATAAATTGCTAACCCCAATACAACTGAATACAACAAATATCTCCTTTACTTTTTTTTAATAGCGATAAATTTTATTATGAACGCAAACACCAGCGGGAAGCTAGAAATTACAAAATACAATCTAATGCCACCAAGTAGATGGTTGACAAACACACCAATGCTTACATCAAAAATAGACCAAGAGACAAAGAACCCAAGGTTTGAAAGGGAACAGTTAACAAACCCAAATACAGGAGCATTGAGCAACAGATGAACATCCATTTCTTATATGGGGCTAAGAGTGTAGTTACCACATGCAGATACGCCGCCGCCACGTCTGTCATTGATCCCGAACAGAAGTGGAAAAAAGGAGTCAGGCAGCTGGATAAGTCATGTCTAACGTATGCCGAAGCCAAGCAGATCCAGTTCCGATTGTACTGTGGGGGGTTTGTAATTGCGCAGAATGAGACGCCCCGACTCCCGGGTTTCCTCGTACGTTGGATTTACTATTTGGCATCACCGTTTAATAACGGAAAGGATTATTGTATTGCAGAAGAGACTAAGTTTGTTACAAACAGATTAACAAAACTATACTTAAGTTGTCTGTAAGTAACTATCTTAGTCGGATGTCATTCTTCTGAGCCAAGTAGCCTTCATCAGCTTTAACCATTTCCTTGTAATCATCTTAACCTGACACACACACTAAAATATATCAGCTTACGCTGGTGAGTTCTATCCTTATCTTTTACTGAATCGTAATCCGGTTATACTTTAAAACATTTTTCATAATACTTTGTAATTATCTTTCCTTAGTGCTTACAGGACTCTTCCTTGTGCTTGTGATACTGACAAAGTTCAATGAATCATTGCTCACATAGCTTTAGGCTTGTATTACTACAAGACTTTTTTGAGTTTTGAGTTAAAAACTCTAACCTCATTATCTGTTTACTTTCTGGTATTTGCATGGTTATTGCCACGCAATACATTACTAGGTAATATACATAGATCTTACTTTCTTTCATCATACATGCATGGTTAATACCATACAATGTGATACTAGGTAATATACCTAGTTTTCCTCGTAACATATACGTTATAATATATATATATATATATATATATATATATATAAGTGGCAAGTCACACAGACACTGTCGGGTGTCTTTCTGGGTGACAATCACGAATGTGCAGTTCATAATATTGCCACTTAGTCATGAGAATTGTCCTTTCATGACCCATCTGACACCGACCTAAGGGCTGAGGCTATGAAGATCTCATTTCCCTCAATTGCAGCCGTTAAAATTACCAGGGAAATCATGATCTAGGGCCATGACATTGCCACTTGGTTGTGAGTCTTCAGTAGCCTTAACATCAGTCTTTAAGTGATCGTCACCACTTAAGTCTTTATCACTGTATAGTGCTGCCTTTTCTTTTGTCCCATGTAGAGACTAAACTTTCATAAGATTATTCAGCCTGGAAAAACCTTTTCAAACCATAAGGTCAAAACTTTCTTTAACATGGCAACTCATACCAAAACTTTAACATCGTAGCCCAAACATTTAAAATGCTTAAAAGTGGACATCATAACTTTTCTCATAAAACCTTTATTGTTAAGCATACTGGCTCAAAAGCATTTAAAATATTTAAAACCAAAGTGTAAAGCCTCAAACCAGGCACCCTACAGTTGGTCCTCATAAATGGTTATACTCTTTAAAAGTACTTGTTTTATTTAACAAACGTACAACGGAAGTATTTCTAAATTAATTATTGCTCTTTAAGGTCATTAATGTTATTAAACTTACCTCACGAATGCCTGCACACCAATCCGAGTAACACTGCTCCTAAGACAAGATACGCAACCCCAAAGCTCACCTGCAACACAATCTATCGCACACACAAAGTCAGCTACGCTGAGTGAGTTCTAATAGTTTAATTTAAACAAAAGGCAACTCGTCTCACTTTCATTATTTTTGATTTCCACTCAAGACCCTCTGGTCATTAGAAAAAAGTTTTATAAATTTTCATCATATAGATAACCCCTGTTACCTTATAATATCCCAAAAGGATGCACCACCCCAGACTCAACCCACCATTTTAACTCACTAAGTCTATCCGACATGGATCGAACTTACAACTCTGATAACTCAAAGTTTACCACACATATTAACCACACACTGGTTATCTCAACAAACCTCTAGACACCGGCTCAGCCAGCCCTTACTAAGACTCTCACAAACCAACTAACACAACAGTTGTACACAACGTACTCATCCCAACACAATAGTCAATATAACTCTACATATCACATTGATAGCATCTATTCACCATGTCAATACCATCTCATACACAGTATATATAACTCAACACTTGTATGCAATTTAACACATATATATGCACACAAACACATACCTCATCACTGCACCCTCGTTAGGGCGTTCGACACACCCACGACACAATAATAATTCCCGCCGTGCCACAAGGACAATGACACAATACACACAAGACATGTATAAAAACATAACATTATACTCTATGTACATGAGTCATTACTGCACCTGCACTTCACACATAGCACTAGGATAAGATATCATACACGTATTCATAAGCGTTTAGCTTATATCCCGACTCACCCCGACTAACTCCTAACACAATACACTGCTAATATAGCAACACACATACAAATACTATGTCTCATTATCTAAGCGCATACCACGTACATGCACACCCTGTGACACCTCCTACTCGTACCCGTACGACCTGTAAATACAATCCCGACTCACCCCTATTATGTCACACCCCCAAATTCCACTAACAGAGTTTTACCGTTTGGAAGGTGACACACCAGGATCTCAGTCATTAGTTATATCAAACGACACTATATGAGACTTCAAAAGTCATAACATAAATGTTCAGAGTTAAATGCGGAAGTATAAACGTTAGAATGAAATCAAAAGTAATTACACGCAACAAGCGTCAATTAATGTAAATAAGTAACACTGTTTAAAACGTTTGAAATGAATGATATGACAGTAGGACTCCATGCATGTCCTAAGTGTGCAACCTGTGCCAAAGCGACCTGAGAAACATGTAAGAAAAAGTGTCAACACAAGGTTGGTGAGTTCACAGGTTTGTATGTAAATAAACTGTTTGAGTGTTGCTGGATCCACATACGTAAGTCACACCTATTGCTAGCCAGACAATGTACAAGTTACTCTAAGCGTTCGCAACCGAAGGTGACTGTTAGTGTTTGGGTGCCTTCCGCCATTGCTAACATCAACAATGGCAAGTGTTAAGGACAATTTACACCCGTTAGACCTCCAATCAAGTTAGCGCGACTAACCCGGGTGGGGTTTGTCAAACCCAGTAGTACTACTCAAATTTCCTCGCTATACTCCATATATTAACGGTCCGAGTGTGTAAGGACTTTGCATGTTGTGACAACCCGACATTTCAGGTCAATATCCGTACACATTATAAACAAGTTTATATTATAATTATTTTTGTGATTTATTTAATTTCGCAAACAAGGACTTTAGAGTCTAACAAAAACCGAGCATTGTCTCAGTTCACATTTAGTAATTCTAGGAGTTACCGGTTCACATACACTTATAACCCGAATAAATTCGAACACTAGTGGTTAAAATAAATAACCAGAAAAATATATATATTATTTTACACAAACTTGACGTGGAGCAGTAAATTATTTTAAAATAAAAATTATAATACCGTGAGGAAAATAAACCGAATTAAACTACCCTTTTTAAACTCTAATTGGTATTAATACCAAAAATCTAATTGGTTATTATTATAACCCAACCCACCCCTTGACTTTTGGCCGAAAAAGCCAGAGAAATCCCCCCCCCCCTTACTAAACCCATACTCCCACTGAGAAGACTCAGATAAAACCCATACCATTTCAATCAAAAACCCTCACAACTCCATTTTATCACTCATTTCTTACGGCAAATTTTCTCAATCCTCTCCAAATCGAAGTCAAATTCCAAGGCAAAACCTATTCGCATTCGGTGTTTTAAGAAGAATTTTAAGAGTTTCTGCAAAAGAGTCAAGACCATTCTCTGTTTTCTTCATCATTTTCATCTCGGTTTTAAAGGTAAAAACTCGATATTTTTCATATTATGTTCTTTAAAACCGTAGCTAAACTTACATCTTATTTAAACGCAAGAAAGATAACAAGAAGAGTGTGTCGAATTCAAGTTTAAAACATAAAAATATGCAGGATTGATTCTGTCAAACAGAAGTCCAGTAATCGAAACTAGGAGTTTCGATTTAACTCAATCGAAACTAGGAGTTTCGATACCTGTTGATCCATCGAAACTAGGAGTTTCGATGCCTTTTTCTCAATCGAAACTAGGTTGTTTCGACTCCTAACCACTCCATCGAAACTAAGTAGTTTCGACACACATATGCTCCATCGAAACTAAGTAGTTTCGACACACATATGCCCAATCGAAAACTAAGAAGTTTCGACACCTGTACAACAGTCCCAGTTGGGCAGTAACTCAAAACTATTTTATAACAAAACATGTGTTGGAAAACTAAAACGATATTTAAACAAACACAATCAGATTTACAAGGTCGGTGAACAATTTACAATTAAGACGTTGGTCTTAACAACAATTTACCCTTGGTATCTAGGGTACAAATAGTCAAGGTTGACTACAACAAGTATTATTTCAAGTATATACACACACTCAAGGTGAGTTTCACGGCCCCTTTCTTTTTACTGTTTTCTAATATTTTGGGGAAGAACATACTTCAACTATTTTATGGGATAACAAGAGAGTAAGACTCGACTTTTATGTTTACATGGGATGAGAACAACACATTTGAGGCCGCGAAAGTCCCCTGGAACAACATAGTAACCATTAACTGGAGCCTAGGGTCTTATGAATAGTACTATGGAGAGTGACGTCTCCCGGTCATGGTTAGTCGCGCTAACCACAATCTGGAGGATTTATGGCCGCATAGAACCTGATAACGCTTATAGGGGCCCACACATGTCATGGTTTGGTTACGCCTCATGTATGAACATATTATTTGTATTCCTAGCTAGTTTACAAATGGGTCAACAATTCTTATTCTGTTTATCACATACACCGAAACTATTTACGAACAATTGAATTTTACAAAGAACTATTTGATTAAACCTATGAACTCACCAACCTCGTACTGACGATTTTAAGTATGTTTTTCAGGTAACTGAACGTGATTTCAAGGTTAGCAATGTAGATTACATGCATGCACGATGGATACTACTCAAGGAGGATTTCCCCTGTATAACTCATTAAATTGAGTCATATTTGTGAAATCTTAACTTTTTGTAAACTCAGATTACATTTTTGTAATGTAAAACTTTAAATTTGTTTATGTATCCATGTATCATGTATGTGTTTGCGGTAATCATATGCTTTGGAAACCATGAACGTTGCGCCTCGCGTTTCCGCCTTGGCGGGGTGTGACAGAACTGGTATCAAAGCCATTGATTATAGCGAACTAGGAATCTAAATTGGAACCTAGTCTATAATCTAAATGACTCACTAAAACGTTTTCATTGCATAAGCATTTCATAACCAATCAACATGTCATATGGATATTGTAGTCACAAGCATGTCGTCACATTCACATTCTGATCCCGTCTCTGATACTGAATCAAACGAGGAACTTTCTGCCTCACGTCCCAAAAATCAAGTACAAACCCGTAGCTCCACACCACCTAAAGTCGCCTTGGGAAAACCGCCTATCGTCTATCGAAAGAAAAGCGGAGGACCAGTTAAGATGCAAAGCGCTAGGAAGAAGGTTCGACTTCCACGCAAAAGGAATCTAGCAGCCCGTGACCCAGAAGACTTGGAGGCTGGTGAAGAACCACCTAGGCAAAGACCCTGCTACCACCCTACTGTGGGAAGTATCCGCTGGATGCCCCGTACTCTGGCCCGTTGGAGGGAGATGGAGAGCATCCCATCTACCTTTGAGCTCGGAGAGTCTTCCAACTCTCCAACACCCCTACCCCACACTGGGGAAGCCATGGAGCTTACTGTGCCTACCTTGGTAGCTCGCGTTCGTACACATGAGGAGCGTCTTGATGATCTCCTGGATGACATCTGGGCACATGGGGATACAACCACGCGACTTCGTCAAGGGCTCGGATCTCGAGTTCAGACTCTGGAGGACAGCACCCGAGACATACAGGGTGCCACAAACTATCTAGAGTTGAGAGCTGACATGGACTGGCAGTTCACTGTTACGGTCCGAGACAGGGTGGAGGCGCTGGAAGAAAGGACGTTGGCTGCGGAATTTGTGGCGAGAGCTAGTTTTGTCATGGCAGGACTTTCCATGATGATTGGATTGTACTCTCACTTCTTCTTTTAAACCTATTATGGGCGGGTTGTGCCCATAGTACATTATGTAGTTTAAAAACTTTAGTACTGATGTGGTCATGTGAACCCATCCTTTTTGTATCCTTATCTTTTGGGAACAATGTACTATATATGTTTTGACTATGGATGTAATGGTTTATATTGTAATGATGGTTGTTTGCATTTATTGTTGTGGTATTCTTATGTCATGTGCTATCATTATTGTCAAATAATGTTGTTTCTTTTTAATTGACATGTTAGAAAGAACGTCATGGCACCTAAGCGTAGGACAACCCGTAATACTACTGGTGACAACAACGAAGTGATTTCCCCAAATGTAGAACAACTCATAGCACAGCGAGTAGCTGCTGCCATGGAACAATATGAGGCCAATCGAAATAGTGGAGGAGGAAACGGTAGTGGTACCGGTGGAGGAGGTGCAGGAGGTAGCGGTACAGCCGGAGGTTCCGGAGGTTCTGGAGGTAATAGAATAAATAAGCCGTAACACCTAGTCATGATCCGAATTAATGAAGTTATGACTTGTAATTCTACAGATGCTCCAATTAGGAAGTGCTCCTACAAGGCCTTTCTATCTTGCAAACCCCGTAACTTCAATGGCACCGAGGGTGCAGTTGGACTAATGAGATGGATAGAAAAGATGGAGTCGGTGATTGATATTAGCGAATGCACCGCTGACTGCATGGTGAAGTATTCTACATGCTCACTCACTGATAAAGCTTTAACTTGGTGGAATTCACAAGTAAAGACCTTGGGAAGGCAGACAGCATATGAGTTGTCATGGGAAGACCTAAAAGCCATGATGATCGAGGAGTACTGTCCTCGAAATGAGTTGCAAAAGATCGAATCTGAAATGTGGAATTTACAAATGATAAGAGATGATGTTGCTGGCACTGACCGATTCAATGAGTTAGCAATCTTGGTTCCACACATGGTTACCCCAGAATACAAGAAGGTTGAAAGATATTTATGGGGTCTCGCACCTCAAATCCGAAGTCTGGTGACTTCCTCAAATCCTATGGATGCCAAGAGCGCCATAACTTTAGCTTTCAAGCTAAGGGATAATGCTGTACGTGATGGTTTGTTTGAGAAGAAGGAGACCGAAGGAGGGAAATCTAGAGAAAAGAGGAAATGGTTTGGAAAACCAATTAATCAAAACAAGAATCAAATTTACAAGAGACCTGAAACTATGAAAGCCTTTGTCGCCAACATTGTGGAACAAAGTGGATACCTTGGAGCACGACCAAGGTGTGACAATTGTGGATATCATCACAGTGGAAAGTGTACCCAATGTGGAAAATGTAAAAAGTATGGACATCTAGCCCATGACTGTAGGAGCAATACAAACCCTAACAAGATAAATCAAGTAGCAGGAAAAGTCAACCCAGGAACAGAAAGGATGAATCAAGGATGCTTTGAGTGTGGAGATCCAAAGCACTTCAGAAAAGACTGTCCAAAGTTGAAGAACCGAAACGACAATCAGGCCCGTGGAAGAGCATTTGTGATGGGGGCTGGTGACGCACGACAAGATCCAAACATTGTCACTGGTACGTTCTCGATAAATAATCACTATGCCTCTATACTTTTCGATACGGGTGCTGATTTAAGTTTTGTGTCAAATAACTTTAAGTCCCTACTCGGTATTAAGCCCAGCAAACTAAAACAAAAGTATACAATTGAATTAGCGAATGGAAAATTAATTAATACCGGAGAGGTCATTCAAGGTTGTACCTTATGTCTTAAAAACCACACATTTAGTATAGATCTGTTACCTATTGATTTAGGAAGCTTTGACGTTGTAATTGGCATGGATTGGTTGTCAAAGAATCATGCCGAGATTGTTTGTTTTGAGAAGATTGTCCAAATCCCACTCCCAAACGGAGAAATTCTTTCGATTCAAGGTGAGAAGAGTGGAGTAGCGTTAAGGATGATAAACTGCATGAAAACTCGTAAGTACCTACGTAAAGGCTATTGCGTATTCCTGGCTCACGTCGTCGAGAAGAAACCCGTGGAACGTCGACTTGAGGATATACCAATCGTTAAGGAATATCCTGAAGTTTTTCCTGAAGACTTACCTGGTTTACCACCATCGAGGCAAGTCGAATTTTGAATCGATTTGATACCAGGAGCCGCCCCGGTTGCCCGATCACCATATCGATTAGCACCTTCTGAAATGCAGGAATTGTCAAATCAACTTCAAGAGTTGCTTGATAAAGGTTTCATAAGACCGAGTTTCTCACCTTGGGGAGCTCCGGTCCTATTCATAAAGAAAAAGGATGGAACCTTTAGAATGTGTATTGATTACCGAGAATTAAACAAGCTTACAATCAAAAACCGATACCCACTTCCTCGAATAGACGATTTGTTCGATCAACTACAAGGTTCTAGCTTCTATTCTAAAATCGATCTACGTTCGGGGTATCATCAACTAAGAATCCAAGAAGAAGATGTACCAAAGACAGCGTTTAGGACTCGTTATGGCCACTACGAATTCCTAGTTATGCCATTTGGTTTGACAAACGCACCAGCTGTTTTCATGGATCTCATGAACCGCGTGTGCAAGCTATACTTGGATAAATTCGTGATTGTGTTTATCGATGATATATTAATATATTCACGAACCAAGGAGGATCATGAACATCATCTTAAATTAATCTTAGAACTACTCAGAAACGAGAAACTTTACGCTAAATTCTCTAAGTGTGAGTTTTGGATCCGAGAAGTGCATTTTCTTGGACATGTCATCAACAAGGAAGGAATTCACGTTGATCCATCAAAAATTGAAGCAATCAAAAACTGGGAAGCACCAAAGACTCCGACAGAAGTACGTCAATTTTTGGGTTTGGCCGGTTATTACAGACGATTCATCGAGAATTTTTCAAAAATAGCTTTGCTGTAAGGCCCCTTTCCCGGGTGACCTCACTTGTTGGATTTACTCATAAACATAGCCATAAATACTGAACTAAAATTTAAAACATTCTTCATTCAATTACATTACATAACAGCGGAAGTCTTAATAATTAAAGACACAACATTGTCTTAACAAACAAAAGTGGGATGTCAGTCTTGTGCCGGGTAACCTTCACGCCATCGCACGACCTTTTCTTCCTTTACCTGAAATGTATACTAAAAGTCAGCTAACGCTGGTGAGTTCTAGTTTAATGCAATTTACTGTAAACATTCTTTTCTTTATAGGTATAAGTATGCATTACTGTATGATCATTCATATAAATACGTATTCATAACTTTTGCCTTTCTTTCTTCTTTCTTTTCTGTATTTTCATTTCTGTATTTTTGTGATTTCATATATATATATATATGCATTCACCCTTTTTCTTTTCTTTATTTACATTCATGGGTCATACTCTGTAAGGGTGATCAACCCGTCATTTGTTTACGAATGTCACAAAGACAATCGCCGTGGTCCATCGTCATGGCCCACCTATACTTACAACCGTCCGGCAACTAGTGCCGTCCGTCATTTTATTCTTACAACCGTCCGGCAATCTTTGTCCGTCCGTCATGACTTACAACCGTCCTACCGTCGTAGTCCGTCATATTCGCCCGTCTACCCGAAGGTATCCGTTTCCCATGCGACTATTATTTATACAACCGTTCTACTATAATATGCCAATTGCTTCGACCGTCCTGTAATGGCATCCGTACGTCCTAGCTGATGAAGGAACGCACTTGTCCCGGTTGTAAAATAGTCACATGGTCGTCCGTCTACCGAAGTAGCCGTTATCATCGAAGCGTCCATAACATTTTCTGTACTTTGCAAGCAATATATACATGGATATAAAGCAAGATTTCATTCTTATATGTTATGACATTCATTCAATTCATTCTTTGCAAGCAATATATACATGGATATAAAGCAAGATTTCATTCTTTCATTTTGTGTTATACTTTCATTCATTCTTTATAATCATGCTTTTCATTCTTTATTCATAATTTCTCTTTCGTGTATAGGTATATATATATATACTTGTATAACACATATGATCACATTAACATTCATAAACTTTATTCACTTAGTGTATACACTTCAGCCCCAAAACATTTGAAAACATTTGCACATAACATAAAAAGGGGCACATAGAACTCACCTGATAAGCGGGTCCTGAGATACTATCACCGGTTACTGAGCGTCACTAAGGTTACACACAATCTGTATAATCAAGTCATACCAGATAAGACAGTGAACCTACGCGACATTAAACATTTCTATTCTTAGGGTTATATCGAAACTTGGTAGTTTCGATCAGTGGATTATATCGAAACTTTAGTAGTTTCGATAGGTTGCTTATATCGAACTTAGTAGTTTCGAAGTGTTTGCTTATATCGAAACTTAGTAGTTTCGATAACACCAGTCTTATTTCCTGAACTGTAATAATATTAATTATCGTCTTTAGGGTTTTAAAGAATATACCTCATCGAACACGATCCCGAAATGTAACCGAGACCCGACCCGAACTGTCTTTTCAATCGTCATCATTAACTCGCCTCGACTCGCCGATTATTGTTTCTAACCATACTACCATCATCATTATGCTATCATTATTATCTTGAAAGTATCATCACCATCATATGACCATTATTATCGAAACTTCCATCATGGGATCACCACCATCGAAACTACTTATCAAGGAATCATCATCATTATCGAAACTAACATAATCATCACCACCCGAAACTACCATCGTGAACTCTTCTACCCGAAACTACCATTACATGAGATAAACCACTATGCCGAAACTACTGCTGCTGCTAAATCAATACCCGAAACTACCATTTGTCACCCGAAACTACCATCTTGAACATAACCATCGAAACTACTACCTTTATCCTCTCCATCGAAACTACTCATATCATCATCATCATATCATCATCCGAAACTACTATCATCTTCCTCGAGAACTTAACTCATCACCATAGCAGCCACCAATCAATACCCGAAACTACTACAGCGACCACCCTTTACTCGAAACTACCTATGAATCACCATCCACCCAAAACTAGCATTACCTGAGATAAACCACCACCACGAGGTCACCGCTGGTCCATCATCGTTAACACCGTACCACCACTTCACCGTGACGCTCATCACCTCCGTGAGTCTCCTGCGACAAACCACCACTGCCGTCACTGCCAGTACCTTTGCTGCTAGTCGCTATGCCACCATGAACCCGTCACAACCACCACCATAAACCCGTCACGCTGAACCCCATGCTGCTGCCGGAGCTATGGCAGCAGCTCTCATGCTTACCGTCGTCGTCCTTGGTACTTTGAAACGGAGCTGAGCTCTCCATGTAAACGAGCAAGACACGATGGCCAAATGGTCGGATTAGGGTTTTCGAGTGGGATTTGTGCGTGGAGTTCCATTCGGGAGAAGAAATGGAAATGAGGATGACGGCCGGAAGAAAACATATGGGTTTTTAGGTTTAAATCACTTTTTCATTTGGACCCCTTTTACTTTACAGAAATTTCGTTTTGAGCCCTAAACTATGGGGGTGTGTAATTTGGGATGTTACAAGTCTACCCACCTTATAAGAATTTCGTCCTCGAAATTCGGTGTTTCTCGTAACAAAATTTACTCTTTGCATCACATGACTGAGTAACCACTTAGGTTCTTGTAAATTGGCATGTCTCGTGTTATGGTGATCATTCAATGCCATTCCTAGACTGCATGTAATTAGGGCTTTCATGTCCCTATTACCTCTTCTTCTCTGTAACTAACATCTCGAATGTTAGGGTGAATAGTTTAACCTACTTTACTCTTGAGCGTGACTCATGGATGGACTTAACTCGGATCCACCAAGCACTTGCGTGAATCTGACATGTTAAGCAAGTCATGGATTCCTCTCAACACTTGGAAGTGTCTCTTTGGTAGCCTGGGATCTAGTTTAAATCGTCTACTTTGTGCCCTAGACAGTTGTTATCATTCTATTTCTAAGTTGCTTTGGTTATTACGTGTACCTCATAAATTATCCTTGGTGCATTCGCCCATGAAGGGCCATACCATGTCGTTCCCGAATGAATCCTGCTATCTCGTTCCCAAAGGAATCCCATCATCTTGTTCCCGAAGGAACCATATCAGTTTGTTCCCGAAGGAACCTTGTCATTTCGTTCTCGAAGGAACCATTAGAAGCATTACTCTATCATACTTAACTTCCAGAGAAGGTATTCATTCAGACGGAATACTAGATAGGCAATCCTTACATTCATACTCCTGTACACGTAACTCCCTTCTTGCCTTTCTTTAAAACATAATCGTCATGGTTTCACATTTCTCATAATTAGTCTATTATGCACTATCTGTTCTTTGTACCATTGAATAGTCTTAGGGATTGGCATCCCTTATGACCAAAATATACATTTTCTACTTTTCGTGATCATTAAAATTTTCTGTATGTGATTCTTTTAGAATTACGTTCCTAGGTTTCATTACAAATAGATGACACGTGCGGTGATACTCGATCATTCCTTTCATTTCTAGTCTCATTGTGTTCCTTATTGGCTTTTCAATTTGAGTAGTCACGTTCTATTGTCTTGTCTTAATCACTGTAGAGTGTTTTCTGACTCTTTAGGCCTTGCTAGTACTCATTTCTTTCTTCACATATTTGTTCGGAACTTGAACTTCACATTTATTCTAAACATTCAAACCCTAGGTTGGATCTGTTTTCATTTGGTTTTGCCTGCACACCCTAATTAGCATCGTGGTTCCAGTCGTTTGTTGTCGTTGATATATCTATTTTCTCATCTGAGTGAATACTCTTAGTAGTTTATCTAGGATTGTATTCTTCATGGAAAAATGTCATTTGTGCATTCTAGTACTCGTATTTTCTTTGAACATATAGTTGTGTGGTTATTTTCTTCACTTTTATGTACACTTGACCGTAGGTCCACGGTCATTCATCGTATCGCGTAAGCATTGACAATTCATGTTCAGAAGCAGTTTCTAAACGTATGTTCATCTAACATATGTAGTACTCACATCTCGTGCTAACTTGTGATCCTTGACAGCTACTTTCTCAATTTGAATCAAACAAGTGTTGAGTTCTTCAAATTCTACTTAATCAGTCTCGTCGTTCGCGGTTTGTCATGCAAAGAAATTTTCTCACTGGGCTTGATAGACTCTCTTATCGTCCTCATACTAATTCTCTTTCGGTGCAATCTTTCCTGTTCCTTTTTCTTTGCTTGACTTATTACTTTGTTACTTGTTGCATCAGGTTTCGATCCAAGTTTCTTCAGATTTATAAACTTGTTCCTTAGTGTTACTCAAGTTCAGCAACTCCATTTAAAGCCTCGTTCCTTCTCGTTCCACCTTTGTTATGCCGTTGCTGTCATCATTCGTCTTGCTAATCTGTTGCGATCTTCATTACTTAAGTGACTAATCTCATAGTCCTGCTTGGAGTGATTTAATTGTTTTTGGTGACATGTGTATTAATCCACATGATAAGGTTCATCAGTATGCACAAGCACATGTAAATTTACAATTACGTGGATCCTGACGTAATTGCCAACTTACCTTACTTGTGAATTCCTGACTCGTCTTATAATGCTTCATAATTTAAATGTCTTCTATAAACGGTGTTTAATCCATGTATCCTTCTTCTCTTTCCGAACTCCTTGTTGACGGAGGTCGCTCATGAAGGTTCGTTACCGATCTACTCGGACCGTTAATATTCCGTCATCTTTCTTTCTTTATGGTTTATCGAACTTCTGCTCGTTGTTTGTGATTCACCTAACATGGATCTCACCATTCTTATAATTTGTGTGCATTTCGTAGTATTAGACTAACATCTCTTTCACTCTTTATGGTGGGTACATACGACGGATGGCAAATCGAGACACACTTACACGGTAGATGATTGATAACAGTAGCTACGTGTTATTATTAATCATTTACTGTACTCATGTGCTCAAATTGTCCACCATCTTATGTCCTATGTGTAACTATTCATATCAGTAGTGATATTGGTAACTAAGGCATGTGTCCTATGCTAAGACATCTACCCTGAGTTATATATATTGACATTGATACTTACTTACTTGTTTTGGCGTTGGCGTTGGCTACCCGCACTGACATCCTTGTGTTGGTCCCATTATCAGCTTGAGTCTAGACATTTAGGGATGTCTAAATCTCTCAAACTATTGCTCTGATACCAACTTGTAAGGCCCCTTTCCCGGGTGACCTCACTTGTTGGATTTACTCATAAACATAGCCATAAATACTGAACTAAAATTTAAAACATTCTTCATTCAATTACATTACATAACAGCGGAAGTCTTAATAATTAAAGACACAACATTGTCTTAACAAACAAAAGTGGGATGTCAGTCTTGTGCCGGGTAACCTTCACGCCATCGCACGACCTTTTCTTCCTTTACCTGAAATGTATACTAAAAGTCAGCTAACGCTGGTGAGTTCTAGTTTAATGCAATTTACTGTAAACATTCTTTTCTTTATAGGTATAAGTATGCATTACTGTATGATCATTCATATAAATACGTATTCATAACTTTTGCCTTTCTTTCTTCTTTCTTTTCTGTATTTTCATTTCTGTATTTTTGTGATTTCATATATATATATATATGCATTCACCCTTTTTCTTTTCTTTATTTACATTCATGGGTCATACTCTGTAAGGGTGATCAACCCGTCATTTGTTTACGAATGTCACAAAGACAATCGCCGTGGTCCATCGTCATGGCCCACCTATACTTACAACCGTCCGGCAACTAGTGCCGTCCGTCATTTTATTCTTACAACCGTCCGGCAATCTTTGTCCGTCCGTCATGACTTACAACCGTCCTACCGTCGTAGTCCGTCATATTCGCCCGTCTACCCGAAGGTATCCGTTTCCCATGCGACTATTATTTATACAACCGTTCTACTATAATATGCCAATTGCTTCGACCGTCCTGTAATGGCATCCGTACGTCCTAGCTGATGAAGGAACGCACTTGTCCCGGTTGTAAAATAGTCACATGGTCGTCCGTCTACCGAAGTAGCCGTTATCATCGAAGCGTCCATAACATTTTCTGTACTTTGCAAGCAATATATACATGGATATAAAGCAAGATTTCATTCTTATATGTTATGACATTCATTCAATTCATTCTTTGCAAGCAATATATACATGGATATAAAGCAAGATTTCATTCTTTCATTTTGTGTTATACTTTCATTCATTCTTTATAATCATGCTTTTCATTCTTTATTCATAATTTCTCTTTCGTGTATAGGTATATATATATATACTTGTATAACACATATGATCACATTAACATTCATAAACTTTATTCACTTAGTGTATACACTTCAGCCCCAAAACATTTGAAAACATTTGCACATAACATAAAAAGGGGCACATAGAACTCACCTGATAAGCGGGTCCTGAGATACTATCACCGGTTACTGAGCGTCACTAAGGTTACACACAATCTGTATAATCAAGTCATACCAGATAAGACAGTGAACCTACGCGACATTAAACATTTCTATTCTTAGGGTTATATCGAAACTTGGTAGTTTCGATCAGTGGATTATATCGAAACTTTAGTAGTTTCGATAGGTTGCTTATATCGAACTTAGTAGTTTCGAAGTGTTTGCTTATATCGAAACTTAGTAGTTTCGATAACACCAGTCTTATTTCCTGAACTGTAATAATATTAATTATCGTCTTTAGGGTTTTAAAGAATATACCTCATCGAACACGATCCCGAAATGTAACCGAGACCCGACCCGAACTGTCTTTTCAATCGTCATCATTAACTCGCCTCGACTCGCCGATTATTGTTTCTAACCATACTACCATCATCATTATGCTATCATTATTATCTTGAAAGTATCATCACCATCATATGACCATTATTATCGAAACTTCCATCATGGGATCACCACCATCGAAACTACTTATCAAGGAATCATCATCATTATCGAAACTAACATAATCATCACCACCCGAAACTACCATCGTGAACTCTTCTACCCGAAACTACCATTACATGAGATAAACCACTATGCCGAAACTACTGCTGCTGCTAAATCAATACCCGAAACTACCATTTGTCACCCGAAACTACCATCTTGAACATAACCATCGAAACTACTACCTTTATCCTCTCCATCGAAACTACTCATATCATCATCATCATATCATCATCCGAAACTACTATCATCTTCCTCGAGAACTTAACTCATCACCATAGCAGCCACCAATCAATACCCGAAACTACTACAGCGACCACCCTTTACTCGAAACTACCTATGAATCACCATCCACCCAAAACTAGCATTACCTGAGATAAACCACCACCACGAGGTCACCGCTGGTCCATCGTCGTTAACACCGTACCACCACTTCACCGTGACGCTCATCACCTCCGTGAGTCTCCTGCGACAAACCACCACTGCCGTCACTGCCAATACCTTTGCTGCTAGTCGCTATGCCACCATGAACCCGTCACAACCACCACCATAAACCCGTCACGCTGAACCCCATGCTGCTGCCGGAGCTATGGCAGCAGCTCTCATGCTTACCGTCGTCGTCCTTGGTACTTTGAAACGGAGCTGAGCTCTCCATGTAAACGAGCAAGACACGATGGCCAAATGGTCGGATTAGGGTTTTCGAGTGGGATTTGTGCGTGGAGTTCCATTCGGGAGAAGAAATGGAAATGAGGATGACGGCCGGAAGAAAACATATGGGTTTTTAGGTTTAAATCACTTTTTCATTTGGACCCCTTTTACTTTACAGAAATTTCGTTTTGAGCCCTAAACTATGGGGGTGTGTAATTTGGGATGTTACATTTGCCTTTAACCACATTAACCCAGAAAGAAAAGAAGTATGATTGGAGTGACAAGCAGGAGTCAGCTTTCCAATTACTGAAACGGAAGCTGTGTAGTGCACCAATCTTATCCCTTCCCGAGGGAGTTGACAATTTTGTCGTATACTGCGATGCGTCACACCAAGGACTTGGTTGTGTGTTAATGCAAAGAGACAAAGTCATCGCATATGCCTCACGACAACTAAAAGTGGACGAAAAGAATTATACGACTCACGACTTGGAATTGGGTGCAGTTGTGTTTGCGCTCAAGATTTGGAGACATTATCTTTACGGTACAAGATGTACTATCTTTACTGATCACAAGAGTCTTCAACATACCTTCGATCAAAAGGAACTTAACATGAGACAACGTCGTTGGGTAGAACTACTAAACGACTATGATTGTGATATCAAGTACCATCCCGGTAAAGCCAATGTCGTAGCAGACGCCTTAAGTCGTAAAGAACGAGTTAAAACTCTCCGTGTTCGTGCCCTAGAATTGACAATTCATACAAATCTCACTACTCAAATTCGGATGGCACAACAAGAGGCAATTAAAGAAGAAAACATTCAGAATGAAGCTCTACGAGGAATGATAAAGCATTTGGAGTCTGAGTCAGATGACTCTTTATACTTCATGAATAGAATTTGGGTGCCATGTTTTGGTAACTTACGGGAGTTAGTTATGGACGAATCCCACAAGTCCAGGTACTCCATTCACCCAGGTTCAGATAAAATGTATAAGGATCTAAAAGAATTATATTGGTGGCCCAATATGAAAGGAGATATTGCCACATATGTCGGTAAATGCTTAACGTGTTCAAAAGTAAAAGCCGAACATCAGAAACCGTCTGGTTTATTACAACAACCTGAAATTCCCCAATGGAAATGGGAACAGATTTCTATGGATTTCATCACGAAATTACCCAGGACGTCTAGTGGTTATGATACCATATGGGTAATTGTCGACCGATTAACGAAATCTGCTCACTTTCTGCCAATGAAAGAAACTGACAAGACAGAGAAACTTACAAGACTCTATGTTAAAGAAATTGTGGCAAGACACGGAGTGCCAATTTCTATTATTTCCGATAGAGACAGCAGATTCGTGTCTAGAATCTGGAAATCATTACAAGAAGCAATGGGCACACGTCCTGACATGAGCACGGCATATCACCCACAAACAGATGGTCAAAGCGAAAGGACCATTCAGACATTAGAAGATATGCTCCGTGCATGTGTAATTGATTTCGGAGGAAATTGGGATACTCATTTACCGTTAGCGGAGTTTTCCTACAATAACAGCTACCATACGAGCATTAAAGCAGCACCGTTTGAAGCTTTATATGGTCGTAAATGCCGCTCACCGCTATGTTGGGCGGAAGTTGGTGAAAAACATTTGACAGGCCCTGAGATTGTCCAGGAAACCACTGATAAGATCTTCAAAATTAAGGACCGTCTGAAAGCGGCCCGAGATAGACAAAAGAGCTACGCTGACAACAGACGAAAACCATTAGAATTTCAAATTGGTGACCGAGTAATGTTAAAAGTCTCACCATGGAAAGGCGTTGCGAGGTTTGGTAACCGTGGTAAGCTCAATCCTAGATACGTTGGACCATTTGAAATACTGGCTAGGGTTGGCCCTGTAGCCTACAAACTCAAGCTACCACAGGAACTAAGCAACGTACACAATACATTTCATGTGTCAAATCTCAAAAAGTGTCTATCAGACGAGACTTTGATCATACCGCCTGACGAGATTCACATTGATGATAAACTTCATTTCATCGAGGAACCGATTGAGATTTCGGATTGGAAGGTTCAAAACTTGAGACGTAGTCGGATCAAACTGGTTAAAGTACGTTGGAACTCAAAGCGTGGTCCTGAGTATACATGGGAACGAGAGGACCAAATGAAAACAAAATACCCATCCTTGTTTGAGGATGCACCAGTTCAAGAGGACACGAATTGAATTTCGGGACGAAATTCTGTTAACATGGGGAGAATGTGACAACCCGACATTTCAGGTCAATATCCGTACACATTATAAACAAGTTTACATTATAATTATTTTTGTGATTTATTTAATTTCACAAACAAGGACTTTAGAGTCTAACAAAAACCGAGCATTGTCTCAGTTCATATTTGGTAATTCTAGGAGTTACCGGTTCACATACACTTATAACCCGAATAAATTCGAACACTAGTGGTTAAAATAAATAACCAGAAAAATATATATATTATTTTACACAAACTTGACGTGGAGCAGTAAATTATTTTAAAATAAAAATTATAATACCGTGGGGAAAATAAACCGAATTAAACTACCCTTTTTAAACTCTAATTGGTATTAATACCAAAAATCTAATTGGTTATTATTATAACCCAACCCACCCCTTGACTTTTGGCTGAAAAAGCCAGAGAAATCCCCCCCCTTACTAAACCCATACTCCCACTGAGAAGACTCAGATAAAACCCATACCATTTCAATCAAAAACCCTCACAACTCCATTTTATCACTCATTTCTTACGGCAAATTTTCTCAATCCTCTCCAAATCGAAGTCAAATTCCAAGGCAAAACCTATCCGCATTCGGTGTTTTAAGAAGAATTTTAAGAGTTTCTGCAAAAGAGTCAAGACCATTCTCTGTTTTCTTCATCATTTTCATCTCGGTTTTAAAGGTAAAAACTCGATATTTTTCATATTATGTTCTTTAAAACCGTAGCTAAACTTACATCTTATTTAAACGCAAGAAAGATAACAAGAAGAGTGTGTCGAATTCAAGTTTAAAACATAAAAATATGCAGGACTGATTTTGTCAAACAGAAGTCCAGTAATCGAAACTAGGAGTTTCGATTTAACTCAATCGAAACTAGGAGTTTCGATACCTGTTGATCCATCAAAACTAGGAGTTTCGATGCCTTTTTCTCAATCGAAACTAGGTTGTTTCGACTCCTAACCACTCCATCGAAACTAAGTAGTTTCGACACACATATGCTCCATCTAAACTAAGTAGTTTCGACACACATATGCCCAATCGAAAACTAAGAAGTTTCGACACCTGTACAACAGTCCCAGTTGGGCAGTAACTCAAAACTATTTTATAACAAAACATGTGTTGGAAAACTAAAACGATATTTAAACAAACACAATCAGATTTACAAGGTCGGTGAACAATTTACAATTAAGACGTTGGTCTTAACAACAATTTACCCTTGGTATCTAGGGTAAAAATAGTCAAGGTTGACTACAACAACTATTATTTCAAGTGTATACACACACTCAAGGTGAGTTTCACGGCCCCTTTCTTTTTACTGTTTTCTAATATTTGGGGGAAGAACATACTTCAACTATTTTATGGGATAACAAGAGAGTAAGACTCGACTTTTATGTTTACATGGGATGAGAACAACACATTTGAGGCCGCGAAAGTCCCCTGGAACAACATAGTAACCATTAACTGGAGCCTAGGGTCTTATGAATAGTACTATGGAGAGTGACGTCTCCCGGTCATGGTTAGTCGCGCTAACCACAATCTGGAGGATTTATGGCCGCATAGAACCTGATAACGCTTATAGGGGCCCACACATGTCATGGTTTGGTTACGCCTCATGTATGAACATATTATTTGTATTCCTAGCTAGTTTACAAATGGGTCAACAATTCTTATTCTGTTTATCACATACACCGAAACTATTTACGAACAATTGAATTTTACAAAGAACTATTTGATTAAACCTGTGAACTCACCAACCTCGTGTTGACGATTTTAAGTATGTTTTTCAGGTAACTGAACGTGATTTCAAGGTTAGCAATGTAGATTACATGCATGCACGATGGATACTACTCAAGGAGGATTTCCCCTGTATAACTCATTAAATTGAGTCATATTTGTGAAATCTTAACTTTTTGTAAACTCAGATTACATTTTTGTAATGTAAAACTTTAAATTTGTTTATGTATCCATGTATCATGTATGTGTTTGCGGTAATCATATGCTTTGGAAACCATGAACGTTGCGCCTCGCGTTTCCGCCTTGGCGGGGTGTGACACATGTTATGTTTGCACTTAGGTACACAAGTGGTAATGAAATACTATGTGATCCATGTCCGTGTGTATGTCTCTCCCTGGCTGGGAGACAAGTAACGGATGCCTGTTCGTATGCATGTTTCTCCCCAACGGGAAAACCAGTAAAATACTATTTGTGTGTATGTATGTTTCTCCTCAACAGGAAAACAAGTAAAATACTGTTTGTGAGTATGCATGTTTCTCCTCAACAGGAAAACAAGTAAAATAATGTTTGTGTGTAAGCATGTTTCTCCCCCAATAGTAAAACAAGTAAAAAGGGGTCGTGAAACTCACCTGCGTTGCGTAGTAGGTAGTATCACACAAGTATAAGATTTAGAATCTCAAGTGTTAGCCTGCACGGCTTACGTATGCCCTATAATTATAAACACATAAGTTAGGGACCTATGGGATTTGTGACGAAGATACGGAAGATTAGGACGTCTTAAAACATTCTAAGGATTTAAGAGTAGACGAACGTGTCTACGGGAATAAGGATTTCTTAATTAATTAATTATTAAGATTAATACGTTTCATGTCGAACGTTTCTAATAACGAATAATAATGACTAATTATATTTGTACGTTTGTGACATTTAAAATGGTTAGGAAAATAATGTAACTATATATATTATTTTCAAGTTCGAATCCCAAATTCAACCGAAACAGAAAATCGATTCAATGCTGTAACGGATTCAATCCTTAATGTGTTAACCGACTCTCATCAAACCTCTAATTACCGTCATTGATACTCAATCAATCCAATTATGGGTATTAACTTCGTGACCGTCGACATCCTCGCCTATTACTATCAAATTCGCATCATTCGTACATTACAGTCGCAAATTTATCACTGGAATAGCCCTTACGAACTCACTTGAAGCTACTACACTCGTCAATTCCATCGGAGAAGTGATTCGTAGTCGTCGGGGAACAAACTCACACAAGTCGGAGCCGATTTACTCAATTTCTACCAATTCAGGCTTCGTTCTGGTAATTGGTTACAGTCTTAGTTTCGTTTCAATTCATAGATCAAAAGCCCTATGCTTTTAGAGGCTTACATTATCTAATTTAACAATCTAGATTCTAGGGTTCATCCCCTATTCGGCTTAATCGAACCCCAGTCTAGACCCAATCTCAATGCAATTAAACTACATGGTTAGAATCGCCATCCTTTGCTTAGTAAAAGCCCTATGTTAATTCGGGCTTTCACTATCGAATTTAACACAATCCGTAAACTAGGGTTCATCATAAATTCGATTTGGGGATTTCAATCCTAGTCTCAACCAAAATGAAATTAACTTATATGGACAGATTCGAAATCTTTCACTGATCAATAGCCCCATGAATTCAACCCCAAACATTATAAGATTTATTCAATTTGATTCTTAATCAAACCTAGGGTTACCGGTTTCTAAATCGGAAATTAAACAATACTAAACTTAATGGTTTTGAAATTAAATCCACCCACAGGTTCGAAATCCCCTAATGATCAAAACCCCTGCATAATCGGATCGAGCCAGAGTCGAAATCGATGGGATTTGACTTGAGAATCGATCGCGGCTTGTATGGGAGGGATATCACAGAAATCGTATTGTTTGTGACATTTAAAATGGTTAGGAAAATAATGTAACTATATATATTATTTTCAAGTTCGAATGATTAACAAAATAATCATTTGTGTGGAAAAATAATAAGTATATTATTTTTGATCGAAGATAAACCGATGGTAAATATCATAATAACTTATATTATTTATAAGTTTGAAACGTTTCATTGAGTTTATAAATGTGGTGAAAATAATATAAATGTATATTATTTTTAATTGAGCTTACAGGGTTGAAAATAATATAAATATATTATTTTGTTCGGAGTCGCGGTTTGAAAATAATATAGAAATATTATTTTTAAAAGTGGGGAAATATTATAAAATAGGTTATAAAATCAAACCCGAGCCTACGGGGTTTTCCGGGTTAAAAACGTGTTTATATATTGATATAATAGTATTGGGAATGGTTTTTGTATAAAAGAATGCTCTAAAATAATTAAAACAAAAACAGGGGGGAGGGAGACTAAAAACCCGGGTCTCCTCCCTCTCAGTCCAAAGTTTTAACCATCACAGCCCGCTAGGGTTTCACAAACAAACCCGAAACGAAATGGTTTTAACAATACGATTTCTGTGATATCCCTCCCATACAAGCCGCGATCGATTCTCAACTCAAATCCCATCGATTTCGACTCTGGTTCGATCCGATTATGAAGGGGTTTTGATCATTAGGGGATTTTGAACCTGTGGGTGGATTTAATTTCAAAATCATTAAGTTTAGCATTGCTTAATTTCTGATTTAGAAACCGGTAACCCTAGGTTTGATTAAGAATCAAATTGAATAAATCTTATAATGTTTAGGTTGAATTCATGGGGCTATTGATCAGTGAAAGATTTCGAATCTGTCCATATAAGTTAATTTCATTTTGGTTGAGACTAGGATTGAAATCCCCAAATTGAATTTATGATGAACCCTAGTTTACGGATTGTGTTAAATTCGATAGTGAAAGCCCGAATTAACATAGGGCTTTTACTAAGCAAAGGATGGCGATTCTAACCATGTAGTTTAATTGCATTGAGATTGGGTCTAGACTGGGGTTCGATTAAGCCGAATAGGGGATGAACCCTAGAATCTAGATTGTTAAATTAGATAATGTAAGCCTCTAAAAGCATAGGGCTTTTGATCTATGAATTGAAACGAAACTAAGACTGTAACCAATTCCCAGAAGGAAGCCTGAATTGGTAGAAATTGAGTAAATCGGCTCCGACTTGCGTGAGTTTGTTCCCCGACGACTACGATTCACTTCTTCGATGGAATTGACGAGTGCAGTAGCTTCAAGTGAGTTCGTAAGGGCTATTCCAGTGATAAATTTGCGACTGTAATGTACGAATGATGCGAATTTGATAGTAATAGGCGAGGATGTCGACGGTCACGAAGTTAATACCCATAATTGGATTGATTGAGTATCAATGACGGTAATTAGAGGTTTGATGAGAGTCGGTTAACACATTAAGGATTGAATCCGTTACAGCATTGAATCGATTTTCTGTTTCGGTTGAATTTGGGATTCAAATTTGCGATTGTTGACTTCTAAAAGTCAACTAGATCGATTTTGACTTAATGGAAATTTTAGTCCCTGATTTTCATGCATTACAGTTTGAATAATGATCAGAAATAGTCCTTGGGATTTAATTTCGTTAATTAAGTTAAGACTTAACCGGATTTACTTAACGGGGTTAAGTTTTAAGAGGAAATTTAACGAAATTGTTAACGAGGTTATTCATGAAAAAGTGGGTTGTCACATCATCCCCTAGTTAAAAGAATTTTTGTCCCGAAAATTAAAAAAAAAAATTCTGGATGTCACATATTAGGTCACTATACGACCCACGACTATATACCCACCTTTAACCTACACATCTTAAAGGCAACACATAGTCCTTTAGCCTGATATTTAAATACTTAAATGCGTAAACTCATCGGGTTAGACCCTAAAGCTCGATACATATTTAATGTAAAAAAAACACGTCCCGAAAGTATGTACGATAGCCCCAAAAACATTAAAAACATTTAAAAGAGGGGATTAGAAACTCACCTTTACTCGATATGCTTCGATCTTTAAAACCCGCTAACTTCTCGTGCTCGCCTTTCGACTTCGCACCTATAATACACACAATTCACGAGTCAATACGTGACTCAATACTCATATCTCGCTCACTAAGCTAAAACTTCAACATGCATGGCTTCCCTCGTGCATGCATGTTACCATGCATGGTTCACATGCACTCAATACTCATATCTCGATCACTCGCACAACCCCCATGTGCTTCCTCCGGTTCACCAACTTCACAATTTTTCCTAACCGGCACCTTTTTTACCCTCCTTGACTCGCACCATGCACCGACGAACCAACTCAACCCTTTTTCGGGTTATCCTTTCGGCTTTGGCCTTCCCCCCACTACCCTACGCAGCCATGAACGGCCCTATGCAGGGCTGCCATGGTCACCCGACACCTCCACAGCCCTCCCGATTACCCTTTCGGCTTTGGCCTTCCCTCCTATAGCCTTCACGCACCATCTCCGAGACATGACAAGGCCATCGGGCCTTCCCCGTCACGTCACCGATTGGAAACCTATGCCACCACGCCGTCACAGCCACCTCCGATGGTTCCACAACTCGGTCGGCTTTGCTTGGCTCTCCTCCTTCTCGTGTTTCTCCACCCGGCCCTTTCCCAACCTCGCTACGCTTGCCGGCCACCGACAAAGGGTCCGGCCGAATACCCTCTAGCCCGTAAACACTCACAAAACAAAAATAATGACTACCGCGTTAGGTTTACAAGTTTATACCTTTATTCCAGGTGACTCGTGTGGATCGAATCACCAACGAAATCCTCCTTCTCGAATTATGTCCTTGCGTAAAAACCCTAGCACCACAAAACGGTTATCACGATTATCCGTGGATTAAAACACATAACCCATGAATAGATGATCACAATTATACCTCGGATTGACCACGGAACGAAACCCGTGACGTGCTCTCATCCTCTTCTCTTCTCGGCAGCCGCAAGAACCCACAAATGGGGTCTCCTCCCCATGCGTAACACCCTAAAGGGTGTTTCCCTAAAGTCGGGCTCGGCCCTTGCGCACCTCAAACCTCTCGAGCTTGGCTCGTTCTTGATTTTTAGTGTTACTCCCCTCCCAAGTCTTGCTAAATACTCGTTGATCCCTCGTTTTTATTTACACAAAACGAATCCCGCTTCCACGTCTTTGGTTAAACTCCGTCAAATTCCCTTAACAAATCCGTCCCCTATAGACAAAATATATACACGTACGATAATCCCCTTTAGGTGGTAAAAACCCGGGATGTTACAAGTCTACCCCCCATTAAAAGAGGATTCGTCCTCAAATCCTGCGCCGGTACAAACCAACCCATCATATCCCTTCTTCTCGTCATTCCGACGGTCGCCTCCCCTAGTAGGTTTCTTACCTTCTCACGAATGGATTCATTCGTCACCCTTCCAAAGGGAAGTCTTCATACTTCTCACCTCACACCTTGACCACTGTCCTGCGATGATTTCCCAACTCAAGCCCACTGTCCTACCCATAAGGGTGTTACTTTTATCATTCTCTAATGATCTCCAGGAACTTGTGCAAGGCTCCTCTCATCTCTACAATCACGCGTTCCTCTACCGAGGTACTCCTCCACTTCATTACCACGTGTCTAATGCACTCCCTTAAATAAGAACCTAACTCTCAATACTAGAGTTACTATCATCATCTCTCGGTGTTTCCCAAAAGCTCACTTACTGCCACCAGGTCTGTTCGAAAAGCCAAACATTTTCTTTACTTGAACGCTCCATAGGAGCTCAGTTTAAGCCAGTCTTAAATTACCAGCTGATATGCCCTAAATTATACATGTTTTGCATGCATAATAATCCTCATATTATGGTACTAATCAAACAAAAGCCTTGCAATTGATACTTAATGCGTTAATATTTCATCATTGCAGGTTATTCGGTGTCCTAAGATAAACAAAGCAAAAACCTGCTAAAAACATGAAGAAATCAAGCTTTTGGAGGACCAAACCCGAACTTTGACCCCCAAGAAGTCAAACCAGTAGCTAAAAGATGAATCTGGGAAGCAGTTAGGCATTGCACGGTCGTGCAATGCCATGCACGGTCGTGCAAACCCAATCTTGCTTCCCAAGGCTCCGATACAATGTCCTTTGTACCATGTTTGATTCCCGAGGTGTTTGCACGGCCGTGCATTGCTCATTTTGAGGCCTATAAATAGATGGCTTGGGTTCTTCATTCCACACACCTCAATACACACCTAAACAGATCTAAAGAAAGTCTGTTTATGTAGTCTAGAGTAGAGAGTAGAGAGTAGAAAGGCTCCTCCTCTTTGTCCGCAATAGGGGAGTCTACGAAACTCAGCGTTACGCTGGTTAGTATGGCTATTCGTGGCTAAACTCTTTGTATTGCTAGGGTGAAGATGATGTTTGGTGCATGTTAATGTTTGATGTATTAATCTAGTGGTATGTTTATGTCTTTAATTATTCGTTCTTAAAAACACCATTTGGTGGGCTTTTATTATTGTCTAAATCTGTCTTTATGTTTGTGAGTGTTCTTGATTTTAAAGTGTAAGATCGTAAAACCTTTTTAATTAAACTTCCTTTGAAGTTTGTACGTCTTTATACAAGCATAGATTGATAAACCAAGGCTTGGTCAACATTATTAAGGTCGTATGTCTTTATACGAACTTATTATGCGACCAAGAATTGGTGAACTCATGTTGCGAACGGTACGTCTTTATACTCAGTCCCATTGTTACACCGCCTCCCGGAGAACAAAGTATAATCACCTATTTAACTTTAATACAAAACATTTACGTTCGATGTCTTAAACCAACCCGGGGATGACCATTCGAAGGGTTGAGGGTAACTGTTGTCCCTAACGGGAGTCACTACTATTTTAATTTAAAGATTTGATATCGTGAATCAAATGTCATGAGGACGAGGCTCTAGCGGTGACCCGGGTCACAAGTTTGTAGTAGTCATATAACTTAACATTATCACGTACCAAGCTGATTCGAAGCTCGAAACAATACTCTTCGTGAACTAATCATTTCCGAGATATTTACTTTCTTGCTATTTACTATTCTGTTCATTATATTTCTGTTACACACATCACGCACATTTTTACTTTTCTGTTCATTACTTTACCGATTTACTTTTCTGTCATTTACTATTTTGCTTCACAAGCACACAAAACCCACTCACTAATTGATCCGGCTAAACGATAACAAAAGTTGAGTACTAGAACTCGACCGTGTCCATTGGTTCGATACTTGGTTCTTACCTAAACTATATTACGCTGCGATAGGTACACTTGCCTATTGTGTGTGTTTTTAAGTTAAAGTAATTATCATTTTATAAATTTAAAACCTGATCTCCTAAAACCATATCTCGTAAAACCATCATAAAAATATATTATATTTTTATATATAAAAAACGACACATCAAGTTTTTGGCTTCGTTGCCGGGGACACGGTGATGTCAAGAAATATTCGAGTTAACGGATTAGCTTTTTTTTGGTGGTTTGTTTTGATTGTTCTTTACAGCAACTTTCATGGATGACAACTACGAGAATTGTTATGGAGGATACCAAGACAACTTTGAGTATCACTATTCGGAGGTTTGGTGTGAGATATGTGGGAAAGGCCACGCCACTCAAGATTGTTATCACTATCAAGGGTATTCCACATATTTTCACCAACCCTATTGGCAACCATATGAGGAAACCACACTGCCCCAAGAAATTCAACACTCAGCTCTAGATTCTGACTCATGGACCCAAGGAAATCTGTTTCATCATTTGGAAGAAATTAAGATTCAACTCCTAAAGAGCTCTCCAACTGAACAACAAGTGTTTCGTCATTTGGAAGAAATTAAGGTTCAAATCCTAAAGAGCTTTCCAACTGAACAACAAGATGATCTCTTCAAAGTCCAAGAATCGAAAGTTATAGCTCCAACATCTCTAGTAGGGTTGAGTGACTATAAGGAGCAAGAACCTTCCACCTTCACAAGCATGGATCAGTCGGAAGTGAGACCGGATGATTCAGAAGAAAGGGTTACTGCAACTTTACAATCACTTCTTGACTTTTCTGAGAAGCTGGAAGCTAAACAATCAAAGAAGCCAGAAGAGCGAAGCTCTAAAGAAGAATTGGTGGGAAACCTAAATATGGAAGCACAAGAAGGATGTATGGAACAGTTTGGAGTTCATGTCACTTCAGAGACAAAATCATATGAAGAACCAGATTGTGAGACCAACATCCAGGAGGAGATTATGCAGGAGGAAGTATTCACCAACAAACAAATGACAACGGTGGGACCTCTTACTTGCAACAATGATAGCTGGCCTGTGACCAAGCATACCAGTTAATCATCCCATGAATCACATATGCCACAGGATAGGGCACATCACTCTTAGGACCACTTCTCATGGAGGAAGCAACGTTCATCCAACGAAAATTACATGACAAAATTATCATACTGGGGTGACCGACTCCTTCACTACATGGGTTTCTTGAAGTTTGGCCCAAGAAATTTCAAATGGTGGTGGCGTGATTTTATTACACTATTTTCGTTAGGTGCTCTTCTACAGAGCATTCTAAATTTGGCAGGTTTACAAAAAAAATTAAAATTTTAACTCAATCTATCCAAATTAAAATTAAAACTATAAATAGACTTTGAACATATATAAATCAATGACTCACCCGTTTTAGCACTAAAATATTGAAGGTATAAAAATTAGAAAATTGGGGGAAATCTTTGATTTATGAAATTGGGCCACTTAATGGGGGATTTTTGCTCGGAGCACTAGGACAAACGTCCTACAGCCGTTTGCCGCATGATCCGACTCATTGAAACCTTTTCGTCCCCTGGCCGGGGGCCTTCTAACTCCAAACGTAGCTCAAGTTATGACCGTTTTAAATTTTAACACTTTTTACCCTGTTTTTCCCCTGTCCAGCTTGTCCAGGATGGAATACACTAATTCCTGGATCAGGTTAATATCATTGTACGCATGGTTATCAAATGGGTTGGGTGAACCTCTCCATATTACAAGCCACCCGTTTGATAGATTATTCCACCACGAGCATTAAATTGGAAATTCACGAAGCATGTACGGGTCTGGACAACGCCCATTAAATAAACGTGGTGCTTCCGGGAGACAACCCGATGATCATAAATAAATTGAGAAGTTGGTGCATACGGCAGAACACGTGGACCTCAGGTTTGGTTTTCCAAATTTAAGTTTCTCATACTTCAGCCCTAGGTATGCCTTCTCGATACTAGGACCTTAGTAGCTTATCTACTACCTGTTATTTCCGTTTCTGTTTTTATGTTTTTCTTTATGTGTAGCATAACATCACCAGGTAGTTTCTCTACTTCTTTGAAGAGTTGCACTCCACCTCTACAAGCTAAGAACCGAAAACCACATCAAATTTCCGAGAAATTAGATAAAGTCTTTAAAGCAAAGTGTTGACAAGAAGCTGATAGGCACAACCTGACAGCAGCTATAAGTTTTGGCCTTAGGTTTATACACTGAATTGGCCGAGGGAGTACCAGTTTCTTTTCCCTTAAACTTCATGCATTTAAATTCCTGCATAGCATTCCATTACATGCATTTGTACATTGAGGGCAATGCACATTTTTAAGTATGGGGTAGGGAATTAGAGATTCTGGACTACTTGTAACCTCAAAGCAGTAAAATTTTAACTTGTGATTTTCTACCCATTTGACTAAAACAATACAAAAAACCTACCTTTTGTAAAACCCGAAAAATTTTCAAAAATTTTTACCCAAAAATCTCTTTGAGTTCGCACTTAATTAAATAAAATGAGAACATGGCAAGTAGAAACAAATGGATATTATGCATAACAAATCACTAAACCCTATCCCATCCATTTCCATGTGAGAATAATCTGAGCCTTTTTACGAGCATTATTATCATTTTTTTTCACATGCTCTTTCATTTGGTATATTGAGAGTTTATTCGATCGGATTCTATGCATAATTAGAACTTGTGTGACTTATACATATCAAGACCATGAACTAGTAGAAGTATGAAAGTGATTGAGGCACCTACGACTTTATTACCCTTATATATTATCCTTAAACCCAAAAATCCCAAAAATATTATCCGCCTAGATAGCCCACTAAGCCTTAGCCTTTTCTTTTCTACTACCCACATTTATCAACCAACCATCATTTCATAAACACTGGTTATTGGCTGAATGTCTTCAAAATGGGAAAATTATGTTATGTCGTTATTTCAAGTTCATTACCATTGAGGCAATTTTGGAAAGAACCTGTTTTACTCAAAAGAATTGGAATGTACAAGAAGGTGGATGTATTAGGAAGAAACAGCCGAACTATCTGCAAGGAATTTGTGGAAATATTATTTCAAAGAAATTGAGATAAAAGAATTATTGAAGAATTTGTATTGATACAAAAAGAAAAGAAAAAAAATTAGAAAAAGAAGAAAAGAAAAAGAAAGAGAGAAGTGAGTCTTTTAACGGCTAGACCTTAAAGAACTGGATATGCATTCTTTTGATTTTAATTTGTTTTTCTGCCTTCATTTCACAAAGCCTGAATTACCAACCGAACTCCGAGAGAAGATTTTTCAAGCAACAAATGATGTAGGAAAACGGTGGCACAAGCAAGAACAATTGCCACCATTCTGAGGCTTGTTAAAAAGTGCCGCCAAAAGAAGAGCCAAAAGATACGAAAAATGTGTGAAGTGTGGCAACTGGACCCACGATGGAAAGTGTAGCAAGTATCAAACTCATTCTCAGCATGAGTATACGCATCTGATCAAAGTAGGAGCTGTTAGGCTACATGCCGAAAGATCCGTACGGAAAGACAGTAATGTGTACTATGCAGTGAGGATAGAGTTGAGAATGATAAGAGATCTTGGTCTTGGTAATCTGACCATAAACGAGCCCTCAGATTAGTTATACCCTCATGATCTGAGTACTGTAGAAAGACCTACTAGTATTTTCCATTTTAAGCCAGGAAGCCGTAGCTATGTGTTCCACGATAGCTACAGCCCTTCAAAACCTTTTTAAATCCCTAAAAATCCAAAAAATATTTTCATTTTCACCCTTTATTTTTCCTTTAGCCACATTACAAGACTTTTAAAGTCTTCTTGATTCATGCATACTACTTAGTTAGTTGGTGGAGACTTGATTTGCATACATGCTTATGACCATTGCATAATTCGATTCGAATTTGAGTGTTCCACTTAACCTACATTATCTATACATATATAACCTTAGAATTGAGTGAACATTGTGAGGAATGAGAGATTATGCATAATTGAAGTTCTAGTAGACTTGTCATGGATTCCAGCATAGAAAAATGCAAAAATAGAATAAGCAACTCTAGAGTTATCCCGGGGTTTCCAACTACTTGGAACTCCATTACCATTTGTAATGTTTTTAGTTATGGGTATGATCATGCATGAGGTTGTTTAAGGACAAGCAAAGTTTAAGTGTGGGGTATTATGATATGCCCTAAATTATACATGTTTTGCATGCATAATAATCCCTATATTATGGTACTAATCAAACAAAAGTCTTGCAATTGATACTTAATGCGTTAATATTTCATAATTGCAGGTTATTCGGTGTCCTAAGATAAACAAAGCAAAAACCAGCTTAAAACATGAATAAATCAAGCTTTTGGAGGACCAAACCCGAACTTTGACCCCTAAGAAGTCAAACCAGGTCAACATAAGTTAAACCAGTAGCTAAAAGACGAAACTAGGAAGCATTTGGGCATTGCACAGTCGTGCAATGCCATGCACGACCGTGCAAACCCAATCTTGCTTCTCAAGGCTCCGGTACAATGTCCTTTGTACCCTATTTGATTCCCGAGGTGTTTGTACGCCCGTGCAATCCAATGCACAGCCGTGCATTGCTCATTTTGAGGCCTATAAATAGATGGCTTGGGTTGTTCATTCCACACACCTCAATACACACCTAACCAGAGCTAAAGAAAGTCCGTTTCTGTAGTCTAGAGTAGAGAGTAGAGAGGCTCCTCCTCTTTGTCCGCATTAGGGGAGCCTATGAAACTCAGCGTTACGCTAGTTAGTATGACTATTCGTGGCTAAAATATTTGTATTGCTAGGGTGAAGATGATGTTTGGTGCATGTTAATATTTGATGTATTAATCTAGTGGTATGTTTTTGTCTTTAATTATTCGTTCTTAAAAACACCATTTGGTGGGCTTTTATCATTGTCTAAATCCATCTTTATGTTTGTGAGTGTTCTTGATTTTAAAGGGTAAGATCATAAAGCCTTTTTAATCAAACTTCCTTTGAAGCTTGTATGTCTTTATACAAGCAGAGATTGATAAGCGAAGGCTTGGTCAACATTATTAAGGTCGTACGTCTTTATACGAACTTATTATGCGACCAAGAATTGGTGAACTCATGTTGGGAACGGTACGTCTTTATACTCGGTTCCATTGTTACACCGCCTCCCGATGAACAAAGTATAATCTCCTATTTAACTTTAATACAAAGCATTTACGTTCGATGTCTTAAACCAACCCGGAGATGACCATTCGAAGGGTTGAGGGTACCTGTTGTCCCTAACGGGAGGCACTACTATTTTAATTTAAAGATTTTAATTCGTGAATCAAATGTCATGAGGACGAGGCTCTAGTGGTGACCCGGGTCACAAGTTTGTAGTAGTCATATTACTGGATTAGTCAACTTAACATTATCACGTACCAAGCTGATTCGAAGCCCGAAGCAATACTCTTCGTGACCTGATCATTTTCGAGATATTTACTTTCTTGCTATTTACTATTCTATTCATTACATTTCTGTTACACACATCACACACATTTTTACTTTTCTATTATTTACTTTACCATTATTTACTTTTCTGTTATTTACTATTCTGGTTCACAAGCACACAAAACTCACTCACTAATTGATCCGGCTAAATGATAACAAAAGTTGAGTACTGGAACTCAACCGTGTCCATTGGTTCGATACTTGGTTATTACCTAAACTATATTACGCTGCGATAGGTATACTTGCCTATTGTGTGTGTTTTTAAGTTAAAGTAATTATCATTTTATAAATTTAAAACCTGATCTCGTAAAACCATCATAAAAATATATTATATTTTTATATATCAAAAACGACACATCACCAGCGTAGGCATCTCCTTCTCAGTCACTTACATGCAATATTGTACTTACCTCTCCTGAGTTACACTTTCCTCATGGTTGCTCTACCATTACCAAGCGATCAACGACCGCGTCTCATTTATCACGTACGGACATGAAGTCCGTCTGCTCACAAGCTTCGGCTATTCGTCGTCTCGTCCCCGGAAAACATCCCTATTTTCCTTTGGTGTCTCACCTCGATTGAATTCTTCATATGGAACGTGCTCCTTGAAGGTCCTTCATCACCTTGTTAACTCCGTGCTGAAATCTTTAGCGTCATCACCTTAATTTCATCATAAATATCTCTTTCACCTCTCACAATTCCAACCCTAGGCTTCGTGCTCCAAATTCCCGAGATATAAGTATAGGCATCTCACAAGAGCACCTCCCCGATCGTCTAGAAAGACGTCAAAACTCCTCGCATCACCTCGATGTATCAATTTCAAGGAAGATATCAAGATAAAAACACTATACTTGATCATCCTCACCACCCGTCCTGTGCACGATTAAGCGTGTATTACCAGGACACAATCGTCAGGTCATAATAGTAAAACTATCATGTTTAAGGTGTATATATAGTACTATAGTGTCCCCAACTCTCTAGCCCGCACAATGTGCACATACCACTAGCTAGACCTGAGCAAATCTACGTGTGTACGATATGACCTTGTCGTTTATAGACACACTAGTCCTGAACCCCACTTTCTATTCATCACAACAGTAGCCCCTACCACATGTCATCATATACTCACACAAAGCTTACCCGGTCGTACCCATACGGGTCGTAGCCATACTTCAAGACGACACACTACTCAGTCTAGACACAAAACATTACCTTAAACATTCATACCCACAAGATATAAAATGTCATATTTCTCCCACAGGATCTAGTCTTGAGTATGTATACCTAGACATAAGGTATGTAACTACAATTCCCCACAGGACCTCGTCCTGAACATTTATACATACTGAAGATGTATATTTAAGATTTCCCACAGGACCTCGTCCTGAACAACTACACAAGGTGCAACACACCCCTCACACTTCAAACATCACCTAAACATAACACATAGGTGACACTATCTTAAGACCGTAGACACACACAATTTTAAAACTCTAGTCTATACAAGTCTATCCATTATTTCTAGTCAATCATGCTCTAGTACCACATCAAGGACTACTTTTAATACAACTCACGTCGTTAAAAGATATTCATATAATAACATATAATTAACACTGCACCACCAATAGTATGCTATCACAAATGCAACTATCATTAATCACGTTTTAAACCACCCCATGGTAAGACTCACTGTCAAGGTCAAAATCAAGTAATTGAAAAACCAAGAACAAGCATTTTGTCACAAAAGTGCCTGACAGCCACTACACAAAATACCCTAGTCCTCTCGTGGTAACCACCACTGCTCTAATCACTGAACAAGTCAAAGTTATCACCCACTAGCTCCTCATCGTCAGGTTCCTCCAGCCATCCATTTCCTGGATCGGTGTTGAGTCTCGGGGGCTGGCTTCTGACTGCAAACGCGTTCTTCCTCACCAGCCACCTCTCCTGTAAAAGGAGCTACTGAGTCCACCTCTCATAGATGTCCTGGTAGTACTAGGGGCATCCGGCGCCGGAAGCGCCAGAATCACCTCCTATGCTGGTAGCTCCTGCTCGTCCTCAGCCGTCGATGGAACCACCATCAATGGAACACGTGCTAAGATTCATCTTCTCCCAAAGATAACTGTGCGAACAACAACCACACGTCTAGCCCGACGTTCTGTCAACCTCCTGATAAGAGCTCCCCACATATTCCATCTAGTCTGAATCGTCATGGCCATCAGTACCTGCATAAGATAGAACGTTGGAGTGATTACTATGGGCGTCAAATTCAAAATATGAGAGTAATCATAGACTGCAAAATCACGGTGATGAAATGCAATTTGGTGGTCCACATTACTGCTCGGATTCTAAACCTTCCCCATCATATTCACACTAGCTTCCTATCTTTCACACACCCCGGATGCACATGCATCCCACACAACTTACATATATACAATTAATGCTACTCCACATTACTCAACTCACATCATAGTCTCATTTAATCACACCACACAACTCCACGTAGTTCTACATAATACTACAACACATATCACACCGCATGATCCCACACGGAAGCATAAATCACTTACTCACACCAATTACTTCACCTGGGTAACATTACACCAATGATAAATAATAATAACTGCTCAACCCGAAAGACGTTCCTCTTGGCTCGCGGTTACTCGTGCTGGCATTCGTTTCACCCTTGTCCCATTTTCAGTTTAAGTTAAGGTATTTTATTTGTTTAAAAACACCAGCTTTCTCTTAAACCTCGGCTCTGATACCAACTTGTAAAGCCCCAAACAAGGAACCCTACAGTTGTTCCTCATAACTGGTTATACTCTTTCAAAGTACTAGTTTTATTTAACAAACGTACAGCGAAAGTCTTTCTAAATTAATTATTGCTCTTCAAGTTCATTAATGTTATTAAACTTACCTCAGGAATGTCTTCACACCAATCCGAGTAACACCGCTCCCAAGCCAAGATACGCAACCCCAAAGTTCACCTACAACACAATCTATCGCACGCACAAAGTCAGCTACGCTGAGTGAGTTCTAATAGTTTAATTTAAACAAAAGCAAACTCGTCTCACATTCATTTTTTTTATTTCCACTCAAGACCCTCTGGTCACTAGAAAATAGTTTTATAAATTTTCATCATATAGATAACCCCTGTTACCTTATAATAACCCAAAAGGATTCACCACCCCATACTCAACCCACCATTTTAACTCACTAAGTCTCTCCGACATGGATCGAACTTACCACTCTGATAACTCAAAGTTTACCACACATATTAACAACACACTAGTTATCTCAACCTCCCTCTAGACACCGGTTTAGCCAGCCCTGACTAAGACTCTCACAAACCAACTGACACAACAGTTGTACACAACGTACTCATCCCGACACAATAGTCAGTATAACTCTACTCATCACATTGATAGCATCTATTCACCATGTCAATATCATTTCATACACAGTATAGATAACTCAACACTTGTATGCAATTTAACATATATATATATATATATATATATATATATATATATATATATATATATATATATATATATATATATATATATATATATATATATATATATATGCACACAAACACATAACTCATCATGGCACCCTCGTCAAGGCGTTCGACAAACCCCGAGCTCATCGTTAACCTGCTCAGAATTTGCCACTTTTGTTAACCTCCCAAAGGACTTAGTCCTCCACAATCCCGTTTGCCATGTCTTAACGACAACAATGCAAACACAATACTCGCTGTGTCACAAGGACAACGACACAATCATAATTCTCACCGGGCCACAAGGACAACGACACAATACACACAACGCATGTATAAACACATAACATTATACTCTATGTACATGACTCATTACTGCACCTACACTTCACACATAGCACTAGGATAAGATATCCTACACGTATTCATAAGCGTTTAGCTTATATCCCGACTCACCCCGACTAACTCCTAACACAATACACTGCTAATATAGCAACACACATACAAATACTATGTCTCATTATCTAAGCATATACCACATACATGCACACCCTGTGACACCTCCTAGTCGTACTCATACGACCTGCAAATACAATCCCGACTCACCCCATTAGGTCACTATACGACCCACGACCATATACCCACCTTTAACCTACACATCTTAAGGGCAACACGTAGTCCCTTAGCCCCATATTTAAATACTTAAATCCGTAAACTCATCGGGTTAGACCCCAAAGCTCTATAAACATTTAATGTAAAAAAACACATCCTGAAAGTATGTACGATAGCCCCAAAAACATTAAAAACATTTAAAAGAGGGGATTAGAAACTCACCTTTATTCGATATGCTTCGATCTCTAGAACCCGCTAACTTCTCATGCTCGCCTTTTAATACACATAATTCATGAGTCAATACGTGACTCAATACTCATATCTCGCTCACTAAGCTAAAACGTCAGCGTGCATGGCTTCCCTCGTGCATGCATGTTACCATGCATGGTTCGCATGCACAACTTGATCACTCGCACAACCCCCATGTGCTTCCTCCGATTCATCAAGTTCATAATTTTTCCTAACCGATACCTTATTTACCCTCCATTACTCGCACCATGCACCGACGAACCAACTCAACCTTTTTTCCTAGTTACCCTCACGGCTTTGGCCTCCCCCCTGCTACCCTACGCAGCCATGAAAGGCCCTATAAAGGGCTGCCATGGTCACCCGACACCGCCACAGCCCGCCTACATCCTTCCCACGCCATCTCCGAGACTCGACAAGGCCATCAGGCCTTCCCCGTCACGTCACCGATTGGAAACCTATGCCACCACGCCGTCACAGCTACCTCCGATGGCCCCACAAATTGGTCAGATTTGCGTGGCTCTCCTCATTCTCGTGTTTCTCCACCCGGCCCTATTCGCCCCTTTCCCGACCTCTACCCACAAAGGGTTCGGCCGAATACCCTCTACCCCGTAAACACTCACAAAACGAAAATAATGACTAATGAGTTAGGTTTACGAGTTTATACCTTTATTCTGGGCGACTCGTGTGGATCGAATCACCAACGAACTCCTCCTTCTCGAACTAGGTCCTTGCGTAAAAACCCTAGCACCATAAAACGGTTATCACGATTATCCGTGGATTAAAACACATAACCCATGAATAGAGGATCACCATTATACCTCGGATTGACCACGGAACGAAACCCGCGACGTGCTCTCCTCCTCTTCTCTTCTCGGCAGCCGCAAGAACCCACAAATGGGGTCTCATCCCCATGTGTAACACCCTAAAGGGTGTTTCCCTAAAGTCGGGCTCGGCCCTTGCGCACCTCAAACCTCTCGGGCTTGGCCCGTTCATGATTTTTAGTGTTACTCCCTTCCCAAGTCTTACTAAATACTCATTGATCCCTCGTTTTTATTTTCATAAAACGAATCCCTCTTCCGCATCTTCGGTTAAACTCCGTCAGATTCCCTTCACAAATATGTCCCCTATATACAAAATATATACACGTACGATAATCTCGTTTAGGTGGTAAAAACCCGGGATGTTACATAAAGCCTCATGAAACTTACATAAACTTTATCACAACATGTATGTCAGCCCAAAACATTAAAATATTTAAAAGTGTGCGTTATAGAACTCACCTCTAGTCTTCCTTCTTTCCTGTAATAGCTTTATGTTTATAATGGCACAATACTTGATTCAAGATCCTAGGCCATTACAACATTACTCAGACAAATGTACCTACCTTAATAATAATAACCAATCTAGGAAACTAGTCGGAACCTTACCTCGATACTATCTAAGGCTAGTTGCAGTCGAATTTCAGAGAACCGGACTTTAGAACGCGAATCGGAGCTCGGAATTATGTTAACAGAACTTAAGTGTGTGTTTATGAAGTGTTTTGGTGTGTGAAGAACAAGCTGCCATCAATCCACTATTTATAGGGCCAAAATTCGAGCTCTGACGGACCGTTACAGGTGGTCACGGCCCGTCACCCGTTTCCTTGGCGCCTACACACTTTTTCTCCACGTAACGGACCGTTATGTGTCGTGACGGTCCATCACGGTCATGAGTCATCTGACACATGACGTTCTTTGGTTAAGCGGTGTATTTTGCGGCTATGACAGACCATTATAGCCTAAATTTTCCAACTTTTTAACTTTTGGTCCTTGTACTTTGGGCTAATGACCATTCTAGCGTTATGGGGTGTTTTTGTTTCTAAAAAATTATGGTGTTACATAGAACCTCTAGAAGCATCTGATTGCCATAGTGTAACACCTTAATGACCATTCTAGCGTTATAGGGTATTTTCGTTCAAGTTTATTTCTAGTTAATTATTAGTTAATTTTATTATTATTAGGCCTTAGGGTTATTGTCAGGGTAGATATTGGGTAGTCTAGCTTTAGTTAGGCATAGACTGATCACCCATGCTTAATCAAGGCAGCATTAGCCAATATCAACCAGGATAATAAGTAGTTAGGTGTACCCTAACCTAACATAGGGTTATTATATCAGGACCCAGAAATCTTCGAGATAAGAGACAAAGCGCTGCTTTTTATTTAGGAACTCATTTAAGGTGAATACATTTATAGTCTTTTTAAAACCATACAAATTTTTCATACTTTCAAAATGGCATGAACCCGGTTAAAAATATTTAATACATAAGGTAACTTACGGGAAGGATCTTACCATTTATTGTACGTATGGTTTGCTCAAATTGATATACATACCATGGTGCGGCTATGGTATGGCTAGCTTTATTCTTGTGGGGGGATATAGCGCAGCCGGAGATACACCGGAAGTTATATCCACTTGAATTTCAGTTGCTAGTATATGACCATGGTGCGGCTATGGTATGGCTAGCTTCATTCTTGTGAGGGGGGATATAGCGCAGCCGGAGATATACCGGAAGTTATATCCACTTGAATTTCAGTTGCTAGTGTATGAGGTGGTAGTGTATGTCTATGTTACCATGCAAATTATGATTAAATAGATTTAACTGTTTAATGTGATATAATGTTTTGGGTCTTGTAAATGTAATTCACCAACTTTCGTTGACGTATATTTTCAAAATATTTTCAGGTAATCATGAATAGCCTTGATAATAAGGTAGTGGTTTAGGGAGGATATACCCCTAGACACCATAATACATTACTCAGTTTTGAACCAGCTTGTAACGAACCATATTTAGGTTCGCAATATAATATGTTTAACGTATTATAATGGGGTTTAAATAAATTGAATGATAAATGGCAGTTTATTGTACACAATGGTTTTAACTAGTTAACTACTAGTTTGAGATGAAGGAGTCAAAAACCAAAGTGTAAGGGGCTGAAAGTAACTATTAAAAATCAAATTTTAGTTATTAAAAATCAACCTATACACACTAAGTGTGTGTGTGGTGTGTGTCGTGGAATGAGAGAAAGAAGAGAGGGAGAAGATGGTGATGATTAAACAAGCTCAAGACCATAGATTGATGGGTTGCATGTGAAATCAATGGGATTAGGAGCATCCATCTTCATCAAGGCAACAAGTAAGTATTTCTTCATCTCTAAAACTCCATGGTTTTATGTTTGGTGGATTTTATGATGAAAACGAAAATGGGAGTTTAATTGATAAAATTAGTGCTAGTTAAGTGGTAATCTAGCTTGAATAAGGGTAAAGGGAGATAAATAACATCATATATACATCAAATTCAAGGATTCATGAATTGGTGTTCTTGAGGATATTATGGAGTTTTTATCTCAAAATTGTCAATGATAAATGGGAGATTTTGTAAGTGTCTAAAGATGAGAGAAGACACAATAATTGAAAGAAAACTCATTTGTTTTGATGAATGATGATAATGGTGAAATTGGAGAGTTCATATGGGTATGATAGTAGTGAGATTTAATTGTGCCCATAAGGTGTTTGATGAAATGTCTAAATGAATTGAAAAGTGGTAAATGGGTATTTGAGGTTTGGTTAAGAGTGTAATAACCAAACAAATATAGAATGTTGATCTTTAGTATCATAAAGGTATGTTGGGTGTCAATTGGTAATCAACGGATTACTAATTTTAAATGAGTTGTATAGGTGATCAAAGTGGGAAAAGAGGCTAGCTTGGAGGATCAAGCGGGATGCTCTCTAGCTAAAAGGTAAGTGCGTTGCACTTACTTAGTAATGTTAGATGACGGTAGTTGTATGTGTAAGTTATGCATATGGATAGGTAGTTTATCTTATGTGTAATTATACGTGTATGTTGGTAAGGTCGATTAGCATATGTTATATATATGGAAAAAGGGTGGAAATAAAGTTGGGGTTCTTAAATCCCAAATATGTGAAAGTAACCAATAGGTTATAAAGATGTTCGTAGCTATTAGGAAAATATTATTTGCATAAGAATAAGGGTGATAGTAAGTAAGGGTGATGCGTTTACTTGGTAATGTTAGGTAATGGTTGTTAATTGAATATATGCAAAATGTTGTATGCATAATGTTGTATGCAAAATGTTGTATGCCTAATGTTGTATGCAAAATGTTGTATGCCTAATGTTGTATGCATAATGTGTTAAGTGGCATAATGTGTTATGTGGTATGAATGTGTATGAATAAGTGAATGAAATGTAGTTATAGTATTAATACTATAATGGATATGTAGATATGGAGTTATGGTCTAAGTACCATAATGGATATGTCGATATGAAGTTATGATCTAAGAATCATAATGGAAATGTGCTGATGAAGTTATGGCCTATGTGCCATAATGGAAATTGTGCAATAGTGGAAATGTGTTGGTGGTGCGGGATCTTCTAACCCGAAAGGTAAGTGCTTTTTCACTTACTTAGTAATCGATTGATAAAAAGTGCTATATGCAAATGTTGTATGCATAATGTGTTAAATTTGCATATTGTGTTATGTGGTATGTAAGGGCATAAGGTGTATGATTAAATGAATGAAATGTAGTTATAGTATTTATACTATAATGGATATGTGGTTATGGAGTTATGGTCTAAGTACCATAATGGATTTGTGGATATGAAGTTATGATCTAAGAATCATAATGGAAATGAGATGATGAAGTTATGGCCTATGTGCCATAATGGAAATGGAAAAATGTGTTGATCATGAATGTAAAATGAAAAGGGTGAAACTTGTAGGTGAATATGCAAGTGATAGGTTGCCTAATGACAAATTGGGTGGAAACGGGTCAAATGGGTGAATGGGATTATGTTTTATCTTCATTACTAATGGTGATATGTTTATGTGGTTATATAAGAAAAGCTCTGATGTAGTCAAAGTCAAGTCCAAGGCTTTTGGTGGGATTCTCGTATGCGTTATGTTATTTTGGTGGTATTTAGAAACCCCTTAAATGGATGTAAATTGGATACACAATCGTGTTTTGGTGTATGTTTATGATGTTGTTATGATTTTGGTCAAAACCCAAGTGTTTGGGAACTTTGGGTGTCAAGTGAATTGGTAAAAGTTGGAAATTTGACTAAGTATGAAAATCTGCAGGTCCATGTAAACTTTCTGTGAATACAGGTGCCTCGCGGTACGCGAAGAACCAGAGGAGGTTCTCTCGCGGTACGCGAGGGACCTGTCTTCCGGCTTGGCTTTCTGAGGTTCCCTTGCGGTACGCGAGGGGGAGGGATCTGTTCTCTCGCGGTACGCGGGAGAAAATAAAAAAAAATATAATAATAAAAAAAAATTCTTGGGAAATTCTTTCGCACGTTTAAATGTTTATTATAACCGGTGTATTAAAAGTGGGGTGTTACATCTTGGTATCAGAGCAATGGTTTGAGGGATTTGGTGCGGATGGCACCAAACTCAAACCGGATGCTCTTGATATGGGAGAAATGATACGAGAATCCATGAAGGACTTGACTAAGACTCGGAGCTTACGGAAAAGAAAGGTTAGTAATGATTTGATAAAGTGGATATATATATATATATGGCGTATATGTATATGTATGATTGAATGACAAAGTGTTATGTGTGCCGAAACTTGTCTTGTGATTTGTTGTATGGATATGATAATTACAATTGGCATATTGCATTATTAAACATGTCTGGCCAATGTGATTGATAAGAAAATATGTGTAAGGGTCATTATGATAACCATATAACAATGAACATTAGCAAGGAGTAGGTGAAGGTGGTTATATGTGTATGTGTGTATGTATGTATATGGATGATTAGATGGGGGGTAATACATATGCACATAGATTAGATATAGTGCCTTAACAAGTGGGTAGATTAAAGTCCTATAAGTAGGTAGAACATCTACATCTTAGTTAAAATTGGTCAGGGAGACTAAGGGGCACATGTGTAAGTAGAAGAAATGGTGGATGAAAGTTATCTTAAAGACTCAAGTATGTTAGATTCTAGACGTGTATCACATCGTGGGTGGTGAGGAACATAGAATGGGTTGGGAGAAATAGAATGCATCAATCTAGCGGAAGATGGCTAGAGCTTTCTATCATGTTGTATCAATCTTCCTTCGAGGAAGGTAAGGATCTTTGAAGCGATCCTTGGGAGGAACCGTATGAAGCCTAGAGAGCGGGAAGTATAACGGTTGGTGAACTGAAGTGGAAGGAAAACCTTGTTTTCACAAGGGGTTCGTGGTGTGTGAACCAAAGGAGTTAAAGGGTGAGAGTTAATAACTGATTAATCAGTAATGAATCACTATAAGGGTATTGGTTTTGAAGCAATCCATTGTGATTGAAAGAAGGTGCATTATTCGCGATGAGTCGATTTCGGGTCGTGGCGGAGGATTGGTAGATTTTTTATCCGTAGAGAGAAAGGCATAATTGCGTGCATCGGGGGACTCAAGAGGTAACGTTGAAATACCATCGATTGCAAGCCATGGTGGGTGGCATAGTGGAAGAGTTCCTTCACGTGCAGTGGACAGCAGAGGTGATCAACAAGATTTCGGGCAAGTGTTTTATAACTAGTCGAGGTCGCTCGAATCTTGGAATCATCGAAGAAATGTAGATAGATCGGGTTTCTCGATGCAATCTGTTGACGTTATAAAGGGGATCCTTGCATATAGGAGTACAACTCAGGTGGAGTCCATTATTAAATGCGCAAGGGAAGGTTGAACACAGAAGATAAGTGGAAAACGAAGAGTAAATGAGAAGTGGCTTTGTGAAAGACGAAACATTCTAGCCGAGCTAGAAACCCTTTATGGGAAGAAATGTCGGACATTGCTATATGTCTGGAGGATAACACAAATGGGGAGAAAAATAGAAATTTGCTTAGGCTTATGGGTCACGCATTTCTAATCACTATAGTCGTGATGGAAGCTTTTCGATCGTTGTTTTGGTTGAAAGGTTAAGCAGATCGGTGGATTCGGGCGATCAACATTGAGGGTGTCTTAATGTTGATGTTTACAAGTTTTAATAACATGAGGTTGTGAACGAAACGATCACATGGATTTTGATCCGATGATTATAAGAGAGGTGTTGGGTTACTTAGTAACCATATCATTGTCAAGTATGATAAAGGGGTGACGTGTTAATCTGTTCCCATTAGAGACAGTGAAACACGAGGTTTACGATCCGGTGTATACACATGGCTTGTGCCATTGACATCAACCAGGGATATAAAGGGATACTTAGTGTAGGATCGTAAGATTACAAGGTGATTCTGTTCTAGTTGATATTTGCGAAAACAATTGCAACCAATAAAGTAAACAAGTAAACAGCAAGAATACTGATAAATGCACTGTTGTATTAGACTTCTGAGATTACAAGTTTACAAGTAAAACACTATCAAGAAGCACTATCAAGACACAATCAAGGCACACTTTGTTTGAAATGTTTACAAGATTTATATAGTAACTTAGAATCAAGACATACCCTTGATTCTAAGGATCAGATCTAACACAAGCCGTTGATCTTGTTTATTAATCTAAATTACACGCAAAGGCTAATCTAGTTAACTTTACTGAAACGTCTTCTTAGGCATCATTGTTTGCATGCTTGGAGAAGCGCGTTATTGTCCTTTATTGGTTGCACTAGTGAGGTTCCTTCTGCTTGGAGTGTGGCAGTTGCTTTTGCAGAAAGGTGTCAGAGGCGCTTTGCATGGATAGTCAGCTGCAACGTTTGGTCTTCAGAGAATAAAGCTATCAGCAGCAGAGATGAGAATAATGCTGCTGATAAGCCTATCAGCAGCAACTTGTGTTGAACGCTGCTGATAAACCTATCAGCAGCAACAAGTGTTGAATGCTGCTGATAAGCCTATCAGCAGCAATATGTGCTGAATGCTGCTGATAAGCCTATCAGCAGCCATATGTGATTAATGCTGCTGATAAGCCTATCAGCAGCATTTATACTTAGAATAATTTGGTAGCAATCAGTCTTTGGTTCTACAAACTCCCCCTAGACTGATGCAACCAAAATTCTTCTAATTACTTTGCTGCTGAAGCTTTTGCATGTGGCTGACTATCCTTTCAACCTCATAGCCTCTTGGATCCTTGCTGGGATTGTTCAGTGGAAGTTCAGACAGAGTCTTGATGTCTTTGTGTGGCATTTTGTAGATTACTTTGCTTGAACATCTCATCTGCTGCTTCTTTACATCAATCAAAGTGAACTCATCCAAATCAGCATTGTAGGACCAAGATACAAATGTAGAGTGGGACTTGAGTGGTTTGATATCCATGACCACATCTTTGCTAGGGTTGAAGTAATGTCTGATTGCTAGCATAAGATGTTTCCCACTCTCATTTGCAGGCTTAGGTCTGAATCTGGTAGTTGCAGAACCTCATCAACAGACCTGTATGTAGATCTTCTTCTTTCAGTTCTCCCCCTGAAGATCTCAAACCTTTGATCCTGTGGATTGTAGACCCATTCAACTATGTCTCTTGAGTCTTCAGGTTCAGATGAGGATTTGGATTTCTTCAGGGGAGGCTGTTGATGAGTGGGAGCTGGGTGGGATGATTTGGACTTGTTGGGTGGAGGAGTGGAAGGTTTGGGGAGGAGAGTGGAAGGATGATGGACTGAGGAAGAGGTAGGTGAGGGTGAAGGCTTGGGTTTCTTTGTCTTTGGTTTTCTTCTTCTTTGATAAGTACCCTTTTCTTGGAGCCCTTCTTCCCTAGTCTTTCTTCCTCATCCTTTTTAACTTTGAAGTAGAGGGCTTGCAGGTTCATGAAATTCATGGGACCTAGCCTCTTTCCACTATCTCCTCTAGCCTTAAGGAAGTCAATCATGACCTTCCTTTCTTCATGGGTTCTTTTATTCAGTGCAATGGTCTTCTTGGACTGTAGCTTGGCTTTTTCTTCTTCTTCAGCCTTTTTCTTCCTAGCCAAATGACCATGCTGACCCATGAAGGCTCTGTAAATCTCTTTGTTTGAAAGTTTCTCAAGGTAGTCTGCATCCTCACCTTGAGAGATCAGTGCTTCAGTCCACTCCTCCCTTAATTCTTTTGCTAATTTAGAATCAGTGATTCTAAACTTAGTATCTTCCTTCCTCTTCTTTTCATTCTCTTCTTCTTCTTCCTTTGCAAACTTTTCCTGCAGCTGTCTGGCAAGTTGTTCATCTTCCTCAACTTGAGACCCTGCATGGACTTTAACTTTCATCTCATCCAGCTGTTTGGCATACAGCTGGATTGTCTGTTGTCTTAGGAGTATGGCTGCCTTTCTTTCTTGATGCCTCTGTTTATGAGCCATCTCTTCAGCCATCTCTTCTTCTTCTCTTTTCCTTCTTCTTTCTTCTTTTTCTTTCTTTTCTTTTCGCAACCTCTCTTCATCCTCTTCTGTCATAATGCCCTTCCCTTTATTAACATTGGATGCCTCTGCTCTGGCTTCACTGATCACAGCAACAGCTGATTGTTGTGCTATTGGGATCTCTGCCTCGGCTTCATTGGCAAGTTGAGGAATTGACAAGGGACGGTCACTGTCTTCATCAATTTGATACTCAGGACCTTCTATTTCCCTCAGTTGATCCCTAAGTGAAGATCTTGTGCCAGATGCTACAGATGTGGCTTCAACTTGTGGAGTATCTAAGTTGGAGTCAGTATCAGAAGTTGACACAGACTCTTCCTGAGGAATCAGTCCTTCTTCTTCAAGATGGGCTTTGATGGTGACCATCATTGCCTGGCTCTCCAATGAGTTAATATTGCAGATGTTGGCTCTGAGATGAAAAATCTTGAATAGGAAGTCTGAGGGCAGCTGAAGGATGTTCCTAGTGTTGATGATGAGAGAGGAGCCGTTGCTGAGAAGAAGAGTGTGGTCAAGGGACTTAGTGCTCACCCAACCTAGCACGTCCAAGTCCTTGACCAGGAAGGCATACAGGAATCTTCGAAGGCCCAGAACTTCTTCTTCAGTGAGAAGATTGCTCCTTGTTATTTCAAGATTTGTAGGAGTCAGTCTCCTTTCTGCGGCCGCCGAGGATTCAGGATAAGCTACCCGATGTGCTGCTTGTAGGAGTCTTTGGAGCCTGGGTAGATTATCCTCCATCAGGTCATAGAACCTGCCAATGGCAAGTTCTGCTGAGAGATCTGCTGAGTTGTTGATGCAGTTTGATAAGTATAGCTGTAGGACTTGGAGGGCATTGAGAGAGTTCCAGTTCAGCTCTTCTACTCCGCTGAACTCCCATCCAATCCAAAACCTCTCAGTTAATCCATCATACCCCCAAGCTAGAATGGAATCAAATTCTAGCTTCTTTGATGATCTGAATAGTTGGGGGTAGAGGATTGACTAATGATGGCTGCTGCTTCAGGAAGGATGCTGAATGATGTATTTGTTTGTTCTGTGTCTTCAGCATCATTCAACATTTCATCAACAGCCCTGACGACCAACTTCCAGTCTTCAGATGTCCCTTCTTCTTCGTTATCTGATACTGGCAAGTCATGAATTTGTACAAAAGCCGGCTTGAATAGTGAGCTTTGAAGTACAACCTGCTCTTGAATCCAGTCGTCAAGACTGTCTGTATCTTCTTCCATAGAGACCATCTCCCCCTTTTTGGTTGCATCAGTAGACATGTAAGCATCAGTTTGGGTGCCTACTGATACAAGAGAGGGAGTGGCTAAAGTTGGGCATTGATGGGCTTCATGCATAGAGACTTGGTGTCTTAGTTTGGACACTTCAGCCTCTAGCATAGCCACCCTGGCCGTCAATTCCAAGTTATGAAGTTTCAGTCTGTCCTCATCCACAGTTGTGGAATCCTTGGACCCAGATGGGGCGGTAGGCCGAGCCTCAGCATCCCCATCACCCGTGGTTTCTTGGCGCCTGGGATTCCTCTCAGTGAGGGGAGTTTCCAAGGAAACACCCTCACCATGAGTTGCCGTGGTTGAGGTCTTAAAGATGTTGTCACTGTCCTCCTGGTCATTTGATGGACCAGCAGTAGTGACAGCCTCTTCCACATCCACTCTTTCATTACTCCTAGAGTGGACCTTCAAGGGTGAAGAACTTGGGTTGTGTGTTTCGGAAGCAAGACCAATCAGTACCTCTTTGATAGTGGTAGTTGGAGAAGGTACATCACTTTGGTCAGGTTCCTCAACACTTAAGTCCAAAGAAGATAGGAATGGCTCAAAGGGTTGTTCTATGGATCCGGGAAGTGATCCTAATCCTAATAGAGAGACTTCCGAAGGAGTCTCCCTAACAGTGTGGCTTTCCCTTATGATATTCTCACTAGAATGTTGTGATTCTGAGTGAGGGATGTTGGCTTGGGTTTGGGCCTTGGAGGCAAGAGAAGAAGGAGTTCTCTTACCCCTCTTCCTTGTATATTTGGCTGCAACCGGGGCCCTGTGTTCCGGTTGATCAATCAAACTGTGGGTGAGTAAATTATGTGCCTGTACATCCTCGGTAGAATGCACAGGGGTTCGATCAAGGGAAGCAGTAGTTTGAGTTTGTGGCAGTGAGGTGGAGGGTGTGGGATCAGTATCAGCTGGGTTTGCTGAACTGTCACCCTGGGCACTTTGCGTGTTCAACATTGTAGACAACAATGGAACATCGGCCCCTGAGAACTTTGATGAAACTGTTCTCATGCTTTGAAAAATGTTGTTCTTATGTCCCAGCATTATGTAGATTCTTGCAGTTTTTGAAAGATCTTGGTGCTCAATATTGAACACTTCCTGCAAGATTCTTGGGTACATGAAGAACTGTGATTTCACCCCTTCTTGAAGGTTGTATCTCAAACCTTCAAGAATGAGGTGGGAAAAATTGAAACCCGCCCCAGTTATCATACCGTGAATTGCCGACGCAAGTCCGGAGCTAAGTTGGTTCCAGCCACTCCTCTTCTGGGATATGCATTGGAGAAGAGTGTGGCAGAGATACTTCCATTTGGGACCCATGAGTGCCTTCTCTATCGTATTCTCTGTTTGATTCCCAATGTACCCTATGGATACAAAGGTCCTCATGTATACGTCTCTTGGGTAAGAGATGGCGTCCCCTTCATCTTGAAGCTTGAGGTGTTGGCGGAGCTTTGCTTCAGTGATAATCATCTCCTTGCCGTCTACTGTGCCACTGATTTGGGGAGTGCCCTGGTCAGTAGAAAACACGGCTGAGCTCCAAAACTCTTCCATGTGGGAAGTATAAAATTGGTCGGGGAGACTAAGGGGCACATGTGTAAGTAGAAGAAATGGTGGATGAAAGTTATCTTAAAGACTCAAGTATGTTAGATTCTAGACGTGTATCACATCGTGGGTGGTGAGGAACATAGAATGGGTTGGGAGAAATAGAATGCATCAATCTAGCGGAAGATGGCTAGAGCTTTCTATCATGTTGTATCGATCTTCCTTCGAGGAAGGTAAGGATCTTTGAAGCGATCCTTGGGAGGAACCGTATGAAGCCTAGAGAGCGGGAAGTATAACGGTTGGTGAACTGAAGTGGAAGGAAAACCTTGTTTTCACAAGGGGTTCGTGGTGTGTGAACCAAAGGAGTTAAAGGGTGAGAGTTAATAACTGATTAATCAGTAATGAATCACTATAAGGGTATTGGTTTTGAAGCAATCCATTGTGATTGAAAGAAGGTGCATTATTCGCGATGAGTCGATTTCGGGTCGTGGCGGAGGATTGGTAGATTTTTTATCCGTAGAGAGAAAGGCATAATTGCGTGAAGGCACCTGCATCGGGGGACTCAAGAGGTAACGTTGAAATACCATCGATTGCAAGCCATGGTGGGTGGCATAGTGGAAGAGTTCCTTCACGTGCAGTGGACAGCAGAGGTGATCAACAAGATTTCGGGCAAGTGTTTTATAACTAGTCGAGGTCGCTCGAATCTTGGAATCATCGAAGAAATGTAGATAGATCGGGTTTCTCGATGCAATCTGTTGACGTTATAAAGGGGATCCTTGCATATAGGAGTACAACTCAGGTGGAGTCCATTATTAAATGCGCAAGGGAAGGTTGAACACAGAAGATAAGTGGAAAACGAAGAGTAAATGAGAAGTGGCTTCGTGAAAGACGAAACATTCTAGCCGAGCTAGAAACCCTTTATGGGAAGAAATGTCGGACATTGCTATATGTCTGGAGGATAACACAAATGGGGAGAAAAATAGAAATTTGCTTAGGCTTATGGTTCACGCATTTCTAATCACTATAGTCGTGACGGAAGCTTTTCGATCGTTGTTTTGGTTGAAAGGTTAAGCAGATCGGTGGATTCGGGCGATCAACATTGAGGGTGTCTTAATGTTGATGTTTACAAGTTTTAATAACATGAGGTTGTGAACGAAACAATCACATGGATTTTGATCCGATGATTATAAGAGAGGTGTTGGGTTACTTAGTAACCATATCATTGTCAGGTATGATAAAGGGGTGACGTGTTAATCTGTTCCCATTAGAGATAGTGAAACACGAGGTTTACGATCCGGTGTATACACATGGCTTGTGCCATTAACATCAACCAGGGATATAAAGGGATACTTAGTGTAGGATCGTAAGATTACAAGGTGATTCTGTTCTAGTTGATATTTGTGGAAACAATAGCAACCAACAAAGTAAACAAGTAAACAGCAAGAATACTGATAAATGCACTGTTGTATTAGACTTCTGAGATTACAAGTTTACAAGTAAAACACTATCAAGAAGCACTATCAAGACACAATCAAGGCACACTTTGTTTGAAATGTTTACAAGATTTATAAAGTAACTTAGAATCAAGACATACCCTTGATTCTAAGGATCAGATCTAACACAAGCCGTTGATCTTGTTTATTAATCTAAATTACACGCAAAAGCTAATCTAGTTAACTTTACTGAAACGTCTTCTTAGGCATCATTGTTTGCATGCTTGGAGAAGCGCGTTATTGTCCTTTATTGGTTGCACTAGTGAGGTTCCTTCTGCTTGGAGTGTGGCAGTTGCTTTTGCAGAAAGGTGTCAGAGGCGCTTTGCATGGATAGTCAGCTGCAACGTTTGGTCTTTAGAGAATAAAGCTATCAGCAGCAGAGATGAGAATAATGCTGCTGATAAGCCTCTCAGCAGCAACTTGTGTTGAGTGCTGCTGATAAACCTATCAGCAGCAACAAGTGTTGAATGCTGCTGATAAGCCTATCAGCAGCAATATGTGCTGAATGCTGCTGATAAGCCTATCAGCAGCCATATGTGATTAATGCTGCTGATAAGCCTATCAGCAGCATTTGTACTTAGAATAATTTGGTAGCAATCAGTCTTTGGTTCTACAAACTCCCCCTAGACTGATGCAACCAAAATTCTTCTAATTACTTTACTGCTGAAGCTTTTGCATGTGGCTGACTATCCTTTCAACCTCATAGCCTCTTGGATCCTTGCTGGGATTGTTCAGTGGAAGTTCAGATAGAGTCTTGATGTCTTTGTGTGGCATTTTGTAGATTGCTTTGCTTGAACATCTCATCTGCTGCTTCTTTACATCAATCAAAGTGAACTCATCCAAATCAGCATTGTAGGACCAAGATACAAATGGAGAGTGGGACTTGAGTGGTTTGATATCCATGACCACATCTTTGCTAGGGTTGAAGTAATGTCTGATTGCTAGCATAAGATGTTTCCCACTCTCATTTGTAGGCTTAGGTCTGAATCTGGTAGTTGCAGAACCTCATCAACAGACCTGTATGTAGATCTTCTTCTTTCAGTTTTCCCCCTGAAGATCTCAAACCTTTGATCCTGTTGATTGTAGACCCATTCAACTATGTCTCTTGAGTCTTCAGGTTCAGATGAGGATTTGGATTTCTTCAGGGGAGGCTGTTGATGAGTGGGAGCTGGGTGGGATGATTTGGACTTATTGGGTGGAGGAGTGGAAGGTTTGGGGAGGAGAGTGGAAGGAAGATGGACTGAGGAAGAGGTAGGTGAGGGAGAAGGCTTGGGTTTCTTTGTCTTTGGTTTTTCTTCTTCTTTGATAAGTACCCTTTTCTTGGAGCCCTTCTTCCCTAGTCTCTCTTCCTCATCCTTTTTAACTTTGAAGTAGAGGGCTTGCAGGTTCATGAAATTCATGGGACCTAGCCTCTTTCCACTATCTCCTCTAGCCTTAAGGAAGTCAATCATGACCTTCCTTTCTTCATGGGTTCTTTTATTCAGTGCAATGGTCTTCTTGGACTGTAGCTTGGCTTTTTCTTCTTCTTCAGCCTTTTTCTTGCTAACCAATTGACCCTGCTGACCCATGAAGGCTCTGTAAATCTCTTTGTTTGAAAGTTTCTCAAGGTAGTCTGCATCCTCACCTTGAGAGATCAGAGCTTCAGTCCACTCCTCCCTTAATTCTTTTGCTAATTTAGAATCAGTGATTCTAAACTTAGTATCTTCCTTCCTCTTCTTTTCATTCTCTTCTTCTTCTTCCTTTGCAAACTTTTCCTGCAGCTGTCTGGAAAGTTGTTCATCTTCCTCAACTTGAGACCCTGCATGGACTTTAACTTTCATCTCATCCAGCTGTTTGGCATACAGCTGGATTGTCTGTTGTCTTAGGAGTATGGCTGCCTTTCTTTCTTGATGCCTCTGTTTATGAGCCATCTCTTCAGCCATCTCTTCTTCTTCTCTTTTCATTCTTCTTTCTTCTTTCTCTTTCTTTTCTTTTCGCAACCTCTCTTCATCCTCTTCTGTCATAATGCCCTTCCCTTTATTAACATTGGATGCCTCTGCTCTGGCTTCACTGATCACAGCAACAGCTGATTGTTGTGCTATTGGGATCTCTGCCTCGGCTTCATTGGCAAGTTAAGGAATTGACAAGGGACGGTCACTGTCTTCATCAAGTTGATACTCAGGACCTTCTATTTCCCTCAGTTGATCCCTAAGTGAAGATCTTGTGCCAGATGCTACAGATGTGGCTTCAACTTGTGGAGTATCTAAGTTGGAGTCAGTATCAGAAGTTGACACAGACTCTTCCTGAGGAATCAGTCCTTCTTCTTCAAGATGGGCTTTGATGGTGACCATCATTGCCTGGCTCTCCAATGAGTTAATATTGCAGATGTTGGCTCTGAGCTGAAAAATCTTGAATAGGAAGTCTGAGGGCAGCTGAAGGATGTTCCTGGTGTTGATGATGAGAGAGGAGCCGTTGCTGAGAAGAAGAGTGTGGTCAAGGGACTTAGTGCTCACCCAACCTAGCACGTCCAAGTCCTTGACCAGGAAGGCATACAGGAATCTTCGAAGGCCCAGAACTTCTTCTTCAGTGAGAAGATTGCTCCTTGTTATTTCAAGATTTCTAGGAGTCAGTCTCCTTTCTGCGGCCGCCGAGGATTCAGGATAAGCTACCCGATGTGCTGCTTGTAGGAGTCTTTGGAGCCTGGGTAGATTATCCTCCATCAGGTCATAGAACCTGCCAATGGCAAGTTCTGCTGAGAGATCTGCTGAGTTGTTGATGCAGTTTGATAAGTATAGCTGTAGGACTTGGAGGGCATTGAGAGAGTTCCAGTTCAGCTCTTCTACTCCGCTGAACTCCCATCCAATCCAAAACCTCTCAGTTAATCCATCATACCCCCAAGCTAGAATGGAGTCAAATCCTAGCTTCTTTGATGATCTGAATAGTTGGGGGTAGAGGATTGACTAATGATGGCTGCTGCTTCAGGAAGGATGCTGAATGATGTATTTGTTTGTTCTGTGTCTTCAGCATCATTCAACATTTCATCAACAGCCCTGACGACCAACTTCTAGTCTTCAGATGTCCCTTCTTCTTCGTTATCTGAGACTGGCAAGTCATGAATTTGTACAAAAGTCGGCTTGAATAGTGAGCTTTGAAGTACAACCTGCTCTTGAATCCAGTCGTCAAGACTGTCTGTATCTTCTTCCATAGAGACCATCTCCCCCTTTTTGGTTGCATCAGTAGACATGTAAGCATCCGTTTGGGTGCCTACTGATACAAGAGAGGGAGTGGCTAAAGTTGGGCATTGATGGGCTTCATACATAGAGACTTGGTGTCTTAGTTTGGACACTTCAGCCTCTAGCATAGCCACCCTGTCCGTCAATTCCAAGTTATGAAGTTTCAGTCTGTCCTCATCCACAGTTGTGGAATCCTTGGACCCAGATGGGGCCGTAGGCCGAGCCTCAGCATCCCTATCACACGTGGTTTCTTGGCGCCTGGGATTCCTCTCAGTGAGGGGAGTTTCCAAGGAAACACCCTCACCATGAGTTGCCATGGTTGAGGTCTTAAAGATGTTGTCACTGTCCTCCTGGTCATTTGATGGACCAGCAGTAGTGACAGCCTCTTCCACATCCACTCTTTCATTACTCCTAGAGTGGACCTTCATGGGTGAAGAACTTGGGTTGTGTGTTTCGGAAGCAAGACCAATCAGTACCTCCTTGATAGTGGTAGTTGGAGAAGGTACATCACTTTGGTCAGGTTCCTCAACACTTAAGTCCAAAGAAGATAGGAATGGCTCAAAGGGCTGTTCTATGGATCCGGGAAGTGATCCTAATCCTAATAGAGAGACTTCCGAAGGAGTCTCCCTAACAGTGTGGCTTTCCCTTATGATATTCTCACTAGAATGTTGTGATTCTGAGTGAGGGATGTTGGCTTGGGTTTGGGCCTTGGAGGCAAGAGAAGAAGGAGTTCTCTTGCCCCTCTTCCTTGTATATTTGGCTGCAACCGGGGCCCTGTGTTCCGGTTGATCAATCAAACTGTGGGTGAGTAAATTATGTGCCTGTACATCCTCGGTAGAATGCACAGGGGTTCGATCAAGGGAAGCAGCAGTTTGAGTTTGTGGCAGTGAGGTGGAGGGTGTGGGATCAGTATCAGCTGGGTTTGCTGAACTGTCACCCTGGGCACTTTGCGTGTTCAACATTGTAGACAACAATGGAACATCGGCCCCTGAGAACTTTGATGAAACTGTTCTCATGCTTTGAAAAATGTTGTTCTTATGTCCCAGCATTATGTAGATTCTTGCAGTTTTTGAAAGATCTTGGTGCTCAATATTGAACACTTCCTGCAAAAATCTTGGGTACATGAAGAACTGTGATTTCACCCCTTCTTGAAGGTTGTATCTCAAACCTTCAAGAATGAGGTGGGAAAAATTGAAACCCGCCCCAGTTATCATACCGTGAATTGCCGACGCAAGTCCGGAGCTAAGTTGGTTCCAGCCACTCCTCTTCTGGGATATGCATTGGAGAAGAGTGTGGCAGAGATATTTCCATTTGGGACCCATGAGTGCCTTCTCTATCGTATACTCTGTTTGATTCCCAGTGTACCCTATGGATACAAAGGTCCTCATGTATACGTCTCTTGGGTAAGAGATGGCGTCCCCTTCATCTTGAAGCTTGAGGTGTTGGTGGAGCTTTGCTTCAGTGATAATCATCTCCTTGCCGTCTACTGTGCCACTGATTTGGGGAGTGCCCTGGTCAGTAGAAAACACGGCTGAGCTCCAAAACTTGGTTGCTGCTAATGGTGAGCTATCCGCTGCAAACTTGGTTGCTGCGGATAGTGAAGTCTTTCAGCAGCAGATTTGGGTGCTGCTGACTGTTGTATTCATTCCGCAGCAAAAAGGTTGCTGCTGACCGCCTTAAAACTATCAGCAGGAAACTTGTTCCTGCTGATAACTTAAAGCGATCAGTGGCAAAGGCTTTGCTGCTGAAGAGTAAATCTGTCAGCAGTGAAAAAGTGCTGCTGACTATAACCTTTTATTAAGAACAAAAACATAGACATATTTACAAGGAAAGATAAAAATTAGAGACATGTCTTATTCAAAGTTCATCATGCCAATTGATTCAACTAGATATCGAAATCTTGCTTCATCAAAAGGTTTAGTGAACAAATCAGCATATTGCTCATTTGTGTGAACCTTGGATAGGACAATTCTCTTTTTCTCAGCTTGATCCCTGACAAAGTGATACCTGATGTCGATGTGGTTAGTCTTGGAATGCTGCACTGGATTATTCGTGATAGAGATAGCACTCATGTTGTCAATGTGAATTGGAGTCTGCATGAAGGTCATTCCATAGTCGAGCATTTGATTTTGGATCCAGATGACCTGTGCACAGCAGCTTGAAGCTGCAATGTATTCTGCTTCAGCTGTTGAAGTAGAGACACATGTTTGCTTTTTGCATTGCCATGAGATGAGCCTTCCTCCAAGAAATTGACATCCCCCTGATGTGGACTTTTTGTCCAAGTTACAACCCCCATAGTCACTGTCAGTGTAGGCATAGAGATTGACATTTCCATTCTATGGATACCATAGCCCAAGTTTTGGAGCTCCCTTTAGGTATCTAAGGATCCTTTTGACAGCTTGAAGATGAGACACTTTTGGAGCTGCTTGAAATCTTGCGCAGAGACAAACTGCAAACATGATATCGGGTCTTGAGGCAGTGAGATACATGAGAGACCCTATCATTGCTCGGTACTGATGTTGATCAGTGTCTTGTCCTTCTTTATCCGGAGATAATTGATGGTGCACTTGCATAGGAGTTCTTGCAGCAGAGCAGTCAGCCATTTTGAATCTCTCCAAGATGCTTTTGACATACTTGGATTGACTTATGAGATTCCATTTGGTACCTGTTTGACTTGAAGTCCTAAAAAGAAATTTAGTTCACCCATTGAACTCATTTCAAATTTGGAATGCATCAGAACTTCAAAGTCTTTGCAGAGCTTCTTTCTTGTAGATCCAAAGATAATGTCATCAACATAAATCTAGACCAACAAAATTTCTCCCCCTTCATCTTTGATGAAAAGTGTCTGATCAATGGCCCCCCTTCTGAAGTTGTTGCTAAGTAGATATCCAGATAAAGTTTCATACCAGGCTCTTGGGGCTTGGTGTAAGCCATAGAGAGCTTTGTCCAGTTTTAAGACCTTATTTGGATGTGCAGGATCCACAAAGCCTGGAGGCTGTTTGACATAGACCTCTTCACCAATCTTGCCATACAAAAAGGCACTCTTCACATCCATTTGATAGACCATAAAGTTTTTGGATGCTGCATATGCCAGAAAGATTCTGATGGCTTCCAGACGGGCAACAGGAGCAAATACTTCATCATAGTCAATGCCTTCTTCTTGAGTGTAACCTTGAGCTACCAGTCTGACTTTGTTCTTGACCACGATGCCCCTTTCATCTTGCTTGTTTCTGAAACCCATCTTGTTCCAATGGCTGTTTGACCAGGTGGAAGATCAACAAGCTTCCAAACATCTTGTCTTTTGAATTGCAGCAATTCTTCCTGCATTGCTTCAATCCAGCTGTTGTGCTTGAGAGCTTCATCAATCTTCTTGGGTTCCACATGAGATAGAAAGCAAGAGAACAAACAAATGTTGGCTTCATGAGACTTACTTCTTGTCTGGATACCTGTGTGGACTTGGCCAATGATGTTTTCCAGAGGATGCTCTTTGTTTATTCTCTGTGCTGGTATCACATCCAGCCGTATTCCCTCTTCAAGATTACTTTGGTTTAGATCAGGATTGTCTTCAGTTGTGAGGAGAGGAGCTTGGAGGTTCTGATCATTGTGTTCCACATTGTCAGCAGTATTAGCATCAGAGGCCTCTTCAGTATGGATTGAGGAGGCTTCATTAAAAATTTCTTGGTCAGAGAGATTGCTGCTTGTGGTGTTGGAAGTATCGGCTTCACCTGTACTGGCTTCAGTAGCTTCTGCCACTGATGGAGGATCAATGGATGGCCTTTTCATCCTGAGGTAGGGACTGGGAAAATCCAGTCTGTAGTCAGCAGAGGAGGTTGAGGCAGAAGATGTTGATTTTGAAGAAGAAAACTCCATATTTGAGAATATGAGAGGCTCAAATATCTGGGTGAAGGAGTCTATATCAAAAAGCCAGTTAGGACCTTTGCCTTGTTCACAGACAACGTGTTCCCTGCATTCCACATTAGCAGAGTCTTCCACAATCCGAGTCCTAGAATTGAACACTCGGTAGGCCTTTGATTGAGAGGAGTAACCCACAAAGTAACCTTCATCAGACTTTGCACCGAATTTAGGAAGAACTCCATGTGTGATGAGGATGGTACATGGACATCCAAAGGGCTTCAGGAAGCCAATGTAGGGAACTCTTTTGAGCCATAGTTCATAGGGTGTTTTCTGGAGAGGCTTAACAATAAGGACTCTATTCTGCACATAACAAGTTGTGCTTACTGCTTCCGCCCAGAAAGTAAGGGGCAGCTTTGAGTCAGCCAGCATAGATCTTGCTGATTCAATCAGAGTCCTATTTCTTCTTTCAGCAACCCCATTTTGTTGAGGGGTTCTTGGAGCACTGTATTGCCTTTCAATGCCCTTGCTCTCACAGAAACTGTTCAAAGTGTGATTTTTGAACTCCATTCCCTTATCACACCTTATGATCTTTACCTTCAGATTGCTTTGATTCTCTACCCTAAGAATGTAGGATTTGAGAATCTCAGCAGTTTCATCTTTTGTTCTTAGGAAGAATACCCATGATAATCTGGAGAAGTCATCAGTTATCACCAGACAGTAGGACTTTTTGCCCATTGACATGACATTCGTAGGACCAAAGAGATCCATATGCAGTTGCTGGAGAGGGGTGTCATTTGTGTTCAATGTCTTGGGCTTGTGGGAACTCTTGTGTTGTTTTCCCTTCAAGCAGGCAATGCAGTGACGGTCTAGCTGGAATTCTTTGTCAGGAAGCCCTCTGACAAAATTGTCCTTCACTAATTTATTGATTGTTTTGATGTTAACATGGCTTAATCTCCTGTGCCAGAGAGCGGATTCATCAACTGATGCCTTTGACAGAAAACATGAAACACTACCAGATGGAGTGGCTTCATTCATGTCAAGCACATATAAGTTGTCCTTTCTATGAGCAGTTAGGAGAATCTTCTCTGGAGGGGGTTTAGATAGGCCAGGAGCTAACACGAAACATTCTTTTTCAGTGAAGAGCATCCAATGCTTTTGATCACATACTTGGGAAACACTCATGAGATTGAAGTCAAGTTCTTTAACATAGTTGACTCTTTCAATACTCATCCTTTCATTGGACACAGTTCCTTGTCCAGTGATAGATCCACCCTTTGAGTCACTCCCAAAGGCAACATATCCTCCATTGAAATGTCTGAAGTTAGAGAGGATGGACCTGTTGCCTGTCATGTGCCTGGAACAGCCGCTATCTACCACCCAAGTATTGTGTTTATTGCCTGGCTGTCCCTGCACATGGAAGATATCTAATTAGTGGGAGGAACATTGTAGCATGCGATTTTGTTTGCTGCTGATGGGTTGAGCACAGATGAACAATTTGCAATCTGGTTAAAAGGGTTGAACTTGCATGTTGCAGCAAAGTGGTTTGATTCCCCACATATGATGCAAGTTTGTTGAGGTTTCTGCATCTTCACTCTTTGAGGGGATAGAGATTCTCTGAACTTTGTTGCCTTTGCATCATAGCTTCTCACCTGTTTGTTTTCTCAAAGGCATGCTGCTTTGAGTTTCTTTGGTGTTCACGGTAGTGAAAGCAGGTGCTGGCAGTGTGATTGTATTTGCCACACACAAAGCAGGATAGTGCTATCTTGTCCCGGTGAAAGTCCACATAGTTCTTACTTTGAAACAAATCTTTGAAGTTCCAGGGATGAGCTTTGTTATGCTCAAAAGTGGCTTCTTCTAGTGTCTTTTGAACATATGGACCTTTTTCTCCAGGTGTATGAAAACTATCAAACACCTTTGGCTTTGACTGAGACTTGGGGTTGGTGAAACCTGATGTCTCTCCCTTTTCAATGTTTAGCTTTCTTCCATTTTGAGGATAGCTAATCTTGATTTGTTTGAATGGGATGGGAGCTGGAATAGTTGGAGTAACAACAGGACATTCAGTTTTGTTCAGAACAGTTTCAGAGATAGGAGCAGATGGGACTGCACTAGTTTCACAGTGGTCTGAGCAGGTTGACTCAGGTTCTGAAGAGGTGGAGCAGTCTTCCACAAAACAGGCATCCATTGAAGGATCAAGGTTTCGGTTTGCCGTGTCAAGATTTGCAGTATTGAAGCTTGGTTCGTGAATGGCAACATAGTCAGCAGGAGGAGGAACTGTCTTGTACTCGTCATTATGATATCCAAGTCCAGTTTTTACCCTTTCATGGACTTGAATATCTAACAATCTTTGTAACTTTTTAGATGAAAATTCATATTTTTCAACATGAACTTTCTGTTCAGCCAGTTCAGCTCTGGTAGCTTTAAGTTTTATTAATAGATCATCAATCTGAGTTTCAAGATTGGTTTGTTCATGTTTTAAAGAAGAAATCTCTTTCTTAAGGCAGTTAATCTTTTCTTTGTAACTGTCTTCGACCTTTTTGAATTCAGATTTCATTTGGTGAAACTCTTCATTTTGATCTATTAGATTTTGGTTATGCTTTCTATAACCTAAAACTTTGTCAATGCAAGCTTGAGAGCAAAGATGTTCAAATACCTGAGGTGGTATCTCTGCATTGTCTGCCATAAGTACTTGGTTGGAGGCAGGAACATCTTCATATTGAAAACTCCAGTCATATTCTGTAGTTCCAACATTTGCACAGGCTGCAGTTTGTGCTGGAGGAGTTCCTTGCTGTTGCCTGGGCTGACCTTGGTAAGCTTTTCTTTGATGGCTGGCACCCTGATTGGCTTTAGGGGCCTTGCACTCCCTAGCAAAGTGACCCATTTGGTTACAGTTGTAACATCGGATCTTGCTTTTATCAAGCCCAACTCTGGTGTTTGAGTTGTTGCTTGGAACTGATCTCCCGGTTCTAGAATAAAACCTTTTTGCTCTGAGGGAGAGCATGGCATATGAGTGCTGAATATCCATTTCTTCAAGATCATCTGGATGAAAGCATTCCAGATCCTCCTTTATGAAGTGCATGCTGCTTGAGTTGTCAGAGACAAAAGCAGTAGAGGTTGGCTGTTGAGGAGGTGCCTCAAGAAGAAATGGTGATGAGTTGGATTGTGAAGCAGTTGGTGTTTGAGGATGAGTAACAATGGGAGGATAGTAGTTGCTTGCACTAGGACCGGAATGATCAGAGTGAAGCGCTGAGGTGGTGGTGGAGGAAGTGGTAGCTGATTGATAACTGGAGCTCCTTTCTTTAGCTTGAATCATTTCTAATTCATAGGTTTTGAGCATGCCAAAGAGCTCAGTCATCTGAAGAGTCTTCAGATTCTCTGTTCTTCTGATGGACACTGTATATAATGTCCAACAGCTAGGAAGAGATCTTATGAACTTCTTGAGAATGTCTTCATTCTCCAGCTTTACCTTGGAGCACTGCAGTTCTCCAACCAGGTACGTGTACCTGTTATATAAAACTGTTAGTGACTCACCTTCCTTCCAGACGAAGTTTTCATACTGTTGCTTGAGAATGTCACGTATGTTCTCCTTGACCTCCTCAGATCCAGCAAACATCTTTTCCAAGGCTCCCCATAATTCCTTTGCAGTTTTGTGAGACTTGAAGTTGTGAAAAACTTCATTTAGAAGGCACATTTGGATAGCTCCTAATGCCTTAAAGTCCACCTCCATTTTCTTGATGTCTTCTTCAGAATACTTGGAGGGTTCCTTCGGAACTAGTGGTCCTCTGGAGTCAGCAGAGGCCACCATGGGAACATAAGGTCCATCCCTTATGGATTTCCACATTCCGTATTCATGGTAGCAGAAGAAGATTTCTATACGGTTCTTCCACATATCATAGTCCTCCCCAGACACCAACCTCGGTGGTCGGTTGATACTGTCGATGTCTTCAGATCCATGACTTTGTGCCATTTTGTTTTGTGTGACTTGATCAAGAATAGAGTTTTGAATAGAATCAGAAAGTGATTAAACAAATGTTAGTTTGTTTAATCTTGAGCCAAAGCTCTGATACCACTTGTAGGATCGTAAGATTACAAGGTGATTCTGTTCTAGTTGATATTTGCGGAAACAATAGCAACCAACAAAGTAAACAAGTAAACAGCAAGAATACTGATAAATGCACTATTGTATTAGACTTCTGAGATTACAAGTTTACAAGTAAAACACTATCAAGAAGCACTATCAAGACACAATCAAGGCACACTTTGTTTGAAATGTTTACAAGATTTATATAGTAACTTAGAATCAAGACATACCCTTGATTCTAAGGATCAGATCTAACACATGCCGTTGATCTTGTTTATTAATCTAAATTACACGCAAAGGCTAATCTAGTTAACTTTACTGAAACGTCTTCTTAGGCATCATTGTTTGCATGCTTGGAGAAGCGCGTTATTGTCCTTTATTGGTTGCACCAGTGAGGTTCCTTCTGCTTGGAGTGTGGTAGTTGCTTTTGCAGAAAGGTGTCAGAGGCGCTTTGCATGGATAGTCAGCTGCAACGTTTGGTCTTCAGAGAATAAAGCTATCAGCAGCAGAGATGAGAATAATGCTGCTGATAAGCCTATCAGCAGCAACTTGTGTTGAACGCTGCTGATAAACCTATCAGCAGCAACAAGTGTTGAATGCTGCTGATAAGCCTATCAGCAGCAATATGTGCTGAATGCTGCTGATAAGCCTATCAGCAGCCATATGTGATGAATGCTACTGATAAGCCTATCAGCAGCATTTGTACTTAGAATAATTTGGTAGAAATCAGTCTTTGGTTCTACACTTAGTATTCCAGTTGAGAAAGGGGATTTGATAAGGGTCATTGCACCTGTGTGCTTTGTTCTAATGCACATAAACTTTTCGGTGGAAAGGGAAAATGGAAGAGTGCGTTTTGGCACTAACAGTCGGTGATAGGATAAAACTGACTAAAGGTCTCGTGGTTTGTGGACTTTATGGTCAAGGGGTAAATGTTAAAATGTACATAGGTGGAATGTGTACATAAATGGTGGTTGAAGTCTTAGAACTTCATAAATGATGTTGGAAGTCTTTTGGACTTCACAAACGGTGTTTGAAAACGAAGTCTTCGAACTTCAAAGGTGGATTCGGTGATTGAGACCCTTAAATATCAAAGGATGACTTATGATTAAGTCATTGGAAATACTTAGGGTGTTTAGGTCACGGATAGGGATTTTCCTTCCAGTGTTGTAAAAGGGGATTCAAGTAAGGAAGTTGCTATATCCTTACTTGAGGAGGTCGCATGCTTTCTCGGTTAAGAAGGGGTTTAGTTGAAGACTCGAGCTTCAAGGGGTATTATGTATGGGTGTTGGGATCCTCGAATACCAAGCGGTATGAACTTGAGACCTTGAGTCTCAATGGGTGGATTGGTGAGGTAGTTTTGAAACTTCCTTTTAAGAGGTGGGTGACATGGGATTAGAACTTGGACTTCTTAGTTGTCAAACGTGTTGACTACTCGTATAAAGTGGTTCAAAAATCAAAGTATCCCATGATTAGGAGTGTTGAAATTCAAAGTGGGAAACTTGACATTATAAAAGTTTTCCTTTGAAAAGTGGTGATTTGGGTTTGAGATCATGGGAGGATAAATCCACGTTTCGTTGAGTCGTCCAACATAAGGACTTTATTGGTGAGTAGATTAATGTTTGGAGCTATTCGGATGAAATGAGTGGACTCGAGAATACATTTCGCATGACCATACACGAAAACGTTAGGATGGAACTGTTGTTATTTCATGTGGTAAAGATGAGATAAATGATAAGCGTTTCATCTAAACGAAATGGTGACTATCTTATATAGTGATGAATCAAATGGTGCAATAAGTGGACAAAATGCGTATTGTTTGTCGAAATCACCATGTAAGGCGGAAATAATTTAGGTGTAGTAATGAAGGCGAGTGGAGTTACTACCCTAAATTGTGTATAAGATGGCGGGTTTCGGGGACGAAACCCAAATAAGGGGGAGAGATTTGTAACGAACCATTTTTAGGTTCGCAATATAATATGTTTAACGTATTATAATGGGGTTTAATGAAACACACCACTTTTAAAAACAAACTTTAACGCGCGGAAGTCTTAAACCCAGAATTTTTTTTTTTTTTTCTGTCGCGTACCGCGACTCATACGTGCCACCCCAGTCGCGGCCCGCGAGGGGACCTTTTTCACAGAAAGTTTCAGTTTTTCTGCAGGTTTCAGCACTTAACCATTTTTCCAACTTTTTCCATTTTTCAAGACACTAAAAATTCCCAACACTTGGGTTTTGACCAAAAACACATCAACAACAAGTAAATACACTAAAACATCATTTGTGTATCAAATTTACATCCATCTACGGGGGTTTTCCCCAAAAATCCCCAAATTACCAAAATGCATACGAGAACCCTTCACGCCTTGGACTTGACTAGGACTACTTCGGAGCCTTTCCTACAACCATATAAACATATCACCATTAGTAATGAGATAAACATAACCAACAAGTATTTACAACTTGTTGTCACCCTTTTCACCCATTTGACCCGTTAACACCCATTTGACCCGTTAACACCCATTTGGTCAATTAAGGATTTCATACACTTGTATATCACCTACAAGTTACTTCCATCATTTCATTATCACTTTTCCATTTCCATTATGGCACGTAGGCCATAACTTCATATCCCAAAGGATACGAGATCATAACTCCATAACTAATCTATCCATTATGATACTTAGACCATAACTCCATATCCATTCTATCCATTATGGTTCATAGACCATAACTCCATATCCATTCTATCCATTATGGTTCATAGACCATAACTCCATATCCATTCTATCCATTATGGTTCATAGACCATAACTCCATATCAACATATCCATTATAGTATAAATACTATAACTACATTCCTTCAATTATGCATACAATTTCATGCTCATTCATACCACATAACTAATTATGCAACTTTACACATTATACATACAACCTTGCATAAAACTCATTTATCCCCGTTTCATTTATGATCAACACATGATCCATTTCCATTATAGCTTAACACTATAACTACATTCATTCATTGTACATACTAAATCATTCACAATTTATCATATCACAAGTATGCACACAATCACATAACACATAATCCACAAAATTCACAACTTGTTTTCACACCTTCCACCCATTTGACCCGTTAACACCCACTTGGTCAATTAAGGATTTCATACACTTGTATATCACCCACAAGTTACTTTCATCATTCATAATTCCGTTTCATTTATGATCAACACATGATCCATTTCCATCATGGCACGTAGGCCATAACTTCATATCCCAAGGATACGAGATCATAACTCCATAACCGATCTATCCATTATGGTATAAATACTATAACTACATTCCTTCAATTATGCATACAATTTTATGCTCATTCATACCACATAACAAATTATGCAACTTTACACATTATACATACAACATTGCATAAAACTCATTTATCATCATAACTAAGTAAGTGCAAAAGCACTTACCTTTCGGGTTAGAAGATCCCGCTCCGCCTTCTAGACCCACAATTTGATTACCTAAACATACACACCTAGTTTAGCAATCTAACATATACCAAAATTTCATTACAATTGAGTTCACAACTCAATTTCCCCAATTCCAACCCAAATTGACCCGTTTGGGTTATCCTCATAACCAAACACCCTCTTTCACCACAAACTCACCTACTTGAGTTTCGTTAACTTAATCTTAACACTAATTCTTCTTTCAAAAATTATCATTAAGTTAATTTGGTGTTTGTTCAAGTGTCTAACATCTTAAAAACACTTAATCTTCATTAATTCAACATTCTAGCATTATGATCCAAACACCCCCAATTTTCACCATATGAACCCTAACTTCTCATAATCAAAATCAAAGGGTTCTAAGATGTTAATCATCATTCTTTAACTTTAGTTTAGCTAGATTATCAATAATCTAACACTAATTATCAACATGCAACATAAATTTCGGATTTCTACAAAACCCACCAATTAACACATCAATGGTGAAATCAAAAGAATGATTAACACTTACTTGATGTTAGAAGGATGATGTGCAAGCCAACACCTTCACAATCCAAGCTTCAATTGCACGATTTTGACTTCAACACCTTTTTCTCCCTTTTTTTCCCTTGAGAGCATCAACCCACACACAAAATGAGAGAAATCTGAATTTTGACTTCTTTTAGTCAAATATGGCAGATTTGCCATTTTACACTTTCAGTCCCTCAACTTCCATATCACCCATTTTCATTCCAAAATTAGTTAAAAACTAATATAACCCCATTACTAACTTGAAACCCACTTGTTTCAACTTATTTCTAAAATATTATTTTCACCATAATATTAATTAGAAATATTTATTTATTTGAAAACGAAACCCGGATTTTGGTTCGTTACATTTAAATAAATTGAATGATAAATGAAAGTTTATTGTAAACAATGGTTTTAACTAGTTAACTACTAGTTTGATATGAAGGAGTCAAAAACCAAAGTGTAGGGGGCTGAAAGTAACTATTAAAAATCAGATTTTAGTTATTAAAAATCAACCTACACACACTAAGTGTGTGTGTGTGGTGTGTGTCGTGGAATGAGAGAAAGAAGAGAGGGAGAAGATGGTGATGATTAAACAAGCTCAAGACCATAGATTGATGGGTTGCATGTGAAATCAATGCGATTAGGAGCATCCATCTTCATCAAGGCAACAAGTAAGTAGTTCTTCATCTCTAAAACTCCATGGTTTTATGTTCTTGGTGGGTTTTATGATGAAAACGAAAATGGGAGTTTAATTGATGAAATTGGTGCTAGTTAAGTGTTAATCTAGCTTGAATAAGGGTAAAGGGAGATAAATAACATCATCTAAACATCAAATTCAAGGATTCATGAATTGGTGTTCTTGAGGATGTTATGGAGTTTTTATCTCAAAATTGTCAATGATAAATGGGAGATTTTGTAAGTGTCTAAAGATGAGAGAAGACACAATAATTGAAAGAAAACTCATTTGTTTTGATGAATGATGATAATGGTGAAATTGGAGAGTTCATATGTGTGACAATCTGACTTTTCAAGTTAATCCCGTTAGTAATTCCGTTAGTAATTATGTTAAATCCTAACTAGGTTAACTTAATTCTAAAACCAAGGGATCATTTTTGTCAAAGCTAAAGTTGCAAAGACTGGTTTTGTAATTTACCAGAAACCCTAGTAGGCACGGTCGCGCCTCTTGTCAGTTGAAACGTAAAAACAGTCTTTAATCGCAAATTCGTTTGATTTCGTAACCGTTCTGCACGTTCCTACCTTTAACGAGTATCATTAAGACTTTAAACCTCGTTATTACTCCGAATTAAACCCAATTATGGTCATGATTACCGTAAACGTCGACCCTTTAGCAAATATCAACACATTCGATCAATTCTCGTATTACTCCCATGAATTGAACGAACACACACCTAAATCGCACCTGTTAGAACCTGTTGCACACTCGAATTTGGCCGGAATCGCTGCAGTGGTCGCCGGGGATCGAAGTCGACGACGGCAGAATCTGTTCTAGTCGGGAACCTTCAATTCGAGTTCGTTTCTGGTAATTTCCTTCATGTTTACTTTCGTTTTTACTTCATGATGAATAGCCCTGTGATTATTTGGGCTTACAACATCAAATCGGTGATGAACCAATTCTAGAGTTCATCACATTCGAGGTTTAATCGATTACCAGTCCAGGCTTAATCTCAATCAAATTAACCTATACTGAAAGATTCGAAAAGTCTTGTTAAACAGAACCCCCATGTCCTTTTGGTCAATCGTGATCAAAACCAAATGGATTTGGATTTATTGGGTTATTCTGTTAAAATCTGTAACTGTAAATCCAGGAGACACGGTCGTGCCAAGTTTTAGCACGGTCGTGCCTCACACTCTGACCCGGTCGTGCCTCTTGGCTAGACACGGTCGTGCCTCAGAACCCTAGACACGGTCGTGCCTAGTGATCAGCTTTGTTGTGTATTCTGTTTTGATAAGCACTGTCGCGCCCCTGACCAGCACGGTCGCGCCCGTATCCTTAACACGGTCGTGCCATGTCTTAGGCACGGTCGTGTGTAAGTAAACCCTTTTGTCAGAATGTTTGATTAATTTATTATATTTTTAAAACAATAATTATTATATATTATTTGTCATTTATCGCGAAACACATTCATACTAATTTAAAAATCCGTAATCCCGTAAACTCGTTCGTTTAACCGTTAATCCTTAGAATGTTTAAAGACGTTCTAATCTTCCGGGTGTCGTCACAAATTCCATTGAGTCCCTAACTGTTATGTTGTAATTCTAGGGCATTCGTGAGCCGTGTCAGGCTAACGCTTGAGATTTCAATCTCGTACTTGTGTGATTACTACCTACGCCGTTCATGTGAGTTTTCAAGGCCCCTTTTACTGCTTTTAAACTGGGGGAGAAAACATGACGCAAACTCTTTTTGATTTTTGTATTTCATATTGTATCACTTGTTATGACTATATGAAAGTCCTCACATTGAACCGTTTAAATATGAGAATAGCGAGGTATGTTGGGTAGTACTACTGGGTTTGACAAACCTCACCCGCGTTAGTCACGCTAACTCGATTGGATATCGAACGGGTGCAATATTGACCTAAACGTGCACCATGGTTGATAGGCCTGGTGGGAGGCATTCAAACAATCAGTTTACGGTTGCGAGCGTAATAGTAAGCATGAGCATGGGTTAGCTACCCGTCGATATATATATGTTGATTGAACAATAAATCTGGTAAACGTTTATTTATATATTGAAACCTGTGAACTCACCAACCTCGTATTGATATCGTTTTCTTACATGTTTTCTCAGGTCGCTTAAGATAAGGCACAGGTGCACATATAGGACATGCATGGGATTCTCCTATTGATTGATGTCTTATTAAATTGTTTGGACTTTGTTTTGAATTATGTTTGGTTTGGACTTTTGGACTTTTTAGGCGCGTGTGTTTTGTGCATTACTTTTCTTTACGCTTCCGCATTAAACTCTGATTGATATGATATTTTCATTTGAGTCCCATGTAGAGTCGTTCAATGTAACTAATGACTGAGATCCTGGTTTGTCACTTCCCAAACGGTAAAACTTCGTTAGTTGAAATTGGGGGTGTGACAATATGTGTGACACTCGACATTTCAGGTCAATATCCGTACACGATATAAGCGAGTTTATATTATAATTGTTTTCGTGATTTACCTAATTGCATAAATTAGGACATTAAAGTCTAAGAAAAGCCGTACATTGTTTCAATTTATATTTTGGTAATTTTGGGGATTACCGGTTCACATACACATATAACTCGTCTAATACGAACGTTGATGATTAAATTAAATAACCAGCAAAATATCTAGACATATTTATTACACGAACTTTACGTTGGACAATAATTCATTTTTAGACTAAAATATATATATAATACGTAAAAGTAAACTAACGAACTCTTTCGAAAATATTACCTGGTAGCGTCAACTTTGGATATCTATACCTACAAATAATCACCTCAACGAATATTACAATCCAAGATTTCAATATCTTTCGTTAACGAGCCATAAACTTAATAAATTTATAATACCGTGGAAAACCTAAACCAAATTAAATTACCATTTAAAACTCTAATTGATATTAATACCATTAATAAATTAACACTTAAAATCTAATTATTTGATTTATCAACCCCCAAACCACTTTCCTTGACTTTTCGGCCGAAATTCAGAAGAGACCATCCCTCCCACTTCCTACTTCACTCACATTTAGAAAAACCCCATACCTCCTCAGTCTCAACCTCACAATCTCTGTCATATTTCTCATTTCTTACGACAAATTTTCCCCATTTCTCTCCAAATCGAAGTCAAGTTCTAAGGCAAAACCTACCATAATTCGGTGTTTTAAGAAGAATTTCAAGTGTTTCTAAAGGAAATTTAACAGAAGAATCAAGATTATTCTCTGTTTTCTCTCATCATCTTCGTCTCTGTTTAGAGGTAAAAACTCGATACCATCCATATTATTTTCTTTAAAACCGTAGCTAAACACACAAATCGTTCGAACGCAAGTAAGATAACAAGAAAAGTGTGTCGAATTCAAGTTTAAAACATAAAAATATACAGGACTGATTCTGTCAAAACGGAATGACAGTATCGAAACTATAGTTTCGATGCCTATTTCTCAATCAAAACTAGGAGTTTCGATACCAGTTTGATCGAAACTAGGTAGTTTCGATACCTATTACTCAATCAAAACTAGGAGTTTCGATACCTATTTAATCAATCGAAACTAGGAGTTTCGATACCTGTTTGATCGAAACTAGGTAGTTTCGATACCTATTATCCAATCGAAACTAGGAAGTTTCGATACCCAGTTTGCTCAATCGAAATTAGGAAGTTTCGACATCTGTCCTGTCCAATCGAAACTAGGTAGTTTCGATACCTGTTCATCAGTCCCATTGGGCAGTAACTTAGAACTATTTTATAAACGAAACAAGTGATGAAAAACTAAGAAGATATTTTAAACAAAAGCAATCAGATTTACTAAGTCGGTGAACAATTTGCATATAAGACATTCGGTCTTAACAAGAATTACCCTTTTTGAAATTAGGGTACAAATAGTCAAGGTTGACTGGAACAATTATCGTTGCTAACATACACAAAAACAAGGTGAGTTTCACGGCCCCTTTTTACTGTTTTGTACTATTTGGGGGAAGAACATACTTATAACTATTTTTATATGATAACAAGAAAACAAGACCCGACCTTTATGTTTGCATGAGTGAACACATTTGGAGCTCGTAAAGTCCCCTGATCATCATATTTATAACCATTAGCTATAGATTAGCCTGAGATTCTATGGATAGTACTATTGGGTCTGACACCCCCGGTCATGGTTAGTCGCGCTAACCATGGGTCCCTCTAGCCAAATGACTGCATAGTGTTCTAATATTGCTCGTGAGGTACGAGTGAGGGGCAAAACACCTGGTCTTGGTTTGGTTATGCATCATGTATGTACATATTATTTGTATTCCTAGCTAGTTTACAAATGGGTCAAACATTACTTGTTTTGTTTATCATATACGTAAAAATCATTTTCATGCAATTGGTTTGCTCATTGTATTCATATATAAAACCTGTGAACTCACCAACCTAGTGTTGACATTTTCAAGTATGTTTTTCAGGAAATTAATCGCGGCAACAAGAGTAATACTACGTAGGGTTCATGGATACATGGCGGATACTACTTTTGAAGATTTTTCTTGTATAACCCATAATGTTTGGGTCATATTTGCAAAATCTTAAAATTTTGTAACTTCAACTACTATTTTAGGCTGTAAAACCTTAAACTTAATTTATGTATCCAGTTGTATGTATGCGTTTGCAATAATTATATGCTTTGAAAAACCATGAACGTCACGCCTCGCGTTTCCGCCTTGGCGGGGTGTGACAGATTGGTATCAGAGCCATTGATTATAGCGAACTAGAAGTCTAAAAATCGAACCTAGTCTATAATTTAAATGACTCACTGAGACGTTTTTCATTGCATATGCATTTCATAACTTATCATCATATTGTACGGATATCGTAGACACTGAATATTGTCACACACTAACCCCATTTCGACTTCAGACCCATGGCACCCAAAAGAAGGACACCGCGTGACACTACTGGTGAAAAAAACACAACGATTTCCGCAGAAGTTGAGCAACTCATATCACAACGTGTAGCCGCCGCCTTGGAGCAGTACGAAGCCAATCGGAATAACGTCGGAGGAAATGGTAGTGGTAGCGGAGGAGGTGCAGGAGGCAGTGGCACTGCTGGAGGTTCTGGAGGAACAGAATGTGTAATCACCTCTGTAACACAGTCACGATCTAAGTTAACAACATTATTAAAAATATTGACTTGTGACCCTACAGATACTTCGAGCAAGAAGTGCACTTATAAGGCTTTTCTATCTTGCAACCCTCGCAACTTCAATGGCACCGAGGGTGCAGTAGGCCTGATGAGGTGGATTGAGAAGATGGAATCTGTGATTGATATTAGTGAATGCACAGCTGACTGTATGGTGAAATATGCCACTTGCACACTTTCTGACAAGGCACTAACCTGGTGGAATTCTCAGATGAAAACATTAGGAAGACAGACTGCCTACCAGCTATCTTGGGATGATCTAATGTCCATGATGATCGAGGAGTACTGTCCTCGAAATGAATTGCAGAAAATTCGAAACTGAAATGTGGAACCTTCAAATGATAAGAGATGATGTAGCTGGTTACACTGACAGGTTCAATGAACTAGCAATCTTGGTGCCACACATGGTCACGCCAGAGTACAAAAAGGTTGAAAGGTACTTGTGGGGTCTTGCACCTCAAATTCGTAGTATGGTGAGTTCGTCGAACCCCATGGATACCAAGAGTGCCATAGTCTTAGCCTACAAACTAAGGGATGATGTTGTTCGTAATGGTTTGTTCGAGAAAAAGGAAACTGAGGAAAGAAAGTTAGGAGAAAAGAGGAAATGGGTGGGAAAACCAAATAACCAATTTAGGAATCAAGCCTATAAGAGACAAGAGACTGTGATAGCTTTTGCTGCTAACGCTGTGGAGAAAAGGGGTTATGCTGGCCCCCAACCAAGGTGTGATAAGTGCGGGTATCACCATGTGCGGAAATGCACTCAATGTGAAAGGTGTAGAAAGTTTGGGCATCGAGCGCAGACATGTCGACTCAATGCCAACCCCACCGATAAGATTAAGCAAGGATGCTACGAATATGGAGATCTGAAGCACTACAGGAAAGATTGCCCCAAGTTGAATAATCAGAATAACAATCAGGTCCGAGGAAGAGCGTTCGTGATGGGAGCTGGGGACGCACGCCAGGACCCTAACATTGTCACTGGTACGTTCCTGATAAACAATCATTATGCTTCTATACTTTTCGATACAGGTGCTGATATGAGTTTTGTGTCAAATGACTTTAAGTCCCTACTCGGTATTAAGTCCAGCAAACTAGACCAAAATTATACGATTGAATTAGCAAACGGGAAATTAATTAAAACCGAAGAAGTCATTCAGGGTTGTACTCTATGTTTGAAAGACCACACCTTTAGTATAGACCTGTTACCTATTGACTTGGGAAGTTTTGACGTTGTTATTGGTATGGATTGGTTGTCGAAGAATCACGCCGAGATCGTTTGTTTTGAGAAGATTGTTCATATTCCTCTCTCAAACGGAGAAGTTCTTTCGGTTCAAGGTGAGAAAAGTGGAGTGATATTGAAGATGATAAACTGCATGAAAGCTCGTAAGTACCTACGTAAAGGCTATTGCGTGTTCCTGGCTCACGTCGTCAAGAAGAAACCCGAGAAACGTCGACTTGAAGACCTACCAATCGTTAAGGACTACCCCAAAGTTTTTCCTGAAGATTTACCTGGATTACCACCACCGAGGCAAGTCGAATTCCGAATCGATTTGGTACCAGGAGCTGCACCGGTTGCACGGTCACCGTATCGACTAGCACCTTCCGAGATGCAGGAATTATCTAATCAACTGCAGGAGTTGCTTGATAAAGGTTTCATAAGACCGAGTTTCTCACCCTGGGGAGCTCCGATCCTATTCGTAAAGAAAAAGGATGGAACCTTTAGGATGTGTATTGATTACCGAGAACTAAATAAGCTTACAATCAAAAACCGATACCCACTTCCTCGAATAGACGATTTTTTTGATCAACTACAAGGTTCTAGTTTCTATTCTAAAATTGATCTACGATCAGGGTGTCATCAACTGAAAATTCAGGAAGAAGATATACCAAAAACGGCTTTTAGGACTCGTTACGGTCACTACGAGTTCCTAGTTATGCCATTTGGTTTGACGAACGCACCAGCTGTTTTTATGGATTTCATGAACCGAGTGTGCAAGCCATACTTGGATAAATTCGTGATAGTATTTATTGATGATATATTAATATATTTACGAACCAAGGAGGATCATGAACATCATCTGAAATTAATCTTAGAACTACTCAGGAACGAGAAACTTTACGCTAAATTCTCTAAGTGTGAGTTTTGGATCCGAGAAGTGCATTTTCTTGGACATGTCATCAACAAGGAAGGAATTCACGTTGATCCATCTAAAATAGAAGCGATCAAAAATTGGGAAGCACCAAAGACTCCGACAGAAGTGCGTCAATTTTTGGGCTTGGCAGGCTACTACAGACGATTCATTGAGAATATTTCAAAAATAACCCTGCCTTTAACCACATTAACCCAGAAAGAAAAGAAGTTTGATTGGAGTGACAAGCAAGAGTCAGCTTTCCAATTGCTGAAGCAGAAGCTGTGTAGTGCACCAATCTTATCCCTTCCTGAGGGAATCGACAATTTTGTCGTATACTGCGATGCATCACACCAAGGACTTGGTTGTGTGTTGATGCAAAGAGACAAAGTCATCGCATATGCCTCACGACAACTAAAAGTGCACGAAAAGAATTATATGACCCACGACTTGGAGTTGGGCGCAGTTGTGTTTGCACTCAAGATTTGGAGACATTATCTTTACGGTACAAGATGCACTATCTTTACTGATCACAAGAGTCTTCAACATATCTTCGATCAAAAGGAACTCAACATGAGACAACGTCGTTGGGTAGAGCTACTGAATGATTAGGACTGTTATATCAAGTATCACCCTGGTAAGGCAAACGTCGTAGCAGATGCCTTGAGTCGTAAGGAACGGGTTAAAACTCTTCGTGTTCGTGCCCTAGGATTGACAATTCATACGAGTCTCACGACTCAAATCCGGATGGCACAACAAGAGGCAATCAAAGAAGAAAACATTCAGAATGAAGCTTTACGAGGAATGATCAGACAGTTGGAACCAAAGTCAGATGACACTTTATACTTCATGAAGAGAAATTGGGTGCCATGTATTGGTAACTTACGGGAGTTGGTTATGGATGAAGCCCATAAGTCCCGGTACTCCATTCACCCAGGTTCATATAAGATGTATAAGGATCTAAAAGAATTATATTGGTGGCCCAATATGAAAGGAGAAATTGCTATTTATGTCGGTAAATGCCTGACGTGTTCAAAGGTAAAGGCAGAACATCAGAACCCGTTGGGGTTGTTACAACAACCCGAGATACCCCAATGGAAATGGGAACAGATTTCTATGGATTTCATCACGAAATTACCCAAGATGTCCAGTGGTTATGATACCATATGGGTAATTGTCGACCGTTTAACGAAATCTGCTCACTTTCTGCCAATTAAAGAAACCGACAAGACAGAGAAACTTACAAGACTCTACATTAAAGAAATTGTGGCAAGACATGGAGTGCCAGTTTCTATTATCTCTGATAGGGATAGCCGTTTCGTGTCAAGGATTTGGAAGTCGTTACAAGAAGCCTTAGGCACGCGCCTAGACATGAGCACCGCCTACCATCCACAAACGGACGGTCAAAGTGAAAGGACTATCCAAACATTAGAAGATATGCTCCGTGCGTGTGTAATTGATTTCGGAGGAAATTGGGATACTCATTTACCATTGGCGGAGTTTTCCTATAATAACAGCGACCACACGAGCATTAAGGCAGCTCCGTTTGAAGCTTCATATGGTCGTAAATGTCGTTCACCGCTATGTTGGGCGGAGATCGGTGAAAAACACTTGACAGGCCCTGAGATTGTCCAGGAAACCACTGATAAGACCTTCAAAATTAAGGACCGTCTGAAAACGGCCCGAGATAGACAGAAGAGTTATGCTGATAACAGACGGAAACCATTAGAATTTCAAATTGGTGACCGAGTAATGTTAAAAGTTTCACCATGGAAAGGTGTTGCAAGGTTTGGTAACCGTGGTAAGCTCAACCCTAGATACGTTAGACCTTTTGAAATACTGGCTAGGGTTGGCCCTGTAGCTTACAAGCTCAAGTTGCCACAAGAACTAAGCAATGTACATGATACGTTTCATGTATCAAATCTCAAGAAGTGTTTATCAGACGAGACGTTAATTATACCGCCTGATGAGATTCACATAGACGACAGGTTGCATTTCATCGAGGAACCGATTGAGATTTCAGATTGGAAAGTTCAAAAGCTGAGACGTAGTCGAATCAAACTGGTTAAAAGTACGTTGGAACTCAAAACGTGGTCCTGAGTATACATGGGAACGAGAAGATCAAATGAAGACGAAATACCCCTCCTTGTTTAAGGATACACCAATTCAAGAAGACACGAATTGAATTTCGGGACGAAATTCTTTTAACATGGGAGAATGTGACACCCGACATTTCAGGTCAATATCCGTACACGATATAAGCGAGTTTATATTATAATTGTTTTCGTGATTTACCTAATTGCATAAATTAGGACATTAAAGTCTAAGAAAAGCCGTACATTGTTTCAATTTATATTTTGGTAATTTTGGGGATTACCGGTTCACATACACATATAACTCGTCTAATACGAACGTTGATGATTAAATTAAATAACCAGCAAAATATCTAGACATATATATTACACGAACTTTACGTTGGACAATAATTCATTTTTAGACTAAAATATATATATAATACGTAAAAGTAAACTAACGAACTCTTTCGAAAATATTACCTGGTAGCGTCAACTTTGGATATCTATACCTACAAATAATCACCTCAACGAATATTACAATCCAAGATTTCAATATCTTTCGTTAACGAGCCATAAACTTAATAAATTTATAATACCGTGGAAAACCTAAACCAAATTAAATTACCATTTAAAACTCTAATTGATATTAATACCATTAATAAATTAACACTTAAAATCTAATTATTTGATTTATCAACCCCCAAACCACTTTCCTTGACTTTTCGGCCGAAATTCAGAAGAGACCATCCCTCCCACTTCCTACTTCACTCACATTTAGAAAAACCCCATACCTCCTCAGTCTCAACCTCACAATCTCTGTCATATTTCTCATTTCTTACGACAAATTTTCCCCATTTCTCTCCAAATCGAAGTCAAGTTCTAAGGCAAAACCTACCATAATTCGGTGTTTTAAGAAGAATTTCAAGTGTTTCTAAAGGAAATTTAACAGAAGAATCAAGATTATTCTCTGTTTTCTCTCATCATCTTCGTCTCTGTTTAGAGGTAAAAACTCGATACCATCCATATTATTTTCTTTAAAACCGTAGCTAAACACACAAATCGTTCGAACGCAAGTAAGATAACAAGAAAAGTGTGTCGAATTCAAGTTTAAAACATAAAAATATGCAGGACTGATTCTGTCAAAACAGAATGACAGTATCGAAACTATAGTTTCGATGCCTATTTCTCAATCGAAACTAGGAGTTTCGATACCAGTTTGATCGAAACTAGGTAGTTTCGATACCTATTACTCAATCGAAACTAGGAGTTTCGATACCTATTTAATCAATCGAAACTAGGAGTTTCGATACCTGTTTGATCAAAACTAGGTAGTTTCGATACCTATTATCCAATCGAAACTAGGAAATTTCGATACCCAGTTTGCTCAATCGAAATTAGGAAGTTTCGACATCTGTCCTGTCCAATCGAAACTAGGTAGTTTCGATACCTGTTCATCAGTCCCATTAGGCAGTAACTTAGAACTATTTTATAAACGAAACAAGTGATGAAAAACTAAGAAGATATTTTAAACAAAAGCAATCAGATTTACTAAGTCGGTGAACAATTTGCATATAAGACATTCGGTCTTAACAAGAATTACCCTTTTTGAAATTAGGGTACAAATAGTCAAGGTTGACTGGAACAATTATCGTTGCTAACATACACAAAAACAAGGTGAGTTTCACGGCCCCTTTTTACTGTTTTGTACTATTTGGGGGAAGAACATACTTATAACTATTTTTATATGATAACAAGAAAACAAGACCCGACCTTTATGTTTGCATGAGTGAACACATTTGGAGCTCATAAAGTCCCCTGATCATCATATTTATAACCATTAGCTATAGATTAGCCTGAGATTCTATGGATAGTACTATTGGGTCTGACACCCCCGGTCATGGTTAGTCGCGCTAACCATGGGTCCCTCTAGCCAAATGACTGCATAGTGTTCTAATATTGCTCGTGAGGTACGAGTGAGGGGCAAAACACCTGGTCTTGGTTTGGTTATGCATCATGTATGTACATATTATTTGTATTCCTAGCTAGTTTACAAATGGGTCAAACATTACTTGTTTTGTTTATCATATACGTAAAAATCATTTTCATGCAATTGGTTTGCTCATTGTATTCATATATAAAACCTGTGAACTCACCAACCTAGTGTTGACATTTTCAAGTATGTTTTTCAGGAAATTAATCGCGGCAACAAGAGTAATACTACATAGGGTTCATGCATACATGGCGGATACTACTTTTGAAGATTTTTCTTGTATAACCCATAATGTTTGGGTCATATTTGCAAAATCTTAATATTTTGTAACTTCAACTACTATTTTGGGCTGTAAAACCTTAAACTTAATTTATGTATCCAGTTGTATGTATGCGTTTGCAATAATTATATGCTTTGAAAAACCATGAACGTCACGCCTCGCGTTTTCGCCTTGGCGGGGTGTGACAATATGGGTATTATAGTAGTGAGATTTAATTATGCCCATAAGGTGTTTAATGAAATGCCTAAATGAATTGAAAAGTGATAAATGGGTATTTGAGGTTTGGTTAAGGGTGTAATAACCAAATAAATATAGAATGTTGATCTTTAAGATCATAAAGGTATGTTGGGTGTCAATTGGTAATCAACGGATTACTAATTTTAAATGAGTTGTATATGTGATCAAAGTGGGAAAAAAAGGCTAGCTTGGAGGACCAAGCGGGATGCTCTCTACCTAAAAGGTAAGTGCGTTGCACTTACTTAGTAATGTTATATGACGGTAGCTATACGTGTAAGTTATGCATATGGATAGGTAGTTTATCTTATGTGTAATTATACGTGTATGTTGGTAAGGTTGATTAGCATATGTTATATATATGGAAAAAGGGTGGAAATAGAGTTGGGATTCTTAAATCCCAAATATGTGAAAGTAACCAACAGGTTACAAAGATGTTCGTAGCTATTATAAAAATATTATTTGCATAATAATAAGGGTGATAGTAAGTAAGTGCGCTGCGTTTACTTGATAATGTTAGGTAATGGTTGTTAATTGAATATATGCAAAATGTTGTATGCATAATGTTGTATGCAAAATGTTGTATGCCTAATGTTGTATGCAAAATGTTGTATGCCTAATGTTGTATGCATAATGTGTTATGTGGTGAAAGTGTATGAATAAGTGAATGAAATGTAGTTATAGTATTAATACTATAATGGATATGTAGATATGGAGTTATGGTCTAAGTACCATAATGGATATGTGGATATGAAGTTATGATCTAAGAATCAAAATGGAAATGTGGTGATGAAGTTATGGCCTATGTGCCATAATGGAAATTGTGCCATAATGGAAATGTGTTGGTGGTGCGGGATCTTCTAACCCGAAAGGTAAGTGCTTTTGCACTTACTTAGTAATCAATTGATAAAAAGTGCTATATGCAAATGTTGTATGCATAATGTGTTAAATTTGCATATGGTGTTATGTGGTATGTAAGGACATAAGGTGTATGATTAAGTGAATGAAATGTAGTTATAGTATTTATACTATAATGGATATGTGGTTATGGAGTTATGGTCTAAGTACCATAATGGATATGTGGATATGAAGTTATGATCTAAGAATCATAATGGAAATGAGATGATGAAGTTATGGCCTATGTGCCATAATGGAAATGGGAAAAATGTGTTGATCATGAATGTAAAATGAAAATGGGTGAAACTTGTAGGTGAATATGCAAGTGATAGGTTGCCAAATGACAAATTAGGTGGAAACGGGTCAAATAGGTGAATGGGTGAAACAAGTAGAATTTTACTTGTTGTTATGTTTTATCTTCATTACTAAAGGTGATATGTTTACGTGGTTATGTAGGAAAAACTCCGATGTAGTCAAAGTCAAGTCCAAGGCTTTTGGTGGGATTCTCGTATGCGTTATGTTATTTTGGTGGTATTTAGAAACCCCTTAAATGGATGTAAATTGGATACACAATCGTGTTTTGGTGTATGTTTATGATGTTGTTATGATTTTGGTCAAAACCCAAGTGTTTGGGAACTTTGGGTGTCAAGTGAATTGGTAAAAGTTGGAAATTTGACTAAGTATGGAAATCTGCAGGTCCATGTAAACTTTCTGTGAATACAGGTGCCTCGCGGTACGCGAAGAACCAGAGGAGGTTCTCTCGCGGTACGCGAGGGACATGTCTTCCGGTTTGGCTTTCTGAGGTTCCCCTGCGGTACGCGAGGGGGAGGGATCTGTTCTCTCGCGGTATGCGGGAGAAAATAAAAAAAAATTGGGAAATGCTTCCGCACGTTTAAATATTTATTATAACCGGTGTATTAAAAGTGGGGTGTTACACATCTGGTGGTGACTACAGTACATAGAGGCATGGCTCCTGTGGCTCGGGATATTATTAAACAATATTGTAATACAAAGTATAAAACTTCTAATTTTCAGAATAATGATTGTAAATTATTAGGGGTGTTTAATTCCCCATGTTTTATGAAAATGACAGTTACTCGACTACAAAAGTCGAGAGTTTTCATGAAACTCAGAACCATGTAATTTCCGCTGTGCAATTAAAATGATTGTTCAAAACAGGTACCAATCTGTGTCGCACGCCTGGGGTGTCATTTCTCGGGGTGTGACAGGTTGGTATCAGAGCCACAGGTTTTAGCGATTAGATATTATGTTATCAGTCGTTTAAACAAGAACTGATAGAAAATCTCTATGGAACTCGGACGACGTCAAAATAATAATAATAATAATAATAATAATAATAATAATAAAATAAATAAAAAATAAAAAAAATTCCCAATGATGACGACCCAAGTACCATGTTTCTTTAGAAAACGTGATACAAGGTATATGTACACAAAGAAGCGGATCTAAGTGTTCAGGACATAACGAAGATTTAGATTTGAGTAACGGGCGAATAGACATTCCTCCACCAAGGGTAAGTGAAGTTAATCGGGCTGGGCCCAGTAGGGTTACGCAACCAACAATACGGGTGGTATGACATCTGAAACAATATCCATGCCCTCATTTGAAGGGATGGATGAAGAATATCGGAACTAACCTTGGGTTGGAGAGGACTCTCATAAAATGCCGCGTTACTACTCTGATCCAAATATAATTCCGGTTTCTGAAAATCTGGAAGATTATACTCCTTATAATTCTGATTATGTGCTTGTACTTCGAGATCCTTGTATATTCCTTGAACCGGGAAGTTCTATGGACTATGATCCATATGAATATTATCTGAATAAAGTTCTTTCCCTGGAACCATACGATCCCTATCAAAATGTATACAATGATATTGTGATGGGGATTCGAGATCCTCCTCCATAATATTATTATCCTTCAATTTATTCTAGCTCACTTATCAAATGTCTTGACCGTGTCTTACAAGAGAAAGGGGAAGTGGAAAAAAAAATCTGACAAAAGAAAAGAAAAAGAGAAAGACGATCGGAGAGCAACTCCGGAGGTATGAAAAGGAATGAACTAGGAAAAGAGATGATGAAAGACTAACTTAGTTATTCTATAGTCTTTATGTTTCTATTGAATATTTTGTACTTCTTTCCTATAATAAAAATATTTTATTTTATATAGAATTCCTGAAAAAGGCAAAAGACCGAGTATTCGTAGATATATAAGTGACAAATGAAACCGGTAATGAAACCGGTATAGATACAGAAAGTACCGGAGAAATTTTTAGAATTCTCAAAAAATTAGAAACTACGAACAATATATATATATATATATACATACCTTCCGTGTGCTTTCATTAAGCCACTACAAGTAGAAGTCATAACTATAGTATTATAAACCTTTGTAACTATTATGAGGGATTATTAGAAATTCCTTACGAGAATGTTCGTATCCTCGAAGGAGAAGAAATGGCGGATTCTAATAAGTCCTAAGTACCTTATCATCTGTAAGGACTAAAAAGTATTCTTACTTCTCGTGTTAAGAAAGAAACACCCGGAGAGGAACAGATATAGACTTTGCAAAATAAAATGGTTGAACTCGAAAAAGGAATGGCAGAAGTAGAAGCCAGTAAGAGTAAAACAAAATCACAGTAAAAGAAAACATTGAAGAATTATAGAAATTTTTAAGAAGAACGATGATGTTGTAGCAAGGAACCTTATAAAGATGACATGTGTAAGCAAATTAGAATTAAGTAATCCAAGGATAAAAACATTACAAACTGATAAACAGTATGTGATTAAGAGACGCAAGAACTAAATAGGAAAATGAAAGAATATACCTCAGATAAATAACGACCTTAAGTTTTAATTGTTAAAATGAATTGGACAAGTTGGAGTTAAAGAAAGTCAAGCTAAAGATTTTGAAGACAGTCACATTAAGAAAGAAGAAAGGCTTGACCGATTAGTCAGAGGAGATAATGAATCCTTAAAAATGTATAATCTAGAGGTCAGTTACTGGCAGTTTAATAAAGGATTCTAAAAATACGCTCCGAACCCAGGTGATAAACCTTAAAAGAAGATAGGATGACCATCTATCCTTATAGAAATTTTTATAAGTTAATCATATAAAGCATTAAGGCGACAACATTTGGAGTATTGTATAATAGGAAGTACAGAATACTCGTGTGTTAATCAGAAATCAGAAAGAACCAAATTATTAGGACCTAAGGGATGAAGGAATTACCAAGTTGTTTTTTTTTAACTTGAGAAAAGATTAAAGACGGCTTGTGATCAATAAAAGGATTATACTTATACAAAGAAGAAGCCGTTGAAAGCATATGTCCAGGATAAGACATTATTAAAAGTATCACCTTAAAAAGGTGTAGTTCAAAATTTGAAAGGAAAATAAACGAAGTCCACAATTAGGTAAACAAACAAGTAAACTTTAGTACATGAGTAAAAAGGTAGACAAACCAATTGCAAATCGAATATTGCAACTAAAGGTTTAGTTTTACGAATGAAAGTTCATATTCCAGGAATAAGACAAAGATATTTGTAAGATAATAACAATACTATAAAATGCTTCTAAAGGCAGCATGAAAAATTTCAAAGGGGCTAAAACTCCTGTAATTAAAAAAACCTATTTAGGCAATGAGATACTAGTTTAGATATCTGAATTGTCAGTGAAAGTGACAGAGTAAATAAAAAAATCCCAAAACAGATGTAAATAAAAAAGTCTAAACAAAGCCTAAAAGGTTTTTGCCACCGCCACACCCGTGGCAAATCTGGATCAGTGGCAAATCGGTAGCTACTTTTGTGACCGTGTCATTGACGGTGGCAAATCTATGGTTGCAAATGCCCAGTTTTCTAGTAGTGGTTGTAAGGATGTGGGTAAGTGGTGACACTGAGGATGATTAAGAAATTAATTAGGATAAGTAATCTAGTCATTAGGATAAGTTAATTAGTTAGAGTTTAGGTTAGTTTTAATCTAGTTTAAGGTAATAAAAAACATGTGTGGTTTAGTTAAATGGTTAAAGTTTTGTTCAAAATGTGGTTTATAAAAAGTTTATGGTTTAACACCATGGTTTACAAGCTGGTAAAACACTAATGATTTCGTGAACTTGTGAACTAAAATTGAGTTTCACATGTGAATCAATCTTTGTGAGTGAACTTGTGGCTTGACTTTTGCTATATCAATGATACCATCAATGATTGCAAGTTTTATAAAAATTTCAAGAGTACTTAATATAATAACTATAACAATTTTTAAAATTGTATTCAAGTTCATGCATGTTTATGAAAAATAGTGACGTTCATGCATAATAACGCAAAATGTCCCAAGATACAAATGTTCTAACTTAATAAAATTGGTCTCATCTTAGACCTATAATAGAGTTTTAAATAATGCATCAAAGAATCGTATTAGAAGTTGGAATCTCAAAATCAGGGTTGTCACGTATATATAAAATTGGTCCTAGCCTGGTGGTTTGCGCCCTTCTACTTCTGTGACGCAACGCAAAGAACCGGACGAAAGGGGTGTGTGGCGTGGAATAAAACCCGAACCGGCACAGGTGAAGGGAGGACACAGGAACCACCAAGCCACGCCTCATTTCTAATTTATACAAGGAAAAAAATTAAAAATCAAAATAATAAATAATGTTCATGCCAACCATGACAAATTATAATATATATATATATATATATATATAATATTGATTTATTTTATCCTTGTTAGATTGAATTTGCTACGACATAAACAAATGTTTTTGACCAAATTAACACAATCTAAAGAATAAAAGAATGAAGGATTTTGATTCATAGAATTGAGTTAAAGGTCTCGATAGGATCAGATTCTTCAAGCATGGAAGCTGCCTGAAAGCTGTCAATGGCATCAGATAAACGTCCATCAAGTTTGTGAACAAATCCCAAGTAAAGCCAAGCCATTCGGTTTGTGGGTTCGAGCCGCAGTGCATCTGAGAGCATGGTTCGAGCCACCGGCAACATGGGCAATCCTCGATCTGACATAATAGCCCCAATACTAATCTTCGAAGGTACATAGTTAGCCTCTACTAATAGAGAATTAACATACGTGGCCAGGGCTTCATCTATTTCCCCACGTCTCTGGTATATTGTTCCTAATACAGTTAGACAAAGAGAGTAAGTATTCATTTTTGCCATTGAAATTGAATACAAAATTATACCCTCAGTATGCAGCGTCTCTGATGAGCATTCTATGATTTCTCTAGCTTTCCCCAGGCATATCTCAGCATCCTTCCAACGTGCAAGACTGGAATATAAATTTGCTAAACCCTGCCAAACTTCGTACTCATTTACTCTATCATCTTCAATCTACAATAGTTCAAAATATTACATATAGATTATTTCATTTGTTACTAAACAAGAAAGAAAAAAAAAAGTAGACGTTGCAATTTGAACCAATTTATTTTTTTATGAATGGGATGATTTTCATAATACAACTTTTATTTAAAAAAAAAAATATTATTATTGAAAAAATATAACTTTTTAAGTCGTATTTAATTGACACACTAACTATTTTCAAAAAACTTTAAAGAAATTGTATTAAAAGTGTTTCAAGCCAACCCGTTCTTATAAATTACCCGTTTCGTCCCCCGGTTTTGACACATTCATAATTTGGGTTGTGTTTTATGTCTAACTTTTCATTTCTTACAAGCTTTTAAGCATATGGTACAGATCTTTTACGCATCAATTCTCTAAAACTTTTTTTTTATTTCCTGCATTTCCTTTCAATTTTTTTTATTTTCTTAATCATTTAAAGTTTTTCTTTTTAACTTTTTTTTTGTTTTTTAATTATTTTGTAACTTCATGCACTTCTGTTTACGCACTTCACCACATCAATGTCACCGTCTCAACGTGTTAAAAACAGCGTTGGCGTCATTAGTGGTTTAAAAGAAATTAATTTTCTTAATTAAATTAAAGGTTTTTTTTACATTTTTTTTAATTATTTGGCAACTTCATAGGCTTCTCTTTACGCACACCACCACGTCAATGTCAACGCCTCAACGCGTTAAAAACAGCGCTGACATCATTAGTAGTTTAAAGAAAATTCTTAATTATATTAAAGTTTTTTCTAACTTATTTTTTAGTTTTTTTAATTATTTGGCAACTTCATACGCTTCTCTTTATGCACTTCATCACGTCAATGTCACCGCGTTAAAAACGACATTACACGGTTCGGCGCCCCCGCACAACATGTGCCCTTTAGCACGCCGCAACGCACGCGGGTTTACTACTAGTTTTATTAGAAAAAAGCTAAACTATTACTGAAATAATATAACTTCTCTAATCACATTGAACCGATAACTAGATGTAAATCTTTGAAAGAATTCATATTAAAAGTGAACCTGGTGAGCGGTTTGTAGTGGCCCATAAGATTTCTTTTGTGCTTGTATCAGTGCAAGCAAATGTCGATATGTTTCAACTGCATCCAAATTCCGTGACTGTGCAATTCTCAGTTTTGCTTTCAATCTCAAAAACGGCCCTTGATCCAACTTGGCGGTTTCATCTAAAGCAGCATCAGTAACCACCTCAGCCTCTTGAAACCTTTGTTGTGCAGATAAAATCAAAGCAAGCAATCTCCAACCGCGTAACATGGACCCACCAGTTACATCAATATATTGTTTTGATAATCTTAAAGCGTTATTCAAATTCCTATGCATCGCGTATTGAATTGCAAGCTCAAATACCAGATCTGAGTTTTCAGGCTCTAGATCAATGGCTTCTTCTAAAGACTTCAATGCTTCTGATTGAAGGCGTGAACGCTCATAATCTGAAGATGAATCGCTTGCTTGTTTACCAAAACACAGCCCTAATACCCGAAGGCATACGCCTTTCAAATGTTTGTTTCTGTTTTTACAGTTATCTACCGCCCTTTGAGCATAATCGATTCCTTGTGCAGCAAGAAACCCATCTTCACCGCATATTTTAGCAGCTAACAGTAATGACGTCATGTCATCTGGTTTTTCATGTTTATGAAGTGCTTTTTTCAACAAGTCAAGTGCGGTTTTTCTTTCTTTATTCCCGTTACTACAACAAAGGGCCAACGTTTTCCAGAGATCAACACGATGAATTACTCCAGGAATCACCTCTTCAAGTTGTTTTGCTAAAACAGGAGTTTGGCTGCAAATAGACAGAGCAAATGTGAGGTGTTCTACAACAGTCGGCTCCCATTTCGCCTTCCCGAGAGAGAATTTTCTCATTAAAATCATTAAAAGCAAAATCGCTTCTTCCAGACTATTTTTCGGAACGTATGTACCCTCAATTTGTGTAGATGTAGCGGGTGGGCCAACGTGGACTCCACTATACAGCAAAAATACTGCAAAATTCTTTTGGATTCGTGCACAGCAGTCGTTGTCAAGGTTCCATTGAGTGAGGAGGGCACGTCGGTAGGAAGAAACAGCTTCTTCATAGCACCCGGCTTCAGCCCATAGCTGCGGGAGAATCTCAACAGCTCGGCTAATTGTTTCTTGTAATTTGGTTTCTACAAAAGCATCAGGAATCCCATGTGGGAATATTTTCTCTACTCCATCAAGCACTTTTTTACACTCTTCAGCAGCATCTACAAAACATTTGTGTTGGTTTCAAAAATTGACCAGTTGACCATTTCCTAGATCAAGATTAAATTAATCGGTGGTTAAAAGTAGATAGCAAATTTTAACTACCGATTAGTTTAATCAATTCGGGTTATGTATTTCCCCTAATGGGCCAAACTTATAAATTAAAAGACAAGTAGCTTTAAACGGGTCAAAAGTTTTGTAATCATATATTACATACTAGTTATTTATAGAAAACCTAAAGCTTTGGATAAAAAGAATTTCAGGTCAACAAGGACCAGCCTGTTTCAACCCGTATAAAGAACTTACCCGTTTTGACCCATTACCTAACCGGCCGACCCGTCCATTTCGACACCTCTAAAGTTATGTGGTAAAGATTAAGAAAATAGTCAAGTTGTCTTAAATACTTTTGCTATTATTGATTTTTTTTTCTATTTCTAGTATTACTTGATTTGCTTAAGTCTTTTTTTTTTTCTTTTTTGCATATTTAAAGCTAGACAAATTGTTTAGTATAGAAATCAGAAAGCTGCAAAACTTCAAAAACTTCAGTTTTACATTTGAAAATAGCAATATGCTGTTATAAAGACAGGTCAGCATTTTACAGGTTTGCCTGTTTTTAGTGATGATTTCCTAGTGACAAATAAAAATGAAGTGAAAGCCTGTTTGCAATTTTCCTAAACTAAACAGTTAATCTTTATTAAAAGAGCACATACCATTTATCCTGTTAAGTTTTTGAAGTGACTTGGTTTTCAAATATATGGCTTCAAGCACCAGATTGGCACCCTGCTGTGGGCCCGACTCAGAGTGAGAGCGTGACTTTTTAGTTATTTTGTCACTTGAAATTGATTGCAGGTGCTGTATAGCAGCTTCAATATCAATACCTTCAAATACTCCAAGAGCAGCTTCCACATTTCCTCTTTGATATTCCAGTCTTCCAAGAAGAGCCCGTGCTTCCTGTTGTTTTTTTTTCACACATCAGAAGTTACACATCCACAATAGATTAACACAATGACATTACAATACAAATTACCCTTCACACACGCATATATATGTACTAATAAACTATTTCTCAATTTTGACAAATAATGACCATTTACTACGTTATATTTAACATATTTAAAACTTCTTACCAATATATGTAATATAATTGCAACAAAATGTAACATATTTTTACCATTTAATGGGCCGCAAAGATTGGCAGTCAAAGGTAGATTTGCACAAATAAAGATTGGAAAGAATTATGAGTGGATACGTTAGTAAGTTGTCAAAACTCTCGAACTAACTTAGGCTTCAAATATAGCAGATTGTATTCTCTTCTGAAAATTTTGATTTTATCCTCATAAAAAGGCATCTGCACGTTGCTAATTATAGTTGTATAATTTATTTTTTTGACAAATTAATTTTAAAAATGAGTGTCATCTACATACTACAATAGGTTTAAGTGGCCAAACACAATTCATTCAAATGACAATCACATTTTCTTTCTACTGTGAGAGAATGTATGATGTATACTAAGTTTAATGTTTTAAAAATATTCTGGATTTGTATTATAAAAGATAGCAGGCATGTTGATATGTGATTTCATGACATTTTCCCACTTTAAAAAGAACCACCACCATCCCTTTGCATTCTACAATAAGAATATACACAAATACTACAACAAATGCATGTGATGATTATAACTTTTGCCTACATTGTCTGTCTGATTGGTTACAATAACTATGAGGGTTTCTTTAATAAATAAAAATTTGGCTGACATACTACATGATCTATAAATAAATGTATCACTTTTTTACAACAGAAAGAAACCTAAATTATTAAGATATGATACACTTATTCAATAACACTGCTACACAAACTTTAACCCATTGACCGATAAAATTCCATACCAACAATTTAACTAGTGACACTCCTAACGTTCACTTTCGTTGCCAATGGCAATCCCACTCACATAATTTACACTCGATTTTCACTCACAATGATGATTTTGAGAGAAATGTGGAAACTTCTTGTAAGAGAAAACGAGCAGGCGTAAATCCATGATGATTATGCGAGTGGGATTGCCCTTCACAACATAACTGAAAGTTAGGAGTGCCATGGGTATGGATTATTATCGGCCAATAGGTTATAGCTTGGATTATTAAAATCCAATTTGCCTAAATAATAAAGTGAATTTGACTTTTTAACACATTATCATATTTGTATAAATATTATACTTAGGTTCCCAACGGGTGTTAATATGTGCTCAATGTGTCGAATCAGGATGACAAAAAAAGTTGGTACTGCTGGATTTCAGATACCAACTTAAGTACTAACTTTAGGCTTGAACAAACCATCAAAACATATGATGTCAGTTAAACAATTATCAAAAAGTTACTTTTTTTTTCAGATTGACTAAATAAATTGTTAAAATAAGCAATGATTAACAGAAAAAAGATGACACAGATGATCGATCAATTCTAAAAAGTCAAAGTCATAAAAAATCTATATTTGTTGCTGAGTCAATAAAATGAAATGAAATCGTAGAAATTGGATAACCTCGGAATTGAGTGATAAACCTTCACGCAAAGCAGATTCGGCTTCGTCGATGTTACCCACATTGAGCTTTGCCTCGATGGTATCTATTTGCACACAACCCCCATTTGCGCAAATTTTGCGTTCCTCCCTCTCAACAAGTTGCGTTGATGATTCCCCCGACATGGCTCCTTGCAATTGCTTTATCCCAACACATTAATCACTATTTATCAAGATGATCAAAGAATTAAGATCACGAAACAAGAATCAGCAGATAATAAATTCAAATACGGCAACAAAACCTCTGCATTGCCCTTGAGAAATCCACGAAACCAGAATTGTAAATCGGGATTGTCTGGTTGAGAAAATGTAATCAGATCGAAGGGGCAATGAAAACTTAGACGAATTTTAGGATCAAAAAGAATCAAGATCTGAAAATGTGGTCGTCAGCAATTTGTTTGAGAGGAAAAGGGCAGTTTTTTGAAAAACAGGATGAATGGAAGGGATTCCTATAATTTTCTATTTTTTTCCTGTTTTTATTTAAAATATAATTTATTTTTATATTATGACTTTTAATCCCCAAATAAATTTTAGGATACTTGTCGCTTTATGGTTAAACCTAACATTCATTTTTCCGTCTAAACAAATTACCCATCAAAATTACGTCGTTTTGATTTAAATCTAATTAAAATTAATTATTTTTTCCTTATTTAACTATCTCCATCATTTTCGGATCATTTCTTCTTCTACCTCATATCCATAACCAATTTAGTTAAAAAATAACATACGTTACGAGAGAAATCAATTTATGAAAGTATAATTGATGGTGTGTTTTATTTGTAGATAAAAATGTAAATATATATATAACCCTGGCAACAACGCCAAAAACATGATTGCGTGTTTTTAGTAGTAATAAATATATTTTATTTAGAGCTACACAAAATCAGGTTTTAAATTTATAAATTAAAATTATAATTAATTCAACTAAATACACACACAATAGGCAAGTGTACCTATCGCAGCGTATTATAGTATGGGTAAAAACAAGTATCGAACCATGGACACGGATCCCGTACTCAACCCTCGCTATTGTCTGACTAGGATAATAAGTTGGAAAATGGATTTTGTTTTAAAATGAAAATAAAAAGATAAGAAATGTAATTAGAAGTATTATTCCGTTTGAGGTGTTACTCTAGTTGTTATCCCTTACTAATTAATGATATATTTAAAGTAAGGTTGGTCATAATTACTAGTACTAACCCTTTCGATAGGGGGAGTTAGTATTTCGTAACGGAACAGTGGATACGGTTGGCCAACTGTTCCTTAATGAATATAACGGACCCTAAACGGGGTCTCAAGTACGTCGGTATCTCAAAATTCATTATTCAGACTAATATTATCCCTGTGACTGACGTACGTCTGGTCTTGTAACTTCCTTTGGAAAGTCGGAATGCGTAACTCCCCCAGAGCTACTTTATGAACGTCCGGACCTAACAAATTATGTTCTTAAATAGTTGTCTTTACTTATAATAATATTTTAAATAAATAAGACTTTCATTCTCAAGATCAAACCCCATGGCTCCCGCTAGAAGTTCTCTGTAAGCCGATACGAGAAAAGTAAAGAAAGACCGACACAAACCGCCCGGTCTGTTTAGGGCTCAAACGGCCAGCTGAATACCCAAACCTTCAATCAACCCATAATATTAAATCTATACTAACTGGCCGTGAAAGCACCAAGATTTGTATATAGACCGTACAAACATCGAATAAGCTTCCCAAACAAGAAGTCTTGCTTAAGTAACTCACAAGATTTAAGATTATTAGATTGGTTTAAAGATCACTTATTCTTGTCTTTTTAAGATAAATCATAGTAAGGACTTTAAAAACATAACATACTAAAAATACTTCATTAATTAATTAAAATTCAACCAACTCGAGTAACACAAGAGAACTAGCCATGAATGACCATACAAGTGACTCCACTAACCCTTAGATAATGTGTGGAAGTATTCCAACACCAAGAAAGAGTAGGTATAGAATGCCTCTTGTTTTACTCGAACGAGAAGAATCGCTTCATATTACAAGACTTTAAAAAGGAAATAAACAAAAAAAGCTAAACGGACCAAAACCGAGAGAGTTCCGGCTCTTAGTAGAGCACTAAGGCCTTCACACCTCTTGGTAATGGACACCTAAATGCTTGGAATGAGCTTGCTATTTATAGGCTGAGATCTGGGCAATGTACGGCCGTGCATTGGATTGCACGGGCGTGCAAAGTACCCGTTTCTTACACGTGAGGGAATCTGGCAGCTTTAGAGAGTACAGGGGGCAAAATAGCCTTTGCACGGCCGTGCAATGGGATGCACGACCGTGCATCCCCCAATTTTGACCATTGCTTGATTTTTGACTTCCTGGTTTGACTCCCTAGGTGCACGAACGTCCGATTGACTTCCGGATGTTGATTTTCCCTTGATTTTGAGTGATTTCTTCATGTTTTTGCACATCAAGGGTAATTATCCTATTTGTAACACAAATGAATAGATTAATTATCAATTCCTATCATTTTGTTAATAATTATGATGAATATGGGGATAATTATGCATGGAAAATATGTGTAATTTATGTCATATCATAATACCCCACACTTAAACTTTGCTTGTACTCATGCATGATTATACCCATAGAATAAAACATTGATTTAATGTTAATCCAAAGCCTTTGTCCCAAATGGTTAAACGTCTTTTATTAAAAGCAATTATTAGATGTTTATACCTTTCGAGTGTTTCTCCACAATAGGGTAGTAAGCCTAACATACTTGATGGAACTATGATTATGCATAAAATTACAGTCTCGCAAATGTTTACTCAACACTCGGGTTTAATATATGGATAAGGTATGTCAAGTAGTACACTCAATGCTATAATTAATGCTCACATAATCATAGGCTTGTATAAAAATTAAATCTCCATCAATTGACATAAAATATGTGCATAAATCAAGAGGGCTTTATAAAGGGTTGTAATGATTGGCTTAGGGTTTGGGTAGGAAATATTTGGGAAGAGTGGCTAAATGTTAAAAATCCGGCTTGGCTTAATGATAAAAAGGTAATTGATTCCTTCATTCATCTTAGATTAGACATTATGAATAATCTAATGACTCTTTTAAGGTCAGATCGTTAAGACCAAATCTCTTCTCTAGATCGTCAATTTCTTCTTATTTTTGAAATATTCATTGCTATCAATTCTTCATGAATTGTTCGGCTGTTTCTTCCTAATACATCCATTTTGATCAGCTTTGTATACTCCAATTTTTCGAGTAAGTTTGATTTTCTTAAGATTTTTTCACTAGCTTGGGCGATTTAATAATTTCTTTTTGGTTGCCCCTTTTTCTTTTCACAATAATTCTTCTTTCCATATTAAATGAGTTTCTTTCTTCGTACATAAGATGGATCTGTAAACTTTCGATGGATAATTATTTCTTAATTCATAGCCAAGTCAATTTTCAACTAAAAAGGGTTAAAAGATGAAAGGCTAGTTTTTCGGGTTTAATGGTTTTGAGATGTGGGTTTAGGAATGAAAAGGTTTAGGCTCAAATGGGCTAACTAGGGGATAATGTTTAGGGTAGGTAAAAGATAAGAAAATGCTAAAGAAAATGGGTTAATCCTAATGCCTTAATCATTTTTATGCATTCTTTTAGTCCATGATCTTGAAATGTATATTTTACACAAGTTCTAACATGCAAAGCAATAATTAGCATTTACTCTAACAAACGAAATGAGCATGTGATAATCAACGGCGTTAAAAACTTGATGTGTTCGTGTTAATGATCGGATAGGTTCAAATCTCTCACATGGAAACGGAAGGTAAAGGGTAATAAAGTAAAAATGTGCATAAACCTATTTCTTTCTTTCTGTTGTGCTTCCTAATCTTCCCTATTTGTTTCCTTGATTCACTTCAATGGTATTTCAAATTATTGTTTTTATAAGCCCGTTTATGCTAAATGATTTTTAAGACTTTTGCTTTTAGATTATTTAAGAAGTTGTCATGCTTAAAGATTATTTTTGAAAATGTTTTAACACTTCTATATTTTAATTCGATGGATTGGGTAGTTGCCAATCATGCGTTTGTAATACTTGGGACAAAATTAGGCAGCCAATTTATCAATAGGGTTCCACCCCACACTTAGTTTCTGACATATGGATGTATGCTATATGATATGTGTCATGCATAATAAGAGTGTGGTGAAACTAATACTCCCCTAATGAGACGTCATCACCATGCGTGTGGTCGGTACCCATAGAAGCTTAAGATTCATCATTCACCAATAAAAGCTATCAAGCAACTTAAAGAAAAACATAAGACGGAAAATAAAAACTACAAAGTCCTAGTATCGAGAAGGCATACCTGATGGCCGAAGTACGAGAAACTTAAATTTGTAAGACAAACCTGAGATCCATGTATTCTACCGTATGCACCAACTTCTCAATTTATTTATCATCGGGTTGCCTTCTGGAAGCGTCACGTTTATTTAACGAGTCTTAGACCAGACTCGGCCCATATAAGTCAGTCTAGGGCAAGTGGTGGTACTTATAATCATCCCAGTATCCCCCACAATAACTCTCATAGGCGTTCACTCCATGGAAGCTACTACAAAGAACAAACAAAACGAACACGAGCACCAATGTAAAAGAGAACAAAAATAAAAATAAAAAGGGAAAATATAGTTGAAATAAAACAAAGGGAAAATAAAGTTGAAAATAAAAATAAAAGAGGAAAAATAAAGCAGACATAAAACAAAGAGAAAATAGAAATAGTCAGTCCAACTGTTTAGATCTTTCACAGAATTACCGTGTCGCCGGCAACGGCGCCAAAAACTTGATGGTGTGTTTTATATGTAGATAAAAATGTAAATATATATAACCCTGGCAACAACGCCAAAAACATGATGGGGTGTTTTTAGTAGTAATAAATATATTCTATTTAAATCTACACAAAATCAGGTTTTAAATTTATAAATTAAAATGATAATTACTTCAACTAAATACACACACAATAGACAAGTGTACCTATCTCAACGTAGTATAGTATGGGTAAGAACTAAGTATCGAACCATGGACACGGATCCCGTACTCAATCCTCGCTATTGTCTGACTAGGATAATATGTTGGAAAATGGATTTTGTTTTAAAAGGAAAATAAAAAGATAAGAAATGTAATTAGAAGTATTATTCCATTTAAGGTGTTAATCTAGTTGTTATCCCTTGCTAATTAATGTTATATTTAAATTAAAGTTGGTCATAGTTACTAGTACTAACCCTTTCGATAGGGGAGTTAGTATTTCGTAACGGAACAGTGGATACGGTCGGCCAACTGTTCCTTAATGAATATAACGGACCCTAAACGGGGTCTCAAGCCCGTCGGTATCTCACAATTCATTATTCGGACTAATATTATCCCTGTGACTGACATACGTCTGGTCTTGTAACTTCCTTTGGAAAGTCGGAATGTGCAACTCCCTCCAAAGCTACTTTATGAACGCTCGGACCTAACAAATTATGTTCTTAAATAGTTGTCTTTACTTATAAAATTATTTTATATAAATAAGACTTTCATTCTTAAGATCAAACCCCATGGCTCCCGCTAGAAGTTCTTTACATGCCGATACGAGATAAGTAAAGAAATACCGACACAAACCGCCCGGTCTGTTTAGGGCTCAAACGGCCTGCTGAATACCCAAACCTCCAATTAACCCATAATATTAAATCCATACTAACTGGCTGTGAAAGCACCAAGATTTGTATATAGACCGTACAAACATCGAATAAGCTTCCCAAACAAGAAGTCTTGCTTAAGTTACTCACAAGATTTAAGATTATTAGATTGGTTTAAAGATCACTTATTCTTGTCTTTTTAAGATAAATCATAGTACGGACTTTAAAAACATAGCATACTAAAAATACTTCATTAATTAGTTAAAGTTCAACCAACTCGAGTAACACAAGAGAACTAGCCATGAATGACCATACAAGTGACTCCACTAACCCTTAGATAATGTGTGGAAGTATTCCAACACCAAGGGAGAGCGGGTATAGAATGCCTCTTGTTTTACTTGAACGAGAAGAATCGCTTCATATTACAAGACTTTAAAAAGGAAATAAACAAAGAAAAGCTAAACGGACCAAAACCGAGAGTGTTCTGGCTCTTAGCAGGGCACTAAGGCCTTCAGACCTCTTGGTAATGGACACCTAAATGCTTGGAATGAGCTTGGTATTTATAGGCTGAGATCTGGGCAATGCACGACCATGCATTGGATTGCACGGGCGTGCAAAGTACCTGTTTCTTACGCGTGAGGGAATCTGACAGCTTTACAGAGTATAGGGGGCAAAATAGGATTTACACGGCCGTGCAATGGGATGCACGACCGCACATCCCCAATTTTGACCATTGCTTGATTTTTGACTTCCTGGTTTGACTCCCTGGGTGCACGAACGTCCGATTGACTTCCGGATGCTGATTTTCCCTTGATTTTGAGTGATTTTTTCATGTTTTAGCACATCAAGGGTAATCATCCTATTGTAACACAAATGAATAGATTAATTATCAATTCCTATCATTTTGTTAATAATTGTGATGAATATGAGGATAATTATGCATGCAAAATATGTATAATTTATGTCATATCAATAATATTTTTAATTTATTATATGGTGTCTCAAATTCGAAGTGGTAGTTTTTTTACTCTCAATAAAAATACATTTAAATTATAATAAATATTTATACTAATGAATTTACATAACCAAGTAATTATTGTTGTATTTTTTTATACAAAAACTCATAAAACAAAAAAAAACAAATTTTGTTGCTTTTTTATATATCAAACTATAAAAATACATTTTACAAGAAAAGAAAAGAGAATGTAAAAGATTTTCGATCAAAAACTATTTCCAATATAAAAGTTAGTTCATATTTTTATATTGCAAATTGTTTTCAATACCAAAAGATTCATTTAGATGAAATTGATGTATGTATCAGTAATAAATGAATAAAGATTTCAAAATGACGGAGGTAGATTTTAGTAGGACAAGAAGAGATTTTAATTAAAAAGACATAATTGGCATTATCTAAAGTTAACACTAGAGAAATACATAAATTATTAATCTTAGATAAATATGGTAAATTTACCAATAGAACCTCAAATGTTGTATAAAAATAAATGTGATCCCCTATGATCCTTTGATACTCAAGTCTCTAATCTTCAAACAGCTTCTAGAAAGGCGGAAACAATCCAGAAGTCAATCAACACCAATAAAATCGAATCAAACACGAACTAGAATGAGAAACGCAAAAATCATGAAAATGCACAATCAAATTAACGATTTCCATTGATTATCTTTGGTAATTACACTTTGAATCAACAACTACAAGCTCTGATTTCACTTGGATACTTCTAAATCAGACAATACAAAATGTGAAATCTCTACTTGAAAATACAAAAGACAACATATTTATACTATTAAAGAATTTCGAACGAAAACATCAGTTTTCGACCGAAAACCTTAGAGATACTATTTCAGTCTATAATTGATTTCTATGGACTACTAGGTTCTAACAATCTCCCCCTAGTCCACAGAACATCAATTCTTCACTTGTTGTCTTTATCAGGCTTGGCTTTGGCTTCGGCTTTCACTTTCTTGGAATCCAGTTCTGCAAGTCTTTTCTTGATTACATTTGCTTCATATTCTAACATCCCGAAAATAATAAACGACAATAAATGAAAACGGGTTAAACGCAAGACGAACGGAATAAACGAGCGTGGAATGGGCCGGCTATGGGCTTGCGCGCGTATGGGCTCAAGGGTAGTCTCTCCCTTTAAATACCCTAGCCCATCTCTTTTCTCTCATTTGCAACATCTAGAGAGAGAAACCATAGAGAGAGAAAGTTGGCGGATCGACCCGAGATTCCAGCAAAGTGTTGCTCCATAGCTCGTGAGAGGAACCTCCGAATCAGAAGCTCGATACAGGTAACGATCTGGCCTAGATCTGATTTTTTGTTAGTTTTGGGGTTTTTCGGGTTTTGGATGAAAATGTAACATTTTTACGGATGAAACTGGAAGAAAAACATAGATTTGAGTTCTTAAACGAAAAGCAAACGTTTTGAATGTAAACAAGTTCGGGATCTTGACGTGATCAGATCCGCATGCGAAAGTTAGGGTTTTTTTGCGGGGAAGCAGGTCCTGCGTACTTATCAAGTACGCAAGAAGCAGATCCTGCGTACTTATCAAGTACGCAAGAAGAAGGTTCTGCGTACTTATCAAGTACGCATGAAGCAAAGCCTGCGTACTTATCAAGTACGCTTAAGTACGCATGAAGCAAAGCCTGCGTACTTATCAAGTACGCATGAAACGAAGTCTGCACACTTATTAAGTACACAAGAACAAGGCCCTGCACACTTGCTAAGTGCGCAGGCAACAGGCTGGTTAGTAAAGTCAGTATAGTCGCCTAATTCAGAATGGTTAAACCGTTAGAGTCGGAATTAGGTCTGATGTGTATTTAACTAATCAATTCAGACCGGAAGTGACGTTGTTGGACCTTTGTTTAGGACAACCCAGATTAGCTTATCAGGTGAGTTCTAGAGCCCTCTTTTAAATGTTTTATTAATGTTTTGGGCTGGTGTGCATTCTTGTGAAATGATGTTTAACGAAATGATGATTTATGAAATAATGTTTACGAAAGGAAAGTTGAAATGTGTTTATGAAGTGTTTTGCCAAAGAGGTTTATGAATGGTTTACAAACGGTTTACTGATGAAATGTTTTATAATAAAACGTACGAATTCTTTAACTGAATGATGTAAAGGCGGTAACGGTTATTTTTATGAAAGTCACGAAATGAACGAATCTGCCACGAGTTCCTACGAGAACTAAGGTATGTATGCATGAATGGGCCTTACCCTTATGGGGGCCTTACCCTTATGGGGGCCTTTATGGCTGGCTAACGGTTGTTAAAGGGGTGACGACGGTCACCATGGGATTACCGGGATCCCTATTGAAGGTACTAATCTCTGCGAGGGAACATTGCTTAAGGTGAAGGTATGTGCTGTCCTTTGGGACGCCGTGCTTAAGGTGAAGGTGCGTGTATCCTTGTGATACCGTTCCTAAGGTTCTGGTTTCGAATGGCTTTGGGGTATCGGGCCCTAGGTTTCTCCGCCTACAGGTAATGTACGGTGTCGAAGGGCCTAGTGGTGGCGTGCCTCGGGGTTTCTCCGCTAGTATGCGATGAATGGAATTGACGGTTACGAAAAGGCGCAGATTCGGTTCATGTTGACTTATGTTATGATGATATGATTACAAGGTTTTGATGATGTTAAGTTATTGCATGTTTTTACGTACGGTTTTATTAAATGAATGAATGTTATGTTTTTGGCAAATGTAAATGTTAAAGTTTTATGTAATGCTAGAACTCACCAGCGTAGCTGACTTTTTAGTATGCACATTCAGGTTAAGGCAGGTATGGACGATGGACGGTGATACTTGGCAAGCGAGAAGAGTTACACGGTTGATCATGAAGACTGGCATCCCGTTATGAGTTGTTTATGTTATGTTTATGTATTTGACAATGTTACGCTTCCGCATGTTTGAACAAGTTTTAATTATGATGAATGAATGATTCCGATGCGTTATTTGATATTCAAGTTTAATAACTGTTTGTGAATGAGTAAATCCAACAAGTGAGGCCTCCCGGGTTTGGGGCCTTACACATATCGTCTGGATAAACATCGAGCTACAACTCTCATATACAACTTCGCTTCAGCCTTTATCTTCAAGCTCATATCACATTGAATCGGATTGTGATACAGAGTCTTCAGATCTTCATCAGAGAAAATGAACAAATCCACCGGATCAAAGGCTCTGACCTCTGGTGAGCTATGTTGTGTGATAACAGCTTCATGAGTTCTACTGTCATACTCCCATCTTTTGAAGCTCTTGATAAATACTTCCTTTCGTGCAGGAACATAAACAGTAGAAACTGTATCAGCTGGCTTGACAATATACCTGGAAATTCTTCTTCCATGTTTATATTTCTTCTTAACTTCTTACATTCAGGCACCTGTGGTTTCAAGCTTTCAAATTTGTCTTTCGTACATTCTTTCTTTAGAAATTCTTCAAAGTTTCTATTAAAAGTATTATTTGATGGATTGATCAACTTCATATGACTCAGCTCCCGAATATCCTAGTACGGTAAAGTCTGTAACTTGGAGCTTCGGTCAAAGTACTGTATATTCCCTTCACCTCTCTTTATAACATACATCTTCTTCTCGTCATCATACATCCAACCTAAAATCTCTCCAATTAAAGCTTGCTCTGGATTTCTTATCTTCTGAGTAATTCGTTCAACAAGAGTCGACTTTTTCGTTACTTTCCACCATGTACTCTTATCAACACTTGTGGTTTTATGATGAACAAATGACTCTTCCACTTCATTAGGTACTTGAAAAGACTAGTCTTCATCTACCAAGTTGTCCATCTTTCCAAGCACTTACCCATCTTCTTCTACGTAAGTCTGTTTCTGTTCATATTCATACTTTTTATATTCTGTGTTGGACTCAGATTCTTTTTCAGTCTCTTCAGCTATCTTTTCAATACCACCAACACTTCCAACTCCACCACTTTCACTATCATCATCAGAAGATTTATCATCATCTTTCTTTTCACCTGTTATCACCAACTCTTCATCATCTTCTTCTTTCTCAGTCTCTTTATCGATCTCATCAGTCACCTCCATTCCTTCACCTTCATTATTCAACAACATATCAATATCTAGTATGGTATTGTCATCATACATATCAGCATAAAATACTGGAGAAGGAATAGGTTCAGTAGCAGCTGGACTATCTTGATTTTCAAAGTTTACTTCTTGATTTACGTTCTGTTCATTTGTTGGAGCACCAACATATGCTATCAAATCTTGCACCATCCTCTGAAGTTGATCAATTTGTTGTTGTTGTTGAGTAATAATACTTTGCTGCCTATTACTTTCAATCCTCAACTCCTTGATTTCTCTAGACTTAGCAGCTTCCCTGCTTTGCAAGTTTGAAATTTGAGTCTTCAGCTGACTCACCACATTTGCAGTTTCTCTTGTAGCATAATTAAGAAACTCTTCATATACAAGACTATAATCTTTTGACTTTTTAGACTTGTCGTTGCCTTTGTCATGCTTTGTTATAGTTTTTGTCTTTTGCTTCTTCAACTCTGGATCAGTAAACACGATACCCTTAGACAGAGGAAGTCTAGAAGGTACGGTTTTAGTCATTTCAGGCTCTTTTCTCTTCTTTGAAGGTGTTGTTGCAGTTGCTTGAACATCAGATACTTCAATCACTTCAGTATTTACACTTAACACCTCATCATTTTCAGCTACAAACTCTTCAGTATGGCTCAAAACTGGTTCAGTAATTTCAACATTACCTTCTGAAGTTATATTATCTCTAACATTCACATCAGTAGCTTCAGAATCACCAACATTTATCAATCTGCTTTTCTGCTTCTTGCACTTGTACTTCTGGTTGTACTTTTGTTATAACATTGCCATCACCACCATCATTACCCTGATCATCATCATCACCATCACTATCAACACCATCTTCAATGTCACTTGCCATCAAATCATCTATCTCATCATCTATGTTGAATTCCGGATCAGGATTTTCCCCCAACATATTTGGAAACAAAGGTGTTACTGTTCCACTAAACCTGCTTGTCTTTCTTATGTTGTTCATACTACTGAAAATAACTTCTTGCATTGGCTCAAGTGGAATTTCAATCCCATCATTAGGTAGATCTGGCAGCAACGTGTTGATAAACATTTGAATGAATCTTGGGTACATCAAAAACTTATAATTCTGCCTTGGTCCCACAAAATTACTAATCATCGCTTCAAAGATCATTCTTGAAAAGTTAAATCTTCTGTTAGTAGCCAAACATACCAATGCCCTACTAAACACTTCACCAATTTGATCAAACGTTGTTGTTCTTGGACTCATGCAATGAATCAATACATGTACAAGATATCTCCATTGTTTTCCGAACATTGTCTTTGTGACCTGTCTTCTAATAAAGTTCCCTTCATATCCCATAGTCATGATTATTCCAGAAACTGCAGCGTGACTGATCTTGAATGGAAATTCTGGTGAATCCCGGAAGTTAAGAACTTCTCTAACTACTTGCTTAGTGATCTTTATAGTTTTTCCTCTAACCTTGCTTTCAATCCAAATTTCCTTGTTCACATGTTTGTATTCCACATTATCCCAAAATTCTCTGACTTGATTTCCAAAAACTCTAACTTGAGTTGATATTGCTGTGTGAATCCTTAAGTTAATTAGAAAACGAACAATCTCTTCATAACCTCTTGATTTGTTTGTAGCTATGGTCAAACAAGCACATATATTGTGTCTTGGCTCGAACTTTAAATGATTCATACCTGAAAGATACAGTCAGATCAAAGTTAGAAACTTATGAATTTTTTTCTGAAAAAGTCACAACTCCTGACATTTCGGTCGAAAACCCCTTAACATTCACCTTTTCGATCGAAAACTTTGTTTAACTTTTTGACCAAAAACTTGTATACCAAACACCACAAAAACTTTTCGATCGAAAACCCTTTTGATAAGAAACAAACATTTCGATCGAAAACTCAGATCAAACAATGTGAACATTTCGACCGAAAACTCTCAAACATTATCTTTTTCGATCGAAAACTCATTTCGGATAGATCAGATGACTTCATTTCCATCCGAAAACAGATTTCGATCCATTCATAGGACTTTTCGAGCAATTCATCAAACTTTTCGGGCGATTCAAAAATTCAAATATTCAAAATTAATCTAAGGCTTTGGATTATGCACCTCTATAAGTTGTGAAAACGTACCTGTATGATAGAAAAGCTATAATAATCACGATGACGTCACAAACAACGATTTTTCGCTCGGAATCTTTGAACTTGTAAAATCAACGATTACGACAGAGAGAAACAAGGTGGGAAAAGGTTTTTGATCGAAAAGAATATATAGAATTTGAGATTTCGACCGAAAACTTTCGGTTTAGAGATTTCGATCGAAAACACTTTTCGGACAATCTTATTCGGTCAGAGATTTTGACCGAAAACTTTGAACTTTAAAAACGTTGAACAACAATAATTTTGATTTTCTTTTTCTTGTCCATGATGACATCATTAAGACCTGTTCCAGAACTTTATTTTTCACACACACACAAAACAAACAAAACAAAAACAAAAAACTTTAAACATAAAATCCAGATCATAACAACTATTTTATTCACAGACATTTTTACAAACACTTGATATCACTGTAACCTTTAGTTTATTTTCTTTACTGACTTTTGGTGAACTGAAATGACATAGGTCATAAATGCACATTGTCTTAATCACACTGCATATCAAATCAGGATCTAAACAGTTAAACATTGATTGTCAGTATTCTTATCCACATAAACCCATGCATCACGTTTCAGCAAATAATGGGTGACATTTAAGGTTATATTAATAAATACAGTGTGTACCCCACAATCGAGATGGAATGAACTTAGAATTAACACAAAATTTCACCAGATCATGATCCAATCTCCAGCATGAAGGTAGCGTTCTTAGCATAGGAAAAATAACCCAAGTGAATTTGATTGGAATCATATTGATTCAGAATCATTTTGATTCATTGTCTTGGTTTCCGAGATAGTACGGAATCGTATTGATTCATATGAGATGTGAAGAATCATGAATGATTCGGGTATGCAGATATCTGTAAGATATTGGATATGTCAATTGAAATCACAAATGATTCAAAGGGTGAAACAGACTGACTTCCTGGTTTCCATCTGTTACACCCCTAAATTTCAACTAATGGAGTTTTACCGTTTTGGGAGGTGACTAACCAGGATCTCAGACATTAGTTACTTTGAACGACTCTACATGGGACTCAAATGAAAATACCATTAAAATCAAAGTTCAATGCGGAAGCGTAACGAAAAGTAAATGCGCAAAATACACGCGCCCAAAACCAAAGTCCAAAAAGTCCAAAGTGTCCAACCAACCAAAATACAATACAAGGAAGTCATAAAATATGTCATAAGTAAAATAGTTGAATCCCATGCATGTCCTAACGTGCACCTTGTGTCTTAGCTTAGCGACCTGAGAAAACATGTAAGAAAAAGTGTCAACACAAGGTTGGTGAGTTCACAGGTTTCAAATAAATACGTAAGCGTTTACCCGATTTATGATCATTCAATATGTATCTATAGGTAGCTAACCTATGTTCATGTTTAGCTCAAGTGCTCGCAACCGAAACTGACTGTTTGTTTATTGCCTCCTGCCAGGTCTATCAATACTGGCCATGTCAGTAGGCTAACATTTCACCCGTTCGATATCCAATCGAGTTAGCGCGACTAACGCGGGTGGGATTTGTCAAACCCAGTAGTACTACTAAACATTACCTCGCTAAGATCCATATTAACGGTTTGAGATAAGATGAAGACTTTCTATGATAGCGTGTTACACTTAGCTTTAACATTGATAACATATGAAATACAAAATCTCAAAAGCAGTTTAAGCATGTTTTCTCCCCCAAGTTAAAACAGTAAAAAGGGGCCATGAAAACTCACCTGCGTTGCGTTGTAGGTAGTATCACACAAAAGGATAGTTGGAACCACGTGTGTAAGTCTCAAACGACTTACGAATTCCCTAAAATTATAAACACATAAATTAGGGATAAAATGGGAATTGTGACAACGACACGGAAGACTAGAATGCCCTAACGCATTCTAAGGATTTAAGAATAAACGAACGTGTTGACGGAGTTTTATATATATATATATATATCTTATTGTAATGATTTTAGGAAATTCGTGTTACGCGTCAAATGTTGATAACGGATAATAATTAAATAATTATTTTAATGCGTTTGAGTCGTTTACAAAGGTTGGGAAAATAATATAATTTATATATTATTTTTAAGTACGAAGGATTTACTAAATAATCCTTGGAGTGGAAAAATAATAATTATATTATTTTTAATCGGGGTAGATAACGTAGGTAAATAATATAATATTGTATATATTATTTATAGTTTTTAAAACAAATGTCAAACAAGGAAATTGAATGAGTTGAAAATAATATAATTTATATATTATTTTATTAACATCGAATACGGGTTGAAAATAATATTATTATATTATTTTATACGAGATTACGGTTTGAAAATAATACGAACACGATATTTTTAAAAGTGGAAATACAATTTGTTACAAAATTCAAACCCGAGCCCACGGGTTGTTTCCCGGGCTAAAACACATTTTTATAATAATATAAAATTATAAGGTTTGATTTTTATTAATTAAATATTAACAGAAAAATGTTTAAAAATAATTGTGGGAGCCCGGTCTCGAACCCGGGTCTCTCCCACACACGCACACAGCTCTAACCAGTCCCGGCCGCTAGGCTATCGCACACAAACCCGGAATAAAATGGTTTTAATCCTAAACACCCCTGTGTTCTTCCTCTATGTCGCTACCCGAACCAAACACCCTCCAAATCCGTCAATTTTGACAACTATCGAACCAATTGATACAGGGGTTATATTCTTTACAAGATTTCGAACCTGGGGTGAGTTTTAATTTGAAAAACATCAAGTTCTGAATCGATTAATTTGAGATTGAAGGCCGAAACCCTAATTTGAAAACGTGGGATCGATTTGAATATTTCTAATGTTAGAAATCCTTGAAATCATGGGGTTTTTACTCATTCGATCATTGCGAATCTAACCAAGTAATTTAATTTGATTGTGGTTGAGTTTAAGGTCGAAACCCCCAAATCGATTTTATGAAGAACCCTAGATTCCGGGTCATGGTCAATTCGATATTATGGCAGTGAATTGGCAAAGGGCTTTCATCAAATGGAGGATTACGAATCTAATGATATAATTTAATTGTATTTAAACAGATTCTAAAATAAAGTTTGATTAAATCGGTTTCGTATGAACCCTAGAATCTGGATTGGGTTCAATTTGGTAATGTAAGCCCCGATTAGGTTAGGGCTTACGATCTTGATGTAAAAATGAAGCTAAAGGATGTAAGAGTTACCAGAATAATGCTCGAATTGGTAGTGTACTAGTAGAACAGGTGCCGACCGAGAATGGTTTGCTCTCCGGCGAGTGTGGATGTTTCTCCGATCGATTTAACGCGTGCAGAAGCTTCACAGAGGTTCGTCGAGTGTGTGCAGGAGTTCAATTCGTGAAAATGATACATGGTTTTGATCAATTTGATGATCGGGGATGATAGAGGTGACGGTTACGTTATTATTGTTCATAATTGGTGTTAATTCGAGTTAATGGTAGTGTAATAGTTCTAATGATGTGCGTTTATGACAGGGATCGTGTATTTCGGTTACAACCTCTACGAATTTCCGCCGTGGAGTTCAATTTTGAGTCAAGAATCCACGGGTTTGACTTTTAAAAGTCAAACTGAACACAAAATTCTTAATTTTGACTTAGAAAGTCAATCAAATAGGTTTAGGGTAATTACAGTCCTAGTCTTTGTATTTTTGAGTTGATATTGTGACCGAATTAGTCCTTGGAGTTAGATTTGATTAACGGGGTTAAGTTTTTAATAAGAAACTTAACGGAATAGTTAACGGGGTTAACCTAAAAAGTCGGATTGTCACATCATTCCCTAGTTGAAAGAATTTTCGTCCCGAAAATTAAAATAAAAAAAATTTTCTAGGGTTTCACATCATTCCCTAGTTGAAAGAATTTTCGTCCCGAAAATTAAATAGTACCTTAAGAATTTGACGCGGAGTGCTTGAACAGATTAGGATATTTGCGCATCATCTGATCCTCGCGCTCCCAAGTGAATTCCGGTCCGCGTTTCGAGTTCCAACGAACTCTGACAATAGGGATCTTACTGTGCTTTAACGTTTTAACTTCTCTATCCATAATTTCCACAGGTTCTTCGATGAAACGTAACTGTTCATCAACGTGTAGTTCCTCAAGAGGAACTGCGAGTGATTCGTCTGCTAGGCATTTATTTAAATTTGAGACGTGAAAGACGTTGTGCACACCACTAAGTCTTTCAGGTAAGTCCAGTTGATACGCTACTGGTCCGATTCTCCTTAATATTTTGAAAGGTCCAACATAACGAGGATTCAGTTTACCTCGTTTCCCGAAACGAATGACACCTTTCCAAGGTAAGACTTTGAGTAAGACCATGTCACCTACTTGAAACTCCAAAGGTTTACGACGCTTGTCGGCATAGCTCTTTTGACGATCACGAGCTGCCGCCATACGGTTTCTAATTTGGACGATCTTTTCGGAAGTTTCAAAAACAAGTTCAGGACCTGTGAGTTGGCTATCTCCAACCTCAGTCCAACAAATGGGAGAACGGCATTTCCGTCCATAAAGAGCTTCAAATGGAGCTGCCTTGATGCTAGTGTGATAGCTGTTGTTGTAGGAGAACTCCACCAACGGTAGGTGAGACTCCCAAGTGTTACCGAAATCGATCACACAAGCTCGTAGCATGTCCTCCAAAGTTTGGATAGTACGTTCAGTTTGGCCATCAGTTTGAGGATGGTATGCTGTGCTCATATCTAGACGCGTGCCTAAGGCCTTATGTAACGACTGCCAGAAACGAGAAGTGAATCGTGCATCACGATCCGAAATAATGGAGATTGGCACCCCGTGCCGAGAGACTATTTCTTTCAAGTATGTACGAGTAAGCTTATCCATTTTGTCAGTTTCCTTGATTGCTAGGAAATGAGCAGATTTTGTTAATCGATCAACAATTACCCATATAGTATCACATCCAGTAGGGGTTCGTGGTAATTTGGTGATGAAATCCATGGATATTTGTTCCCATTTCCACATGGGAATTTCTGGTTGTTGTGGAAGACCAGATGGTTTTTGATATTCAACTTTGACCTTCGCGCAGGTCATACACTTACTAAAATAGGTGGCTATATCGGCCTTCATCTTCGGCCACCAATATAGTACTTTTAGATCATGGTACATTTTATCGGAACCCGGATGGATAGAGTAACGAGATTTATGAGCTTCATCCATGATTAGTTCCCTTAAGTTTTCGAACACTGGAATCCATATTCGTTCGACGAAGTAACGAATTCCGTCAGATTTTACCTCAAGTTGTGCTTCCATGCCACGTGTACCTTCTAACGGTAGGTTATCTTCTTTCAAGGCTTCAAGTTGAGCACTACGGATTCTGTCAGGCAATCCAGGGTGAATAGTGAGTTGTAACGCTCGAACTCGTTTGGGTTTCGTTTCCTTTCGGCTTAGTGCATCAGCCACAACCTTAGCTTTACCCGGATGATACCGGATCGCACAGTCGTAATCATTTAAAAGTTCAACCCAACGACGTTGTCGCATGTTCAACTCCTTCTGCTCGAAGATATGCTGGAGGCTTTTGTGATCGGTGTAGATGGTGCATTTGGTACCGTACAAGTAATGTCTCCATATCTTAAGTGCAAAAACTACTGCTCCCAACTCTAGATCATGAGTGGTGTAGTTTTTCTCATGAATCTTTAACTGACGTGAAGCGTATGCGATTACCTTCTCGCGTTGCATTAAGACACAACCCAGACCTTGAATAGATGCATCACAATACACTACAAAATCATCGGTTCCTTCCGGAAGAGCTAAAATAGGTGCACTGCAAAGTTTCTGTTTGAGGTGTTGGAAAGCTGACTCTTGGTTATCGCCCCAATTATAGGCTTTTCCTTTTTGATTTAGGGCGGTGAGAGGTTGTGCAATCTTTGAAAATCCTTCGATAAAACGACGGTAATATCCAGCCAATCCCAGAAATTGTCGCACCTTAGTCGGAGTCGTCGGTGCTGCCCAATTCTTGATGGCTTCTATTTTGGATGGGTCGACATGTATCCCTTTCTCATTAACTACATGCCCTAGAAACTGAACTTCCCGGATCCAAAATTCACACTTGGAAAACTTAGCATACAGTTGTTCTCGCTTAAGTAGTTCCAAAATTAGGCGTAGATGTTCCTCATGTTCCTCCTTGTTCTTGGAATAAATGAGGATGTCGTCGATGAAAACGATAACAACTGGTCAAGGTAAGGCTTACACGGTTCATGAGATCCATGAATACCACGGGTGCGTTGGTTAACCCGAAGGGTAGTGGTGCACAAAAAAACCGGTTTTTTTTAACCCGGTCCAAACCGGCAAACCGGTTTGGCTTAAACCGGTTTGGGCCAAACCGGTTCGGGTTGCCCAAAAACCGCCGGTTTGAAACCGGTTTGAAGCTTCCTGGATGAGATCGGGTTAGGGACCGGTTCATCCTAACCGGTTTGATAAACCGGTTTTCGAGCTGGGCAAAAAATAGTCGTTGGCCAACGGCTATATGGCCGTTGGGTTCGATTTTGGCCGTTTTTTTGGAGTTTTTTGCACCCTTAAAACACTATAAATAGGTGGGGGGTGTTTAGGGTTGATCACACCTCTCTTTACACTCTCTAATCTCTAAAACCGCTCTTTAACCGCTCAAAAACGCTCTCTAAACTCTCTCTAAACTCAAAAAAAAAAAGCATGGCAAGTTTTGGTGTTGGTGGTTCCTCAAACGAAGTTACCGTTGTGGAAATTCGAGCAACAACGAGAAATCCGGCAATTTGGTGCAATTACAATCTATGTTTGTTGTCAAACGGGAAGGAACGTGCTCGGTGCAAGATGTGTGGTGCGTTTTTGGGGATAGATTCAAACACTAGTTTGAAAATGCATATGGAAAAATCTTGCCCGTCATTGAAGGAAATTCCAAGTGAAGGTCAAGCCTCGATGACAAGCGAAGGAGGAATTTGGAACTTTGATCCAAATATTGTTCGAGATCGAATGGCGAGGTTAGTGATTCAAGAAGGATTGTCGTTCAACCACTTTGACAATCCGTGCTTGACAAGGATGATTCAAGAGACACTCCAACCTCGTTATCACCAAGTAAGTCGCACAACCCTTAGACGAGATTGTATAAAAATGTGGAAAAAAGCAAAAAAAGAATTAATTTTGGGTTTTGAAAATTTGCAAACCGGTGTAAACTTAACCACCGATGTTTGGTCGGCTCCACATGGTATACCCGATTCGTACCTTTGCGTTACCGCGCATTGGGTTGATCCCAATACGTGGCAAATGATGAAGTGTACAATCGCTTTTGACTTGTTTGAATATTCACACACCGGCGAAAATTTATTTTATATATTGGATGGTGTTATTAACGAATTTAAATTACAAAATAAACTTTTTTCAATGTCTTTTGATAATGCATCTAATAATACAAATGCGGTTCGAAAACTAAAAATTAAATATAAACCCGTTTGCAACGGCGTTTTTTTCCATAGTCGATGTGTCGCACACATCATTAACTTGGCGGTGCAAGCCGGGCTTGCAATTGAAGTGGTTTCAAACTTAACATATACTTTTCGACAAATGCTTAAAGATATTTTTAGTAACAGAAAAAGATACCATGATTATATTAAATTTTGTCGTGATACGAATAATCTTTGCTTAGGCCCGAATTGGGACGTCGAGACAAGATGGAACTCGACTTATATTATGTTTTATAGCGCTTTACGACAAATAGAAACTTTAGAACTATTTCATGATATGCTTGCCTCAAAACCTCGTCGTAAAATTCAAAAGTTTCCGTTTCCAAATTGGGATATTTTAAAAGACGTAACCGAATTGCTTGAAGTTTTTAAAACCGCCACCACTTTTTTATCCGGTGTTTATTATCCCACAAGTCCATTAACACTAAAACAAATATATTTAATGGCTAACAAGTTGTCTGAGCTTGAAAATAAAAGCGATCTTTTTACAAAAATGATAGAACCGATTAAAGAAAAATTAGTGAAATATTTTAAAGAAATGCCTCCCGTTATAACTTGCGCCGCCACGTTAAACCCTACTATAAATGTTTACGGGGTTGAAACCTTGATTGATAGAATTACTTACGCTTTGAATTTGGATAGTGAAGACATCCATTTTGCACAAGGCACAAAAACATATTTTAACAAATGTTTACAAGATTTATTTGATGTTTATTTACATAAATATGGTACAACTCCGACTCCACATGATACAATGGGTACATCATCAAGTGGTACCTCGAGAGATGTTAATTTGAATTTATATAACGAAATGTTAAATGAATTTAGTAAACGGGCTCGAGGTACCACCCCGAGTAGCGACTAGGAAGGTATATTGGCACAAACTTTTTAGCGTTTATGCCTCCTACCGTTTTTGAGGAGTTTGATATTTTGGCATGGTGGAAACAAACGAAGCTTCGTTTCCGATTCTTTCCGCCATGGCCCGTGATGTACTAACCGTCCAAGCTTCCACGGTAGCTTCGAAATCTGCGTTTTCTTTTAGTGGCAGGGTATTATCGATACGAAGGACTAGACTCACACCCCTAGCGATGGAAATGTGCATTTGCTTGAAGGACCATTTGGATGCGATGGATAGGATACAAGACCAAACTTCTCTTGAAGATGAAATTCAAGCCGAAGAAGTCATACACAACAACGAGGTTGATCTTGGAATATCCGAACCCGTCACGGATGAAGAACTAGCCGAAGATGCAAGGCTACGAAGCTCTAGTTCCGAAGACAACGCACAAGAATAATCAATCAATATTCCAAAAAATAAAACGTTGAACTTAATGTTTTATATTTGTTATATTTTTTGTAATTTTTTACAATTTTATCTTGTCATGTTTTTTAATTTCCGAACTTTCCAAATATTAATAAACGTTGAACTTTATGTTTTAATTTTGTTATATTTTATTATGGATTTTATATTAAAAATATAAAATTTATTTGGATTTTTTTTTTTATAAAAACCGGTTTAAAGGACAAACCGGTTTAAAACCTACCCGAACCGGTTTGACCGGTTTACATATTTCCATTACCCGAACCGGTTTGGGCCCAAACCGGTTTTGACTTTTCGTTGACCAAACCGGTTCGGGTCGGGTTGAACCGGTTTGGGTTAAAAAACCGATTTGTGCACCACTACCGAAGGGCATGACCATAAATTCGTAATGGCCGTACCTCGTTCTGAATGCAGTCTTAGAGATATCTTCTTCTTGGACTCTTAACTGATGGTAGCCGGACCTAAGATCTATTTTTGAATAGAAACTTGATCCTTGGAGTTGATCAAAAAGGTCATCTATACGAGGTAAAGGGTAGCGGTTCTTGATTGTGACTTTATTCAGCTCCCGGTAATCAATGCACATACGGAAAGTACCGTCCTTCTTCTTGACAAATAATACCGGAGCTCCCCACGGTGATGAACTAGGTTGGATGAAACCATTATCCAATAAATCTTGCAATTGAGTGGACAGTTCCTGCAATTCACTGGGTGCCAGTCTGTAAGGTGCCCGAGCAATCGGTGCTGCTCCGGGTGCTAGATCAATTTGGAATTCTACTTGACGGTGCGGTGGCAGACCGGGCAGATCCTCGGGAAACACTTCCAAAAATTCATGCACAACGGGAATATTTTCGATCTTCTTCTCTTCTGAGGGCTGCTCAGCAACAAGGGCCAAAATAGCCGTATGCCCCTTTCGAAGACATTTTTGTGCTTTCATGAAGGATATAATGCCCATGATTGCACCAACTCTTTCGCCTTGGATGGAAAGGGTTTCTCCATTCGAGATAGGTATACATACAATCTTCTCACGACAGATAATTTCGGCTTGGTTTTTAGATAACCAATCCATGCCGACAATTATATCAAAACTACCAAGTATGACCGACATAAGGTCGATATCAAATGTATGTGTAGCTAGCTCAAGTTTACATCCTTTAAGTATGTGAGTTGCCTCAATTATTTGGCCGTCAGCTATCTCTATTGTATACTTATCTTCTAATAGAGATGAAGTTCCTTTTATCATATTACTAAATTTCTTAGATATAAAACTTCTATCAGCACAAGTGTCAAAAAGGACAGAAGCAAAGAAATTATTTACGAGGAACTTACCGGTGACCACATTATGGTCGTAACGGGCTTCTCCAGATCCTAGTACGAAGGCTCGTCCCTTCGCACCATTTCCTCCCCCATTGCCATTGTTACCACCATTACCATTGTTATTCTGGTTAGGGTTGTGATTTCCATTACCCCCTTTCTTCAACTGAGGACAGTTCTTCCGGATATGCCCTTCCTTTCCACACTCAAAGCAAGCCCTAGTAGATCCCGATTGTTGAAAAGGTTGTTTAGTTTGTAATTCACCCCTGCAGTCCTTGGCAGCATGACCTATTTTACCGCACCTCTGGCAACGATTGCAGAATCCAAAGTGGTGCAAGTTACACTTGTTACACTTCGGGGACTTCCCCGCATAACCACCCTGGTTTTGGCCAGAAGAGGTCGACTGATTGAAGTTCTTGGTAGGCTCAAACCTACGTTGTTGCTGTTGTTGCGGTTGGTTAAACTAGGGTTGGTTGGATTGAGGTCCTTTGGAGTGGGAGTTGGAGTGGTTGTGGGTGCTGGAATGGTGATCGAACTTGCGTTTGTGGCTGTCGGTGGGTTTAGCAACTGAACCTCTCGGAGGTAGGGTTCCTTGTGTCACCGCTTGGTTGGTTGACTTATGTGCAAGTCGAATGGTTTGTTGGATAGTGGCAGGATTGGATGAAGTAACCATGCTTTGTATTTGAGGCACCAGACCTCCAATGTAAAGCTCAATTCTTTTGTAGTCAGGAGTTACCATATGCGGGCACATAGTAGCCAGCTCATGGGAACGCGTAGTGTAGAGTTCAATCTCAGAACCCTCCATCTTAAGGTTCCAAAATTCTCCCTCTAACTTCTGGATCTCATCGCGAGGACAATATTCCTCTTTCATCATTGCTTTAAATTCCTCCCACGGGAGTCCATTTGCCATTGCCAGTCCCAACATTTGAACCTGGGCATTCCACCATGTAAGTGCCGGGCCTTCTAAAGTTCCGGCGGCAAACTTCACTTGATTAGCCACGTGGCAGTTGCACATGGCAATTACCGATTCAACCTTCTCAAACCAGCGAAGTAATCCAACGGCTCCTTCAGCTCCACTAAAGGTGTGGGGCTTGCAATCCATGAATGCTTTGAAAGTGCAGACTGATTGTTGGTTTTGCTGATTTTGCTGGCCTGGATTTAGAAATACAAATTGAATTGGAATTATAGAGTCTAGAAAGATGTTTTTAGAAGAAGGATTGACACTATTAGTCAATAGTTAGAGCATTTACCTGCAGCATTTTGTGCTGCTAGGGCCTCTGCCACACTATCATTTATCAATGCTGCTAGCTCTGCTGCCGTCATGTTAATGGTACCACGACCACCGGCACGGCCTCCGCGTCCTCTCCCAGACATGATTCTTCACAATCACAAATGGAAAACAATGAGAAATATATCGCATATTAAACATTATTCAGGTACGAGTAAGGAGATACAACATCTAATATTTTGAAAATTAAATAAATTGTAAGGCTACAAAATAAATAACTCAAATATTAAACTTCTCATGCTTTTATTAGATGGGAACAACCTTACCCATCTAGGTTTGGAAAGAGAAATAACATAGGCAAATGCAAACATGAAAAGGAAGACAGAATAGGAAGATCATCAGGCATCTTCGTCATCGGAAGAAACATACGATTGTGCATCGTCTATCTCAACTGGTTCCTCTTCCACGGGCTCCTCCTCGAAAATCTCTTCTTCAAAAGGTTCCTCTTCATCGTCAGATACTGGAATGTCTTCTGGGAATAGGGCCGCTTGTAGTTGGGCTTCCAAGTGAGTCACCCTCTCTTGAAGGCCTTCAGCAGTGTGGTTTGCCACATGTAGCTGAGCTTCCATAGCAGCTAGTCTCTCCAGAACTCCTTCCATATCATCATCCATAGTGTCAGCCCTCGTCTCTAGATGTGCCACACGATCCACTAAAAGGTTGTGGACATGGTCCGTTGCAGCTAGTTCGGTAGTCAAGTGTTCTACTCCTGCCTTATTCTCCTCTACTTGGGGTCCATTCTTCAGAAGTTTAGGTATCTCCTCGGTGGCATCTTGTACAAAACTCAATTCCTTCAACATATAAGATACGAATGCTGCGAAAGCTTGTTCCATGGTGCATGGTAAGCTAGGTAGTGTAGATGATGAAGATGCGGATCCAAAGTAAGGTGATGGAACATCTCCCATCTCGATCCATCTTTGGATCATATGTCGGTATACGTCCCAATTAAGAGCATAATCCAATGCTCGTGCGTTACTCGGTTCGCCTTGGTCAACTGAATGGTTACCCGAAGTAGGCCGGCGCCTTTTGGGTTCCGGGGATGAGACTACAGGTGCCTTATGCCCTAATGCGTTAGGTGATGGAGGTGGGGTTGACGACATGATCCTGCAACATTATGTATAAGTGCCAAACATCCAAATGACATGTAACTAATGTGTGAGGCTATAGTCTAGTATGCAATCCTAGTTCTCTATAACCAATGGCTCTGATACCAATCTGTCACACCCCCAAATTTCAACTAACAGATTTTTACCGTTTTGGGAGGTGACTAACCAGGATCTCAGACATTAGTTACTTTGAACGACTCTACATGGGACTCAAATGAAAATACCATTAAAATCAAAGTTCAATGCGGAAGCATAACAAAAAGTAAATGCGCAAAATACACGCGCCCAAAACCAAAGTCCAAAAAGTCCAAAGTGTCCAACCAACCAAAATACAATACAAGGAAGTCATAAAATATGTCATAAGTAAAATAGTTGAATCCCATGCATGTCCTAACGTGCACCTTGTGTCTTAGCTTAGCGACCTGAGAAAACATGTAAGAAAAAGTGTCAACACAAGGTTGGTGAGTTCACAGGTTTCAAATAAATACGTAGGCGTTTACCCGATTTATGATCATTCAATATGTATCTACAGGTAGCTAACCTATGTTCATGTTTAGCTCAAGTGCTCACAACCGAAACTGACTGTTTGTTTATTGCCTCCTGCCAGGTCTATCAATACTGGCCATGTGAGTAGGCTAACATTTCACCCGTTCGATATCCAATCGAGTTAGCGCGACTAACGCGGGTGGGATTTGTCAAACCCAGTAGTACTACTAAACATTACCTCGCTAAGATCCATATTAACGGTTCGAGATAAGATGAGGACTTTCTGTGATAGCGTGTTACACTTAGCTTTAACATTGATAGCATATGAAATACAAAATCTCAAAAGCAGTTTAAGCATGTTTTCTCCCCCAAGTTAAAACAGTAAAAAGGGCCGTAAAAACTAACCTGCGTTGCGTTGTAGGTAGTATCACACAAAGGATAGTTGGAACCACGTGTGTAAGTCACAAACGACTTACGAATTCCCTAAAATTATAAACACATAAATTAGGGATAAAATGGGAATTGTGACAACGACACGGAAGACTAGAATGCCCTAACGCATTCTAAGGATTTAAGAATAAACGAACGTGTCGACGGAGTTTTATATATATATATATATATATATATATCTTATTGTAATGATTTTAGGAAATTCGCGTTACGCGTCGAATGTTGATAACGAATAATAATTAAATAATTATTTTAATGCGTTTGAGTCGTTTACAAAGGTTGGGAAAATAATATAATTTATATATTATTTTTAAGTACGAAGGATTTACTAAATAATCCTTGGAGTGAAAAAATAATAATTATATTATTTTTAATTGGGGTAGATAACGTAGGTAAATAATATAATATTGTATATATTATTTATAGTTTTTAAAACAAATGTCACACAAGGAAATTGAATGAGTTGAAAATAATATAATTTATATATTATTTTATTAACATCGAATACGGGTTGAAAATAATATTATTATATTATTTTATACGAGATTACGGTTTGAAAATAATACGAACACGATATTTTTAAAAGTGGAAATACAATTTGTTACAAAATTCAAACCCGAGCCCACGGGTTGTTTCCCGGGCTAAAATACATTTATATAATATTATATTATAGGGTTTGATTTTTATTAATTAAATATTAACAGAACAATGTTAAAAAATAATTGTGGGTGCCCGGTCTCGAACCCGGGTCTCTCCCACACACGTACACAGCTCTAACCAGTCCCGGTCGCTAGGCTATCGCACAAAAACCCGGAATAAAATGGTTTTAATCCTAAACACCCCTGTGTTCTTCCTCTATGTCGCGACCCGAACCAAACACCCTCCAAATCCGTCGTTTTTGACAACTATCGAACCAATTGATACAGGGGTTATATTCTTTACAAGATTTCGAACCTGGGGTGAGTTTTAATTTGAAAAACATCAAGTTCTGAATCGATTAATTTGAGATTGAAGGCCGAAACCCTAATTTGAATACGTGGGATCGATTTGAATATTTCTGATGTTAGAAATCCTTGAAATCATGGGGCTTTTACTCATTCGATCATTGCGAATCTAACCAAGTAATTTAATTTGATTGTGGTTGAGTTTAAGGTCGAAACCCCCAAATCGATTTTATGAAGAACCCTAGATTCCGAGTCATGGTCAATTCGATATTATGGCAGTGAATTGGCATAGGGCTTTCATCAAATGGAGGATTACGAATCTAATGATATAATTTAATTGTATTTAAACAGGTTCTAAAATAAAGTTTGATTAAATCGGTTTCGTAAGAACCCTAGAATCTGGATTGGGTTCAATTTGGTAATGTAAGCCCCGATTAGGTTAGGGCTTACGATCTTGATGTAAAAATGAAGCTAAAGGATGTAAGAGTTACCAAAATAATGCTCGAATTGGTAGTGTACTAGTAGAACAGGTGCCGACCGAGAATGGTTTGCTCTCCGGCGAGTGTGGATGTTTCTCCGATCGATTCAACGCGTGCAGAAGCTTCACAGAGGTTCGTCAAGTGTGTGCAGGAGTTCAATTCGTGAAAATGATACATGGTTTTGATCAATTTGATGATCGGGGATGATAGAGGTGACGGTTACGTTATTATTGTTCATAATTGGTGTTAATTCGAGTTAATGGTAGTGTAATAGTTCTAATGATGTGCGTTTATGACAGGGATCGTGTATTTCGATTACAACCTCTACGAATTTCCGCCGTGGAGTTCAATTTTGAGTCAAGAATCCACGGGATTGACTTTTAAAAGTCAAACTGAACACAAAATTCTTAATTTTGACTTAGAAAGTCAATCAAATAGGTTTAGGGTAATTACAGTCCTAGTCCTTGTATTTTTGAGTTGATATTGTGACCGAATTAGTCCTTGGAGTTAGATTTGATAACGGGGTTAAGTTTTTAATAAGAAACTTAACGGAATAGTTAACGGGGTTAACCTAAAAAGTCGGATTGTCACACCATCCGAGATTTTCACCAGAACCATCAGCTGTATGAAGGTGTTTAACTCTAAATCATATATTTGACGTATATAGTCAATAGAGCAAACAAATTGTGCTAAGAACTCATCAAGATCCTGGTCTCATGGTATGACTAGATTCACTTTGCATTCGATTGATGAAAGTACCGATTGCAATTTAGTTAATCACACAAATATCGCCTAATTTATACATGCAGAGCCTACCAACATATCAATAATTGTAACCGGTGTCACCATCATATCCAATTCATGTGTAAGCTCAGTACACAAATATACTATCATTTCCTATTTGCATGTCAATCAGTCACACATAGTTCATTTTACATCACAATATGAATTTCAACATCTCTTTTTCTCTTATGCACACAGATAAAACACACACTTCACAGATGATAGTTTCTTTTATTCTCCCCCTAAAATTGTGGCGTAATTAATTGAATCTAAACAAACACATAAAAAGCACATTTAGAACAAACACACAATTCAACACAATTTTAATGCTAAAAGAAAAATCTTTTTGAGGAACATTTAATGGTCTTAACTCAACACACGAACAATACTTATTATTATTATTATTATTATTATTTTAATAAAACATTTACTCAAAAAGATATCATCCCCAATATTTGTACCAGAGAGTTAAACCGATCTATTGAAAAAGCTTTTATAAAAATGTCGGCTTTTTGCTTTAAGGTATCAACGTGGACCACCTTAATTAAACCATTATCAAAACAATCACGAATAAAATGTAACTTGATGGCGATATGCTTTATTTTAGTGCTGAATTGGATTTTTCACGACGCCTAGCACTGCCTTATTATCACAGTAAATTAGGGTTTCCAAGATATTAATTCCAAAGTCCATCAGTTGATGCTGTATCCAGATGACCTGTGAACAACAACTCGACGCGGCTGTGTATTCTGCCTCAGCAGTTGAAGTGAACACATTTGTTTGTTTCTTACACTACCATGAAACAAGACCCCCCCCCCAAATTGACAACCTCCTGATGTAGATTTCATGTCCAAATTACATCCACCATAATCGCTATCAGTATAAGCATAGAAATTAAATTCAGAATCAGAAGGATACCATAAACCGAGATTAACTCGACCCTTAAGATACCGAAAAATTCTTTTAACAGCCGATTCATGGGACTCTTTTGGAGCTGCCTGATATATAGCACACGAGCAAATTGCGAACATAATATCAGGTATACTTGCAGTTAGATACATCAAGGAGCCAATCATTGAATGATATGCTTTTTGATTAACTGCAACTCTAGATAAATTCACAATGAGAGGTTCATGGGGAGCAATGGGAGTGGATGCTGCCTTGCACTCATTCATGTTGAATTTTGTCAAAATATCTTTAACATACTTCGCCTGATGAATAAGAATTCCAGCATCAGATTGTTCCACCTGCAATCCCAGAAAGAACTGCATTTGACCCATTAAACTCACTTCGAATTTTAGTTTCATAACAGCTTCAAAATCTTTATAAAGAGATTCGTTTGTAGAACCATAGATGATGTCATCAACGTAGACTTGAACAATCAGCAAATCAGAATCAACATTGTTTAGAAACAAAGTTTTGTCAATTGTACCACGAATAAAGCCATTAGATGTGAGATGTGTCGACAAGGTCTCATACCAAGCACGAGGTGCTTGATGTAACCCATACAATGCTTTATAGAGCTTGTACACCTGGAATGGATGATCAGGATATTCAAAACCAGGTGGTTGATTAACATAAACTTATTCTTTTACAACCCTATAAAGAAATGCAGTCTTCACATCCATTTGATAAACCTTAAACTTCATAAAAGAAGCATAGGCTAGAAAGATACGAATAGCTTCAATTCGGGCAACAGGAGCAAAAACATCCTCATAATCCAACCCTTCTTCTTGATAGAATCCTTGTACAACAAGTCAAGCCTTGTTCCGAACAACAATGCCACGATCATCCTTTTTGTTGCGAAAAACCCACTTTGTACCGATCGGGTACTTGCCTTCAGGAAGATCAACAAGATGCCACACATTCAGCTTCTTAAATTGAAGTAACTCTTCTTGCATCGCTTCAATCCAATTTGAATCTTGAAGTGCGATTGCTACATTCTTTGGTTCTTCTTGTGACAAGAAGCACGAATATAAACATACATTAATGTTTCCAGATTGGCTTCTTATTTTCACACCTTTTTCAATAGATCCAATAATATTCCCAACAGGATGAGGTGAATGAATTATGTGAATTGGAATTTCTTCAATCTGAACTGATTCTTGCATACTAGTGTCATTTAACTCTAGTGATTGGTCACTTGAAACACTTGAAGAGTTTTATTGACAATCATTCTCAGCTTGAACGTTGGAAACTTCTACCTGATCTTCAGAAACAAATGGTTCATCATTAGTAAAAGGAACCTGTACTTCAGCTTCATCTTTTGTAGTTGAAATTTCAAGTTGTTCTTCTTGTGTTTGTGTAGATTTAGTAACATCCTCAGAGTTTTCACTTTGAATCATTACTTTTTGTGGACCAACCAAGAAATTGTTAATAGTTTGATCAATCCTTGTTACTGACTCATCAACTGTATTTGAAGAACTTGCACCATCAGAATCAGATAAAGATTGTTGATCAAAAGTTTTGAAAACTATATCTGCATCAAAGAACCATTATGGCCCATTTTTCTCAGGAGAAATAGATGACTCTTGCCACTCCACATAATACGACTCTTGAACAATCTTTGTTCTTTTATTATAAACTCTGAAAGCCTTTTGATAAGACGAGTATCCCAAGAAATAACATTCACCTCCAACTGCAACAAACTTTGGTAAAGAATCTTGTGTATTTAGAAGTGTGTACGAACATCCAAATGCTCTGAAAAACTTGATATATGGCTTTCTTTTGAAAAACAACTCATAAGAAGTCTTTGTATGTTGCTTCACCATGAGAACTCTATTCAACACATAACACGCCGTGTTTACAGCTTCAGCCCAGAAAATAATGGGCAATTTTAAATCCACAAGCATTGTACGAGCAGCTTCAATTGAAGTTCTGTTCTTTCTTTCAGCCACTCCATTTTGTTGCGGAGTTCTTGCTGCACTAAATTGATGAGTTATGCCTTTTTCTGCACAAAACAAATTTATTAGTTTATTCGTAAACTCTGTTCCATTATCACTTCGAATAATTGACACTTTGTTATCACAGATGTTTTCAATACGCTTTATAAATTCGATGATTGTTTCAGGTGTTTCATCCTTTGTTGCAAGGAAGAACACCCAGGAAAATCTTGAAAAATCATCTGTGATAACAAGACAGTAAGATTTCTTCGCAATACTCTTTACTCGAACTGGACCAAATAAATCCATATGAATAAGAAATAATGGTCGAGTAAATGTTGTCACAGTCTTCTTTGGATGAGACTTCTTGTGTTGTTTTCCCTTTACACATGACATGCAACTTTCTTGAATAATGAATTCCTTTCTGGGTAATCCACGCACTAAGTCTTTATGAACCAAGTTGTTCAGATAAGACTCCAAGTCAGTGGCCTTTGATAACAAACAAGAAACGCTCACTGGTGTAGAATGGTCGTTCATATCCACCACGTAAGTGTTGAACTTTCTTGGAGCTCTCATCAATATCATTTCTACAAGGATAACCAGTCCTGGCTTTAAGAATACGCATTCCTCTGCTGTAAAATGGACCGGTATATCTTTATCGCATACTTGCGAAACACTTAGTAGATTAAACTCCAACTGTGATACATAATTGACTTTCTCAAGAGTTATTAAGTCATTTGAAGCTGTTCCTTGACCGGTTATCTTACCACCTTTTTTATCTCCAGCAAAAGCAACAAAACCACCTTCAAAGGATCAAAAATCATTCAATATCTCTCTTTGTCCCGTCATATGCCTTGAGCAACCGCTATCAACATGACAAGCATTATTAATAGTCCTCCCGGTTTTACTCTGCACATTTCAAGACAACTTAATGAGAACACAGGTACCCATATCATCTTTGACCCGGGCTGACTTTGACTTTTTACAGTCTTAGTCACAACGACTTGTTCCTTTAAATTCTCAACATTCTTTGTTCCAAATACAAGTGAAGTTTGTTCAATTTTAACTTTCCAAAAACAACCAACATTTTCCCATATTTCTTATTGAATTTTTCTTTAGCAAAATAGCTTGGTTTGGTTGATTTTTTCACACATATTGGACTGTTTTGGACCTTTTTGTCCACAAAATTAGGTAGCACATAATCATGACAAGCATTTGAATAAAGTTCACCATGATCTCTAGAAAGTAAGTATTCGTGACTGTAACGATGATTCACTCTGGACTCAACCACACTGTCATTCACAAAAGCTTTCTTGAACCACTTGTTGATATTGCTTTTTGTTCTCTTATTGTACCCTTTGACCTTTGACTCACTTGACTTGTGTTTTCAATTTCTAGCAAAATGTCCAACTTGACCACAAGTGAAACAATTTTGACTTTTAAACTTTGACTTCGTCTTTGTCTTTGACTTTGAACATTCGCCTACTTCAAACATGGATTTTCCTTTCTCACACTCTATTGAACTTTGACTTATTACTGACTTCCCTTTTCTTTGAACAGGCTTATCTTTGACATCAATGAACTGGTCTTTGACATCATTTGATTTGCCTTTGATATTCATTTGATTTAACCTTCCACTAACGTTTTGACTCCTTGTTGGAGTACTGATTTTAATTTGTACATACTTCACATTCTCTCCTTCACTTGTCAGGATGTGATTTTCAGGAACTATGAATTCATTTTTCTTTGGCCTCTCATGAGAAAGATCATAATCTTGTATTAATGGATTTTAAAATTCATCTAACACGACATCTTTGGATAGAACTCTCTCGCTGTATGCACCACTTTATCGAAGAAAGTAGAATCAGAAGAAACCTCAGACATACAATCAGAAACATCACACACAGAGTTAGTAGAACAAGCAGAAACATATGAACTATCAGAATCTGAAAAACTATTTACATCAAAAGCATTGTTAGCATGTGATTTAACAAACTTGTTTGCGATACATGCATCAACCACAAATTGTCTACAATCCCTTATTGTTTCTCTCACACAAACTTTATTGAATTCATTAAAACTCCTCACATCATCAACTGAAACCTTCTCATCTACATGACCTGTGTTATTTGTTGCACTAACATATAAGTCATGAAAATTAGAGTTATCATCTCTAAGTAAATCATTTTAAACATGAGGTTCAAGAAACGGTTCAAAATGATCAGGATGAGGTACCACTTTGTAACCAACACCATCTTTAATAAAACAAATTCTTTGCTTATCAACATAGTTTTCTAAAATTGTTCTTTGCATACCCCATTTAGAAATCAAAACCCTTTCTTTGATAAGATCGGATTGAGCAGCAATGAGTTTATCTGTTAGATCCTTGATTAACACATCCTTTCTGTTTAAGTATTCTTTAAAGTTCATGTTATCTTTTAACAAAGCATTAATTTTTCTTGTGTAGGTGACCTCATTCTGTTTTAATTCCTTATTTACCCTTTTCAATTTATCATTTTCAGTAATCAAGAATTTGTTTGCTGCATGATAATTCTGCATTTTCTCAATACAGTTAGAAGAACATATGAATGAATCATCATCAGAAGTTACCTCACTGTCAGATGACTTTTCCTCAGAGGTAGAAGCTTCTGCTTTGCCTTTATCACCAGATTTCAAAGCACAATCACTTGGTTCTTCCTTTTCAGATACTCCAATTTCTGCCATCAAGGCTTCATCGAAATCTTCTTGAGCATCTCCAATCTCAGACTCCCATTCACAATTGCTGAGCTGTTTCGACATCAAGGCTGTTGGAGCTTTCTTTGACTTTTCATCCTCATCGATCAATTCATTAGCTTCATTCCATTACCATCAGCTTTCTTCTTTTTCTCCTTTTGACACTCTCTAGCAAAGTGTCCAATTTGCTGACAGTTATAACATCTCAGCTTTTCCTTGTCAAAACCGACTTTCTTTCCGAACTGCAACTTATCCTTTCTAACCTTCTGAAGATACTTCTTAGCCCTTACTGCAATCATAGCCATTTTCCATTGTAGATCCATATATTCCAAATCATCAGGATTAATCTGCACTACATCTTCAGCATCCAGAACAGCTGGTTGTAACTTTCCAGTAACAAATGCATCGTAGCTACTCATAAATGCCCCAAATAATGCAATCTGATCCTCAGGAATCTGACTACTTGCTTTTCCCTTTTCTCCAGAAGAATGCTCACAACACCCCTTACCCTTTTTAGACTTAGAACCACTGCTTCCATCACTTATTCCAGAAAATAGAGCTGCATTAGCTGAACCCGAACCATTTGGATTGTCTGAATTATTCAACTCTCGTTTCTTTGCATCCAGCTCATATGACTCAAGCAAGAAGATAATATCATCAAGTGACTTGTTCTTCAAATCTGGAGTAGTATTTTTGATCAACATACATGGTATGCTCTAGCAGTCTGATAATGAATCCAACAGCTTCTTTCCCAAATCATACTCCTCAAACTTGATACCCATCTTCCTTAGTCTGTTAATCATAGTAGTAAACCTTGTGACCTGTTCACTCAGGGTTTCATTCTTTTTGTAACTAAACATATTATACTGCTTCAACAGAAGATCAGTTCGGCTTTCTTGCAGTGCTGCATTTCTTTCAAACCTTAGACATAATGCATTCCACAATCCCTGAGCAGTCTCATGTTGCTCAAAATTTAGATACAATTCAGTCGGAAGAGCTAAGATGATTGATCCCAAAGCTCTGCTATCTCTCTCAATCAGCTTCTTGTCTTCCTCGGAATACAAATCAGGATTTGCAATAGGAACTAACCCATCAGCATTCGCAGTTTTTGGTATATGAGGACCTTTTGCAATTGACTCCCATATAGTATGCTCAGTGAACTTGAAATATGCTTTCATCATAATTTTCTAGTTTGAGAACTCTAAGATTGACTTCAGCATCGGTGGAGACTTTCCCACAACTCTCTCAGTAACGTAAACCTTACCAGCCATCTTAAACTTGTACTTTGAATACTTAGTCAAAAACTGAAAACTTCCAACTCAGGATTTTTCGGTCGAAAACTATTTCATACAAGACTTTTTGGTCAAAAAGTCAAGCTTTCGAACACAGGAGATTCCGGACACTTCTGAAGATTTTGAACACTTTTCGGTCGAAAAAAGATGGCCAAACAACTTTTCAATCAAAAAGTAGATTTCGACTCCTTCAAAACAGACTTTTCGGGCAATTCTTCCCAAGAACACTTCAATTGACCAAAAAATATCTGCAACAATCTGAATCCAAAATCAAGCCTCCAAACCAAGTGTAGACTTCATCTCCATCACTTTTAGCTCTGAAAGTACAACAATGGCAGATAAAAACACTCTGATTTGATGAAAAACTTCTTGAATACCAAGAGCTTTAACCAACAGCTCTGATACGACTAGTGATCCCCTCTGATCCTTTGATACTCAAGTCTCTAATCTTCAAACAACTTCTGGAAAGGCGGAAACAATCCAGAAATCAATCAACACCAATAAAATCGAATAAAAAACGAACTAGAATGAGAAACGCCACAATCATGAAAATGCACAATCAAACTAACGATTTCCATTTATTATCTTTGGTAATTACACTTTGAATCAACTACTACAAGCTCTGATTTCACTTGGATACTTCTAAATCAAACAATACAAAATGTGAATTCTCTACATGAAAATACAAAAGACAACATATTTATACTATTAAATAATTTCGATCGAAATTCTGATCGAAAAGTGTTTTCGGTCGAAAACACTTTTCGATCGAAAACATCAGTTTTCGACCGAAAACCTTAGAGATACTATTTCAGTCTATAATTGATTTCTATGGACTACTAGGTTCTAACAATAAAGTATTTGGAGATTTGTAAATTATAACTGCAACTTTTAATTTTTTATTATTATATTTAATACTTTCAAATCACAAGTCCCAGATACTGGTTACACTGTATTTGATACAGAAACACACAACGGAAGACTAAAATCTAAACTTTTATTATTATAATAACATTGTTTTACAAATAGACTTGACTGAATTACAATATATGGTTTGTGGGATCGTGAAATTACAAGATGGTTCTGTTCTTAGTTGAAATTGGTGGAAACAATAGCAACTACACAAGTATAATCGAGTAAACAGAAAGAATACTAATAAGAACACTGTTGTATTAAGCTTTTGCATATAAACGATTACAAATGAAACTCAATAAAAAAGCACACTTACAATGAAGTGTATACACAGTATTTATACTCACTTAGAATCAAGACAGACCCTTGATTCTATGGATCAGATCTAACACAGACCGTTGATCTGTTGTATATAGCTAACTATTACACGTTTAGTCTAAAACTAGTTAACTTTATTGAAGCGTCTTCTTGATTTATTATTGCTTGCATGCTTGGAGAAGAGCATTGTTGTCTGTCAATGGTTGTGCCATTGAGGTTCCTTCTGCTTTAAGTGTGTCAGTTGCTTTTGCAGAAAGTTGTCAGTGACGCTTGGCATGGATAGTCAGCTACAACGATTTGTCTTCAAGGCATAGGGCTGTCAGCAGCAAAGATGAGGATCAGCATCAGGACTGATCTGTTGAACACTACTGATAAGCCTATCAGCAGCAATAAGTGTTGAACGCTGCTGATAAGCCTATCAGCAGCAACAAGTGTTGAGTGCTGCTGATAAGCCTATCAGCAGCGACAAGTGTTGAATGCTGCTGATAAGCCTATCAGCAGCGACAAGTGTTGAATGCTGCTGATAAGCCTATCAGCAGCGACAGGTGTTGAATGCTGCTGATAAGCCTATCAGCAGCATTTGTACTTAAAAGAATCTTGTTGCAATCAGTCTTTGGTTCTACAAACTCCCCCTAGACTGATGCTACCAAAATTCTTCTAATCTCTTTGTTGCTGAAGATTTTGCATGTGGCAGACTATCATTGCAACCTCATAGCCCCTTGGATCCTTGCTGGGATTGTTCAGTGGAAGCTCAGACATAGTCTTGATGTCTTTACTTGGCATTTTGAAAATTGTCTTGCTTGAACATCTCATTTGCTGCTTCTTAACATCAGTTAAGGTGAACTCATCCCGATCAGCATTGTAGGACCAACTTACAAATAGAGAGTGGGACTGAAGAGGTTTGATATTTATGATCACATCTTTGCTAGGGTTGAAATGGTGTTTGATTGCTAGCATAAGACGTTTCCCACCCTCATTTGCAGGCTCATTTGCTTCACCCATCTCCAGAATTCTACTGAGATCTGAATCTGGTAATTGTAGAACTTCATCAACAGATTTGTAAATAGATCTCCTTCTTTCAGTTCCCCCCTGGAGATTTCAAACTACTGATCATGTGAACTGTAGAACCAATCAACTATATCTCTGGAGTCTTCTGGTTTAGGTGTGGGTTTGGATTTCTTCAGGAGAGGCTGTTGATGAGAGGGAGCCGGGTGAGATGGTTTGGACTTTTTGGTGGAGGAGAGGAAGGTTTTGGGATATTTATGGAAGGTTTTTGGATAGTGGAAGTAGTGTCTGGGGCAGAAGTCTTTTGTTTCTTGACTGGTCTCTTGTCTTCCTTTTCTGTGACCCTTGTCTTGAAGACTTTCTTTCCTATTCTTTCTTCTTCTTCTTCTTCTTCCTTCTTGACTTGTCTATACAAGGCTTGTAGGTTGATGAATGTCATGGGACCTAGCCTCCTTCCACTTTCCCCCCTTGCCTTTAGGAAGTCAGTCATGACCTTCCTTTCTTCATGGGTTCTCTGGTTAAGTGCAATGGCCTTCTTGGATTTTTGACGAGCCTTTTCTTCCTCTTCAGCTCTCTTCTTCTTTGCCAATTTCCCCTGCTGACCCATGACGGCTCTATAGATCTCTTTGTTTGAAAGTTTTTCAAGGTAGTCTGCATCCTCGCCTTGAGAGATCAGAGCTTCAATCCACTCCTCCCTCATTTCTTTTGCTAATTTAGAATCAGAGATTCTGAATTTAGCATCTTCCTTCCTTTTCTTTTCTTTCTCCTCCTCTTCTTCCTTGTTTAGTTGTTCCTGCAGCTGTCTAGCTAGTTCTTCATCTTTGTCAACTTGAGACACTGCATGGAGGTTGACTTTCATCTCATCCAGCTGTTTGGCATACTATTGGATGAGTTGTTCTCTTAGGAGCATGACTGTTTTTCTTTCTTGGGCCTTTTTCAGGTCAGCCATCTCCTCTTCTTCTCTCTTCCTTCTTATTTCTTCCTTTTCTCTCTTCTCTCTGAGCAACCTCTCTTCATCTTCTCTGGTCATAATACCCTTCCCTTTGTTTACACTGGATGCCTCTGCTTCGGCTTCACTGATCACTACAGCAGATGATTGTGCTGCTGTGGGAATCTCAGCCTCAGCTTCATTGGCAATTTGAGAGGTTGATAAGGGAAGGTTATTAGCTTCATCTGTTTTGCACTCAGGACTTGTAAATTCTATCAGCATTTCTTTGACAGTGGATCTTGATTCATATGCAGCAGAAAAGATGTCTACTTGAGGGGAAGCTGAGTTAGAATCAGTGTCAGAATTTGACACATATACCTCTTCAGCAATCCTTCCTTCTTGTTCAAGATGGGCTCTGACAGTTGCTATCATTGCCTGGCTTTCAAGGGAGTTGACATTGCAGATATTTGCTCTGAGTTGAAAGATCTTGTAAAGAAAGTCTGTAGGGAGTAGCAGGATGTTCCTGGTGTTGATGGTGAGAGAGGAGCCGTTGCTTAGCAGAAAGGTGTGGTCAAGAGACTTAGTGCTTACCCATCCTAGCACATCTAAGTCCTTGACAATGGAGTTGTACAGAAATCTTCTTAAGCACAGAACTTCTTCTTCAGTGAGAAGACTGCTCCTTATTATTTCAAGTCTTCTTGGAGTCAGTCTTCTTTCTGCTGCTGTTGAAGATTTAGGATAGGCTACCCTTTTTGCTGCTTGTATTTGTCTTTGAAAGTTGGGTAGATTATCCTCCATCAAGTCATAGAACCTGCCAATGGCAAGCTCTGCTGAGAGGTCCGTTGAGTTGTTGATGCATTGTAGATGGTATGGGTGAAGGACTTGGATGCTGTTGAGAAAGTCCCAGTTTAGCTCTTCTACACCGCCAAACTCCCAACCAATCCAGAACTTCTCAAACTTTCCATCATACCCCCAAGCTAGTATTGTATCAAACTCTAGCTGTGTTGAAGTCAGTGGAAATTGGGGGGTAGTGGAGTGACTTATGATGGCTGCTGCTTCAGGGATGATGCTGAAAGGTGTATATGTTTGTTCTGTGTCTTCAGCATCATTCATCATCTCATCAACAGCCCTGATGACTAACTTCCAGTCTTCAGATGTCTCTTCTTCTTCGTTATCTGAAGCTGGCAAGTCATGAACCTGTACAAAAGCCGGCTTGAATAATGTGCTTTGAAATACAGCCTGCTCTTGAATCCAGTTGTCAAGACTGTCTGAGTCTTCCTCCATTGGGACCATCTCCCCCTTTTTGGTTGCATCAGTGAACAAATAAGCATCAGTTTGGGTGCCCACTGATACAAGAGAGGGAGTAGGTAAAGTTGGGCATTGATGGGCTTCATGCATAGAGACTTGGTGTCTTAGTTTGGACACTTCAGCCTCTAGCATAGCCACCCTGGCCGTCAATTCCAAGTTTTGAAGTTTCAGTCTATCCTCATCGATAGTTGTGGAATCCTTAGATCCAGATGGGGCCTTAGGCCTGGCCTCTTCTTCCCCATCACCCATGGTTTCTTGGCACCTAGGATTCCTCTCAGTGAGGGGAGTTTCCAAGGAAGCATCCTCACTGCGAGTTGCCATGGTTGAGGTCTTAGCAATGTTGTCACTGTCCTCCTGGTCATTTGATGGACCAGCAGTAGTGACAGCCTCTTCCATATCCACTCTTTCATAACTCCTAGAGTGGAACTTCAGGGTAGAAGAACTTGGGTTGGGTGTGTTGGAAGCAAGATCAAGCAGTACCTCCGAGATAGTGGTAGTTCGAATGGTAGAAGCAGATTGTTGTTCAGGATGTGAGGTGGAGGGTGTGGGATCAGTATCAGCTGGGATTGCTGAACTGTCACCCGGGGTACTTTGTATGTTCAGCATTGTAGATAACAATGGAACATTTACCCCTGAGAACTTTTTGAAAACAGTTCTCATGCTTTGAAAAATATTAACTTTATGTCCCAACATGATGTAGATTCTTGCAGGTTTTGAAAGTTCTTTTAGTTCTTGATTGAAAACTTCCTGCCAGAACCTTGGGTACATAAAAAATTGTTGCTTTGCACCCTCTTGAAGGTTATATCTCAAACCCTCAAAGATGAGGTGTGCAAAGTTGAAACCTTGGTCATTGACCATACCATGGAAGGCGGAGGCAAGTGCGGAGCTCACCTGATGCCATCCACTCCTCTTCTGGGTTATGCATTGGAGAAGTGTGTGGCAAAGATACTTCCATGGAGGGCCCATCAGTGCCTTCTCGATCATATACTCGGTCTGATTTCCAGTGTATCAAATGGATACAAAGGTCCTCATGTATTCGTCCTTCGAGTATGAGATGGCTGCTCCCTCATCTTGAAGCTTAAGATGTTTTCTGAGTGTGGCTTCCAAGATGGTGATATCCTTGCCGTATACTTTGGCTTTAATTTGGGGAATCCCCTGTTCGGTTGAGTCGACGGCGGTACTCCAAAAATCCTCCATATGAGGGATATATATGGTAGGGTTGGTTGTGAGGGCAAAGTAGATTTTTGATCGACATAAGAAGTCGATCATATCATTAAATCCTTCGGATTTCTTTCCTTTGGTAAGATATGCTGTAAGGTTGTGGTATGGGGAGAACTTATCATCCGGGTTATTGATATCTGCCATTGTTGTTTGACTTGGAGGGAAGGTTAGAATATGGGAGGCTTTGAATGTTGTGGGGACTTGAGAGAAAGTGATGTGGGTTTAGGGTTGATGTGGGTTTAGGGTGAAGTTGAAGGTGAAGAGGTGGTAAGGAAATTTGATTTGTTCTTATAACGGCAGAGGAGAGAAAAAGCACAATGACTTGTACAGTACAACCTAATTCACCTTTTACTGTTACAGCTGTAAAACACCGAGGCAGTCATGGTGAGGCAGTCATGGTGAAGACTGACGTTGATTTTTTACATCGGTTAAAAGTTAATTTGAACTTAAATTTACCCATCAGCAGCAAACTTGGTTGCTGTGGATGAATAAGCTTGTCCGCTGCAACCTTGGTGCTGACAGACTTAGCCCTCTGCAGCAAGGATGTTGTTGCTGACAGTCTTAAAGAAATCTGCAGGAAACCTGTTCCTGCTGATAACTTAAAGCAGTCAGCTATAAATCTTTGCTGCTAAAGATTAGACCTGTCAGCAGCCAAACATGATGCTGCTGACTTATAACTTTTATTTACAACAAAGGACAGACACATTTACAACAAAGGATAGACGCATTCAACTGAACCAATGATGATGCTTGGTGGTTTCTTTGCCTTCCATTGTTGAGTTGGTGGTTTTCCAGCTCTCTTTGCCTTTTCAGAAGCTGCATCTGAGGACTTTGACTTATCAGCATCAGATTTTGTTGCTGCTGATGGTTTTACTTGAGCTGCTGCAGACTTTGTTGCTGCTGAAGGCTGTCCTTTTGGTTGCTTGGGCTTTACTCAATCATCAGCAGTTTTGTTGGCTGCTGATGGTTTAAGAACAGACGTATGCCTATCCTTCTTCACCTTGCTGATAGGCTTTTGTATAGTTTGGGTTGGAAGAAGAATCTGATTGAAAGGATTAAACTTACAATTTGTAGCAAAGTGGTCTGATTCACCACAGATGATGCAAGATTGTTGAGGTTTTGACAACTGCTCCCTTGGTGGAGAAAGAGAGTTTCTGAATTGAGTTGTCTTGGCTTCAAACCTTCTAAACTGTTTGTTCTTCTTTGTCTTCTCAAAAGCATGTTGCTTGAGGTTTCTTTGCTGTTGAAGGTAGTAGAAGCAGGTGCTGGCAGTGTGGTTGTATTTCCCACACACAAAGCATGATTTCGCCAGTTTGTCCCTTTGAAAGTACATATAGTCCTTTCTTTTGAACAAGTCTTTGAAGTTCCAAGGGTGAGCTTTGTTATGCTCAAAGGTGGCTTCTTCCAATGTCTTTTGAACATATGGAACTCTCTCTCCAGGCGCATGACATATGTCAAACACCTTCCTTGGTTGGGTTGAAATTGAGGACTGGCCCTTTTCAATATTTAGCTTCCTACCTTCTGGAGGATAGTCAATTTTTATTTGTTTGAATTGTGTAGGAACTGGTACTGAAATGGCTGGTACTGGTGCTGAATGGATAATGGGAACTTCATCTTTAGTCAGAATAACTTGAGGGACAGGAGGAGACGAAGCTTCACTTGTTTTAGTGGAGTCTGAGCAAGTTGATTCAGACTCTGATGTGGTAGTGCATTCTTGCACCAAAGGTTCTTCCTTAGAGGGATCAAGATTTCTGTTGGCTATATCAAGATTTGCAAGATTGAAGCTTGGTTCATGGATGGCAACGTAGTCAGCAGGAGGTGCAACGGCTTGATATTGTTCAGCATGATAACCCAGACCAGTTTTTACCTTTTCATGAATTTGAGCATCCAAAAGTCTTTGCAGCTTTTTGGATGCAAATTCATATTTGTCAACATGAACTTTCTGTTCTGCCAATTCTGCTCTGGTAGCTTTTAATCTGGCCAGTAGATCATTAATCTGAGTTTCAAAATTGGTTTGTTCATGTTTTATTGATGAAATCTCTTTCTTTAGGCAGTTAATTTTTTCTTTGTAACTGTCTTCGACTTTTTTGAATTTAGATTTCATTTGATGAAACTCTTCATTTTGATCTATGAGGTTTTGATTATGCTTTCTATAGCCTAAAACCTTATCAATACAGGCTTGGGAACATAGATGTTCATATACCTGAGGCGGTATCTCGGTTGTGTCTGCCATAAGAGCTTAGTTGTTAGTAGGCAGATCTTCATATTGGAAGCTCCAGTCAAAGTCAGATGTTCCAACAGCTGCACACGCTGCAGTTTGAGTTGGAGGAGTAGCTTGTTGCTGTTGTTGTCTTGGTTGGGCTTGGTGAGCTGCTGCGTTTGCCCTAGGTGCCTTGCATTCTCTAGCAAAATGACCCAGTTGGTTACAATTGTAACATCTTAGTTTGCTTTTATCCAAGCCAACTCTGGTGTTAGAGTTATTACTTGGAATGGGTCTTCCAGTTCTAGAGTAGAACCTTTTTGCTCTTATAGATAACATGGCATACGAGTGCTGTATGTCCATTTCTTCTAAGTCATCTGGATAGAAGCATTCCAGATCCTCCTTGATAAAGGACATGTTGCTTGAGTTTTCAGAAACAAAAGCAGCAGCGGTTGATGCTTGAGGAGGAGCTTCAAGAAGAAATGGTGAGGTATTTGATTGAGAGGTAGGAGTTTGAGGATGTGTGACTATGGGAGGATAGTAGTTGCTAGTACTAGGACCTGAGTGGTCAGAGTGAAAAGCAGAAGAGGTGGTGGTGGATGTTAAAGCTGTTTGGTAGCTTGAGCTCCTTTCCTTGGCCTGAATCATCTCTAATTCATAGGTTTTGAGCATACCGAACAGCTCAGTCATTTGAAGAGTCTTCAAATTCTCAGTTCTTCTGATGGACACTGTGTAGAGTGTCCATCAACTAGGTAGAGCTCTGATGAATTTCTTAAGAATATCTTCATTCTCTAACTTCACTTTTGAGCACTGCAGCTCACCTATAAGATAAGTATATCTGTTATATAAAACAGTTAGAGACTCACCTTCCTTCCAGACGAAGTTTTCGTATTGCTGCTTCAGGATGTCTTTTCTGTTTTCTTTGACTTCCTCTAAGCCAGCAAACATCTTCTCAAGAGCCTCCCAGAGATCTTTAGCAGTTTTGTAACTTCTGAAGTTATGAAAAACTTCATTTGGAAGGCACATTTGGATAGCTCCTAGTGCCTTGAAGTCCACCTCCATCTTCTTTATATCTTCTTCTGAGTACTTGGAGGGCTCCTTTGGAACTGATGGTCCTCCAGAGTCAGCAGAGGCCATCATGGGAGTGTAGGGTCCATCCCTGATGGATTTCCACATCCCGTACTCCTGATAACAGAAAAAGCTTTCCAGGCGATTCTTCCACATGTCGTAGTCTTCCCCAGATACCAATCTTGGTGGTCGGTTGATGCTGCCGATGTCTTTAAATCCATTGCTCTGTGCCATCTTTGTTTTTGGTGACTTGATGAAAGAGAGAGTTTAGAATAGAACCAGAAGTGAATAAACAAGTGTGAGTTTGTTTAATCTGAGCCAAAGCTCTGATACCACTTGTAGGATCGTGAAATTACAAGATGGTTCTGTTCTTAGTTGAAATTGGCAGAAACAATAGCAACTACACAAGTATAATCGAGTAAACAGAAAGAATACTAAAAAGAGCACTGTTGTATTAAGCTTTTGCAGATAAACGATTACAAATGAAACTCAATCAAAAAGCACACTTATAATGAAGTGTTTACACAGTATTTATACTCACTTAGAATCAAGACAGACCCTTGATTCTATGGATCAGATCTAACACAGACCGTTGATCTGTTGTATATAGCTAACTATTACACGTTTAGTCTAAAACTAGTTAACTTTATTGAAGCGTCTTCTTGATTTATTATTGCTTGCATGCTTGGAGAAGAGCATTGTTGCTTGTCATTGGTTGTGCCATTGAGGTTCCTTCTGCTTTAAGTGTGTCAGTTGTTTTTGCAGAAAGTTGTCAGTGACGCTTGGCATGGATAGTCAGCTGCAACGATTTGTCTTCAAGGCATAGGGCTGTCAGCAGCAAAGATGAGGATCAGCATCAGGACTGATCTGTTGAACACTGCTGATAAGCCTATCAGCAGCAACAAGTGTTAAGCCTATCAGCAGCAACAAGTGTTAAGCCTATCAGCAGCAACAAGTGTTGAGTGCTGCTGATAAGCCTATCAGCAGCGTGCTACTGATAAGCCTATCAGCAGCGACAAGTGTTGAATGCTGCTGATAAGCCTATCAGCAGCATTTGTGTTGAATGCTGCTGATAAGCCTATCAGCAACATTTGTACTTAGAAGAATCTTGTTGCAATCAGTCTTTGGTTCTACATGGTTTCTAACAGGAACCTATAGCACTGGTCTTATGGTCCCATAAACCTGGCAAAACTCAGGTCTTATAGTTCGTCCGGAACCTGCCTTCAGTCAATCCCCTATCTAATAAAAGAATAAATTTTAGGACACTTGACGCTTTGTGGTTAAACCTCACATTCATTTTCCCGCCTAAACACGTTACCCATCAAAACTACGTCGTTTTGATTAAATCTAATTAAAATTAATTATCTCTTTCTTTATTCAACTATCTGACTATCTCCATCATTTTAGGATCATTTTTTCTTCTATCTCATATCCATACCCAGTTTAGTTAAAAACTGACATACGCTACGAGGGAAATCAATTTATGAAAATATAACATTTTTAATTTACTATACGGTGTCTCAAATTTGAGGTGGTTGTTTTTTATATTCTCAATAGAAATACATTTAAGTTATAATTAAATATTTATACTAATGAATTTACATAACCAAGTAATTATTATAGAATTTTTTCTTATACGAAAACTCATAAAACAAAAAAAAAACAAATTCCGTCGCTTTTTTATATATCAAACTATAAAAATACATTTTACAAGAAAAGAAAAGAGAATGTAAGAGATTTTCGATCGAAAACTATTTTCAATATAAAAATTAGTTCATATTTTTATATAGTAAAATGTTTTGAACACCGAAAGATTCATTTAGATAAAATTGATGTAGATAGCAGTAATAAATGAATAAAGATTCCAAAATGACAGAAGTAGATTTTAGTAGGACAAGAAGAGATTTGATCAAAGTCAGAATGTTTGTGTGTGTGGAGTAAAGTGTGTTTGTGTGTGGATGTTGTAAGTTGGTCGAACTCATGGGTTCAATTTATAGGCTAAACACAGACCCTTAGCGAATCGCTATCTAGGGTGGTGGCGGTCCGCCACCGCTGTAACATCCATGATTTTCCGGCCCTATTTTATTTTAAACAATAATGACACTCCATTTTTTTTTGTCCGACACAATATGACACATTAATTAATAACATGTATAAATTCAAAATTTTCAAACATTACATTTACATACTATACTATATAACACATGAATATATATATATATATATATATATATATATATATATATAAAAGTAAACATCATGTTATAATAAATACCTATCAAAGTAAACATGTGAGTTTTCAACCATGCATCTACCTCTTTTATTTTTCATCATATATATATATATGTATTTATGTGTAAATATATATATATATATATATATATATTACATCTTCCCTTATACACACACACACACACACATATATATATATATATATATATAATAAAGGTATTTATTTATAAAAATGCACATGAAAAAGGTATATATTTAATTTCATTTATAAAATTTATAGCTTTATAAAAATAGGGTTTATCCCTTTATAAAAGATTAGTAATTAATCAAAATAAGCTTAGTTTTATAAGTTTATAAAATCCAATTATTTTATATGTTTAAAAAGGTTTTAAAATGAATTAAATTGATCTTCAACCTTCCTAATTCATATGAACCGTGAAATGAAAACCCCCCCTGAACTCATTTGAACTCCCCTCACCTTACAATTTGAACCTATACATGGATTTGAACCCCAAAACACCCGATTTTGACTTTGATAAGTCAACTCATACAAATTCGGTTGCAATAACTGCAATTTCATACGCATTAACTTCTAATGATCGTCCAGAGACGTTACATGAACTATTTCTATTGAGTTTAACGTTTCAATTATAACACCTCGATGATTTGCTATCCAAAACCGCCCCTTAATCAAACTCATATTCAATTCTGACGTTCCATATGAAATTGAGGCATAAGACCCAATCCATCACCTTCGCGATACCCATTTCTTACTCCCTGAACTCTAAAATACGTCGCAATACACCTTTAAAGCGTTGACGAGCCCGAAGAACATTGGGCCTGAACTCCCAGCCATTCTCCTCCGTTGCAAGACCATTCCAGGTAATTGTTACATCTTCTTGCTCGCCTTAATCTCCTAGATGAAAGCCCCATGGATTGGGGTGGTAATCGTTGCCTAATCGGGCCGATTGGGAGGGCTAGGGTTATGGGCGGGTGTTTGGGGAAAAAGAAGGAGAATCGGGTGCCTGTTAAGCTTTTCAAATCCATTTCTAACATGGCAATTGCCCTGGTCCAATGGTTAAAACACTTACCCCATTCAGATAAGGACGAGGGTTCAAGTTTAAGCCCCGTACTTTTTTTTCTTTTACGCACCCATACCCTGAGCCGTTCCCCACCTAGTTGGTGCTTATCATTAATATGAGCCGGCTCCATTACACAATAGAGTCCACTGGTCCAGTGGTTTGTGCGTGAGACTCCCCAGCACCCCCATATATTTTTAAAATCAGTTTTTAAGCATGAAATTAATTAATAAAAATTATTCTTATAAATACTTGACTACCCCAATCAGTTCCATTAATTTAAATTGATAAGTTTTGAGGAAAACAATTTTATTTGTCATTATTAGGTTAAAAAAATCTAATAAACTTAAATTTATTAATTTATCTTCTTTAACAAATTAATATTTAAAAATCATTGGTTTATAAATTATAGTTGGAATATAAAAATGGTTATTTTTATAAAACTCATTTATTTTGTAGAGGTCTTTTACATATATTTTAACCTTTTATATAAAAACATTTAAAGCACCTTTCATGCTCTTAATTAATAATTAATTTGGTTAATTATTAATAAATTAGAACATTATTTTTATTTCTAAAAATATGGTTTAATTACTAATTAAGCCAGTCATTTTTTTATTGTTTCATAAAAATCAAACTAAATAAATTTTATTTATTTATTTATACAGTCAATTATTATTTATTCAACTAAATATTATCCATTTATTTATTCATTAATTCGTATATTTACAAATAAAAGTACACTAATTATTTATACAGTTACCTGTTTATTTACAAAACAAATGAAGTCATTTATTTATTCTTGTACATATTCAAACTTCAATACAATTATCTATCAAGATCTATATAAATATTATTTGGAACTCGAAACAAATATTTTCTTATTTGATTAAGGAAAAACCCACACCCAATCCCTTTGTACATTATGATTTCTTTAATCATTTGAAGACACTATTGATACACTTATACCATCAAACCTAGGTTGATCTTGTGAATTGCTTAAACTTTTATGCAACAAACATCATACTTGTGCGACATTCAAAAGCTACTCATTACAAGGTGAGTTTCATAGCCCATTTTACATTACTTATTGTTTACAAATACTCGGGGTGGAACGTGTTTACAATACCTTACTTCACATAATTCACTTACTATGTCCTTTTGCAAGTTCTATGTGCTTCATGTCATAAACTACTTGGTGTTACATATGTTCATGTTTTTAGTACAATCATTAACTTGAGTTACAAGCCTAAGGTAGTACTTATTATGATCATATATATGGGAACCCGATTCATTACTTAACACAAATCTTGGCGGATTTGTGTATACATTTTGGTACCTTTCATAACACAATCAGGTGGATTGTGTATACATTGTTCATATTTCATAGCTTGATTGTACACTTGGAACCTTGTATATTTTCACATTTATGCCTTAGAATTGATATGGAAATAATGAATTCTAAATCATTTTCAACTTTTGTTGGTGTCAAAACCTAAGTTACTCACCAACTATTTGTACTTGACATTTACTTAACATGTTTCAGGCGCACACGTTTGAGGACAAGTCTTGATCATATAGGACTATGGACCTAGTTATATTTAATTCAAACTTTGATTATGTCATGTTTCTTTTGAAGTATGGGTTTCTCATTTCCTTGTAATGAATACTTAATATGGTTAAATAAATATTGGAACTTATTTAATAGTTGATCATGTGTTTTTGAACAACCATGTCTGCCCTGGCGTATAATCTGCCGTCGGTCGGGGTGTGACAGATTAGTATCAGAGCCATGGTTACAGGGAATTAGGTTATTAGAAATCAATGACCTAGTCTATAACCTTAGGATACTCCCCTTGTGTGATTATCCCGCATGTTATCTTATGTGTTATATTGCATGATACAATACGTATTATCTTATGTGCTATGTTAATTGATAACTTATATGATTACAAAATCTACCCATGTAATACCTTAATCGCTACATTACCTGATTAACCTACACGTTACCTATTTGATCACTCTAAATGCTACCCTAAGTATTACCATATCTTACACATAATCTTATTCATGTCTTTATACTCCCTCACCCTTATGCCCTGTGAATTATATCATCCTTATCATCACATGTGATGAAGCTCACCTTCGAGCCACAAAACACAATCCATAATGGTTCTCATCATAACCATGGGTTCAAATAATAGTGTTAATGGTACATGATGGTTGGAAGGGTGGGTGTAGACCCATGAGAGATTCTGACTAAGGATAGATTGGGTACTTAAGTTTGTCCCTTGTGACCCACCTCTCTTTCCTGGGAATTCTCTTCGTGGGTACACCACTTATAGGTCAAGTGTTACTCCTAACATACTATTATGAGAACTCGGTGTTATGACTAGTCAAATTTTAAACTCATGAAAACCTTTGTACTTAACGCTAAGCGTTTTATTATCACTTACGACCTTTTTCTTTTTGTGCTAGACATGGCCTCTTACCCTCCTCACTCCTCGGAATATCACCTCGAGACAGAGTCCGAGCATGAGGAAGACTTCGGATCCCCATCACCAGCCAACCGGTCACCGGCACAACCAGCTGCCAGATCCATGTTTGACCGCAGAGAAGATTGGCTTAGGAGCACAAGCATAAGACTCCGAGCATCCGAACCACCCCCACTGAGAGACCCTTATCTAGCACCTGACCCATACCATCCAAACCAAGGAGCAAGATAAGCCATGGAACCTACTAGTGCTATAGGAGTTCCAGCCGATGCCGCTCACCAATATGTGAGGTCCATGGAGTTTCTGAGGCAAAGAATGGAGCATGGGATAAGGCACGACCTGTTAGGTCAACAGATAGATGGCCTATTGGGTCAAGTGCGGTACCAGGAGGACCTAATTGCAAATCTAGGTACCCAGCTAGACATGATGGAAGGAGATAGTGTCACAACCCCAAATTTATTTACTTAATAAATAAAAATAGGTTGCAACGATTGGTTTATTACACGATAGCAGAAGCTGTAATGGTGATTTCTAAGACTTTATTACATATACGATTACTAAAACTAAATAAATACAATGATCTAAGTCCTGCTAGTTCAATGGTCGACTTGAGACTTGATAATCTATGCCCGTCCGGTTACTAGGACTTGTTCCAACATAGCTAGCCTATTCCAACCGCTCAATGGCTAAAGGTTACCTGAGAAACATACTTGAAAGTGTCAACACAAAGGTTGGTGAGTTCACAGAGTTTGTTTTTTTAGTACAGTTAGTTTTTCTCGAAAAACTAGACATGACTTAACCGTCATAAAATAAGTAGTTTTCCTTTGAAAACATGCCCATGACTTTACCGTCACAAAATAAGTAGTTTTCCTTTGAAAACATTCTCATGACTTAACCGTCATAAAATACGTAGTTTTCCTTTGAAAACATGTCCATGACTTTACCGTCATAAATAAGTGGTTTTCCTTTGAAAACATTCCCATGACTTAACCGTCATAAAATACGTAGTTTTCCTTTGAAAACATATACATGACTTAACCGTCATCAAATAAGTAGTTTTCCTTTGAAAACATGCCCATGACTTAACCGTCATAAAATAAGTAGTTTTCCTTTGAAAACATATACATGACTTAACCGTCATCAAATAAGTCGTTTTCCCAATCAAATAGTTCTTGTAAATCCAATTGTTCGCAAATTGTTCCAAGTATATATATGATAAACAGAACAAGTAATGTTGACCCATTTGTAAACTAGCTAGGAATACAAAGAATATGTTCATACATGAGGCGTAACCAAACCATGACAATTGTTCTTTCGCCCCTCATATTCGTTATCAGATGCTATGCGGCCATAAATCCTCCAGATTGTGGTTAGCACGACTAACCATGACCAGGGGACGTCACTCCCCATAGTACTATTCATAGGACCCTAGGCTATAGTTAATAGTTACTAAATTGTTCCAGGGGACTTTACGAGCTCTATAATTGTTCGTACTCATGCAAACATAAAGGTCAGGTCTTGTTCTCTTGTTACCATATGAAAATGTTTGTAAATGTGTTTTATGTTTTCTCAAATGTATCAAACATTTATTTTTCATGCTTTCAGATATTGTAAGTAATTGTTTCACAAGAGTTAAACCAAAATGTTCGTGTTGTTAAACATGTAAGCAAATATGTTTCATATTTTCAAATATGTTATGTAAGTATGTTTCTCCCCCGATGTTTATAAAACATTAAAAAGCTAAAAAAGGGCCGTGAAACTCACCTTATGTCCGATGAAATCCTAGCAAATAACAGTGCGCTAAGAGTTCCTGTCTATCCGTACCCTAATCACACAAGGTACTAATGTGTTAAGACTACCCGTCTTATACGTAAGTTGTTCATCCGACTTAACGAATCCCGTTAAGTACGCCTTTGTTTAGTAAAAATAGTGTTTTTATTTACGACTCATTGGTGATTATTATTTTTAACCGAATCTCTTCATATGTTCCATGTGCATATATCAAATGTTCATATTAGTATACTAATCTTTAATTCCTAGAACATTTCCATAATTTAACCAAAACTGTATACCAACATATATATATCACAAATTTTATCCATAAACATATATTTTTAGTAACACCTTTCACGTTCATATGTTGATGATAATCGTTCGTATGTCTTCTTGAATCATAGGACACTACCTCGGGTCTTGCCAGGTAAGTCACACATGATCATATAACTTCACGAACATGTATCCTTCAACGTAACACATGAATGGAATGAAGGGTTTATGAAGAACACCATCATCCAAGTGTTATTTTATGTGATTTTATATATATATATATATATATATATATATATATATATATATGTAGTTTATATTTGATGTGTCCTTGTCTTGTCCATGGTCCTTCTAGTTTTGTATTTTATGTATGAACATGTACATGTTTAAATATATGTATTCGAACATGACTTATGAAGGAATAAAGCCAAAACTCATCAAGACTTTTATGTTTTATTTTGTTCCTGAAAACTCAGATTTTTAGGCGTACTCCGAGTAGATTTTTAGATGGTTTTAGAAGACCAAATGACTTGGGGTTTTCTTCTAAAATCAAGTTTATTGAAACCAGAGGAGATGTGAAAAAGAATTACTGGATTTGGAGTTGGGTAGGTACCTCAAAACAGAAAAATGAGAAGGGGTGTCCAGATTCGACCTGCACTGAGCGGTCTTCTTGCGCCGGCTGTTTGGAGGTCGAATACTCCATGGGTTCGAGTGATTCCACTTGGGTTCTCCTCTGTTAACATAGAGCTTTATTCTAGAAAAAGAATGGACTTATTTGGCCAAGTAACGAAGGAGATATGGCCTTCCGAAGTTGACCGAAATTCTGGCAGAAACTGAGTTACGGGATTTTGGCCTTCTTTCGGTTTTTGGGGCTGGTTAAAATTAGAGAACAAGATGTGGTGTCGAGTTCATGCCACTAGACAAGATAGGTGATGAACAACGAGTAGAAAGATGGTAGAGGCTCGTGATGCTACAAAACTCGACTCTTAGACTCCAAGACCTCCTTAAATCTCTAGCTCTAACCCAAACTCTCTATACTTGTGTTCTTGGACTAAGGATGCAAAGTGTGCAAGTGTGCATGTGTGGATAGATTATATAGATGGAAAGAAAGATTGAGTTTGAGTGTTAAGTTTCACAAAATTAATGCAAGGTATGTCTTGAATACATGGACATGACCTTTGTACAAGTTCTTGGTTGACTAAGCATGGTCCTATGACACAAGAGTGATGTGGTGGTTGATTTTTCAAGTGGGTGGCCCCCTCTAAGGCAATTCTCAGCCGAGAGGTGCACAAGGCAAATGGGTTTGAGTGTGATATCTCCCTAAATCATTGAAAGTATGACATGAAGAGATGGATTTGATGTTTAGCTTGGATTACACTTGAAATGGTATGGCTCCATTATGACACATGCATGGAACAAGATTGAAGTGGTCAAGGGGGTGTCCCCACCTTGATTCAGCCGAGATTGGTTATGGGGGGTGGGGGTTGGTACTTGTTTTAAACACTAGTTGAAATCTAAGTATTAGTTAGATAGTTTTTAGATAGTGTAAACCCGGTAGGTGCTCCCGTGATATAATACCCGGTGTAAAACTTTTAAACGATTCATTACTTATATGTTTTTGTGTGGTTTGACTAGTTTCAATATTTTACTAGTTAACCCGACATAGTCACTACTATACTATATTGTACATGTATACACATAAAATAACTTAGAGTTATGTAACTTATTTATGTGTCAACTTTTTATAAAAGTTAGTCACCAATATTTATGTTTTTATACTCAAACGTGACACTAGACTTTTCTAGAATAACATTCTTTTTAATCACCAACGACTGTATCTTGTGGGTTATAACTGTTTACTCTTCTAGTAATTCTTAAAATTACTAAAGTATGATACGTTTTATTTTGCTAGACTCCTTGACAATACTATGTCAAAGATAATATTCCAGGAATATGGAGTATGAACGTGCTAAAATAATATGGCTTTTGACCTGAAATACTGGGTGTCACAGATAGGGAGATATTTGATGCTCGTACGGAAATAGCTAGAGCCGAGGCCCGTTTTGCAATACGAGTAACCATAAAAATGTTCATCTTGGTGCTCATCTGCTTGCTGGTGGAAAGCTACCTGAGACGTTAGCCGGATTTTCTATTATTCATTTTTTTTAATTTAATTTGAACCCGTTACTCTATGTTTGGAATAAGAGTTTGACATTTTATCATTCAGTGTTAAATTTCATATTACAATATGAATGTCATTACTCGATGATTTAATATTGCAAGCATAAAATACATCCGTTATATTTTCATCAAGAATACCCAAGCATCGCAAAAAATTGCTAGTTTTGAGAAGTAAATTCTAAACCCCCCCCCCCCTATTAGGTAGCACATTATAAACCCTTGGAGAGGAGCTTTTCTAGAAGGCTTAAAACCCATATCCTGTACCATATCTCAAGAACACATACATGAGGATTATGTATCCTCTTAGTTCTTGAGATAGAAAGAGGGACAGAAGGAGGAGCAATCAAGACATTTCTACCCTACGAGACCTTCCGGATGTGTTTCCCCGAAGATCTACCCCATCTTCCTCTTGTTCGTAAATTTGAATCCCTCATCGATTTGAATCGAGATCTAACCTCGTAGCCAAACTTTCTCATCGTCTTGCTATCACACCCCCGAATTCCACTAACGGAGTTTTACCGTTTGGCGTGTGACAAACCAGGATCTCAGTCATTAGTTACATCAAACGATGCTATATGGGACTTAAAATGTTATAACATAAAAGTTCAGAGATAAATGCGGAAGCGATTTATGTCCAATAGTTACTGCGCAAAACAAACGCGCCCAAGTTTAGTTTAATAAAAGCAAGTGAATCGTTTTAAATGTTTGCATAAGAATGCAATGACAGTAGGACTCAATACATGTCCTAAGTGTGCAACCTGTGCCAAAGCGAGTTGAGAAACATGTAAGAAAAAGTGTCAACACGAGGTTGGTGAGTTCACAGGTTTGTATGTAAATAAACTGTTTGAGTGTTGCTGGATCCACATACGTAAGTCACACCTATTGCTAGCTAGACAATGTACAAGTTACTCTAAGCGTTCGCAACCGAAGCTGACTGTTTATGTTTGAGATGCCTTCCGCCATTGCTAACATCCACAATGGCAAGTGTTTAGGACAATTTACACCCGTTAGACCTCCAATCAAGTTAGCGTGAGTAACCCGGGTGGAGTTTGTCAAACCCAGTAGTACTACTCAAATTTCCTCGCTATACTCCATATAATAACGGTCCGAGTGTGTAAGGACTTTGCATATTATGTTTTCACTTAGGTACAAAAGTGGTAATGAAATACTATGTGATCCATGTCCGTGTGTATGTCTCTCCCTGGCTGGGAGACAAGTAACGGATGCCTGTTCGTATGTATGTTTCTCCCCAACGGGAAAACAAGTAATATGATGTTTGTTTGTACGCATGTTTCTCCCCAACGGGAAAACAAGTAAGATGATGTTTGTTTGTACGCATGTTTCTCCCTAACGGGAAAACAAGTAAAATGATATTCATTTGTATGCATGTTCCTTCCTAACGGGAAAACAAGTAAAATACTGTTTGTGTGTATGCATGTTTCTCCCCAACGGGAAAACAAGTACAATAATGTTCGTGAGTATGCGTGTTTCTCCTCAACGGGAAAACAATTAAAATAATGTTTGTGAGTATGCATGTTTCTCCCCCAATAGGAAAACAAGTAAAATGGGGCCGTAAAACTCACTTGAGTTGTCTACGAGCAGTAGGTAGCATCACACAAGTATGAAATTTGGTACACAAGTGTTAGCCTGCAACGGCTTACGTATGCCCTAGAATTATAAACATAACAATTAGGGACTCATTGGGATTTGTGACGACGAAACGGAAGATTAGAATCTCTTAAAACATTCTAAGGACTAACGAGTAGACGAACGTGTCCACGGGAATATAGGTTTCATGTTGATATCGGTTTTTATGTTCAGCCACAAATAGGGAACCTTTAGGTCATGATACATCTCATCAGAACTAGGATGAATAGAATAGCGCGATTCGTGAGATTCACCCATTACAAGTTACCTTATGTTCCCGTGCTTTGGAACCCATATTCGCCCTGTGAAGTAGCGAATACTGTCTGATTTAAATTCGATTTGGTTCTCCATACCACGTGTGGATTCCAACGGTAAGTTTTCCTCTTTCAGGACTTCGAGTTGAGCACTACAGATCTAATCAGGTAGTCTGGGGTGGATAGTGAGTCGTAATGCTCGAACTCGTCTGGGCTTAGTTTCTTTTCGGCTTAGGGCATCGACTACCATGCTAGCCTTGCCCGGATGATACTTGGTAGCACAGTCATAGTCGTTCAAGAATTCGATCCAACGACGTCGTTGTATGTTCAACTCTTTCTGTTCAAAGATATGCTGAAGACTCTTGTGATCGGTGTAGATAGTGCATTTGGTACCGTACAAGTAATGTCTCCAGATCTTTAGTGCAAATACCACGGCTCCTAACTCTAAGTCATGAGTCGTGTAAAATTTTTTTTCTCATGGATTTTCAGTTGACGCTAAGCGTATGCGATCACTTTCTCGCGTTACATCAGTACACAACCTAGACCTTGAAGGGATGCATCGCAATACACCACAAAGTCATCCGTTCTTTCCGGAAGAGATAGGATGGGTGCACTGCAGAGTTTCTATTTCAGAAGTTGGAACGCTGACTCCTAGGTGTCACCCCAGTTATAGGGTTTACCCTTTTGAGTTATGGCTGTGAGGGGTTGGGCAATCTTGGAGAATCCTTCGATGAAACGACGGTAATAGCCAGCCAATCCCAGATATTGTCGTACCTCCGTCGGTGCCGCCCAATTCTTGATTGCTTCTATTTTAGATGGATCGACATGTATTCCTGTCTCGTTGACTACATGTCCTAAGAATTGCACTTTGCGAATCCAGAATTCGCACTTGGAAAGTTTTGCATACAATTGCTCTTGTTTCAGTAATTCCTGATTCACACGAAAGTGTTCCTCATGTTCATCCATATTCTTGGAATAGATGAGGATGTCGTCAATGAAGACGATGACAAACCGGTTAAGGTATGGTTTACACACACGGTTCATGAGATCCATGAATACCGCAGGTGCATTGGTCAATCCAAATGGCATGACCATGAATTCACAGTGACCATACCTAGTTCTGAATGCCGTCTTTGAGATGTCTTCGTCTCGGACTCTCAACTGATGATAACCGGATCTAGGATCTATCTTGGAATAGAAGCTTGATCCCTGGAGTTTGTCAAACAAATCATCGATGTGGGGTAAAGGATAACGGTTCTTGATGGTTAGTTCGTTTAGCTCATGGTAATCGATGCGTATGCGGAAAATCCCATCTTTCTTCTTGACGAATAGGACTGGAGTTCCCCATGACGATGAGCTAGGTTGGATGAAACCTTTGTCCAACAACTCTTGCAGTTGTGTAGATAGTTCTTGCAATTCACTAGGTGCAAGTCTGTAGGGTGCCCGAGCAATAGGTGCTGCTCCGGGTACTTGATCGATTTGGAATTCGACTTGACGATGTGGTGGAAGACCAGGAAAGTCTTCGGGAATTACTTCCGGATAATCACGAATGATTGGAATGTCATCAATCCTCTTCTCCTCAGATGGCTGCTCAGTGACGAGAGCCAAAATGGCAGTATGACCCTTACGTAGACACTTTTTCTCTTTCATGAAGGATATGATGCATATTACTACACCACTCCTTTTGCCTTAGACAAAAAGGGTTTCTCCACTTGGGAGAGGAAGGCGAACAATTTCTCATGACGGATAATCTCGGCTTGGTTCTTAGATAACCAATCCATTCCGACAGTTATGACGGTCAAGCTTATGACCGGTCAATCCTAGCTTACATCATCTAAGAATGTGAGTTGCTTCGATTATTTGACCGTCCACTATTTCTATAGTGTACTTAGTTCCTAATAGAGTTGGGGTACGACCGCACCAACATGAAATTTGTGAGGTCACTGAAATAACTGAATGTGCCGGGGTATAAATCAAATTAGACTGAGGACTAGTCACAGGATAAAGTAATAGGGTCAAATGAAATTTATTGTTGGAGTTTAAAGGATAACGTGTTAGAAGGAAAAGAATTCTTCCAATTTCGCTTACATACATGGAGATGATGGGTTTTGTCATGAGGTTCTACCAGAGTTTCAATCGAGTTGGTTTCTATGATCACGTTTGGATGAGAGTCTTAAGTTCACTAAGGCTCTTACACGAGTTATATAAAATAATGGGTTCTATGGATGATAGTTCAGTGTGTTCGTAAATACCTTCAACATGATACTCACGTCTATCAACTGTTGAACAGGTGTAATGATACCAACTAGTCGTTGAGCAGGTTACAAGAACTTCTACTGACAGTGGAAGTTTAAGTTTGTAGACCACTGATTAGGACCATTTATCCACGCACTAGGTTTCACCAGGACTTACATGCACCTCAAATTACTATTACGTGTGCACTTGTAATGATAATTTGCTTTGCATGCTTGCCCTAGCTTCTCCCTGTTTTGGGTCAAAATGTCCTTTAGTTTGTATTGCCGAGTACAGAGTGTTGTCAGATATGATAAGTCATCGAGAGGCTTAGTCATCAACCATAAGTTGATCAACTAGAACTCATATCAGGATGAGTAGTCAGGAATCGTTTGATCCGAGTATTCACTCGAGTTGAAATACAATACGATGGTCCAATCCAGCGGATTGTAGATGAAATCATGCACGCAAAATGCGACTTCGAGAAGTGAAACTAGTTCATGGATATGTGTCACTGGAAGAGGAAAAATAGCCGCCCTTCAAACCGAGTTAGGATAGGGTTTGAGTATGTAATGAGCAGGGCGTTCTCATCCTTGTGGTCAATCTTTCTCCAACAGAATATCGACCAAAGCGCGAGCCCACGGCTCAGGAAAGTGATGACATCTATGTGTCAATGAATTTCTACCATAATACATGCAATGGTATGCCTTCACCCGGCGTATTGTTGCTAGCGGGTACAGTAGGGACTCGCCTCCGACGAACCCTACTCCCAAAGAGATATGTGCCATTGCTGGGTGTGTCCCTAATACGGTCCTAAGAAGTCACACCACTTCTGATTGTGTCATCGATAGGTTTAAGCCGGTGTCATCTTTGGCTCTGATGGTGTAACAAGGGTGCATATGATGGTGGTGTGAGTGACTCTTCCGAAGGCTTCGTCTCGCTGCCCACGGATGGGAGTGGATGTTGTTCTGATGACTTCCCGAGTGTCGCCACCGGGAATGATGATATAATGAAATGACGTGTTCCTCGTCAAAAGAGGGTGATATGGATGTTGTCATCATGACTGTAATGCAATGTATGTATGTATACCATGTGTATCATGTATGAGTGTCTGTGTCGTGTAACTAATGCATGTCTTGCTATCACACCCCCAAATTCGACTAACGAAGTTTGACCATTTGGCGTGTGACAAACCAGGATCTCAGTCATTAGTTACATCAAATGACGCTATATGGGACTTAAAATGTCATAACATAAAAGTTCAGAGATAAATGCGGAAGCGGTTTATGTCCAATAGTTACTGCGCAAAACAAACGCGCCCAAGTTTAGTTTAATAAAAGCAAGTGAATCGTTTTAAATGTTTGCATAAGAATGCAATGACAGTAGGACTCCATGCATGTCCTAAGTGTGCAACCTGTGCCAAAGCGACCTGAGAAACATGTAAGAAAAAGTGTCAACACGAGGTTGGTGGGTTCACAGGTTTATATGTAAATAAACTGTTTGAGTGTTGATGGATCCACATACGTAAGTCACACCTATTGCTAGCTAGACAATGTACAAGTTACTCTAAGCGTTCGCAACCGAAGTTGACTGTTTATGTTTGAGATGCCTTCCGCCATTGCTAACATCCACAATGGCAAGTGTTTAGGACAATTTACACCCGTTAGACCTCCAATCAAGTTAGCGCGACTAACCCGGGTGGGGTTTGTCAAACCCAGTAGTACTACTCAAATTTCCTCGCTATACTCCATATATTAACGGTCCGAGTGTGTAAGGACTTTGCATGTTATGTTTGCACTTAGGTACACAAGTGGTAATGAAATACTATGTGATCCATGTCCGTGTGTATGTCTCTCCCTGGCTGGGAGATAAGTAACGGATGCCTGTTCGTAAGCATGTTTCTCCCCAGCGGGAAAAAAAGTAAAATGATGTTTGTTTGTATGCATGTTTCTCCCCAATGGAAAAACAAGTAAAATGATATTCGTTTGTATGCATGTTCCACCCTAACGGGAAAACAAGTAAAATAATGTTTGTGTGTATGCATGTTTCTCCCCAACGGGAAAACAAGTAAAATAATGTTTGTGAGTATGCATGTTTCTCCTCAACGGGAAAACAATTAAAATAATGTTTGTGAGTATGCATGTTTCTCCCCCAATAGGAAAACAAGTAAAATGAAACTCACCTGAGTTGTGTACGAGCAGTAAGGTAGCATCACACAAGTATGAGATTTGGTACACAAGTGTTAGCCTGCAACGGCTTACGTATACCCTAGAATTATAAACATAACAATTAGGGACACATTGAGATTTGTGACGACGACACGGAATATTAGAACGTCTTAAAACATTCTAAGGACTAACGAGTAGACGAACGTGTCCACGGGAATATAGGTTTCTTAATATAATAATTAAGATAAATGTGTTACGTGTTGAACGTCTCTAATTACGAATAATATTAAATACATAAATTAATTCGTACGTTTGTACCACTGATTAATGGCCTAATAAAATAATATAATTTAATATATTATTTTTAGGTTTAGAGAATTTCACATTTATTAAATCTTTTGGTAAAAATAATAAATATTTTATTTTTATTTGATGATATAATCATGGGTAAATTATATTATTTAGTTTGAAAAGCTAATCAAAGTTTATAAACGTGGCGAAAATAATATATAAAATTATTATTTTATTCGAAATCGTGGTTTGAAAATAATATAAATATATTATTTTTTAAGTGGGAAATAATATTAAATATGGGTTATAAAATCAAACTCGATCCTGCGGGTGTTTTCTGGGGCTAAAACACTTTAATATATTATTATAATAATATAGGGATTGATTTTTATTTGAAAATATTGTTTGAAGATGGTTTAAAAATAAAAACAATGTGGAGAGACTCGAACCCGGGTCTCTCCCACACAGGCACACACAACTAACCACTCCACCCGCTAGGGCTATCGCATCAGAATCCGATTTCAAAATCTTTTATCATTCAAGTCCCTGTGTTCCTCCTCCCATGTAAACCCGAATCAAGAACCTCCCCGATTCCATCGATTTCGATTCTGAGAGGGGTACGATGGCATAGGGGTTTTGTTCATGGGTGATTTGTGAACCTACTAACCAGTTTAATTTGGAAAACCATCGAGTTTTAGATCGTTTAATTCTTATTTGAAATCGTCGAAAACCCTAGGATGAACCTGGAATTAAATTGATTGAATCTGATAATGAAAAAGGTTGGATTCATAGGGCTATTACAGATTATTAGATTGCAAAACTGTCTATGTAAGTTAATTGGATTAAGGTTGCGTTTAGATCAGTAATCGATTAAACCCAAACTGTGATGAACCCTAGAATTCATTCATCACTATTTCGATGTTAGATGTTCGAATTAGTAGAGGGATTTCAAAGGGTAGGTGATTGCGAGTATATTCATGCAAGTTAATTGCAATGAGATAGAGTCTAGGATATAGCTTGACTAAACCCGAAATTACATGAACCCTAGAATTGAATCGTGTTTAATTCGGTGTTGTAAGCCCCAAATAGCAGAGGGGTTTCAATCAACAGATGAAAACGAAGTTAAGGGTACGAGAACTTACCAGTTTGGATCTGAATTAAGTGAGATCAACTAAAACAACAGTCGACGGTGGATGGCTTGGTTCTTGACGAGTTTAACTGCTTCTCCGATCAGATTATCGTGTGTAAAAGACTCAGATGGGTTCGTTTGATGTGCGCAGAGGGTTTGTACATGAATTGGTAATCGAAGTTTGTCGAATTCGATTGATTAAACATTGAGTTTGACGGTTACAACTTTAATAGCCACAAATTTATTTCCAATTGACACAATGATGGTGATTAAAACTGTTATGATGACCGTTAATGACATCAACGTGCAAATTCAGTTACTAGTTCGTGCAAACCATCGATCATGGATTCGAATTTGGATCAAACGCTCATGGGTTTGACTTTCAAAGTCAACGAAATCAACTCTTGGGTAAATACAGAAATAGTCCCTGCATTTTCATGTCTATGAGTTTGGAAATTGACAGAACTAGTCCCTCAGGTTTGAGTTAGGTCAAGAACAAGTTTTTAACTATAGACGAATTACATGATTGGTCCTTCCAACTCATGCATGTGAGTTTGAAAGATAGAAAAGATTGGTCCCTAGGGTTTGAGATTTGAGAATTGACAATTCTAGTCCCTGAAGTTTGTGACTAGTTAGGGTTTAACTGGATTTCTAACCGAGTTAGCATGAAAAGTCCGGATTGTCACATATTTGCTAACTAGTTAGCACGAAAAGTCCGGATTGTCACACTTGCACCCTCAGAAATGTATGAGCTTACTAGCCAACTTAAAGAAGATGATTCATTTTGCGTGGGCGTTAACCATTCATACAAACATTGACGAATTTAAAAATTTAAAACTCAACTACCTACGTTGTACACGAACGCCGAGCAACACGCTTGCCCACAAAGCTCAACCACCTACACCCAATCCCTTTGTACATTAGAATTTCTTTAATCATTTGAACATACTATTGATACACTTATACCATCAAACCTAGGTTGATCTTGTGAATTGCTTGAACTTTTGTGCAACAAACATCATACTTGTGTGACATTCAAAAGCTACTCATTACAAGGTGAGTTTCATAGCCCCTTTTACATTACTTATTGTTTACAAATACTCAGGGTGGAACGTGTTTACAATACCTTACTTTACATAATTCACTTACTATGTCCTTATGCAATTTCTATGTGCTTCATGGCATAAACTACTTGGTGTTACATATGTTCATGTTTTTAGTACAATCAATAACTTGAGTTGCAAGCCTAAGGTAGTACTTATTATGATCATATATATGGGAACCCGATTCATTACTTAACAAAATCTTGGGGGATTTGTGTATACATTTTGGTACCTTTCATAACACAATCAGGTGAATTGTGTATACATTGTTCATATTTCATGGCTTGATTGTACACTTGGAACGTTGTATGTTTTCACATTTATGCCTTAGAATTGATATGGAAATAATGAATTCTAAATCATTTTCAACTTTTGTTGGTGTCAAAACCTATGTTACTCACCAACTATTTGTAGTTGACATTTACTTAACATGTTTCAGGCACACACATTTGAGGACAAGTCTTGATCATATAGGACTATGGACCTAGTTATATTTAATTCAAACTTTGATTATGTCATGTTTCTTTTGAAGTATGTGTTTCTCATTTCCTTGTAATGAATACTTAGTATGGTTAAATAAATATTGGAGCGTATTTAATAGTTGATCATGTGTTTTTGAACAACTGTGCCAGCCCCGGCGTATAATCCGTCATCGGTTGGGGTGTGACAACCGCCTCCAGCCGCAAAATTTTTCCTTTGGGCACATGTAGCGGACCGTCAAGCCTTGGGCTAGCGGTCCGCTAGCCCCTTTCTGCCTTAGCGAACCGTTAAGGACTGGGTGACGGTCCGTGATAGGGTTTAGACGCGTCATTTTTCATCTGCTACGTGGCATCTCATCATTACTCCCTTCTTCTCCACGTAGCGGACCGCTAAGACCTTGGTAGTGGTCCGCTACTGGCCAAAAATCAGAAATTTCATTTTTTTAGTCCTTGTACTTTAAGGCAAACCTTTTTTAGCCCCTAAACTTTGAGTTGTTGACATTTTTTGCCCTTATTTCCTTGGAAACTTTTGAGGTGTTACAAATCTTCCCTCTTTAAAAGAATTTTGTCCTCGAAATTCAACATTACTCGAACAATTGTGGATACCTAGCTTTCATATGTTCGGTTAATTCCCAGGTTTGGTAAGCACCCTTTCGACCTTGCCATTGAACCAATACCATTGGTATTGTCTTCTTTCTTAGCTTCCGATCTTGTGTTCCTAAGATCTTAATAGGTTGCTCGATGAAGTAAAGTTTATCATCAATATGCACATCATCTAATGTGATTGCCTGAGTTGGATCTGCCAAGCACTTGCGAAAACAAGATTTGTGAAAAGTGTCATGGATACCTTGCAAAGCTTCAGGCAATTCTAACTTGTATGTCACTGCCCCGACTATTGTGGTGATCTTGTAAGGTCCAATATATCTCGGTCCAAACTTTTCTCGCTTTCTGAATCTTACAACACCTTTCCATGGTGAAACTTTTAGCATAACATGATCACCGACTTTGAATTCTAAAGATCTTCGAAGTCTATCCGCATAACTCTTCTGCCTGTTTTGGGAAATTTTCAGTCGTTGTTTAATCTGAACTATCTTATTAGTTGTTTCCTAGAAGATTTCTTTTCCAGATAACTGACTATCTCCGATTTCAGTCCAACAGACTGGAGTTCTGCATTTTCTACCATATAATGCATCGAATGGCGCAACTTTAATACTTGAGGGGTAGCTGTTGTTGTAGGAAAATTCTAGTAGTGGTAGGTGATTAATCCAGCTACCTTTGAAATCGATTGCACAAGCTCTTAGCATATCCTCCAAGGTTTGGATCGTTCTTTCACACTTTCCATCAGTCTGAGGGTATGTTGTACTCATGTTAATCCAAGATTATTTTAAGATGATTAACATGTTCTTCCGGATTTCAGGAGTAGATGATGATATCGAATTTATTTGTAACACCTAGAAAATACTCAAAAGGACTAAAGGGGATAATATTTTAAGGTTTAGTGGCTAAAGGAGGTAAGTCCCCAAAGTAGGAGGACTAGAATTGCAATTAAATAAAAGATTGAGGATAAAAAATGAAAAATTGTGAAAATAGGCCGGTAGCGGACCGCTACCAGAAGGCCTGGCAGACCGCTACGTAGCGGAGAAGGTAATCATGAGGGAATGCCACGTGTTGGACTCATGGAATGATGAGCCTGCCCTATGGCGGACCGCTACGGCGTGCATAACAGTCCGTTAGACGTAATACGGACCCGATAAATGAGCAGCCGACACGTGTTTTAGTGACTCGCCGACCTAGTTAGGTGGCGGACCGCCACTGATGTGTGTAAACGATATATATATTTTTATGAATATTTTTACACAATTAGTTTTAAAAAGGGTTTTCACCAAAGACTAATCACAAACACCGGGCATGTGTACCCGTCGGATAGCAATATAGTAAAGGTAAGAATCGGATATCAATCCGTGGACACGGTGCAATGCAATAGTAAACCGAAACTAAAAACAATCAAGTGATGGGTAAAAGATAATTTGAGGGTTGTTTAATTCTAGCATGAAAATATATAAAAAGCTAAACTAAAATCACAAGTCAAACAATCAAGGAAGGAAGATCACTTAGGTGCCGAATCCATATAGAATACATTCAATACACTCATGGAAGCATGGCAAATACATGAAACATAGATTGACTAAATTCTCGTCAAATACATCTAATCAAATGATCAATCGGAAAGCTAGAATGATTGATACAAACTAACCATCTAAAATCATGCAATGAAGCTCACGTGTTGTAATCATGTCAATGTTTATAAAGATTGAACTACTTTCCGATCAAGGTACCCTAATCTAACAACTAGTTGGAAAGATAATATAAAAAACACACTATCCACCTCAAGTTTATTTAATTAGACAACAATATGTACTTCTTCAACATACAATGTTCATACAAAGTTTACATAAATTAGGGGATTGTGTAAACAAATCGTAGATAAACATAATGCTAAGCATGAAACATCATAACAAACACTTTGTCTTTCCAAACACAAGCATAAAGATACACATTCAAGAATCATAAATCATGAGCAAGACTTCATCCACTATTCCTTGTCAAAAGCCATAAAATAGCATACAAACATACACCAATTCATGAATATAAGGATAAACTATAAGTTTTCCTACATTATATAGCATACACAAATACAAGTCTTTGCAAACAACTTTAAATTCTCAAATACATAATTTCATTGAAGAATAATCATACGATTTTCATAAAATTAACACAATGATTGCCAATAATCCATAGATGTTGTCAAATAATTCTAAACTTCATCTAAACCAAAGTGAACAAGAGTTTTAGCTCGTCATGAGCATAAGAATGACAAACAAGCAGGGAAAAATGGTAAGAAACATGAATGGAATACAAGAATCAAACCACTCCTCAAAGCCTAGATGTTGTTGTTGATGTATGGTGATCCTCTTGATGTAATAATCCTTCCTAGAAGCTTGGAATGTGGCTGGAACAAGGTTGGTTCGAGAACAAAACAATGGGTTTTTGCTCTGGTTGCTGAATACCCAAGTCTGAGAAAAAAAGCTATGTATTTATAAAACTGGGGGGGGCACGACCGTGCCAGGTGGTAAGGCACGACCGTGCCTTACCACCGGGCACGACCGTGCCAGGTGGTAAGGCACGACCGTGCCTGGTGATTACCGCGGTCGTGGGACAGGTGGTTGACCGATCCATAGCTTCCATTGGATCCTTTTTTCGAGGTCATACGGGCATGAGGTCATGAATCAGGCTCACATGTATGTACGCGGCCGTGGGGGTGCTTGAGCATGGTTGTGCTGGGAACTTGGCTTGGCGTGGTCGTGCCAAGTAAAGGGCATGACCGTGCTTCTGACTAAGAAACCCAAACTTTTCTCAAAAACTCATGGAATCTCCTTCTTTGTCAACTTAGCTCCACAAAAAACGTACAAAACTGAAAATGAAGCAAATAAGTGTCTAAACTAGGGAAATAGCCGGAATGAGCGAAGTTTTGTGCCAAAAAGATGTGTAATTCTTAACACATCAAACAATCCCACACTTGAACATTGCTTGTCCTCAAGCAAATCAAACTAAAACAAAACTTTCAATGGCACTATAGATCAATTCAGAAAACTGTAAGCATTAATAAAATTATAAAGGTTTGACAAACTTCTCAAGAAACGCAATGTTGACTAAATGAAACCCAAGGAGCCCAATGAAGTAATAACTGAAGAGCAAATGAATATGTGATGGCGTGGTGTTTAATATATAAAATATATATTTGTTTTAGAAATGGTTTCACGATATCAGGTTTTAAATTTATAAAATGATAAATACTCAAACTAAACACACACAATAGGCAAGCGTACCTATCACAGCGCAGTATAGTTTAGGTAAGACCCAAGTATCAAACCAATTGACACAGTCGAGTTCCAATACTCAACGTTTGTTATCGTTTAGCCGGTTTAATTAGTGAGTGGGTTGTGTGCGTTTGTGAAGCAGGAAAGTAAATGATAGAAAAGTAAATGACGGTAAAGTAAATGACAAAAAAGTAAAAATGTACGTGAAGTGTGTAACAGAAACGTAAATAGCAGAATAGTAAATAGCAAGAAAGTAAATATCTCGAAGATGATCAGGTCACGAAGAGTATTGCTTTGGGCTTCGAATCCGCTTGGTATATGATAATGTTAAGTTGACTAACCCGGTGGTATAATAATACAAATGTGTGAACGGTAAACCGCTAGAGCCTCATTCTCACAACATTTGGTTCACGAATTAAAATCTTTAACAATAAAATGGTAACGATTCCCTCTAGGGACAACGTTACCCTCAACTCTTTGAATGCTATCTCCAAGTTGGTTTAAGACATCGAACTTAAATGCTTATTTATTTTTGTTAAAAGAGTGATTAGACTTTGTTCACCGGGAGGCGGTGCAACAATGGGACCATGTATAAAGACGTACCGTTCCTAACATGATTTCACAATTCTTGGTTTCATAACAAGTTCGTATAAAGACGTACGACCTTATTAGTATTAACCAGGCCTTGGCTTATCAAAATTCACTTGTATAAAGACGTACATGTATCAAGAGAAGTTTGATTAAAAAGGCTTTACGGTCTTATGCTTTAAAAGCCAGAACACTCACAAGTGTAAAGACAAGTTTAGACAATGATAAAATGCCCACCTAGAAGGTGGTTTTAAGAGAGAATAATTAAAGACATGAACATACCACTAGATTAATACGTTAAACATTAACATACACCAAACTTCATCTTCACCCTAGCAATACAAAGAGTTTAGCCACGAATGGCCATACTAACTAGCGTAACGCTGAGTTTCGTAGGCTCCTCTATTGCGGACAAAGACATGGAGCCTCTCTACTCCCTACTCTAAACTACAGAAACGAACTCTCTTGAGCTATGATAATGTGTATTGAAGTGTGTGGAATGAAGAACCAAAGCCTCCCATTTATAGGCCTCAAAACGAGCAATGCACGACCGTGCACTGGATTGCACGGGCGTGCAAACACCTCGGGAATCAAACAGGGTACAAAGAATAGTGTACTGGTGCTTGGGGAGCAAGCAGAGAAAATGCACGCCCGTGCATTGGGATGCACGCCCGTGTATTGGGATGCACGGCCATGCATCCCCCTGCCTGCTGTACAGTTTTGTCTTTTAGCTCCTGGTTGACTTTTGTTGACCTTGGTTGACTTCTTGGGGGTCAAAGCTCAGGAATGATCTTCCAAAAGGCTTGATTTCTTGGTGTTTTTGACTGGTTTTAGCTTTGTTTATCTCATGACACCGAATAATCTGCAATAATGAAATATTAACATTTTACGTATCAATTGAAAGGTTATTATTCAATTAGTACTATAATATGGAGATTATTATGCATGCAAAACATGTATAATTAAGGCATATCATAATACCCCACACTTAAACTTTGTTTGTCCTCAAGCAAAGTCATGCATGATCAGACCTATAACTAAAGTCTTTACAAAAGGTAAGGGAGCTCCAAGTGACTGGAGACTCCTGGATAACTCATGAGTCGCTTGTAACACCCGGATAATTCCCAAGGGCCAAAAGTGTCAAAATAGAAAGTTCAGGGGTTGAACTTTAATTCCCCAAAGATAAAGGACTAAAACTGAAAATTCTGAAAATAGAAGGGGTAGCGGACCGCTACCCTAAGCCTTAGCGGTCCGCTACGTGGAGGCTAAGGAATAAACCGGGAGTTGACACGTGCTCCTGTGACTCGCCGGTCGAATTTCGACGCGTGGAAGGGTGGCAGACCGCCAGCCTTAACCTTAGCGGTCTGCTACGTAGGCGCCAAGCGAATTAAGCCACCTCAATGGGTGGCGGACCGCCACTGCCTTATGTAGCGGTCCGCTACGGGCCCCAAGCTCACCCTATAAATAGAAGCTCGACTCCAGCACATCTTGCTCACACAAACACTTTCAATTCACACACCTAAGCTCTGGTAGCTCGATTCCCGAGGTTCTGGTCCGCTCCCGAGAGTCCGGTTTCTCGCAATTCATCTGCAAACTACCATAAGTAGTGCCGAGGTAAGGTTTCTAAACACCCTAAGGTTCCTTCATATAAACCTAAGATAGGGATATTGATTATGATAATGTCGGATATTATTAGGGTTCTGTCAAAGTGTTGATTATTATATTCAATACAGGAGGAGGTTCTAATTACTGTGAGTTTCTCTTAACTGTGCTCTATGAAATGTTTTGGCAAATGATTTGTATCTGAAATTCCAATACTATCCGTGCATATAACCTATAATAAGTACTTATTATGGCCATGATTGGGGTGGGAGCTAGGGACAAGATTGATCTTCTTTGTTAGATCTGGTCTAAGGGTGACCAGCGCTCCCGGAAGGTTCCTGAATATATGTATGTTGTAGACTCAAAATCTAAGGGCGATTCGGGTGATGGATTGGAATGGATGGTTATAAGACCCAGACGGGGCATTCATCCCTATATCAAAGATGCATTGTGAAAATGTGATTTTGTTTATGAACTCACCAGCATAAGCTGATCCAAAATGTTTTCAAATGTTTTTGAGCACAGGTGAACCCTAGCTGGTAGTTGGCATCCCAGAAGATGTACACATGTTGGATATAGGGATGACTGAGGGCAGGTCCCAGGGTGACCATAAGGCCTGAGTAATTGGCATGATTCTTCATGAGTTATAGGTCCAGAGTTTTGTTTATGATGTACTTTTGCCAGTCAGTCCCTATTATACAAAACTTTATGTTATGAAATGAAATAGTTTTAAAAGATTAAGTCTTCAGCTGTATGTGTGTTTTTGGTATGAACGTCACAGTAACTAGAAGGCGACCTTCAACCGGTATGTAGTTATTTAATGAACGGAATGTTCTGTCTAGGAAAGAGCGGTGTATAAATCTCTCCTAGACCCGTCGCTTTTACCTGGGAACATATCCGTTGGAGGTACTACTCTGGTAGATGACTGTCCTATGTTACGGGTGTGACAAGTTGGTATCAGAGCCGCGGTTTAAGGGATTTAGATACTAATAGGAAAGATTAGTATCTAGATTTAAACTAAGTGCTCTGAGAATAGTTGGAATGCCAACAGGAAAAAACGTTAAAATGTTGATTATCATTATGAATATAACAAGAGATGTCAAGAAAACAGATATTAATTACATTCTTGGCAAGATGTATTTAATTTCTGATTTTCTGGATCATAACCGGTTATACGAATTCTAATATCATACATCTGTGTGTATAGGTAACAATGGTAGGTCGTACTCCGATTACTAGGAGCCATAGGCACACTGAAAAAAACGCCGATACTTGCGACCATCATGAAGCAAATGAGAACAACAATAATGCAAATACTCATGCTGAAGAAGTAGTTATGTTTGAGGCCCAGTTTCAAGATGATGTGGCTAGTGAGGTGACAAAAGCTTTATGAACCACACTACCCGGACTATTAGACGAGGTTCTTACAAGAAAGATGGGTACTGGAAATACTGGAGGAGGAACCAATGACAATACCAGAGGTACAAATGAAAACACCAATACTAGCTCAGCGACAAGAACTGAGAATCACGAAGGATGCAACTACAAATCCTTTGAAGGCTGCAAACCTAAGCCGTTTAATGGAAAGAAGGGAGTTATTGATACCACTCAATGGATCACAAAGATGGAAGCTGTGATCAAACTCAGTGAATGTAGAAGCGATCAAGCAGTCAAGTTTGCTACCAATTCCTTAGAAACCACCGCACTGAATTAGTGGGAATCTGTGAAACAAGCGAGAGGGGAACAAGCTGTGGATAATATGAAGTGGAATAAGTTCAAGGAACTGGTTCTGCAACATTTTTGTCCACAGAATGAACTTCATAAGCTTGAGGAGGAGTTTCAGCGTTTGGAGGCTGGAACTGTGACGCATTAGGAGTATGCGACTAAGTTCGATGAAATATCTAAACTGGTGCCACATATGGTGACACCTGAACCTAGAAGAATCAAATATTTTATTAGGGGTTTACCACCCAAGGGGCGTACCTTGGTGAAAACCTCTACACCTCAAACAATGGATGCAACTTTAGCAATGAGTGCCACGGTTTATGATGATGTGGCAGCTCAAGAAGCCAAGGATAATGCTGAGAAGGCGGTAGAGGTAAAGCCTGTAGAAACAAAGAGAAAAAGTGAGGAACTAATGTATCGGTTCAAACCGAGAAACTTCAAATTTCCCAAGAGAGTGGGAAACACTTTCGTTAGAAATCCCCAAGAAACGAGATGCGGTAGATGTCAAAAGCCGGGACATGTTGCAATGAACTGTCCATCTTTTAAGTGTTTTAACTGTAATGAAGTGGGACATCTAGCAAGAAATTGTACCAAACCGATTCAGCAGAAGCCCGGGGGAGGGGCAAAAGGTCGAGTGTTTGTGATAGGAGAAGGAAGAAGGAATGACAATGCCAAAGTGGTAGCTGGTACGTTCCTAGTTAATAATGTTTATGCTAAAATCCTGTTTGATACGGGAGCGAAAATAAGTTTTGTTTCAGATGCCTTTAGTTTGCATTTTGGCATGAAAACAATTCCACTTGAGCGTGCTTACGTAGTTGAGACGGCGAGTGGTGAGCAAATTACGATAACCGAATAGTACGCGAATTGAAAAATGACTCTAGGTAACGAAAATTCAATTATTAAATTAATGCTTATGAGTATGAGCAAGTACGATGTTATCATTGGAATGGATTGGTTAAACCAATGCCATGCTCAAATCGATTGTGATCAACGGACTGTTAGGATTTATAGGCCTAACAGAGAGTCTATGTTGATACAATGTGATATTAATGAGAATAAGATTGAAACGGTTTCTGTAGCTAAACCTAAGAAATGTGTGAATACAGGATGTAGTATATTTGTAGTTTATGCTTTAGACTCTAAACCCGAACGACAAATTGCGTACATTCCTGTAGTATGTAATCACCCGGATGTATTTCCGAATGAATTATCTAGTCTACCACCAGATAGACAAATTGAATTCCGAATCGAACTCATCCCTAGAGCGAAACCCATGGCTAAGGTACCATATCGTTTGGCACCTTCAGAATTAAAGGAATTGATTAATCAGATTCAAGAACTATTGGACAGAGGTTTTATACGTCCAAGTACGTCACCTTGGGGAGCACCGGTGTTATTTGTAAAGAAGAATGATGGAAGCATGCGGATGTGTATAGATTATCGAGAATTAAACAAACTCACTATTAAGAACAAATACCCATTACCGAGAATAGATGATTTGTTCGATCAGTTACAAGGAGCTAAATACTTCTCGAAGATAGATCTTAGATCTGCATATCACCAGTTAAAGGTACAGGAAAAAGACGTACCTAAGACTGCCTTTAGAACCCGATACAGACACTATGAATTCTTAGTTATGTCATTTGGTCTAACTAACGCCCCCGCAACATTTATGGACCTAATGAACCGAGTTTGTAAACCATTCTTGGACAAATTCATTATAGTGTTCATAGACGACATCCTTATCTATTCTCGAACCCAAAAAGAACATGCCAAACATCTTCGGATAATCCTGGAAACTCTTAGAAAAGAGAAGTTGTACGCTAAGTTTTCCAAATGCGAGTTTTGGAAACAAGAGGTACAATTCTTAGGGCATGTTATAAATCATTAGGGAATCCAAGTAGATCCAACCAAGATTGAAGCTATTATGAAATGCGAGACTCCAAAGACGCCGACTAAGGTTCGAAGCTTTCTTGGACTAGCCGGATACTACCGAAGATTCATACAAGATTTCTCCAAGATCGCTACTCCACTAACTACTCTAACTTAGAAAGCTGTAAAATTTGAATGGAGTCAGAAACAATAAGAGGCATTCAAAACTCTTAAGCAGAAACTCAGTACCGCACCAATCTTAGCACTACCCGAAGGAAATGATGAGTTCGTCATAAATTGTGATGCTTCCCGTATTGGTCTAGGTTGTGTATTGATGCAGCGGGAAAAGGTTATAGCCTACGCATCACGACAACTTAAGGTTCATGAGAAAAACTATACCACACACGATCTCGAACTAGATGCCATAGTATTTGCTCTAAATATTTGGAGACACTATATATATGGTACTAAGTGTATGATATATACAGACCATAAAAGTCTCCAGCATATATTCAATTAGAAGAAATTGAGTATGAGACAAAGAAGATGGATGGAACTCATTAATGATTATGATTGTGAAATTAAATACCATCCTGGGAAAGCTAATGTTGTAGCAGATGCATTAAGTCGGAAGGAGAGAATTAAGCCTTTCAAGATAAGAGCCTTAAGGTTAGAAATCAAGATAGACTGGATGGATCAGATTAAAGAAACTCAAACCCAAGCACTCCATGAAGATAACATTAAGAAGGAGCGCATGGTTGGTAAGAAGAAGTTACTAAACAAAGGCAATGACGGAATCCTACGATTTGAAAACAGAATTTGGATTCCTAGACATGGGGAAATTCAAACAAAATTAATGAATGAAGCTCACAAATCCAAATACTCAATACATCCAGGAGCTGATAAGATGTATAAAGGCTTGAAGACTCATTACTAGTGGCCAAATATGAAGAGATCCATAGCCCAGTATATAGAAAAAAAAATTTAACTTGCCTTCAAGTCAAAATTGAACATCAGAAACCCACAGGTCAACTACAACAGTTAGAGATACCTGTGTGGAAATGGGATAGAATTACTATGGATTTTGTTACAAAATTACCAAGAACCCAGAAAGGGCATGATGCTATTTGGGTTATGGTTGACAGACTAACCAAATCAGCACACTTTATTCCTGTCAGTGAGAACTATTCAATGGATAAGTTAGCTCGACTCTACATCAATGAGATCGTGAGCCGTCATGGAATACTGCTATCTATTATCTCTGATAGAGATAGTCTGTTCACTTCCAGATTCTGTACTAGTTTCCAGAAAGAGTTGGGAACACGAATCAATATGAGCACGACATATCACCCTCAAACAGATGGACAAAGTGAAAGAAAAATTCAAACTCTAGAAGATATGCTGAGGGCTTGTGCAATAGAATTTGGAGGTAGCTGGAATAATCACCTACCATTGATAGAATTTTCTTACAACAACAGCTACCATTCAAGTATAAAAGCTGCACCGTTTGAATACGGTAAAGAGTGCATAACTCCAATTTGTTGGACTGAAGTAGGGGATAGCCAACTATCTGGACCAGAAATCTTATAGGAAACGACTGATAAGATAATCCAGATCAAACAAAACTTAAGAGCTACACAAGATCGATAAAAGAGTTACGTAGATAAACGTCGACGACCATTAGAATTCCAAGTTGATGACTATGTCATGTTAAAATTATCACCTTGGAAAGGTGTTGTACGTTTCAGAAAACGTGGAAAGTTAGGGCCAAGATATATTGGAGCCTACAAGATCATAGAAAGAGTTGGAACAGTGGCATATAAACTCAAACTGCCTGAAGCATTGCAGGGTATTCATAACACGTTCCACGTGTCATGTCTACGCAAGTGCTTAGCAGACCCCAATCAGGCAATCTCAATAGACGATGTGCACGTCAATGATAAACTCCAATTCACCGAACAACCTATTAAGATCATAGGAACACAAGATCGTAAGCTCAGAAAGAAAATAATACCAATGGTGTTAGTACAGTGGCAATGTCGGAAAGGTGCCAAAAAAACTTGGGAATTAACAGAACAAATGCAAGCTAAGTATCCTCATTTGTTTGACTGATATTAAATTTCGAGGACGAAATTCTTTTAAGGATGAGATATTTGTAACACCCGGATAATTCCCAAGGGCCAAAAGTGTTAAAATAGAAAGTTCAGGGGTTGAACTTTAATTCCCCAAAGATAAACGACTAAAATTGAAAATTCTGAAAATAGAAGGGGTAGCGGACCGCTACCCTAAGCCTTAGCGGTCCGCTACATGGAGGCTAAGGAATCGACCTGGAGTTGACACGTGCCCCTGTGACTCGCCGGTCAAATTTTGACGCGTGTAAGGGTGGCGGACCGCCAGCCTTAACCTTAGCGGTCCGCTACGTAAGCGCCAAGCGAATTAAGCCCCCTCAATGGGTGGCGGACAGCCACTGCCTTGTGTAGCGGTCCGCTACGGGCCCCAAGCTCACCCTATAAATAGAAGCTCGACTTCATCACAACTTTCACACACAAAAACTTTCAATTCACACACCTAAGCTCTGGTAGCTCGATTCCCGAGGTTCTGGTCCCCTCCCGAGAGTCCGGTTTCTTGCAGTTCGTCTGCAAACTACCATAGGTAGTGCCGGGGTAAGGTTTCTGAACACCCTGAGGTTCCTTCATATAAACCTAATATAGGGATATTGATTATGATAATGTCGGATATGATCTAGGGATATGTCGAAGTGTTGATTATTATATTCAATACAGGAGGAGGTTCTAATTACTGTGAGTTCCTCTTAACTATGCTCTATGAAATGTTTTAGAAAATGATTTGTATATGAAATTCCAATACTATCCGTGCATATATCCTATAATAAGTACTTATTATGGCCATGATTGGGGTGGGACCAAGGGACAAGATTGATCTTCTTGGTTAGATCTGGTCTAAGGGTGACCAGCGCTCGGAAGGTTCCTGAATATATGTATGTTGTAGACTTAGAATCCAAGGGCGATTCGGGTGATGGATTGGAATGGATGGTTATAAGACCAAGTCGGGGCATTTATCCCTATATCAAAGATGCATTGTGAAAATGTGATTTTATTTATGAACTCACCAGCATAAGCTGATCTAAAATGTTTTTAAATGTTTTTGAGCATAGGTGAACCCTAGCTGGTAGTTGGCATTCTAGAAGATGTATAGATGTTGGATATAGGAATGACTGAGGGCAGGTCCCAGGTTGACCATAAGGCCTGAGTAATTGGCATGATTCTTCATGAACTATAAGTCCAGAGTTTTGGTTATGATGTACTTTTGCCAGTCAGTCCCTATTGTACAAAACTTTATGTTATGAAATGAAATAGTTTTAAAAGATTAAGTCTTCCGCTGTATGTGTGTTTTTGGTATCAACGTCAAAGTAACTAGAAGGCGACCTTCAATCGGTATGTAGTTATCTGATGAACGGAATATTATGTCTAGGAAAGAGCGGTGTATAAATCTCTCCTAGACCCGTCGCTCTTACCTGGGAACATATCTGTTGGAGGTACTACTCTGGTTGATGACTGTCCTGTGTTACGAGTGTGACATCGCTTATTCTATATTTGGGATTTTTCTATTTTAGGATGATGGAATCCATGACAAGCCTACTAGAGCTTTAATTATGCATAATCTATCACTCCTCACAATGTTCACTGAACTATAGGGTTATATATGTGGATAATGTACGTTTATCAGAACACTCAAGTTCGAATCGAATTATGCAATGGTCATAAGCTTGTAAGCAAATCAAGTCTCCACCAACTAACTAAGTAATATGCATGAATCAAGAGGACTTAAAAGGGTTGTAATGTGGCTAAAAGAAAATAAAGGGTGAAAATGAAAACCTTTTTGGTTTCTAGGGATTTAAAAGGGTTTAAAGGGGTGCAGGTAACGTGAAATACACGGCTACGGCTTCCTGGCTTAAGATAGAAAATACTAGTGGGTCCCTCTACAGTACTCAGATAATGGGGGTATAACTAATCTGAGGGCTTGTTTGTGGTTAATTTGCCAAGACCGATATTTCTTATCATGTTTAACTCTTCCCTCACTGTGTAGTACGCATTACTGCCTTTCCGTATGGTTCTTTCGACATTTAACCTAATAGAACCTACTTTGATCGGATGCGTATACTCATGTTGGGAGTAAGTTTGATTCTTGATACATTTTCCATCATGGCTCCAGTTGCCATAATTCACATATTTACCATATCTTTTGGCTCTTCTTTTGGTGGCGCTTTTTGACAAGCCGCAGAATGGTGGTAGTTGTTCTTGCTTGTGCCACCATTTTCTTACATCACTTGTTGCTATGAAAACTTTTTCTCGGAGTTCGGGCAGTAATTCAGGCTTTGCGAAATGAATACAAGAAAGTAAATTGAAATCGAAAGAATGCATGTCCAGCTCTTTTAGGTCTAACCGGTAAAAGGCCAACTTCTTTTTTTTTCTTTTTTTTAAAGACATGAAGACTGCTTTGTCAATAAATCCTTTTCCTCAATTTCCTTGAAATATTTTTCCATATCATTCCTTGTAGATCGTTGGGCTATTTCTTCCTAATACATCCACTTTCTTCTGTGTATTTCAATTCTTGAGTGAATCAGATCCTTTCCAAATTGTCTTAACGGTTGCAAACTTGAAATAACGACATAAGATAAACTAATAATTCTCCATCTTGAAGATAGTTAGCCAATAACCGGTGTTTACGAAAAGCTGGTATGGGGATAAATGGGGGTAGTAAAAACGAAAAGGCTAAGGCTCAAAGGGCTAACTAGGCGGAATTTTTTTTTGGTATTTTGGGATTTAAGGATAATATATAAGGTAATAAAGTTCTAGGTGCCTCAATCATTTTCATACATTTACTAGTTCATGGTCTTGATATGTATAAGTCACACAAGTTCTAATTATGCATAAAATCCGATTGAAAAACACTCAATATACCAAGCGAAAGAGCATGCGAATGATGATGATAATAATGCTCGTGAAAAGACTCAGATTATTCTCACATGAAAAATGGATGGGATAGGGTTTAGTGAATCGTTATGCATAATATACATTTGTTTCTACTTGCCATGTTTCCATTTATTCATTTTAGTTTATTTAAGCGCGAACTCAAAGAGGTTTAGATTTTTAGGGGTTTTAAAATTTTCAAAATTTTTAGGGTTTTTAGGAAAATACGTTTTTGGTTAAAGTAAGGTTTTAGTTAAATGAGTAGAAAATCACGAGTTTAGTTTTACTGCTTTGAGGAAAAAGTTTGTCCTGAATCTCTAATTCCCACTCCCACACTTAAAACGGTGCATTGCCCTCAATGTACAAATGCATGTAATGAAATGCTATGCAGGAATTTAAATGCATGAAGTTTTAAGGGAAAAGAAACTGGTACTCCCCCGGTCAATTCGGTGTATAACCTATGGTTAATGCTTGTGATTGTAGTCAATATTAAGCCAAAAACTTCTTATCAAATCTCTGACAAATTTGATGTGGTTTGCCGGTGTCCAAGCTTGTAGAGATGGAGTGAAACTCCTCAAAGAAATAGAGAAACTACTTGGTGATGTTATGCTACTTGACACATAAAGAAAACAATAAAAACAGACATGGAAAATAAGAGGTAGTAGTTAAGCTACTAAGGTCCTAGTATCGAGATGGCATACCTGGGGGCTGAAGTACGAGAAACTTAAATTTGGAAAACCAAACCTGAGGTCCATGTGTTCTGCCATATGCACCAACTTATCAATTTATTCATGATCATCAGGTTGCCTCCCGGAAGCGCCATGTTTATTTAAGTGTCGTTGGCCGGACCCGTACGTGCTTCATCAGTCTATCTTCGGGCGGGGGCCTTGGATTTTCCCCATGTCTCGCATTCCTTCCTTCAAGTCCTTTTTCTTAATCAATTTTGGCTGCTGGTCCCAGTAGTTGTCAATCCAGTTAGTGTTGTTGAGATCCTTGCCGATATTTGGTTTCTTTCCTTTGTTGATTTATTTAGCTTTCTTCAGTTGGCAGTCCAGATTAGTGTCTATGAACTGTGCAATTTCAAACATTCGTTGGCCCCGATGTTGTAGGCTACTGATTGTTTTCCAACACGAAGTGTCAGAATACCTTCGTTCATGTCGATGGTTGCTCTAGCAATGGCTAAGAATGGGCGACCCAAAATTAAAAGAACTGAATAGTCGGGTCCCATTTCTAAGACCATAAAGTCGGCAGGGAAGACAAACTTGCCAACTTTCACCAGTAAATTTTCAATAACTCCTATAGGTGATTTAATAGTTCCATCCACAAGCTCGATAGTTTCATTGACTGGTTGCGGATTCCCAATCTTCAGTCTTTTGAACATGTTGTATGGCATCACGTTTACACTTGCTCCTAGATCAGCGAGTGTGAAAGTTATCGGTTGTGGTCCAATAGAACATGGTAAAGAAAACTTTCCAGGATCAGAGAGTTTCTTTGGAAGGCATCGTTCAATGAGAGCGACGCATTCATTAGTTCTTTTAACTGTTCTTCCATGTTTCTTTTGTTAGTGAGAAAATCCTTCAAGAAATGTCCGTACTTAGGCATTTGTTGAATTATATCCAGGAAAGGCAGGTTGGCATGGATTTGGCTTAAAAGCTCGATGAATTTCTCATATTGTTCGTCAGTCCTTTGCTTCACTAGCCTTCCCGGGTAAGGTAAGTGAGATTTGAAGGTTCTCCTTGTCGGAACGATAGGTGGAGTGTTCACTGGAACATGTTATGGATTCTCATTTGGTGGTGATTCTTGAGCAGCTGATTCTGTGACAGGTGGATGAAGTGGTACTCCGGTGAATATTTCCCTTAGTGGCGTCTGAACTTCTTCCTCTTCTTCGGGCATTTGTGGTTTTGGGTAAATCTTACTATTTTTGAGAGTGATAGCACTAACATTCACTTTTGGATTTGGTTCAGTGTTGCTTGGAAGACATCCTGGTTGTCTTTCTGATAGAAGTTTTGCAATCTGTCCTAGCTGTACTTTGATGGACTGAAGAGTTACTTTCTATGTCCTAAACTCAGCTTCGTGAAGACTAAACTTCTCCTCATATTGTTTGTGACGAGAATTCGCTAGGAGGGCTTGACTTTCAGTTGTATAAATCAACTTAGTTACCGCATCTTCCAAGCTTAACCCATTACGTGGCTTGTTAGTTCCTTGAAATTGTTGACGAGGCTGAAAGTTCTGAGTTTGTCTTTGTTGAAACTGTTGTTGTCCAAAACCAGATTGTCCATGGTTGTAGTTATCCTTCTGGCTGAAGTTCGGATGGTTCCTCCATCCAGGATTGTAGGTGTTGCTATAGGGGTTGTTTTGCGGGCGATTTGTTATGATAAAGTCAACTTGCTCAGTATTGGCGGTGATGCTTTTTTACTTCTTCAGCAGCTTCAGTGGTCGTTTTACCGTTGCTAATTTGGTTGAGTTGAGTGGTGAGGGCGTCTACTTGAGAAGAAAGTGATGTGACAGTATCGAGAGAGTGAACACCTTGCCTGGCTCCCCTATTACTTCTCGGATTGTACCATTGATAGCAGTTCATAGCTATTTCCTCAATTAGGTTATAAGCTTCATGTGGCCTTTTGTTTCCAAAAATACCACCTGTAGTAGCTTCAAGTGTCTGACGAGCTTGATTATGCAATCCATTATAGAATGATGATACTTGTAACCAGACTTCTAGTCCATGGTGAGGGCATTTCCTCAACATGTCCTTAAAACGTTCCCATGCCTCATATAGTGATTCACCATCTTCCTGGGTGAAAGTGGCAATGTCATTTCTCAATTTGCAATTTTTGCTGGCGGGAAGTATTTCGAAAGTAATTTCTGAGCTAGATCATCCCATGTAGTGATTGACCCGGTAGGAAGAGAGTTTAGCCACGCCTTAGCTCGTTCCCTTAACGAGAAAGGAAACATTCGGAGTCAAATTGCGTCATTCGAAACTCCGTTCAGTTTGAAAGTGTCACAAATTTCAAGGAAATTTGCAATGTGGGCATGTGGATCCTCATCGGGTAATCCATGAAAAGTGCATGATGATTGGATCATGTGAATGACATGTAGTTTGATCTCAAAGTTGTTAGCGTCAACCGTAGGCCTTGTGATGCTAGACCCCAAAGCTTCAAGTGACGGCCTTGCAAATTCGGATATAGTGCGTTTTTCTACGGCCATTTTTCTAGCACGGTTTTCTCGTAATCAGCGGTGAAAGAATCTTTTGGGCTCTGCTAAAGGTTGATGTAAACCAGTAGTGGAGCTATGGATCACACACTATCTGCAACAAACGTAACAGAAAAATAGATAGAAAATATTAAGGTTAAAAAGCTAATCCGTTAACTTGAATTTTTCTTGAAATCACCATGTCCTCGGCAACGTCTTCAAAAACTTGACGGCGTGATGTTTAATATATAAAATATATATATTTGTTTTAGAAATAATTTCACGAGATCAGGTATTAAATTTATAAAATTATAAATACTCAAACTAAACACACACAATAGGCAAGTGTACCTATCGCAGCGTAGTATAGTTTAGGTAAGAACCAAGTATCGAACCAATGGACACGGTCAAGTTCCAATACTCAACGTTTGTTATCGTTTAGGCGATTTAATTAGTGAGTGGGTTGTGTGCGCTTGTGAAACAGGAAAGTAAATGTGTAGGTCCTGATGATAGGGTCCCTGTGCTATGATGATTCTAGTCAAGATCTGATCAACAAATCAGCTATAGATCAGCTGTTATTAATGAAATCAATAGAAATGCAAGAAAAAGAGCATAAAAATAAGAACAAAAACTCTCAAATATGATTATGATTCCACAAGGATGATTACAATATGCTCTTGGAATGATTACAACGATCTACCACCGCCATCCACCATGGGTGAGCTCCCCCGTTGTGGTGGAACAAACACAAACCGAAAACCCTCTCTAGCAAGCTAAATAAAGGAAAATTACAAAGAAAAATGTGTAGAAGAAGGTCACTAAGCTATGAAAATGGTCACATATATATAGGAAACCTGAGAGAGTTGGCCGTGCAGATTGCCGACTCTCAGAGTCAGCTGTAACCGACCTAGCGACTCTCTGAGAGTTGGCTGAAGCCAGCCTAGCGACTCTCAGAGAGTCGGTTGAAACCAGCCAAGCGACTCTCAAACCAATTTTCATACGCGAACCTATACTTCTCGTGATCGCTTTAACTGATTAACATCATTCTCAAACTAGACCCAACAATCTCCCCCCTGAGAATGACGTTATCAATGATATCCAAAGACCGTCAAACGTCTTCTCAGCAGTTGATAATCCGTTGCCTCTTCCTTTCTCTTTTCATTCTCCTCGCCTCTCCCTCGAAATATTTTTTGCTTTTTCGAGGGGGTCTATATCTGACATTGTCTCTTATCTTCATGAATTCATCAATAACCCAAAGTCTTTCATTGTCGTTCTCCCCTGCAAATGTGGATCCCCTATATCTTTTCAGTCAAAGATCCGTATCTCTATATTAATGATATCAATGTAATAGGCTAAGATAAAGGTTCGAACTTCCAACAATTAACTCCAAATAATCGGCTTCATCAAAAATATCTTTGACGCAATCAGACCAAGCTCAGTATGATCATCTCATAATCCATCAGTCTTCAATTTGATTCTGGTTCATTGTAAAACCCTTCCATTTAGGACTAAGATGAGAATTCAAACCTAATTGACTAATGTTAAATCACATGATACCGATCAAGTTAAACATGGATGAGCTCCCCCGTATGGCAACCCGATCTTCAACAATTCAGAAGACGATAAAATCCGTTCTTTGAATAATCTAATCAGCCCCCGATCCGATATTACCGAAAACACAAAATTCCAAAAAGTTTTTTCCAAGTTTTTGGACAATAAACCTCCTGTTGTTCGCAATATCCACTAAAAAATTCATCCAAGAAATTTTCTTCAAATACTCTTTTTTTTGTAATGTATTTCAGAGAAAACTGAGAGAGTCGGCTCAGAGAATAGGTTGGACCAAAGAGAGAGTCGGCTCGAGAAAGTCGACTACAAAAAGTAGAGAATCGACACCTCCCCTTGAAAATACAAGGAAATCTCACTCAGATTGACGGCTCAAGAGAGTCGACAGCTCACACAAGTGAGTCGTAAACTTGCATTTACTAGATAATCGGCAGTAAAATCAGAGAGTCGGCCTAGACAGTCGGCCAAATCAGAAATAGACGGCTGATCAAACAGAGAGTCGGCCCAGACAGTCAGCCAGAACAAGCAACATTCGGCTTAAGCAAGAGAGTCGGCTCTGGACAGTCGGCTCAAGAACAAACTCATCCCCTTTTTCTTAAAACCATACAAAATCAAACCAAAAACGCTCAGATCTAAGCCAAAATGCAAACCAGATCTATCAAGCTTCTCAAAAGCAGGTTTCTAAATGAGTTTCAACACCAATTTTTAAACTTGATACAGACCTAATCTAGAAAGGAAGAAATTCAGAACTTTTCAAAAACTATAAAAACCCCAAGTTTTACACTAAAATCAAGAGCATAGAAGGCTCTGACACCAAATTGTAGGTCCTGGTGATAGGGTCCTGTGCTATGATGATTCTAGTCAAGATCTGATCAACAAATCAGCTATAGATCAGCTGTTAGTGATGAAATCAATAGAAATGCAAGAAAGGAGCAAAAAAATAAGAAAAAAACTCTCAAATCTGATTATGATTCCACAAGGATGATTACAATATGCTCCTGGAATGATTACAACGATCTACCACCACCATCCACCACGAGTGAGCCCCCCGTGGTGGTGGAACAAACACAAACCTAAAACCCTCTCTAGCAAGCTAAACAAATGAAAATTACAGAGAAAAATGTGTAAAAGGTCACTAAGCTATGAAAATGGCCAGGTATATATAGGAAACCTGAGAGAGTCGGCAGTGCAGATTGCCGACTCTCAAGAGTCGGCTGTAACCGATCTAGCGACTCTCTGAGAGTCGGCTGAAGCCAGCCTAACGACTCTAAGACAGTTAGCTGAAGATGACCTAGCGACTCTCAGAGAGTCGGCTGAAACCAGCTAAGCGACTCTCAGAGTGTCGCTAGCAACTTTCAAACCAATTTTCATACGCGAACCTAAACTTCTCGTGATCGCTTCAATTGATTAACATCATTCTCAAACTAGACCCAAAAAAATGACAGAAAAGTAAATGACGATAAAGTAAATGACAGAAAAGTAAAAATGTGCATGAAGTGTGTAACAGAAATGTTAATAGCAGAATAGTAAATAGCAAGAAAGTAAATATCTCGAAGATGATCAGGTCACGAAGAGTATTGCTTTGGGCTTCGAATCCGCTTGGTATATGATAATGTTAAGTTGATTAACCCGGTGGTATGACTAATACAAATGTGTGAACAGTACACCGCTAGAGCCTCATTCTCACAACATTTGGTTCATGATTAAAAATCTTTAATAATAAAATGGTAATGATTCCCGCTAGGGACAACGTTACCCTCAACTCTTTGAAAGCTATCTCCAAGTTTGTTTAAGACATCGAACTTAAATGCTTATTTATTTTTGTTAAAAGAGTGATTAGACTTTGCTCACCGGGAGGAGGTGCAACAATGGGATCATGTATAAAGACGTACCGTTCCTAACATGAGTTCACCAATTCTTGGTTTCATAACAAGTTCGTATAAAGACGTACGACTTTATTAGTATTAACCAGACCTTGGCTTATCAAAATCCAATTGTATAAAGACGTACAAGTATCAGGAGAAGTTTGATTAAAAAGGTTTTACGGTCTTACGATTTAAAATCAAGAACACTCACAAGTGTAAAGACAAGTTTAGACAATAATAAAAAGGCCACCTAGAAGGTGGTTTTAAGAGCGAATAATTAAAGACATAAACATACCACTAGATTAATACGTTAAACATTAACATACACCACATTTCATCTTCACCCTAGCAATACAAAGAGTTTAGCCACAAATGGCCATACTAACTAGCATAACGCTGAGTTTCGTAGGCTCCCCTATTGTGGACGAAGAGGAGGAGCCTCTCTACTCTCTACTCTAAACTACAGAAACGAACTCTCTTGAGCTATGATAATGTGTATTGAGGTGTGTGGAATGAAGAACCCAACCCTCCTATTTATATGCCTCAAAACAAGCAATGCACGGCCATCCATTGGATTACACGGGCATGCAAACACCTCGGGAATCAAACAGGGTACAAAGGATAGTGTATTGGTGCATGGGGAGCAAGCAGGGCAAATGCACGCCCGTGCATCCCCCTGCCTGCTGCCCATTTTTTTCTTTTAGCTCATGTTGACTTTTATTGACCTTGGTTGACTTCTAGGGGGTCAAAGCTCGGGAATGATCTTCCAAAAGGCTTGATTTCTTAGTGTTTTTGACTGGTTTTAGGTTTGTTTATCTCATGACATCGAATAACCTACAATAATGAAATATTAACGTTTTACGTATCAATTGCAAGGTTATTATTCAATTAGTACCATAATATGTAGATTATTATGCATGCAAAACATGTATAATTTAGGGCATATCAATATGCCTGTGAAATCATTAACATGCAACCTTATACTCCTCACAATGTTCACACACATTCGGGTATATATATGATCATACAATTAATTGTGTATGTATAGAACACTCAAATGGCAAGACAATGAATCATGCATAAATCATAAACTTGCTAAGATATCAAATCTCTACCAACTAACATGAAACAAAGCATAAATCAAGAGGACTTTGAACGGGTTGTAACTTGGCAATGGTTAAGGGTAAGGAAGTGGAATTTGAAAGTGGCTAAATGGCTAAAAACCCGGCGGTTATGCTAACTCAAAAACTACTACAACTTTCAACTAAAAACAAACTAAAGAATATTTTCCTATAGATAAGAGCTAACCATCAGATTCTTTTCGTCTTTGCTCACAAAATTGCTTTAATCGGCTATATTTCACCTAATTTTGGTGAAAATTTTCTCTCTTTTTTTTGAATATTTTTCTTCTTTTCTTTTGAAGGGAACTAAGTCAATATGCATCTTTTCTTAGCTAAAAACCTCTCAAGAAGTATAAAAATTGTAACAATAATACAAACTAAAAAGTCAACATTAGCCAACCGGATTTCAAACACGGGTAAAAAAAATAATAAAATAAATAAATAAATAAAAGGCTAATGTGGCTATGTGGCGGTGTAAATGTGGGTAAAACAAGAAAACACGGGATAGGCTCAACGTGGCTAATTAGTGGATGTGTTAGGGTGAGGGAAAACAAAAATAAAAGGCTCACAAAGTGGTTTAATCCTAATGCCTCAATCATTTTTATGCAATATTTATGTTCATGATTTTGAAATGTATACCAAAAGCAAGTTCTAATAAACATGAAACACCCGGCACACTCAAATCCGCAAAAACGAGAGCAAACAATGTCTAAAGCTATCAATGCTAAAAAATAAACTCACGCAAACGAAAAATAATGGGTGTAAGCAAAAGGTTAACATGCAATTCATTCGTTTAGCCCACTAAAACTCACGGTTATCACAAAAAATTGGGTTTGACTCGATGGAGTTTCTATCTCGAATGCTTTCAAAAAGTCAAACCTCTAATATTTACTAAAAATGTGAATGCTAAACGGTTAACTTTTATTCTATTTTTGTGTTTTTAAAATTTTTATAAAACTGATTTAGTGCGAATAAAAATTATGAAGGAAGATTTTGCAAAAAATGAAGTCATAAAATGCTAAGAGGATAAACATCGCGTGAATAAATTACCACCCTACACTTAGAATCATACATTGCCCTCAATGTACAACAAAAAATAATGCAAAGCGAAGAATAAACACCCAACCCCACACTTAAGAAACATACATTGCCCTCAATGTATATAAAAACATGCAATGTAAAAGGGAATGCAATGCAATGGAGTGTGAAGGGAGAACTGAAACTTCCCTCGAGTTGATCTCAGTCAAACTCAACTGTCCTACCCACAAAAATGGTGTTCCAAGCAGTGCTACAATTCCAAGATATATCAAGACTAACAACATCAAACAAGATTATGGAGCGTGATCATGGAGTTTGTACATATGAAGTCAAGTACAACTCAAACAAGCTGGTCCAAAAGGCAATGGGAGGTACTACTCCCACTACATACCCTCCAGGTCGATGCCTGCTGCACCACCTCCCTCGGCTCCTCCTGCTAGTGGTGATGGTGGAGTATGATGTGCCGGTGAATGATGAGGAGGTGGTGAAGGCTGGTGAGGGTGTTCTAGCTCTAAAAAGAATGGTACGGGAACCATGTAGGGGGCTCCGCCTACAGCAGAAGCGCACTGGGCCTCATATTGGCAGGTCCATTAACGCCTGAAGAGATCATGAGGAATGACAACCGGAGGTGGTGAAGGTGGCGGAGGTGGTGGAAAAATCGGGTCGGGCTCGGCATGCCCGTACTCTAGCTCGGGGTCATTTTTCCACCCTACACTTAGAATCGTACATTGCCCTCAATGTACAACAAAAAATAATGCAAAGCGAAGAATAAACACCCAACACGGTCGCGCCTCGTTTGGGCACGGTCGCGCCTAGTACCAATTGAAACGTAAATGCAGTTTCAATCACCGAATCGTTTGATTTCGTAACGTATATTCACTTCATTACCATTAACGAAAATATTAAGACTACCAATTACAGCAATTGACTCAATATCATTCGATTAAACCACAAAACCGTCAAAACATTCTTGAAACCATCGATTCTCCATTTCAATTCGAAATTCTCTCAATCAAACCCTCCATACGCATCACTCGATCATCTCTAAAGCTTCTGGACACGTCGATATACCTGGAATCGCATCAGAAGACGCCGGAAGCCAAACCCGTCGTCGCCGGAACTCTCCTCTACCATACGCTATCGATTCATCTTCTTTCCGGGTAATTGAAACCATATTTTCATTCGATTTAGTCTATAGATCAAAAGCCCCATCCTAATTTAGGCTTCTAATATGGAAATCATCTCAAACCCGAATCTAGTTTTCGTTCAAAATAGTTTAATCGAATCCGGTCCTACACACATTTTAAATTCAATTAATCTATACAAAAAGACTCGTAATAATCTATTGGGTGAAAGCTCTATGATTTCCAACCCTGTTATTATAAGAATTAGTCAAATCGTTCCTGATTTGGAACAGACGCGGTCGCGCTATTCATCTAGCGCGGTCGTGCCTCATGAGACGCGGTCGTGCTGGTTACCAGCGCGGTCGTGTCCTCCTGTCCAGACCCAATCATGCCCTTTGGCTAATCTCAGTCGTGTCTTAGAATCATAGACACGATCGTACCTGGCCAAGGCACGGTCGTGCCTAGTGATTTCTCTAGTTATGTCTCTGTTTGATCAACCCGGTCGCGTCCTGACTAGCACGGCCGCGCCCGTGGTTCGAGCACGATCGTGCCCTTCCCAGGCACGGTCGTGTGTGAGTTAAATTTTTGGCAGAATTATAATTTTTATATAATTTTTTTCAAACAATAAATATTTCTGATTAAATTTCAAATTAAAAATAGTTGATTTTTATAAAAATGCATTAATACTATTTAGAAAGATCAAATAATTAATCTTGAAATAAATAGAAAATTATTTATTTAAAGTTTATAAAAAAAATTAAATGTACAATTATTGTTAAAACTTTCATTTAAAAAGTATCTTAATGGTTAAATTACATATTTTATAAATAAATAAATAAGGAAATGATTATTTATTTAATTTATATTTAAACAAAAACAAATTTATTTATACTTAGTTACATCAAATACTTACACTATTTTCATAAACAATAATTATTTAACCTACTTATTTAGCTATTCATCTTCAAACCTTAATCAAAATGTTCTAAAAATATTTATTTCAAACTTTATATCGTATTCAATACTTTCAAATACAAATCAATGGCTTTATACACAAATCCAAGTTCAACATTTGACTCAAACTTTGTGCACGCTATTGATACAATATACATTACACTTTAGGTTAACTTGTGCTTTTCAATGATCCTTATTAGTATCTAGTACCTTTTGTTAGCTACGCCTTCAAATCAAGTGAGTATTTCATAGCCCCTTTTACTCTTTTACACTTTTGGGGTGAAACATGAACTCTATCAAATTACATGTTTACGTTTACACAAACAACACAAATACAAATCCTATTTACATTCATGTGTGCAATTTGAGCTATATGCCCGAGTGCTATGTGTGCTAACTTTTGTGAACACTTATGTGCAATCATTAACTATTCAAGCCGACGGTTTTCAATGATAGATCTATTGAGTCTGACAAACCCACCCAGATTGGGGTGATTGATACCAACAACACAATTTTGCATGCTAGTTACAAAGGTTTGATTGTACTTGGTTACACAATAGCTGCACCCCATAAATGCCTTATTTATCATGTTATGTATGGATTTTTTTTACAAACTATATGCTATCTATTTACAAACCTGTGTTATACTCACCAACTTTTTAGTTGACTTTATTTTATTCATGTTTCAGGTACTAATGTGTGAGTTTGATCAAGATGTGCTACATTTAGGCTTTGGACTTAGCTAATTTAAATAAAGAAGTCTATGTTTTGAAATTTTGTTTCTATCTTGGATTTGATTTTGTTTGAATGATTGTAATGGAATTTGAAGTTTAATATATTTCAATTTAGTCAACCTTGTGCTTATGAACAGTCTACATGTCCCGCCCCAATGATTCCGCCATCGTTCGGGGCGGACACAAACTCTCCCCCATCTATCAACTAACCTAACTCCTCCCGGTACTCGACGAGCCACGTGCATGTTTCTTAGTGACTGCATGGTCATCACAACGGTCTCCGCCACCGGAGACAAGTCGGCAACTACCTTAGCTGTCAACAAACGATAGTGCCTGGCGATCTTGGTCACAAACTGACCGCCACAGATAACACTAGCAACATCCCTCCCTGAACTGTTCACCAAGTACCCCAAGAAGGAATGCGCAAGATTGAAGTTGCGCAGGCGTACAAGGCAATACAAGTAGAACAACTCTCTCAGATTTCAACGGTCTCTCCCTGGCCTCTACCGGAAATGGAGTACACAATACATCGATGAAGCACACGGTGCAAAGGATCTCTAAGGCTAGAAGCCTTGGTCAAACTCGGTTCATATATCCCAAACCCAAACTCATGCTAGAACTGATCCTTGTCCTCCTCGGTCGGGAACTCGGTGATCCCATCAGTAAACAACTCGGTTTTCACTTCATTCCTGGTATACAATCTAAGCACTCTCGTAAATCTCGCCACAGACATCACACGCCACTCCCATCCTAATCTAAACCGGACAGTCTCAGCCTGCTCCAAATTCACACATGGGTAATTGAACTCATAAGTGGAGAAAAAGTCATAACAGCCAGCGCCAGGGGGCGGTGACTAGGTCGTCCCATCGGTCCCTCTGATCGATGGCATCAATAGCAGCTGGCTCAAGACGTCACCCGACCAAAATCCAGTGCCGACATGGCCACAGAACTTCAAGACTAGCCTCGTACTCATGCTCGTTGTCGTTAAACTTGAGGTATTGATGGTCCCTATTTCCTGCCATCTACAAGAGAGATAACAGAAATTTTTACAGTTATGAAGAAGTCAGAAGAAATTATTAAGTTCTGACCTAATTATGAAAGGGCACGGTCGCGCCTGGGAAGTGGCACGACCGTGCCAAGGTTAAAATTGCCTGCCCACGGTCGCGTGTGGCCGACCACGGGGGCAAGACAACCCGGCAACACGGTCGTGCTAGATACCGGGCACGACCGCGCCTAGGTCAAACCTCATGGGCACGGCCGCCCTCATTAGAGGAACGACCGTGCTCAACTAAGCCAAGGCTTTCCTAGGTCTGCTAAGCCAGGCACGACCGCGACAGGCTAGGAGCGCGGTCGTGCTTACCCAATTCTAGGGTTTCTGACTTCAAAAAATCAACTTTTAAACACGTTTATGAAGGGGCTTTTGCATGGAATCAACCCAGGAAGTTCCCAACATCAATTTATAAGTAATTACAAGTCTAAAAACCACAACAAACGGCTAAATCAAAGAAAACCTAGAAATTTTATAAAAACTAACATTTTACAAGAAACAAAGATCCTATCTAGATACAAACGAACGAGAGTAGTTTATGGGGCGTACCTGAATCGTGTAGAGGATGAAAACAACAACTGAAAATCCAAAAGAAAATCACGCGGGGAGGGTTCTGGTCATATGAGCGAATGTCTGGAGGGTTCTAAGTTGAAAACTATTTATGTGTACACCCATAAAAATAATATATAGGTGTTAAAATTTATTTTTGTATGTCTTGTTTGTAAATAAAATATGTATTTTACACCATTAACTTTATGAGAAATATAGGTATGTGATTATATGTACATATACTTATATATGTGTGTGAGTGACAAGATCTAATAACCAACAAAAAAAAATAAATGGATGAAAACAGGCATGGCCGGGTTCGAACCCGTGACCTGCGCTAGAAGGGTGAGGAGCTTTACCATTTGATCTAGGCAATTGCCTTGGTGAATATTGGTTTTGTTTTATTCATAAACCACTTGCCCCATGTCATCTTCTTCCCCAATTGCCCAAATCGAACCCTGGCCCCAAAATTGAATCCGATTAACCAAAGATTTACAATAGAGGTGATAGGGCTTTAGTTTGGGGAATCAAACCGAGTGGAATGGTACAAGATTTACCTGAAATCGGGCAAAAAAACTTGAGGTGCTTGTTCTTGGCTGATCACGATTTCCAGAGAGAGAAGGGACGTTTTTTTTTGTGTTGCAAATAATAACAACAGATTAAGGGGTGTTCAAAAGATGAAAAATAACGCATGATCGTTGTAAATAAGTGGGTTTCATGGGATTTGAACTTGAATTCATGGGATTTGAATACCTAAGTCGTAACCTCCATAAAAGGTTAAAAAACGCAAAAATCTCAATCATTTGTTATAATATCGAGTTGCCAAACACTCAAAAACAGCTTGGGAATTGATTGAAAAGATTTGTATCCCTTGATTACAGGGTTTGGAGGGATTGGGATCGATTTTGACTTTTTGGAGTCAAAGTTTTGGTCAAGAAATATCCAGGGTTCAATGTATGAGGAAGGGGGGTTTTCAAAATGGGGTTTGAGGCTAAATAAAGGTTCAAAACAATTAGAGGGGGTGCAATTGCCAATTCTTTTGATAAACTATCATATTTATTTATAAGATTGTTTACAAAACTTACACATTATTTGTTAAATTATAATTATTTTATAAAGTGAAAAACTCAATTTTTTTTATAAAATCAAAGATTGTATAAATGATTTGTGACAAGATCTAACCAACAAAAAAAAATAAAAGGATGAAAACAGGCATGGTCGGGTTCGAACCCGCGACCTGCGCTAGAAGGGTTAGGTGCTTTAATCATTTGATCTGGGCAATTTCCTTGGTGAATATTGGTTTCGTTTTCTTCATAAACCACTTGCCCCATGTCATCTTCTTCCCCAATTGCCTAAACCGAACCCTAGCCCCAAAATCAAATCCGATTAACCAAAGATTTACAACAGAGGTGATAGGGCTTTAGTTTGGGGAATCAAACCGAGTGGAATGGTACAAGATTTACCTGAAATCGGGCAAAAAAACTCGAGGTGCTTGTTCTTGGCCGATCGCGGTTTCCAGAGAGAGAAGGGACGTTTTTTTGTGTGGCAAATAATAACAGCAGATTAAGGGGTGTTCAAAAGATGAAAAATAACGCATGATCGTAGTAAATAAGCGGGTTTCATGGGATTTGAACTTGAATTCATGGGATTTGAATACCCAAGTCGTAACCTCCATAAAGGGTTAAAAAAAATGCAAAAATATCACTCATTTGTTATAATATCGAGTTGCCAAACGCTCAAAAACGGCTTGGGAATTGATTGAAACGATTTGTATCCCTTAATTACAAGGTTTGAAGGGATTGGGATCGTTTTTTACTTTTTGAAGTCAAAGTTTTGGTAAAGAAATATCCAGGGTTCAATGTATGAGGAAGGGGGGTTTCAAAATGCGGTTTGAGGCTAAATGAGGGTTCAAAACAATTAGAGGGGGTTCAATTGCTAATTCTTTTGATAAACTATCATATTTATTTATAAGATTGTTTATAAAAACTTACACATTATGTGTTAAATTATAATTATTTTATAAAGTGAAAAACTCTATTTTTTTATAAAATCAAAGGTTGTATAAATGATTTGTTTAATAACATCAAATACATATAATCACATATATATATATATATATTTAAAAATAAATACATATATTTATATAAAAAGGATGTAAAAACATGATTAAATATATATAAGTTTTATATAATATTAAAAGTTATATAATTGATTTACTTTGTATAATCATATATGTATATATATGTATGTTTACAAATGATAAAAATAAAAGATGTAATTACAGGGTTGAAACTCACATGCTTTATTTTGATATATATTTATTATAACAAAGTATTTATATATATATATAAATATAAATATAAATATACCTACATGTGTTATATATATATTAGGGAAATAATATTCAGATGCAAGGTTGAAAATTTGAGTTGATACATGTTAAAAATAATAATTAATGTGACATTTTGTGTTGGGCAAGTACGGGATTGAAATGTAATGTCATTATTGTATAAATTAAAATAAGATAATATTAGAAAATCATGGATGTTACAGTATCTCCAAGTTGATGGAATTTTTCCCGAAATTCAACTGGTGGAGGCTACTGAATCAGGAAAGAGGTGCGGGTACTTGAGTTTCGTTTAGTCCTCACATTACCATGTAAACTCTGGGCCACGTCTGGATTCTCAATGAACTTTGACTGCCAGTTTGAGGAGTACAATCGATAGCAAGATTCAGGTCTAATACTCAAAGTCAGGCATGAATGATGATAGTGGATTTAGTTTGAAGAGAATTGAGGAGAAAACTGTCAAAAAATATTTTGGACTCCAAAGATGGAATGCATCACTTGAAATTAGAACGATGAGAATTTAATGATCAAAACTTGTTTAGGATGTAGTCTAATATGTTCAAGAAATGTCATTGGATAAGAGATTTCACAAACATTGGTCAAGGTCAAAATAACATAAAACTTCACGTGGCACGAACATCGCTACTTCTGACAATATGACAGGAACACTTATATATAGGAAGTACCAGCGGCGTATCCACCATGAACTTATCATATCACATTAGTTTCGTTACTATATATCACGATAGGTTTTATGTCATAGCACATGACAAAATTCACTATGTTTTCCATGCGCTGACTTTTATAATTACGTGTGCACCCGTAATTACTCAAATCGTCGCATGATCCGTATAGATCATCCCATTGTGTGCGGGTCAAGAGGGGACACAAAATCACTTAAATCATAACTATTGTTTCACATATGTGTTGCTAACAAAAAACTATGTCCATAGATAATTTTGTTGTTAATCAAGTTCATAGTCTCTCACGCTTATCATATACATTAAACCTGAGGTTTTATTAGTACCCTAGTTCGTGAGTAATATAGACAATCATGTTCATGTTCACAGAAGATTCGTGTAATCAAATTTCCTAAATAGTGTAAAAAAAGTCAAATTTCTTATAAAAATCAACTTTCATGGATAAAATGAATAATCATGCCTCATGTATAATGTAAGCAATCAATTGTAAATAATCGAGTTTCGTGTATAATGTAAACAATCAATTGCAAATAATCGAGTTTCATATATAATGAAAACAATCAATTGCAAATAATCAAGTTTCATGTATAGTGTAAACAATCAATTGCAAATAATCTAGTTTCATGTATAATGTAAACAATCAATTGCAAATAATCGAGTTTCATGTATAATGTAAACAATCGAGTCTTATGGATAATGTGAACAATCAAATGTAAATAATCGAATCTCATGGGTAATGTAAACAATCGAATTTCGTAGGTGGTCGAGATTCGAATTTTCAAATTCGTTGACGTTAATATGGGTAGTCAACGCACATATGGAATGATCCATTTTCTTGAAATTGTCTAGCAAGCTCTTACATAACCTAGGGTGCAAGACGATGAGGAGTTTGGCTACGGGGTTAGATCCAGGTACAAGTCGATACGGGATTCAAATTGACGAACAAGAGGAGGACGGATAGATCTTCGGGGAACACATCCAGAAAGTCTCGTATGGTAGAAATGTCTTGATTGCTCCTCCTTCTGTTCCTCTTTTCCACCGCATGAGCTAAAAAGACTACATCTGGTTTGAAGACTAAAGTTTTACTTACTGGAATTCCTATGGGAGCTGATTAGTTTGATGCAGGTTATTGGAAATTCAAACTCTCTATCATATGCCAACTGATTTGGAGGAATTCTAAGTCAGGGTGGAGGTAGCTACTACTGAGAGGATGAACTACAATGAGTTGTGTTGGGTTAGTTGGTTCTTATTGAAGCACTTGGTTTGATCTACAATGCAAGCATCAGTTAAAGGGGAGTCGATGTGCTTGACGATTACTCGGTAACTGAAGACTGCAGATTGAAGATTGAAGATCGGAAGATCACAAGTGGAATGCCAGAAGAACAAGTCTTCTTACAAGTACGCATGTACACTTGGCTTTGCGAACTTACTAAATACGCAGGAACATCCTATATCTGCGTATTTATTAAGTACGCATGAACCATCATCTGAGATTAAAAAAAATAAAAAAAGGTTTTTTTGGCGGGAAAATTTTAAATGTCCAAAATTTCGACGGATTGTTTATACGCTTGTTTCGGGCCATTTTTGAGATGATAGCAGTTTTGGTTTTTCGGGACCGAAATTTGTATTTGATGTGGCTTCGCGGACGAGATTTTTGTTGGATGATACCAATTGTCATATATTGGTGAGGTGTTCAAACCAGAAATTGTAGACTACGAGTATCTATGATACTTCATTAATAGGGAATGAATGTTGAATCAATTTGAGAAACTGGGTCGTCATCGACTAAATGTCTCGTTTATTTGTAAAGATGTTGCAGCTTTGGGTCTTTGGAAATAAAATCATATTGTTTAGGGATTCAAACCTGAACATGTAGGCTACGAGTATCTATGATATTTCTTTAATAGGGGATGAATACCGGAACAACTTGAACCCAAAGATTTGCTGTTTTGGGTCTTTGCAAAAAATAAAATCCTAGAGTTGACTAGTTGTGGTTTTAAGTGAAGCGGTGATGAATCTGGTCATAGTTTATAGAGAAATGAGGGGGATAAAATCTAAGGAGTATTCAAAAGACATTAAAGAGGTGGTGGATAAGCCGATGGTACTTCCTATATATATATACCTCTTTAATGTAACATGGATCTCAACAATGATTTCTCGTGTAAACTATATTTTTTCGTGCTCATTGGTCAAGCCTGTGTTCAAGATTTGATGTGATTTAATTATGATGGGATTTCTCATTTGGGATCTGGGTTGAATGCCAGATAGACAACCTAGTTATGGAACTTCACCGTGGTGAATGTATACAGATTAGGAGATGTGAACCATAAATGAAGATCTAACTGAAAAATGTTGGACTTTGGATACAGGATGATCACTGCTGAGCATGATTTTGTGTTTGATTATATCAAGTGTTTTTAGGATGAAGCTGGATATCCATTGGATTATTGGTTGAAGATGGAACCTTTATCATTTTTCCACGGGATAGGAAACGTTCCCTTATTTCTAGTCTAGTCAGAAGGAGTTACATTGAATGGGAAAATTGGAAATGAACATCTTCGGAAATCTAGTTGACTTGTGAAGATACACGATAGAGTTGAACACATCTAGTTTCAAGACTAAATTTTATCTTACTGGAATTCTTGGAGCTGATTAGTTTGATGCAGGTTATTGGAAATTCAAACTCTTTATCATATGCCAACTGATTTGGAGGAATTCTAAGTCAGGGTAGAGGTAGCTACTGCTGAGAGGATGAACTACAATGAGTTGTGTTGCGTTAGTTGGTTCTTATTGAAGCACATGGTTTGATCTACAATGCAAGAATCAGTTAAAGGGGAGTCGGTGTGCTTGACGATTACTCGGTAACTAACGACTACAGATTGAATATTGAAGATTGGAAGATCACAAGTGGAATGCCAGAAGATCAAGTCTTCTTACAAGTACGCATGTACACTTGGCTTTCCGAACTTACTAAATACGCAGGAACAACATATATCTGCGTATTTATTAAGTACGCATGAACTATCATCTGAGATTAAAAAAAAACAAAAAAAAGATTTTTTTGGCGGGAAAATTTTACTTGGCCAAAATTTTGACGGATCGTTTGTACGCTTGTTTCGGGCCATTTTTGACATGACAGAAGTTTTGGTTTTTTGGGACCGAAATTTGCATTTGATATGGCTGCGCGGACGAGATTTTTGTTGGATGATACCAATTGTCATATATTGGTGAGGTGTTCAAACCTGAAAATGTAGACTACGAGTATCTATGATACTTCATTAATAGAGAATGAATGCTGAATCAATTTGAGAAACTGGGTCGTCATCGACTAAAGGTCACGTTTATTTGTAAAGATGTGTCGGCTTTGGGTCTTTGGAAAAAGAATCATATTGTTTAGGAATTCAAACCTGAACATGTAGGCTATGAATATCTATGATACTTCTTTAATAGGGGATGAATACCGAAACAACTTGAACCCAAAGATTTGCTGTTTTGGGTCTTTGCAAAACAATAAAATCCTAGGGTTGACTAGTTGTGGTTTTGGAGGTTTTAAGTGAAGCGGTGATGAAGATAGTCATAGTTTATAGAGAAATGAGGGGGATAAAATCTAAGGAGTATTCAAAAGACATTAAAGAGGTGGTGGATAAGCCGATGGTACTTCTTATATATATATATACCTCTTTAATGTAACATGGATCTCAACTATGATTTCTCGTGTAAACAATATTTTTTCGTGCTCATTGGTCAAGCCTATGTTCAAGATTTGATGTGATTTTATTATGATGGGATTTCTCATTTGGGATCTGGGCGGAATGGCAGATAGACAACCTAGTTATGGAACTTCACCGTGGTGAATGTATTCAGATTAGGAGATGTGAACCATAAATGAAGATCAAATTGAAGAATGTTGGACTTTGGATACACGATGATCACTGCTAAGCATGATTTTGTGTTTGATTATATTGAGTGTTTTTAGGATGAAGCTGGATATCCGTTGGATTATTAGTTGAAGATGGAACCTTTATCATTTGTCGACGGGATAGGAAACGTTCCCTTGTTTCCGGTCTAGTCAGAAGGAGTTACATTGAATGGGAAAATTGGAAATGAACTTCTTCGGGAATCTAGTTGACTTGTGAAGATACACGATAGAGTTGAACACATCTTGTTTAAAGACTAAAGTTTATCTTACTGGAATTCTGGGAGCTGATTAGTTTGATGAAGGTTATTGGAAATTCAAACTCTTTATCATATGCCAACTGATTTGGAGGAATTCTAAGTCAGGGTAGAGGTAGCTACTACTGAGAGGATGAACTACAATGAGTTGTGTTGCGTTAGTTGGTTCTTATTGAAGCACATGGTTTGATCTACAATGCAAGCATCAGTTAAAGGGGAGTCGGTGTGCTTGACGTTTACTCGGTAACTAACGACTACAGATTAAAGATTGAAGATCGGAAGATCACAAGTGGAATGCCAGAAGATCAAGTCTTCTTACAAGTACGCATGTACACTTGGCTTTGCGAACTTACTAAATACGCAGGAACACCATATATCTGCGTATTTATTAAGTACGCATGAACTATCATCAGAGATTAAAAAAAACAAAAAAAAAGGTTTTTTGGTGGGAAAAGTTTACTTGGCCAAAATTTTGACGGATCGTTTGTACTCTTGTTTCGCGCCATTTTTTTAGATGATAGCAGTTTTGGTTTTTCGGGACCGAAATTTGTATTTGATATGGCTTCGCGAAACAATGACGTGATTTTTGTTGGATGATACTAATTGTCAAATATTGGTGAGGTGTTCAAACCTGAAAATGTAAACTACGAGTATCTATGATACTTCTTTAATAGGGAATGAATGCTGAATCAATTTGAGCAACTGGGTCGTCATCGACTAAAGGTCTCGTTTATTTGTAAAGACGTTGCTGCTTTGGTTCTTTTGAAAGAGAATCATATTTTCTTTGGAAAGAGAATCATATTGTTTAGGTATTCAAACCTGAATATGTAGGCTACGAGTATCTATGATACTTCTTTAATAGGGGATGAATACCGGAACAACTTGAACCCAAGGATTAGCTGTTTTGGGTCTTTGCAAAAGAATAAAATCCTAGAGTTGACTAGTTGTGGTTTTTGAGGATTTGAGTGAAGCGGTGATGAAGCTGGTCATAGTTTACAGAGAAATGAGTGGGGTAAAATCTAAGGAGTATTCAAAAGAAATTAAAGAGGTGGTGGATAAGCCGATGGTACTTCCTATATATATACCACTTTAATGTAACATAGATCTCAACTTTGATTTCTCGTGTAAACTATATTTTTCGTGCTCTGCTCATTGGTCAAGCCAGTGTTCAAGATTTGATGTGATTTAACTTTGATGGGATTTCTCATTTGGGATCTAGGCGGAATGCCAGATAGACAACCTAGTTATGGAACTTCACTTTGGTGAATGTATACAGATTAGGAGATGTGAACCAGGAATGAAGATTTAATTGAAGAATGTTGGACTTTGGATACAGGATGATCATTGCTAAGCATGATTTTGTGTTTGATTCTATCGAGTGTTTTCAGGATGAAGCTGGATATCCGTTAGATTATTAGTTGAAGATGGAACCTTTATCATTTGTCGACGGGATAGGAAACGTTCCCTTGTTTCTGGTCTAGTCAAAAGGAGCTTACATTGAAAGGGGAAATTGGAAATGAACATCTTCGGGAATCTAGTTGACTTGTGAAGATTCAGGATAGAGTTGAACACATCTGGTTTGAAAACTAAAGTTTATCTTACCGGAATTCCTATGGGAGCTGATTAGTTTGATGTAGGTTATTAAAAATTCAAACTCTTAATTATATGCTAGCTGATTTGGAGGAATTCTAAGTCAGGGTGGAGGTAGCTACTTCTGAGAGGATGAACTACAATGAGTTGTGTTAGGTTAGTTGGTTCTTATTGAAGCACTTGGTTTGATCTACAATGCATGCATCAGTTAAAGGGGAGTCAGTGTGCTTGACGATTACTCGGTAACTGAAGATTGAAGATCGGAAGATCACAAGTGGAATGCCAGAAGAACAAGTCTTCTTACAAGTACGCATGTACACTTGGCTTTGCGAACTTACTAAATACGCAGGAACACCATATATCTGCGTATTTATTAAGTACGCATGAACTATCATCTGAGATTAAAAAAAACAAAAAAAAGGATTTTTTGGCGGGAAAATTTTACTTGGCCAAAATTTTGACGGATCGTTTGTACGCTTGTTTCGGGCCATTTTTTTAGATGATAGCAGTTTTGGTTTTTAGGGACCGAAATTTGTATTTGATGTGGCTTCGCGGACGAGATTTTTGTTGGGTGATACCAATTGTCGTATATTGGTGAGGTGTTAAACCTGAAAATGTAAACTATGAGTATATATGATACTTCTTTAATAGGGAATGAATGTTTTATCAATTTGAGCAACTTGGTTGTCATCGACTAAAGGTCTCGTTTATTTGTAAAGATGTAGCTGCTTTGGGTCTTTGGAAAAAGAATCATATTGTTTAGGTATTCAAACCTGAATATGTAGGCTATGAGTATCTATGATACTTCTTTAATAGGGGATGAATACCGAAACAACATGAACCCAAGGATTTGCTGTTTTGGGTCTTTGCAAAAGAATAAAATCGTAGAGTTGAATAGTGGTGGTTTTTGAGGATTTGAGTGAAGCGGTGATGAAGCTGGTCATAGTTTATAGAGAAATGTGGGGGGTAAAATCGAAGGAGTATTCAAAAGACATTAAAGAGGTGGTGGATAAGCCGATGGTACTTCCTATATATATACCTCTTTATTGTAACATGGATCTCAACTATGATTTCTCGTGTAAACTATATTTTTTCATGCTCATTGGTCAAGCCTGTGTTCAAGATTTGTTGTGATTTAACTATGATGAGATTTCGCATTTGGGATCTGGGCGGAATGCTAGATAGACAACCTAGTTATGGAACTTCACTGTGGTGAATGTATACAGATTAGGAGATGTGAAATGAAGATTTAATTGAAGAATGTTGGACTTTGCATACAGGATGATCACTGTTGAGCATGATTTTGTGTTTGATTCTATCGAGTGTTTTTTGGATGAAGCTGGATATCCATTGGATTTTTAATTGAAGATGGAACCTTTATCATTTGTCGACGGGATAGGAAACGTTCCCTTGTTTCTGGTCTAGTCAGAGGGAGCTTACATTGAAAGGGGAAATTGGAAATGAACATATTCGGGAATCTAGTTGACTTGTGAAGATACAGGATAGAGTTGAACACATCTGGTTTGAAAACTAAAGTTTATCTTACTGGAATTCCTATGGGAGCTGATTAGGTTGATGTAGGTTATTAAAAATTCAATCTCTTTATCATATGCTACCTGATTTGGTGGAATTCTAAGTCAGGGTGGAGGTAGCTGCTGCTGAGAGGATGAACTACAATGAGTTGTGTTAGGTTATTGGTTCTTATTGAAGTAATTGGTTTGATCTACAATGCAAGCATCAGTTAAAGGGGAGTCAGTGTGCTTGACGATTACTCGGTAACTGAAGACTGCAGATTGAAGATCGGAAGATCACAAGTGGAATGCCAGAAGAACAAGTCTTTTCACAAGTACGCATGTACTCTTGCCTTTGCGAACTTACTAAATACGCAGGAACACCCTATATCGGTGTATTTATTAAGTACGCATGAACTATCATATGAGATTAAAAAAATCAAAAAAATGTTTTTTTGTCAGGAAAATTTTACTTGGCCAAAATTTTGACGGATCGTTTGTACGCTAGTTTCGGGCCATTTTTGAGAGGATAGCAGTTTTGGTTTTTCGGGACCGAAATTTGTATTTGATGTTGGATGATACCAATTGTCATATATTGGTGAGGTGTTCAAACCTGAAAATGTAGACTACGAGTATCTATGGTACTTCATTAATAGGGAATGAATGCTGAATCAACTTGAGAAACTGGGTCGTCATCGACTAAAGGTCTCGTTTATTTGTAAAGATGTTGCGGCTTTGGGTCTTTGGAAAAAGAATCATATTGTTTAGGTATCCAAATCTGAATATGTAGGCTACGAGTATCTATGATACTTCTTTAATAGGGGATGAATACCGAAACAACTTGAACCCAAAGATTTCCTGTTTTGGGTCTTTGCAAAAGAATAAAATCCTAGAGTTGACCAGTTGTGGTTTTTGAGGATTTGAATGAAGCGGTGATGAAGCTGGTCATAGTTTATAGAGAAATGACGGGGATAAAATCGAAGGAGTATTCAAAAGACATTAAAGAGGTGGTGGATAAGCCGATGGTACTTCCTATATATATACCTCTTTAATGTAACATGGATCTCAATTATGATTTTTCGTGTAAACTATACTTTTTCGTGCTCATTAGTCAAGCCTGTGTTCAAGATTTGATGTGATTTAATTATGATGGGATTTCTCATTTGGAATCTGGGCGGAATGCAAGATAGACAACCTAGTTATGGAACCTCACCGTGGTGAATGTATACAGATTAGGAGAATTGAACCATAAATGAAGATCTAATTGAAGAATGTTGGACATTGGATACAGGATGATCACTGTTGAGCATGATTTTGTGTTTGATTATGTCGAGTGTTTTCAGAATGAAGCTGGATATCCGTTGGATTATTAGTTGAAGATGGAACCTTTATCATTTGTCGACGGGATAGGAAACGTTCCCTTGTTTCTAGTCTAGTCAGAAGGAGTTACATTGAATGGGGAAATTGGAAATGAACATCTTCGGGAATCTAGTTGACTTGTGAAGATACAGGATAGAGTTGAACACATCTAGTTTCAAGACTAGAGTTTATCTTACTGGAATACTGGGAGCTGTTTAGTTTGATGCAGGTTATTGGAAATTCAAACTCTTTATCATATGCCAGCTGATTTGGAGGAATTCTAAGTCAGGGTGGAGGTAGCTACTGCTGAGAGGATGAACTAGAATGAGTTGTGTTGGGTTAGTTGATTCTTATTGAAGCACTTGGTTTGATCTACAATGCAAGCATCAGTTAAAGGGGAGTCGGTGTGCTTGACGTTTACTCGGTAACTGAAGACTGCAGATTAAAGATTGAAGATCGGAAGATCACATGTGGAATACCAGAAGAACATGTCTTCTTACAAGTACGCATGTACACTTGGCTTTGCGAACTTACTAAATACGCAAGAACACCCTATATCGGCATATTTATTAAGTATGCATGAACTATCATCTGAGATTAAAAAAACAAAAAAAAAGGTTTTTTGGTGGGAAACTTTTACTTGGCCAAAATTTTGACGGATCGTTTGTACGCTTGTTTCGGGCCATTTTTTTATGATAGCAGTTTTGGTTTTTCGGGACCGAAATTTGTATTTGATGTGGCTTCGCGGACGAGATTTTTGTTGGATGATACCAATTGTCATATATTAGTGAGGTGTTCAAACCTGAAAATATAGACTAGGAGTATCTATGATACTTCATTAATAGGGAATGAATGCTGAATCAATTTGAGATACTGGATCGTCATCAACTAAAGGTCTCGTTTATTTGCAAAGATGTTGCGGCTTTGGGTCTTTGGAAAAAGAATCATATTGTTTACGTATTCAAACCTGAATATGTAGGCTACGAGTATCTATGATACTTATTTAATAGGGGATGAATACCGGAACAACTTGAACCCAAGGATTTGCTGTTTTGGGTCTTTGCAAAAGAATAAAATCCTAGAGTTGACTAGTTGTGGTTTTTAAGGATTTGAGTGAAGCGGTGATGAAGCTGGTCATATTTAAAAGAGAAATGAGTGGGGTAAAATCTAAGGAGTATTCAAAAGACATTAAAGAGGTGGTGGATAAGCCGATGGTACTTCCTATATATATACCTCTTTAATGTAACATTGATCTCAAAACTATATTTTTTTGTGCTCATTGGTCGAGCTTGTGTTCAAGATTTGATGTGATTTAATTATGATGGGATTTCTCATTTGGGATCTGGGCGGAATGCCAGATAGACAACCTAGTTATGGAACTTCACCGTGGTGAATGTATAAAGATTAGGAGATGTGAACCTGGAATGAAGATCTAATTGAAGAATATACACAATGATCACTGCTGAGCACGATTTTTTGTTTGATTCTATCGAGTGTTTTCTGGATGAAGCTGGATATCCGTTGGATTATTAGTTGCAGATGGAACCTTTATCATTTGTCGACGGGATAGGAAACGTTCCCTTGTTTCTAGTCTAGCAAGAAGGAGCTTACATTGAAAGGTGAAATTGGAAAAGAACATCTTCGGGAATCAAGTTGACTTGCGAAGATACAGGATAGAGTTGAACACATCTGGTTTGAAAACTAAGGTTTATCTTACTGGAATTCCTATGGGAGTTGATTAGTTTGATGCAGGTTATTAAAAATTCAAACTATTTATCATATGCTATTTGATTTGGAGGAATTCTAAGTCAGGGTGGAGGTAGCTACTGCTGAGAGGATGAAATAGAATGAGTTGTGTTCGGTTAGTTGGTCTTATTGAAGCACTTGGTTTGATCTACAATGCAAGCATCAGTTAAAGGGTAGTAGGTGTGATTGACAATTACTCGGTAACTGAAGACTGTAGATTGAAGATCGGAAGATGACAAGTGGAATGCCAAAGATCAAGTCTTCTTACAATTACGCATGTACACTTGGCTTTGCAAACGTACTAAATACGCAGGAACTCCCTATAGCTGCGTATTTATTAAGTACGCATGAACTATCATCTGAGATTAAAAAAAAAGTTTTTTTGGCGGGAAATTTTTCTTGGCCAAAATTTTGACGGATCGTTTGTACGCTTGTTTCGGACCATTTTTGAGATGATAACAATTTTGGTTTTTCGGAACTGAAATTTGTATTTGATGTGGCTTCGCGAAACAATGACGAGATTTTTGTTGGATGATACCAATTATCATATATTGGTGAGGTGTTAAAACCTTTACATGTAGGCTACGAGATCTATGCTACTTCTTTAATAGGGAATGAATGTTGAATCAATTTGAGCAACTAGGTCGTCATCGACTAAATGTCTCGTTTATTTGCAAAGATGTTGCGGATTTGGGTCTTTGGAAAAAGAATCATATTGCTTAGGTATTCAAACTTGAATATGTAGGCTACGAGTATCTATGATACTTATTTAATAGGGGATGAATACCGGAACAACTTGAACCCAAGGATTTGCTGTTTTGGGTCTTTGCAAAAGAATAAAATCCTAGAGTTGAATAGTTGTGGTTTTTGAGGATTTGAGTGAAGCGGTGATGAAGCTGGTCTTAGTTACAGAGAAATGTGGGAGATAAAATCTAAGGAGTATTCAAAAAACATTAAAGAGGTGGTGGATAAGCCGATGGTACTTCCTATATATATACCTCTTGTAACATTTCTGTTTTTTTTTTTATCATGTAAACGTTTCGATGCAATAAACGAGTATTTCAATTCGTGTGCAACAACTGTAATGCAATTACACATACAATACAATATGTTACAATAACGCCATTATCTCTCAAACCTCGTGGACCAAAATTGACAAAAACTCAAAAACGATAAAAAGTGTCAAACACGATCGTGCCTAGATACAAGCACGGTCGCGCCTAGAGTCAAAGCACGGTCGTGCCTAATACAGACACGGTCGCGCTGCTGAAACCACGTGACTCCGCAGAGTCAGTCAGTGGTCCATGCTCGTCGAATCAAATCGCGTTAAGGCCGGATTTCACGCGTCCGACCATACGCAACTGTACACCATCTGAAACACGTCTCCAATTTCGTACTCCAATCGACCTATTTCAATCATCAACTACCCACTCCCACCACAATCATGAATTCGCAAATTTGACGTTATAAGGAGAATCCAATGCCCCCTACACCTTCACACACACCCTCTCGACCTCTCGGAGCATTCACTCGACTCGCATTCAACCTCTGTCGTCCGATCGATCGCCGAGAAACCCGACCTCACGACTTGTAGCCGACTGCATTAAATTGCCCGATTTAAACAAGTAAGTAATATGTCTCTAGCTTCGTATCTACCTCTACCACGAAAGCCCTATGTCAATTCGTAGTAAAAATACGCGATCGATCCGATTCTGAACCTAGAAAGTCGAAACTACACCTTTAGTCGAACTACCACTTAAACACGATATAAATACAATTAAACTATGTAAATAGCTTCGCAAGCATCCACTAAGTGAAAGCCCTAAGAATACAGAAGCTTTAATATAAGAGTCGATCGAATTATGTCTGGAAAAGACCCGACACGGTCGCGCTCATCACTGAGCGCGGTCGTGCCCAACCAAGCACAGTCGTGGTCCGAGTAAGGCCCGGTCGTGCTTACCGAGCAAACAAGTCTTGACCAAAAACAAACACTAGACGCGGTCGTGCTGGACACGAGCACGGTCGTGCTCCATGACCAGAACCTCTGTAGCCTTCTGACTCGACCACGGGCGCGCTCCAGACCACCACGGTCACGCCCGGAGGCGAGCGCGGTTGTGCCGTTGATGAGCACGGTCTTGCTCAGTCAGAACTGAATCTTTACAGTTTTCTCAGATTTGATGATTTTTATAAAACTTATGTTATAAACTTAACTGTTTAAACAGAATCTCACCATTATTAAGCACGACAATTATTTTCATCGATTAAATTGTTTTAAACCGATTCTTACCAATTGAGAATACATTTTCATTTAAAATTTCTAAAATTATAAAAAGTTATAACAAGATTTTATAAAACACTTTATTATGAAAAAGACTTTTATAAACCAATTGTATAAATCCTAGTTACATCAAATAAAACCTATATAAATATAAACTACTTTATATTTTGTGACGTTTTCTAAAATAAGTAGATAAAACGAATTCGTCTGTTTATATTACATTCAATTAAATATATATACCACACTACCTTATATTTTAAATACATAACTAAGCGATATAATTCATTAGTGCAAATCCTTACGCTTGCAATACACTGAAACACTATAGTTACTTTAAACCTTATACACCGCATTAATACACGTCATACATTTACTCGATAGGTCAAGCTCCGTGACCCACAAACACTTAACATTTACTTGGTTGTGCAATCTACACTCTCCAACACATGTGAGTCTACATAACCCCACTTTTACTCTTTTTCACCTTTGGGGTGGACATGATTTACATTAAACAAATTGCAACTCTTTCATAGTACAATCCTTACTTGATTACATGAATTATTTGTGCAATATGCTTGAATGCTATGAGTTATTACTATACATACATGACGCAACTCGTGCAATCATTAACTCTGTACAAGCCAACGGTAAACAAGGATAGTACTATTGAGTCTGACAAACCCACCCAGGTAGGGTGTTTGTTACCGACTTTACATTTGGGTAACCTGCGTGTTATGCCTCAGTCACAAGGTTTGATTGTGCACCTAGTATAACTATAGATTCTCCATATTTGTCTTATATACCATGCGAATCAGGGAATTGTATAAACATTTTTGAACTCTTATTTGTGTGTCAAAACTTATGTATGCTCACCAACTTTTTAGTTGACCCTTGTTTTTAAATCATGTTTCAGGTGCTAACAATTGAGATGATTACAAGTTGCCTCCACCTAGTTTGAGGACCTAGTTAAAAAGGCTCTAAAATAAACATTGTTATGTATTTTGTTATGTTTCGTGTACTTGTTGGATTGTTGTTTGATTTCAATGAAAACTGCATGTTTAATTATTTCAACCTTAGCAAACCATGAGCTATGAACAGTCTGCACAGCTTCACGCCCCGACGTTTTCCGCCGTCGGTTGGGGTGTGTCACACCTTCCGAATTGATGGGATTACCTTACCCGGTCTTCCACCTGTTCGGGAAGTAAAGTTTCGAATCGATCTCATACCCGGAGCAAACCCTGTGGCTAAAGCTCCTTACCGGCTTGCACCTTCCGAATTGCAAGAACTTGCAAGTCAACTTCAAGAACTCGCTGACAAAGGTTTCATACGGCCAAGTCATTCACCGTGGGGTGCACCGGTCTTGTTTGTTAAAAAGAAGGATGGTTCATTCCGCATGTGTATTGACTATCGAGAGCTCAACAAGCTTACAATAAAAAACCGCTACCCGTTACCTAGGATTGACGACCTCTTCGATCAACTCCAAGGTTCTACTTGTTTCTCGAAGATTGATCTTCGATCTGGTTATCACCAACTGCGTGTCCGAGAAGAAGATATTCCAAAGACCGCCTTCCGAACAAGATATGGTCATTACGAGTTCACGGTTATGCCTTTTGGGTTGACCAATGCACCTGCTGTCTTTATGGATCTCATGAACCGCATGTGCAAACCATACCTTGACAAATTCGTGATCGTTTTCATCGACGACATCTTGATCTATTCCAAGACTGAGGAAGAACATGAACAGCACCTTAGACTGATTCTGGATCTCCTGAGAACCGAACAATTATACGCCAAGTTCTCCAAATGTGAATTTTGGCTAAAGGAGGTTCAATTTTTGGGTCACGTTATCAACAAAAGGGGAATTCATGTCGACCCCGCCAAGATCGAAGCTGTTAAGAACTGGAGTGCTCCTAAAACCCCTACCGAGGTTCGTTCGTTTCTTGGTTTAGCGGGCTATTACCGAAGATTCATTTCCAATTTCTCCAAGATTGCTGTTCCCCTCACCGCCTTGACTCATAAAGGTAAACCTTATGAATGGGAGCCGAAACAAGAAGAAGCTTTCCAAACTCTTAAACAGAAGTTATGTGATGCTCCTATTCTGACTCTTCCCGAAGGAAACGATGATCTAGTCGTCTACTGTGATGCCTCTAACCTAGGCCTTGGTTGTGTTCTCATGCAACGAGGCAAGGTAATCGCTTATGCATCGAGGCAACTCAAGATCCACGAGAAAAACTATACGACGCACGATTTGGAGTTGGGTGCAGTCATATTTGCCTTGAAGATTTGGAGACATTATCTATATGGCACAAAATGTGTGGTATTCACCGACCACAAAAGCCTCCAACACATCTTCAAACAAAAAGAACTCAACATGAGGCAACGACGTTGGGTTGAACTCCTCAATGATTACGATTGCGAGATTCGTTATCATCCCGGCAAGGCAAACGTAGTAGCCGATGCGCTGAGCCGTAAAGAACGTGTCATGCTCTAAAGTGTCAAGATTCATTCCGACATTCAAACCCGTATTCTAGCAGCTCAACACGTCTCGATTACCGAGGGCAATATGTATGAGGAAATGTCGTGTGGTGCTGAATTCCAACTAGAGACTAAAAGCAATGGCTTGCTTTATTTCTTGGATCGTATTTGGGTTCCCAATCGCAATGACCTCCGGGAATTCCTCATGACTGAAGCACACAAGTCTCGGTATTCTATCCATCCCGGTGCGGATAAAATGTATCACAATCTTCGACCACAGTATTGGTGGCCTGGTATGAAGAAAGACATTGCACTCTATGTTGCAAAATGTCTAACCTGCTCTAAAGTCAAAGCCGAACATCAACGTCCTTCCGGTTTACTTGAACAACCGGAAATCCCCGTGTGGAAATGGGAAAATCTAGCCATGGACTTCATTACTAAACTCCCCCGTACTTCAAACGGCTATAATAGCATTTGGGTAATCATCGACCGTCTCACAAAGTCCGCACACTTCCTGCCCATCCGTGAAGACTATCGGGTTGAGAAATTGGCCCGAATCTATATTAACGAAATTGTGAGTCGACACGGTATACCTTTGAACATAATCTCCGACAGAGATGCTCGTTTCACTTCCAGATTTTGGCAATCTCTGCAAAAGGCACTTGGCACACGATTGGATTTAAGCACAGCCTACCATCCCCAAACTGATGGCCAGACTGAACGAACAATCCAAACCCTCGAAGACATGCTGAGAGCCTGTGTCATAGACTTTGGTGGCAATTGGGATTCACACTTGACACTTATTGAATTCTCCTACAATAACAGCTACCACACCAACATCAACATGGCTCCATTCGAAGCTCTTTATGGTCGCAAATGCCGTTCTCCCATCTGTTGGAACGAGATTGGTGAAGCACAAATCACCGGTCCCGAGTTAATTCAGGAAACATCCGACAAAATCCTTCAAATCCGTGACAACATCCGAGTAGCTAGAAGTCGACAAAAGAGCTATGCCGACAAGCGACGAAAACCCTTGGAATTCCAAGTGGGCGACCTTGTGCTTCTCAAAGTATCCCCTTGGAAGGGTGTGATCCGCTTTGGAAAGAAAGGCAAGCTAGCACCTCGTTACGTAGGCCCGTTCAAGATCCTTGAAAGAATCGGGAAAGTGGCTTACAAACTTGAGCTACCTCCAGCACTCAACAATGTTCATCCAACCTTCCACGTGTCCAACCTGAAGAAATGTCTTGCTGATGAGAACCTCCACATACCTCTTGACGACGTGCGCATTGATGAAACGATGCACTTTGTCGAGAAACCGGTGGAAATCATGGACCGTGAGATCAAGCAACTCAAACGCAGCCGCATTCCTATAGTCAAAGTCCGTTGGGATTCTAAACGCGGTCCTGAGTTTACATGGGAACGTGAAGACCAAATAAAACTCAAGTATCCTCACTTATTCACCAATTCTGCAACCTCAACTAGTTGAATTTCGGGACGAAATCCCCTCAACATGGGGAGACTGTAACATTTCTGTTTTTTTTTTTTACCATGTAAACGTTTCGATGCAATAAACGAGTATTTCAATTCGTGTGCAACAACTGTAATGCAATTACACATACAATACATTATGTTACAATAACGCCATTATCTCTCAAACCTCGTGGACCAAAATTGACAAAAACTCAAAAACGATAAAAAGTGTCAAACACGATCGTGCCTAGATACAAGCACGGTCGCGCCTAGAGTCAAAGCACGGTCGTGCCTAATACAGACACGGTCGCGCTGCTGAAACCACGGGACTCCGCAGAGTCAGTCAGTGGTCCATGCTCGTCGAATCAAATCGCGTTAAGGCCGGATTTCACGCGTCCGACCATACGCAACTGTACACCATCTGAAACACGTCTCCAATTTCGTACTCCAATCGACCTATTTCAATCATCAACTACCCACTCCCACCACAATCATGAATTCGCAAATTTGACGTTATAAGGAGAATCCAATGCCCCCTACACCTTCACACACACCCTCTCGACCTCTCGGAGCATTCACTCGACTCGCATTCAACCTCTGTCGTCCGATCGATCGCCGAGAAACCCGACCTCACGACTTGTAGCCGACTGCATTAAATTGCCCGATTTAAACAAGTAAGTAATATGTCTCTAGCTTCGTATCTACCTCTACCACGAAAGCCCTATGTCAATTCGTAGTAAAAATACGCGATCGATCCGATTCTGAACCTAAAAAGTCGAAACTACACCTTTAGTCGAACTACCACTTAAACACGATATAAATACAATTAAACTATGTAAATAGCTTCGCAAGCATCCACTAAGTGAAAGCCCTAAGAATACAGAAGCTTTAATATAAGAGTCGATCGAATTATGTCTGGAAAAGACCCGACACGGTCGCGCTCATCACTGAGCGCGGTCGTGCCCAACCAAGCACAGTCGTGGTCCGAGTAAGGCCAGGTCGTGCTTACCGAGCAAACAAGTCTTGACCAAAAACAAACACTAGACGCGGTCGTGCCGGACACGAGCACGGTCGTGCTCCATGACCAGAACCTCTGTAGCCTTCTGACTCGACCACGGGCGCGCTCCAGACCACCACGGTCACGCCCGGAGGCGAGCGCGGTCGTGCCGTTGATGAGCACGGTCGTGCTCAGTCAGAACTGAATCTTTACAGTTTTCTCAGATTTGATGATTTTTATAAAACTTATGTTATAAACTTAACTGTTTAAACAGAATCTCACCATTATTAAGCACGACAATTATTTTCATCGATTAAATTGTTTTAAACCGATTCTTACCAATTGAGAATACATTTTCATTTAAAATTTCTAAAATTATAAAAAGTTATAACAAGATTTTATAAAACACTTTATTATGAAAAAGACTTTTATAAACCAATTGTATAAATCCTAGTTACATCAAATAAAACCTATATAAATATAAACTACTTTATATTTTGTGACGTTTTCTAAAATAAGTAGATAAAACGAATTCGTCTGTTTATATTACATTCAATTAAATATATATACCACACTACCTTATATTTTAAATACATAACTAAGCGATATAATTCATTAGTGCAAATCCTTACGCTTGCAATACACTGAAACACTATAGTTACTTTAAACCTTATACACCGCATTAATACACGTCATACATTTACTCGATAGGTCAAGCTCCGTGACCCACAAACACTTAACATTTACTTGGTTGTGCAATCTACACTCTCCAACACATGTGAGTCTACATAACCCCACTTTTACTCTTTTTCACCTTTGGGGTGGACATGATTTACATTAAACAAATTGCAACTCTTTCATAGTACAATCCTTACTTGATTACATGAATTATTTGTGCAATATGCTTGAATGCTATGAGTTATTACTATACATACATGACGCAACTCGTGCAATCATTAACTCTGTACAAGCCAACGGTAAACAAGGATAGTACTATTGAGTCTGACAAACCCACCCAGGTAGGGTGTTTGTTACCGACTTTACATTTGGGTAACCTGCGTGTTATGCCTCAGTCACAAGGTTTGATTGTGCACCTAAAAGGCTCTAAAATAAACATTGTTATGTATTTTGTTATGTTTCGTGTACTTGTTGGATTGTTGTTTGATTTCAATGAAAACTGCATGTTTAATTATTTCAACCTTAGCAAACCATGAGCTATGAACAGTCTGCACAGCTTCACGCCCCGACGTTTTCCGCCGTCGGTTGGGGTGTGACACCTCTTTAATGTAACATGGATCTCAACTATGATTTCTCCTGTAAACTATATTTTTTTCGTGCTCATTGGTCAAGCCTGTGTTCAAGATTTGATGTGATTTAATTATGATGGGATTTCTCATTTGGGATCTGAGTGGAATGCCGGATAGACAACCTAGTGATGGAACTTCATCGTGGTGAATGTATACAGATTAGGAGATGTGAACCAAGAATGAAGATCTAATTGAAGAATGTTGGACTTAGGATACAGGATGATCACTGATGAGCATGATTTTGTGTTTGATTCTATCGAGTGTTATCAGGATGAAGCTGGATATCCGTTGGATTATTAGTTGAAGATGGAACTTTTATCATTTGTCGACGGGATAGGAAACGTTCCCTGGTTTCTGGTCTAGTAAGAAGGAGCTTACATTGAAAGGGGAAATTGGAAATGAACAACTTCGGGAATCTAGTTGACTTGTGAAGATACAGGATAGAGTTGAACACATCTAGTTTCATGACTAAAGTTTATCTTACTAGAATTCTGGGAGCTGATTAGTTTGATGCGGGTTATTGGAAATTCAAACTCTCTATCATATGCCAGCTGATTTGGAGGAATTCTAAGTCAGGGTGGAGGTAGCTACTGCTGAGAGGATGAACTAAAATGAGTTGAGTTGGGTTAGTTGGTTCTTATTGAAGCACTTGGTTTGATCTACAATGCAAGCATCTGTTAAAGGGGAGTCGGTGTGCTTGACGAATACTCGGTAACTGAAGACTGCAGATTGAAGATTGAAGATTGGAAGATCACAAGTGGAATGCCAGAAGATCCAGTCTTCTTACAAGTACGCATGTACACTTGGCTTTGCGAACTTACTAAATACGCAGGAACACCCTATATCTGCGTATTTATTAAGTACGCATGAACTATCATCAGATATTAAAAAAAACAAAAAAAAGGTTTTATTGGCGGGAAAAGTTTACTTGGCCAAAAATTTGGCAGATCGTTTGTACCCTTGTTTCGGGCCATTTTTGAGATTATAGCAGTTTTGGTTTTTCAGGAACGAAATTTGTATTTGATGTGGCTCCGCGAAACAATGACGAGATTTTTGTTGGATGATACCAATTGTCATATATTGGTGAGGTGTTCAAACCTGAAAATGTAAACTACGAGTATCTATGATACTTCTTTAATAGGGAATGAATGCTGAAGCAATTTGAGCAACTGGGATGTCATCAACTAAAGGTCTCGTTTATTTGTAAAGATGTTGCGGCTTTGGGTCTTTGGAAAAAGAATCATATTGTTTAGGCATTCAAACCTGAATATATAGGCTACGAGTATCTATGATACTTCTTTAATAGGGGATGAATACTGGAACAACTTGAACCCAAAGATTTGCTGTTTTGGGTCTTTGCAAAAGAATGAAATCCTAGAGTTGACTAGTTGTGGTTTTTGAGGATTTGAGTGTAGCGGTGTTGAAGCTGGTCATAGAATACAAAGAAATGAGGGGGATAAAATTTAAGGAGTATTCAAAAGACATTAAAGAGGCAGTGGATAAGCCGATGGTACTTCCTATATATATACCTCTTTAATGTAACATGGATCTCAACTATGATTTCTCGTGTAAACTATATTTTTTCGTGCTCATTAGTCAAGCATGTGTTCAAGATTTGATGTGATTTAATTATGATGGGATTTCTCATTTGGGATCTGGGCGGAATGCCAGATAGACAACCAAGTTATGGAACTTCACCATGGTGAATGTATACAGATTAGGAGATGTGAACCAGGAATGAAGATCTAATTGAAGAATGTTGGACTTTGGATACAGGATGATCACTGTTGAGCATGATTTTGTGTTTGATTCTGTCGAGTGTTTTCAGAATGAAGCTGGATATCCGTTGGATTATTAGTTGAAGATGGAACCTTTATCATTTGTCGACGGGATAGGAAACGTTCCCTTGTTTCTGCTCTAGTCAGAAGGAGCTTACATTGAAAGGGGAAATTGGAAATGAACATCTTCGAGAATCTAGTTGACTTGTGAAGATACAGGATAGAGTTGAACACATCTGGTTTGAAAACTAAAGTTTATCTTACTGGAATTCCTATGGGAGCTGATTAGTTTGATGCAGGTTATTGGAAATTCAAACTCTTTATCATATGCCAGCTGATTTGGAGGAATTCTAAGTCAGGGTGGAGGTAGCTACTGCTGAGATGATGAACTACAATGAGTTGTGTTGGGTTAGTTGGTTTTTATTGAAGCACTTGGTTTGATCTACAATGCAAGCATCAGTTAAAAGAGAGTCGGTGTGCTTGACGATTACTCGGTAACTGAAGACTGCAGATTGAAGATCGAAAGTTCACGAGTAGAATGCTAGAAGATCAAGTCTCGCCAGAAGACACGTCATGTCATTAATTTAGAGGGAGCCTGTTAGGAAAATCTTTGTAAACTGATGATTATCAATGTTAGTGATAGATAGAATTTGATGTTATAGTTAAGAGGGAGTCTGTAGATGCATGTTTCGGTAACTATAGATAAAATTCTATGTATCGGTGTACTAGGCTAGTACGCAGGAGGGTGTTCCTGCGTACTTAGCAAGTACACCACCTTGTTCATGTGTACTTAGCCAAGTACGCAAGGCTTTTGCCCTACGTAGTTAGCCAAGTACGTAGGAAATGTTCCTGCCCCTATAAATAGAAAGTGAGCCCTTCATTTGTATGTGGAACTTGGGACAAGGTTGAGAGAGGTTCTGGCCGGGATGAGATCTCTCGGCCCCCGTGAACCGTGAGCGTAAACGAGAGATGTGTACTCCTTCGGTATGTGGTCTGTAATGTGAGATGACTTCTTTGTTATGGATTACGTTTCGTTTCTGTCGATTATCTTGTCTTTGTGTCCATGGTTTTTCTCTGTCATGTTCCTTTGTTCCCACACGAATCAACGATCAGATCTTTGTTTTTCCGCTGTGTGACGAGGCTCCTGGGACCTACCATTCGCTACTTTGCAGAGAGAATATGGGTTCCAAAGTTGGGAATATAAGGGAGCTTGTAATGGATGAATCTCATAAATCTCGGTATTCTATTCATCCTGGTTCCGATAAGATGTATTATGACCTAAAAGTTCTCTATTGGTGGCCGAACATGAAAGCGGATATAGCCACCTATGTTAGTAAGTGTCTGACCTGCTCGAAGGTCAAGGTTGAATACCAAAAGCCATCTGGTTTGCTTAACCAACCAGAGATCCCGATGTGGAAATGGAAGCAGATTTCCCTGGACTTTATTACTAAACTACCCCGAACTCTTAACGGATGCGACACCATCTAAGTGATCGTAGATCGTTTGACTAAATCCGCTCACTTTCTAGCAATTAAAGACACTGATAAGATGGAGAAGTTAACTCCCATTTATCTGAAAGAAGTAGTCTCTCGCACGAAGTGCCAATCTCAATCATTTCTGACCGTGACGCTCGATTCACCTCACGTTTTTGCCAATCGTTACAAAAAGCTCTAGGCACGCGCCTGGATATGAGCACCGCATACCATCCTCAAACAGATGGCCAGACTGAACGTATTATTCAAACCCTAGAGGACATGCTACGAGCTTGTGAGATTGATTTCGGTAGCAGTTGGGAAACTCACTTGCCTTTAGTGGAGTTCTCCTACAATGACAGTTATCACACTAGCATCAAGGCAACACCGTTTGATGCATTATACGGGCGGAAATGCCGATCACCTATCTGTTGGGCTGAAGTTGGGGATAGCCAACTTACGGATCCTGAACTTGTGCTTGAAACTTCAGAGAATACCGTTCAAATTCGAAATCGTATGGCGGCAGCCCGTGATCGTCAAAAGAGATATGCCGATAAGCGTCGAAAACCGCTTGAATTTCAAGTAGGCGACATGGTCCTACTAAAAGTCTCACCTTGGAAATGTGTAATTCGTTTGGGTAAACGAGGCAAGCTAAACCCTCGTTATGTTGGACCGTTCAAGATAGTGAAGAGAATGGGCCAGTAGCGTACCAACTGGACCAACCTAAAGGATTGAGTGGTGTGCACAATGTCTTTCACGTCTCAAACTTAAAGAAATGTCTAGCAGACGAGACACTCGTGGTTCCACTTGAGGAACTACAAATTGATGAACAACTACGCCTCATTGAAGGACCGGTTGAAATCATGGATAGGGAAGTCAAAACGCTCAAACACAGTAAAATCCCTATTGTTAGAGTTCGTTGGAACTCAAAACGCGGACCGGAATTCACATGGGAGCGCGAGGATCAAATGATGCGCAAGTACCCTCATCTTTTCAAGCAATCCACGTAAAACACATAAGGTACTATTTTAATTTTCGGGACGAAAATTCTTTCAACTAGGGGATGATGTGACATCCTGAAAAAAAATTTTATTTTAATTTTCAGGACGAAAATTCTTTCAACTAGGGGATGATGTGACACCCGACAAATTCCAGTTAACCTAGTTAACTCAGTTAGAAACCTCAGGGACTAATTCTATCAGCATCCAAACTCAAAACACACCTAGAACTACAGGGACCAAAGCTGTAATTACCCTAAACTGAATATGTTGACTTTTAGAGTCAAAATCAAGAGGAATTAAGTTTTGTTTACTTTTAAAAGTCAAACCCCTTGATTTTGAATTCAAATTCGCATTCTTAACTGAAAATTCGTGCGAATTCATAACTGAAATGGATGTTAATGACAATTTCGACATCATTAAAGCATTCAACATCATCATCATGTGCGAATTAACTCCATTATTAGACATTCAAGCCGTAACCGTCGAAAACGCCCTTCATCTCAATCAAATTCGATCAATTCGATCATTCACTCTGTAACTGAACACCTGCGCACCTCTATCGCCCTCTCAGAAGCAATCCCACACGCCAATTCGATTAGGGACGAAGCTGGAGTCACCAAAGATCAAACCACGTGAAGTCGGAACCCCATTAGGACGAACACTGTCGATTCAAGTCTCATTCTTGTAACTAAGCACACCCTTAGCTTTGTTTCAATGTCTAGATCAAAAGCCCCATGTTAATTCGGGCTTACATTATCGAATTTTTCATGAACCAATTCCTAGGGTTCATACGAATACGGGTTAATCAAACCCTACCCCGACTCAGTCTCAATCTAATTAAATCATATGGTTAGATTCGCAATCATTTACTTGTTAAAAGCCCCATGAATCCAGCCCCTAACACTATCAGTTTTAATCAATCCGATCCCATGTTCTTAATCTTGGGTTTCGTCCATTCAATCCGTAATTAAACGATTCAAAACTTGTTGTTTGTGCAATTAAACTTGCCAACAGTATAATAACGATTAACAAAACCCTTAATCATTTGTGTTCAATCGTTGCCGAAATCAATGGGTTTGGGATTGGATTTGATTCAGGTTCGATAGGGGGGAAGAACACAGTGGGTCTGTGTGTTAAAACCAATCCGATCCGTGACTTGTTGTGATTGTCCTAGCGGGCGGATTGGTTAAGGCTTAGTGCTGTTGGGGAGGGGACCCGGGTTCGAGTCTCTCTAGCCAAATTTATTTTTTGGGCAGCTTTTCAGTATTAATTTTTAAACAAAATCATTTCCTATATTATTATAATAATATGTAAATGAGTTTTGATACCGAAAAACACCCGTATGCTCAGGATGGAATTTATAATCTATTTTAAGTGTTATTTCCATATTAAAAATAACATAATTATTTATATTATTTTCCAAAACTATTATTTAATTCATAAAAACATACGAGGATATATATTATATTATTAGTTCGTATTTGGTGACGTTTGATATGTACCACATCCATATCAACTATTAAACTTGGGATTCTCAAAGTCCCGATAACAAAACGTTTATTCTTTGTTCCTAAGTATATTTTAGGACACCGGACTTTTTCCCTGTCGTAGTCACAAACTCTTACGTGTTCCTAACTGTCATAAATTATTCTAGGACATTCGTAGACTGTCCACGTGCTATCCGTTTATGGTTTTTGTTGCATCCTCGTGTGGTGCTAAATTACTACGCTTACGCAACTCAGGTGAGTTTCACGGCCCCTTTTACTTGTTTTCCTATTGGGGGAGAAACATGCACACAAACAAACATTATTTTACTTGTTTTCCCGTTGGGGAGAAACATGCACACAAACAAACATTCTTTTACTTGTTTTCCCGTTCGGGAGAAACATGTACACAAACAAACATGGATCACATAATATTTCACTACCACTTGCTTACTTAAGCGTAAACATAACATGCTAAGTCCTTACACTCTCGAACTGTTAATATAAGGTATATAGCGAGGAAATTTGAGTTGTACTACTGGGTTTGACAAACCCCACCAGGGCTAGTCGCGCTAGCTCGATTGGATGTCGAACGGGTGTAAATTGTCCTAAACACTTGCCATTGTTGATGTTAGCAATGGTGGAAGGCATTCAAACACAAACAGTCAGCTTCGGTTGCGAACGCTTAGAGTAACATGTACATTGTCTAGCTAACAATAGATGTGACTTATGTATGTGGATCCTACAAACACTCAAACAGTTTAATTACTTACAAACATGTGAACTCACTAACATCGTGTTGACACTTTTCTTACATGTTTTCTCAGGTCACTAAGTCACAGGTTGAACACCTAGGATATGCATGGAGTTCTACTGTCATTTCATTCATATGCAAACATTTAAAACAATTTACTTGCTTTTATTAAACTAAACTTGGGCGCGTTTGTTTTGCGCAATAACTACTTGACATAAATCGCTTCGGCATTTAACTCTGAACATTTAATGGATTTGTTTAAACTCATACAGTGTCGTTTGACGTAACTAATGACTGAGATCCTGGTTTGTCACACGCCTAACGGTAAAACTCCATTGGTGGATTTTGGGGGTGTGACACAACAAATAAGTTTTTTTTAAACAACTATACCTTATATATATATATATATATATATATATATATATATGAATTTATAAACATGTAATATATATTCCTTTCTTTGTATTATGAATCAACTCTTTTAGAAATGTTAATTATTTTCGTCGTTACATTTTATAAATTAAAAAAACGTGACAAATACTATTGTATTTAAACCTTCTTATATAAACTTTCAAAATTATAAAAAGCACAAACTATAAAATGACGTTTTACTAATTTTAATCTATTAAAAACTTGTTATGGATATCATAATTCGTGAATAAACAATATAAAAATGATTTATTTAAATAAATCTAACTATGTTGTTTTATTTAAAAAATGGTAGTGCTTATAACACAAATCTTAAAAAATTATTATTACTTTGTTTCTTAAAACATATAAATAATTATGTTCTACAAAGAATAATTATTTAAGTAATCCTATAAACATCTATAAGATTTATAGGATTACTTAAATAATTATTTTCTTAATAACTATACAAATTCATTGAATTTCATTTAAAGCCCACTTATATTTTCACTTATTTTAATATCTCTTTTAAGTAAAAGAGATTATTTAAATAAATTTAAATAATTGTTTTTACTTACATATAACGATTATTTAAACCCTTTCTAATCCATAATTCATTTACTAATCATTTTTTTTAATAACGATTTAAATAAATTCAAACGTATTATTATTACAACTCCTACTTATATGAATAAAATTAGAAATTCTAATTAAATCTATTTTTATAAATTACCTTGTCGTTATTATTGCAATACATGTGAACATGTACAAATCCTATAACTAAACCCAAATTTCCAAGAATCCCTAGAAACTCAAATAAATTTAGAAATCTTATTTCGTTTCCATTAGACATACATTGAGTCTAGAATACAAATCTACCGTGTAGGTTGATTGTGAGGAATCCTCACGAAGCCTATCCATCATTAACAATTCATACAACTTGTTAGCTTCATTACAGGTGAGTTTACATAGCCCCTTTTTACTCTTTTTACTTTTGGGGTGAAACATGTTTACAAATACATTACTTATACAATACCTTTGTTCTTATGTTATGGTCTTTATGCTTTATGTCTTAAACTACCTGGTGACCATTACGTGTGTTCATGTTAGTATAATCATTAACTTGTGTTGCAAGACTAAGGTAGTACATTTTGTGATCATTTATACGGGAATCCGATACATTACTTAACACGAACCTTGGCGAGTTAGTGTTTACATTTAGAACATCACGCAATACGGGGGATTGTGCATACATATAAACATGGCTTGATTGTACGCTTGGAACCTTGTGTGTTTTCACATTCATGCTTTAGATATACTTTGAACATATTGAATTGTAAACCTATACTTAACTTTGTTTGGTGTCAAAACCTATGTTACTCATCAACTACTTGTAGTTGACATTTACTCACATGTTTTAGGTGCACCAATTTGAGGACACTACATGATCACATAGGACTATGGACCTAGCTTTAATAAAGATTGAATTTAACTTGTGTTATGTTTGAACTCCTTGTTTTCCATTTCCATTTGTAACGGATGCTTTAATTATGATGAAATAATATTATCACTTATTAATAGATGATTATGTGCTTATGAACAACAGCGTCAGCCCCGGCGTATAATCCGCCGCCGGCCGGGGTGTGACACAGTGTTGGACCATCCATAGATTTAAAGTCATCTGACAGCTTCATTGTATAGGTATCTCCTTAAGCTTAGAATCTGATCTTCTATCAGGACATTGCTTCTCATCAAACCCAGTCTTTGAACTGCTCTTTCTTGGGCTACACTTGAGGACTCTGCTTCTTCTTCCTCAAGGCAGGGATATGCAACTTTCTTGGCATGTTCAAGGAATCTCTCAAACCAAGGCATGTTATCTTCCATTAGATCATGGAAACGGTCAATAGCAAGCATGGCAGAGAAATCCTTGGATGTGTTGATGCATTCAGTTGTATGTAGAGCCAAGATGTCAAGTGCATTCAAGTTGTCCCAATCCAGTTCTTCTACCCCAAATAACTCCCATCCAATCCAAAATCCCTTAGATAGGCCATCATATCCCCATGCTAAGATTGAATCAAACTCCAAATTGTTTGCTGATAATGGGTACTGGGGATATGACTTGCCTTGAGATGCTAGCAGCAGCTTCAAGTACTTGGACTGTGGGGAATACTTCTTCTTCCTTTTCAGTCTCCATCTCCTCAGGGAATACTTCATTTACAACCCTGGAAACTAACTTCCATTCCTCAGAGACATCTTCTTCTTCATCTCTGGTACCATCAGTTCATGAACTTGGACAAAGGTAGGCTGGAAGAGTGTTCTTTGAAATTCTTCCTACTCTTTGACCCAAGCCTCTAGGCTATCAGTATCATCTTCAGAAATTTTCTCCCCCTTTTTGGTTGCATCAGTGCATATAGTTGAATCTATTTGAGTACCCACTAAGAAAAGGGAAGGAGGAGTCAAGGTAGGGCATCTGTGGGACTCATGCACAGAGACTTAATGCCTTAGTTTAGACACTTCAGCCTCTAGCAGAGCTACCCTGGCCGTCAATTCCAGATTTTGAAGTTTCAGTCTGTCCTCATCCATAGATGTGGAATCCTTGGAACTAGATGGGGCATTAGGCCTAGCCTCTGCCTCCCCATCACCTTGGTTTTCTTGGCTCCTAGGATTCCTCTCAGTGAAGAATGTTTCAAAAGAAACATTCTCACCATGAGTTGCCATGGTTGGGGACTTAGTGATGTTGTCACTGTAGCTTCACAGTTTTCAGAGGAGTCTGAGCATGTGGACTCAGACTCAGTGGAGGTACTGCATTCTTGCACAACAATGTCTTCCTTGGAAGGATCAAGGTTTCGGTTTGCATGGTCAAGATTGGTTACGTTGAATTTGGGTTCATGTTTGGCTACATCAGTGGGTAGTGGTACAGATTTGTACTGTTCAGCTTGGTACCCAAGCCCAGCAGTCACCTTTTCATGGATTTGAGCATCCAACAATCTTTGCAGCTTTTTGGATGCAAACTCATACTTATCAACATGAACCTTTTGATCTGCCAACTCAGCTCTTGTAGCTTTTAACTTGGCCAATAGATCATCAATCTGAGTTTCAAGATTTGTTTGTTCATGTTTAGTAATGAAATATCTTTCTATAAGTAGTTAATCTTTTCTTTATAACTGTTTTCAACCTTTTTGAACTCAGACTTCATTTGATGAAACTCTTCATTTTGATCTATTAGATTTTGGTTATGCTTTCTATACCACAAAACTTTATCAACGCAAGCTTGAGAGCAAAGATGTTCATATACCTGAGGTGGGATCTCTGTGGTGTCTACCATGAGAGCTTGCTTGTTGGCAGATATCTCTTCACATTGAAAGCTCCAGTCAAAGTCAGTTGTTCCAACCTGTTGAGTTGCACAAGCAGCAGTTTGAGCAGGTTGAGTGTTTTGACCTGCTTAACCTTGATGAGTCTGTCTTGGTTGTGCAACAGCTGGGTTGGCCTTTGGTGCTTTACATTCTCTTGCAAAGTGACCAAGTTGGTTACAGTTGTAGCATCTTAACTTGCTTTTGTCCATGCCAGTTCTGGTGTTTGAACTGTTGCTTGGAATAGGTCTTCCAGTTCTAGAGTAGAACCATTTTGCTCTGAGAGACAGCATAGCATAAGAATGTTGTATATCCATTTCTTCTAAGTTATCTGGATGAAAGTACTCCAGATCTTCTTTGATAAAGGACATGTTGCTTGGGGTATCAGAAACAAAAGCAGTAGGGTTAGGATTTTGAGGAGGAGCTTCAAGAAGGAATGGAGAGTTGTTTACTTATGAGTTGGGTGTTTGAGGATGTGTGACAATGGGAGGATAATAGTTGCTTGATCTTGGTAATGTATGGTCGGAGTGTAATGCAGAGGAGGTGGTGGATGATGAGGGTGTAGATGAGTAACCTGATTTTCTTTCTCTTGCTTGAATCATTTCCAGCTCATATGTCTTTAACATACCAAACAACTCAGTCATGGTGAGAGTTTTCAAGTTTTCAGTTCTTCTAATTAACACTGTGTAGAGTGTCCAGCAACTTAGAAGAGATCTTGTGAACTTTTTGAGAATATCGTTATTCTCTAGCTTGACTTTAGCACACTGCAGCTCACCCATAAGATAAGTGTACATGTTGTACTGGGTTGTAAGAGACTCACCATCCTTGTACACAAAGTTTTCATATTGTTGCTTCAGAATATCTCTCCTGATTTCTTTAACCTCTTCAGATCCAGCAAACATCTTCTCAAGAGCTTCCCATAGCTCTTTAGCAGTCTTGTATTCTTTGAAGTTGTGAAACACTTCATTTGGCAGAAACATTTGTATGGCTCCTAGAGCTTTAAAATCTACCTCCATCTTCTTAATATCTTCCTCAGAATATTTTAAAGCTTCTTTAGGGACAGATGGACCTCCGGAATCAGCAGAGGCCACCATTGGCACATAAGGACCATCAATTATGGATCTCCACATTCCATATTCTTGATAGCAGAAGAAGCTTTCCATTCTGTTTTTCCACATGTCATAATCTTCCCCAGACACCAGTCTTGGTGGTCTGTGAAGGCTTCTAATATCATCAAATCCAGTATTTTGTGTCATACTTTGGATAGATGTTGTGTAGCAAAGAGATAATAGTAACAGAACCAGAGAGGGATTAAACAAATGTGAGTTTGCTTAATCTGAGTGCCAAAGCTCTGATACCACTTGTAGGATCGATATATTACAAGATGGTTCTGTTTTGTTGATATTGGCGGAAACAATAACAACTATGCAATGCAACAAGAAACAATGAGAATACTGATAAACGCAAATTGTATTACTCTTCAATGTTAACAAGTTACCGAGAAAACTCTAAGGAAGCATTCTTACAACTGAAGAGAAATAATACATATAAAGGAACTTAGAATCAATACATACCATTGATTCTAAGGATCAGGTCAAACACAAGTCGTTGATCTTTTACAGATAGAAGCTACACTACAATTGGAGGACAACAAGAAGACAACTGCAGCAAAAAGACAACTGCAAAACAAAAAGTCTTCTCGGGAATCTTTGCAGGAGACTTCAGAAGTAGTAGCATTGTCTTTTGTCATCTGCACCAATAACATTCCTTCTGCTGATAGGTGTTTCAGTGTTGCAGCAGAGGATGTCAGTAGTAAAGTCAAAGCTGCTGATGATTTGCCTATCAGCAGCATCAATGTTTGATGCTGCTGAGAAGCCTATCAGCAGCAACCTTGAACTTCAGCAGATAAAGCCTATCAGCAGCATAGTTGTTGATCAGCAGCAAGGTATAACTATCCGCAGCATAAGCATTTATCCGCAACAACTTCATCAGTAGCAAAATTGTGGAGTCCGCAACATTTATATTTAGAGAGTTTTGTAGCCATCAGTTTTTAACTCTACAAAGTTAATGGCTTAAAAGCTTTGATTTTGAGAGATAATCCATCAACACATTACATATATTTTTTGCTCATCAACTTCAATTAGTGATTGTGGCTGTTACAAAAAAACATCCCGGTGTTCAAAGTTTTTATGAATACCTTTCCATGGTTGTTAATACGGTTTCTGCTTCTTGCAACCGAAAAGATATGTTACGGGAGGCAACCAAGAGGTTTCCCTTGCACGAGCCTGAGATACATGATGGGGTTCTCATCATGGAACAATCACAAGTTTGATTAAATCATTTCCAGAAGTTGTTGACGTACTTCATTATGTTAAAGAAGGAGATAGCATTCAACAATGTACTAATGCAAAAGGTATTCTATCATATTTTAAAAAACTTGAATTTGTTTTTTATGCATACTTAATGGAAGATGTTCTATGCATCACAAATGCTCTCTCAAAACATCTTCAAAAAAAAAGTCAAGACTTATTAGAAGCGGCAAAGATGATAAACGGAACAAAATGAGCATTGAATGAGTTAAGACAAAAAGGGTTTGATGAGATGTTCAAAAAAGTGACTTCTTTTTGTCAAAAATACAATATTACGATGTTATTATATGATGGCAAGTTATGGTAACCCAAGAAACCGAAAGAATGTCAATACTAATGGACATCATTTTAAAGTTGAAATCTTTAATACATTTTTGGATATGCAAATTCAAGAAATGGGAAATCGATTCAATGAGGTAACAACTACTTTGATAGAAAATATGTCGGGTTTAAATCCTTGTGCTTGATTTTCTAAGCTTGACACATCTAAGATAATGGCATTTTCTGAGATGTATCCGAATGATTTTAGCACGAATGAAAGAGGGTGTCTTTTGGATGATCTTAAGGTCTTTTATCAGTGTGTAAAGGAAGATGATAGATTTGCAAATTTGGATGGAATATGTGACATTGCTCGTCTAATGGTGGAAACCAGAAAACATCAATCTTTTCCTTTGGTTTATCGGATATTGAAGCTAGCTTTGGTTTTACCGGTTGCAACCGCAACCGTTGAAAGATGTTTTTTCTAAAATGAAGCTTATCAAGACGGATTTACGGATTTTTTCTAAAATGCAACCGCAACCGTTGAAATATTTGAACAATGCTCTAGTTTATGCGATCGAAAGAGAAACATTTGATAAAGTGACGTATGACTACGTAATAGCTTGATTTCAAGTTATCAAATGTCGAAGAGGACAGATCTGAGATCATCTATTAGGTATTTCTTTAACATCATGTAATATCGTGTTTTTTTTTGTTTCATTTACTTGAATGTACGGAAGAAAAAAAAATTGGACCGATACCCCTGAATTTTTTTACTAGATCCGCCACTGATGTCATCATTGGAGGTTTTCTTTTCTTCGGATAGAATAAAAAATACAACTCATTTTGTTGAACACACCATCTCGTATTACACTTTTCTTTTCCATTATTTGTTTAACTGTTTGGACATACTTGGTGATTATTAATAAGACAACAGAAACATTCAAAATAAGATGGTCCAAAGTACAAACGACTGCCCACAGCAAAGAAACAAACAAAGGGCTTCGCAAGTACAAAACATCCATCATCTTTCTTCCATTACCACACAAGCAAAGCAATGCACCTACAGACATCTGTTCCATACCACAAATTACTTCAGATTTCTAAGTAAACATGTAGCATGCCATAATCGTTACTAGCCACATTGTTTATTAATCATGGTGGCAAGTCCAAGATTTTGCAAATAAATATGTTTTATCGGTGAAAGCAACAAAAGTCTAGGTAAAAATGGAAATGGGTTCAAAAGTGTAGTTTCATTGCATACATCATTTTACTCGAAAGATTAGTTTATTGTACTACGATAACTAATGTAATTATACTAAATTAGAAAAATACAGCCCCACCAGACTCATTCTAAAGGGCCAAAAGAGCTAAGCTAAAACATTTAACTAAAAAGAAAACTAGTCAAACGGGTAGAAAGTTATCCAAAATGCATTCATGTGCACTAAAACCTCCTAAATCGCTTTAGAAAAAGAAGAGTTTCGATCATTTAAAAGAATTTTGAGAACATTAAATAGAAAAGTTTATGGGTCAGCCCAACCTTTAGACCATACTAAGAAAACCCTGTATTTTGGCTCATTACTCAACCACGTACTTTGACACCCATGCTAGAAAACCAAATATTGCTTTTTTCTTTTTTCTCAGTCCAAAATAGAATTTGAATATTTTGGATGCATTATCTACAAGACAATTTGTTCAAGTCAAAACAGACTTTCAACAATTTGTTTAAGTCATTAATTTGCTGATTAACCACTTTCACAAGGTGAAATTGCTAGTTATTTGGTACATTAACAATGACATTAAGATCTGTAGGAGGTGCAAATCCTACTTCATTGGCGCGGATTTTTTCTTAGACATGGTAGTTATTTAGTATCTTAGTGTTGGTCAAAACCGGCCCGGTAGGGTTTGGTTGACCCCCAAAAACTCTCTTTTCACTTTTTGAATATTATATATAAATATAGTACTAAATATAATTAATAAAATATATATTACAACAGAAGTAATCTAACCTCTTTTTTAATAAAGCAATTTAGGAGGCTTTTTATATATCTGAATACACTTGGGATGACTTTCAATTTGTTTGACCGTTGCGACCCATTTGACACATCTCATATTTAGTTAAATCATATGCGATAACCCATTTGACCGTTAAAAATAGAAAACATAACAATATATCAGACCTCATTTTTAGGCAAATGGGTCGAAATTGTCTTTTACTCATAGAACCATGACAAGAAAGAATGCATGTAATCATCTAAGAAAAATGAAAACGTAGAACTCACCATGCGATATTGTCCCAGTGAAGGAACGCGCCATGGCCTCTAGCATTTGTGAACTTGTAAGTTGGACCCAAGACTACACAAAGAAACAACAATAAGTTGATTTAATTTTTACCTACAGATTCTAGAAAACAAATCTTCTCTTTTTATAAAAATGCAAGAAATCAAAGGCCGAAATACCTTCATAACCTTCAAATACTGGATCTTCCGATAACAGAAGCGGTGTATCTAAGTCGATATATCTATTCAAGAATTTATACAAAAAAAATGTACAACAAATGAAACACATATACTGTAACAAATGTATGCGTTTGAAAATAATAAATTTCTTTTTCACTATAAGTACATATAAAATAGCTTAACCTTGTAAGTTTGTGAAAATAATATAATCTCCACACTCAAAAGTGTGGAGATTTAACAATAAATGATTTAGTTGTTATAGGGAGAGGTTATAAACATATTGGAACTTACTTAAAGCCCCCTAAACCAGCAGCAAGATGGCCTGCAAAGCCCATGGCAAGTCTAGTTTCAACCATACCACCGATCATCAAATCTAGTCCTGAAACTTTTGCAAAATCAATAATTTCAAGAGCTCCTAGGACGCCTACTTTGGCAAGTTTAATATTAATCACATCAGCAAGTTTTCGTTTCACTATTTCCTTAGCATCTGCTAAACTTCTACAGCTTTCATCAGCAGCAACTGAAACACCATATTTAGTTTTGGCGATTCGAGTGACCTGGCCAAGACCTTCCCAATCGTCTCTGTGAACCGGTTGTTCAAAAAGTATAGGGGTCACCTCCATTTCTGCAAATATATGACATGAAAATATTTTAGACCTGGCAATTTCGATCCATTTACATGTAAATAGGTAGATCTTTTGATTTTGTATTATTTCTAATGAGTTATTTTAAGAGATTTAACTAAAAGGAAATCGATCCAGTGGAAAGTCATCGTAAGTGTATTCAAAGGTATTGAAACTCCCAAATCGATTTACTAAAAAATAGATTATTATTATAATAGAATAACTTCTGGAATAATCAAGTATATAAAAGGATAATAAATAATAAATGTTTTGAGGTTAGGCTCAACATGGCCCGATTTGATTCGCACCTAACTCAACCAGTTTGCCACCTCCAAGAAATATATAATAATTGTTATCAAGGTTTCGAATGCTTATGGAGTTATGGTACAAAGATTGAAGTGAAAGCCATTGCAAACTGGATACACCATTCGCGAACAAAGAATTGAACTTTTTTTAGCATAAAAAGACTATTATTCTAATATATTGCCACTGAACTTTTGGTTATGTTCAATAATCTTGTATTTTCCACCATAAACCATAATTGTAGTTACTTCCATCGATCCTTTTCTTTGAAAACCCAAGTATTTAACATTTTTTCTCCAATTAGTAACAAAATCCATGCAAAGCGCCACATCAACATGGCATAGGCACACTTTAGGACTTGTGTCAAACAATGGTGTGTATAAAAGTTGATAACACATGTGGGTTTTGTGAGACTCGTGTTCTATGTTCATATAATCATGTGTTCCTCTTATTAAATAGTTGCAAGGATCAATGAAAGGCCGACTTAGTAGAGACTAAGTGCCACACAATTAACTTATAAGAGATGTATGGGGATTGGGATCGACAAGATTGTAGGGACAACGAACGTGGGTGGTGATTAGAACTATGGTTGAGAAGCGTCTCGATAAGGAGCTAGGAAGAATCGAGGCACCGGTGTTTTAAAAAGAGGGAGGCGCTCCAAGGAGATAACATCACTGGCGCCGAGGCGATGGCACACGTACGCAAGGCGCGGGTTTTCACGAAATACTTGAAAAACACTTATAATCCAAAACATCAAAATAGTTCAATTATTGGTCAAAAATTTTCATATTTTTTTCTTTTTTACTACTTTTGACCAATAACTGAACTATTTTGATGTTTTGGATTATTAGTGTTTTTCAAGTAATTAGTGAAATCCCACGACTCGCGTACATGATGCGAGTGCCATCACCTCGGCTCCGGTGATGCTATCTCCTTGAAGCACCTCACGCTTTTTAAAACATCAGTGTTTTCTATTCTTCCTAGCTCCTAGTCAAGACGCTTCTCAACCATAGTTCTAATCACCACCCACATTCGGCGTTGTAACAATCTTGTCGATCTCGATCGCCAAACATCTCTTATAAGTTAATTGCGTGGCACTTAGTCTCTACCAAATCAACCTTTCGTTGATTCATGCAACTATTCAATAAGAGGAACGCAAAATTATCTATACTACTATATAAAACATATTGAAAGGACAACAATGTAATTTAACTTCAATTTTAAGACACTTAAGAACATCTATACTACATTTGGTATAAGTGTTGATGCATCAACAACTAGCCATTTACAATTTTGTCCCTTTGTTAACAAATCTATGCCCATCCCACATCGGATGAGAAAAGAAATATGGATGAAAGAAATATCTATAAAAGGACCATTTGGCTTTTCTAAAGAATTCATCCATTCCATTATTTCTTTGTCCCATATCCATGAAGAAACAAAAGTGGAGGGACCACATACTCTATAAAGTCGAGGCCCTAACCAAAACAATAACTGAAATATTTGGTTATCTATCTTTAAAAACGACTATCTTCGGTTAGAAGCAGTTCGGTTATTCAGTTTTGAAATTTGGGTCAACTAAATTTTTGGTTAATAACTGAAAACTTAAGCAAAGAATACCTTGGGTTGGAGTTTTAAAATTTTATTGCAATTGGATTTAGCTAACAAGAACACCAAAAAGTTGAATGCATTTTATCAAAATGCTCATTCTATAACATACTAATCCTTTGGTGTTTTGTTTACTTGCTAAATTTCGATTTGCTAAATTTTAAGACACTATTTATATTTTTATAACTAAATACTATTTAAATTAAGTATTATCTTATTTAAATGCTTAAGTATATAATTACTAAATATTTACGTAGTTATAATAATAATAATAATACCCAAATATAATCCGTGTTTAAGACAGTTTGGGTTAGATTGCGCTCTCCAAAAGAGCCTTGGTAATGCCTGCCGCTTTGTGCGGGCCAACCCACTAGTATAAGCATAGAACACAAGTCTCACAAAACCCACATGTGTGATCAATTTTTCTTAACACCGTTGTTTGCCACTTTTCCACAAATCCTAGAGTGTGCCTATGCCAGGTTGATGTGGCGCTTTGCATCGATTTTGTGCATAAGTTAGAGAAAAAATGTTAGATACTTGGGTTCTCAACAAAAGGGATCAATGGAAATAACTATAATCATGGTTTATGGTGGAAAATACAATTTTTTTTAACATATCCAAAATTTGAGGCAATATATTAGAATAATAGTCTTTTTATGCTATAAAAGGTTCAACTCTATGTTAGAACATACCAATTTGCAATGGCTTTTACTTCAATCTTTGTGTCATAAGCATTCGAAACCTTGATAAGAGTTATTACATATTTCCTAGAGGTGGCAAATTGGTCGAGTTATTGAGATAACTATAAAGTATAAAGTTACTTAGCTACTCCTAGTTTTTTGAAACATGTACCTATTCTTCGAATATTTCTAATAATGGTTCTCTGTTGCAGGTTTTATCTTCTTTCAAAAAAGGTTTGTTATTTTCGAGCTAGGGTCTATTTGAGAGCGGCCTCTCTATCCTTTTGGGATACAGGTAAGGTTTGCTCTCATTCACTGGGTTTGTTTGTTTGTTTGTGTACCTATTCTTTGAATGAGTATAATCACGTTCAAAATGTACATTGAAGCAACCCCTAAAAAGCATTTTGGTACCTAAATGCATGAATACAACAGGATTTCAATGCTTTCAAAGATAACCTTACCATGTAACTTTTGAAGAACTTGAATAGCTTCTGAGGAAGTGTAGCCTTCATTAGCATCTAAAATAAATAGACAATGAGGGTGGGCCACACGTATAGCTTTAAGCACTTCAATATCTGCATTCAAGTCTTTTCCGACCTTAAGCTTCAAAGTCTTGAATCCTTGTTTATAATACTTTGAAGCCAATTGACCAGCTTCGGTTGGAGAAACAATAGGTATCTACATTAACACAAGACCTTGATTAGTGTCCATCTTTGTTCTTTATTCATCGTTAAATCTCATTTCCCTTTTTGCATATTGTTTACCTTCAAAGGGTCTTAAAAAAGTTTGGAGAATTAAAGACCAAAAGGGGGGAAGGTAAATGCTTTTATTTCTACATAAATAAAACTAGTAGCAACAACAAAGTAGTTGAAACATAAATTACTTGGATGGGAACTGACTGTTATATCTGTGGTTATTGTATTTGAAACCCCGCCAAAAAACCTCCATAATGGTGTGCCAATGCTGGTTGCAACTGCATCAATCACAGCCATCTCCACCCCAGCTCTAACCTTGGAGAACAAAAATGAAAAATAAAAGCCATGACATGTTAATGATAGTCACAAATAACATGTATATTTGAAGTATAGAGACTTACGGAAGCAAAATCATGTCCAGGAAGAAGTTGACCAATCTCTCTCAACACATCACCCAAACTCATGGCCTCACTCTTCTTCAAAAACTCACAAGCCTCGCCTGCCTTGTCCAAGGCCGTGGTCTGATCCTCGGCCGTCACAAACGGCAGAATCGGGGCCTCCCCCCACCCGCAACACCCGTTACTCAACTCCACACGAATCGCCACGTTCTCCACCCCCTCAAGCTTCGATGTCGCGATCGTAAAAGGTGCAATTAGGGGAACGTTTAATTGCCTGCCCTCTGCTCGATGAATGTTCACAGTGAAGCTATCCATCAAGTTTTTGAAACCCCAATTAGATTTAGATTTAGTGGCAGCAGTTGGGTAGGCCATCGTCGTGCCTCCGGGTTTCTTGTAAAGTTTTGGGGAAAACAGCGCAAACCCAATCGAACCCATTACAAGCTATGAACAAAACTTGTGTTCGATCTGGAGTATATGCTCGAGGCCTCCGCCATTATATATTCTGAGTATTTGTTTATAACAGATCTCTGATGGAGTCGAGTGGAATCTTGTCTTTCGTGACTTGTTGGATTTTTGTGTGTGTTTGTTTGTTGGGAGTTCTTGCGTCTTGTACGAAGAAACATTCCAAATCAGGAATTTTTTTCCAAAATGATGTTATTTTACCAATTTTTTTTACAAACGGTGTTAAAAAATTATAGTTATCACAAATAGTGTTTTCTCGTTTAACAATCACGGTTTGTGGTTGACTACGATTTGTAACCACGGTTTGGTGATTCCCACCCTTAACCGTTTTTTGTAAGCACGGTTTGCTTCAAAACTCACGCTGTATCCACGGTTTGGTGCATGGAGTTGTAAAACCAAGTTTGCAACCACCGTTTGAGCCATAACCCACCTTCCAACCACAGTTTGACTCTTCCCAACCACGGTTTGATGCTTGTAGTTGTAAAACCATGTTTGCAACCACGGTTTGAGCCATAACCCACCTCCCAAACACGGTTTCACTCTTCCCAACCACGGTTTGGTGCTTGGACAAGTTTCCAAGCACGGTTTGACTCTTCCCAACCACGGTTTTAAGTTTATTATTCATTTAATTGTTTTGATAAATATAAATTACTCAATAAAAATACATGTAATTGTTTTGATAAATATAAATATTACTCAATAAAACTATTTACGTTAATGGTCTTATTCCCGGATTTCAGTAAATTTCCTAATTTCATAGTGTTCATGATCATTTTACTTTTAAATTACCTGAAGTTATCTTTTATGTCATTTTTTAGTTATTACACATTATGGCATCTCTTAATCCTATTTAGAGAATCAGAGTCCTATTTAGAGAATCATTTTCAGATATTTTTCTCACGTGATTTTTCAAAGAATCTCTGTTCGAATCTCTGTGAGAATCTCTGTGATAATCTCTGTGGAAATTGTGCTACGATAAGTCTTTAACAAATCATAAATAATAAGTCTTGAATGAATTTAGCATAAATAAACCTAAACCATCTCAAACTTTTTCAATTATTTTCTCTGTATCTCTCATAATGTCCTTAACCCGTCCATTTCTTGTTCGACTACACTATGGTGGAAATTTTTCATACGAAAACGAAGTTGTTTTCTCAGATGAATCAACTCGAACTACTTCCTTTATTATTCACAACATAATTGGATATGAAGAATTACTTCATATGGTTTATGATCATGTTGGTGTTCAAAAGGAATCCTTTAGCTTAGGGTTATTATTATATTATCAGTTTCAAGGGATATCTGAAGCATCTTATATTTCTAGTGACAAAAGTTTAGATGTTTTGTATTATTTAGCAGAAGCAGAAGCAAACTTCAGGGCTAACATATACATTAATTGTCAGCCAATAATGTCAGTCGAACAAACCGGATGTATGGATCTCCTTCGTAGTGTTTATGTTTCAATGGCACCCAACCAACACCAACACAAACACCCCTTTTTTATCAATACAATAATCTAGTACGATCTCCTAACTTTGAGGCCGGTCCGTCAACGTTTGAAGCTGGCCCGTCAAACCAACATATCATCCTAGAAGAATTTTTATAGAGATAAAGACTGATGGCTACAAAATTCTCTAAGTAAGATTGCTGCGGACTCCACAATTTTGCTGCTGACTTACAAGTTACTGCAGATAAGGCTAAGTGCTGCAGATAGTTGTGTTCTCCTGCTGATGAATAAGTTTCCTGCAAATAGCCTTATTTGCTGAAGTCCAAAGTTGCTGCTGATAGGCTTCTCATCAGCATCAAACATTGATGTTGCTGATAGGCAAATCATCAGCAGCTTTGACTTTACTACTGACATCTTTTGCTGCAACACTGACACACCTATCAGCAGAAGGAATGTTATTGGTGTAGAGAACAAAAGACAATGCTCCTATTCTGATCTGTCCTACAATGATTAATGAGAAGACCTTAGTTTTGCTGTTGTTTTTTCATTGCAGAAGTCTTTTCACTGCAGTTGTCTTTTAGCTACTTGTCTTTTTGTTGTCTACCAATAATAGTGTAGCTTGTAACTGTCAAAGATCAACGACTTGTGTTTGATCTGATCCTTAGAATCAAGGGTCTGTCTTGATTCTAAGTTCCTTTACATGTATTGTGTCTTTTCATTTTACAAGTGTTCTTCCTAAGTGTTTTCTCTTTAACTTGTAAACCTTGAAGATTAATACAACTTGCATTTATCAGTATTATCATTGTTTACTTGTATACATTCATTAGTTGTTATTGTTTTCGCCAATCTCAACTAAGAACAGAATCATCTTGTAAACACCGATCCAACAAGTGGTATCAGAGCTTTGGCTCTCAGATTAAACAAACTCACACTTGTTTAATCACTCTTTGGTTCTGTTCACTACTATCTCTTTGCTAAACACCACTTATTCAGAAATGGCACAAAACAATGGTTTTAATGATATTGGAAGTATTAACAAACCACAAAGACTGGTGTCTGGAGAATACTATGATATGTGGAAGAACAGGATGGAAAGTTTCTTCTACTATCAAGAGTATGGAATGTGGAAATCCATAAAAGATGGACCATATGTACCCATGGTGGCCTCTGCTGATTCCGGAGGACCATCAGTCCCTAAAGAAGCCTCAAAGTACGCAAACGAAGACATAAAAAATATGGAGGTAGATTTCAAAGCTTTGGGAGCCATTCAGATGTGCTTGCCAAAACGAAATTTTCCATAATTTCAGAGAATACAAGACTGCTAAGGAGCTATGGGAAGCTCTTGAGAAGATGTTTGCTGGTTCTGAGGAGTTGAAGGACAATAGAAGAGACATTCTGAAGCAACAATATGAGAACTTTGTCTAGAAGGAAGGTGAGTCTCTTACTGTTTTGTACAACATATACACCTATCTGGTGGGAGAGCTACAGTGCTCTAAAGTAAAGCTGGAGAATGAAGACATTCTCAAAAAGTTTATCAGATCTCTTCCAAGCTGCTGGACACTCTATACAGTGTCAATTAGAAGAACTGAAAACTTGAAAACTCTAAAATTGACTGAGCTATATGGCATGCTAAAGACATATGAATTAGAAATGATTCAAACCAAAGAAAGAAGCTCACGTCATTCAACAACTTCATCAACCACCACTTCATCTGCACTACACTCTGACCACCCAACTCCCAGTTCTTGTATTCCCAGTTCTAGTAACTATTATCCTCCCATTGTAACCTACCCTCAGACTCTCAACTCACAAACAAACAACTCACCATTTCTTCTTGAAGCTCCACCTCAACCAAACTCAGCTGCCTTTGTCTTCAAAAATTCTAGAAACATGTCCTTCATCAAAGAAGATCTTGAATGCTTTCATCCAGATGACTTAGAAGAAATGGACATACAACACTCCTATGCCATGTTTTCTCTCAGAGCAAAACGGTTCTACTCTAGAACTAGAAGACCAATTCCAAGCAACAACTCTAACACGAGAGTTGGCTTGGACAAGAGCAAGCTAAGATGTTACAAATGTAGCCAACTTGGTCACTTTGCCAGAGAATGCAAGGAACCAAAGGCAAACACAGCTGCGTCACAATTTAGAAAGACCCTTCATGGTCAAGCAAGTCAAGGAAACACCACTCCTGCTCAAACTGCAGCCTGTGCAGCTATTGGAACATCTGATTTTGATTGGAGCTTCCAGTATGAAGATCTTCCTGCCAACAACCAAGCACTCATGGCAGACACAACAGAGATACCACCTCAGGTATATGAACATCTTTGTACTCAAGCTTGAATTGATAAGGTTCTAGGATACATGAAACATAACCAAAACCTTATAGATCAAAATGAAGAGTTTCACCAAATAAAATCTGAATTTAAAAATGTTGAAAACAGTTATAAAGAAAAGATTAACTACCTAAAGAAAGAGATTTCATTATTAAAACATGAACAAACAAATCTTGAAACTCAGATTAATGATCTATTGGTTAAGTTAAAAGCTACCAGAGCAGAATTAGCAGAATAGAAGGTTCATGTTGAGAAATATGAATTTGCATCCAAAAAGCTGCAAAGACTTTTAGATGTCCAAGTTCATGATAGAGTAAAAACTGGACTGGGGTACCATGCTGACCAGTACAAAACTGTTGCACCACCTGCTGACTATGTAGCTATCCAAGAACCAAACTTCAATCTCTCCAATCTTGATCTGGCCAACCGAGATCTTGATCCTTCAAAAGAAGAATCATTTGTGCAAGAATGCACTACCTCATCTGAGTCTGAGACCAAATACTCAGACTCCTCTGAAACAAGTGAAGCCCCATTACTTCCACAAATGAAGTAATACTCAAAACCACCAAGTCTGGCAAAGTGATCCAAACCAACGCTCCAAGCCCTTTCATTCCCTCAATACCGGTACCTTCACCCACCAAACAAATCAAAATTAGCTATTCTCCTGAAGGAAGAAAGTTAAAAGTTAAACAGGGACAATCTTCAACCTCCACCATTCCTCAATCAAAATCTAATCAACCCAGGAAGATGTTTGACATTTGTCATGCACCTGGAGAGAGACCTCCATATGTTCAGAAAACATTGGAGGAAGCCACTTTTGAACACAACAAAGCTCATCCCTGGAACTTCAAAGATCTATTCAAAAGAAAAGATTATGTATACTTTCAAAGGGATAAGTCAGCTAAATCCTGTTTTGTCTGTGGCAAATACAATCACACTGCCAGCACATGCTTCTACTACCTTAAGCAGCAAAGAAACCTCAAACAAAATGCTTTTGAGAAGACAAACAAAAACAAGAAGGTAAGAAGCTATGAAGCCAAGACAACTCAATTCAGAAAGTCTCTCTCTCCTCCAAGAAAGCAGCTTCAAAAACCTCAACAATCCTGCATCATATGTGGTGAATCAGACCACTTTGCTGTTGATTGTAAATTCAATCCTTTCAACCAGATTTTTCAACCAGCCTCCATAGCAGTTCAAGCTACTCCAAAACAGAAGCCTGTCTATAGAAGAAATCCCATAGGGAAACCCACTTTTAATAGAAAGATAAAGAAGGAAAAGCATGTATCTGTTGACCCATCAGCAGCCAGCAAAAATGCTGCTGATCATGTAAAATTAAAGAAGCCCAGAAACAAGCCTTCAGCAGCAATCAATGTTGCTACTGATCAAGTAAAGCCATCAGCATCAACCAAGTTTGCTGCTGATAAGCCAAATCCATCAGCAACAAATGCCACATCAGCTGCTGATAGAGTAAAAAGGTCTTGAAAATCACTTCCTCAACAATGGAAAGCCAAGTCCACTGCTTCCATCCCTCAAATCATCATCATAGGATCCATTGAATACAAGCATACTGATGTTGTTGGCTCAAAGACACACTCACCCAAGTTTACAAGTTATTGGGTTCCTCCCTCTAACTAGATCTCTTTCATGTGTAGGGACAACCAGGTCACAAGGATAACACCTGGGTTGTAGATAGTGGTTATTCCAGGCACATGACCGGCAATAGGTCCATCCTCTCAAATTTCAGACATTTCAATGGAGGATATGTTGCCTTGGGAGTGGTTTAAAGGGAGGATCTATAACTGGACAAGGAACCGTGTCCAATGAAAGAATGAGCATTGAAAGGGTAAACTTTGTCAAAGAATTGGACTTCAATCTCATGAGTGTGTCTCAGATCCGTGATCAAAAGCATTGGATGCTTTTCACATACAAAGAATGCTTTGTACTTTCCCCTGGTTTAAGCAAACCTCCTCCAGAGAAGATTTTATTAACTGCCCAAAGAAAAGACAACCTATATGTGCTTGACATGAATGAGGTCACTCTATCTGGAAGTATATCTTGTTTTCTGTCCAAGGCTTTAGTTGATGAATCAGCTCTCTGGCATAGAAGATTAAGCCATGTTAATGTAAAAACTATCAAAAAGTTGGTGTAGGGAAATCTTGTAAGAGGTCTTTCCTGACAAGGAATTCCAACTTGAAGATTATTGCATAGCATGCCTGAAGGGGAAGCAACACAAGAGTTCTCACAAGCCCAAGACATTGAATACAAATGACACTCCTCTACAGATGCTGCATATGGATCTTTTTGGTCCTATAAATGTCATGTCAATGGGCAAGAATTCATACTGTCTGGTGATAACTGATGACTATACCAGATTCTCATGGGTATACTTCTTGAGAACAAAAGATGAAACTGTTGAGATTCTTAAATCCTACATTCTTAGGGTGGAGAATCAAAGCAATCAGAAAGTAAAAGTCATAAGGTGTGATCAAGGTACTGAGTTCAAAAACCACACTTTAAACTGTTTTTGTGAGAGCAAGGGCATAGAAAGACAATACAGTGCTCCAAGAACTCCTCAATAAAATGGGGTTGCTGAAAGGAGAAACAGAAATCTAATTGAATCAACAAGATCAATGTTGGCTGACTCAAAACTGCCTCTTACATTCTGGGTAGAAGCAGTAAGCACAACTTGGTATGTGCAAAATAGAGTTCTCATTATCAAGCCTCTCAACAAAACACCTTATGAACTGTGGTTCAAAAGAGTTCCCTACATTGGATTTCTAAAATCCTTTGGATGTCCATGTACCATTCTCATCACACATGGGGTTCTTCCTAAATTTGGTGCCAAATCAGATGAAGGATACTTTATGGGATACTCCTCCCAATCCAAGGCCTACAGAGTATTCAACTTAAGAACAAGAATTGTGGAAGAATCAGCAAATGTGGAATGTAGGGAACACATTGCATGTGAAAAGGGTAAAGGACCAGACTGGCTCTTTGATATAGACTCCTTCTCCCAAGTATTTGAGCCCATCATCTTCTCAAATATGGAGTCTTCCTCTTCCAAAGAACCAGCTTCCACATCATCAACTGATTACAGATTGGAATTCAATAGTCCCTCTATAAGAATCAAAAGGCCATCTATTGATCATTCATCTGTTATGGATGCTATTGAAGCAAGTGAAGCAAGAAAAAGTCTGTCTAATGTCACTAGCAGCAATTTCTCTGAACATGAAAATCAAAATGAAATTCAAGACAATCTTGAAGCTGGTGTAGAGGCATCTGCTGCTGATAAAGAAAATACCATTGGAATAGAGGCATCTGCTGCTGATGCCGTTGATGTTGCTGCTGATGTTGAAGACTCTTCCACATTGAATAAAGATATTCCTGATCAAAATCAAAGCAATATTGAGCAAGGAATACAGATGGATGTTGTTCCAGCACAGAGAATCAACAAGGAACATCCATTGGAAAATATAATTGGCCAAGTTCAGCAAGGAGTCCAAACAAGAAGCAAGACTCATGAGGCCAATATATGTTTGTATTCTTGCTTTCTATCTCAAGTAGAACCAAATATGATAGCTGAAGCTTTGAAACTTAGCAGTTGGATTGTAGCAATGAAGGAAGAGTTGCTGCAATTCAAAAGACAAGAAGTGTGGACCCTGGTTGATCTTCCACCTGGTCAAACTGCTATTGGCACAAGATGGGTATTAAGGAACAAGCAAGACGAGAGAGAGATTGTAGTCAAGAACAAGGCTACACTCAGGAAGAGGGAGTTGACTATGATGAAGTTTTTGCTCCTGTTGCCAGACTGGATGCCATCCGAGTCTTCTTAGCTTATGTTGCATCCAAGAGCTTTACTATTTATCAAATGGATGTCAAGAGTGCCTTTCTGTATGGGAAGATTGGTGAGGAAGTATATGTCAGAAAGCCTCCAGGCTTTGTCGATCCTGTCCATCCTAACAAGGTATTCAAATTAGACAAAGCTCTCTGTGGATTACATCAATCCCCAAGAGCATGGTATGAAACCTTGTCAGGATATCTACTTAGCAACAACTTCAGAAAAGGTGCTATTGATCAGACCTTGTTTATCAAAGATGAAGGGGGAGAAATACTACTTGTACAAATCTATGTTGATGACATCATCTTTGGATCAACAAGGAAGAAGCTGTGTAAAGACTTTGAAGTCCTTATGCATTCAAAGTTTGAAATGAGTTCAATGGGCGAACTAAATTTCTTCCTGGGTTTCCAAGTCAAACAAGTTCCAAATGGAATCTTCATCAGCCAATCCAAATATGTCAAAAGCATCTTGGAAAGATTCAAGCTGGCTGACTCAAGCTGGCTGACTGCTCCGCTGCAAGAACCCCTATGCAAGTGCACCATCAACTGACTCGAGATAAAGATGGACAAGACACTGATCAACATCAGACCGTGCAATGATAGGATCACTCATGTATCTAACTGCCTCAAGGCCAGATATCATGTTTGCAGTATGCCTGTGTGCAAGATTCCAAGCAGCCCCAAAGAACCCACACCTTCAAGCTGTCAAGAGAATTTTAAGATACCTAAAGGGAGCCCCAAGACTTGGGTTATGGTGTTCTAAAAATGACAAGTTGAACCTGTATGCATACACTGACAGTGACTATTGATATAGTGCAAAGCACACATCTTTATTCCTAGTGTTTTGTACGCTTGTAGTTAGTTTAATCTTTGTTTTGAGTCGTTTTTGTATACTACTGAGTCTTTGTCTTGTTTGTAGGTGCTCGTAACAAATACAAGTGAATACGAAAAGAAATCGACCAAGAGAATGAAAGCCGGAAGAACAAAAGAAGAAAATGTGAAATTTCTCTCGCGGTACGCGAGAGAGTAGAAGGAAAGCTCTCGCGGTACGCGAGGAAACTCAGAGAGGAGCCCGACTATTTTGGCCCTCGCGGTACGCGAAGGGCTGGACCATGTTCTCTCGCGGTAAGCGAGAAACCGTAATTCCGCAAAACCCTACATTTTCAAATTAAAAAGATTTTGATTGCCATTATTCAAGGAGTTCGATCTTTTGCCGTCCAAAGAAGGGTTTAGAGGCGATTTTGAGGCTGGGGAAGCCAATTGAAGAGGAAAGCTTACATCTTTGGATCACGGGTTTGTAGTTTTACGTATTCGGTTTACAAGATTGGATTTTTATCTTTGATTTGAATGTTTGATACCATGAATCTTGTTTATACTTATGTTTTTAGTTGTTTAAGAATGATTCTTGGCTAAAACTTTGATATTGCCTAGGTCATATGATGAATACTAAGTTTCAGTTTTTATCGGTTTTTGGATTCAATTAATGTGTTTATGATTTTGTAAAAGATCTTGAGTTAGTAATTGTGATGTTATTGCATGTTTAGATCTTATTATGTGGTTGATTTGAATTCATTGTGTTGTTGTGGTTGTCTGCCAGTTTCATCTTCCTATCTTGGTCATAGATCTTAGGGTTTGTGATTAGGGTGGTTTGCTAGAAGTAGTAACCATAGGAGTTGTCTTTGAATACTAATTAGAATTAAATGTGTATCCTAGTTCAATACCCGAGAGGTGAGAATTAGTCGTTTGGTCTTCGTCATTTAGGAATCCGAGTGTCAGCTGTCTGAGAGGAAGCTGGTATTAGATGTCTAGTGATTGTTGTTATTCGTGTCATAGTTGTTATCTTGAGATTACCCCGTGCGTTCTTCGAGTGTATTGGTGGACGGAGAGACTGAGAGGTAATCTGTCTATTAGGGTACTTTATCATAGTTGGAAATACCTAATCTGGTGAGTTAGTACATCTTTAGGTTCCTTAGTTGGTGACACCCTGAGAGTGATTAGGGATCTACTAGGTAGTCTTTAGTTGTCATCCTTAGAAACCCAGATCCATTATAGTTTCCATAACCGATAGAAGTTGTGCTTTGCAAGTAGGATTCCGACCCTGGTGATATCCTTCCCATTCTTGGTTTTACCTTTGTCCTTTGTGTGGTTGGTTGAGTCGATTTTAGTTTGCTGCATTCCTTAGTTAAATAGTAGGCAGTAAACCTCCCAAACCAAATCAATCTTTAGTCCGAGTCAGAGTCTAGTATAGTTATACAGTGTCTCTAGGGTTCGATATTATGGTTTACCATTAAGCTGTGCTACACTCGATAGGTACACTTGCCTGTCAGTGCGGTCTAGTTCATAGGTTTTCCATTTATTACTTAGGAGTCTAGGTTTGGTTTAGTAGTTTAATTTATAGACCGTCTGGACGACATCAAGTTTTTGGCTGTCTTGTTTATAAAAATTCAAAAATACAAATATTTTTTTTTTTTTTGAAAAATGTCCTTGGAAATAACTTCTTATACTTGGAAAATGACAGTACAAATGGATCTATTTGTTGAGTTTAAATGATTTAAATAATAGAAAACACGTCTAATTAGTGATGTTTTGGTAGACCCAGCTAGCTAGTAAAGCTTAAATATCATGTTTGTGTTGTTTAGGAATCAATGGGAAATAAAATCATGATATCTTGTGGGTATTCATCTTAGGGTAATCGGTAATACTGAAACTGTCAACATAAGGTGATAGGTACCACGTTAAGTTAAAATTTAAAGGTTTTGGAAATTCTTTGGCACACCATTCTCTTTCTATGAGAATAAATCCGAGTTTCGGTGGCGCCCGCATCCATAGTCCATAATTCTTGAGCTTATTTGATTGAAATCTAAGTTTCACCTACGTGTCACACGTCGGGTTCCAGCCTGATTGAAACACCACTGGGTTGATTCTCATATGCTTCATGATTATGACTTAGTCTATGTGTTACCTTCCGGGATAGTGACTTGGTTGAAACGCCTCTAGATGAACGTTAATTTGCTTAATAATGCTCATATTTCATCCATTCATTAGGATAAATCTATATGGTTTGATCCGCGCCTAGACATGACCGTGAGACGGGATTAGGTAGAGCTGTAACTTCTGAGTGTGAGTCACATAGATTGATTGATATGCTTGGTAATATGAGTTAGAACACATTACGGGGGCTTGAAAGTTGGTGCTTGGGTTTAATCGGACAGAAATATTGATTGTTGCTTTTTAACGCGTGAGTATATTTTGCTAATTGGTAATTGATGTTTATTAAGTAGATCTGAGTTATGATTCCATTTGCAGCTTTTTCAAGGACGAAAAAAGGTTAAGTGTGGGGATGTTTGATGTAGTGCAAAGCACACATCTTTATTCCTAGTGTTTTGTGCGTTTCTAGTTAGTTTTATCTTTGTTTTGAGTCGTTTTTGTATACTATTGAGTCTTTGTCTTGTTTGTAGGTGCTCGTAACAAATACATGTGAATACGAAAAGAAATCGAGCAAGAGAATGAAAGCCGGAAGAACAAAAGAAGAAAATGTGAAATTTATGCCTCTCGCGGTACGCTAGAGAGTAGAAGGAAAGCTCTCGCGGTACGCGTGGAAACTCAGAGAGGAGCCCGACTATTTTGGCCCTCGCGGTACGCGAAGGGCTGGACCATGTTCTCTCGCAGTAAGCGAGAAACCGTAATTCCGCAAAACCCTATATTTTCAAATTAAAAAGATTTTGATTGCCATTATTCAAGGAGTTCTATCTTTTGCCGTCCAGAGAAGGGTTTAGAGCCGATTTTGAGGCTGGGGAAGCCAATTGAAGAGGAAAGCTTACATCTTTGGATCACGGGTTTGTAGTTTTATGTATTCGGTTTACAAGATTGGATTTTTATCTTTGATTTGAATGTTTGATACCATGAATCTAGTTTATACTTATGTTTTTAGTTGTTTAAGCATGATTCTAGGCTAAAACTTTGATATTGCCTAGGTCATATGATGAATACTAAGTTTCAGTTTTTATCGGTTTTTAGATTCAATTAATGGGTTTATGATTTTGTAAAAGATCTTGAGTTAGTAATTGTGATGTTATTGCATGTTTAGATCTGATTGTGTGGTTGATTTCAATTCCTTGCGTTGATTGTGGTTGTCTGCCAGTTTGATCTTCGTATCTTGGTCATAGATCTTAGGGTTTGTGATTTGGGTGGTTTGCTAGACGTAGTAACCATAGGAGTTGTCTTTGAATACTGATTAGAATTAAATGTGTATCCTAGTTCAATACCCGAGAGGTGAGAATTAGTCTTTTGGTCTTCGTCATTTAGGAATCCGAGTGTCAGCTATCTGAGAGGAAGCCGGTATTAGGTGTCTAGTGATTGTTGCTATTCGTGTCATAGTTGTTTATTTGAGATTACTGCATTCTTCGAGTGTATTGGTGGACGGAGAGACTGAGAGGTAATCTGTCTATTAGGGTACTTTATCATAGTTGGAAATACCTAAGAAGTGATCCAACAATCTGGTGAGTTTGTACATCTTTAGGTTCCTTAGTTGGTGACACACTGAGAGTGATTAGGGATCCACTAGGTAGTCTTTAGTTGTCATCGTTAGAAACCCAGATCCATTATAGTTTCCATAACCGATAGAAGTTGTGCTTTGCAAGTAGGATTCCGACCTAGGTGATATTCTTCCCATTCTTGATTTTACATTTGTACTTTGTCTGGTTGGTTGAGTTGATTTTAGTTTGCTGCATTCCTTAGTTAAATAGTAGGCAGTAAACCCCCCAAACCAAACCAATCTTTAGTCCGAGTCATAGTCTAGTATAGTTATACAGTGTCTCTTGGGTTCGATATTATGGTTACCATTAAGCTGTGCTACACTCGATAGGTACACTTGCCTGTCAGTGCGGCCTAGTTCATAGGTTTTCCATTTATTACTTAGGAGTTTAGGTTAGGTTTAGTAGTTTATTTTATAGACCGTCTTGACGACATCAACTATGGAGGATGCAACTTAGACAAGAAGTCCACGTCAGGGGGATGTCAGTTTCTGGGAGGAAGACTGATTTCATGGCAATGCAAAAAGCAAACTTGTGTATCAACCTCTATAGAAGAAGCAAAGTACATTGCAGCTTCCAGTTGCTGTGCACAAGTCATTTGGATACAAAATCAAATTTTGGATTATGGAATGACTTTCATGGCAACTCCCATTCATATTGACAACATGAATGCTATATCAATTACAAACAATCCTGAGCAACACTCCAAGACAAAGCACATTGACATCAGGTATCATTTCATAAGAGATCAAGCTAAGGAAGAGAGAATCATTTTATCCAAAGTTCATACCAATGAGCAATATGCTGACTTGTTTACAAAACCTTTTGATGAAGCTAGATTTAGATATTTGTTAGAACCTAGTAGTCCATAGAAATCAATTATATATTGAAATAGCATCTCTAAGGTTTTTGGTCGAAAAACTAAGATTTCGATCGAAATTCTTTAATAGTATAAATATGTTATCTTTTGTATTTTCAAGGAGAGATTTCACATTTTGTATTGTCTGATTTAGAAGTATCCAAGTGAAATCAGAGCTTGTAGTTGTTGATTCAAAGTGTAATTACCAAAGATAATGAATGGAAATCGATAGTTTGATTGAGCATTTTCATGATTGTGGTGTTTCTCATTCTAGTTCGTGTTTGATTAGATTTTATTGGTGTTGATTGATTTCTGGATTGTTTTCGCCTTTCCAGAAGTTGTTTGAAGATTAGAGCCTTGAGTATCAAAGGATCAGAGGGGATCATAAGTGGTATCAGAGCTGTTGGTTAAAGCTCTTGGTATTCAAGAAGTTTTTCATCAAAATTCGATCAAATCAGAGTGTTTTTATGTGCCATTGTTGTACTTTCATAGTTAAAAGAGATGGAGATGAATTCTACACTTGGTTTGGAGGCTTGATTTTGGATTCGGATTGTTGCAGATAGTTTTTGGTCAATTGAAGTGTTCTTGGGAAGAATTGCCCGAAAAGTTTGTTTAGAAGGAGTCGAAATCTACTTTTCGATCAAAAAGTTGTCTGGCTATCATTTTTCGACCGAAAAGTGTTCAAAATCTTCAGAAGTGTCCGGAATCTCATGTGCGAAAGCTTGACTTTTCGACCGAAAAGTCTTGTATGAAATAGTTTTCGACCGAAAAATCATGAGTTGGAAGTTTTCAGTTTTTGACTAAGTATTCAAAGTACAAGTTTAAGATGACCGGTAAGGTTACTGAGAGAGTTGTGGGAAAGTCGCCACCGATGCTGAAGTCAATCTCAGAGTTCTCAAACTGGAAAATTATGATGAAAACATATTTCAAGTTCACTGAGCATACTCTATGGGAGTCAATTGCAAAAGGTCCTCATATACCAAAAACTGCGAATGCTGATGCGTTAGTTCCTATTGCAGATCCTGATTTGTATTCCTAGGAGACAAGAAGCTGATTGAGAGAGATAACAGAGCTTTGGGATCAATCATCTTAGCTCTTCCGACTGAATTGTATCTAAATTTTGAGCAACATGAGACTGCTCAGGGATTGTGGAATGCATTATGTCTAAGGTTTGAAGGAAATGCAGCACTGCAAGAAAGCTGAACTGATCTTCTGTTGAAGCAGTATAATATGTTTAGTTACAAAAAGAATGAAACCCTAAGTGAACAGGTCACAAGGTTTAGTACTATGATTAACAGACTAAGGAAGATGGGTGTCAAGTTTGAGGAGTATGATTTGGGAAAGAAGCTGCTGGATTCATTACCAGACTGCTGGAGCATACCATGTATGTTGATAAAAAATACTACTCCAGATTTGAAGAACAAGTCACTTGATGATATTATCTGCTTGCTTGAGTTAAATGAGCTGGATGCAAAGAAACGAGAGTTGAATAATCCAGACAAGCCAAATGGTTCCGGTTCAACTAATACAGCTCTGTTTTCCAGAACAAGTGATGGAAGTAGTGGTTCTAAGTCTGAAAAGGGTAAGGGGTGTTTGAGCATTCTTCTGGAGAAAAGGGAAAAACAACTAGTCAGATTCCCGAGGATCAGATTGCATTATTTAGGGCATTTATGAGTAGCTACGATGCATTGGATACTAGAAAGGTACAACCAGCTGTTCTGGATGCTGAAGATCTAGTGTAGATTAATCCTGATGATTTGGAATATATGGATCTACAATGGCAAATGGCTATGATTGCAGTAAGGGCTAAGAAGTATCTTCAGAAGGTTGGAAAGGATAAGCTGCAGTTCGGAAAGAAAGTCGGTTTTGACAAGGCAAAGCTGAGATGTTATAACTGTCAGCAACTTGGACACTTTGCTAGAGAGTGTCAAAAGGAGAAAAAGAAGAAAGCTGATGGTAATGGAGTGAAGCTAATTGAATTGATTGATGTCGAAACGGCTCAACAATTGTGAATGGGAGTCTGAGATTGGAGATGCTCAAGAAGATTTTGATGAAGCCTTGATGGCAGAAATTGGAGTATCTGAAAAGGAAGAACCAAGTGATTGTGCTTTGAAATCTGGTGATAAAGGCAAAGCAGAAGCTTCTACCTCTGAGGAAAAGACATCTGACAGTGAGGTAACTTCTGATGATGATTCATTCATATGTTCTTCTGACTGTATTGAGAAAATGCAGAATTATCATGCAGCAAACAAATTCTTGATTGTTGAAAATGATAAATTGAAAAGGGTAAATAAGGAATTAAAACAGAATGAGGTCACCTACACTAGAAAAATTAATGCTTTGTTAAAAGACAACATGAACTTTAAAGAATACTTAAACAAAAAGGATGTGTTAATCAAAGATCTTACAGACAAACTTATTGCTGCCCAATCCGATCTTATCAAAGAAAGGGTTTTGATTTCTAAATGGGGTATGCAAAGAAAAATTTTAGAAAACTGTGTTGATAAGCAATGAAGTTGTTTTATTAAAGATGGTGTTGGTTACAAATCATCCTGATCATTTCGAACCATTTCCTGAACCTCATGTTTCAAATGATTTACTTAGAGATGATAACTCTAGTTTTCATGAATTATATGTTAGTGCAGCAAATAACATAGGTCATGTAGATGAGAAGGTTTCAGTTGATGATGTGAGGAGTTTTAATGAATTCAATAAAGTTTGTGTGAGAGAAACAATAAAGGATTGTAGACAATTTGTGGTTGATACATGTATTGCAAACAAGTTGGTTAAGTCACGTGCTAACAATGGTTTTAATGTAAACAGTTTTTCAGATTCTGATAGTTCATATGTTTCTGCTTATTCTACTAACTCTGTGAGTGATGTTTCTGATTGTATGTCTGAAGTTTCTTCTGATTCTACTTTCTTCGATAAAGTGGTGCATAAAGCGAGAGAGTATATTCCAATTCACAAAATGTCATGTCTAGCCAAAGAAGTCGTGTTGGATGAATTTGGAAATCCATTAATACAAGATTATGATCTTTCTCATGAGAGGCCAAAGAAAAATGAATTTATAGTTCCTAAAAATCACATCTTGACAAGTGAAGGAGAGAATGTGAAGTCTGTTCAAATTAAAATCAGTACACCAACAGAGAGTCAAAATGTTTGTGGAAGGTTAAATCAAATGAATGTCAAAGGCAAATCAAATGATGTCAAAGACCAATCCATTGACGTCAAAGATAAGCCCGTTCAAAGTAAAGGGAAGTCAGTAATATGTCAAAGTTCAATAGAGCATGAGAAAGGAAAATCCGTGTTTGAAGTAGGCGAATGTTCAAAGTCAAAGACAAAGACAAAGTCAAAGTTTAAAAGTCAAAATTGTTTTACTTATGGTCAAGTTGGACATTTTTCTAGAAATTGCAAACACAAGTCAAGTGAGTCAAAGGTCAAAGGGTACAATAAGAGAACAAAAAGCAATATCAACAAGTGGTTCAAGAAAGCATCTGAGAATGACAGTGTGTTTGAGTCCGGAGTGAATCATCGTTACAATGGCGATTACTTGCTTTCTAGAGATCGTAGTGAACTTTATTCAAATGCTTGCCATGATTATGTGCTACCTAATTTTGTGGATAAGAAGGTCCAAAACAGTACAACATATGTGAAAAATCAACCAAACCAAGCTATTTTGATAAAGAAAATTCAATAAGAAATATGGGGAAAATGTTGGTTGTTTTTGGAAAGTTAAAATTGAACAAACTTCACATATATCTGGAACAAAGAATGTTGAGAAAATTGTTAAACAAGTTGATGTGACTAATCAAAGTCAGCCTGGGTAAAAAATGATCTGGGTACCTGTTTCTCATTAAGTTGTCTTGAAATGTGCAGAGTCAAACCGGGAGGACTATTAATAATGCTTGGCATGTTGATAGCGGTTGCTCAAGGCATATGACGGGACAAAGAGAGATACTGAATGGTTTTCGATCCTTTGTAGGTGGTTTTGTTGCTTTTGTTGGAGATAAAAAAGGTGGTAAAATAACTGGTCAGGGAACAGTTTCAAATGACTTAATAACTTTTGAGAAAGTCAATTATGTATCACAGTTGGAGTTTAATCTGCTAAGTGTTTCGCAAGTATGCGATAAAAATATACCGGTCCATTTTACAGCAAAGGAGTTCCTATTCTTAAAGCCAGGACTGGTTATCCCTGAAGAAATGATATTGATGAGAGCTCCAAGAAAGTTCAACACTTACGTGGTGGATATGAACGACCATTCTACACTAGTGAGCGTTTCTTGTTTGTTGTCAAAGGCCACTGGCTTAGAGTCTTATCTGTGGCATCGTCGAATGGGACACGTAAATTTGAAAAATATGAACAAATTGGTTCATAAAGACTTAGTGCGTGGATTACCCAGAAAGGAATTCATTATTCAAGAAAGTTTCATGTCATGTGCAAAGGGAAAACAGCACAAGAAGTCTCATCCAAAGAAGACTGTGACAGCATTTACTCGACCTTTATTTCTTATTCATATGGATTTATTTGGTCCAGTTCGAGTAAAGAGTATTGCGAAGAAATCTTACTGTCTTGTTATCACAGATGATTTTTCAAGATTTTCCTGGGTGTTCTTCCTTGCAACAAAGGATGAAACACCTGAAACAATCGTCGAATTTATAAAGCGTATTGAAAACATTTGTGATAGCAAAGTGTCAATTATTCGCAGTGATAATGGAACAGAGTTTAAGAATAAACTGATAAATTTGTTTTGTGCAGAAAAAGGCATAACTCATCAATTTAGTGCAGCAAGGACTCCGCAACAAAATGGAGTGGCTAAAAGAAAGAAAAGAACTTTAATTGAAGCTGATCGTACAATGCTAGTGGATTCAAAATTGCCCATTATTTTCTGGGCTGAAGCTGTAAACACAGCGTGTTATGTGTTGAACAAAGTTCTCATGGTGAAGCAACATACAAAGACTTCTTATGAGTTGTTTTTCAAAAGAAAACCGTATATCAAGTTTTTCAGAGCATTTGGATGTTTGTGCACACTTCTAAATACACAAGATTCTTTGCCAAAGTTTGCTGCAGTTGGAGCTGAATGTTATTTCTTGGGATACTCGTCTTTTCAAAAGGCTTTTAGAGTTTATAATAAAAGAACAAAGATTGTTCAGGAGTCGTATTATGTGGAGTGGCAAGAGTCGTCTATTTCTCCTGAGCAAAATGGGCCAGAATGGTTCTTTGATGCGGACATAGTTTTCAAAACTTTTGATCAACAATCTTTATCTGATTCTGATGGTGCAAGTTCTTCAAATACAGTTGATGAGTCAGTAACAAGGATTGATCAAACTGTTAACAATTTCTTGGTTGGTCCACAAAAAGTAATGATTCAAAGTGAAAACTCTGAGGATGTTACTAAATCTACACAAACACAAGAAGAGCAACTTGAAATTTCAACTACAAATTATGAAACTGAAGTACAGGTTCCTGTTACTAATGATGAACCATTTGTTTCTGAAGATCAGGTAGAAGTTTCCAATGTTCAAGCTGAGAATGATTGTCAATCAAACTATTCAAATGTTTCAAGTGACCAATCACTAGTGTTAAATGACACTGGTAAGCCAGAATCAATTCAGATTGAAGAAATTCCAATTCACAAAATTCATTCAACTCATCCTGTTGAGAATATTATTGGATCTATTGAAGAATGTGTGAAAACAAGAAGCCAATCTGGAAACATCAATGTATGTTTATATTCGTGCTTCTTGTCACAAGAAGAACCTAAGATTGTAACAATCGCACTTCAAGATTCAAATTAGATTGAAGGGATGCAAGAAGAGTTACTTCAATTTAAGAAGCTGAATGTGTGGCATCTTGTTGATCTTCCAGAAGGTAAGTACCCGATCGATACAAAGTGGGTTTTTCACAACAAAAAGGATGATCGTGGCATTGTTGTTCGGAACAAGGCTCGACTTGTTGTACACGGATTCTATCAAGAAGAAGGGTTGGATTATGAGGATGTTTTTGCTCCTGTTGCCCGAATTGAAGCTATTCGTAGCTTTCTAGCCTATGCTTCTTTTATGAAGTTTAAGCTTTATCAAATGGATGTGAAGACTGCATTTCTTTATGGGGTTGTAAAAGAAGAAGTTTATGTTAATCAACCACCTGGTTTTGAAGATCCTGATTATCCATTCCAGGTGTACAAGCTCGATAAAGCATTGTATGGGTTACATCAAGCACCTCGTGCTTGGTATGAGACCTTGTCGACACATCTCACATCTAATGGCTTTGTTCGTGGTACAATTGACAAAACTTTGTTTCTAAAGAATGTTGATTCTGATTTGCTGATTGTTCAAGTCTACGTTGATGACATCATCTATGGTTCTACAAACGAATCTCTTTATAAAGATTTTGAAGCTGTTATGAAACTAAAATTCGAACTGAGTTTAATGGGTCAAATGCAGTTCTTTCTGGGATTGCAGGTGGAACAATCTGATGCTGGAATTCTTATTCATTAGGCGAAGTATGTTAAAGATATTTTGACAAAATTCAACATGAATGAGTGCAAGGCAACATCCACTCCTATTGCTCCCCATGAACCTCTCACTGTGGATTTATCTAGAGTTGCAGTTAATCAAAAAGCATATCGTTCAATGATTGGCTCCTTGATGTATCTGACTGCAAGTAGACCTGATATTATGTTCGCAGTTTGCTCATGTGCTAGATATCAGGCAGCTCCAAAAGAGTCTCATGAATCGGCTGTTAAAAGAATTTTTTGGTATCTTAAGGGTCGAGTTAATCTCAGTTTATGGTATCCTTCTGATTCTGAATTTAACTTTTATGCTTATACTGATAGAGATTATGGTGGATGTAATTTGGACAGGAAATCTACATCAGGAGGTTGTTAATTTTTGGGGGATAGACTTGTTTCATGGCAGTGTAAGAAACAAACAAATGTGTCCACTTCAACTGCTGAGGCAGAATACACAGCCGCGTCGAGCTGTTGTTCACAGGTCATCTGGATACAACATCAACTGATGGACTTTGGAATTAATCTCTTGGAAACCCCAATTTACTATGATAATAAGGCAGTGCTAGGCATCGTGAAAAATCCAATTCAGCACTCGAAAACAAAGCATATCGCCATCAGGTTACATTTTATTCGCGATTGTTTTGATAATGGTTTAATTAAGGTGGTTCACGTTGATACCTTAGAGCAAAAAGCCGACATTTTTACAAAAGCATTTTCAACAGATCGGTTTAACTCTCTAGTACAAATGTTGGGGATGATATCTTTTTGAGTAAATGTTTTATTAAAAATAATAATAATAATACTAATAATAATAATAAGTATTGTTCGTGTGTTGAGTGAAAGACCATTAAATGCTCCTCAAAAAGATTTTTCTTTTAGTATTAAAATTGTGTTGAATTGTGTGTTTGTTCTAAATGTGGTTTTTATGTGTTTGTTTAGATTCAATTAATTACACCACAATTTTAGGGGGAGAATAAAAGAAAAAAAAATTATTATCTGTGAAGTGTGTGTTTTATCTGTGTGTATAAGAGAAAAAGAGATGTTGAAATTCATATTGTGCTGTAAAATGAACTATGTGTGACTGATTGACATATAAATAGGAAATGATAGTATATTTGTGTACTGAGCTTACACATGAATTGGATATGATGGTGACACCGATTACAATTATTGATATGTTGGTAGGCTCTCCATGTATAAATTAGGCGATATTTGTGTGATTAACTAAATTGTAATCTTTGTGTTTTATCCACATCGAATATCGGTACTTTCATCATTCGAATGCAAAGTGAATCTAGTCATACTATGAGACCAGGATCTTGATGAGTTCTTAGCACAATTTGTTTGCTCTATTGACTATATACATCAAATATATGATTTAGAGTTAAACACCTTCATACAGCTGATGGTTCTGGTGAAAATCTCGGATGGAAACCAGAAAGTCAGTCTGTTTCGTCCTTTGAATCATTCGTGATTTCAATTGACATATCCAATATCTTACGGATATCCGCATACCCAAATCATTCATTATTCTTCACATCTCATATGAATCAATATGATCCCGTACTATCTCAGAAACCAAGACAATGAATCAAAATGATTCTGAATCAATATAATTCCAATAATGTGCTGTAAAATGAACTATGTGTGACTGATTGACATGCAAATAGGAAATGATAGTATGTTTGTGTACTGAGCTTACACATGAATTGGATATGATGGTGACACCGGTTACAATTATTGATATGTTGGTAGGCTCTGCATGTATAAATTAGGCGATATTTGTGTGATTAACTAAATTGCAGTCTTTGTGTTTTACCCACATCGAATATCAGTACTTTCATCATTCGAATGCAAAGTGAATCTAGTCATACCATGAGACCAGGATCTTGATGAGTTCTTAGCACAATTTGTTTACTTTATTGACTATATACGTCAAATATATGATTTAGAGTTAAACACCTTCATACAGCTGATGCTTCTGGTGAAAATCTCGGATGGAAACCAGGAAGTCATTCTGTTTCGCCCTTTGAATCATTCGTGATTTCAATTGACATATCCAATATCTTACGGATATCCGCATACCCGAATCATTCATGATTCTTCACATCTCATATGAATCGATAAGATTCTGTACTATCTTAGAAACCAAGACAATGAATCAAATTGATTCTAATCAAAATGATTCCAATAATGTGTTGTAAAATGAACTATTTGTGACTGATTGACATGCAAATAGGAAATGATAGTATATTTGTGTACTGAGCTTACACATGAATTGGATATGATGGTGACACCGGTTACAATTTTTGATATGTTGGTTGGCTCTGCATGTATAAATTAGGCGATATTTGTGTGATTAACTAAATTGCAATTTTTGTGTTTTACCCACATCGAATATCGGTACTTTCATCATTCGAATGCAAAGTGAATCTAGTCATACCATGAGACCAGGATCTTGATGAGTTCTTAGCACAATTTTTTTGCTCTATTGACTATATACGTCAAATATTTGATTTAGAGTTAAACACCTTCATATAGCTGATGGTTCTGGTGAAAATCTCGGATGGAAACCAGGAAGTCAGTCTGTTTCGCCCTTTGAATCATTCGTGATTTCAATTGACATATCCAATATCTTACGGATAGCCGCATACCTGAATCATTCATGATTCTTCACATCTCATATGAATCAATATGACTTCGTACTATCTCAGAAACCAAGACAATGAATCAAAATGATTCTGAATCAATAGTTGAATCCATTGGCATAATGAACCTTGATTAAATTTGTCTCCAAAATTTTTAAATAAAAATGTGTTTGTCTTATTTTGTAAATAAAAATTAAAAGTCAGCAGCAAACATTTTTGCTGCTGACAGGTTTAAGCTTCAGCAGTAAAGAATTTCCACTGACTGCCTTAAGTTATCAGTAGGAACAAGTTTTCTGCAGATAGCTTTAAGACAATCAGCAGCAACCAAGTTTGCTGCTGATGGGTAAATGAGTTCAAATTAACTTTTACCCGCTGTAAAAACCACCTTCAGTCTTTACCATGGCTGCTACAGTGTGTTACAACTGTAAAATAGTGAAAAGTAAATGGGTTGTATAGTACAAGTAAATCTGCTTTTTCCCTCCTTTGCCGTTATAACACAAATCAAATTTCTTCTTCACCACTTCACATTCAATTCTGACCTAACCCTCATATTTTTCTCTCAAGCATTCAAAGCTTTCCATACTTAACCACCTTTCAAAATCTTCCTCCTTTCCCTCCAAACCTTACTAAAATGGCAGAAGTTGATATCAACAACCCCAATGACAAGTTCTCAACCTACCATAATCTCACCGCTCATCTTGTCAAAGAAAAGAAATCTGAAGGGTTTGACGACATGATTGACTTCCTCTGTCGATCGAAAATCCACTTTGCACTAACAGTCAACCCCACAATCTATATCCCTCACATGGAGGATTTCCGGAACACTGCCGTCTACTCTACCGAACAGGGGACTCCCCAAATCAAAGCCTCGGTAGACGGCAAAGACATCACCATCACTGGAGCCACACTAAGAAAACACCTCAAGCTTCAGGACGAGGGGGACGCCATCTCATACACCAAAGATGAATATATGAGGACCTTTGTATCCATACGGTACACTAGAAATCAGGACGAATACACGATTGAGAAGGCATTGATGGGTCCTACTTGGAAGTTCTTATGCCACACTCTTCTTCAATGCATATCTCAGAAGAGAAGTGGAGGGCATCAAATGAGCTCTGCCCTTGCGTCTGCAGGTCATGGTATGATAACTGGATAGGGTTTCAACTTTGCTCATTTGATATTCGAAAGTTTGAGATATAACCTTCAGGAAGGTGCAAAACAAGCCTTCTTTATGTACCCAAGGTTCTTGTAGGAAGTTTTTAATCATGAACTAAAAGATCTTTCAAAACCTGCAAGAATCTACTTGATGTTGGGTCATAAAAATAACATTTTTCAAAGTATGAGAACAATTTCCAAAAAGTTCTCAGGGGTCAATGTTCCATTGTTATCTAAAATGTTGAACATACAAAGCACCCAGGGTGACAGTTTAGTAGCCCCTGCTGATACTGATCCCACACCCTCCACTTCACAGCCTGAACATACTTCTGCTTCCCTTGATCGAACCCCTGTGTAGCCTATTAAGGATGCACAGGCACAACAAATACTTACCTATGTTCTTGAAGCCCAACTGGAAAACAGGGCCCCGGTTGAGGCAAGCTATACTAGAAAGCAAAAAAGGAGCAAGAAGACTCCTTCTATTCTTGTCTCACACCCAAAAGCTCTCATTCAGAATCACAACACTCTGATGAGAATACCATAAGGGATAGCCACATGATTAGGGAAACTTCCTCGGAAGGATCCTTATTAGGATCAGGACCACATCCAAGGTCCATAGAAATCCCCACTGAGCCCATACATCTTTCTTCTCTGAATTTAAGTACAGAGGCTCCTTGTCAAGATGATGTACCTTCTCCAAATGCCACTATCAAGGAGGTACATATTGACTTGGCCGCCAATGTACCCGGCCCAAGTTCATCACCCAAGAAGGTCCACTCTGGGAGTTATGAAAAAGTGGATATGGAAAGGGCTGTCACTACTTCTGGTCCATCAATTGACCAGGAGGATAGTAATAACACAATTAAGACCCTAACCATGGCAACTCAAGGTGAGAATGTTTCTCCTGAAACATCCTTCACTAAGAGGAATCCTAGGCGCCAAGAAAACTAGGTGATGGGGATGCAGAGGCTAGGCCTAAGGCCCCATTTAGTTCCAAGGATTCCACAACCGTGGATGAGGACAAACTGAAACTTCATAACTTAGAATTGAAAGCCAGGGTAGCTATGCTAGAGGCTGAAGTGTCCAAATTACGACACCAAGTCTCTATGCATGAAACCCATCAATGTCCAACTATGACTTCTCCTTCCCTTGTATCAATGGGAACTTAAACAGATCTCTCTCTATGCACTGATGCAACCAAAAAGGGGGAGATAGTTACCACTGAAAATGACACTGATAGTCTGAAGGATTGGATACAAGAGCATATTACCTTTCAAAGAACACTATTTTAGCCCGCCTTTGTTCAAGTCCATGAGTTGATGCCTCCCAGAGATGAAGAGGAAGAAATCTCTAAGGAATGGAAGTTAGTGACAAGGGATGTAGATGAAATATTCCCTAAGGAGATGGAAATTGAAGATAAAGATGAAGAAATGTCTCTCTTAGTCACTATACTTCCAGCTGCTGCTTCTATCTTAAGACAAGCCATATCCCCTCATTTCCTACTAACTGCTCACAACCTGGAGTTTGACTCCATTCTGTCATGGGGATATGATGACCTATCTAAAAGATTCTGGATTGGCTGAGAATTTGCTAGAATCAAAGAGCTTAACTTGGATAACCTAAATCTGCTGGAAATCCTTACCCTGCATTTAACTGAATGTATCAACACATCTGATAATCTATCTGCCATGCTTGCCATTGAGCGCTTCCATGTCATAAGTGAAGACAACATGCCTAGATTTGAAGCCTTTCTTGATCTTGCTAAGAAAGTGGCATATAATAAGGTTGAGGATGAAGAAGCGGAGTCCTCCCAAGTAGCTCAACAAAGACAGGCTCAAAGGTCTGAATTAATAAGAAGCAAGGTGTTGACAGAAGACCAAGTTCTATGCCTAAGAAGATTCTTGTATAATGAAGTTGCCAGGGGTTTAGAAGTGCATGGATGGGCAAGCACCAGGTCTTCTGGCTTTCAATTCTTTCTATGTGATGGATCATCCTTTATTATTAACAATATTCAAGAAATCATTCTCCTCAACCCAGACTTCCTGTACAAGGTCTTTGAACTCAGGACACACATCTGCAACATCAAATCCTTAGAAAGTCAAGAAATGATCAAGATTATCAAAGATTTTCTTGAAAAGGAAGGATGGATTGCAATGGATGATTCTAACTCAGACCTATCCACTCCCTCCTCACCAACTGTCATTCTAAATACAGCAGAAGAATAAAAAGAATGGCTGCACAGAATATTAAAGAGGCATACATGACTGCATATGGAAATGAATGGGAGAAGGATGAGAATGAAGAAGTCCCTTCCTCTTTGTCTGTTCCTCAAATTACCAATGAAGCTGAAGCTGAGATCTCAACAGCATCTCTCACATCTGCTGTTGCGATCCATGAAGCTGAAGTAGAGGCATCCAATAAAGACAAAGGGAAGGGTATCATGACAGAGGAAGAAGAAAAGAGGATAGAGCAAGAAAAGAAGGAGATGGAAAGAAGAAGAAGAGAAAGAGAAGAGGAGGAGATGTCTGAGCTTAAAAAGGCTCAAGAAAGAAAAACTGTCATACTCCTCAGAGAACAACAAATCCAGTTGTATGCTAGGCAACTGGATGAAACAAGAGTTCATGTTCCTGCAGCTTCACAACTAAAAGAAGATGAAGCCTTAGCTCTTCAGCTGCAGGAACGGTTCAATAAGGAAGAAGAAGAGAGGGAGAGGAAGAGAAAAGAAGAAGCCAAGTTCAGAATCACTGACTCTGAACTTGCTAAAGAAATGAGGGAAGAGTGGACTGAAGCTCTGATTTCTAAAGGAGAGGATGCAGACTACCATGAGAAATTATTGTCACACCCCAACCGACGGCGGAATACGTCGGGGCGGGACATGTAGACTGTTCATGAGCACAAGGTTGACTAGATTTCAATATTTTAATCATCAAATTTCATTTCAAACAATTCAAACACAACCAAATTCAAAACAAGTACGTAAATGAAATAAATAATATTCTTTATTTAAATTTAACTAAGTCCAAAGTCTATGTGTAGCATGTCTTGATTAACTCACACATTAGCACCTGAAACATGAATAAAATAAAGTCAACTAAAAAGTTGGTCAGCATACACATGTTTATACATAGATAGTGTATAGATGTAAATAATCAAATCCTTACATAACATGATAAAATAAGGCATTTATGGGGAGCAACTATTGTGTAACCAAAGTACAATCAAACCTTTGTAACTAGCATGCAAATTGTGTTATCGGTAACAATCACCCTAATCTGGGTGGGTTTGTCAGACTCAATAGATCTATCATTGTTAACCGTCGGCTTGAATAGTTAATGATTGCACATAAATTGCACATAAATAGTTAACACACCTAGCACTAAAAAATAAAGCTCAAATTTTGTATACATGAATGTAAAGAGGATTTGTTTTTGTGTAGTTTGTGTGAATGTAAGCAATTGTGTGTATAGAGTTCATGTTTCACCTCAAAAAGTATAAAAGAGAAAAAGGGGCTATGTAATACTCACATGAATCAAGGGTGTTGCTAGCACGAGAGTCTAGATACCAAAGTGATCCTTGAAATCTCACAACGTCAACCTAGTGTGTAATGTGTATGAATATGAATCAATAATATGTCTAAGAGGATGTCTAGGGTTTCAATGGGTGTGAGCATAGGGAATTGTACAATGAGTTCGTGTCGTATTATGTAAAAAGATTGTGTTTTGTATTTGAATAAATGATTTAGGGTCTAAATTTGAATAACTAATTAAACAGTTGTTATTTATTTATTTAATTAAAAGGATAGTGTGAAATTATATTCGTTCCAATAAAATTTAAATAAATAACTTTATTTTATTTATTTACTTATAAAAGTGTGTAAATAAATATTGATGCATAAGAACTAATTTTTAATTTAAACTCTTAGCGAGTTGTAAATACAAATTATATAAATAATAAATAAATAAATTTATTTATTTATTTATCATTTAAAATAGGTATGTTATAATAAATAAATTTAATTTAAAAGTTAACATGTATTCTTTACTTATATAAAACTATATATGCTTAGGTATTAAAATATAACTTAATTTTTTTTATAAAAATTTGTATAACGTGTTCATAAATTTGTCACAAAATTTTATAAATAATTTACTCCAAATAGATAACATAGTTTAAATTGAGTGTTTAAAAATTAATTTATAAAAATAGAGATTTTATGCAGAAATTGTAAAATCTGTTTCATTTTGTTCTAATAAATGTAAAGTTTATAAAAATAATTTTTTTATGATTTTTGGAGCCTTAAAATGGTTTTTAAAAAAATAAACAGACCTGGGGGTTTGAACCCGAGTCTGCTCTGTATGAGCCTCGTGAACGAACCACTGGACCAGGAGACTATTCTTGTTATTGGGTTTGTTTTGGATGGGTCTAAACCCATTATTAAGAGGGTCGGGTTTTAAATGAGGCGCGCAAGAAAAACAGGCCGGTCACGGGCCGTGGGTTTCGAACCCACGCCACCTGGTTCAGCGGCGCAGTGATTTACCGGCCGGACCAGGTGGATTTCGCTGGTTGATTACTGATTCTATTTAATTATAACATGAAATTAAACGAAACCCAAATTCGAATACGCTTCGACCCGCCAAGAACCCTAATCCTAATCGGCCTCGATACCTTCTGCCATCACGAATTGGCAGTGGGCTTTCGATAACCAGGGGATTACGAATCGATTGACGTAATTGGTACCTGAATCGGTGTAGGATGAATGAGAACGACATGATCAAATGTTTGGCTGATCTTGGTGCTCGACAGGCTCCCTACGGTGATATGCGGCTCGATTGCAGGATGATAGAGTTTGGATGGACGTATACGAGGGTGGGAGGGCGTTTTCATTCGATTAATCTTGCTTGTAATGACCGATTTGATTTTAATTTTGACCGCAAATGATGCGGACGACTAATCACGCGTTAATTCATTGATTTGGGTTCGAATTGGGTCCTGATAATGGTCTAGGTACACGCGAGATTGATTAAGGAGTGAATTTCAGGATTACAACGGGTTAATTCTTTGGATTGAATGTTGATTGATACGGGTTTGACTAATCCGAGTCAAATTCTTTCAAAATTTGAATTGACCACGTGATTGAACGAATTGATTTGTTGTTTGGGTCTGGATTTGGCCGATTTATTGTTTGTACACGAGATAGGACCCCACGAGACTCGATTAGATCCATATCGTGGCTTGGATTGAAAGAATTCGTCTCCGTTTGACTTTTGAAAGTCAAACATGTCGATTTCTTGGGAGGCTTGGATCAATTTTGACTTTTATAAGTCAATCTATTTACATTTACGAGTTTGAGATTAAACGAAGGGGTTCAAACCATTGCGTGCTTATATACTTGTATGTATTTGAAAAAAAATGTTTAAATATATATGCATATAAAGGAATTTTAGAATGAATGAGGATTGGGATTTGTGATTTCGTATCGATAATTAGGGTTTAGTTGTTTGCACAAATAACTTTAAACCGTTGCACTAGATTTGAATTTGAAATGTGTTACATTGAGTTGAAAGTAAAGATAATAAAATCAGAAATGTTACAGTATCCCCATGTTGAGGGAATTTCGTCCCGAAATTTAGCTAGTCGAGGCTACTAAATCAGCAAAAAGGTGCGGGTACTTGAGCTTCATTTGGTCCTCACGTTCCCAAGTAAACTCGGGTCCACGCTTAGATTCCCAACGAACTTTGATAATAGAATACGGCTTCGCTTGAGTTGTTTGATTTCATGATCCATAATCTCTACGGGTCTCTCAATGAAGTGTATTGTTTTATCAATGCGCACGTCGTCAAGAGGTATATGGAGATTCTCGTCAGCAAGACATTTCTTTAGGTTGGACACATGAAATGTAGGATGCACATTGCCAAGTGATGGAGGTAACTCGAGTTTGTAAGCCACTTTCCCAATCCTTTCAAGGATCTTGAATGGACCCACATAGCGAGGTGCTAGCTTGCCTTTCTTTCCAAAATGGATCACACCCTTCCATGGAGACACCTTTAGAAGAACAAGATCACCGACTTGGAATTCCAAGGGTTTTCGTCGTTTGTCGGCATAACTCTTTTGCCGACTCCTCGCTACTCGAATGTTGTCACGGATTTGAATGATCTTGTCGAATGTTTCTTGAATTAACTCGGGACCGGTGATTTGTGCTTCACCAATCTCATTCCAACAGATAGGAGAACGACACTTACGACCATAGAGAGCTTCAAATGGAGCCATATCGATACTCGTGTGGTAGATATTGTTGTAAGAGAACTCAATTAGGGATAGATGTGAATCCCAATTGCCACCAAAATCAATTACACAAGCTCTAAGCATGTCCTCAAGAATTTTGATTGTTCGCTCGGTCTGGCCATCAGTTTGAGGATGGTAAGCCGTGCTCAAATCCAATCTTGTGCCAGGAGCAGTTTGGAGGGATTGCAGAAAATGGGAGGTGAACCGAGCATCCCTATCAGAAATTATGCTTAGTGGAACACCGTGACGACTCACAATTTCGTCAATGTAAATTCGGGCCAATTTCTCAACCCGATAGTCTTCACGGATAGGCAAGAAGTGAGCAGTTTTGGTGAGGCGGTCAATGATCACCCAAATGCTATTATAACCACTTGAGGTGCGAGGGAGTTTGGTAATGAAGTCCATAACTAAATTCTCCCATTTCCATACGGGAATTTCCGGTTGTTTAAGCAAACCGAAAGGACGTTGGTGCTCGGCTTTGACCTTGGAGCAAGTTAGACATTTGGCAACATAGAGAGCAATGTCTTTCTTCATACCGGGCCACCAATATTGTTGGCGAAGGTCTTGGTACATTTTATCTGCACCAGGATGAATAGAATAACGAGTCTTGTGGGCCTCGTTCATGAGAAATGCACGGAGATCATCGCGACCTGGAACCCAAATACGGTTCAAGTAATAAAGTAAGCCATTGGGTTTTGATTCAAGCTGAAGTTCAACACCACATGACATTTCATCGTACATGTTACCCTCGGTGACCGAGACATGTTGAGCTTCTAGGATATGATTTTGAATGCCGGTTTGAATTCTGACACAATGAAGCATCACATGGTCCTTACGACTCAAAGCGTCGGCTACAACATTTGCTTTGACGGGATGGTAAAGAATCTCACAGTCATAGTTGTTAAGGAGTTCAACCCAACGTCTTTGCCTCATATTGAGTTCTTTTTGGTTAAAGATGTGTTGGAGACTTTTGTGGTCGGTGAAAACCACACATTTTGTGCCATAAAGGTAATGTCTCCAAATCTTCAATGCGAATACGACCACACCCAATTCGAGGTCGTGCGTCGTATAAATCTTCTCATGAATCTTAATTTGCCTTGATGCATAAGCGATCACCTTGTCTCGTTGCATGAGGACACAACCGAGGCCTTGGTTGGAGGCATCACAATAGACAACTAAATCGACATTCCCATCAGGGAGGGTTAATATAGGAGCATTGCACAACTTTTGCTTGAGAGTTTGGAAAGCTTCTTCTTGCTTTGGTCCCCATTCATAAGGTTTACCCTTGTGGGTCAAAGCGGTGAGAGGAAAAACAATCTTAGAGAAATTTGAAATGAAACGACGATAATATCCCGCAAGACCAAGAAATGAACGAACTTCGGTGGGGGTCTTAGGGGCATTCCAATTCTTAACAGCTTCGATCTTAGCGGGGTCCACATGAATTCCCTTTTCATTGATGATATGTCCCAAGAATTGAACTTCCTTTAGCCAAAATTCACATTTGGAGAACTTGGTATATAGTTGCTCTTTTCTTAAGAGATCCAAAACCAACCTAAGGTGTTGCTCATGATCGGTTTTAGTTTTTGAGTAGATTAAGATATCATTAATGATGATGATCACGAATTTATCAAGGTACGGTTTGCACACACGATTCATGAGGTCCATGAAAACCGTGGGTGCATTGGTTAGCCCAAAAGGATTGACCATGAACTCGTTGTGACCATACCTTGTTCGGAAGGCAGTCTTTGAGATATCTTCTTCTTGCACACGGGGTTGGTGATAACCAGATCGAAGATCAATCTTCGAGAAGAAAGTAGAAGCTTGAAGTTGATCAAAGAGATCATCAATTCTAGGTAAGGGATAACGGTTTTTGATGGTAAGCTTGTTGAGTTCGCGGTAGTCAATACACATGCGGAGTGATCCATCCTTCTTCTTGATGAATAAGACAGGTGCACCCCACGGTGAATGACTTGGACGGATGAAGCCCTTGTCGGAGAGTTCTTGGAGTTGACTTGCAAGCTCTTGCATTTCAGAAGGTGCAAGACGGTATGGAGCTCTAGCCACGGGGTTAGCTCTGGGTACAAGGTCAATGCGAAATTCTATTTGTCGAACGGGTGGAAGACCGGATAGGTCTTCGGGGATTACTTCAGGAAAGTCCCGGGTGATGGGGATGTCTTGAATACTCTTCTCTTTGACATCCTTTTGAACAATATGGGCTAAGAAGGCTACGTACTTCTTTCATAAGTACTTTTGAGCAGTAGTGCATGACATTAACTTGAGCCCTTTGCAAGGCTTTTCACCAAGGACTCTTAACGTTTCTCCCGACGGTAGAGGTATTTGAATGCACTTCTCGAAACAGATGACTTCGGCATGGTGATTCGACAGCCAATCCATGCCTATGATGATATCAAAACTTCCTAGTGGCATTGGCACAAGGTTGATTGGAAACGTATGATCATTAAGTTATAGAGAGCAGTCGTGGATAATGGAGTCAATTGTAAGAGGGTCACCATTTTCTATCTCGACGGTGAAGGTTTTCTCTAATTTGGATCGTGTTTTTGCATGTAATGGATCAAAGTTGAGTGATACAAAACTCTTATTTGCACCGGTATCAAATAAAATGGAGGCATATTGACTATTAATGAGGAACGTACCGTTGACCACATCATTGTTGGCCTGAGCTTCATTGGCGTTTATGTTGAAAGCACGCCCACGAGCTCCGCCTTGTTTAGCATTGATGAACTTCGGGCACTGGTCACGGAAACGATCCGGGTTTCCACACTCATAACAATCACGCCCGTTTGCAATAGCTGGAACACCTTGATTAGCCACTTGTTTGTTGATTCGGGTTGGTGGGTTGACTTGACTTGCAAGTGCCTTGGCTATACAAACATTGACCGTATGGCCATATTTCCCACAGTGAGTGCAAAGGCGACAGGGAGTGTTTTGGAGGTGGTGATAATTGCATGTGGCACAGAGTGGATAGATCCCAACATATGGCTTCTTGACTGGTGCTTGAGCCATGGGGGCAACTGGGTTAACAGGGATAGCAGGAGTGACCACAGCATAGTTCTTAGCCTTTCTTTTCTTAATATTGTGGTAGGGTTCAACTTTAGCTTCTTTGATAGGTGCAGAGTGTGTTGTGGTGTCGGGAGTTTTCTTGGTGCCCTTTCTAGTAAAGGTCCCTGCCTTCACATGGTTGTCGGTCAAAGTAGCAGATAACGGATAACATCTTCAAGCGTTGCGGGATTTCTCCCTAAGACAATATCCTGTATCTGCCTAGGTAATCCACCAATGTACTTCTCAATGCAGCGGGATAAATGTGTGACCATATGGGGGATAAGGAGACTCAGTTCATGAAACCGGGTTGTATAAGCCAGACTTTCACCACTGTCTTGGGTAAGATCCCAAAACTCGTCTTCCAGCTTCCTCACCTCATTCCGAGGACATAACTCTTCGGTCATTAGTCTCTTAACCTCATCCCATGGTAAGGCCATTGCTGCTTCCATGCCTCTAGTTCTTCTTTCCCCATTCCACCACATGAGTGCCCGTTTTTGGAAGACACTTGTGGCATGACGAACACGAAGGTTATTGGGGCAGTCACTATTAAGGAAGGTGCCCTCAATACTTTCGAACCATTGAAGGAGTCCCGTGGCTCCCTCGGTACCATAGAACTTAAGAGGATTACATGAATTGAAGTGCTTGAAGATGCATTGTGGTGGTTCCATGGGTACCATTAATGGCTCCATTAGCTTGGGTGAGTTGAGTTACAAGTTGTGCAAGGATGGCAGCAATGTCGGTGTTGTTGTTGGTCACGGTAGCACGACGAGGAGGCATTCTACAGATTTGCACAAGACAAGAAACGATGTAAGAACTTATGAAATTTGATTGAATTGAAAGAGGGTAAGATATTAAATAAAATAGTTATTCATAGTTTGGATTGTACTCAAATAGTGACATAATCACTTGAGTACTATGACACATTAAAGTTAATTAAACTCATATAACTTTCAAGGAGACATGCTTTAGCCTATAAGTAAACACTCATCCCGGGAATTCCCAGGAAAGCATACGGGTCCCTCGGTTGATTGGGATTTATACGAAATGCTTTCCTAGACAGAAAACCCAAAATACAGGTGTTACCCTTCCAGATTGCACGTGTCCTCTAATAGTTAACAAAGTTTAAAACCTTAATGAGGAAATAAAGAAATTTTATAGATTTAGACCCATGAAGTTTCCAAATGCTATGATGATGACTACAGAGAAGTAGGTAAGAAGGCTATTTGGCTTAGGGTATGGGTAGGGATATTGTTTATTTAATTTATTATTTAAGTATAGTCTAATAAGTCATGAGTTTTAACAATTAAGGTATCAAACGATATAATAATTAACATAGTAAGCATGTAACACGTAACATGTAACACATATCACATAATCATGAAGCATGGCATATGTGGGTGTCCTAAAGTATAGTCTAGGTCGAGGGTGTCTAATAACCTAGTTCCCTATAACCAAGGCTCTGATACCAATCTATCACACCCCAACCGACGTCGAAATACGTCGGGGCGGGACATGTAGACTGTTCATGAGCACAAGGTTGACTAGATTTCAATATTTTAATCATCAAATTTCATTTCAAACAATTCAAACACAACCAAATTCAAAACAAGTACGTAAATGAAATACATAATATTCTTTATTTAAATTTAACTAAGTCCAAAGACTATGTGTAGCATGTCTTGATAAACTCACACATTAGCTCCTGAAACATGAATAAAATAAAGTCTACTAAAAAGTTGGTGAGCATACACAGATTTATACATAGATAGTGTATAGATGTAAATAATCAAATCCTTACATAACATGATAAAATAAGGCGTTTATGGGGAGCAACTATTGTGTAACCAAAGTACAATCAAACCTTTGCAACTAGCATGCAAATTGTGTTGTCGGTAACAATCACCCCAATCTGGGTGGGTTTGTCAGACTCAATAGATCTATCATTGTTAACCGTCGGCTTGAATAGTTAATGATTGCACATAAATTGCACATAAACAGTTAACACACCTATCACTCAAACATAAAGCTCAAATTTTGTATACATGAATGTAAAGAGGATTTGTGTTTGTGTAGTTTGTGTGAATGTAAGCAATTGTGTGTATAGAATTCATGTTTCATACCAAAAAGTGTAAAGGAGAAAAAGGGGCTATGTAATACTCACATGAATCAAGGGTGTTGCTAGCACGAGAGTCTAGATACCAAAGTGATCCTTGAAATCTCACAACGTTAACCTAGTGTCTAATGTGTATGAATATGAATCAATAATATGTCTAAGAGGATGTCTAGGGTTTCAATGGGTGTGAGCATAGGGAATTGTACAATGAGTTCGTGTCGTATTATGTAAAAGGATTGTGTTTTGTATTTGAATAAATGATTTAGGTTCTAGATTTGAATAACTAACTAAACAATTATCATTTATTTATTTAATTAAAATGATAGTGTGAAATTATATTCATTCCAATAAAATTTAAATAAATAACTTTATTTTATTTATTTACTTATAAAAGTGTGTAAATAAATATTGGTGAATAAGAACTAATTTTTAATTTAAACTCTTAGCGAGTTGTAAATACAAATTATATAAATAATAAATAAATTTATTTATTTATTTATCATTTAAAATAGGTATGTTTTAATAAATAAATTTAATTTAAAAGTTAACAGGTATTCTTTACGTATATAAAACTATGTATGCTTAGGTATTAAAATATAACTTAAATTTTTTTTATATAACTTTGTATAACGTGTTCATAAATTTATCACAAAATTTTATAAATAATTTACTCCAAATAGATAACATAGTTTAAATTGAGTGTTTAAGAATTAATTTATAAAAATAGAGATTTTATGCAGAAATTATAAAATCTGTTTCATTCTGTTCTAATAAATGTAAAGTTTATAAAAATAATTTTTTTTATGATTTTTAGAGCCTTAAAATGGTTTTTAAAAAAATAAACAAACCTGGGGGTTTGAACCCGGGTCTGTTCTGTATGAGCCTCGTGAACGAACCACTAGACCAGGAGACTATTCTTGCTACTGGGTTCGTTTTGGATGGGTCTAAACCCATTATTAAGAGGGTCGAGGTTTAAATGAGGCGCGCAAGAAAAACAGGCGGGTCACGGGCCGTGGGTTTCGATCCCACGCCACCTGGTTCGGCGGCGTAGTAACTTACCGGCCGGACCAGGTGGATTTCGCTGGTCGATTACTGATTCTATTTAATTATAACATGAAATTAAACAAAACACAAATCCGAATACGCATCAACCCGCCAAGAACCCTAATCCCAATCGACCTCGATACATTCGGCCATCACGAATTGGCAGAGGGCTTTCGATAACCAGGGGATTACGAATCGATTGACGTAATTGGTACCTGAATCGGCGTAGGAATGAATGAGAACGACATGATCAAATGTTTGGCTGATATTGGTGCTCGACAGGCTCCTTGCGGTGATATGCGGCTTGATTGTAGGATGAGAGAGTTTGGGTGGACGTATACAAGGGTGGGGGGCGTTTTCATTCGATTAAACTTGCTTGTAATGACCGATTTGATTTCAATTTTAACCGCAAATGATGCGGATGACTAATCACGCGTTAATTCATTGATTCGGGATCGAATTGGGTCCTGATAATGGTCTAGGTACACGCGAGATTGATTGAGGAGTGAATTTCGAGATTACAACGTGTTAATTCTTTTGATTGAATGTTGATTGATACGGGTTTGACTAATCAGAGACAAATTCTTTCAAAATTTTAATTGACCGCGTGATTGAACGAATTGATTTGTTGTTTGGGTCTGTATTGGGCCGATTTATTGTTTGTACACGAGATAGGACCCCACGAGACTCGATTGGATCCATGTCATGGCTTGGATTGAAAGAATTCAGCTCCGTTTGACTTTTGAAAGTCAAACATGTCGATTTCTTGGAGGCTTGGATCAATTTTGACTTTTATAAGTCAATCTATTTACATTTACGAGTTTGAGATTAAACGAAGGGATTCAAACCATTGTGTGTTTTTATACTTGTATGTATTCGAAAAAAAATGTTTAAATATATATGCATATAAAGGAATTTTAGAATGAATAAGGATTAGGATTTGTGATTTCGTATCGATAATTAGGGTTTAGTTGTTTGCAAAAATAACTTTAAACCATTGCACTAGATTTGAATTTGAAATGTGTTACATTGAGTTGAAAGTAAAGATAATAAAATCAGAAATGTTACAATTATCAAATAAAGAAATATACAGAGCTTTTATCGGACAGCAAGGTCAACTGGCAAATAAGAAAAGGGCTGAAGAAGAAGAAAATGCCAAACAGAAATCCAGGAAGACCATTGCATTCAATGTCAGAACCCATGAAGAAAAGAAGGTCATGATGGACTTCCTGAAGGTTAGAGGTGAGAGTGGAAAGAGGCTGGGTCCCATGAGCTTCATGAACCTGCAAGCCTTATATGTCAAAGTTAAGAAGGAAGAGGAAGAGAGAATGGGGAAGACAGGCTCAAAAAGAAGGGTAAACACTCAAACTGATAAAAGAAAACAAAAGAATCCCAAGCCTACTCTCTCATCCACTCCTTCCTCTGTCAAACACCCTTCCACTCTCCCTCCTAGACCTCCCTCCTCTCCTCCCAAAGAGTCCAAATCCTCTCACCCAGCTCCTCCCCATCAACAGCCTCCCAAGAAGAAAACCAAACCTACTGCCACACCAGAAGATTCAAGAGAAATTGTAGTATGGTTTTACAGCAATCAAGACCAATGGTTTGAAGTTTTCATGGGAAGGGAAGAGTTAAAAAGATCAATCTACAAATCTGTTGATGAGGTGATGCAGCTTCCAGATTCTGATCTTCAGAGAATGATTGAGCTGGGTGAAGCTCATGAGCCTGGAAATGATAGTGGAAGACATTTGTTGCTGGTGATCTAGCATCACTTCAACCCCAACAAATATGTGGTTATTGATGTTAAACCTCTTCAATCCCACTATCCATTTGTCAGTTGGTCCTACAATGCTGCTCAAGATTAGTACACTTTGATAGATGTCAAAGGACAGAAGATGAGATGTTCAAGCAAGACCATCTTCAGCATGCCAAGCAAGGACATCAAGACTCTATTTGAACTCCCTCTTAATAATCCAAGCATGGACCCCAGAGGCTATGAGACAGCAAGGATTGTTGCTCACATGCAAAAGCTTCAGCAACAAAGGCAATAAGAGATTTTTGGTAGCATCAGTCTAGGGGGAGTTTGTAGAGATAAAGACTGATGGCTACAAAACTCTCTAAGTAAGATTGCTGCGGACACCACAATTTTGCTGCTAGCTTACAAGTTGCTGTAGATAAGGCTAAGTGTTGCAAATAGTTGTGTTCTCCTGCTGATGAACAAGTTTCCTGCAGATAGCCTTATCTGCTGAAGTCCAAAGTTGCTGCTGATAGGCTTCTCATCAGCATCAAACATTGATGCTGCTGATAGACAAATCATCAGCAGCTTTGACTTTACTACTGACATCTTTTGCTGCAACACTGACACACCTATCAGCAGAAGGAATGTTATTGGTGTAGAGAACAAAAGACAATGCTCCTATTCTGATCTCTCCTTCAATGATTACTGAGAAGACCTTAGTTTTGCTGTTGTCTTTTCATTGCAGAAGTCTTTTCACTGCAGTTGTCTTTTAGCTACTTGTCTTTTTGTTGTCTACCAATAATAGTGTAGCTTGTAACTGTCAAAGATCAACGGCTTGTGTTTGATCTGATCCTTAGAATCAAGGGTCTGTCTTGATTCTAAGTTCCTTTATATGTATTGTGTCTTTTCATTTTACAAGTGTGCTTCCTAAGTGTTTTCTTTGTAACTTGTAAACCTTGAAGACTAATACAACTTGCATTTATCAGTATTATCATTGTTTACATGTATACATTGATTAGTTGTTATTGTTTCCGCCAATCTCAACTAAGAATATAATCATCTTGTAAACACCGATCCAACAATTTTCAAATGAACGAGTTGATGACGCTATGCATGGTGATAATGAAGGAGTCTTTGATAATTCTATTGAAGACGTTAGCTCTGAAGATTCTGAAGATGCTAGAGAGGATTTAAATGTTTCCACCGATGAAACTGATGATGGCGGCTACGGTGAAACTCCAGCAGAATACAATCTCGGAATTGGTGAAGGATTTTCTCAAGGACACCGATGATGTTGAGGAATTAAGAGATTACGACACCGGTGGTTTTGAAGCAGACGACCAGATGGATTTGTGGAACAATGACTTAAATGGAATTCGTGTTGGTATGTACTTTACATCTAAAAATGAGTTGGTGTATGCTGTTCGCTAGTGGAATGTTGCCCGTAATAGGGAATTAATAGTTGTTGAAACCAGACCTCAAAAATGGAGAGCAAGATGCTACACCAAATTTTCTGGTCAAACAAGGAATTATCCTTACGCTCCTCCATGTAACTGGTATGTGTATGCACGTTCGAAGAATGGTGAAACCATGTGGAGGTGTAACATCCCTAAAATAGTAAATAAATAAATAATAATACGATCGAGATTTAATCGTCAAAAAAAATGAAAGGAACAGGATGGGCTTGGGCTTGGCTCCAACGGGCCGAGAGAAGCCCAGGTATATAAGGGCCAAGAGAGCCTTAAACTTGCAAACTTCCACCATTTGCAAAGTTAGAGAGAGAAAGGAGAGCTCGGGCCTAGAGAGAGAAAGTTGACGGATCGACCCGGAATTGAAGGAGCACGTTACTACTGAGCTCGTGAGCAAAACAACCGAATCCAAATCCCAATCCGGGTAACGATTCGACCCTAAACTGAGTTTTTGTTTAATTTGGGGATTTTCGGGTTTTAGCTAAATAGGTAACGTTTTTATGGATGAAACTTGAAAATAAGCTTAGAACTAACATCTAGAATGAAAACCGCACGTTTTGAATAAAGAAAGTTGTAATATTGGCACAATCAGATCCGCATGCAAAAGTTAGGGTTTTTGTGGGGAAGCAGGTCATGCGTACTTATCAAGTACGCAAGAAGCAGATCCTGCGTACTTATCAATTACGCAAGAAGAATGTTCTGCGTACTTATCAAGTACGCAAGAAGAAGGTCCTGCGTACTTATCAAGTACGCATGAAACGAAGTATGCGCACTTATTAAGTACGCAAGAACAAGGCCCTGCGCACTTGCTAAGTGCGCAGGCATCAGACCGGTTAGTAAAGTCAGTATAGTCACCTAATTCAGAATGGTTTAATCGTTAGAGTCGGGATTAGGTCTGATGTATGTGTAATTAACCAATCCAGATCGTGTGTGGCACTCATTGGACTGCTGTTAGGACAGGACGAGACTAGCTCATCAGGTGAGTTCTATGTGCCCCCTTCTATGTTATGTGCAAATCATTTTAAATGTTTTAGGGCTGAAGTGTGTACACTAAATGAATAAATTCTATGAATACCAATGTGATCATACGTGATATACAAATATATATATTTATATATATATGAAAATGAATTATGAACAAAGAATGAAACGTATGTTTACAAAGAATGAATGAAAGAATGTTATAACGTAAATGAAAGAAATCGTGCTTTATAATTATATATATTGCATGTTATGAATGTATGTATACGTTATGGACGGAAACGAAGCTAACGGCTACTACGGTAGACGGACGACCACTTGACTATTATGCAGCCAGAAAGGAAAGTCTAGAAAGGTAGACTAAATAATGGCCACTACGGTGGAGTCCCTAAATCGATGCACGGCTGTATAATTAGTTCAAGTGGGAAACGGATGCCTTAGGGTACACCGACGAATATGACGGACTACGACGGTAGGACGGTTAATACGGACGGCCGAAGGTTAGCCTGGCGGTTTTAAGGCGGACGGTTTCTAGGACCGGACGAGTAAAAGGGCTACGACGGTAGCTTAAGGGCGTATGTCTTTGTGACATACGAAGTAAAAGACGGGTTGATCACCCTTATGTGTATGACCAATGAAAGTTTAAGGAAAGTAAAGGTGAATGCATATGTAATCACATAAGAATGATGAAAGAAAAGCAAAAGTTATGAATACGTATTTATGTGCTCGCACATGAACGACAAATGAAGGTCAATGATATGTTAATGTGTAATTATATATATATATATATATATTTATATATTTATGCATAATTTTAAAGAAATAATGTTCATACCTAATCGCTTTAAACTAGAACTCACCAGCGTTAGCTGACTTTTAGTACACATTTCAGGTAAAGAAAGGAAGAGTCGTGCGAAGGCGTGATGGTTACTGGCAAGCGACTGACATCCCACTCTACATTGTTAAGACAATGTTATGTTGTTAATTGTTAAGACTTCCGCTGTTATGTATTTCAAGGATGTTTGCTTTCGCTACTCTTGAATGTTTTTAATTAAATTCAGTATTATGACTATGTTTATGAGTAAATCCAACAAGTGAGGTTACCCGGGAAAAGGGGCCTTACAAGTTGGTATCAGTGCAATAGTTTGAGAGATTCAGACATCCCTAAATGTCTGGACTCAAGCTGATTATGGGACCAACGCACGGATGTCAGTATGGGTAACCAACGCCAATGCCAGCACGGTAAGTAAGTACTAAAGTTAATGAAATTGGATAGATACCTTAAGTTATAACCAATAGATGTCAATGTCACAACCAATTTGAAGAGTTTTGAATCCGAAAAGCAATGTAAATTAGTAATCACAAACCGGTCACTGTAATTAAAAATTTACCTTGCTCATATTGTTCTAAAAATATGATCTGAAGGAATGGCATTGATGGATTCTCATTATAACTATCAGGAAACTAGGAACTATGGTTGGTGGAGAAAGAACAGGATGACGAGGCGGTCGCACTAGCCGAGTCGGTAGACCTCCATTGAATCAAAGACACGAAGAGGAAGAGAGTGTGCACGCAGAACACACTGAGAGTGTGCACGAAGAAAAGTAGGGATGCTATTGCCCGCGAATTGTACTTACTCTGAAGAAAGTATTGCCTGATCTACTATCCGAGGCACTGAAGAAAAGTATAGAGGAGGATGAAGGAGACCATGAAGAGAAAGTGTATGACAGCGATGGGGATGAAGTAAAGGTGGGATCAAGCAATCATGGGTGTACTTACAAGGGTTTCAAGGACGGAGACCCACCCAAGTTTGATAGGAACAAGGATTCAGTGGCTACGTTCGAATGGATTGAGAGGATGAACGCAGTAATCAACATCAGCTAGTGTCGACCGAACCAGGCTGTTAAGTATGTTGCTCATTCTTTCACCAATGAAGCACTAAGTTGGTAGAGGAACATTCAGAGGACAAAGTCGCCAAACGCTCTTGCCAGAATGACATGGGAAGACCCGAAGAAGCTGATAATCCAAAAGTTCTGTCCCCAGAACGAAATTGATCGAGTGGAAAATGAATTCATAAACTTCAAGGCGGGCAGCAAGACGCATCGCCAGTATACTTCTAAGTTCAATCGCTCAACTGGTACCCCACCTGGTAGAGACTGAAGAGCGACTGATCAAGTACCATGTGAAGGCCCTACCTCAAAAGGTCCGTGTTCATGTGAAAGCTAATCTACCATCGACCTTCGAGTCGGTAGTGAATCTGAGCGGAATTGTCTACGATGATTATGCCAATGAGGATCCGGCACCTGAGACACAAAAGAGAAAGTGGGAGAACCCGTCCAGATGCACCAGAAAAGGGAATGTAGCAACTGAAATTAAGAAACCAAGGTCAGATGAATATGAAACTTGCAAGAAATGTGGAAGGCAACATCTTGGCGAGTGCCAAATCGGCACCACCACATGTTATAAGTACGGGAAGCCGGGGCACTTCTCCCGAGAATGCGTAAAAGACGTCAAGTGTCAGGTATGTGGATTGTTTGGACATCTGACAAAGAACTGTAGGAAGGCTGACCGATCTGGTTCAGGAAAAGAGAGGGAACAGGAACAGCCAAAGGCAAGGACTCGGGCCTATGACTTAACTGAGGAGGAAGCAAGAGGAAACCCTGATGTTGTGTCAGGTACGTTTCTAGTTAATGATGAACATGCTGCTATTCTATTTGACTCTGGTGCTAGTAAAAACTTAATATCAAATGCATTTAGTCGTAAACTAGATTGCACTATCAACACCATAGTAAAGGCCTTTAGCGTACAAACTGCCGTTGGTAAAAATTCGGTAGTATTCCAAGTAACAGAGGATTGCATCATAGAAATAGAGGGCCATAAGTTTCCTTCTAGATTATTCCTTCTCACCTTAGGAGGATTTGATATAGTATTGGGTATGGATTGGCTAGCTGCCAACGAAGCTCAAATCATATGTAAACGTAAGAGGATACACCTCAAAGCTCCTAGCGGCAGTCCAATTACGGTTTATGGGGATTGGAATTGCACGATGTCGAACGTCATCTCGATGATCAAGGCCAAAAGTTACATGAGGCACGGTTGTGAAGCTTATCTGGCGTATGTTATTGACGATAGAATGAAAACGAAAGGAATCAAGAATGTTCCTGTGGTGTGCAACTTTCTGGAAGTATTCCCTGAGGATCTACCTGGGTTGCCACCCGATCGGGAAATAGAATTTCAGATTGACTTACTGTCAGGAGCTGAGCCCATTGCCAAAGCCCCCTACCGATTGGCTCCGCCAGAAATGTAAGAATTGATGTCTCAACTACAGGAATTAATAGAAAAAAGGATTTATTAAACCGAGCATTTCACCATGGGGCGCTCCGGTACTATTTATAAAGAAGAAGGACGGCAGCATGTGCATGTGCATTGACTACCGTGAATTGAACAAGAGGACATTAAAGAACAAATACCCACTGCCTAGAATAGACGACCTTTTTGATTAACTGCATGGTGCGAGTTGGTTCTCAAAGATCGATCTTAGATAGGGTTACCATCAGTTGAAAGTAAGAGAAGAAGATGTACCAAAGACCGCGTTTCGCACGCATTACGGGCATTATGAGTTTCTCATGATGTCTTTCGGATTAACTAACGCACCAGCAGCGTTCATGGATTTGATGAATAGGGTATTTTGACCAATGTAAGATCGATCAGTGATAGTTTTTATAGACGACATTCTAGTTTATTCAAAAAATGAGGCGATCACCACTGCCACCTAAAAGAGGTTCTGGAGGAACTAAAGCAGGAAAAGTTGGACGCAAAACCTCCGAATGCGCGTTCTGGCTTAGGGAAGTCCAATTCCTAGGTCATGTGATAAACCCAAACGGCATAATGGTAGATCCTACAAAGATCGAGACAGTAAAGGAATGGAACGTCCCAAAGACACCAACAGAGATACGAAGTTTTCTGGGATTGGCAGGCTACTATCGGAGGTTCATTCAAGATTTCTCGAGGATAGCCTCGCCACTAACTAAACTGACACGGAAGGAAGTAAAATACGAATGGGGTCCAACCCAAAACAACGCATTTGTGGAACTTAAGACACAATTAACCCAAGCTCCAGTCTTGACACTACTTGAGGGAAATGAAGACTGGTAGTCTACTCTGATGCTTCGGGTCAAGGTTTAGGATGCGTACTTATGCAACGAGTAAAGGTAATTGCTTACGCCTCGCGACAACCAAAGATTCACGAGTTTAACTACCCAACTCACGATATGGAGTTAGCAGCAGTAGTTTTCGCATTAAAAATATGGAGGCACTATCTGTATGGAGTTAAATGCACCATTTACTCCGATCACAAGAGCCTGAAGTACTTTTTTGAACAAAAGAAATTAAACATGAGACAAAGGAGGTGGTTAGAGCTACTGAAAGACTATGACTGTGAGATATTGTACCATCCAGGCAAGGCCAACGTGGTGGCTGACGCTTTAAGTAGAAAGGAAGAATCGGAAACTATACGGATCAAAGCGTGTCAGCTGATTATAACGCCAGATTTGGTAAGTGAAATATCAAAGGCACAAGGTGAAGCACTATTAAAAAGAGACATAAAACGGGAAAGAATAGTAGGACAACAAAGGAATTTGGATGCAAATGCATACGGTGTACGAACTAGGTTTGGCCGGATGTGGATAACTAAGGTTGGCGAGCTTAGAGCCAAAATACTCGATGAGGCCCATAAGTCCCGCTATTCTATCCACCCCGGGATAAATAAAATGTATCAAGACTTGAAGAAAGAGTACTGGTGGCCCGGCATGAAGAATGATGTGACCGAGTACGTGAACAAGTGCCTAACGTGCTCCCTAGTTAAGGCCGAACAGCAAAAACCATGTGGTAAAATGCAACCTTTACCAATACCGGAATGGAAGTGGGAGGAGATCATGATGGACTTCATTACCAAGCTACCGCGAACAGCTAAAGGCAACGATACCATTTGGGTGATCGTCGACCTCTTGACAAAGAGTGCTCACTTCTTGCCAACACATGAGACTTCATCGTCTGAAAAGCTAGCAGAAATATTTATCAAGGAAATTGTGAGCAGACATGGTATGCCGCTGTCGATTGTGTCCGACAGGGATACTAGATTCACGTCAAGGTTTTGGAAGAAATTCAATGAAGCGATGGGCACTATACTGAACATTAGCATCGCTTACCACCCTCAAACCGATGGTCAATCTGAAAGGACCATTCAGACCTTGGAGGACATGCTTCGGGCCTGTATCATTGACTTCGGTGGGAGCAGGGACAACCATCTACCATTGGCAGAATTTTCATATAACAACAACTATCACTCAACTATTGGCATGCCGCCATTTGAAATGTTGCATGGGAGGAAATGTAGGACCCCGGTTTGTTGGGGAGAAATTGGACAAAAGGATTTTGCAAGTCTCGAAGTGGTCAAAGCTACTTTCGAGAAATTTGATCAAATCAAGGCTCGAATAAAAGCCGCAAAAGACAGACAGAAATCATACGCGGATAAGAGAAGAAGGGATTTAGAGTTTCAAGTATGGGACATGGTACTGTTAAAGGTATCACCATGGAAAGGAATCATCCGATTCAGAAAACGTGGCAAACTAAGTCCAAGGTTTGTCGAATCTTTCAAGATTTTAGCGAGAGTGGGTCAAGTTGCTTACAGACTCGACCTACCCGTTGAGCTTTGTGGAATCCACCCTACGTTCCACATGTCGCACTTACGCAAGTGCCTAGCTGACGACACGGCTCACATTCCTTACGATGAGATTGAAGTGGATAACAGTCTAAATTATGTGGAGGAACCAATAGCCATTATTGACCGAGCTGAGAAACGACTACGCAATAAGTCGATTCATCTAGTTAAAGTACAATGGAAGCACAGAAAAGGGTTAGAAGCGACATGGGAGAAAGAAGATGAGATGAGGGGACTATACCCACAATTGTTTAACGTATAAGCAGTTTCGAGGACGAAACTGTTAGGACATAGATTTGTAATGACAAAAGCTTGTAATAGTTAGATTTTATGTCTTTACGTTTTTGTTATGTAAATGTCTAAAGTTACTAAGTGTTCTACAAGTATAGCCTAGAGGCGAACTTGTTAAGTTCGCCTGGTCTATCAGAGGCGAACTTAATAAGTTCGCTTAAGTCTATCTGAGACGAAATTGTTAAGTTCGCTTAGTCTGTTAAAGGCGAACTTAATAAGTTCGCTTACAGCAAGTTAGTTTTCTATATATAGGTTTACAGAGTCATTAGACAGAGTGACTGATCAGAGAGAACCGAGAGATAGAATTGTCTGATTGAGTATGTAAACCATTGTGAATTGGAATATAATTGAGAAGTTTATTTACGCGTGTTGTTTCAATTGTCGGTTAGTATACAAATGTTAACATGAAGGATTCCGCACTTCGTGTTATAGCAACGTCATATTACGAGTCCGATCAGTAGTTGAGTTACCTGGACCTACAAGTGGTATCAGAGCCTATGCTCGTGAATTAAGTACGATTCTTGGTGATTAGTGACAGTTTGTTGTATAATTCGACAAGAAATTCAACATTTTAAGGAAATTTCTTCATCAATAGAGTTTTTCAAGTTCTTGAAGATCGTTTCTCTGCTGAATTCGTGTTTTTGGAAGTGATTTTGACAAAATTAGTCCGATAGAGGTGTTCTATTTGATAAAATTCATAATCCTACGGTTCAATTTCCTTAAATTCCATCAATTCGCTGAGAAATTATGATTTTTGAAGTTCTTGGTTCGTGTTTGGGTAGAGATTCCTCTGAGTTTGTTACAGCAGTTTAAGCGAACTTGCAAGTTCCTGTGCAGGCGAACTTAGCAAGCGAACTTATTAAGTTCGCTTCTCACATTTTAGGCGAACTTAATTAGTAGGCGAACTTACCGGATTTCCTCCTTAAGCGAACTTGACTTGTTCGCTTGATCTCAAGTTCGCTTGATCTCAAGTTCGCTTAATCTCAAGTTCGCTTGATACTCACTAAAGCGAACTTATTATCTTCGCCTAAGGGGTGCTCAGCTTCAACACTTGGAAATTTTTTCAGAAATTATTTTTTTGTAAAAATGGAAAATATGGTGCAAGTGACAAATATATTCAACTATGATAATGAGATTGGTACATCTCAGAAACCACCAAAGTTGTTAAGTCTTGCAGATTATTCTAATTGGAAAGATAGGTTTGATCAGTTTGTGTCTTTTACCGATACGAGTTTATGGATTCCAATCTTAGAAGGATATACGCATCCGACGTATACTTGGATGGGCCAGGATAATGTTCCAAAACCGGTATCTGCTTTGAGCACCGAAGAGAAACTACTGTTTGATAGAGAAAAGAAGGCTATGACTAGCATTTCTATGTCTTTACCTAAAGAAATTTATCACAGCTTTAAACAATTCAAGTCTTCTCAACAGTTGTGGGAAGCTTTGCAAAAGAGATGTGAAGGGAGTTTGGATGTCAAGAAGAGCAGGAAAGAGTTATTAAAAAACAGTTCTTAGTTTTCAAGCATTTCCAAAATGAATCTTTGGATGATATTGCAACACGATTTTATCATTTGCTGAGTGAATTATCGAGTGCTTCAGTTGTTTATGAGACTGAAGAGATTAATGATAAGTTCTTGGAGGCATTACCATCAAAATTTGATGTGTATACAGTGTTGATAAAGGAAAATGTGAAGTATAAAACTATGTCTCTTGAAGAGGTTCTTGGGAAGCTTCAATCCTTCGATGTACTTTGCAAGATCCTTCGATGTACTTTGCAAAGAATTCAGGAAAAACTGGTGCAGGGGTTGCATTTTTTTCTGGAGATAATCAAGAAGCTACTAATGATCACTGTTCTGGAATTCTAACTCATTCGGGTTTTTCTGCAAATACCGCTTCTTCATCTTCTGGATCAAATAATGTGCATCAAAGAGTTGCTGATGATTATCTAGCAATGTTTTCTTCTTTCATGGTGTCTTATGAAAATTTTATTGGAGGGAAGATTCATGATCCGGAGATCATTGAACAAGATTTTAAACAGATTGATTGAGGAGATGAACATTCAGTGGAATATGGCTATGCTAATGCGACAGGCAAAGGATTTCTTGAAAAGGACGGGAAGAAAGTATATTGGGTCTAACAGTCGTTCTCGTATGGGATTTGATAAATCAAAAGTTCGTTGCTACAAATGTCAAGAGTATGGTCATTTTGCTAAAGAGTGTGTGAAGCCTAAAGTTGAGTTTGATTCTAAAAAAAACCAAATACTTTTCAGAACAATCGTAATCAATCACATGGTTCATCTGGTTCAGGAAATTCTAATCATGCAACTGCATCATCTGCATTGGTTGCTCAAAATGATGACAATTATGACTGGGGAATTCATCTTGAAGATTTAGTTGGTGCTGTAAGTCAAGCATTTGTGGCTGAGATTCATTCTGACAAGTCTGAGGAGTCAACTGATGATGGAAGTTCCAGTGATGGTGAAAGTTTGCCGAGTGCTGATGAAGAACATGATACTGTTGAACCTGAGATGGCATCTAGTGTATCTGAAGAAGAGATTGCTTTAACTCCAAACCTTTCTGAAGGTGCTGATTCTGACAATATTCCTATTGCTAAAGTCTTCATGGCAGATATGTCAGATCTAACAAAGGTAAAAGACTCTGTCTGTCAAATTTACTGTTCTAATTGCATCCGTGTTAAAGATAAAATGCAAAAAGTTATGGATGATAACACAAATCTAATTTGTGATATGAAATCCATGCACTCAGTTAATCAGAAATTAAAAGATAATGACAAATTGTGTATAGAAAGAATTGAGTCTTTGAAAAGAGATTTAAACTCTTTGGGATTGAAAAATAAGGAACAAGCATATCATCTGGATATGGCTTATGCTGATATCGAAAAGCGTAATGAAATTGTTGCTCAAAAGAACAAGGAGATTTCTGATAAAGAATCTGAGGTGATAAAATTACATAGAAAGCTGGAACAGTTTGAGAATTCATATGTAGTTTTGGATTATTTCAATGCTAATGCTGATCCCACAAAAAGGGTTGCTGGTATTGGGTTTGTTCCTCCGCCGTTCAATGCAAATTATGTGGTTGAGCCTGAAATCATTCATGAAGAGGAAATTGATCCCAAGACAGTATTAAAAGTTAATCCAGTGACGGGTGAAGACATGGTGTATGATTCTGATACAGAGCATGAGGTTTTTGATGATTCAAAGGTTGAAGGCATTCCGAAAGAAGTAAAAATTGATGAACCAAAGGTTGTGAAGAATGTTACTCATGATAGGTGAGCTTAGAGAGAATAGACGATATCAGAGTAGACTTGATTAGAGACAGAATCTTGTAACCTGATATTGTGGTGGAAATACAAAGCTTTTATTTACACCGTTGTTGTTGATTGAGTCACACGAGCACGTTGATCATGGATTCCGCACGTTATCACCGCGTCGTACCGCGAGTCTAGAGATCCGTCACGCACCGAATTAGGGACCTACAAGTGGTATCAGAGCCATTGCTCTTGATTAGCAAAAGATTCGTGGTGTTTTCGTGTCCAGACAACATCAAAAATCTGAGATTTTGAAGCTTTTTCATCTTTTTCCTGTTCTTGATAAAAATGGAAGATTTTTGATCAATTTGGATTGATTTTGGATTGGTTTGAAGAAATTGATCCGATAGGATTGTTCCTAATCAGTTTCTACACTATCATACGGTTCAGCATTGCTTAATTCCATCATTTTGATCAGAAATCATGATTTTCAGCCGAGTTTGTTCGTGTTTGGGTTTCTGAGTTTGTTACAACTGTTTTAGGCGAACTTGCTGAGTTCTTGTGCAGGCGAACTTAGCAAGCGAACTGATTAAGTTCGCTTCTCACAGTTTAAACGAACTTAATCAGTAGGCGAACTTAATCAGGCGAACTTAACAAGTTTGCTTGGGGTCAAGTTCGCTCGGGTCAACTTAAGTTCGCTTGAATTTAAAAAAAAAAAAAAGAGTATTTTGGCGGGAAAATTCATCTTGTCCAAATTTTTTAGGGAAAGTTTATATGCTTGTTTCGGATCATTTTTGAAATTTTGAAATTTTTTAAAAAGAATATTTTGGCGGGAAATTTTTTTCCGAATATTTTCGTCAAAATTTCAAAATGTCAATTTCGTGTGATGATAATGATATTGGAAATATGCCACCGAAGCTTTTGTGCATATCAGATTACCGTAACTGGAAAGTCCGGTTTGAACAGTTCGTATCAGAAACTGATGAAAACTTTTGGACATCCATATTTGAAGGATATGTGCATATCAACTTTTGTGCATATTATGATGTTCCTAAACCAGTGACAGCTCTTAGTAAACTAGAAAAGCAGAAGTTTGATCGAGAGATGAAGACGCGTGAAACTTTAACGTTGTCTTTACCAAAAGAAATCATTCATAGTCTCGGGAAGTGTCCAACTTCAAGAGATCTATTGGAAGCTTTGAAGAAAAAGGGTGAAGCTACTACTCAAGCGTTTGTGGTCTTGATCAACAAAGTATTGGAGAAGCAGGATGATTCTCAAAGTGATTCTTCTGCAGATTTAACTGATAGGGAGAGTATTCATTCTAGTGAAAGTACTCAGTCTACCGAGACTGATGTGATGAGTGAAGAAAGTTTTCAGACAGTTGAAGATGATCTGAGTGACTTAGAAACTGATGCAGAGCCTGTCATTGTTGATCAAAAGGGTGAAGCTAATGATGACGTTTTCATGGCTCCTGGTGCATTTTCTTCAGAAGTAAAACCTAAGGTATTTTCTAACTCTGAGACGTTTTGTTCTAACTGTGTTTCAGTTAAGGATAAAATGATGAGGGTTATGGATGACAACGTCAACCTTATTTGTGATATGAAATCGATGCACACGGTAAATCAGAAATTAAAAGATAATGAGAATGTGTGCATTGAGAGTTTCACACACAATGTTTTGGAAACAGTTTTACAAAGTCCAAAGGATAACCTGAAACTTAGGATGACGATGGTGAGAATAAAGTCGTTGATGCAACCATTTGACTAGTTGAGGGGGAGTCTACAGGACAGGGGGAGTACAGAACTGTGTTGATGACAAAAGGCAAAGACATTCAATTACATTACATCGGTTTGAGGTTTTAATTGATTGACTTGCTTAATCCTGAGTAACCAAGTAAAATGTTTTTCTTAAAATGTTTTCATGGAAGGTTTTATTTTCGTTTGTTTTATTTTTCTTTGAAAAAGATTTTGAAAAAGCCAAACAAATTGAAAAAGATAAAATCGACATTACCTGAAGTTAAAGAAGAGATGATAGTACATCAGTAGATGTTCTTTCACACATGACCTTAGATTGACTGGTTGGTGCTTTATGATAATATATCTGAATTATATGTTTTGATCTAAACTTTAGAGACTGCACAAATAGGAAATGATAGTGTTGTGTATGCATATAATTTGAATTATTAGTAGTGTGAAAACATAATTTCATATGTTACAACTATGATTTTAACCCATTTTATGCCTGGGTGTGTGCGTTAAAAGATCACTATCAGATAAAGAATATTAGCTTTTAATAAAGATTTTCCTATGAGATCAGTTTCGGGTTATGTCCTTAGCACTATTCATTCTATTTGCTTTAGTGCCCATGTCCCGAAAAGCATGCAATTTGAAGTATAATCAAGATATGTACTTGACAACATCTGTCAAACATATACTAGCCCTTGGATCATATTGATAAATCATCTTTACTGATTCCATTGAATTCATAATCCAGATAACAGTTGGATCCACATACCTGAATCTTATGATTCCACAAATATAAGCCAAAACATTGAATCATTCTATTCTGAATCTCATTGATTACTATACAATCCAATTTGGATTCTGCTATTCATGTGCTAAGTGATGTCTCCTCATTCTGAATATTCGAATAATCTTTAGTAAAATCTTATATATGTCTTGAAGATAGTGCATTTACTTTCTATTTGGCATATATGTGGGGTACACGATGTTTTTCATCTAAATGGTACTAAATCACATGAATTTGGAGAATAAACGCTTATAGTTTTAAATAATATAATATTGACAAATTTAAGAATTCAGGCTTTATATTTCAAATTCGGTATAAATAAAAGAGCATTTTATAACCTGATCTTATTTACTTTGAAATTTATCACGTATCATTTCAAATATTATTCAAATTGAATGAGTTTCTAAATGAAAAAGGTGCAAAGTGCACAAAAATTGAGTTGAATGGTTTCATACTATAGGTTACCCTTTGTTATTGATAATATGTGTGATGAATTAATTGAATACTGATATGATCTTCTTGCTCATGATGTTAAAACCAAAAATATGTGATTTCAGCTTATTCAGATAAAAGTCAAAAATATGTGATTCCGTTTGTATAGATAAAACTCAAAAAGATTTTTATTTTTTAGTTTCCATGAAAATTCTAAACTTTTATTAAAATGTTCGGGATTGGATTGGATACATGTTACATATGGAAGATCACAAGAATGAGGATTGTTGACAGTTGTCAAAATGGTTCAAAGTGTTGTTGAAAATGGTTCAAAGTGTTGTTGAAAATGTTTCAAAGAATTATTGAATTTTGGTTAAGCGAACTTATCTTGTTCGCCCGGGATGTTTGAAGCGAATTTAATATGTTCGCCTGGCTTTTATTAAGCGAACTTAACAAGTTCGCCTAAGGAAGCGAACTTATTGTGATTAAATATTTCTATCAGGCGAACTTAACCTTTTTACCCCAAAATTCCCTTGAGCGAACTTATATAGAGCGACCTTATGGTTTTTTACAAAATTTGATAAATTTGTTGTGTAATCGATTTTTTCTGGTACATTCTTACTCGGTTTCAGTTTGCGAGTACAAAGAAGGTAATCTTTTGGATTATTGTCCGTTAAATCGACAAGAAAATGTTCAATTTTGAATTGTGTTCTTCGTGAGTTGACTGTTGACTGTTCTTGACCCATTGGGTTATAGAGTCTGAAATTGACCATTGAATATAGTTTGTTGTTGTTAATCGATATTGTTTATATGTTTGTTATGCTAAATCGTTGTAAATTTGACTGGTTTGTGATTTTGAAATTGAATCTGTAACGACACTCAGGTTCAGACGAACTTGTTCAGGCGAACTTGTTCAGGCGAACTTGAGTAGGCGAACTTTTTAAGTTCGCCTCTTGCAACTCTAAGCGAACTTATTAAGTTCGCCTAAGGCTCAGAAGTGAATATGGACTTGTATTTTTTTTGTGTAAATTTTTTTTTTGTAAATTTTTTTTTATTGTGTGTATTATTAAATGTGTGTTTCATATATGTGTAAGTGTACTAATTTTTGGTGTGTTGTCCAATACTATCACAGATGGCTCGTCGTGTCGAATATAAACATAATCAAGTGGCATTGTTAAATCCTAACATGCCAGAAGCAGTTAATTTTCAAGGCATCATAAATTTTCTGAATCGATCACGACTGCATGTTGCCTTATCTGCAGATCCCTATATCAGCTTGGTGTATATACAGCAATTCTGGGATACGGTACATCAAGATACTGACGTGGAACCGCATGTACTTCGTGCAACAGTAAACAATACTGAGATTGCAATTTCTGAAGAGACGATTCGTGCTGCTCTTGATTTGGGTGGAAATGCTGAAGATCCAATATCTTATCCTGGAACTCTTATTATGGGTTGTTTTCAACGGATGGGTTATCGTGGACGACAGAATGATACCCAAGCACGGAAAGGTGGATTAGTTGGTGAATGGAGATATTTTATGCATGTGATTATTCAATGCATCTCTCCTTGAAAAGCTGGTACTGATGGATTGAAGATGGCTCTTCAAACTGCTATGGTAGCCTTAACATTGAATAAACGATTCAGTTTTCCCCTTTACTTCTATCGGGAGATGGTTATGCAGATTAATCCAGCTGAAGGTCAAGGTTTCTTGATGTATCCTCGGTTTATTCAAATGATACTCAATCATCTTATTCCTGATCTTCCACAACATCCAATAAGATTAACGTTGACTCCGATGTCAAAACGTATCTTTACCGACTGTACGAAGGTGAAACAGCAGAATGCTGCATTGATTCCGGTCAATACTCCATTGTTTGGGCACTTAATCAATCCTGATTATGTTGCACCACCTAATGACAACTGGTTTCATCCTGATGAACTTGCTCAAGCTCAAGGCTTAAATGTTCAACAACCACAACAGCAACAACCACAACAACAACAACAACAACAACATCAAATTCCACAAGTACAAGTTCCACAACAACAACAAGTTTCCGTACAACAACAAATTCCTATTCCTGAACATGTTCCTATTCCACAAGCTGAAGTTGATATACCTATTCAGGAACCAGTTCAAGAAGAGGTCGTTCATGACCTTGATCATGATCTAGGAATGAATATGGAAGATTTCGTTGATGATGCTGTGAACTCGCCCATTCATGAACAAGAAGGGAATGTGGTGACAGAAGATGATTCTAGTTCCAGCTCAAGTGATATGATATCATCTGATGATGACAGCACTGATTCTGATGACTCTAGGGATTTTTCCTCAGGACATTATGAACGGTTGGCTGCTTTTCTACTGGCTAATGCTGGAAAACGCATTAAATCTCAAGCCAGACGACCAAGACGAAAGTCTGTTCGGGATCCTCCTTCCGGATCAGTACTTGGTAAAAGATCTTTGGTCGATGAGAGTTCTGACACTGATAGTGACTTTAATCCAGATCCTACACGTCAAAAGTTAATGTCTGCGTCGATTGCTGCTGCAAAATCTTCTCAAGGAGTCGAGGATGCTAATTTTGTTGCTTCTTTGATAATTACTCCTCCAAGATCTAAGGATCCATCTCCAGTTCATACTCCTGTTCCTCCAGTCATTCCTACTACTTCAAGTCCTTCTATTCCACAATCAACAGCTGGTCCGTCAAAGCCTTCTGATTCTGACAGGATTACTTTCCTTGAATCTCAAGTGCTTTCTCTACAAACACAGGTAAACACTCTTGTGTCTACTGATTCACAACGGCAGCTGGTGAATCAGACTCAAGTTCAACAGATTGCTGATATGCAAGCATTAGTTTCCAAACTCGTTCAGCGTCTTGACGCTCAGGGGGAGTTGAGAATACCTGATACTTGTCACACAGAGTCAATTCAAAGACGTGATGATGAAGACAATGATCCTGCTGGAATTATTGAGGGTGATCGTCAATACACTGATGCTAATCCTATATCTAGAGTTCAGGGTGAGTCGACATCACAATCATTTGAAGGAAACAAAGACAAAGATACTTCTGGTACTAATGAAGAAGAAATTCTGTTATTGGAGTTCTTTCAAGATTCAGAAGAAGAGGAAGCTGAAAAGATTGCTTGTCTTGATGATATTGATGATTTATTCAATGACATGGAAGATGATATGTCGAATAATGAGATAGAAGAAGGAGAAATAGTAGATATTGAGATAGAGAAAGATAAAGATAGTGTCACCTATGAAGGCTGTGATGGTCTTAAGGTGCCGTATATCCAGGATGATGTTATTCCTGAATTCACTTATGAAGGAGTAACAGATTCTATGTGTAGAACCAAAGACTGATTGCTACCAAATTATTCTAAGTACAAATGCTGCTGATAGGCTTATCAGCAGCATTCATCACATATGGCTGCTAATAGGCTTATCAGCAGCGTTCAACACTTGTTGCTGCTGATAGGCTTATCAGCAGCGTTCAACAAAAGTTGCTGCTGATAGGCTTATCAGCAGCGTTCAACAAAAGTTGCTGCTGATAGGCTTATCAGCAGCATTATTCTCATCTCTGCTGCTGATAGCTTTATTCTCTGAAGACCAAACGTTGCAGCTGACTATCCATGTGAAGCGCCTCTAACACCTTTCTGTTAAAGCAACTGCCACACTCCAAGCAGAAGGAACCTCACTGGTGCAACCAATAAAGGACAATAACGCGCTTCTCCAAGCATGCAAACAATGATGCCTAAGAAGACGTTTCAGTAAAGTTAACTAGATTAGCCTTTACGTGTAATTTAGATTAATTAACAAGATCAACGGCTTGTGTTAGATCTGATCCTTAGAATCAAGGGTCTGTCTTGATTCTAAGTAACTATAAATACTGTGTAAACACTTCATTGTAAGTGTGCTTGCTGTGCTTTCATAGTGCTTCTTGATAGTGTTTTACTTGTAAACTTGTAATCTCAGAAGTCTAATACAACAGTGCATTTATCAGTATTCTTGCTGTTTACTTGTTTACTTTGTTAGTTGTTATTGTTTCCGCCAATATCAACTAGAATAGAATCACCTTGTAATCTGACGATCCAACAAGTGGTATCAGAGCTTTGGCTCAAGATCAAACAAACTAACATTTGTTTAATCACTTTCTGATTCTATTCAAAACTCTATTCTTGATCAAGTCACACAAAACAAAATGGCACAAAGTCATGGATCTGAAGACATCGGCAGTATCAACCGACCACCGAGGTTGGTGTCTGGGGAGGACTATGATATGTGGAAGAGCCGTATGGAAAGCTTTATCTGCTATCATGAATACGGAATGTGGAAATCCATAAGGGATGGACCTTATGTTCCCATGGTGGCCTCGGCTGACTCCGGAGGACCACTAGTTCCTAAGGAACCCTCCAAGTATTCTGAAGAAGACATCAAGAAAATGGAGGTGGACTTCAAGGCATTAGGAGCTATCCAAATGTGCCTTCCAAATGAAGTTTTTCATAACTTCAAGGCTCACAAAACTGCAAAGGAATTATGGGGAGCCTTGGAAAAGATGTTTGCTGGATCTGAGGAGGTCAAGGAGAACAGACGTGACATTCTCAAGCAACAGTATGAAAACTTCGTCTGGAAGGAAGGTGAGTCACTAACAGTTTTATATAACAGGTACACGTACCTGGTTGGAGAACTGCAGTGCTCCAAGGTAAAGCTGGAGAATGAAGACATTCTCAAGAAGTTCATAAGAACTCTTCCTAGTTGTTGGACATTATATACAGTGTCCATCAGAAGAACAGAGAATCTGAAGACTCTTCAGATGACTGAGCTCTTTGGCATGCTCAAAACCTATGAATTAGAAAATGATTCAAGCTAAAGAAAGGAGCTCCAGTTATCAATCAGCTACCACTTCCTCCACCACCACCTCAGCGCTTCACTCTGATCATTCTGGTCCTAGTGCAAGCAACTACTATCCTCCCATTGTTACTCATCCTCAAACACCAACTGCTTCACAATCCAACTCATCACCATTTCTTCTTGAGGCACCTCCTCAACAGCCAACCTCTACTACTTTTGTCTCTGACAACTCAAGCAGCATGTACTTCATAAAGGAGGATCTGGAATGCTTACATCCAGATGATCTTGAAGAAATGGATATTCAGCACTCATATGCCATGCTCTCCCTCAGAGCAAAAAGGTTTTATTCTAGAACCGGGAGATCAGTTCGACGCAACAACTCAAACACCAGAGTTGGGCTTGATAAAAGCAAGATCCGATGTTACAACTGTAACCAAATGGGTCACTTTGCTAGGGAGTGCAAGGCACCTAAAGCCAATCAAGGTGCCAGCCATCAAAGACAAGCTTACTAAGGTCACCCCAGGCAGCAGCAAGGAACTCCTCCAGCACAAACTGCAGCCTGTGTAAATGTTGGAACTACAGAATTTGACTGGAGTTTTCAATATGAAGATGTTCCTGCCTCCAACCAAGCACTTATGGCAGACAATGCAGAGATACCACCTCAGGTATTTGAACATCTTTGCTCTCAAGCTTGCATTGACAAAGTTTTAGGTTATAGAAAGCATAACCAAAATCTAATAGATCAAAATGAAGAGTTTCACCAAATGAAATCTGAATTCAAAAAGGTCGAAGACAGTTACAAAGAAAAGATTAACTGCCTTAAGAAAGAGATTTCTTCTTTAAAACATGAACAAACCAATCTTGAAACTCAGATTGATGATCTATTAGTAAAACTTAAAGCTACCAGAGCTGAACTGGCTGAACAGAAAGTTCATGTTGAAAAATATGAATTTTCATCTAAAAAGTTACAAAGATTGTTAGATATTCAAGTCCATGAAAGGGTAAAAACTGGACTTGGATATCATGACGACGAATACAAGACAGTTCCTCCTCTTGCTGACTATGTTGCCATTCATGAACCAAGCTTCAATACTGCAAATCTTGACACGGCAAACCGAAACCTTAATCCTTCAATGGATGCATGTTTCGTGGAAGACTGCTCCACCTCTTCAGAATCTGAGTCAACCTGCTCAGACCACTGTGAAACTAGTGCAGTCCCATCTGCTCCTATCTCTCAAGCTGTTCTGAACAAAACTGAATGTCCTGTTGTTACTCCAACTATTCCAGCTCCCATCCCATTCAAACAAATCAAGATTAGCTATCCTCAAAATGGAAGAAAGCTAAACATTGAAAAGGGAGAAACATCAGGTTTCACCAACCCCAAGCCTCAGTCAAAGCCAAAGGTGTTTGATAGTTTTCATACACCTAGAGAAAAAGGTCCATATGTTCAAAAGACACTAGAAGAAGCCACTTTTGAGCATAACAAAGCTCATCCCTGGAACTTCAAAGATTTGTTTCAAAGTAAGAACTATGTGGACTTTCACCGGGACAAGATAGCACTATCCTGCTTTGTGTGTGGCAAATACAATCACACTGCCAGCACCTGCTTTCACTACTATGAACACCAAAGAAACTCAAAGCAGCATGCCTTTGAGAAAACAAACAGAAACAAACAGGTGAGAAGCTATGATGCAAAGGCAACAAAGTTCAGAGAATCTCTATCCCCTCAAAGAGTGAAGATGCAGAAACCTCAACAAACTTGCATCATATGTGGGGAATCAAACCACTTTGCTGCAACATGCAAGTTCAACCCTTTTAACCAGATTGCAAATCATTCATCTGTGCTCAACCCATCAGCAGCAAACAAAATCGCTGCTGATAGAGTAATGTCCAGGAAACCAAAGGCAAAGCCTCCAGTAGCAAAAGTCTCTGCTGCTGACAAAGCAAAATAAAAAACAACGGCATCAGCAGCAAAAATATCTGCTGCTGACAAAGCAAAAACTGCTACGGCTCCAGCAAAGCCCTCAGCAGCAAAATCGGCGACGGATAAGCCAAAATTGTCAGCAACAACATCCTCTGCCGACAATGTAAAGAAAGCTAGAAAACCACCAACACAGCAATGGAAGGCCAAACAATCTCCAAGCATAACTATTGGTTCCTTTGACTGCAAGCATGCTGACAATGGCAAATTAGCAACGATCTTCTACAATGTTGCATGCTACAATGATCCTCCCACTAATTAGATATCTTCCATGTGCAGGGACAGCCAGGCAACAAACACAATACTTGGGTGGTAGATAGCGGCTATTCCAGGCACATGACAGGCAACAGGTCCATCCTCTCTAACTTCAGACATTTCAATGGAGGATATGTTACTTTTGGGAGTGACTCAAAGGGTGGATCTATCACTGGACAAGGAACTGTGTCCAATGAAAGGATGAGTATTGAAAGAGTCAACTATGTTAAAGAACTTGACTTCAATCTCATGAGTGTTTCCCAAGTATGTGATCAAAAGCATTGGATGCTCTTCACTGACAAATAATGTTTCGTGTTAGCTCCTGGCCTATCTAAACCCCCTCCAGAGAAGATTCTCCTAACTGCTCATAGAAAGGACAACTTATATGTGCTTGAAATGAATGAAGCCACTCCATCTGGTAGTGTTTCATGTTTTCTGTCAAAGGCATCAGTTGATGAATCCGCTCTCTGGCACAGGAGGTTAAGCCATGTTAACATCAAAACAATCAATAAATTAGTAAAGGACAATCTTGTCAGAGGGCTTCCTGACAAAGAATTCCAGCTAGACGATCACTGCATTGCCTGCTTGAAAGGAAAACAACACAAGAGTTCCCACAAGCCCAAGACATTGAACACAAATGACACCCCTCTCCAGCTACTGCATATGGATCTCTTTGGTCCTACGAATGTCATGTCAATGGGCAAAAAGTCCTACTGTCTGGTGATAACTGATGACTTCTCCAGATTCTCATGGGTATTCTTCCTAAGAACAAAAGATGAAACTGCTGAGATTCTCAAATCCTATATTCTTAGGGTAGAGAACCAAAGCAATCTGAAGGTAAAGATCATAAGGTGTGATCAAGGAACAGAGTTCAAAAATCACACTTTGAACAGTTTCTGTGAGAGCAAGGGCATTGAAAGGCAATACAGTGCTCCAAGAACCCCTCAACAAAATGGGGTTGCTGAAAGAAGAAATAGGACTCTGATTGAATCAGCAAGATCTATGCTGGCTGACTCAAAGCTGCCCCTTACTTTCTGGGCAGAAGCAGTAAGCACAGCTTGTTATGTGCAGAATAGAGTCCTTATTGTTAAGCCTCTCCAGAAAACACCCTATGAACTATGGCTCAAAAGAGTTCCCTACATTGGCTTCCTGAAGCCCTTTGGATGTCCATGTACCATCCTCATCACACATGGAGTTCTTCCTAAATTCGGTGCAAAGTCTGATGAAGGTTACTTTGTGGGTTACTCCTCTCAATCAAAGGCCTACCGAGTGTTCAATTCTAGGACTCGGATTGTGGAAGAATCTGCTAATGTGGAATGCAGGGAACATGTTGTCTGTGAACAAGGCAAAGGTCCTAACTGGCTCTTTGATATAGACTCCTTCACCCAGATATTTGAGCCTCTCATATTCTCAAATATGGAGTGTTCTTCTTCAAAATCAACATCTTCTGCCTCAACCTCTTCTACTGACTACAGACTGGATTTTCCCAGTCCCTACATCAGGATGAAAAGACCATCCATTGATCCTCCATTAGTGGCAGAAGCTATTGAAGCCAGTACAGGTGAAGCCGGTACTTCCAACACCACAAGCAGCAATCTCTCTGACTAAGAAATCTGTAATGAAGCCTCCTCAATCCATGCTGAAGAGGCCTCTGATGCTAATACTGCTGACAATGTGGAACACAATGATCAGAACCTCCAAGCTCCTCTCCTCACAACTGAAGACAATCCTGATCTAAACCAAAGTAATCTTGAAGAGGGAATACGGCGGGATGTGATACCAGCACAGAGAATAAACAAAGAGCATCCTCTGGAAAACATCATTGGCCAGGTCCACACAGGTATCCAAACAAGAAGTAAGTCTCATGAAGCCAACATTTGTTTGTTCACTTGCTTTCTATCTCAGGTGGAACCCAAGAAGATTGATGAAGCTCTCAAGCACAACAGCTGGATTGAAGCAATGCAGGAAGAATTGCTGCAGTTCAAAAGACAAGATGTTTGGAAGCTTGTTGATCTTCCACCTGGTCAAACAGCTATTAGAACAAGATGGGTTTTCAGAAACAAGCAAGATGAAAGGGGCATCGTGGTCAAGAACAAAGCCAGACTGGTAGCTCAAGGTTACACTCAAGAAGAAGGCATTGACTATGATGAAGTCTTTGCTCCTGTTGCCCGTCTGGAAGCCATCAGAATCTTTCTGGCATATGCAGCATCTAAAAACTTTATGATCTATCAAATGGATGTGAAGAGTGCCTTTTTTATGGCAAGATTGGTGAAGAGGTCTATGTCAAACAGCCTCCAGGCTTTGTGGATCCTGCACATCCAAATAAGGTCTTAAAACTGGACAAAACTCTCTATGGCTTACACCAAGCCCCAAGAGCCTGGTATGAAACTTTATCTGGATATCTACTTAGCAACAACTTCAGAAGGGGGGCAATTGATCAGACACTTTTCATCAAAGATGAAGGGGGAGAAATTTTGTTGGTCCAGATTTATGTTGATGACATTATCTTTGGATCTACAAGAAAGAAGCTCTGCAAAGACTTTGAAGTTTTGATGCATTCCAAATTTGAAATGAGTTCAATGGGTGAACTAAATTTCTTTTTAGGACTTCAAGTCAAACAGGTACCAAATGGAATCTTCATAAGTCAATCCAAGTATGTCAAAAGCATCTTGGAGAGGTTCAAAATGGCTGACTGCTCTGCTGCAAGAACTCCTATGCAAGTGCACCATCAATTATCTCCGGATAAAGAAGGACAAGACACTGATCAACATCAGTACCGAGCAATGATAGGGTCTCTCATGTATCTCACTGCCTCAAGACCAGATATCATGTTTGCAGTTTGTCTCTGCGCAAGATTTCAAGCAGCTCCAAAAGTGTCTCATCTTCAAGCTGTCAAAAGGATCCTTAGATACCTAAAGGGAGCTCCAAAACTTGGGCTATGGTATCCAAAGAATGGAAATGTCAATCTCTATGCCTACACTGACAGTGACTATGGGGGTTGTAACTTGGATAAAAAGTACACATCAGGGGGATGTCAATTTCTTGGAGGAAGGCTCATCTCATGGCAATGCAAAAAGCAAACATGTGTCTCCACTTCAACAGCTGAAGCAGAATACATTGCAGCTTCAAGCTGCTGTGCACAGGTCATCTGGATCCAAAATCAAATGCTTGACTATGGAATGACCTTCATGCAGACTCCAATTCACATTGACAACATGAGTGCAATCTCTATCACGAATAATCCAGTGCAGCATTCCAAGACTAAGCACATCGACATCAGGTATCACTTTATCAGGGATCAAGCTGAGAAAAAGAGAATTGTCCTATCCAAGGTTCACGCAAATGAGCAATATGCTGATTTGTTCACTAAACCTTTTGATGAAGCAAGATTTCGATATCTAGTTGAATCAATTGGCATGATGAACTTTGAATAAGACATGTCTCAAATTTTCATCCTTCCTTGTAAATATGTCTATGTTTTTGTTCTTAATAAAAGGTTATAGTCAGCAACACTTTTTCACTGCTGACAATTTTACTCTTCAGCAGCAAAGCCTTTGCCACTGATCGCTTTAAGTTATCAGCAGGAACAAGTTTCCTGCGGATAGCTTTAAGGCGGTCAGCAGCAACCTTTTTGCTGCGGAATGAATACAACAGTCAGCAGCACCCAAATCTGCTGCTGAAAGACTTCACTATTCGCAGCAACCAAGTTTGCAGCGGATAGCTCACCATCAGCAGCAACCAAGTTTGCTGCTGATGGGTAAAATAAGTCTACATTAAGTTTTACCCGAGGTAAATACCACTCTCAGTCTTTACCATGACTGCTCGAGTGCTTTACAGCTGTAACAATGAAAAGTGAAACAGGTTGTAATGTACAAGTAAAGTTGCTTTTTCTTCGTCTGCCGTTATATCACAATTTCAAACGTTTCCACAACCTCTTCATATTCAATTTCAAACCCTAATCTCCCAATTCTTTCTCTCCCATCCCCACAGCATTCAAAGCCCTCCATAATTAACCACCATTCAAACATCTTTCTCTCTTCCCTCCAACTCTATAAAAATGGCAGGCGCAGACATAAACAACCCCAACGACAAGTTTTCCCCATATCACAACCTCACTGCATGCCTAATAAAGGGCAAGAAATCCGAAGGTTTCGATGATATGATCGACTTCCTTTGTCGGTCCAAAATCCTCCATGCCCTAACAGTCAACCCAACCATCTACACTTCCCACATGGAAGATTTTTGGAGCTCAGCCGTGTATTCTACTGACCAGGGCACTCCCCAAATCAGAGGCACAGTAGACGGCAAAGAGATGGTTATCACTGAAGTAAAGCTCCGCCAACACCTCAAGCTTCAAGATGAAGGGGACGCCATCTCTTACCCAAGAGACGTATACATGAGGACCTTTGTATCCATAGGGTACACTGGGAATCAAACAGAGTATACGATAGAGAAGGCACTCATGGGTCCCAAATGGAAGTATCTCTGCCACACTCTTCTCCAATGCATATCCCAGAAGAGGAGTGGCTGGAACCAAATTAGCTCCGGACTTGCGTCGGCAATTCACGGTATGATAACTGGGGCGGGTTTCAATTTTTCCCACCTCATTTTTGAAGGTTTGAGATACAACCTTCAAGAAGGGGTGAAATCACAGTTGTTCATGTACCCAAGATTCTTGCAGGAAGTGTTCAATATTGAGCACCAAGATCTTTCAAAAACTGCAAGAATCTACTCAATTCTGGGACATAAGAACAACATTTTTCAAAGCATGAGAACAGTTTCATCAAAGTTCTCAGGGGCCGATGTTCCATTGTTGTCTACAATGTTGAACACGCAAAGTGCCCAGGGTGACAGTTCAGCAAACCCAGCTGATACTGATCCCACACCCTCCACCTCACTGCCACAACCTCAAACTGCAGCTTCCCTTGATCGAACCCCTGTGCATTCTACTGAGGATGTACAGGCACATAATCTACTCACCCACAGTTTGATTGCTCAACCGGAACACAGGGCCCCGGTTGCAGCCAAATATACAAGGAAGAGGGGCAAGAGAACTCCTTCTTCTCTTGCCTACAAGGCCCAAACCCAAGCCAACATCCCTCACTCAGAATCACAACATTCTAGTGAGAATATCATACGAGAAAGCCACACTGTTAGGGAGACTCCTTCGGAAGTCTCTCTATTAGGATTAGGATCACTTCCCGGATCCATAGAACAGCCCTTCGAGCCATTCCTATCTTCTTTGGACTTAAGTGTTGAGGAACCTGACCAAAGTGATGTACCTTCTCCAACTACCACTATCAAGGAGGTACTGATTGGTCTTGCTTCCGAAACACCCAACCCAAGTTCTTCACCCTTGAAGGTCCACTATAGGGGTAATGAAAGAGTGGATGTGGAAGAGGCTGTCACTACTGCTGGTCCATCAACTGACCAGGAGGACAGTGACAACATCTTTAAGACCTCAACCACGGCAACTCATGGTGAGGGTGTTTCCTTGGAAACTCCCCTCACTAAGAGGAATCCCAGGCGCCAAGAAACCGCGGGTGATGGGGATGCTGAGGCTCGGCCTACGGCCCCATCTGGGTCCAAGGATTCCACAACTATGGATGAGGACAGACTGAAACTTCATAACTTGGAATTGACGGCCAGGGTGGCTATGCTAGAGGCTGAAGTGTCCAAACTAAGACACCAAGTCTCTATGCATGAAGCCCATCAATGCCCAACTTTAGCCACTCCCTCTCTTGTATCAGTAGGCACCCAAACTGATGCTTACCTGTCTACTGATGCAACCAAAAAGGGGGAGATGGTCTCTATGGAAGAAGATAAAGACAGTCTTGACGACTGGATTCAAGAGCAGGTTGTACTTCAAAGCTCACTATTCAAGCCGGCTTTTGTACAAATTCATGACTTGCCAGTCTCAGATAACGAAGAAGAAGGGACATCTGAAGACTGGAAGTTGGTCGTCAGGGCTGTTGATGAAATGCTGAATGATGCTGAAGACACAGAACAAACAAATACATCATTCAGCATCCTTCCTGAAGCAGCAGCCATCATTGGTCAATCCTCAACCCCCCAACTATTCAGATCATCAAAGAAGCTAGAATTTGACTCCATTCTAGCTTGGGGGTATGATGGATCAGCTGAGAGGTTTTGGATTGGATGGGAATTCAGCGGAGTAGAAGAGCTGAACTGGAACTCTCTCAATGCCCTCCAAGTCCTACAGCTATACGTATCAAACTGCATCAACAACTCAGCAGATCTCTCAGCAGAACTTGCCATTGGCAGGTTCTATAACCTGATGGAGGATAATCTACCTAGGCTCCAAAGATTCCTACAAGCAGCACATCGGGTAGCTTATCTTGAATCCTCGGCGGCCACAGAAAGGAGACTGACTCCTAGCAATCTTTAAATAACAAGGAGCAGTCTTATCACAGAAGAAGAAGTTCTGGGCCTTCGAAGATTCCTGTACGCCTTCCTGGTCAAGGACTTGGACGTGCTAGGTTGGGTGAGCACTAAGTCCCTTGACCACACTCTTCTGCTCAGCAACGGCTCCCTCTCATCATCAACACCAGGAACATCCTTCAGCTTCCCTCAGACTTCCTACTCAAGATTTTTCAGCTCAGATCCAACATCTGCAATATTAACTCATTGGAGAGCCAGGCAATGATGGTCACCATCAAAGCCCATCTTGAAAAAGAAGGACTGATTCCTCAGGAAGAGTCTGTGTCAACTTCTGATACTGACTCCAACTCAGATACTCCACAAGTTGAAGACACATCAGTAGCATCTGGCACAAGATCTTCACTTTAGGATCAACTGAGGGAAATAGAAGGTCCTGAGTATCAACTTGATGAAGACAGTGACCGTCCCTTGTCAATTCCTCAACTTGCCAATGAAGCCGAGGCAGAGATCCCAACAGCACAACAATCAGCTATTGCTGTGATCAGTGAAGCCAGAGCAGAGGCATCCAATGTTAATAAAGGGAAGGGCATTATTACAAAAGAGGATGAAGAGAGGTTGCAAAAAGAAAAGAAGGAGAAAGAAGAGAAAAGAAGAAGAAGAGGAGATGGCTGACATGAAAAAGGCTCAAGAAAGAAAAACAGCCATTCTCCTAAGAGAACAAACCATCCAGCTGTATGCTAAACAGCTGGATGAACTAAAAAAAAAGATTCCTGCAGTTGACCAGATTGAAGAAGATGCAGCTCTTGCTCTTCAACTGCAGGAACAATTCAATAGAGAAGAAGAAGAACGAAGAAGCTAAGTTCAGAATAACCGATTCTGAATTAGCAAAAGAATTAAGGGAGGAGTGGACTGAAGCTCTGATCTCTCAAGGTGAGGATGCAGACTACCTTGAGAAACTTTCAAACAAAGAGATTTACAGAGCCTTCATGGGTCAGCAGGGTCAATTGGCTAGCAAGAAAAAGGCTGAAGAAGAAGAAAAAGCCAAGCTACAGTCCAAGAAGACCATTGCACTGAATAAAAGAACCCATGAAGAAAGGAAGGTCATGATTGACTTCCTTAAGGCTAGAGGAGATAGTGGAAAGAGGCTAGGTCCCATGAATTTCATGAACCTGCAAGCCCTCTACTTCAAAGTTAAAAAGGATGAGGAAGAAAGACTAGGGAAGAAGGCCTCCAAGAAAAGGGTACTTATCAAAGAAGAAGAAAAACCAAAGACAAAGAAACCCAAGCCTTCTCCCTCACCTACCTCTTCCTCAGTCCATCATCCTTCCACTCTCCTCCCCAAACCTTCCACTCCTCCACCCAACAAGTCCAAATCATCCCACCTAGCTCCCACTCATCAACAGCCTCCCTTGAAGAAATCCAAATCCTCATCTGAACCTGAAGACTCAAGAAACATAGTTGAATGGGCCTACAATCCACAGGATCAAAGATTTGAGATCTTCAGGGGGAGAACTGAAAGAAGAAAATCTACATACAAATATGTTGATGAGGTTCTGCAACTACCAGATACAGACCTAAGAAGAATTTTGGAGCTGGGTGAAGCTCATGAGCCTGCAAATGAGAGTGGGAAACATCTTATGCTAGCAATCAGACATTACTTCAACCCTAGCAAAGATGTGGTCATGAATATCAAACCACTCAAGTCCCACTCTCCATTTGTATCTTGGTCCTACAATGCTGATTTGGATGAGTTCACTCTGATTGATGTAAAGAAGCAGCAGATGAGATGTTCAAGCAAAGCATTCTACAAAATGCCACACAAAGACATCAAGACTCTGTTTGAACTTCCATTGAACAATCCCAGCAAGGATCCAAGAGGCTATGAGGTTGAAAGGATAGTCAGCCACATGCAAAAGCTTCAGCAGCAAAGTAATTAGAAGAATTTTGGTTGCATCAGTCTAGGGGGAGTTTGTAGAACCAAAGACTGATTGCTACCAAATTATTCTAAGTACAAATGCTGCTAATAGGCTTATCAGCAGCATTCATCACATATGGCTGCTAATAGGCTTATTAGCAGCGTTCAACACTTGTTGCTGCTGATAGGCTTATCAGCAGCGTTCAACAAAAGTTGCTGCTGATAGGCTTATCAGCAGCGTTCAACACAAGTTGCTGCTGATAGGCTTATCAGCAGCATTATTCTCATCTCTGCTGCTGATAGCTTTATTCTCTGAAGACCAAACGTTGCAGCTGACTATCCATGTGAAGCGCCTCTAACACCTTTCTGTTAAAGCAACTGCCACACTCCAAGCAGAAGGAACCTCACTGGTGCAACCAATAAAGGACAATAACGCGCTTCTCCAAGCATGCAAACAATGATGCCTAAGAAGACGTTTCAGTAAAGTTAACTAGATTAGCCTTTGCGTGTAATTTAGATTAATAAACAAGATCAACGGCTTGTGTTAGATCTGATCCTTAGAATCAAGGGTCTGTCTTGATTCTAAGTTACTATAAATACTGTGTAAACACTTCATTGTAAGTGTGCTTGCTGTGCTTGCATAGTGCTTCTTGATAGTGTTTTACTTGTAAACTTGTAATCTCAGAAGTCTAATACAACAGTGCATTTATCAGTATTCTTGCTGTTTACTTGTTTACTTTGTTGGTTGTTATTGTTTCCGCCAATATCAACTAGAATAGAATCACCTTGTAATCTTACGATCCAACACTATGGACTCTGTTGAAGACGTCACACTACCTGATGATACAGCTGATTCAAAGATGGATACTGATGATGAGACAAGTCAATCCAATAAAGGTGCTGAAACTGAAACTACTCACACTGAGTCTCCGAAGATTAATGAAGAACCTGTGATGTACAGAGATACAAGGATGACACGAGAACAGTGGAGAGAAGTTGTAAACAGTTGGATGAAGGTGCTACCCAAGTCTCCAGCACAATCTGCTCAGAAAGAGAAATATGTGAATAAAGAGCAGTGTGTAGGAAGGATCATAAGTTGGTTCTATGATGGTGAATCAAAATTATTTGCAATCAAATGATCTGACGGTGTTCAATACTTAAAGCCGAGGATCAAATATTTCAATACCTTGCTGAGGTGTGAAATAAATGGTCTAGCTTCAAAGCCACTTATAAATAGATTGAAGAATGGTTTGGCTGATGTGATAGCAAACCTGATAAAGAAAGAAGGTAGTTCAGGAAAGTATGATCGGCTGAAACCACAGAAGGGAAAGAGAGTGAAGAACACAGATCCAAAGACTGGGAAAGTAACCTGGAGATACAAGTATAAACCAGTGCGTGCTATTCACAAGATACCATTAAAGAATATTCCTCAAGACTTTCTTGGGAATATGAAATGGTGGTATGTTGATGTTAATACTGGTGAAGCAAGGATTGAAGATAAAGATAATAAGGTCATTGTGTGTTTCTATGACGCAATGAATCTTATTAATTTTTCAAAGAAAGATCAGAGGACGCTGAGAAAGAATGAGATCATGTACACTGATGAATGGAGAAAACAAGGTCTACAGTACAAAAGAGTTTTGGAGATATGCAGAAGATATGGAGTGCATGCTGGCAGCAGACTACCGGATAACTGGAAGAGTTCAAGATAAAGACGGAAGACAGAAGATCAAGCTATTGTCAAGGGGGAGTCTGTTAGGACATAGATTTGTAATGACAAAAGCTTGTAATAGTTAGATTTTATGTCTTTATGTTTTTGTTATGTAAATGTCTAAAGTTACTAAGTGTTTTACAAGTATAGCCTAGAGGCGAACTTGTTAAGTTCGCCTGGTCTATCAGAGGCGAACTTGTTAAGTTCGCCTGGTATATCAGAGGCGAACTTAATAAGTTCGCTTAAGTCTATCTGAGGCGAACTTGTTAAGTTCGCTTAGTCTATTAAAGGTGAACTTAATAAGTTCGCTTACAGTAGGTTAGTTTTCTATATATAGGTTTACAGAGTCATTAGACAAAGTGACTGATCAGAGAGAACCGAGAGATAGAATTGTCTGATTGAGTCTGTAAACCATTGTGAATTGGAATATAATTGAGAAGTTTATTTACGCGTGTTGTTTCAATTGTCGGTTAGTATACAAATGTTAACATGAAGGATTCCGCACTTCGTGTTATAGCAACGTCATATTACGAGTCCGATCAGTAGTTGAGTTACCTGGACCTACAGAACCCTCTTTAAGGAGGGTAGACTTGTAACATCCCTAAAATAGTGAATAAATAAATAATAATGCGATCGAGATTTAATCGTAAAAAAAATGAAAGGAAAAGGATGGGCTTGGGCTCAGCTCCAACAGGCCGAGGGAAGCCTAGGTATATAAGGGCCAAGAGAGCCTCAAACTTGCAAACTTCCACCATTTGCAAAGTTAGAGAGAGAAAGGAGAGCTCGGGCCTAGAGAGAGAAAGTTGACGGATCGACCCGAAATTGAAGGAGCACGTTACTATTGAGCTCGTGAAAAAAACCTTCGAATCCAAATCCCAATCCAGGTAACGATTCGATCCTAAACTGAGTTTTTGTTTAATTTGGGGATTTTCGGGTTTTAGCAAAATAGGTGACGTTTTTACGGATAAAACTTGAAAATAAGCTTAGAACTAACATCTAGAATGAAAACCACACGTTTTGAACAAAGAAAGTTGTAATATTGGCACAATCAGATCCGCATGCAAAAGTTAGGGTTTTTGCGGGGAAGCAGGTCATGCGTACTTATCAAGTACGCAAGAAGCAGATCCTGCGTACTTATCAAGTACGCAAGAAGAATGTTCTGTGTACTTATCAAGTACGCAAGAAGAAGGTCATGCGTACTTATCAAGTACGCATGAAACGAAGTATGTGCACTTATTAAGTACGCAAGAACAAGGCCCTACGCACTTGCTAAGTGCGCAGGCATTAGACCGGTTAGTAAAGTAAGTATAGTCGCCTAATTCAGAATGGTTTAACCGTTAGAGTCGGGATTAGGTCTGATGTATGTGTAATTAACCAATCCATATCGTGTGTGGCACTCATTGGACCGCTGTTAGGACAAGACGAAACCAGCTCATCAGGTGAGTTCTATGTGCCCTCTTCTATGTTATGTGCAAATCATTTTAAATGTTTTGGGGCTAAAGTGTATACACTAAATGAATAAATGCTATGAATGCCAATGTGATCATACGTGATATACAAATATATATATTATATATATATATATATATATATATATATATATGAAAATGAATTATGAAGAAAGAATGAAACGTATGTCTACAAAGAATGAATGAAAGAATGTTATAACGTAAATGAAAGAAATCTTGCTTTATAATTATATATATTGCATGTTATGATTGTATGTATATGTTATGGACGGACGACCACTTGACTATTATGTAGCCAGAATGGAAAGTCTAGAAAGGTAGTCTAAATAATGGCCACTACGGTGGAGTAAGTCCCTAAATCGATGCACGCCTGTATAATTAGTTCAAGTGGGAAACAGATGCCTTAGTGCAGACGGGCGAATATGACGGACTACGACGGTAGGACGGTTAAGACGGACGGCCGAATGTTGGCCCGACGGTTTTAAGGCGGACGGTTTCTAGGACCGGACGAGTAAAAGGGCTACGACGGTAGCTTAAGGGCATATGTCTTTGTGACATACGCAGTAAAAGACGGGTTGATCACCCTTATGTGTATGACCAATGAAAGTTTAAGGAAAGTAAAGGTGAATGCATTTCTATGTAATCACATAAGAATGATGAAAGAAAAGCAAAAGTTATGAATACATATTTATGTGCTCGCACATGAATGACAAATGAAGGTCAATGATATGTTAATGTGTATTTATATATATATTTATATATTTATGCATACTTTTAAAGAAATAATGTTCATACCTAATCGCTTTAAACTAGAACTCATCAGCGTTAGCTGAATTTTAGTATACATTTCAGGTAAAGAAAGGAAGAGTCGTGCGAAGGCGTGATGGTTACCTGGCAAGCGACTGACATCCCACTCTACATTGTTAAGACAATGTTATGTTGTTAATTGTTAAGACTTCCGCTGTTATGTATTCGAAGGATGTTTGCTTTCGCTAATCTTGAATGTTTTTAATTAAATTCAGTATTATGACTATGTTTATGAGTAAATCCAACAAGTGAGGTTACCCGGGAAAAGGGGCCTTACAGGAGGATAGTAAAATGGGTTGCGTCTCACAACTGCTACGGGTCAGTCATTCGCAACAACAATAGAAGCCTAACATCTAAAAATGTTGCAGCTTATATCATTCATGCGGTTTGTGTCGACATTGCTTATCATGTTAAAAAAATCCAAACATACATAAAGCATACCTTGAAGGTTGATATCTCATATATAAAGGCTTGGCGATCTAGGAGAATAGATGTTGATAGTATATACGGTAACTGGAAGTATAATTTTGAGGAGTTACCTAAGTACATTACAGCATTGGTAGCATCAAATACTTGCAGCATTGTGGAATGGTATCATCAATCAGACGGTTCATGTCAATACGATACATTTAAATATGTATTTTGGGCATTTGGGCCTGTCATAAAAGCATTTCAACATTGGCTGCCCATTATATGCGTAGACGGTACACATTTGACGAGATAGTATCATGGTAAGCTGTTAATCGCAGTTACTAAAGATGCAAACAACTATATATTGCCAATAGCTTATGCAATCGTTTACGAGGAAACAGTTGAGAGATGGCGTTGGTTTTTTATACAGTTTTGGAAACATATTGCAAGCCTAAGTAGGAGAAGGTTGTGTGTTATTTCAGATAGACACAAAGGCATTATTCATGCAATGAATAATCTTGATATGTGGAAGGAGCCACTTGCCTATCATCATTTTTGTTTGCGTCATGTGAGAAGCAACTTCATGAAGAAGTTCAAGAATGTTAGTTTAAAAAGGCTATGTTGGTCTATTGGAAGCACCACCCAACGTCGAAAGTATCAAAATTGTATACAACAAATGAAAAAGATAAATCCAGACGCTTGGGAGTATTTGAAACAAATTGGTTTTAATAAGTGGACACTAATGCATGATGAAAAAGATAGTCGCTGGGGGTAACCTTACAACAAATATTTCAAAGACCTTAAACAACGCATTAAGAGGAGCGAGGGTACTGCCAATTAAGGGGTGTATTGATTACATGTTTAATAAAGTCGTGCAACAATTTCGAAACCATACTGATATTGCAAAGCATTGTAGAACACCTTTACCACCTCGTGTATGGCGCACGTTTGAAGAACGGGACAAACGGGGTCAAGACCACACTATTACTGAGTTCAATGAAGAAGATGGGTGGTACAGGGTTACCTCAAAGATGCAAACAAATGAAGATTGCGACAACGATTATACTGTCCAATATAAAAACAAAAAATGCTCACGCGGGAAGTGTCAAGCTGAAAGATTTCCATGTTCACATGGAATTTCTGTTTGTCATCATAGAGGTGAAAGACCTCATGACATTGTTCATAGAGTATACAAAAATGCAACATATCTACAATAATATGAGAGCGATTTTCGCCCGCTACCGCATCCTGCGTTATGGATAGACCCTGGTTGGAGGATTGATGAGTCAAAAATTGTCACATCACGAGGTTAGAGACGATCACGTAAGATACGTAACGAGATGGATGTTCATTACCCTGAAGAACCTGTGGTTCGTAGTTGTGGCATTTGAAATGAAACTGGTCATAACAGGAAGAATTGTCCTAACTCGCGTCAATGATTTATGTAATTGTTGTGGTTGTTATATATTAATGTTATATGTAATTTATGTGTGTGAAATAAAAATCGTGCTTCTTTAAAATAGTGTTATTTTTTTTAACAATTCAACGTGGTTGTTGAAACCGGGTCTATAACAAAGATTGTAAATTTCTATGCATCACATGTTCTAACGTTTTGAGTTTTTACATGTTTTAATGTTTAGAATGTTTTTTTTAATTATTAAAATAAAACACCATAGATTTAATAACACACAAAGGTCTGCGAGGTACACTTACTTGAGGATTCTTATTGTCCACAAGTTTAGTGTTTTTAGGTGCATCATCTGTTTCCTTTTTTGAGGCCACAACATTGGAGCATGTTATCTTCTTTTGTTGTCGTAGTTGCTTGGCTACTGATCCAGTCCTCAACAACCTCACTAACGATTGTGGTTGGCTTTTCGGAGGGGTATCCGGAACAACTTGTGTCTTAGGAAATAATTCTTGAACAGTCCGAATTATAGTTTCAACATACTTTGGCGAGTCACACATTTTCTCTATGCTAGTCAAACAATTTGTGTAACTTGAAAAAATTCGGGAGACATAAACAATTTATAAAGGGTAACGAACATGAAGGAATTCATTATTAACATGGGTGTATATATACGCGTGCTTAAAGACTGACACACGTGCTGTTCAACATGACGTACACATTTCAATTCCTTGAATGCCATAAATGTATATGAATGTGTCCAAAGTAGATGGAATCACTTGTCTGCTTAAATGATTTTATTTATTTAAAGGCTGACACACATTATTCACATCCTTGAATGCCTTAAACCGATGTGAATGCGTCCAAACAAGATAGAATAACTAGTATGGTTAAATGCTTCTATTTGTGTAATATACATAAGTTTTTTATTTTGCTCAAGCCTTTATAAAAATTCAACGGGCCTTATAAGGCCATTATAAGGCTACACACTGTCCTTACACACCATCCATCTTCATTTACCCTAAAATGGCTGATGGTCAATACAGTTCTCAACCAGTTCATAAACCGTCTAGTTGGATACTTGATAAATGGAGGCGTCCAAAGAACACAGAGGGATCTTCATCCTCCGGGCAACAAAAACAACCTGAAAACCAGCCTGATAACTTTCAGCGTCCACGAAATTGTGTCAGTGCACATAGATGGGCAATTCCAGACGATGAGTCTCGTAACTGGTCTGAAAATGTTCTTGATTTCTACAATAACGGGGACAAGCCGTTCTGTTATTCCGATGTTTTCTTTGGAGACACAAAGCTTGACAAACGTTTTTGGGGTAGCCTTTTAGGCTATCGTAATAACGGTTATCTGTTACCAGAAGTAAATAAACATATATTTTATATTTTATCTTTTTATTTTGAAAATTAATATTTTACTAATATGAAGAAATTGTTTTACAGCATTTTAAGGTTGGGTTGGAAGATTGATGAAATGGAAACATAGAGAGCTCGCCTGTGGGGTATCCTCTGATAAGCGGTGAACAATACTACCACCACAATTTTATGATTTTCTTCTAGACTCACCTAACAAAAACGTCATTACTTATGCTAATGGTAAATCAAACTGTTTCACCCCATTTTGGGAGGTAGACTATGTCTACTTTCTTATACCACTCCAAAATCACGAATGGTTATTTGTCCGAGTTGATATGAGGACATTAAACATGGTATTGTATTGGAGTGAAAATGTCTCAGGTGATACTTATTTACAGTTGGTTCACCCAAAGTTAATGAAAATCTCTGTATATTTCACTACGTTATTGGTTAACATCGGTTATTGGAAAAAAGACTGGATACTCAGAAATGGTTATGAGTTACGAAGCTAATGATGAATTTGTTCAGTCACATGACAACTTGGTTGGTAATGAAGGGGTGTTTGTTTGTATGCTAATGGAGCATCTAGTAACCGGTAAACCACTTAATCTAAATGGAGATTTTAAACAGAAATGTAAGTCATACCGTCGGTTTATGGCTGATCAGATTTATTTCTGGCATTGTTTGCCACGTTAGAATTATATATTTTTGGTTTTTGTTTGTTTTAACTTATGTTAAAGTCTGTTTGGTTGTAATCTTTTAATGTAATTGTTGTGTTCTTTTCAACCAATGTATTTTTTTTTATTTCTGTAATAGTGAAATGTTTGTTTCTTCTAATTTAATGACATTTAAACTTAACTTTTATTTATCGTCAACACTTTATCAACACAACACATCTTTTTAGATCTTTATCTCAAATCCTAAGGTTCATGGTTTTTGAAGTTGGTCCAAATTTATAGAAGTTTAGTTTTTTTAAAAATATTTTATAAGCTTTACTGAAGGAATTTTTTTGTGAAATGGTGTCCAAGTAAAGTTGGGTGTGCTGTGCATGATTAACAGTTCAAAACAAAACAATGTTCAAGTTCACGTGATTCAAATTCACTTTTTTACTTTTTCACTTTTTCTACAGGACAATCATAGATGACTATGCCTAGACCTTCTTGAATGACAATTCAAAAACAAAACAATGTTTAGGTTCACGTGATTCCACTCTATTGTTTTCTTTCTCTATAGGGAAATCATATATGTAAAGAAGCTGCATGATTGACAATTCAAAAGAAAGCTATGTTCTGAAAAGTGATATTGATTATCAAATGAAGTACACACGTGTATGTAAACAATCAAAATAATGGCATTTATAATAATGCTTTTAAAAAAATGTATTTTATTTTTCACTTAACTATCTCAGTAATATATTTATTAAAGCATTGTACGTAGTTGTATGCCTGTATTTGATTAATATATTTGTGTTTTAAAATTTCTAAAATCTATAAAAAATCTTTTATTTTACCACCAACACTATAAATAGCATTCAAGGTTTTCAATGCTCACCTCACCACTCAAAGCATCCTTTAATTATTTTGTGTTCATGGCAGATCAAAGACCCAACACTCATATCAACTTTCATATTAACATTAGTGTAGAAGAACATAACCTTCACCTGATTGTGCCACATCAGAAGCCTCGTCCAATTGTACAGCAATCAAATCCTCGCCGGGTTGTGCAACATCCAAACCCTACCCGGGGTGTGCAACGACCGAATCATCCCAGGGGTGTGCAACGACCAAACCTTCCCCAGGTTGTGCAACGACCAAACCCTACGACTCCTATTCCGGTAAACCCTACGGTTCACTCACACGTAAACCTTCCAGTTCAACAAACAACAAACTCTTCACCTGATTTTGATGAGGATTGGATTTTTAAACAAAGTTTAAGGCAATTTCGATGCCACACACTTTCTCCGGAGTGTTCCAAGGTCTCTACTTCTTGTAGGCCAGAGCGTTGAAAAAACAAAATACGTTGTAGAAACCATCTAAAATGTAACTCGAATTCCAAAAATAGTTGGTGAATACCCAGATGTAATCACCCTAAATTACCACATGTATTTGCCACACAATCATATGGATAAATCATATTGTTTATTTTTAGAAATTAAATAGACAAAAATGATACAACTTTACCGTTTCGACCTCCCACAGTGCCGGATACAGCTGGTTCATCGCATCACCATATTGTAAGGAATTGTGATGTCCGTCAGTTATTAGGTCCATAAACTCAGGTGGTAGAATAGTCCAACGATCCCCCCGGGCAACTCATCGCTTATTAGTATGTAATATAACCTCCAATACATTAGATTTCTTGTCTAAGCACGAACATGCTGCACCAAAAAAAAACATTTACTGCCATACGTTAATGTAATGTGAATATATTATTTACACATACAATTTCCTGTATAAAAGCGTCTCCACAGAGGCCTAAAAGGGTACCCCAAAATTCGCAGTCAAGTTCCGCCTCGCCCATACAATGAACCTTACACCAATAACTATCTCCGTTGTAAAAGAATTGGACAACATTTCAAGACCAATTAACATTATTCCTCCAACAATGGTTTTCTACCGGTGCCGGTATGTCACTTCCGGGTGCACTAGAAGACATGTTATGTTCTATTAGTGTTAAGTTAATTCGATGGAAATGGGTTTGGTATTTATAAAAAATTAAATAGAATGCACATGTTAAATATAAACAACACTAGAAGCCAAAGACCCAGTGTCTTCTCAAAGTCACTTTCACTTTGAACAAATTGTACTTGTAGACCCCACCATTAACTTTGAATACATTCACGTGTGTTCTCAAATTCACTTTAATATATTCACAAGTGTTAGGTAGCTTTAGACATTTAAGATGGTGGTCCCCTTATTATTTTGTCCTAACGTTCAATACATATAATGAGCACATGAAAGCTGTAAAAAACAAATGACAATATATTTTTATTGTACAATTACACTATATTATACAAGTTAGAAATGACAATAGAATAAATGTACAATTTGTCCTTTATAAAATTCACGGGTGTGTTCTCAAAATGTTTGCATATAAATTATTAGAATTCCATAAAACCATTAAATTATTCTCAAACAACCATTTAGAAAGAAAGTCCGTCAGTGTTCTTCAATATAAATAAAACATTACAATAATAACTTAAACTAAAATAAAACATACTAAAAATCTAATGATGATCTAGTCTACCATGTGTGCCACACCAAGGTGGCATAGAAATTTGTCTAGGGCGCCCTTCTTGATCTGTAGGATTTTGATCTTCACTGTAATCAAAGTTTTGGAATGGTAGAGGGGTTACGGATGGCCGCACTTGTTGATTTTTCAGGGCGTCAGTGTTGATATTTTGAGGCATGACCATGTTCACAAAATCTTTCGATAGTTGTACGTTAGTGGGGAACTAGTGTGTTGTGAGGGAGTATAAAAAGCTTGATTTGAATTTCCACCCAAGTTTAAACCCTCTTGACTAGTATTACCCTCCAAGTTTGAAAATTGTGCGAAACCAAAATTATAAGAGGATGAACCCCCCGAGTTCCAAATTTAGATTTTGTGCATGCCGTTCAAAATCTTGGTTTTGTAAATCCTCACAATCAGGGTGTTGTGATTCCTCATGATGTTGGTTACCAACACGATGCCTACCACCTCCTTTGCCACCCCGTCTATCCCCACGTCTACGCACATTTTGAACAATATCTAAAGGTTCGGTTGGGAAAGCATATTGGCTGCTATTTGTTGCCACGTGTGAACTTGGGTAACGCATATGCTCTCCCATATTTGCAAGCCCCATATATTGATTCGCCATATTTTGTAAAGGCTGCAAAAATTGTGTATTATGTGGATTCATTCTCATTAATTCTCCTGTATCTCTATATATTTGACTCATTCCATCTCCCTGCAATAAGCAAGCATAAATGTTAAACTTTTAATTTAGATATAAATAAAAATAAAATATATATACCAGAAGTTCAAGTCTTCCACCATGATCTTGATGCCGTTGAGACGAATGATGACGACCGGGTTTAGTAATGAATAAAACGGTACGTGGAAAATACCAGTTCAAATACTCATTGCTCGTAAAAACCGAATCAGCAGGAACACCATCGACAATATGCTCAAACCGAGACTCCCAAATTGTAATGTATTTATGATGCTGTTATCTCCAATCTTTTCCTTTACCTTTATGGTTAGACTTATGCAAATTTACATGTTCACTTTTGTCGATCATTACATTATAAGGGACCGGTTGAGCCAAACCAAACTGTCGCATTACCCTACTAGGTAGATACGCCTCAACAACGTCCCAAAATACCAGAGTAGTATCACACATCCAACTTTGGCGATCGTTTCTACACATCTCCGGTAGATCAATCAAAACCCCATAATAGGGCGTCCATATGAACTAAAAAATTAAACTAAATTACATTCTTAAAAAAAGTTATTTTAATGTAGAAAAAAAAATGGAAATAATTTTTATTTACCTCATCCGCTTGTAAAGATGTAAATTGTGAACGAAACATTAAAAGAACATGAGTAGTTGCTTCTCAGAAGCTTAAACGAACACTCCACCTATCAACTATGTATTAAATTTTGTTATAAATAACTTAAAATAAACAGATATAATATACGTTTTTTTTAACTTACGGTGCACCATACGGTTTTTCTCTAGCATAACCTTCGGTTATTATGGGAGCAATTGTTGGTATTCTCTCCCATGCCTATAACTGCAACACTACCATCGGCCCGTAAACTTCTGTGGCATCCGAGGATGTAGCTTTGCAAAGGTTTCTATAAAGGCTAGCAAGAACGACGCTCCCCAACTTAGTCGACCACATTCTTTTTAATCTTCTAGATGATATAAAAGATGCAAAGATACGGAGTTACCCATAGAATCAAGAAATAGGCTTCCTCCCAATAAATGTAGGATATATAACCAAGCTCATTGTATAGGCGATACTGTGGACGCAGAAAGCGGCTTCTCTAATTCATCCATAATTGTCACACCCCAACCGACGGCTGAAACGTCGGGGCTGGACATGTAGACTGTTCATAAGCTTGTGGTTTACTAAAGTTGTGATAATTAAACAAGCAATTTCATTTCATAGCTCAAATATTCAATTACAATATTTACAAGGTCATAAATACATGATAATCTTTATTAAGTTTAAAACTAGGTCCACAATCCTAAGCGAAGCAACTTGAATCTTAACTCAAACATCCGTACCTGAAACATGATAAAATAAAAGGGTCAACTATAAATAGTTGGTGAGCATACATAGGTTTATAAATCATTTATGGAGAATCTAAGTTAAGCTAGTTGCACAAATGAATCCTTATAACTGAAGGGCTTAAGAACACATGTTATCCTAATGTAGGGCATAAAAACACACGTTATCCTGATGTAAATGTTGGGCATAACAACACATGTTATCCTGATGTAATGTGTTAATGATTGCACGAGTGTATTATGTATATGTAGCCTTAACAAATAGCATTCAAGCATAAAGCACAAATAAACACATATGATCATGTTGTAGAATTGTACATGTATAATTGCAAATAATGTTTGTTGAGTAATCATGTTTCACCCCAAAAAGTGCAAAATGTAAAAAGTGGCTATATAAACTCACTTTGTATCAATTGTGTAGATAACACAAGCAATAGGTCTCACAATTGATTTTGCAATCACAGACTTGACGTAGAGTGAATTGTATGAACTTGTATTAGTATTGTGCATAAAGTCTAAGTCATGATCTAATGTTCATCGGGGGTTGATATGTGTGGATTTGTACAAGAGTTTAGTCAATTCATGTAAAAGGGGATTGTAGGTTACATGTATTTAGATAAAGGTTTGGTAAGAAAATGTAAGTTCAATGTATATTTAGGGAAATCAATAATTGTTTTAGGGTTTGAGTTTAAATAAATAAATTTCCTTTATTTATTTAAAATACTGCGTCTTTAAAAGAAATGTGATATTATATTTATAAATAAATCTATCTTATTTATTCATTTATAATGTGTCAAAATATAGGGTAAAATCCTAAATAAATTTTGTTAACGTAAAAAATAATTTAATAAATAATTTTTTTTTAAAAATGTAGTTATTCATATATATTAGAAAAAGTTTTATTTGTTTAAACTCTAATATATATATATATATATGTATATATAAATATATATATATATATATGTATATATAAATATATATATGTATATATAGAAAACAAATGATTTATGAGAATGTAATTTTATATAAAAATATCTTGTCACGATATTTATAAATTTAGGGAATTAAATACCTTGTTTAATTATGTAAAAATATATTTTTAAATAATTAAAATAAGATTTTAAACAATTAAATTTGTTGAAATATATATTTATGTTAAAATTTGTAAACTAGTGTTTTATTCTGATTTAAATAGTGTTGGGTTTATAAAAATAATTTTTAAGCCTTAAAATCGGTTTTTAAAAATGAATGGGTACTGCCCGGGTCGAACCCGGGTCTGCCCAACATAGGCGTTGAGTACCAACCACTGAACCAGGGATGTGTCCCTGCCACAAGTCTGTTTCGAATTGGTTTTAACTCGTAATTTCAAAGGGGCCGAGTTCTTGTATCAGAAAACACGCAAAAAGTCTTGTTGGGTGTGGGTTGTGGGTTTCGAACCCATGCCATTTGGTCCGATGGTGCAATGACTTAGCCAGTCGGACCAGATGGTTTCGCTGGTCAGTTATGGATACCGAAGATTTAAAATGTTAATTAAATTTAAACTAAATTAAAATCCCGTATGAATAGGTTATGAATCCGGCTAGAATTCGAATCCGATACGACTGGTCACGATGAAATGACATGGGGCTAATGATGTGCATACAAAAACGGATCGAATGACATAAGTATTACCTGTTATGGTGGATTGTCAAGGGCTGTCGGCTAAACCGTCAGAGGCCGGTTTCTTGGGGTTTGATCGACGCACATAGGTGATGTGGGGTGTGATTTTGGGTGCAGAGAGTTTGCAATGGTGTTGGCGAAGGTGTGTGACTGATTCTTACAATTCAATTTTGTTTTAAAAGCTCAATTTAATTCGGGTTTGAAAGAAACGATTACGAGAATGATATTCAAATCAATTTATTCAATTCAAAATGAATTTAGTCGTGATTTGAGTCTGTAAACATGCGAGTGTCATCTGCACTAGATTTGCGGCCTCTAAATGTGTTAAATCCCGTGATTTGAGGATCAATTTGTCTCGGTTTGACTCACGGAAGTCAAAACGTGTTTGAATTTGAAATCAACGACTTAAATTGTTAAATTAACGCGTTTATTTGGTCTAGAAAAATGATCGAGGAACAATTATACGAACAAGGCAAGTCCATATAACCCGGGGGTGTCCGATTGAGACTCGAATTTGTACAAATTGTGTTTCTGTTTGACTTCAGGAAGTCAAATGAGTGGGTAATGGGTTCAAACACTTACAATGGGTTCAAATTGAGGGTTCCAAATGTTCAAAGGTTGATGAGGAGGTTCAAGACCTAATAAATTGAGATTTTGTTATAAAAATAGTTTTTATAAAACTTGTAATAAAGTCTAAAACATTATTTTATTTTATTTTAAGCTACTTTATATAGGAACTCCGTTTTTTTATAAAATTACAAATGGTTTAATAAATTAAAATATGACCATATGTAAGTTTACATATATATATATATATTCATAAGTTTATATATATTTATATAATTATACATACACGTTATATATATTTAGTAGAAAATAATATGTTATTGAAGGGTTGAAAATTTCAAATTAATACACATTCAGATAGAAATTAGTGTGGTATGAGGTGTTGGGCAAGTACAGGTTTTCAAGTGCTTAAATAATAAAATGATTAAAGAAAATTTATGGCCTGAAAATAGATGTTACAGTATCCCCAAGTTGAGGGAATTTCGTCCCGAAATTCAATTGTTGGAGGCTACTGAACTAGGAAAAAGGTGAGGGTTTGGATTCTCGATGAGTTTTGATCGTCGGTTTCGGGAGTACCTTTGATAACAAGATTCATGTCTATTCCTCATGCCAGGCACGAAGGATGACAGTGGATTTAGTTTTAAAATGAATTCAAGGAGAAAGTCTATTGAATAATAATTTGGATTCTAAATGTGAAATGTATTACTTGGAGTAGAATTGATGGGAACTAGACGATCAAGGTTTATTTAAGATGTAATCTAATATGTTCAGGAATTATCAGTGGATAAAAGATTTCACAAACATTGGCCCCGTCAAACAACATAAAAATTTACGTGACAAGAATAACGCTACATCTGATTTTATGACAGGAACACTTATATATAGGAAGTACCAGCGGCGTATCCACCATGTCCTTATCATATCACATTAGTTTTGTTACTATATACCACGATAGATTTCATGTCATAACACATGACAGATTTCACTACGTCTTCCATGCGCTGATTTTTATAATTACGTGTGCACCCGTAATTATCCAAATCGTCGCATTGTCTGTATAGTTCATCCCATTGTGTGTGTGGGTCCAAGAGGGGGGGGTAACAAAAAATCACTTAATTCGTAACTATTGTTTTCACGTATGTGTTACTAACAAATGACTATGTCCATAGATAGTAGAGTCAATCAGGTACTAAAGAGTAATAACGTGGCATAATTTAGGGTTCCATAGCTTCCTCGTGTTTGAACAAGAATACGTTAAACCCCGAGTAGCTTTCATGGATAAGGTGAATAATCATGCCTTGTGTATGATGTACTTAATCAATTGCAATAATGTAAACAATCTAACTCCGTGTATAATGTAAGCACTCAAGTTTCCATATATGATATAGTGTCATGTACATTGTAAACAAATAGGTTTCATGTAGTATCAAATAAGTTTTCATGTATGACGTAAACAATTTAGCATAGTGTATTTTGTAAATGTAAACAATTTAGTATCATGCATTTTGTAAACAAAGGAGTTTCAGGTATAATGTGAGCAACGTAGTATCATGTATATTGTATACAACTAAGTTTTATGTATCACGTGAGTGTTCATTTGTAAGTCATTGGATCTCATGAGTAATGTAAACCATCGAATTTTGCAGGTAGTCGAGTGTTGCAGACAAGCATGTTGTTTGGCGTTCATGTATAATGTGGGTAGTTGATTTTAACTTTGAAATCTTGTTGAGGTTTATATGGATGGCGCCTACATGAATTGATTCAGCTCATTGCAGTGCCTAGTACAATCATGCATTTCTAAGGGAGTAAGATAACGAGAAAGTTGTGTAGATATTTAGAGTAGTGTGCTTACGAATAATTGATTTGTGCTCTTTTGTTTGTAAATAAACGAGTAGTTGAAATGTATTCTTGTTTGTAAATAAAATGATGAAAAATAGTTGAATAATTAACTATATGGATAATTTAATGAAAACCACCTTTTTTTAATTTTAAATTATTATAAAAAGATTATTTTTAAGAGAAAATAATGACTAAATTATTTAATAATTAAGCCAACGTTTAAAAGTCATAATTAATTATCAATTAAAAATAATGCTTTTATAAAACGATTTGTATTAAATTTCCTTACAAGGTAAAAAGGTTTATAGAAAATTTATATTCCAGATACTATGTTTTGTTTGAACAAAATAACGATGTTGTTTAATTCAGATAATAAAATGATTAGTTACAAAGAAGGCTTAGGTATGTATACTAAATTGTAATAAACAAAACAATGGTGTTTAGATTGTACTCATTTGATAATATGATCAAAAGGATACTTTGACAAATCAAAGTGATTCAAATTCTTATACTTTCAAGAAGACATGCTTTAGCCTATAGGTGAACACTCACTTCGGTAATTCCCAGGAAAGCATACGGATCCTTCGGTTGATCTGGATTTATATGAAATACTTTCCTAGACAGAAGACCCAAAGTACATGCATTCACCCTTCCATATTGCACATGTTCTTTACTAATTTTCAGAACTCAAAACCTTAACGGGACTTTAAAATCTTAATAGGCTTTAGGCCTAAGAGTTAAATTTTTTTTTTGTTCACAAATGATGATGGTGACATAATTCTCAATGTGTAAAATTGAAGGTGTATAAAGACTTAGATATGAATAAGCGTGTGATAAGACTTAGGATAGCATTTAAATGTGATCAATTAGGTAGCATGTAATCAAACAATGTGGTAAGGAAGGTATTACATAGATTGCAATGTCTATAAGCATGTGATTTATCAAGTATTGTAGCACATAAACTATCAGGCATTGTATCATGCGATGTAATAGTTAGAATGACATGTAGACTGTTCATAAGCTCGTGGTTTACTAAAGTTGTGATAATTAAACAATCAATTTCATTTCATAGCTCAAATATTCAATTACAACATTTACAAGGTCATAAGTACATTATAATCTCTATTAAGTTTAAAACTAGGTCCACAATCCTAAGTGAAGCAACTTGAACCTTAACTCAAACATCCGTACCTGAAACATGATAAAATGAGAGGGTCAACTATAAATAGTTGGTGAGCATACATAGGTTTTGACACCACAAATAAAGTTTGAATGTTTTGTGTACAATTTATATGATTCATGGTTTATAAAGCATTTATGGAGAATCTAAGTTAAGCTAGTTGCACAAATGAATCCTTGTAACTGAAGGGCATAACAATACATGTTATCCTAATGTAGGGCATAACAACACATGTTATCCTGATGTAAATGTAGGGCATAACAACACATGTTATCCTGATGTAAATGTAGGGTATAACAACACATGTCATCCTGATGTAATGTGTTAATGATTGCACGAGTGTATTATGTATATGTAGCCTTAACAAATAGCATTCAAGCATAAAGCACAAATAAACACATATGATCATGTTGTAGAATTGTACGTGTATAATTGCAAATAATGTTTGTTGAGTAATCATGTTTCACCCCAAAAAGTGAAAAATGTAAAAAGGGGTTATGTAAACTCACTTTGTACCAATTGTGTAGATAACACGAGCAATAAGTCTCACAAGTTATTTTGCAATCACAGACTTGACCTAGAGTGAATTGTAGGAACTTGTATTAATATTGTGCACAAAGTCTAAGTCATGATCTAATGTTCATCGGGTGTTGATATGTGTGGATTTGTACAAGAGTTTAGTCAATTCATGTAAAAGGGGATTGTAGGTTACATATATTTAGATAAAGGTTTGGTAAGAAAATGTAAGTTCAATGTATATTTAGGGAAATCAATAATTGTTTTAGGGTTTGAGTTTAATAAAATAATTTTCCTTTATTTATTTAAAATATTGCATCTTTAAAAGAAATGTGATATTATATTTATAAATAAATCTATCTTATTTATTCATTTATAATGTGTCAAAATATAGGGTAAAACCCTAAATAAATTTTGTTAACGTAAAAAGATAATTTAATAAATAAGTTTTGTTTAAAAATGTCGTTGTTAATATATATTAGAAAAAGTTTTATTTGTTTAAACTCTAATATATATATATATATATATATATATATATATATATGTATATTTATATATGTATATGTAGAAAACAAATGATTTATGAGAATGTAATTTTATATAAAAATATCTTGTCACTATATTTATAAATTTAAGAAATTAAATACCTTGTTTAATTATTTAAAAATATATTTTTAATTAATTAAAATAAGATTTTAAACAATTAAATTTGTAGAAATAGATATTTTTTGTTAAAATTTGTAAATTAGTTTTTTATTCTGATTTAAATAGTGTTGGGTTTATAAAAATAATTTTTAAGCCTTAAATACGGTTTTTAAAAATGAATGCGTACTGCCCGGGTCAAACCCGGGTCTGCCCAACATAGGCGTTGAGCACCAACCACTGAACCAGGGATGTGTCCCTGCCACAAGTCTGTTTCGAATTGGTTTTAACTCGTACTTGCAAAGGGGCCGGGTTCTAGTATCAGAAAACACGCAAAAAGGCTTGTTGGGTGTGGGTTGGGGGTTTCGAACCCATGCCATCTTGTCCGATGGTGCAATGACTTAGCCAGTCGGACCAGATGGTTTCGCTGGTCAGTTATGTATTCCGAAGATTTAAAAACGTTAATTAAATTAAAACCAAATTCAAATCCCGTACGAACAGGTTATGAATCCGGCTCGAATTCGAATCTGATATGATCGGTCACGATGAAATGACATGGGGCTAATGATGTGCATAAAAAAATGGATTGAATGACACAAGTATTACCTGTTATGTTGGATTGTCAAGGGCTTTCGGCTAAATCGTCAGAGGTCGGTTTCTTGGGGTTCGATCGACGCACAGAGGTGATGTGGGGTGTGATTTTGGGTGCAGAGAGTTTGCAATGGTGTTGGAGAAGGTGTGTGACTGATTCTTACAATTCAATTTTGTTTTAAAAGCTCAATTTAATTTGGGTTTGACCGAAAACGATTACGAGAATGATATTCAAATCAATTTATTCAATTCGAAATGAATTTAGTCGTGATTTGGGTCTGTAAACATGTGAGTGTCGTCTGCGGGAGATTTGCGGCCTCTAAACGTGTTAAATCCCGTGATTTGAGCATCAATTTGTCTCGGTTTGACTCACGAAAGTTAAAACGTGTTTGAATTTGAAATCAATGACTTATATTGTTAAATTAACGCGTTTATTGGGTCTAAGAAAATGATCGAGGATCAATTATACGAACAAGGCAAGTCCATATAACCAGGGGTGTCCGATTGAGACTCGAATTTGTACAAATTATGTTTCTGTTTGACTTCAGGAAGTCAAAGGAGTGGGTAATGGGTTCAAACACTTACAATGTGTTCAAATTGAGGGTTCCAAATGTTCAAAGGTTGATGAGAAGGTTCAAGACCTAATAAATTGAGATTTTGTTATAAAAATAGTTTTTATAAAACTTGTAATAAAGTCTAAAACATTATTTTATTTTATTTTAAGCTACTTTATATAGGAACTCCATTTTTTTATAAAATTACAAATGGTTTAATAAATAAAAATATGACCATATATAAGTTTACATACATACATATATATATATATATATATATTCATAAGTTTATGTATATTTATATAACTATACATACACGTTATATATATTTAGTAGAAAATAATATGTTATTGAAGGGTTGGAAATTTCAAATTAATACACATTGAGATAGAAATTAGTGTGACATGAGGTGTTGGGCAAGTACGGGTTTTCAAGTGCTTAAATAATAAAATGATTAAAGAAAATTTATGGCCTGAAAATCATAGATGTTACAATAATACAAGATAATCTGATTACAGAACCCTTTATGTTACAAACAGCAGGATCCAAATCCAACATTTCATAACATCTGCTTTTCAACTGAGTTTTCGAGTATTTTATGTCCTCTCCGGATACTACAAAGTTGGTGAATGGCAAACCCCAAAATACTTGTACATCTTGCAGTGTTACAGTGGCTTCTCGAAATTTGAAATGAAAGATGTGGGTTTCTGGACTCCACCTCTCTACAAGAGCGGTGATCAAGTGAGTATCCACCTTTCGGTAACCACAGTCAAAAACGCAGCCAAAACCAGATTCTCGTATATGTAACATTACATTTTCTTGCACACCAAAATTTTTAATGCAATTCTAGAATCTCCGGTCAGCATGTCTAAGAATAAGTGGATCATGACTATATGTTGATGAATGAAACAAATGATAAGCTCGATGATTTGTTTCTAGGAATAAGAATTCAGAACAACTCGGACCAGGAAACACTCGTGGTTCCATGTGTGAATAATATTTGGATTGAAACAAACGCTTATGATTTGTTTAGAATGGGAAAGTGATTAAATAAACACTTGTGATTTCTTTTGAATCTTTAATGGTATTTGTAATGGTAACATACACCGGGCCATTTTGTATTTTAATGGTATCATGTCTTTCCCAACACGTGACTAGCAACCTGTGACTAGCAACCCGTGTATAGCAACATGTGTTGTATTTTAGTAGTCATACATAAATCTTGGGATATGAATCAAGAAACATCTTAATACCCTTTTAAAGACTACACATTAACCACTATACACATACATGTGACTAGCCTAGAGTATACATACATGTGACTTCAACTAGTTACCTGTTAATATCCATCAACATCCATGTGACTAGCCTAGAGTATACATACATGTGAATTCAATTGGTGGCAGCAGGTATGTATTAACTTTCATTGATGAGTTTAGTAGGAAAATTTAGGACATTTTCATGCTTTAAAACCGTGCTTGGGAACGGTTAAACCGTGGTTGGAAAACTGTCAAACCGTGCTTGGGAAGCTTGGGATTAGTAAAACCGCAGTTGGGAAGAGTCAAACCGTGGTTGGGAGGTGGGTTATGGCTCAAACCGTGGTTGGAAACATGTCCAAGCACCAAACCATGGTTGGGAAAAGTGAAACCGTGTTTGGGAGGTGGGTTATGGCTTAAATCATGGTTGCAAACATGGTTTTACAACTACAAGCATCAAACCGTGGCTGGGAAGAGTCAAACCGTGGTTGGAAGGTGGGTTATGGCTCAAATTGAACGATTAAGGGTGGGAATCACCAAACCGTGGTTACAAACCGTAGTCAGACCACAAACCATGGTTGTTAAAGGGGGAAACACCATTTGTGATAACTATATTCTTTTAACACCGTTTGTGAAAAAATTGGTGAAATAACACCATTTAGGAAAAAATTTCTCCAAATCAATGTTTTGATGGCTGAACCAGTTGTAGGGCCTGGAATAGGTCTTTTTTTAATGGCCGACAAATTCTATATGCCCGGTCACCCGGGTAAACCAAATGGCAAATGGCCACCCATGCTCGCGAACGCAAACAGCGTTGGTGACACGTCCCGCCCACCATTCCAAGGGAAACCCACCACCTGAAGGCCCACTGTGGTAAAACCCCTGGCCATCTGATAATATTTTGTATCAAGTGAGACTCGAACCCATGACCTCCACATTGGAAGGCCATGGGGGTGACTCCTCCTAAGCCAGTTGATCTAGGACTCATTGGCGCCTAAAATAGGTCTTGATATCAGTTCGGGGGTTTTAACCGGGTGCTTATGAACCGGGAGGTCTAGGTTGACGGACGGACGGACATGACTTTTTTGGTTTCAACGTGTGGGTTAGACACAAGGTTTGCTAAATTGTACCATTGCCCACTTATTTAAAAGTTAAGTTTTAATCAATTGGAATAAGTATCCACACCAACGGGTAATGGATAGAAGTTTCTTTTTTCAACTATCACCGGAAGATTTCCTACAAAACAAAGCACCGTTAGTGATAGGAATCAGAGTAGGCAACGACTAGGATAAGTACAAATTCAATATGAACAGATAAAATATGATAGGCAATGGGCAGGGATGAGACTGTGACACCCGGCATTTCCAAAACATCATCCGAGCACGACCTAAATGTGTTTACGTTAATATGTTTCCTGGATCACTCAAAATCGTACACTCGGACGATAAAAGTCTAGCGAACATAATGCATCGATCGTTCATATCGTAATAAGTGCCCGTTCATATGAACGTAATGTAAAGCCCCTTTTCCCGGGTAACCATACTTGTTAGATTTACTCATAAACATAGTCATAAATACTGAAATTAAATTAAAAACATTCAAGAGTAGCGGAAGCAAACATCATTCGAATTCATAACATAACAGCGAAAGTCTTAAAAATTAAAAACATAACATTTTCTTAACATGTATAAAAGTGGGATGTCAGTTGCTTGCCGGGTAACCATCACGCCTTCGCACGACCCTTCCTTTCTTTACCTGAAATGTATACTAAAAGTCAGCTAACGCTGGTGAGTTCTAGTTTAAAAAACAATCAGGCATAACATTTATCTTATCGTTAAGTATTATATAAATATAATATATGTGCTTTTGCATATTCTTTGTTTTACTGTTCTCACATAACATTCACACTGAGTATATACATATGTACATACATACTTACTTTGGGGAGAACATTCATTGGTCATACATATATGGGTGATTAACGCGTCATAATTGTCGCGTGAGTCACAAAGACAAACGCCATGAGAACTACCGTCGTAGTCCTTTTCATAAACCGTCCGGCCCTAGAAACCGTCCGTCGTAACATAAATCCGTCTGGAAACCTTTGTCCGTCCACCTAAACCCGTCCTACCGTTGTAGTCCATTCATTCGCCTGTCTGCCCAAAGGGATCCGTTTACCACGCAGCTATTATGTATGCAACCGTTCTACATGTAATAAGGCATTTGCTTCGACCGTCCATGAGTGCCTTTTATACGTCCTAGCTTATGAAGGAACGTTTTTGTCCCGGTTGCAAGATAGTCACGTGGTCGTCCGTCTACCGAAGTAGCCGTTGTCATCGAAGCGTCCATAACGTTTACATGCATTCATAACATGCAATATATAAAATATAAAGCAAGATTTCATTCATTCACGTTATGTCATTCTTTCATGCATCCTTTATAATCATACGTTTCATTCTTTCTTTATCATTCATTTTGATACATATATGTATATATCACGTATGATCACATTGGCATTTATAACATTTATTCATTTAGCGTATACACTTCAGCCCCAAAACATTTAATAAGGTTTGCACATAACATAGAAGAGGCACATAGAACTCAACTGATGAGCTAGTCTCGTCCTGTCCTAACAGCGGTCCAATGAGCGCCACACATGATCTGGATTGGTTAATTACACATACATCAGACCTAATTTAAATTACACACTTTTACTTCAGCTGAACTAGGCGAACTTAAGGCTAAGTTCGCTACCTAAAGTCAAGGCGAACATACAGGCGAACTTAAGGCTAAGTTCGCTGCCTAAAGTCTAGGCGAACATATAGGCGAACTTGTCCTAAGTTCGCCTGACTTGACCAAGCGAACTTAACCAAGCGAACTTAATCAGGCAAACATAATCAGGCAAACATAATCAGGCGAACATAATCAGGCGAAATTAATAGGCGAACATGCTATGTTCGCCTCTTGATGGCCATAAGCGAACTTGTCGGGCGAACTTGTCAAGCGAACTTGATAAATTCACCTCAACCTTGCCAGGCGAACTTGACAAGTTCGCATGTCGAACAGTCATCTTCCCCAACAAGTCCGAAATTCTTGCATGCTAACCTAATCAGGCCAATCTTACAACTTTCTTTGTTCAAAACGTGCAGTTTTCATTCTAGATGCTAGTCCTAATCTTATTTTCAAGTTTCATTCGTAAAAACGTCACCTATTTAGCTAAAACCTGAAAATCTCAAATTAAACAAAAACTCTGTTTAGGGTCGAATCGTTACCTGGATTGGGATTCTGATTCGGAGGTTTTGCTCACGAGCTCAGCAGTAACGTGCTCCTTCAATTCTGGGTCGATCCGTCAACTTTCTCTCTCTAGGCCCGAGCTCTCCTTTCTCTCTCTAAATTGCAAATGGTGGAAGTTTGGAGGTTTGAGGCTCTCTTGGCCCTTATATATCTGGGCTTCCCTCGGCCCGTTGGAGCCGAGCCCAAGCCCATCCATTTTCCTTTCATCTATGACGATTAAATATCGATCACATTATTATTTATTTATTTACTATTTTTGGGATGTTACAAGTCTACCCTCCTTAAAGGGGTTTCGTCCTCGAAACCGTTTATACGTTAAACAATTGAGGGTATAGTCCCCTCATCTCGTCTTTTTTCTCCCATGTCGCTTCTGACCCTTTTCTGTGCTTCCATTGTACTTTAACTAGATGAATCGAATTATTGCGTAGTCGTTTCTCAGCTCGGTCAAGAATGGCTATTGGTTCCTCCACATAATTTAGACTGTTATCCACTTCGATCTCGTCATAAGGTATGTGAGTTGTGTCGTCAGCTAGGCACATGCGTAAGTGCGACACGTGGAACGTAGGGTGTATTCCACTAAGCTCAACGGTAGGTCGAGTCTATAAGCAACTTTACCCACTCTCGCTAAAATCTTGAAAGGTCAGACAAACCTTGGACTTAGTTTGCCACGTTTTCTAAATCGGATGATTTCTTTCCATGGTGATACCTTTAACAGTACTATGTCCCCTACTTGAAACTCTAAATCCCGTCTTCACTTATCCGCATATGATTTCTGTCTGTCTTTTGCGGCTTTCATTCAAGCCTTGATTTGATCAAATTTCTCGGAAGTAGCTTTGACCACTTCGAGACTTGCAAAATCCTTTTGTCCAATTTCCCCCCAACAAACCGGGGTCCTACATTTCCTTCCATACAACATTTCAAACGGCGGCATGCCAATAGTTGAGTGATAGCTGTTGTTATATGAAAATTCTGCCAATGGTAGATGGCTGTCCCAGCTCCCACCGAAGTCAATGATACAGGCCCGGAGCATGTCCTCCAAGGTCTGAATGGTCCTTTCAGATTGTCCATCGGTTTGAGGGTGGTAAGCGGTGCTGATGTTCAGTCTAGTGCCCATCGCTTCATTGAATTTCTTTCAAAAACTTGACGTGAATCTAGTATCCCTGTCGGACACAATCGACAGCGGCATACCATGTCTGCTCATAATTTCCTTGACAAATATTTCTGCTAGCTTTTCTGACGAATAAGTCTCACGTATTGGCAAGAAGTGAGCACTCTTTGTCAAACAGTCGATGATCACCCAAATGGTATCATTGCCTTTAGCTGTTCGCTGTAGCTTGGTAATGAAGTCCATCGTGATCTCCTCCCACTTCCATTCCGGTATTGGTAGAGGTTGCATTTTACCGCATGGCGTCTGGTGCTCGGCCTTAACTAGTGATCACGTTAGGCACTTGTTCACGTACTAGGTCACATCATTCTTCATGCCGGGCCACCAGTACTCTTTCTTCAAGTCTTGATACATTTTGTTTATCCCGGGGTGGATTGAATAGCGAGACTTATGGGCCTCATCGAGGATTTTGGCTCTGAGCTCACCAATCTTAGGTATCCACATCCGTACAAACCTCATTCGTACACCGTATGCATTTGCATCCAAATTCCCTTGTTGTCCGACTATTCTTTCTCGTTTTATATTTCTTTCTAATAGTGCTTCATCTTGTGCCTTTGATATTTCACTCATCAAATCTGGTGTTATAATCAGCTGACACGCTTTGATCCAGATAGGTGCTGATTCTTCCTTTCTACTTAAAGAGTCAGCCACTACGTTTGCCTTATCTGTATGGTACAATATCTCACAATCATAGTATTTCAGTAGCTCTAACCACCTCCTTTGTATCATGTTTAATTCCTTTTGTTTGAAAGGTACTTCAGGCTTTTATGATCGGAGTAAATGGTGCATTTAACTCCATACAGATAGTGCCTCCATATTTTCAATGCGGAAACTACTACCGCTAACTCTAGATCGTGAGTTGGGTAGTTAACCTCGTGAATCTTTAGTTGTCGCGAGGCGTAAGCAATTACCTTTCCTCGTTGCATAAGTACACATCCTAAACCTTGACCCGAAGAGTCAGAGTAGACTACCAAGTCTTCATTTCCTTCAGGTAGTGCCAAGATTGGAGCTTGGGTTAATCGTGTCTAAAGTTTCTCAAACGCGTTGTTTTGGGTTGGACCCCACTGACGGCAGTCCGATTACGGTTTATGGTGACTGGAATAGCACAATGCCGAACGTCATCTCGATGATCAAGGCCGAAAGTTACATGAGGCGCGGTTTTTGAAGCTTATCTGGCGTATGTTATTGACGATAGAATGAAAACGAAAGAGCTAAAAGATGTACCCGTGGTGTGCAATTTTCCAGAAGTGTTCCCAGAGGACCTACCTGGTTTGCCGCTCGATCGGGAAATAGAATTTCAGATTGACTTACTGCCAGGAGCTGAGCCCGTTGCCAAGGCACCATACCGATTGGCTCCGTCAGAAATGAAAGAATTAATGTCCCAACTTGAAGAATTAACAGAGAAAGGATTTATCAGACCGAGCATCTCACCATGGGGCGCTCCGGTATTATTTGTAAAGAAAAAGGACGGCAGCATGCGCATGTGCATCGACTACCGTGAATTGAACAAGAGAACAGTAAAGAACAAATACCCACTGCCTAGAATAGACGACCTCTTTGATCAATTACAAGGCGCGAGTTGGTTCTCAAAGATTGATCTCAGGTCGGGTTACCATCAATTGAAAGTAAGAGAGAAGGATGTACCGAAAACTGCGTTTCGTACACGTTACGGGCATTATGAATTTCTTGTGATGTCCTTCGGACTAACCAACGCACCAGCAGCATTTATGGATTTAATGAACAGAGTATGCCGACCCATGTTGGATCGATCAGTAATAGTTTTTATAGATGACATCCTCATATATTCAAAGAATGAAGGTGATCACCACTGTCACCTAAGAGAAGTATTGGAGGTTCTAAAGCAGGAGAAGTTGTATGCAAAATTCTCCAAATGCGCGTTCTGGCTTAGGGAGGTCCAATTCCTAGGCCATGTCGTAAACCCGGACGGCATTATGGTGGATCCTGCTAAGATCGAAGCGGTAAAGGAATGGAACATCCCGAAAACGCCAACTGATATACGAAGTTTTCTGGGGTTGGCAGGCTACTATCGGATGTTCATTCAGGATTTCTCGAGAATAGCCTCGCCACTGACAAAGCTGACACGTAAGGAAGTAAAGTATGAATGGGGACCAACCCAAAACAATGCATTCGAAGAGTTGAAGACACGATTAACCCAAGCTCCAGTCTTGACCTTACCTGAGGGAAACGAAGACTTGGTAGTCTACTCTGACGCTTCGGGGCAAGGATTGGGTTGTGTACTTATGCAACGAGGAAAGGTAATTGCTTATGCCTCGCGACAGTTAAAGATTCATGAAGTTAACTACCCGACTCACGATCTGGAGTTGGCGGCCGTAGTTTTCGCATTAAAGATATGGAGGCATTATCTGTACGGAGTTAAATGCACCATCTACTCCGATCACAAGAGCCTGAAGTACTTCTTCGAGCAGAAGGAATTAAACATGAGACAAAGAAGGTGGTTGGAACTACTAAAAGACTACGATTGCGAAATATTATACCACCCAGGCAAGGCAAATGTAGTGGCTGACGCCTTAAGCAGGAAGGAAGAGTCGACACCTATTAGAATCAAGGCGTGTCAGTTGATTATAACACCAGATTTAATGAATGAAATAGTAAAGGCACAAGATGAGGCACTATTAGAAAGAAATGTGAAACGAGAAAGAATAATTGGACAACAGAGCAACCTGGAGACCAATACGTACAGTGTACGAACTCGTTTTGGCCGGATGTGGATACCTAAGATTGGTGAACTTAGGGCCAAAATCCTTGACGAGGCCCATAAGTCTCGCTACTCTATTCACCCCGGGACAAACAAAATGTACCAAGACTTGAGGAAAGACTACTGGTGGCCTGGAATGAAGAACGATGTGACTGAATATGTGAGCAAGTGCCTGACTTGTTCACTAGTTAAGGCCGAACACCAGAAGCCATGCGGTAAAATGCAACCTTTGCCAATACCGGAATGGAAGTGGGAGGAGATCACGATGGACTTCATCACCAAGCTACCGCGAACAGCTAAAGGTAATGATACCATTTGGGTGATCGTCGACCGCTTGACGAAAAGTGCTCACTTCTTACCTATACGTGAGGCTTCTTCGTCAGAGAAGTTGGCAGAAATTTTAATCAAGGAAATCGTAAGCAGACATGGCATGCCGTTAACGATCGTGTCGGACAGGGACACTCGATTCACGTCAAGGTTTTGGAAGAAATTCAACGAATCCATGGGCACTAGGCTAAACATCAGCACAGCTTACCACCCTCAAACCGATGGTCAATCGGAAAGAACCATTCAGACCTTGGAGGACATGCTCCGGGCCTGTATCATTGACTTCGGTGGTAGCTGGGACAGCCATTTGCCCTTGGCAGAATTTTCATATAATAACAGCTATCACTCAACCATTGACATGCCGCCATTTGAGATGCTGTATGGGAGAAGATGTCGAACCCCGGTCTGTTGGGGGGAAATTGGACAGAAAGACTTTGCAAGTCTCGAGGTGGTCAAAGCTACTTCTGAAAAATTTGACCAGATAAAAGCACGCATCAAAGCCGCAAAAGACAGACAAAAATCATACGCGGACAAGAGAAGAAGGGATTTAGAATTTCAAGTAGGGGACATGGTACTATTGAAAGTGTCACCCTGGAAGGGGATTATCCGATTTAGAAAACGTGGCAAATTAAGCCCAAGGTTTGTCGGGCCTTTCAAAATCATAGCAAGAGTTGGCCGAGTGGCTTACAAACTCGACTTACCAGATGAGCTCGATGGAATTCACCCTACATTCCACATATCACACTTACGCAAGTGCCTTGCTGACGATACGGCTCACATACCTTATGACGAAATCGAAGTGGATAACAGCTTGAACTATGTAGAAGAACCAATAGCTATTCTTGACAGAGCCGAGAAACGATTACGCAATAAGTCGATTCCTTTAGTCAAAATACAATGGAAACACAAAAAGGGGTCCGAGGCTACTTGGGAGAAAGAAGACGAGATGAAGGAACTGTATCCCCAGTTGTTTAACGTGTAACAGGTTTCGAGGACGAAACCTCATTAAGGAGGGTAGACTTGTAACATCCCAAATAATGACAAGACAAATAGAAAAGGGAAATAAAGTGGGCTTGGCCAAAATTTCGGCCCATGGGCCGAAAAGAAAAGGGGGAAACCCCATTACAAAACAGCAGCTTCAACCCAAACCCCTCTCATTTCATCTTCCTGCGCAAGAATACTAGAGAGAGAGAGAGAGAGCGATCGGCTTGTGAAGAAAACCGCAAGGAGAAGACTCAAGGGCTCGGGAATCATCCGACTCCACCATTTCAACGCATAGCAACAGAAATCGGGCCTGTTGAGGTAAGCATCGCCTCTGATTATGAGTCTTTGCATGTCTCGGGTTTAAATCAAATAAAGATACGATTTTTGCATACGAAACTTGAAACAAATCACGTATTTGAACTCAAGAACGATAAAGGAAGGTGTTTAACGTAAAATGCTCAAGGTTTAATCGATTGGAAATAAGTTGGCTGGAGCAAGGTTCTGGTCAGGGAAGATGCAGACCCATGACTCGAAACTATAGTTTCGATACATACAGACCCGTCGAAACTACTCTAGTTTCGATAGTCATGTTTGACTCGAAACTATCTAGTTTCGATAGCAGCCAATGACTCGAAACTACCATAGTTTCGATAGGATCTCATGACTCGAAACTACCTAGTTTCGATAGAAGGATTATGACTCGAAACTACCTAGTTTCGAGTGTAAGACCATAGCTCGAAACTACCATAGTTTTGATGCGACCCACCTCCCGAAACTACTGAGTTCAAGAATAGTAATGTCTAGTGTCATTTAGGAGCCCTACCTTATATGTATAACTTTATTATACAGATTGTGGGTGACCTTAGTGACGTTTCGAAACCAGCTATTATACTTCAGGGACCCGCCTATCAGGTGAGTTCTATGTTCCCCTTTTTATGTTATATGCAAATCATTTTAAATGTTTTGGGGCTGAAGTGTATACATTAAATGAATAAATGTTATGAATGCCAATGTGATCATATGTGATACTTATATATATATGAATGTTAATATGATCATACGTAAAATAATGATGAACAAGAATGAAACGAATGTATACAAAGAATGAATGAACGAACGACATAACGAAAAAGAAGAAAATCTTGCTTTATATTTTATATATTGCTTGTTACGAATGCATGTAAATGTATGGACGCTTCGATGATAACGGCTACTTCGGTAGACGGACGACCTCGTGACTATTTTGCAATCGGGACAAACACGTTCCTTCATTAGCTAGGACGTGTGAAAGGCACTAATGGACGGTCGAAGCAATTGCCTTATCAATGATAAGTAGAACGGTTGCATATATAATAGTTCACGTGGGAAACGGATGCCTTAGGGCAGACGGGCGAATATGACGGACTACGACGGTAGTACGGTTAAGACGGACGGCCGAAGGTTTGCCGGACGGTATAGCATAACAGATGGCCGAAGGTTTGCCGGATGTTGTGGAGGACGGACTACGACGGTAGGACGGGCGTATGTCTTCGTGACTTACGCATAAATGAATGTTGGCTGATCACTCTTATGAGTATGACCAATAAATGTTAATGAAAGTAAAGGTGAATGCATATTTATGTGCTCACATACGAATGATAAAAGAAAGCAAAGAATATGTAAATGTGTATTTATATTTATATATTTATACGTAAGTATTTATAAATGAATAATGTTCATACCTAAATGTTTTTAACTAGAACTCACCAGCGTTAGCTGACTTTTAGTATACATTTCAGGTAAAAAGAAGAAAGGTCGTGCATTGGAGTGAAGGCTATCCCGATCAAGGGCTGACATCCCATCCACTTTAATTTTTGTTAAAGCAATGTGTTATGTTTAAATGATTAAGACTTCCGCTGTTATGGCTATGTAATCGAATGATGTAAGCTCACGCTACGTTTAGAAAGTATTCAATGTAATTATTCAGTATCTATGGCTATGTTTATGAGTAAATCCAACAAGTGAGGTCACCCGGGAAAGGGGCCTTACAAGTTGGTATCAGAGCAATAGTTTGAGAGATTCAGACATCCCTAAATGTCTGGACTCAAGCTGATAATGGGACCAACGCACGGATGTCAGTCTGGGTAGCCGACGCCAACGCCAGTGCAGTAAGTAAGTCATAAAGTTAATGCCTATAGTTAGGGATAGATACCTTAACTTAGAACGCTTAGATGTCAATGTCACTACTGATGTGAAGAGTTTCGAACCCGAAAAGCAAAGCAAATTATTAATCACAAACCGGTCACTGTAATTAAGAATTTACCTTGCTCGTACTGTTCTAAACTATGATCTGAAGGAATGACATTGATGTATACCTTTTTACTCAACAGGAAATCTAGAAAACTATGGCTCGTAAAGGAGGAACTGGACGCCGAGGCGGTCGCACTGGCCGAGTCGGTAGACCGCCATTGAACCAAAGATATGAGGAAGAGGAGAGTGTGCACGTGGAACACACTGAGAGCGTGCATGAAACAAATGTAACCCCACCAGCTGAGGGCAATGAAGGATCTCTACGACTGGAACCCGAAGTTAGAGATGCTATTGCCCGTGAGGTCATACTAACTCTGAAGAAAGTACTGCCTGATCTGTTATCTGAGGCACTAAAGAAGAGCAAAGAGGAGGAGGAAAACAACCATGAGGAGAAAGTTTATGATAGTGATGGGGATGAAGTGACAGTGAGACTGAACACCCATGGGTGTACCTACAAAGGATTTAAGGACGGTGATCCGCCCAAATTTGATGGAAACAAGGATTCGGTGGCTACGTTTGAATGGATCGAGAGGATGAATGGGGTAATCAACATAAGCGAATGCCGACCTGACCAGGCTGTAAAATATGTGACTCACTCTTTCACCAACGAGGCACTAAGTTGGTGGAGGACTATCCAAAGAACTAAATCGCCAAACGCTCTCAAAAGAATGACTTGGGAAGATCTGAAAAAGTTGATAATCCAGAAGTTCTGCCCACAGAACGAGATTGATCGAGTGGAAAACGAGTTTCTAAATTTCAAGGCTGGCAACAAGACTCATCGCCAGTACACTTCAAGATTTAATGAGCTAGCTCAACTGGTACCCCACCTGGTAGAGACTGAGGAGCGATTGATTAAGTATTATGTCAAAGGCCTACCCCAAAAGGTCCGTGTTCATGTGAAAGCTAACCTACCCTCGACTTTCGAGTCGGTAGTGAATCTCTCCGGAATCGTCTATGACGATTATGCCAATGAGGACCCGGTGCCGGAGGCACCAAAGAGGAAGTGGGAGAACTCGTCTAAGGGGACTGGAAGAGGAAATGTTACTGCTGAGGCAAAGAAGCCAAGGAATGATGAGTACGAAATTTGCACAAAATGCGGGAAACAGCACCGCGGTGAATGTTTGGCCGGCTCAACCATGTGTTTTAAATGTGGAAGACCGGGGCACTACTCGAAGGATTGTACTAAGGGCATCAAGTGCCAGAACTGTGGTTGGTATGGGCACGCTACTAAGGATTGCAGGAAGACTGGACAATCTGGTTCGGGGAAAGAAAAAGAAAAGGAACAGCCAAAGGCTAGGACTCGGGCCTATGCTTTAACCGAGGAAGAAGCAAGAGGAAACCCTGACGTCGTGTCGGGTACGTTCCTAGTAAATGATGAACATGCTGCTATTCTGTTTGATTCTGGTGCTAGTAAAAGTTTTATATCCACTGCCTTTAGCCGCAAATTAGACTGCACAATCACTAGCCTTATAAGGGCCTTTAGCGTACAAACTGCTATTGGTAAAAACTCAGTAGTCATCCAAGTGACTGACGATTGCATGGTAGAAATAGAGGGCCATAAGTTTCCATCTAGATTGTACCTTCTAACCTTAGGAGGATTCGATGTAGTATTGGGCATGGATTGGTTAGCTGCCAACGAAGCTCAAATCATATGTAAACGAAAGATGATACATCTCAAGGCCACTGACGGCAGTCCGATTACGGTTTATGGTGACTGGAATAGCACAATGCCGAACGTCATCTCGATGATCAAGGCCGAAAGTTACATGAGGCGCGGTTGCGAAGCTTATCTGGCGTATGTTATTGACGATAGAATGAAAACGAAAGAGCTAAAAGATGTACCCGTGGTGTGCAATTTTCCAGAAGTGTTCCCAGAGGACCTACCTGGTTTGCCGCTCGATCGGGAAATAGAATTTCAGATTGACTTACTGCCAGGAGCTGAGCCCGTTGCCAAGGCACCATACCGATTGGCTCCGTCAGAAATGAAAGAATTAATGTCCCAACTTGAAGAATTAACAGAGAAAGGATTTATCAGACCGAGCATCTCACCATGGGGCGCTCCGGTATTATTTGTAAAGAAAAAGGACGGCAGCATGCGCATGTGCATCGACTACCGTGAATTGAACAAGAGAACAGTAAAGAACAAATACCCACTGCCTAGAATAGACGACCTCTTTGATCAATTACAAGGCGCGAGTTGGTTCTCAAAGATTGATCTCAGGTCGGGTTACCATCAATTGAAAGTAAGAGAGAAGGATGTACCGAAAACTGCGTTTCGTACACGTTACGGGCATTATGAATTTCTTGTGATGTCCTTCGGACTAACCAACGCACCAGCAGCATTTATGGATTTAATGAACAGAGTATGCCGACCCATGTTGGATCGATCAGTAATAGTTTTTATAGATGACATCCTCATATATTCAAAGAATGAAGGTGATCACCACTGTCACCTAAGAGAAGTATTGGAGGTTCTAAAGCAGGAGAAGTTGTATGCAAAATTCTCCAAATGCGCGTTCTGGCTTAGGGAGGTCCAATTCCTAGGCCATGTCATAAACCCGGACGGCATTATGGTGGATCCTGCTAAGATCGAAGCGGTAAAGGAATGGAACATCCTGAAAACGCCAACTGATATACGAAGTTTTCTGGGGTTGGCAGGCTACTATCGGAGGTTCATTCAGGATTTCTCGAGAATAGCCTCGCCACTGACAAAGCTGACACGTAAGGAAGTAAAGTATGAATGGGGACCAACCCAAAACAATGCGTTCGAAGAGTTGAAGACACGATTAACCCAAGCTCCAGTCTTGACCTTACCTGAGGGAAACGAAGACTTGGTAGTCTACTCTGACGCTTCGGGGCAAGGATTGGGTTGTGTACTTATGCAACGAGGAAAGGTAATTGCTTATGCCTCGCGACAGTTAAAGATTCATGAAGTTAACTACCCGACTCACGATCTGGAGTTGGCGGCCGTAGTTTTCGCATTAAAGATATGGAGGCATTATCTGTACGGAGTTAAATGCACCATCTACTCCGATCACAAGAGCCTGAAGTACTTCTTCGAGCAGAAGGAATTAAACATGAGACAAAGAAGGTGGTTGGAACTACTAAAAGACTACGATTGCGAAATATTATACCACCCAGGCAAGGCAAATGTAGTGGCTGACGCCTTAAGCAGGAAGGAAGAGTCGACACCTATTAGAATCAAGGCGTGTCAGTTGATTATAGCACCAGATTTAATGAATGAAATAGTAAAGGCACAAGATGAGGCACTATTAGAAAGAAATGTGAAACGAGAAAGAATAATTGGACAACAGAGCAACCTGGAGACCAATACGTACAGTGTACGAACTCGTTTTGGCCGGATGTGGATACCTAAGATTGGTGAACTTAGGGCCAAAATCCTTGACGAGGCCCATAAGTCTCGCTACTCTATTCACCCCGGGACAAACAAAATGTACCAAGACTTGAGGAAAGACTACTGGTGGCCTGGAATGAAGAACGATGTGACTGAATATGTGAGCAAGTGCCTGACTTGTTCACTAGTTAAGGCCGAACACCAGAAGCCAAGCGGTAAAATGCAACCTTTGCCAATACCGGAATGGAAGTGGGAGGAGATCACGATGGACTTCATCACCAAGCTACCGCGAACAGCTAAAGGTAATGATACCATTTGGGTGATCGTCGACCGCTTGACGAAAAGTGCTCACTTCTTACCTATACGTGAGGCTTCTTCGTCAGAGAAGTTGGCAGAAATTTTAATCAAGGAAATCGTAAGCAGACATGGCATGCCGTTAACGATCGTGTCGGACAGGGACACTCGATTCACGTCAAGGTTTTGGAAGAAATTCAACGAATCCATGGGCACTAGGCTAAACATCAGCACAGCTTACCACCCTCAAACCGATGGTCAATCGGAAAGAACCATTCAGACCTTGGAGGACATGCTCCGGGCCTGTATCATTGACTTCGGTGGTAGCTGGGACAGCCATTTGCCCTTGGCAGAATTTTCATATAATAACAGCTATCACTCAACCATTGACATGCCGCCATTTGAGATGCTGTATGGGAGAAGATGTCGAACCCCGGTCTGTTGGGGGGAAATTGGACAGAAAGACTTTGCAAGTCTCGAGGTGGTCAAAGCTACTTCTGAAAAATTTGACCAGATAAAAGCACGCATCAAAGCCGCAAAAGACAGACAAAAATCATACGCGGACAAGAGAAGAAGGGATTTAGAATTTCAAGTAGGGGACATGGTACTATTGAAAGTGTCACCCTGGAAGGGGATTATCCGATTCAGAAAACGTGGCAAATTAAGCCCAAGGTTTGTCGGGCCTTTCAAAATCATAGCAAGAGTTGGCCGAGTGGCTTACAAACTCGACTTACCAGATGAGCTCGATGGAATTCACCCTACATTCCACATATCACACTTACGCAAGTGCCTTGCTGACGATACGGCTCACATACCTTATGACGAAATCGAAGTGGATAACAGCTTGAACTATGTAGAAGAACCAATAGCTATTCTTGACAGAGCCGAGAAACGATTACGCAATAAGTCGATTCCTTTAGTCAAAATACAATGGAAACACAAAAAGGGGTCCGAGGCTACTTGGGAGAAAGAAGACGAGATGAAGGAACTGTATCCCCAGTTGTTTAACGTGTAACAGGTTTCGAGGACGAAACCTCATTAAGGAGGGTAGACTTGTAACATCCCAAATAATGACAAGACAAATAGAAAAGGGAAATAAAGTGGGCTTGGCCAAAATTTCGGCCCATGGGCCGAAAAGAAAAGGGGGAAACCCCATTACAAAACAGCAGCTTCAACCCAAACCCCTCTCATTTCATCTTCCTGCGCAAGAATACTAGAGAGAGAGAGAGAGCGATCGGCTTGTGAAGAAAACCGCAAGGAGAAGACTCAAGGGCTCGGGAATCATCCGACTCCACCATTTCAACGCATAGCAACAGAAATCGGGCCTGTTGAGGTAAGCATCGCCTCTGATTATGAGTCTTTGCATGTCTCGGGTTTAAATCAAATAAAGATACGATTTTTGCATACGAAACTTGAAACAAATCACGTATTTGAACTCAAGAACGATAAAGGAAGGTGTTTAACGTAAAATGCTCAAGGTTTAATCGATTGGAAATAAGTTGGCTGGAGCAAGGTTCTGGTCAGGGAAGATGCAGACCCATGACTCGAAACTATAGTTTCGATACATACAGACCCGTCGAAACTACTCTAGTTTCGATAGTCATGTTTGACTCGAAACTATCTAGTTTCGATAGCAGCCAATGACTCGAAACTACCATAGTTTCGATAGGATCTCATGACTCGAAACTACCTAGTTTCGATAGAAGGATTATGACTCGAAACTACCTAGTTTCGAGTGTAAGACCATAGCTCGAAACTACCATAGTTTTGATGCGACCCACCTCCCGAAACTACTGAGTTCAAGAATAGTAATGTCTAGTGTCATTTAGGAGCCCTACCTTATATGTATAACTTTATTATACAGATTGTGGGTGACCTTAGTGACGTTTCGAAACCAGCTATTATACTTCAGGGACCCGCCTATCAGGTGAGTTCTATGTTCCCCTTTTTATGTTATGTGCAAATCATTTTAAATGTTTTGGGGCTGAAGTGTATACATTAAATGAATAAATGTTATGAATGCCAATGTGATCATATGTGATACTTATATATATATGAATGTTAATATGATCATACGTAAAATAATGATGAACAAGAATGAAACGAATGTATACAAAGAATGAATGAACGAACGACATAACGAAAAAGAAGAAAATCTTGCTTTATATTTTATATATTGCTTGTTACGAATGCATGTAAATGTATGGACGCTTCGATGATAACGGCTACTTCGGTAGACGGACGACCTCGTGACTATTTTGCAATCGGGACAAACACGTTCCTTCATTAGCTAGGACGTGTGAAAGGCACTAATGGACGGTCGAAGCAATTGCCTTATCAATGATAAGTAGAACGGTTGCATATATAATAGTTCACGTGGGAAACGGATGCCTTAGGGCAGACGGGCGAATATGACGGACTACGACGGTAGTACGGTTAAGACGGACGGCCGAAGGTTTGCCGGACGGTATAGCATAACAGATGGCCGAAAGTTTGCCGGATGTTGTGGAGGACGGACTACGACGGTAGGACGGGCGTATGTCTTCGTGACTTACGCATAAATGAATGTTGGCTGATCACTCTTATGAGTATGACCAATAAATGTTAATGAAAGTAAAGGTGAATGCATATTTATGTGCTCACATACGAATGATAAAAGAAAGCAAAGAATATGTAAATGTGTATTTATATTTATATATTTATACGTAAGTATTTATAAATGAATAATGTTCATACCTAAATGTTTTTAACTAGAACTCACCAGCGTTAGCTGACTTTTAGTATACATTTCAGGTAAAAAGAAGAAAGGTCGTGCATTGGAGTGAAGGCTATCCCGATCAAGGGCTGACATCCCATCCACTTTAATTTTTGTTAAAGCAATGTGTTATGTTTAAATGATTAAGACTTCCGCTGTTATGGCTATGTAATCGAATGATGTAAGCTCACGCTACGTTTAGAAAGTATTCAATGTAATTATTCAGTATCTATGGCTATGTTTATGAGTAAATCCAACAAGTGAGGTCACCCGGGAAAGGGGCCTTACAAGTTGGTATCAGAGCAATAGTTTGAGAGATTCAGACATCCCTAAATGTCTGGACTCAAGCTGATAATGGGACCAACGCACGGATGTCAGTCTGGGTAGCCGACGCCAACGCCAGTGCAGTAAGTAAGTCATAAAGTTAATGCCTATAGTTAGGGATAGATACCTTAACTTAGAACGCTTAGATGTCAATGTCACTACTGATGTGAAGAGTTTCGAACCCGAAAAGCAAAGCAAATTATTAATCACAAACCGGTCACTGTAATTAAGAATTTACCTTGCTCGTACTGTTCTAAACTATGATCTGAAGGAATGACATTGATGTATACCTTTTTACTCAACAGGAAATCTAGAAAACTATGGCTCGTAAAGGAGGAACTGGACGCCGAGGCGGTCGCACTGGCCGAGTCGGTAGACCGCCATTGAACCAAAGATATGAGGAAGAGGAGAGTGTGCACGTGGAACACACTGAGAGCGTGCATGAAACAAATGTAACCCCACCAGCTGAGGGCAATGAAGGATCTCTACGACTGGAACCCGAAGTTAGAGATGCTATTGCCCGTGAGGTCATACTAACTCTAAAGAAAGTACTGCCTGATCTGTTATCTGAGGCACTAAAGAAGAGCAAAGAGGAGGAGGAAAACAACCATGAGGAGAAAGTTTATGATAGTGACGGGGATGAAGTGACAGTGAGACTGAACACCCATGGGTGTACCTACAAAGGATTTAAGGACGGTGATCCGCCCAAATTTGATGGAAACAAGGATTCGGTGGCTACGTTTGAATGGATCGAGAGGATGAATGGGGTAATCAACATAAGCGAATGCCGACCTGACCAGGCTGTAAAATATGTGACTCACTCTTTCACCAACGAGGCACTAAGTTGGTGGAGGACTATCCAAAGAACTAAATCGCCAAACGCTCTCAAAAGAATGACTTGGGAAGATCTGAAAAAGTTGATAATCCAGAAGTTCTGCCCACAGAACGAGATTGATCGAGTGGAAAACGAGTTTCTAAATTTCAAGGCTGGCAACAAGACTCATCGCCAGTACACTTCAAGATTTAATGAGCTAGCTCAACTGGTACCCCACCTGGTAGAGACTGAGGAGCGATTGATTAAGTATTATGTCAAAGGCCTACCCCAAAAGGTCCGTGTTCATGTGAAAGCTAACCTACCCTCGACTTTCGAGTCGGTAGTGAATCTCTCCGGAATCGTCTATGACGATTATGCCAATGAGGACCCGGTGCCGGAGGCACCAAAGAGGAAGTGGGAGAACTCGTCTAAGGGGACTGGAAGAGGAAATGTTACTGCTGAGGCAAAGAAGCCAAGGAATGATGAGTACGAAATTTGCACAAAATGCGGGAAACAGCACCGCGGTGAATGTTTGGCCGGCTCAACCATGTGTTTTAAATGTGGAAGACCGGGGCACTACTCGAAGGATTGTACTAAGGGCATCAAGTGCCAGAACTGTGGTTGGTATGGGCACGCTACTAAGGATTGCAGGAAGACTGGACAATCTGGTTCGGGGAAAGAAAAAGAAAAGGAACAGCCAAAGGCTAGGACTCGGGCCTATGCTTTAACCGAGGAAGAAGCAAGAGGAAACCCTGACGTCGTGTCGGGTACGTTCCTAGTAAATGATGAACATGCTGCTATTCTGTTTGATTCTGGTGCTAGTAAAAGTTTTATATCCACTGCCTTTAGCCGCAAATTAGACTGCACAATCACTAGCCTTATAAGGGCCTTTAGCGTACAAACTGCTATTGGTAAAAACTCAGTAGTCATCCAAGTGACTGACGATTGCATGGTAGAAATAGAGGGCCATAAGTTTCCATCTAGATTGTACCTTCTAACCTTAGGAGGATTCGATGTAGTATTGGGCATGGATTGGTTAGCTGCCAACGAAGCTCAAATCATATGTAAACGAAAGATGATACATCTCAAGGCCACTGACGGCAGTCCGATTACGGTTTATGGTGACTGGAATAGCACAATGCCGAACGTCATCTCGATGATCAAGGCCGAAAGTTACATGAGGCGCGGTTGCGAAGCTTATCTGGCGTATGTTATTGACGATAGAATGAAAACGAAAGAGCTAAAAGATGTACCCGTGGTGTGCAATTTTCCAGAAGTGTTCCCAGAGGACCTACCTGGTTTGCCGCTCGATCGGGAAATAGAATTTCAGATTGACTTACTGCCAGGAGCTGAGCCCGTTGCCAAGGCACCATACCGATTGGCTCCGTCAGAAATGAAAGAATTAATGTCCCAACTTGAAGAATTAACAGAGAAAGGATTTATCAGACCGAGCATCTCACCATGGGGCGCTCCGGTATTATTTGTAAAGAAAAAGGACGGCAGCATGCGCATGTGCATCGACTACCGTGAATTGAACAAGAGAACAGTAAAGAACAAATACCCACTGCCTAGAATAGACGACCTCTTTGATCAATTACAAGGCGCGAGTTGGTTCTCAAAGATTGATCTCAGGTCGGGTTACCATCAATTGAAAGTAAGAGAGAAGGATGTACCGAAAACTGCGTTTCGTACACGTTACGGGCATTATGAATTTCTTGTGATGTCCTTCGGACTAACCAACGCACCAGCAGCATTTATGGATTTAATGAACAGAGTATGCCGACCCATGTTGGATCGATCAGTAATAGTTTTTATAGATGACATCCTCATATATTCAAAGAATGAAGGTGATCACCACTGTCACCTAAGAGAAGTATTGGAGGTTCTAAAGCAGGAGAAGTTGTATGCAAAATTCTCCAAATGCGCGTTCTGGCTTAGGGAGGTCCAATTCCTAGGCCATGTCGTAAACCCGGACGGCATTATGGTGGATCCTGCTAAGATCGAAGCGGTAAAGGAATGGAACATCCCGAAAACGCCAACTGATATACGAAGTTTTCTGGGGTTGGCAGGCTACTATCGGATGTTCATTCAGGATTTCTCGAGAATAGCCTCGCCACTGACAAAGCTGACACGTAAGGAAGTAAAGTATGAATGGGGACCAACCCAAAACAATGCGTTCGAAGAATTGAAGACACGATTAACCCAAGCTCCAGTCTTGACCTTACCTGAGGGAAACGAAGACTTGGTAGTCTACTCTGACGCTTCGGGGCAAGGATTGGGTTGTGTACTTATGCAACGAGGAAAGGTAATTGCTTATGCCTCGTGACAGTTAAAGATTCATGAAGTTAACTACCCGACTCACGATCTGGAGTTGGCGGCCGTAGTTTTCGCATTAAAGATATGGAGGCATTATCTGTACGGAGTTAAATGCACCATCTACTCCGATCACAAGAGCCTGAAGTACTTCTTCGAGCAGAAGGAATTAAACATGAGACAAAGAAGGTGGTTGGAACTACTAAAAGACTACGATTGCGAAATATTATACCACCCAGGCAAGGCAAATGTAGTGGCTGACGCCTTAAGCAGGAAGGAAGAGTCGACACCTATTAGAATCAAGGCGTGTCAGTTGATTATAACACCAGATTTAATGAATGAAATAGTAAAGGCACAAGATGAGGCACTATTAGAAAGAAATGTGAAACGAGAAAGAATAATTGGACAACAGAGCAACCTGGAGACCAATACGTACAGTGTACGAACTCGTTTTGGCCGGATGTGGATACCTAAGATTGGTGAACTTAGGGCCAAAATCCTTGACGAGGCCCATAAGTCTCGCTACTCTATTCACCCCGGGACAAACAAAATGTACCAAGACTTGAGGAAAGACTACTGGTGGCCTGGAATGAAGAACGATGTGACTGAATATGTGAGCAAGTGCCTGACTTGTTCACTAGTTAAGGCCGAACACCAGAAGCCATGCGGTAAAATGCAACCTTTGCCAATACCGGAATGGAAGTAGGAGGAGATCACGATGGACTTCATCACCAAGCTACCGCGAACAGCTAAAGGTAATGATACCATTTGGGTGATCGTCGACCGCTTGACGAAAAGTGCTCACTTCTTACCTATACGTGAGGCTTCTTCGTCAGAGAAGTTGGCAGAAATTTTTATCAAGGAAATCGTAAGCAGACATGGCATGCCGTTAACGATCGTGTCGGACAGGGACACTCGATTCACGTCAAGGTTTTGGAAGAAATTCAACGAATCCATGGGCACTAGGCTAAACATCAGCACAGCTTACCACCCTCAAACCGATGGTCAATCGGAAAGAACCATTCAGACCTTGGAGGACATGCTCCGGGCCTGTATCATTGACTTCGGTGGTAGCTGGGACAGCCATTTGCCCTTGGCAGAATTTTCATATAATAACAGCTATCACTCAACCATTGACATGCCGCCATTTGAGATGCTGTATGGGAGAAGATGTCGAACCCCGGTCTGTTGGGGGGAAATTGGACAGAAAGACTTTGCAAGTCTCGAGGTGGTCAAAGCTACTTCTGAAAAATTTGACCAGATAAAAGCACGCATCAAAGCCGCAAAAGACAGACAAAAATCATACGCGGACAAGAGAAGAAGGGATTTAGAATTTCAAGTAGGGGACATGGTACTATTGAAAGTGTCACCCTGGAAGGGGATTATCCGATTCAGAAAACGTGGCAAATTAAGCCCAAAGTTTGTCGGGCCTTTCAAAATCATAGCAAGAGTTGGCCGAGTGGCTTACAAACTCGACTTACCAGATGAGCTCGATGGAATTCACCCTACATTCCACATATCACACTTACGCAAGTGCCTTGCTGACGATACGGCTCACATACCTTATGACGAAATCGAAGTGGATAACAGCTTGAACTATGTAGAAGAACCAATAGCTATTCTTGACAGAGCCGAGAAACGATTACGCAATAAGTCGATTCCTTTAGTCAAAATACAATGGAAACACAAAAAGGGGTCCGAGGCTACTTGGGAGAAAGAAGACGAGATGAAGGAACTGTATCCCCAGTTGTTTAACGTGTAACAGGTTTCGAGGACGAAACCTCATTAAGGAGGGTAGACTTGTAACATCCCAAATAATGACAAGACAAATAGAAAAGGGAAATAAAGTGGGCTTGGCCAAAATTTCGGCCCATGGGCCGAAAAGAAAAGGGGGAAACCCCATTACAAAACAGCAGCTTCAACCCAAACCCCTCTCATTTCATCTTCCTGCGCAAGAATACTAGAGAGAGAGAGAGAGAGCGATCGGCTTGTGAAGAAAACCGCAAGGAGAAGACTCAAGGGCTCGGGAATCATCCGACTCCACCATTTCAACGCATAGCAACAGAAATCGGGCCTGTTGAGGTAAGCATCGCCTCTGATTATGAGTCTTTGCATGTCTCGGGTTTAAATCAAATAAAGATACGATTTTTGCATACGAAACTTGAAACAAATCACGTATTTGAACTCAAGAACGATAAAGGAAGGTGTTTAACGTAAAATGCTCAAGGTTTAATCGATTGGAAATAAGTTGGCTGGAGCAAGGTTCTGGTCAGGGAAGATGCAGACCCATGACTCGAAACTATAGTTTCGATACATACAGACCCGTCGAAACTACTCTAGTTTCGATAGTCATGTTTGACTCGAAACTATCTAGTTTCGATAGCAGCCAATGACTCGAAACTACCATAGTTTCGATAGGATCTCATGACTCGAAACTACCTAGTTTCGATAGAAGGATTATGACTCGAAACTACCTAGTTTCGAGTGTAAGACCATAGCTCGAAACTACCATAGTTTTGATGCGACCCACCTCCCGAAACTACTGAGTTCAAGAATAGTAATGTCTAGTGTCATTTAGGAGCCCTACCTTATATGTATAAATTTATTATACAGATTGTGGGTGACCTTAGTGACGTTTCGAAACCAGCTATTATACTTCAGGGACCCGCCTATCAGGTGAGTTCTATGTTCCCCTTTTTATGTTATGTGCAAATCATTTTAAATGTTTTGGGGCTGAAGTGTATACATTAAATGAATAAATGTTATGAATGCCAATGTGATCATATGTGATACTTATATATATATGAATGTTAATATGATCATACGTAAAATAATGATGAACAAGAATGAAACGAATGTATACAAAGAATGAATGAACGAACGACATAACGAAAAAGAAGAAAATCTTGCTTTATATTTTATATATTGCTTGTTACGAATGCATGTAAATGTATGGACGCTTCGATGATAACGGCTACTTCGGTAGACGGACGACCTCGTGACTATTTTGCAATCGGGACAAACACGTTCCTTCATTAGCTAGGACGTGTGAAAGGCACTAATGGACGGTCGAAGCAATTGCCTTATCAATGATAAGTAGAACGGTTGCATATATAATAGTTCACGTGGGAAACGGATGCCTTAGGGCAGACGGGCGAATATGACGGACTACGACGGTAGTACGGTTAAGACGGACGGCCGAAGGTTTGCCGGACGGTATAGCATAACAGATGGCCGAAGGTTTGCCGGATGTTGTGGAGGACGGACTACGACGGTAGGACGGGCGTATGTCTTCGTGACTTACGCATAAATGAATGTTGGCTGATCACTCTTATGAGTATGACCAATAAATGTTAATGAAAGTAAAGGTGAATGCATATTTATGTGCTCACATACGAATGATAAAAGAAAGCAAAGAATATGTAAATGTGTATTTATATTTATATATTTATACGTAAGTATTTATAAATGAATAATGTTCATACCTAAATGTTTTTAACTAGAACTCACCAGCGTTAGCTGACTTTTAGTATACATTTCAGGTAAAAAGAAGAAAGGTCGTGCATTGGAGTGAAGGCTATCCCGATCAAGGGCTGACATCCCATCCACTTTAATTTTTGTTAAAGCAATGTGTTATGTTTAAATGATTAAGACTTCCGCTGTTATGGCTATGTAATCGAATGATGTAAGCTCACGCTACGTTTAGAAAGTATTCAATGTAATTATTCAGTATCTATGGCTATGTTTATGAGTAAATCCAACAAGTGAGGTCACCCGGGAAAGGGGCCTTACAAGTTGGTATCAGAGCAATAGTTTGAGAGATTCAGACATCCCTAAATGTCTGGACTCAAGCTGATAATGGGACCAACGCACGGATGTCAGTCTGGGTAGCCGACGCCAACGCCAGTGCAGTAAGTAAGTCATAAAGTTAATGCCTATAGTTAGGGATAGATACCTTAACTTAGAACGCTTAGATGTCAATGTCACTACTGATGTGAAGAGTTTCGAACCCGAAAAGCAAAGCAAATTATTAATCACAAACCGGTCACTGTAATTAAGAATTTACCTTGCTCGTACTGTTCTAAACTATGATCTGAAGGAATGACATTGATGTATACCTTTTTACTCAACAGGAAATCTAGAAAACTATGGCTCGTAAAGGAGGAACTGGACGCCGAGGCGGTCGCACTGGCCGAGTCGGTAGACCGCCATTGAACCAAAGATATGAGGAAGAGGAGAGTGTGCACGTGGAACACACTGAGAGCGTGCATGAAACAAATGTAACCCCACCAGCTGAGGGCAATGAAGGATCTCTACGACTGGAACCCGAAGTTAGAGATGCTATTGCCCGTGAGGTCATACTAACTCTGAAGAAAGTACTGCCTGATCTGTTATCTGAGGCACTAAAGAAGAGCAAAGAGGAGGAGGAAAACAACCATGAGGAGAAAGTTTATGATAGTGATGGGGATGAAGTGACAGTGAGACTGAACACCCATGGGTGTACCTACAAAGGATTTAAGGACGGTGATCCGCCAAAATTTGATGGAAACAAGGATTCGGTGGCTACGTTTGAATGGATCGAGAGGATGAATGGGGTAATCAACATAAGCGAATGCCGACCTGACCAGGTTGTAAAATATGTGACTCACTCTTTCACCAACGAGGCACTAAGTTGGTGGAGGACTATCCAAAGAACTAAATCGCCAAACGCTCTCAAAAGAATGACTTGGGAAGATCTGAAAAAGTTGATAATCCAGAAGTTCTGCCCACAGAACGAGATTGATCGAGTGGAAAACGAGTTTCTAAATTTCAAGGCTGGCAACAAGACTCATCGCCAGTACACTTCAAGATTTAATGAGCTAGCTCAACTGGTACCCCACCTGGTAGAGACTGAGGAGCGATTGATTAAGTATTATGTCAAAGGCCTACCCCAAAAGGTCCGTGTTCATGTGAAAGCTAACCTACCCTCGACTTTCGAGTCGGTAGTGAATCTCTCCGGAATCGTCTATGACGATTATGCCAATGAGGACCCGGTGCCGGAGGCACCAAAGAGGAAGTGGGAGAACTCGTCTAAGGAGACTGGAAGAGGAAATGTTACTGCTGAGGCAAAGAAGCCAAGGAATGATGAGTACGAAATTTGCACAAAATGCGGGAAACAGCACCGCGGTGAATGTTTGGCCGGCTCAACCATGTGTTTTAAATGTGGAAGACCGGGGCACTACTCGAAGGATTGTACTAAGGGCATCAAGTGCCAGAACTGTGGTTGGTATGGGCACGCTACTAAGGATTGCAGGAAGACTGGACAATCTGGTTCGGGGAAAGAAAAAGAAAAGGAACAGCCAAAGGCTAGGACTCGGGCCTATGCTTTAACCGAGGAAGAAGCAAGAGGAAACCCTGACGTCGTGTCGGGTACGTTCCTAGTAAATGATGAACATGCTGCTATTCTGTTTGATTCTGGTGCTAGTAAAAGTTTTATATCCACTGCCTTTAGCCGCAAATTAGACTGCACAATCACTAGCCTTATAAGGGCCTTTAGCGTACAAACTGCTATTGGTAAAAACTCAGTAGTCATCCAAGTGACTGACGATTGCATGGTAGAAATAGAGGGCCATAAGTTTCCATCTAGATTGTACCTTCTAACCTTAGGAGGATTCGATGTAGTATTGGGCATGGATTGGTTAGCTGCCAACGAAGCTCAAATCATATGTAAACGAAAGATGATACATCTCAAGGCCACTGACGGCAGTCCGATTACGGTTTATGGTGACTGGAATAGCACAATGCCGAACGTCATCTCGATGATCAAGGCCGAAAGTTACATGAGGCGCGGTTGCGAAGCTTATCTGGCGTATGTTATTGACGATAGAATGAAAACGAAAGAGCTAAAAGATGTACCCGTGGTGTGCAATTTTCCAGAAGTGTTCCCAGAGGACCTACCTGGTTTGCCGCTCGATCGGGAAATAGAATTTCAGATTGACTTACTGCCAGGAGCTGAGCCCGTTGCCAAGGCACCATACCGATTGGCTCCGTCAGAAATGAAAGAATTAATGTCCCAACTTGAAGAATTAACAGAGAAAGGATTTATCAGACCGAGCATCTCACCATGGGGCGCTCCGGTATTATTTGTAAAGAAAAAGGACGGCAGCATGCGCATGTGCATCGACTACCGTGAATTGAACAAGAGAACAGTAAAGAACAAATACCCACTGCCTAGAATAGACGACCTCTTTGATCAATTACAAGGCGCGAGTTGGTTCTCAAAGATTGATCTCAGGTCGGGTTACCATCAATTGAAAGTAAGAGAGAAGGATGTACCGAAAACTGCGTTTCGTACACGTTACGGGCATTATGAATTTCTTGTGATGTCCTTCGGACTAACCAACGCACCAGCAGCATTTATGGATTTAATGAACAGAGTATGCCGACCCATGTTGGATCGATCAGTAATAGTTTTTATAGATGACATCCTCATATATTCAAAGAATGAAGGTGATCACCACTGTCACCTAAGAGAAGTATTGGAGGTTCTAAAGCAGGAGAAGTTGTATGCAAAATTCTCCAAATGCGCGTTCTGGCTTAGGGAGGTCCAATTCCTAGGCCATGTCGTAAACCCGGACGGCATTATGGTGGATCCTGCTAAGATCGAAGCGGTAAAGGAATGGAACATCCCGAAAACGCCAACTGATATACGAAGTTTTCTGGGGTTGGCAGGCTACTATCGGAGGTTCATTCAGGATTTCTCGAGAATAGCCTCAACACTGACAAAGCTGACACGTAAGGAAGTAAAGTATGAATGGGGACCAACCCAAAACAATGCGTTCGAAGAGTTGAAGACACGATTAACCCAAGCTCCAGTCTTGACCTTACCTGAGGGAAACGAAGACTTGGTAGTCTACTCTGACGCTTCGGGGCAAGGATTGGGTTGTGTACTTATGCAACGAGGAAAGGTAATTGCTTATGCCTCGCGACAGTTAAAGATTCATGAAGTTAACTACCCGACTCACGATCTGGAGTTGGCGGCCGTAGTTTTCGCATTAAAGATATGGAGGCATTATCTGTACGGAGTTAAATGCACCATCTACTCCGATCACAAGAGCCTGAAGTACTTCTTCGAGCAGAAGGAATTAAACATGAGACAAAGAAGGTGGTTGGAACTACTAAAAGACTACGATTGCGAAATATTATACCACCCAGGCAAGGCAAATGTAGTGGCTGACGCCTTAAGCAGGAAGGAAGAGTCGACACCTATTAGAATCAAGGCGTGTCAGTTGATTATAACACCAGATTTAATGAATGAAATAGTAAAGGCACAAGATGAGGCACTATTAGAAAGAAATGTGAAACGAGAAAGAATAATTGGACAACAGAGCAACCTGGAGACCAATACGTACGGTGTACGAACTCGTTTTGGCCGGATGTGGATACCTAAGATTGGTGAACTTAGGGCCAAAATCCTTGACGAGGCCCATAAGTCTCGCTACTCTATTCACCCCGGGACAAACAAAATGTACCAAGACTTGAGGAAAGACTACTGGTGGCCTGGAATGAAGAACGATGTGACTGAATATGTGAGCAAGTGCCTGACTTGTTCACTAGTTAAGGCCGAACACCAGAAGCCATGCGGTAAAATGCAACCTTTGCCAATACCGGAATGGAAGTGGGAGGAGATCACGATGGACTTCATCACCAAGCTACCGCGAACAGCTAAAGGTAATGATACCATTTGGGTGATCGTCGACCGCTTGACGAAAAGTGCTCACTTCTTACCTATACGTGAGGCTTCTTCGTCAGAGAAGTTGGCAGAAATTTTAATCAAGGAAATCGTAAGCAGACATGGCATGCCGTTAACGATCGTGTCGGATAGGGACACTCGATTCACGTCAAGGTTTTGGAAGAAATTCAACAAATCCATGGGCACTAGGCTAAACATCAGCACAGCTTACCACCCCCAAACCGATGGTCAATCGGAAAGAACCATTCAGACCTTGGAGGACATGCTCCGGGCCTGTATCATTGACTTCGGTGGTAGCTGGGACAGCCATTTGCCCTTGGCAGAATTTTCATATAATAACAGCTATCACTCAACCATTGACATGCCGCCATTTGAGATGCTGTATGGGAGAAGATGTCGAACCCCGGTCTGTTGGGGGGAAATTGGTCAGAAAGACTTTGCAAGTCTCGAGGTGGTCAAAGCTACTTCTGAAAAATTTGACCAGATAAAAGCACGCATGAAAGCCGCAAAAGACAGACAAAAATCATACGCGGACAAGAGAAGAAGGGATTTAGAATTTCAAGTAGGGGACATGGTACTATTGAAAGTGTCACCCTGGAAGGGGATTATCCTATTCAGAAAACGTGGCAAATTAAGCCCAAGGTTTGTCGGGCCTTTCAAAATCATAGCAAGAGTTGGCCGAGTGGCTTACAAACTCGACTTACCAGATGAGCTCGATGGAATTCACCCTACATTCCACATATCACACTTACGCAAGTGCCTTGCTGACGATACGGCTCACATACCTTATGACGAAATCGAAGTGGATAACAGCTTGAACTATGTAGAAGAACCAATAGCTATTCTTGACAGAGCCGAGAAACGATTACGCAATAAGTCGATTCCTTTAGTCAAAATACAATGGAAACACAAAAAGGGGTCCGAGGCTACTTGGGAGAAAGAAGACGAGATGAAGGAACTGTATCCCCAGTTGTTTAACGTGTAACAGGTTTCGAGGACGAAACCTCATTAAGGAGGGTAGACTTGTAACATCCCAAATAATGACAAGACAAATAGAAAAGGGAAATAAAGTGGGCTTGGCCAAAATTTCGGCCCATGGGCCGAAAAGAAAAGGGGGAAACCCCATTACAAAACAGCAGCTTCAACCCAAACCCCTCTCATTTCATCTTCCTGCGCAAGAATACTAGAGAGAGAGAGAGAGAGCGATCGGCTTGTGAAGAAAACCGCAAGGAGAAGACTCAAGGGCTCGGGAATCATCCGACTCCACCATTTCAACGCATAGCAACAGAAATCGGGCCTGTTGAGGTAAGCATCGCCTCTGATTATGAGTCTTTGCATGTCTCGGGTTTAAATCAAATAAAGATACGATTTTTGCATACGAAACTTGAAACAAATCACGTATTTGAACTCAAGAACGATAAAGGAAGGTGTTTAACGTAAAATGCTCAAGTTTTAATCGATTGGAAATAAGTTGGCTGGAGCAAGGTTCTGGTCAGGGAAGATGCAGACCCATGACTCGAAACTATAGTTTCGATACATACAGACCCGTCGAAACTACTCTAGTTTCGATAGTCATGTTTGACTCGAAACTATCTAGTTTCGATAGCAGCCAATGACTCGAAACTACCATAGTTTCGATAGGATCTCATGACTCGAAACTACCTAGTTTCGATAGAAGGATTATGACTCGAAACTACCTAGTTTCGAGTGTAAGACCATAGCTCGAAACTACCATAGTTTTGATGCGACCCACCTCCCGAAACTACTGAGTTCAAGAATAGTAATGTCTAGTGTCATTTAGGAGCCCTACCTTATATGTATAACTTTATTATACAGATTGTGGGTGACCTTAGTGACGTTTCGAAACCAGCTATTATACTTCAGGGACCCGCCTATCAGGTGAGTTCTATGTTCCCCTTTTTATGTTATGTGCAAATCATTTTAAATGTTTTGGGGCTGAAGTGTATACATTAAATGAATAAATGTTATGAATGCCAATGTGATCATATGTGATACTTATATATATATATGAATGTTAATATGATCATACGTAAAATAATGATGAACAAGAATGAAACGAATGTATACAAAGAATGAATGAACGAACGACATAACGAAAAAGAAGAAAATCTTGCTTTATATTTTATATATTGCTTGTTACGAATGCATGTAAATGTATGGACGCTTCGATGATAACGGCTACTTCGGTAGACGGACGACCTCGTGACTATTTTGCAATCGGGACAAACACGTTCCTTCATTAGCTAGGACGTGTGAAAGGCACTAATGGACGGTCGAAGCAATTGCCTTATCAATGATAAGTAGAACGGTTGCATATATAATAGTTCACGTGGGAAACGGATGCCTTAGGGCAGACGGGCGAATATGACGGACTACGACGGTAGTACGGTTAAGACGGACGGCCGAAGGTTTGCCGGACGGTATAGCATAACAGATGGCCGAAGGTTTGCCGGATGTTGTGGAGGACGGACTACGACGGTAGGACGGGCGTATGTCTTCGTGACTTACGCATAAATGAATGTTGGCTGATCACTCTTATGAGTATGACCAATAAATGTTAATGAAAGTAAAGGTGAATGCATATTTATGTGCTCACATACGAATGATAAAAGAAAGCAAAGAATATGTAAATGTGTATTTATATTTATATATTTATACGTAAGTATTTATAAATGAATAATGTTCATACCTAAATGTTTTTAACTAGAACTCACCAGCGTTAGCTGACTTTTAGTATACATTTCAGGTAAAAAGAAGAAAGGTCGTGCATTGGAGTGAAGGCTATCCCGATCAAGGGCTGACATCCCATCCACTTTAATTTTTGTTAAAGCAATGTGTTATGTTTAAATGATTAAGACTTCCGCTGTTATGGCTATGTAATCGAATGATGTAAGCTCACGCTACGTTTAGAAAGTATTCAATGTAATTATTCAGTATCTATGGCTATGTTTATGAGTAAATCCAACAAGTGAGGTCACCCGGGAAAGGGGCCTTACAAATAAGTTCTCCCATTACCATTTCAGAGCTTCGGGAGCTGTGTCCTCGTTAGCATAATCGTCATAGACGATTCCAGACAGGTTGACTACTGATTCGAAGGTCGATGGTAGATTAGCTTTTACATGAACACGGACCCTTTGAGGTAGGCCCTTCACATAGTACTTAATCATTCGTTCTTCTGTCTCCACCAGGTGGGGTACCAGTTGAGTCTTGTTGCCAGCCTTAAAGTTTAGGAATTCATTTTCCACTCGATCAATTTCGTTCTAGGGACAAAACTTTTGGATTATCAGCTTCTTCATGTCTTCCCATGTCATTCTGGCAAGAGCGTTTGGCGACTTTGTCCTCCGAATGTTCCTCCACCAACTTAGTGCCTCATTGGTGAAAGAATGAGCAACATACTTAATAGCCTGGTCTGGTCGACACTCGCTGATGTTGATTACAGCGTTCATCCTCTCAATCCATTCGAACGTAGCCACTGAATCCTTGTTCCCATCGAACTTGGGTGGGTCTCCGTCCTTGAAACCTTTGTAAGTACACCCACAATTGCTTGATCCCACCTTTACTTCATCCCCATCACTGTCAAACACTTTCTCTTCATGGTCTCCTTCATCCTCCTCTCTACTTTTCTTTAGTGCCTCGGATAGTAGATCAGGCAATACTTTCTTCAGAGTGAGTACAACTTCACGGGCAATAGCATCCTTGACCTCGGGTTCCAACTATAGAGACCCTTGATTTTCGTTCCCAGTTGGGGTCACATCTGTTTCGTGCACACTCTCAGTGTGTTCTACGTGCACACTCTCTTCCTCTTCATGTCTTTGATTCAATGGAGGTCTACCGACTCGGCCAGTGCGACCGCCTCGGCGTCCTGTTCTTCCTCCACCAGCCATAGTTCCTAGTTTCCTGATGGTTATAAAGGGAATACGTCAATGCCATTCCTTCAGATCATAGTTTTAGAACAGTACGAGCAAGGTAAAATTTTAATTACAGTGACTGGTTTGTGATTACTAATTTACATTGCTTTTCGGGTTCAAAACTCTTCAAATCGGTTGTGACATTGACATCTAATGGTTCTAAGTTAAGGTATCTATTCTTATCCAAGTGCATTAACTTTAGTACTTACTTACCGTGCTGGTGTTGGTGTTGGTTACCCATACTGACATACGTGCGTTGATCCCATAATCAGCTTGAGTCTAGACATTTTGGGATGTCTGAATCTCTCAAACTATTGCTCTGATACCAACTTGTAAAGCCCCCTTTCCCGGGTATCCTCACTTGTTGGATTTACTCATAAACATAGTCATAAATACTGAACTTAAATTAAAAACATTCAAGAGTAGCGGAAGCAAACATCATTTGAATTCATAACATAACAGCGGAAGTCTTAACAATTAAAAACATAACATTGTCTTAACATGTATAAAAGTGGGATGTCAGTTGCTTGCCGGGTAACCATCACGCCTTCGCACGACCCTTCCTTTCTTTACCTGAAATGTATACTAAAAGTTAGCTAACGCTGGTGAGTTCTAGTTTAAAAACAATCAGGCATAACATTTATCTTATCGTTAAGTATTATATACATATAATATACGTGCTTTTGCATATTCTTTGTTTTACTATTCTCACATAACATTCATACTGAGTATACAAATATGTACATACATACTTACTTTGGGGAGAACATTCATTGGTCATACACATATGGGTGATCAACCCGTCATAATTGTCGCGTGAGTCACAAAGACAAACGCCGTGAGAACTACCGTCGTAGTCCTTTTCATAAACAGTCCGTCGTAACATAAATCCGTCCGACAACCTTTGTCCGTCCGCCTAAACCTGTCCTACCGTCGTAGTCCGTTCATTCGCCCGTCTGCCCAAAGGCATCCGTTTCCCACGCGGCTATTATGTATGCAACCGTTCTACATGTAATAAGGCATTTGCTTCGACCGTCCATGAGTATCTTTTATACGTCCTAGCTTATGAAGTAACGTTTTTGTCCCGGTTGCAAGATAGTCAAGTGGTCGTCCGTCTACCGAAGTAGCCGTTGTCATCGAAGCGTCCATAACGTTTACATACATTCATAACATGCAATATATAAAATATAAAGCAAGATTTCATTCATTCACGTTATGTCATTCTTTCATTCATCCTTTATAATCATACGTTTCATTTTTTCTTTATCATTCATTTTGATACATATATGTATATATCACGTATGATCACATTGGCATTTATAACATTTATTCATTTAGCATATACACTTCAGCCCCAAAATATTTAATAAGGTTTGCACATAACATAGAAGGGGCACATAGAACTCACCTGATGAGCTAGTCTCGTCCTGTCCTAACAGCGGTCCAATGAGTGCCACAGACGATATGGATTGGTTAATTACACATACATCAGACCTAATTTAAACTATACACTTTTACTTCAGCTGAACTAGGCGAACTTAAGGCTAAGTTCGTTGCCTAAAGTCTAGGCAAACATATAGGCGAACTTAAGGCTAAGTTCGCTGCCTAAAGTCTAGGCGAACTTGTCCTAAGTTCGCCTGATTTGACCAAGCGAACTTAACCAAGCGAACATAATCAGACGAACATAATCAGGCAAACATAATCAGGCGAACTTAATAGGCGAACATGCTAAGTTCGCCTCTTGATGGCCATAAGCGAACTTTCCAGACGAACTTGATAAGTTCGCCTAACCTTGCCTAAGTTCGCCTGTCGAACAGTCTTCTTCCCCAACAAGTCCGAAATTCTTGCATGCTAACCTGATCAGTCCAATCTTACAACTTTCTTTGTTGAAAACGTGCGGTTTTCATGCTAGATGCTAGTCCTAAGCTTATTTTCAAGTTTCATCCGTAAAAACGTCACCTATTTAGCTAAAACCCGAAAATCCCAAATTAAACAAAAACTCAGTTTAGGTTCGAATCATTACCTGGATTGGGATTCTGATTCAGAGGTTTTGCTCACGAGCTCAGCAGTAACGTGCTCCTTCTATTCTGGTTCGATCCGTCAACTTTCTCTCTGTAGGCCCAAGCTCTCCTTTCTCTCTCTAAATTGCAAATGGTGGAAGTTTGGAGGATTGAGGCTCTCTTGGCCCTTATATACCTAGGCTTCCCTCGGCCCGTTGGAGCCGAGCCCAAGCCCATCCATTTTCCTTTCATCTATGATGATTAAATCTCGATCGCGTTATTATTTATTTATTTACTATTTTTGGGATGTTACACGTAAAGTCCGCATAACACAAACAATTACAATTAATTAATACAACAGAAAAATATTTAGAATTATTTTCTAAATATACGATCATACTCCGAATACTAAATCTTTAATATGTATTATATAAAGATTCTCGCAAAAACATTCTAGAGTTGTCGTTGTAAATTACTCTCTCAAGGTGCATATAAAATGTGAGCGAACACATTTACGAATAAAAATATACGTAAACTTGAACGTTTTCATTCAAGTTCGTTAATGCGTCTAAACTAAGATATATATATATATATATATATATATATATATATATATATATATATATATATATATAGTAGGTTAGAATCCCGTGTATTACACAGGTTGAATAAATGTAATATTATATAGTTAGTAATAAAAAAATTTATATCTTTAAAAGCCCGTGTATTACACTGGTTGAATAAAATATAATGTAATATGTTAACACATACACTCGTCAAAATGGAACAATGTGAATATGTAAATACATGAGTAAAGAGTTTTTATTTGGATCTTAGATGGCTATAAAATTGTTTTCAGTTTGTAGAATTCATAAAAATATGATAGAACAATTTAATTAATGATAAACACAGTTTTAAATTTAAAAATCTGTAGAAAAAAATTGAAACAAATAATTAATTTAGTTGCCTAAAATAGTGGAGTTGATTATTAATAGGAGAGAGAGGCGGGAAAAATGAGAATGTGAAGGCCTAGAAATGTGACAAGTGTCCCTCTCAAAACCTTGATTTATTAGTTTGTATAGATATATCTATATACACACACATATAACCCACAAGGTACGATCATTGGTGATTAACAACTCTTATACAAATAAAGTCTAGAATTATGTTCATTTGCACAAAATATATATTGGTAACTAAATCTTTAAAAGTTATAACAAAAATGTTTGTTTACATGGCCTTAATTATTTTCCTATATGTGAACACGTACGAGTAGTTAAGATAATAACTATGTCAAGATTCACTAGTAGAATATCAAAACTAGTCATACCACACAATATTGTTAGGACATAGTTTGTAATGACAAAAGCTTTGTAATAGTTTAGATCTAATGTCTTTATGTTTTTGTAATGTAAAATGTACTAAGTGTTTATGCAAGTTATGCTAGAGGCGAACTTGTTAAGTTCGCCTAGTCTAACAGAGGCGATCTTGTTAAGTTCGCTTAAGTCTATCTGAGGTGAACTTGTTAAGTTCGCTTAGTCTGTTAGAGGCGAACTTGTTAAGTTCGCCTAATGCAGGTCAGATGTCTATAAATAGGGTTTACAGAGTCAGTTAGATGAGTAGAACAGAAGAGAACAGAGTTGAACGATTTGGTCTGATTGAGTCTGTAAACTCTATTGAGAATTGGAATACAAGCGTGAATGTTATTTACTTGATTGTCTCTATTGTCTTTTGTGTATGCAATCGTTGATTCGTTGGATTCCACACTCCGAGTTAACGACACGTCTTATCAAGAGAACGATCCGTAGAAGTGCCATGAGGACCTACAAGTGGTATCAGAGCTTATGCTCGTGATTCTTGGTGATTCTAGACGGTTTTGTATGCAAATTGACAAGAAATTCATCATCTTTGAAATTTTCATTTCCATGGAGTTTTCAAGCTTAATTTGGTTCTGATTTGGTGTTTTTGAAGAGGATTTTGAAGAAATTGATCCGATAGAAAGGTTCTAATTGAGAAATTACACAATCCTACGGTTTGATTTTGACTAATTCCTTCAAATCAGTGAATTATGAAGTTTTATGTTGATTTTTGGTTCGTGGTTTCTGGACTGAACTGTTCTTGATTTTGATTTTGCTGAAGCAAGCGAACTTGCTGATTTGGTGTGCAGGCGAACTTGTCAAGTTCGCTTCTCACAAATTAGGCGAACTTAATTAGATTTCTGGATTCTGGTTTAAGCGAACTTATTAAGTTCGCTTCATATTAACTTCGCTTGGGTATCACAGAAGCGAACTTATTATCTTCGCCTAAGGTAGTGGGTGTTCAACACTTGGAAATTTTTCAAGAAAATGGAAAATATGGTACAAGTAACGAATATGTTCAATTATGATAATGAGATTGGTACATCTCAAAAACTGCCGAAGTTGTTGAATCTTGCTGATTATTCTAATTGGAAAGATAGGTTTGATCAGTTCGTATCTTTTACCGATACCAGTCTATGGATTCCTATTTTAGAAGGTTATACGCATCCGACTTATTCGTGGATGGGAAAGGATGATGTTCCAAAGCCGGTGTCAGCGTTAACCACTGAAGAAAAGTTGCTGTTTGATAGGGAAAAGAAAGCGATGGTAAGTATTTCGATGTCTCTTCCGAAGGAAATATATCACAGTTTCAAACAATTCAAGTCTTCTCAACAACTGTGGGAAGCATTACAGAAAAGATGTGAAGGTAGTTTGGATGTAAAGAAGAGTAGAAAAGAGCTACTGAAGAAGCAATTCTTGGTCTTCAAACATTTTCAAAATGAATCCTTGGATGATCTTGCTACCAGATTCTATCATCTGCTTAGTGAACTGTCGAGTGCTTCTGTGGTGTATGAGACTGAAGAAATTAATGATAAGTTCTTGGAGGCATTACCATCAAAATTTGATGTGTATACGGTTTTGATAAAAGAAAATATCAAGTACAAAACCATGTCTCTTGAAGAAGTTCTTGGGAAGATTCAATCGCATGACCTGAATATGAAGAAGAAAGAGACTAACATGGAGCATATCCAGGATCCTTCAATGTATTTTGCCAAGACTTCTGGTAAAACTGGTACAGGGGTTGCATTCTTTTCTAGCGATGCTCAATATTCTTCTAATGATCAGTGTTCTGGAGTTCCTATTCATTCTGGTCATTCTAGTCATTCTGGATTTTCTGCGACTACAGCTTCTACATCTTCTGGATCTCATATAAATCAAAAGGTTGCTGATGATTATCTAGCTATGTTTTCCTCATTCATGGCTTCGTATGAGAATTTATTGGAGGGAAAATTCATGATCCTGAGGTTATTGAAGAAGATTTCAGACAGATCCACCCTGTTGATCTGGAAGAAATGAACATCCAATGGAATATGGCCATGTTGATGCGTCAAGCAAAGGATTTCTTGAAGAAAACTGGTAGAAAGTATATTGGGTCTAATAGTCGATCATGCATGGGATTTGATAAAACCAAAATGCGTTGTTATAACTGTCAAGAATATGGTCACTTTGCTAAAGAGTGTGTGAAGCAAAAGGTTGCGTTTGATTCTCAGAAGAAGCTGAATAATTTTCAGAATAATCGTAATCAATCACATGGTTCATCTGGAAATTCAAATCATGCATCTGCATCATCGGCGTTGGTTGCTCAGAAAGATGAAAACTATGACTAGGGTATTCATCTGGAAGATTTAGTGGGTGCTGTAAGTCAAGCCTTTGTAGCATAAATTCATTCTGAAAAATCAGAAGAGGTGACTGATGATGACAGTTCGAGTGATAGTTCGAGTGATGGTTCGAGTGATGGTGAAAGTGTGCAGATTGTTGATGAAGAGATAGAACAAGTGCAGAATATTGATTCTGATGTTGCATCAGGTGTTGCTGAAGATGATATTGTTCTAACAATAAATGCTTCTGATGGGGCTGATTCAGAGAATATTCCCATTGCCAAAGTTTTTATGGCAGACATGTCTGATCCGTCAAAGGTAAAAGACTCTGTTTGTCATATTTACTGTTCTAACTGCATTACTGTAAAAGATAAATTGCAAAAGGTCATGGATGATAACACAAACTTGATTTGTGATATAAAATCGATGCATTCAGTTAATCAGAAACTGAAAGATAATGATAAATTGTGCATCGATAGAATTGAGTCTTTGAAAAGAGACTTAAATTCTCTGGGTTGAAATATAAAGAACAAGCTTATCATCTGGATGTGGCTTATGCTGAGATAGAAAAACGAAATGAAGTTGTTGCTCAAAAGAATAAAGAAATTTCTGACAAAGAGTCTGAGGTGATCAAACTTCATAGAAAGTTGGAAAATTTTGAAAATTCTTCTGTTGTTTTGGATTATTTTAATTCAAATGCTGATCCTACTAAGCGGGTTGCTGGTATTGGATTTATTCCTCCACCATTTAATGCAAGTTATGTGGTTGAACCTGAAATCATTCATGAAGAGGAAATTGATCCAAAAACAGTATTAAAAGTGAATCCGGTAACTGGTGATGATATGTTTGATGTAAAGAAGGTTGAAGGTATTCCAAAAGAGGTGAAACTTGATGAACCAACAGTTGTAAAAACTGTTACCCGTGATAGATGCATTCTGACTGAACCTGATGAGGTGAAAGTTGTTACACCTAAGCTTTCCCCAATTTTACAATCAAGTGGTTTTGTCGATGTTGGTCATCAAAAGGTGCATTCATCAAAGGTGCCTACACAGGTTTATGTTTCAAAGAATTCAGTAAACTGTTCTGGACAATCTTTTGAAGCTTATTCCTCTGATGGCTCCTCAAACTCAAAGAACACTCCTTATTTTAGAACTTATCAAGAGAGAAGAGTTTGTTTTCATTGCAACGAGGCTGGTCACATTCTGGTCAATTTTCCTTATAAGAACCAGGGCAAATTGAAGATTGTTCCTTCACAACCAAAAGTAGTGAAGATTCTGAAAAGAACAGATGAGGGAAAGTCATCTTTTAGTTTGGAGAAAAATATGTCCTATCGATCTTTTGTTAAATCCTCTGGATTTAAAAAGCAGGATAAATTGAATTCTAAATCATTCGTTTGTCAAGAGAAACTTGAGATTCCTCATGTTAGAATTTCAAAAGATTCTCATTCTGAAGTTAAACTGTCTAGACCACAAAGGAGAAGACGAAACAGAAAATTGAAGAAAATTTAGGAAACATCTGAATCTAATAATAATATATCAAATAATGTTTTTCAAAATAATCAAAATGTGTCTTCTTTAAAAAAATCTGATGGTGAAACTTCTATTCCAAAGGTTAATGATAAGATTGATTGTGAATTGCTAGAAGTTGTTTATTTTGATCAATCTGGACGACCCAAGACCACAATGGCTTGGGTTCCTATTTCTAACTGATTTTCGTTGTTTATGTAGGGACAACCAAGGAGGACTATCAACAATACATGGTATGTGGATAGTGGTTGCTCTCAACATATGACAGGGAATATTAGATTGCTTGAAGATATTAAAAATATTGATGGAGGTTATGTCGCTTTTACGGGTAATAAAGGCGGGTACATAACTGGACATGGTACTTTAAAGAATGACAAAGTCAAATTTGAGAAGGTGAATTATGTGGAGCAGCTTGAACATAATCTTTTGAGTGTATCACAAGTTTGTGCCAAGAAGTTTTCGTTCCATTTCAATGATGCTGAGTGTTATATCTTGAAACCGGGTTTTGTTATTCCTGACGAATGGATTCTCATGAAGGCTTCGAGGAGAAATGAAACGTATGTCCTTGACATGAGTGTCGCTACTACAACGGATTCAATTCCTACATGTTTACTCTCTAAGGCGTCGGAATCAGATTCTATTTTGTGGCACAGGAAGCTAGCTCACATCAACTATCAGAAGATGAACTATATTATTAAGAATGATCTGGTTCTTGGTATTCCGAAGATGAAATTCTGTGTTCCTGATGATTGTATTCCTTGCAAGAAGGGGAAACAACGAAAGAAATCACACAAATCTAAATCGAAGAATTCTATCGTAACTCCTTTGGAGCTGATGCATATGGATTTGTTCGGTCCGATTAGTATCAGGAGCATTGGTGGAAAATCGTACTGTTTGGTAGTAACGGATGATTTCTCTAGATTTTCATGGGTTAAGTTTCTTTCTTCTAAAGCTGAAACCACAGAGTTGGTACAATACTTAATCCTGGGTTTGGAGAATTTGTTCAATCTGAAGGTCAAAAGAATTAGGAGTGACAATGGAAGCGAGTTTAAGAATAGCAAGATGGGCTTATTCTGTCTACAAAAGGGAATTCATCATGAATTCAGTGCACCATATGTTCCTCAACAAAACGGTGTTGCTGAACGAAAGAACCGGACGTTGGTTGAAACGGCACGCACGATGCTTGTAGATTCTAAGCTTCCAGTTACTTTTTGGGCTGAAGCTGTGAATACTGCGTGTCACGTTTTGAATAGGGTCTTGACCGTCAAGCGACACAACAAGACTTGCTACGAGTTGTTGAATAATCGAAAGCCGAATCTGGATTATTTACTACCTTTTGGTAATCCTTGCACCCTGTTGAAAGTTAGAGATGTCCCAACCAAGTTCAGTGCTAAGGCTATTGAAGGGATTTTTCTAGGGTATGTTGCAAATTCTACTTCCAAGAGGGTTTATAACAAAGAGAAGCGCCAACTTGAAGAATGGTTCCATATTGACTGTTCAAATCGGTCTTTACCTCAAATGGCGATTGGACCAGATTGGGCATTTGATTATGAAAACTTATTCAAGTCTTTTCATTTACCTTCTGATATTTCTCCTGTTGAAGCTGTTGTTCTCTATGATTCATGTCAGGATGCACAGCACAATGGCTTTCTACCAAATGCAGTTCCACATTCATCGGTTCCATCTACTTCTGCTCCCGATCCTAATGTTGCTTCTTGTTCGGGACCACAAGATTCAGAGAGTGAGGAAGACAATGCTATTTTTCAAGATTCTTCTGCCGATCCTTTGTTGGGTGATGATCCATTACCTTCGACACAGGATTCGGGGGAGATTCCTACAAATTTAGACTCGGAAATTCCAATTAATCATGATTTGTCTTATCAATCTGATACAATTCATGTTGAAGTGTTGCCTGTTCCTAAGGTTGCTTCCATCAAGGAACTCAAAGATCATCCGGTGACAAATATAATCGGGAATTTGCAGGATGGAGTGAAAACACGTTCTATTGTTGACAATACTTGTTTGTATACATGTATTAATGATTCTGGTGTTCTTGATGATTGCACACATTCATGTTTTATTTCTCAGGCCGAACCAAAAAATGTTGAAATGGCTTTAAATGATAACAATTGGATAGAGGCCATGCAGGAAGAACTTGCTCAGTTTGACAAACTTAAGGTTTGGAATCTTGTAGATCTTTCGAAGGGTGTGTATCCGATTGGTACTAAATGGGTGTTTAAATGTAAGAAATACGATCGAGGTGTCGTGGTAAGAAACAAGGCAAGATTAGTTGTCCAGGGTTTCAATCAATAAGAGGGAATTGATTACACCGAGGTTTATGCGCCTGTTGCGAGGCTTGAAGCTATACGGATGTTTCTGGCTTTTGCTTCTTATAAAGGTTTTAAGGTGTTTCAATTGGATGTGAAAAGTGCGTTTTTATATAGAAAGGTCAAGGAGGAGGTTTATGTTTGTCAGCCGCCGGGGTTTGAAGATCCACTTAATCCGAATATGGTTTTCAAGCTTGATAAGGCCCTCTATGGTCTTCATCAGGCTCCTCGAGCGTGGTATGAAACATTGTCCACACATCTTTTGGCAAATGATTTTGTTCGTGGAAAGATTGACTCGACCTTATTTATAAAGAAATCAGGGGGAGATTACCTACTGGTGCAGATATATGTGGACGATATTATTTTTGGCTCAACAAATGAAGGGTTATGCAAAGATTTTGAGAGTGTTATGAAGTCGAAGATTGAAATGTCAGCTATGGGAGAGTTATCGTTTTTCTTAGGTTTACAAGTAAATCAAAAGGAAGATGGTTTGTTTATTCATCAGTCCAAGTATGTCAAAGACATCTTGAGCCAGTTCAAGATGGAGGACTGTACCCCATATGATACTCCGATTCCGGTCAATCATAAGTTGAATTCTGACCCGGATGGAAAAGATGTGGATTGTCGACTTTACAGAGCAATGATTGGATCTCTCATGTACTTAACCGCTTCAAGGCCAGATATAATGTTCGCTGTGTGCATCTGTTCCAGATTCCAGGCAAAACCAAAAGAATCTCACTTAATAGCTGTAAAAAGAATCTTTCGTTATTTGAAAGGAAAACAAAGATTGGGACTATGGTATCCACATGGTTCTAACTTTGATTTCAATGCTTATACTGATTCTGATTTTGGTGGTTGTTGTTTGGACAAGAAATCTACAACAGGTGGTTGCCAGTTCTTGGGTAATTGACTTGTTTCCTGGCAATGCAAAAAGCAAACCACAGTCTCTATTTCTACATGCGAAGCAGAATACATCGTTGCTGCATGTTGTTGTTCACAGATCCTGTGGATACAACAGCAATTAAGAGATTACGGTTTGAATTTCATAGGAACCCCTATGCTTATTGATAATAATGCTACAATGTCTATAACTAATAATCCTGTTAAGCACAGTAAAACAAAGCACATTGAGATTAGATATCATTTTATTCGTGATTGTGTAGAGAAAAGGTTGATTGAGCTAGTAAAGGTTCATACTGATGATGATTTTGCCGATTTGTTTACCAAGGCATTTGATCGTACCAGGTTTGAATTTCTAATCAAAATGATAGGTATGATCAATCCCGAATAAAAGTTTTTCAAAATCAGATTTTCGTGGAAAATTTTGTTTTTAATATCTTTTGTTGCTTTATTACATTTCTGCATTTTAAATTTTCAGTCAAAAAGTTCTTAATTTATAAAAAGTCAAAACAAAGTGAAAAATATAAAATTTAACATCATTTGAAGTTAGGGAAGAAATGATAGTACATCAGTGATTAGTTCATTTCACACGACCTTATTAGACCTTTGATTTATGATTGATTAAACTGAGTTGATTTGATCTAAATTTCAAAGTCTACATAAATGAGAAATGATAGTGTTTTGAATGCTCTAATCTTGATAATATGTTTTTAAATTTGTGTATGAGTTTTGAAACTTGAATTGTCAATAGACTAGAAGCGTTTTGAAACTAATAGTACTGTGAAAATTAAATATGATATGATTACATTTGTGATTTGAATCCATCATATGCCTGGGTATGTGTGTAAAAGATCATTATCAGATAAAGAATATATGGTTTTAAAGAATTTCATGAGACCAATATCGAATTATATCTTTAGCACAAATCTATTTCAGTTCACATCACTGCCCATGCCCCGAAAAACATGCAATGTATTGTTGAACTAAGATATGCTTTCAAAATCTGTTGAAACATATCTATTTCAGTTCACATCACTGCCCTTGGATCAGTTAGATACATCATCTAGTCTGATTCCATTGAATCTTATCCAGATAATAGTTGGATCCTCATACCTGAATCTGTTGATTCTCATTATACAACCAATTCATTAGAATCTTCTGATTCTGAATCATCATGATTCTTATATCCTTTGGGATCTGCTTCTATTCTTGTGCTAAATGAGATAATTTCATCTTGGAAATTGATCTAATATTAAAATAAACTGTATATGTCTTGAAGATAGTGCAATTTTTATTTCTGTTTGATATATATGTGGGGTACATGATGTTTTTCATCTAAATGGTACTAAATCACATGAATTTGGAGAATAAATGCTTATAGTTTCAAATCATATAATATTGACAAATTTAAGAATTCATGCTTTATATTACAAATTCGGTATGAATAGTTGAGCACTTCATTACCTGATCTCATTTACTTTGAAATTTATCGCGTATCATTTCAAATATTATTCAAATACTGAAAAGAATGTATAAAAATGAAAAAGATGTAAAGCGCACAATAATGAGTTGGATTGTTTCATATCATTGGTTACTCTTGTTTATTGCTTAAAATGTGTGATGAACTACTCAGATACTGATATGATCTTCTTACTCATGATGTTCATTCAAAAATATGTTATTTTTGTTTGTACAGATAAAAATCCAAAAATATGTGATTCCGTTTGTATAGATAAAATTCAAAAAGATTTTGTTTTTTATTTTCCATGAAAATTCTAAGCTTTTATTAAATTGTTCGGGATTGGATCGAATACATGCTGCTGACGGAAGTTCAAGAAGTGACAGGTTGAAAGTTGGTAAAAAAATTTTATCAAGGGAAAAGTTGAAGTCATTATGTTCGCCTAACTCTGGTGAAGCGAACTTAATATGTTTGCCTGATGTTAGTGAAGCGAACTTATTATGTTCGCCTAGGGATTGTTAAGCGAACTTAACAAGTTCGCCTAAATAAGCGAACTTAATCTGTATAAGGTTTTTGTCCAGGCGAACTTAAACAGTCATCCTCTTCAAATTTCAAGCGAACTTGTCTGTGTGTCGACATTTTTTATAAATTTTCAAAATCAGTGATTATTGGGTTGTTTACCGATTTATTCTTGTTCGGATTTGAAATACGAACTTGCCTAAGGTCTTTTAATCGAATTTCATCCGTTCAATCGTGAGAAAATTACCTTTTTCAGTTCGGTTTTCATCGCTATTTTGAACGGGACTGTTTTGCCCCAAATTGATGTTTCTTCTGACGTAAATCATACAATTGATCATTGATATTGATTCATTAGTGCTAATCGATGTGATTCCAATGCTTATTTCATGATTTCCAATCGATTTGAAGATATTTGATTTCTGGATTGGTATTTGAAACGTCAGACAGGTTCAGGCGAACTTGTTCAATCGAACTTGTCTAGGCGAACTTAATAAGTCCACCTCTTGCAACACTAAGCGAACTTATTAAGTTTGCCTAGGGGTCAGAAGGGTTTTGGACTTGTTAATTTTTTTTTTGTTTGAAATTTTTCTTTTTGTTAATTTTTTTGTTTTGTTTTTGTTTCAATTTTTTTTTGTTGTTTGTGTTTGTTATTTGTCTAATGTGTTTGTTGTCCAAATATTTTTCAGATGGCTCGTCGTGTCAAATACAAACATAACCAGGTGGCATTGTTAGATCCTAACATGTCAGAGGCCGTAAACTTTCAAGGAATTATTGGATTTCTAAATCGTTCACGACTTCGTGTCGCATTATCTCCAGATCCATACATTAGTCTGGTGTATATTCAGCAATTTTGGGACACAGTTCATCAAGATACTGACGTAGAACCTCATGTTCTTCGTGCCAATGTAAACAATACGGAGATTGCAATATTTGAAGAAACTATTCGTGCTGCTCTTGCTCTAGGTGGTGCTGCTGATGATCCTATGTCATATCCTGGTACATTGATTATGGGATGCTTTCAGAGTATGGGTTACCGTGGAAAACCTAATGATACACAAGCTCGTAAGGGTGGATTGGTTGGTGAATGGAGATATTTCATGCATGTGATTATCCAATGCCTATCTCCTAGTAAAGCTGGTACAGATGGATTAAAGATTGCTCTACAAGTTACAATGGTGGCTTTGACCTTGAACAAACGGTTCAATTTTGCTCTTTACATTTATCGGGAATTGGTAATGAAAATCACTCCTGCTGAAGGTCAAGGATTTTTGATGTATCCTCGTTTTATCCAGATGATTCTGAATCATCTTATTCCTGATCTCCCACAGCATCCGATTCGATTAACTTTGACTCCGATGTCCAAGCATATCTTTACTGATTGCACTAAGGTGAAACAGCAGAAAGCAGCGTTGATTCCTGTTAATACTCCATGGTTTGGTCACTTAATCAATCCTGATTATGTTGAACCACCAAATGACAACTGGTTTCATCCTGATGAGATAGCTCAAGTGCAAGGTCCGAATGTTTAACAACAACAACAACAACAACAACCATAACAACCTATTCAACAACCAGTACTAGTTCAACAACAACAAGTTCCCGTACAACAACAAATTCCTATTCAAGAACAAGTTCCAATTCAACAAGCTCAGGTTGATATACCTGTTAATGAACCTGTTCCAGAAGAGGTCGTTCATGAACATGAACAAGATCTAGGGATGAATATGGATGATTTTGTTGATGACGCTGTGAACTCACCCATTCATGAAGCTGAAGGGAATGTGGTGACAGATAATGAGTTGAATTCTAGCTCAAGTGATACGATTTTACCTATTTATGAAGAAACCGAATCTGATGAATCTAGAGAGTTTTCCTCAGATCATTATGAAAGGTTGGCTCGTATACCATTGGCTAATGCTGGTAAACGTATTAAATCTACAGCCAGAAGACAAAGACGTAAGTCTGTTCGGGATCCTCCTTCCAGATCAGTACTTGGAAAAAAAACATTGGTGGATGAGAGTTCTGATAGTGATTTCAATCCGGATCCTAAAACTCAAAAGCTTATGTCTGCTTCAATTGCTGCTGCTCAATCTTCACAGGGTGTAGAGGATGCTACTTTTGTTGCTTCCTTACTAGTTACACCTGCAAGTTCTAAAGATCCATCTCCTGTTCTAACTCCTGTTCCTCCTATGATTATTCCTACTCCTAGTCCTTCGGTTCCTCAATCTTTGGCTGGTCCTTCCAAGCCTTCTGATTCTGATAGGATTACTTTCCTTGAATCTCAAGTGCTTGCTTTACAAACTCAGGTAGACACTCTTGTATCTACTACTGATACTCAAAGACAGCTGGTGATTCAGACTCAAGCTACACAGATTGCTGCCATGCAGGCATTAGTGTCCAAACTTGTTGAGCGTCTTGACGCTCAGGGGGAGTTAAGGATACGTGATACATATCACACTGAGTCTATTCAAAGACATGATGATGAAGACAATGATCCTTCTGGTAATATTGAGGGTGATCGTCAATACGCTGACGTTAATAATCCTATATCTAGAGTTCAGGGGGAGTCGACATCATAATCCATTGAAGGAAACAAAGATACTTCTGGAGTTAATGAAGAAGAAATTTTATTATTGGAGTTCTTTGCAGAGTCTGAGGAGGAAGAAGCTGAAAAGATAGCATGTCTTGATGACATTGATGAATTATTCAATGACATAGAAGATGATGTGTCAGATAATGAAATAGAAGAAGGAGAGATAGTGGAGATAGAGAAAGAGAAAGGTCAAGATAAAGTGACTTATGAAGGATGTGATGGTCTTAATGTCCCTTATAATTTCATCCAAGATGATGTTATTCCTGAGTTCACTTATGAAGGAGTAACAGATTATATGGACTCTTTTGAAGACATCACACTGCCTGAAGATACTGCTGATTCTAAGATTGATACTGATGATGAAAACATTCAATCCAATAAAGATGCTGAAACTGATACTACTCACACTGAGTCTCCAAAGGTGAATGAAGAACCTGTGATGTACATAAATACAGGTATGACTAGAGAACAGTGGAGAGAAGTTGTGAATAGATGGATGAAGGTGCTACCCAAGTCTCAAGCACAACCTGCTCAGAAAGAAAAATATGTGAATAAAGAGAGGTGTGTAGGAAGAATCATAAGTTGGTTTTATGATAATGACACAAAATTATTTGCTATTAAAAGATCTAATGGTGTTCAGTACTTAAAGCCGAGGATCAAGTATTTCAATACCTTACCAAGGTGTGAAATGAATTGTCTAGCTTCAAAGCCACTTATTAATAGATTCAAGTTTGGTTTAGCTAATGTGATTGCAAATCTGATCAAGAGAGAAGGTGGTTCGGGGAAGTATGAAAGGCTAACGCTTCAAAAAGGAAAGAGAGTGAAGAACATAGATCAAAAGACTGGGAAAGTAACCTGGAAGTACAAATTCAAACCAGTACGTGATGTACACAAAATACCATTGAAGAAGATTCCTCAAGATTTCCTTGGGAATATGAAATGGTGGTATGTCGATGTTAATACTGGTGAAGCAAGTATTGAAGATAAAGACAATAAGGTCATTGTATGTTTCTTTGACGTAATGAATCTTATTAACTTTTCAAAGAAAGATCAGAGGACGTTGAGAAAGAATGAGATCATGTACACTGATGAATGGAAAGAACAAGGATTGTAGTACAAGAGAGTGTTGTAGATATGTAGAAGATATGGAGTGCATGCAGGCAGCAGATTATAGGATAATTGGAAGAGCTCATCATAAAGATAGAAGACTGAAGATCAAGCTATTGTCAAGGGGGAGTCTGTTAGGACATAGTTTGTAATGACAAAAGCTTTGTAATAGTTTAGATCTAATGTCTTTATGTTTTTGTAATGTAAAAAGTTATAACTGTTTATGCAAGTTATGCTAGAGGCGAGCTTGTTAAGTTCGCCTAGTCTAACAGAGGCGAACTTGTTAAGTTCGCTTAAGTCTATCTGAGGCGAACTTGTTAAGTTCGCTTAGTCTGTTAGAGGCGAACTTGTTAAGTTCGCCTAATGCAGGTCAGATGTCTATAAATAGGGTTTACAAAGTCAGTTAGATGAGTAGAACAGAAGAGAACAGAGTTGAACGATTTGGTATGATTGAGTCTGTAAACTCTATTGAGAATTGGAATACAAGCGTGAATGTTATTTACTTGATTGTCTCTATTGTCTTTTGTGTATGCAATCGTTGATTCATTGGATTCCGCACTCCGATTTAACGACACGTCTTATCACGAGAACGATCCATAAAAGTGTCATGAGGACCTACAAATATATAGGACGCTTTAATAATTAAAACTATCGAATCAGGTATTATATCACGAGAGCACCTACCGGGTTTACACTAACTAGGACCGAGCTAACTAGCACTTAGAATGCAACTAGTGATTGGAACAAGTCCTAACCCCCCCCCTCTTAACACCCCCTTTCGCCCGAAGGTTGTGGGGCCACCCACAATCACCATCAAACCCCTTTCTTTATCATGATTGTTGTCATAAACCCATGCCCCTTCAACCATGGATCAAGCAAAGATCAAATCAATCTCATCTACTATGCGTTGTAATGATGTTGTTGAGTCCAACACTCAAACCCCATCCCTTTTACATCCCTATATATCGACAAACACCACACATACACTTAGCTCTTTCAAAAATTCAAGAACAAGTCCATTGAGGTGGTTAGCTAGAGTTTTGGAGATTGTAAGAGCTCTTGAAGTCTAGGAGTCGGTTTCACTAGCAACTCAAGCCATAACCACCTTCTACTCATGTTCTTCTCCTATCTTGTCTAGCTGTATGAAACTGACACCAAACTCTAGTTCCATCTTTATTTTTTTGTTTTAAGCTTGTTGTTCACCGTAAAAACTAAAGAGTTGGGAGATAATGATTTTTTTATAATGTTTAACAAGTAACAACTTGAATAATTCAAGATTTAAAACAAGTAAAACATATATATATATATATATATATATGTATACATGTTTAATTTTATTGTTATTTTGGAAAGATTGATAAGTATCTTCATATATGCATAAAAATCGAGACATGTATATGTATGAACTTGGAAAATTGTTAAATGTATATATAGATAGAAATCGAAAATAGATATATATGTACATGGTTAAAGTTATTAACTTGGAATGAGTTTATGAAATGTTTAGATAATTGAAACAAGATATATATATATATATATATATAAATATATATATATATATATATATTTATGTGTGAGTGTGTGTACACATTGCCGTAACATGCATATAGGTATGTATAACTTAAATGTGATCATGGAGTTTGCTTTGATTATGAAGGTATACATGTATTGAAAACCCTAATAATATGTATATGGGTATGCATAAAGTATACGTATTTGTTAAGTTAGGTGCATGTATAATCATGACAAATCCACATGTAATGATATAACCATATGAAAGTACATGTGCTTGAAACATATGGATAGATTTGTCTAAAAATATATGTTAACATATGCATGAGAAATAGTAAAAATACTTTAAAGCATATATAAAAACATAGAAATACATGTAAGCATGCAATTGATAAAAATAAATAAGGATGTATGCATGATGAACATAACTAAGTTAATAAACGTCGTTCGGAACATAAGTATTTGCATGTGGACGTAGTGACGTGATTTGTACATACGTAGAATAATTAACATGCATGGATATACTTGAACGAAATTTAAAATTGTACACAATTATTTTTGAGAAATAATTATATGTATATACGTGAATCCTAATGTGAATAAACTATAAGTTGTCACACCCTCACCAAGGCGGAAACGCGAGGTGCGACGTTCATGGTTTCCAAAGCATATGATTACCGCAAACACATACATGATAAATGGATACATAAACAAGTTTAAAGTTTTACATTCCAAAATATAAATTGAGTTTACAAAAAGTGAAGATTTCGCAAATATGACTCTATTACAATGAGTTATACAAGAGAAATCCCCCAAAAGTTGTATCCATCGTGCATGCATGTATCCTACATTGCTAACCTTGCGGTCACGTTCAATTTCCTGAAAAACATACTTAAAATTGTCAACAGTAGGTTGGTGAGTTCACAGGTTTAATCAAATAGTTCTTTGTAAAATTCCATTGTTCGTAAATAGTTTCAGGTGCATGTGATAAACAGAATAAGAACTGTTGAACCATTTGTAAACTAGCTAGGAATACAAATAATATGTTCATACATGAGGCGTAACCAAACCATGACAATTGTACACGCCCCTAATTTCGTTATCCGGTTCTATGCGGCCATAAATCCTCCAGATTGTGGTTAGCGCGACTAACCATGACCGGGAGACGTCACTCTCCATAGTACTATTCATAGGACCCTAGGCTACAGTTAATGGTTACTACATTGTTCCAGGGGGCTTTAGCGGCCTCTCTTGTTGTTCTCATCTCATGTAAACATAAAAGTCGTGCCTTATTCTCTTGTTATCCCATAAAATAGTTGTAAGTATGTTCTTCCCCCAAATATTGAAAACAGTAAAAAGGGGCCGTGAAACTCACCTTGTTTTTGTGTATATTTGTAATGATACTTGTTGTAGTCAAACTTGACTATTCGTACCCTAAATACCAAAGGGTAAATTGTGTTACGACCGAACGTCTCATATTGCAAATTGTTCACCGACTTTGTAAATCTGGTTGTTTTTGTTTAAAATATCCTCTTAGTGGTTCAACACTTGTTTCGTTATAAAAATAGTTCCAAGTTACTGCCCAAAAGGGGACTAACACAGGTATCGAAACTACCTAGTTTCGATTGGGCAATTGAGTATCGAAACTTCCTAGTTTCGATTGAGTAGTTGGGTATCGAAACTACCTAGTTTCGATTGGGTATGACAGTTGTCGAAACTTCCTAGTTTCGATTGACAACTAGTATCGAAACTCCTAGTTTCGATTGAGTAAACATGTATCGAAACTCCTAGTTTCGATTGAGTAAACATGTATCGAAACTCCTAGTTTTGATTGAGTATTTGAGTGTCGAAACAACCTAGTTTCGATTGAATAGTTGGTATCGAAACTCCTAGTTTTGATTGAGTTAACTGGTATCGAAACTCCTAGTTTCGATTACTGGACTTCTGTTTGACAGAATTAGTCCTGTATATTTATGTTTTAAAACTTGAATTTGACACACTTTTCTTGTTATCTTACTTGCGATTGAACATTTTGTATGCTTAGATACGGTTTTAAAGAAAATAAAGTGGATAGTATTGAGTTTTTACCTTAAAACCGAGATGAAGATGATGAAAGAAAACAGAGAATGATCTTGATTCTTCTGTAAAATTTCTTTTAGAAACACTTGAAATCTTCTTAAAACACCGAATGATGGTAGTTTTTGTCTTAAAACTTGGCTTCGATTTGGAGAGAAATGGGAAGATTTTCGTAAGAAAATGAGTGATAATAGAGTTTGTGAGAGTTTTGAGTGAAAGGGTATGGTTTTACCTGAGTTTTCACAAGTGGGAGGTATGGGTTTGATGATAAATAATTTGAATGTGAGTGAAAAATAATCGTGGGAATGGCCTTCTCTGGCTTCGGCCGAGAAAGTCAATAAAAGTGGGTTGGGTAATTTGATTTATCAAACAATTAGTTTTAGGTATTAGTTTAATATTATTTAGAGTTTTAAATGGTAATTAAATTCGGTTTATACTGGTATGTGAACCGGTGACTCCCAGAATTACCAAAAATATAAAATGAGACAATGTGCAGTCTTTGTTAGGCCTTAATGTCCTTGTTTGTGAAATTAAGTAAATCACAAAAATAATTATAACGTATACTTGTTTAATACATGTACGAATATTGACCTGAAATGTCGGGTGTCACATTCTCCCCATGTTAAAAGAATTTCGTCCTGAAATTCAATATGTGTCATCTTGAACTGGTGTATCCTTAAACAAGGAGGGGTATTTCGTCTTCATTTGATCTTCTCGTTCCCATGTATACTCAGGACCACGTTTGGAGTTCCAACGTACTTTAACCAGTTTGATTCGACTACGTCTCAGCTTTTGAACTTTCCAATCTGAAATCTCAATCGGTTCCTCGATGAAATGCAACCTGTCGTCTATGTGAATCTCATCAGGCGGTATAATTAACGTCTCGTCTGATAAACACTTCTTGAGATTTGATACATGAAACGTATCATGTACATTGCTTAGTTCTTGTGGCAACTTGAGCTTGTAAGCCACAGGGCCAACCCTAGCCAGTATTTCAAACGGTCCAACGTATCTAGGGTTGAGTTTACCACGGTTACCAAACCTCGCAACGCCTTTCCATGGTGTGACTTTTAACATTACTCGGTCACCAATTTGAAATTCTAATGGTTTCCGTCTGTTATCAGCATAGCTCTTCTGTCTGTCTCGGGCCGCTTTCAGACGGTCCTTGATTTTGAAGATCTTATCTGTGGTTTCCTGGACAATCTCAGGGCCTGTCAAATGTTTTTCACCAACTTCCGCCCAACATAGCGGTGAGCGGCATTTACGACCATATAAAGCTTCAAACGGAGCTGCCTTAATGCTCGTGTGGTAGCTGTTATTATAGAAAAACTCCGCCAATGGTAAATGAGTATCCCAATTACCTCCGAAATCAATTACACACGCACGGAGCATATCTTCTAAGGTTTAGATAGTCCTTTCACTTTGACCGTCTGTTTGTGGATGGTATGCCGTGCTCATGTCAAGACGTGTGCCCATGGCTTCTTGTAATGATTTCTAGATTCTAGACACGAATCTGCTGTCTCTATCAGAGATAATAGAAATTGGCACTCCATGCCTAGCCACAATTTCCTTGATGTAAAGCTTTGCAAGTTTCTCGGTTTTATCCGTCTCCTTGATAGGTAGAAAATGAGCTGATTTTGTTAAACGGTCGACAATTACCCATATGGTATCATAACCACTGGACGTCTTGGGTAACTTTGTGATGAAATCCATAGAAATTTGTTCCCATTTCCATTCGGGAATTTCAGGTTGTTCTAACAATCCCGACGGTTTCTGATGTTCTGCCTTTACCTTTGAACATGTCAGGCATTTACCGACGTAAATAGCAATTTCTCCTTTCATGTTCGGCCACCAATAGTGTTCTTTCAGATCCTTATACATCTTATCTGAACCTGGGTGAATGGAGTACCTGGACTTGTGGGCTTCGTCCATAACTAACTCCCGTAAATTACCAAAACAAGGTACCCAGATTCTATTTGCAAAGTATAAAGTATCATCTGATTTTGGCTCTAACTGTCTGGTCATTCCTCGTAAAGCTTCATTATGAATGTTTTCTTCTTTGATTGCCTCTTGTTGTGCCATCCAGATTTGAATCGTGAGACTCGTATGAATTGTCAATCCTAGGGCACGAACACGGAGTGTTTTAACCCGTTCTTTACGACTTAAGGCGTCTGCTACGACATTGGCTTTCCCAGGGTGATACTTGATATCACAGTCGTAATCATTCAGTAGCTCTACCCAACGACGTTGTCTCATGTTGAGTTCCTTTTGATCGAAGATATGTTGAAGACTCTTGTGATCAGTAAAGATAGTGCATCTTGTACCGTAAAGATAATGTCTCCAAATCTTGAGTGCAAACACAACTGCGCCCAACTCCAAGTCATGGGTCGTATAATTCTTTTCGTGCACTTTTAGTTGTCGTGAGGCATATGCGATGACTTTGTCTCTTTGCATTAACACACAACCAAGTCCTTGGTGTGATGCATCGCAGTATACGACAAAGTTGTCGATTCCCTCAGGAAGGGATAAGATCGGTGCACTACACAGCTTCTGCTTCAGCAATTGAAAAGCTAACTCTTGCTTGTCACTCCAATCAAACTTCTTTTCTTTCTGGGTTAATGCGGTTAAAGGTAGGGCTATTTTTAAAAAAATTTCGATGAATCGCCTGTAATAGCCTGCCAAACCCAGAAATTGACGTACTTCTGTCGGAGTCTTTGGTGCTTCCCAGTTTTTGATAGCTTCAATCTTGGATGGGTCTACGTGAATACCATTCTTATTGATGACGTGTCCGAGAAAGTGAACCTCTCGGATCCAAAACTCACACTTAAAGAATTTAGCATAAAGCTTCTCCTTCCTGAGTAGTTCTAAGATTAATTTCAGATGCTGTTCATGATCCTCCTTGGTTCGTGAATATATTAATATATCATCAATAAATACTATCATGAATTTATCCAAGTATGGCTTGCACACGCGGTTCATGAGATCCATGAAAACAGCTGGTGCGTTCGTCAAACCAAATGGCATAACTAGGAACTCGTAGTGACCGTAACGAGTCCTAAATGCCGTCTTTGGTACATCTTCTTCTTGGATTCTTAGTTGATGATACCCTGATCATAGATCAATTTTAGAATAGAAGCTGGAACCTTGAAGTTGATCAAACAAATCATCTATTCGAGGGAGTGGATATCGATTTTTGATTGTAAGCTTGTTTAACTCTCGGTAATCAATACACATCCTAAAGGTTCCATCCTTCTTCTTTACGAATAGGACCGGAGCTCCCCAAGGTGAGAAACTCGATCTTACGAAACCTTTATCAAACAACTCTTGCAGTTGATTAGATAATTCCTGCATCTCGGAAGGTGCTAGTCGATACGGTGATCGCGCAACCGGTGCGGCTCCTGGTACCAAGTCGATTCGGAATTCGACTTGCCTGGTGGTGGTAATCCAGGTAAGTCTTCAGGAAAAACTTCGGGGTAATCTTTAACGATTGGTATGTCTTCAAGTCGACGTTTCTCGGGTTTCTTTTTGACGACGTGCGCCAGGAATACGCAATAGCCTTTACGTAGGTACTTACGAGCTTTCATGCAGTTTATCATCCTCAATGTCACTCCACTCTTCTCACCTTGAACCGAAAGAACTTCTCCGTTCGGGAGAGGAATATGAACAATCTTCTCAAAACAAAGAATCTCGGCGTGATTCTTCGACAACCAATCCATACCAATAACAACGTCAAAACTTCCCAAGTCAACAGGTAGTAGGTCTATACTAAATGTGTGGTTCTTAAAACATAAGGTACAACCCTGAATGACTTCCCCAGTTTTAATTAATTTCCCGTTTGCTAATTCAATTGTATAATTTTGGTCTAGTTTGCTGGGCTTAATACCGAGTCGAGACTTAAAGTCATTTGACACAAAACTCATATCAGCACCCGTATCGAAAAGTATAGAGGCATAGTGATTATTTATCGGGAACGTACCAGTGACAATGTTTGGATCTTGTCGTGCGTCTCCAGCCCCCATCACAAACGCTCTTCCACGGGCCTGATTGTCGTTTCGGTTCTTCAACTTTGGACAGTCTTTTCTAAAGTGCTTTGGATCTCCACACTCAAAGCATCCCTGATTCGTCCTTTCTGTTCCTGGGTTGACCTTTCCTGCTACTTGATTGGTCTTATTAGGGTTTGCATTGTTCCAACAGTTATGGGCTAGATGCCCATGCTTTTTACATTTTCCACACTGGGTACACCATCCACTGTGATGATACCCACATTTGTCACACTTCGGTAGTGTTTGAAGGTATCCTTTTTGTCCTTCAATGTTGGCAGCATAGGCTTTCATGGTTTCGGGTCTCTTGTAAGCTTGATTCTTGTTTTGATTACTTAGCTTTCCAAACCATTTCCTCTTTTCCCCAGACCTTCCTTCCTCGGTCTCCTTCTTCTCAAACAAACCATCACGCACAGCATTATCCCTTAGCTTGAATGCTAGAGTTATAGCGCTCTTGGCATCCATGGGGTTCGATGAAGTCACCATGCTTCGGATTTGAGGTGCGAGACCCCACAAGTATCTTTCAACCTTCTTGTATTCTGGGGTAACCATGTGTGGAACCAAACTTGCTAAGTCATTGAATCGGTCAGTGTAACCAGCCACATCATCTCCTATCATTTGTAAATTCCACATTTCAGATTCGATCTTTTGCAACTCATTTCGAGGACAGTACTCCTCGATCATCATGGCTTTTAAATCATCCCAAGATAGCTGGTAGGCAGTCTGTCTTCCCAAAGTTTTCATCTGGGAATTCCACCAGGTTAATGCTTTGTCAGCAAGTGTGCAAGTGGCATATTTCACTATACAGTTGGCTATGCATTCACTAATATCAATTACAGATTCCATCTTCTCAATCCATCTCATCAGGCCTACTGCACCCTCGGTGCCATTGAAGTTGCGAGGGTTGCAGGATAGAAAGGCCTTATAAGTGCACTTCTTGTTCGAAGCATCTGTTGGGTCACAAGTCAATATTTTAATAATGTTGTTAACTTAGATCGCGACTGTGTTACAGAGGTGTTTACACATCCTATTACCTCCAGAACCTACAGTAGTGCCACTGACTCCTGCACCTCCTCCGCTACCACTACCATTTCCTCCGACGTTATTCCTATTATCTTCGTACTGCTCCAAGGCGGCGGCTACACGTTGTGATATGAGTTGCTCAACTTCTGCAGAAATCGTCGTGTTGTTTTCACCAGTAGTGTCACGCGGTGTCCATCTTTCGGGTGCCATGGGTCTGAAGTCGAAATGGGGTTAGTGTGTGACGATGTTCAGTGTCTACGATATCCGTACAATATGATGATAAGTTATGAAATGCATATGCAAGGAAAATCGTCTTAGTGAGTCATTTAGATTATAGACTAGGTTCAAATTTTTTTTAGACTCCTAGTTCGCTATAATCAATGGCTCTGATACCAAATCTGTCACACCCTCGCCAAGGCGGAAACGCGAGGTGCGACGTTCATGGTTTCCAAAGCATATGATTACCGCAAACACATACATGATAAATGGATACATAAACAAGTTTAAAGTTTTACATTCCAAAATATAAATTGAGTTTACAAAAAGTGAAGATTTCGCAAATATGACTCTATTACAATGAGTTATACAAGAGAAATCCCCCAAAAGTTGTATCCATCGTGCATGCATGTATCCTACATTGCTAACCTTGCGGTCACGTTCAATTTCCTGAAAAACATACTTAAAATTGTCAACAGTAGGTTGGTGAGTTCACAGGTTTAATCAAATAGTTCTTTGTAAAATTCCATTGTTCGTAAATAGTTTCAGGTGCATGTGATAAACAGAATAAGAACTGTTGACCCATTTGTAAACTAGCTAGGAATACAAATAATATGTTCATACATGAGGCGTAACCAAACCATGACAATTGTACACGCCCCTAATTTCGTTATCCGGTTCTATGCGGCCATAAATCCTCCAGATTGTGGTTAGCGCGACTAACCATGACCGGGAGACGTCACTCTCCATAGTACTATTCATAGGACCCTAGGCTACAGTTAATGGTTACTACATTGTTCCAGGGGGCTTTAGCGGCCTCTCTTGTTGTTCTCATCTCATGTAAACATAAAAGTCGTGCCTTATTCTCTTGTTATCCCATAAAATAGTTGTAAGTATGTTCTTCCCCCAAATATTGAAAACAGTAAAAAGGGGCCGTGAAACTCACCTTGTTTTTGTGTATATTTGTAATGATACTTGTTGTAGTCAAACTTGACTATTCGTACCCTAAATACCAAAGGGTAAATTGTGTACGACCGAACGTCTCATATTGCAAATTGTTCACCGACTTTGTAAATCTGGTTGTTTTTGTTTAAAATATCCTCTTAGTGGTTCAACACTTGTTTCGTTATAAAAATAGTTCCAAGTTACTGCCCAAAAGGGGACTGTCACAGGTATCGAAACTACCTAGTTTCGATTGGGCAATTGAGTATCAAAACTTCCTAGTTTCGATTGAGTAGTTGGGTATCGAAACTACCTAGTTTCGATTTAGTATGACAGTTGTCGAAACTTCCTACTTTCGATTGACAACTAGTATCGAAACTCCTAGTTTCGATTGAGTAAACATGTATCGAAACTCCTAGTTTCGATTGAGTAAACATGTATCGAAACTCCTAGTTTTGATTGAGTATTTGAGTGTCGAAACAACCTAGTTTCGATTGAATAGTTGGTATCGAAACTCCTAGTTTCGATTGAGTTAACTGGTATCGAAACTCCTAGTTTTGATTACTGGACTTCTGTTTGACAGAATCAGTCCTGTATATTTATGTTTTAAAACTTGAATTTGACACACTTTTGTTGTTATCTTACTTGCGATTGAACATTTTGTATGCTTAGATACGGTTTTAAAGAAAATAAAGTGGATAGTATTGAGTTTTTACCTTAAAACCGAGATGAAGATGATGAAAGAAAACAGAGAATGATCTTGATTCTTCTGTAAAATTTCTTTTAGAAACACTTGAAATCTTCTTAAAACACCGAATGATGGTAGTTTTTGTCTTAAAACTTGGCTTCGATTTGGAGAGAAATGGGAAGATTTTCATAAGAAAATGAGTGATAATAGAGTTTGTGAGAGTTTTGAGTGAAAGGGTATGGTTTTACCTGAGTTTTCACAAGTGGGAGGTATGGGTTTGATGATAAATAATTTGAATGTGAGTGAAAAATAATCGTGGGAATGGCCTTCTCTGGCTTCGGCCGAGAAAGTCAATAAAAGTGGGTTGGGTAATTTGATTTATCAAACAATTAGTTTTAGGTATTAGTTTAATATTATTTAGAGTTTTAAATGGTAATTAAATTCGGTTTATACTGGTATGTGAACCGGTGACTCCCAGAATTACCAAAAATATAAAATGAGACAATGTGCAGTCTTTGTTAGGCCTTAATGTCCTTGTTTGTGAAATTAAGTAAATCACAAAAATAATTATAACGTATACTTGTTTAATACATGTACGAATATTGACCTGAAATGTCGGGTGTCACATTCTCCCCATGTTAAAAGAATTTCGTCCTGAAATTCAATATGTGTCATCTTGAACTGGTGTATCCTTAAACAAGGAGGGGTATTTCGTCTTCATTTGATCTTCTCGTTCCCATGTATACTCAGGACCACGTTTGGAGTTCCAACGTACTTTAACCAGTTTGATTCGACTACGTCTCAGCTTTTGAACTTTCCAATCTGAAATCTCAATCGGTTCCTCGATGAAATGCAACCTGTCGTCTATGTGAATCTCATCAGGCGGTATAATTAACGTCTCGTCTGATAAACACTTCTTGAGATTTGATACATGAAACGTATCATGTACATTGCTTAGTTCTTGTGGCAACTTGAGCTTGTAAGCCACAGGGCCAACCCTAGCCAGTATTTCAAACGGTCCAACGTATCTAGGGTTGAGTTTACCACGGTTACCAAACCTCGCAACGCCTTTCCATGGTGTGACTTTTAACATTACTCGGTCACCAATTTGAAATTCTAATGGTTTCCGTCTGTTATCAGCATAGCTCTTCTGTCTGTCTCGGGCCGCTTTCAGACGGTCCTTGATTTTGAAGATCTTATCTGTGGTTTCCTGGACAATCTCAGGGCCTGTCAAATGTTTTTCACCAACTTCCGCCCAACATAGCGGTGAGCGGCATTTACGACCATATAAAGCTTCAAACGGAGCTGCCTTAATGCTCGTGTGGTAGCTGTTATTATAGAAAAACTCCGCCAATGGTAAATGAGTATCCCAATTACCTCCGAAATCAATTACACACGCACGGAGCATATCTTCTAAGGTTTAGATAGTCCTTTCACTTTGACCGTCTGTTTGTGGATGGTATGCCGTGCTCATGTCAAGACGTGTGCCCATGGCTTCTTGTAATGATTTCTAGATTCTAGACACGAATCTGCTGTCTCTATCAGAGATAATAGAAATTGGCACTCCATGCCTAGCCACAATTTCCTTGATGTAAAGCTTTGCAAGTTTCTCGGTTTTATCCGTCTCCTTGATAGGTAGAAAATGAGCTGATTTTGTTAAACGGTCGACAATTACCCATATGGTATCATAACCACTGGACGTCTTGGGTAACTTTGTGATGAAATCCATAGAAATTTGTTCCCATTTCCATTCGGGAATTTCAGGTTGTTCTAACAATCCCGACGGTTTCTGATGTTCTGCCTTTACCTTTGAACATGTCAGGCATTTACCGACGTAAATAGCAATTTCTCCTTTCATGTTCGGCCACCAATAGTGTTCTTTCAGATCCTTATACATCTTATCTGAACCTGGGTGAATGGAGTACCTGGACTTGTGGGCTTCGTCCATAACTAACTCCCGTAAATTACCAAAACAAGGTACCCAGATTCTATTTGCAAAGTATAAAGTATCATCTGATTTTGGCTCTAACTGTCTGGTCATTCCTCGTAAAGCTTCATTATGAATGTTTTCTTCTTTGATTGCCTCTTGTTGTGCCATCCAGATTTGAATCGTGAGACTCGTATGAATTGTCAATCCTAGGGCACGAACACGGAGTGTTTTAACCCGTTCTTTACGACTTAAGGCGTCTGCTACGACATTGGCTTTCCCAGGGTGATACTTGATATCACAGTCGTAATCATTCAGTAGCTCTACCCAACGACGTTGTCTCATGTTGAGTTCCTTTTGATCGAAGATATGTTGAAGACTCTTGTGATCAGTAAAGATAGTGCATCTTGTACCGTAAAGATAATGTCTCCAAATCTTGAGTGCAAACACAACTGCGCCCAACTCCAAGTCATGGGTCGTATAATTCTTTTCGTGCACTTTTAGTTGTCGTGAGGCATATGCGATGACTTTGTCTCTTTGCATTAACACACAACCAAGTCCTTGGTGTGATGCATCGCAGTATACGACAAAGTTGTCGATTCCCTCAGGAAGGGATAAGATCGGTGCACTACACAGCTTCTGCTTCAGCAATTGAAAAGCTAACTCTTGCTTGTCACTCCAATCAAACTTCTTTTCTTTCTGGGTTAATGCGGTTAAAGGTAGGGCTATTTTTAAAAAAATTTCGATGAATCGCCTGTAATAGCCTGCCAAACCCAGAAATTGACGTACTTCTGTCGGAGTCTTTGGTGCTTCCCAGTTTTTGATAGCTTCAATCTTGGATGGGTCTACGTGAATACCATTCTTATTGATGACGTGTCCGAGAAAGTGAACCTCTCGGATCCAAAACTCACACTTAAAGAATTTAGCATAAAGCTTCTCCTTCCTGAGTAGTTCTAAGATTAATTTCAGATGCTGTTCATGATCCTCCTTGGTTCGTGAATATATTAATATATCATCAATAAATACTATCATGAATTTATCCAAGTATGGCTTGCACACGCGGTTCATGAGATCCATGAAAACAGCTGGTGCGTTCGTCAAACCAAATGGCATAACTAGGAACTCGTAGTGACCGTAACGAGTCCTAAATGCCGTCTTTGGTACATCTTCTTCTTGGATTCTTAGTTGATGATACCCTGATCATAGATCAATTTTAGAATAGAAGCTGGAACCTTGAAGTTGATCAAACAAATCATCTATTCGAGGGAGTGGATATCGATTTTTGATTGTAAGCTTGTTTAACTCTCGGTAATCAATACACATCCTAAAGGTTCCATCCTTCTTCTTTACGAATAGGACCGGAGCTCCCCAAGGTGAGAAACTCGATCTTACGAAACCTTTATCAAACAACTCTTGCAGTTGATTAGATAATTCCTGCATCTCGGAAGGTGCTAGTCGATACGGTGATCGCGCAACCGGTGCGGCTCCTGGTACCAAGTCGATTCGGAATTCGACTTGCCTGGTGGTGGTAATCCAGGTAAGTCTTCAGGAAAAACTTCGGGGTAATCTTTAACGATTGGTATGTCTTCAAGTCGACGTTTCTCGGGTTTCTTTTTGACGACGTGCGCCAGGAATACGCAATAGCCTTTACGTAGGTACTTACGAGCTTTCATGCAGTTTATCATCCTCAATGTCACTCCACTCTTCTCACCTTGAACCGAAAGAACTTCTCCGTTCGGGAGAGGAATATGAACAATCTTCTCAAAACAAAGAATCTCGGCGTGATTCTTCGACAACCAATCCATACCAATAACAACGTCAAAACTTCCCAAGTCAACAGGTAGTAGGTCTATACTAAATGTGTGGTTCTTAAAACATAAGGTACAACCCTGAATGACTTCCCCAGTTTTAATTAATTTCCCGTTTGCTAATTCAATTGTATAATTTTGGTCTAGTTTGCTGGGCTTAATACCGAGTCGAGACTTAAAGTCATTTGACACAAAACTCATATCAGCACCCGTATCGAAAAGTATAGAGGCATAGTGATTATTTATCGGGAACGTACCAGTGACAATGTTTGGATCTTGTCGTGCGTCTCCAGCCCCCATCACAAACGCTCTTCCACGGGCCTGATTGTCGTTTCGGTTCTTCAACTTTGGACAGTCTTTTCTAAAGTGCTTTGGATCTCCACACTCAAAGCATCCCTGATTCGTCCTTTCTGTTCCTGGGTTGACCTTTCCTGCTACTTGATTGGTCTTATTAGGGTTTGCATTGTTCCAACAGTTATGGGCTAGATGCCCATGCTTTTTACATTTTCCACACTGGGTACACCATCCACTGTGATGATACCCACATTTGTCACACTTCGGTAGTGTTTGAAGGTATCCTTTTTGTCCTTCAATGTTGGCAGCATAGGCTTTCATGGTTTCGGGTCTCTTGTAAGCTTGATTCTTGTTTTGATTACTTAGCTTTCCAAACCATTTCCTCTTTTCCCCAGACCTTCCTTCCTCGGTCTCCTTCTTCTCAAACAAACCATCACGCACAGCATTATCCCTTAGCTTGAATGCTAGAGTTATAGCGCTCTTGGCATCCATGGGGTTCGATGAAGTCACCATGCTTCGGATTTGAGGTGCGAGACCCCACAAGTATCTTTCAACCTTCTTGTATTCTGGGGTAACCATGTGTGGAACCAAACTTGCTAAGTCATTGAATCGGTCAGTGTAACCAGCCACATCATCTCCTATCATTTGTAAATTCCACATTTCAGATTCGATCTTTTGCAACTCATTTCGAGGACAGTACTCCTCGATCATCATGGCTTTTAAATCATCCCAAGATAGCTGGTAGGCAGTCTGTCTTCCCAAAGTTTTCATCTGGGAATTCCACCAGGTTAATGCTTTGTCAGCAAGTGTGCAAGTGGCATATTTCACTATACAGTTGGCTATGCATTCACTAATATCAATTACAGATTCCATCTTCTCAATCCATCTCATCAGGCCTACTGCACCCTCGGTGCCATTGAAGTTGCGAGGGTTGCAGGATAGAAAGGCCTTATAAGTGCACTTCTTGTTCGAAGCATCTGTTGGGTCACAAGTCAATATTTTAATAATGTTGTTAACTTAGATCGCGACTGTGTTACAGAGGTGTTTACACATCCTATTACCTCCAGAACCTACAGTAGTGCCACTGCCTCCTGCACCTCCTCCGCTACCACTACCATTTCCTCCGACGTTATTCCTATTATCTTCGTACTGCTCCAAGGCGGCGGCTACACGTTGTGATATGAGTTGCTCAACTTCTGCAGAAATCGTCGTGTTGTTTTCACCAGTAGTGTCACGCGGTGTCCATCTTTCGGGTGCCATGGGTCTGAAGTCGAAATGGGGTTAGTGTGTGACGATGTTCAGTGTCTACGATATCCGTACAATATGATGATAAGTTATGAAATGCATATGCAAGGAAAATCGTCTTAGTGAGTCATTTAGATTATAGACTAGGTTCAAATTTTTTTTAGACTCCTAGTTCGCTATAATCAATGGCTCTGATACCAAATCTGTCACACCCTCGCCAAGGCGGAAACGCGAGGTGCGACGTTCATGGTTTCCAAAGCATATGATTACCGCAAACACATACATGATAAATGGATACATAAACAAGTTTAAAGTTTTACATTCCAAAATATAAATTGAGTTTACAAAAAGTGAAGATTTCGCAAATATGACTCTATTACAATGAGTTATACAAGAGAAATCCCCCAAAAGTTGTATCCATCGTGCATGCATGTATCCTACATTGCTAACCTTGCGGTCACGTTCAATTTCCTGAAAAACATACTTAAAATTGTCAACAGTAGGTTGGTGAGTTCACAGGTTTAATCAAATAGTTCTTTGTAAAATTCCATTGTTCGTAAATAGTTTCAGGTGCTTGTGATAAACAGAATAAGAACTGTTGACCCATTTGTAAACTAGCTAGGAATACAAATAATATGTTCATACATGAGGCGTAACCAAACCATGACAATTGTACACGCCCCTAATTTCGTTATCCGGTTCTATGCGGCCATAAATCCTCCAGATTGTGGTTAGCGCGACTAACCATGACCGGGAGACGTCACTCTCCATAGTACTATTCATAGGACCCTAGGCTACAGTTAATGGTTACTACATTGTTCCAGGGGGCTTTAGCGGCCTCTCTTGTTGTTCTCATCTCATGTAAACATAAAAGTCGTGCCTTATTCTCTTGTTATCCCATAAAATAGTTGTAAGTATGTTCTTCCCCCAAATATTGAAAACAGTAAAAAGGGGCCGTGAAACTCACCTTGTTTTTGTGTATATTTGTAATGATACTTGTTGTAGTCAAACTTGACTATTCGTACCCTAAATACCAAAGGGTAAATTGTGTACGACCGAACGTCTCATATTGCAAATTGTTCACCGACTTTGTAAATCTGGTTGTTTTTGTTTAAAATATCCTCTTAGTGGTTCAACACTTGTTTCGTTATAAAAATAGTTCCAAGTTACTGCCCAAAAGGGGACTGTCACAGGTATCGAAACTACCTAGTTTCGATTGGGCAATTGAGTATCAAAACTTCCTAGTTTCGATTGAGTAGTTGGGTATCGAAACTACCTAGTTTCGATTTAGTATGACAGTTGTCGAAACTTCCTACTTTCGATTGACAACTAGTATCGAAACTCCTAGTTTCGATTGAGTAAACATGTATCGAAACTCCTAGTTTCGATTGAGTAAACATGTATCGAAACTCCTAGTTTTGATTGAGTATTTGAGTGTCGAAACAACCTAGTTTCGATTGAATAGTTGGTATCGAAACTCCTACTGGTATCGAAACTCCTAGTTTTGATTACTGGACTTCTGTTTGACAGAATCAGTCCTGTATATTTATGTTTTAAAACTTGAATTTGACACACTTTTGTTGTTATCTTACTTGCGATTGAACATTTTGTATGCTTAGATACGGTTTTAAAGAAAATAAAGTGGATAGTATTGAGTTTTTACCTTAAAACCGAGATGAAGATGATGAAAGAAAACAGAGAATGATCTTGATTCTTCTGTAAAATTTCTTTTAGAAACACTTGAAATCTTCTTAAAACACCGAATGATGGTAGTTTTTGTCTTAAAACTTGGCTTCGATTTGGAGAGAAATGGGAAGATTTTCATAAGAAAATGAGTGATAATAGAGTTTGTGAGAGTTTTGAGTGAAAGGGTATGGTTTTACCTGAGTTTTCACAAGTGGGAGGTATGGGTTTGATGATAAATAATTTGAATGTGAGTGAAAAATAATCATGGGAATGGCCTTCTCTGGCTTCGGCCGAGAAAGTCAATAAAAGTGGGTTGGGTAATTTGATTTATCAAACAATTAGTTTTAGGTATTAGTTTAATATTATTTAGAGTTTCAAATGGTAATTAAATTCGGTTTATACTGGTATGTGAACCGGTGACTCCCAGAATTACCAAAAATATAAAATGAGACAATGTGCAGTCTTTGTTAGACCTAATGTCCTTGTTTGTGAAATTAAGTAAATCACAAAAATAATTATAACGTATACTTGTTTAATACATGTACGAATATTGACCTGAAATGTCGGGTGTCACATAAGTCGTCACAAAAATAATATTTATTTTTGGTAAACATAATAAGTCACCAATATAGGGACATAACATTTTCCTTAAAGAATTGTGCAACGTCTAGACTGGATTAATAATCACCAATGAGTCGTAATATGAAAACACTGTTTTTGCTAAACAAAGAAGTACTTAACGAGATTCGTTAAGTTGGGTGAACAACTTGCATTTAAGACGGGTAGTCTTAACACATGAGTACCCTTGTGTAGTTAGGGTACGGATAGGCAGGAGCTATTAGCATGCTGTTATTTGCTAGCATACATTAAGCATGAGGTGAGTTCACGGCCCCCTTTTCTCTTTTCAATGTTTTGTAAACTACGGGGGAGAAACATACTTACATATCATATTTTAGATTATTGCTCAATACATTTGGAAACATTGTTGTTTCACACACTTGAGAAAACATTGCAAACATTTTTATATGATAACAAGAAAACAAGACACTAACATTATGTCTTACCTGAGGAGAGCGCTAAAAGTCCCCTGAACATCATCAACATTTGTAACCATTAGCTATGGACTTAGCCTAGGATGCTATGAATAGTACTATTGGGGGTGACGCCCCCGGTCATGGTTAGTCGCGCTAGCCGGGACCTAAAGGGTCCAATGGCCGCATATTGTCTTATTCCGTTCTCGTGGTAAAGCGAGGGAGGGGCATTCACCAGTTAGGTTTGGTTATGGTCTCATGTATGAACATATTATTTGTAAGCCTAGCTAGCATACAAATGGATCAACAATACTTGTTTTGTTTATCATATGCGCTTAGAATTATTTGTTTACGAGGAATTCATCATCATGATTTCGGGGAAAACTACTTATTTTATGACGATAATGTCATGTGCATGTTTTCGGGGGAAACTACTTATTTTATGACGGTAATGTCATGTGCATGTTTTCGGGGGATAACTACTTATTTTATGACGGTAATGTCATGTGCATGTTTTCGAAAAAAACTACTTATTTTATGACGGTAAGGTCATGTGCATGTTTTCAGGAAAACTACTTATTTTATGACGGTAAGATCATATACATGTTTCGGGGAAAACGACTTGATTTTATGACTATGAGGACATCATCATGTTTTTAGGAAAACTGATTTGCACTGAAATAACTAACTCTGTGAACTCACCAATCTTTGTGTTGACACTTTCAAGTATGTTTCTCAGGTCACCCTTAGCCATGGCGCGGTTGGAATAGGCTAGCTACGTTGGATCAAATCATAGTAACTGAAGGGGTGTTGAAGCACTTTCCTGTGACAACACTCTGGATAGAGTCTTAGTTTGTATTTTCATGTCTGTAATTGTCTTTGTATGTAATAGTCTTTATGTATTAGTTTATCGAGTTGTATTTACTTTTACATATTGAATGTTGCATTTCTTTCTAAGTGTTTTGCGCACTAAGCAAGTGCGCAGGACAAAATGCTCTTGCGTACTTAGCAAGTACGCAAGAATAACTTTGCGTACTTGCTAAGTACGCAAGAGCATTTTGTCCTGCGCACTTGCTAAGTGAGCAGGCATCAGGTCTTGTATAAGTAGGATAGGTTGACAGAAGTTAAGCACGCAGGCTTTAGTGCAAATACACAGATTGTAACTTAAGTGCTTTTCTCTGTAGCCTTCAAGTGTTCGTTTAAAGTGTTTTCTCTTGTCGGTTTACTTTGTTTAGCTTGACTCTCCGCCTAGTCACGGGCATTCCGCACCCGGTCCGACTAGTAGACCCACTTGCATGTTACGATCCGCCACACCCGAGGGACCTACAAGTGGTATCAGAGCACTTGCTCCTGATTTCGAGTGTTGTGAGTGAGTTTGGAGAGTTTTTACAAGCAAAAAAGAGGTATTTTTGTTGATTTTTGTGATAAAATACGGGTAGCTCTTGAGCACTATTTTAGAAGCAAAAATCACTCAAAAAAACTGATTTTTGTTGTGTATTTGAGTGTTTTGAGCATCAAAGGTTAGTTAGAAACAAGTTTCTGACCCTTTGGCTCATTTGCATTGATCATCAGACGATTTTTTACCATCTCCGGCGACTTTCAGGTGACCGAAAAAGTTTGGTGAAAGTTGGTGAAAAGGTATCCTACGTACTTACCATTTCTGGCAAAAAGTACAGTTTTGTGCGTACTTATTAAATACGCAAGACTTATCTCCTACGTACTTATAAGTGCGCAAGACTGAACTTGTGTGAACTTAAGTTATATCCTGCGTACTTACATTTAATCCTGCGTACTTACAAGTATGCAAGAGGAAATCTAAATACGCAAGACCATTTCTCAAGTGCGCAAAGGCAAGATCAAGTGCGCAACTGTGTCTGATTTTTCTGAAATTTGAATAAGTGTTCACTATGTCGAATCTTCAGAATCTTGGAAACCTGTTAAATTATGATAATGAGATCGGTACACCACAGAAACCACCAAAGTTGCTGAACGTGAACGATTATTCTAATTGGAAAGCACGTTTTGAGCACTACATCTCTTATACCGACTCATCGCTATGGATACCAATCCTTGAGGGATATAAGCATCCCACACACATCTATCTTGATGAAGCCATGCCCAAGCCTATCTCTAAACTCGATGAAGAAGAAAAGAAAGCTTATGATCGTGAAAAGAAGGCACTTGGTTCGATCACTGTGGCATTAACTCGGGAATTGTTCCACAGTTTCTGAGGTTATGACAATTCCAAGGATCTTTAGAAAGCTTTACAGAAAAGATTCGAAGGAAATAGTGACATCAAGAAGAGTAAGAGGGATCTTCTCAGGAAGCAGTATGAGTGCTTCAGATTTTTAGAGAACGAATCTTTAGATGACCTCATCTCTAGATTCTATCATTTACAGACTGAGTTGAAGGCTTTTGAACTCAGGTATCCAGATGAAGAGATGGTGGAAAAGTTTTTGGATGCTTTACCACCCAAATTTGAGATGTACACAACCCTGATAAGGGAAAATCCTAAATTCTATGAGTTGACTGTTGAGGAGGCAATAGGAAAGGTTCAAGCTCATGACATGAACCTAAGAAGAAAGGAGAGCTCAGGAAGACCCCAGATGCAAGACCCTTCTATGTATCATGGGACGACTTCTACATCCAAGTCATCGGGCTCTGGAATTGCCCTCTTCACTGGAACTCCTACTGAAGAAGACCACTCAACTGGGTGTGGTGGTCATGCTTGCTATGCTTCAGGATCAGGGTTGGGGTCTCATCATCAAAATACCTCAAGAAATCCTCCTGCTACGTCTTCAGCTAACAACTCAGCTACAGCCAGAATAGCAGAAGATCATGTAACACTATTCTCATCTTGTATGCTTGCATATGAAAATTTCATAGGTGGCAAGCTTACTGATCCAGAGACGATTGAAGAAGATTTTAATCAAGTGGATCCTGATGACATGGAGGACATGAATATTCAATGGAATATGGCCATGCTATTGAGGAGAGCCAAGCGTTTCCTGAACAGAACAGGAAGAAAGTTTATTGGCGGGCATCCTAATGCCAAGTTCGGGTTTGACAAATCTAAGGCCAAATGCTACAAGTGTCTGAACTATGGACACTTTGCTCGTGAGTGTCAGAAAGACAGAGCACCGGCCTCTGGTTTTACCCGACCCAGCCAAGGAAACAGCCATGGCCACAACAATCCAAACCACCACAATCAAAGCCAAGGTGGAACGTCCAATGCACTGGTAGCCCAACAGGACGAAAGCTTTGACTGGGGTGTTCATCTTGAGGATGCCATCATCGCACAAACCCAGGTTGGTCTCATGGCTGAGATCATGGAGATGATGGAAGCAGAGAAAAGGGAAGCTTCTATGCTGACCTAGAAGAATCTACAACTGCTGCTATAGAGAAGGTGAAGGAAGCTGAAGAAAAGGAAGCTTCTGTAGCTGATGAAGAGGAATCAACTACTGCTGTTACTCTCATGGCCATTGGAGAAGCAACAAGTTCATCGTCTGAGGTAGATTCTAACCCTTTCTCTGTTATTTCATGTTCTAAATGTCTAGGGCTAAAACTTGAAAATTCTAGGTTCCAAGACAAAATCAAACCCCTAAGTTTGGCAGCTCTAAACTATAAAGAAAATGAAAAACGTTTTAAAGATTCTATTGAAACGTTGAAAAAAGAAAAATCTGAATATTCTTTAAAAATAAGTGATCAACAGCTTCACTTAGATGTTGCACAAAGGGGGTTAGAAAAACGGAACAATGAAATCAACAAACTGCAAAATGAGATCTTGCAGCTAAAATGCACTAATGAGAAGTTGAAAAACTCTCGCTTTGTGGTGGAACACTACGAGTCTGTGGTGAGACAACTGAATGGATTAGGTTTGGGTACTAATGCCATTCCTCCATCAGTAAGCGGGAAGTTTGTCAATAGTTTAATAGACATTGATCTCACTTGTCTAGATGAGTCCTCTGATAAGGATGAATCCTCAAGTAAGGCTAACTCCACATCTAGTGAGGTGTTCGTTACTGCTTCTGAAGATGGGTCGGTTAACTCTTGCCCTGAAGGAGTAGTTTCTGAGGAGTTGTTGACTGAACAAAAGGTAAAGAAAAACGTTATCACTAATGGTGATAATTGCATTTTAACTGAACATGACATCATTGAAACAAATGATAAACTAAAGGTAATGCTTTACGGGGGGTATAAAAGTCTTAACCAAGTAAAGAAAGAGGCTTTCTCAGCTCACTATGGGCTTGGTTACAAAGAAAACTGTAAAGGTTAAGACACATGTTCATAAACCAACTCCTCCTTCTCATAATGCTGAGTTATCTAAGGCCAGATCTAATGAGCCTTACCGGAGAACTTATGTAGACAAGTGGAATTGTTTTCACTGTGGCTTGGTTGGTCACATTTTTGTGAATTGTCCTTCAAAGAACCTAGGGAAACGGCATGTTGTTTCACAACCAGCTGTTATCCCTAAGTGGCCATCTGTGACCCCTCCCAAATGTCCAAAGCAAAATGTGGTGAAACCACCAGTCAAACCGATGGTAAAGCCTAAGATCAAATCTGAAGCTAAACCATCTGTTTCAAGAAAGGTAATGCAACCTGCTGTACCTCATGTATCTACCTCTGGTAGTACACGTACTGGTGAGAAACCTGTGGCAAGACTCTCTAAACCATAGAGGAGGAGACTAAACAAGAGGTTGAGAAAGCTTGAACAGTTGACTTCAGTTCAATCAGGTGAAGCTTCCACAAGTTCACCTGCTGTAGTTGAACCAAAGTCTCCTGTTCCAGTTAAGAAACAGAAGAGATCCTGGACTGCCAAATCCAAAATTTCTCAATCTCCTAGTTCTATTTCTTCTAAAGATTCATCAATTTTGAACAATGATCATGACTGTGAGTTAAAGGAAGCAGTTTATTTTGAAAAGGATGGACGACCCAAGACCACAATGGCTTGGGTCTCCAAAGCGAACTAATTCTTTTTGTGACTCGTGCAGGGACGTCCGAAGGGTACTATCTCTAACCGCTGGTATGTAGATAGTGGAGGTTCCAGGCACATGATAGGAAACATGGCCCTGCTTCAAGACGTTAAACCATTCAGAGGCGGCTATGTGGCCTTTGCCGGAGAAAAAGGCGGCAGTATCACGTGTCAAGGCGTGGTTTCAAACGGTTGTGTCAGCTTTGACAATGTCAACTTTTGCGAGCAGCTGAAGCATAACCTGTTGAGTGTCTCCCAAATGTGTGACAAGGAGTACTCGGTGATGTTTGACAAGTCAGAATGCCTGATTCTCAAACCTGGTTTTGAAGTTCCCGAAGATTGGATCCTGATGAGAGCGCCAAGAACAAACGACACCTATCAGATCGATATGAGCGTGGCAACAACCACCTCATCAGTTTCTACTTGCTTGTTTACAAAAGCAACAGAGCTAGACTCCATATTGTGGCATAGGAAACTTGGACATATTTCTTATCGTAAAATGAACCATCTTGTCTGAAACGGCTTGGTAACCGGGGTTCCTAAGCTGAGATTTACCGTTGCAGATGACGTATGCCTTGTAAAAAGGGCAAACAGCAATGGAAGTCTCACAAGCCCAAGCTCCAAAACTCTATTGATACCCCTTTGGAGCTATTACACATGGATCTGTTTGGCCCCATAAGTATCAGGAGTATTGGAGGTAAGTCATTCTGTCTAGTAATAACTGATGATTTCTCACGTTTTTCTTGGGTGCACTTTTTAGGTACTAAAGACGAGACTGCTGATATTCTTCAATACTTGATCCTGAGCTTGGAATCTCTTTGCAAGCTGAAAGTTAGAAGAATTAGGAGCGACAACGGAACTGAGTTCAAGAATAATTTGATGGAGCTTTTCTATCTCAAGAAAGGGATCCGTCACGAATTCAGCGCGCCATACACGCCTCAGCAGAATGGAGTTGCTGAACGGAAGAACAGAACACTCATTGAGACTGCAAGGACAGCTTCCTGTCACTTTCTGGGCAGAAGTCGTTAATACAGCTTGTCACGTCTTAAATAGAGTTCTGGTTGTGAAAAGGCACAACAAGACTTGTTACGAGTTGATCAACAATCGACTTCCCAATCTTGATTACCTAGTTCCTTTTGGTAGTCCATGTTCCTTGTTGCTACAGTATAAAGACCGCCAGTCTAAGTTTCATGCAAAAGCGGTGGAAGGCATCTTCTTAGGATACGTTGCCAACTCGCCTTGCAAGAGAGTGTACAACATAGGAACTCATACTGTCGAGGAATGGTTTGAAGTGGATTGCAGTAAACACAACATTCCACCCGAACCAACAGATCCAGCTTGGGGTTTTGATTATGATGCGCTATTCAAGTCATTCAATCTTCCTGATCTATCTGCAGTTGACGCCACAAATGTTTATGAATTATTGGGTGGCGACAATGACTCCAGCTTCTCTACTCGTGCTACTGTACCGATTGTAACTCCTGATTCCAATGCTGCATCTGCATCTGGAACTCATGACAGTGATAACAGTGAAGATGTTCTTGTCTTTGGAGATGACGCTCCAGCTAATCCTAACACAACTATAGGAAATGAAGCTCCAGCTGATCCAATTAACATTGAATCTTCTTCCTCTGAAACACAGGAAATGGGGGAGTTAAGCACGAATCTAGATCCAGAAATTCAGGAACCGATTGTACCGGAGACGAGAGTGCATAGGAATCATCCAATCAACAACATTATTGGTGATCCCTATGCCGGTGTTCAGACTCGTCATCGAACTATCACTGAGAACACCAGTCTTAACACAGAGATACTTGACACTGGTGTCATGGAAACATGTCTGCATGCTGCATTCGTGTCCTAGTTAGAGCCGAAGAATGTGAAGGAGGCTCTCACTGACAACTGCTGGATTTAGGCGATGCAAGATGAATTGTCTCAATTCCAAAAGTTGCACGTGTGGGATTTGGTTGACTTGCCAAAAGGCTTTCAGCCAATTGGAACCAGATGGATATTCAAATGCAAGACGGATGATCGTCATGTCGTTGTGAAGAACAAAGCAAGATTGGTTGTTCAGGGTTTTTATCAGCAAGAGGGCTTGGATTACACGGAAGTATATGCCCCAGTTGCTAGAATTGAAGCCATTCGACTGTTCTTGGCTTATGCCACATATGTTGGCTTCAAGGTCTATCAACTTGATGTGAAGAGTGCTTTCCTTTATGGTAAAGTTCATGAAGAGGTCTATGTCACTCAACCTCCCGGTTTTGAAGATCCGCATAATATTAATAAAGTGTATAAGCTCAACAAAGCACTTTATGGTCTTCATCAAGCACCGCGGGCATGGTATGAGACATTATCTAAGCATTTACTGTCTAATGGTTTCGACCGTGGACAGATTGACTCGACTCTCTTCATTAGGAAAGCAGGAGGTGACATTCTTCTGGTACAAGTATACGTCGATGGCATTATTTTTGGATCTACCAATGAAGGGATGTGTAGGGAATTCGAAAAGGTGATGAAATCCAAGTTCGAAATGAGTAACATGGGTGAATTGTCATTCTTCCTGGGTCTGCAAGTCAGTCAAAGAGAGGATGGCATTTATCTACATCAAACAAAGTATGTGCAGGACATCTTGTCAAAATACAAGATGAATGATAGCAGTACTTATGGCACACCTATCCCAGTCAATCGTGGTCTGCATCCTGACAAAGATGGAAAGGATGTAGATAGCAGGTTGTACCGTGGGATGATCGGATCACTTATGTATCTCACAGCTTCAAGACCCGATATAATGTTTGCTGTGTGCTTGTGCTCAAGGTTTCAGTCTCAACCGAAGGAGTCACATATGATAGCCGTGAAGAGGATTTTCAGATATCTGAAAGGGAAACCCCGATTAGGTCTTTGGTACTCTAAGCAGCAGTCATTCGACTTCAAAGCCTACACTGATTCAGATTATGGCGGTTGTAACCTTGACAGAAAGTCAACTTCTGGTGGATGTCAATTCTTAGGAGACAGACTGGTCTCCTGGCAGTGTAAGAAGCAGTCAACGGTTTCTGTCTCAACTTGTGAAGCAGAATACATTGCTGCAGCGAGCGGTTGTTCTCAGATATTATGGATTCAGTAGCAATTGAGAGACTATGGCTTAAACTTCACTGAAACTCCTCTATTCATTGACAACAATGCCACCATGTCCATCACAAATAACCCGGTGAAACATTCCAAAACTAAACATATAGAGATTCGCCATTATTTCATCCGTGATTGTGCTGAAAAGCATTTAATTGAACTTGTAAAAGTTCACATGGATGACAATCTTGCTGACCTTTTCACAAAGGCATTTGATCGATCCCGTTTTGAGCATCTTGTCAACTTGATAGGAATGTTCAATCCTGAGTGAAAATTAAATTTTCTTAAATTAATTCAATTCATGGAAGTTAAACTTTATTTCTTTTAAATTTTCTGTATAGTTCTTTTAAGTTTCAAAATATTTTACAAAAACAAAAACAAAAATAGAAAATGGAGAAAATTTCAAAGTTAACTTGAGAAAAGAGGAAATGATAGTACATCAGAAATGATCTAAACGTCACAGACTGCTCATATGGGAAATGATTGCGTCATGCTTACTTAATTGTTTAACTTATTATGTTTTTAATCTACTTATTTACAAGTAATTTAAATTTTCAGTAGGCTGTATGCGTCTTTGAATCACTAGTAGTGTGGAAACTAAATCTAAATTACAACTGTGATTTGAACCCATGTTTGCAAGTGTGTGTGCGTAAAAGAATAGAAAAAGATCATTATCAGATATAGGATGTCAGATTTTGGCAATAATTTTCTTTTGAGGTCAGTTTGGGGTTATGTCGTTAGCACAATTAATGCAGTTCATCTCACTGCCCATACTCACAAGTATGCAAGGAGAGATTGAATCAAGACATGTCTCTACATTAACCGTTGAGCATGTATTCACCCTTGAATCACTCCTGATTCATTGAAATCAAATCCAGATAAAAGTTGGATTCCCTTACCTTAAAACTCAAACACCATATATATTATCCTGAATCATCATACCAATATTCAATGAAGAAAATCAAATGAAACCAAGACAAATGAATCACTCGATTCTGAATCTTAGGATTCCTGATAATCCTTATGGATTCTGCTTGATTTTTCCTGTGCTAATAGATGTAACTTCATTCTGACAATTTAGAAAATCATTGGGAAAATATTAGATGCCTTGAGATAATGCAGTTTACATTAGTATAGCATATCAGTGGGGTACACGTTGTATATCTTATAATTAATACCTTAATGCACAAGAATGTGATACAAAGATGCTTATAGTTTCAAATCTTATAATATTGTCAACTTGAATTATTTGTTTATGTGCTTATTACGTATGAATAAATAGTAATCCATGATATGATCCCATATTCTTTGATGTTTATATTGTATCGTTTTTTGCTAAAAGATAGCCTGATATGATCCTCTGCTCGTGTATTTGATCAAAAATATGCATAGTTCAATTTTATTCAGAAAAGCCAAAAATATTTATGTTTAACCTTCCTAAATTGTATTTGAATCCTCCTGATTGAATATTTTTATCTTGTTCGTTATTTGACTTGAAATACTTCATAAATTCCGAGTTTAAAATTTACGCACTTAAGGGTTGTGCGTACTTGTCAAGTTCGCACGAAGTAAGCCTTGCGTACTTAACAAGTACGCAAGAGTTAAAGCTTGCGCACTTGTAAATACGCAAGAGTTAAAGCTTGCGCACTTGTAAATACGCAAGAGTTAATTCGTGCGCACTTAACAAGTACGCAAGACTGATTGAGGCAGGGTATAAAAGTGACACTTAGAAAATTTTCTCAGTTTCATGCTTTCAAACGAAAACTTTTCCCTCTGCAAATTTTTACTCAAAACCGAGTGTTCCTAAACCATCTTTTCATCCCGTATATAGTTTCATCATTTCATTTCATCGATTTGGTGAGAATCTAGGCTAAATCTATCCGTGAAATCGTAACATTTGGACCGATTATTGACTTAGAAAAATTTAGGTTAAATCCATGAATTTTTAGGGAAATTATAGGTTGTTTGGGTAACTTATTGTCTGTAACATGCGAATAGGAACCTTAATTAACTCTTAATCATCCTTATGGTCCTCGATTTTGAGCCGTCGGTTGAATTTTAATCGACAGTGGGTCGGGCGACCTTTTAGGTCAAAATTGGTCCTGGTTAAGTAGTTTGTGGTGTTGATACTGGTCCCATAGGTTAGAATCATCGATTCCGACCTAGTGGCGACCTAATCGACCCGTGTTTTGAACGATCAGTGTATTTTTCAACAATCTGGAATTTTTGTCAAGTGGTGTTCTTGCGCACTTAGCAAGTACGCAAGAAGCAATTCTTGCGTACTTGTTAAATACGCAAGAGGAAAAGACTGCGCACTTGGCAAGTACGCAGGACCAACACATGGGAAAAATTCTATGTTTGAAAAATTCAGTTCAAAGAGTAACTACTGTACCGTGTCATGTTTGTTCATTTCCAATGATACGTGTTGTTCTGATTGTGTTTTCTGTGTGTTTTTGCATATTATGGCTTCGGGCGTTTACTAACGAATTCAACCTGTTAGCAAACACTCAACCCGAATGGAAAGGTGCAGCATTGCAATACAGGGAGATAGTTGATTTCTTGAATCGCTTTAGAATCAGTTACGCTATCTTGGCTGGCCCGACCGTGTCATGACCTTATTTGGAGCAATTCTGGGAGACAGCGGAACACGACTGCACGGTATCCCCCAATGTCATAAGGGCTACCGTTGCTGGTCAGGCTATCACTTTTTCTGAAGACACCATAAGAAGGGTCCTGCAGTTCAGAGACCTTGCTACCAACCCGACAGCCTATCCAGACTACTATGTGGATAAGTGTTGGAGGCAAAGAATGGGATACGTCGGAGCGAGGGACTATGCCTCATACAAAAAGATGTGGGTATTAGACCAATGGCGGTATTTCGACCACGTCATGATCGTGTGCATCTCGTCAAGGAAAGCTGGTAAAGATGCCATGGGTCATGACCTTGCAGCAGCCAAGGTGGGCTTGTCTCTTAATAGGGGCTACAACTTCTCGCGCTACATCTTCAAAGTAATCAATGACCAGATCAACACAGCGGAGAAGTTTAGATTCTTATTGTACCCTAGGTTTGTGCAACTCTTGATTGATGACGCGTTGCCAAACCTTCCTGCTATAGGGGAGAGACTGCAAGTCAAGCGGGTGGACAAAAGAGTATTTGCTCAATTCATAAAGCCAGGCAGTGTAGAACCTACCCCTGTGCATACAGAACTCTTTGGCCACCTAATCAATGAAGCATATGTGGCACCTGATGAATGGAACTGGTATAGCCACAACTCTGAGCCTGAACATAGTGAACACTCTGATGAGCAACAACGGGAGGAAATGGAGAGTGATGATGGTTCGTCTTAGGATGGAGACGACGAAGGCGGTGATGGTGGTGCTGAGGAATCCGATTCAGAAGCAACAGAATCAGATTCTTCTGATTCTGATGACGCACCATCGCAGGCACACCCTAGGAGATCGGCACAGGTAACCCTACCTGAGTCGTCCTCCAAAAGAAAGCGACAGAGCTCGAGCAGCGAATATGAGCCATCCTCTGACTCTGATGCTGCTCTACAAAGACAAAGACGAGAGAGTGTTCATAAGAACACGGGAGATAGGAAAGAGGTTGCTATCCCCAGTGTGGTAGAGGTCCCGATTGTGCAGCAAGTACATGTTTCAGCTGCCAGTCCGGATTCAGCCTCTACCCCACCTACACAGCAGTTATTCAGAAGGAGGAGAAGGCCACAAGTTCAAGCTGACGTGGCAGTCACGGCAGTCACAGAGGAGGTTCCTGCGACTGTGACCCTCCCTACTACATCCGTCCAGGTGGCGGTGACTACTCCAATTGTCACGGAGTCAGTCACCATCACCCCTACCATTACCCCAACAACTCTCGTCACATCTTCCATCCGAACTACCACCACTGAGCCTCTCATTCAACCCTTCCATTATGGAGATTTCACACAAGGGTTTGACTTTTATACCATATTCTCCTCCCCTACTCATAATGCCAAGGCTTCCTCATCCAGACATCCTGATCCGAATGATGCAAGGATAGATGTTTTGGAAACCCAAGTTGCTGGACTACTGAAGACTATTCAGAAATCGAAGGAGGAGTCTGACGCTCAACAAGCACAGATCAATTCTTTGATAGATGAAGTTACAATCCTTCGTAGCCAGAGAACAGGGACTGTGGAACGACTGAAAAACGTCCTGGCCCAGAATGAACTACTAATAAAGACAAATGAAATGCTGTTGGGTCATGGGTCGTCCATGGAGCTCAGGTTTGACGCTCAAAGGAAGGAGGATGAGCTGATGGTCAAGCTGATTGCTGATCTGACCAAAAAGCTTGATGCTCAGGGGGAGAAGGACAAAGAGAAAGAGAAAGAGAAGGAGAAGAGGACTACTACTGGTGATGAGGCGTGTCATCCGGTCGACTTGACTAAGGATGATGACAAGGACAAGGATCCCGAAGCCGGTCCTAGTGGAGGTGAGCACCAAGCTTTAGCAATCGTGCCCATCTCTGCTGTTCCAATGGCTCAGGGGGAGTCGACTCATCAAGAGGGTGGTGATACCTCTGGTGGTGGTGGTGATAAAGGAAAGTCAGTGGCTGAAGTACTTAAGGACTTATCTGATGATGAGATCCTATATCTAGAGCATGACTATTCAAAAGAAGCACAGATCGATGCTCTCTTCAATCTAGAAGAAGGAGAGATCGACTCTGGTGACGATTGGGATGATGATGATGAAGATGTTGTGATCGAATTCCCAAGCGTGACGGGGAAGGAGAGTACGAGCTAGAAGATGGAGAGATCTTTGAATTTCCATCCTTCGACGCTCCGCTCCGCTCGACACAGGTTCAGTCGAGCAGGACAGTAATGTAGAAGCCTCGACTGAAGCCTCCCCAGTTGACCCTGAACCTGTGGACCCAGAGGCACCGAAAGAAACAGACATGCCTTCTACTTCATCAAAGGGTCCAACTCCTGTGTGGCAAAAGACGTCTATAATAGACAAACACGGAGCAACAGGGATGATCTTGGCTGTAAGGTTTGAGGAGGAGAAGCAGTTGTTCGCTATCAAAAGATCTGGCGGGGTTCAATACTTGAAACCCACCAGTGAAGCGTTCAGCTCTTTGCCCAAATACGACCTTGTGAACCTAGCAAACCGAGAGCTGCTGGGTCATTCCAATCACGCAGTGGCGATGGGTTTGTGGGTGGTTCTGCAGCGAGAAGCAAGATCAGGGAAGTTCAAGATGTTCAAGCCTCAAGTGCCCAAGAGAGTCAAGGATAAGCACGCTGTTCATCCTGTGACTAAGAAGCACTTAAAAAATTGGTATACAAGCCAGTACGATGTGAAACTAAGATTCCCCTGAGCAAGTTATCTCAGGATATTCTTGGTGACATGTGGTACTGGTACGTAGATCCAAAGACGGGCAAAGCTGTGATCATGGGTAAAGGACATTCAGAGAGTGGGAACCTAGTGCCAAAGGAGCTGATCAGAATATTTGATGAAGTCTGCTTCATCAACTTTTCTGTGAAAGATCTGGAGGTACTAGCAGAACACTACTGCGTCTACACGGATGAGTGGACAAAGCTCCTTGCTTCTAAATATGACAAGGTGATTAAGTTCTGCCTTGATTACAAGAAGAAGATGGAAGCTAATGATGCACACCTGTGAAGACTGAAGATTGAAGACTGAAGACGATGAAGATCCCGAGCTGTTTTCAAGAGGGAGTTTGTTGAAGCACTTTCTTGTGACAACACTCTGGATAGAGTCTTAGTTTGTATTTTCATGTATGTAATTGTCTTTGTATGTAAGAGTCTTTATGTATTAGTTTATCGAGTTGTATTTACTTTTACATATTGAATGTTGCATTTCTTTCTAAGTGTTTTGCGCACTTAGCAAGTGCGCAGGACAAAATGCTCTTGCGTACTTAGCAAGTACGCAAGAATAACTTTGCGTACTTGCTAAGTACGCAAGAGCATTTTGTCCTGCGCACTTGCTAAGTGCGCAGGCATCAGGTCTTGTATAAGTAGGATAGGTTGACAGAAGTTAAGCACGCAGGCTTTAGTGCAAATACGCAGATTGTAACCTAAGTGCTTTTCTCTGTAACCTTCAAGTGTTTATAATACAAAGAATGTTTACAGTGTTTTCTCTTGTCGGTTTACTTTGTTTAGCTTGACTCTCCGCCTAGTCACGGGCATTCTGCACCCGGTCCGACTAGTAGACCCACTTTCATGTGACGATCCGCCACACCCGAGGGACCTACAAAGGGCATAGATTATCAAGTCTCAAGTATGTCATTGATCTAGAAGGACTTAGATCATTATATTACTTAGTATTAGTTATTGTATATGTACTCAAGTCTTAGAAATCACTATTACAGCTTCCGCTATAATGTAATGAACCAATCGTTAAGACCTTTATTTATTTATTAAGTAAATAAATTTGGGGGTGTGACAGATTGTTATTAGAGCCAATGGTTTTAGCAAATTATGTTTCCTTAGTGACACCTAGGCTCTAACCAGACTCATTCATGGACCAAGATTTCTAAGACTTACATTACATTAAGAACACCTACGACTTGAGTATAGAAATTCCAACTGTGGTCAAATAACTTGTGTAGACTATTAGTGTATGGAGTTACACTAGGGTATCATTAGATACGTTAAAACTTAATACGATTACATGGCTCATGTAACGAACGCTTAGCACGTACAAAAAGACACCTACGATGTTTCTCAACAAAGTGTCACTATTTCGATTACGAATCAAGGATGATGGGTACTCAGCACACTGTAACCCTAAGAAGATCGAGTTTTGAACTGAACTTGGGCAACGGCGGTAGTAATCGCCAGTCACCGATCTTAGCATAACAACAAGCTGAACCTGTACCTATACCTGCACCACACCTACAAATACTCCAGCCATGGAGGCAGCTTTCTTTCTGACATATGTGCGGTATAAATACTCTCCTTCATGAGTTGCCGGATCGGATGCCTAGACTTTCACCATGAGATATGGCAGACTAGATTTTGTAGGTCCCTCTGGGTGGGTTTGTCGTATCGTGATCGTGTGGGTGTGTAGCCTAGTCGGCAAGAGTGCGGAATCGTCATGACTAGGTGGAACAATGTAATACAAAAAATGTAAACAGGATAATAACAAGTACTCGTAATCAAAATACTTGATCTATTAAGGCAACTGTTTAGGATCACAAGTATAGACACTAGAAATGACAAAGATACTGAAACAACTCTGACTCGTGCGTACTTGTGTGTGTGATTACAACTGTATGAAATGAGAAAACAGTATGCCTATTTATAGACCTATGTCATGTGTACTTGTAAGTACGCATGAACAACCTTCATGCGTACTTGCCTAAGTGTGCATGACTAGTTGTGTACTTGACAAATACGCAGGAATACTTATCCATGCGTATTTTTTTGGTACACAACACAAACATACAACTTACAAACGTTGACTATTACAAGTTCTGACAAAATTAAATTACAACTCGATCAACAACAAAGACAAACACAAATACATACAAGTACATAAAAGACTGAAATGTAGATAACAAAATCTTTAGCATAATCCAGAGTGTCTGTCACCAAAAGATGCTTCAACAGACTCCCCTTGACAGCAGCTCTAGATCTATTCAGTCTTCTCATGCACCTCCAGCTTGACTTCCACCACCCAGCCCTGACTTGTTGTCATAGCAAAATTTTACCAACTTGTTGTAGCGGGTGGCTAACAGCTTTGTCCACTCATCGGTGTGTATGCAGTATTTGTCAACTTATACCTCTAGATCTCGAACCGAAAAGTTGATGAAATAGATTTCATCAAAAACCCTCACTATCTCCTTCAGACTTAGCTTCTCGATCATAACAGCCTCACCGATTACTGGGTATACATACCAGTACCAAAGGTTTCCCAACACATCCTGAGGAATTTTTCTCAGTGGTATGTGGGTCTCACATAGTACAGGCTTGTAGACAAGATTTTTCAAGAATTTGCATGTCACCAGATGTTTCTTTGTTCTGTCTTTGACACGCCTCGGTATTTGAGGCTTGAAAACTTCAAATTTCCCTGAGCGACCTTCCTTCTGTAACATCTGCCAAAGACCTTTAGCTGCCGCAAAAGAGGTTTCACCACTAAGTTCTAGGTTAGCTAGGTTGACGAGGTCATACTTAGGTAGAGAGTTAAAGGCTTATGTTTTTAGGTATTGAACCCCTCCGGATCTTTTTATAGCAAATAAACCTTTATCGTCCTCAAATCTTACAGACAAGATCATGTCGACAGCCCCATGCTTATCGGTGTATTGTGACTTGTACCAGGGGGCTGGTTGGGGTTTTCTAAGCCACTCTTGAGGAACCCTCCTCCAAGAGTTGTCAATATCGCTTGCTTCTGGAATGGGATCGGATTGGGAGACCTCAGCTGTTGTTGCCACAACACTAACACCGGCAACTTCTGGTTCAGCCGGTTCATGTATTGTAGGGGCATCAAAAATATCCCCATCTTCCAATTCGTATACTCCCTCTCCTTCTCCTTTGGGAAATTCGATCAACACATCCTCGCCTTCTTCATCCCACTCATCACCCAAGTCTATCTCACCTTCTTCAATCTCGTCTAAAGCTTCAATCATGGTTTCATTGGTCAAGTCTGATTATGTGGATAGATCTCCCAAGACCTCTGCCATGGACTTGCCCTTGTCACTACAACTACCTTCTCCTTCACGGGTCGACTCCCCTTGTGCCGTTGGTGTTACTGAAAGTGAAGCTGAAGCAGCTTATGGCTTACCTCCAGTATCACCTGTGGGGCATGCACTAGGATCATTATCATGATCCTTGTTACCAGTTAGGTCAACGTGATGACAGGCTTCCTCCGCTGGTTTGCTGGACTCCCCCCTGAGCCCCAAGCTGGTTCAGAATTTTTGTAACAATTTCAACCAAAAGCACCTGCTCCTCTCTTTGAATTAGCATTTGAGCTTCTAAAGTTTGCTTGTGACCTAGAACAATATCATTGAGTTTGAATTGGATTGTTTGAAGTTCCAGCAATGATTTGAGTTGTTCTTAAGTGATGTGCCATTGGTTTCTTAACATGGTGGCTTCATCAATGAGTGAGTTGATTTATGCCTGTTGTGCTTCAACTTGTGATTTGGAGTTGGCGGCCTCATTGAGTAAGGCTTCAATTTGAGATTCTAAGTGGGAGATGCGTGCCTCAAAATCCACCTTCGGGGTTTTACCGTGAGGCGCGTGACAAACCAGGATCTCAATCATTAGTTACACGGAACGACTCTATATGAATTTGAATAAAATACCATTGCTGCACATAGTCATGAGACAACAATCTTTAAGTTTTAAAATGTTGCGGAAGCGTAAATAAAATCCAATGCAACTAAAATCAAATGCGCAAAACACCGCGCCCAAACCAAAGTAAATAAGACGAGTAAATAAGTTTTAAAACTGTTTATGAAAACCATGCACCGCCATGCATCCTAATCATGAGTGTACCTTAGCGACCTGAGAAAGACATGCTAAAAGTGTCAACATAATGGTTGGAGATTTCATAGAGTTGTAAGTAAATAAGAGTTCAAAGTTTGCTAGATAATGTAATTAATGTATACCGATAGACAGTTAGTCTATGTCATGCTACTACAAGTGTTTCGAAACCGAAGCTGACTATTTGGGTTTGTTTGCCTTCCGCCATGTCTACCGAACAATGGCAAATGTCTAGGTCAATGTTACACCCGTTCTACCTCCAGTCGAGTTAGCGCGACTAACGCGGGTGGAGCTTGTCAAAACCCAGTAATACTACTCAAATTACCTCGCTATGTTCCAATACTAACGGTTTGAGAATGCAAGGACTTATGTGTTATGTTTGCAGTTTAGTAAGCAAGCGATAATACAATAATACAAGATCCAAAATGTTTGCGAGCATGCTTTCTCCCCCAAAAGGAAAGTAAGTAAAAGAGAGGGATAGTGAAACTCACCATAGTATGCGTGTAGATGAATGCTAAATTGTAACAGCCCAAAAATAGTAAATAAATAAATAATAACCCAATCGAGATTTAATCGTCAAAAATGAAAGGAAAATGGATGGGTTTGGGCTCGGCTCCAACGGGCCGAGGGAAGCCCAGGTATATAAGGGCCAAGAGAGCCTAAAACTTGCAAATTTCCACCATTTACAAAGTTAGAGAGAGAAAGGAGAGCTCGGGTCTAGAGAAAGAAAGTTGACGGATCGACCCGGAAATGAAGGAGCACGTTACTATTGAGCTCGTGAGCAAAACCTCCGAATCTGAATCCCAATCCAGGTAACAATTCGACTCTAAACTGAGTTTTTGTTTAATTTGGGATTTTCGGGTTTTAGCTAAATAGGTGACGTTTTTATGGATGAAACTTGAAAATAAGCTTAGGACTAACATCATGAAAACCACACATTTTGAACAAAGAAAGTTGTAAGATTGGCACGATCAGATCCGCATGCGAAAGTTAGGGTTTTAGCGGGGAAGCAGGTCCTGCGTACTTATCAAGTACGCAAGAAGCAGATCCTGCGTACTTGTCAAGTACGCAAGAAGAATGTTCTGCGTACTTGCTAAGTGCGCAGGCAACATGCCGGTTAGTAAAGTCAGTATAGTCACCTAATACAGAATGGTTTAACCGTTAGAGTCGGGATTAGGTCTGATGTATGTGTAATTAACCAATCCAGATCATGTGTGGCACTCATTGGACCGCGGTTAGGACAGGACGAGACTAGCTCATCGGGTGAGTTCTATGTGCCCCCTCTATGTTATGTGCAAACCTTATTAAAAGTTTTGGGGCTGAAGTGTATACACTAAATGAATAATTGTTATAAATGCCAAAGTGATCATACGTGATATATACATATATGTATCATAATGAATGATAAACAAAGAACGAAACGTATGATTATAAAGAATGAATGAAAGAATGACATAACGTGAATGAATGAAATCTTGTTTTATATTTTATATATTGCATGTTATGAACGTATGTAAACGTTATGGATGCTTCGATGACAACGGCTACTTTGGTAGATGCACGACCACGTGACTATTTTGCAACCGGGACAAAAACGTTCCTTCATAAGCTAGGACGTATAAAAGGCACTCATGGACGGTCGAAGCAAATGCCTTATTACATGTAGAACGGTTGCATACATAATAGCCGCGTGGGAAACGGATGCCTTTGGGCAGACGGGCGAATGAACGGACTACGACGGTAGGACGGGTTTAGGCGGACGGAAAAAGGTTGCCGGACGGATTTATGTTACGACGGACGGTTTCTAGGGACGGACGGTTTATGAAAAGGACTACGATGGTAGTTCTCATGGCGTTTGTCTTTGTGACTCACGCGACAATTATGACGGGTTGATCACCCATATGTGTATGACGAATGAATGTTCTCCCCAAAGTAAGTATGTATGTGCATATGTATATACTAAGTATGAATGTTATGTGAGAACAGTAAAACAAAGAATATGCAAAAGCACGTATATTATATATATATATATAATACATAACGATAAGATAAATGTTATGTCTGATTGTTTTTAAACTAGAACTCACCAGCGTCAGCTGACTTTTAGTATACATTTCAGGTCAAGAAAGGAAGGGTCTTGCGAAGGCGTGATGGTTACCCGGCAAACGACTGACATCCCACTTTTATATATCTTAAGACAATGTTATGTTTTTTTTAATTGTTAAGACTTTCGCTGTTATGTTATGTTGTGAATTCGAATGATGTTTGCTTCCGCTACTCTTGAATGTTTTTAATTTAAGTTCAGTATTTATGACTATGTTTATGAGTAAATCCAACAAGTGAGGTTACCCGGGAAAGGGGCCTTACAAGTTGGTATCAGAGCAATAGTTTGAGAGATTCAGACATCCCTAAATGTCTGGACTCAAGCTGATTATGGGACCAACGCACGGATGTCAGTATGGGTAACCAACGCCAACGCCAGCACGGTAAGTAAGCACTAAAGTTAATTCACTTGGATAAGAATAGATACCTTAACTTAGAACCAATAGATGTCAATGTCGCAACCGATTTGAAGAGTTTTGAACCCGAAAAGCAATGTAAATTAGTAATCACAAACCGGTCACTGGAATTAAAAATTTATCTTGCTCGTACTGTTCTAAAACTATGATCTGAAGGAATGGCATTCATGTATTCCCTTTATAACTATCAGGAAACTAGGAACTATGGCTGGTGGAGGAAGAACAGGACGCCGAGGCGGTCGCACTGGCCGAGTCAGTAGACCTCCATTGAATCAAAGTCATGAAGAGGAAGAGAGTGTGCACGCAAAACACACTGAGAGTGTGCACGAAACAGATGTGACCCCAACTGGGAACGACAATCAAGGGACTCTACAGTTGGAACCCGAGGTCAGGGATGCTATTGCCCGCGAAGTTGTACTCACTCTGAAGAAAGTATTGCTTGATCTACTATCCGAGGCACTAAATAAAAGTAGAGAGGAGGATGAAGGAGACCATGAAGAGAAAGTGTATTACAATGATGGGGATGAAGTAAAGGTGGGATCAAGCAATCGTGGGTGTACTTACAAAGGCTTCAAGGACGGAGACCCACCAAAGTTCGATGGGAACAAGGATTCAGTGGCTACGTTCGAATGGATTGAGAGGATAAACGTTGTAATCAACATCAGCGAGTGTCGACCGGACCAGGCTGTTAAGTATGTTGCTCATTCTTTCACTAATGAGGCACTAAGTTGGTGAAGGAACATTCAGAGGACAAAGTCGCCAAACGCTCTTACCAGAATGACATGGGAAGACCTGAAGAAGCTGATAATCCAAAAGTTCTATCCCCCAGAACGAAATTGATCGAGTGGAAAATGAATTCCTAAACTTCAAGGCTGGTAGCAAGACACACCGCCAGTATACTTCTAGGTTCAATGAGCTAGCTCAACTGGTACCCCACCTGGTGGAGACAGAAGAACGAATGATTAAGTACTATGTGAAGGGCCTACCTCAACGGGTCCGTGTTCATGTAAAAGTTAATCTACCATCGACCTTCGAATCGGTAGTCAACCTGTTTGGAATCGTCTATGACGATTATGCTAACGAGGACACAGCTCCCGAAGCTCCGAAACGGAAATGGGAGAACTCGTTCAAAGGAAATGGAAAGGGAAACTACACCACTGAGGTGAAGAAGCCTAGGGCAGAAGGGTATGACGTTTGTAAGAAATGCTCAAAGAAACACCAAAGCGAATGTCTTGTTGGCTCAACCATGTGTTATAAGTGCGGGAGGCCGAGGCATTATTCCCGAGATTGCTTAAAGGACGTCAATTGCAAAAGTTGTGGAAGATATGGACACCTGACTAGGGATTGCAGGAAAACCAGACAATCCGGTTCGGGAAAGGAAAATGAAGCTGAAAGGGAACAGCCGAAGGCTAAGACTCGAGCCTACGCCCTGACTGAGGAGGAAGCAAGGGGAAACCCTGATGTTGTGTCAGGTACGTTCCTAGTTAATGATGAACATGCTGCAATTTTATTTGACTCTGGTGCTAGTAAAAGCTTTATATCTAATGCATTTAGTCGTAAACTAGATTGCACTATCAACACCATAGTAAAGGCCTTTAGCGTACAAACGGCCGTTGGTAAAAATTCGGCAGTATTCCATGTAACAGAGGATTGCATCATAGAAATAGAGGGCTATAAGTTTCCTTGTAGATTATTCCTTCTCACATTAGGAGGATTCGATATAGTATTGGGTATGGATTGGCTAGCTGCCAACGAAGCTCAAATCATATGTAAACGTAAGAGGATACACCTCAAAGCTCCTAGCTGCAGTCCAATTACGGTTTATGGGGATTGGAATTGCACGATGCTGAACGTCATCTCTATGTTCAAGGTTGAAAGTTACATGAGGCGCGGTTGCGAAGCTTATCTAGCATATGTTATTGACGATAGAATGAAAACGAAAGGACTCAAGAATGTACCAGTGGTGTGAAACTTTCCGGAAGTATTCCCTGAGGATCTACCTGGGTTGCCACCCGATCGGTAAATAGAATTTCAGATTGACTTACTGCCAGGAGCTGAGCCCGTTGCCAAAGCCCCCTACCGATTGGCTCCATCATAAATGAAAGAATTGATGTCTCAACTAGAGGAATTAACAGAAAAAGGATTTATCAGACCGAGCATTTCACCATGGGGCGCTCCAGTACTATTTGTAAAGAAGAAGGACGGCAGCATGCGCATGTGCATTGACTACCGAGAACTGAACAAGGGGACAGTAAAGAACAAATACCCACTGCCTAGAATAGATGACCTTGTTGATCAACTGCAAGGTGCGAGTTGGTTCTCAAAGATCGATCTTAGGTCGGGTTACCATTAGTTGAAAGTAAGAAAAGAAGACGTACCAAAGACCGTGTTTCGCACACGTTATGGACATTATGAGTTTCTCGTGATGTACTTCGGATTGACCAACGCACCAGCAACGTTCATGGATTTGATGAATAAAGTATGTCGACCAATGTTGGATCGATCAGTGATAGTTTTTTATAGACGACATACTGGTATATTCGAAAAGCGAGGGTGATCACCACTATCACCTAAGAGAGGTTTTGGAGGTGCTAAAGCAGGAAAAGTTGGACGCAAAATTCTCCAAATGCGCGTTATGGCTTAGGGAAGTCCACTTCCTAGGTCATGTGATAAACCCAAACGGCATCATGGTAGATCCTGCAAAGATTGAGGCAGTAAAGGAATGGAACGTCCCGAAGACACCAACAGATATACGAAGTTTTCTGGGATTGGCAGGCTACTATCGAAGGTTCATTCAAGATTTCTCAAGAATAGCCTCGCCACTAACTAAATTGACACGGAAGGAAGTAAAATATGAATGGGGTCCAACCCAAAACAACGCGTTTGAGGACACATAAGACACGATTAACCCAAGCTCCAGTCTTGGCACTACCTGAAGGAAATGAAGACTTGGTAGTCTACTCTGATGCTTCGGGTCAAGGTTTAGGGTGCGTACTTATGCAACGAGGAAAGGTAATTGCTTACGCCTCACGACAACTAAAGATTCACGAGGTTAACTACCCAACTCACGATCTGGAGTTTGCAGCAGTAGTTTTCGCACTAAAAATATGGAGGCACTATCTGTATGGAGTTAAATGCACCATTTACTCCGATCACAAGATCCTGAAGTACTTTTTCGAACAAAAGAAATTAAACATGAGACAAGGGAGGTGGTTAGAGCTACTGAAAGACTATGACTGTGAGATATTGTACCATCCAGGCAAGGTCAACGTGGTGGCTGACGCTTTAAGCATAAAGGAAGAATCGGAACCTATACGGATCAAAGCGTGTCAGCTGATTATAACGCCAGATTTGATGAGTGAAATATCAAAGGCACAATATGAAGCACTATTAGAAAGAAATATAAAATGGGAGAGAATAGTAGGACAACAAAGGAATTTGGATGCAAATGCATACGGTGTACGAACTAGGTTTAGCCGGATGTGGATACCTAAGATTGGCGAGCTTAGAGCCAAAATACTCGATGAGGCCCATAAGTCTCACTATTCTATCCACCCCGGGATAAACAAAATGTATCAAGACTTGAAGAAAGAGTAGTGGTGGACCGGCATGAAGAATGATGTGACAGAATACGTGAATAAGTGCCTAACGTGTTCATTAGTTAAGGCCAAGCACTAGAAACCATGCAGTAAAATGCAACCTTTACCAATACCGGAATGGAAGTGGGAGGAGATCACGATGGACTTCATTACCAAGCTACCACGAACAGCTAAAGGCAATGATACTATTTAGGTGATCGTCGACCGCTTGACGAAAAGTGCTCACTTCTTGCCAATACGTGAGACTTCTTCGTCAGAAAGACTTATAGAAATATTTATCAAGGAAATTGTGAGCAGACATGGTATGCCACTGTCGATTGTGTCCGACAGGGATACTAGATTCACATCAAGGTTTTGAAAGAAATTCAATGAAGCGATGGGCACTAGACTGAACATCAGCACCGCTTACCACCCTCAAACCGATGGTCAATTTGAAAGGACCATTCAGACCTTGGAGGATATGCTCCGGGCCTGTATCATTGACTTCGGTGGGAGCTGTGACAGCCATCTACCATTGGAAGAATTTTCATATAACAACAGCTATCACTCAACTATTGGCATGCTGCCATTTGAAATGTTGTATGGGAGGAAATGTAGGACCCCGTTTTGTTGGGGGGAAATTGCACAAAAGGATTTTGCAAGTCTCGCAGTGGTCAAAGCTACTTCCAAGAAATTTGATCAAATCAAGGCTCGAATGAAAACGACAAAAGACAGACAGAAATCATATGCAGATAAGAGAAGAAGGGATTTAGAGTTTCAAGTAGGGGACATGGTACTGTTAAAGGTATCGCCATGGAAAGGAATCATTCGATTCAGAAAACGTGGCAAACTAAGTCCAAGGTTTGTCGGACCTGTCAAGATATTAGCGAGAGTGGGTCAAGTTGCTTACAGACTCGACCTACCCGATGAACTTAGTGGAATACACCCTACGTTCCATGTGTCGCACTTACACAAGTGCCTAGCTGATGACACAGATCGAAGTGGATAACATTCTAAATTATGTGGAGGAACCAATAGCCATTCTTGACCGAGCTGAGAAACGACTACACAATAAGTCGATTCATCCCACTTTTATATATGTTAAGACAATGTTATGTTTTTTTTTAATTGTTAAGACTTCCGCTGTTATGTTATGTTTTGAATTCGAATGATGTTTGCTTCCGCTACTCTCAAATGTTTTTAATTTAAGTTCAGTATTTATGACTATGTTTATGAGTAAATCCAACAAGTGAGGTTACTCGAGAAATGGGCCTTACATAAATGAAAACTGTTAGACCTCTAACTACCACCTAAAACCATAGGTCTATAAGTGTGTGTTCGTGTATGTTAACATAAACCCTTAGTATCCAAACAATACCATTGTTTAAGTGTTTAGAATAGATTTACAAGTTTGACTCAAGTTTGACCCGACGACCCGTTAGTGATTTAATGTTTGATTTGAATACTAAAACATAGTACACAAGTAATTCAAGTTTCATGCTACACAACTCATAACTATCTTAGCATGGCAAGTTATGTCTACACAATGCACGATCAAAAAGTTTCTACTTTAATATAATGTATGAACACAAAGTTTGGTTTCCATTTGTTAATCATTTACAACATGTTTGCATGATCCATATGTTCATAATATAAATCTTACTTGCCCTTGATAATCATAGCACATAACAATGCCTTGAACTTAACATGCAGATCATACTTCAATTAAAGTTTCCAAGTATAGTAAGTTATGAATATCATGCGTTTTCTGAGATATCTAACACGTTACAACATGGTATTATATCCTAACTATCATGTAGCTATCATTAAACCATATCATACATGTCTAAATAGCAAGCTATGAACACTTTAGACAATTAAAGTTTCCTCTTTTAGAAAGTTTGAAAAACCGAGCTAGGTATTAGAAATCTAATTTCACAAATCACTTATACATGAATCAAGTAACACATAAACATCATCATATCATCCTAATCATGTCTAGTATGCAAGATAGAATTCACAAAAAGTTTCCTTCATAAGTAAGTTATGATTTCTAGCTTTTTAACGAGATTCAAAGCACTAAATCAATTGCATACAACCTATCTAATATGATTATAACCATAACAAGCATCAAACATCTCTAGCATGCAATCCTACAACATCACATAATCAAAAAGTTTCATTTTTTAACAAGTTATGAATCATATGCAACTAGGGTTTTCCAAATAACAACAAAATCATCAAATACATGTAAAACAATGTTAAAGTTAACAACTTTATTGTAAAAACTCATGTTTGGATGAACTAGGGTTTCAATAAAAATTCTAGGAATAAAAAAGTAACAAAATTGAACGAAACAACTTACGTAGTAGTGTTAGGAATGCCTAGGGGAGTCCGATTACGTGTTCAATTGCAAGATTCAAGATCAAACGGGTGGTGTATGGTGGTGTTCTTTGGTTTGGCAATGGGAGAGGATGGGGGTTGGGTTGCGACGGCAATGAGAGGAAAAAGGAAATGTTTAGGGTTTTAGTTTTTATAAATTTCTTATATTCTTGTTTGCATGGGTTTTAAATTGGATAAGGATAATCCATGGGCTAATTTAAATGGGTTTTACTAATCATTTAATTAATCCACTAGATAAAATTGTTTTGAATAAAAGTTTTTTTATAAAATTCTCTTTATAAAAAAAAATACTAAAGCACTAACAACACAACGATACGCGTAAACGTACGCGATTTCACGAAAGTCTACATAATTCACAGAAAAATCACTAAACACATAAATTCACATAATTTTCTATTAAATAATTGTTCGCAATTATTTTTATTGGTTCACCAACGTTCCGGGTTAGACTCGTGTGCGATCTGGTAATTCTACGTGTTTATGTGAACTGACAAATCTAACTAATCCTAATTAAATGTAATGCATGAGTGAATGTTCGAGATAACTGAGTTTGAATAAATAAATGTTTGAGATAACGATGTTGGTGTTAATGGAGTTAACCAGAAAATACCGGATGTCACATCATCCCCTTGTTGAAAGAATTTTCGTCCCGAAAATTAATCCAAATTGCTAGTTGTCACACCCCAACCGACGGCGGAAACGTTGGGGGGGACATGTAGACTGTTCATGAGCACAAGGTTGACTAAATTGAAATATATTAATCATTCAAATTCATTGCATAGATTCAAAACAAACCAAATACATAAAATGAAATACACCAATCCTTTATTAAAATTAAGTAGGTCCAAAACTTATGTGTAGTAAGTCTTGATCAAAATCACACATTAGCACCTGAAACATGAATAAAATAAAGTCAACTAAAAAGTTGGTGAGCATACACAAGTTTATACATAGATAGTGTATGGATGTAAATAATCAAATCCTTACATAACATGATAAAATAAGGCATTTATGGGGAGCAGCTATTGTGTAACCAAAGTACAATCAAACCTTTGTAACTAGCATGCAAATTTTGTTGTCGATAACAATCACCCCAATCTGGGTGGGTTTGTCAGACTCAATAGATCTATCATTGTTAACCTTCGGCTTGAATAGTTAATGATTGCACATAAATTGCACACAAACAGTTAACACACCTAGCACTCAAACATAAAGCTAAAATTTTGCATACATGAATGTAAAGAGGATTTGTGTTTGTGTAGTTTATGTAAATGTAAACAATTGTGTGTATAGAGTTCATGTTTCACCCCAAAAAGTGTAAAAGAGTAAAAGGGGCTATGTAATACTCACCTGATTCAAAGGTGTAGTTAACACGCGAAGCTAGATAGCAAAGTGATCCTTGAAACCTCACAAGGTTAACCTAGTGTAAAGTATATGGATCTAAATTAATAATGTGTACAATAGTCTATGCTCAAGTCTATGGTTGTAATGATTATGTGTATAAAGGGTTGGAGTTGTAGGTGTTAGTGGTTGGTACCTAAAAAAGGGGGGTGTTTTATAAAATGAGGAATTAAAGTGAATAGTCTTAGAATAATTAGGGTTTGGGTTTGAGTAACTAAATAAATCAAATGATAGTTATTTATTTATTTAGTAAAAAAAATAGTGTGGGAATTATATTTATCTAAATATAATTTAAATAAATAAATTTATTTTATTTATTTATTTATGAAAATGTGTTAAAATAGGGTGAAACTATATATTAGTATATAATATTAAGGAATCATACTAATTATAATTTAATCTCTAAGTGGATCATAAGCATAAAAGTAATTAATAATTAATTTTTTTATTTATTTATTATAAAAAGAAATTAGGTACTTTTAAGAAATAAAAAGAAAAATATAAAATATATATATTAATATATATTTAGGGAAAAAATTTATTTGTTAAATAAGATTTACATCCTAAAGTATATGATTTGTAGAAGATGATTTATAAAAATTTGACTAAGAAATGATAGTGTATATATTTTTTTATAAATCCTTATAAAATAGGTAATATGAAAATTTAATTAAAACTAACAATTTTAAATAAGAATTAAGTTTGTTTGGAATTTCTAAAAATATTAATTCTCATTTGAAACTTGTTTATTTTTACAAGGATTAGTCCTAAATGGTAATGGGTTTTACAAAAAATTTCTTTATAATTAAAAGGTGTTAAAATATATTTTTAAAAAAATACTGCAGTCCACCCGGCTCGAACCCGGGTGGCTGCTGTAAGAGGCCAACACTCCAACCACTGGGCTAAGGGTCTAAGCCGCGTACATATCCGGTTAGTTTGAGTTTTAATAGGGACTTGGCGGAGGGCCGGGTCTAGTTACAAAAAAAACGCGTAAAAGAGGTCGGGTTGTGGGTTTCTAACCCACGCCACCTAGCCAGGCGGTGCAGTGGCTTACCGGCTGGGCTAGGTGGTTTCGCTGTCATATAAAGGAAACCAAATTTACAAAAACGATAACTGAATCGAGCCCTATCCCCAAATTTAAAACCGTATAAACAGATTAAGAACCTTAGATCAAATTGAGTTTGGTGGGTTTGGTTAACACAAATTGATAAGAGGCTATTGACAGGGTCTCAATTACGAATCGAACGAGCTAAGATTTACCTGGTATGGTGAGGTATCGAGTGTTGTCGGCTAGGTCGATGGGTCCGTTGTTCTTGGTGTTCGATCGCTAACCAGAGGTGGAATGCGGGTTGATAGATTGTTTAGAGGGTGTGTGTAGGTCCACATTGCTCTTCTACGGATCGTTCTCGTGATAAGACGTATTGTTAACGCGGAGTGCGGAATCCAACCGAATCAACAATTGTATACACAAAAGACAATAGAAACAATCACGTAAATAACAATTCAAGCTTGTATTCCAACAATCATAGAGTTTACAGACTCAATCAGACAATTCGTTCACTTCTGTTCAACGCTCCTCTCTGCTCTTCTTTTCTAAACAGACTCTGAAACTCTATTTATAGACACATGTTCTGCACCAGGCGAACTTAACAAGTTCGCCTAAAAGATAAAGTTCGCCTCTAATAGGCTAGGCGAACTTAACAAGTTCACTCCTAAAGATCTAGCGCTTGGATCATATTGATAAATCATCTTTACTGATTCCATTGAACTCATAATCCAGATAACAGTTGGATCCACGTACCTGAATCTTATGATTCCACATATATAAGCCAAAACACTGAATCATTCGATTCTGAATCTCATTGATTCCTATACAATCCAATTTGGATTCTGCTATTCATGTGCTAAGTGATGTCTCCTTATTCTGGAAATTCAGATAATCTTTAGTAAAATCTCATATGTCTTGAAGATAGTGCATTTACTTTCTGTTGGCATACTAGTGGGGTGCACGTTGTATTTCATACTTAAATGGTACCTTAACTCACAAGAAAGTGGGAATGAGATGCTTTAGTTTCAAATCTTATAATCTTGACAATTTGAATTTGTGTGTCATAGCCTAATCCTATTTTCTTTGAATGTTTATCGCGTATCATAACATGCAATATGAAAGTCTTGAAAAGATAGAGTGTGATAATATTGAAAGATATTGGTTTGATTGGTCAAGGCTTGAAAGAATGACATAAGATACCATTTGATATGATATGGATTTTATATCCAAGATGTGTGATTGATATCTCATATATACTGATATGATCTTCTTACTCGTGATGTTCGACCAAAAAGATGTGATTTTGTATTTTACATTTCAGTTTATATAGAGAAAAAACCAAAAAGATTTTGTCTTTCTTATGTTTGAAAAACCAAAAAGATTTTATTTTTCCATCTTCGATGGAAATCTTAATTGTTGGTTATTCTTGGTTGTTCTCCTTTGCAAAAACTGAATATTGCAGACAGAAATTGACAAGGGGTCCTTCTCCCAAGTTTTCTTCTAGAAATAAAGAGAGAGTGTGCAGATGAACAAGACGAAGACTACAGTGTGTTTGATGATATATGAAAACGGATGACAATCTTCTAAAGTTGTTGTCAAGGGGGAGTTTGTTGGAGCATATTCTGGTGACAACGAGCTTGAAGATATTATGTCTTAGTCTTAGAGTCTTTGACTTGTAATTGATAGAATTGTTAGCAACAGTTAAAGAGGAGTCTGTTAGGACATGTTTTGTAACTGTTGATAAAATTCTGTATAAGTTCTGATAAAATTCTGTATAACAATCTTTAGGAGCGAACTTGTTAAGTTCGCCTAGCCTATTAGAGGCGAACTTAATAAGTTCGCCTAAGCATCTTTTAGGCGAACTTGTTAAGTTCGCCTAGTGCAGAACATGTGTCTATAAATAGAGTTTCAGAGTCTGTTTAGAAAAGAAGAGCAGAGAGGAGCGTTGAACAGAAGTGAATGAATTGTCTGATTGAGTCTATAAACTCTATGATTGTTGGAATACAAGCTTGAATTGTTATTTACGTGATTGTTTCTATTGTCTTTTGTGTATACAATTGTTGATTCGGTTGGATTCCGCACTCCGCGTTAACAATACGTCTTATCACGAGAACGATCCGTAGAAGAGCCATGTGGACCTACAACTTGTACATATCTTTATTATACTTCAAATTGCATGCTTTTCGGGATATAGGCACTGAAGCAAATCGAATGAATAGTGCTAAGGACATAACCCGAAACTGATCTCATAGGAACATCTTTATTAAAAGCTAATATTCTTTATCTGATAGTGATCTTTTAACACACACCCCAGGCATAAAGTGGGTTCAAATCACAGTTGTAACATATGCAATTATGTTTTCACACTACTAGTGGTTCAGTGACGCTTTTAGTCTACTGACAATTCAAATTATGTGCATACACAACACTATCATTTCCTATTTGTGCAGTCTCTGAAGTTTAGATGAAAACATATAATTCAGATATATTAACATAAAGCACCAACCATTCAATCTAAGGTCATGTGTGAAAGAACATCTACTGATGTACTATCATCTCTTCTTTAACTTCAATTAATGTCGATTTTATCTTTTTCAATTTGTTTGGCTTTTTCAAAATCTTTATGAAAGAAAGTAAAACAGACGAAAATAAAATCTTCCATGAAAACATTTTAGGAAAAACATTTTACTTGGTTACTCGGGATTAAGCAATTCAATCAATTAAAAACTCAAACCGATGTAATCCTGTAATTGAATGTCATTGTCTTTGTCACCAACACAGTTCTGTACTCCCCCTGTCCTGTAGACTCCCTCTTAACTAGTCAAATGGTTGCATCAATGAATTTATGCTCACCATTGTCATCCTAAGTTTCAGGTTGTCCTTTGGACTTTGTAAAACTCTTTCCAAAACATTGTGTGCGACATATTCTCCCCCTTGAGCATCAAGTCATTGAATCAAATAGATTCTCAGTTATCAACAACTCTTTACTCTTGCAGATGTCATTCCCTGTCATGTGCTTAGAACCACCACTATCAACAACCAAAATGGTATTAATAGTCCCTCTGGTTAATCCTGCACATCTAACAAGAAACATTAATTTGAAATTGGGACCCAAGCCATGGTAGTCATGGGTCGTCCATCTATATCAAAATAATAAACCTCACTCCATTCACAATCAAATCTCTCATCAATTTTCGGAGATTGTTCCGACGAGTCAGAAACAGAAACTTTAGATTTCCAAACATACTTCTGTTCATTAAGTTCTTTTTGCTTAAAATGTGAAGTGCTTGAACATTTTCGTTCATTTGAAAAATGTTTAGATTGTGAAAACTCTTGTTGTTCTAAAAGTTTTCTCAATCTTCTGTTTCTCCTTCGTCTTTGAGGTCTAGAAAGCCTAACCTCAGATTTTGAATTACCCTTTGGTGTAACATGAGGTTTAACCACATTTGGGTTAACATAAGGCTTACCATGAGTTCTTCCCTTTTCTGGAGTAACATGTCGGTTACATTTGGCATTGTGAGGACAAGCAATCTGAATATGACCAACAAGACCACAAGAAAAGCAAGATCTCGTCTCACTATATTCTCTCATATAAAGAATCTTCACACGATAAGCTGCACTTGAAGAAGATTCTCCTACATGAACTTCTTTTGGAGTTTGAGACGGAACAAACTTTTTCGCAACAGGTTTTGATTCAGGCTTCATCTTCTCAGGAACTACATGCTTCTTTCCTTTATTTTTGTAAGGACAGTTCACCACAATGTGTCCCATCTCAATACAATGAAAACATGTACGTCTGTCTATATAATCTCTGACATATGGAACTCTCCTTGAGTTTGAAGAACTTCTAAATGTATAATTTCCAGATGAATTAGAATCAACCTTTGAGTCTTCTTTCTTAACCTCTTTCGGTATCCCCTCTACCTTAGCTTCATCAAAATATTCATCATCACTCTCATCAGAATACACCATATCTTCACATGTGACTGGATTCACTTTCAACACAGTCTTAGGATCTAAATCCTCATCTTTTATAATCTCAGGTGTAACAGAATAATTTCCGTTGAATGGTGGAGGATCATAATCAATACCATTAGTTCCCTTCCCCTCTTTAGTATTATTATGATAATGTCCTAATAAGAATGATGAATTTCCAAAGCTTTCTAACTTTCTATGTAATCTGATTACCTCTACTTTAGATTCAGCTAGTTCATTATCTTTCTTAACAAAATCATTATTTCTTTTCTCAATTTCTGCAAAGGACATATCCAGGTGATATGCCTGCTCTTTGATCTTCAAAGTCAGAGAATTTATATCCCTCTTCAGTGATTCTATTCTCTCAATACACATATTCTCATTATCTTTTAATTTCTGATTTACCGTGTGTATCGATTTCATATCACAAATGAGGTTTACGTTGTCATCCATAACCCTCATCATTTTATCCTTCACTGAAATACAGTTAGAACAAAACATTTCAGAGTTAGAAACTACCTCAGGTTTTACTTCTGAAGAAGATGCAGCAGGAGCCATGAATACGTCATCATCAGCTTCACTCTTTTGATCAACAATGACAGACTCTGCATCAATTTCTGATACACTCAGATCATCTTCAACTGTCTGAAAGCTTGCTTCAGTCATCACATTAGTCTCAGTAGATTGAGTACTTTCACAAGAATGAATACTCTCACTATCAGTTAAATCTACAGAAGAATCACTTTGAGAATCACCTTGCTTCTCCAATACTTCGTTGATCAAGACCACAAACGTTTGAGAAGTTTCTTCACCCTTTTTCTTCAATGCTTCCCATAGATCTCTTGAAGTAGGACACTTCCCGAGACTATGATAGATTTCTTATCGTTAACGTTTCACACGTTTTCATCTCTCGATCAAACTTCTGCTTTTCTACTTTAGTAAGAGCTGTCACTGATTTAGGAACATCACGAAATTCCAGAAAGTTAAAATTAGGATGCACATATCCTTCAATTATTGGTCTCCAAAAATTTACATCAGTTTCTGATACGAACTGTTCGAACCGGACTTTCCAGTTACGGTAATCTGATATGCACAAAATCCTCGGTGGCATAGTTCCAATCTCATTATCATCACATGAAATTGACATTTTGAAATTTTTGTGAAAATATCTAGAAAAAAATTTCCCGCCAAAATACTCTTTTTAAAAATTTCAAAAATGATTCAAAACGACCATATAAGATTTCCCTAAAAAATTTAGACAAGATGAAATTTCCCGCCAAAATACTCAAAACCGTAGTTCCAAATTACTTCTTTTTTTTTTAAACTAGCTAAGTTCGCCTGATACTGCCTGAGCGAACTTAACCCCAAGCGAACTTGACCCCAAGCGAACTTATTAAGTTCGCCTGATCTTCACCGAGCGAACTTATTAAGTTCGCCTCCCTAAGTTCGCCTGCAACAACTTCAGTAAGTTCGCTTGCTTCAGCAGAATCAAACTCAGGAACAGCTTCAACCCAAAAACACGAACAAAGATTTACCAAAAAAATTCATATCTCACTGATTTGAAGGAATTAGACAAAATTAAACCGTAGGATTATGTATTTTCTCAATTAGAACCTTTCTATCGGATGAATTTCCTCAAAATCCACTTCAAAATCACCAAATCAGCAGCAAAATCAGTTTCAAGAACTTGTAAACTCCATGGAATTGAAAAATCGAAAAACTAATCAATTTCTTGTCAATTTGCATACAAAACCGTCTCAAATCACCAAGAATCACGAGCATAAGCTCTGATACCACTTGTAGGTTTACATTGCTCTTCTACGGATCGTTCTCGTGATAAGACGTATTGTTAACGCGGAGTGCGGAATCCAACCGAATCAACAATTGTATACACAAAAGACAATAGAAACAATCACGTAAATAACAATTCAAGTTTGTATTCCAACAATCATAGAGTTTACAGACTCAATCAGACAATTCGTTCACTTCTATTCAACGCTCCTCTCTGCTCTTCTTTTCTAAACATACTCTGAAACTCTATTTATAGACACATGAAGTTCGCCTAAAAGATGCTTAGGCGAACTTATTAAGTACGCCTCTAATAGGCTAGGCGAACTTAACAAGTTCGCTCCTAAAGATTCTTAGGCGAACTTGTTAAGTTCGCATCTCTAAGAACTTATACGGAATTTTATCAACAGTTACAAAACATGTCCTAACAGTGTGTATGAGACCATGCGAAGGTAGAGAGGGGTTTTTACAATTTAATTCCGTCTTAAACACCCAATTCGATTATGTCTCGCATATGACGGTTATTGGCACCATTCATGTGTAAATTCATTCGATTGAGGATGAATTGGGTCTTGATTACGGACTGAATACATTCAAGATCAATCAGTGCGTGATTTTCGGGATCCAAAGGAGTTGTTTTCATGAATTAAATGGTGGATTGATACGGTTTTGACTATCCAAAGTTAAATTCGTTTGAATTCTAAAATGCTCCTCAATTGATCGAATTTGGCTTATTGTTTTGGCCTGGCATGGTATGTAATCGATTTCACCTGTATGAGGAGTCCATGTCAAGCCTGATTTGATCGAATTGAGTCCTGTAGTGCACAATTTCGATTGGTTTGAATTTGGGGTCAACTATGGTCAAAATTTGGGGTTTAAAGGGTTAGGGGGTTCAAACTAGTTAAATTGTGAATTTATAGAATAGTTTATAAAAAATTCAACATTATTAGTTTTATTAAAACATATTTTATAAAGATAACTTTTATAAAAGGAAAGTTTCGCTTAATTTATTTTTATAAAAATTGCCATTTGTATAAATGGTTCGTTTATTATGATAAAGGAAACTACATATGTATTTATAGTTTTATAAAAATATATATATACAAGGGATGTAAAACATCATTAAGTTCATAACATTTTACTTTTTGATTCAATTTATCATATAGTATATATATATATATATATAAATATGAAGTAAATATGTTATATATACAATGGAGTTGAAATATTAAAATTTTGATTTGATACAGGTTTAAAATAAGAGAATTTAAGGTGTCATTCTAAGATGAGCAAACTCGGACAGAAATGAGGTATCATTAGTGAAAAATTTTAAAATAAAATAACGCTAGAAAATCTTGGATGTTACACTAGTTGTCTGAAACAAAAAGTTTGGGTTGTCACATCATCCCCTTATTGAAAGAAATTTCGTCTGGAAATTTAAATAGTACCTTTCATGTTTGTCGTTGAGTGTTGGAAAAGCTAAGGATATTTCTTCATCGTCTGATCCTCTCTTTCCCATGTGAACTCCGATCCACGCTTCGAGTTCCAGCGAACTCTAACAATTGGGATTTTGCTGTGCTTGTGTGTTTTGACCTCTCGGTCCATGATCTCAACTGGTTCCTCTATGAAACAAAACTGCTCAACGATTTCCAACTCCTCGAGTGGAACCACTAGCGTCTCATCAGATAGGCATTTCTTAAGGTTTGAAACATGAAAGAAATTGTGTACTCCATTGTGTAGAAGCATGTTTTGTAACTATAGATTAAATTCTATGTATCGGTGTACGTGGCTAGTACGCGGGAGGGTGTTCCTGAGTACTTAGCCCGCACACCAGTTTGGTCCTGCGTACTTAGTAAGTACGCAAGGCTTTTGCCTTGCGTACTTGTCAAGTACGCATGACCAAACCATGCGTACTTAGTAAGTACGCAAGGCTTTTGCCTTGCGTACTTGTCAAGTACGCAGGAAGTGTTCCTGCCCCTATAAATAGAAGACTTGTCTTCATTTGTAGGTGGAACTCTGGAACAGGTTGAGAGGTGTCCGGGTCGGGAAGAGCTCTCCCGACCCCTGGACCGTGAGCTTAGATGAGAGATGTGTGTTCCTTCGGTATGTAGTCTGTAATACGGGATGACTTCTTTATTATGGATTACGTTTCGTTTCATTATCTTTTGTCTGTGTTCGTGTTTCTCTGTCTAGTTTCTTTGTTCCCACACAAATCACAGAACAGATCGTGTTATTTCCGCTGCGCGACGAGGCTCCCGGGACCTACACATTGAGTTCATCTGGTAGGTTTAATTGATACGCAACCGGACCAATCATTTTCACTATCTCGAATGGTCCAACATAACGCGGGTTTAGATTGCCCCGTTTTCTAAAATGGATCACACCTTTCCAAGGTGAAACTTTTAATAACACTCTGTCACCCACCTGAAACTCTAACGGTTTTCTTTGCTTGTCTGCATAACTCTTTTGACGGTCACGGTGTCACACCCTAACCTGCGGCGGAAACGTCAGGGCGGGACATGTAAACTGTTCATGAGCACAAGGTTGACTAAATTGAAATATATTAATCATTCAAATTCATTGCATAGATTCAAGACAAAACAAAACCAAACCAAGTTCATTAAATGAAATACATAAATCCTTTATTAAAATTTAACTAGGTCCAAAACTTATGTGTAGCAAGTCTTGATCAAAATCACACATTAGCATCTGAAACATGAATAAAATAAGTCAACTAAAAAGTTGGTGAGCATACACAGGTTTATACATAAGTAGTGTATAGATATAAATAGTCAAATCCTTACAAAACATGATATAATAAGGCATTTATGGGGAGCAACTATTGTGTAACCAAAGTACAATCAAACCTTTGTAACTAGCATGCAAATTGTGTTGTCGGTAACAATCACCCCAATCTGGGTGGGTTTGTCAGACTCAATAGATCTATCATTGTTAACCGTCGGCTTGAATAGTTAATGATTGCACATAAATCGCACACAAACAGTTAACACACCTAGCACTCAAACATAAAGCTAAAATTTTGCATACATGAATGTAAAGAGGATTTGTGTTTGTGTAGTTTATGTAAATGTAAACAATTGTGTGTATAGAGTTCATGTTTCACCCCAAAAAGTGTAAAAGAGTAAAAGGGGCTATGTAATACTCACTTGAATCAAATGTGTAGCTAATATGAGACTCTAGGTAGCAAAGTGATCCTTGAAACTCACAACGTTAACCTAGTGTGTAAAATATATTAAACTAATAATGTGTACCATTGTCTAGGTCTAAGTCTATGATTGAAATGGATGTGTGTACGAAGGGTTGAAGTTGTAGGTGTTAGTGGTTTGTACTTGAAAGATGTTGTATAAAATGAAAGATTTGAAATGAATAGTTTTAGAATATTTTAATTAGGGTTTGGGTTTAAATAACTAAATAAATTAAATAATTATTATTTATTTATCTAGTTATAAAAATAATGTAGGTATTAGGTTTAGTTAAGTATAGCCTAAATAAATAATTTTTGTTTAAATATAAATTAAATAAATAATTGTTACTTTATTTATTTATTTATAAAGGTATGTAATTATAATTAATATCTATGCATGATTTACAAAATATAATTTATATTTAAATGTAATTAAGTTCTATGTATGATTTACAAAATGTAATTTATATTTAAATGTAATTAAATACTATGTATGATTTACAAAATGATAATTAATTGTATTTAGTTACAAAGTATTTTTTTTTAGTGTTAGAAATAAAATTTAAATTTTATAAAACTTTGTATAAAGTGTTTATAAAAATTGTCACCAAATTTTATAAATAATTTACTTAAAATAGATACATAATTTAAATTTAGTATTCAATAACTAATTTTATAAAAATAGATATTTTTAAGCAAAAATTGTAAAACTGGTTTCATTCTGTTCTAATAATTGTAAAGTTTATAAAAATAATTTTTTTATAATTTTTAGAGCCTTAAAAACGGTTTTGAAAATTTAAACAGACCACAGGGAGTCGAGCCCGGGTCTGTTCTGGGTGTGCCGGACGAACAAACCACTGGACCAGGAGGCGGGTCCGGTGATTGAATTGGATTCTGAATCGTTTTAACCTACGACTGAGTTGGGTCTGGGTTTGGGTTTTTAAACGAGGTGCAAAAAGCCGGACAGTCATGCGGGCCGTGGGTTTCGAACCCACACCACCGGGTCCGATGGTGCGTGGTCTTAACCAGTCGGACCGGGTGGTTCGCTGGTTATAACAGGAACACAAAAATTTAAATACTAAAATTAAATTCATCAAATCCCCAAATCAGAAAACGCAAGAACACGGCACGAACTCAAGTCGTAATTGAGTTCGATGCGTAATATGATTGCGAATTGATAAGGGGATAATGATCGGGACTTGATTACAATTCTAATGATCTAAAATTTACTCGTTAAGATTGGGCAATGAGTGCAGACGGCTTCAAGTTTGCTACGGTTGTTCTTGATGATCGACAGGCGTCCAGAGGTGAAACGCGGATTAATCAAAGGTTGGGAGAGTTTGTGTGGAGGTGTACGCGAGTGAGAGAGAGGTTTAATTTGATTAATTTTGCGTATAATAACCGATTTGATTTCAATTTGTCCGTAATGGTTACGGGCGACTGATTACACGTTAATCCATCGATTTGGGAGTGAATTGGGTCTGATAATGGTCCAGGTACACTCGAGATTGACTGGTGAGTGAATCGCGGGATTAGGACGTGTTAATTTCTTGAATTGAATGTGGATTGATACGGATTTTGACTATCCAAAGTCAAATCCGTTCAAAATTTGAATCTGCCGCTTAATCGATCGAAATGAGTTGTTACTTGGGCCGAGATTGGGTCGATTTTTGTTTGTGTAACCATGAGGAGTCTAAACCAACCAGAAATCGGTCGAAAACAGCCTTGGATTATCATGAATTTGGGCTGCTTTGACTTTTAAAAGTCAACCAGATCATAGGAAAGTCAAAATTGATGTTTAAGAGTCAAAATTGAAAATGTGGGTTCAATTGCTTGAGGGTTCAAATGTTTTAGGGTCCAATCAAATGTAGAATCACTTGTAAATTTGGTGTAATTGTATATATGTACGCATAAGTCTAATTATATATATATATATATATATATATATATAGGCATTCTAAAATAAATGCGGGTGGAATTTGTGAATTTGCATTTGATAAATTAGGGTTTATATAACCATTTCACTAAGATTGAAATTCATACATGCTTTATTGTACTAGAATGAAAACATGAAAATCAGAAAGGTTACAGTATCCCCATGTTGAGGGGATTTCGTCCCGAAATTTAGCTAGTCGAGTCGACTGGGTCAGCAAAAAGGTGCGGGTACTTGAGCTTCATTTGGTCCTCACGTTCCCAAGTAAACTCGGGTCCTCACTTAGATTCCCAACTGTGACGTTTCGGATTTTTCGTTCTCGCACTTGTATTATAATTATCGTGTAATCATTCTCTATTTTAATAAAGCGTAAGAGTTTTATTTGGTTTTATACAAATAGGTATTTTATTTTACGGATTTAAACTAATTAGAATTTTATAAATTTTAAAATTTATATAAAGTTTTATATAAAAATCTAAAGTTAAAAAGTTGTATATTTAATAAAATAACCTATTTAAATAAGATAAATAACTTTTATAAAAATTATTTATAATAATAATAATAAAATAAGTTTATAAAAATATTTAAAATATAATATAAAATTAAATTAATTTAAAAGAAATTAAATTAATTTATTTAAATAAAAAGTTTAGGGGTCGTTTTGTAATTAATCAAACTAGAAGGTTTTAAGCTAAAGTCTGTTGAGGCACTGTTTCTGGACAAATTAAACTACAAGGATCCATCCGTAATTATCTCAGGGGGCGAATTAAAACAAAATTTAACTCCAGGGACTAAATCTGCCAAATTGCAAATCGTAAATCCGGTCACCCCCTACATTGTCCGGCGGTCCAAAGCTTTTTCTGGCTAGCCACCGACAGGGCTGTTCCCTGCACCTCGACAGCCGCTAAAGGCACCTATGGCTTCGTCTCTCCCACGCGAACAAGAACCCCCGACCAATTGGTATCCCCAACATAAGGATCGTCTGATCATGTTGGTGGCCGAGGAACCCACGTTCGAATTCGCGCCCAACAGACCACCTCCACGCGTGTTGAATGTCTGGTTAGTTTCGTCTCGACCAGAGGAGTGTCGGGACGTGCCCAATTGCACGTTTTGTCATAGGAAACGAGCTCGGCTATAAATAGCCATAGTCGGACCTGCACGAGCTCGTTACCTTCCTTCCACCCGCTCACACTCCAAACCTTCGTCGACCCTGGGTGAAGCTGTGACCAGGATTTCAGGAGCTAATTCCACACAGAAATCGATTCCCGCTTGTGACTTTTTCAAGTTCAAAGGCTGTGCCTACCAGACCCCTTCACGACCACGTAAGAATCCTCAACTTCGTTTCTTTACCTTCTGTTATCATAAGACAAACTGAACCAATCGAAGTCACGACTCCAAACCATCGATTACCGGACAAACTAATGTTACTGTTTTATTTGCTAAAGTCTGGGCCATCGAAACTAGTTAGTTTCGATTGAGTAAATGGTCAATCGAAACTAATAGTTTCGATAGATGGTAGTTTCGACAGCCTGGGTATCACTTATAAATGATCAATCGAAACTAATAGTTTCGATAGATGGTAGTTTCGACAGCCTGGGTATCATTTATAAATGATCAATCGAAACTAATAGTTTTGATATATGGTAGTTTCGACAGCCTGGGTATCACTTATAAATGATCAATCGAAACTAGTAGTATCGATAGATAGTAGTTTCGACAGTTCTGTGTATCACTTGCAAATGGTCAATCGAAACTAGTAGTTTCGATTGAACACAGTTTCGATACCTGTCACAACTATAAAACAGTTTCGATCAAATCAGTAATTTCAAGTAAATCTGGACCAACTTTTATGCAAGCAACACTGAGAAATGCTATTATAAACCTATACACAATTAAATACTAATACGCACATGTAAACATACAATAATACCCATTTATCTACATAGGGTATTAACGTGCTTAGACTTCCACATACTTATCACCTACTCGCGTGGAAAAAATACCCGCTTGCAAGGTGAGTTACATAGCCCCTATTTTACATTTTCATACGTTTTGGGGTGAAACATTATACATGCTACTCACACTGTTTATACGTGTTATACATGAGACTATATGCTTATTCTTTGGATGTACATACATTTAAACACAAGACAACCAACTGTAATATTGATAGATCTATTGTGTCTGACCAGCTCACCCGGTTAGGGTGTTTATTACTGCATACTCGGATATAACCGCGTGTTATATTCAAACATATCGGATATAGTGGGTAACTATATTCAAGCATACCAGACTTAGCTGTTGTGCTCTGTTCAAGCGCGTCAAACTCGGTTTGAATTGTGATTAAATAAATGGTACATCATACATACTATGTTTAACAAGATAAACAATGAGTTGCAAAACGATTTACAACTACTATTTACTGGAATTACTAAACCTATGTACTCACCAACTTTTTAGTTGACACTTGATTTAAATAATGTTTCAGGTTTGGATATGTGACTACTTGCCGAAGATTTCTCCACATAAGGACTATGGACCTAGTTAAATAAATCAATGTTTTGAACTAGACTAGGTTATTTGGAATGTATCGTATTTGGATCTTGTTGTCTTTAAATTTAATTAATGAATTATGCAACCTTTTAGCTATCATGTGCTTTTGAACAATCATTTCATTGTCCGCCTCGATGATTCCGCCATCGGTCGGGGTGTGACAGATTGGTATCAGAGCCATGGTTATAGGGAATTAGGTTATTAGACACAATGACCTAGACTATAACCCTAGGACTCCCTTTTATGTGTTATGTGCTAAATGATAAATTGCTATGTGAATTATTTGTAGTTAGGTATTCTTTGAATTTTCCCGAGTTTGGTACATGAGACTTAAACACATACATACAAGGCTTTGATACATGATACATACTTTACATACATATTTGACAAACAAACTTATGCAAACAAATACACTACCCATCCTTATCCATACTCTTTTCCTAATCCGTATTAATTGCAACAATTCCTACACATTTTATACTCATAGACTCTCAAGTCTATCAAAATCTTGAAAATCTCGTCAACGACTTAATTTCTTGAGACCAGTAAAGGACACGTGCAATCTGGAAGGGTGACACCTGTACATTGGGTTTTCTGTCTAGGAAAGCATTTCGTATAAATTCAAATAAACGGACCCGTATGCTTTCCTGGGAATTCCTGAAGTGAGTGTTTACCTATAGGCTAAAGCATGTCTCTTGGAAAGTTTCGGGGAATTATTTAACGTTGATAAGTCAATGTATTCGCAAGGATACAATCCAAACTTAAACTCAAAATTTGGGGACGTTATAGCAAGATAGGAAGAACTAGACAAACATGCAAAACAAATCATTATTACGGGTGCACACGTAATGACGATTTGTAATGCACGCAAGTCCCGGCAATTCCTATTATGCAAATAATGATCTATAACATCATGTCCTACCCGGAATAAATGACTTAGTTCCCCCATCAACTTAGAATAAATACACATGCACTAGCACGCGTCATGATGAATCCCGTTTTTCTGCTTACCTTATTTCCCGCTATAACTCATATATATCCATCTTATCTAAAATATCATTGTCTTTTCTTATGGTGTTAGAATGCCTCCTCGACGTGCAAACTCTAGCACTTCCAACCCGGATCTTGCTACTCTTCTTGCCCAGCTGGTAGGGCAAATGACTCAAGCAAATAACAACAGTGACGGGTCCCACAACATCCAAGGGAACGGTGGTACCAACCCGCCTCAATGCACGTTTAAGCACTTTAACTCGTGCAATCCTACAAAATTCTTCGGGACTGAAGGTGCTACCGGCCTACTTCAATGGTTTGAAAGCATGGAAAGCACATTCCTAAACAGCGACTGTCCCGATAATCTTCGGGTTCGTTATGCCACAAGTGTACTCCAAAAGAGAGCCCTCACTTGGTGGAACGATGAGAAACGCACTCGTGGTACTGAGGTTGCTACATCCTTATCATGGGATGATCTGAAGAAGGCCATGACTAATGAATTCTGTCCTCGGAATGAAATGAGGAAGCTCGAGGCTGAGTTTTGGGATCTTGCCCAAGACAGCGGGGATAATCTGGCCTACACCACCCGATTTCAAGAGCTAAGTCTGCTGGTGCCTCATATGATCACTCCCCTTGCATGGGGGATTGAAAAATACATAGGCGGCCTGCCTATGCAAATTCAAGATGCTGTGCTAGGAAGTAATCCTCCGACACTTGAAGCTGCTATCCGTCTATCTGCTACACTATCCGACAACCATGTCAAAGCCGGAACCTTAACAAGAAAGGGTTCCAAGAAGGTTGTTTCTACTCTTGCGGCCGTCAAGGATGTAAAACCCGAGTCTTCTAACCGCAACAAGAAATGAAAGGGTCAAAACTTCGCAGCCGTAACTCCCGATGTGCCTGCTATTCAAGCGGCCCCTTTGGGTCAAAACCCGAAGATTTATCAGGGCCCGAATCCCCAATGCCAGACCTGCAAGTACCATCATCCTGCCAACCTACCATGCCGATTGTGTTCAAGCTGCGGACGATATGGACACGTGATCACCACTTGCCGTACCCGTCCTCCCGTCCATCCAGCTGCTCCAGCCAACCGTCCCATCTATCCGGCACCTCTCAATGGTCGGGCATGTTACGAATGTGGAGATCCAAACCATTTCTGTGACCGATGCCCAAAACTTCATCATCAAGGTGGTCCTCAAGGATGAGCGTTTAATATAAACGCTAATGAGGCTCAAGCAAACAACGACGTGATAAATGGCACGTTTCTCGTAAACAATCATTTTGCATCCATTTTACTTGATACCGGTGCCGATAGGAGTTTTGTGTCTCTTACCTTTGAATCTCGACTTGCTAAACAAAGAGCGAAACTTGACAATTCTTATTCCGTGGAGATAGCAAACGGAAAATCTATTACCATAAATTCTGTTATCCGCGACTGCAATATCGAGCTTAATAATCATGAATTCTCTGTTGCTCTCCTTCCAATGCAACTGGGGAGCTTCGATATTATAATTGGCATGGACTGGTTATCCAAGCACCATGCCGAGATTATTTGCTACGAAAAGTGCATTCGTATACCTCTCCATTCGGGTGACACGTTAGTGATTTTCGGTGAAAAACCGTGTCGTTGTCTTCAACTCATGTCTTGCACGTTAGCACAAAAGTACTTGCGAAAAAAGTACGTTGCCTTCTTGGCCCACGTAGTTGACACGAAAGACAAGGGTAAGAAATTACAAGATATTCCGATCATTCGAGACTTTCCCGAGGTATTCCCCGAGGATTTACCCGGCCTTCCTCCTCCTAGACAAGTAGAGTTTCGTATTGACCTCGTGCCCGGAGCAACTCCCGTGGCAAAAGCTCCCTACCGTCTTGCACCTTCCGAGATGCATGAGCTCGCAAGTCAATTATAAGAACTCTCATCCAAATGATTCATCCGCCCGAGCCATTCGCCTTGGGGTGCTCTCGTGCTGTTCGTAAGGAAAAAGGATGGATCGTTTCGAATGTGCATCGATTATCGTGAACTCAACAAGCTTACAATTAAGAACCGTTATCCTTTACCCCGTATCGACGATCTTTTCAATCAGCTTCAAGGTTCAACATGTTTCTCCAAGATTGAACTTCGTTCCGGGTACCATCAACTTCGTGTTCTCGATGAAGACATTCCGAAGACTGCCTTTCGGACTAGGTACGGTCACTACGAGTTCATGGTCATGCCATTCGGTTTGACTAATTCACATGCGGTCTTCATGGACCTCATGAACCGTGTATGCAAACCTTATTTGGACAAGTTCGTGATCGTTTTCATTGACGACATCCTCATCTATTCTAAAACAAAAGCGGAACATGAACAACATCTTCGTTTGATCTTAGAACTCTTAAAGAAAGAACAACTATACGCCAAGCTCTCCAAGTGTGAATTCTGGCTAAAAGAGGTTCAATTTTTGGGACACATAGTCAACGATAAGGGAATTCATGTGGACCCGGCAAAGATCGAGGCGGTAAAGAATTGGAGTACTCCTAAGAATCCTACCGAGATTCGTTCATTCCTTGGACTAGCAGGTTACTATCGTCGTTTCATCTCAAATTTCTCCAAGATTGCGGTCCCGCTCACTGCCTTGACTCACAAAGGTAAGCACTACGAGTGGGGACCCAAACAAGAAGAAGCTTTTCAAACTCTCAAGCTCAAGCTCTGCAATGCCCATATTCTAAATCTTCCTAGTGGTAATGACGACTTTGTCGTTTATTGTGATGCGTCCAACCAAGGTCTTGGTTGTGTTCTAATGCAACGTGGCCAAGTAATTGCATACGCATCACGTCAGCTCAAAATCCACGAGAAGAACTACACGACCCATGATCTCGAGCTTGGTTCTGTCGTTTTCGCCTTGAAAATTTGGAGACATTATCTTTATGGCACCAAATGCGTGGTTTTCACCGACCACAAAAGTCTCCAACATATTTTGAATCAAAAAGAGCTTAATATGAGGCAACGACGATGGATTGGACTTCTTAACGACTACGACTGCGAGATTCGCTAACACCCTGGCAAGGCAAATGTTGTAGCCGACGCCTTGAGTCATAAAGAACGTATCATGCTTCATAGTGTTTGTATTCATAACGATATCCAAGCCCGTATTCTTCAAGCATAACACACCTCGGTTACCGAGGGAAACATGTATCAAGAGATGGCATGTGGTGTAGAACTCTTACTAGAAACCAAAGCCAACGGCCTATTGTATTACTTGGATCGTATCTGGGTTCCCTATCGCGACGATCTTCGTATATTTTTGATGAACGAGTCCCACAAAACTCGATATTCGGTACATCCCGGAGCTGATAAGATGTACATGGGTCTTCGTCAACAATATTGGTGGCCCGGCATGAAAAAGGATATTGCCCTTTTGTGGCAAAATGCTTAACTTGTTCTAAAGTAAAGGCCGAACACCAAAAGCCTTCCGGACTCCTCGAACAACCAGAAATTCCCACGTGGAAGTGGGAGAACCTCGCTATGGACTTCATCACCAAACTTCCACGCACTACTAGTGGGCACGATAGTATCTGGGTTATTATCGACCGACTTACAAAGTCTGCTCACTTCTTGCCTATTCGTGAGGACTATCGAGTCGAGAAATTGGCTCGGATCTACATTGATGAGATTGTAAGTCGTCACGGAATCCCTTTGAACATCATCTCCGATCGTGATTCACGTTTTACTTCCTGATTTTGGCAATCATTACAATCTGCGCTTGGTACTCGTTTGGATCTAAGTACGGCTTACCATCCTCAAACTGATGGACAAACCAAGCGAACAATCCAAACTCTCGAGGATATGCTTAGAGCTTGTGTCATTGACTTTGGTGGCAATTGGAATTCTCACCTACCACTGATCGAATTTTCCTACAACAACAGCTACCACACAAGTATTAACATGGCACCGTTTGAAGCTCTTTATGGATGAAAATGTCGTTCACCGATTTGTTGGAACGAAATTGGTGAAGCACAAATCACCGGTCCCGAGCTTATCCAAGAGACCACCGATAAAATCTTCCTTATTCGTGACAACATTCGAGTAGCAAGGAGTCGGCAAAAGAGCTATGCCGATAAAAGACGAAAACCCTTGGAATTTCAAGTTGGGGATATGGTTCTCCTAAAGTTATCACCTTGGAAGGGCGTAGTCCGATTTGGAAAGAAAGGAAAACTCACACCTCGATATGTGGGTCCATTCAAGATACTCGAAAGGGTAGGAAAAGTGGCCTACAAACTCGATCTTCCTTTAGAACTCATCAACGTTCATCCGACTTTTCATGTATCTAATTTTAAAAAGTGTCTAGCCGACGAGAATCTCCACATCCCTCTTGATGAAGTGCACATTGACGAGAAAATGCACCTTGTTGAGAAACCCGTGGAAATCATGGACCGAGAAGTTAAGAAACTCAAGCGTAGCCGCATCCCCATTGTCAAGGTCCGTTGGGAATCTAAACGTGGACCCGAGTTCACTTGGGAACGTGAAGACCAAATGAAGACCAAGTATCTGCATCTCTTTTCATAGCCTCCACTAGTTGAATTTCGGGGCGAAATTCCTCTAACATGGGGAGACTGTGACGTTTCGGATTTTTCGTTCTCGCACTTGTATTATAATTATCGTGTAATCATTCTCTATTTTAATAAAGCGTAAGAGTTTTATTTGGTTTTATACAAATAGGTATTTTATTTTACGGATTTAAACTAATTAGAATTTTATAAATTTTAAAATTTATATAAAGTTTTATATAAAAATCTAAATTTAAAAGTTGTATATTTAATAAAATAACCTATTTAAATAAGATAAATAACTTTTATAAAAATTATTTATAATAATAATAATAAAATAAGTTTATAAAAACATTTAAAATATAATATAAAATTAAATTGATTTTAAAAGAAATTAAATTAATTTATTTAAATAAAAAGTTTAGGGGTCGTTTTGTAATTAATCAAACTAGAAGGTTTTACGCTAAAGTCTATTGAGGGACTGTTTCTGGACAAATTAAACTACAAGGATCCATCCGTAATTATCTCAGGGGGCGAATTAAAACGAAATTTAACTCCAGGGACTAAATCTGCCAAATTGCAAATCGTAAATCCGGTCACCCCCTACATTGTCCGGCGGTCCAAAGCTTTATCCGGCGAGCCACCGACAGGGCTGTTCCCTGCACCTCGACAGCCGCTAAAGGCACCTCTGGCTTCGTCTCTCCCACGTGAACAAGAACCCCCGACCAATTGGTCTCCCCAACATAAGGATCGTCTGATCTTGTTGGTGGCCGAGGAACCAACGTTCGAATTCGCGGCCAACAGACCACCTCCACGCGTGTTAAATGTCTGGTTAGTTTCGTCTCGACCAGACGAGTGTCGGGACGTGCCCAATTGCACGTTTTGTCATAGGAAACGAGTTCGGCTATAAATAGCCATAGTCGGTCCGGCACGAGCTCGCTACCCTCTTTCCACCCGCTCACACTCCAAATTGAGGAAACCATCACCTTCGTCGACCCTGGGTGAAGCTGTGACCAGGATTTCAGGAGCTAATTCCACACAGAAATCGATTCCCGCTTGTGACTTTTTCAAGTTCAAAGGCTGTGCCGACCAGACCCTTTCACGACCACGTAAGAATCCTAAACTTCGTTTCTTTACCTTATGTTATCATAAGACAAACTGAACCAATCGAAGTCACGACTCCAAACCATCGATTACCGGAAAACTAATGTTACTGTTTTATTTGCTAAAGTCTGGGCCATCGAAACTACTTAGTTTCGATTGAGTAAATGGTCAATCGAAACTAATAGTTTCGATAGATGGTAGTTTCGACAGCCTGGGTATCACTTATAAATGATCAATCGAAACTAATAGTTTCGATAGATGGTAGTTTCGACAGCCTGGGTATCATTTATAAATGATCAATCGAAACTAATAGTTTTGATAGATGGTAGTTTCGACAGCCTGAATATCACTTATAAATGATCAATCGAAACTAGTAGTTTCGATAGATGGTAGTTTCGACAGCCTGTGTATCACTTGTAAATGGTCAATCGAAACTAGTAGTTTCGATTGAACATAGTTTCGATACCTGTCACAACTATAAAACAGTTTCGATCAAATCAGTAATTTCAAGTAAATCTGGACCAACTTCTATGCAAATACCACTGAGAAATGCTGTTATAAACTTATACACAATTGAATACTAATACGCATATGTAAACATACAATAATACCCATTCATCTACATAGGGTTTCAACGTGCTTAGACTTCAACATCTTTATCACCTACACGCGTGGAAAAATACCCGCTTGCAAGGTGAGTTACATAGCCCCTATTTTACACTTTTATACGTTTTGGGGTGAAACATTATACATGCTACTCACATTGTTTGTACGTGTTATACATGAGACTATATGCTTATTCTTTGGATGTACATACTTTTAAACACAAGACAACCAACTGTAATATTGATAGATCTATTGTGCCTGACCAGCCCACCCGGTTAGGGTGTTTATTACTGCATACTCGGATATAACCGCGTGTTATATTCAAACATATCAGATATAGTGGGTAACTATATTCAAGCATACCGGACTTAGCTGTTGTGCTCTGTTCAAGCACGTCAAACTCGGTTTGAATTGTGATCAAATAAATGGTACATCATACATACTATGTTTAACAAGATAAACAATGAGTTGCAAAACGATTTACAACTACTATTTACCGGAATTACTAAACCTATGTACTCACCAACTTTTTAGTTGACACTTGATTTAAATAATGTTTTAGGTTTGGATATGTGACTACTTGCCGAAGATTTCTCCACATAAGGACTTTGGACCTAATTTGGAATGTATCGTATTTGGATCTTGTTGTCTTTAAATTTAATTAATGAATTATGCAACCTTTTAGCTATCATGTGCTTTTGAACAATCATTTCATTGCCCGCCTCGATGATTCCGCCATCGGTCGGGGTGTGACACCAACGAACTTTGATAATAGGAATACGGCTTCGCTTGAGTTGTTTGATTTCACGATCCATAATTTCTATGGGTCTCTCAACGAAGTGCATCGGTTCATCAATGCGCACATCGTCAAGAGGTATATGGAGTTTCTCATCAGCAAGACACTTCTTTAGATTGGACACATGAAATGTAGGATGTACATTGCCAAGTGATGGGGGTAACTCGAGTTTGTAAGCCACTTTCCCAAATCTTTTAAGGATCTTGAATGAACCCACATAGCGAGGTGCTAACTTGCCTTTCTTTCCAAAACGGATTACACCCTTCCACGGAGACACCTTTAGAAGAACAAGGTCACCGACTCGGAATTCCAAGGGTTTTCGTCGCTTGTCGGCATAACTCTTTTGCCGACTCCTTGCTACTCGAATGTTGTCACGGATTTGAATGATCTTGTCGGATGTTTCTTGAATTAGTTCGGGACCGGTGATTTTTGCTTCACCAATCTCGTTACAACAGATAGGAGAACGACACTTACGACCATAGAGAGCTTCAAATGGAGCCATGTTAATACTTGTGTGGTAGCTGTTGTTGTAAGAGACCTCAATTAGGGATAGATGTGAATCCCAATTGCCACCAAAATCAATTACACAAGCTCTAAGCATGTCCTCAAGAGTTTGGATTGTTCGCTCGGTCTGACCATCAGTTTGGGGATGGTAAGCCGTGCTCAAATCCAATCGTGTGCCAAGAGCAGATTGGAGAGATTGCTAGAAACGGGAGGTGAACCGAGCATCGCTATCGGAGATTATGTTTAAGGGAACACCGTGATGGCTCACAATTTCATCGATGTAGAATCGGGCCAATTTCTCAACCCGATAGTCTTCACGGATAGGCAAGAAATGAGCAGATTTGGTGAGGCGGTCAATGATCACCCGGATGCTATCATAACCACTTGAGGTACGAGGGAGTTTGGTAATGAAATCCATAGCTAAGTTCTCCCATTTCCACAAGGGAATTTTCGGTTGTTCAAGTAAACCGGAAGGACGTTAGTGCTCGGCCTTGACTTTGGAGCAAGTTAGACATTTGGCAACATAGAGAGCAATGCCCTTCTTCATACCGGGCCACCAATATTGTTGGCGAAGGTCTTGGTACATTTTGTCCGCACCAGGATGAATAGAATAACGAGTCTTGTGGGCCTCGTTCATGAGAAATGCACGGACATCATCGCGATCGGGAACCCAAATACGGTTCAAGTAATAAAGTAAGCCATTGGGTTTTGATTCAAGCTGAAGTTCAACACCGCACGACATTTCCTCGTACATGTCACCCTCGGTGACCGAGACGTGTTGAGCTTCTAGGATGCGATTTTGAATGTCGGTTTGAATTCGGACACAATGAAGCATGACATGGTCCTTTCAACTCAAAGCGTCGGCTACAACATTCGCTTTGCCGGGGTGGTAACGAATCTCACAGTCATAGTCGTTAAGGAGCTCAACCCAACGTCGTTGCCTCATATTGAGTTCTTTTTGGTTAAAGATGTGTTAGAGACTTTTGTGATCGGTGAACAACACACATTTTGTGCCATAGAGGTAATGTCTCTAAATCTTCAACGCGACTACGACCGCACCCAATTCGAGGTCGTGCGTCATATAATTCTTCTCATGAATCTTAAGTTGCCTTGATGCATAAGCGATTACCTTGCCTCGTTGCATGAGGACACAACCGAGACCTTGGTTGGAGGCATCACAGTAGACAACTAGATCATCATTCCCATCAGGGAGAGTCAAAATAGGAGCATTGCACAACTTTTGCTTAAGAGTTTGGAAAGCTTCTTCTTGCTTTGGTCCCCATTCATAAGGTTTACCCTTGTGGGTCAAAGCGGTGAGAGGAACAGCAATCTTATAGAAATTTGAAATGAAACGACGATAATATCCCGCAAGACCAAGAAATGAACGAACTTCGGTGGGGGTCTTAGGGGCATTCCAATTCTTAACAGCTTCGATCTTAGTAGGGTCAACATGAATTCCTTTTTCGTTGACGATATGACCTAGGAATTGAACCTCCTTTAGCCAAAATTCACATTTGAAGAACTTGGCATATAGTTGCTCTTTCCTTAAGAGGTCCAAAACCAATCTAAGGTGTTGCTCATGATCGGACTTAGTCTTGGAGTAGAATAATATATCGTCAATGAATACGATCACGAATTTATCAAGGTACGGTATGCACACATGATTCATGAGGTCCATGAAGACCGCGGGTGCATTGGTTAACCCAAAAGGCATGACCATGAACTCATAGTGACCATACCTTGTTCGGAAAGCAGTCTTTGGAATATCTCCCTCTTGCACGCGGAGTTGGTGATAATCGGACCAAAGATCAATCTTCGAGAAGCAAGTAGAACCTTAAAGTTGATCAAAGAGGTCATCAATTCTAGGCAAAGGGTAACGGTTTTTTATGGTAAGCTTGATGAGTTCGTGGTAGTCAATACAAATGCGGAATGATCCATCCTTCTTTTTGACGAATAGGACGGGTGCACCCCACGGTGAATGACTTGGATGGATGAAGCCTTTGTCGGAGAGCTCTTGGAGTTGACTTGCAAGCTCTTGCATTTCAGAAGGTGCAAGACGATATGGAGCTCTAGCCATGGGGTTAGCTCCGGGTACAAGGTCAATGCAAAATTCTACTTGTCGAACGGGTGGGAGACCGGATAGATCTTTGGGGAACACTTCGGGAAAGTCCCGGATGATGGGGATGTCTTGAATACTCTTCTCTTTGACATCCTTTTGAACAATATGGGCTAAGAAGGCTACGTACTTCTTTCGTAGGTACTTTTGGGCAGTAGTGCATGACATTAACTTGAGTCCTTTGCAAGGCTTTTCACCAAAGACTCTTAACGTTTCTCCCGACGGAAGGGGTATTCGGTTGCACTTCTCAAAACAGATGACCTTGGCATGGTGATTCGACAGCCAATCCATGCCTATGAAGATATCAAAACTCCCTAGTGGCATTGGCACGAGGTTTATTGGAAATGTGTGATCATTAAGTTCTGGAGAGCAGTCATGGATCATGGAGTCAATTGTAAGAGAGTCACCATTTTCTACTTCGACGATGAAGGTTTTCTCTAATTTGGATCGTGCTTTTGCAAGTAAGGGTTCAAAGTTAAGTGACACAAAACTTTTATCTGCACTGGTATCAAATAAAATGGAGGCATATTGACTATTAACAAGGAACGTATCGTTGACCACATCATTTTTGGCCTGATCTTCATTGGCGTTTATGTTGAAAGCACGCCCACGAACTCCGCCTTGTTTAGCATTGATGAACTTCGGGCATTGGTCACGGAAATGATTTGGGTTGCCACATTCATAACAAGCACGCCCATTTGCAATAGCGGGAAAACCTTGATTAGCCACTTGTTTCTTGGTTCGAGTTGGTGGGTTGACTTGACCTGCAAGTGCTTTGGCTCTACAAACATTGATCGTATGGCCATATTTCCCACATTGAGTGCAAAGGCGACGTGGAGTCAGTCATCTGGAACTTTTTGAGCATATCTTGAATATACTTGGCTTGATGGATTAGAGTTACGTCATGTGACTGCTTCATTTCCAATACGAGAAAGAACGTGTTTCAAATTTGGCTTTCATAACGTCCTCAAAGTCTCTACAAAGCTTCTCATTGGTCGACCCAAAGATGATGTCGTCCACATAGATCTGCACCAGCATAATATCTTTTCCAATCTTTTTCTTGAATAAAGTCATATCAATCTTCCCTCGTTCAAAGCCACTCTGTAGAAGATAAGATGACAGAGTATCATACCAAGCCCTTGGAGCCTGATGAAGTCTGTACAGAGCTTTATCTAACTTGTAAACTTGACTCGGATAATCTGGATCTTCAAACCCTAGAGGCTGGCATACATAGATTTCCTCCTTGACCTTCCTATATAAGAATGCACTTGTGACGTCCATTTGATAGACCTTAAAGTTCTTGAAACACGCATATGCTAGGAAAATCCTTATTGCTTCTAAACGAGCCACGGGAGCGAACACCTCCTCATAGTCAATTCCCTCTTCTTGGGCAAAACCTTGCACTACATTTCTTTCATCGGTCTTGTTTCTAAAGACCCAGCGAGTACCGATTGGGTACTTATTCTTTGGTAGGTCAACTAGATCCCAAACTTTTAATTTCTTGAATTGAGCCAGTTCTTCCTGCATGGCGTCTATCCAGCTCGAGTCTTTCAGGGCCATGGAGATATGTTTTGGAACATCCTGTGAGAGAAAACAAGCACACAGGGTCGTGTTGTAAGGAGTTGAATAACTTCTAGTATGAACACCTTCAGTGATTGGCCCAATCACATTCTCCAGAGGATGATTTGATAGCGTTTTGAAGGATGACCCATCAGTAACATCAACTTGAGCAGGAAGGTTTGTTCAATTTTCATCAGGAATAATCGGCCCATCATTATTGTCTGAATCATTGTTGTAACATCCCGAAATCCGTAAATTTATAATTCGGATAAATGGACAACACGATTTTCTGTTAGAGGGTTGGATTAGCGGGTTTTGGCGCGTACGAATTTATTTAATAAACCCGAAGGGTCCGAACAGTTATTTAAAAGATGAATCTGGATTGAAACGTGCGGAAAAGAAACACAGGGACCCGGAGGTAAGTTCTAGTGGTTTATAAACAACTTAAACTCTAACCCTAGGGCCATTTGGACCCTATGTGTGTGACGGCAACCAAGAGAGGTCGCAAGGAGGAAACCGGCGATGAGGAGGGTCGGACGAGGAAGACGAAGGCGCGTGTCGACCGGGGAACATCCTTAACACATTTAGGTAATCCCGTTTACGTTCGTTTACGTTGTTTGCGATCGTTTTGTATGAAATTATGATTAGTAATTCTTAATTTCAGTGTTAAGGCTGCTAGATGGCAAGTTGGCGACGAATGGTGAAAGAATCAAGCGAAAACCAGAATTCCGGCGAGGATTCCGGCCACTATTTGCGTTTCTGGTGGTGGCAAAGTGGCGGAAGGCGGCGGCGATGGCAGGGGGTTGAAGGGCTTGGCGATACGGTCACGTGGATATATTATTTTCCCAATTCCGAGTTCGTTTGATAGGGGTTCGAGTAGTGCGAAGATAAACGCATAAAGTAAATGATTCTGGTTACTGTTTCGTTTTCTGGTGACGGAGGTAGCGGTTTCCAGTGATGGAGACTGGTGTGTCTGAAAGGGTTAGGCGATACGGTCGCGTGGACATATTATTCGCCTAAAACGGAGTTCATTTGGGTTGGTTTTAAGCTACCCGAATATTGACGCACGAAACCTAACGTGCTGAAAGACGAGTCTGCGTTCTGGCAGCATCGGTGACGGCGGCGGCCGACACCAATAATTTTGAGGTCCGGTGTGTCGAGACGAACGCGTGGATAGGTGGATCGCGTGAAACAAAGTTCGTATGGTTGAGATATAAACAAAACAATTTTTCTTTTCGCGTGATGCTCAGCAGTTTTGTACAAAACCGCTTAGAATGGCTTGTACGCAAATGTATGACCCCATAAAACTTTATATTCATTAATGGGGACCATTTTGGGACATGAGAATATTGTCGGGGACGAAATTAGGGAACATTTTTGGTAACATTAATTTAGTCGTTTTTTACGCGAACGAGCGCTGGCTGTGCAGATCATCCGAAGATAAGGAGGATCGAGTACTCTTTTTGACCATTTTTGACATAGAATCGAAAGACTTTATGAAGAAAATAAGATTTTTACCTGAAATCCCAGAGAGAAATGAAGAGGATGAAGTCTGAGATTAAAGAGGAAAAAGTAAAATATAGATGGTAATTATGAAACTACCTCGAACGACGCCGTATCAAGACCTCGTTTCTTGCACCACGTCTTATCACATTTTGAAATTCAAATTTTGAAAATCTAACAGCTGTAACTTTCGTGTACAGCTATCAAATTTTGGGGACAATTGTTTGGGATCGATTTTCATACAGGATCCTGAATGTAGCATGATCCGGAATCCAAGATCCTGGTAACTTCGGTATCCTGAATATTACTACTAACGGTTATTTGTCCTCTACTTCTTTTATTATTTGCAGGAAACACTTATAATATGATTCGCACCTGAAGACTCGCTCACTACGACGTGGACCACGTGGGAAATACACGTGAGGAAGTGATTAACGGTCATATAAGGAAGACTTAGTCTAGCCATTATTTTTGAATAGTTAGTTATGTTATCTTTGGTATTTAGAGCAATGGATCGATTAGAAAACACAGAACACACACTCGCATTTAACTGTAACACTTAGCATTCGATCTCTTATTGCTTTCATTGTACTCGTTCTTAAAGTTTTAATAAAAGATCATAATGCAGTCCGACGTTTAGTCGGCTCCCGAGGTATTGTGCCGGAGATCCTGAAGGATTAAAGGCTTTCCTCGTACATCATCGTGTCAAGTTTCATTTTTACGATTACACCATTGCATTTTTTTAAGCACACTACCTCACTTACGAAATTTGGTTACAAAATTAGCTTACATAATTTTTACCCAAAACAGTTCTTATATGTTATTAGTCTGGATTAGTGATTGTAATCAACATCTTATTATCAATACAAGAAAAGCATTTGTGAATATCTCGTATACATTGTGTTTTATTCGTTATTCGGAGTTTGATTAGTCGGTTTCGATCTCATTATCTCTCGGATTGTTTCCGCCCTTCCTGGAGAGTTTCGGTGATTGGTTAGCTTGGAATATAGCAGATTAGGTGGACTAACACTCAGTTGGCTAAAGCTCAAGGAGTTCCTCCACCAAAGGGAAGAAAGAAATCTATACCAAGGAGAAAGTCAGCTCGAGGTCCTCCTCTCGGTTCTACTTTAGGAAAGAGAACATTACGAGATGAATCTTCTGATTCAGAGTATGTGCCTGAATCACCTAAGGCAAGGAAGAAAGTTGCTAATGCTAGAACTGAAGTTGATGATGTGGAGTTTGTTGATTCTTTGATTATCACTCCTACACCATCTACTACACATACTCCTCAAGCTACACCTTTTTTCTCATCTCAAGACAAATGATCAAGCAGAACCTTCAACTACTGAAAAAGATGAGAAGATTAAGGTCTTAGAATCTAAAGTTGTATGTTTAGAAGCCCAGGTGGTCGGGTTACAAGGACAAGTGGATGTCTTATAAGCTAATGACTTCCAGAGGCAACAAGAGATTCATTTCCATAACAGACAAATTGCTGAGATGCAAATCCTTGTTTCTCAATTGGTAGAGCGTCTTGACGCTCAAGGGGAGAAAGCTAGTAATGATGCTTGTCATACTACTGATCTAAACAGAAATAATGATGAAGATGATGAACCCAATGCAGGTGACAAGGGTGAGCGTCAAAACACTGAAGTAAACCCGACATCACTGGCTCATGGGGAGTCGACATCAAACATTGAACCAGTGCAATCAAGTGAGAAAGATGTTGAGAAAGACACAACTATGGAAGCTTTGGATATGTTAGAAGATTCATTCTTTTTTTATTCTGATGTTGAAAAGGCTGACAAGTTAAAGTGCCTACTTGATTTGAATGATGTTTCTGAGGATGATGTAGTTGAAGATGATATGTCTGATCTTGAAAAGGGTGAGATAGTGGAGCTTGAAGTTTAAAGTAATACAGCTGCAACAACATATGAGGGTTGTGACGGATTAAATATTTCTATGGACTTTATACATGATAATGTAGTTCCTGAAGAAAGCTAAGAGGGAATTACAGAGTCATTGGATACTGATCCTGAGGTCACAAAGCCTTGTTCCCCGAGTACTACTGCTCCTGAAGTTCAAAATGAAGAACCAGTGTTATACAAGGAAACTGGTATGACAAAAGAGAAGTGGCTAGAGATGGTAAAAAGCTGGAAGAAGGTGTTGCCTGTAACTCTACCTGAACCAAGACAAAAAGCCAAGTATGTGAACATAGAAGATTGTGTTAGAAGAATTCTGAGTTGGTTTTATGAGAAAGAATTCAAGCTATTTGCAATCAAGAGAACTGATGGTGTGCAATACTTAAAGCCAAGGCTCAAGTACTTCAATTCTCTACCTAGATGTGAAGTTAACGGTCTTGTAACTAAACCGTTGATTAACAGATCGAGAGATGAGATTGCTGATGTACTAGCCAAACTTATCAGGACTGAAGGATCATCTGGGATGTATGAAAGGTTAAAGCCTCAGACTGGAAAGAGATTTATAAGATTTGGTGATATAGATCCGGTTTCAATGAAGCATACTCGAAGATACAAGTACAAGCCGGTTAAAGCTTTACAAAAGATTCCATTGAAGAAGTATCCACAAGACTTTATTGGAAATATGAAGTGGTGGTTTGTGGATGTCAATACTGGTGAAGTTGTGATTGAATACAATGATGGAAAGATTCTAGCTCAATTCTATGATGCTATGAATCTTATCAATTTTTCAAGGAAAGATGAGGTGACACTAAAAAGAAAGGAGAGATGTATACCAGTGAATGGAGGGAGCAGGCTATACAGCACAAACGGGTGTTGCATGTGTGTATCAATCAGAGAGTTCATGGCAGAAGCAAAGTGCTAGAGAATCAGAAGAACACTTGAAGACCAAAGACCGAGCTATTGTCAATGTGGAGTCTGTTAGGACATGTTTTGTGACAAGTAGCTTGTAATATATTAGGTCTTTATATTATCTTTATGTTTGTAATGTTTTCTAAGTGACAAGTTTTGTAACAGGCGAAATTGTGAAGTTTGCCTAAGCCATGCATCGGTGTGGCGAACATGATAAGTTCGCCTGCAGGAAGTTATTGTCTATATATAGTGTTTACTTGTTTGAGTTGTAAAACAGTTGGAGACTTAATCATTTGTAAACACTGATCTTGAGAGCAATACAGAGAAGAGTTTATTACATCTTGTGTTTCTATTGTTCTACTTGTTGTTATCATTACATAAGCATGTATGCGTTGGATTCCGCACTCTTTGTATGTGTCATGTCGCTCATCTAGACAGATCCGTACACCCGAAGGGACCTACAAACTTTTGACTTTTACATCAAAGTTTAAGGACCGTGTATTTGGGGGGGGGGGAAAGAATGAAGGTTGATCAATTAGAGCAGCTTTATAACGAGGATCTGACACATATTGAGGATGATGATGTAGTGCGTTTGTCTCTGTTACTACTGGTGGAAGTTGGGTTCAAAGGAACACAAAAAAACCTTACATGGACAACTTTCTGGTTAAATTGGTGGATGATATCACGGCTTGGAACCGTTACCCGTGGGGAAGTTATCTATGGTATCTAACATATCCGACTCTTCACAATTGCTATGACAGAAAAAATAAATACAAGGAAGAACATCAGTTGCCAGTTATGTCATACTCATTAACTGGTTTTGCGTGGGCGTTCAAGGTAATGAAACCTTTTTTTAAGTTTAGTATAATTAAACTAACCGTAATGCATCGAGTTCTAATTTAAATATTTAATACAATAGATGTGGATATACGAAGTTCTTCCTGAGTGTCGAAGCTTAGTGAGACGATACAAGCTGAGGGTTCCAAGGTGTGTAAGTTGGGGTTCTGCCGGGAGGATCCAATGGGGTCGGCGAAGAAAATTTTGAAGAATGTTATGAAGGTAAACTTAGCCTGCATTTTTAAGTAGACTTAGCCTGCATCATAAGTAGACTTAGCTGCCAGTTTTTATAGACTTAGCCAATAGTTTTTGTAGACCTAGCCAGTAGTATTTGTAGGCCTATCCGGCAGGTTTAGTTGACCTAGCTGGCAGGTTGTAGTATAGACTTAGCAGGCAGGTTTAGTAAACTTAGCTGGCAGGTTGTAGTAGACTTCGTCGGCAGGTTAGTAGACTTAGCCGGCAGGTTTAGTAGACTTAGCTGACAGGTTTAGTAGACTTAGTCGGCAGTTTAGTAGATTTAGCCGGCAATTTAGTTGACTTAGCCAACATGTTTAGTAGACTTAGCCGACAGATTAATCAGACTCGTTAAACAAATATTGACTTAAACCTGGATTTTTAATTGACTTAGTCGGCTGTTTAAATAGACTTAGCCGGCAGGTTTAGTAGACTTAACCGGTAGTTTAGTAGACTTAGTCAGTAGGTTTTTGTAGACTTAGTCGGCAGGTTTAATAGACTTAGCCGACAAGTTTAGTAAACTTAGCCGACAGGTTTAGTAGACTTAGCTAGCAGTTTAGTATACTTAGCCCGCAGGTTTTAGTAGACTTAGCCGAAAGGTTATTGTAGACTTAGCGACAGGTTTAGTAGACTTATCCGGCAGGTTTAGTAAACTTAGCCGGCGGTTTAGTAGACTTAGCCGGTGGGTTTTTGTAGACTTGGCAGGCATGTTTAGTAGACACGGCAGGTTTTATAAGCTTATCCGTTTGTTAACGGTCATTTTTTTAGCCAAAGAATCAGCCAGTTAGACTAAAACCGAATGAACTTGAGCGAGATGAGGAGTGATAGGTTTAAAGTATAGAGTTTATTGACAAACAACAACAAGACTCTTTACGACAATCTGTGCAAGGAAAGGGGATTCCAATGTCTGAGCCTCCTGTTGAGAAAAAACAAATGCCAACAACTGACGATAGTGGGAAGCTTGACAAAATATTACAGTTGATTCAAGAAATTGTGTCGAATCAATCACATTTAGGGGTAAACTATATTAAGTTTGTATCACACCCTAGTTTCCAGATACTGGTTACAGTGATGTTCATACCAAAAACACACAGTAGAAGACTAAACCATAAACTTTTATTTATTCCAAACATAACATTGTTTTACAAACACAGATTGACTAGAATACAAAACATAGTTCCTATAAGAACATAAAACCCTGGCCTTATAGTTCCCAAGAACATGCCATCAACTCAGGCCTTATGGTTTCACAAGAACCTGCCCTCAGTCAATCCTAACCACCAAAACATAGCACCTGCACATCTCCTGGAATGCCAACTACAAGCTAGTGGTCACTTGTGCTAAAAAACATTTGAAAATATTTGGATCAGCACAAAGCTGGTGAATTCATAAACAAAATCATGTTTTCATAACCATACAATACAAAATGAAACGACGAACCATCCCAATTTTCCCACCCAGTGGCCATAGAAGGATCCTGAGCTTTTTTTATATATATACTGAGATCTTCCCAGGCCATTGGCATCACAAGTACCAATCAGTAACGAGAGGATCGGTCTCGCCCGTCAGTCCCATCCCAACTCGACTGTAATAAGCGCTATTCACAGGTATACATGGAATTCAAATAGGGATCTGACTCGTTTCGATAAAATCATTTAAAAACATTTCATATCGAGCACAGTTTAGAGGAACTCACATCAACAGTACTTTTTTCCGAATTACTACAAAAACCAACACCTCGAGTATATCCTAGATCATAATCACATTATTAAAATCAATACCCCTATCTTAAGTTTACATCATAGAACCTTAGGGTACTCGAAAACCTTACCTCGGAACTATCTACGGCAGTTTGCGGACGAATTGCAGGAAAACCGGACTTTCGATAACGGACTGGAGCTTGGGAAAACGTACACCAGGGCTTGAGTGTGTGAAAGTAAAAGTGTGTTTGTGTACGAGGATGTCCAAATGGTCGATCTCAAGCCTTCTATTTATAGGTTGATTTCGGACCCGTAGAGGACAACTACACAGGGTGGTGGCGGTCCGCCACCGCTCCTAGCCGCAAAATTTCCTTTGTCCCCAAGTAATGGACCGTCATGTCCATCATAGCGGACCGCTATGGACACCTGGTGCCTGGAGGACCGTTACGGATCTGACTAGCGGTCCGCCACCGGTGCCACGCGTCAAATCTTTGCCGGTAAGTCAAAGGGCACGTGTCATCACACAATTGCTTCCTTCGTCCCCACGTAGCGGACCGCCAGGACCTTTGGTGAACTTGCAATCCAACCCCTGAACTTTGACTCTTGGCACTTTTAGCCCTCATATTACTTGGGATTTGTCGAGGTGTTACAAATCTCCCCTCCTTAAAAGAATTTCATCCTCGAAATTCAATATCATTGAAACAAATGAGGATACTTAGCTTTCATTTGTTCTGTTAATTCCAAAGTTTGGTTAGCACCCTTCCGACCTTGCCATTGTACTAGTACCATCGGTATTGTTTTCTTTCTTAGCTTTTGATCTTGTTTTCCAAAGATGTTAATGGGTTGTTCTGTAAATTGGAGTTTATCATCAACATGCACATCATCTAATGTAATTGCCAGATCAGGATCTGCTAAGTACTTGCGTAAATAAGACACGCGGAACGTGTTATGAATACCTTGCAGTGCTTCATGCAATTCTAATTTATATGCCACTGTTCCAATTCTTTCAATGATTTTGTAAGGCCCAATATATCTTGGCCCTAACATTCCGCGTTTTATGAATCTTACAACACCTTTCCAAGGTGAAACTTTTAACATAATGTAATCACCGACCTGAAATTCTAACGATCTTCCGTATCTATCTGCATAACTCCTCTGCCTATCTTGTGCAGCTTTCAATCGTTGTTTAATATGGACTATCTTATCAGTTGTTTCCTGTAAGATTTCTCGTCCAGTAAACTGACTATCTCCGACTTATGTCCAACATACTGGAGTTCTACATTTCCTACCATATAAAGCCTCGAATAGTGTAGCTTTTATACTTGAACGGTAGCTATTATTGTAGGAAAACTCGATTAGTGGTAGATGATTATCCCAACTACCTCCAAATTCAATTGCACAAGCTCTCATCATATCTTCAAAAGTTTGAATAGTTCTTTCACTTTGTCCGTCTGTTTGAGGGTGATATGTTGTACTCATGTTGATTCGAGTTCCCAATTCTCTCTAGAAACTAGTCCAAAATCTATATGTGAACCGACTATCTCTATCAGAGATAATAGATAGTGGTATACCATGGCGACTCACAATCTCGTTGATATATAGTCTGGCTAGCTTATCCATTGAATAGTTCTCATTAATGGGAATAAAATGTGCCGATTTAGTTAATCTATCAACTACAACCCGAATAGTATCATGCCCTTTCTGGGTTCTTGATAATTTTGTCACAAAGTCCATTGTACATCTATCCCATTTCCACACAGGTATTTTCAATTGTTGCAATCAGCCTGCGGGTTTCTGATGTTCAATCTTAACTTGAAGACAAATCAAACATTTCTCTATATACTGGGCTATCGATCTCTTCATATTTGGCCACCAGTAATGACTTTTTAGACACTTGTACATCTTATCCGCTTCAGGATGTATTGAGTATTTTGATTTGTGAGCTTTATCCATTACTTTCGTTTGAATTTCTTCGAATTTAGGAATCCATATTCTATGTCCAAATCTTAGGATTCCGTCATCTCCTTTGGTTAGTAGTTTCTCTTTACCAACCATGCGTTCCTTCTTGATGTTATCGTCTTGTAATGCTTGAGTCTGAATTTCCTTAATCTGATCCATCCATTCTATCTTAATTTCTAATCGTAAGGCTCTTATCTTAACGGGCTTAATTCTTTCTTTCCGACTTAAGGCATCTGCCACTATATTGGCCTTCCCGAGATGATATTTAATTTCATAATCATAATCATTGATAAGTTCCATCCATATCCTCTGCCTCATATTCAATTCCTTCTGATTGAATATATGTTGGAGACTTTTATGGTCCGTGTGTATCACACACTTAGTACCATATAAATAGTGCCTCTAAATCTTTAGAGCAAACACTATGGCACCAAGTTCAAGGTCGTGTGTGGTATAGTTCCTCTCTTGAATTTTATGTTGCCATGATGCCTAGGCTATCACCTTATCTCGCTGCATCAACACGCAACCTAGACCAATTCGGGAAGCATCACAATAGATGACGAAGTCATCACTCTCTTCAGGTAATGCTAAGATAGGTGCATTGCTAAGTTTCTGTTTAAGGGTATTGAATGCCTCTTCTTGTTTTGGACTCCACTCACTTCACTGCTTTCTGAGTTAAAGCAGTTAATGGAGTAGCGATCTTGGAGAAATCTTTGGTAGTATCCAGCTAGACCAAGAAAGCTTCGAACCTCAGTCTGTGTTTTTGGAGTTTCCCACTTCATAATTGCTTCGATTTTGGCTGGATCTACTTGGATTCCTTGTTGATCTATGACATGTCCGAGAAACTGTACTTCTTGTTTCCAAAACTCACATTAGGAAAATTTTGCTTACAATTTCTCTTGTCTGAGAGTTTTCAAGACTATCTTAAGATGTTAGACACTCTAGTTCGGGAATAGATAAGGATATCATCTATGAACACTATAACGAATTTGTCAAGGAACGGTTTGCAGACTCAGTTCAATTGGTCCATAAATGCCGCGGGAGCATTCGTTAGACCGAATGACATAACCAAAAATTCATAATGTCAATATCGGGTTCTAAAAGCAGTCTTAGGTACATCTTCTTCCTGTACCTTTAACTAGTGATATCCAGATCTAAGATCAATTTTCAAGAAATATTTAGCTCCTTGCAACTGATCGAAGAAATCATCTATTCTTGGCAATGGATATTTGTTCTTCACATTGAGCTTGTTCAGTTCTCGATAATCTATGCACATATGCATACTTCTGTCTTTCTTCTTTACGAACAATACATGTGTTCCCCATGGTGAAGTGCTTGGACGTATAAAACCTTTGTCTAACAATTCTTGGATTTGCTACATCAGTTCTTTTAATTCTGAAGGTGCTAGATGATATGGTGTTCTAGCTACAGGTTTGGCTCCAGGTATAAGTTCGATTCGGAATCCGATTTGTCGATCTGGTGGAAGACCAGGTAATTCTTCCGGAAAAACATCCGGGTGATCGCATACTACAGGAATGTCCGCAATTTGCTGTTCGGATTTAGAGTCTAAAGCATAAACTATGAATATACTACACCCCGATCTTACACATTTCTTAGCCTTAGCTACAGAAATAGTTTCAATCTTATTTTCATCACTATCGCATTGTATCAACATAGACTCCCCGTTAGGCCTAAAAATCCTAACAGTCCGTTGATCACAATCGATCTAAGCATGGTATTGGTTCAACCAATCCATTCCAAAGAAAACATCGTACTTGCTCATACTCATAGGCATTAATTCAATTATTGAATTCTCAATGCCCATAGTCATCTTGCAATTTGCATACGATTCGTTTATCTTAATCTGCTCTCCACTTGTCGTCTCAACTACATAAGCACGCTCAAGCGGGGTACGTCTCATGCCTAGATGTAAACTAAAGGCATGCGAGACAAAACTTCTATTCGCTCATGTGTCAAATAATATTTTAGCATAAGCTTCATTAACTAGGAACGTACCAGCCACCACTTTGGCATTATCGTTCCTCTTTCCATCTCCTATCACAAATACTCGACCCATAGCCCCTCCTTCGAGCTTCTGTTGAATAGGTTTGGGACAATTCTTCTGTAAATGTCCCATTTTGATGTCAGTCGAATGGTCTATAAAAACTAAACAAAAACTAACCTAGACACTCTAGTTAAACTCTAGAAATCCTATAAACTAGACCACAATGACAGGCAAGTGTACCCGTCAATTGTAATACAGCCTAATGGAAGTCCGGATATCGAACCCACGAGACACTAACACTAACTAAAACTAGACTCCGACAAGTAATTAAAAGATATTTGGTTTGGGGGGAATTCTACGAACTAGGATTAACTAAATAAAAGTAAATGAAGAACTAATGACAACTAACTATCACTCAGGAGATTCAGATGATATCAAGAATGGAGAAAGCACTACCCAGGTATGAATCCTATTTGTAAAACTTGGATTTATCTTGGTTATGGTAACTACGATGGAAATGGGGTTCTAAAGTATGACACCCTTAGACAACCAAATGGATCCCTGATCAATCTCCGGTGTGACCAGAAGGAAACTCTAAAGAATGTATAACGCTCACCAGTTAGTTTGATTACCTTTCAGTCACTCCAATGACACTAAAGTACCATGCAGATAGATCACCTTTCAGTCTCACTATCTCAATGCATTCAAGGAATGCAAGGGGTAATCTCAGAACACTCGATAAGACACGGACTAGCAATGATTCTAAGAAACCTAGGGGAAACCTCCTTTCAGAGTCTTTACACCAAGATACCTAACACCAAAGACTAACCGACTACCTCTCACCTTTCAACAATCGAGATAGGTAGAATATGTAGCTCTAATAAACTCTCAATCAACGCTCCCATGGATTGCTTAGCTCTAGCAAAACTATAAACTAATCACAAACATACAGTAAGTGACCTAAATATGCAACTATAACTGAAAGACATTCAACAAGAAGTATACGGAACAATGATCAATCATAAATTAGAACTAGATACGCATACACATCAGATCAGTTGCAATGAGATTGTTTACAATAGAATCAAACTAACAATTATTACCAAAAATCAATAAAAATCCAAACTTTAGCAAATATTCATCAAAACATAGGTAGCTACCAAGTGTTTAGCCAAGAAACATGATCAAACACAGCAAATCAGTAGCAAAGAACATGAACATAGTATCAATTGAACTAGTCAAACACAAAATCATCAATAGCAATAATCGAACGATTAATGTCTAACCAATACAATCTCCAAATCTTCAAACTTTGAATCCAATCTCTTCCTATGCTCCCAAAATAGCCCAAAAGCTCCCTTCTGACGGCTAAAAGTCGAACTCTTGATAATATGGCAATCAAATCTTTAAATATTCGAAATTTATGGTTTTGCCGGATTTTGAGAAGTTCGCGACAAAGGTTTCTTCGCGTGGCGCGAAGGCCAAACTAGTTAGGCCAGGATTTCCTTTTACTCGCGTGTCGCGAATTCTTGAGCAGATCTCTTTGCGTGGCGTGAAGGCTTACTTTTCCAACTTTTCTTCTTCTTTTCCATCCCTCTTCTCGTGTGCTCGATTTCTCTAGGATTTAACTTTGTTTTCCACTTCTTCTTCACACGAGTACCTGTAAACATAACACAGACTAAGCATGAACCAAAAATGAACAAAAACAAATACAAAACTAACTAAAACGCACACAAAATACAGGGATAAAAGCATGTGTTTTGCAACATATCAAACATCCCCACACTTAACCTTTTTTCGTCCTCGAAAAACTATGCAATGGAATCACAACTGGAAAACTAGCTTTCAATTTCACATTAATTTATTGATTTCAATATAATCACGCGTTAACTGCAATCATCGGTATTTCTATCCGATTAAACCCAACCACCAACTAATCAAGCCCCCGATTATGTTTTATCATCATCACATTACAAAGCTATCATTCTATCTATGGGTCCCACACTCAGGAAGCTACAGCTTAGCCTAATCTCATCTCAAGGTATGTCAAAGACCGGGTTAAACCATATAGATTTCCCACCACGTTAAACAAAAAATTATATGTTTTAAGAACTGATTTAGACGGATTATGGATGAATGTTTTGAGCATTTATTAACAATTAAATTGAACCTTACCTAGTGGTGCTTCAATCAAGCTGTAACTCGACGTATGGTACATAGGTTGTATTTCTAACAATGAAGTATTTAAGATTCTAACCTAGTGGTGTTTCAATCAGGCTGGAACCCGACGTGTGACACGTAGGCGAAACTTAACTTTCAAAATTAATAAAGCTCATAAAGATGGAATTATGGAATTTAGGGCGCCACCAACTCTCGAATTTATTCTTATAAAAAGAATGCGGTGTGCCAAAGAATTTTTAAAACATATAGATTCTTAACTTAACGTGGTACCTATCATCTTATATTGACAGTTTCAGCTTTACCGTTTCCCCCCAAGATGAGAACCCACAAGATATCCTGATCTAGTTATCTAATTAACTTATTTCACACTCTCGGGATGTTTAAGCTTTTCAAAGTCAGCTGGGTCTACCAATACATCACAAATTATACGCGTTTTCTATCCTTATTCTTATTTATTTATCAACCAGTTTCCAATTATACCTATCATTTTCCATTTATTTCCAATGACATTTTTTTTCAAAATTTTCAAATTTTACCTAAAAATACAAAAATGGACTCAACTTACAAAACTAGATGACTGTCTCCCATCACCACATTTAAACTCCACATTGTCCCCAATGTAGGATAAAAGAAAACTAAAATTAAAAATAAAATACAAAAATAAAAACATAAAAGAAAAAGCCCAAAATTGGAATAGACTTAGCTGGTTAATTTAGCAGTAATCCTGGCTAGCTTTATCCCTCCAAGTCAAACTCGTACAACCGTATAGCATTTCATTCGCGGTTGCAAACCAAACTCTTTAGGGTGCCTTTTTACATTTAGATCAAGCTCGGATCTTTATTTATTGAATGGATTTTGAGTACGGACAAATCGATCCAAACCTGCAAAATTAAACTCAAACAAACCCCAAACAGCATCAAACAGATTCAAGGTACAAAAATATAAAACTAACTGACTCAAAGACTCAAAATACACGACTCGTTTACAAACCTAACCGCAACTGACACAATGGAAACCAAAAGACTCTAAGACTGACTCAATGTACAAAAATCAGGAAACATACCTGATCGGCGACAATCACATATAGATGAAAATCAAAATGAGGAAAAATCGAACGCGAACGTCCCCGAGGTGTCCCATGGTGGTGAAGGTGGAGGTGAAGGGTTGTGGAATGGTTTGTGGAAGGTGATTGATGAATGGGTGCTGATGATGGCAGGTAGAAGGTGATGGACGGTAATGATAGGTGAAGGTGAGTGAAAATGGTGGATGGTGCTGTGTATGGGAGAAAAGGGGAGTTTGGGAGAAAATGAGTTGTTCGCGTGTCGTGAAGAACAGGAAGACACTCCTCGCGTGGGGCGAGGAGGTGGGTTTGACCCCGGTCAACTTCCTTTGGATTCCGCGTGTCGCGAAGATGGTTCGACTGGTCTTCACGTGGCGTGTATACCCTCTATTCACAGAAAGATAAGACCAATTTTGTACTTAGAAAAATTTTTGCCATCCAAACTCATTTTCTCCCAACACATCTAGAAACGTGTTTCCACTATAAAATCAAGTACAAACATACCTGGAAATTCGTTCTGGATGATTTTTCTCACCGAATCATATGTGAATCCCTGCAAAAACAAAAGAAAACAAAACACACCGAAAACATGAAGAAAATACGAAAAACACATAAAGACTTATACAAACTGTAAACTCAGGATTTTACCCGAGAAACAAGCAAACCTAATCAGGAGGCTTCTCCTTAATCCTCCTTGGCACCGCCTTCCTCCTACGCGGTACACCAGCTATGATCAACAACACTCACCAGCAAACCTCAAACAACTACCAATGCTCTCTCTCAAATCTGCCCACCTGTACTTAAACCTACCAGGCTCAAAAATAACCTGTAACATGTAGCCAAGCAATCTCTCACCCCTAACAATCCCCACACTTGGGGTTTGCACTATCCTCGAGTCACAAGCTTCTCCTATCTCTCGCATCTTCTTATGTGGGGGCCTACCGTTAGGAGGCGACACAATATGTCCCTCTTTAGCATAACAAACAATAACCAGCTGAGGCTTTAGGAAGTGATATCTCAAATGGTATGTCTGGTGGCATGTCCTCTGGCTTCTTCTCCACGTCTGCTGGAGCCTCTACATTCTCATCCATCCCCACACTTGGGGTTTTTCACTATCATCCCTTCCAGTTCTGCCATCATATTTTGCAGATCCTCAGGCATATCATCATCGTCTTCAACCGGTGCATCCAGCAACTCTTCTACTGGGTTATAATCCTCAGGACCACCCATGAAAGACATGAAAGTATCAATAAAGCAAAATGAAGTGTCCTGATCACTAGAATCTTACATGGATTTCATAGCACCGAAGGTAACATTCTCATCCCCAACACGAATTGTGATCTTCCCGTCAAACACATCAATCAATGCATTGGCGGTGCGCAAGAAGGGGCGTCCTACGATGAGTAGGACCCTATCATCGACTTCCATGTTAAGAATAACGAAATCCATGGGGAAAACAAATTTATCTACCTTAACCAACAAGTTTTCCACCACTCCCCGCGGATATTTGACCGAATGGTCCGCCAAAGATATGCTCATGCGTGTCGGCTTCAGATCTCCTAGGTCTAACTGCTTATAGATAGAATATGGCAGCGAACGCGTGGTTCACAATTAAGACGCGAAATAGACACGGGGTCGTGAAAAGACCCGGATCTGTTAATTTCTCTGGCAGCTTGTTCTGGACCACTACAGAACACTTCTCACTAATAAAGACAGTCGAGACCTCCTCCAGCTTCTTCTTGTTAGAAAGCAGATCTTTTAAGAATTTAGCATATTTAGGCATATGCTGGAGTGCCTCGACAAATGGAAGATGGACCTTGAGTTGTTTGACTAAATCTAGAAAATGCCCATAATCGTTGGAAAATTTATGATGCATAAAGCTAGCGGGATATGGAACTCTACTAAGATCAACGTCGGGAATCTTCTTCTTCCCTTCACTCTTCTCTTCAACTGCTTTCTCAACAGGGGGCTCACTGCTTGATGCGATACCTGCTGGGACTCGCCTCTCATGCGTCCTCTCAGGAGCCTCCATCTCAATCTCTTCGTCCATCAGCTCTTCATCATCCACTGGTGAGTTCTCACTCTCTTATCCTCCACCTCTGTGGGTCGTTACTGCCATCCCAGTTGCCTTAGAGGCCAAAGATAAACCTCCTTGCTTGTCACTCAGATGCTTAGCAATGTCTCCCACTGTGCGCTGCAAATCTTGGAATGCAGATTGCTGATTTCTTAGTAAGGTGTCATGAACATCTAGCCTCTGCTGGGTCTCCTTGTCCTTCACAATAAGCTCAGCATGTCACACCCCACCCTGGGCACCCCGAGACGTTACCGGGCTGCGGCATCAGTTGGCACCTTCAGTACCTACTTTGATTTTCAAAGTTTGGTTTTGTGCAGCGGAATAGTGGTTTCAAGGGGATCTTTTTTTTTTCAATTATCTCAACCTCGAGGGTTGGTTTTGTAAATACTAGAATCTCGTCGTGTAGACAAAAGATTTCTTTGTTTAAATACTTGGGTATAAAAACCCGATCGTTTGTACATTTGATTTTGAAATCAAAACCTCGACCAAAGTAAGTATAGTCTACAAGGAGGTATTCAGCTTAGGGAGTCGACATCCTTTGGGCACCTTAACCTTGTCTTTTTCTCAGTTCTTCCTGTGTATGGCACAAACCTGTATAACATATTTTTGGGTTGCACCGGGTCTAGGTGTGTGGCCTGACCCGGCTATGCAACAAAACTGTCCACGGGACTTAGGCCATAGTCGATCCCGGTACTTGGAGGTCATATCATTCTTTTCTTGAAAACATTTAAAAATGAACGTCAATGTAACACCTGCCACAAAAATGTCTGAGAAATGCCAAGGTCAGAACCTTAAGGGCTTATTGTATCTAAACTACATAAGTCAACGGCTTAAAATGAAAATTTTGGAAATTTAGTTGATGTCGGACCGATTTCTAGTATCATATCGGTCCGAAGTGAACTAAGACCTAGATATCGGACCGAGATAAAACCAAGTCGGATATCGGATTGACACCCTTATTCATATCGGTCCGAAGTGAACTCAGGTTGGATATCGGGCCGATATCCATTCCTATAACGGTCTATAATACATCGTATGTCGGTTATCGAACCGACATCATTCAATATCGGTCAGCAAACCTCCTCTCAGCCGCAATTTATGGTGTTGACACGTGTCCAATGACTCAGCCCTAATGATGGGACGTAAGTCTAGATGTCGGACCGACATGGTCCACATAACGGTCCGACATGCACCAAAAACATGTGTGGTCCAATCAGGAGTTGACGTTTAGGGCTGACGTGGCCATAGCTGGATGTCGGACCGACATCCCTTTGATAACGGTCCAACATGGATCCAGATTTCAGCCTATAAATAGCTGAACAATTTCATTCGATTTCTCCATCTCAAAAATAATTCCAAGCTTCTAAAAATCGTCTCAGGTGATCCTTAGCCTACTCCCGACGATCCCGGTCCAACTCTCGCTCTTTTTAGCGCCCGGTTTAAGAAATGCTAGTAGAAGTGCTGATACGCTAGAGAAATCAAGTTAAGAAGATAGTTCTATAAGCTTTCATCTTAGAGGCTCATTCCTATAAACAAGGTGAATACTTTATCTCTCTGAAAACTTATGTTAAACCTTTTATTTACGAAAATGGCCAAATAAAGGTTAAAGGAGTAATGCTCAACGTTCACCTACGTGTAAGCATTCAGGCCATAAATATACGTAAAACTTGCAAGGGAAACACGGGTCATGGGTGAAAGTATTGGATCGCGGCTGGTACTTCCTTTTTTAACAAATGAGGAGACATGAGTCCCCGTTGTTATAAAGACATACTACCGGTGTATACAGTGGTGCTATAGTCAGGACATGAGGGCCTGCTGAATGTGTAGATTGAACATAAAGTTGTGATTATCGAATTAATACTTGTTTGTGCCAAATGCTTTTTAGTGTCAAGCTAATTGTATTCACCGGCGTTCGCGCTGACGTTTCATTTTCAAAATGTTTTCAGGAAAGCAATAAAATATGATGGAAAAGGGATAGGGTGGGCAGATATGAGATCTGACCCATGAAATGAAAGGATGGAATGCACGTAGGATTCTCAGGCTTCATGTAAAGGGAAATCCTAAAGAGATGAAAAGGAGATAGGACCAGGGAATTGATCAACCCTGAGTCGTACTATTTCTAGTGGCTTAAACTTGTCTATAAGATACAAGGAATGTATTTGGTTTCAACTTTGTTTTGTAATAAATGAAAGAATGTTTAAATCCCTATGTTTATGAAAGTAAATATAAAACTTTTGTCGTCCAACTGAGCTTTGATATTTACAAACACAACCCTTGAGGTTGAAAGAATGAAGAAACGATCCTTTTTGAAAAAGACTCCCGCTGTGTTTTACAAAAACTCCGAAATCAAAGTCAAGAAGATACCAATCGAGCTTGCAAACGTCCATGGGGTGCCTGAGGCGGGGTGTGACACGTTGGTATCAGAGCCACAGGTTTTAGCGAATTAGATACTTGGAAGTGGTATCTAGGCTTTAACCATTAATGCTTTTAAGATAAGAAAACAAGGTGACCTTCTGACCGGTATGTAGTTATCTGACAAATGGAATGTCCTGTCTAAGAAAAGAGCGGAGTATAAATCTCTCCTAGACCCGTCGCTCTTACCTGGGAACATATCTGTTGGAGGTACTACTCTGGGAAGATAATCAACCTTGTAGAGCTTTAGTTAAGATAAATATACAAGCCTTAGTATCTAAGTCTTTACCAAAATAAGATAAGTACTAATACTTTAAGATTACAGATGTCAGGAGATAATTCTGTTCCTGTCTATTATGAGCCCAATCGTCTGATTAAACAAGAATCCCCAGAATACCATCCATTGGGTTCACAAATGAATCCTATATCGTCACCCTACTATAACGACGATCCATTCGCCATACTCCCTTACCGTAACTCGTCCGAATACCATCCTCAGTCTTATGATTCTTCTAGCCAATGGATGGATGCTGGATCCGATTTCAGCAATTGGAATGCTGATGCCCCACCCCTGCAAGGAAATGAGGCACAATCAAGTCTAGTCCAAACAGGCTTATCAACAGAAGAAGATCCATCTGAGGATTCTCATCACTATGAACCTGCTGTAATACTGCGATTTAATATTTCATGCTTAGATTAATTTTTCAGGAATTTTTAGATAAACTTTCATTTTTAACACTGTTTAGCGAATACGCGATATGTACCGACCATTTCAAATGAAATATTACAAATTTGACATGTTTACATTTTGAACTATTTATTTCCGCTTTTAAGTTAAAATATTTTATAAAGTCTAATTATTTTATAAAGAAGCCTAATTTTTTATAGAAAAAGCCCAACCCATGCAAAAGGCCCACAACCCATCCTATTTAAACCATCTTTAGACTAAACCCTAACCATTTCGCAAAGCCTAGCCCCCACCTCAAAAATCTTGGCCGCCAACTCCCTCCCCTCTCCTCCACTCTCTCAACTTTGATTCTTCCATTCAAGGGTGCTAAGGTGCAATCTAAGGTGTTCAACTGAAGAAGCTCCATCTTTTATCCAACATACTTGGATTTTGTAAGTTTTCACCCGTCTTTTCTCTCCATTTTTGGCCATATATGGTGCCACACCCATCCAAACGAATCTACATGTTACAAGCCCTTTAATCCATGTTTTTATCGAAGGTTTTTCATTATAAAGAGTTTATAACACATATTGGTGCATTTGGTTGTTAGAAATACTTTGTTTGTAGGTTATATGCTCGTTTCTATTTATAGAAACTTTGTTGGTTATGATTTTGCAAAAATGTGTATATGATATGTTTGATGGTTTGTATGTTTCTAGTAATGTTAGAATAGATTAGAAATATGATTTGTTTGGTTGAAATGTTGTTTTACACTAGGGATGGTCGTCTTTCTATAAAAGGAAACTTTAATTTGTCATATTTTAAGTTATGGTGTTTTAATGGATGAAAGAATGCTAGTATGGTTCTATAACATCTATTAAAGTGTTAGAAAGAGTTATTGAAAGTTACACATGTGTAGAAGGTCGTTTGGACCACTTTCCTAAAAAGGAAACTTTAATTGAACATATTTTGTATGTGTGTGTTATAAAGGTCTAAAATAGGTTAAATGGCTTTACTACTATATGAATAGATATCTTATGCAAGAATATGCAATTTGAAATGGTATTATGACGTGTTTTGGAGGACCTTTCTAAATAAGGAAACTTTATTAGTTTGGGAACTTCACCTTTGCTTGAAATAGAAAGTGTATGCATAGAATCATATTTATGTTATGTTACTAGCATAATTTCATGTCTAACTTGTTTAGTTAAGCTATGACACGTAAGGGTACTAAGACCCTAATTGCCTAAAAAGGGAAACTTTGGTATGTTAAGAACCATGGTATAGAAATGACATGTTATGATTCTTGTTCAAATGAGTTGAAATATTGTTAATAGGTTATTAGTGTAATGACATAACTTATGTGGATGATTAGTTAACATGTATGAGATATACCATGAGGATGTACAAATACCATGTTACTTAGTATATGTTACTTACTTATGCAATTACTTAAGACTATGTGTTACCATCTATGTTATGAAAATATGCAACTATGTTACTTAGTATGTGTTACTTAGGTATTATTTATATATTACTGATGTGTTACCCATATGTTACCTATGTGCTACTTGTATATGTTTTCACCATGTGTCACCAATGGGTCGTCGTGTCACATTGGTCAATGTTGGTCAACATTGGTCAACATTGGTCAACATTTGTCAACATTAGTCAACATTGGTCAACATTGGTCAACATTAGTCAAACTTGGTCAAACCTTGGTCAAAGTTGGTCAAACCTTGGTCAAACCTCGGTCAACTTTGGTCAAACCTTTTCAAAACGTCAATGTAACCTTTCTACGTTGAGTCGTTTGGATGAATGTGGTTACATAAACCATGTTTACTTTCATAGACCTTGTATCCTTACCATTTCTAGGGCTCGGTTAGGACGGTTGCCCAGACTTGCTAGATTTCTCGTGTTGATTTCATACTTCAGTCACCTCATTCCCAGGTGAGTTTTCACGGCCCCATTTTACTTACTTTTCCATTTGGGGGAGATACATGCTAAACCATTTTCTTACTTAATCGTATGATGATTACTTCGATTTCGCTTTAATATATATAAGTGGATGCATTTCCCGCATATAAAGTCCTATCATATTCGAACCGTTAATTATTACACAAAGCGAGGTGATTCATTAATAGTACTATTGGGTTTAACAACCCCCACCCGGGTTAGTCGCGATAACTCTGACTGGGAGTCAAACGGGTGCATAATTGACCTAATCCATTGCATGCTGGGCACGTAAGAGGCAAAATTCTAGTTTCAGCATTCCTTCGTTGAGCTTCGGTTTCGGTGTTGCTTATATAGTTATTGTTTATTGTCTGATCAACAATCGAATAACTAGAATACATGCGTACTGTTACACTGTTTTCAATCTGTTTCGTTTACTTAAACCTGTCACCAACCCTCTATTGACACTTTTAAGCATGTTTATCGCAGGTCGCTAAACATTCATGCATGGACTAGGATTGCATATCTGGAGTCACATTTCATGTTTTCATTTAGAAGCTAGGTTTATGGGAACCTAATTCGTTATGCTTCTGTATTTTGCTACTTTACTTTTGCTTCCGCACTTTACTTTCCGCATTTTCAAACTTTGTATTACTTATTTAATTTTGTATGATGTTCAAACAGAAAGTCTTTTCGAAACCCATTTAGAGGTCGTTTGAAATGACCGGGACTGATGATCCTTGATAGTCACAACTCGCGGGTAACTCGCTGTGGAATTTCAGGGTGTGACACAAGCGATAGTGAAAGTGTTCAATCTGATGAAAGCACTCAGTCTATCGAGAGTGATGTGAAGACTGAAGAAAGCTTCCAAACAGTTGAAGAGGATAATGTGAATGAGGAAGTGGTGACTGAAGACAAAGCAAATACAGCAAAGGTGACTGGTGAAGAATTGATGAATGACAATGTAGCTGCAGGGAAGGTAACAGCGAAAGTAGCTGAAATGTTTGCTGAAGCCAGTGGATTCATGGCTGATTCTAAACAGGTAAATGAGGTTGTTTCTGTTCCATGCTCTAAATGCATTGATTCTGATTTAAAATTTCTGAGATTGTGTGATGACAATACTAATTTCATCTGTGACTTGAAGGCAAGCTACTTAACTAATCAAACTTTGAAAGAAAATGAGAAGCTTTTAAATATAAGAATTGAATCATTGAAAGATGATATCAAAGTTTTACAATCAAAAGTAAATGAACAAGCTTTTCATATTGATGTGGCATATTCTGAGTATGAAAAGAAAATAAATGAACTTGCCCAGTCACAGAGTGAAGTCACCAAATTGATGAGAAAGCTTGAGGGTTATAAAAATTCTAGTTTTCTGTTAGAATATTATAATGAGAAAGCTAGTGGTGAGAAAGTAGTTGGAGGAGTTGGTTATTGTCCACAACAGGATGATAAAGTTGTTAGGGGAGTTGGTTTCTGTGCTCTGTTTAATGGTAATTATGCAACTCATAGCATTAAGACAGTGACTGAAGAAGAGTTGGAACCAAAAACCGTCCTCAAGGTTAAACCAATTACTGGTGAGGATATGGTGTATGATGATGATAGTGATGATGAATGCTTTGATGAAGCCAAAGTTGAGGGTATTCCTAAAGAAGTAAAGATTGAAGAAGAAAAAGTGGTGAAGCAAGTTACAAGTGATCGATGCATTTTGACAGAACCTGATGAGCCTGAGCAGTCAAAACCAGTTTTGGGTCAACATGTTTTTATCAAATTTGGAGACATCAATGCAGAAATTCCAAAAATTTCAAACAAGACCACACTGGATTTTATAAAAGAGAAAGTAAATTTGAAGAAATCCGAGTCTGCTCTTACACAAACCTCTAGGGGTTCTTTTTGTCAAAAGCAATCAGGATTTTATGCTGGTGAATCGTCTAGAAGTCAGAATAGTTTAAGGAATGTTCCTTATGTTCAACAATATAAAGAGAGACGTGCTTGTTTCCAGTGCAATGAGATTGGTCATATTAAGATAAATTGTCCTTATAAGATTGAAGGTAAGAAGCATGTCATCCCAGAAAATATTCAACCAGTGGTTAAGCTTGTTGTCAATTCAGAGAGTTCTTATGTTCCAAAGAAGCAAGAGATTGTTGTTGATCATTCATCTGAAGGTTATACATCTGGTAGTTCTTCAAGTTTAAGGAGAGTTCCATGTGTGAGGCAGTTCAAGGAAAGGCGTGTGTGCTTTCATTGTAATGTAATCGGTCATATTCTGATTAATTGTCCTTACAGGAATAAGGGAAAGTGACATGACATTCCTAAGATGATGAAGCCTGAAGTAAAATCTGTGGTAAAATCTGCTAAGGTTAAACCAAATGTGGTTAAACCAAGTGTTGTACCAAAGGGTAAGTCACAATCTGAGGTTAGGCTCTCTAGACCTCAGCGACGGAGGAGAAACAGAAGATTGAGAAACTTTTAGAACAACAAGAGGTTTCACAATCTAAACATGTTTCAAATGAACCAGAATGTTCAAACACTTCACATTTTAAGAAGAAAGAACTTAATGAACGGAAGAGTGTTTTGAAATCTAAAGTTTCTATTTCGGATTCGTTGGAGCAATCTCCAAAAATTAATGAGACATTCGACTGTGAATTGCATGAAGTCATTTATTTTGATATAGATGGACGGCCCAGGACCACCATGGCTTGGGTCTCATTGGCAAATTAATGTTTCTTCTTAGATGTGCAGGTTTAACCAAGAGGGACTATTAATACCATTTGGGTTGTTAATAGTGGTTGTTCATAGCACGTAACATAGAATTGCATCTGCAGGAGCAAAGAGTTGTTTAGATAACTGGTAAATCTATCATGGATCTATCATGGATTCAACGACTTGATGCTCAGGGGGAGATATTTTCCCACACAATGATGTTTTGAAAAGCGTTTGACCAAGTCCAAAAGACAACCTGAAACTTGTGGTGACGATGGTGAGCATAAAGTCGTTGATGCAACCATTTCACGAGTTGAGGGGGAGTCTATAGGACATGGGGAGCACAGTATTGTGTCGGTGACAAAGGCAAAGGCATTCGATTTCACTGGTTTGAGTTTTTGATTGATTGAAATGCTAAATCCTTAGTAGCCAAGTAAAATTGTTTCCAAAACCATTTTCATGGAAGTTTTATTTTCTTTCACAAAGTTTTGAAAATCCAAACAAATTGAAAAATCAAAAAATTGACATCATTTGAGGTTAGAGAAGAAATGATATTACATCAGTAGATTATCAGTCACACAGGACCTTAGATTGACTGTTGGTGCTTTATGTTTATTTGATTTATCTTAACTATCTATGTTTTGATCTAAACATTAGAGACTACAAAAATAGGAAATTATAGTGTTGTGTATGCATATAATTTAGCTTGTCAATAGGCTAAAAGCGTCTTTGAACCATCGGTAGTGTGAAAACATAATTGCATATGTTACAACTGTGATTTGAACCAATGGTATGCCAGGTGTGTGTTAAAAGATCATTATCAGATATAGAATAGGAGGCTTTAAAAATCTCATGAGACCAGTATCGAATTATATTGATTAGCACAATTTTTCGGTTCACTTCACTACCCATGCCCCGAAAAACATGCAATGTGAAGTTGGACTAAGATATGGTTCTGACGACATTTGTTAGAACATATGATAGCCCTTGGATCATTTATCTTGATTCCATTGAATACATCCATATAACAGTTGGATCACGCTACCCTGTTTCATTGAATCAATCGATTCCTTGATCATTCTTATATTGAAGAATTCCATCGGTACAATATTTCTGTTGATATGAATCTTGATACTTCATCCAAACCAAGCAATATGAATCATTCTAATTCTGAATCATTCTGATTCTTTATATCCTTCAGGATCTGCTTCTTTTCCTGTGCTAATTGATGTTATTTCATCCTGGAGATTGATGTATATATTATCTTGCACAAAGTCTCGTATGTCTTGAAGATAATGCAGTTTACATTTCTGTTAGCATATTTGTGGGGTACACATTGTATTTCATACTTAAATGGTACATTAACTCACAAGAAAGTGGGAATGAGATGCTTTTAGTTTCAAATATTATAATATTGAAAATCTGAATTTGTGTGTCATAGCCTGATCCTGTTTTCTTTGAATGTTTATCGCGTATCATTACATGAAATATGATAATATTGAAAGGATATTAGCATAATTGATCAAAGTTTGAATGAATGACATAGGATACCAGTTGATGTTATACGGATTTTATATCCAAGATGTGTGATTGATATATCATATACTGATCTGATCTTCTTGCTCATGATGTTCAACAAAAATATGTGACCTACAGTTTTACAGTTCATTTCATTTCAGTTTGTACAGAGAAAAACCAAAAAGATTTTGTGTTTCTTATGTTTGAAAAACCAAAAAGATTTTATTTTTTCCAGCTTCCATGAAATTTTACTTGTTGGTTACACTTAGTTGTTCTTCTTTGCCTAAACTGAAAATTGCAAAAAAAAGTTGACAAGGGGTCCTTCTCCCGAGTTTTCTTCTAGAAAGAGAGAGTATGCAGATGAACACTACGAAGACTACAATTTGATGATATTGAAGACTAATGACAATCTTCGGAAGCTGTTATCAAGGGGGAGTCTTTTGAATCATATTCTGGTGACAACGAGCTTGAAGATTTTACGTCTTAGTCTTAGAGTCTTTGACTTGTAATGTGATAGAACTGTTAGTAATAGTTATGAGGGAGTCTGTTAGGATATGTTTTGTATCTGTCACTAAAATTCTGTGTTGTAAGTTAGCGAACCAGTCAAGTTCGCCTGAGGGAATGTTAGGTGAACTTAAGGGGCGAACTTGCTAAGTTCGCCTAAGGAGGTTCTAGGCGAACTTGCTAAGTTCTCCTATGGTCTTTGTGGTTTCCTTATAAATAGGTGTTTACATGCCAGTTTTAGTAGACTAGAACAGAAGTGGAGAGTCAAGAACTGAATCAGATTGTAAACATTGTTGATAAGGAAATACAAAGAAGATTATTTACCTTCTGTTGCTGATTGCTTACACGTTGCACGTTGATTGCTTATCACCGTGTCGTACCGCGAAGGGACCTACATTTTCCCTTTATTTTGACTATACACAATTGAAAAGGAAAACATTTACATAAATATTTTATATATCGTTTTCAGGTGTATATTCCGATAAATATAACAACGACGCATTGGTTTTAGTCGAATTTGATATCCGCTCCAGGAAATTTAGAATATATGACAGGTATTCAATAAATAAACAATTGACACATAAAATTTCTGAGAATTTTTTTTGTTACTAAATAATTTATGTTGCTTAGTCTTACTTCTCCTGTGGAGTCAGAGCTGGGTAAAAAAACAGATGCCCTGATTGATTTCATTGAGTACGCCTTCGGTGTGTGGTTACACTTCATTGGATATTTCAAATAAGAAGGGTTCACTATTTTCCACCCTTCGCAATGGTTTGAGAAGGAGTTCTTTGACTGTTCTCAACAGTTTAGTAGGGATGGAGTCGGAGATTGAAGTCCTTGGGTATGTATCTTTCTGGAGAGACTGATAAGAAAGAGTTGGTCAAACCACTGGGTGAGGTAGACACAGAGCTTGTCGCGAATATGTTCCGCGTGCATTTCGCAAAAAAATTGTTATGATCGCATTCAGCCTAAGGCTGATGGTGATGGTGATGGTGGTCAATCAACCGGTTGATCAACAGATAATCCTAACTGCTTGTTTTTTGTCTTGCTATTATGTGATGATTGTGAAACAATATTTTTTTTTGGTTGGTTGTTGTTTGGTTCTACAACAATTGGAAAAACTTAACTGTGGCTTTTTGGTTTACCTAGCCAAAGTTTTATTAGACTTTGTCAGCAGTTTTAGTATACGCAAAATATAGCATCCACAAAGTTTTATTAAACTTGACTAGACGTAGCCGACAGTTTTATTAGACTTAGCCGGCGGTTTTAGTATACTTAGCCAACAGTTTTAATACACTTTGCTGGCAGTTTTATGTAATATCCCGAAATTTACGACAAGGCAATGAAGACGGTTACCGGAAGGAATAACAAAATGGATAATAAAAGGAAGTGGGCTCGCGAATTCGGGCCTTGGGATGGGCTCATGGGGCACATGGTGGGGCGGGTAAGACATGATCTTCCCCTCATCATTCTCCCCACTATCATTATCTTTGCCATTATCTTAGAGAGAGAGGGAAATAAGGCTAGAGAGAGAAAGCTTCAAATCACAACCCGAGACCTCCATTTGTGGCGTAGATCATTGCTGGAGTATCACTGGAGGTTGAAGAAGAAGAAGAAGAGATCAAGCGAAATCAGGTATTAAAATGTCCCTAGATTCGATTTCGGGATTGAAAATGGGTTTTTGGGTTTTAAAGTGGGTTTTTATAAAAAGTGGGGATTTTTATGATTGAATTGGCTTAGAAAGTATATATTTAGCTTCATGGAAGCTAGTTATACGTTTTGGACGTAAAATATTGGAACTTGGATCAAAAACGAAGAATTTGGCCAAGAACAGACGAATCGTCCGAAAACTATGACTCGTCTGAAAAGTATTTCGGACGGAAGGTTTTTCAGACAGATTATTTCGAAAGAAAAAGTTTTCGGACAAATGTTTTTGAATGAAATAGTTACCGGATAAAAGCCATTTTTAACTGGTTAGTTTTCGGTTGAAAGATTTCGACCGAAAAAGATTTCGACCGAAAAATATTTCGGACAGTAGGATTTCAGACAAAGTGTCTTAGTTTTGACATGTCTAGTTCATGACCTTTGGACAGATCAGATAGCATCCCACCTAGGTTGAAGTTTCCTTGTTAAGTGTGAGATAAATCTTTAGAAGTCAGGTGAGTTCTTGTTGCCCTTTTTCCTTAACGGTTTTGGGCTGGAATGCATACTGTTAGAAATATATTTTTTGAAAGTTAAAGTATATTTTTATTAGAATTATATATTTTTATAAAAAGAAAAGAGAAAGTGTTTAAGAGTAAAGTACATTCTTTGAAACAAGTTTTAAAGAAAGTAAAGTGTTAAAGTAAAGAAAGTTAAAGGAGCTGTACTCCGGTGCAGCTCGATAGTGACAATGACAGTGACAAATACCATGTTATATGCTTATCTGTTCATATGTGTTATTTGTCTACGTGAACGTTTATGTTATTGCATTGTATTTCATGTAGTAGTGTAATTGCATTGCATAGTAGAAAGTCCTACAGGCATGCTAAAGTAGAAGTCTCACCCTGAGGTGTGAGCAAGCTAAAAGTAGAAGTCTCACCCTGATGTGTGAGCAATGCTAAAGGAGTCTTACCCCGAGGTGTAAGCAATGCTAAAGGAGTCTTGCACTGAAGTGCAAGCGAGAAAGAAAGTCCCACTCTGAGGTGTGGGCAGCGCTAAAGTAAAAGTCTTACCCTGAGGTGTAAGCGAGAAAGAGATCTTGTCCTCGGACAATGATCCATATGTGATAGTTGCAGTATGTGAAAGTCACTTGTCCTGTGCAAGTGAAACGATAGTCGAAAAGAGTAAAGGAGGATACCTTAACGGGTTTCCTCAAAGTAAAGTTTTAAAAAAAAGACAGTAACGTAACATTTTTATAATTGTAACATTGTAAATTTTTAAGTAAGGTTAAAGTATTTTTAAAGATAGAGAAAGAAAAGCTTACTTTATTTTTATAAAACTAAGCTACCAAAAAGAAAGTTTTTAGTTTAAAGTAAAGATAGAACTCACCAGCGTTAGCTGACTTTTAGTATGCATGATAGGTATTAAAAGTAAAGCAAAGGCAAAGTACAGAGGCCGTGAGGGCTTGATAGCATGGACATCGGGTTGCTGCGCTGAATACTGACTTTTCCATTCCCGATAGTTTATGTTTCAAACAATGATTTATCTTATTGGATTATAAATGTTTTGAATTAAAGACTTCCGCTGTAACAGATTCTGATTTCCAGTTTAAGAACTATGTTTGTTATGTTTTGTGCCAACTATGAGATGTACCCGGTTTGAGGCGTTTCATTTTATTAGGCTTAGCCGGCAGTTTTATTAGACTTAGCCAACGATTTTATCTATTTACATAGTCTTCATATCAATTCCTAACAGTTTTAATAGGCTTAGCCGGCAAAATCCAAAGGCTTAGCCGACAAAAACCAAAGGCTTAGCTTGTAAAAACTAAATGCTTAGCCGGCAAAAACCAAAGCCTTAGTAGACTTAGCCGGCAAAAACCAAAGCCTTAGCCGGCAAAAACAAATGGCTTAGCCGGCAAAAACCAAAGGCTTAGCCGGCAAAATCCAAAGGTTTAGCCGACAAAAACCAAAGGCTTTGCCGGCAAAAACCAAAGGCTTTGCCGGCCAAAACCAAAGGCTTCGCCGGCCAAAACCAAAGGCTTCGCCGGCCAAAACCAAAGGCTTTGCCGACAAAAACCAAAGGCTTAGCCAGCAAAAACCAAAGGCTTAGCCGGCAAAAGCAAATAGCTTAGCCAACAAAAACCAAAGGCTTAGCCGGCAAAATCCAAAGGCTTTGTCGGCAAAAACCAAAGGCTTAGCCGGCAAAAACTAAAGGTTTTTAGCCGGCAGTTTTAATACACTTAGCCAACAGAATAATCAGACCGGTTAAAGAACTTTTGACTTAAACAGACGCAAAATATAACAACCATAAAATACAACGTCCAGAAAATACAATGTCCCCAAAATTGTAAGGCCCCGGACCCGAGAGGCCTCACTTGTTGGATTTACTCATTCACAAACAGTTCTTAAACTTGAATATCAAATAACGCAGCGGAAAAACTTTCATTTAAACATAACAGTAACATTGTCAGACATGCGGAAGCGTAAACATTGTCTAAAACATTCATTACATAACATAAACATAACGTAACGGGATGCCAGTCATCGTATCAGCCGGGTAACTCTTCATCGCTTGCTAAGCATCACCGTCCCTCCGTATCAGTCCTTAACCTGAATATACATACTAAAAGTCAGCTACGCTGGTGAGTTCTAGCATTACATAAAACTTTAACATTTACATTTGCCAAAGACATAACATTCATTCAGTTAATAAAAGCGTACGTAAAAACATGCCATAACTTAACATCATCAAAACCTCGTAATCATATCATCATAACATAAGTCAACATGAACTGAATCTGCGCCTTTTAGAAACCGTCAATTCCATTCATCGCATACTGGCGAAGAAACCCCGAGGCACGCCACCACTAGGCCCTTCGAAACCGTACATTACCTGTAGCCGGAGAAACCTAGGGCCCGATACCCCAAAGCCGTTCGACACTAGAACCTTAGGAACGGTACCAGAAGGATACACGCACCTTCACCTTAAGCACGGCGTCCCAAAGGATAGCACGTACCTTCACCTTAAGCATTGTTCCCTCGAAGGGAATAGTATCTTCAATAGGGATCCCGGTAATCCCATGGTGACCGTCGTCACCCCTTTATCCACCCACTTGTACAACAGTTGGCCAGCCACAAAGGCCCCTAAAAGGTCCCATAACAGACATGCATACCTTAGTTCCCGAAAGAACTCGTGGCAGATTCATTCATTTTGTAACTTTTATAAAAATAACCGTTACCGCCTTTACATCATTTCAGTTAAAGCATTCGTACATTTTATTATAAAACATTTCATCATTAAACCGTTCGTAAACCATTCATAAACCTCTTTGGCAAAACACTTCATACACACATTTCAACTTTCCTTTCGTAAACATCATTTCATAAAACATCATTTCGTTAAACATCATTTCGTAAGTATGCACACCAGCCCAAAACATTAATAAAAATTTTAAAAGAGGGCTCTAGAACTCATCTGATAAGCTAATCTGGGTTGTCCTAAACAAAGGTCCAACGTCACTTCCGATCTGAATTGATTAGTAAAATACACATCAGACCTAATCCCGACTCTAATGGTTTACTCGTTCTGTTTTAGGCGAACATACTGACTTCACTAACCCGCAATATATACCCATAGACCTGATGCCTACGCACTTAGCATGTGCGCAGGGCCTTGTTCTTGCGTACTTAATAAGTACGCAGACTTTGCTTCTTGCGTACTTGGTAAACGCAGGCTTTACTTCATGTGTACTTGATAAGTACCTGTTTCGCTTCTGATTCAGAGGTTTTGCTCACGAGCTATGGAGTAACACACTTCTTCAATCTCGGGTCGATCCGCCAACTTTCTCTCTCTATAGTTTCTCTCTCTAGAACTTGCAAATGAGAGATTATGGAGTGTGTTGGCTATTTAAAGGGAGGAGACTCCTCTCCTCAAGTTCGCCGGCCCATTTGGCCCGGCCCGGCACGCCTCGTACCGGTTAAAGAACTTTTGACTTAAACAGACGCAAAATATAACAACCACAAAATACAACGTCCAGAAAATACAATGTCCCCAAAATTGTAAGGCCCCGGACCCGAGAGGCCTCACTTGTTGGATTTACTCATTCACAAACAGTTCTTAAACTTGAATATCAAATAACGCAGCGGAAAAACTTTCATTTAAACATAACAGTAACATTGTCAGACATGCGGAAGCGTAAACATTGTCTAAAACATTCATTACATAACATAAACATAACGTAACGGGATGCCAGTCATCGTATCAGCCGGGTAACTCCTCATCGCTTGTCAAGCATCACCGTCCCTCCGTTATCAGTCCTTAACCTGAATGTACATACTAAAAGTCAGCTACGCTGGTGAGTTCTAGCATTACATAACACTTTAACATTTACATTTGCCAAAGACATAACATTCATTCAGTTAATAAAAGCGTACGTAAAAACATGTAATAACTTAACATCATCAAAACCTCGTAATCACATCATCATAACATATGTCAACATGAATCGAATCTGCGCCTTTTAGAAACCGTCAATTCCATTCATCGCATACTGGCGAAGAAACCCGGAGGCACGCCACCACTAGGCCCTTCAAAACCGTACATTACCTGTAGCCGGAGAAACCTAGGGCCCGATACCCCAAAGCCGTTCGACACCAGAACCTTAGGAACGGTACCAGAAGGATACACGCACCTTCACCTTAAGCACGGCGTCCCAAAGGATAGCACGTACCTTCACCTTAAGCACTGTTCCCTCGAAGGGAATAGTATCTTCAATAGGGATCCCGGTAATCCCATGGTGACCGTCGTCACCCCTTTATCCACCCACTTGTACAACAGTTGGCCAGCCACAAAGGCCCCTAAAAGGTAAGGCCCATTACAGACATGCATACCTTACTTCCCGAAAGAACTCGTGGCAGATTCATTCATTTTGTAACTTTTATAAAAATAACCGTTACCGCCTTTACATCATTTCAGTTAAAGCATTCGTACATTTTATTATAAAACATTTCATCATTAAACCGTTCGTAAACCATTCATAAACCTCTTTGGCAAAACACTTCATAAACACATTTCAACTTTCCTTTCGTAAACATCATTTCACAAAACATCATTTCGTTAAACATCATTTCATAAGTATGCACACCAGCCCAAAACATTAATAAAAATTTTAAAGGAGGGCTCTAGAACTCACCTGATAAGCTAATCTGGGTTGTCCAAACAAAGTTCCAACGTCACTTCCGATCTGAATTGATTAGTTAAATACACATCAGACCTAATCCCGACTCTAATGGTTTACTCGTTCTGTTTTAGGCGAACATACTGACTTCACTAACCCGCAATATATACCCATAGACCTGATGCCTACGCACTTAGCATGTGCGCAGGGCCTTGTTCTTGCGTACTTAATAAGTACGCAGACTTTGCTTCTTGCGTACTTGGTAAACGCAAGCTTTGCTTCATGCGTACTTGATAAGTACCTGTTTCGAGCTTCTGATTCAGAGGTTTTGCTCACGTGCTATGGAGTAACACATTTCTTCAATCTCGGGTCGATCCGCCAACTTTCTCTCTCTACGGTTTCTCTCTCTAGAACTTGCAAATGAGAGATTATTGTCACACCCCGACCGATGGCGGAATCATCGAGGCGGACAATGGAATGATTGTTCATAAGCACATGATGACTAAAATGTTGCATAATTCATTAGTTAAATTTAAAGACAACAAAGATCCAAATACAATACATTTCAAATAACCTAGTCTAGTTCAAAACATTGATTTATTTAACTAGGTCCATAGTTCTTAAGTGGAGAAATCTTCGGCAAGTAGTCACATATCCAAACCTGAAACATTATTTAAATCAAGTGTCAACTAAAAAGTTGGTGAGTACATAGGTTTAGTAAATCCGGTAAATAGTAGTTGTAAATCGTTTTGCAACTCATTATTTATCTTGTTAAACATAGTATGTATGATGTATCACTTATTTAATCACAATTCAAACCGAGTTTGACGTGCTTGAACAGAGCACAACAGCTAAGTCCGGTATGCTTGAATATAGTTACCCACTATATCTGATATGTTTGAATATAACACGCGGTTATATCCGAGTATGCAGTAATAAACACCCTAACCGGGTGGGCTGGTCAGGCACAATAGATCTATCAATATTACAGTTGGTTGTCTTGTGTTTAAAAGTATGTACATCCAAAGAATAAGCATATAGTCTCATGTATAACACGTACAAACAATGTGAGTAGCATGTATAATGTTTCACCCCAAAACGTATAAAAGTGTAAAATAGGGGCTATGTAACTCACCTTGCAAGCGGGTATTTTTCCACGCGTGTAGGTGATAAAGATGTTGAAGTCTAAGCACGTTGAAACCCTATGTAGATGAATGGGTATTATTGTATGTTTACATATGCGTATTAGTATTCAATTGTGTATAAGTTTATAACAGCATTTCTCAGTGGTATTTGCATAGAAGTTGGTCCAGATTTACTTGAAATTACTGATTTGATCGAAACTGTTTTATAGTTGTGACAGGTATCGAAACTATGTTCAATCGAAACTACTAGTTTCGATTGACCATTTATAAGTGATACACAGGCTGTCGAAACTACCATCTATCGAAACTACTAGTTTCGATTGATCATTTATAAGTGATATTCAGGCTGTCAAAACTACCATTTATCGAAACTACTAGTTTCGATTGATCATTTATAAGTGATACACAGGCTGTCGAAACTACCATCTATCGAAACTATTAGTTTCGATTGACCATTTACTCAATCGAAACTACTTTAGCAATTAAAACAGTAATTCTTTTAGAACATTAGTTTGTCCGGTAATTGATGGTTTGGAGTCGTGACTTCGATTGGTTCGGTTTGCCATATGATAACAGAAAGTAAAGAAACGAAGTTGAGGATTCTTACGTTGTCGCAAAGGGGCTGGACGGCAGAGTCTTAAATCCGAGAATGTCCAGAATGAGAATCGAGTTTCTGGGTGGGATTAGCCTCTACAACCTTGGTCACAGCTTCACACAGAGATGGCGATTGTAATGGTGCCTTCAATTTGGAGTGAGATTGAGTGAAAGAGGGGTCGCGAGCTCGAGCAGGTCCGACTATGGCTACTTATAGCCGAGCTTGATTTCTTTGTTAAAACGTGCAATTGGGCACGTTCCGACACTAGTCTGGACGAGACGAAACTACCCAGACATTCAACATGCGTGGAGGTGGTCTGTCGGTCGCGAATTCGAAAGTAGGTTTCTCGGCCAACATCAGGATCAGACGATCCTTATGTTGGGGAGACCAATTGGTCAGGGGGTCTTGTTCACGTGGGGACGACGAGGTCGGGGAGACCAAATTCGACTGTCGAGGTGTAGGGGACAGTCGTGTCGAGGAGTCGCCGGAGAAAAGCTCGGACCGTCGGTCAAAGGGGAAGACGGTCGGAAACGCGAATCGGAAGTTGGCAACACCAGTCCCTGGAGTTTGTTTTTGATTTAAAATAGTCCCTGAGAGTTATTACAAATTGGTCCCTGTGGTTTGATTTGTCCCAAAACTGCCCCTTAGTCGATTTCAGTTTTAAATCCTTCTAGTTTGTTTAATTACAACACAACCCCTAAACTTTTATTTAAATAAATTAATTTAATTTCTTTTAAATCAAATTAATTTAAAAATGTTTTTATAAACTTATTTTATTTTTATTATTATAAATAATTTTTATAAAAGTTATTTATCATATTTAAATAGGTTATTTTATTAAATATACAACTTTTTAACTTTAGATTTTTATATAAAACTTTATATAAATTTTAAAATTTATAAAATTCTAATTAGTTTAAATCCGTAAAATAAAATACCTATTTGTATAAAACCAAATAAAACTCTTACGCTTTATTAAAATAGAGAATGATTACACGATAATTATAATACAAGTGCGAGAACGAAAAATCCGAAACATCACAGTCTCCCCATGTTAGAGGAATTTCGCCCCAAAATTCAACTAGTGGAGGCTATGAAAAGAGATGCGGATACTTGGTCTTCATTTGGTCTTCACGTTCCCAAGTGAACTCGGGTCCACGTTTAGATTCCCAACGGACCTTGACAATGGGGATACGGCTACGCTTGAGTTTCTTAACTTCTCGGTCCATGATTTCCACGGGTTTCTCAACAAAGTGCATTTTCTCGTCAATGTGCACTTCATCAAGAGGGATGTGGAGATTCTCGTCGGCTAGACACTTTTTCAAATTAGATACATGAAAAGTCGGATGAACGTTGATGAGTTCTGAAGGAAGATCGAGTTTGTAGGCCTCTTTTCCTACCCTTTCGAGTATCTTGAATGGACCCACATATCGAGGTGCGAGTTTTCCTTTCTTTCCAAATCGGACTACGCCCTTCCAAGGTGATACCTTTAGGAGAACCATATCCCCAACTTGAAATTCCAAGGGTTTTCGTCTTTTATCGGCATAGCTCTTTTGCCGACTCCTTGCTACTCGAATGTTGTCACGAATAAGAAAGATTTTATCGGTGGTCTCTTGGATAAGCTTGGGACCGGTGATTTGTGCTTCACCAATTTCGTTCCAACAAATCGGTGAACGACATTTTCGTCCATAAAGAGCTTCAAACGGCGCCATGTTAATACTTGTGTGGTAGCTGTTGTTGTAGGAAAATTCGATCAGTGGTAGGTGAGAATTCCAATTGCCACCAAAGTCAATGACACAAGCTCTAAGCATATCCTCGAGAGTTTGGATTGTTCGCTTGGTTTGTCCATCAGTTTGAGGATGGTACGCCGTACTTAAATCCAAACGAGTACCAAGTGCTGATTGCAATGATTGCCAAAATCGGGAAGTAAAACGCGAATCACGATCGGAGATGATGTTCAAAGGGATTCCGTGACGACTTACGATCTCATCAATGTAGATCCGAGCCAATTTCTCGACTCGATAGTCCTCACGAGGCAAGAAATGAGCAGACTTTGTAAGTCGGTCGATAATAACCCAGATACTATCGTGCCCACTAGAAGTGCGTGGGAGTTTGGTGATGAAATCCATAGCAAGGTTCTCCCACTTCCACACGGGAATTTCAGGTTGTTCGAGGAGACCGGAAGGCTTCTGGTGTTCGGCCTTCACTTTAGAACAAGTTAGGCATTTTTCCACAAAGAGGGCAATATCCTTTTTCATGTCGGGCCTCCAATATTGCTGACGGAGACCCATGTACATCTTATCAGCTCCGGGATGTACCGAATATCGAGTTTTATGGGACTCGTTCATCAAAAATATACGAAGATTGTCGCGATCGGGAACCCAGATACGGTCCAAGTAATACAATAGACTGTTGGCTTTAGTTTCTAGCAAGAGTTCTACGCCACATGCCATCTCTTGATACATGTTTCCCTCGGTAACCGAGGTGTGTTGTGCTTTGAGAATACGGGCTTGGATATCGTTATGAATATGAACACTATGAAGCATGATACGTTCTTTACAACTCAAGGCGTCGGCTACAACGTTTGCTTTGCCGGGGTGGTAGCGAATCTCGCAATCGTAGTCGTTAAGAAGTTCAACCCATCGTCGTTGCCTCATATTAAGCTCTTTTTGATTGAAAATATGTTGGAGACTTTTGTGGTCAGTGAAAATCACGCATTTGGTGCCATATAGATAGTGTCTCCAAATTATCAAGGCGAAAACGACAGCACCAAGCTCGAGATCATGGGCCGTATAGTTCTTCTCATGGATTTTGAGCTGACGTGATGCATATGCAATTACTTGGCCACGTTGCATTAGAACACAACCAAGACCTTGGTTGGATGCATCACAATAAACGACAAAGTCGTCATTACCACTAGGAAGTGTTAGAATAGGGGCATTGCAGAGCTTGTGCTTGAGAGTTTGAAAAGCTTCCTCTTGCGTGGGTCCCCACTCGTAAGATTTACCTTTATGAGTCAAGGCAGTGAGCGGAACCGCAATCTTGGAGAAATTTGGGATGAAGCGACGATAGTAACCTGCTAGTCCGAGGAATGAACGAATCTCGGTAGGAGTCTTAGGAGTACTCCAATTCTTTATCGCCTTGATCTTTGCCGGGTCCACATGAATTCCCTTATAGTTGACTATGTGTCCCAAAAATTGAACCTCCTTTAGCCAGAATTCACACTTGGAGAACTTGGCGTATAGTTGTTCTTTCTTCAAGAGCTCTAAAATCAAACGAAGATGTTGTTCATGCTCCGCTTTCGTTTTAGAATAGATGAGAATGTCGACGATGAAAACGATCACGAACTTGTCCAAATAAGGTTTGCATACACGGTTCATGAGATCCATGAAAACCGCAGGTGCATTAGTCAAGCCAAATGGCATGACCATGACCATATCTAGTTCGAAAGGCAGTCTTTGGAATGTCTTCATCGAGAACACGAAGTTGATGGTATCCGGAACGAAGATCAATCTTGGAGAAACATGTTGAACCTTGAAGTTGATCGAAAAGATCGTAGATACGGGGTAAAGGATAACGGTTCTTGATTGTAAGCTTGTTGAGTTCACGATAATCAATGCACATTCGAAACAATCCATCTTTTTTCTTTACGAACATCACGGGAGCACCCCAAGGTGAATGGCTCGGGCGAATGAATCCTTTAGATGAGAGTTCTTGTAATTGACTTGCGAGCTCTTGCATCTCGGAAGGTGCAAGACGATAGGGAGCTTTTGCCACGGGAGTTGCTTCGGGCACAAGGTCAATACGAAACTCTACTTGTCTAGGAGGAGGAAGACCGGGTAAATCCTCGGGGAATACCTCGGGAAAGTCTCGAATGATCGGAATATCTTGCAAGTTCTTACCCTTGTCTTTCGTGTCAACCACGTGGGCCAAGAAAGCAACGTACTTTTTCCGCAAGTACTTTTGTGCTAATGTGCAAGACATGAGTTGAAGACCATGACACGGTTTTTCATCGAAAATAAATAACGTGTCACCCGAAGGGAGAGGTATATGAATGCACTTTTCATAGCAAATGACCTCGGCATGGTGCTTGGATAACCAGTCCATGCCAATTATAATATCGAAGCTTCCCAATTGCATTGGAAGGAGATCAACGGAGAATTCATGATTATTAAGCTCGATATTGCAGTCACGGATAACAGAATTTATGGTAATAGATTTTCCGTTTGCTATCTCCACGGAATAAGAATTGTCAAGTTTTGTTCTTTGTTTAGCAAGTCGAGATTCAAAGGTAAGAGACACAAAACTCCTATAGGCACCGGTATCAAATAAAATGGATGCATAATGATTGTTTACGAGAAACGTACCGTTTATCACGTCGTTGTTTGCTTGAGCCTCATTAGCGTTTATATTAAACGCTCGTCCTTGAGGACCACCTTGATGATGAAGTTTTGGGCATCGGTCACAGAAATGGTTTGGATCTCCACATTCGTAACATGCCCGACCATTGAGAGGTGTCGGATAGATTGGACGGTTGGCTAGCGCAGCTTGATGGACGGGAGGAAGGGTACGGCAAGTAGTGACCATGTGTCCATATCGTCCGCAGCTTGAACACAATCGGCATGGTAGGTTGGCAGGATGATGGTACTTGCAGGTCTGGCATTGGGGATTCGGGCCCTGATAAGTTTTCGGGTTTTGACCCAAAGGGGTCGCTTGAATAGCAGGCACAGCGGGAGTTACGGCTGCGAAGTTTTGACCCTTTCGTTTCTTGTTGCGGTTAGAAGACTCGGGTTTTACATCTTTGACGGCCGCAAGAGTAGAAACAACCTTCTTGGAACCCTTTCTTGTTAAGGTTCCGGCTTTGACATGGTTGTCGGATAGTGTAGCAGATAGACGGATAGCAGCTTCAAGTGTAGGAGGATTGCTTCCTAGCACAGCATCTTGAATTTGCATAGGTAGGCCGCCTATGTATTTTTCAATCCCCCGAGCAAGGGGAGTGATCATATGTGGCACCAGCAGACTTAGCTCTTGAAACCGGGTGGTGTAGGCCAGATTATCCCCGCTGTCTTGGGCAAGATCCCAAAACTCAGCATCGAGCTTCCTCATTTCATTCCGAGGACAGAATTCATCAGTCATGGCCTTCTTCAGATCATCCCATGATAAGGATGTAGCAACCTCAGCACCACGAGTGCGTTTCTCACCGTTCCACCAGGTGAGGGCTCTCTTTTGGAGTAAACTTGTGGCATAACGAACCCGAAGATTATCGGGACAGTCATTGTTTAGGAATGTGCTTTCCATGCTTTCAAACCATTGAAGTAGGCCGGTAGCACCTTCAGTCCCGAAGAATTTTGTAGGATTGCATGAGTTAAAGTGCTTAAACGTGCAGTGAGGCGGGTTAGTACCACCGTTCCCTTACATGTTGTGAGACCCGTCACTGTTGTTATTTGCTTGGGTCATTTGCCCTACCAGCTGGGCAAGAAGAGTAGCAAGATCCGGGTTGGAAGTGCTAGAGTTTGCACGTCGAGGAGGCATTCTAACACCATAAGAAAGACAGTGATATTTTAGATAAGATGGATATATATGAGTTATAGCGGGAAATAATGTAAGCAGAAAAACGGGATTCATCATGACGCGTGCCAGTGCATGTGTATTTATTCAAAGTTGATGGGGGAAACTAAGCCATCTATTCCGGATAGAACATGATGTTATAGATCATTATTCGCGTAATAGGAATTGCTGGGACTTGCATGCATTACAAATTGTTATTACGTGTGCACCCGTAATAATGATTTGCTTTGCATGTTTGTCTAGTTCTTCCTATCTTGCTATAACGTCCCCAAATTTTGAGTTTAAGTTTGGATTGTATCCTTGCGAATACATTGACTTATCAACGTTAAATAATTCCCCGAAACTTTCCAAGAGACATGCTTTAGCCTATAGGTAAACACTCACTTCAGGAATTCCCAGGAAAGCAAACGGGTCCGTTTATTTGGATTTATACGAAATGCTTTCCTAGACAGAAAACCCAATGTACAGGTGTCACCCTTCCAGATTGCACGTGTCCTTTACTGGTTTCAAGAAATTAAGTCGTTGACGGGATTTTCAAGATTTTAATAGACTTGAGAGTCTATAAGTATAAAATGTGTAGGAATGTTGCAATTAATATGGATTAGGAAAGAGTTTGAGTAGTGTATTTGTTTGCATAAGTTTGTTTGTCAAATGTGTATGTAAAGTATGTATCATGTATTTAAGCCTTGTATGTATGTGTATAAGTCTCGTGTACCAAACTTGGAAAAATTCAAATAATACCGAACTACAAATAATTCACATAGCAATTAATCATTTAGCACATAACACATAAAAGGGAGTCCTAGGGTTATAGTCTAGGTCATCGTGTCTAATAACCTAATTCCCTATAACCATGGCTCTGATACCAATCTGTCACACCCCGACCGATGGCGGAATCATCGAGGCAGACAATGGAATGATTGTTCATAAGCACATGATGACTAAAATGTTGCATAATTCATTAGTTAAATTTAAAGACAACAAAGATCCAAATACAATACATTTCAAATAACCTAGTCTAGTTCAAAACATTGATTTATTTAACTAGGTCCATAGTTCTTAAGTGGAGAAATCTTCGGCAAGTAGTCACATATCCAAACCTGAAACATTATTTAAATCAAGTGTCAACTAAAAAGTTGGTGAGTACATAGGTTTAGTAAATCCGGTAAATAGTAGTTGTAAATCGTTTTGCAACTCAATATTTATCTTGTTAAACATAGTATGTATGATGTATCACTTATTTAATCACAATTCAAACCGAGTTTGACGTGCTTGAACAGAGCACAACAGCTAAGTCCGGTATGCTTGAATATAGTTACCCACTATATCTGATATGTTTGAATATAACACGCGGTTATATCCGAGTATGCAGTAATAAACACCCTAACCGGGTGGGCTGGTCAGGCACAATAGATCTATCAATATTACAGTTGGTTGTCTTGTGTTTAAAAGTATGTACATCCAAAGAATAAGCATATAGTCTCATGTATAACACGTACAAACAATGTGAGTAGCATGTATAATGTTTCACCCCAAAACGTATAAAAGTGTAAAATAGGGGCTATGTAACTCACCTTGCAAGCGGGTATTTTTCCACGCGTGTAGGTGATAAAGATGTTGAAGTCTAAGCACGTTGAAACCCTATGTAGATGAATGGGTATTATTGTATGTTTACATATGCGTATTAGTATTCAATTGTGTATAAGTTTATAACAGCATTTCTCAGTGGTATTTGCATAGAAGTTGGTCCAGATTTACTTGAAATTACTGATTTGATCGAAACTGTTTTATAGTTGTGACAGGTATCGAAACTATGTTCAATCGAAACTACTAGTTTCGATTGACCATTTATAAGTGATACACAGGCTGTCGAAACTACCATCTATCGAAACTACTAGTTTCGATTGATCATTTATAAGTGATATTCAGGCTGTCAAAACTACCATTTATCGAAACTACTAGTTTCGATTGATCATTTATAAGTGATACACAGGCTGTCGAAACTACCATCTATCGAAACTATTAGTTTCGATTGACCATTTACTCAATCGAAACTAAGAAGTTTCGATGGCCCAGACTTTAGCAATTAAAACAGTAATTCTTTTAGAACATTAGTTTGTCCAGTAATTGATGGTTTGGAGTCGTGACTTCGATTGGTTCGGTTTGCCTTATGATAACAGAAAGTAAAGAAACGAAGTTGAGGATTCTTACGTTGTCGCAAAGGGGCTGGACGGCAGAGTCTTAAATCCGAGAATGTCCAGAATGAGAATCGAGTTTCTGGGTGGGATTAGCCTCGACAACCTTGGTCACAGCTTCACACAGAGATGGCGATTGTAATGGTGCCTTCAATTTGGAGTGAGAATGGGTGAAAGAGGGGTCGCGAGCTCGAGCAGGTCCGACTATGGCTATTTATAGCCAAGCTTGATTTCTTTGTTAAAACGTGCAATTAGGCACATTCCGACACTAGTCTGGACGAGACGAAACTACCCAGACATTCAACATGCGTGGAGGTGGTCTGTCGGGCGCGAATTCGAAAGTGGGTTTCTCGGCCACCAATAGGATCAGACGATCCTTATGTTGGGGAGACCAATTGGTCGGGGGGTCTTGTTCGCGTGGGGACGACGAGGTCGGGGAGACCAAATTCGGCTGTCGAGGTGTAGGGGACAGTCGTGTCGAGGAGTCGCCGGAGAAAAGCTCGGACCGACTGTCAATGGGGAAGACGGTCGGAAACGCGAATCGGAAGTTGGCAACACCAGTCCCTATAGTTTGTTTTTGATTTAAAATAGTCCCTGAGAGTTATTACAAATTGGTCCCTGTGGTTTGATTTGTCCCGAAACAGCCCCTTAGTCGATTTCAGTTTTAAATCCTTCTAGTTTGTTTAATTACAACACAACCCCTGAACTTTTATTTAAATAAATTAATTTAATTTCTTTTAAATCAAATTAATTTAAAAATGTTTTTATAAACTTATTTTATTTTTATTATTATAAATAATTTTTATAAAAGTTATTTATCTTATTTAAATAGGTTATTTTATTAAATATACAACTTTTTAACTTTAGATTTTTATATAAAACTTTATATAAATTTTAAAATTTATAAAATTCTAATTAGTTTAAATCCGTAAAATAAAATACCTATTTGTATAAAACCAAATAAAACTCTTACGCTTTATTAAAATAGAGAATGATTACACGATAATTATAATACAAGTACGAGAACGAAAAATCTGAAACGTCACAATTATGGAGTGTGTTGGCTATTTAAAGGGAGGAGACTCCTCTCCTCAAGTTCGCCGGCCCGGCACGCCTCGTACCGGTTAAAGAACTTTTGACTTAAACAGACGCAAAATATAACAACCACAAAATACAACGTCCAGAAAATACAATGTCCCCAAAATTGTAAGGCCCCGGACCCGAGAGGCCTCACTTGTTGGATTTACTCATTCACAAACAGTTCTTAAACTTGAATATCAAATAACGCAGCGGAAAAACTTTCATTTAAACATAACAGTAACATTGTCAGACATGCGGAAGCGTAAACATTGTCTAAAACATTCATTACATAACATAAACATAACGTAATGGGATGCCAGTCATCGTATCAGCCGGGTAACTCTTCATCGCTTGCCAAGCATCACCGTCCCTTCGTATCAGTCCTTAACCTGAATGTACATACTAAAAGTCAGCTACGCTGGTGAGTTCTAGCATTACATAAAACTTTAACACTTACATTTGCCAAAGACATAACATTCATTCAGTTAATAAAAGCATACGTAAAAACATGCAATAACTTAACATCATCAAAACCTCGTAATCATATCATCATAACATAAGTCAACATGAACCAAATCTGCGCCTTTTAGAAACCGTCAATTCCATTCTTCGCATACTGGCGAAGAAACCCCGAGGCACGCCACCACTAGGCCCTTCGAAACCGTACATTACCTGTAGCCGGTGAAACCTAGGGCCCGATACCCCAAAGCCGTTCAACACCAGAACCTTAGGAACGGTACCAGAAGGATACACGCACCTTCACCTTAAGCACGACGTCCCAAAGGGTTGCACGTACCTTCACCTTAAGCACTGTTCCCTCGAAGGGAATAGTATCTTCAATAGGGATCCCGGTAATCCCATGGTAACCGTCGTCACCCCTTTATCCACCCCACTTGTACAACAGTTGGCCAACCACAACGGCCCCTAAAAGGTAAGGCCCATTACAGACATGCATACCTTACTTCCCGAAAGAACTCGTGGCAGATTCATTCATTCTGTAACTTTTATAAAAATAACCGTTACCGCCTTTACATCATTTCAGTTAAAGCATTCGTACATTTTATTATAAAACATTTCATCATTAAACCGTTCGTAAACCATTCATAAACCTCTTTGGCAAACACATCATAAACACATTTCAACTTTCCTTTCGTAAACATCATTTCATAAAACATCATTTCGTTAAACATCATTTCGTAAGTATGCACACCAGCCCAAAACATTAATAAAAAATTAAAAGAGGGCTCTAGAACTCACCTGATAAGCTAATCTGGGTTGTCCTAAACAAAGGTCCAACGTTACTTCCGATCTGAATTGATTAGTTAAATACACATCAGACCTAATCCCGACTCTAATGGTTTACTCGTTCTGTTTTAGGCGAACACACTGACTTCACTAACCCGCAATATATACCCATAGACCTGATGCCTACGCACTTAGCATGTGCGCAGGGCCTTGTTCTTGCGTACTTAATAAGTACGCTGACTTTGCTTCTTGCGTACTTGGTAAACGCAGGCTTTGCTTCATGCGTACTTGATAAGTACCTGTTTCGAGCTTCTGATTCAGAGGTTTTGCTCACGAGCTATGGAGTAACACACTTCTTCAATCTCGGGTCGATCCGCCAACTTTCTCTCTCTACGGTTTCTCTGTCTAGAACTTGTAAATGAGAGATTATAGAGTGTGTTGGCTATTTAAAGGGAGGAGACTCCTCTCCTCAAGTTCGCCGGCCCATTTGGCCCGGCCCGGCACGCCTCGTTCGTTTATTCCGTTCGTCTCGCGTTTAACCCGTTATTTTTAATCGTCGTTTTATTTTTGGGATGTTACAAGTCTACCCCCCTTACAATAGGTTTCGTCCCCGAAACATTTCTTATGTCGAATAGTTGAGGGTACGACTCCCTCATTTCCGTCTCCGTTTCCCAAGTTGATTCCAATCCCTTCTAGTGCTTCCATTGGACTTTAACCAATTGAATAACCTTATTACGCAAACGCTTCTCCTTCCTGTCTAAGATGGCCACGGGTTCCTCAATGTAGTTAAGGCTGTTGTCGACCTCGATGTCAGTAAGTGGTACGTGAGCCGATTCATCCGCCAAACACTTTCGCAAGTGTGATACATGGAAGGTAGGATGAATCCCACTTAACTCATCAGGCAACTCCAACCGATAAGCGACTTCACTAACCCGTGCCATTATCCTGAATGGTCCGACAAACCTCGGACTTAACTTTCCTCTCTTTCTGAATCGTATGATTCCCTTCCAGGGTGACACTTTCAACATTACTCTGTCCCCAACATCAAACTCAATAGGCCTTCGTCGTTTATCCGCATAGGATTTCTGACGATCTTGTTCGGCCTTCATTCGTGCTTTGATTTGATCAAACCTTTCCGACGTTTCTCTTACGACTTCAAGACTTCCTAACTCCTTCTGTCCAATCTCACCCCAACAAACCGGGGTCCTGCATCTTCTCCCATACAACATTTCGTAAAGCGGCATGCCTATCGTCGTGCGATGACTGTTGTTGTAGGAGAATTCGTCTAACGGCAGATGACTGTCCCAACTGCCACCGAAGTCGATAATACAAGCACGAAGCATATCCTCCATTGTTTGAATGGTCCTTTCGGACTGACCATCCGTTTGCGGGTGGTATGCCGTGCTGATATTAAGCCTCGTTCCCATCGCCTCGTGAAATCTTTTCCAAAACCTCGATGTGAATCATGTGTCTCGGTCAGATACAATCATCACATGCATCCCATGTCGTGCTACTACTTCATTAATAAATACTTTCGCTAACCTTTCCGACGAGAACGTCTCGCGAATAGGTAGGAAATGAGCACTCTTCGTTAAACGGTCCACGATTACCCAAATGGTGTCATGACCTTTAGCTGTGCGAGGTAGCTTGGTTATGAAGTCCATGGTAATGTGTTCCCACTTCCATTCTGGTATATCGAGCTGTTGAATCTTTCCATACGGTTTCTGGTGTTCAGCCTTTACTTGCGAGCAAGTCAAGCACTTGCTTACATACTTTGTCACTTCGTGTTTCATTCCAGGTCACCAATAATCCTTCCTCGGATCTTGGTACATTTTGTTGGTACCGGGATGGATAGAGTAACGAGACTTATGAGCCTCATCCAAGATTTTGGTCCTAAGCTCGCCACCCATAGGTATCCATACCCGCCCAAAACGTGTCCTAACACCAAGGGTGTTATATTCCAACTTGTCCTGTTGGCCAACCATTATTTCCTTATTTATGTTTTCTTCCTTAAGTGCTTCATCTTAAGCTCTTTCAATTTACCTCATCACATCTGATGTTACCACCAACTGGCAAGCTTTCACTCTAATAGGAGCAGGCACATCCTTTCGGCTTAGAGCGTTAGCCGCCATGTTTGCCTTTCCAGGATGGTATATGATTTCACAGTCATAGTCTTTCAATAGTTCCAACCATCGTCTCTACCTCATATTAAGTTCCCTTTGTTCGAAGAAGTACTTCAAACGTTTGTGGTTGGAGTAAATAGTAAAATTCACCCCGTAAAGGTAGTGCCTCTAGATTTTCAATGCGAATACGACAGCAGCAAGTTCCAAATCATGAGTCGGATAATTGACTTCGTGAACCTTCAACTGTCGTGATGCATACGCGATCACTCTCCCGCGTTGCATTAGCACGCACCCCAATCCCTGACCCGAAGCGTCAGGGTATACCACCAAGTCTTCATTGCCCTCGGGAAGGGCCAAGACTGGAGCGTGGGTTAGCTTCTCCTTCAATTCCTTAAACGCCTCATCCTGGGTCAAACCCCATTTGTACTTTACCTTCTTCCGAGTCAACTTTGTCAACGGCGAAGCTATTTTTGAAAAATCCTGGATGAATCTCCGATAGTAGCCCGCCAACCCCAAGAAACTATGAACCTCTGTTGGCGTCTTAGGAATATCCTAGTCTCTTACTGTCATTATCTTTGCTGGATCAACCATAATGTCGTTCGGGTTAATGACGTGACCTAGGAATTGGACTTCCCTAATCCAGAACGCGCATTTGGAGAACTTAGCATATAACTTTTCCTTCTTCAGAGCCTCCAACACCTCCTTTAAGTGACATGTGTGATCACTCTCATTCTTGGAGTAGATAAGGATATCATCGATGAACACAATTACCGATCGATCCAGCATCGGTCGACAGACCCTATTCATCAAATCCATGAATGCTGCGGGGGCTTTTGTCAATCCGAAGGACATCACGCAGAACTCAAAATGTCCATAACGCGTGCGAAAAACGGTTTTCGGTATGTCTGCTTCCCTCACCTTCAACTGATGGTACCCGAATCGAAGGTCGATTTTTGAGAACCAACTTGCGCCTTCACCTTAAGCACTGTTCCCTCGCAGGGAATAGTACCTTCAATAGGGATCCCGGTAATCCCATGGTGACCGTCGTCACCCCTTTATCCACCCACTTGTACAACAGTTGGCCAGCCACAAAGGCCCCTAAAAGGTAAGGCCCATAACAGACATGCATACCTTAGTTCCCGAAAGAACTCGTGGCAGATTCATTCATTTTGTGACTTTTATAAAAATAATCATTACCGCCTTTACATCATTTCAGTTAAAGCATTCGTACATTTTATTATAAAACATTTCATCATTAAACCGTTCGTAAACCATTCATAAACCTCTTTGGCAAAACACTTCATAAACATATTTCAACTTTCCTTTCATAAACATCATTTCATAAAACATCATTTCGTTAAACATCATTTCGTAAGTATGCACACCATCCCAAAACATTAATAAAAATTTTAAAAGAGGGCTCTAGAACTCACCTGATAAGCTAATCTGGGTTGTCTTAAACAAAGGTCCAACGTCACTTCCGATCTGAATTGATTAGTTAAATACACATCAGACCTAATCCCGACTTTAATGGTTTACTCGTTCTGTTTTAGGCGAACATACTGACTTCACTAACCCGTAATATATACCCATAGACCTGATGCCTGCGCACTTAGCATGTGCGCATGGCCTTGTTCTTGCGTACTTAATAAGTATGCAGACTTCGCTTCTTGCGTACTTGGTAAACGCAGGCTTTGCTTCATGCGTACTTGATAAGTACGTAGGCTTTGTTTCTTGCGTACTTGATAAGTACGCAGGCTTTGCTTATTGCGTACTTGATAAGTACGCAGGACCTATTTGCGGGCTGCCTTCTTCCCCGCAAAAACCCTAACTTTTTGCATGCAGATCCGACCTCGTCAAGATCCGAAATTTTTACGTTCAAAACATTTGCTTTTCATTCTAGATGCTAAATCTATGTTTATATTCAAGTTTCATACGTAAAAATGCCATCTTTTTATGCAAAACCCAAAAACCCCAAAACGAATAAAAACTCAGATCTAGATCAGATCGTTACCTGTTTCGAGCTTCTGATTCGAAGGTTTTGATCACGAGCTATGGAGTAATACACTTCTTCAATCTCGGGTCGATCCGCCAACTTTCTCTCTCTACGGTTTCTCTCTCTAGAACTTGCAAATGAGAGATTATGGAGTGTGTTGGCTATTTAAAGGGAGGAGACTCCTCTCCTCAAGTTCGTCGGCCCATCATGCCTCGTTCGTTTATTTCATTCGTCTCGCATTTTACCCGTTACTTTTTATCGTCGTTTTATTTTTAGGATGTTACAAAAATAAAAAAAACATCGATGTCTTAAACAGTTAAACTACCTATAAACCAAACAATTAGTACACCTAGTTATCATTTAAATCATAATCAAACTTTTGTGTTGTTGACTCATACACAAACTGACAGAAGTTTCTTCGTCAACATCAGCATAGGTAGGCTCGGAGCGATTAGAGGATTCTTCCCTTTTTGATTTTGATTTCTATGACATATGTGAGCGAAGAGGGATTTTACATGTGTGTCGAGAGTGCCCAATTTTGTGACACCTACTACAAGGTATCAGTGTTATTTCCTGCCCTTGCGACGGAATACGATTATTAGCAAGAGGCCGTCCGACTTGTCTTTTATCCATATGTGGTGGCTTAATAGTAATCAGGTTATTGGGTGTATCCCAGTCAACTTCTTCAGGAAGGGGATTTATTATCCCTTCGTACGTCCTTTTGTATACTTCATTTGTAAACCAATGCAATGCCCAGGAGCTACAATCACTTTGCTTTAAGTATCTTGAAATAGATATTACGTGACCGCATGGTAAACCAGAAAGTTGCCATTGTCGACAACTACATGTTCGATTTAGCAAATCCATAAAACGTTTCGGATATTGGGATTCTACTTCAAATTTGTATGCGTCAATACCGCGTATAGTCCATGTCACACATTTAGAGATTCTTTTTGAAACTTTATTCTCCGCCCACATAATAAGTACATGTGTATTTTTAGCTGTAAAATAAAATATTTCAACTATTTGAAGATATACAAATATGTAATATGAGCAATTCTTTTTTTGCAAACTTTTACTTGCAAGTTGTCGCCTATTGAAATATCATTGTTGGACTAACTCGCGAAAGAATTCAATGAGTTTGGTGATAGGCATCTTCCGAGCATAATGGGATAACACGTTAACATACTCAACGCTATTTGATGTCATAATGCCATAGAGTTGACCAGGAAAGTGTGCTTGTGCCCATTTATGCAAACCAACTCCTACTAACGTATCACGGACCTTAGGAACAACTTCACACAACGCATTGAAATTCTCTTCAAAATCAGACATGGCAAAAGCTTTGCATGCGTTCCACCAAAGGAGCTCGTTTTTCTTGGCCCTCGTAGAATTTAATCGTGAGTTAATCATTAAATGCCGACAATAGAGACCATGATATGCATATGGAAACACTGTCCTAATAGCCAAGTCAATAGAAGCTGCCTTATCAGATATGATCACCAAATCTAGATTTTCACCGATACACTCTCTAAGCTTTGATAAAAACCATGTCCAACACTCACCGCTCTCTAATTTTCCAACACAATATGCAACGGGCAAGATCTGATTATTCCTCTCCATACCAACTGCTAAGAACATTGTTCCTTTAACACTACCTTTAAGATGTGCCCTGTCAATAATAATTACTGGTCGAAGGTAATGCCTAAAACTTTGAATCTGTAATACAAACAATGGCATCAGCAACATATTTAGTTTACATTGTGATCAATATATACAAAAAATTAATACATACTAACCGCAACACCAATAGCAACAAACACACATTTCGAAACGGCTTAACTCGTCTATTAAAATATGAGTGACAGTTCCTGGATTTGCCCTTTTCAGATTATGGAAATAAGTTAGAAGTTCAGAAAATGAATCATTAGAATTTCCCCTCAATAAACCCAACGCCTATTCCTTCCTTCGCATAGCTTGTTGGTATGATAAACTGAATGGGGATCTTGAATTAATATCTTTCATTATTTCTTTTCCTCTGTACACACGTCCGCTATCCTTAAGTTGATCTTTAATCAATTCACCAACTACATGTTTATTTGCTTTTCTTAAATGAGGGTAGGTCTGCGTTCGTGAACAAGTGTGTTGGTTATTGAAATATCTAACATGAAACACACTAGACTCACCATAGTTATATGCCCTAATACGCCACTCATAATTAGGTGCAATACATGATGCTTAAAACCTTTTCGGTTGAGATATATCAACTTTGAAATCAAAACACTCTTTAAGACACATTTTCGAAAGCTCCAACTTTAAATGATCTTTATATTTGAAACACATACCTTCATAAACATCACTAGATTTACCCCCTCGACCACATTTACTTTTTGTACCAAAATGATTGGGGGTTGGGTCACAAAGCAAATCATGCTCACGTGTTGGCTCACATGATGGCTCTTGTGTCTCTGGAATCGAGAAAAGATTACCGCCTGGAAATTTTGTCGCATTAGCCTCTGAATAAAACTCATAATTATCTAGCTCATAATTATCTGCTGGAACATTTAAATCAAACGGGAATTTAAATTTTTCCTCTTTAATTGTTGGTTCAGAGCTTGAGCTACGCAATCTGCTCGAACCAACTGAGCCACAAAATCGGTTAGACGAACCATTAGAAACAGGTTTCTTGTTCGATGAACCAACACCATCTTCTAGGATAACATACAACTTAAATATTTCAAACATATTTTTTTCAACTACACCAAAAAAAATAAAATATCACCATCGTCGAATATGTCGATTGGATCAGTAAATGTTGACATTTTATACGATAATCTACTAATATTCTTAGAAGCACAAACTTTTGAAAGCAAAGATAATAAAGAAGAGTAAATAACATCTGCAGATAACCTTAAACCACGCTTTGCACAATCGAACAAAATGTATTCAATAGCACCCCCAACAATATCTCATTTACCACCGCTGTAGATTACAATGTTCACAGACATCGTAGTAAAAACTTCGCACAATCAAACACATGTTTTCAATAAACAACTATCAATGGCATCAAAGTAAAAAAAAACAACTGTCAAAGGCTAATACTATCAAAAAAATAAAAAAAACAAATAAGCCCGCTAAGTAGGCTTTTTTGCCGACTAAATTGAACTAAACATTGTAAAACGCCGGCTAAGCCAAGCCAACGCAAGCTAAAAACGAAGCCGGCTCAAGCCAAACAGGGATTCAGAAAAGGCACTGGCTTAGCCGGCAAAATGGATTAGTCGGTTATAGCCGGGTAATTGCAGGCTATAGCCGGCCACGTGTCGAGTTGTCATTGGTCCGTACTCTGTAAAAGGGAATGTGGGCACGAAAATTTATGCCGGCTATTGTGAGAGAGTGTCCATGAAATAGCCGTCTAAACAAGTATATCCATTTTTAAAGAGATAATTGCATATATTCCCCTCTACACATTTCTAATTGCATATTAACCCAACCCAAAACTAAAATTACATATATCCTCTTCTCCTAAAACAAAATTGCATATATCCCCTCACTTAATAAAAAAATTTCCGAATTTATCTATTTTGACTTATTTTAATAAAAATAAATTCTAGAATAACTATATTACTCTTATTTCTATTAAAGCTTTAAAATTTTCTATTTTTTATAATTTCCCAATTTTTTTTTGTCCTTTATAACTTTTTTTTGGTTTCTTTTGTTTTTTATTATGTTTTCTAATGAGTTTTTTAATTTCCAAATTTGTTTTATCCTTTTTACGTTTTTTCATTCTGTTTTCCCGTCTATGTTTAATATACTCTTCTTTAGCACTGGATTTTGTAGTAACGATCATAAAAAAACATGAGTAACAATCATCAAAATGAAAATCAAATGACAAAGTTTCAATCCATTGTGGTACCATAAAATCATGACATAAAACCACCGCCAAAATCGACGTCACAATCTCCAAAATACAAAAACAAATGTCAAAAAACAGAAAAATAAAAAAAAATGTAAAGAGGACAAGAAAAACTAGTTAAAATTTGATAAATATGAAAATTTAAGAAATTTTAAAGTTTTAGTAAAAATATTGATAAAACTCTATAATTTATTTTTTATAAAATAAATAAAAACTGGTAAATTTGATTTTTTTTTATCAAGATATGATATATATACAATTTTGGTTTTGGAGGAAGGGATATATACAATTTTGGATTTTGGTTAGATAAATATACACTTAAAAAGATTTAGAAAGGATATATGCAATTGCCCTGTATAAAAACTATTTTGATCAAATGTCCCTGAACAAACGTGAAGGAGTGATGCTGATTTAAAGTTGCATCCGACTCGTCTGTGGTCGTTTGCATTCCCGACACGGAGCAAAACCCTTCTAAAACCCCTTCCTCCCTTTGTCGTCAGACGTGCAAATGATGCAGAAATATTTCTTGATGCGGGCTCTCAGTTTCCTCTGCTACAGAACTCCCTCCTCCTTCAACGCACCAAACCCTAATTACAAAACCCCCTCGTTAGGCTCGTTTGGTATTCATAATTTTTATACATCTAAATCCGGCTCGTCATCTGAAAACCCTAATAATCATCACTCCGAAAACGAAATCCATGACGTTGACGACGTCAGCAGTGCAGGTAATTTGTTGATCTATATTTCTGTAACTTATATGTTCTATTGTATATATAGACTTTGTTGTCAGTAGCTTGCCAGTTTCAGTTTAACTTATCACTGTTTCGATCATATCCTTGATAAAGAAAACAACAGAACAGAAGAACTAATGATTAGGAGTTTAAAACGTATATTCATATTAAGTATGCATTTGCTCTCGTCTAGCCTTTGTATTTTTTGAAGTGGCAAAATGGGCGAGAATGGGTTGTTCTAGAAAATGGTTATTTTGGTCCAGTTCAGAACGGATTTTAACAGGCAGTTTAAAAAATTGGTCAATTTGGTTGGCATCGTAACATGTTTTAAGAAAACATAATAATCTATCATCAAAACCCAAAGATTATGCATGAACGTAACATAATTACATCAAGAAAAACACAAATTGAGTGTAAGTTATTATCAAGCCTGCCGTAAACACCAGTTAATGAATTCTCAACTTTCTTCTCCGCTTAGAAAAATAGGAAAATCCACCTAATCGCTGTCAAAGAATTCCAAAATATTATTATGTTTAAATTTACTCGAAAGGGAATAATAAATCATCACCCAGAATGCAAATTGATTTAACAGTTAATTGGATCAAGAATCAATTTAACAATAAACCCAATTCTATTAATCCATACGCAAACAAATAAATACATATTAATCTACGGAAACTGAAGTAATTACTGAAATTAACGAAGTCATTACAAATCAAACACAAATTTAAACAGTTCATCAAGAAAAGGGTTTTCAAGTTAAAAAAAGCAAGACTAGAATTTCTTAGAGCATTCCCAGCCCGTTCTTTATATTCCATATCCTTATCCTTATAACTACACTAAAAAACACTACTTTTTCTATCTTTTATCTTTACTTTTCTCTCTCCTTATCCTTATCCTTATAATTATACTAAAAACCACTACTTTTATCCTTATATTTACAAAACCTTATATCTTTTCTCTCTCCTTCACTCACAACCACTTTAAACCACTCCATAAAATATACAAAACTCACTCACTTAATTATAAAGAACGGGTTGTGAATGCTCTAACTAATTGCTTCAATATTTGCTATATTTGTACTCAATCACAGATCAAGAACCTTTTTAGTATATAACTATACACTATTCGATCGAAAAAAACTTCACGGACGATCAAAGAAAAACCATTTGTAAGTAGAAGTTTAGAAATATATCAGAAGAAAAGGGGGAAGAAATAATATACTTGCAGAAGATGATAACTGCACGCTAATTGCTGCCGGTGAGAAACCATAAATCTAAAGGATCAAACAGTTGCAATGGAAACTTGGTCGGCGGAAAACCAAAAATCGCCGCTAGCGACTAGCGTTGGTGAAAAGAGAAGCGGTCTGGATGAGAAGAAGAAAGACGACGACCTAGATGGGATGAGTTATGTGGACTGCCCATTCTGACCTGTACATCAATTTCTTCCGACCCACTCTGACACGTGGAGTTTCACCTACAGCCCATTCAACTTCTTTTTTAACCCGTTTATAAATTTTTTAGAACCCAAAATAACCCAATATGCCATAAGAATTACCCAAAATGGCCCAAAACTAAATGTTTGGGTTCTTTTTACCAAGTCTAAGTAGTATGATATCATCCATAATAATCTTAAAAAAGATGTCTCTTGATATTAGCGACCAAAAAAAATCATCTAACATGGATCATACATTTTTAATCATTCATTCGTTATATCATGAATGTAGTTGTCAAGTTGATCACAAAACAAAGAAAATTAATACTTGCAACCCTATTAGGATATTGATGTTGACTGTAGTTAGTTACGAAGGAGCTGAGTTCATAGAACTGACTACTGAGTTGCTATCTGTTTAGGATTGAAAGTCAATTGTCAAACACCAATCTTATAACTTGAAGAGCTAATAATGGAGAATAGTTTTTGAGAGAGATGAAGAAGGTAATTAGGAAATAACTATCATTAAAGGTAAGTTCCAGTTACACTCCTATCAACTATTTATACCACTTGACTACTCGACACATACCAATTTGACTTATTTGACTTAGTAACTAACTCACTAACTGTCTCAACTAAAACAACCAATGTCGTAGAATCTCTTTGTCCTCAAGGATCAAATTAACGAAACCATGTAGTGATGAGCTCTACATTCTCGAAGAATCCTTTGGCAGATCCACTATTTAACCTACCTTGGTTTCAAAAACCACGCCTCATGATGTGCGAGGCGACCGAGGCAGGGAGCAAAACGGATCAGGGGAGGTGATGCGCAATGTTTCTACACGTCATCATCAAACGTAAGGCCTTGCATCTTTCATTCGAATTTATAAACGGCCTTATCACATACCACACTACCCTCCATGTCCCACCTTCACCATCATAGATGATTTATTCACCAACTTGCACCCTAAAATATTTATGCAGTGAACAATGAAATTTTATGAACTACCTTCATCAATTAAGATCTGTAGACCAGTTTTGGTCACTCATAGCTTGCATCAATTACTGAAATTTCAGCAAACTGCCTCATTACATCGTTTTCACAGTCGTGTGTAATATCTTTTGTATGCTGTAAGACAGTTTTGTCCCACCCGACCTGCTATTTTTACCACCATTAGTCTGAGTCAATTCCATTACAAGTCCGGTTACCATATCACACGTTGACATTGCTCAGGCATTCTCATCACGAATTGCTCAAGCATACTCTTTCATTTGAGATGTAATGTTGTTGATCATCACTGCCGCGATCATCTTCTAATGGAGTATCCACCACTTTTCACGGACCGGGCTCTTTATGCTGTCCTTTTGTCATGTTCCTTGTTATCTCGATCTTGAGTTTCTAGGATCAAAGTCTCCGATACCAGTGATGTGGATTGTAGTTCTCAAGGAGCTGAATTTACAGCACTGAGTCGTTAGGTGTTTTGGATTGAAGGTCAATGGCCAAACTCCAAGCTTATAACTTGAAGAACTAATAATGGAGAATAGCTCTTGAGGTTTACACCCTAGCATACAAAAGATAGAAGAGATGAAGAAGGTAATCGGGAAATGTGCAAGTATCATGCTTGGTAAGTTCCGGTTATACTTCTATCAGCTCTTTATACTACTTGACTACTCAGCTGAACGCATACCAATGTGACTTATTTGACTCGGTAACTAGCTCACTAACTGTCTTAACAAACAAACAACTGACCAACAACTTCTAACTACTCACTAAAACCAAAATGCACATCAGATATGTTTATACAACTCAAAGCATCTTTTGCTTCTCAAAAACAACAAAAAAGATCAGACCATAAGTAGGGCTAAAGTGCTATAGATACAAGTAACTTCAGATGTCCCTCGTTTCATTCTAGGTTCTGGTTCAAGTTCAGGTTTTATGATATGAGGTTGAGTAAAGGGTAATGACTAAATTTGTACGAAATCAACCTATTTTAACAAGATTTTTTTCACAAGAGAGGAAATATATTAGGAACATTATATAAAAATATCATAATAAGAACTTTTTTTTTGTTGTAGACTTGATTAGAAGTAATATGCGTAAATGTTATACTACCATCTTTTGCAGATATGGTGTAGTAGACAGACTCTGGCAATTTGAATTTTTTTCTTGTTATAGATTAGAAGTAATATGTGTAAACGCTATAAAGGAAACAAGCCATATGGTTGCAAGCCGTCTAAAGTGTTGTTATATACTTGCAAACTCCTAATTCCTAGATTGTTTACTTAAAAAAAGCTATGTTATTGTCTTAGTTATATTGTTGTAATAATATGTAATACACTGCTTCGAAATAATGGATAAAAATGTGAGGTGGTTCGATTCCAACTTGTCTGACTTGCACTTAAAACTGACTTATTTTGAGTCTTTGACTTGTACTTAAAACTGGCTTGTTTTGACCCGTTCTAATACAAAAAATACTTGATTAGTATTCGCTAAACTTGTGGGACATACTAGGTGATCCACAATGAGCATGTGTGTGGAGATGTCTCCCTTTTAACACTACTAGTCTTCCCAAACGGTAGATTAAGATGCGAAGTTTTGGGAAAATCATTTCATATCTAATCTGTGAACTCTTTTATGGCAGAGCTCAAAACACAAATAGACAATTTCTATAAGGGTGATTTTGAAGCAATACCAGCCATTTTTGAATCAATATTGAAAAGAAAGTTAGCAGGAAAGCATCAAGATTCAGACGATGAATTGATGAATGAATTTCGACAGGGCCAACCAAATGAAGTTATTGATGATTTCAGTTGTAGTTCAGATTCCGACGATGAATAGGTAGGAGATTTTCTACATGCATGTTATGCTACAAAAGTTGGATATTATGTTCAATAGCTTATGAGTTTGATTATTGCAGCTCTACTTATTTGCACACATTTATGTGTAGGAAATATTACGGATTGTTTCATACGGTTAGATGATGCACTTTTAGATCAATATGCAGATATGAAGTTAAGTTCATTAAAATTGCTTTATTAACTTGTGGATTTTTTTTATTGATTCTTTTACACATTTATTCTAAATTACTCATTTCTTTTTATACTATTTTCGGTCAACATTATTGATAGTGTTTGTAGCCAAGGCATGTAGCCGGGATGGTGGATACAGTGATCAGCCATGAATTCACAAATCCTGGCTTCTCTGGAAAAGAAAGAAATTGCTTTTTAGGAAACTATCTTTCTACAAATATTTTTGTAAAATAGTTAACAAATTGATGCAATTATATAAAGTGGATGTGTTTTTGACCTTAGTTCTAGATTTCATTGTTCGACTTCTCTGACTTGCCTGATTCACCATTAGATTATACTTTGCATTTATCTACACCTATGCGTATATTCTTCTATCATATAGACCTGTGTTGTGTAACGCGACTAATTTATTTCTGATACAACTTGGAGATTCCGATGTTGACTTAGCGAGATTGATTGTGTCAACTTGAATGTAGCTCGAATATTTTTATCAAAGATCATAGCTACATAGTACGATCAAATCATTTCCGCATTTTGAGACAGAAATATATGAAACATGAGTATGAAGAATCCTTGGCATCTACCTGTTGGGATTTAAACATGTCTTTATAAAACATTTTGCAATGAAAGCTTAGATGGCATGCTTTCTTTAAAACATTTAAACTAAATCCCTCCAAGATCCATACACAAGAAAATGAAATTATAAAACAACCACCATAGGGTGTTTTATTGGGATTACAAGTTACAACCTGTGGTGTGTAGTGGTAGCTCGTCGTAGAAGAGTATGAACCAAGGATCTAAGTGTCTCCTCAGAGTAATCCACACCAAGCAAGTTTAGCTCCAAGTGATGCTAGTCAACAACACCTAAAATGTCAAGAACACCACAACAAGACTACACTCGTTTTATGGTGATTTTGCAAGGATAACAACACTTTTAAAAAACCTAAACAAACCACCTTATGACTTAAAAAGTGTTTGTAAATGTTCTCTAGTGTTTTTCACACGCTTTTGGCTCTCAAAACACTTTCTAAAACCGAATTCAAGGTTGTCCAAACAGCTCACTGTTTTGCCCTCCTTTTTCTCGGTTTTCTTAACTTTAAAATGGAGAGATATTTTGTAACGAACCAAAATTTCGGGTTTTCGTTATAAATAAATAAATATTCTAATAAATATTATAGTGAAAATAATATTTTAGAAACAAGTTGAAACAAGTGGGTTTCAAGTTAGTAATGGAGTTATATTAGTTTTTATCTAATTTTGGAATGAAATTGGGTGAAATGAAAGTTGAGGGACTAAAGGTGTAAAATGACCAAAATCTGCCATTTGACTAGAAGAAGTCAAAATTGGGACTTCATTTGTGTTTTGGTCGTTCTTGTGCAAGAGAGAAAAAGGAGAAAAGAGAGTTGGAGCTAAATCGTGCAATTTAGCTTGACTTCATGAAGGTTTTGGCTCACACAACACCTTCCTAACATCAATTAAGTGTAGTCTTCCATTGATTTCACTTTTGAATGTGTTAGTTGGTGGGTTTTGTAGAAATCCGGAAATTTTGAATGCATGTTGATAATTAGTGTTAGATTGTTGATAATCTAGCTAAACTAAATGTAAAGAATGGTGATTAACATCCTAGAACCCTTTGATTTTGATTATGAGAAGTTAGGGTTCATATGGAGAAAATTGAGGGGTTTTTGTATTATGATGATAAGATGATGAATTAATGATGATTAAGTGTTTTTATGATGTTAGACACTTGAGCAAACACCAAATTAACCTAAAGATAAAATTGAATGAAAAATTAGTGTTAAGGTGAGGATAATGAAACGCAAGTAGGTGAGTTTGGGGTGAAAGAGGGTGTTTGGATATGAGTATAACTCAAACGAGTCAGTTTGGGTTGGAAATGGGAAATTGGGTTGGGAACCCGATTATAGTGTGATTTTGATATATGTTAGATTACTAAACTAGTTGTATATGTTTAGGTATTCAAATTGCAAAACTTGAAGATGGTGCGGGATCTTCTAACCCGAAAGGTAAGTGCTTTTGCACTTACTTAGTAATTGATGATAAATGGTATTATATGCAATGTTGTATGCATAATGTGTTAAGTTGCATAATGTGTTATGTGGTATGAATGTGTATCTACAAATAAGTGAATGAATGCAGTTATAGTTTTAACACTATAATGGATATGTGGATATGGAGTTATGGTCTAAGTACCATAATGGATATGTGGATATGAAGTTATGAACTAAGAATCATAATGGAAATGTGGTGATGAAGTTATGGCCTATGTGTCATAGTGGAAGTGGAAATGTGTTAATCATGTATGTTAAATGAAAAGAATGAAACTTGTAAGGTGATATGCAAGTGATATGTAGCCTAATGGCAAATTGGGTGGAAACGAGTCAAATGAGTGAATGGGTGAAAATAAGTAGATTTTACTTGTTTGTTATGTTTTATCTTCATTACTGATGGTGATATATGTGGTGTTATGTAGGAAAATCTCCGAGGTAGTCAAAGTCAAGTCCAAGGCGTTGGCGGGTTCTCGTATGCGTATATGATGTGTTTTGGGGGTTAAATAGAAAACCTTAAAAAGGATGTAAATTGATACCCAAATTTGTGTTTTGGTGTATGTGAATGTTGTTTTGAATGTTTTATCAAAAACCCAAGTGTTGGGAGAATTTTATGTCAATTGGGTAAAAGTTGAAAAAAAATGGTTAAGTGTTGAAATCTGCACAGGTCAATAAACTTTCTGTTTACTGGGTGTTTTCACGCCACACGAAGACTAGGTTTCCCGGACCTGCCCTTTTTGGACTCTCTCGCACCACGCGAAGTGAGGGGTTGACTCTTCGCGACACGCGAAGATATAAAAATTTTTTTTGTCTTGGGACGAATGCTTCCACGTGTTTTAATAATTTAATAATCAATGGTTGAAAATAGAGTGTTACAACTTGGTATCAGAGCAATGGTTTGAGGGATTTGGTACGGGTGGTACCAAACTCAAACCGGATGCTCTTGATATGGGGAAATGATGAAGGAGTTGACCAAGACTCGGAGCTTACGGAAATGAAAGGTTAGCAATGATTTGATTAAGTGGATATATATATATATATATATATATATATATATATATGGTGTATATGTATATGTATGAATGAATGACAAGGTGTTATGTGTGCCGAAACTTGTTTTGTGACTTGTTATATGAATATGATAATTACAATTGGGCATAACGTATTATTAAACATGTCTGGCCAATATGATTAATAAGACGAGATGTGCAAGGGTCTTTATGATAACTATATGACAACGAACATTTGCAAGGATTAGGTGAAGGTGATTATATATGTATGTATGTATGTATGTATGTATGTAGGTAGATATATATATATATATACTTAATACATATAAGAGTGTAGGTGTGATGGATACCTAAGGTATTGAAAGTGTAAGGATGTTAAGGTGTTTTTGTTCTAATTCTCAGCTAAGAGATAACAGAAGAAACGAGCAATGAACCGTTGGATTCAAGAATCCAAGAAATGATTAAGGAAGAAGTGGCCAAGGCCTTTGAGCAAGCCACATCTTTGCTTATGGAAGAAATGAGAAGGGCTGTTAAGCTCACTCTTGAGGAGGTTATGAAAGAAAAGGAAAAGGAACCACAAGGTTGTACTCTTAAAGAGTTTATGGTAATCAAGCTCAAGGCAAGTGGACCCGATCCTTAGCCACAGGTGGGTGGTGGATATGGAGTCAAATTTTGAAACGACTAAATGTAAGCCCGAGGATAGGGTGATGTTAAGTGTGCCACTGTTGACCGGGAGGGCAAAGGAATGGTTATTGAATCTCCGAAAGGAGTGGGGGTGAGTTAGGTGTGACCTCCATGACTTGGGAGGAGTTTAAGACGACTTTTCTGAAATACCATTACCCACAAGCCGCAGTTGACAGGATAACTGAGGAGTTCCTCCTCATGAGGCAAACGACAGAGTCAATTGACGAATTGGCAGGGACCTTCTTTGATCGCTCTAAGTTCTGTCCGGACGTGGTGTCGACCGAGAAGGCGAAGATTGACAGATTTTATGCTATGTTGACTGTGGAGTTCAGAGATAGCATATCTCCATCCTCTTTTACCACACTTGTAGACTTGATAAAAAGGTGTCGGGAAAGAGAGGTGGAGTTGTGGAGGCAAGAGGTAAGAGGTGAAAAGAGAAAGCGTGAAATTGTGGATCAAGTTGTGAAGAAGATAAAGGGCGGGAGCCCTAGCAAGAAACCGTTTGTCAAGTTTTCTCCACGGGGATGCAAGGTTTATGGAAAGGAGCATTTTGGGGAATGTAGGAAGGGAACGTCAAATTGCTATAAATGTGTGAAGTCGGGGCATATGGCTAATCAATGTCCAAGCCAAATCCGTATATGCTACAATTGTTACAAGCCCGGGCACAATAGGGTGGATTGCCCCGAGCTGAAGCAAGGTGGAAGTGAAAGGAAGGTTGAAATACCAAAGCCAAAGGGTAGAGCTTTCCACATCTCGGCGGAAGAGGCGAAGAATAACTCGGAAGTGGTGTCAGGTACTTTCAAGTTTAACTCGTTACCTGCACTAGTTCTATTTTATTTGTGGGCTAGTCGTTCTTTTGTGTCTTTGAAATTTGTTAAGCATTCTTCGTTTCTAAGTAGCAAGTTAGACGAACCCTTAGAAATCGAGGCGGCAAATGATAAGAGTTTCCTAGTGTTTGATATTTTTAGGAATTGCAAGTTAAGGGCGGGGGGTAAAACGTTCCTTATTGATTTAATTCCTATGACCATGGGGGATTTTGATGTGATAGTGGGGATAGATTGGTTATCAAAGAACAAAGAGAATATTCTGTGTGGACCTAAAACGATACAACTCGATTCCCCGTCGAGTGAGTCCATTTACATAGAAGGTGAAAAGAAAGGAAAGGTAAGATTGTGTTCTTATGTGAAGGAAACAAAGTACATGGCGCGTGGGTGCAAGGCGTACGTGGCTTGTGTTGCGGATGTGACTGAGAAAGTGAAAGATATTCGCGATGTTCCGGTTGTGAATCAGTTTGAGGAGATGTTTCCAGATGAATTACCGGGGGTTCCTCCGGAGAGGGAAGTAGAGCTTGGGATTGATTTGATACTGGGCGCTAAGCCGGTAGCCAAAGCACCTTATCGGTTGGCACCGCCGGAGATGAAAGAGATAATGGAGCAATTACAAGAACTACTTGATAAAGGTTTCATTCGCCCAAGCGTCTCGCCTTGGGGTGCGCCCGTTCTCTTGGTTAAAAAGAAGGACGGAAGCATGAGGATGTGTATGGATTATCGGGAGTTGAACAAGTTGACGGTGAAGAATAGGTACCCATTACCTCGGATTGACGACCTCTTCGATCAATTGTAAGGGGCGTCATGGTTCTCTAAGATGGATTTGAAGTCCGGGTATCATCAGTTGAAAGTGAAAGAAGATGACGTTCATAAGTCAGCTTTCCGCACTCGATACGTATGGATTATCGGGAGTTGAACAAGTTGACGGTGAAGAATAGGTACCCATTACCTCGGATTGACGACCTCTTCGATCAATTGCAAGGGGCGTCATGGTTCTCTAAGATGGATTTGAAGTCCGGGTATCATCAGTTGAAAGTGAAAGAAGATGACGTTCATAAGTCAGCTTTCCGCACTCGATACGGTCACTACGAGTTCACGGTTATGCCATTCAGTTTAACCAACGCGCCCGCGGTTTTCATGGATCTTATGAACTGGGTGTGTTGACCGTTCCTCGACCGTTCGGTCATTGTGTTTATTGACGATCTTCTCATTTATTCAAGGAGCGAAGGTGATCATGCTTGTCATTTGCGTGAGATTCTTGAAGTTCTTCAAAGGGAAAAGCTTTATGCAAAATTTTCTAAGTGCGCATTTTGGTTGCGCGAAATCCAATTCTTGGGTCATGTGATTAATGAGAAAGGGATTACTGTCGACCCATCCAAGATAGTGGCGGTTAAAGATTGGTCATCGCCGAAAACGCCTTCGAAAATTAGAAGTTTCTTGGGGTTGGTGGGTTATTGCCGGCTGTTTATTGAAAACTTCTCTCGGATTGCTTTGCCGATGACGAAGTTGACGCGTAAAGAGACGAAGTTGACGCGTAAAGAAACTAAGTTTGTATGGTGTTTCGAGCAAAAATCTGCCTTTCAACTCTTGAAAGAAAAGTTGACTAAGGCGCATGTTTTATCCTTGCCGGACGGGACCGAAGATTTTGTTGTGTATTCGGATGCCTCGCATTCGGGGTTGGGGTGTGTATTGATGCAAAGGAGGAAAGTGATTGCTTACGCGTCTAGGCAATTGAAGACTCACGAGGTAAATTACCCTACTCATGATTTAGAACTTGCGGTCGCGGTTTTTGCGCTCAAGATTTGGAGGCATTATTTGTATGGGGCTAAGTGTACGATATACACAGATCACAAAAGTCTCAAGTACTTCTTTGACCAAAAGTACCTCAACATGAGGCAAAGGCAGTGGCTTGAATTGGTCAAGGACTATGATTGTGAGATACTTTATCATCCGGGTAAAGCGAATGTGGTGGCAGATGCTCTTAGTCGGAAAATGAGCCATACACCTATCAAGGTGAAGTCATTTAAGATGACAATTTCATCATCTCTTATTGATGAAATCCGAGAGGCTTAAGTGTTAGCACTTGGTGGTGATTTGAAGAAGGAACGGATAATTGCTTATGTTGATAAGCTTGGGGAAAATAGCACGGGTTTAAAGACATGCTTTGATAGAATTTGGATTCCTAGGTTGTCAAGTGTTTTGACAACTATTTTAGATGAGGCGCATAAATCCAAGTATTCTATCCATCCGGGGGCCACAAAGATGTTTTATGACTTGAGGTGTCATTTTTTGTGGCCGGGTATGAGGCGTGATATTGTTAAGTATGTGGAGAGGTGTCTCACATGCTTAAGGGTAAAGGCGGAGCACCAAAAGCAGTATGAAAAGCTTCAACCGCTTGAAATGCCACTTTGGAAATGGGAGAACATAACCATGGATTTGATCACTAAACTACCAAAGACTCGAAAGGGTTATGATGCGATATGGGTAGTAGTGGATCGGTTGACAAAGAGTGCACATTTCCTTCCTATAAAGGAAACGTATTCATCGGATAGATTGACGGAAATGTATGTGAAGGAAATTGTGTCACGTCATGGTGTACCGGTGACGATTATTTCGGATCGTGATACGAGATTTACTTCTCGTTTTTGGAAGAAATTCTATAAGGATATGGGGACTAGATTGAATCTTAGCACCGCTTATCATCCACAAACGGATGGTCAAAGCGAGCGGACGATTCAAACGCTCGAGGATATGTTGCGAGCGTGTGCTTTGGATTTTGGGGGAAATTGGGACGATCATTTACCATTGGCGGAATTTTCGTACAACAATAGTTACCATTCTAGTATTGGTATGTCGCCTTTTAAGGCATCGTATGGGAGGAGATGTCGAACACCCGTGTGTTGGGGTGAAATTGGTCAACGGGAACTTGGTTGTAAAGAGGTGGTCAAGGAAACTAATAGTAGTATTGACCAAATAAGGGCACGCTTGAAGGCGGCTCAAGATCGCCAAAAGTCCTATGCGAATAATAGAAAGCGGGCGATTGAGTTTTAAGTGGGGGACTTTGTGCTTTTGAAAGTCTCTCCTTGGAAAGTGGTGATACGGTTTAGGAAACGGGGCCACGTTTCATCGGACAGTTTAAGGTGATAGCAAGGGTGGGTGCGGTGGCTTATCATTTGGAGCTACCGGAGTAGACATCATAACACGTTTCATGTATCTCATTTGCGAAAATGTTTGGCGGATGAATCTACTTTTGTTCCATTGGATGATATTAAATTGGATGAAAAGTTGAATTATGTTGAGAAACCGGTGGCAATCTTGGATAGAAAGGTGAAGCGTTTACGCAATAAAGAGATATGCCAGTTTTGGTGAGGTGGAAACATAAGAAGGGAGCGGAAATGACTTGGGAAACCGAGGAAGAAATGCTCAAATATTATCCGAACCTTTTTATGTGAAGTCGGGTTTCGGGGACGAAACCCAAATAAGGGGAGGTGATTTGTAACGAACCAAAAATCCGGGTTTTCGTTATAAATAAATATTCTAATAAGTATTATGGTGAAAACAATATTTTAGAAACAAGTTGAAACAAGTGGGTTTCAAGTTAGTAATGGGGTTATATTAGTTTTATCTAATTTTGGAATGAAATTGGGTGAAATGGAAGTTGAGGGACTAAAGGTGTAAAATGGCCAAAATCTGCCATTTGACTAGAAGAAGTCAAAATTGAGACTTCATTTGTGTTTTGGTCGTTCTTGTGCAAGAGAGAAAAAGGAGAAAAGAGGAGTTGGAGCTAAATCGTACAATTTAGCTTGAATTCGTGAAGGTTTTGGCTCACACAACACCTTCCTAACATCAAGTAACTGTAGTCTTCCATTGATTTCACTTTTGAAATGTGTTAGTTGGTGGGTTTTGTAGAAATCCGGAAATTTTGAATGCATGTTGATAATTAGTGTTAGATTGTTGATAATCTAGCTAAACTAAAGGTAAAGAATGATGATTAACATCCTAGAACCATTTGATTTTGATTATGAGAAGTTAGGGTTCATATGGAGAAAATTTGGGGTTTTTGGATTATGATGATAAGATGATGAATTATTGATGATTAAGTGTTTTTATGATGTTAGACACTTGAGCAAACACCAAATTAACCTAATGATAAAAATTGAATGAAAAATTAGTGTTAAGGTGAGGATAATGAAACTCAAGTAGGCGAGTTTGGGGTGAAAGAGGGTGTTTGGATATGAGTATAACTCAAACGGGTCAGTTTGGGTTGGAAATGGGAAATTGGGCTGTGAACCCAATTTTAATGTGATTTTGATGTATGTTAGATTTCTAAACTAGGTGTATATGTTTAGGTAATCAAATTGAAAAACTTGAAGGTGGTGCGGGATCTTCTAACCCGAAAGGTAAGTGATTTTGCACTTACTTAGTAATTGATGATAAATGGTACTATATGCAATGTTGTATGCATAATGTGTTAAGTTGCTTAATGTGTTATATGGTATGAATGTGTATAGAGGTGTACGAATAAGTGAATGAATGTAGTTATAGTTTTAACACTATAATGGATATGTGGATATAGAGTTATGGTCTAAGTACCATAATGCATATGTCGATATGAAGTTATGATCTAAGAATCATAATGGAAATGTGTTGATGAAGTTATGGCCTATGTGCCATAGTGGAAGTGGAAATGTGTTAATCATGTATGTTAAATGAAAAGAATGAAACTTGTAAGGTGATATGCAAGTGATATGTAGCCTAATGGCAAATTGGGTGGAAACGAGTCAAATGAGTGAATGGGTGAAAATAAGTAGATTTTACTTGTTTGTTATGTTTTATCTTTATTACTGATGGTGATATATGTGGTGTTATGTAGGAAAATCTCCGAGGTAGTCAAAGTCAAGTCCAAGGCGTTGGTGGGTTCTCGTATGCGTATATGATGTATTTTGGGGGTTAAATAGAAAACCTTAAAAAGGATGTAAATTGATACCCAAATTTGTGTTTTGGTGTATGTGAATGTTGTTTTGAATGTTTTTATCAAAAACCCAAGTGTTGGGAGAATTTTATGTCAATTGGGTAAAAGTTGAAAAAAAATGGTTAAGTGTTGAAATCTGCACAGGTCAATAAACTTTCTGTTTACTGGGTGTTTTCGCGTCATGCGAAGAATCAAGGACAGGTTTTTGTGACACGCGAAGACCTGGTTTCCCGGACCTGCCCTTTTTGGACTCCCTCGCGCCACGCGAAGTTAGGGGGCCGACTCTTCCCGACACGCGAAGATATAAAAAAAAAATTGTCTTGGGACGAATGCTTTGAGTGTTTTAATGATTTAATAATCAGTGTTTGAAAATAAAGTGTTACATATTTCTTTCTTTTAAAGAAACACATAGCCCATCAGTTGTAAGCTTCTATAAAGACATGAAGTACTAAAACATGCTCCAAATGCATCTTGGAAAGACACAAAACCAACACCGGAAGATAAGGCTTGAATGGAGATTCTCTTTACTTTCTCTCTCTAAACTTTCTCACTCTCTCTCTAGGAAGTTTGATGAAGATGATGGAATGAGGAGAGGATAGAGGTCGCGCTAGGTTAAGCCTCTCCCCCTCTCTCTCGTCTTTCGTTTCTTGCCACGTTTAGTCCCCGTTCTTCGTTTATTCTTTTAAGAACCATATTTAAATTGTCGGTTTTCGGGATGTTACAAAATAACATCATATAAAAAAGTTATTAAAATTCAAATAATGGGGAAACTAGTTTAAAGAAATTAATTAAAAAAGATGGGAATTGTACACTTTAATTTTTTGCAAAAGAAACATGAGACATGCGTCATTTTCAAATTGGTGTAGAGGATTTATTGGGTTTTACATGAAGTGATGGTTTTAATGTAATCCATTTCCTATATACATGTGTGTGAGAGACAACAGAAAAATTAATCCATATGAACGATGATACAAACTTAACATAACTTAACCAAACTCAATACAAAAATAAACTAGATTAAATATGGATCAAAAACTATTAATACGAAATTATGACCATACATGAACCAAATGGCTAGTCCCATGGGAAAATCATCAAAATAGGCACGCTGAGCATAATTTCTGCATAAGTATACATTGATTTTAACATTTGTTCAAATAGGTTATTGAAACGACCAATCAGAGCAGGAAAAAATAAACAAGGATGGCTCCTTCATAGCCCACGCACCAATAATCCGACACCTTTACAACCCACACACCAATAATCCGGCGCCTTTACAGCCCACGCATCGATAATTCGGCTCCTCCACGGCCAACTTCAAAGTCAATGCCAATCTGGCTCCTTCACAACCCACAAACCCATAATCTGGCTCCTTCAAAGCCCAGCCGTCGATAATCCGCCTCCTTCACAACCCACTTACAAGTCAATGTCTATTTTGGTAATTTTTTAGTCAACTTGTATATTTTATGATTTTCCCTAGTCCCACGCGAATATGCCATGAGTCAATTTTTTTTGAATGTTGGGACGAACCATATAGAAAAGTAAACTAGTGGCCATTATTCATCAACCAACATCTGTCTTTGTTGCAAAATGATGCAACGTCTACTAGCAAATCTTTGTGCTACAAAAATAAAGTCTACAAACACTACATCAAGATATTTCCCATTCATTGCAACTAGTGTTTGCGTTATAACCTTTCTTTGAGAAAACTGTTTTCATGAGTCGAAACATGTCATACTCATAAAGTAACGTTACCTGTTGTTCCGCAACTTGCCCTTTTAATTATAAAGCAACCCATGAAAAGATCATTTGGCTTTTGAAGTCGATCAATTTGGCTCTTGGAATCCAAAAAGGGAAGTAAACAAATTGGCTTTTGTAACTATAAGAAGCTTTGCTATACGCTATACCCACAAGTCAAAGTCGGATCAGGGAAGGTAAGCTGATGGCTAGGGACGGTGGAAGGCCGTGCATGGAGACCACGAGATTGGTGCAATACTTGGTTTTTGGGCAAGTGTAATGATGTTTGCACTCCTGGTGTTTGGAATCATAATCCTTTCTTGTGCGCATGGAGCAGACCCAAGAGACAAATCTGATGATGCAGCTAACACCTCGGCATGTGGTGGTAGCGCATGTGTTGCAGGGTGTGGTGCAGCTTGTGGTCGCTAGATGGAAGCCACGGCCCCGAAGCTACGCCTAGAATCCTTTTTTTTATTTCCTTTTTGATGATTTACTATAAAATAATTATGATTGATAGGTTGATGTGAGCGAGTATCAACTGTTTCGGCAAGCTCACTTAATTAAGCTGTTTATGGCAGTGTTCCCTTCTCTTTGGGTTATATGTTAAAATCATCTCATATTTAGTGTTTATATATCAGCTATCATTTAAAATAAAGTCTCATGACTATCATTGTGGTAGAGCTAACATGTAGTATAATAATTGAGAGATGAACAATTTAGAAACTACAATAAAGTATTTTTTGTTAGTTAATCCTTGAGGTTCACATGTGAAAGGAGGGATTGGAGTGAAGGTGGGAAGCTTTGGCCGATTTATTGGATGGGAAGGAAAGCATGGATCGCAAGTTTCTTGGTTTTGGTATTAGTATGAGTCTAGGAAGGTTAATTAATTTAATTATTAGTTTGGTTTATCTAGTAGGTCAAGATAGGTTTGTTTATTGTTTTGGTTTATCTTTAAGCATTCTAGTAGGATTAGAATAGGTTTGTTTGATTATATATATGGGGTCTTGTAATTGCATGTAGGTATGGAGAAATTAGAGCCAAGTTTACGTTTTCCATCTTGATTTCAAACCAAAGCCGTAACATTCTTCTTCTTTTCTGGGTTACGAGTTTGGGTTCTTATTCTTGAGTTGCGTTGAAGTTTGAATATGATTACAATACCTACATGTAACACCCTAAACTAAAATGGAACAATAAGTTTTGATATTGTAGTAGAAATATGTCCCAACTTTTTCATTTTTAAAACAACATAATACTTAGTTTATAAACCAAACCAAACCAAACCTTAAATCACTTATTTGTTACTATACTAAGTATTTAAACTTTCACTAAGTAACCATATACAAATGTCAAGACTTAACAAAATTACACATGGGTTAGTTACAATCACTTACGATTCACACATACAATCCATCCCGAAGACTCGATCTCCACCATCCAACTTGATATCTCGACTAGAACCTAAAAACATACATCAAACAATTATTAGATTTACTAAGTGAGTGTTTAAGACCCAACATAATGCAACAAAGCCATTAAAATAAAACAAAAACTAGCCGGAAAACTGAGCCCGACGTAAATTACGCCCATCTTGGCGTAATAGTGGCTGTAAACAGGCTACTTTGGCTTATGAGAAACTGGGGGTGGAGTATTTACATCCTGTACAGCTCCACAAAATCATTTTTTGGCTTTTAACTCTTCATTTCGTTTAGGAATCTCTTGTACCTGTTCAGGAATCATTATACTTGCAAAAATACATTATTTACATGATCCTAACATCTTTACATCAACACTTCTACTTCCAATTACTTCCTCATAGATCTTACAACAATGCTTTAAAGATACGAGCTACAAGCGGATCATTATCAATCATTACCATTGAACTAATTGGTTTACTACAAACACTAAATCAACATAGCACAACTATCAAGCTAAGTGTAAAGCTCCGAATCCAGGAGGCCTCACGCGTTGGATTTACTCATAAACATATAATTCTTAAAGTTTGAATTCAACACAGTGGAAATTCATTCATCATAACATAACTTGAACATAACATTTAAAACATAAACATTATCTTAAAGTCGTTCAAAATTCATAACATAACAGGATGCTAGACTTCTTCATTGACCGGGTAACTCCTCATAGCAAGCCAAGCATCCATGCATTTTCCATTCCTACACTTAACCTGGATGTGCATACTAAAAAGTCAGCTTCGTTGAGTGAGTTCTAGTTTTACATAAAACATTAACTTCAAATATTTTTCCAAAAACATAGCATTTAAACTTCTATAATAAAAGCGTACATAAACATGCAATAACATAATAAAACATAAGCCAACATATATATCGAATATGCGTCTTCTCGTAACCGTCAATTCCAATTTCAAGCACGACACTCCAAAGAGTAACACGTACCAAACTTCAAGCACGATATTTCATAGAATACGCATACCAAACTTCAAGGATCACGTTAATTCCCATGATGACCGTTGTCACCCCAATTGTACAACAGTTGTGTTTTGGGTAAAAATTATAACAAGTAACTTTGTAACCAAACTTAGTTTGTGAGGTAGTGTGCTTGATGAAAATGCAATGTTAATATCGTAAAAGTAAAGCTTGACACGATGATGTACGAGGAAAGCCCTTAATCCCTAAGGATTGTCGGCATAAAACCTCGGGAAGTGACTGAAAGTCACTTGCCTCCTAGACTTATATAAATCGAAAGAAATGAGTACAATGAGAGCAGTAATCGATCGAATGCTAAGTGTTACAGAGCTGTTTGCGAGTATTGAATAATGCTAAGTGAGTTGTGTGTGTCCCTAATCGATATTACTACTGATTATATACAGAGATGATCCTAACTAACTATCCGAAAATCTTGGAGTCTACTAAGTCTTCTATATTATCGTTGTAGAGCTTCTCTCGCATGTTTTACACGTTCTCCTTGACCTCTTGACCGAGTCTTCAGGGATGAGTGATTAAACATGTTTTACCTACGAACATAAATTGAGATAGAGGACAAATAACCGTTAGCCATATTAATGGTAAGGATACCGAAGTTACCGGGTATCTTGGATCTCAGATTATATCATACTTAGGATCCTGCATATAAAAATTAACCCCTAATAATTGTTGACAAAAATATTTAAAGGTGTTATCCATAAACGACTGTAATATTTTTCAAAATTTAACCCACGATATGATTTGATGCGACGTGGTGCGGTAAACGAGGTCTCAAAACGACGCCATTTGAGGAGGTTAGAGATTGCACCCTATAATTACTCTATTTTCTTTTATCTTTTTCTACTGTCTTATTCCTCTTTCTCTGCAACTTCTAAGTAAAATCTTTTCTAATCATCAAGCTTTTCGATTTCAGTTTTCAAAAAGTATGGGAAAAATGACGACTCGATCAACCTCCTCCTTGGTCCATGCTTCTGATGATGATCTTGTTAGCCAAAATCTACTTGGTCATCCCGAATCTGAGAAGTTCACCTTCTCTAACCATGACATTGAACTTTTGAAATTCGGAGGTGCTTTTCCAAAAAAACACTGTTTTTATAGCCTTTGATCCCAAAATGAGGTCCGATTTTTCTTCTGAATTCTGGGTTTGCTTCCCTGCCTTTCCATTCACTTTAGGTTTTTTGTATCCGTTTCCTCCTCTGACCACATAATTTTTTGAAAAAACCGGCCTAAGTTATGCTCAGACAATGCCGATGATTTGGAGAACTCTGCATTAGAGAAATATTAACATATTTTCTTATAACAGGCCCTGGAGTAAATAACTAAATGCCATGAGTCAATTGCAAGGGAGCCAAAGGAGGCCAAACAGATGGTGAGCGATCTGCAGAAGATAGCTGCAGCCAAAAACAAGAAGTTAGCAGATGAGGCCAAGGAGCTTAGTCGGGTGAAGGCAGAGCTGGAGGATGCCTATGCCAAACATGCCCAAGATCTTGAAGACTTCTATGATTAAGCTAAAAAATCAGCCGCGATCTCCATATTCCAAGCCAGGATAAAGATGGATAAGGAGGCTGAGGATAAGGACTTTGATCGGGCATCCTTGGATGTCCAAGGTTGGAAGAAGGTCGTGGTTGAACTTAGAGGTGAGCTGGAGCAGCTGAGGTGGGAAACCAGGTGAAAGAGGCTGAATGGAGCATGAAGGTGGTGGAGACGGTGACGGAACAGGACAATGATGGCGACAAAGACAAGGCCTGAGTCCTTTGTTTTTATGATCTTGGTGAATGAACTCTCTACTTTTTATGTCTGTGGTTCTTGAACAATTTTATTTCCTTTGCTTTGGGGATCCCTGTAAGGGATAGACAATTTGACAAACAGTTTGTGAATCGGGTGGATGGTTCCATTTTTTGGATGAAGCCCGAGTCACTTATTTTCCTGTACTTTAAATATCATTAAACAGCTTCTGACTATGTGCCATGATTATCATGTGTTTGGTATGTTTTTGAAAATTAGGATCCTTAGGCAATTAAGCCTTGTGATATTTAGAAAAATAAGTTTAGGTAAATTTTCAGGATACTGGATCCTTAATAATTATTTATAAATTGCACCTTAGGCTTTTATCAAACTTTGATTTTAGAAAAATGTAGTTTGTTTCTGATATATAGTTTGGGAGAATACTAGTTACAAACACATCATGACTTAGTCATCCAAATTTTGAATCTACTTTTAATTGAAAATTAATAAGTAATCTTGAGTACGTACCTTCATTGAGAATCAGGTTGGGTAGATATACATACCAGATAATGATAGGGAGTCCAAACAGACTCAAAGCATGATAGCTTTCAGCTGTCCCCTGTGTATAGCCGTCAAACACATCATATACTTAGTAATTGTACCTCAGGATCTTCATAAATGTCTCCACTCCGTTTAAGTATCAGGATCTTGAATCAGCATATTAATGCTAAATACTTGGGTTAACACGAAAGTGTTAAATACTTGGTACAAGCCAAACTTGGGACAAGCCAAAAACTTAGGTTAACACATAAGTGTTAAATACTTGGGACAAGCCAAAAACTTAGGTTAACACATAAGTGTTAAATACTTGGGACAAGCCAAACTTAAGTTAGCATGAAAATGCTAAAAACCTTAGTAAGTAACACGCCTGTTACATTCGTAGGATCCAAGATATAGCCAACAGTGATGAAATTATCAGCCACTGTTACATGGACCGGTCGCACCACCTTGAACTATACTTGGATATCGTGCGCCCAGGAGGAGTGTTTAAACTCAATTCGTAGAAAGGTGAAAACATTTAAACTTTAGAAGGTATTCAGAATACCTTAAACTTAGAGAGATGGCCAGTCTCTGTCTTCTGTCAAGATCCTTGAGGATCTTTCCTGCAAAACATGAAACCTTGGTGAAGGTGGGCTAACACCCCTCCGACGCTCATGTCAGTAATTTGACACTTTCATTGTAGCTAACCCGTAGGGGTGTTAGCCCACCTTCACCAAGGTTTCATGTAGCTAACCCGGGATAGAATACATACCAGTCTTAGTTGGAATTTAAGCTATAATTCACATAAAATATGCTTTAAGATGGATAGCATTCCAGGATCTCGGCAGGATTTCCCCTTTCATTGTAGCTAACCCGTAGGCACCCTTCCCTGCTTCTGAGTCTATCAAATATGGACCTTCCCATTTCGGTGCGAGTTTTCCTTCATTGGGATTGGTAGTATTCTGAAATGTTTTTCTTAATACTAGGTCACCTACTTGGAATCTTCTGATCCTTATATTCTTGTTGTATGACTTTTCTAGCATCTGTTGATGAGCTGCAATATGAACTTTGGCAAGATCCCTGAGCTCATCCACAGTGTCAAGATCATGAGTAAGAGCTTCGTCGTTGGTTTTTGGAGTTTGGGGATTGGTTCTGGCAGCGGGGATAACCATCTCAGTAGGGATCAAAGCTTCAGTACCAAATACCAATGAGAATGGAGTTTGGCCTGTTGCATTTTTTGTGGTTGCCCTATCTGCCTAAACTACAAACGGTTGCTCTTCTGCCCATCTTCCTTTCTTAGTACCCAATCTCTTCTTAAGGTTGTTTATGGTGATTTTGTTACTAGATTCTGCCTGTCCATTAGCTTGAGGATGTACAGGGGTGGAAGTTATCATTTTTATCCCCTAACTGGCACATAAGTTGTTCTTTTGCCGATAAACTGGGATCCATTGTCACACACTATTTCCCCCGGGATCCCAAATCTTGTCAGGATGTTACACTTTATGAAGGAGATAACTTCTTTTTCTCTGACTTGGACAAATGCTTCAGCTTCTATCCACTTGGAGAAATAATCCATCATTGCCAGCATGAATACCATTCCCCATTTCATGAATGGCCAGGGGGAGATGACTGGATACAAAGGCTCCGCTGGTTAATGGAGTATGTTACTGTGTCTTTGGCAAGCATCAAATTTCTGGGCATAAGTCATAGCATCTTTCCTCATAGTAGGCCAGTAGTATCATGTTTTCAGGATCCTTGAGAATAATGCTCTACCCCCACTGTGATTACCACAGTCTCCCTCATGTATGTCTTTCAAGACTTCTTGTGTTTCAGGATCCTCTAAGCATCTCAAGTACGGACCTGCAATGGATTTTCTATACAAAACATTGTGCAAAATTATAAAACGAGATACCTTCACGCGAAATGCCCTGTGATTCTTTTCGTCACTTGGGATCTCACCATCCTGCAATTATTTTTTAATAGGTAGGATCTAGGATCCTTGACTGGTTTCAGGATCCTGAGTCTCTTCTTCTTCCTCTGTATTGGATACTTCATCTATTTTCCCAATTGTTGGCTTAAAATATGTATGATATGTATTTTAATATCTTCTGGTATTTTAAGAGCCGAAGCAAGATTTACTAAGGCATCAGCCTCAGCATTGTCTTCTCTAGGTACCTATGTAATGCTAAAAATTTTGAATTCTATAGATAATTTATTAACTATTACGAGATATTTAGCTAATTTCTCACCTTTCACTGCATATGAACCATTAAAGTGGCTAGCGAGTAATAATGAATCCACATATACCTGGAGATACCTGATTTTCATATCCTTGGCTAGCTGTAATCCTGCTATCAGTGCTTCATATTCTGCTTCATTATTCATTGCTTGGAATTCACAACTTATGGATTAGGGTATTATGTCCCCTTGTGGCAATTTCAGTATGATGCCTAGACCTGTTCCTCTTACGTTGGATACACCATCAGTGAATAGTATCCACTTATCCTTGGATTCTTCTAATTGTTGGAATTCAGTGTCTGACTCATGTTGAATGTGACTATTGAAATCAGCCATAAAATTCGCAAGTGCCCGAGACTTTATTACTGTTCTGGGCTCATACACTAGATCGTATGCACTGAGTTTAACGGACCACTTAGCCATTCTTCCTGACACCTCTGTCTTTCTCAAGACACTTAATAGGGTAATTAGTCTTAACATGAATATCATGAGTTTCAAAGTAGTGTCTAAGCTTAGTAGATGCCATTATTAAAGCTAAAATTAATTTTTCTAAATGAGAGTACCTGGTCTCTGCTGCTAACAAGCTTTTACTTACATAGTATATGGGATGCTGCTGTCCTTCATGATCCTTGACTAAGACAGCACTTACAGCGTTTCCGGATACTGCCAAGTACATGGATAATGGCTCACCATCCTCTTGCTTCATTAATAGAGGAGCAGATGATAAGTAATCCTTCAATGATTGAAGCGCTTGTTCATGCTTTTCTTCCCATTCGAATCGCTTGTTCTTCTTCAGGATGTCATAAAATTCCTTGCACCTTTCTGAGGATCTTGAAATAAATCAGTTGAGTGCCGCTACTCTGCCGGTTAGTCTCTGGACATCCTTGGTATTTGCTGGGGATTTCAGATTGCTTTGATTTGTTTTGGACTAGCCTATATCCCTCTCTTGGTTACCATGTAGCCCAAGAATTTTCCTGCCCCCACTCCGAAGTGGCATTTTGAAGGATTCAGCTTCATGTTGTACTGGTCCAGGATATCGAATGCGTCTATGAGATCCTTAAGATGATCCTCAACTTTCTTTGACTTCACCACCATATCATCTGTATAGACCTCCATGGTGTCCCCTAGCTTTTCTTTGAACATCATGTTTACCAGTCTCTGATACGTGGCACCTGCATTTTTAAGACCAAATGGCATAACTATGTAACAGTAAATAACTGTCGGAGTCATGAAGGCTGTGCCTTCCTGATCTGATGGTTCCATTTGGATCTGCTGAAATCTCGAAGAGGCATCCATAAATGTCAGGATTTCGTGGCCTGCCGTAGCATCCACCATTGATTCTATGTGTGGAAATGGGAAGGGATCTTTAGGACACACCTTGTTGAGGTCTGTATAGTCTACACAAACTCTCCATTTCCCGTTTTTCTTTTGTACAACTACTACATTTGCTAGCCACCTTGGGAATTTCACTTCCCTAATCATTCCGGACATGAGGAGCCTTTCAACTATTTCTTGGATGATCACGTTTCTTTCAGGAGCAAACTTCCTTCTCTTTTGATGTATTGGCCTGAATCTTTTGTCAATTCCAAGTTTATGAGTTATGATGTTTTTGGATATACCTATCATGTCTTCGTGCTTCCACGCGAAAGTTGCTTTTCTGCCCTTCAGGAAGTCCAAGATATCTTTCTCAATACCCTCAGGGATATTGCTCCCTACAAGGACTTTAACATCCGGGTCTTCAGCATCCGAGGATACCTCTTTAACATCATGCTCTTCAGTTTCTAGAACATCCCTAGCCTGCTTCATTAATTTCTATGCCTGCCTCGCCCTTTTAGAGGCTTTCATTGAGGATGTATAACAGTCTTTAGCTTCCTGCTGATCGCTGTTGATTTTAACTACCCCCCAAGGCGTCGGCATTTTGACATATTGGTGATATGTTGAGGGTACTGCTTTCATGTCGTGTATCCAGGGTCATCCTAGAATAATGTTATAGCAATATAAAGAATCAATGACACAAAATTTTTGTATAGAGTTTACTCGTTCGATGTAGATTGGTAGCTTTATTTCTCTAACTGTGTTCTTAACCTCTCCACTGAATCCTACCAACACTGAGGATTTCAAAATGATTTCGGAATCACGGATCCCTATCCTCTTTAGGACTTCAAGCTGTATGATGTTCACCGAACTTCCTCCGTCAATCCGGATCCTGCGGATGAAGTGATTGGCTATGTATAGAGTGATCACCAAGCCGTCATGGTGAGGATCATGTACGTTGTCTCTGTCTTCCTCATCGAAAGAGATTACTTTCTTTTCAGTTAAGGTGGATGTTTTGGTAGGTCTGTCTCCTTTTTCCGTCTTTGCTTCCTTAGCGTTTCTCTTTGCTGTGGAATAAGAGGTACAACATATGTCAGAACCACCAGATATGAAACTTATTACCTTGGCATCCGACGGTGGGGATGTTGCTCTCTGCGGGATCCTGTCATGATCCTTGGTTTTGTCCTTTCTTTTGCCTAGGAATTCTTTGAGGTGTCCTTTGCTCAGGAGGTAACTTATCTCCTTTCACAAAGCTATGCAGTTCCCAATTACGTGGCCAAAATCTTTGTGGAATGCACACCACTTGGACTTATCCTTCCAACATGTGCTCTTCTTGTTTTTGCGAGGCCATCTGGCCCTTTCACCAAGATCCTGCATGGCAAAAAATAAACCTGTTGTATCAAGAGAAAAACAGTATTCAGACAGTCTAGGATACTTTTCTTCGTCTTCGTCATCATCCACATCTCTGACTCTGTGATTGTCAGGCTTGGAGTAAGGCTTGGATCTGTAAGGCTTGTAAGGTGCAGATTCAGTTTTTCGGTTAGGCTGATTGTAACTGGTTGGAGCATCCATCCTTTGCTGGATCTTTCTATCATCCTCGAGCCTTATGAATCGTAGTGCCTGGTTCCTGACTTCATTAAGGCTTGGATCTGTAAGGCTTGTAAGGTGCAGATTCAGTTTTCCGGTTAGGCTGATTGTAACTGGTTGGAGCATCCATCCTTTGCTGGATCTTTCTATCATCCTCGAGCCTTATGAATCGTAGTGCCTGGTTCCTGACTTCATTAAGATTCCTACAAGGATTCATGAAAAGGTCTTCGTAAAATGGGGAGTCCTTCTTTAATCCCATCTTGAATGCCTGGACCGTTGTGGCGATATCAAGGTTCGGGATATCCAGGGATTCCCGGCCGAACTTGCTAACATAATCCCGAAGGGACTCTCTGGTATTCTGGGTTATCCTATTCAAGTCACTTCTCAGTCTTTCGAATGTTCTGTTGCAAGAGAATTGGTTATTAAACAAATTGATTTAGTGAGCAAATGAAGTTATTGAATAAGGTGGAACATTTAGCAGCCATTTCAGGGCTGATCCTGTTAGAGTTGAGCCGAAACCCTTGCATAAGCAAGCTTCTTTTAAGTCCAAGGGAATGTGATTGATTTCCATTCTCTCCTTGTATCACGCGACATGCTCCTCGGGATCTGTAGTTCTATCATACAACTTCATGTTGGGAGTTTGGAAGCATTTCGGGATCTCTGCATCACATATCGGTGGAGCAAATCTTGAGATCCTGTGACTGGTAGAGGATATCTGCGGTATTGGTTGGACTACACCCGGTACGATGGAGATCATCTCCCTTAGTTTCTTCAGTTCCTTGGCCATGAGTGGACTGATCCCTGTATCCTGCACAAGTTCGTTAGTGTTTGAAAACTGATAAAAGTGTTACCGTTATCAGGATTTCGGGATGATGATCCCAGAGTGATTCCAAGATCCTGATTCGCAGTAACTCTAACAGCAAGAATCGGGCCAGCTGTAGCGACTTCAGTTCGCATGGGGAGGAAGTCTCCCTTATGGATTCGTGAGGATCCTGCATAGTTAAAGTTCAGGACCATTGGTTGTAGAGGGGTAATCACTTCCACCGGTTTCTTTGATTCTTTTATCCTTTTCAAGCTTCCTGAACAACAATTGATTGGTCTTTTTATGTTGTTCCATTAGTTTCTTCATTTCTGAGAACAAATCGAGGATGTCGTTGTTCGAAACCAGCACAGGTCCCCCCGTAGGTATCCCAGATCCCGAAACACCCGCAAAAGTAGTTTCCTTAGGCAAAATATCATTCTTTTTTCTGGAATGACGGAGGAGGAGGAAGAGGGTTGTTCAACCCAGAGCTTGAAGACGGAGTTGAAGAGGAAACCAATTTGGATTGGGATGACATTTTTGAAACAACTTTGGAAAAATAGTGATTGAATGCAAACTTTAACAAAGATTTCAAGATAAAAAGCAGCACTTGCCCCACGGTGGGCGCCAAATTGTTTTGGGTAAAAATTATAACAAGTAATTTTGTAACCAAACTTAGTTTGTGAGGTAGTATGCTTGATGAAAATGCAATGTTAAAATCGTAAAAGTAAAGCTTGACACGATGATGTACGAAGAAAGCCCTTAATCCCTAAGGATTGCCGGTATAAAACCTCCGGAAGTGACTGAAAGTGACTTGCCTCCTAGACTTATATAAAACAAAAGAAATGAGTACAATGAGAGCAGTAATCAATCGAATGCTAAGTGTTACAGAGCTGTTTGCGAGTATTGAATAATGCTAAGTCAGTTGTGTGTGTCCCTAATCAATATTATTGCTGATTATATACAGAGATTATCCTAACTAACTATCTGAAAATCTTGGAGTCTACTAAGTCTTCAATATCCGTTGTAGAGCTTCTCCCACATGTTTCACACTTTCTCCTTGACCTCTTGACCGAGTCTTCAGGGATGAGTGATTAAACACGTTTTACCTGCGAATATAAATCGAGATAGAGGACAAATAACCGTTATTCATATTAATGGTCAGGATACCGAAGTTACCAGGGATCTTGGATCTCAGATTATATCATACTCAGGATCCTGCATATAAAAATTAACCCCTAACAAGTTGGCCAGCCACAAAGGCCCCTATAACGGTATTGCCCATACATAACATACTTCACTTTGATTCCCGAAGGAACCATGGCAGATTCGTTCATATCGTGACTTTCGAAAAACATTTACCACTTTTACTTCAAACTTCGGTCGAAGCATTTGTACGTTTTATTAAATAACTTCTCATGTGAACACTTCATAAACTTCATTGGCAAAACATTTTCATAAACACATTTTCATAACTTCACTTTAAAAAATCGTTTCATAAAATTCATTACGTAAACTTCTTTTCATAAACTTCACTTCGTTATGTATGCACAACAACCCGAAACATTATAAAACATTTAAAAGATGGCTGCTAGAACTCACATGAGTTATTAGGTTATGATTACTGAACTCTTGTTGTAGTCAGTAGACTTTGGTGACTGTGCTCAACCTGTATAGGTACATTGTGTGAACTTACAATCTCAAACTAAGTACATAAGTACATATATAAGTACTTGCCCCTCTTCCTTCTGCGAGAACTCCAAGTATACACACAAGGGTATTTGTGTATACCCTAAGTATTCTCCTTCCACATGCATGCGTGAACTTGGACTATGCTCATAAGTACTTTGTGGGAGTACTCCATGTATCTGCCGATTCCTTCTGTGCGAACCCCACAGTTCATGCACGAGAACTTTGTGCGAGTACTCATGCGAGAACTGTGTTCTTGCATCCCAAAACCCTAACTTTCCGCATGTATCAGATCTGGGTTGTTTTAACGTCAAGATTCGTACTTTAAACGTTCAAAACAACCCATCTAGTATCCAGAAAGCTAGATCCATGGTTTTTATGTGATTCCATATGTAAAAATGTAACCTTTATGGATAAAAGACCATTTTTACTCTAAAACCCATTTCAAGCAAAAAAACATGAGATTTAGGGTTCGATTCTTACCCCAAACAGATGTGGCTTAATGTAGTCTTCTTCCTTGTTAATTCTCAATAGTAAATCCAATGGGAAAATGGCTAGAACCTTGTTTTCCCTTTTAACTGAAGCATTGAAGACAACAAACCGAGAGAGTACTGGAACTCCGGTACTAGGGCGATGGATGACAGTGATGATGAGGAGTTTGGGGGAGAACCCTCTCATGGTTGCTCCTACAAAGGATTCCTAGATTGTGACCCTCCAATCTTGGATGGTAAGAAAGATTCTATCGCCACATCCAATTTTAAAAATCTCGTTTTTCATTTTGTGTTGTTTAGTTTAAACCGTTTGATTGTTTTATAAAAGTATTTAAATCTAAATGACAAACATTCAAGCAATGCATAAAATAAAACACAACCAAAACATAATGTGAATCAAACCATAAACTTATTTGGTTTGTGTAAAATCCCGGAAATTCGTTAGCTGTTGGATCGAGTTAATGAAGGAACCCAATTCCCTTTATAACAACTTCGACTATAACGGTTCCATGTGGAGTTTGGTTTATCAAAGTTAAGGGACTTGGTTAGCCGTATTGCGAAGTTTCGAGCTGAAAACGCGCCAAACGATTTAGGAGGGGCCCGAGTTGAAACATCGAGAGATTTAAATACCATCCTTACACAAACCCTAAGCCATTCGACTAGGGTTGGGCACATGACGGCAGCAAGAGGACACACGGAGGAGGGAGACGCCGGGGACGGTGTTCTCACGGTGGTTCTACGATGACAACGAGCGGGACGAGGGTTTCTCAACGTGTAAGGTATCACTCAATCCCGTTCTTATTTCCTTTGATTTCATTATTGCATGAAAAACCTGACTAGGGTTCCTGTTGTTGTTCACGGGGTCAGAAAGAAGGCTAGGATAATGGCCGGCAGTGCTGATTGCGGGCGGCCGGTGGTGGCTGTCACCTTGGATGGCCGTTGCTTCCGGTGTAGCGTAGGACGACAAGGACTTGGCGATCGGATGTCGGGAAGAAATGAGAGACAGTAGGCTTTGGGTGAAGGGGTGGCTGCCATGCATGGGGGCATTGTGGTGCTTCACGGTGGCGGACGGCGGAGATGATGGTTGGTGTTGAATCCGGTTAGGATTAGGCACAACGATGAGATCATAGGTGGTGCATGATGGCGTCATGCATGGGAAGTACACGGTTGATGGTGCGTTGCGGTGATGTACGAGGATGAGAGTTCACAGGGATGAGCAAAAAGGAGGGTGGAGTCGGGTACACCCGATTAGGGTTATGGTTGGACGAGGGGGACGAAGACGGAACACGACAACGGGTCGGTTGGAGCTTTACAGAGTGTGCATGCAATAAGGGCCTAACCCGGGTGCATGTATTCGCATGGTTAGGTTTTTACATTCATGGCTTGTGTATGAGAATGAGACCAGGTTCATGCACGTGTACTCTTATAGAGTTATATTTTGCATGGCTCGTTTACGCGCATGCATTGGGAAGTATCGATTCAAGTATGAGTATCATCGTGAGATTAGGGTTTCTTGGAGATGGATTGACAAACAGTTGAGACTCGGGGTTTTATTATGTTGTTATACGTTATCCAACATATGTTTTAAACGTATCCTGATCGTGTGATCATACATTTGTTAGGTTTGGGATTCGAGCGTGGACGAGCAAGTTACAGAACAAGGATCGGGATGTGGCATAACCAGTGAGTTTCTAATCCCCTTTTTTAAAAGTTTTACTGTTTTGGGGCTATCGTACATACTCGCATGTTTTACTAAATGAACGTATTACGAGTTATGATTTAAACTTGAAGTGTTTTATGATACCATTATGTAACAATGAGCTAAGAGTCATTATGGGATCTCTAGGATGGGCGAACAAGAATAGTGATGATCTGTGTGTATCATCTGATGAGTTAGTCGGGGTGAGTCAGGAATTTAGTTAAACCTGTGATGGTTATATAAGGAGAGTTAATATGGGAACCCGTACGTGGTTCATTAACGAGTCAAGTAGGTGCTAGTATGCTGTCATGCGTCGTGTGCTTGATACTGTGTGTATTGTGTCGATGTCCTCGTGACACGAAGGGTATCGTGTTTGCATGAGTCTATGCGGTGTCCATAGTATGTATGGGCTAGAAGTCAGTATGGTGTGTGTGTGTCGTATAACTTCCTATTCAGAAAGAGTTGGGTAAGGTGTCTAGACGTTATGAGGATACGTCTAAGTAAGCGTTGGATTACACACGTAAGTGATCCATAAATGGTAGTGAGTCATAGTACATATCTAGGTAGTGTCATGTGTATATATGTGTTGCTTTGTGTGCTTGCATTGTTGTCCGTGTATACGGCTAACAGTGATGTGGAGGACGGAGTCCTTCAGGGTCATCATTGTACGTGTGATGTGTCAGTCACCGTATGTTATATGATATAGTCACCTTGCGGTGGCTGGGTAGTCATATGATGAGTGTGTCTCTATATTTAGTGGCGGGGCCCTGTAACAAGGGTGGAGTTGCTTAGGAAGAGTATCCAAACGGGGATAACCCTAACGAGGGTGCAGTGATGAGGTATGTATATGTGTGCTTATATATGTGTTAAATTGCATGCAAATGATGAGTTATATTAATTGTGTATGAGATGGTATTGATGTGGTAAATAGACGGAATCAATGTGGTGTGTCGAGTTAGATTGACCGTTGTGTCGGGCTGAGTACATTGTGTACAACTGTTGACTCAATTGGTTTATGAGAGTCCTGGTTAGGACTGGTAAGTCGGTGTCTAGAGGTTGGATTAGTTAACCAGTGTATGGTTATATGGTAAATTGTTAGTTATTAGAATAGTAAGTTCGTTGTATGTCAGAGAGACTTACTGAGTTAAAGTGGTGGGTTGAGTCTAGGGCGGTGAATCCTCCGGGATATTGTAAGGTAACAGGGTTATCCATATGAGGACAATTTATAAAATGATTTTATAAAGACCAGAGGGTCTTTAGTGGAAATAAATATTAAATGAGACGAGTTGGCTTTTGTTAAATTAAACAATTAGAACTCACTCAGCATAGCTGACTTTGTATGTACGTTAGATTGTTTTTTAGGTGAGTCTGCTAGATGGGGTACCTTGGCATGGGAGCAGGCTACTCGGGTTGGTGCGCATGCATTCCTCAGGTAACGTTATGAAAATTAACGAGTTTAAAGATAATACTATTTTGAGAAACACTTTCGCTGTTTACTTAAATGAAAGTTAGATGTTTTTAAAGAGTATAACCGGTTATGAGAACCAACTATAGGGTGCCTGGTTTGGGGCCTTACAGTTTGGTATAGCCAATAGCCAAACCGAAGTAGGTCAAGGGGACGATAAACCAAGAAACAACTTCCTTGTTATTGAATAGCTACCACTTGCTTCAAGATCTCCATCTTGTCCTCCGGATCATCTAGGTCTCTTGGTCTTTAATCTTCCTCTCGTCTTGTCTCGATTAGGTTAGAATACAATTTACAATAAAATTGGAAAACCTTAATCTATTACAATTGGCTTCCAAAACAGCCATAAAAATACAAAACAAAAATTAAAAAAACAAAACAACCAACCAAACACAACCACGGGTCTAGGCTTGATCCACAAACAACAACACAAATATAACGAAATCTAAAGGATGCAATCTTTTGTTAAACAAAAGTTTTGACAAAATTAAAACCTGATTGCAATTAAAATAAATGTTTCTTATTGTTCGTAAAAGTGGCTCTGATACCACTGTTGGGGTTTCGTGCATACAGTTTCAAAAACTATTTTGATCAGAATAAATAAAACGCACGGAAAAATACACACGAACCAGTCTAGGCCATTACCCTAGACTGCCCATGAGGAGTCTAAATGCAAACCAATAAGAAAAAAACAAGCATAAGGGGTTAAAAAAAACTTTATACCTTTCGCGTAACCGACTGAAGAAAAAAGCTCAACACCTTGAGACAACGATACAGTTGCTAGATCTGGTTCACACGAATCCTCACCCGGATTTGAACTCCTTCAAATTCTATCTCCAAGAACCCGCAAGATCACCCGCAAATCTGTAACCTGTTAGTAACACAGGTATGCGAACCCGTAAACTGAACATAAACAAAAAACTGACAAAGGGGCGGAGATGACAGCGCAAGAGACGGCACCGCCGCGGCCTCACGGTGGTGCGATGGTGGCGGCAGAAAGGAGCAGTCGGCGGCGGCGTTGGGCTGCCGGACGGTGGTTGCGGCGACACTAGACGAGCGGACGGCGACGGTGGCCGGTTCAGGTGGCGTGGCGACACATTGGGAGGAGCAAAGGGGTTTGGGTTTTAACTCTTAAAACCTGATTAATTCTCTACAAAAGTCTAACGTTTTTGGCTCCATCTTAATCCTTTTTTAAGCCTCGTAACTTATTCTCCAAGTTTGGGCTTTTAGGGTTTCTAGTTACAATTAAATCCTTGTAATTATCTAATAATTACATCTAAGGAACTAACTTATTTAATTGTTTAATTAACTAACAGTTAGTTAACTGAATATAATTATACCCAATATAATTATAATTACAATTAAATAACATCTTAATTAATATATATGTTCCAAACATATTTCCAACGGTTCATTATTAATCCGATTAATAATGATGATAATTATTTCATAAATAATTATCACGCTTATCATTTGCCGTTTATTCGTCCTGATAACTATTTCATAAATAATCATCCCGCCTCTTTATGTATTCGTGTAATAGACTATATTAACCGTTAATATATCCGATGATCGTAATCGTTGCCCTTGCCCAAAGTGTAACCCTTTGGGTCTTACCTCGTTAGCAGTATTGTCAAATGTCGATACTCAAGCATACTAGTCCAACACATAATGCCGGTTTTTTGCCACAAAATAAGATATGTTATTTTTGGCATAAAACACACATTTTTAAACTAAATCCCCCATTCCATCATAAAAACCCTAAACATTAGCCACTTACACGCGTTTGGAGAAGGCTTGTAAATCCTACTACAAGCCAAAATCATGTCCGAACACCAATTTAACAAACAAACACATTTTCACGAACATATTTCATACACTTCGTATTAGGAATCATCCGCGGACATGTAACGAACCAAAAATCCGGGTTTTCTTTATAAATAAATAAATATTCTTATAAATATTATGGTGAAAATAATATTTTAGAAACAAGTTGAAACAAGTGGGTTTCAAGTTAGTAATAGGGTAATATTAGTTTTTATCTAATTTTGGAATGAAATTGGGTGAAATGGAAGTTGAGGGACTAAAGATGTAAAATGGCCAAAATCTGCCATTTGACTAGAAGAAGTCAAAATTGGGACTTCATTTGTGTTTTGGTCGTTCTTGTGCAAGAGAGAAAAAGGAGAAAAGAGAGTTGGAGCTAAATCGTGCAATTTAGCTTGACTTCATGAAGGTTTTGGCTCACACAACACCTTCCTAACATCAATTAAGTGTAGTCTTCCATTGATTTCACTTTTGAATGTGTTAGTTGGTGGGTTTTGTAGAAATCCAGAAATTTTGAATGCATGTTGATAATTAGTGTTAGATTGTTGATAATCTAGCTAAACTAAAGGTAAAGAATGGTGATTAACATCATATGGAGAAAATTGAGGGGTTTTTGTATTATGATGATAAGATGATGAATTAATGATGATTAAGTGTTTTTATGATGTTAGACACTTGAGCAAACACCAAATTAACCTAAAGATAAAATTGAATGAAAAATTAGTGTTAAGGTGAGGATAATGAAACTCAAGTAGGTGAGTTTGGGGTGAAAGAGGGTGTTTGGATATGAGTATAACTCAAACGGGTCAGTTTAGGTTGGAAATGGAAAATTGGGTTGTGAACCCAACTATAATGTGATTTTGATGCATGTTAGATTACTAAACTAGGTGTATTTATTTAGGTAATCAAATTGCAAAAACGTGAAGGTGGTGCGGGATCTTCTAACCCAAAAGGTAAGTGGTTTTGCACTTACTTAGTAATTGATGATAAATGGTATTGTATGCAATGTTGTATACATAATGTGTTAAGTTGCATAATGTGTTATGTGGTATGAACGTGTATACGAATAAGTGAATGAATGTAGTTATAGTTTTAACACTACAATGGATATATGGATATGGAGTTATGGTCTAAGTACCATAATGGATATGTGGATATAAAGTTATGATCTAAGAATCATAATGGAAATGTGGTGATGAAGTTATGGCCTATGTGCCATAGTGGAAGTGGAAATGTGTTAATCATGTATGTTAAATGAAAAGAATGAAACTTGTAAGGTGATATGCAAGTGATATGTAGCCTAATGGCAAATTGGGTGGAAACGGGTCAAATGGGTGAATGGGTGAAAATAAGTAGATTTTAATTGTTTGTTATGTTTTATCTTCATTACTAATGGTGATATATGTGGTGTTATGTAGGAAAATCTCCGAGGTAGTCAAAGTCAAGTCCAAGGCATTGGCAGGTTCTCGTATGCGTATATGGTGTTTTTGGGGAAACCTTAAAAAAGATGTAAATTGATACCTAAATTTGTGTTTTGGTGTATGTGAATGTTGTTTTGAATGTTTTATCAAAAACCCAAGTGTTGGGAGAATTTTATGTCAATTGGGTAAAAGTTGGAAAAAAATTGTTAAGTGTTGAAATCTGCACATGTCAATAAACTTTCTGTTTACTGGGTGTTTTCGCGCCACGCGAAGAATAAAGGACAGGTCTTCGCGACACTCGAAGACCTGGTTTCCCGGACCTGCCCTTTTTGGACTCTCTCGCGCCACGCGAAGGGAGGGGGCCGACTCTTCGCGATACGCGAAGATATAAAAATAAAAAAAATTATCTTGGGACGAATGCTTCCGCGTGTTTTAATGATTTAATAATCAGTGTTTGAAAATAGAGTGTTACAACTATGAAACTACATATTTAAACCTATTTTTGATACCTAGAAATTATAATTTAAACCCAATTACTATACTTCGTAACCTTGTACATCATACTTTGACACTCGATTACCTACTATACTTTGAAACTTATGTTGTATACTTTGAAACTTATATATTATACTTTGAAGATTTACTCACTATACTTTGAAAATGTATTCGTTTTACTTTGGAAACTATACTTTGCTTGAAACTACTCTTATTGCTTTAAAACTACTCGTTATTCTACTAAAAACTTACTTGATATACTTTGAAAGTGTTTATTATACTTAAAAACTTTTGTACTATACTTTGTAACATATGTTGTATACATTGAAACTTATATTATACTTTGAAACATATTCACTTACTCATCGTGTTTCAAACCTATTTACTATACATTGAGACATATTTCTTACACTCAAAACTTATTATACCTTGAAACTAGTTTACTATGCTTTTATACTCACTTGCCATGCTTTAAACTTGTATACATTACTCTACGCATTTGATACACCACATGAGCCAATTATCACATTCTTAAGTCCCCATTTATTCATACAACCATTTAACTCATGGATACGAGCCGATAGATTAATATAGATAGTACTATCAGGGTAGATAACCCCCATTCATTTATTTGACTAAATGTGTAAATCAATAGAGAATAGAGACAAAAATGAATTCTTATTTCCACACACTATACACTTTACCAATGCTTCATGATAAGGCATTAGGCAGGGCAAAATGATACGGTCATAGGCTTGGTTGTGGACTCATGGTAGATTGCATCTATATACATATTGCTCGACACTACATTATGTTACCTCTGAAACTGATTCCTTATTAATAGCATAACACTACTTTTGAAAAACTGATTGTTTATTTATAGCATAACATTTACTACTGTTGAAACAAAACTGTTTCTTCAAGACTTAAAACTTTTGTAACCATTGATTACTTGATACTTAAACCTACGTGCTTACCAACTATTTTAGTTGACCTTTTTAAGCATGTTTTTCAGGTTATAGCATAGACCCAAAAAAAGGTATCATGATTAGGAGTGCACTTGAAGATTTCTAGATAAAGCATGCGGTGACACACACCATTAGTGTTATCTTGAATACCATGATGCTCTTGAAACCGGTACACTGTGACATCACGTGTTTCTGGCTTGGCGAGTTGTGACATCAGTCTAGCATGATGTGGTGCTAGCTACATTGTGCTAGACTCGCACCATTTGTCACATTTCGAGCTATAATATTGAAAAGGATGTTATTACAAACAAAATTATAAAAATACAAATATTAGTCATAAAGGGATGTTTCGGTTTAGACATTAGGACATTTTGATGGTGTTTTTCGAAACGTTAAGTGTGAACTAGACGCCCGGAGAGTGTTCATCATGCCCATCGATCTTTTCATTATATATTTAGTATTCTGAAAGGGGAATCCCCGTAACGCGACAAAAGGGAATGGAGCAGAGGGAAGGAACCATGCTCATTAAATGGCATAAAACAAAGGCATTTAATGTGACCATGGATGGTCAAATCAACACAGAAACCAGTGAGGGATGGTTTGTCAGAGACAAAAGGAAAATCCTTTTATTCAAAGGATAAAAGCTACTGGCAGGAACTCCCTTGTCATTTCAGCAGCCTAAGCATTAAATGCGGGAGGCTCACTCTCGCCTATATCTACAAGCAAGAGGCAGGAAAAGATCAAGTAAGAAAAACTCACCTCTCCCACACTCTCACTATAATACCCCAGTTATCCTCATTGGCTAATCGAAACTTTCACGGGTATCCTACCCATTTCATAAACCGACACTTACTCTCACGTCGGAAGCTGGTCACAGAGACACCCTTCAGGGTCCCCTGCGACGAGACTAATGGTGTTTTTTTTGTAGGAAATCTTCCGGTGATACTCGAAAAGAGCAATTTCAGTCCATTACCCTTTTGTGTAGAGACTGGCTGCTACATTGGTGCTATATGTGGGACCTTGTATCTAAGAAAAAACCTGAAGTACTCCTACACTACCAAAGAAAAGCATAGATAAAATTGAATGACAAACACCGGAAAGGAAAGATCATCAGAAAAGGAGCTGAGAAAAGAAATGCCACCGTCAGTGCCAGGGAGAAACATGGCCACAGACAAGTCCACCCCAGCCTCTGAACTAGCCGGGTCGAGAAAGATCAAAACAGTCGGGTATAAAATTAAGACTGATGCTTTCGATCGAAACTACAATATCGAAACTACTTGTTTCAATTGAACAATTGTTCAATTGAAAGTAGCTACTTTCGATACCTGTTTTTCAGGCCTGTTTGGCGATGGCTTGGAAAACAAGGCACATGAGCCTCCTATAAATAGTAGAATACCCATTAGGAGTGAGTGTGTCTGTAGAGGGAATCACCACCCCAGGGGGAGCTCACCCTAGGGTGAAAATAATTATTGAGTGTGTGAGGAGCTTTCAATTTCAAAATCAATGAAAGATTCATACGTTTATGCTCTAATTATCTATTATATTTTCATTTTAAATATGTTTGTTCGTGTATGTGATTCCCGCACCCGTCTGTACCCTTTTTTTATTCGAGAGTGATACCGGATCAAGGGATTCCGCCTCTTGATTCAGACTGTTTGAAGAATTTCTCCACATATTTGTGTTCTCAGGTCTGCTCAGGACCTATAAGTGGTATCAAAGACATGGTGACTCTTTATTGCTCTCGAATTTGCTCTAAAATCAAGAAAAATCTGCCATTGAGATGTTAAACATGAAGCATTTTTCAGACCTGGTTTTGGGGTATCGAAAGTAGATGGAGGCTGAACATTTGTGTCGAAACTAGGTGGCAGTTGAACATGTTCTATCGAAACTACTGTTGAAGCCCTAAATCTTAAGTAGAAAACATCGAAACTAGGCTGTCAAAACTAGGCTATCGAAACTAGAGGGTATCAAAACTACAAGTTTCGATTGAAAAATTGAAGAATCTCTTTATCAAAACTACTTGTTTCGATACTGTCTCTAATGAAACTATCCTTGTTTCGACTGAAGAAGAGCCTATCAAAACTACAGGACAGGCAGAACAGCTCAAGTACTCTCTAGGATACTAAAAAAAAGTGTATTTTGGAGAAAATTTCTTGGATGAATTTTTTACAGGATATTGCATTGAAGGAGGGGAGTTTTGGCTAAAAACTTGGAAATAACTTTTTCGGGTTTTTGAAAATTTCGTTTCTTTGCCAATATACATGATGTTCTGCCTGAGCCAACCGTAATTTCGTTATTTAAAGTTCAAGTTTGAGCAGTGGATAGCAAAGTCAAGCATATTTGTGACGAACCGGATCATTGATTGTTGATTACATGGTGATTCGATCCCTTATATTTTGCCTAGAAATAGGAGGTTTTACACTTCAGGGGGAGAATCACCACGAAAGGCTTCGGATTATCAGTAGAGTTATGAAGATGCGAGACTAAGTGAGCCTTCGCTTAAAATTGACCTTTTTTAAGGGCAGAGAAGGCACAAGTTGATCAAGCTGTAACATCCCAAAAATAAAACGACAGTTATAATAACGGAATAAACGAACGAGGCATGACGGGCCGGGCCGGATGGGCCGGCGGGCTTGAAGGGGAGAACATAGGGGAGCCTCCCCTATAAATAGCCTAAGTGACTCCACCATTCTCTCATTTGCAAGTTCTAGAGAGAGAAACCATAGAGAGATAAAGTTGGCAGATCGACCCAAGATTTCAGCAAAGTGTTGCTCCATAGCTCGTGAGAAGAACCTCTGAATCAGAAGCTCGATACAGGTAACGATCCAACCTAGATCTGATTTTTTGTTCGTTTTTGGGTTTTTCAGATTTTGGACAAAAATGTGACGTTTTTACGGATGAAACTGGAAGAAAAACATAGATTTGAGTTCCATAATGAAAAGCAAACGTTTTGAATGTAAACAAGTTCGGGATCTTGACGTGATCAGACCCGAATGCGAAAGTTAGGGTTTTTTTTTGCGGGGAAGCAGATTCTGCATACTTATCAAGTACGCATGAAGAGGGTCCTGCGTACTTATCAAATACGCATGAAGCAAAGCTTGCGCACTTATTAAGTACTCAAGAACAAGGCCCTACGCACTTGCTAAGTGCGCATGCATCAGGCTGTTTAGGTAAAGTCAGTATGTTTAGAAGGTTAAACCGTTAGAGTCGGGATTTGGTCTGATGTGTATTTAACTAATCAATTCAGATCGGAAGTGACGTTGTGGGACCTTTGTTTAGGACAACCCAGATTAACTTATCAGGTGAGTTCTAGAAGCCCTCTTTTAAATGTTTTAAATAATGTTTTTGGGCTGGTGTGCATACATACGAAATGATGTTTTACGAAACGATGTTTACGAAACAAGGTTATACGAAACGATGTTTACGAAATGATGCTTATGAAACTATGTTTACGAAATGAAATGATTTGGAATGAACGGTTTATGGAAAGAAATTTTTATGAATGGAATGTTTACGAACGGAATGTTTATAAACAAATGGTTTAAACTGAAGGTAAAGGGTTTTGAAAATGAATGAAAGGTTTTATGAAAAGAAAAGAAAGGGCAAAGGTTTTAAAGAAGTCATTACAAATCTAATATGTGGATTGAATGGAATTGACGAATGAAGTCTGGGAATGTGATTCCCAGCCTTGTGGTAGATTATGGACAGCGAGTCAAAGTTGCCATAAGAACAACATGGGAAGCGTCTTTATGGTCTGTCAATGGTTATGATGTTGTACAACTGGTAAGGGAGTAACGACGGTTACTCAGGGGTTAACATGACCCTACGAAGGTTAAATTATGATCCGACGGTGTTATGGCCGTGAGCCATAGCCGTCGATGGAAGTTGTCGGTTATGGACATGGGAGCCATAGGGGTAACTAAATGAGTATTGTCGGTCCTCGTGCAGTTAAGCCTTGGGGTCAACACAAAAGGGAATTGACGGAATGTATTGTATTGTCGGTCTTCGTGCAGTTAAGCTTTAGGGGCAATACAATAGGGAATTGACGGAATGTATTGTATTGTCGGTCTTCGTGCAGTTAAGCCTTAGGGGCAATACAATACTAAATGACGGAACGGATGGTAACACAGATTTGGATAATAATGTATGACTTAAATGAATGTTAAAGGTTTTAAACGAACGATCCGTTCAACGGTGTTTATGATGATGATAAAATGTTTAAATATTTTTAATGACGAACGAAAGGCCCTGTTTTCTTATACATGATGTTAAACCCTAATGAATTATTGAATGATGAACCATTTCTTAAATCGAATGAAAACTTGAACTCACCAGCGTAGCTGACTTTTAGTATACACATTCAGGTTAAGGTAGGTTATGAGGATGGACGTGCACGCTTAACTAGCGAGATGAGTTCCCAGGCTGATCATGAAGACTGGCATCCCATTATGATTTAGTTATAATGTTGACATTATGTTTGAATGAAATTTTCCACTACGTTATTTGATATTCAAGTTTAATAACTGTTGAGGCCTCCCGGGTTTGGGGCCTTACAAGTTGGTATCAGAGCAATAGTTTAAGAGATTCGGACCACTCCCAGTGTCTGAACTTAAACTGTGAATGGGACCAAAAGCGGATGCCAATACGGGTAACTCGAGCTATAGCATCAGGTATGAAGGTAGTATATATTTACATGTATAGTATGCCTTAGAAAGGGTTAGGTAAGGACTTGTGTTCTAATGGAATCACAAAGGTGGTCAAATAGAAATCAAATGGTAGTGTAATTGTTAATTGCAGATGGCCAGTGTATATTAACATCTTACAGTGCTTGTTGAATTCTAATTGTTAACTAGCGTGATGACATTGGATTCCTTGTCTTATAGAACGAAATGGCAAGGAGAGGAAACGGAAGGCGTGGTGGGGGCCATACCGGTGGTCGTGGCAGGACCCCTGCATGCAAGAGTACAGTGAAGAAGGAAGTATTCATACTGAGCCATAAATTAGTGTGCATGGGACTGAGCCGACTCATGTCGGAGAACAACAATTCACTTTTGAACCGGAAGTGAGAGCGGCTCTGGCACGCGAGTTCACTGAGTTGATGAAGGTTTCTCTGTCAGGACTGTTGGCAGAAGCGTTAAAGAAGGCTAGTGAGACGGGTGGGTCTAACACGGCGGTTGGTACCCCGAACACTGAGGCAATCAACGCACCTCTTAACCATGGTTGTGACTATAAGTCCTTTAAGGCATGTGACCCACCGGTCCTGACTGGTAAGAAGGACGCGATGGCTACTTTTGCCTGGGTGATACGTATGGAAGCCGCATCCGTCTGAGCGAGTGTCTAGCAAATCAAGTTGTGAAATTTGCTGCTAACTCCTTGAGAGAGGAAGCATCCCATTGGTGGGAAGGTGTACGTCAGGCTAAGGGGGACGAGACGGTTGACGCAATGCTGTGGAACGATTTGAAAACGTTGGTGATTAAGAACTTCCGCTCGAGGAATGAAATCGAGAAGGTGGAAAGAGAGTTTCTGGGATTTAAAGCTGGAAGTAAAACACATCGGCAATACACTACCAGATTCAAAGAATTGGCACGTCTGGTGCCGCATCTGATCACGACTGAGGAGAGAAAGATTGCTTGCTACATCCAAGGTTTGCCGGATAAGGTCCGTACTTTCATCAAAGCAAACACCCCTAGCACCTATGATTCGGTGGTGGAACTCAGTGGTGTAGTGTATGATGACCCGACACTAAATGATGTTGCCATTGAGGAACCCAAAAAGAAACCGAGCTTCCAAAACAAACGAACAGGTGGAAAGATGTATGGGGCTCATGATAAGAGGGCTCAGGTGGAGGAGATGGCAATGTGTAATAAGTGTGGGAAGGAGCATATGGGGGTATGCAGATTAGGATCCAATCTATGCTTCAGGTGTGGCAAGACTGGACACTACTCACGTGAATGTCCCTAGCTCTTCAATTGCTACAACTGTGGGGGAGCGGTCATATGAGCCGGGAATGCACCAAGCCCAGGATGGGTGAAGCCGGGAAGGGGAAAGGCCCGGAGAAGAAAGAAGAGAGGCCCCGAGCAAAGACTCGTGCGTACGCGCTGACGCAAGACCAGGCCAGGGTGGACCCCGATGTGGCGTCAGGTACGTTCTTCCTTGACAACACTTTTTTTTTGTGTTATTTGATTTGGGTGCCAGTAAGAGTTTTATATCTGTGACTTTTTGTAAACGAGTGAAGTACACTGTCTGTAAGCTAGAAAGGGCCTTTAGCGTAGAAACCGCTGAGGGTAGAACCGCGAGAGTGACCGATGTAGTTGACAACTCCACGATAAAAATAGAAGGTCATAGGTTCCCTGTCAGATTGTTTGTTATGGTTTTGGGAGGGTTTGATGTCGTGTTGGGCATGGATTGGTTAACTGCGAACGAAGCACAAATCATATGTAAACGAAAGATAATCCGACTCAAGGCTCCGGATGGTAGCAAAGTCGAGGTCTTTAGAGACCGTGACACCCCGATGCCAAACGTCATCTCGATGATAAAGGCAACAAATCACTTGAGGCGGATGCGAGGCTTATCTGGTGTACGTAATTGACAAGTGTAAGGAATGGAAGGAACTAGACGATGTACCCATGGTACGCGAGTACCCGGAGGTGTTTCCAGAGGATTTTCCTGGGATACCACCCGACAGAGAGATTGAATTTCGAATCGACTTAGTGCCAGATGCTCAGCCCGTGGCTAAGGCTCCATATCGATTAGCACCAGTGGAGATGAAAGAACTTATGGCCCAATTAGACGAACTACTTGAGAAGGGATTTATACAACCGAGCATCTCGCCTTGGGGTGCTCCGGTGTTATTTGTGAAGAAGAAGGATGGTTTGATGATAATGTGTATTGATTATCGTGAGTTGAACAAACGAACGATGAAGAACAAGTACCCTTTACCAAGGATCGACGACCTGTTCGATCAATTGCAAGGCGCAAGTTGGTTCTGAAAAATCGACCTTCAATCCGGGTACCATCAGTTGAAGGTGAGGGAAGAAGACATACCGAAAACTGCATTTCGCACGCGTTATGGACATTTCGAGTTTCGCGTAATGTCTTTCGGATTGACGAACGCCCCCGCAGCGTTCATGGATTTGATGAATCGGGTTTGTCGACCAATGCTGGATCGATCGGTAATCGTGTTCATCGATGATATCCTCATCTACTCCAGGAATGAGGGTGATCACGCGTGTCACTTAAAGGAGGTATTGGAAGCTCTGAAGAAGGAAAAGTTGTATGCTAAGTTCTCCAAATGTGCGTTCTGGCTTAGGGAAGTCCAATTCCTAGGTCACGCCATTAACCCGAACGACATTATGGTTGACCCAGCAAAGATAATGACGGTAAGGGAATGGAATATTCCTAAGACGCCAACTGAAATCCGTAGTTTCTTGGGATTGGCAGGTTATTATCGGAGATTCATCCCGGATTTCTCGAAAATAGCTTCGCCGTTGACAAAGTTGACTCGGAAGGAGGTAAAGTACGAATGGAGTTCGACCCAGGATGAGGCGTTTAAGAAATTGAAGGAAAAGCTAACTAGGATGGATCGTCATGTATTCCTTTCTCGTTGACTACATGCCCTAAGAATTTGCACTTCACGAATCCAGAATTCGCACTTGGAAAAATTTCGCGTACAACTGCTCTTATTTCAGCAATTCTAGAATCAAACGCAGGTGCTCCTCATGTTCTTCCTTATTCTTGGAATAGATGAGGATGTCGTAGATAAAAACAATGACGAACTGATCTAGGTAGGGTTTACACACACGGTTCATGAATTCCGTGAGCACCGCGGGTGCGTTGGTCAGTTCGAATGGCATGACCATGAATTCGTAGTGACCATACCTAGTTTTGAATGCCGTCTTTGAGATGTTTTTTCCTCGGCCTCTCAACTGATGATAACAGGATCTAAGATCTATCTAGGAATAGGAGCTTGATCCTTGGAGTTGATCAAACAGATCATCAATGCGGGGTAAAGGATAACGGTTCTCGATGGTTACTTTGTTAAGCTCACGGTAGTAAATACACATGCGGAAAAGTCCCGTCTTTCTTCTTGACGAATAGGACTGGTGCTCCCCATAGCGATGAGCTAGGTTGGACAAAACTTTTATCAAACAACTCTTGCAGCTGTGTATACAACTCTTGCAGCTCACTGGGTGCAAGTCTATACGGTGCCCGAGTAATAGCTGCCGCTCCGGGTGCTAGGTCAACTTGAAATTTGACTTGACGGTGAGGCGGTAGACTAGGTAGGTCTTCGGGAAATACTTCCAGATAATCACAAACAATCAGAATATCGTCAATCTTCTTTTCCTCAGATGGCTGCTCGGCGACGAGAGCCAGAATGGCAGTATGACCCTTACGTAGATGCTTTTGCGCTTTCGTGAAAGATATGATGCCAACGTCTGCACCACTCTTCTCGCCTTGGACAGAAAGGGTTTCTCCACTCGGGAGAGGAAAGCGAGAAATTTTGTCATGAACAATGATTTCAGCTTGATTTATATGTTGGGGTATAATTCCAATTAGACTAAAGGTTATTCGCCGGGTAAGGTAACAGGGTCAAATGGAATTTATTGTTGGAGTGAAAGGAATAAATTGTTAGCTTAGAAAGAATTCCTCAAATTCCACTTGCATAGTTGGAGTCGATGGATTTGCCATGAGATTCTGTTAGAGTTTCAATCAAGATGGTTTCCTCGATCAAGTTTGGATGAGGGTCTCAAGTTCACTGAGACTCTTCTATGAGTGAGGATTATATGATGGATCCCATTGATGATAGCTTAGTGTGTCCGTAAACACTTTCCACATGATAGCCGCGTCTATCAACTGCTGAACGGGTTTAACGACACTAACTAGTCGTTGAGCAGGTTATGTGAATTTCTACAGGCAGTGGAAACTTAAGTCCGTAAGGCACAAATTAGGACCATTTATCCACACACTAGGTTTCACCGGGACTCACATGCACCTCAAATTACTATTACGTGTGCACCTGTAATGATAATTTTCTTTGCATGCTCACCCTAGCTCTCCCTGTCCTGTGTCAAAATGTACTTTAGTTTGTATTGCCGAGTACAAAGTGTTGTCAGATATGATAAGTGTGACAATCCAGACTTTTCCAGTTATTTCCGTTAGCTAATCCAGTTAAATCTTAACCTAGTTAACCCTAACTCAAACCCCAGGGACTAATTCTGCCTATTTTCAAACTCACATACACAAAACTTGGGGGACCAAACTTGTAATTAACTTATAGTTAATTCCTGTTGACTTTCATAAAGTCAAACTAACCAAAAATATAACTTATTTAACTCAATTCTAACTTCAAGGACTAATTTTGTCAAACTCTAAACTTAAGAACATAGAATTACAGGGACTAATCTTGCAATAAACAAATTCTCAATTATGCTGACTTTTAGAAAGTCAAAATCACGGGATTTATTCAAATTCGAGCTTTACAATCGATCTTCGTTTGAATCCATAACCGAAATAGGTGTTAATGATATTCACGACGTCTTTAAGGCTTTAAACATCATCATTATGCACGAATTAAACCGATTTTTGACTCATTATACCATAACCGTCGACCACCACCGTATATCCAACGAATTCAATGAATTCGTGCATCTATTTCGCAAACTAACCATCGGCACACACTAGAAGAATTCCTCTCAAGCTTTTACACACATCAATTCGATCGGAGAAGTGGCAGGAGTCACCAGGGACCAAAGCAGTCGAAGCCGGAACCCATTCTAAGCGTACACAATCAATTCCAGCCCTACTCTTGTAATTGTTTACATACTTAGCTTCGTTTTAATCTGTTAATCAAAATCCCTATCATAATTGTGGCTTCCATTATCGGATTTAACACGATCCGATATCTAGGGTTCATACAGTTTTGGTCTAATCGAACCCTAAAAATTCGATGTCAGTCTCATCAATTAAACAAGTCCTTGGAGTCGTTTCTATGCCGGAAGTGATAGCCCTATGAAATCTAGGGTTCATATCATCTAATCGAAACCGGATCGAATCTAGGGTTCATATGGTTTCGGTTTGACCGAGCCCCAATCTAAACACCATTTCAGTCAAATTAAACCACGGGGATAGGCTCGCAAGGCCTTAATCTGTAAAAGCCCCATGGTTTCAACAGTTTTTAACATAAGATTCGATCGAATCGATTCTGAGTTCATAGTTAGGGTTTTCGACATTTGAATCTGAGTTTAAACGACCATAGGGTTGACGATTTCCAATTTAAACACACCTACAGAATCGCCAATACTCGATTATCATAACCCCTAATCAATGTTACTTATTCGTTGTCGAAATTTACGATTTGGGGACGGGTTTCAAACCGGGTATGCGTGGGGGAGGGAACACGCAATGAATTGTATGTTAAAACCATTCCCATCCGGATTTGTTCGCGATGCCCTAGCGGGTGGAGATGGTTAAGACACTGGACTCGTGTGCAGGAGACCCGGGTTCGAGTCCGGTCTCCTGCATTTTATTTTTGGGGCATTTTCTAGTATTATTTTAATATAAAAACTTACCCCTATATTAATATATTAGTATATTAAAGTGTTTTAGCCTCGGAAAACACCCGTAGGCTCGGGTTTGAATTTATAGCCTATTTTAATTATTATTCCCACTTTTAAAAATAATATATTTATGTTATTATCAAATTAAAATAATATGTTTATATTATTTTTAACCCGTAACTCCTACTATTAAATAATATATATTTTTATATTATTTCACCTCGTTTAAATTACTTTGCGTGACGTTTAAACGAAAAATAATATAATTGTTTATATTATTTACTCATGTTTATTATACTCGGTTAAAAATAATATATTTATTATTTTTTTCACACAAATGATTATTTAGATAATCCTACGAACCTAAAAATAATATATTAAATTATATTATTTTCCTAATTTTTGTAAACGACATGAACGTACGAATTTATGTATTTGTTTAATTATCATTTGTTAATAACGTACGACACGTAACGCTTCGATCGTAATTTTTATATTAAGAATCTTTATTCCCGTAGACACGCTCGTCTACTCTTAAATCCTTAGAATGCGTTAAGACGTTCTAACTTTCTGTGTCGTCGTCACAAATCCCAACTTGTCCCTAATTTATGTGTTTATAATTTTAGGGCATACGTAAGTCGTCTGAGACTTACACTTGTGGTTTCAACTCACACTTGTGGTTTCAACTCCTCTCTTGTGTGATCCAAACCACCACTCAATCCAGGTGAGTTTCACGGCCCCTTTTACTGTTTTTATTTGTGAGAGATAACATGTCACAACCTTTTTGGGTTATTGTAATTCATATGATATCAGTGTTGAGGCTAAGCGTAACACACTATCATGAAAAGTCCTCACACACATCGGACCGTTAATATGGTATGAGCGAGGTAATTTTGGTAGTACTACTGGGTTTGACAAACCCCACCCACGTTAGTCGCGCTAACTCGATAGGAGGTCGAACGGGTGTTATATTGACCTTAACACATTAGTCAGAGTTGATAGACCTGGCTGGAGGCAAACAAGCAAACACACTGTCAGTTTCAGTTGCGAGCGCTTTAGCAAAACATGAATATAGGCATGCAACCTATTGATATATATATTGAATGTACATAATCCGCAAACGCTTTATTTGAAATGATTGAAACCTATGAACTCACCAACCTAGTGTTGACTCGTTTTCTTACATGTTTTCTCAGGTTGGCACTCAGGATCACATTAAGTCATGCATCTGTCTTGGACTTCAATTGAAATAATTATCTATTGAACATTCTTTATGTTTCATTTGGATTTGGGCGCGTTGTTTTGAGCATTTAATTTCATTTAACGCTTCCGCATATACACTCTGAACCTTGATCTTTTATGTTATTACATTTCAAGTCCCATATAGTGTCGTTTGAAGTAACTGATGCTTGAGATCCTGGTTTGTCACCTTCCAAAATGGTAAATCTCCGTTAGTGGAATTTGGGGGTGTGACAGATTGGTATCAGAGCCATTGGTTATAGAGAACTAGGACTGTATTCTAGACTATAGCCACACACGTTAGTTACTTGGCATAGACACTCGACATAGATACTTACTCCTTATGTTTCAGGAATTATGTCTACACCACCATCTTCACCACCTACCATTCAGGAACATGACATTCCTGCCATTGCATCACCGGAGCCCAAGAGACGTAGGCTTGAGACCATCGATGACTCTATTGTGTATGGAAAGCCCATGCATATCCGGAATGGGAGTGACTGGGATTGGTACCCCGCTTTACTAAACAAATGGGTTAGACAGGAATGAGTTTCGTCACCGTACTTTGGAGTTTCATCATCATCATCAGGACCACATTTACCATTGCTACCTTGCCACTTGGAGCAAGCCTTTGCAGCATTTGTAGCAACTATGGATCGAGAGATCCGGAATATGAGAGACGCAGCAGTAGCGATCACAGGTCTGTTAAGAGGAGATAAACAGACGGATCACATGATGGATCTGCTAGTAGCAGAACTGGCAGGCACTGACCACTTGCATAATGCATTAGTGGACGAAGTAAGGGCATTATAGGCTAGAGTGAATGTCCTCGAGGAGGCTGAGGTAGAATCTCAGGAAAGAATTGGGGAGTTAGAGATACAACTTGCAGCTGCTTTGGAGCCAGTTGAAGTACCCAATTCTGAGCCCGAGGAGGTAGAGGAGGATGATGCTGAGTCAGTCATCTCATCCGCCGACAGTGGAGCTTGATATTCCATTCTATTCTATCTTATCTTATTTTGTCATTTCTTTATGTTTTAAATAAAAACCTAAATGGGTAAGGATGTTCCCATTCCAATAAAATCTTAGTCAACTGTTTACGTTGAGTTATTTATTCTATGGCCTTATGATTTAAGTTAGCCTTGTACTATAATCATAAACCTGCATGTCTTTACACATCTCCTTCTGTTTGCTTACACTTGAATGATGTTAATATGCGATGTATTTATTCATTTCTTGTGTTTGTGAATATGAAGAAACATGGCCGGACGTGGGCGTGGCGGTCGCAACGGTGGTCGTGGAAATATCAACCTGACACCAGCCGAACTGGCCGCGTTGATTAATGACAGTGTTGCTGAAGCCTTAGCAGCACACATTGCAGGGCAAGCGAACAATCCACAGAACAATCAGCATGTCTGTACCTTCAAGACATTTATGGACTGCAAGCCCCATACATTCAGTGGAGCTGAGGGAGCTGTCGGATTGCTCCGATGGTTTGAAAAGATTGAATCTGTGTTCTCCATGTGTAACTGCCTGTGGCCGACCGAGTCAAATTTACATCGGGAACTTTAGAGGGTCATGCCCTCACATGGTGGAATGCACAGGTCCAGATGCTAGGTCTGGACACGGCCAATGCATCACCATGGGAAGATTTCAAGAACATGATGAAGGAAGAGTACTGTCCCAGGGATGAGATTCAGAAACTCGAGGGAGAATTTTGGAATCTGAAAATGGAGGGTTCTGAAATAGAACTCTACACTACTCGCTCACATGAGCTAGAGGGGATGTGTCCTCACATGGTCACACCACCCTACAAGCGGATAGAAATGTTCATCAGTGGATTAGTACCATAAATCTAGAGCATGGTTACTTCATCCAACCCACTACCATCCAACAAACCATCCGTCTTGCTCACAAACTGACTGACCAAGCTGTTACCTAAGGGACACTACCTCCCAGGAAGTCAGCGTCCAAGTCTACTGACAACAACAAGAGGAATTTGACAGTAGGAATAACAACAGGGGATTTCAACCGAATCAGCCACAACAGCAACAGCGTAGGCATGAGCCTACGAAGAACTTCAACCAGTCGACCTCTTCGGGTCAGCATCAGAGTGGTTATACTGGGAGACACCCCAAGTGTAGCAAATGTAATTACCACCACCTCGGTTCTTATGACAAAAACCATTGCAAGCGGCGTGGCAAGGTGGGCCATGCTGCCAAAGTCTGCAGAGGGGAATTACAAGCCAAGCAGCCCTTCCAACAACCGGGTCTTACCAAGGGTTGTTTTGAATGTGGAAAAGAGGGACATTTCCGAAAGGATTGTCCACAATTAAAGAAGGGTGGCAACGGCAACAACAACAACAACAACAACAACCACCAAGGCAATAATAACAACCAGGGCAATAATGGAGGGAATGGTGCAAAGGGGTGAGCCTTTGTGCTAGGATCCGGAGAAGCTCGTTATGACCACAACGTGGTTACCGGTAAGTTCCTTCTAAACAACTATTTTGCTTCTGTACTATTTGACACTGGTGCTGATAGGAGTTTCATGACTAATAAACTTAGTAACCTACTAAGAAAAACCCCAACCCTGTTAGAGGACAAATACACCATAGAAATAGCAGATGGACAAATAATAGACGCAACCCATGTTCTTAAGGGTTGTAAACTTGAACTGGCTAGTCATAAATTTGACATTGATCTCATGCCGGTCACACTCGGTAGTTTCGACGTAATTATCGGAATGGACTGGTTATCTAAGAACCAAGCCGAGATTATCCTTCAAGAAGGCACAAAAATGTCTACGTAAAGGACATACTGCCATTTTGGCTCTCGTTGCTGAGCAACCATCTGAAGAAAAGAGGATTGAAGACATACCGATCGTTCGTGATTACCCGTAAGTATTTCCCGAAGACTTGCCTGGTCTTCCACCATACCGACAGGTCGAGTTCCAAATTGATTTAGCACCCGGAGCAGCGCCTATTGCTCGGGCACCATATAGACTTTGTAACATCCTAAAAATAGTAAATAAGTAAATAATAATACGATAGAGATTTAACGTCATAAAAAAAAATAAGAACGGATGGGCTTGGGCTAGCCTCCAACGGGCCGATGGAAGCCCAGGTATATAAGGGGCAAGGCAGCCCACTTTCTCCACTTCACCTTCATTTCACCATCCTAGAGAGAGAAAGGAGAGCTCAGGTCTAGAGAGAGAAAGTCGCCGGATCGACACGAGATTGAAGGAGCACGTTACAGCTGAGCTCGTGAGCAAAACCTCCGAATCAGAGTTCCAATCCAGGTAACGATTCAACCATAATCTGAGTTTTTGTTTGTTTTTGGGTTTCTCGGGTTTTAGCTAAACAGGAGACGTTTTTATGGATGAAACCTGATAATAAGCCTAGAACTAGCATCTAGAATGAAAACCGCATGTTTTGATCAAAGAAAATTGTAAGATTGGCATGATCGGGTTAGCATGCAAGAATTTCGGATTTTTGGTCCAGGAACCAGGTATTGCGTACTTACCAAGTGCGCAAGAAGGACTTCCTGCGTACTTACCAAGTACACAGGAGGAAGATCCTGCGTACTTACCAAGTGCGCAAGAAGTATTCTCTGCGCACTTGTCAAGTGCGCATGAGTATGGTCCTGCGCACTTAGCAAGTGCGCAGGCAGCAGACAGCAGGCAGCAGGCTGGTTAAGTAAAGTCAGTAAGTTTAGAATGATTTAACCATTAGAGTCGGGGTTGGGTCTAATGTGTATTTAACTACCTAATCCAGATCGGAAGTGACGTTGTTGGACCTTTGTTTAGGACAACCTAGAGAAGCTTATCAGGTGAGTTCTATGTGCCCCCTTCTATGTTATGTGCAAACCTTATTAAATGTTTTGGGGCTGAAATGTATACACTAAATGAATAAATGATATGAATGCTAATGTGATCATACGTGATGTATTAATATATATTTTATATATATATAAGAGAATGAATTATGAACAAAGAATGAAACGTATGTTTACAAAGAATGAAGGAAAGAACGGCTTAACGTAAATAAACGAAATCTTGCTTTATAATTATTTATATTGCATGTTACGAATGTATGAATACGTTATGGACGGAAACGAAGCTAACGGCTACTTCTGTAGATGGACGACCACGTGACTATTTTGCAACCGGGAAAGATACGTCCTTCGCAAGCTAGGACGTACAAAAAGCATAAAAGGGCGGTCGAAGTAAATGCTAAAAGAGTATAACGGTTGCATAAACAATATTTCGCGTGGGAAACAAATGCCTTAGGGCAGACGTGCGAATATGACGGACTACGACGGTAGAACGGGTAAGACGGACGGCCGAAGGTTGGCTGGACCAAAGTTAAGGCGGACGGTTTCTAGGACCGGACGAGTAAAAGGGCTACGACGGTAGCTCAAGGGCGTATGTCTTTGTGATATACGTACCGTAAGTTGGGTTGATCACCCTTATGTGTATGACCAATGAATGTTAAGGAAAGAAAAGGTGAATACATATCTATGTAATCACATAAGAATGAAGAAAGAAAAGTAAAAGCTATGAATACGTATTTGTAGAAATGTATGTATATAATTATGTATACTTATAAAGAAAAGAATGATCATACTTAATAGTTTTAAACTAGTACTCACCAGCGTTAGTTGACTTTTAGTATACATTTCAGGTACAGAAAGGAAGGGTCGTGCGAGGCGTGAAGGTTACCCGGCACAAGACTGACATCCCATATTTATATATGTTCAGACAAATGTTATGTACTTAATTTTAAAAGACTTCCGTTGTTATGTCATGTCATGTTACGTTATGTAATGAATGAATTCGAATGTTTTAAATTTAAGATCAGTGATTATGACTATGTTTATGAGTAAATCCAACAAGTGAGGTCACCCCGGTTTGGGGCCTTACAGACTTGCACCTAGTGAGCTGCAAGAATTATCTACACAACTAAAAGAGTTGTTAGATAAATGTTTCATTCGACCTAGCTCATCGCCATGGGGAGCTCCAGTCCTATTTGTCAAGAAGAAGGACGGGACTTTCCGCATGTGCATCGATTACCGGGAACTGAACAAAGTGACGATCAAGAACCGTTATCCTCTACCCCGCATCGATGATCTTTTTGACCAACTCCAAGGATCAAGTTTCTATTCCAAGATAGATCTTAGATCCGGTTATCACCAACTGAGAGTCCGAGAGGGGGACATCTCTAAGACGGCATTCAGGACTAGGTATGGTCACTATGAATTCATAGTCATGCCATTTGGACTAACCAACACACCTACGGTATTCATGGACCTCATGAACCGTGTGTGTAAACCCTACCTCGATCAGTTCATCATTGTGTTTATTGATGACATCCTCATCTATTCAAAGAATGAAGAAGAACATGAGGAGCATCTACGTTTGATTCTGGAATTGCTAAGGAAAGAACAATTGTATGAAAAACACTCTAAGTACGAATTCTGGATTGGTGAAGTGCAATTTTTAGGACATGTAGTCAACGAGTCAGGAAAACCTGTCGACCCATCTAAAATAGAAGCATTCAATAATTGGGCGGCACCGTCAACGCCAACTGAGGTGCGATAATTTCTCGGATTGGCTGGCTATTACCGTCGTTTCATTGAGGGATTTTCCAAGATTGCACAACCCCTCACCGTTCTGACCCAAAAGAGTAAACCTTATGACTGGGGTGATACAAGTGGAAGTTAAATCAGACGGCATTCGCTACTTCGCAGAGCGGATTTGGATTCCAGTGTACGGAAACTTAAGGGAACTGGTTATGGATGAAGCTCACAAATCTCGATACTCTATTCATCCAGGTTCTGACAAGATGTACCATGACCTAAAGGTGTTATATTGGTGGACGAAGATGAAGGCCGATATAGCCACCTATATGAGCAAGTGCCTAACATGCTCAAAGGTCAAAGTGGAAAACCAGAAGCCTTCTGGTCTACTTCAACAACTAGAAATCCCAATGTGGAAATGGGAACAGATTTCTATGGACTTCATAACTAAACTACCTAGAACCCCTAGCGGTTGCGACACCATCTGGGTTATCGTATATCGCTTGACAAAATCTGCACACTTCCTTGCATTCAAAGAAACCGACAAGATGGAAAAAATCACTCATATTTACTTGAAGGAAGTAGTCTCTCAGCACGGTGTGCCAATTTCAATCATTTCGGATCGAGATGCTAGATTCACCTCTCGGTTATGGCAATCATTGTAAAAAGCCCAAGGCACACGTCTAGACATAGGTACAACATATCATCCACAAACCGATGGTCAAACGAAACGTACCATCCAAACCTTAGAGGACATGCTACGAGCTTGTGTGATCGATTTCGGTAATACTTGGGAGTCTCACTTACCTTTAGTGGAGTTCTCCTATAACAACAGTTATCACATTAGCATCAAGGCGGCACCATTCGAGGCATTGTACGGACGTAAATGCCGATCTCCTATCTGTTGGCCTGAAGTTGGGGATAGCCAGCTTACGGGTTCTGAACTTGTGTTCGAAACATCTGAAAAGATCGTTCAAATCCAAAACTGTATGGCGGCAGCTCGTGATCGTCAAAAGAGCTACGCCGATAAGCGTCGTAAACCATTAGAGTTTCAATTAGGTGATATGGTTCTACTCAAAGTCTCACCTTAGAAAGGTGTAATTCGCTTCGGGAAGCGAGGCAAACTGAATCCTCGTTATGTTGGACCGTTCAAGATAGTAAAGAGAATTGGCCCAGTAGCGTATCAACTGGACCTACCGGAAGGACATAGTAGTGTACACGATGTCTTTCATGTCTTGAACTTGAAGAAATGTCTAGCAGACGAAACACTCGTAGTTCCTCTTGAGGAACTACACATCGATGAACAACTGCGGTTCGTTGAATAACCGGTGGAAATCATGGATAGGGAAATCAAAATGCTGAAACGCAATAAAATCCCTATTGTCAGAGTTCGTTAGAACTCGAAACGCGGACCGGAGTTCACGTGGGAGCGCGAGGATCAGATGATACGTAAGTATTCGCAACTGTTCAAGCAATCAACTTCAAACTTCTAAGGTACTATTCTAATTTTCGGGACGAAAATTCTTTCAACTAGGGGATGATGTGACACCTCAGAGTTTTTATTTTATTATTTTAATTTCCGGGACGAAAATTCTTTCAACTAGGGGATGATGTGACAATCCAGACTTTCCAGTTATTTCCGTTAGCAAATCCAGTTAAATCTTAACCTAGTTAACCCTAACTCAAACCCCAGGGACTAATTCTGCCTATTTTCAAACTCACATACACAAAACTTGGGGGACCAAACTTGTAATTAACTTATAGTTAATTCCTGTGGACTTTCATAAAGTCAAACTAACCAAAAATATAACTTAATTAACTCAATTCTAACTTCAAGGACTAATTCTGTCAAACTCTAAACAACATAGAATTACAGGGACTAATCTTGCAATAAACAAATTCTCGATTATGCTGACTTTTAGAAAGTCAAAATCGCGTGATTTATTCAAATTCGAGCTTTACAATCGATCTTCGTTTGAATTCATAACCGAAATAGGTGTTAATGATATTCACGACGTCTTTAAGGATTTAAACATCATCATTATGCACGAATTAAACCGATTTTTGACTCATTATACCATAACCGTCGACCACCACCGTATATCCAACGAATTCAATGAATTCGTGCATCTATTTCGCAAACTAACCATCGGCACACACTAGAAGAATTCCTCTCAAGCTTTTACACACATCAATTCGATCGGAGAAGTGGCCGGAGTCACCAGGGACCAAAGCAGTCGAAGCCGGAACCCATTCTAAGCGTACACAATCAATTCCAGCCCTACTCTTGTAATTGTTTACATACTTAGCTTCGTTTTAATCTGTTAATCAAAATCCCTATCATAATTGTGGCTTCCATTATCGGATTTAACACGATCCGATATCTAGGGTTCATACAGTTTTGGTCTAATCGAACCCTATCAATTCGATGTCAGTCTCATCAATTAAACAAGTCCTTGGAGTCGTTTCTATGCCGGAAGTGATAGCCCTATGAAATCTAGGGTTCATATCATCTAATCGAAACCGGATCGAATCTAGGGTTCATATGGTTTCGGTTTGATCGAGCCCCAATCTAAACACCATATCAATCAAATTAAACCACGGGGATAGGTTCGCAAGGCCTTAATCTGTAAAAGCCCCATGGTTTCAATAGTTTTTAACATAAGATTCGATCGAACCAATTCTGAGTTCATAGTTAGGGTTTTCGACATTTGAATCTCAGATTAAACGACCCTAGGGTTGACGATTTCCAAATTAAACACACCCACAGAATCGCCAATACTCGATTATCATAACCCCTAATCAATCTTTTTTATTCGTTGTTGAAATTTGTGGTTTGGGGACGGGTTTTGAACCGGGTATGCGTGGGGGAGGGAACCCGCAGTGAATTGTATGTTAAAACCATTCCCATCCGGATTTGTTCGCGATGCCCTAGCGGGTGGAGATGATTAAGACACTGGACTTGTGTGCAGGAGACCCGGGTTCGAGTCCGGTCTCCTGCATATTATTTTTGGGGCATTTTCTAGTTTTATTTTAATATAAAAACTTACCCCTATATTAATATATTAGTATATTAAAGTGTTTTAGCCTCGGAAAACACCTGTAGGCTCGAGTTTGAATTTATAACCTATTTTAATTATTATTCCCACTTTTAAAAATAATATATTTATGTTAATATCAAATTAAAATAATATGTTTATATTATTTTTAACCCGTAACTCCTACTATTAAATAATATATATTTTTATATTATTTCACCTCGTTTAAATTACTTTGCGTGACGTTTAAACTAAAAATAATATAATTGTTTATATTATTTACTCGCGTTTATTATACTCGGTTAAAAATAATAGATTTATTATTTTTTTCACACAAATGATTATTTAGATAATCCTGCGAAACCTAAAAATAATATATTAAATTATATTATTTTCCTAATTTTTGTAAACGACTCGAACGTACGAATTTATATATTTGTTTAATTATTATTTGTTATTAACGTATGACACGTAACGCTTCGATCGTAGTTTTTATATTAAGAATCTTTATTCCAGTATACACGTTCGTCTACTCTTAAATCCTTAGAATACGTTAAGACGTTCTAACTTTCCGTGTCGTCGTCACAAATCCCAACTTGTCCCTAATTTATGTGTTTATAATTTTAGGGCATACGTAAGTCGTCTGAGACTTACAATTGTGGTTTCAACTCATCTCTTGTGTGATCTAAACTGTGACACCTGACAAATTCCAATTAACATTGTTAACTTAAACCCCGTTATCTCACTCTAACCCAGTTAGTTCTGTTAACTCAGTTACAAACCTCAGGGACTAATTCTGTCATGATTCCAAACTCAAAAACCCATGAAATTCAGGGACTAGTTCTGTAAATACCCCAATGTCGATTTGTTTACTTCGTAAGTCAAAAATCGAGTGTCTTGAACTCAAATTCAAACTCGTAAATGATTAATTGTCCAAAGTTGTAACTGATTTACTTGTTATGGTCATAAACGATCATCATGGGAGTATTTAACATCTTTAACGATAGCGAAATAATCCCAATTATGGGTAATCATTTCATAACCGTCGAGTTCATCACTAATTCTCACCAATTCGCATCAAACCGTGAATCATTCCTCAATCAACTACCCTGCGCACCTCAAAAGAGTTCTTTAGAACATGTTGCATCATCCAATTCGATCGAAAACACAGTCTGTATCACTGGAGATCGAGTCACGCAAGGCGGAGTCCATTCTAGTCGCACACCATCAATTAGAGCATCATTTTGGTAATTGTTTATGTCCTTAGTTTCGTTTCTGTGTCTGAATGAAAAGCCCTATCATAATTAGGGCTTACATTACTGAATTAATCATGAACCGATTTCTAGGGTTCATACGAAACCAGTTTAATCAAACCCTATTCTAAACGTGTTCTTAATCCAATCAATCCACACTTGTAGACTCGTAACCACCCGCAGAGTGAAAACCCTCTATCAATTTAACATTTTAACATGGAATTTTTCATAATCCGAATTCTAGGGTTCGTCTTTATCTAATTTGGGGGTTTCGATCCTAGGGTAAATCAAAACGAAATTAACCTACATGGTTAGCTTCGTAATGACCTACTCCTTGAAAGCCCTATGTTAATTCAACCTTTTAATATCGAATTTATCGTGATCCGTAGCCAAGGGTTTGTTCTTGTTCGATTTGGGGTTTTTGATCTGGAACTGAACCAAAATGGAATTAAACCACATCAGTAGATTCGCAAGTCATTAATTGTTAAAAGCCCTATGATTTCAAAGCATTCTAACATCAAAACTGTTCAAGTCGATTTCATGTTCTTATTCTAGGGCTCGAATCTTAAAACCGAATTTAAACACACTTAAACTTACGGCTTTTCGAATTAAATCCCTTCCCAGGTCCGAAATACGGTAAGGAACAAAACCCTTTTGCCATTTTGGCTAGTCGCGACCGGATTTAGTGGGTTGGGACTGGGAGACCACAGGAACCCGAATGTTAAAAACAAATTGTCTCGGATTATGTCGCGATACCCTAGTGGGCGGGTGTGACATTTCGGGTTTTTATTCACGCTTTTATATTATGTATCATGTAATCATTTTCTATTAAATGAAATGCAAGTGTTTTTATTTAATTTTGTACAAAATATATATTTTTTTATTTTATGGATTTAAAATAATTAAAATTTTATAAGTTTTAAACTTATATAAAATTTTATAAAAATCTAAATTTAAAAGGTTCATAACATAAATATGATAATCTATCTAAATAATAATTAACTTTTATAAAAATATATTTATAATAATAATATAAGTTTATAAAATATAATTGAAATTAAAAAGAAATCTAATTAATTATTTTTATAAAAGTTAAGGGGCTGTTTTGAAAATTATGAAACTAAAAGGTTTTAAGACAAAAATCAGTTAAGGGGCTAATCCTGGACAAATCAAACCACAGGGACCAAATTGTAAAAAATCTCAGAGACTATTTTAAATCAAAATCAAACTCCAGGGACCAAAGTTGACAAATCCCAATTCGCGTTTCCGGTCGTCTCCCCCATTGACCGGCGGTCCAAGCCAATTTTCGGCGACCCACTCGACACGCCTGTCCCCTGCACATCGACAGCTCCCTGACCTCGTCGTCCCCACGCGAACAAAAGCACTCGACCAATTTGTCTCCCCAACATTCGAAACGTCCGATTATGTTTGTGGCCGAAAGCCCACGCCGCGCAATTGGCCCCGACAGTAGACCTCCACGCCTACAAGATGGCTCGATAGTTTCGTCTTGTCAAGACGAGTGTCTGGACATACTCAATTGCATGTCTCATTATCGGGATCGAACTCAGCTATAAATAGCCATTATCGGACCTGCACGAGCTCGCCATCCCTCTCCACCCACTCTCACTCAAAATTGAAGCCGGCATTGTGTTCGTCGTCTCTGCGAGAAGCTGTGACCAGAATCTCAGAGTCCAATTCGTCCCGAGTCGTGTTGTCCCGATCTTGGAAATTTCGGACCTTTGGCCCTGTCATCCAGACCCTTCGCGACCAGGTACGAGCCTCGAATTTGTTCCTTCACTTTCTGTTATCGTCTAGCAAGCTATCCCAAACGAAATCACGACCTCAAACATTGAGTTACCGGGCAAACCAAATGTCTCGGACACTGGTTTGCCGGTTACCGAGAACCAGCGACCAGTTTCGCACTCGTGGTTATCAATTAAACGATACACACATAACCAGCGATGGGCAGTAGCCCGCCTGGTTATACGTGTGTGTGTTTGTGTCGTAGGTCGCGGGTTCGAACCTAATGGCCTCCGGCCCAACCCATTTTTTTTTCTGTTTATATTTTATTTATTCATTTTATCTTATTTTAATATTTTCCCTATGCAATGAAAACTATTACGAGTTGGTTGACTCGTTCGTTTATTTTGGAAACAATTAAACAATTTCTCGTTACACATATTTAACCCGTTAAAGTTTTAAAATATTAAATAATAAACCCTATATTTTATAAACTCGTTTAAATAAGTTTTAATTCACAAAAGAAAATATATATATAATAATAATAATACAAATAAACAAGATATAAAATTTTATAAATATAATATCTACTTGTTTAAAAATATAAATATTTAACAAGATTAAATATATATTTTTAGATGTTAAATTTTACTAAAAATAATTATTATTTTACTACAATATTTTTACAAATAATTTTAAGGAATGTTATTATAAACCTATACACAATTAAATACGAATACACATATACAAACATACAATAATACATATTTATCTACGTAGGATTTCATCGTGCTTAGATTTCAACATCCTTATCACCTACACACGTGGATTAAAACATCCACAAGCCAGGTGAGTTACATAGCCCCTATTTTACATTTTTACATACTTTGGAGTGAAACATTATACATGCTACTCATCAAATTGTTTATATGTGTTATACATGTGGATTATATGCTTGTTCATCGTGAATTATCTTGGGTGTACATTCATTTATTTTAAACACGAAGAAAACCAACAGTAATATTAATAGATCTATTGTGCCTGACCAGCCCACCCATGTTGGGTGTTTATTAGTGCATACTTGGATATAGCCGCGTGTTATATTCAAACATACTAGATATAGTGAGTAACTATATTCAAACATACCGGGCCTAGCTGTTGTGCTATGCTCAAGCGCGTCAATCAAGGTTTGAATTGTGCTTAGATAAATGATACAACCATGTATGCTATGTTTAACAAGATAAACAATGAGTTGCAAAACGTTTGTATCTACTATTTATTGGTTCCACTAAACCTATGTACTCACCAACTTTATAGTTGACACTTGATTTAAATAATGTTTCAGGTTTGGATATGTGATTGCTTGCTGAAGATTCTACCACTTAAGAACTTATGGACCTAGTTAATTAAATCAATGTTTTGAAATAGACTAGGTTATTTGAATTTGTATTGCACTTGAATGTTTGTTGTCTTTAATTAATTTATGAATTATACAATATTTTAGTTATCATGTGCTTTTGAACTATCATTCCATTGTCCGCTTCGATGATTCCGCCATCGGTCGGGGTGTGACAGATAGGTATCAGAGCCATGGTTATAGGGAATTAGGTTATTAGACACAATGACCCAGACTATAACCCTAGGACTCCCTTTTATGTGTTACGTGCTAAATGATTAATTGCTATGTGAATTATTTGTAGTTATGTATTATTTGAATTTTCCCAAGTTTAGTGCATGAGACTTATATGCATACATACAAGGCTTTAAACACACAATACATACTTTACATACACATTTGACAAACAAACATATGCAAACAAACACACTACACATCCTTATCTATACTCTTTCCTCATCCATACTATTTGCAACATTCCTACATATTTTATACTCATAGACTCACAAGTCTATTAAATTCTTGAAAATCTCGTCAACAACTTAATTTCTTGAAAACTAGTAAAGGACATGTGCAATCCGGAAGGGTGACACCTGTACATTGGGTTTTCTGTCTAGGAAAGCATTTCGTATAAATCCAAATAAACGGACCCGTATGCTTTCCTGGGAATTCCTGAAGTGAGTGTTTACCTATAGGCTAAAGCATGTCTCCTTGAAAGTTTTGAGGAATTACTTAACGTTGATAAGTCATTGTATTCGCAAGAATACGATCCGAACCTAAACTCAAAATTTGGGGACATTATAGTAAGATAGGAAGAACTAGATGAACATGCAAAGCAAATCATTAGTACGGGTACACACGTAATAACGATTTGTAGTGCATGCGAATCCCGGCATCTCCTATTACGCGAATAATGATCTATGACATCATCTCCTACCCGGAATAGATGGCTTATTTTCCCCATCAACCTTGAATAAATACACATACATTGGCACGCGACATGATGAATCCCGCATTTTCTGCTTACATTATTCCCACTATAGCTCATATATATCCACTTTATCTAAAATATCATAAATTATTGTCTTTTCTTATGGTGTTAGAATGCTTCCTCGGCGTGCAAACTCTAGCACTTCCAACCCGGATCTTGCTACTCTTCTTGCCCAACTGGTGGGACAAATGACCCAAGCCAATAACAACAGTGACGGGTCTCACAACATCCAAGGAAACGATGGTACCAACCCGCATCAATGCACGTTTAAGCACTTTAACTCGTGCAACCCTACAAAATTTTACGGGACTGAAGGTGCTACCGGCCTACTACAATGGTTTGAAGGCATGGAAAGCACGTTCTTAAACAGTGACTGACCCGATAATCTTCGGGTTCGCTATGCCACAAGTGTACTTCAAAAGAGAGCCCTCACCTGGTGGAACGGTGAGAAACGCACTCGTGGTGTTGAGGTTGCTACATCTTTATCATGGGATGATCTGAAGAAAGCCATGACTGATGAATTCTATCCTCGAAATGAAATGAGGAAGCTCGAGACTGAGTTTTGGGATCTTGCCCAAGACAACGGGGATAATCTGGCTTACACCACCCGATTTCAAGAGCTGAGCGTATTGGTACCTCATATGATCACTCCCCTTGCTCGGGAAATTGAAAAATACATAGGCGGGCTACCTATGCAAATTCAGGATGCTGTGTTAGGAAGCAATCCTCCCACACTTGAAGCTGCTATCCGTCTATCCGCTACGCTATCCGACAACCACGTCAAAGCCGGAACCTTAACAAGAAAGGGTTCCAAGAAGGTTGTTTCTACTCTTGCGGCCGTCAAAGATATAAAACCAGAGTCTTCTCCGTAACAAGAAACGAAAGGGTCAAAACTTCGCAGCTGTAACTCCCACCGCACCTGCTATTCAAGTGGCACCTTTGGGTCAAAACCCAAAACCTTATTTGGGCCCAAATCCCCAATGTCAGACCTGCAAATACCACCATCCTGCCAACTTACCATGCCGATTGTGTTCAAGCTGCGGACGATATGGACACGTGGCCACTACTTGCCGTACCCGTCCTCCCGTCCATCAAGCTGCTCCATCCAACCGCCCAAACTATCCGGCACCTCTCAATGGTCGAGCATGTTACGAATGTGGAGACCCAAACCATTTCCGTGACCAATACCCAAAACTTCATCAACAAGGTGGTCCTCAAGGACGAGCGTTTAATATAAACGCTAATGAGGCACAAGCAAACAACGCCGTGATAAACGGTACGTTTCTCGTAAACAATCATTATGCATCCATTTTATTTGATACCGGTGCCGATAGGAGTTTTGTGTCTCTTACCTTTGAATCTCTACTTGCTAAACAAAGAACGAAACTTGACAATTCTTATTCCGTGGAGATAGCAAACGGAAAATCTATTACTATAAATTCTGTTATCCGCGACTGCAATCTCGAGCTTAATAATCATGTGTTCTCTGTTGATCTCCTTCCAATGCAATTGGGAACCTTCGATGTTATAATTGGCATGGATTGGTTATCCCAGCACCATGCTAAGGTTATTTGCTACGAAAAGTGCATTCGAATACCTCTCCCTTTAGGCGACACGTTTGTTATTTTCGGTGAAAAACCGTGTCGTGGTCTTCAACTCATGTCTTGCACATTGGCACAAAAGTACTTGCGGAAAAAGTACGTTGCCTTCTTGGCCCACGTAGTTGACACGAAAGACAAAGGTAAGAAATTGTAAGATATTCCGATCATTCGAGACCTTCCCGAGGTATTCCCCGAGGATTTACCCGGTCTTCCTCTCCCTAGACAAGTAGAGTTTCGTATTGACCTTGTGCCCCGAGCAACTCCCGTGGCAAAAGCTCCCTATCGTCTTGCACCTTCCGAGATGTAAGAAGTCGCAAGTCAATTACAAGAACTCTCATCCAAAGGATTCATCCGACCAAGCCATTCACCTTGGGGTGCTCCCGTGCTGTTCGTAAAGAAAAAGGATGGATCGTTTCGAATGTGCATTGATTATCATGAACTCAACAAGCTTACAATCAAGAACCGTTATCCTTTACCCCGTATCGACGATATTTTCGATCAACTTCAAGGTTCAACATGTTTCTCCAAGATTGACCTTCGTTCCGGATACCATCAACTTCGTGTTCTCAATGAAGACATTCCGAAGACTGCCTTTCGGACTAGATATGGTCACTACGAGTTCATGGTCATGCCTTTTGGCTTGACTAATGCACCTGCGGTTTTCATGGACCTCATGAACCGCGTATGCAAACCTTATTTGGACAAGTTCGTGATCGTTTTCATTGACGACATTCTCATTTATTCTAAAACGAAAGTGGAACATGAACAACATCTTCGTTTGAGTTTGGAGCTCTTGAAGAAAGAACGTCTATACGCCAAGTTCTCCAAATGTGAATTCTAGCTAAAAGAAGTTCAATTTTTGGGACACATAGTCAACGAAAAGGGGATTCATGTGGACCCGACAAAGATCAAGGCGGTAAAGAATTGGAGTACTCCTAAGACTCCTACCGAGATTCGTTCCTTCCTTGGACTAGCGGGTTACTATCGCCGCTTCATCTCAAATTTCTCCAAGATTGCGGTCCCGCTCACTGCCTTGACTCACAAAGGTAAACCTTACGAGTGGGGACCCAAACAAGAGGAAGCTTTTCAAACTCTCAAGCTCAAGCTCTGCAATGCTCCTGTTCTAACTCTTCTTAGTGGTAATGACGACTTTTTCGTTTATTTCGATGCATCCAACCAAGGTCTTGGTTGTGTTCTTATGCAGCGTGGCCAAGTAATTGCATACGCATCACGTCAGCTCAAAATCCACGAGAAGAACTATACGACCCATGATCTCGAGCTTGGTGCTGTCGTTTTCGCCTTAAAAATTTGGAGACACTATCTTTATGGCACCAAATGCGTGGTTTTCACCGACCACAAAAGTCTCCAACATATTTTCAATCAAAAAGAGCTTAATATGAGGCAACAACGATGGGTCGAACTTCTTAACGACTACGACTGCGAGATTCGCTACCACCCCAGCAAAGCAAATGTTGTAGCCGATGCCTTGAGTCGTAAAGAACGTATCATGCTTCATAATGTTCGTATTCATAACGATATCCAAGCCCGCATTCTCCAAGCACAACACACCTCGGTTACCGAGGGAAACATGTACCACGAAATGGCATGTGGTGTGGAACTCTTGCTATAAACTAAAGCCAACAGTCTGTTGTATTACCTGGATCGTATCTGGGTTCCCGATCGCGACGACCTTCGTATATTTTTGATGAACGAATCCCACAAGACTCGATATTCAGTACATCCCGGAGCTGATAAGATGTACATGGGTCTTCGTCAGCAATATTGGTGGCCCGGCATGAAAAAGGATATTGCCCTCTTTGTGGCAAAATGCTTAACTTGTTCTAAAGTAAAGGCCGAACACTAGAAGCCTTCCGGACTCCTCGAACAACCTGAAATTCCCATGTGGAAGTGGGAGAACCTTGCTATGGACTTTATCACCAAACTCCCATGCACTTCTAGTGGGCACGATAGTATCTGGGTTATTATCGATCGACTTACAAAGTCTGCTCATTTCTTGCCTATTCGTGAGGACTATCGAGTCGAGAAATTGGCTCGGATCTACATTGATGAGATCGTAAGTCGTCACGGAATCCCATTGAACATCATCTTCGATCGTGATTCGTGTTTTACTTCCCGATTTTGGCAATCATTACAATCGGCGCTTGGTACTCGTTTGGATTTAAGCACGGCTTACCATCCCCAAACCGATGGACAAACCGAGCGAAAAATCCAAACTCTCGAGGATATGCTTAGAGCTTGTGTCATTGACTTTGGCGGCAATTGGAATTCTCACCTACCACTGATCGAATTTTCCTACAACAACAGCTACCACACAAGTATTAACATGACACCGTTTGAAGCTCTTTATGGACGAAAATGTCGTTCACCGATTTGTTGAAACGAAATTGGTGAAGCACAAATCACCGGTCCCGAGCTTATCCATGAGACCACCGATAAAATCTCTCTTATTCGTGACAACATTCGAGTAGCAAGGAGTCGGCAAAAGAGCTATGCCGATAAACGACGAAAACCCTTGGAATTCCAAGTTGGAGATATGGTTCTTCTAAAGGTATCACCTTGGAAAGGCGTAGTCCGATTTGGAAAGAAAGGAAAACTTGCACCTCGATATGTGGGTCCATTCAAGATACTCGAAAGGGTAGGAAAAGTTGCCTACAAACTCGATCTTCCTTCAGAACTCAGCAACGTCCATCCGACTTTTCACGAGTCTAATTTGAAAATTTGCCTAGCCAACGAGAATCTCCACATCCCTCTTGATGAAGTACGCATTGACGAGAAAATGCACTTTGTGGAGAAACCCGTGGAAATCATAAACCGTGAAGTCAAGAAACTCATGCGTAGCCGCATCCCCATTGTCAAGGTCCGTTGGGAGTCTAAACGTGGACTCGATTTCACTTGGGAACGTGAAGACCAAATGAAGTCCAAATATCCGCATCTCTTTTCATAGCCTCCATTAGTTGAATTTCGGGGCGAAATTCCTTTAACAAGGGGAGACTGTGACATTTCGTGTTTTTATTCACGCTTTTATATTATGTATCATGTAATCATTTTCTATTAAATGAAATACAAGTGTTTTTATTTAATTTTGTACAAAATATATTTTTTCATTTTATGGATTTAAAATAATTAAAATTTTATAAGTTTTAAACTTATATAAAATTTTATAAAAATCTAAATTTAAAAGGTTCATAACATAAATATGATAATCTATCTAAATAATAATTAACTTTTATAAAAATATATTTATAATAATAATATAAGTTTATAAAATATAATTGAAATTAAAAATAAATCTAATTAATTATTTTTATAAAAGTTAAGGGGCTGTTTTGAAAATTATAAAACTAAAAGGTTTTAAGACAAAAATCAGTTAAGGGGCTAATCCTGGACAAATCAAACCACAGGGACGAAATTGTAAAATATCTGAGGGACTATTTTAAATCAAAATCAAACTCCAGGGACCAAAGTTGACAAATCCCAATTCGCGTTTCCGGTCGTCTCCCCAATTGACCGGCGGTCCAAGCCAATTTTCGGCGACCCACTCGACACGCCTGTCCCCTGCACCTCGACAGCCGAAATTGGTCTCCCTGACCTCGTCGTCCCCAAGCGAACAAAATCCCTCGACCAATTTGTCTCCCCAACATTCGAAACGTCCGATTGTGTTTGTGGCCGAAAGCCCACGCCGCGCAATTGGCCCCGACAGTAGACCTCCACGCCTGCAAGATGGCTCGATAGTTTCGTCTTGTCCAGACGAGTGTCTGGACATACTCAATTGCATGTCTCATTATCGGGATCGAGCTTGGCTATAAATAGCCATTATCGGACCTGCACGAGCTCGCCATCCCTCTCCACCCACTCTCACTCAAAATTGAAGCCGGCATTGTGTTCGTCGTCTCTGCGAGAAGCTGTGACCAGAATCTCAGAGTCCAATTCGTCCCGAGTCGTGTTGTCCCGATCTTGGAAATTTCGGACCTTTGGCCCTGTCATCCAGACCCTTCGCGACTAGGTACGAGCCTCGAATTTGTTCCTTCACTTTCTGTTATCGTCTGGCAAGCTATCCCAAACGAAATCGTGACCTCAAACATTGAGTTACCGGGCAAACCAAATGTCTCGGACCCTGGTTTGCCGGTTACCGAGAACCAGCGACCAGTTTCGCACTCGTGGTTATCAATTAAACGATACACACATAACCAGCGATGGACAGTAGCCCGGCTGGTTATGCGTGTGTGTGTTTGTGTCGTAGGTCGCGGGTTTGACCTAATGGCCTCCGGCCCAACCCATTTTTTTTTCTGTTTTTATTTTATTTAATCATTTTATCTTATTTTAATATTTTCCCTATGCAATGAAAACTATTACGAGTTGGTTGACTCGTTCGTTTATTTTGGAAACAATTAAACAATTTCTCGTTACACATATTTAACCCGTCAAAGTTTTAAAATAATAAATAATAAACCCTATATTTTAAAAGCTCGTTTAAATAAGTTTTAATCAATAAAAGAAAATATATGTATAATAATAATAATATAAATAAACAAGGTAGAAATTTTTATAAATATAATATCTACTTGTTTAAAAATATAAATATTTAACAAGGTTAAATATATATTTTTAGATGTTAAATTTTACTAAAAATCATTATTATTTTACTACAATATTTTTACAAATAATTTTAGAGAATGTTATTATAAACCTATACACATTTAAATACGAATACACATATACAAACATACTTAAAATACATATTTATCTACATAGGATTTCATCGTGCTTAGATTTCAACATCCTTATCACCTACACACGTGGATTAAAACATCCGCAAGCCATGTGAGTTACATAGCCCCTATTTTACATTTTTACATACTTTGGGGTGAAACATTATACATGCTACTCATCAAATTGTTTATACGTGTTATACATGTGGAATATATGATTGTTCATCGTGAATTATCTTGGGTGTACATTCATTTATTTTAAACACGAAGAAAACCAACAGTAATATTAATAGATCTATTGTGCCTGACCAGCCCACCCATGTAGGGTGTTTATTATTGCATACTCGGATATAGCCGCGTGTTATATTCAAACATACCGGATATAGTGGGTAACTATATTCAAACATACCGGGCCTAGCTGTTGTGCTATGATCAAGCGCGTCAATCAAGGTTTGAATTGTGCTTAGATAAATGATACAACCATGTATGCTATGTTTAACAAGATAAACAATGAGTTGCAAAACGTTTTTATCTACTATTTATCGGTTCCACTAAACCTATGTACTCACCAACTTTATAGTTGACACTTGATTTAAATAATGTTTCAGGTTTGGATATGTGATTGCTTGCTGAAGATTCTACCACTTAAGAACTTATGGACCTAGTTAATTAAATCAATGTTATGAAATAGACTAGGTTATTTGAATTTGTATTGCACTTGAATGTTTGTTGTCTTTAATTAAATTACTAAATTATGCAATATTTTAGTTATCATGTGCTTTTGAACAATCATTCTATTGTCCGCCTCGATGATTCCGCCATCGGTCGGGGTGTGACAGCGGGAGTGGTTAAGACAGTGTGCGTGTGTGGGAGAGACCCGGGTTCGAGACCGGGCTCCCACATTTATTTTCTGGAGGCACTTTTAATTATATTTAATTAGTAAAAATCAAACCTTATATTATTATATTAAGAGTTTTAACCCGAAAAACAACCCGTAGGCTCGGGTTTGATTTTATAATCCATTTTCATATTATTTCTCACTTTTAAAATAATATACTTATATTATTTTCAAACCACGACTCCGAATAAATAATATATTTATATTGTTTCCAAACCGTGACTCCTAGTATTAAATAATATATACTTTCATATTATTTTGTATCGTTTTATAACCTCGTGTGACGTTTGGAACTATATAATAATATAATTAGTTATATTATTTACTCGCACTGATTACTTCGATTAAAAATAACATATTTATTATTTTTGCCACTATGATTTTTAGTAATCATACGAACTTAAAAATAATATATTAAATTATATTATTTTCCTAACTTTTGTAAACGACTTTAACGTACGAATGTATTTATTTATTTATTATTCGTTATAAACGTACGACGCGTAACGCTTTTCCCTTAACGATCATATTAAAAATTTATATAATTCCGTAGACACGTTCGTCTACTCTTAAATCCTTAGAAAGCGTTAAGGTGTTCTAACTTCCGTGTCGTCGTCACAAATCCCAACTTGTTCCTAATTTATGTGTTTATAATTTTAGGACATTCGTAAGTCTTTTGAGACTTACACTCGTGGTTCCAACTTATATTTTTTATTCATTTAGTGTATACACTTCATCCCCAAAACATTTGAATTGATTTGCACATAACATAGAAGGGGGCATATAGAACTCACCTGATGAGCTAGTCTCGTCCTGTCCTAACCGCGGTCCAATGAGTGCCACACACGATCTGGATTGTCATTCTGATTCGGAGGTTTTGCTCACGAGCTCAGCAGTAACGTGCTTCTTCAATTTCGGGTCGATCCGTCAACTTTCTCTCTCTAGGCCTGAGCTCTCATTTCTCTCTCTAGATGTTGCAAATGAGAGAGTTGAGGCTTTCTTGGCCCTTATATAGATGGGTTTCCCTCATCCCGTTGGAACCCAGCCCGAGCCCATCCATTTTCCTTTCATTTTTGACGATTAAATCTCGATCGCGTTATTTATTTATTTGTTTACTATTTTTGGGATGTTACAGCGTTAGTCGCGCTAACTCGATTGGAGGTCGAACGGGTGCAATATTGACCTAATCATGCACCATGATGGTGGGAGGCATATAAACAGTCAACTGTCGGTTGCGAGCGCATTAGTTAACATGTTTATGGGTTAGCTACCTATTGATTTATATATTGAATGTACAACAATCTGTTAAACACTTCTATAAATTGAAACCTGTGAACTCACCAACCACATGTTGACATTTTCTTACATGTTTTTCTCAGGTCGCTTAAGATAAGGCACAGGTGCACACAATAGGACATGCATGGAATTCTGCCTTTTATTTATGTTTTATTAAACTGTTTGGACTATTTTAAATTGTGTTTGGTTTGGACTTTTGGACTATTCTTTTGGGCGCGTGTGTTTTTTGCATTTACTTTCTTTACGCTTCCGCATTAACTCTGATTGATATGATAATTTTCATTTGAGTCCCATATAGAGTCGTTCAATGTAACTAATGTCTGAGATCCTGGTTCGTCACTTCCCAAACGGTAAAACTCCGTTAGTTGAAATTTGAGGGTGTGACAGATTGGTATCAGAGCCATTGGTTATAAAGAACTAGGAATGTATACTAGACTATAACCTCACACATTAGTTACATGTCATAAACATTTGGATGTTTGGCACTTATATGTTATATTACAGGAACATGTCGTCAACTCCACCACCATCACCTAAGGCACCAGGACACGATGCACCTATCTTATCATCCCTGGGGCCCAAAAGGCGTCGGACTAGTTCTAGTGATTATTCGGTTGATCAGGGTGAACCGAGTAGCGCGCAAGCAACGAATCCTGCTCGCAATTGGAATGCATACCCGCAAATGATCTAAAGGTGGATCGAGATGGGAAATGTTCAATCACCCTACTTTAGTTCCGCTTCCTCATCATCTACTTTACCGAACTTGCCCTGCACTATGGAACAAGCTTTTGCAGCCTTTTTGTTTTATATGTCTAGGGAGTTGAGCATTGTGAAAGATGCTATTGATGAGATACCTGACATTCTGCAGTGAGAGACACAAATAGAGGAGAATAAAGTAGGAATTGAGCTTTTGACTGCTGAGCTAGCAGTGACGGATCAGGTCCATAATGTTTTGGTGGATCGGGTGACACATTTGGAGACAAGGGTAGACACCTCTAATTTTGAGGTAGGAGGAATTCTGGAGAGAGTGGCTATTTTGGAAGGCCAGCTGTAGGTAGCAAACCATGCAGCCGAAGGACTTCAAGAAAGAGTGACTCACTTGGAAGCCCAACTGCAAGCAGCCCTATATGCGGAAGACATTCCACTTTCAGACAAGGAGGAAGAACCCTTCTAGGATGAGCCCTTAGAGGAGGAGCCACCCGAGGAAGAACCGGTGGAGATCGATGATGCACAATCATACGTTTCTTCCGATGAAGAGGATGTTTGATGATCTTCCTATTCTATCTTTCTTTTTCATTCATGTTTTGCTTATGTTATTTCTCTTTTCAATCCTAGATGGGTAAGGTTGTTCCCATTCAATAAAAGCATGAGAAGTTTAATGTTTGAGTTATTTATTTTGTAGCCTTACAATTTATTTAATTTTCAAAATATTAGATGTTGTATTTCCTTACTTGGTTTAATATGCGATATATTTCTCATTGTTTGAATTTGTGGAGGTCGTGCTGGTGGCCGGGGTACCATCAACATGACAGCAGCGGAGTTAGCGGCACTAATCAACGATAGTGTGGCTGAGGCACTAGCAGCACAGAATGCTGCAGGTAAATGCTTTAACTATTGACTAATGATGTCAATTCATCTCTTAAAGCGCCTTTCCTAAGCTCTATAATCCCAATCCTTTGTTATTTCTAAATCCAGGCCAGCAAAACCAACAGAATCAGCAACCAGCATGCACGTTTAAGACATTTATGGACTATAAGCCCCACACTTTTAGTGGAGCTGAAGGAGCTGTCGGACTACTCCGATGGTTCGAAAAGGTAGAATTGGTGATTGCCATGTGGAACTGCCCAGTGGCCAATCAGGTCAAGTTCACCGTTGGAACTTTGGAGGGCCCGGCTCTCACGTGGTGGAACGCTCAGGTCCAGATGTTGGGTCTGGCCATGGCAAATGGACTCCTGTGGGAGGAGTTTAAGACGATGATGAAGGAGGAGGACTGTCCTCGCGATGAAATTCAGAAATTGGAAGGTGAATTTTAGAACTTGAAAATGGAAGGCTCTGAAATTGAGATGTATACCACACGCTCCCATGAGCTCGCTACCATGTGCCCACATACGACAACTCCAGATTACAAGAGAATTGAGCTGTATATTGGAGGTCTAGTGCCTCAGATTCAAAGTATGGTTACTTCGTCCAATCCTACTACCATCCAACAAACGATCAGACTGGCTCACAAGCTAACCGATCTAGCGGTGACTCAAGGGACTTTACCCCCGAGAGGTCCGGTCTCTAAATCCACCGATAATCATAAACACAAGTATGATCACCACTCCAACTCTCACTCCAAAGGACCCCCGTTCAATCAACCCCAGCAGCAGCAGCAATGAAAGTTTGAGCTTGCTAAGAATTTCAATCAGACGACCGTCTCAGGTCAAAATCAAGGTAGTTATGCGGGGAGAGCCCCCAAGTGCAACAAGTGCAATTACCAACATGTCGGTGCTTGTGACCGTTATCAACGGTGTGGCAAGATGGGCCACACTGCAAAGGATTGTAGAGTGGATCTTCAGAATAAGCAACCATTTCGACCACAAGGGTCCACAAAGGGATGTTTTCAATGCGGTAAAGAGGGACATATTTAGAGGGATTGTCCTCAGTCGAAGAGGAATGGTAATGGAAATGGGAAAAGAAATGGAAATGGTAATGGTAACGGCAATAACCAGGGTAACAATGGTAACGGCAACAACAATCATGACAACAACAGTGGTGGCAATAATGCCAATAATGGAGGGAATGGTGCGAAAGGGCAAGATTTCGTGCTAGGATCTGGAGAAGCTCGTTATGATCATAATGTGGTCACCGGTAAGTTTCTCTTAAATAATTACTTTGCTTCTGTCCTTTTTAACACTTGTGCTGATAGGAGTCTTATATCTAGAAAACTTAGTGACATGATAAAAGGAACTCCAACTCTGTTAGAAGCTAAGTTTATAATAGAGAAAGCTGATGGCCAAATAATTGAAGCAACCCACATTCTTAAGGGTTGTAAGCTTGAACTAGCTAGTCATAAACTTGATATCGACCTTATGCCGGTCACGCTTGGTAGTTTTGATGTAATTGTCGGCATGGATTGATTATCTAAAAACCAAGCCGAAATCATATGTCGTGAGAAAATTGTTCGCATTCCTCTCCCGAGTGGAGAAACCCTTTCCGTTCAGGGCAAAAAGGGTGGTGCAGTCATGGGCATCATATCCTTTATGAAAGCACAGAAATGCCTTCGAAAAGCGCATACTGCTATTTTGGCTCTCGTTGTTGAGCAGCCAATAGAAGAGAAGAAAATTGAGGATATTCCCATCGTTCGTGATTTTATGGAAGTATTTCCTGAAGATTTTCCTGGTCTGCCACCACACCGTCAATTCGAATTCCAAATCGATCTAGCACCCGGAGCGGCACCGATCGCTCGGGCACCTTACAGACTGGCACCTAGTGAATTGCAAGAACTATCTACTCAGTTACAGGAATTGTTGGATAAAGGTTTCATCCGACCTAGCTCATCGCCATGGGAGCTCCAGTCCTGTTTGTCAAGAAGAAGGACGGAACTTTTCGTATGTGTATCGAGTACCGTGAGCTAAATAAAGTCACAATCAAGAATCGTTATCCTTTGCCTTGCATAGATGATCTCTTTGATCAACTCCAGGGATCTAGTTTCTATTCCAAGATAGATCTTAGGTCCGGCTACCATCAATTGAGAGTCCGAGATGAAGATATCTCTAAGACTGCTTTCAGGACAAGGTACGACCACTATGAATTTATGGGCATGCCCTTCGGATTAACCAACGCACCTGCAGTATTCATGGACCTCATGAACCGTGTGTGTAAGCCATACCTTGATCAATTTGTCATCGTTTTCATCGACGACATTCTCATTTATTCCAAGAACAAGGAGGAACATGAGGAACATCTATGTTTAATCCTGGAATTACTTAAAAAGGAGCAGCTTTATGCTAAGTTTTCCAAGTGTGAGTTCTGGATTCGGGAAGTTCAATTCTTAGGACATGTGGTTAACGAGAAAGGAATACATGTCGATCCATCAAAGATAGAAGCCATCAAGAATTGGGCAGCACCGACGACCCCGACTGAGGTGCGACAATTTCTGGGATTGGCTGGTTATTACCGTCGGATCAACGAAGGATTTTCAAAAATTTCACAACCTCTCACTGCCTAAAACTGGGGCGATAACCAAGAGTCAGCATTGCAACATCTTAAGTAGAAACTTTGCAGTGCACCTATTCTAGCTCTTCCGGAGGGAACAGATGATTTTGTGGTGTATTGTGATGCATCCATTCAGGGTTTGGGTTGTGTATTAATGCAACGAGAAAAGGTGATCACATACGCTTCACGTCAACTAAAAGTTCACTAGAAAAACTACACTACTCATGACCTAGAGTTGGGAGCTGTAGTTTTCGCACTTAAGATATGGAGACACTATTTGTACGGTACCAAGTGCACCATCTACACCGATCACAGGAGTCTTCAGCATATCTTCGAGCAGAAAGAGCTGAACATGCGACAACGTCGTTGGGTCGAACTTTTGAATGATTATGACTGTGCGATCCGATATCATCCGGGTAAATCTAACATTGTAGCTGATGCCCTAAGTTGAAAGGAAACCAGGCCTAAACGAGTTCGAGCATTACAACTTACCATTCACCCCGTATTACCTGACAAAATTCGTAGTGCTCAACTCGAAGCCTTGAAAGAAGAAAACCTACCGCTAGAAGGTACACGCGGTATGGAAGCACAACTCGAGGTCAAGTCTGACGGTATTCGCTACTTCGCAGAGCGAATATGGGTTCTAATATTCAGAAATTTAAGGGAACTAGTAATGGATGAGGCTCATAAATCTCGTTACTCTATTCATCCAGGTTCCAACAAGATGTATACCTAAAGGTGCTGTATTGGTGGCCAAAGATGAAGGCCGATATAGCCACCTATGTGAGCAAGTGCCTGACTTGCGCGAAGGTCAAAGTTGAATATCAAAAGCCTTCTGGTCTTCTCCAGCAACCGGAGATTCCCATGTGGAAATGGGAGCAAATATCCATGGACTTTATCACAAAATTGACACGAACTCCTACCGGATGTGATACCATTTGGGTAATCGTTGACCGCTTAACAAAGTCCGCTCACTTCTTAGCAATAAAGGTAATCGACAAAATGGACAAGCTTACTCGTATTTATTTGAATGAAGTAGTATCTCGGCACGGGGTGCCACTCTCTATCATTTCGGATCGTGATGCACGATTCACCTCTCGTTTCTGGCAATCGTTACATAAAGCTTTAGGCACGCGTCTAGATATGAGCACAACATACCATCCTCAAACTGATGGCCAAACAGAACGTACTATTCAAACTCTGGAGGACATGCTACGAGCTTGTGTGATTGATTTCGGAAACACCTGGAAGTCTCATCTACCGTTGGTGGAGTTCTCCTACAACAACAGTTATCACACTAGCATCAAGGCAGCTCCATTTGAAGCACTATATGGACGGAAATGTCATTCTTCTATTTGTTGGGCTGAAGTTGGGGATAGTCAACTTACAGGTCCTGAACTCGTACTTGAAACTTCTGAGAAAATCATTCAAGTTAGAAACCGTATGGCAGCAGCTCGTGATCGCCAAAAGAGCTATGCCGATAAGCGTCGTAAACCGTTAGAATTTCAAATAGGGGATATGGTCCTATTAAAAGTCTCACCTTGGAAGGGTGTCATTCGTTTTGGGAAACGAGGCAAATTGAATCCTCGTTATGTTGGACCATTCAAAATACTGAAGAGAATTGGCCCAGTAGCGTATCAACTGGACCTACCTGAAGGACTTAGTGGTGTACACAACGTCTTTCACATCTCAAACTTGAAGAAATGTCTGGAAGACAAATCACTAGCGGTTCCTCTCGAGGAACTACACATTGATGAACATTTACATTTCATCGAAGAACCTATGGAAATAATGGATAGGGAAGTCAAAACGTTAAAACACAGTAAAATCCCTATTGTTAGAGTCCGTTGGAACTCGAAACGTGGACCGAAATTCACTTGGGAGTGCGAGGACCAGTTCAGGCGCAACTATCCTCATCTGTTCAAGCAATCCACGTCAAAAACTTAAGGTACTATTCTAATTTTTGGGACGAAAATTCTTTTAACTAGGGAATGACGTGACACGTTAGAAATTTTTATTTTATTTTTTTTTATTTTAATTTTCAGGACGAAAATTCTTACAACTAAGGGGATGATGTGACACCCGACAAATTCCAATTAACATTGTTAACTTAAACCCCGTTATCTCACTCTAACCCAGTTAGTTCAGTTAACTCAGTTACAAACCTCAGGGACTATTTCTGTCATGATTCCAAACTCAAAAACCCATGAAATTCAGGGACTAGTTTTGTAATTACCTCAATGTCGATTTTTTGACTTCGTAAAGTTAAAAATCGAGTGGCTTGAACTCAAATTCAAACCCGTAAATGATTAATTGTCCAAAGTTATAACTGATTTACTTGTTATGGTCATAAACGATCATCATGGGAGCATTTAACATCTTTAACGATAGCTAATTAATCACAATTATGGGTAATCATGTCATAACCGTCGAGTTCATCACTAATTCTCACCAATTCGTATCAAATCGTGAATCATTCCTCAATCAACTACCCTGCGCACCTCAAAAGAGTTCTTTAGAACCTGTTGCATCATCCAATTCGATCGAAAACACAGTCTGTATCACCGGAGATAGAGTCACGCAAGGCGGAGTCCATTCTAGTCGCACACCATCAATTAGAGCCTCATTTTGGTAATTGTTTACATCCTTAGTTTCATTTCTGTGTCTGAATGAAAAGCCCTATCATAATTAGGGCTTACATTACTGAATTAATCATGAATCGATTTCTAGGTTTCATACTAAACCAGTTTAATCGAACCCTATTCTAAACTTGTTCTTAATCCAATCAATCCACACCTGTAGACTCGTAACCACCCGCAGAGTGAAAACCCTCTATCAATTTAACATTTTAACATGGAATTTTTCATAATCCGAATTCTAGGGTTCGTCTTTATCCAATTTGGGGGTTTCGATCCTAGGGTTAATGAAAATGAAATTAACTTACATGGTTAGCTTCGTAATGACCTACTCTTTGAAAGCCCTCTGTTAATTCAACCTTTTAATATCGAATTTTTAATGATCCGTAGCCTAGGGTTTGTTCTTGTTCGATTTGGGGTTTTTGATCTGGAACTCAACCAAAATGGAATTAAACCACATCAGTAGATTCGCAAGTCATTACTTGTTAAAAGCCCTATGATTTCAAAGCATTCTAACATCAAAACTGTTTAAGTCGATTTCATGTTCTTATTCTAGGGATCGAATCTTAAAACCGAATTTAAACACACTTAAACTTACGGCTTTTCGAATTAAATCCCATCCCAGGTCCGAAATACTGTAACGAACAAAACCCTTTTGCCATTTTGGCTAGTCGCGACCGGATTTAGTGGGTTGGGACTGGGATTCGATCGTTGTGTGTATGGGAGGGAGACCACAGGAACCCGGATGTTAAATACAATTTGTCCCGGATTATGTCGCGATACCCTAGCGGGAGGGACTGGTTAATATAGTGTGCGTGTGTGGGAGAGACCCGGGTTCGAGACCGGGCTCCCCCATTTATTTTTTGGAGGCACTTTTAATTATATTTAATTAGTAAAAATCAAACCTTATATTATTATATTATTATATTAAGAGTTTTAACCCAAAAAACAACCCGTAGGCTCGGGTTTGATTTTATAATCCATTTTCATATTATTTCTCACTTTTAAAATAATATACTTATATTATTTTCAAACCCCGACTCTGAATAAATAATATATTTATATTATTTCCAACCCGTGACTCCTAGTATTAAATAATATATACTTTCATATTATTTTGTATCGTTTTATAACCTCGTGTGACGTTTGGAACTATATAATAATATAATTAGTTATATTATTTACTCGCACTGATTACTTCGATTAAAAATAACATATTTATTATTTTTGCCACTATGATATTTAGTAATCATACGAACTTAAAAATAATATATTAAATTATATTATTTTCCTAACTTTTGTAAACGACTTTAACGTACGAATGTATTTATTTATTTATTATTCGTTATAAACGTACGACGCGTAACGCTTTTCCCTTAACGATCATATTAAAAATTTATATAATTCCGTAGACACGTTCGTCTACTCTTAAATCCTTAGAAAACGTTAAAGTGTTCTAACTTCCGTGTCGTCGTCACAAATCCCAACTTGTTCCTAATTTATGTGTTTATAATTTTAGGACATTCGTAAGTCTTTTGAGACTTACACTCGTGGTTCCAACTTATCTCTTGTGTGATACTGCCTACGCTATTCAGGTGAGTTTTCACGGCCCCTTTTTACTGTTTTAAACTAGGGGAGAAAACATGTCGTAAATGCTTTTTGATTTTTGTAATTCATATATGATATCACTTATATGACTATGCGTATACATTATTCTTTAAGTCCTCACATCGGACCGTTAATATGAACATAGCGAGGTAATTTGAGTAGTACTACTGGGTTTAACAAACCTCACCCGCGTTAGTCGCGCTAACTCGATTGGAGGTCGAACGGGTGCAATATTGACCTAATTGCAACATTTTTGATTTTTAGTATATGTACTTCAATTCAATGTAATGCATTTCTAACTCAATTCTAGTGCACTGTTTGTTCTATTCGTACCATCAATTAAATACTATACTTCAATGCAAATCCACCAATTTTACTCGGTTATATTCTATTAAAACACTACATAAGTATCTATTTATACAAATACGTCAAAGACTAAAGTTACAAGGTCTGATGTTGAAAAATAGCAAGAAACCCTAATGGGCACGGTCGCGCCTCGTTTTGGCACGGTCGCACCAAGTGCTTTGGCACGGTCGCGCGACTTGCTTTGGAACGATCGCGCCCGGTGCCTTGGCACGGTCACGCCTCGTTTGGACATGGCCGCGCCTAGTACCAGTAGAAACGAAAATGCAGTTTCAATCACCGAATCGTTTGATTTCGTAACGGATATTCACTTCATTACCATTAACGAAAATATTAAGACTACCAATTACAGCAATTGACTCAATATCATTCGATTCAACCACAAAACCGTCAAAACATTCTTGAAACCACCGATTCTCCATTTCAATTCGAAATTCTCTCAATCAAACCCTCCATACGCATCACTCGATCAGCTCTAAAGCTTCTGGACACGTCGATATAGCCGGAATCGCATCAGAAGACGCCGGAAGCCAAACCCGTCGTCGCCGGAACTCTCCTCTACCGTACGCTATCGATTCATCGTCTTTCCGGGTAATTGAAACCATATTTTCATTCGATTTAGTCTATAGATCAAAAGCCCCATCCTAATTTGGGCTTCTAATATGGAAATCATCTCAAACCCGAATCTAGTTTTTGTTCAAAATAGTTTAATCGAATCCGGTCCTAAACACGTTTTAAATTCAATTAATCTATACAAAAAGACTCGTAATAATCTATTGGGTGAAAGCCCTATGATTTCCAACCCTGTTATTATAAGAATTAGTCAAATCGTTCCTGATTTGAAACAGACGCGGTCGCGCTAATCATCTAGCGCGGTCGTGCCTCATGAGACGCGGTCGTGCTGGTTACCAGCGCGGTCGTGTCCTCCTGTCCAGACCCAATCATGCCCTTTGGCTAATCTCAGTCGTGTCTTAGAATCATAGAAACGATCGTGCCTGGCCAAGGCATGGTCGTGCCTAATGATTTAGTTAGTTAAGCCCTCTGTTTGATCAACACGGTCGCGCCCTAACTAGCATGGTCGCGCCCGTGGTTCGAGCACGATCGTGCCCTTCCCAGGCACGGTCGTGTGTGAGTTAAATTTTTGGCAGAATTATAATTTTTATATATTTTTCAAACAATAAACATTTCTGATTAAATTTCAAAATAAAAACAATTGATTTTTATAAAAATGCATTAATTCTATTTAGAAAGATCAAATAGTTAATCTTGGAATAAATAGAAAATTATTTATTTAAAGTTTATAAAAATTAAATTTACAATTGTTGTTGAACCTTTCATTTAAAAAGTATCTTAATGATTAAGTTACATATTTTATAAATAAATAAATAAGGAAATGATTATTTATTTAATTTATATTTAAACAAAAATAATTATTTATTTGTACTTAATTACATCAAATACGTACACTATTTTCATAAACAACACTCCCTTAACCTACTTATTTAGCTATTTAATTTCAAACCTTAACTCAAAATGTTCTAAATATATTATTTCAAACTTTATATCGTATTCAATACTTTCAAATACAAATCAATGGTCTTATACACAAATTCAAATTCAACTTTAAACTTAAACTTTTGTGCACACTATTGATACAATACGCATTACACACTAGGTTAACTTGTGCATTTCAAGGATCCTTATTCTATCTAGTATCTTTGTTAGCTACGCCTTCAAACCAGGTGAGTATTTCATAGCCCCTTTTACTCTTTTACATTTTTGGGGTGTAACATGAACACTATTCAAATTACATGTTTACATTTACACAAACAACACAAATACAAATCCTATTTACATTCATGTGTGCAATTTGAGCTTTATGCCCGAGTGCTATGTGTGCTAACTTTTGTGAACACTTATGTGCAATCATTAACTATTCAAGCCGACGGTTTTCAATGATAGATCTATTGAGTCTGACAAACCCACCCAGATTGGGGTGATTGATACCGACAACACAATTTTGCATGCTAGTTACAAAGGTTTGATTGTACTTAGTTACACAATAGTTGCTCCCCATAAATGTCTTATTTATCATGTTATGTATGGATTTGTTTTTCAACTATATGCTACCTATATACAAACCTGTGTTATACTCGTCAACTTTTTAGTTGACTTTATTTTATTCATGTTTCAGGTCCTAATATGTGAGATTGATCAAGATGTGCTACATAGAGGCTTGGACTTAGTTAAAATAAATAAAGAACTTATGTATTTCAATTATGTTTCTTTTCTTGGAATTGGTTTTGTTTGAATGTTTGTAATGAAATTTGAAAATTAATATATTTCAATTTAGTCAACCTTGTGCTTATGAACAGTCTACATGTCCCGCCCCGATGATTCCGCCATCGGTCGGGGTGTGACACTAATCATCTACCATGATGGTGGGAGGCATATAAACAGTCAGCTGTCGGTTACGAGCGCATTAGTTAACATGTTTATGGGTTAGCTACCTATTGATTTATATATTGAATGTACAATAATCTGTTAAACACTTCTATAAATTGAAACCTGTGAACTCACCAACCTCGTGTTGACATTTTCTTACATGTTTTTCTCAGGTCGCTTAAGATAAGGCACAGGTGCACACATTAGGACATGTATGGAATTCTGCCTTTGATTTATGTTTTATTAAACCGTTTGGACTATTTTAAATTGTGATTGGTTTGGACTTTTGAACTATTCTTTTGGGCGCGTGTGTTTTGCGCATTTACTTTCTTTACGCTTCCGCATTAACTCTGATTGATATGATAATTTTCATTTGAGTCCCATGTAGAGTCATTCAATGTAACTAATGTCTGAGATCCTGGTTCGTCACTTCCCAAATGGTAAGACTCCGTTAGTTGAAATTTGGGGGTGTGACACAAACCACTACTCAATCCAAGTGAGTTTCACGGCCCCTTTTACTGTTTTTATTTGGGGGAGATAACATGTCACAACCTTTTTGGGTTATTGTAATTCATATGATATCAGTGTTGTGGCTAAGCGTAACACACTATCATGAAAAGTCCTCACACACATCGGACCGTTAATATGGTATGAGCGAGGTAATTTTGGTAGTACTACTCGGTTTGACAAACCCCACCCGCGTTAGTCGCGCTACTCGATTGGAGGTCGAACGGGTGTTATATTGACCTTAACACATTAGTCAGAGTTGATAGACCTGGCTGGAGGCAAACAAAGAAACACACTGTCAGTTTCGGTTGCGAGTGCTTTAGCAAAACATGAATATAGGCATGCAACCTATTGATATATATATTGAATGTACATAATCCGCAAACGCTTTATTTGAAATGATTGAAACCTGTGAACTCACCAACCTAGTGTTGACTCGTTTTCTTACATGTTTTCTCAGGTTGGCACTCAGGATCACATTAAGTCATGCATGTGTCTTGGACTTCAATTGAAATAATTATCTATTGAACAATCTTTATGTTTCATTTGTATTTGGATTTGGGCGCGTTGTTTTACGCATTTACTTTCGTTTAACGCTTCCGCATATACACTCTGAACCTTGATCTTTTATGTTATTACATTTCAAGTCCCATATAATGTCGTTTGAAGTAACTGATGTCTGAGATCCTGGTTTGTCACCTTCCAAAATGGTAAAACACCGTTAGTGGAATTTGGGGGTGTGACAATAAGTCATCGAGAGGCTTAGTCATCAACCATAAATTGATCAACTAGAACTCATATCAGGATGATTAGTCGGGAATCGTTTGATCCGAGTATTCACTCGAGTTGAAATACACTACGATGGTCCAATCCAGCGGATTGTGGATGGAATCATGCACGCGAAATGCGACTTCGAGAAGTGAAACTGGTTCATGGATATGTGTTACTGGAAGAGGCACAGTAGCCGTTCTTCCAACTGAGTCGGGATAGGGTTTGAGTATGCAATGAGCAAGGTGTTCTTAACTTTGTGGTCGATATTTCTTCCACAGAATATCGACCAAAGCGCGAGCCCACGACTCGGGAAAGTGATGACATCTATGTGTCATTGAATTTCTACAAAGATTCGTGCAACGATCTGCCTCCACACGGTGTACCTCAAGCGAGGTCCACGGGTTCGGGCTTGAAGTAGAGTAAATCTAATGAGATCGAAATATAGTTGCTAGTGGGTGCAGGAGGGACTCGCCTTCGACGAACCCAACTCCCAAAGAGATATGTGCTAGTGCTGGGTGTCGTCCATAATACGGTCTTGAGAAGACACAACATTCCCTGATTGTGTCCTCGATAGGCTCAAGCCGGTGTCATCTTCGGCTCTGATGGTGTAACAAAGGTGCAGATGATGGTGGTGTGAGTGACTCCTCCGAAGGCTCCGTCTTGCTGCCCTTGGATGGGAGTAGATGTTGTTCTGATGATTCCCCGAGTGTCGCCACTGAATGATGATGCAATGCGAATGACGTGTTCCTCATCAGTAGAGGGTGATATGAAAGATGTCAACATGATTGCAATGCAATGTATGTATGAATGCTATGTGTATCATGTATGAGTTTCTGTGTCATGTAACTAATGCATGTGTGCGGTTATATTCTAGTATGCAATCCTAGTTCTCTATAACCAATGGCTCTGATACCAATCTGTCACACCCCTAAAATCCACTAACGGAGTTCTACCGTCAGGAGCGTGACAAACCAGGATCTTAGTCATTAGTTACGTCAACCGACTCTATATGAGTTTAAACAAAACCATTAAATGTTCAGAGTTAAATGCGGAAGCGTAAACGTTAAAATGAAATCAAAAGTAATTACACCAACAAAGCGTCAATTAATGTAAGTAACTGTTAAAATGTTTGAAATGAATGCCATTATAGAAGTACTCCATGCATGTCCTAAGTGTGCAATCTGGGCCAATGCGACCTGAGAAACATGTAAGAAAAGTGTCAACATGAGGTTGGTGAGTTCACAGGTTTGTATGTAAAAAATTGCTTGAGTGTTGCTGGATCCACATACGTAAGTCACACCTATTGCTAGCTAGACAATGTACAAGTTACTCTAAGCGCTCACAACCGAAGCTGACTGTTTGTTTGCCTCCAGCTAGGTCTATAAACTCTGACTAATATGTTTAGGCCAATCTACACCCGTTCGACCTCCAATCATGCTAGCCCGGGTGGGGTTTGTCAAACCCAGTAGTACTACTCAAATTACCTCGCTAAGTCCATATTAACGGTTCGATGTGAGAACTTTAATGATAGTGTTTACGCTTAAGTACACAAGTGGTAGTGAAATACTATGTGATCCATGTCCGTTTGTGTGTACGTCTTTCCCCAGCGGGAAGACAAGTAACGAATGTCTGTTCGTACGCATGTTTCTCCCCCAACGGGGAAACAAGTAAAAATGATGTTCGTTTGTATGCATGTTTCTCCCCAACGGGAAAACATGTAAAATGATGCTCGTTTGTATGCATGTTTCTCCCCAACGGGAAAATAAGTAAAATGTTGCTCGTTTGTATGCATGTTTCACCCCAACGGGAAAACAAGTAAAATGATGCTCGTTTGTATGCATGTGTCTCCCCAACGAGAAAACAAGTAAAATACTATTTGTTTGTGTATATGCATGTTTCTCCCCCAATAGGAAAACAAGCAAAAAGGGGTCGTGAAAACTCACCTGCATTGCGTAGTACGTAGTATCATACAAGTAAAAGATTTGGTATACAAGTGTCAACCTACAACGGCTCACGTATGTCCTAGAATTATAAACATAACAATTAGAGACACATGGAATTTTGTGACGATGACACGGAAGATTTGGATGTCCTAAAATACACATAGGACCAACGAGTAGACGAACGTGTACACGGGAATAAGGGTTTCTTAATTTAATAATTAAGGTAAATATGTTTCGTGTCGAACGTTTCTATTTACGAATAATAAATATATAAATATATACATTCGTGTGTTTGTACCAAACATGGTGTAGAAGAACAATATATAATAAATATATTACTTTTAAGTTCGTAAGACCAATATAATAAACATTTGCGTGAAAAAATAATTAATATATTATTTTTAATCGAATAAATAGACGTGAGTAAATAAAATAATAAATTATATTATTTATAATTTTTGAATCGTTTCATAAAGTTTATAATCGTGGCGAAAATATAAAAATATATATTATTTTTAATCTAGGTCACGGGGTCGAAAATAATATAAATATATTATTTTGTTTAGAGTGGTGGTTTGAAAATAATATAAATATATTATTTTTAAAAGTGGGAATAGTATTAAATACGGGGTATGAAACTAAACCCGAGCCTACGGGTGATTTTCGGGGTTAAAACTCGTTTATATATCAATATAATATTATGGGGGTGGTTTTTATATTAAAAATATCCCTTAAAAATTGTTTTAAAAAGAAAAGGGTGTGGAGAGACTCGAACCCGGGTCTCTCCCACACCAGCACATAGTATTAACCAGTCCCGCCCGCTAGGGTATCGCAACCAAACCCGGACATAAATGGTTTTAACCTTTGATTCTACCGTGTTCTTCCCCCACATACGAATTCGATCGAAACCAGTCCCAGTACCATCAAATCTGAACGGCAATGGCTTCAAGATCATAGGGGTTTTGTTCATTAGGGTCTTGCGAATCTATAGTTGAGTTTAATTTCAAAAATAACAAGTTTAAGATCATTAAAGTTCTGTTTTAGAATCCGAAACCCTAGAATAAGAACAAGGGATCGATTTGATCAAATTTGATGATAGAACTGTTTGTAATTAGATGGCTTTCAACGATTTGGACTCTGCGAACCTATTTATGTGATTTAATTACATTGAGATTAAGTTTAAAATCAAAAACTCCCGATCAGTTATATTAACAAGCCCTAGTTAGCGATCTTGATTCAAACGATGATATGAGTTCAAATAATCATAGGGCTTTTACTTTAATGATGAAAACGAAGCTGTAGGTGTGAATAATTACCAGAATGGGTGACGAATTCATAAAAATCGACTAGAATGGTTGCCGACTGTGACTATGTTGATCTCTGGTGTCACTGGTTCAATCTCCGGTAGAATTGAAAGATGCATAAGCTTCCCAGAGTCTTGTTTAAGGTGTGTAGATGGTCTAATTGCGAATTGGTATCCTAATTCGGCGAATTCGTATCCTAATTCGGCGAATTCGATAGTATAAGTTCATGAAGTCGACAGTTATGGGTTTAATTCCCATTATTGCGTTTAATTCGATCAATATTGATGATAAATCCGATAATTATGACCATTAATGCTTAAACGTGCGTAATCAGTTACAAATTCGAACGATAATCGATTTGAGGACTTGAATTGAATCAAAATTGTGAATTTGACTTTTGAAAGTCAACTAGGATCGGGTTTGGGTGAATGACAGGTCTAGTCCTTGTAGTTTCATACATTGAAGTTTGGATTGTGGCAGAAATAATCCTTGTGGTTAGAATTGAGTTAATTTAGGTTATGTTTTGGTTAGTTTGACTTTAAAAAAATCAAAAGGAACCAATTATAAGTTAATTAAAAGTTAGTCCCTCAAGTTTTGTGTATATAGTTTGAATATAGCCAGGATTGGTTGGTCCCTGGAGTTTGAGATAGAGTTAACTAGGTTAATTTTAACTGGATTTGGTTAACGGAGTTAACCTGAAAAGTACGGATTGCCACAACATGTCTAGTACCTCCAGGTTTACTAGGAGGATAACGGAAGCTCCCCTCCCGATGGGACGAAAAGGTCCTCCAGTGTGGAAAAGTATGACGGAACCAAAAACCCAGAGGACCACCTGCATGTGTTCCAAGGAGAAGGCCAGGTGGGACAATTGTCTATTCCCACCTGGTGTCACATGTTTGCACAAACACTAACAGGGGCCGCCCGTGTGTGGTTCGATAGTTTATGTTGGAACATGTCTGTGACAAATAGCTTTTTGTAATAGATTAGGTCTTTATGTAATCTTTGAGTTTGTAATTGTTCTTAGAATGTTAAGTTCCGTAACAGGCGAACTTAACAAGTTCGTCTAAGCTATGGGTGTGGCGAACTTGTTAAGTTCGCTTGTGGCAGTATGCTGCCTATATATAGTGCTTATTTTGTTTCATTATTAACGTTTTCACATTCAGAAGTTGTATGCACTATATTCAGAGCAATCAAAGAGATTATTTGGAATCTCGTGTGTCCTTGTATTTTATCTTGTTCTTATCACTACGTACGCGCTTATTCGTTAGGATTTAGCACTAAGAGTTCGTGTTGTGTGTTATACGTCTGAGATTGATCCGTAGACCCGTTGGGACCTACAATTGGTATCAGAGCTCTTGCTCTTGATTAGAGATTGACGTGTGACATCGTTTCGTATTGATTTGTCTTCAAAGTTTGAGATTTTCAAGGTTTTTGCATTCATAGAGTTTGTTGCTGTTTTTGAAGGGTTTTTGGATTGATTTGATCATTGTTGGAGTGTTTTTGCCAAAATTGATCCGCTAGAAGTGTTTTAAATCATCATTAGAAGATTCCTACGGTTTGAATTGATCTATTTCCTCAAAATCACAAGAAATGAAGATTTTCAGTGGTGTTCGTGCGTTTGGGTGTTAGAACTTTTCCTCCTTGTTCTTCAGCTGAAACATGCGAACTTGATGAAGTACTTACGTGCGAACTTACTCAGGCGAGCTTGTTAAGTTCTCTTCATCTGTATCAGACGAACATATTAAGTTCGCTACTTAAGTTCGCTGATTGCAAAGTTTGTTCAAATTTTTCTAAGTGTTGAAAATTTTCAGAATTGCAAAGATGTCGAATTCAAATCATGCTAGTGTGAATAACATGACTCACTGTTGAATTATGACAATGAAATTGGTACTCCGACTAAACCACCGAGGCTGATGAATTTGAAAGATTATTCAAACTTGAAGAGTCGTTTTGCGAACTATGTGAACATAAATGATACAATTATGTGGATCCCAATCAGTGAGGGATACAAACATCTACACATGCTTATATGGGTAGATTGGATGCAGAAAAAGCCGTTTCAGCTCTCACAGTGGAAGAAAAGACTTTGTATGATCATGAGAAAAAGGCACTTGTTGCTTTATCTGTGTGTCTGCCTTTAGACATTTATCATACTTTCAAGAAGTTTAAGACCTCACATGATCTTTGGGAAGGTTTGGCGAAGAGATGTGAAGGTAGCACTGACATCAAGAAGAGCAGAAGGGAATTACTAAAGAAACAATTCAATGTCTTTAAACACTTTGAGGGAGAAACCATTGATGAATTGATCTCCAGATATTATCACTTGCTAAGTGAAATGGTAAATAATGACATATCTTACAAGAATAGAAAGGTGCTTGAAAATTTTCTGGATGCTTTACCCACACACTTTGAGATGTACACCATTGTTATTAAAGAACAAGATGGATTTGATGAGCCGAGTCTGGAAGATCTTATGGGAAAGATTCAATTGTATGATTTGAATAAGAAAAAGAAGGATCCAGTTTACCAAGATCGTAGCGTTTACTTTGGGAAAGGGAAATCTACACCATAATCTGGGGTTGCTTTATTTTCAGGGGAAGTTTTTGAAGGTCAAGTTTTGAAAGAAAGTTCGTGTAGTGAATCTTCATGCTATGTTGCTTATGGTTCGAGATGCTCAAAGAATTCTAAAAGTGATACTCATTCGTGTTCTCAGAAGGTGTCTCCGAAAGCTGCTAATGACATGACGGCCATGATTGCTTCGTTTCTGACTTTTTATGAAAATTTCATTGGTGGAAAGATAACTGATCCGGATATGATAGAAAAGGATTTCAAGCAATTGGATAAGGATGCTCTTGAAGAGATGAATATTCAATGGAATATGGCATTGTGGATAAGGCAAGGCAAGGAACATCTGAAGAAAACAGGGAAGAAGTTCATTGGGGCGTCAAGCAAAACCAGAATGGGGTTGGATAACTCAAAGGTGAACTGTTATAATTGTCAGGAATATGGACACTTTGCTAGAGAATGTTCAAAACCCAAGGTTTAGAATTAGAATACTTCTTAAGGAAACCAGAATAATCAGAATAATAGGAATTCTTCTACGACGTTGATTTCCTAGCAGGATGAGAATTATGATTGGGGGATACACCTAGAAGACATTGTTGCTCATGTCAGTCAAGCTTTTATTGCAGAAGTTCATTCAGATGCTGGTTCTGATAATAGTTCTTCAGACAGTGACTCAAGTGATCCTGGAAGCGTTACTGAAAATGAAGAGTCTATAAGTCAGAATGTTGAAACAAAGGTAACTAGTGAAGTGTTGATGGATGACAAAGGAAGGTGACAGAAAAGGTAGTTGAAATGTTTGCTGAAGTCAGTTGATTCATGGCTGATTCTAAACAGGTAAATGAGGTTGTTTCTGTTACTTGTTCTAAATGCATTGATTTTGATCTCAAAATCATAAGATTGTGTGATGATAACACAAATATCATCTGTGACATGAAGGCAATATATACATCAAACCAAGTTTTGAAAGAAAATGAAAAGGTTTTGAATGCCAGAATTGAATCTTTAAAAGATGATATTAAAGTTTTGCAAATTAAAGTAAATGAACAAGCTTTTCACATTGATGTGGCATATACTGAATATGAGAAAAAGATAAATGAACTTGCCCAGTCACATAGTGAAGTCACCAAATTGATGAGAAAGCTCAAAGGTTATAATAATTCAAGTTTTCTGTTGGAATATTATAATGATAAAGCTAAGGGTGATAAAGTGGTTGAAGGTATAGGTTATTGACCATCATTTGATGATAAGGCTGTTGGTGGGGGAGTTGGTTTTTGTCCTCCATTTAATGGGAACTACACAGCTCGTAGTGTTGAACAAGTGACTGAAGAAGAGTTAGAACCTAAAACCATCCTCAAGGTTAATCATGTTATAGGAGAAGACATAGTTTATGATGATTCTAGTGATGATGAATCTTTTGATCCAGAACCGGCTGAAGGAAAAGTGAAAGACTGTAAGATTGATGAACCTGTTGTTGTCAAGAATGTTACCAGGGATCGGTGTATTTTGACAGAACCTGAGGATGATGTTGAACAACCACAATCTAAACCTTTAAAACTTTTTGTGAGTGGTGGGTTGGTTGTTGAAGAAATTAATACTATTGAGAAGACAACAAATGTGGATTTTGTTAAAAGAAAAGTTAATTCTAATAAACCCAAGGTTGTTCAATCATCTAACACTGTTTCTCAGTGTGAATCATCTAGTTCAAATGGTGTTCAGAAAGAACGTTATGTTCGGGTTTACAAGGAGAGGTGTGCATGTTTTCACCGTGGTTTGGTTGGTCACATATTGTTGAATTATCTAGACAAGAATGTTGGTAAGCGTTTGAAGATCCTAAGTTGGTAGACCATTTGTTGGACCAAAGGTAAAGCCAGTGACACAATCTGTTGATGTCAAAGCTGTTACAACACCTGTTGATGTTAAACCTGTGAAGAAACCTGTTGTTACTAAATCTGAGATCAAGGTTGCAACAGTTCTGGTTAAACCAAAGACTGAAAAGGTTGAATCATCTGGAGTTAAACCTGGTGTATCATAAAGTGTGAATACAAAAGGAGAGGTTAAACTATCGAGACCCCAAAGAAGAAGAAGAAACAAGAGGCTTCGGAAACTTTTGGAACAGCCAGTGGTAAAAGAAAATTGTGGAACATCTGATTGTCCTAAACCAATTGAAACTGTTAAAACAAACTGGAAACCAAAGTTTTCGGTGTCTGATTCTATGAAACAATCTCCTAAAATTGAGGAGAGATTTGATTGTGTTTTGAAAGAAATTGTTTATTTCGATGAATCAGGCCGACCCAAGACCACAATGGCTTGGGTCTCCATTACTAACTAAACTTTTCTGTCTATGTGTAGGGAACTCCAAGGAGGACTATTGGTAACCATTGGTATGTCAACAGTGGATGTTCCAGGCATATGACAGGAAACATTAAGTTAATGGAGAATGTGAAAGAAATCCAAGGAGGGTATGTAGCTTTTGCAGGGAAGAAAGGCAGTAATACCTCCGGTCAAGGAACAGTTTCCAACGGACGTTTTAGCTTCGAGAAAGTGAATTATGTGGAACAGCTCGAGCATAATCTGTTATTTGTTTCGCAAGTCTATGATAAAGATTTCTCATTTCACTTTAACAAGTAAGAATGTTTCATTTTGAAGCCTGGGTTTGAGATTCTTGGGGATTGGATCCTAATGCGAGCTCCAAGGAAGAATGATACGTATATGATTGATATGAGTACGGCGATGACAACTTCGTCTGTCCCAACTTGTCTGCTTTCTAAAGCTTCTGAGTCCGAATCAACTTTATGGCACCGAAAGTGTGAGGCCCCGATCCCGGGAGACCTCACTTATTGGATTTACTCATCAACACATAGCACTCTAAACATAAGGCATTCATTAATACAGCAGAAACGATTTAATCTTCTTTACATACGCAGCGGAAACATAAACATGTCTAATACAAATTGTCTTTAACAACGTCAAGCTAAAACATAACATAAACATAATCGGGATGCCAGACACTGATCTTCGGGTAACTCTTCTCTCTAAGCCCAAGCATCCACATCCATCATCTAAACCTGCACTTAACTGATATGCATACTAAAAATCAGCAACGCTGAGTGAGTTCTAACGTTTACTTTAAATCAATTTTACAAAAGATTTACTAAAACACATATACTGCCAATAAGGCTAAACTTAACACACTTTACTTTTCAAACATATATACTGCCATTAAGGCTAAACTTAACACACTTTACTTTTCAAACATATATACTGCCATTAAGGCTAAACTTAACACACTTTACTTTTCAAACAGTTTAAAACGTATAATAAACCGTCAATTCCTCTTTACTGTACTGCCCTCATGGCTTACATCCATGAACCGACAAGTACCTGGTCAATGCCCCCATGATCAACGACCATGAACCGACAATACCGCTTATCCGTCAATTCCTTGTCACTACTGTACCGCCCCCATGGCTTTCATCCATGAACCGACGAGTACCTGGTCAATGCCCCCATGATCAACGACCATGAACCGACAATACCCTGGTCAATGCCCCCATGGCTTACATCCATGAACCGACAATACCGCTTAACGCTAAGGGGAGGTTGCGTGGACCTCCCGAGCAACCGCCGTCACTCATCCCAGTTGTACAACCGTTAACGAACCCAAAGGTTCTTACTAATGGGTAGAACCCATATCTGACATCTTGTACAAGTAACATCTGTCCCAAGGACCTTTATAGCTGGTACATATTCCCGAAGGAAAACTGTTCACTTTACTGTTCATAAATATTTCTGTAAATCTTGCTCATAACTTAACATATATCATGCCTTTGTTTATGTATATAAAAATATAGTAAACGCTTGCCAAATGATATATCTTTGCTTTTACTGAAACATAGCTTATCATAAAATACATCTTACTTTCTGAAACATAGCTTATCATATATATCATGCCTTTGTTTATGTATATGAAAATATAGTAAACGCTTGCCAAATGATATATCTTACTTTACTGAAAACATACTAGCACATATATCATGCCTTTGTTTATGTATATGAAAATATAGTAAACGCTTGCCAAATGATATATCTTTGCTTTTACTGAAACATAGCTTATCATAAAATACATCTTACTTTCTGAAACATAGCTTATCATATATATCATGCCTTTGTTTATGTATATGAAAATATAGTAAACGCTTGCCAAATGATATATCTTACTTTACTGAAAACATACTAGCACATATATCATGCCTTTGTTTATGTATATGAAAATATAGTAAACGCTTGCCAAATGATATATCTTACTTTACTGAAAACATACTTTTGCCTCTTTTAAACCTTTCACTAAAACATGGCTTTTCTCTTCAGTTTATAATATATAAAATATAATAAACACTTTACACTAAGTATGCACACCACCCCTAAAGAAGGCAAAAAGGGGATTAGAACTCACCTGATAAGCAGTTCTGAAATACTCTTAGCTGTTTACTGCGCGTCACTAATGTCACCCACGATCTGTTATAATAAAGCCGTACTTGTAAGGTAGTGCTCTTAGATGACACTAGACATCTCTATGCTTAAACCTAGTAGTTTCGATGGATTTGCACCTATCGAAACTAGGTAGTTTCGATGGGTCTGCACATATCGAAACTTGTAGTTTCGATGGAGTCTGAACATATCGAAACTTGTAGTTTCGATGGGGTCTGAACATATCGAAACTTGTAGTTTCGATGGAGTCTGAACATATCGAAACTTGTAGTTTCGATGGGGTCTGAACATATCGAAACTAGGTAGTTTCGATGGGTCTGCACAGATTGTCTTTCCAAAAATCTGAAGCTTTTGCATGCGAGTCTGATCGAGTCAGTATCTCAACTTTTCTTAGATCAAAATGTTCGGTTTCCATTCTAGATGCTATACCTAAGCTCATTTTCAAGTTCCATCCGCAAAATCGTTGCCTTTTTATCCAAAACCCGAAAATCCCAAAAACGAACTAAAACTCAGATCTAAGAGAATAGGTTACCTGAAATCGCTTCTCCTTCACAGCTAAACGGTCCAGATACGTATGCCCACAGTCCTATGAGCTCGGATTTGAAAAAACGGGACTTTCTCTCTCTAGACTCTCTCTCACCTTCTCTCTCTAGAAACGAAAATGATGATGGAAATGAGAGCTTTTGGCTGATCTTGAGGCTTATAAGGGCCCGATCCTTGCCCCTTTCGGCCCATACACCCCGCCCCAAGCCCGCTTCCTTTCTTTTTATTTAAGTTTTAATTCCTCGTGAATTCTCTCGTGCTCTAAAACTCGGGATGTTACAAGTCTACCCTCCTTACAATAGGTTTCGTCCTCGAAACCTGCCATAAGCTATACCGATAGCAAATCACAGAATGGGTGGCATAAACCGTAGCTATGCAAGGCAGCTTGGTCATGAAGGCCATTGTGATTAACTACCGCTGAGGATCTAATCCGGATAATATCTAGTTCTAAGGCTCCTAAGCTGATGGGGCTAACTAATCATTCAAGGAAATAAAATCATAAACTTGGCATATCACAAATAAGAGTTTGCAACGTACCTTACCGAGTCATCTGGTAAACCCTTGCTGTGGCCTTGTTGATGTAAGGTTCTTTCTCTGCACCCTTACCCTTTCCGGATCCTCCCGCTTCCGGCTCTTTGCGCTTCCTACAATCTCGGCTCACGTGTCCCTGTCCCCCACAATTGTGGCATCTTGGCCTTTCCGGGCAGTCCCGTGATTGGTGTCCAAACTTGCCACACCTGAAACATCCCACCTGACCCGCCTTACATTCACCTCCATGTCTCCTCCCACATTTACCGCATAGACCCTCTGCTTCTACCCTTGCCCTCCTATCGTTAGGACCCTGGAGTTCCTCAGCAGTGCGCTTAGCTGCTTGTTTCTTGGGTGCTTCAGCAATGACTTCAGAGGCAATGTCATCATAGACAACTCCGCTCAGAACAACCACCGACTCAAAGGTACTCGGTGTGTTGGCCTTTACAAAGGTACGTATCTTTGGAGGCAACCCCTGAACATAATAATGAATCCTCCTCTCCTCTGACGTTACTAGATGAGGCACCAGACGCGCCAACTCATTGTACTTTGAAGTATATTGCCGGTGAGTCATGAGTCCGGCTTGCAGAGTCAAGAATTCCCTTTCCACCTTGTGGACCTCATTCTTAGGACAAAACTTTTCAGTTACCAACGCTTTCAGGTCACTCCACCTCATCAATCCGACCGCTTGGTCACCCTTAGCCTGTTTCACAGTTTCCCACCAGTGCGCTGCTTCTCCTTTCAATGACTTTGCAGCGAACATGACTGCTTGTTCCGGTCGACATTCACTAAGACGAATGGTCGACTCCATGCCGTTAATCCAATCTAAGGTATCTGATACTTCCTTCTCCCCAGTAAGCACGGGTGGATCACAACCCCGAAATGCCTTATAGTCACAGCCGCGAGCAGGCGGTGCAACATTTTCTACTAGATTTGGTCCTCCCATTGCTGGAAGCACCACAGGCTCTTCAGTTGTGTTAGGGCTCTCCTTGGCCTTCCTCAAGGCTTCGTCTAGTATGGCCGGTAAGGTTTCCTTCAACAGTCGGGTAAACTCACGGCCAATAGCTGCTTGCACGGCCGGCTCGAACTCGAATGTCTGATCATCTTCTGCCGCATGTTCAACATTGTGCTGACTGACTACCGTATCAGTATGGGTAGTGTGAACACTCCCTTCAATCACTTGGTTTGTGCTAGCTCCACCGTGGCGGCCTGTACGCCCACCACGTCTTCCTCCTCCACCCCCTCTAGTTCCTCCACGTCTAGCCATTTCTAACTGAAAGATAGAGAACAAAAGATTTAATTTCACCATGCTAGGGAATATGTAGAACACAATAAGTAAGGTAAGATGTTAATATACACTGGCCATCTGTAATTAACCATTACATCACATCTTGTTTTCTATTTATTCGCTTTCATGGTTCCACTAAAGCCTCTATTCTTATCTTGACACTCTAAAGGTAAACTTTACTTACTATACGCTTCTGATGCTTTGGCTTGAGTTACCCGTACTGGCATCCGCTACTTGTCCCATTCTCAGTTTAAGTCTGGACATCGGGGATGTCCAAATCTCTCAAACTATGGCTCTGATACCAACTTGTGAGGCCCCGATCCCGGGAGACCTCACTTATTGGATTTACTCATCAACACATAGCACTCTAAACATAAGGCATTCATTAATACAGCAGAAACGATTTAATCTTCTTTACATACGCAGCGGAAACATAAACATGTCTAATACAAATTGTCTTTAACAACGTCAAGCTAAAACATAACATAAACATAATAGGGATGCCAGACACTGATCTTCGGGTAACTCTTCTCTCTAAGCCCAAGCATCCACATCCATCATCTAAACCTGCACTTAACTGATATGCATACTAAAAATCAGCAACGCTGAGTGAGTTCTAACGTTTACTTTAAATCAATTTTACAAAAGATTTACTAAAACACATATACTGCCAATAAGGCTAAACTTAACACACTTTACTTTTCAAACATATATACTGCCATTAAGGCTAAACTTAACACACTTTACTTTTCAAACAGTTTAAAACGTATAATAAACCGTCAATTCCTCTTTACTGTACTGCCCTCATGGCTTACATCCATGAACCGACAAGTACCTGGTCAATGCCCCCATGATCAACAACCATGAACCGACAATACCGCTTATCCGTCAATTCCTTGTCACTACTGTACCGCCCCCATGGCTTTCATCCATGAACCGACGAGTACCTGGTCAATGCCCCCATGATCAACGACCATGAACCGACAATACCCTGGTCAATGCCCCCATGGCTTACATCCATGAACCGACAATACCGCTTAACGCTAAGGGGAGGTTGCGTGGACCTCCCGAGCAACCGCCGTCACTCATCCCAGTTGTACAACCGTTAACGAACCCAAAGGTTCTTACTAATGGGTAGAACCCATATCTGACATCTTGTACAAGTAACATCTGTCCCAAGGACCTTTATAGCTGGTACATATTCCCGAAGGAAAACTGTTCACTTTACTGTTCATAAATATTTCTGTAAATCTTGCTCATAACTTAACATATATCATGCCTTTGTTTATGTATATAAAAATATAGTAAACGCTTGCCAAATGATATATCTTTGCTTTTACTGAAACATAGCTTATCATAAAATACATCTTACTTTCTGAAACATAGCTTATCATATATATCATGCCTTTGTTTATGTATATGAAAATATAGTAAACGCTTGCCAAATGATATATCTTACTTTACTGAAAACATACTAGCACATATATCATGCCTTTGTTTATGTATATGAAAATATAGTAAACGCTTGCCAAATGATATATCTTTGCTTTTACTGAAACATAGCTTATCATAAAATACATCTTACTTTCTGAAACATAGCTTATCATATATATCATGCCTTTGTTTATGTATATGAAAATATAGTAAACGCTTGCCAAATGATATATCTTACTTTACTGAAAACATACTAGCACATATATCATGCCTTTGTTTATGTATATGAAAATATAGTAAACGCTTGCCAAATGATATATCTTACTTTACTGAAAACATACTTTTGCCTCTTTTAAACCTTTCACTAAAACATGGCTTTTCTCTTCAGTTTATAATATATAAAATATAATAAACACTTTACACTAAGTATGCACACCACCCCTAAAGAAGGCAAAAAGGGGATTAGAACTCACCTGATAAGCAGTTCTGAAATACTCTTAGCTGTTTACTGCGCGTCACTAATGTCACCCACGATCTGTTATAATAAAGCCGTACTTGTAAGGTAGTGCTCTTAGATGACACTAGACATCTCTATGCTTAAACCTAGTAGTTTCGATGGATTTGCACCTATCGAAACTAGGTAGTTTCGATGGGTCTGCACATATCGAAACTTGTAGTTTCGATGGAGTCTGAACATATCAAAACTTGTAGTTTCGATGGGGTCTGAACATATCGAAACTTGTAGTTTCGATGGAGTCTGAACATATCGAAACTTGTAGTTTCGATGGGGTCTGAACATATCGAAACTAGGTAGTTTCGATGGGTCTGCACAGATTGTCTTTCCAAAAATCTGAAGCTTTTGCATGCGAGTCTGATCGAGTCAGTATCTCAACTTTTCTTAGATCAAAATGTTCGGTTTCCATTCTAGATGCTATACCTAAGCTCATTTTCAAGTTCCATCCGCAAAATCGTTGCCTTTTTATCCAAAACCCGAAAATCCCAAAAACGAACTAAAACTCAGATCTAAGAGAATAGGTTACCTGAAATCGCTTCTCCTTCACAGCTAAACGGTCCAGATACGTATGCCCACAGTCCTATGAGCTCGGATTTGAAAAAACGGGACTTTCTCTCTCTAGACTCTCTCTCACCTTCTCTCTCTAGAAACGAAAATGATGATGGAAATGAGAGCTTTTGGCTGATCTTGAGGCTTATAAGGGCCCGATCCTTGCCCCTTTCGGCCCATACACCCCGCCCCAAGCCCGCTTCCTTTCTTTTTATTTAAGTTTTAATTCCTCGTGAATTCTCTCGTGCTCTAAAACTCGGGATGTTACAGAAAGATGGGTCACATTAATTTTCGAAAATGAACTATTTGGTGAACAATGGGCTTGTCTCTGGTGTCCTAGCCATGAGGTTTCATGTAAATGAAGACTGTCTACCATGCAAGAAGGGGAACCAACACAGGAAATCTCATAAATCAAAGTCGATCAATTCAATTGTGACTCCTCTCGAGTTGTTGGATATGGATTTATTCGGACCTATTAGTGTCAAGAGTGAAGGTGGCAAATCATACTGTTTAGTAATGACTGATGACTACTCAAGGTTTTCTTAGGTGAAGTTTCTTGCTTCTAAGGACGAGACTGCTGGAATTCTTAAGTTCTTGATTGTGGGACTTGAGAGTTTATTCAAACAGAAGGTCAGAAGAATTCGTAGTGAGAATGAAACAGAGTTCAAAAATGGTGATATGGGATTATTTTGTCTTCAAAAGGGCATTCACCATGAATTCAGTGCTCCTTATGTTCATCAACAGAAAGGTGTAGTTGAACGGAAGAATCGAACGCTGATTGAGATAGCTCGTACTATGTTATCAGACTTTAAGTTGCCAGTGAAGTTTTGGGCAGAGGCGGTGAACACTGCGTGTCATGTTATTAATCGTGTTTTAACCGTGAAAAAACATAACAAAACTTGCTATGAATTGCTAAACAATCGGAAGTCGAACTTGGATTATCTGTTGCCCTTTGGGAATCCGTGCACTTTATTGAAAACTCGAGATGTTCAAACAATGTTTAGTGCGAAGGCAATTGAAGGAATTTTCTTGGGTTATGTTGCCAATTCACACAACAAGCGAGTGTTCAATAAGGAAAGCAGATAGATTGAGGAGTGGTTTCACATTGATTGTGATAATCGCACGGTTCCTCAGGATGTCAAAGGACCGTTATGGGATTTTGATGATGATGCTTTATTCAGATCGTTTAATGTTCCTCCTGAAGTGTCTCCTATTGAATCAGAAATTTTGTATCAGTCTTGCTGTAACAATGATTCAATTGTTGAGCCATGATCGGTTGTCCCCATTGTGGTTCCTCCTCCTGTTGATCTGAATGTTGCTTCGACCTCGGGTACAACTCATGAAAGTGACAGTAATGATGATGAGATTATATTCCAGGAGTCATCTTGTTAGGGCATAGATTGGAATGACAAAAGCTTGTAATAGTTAGATTTTATGTCTTTATGTTTTTGTTATGTAAATGTTAAAAGTCACCAAGTGTTTTACAAGTATAGCCTAGAGGCGAACTTGTTAAGTTCGCCTGGTCTATCAGAGGAGAACTTAATAAGTTCGCTTAGGTCTAGCTGAGGCGAACTTGTTAAGTTTGCTTAAGCTGTTAGAGGCGAACTTAATAAGTTCCCTTATATCAGGTCAGTTGGTTATATATGTGTGTGTTTACAGAGTCAGTCAAAACAAACTAGAACGAATCAGAGAGAAGTCCGATTGAGTCTGTAAACATCATTGTGATTGAAATACGAATTGAGAAGTTTATTTACTTGTGTGTTTGCTTTGTCTTTTATGCGTATAAACGTTGACTCGTTGGATTCCGCACTTCGAGTAAACGTCACGTCTTATCACGAGATCGATCCGTAGACGCGCCATGGGGACCTACAAGTGGTATCAGAGCTATTGCTCGTGATTCTTGTTGATTCTAGACGATTTTATATGCAAATTGACATCAAATTCATCATTTTTGAGTTCTTCATTTCAATGGAGTTTGTAAGAATGATTTTGATCTGATTTGGTGTTTTTGAAGAGGATTATGATGAAATTGATCCGATAGAAAGCTTCTAATTGACAAATTACAAAATCCTACGGTCCAGTTTTGTTTAATTCCTTCAATTCAGTGTTTAATGATGATTTTTGAAAGTTCTTGGTTCGCGGCTGTGGTCTGAAGAAGTTCTTGATCAAGATTCTGTTACGGCAAGCGAACTTGCTGAATTCTGTGCAGGCGAACTTAGCAGCAGGCGGACTTGTCAAGTTCTCTTCTCACAGGGTTAAGCGAACTTATTAAGTTCGCTTCTCCTTAAGTTCGCTTGGGTGTATCAGAGGCAAACTTATTATCTTCGCCTGAGGGTAAGACTGTTCAACACTTGGAAATTTTTTTTAGAAAAATGGCAAATATGGTTCAAGTCACGAATATGTTCAATTATGACAATGAGATCGGTACATCTCAAAAACCTCCAAAGTTGTTGAATCTAGCTGATTATTCAAATTGGAAAGATCGGTTTGACCAGTTCGTATCTTTTACCGATACTAGTTTGTGGATTCCGATTTTGGAAGGATATACGCATCCTACTTATTCGTGGATGGGAAAGGATGACGTTCCGAAGCCGGTGTCAGCGTTAACTACTAAAGAGAAGTTGTTATTTGATAGGGAAAAGAAAGCAATGGCTAGTATTTCTATGTCTCTTCCGGAGGAAATATATCACAGTTTTAAACAGTTCAAGTCTTCTCAACAACTATGGGAAGCATTACAGAAAAGGTGTGAAGGAAGTTTGGATGTGAAGAAGAGTAGAAAGGAGTTACTAAAGATGCAGTTTTTGGTCTTTAAACATTTTCAAAATGAATCCTTGGATGATCTTTCTACAAGATTCTATCATCTTCTTAGTGAACTGGCTAGTGCATCTGTGGTATATGAGACTGAGGAAATCAATGATAAATTCTTGGAGGCTTTACCATCAAAGTTTGATGTGTATACGGTTTTGATCAAAGAAAATATTAAGTACAAAACCATGTCTCTTGAAGAAGTTCTAGGGAAGATTCAGTCGCATGACATGAATATGAAGTAGAAAGAGACTAATATGGAGCATATCCAGGATCCCTCAATGTATTTTGCCAAATCTACTGGTAAATATGGTACTGGAGTGGCATTCTTTTCTGGTGATGCTCAAGAGTCCTCAAATGATCAGTGTTCTGGAGTTCCAGTTTATTCTGGTCATTCAAGCCATTCTGGATTTTCTGCGACTATAGCTTCAACATCATCTGGATCTCATTTGAATCAGAAAGTTGCTGATGATTATCTTGCTATGTTTTCTTCATTCATGGCATCATATGAAAATTTTATTGGAGGGAAAATACATGATCCTGAGGTTATAGAAGAAGATTTCAGACAGATTGACCCTGTTGATCTGGAAGAAATGAATATCCAATGGAATATGACCATGTTAATGCGTCAAGCTAAAGATTTCTTGAAAAGAACTGGCAGAAAATATATTAGTTCAAATAGTCGATCTCGTATGGGTTTTGATAAGAGCAAAGTTCGTTGTTACAACTGCCAAGAGTATGGTCACTTTGCTAAGGAGTGTGTGAAGCCGAAGATAGAATTTGATTCTCAAAAGAAGCAGTCTAACTTTCAGCATAATAGGAATCAGTCACATGGTACATATGGTAATCAAAATCATGGTCCTTCTGGTAATACAAATCATGCATCTGCATAATCAGCTTTGGTTGCTCAAAACGACGAAAACTATGACTAGGGCATTCATCTAGAAGATTTGGTGGGTGCTGTGAGTCAGGCTTTTGTTGCAGAAATTCATTCTGAAAAACCAGAGGAGTCTACTGATGATGAAAGTTCTAGTGATGATTCGTGTGATGGTGATAGTGTTCCAAGCGTTGATGATGAGGAAGAACAAGGGCAGAGTTTTGATTCTGATACTGCATTAGGGGTTGCTGAGGAGGATATTGTTCTTACAAAAAATGTTTCAGTTGGTGATGATTCAGAGAATATTCCCATTGCCAAAGTATTCATGGCAGACATGTCTGATCCGTCTAAGGTAAAAGACTCTGTTTGTCATATATACAGTTCAAACTGCATTTCTGTTAAAGATAAACTGCAAAAGGTCATGGATGATAACACAAACTTGATTTGTGACATGAAATCAATTCATTCAGTTAATCAGAAACTGAAAGATAATGATAAACTGTGCATTGATAGAATTGAGTCTTTGAAAAGAGACTTAAATTCTCTTGGGCTAAAATACAAAGAACGGGGTTATCATCTAGATATGGCTTATGCTGAAATAGAAAAACGTAATGAAATTGTTGCCCAAAAGAATAAAGAAATATATGACAAGGAGTCTGAGGTGATTAAACTTCATCGAACGTTGGAACAATTTGAAAGTTCTTCAGTTGTTTTGGATTATTTTAACTCAAATGCTGATCCTACTAAGCGTGTTGCTGGTATTGGATTTATTCCTCCACCGTTTAATGCAAATTATGTGGTGGAACCTGAAATTATAAATGAAGAGGAGATAGATCCAAAAACTGTGTTAAAGGTGAATCCGGTAACTGGGGAGGATATGGTGTATGAGTCAGATTCTGAAGATGAGATGTTCAATGAAAAGAAGGTCGAGGGTATTCCAAAAGAAGTGAAAATTGATGACCCAACTGTTGTTAAAAATGTTACCCGGGATTGATGCATTATGACTGAACCTGAAGAGGTGAAAGTGGTTCCAACTAAACTTTCTCCAATCTTACAGTCAAGTGGGTTTGTTGCGGCTGGTTATCAAAAAGTGAATTCTTCAAAGGTGCCAACACAAACTTATGTTCCAAAGAAGCCGATAAATTGTTCTGGACATTCCTCTGAAGCATATACCTTTGATGGATCCCCAAATTCAAAGAAAATCTCTTATTTCAGAAATTATCAAGAAATAAGAGTGTGTTTTCATTGCAATGAGGCTGTTCATATTTTAATCAATTGTCTATACAAGAACCAGGGTAAAATGAAGACTGTTCCTTCACAACCGAAAGTGGTGAAGATTCTGAAAAGAAAAGATGAGGGAAAGTCGTCTTCTAGTTTGGAGAAAAATATGCCTGGTCGATCTTTTGTTAAATCCCCTGGATTTAAACAACCGAATACATTGCATGCTAAATCCTTTGTATGCAAAGAGAAACTTGAGATTCCAAAAGTTGGGATTTCAAAAGATTCTTTTCAGGAGGTTAAATTGTCTAGACCTCAAAGAAGAAGAAGAAACAGAAAATTAAAGAAAATTTTGGAAACATCTGAATCTGACAATAATATATCAAATAATGTTTTTCAAAATAATAAAAATGGTTCTTCCTTGAAAAAGTCTGATTGTCAAACTTCTGTTCCAAAAGTGAATGATAAAATTGATTGTAAATTACAAGAAGTTGTTTATTTTGATCAATCCGGACGACCCAAGACCATGATGGCTTGGGTTCCACTTTCTAACTGATTCTCGTTGTTTATGTAGGGAAAACCAAGGAGGACTATCAACAATACATGGTATGTGGATAGTGGTTGCTCTCGACATATGACGGGGAATGTTAGATTGCTTGAGGAGGTAAAACAAATTGATGGAGGTTATGTCGCTTTTGCGGGCAATAAAGGCGGGTACATAACTGGCCAGGGTACGTTAAAGAATGACAAAGTAAAATTTGAAAAGGTGAATTATGTTGAGCAGCTGGAACACAATCTTTTAAGCGTATCACAAGTCTGTGACAAGAAGTTTTCGTTCCATTTCAACGATGCTGAATGCTATATTTTGAAACTGGGCTTCGTGATTCCTGATGAATGGATTCTTATGAAGGCTCCGAGGAGAAATGACACGTATGTCCTTGACATGAGTGTCGCCACTACAACGGATTCAATTCCAACATGTTTACTCTCCAAGGCGTCAGAATCTGATTCAATATTGTGGCACAGGAAGCTAGCTCACATTAAATTTAGGAAGATGAACTACATTGTTAGGAATGATTTGGTTCTTGGTATTATGAAAATGAAATTCCCAGTTCCTGATGATTGTATTCCGTGCAAGAAGGGGAAGCAAAGAAGGAAATCTCACAAATCTAAATCGACGAATTCTATCGTAACTCCTTTGGAGTTGCTGCATATGGATTTGTTCGGTCCTATCAGTATCAGGAGCATCGGTGGGAAATCGTATTGCTTGGTAGTAACTGATGATTACTCCAGATTTTCATGGGTTAAGTTTCTTTCCTCTAAAGCTGAAACCACTGAGTTGGTACAATACTTAATCCTGGGTTTGGAGAATTTATTCAATCTGAAAGTCAGAAGAATCAGGAGTGACAATGGCAGCGAATTTAAGAATAGAAAAATGGGCTTATTCTGTCTACAAAAAGGAATTCATCATGAATTCAGTGCGCCATATATTCCTCAACAAAACGGTGTCGTTGAACGAAAGAACAGGACGTTTGTCGAAACGGCTCGCACGATGCTTGCAGATTCTAAGCTTCCAGTCACCTTTTGTGCTGAAGCTGTGAATACTGCGTGTCACGTTTTGAACAGGGTCTTGACCGTCAAGCGACACAACAAGACTTGCTATGAGTTGCTGAATAATTGAAATCCGAATCTGGAATATTTACTACCTTTTGGTAATCCTTGCACCCTACTGAAAGTTCGAGATGTCCCAACAAAATTCAGTGCGAAGGCTATTGAAGGGATTTTTCTAGGGTATGTGGCTAATTCGACAACCAAGAGGGTTTATAACAAAGAGACGCGCCAAGTTGAAGAATGGTTCCATATTGACTGTTCAAATCGGTCTTTACCACAAATGGCGATTGGTCCGGATTAGGCATTTGATTATGAAAACTTATTCAAGTCTTTTCATTTACCTTCTGATATTTCTGATGAAGATGCTGCTGTTCTTTATGATTCTTGTCAGGATGCACAGCACAATGGATTTCTACCAAATGCAGTTCCAAATTCATCGATTCCATCTACTTCTGCTCCCGATCCTAATGTTGCTTCTTGTTCAGGTCCACAAGATTCAGATAGTGAGGAGGATAATGCTATTTTTCAAAATTCTTCTGCTGATCCATTGTTGGGTGATGATCCATTACCTTCGACACAGGCTCAGGGGGAGATTCCCACAAATTTAGACTCGGATATTCCAATTAATCACGATTATTTTTATCAATCTGACTCTACTCAAGTTGATGTGTTGCAGGTGCCTGAGGTCGCATCCATCAAGGAACTCAAAGATCATCCGGTGACAAATATAATTGGAAATTTACAGGATGGAGTGAAAACACGTTCTCTTGTTGATAATACTTGTTTGTATACTTGCATTAAAGATTCTGGTGTCCTTGATGATTGCTCACATTCATGCTTTATTTCGCAGGTTGAACCTAAGAATGTTGAGATGGCTTTAAATGACAATAATTGGATAGAAGCGATGCAGGAAGAACTTGCTCAATTTGACAAACTTAAGGTTTGGAATCTTGTTGTGACATTTCGGGTTTTTATTCACGCTTTTATATTATGTATCATGTAATCATTTTCTATTAAATGAAATGCAAGTGTTTTTATTTAATTTTATATAAAATATAAATTTTTTTATTTTATGGATTTAAAATAATTAAAATTTTATAAGTTTTAAACTTATATAAAATTTTATAAAAATCTAAATTTAAAAGGTTCATAACATAAATATGATAATCTATCTAAATAATAATTAACTTTTATAAAAATATATTTATAATAATAATATAAGTTTATAAAATATAATTGAAATTAAAAAGAAATCTAATTAATTATTTTTATAAAAGTTAAGGGGCTGTTTTGAAAATTATGAAACTAAAAGGTTTTAAGACAAAAATCAGTTAAGGGGCTAATCCTGGACAAATCAAACCACAGGGACCAAATTGTAAAAAATCTCAGGGACTATTTTAAATCAAAATCAAACTCCACGGACCAAAGTTGACAAATCCCAATTCGCGTTTCCGGTCGTCTCCCCCATTGACCGGCGGTCCAAGCCAATTTCCAGCGACCCACTCGACACGCCTGTCCCCTGCACCTCGACAGCCGAAATTGGTCTCCCTGACATCGTCGTCCCCACGCGAACAAAAGCCCTCGACCAATTTGTCTCCCCAACATTCGAAACGTCTGATCATGTTTGTGGGCGAAAGTCCACGCCACGAATTCGGCCTCGACAAGAAACCTCCACGCCTGAAAGATGGCTCGACAGTTTCGTCTCGTCCAGACGAGTGTCTGGACATGCTCAATTGCTTGTCTCATTATCGGGATCGAGCTCGGCTATAAATAGCCATTACCGGACCTGCTCGAGCTCGCCACCCCTTTTTCACCCACTTTCACTTCAAATTGAAGACGGCATTGTGTTCGTCGCCTCTGAGTGAAGCTGTGACCAGAGTCTTAGAACCCAATTCCATCCCGAAGCTTGAATTCCCATTCTTGATATTCTCGGATTAAAAGCTCTGCCGTTCGACCCTTTGCGACCAAGTAAGAATCCTCAAACCCGTTCCTTTACCTTCTGTTATCGTCAGGCAAGCTATTCCAATCGAAGTCACGACCTCAGGCCTTGAGTTACCAGGCAAACCAGTGTTCTCGGACACGGTTTGCCGGTTGCCGAGAACCAGCGATCTGTTTTGGACATGTGGTTATGTATTAAACGATACACACATAACCAGCGATGGGCAGTAGCCCGGCTGGTTATGCGTGTGTGTGTTTGAGTCTTAGGTCGCGGGTTCGAACCTAATGGCCTCCGGCCCAACCCATTTTTTTTCTGTTTTTATTTTATTTATTCATTTTATCTTATTTTAATATTTTCCCTATGCAATGAAAACTATTACGAGTTGGTTGACTCGTTCGTTTATTTTGGAAACATTTAAACAATTTCTCGTTACACATATTTAACCCGTCAAAGTTTTAAAATAATAAATAATAAACCCTATATTTTATAAACTCATTTAAATAAGTTTTAATTCACGAAAGGAAATATATATATAATAATAATAATATAAATAAACAAAATAGAAATTTTTATAAATATAATATCTACTTGTTTAAAAATATAAATATTTAACAAGATTAAATATATATTTTTAGATGTTAAATTTTACTAAAAATCATTATTATTTTACTACAATATTTTTACAAATAATTTTAAGGAATGTTATTATAAACCTATACACATTTAAATACGAATACACATATACAAACATACAATAATACATATTTATCTACATAGGATTTCATCGTGCTTAGATTTGAACATCCTTATCACCTACACACGTGGATTAAAACATCCGCAAGCCAGGTGAGTTACATAGCCCCTATTTTACATTTTTACATACTTTGGGGTGAAACATTATTTCATGCTACTCAATCAAATTGTTTATACGTGTTATTCATGTGGATTATATGCTTATTATCTTGGGTGTACAATCATTTACTTTAAACACAAGAAAACCAACAGTAATGTTAATAGATCTATTGTGCCTGACCAGCCCACCCATGTAGGGTGTTTATTACTGCATACTCGGATATAGCCGCGTGTTATATTCAAACATATCGGATATAGTGGGTAACTATATTCAAACATACCGGACCTAGCTGTTGTGCTATGTTCAAGCGCGTCAATCAAGGTTTGAATTGTGCTTAGATAAATGATACAACCATAAATGCTATGTTTAACAAGATAAACAATGAGTTGCAAAACGTTTTTATCTACTATTTATCGGTTCCACTAAACCTATGTACTCACCAACTTTATAGTTGACACTTGATTTAAATAATGTTTCAGATTTGGATATGTGATTGCTTGCTGAAGATTCTACCACTTAAGAACTTATGGACCTAGTTAATTAAATCAATGTTTTGAAATAGACTAGGTTATTTAAATTTGTATTGTACTTGAATGTTTGTTGTCTTTAATTAAATTAATGAATTATGCAATATTTTAGTTATCATGTGCTTTTGAACAATCATTCCATTGTCCGCCTCAATGATTCCGCCATCGGTCGGGGTTTGACAGATTGGTATCAGAGCCATGGTTATATGGAATTAGGTTATTAGACACAATAACCTAGACTATAACCCTAGGACTCCCTTTTATGTGTTACGTGCTAAATGATTATCTGCTATGTGAATTATTTGTAGTTAGGTATTATTTGAATTTCCCCAAGTTTGGTACATGAGACTTATACACATACATACAAGGCTTTAAAACACATAATACATACTTTACACACACATTTGACAAACAAACGTATGCAAACAAATACACTACCCATCCTTATCCATACCCTTTCCATACTATTTGCAACATTCCTACACATTTTATATTCCTACACATTTTATACTCATAGACTCTCAAGTCTATTAAAATCTTGAAAATCTCGTCAACGACTTAATTTCTTGAAACCAGTAAAGGACATGTGCAATCTGGAAGGGTGACACCTGTACATTGGGTTTTCTGTCTAGGAAAGCATTTCGTATAAATCCAAATAAACGGACCCGTATGCTTTCCTGGGAATTCCTGGAGTGAGTGTTTACCTATAGGCTAAAGCATGTCTCTTTGAAAGTTTTGGAGGAATTACTTAACGTTGATAAGTCATTGTATTCGCAAGAATACGATCCGAACCTAAACTCAAAATTTGGGGACATTATAGCAAGATAGGAAGAACTAGATGAACATGCAAAGAAAATCATTATTGCGGGTGCACACGTAATAACGATTTGTAGTGCATGCGAATCCCGGCAATTCCTATTACGCGAATAATGATCTATGACATCATCTCATACCCGGAATAGATGGCTTATTTTCCCCATCAACCTTGAATAAATACACATACATTGGCACGCGACATGATGAATCCCGCATTTTCTGCTTACATTATTCCCACTATAGCTCATATATATCCACTTTATCTAAAATATCATAAATTATTGTCTTTTCTTATGGTGTTAGAATGCCTCCTCGACGTGCAAACTCTAGCACTTCCAACCCGGATCTTGCTACTCTTCTTGCCCAACTGGTGGGACAAATGACCCAAGCCAATAACAACAGTGACGGGTCTCACAACATCCAAGGAAACGGTGGTACCAACCCGCCTCAATGCACGTTTAAGCACTTTAACTCATGCAACCCTACAAAATTTTACGGGACTGGAGGTGCTACCGGCCTACTACAATGGTTTGAAAGCATGGAAAGCATGTTCTTAAACAGTGACTGTCCCGATAATCTTCGAGTTCGCTATGCCACAAGTGTACTTCAAAAGAGAGCCCTCACCTGGCGGAACGGTGAGAAACGCACTCGTGGTGTTGAGGTTGCTACACCTTTATCATGGGATGATCTGAAGAAAGCCATGACTGATGAATTCTGTCCTCGAAATGAAATGAGGAAGCTCGAGACTGAGTTTTGGGATCTTGCCCAAGACAGCGGGGATAATCTGGCTTACACCACCCGATTTCAAGAGCTGACTATTGGTACCTCATATGATCACTCCCCTTGCTCGGGAAATTGAAAAATACATAGGCGGGCTGCCTATGCAAATTCAGGATGCTGTGCTAGGAAGCAATCCTCCCACACTTGAAGCTGCTATCCGTCTATCCGCTACGCTATCCGACAACCACGTCAAAGCCAGAACCTTAACAAGAAAGGGTTCCAAGAAGGTTGTTTCTACTCTTGCGGCCGTCAAAGATATAAAACCCGAGTCTTCTAACCGCAACAAGAAACGAAAGGGTCGAAACTTCGCAGCTGTAACTCCCACCGCACCTGCTATTCAAGTGGCACCTTTGGGTCAAAACCCGAAACCTTATTTGGGTCCAAATCCCCAATGTCAGACCTGCAAATACCACCATCCTGCCAACTTACCATGCCGATTGTGTTCAAGCTGCGGACGATATGGACACGTGGTCACTACTTGCCGTACCCGTCCTCCCGTCCATCAAGCTGCTCCAGCCAACCGTCCAAACTATCCGGCACCTCTCAATGGTCGGGCATGTTACGAATGTGGAGACCCAAACCATTTCCGTGACCGATGCCCAAAACTTCATCAGCAAGGTGGTCCTCAAGGACGAGCGTTTAATATAAACGCTAATGAGGCACAAGCAAACAACGATGTGATAAACGGTACGTTTCTCGTAAACAATAATTATGCATCCGTTTTATTTGATACCGGTGCCGATAGGAGTTTTATGTCTCTTACCTTTGAATCTCGACTTGCTAAACAAAGAACGAAACTTGACAATTCTTATTCCGTAGAGATAGCAAACGGAAAATCTGTTACTATAAATTCTGTTATCCGCGACTGCAATCTCGAGCTTAATAATCATGTGTTCTCTGTTGATCTCCTTCCAATGCAATTGGGAAGCTTCGATGTTATAATTAGCATGGATTGGTTATCCAAGCACCATGCCGAGGTTATTTGCTACGAAAAGTGCATTCGTATACCTCTGCCTTCGAGCGACACGTTAGTTATTTTCGGTGAAAAACCGTGTCGTGGTCTTCAACTCATGTCTTGCACACTGGCACAAAATTACTTGCGAAAAAAGTACGTTGCCTTCTTGGCCCACGTAGTTGACACGAAAGACAAGGGTAAGAAATTGCAAGATATTCCGATCATTCGAGACTTTCCCGAGGTATTCCCCGAGGATTTACCTGGTCTTCCTCCCCCTAGACAAGTAGAGTTTCGTATTGACCTGGTGCCCGGAGCAACTCCCGTGGCAAAAGCTCCCTATCGTCTTGCACCTTCCGAGATGCAAGAGCACGCAAGTTAATTACAAGAACTCTCATCCAAAGGCTTCATCCGACCAAGCCATTCACCTTGGGGTGCTCCCGTGCTGTTCGTAAGGAAAAAGGATGGATCGTTTCGAATGTGCATTGATTATCGTGAACTCAACAAGCTTACAATCAAGAACCGTTATCCTTTACCCCGTAGCAACGATCTTTTCGATCAACTTCAAGGTTCAACATGTTTCTCCAAGATTTACCTTCGTTCCGGATACCATCAACTTCGTGTTCTCAATGAAGACATTCCGAAGAATGCCTTTCGGACTAGATATGGTCACTATGAGTTCATGGTCATGCCTTTTGGTTTGACTAATGCACCTGCGGTTTTCATGGACCTCATGAACCGCGTATGCAAACCTTATTTGGACAAGTTCCTGATCGTTTTCATTGACGACATTCTCATCTATTCTAAAACGAAAGCGGAACATGAACAACATCTTCGTTTGATTTTGGAGCTCTTGTAGAAAGAACGTCTATACGCCAAGTTCTCCAAATGTGAATTCTGGCTAAAAGAAGTTCAATTTTTGGGACACATAGTCAACGAAAAGGGGATTCATGTGGACCCGACAAAGATCGAGGCGGTAAAGAATTGGAGTACTCCTAAGACTCCTATCGAGATTCGTTCCTTCCTTGGACTAACGGGTTACTATCGCCGCTTCATCTCAAATTTCTCCAAGATTGCGGTCCCGCTCACTGCCTTGACTCACAAAGGAAAACCTTACGAGTGGGGACCCAAACAAGAGGAAGGTTTTCAAACTCTCAAGCTCAAGCTCTGCAATGCTCCTGTTCTAACTCTTCCTAGTGGTAATGACGACTTTGTCATTTATTGCGATGCATCCAACCAAGGTCTTGGTTGTGTTCTTATGCAGCGTGGCCAAGTAATTGCATACGCATCACGTCAGCTCAAAATCCATGAGAAGAACTATACGACCCATGATCTCGTGCTTGGTGCTGTCGTTTTCGCCTTGAAAATTTGGAGACACTATCTTTATGGCACCAAATGCGTGGTTTTCACCGACCACAAAAGTCTCCAACATATTTTCAATCAAAAAGAGCTTAATATGAGGCCACGACGATGGGTCGAACTTTTTAGCGACTACGACTGCGAGATTCGCTACCACCCCGGCAAGGCAAATGTTGTAGCCGACGCCTTGAGTCGTAAAGAACGTATCATGCTTCATAATGTTCGTATTCATAATGATATCTAAGCCCGCATTCTCCAAGCACAACACACCTCGGTTACCGAGGGAAACATGTACCACTAAATGGTATGTGGTGTGGAACTCTTGCTAGAAACTAAAGCCAACGGTCTGTTGTATTACTTGGATCGTATATGGGTTCCCGATCGCGACAACGTTCGTATATTTTTGATGAACGGATCCCACAAGACTCGATATTCGGTACATCCTGGAGCTGATAAGATGTACATGGGTCTTCATCAGCAATATTGGTGGCCCGGCATGAAAAATGATATTGCCCTCTTTGTGGCAAAATGCTTAACTTATTCTAAAGTAAAGGCCGAACACCAGAAGCCTTCCGGACTCCTCGAACAACCTGAAATTCCCATGTGGAAGTGGGAGAACCTTGCTATGGACTGTATCACCAAACTCCCACGCACTTCTAGTGGGCACGATAGTATCTGGGTTATTATCGATCGACTCACTAAGTCTGCTCATTTCTTGCCTATTCGTGAGGACTATTGAGTCGAGAAATTAGCTCGGATCTACATTGATGAGATCGTAAGTCGACACGGAATCCCTTTGAACATTATCTCCGATCGTGATTCGCGTTTTACTTCTCGATTTTGGCAATCATTACAATCTGCGCTTGGTGCTCGTTTGGATTTAAGTACGGCTTACCATCCTTAAACTGATGGACAAACCGAGCGAACAATCCAAACTCTCTAGGATATGCTTAGAGCTTGTGTCATTGACTTTGGCGGCAATTGGAATTCTCACCTACCACTGATCGAATTTTCCTACAACAACAGCTACCACACAAGTATTAACATGGCGCAGTTTGAAGCTCTTTATGGACGAAAGTGTCGTTCACCAATCTGTTGGAACAAAATTGGTGAAGCACAAATCACCGGTCCCGAGCTTATCCAAGATACCACCGATAAAATCTCTCTTATTCGTGACAACATTCCAGTAGCAAGGAGTCGGCAAAAGAGCTATGCCGATAAACGACGAAAACCCTTGGAATTTCAAGTTGGAGATATGGTTCTTCTAAAGGTATCACCTTGGAAAGGTGTAGTCCGATTTGGAAAGAAAGGAAAACTTGCACTTCGATATGTGGGTCCATTCAAGATACTCGAAAGGGTAGGAAAAAGTGGCCTACAAACTCGATCTTCCTTCAGAACTCAGCAACGTCCATCCGACTTTTCACGTGTCTAATTTGAAAAAGTGTCTAGCCGACGAGAATCTCCACATCCCTCTTGATGAAGTGCGCATTGACGAGAAAATGCACTTTGTGGAGAAACCCGTGGAAATCATAGACCGTGAAGTCAAGAAACTCAAGCGTAGCCGCATCCCCATTGTCAAGGTCCGTTGGGAGTCTAAACGTGGACCCGAGTTCACTTGGGAACGTGAAGACCAAATGAAGTCCAAATATCCGCATCTCTTTTCATAGCCTCCATTAGTTGAATTTCGGGGCGAAATTCCTTTAACAAGGGGAGACTGTGACATTTCGGGTTTTTATTCACGCTTTTATATTATGTATCATGTAATCATTTTCTATTAAATGAAATGCAAGTGTTTTTATTTAATTTTGTATAAAATATATATTTTTTTATTTTATGGATTTAAAATAATTAAAATTTTATAAGTTTTAAACTTATATAAAATTTTATAAAAATCTAAATTTAAAAGGTTCATAACATAAATATGATAATCTATCTAAATAATAATTAACTTTTATAAAAATATATTTATAATAATAATATAAGTTTATAAAATATAATTGAAATTAAAAAGAAATCTAATTAATTATTTTTATAAAAGTTAAGGGCTTGTTTTGAAAATTATGAAACTAAAAGGTTTTAAGACAAAAATCAGTTAAGGGGTTAATCCTGGACAAATCAAACCACATGAACCAAATTGTAAAAAATCTCAGGAACTATTTTAAATCAAAATCAAACTCTAGGGACCAAAGTTGACAAATCCCAATTCGCGTTTCCAGTCGTCTCCCCCATTGACCGACGGTCCAAGCCAATTTCCGGCGACCCCCTCGACACGCCTGTCCCCTGCACCTCGACAGCCGAAATTGGTCTCCCTGACCTCGTCGTCCCCACGCGAACAAAAGCCCTCGACCAATTTGTCTCCCCAACATTCGAAACGTCTGATCATGTTTGTGGCCGAAAGTCCACGCCACGAATTCGGCCTCGATAAGAAACCTCCACGCCTGAAAGATGGCTTGATAGTTTCGTCTCGTCCAGACGAGTGTCTGGACATGCTCAATTGCTTGTCTCATTATCGGGATCGAGCTCGGCTATAAATAGCCATTACCGGACCTGCTCGAGCTCGCCACCCTTTTTTCACCCACTCTCACTTCAAATTGAAGACGACATTGTGTTCGTCGCCTCTGAGTGAAGCTGTGACCAGAGTCTTAGAACCCAATTCCATCCCGAAGCTTGAATTCCCATTCTTGATATTCTCGGATTAAAAGCTCTGCCGTTCGACCCTTTGCGGCCAAGTAAGAATCTTCAAACCCGTTCCTTTACCTTCTGTTATCGTCAGGCAAGTTATTCCAATCGAAGTCACGACCTCAGGCCTTGAGTTACCGGGCAAACCAGTGTTCTCGGACACGGTTTGCCGGTTGTCGAGAACCATCGATCTGTTTTGGACATGTGGTTATGTATTAAACGATACACACATAACCAGCGATGGGCAGTAGCCCGTCTGGTTATGCGTGTGTGTGTTTGAGTCTTAGGTCGCGGGTTCGAACCTAATGGCCTTTGGCCCAACCCATTTTTTTTCTGTTTTTATTTTATTTATTCATTTTATCTTATTTTAATATTTTCCCTATGCAATGAAAACTATTACTAGTTGGTTGACTCGTTCGTTTATTTTGGAAACAATTAAACAACTTCTCGTTACACATATTTAACCCTTCAAAGTTTTAAAATAATAAATAATAAACCCTATATTTTATAAACTCGTTTAAATAAGTTTTAATTCACGAAAGGAAATATATATATAATAATAATATAAATAAACAAAATAGAAATTTTTATAAATATAATATCTATTTTTTTAAAAATATAAATATTTAACAAGATTAAATATATATTTTTAGATGTTAAATTTTACTAAAAATCATTATTATTTTACTACAATATTTTTACAAATAATTTTAAGGAATGTTATTATAAACCTATACACATTTAAATACGAATACACATATACAAACATACAATAATACATATTTATCTACATAGGATTTCATCGTGCTTAGATTTCAACATCCTTATCACCTACACACGTGGATTAAAACATCCGCAAGCCAGGTGAGTTACATAGCCCCTATTTTACATTTTTACATACTTTGGGGTGAAACATTATTTCATGCTACTCAATCAAATTGTTTATACGTGTTATTCATGTGGATTATATGCTTATTATCGTGGGTGTACAATCATTTAATTTAAACACAAGAAAGCCAACAATAATGTTAATATATCTATTGTGCCTGACCATCCCACCCATGTAGGGTGTTTATTACTGCATACTCGGATATAGTCGCGTGTTATATTCAAACATATCGGATATAGTGGGTAACTATATTTAAACATACCGGACCTAGCTGTTGTGCTATGTTCAAGCGCGTCAATCAAGGTTTGAATTGTGCTTAGATAAATGATACAACCATATATGCTATGTTTAACAAGATAAACAATGAGTTGCAAAACGTATTTATCTACTATTTATCGGTTCCACTAAACCTATGTACTCACCAACTTTATAGTTGACACTTGATTTAAATAATGTTTCAGGTTTGGATATGTGATTGCTTGCTGAAGATTCTACCACTTAAGAACTTATGGACCTAGTTAATTAAATCAATGTTTTGAAATAGACTAGGTTATTTGAATTTGTATTGTACTTGAATGTTTGTTGTCTTTAGTTAAATTAATGAATTATGCAATATTTTAGTTATCATGTGCTTTTGAACATTCATTCCATTGTCCGCCTCGATGATTCCGCCATCGGTCGGGGTGTGACACTTGTTGATCTTCCGAAGGGTGCATATCCGATAGGAACAAAATGGGTGTTTAAATGTAAGAAAGACGATCGCGGTGTCATGGTACGCAACAAGGCAAGATTAGTTGTCCAGGGCTTTAATCAACAGGAAGGAATTGATTACACCGAGGTTTATGCGCCGGTTGCGAGGCTCGAAGCTATAAGGCTGTTTCTAGCTTTTGCTTCTTTTAAAGGTTTTAAGGTGTTTCAATTAGACGTCAAAAATGCGTTTTTATATGGAAAGGTCAAGGAGGAAGTCTATGTTTGTCAGCCGCCGGGGTTTGAAGATCCACTGAATCCGAACATGGTTTTCAAGCTTGATAAGGCTCTCTATGGTCTTCATCAAGCTCCTCGTGCGTGGTATGAGACTTTATCCACACATCGTTTGGCAAATGACTTTGTTCGTGGAAAGATAGACTCGACCTTATTCATAAAGAAATCAGGGGGAGATTACCTACTGGTACAGATTTATGTGGATGATATTATTTTTGGCTCGACAAATGAAGGGTTATGCAAAGACTTTGAGGGTGTTATGAAGTCGAAATTTGAAATGTCTGCTATGGGAGAGTTATCGTTTTTCTTAGGTTTACAAGTAAATCAAAAGGAAGATGGTTTCTTTATTCATCAGTCCAAGTATGTCAAAGACATCTTGAGCCTGTTCAAGATGGAGGATTGTACCCCATATGATACTCCAATTCCGGTCAATCATAAGTTGAATTCTGACCCGGAAGGAAAAGATGTGGATTGTCGACTTTACAGAGCTATGATTGGATCTCTCATGTACTTAACCGCTTCAAGGCCGGATATAATGTTCGCCGTGTGTATCTGTTCCAGATTTCAAGCAAAGCCAAAAGAATCTCACATAATTGCTGTGAAAAGAATCTTTCGGTATTTAAAAGGAAAACAACGTTTAGGGCTATGGTATCCTCATGGTTCTAACTTTGATTTCAATGCTTATACTGATTCTGATTTTGGTGGTTGTTGTCTGGACAGGAAATCTACAACAGGTGGATGCCAGTTCTTAGGTAATCGACTTGTATCCTGGCAATGCAAAAAGCAAACCACAGTCTCGATTTCAACATGCGAAGCAGAATACATTGCTGCTGCAAGTTGTTGTTCACATATCCTGTGGATACAACAGCAATTGAGAGATTACGGTTTGAATTTCACTGGAACCCCTATGCTTATTGATAATAATGCTACTATGTCCATAACGAATAATCCTGTTAAACATAGTAAAACTAAGCAATCGAAACTCGATAGCATTTTATACGTGATTGTGCAGAGAAAAGGTTAATTGAGCTGGTCAAGGTACACACTGAAGATAATTTTGCTGATTTGTTTACCAAAGCATTTGATCGTACCAGGTTTGAATTCCTAATTAAAATGATTGGAATGATCAATCCTAAATAAAAGCTTTTCAAAATCAGAATTTCATGAAAATTTTGTTTTTAAGTTTTTTTATTGCTTTATTACATTTCTGCATTTACATTTTCAGTCAAAAAGTTTAATTTATAAAAAGTCAAAACAAAATGAAAAATATAAAATTTGACATCATTTGAGGTTAGAGAAGAAATGATAGTACATCAGTGATTAGTTCATTTCACACGACCTTAGTAGACCTTGATATATGATTGACTAAAATAAGTTGATTTGATCTAAATTTCAAAGTCTGCATAAATAAGAAATGATAGTGTTGTGAATGCTCTATTCTTGATAATTTGTTTTAAAATTTTTGTATAAAATTTGAAACTTGAATTGTCAATAGGCTAAAAGCGTTTTGAAACTAATAGTAGTGTGAAAATTAAATATAATATGATTACATCTGTGATTTAAATCCATTATATGCCTGGGTGTGTGTGTAAAAGATCATTATCAGATAAAGAATATATGGTTATAAAGATTTTCATGAAACCAATATCGAATTATATCTTTAGCACAAATTGATTACAGTTCACTTCACTGCCCATGCCCCGAAAAACATGCAAGGTGTTGCTGAACTAAGATATGATTTCAAAATCTGTTGAAACATATATTTGCCCTTGGATCAGTTAGATACATCATCTAGTCTGTTTCCATTGAATTTTATCCAGATAATAGTTGGATCCTCATACCTGAATTTGTTGATTCTCATTAAACAGCCAATCCATTAGAATCTTCTGATTCTGAATCATCATGATTCTTATATCCTTTGGGATCTGCTTTTATACTTGTGCTAAAAGGGATAATTTCATCTTGGATATTGATCTAATCTTAACATTAACTGTATATGTCTTGAAGATAGTGCAATTTATATTTCTGTTTGGCATATATGTAGGGTACACGATGTTTTTCATCTAAATGGTACTAAATCACATAAACTTGGAGAATAAACGCTTATAGTTTCAAATAATATAATATTGACAAATTTAAGAATTCATACTTTATATTTCAAATTCGGTATAAATAAAAGAGCATTTTATAACCTGATATTATTTACTTTGAAATTTATCGCGTATCATTTCAAATATTATTCAAATTAAATTAGTTTCAAAATGAAAAAGATGCAAAGTGCACAAAACTGAGTTGAATGGTTTCATACAATAGATTACCTTTTGTTAGTGATAAAATGTGTGAAGAATTAATTGAATACTGATATGATCTTCTTGCTCATGATGTTAAATCCAAAAATATGTGTTTCTGTTTGTACAGATAAAAATAAAAAATATGTGATTTCAATTTATTCAGATAAAATTCAAAAATATGTGATTCCGTTTGTATAGATAAAACCTCAAAAATATTTTGTTTTTTATTTTTTATTTTCCATGAAAATTCTAAACTTTTATTAAAATTGTTCGGGATTGGATCGGATATGTGTTGCTGACGGAAGTTCAAGATTTGACAGGTTGAAGTTGATAAAAAAAAATTTTGTTCAAGGCAAAAAGGTTGAAAAGCTATTAAGTTCGCTTAAAAACAGTGAAACGAACTTAATCTGATTATCCGGGGTGAAGCGAACTTAGGGGTGAAGCGAACTTATCTTGTTCGCCGAAGGCTTGTTAAGCTAACTTAACAAGTTCGCCTAATTAAGCGAACTTAATGGGTTTAAGGATCTAGATCAGGCGAACTTGTCAGTTCATCGTCTTCTCCAGTTTAGGCGAACTTGATTGAAAATTTTCAAAAATTTTAAACTGTGTTGTGAGAATTGTTTACCGGTTGTATCTTAATCCAAATTGAATTGCGAATTCAACCAAGGTAATTTCGTTGAATTTCATCCGGTAAATTGTGAGTATTTGAAGATTTTCATCTCGGTTTTACGTCGACACTTTCAACGGACGGATTTTGACCTAATTGTGACCAGATTTATAAAATTGATCATCCGATTTGGTTATAAATTGATATTCGACTGATATTCAATGCTTATTCCATGATGTTATCTTGATTCGATGAATTTTGATTGTCTGTGTTTGAATTTGAAACGTCACTGTTCAGGCGAACTTGTTCCAAGCAAACTTGTTTGAAGCGAACTTAATAAGTTCGCCTCTTGCACTACTAAGCAAACTTATTAAGTTCGCCTAGGGGACAGTGAGGATTTGGACTTGAAAATTAAAAAATAAATAAATAAATAATAATTTTTTTGTTTGAATTTTTTTTTTCTTTGTTGTTTTGTTTGTACTCGTTATTTTTTCTAATATGTTTGTTGTTCAAATGTTTCAGATGGCTCGACGTGTTGAATATAAACATAATCAAGTGGCATTGTTAGATCCGAAAATGTCCGAGGCTGTGAATTTTCAAGGCATTATAGGATTTTTGAACAGATCACGTCTTCATGTTGCTTTATCTGCTGATCCTTACATAAGTCTCGTGTACATACAACAATTTTGGGATACTGTGCATCAAGATACGGACGTTGAACCTCATGTTGTTCGTGCCACAGTTAATAATACTGAGATTGCAATTTCTGAAGAGACGATTCGTGCTGCTCTTGATTTGGGTGGAAACGCTGATGATCCATTATCTTATCCAAGCACTCTTATTCTGGGTTGTTTTCAACGAATGGGATATCGTGGAAAACAGAATGATACTCAAGCACGGAAAGGGGGATTAGTTGGTGAATGGAGGTATTTCATGCATGTGATTATTCAATGCATCTCTCCTCGCAAAGCTGGTACTGATGGATTGAAGATGGCTCTTCAAACTGCTATGGTGGCTTTAACATTGAATAAGAGATTCAATTTTCCACTTTACTTCTATCGGGAGATGGTCATGCAGATTAATCCAGCTGAAGGTCAAGGATTCTTGATGTATCCTCGTTTTATTCAAATGATTCTCAATCACCTTATTCCGGATCTTCCACAACATCCTATAAGATTAACTTTGACTCCAATGTCAAAGCATATCTTTACCGACTGCACGAATGTAACATCTCAGAATTTAGTATTCATATTTCAATTCAATGTAATGCAATTTCAAATTCAATGTTCGTGCACTGCCTTATTATTTTGCTTACCTTAAACGAAATGCAATGATTCAATACAAATTTACAAGTTTTGCTCAATTATATACACTTAAACGCTATACAAGTAACTATTTATTTCAAACTAATCAAACCTGAAAAAGTCAAGGACTAAAGTTGAAAATTTATCAAGAAACCCTAATTAGCACGGTTGTGCTTCGTCCTGGCACGGTCGCGCCAAGTGCCTCAGCACGATCGCGCGACTGGTCCTGGAACGATCGCGCCCGGTGCCTAAGCACGGTCGTGCCATATTTAGGCACGGTCGCGCCTGTGAAACAGCTGAAACGTAACTGCAACTTTAATTACCCGATCGTTCGAATCCGTAACATCCATCCGTTTCTTTTCCCTTAACAAACGTATTATTGCTTTCCAAATTATTCAAACGCCTCAGTTTCATATTACCAATCTCGAAATTTCTCTCTCAAAGCTTTTCAAGAAAAACCAAGAAATTCTCTCCTGCAATCCGTATTCACTCAAACAAGAAAGATATTCGTGTCACTCGTCCCTCCCGAGAAGTTCTGGACTGACTGGATTGGCCGGAGTGCAACAAGGATCACCGGAACTCAATCTCGCCGTCGCCGGAATTTCCTCTCTACCAATATCCATCGATTCGCTACTGTTCAGGGTAACTCAAACCTTTAATTCATTCATTTCAGTATCATTATCAAAAGCCCCTATTCAATTTGGGCTTCCATTATAGAAATCGATCTGAATCAGAACTCATGTTTTATAAAAAAATGATTTAATCGAATCCCTGCTTAAACACGATGTACATGCAATTAAGTCATATGAAAAGACTCGTAATAACCCATTAATCAAAAGCCCTAACAATTCCAGCGTTTAAAATACAAGAATTTGTCAATTCGTGTCTGATTTGGAAGAGACACGGTCGCGCTAATCATCTAGCGCGGTCGTGCCTCATGTAGCGCGGTCATGTCGAATAGCGGCGCGGTCGTGTCCTCCTGTCCAGACCTTGTCATGCCCTCTGGGCTAGTCTCTGTTGTGTCTAAAGATCATAGACACGACCGTGCCGGGCCAAGGCACGGTCGTGCCTGTTGACCGGTCTAGTTTGTGCCCTCTGTTGATCAACCCGGTCGTGCCCCGACTAGCGCGGTCGCGCCCCTGGCTTGAGCACGATCGTGTCCTTCCGAGGCACGGTCGTGTGAGACTCAGAACTTTTAACAGAATTATAATTTTATATATTTTAACCAGTAAATGTATCAGATTTTATAAAAATATGTTTTCTGTATTTAAAAATGGATTAAAAGTTTAATCTTGGCATAAATACAATTTATTTAAAAGTTTATGAAAAATTAAATTTATATTTATTATCTTACACTTAAATGATATTTTAAATAATTAAGTTACAAAAATTATAAATAAATAAGATAATGATTATTTATTTTATTTACATTTTAAATCAAAAATCATTTATTTATTTATACTTAATTATAATTAATATTTACATTATTTCATAAACTATAATTATATATTTATTCAATTATTCAATTCAAACCTAATCAAATTGTTTTAAAAATATTTTATTTCAAACTCTATATATTTTATTCAATACTTTTTAAATACCAATCAATAGTTTTATATACACAAATTCAACTTTCATTTTAGACTTAAACTTTATGCATCTATTTGATTCAATACACATTACTCTTTAGGTTAAATTGTGCATTTCGAGGATCATATTTGCTATCTATAATCATTGTTAGCTACACTTCCATACCAAGTGAGTATTCACAACCCCTTTTTACTCTTTTACACTTTTGGGGTGGAACATGAACTCTATACACATTACACATTACACATTTACATTTACGCAAACAACACAAGTGCAAAAATCCTATTTACATACATGTGTGCAAAATTTGAGCTTTGTGCCCGAGTGCTAGTTGTGTTAACCTTTGTATGTGATTATGTGCAATCATTAACTATACAAGCCGACGGTTTTCAATGATAGATCTATTGAGTCTGACAAACCCACCCATGGTGCGCGGTGATTGAAACCGACAACACAATTTTTGCATGCTAGTTACAAGGTTTGGTTGTACATGGTTACACAATAGCTGCTCCCCATAAATGCCTCATGTTTTGTAAATGATTTGTTTTTAACTATATGCTATCTACATACAACTGTGTTATACTCACCAACTTTTTAGTTGACTTTATTTTATTCATGTTTCAGGCCCCAATATGTGAGAATGATTCAAGACGTGTTCAACATAGGATTTGGACTTAGCAATATAAATCAAGAACTTTATGAGTTGTTTTATGTTTCATGTTTGACTTTGGTTTGTACTTGGATTATTTGTAATGGAAATTTAACTTTAATATATTTCAATTTAGCCAACCATGTGCTATGAACAATCTTACATGTCCCGCCCCGATGATTCCGCCATCGGTCGGGGTGTGACAGATTGGTATCAGAGACTTGGTTATAGGGAATTAGGTTATTAGACACCTTGACCTAGACTATAACTTTAGGACACCCACTTATGCTATATTTCATGATTTTGTGCTATGTGTTACATGTTATATGCTACATGCTCACCATGATTAATTATTATTATACTTGATACCTTATTTGTTAGAAATTCATGACTCATTAGGATCTTCTTGAATAATAATTAAATAAATAATATCCTTTCCTATATTCTAGAACCTCATAATATTTCTATCTTCTTTTCTATCTTTATCCTTTCTAAGCATGTGGAAAACCCTTGAAACAAAAATCTCTAAAATTTTTTATTCTTCGTTAAGGTTTTAAACTTGTTAAATTATTTGAGGACACGTGCAATCTGGAAGGGTGACACCTGTATTTTGGGTTTTCTGTCTAGGAAAGCATTTCGCATAAATCCCAATCAACCGAGGGACCCGTATGCTTTCCTGGGAATTCCCGAGATGAGTGTTTACTTATAGGCTAAAGCATGTCTACTTGAAAATTATATAAGTTTAATTAACCTTAATGTGCCATGATATTCAAGTGATTTTGTCACTTTTGAGTACAATCCAAACTAAGAATATCTATTTTTATTTTCTCATTCTATTAAACCCTATCAAATCTCATAAGTTCTTACAATCTTTCTTTACTTGTGAAAATCTGTAGAATGCCTCCTCGTCGTGCTCCCGCAACCAACGCCAACACCGACATTGCTGCTATTCTTACCCAATTGGTGACACAACTCACCCAAGCCAATAGTGCCACCAATGGCAACAATGGTAGAAATGGAAGCAATAGTGATGGTGGAAACGGTGGAAATGGTGGTAACAATCCACCTCAATGCACCTTCAAGCACTTCAACTCGTGCAATCCCCTTAATTTTTATGGAACCGAAGGAGCTACTGGACTCCTTCAATGGTTTGAAAGCATTGAGAATACCTTTCTCAATAGTGATTGTCCCAACAACCTCCGTGTTCGTCATGCAACAAGTGTCCTACAAAAACGGGCACTTACATGGTGGAATGGGGAGAAAAAGGAATAGGGGTGTTGATGTAGCTATGGCCTTACCTTGGGATGAGGTCAAAAGGCTTATGACCGAGGAGTTCTGTCCTCGAAATGAAGTGAAAAAGTTAGAAGCTGAATTTTGGGATCTTGCCCAAGATAGCGGGGAAAGCTTAGCATATACAACTCGGTTCCATGAGTTGAGTCTTCTAGTGCCCCACATGGTCACCCCTTTGTCCCGTTGTATCGAGAAGTATATTGGTGGGCTACCAAGACAAATCCAAGATACTGTCTTAGGTAGAAACCCTGCTACTTTGGAGGATGCTATTCGTCTATCCGCTACCTTAACTGATAACCATGTGAAAGTGGGAACACTTACTAAGAAGGGTACTAAGAAAGTTTTTGAAACCGTAACCCCTCCTACTCACAACAAAGAAACCACAATCGAGCCCTCTCGCAATAATAGAAAGAGGAAGGTTAGAAATTTTGCTGTGGTTACTCCTGCTGTTCCCATCAACCAAGCTGCACCTATGGTTCAAGCGCCGGCTAAAAAGCCATATGTTGGAATCTACCCACTTTGTGCCACCTGCAACTATCATCATCCCCAAAACATCCCATGTCGCCTTTGTACTTATTGTGGGAGATATGGTCATACGGTTAGTGTTTGTAGGACCAAAGCTCTTACGGGCCAAGTCAACCCTCCAAACCGAACCGTACCTCAAGTGGCTAATCAAGGTGCTCCCGCCATTGCTAATGGGAATGCTTGCTATGAGTGTGGTGACCCGAACCATTTTCGTGATCAATGTCCAAGACTTGCAAATGCTAGGCAAGGTGGAGCTCGTGGGCGTGCGTTCAACATAAACGCCAACGAAGCTCAAGCCAACAATGACGTGGTCAATGGTACGTTTCTTGTTAATAGTCAATATGCCTCCATTTTATTCGATACCGGAGCCGATAAAAGTTTTGTGTCACTTAATTTTGAACCTTTACTTGCAAAGACTCGGTCCCAATTAGAGAAAACATTTACCGTTGGAGTAGCAAATGGTGACTCCATTACAATTGAGTCCATTATCTATGATTGCTCTTTAGAACTTAATGATCACACATTTCCAATCAACCTTGTTCCAATGCCACTAGGAAGCTTTGATATTATCATAGGTATGGATTGGCTATCAAATCATCATGCCGAAGTCATTTGCTTTGAAAAGTGTATCCAAATTCCGCTACCATCGGGAGAAACCTTGAGAGTTTTTGGTGAAAAGCCTTGCAAGGGACTTAAGTTGATGTCGTGCACTACCGCTCAAAAGTACTTACGAAAGAAGTACATTGCTTTCTTAGCTCATATTGTTCAAAAGGATGTCAAGGAGAAGAGTATCCAAGACATTCCGATCATTCGAGATTTTCCCGAAGTTTTTCCTAAGGATTTATCCGGTCTTCCTCCCTTTCGTCAAGTAGAGTTCCGTATTGATCTTATACCTGGAGCCAACCCCGTTGCTAGAGCTCCTTATCGTCTTGCACCTTCCGAAATGCAAGAGCTTGCAAGTCAACTTCAAGAGCTCTCCGACAAAGGTTTCATTCGTCCAAGTCATTGACCGTGGGGTGCACCCGTCTTATTTGTTAAAAAGAAGGATGGATCATTTCGCATGTGTATTGACTACCGCGAACTCAATAAGCTTACTATCAAGAACCGTTATCCTTTGCCGAGAATCGATGATCTCTTTGATCAACTTCAAGGTTCTACTTGCTTCTCGAAGATTGATCTTCGATCCGGTTATCATCAGCTTCGTGTTCAAGAAGATGACATTCCTAAGACTGCTTTTCGAACAAGGTATGGTCATTTCAAGTTCATGGTTATGCCTTTCGGGTTAACCAATGCACCCGCAGTTTTCATGGATCTCATGAATCGTGTGTGCAAACCGTACCTTGATAAATTCGTGATCGTCTTCATTGATGATATCTTAATCTATTCCAAGACTAAAGCCGATCATGAACAACACCTTAGATTGGTTTTGGACCTCTTGAGAAAAGAACAACTATATGCCCAATTCTCCAAATGTGAATTTTGGCTAAAGGAAGTTCAATTTCTTGGGCATATTGTCAATGACAAGGGAATTCATGTTGATCTTGCTAAGATTGAAACGATTAAGAATTGGAATGCCCCGAAGACTCCTACCGAAGTTCGTTCATTTCTTGTTCTTGCGGGTTATTATCGTCGTTTCATCTCAAACTTCTCAAAGATTGCTGTCCCTCTTACCGCTTTGACCCACAAGGGTAAGACTTATGAATGGGGACCGAAACAAGAAGAAGCTTTCCAAACCCTCAAGCAAAAGTTGTGCAATGCTCCCATATTAACTCTCCCCGATGGAAATGATGATTTAGTTGTCTATTGTGATGCTTCTAACCAAGGTCTTGGTTGTGTTCTTATGCAACGAGGCAAAGTAATCGCTTATGCATCAAGGCAACTCAAAGTTCATGAGAAGAATTATACGACACACGATCTCGAGTTGGGTGCGGTCGTATTCGTGTTAAAGATTTGGAGACATTACCTATATGGCACAAAATGTGTGGTATTCACCGACCACAAAAGTCTTCAACATATTTTCAACCAAAAAGAACTCAATATGAGGCAACGACGTTGGGTCGAACTCCTTAACGACTACGACTGCGAGATTCGTTACCATCCCGGCAAAGCGAATGTTGTAGCCGATGCTTTGAGTCGAAAGGACCATATTATGCTTCATTGTGCCCGTATTCAAACCGATATCCAAACCCGTATCTTAGAAGCTCAACACGTCTCGGTAACCGAGGGTAATATGTACGAAGAAATGTCATGTGGTGTTGAACTCCTTCTTGAATCAAAACCCAATGGCTTGCTCTATTACTTGAACCGTATTTGGGTTCCTGATATCTCCGTACATTTCTCATGAACGAGGCTCATAAGACTCGTTATTCTGTTCATCCTGGTGCGGATAAAATGTACCAAGATCTTCGCCAACTTTATTGGTGGCCCGGTATGAAGAAAGACATTGCTCTTTATGTGGCCAAATGCTTAACATGTTCCAAAGTCAAAGCCGAACATCAACGTCCATCTTGTTTACTCGAACAACCAGAAATTCCCGTGTGGAAATGGGAGAATCTAGCTATGGATTTTATTACCAAACTCCCTCGCACCTCGAGTGGTTATGATAGTATTTGGGTGATCGTTGATCGACTCACCAAATCTGCTCATTTCTTGCCTATCCGTGAAGACTATCGGGTTGAGAAACTAGCCCGAATTTACATCGACGAAATCGTGAGTCGTCATGGGGTTCCCTTGAACATAATATCTGATCGAGATGCCCGGTTCACTTCTCGATTTTGGCAATCTCTCCAAACTGCTCTTGGTACACGATTGGATTTGAGCACGGCCTACCATCCCTAAACTGATGGTCAAACCGAGCGAACAATTCAAACTCTTGAAGACATGCTTAGAGCTTGCGTAATAGATTTTGGTGGCAATTGGGATTCACATTTATCCCTCATTGAGTTCTCGTACAATAATAGCTACCACACAAGTATCAACATGGCTCCATTCGAAGCTCTCTATGGTCGCAAGTGTCGTTCTCCTATCTGTTGGAATGAGATTGGTGAAGCACAAATCACCGGTCCCGAGTTAATTCAAGAAACATCCGACAAGATTATTCAAATCCATGACAATATTCGAGTAGCAAGGAGTCGGCAAAAGAGTTATGCCGACAAACGTCGAAAACCCTTGGAATTCCAAGTCGGTGATCTTGTTCTTCTTAAGGTGTCTCCGTGGAAGGGTGTGATCCGTTTTGGAAAGAAAGGCAAGTTAGCACCTCGCTATGTTGGTCCATTCAAGATCCTTGAAAGGATTGGGAAAGTGGCTTACATGCTCGAGTTACCCCCATCTCTTGGCAATGTGCATCCTACATTTCATATATCTAATCTGAAGAAGTGTCTCGCTGATGAAAATCTCCATATACCGCTTGACGACGTGCACATTGATGAAACGATGCACTTCGTTGAGAAGCCGGTGGAAATTATGGATCGCGAAGTCAAACAGCTCAAGCGAAGTCGCATTCCTATTGTCAAAGTTCGTTGGGAATCTAAGCGTGGTCCTGAGTTCACTTGGGAACGAGAAGACCAAATGAAGCTCAAGTACCCTCATCTCTTTATTGATACTGTTGTAACCTCTAGCTAAATTTCGGGACGAAATTCTCTCAACATGGGGAGACTGTAACATCTCAGAATTTAGTATTCATATTTCAATTCAATGTAATGCAATTTCAAATTCAATGTTCGTGCACTGCCTTATTATTTTGCTTACCTTAAACGAAATGCAATGATTCAATACAAATTTACAAGTTTTGCTCGATTATATACACTTAAACGCTATACAAGTAACTATTTATTTCAAACTAATCAAACCTGAAAAAGTCAAGGACTAAAGTTGAAAATTTATCAAGAAACCCTAATTAGCACGGTCGTGCTTCGTCCTGGCACGGTCGCGCCAAGTGCCTCGGCACGATCGCGCGACTGGTCCTGGAACGATCGCGCCCGGTGCCTAAGCACGGTCGTGCCATATTTAGGCACGGTCGCGCCTGTGAAACAGCTGAAACGTAACTGCAACTTTAATTACCCGATCGTTCGAATCCGTAACATCCATCCGTTTCTTTTCCCTTAACAAACGTATTATTGCTTTCCAAATTACTCAAACGCCTCAGTTTCATATTACCAATCTCGAAATTTCTCTCTTAAAGCTTTTCAAGAAAAACCAAGAAATTCTCTCCTGCAACCCGTATTCACTCAAACAAGCAAGATATTCGTGTCACTCGTCCCTACCGAGAAGTTCTGGACTGACTGGATTGGCCGGAGTGCAACAAGGATCACCGGAACTCAATCTCATCGTCGCCGGAATTTCCTCTCTACCAATATCCATCGATTCACTACTGTTCAGGGTAACTCAATGTAAGGCCCCTTTCCCGGGTGACCTCACTTGTTGGATTTACTCATAAACATAGCCATAAATACTGAACTTAAATTTAAAACATTCATCATTCAATTACATTACATAACAGCGGAAGTCTTAACAATTAAAAACACAACATTGTCTTAACAAACAAAAGTGGGATGTCAGTCTTGTGCCGGGTAACCTTCACGCCATCGCACGACCTTTTCTTCCTTTACCTGAAATGTATACTAAAAGTCAGCTAACGCTGGTGAGTTCTAGTTTAATGCAATTTGATATAAACATTCTATTCTTTACTTTATAAGTATGCATTACTGTATAGTCATTCATATAAATACGTATTCATAACTTTTGTCTTTCTTTTCATCTCTCTTTTCTGTATTTTTGTGATTTCATATATATATATATGCATTCACCCTTTTCTTTTCTTTTCTTTCTTTCTTTAATTTCATGGGTCATACTATATAAGGGTGATCAACCCGTCATTTGCTTACGAATGTCACAAAGACAATCGCCGTGGTCCATCGTCATGGCCCACCTATACTTACAACCGTCCGGCAACTAGTGCCGTCCGTCATTTTATTCTTACAACCGTCCGGCAATCTTTGTCCGTCCGTCATGACTTACAACCGTCCTACCGTCGTAGGCCGTAATTCGCCCGTCTACCCGAAGGTATCCGTTTCCCATGCGACTATTATTTATACAACCGTTCTACTATAATATGCCAATTGCTTCGACCGTCCTTTAATGACATTCGTACGTCCTAGCTGATGAAGGAACGCACTTGTCCCGGTTGTAAAATAATCACATGGTCGTCCGTCTACCGAAGTAGCCGTTATCATCGAAGCGTCCATAACATTTTCTGTACTTGGCAAGCAATATATACATGGATATAAAGCAGGATTTCATTCTTTCATATTGTGTTATACTTTCATTCATTCTTGATAATCATGCTTTTCATTCTTTATTCATAATTTCTCTTTCATGTATAGGTATATATATATATACTTGTATAACACATATGATCACATTGACATTCATAACATTTATTCACTTAGTGTATACATCTCAGCCCCAAAACATTTGAAAACATTTGCACATAACATAGAAGGGGCACATAGAACTCACCTGATGAGTAGTTTCTGTAATACACTAAGCTGGCTACTGGGCTTCACTAATGTCACTCACGATCTGTATAATAAAGTCATACACATAAGATGGTGCTCCTAGATGACACTAGACATTACTATGCTTGAACTCAGTAGTTTCGGGAGGTGGGTCGCATCAAAACTATGGTAGTTTCGAGCTATGGTCTTACACTCGAAACTAGGTAGTTTCGAGTCATAATCCTTCTATCGAAACTAGGTAGTTTCGAGTCATGAGATCCTATCGAAACTATGGTAGTTTCGAGTCATTAACTTATGAAAAATCTTAGTTTAGGTTCAAGGTGACACTCGAAACTAGGTAGTTTCGAGTCCTGAGTTCCTATCGAAACTATGGTAGTTTCGAGTCATTGGCTGCTATCGAAACTAGATAGTTTCGAGTCAAACATGACTATCGAAACTAGAGTAGTTTCGACGGGTCTGTATGTATCGAAACTATAGTTTCGAGTCATGGGTCTGCATCTTCCCTGACCAGAACCTTGCTCCAGCCAACTTATTTCCAATCGATTAAACCTTGAGCATTTTACGTTAAACACCTTCCTTTATCGTTCTTGAGTTCAAATACGTGATTTGTTTCAAGTTTCGTATGCAAAAATCGTATCTTTATTTGATTTAAACCCGAGACATGCAAAGACTCATAATCAGAGGCGATGCTTACCTCAACAGGCCCGATTTCTGTTGCTATGCGTTGAAATGGTGGAGTCGGATGATTCCCGAGCCCTTGAGTCTTCTCCTTGCGGTTTTCTTCACAAGCCGATCGCTCTCTCTCTCTCTCTCTAGTATTCTTGCGCAGGAAGATGAAATGAGAGGGGTTTGGGTTGAAGCTGCTGTTTTGTAATGGGGTTTCCCCCTTTTCTTTTCGGCCCATGGGCCGAAATTTTGGCCAAGCCCACTTTATTTCCCTTTTCTATTTGTCTTGTCATTATTTGGGATGTTACAAGTCTACCCTCCTTAATGAGGTTTCGTCCTCGAAACCTATTACACGTTAAACAACTGGGGATACAGTTCCTTCATCTCGTCTTCTTTCTCCCAAGTAGCCTCGGACCCCTTTCTGTGTTTCCATTGTATTTTGACTAAAGGAATCGACTTATTGCGTAATCGTTTCTCAGCTCGGTCAAGAATGGCTATTGGTTCCTCTACATAATTTAGACTGTTATCCACTTCGATCTCGTCGTAAGGTATGTGAGCTGTGTCGTCAGCTAGGCACTTGCGTAAGTGCGACACGTGGAACGTAGGGTGTATTCCACTAAGCTCGACGGGTAGGTCGAGTCTGTAAGCAACTTGACCCACTCTTGCTACAATCTTGAAAGGTCCGACAAACCTTGGACTTAGTTTGCCACGCTTTCTGAACCGAATGATTCCTTTCCACGGTGATACTTTCAACAGTACCATGTCCCCTACTTGAAACTCTAAATCCCTCCTTCTCTTATCCGCGTATGATTTCTGTCTGTCTTTTGCGGCTTTCATACGAGCCTTGATTTGATCAAATTTCTCAGAAGTAGCTTTGACCACTTCGAGACTTGCAAAATCCTTCTGTCCAATTTCCCCCCAACAAACCGGGGTCCTACATTTCCTCCCATACAACATTTCAAATGGCGGCATGCCAATAGTAGAGTGATAGCTGTTGTTATATGAAAATTCTGCCAATGGTAGATGGCTGTCCCAACTCCCACCGAAGTCAATGATACAGGCCCGGAGCATGTCCTCCAAGGTCTGAATGGTCCTTTCCGATTGTCCATCGGTTTGGGGGTGGTAAGCGGTGCTGATGTTCAGTCTAGTGCCCATTGCTTCATTGAATTTCTTCCAAAACCTTGACGTGAATCTAGTATCCCTGTCAGACACAATCGACAGCGGCATACCATGTCTGCTCACAATTTCCTTGATAAATACTTCTGCTAGCTTTTCAGAAGAAGAAGTTTCTCGTATTGGCAAGAAGTGAGCACTCTTTGTCAAGCGGTCGACGATCACCCAAATGGTATCATTGCCTTTAGCTGTTCGCGGTAGCTTGGTAATGAAGTCCATTGTGATCTCTTCCCACTTCCATTCCGGTATTGGTAAAGGTTGCATTTTACCGCATGGTTTCTGGTGCTCGGCCTTAACTAGAGAACACGTTAGGCACTTGCTCACGTATTCTGTCACATCATTCTTCATGCCAGGCCACCAGTATTCTTTCTTCAAGTCTTGATACATTTTGTTTGTCCCGGGGTGGATAGAATAGCGACACTTATGGGCCTCATCGAGTATTTTGGCTCTAAGCTCACCAATCTTAGGTATCCACATCCGGCCAAACCTAGTTCGTACTCCGTATGCATTCGCATCTAAGTTCCCTTGTTGTCCTACTATTCTTTCCCGTTTCACATTTCTTTCTAACAATGCTTCATCTTGTGCCTTTGATATTTCACCCATTAAGTCTGGCGTTATAATTAACTGACACGCTTTGATCCGGATAGGTGCCGATTCTTCCTTTCTACTTAAAGCGTCAGCCACTACGTTTGCCTTGCCTGGATGGTACAATATCTCACAGTCATAGTCTTTCAGTAGCTCTAACCATCTTCTTTGCCTCATGTTTAGTTCCTTTTGTTCGAAAAAGTATTTCAAGCTTTTGTGATCGGAGTAGATGGTGCATTTAACTCCATACAAGTAGTGTCTCCATATTTTCAACGCGAAAACTACTGCTGCTAATTCTAGATCATGTGTTGGGTAGTTAACTTCATGAACCTTTAGTTGCCGCGATGCATAAGCAATTACCTTTCCTCGTTGCATGAGTACGCACCCTAAACCTTGCCCTGAAGCGTCAGAGTAGACTACTAAGTCTTCATTTCCCTCAGGTAGTGTTAATACTGGAGCTTGAGTTAATCGTGTCTTAAGTTCCTCAAACGCGTTGTTTTGGGTTGGACCCCATTCATACTTTACTTCCTTCCGTGTCAGTTTGGTTAGCGGCGAGGCAATTCTTGAGAAATCTTGGATGAACCTTCGATAGTAGCCTGCCAACCCTAGAAAGCTTCGTATCTCTGTTGGTGTCTTTGGGATGTTCCATTCCTTTACTGTCTCGATCTTTGCAGGATCCACCATGATGCCGTTTGGGTTTATTACATGACCTAGGAATTGGACTTCCCTAAGCCAGAACGCGCATTTGGAGAATTTTGCGTACAACTTTTCCTGCTTTAGCACCTCCAATACTTCTCTTAGGTGACAGTGGTGATCACCTTCATTCTTTGAATATATGAGGATGTCATCTATAAAAACTATTACTGATCGATCCAACATGGGTCGGCATACTCTGTTCATTAAATCCATAAATGCTGCTGGTGCGTTGGTTAGTCCGAAGGACATCACAAGAAATTCATAATGCCCGTAACGTGTACGAAACGCAGTTTTCGGTACATCCTTCTCTCTTACTTTCAATTGATGGTAACCCGACCTGAGATCAATCTTTGAGAACCAACTCGCGCCTTGCAGTTGATCAAAAAGGTCGTCTATTCTAGGCAGTGGGTATTTGTTCTTTACTGTTCTCTTGTTCAATTCGCGGTAGTCGATACACATGCGCATACTGCCGTCCTTCTTCTTTACAAATAGTACCGGAGCGCCCCATGGTGAGATGCTCGGCCTAATAAATCCTTTCTCGGTTAGTTCCTCTAGTTGGGACATCAATTCCTTCATTTCTGACGGAGCCAATCGGTAGGGGGCTTTGGCAACGGGCTCAGCTCCTGGCAGTAAATCAATCTGAAATTCTATTTCCCGATCGGGTGGCAACCCAGGTAGATCCTCAGGGAATACTTCCGGAAAATTGCACACCACGGGTACATTCTTGAGTTCTTTCGTTTTCATTCTATCATCTATAACATATGCCAGATAAGCTTCGCAGCCGCGCCTCATGTAACTTTCGGCCTTAATCATCGAGATGACGTTCGGCATTGTGCAATTCCAATCCCCATAAACCGTATTTGGACTGCCGCTAGGACCTTTGAGGTGTATCCTCTTACGTTTACATATGATTTGAGCTTCGTTGGCAGCTAGCCAATCCATACCCAATACTATATCGAATCCTCCTAAGGTGAGAAGGAATAATCTAGAAGGAAATTTATGACCCTCTATTTCTATTATGCAATCCTCTGTTACTTGGAATACTGCCGAATTTTTACCAACGGCAGTTTGTACACTAAAGGCCTTTACTACTGTGTTGATAGTGCAATTCAGTTTTCGACTAAAGGCATTTGATATAAAGCTTTTACTAGCACCCGAGTCAAATAATATAGCCGCATGTTCATCATTAACTAGGAACGTACCTGACACAACATCAGGATTTCCCCTTGCTTCCTCCTCAGTCAGGGCGTAAGCTCGAGTCCTAGTCTTTGGTTGTTCCTGTTCCTTTTCTTTTCCCGAACCAGATTGTCTGGCTTTTCTGCAATCCTTAGCCAGGTGACCAAACAGTCCACATACTTGGCATTTAGTGTCTCTCAAGCAGTCACGAGAGTAGTGCCCCGCCTTCCCACACCTGTAACATGTGGTGGAGCCGACCCGGCACTCGCCAAAATGTTGCCTTCCGCATTTCTTGCAGGTTTCATATTTGTCCGACCTTGGTTTCTTATTTTCAGTTATTACGTTCCCTCTTCCGGTGCCTCTAGACGAGTTCTCCCACTTTCTCTTTTGGGTTTCTGTTGGTGGGTCCTCATTGGCATAATCGTCGTAGACGATTCCGCTCAGATTCACTACCGAATCGAAGGTCGAGGGTAGGTTGGCTTTCACGTGGACACGGACCCTTTGAGGTAGGCCCTTCACATAATACTTGATCATTCGCTCTTCTGTCTCCACCAGGTGGGGTACCAGCTGTGCCAACTCATTGAATCTAGAAGTATACTGGCGGTGTGTCTTGTTGCCAGCTTTAAGGTTTAGGAATTCATTTTCCACTCGATCAATTTCGTTCTGGGGACAGAACTTTTGAATTACCAGCTTTTTCAGTTCTTCCCATGTCATTCTTGCAAGAGCGTTTGGGGACTTTGTCCTCTGAATGTTCCTCCACCAACCTAAGGCTTCGTTGGTGAAAGAATGAGCAACATATTTAACAGCCTGGTCTGGTCGACACTCGCTGATGTTGATTACAGCACTCATCCTCTCAATCCATTCAAGCGTTGCCACTGAATCTTTGCTCCCATCGAACTTGGGTGGGTCTCCGTCCTTGAAACCTTTGTAAGTGCACCCACGATTGCTCGATCCAATCTTTATTTCATCCCCATCACTGTCATATACTTTCTCTTCATTGTCTCCTTCATCCTCCTCCTTACTTTTCTTTATTGCCTCGGATAGTAGATCAGGCAATACCTTTTTCAAAGTGAGCACAACTTCACGGGCAATAGCATCCCTGACTTCAGGTTCCAACTGTATAGGCCCTGGACTGTCGTTCATAATTGGGGTCACTTCTGTTTCGTGCACACTTTCGGTGTGCTCTGCGTGCACACTCTCTTCTTCTTCAAATCTTGGGTTCAACGGAGGTCTACCTCGTCGGCCAGTGCGACCGCCTCGAGGTCCTGTTCTTCCTCCACCAGCCATAGTTCTTAATTTCCTGATAGTTAAAAAGGGAATACATCAATGTCATTTCTTCAGATCATAGTTTGGAACAGTACGAGCAAGGTAAATTCTTAATTACAGTGACCGGTTTGTGATTACTAATTTACATTGCTTTTCGGGTTCGAAACTCTTCAAATCAGTCGTGGCATTAACATCTATTTGTTCTAAGTTAAGTTATCTATTCCTATGCAAGAGTATTAACTTTATGACTTACTTACCGTGCTAGCGTTGGCGTTGGTTACCCATACTGACATCCGTGCGTTGGTCCCATAATCAGTTTGAGTCTAGACATTTAGGGATGTCTAAATCTCTCAAACTATTGCTCTGATACCAACTTGTAAGGCCCCTTTCCCGGGTGACCTCACTTGTTGGATTTACTCATAAACATAGCCATAAATACTGAACTTAAATTTAAAACATTCATCATTCAATTACATTACATAACAGCGGAAGTCTTAACAATTAAAAACACAACATTGTCTTAACAAACAAAAGTGGGATGTCAGTCTTGTGCCGGGTAACCTTCACGCCATCGCACGACCTTTTCTTCCTTTACCTGAAATGTATACTAAAAGTCAGCTAACGCTGGTGAGTTCTAGTTTAATGCAATTTGATATAAACATTCTATTCTTTACTTTATAAGTATGCATTACTGTATAGTCATTCATATAAATACGTATTCATAACTTTTGTCTTTCTTTTCATCTCTCTTTTCTGTATTTTTGTGATTTCATATATATATATATATGCATTCACCCTTTTCTTTTCTTTTCTTTCTTTCTTTAATTTCATGGGTCATACTATATAAGGGTGATCAACCCGTCATTTGCTTACGAATGTCACAAAGACAATCGCCGTGGTCCATCGTCATGGCCCACCTATACTTACAACCGTCCGGCAACTAGTGCCGTCCGTCATTTTATTCTTACAACCGTCCGGCAATCTTTGTCCGTCCGTCATGACTTACAACCGTCCTACCGTCGTAGGCCGTAATTCGCCCGTCTACCCGAAGGTATCCGTTTCCCATGCGACTATTATTTATACAACCGTTCTACTATAATATGCCAATTGCTTCGACCGTCCTTTAATGACATTCGTACGTCCTAGCTGATGAAGGAACGCACTTGTCCCGGTTGTAAAATAATCACATGGTCGTCCGTCTACCGAAGTAGCCGTTATCATCGAAGCGTCCATAACATTTTCTGTACTTGGCAAGCAATATATACATGGATATAAAGCAGGATTTCATTCTTTCATATTGTGTTATACTTTCATTCATTCTTGATAATCATGCTTTTCATTCTTTATTCATAATTTCTCTTTCATGTATAGGTATATATATATATACTTGTATAACACATATGATCACATTGACATTCATAACATTTATTCACTTAGTGTATACATCTCAGCCCCAAAACATTTGAAAACATTTGCACATAACATAGAAGGGGCACATAGAACTCACCTGATGAGTAGTTTCTGTAATACACTAAGCTGGCTACTGGGCTTCACTAATGTCACTCACGATCTGTATAATAAAGTCATACACATAAGATGGTGCTCCTAGATGACACTAGACATTACTATGCTTGAACTCAGTAGTTTCGGGAGGTGGGTCGCATCAAAACTATGGTAGTTTCGAGCTATGGTCTTACACTCGAAACTAGGTAGTTTCGAGTCATAATCCTTCTATCGAAACTAGGTAGTTTCGAGTCATGAGATCCTATCGAAACTATGGTAGTTTCGAGTCATTAACTTATGAAAAATCTTAGTTTAGGTTCAAGGTGACACTCGAAACTAGGTAGTTTCGAGTCCTGAGTTCCTATCGAAACTATGGTAGTTTCGAGTCATTGGCTGCTATCGAAACTAGATAGTTTCGAGTCAAACATGACTATCGAAACTAGAGTAGTTTCGACGGGTCTGTATGTATCGAAACTATAGTTTCGAGTCATGGGTCTGCATCTTCCCTGACCAGAACCTTGCTCCAGCCAACTTATTTCCAATCGATTAAACCTTGAGCATTTTACGTTAAACACCTTCCTTTATCGTTCTTGAGTTCAAATACGTGATTTGTTTCAAGTTTCGTATGCAAAAATCGTATCTTTATTTGATTTAAACCCGAGACATGCAAAGACTCATAATCAGAGGCGATGCTTACCTCAACAGGCCCGATTTCTGTTGCTATGCGTTGAAATGGTGGAGTCGGATGATTCCCGAGCCCTTGAGTCTTCTCCTTGCGGTTTTCTTCACAAGCCGATCGCTCTCTCTCTCTCTCTCTAGTATTCTTGCGCAGGAAGATGAAATGAGAGGGGTTTGGGTTGAAGCTGCTGTTTTGTAATGGGGTTTCCCCCTTTTCTTTTCGGCCCATGGGCCGAAATTTTGGCCAAGCCCACTTTATTTCCCTTTTCTATTTGTCTTGTCATTATTTGGGATGTTACACTCAAACCTTTAATTCATTCATTTCAGTATCATTATCAAAAGCCCCTATTCAATTTGGGCTTCCATTATAGAAATCGATCTGAATCAGAACTCATGTTTTATAAAAAAAATGATTTAATCGAATCCCTGCTTAAACACGATGTACATGCAATTAAGTCATATGAAAAGACTCGTAATAACCCATTAATCAAAAGCCCTAACAATTCCAGCGTTTAAAATACAAGAATTTGTCAATTCGTGTTTGATTTGGAAGAGACACGGTCGCGCTAATCATCTAGCGCGGTCGTGCCTCATGTAGCGCGGTCGTGTCCTCCTGTCCAGACCTTGTCATGCCCTCTGGGCTAGTCTCTGTTGTGTCTAAAGATCATAGACACGACCGTGCCGGGCCAAGGCACGGTCGTGCCTGTTGACTGGTCTAGTTTGTGCCCTCTGTTGATCAACCCCGACTAGCGCGGTCGCGCCCCTGGCTTGAGCACGATCGTGCCCTTCCGAGGCACGGTCGTGTGAGACTCAGAACTTTTAACAGAATTATAATTTTATATATTTTAACCAGTAAATGTATCAGATTTTATAAAAATATGTTTTCTGTATTTAAAAATGGATTAAAAATTTAATCTTGGCATAAATACAATTTATTTAAAAGTTTATGAAAAATTAAATTTATATTTATTATCTTACACTTAAATGATATTTTAAATATTAAGTTACAAAAATTATAAATAAATAAGATAATGATTATTTATTTAATTTACATTTTAAATCAAAAATCATTTATTTATTTATACTTAATTACAATTAATATTTACATTATTTCATAAACTATAATTATATATTTATTCAATTATTCAATTCAAACCTAATCAAATTGTTTCAAAAATATTTTATTTCAATCTCTATATATTTTATTCAATACTTTTTAAATACCAATCAATAGTTTTATATACACAAATTCAACTTTCATTTTAGACTTAAACTTTATGCATCTATTTGATTCAATACACATTACTCTTTAGGTTAAGTTGTGCATTTCGAGGATCATATTTGCTATCTATAATCCTTGTTATCTACACTTCCATACCAAGTGAGTATTCACAACCCCTTTTTACTCTTTTACACTTTTGGGGTGGAACATGAACTCTATACACATTACACATTACACATTTACATTTACGCAAACAACACTAGTGCAAAAATCCTATTTACATACATGTGTGCAAAATTTGAGCTTTGTGCCCGAGTGCTAGTTGTGTTAACCTTTGTATGCGATTATGTGCAATCATTAACTATACAAGCCGACGATTTTCAATGATAGATCTATTGAGTCTGACAAACCCACCCATGGTGCGCGGTGATTGAAACCGACAACACAATTTTTGCATGCTAGTTACAAGGTTTGGTTGTACATGGTTACACAATAGCTGCTCCCCATAAATGCCTTATTTTATCATGTTTTGAAAAGGATTTGTTTTCAACTATATGCTATCTACATACAACTGTGTTATACTCACCAACTTTTTAGTTGACTTTATTTTATTCATGTCTCAGGCCCCAATATGTGAGAATGATTCAAGACGTGTTCAACATAGGATTTGGACTTAGCAATATAAATCAAGAACTTTATGAGTTGTTTTATGTTTCATGTTTGACTTTGGTTTGTACTTGGATTATTTGTAATGGAAATTTAACTTTAATATATTTCAATTTAGCCAACCATGTGCTATGAACAATCTTACATGTCCCGCCCCGATGATTCCGCCATCGGTCGGGGTGTGACAACGAAGGTGAAACAGCAGAATGCTGCATTGAATCCAGTCAATACTCCTTTGTTTGGGCACTTAATCAATCCTGATTATGTTGCACCACTGAATGACAACTGGTTTCATCCTGATGAAATTGCTCAAGCTCAAGGCTTCAATGTTCAACAACAACAACAACAACCACAACAACCCGCACAAATACAAGTTCAACAACAACAGATACCAGTTCCACAAGTACAAGTTCACATACAACCTCAAATTCCTATTCCTGAACATGTTCCTATTCCACAAGCTGAAGTTGAAATACCTATTCAGGAACCAGTTCAAGAAGAGGTCATTCATGATCCTAATCAAGATCTAGGAATGAACATGGATGATTTCGTTGATGATGCTGTGAACTTGCCAATTCCAGAAGCTGAAGGGGATGTGGTGACTGATGATGATTCTAGTTCCAGCTCAAGTGATACGATATTATCGGTTAATGAAAGCACTGATTCTGATGACTCTAGGGATTTTTCCTCAGGTCATTATGAACGGTTGGCTACAATTCCACTGGCTAATGCTGGCAAACGCATTAAATCTCAAGCAAAACGACCAAGAAGAAAGTCTGTTCGGGATCCTCCTTCCGGATCAGTACTTGGCAAAAGATCTTTGGTCTATGAGAGTACTGAAACTGATAGTGATTTTAATCCAGATCCTATGCGTCAAAAGTTGATGTCTACTTCAATAGCTGCTGCAAAATCTTCTTTGGGAGTCGAGGATGCTAATTTTGTTGCTTATTTGATAATTACTCCTCAAAGATCTAAGGATCCATCTCCAGTGATTTCTCCTGTTCCTCCAATTATTCCTACTACTTCAAGTCCTTCTATTCCACAATCGTCGGCTGGTCCGTCAAAGCCTTCTGATTCTGAAAGGATTACTTTTCTTGAATCTCAAGTGCTTTCTCTACAAACATAGGTAAACACTCTTGTGTCTACTGATTCACAACGGCATCTGGTGAATCAGACTCAAGCTCAACAGATTGCTGACATGCAAGCATTAGTGTCCAAACTCGTTCAGCGTCTTGACGCTTAGGGGGAGTTGAGGATACCTGATACTTGTCACACAGAGTCTATTCAAAGACGTGATGATGAAGACAATGATCCTGCTAGAAATATTGAGGGTGATCATCAATACACTGACGCTAATCCTATATCTAGGGTTCAGGGGGAGTCGACATCACAATCACTTGAAGGAAACAAAGACAAAGATACTTCTGGTGCTAATGAAGAAGAAATTCTATTATTGGAGTTCTTTGCAGATTCTGACCAAGAAGAAGCTGAAAAGATTGCATGTCTTGATGACATTGATGATTTATTCAATGACATGGAAGATGATATGTCAGATAATGAGATAGAAGAAGGAGAAATAGTAGAGATTGAGATAGAGAAAGATAAAGATAGTGTCACATATGAAGGTTGTGATGGTCTTAAAGTGCCGTATAACTTCATCCAGGATGATGTTATTCCTGAATTCACTTATGAAGGAGTAACAGATTCTATGGACTCTGTTGAAGACATCACACTGCCTGAAGACACTGCTGATTCAAAGATAGATACTGATGATGAGACTATTCAATCCAATAAAGAGGCTTCGAAGGTTAATGAAGAACCTGTGATGTACAGAGATACAGGGATGACAAGAGAACTGTGGAGAGAAGTTGTAAACAGTTGGATGAAGGTGCTACCCAAGTCTCTAGCACAACCTGCATAGAAAGAGAATTATGTGAATAAAGAGCAGTGTGTAGGAAGGATCATAAGTTGGTTCTATGATGATGAATCAAAATTATTTGCAATTAAACGATCTGACGGTGTTCAATACTTAAAGCCGAGGATTAAATATTTCAATACTTTGCCGAGGTGTGAAAGAAATGGTCTAGCTTCAAAGCCACTCATTAATAGATCGAAGAATGGTTTGGCTGATGTGATAGCAAACCTGATTAAGAAAGAAGGTAGTTTAGGAAAGTATGATCGGCTGAAACCACAAAAGGGAAAGAGAGTGAAGAACACAGATCCAAAGACTGGGAAAGTGACCTGGAGATACAAGTATAAACACGTGCGAGCTATTCACAAGATACCATTAAAGAAGATTCCTCAAGACTGTCTTGGGAATATGAAATGGTGGTATGTTGACGTTAATACTGGAGAAGCAAGGATTGAAGATAAAGATAATAAGGTAATTGTGTGTTTCTATGACACAATGAATCTTATTAATTTTTCAAAGAAATATCAGAGGACGCTGCGAAAGAATGAGATCATGTACACTGATGTTTGGAGAGAACAAGGTCTACAGTACAAAAGAGTTTTGGAGATATGCAGAAGATATGGAGTGCATGCTAGCAGCAGACTACCAGATAACTGGAAGGGATCAAGTTAAAGACTGAAGATACAGCTATTGTCAAGGGGGAGTCTGTTAGGGAATAGATTGAAATGACAAAAGCTTGTAATAGTTAGATTTTATGTCTTTATGTTTTTGTTATGTAAATGTTAAAAGTCACCAAGTGTTTTACAAGTATAGCCTAGAGACGTAAGTTCGCCTGGTCTATCAGAGGCGAACTTAATAAGTTCGCTTAGGTCTAGCTGAGGCGAACTTGTTAAGTTCGCTTAAGCTGTTAGAGGTGAACTTAATAAGTTCGCTTATATCAGGTCAGTTGGTTATATATATGTGTGTTTACAGAGTCAGTCAAAACGAACTAGAACGTCAGAGAGAAGTCCGATTGAGTCTGTAAACATCATTGTGATTGAAATACGAATTGAGAAGTTTATTTACTTGCGTGTTTGCTTTGTCTTTTATGCGTATAAACGTTGACTCGTTGGATTCCGCACTTCGAGTAAACGTCACGTCTTATCACGAGATCGATCCGTAGACGCGCCATGGGGACCTACACATCTAATGATATTCAGAACATAGTCGATGATTCATCCACACATGCACAATCTGAGGGGGAGTTGCCTTCTAATATTGATTCAGTGATTCAAACTTCAGATATTCCTCAAACTCGTGTGCATAAGAACCATCCTACTGATAATATTATTGGTGATTTGAATGCAGGTGTTCAGACCCGTCATCGAACACTTGCTGAAAATTCTTGTTTATATGCGCAGATTGTGGATACATGTATAATGGAGATGTGCTTGCATGCTTGTTTCATTTCTCAAACAGAGCCAACGATTATGGCTGAAGTGCTTGATGATGATTGCTGGATAGAGGCTATGAAGGAAGAGCTAGCTCAGTTCTAACAAACTGCATGTTTGGGATTTAGTTGTCTTACCGAAGGGGTCAAGGTCAATTGGAACAAAATAGGTCTTTAAAAGCAAACATGATGATCAAGGCGTTGTGGTGCACAATAAGGCGAGTCTTGTTGTCCAAGGATTTAACCAACAAGAAGGAGTGGATTACACAGAAGTCTATGCACCAGTGGCAAGGATTGAGGCTATTCGTTTATTTCTTGCCTTCGCGTCTGTCAAAGGATTAAAAGTATTCTTACTTGATGTGAAGAGTGCTTTACTTTATGGAAAAGTGAAGGAAGGAGTTTACGTGAAGCAGTTAAAGATTCAAAGTTTCCCGACAATATTTTTAAGCTTGACAAGGCATTATACGGTCTTGATCAGGCTCCTCGTGCCTGGTATGAGACTTTGTCCGTGCATTTGCTTGGGAATGGATTTGAACGTGGCTAGATTGACTCCACACTTTTCATACGAAAAGCAGGGGGAGATATTCTACTAGTTTAAGTTTATGTTGACGACATAATTTTTTGGTCGACAAATGTTGAATGTTCAATGATTTTGAAAGAGTTATGAAGCTGATATTTGAAATGAGGAGTATGGGAAAGAGGTAGACTGTCGGTTATACAATTCATCAAACCAAGTATGTGTCTGATATTTTGAAGAAGATTGAAATGACAGATGCCTCAGCATTCATTACTCCAATTCTAGTTAACCACAGGCTTGATTCTAACTCGAAAGGGAAAGAGGTAGATTGTCGGTTATACAGAGGGATGATCGGGTCTTTGATGTACTTGACTATGTCCCGGCCTGATATTATGTTCGCAGTTTGCTTGTGTTCGAGGTTTCAATCCAAGCCGAAAGAATCTCACTTAATCGTTGTAAAGAGGATCTTTAGATACTTGAAGGGTAAACCAAAGTTAGGGTTGTGGTATCCTAATAATTCTGACTTTGATTTCAAAGCTTTTTCCAGATTCAGATTATGGAGGTTGCAGCTTGGATAGGAAGTCGACGTCAGTTGCAATTTCTACGTTTGAGGCTGAGTATATTGCTGCTGTCAGTTGTTGTTCCCAAATCCTGTGGATTCAGCAATAACTTCGGGATTATGGTTTTAACTTCACAGAGACACCGATGCTTATCGATAACACTGCCATGATGTCGATCACTAACAATCCAGTGAAGCACTCGAAGACAAAGCATATTGAGATACGTCATCACTTTATCAGAGATTGTGTAGAAAAGTGATTGATTGAGTTGGTGAAAGTCCACACTGATGACAACTTTGCTGGTTTGTTTACCAAAGCATTTGATGGCTCACGGTTTGAATTTATTACTAAAATGATTGGGATGTATAATCCTGCGTGAAAAAGGTTTTCAAAATGGCTTTTCATGGAAGTTTTTATTTTTTTTTATTGAATTACTTTTAGAAAACCCAAACAAATTGAAAAAGATAAAATTGACATTGCCTGATGTTAGAGAAGAAATGATAGTACATCAGTAGGTGATCATACACTGTAGGTCCCTCTGGTGTCTCAGATCGTCACATGAAAGTGTGTTCCTGGTCGAACTGGATGCGGAATTCCTGTGACTAGGTGGAGTATCAATCAACACAAAGTAAACCGACAACAAAGACACAAGATACTTTCAAACTTCGTCTATTGATAATCACAACCGGTTATAGAGAGAATGAGTGCGTATATACATTCTGTCACTAACAGCTATATATACTAGACCTGTTGCCTGCGCACTTAGCAAGTACGCAGGGTTTAACTCATGTGTACTTAGCAAGTACGCAGGATATACATCCTGCGCACTTACTAAGTGCGCACAACACTTAACAAAAACAGACACGACTAAGTACATACATATGTGATTACAAATCGATAATCAATACATACAGATACTTAAATACAAGTACAAATACATAAAGACAAGTACATAAGCTAAGACAACATCCAGAGTGTCTGTCACACAAACTTGCTTCAACAAACTACCCCTTGACAACAACTATGGATTGTCTTCGGTCTTCAAACTCCACCAGCTTTAGCTTCCATCTTCAGCTTGTAGTCCAGACAAAACTTGACCAACTTGTCATATCTAGATGCTTGAAGCTTTGTCCACTCGTCCATGTAGATGCAGTATCTGTCATTTACGACCATCAGATCTTTCACAGAGAAATTAATGAAATCATCAAAAACACTGATCAGTTCCTTTGGTTCCAAGTTTCCACCTGCGGACCTTACTCTTCCAATCACCACTGCCTCGACCGTCTATGGGTCCACGTACCAGTACCATATGTAACCAAGGATATCCTGAGATAACTTGCTCAGGGGAATCCCGGTTTCACACAGCACTGGCTTGTAAACTAGCTTCTTTAGACTATGGTTTGTCACAGGATGTTTAATACTTTTATCCCGGACTTTCTTGGGTATCTGAGGCTTGAAGACTTCAAAGTTACCTGATCTTCCCTCTCTCTATAGTGTCTTCTATAAACCCATTGCCACCGTGTGATGAGAATCACCAAACAGCTCTCGGTTTGCAAGGTTCACCAGATCATACTTCGGTAGGGAGTTAAACGCTTCACTGGTAGGTTTCAAGTATTGAACCCCACTAGCCCGTTTAATAGCGAACGGCTTCTTGTTGTCGTCGAACTTGACAGACAAGATCATACTTGTAGCTCCATATTTGTCTATGATGGATGTCTTCTGCCAGACATGAGCTTGATCCTTTGTAAACCAACCAGGAGGATATTTACTTTTCCACGCCTCTGGATCAACAGGTTCAGGAACGGTGGGAGATGCTTCAGTCAAAGCCTCAGCAGTACTTTCGGGCTCGACTGAACCTGTGTTAAAATCTGCTTCAAAGGATGGAGCTTCAAATATCTCTCCATCCTCAAGCTCGTAAACTCCTTCACCGACCCCTTTAGGAAATTCCACCACTACTTCTTCATCATCCACATCCCATTCATCACCAGACTCGTTCTCTTCTTCCTCCAGATTTCTGAGAGCATCGATCTGAGCTTCTTTGGAATAGTCTGGCTCAATCAGTAGAATGACCTCATCAGATTGGTCGTATAGCACCTCAGCCGCAGACTTTCCTTTATCTCCTCCACTACCAGAAGCATCACTGCCTTCCTGGTGAGTTCACTCCCCTTCAGCCATTGGAACATCAGAAATGGGCACTATTGCCAAAGCTTGTTGCTCACTTCCACTAGGACCGGCTTCAGGATCCTTGTCTTTGTCATCATCCTTGGTTAGATCAACCAGATGACAAGCCTCCTCACCGGTAGGTTTAGATGGCTTCTCCTTTTCCTTCTTTTTCTCTCTTTCCTCTGAGCAGCAAGCTTCTTGGTCAGGTCAGCTACTAACTTGACCATCATTTCATGTTCTTTTCGCTGCATATCAAACCGTAGCTCCAAAGACCTCCTGTGTCCCAGAATCAAATTGTTTGTCTTGATCATGAGTTCGTTATGGGACATCACATTCTTAAGCCTTTCTTCAGCCCAAGTCCTCTGGCTTCGTAGAAGAGTAACTTCGTCCACCAAAGAATTTATCTGAGCCTTTTGAGCCTCAGACTCTTCCCTTGATTTCCGAACAGTTTCAAGAAGACCAACAACCTGTGTTTCCAAAGTGTTTATCCTTCTTCACAGGGATCAGGATCCCTGGATGTAGAGGATTCAGTAGTATGGGGTGGAGATGAGAAGATCGCATCAAAGTCAAACCCTTGGGTAAAGTCCCCATAGTTGTAGGGTAAACTGATGGGTTCAAGGGTGGTTGTGGGGATGGAGGTTGGGATGGTGGTTTCAATGGCGGTTGGTGTGATAGTGACCGACTCAGTCTGAATTGGAGTCATCACAATCAGTTGATGGATAGTCTCAGTTGGTAGGGGTACTATCTCAGGCACCTCCTCTGAGATAGTAGCGGCAGCTGCTTGACTTGTTACACGTGGCCGCCTCCCCGTCCTTTGATATAGCTGAGTGGAAGTTGACGTAGAGGTTGAAGCAGTGCTCATGGCCTCAGTCACTTGTTGACGTGCAACACTAGCTTCTACTTCTCTAGGGATAGTCGTAAATGGCCTATCCCCCCGACGCTTGTTAGTACTTTCTCTTCTTTATCTTTGTATAGCAGCATCTGAATCAGATTCGGGTTCATACTCACTGCTTGTACTATCTTGTCTCTTTCTCTTAGAAGACAACTTGGGAAGGGTCACCGCTGTCATTCTTCTCGGGTGTAATTGGTTTGGTGCATCATTAGAATTAGATGAATCATATTATGTAGCTTCAGAGTCAGATTCTTCAGCACCAACACTTCTTTCTTCTTCGTCTCCTTCATTTTCAGATTCATCATCACCTTCAACTTCCTGCTCTTCTTGCTCGTTAGAGTGTTCACTTAGTTCAGGCTCTGACTCAGGACTATACCATCTAAAATTATCTGGGGCCACATATGTTTCTTCGATTAAGTGTTAGAAGAGAGGAGTATGCACAGGGGTAGGTTCTACACTGCCTGGCTTTAAGAATTGAGCAAATACTCTCTTGTCCACTCGCTTCACTTGTAATCTTTCCCCAATTGCCGGTAGATTTGGCAACGCATCATTCATTAGCAGCTGGATAAATCTTGGATACAACATGAATCTAAACTTCTCCGCCGTATAGATCTGGTCAGTTATGGCCTTGTATACGTAATTAGAGAAATTATAGCCCTTGTTGAGAGATAAACCCACCATTGCAGCCGCTAAGTGATGACCCATGGCATCCTTGCCTGCTTTCCTTGAAGAGATACACATGATCATGATGTGGACAAAGTAGCGCCATTGACCGAGTACCCACATCTTCTTGTAAGAAGCATAATCCGTTGCACCGACGTATCCCATTCTCTGCCTCCAACAACCATCGAAAAAGTAATCAGGATAGGTAATTGGGTCAGTTGCAAGATCCCGGAACTGTAACACTCTCCTGATGGTGTCCTCGGATATGGCTATCTGTTGACCTGCTACAGTAGCCCTAATGACGTTCGGGGTTACTTTACAGTCATGATCTGCTGTTGCCCATAATTGATCCATGTATGGTCTTGATACGATAGGATCTGCAGAGATAGCATAGCTGATCTTCGAGCGGTTTAGGAAATCGACTATCTCCCTGTATTCAAGTGCAGCACCCTTCCACTCGGGTTGTGTTAGAGCCAGCAGATTGAATTCGCTGGAAAACGCACGAGCCATCACTGCAAAAACATACAATGAACACAATAAGAACAAGAATAGTCACTGGAATTGAATAAACAAGACATGGTATAGCACATTCACAAGAAAATTTTTCCGACTTAGAAAAATTTGCAATTTGCCTTCCTGAGTACTTAGCAAGTACGCAGGGTTTATACCTTGCGTACTTAGTAAGTACGCAAGAGTTATGTCTTGCGTACTTACTAAGTGCGCAAGGTCTAACACCTGAACAAAAAGCAGACTTTTCCAAATGGACGAATTTGATGTTGTTAAAGGTCACTCCAACTTCGAAAAATGCATTTAGGACTCACAGGACCAAGTCCAACGCCAAAATGGGGCTAAAACCAGGTCAATTTTGACCTAAACCTAACCTGACCTCAACCGACGGTCAGACCAGGGTCAGAGACAAAATCAAACAATGTTAAGGATAATAGATGAGTAATTAGGGTTCGATTTAAGTTTATAAACAAGATTCATGTCTTAATTTCAGTAAAGAACGTCCAAAACTTGTCTTAAATTTGACATCCAACCTTAGGTCCAAGAACGGTCAAGAATCGGTCCGAAACATGATGATTTGGCATGGAATCGGCTAAGATTCTCACCGAATGAATGTTAAGTGAGGTGAAACAATGATCGGGATGAAAAAGCCGTTTGTAATCACACAATTTTTTTAGGAAATACAGATTGGAGGGAATAGCACAGTGGGTTTGTTTGAAATGAGATTGAGTGTGAGAAATTTTCTAAGTCCACTATATATACCCACATATTCGGGTCTTGCGTACTTAACAAGTGCGCAAGACTTAACTCCTGCGTACTTAGCAAGTACGCAAGGTTTAAGTCTTGCATACTTACAAGTACGCAAGGTTTAATTCCTGTGCACTTGACAAGTACGCAGAAACCCTTGTGAAATCCAATTTCAACTCAAATTATGAAGATAGTCAAGTCAAATAACGAACCGGATATGAACATTCAATCAGGAGGTTTCAAAAACAATTCAAGGAAGATAAACACAAATATTTTTGGCATTTTTGATAAAAATTGAACTGTACATAAACTTAAAATCTTTTTGAGCTTTTCTGAATGAAGTTAATATGCACAAGAATATACACACAAGCTATTTTTGGGTCAAAGTCATGAGCAGAGGATCATATCAGGCTATTGTAAGTAAAAACGATACACAATAAACATCAAAGAATATGGGATCATGTTATGGATTACTACTTATTCATACGTAATATGCAATATAAACAAGTAAATTCAAGTTGTCAATATTATAAGATTTGAGACCATAAGCATCTTTATATCATGTTCTTGTGTGTTAAGGTACTTAATTATAAGATATACAACGTGTACCCCACAATTATGCTACAGAAATTTAAATTGCACTATCTCAAGGCATCTAAGATTTTCCCAAAGATTTTCAAATCTCCAGAATCAAGAAGAATCCATAAGGATTATCAAGAATCATAAGATTCAGAATCGAGTGATTCAGTTGTCTTGGTTTGATTGGTTTTTCCTTCTGTGAATATCATATGAAGATTCAGGTTAATAGATATGGAATCTGAGGATTTAGGTAAGGGGATCCAACTTTTATCTGGATTTGAATTCAATGAATCAGGTATGATTCAAGGGTGAATATAAGCTTAACGGTTGATGTCAAGACATATCTTGGCCCAATTTGCCATTGCATACTTGTGAGTATGGGCAGTGAAGTGAATCAAAAAATTATGCTAAAGACATAACCCGAAACTGGTCTCTTAATAAAATATTTGCTAAAATCTTACATCCTTTATCTGATAATGATCTTTTTGTATTCTTTTACACACACACACATGCATACATGGGTTCAAATCACAGTTGTAGTCTAGATTTAGTTTCCACACTACTAATGATTCAAAAATGCTTATAGCCTATTGACAATTCTAATTACTTGCAAATAATCAAATTAAGACTGAAACAACTTAAACATTCAAGTAATCATGAAGCAATCATTTCCCATATGTGCAGTCTAAGACGTTTAGATCATTACTGATGTACTATCATTTCCTCTTTTCTTCAAACAACTTTGAAATTTTCTCCATTTTCTATTTGTTTGGATTTTTGTAAAATATTTGAGAATTAAACAGAACTATATAGAAAAAATTTAAAAGAAATAAAGATTACCTTCCATGACAGGATTTAATTTAAAAACGAGTTTTCTCACTCAGGATTGAACATTCCTATCAGGTTGACAAGATGTTCAAAACGGGTTCGATCAAACGCCTTAGTGAAAAGGTCAGCAAAGTTTTCATCCGAGTGAACTTTTACAAGCACAACCAAATGCTTTTCAGCACAGTCACGGATGAAATGGTGGCGAATCTCTATATGCTTAGTTTTGGAATGTTTCACCGGGTTGTTCGTGATAGACATCGTGGCATTGTTGTCAATTAACAGAGGAGTTCCAGTGTAGTTCAATCCATAATCTCTCAATTGCTGCTGGATCCACAATATTTGAGAACAACAGCTCGCTGCAGCAATGTACTCTGCTTCACATGTTGAGACAGAAACCGTTGGCTGCTTCTTGCACTGCCAGGAGAGCAGCTTGTCTCCCAAGAATTGACATCCACCTGAGGTTGATTTTCTATCAAGGTTACAACCACCATAATCAGAATCGGTATAGGCTTTGAAGTCGAATGACTGCTGCTTCGAGTACCAAAGACCCAATCGGGGTTTCCCCTTTAAGTATCTGAAGATTCTCTTAACAGCTATCAGATGAGACTCCTTTGGTTGTGACTGAAACCTTGAGCACAAATATACAACAAACATTATGTCGGGCCTTGAAGCTGTGAGATACATAAGAGATCCGATCATCCCACGGTATAATTTGCAATCCACATCCTTTCCATCTTTGTCTGGATGCAGACCATGATTGACGGGGATAGGTGTGCCATAAGTACTGCTATCATTCATCTTGTATTTTGTCAAGATATCCTGCACATACTTAGTTTGATGCAGATAAATGCCATCCTGCCTTTGACTGACTTGCAAACCTAGAAAGAACGACAGTTCACCCATGTTGCTCATTTCAAACTTGGACTTCATCACTTGTTCGAATTCCCTACACATCCCTTCATTTGTAGACCCAAAGATAATGTCGTCGACATAGACTTGTACAAGAAGAATATCACCTCCTGCTTTCCTAATGAAGAGGGTCGATTCAATTTGTCCACGGTCAAAACCATTGGATAGAAGATGCTTTCATAAAGTCTCATACCATGCCCGAGGTGCTTGATGAAGACCATAAAGTGCTTTATCGAGCTTGTACACTTTATTGATATTATGCGGATCTTCAAAACCGAGAGGTTGAGTGACATAGACCTCTTCATGAACTTTTCCATACAGGAAAGCACTCTTCACATCAAGTTGATAAACCTTGAAGCCGACATAGGAGGCATAAGCCAAAAACAGTCGAATGGCCTCAAGTCCAGCAACTGGGGCATATACTTCAGTGTAATCCAGGCCCTCTTGTTGATAAAATCCTTGAACAACTAACCTTGCTTTATTCTTCACTACGACATGACGATCATCCGTTTTGCACTTGAACACCCATCAAGTACCAATTGGTTTTACGCCTCTTGGCATGTCAACTAAATCCCACACATGCAACTTTTGGAATTGGGACAGTTCATCTTGCATCGCCTCAATCCAACAGTTGTCAACGAGAGCCTCCTTCACATTCTTCGGCTCCAACTGGGACACGAATTCAGCATGCAAACATGTTTCCATGATACCAGTGTCAAGTATATCAACGTACAAACTAGTGTTCTCAGCAATGGTTCTATGATGAGTCTGAACACCGGCATGAGGATCACCAATAATGTTGTCAATTGGATGATTCTTATGTACTCTCGTCTCTGGTATGAGCGGTTCCTGGAGATTTGTGTCTAGATTCGTGCTAACTCCCCCATATTCTGTGATCTAGAAGACGATGATTCAATGTTGATTGGATCAGCTGGAGCTTCATTTCCTACACGAGTGTTAGGATTAGCTTGAGCGTCATTTCCGTCAACATGAACAACTTCAATGTTATCACTATCATGAGTTCCAGATGAAGAAACAACATTTGAATCAGGAGTTACAATCGGTACAGTTGCATGGGTTGAGAAATTGGAGTCATCACAGCCACCAAAGAACTCGTACACATTTTCGGCATCATCTGCAGATAGATCAGGAAGATTGAACGACTTGAATAGAGCATCATAATCAAATCCCCAAGCATGACCAGTTGGTTATGGTGGAATGTTGTGTTTACTGCACTCCACTTCGAAACATTCTTCCACAGACCTACTCTCAACATTGTATACTCTCTTGCAAGACGAGTTGACAACATATCCTAAGAAGATGCCTTCCATCGCTTTTGCATGAAACTTAGACTTGCGGTCTTTGTATTGTAACAATAAAGAGCAGGGACTACCAAAAGGAACTAGGTAGTCAAGATTGGGAGGTCGATTGTTAATCAACTCATAACAAGTTTTATTGTGCCTTTTAACCACTGGAACTCTGTTCAAGACGTGACACGCTGTGTTAACTGCTTCTGCCCAGAGAGTGACAGGAAGCTTTGCATCTGACAGCATTGTCCTTGTAGTCTCAATTAGTGTTCTGTTCTTTCGTTCTGCAACTCCATACTGCTGAGGTGTGTACGGGGCACTAAATTCATGACGAATACCCTTCTTGTGACAGAAAAGTTCCATCAAATTATTCTTGAACTCAGTTCCGTTATCACTCCTTATTCTTCTAACCTTCAACTTGCATAAAGATTCCAAGCTCAAGATCAAGTATTGAAGAACGTCAACGATCTCATCCTTTGTACCTAAAAAATGCACCAAAGAAAAACGTGAGAAATCATCAGTTACAACTAGACAGTATGACTTCCCTCCAATACTCCTGATACTTATGGGCCCAAACAGATCCATATGTAAGAGCTCCAAAGGGGTATCGATGAAGTTTTGGAGCTTGGGCTTGTGAGACTTCCGTTTCTGTTTGCCCTTTTTACAAGGCATACAGTCATCTGCAATGGAGAATCTCAGCTTAGGAACCCCGATAACTAAACCGTTCAGACAAGATGGGTAATTTTACGATAAAAAAATATGTCCGAGTTTCCTATGCCACAAGATTGAGTCAAGCTCTGTCGCTTTGGTAAGCAAACAAGTAGCAACTGAAGATGTGGTTTCGCCATGCTCATGTTGATCTGATAGGTATCATTCGTTCTTGGTGCACGCATCAAAATCCAGTCTTCAGGAACCTCAAACCCAGGTTTGAGAATCATGCATTCAGATTTGTCAAACATGACTAAGTACTCCTTATCACACATCTGAGAAACACTCAACATGTTATGCTTTAGCTGCTCGCAGTAGTTGACGTTGTCAAAGCTAACACAACCATTTGAAACCACGCCTTGACAAGTGATACTGCCGCCCTTCTCGCCTGCAAAGGCAACATAGCCGCCTCTGAATGGTTTTACATCTTTAAGCAGGGCCATGTTGCCTGTCATGTGCCGGGAGCATCCACTATCTACATACCAATGATTAGAGATAGTTCCCTTCGGATGTCCCAGCACGAGTCACAAGAAATTAATTAGATTTGGAGACCCAAGCCATGGTGGTCTTGGGTCGTCCGTCTTTCTCAAAATAAACTATTTCAATTAATTGACAGTCGTGACTGTAAAAAATGGGTGAATCTTTAGAAGACTTGGGACCAGGAGATTGAGAACTTTTAGATTTCTTGTTCCAGGACCTTTTCTTTTGTTTTACTTGAACAGTCGGCTTGCATTCAGAAGCACCATGTGAACTAGTAGAAGCTTCACCTGATTGAATTCCAGCTAGCTATTCCAGCTTCCTCAATATCTTGTTCCTTCTTCTCCTCTGTGGCTTAGAAAGCTTAACCACAGGTTTCTCACAAGTTGGTGCACTACGAGAGGTAGACACACAGGGTTTAGCAGGTTGCTCTTCGCTTTTTGGAATAGATGGCTTAGCCGCAGATGTGATCTTTGGCTTCACCATAGGTTTCACTGGTGGTTTCACCACATTTGATTTGGGATTCTTGGGTTGCTTCACTGATGGTGACTTAGAGATAACAGCCGGTTGTGAAATAATTGGTCGTTTCCCTTGATTCTTAGCAGGGCAGTTCACAAGGATGTGACCAACCATACCAAAGTGAAAGCAATCACACTTTTCCTTATAAATCCTCATATAGGGCTAGCAGGGCAGTTCACAAGGATGTGACCAACCATACCAAAGTGAAAGCAATCACACTTTTCCTTATAAATCCTCATATAGGGCTCATTTGATTTGACGTTTGAAGACTCAACATGATGAGCAGGAGAAGGTGTTGGTGAACATGAGTAGTGGTTTTTGATGTACCTGATGTTGATTCATTTTTTGGAAATGTAGTATTTTCTAAATTTGCTTTATAACTAAGCCCATAATGATTTGCAAAGGTTTCTTTCTTAACTTGGTTAATATTCTTATAATCCCCATAAAGCATCTCTTTTAGTTTTTCATTTGTTTCAACGGTATCAGGCTCAATCAAAATGCAATTATCACGATCAGTGATAATGTTTTTCACAACTTTGTGTTCACCAATCAACTCCTCTGAGACAGCACCATCAGGGATGGTGTTCTCAGAGCCTTCATCAGTGAAGAACTCCTGATCAGAAGCAGAGTCAGCCTTGCTTGAGGAATCATCCTAACTTGAGGATTCATCAAGGCATGACAAGTCAATATCAATTAAGCCGTTGACAAATTTTCCTCTTACTGGTGAAGGAATGGCTTTAGTACCCAAACCTAAGCCATTCACTTGTCTCACTACTGATTCATAATGTTCCACCACAAAGCGAGAATTTTTCAACTTCTCAATTTTACCATTTAACTGCAAGACCTCACTTTGTAGCTTGGTAATTTAATTATTTCTCTTTTCTAACCCCTTGTACGCAACATCCAAATGAAACTATTGTTCGCTGATTTTAAGTGAAAAATCACGTTTTTCTTTCTTTAAAGTTTCAATTGAATCTTTGTAACGTTTTTCATTTTCTTTGTAACTTAGAGTTGCAATACGAAGGGGTTCGACTTTGTCCTACAACTTAGAATTTTCTTCTTTCAAGCCAAGACATTTGGAACATGAAATGACAGCAAAAGAATTAGAGTCTACCTCAATTGACGAACTTGATGCCTCCTGAAACACACCACTTTTAAAAACAAAACTTTAACGCGAGGAAGTCTTAAACCCAGGAAATATATATATATATATATATTTTTACCCGTCGCGTCCCGCGACTAATACATGCCACATCCCTCGCGGCCCGCGAGGGACCCTTTTTCACAGAAAGTTTCAGCTGTTTTTGCAGCTTTCATACTTAGCCAAATTTCGATCTTTTCCAAAATACAAGACAACAAATTTGCCCAACACATGGGTTTTAACCAAAAATCCTTTAACAACATGATCACACCCCAAAAACATGTTTTGTTTATCAAATTACAATCAAAAAGGGGAAATTCCACCAAATCATCAAAACATGAAAATATGCATACGAGGATCCGCCAACGCCTTGGACTTGACTTTGACTACCTCGGAGCTTTTCCTACATTCACCACACATATCACCATTAGTAATGAGATAAATTCATAACAAACAAGTAAATTTCTACTTGTTTCACCCATTCACCCATTTGACCCGTTTGCACCCAAATTGTCATTTAGGCTACATATTCTTGCATCCTTACTACAAGTTTCAATTATGATCAACACATGATCCATTTCCATTATGGCGCAAAGGCCATAACTACGTTTCGTTTATGATCAACACATGATCCGATCAACCCATGATCCTTTTCCATTATGGTACAAGACCATAACTCCGTTTCGTTTATGATCAACACATGATCCGATCAACCCATGATCCTTTTCCATTATGGTACAAGACCATAACTCCGTTTCGTTTATGATCAACACATGATCCGATCAACCCATGATCCTTTTCCATTATGATTCTTTGATCATAACCTCCACATATTCAATATAGTATTATAACCATATTCACATTCATACGTACACTTATGCATAATCAATTCATTTCATGTATCTTTTATACTATGCACAATATAACACATAATCCACAAAATTCACAACTTGTTTTCACACCTTTCACCCATTTGACCCGTTAACACCCATTTGGCCAATTAAGGATTTCGTACACTTGTATATCACCTACAAGTTACTTTCATCATTTATAATTCCGTTTCATTTATGATCAACACATGATCCATTTCCATTATGGCACGTAGGCCATAACTTCGTATCCCAAAGGATACGAGATCGTAACTCCATAACCAATCTACCCATTATAGTATAATTACTATAACTACATTCTTTCAATTATGTATACAATTTTATGCTCATTCATACCACATAACAAATTATGCAACTTTACACATTATACATACAACATTGCATAAAACTCTTTTATCATCATAACTAAGTAAGTGCAAAAGCACTTACCTTTCGGGTTAGAAGATCCCGCTCCACCTTCTAGACCCACAATTTGATTACCTAAACATACACACCTAGTTTAGTAATCTAACATATAACAAAATTTCATTACAATTGAGTTCACAACTCAATTTCCCATTTCCAACCCAAGTTGACCCGTTTGGGTTATCCTCATAACCAAACACCCTCTTTCACCACAAACTCACCTACTTGAGTTTCATTAACTTAATCTTAACACTAATTCTTCTTTCAAAATTATTATTAAGTTAATTTGGTGTTTGTTCAAGTGTCTAACATCTTAAAAACACTTAATCTTCATTAATTCATCATTTTAGCATCATGATCCAAACACCCCCAATTTCCACCATATGAACCCTAACTTCTCATAATCAAAATCAAAGGGTTCTAGGATGTTAATCATCATTCTTTAACTTTAGTTTAGCTAGATTATCAATAATCTAACACCATTTCATCACATGCATACATAATTTCGGATTTCACCCAAAACCCACCAAGAACACATTCATGGTGAAATCAAGAGAAAGAGAATCACTTACTTGATGTTATGAAGGTGTTGTGTGAGCCAAAACCTTCACAAAACAAGCCTTAATGCACGATTTGAGCTCAAAACCGAATTTCTCTTCTTCTCCTCTTCTCTTGAACGACCAACACCTCAAAATGAGGTTAATTTTGACTTTAACTAGTCAAATGGCAGATTTTGCCATATTACAACTTTAGTCCCTCAACTTTCCATTTCACCCATTTCATTCTATAGTTAGTTAAAACTAACATAATCCCATTACAAACTTGAAACCCACTTGCTTCAACTTATTTATAAAATATTATTTCCACCATAATATTAAATATAAATATTTAATTATTTGAAAACGAAACCCGGATTTTGGTTCGTTACAAATCACCTCCCCTTATTTGGGTTTCGTCCCCGAAACCCGACTTCACATAAAAAGGTTCGGATAATGTTTAAGCATTTCTTCCTCGGTTTCCCAAGTCATTTCCGCTCCCCTTCTATGTTTCCACCTCACCAAAACTTGGCTAATCTCTTTATTGCGTAAACGCTTCACTTTTCTAACTAAGATTGCCACCGGTTCTTCCACATAATTCAACTTTTCATCCAATTCAATATCATCCAATGGGACAAAAGTAGATTCACCCGCCAAACACTTTCGCAAATGAGACACATGAAATGTGTTATGAAGTCTACTTAGTCCCTCCGGTAGCTCTAAACGATAAGATACCGCACCCACCTTTGCTATCACCTTAAACGGCCCGATGAAACGAGGACTTAACTTCCCCCGTTTCCTAAACCGTATCACCCCTTTCCAAGGAGAGACTTTCAAAAGCACAAAGTCCCCCACTTGAAACTCAATCGCCCGCCTCCTATTATCCGCATAGGACTTTTGGCGATCTTGAGCCGCTTTCAAGCGTGCTCTAATTTGGTCAATACTATCATTAGTTTCCTTGACCACTTCGACACCACCAAGCTCCCGTTGACCAACCTCACCCCAACACACGGGTGTTCGACACTTCCTCCCATACAATGCCTCAAAAGGCGGCATACCAATACTAGAATGGTAACTATTGTTATAAGAGAATTCCGCCAACGGTAAATGGTCGTCCCAACTACCTCCAAAATCCAAGGCACACGCTCGCAACATATCCTCGAGCGTTTGAATCGTTCGCTCGCTTTGACCATCCGTTTGTGGATGATAAGCGGTGCTAAGATTCAATCTAGTCCCCATATCCTCATGGAATTTCTTCCAAAAACGAGAAGTAAATCTCGTATCACGATCCGATATAATCGACACCGGCACACCATGACGTGACACAATTTCCTTCACATACATTTCCGCCATCCTATCCGAAGAATACGTTTCCTTTATAGGAAGGAAATGTGCACTCTTCGTCAACCGATCCACTACTACCCATATCGCATCATAACCCTTTCGAGTCTTTGGTAGTTTAGTGATCAAATCCATGGTTATATTTTCCCATTTCCAAAGCGGTATTTCAAGCGGTTGAAACTTTCCATACGGCTTTTGGTGCTCCGCCTTTACTCTTAAGCACGTGAGACACCTCTCAACATACTTAACAACATCACGCCTCATACCCGGCCACCAAAAATGACACCTCAAATCATAAAATATCTTTGTGGCACCCGGATGGATAGAATATTTGGATTTATGCGCCTCATCCAAAATAGCTGTCAAAACACTTGACAACCTAGGAATCCAAATTCTATCAAAGCATGTCTTCAAGCCCATGCTATTTTCACCAAGCTTATCAACATAAGCAACCATCCGCTCTTTCTTCAAGTCACCACCAAGTGTTAACACTTGAGCCTCCCGGATTTCATCCATAAGAGATGATGAAATTGTCATCTTGAATGACTTCACCTTGATAGGTGAATGACTTGATTTTCTACTAAGCGCATCCGCCACAACATTCGCTTTACCCGGATGATAAAGTATCTCACAATCATAATCTTTAACCAATTCAAGCCACCGTCTTTGCCTCATATTGAGGTCCTTTTGGTCGAAGAAATATTTGAGACTTTTGTGATCCGTGTAGATCGTACACTTAGCACCATACAAATAATGCCTCCAAATCTTGAGCGCGAAAATCCACAGCTGTAAGCTCTAAATCATGGGTTGGGTAATTCACCTCATGAGTCTTTAATTTCCTAGATGCATAGGCAATCACTTTCCCTCTTTGCATCAAAACACACCCCAACCCCGAATGCGAGGCATCCGAATAAACAACAAAATCCTCGGTCCCGTCCGGCAAGGATAAAACAGGCGCCTTAGTCAACTTTTCTTTCAGGAGTTGAAAGGCAGATTCTTGCTCGGGACTCCAAACAAACTTTGTCTCCTTACGAGTTAACTTCGTCATCGGCATGGCAATCCTAGAGAAAGTTCTCAATAAATCGCCGATAATAACCCACCATGAAACTCAACAATGGATGTTTCAAAATTACCTCACCAATCCACCCATTGAGACTCAAGTTCTCAAGTTCATACCGATTGGGATTCGAGGATCCCAACACCCATTGAAGCTCGAGTCTTCAACTCAACCCCTTCTTAACCAAGAAAGCATGAGACTTCCTCAAGTAAGGATACATCAATTTCCTTACTTGAATCCTCTTTCTCAACTGGAATACTAAGTATCCCTTTTAAATCCCCGGTTGATGTCAATGGCACAAGCCATGTATATACACCAGACCGTATACCTCGTGTTTCACTGTCTCTAATGAGAACAGATTAACACGTCACCCCTTTATCATACTAGACAATGATATGGTTACTAAGTAACCCAACACCTCTTTCTCCATCGTAGGATTAAAATTCATGTGATTGTTTCATCCACAACCTCATGCATTTAAATCATATAAACATCAACATTATAACACCCTTAATGTTAATGGTCCAGCTTCACTGTATAACGTCACCAGATAGAATCGGGAAACCCGATTTATTTACATCTCTTCCACGTCCCGGAGTCTACTCATCGTGAGTAATACGCCATCTACCAATCACAATGGATTGCTTCAAAAGCCAAGACCATCATAGTGATTCATTGTTAATTAATCAGCTATTAACTCTCACCCTTTAACTCCTTTGGTTCGCACACCACGAACCCTTTTGTGAAAACAAGGTTTTCCTTCCACTTCGGTACACCAACCGTAGTTCTTCCCGCTCTCTAGGCTTCACACTGTTCCTCCCAAGGATCACCTCAAAGAGCCCTATCTTCCTTGAAGGAAGATCGATACAACATGATAGAAAGCTCTAGCCATTCTCCGCTAGATTGATGCATTCTTTTTCTCCCAACCTATTCCATGTTCCTCACCACCCACGAGGTGATACACGTCTAGACTCTAACATACTTGAGTCCTTAAGATGACTTTCATCCACCATTTCTTTTACTTACACAAGTGCCCCTTAGTCTCCCCGACCAATTTTTTTTAACTAAGTTGTAGATGTTCTACCTACTTATAGGTCTTTAATCTACCCACTTGCTAAGGCACTATATTTTATCTATGTGTATATGTATTACACCCATCTAATCATCCATATACATACATACATACATACACATATAACCACCTTCACCTACTCCTTGCTAATGTTCATTGTCATATGGTTATCATGAAAGCTCTTGCACATCTCATCTTATTAATCATATTGGCCAGACATGTTTAATAATGCGTTATGCCCAATTGCAATTATCATATTCATATAACAAATCACAAGACAAGTTTCGGCACACATAACACTTTACCAATCATTCATATATATACATAAACACCATATACATAACCACCTTATCAAATCATTACTAACCTTTTGTTTCCGTAAGCTCCGAGTCTTAGTCAAGTCCTTCATGGATTCTCGAATCATTTTCCCCCATATCAAGAGCATCCGGTTTGAGTTCGGTGCCACCACACCAAATCCCTCAAACCATTGCTCTGATACCAAGTTGAAACACACCACTTTTAAAAACAAAACTTTAACGCGCGGAAGTCTTAAACCTAGGAAATATTTTTTTTTTTTTTTTTACCCGTCGCGTCCCGCGACTAATACATGCCACATCCCTCGCGGCCCGCGAGGGACCCTTTTTCACAGAAAGTTTCAACTATTTTTGCAGCTTTCATACTTAGCCAAATTTCCATCTTTTCCAAAATACAAGACAAGAAATTTGCCCAACACATGGGTTTTAACCAAAAATCCTTTAACAACATGATCACACCCCAAAAACATGTTTTGTTTATCAAATTACAATCAAAAAGGGGAAATTCCACCAAATCATCAAAACATGAAAATATGCATACGAGGATCCGCCAACGCCTTGGACTTGACTTTGACTACCTCGGAGCTTTTCCTACATTCACCACACATATCACCATTAGTAATGAGATAAATTCATAACAAACAAGTAAATTTCTACTTGTTTCACCCATTCACCCATTTGACCCGTTTGCACCCAAATTGTCATTTAGGCTACATATTCTTGCATCCTTACTACAAGTTTCAATTATGATCAACACATGATCCATTTCCATTATGGCGCAAAGGCCATAACTACGTTTCGTTTATGATCAACACATGATCCGATCAACCCATGATCCTTTTCCATTATGGTACAAGACCATAACTCCGTTTCGTTTATGATCAACACATGATCCGATCAACCCATGATCCTTTTCTATTATGGTACAAGACCATAACTCCGTTTCGTTTATGATCAACACATGATCCGATCAACCCATGATCCTTTTCCATTATGATTCTTTGATCATAACCTCCACATATTCAATATAGTATTATAACCATATTCACATTCATACGTACACTTATGCATAATCAATTCATTTCATGTATCGTTTATACTATGCTCAATATAACACATAATCCACAAAATTCACAACTTGTTTTCACACCTTTCACCCATTTGACCCGTTAACACCCATTTGGCCAATTAAGGATTTCGTACACTTGTATATCACCTACAAGTTACTTTCATCATTTATAATTCCGTTTCATTTATGATCAACACATGATCCATTTCCATTATGGCACGTAGGCCATAACTTCGTATCCCAAAGGATACGAGATCGTAACTCCATAACCAATCTACCCATTATAGTATAATTACTATAACTACATTCTTTCAATTATGCATACAATTTTATGCTAATTCATACCACATAACAAATTATGCAACTTTACACATTGTACATACAACATTGCATAAAACTCTTTTATCATCATAACTAAGTAAGTGCAAAAGCACTTACCTTTCGGGTTAGAAGATCCCGCTCCACCTTCTAGACCCACAATTTGATTACCTAAACATACACACCTAGTTTAGTAATCTAACATATAACAAAATTTCATTACAATTGAGTTCACAACTCAATTTCCCATTTCCAACCCAAGTTGACCCGTTTGGGTTATCCTCATAACCAAACACCCTCTTTCACCACAAACTCACCTACTTGAGTTTCATTAACTTAATCTTAACACTAATTCTTCTTTCAAAATTATTATTAAGTTAATTTGGTGTTTGTTCAAGTGTCTAACATCTTAAAAACACTTAATCTTCATTAATTCATCATTTTAGCATCATGATCCAAACACCCCCAATTTCCACCATATGAACCCTAACTTCTCATAATCAAAATCAAGGGGTTCTAGGATGTTAATCATCATTCTTTAACTTTAGTTTAGCTAGATTATCAATAATCTAACACCATTTCATCACATGCATACATAATTTCGGATTTCACCCAAAACCCACCAAGAACACATTCATGGTGAAATCAAGAGAAAGAGAATCACTTACTTGATGTTATGAAGGTGTTGTGTGAGCCAAAACCTTCACAAAACAAGCCTTAATGCACGATTTGAGCTCAAAACCGAATTTCTCTTCTTCTCCTCTTCTCTTGAACGACCAACACCTCAAAATGAGGTTAATTTTGACTTTAACTAGTCAAATGGCAGATTTTGCCATATTACAACTTTAGTCCCTCAACTTTCCATTTCACCCATTTCATTCTATAGTTAGTTAAAACTAGCATAATCCCATTACAAACTTGAAACCCACTTGCTTCAACTTATTTATAAAATATTATTTCCACCATAAAATTAAATATAAATATTTAATTATTTGAAAACGAAACCCGGATTTTGGTTCGTTACACCTCCCCAATAGCTATGAGGGCAAATGCAGTTGTAGACTCCTCTTGGTCAGCTACAGATGCTTCCCGTTCTTCTGCTTCCATCATCTCTACTATCTCAGCCATTAGACCAACTTAGGTTTGAGCAATAAGGGCATCCTCCAAATGAATACCCCAATCAAAGCTTTCGTCCTGTTGAGCTACCAAAGCATTGGATGTTCCACCTTGACCTTGATTACGGTTGTTAGAATTGTTGTACCCTTGATTATTTCCTTGGTTGTTTCCCTGGCTTGGTCTAGTGAATCCTGAGGCAGGCGCTTTATCCTTCTGACATTCAAGAGCAAAGTGTCCAAAGTTCTGACACTTGTAACACTTGGCCTTGGATTTATCAAAACCCACCTTGGCATTTGAATGCCCACCAATAAACTTCCTGCCAGTTCTATTCAAGAAACGCTTGGCCCTTCTTAAGATCATGGCCATATTCCATTGAATATCCATGTCCTCCATGTCATCTGGATCCACCTGATTAAAATCTTCTTCAATTGTTTCAGGATCTATAAGCTTGCCACCAATGAAGTTCTCATAGGCAAGCATACACGATGAAAACAATGCTACATGATCTTCAGCTATCTTGGCTATTACAGTCTGGTTAGCTGAAGATGTGAAGGTAGGATTTCTTGAGGAATGTTGGTGGTGAGGACTAGATCCAGATGCTGTAAAGCATGTATGACCCCCACAACCATTCGAGTTATCCCTGAGAATAAGGCGATTCCTAAACCAGATGAGTTAGCTGTGGAAGACGTCCCATAATACATAGAAGGGTCTTGGATTTGAGGTCTCCCTGGGCTTTCTTTTCTCTTAAGGTTCATATCGTGTGTTTGAACCTTACTGTAGGATCGTAAGATTACAAGGTGATTCTATTCTAGTTGATATTGGCGGAAACAATAACAACCATCAAAGTAAACAAGTAAACAGCAAGAATACTGATAAATGCACTGTTGTATTAGACTTCTGAGATTACAAGTTTACAAGTAAAACACTATCAAGAAGCACTATGAAAGCACAGCAAGCACACTTACAATGAAGTGTTTACACAGTATTTATAGTAACTTAGAATCAAGACAGACCCTTGATTCTAAGGATCAGATCTAACACAAGCCGTTGATCTTGTTTATTAATCTAAATTACACGCAAAGGCTAATCTTGATAACTTTACTGAAACGTCTTCTTAGGCATCATTGTTTGCATGCTTGGAGAAGCGCGTTATTGTCCTTTATTGGTTGCACCAGTGAGATTCCTTCTGCTTGGAGTGTGGCAGTTGCTTTAACAGAAAGGTGTCAGAGGCGCTTCACATGGATAGTCAGCTACAACGTTTGGTCTTCAGAGAATAAAGCTATCAGCAGCAGAGATGAGAATAATGCTACTGATAAGCCTATCAGCAGCAACTTGTGTTGAACGCTGCTGATAAGCCTATCAGCAGCAACTTGTGTTGAACGCTGCTGATAAGCCTATCAGCAGCAATATGTGATGAATGCTGTTGATAAGCCTATCAGCAGCATTTGTACTTAGAATAATTTGGTAGCAATCAGTCTTTGGTTCTACAAACTCCCCCTAGACTGATGCAACCAAAATTCTTCTAATTACTTTGCTGCTGAAGCTTTTGCATGTGGCTGACTATCCTTTCAACCTCATAGCCTCTTGGATCCTTGCTGGGATTGTTCAGTGGAAGTTCAGACAGAGTCTTGATGTCTTTGTGTGGCATTTTGTAGATTGCTTTGCTTGAACATCTCATCTGCTGCTTCTTTACATCAATCAGAGTGAACTCATCCAAATCAGCATTGTAGGACCAAGATACAAATGGAGAGTGGGACTTGAGTTGTTTGATATTCATGACCACATCTTTGCTAGGGTTGAAGTAATGTCTGATTGCTAGTATAAGATGTTTCCCACTCTCATTTGTAGGCTCATGAGCTTCACCCAGCTCCAAAATTCTTCTTAGGTCTGTATCTGGTAGTTCCAGAACCTCATCAACAGATTTGTATGTAGATTTTCTTCTTTCAGTTCTCCCCCTGAAGATCTCAAATCTTTGATCCTGTGGATTGTAGGCCCATTCAACTATGTTTCTTGAGTCTTCAGGTTCAGATGAGGATTTGGATTTCTTCAAGGGAGGCTGTTGATGAGTGGGAGCTGGGTGGGATGATTTGGACTTGTTGGGTGGAGGAGTGGAAGGTTTGGGGAGGAGAGTGGAAGGATGATGGACTGAGGAAGAGGTAGGTGAGGGAGAAGGATTGGGTTTCTTTGTCTTTGGTTTTTCTTCTTCTTTGATAAGTACCCTTTTCTTGGAGCCCTTCTTCCCTAGTCTTTCTTCCTCATCCTTTTTAACTTTGAAGTAGAGGGCTTGCAGGTTCATGAAATTCATGGGACCTAGCCTCTTTCAACTATCTCCTCTAGCCTTAAGGAAGTTAATCATGACCTTCCTTTCTTCATGTGTTCTTTTATTCAATGCAATGGTCTTCTTGGACTGTAGCTTGGCTTTTTCTTCTTCTTCAGCCTTTTTCTTGCTAGCCAATTGACCCTGCTGACCCATGAAGGCTCTGTAAATCTCTTTGTTTGAAAGTTTCTCAAGGTAGTCTGCATCCTCACCTTGAGAGATCAGAGCTTCAGTCCACTCCTCCCTTAATTCTTTTGCTAATTCAGAATCGGTTATTCTGAACTTAGCTTCTTCGTTCTTCTTCTTCTCTAAGTCTTCTTCATCTCTATTGAATTGTTCCAGCAGTTGAAGAGCAAGAGCTGCATCTTCTTCAATCTGGTCAACTGCAGGAATCTTTCTTTTCAGTTCATCCAGCTGTTTAGCATACAGCTGGATGGTTTGTTCTCTTAAGAGAACGGTTGTTTTTCTTTCTTGAGCCTTTTTCATGTCAGCCATCTCCTCTTCTTCTCTTCTTCTTCTTTTCTCTTCTTTCTCCTTCTTTTCTTTTCGCAACCTCTCTTCATCCTCTTCTGTCATAATGCCCTTCCCTTTATTAACATTGGATGCCTCTGCTCTGGCTTCACTGATCACAGCAACAGCTGATTGTTGTGCTGTTGGGATCTCTGCCTCGGCTTCATTGGCAAGTTGAGGAATTGAAAAGGGACGGTCACTGTCTTCATCAAGTTGATACTCAGGACCTTCTATTTCCCTCAGTTGATCCCTAAGTGAAGATCTTGTGCCAGATGCTACTGATGTGGCTTCAACTTGTGGAGTATCTGAGTTGGAGTCAGTATCAGAAGTTGACACAGACTCTTCCTGAGGAATCAGTCATTCTTTTTCAAGATGGGCTTTGATGGTGACCATCATTGCCTGGCTCTCCAATGAGTTAATATTGCAGATGTTGGCTCTGAGCTGAAAAATCTTTAATAGGAAGTCTGAGGGCAGCTGAAGGATGTTCCTGGTGTTGATGATGAGAGAGGAGCCGTTGCTGAGCAGAAGAGTGTGGTCAAGGGACTTAGTGTTCACCCAACCTAGCACGTCCAAGTCCTTGACCAGGGAGGCATACATGAATCTTCGAAGGCCCAGAACTTCTTCTTCAGTGAGAAGACTGCTCCTTGTTATTTCAAGATTGCTAGGAGTCAGTCTCCTTTCTGTGGCCGCCGAGGATTCAGGATAAGCTACCCGATGTGCTGCTTGTAGGAATCTTTGGAGCCTGGGTAGATTATCCTCCATCAGGTCATAGAACCTGCCAATTGCAAGTTCTGCTGAGTTGTTGATGCAGTTTGATACGTATAGTTGTAGGACTTGGAGGGCATTGAGAGAGTTCCAGTTCAGCTCTTCCACTCCGCTGAATTCCCATCCAATCCAAAACCTCTCAGCTGATCCATCATACCCCCAAGCTAGAATGGAGTCAAATTCTAGCTTCTTTGATGATCTGAATAGTTGGGGGTTGAGGATTGACCAATGATGGCTGCTGCTTCAGGAAGGATGTTGAATGATGTATTTGTTTGTTCTGTATCTTCAGCATCATTCAGCATTTCATCAACAGCCCTGACGACCAACTTCCAGTCATCAGATGTCCCTTCTTCTTCGTTATCTGAGACTGGCAAGTCATGAATTTATACAAAAGCCGGCTTGAATAGTGAGCTTTGAAGTACAACCTGCTCTTGAATCCAGTCGTCAAGACTGTCTTTATCTTCTTCCATAGAGACTATCTCCCCCTTTTTGATTGCATCAGTAGACAGGTAAGCATTAGTTTGGGTGCCTACTGATACAAGAGAGGGAGTGGCTAAAGTTGGGCATTGATGGGCTTCATGCATAGAGACTTGGTGTCTTAGTTTGGACACTTCAGCCTCTAGCATAGCCACCCTGGCCGTCAATTCCAAGTTATGAAGTTTCAATCTGTCCTCATCCACAGTTGTGGAATCCTTGGACCCAGATGGGGCCGTAGGCCGAGCCTCAGCATCCCCATCACCCGCGGTTTCTTGGCGCCTGGGATTCCTCTCAGTGAGGGGAGTTTCCAAGGAAACACCCTCACCATGAGTTGCCGTGGTTGAGGTCTTAAAGATGTTGTCACTGTCCTCCTGGTCAGTTGATGGACCAGCAGTAGTGACAGCCTCTTCCACATCCACTCTTTCATTACCCCTAGAGTGGACCTTCAAGGGTGAAGAACTTGGGTTGGGTGTTTCGGAAGCAAGACCAATCAGTACCTCCTTGATAGTGGTAGTTGGAGAAGGTACATCACTTTGGTCAGGTTCCTCAACACTTAAGCCCAAAGAAGATAGGAATCGAAGGGCTGTTCTATGGATCCGGGAAGTGATCCTAATCCAAATAGAGAGACTTCCGAAGGAGTCTCCCTAACAGTGTGGCTTTCCCTTATGATATTCTCACTAGAATGTTGTGATTCTGAGTGAGGGATGTTGGCTTGGGTTTGGGCCTTGGAGGCAAGAGAAGAAGGAGTTCTCTTGCCCCTCTTCCTTGTATATTTGGCTGCAACCGGGGCCCTGTGTTCCGGTTGAGCAATCAAACTGTGGGTGAGTAGATTATGTGCCTGTACATCCTTAGTAGAATTCACAGGGGTTCGATCAAGGGAAGCAGCAGTTTGAGGTTCTGGCAGTGAGGTGGAGGGTGTGGGATCAGTATCAGCTGGGTTTGCTGAACTGTCACCCTGGGCACTTTGCGTGTTCAACATTGTAGACAACAATGGAACATCGGCCCCTGAGAACTTTGATGAAACTGTTCTCATGCTTTGAAAAATGTTGTTCTTATGTCCCAGCATTACGTAGATTCTTGCAGTTTTTGAAAGATCTTGGTGTTCAATATTGAACACTTCCTGCAAGAATCTTGGGTACATGAAGAACTGTGATTTCACCCCTTCTTGAAGGTTGTATCTCAAACCTTCAAGAATGAGGTGGGAAAAATTGAAACACGCCCCAGTTATCATACCGTGAATTGCCGACGCAAGTCCGGAGCTGAGTTGGTTCCAGCCACTCCTCTTCTGGGATATGCATTGTAGAAGAGTGTGGCAGAGATACTTCCATTTGGGATCCATGAGTGCCTTCTCTATCGTATACTCTGTTTGATTCCCAGTGTACCCTATGGATACAAAGGTCCTCATGTATACGTCTCTTGGGTAAGAGATGGCGTCCCCTTCATCTTGAAGCTTGAGGTGTTGGCGGAGCTTTGCTTCAGTGATAACCATCTCCTTGCCGTCTACTGTGCCTCTGATTTGGGGAGTGCCCTGGTCAGTAGAATACACGGATGAGCTCCAAAAATCTTCCATGTGGGAAGTGTAGATGGCTGGGTTGACTGTTAGGGCATGGAGGATTTTGGACCGACAAAGGAAGTCGATCATATCATCGAAACCTTCAGATTTCTTTCCCTTTATTAGGCATGCAGTGAGGTTGTGATATGGGGAAAACTTGTCGTTGGGGTTGTTTATGTCTGCGCCTGCCATTTTTATGGAGTTGGAGGGAAGAGAGAAGGATGTTTGAATGGTGGTTAATTATGGAGGGCTTTGAATGCTGTGGGGACGGGAGAGAAAGTGATGGGAGATTAGGGTTTGAAATTGAATATGAAGAGGTTGTGGAAACGTTTGAAATTGTGATATAACGGCAGACGAAGAAAAAGCAACTTTACTTGTACAGTACAACCTGTTTCACTTTTCATTGTTACAGCTGTAAAGCACTCGAGCAGTCATGGTAAAGACTGAGAGTGGTTTTTACCTCGGGTAAAAGTTAATGTAGACTTGTTTTACCCATCAGCAGCAAACTTGGTTGCTGCTGATGGTGAGCTATCCGCTGCAAACTTGGTTGCTGCGGATAGTGAAGTCTTTCAGCAGCAGATTTGGGTGCTGCTGACTGTTGTATTCATTCCGCAGCAAAAAGGTTGCTGCTGACCGCCTTAAAGCTATCCGTAGGAAACTTGTTCATGCTGATAACTTAAAGCGATCAGTGGCAAAGGCTTTGCTGCTGAAGAGTAAAACTGTCAGCAGTGAAAAAGTGCTGCTGACTATAACCTTTTATTAAGAACAAAAACATAGACATATTTACAAGGAAGGATGAAAATTTGAGACATGTCTTATTCAAAGTTCATCATGCCAATTGATTCAACTAGATATCGAAATCTTGCTTCATCAAAAGGTTTAGTGAACAAATCAGCATATTGCTCATTTGTGTGAACCTTGGATAGGACAATTCTCTTTTTCTCAGCTTGATCCCTGATAAAGTGATACCTGATGTCGATGTGCTTAGTCTTGGAATGCTGCACTGGATTATTCGTGATAGAGATTGCACTCATGTTGTCAATGTGAATTGGAGTCTGCATGAAGGTCATTCCATAGTCAAGAATTTGATTTTGGATCCAGATGACCTGCGCACAGTAGCTTGAAGCTGCAATGTATTCTGCTTCAGCTGTTGAAGTGGAGACACATGTTTGCTTTTTGCATTGCCATGAAATGAGCCTTCCTCCAAGAAATTGACATCCCCCTGATGTGGACTTTTTGTCTAAGTTACAACCCCCATAGTCACTGTCAGTGTAGGCATAGAGATTGAAATTTCCATTCTTTGGATACCATAGCCCAAGATTTGGAGCTCCCTTTAGGTATCTAAGGATCCTTTTGACAGCTTGAAGATGAGACACTTTTGGAGCTTCTTGAAATCTTGCGCAGAGACAAACTGCAAACATGATATCTGGTCTTGAGGCAGTGAGATACATGAGAGACCCTATCATTGCTCGGTACTGATGTTGATCAGTGTCTTGTTCTTCTTTATCCGGAGATAATTGATGGTGCACATGCATAGGAGTTCTTGCAGCAGAGCAGTCAACCATTTTGAACCTCTCCTAGATGCTTTTGACATACTTGGATTGACTTATGAAGATTCCATTTGGTACCTGTTTGACTTGAAGTCCTAAAAAGAAATTTAGTTCACCCATTGAACTCATTTCAAATTTGGAATGCATCAGAACTTCAAAGTCTTTGCAGAGCTTCTTTCTTGTAGATCCAAAGATAATGTCATCAACATAAATCTGGACCAACAAAATTTCTCCCCCTTCATCTTTGATGAAAAGTGTCTGATCAATTGCCCCCCTTCTGAAGTTGTTGCTAAGTAGATATCCAGATAAAGTTTCATACCAGGCTCTTGGGGCTTGGTGTAAGCCATATAGAGCTTTGTCCAGTTTTAAGACCTTATTTGGATGTGCAGGATCCACAAAGCCTGGAGGTTGTTTGACATAGACCTCTTCACCAATCTTGCCATACAAAAAGGCACTCTTCACATCCATTTTATAGATCATAAAGTTTTTGGATGCTGCATATGCCAGAAAGATTCTGATGGCTTCCAGACGGGCAACAGGAGCAAAGACTTCATCATAGTCAATGCCTTCTTCTTGAGTGTAACCTTGAGCTACCAGTCTGGCTTTGTTCTTGACCATGATGCCCCTTTCATCTTGCTTGTTTCTGAAAACCCATCTTGTTCCAATGGCTTTTTGACCAGGTGGAAGATCGACAAGCTTCCAAACATCTTGTCTTTTGAACTGCAGCAATTCTTCCTGCATTGCTTCAATCCAGCTGTTGTGCTTGAGAGCTTCGTCAATCTTCTTGGGTTCCACCTGAGATAGAAAGCAAGAGAACAAACAAATGTTGGCTTCATGAGACTTACTTCTTGTCTGGATACCTGTGTGGACCTGGCCAATGATGTTTTCCAGAGGATTCTCTTTGTTTATTCTCTGTGCTGGTATCACATCCAGACGTATTCCCTCTTCAAGATTACTTTGGTTTAGATCAGGATTGTCTTCAGTTGTGATGAGCGGAGCTTGGAGGTTCTGATCATTGTGTTCCACATTGTCAGCAGTATTAGCATCAGAGGCCTCTTCAGCATGGATTGAGGAGGCTTCATTACAGATTTCTTGGTCAGAGAGATTGCTGCTTGTGGTGTTGGAAGTACCGGCTTCACCTGTACTAGCTTCAATAGCTTCTGCCACTGATGGAGGATCAATGGATGGTCTTTTCATCCTGATGTAGGGACTGGGAAAATCCAGTCTGTAGTCAGTAGAAGAGGTTGAGGCAGAAGATGTTGATTTTGAAGAAGAACACTCCATATTTTAGAATATGAGAGGCTCAAATATCTGGGTGAAGGAGTCTATATCAAAGAGCCAGTTAGGACCTTTGCCTTGTTCACAGACAACATGTTCCCTGCATTCCACATTAGCAGATTCTTCCACAATCCGAGTCCTAGAATTGAACACTCGGTAGGCCTTTGATTGAGAGGAGTAACCCACAAAGTAACCTTCATCAGACTTTGCACCGAATTTAGGAAGAACTCCATGTGTGATGAGGATGGTACATGGACATCCAAAGGGCTTCAGGAAGCCAATGTAGGGAACTCTTTTGAGCCATAGTTCATAGGGTGTTTTCTGGAGAGGCTTAACAATAAGGACTCTATTCTGCACATAGCAAGCTGTGCTTACTGCTTCTGCCCAGAAAGTAAGGGGCAGCTTTGAGTCAGCCAGCATAGATCTTGCTTATTCAATCAGAGTCCTATTTCTTCTTTCAGCAACCCCATTTTGTTGAGGGGTTCTTGGAGCACTGTATTGCCTTTCAATGCCCTTGCTCTCACAGAAACTGTTCAAAGTGTGATTTTTGAACTCTGTTCCCTGATCACACCTTATGATCTTTACCTTCAGATTGCTTTGGTTCTCTACCCTAAGAATATAGGATTTGAGAATCTCAGCAGTTTCATCTTTTGTTCTTAGGAAGAATACCCATGAGAATCTGGAGAAGTCATCAGTTATCACCAGGCAGTAGGACTTTTTGCCCATTGACATGACATTCGTAGGACCAAAAAGATCCATATGCAGTAGCTGGAGAGGGGTGTCATTTGTGTTCAATGTCTTGGGCTTGTGGGAACTCTTGTGTTGTTTTCCCTTCAAGCAGGCAATGTAGTGATCATCTAGCTGGAATTCTTTGTCAGGAAGCCCTCTGACAAGATTGTCCTTCACTAATTTATTGATTGTTTTGATGTTAACTTGGCTTAACCTCCTGTGCCAGAGAGCGGATTCATCAACTGATGCCTTTGACAGAAAACATGAAACACTACCAGATGGAGTGGCTTCATTCATGTCAAGCACATATAAGTTGTCCTTTCTACGAGCAGTTAGGAGAATCTTCTCTGGAGGGGGTTTAGATAGGCTAGGAGCTAACACGAAACATTCTTTGTCAGTGAAGAGCATCCAATGCTTTTGATCACATACTTGGGAAACACTCATGAGATTGAAGTCAAGTTCTTTAACATAGTTGACTCTTTCAATACTCATCCTTTCATTGGACACAGTTCCTTGTCAAGTGATAGATCCACCCTTTGAGTCACTCCCAAAATCAACATATCCTCCATTGAAATGTCTGAAGTTAGAGAGGATGGACCTGTTGCCTGTCATGTGCCTGGAACAGCCGCTATCTACCACCCAAGTATTGTGTTTGTTGCCTGGCTGTCCCTGCACATGGAAGATATCTAATTAGTGGGAGGATCATTGTAGCATGCAGCATTGTAGAAGATCGTTGCTAATTTGCCATTGTCAGCATGCTTGCAGTCAATGGAACCAATAGTTATGCTTGGAGATTGTTTGGCCTTCCATTGCTGTGTTGGTGGTTTTCTAGCTTTCTTTACATTGTCGGCAGAGGATGTTGTTGCTGACAATTTTGGCTTATCCGCAGCCGATTTTGCTGCTGAGGGCTTTGCTGGAGCAGTAGCAGTTTTTGCTTTGTCAGCAGCAGATATTTTTGCTGCTGATGCCGTTGTTTTTTATTTTGCTTTGTCAGCAGCAGAGACTTTTGCTGCTGGAGGCTTTGCCTTTGGTTTCTTGGACTTTACTCTATCAGCAGCGATTTTGTTTGCTGCTGATGGGTTGAGCACAGATGAATGATTTGCAATCTGGTTAAAAGGGTTGAACTTGCATGTTGCAGCAAAGTGGTTTGATTCCCCACATATGATGCAAGTTTGTTGAGGTTTCTGCATCTTCACTCTTTGAGGGGATAGAGATTCTCTGAACTTTGTTGCCTTTGCATCATAGCTTCTCACCTGTTTGTTTCTGTTTGTTTTCTCAAAGGCATGCTGCTTTGAGTTTCTTTGGTGTTCACAGTAGTGAAAGCAGGTGCTGGCAGTGTGATTGTATTTGCCGCACACAAAGCAGGATAGTGCTATCTTGTCCCGGTGAAAGTCCACATAGTTCTTACTTTGAAACAAATCTTTGAAGTTCCAGGGATGAGCTTTGTTATGCTCAAAAGTGGCTTCTTCTAGTGTCTTTTGAACATATGGACCTTTTTGTCCAGGTGTATGAAAACTATCAAACACCTTTGGCTTTGACTGAGGCTTGGGGTTGGTGAAACCTGATGTCTCTCCCTTTTCAATGTTTAGCTTTCTTCCATTTTGAGGATAGCTAATCTTGATTTGTTTGAATGGGATGGGAGCTGGAATAGTTGGAGTAACAACAGGACATTCAGTTTTGTTCAGAACAGCTTCAGAGATAGGAGCAGATGGGATTGCACTAGTTTCACAGTGGTCTGAGCAGGTTGACTCAGATTCTGAAGAGGTGGAGCAGTCTTCCACTAAACATGCATCCATTGAAGGATCAAGGTTTCAGTTTGCCGTGTCAAGATTTGCAGTATTGAAGCTTGGTTCGTGAATGGCAACATAGTCAGCAGGAGGAGGAACTGTCTTGTATTCGTCGTCATGATATCCAAGTCTAGTTTTTACCCTTTCATGGACTTGAATATCTAACAATCTTTGTAACTTTTTAGATGAAAATTCATATTTTTCAACATGAACTTTCTGTTCAGCCAGTTCAGCTCTGGTAGCTTTAAGTTTTACTAATAGATCATCAATCTGAGTTTCAAGATTGGTTTGTTCATGTTTTAAAGAAGAAATCTTTTTCTTAAGGCAGTTAATCTTTTCTTTGTAATTGTCTTCGACCTTTTTGAATTCAGATTTCATTTGGTGAAACTCTTCATTTTGATCTATTAGATTTTGGTTATACTTTCTATAACTTAAAACTTTGTCAATGCAAGCTTGAGAGCAAAGATGTTCAAATACCTGAGGTGGTATCTCTGCATTGTCTGCCATAAGTGCTTCGTTGGAGGCATGAACATCTTCATATTGAAAACTCCAGTCAAATTTTGAAGTTCCAATATTTGCACAGGCTGCAGTTTGTGCTGGAGGAGTTCCTTGCTGCTGCTGCTGCCTGGGCTGACCTTGGTAAGCTTGTCTTTGATGGCTGGCACCCTGATTGGCTTTAGGTGCCTTGCACTCCCTAGCAAAGTGACCCATTTGGTTACAGTTGTAACATCGGATCTTGCTTTTATCAAGCCCAACTCTGGTGTTTGAGTTGTTGCTTGGAACTGATCTCCCGGTTCTAGAATAAAACCTTTTTGCTCTGAGGGAGAGCATGGCATATGAGTGCTGAATATCCATTTCTTCAAGATCATCTGGATGAAAGCATTCCAGATCCTCCTTTATGAAGTACATGCTGCTTGAGTTGTCAGAGACAAAACCAGTAGAGGTTGGCTGTTGAGGAGGTGCCTCAAGAAGAAATGGTGATGAGTTGGATTGTGAAGCAGTTGGTGTTTGAGGATGAGTAACAATGGGAGGATAGTAGTTGCTTGCACTAGGACCAGAATGATCAGAGTGAAGCGCTGAGGTGGTGGTGGAGGAAGTGGTAGCTGATTGATAACTGGAGCTCCTTTCTTTAGCTTGAATCATTTCTAATTCATAGGTTTTGAGCATGCCAAAGAGCTCAGTCATCTGAAGAGTCTTCAGATTCTCTGTTCTTCTAATGGACACTGTATATAATGTCCAACAACTAGGAAGAGATCTTATGAACTTCTTGAGAATGTCTTCATTTTCCAGCTTTACCTTGGAGCACTGCAGTTCTCCAACCAGGTACGTGTACCGGTTATATAAAACTGTTAGTGACTCACCTTCCTTCCAGACGAAGTTTTCATACTGTTGCTTGAGAATGTCACGTCTGTTCTCCTTGACCTCCTCAGATCCAGCAAACATCTTTTCCAAGGCTCCCCATAATTCCTTTGTAGTTTTGTGAGCCTTGAAGTTGTGAAAAACTTAATTTGGAAGGCACATTTGGATAGCTCCTAATGCCTTGAAGTCCACCTCCATTTTCTTGATGTCTTCTTCAGAATACTTGGAGGGTTCCTTAGGAAATAGTGGTCCTCCGGAGTCAGCAGAGGCCACCATGGGAACATAAGGTCCATCCCTTATGGATTTCCACATTCCGTATTCATGGTAGCAGAAGAAGCTTTCCATACGGCTCTTCCACATATCATAGTCCTCCCCAGACACCAACCTCGGTGGTCGGTTGATACTGCCGATGTCTTCAGATCCATGACTTTGTGCCATTTTGTTTTGTGTGACTTGATCAAGAATAGAGTTTTGAATAGAATCAGAAAGTGATTAAACAAATGTTAGTTTGTTTAATCTTGAGCCAAAGCTCTGATACCACTTGTAGGATCGTAAGATTACAAGGTGATTCTATTCTAGTTGATATTGGCGGAAACAATAACAACCAACAAAGTAAACAAGTAAACAGCAGAAATACTGATAAATGCACTGTTGTATTAGACTTCTGAGATTACAAGTTTACAAGTAAAACACTATCAAGAAGCACTATGAAAGCACAGCAAGCACACTTACAATGAAGTGTTTACACAGTATTTATAGTAACTTGGAATCAAGACAGACCCTTGATTCTAAGGATCAGATTAAACACAAGCCGTTGATCTTGTTTATTAATCTAAATTACACGCAAAGGCTAATCTAGATAACTTTACTGAAACGTCTTCTTAGGCATCATTGTTTGCATGCTTGGAGAAGCGCGTTATTGTCCTTTATTGGTTGCACCAGTGAGGTTCCTTCTGCTTGGAGTGTGGTAGTTGCTTTAACAGAAAGGTGTCAGAGGCGCTTCACATGGATGAACGTTTGGTCTTCAGAGAATAAAGCTATCAGCAGCAGAGATGAGAATAATGCTGCTGATAAGCCTATCAGCAGCAACTTGTGTTGAATGCTGCTGATAAGCCTATCAGCAGAAATATGTGATGAATGCTGCTGATAAGCCTATCAGCAGCATTTGTACTTAGAATAATTTGGTAGCAATCAGTCTTTGGTTCTACACTTACCGATTGCTTCTTCAATCGTCATCTCATAGAACTTGGGGTTCTCTCTAAGCAGAGTGGTATACATCTCAAACTTTGGTGGTAACGCATGCAGAAATTTTTCAACTAATTCCTCATCAGGATACTTCAGCTCAAAAGATTTTAACTCAGTTTGCAGATGATAGAATCTAGATATAAGTTCATTTGTAGATTCATTCTGCAGGTATCTGAAGCACTCATACTGCTTTCTCAGGAGATCTCTTTTGCTCTTCTTGATGTCACTGTTCCCCTCAAATCTTTTCTTCAATGCCTTCCAGAGATCTTTTGAATTATCATATCCTCTGAAGCTATGAAAGAATTCTCTAGTTAGGGCCATTGTGATAGATCCATGTGCTTTCTTTTCTCTGTCATAAACTTTCTTTTCTTCTTCATCTAGATTAGATATAGTCTTGGGAACAATTTCATCAAGATATGTATAAGTAGGATGCTTATAACCCTCAAGTATAGGTATCCACAAAGAGGAATCAGTGTATGAGATATAATCCTCAAAGCGAGCTTTCCAATTCGAATAATCATTAACATTAAGCAGCTTTGGCGGTTTATGCGGAGTACCTATCTCGTTATCATAGTTAAGTGGGTTACCAAGATTCTGAAGACTTTCCATAGGGTAATACTTAGTCAAAAACTCAGAAAGTCAATACAACTTGCGCACTTAAGAATGGCCTTGCGCACTTAAGAAACTGTTCTTGCGCACTTGAGATTTCCTCTTGCGTACTTAGTAAGTACGCGGACGTAAATGTTAAGTACGCACAAGGCAAAGTTAAGTACGCACAAGAATGGTCTTGCGTACTTGTCAAGTAAGCACGAAGACTGTCCTTTTTGCAAAAAAAGGTAAGTACGCAGGTCACTTTTTCACCTGCTCTCACCAACTATTTTCGATCGCCGGAAATACCTCAGATCTTCAAATTTTGAAGATATGAGAAAATTGATCAAGCCAAAAGGTTAGAAACTTGTTTCTAACAAACCCTTGATGATCAAAACACTCAAACCAACAAGAAAAATGTTGGATTTTAAAGGATTTTTGCTTTTAAAATAGCGCTGAAGAGCTACCTCTATTTTATAACAAAAATTCACCAAAATCAGTCACTTTTCCTTGTAGAAAGTCTGTAGATTGTGTCGAAGATGCTCTTAGCACACTCACAACACTCGAAATCAAGAGCAAGCGCTCTGATACCACTTGTAGGTCCCTCGGGTGTCTTGGATCGTCACATGCAAGTGTGTTCCGGGTCGAACCGGGTGCGGAATGCCCGTGACTAGGTGGAGTATCAATCAACACAATGTAAACCGACAACAAAGACACACGATACTTTCAAACTCCGTCTATTGATAATCACACCCGGTTACAGAGAGAATGAGTGCGTACATACATTCTGTCACTAACAGCTATATATACTAGACATGTTGCCTGTGCACTTAGCAAGTGCGTAGGATTTAACTCACGTGTAGTTAGCAAGTACGCAGACTTTGTTCTTGCGTACTTGCTAAGTATGCATGATATACATCCGGCGCACTTACTAAGTGCGCACAACACTTAAAAAAACAGACACGACTAAGTACATACATATGTGATTATAACTCGATAATCAATACATACAGATACTTAAATACAAGTAAAAATACATAAAGACAAGTTCATAAGCTAAGACAACATCCAGAGTGTCTGTCACACAAACTTGCTTCATCATACACACATGACCATAGTATGACTGCCTCGTTTCTGTATTTATATTTGAGGTTGTGCTTATATGATTTGATCTAAACTTCTTAGTTTGCACAAACAGGAAATGATAGCTTCATGACTGCTCAACATTGCATTTGCATATATTTTAATTTGAATATCTGCATGTAATTTGAATTGTCAGTAGGGTAGAAGCGTTTTTAGACCATCAGTAGTGTGAAAACATAATGATCTATGTCATAACTGTGATTTGAACCCATTTTATGTCGGGTGTGTGAGTTAAAGATCATTATTAGATATACAATATATGGCTTTAAGAATTTCATGACACCAGTATCGGATTATGTCATTAGCATAATTTTCGGTTCACCTCACTGCCCATCCCCGAAAAACATGCAATGTGATTTTGAACTAAGATATGTCTTGGTAACATCTGTCAAGCATATGCTAGCGCTTGAATCGAATCCCTTGATTATCCTGATTCATTGAAGACATCCAGATAAAAGTTGGATTCTCGTACCTGAATCTTATAATTCCTCATATATAAGCCAAGTCATTTGAATCATTCGATTCTGAATCATCCTGATTCCATATTTATCTTTAGGGATCTGCTTGTTTTTCCTGTGCTAATTGATGTAATTTCATCATGGAGATTGATATAATCTTGCTCTGAGTCGTCTATGTCTTGAAGATAGTGTGTTGGAACTTGTATAACCGATGCATTCCTGATTACGATAGGGGCTAGTTTGTAATTTTTGTATAGAAAGGATTTTGGGTCAAGAGTCGCTAGCGACTCTTGAGAGTCGATATGTCGGTTATGGGTCTACTATCAACAGTCGGTAATCTTCATGCCGACTCTTGCTATTAGCTCTATATATAGCAACCCAAAAACCTATTTTTAGGGTTATTGGACAATACGTCGTTATTATAGTCATATTAGAGCTGGTAGGAGGTTGATGGTGTTCTTAGTATAATCCAGGAGCTTATATTGTAATCATATCATAGTGGATCTAATAGAGTTGTGTCTTTGATGTTTTATTTGTTATTGCTCTTCATCATGTGTTTATTGTGATCATCAACAAATTAGCTCGTCTATAGCTATTCTGTTGATCGTTTCCTGTTTAGAATCATTCTAGCACAGGGACCCTTGTGTCAGGACCTACAATTTGGTATCAGAGCCTTCTGTGCTCTTGATTTTAGTGATTTTTGTGTGTTTTTGGTCTTTTTTGTGATTTCTTAATTTCTTTGATCTTTGGCTTAATCTGTATCAAGTTCAAAAATTGATTGTGAAATTCACTCAGAAATTTGTTTGTGAAGAGTTTGACAGATCTAATTGTCATTTTGGTTTAGATCTGAGCACCTAGTGATTGATTCTGTATTGTTTTGTGAAGAAAAGTATGTTGATGTTCTTGAGCCGATTAACCAGGGTTGACTCTCTTGTCTGAGCAGACTGTAACTTGATCCGGCCCGATTGTCTGTTCATCTAGCGATTGTCTCAGTAAACGCAAGTTTACGACTCACTTTTGTGAGGTAGTGACTCTTCTGAGCCGACACTTCGAGTGAGCTTTCCAAACACCATGTGGTGCTGTTCCTTGTCTTTAGCCGACTGTCTTGCTTGTTCCGAGCAGACTCTCTGATCCGACTCTTGAATTTTCTCTTTTTCTAAACTTGTTTGTAATTTCTTTGAATCGCGATGTCTATTACTTCTATTACCCAAGCTGATTTGGAGACCGGATCCATATCTAGACCTCCTAAGCTTCTATCCACCAATGATTTCCCTAACTAGAAGAACCGCATGAAGGCGTACTTTTACGTGACTGACTTCAGTCAGTGGGTCTCGACCACCAATGGTCCACACTGTCCTATGACCACTGGAGCTGATGGTGTTGTAGCTCAAACTGATCCCGCTGCTTATACCAAAAATGATAAACTTCTGATCTTAAGAGATTATAAAGCCTTCGATGCTATCAATATGGCTCTTCCAGCCGACATCATGAACATGTTCGAGGAATACAAGACCGCTCAAACGTTACGGTAGTCACTGTGTGATTTTTATGAAGGGAACTCTGACTTGAAAGAAGGGAAGAAAGACATGCTCCATAAACAATATGATACCTTCGGGAGTATCAATGGAGAAGGTTTGTCTAAGCACATCTCAAGGTTCATGGAGATTTCAAGCAAATCGAAGCAAGCCGGGGTAGTAATTAGAAATTCTGATCTGATCAAGAAATTGCTAGACTCTTTACCTCAGGAATTGAGTATACAATGTTTGTTGATCAAAAGGCAATATGTGAATGAAGCCTCTACCCTATCTGATATAATCAACACCCTAATGTCATTTGAAATGGACATTGAAAAGCGTCAAATGAATCAATCAGGGTACACCAAAACCATATCACCAACCAATGCTGCTTTTGTTGCTCCAACTTCATCAAACAATGCTCCTATCTCATCTGTAACTATTCCTGCTATGATGATCGCTCCCATCACCAATCAGTAGAATCAACCAAGCAATTAATCAAAGAGTAATAGTACCTCTGCTCCAAATCCATCAAGTGAACACATGGCGTTATTTGGACTGCTTGTCAACAATTATCAAGCTCTAATATCAGGTGAACTAAAGGCTGGGGTGAGCCACATTGAAGATGTTTTTCAAGTTGATCCAGATGATATGGAAGAAGTTGATATACAGTGGCAAATGGCTATGCTAACTCTTAGGGCTAAGAGATTTAAGGATAGAACCGGTAAGAAGCGTCTTGGAGGAAAGTCTGCAGGGTTTGACAAGTCTAAACTAAGAGGTACCACATATGTCAGACCCACCAGATATAAAATTTATTACCTTGGCATCCGGCGGTGGGGATGTTGCTCTCTGCGGGATTTGTCTTTCTCTACGGGATCCTGTCAGGAGGTAACTTATTTTCTTTCACAAAGCAATGCAATCCTCCGTTATGTAGCCGAAGTCTTTATGGAATGTACACCACTTGGACTTATCCTTCCATCATGTGCTCTTCTCAAATTTGCGAGGCCACCTAGCTTTTTCTCCAAGAACCTGCATGGCAAACAATAAACCCGTTGTATCAATAGAAATATTGATTTTGACAACCTATGATACTCTTCTTCGCCTTCATCATCCTCCAAAGTGTTGACCCTGTGATTATCAGGTTTAGAATAAGGCTTGGATCTGTAAGGCTTGAAGGGTGCGGACTCAGTCTTCCGGTTGGGCTGATTGTAACTAGTTGGAGCATCCATCTGTTGCTAGATCTTTCTGTCATCCTCGAGCCTTATGAATCATAATGCCCGATTTCTGACCTCATCAAGATTCCTACAGGGATTCATGACGAGATCTTCATAGAACGGAGAGTCTTTCTTCAATCCCATCTTGAATGCTTGGACTGCAGTGGCAACGTCAAGATTCGGGATATCTAGGGATTCCCGGCCAAACTTGCTGATATAATCCCGAAGGGATTCTCCGGTATTCGGAGTTATCCTGTATAAGTCACTCGTCAACTTTTCGAACGTTCTGATGCAAGAGAATTGGTTATTAAACAAATTGATTAAATGAGCAAATGAAGTTATTGAATAAGGTTTAACGTTAAGTAGCCATTTCAAGGCTGATCCTGTTAAGGTGGAGCCGAAACCCTTGCATAAGCAAGCCTATTTTAGGTCCAAGAGAATGGGGTGGATTTCCATCATTTCCCTGTACTGCGCGACGTGCTCCTCGAGATCTGTAGTTCCATCATACAACTTCATGTTAGGAGTCTGAAAGCGCTTGGGGATCTCAGCATCACATATCGGTGGGGCAAATCTAGAGATCCTGTGAATGGTAGGGGACATCTCCTGTATAGGTTAGACTACACCTGGTACACTTGAGATTATTTATCTTAACTTCTTCAGCTCCTTGGCCATAGACGAAGTGATTCCTGTATCCTGCACATATTCGTTAGTGTTTGACAATTGATTAAAAGTGTTACCGATATCTTGATTGTGATTCTGATTCGGAGGTTTTGCTCACGAGCTCAGCAGTAACGTGCTCCTCAAATTCCGGGTCGATCCGTCAACTTTCTCTCTCTAGGCCCGATCTCTCCTTTCTCTCTCTAGATGTGGCAAATGAGAGAGTTGAGGCTTTCTTGGCCCTTATATAGATGGGTTTCCCTCGGCCCGTTGGATCCGAGGCCGAGCCCATCCATTTTCCTTTCTTTTTTTTTTTGACGATTAAATCTCGATCGCGTTATTTATTTATTTATTTACTATTTTTGAGATGTTACAAGTCTACCCTCCTTAAAGGGGTTTTGTCCTCGAAACCGCTTATACGTTAAACAATTGAGGGTATAGTCCCCTCATATCGTCTTCTTTCTCCCATGTCGCTTCTGACCCTTTTATGTGCTTCCATTGTACTTTAACTAGATGAATCGACTTATTGCGTAGTCGTTTATCAGCTCTGTCAATAATGGCTATTGGTTCCTCCACAAAATTTAGGCTGTTATCCACTTCGATCTCGTCGTAAGGTATGTGAGCTGTGTCGTCAGCTAGGCACTTGCGTTAGTGCGACACGTGGAACGTAGGGTGTATTCCACTAAGCTCAACGGGTAGGTCGAGTCTGTAAGCAACTTGACCCACTCTCGCTAAAATCTTGAAAGGTCCGACAAACCTTGGACTTAGTTTGCCATGTATTCTGAATCGGATGATTCCCTTCCATGGTGATAACTTTAACAGTACCATGTCCCCTACCAGAAACTCTAAATCCCGTCTTCTCTTATCCGCGTATGATTTCTGTTTGTCTTTTGCGGCTTTCATTCAAGCCTTGATTTGATCAAATTTATCGGAAGTAGCTTTGACCACTTCGAGACTTGTAAAATCCTTTTGTCCAATTTCCCCCAACAAACCGGGGTCCTACATTTCCTCCCATACAACATTTCAAATGGCAGCATGCCAATAGTTAAGTGATAGCTATTGTTATATGAAAATTCTGCCAATGGTAGATGGCTGTCCCAGCTCCCACCGAAGTCAATGATACAGGCCCGGAAAATGTCCTCCAAGGTCTGAATGGTCCTTTCAGATCGACCATCGGTTTGAGGGTGGTAAGCGGTGCTGATGTTTAGCCTAGTGCCCATCGCTTCATTGAATTTCTTCCAAAACCTTGACGTGAACCTCTTATCCCTGTCGGACACAATCGACGCTGCATACCATGTCCGCTAACAATTTCCTTGATAAATATTTCTGCTAGTTTTTCTAACGAAGAAGTCTCACATAATGGCAAGAAGTTAGCACTCTTTATCAAGCGGTCGACGATCACTCAAATGGTATCATTGCCTTTAGTTATTCGTGGTAGCTTGGTAATGAAGTCCATCGTGATCTCCTCCCACTTCCATTCCGGTATTGGTAAAGGTTGCATTTTTCCGCATGGTTTCTGGTGCTCGACTTAACTAGTGAACATGTTAGGCATTTGTTCACGTACTCGGTCATATCATTCTTCATGCTGGGCCACCAGTACTTTTTCTTCAAGTCTTGATACATTTTGTTTTTCACGGGGTGGATTGAATAGCGAGACTTATGGGCCTCATCGAGGATTTTGGCTCTGAGCTCACCAATCTTAGGTATCCACATCCGTCCAAACCTCGTTCGTACACCGTATGCATTTGCATCCAAATTCCCTTGTTATCCTACTATTCTTTCTTGTTTTATATTTCTTTCTAATAGTGCTTCATCTTGTGCCTTTGATATTTCACTCATCAAATCTGGCGTTATAATCAGCTAACACGCTTTGATCCGTATAGGTTCCGATTCTTCCTTTCTGCTGAAAGCGTCAGCCACCACGTTGGCCTTGCCTGGATGGTATAATATCTCACAGTCATAGTCTTTTAGTAGCTCTAACCACCTCCTTTGTCTCATGTTTAATTCCTTTTTGTTCGAAAAAGTACTTCAGGCTCTTGTGATCGGAGTAAATGGTGCATTTAACACCATACTATAGTGCCTCCATATTTTTAATGCGAAAACTACTGCCGCTAACTCTAGATCATGAGTTGGGTAGTTAACCTCGTGAATCTTTAGTTTTCGCGAGGCGTAAGCAATTACCTTTCCTCGTTGCATAAGTACGCATCCTAAACCTTGACCCGAAGCGTCAGAGTAGACTACCAAGTCTTCATTTCCTTCAGGTAGTGTCAAGATTGGAGCTTGGGTTAATCGTGTCTTAAGTTCCTCAAACTTTTTGTTTTGGGTTGGACCCCATTCATATTTTACTTCCTTCCGTGTCAGTTTAGTTAGTGCCGAGGCTATTCTTGAGAAATCTTGAATGAACCTTCGATAGTAGCCTGCCAATCCCAGAAAACTTCGTATCTCTGTTGGTGTCTTCGGGACGTTCCATTTCTTTACTGTCTCAATCTTTGCAGGATCTACCATGATGCCGTTTGGGTTTATCACATGACCTAGGAATTGGACTTCCCTAAGCCAGAACGCGCATTTGGAGAATTTTGCGTACAACTTTTCATGCTTTAGCACCTCCAGAACCTCTCTTTGGTGGTAGTGGTGATCACCCTCGCTTTTCGAATATACCAGTATGTCGTCTATAAAAACTATCACTGATCGATCCAACATTGGTCGACGTACTCTATTCATCAAATCCATGAACGCTGCTGGTGCGTTGGTCAATCCGAAGGACATCACGAGAAACTCATAATGCCCATATCGTGTGTGAAACGCGTTCTTTGGTACGTCTTCTCTTACTTTCAACTTATGGTAACCCGACCTAAGATCGATCTTTGAGAACCAACTCGCACCTTGAGGTTGATCAAAAAGGTCGTCTATTCTAGGCAGTGGGTATTTGTTCTTTACTGTCCTCTTGTTCAATTCGCGGTAGTCAATGCACATGCGCATGCTGCCGTCCTTCTTCTTTACAAATAGTACCGGAGCTCCCCATGTTGAAATGCTCGGTCTGATAAATCCTTTTTCTGTTAATTCCTCTTATTGAGACATCAATTCTTTCATTTCTGACGGAGCCAATCGGTAGGGGGCTTTGGCAACGGGCTCAGCTCCTGGCAGTAAGTCAACCTGAAATTCTATTTCCCGATCAGGTGGCAACCCAGGTAGATCCATAGGGAATACTTCCGAAAAGTTGCACACCACGGGTACATTCTTGAATCCTTTCATTTTTCATTCTATTGTTAATAACATACGCCAGATAAGCTTCGCAACCGCGCCACATGTAACTTTCGGCCTTGATCATCGAGATGACGTTCGGCATCATGCAATTCCAATCCCCATAAACCGTAATTGGACTGCCGCTAGGAGCTTTGAGGTGTATCCTCTTACGTTTACATATGATTTGAGCGTCGTTGGCAGCTAGCCAATCCATACCCACTACTATATCGAATCCTCCTAAGGTGAGAAGGAATAATCTAGAAGGAAACTTATGGCCCTTTATTTCTATGATGCAATCCTCTGTTACATGGAATACTGCCGAATTGTTACCAACGGCAGTTTGTATGCTAAAGGCCTTTACTATGGTGTTGATAGTGCAATCTAGTTTATGACTAAATGCGTTGGATATAAAGCTTTTACTAGCACCAGAGTCAAATAAAATAGCAGCATGTTCATCATTAACTAGGAACATACCTGACACAACATCAGGGTTGCCCCTTGCTTCCTCCTCAGTCAGGGCGTAGGCTCGAGTCCTAGCCTTCGGCTGTTCCCTTTCAGCTTCCTTTTCCTTTCCCGAACCGGATTGACTGGTTTTCCTGCATTCCCTAGTCAGGTGTCCATATCTTCCAAAACTTTGGCACTTGACGTCCTTTAAGCAATCTCGAGAGTAATGCCCCGGCCTCCCGCACTTATAACACATGGTTGAGCCAACAAGACATTCGCCTTGGTGTTTCTTTGAGCATTTCTTACAAACATCATACCCTTCTGCCCTAGGCTTCCTCACCTCAGCGGTGTAGTTTCCCTTTCCATTTCCTTTGAACGAGTTCTCCCATTTCCATTTTGGAGCTTCGGGAGCTGTGTCCTCGTTAGCATAATCGTCATAGAAGATTCCAGACAGGTTGACTACCAATTCGAAAGTCGATGGTAGATTAGCTTTTATATGAACACGGACCCTTTGAGATAGGCCCTTACCAGGTGGGGTACCTGTTGAGCTAGCTCATTGAACCTAAAAGTATACTGGCGGTGCGTCTTGCTGCCAGCCTTGAAGTTTAGGAATTCATTTTCCACTCGATCAATTTCGTTCTGGGGACAGAACTTTTGGATTATCAGCTTCTTCAGGTCTTCCCATGTCATTCTGGCAAGAGCGTTTGGCGACTTTGTCCTCTGAATGTTCCTCCACCAACTTAGTGCCTCATTGGTGAAAGAATTAGCAACATACTTAACAGCCTGGTTTGGTCAACACTCGCTGATGTTGATTACAGCGTTCATCCTCTCAATCCTTTCGAACGTAGCCACTAAATCCTTATTCCCATCGAACTTGGGTGGGTCTCCATCCTTGAAACCTTTGTAAGTACACCCACGATTGCTTGATCCCACCTTTACTTCATCCCCATCACTGTCATACACTTTCTCTTCATGGTCTCCTTCATCCTCCTCTCTACTTTTCTTTAGTGCTTCGGATAGTAGATCAGGCAATACTTTCTTCTGAGTGAGTACAACTTACCATCCCTGACCTCGGGTTCCAACTGTAGAGACCCTTGATTGTCGTTCCCAGTTGGGGTCACATCTGTTTCGTGCACACTCTCAGTGTGTTTTGCACGCACACTCTCTTCCTCTTCATGTCTTTGATTCAATGGAGGTCTACCGACTCCGCCAGTGCGACCGCCTCGACGTCCTGTTCTTCCTCCACCAGCCATAGTTCCTAGTTTCCTGATAGTTATAATGGGAATACATCATTGCCATTCCTTCAGATCATAATTTTAGAACAGTACGAGCAAGGTAAATTTTTAATTACAGTGACCGGTTTGTGATTACTAATTTACATTGTTTTTCGGGTTCAAAACTCTTCAAATCGGTTGTGACATTGACATCTATTTGTTCTAAGTTAAGGTATATATTCATATCCATGTGCATTAACTTTAGTACTTACTTATCGTGCTTGCGTTGGCGTTGGTTACCCATACTGACATCCGTGCGTTAGTCCCATAATCAGCTTGAGTCCAGACATTTAGGGATGTCTGAATCTCTCAAACTATTGCTCTGATACCAACTTGTAAGGCCCCTTTCCCGGGTAACCTCACTTGTTGGAATTACTCATAAACATAGTCATAAATACTGAACTTAAATTAAAAACATTCAGAAGTAGCGGAAGCAAACATCATTCAAATACATAACATAAGATAACATAACATAACAGCGGAAGTCTTAACAAATAAAACATAATATTGTCTTAACATATATAAAAGTGGGATGTCAGTCTCGTGCCGGGTAACCATCGCGCCTTCGCACGATCCTTCCTTTCTTTACCTGAAATGTATACTAAAAGTCAGCTAACGCTGGTGAGTTCTAGTTAAAAAAAAACAATTAGACATAACATTTATCTTTTCGTTAAGTATTATATATAAATATATATAATATACGTGCTTTTGCATATTCTTTGTTTTACTGTTCTCACATAACATTCATACTGAGTATATACATATGTACATAAATACTTACTTTGCGGAGAACATTCATTGGTCATACACATATGGGTGATTAACCCGTCATAATTGTTGCGTGAGTCACAAAGACACACGCCATGAGCACTACCGTCGTAGTCCTTTTCATAAACCGTCCGGCTCTAGAAAACCGTCCGTCGTAACATGAATCCGTCCGGCAACCTTTGTCCGTCCGCCTAAACCCGTCCTACCGTCATAGTCCGTTCATTCGCCCGTCTGCCCAAAGGCATCCGTTTCCCATGCGGCTATTATGTATGCAACCGTTCTACATGTAATAAGGCATTTGCTTCGACCGTCCATGATTGCCTTTTATACGTCCTAGCTAATGAAGGAACATTTTTGTCCCGGTTGCAAAATAGTCACGTGGTCGTCCGTCTATCGAAGTAGTTGTTGTCATCGAAGCGTCCATAAAGTTTACATACATTCATAACATGCCTATATAAAATATAAAGCAAGATTTCATTCATTCACGTTATGTCATTCTTTCATTCATTCTTTATAATCATGCGTTTCATTCTTTGTTCATCATTCATTTTAATACATATATGTATATATTACGTATAATCACATTGACATTTATAACATTTATTCATTCAGCGTATACACTTCAGCCCCAAAACATTTAATAAGGTTTGCACATGACATAGAGGGGGCACATAGAACTCACCTGATGAGCTAGTCTCGTCCTGTCCTAACATCGGTCCAATGAGTGCCACACACGATCTGGATTGATTAATTACACATACATCAGACCTAATCCCGACTTTAACGGTTAAACCATTATGAATTAGGTGACTATACTGACTTTACTAACCGGCCTGCTACCTACTGCCTGCGCACTTAGCAAATGCGCAGGGGCTTGGTCATGGGTACTCGATAAGTACGCAGGTTTTGCTTCTTGCGTACTTGATAAGTACGCAGGATCTGCTTCTTGCGTAAAATCCCAAACTTTCGCATGCGGATCTGATCATGTCAAGATCCCGAACTTGTTTACATTCAAAATGTTTGCTTTTCGTTTAAGAACTCAAATCTATGTTTTTCTTCTAGTTTCATCCGTAAAAATGTCACCTATTTAGCTAAAACCCGAAAAACCCCAAAAACGAACAAAAACTCAGTTTAAGGTCGAATCGTTATCTTGATTGTGATTCTGATTCGGAGGTTTTGCTCACGAGCTCAGCAGTAATGTGCTCCTCAAATTCCGGGTCGATCCGTCAACTTTCTGTCTCAAGGCCCGAGCTCTCCTTTCTCTCTCTAGATGTTGCAAATGAGAGAGTTGAGGCTTTCTTGGACCTTATATAGATGGGTTTCCTTCGGCCCGTTGGAACCGAGCCCGAGCCCATCCATTTTCTTTTCTTATTTTTTTGACGATTAAATCTCGATCACGTTATTTATTTATTTATTTACAATTTTTGGGATGTTACACAAAATCGGGTTAGTCTTTTTCTGTTACTCCATCTGTTGTTTCACTTCTGAGAACAGATTGAGGATTTCATCATTTGAAACGAGCACAGGTCCCCCAGCAGATATCCCAGATCCCAAAAAACCCGTAGAAGTAGTTTTCTTCAACAGATTAACATTCTTCTAGAACGGAGGATGAGGAAGAGTGTTGTTCAATCCAGAGCTTGACGATGGAGTAGAAACAGGAACATTTTTGGATTGGGATGACATTTTTGAAATCAGTTTGGAGAAATAGTGATTGAATGCAAACTTTAACAAAGATTTTAAGATGAAAAGCACCACTTGCCCCATGGTGGGCGCCAAATTGTTTTGGGTAAAAATTATGTAAGCTAATGTTGTAACCAAACTTCGTAAGTGAGGTAGTGTACTTAACAAAAACGCAATGGTGTAATCGTAAAAACGAAACTTGACATGGTGATGTACGAGGAAAGCCATTAATCCTTCAGGATCTCCGGCACAAAACCTCGGGAGCCGACTAAACGTCAGACTACCTTGTGATCTTTTATTAAAACTTTAAGAACGAGTACAATGAGAGCAATAAGAGATCGAATGCTAAGTGTTACAGTTGAATGCGAGTGTGTGTTCTAGGTTTTCTAATTGATCCATTGCTTTATAAATACCAAAGATAGCATAACTAACTATCCGAAAATAATGGCTAGACTAAGTCTTCCTTATATGAATGTTAATCACTTCTTTACGTGTATTTCCCACGTGGTCCACGTTGTAGTGAGCGAGTCTTCAGGTGCGAATCATATTATAAGTGTTTCCTGTAAATAATAAAAGAAGTAGAGGACAAATAACCGTTAGTAGTAATATTCAGTATACCGAAGTTACCAGGATCTTGGATTCCGGATCATACTACATTCAGGATTCTGCATGAAAATCGATCCCAAACAAGAACAATCACTTAGACAAAAGCAAGTTCTGATTCTCAAGTTCTGGTTCTAAATACAATTCAAAACAAGACATATATATATAGTACAAAGTTTTCGTCCGGAAACTTTGTCGTCAGAAAATAATTTCGATCGAAAAAGTTTTCATCCGAAAACTTTACACTTAAGCAAAATCAAACTAAAGATCTTGAATTCGATGGACTACTAGGTTCCAACAATCTCCCCCTAGTCTATTGAATTACAAGTCTTCTATCTTGTCGGCATCAGGCTTTGTCTCTATCTTGACTCTCTTGGAGTCCAGATCCTGTAAACGCTTCTTTATAATCTTTGCTTCTGCTCTCATTGACAAACATCGAGCAACAACTCTCATGTATAACTTTGCCTCGTTCTTGATTATCGTACGCATGTCACATTAGATTGTGTTGTAGTAAAAAATATTGAGATCTTCATCTCATAGGCTGAACAAATCCATTGGATCAAAAATTCTGAACTCTAGAAAGCCTCTTTGTAGAATCACTACCCCATGAGTATTGCTATCATAGAACCATCGATCAAAGTCCTTTATGAAACTCTCTTTTCTTTCAGGAATATATACAGTCGATACCCTATCAGCCGATTGAACTATGTACTTGAACCTTTTATCACCAGTCATCCTGTCTCTCTTTTTTATCTTCACACACTTCGGAATTTTCGGCTGGAATGATGTTAAACTGTCTTGTTCACACTGATTTCTCAAGAATTTCTCAAAATTAGAAGCACGAGTGCTGATTGATGGATTAAGCAATTTGAGATGACTTAAATCTCTGATGTCCCATCTCAGTAATGTTTGAAGCTTGTGGCATGTAGCAAAGTATTGTATATCTTCTTCAACCCTTTTGATCACATACATTCTATTATCTTTGTCATACTTCCAACCTACGATATGCCCAGTCAATGCTTTTCTTGGATTCCTGATCTTTTGAGTTATTTGCTCAACAATTGATGGTTTCTCACTGAACTTCCACCACAAACTCTAATATAAAGCATCTTGTTTTGAAGTAGAATCAGTTTCAGGTTCATCTATCTTGCTTTCTTTAGTTGGTTCAACAAACGGTACTCTTTCATCAACTACCTTATCCATCCTACCAATGACTGTACCATCTCCTTTAGCATATGTCTGTTTCTTTTCATATTCGTACTTTTCATACACTTTGTTTGACTCACCTTCATCACTTGATTCTTGTTTATTAGAACCACTACAGACACCTGAACTTCCACTACTACTATCATCATCGTCAAAAGGATAATCATCACTCTTTTTAATATCGGTTATAATCACGTCAACCTGTTCCTTTTCCTCCTTCTCTTCATCATCAATCTCCATTCCTTTGCCTTGTTGATTAATCAAAGAATCTACATCAAACAAGTCTTATGAACTAAACACACTTGTTTCTATCACAGGAGATTGAATATTCTGTTGAGGTTCATTCGAAGGTCCTTCCTGATTCTCATTCACTATGAAATTTTCAGGGTTGGATCGAGGAGCCACAATATCACTTTGAATAGACATACCAAGATGTTTCAAAGGATCTTGCACCATGCTTTGAAGTTGATTGATTTGCCTTTGTTGTTGATCAAGCTGCTCTTGGTTTATACTATCACTAGCCTTCAGTTCTCTAATTTCTCTTTCATTTGCTGCTTCTCTGCTCTGGAGATTAGCAATTTGAGTTTTTAACAGACTTACGGTGTTAGCAGTCTCTTGTGTTGCATAATTTGCAAACTCTTCATCTATTAACTTGTAATTCTTTGAGATCTTTTGCTTTACAGGTTCTGGAACGTCCTTTTCTTTCCCTTTGCCTGTATACATCTGTGCCATTTCTTTTGTGTTTTCTTCTCAGGCTCTTTGATCACGATACCTTTAGACGGAGGAGGTCTAGAAGGCATGGTCGATTTAGCTTCAACTTCTTTCCTTTTGAGTGGAGTAGTTGTTACAATTGTTATTGTTTCTGCTTGAAGTGTTAGTTCAGGTTCATTCACATCTTATTCTGGAATATTAAATTCAACATTTACCTCCACATTTTACTTCTTGCTCATTCATTCTTACAACAGCTAGTTCTTCAACCTCGTGTACAACATTTCCAGTATTCATTTCCGGTACTTGATCATTTTCAACATTCACCGGTTGTTCTACTTCCTGATTAACATTTCCTTGAACTGCATCACCATCATCTCCTTCATCATCATCATCACCTTCACTATCCTCTACACCACTACTTAGGATATCGTCCATTTCATCATTAACTCCAAATTCTGCATCAGGATTCTCTTCAAATATATTAGCAAATAACGGTGTAACTTGACCAGAAAACTTGCTTTTCTTTCTGATTGTATTCATGCTGCTAAAGAGTGTTTCTGACATGTGCTCTAGAGGCAATTCCACTCCATCATTATGTAGATCTGGCAGTAGAGTGTTGATTATAATTTGAATAAACCTCGGATACAACAAGAATTTGTTATTTTGCCTCGGACCCACAAAGTTGTTGATCATGGCCTCGAAGATCCTTCTTGAAAAGTTGAAACGACGGTGAGTAGCCAGACAAACTAAAGCACGACTAAACACTTCACGAATTTGATCAAATGCATCGGTCCTTGGGGCTAAGCAATGAATAAAAACATGCACCAAATATCTCCACTGCTTCCCCAACAAAGTCTTTGTAACCTGTCTCCTTGGAAAGTCTCCTTTATATCCCATAGTTTGTATAATATGTGAAACACGAGTATAACTAATTCTGTAAGGAAAGTTGGCATTGTCTCTGAAATTCAGCACCTTTCTGATCACTTGCTCATCAACCTTTATCTTCTACCCGCCCACAGTACTTTCAATCCATATGTCCTTGTTTACATGACGGTACTCGACGTTATCCCAGAATTCTCTGACATGTGATTCATTGACAGTTACTTGACTTGATATGGCGGTTAATATCCTTGATTTGTTGAGAAAACGAAATAGCTTCTCGTAACCTCTTGACTTCCTTGTGCTAGAAGTCAAACATGCACATATGTTGTGCCTTGCGTCAAACTTTAAACGATTCATAACTGCACAACTCAAAGTTCAAATGTCAGAAATCTTGAAAAATTTCCTAACTCCACAGATTTCGGAGGAAAAGTCTTGCTCGAAAACTTTTTCGGTCAAAAACTCAAAATATTCAAAATTCCAACTTCGAGATTTCGGTCGAAAACTTCTATGTTCAAAATCTTTTCGAACGAAAACACAATTTTTTCAGAAAAATCCCAACTCCAGAGATTTTGAACGAAAAACCCACTATCAAAAACTCATTTCGATCGAAAACTATTTCGATCAAAATCTTTTTCGGACAAATCAGATTCTGACTCTTCTATTCCATCCGAAAATAATTTCGATCCAATCATCAAAGATTTCGGACCATTCATCAAAGATTTCGGACGATTCATAATCTCTCAAATCTAGGTCCACGGATCTATTTTATTATAATCTATGGGTCAAGAAAACATACCTTGACTTCGAAAAGCTCAATTCCGTAACAATTTACGCACAAAGTGGAGATTTCGCACGAAAACAATGCACTTGGATGAATTTCGGAAAACAAGCTCGAAAACTCAACAATGGCGGTGAAACAGATTTCGATCAAAAAAATGTATATATATACCTTTTGAGATTTCGGATGAAAACACATTTCGTGCCCGACTTTTCGATCGAAAACTATTTCAGACGAAGTAGATTTCGGACACACTTTTCGTTCGAAAACTTATTACTTGTTGATTTTATTATTTTTTTATTATTATTTTTTTTTATCAACAATCCGATCTCAAAATCATTAAGACGTGTTCCAAGATGTTTTTGAACAACTTTTATGCATACTAAACAACAAATATACACAATATAACACTGTATAACACAAAACACACAAGTAATATATAATGAAGTATTTTCTAACAAACATGAACACAAATATAAGAAAAAAATTGACTTTTATGACACAAACAAACTCAATCATACTATAACAAACATAGAGATATAAGATCAACTGTATTTGCACCACTGAATTGTAAACCACATCAAATGTAAACCACTTATTGAATTTCACACTTTTCTTTATTTGATTTTCTTTTTCCTTTATCTTTTTTGGTGAACTGAAATTGACATAGGATCATAAATGCACACTGTCTGATTACAGTTCATATCAAATCAGAATCTATACAGTTCAACATCAATGGCCAGTATATTATCCAATTAAACTCATGCATCATATTTCAGCAGATACCGTGTGATGATTAAGGTAAGATTTATCAATACAATGTGTACCCCACAATCAAGATGGAATAAATTAAAGGGCGATGTAAGATTTCACTAGAACATGATCCAATATCCAGCATGAAGGTAGTATTCTTAGCACAGAAAAATAATCTAAGTGGATTTGATTATAATTGTCTTGGTTTATGAGTGAATAAACACATAATCATGTTGATTCAGATGAGATGAATGATGTATGGAGTGTAATGAATGATATGTGGAATCATGATTGATTCGGATGAGTATGTATGTATTTATGAGAAGAATCAGATTGATTCATATAGATATTAATTTTGTAAAGAATCAGATGATTTTGGTAGCGGGTATCTAACTGTTATCTGGATATACAATGAATTCAGAAACTGAATCAAGGGCGAACAGACTGACTTCTGTCACACCCCGACCGATGGCGGAATCATCGGGGCGGGACATGTAGACTGTTCATAAGCACATGGTTTACTAGATTGAATATATTAAACATCAAATTTCATAACAAGTAGTCCAAACACAACCAAATCCAAGATAGAACAAAATTAAAATACATAGATTTCTTTTATTTAAATTAACTAAGTCCAAGCCTATGTGTAGCACATCTTGATCAATCTCACACATTGGAACCTGAAACATGAATAAAATAAAGTCAACTAAAAAGTTGGTGAGTATAACACAGGTTTATATAGATAGCATATAGTTTGTAAAACAAATCCTTACATAACATGATAAACAAGGCATTTATGGGGAGCAGCTATTGTGTAACCATGTACAATCAAACCTTTGTAACTAGCATGCAAAATTGTGTTGTCGGTATCAATCACCCCAAGCTGGGTTGGTTTGTCAGACTCAATAGATCTATCATTGAAAACCGTCGGCTTGAATAGTTAATGATTGCACATAATCGCATATAAAGGTTAGCACACCTAGCACTCGGGCATAAATCATAAATTGCACACATGAGTGTAAATAGGATTTGTACTTGTGTTGTTTGAGTAAATGTAAACATGTAATTTGAATAATGTTCATGTTCCACCCCAAAAATGTAAAAGAGTAAAAGGGGCTATGTATACTCACTTGATTTGAAGGCGTAGCTAACAAAGATACTAGATAGAATAAGGATCCTTGAAATGCACAAGTTAACCTAAAGTGTAATGTATATGGTATTAACAGTGTGCACCAAAGTTTAAGTCTAAAGTTGCATTTGGACTTGTGTAAAAAGGTCATTGATTTGTAATTAGAGGTATTGAATAAAATATATAAAGTTTGAAAGAATATTTTTAGAATATTTTGATTAAGGTTTGAGTTTGAATAATTAAATAAGTAATGTAAATAATTATTGTTTATGAAAATATTGTAAGGGTTAAATGAAATTAAGTGTAAATAAGTAAATGTCTTTGTTAAACATAAAGTAAATAAATAATCATTTTATTTATTTATTTATAAAATGTAACTTAACCATTTAAATACTTTTTAAATGAAAGGTTTAACAATAATTGTAAATTAAATTTTATAAACTTTAAATAAACAATTTTCCATTTATTAAATATTTGTTCTTTCTAAATAAGATTATATGCAATTTTATAAAGTTCAACTATTTTTATTTTGTAATTTAATCAGAATATTTGTGGTTTGAAAAATATATAAAATTTATAATTCTGCCAAGAATTTAACTCACACTTGGCCAGGCACGATCGTGTCTATGAGCAGTAGTGCATGACATTAATTTAAGCCCTTTGCAAGGCTTTTCACCAAAGACTCTCAACGTTTCTCCCTATGGTAGAGGTATTCGAATACACTTCTCAAAGCAAATGACTTCGGCATGATGATTCGATAGCCAATCCATGCCTATGATGATATCAAAGCTCCCTAGTGGCATTGGAACAAGGTTGATTGGGAATGTGTGATCATTAAGTTCTAAAGAGCAATCATAGATAATGGATTCAATTGTAAGGGAGTCACCATTTGCTACTTCAACGGTGAAGGTTTTCTCTAATTGGGATCGTGTCTTTGCAAGTAAAGGTTCAAAATTAAGTGACACAAAACTTTTATCGGCACCGGTATCGAATAAAATGGAGGCAAATTGACTATTAACAAGAAACGTACCATTGACCACGTCATTGTTGGCTTGAGCTTCATTGGCGTTTATGTTGAAAGCACGCCCACGAGCTCCACCTTGTCTAGCATTGACTAACTTTGGGCATTGATCACGGAAATGGTTCGGGTTGCCACACTCATAACATGCTCGCCCATTTGCAATAGCGGGTACACCTTGGTGTTGGTTTGGTTTGGTGGGTTGACTTGGCCCGCAAGAGCTTTGGTCCTACAAACATTAACTGTATGGCCATATCTCCCACAATAAGTACAAAGGCGACATGGGATGCTTTGGGGATGATGGTAGTTACAGGTAGCACAAAGTGGGTAGATTCCAACATATGGCTTTTTGGCCGGTGCTTGAACCATAGGTGCAGCTTGGTTAACAGAAATAGCAGGAGTGACCACAGCATAGTTTCTAGTCTTCCTTTTCCTATTATTGCGGGAGGGTTCAGTTGTGGTTTCTTTGTTGTGGGTAGGAGGGGTTATAGTGTCAGAAACTTTCTTGGTGCCCTTTTTAGTAAGAGTCCCCGCCTTCACATGATTATCGGTTAAGGTAGCGGACAAACGGATGGCATCTTCAAGTGTTGCGGGATTCCTTCCTAGGACAGTATCTTGAATTTGTCTAGGTAGTCCCCCAATATACTTTTCAATGCAGCGGGACAGAGGAGTGACCATGTGGGGCACAAGAAGACTCAACTCATGGAACCGAGTCGTATACGCCAAGTTTTCACCACTATCTTGGGCAAGATCCCAAAACTCAGCTTCAAGTTTCTTCACTTCATTTCGAGGACAGAATTCCTCGGTCATTAGCCTTTTAACCTCATCCCAAGGTAAGGCCATTGCTACATCCACACCTCTATTTCTCTTCTCCCCATTCCACCACGTGAGTGCCCGTTTTTGTAGGACACTTGTGGCATGACGAACACGAAGGTTGTCGGGGCAGTCACTATTGAGAAAGGTATTCTCAATGCTTTCGAACCATTGAAGGAGTCCGATAACTTGTGGGGATTACACGAGTTGAAATGCTTGAAGGTGCATTGAGATGGGTTGTTACAACCATTTCCACCATTACCAGCATTACCACTATTACTACCATTTCCACCATTGTTGCCATTGGTGGCACTATTAGCTTGAGTGAGTTGTGTCACGAGTTGTGCAAGAATAGCAGCAATGTCGGTATTGGTGTTGGCCGTGGGAGCACAACGAGGAGGCATTCTACAGATTTTCAAAAGACAAGAAAAGATGTAAGAACTTATGAGAATTGTTTGGATTTAATAGAATAAGATAACAAAATAAATAGATAATCATAGTTTGGATTGTACTCAAATAGTGATATAATCACTCGAATACTATGACACATTAAGGTTAATTAAACTTATATAATTTTCAAGGAGACATGCTTTAGCCTATAAGTAAACACTCATCTCGGGAATTCCCAGGAAAGCATACGGGTCCCTCGGTTGATTGGGATTTATGTGAAATGCTTTCCTAGACAGAAAACCCAAAATACAGGTGTCACTCTTCCAGATTGCACGTGTCCTCAAATAATTAACAAAGCTTAAAAACCTTAACGAGGAAATAAATAAAATTTTTTTTTGGATCTAGCTTCATGAAGTTTCCACATGCTTAGAGAGATAAAGATAGAGAAGAAGATAAGAACATTATGAGGTTTTAGGATATAGGAAAGGATATTGTTTATTTAATTTATCATTTAAGTATATACTAATAAGTCATGGATTTTTAACAATTAAGTCATCAAAAAAAAATAATAACTAATCATAGTAAGCATGTAGCACATAGCATGTAACACATAACATATAACATATAGCATGTAGCATATAACATGTAATCATGAAACATAGTATAGGTAGGTGTCCTAAAGTTATAGTCTAGGTCAAGGTGTCTAATAACCTAATTCCCTATAACCAAGGCTCTGATACCAATCTGTCACACCCCGACCGATGGCGGAATCATCGGGGCGGGACATGTAGACTGTTCATAAGCACATGGTTTACTAGATTGAATATATTAAACATCAAATTTCATAACAAGTAGTCCAAACACAACCAAATCCAAGATAGAACAAAATTGAAATACATAGAATTCTTTTATTTAAATTAACTAAGTCCAAGCCTATGTGTAGCACATCTTGATCAATCTCACACATTGGAACCTGAAACATGAATAAAATAAAGTCAACTAAAAAGTTGGTGAGTATAACACAGGTTTATATAGATAGCATATAGTTTGTAAAACAAATCCTTACATAACATGATAAATAAGGCATTTATGGGGAGCAGCTATTGTGTAACCATGTACAATCAAACCTTTGTAACTAGCATGCAAAATTGTGTTGTCGGTATCAATCACCCCAATCTGGGTGGGTTTGTTAGACTCAATAGATCTATCATTGAAAACCGTCGTCTTGAATAGTTAATGATTGCATATAATCGCATACAAAGGTTAGCACACCTAGCACTCGGGCATAAAGCTCAAATTGCACACATGAATGTAAATTGGATTTGTACTTGTGTTGTTTGAGTAAATGTAAACATGTAATTTGAATAATGTTCATGTTCCACCCCAAAAATGTAAATGAGTAAAAGGGGCTAGGTATACTCACTTGATTTGAAGGCGTAGCTAACAAAGATACTAGATAGAATAAGGATCCTTGAAATGCACAAGTTAACCTAAAGTGTAATGTATATAGTATTAATAGTGTGCACCAAAGTTTAAGTCTAAAGTTGCATTTGGACTTGTGTAAAAAGGTCATTGATTTGTAATTGGAGGTATTGAATAAAATATATAAAGTTTGAAAGAATATTTTTAGAACATTTTGATTAAGGTTTGAGTTTGAATAATTAAATAAGTAATGTAAATAATTATTGTTTATGAAAATATTGTAAGGGTTAAATGAAATTAAGTGTAAATAAGTACATGTCTTTGTTTAAACATAAAGTAAATAAATAATCATTTTATTTATTTATTTATAAAATGTAACTTAACCATTTAAATACTTTTTAAATGAAAGGTTTAACAATAACTGTAAATTAAATTTTGTAAACTTTAAATAAACAATTTTCCATTTATTAAATATTTGTTCTTTCTAAATAAGATTAAATGCAATTTTATAAAGTTCAACTATTTTTATTTTGTAATTTAATCAGAATATTTGTGGTTTGAAAAATATATAAAATTTATAATTCTGCCAAGAATTTAACTCACACATGACCGTGCCTGGGAAGGGCACGATCGTGCTCGAACCACGGGCGCGACCATGCTAGTCAGGGCGCGACCGTGTTGATCAAACAGAGGGCTTAAACTAATTAAATCGTTGATCGTGTCTATAATTCCAAGACACGACTGAGATTAGCCAAAGGGCATGATTGGGTCTGGACAGAAGGACACGACCGCGCTGATAGTCGGCACGACCGCGTCTAATAAGGCACGACCGCGCTAGATGATTAGCGCGACCGTGTCTCTTCCAAAACAGACACGAATTGACTGATTTTTATATTGTTACTGCTGGGAATCATAGGGCTTTTATTTACCGTGCTATTACGAGTCTTGTTATATAGATTAATTGTATGTAAGTCATGTTTAGAACTGGATTCGATTAAATCATTTTTGAACAGAACTCAGATTCGGGTTTCGGACGAATTCTATATTGAAAGCCCAAATTAATATGGGGCTTTTGATCTATAGACTAAATAGACTAAGGGGAGAGTTTCAATTACCCGGAAGGACGACGAATTGATAGAGGACGGTAGGAAGGAGTTCTGGCGTCGACGAGTTCGGTCTCCGGCGTCTTCGACTGCACTTCCAGCTAAACCAGTGTGTTCAGGGGTTTCAGAGAGATTCTATGGAGCGATTGATCGAGGGAATTGCACTTTAGAATAGGAGGATTTTGAGTCAAGTGAAGGATTTTAGTTTTCTTTGAGATGAATCGATTTCTGTTGTCAATTGTTACGATTGATAATATTATTGTCTTTGATAACGAAAGTGAAACGTATATCGGTTACGAAACTCAATGATTCTCGCGTTTAAAACTGATTTTACATTTCAAGTGATACTAGGCGCGACCGTGCCCAAACGAGGCGCGACCGTGCTAACCCACTAGGCGCGATCGTTCCAAAGCAAGTCGCGCGACCGTGCCAAAGCACTCGGCGCGACCGTGCCAGAACGAGGCGCGACCGTGCCTATTAGGGTTTCTTGTAAATTTTTATCATCAGACCTTGTAACTTTGGTCTTTGACATATTCGTATAAATAGATACTTATGTAGTGTTTTAGTAGGTTATAACAGTGTAAAATTTGCGGGTTAACATTGAGATATAGTATTTAATTGATGGTACGAAAAGAACAAAACAGTGCACTAGAATTTGGTTTGAAATGCATTACATTGAATTTGAAATACGGATACTAAAAATCAGAAATGTCACAACTTCCTGGTTTTCATCCGAGATTTTCACCAGAACCATCAATTGTATAAGAGGTGTTTAACTCTAGATTATATATTTGACGAATATAAGCACTAGAGAAAACAAATTGTGCTAAGAACGCATCAAGATCCTGGTCTCATGGTATGTCTAGATTCACCTAGCATTCAGTTCAAACAACAGATATTCGATGTGGGTAAAACACAAAGATTACAATTTAGTTAGTCACACAAATATTGCCTAGTTTATTACATGCAGATCCTACCGACACATCAATAATTGTAACCGATGTCACCATCATATCTAATTCATGCATAATCTCAGCACACAAATATACTATCATTTCCTATATGCACGTCAATCAGTCACATTTTCAACTTTTGATACTGCATATTTCTTTTATTTTTCACTATCAGGATCTATTTCTTTTATTTTTCACTATCAAGATCAGCACAATTTTCAATATCAGTATATTTTTCACAATCTTCACAAAGCACATAACTTCTCCTTATCAGCACATTTTTTTCAAAATCATATCAACTCAACACAAATACTCACAAAGTACTATCACTTATTTTATTTTTTATATTATTCATTTTCTTTTATTCTTCCTCTAAAATTGTGATCTACTTTATTTAACTAAACACAATAACTTCAAGATAAAGACAAACAATCTAAAATGAAGTAACATAGCACAATTTTATCACTAAAATAAAACACATATGTGAAAAAATCTTTTTGTGGAACAAACATGGCCTTTCAATCAAAATCAAACATTATTAAAACAATTTTTTCAAAATTTTTTTTATTTAAAAACTTTACTTAAAATGATATCATCCCCAACATCTCTACCAGAGAGTTAAACCGATCAGTTGGAAAAGCTTTTGTAAAAATGTTGGCTTTTTGTTCTAAGGTATCAACGTGGACCACCCTTATCAAGCCATTATCAAAACAACCTTGAATGAAATGTAACATGATTGCAATGTGTTTGGTTTTTGAATGTTGGATTGGATTCTTCACAATGCCCAGCACGGCTTCATTATTACAAAAAATGGGTGTGTCCAGAAAATTTATCCTGAAGTCCAAGAGTTGTTGTTGCTGAATCCAGATAACTTAAGAACAACAGCTCGAGGCAGCTGTGTATTCAGCTTCAGCAGTTGATGTGGAGACGTTTGTCTGTTTCGTGCACTGCCATGACACCAATCGCTCCCCCAAAAACTGACATCCACCAGATGTAGATTTACGATCTAAACCACAACCTCCATAGTCACTGTGAGTAAAAGCATGCATATTAAAATCATACTCTGATGGGTACCAACGACCAAGATTGACGCGGCCTTTCAGATAACGCATAATCCGCTTAACAGCAATCTCATGAGATTCTCAGGGTGATGCTTGATATCTAGCACATGAGCATACAGCGAACATGATGTCTGGTCGACTCACGGTTAAGTACATAAGAGATCCGATCATGGAGCGGTAATACTTCTGACTAACTTCAACTCCGGTTGGATACAGAGAGAGAGGTTCATGTGGAGCAATGGGAATAGAAGCAACTTACAGTCTTTCATATTAAACTTTGTCAAGATGTCGTTGATATACTTCTGTGAATCCCTCTAATCCAGTGATAAGCAAGCCTCTAATCAACAGCAACACTTTTGAATAGGCGGAAACAATCCAGAAATCAACAATAACCGAGCAAATCGAATCAAGCATGAATAAGAACGAAAACCGCCACATAAACGAGATGTAACATCAAACACCATGATTCCATTGATTAAACATGTAATTACAATGTCTAAAACTATAGAGAATACAAGATTTCTGAGATATCCAATCTGATTGCAAAACATACAATGGGGTAATCTCTGCATTCAAGTTCAAAACAACAAACTATATATAGAATAAAGATTTTGACCAAAATCTTCTGATCGAAAACGTTTTCGACCAAAAATATTTTTGACCGAAAACTCTAGACTTGTACATTTAAGCCTAAAGTTTGATTTCTATGGACTACTAGGTTCCAACAATCTCCCCCTAGTCCATAGAACATCAAGTCTTTAGTTGTTGTATGACACCCCGAGAAAATTTTTATTTATTTATTACTATTTAATTTTATGGACGAAAATTCTTTCAACTAGGGGATGATGTGACAATCCGAATTTTCAAGTTAACTCAGTTAGTTTTCCCATTAAATTTTCTATTAAATCCTAACCAGTGAACCCAATATTTAACCCCAAGGACCTATTATGTCATTTCTTAATCTCAAATTACAGGGACTAGTCTTGCCAAATCCTAAAACTGAATCCATTGACTTGGAAAGTCAAAATTACACACATTGAATTCCTGTTGACTTTTAGAAGTCAAATTCGTAACTTATAATTCAAATTCTTAACCTATAGTTCATGGGTTGGAGCTGAGTTGGTTATGTGCGTGTGTTCATGGGGAGGAGACCCGGGTTAGAATCCTCTTCCCCTATTTTTGACATTTTTATTATTTTAAACTATTAATTAAATATTTAACCTATTCCTATATTATTATAATATTATATTAGCGTGTTTTGAAACCCGGAATTTCCCGTAGGCTCGGGTTTGGTTTATAAACCCTATTTATTATTAAAAACTAAGAATTTCTCAAAATTTTCAGCATAATTATTCTTTGACCGATTGATCATCTTCAAATGACTTAATTCTCTAATATCCCAAGTTGGCAATGTCTTCAACTTACTACTGCTATCAAAGTACTGAATATCACCTTCTCCCCTCTTAATCACATATATCTTTTTCTCTTCATCATACATCCAGCTTAGAATCTCACCAGTCAAAGCTTTCTTTGGATTTCTGATCTTCTGTGTTATCTTTTCAACAATTGACTGTTGTTCTCGAACTTACCACCACTGACTCTTATCTTTACCAGTTGTCTTTGGAACTTCAGCAGTCTGTTCTACTTCTTCAGGTACTTGAAATGATTCATGACCACTTACCAATCTGTCCATCTTTCCAATCACAGACCCATCGCCTTCAACATATGTTTCTTCTGCTTATACTCATACTTTTCATAAAATTTATTCGACTCACCTTCATCACTTGACTCTTGTTCATTAGAACCATCACCAATATTACCAGAACCATCACTACTACTATCATCGTCATCAGAAGGCTGGTCATAATCTTTTCTTTCCCCGGTAATAACAACTTCATCCTCTTCCTCTTCCCCCTTCTCTTTATCTTCCTCTTTCTCTGTGTCATCAGTAATCTCCATTCCTTCACCTTGATTATTAAGCAAAACATCCACAACAAACATGTCTTGTGATCCATACATTGTTGCTTCATTTATCGGTGAACTAATAAGTTCTATTGTAGCAGGGATTTCTTGATTTTCAACATTTGTTGTAGGGGTGACATTCTCAGTAGTATTTTGAAGACTAAGATGGTTTATCAAGTCTTGTACCATTCTTTGCAGTTGATCAATCTGTTGTTGTTGCTTTTGAATAACACCTTGCTGTCGACTACTTTCTGGTCTCAGTTCTCTTATTTTTCTTGAGTTAGCAGCTTCTCTACTTTGAAGATTTACAATTTGAGTCTTCAATTGACTCACAACATTTGTAGTTTCTTTTGTTACATAGTTTAAGAATTCCTCATCAACAATTTGAAGGCTTATACTTCTGCTTCTCAGGAATCACCTTTTCTTTGCCTTTATCTGCTGTATCTCTTCTGGCCATTTGTCTTAACTCTTTTGCTTTCGGGAGTTTTGAACACAATACCCTTAGATGGAGGAGGTCTAGAAGGCACGGTCTTTCAGTTTCTACTTCTTTCCGTTTCTTTGTTGGTGGTGTTTCAGTTGTTTGTACTTCAGGAGTTTGCACATTTTCATCAATCAAATGATCTTCATTATGAACCTCTGACTTTACATTCTGTGTTTCAGCAAGTTTGTTGACAGTTTCACTCACTTCATCAATTGGTTGCTCAACATTTTCAGGCTCTTCTTGATTGGCTTGTTGATTAACCTCTAACTTTTGATTAGCCTATTCAACATTTCCAGCATCATTGTCATTGTTATCATTTCCATCGTCACCATCATCTTCATCTTCAACATTCTCTACATTACTATCCATTATATCATCAACTTCAACATCTATATTGAAGTTTGGATCTGGATCTTCTACAATCATATTTGGAAATAACGGTGTTACGGTGCCACTGAATTTGCTTCTTTTCCTAACGTTGTTCATACTGCTGAAAATAACTTCTTGCATTTGTTAACTCAATCCCATCATTAGGTAAATCAGGAAATAAGGTGTTTATGATCATATGTACAAATCTGGGATACATCAGGAATTCGTAGTTTTGTCGTGGACCAACGAAATTGCTTATCATAGCTTCAAAGATCATTCTTGAAAAGTTGAATCTTCGATGAGTAGCTAGACAGACTAATGCACGACTAAAAACTTCTCCAATTTGATCAAAAGATGTTGTCCTTGGACTCATGCAGTGAATAAGGACATGCACTAGATACCGCCATTGCTTACCATGCATTGTCTTTGTAACCTGTTTTCTTTGAAAGTCTCCTTCGTACCCCATAGTCATAACAATCCCAGATACTCTTGTATAGCTCATTTTGTATGGGAAATTCGGTGAGTCTCTGAAATGAATCACCTCACTTGCTCAGTAATTTTGATTGTTTTCCCTCCAACTGTGCTTTCTATTCATATCTCTTTGTTGACATGACGGTACACAACATTGTTCCAGAACTCTCGAACATGATTTTCATATACTAGAACTTGAATAGATATTGCTATGTGAATCCTGGATTGATTCAAGAATTTGACAGTCTCCTCATATCCTCTTGACTTTCGTGTTGATGAAGTCAAGCAAGCACAAATATTATGCCTTGGCTCGGACTTTAACTGATTCATATCTGCATTGACAAACATCAAGTATTAGAAAATTTTGAAAATTTCTGAAATTTTACAACTCCATACATTTCGATCAAAAACTCTAAGTCGAAAAAACTTTTCTATCGAAAACTCTTAACAAAACAAACCATAATACATGACATTTCGATCGAAAACTCCAATGATCAAAAACTACATTTCGATCGAAAACTTCTGAAATTCTTAAAAACTTCCAACTTTAAACTTTTCGATCAAAAACACTTTTCAGATAGATCAGTTTCTCTTCATTTCCATTCGAAAGAGATTTCGGTCCATTCAAACAACTTTTCGATCGATTCATCAGAGATTTCGGGTAATTTAAGTTCAAAATTAAACTATGGCTTTAGATCTATCCTAGATACCTCTATGATCGAAAACATTGGAGAAACTCAATGACGTCACAACCACGAGATTTCGCTCGAAAATTTTGGACTCGTGAAAATCGCCAAACAATCAATCAGAAACTGAGAATAGTGGTGAAATGTTTTCGATTGAAATATCCAAAATATATAGCATACAAGATTTCGACCGGAAACATTTTCGGACATGACTTTTCGATCGAAAACTATTTCGGTCAAAAGATTTCGACCACAAACTTTGTACTTGATTTCATTAAGACCTGTTCCAAAATTTTAATGCTTTCAAATACAAACAACAAAGAAAAACAATTTATATTTCATACATAAACACTTAAAAAAAACACCCATATTGTAACATCCCAAATAATGACAAGACAAATAGAAAAGGGAAATAAAGTGGGCTTGGCCAAAATTTCGGCCCATGGGCCGAAAAGAAAAGGGGGAAACCCCATTACAAAACAGCAGCTTCAACCCAAACCCCTCTCATTTCATCTTCCTGCGCTAGAGAGAGAGAGAGAGAGAGCGATCGGCTTGTGAAGAAAACCGCAAGGAGAAGACTCAAGGGCTCGGGAATCATCCGACTCCACCATTTCAACGCATAGCAACAGAAATCGGGCCTGTTGAGGTAAGCATCGCCTCTGATTATGAGTCTTTGCATGTCTCGGGTTTAAATCAAATAAAGATACGATTTTTGCATATGAAACTTGAAACAAATCACGTATTTGAACTCAAGAACGACAAAGGAAGGTGTTTAACGTAAAATGCTCAAGGTTTAATCGATTGGAAATAAGTTGGCTGGAGCAAGGTTCTGGTCAGGGAAGATGCAGACCCATGACTCGAAACTATAGTTTCGATACATACAGACCCGTCGAAACTACTCTAGTTTCGATAGTCATGTTTGACTCGAAACTATCTAGTTTCGATAGCAGCCAATGACTCGAAACTACCATAGTTTCGATAGGAACTCAGGACTCGAAACTACCTAGTTTCGAGTGTCACCTTGAACCTAAACTAAGATTTTTCATAAGTTAATGACTCGAAACTACCATAGTTTCGATAGGATCTCATGACTCGAAACTACCTAGTTTCGATAGAAGGACTATGACTCGAAACTACCTAGTTTCGAGTGTAAGACCATAGCTCGAAACTACCATAGTTTCGATGCGACTCACCTCCCGAAACTACTGAGTTCAAGAATAGAAATGTCTAGTGTCATTTAGGAGCCCTACCTTATATGTATGACTTTATTATACAGATTGTGGGAGACCTTAGTGACGTTTCGAAACCAGCTATTATACTTCAGGGACCCGCCTATCAGGTGAGTTCTATGTGCCCCTTCTATGTTATGTGCAAATGTTTTCAAATGTTTTGGGGCTGAGATGTATACACTAAGTGAATAAATGTTATGAATGCCAATGTGATCATATGTGATACTTATATATATATGAATGTTAATATGATCATACTTAAAATAATGATGAACAAGAATGAAACGAATGTATACAAAGAATGAATGAACGAACGACATAACGAAAAAGAAGAAAATCTTGCTTTATATTTTATATATTGCTTGTTACGAATGCATGTAAATGTATGGACGCTTCGATGATAACGGCTACTTCGGTAGACGGACGACCTCGTGACTATTTTGCAATCGAGACAAACACGTTCCTTCATTAGCTAGGACGTGTGAAAGGCACTAATGGACGGTCGAAGCAATTGCCTTATCAATGATAAGTAGAACGGTTGCATATATAATAGTTCACGAGGGAAACGGATGCCTTAGGGCAGACGGGCGAATATGACGGACTACGACGGTAGTACGGTTAAGACGGACGGCCGAAGGTTTGCCGGACGGTATAGCATAACAGATGGCCGAAGGTTTGCCGGATGTTGTGGAGGACGGACTACGACGGTAGGACGGGCGTATTGTCTTCGTGACTTACGCATAAATGAATGTTGGCTGATCACTCTTATGAGTATGACCAATAAATGTTAATGAAAGTAAAGGTGAATGCATATTTATGTGCTCACATACGAATGATAAAAGAAAGCAAAGGATATGTAAATGTGTATTTATATTTATATATTTATACGTAAGTATTTATAAATGAATAATGTACATACCTAAATGTTTTTAACTAGAACTCACCAGCGTTAGCTGACTTTTAGTATACATTTCAGGTAAAAAGAAGAAAGGTCGTGCATTGGAGTGAAGGCTATCCCGATCAAGGGCTGACATCCCATCCACTTTAATTTTTGTTAAAGCAATGTGTTATGTTTAAATGATTAAGACTTCCGCTGTTATGGCTATGTAATCGAATGATGTAAGCTCACGCTACGTTTGGAAAGTATTCAATGTAATTATTCAGTATCTATGGCTATGTTTATGAGTAAATCCAACGAGTGAGGTCACCCGGGGAAAGGGGCCTTACAAGTTGGTATCAGAGCAATAGTTTGAGAGATTCAGACATCCCTAAATGTCTGGACTCAAGCTGATAATGGGACCAACGCACGGATGTCAGTCTGGGTAGCCGACGCCAACGCCAGTGCAGTAAGTAAGTCATAAAGTTAATGCCTATAGTTAGGGATAGATACCTTAACTTAGAACGCTTAGATGTCAATGTCACTACTGATGTGAAGAGTTCCGAACCCGAAAAGCAAAGCAAATTATTAATCACAAACCGGTCACTGTAATTAAGAATTTACCTTGCTCGTACTGTTCTAAACTATGATCTGAAGGAATGACATTGATGTATACCTTTTTACTCAACAGGAAATCTAGAAAACTATGGCTCGTAAAAGAGGAACTGGACGCCGAGGCGGTCGCACTGGCCGAGTCGGTAGACCGCCATTGAACCAAAGATATGAGGAAGAGGAGAGTGTGCATGTGGAACACACTGAGAGCGTGCATGAAACAAATGTAACCCCACCAGCTGAGGGCAATGAAGGATCTCTACGACTGGAACCCGAAGTTAGAGATGCTATTGCCCGTGAGGTCATACTAACTCTGAAGAAAGTACTGCCTGATCTGTTATCTGAGGCACTAAAGAAGAGCAAAGAGGAGGAGGAAAACAACCATGAGGAGAAAGTTTATGATAGTGATGGGGATGAAGTAACAGTGAGACTGAACACCCATGGGTGTACCTATAAAGGATTTAAGGACGGTGATCCGCCCAAATTTGATGGAAACAAGGATTCGGTGGCTACGTTTGAATGGATCGAGAGGATGAATGGGGTAATCAACATAAGCGAATGCCGACCTGACCAGGCTGTAAAATATGTGGCTCACTCTTTCACCAACGAGGCACTAAGTTGGTGGAGGACTATCCAAAGAACTAAATCGCCAAACGCTCTCAAAAGAATGACTTGGGAAGATCTGAAAAAGTTGATAATCCAGAAGTTCTGCCCACAGAACGAGATTGATCGAGTGGAAAACGAGTTTCTAAATTTCAAGGCTGGCAACAAGACTCATCGCCAGTACACTTCAAGATTTAATGAGCTAGCTCAACTGGTACCCCACCTGGTAGAGACTGAGGAGCGATTGATTAAGTATTATGTCAAAGGCCTACCCCAAAAGGTCCGTGTTCATGTGAAAGCTAACCTACCCTCGACTTTCGAGTCGGTAGTGAATCTGTCCGGAATCGTCTATGACGATTATGCCAATGAGGACCCGGTGCCGGAGGCACCAAAGAGGAAGTGGGAGAACTCGTCTAAGGGGACTGGAAGAAGAAATGTTACTGCTGAGGCAAAGAAGCCAAGGAATGATGAGTACGAAATATGCACAAAATGCGGGAAACAGCACCGCGGTGAATGTTTGGCCGGCTCAACCATGTGTTTTAAATGTGGAAGACCGGGGCACTACTCGAAGGATTGTACTAAGGGCATCAAGTGCCAGAACTGTGGTTGGTATGGGCACGCTACTAAGGATTGCAGGAAGACTGGACAATCTGGTTCGGGGAAAGAAAAAGAAAAGGAACAGCCAAAGGCTAGGACTCGGGCCTATGCTTTAACCGAGGAAGAAGCAAGAGGAAACCCTGACGTCGTGTCGGGTACGTTCCTAGTAAATGATGAACATGCTGCTATTCTGTTTGATTCTGGTGCTAGTAAAAGTTTTATATCCACTGCATTTAGCCGCAAATTAGACTGCAAAATCACTAGCCTTATAAGGGCCTTTAGCGTACAAACTGCTATTGGTAAAAACTCAGTAGTCATCCAAGTAACTGACGATTGCATGGTAGAAATAGAGGGCCATAAGTTTCCATCTAAATTGTACCTTCTAACTTTAGGAGGATTCGATGTAGTATTGGGCATGGATTGGTTAGCTGCCAACGAAGCTCAAATCATATGTAAACGAAAGATGATACATCTCAAGGCCACTGACGGCAGTCCGATTACGGTTTATGGTGACTGGAATAGCACAATGCCGAACGTCATCTCGATGATCAAGGCCGAAAGTTACATGAGGCGCGGTTGCGAAGCTTATCTGGCGTATGTTATTGACGATAGAATGAAAACGAAAGAGCTAAAAGATGTACCCGTGGTGTGCAACTTTCCAGAAGTGTTCCCAGAGGACCTACCTGGTTTGCCGCTCGATCGGGAAATAGAATTTCAGATTGGCTTACTGCCAGGAGCTGAGCCCGTTGCCAAGGCACCATACCGATTGGCTCCGTCAGAAATGAAAGAATTAATGTCCCAACTTGAAGAATTAACAGAGAAAGGATTTATCAGACCGAGCATCTCACCATGGGGCGCGCCGGTATTATTTGTAAAGAAAAAGGACGGCAGCATGCGCATGTGCATCGACTACCGTGAATTGAACAAGAGAACAGTAAAGAACAAATACCCACTGCCTAGAATAGACGACCTCTTTGATCAATTACAAGGCGCGAGTTGGTTCTCAAAGATTGATCTCAGGTCGGGTTACCATCAATTGAAAGTAAGAGAGGAAGATGTACCGAAAACTGCGTTTCGTACACGTTACGGGCATTATGAATTTCTTGTGATGTCCTTCGGACTAACCAACGCACCAGCAGCATTTATGGATTTAATGAACAGAGTATGCCGACCCATGTTGGATCGATCAGTAATAGTTTTTATAGATGACATCCTCATATATTCAAAGAATGAAGGTGATCACCACTGTCACCTAAGAGAAGTATTGGAGGTTCTAAAGCAGGAGAAGTTGTATGCAAAATTCTCCAAATGCGCGTTCTGGCTTAGGGAGGTCCAATTCCTAGGCCATGTCGTAAACCCGGACGGCATTATGGTGGATCCTGCTAAGATCGAAGCGGTAAAGGAATGGAACATCCCGAAAACGCCAACTGATATACGAAGTTTTCTGGGGTTGGCAGGCTACTATCGGAGGTTCATTCAGGATTTCTCGAGAATAGCCTCGCCACTGACAAAGCTGACACGTAAGGAAGTAAAGTATGAATGGGGACCAACCCAAAACAATGCGTTCGAAGAGTTGAAGACACGATTAACCCAAGCTCCAGTCTTGACCTTACCTGAGGGAAACGAAGACTTGGTAGTCTACTCTGACGCTTCAGGGCAGGGTTTAGGGTGCGTACTCATGCAACGAGGAAAGGTAATTGCTTATGCATCGCGGCAACTAAAGGTTCATGAAGTTAACTACCCAACACATGATCTAGAATTAGCAGCAGTAGTTTTCGCGTTGAAAATATGGAGACACTACTTGTATGGAGTTAAATGCACCATCTACTCCGATCACAAAAGCTTGAAATACTTTTTCGAACAAAAGGAACTAAACATGAGGCAAAGAAGATGGTTAGAGCTACTGAAAGACTATGACTGTGAGATATTGTACCATCCAGGCAAGGCAAACGTAGTGGCTGACGCTTTAAGTAGAAAGGAAGAATCGGCACCTATCCGGATCAAAGCGTGTCAGTTAATTATAACGCCAGACTTAATGGATGAAATATCAAAGGCACAAGATGAAGCATTGTTAGAAAGAAATGTGAAACGGGAAAGAATAGTAGGACAACAAGGGAACTTAGATGCAAATGCATACGGAGTACGAACTAGGTTTGGCCGGATGTGGATACCTAAGATTGGTGAGCTTAGAGCCAAAATACTCGATGAGGCCCATAAGTCTCGCTATTCTATCCACCCCGGGACAAACAAAATGTATCAAGACTTGAAGAAAGAATACTGGTGGCCTGGCATGAAGAATGATGTGACAGAATACGTGAGCAAGTGCCTAACGTGTTCTCTAGTTAAGGCCGAGCACCAGAAACCATGCGGTAAAATGCAACCTTTACCAATACCGGAATGGAAGTGGGAAGAGATCACAATGGACTTCATTACCAAGCTACCGCGAACAGCTAAAGGCAATGATACCATTTGGGTGATCGTCGACCGCTTGACAAAGAGTGCTCACTTCTTGCCAATACGAGAAACTTCTTCTTCTGAAAAGCTAGCGGAAGTATTTATCAAGGAAATTGTGAGCAGACATGGTATGCCGCTGTCGATTGTGTCTGACAGGGATACTAGATTCACGTCAAGGTTTTGGAAGAAATTCAATGAAGCAATGGGCACTAGATTGAACATCAGCACCGCTTACCACCCCCAAACCGATGGACAATCGGAAAGGACCATTCAGACCTTGGAGGACATGCTCCGGGCCTGTATCATTGACTTCGGTGGGAGTTGGGACAGCCATCTACCATTGGCAGAATTTTCATATAACAACAGCTATCACTCGACTATTGGCATGCCGCCATTTGAAATGTTGTATGGGAGGAAATGTAGGACCCCGGTTTGTTGGGGGGAAATTGGACAGAAGGATTTTGCAAGTCTCGAAGTGGTCAAAGCTACTTCTGAGAAATTTGATCAAATCAAGGCTCGTATGAAAGCCGCAAAAGACAGACAGAAATCATACGCGGATAAGAGAAGGAGGGATTTAGAGTTTCAAGTAGGGGACATGGTACTGTTGAAAGTATCACCGTGGAAAGGAATCATTCGGTTCAGAAAGCGTGGCAAACTAAGTCCAAGGTTTGTCGGACCTTTCAAGATAGTAGCAAGAGTGGGTCAAGTTGCTTACAGACTCGACCTACCCGTCGAGCTTAGTGGAATACACCCTACGTTCCACGTGTCGCACTTACGCAAGTGCCTAGCTGACGACACAGCTCACATACCTTACGACGAGATCGAAGTGGATAACAGTCTAAATTATGTAGAGGAACCAATAGCCATTCTTGACCGAGCTGAGAAACGATTACGCAATAAGTCGATTCCTTTAGTCAAAATACAATGGAAACACAGAAAGGGGTCCGAGGCTACTTGGGAGAAAGAAGACGAGATGAAGGAACTGTATCCCCAGTTGTTTAACGTGTAACAGGTTTCGAGGACGAAACCTCATTAAGGAGGGTAGACTTGTAACATCCCAAATAATGACAAGACAAATAGAAAAGGGAAATAAAGTGGGCTTGGCCAAAATTTCGGCCCATGGGCCGAAAAGAAAAGGGGGAAACCCCATTACAAAACAGCAGCTTCAACCCAAACCCCTCTCATTTCATCTTCCTGCGCTAGAGAGAGAGAGAGAGAGAGAGCGATCGGCTTGTGAAGAAAACCGCAATGAGAAGACTCAAGGGCTCGGGAATCATCCGACTCCACCATTTCAACGCATAGCAACAGAAATCGGGCCTGTTGAGGTAAGCATCGCCTCTGATTATGAGTCTTTGCATGTCTCGGGTTTAAATCAAATAAAGATACGATTTTTGCATATGAAACTTGAAACAAATCACGTATTTGAACTCAAGAACGACAAAGGAAGGTGTTTAACGTAAAATGCTCAAGGTTTAATCGATTGGAAATAAGTTGGCTGGAGCAAGGTTCTGGTCAGGGAAGATGCAGACCCATGACTCGAAACTATAGTTTCGATACATACAGACCCGTCGAAACTACTCTAGTTTCGATAGTCATGTTTGACTCGAAACTATCTAGTTTCGATAGCAGCCAATGACTCGAAACTACCATAGTTTCGATAGGAACTCAGGACTCGAAACTACCTAGTTTCGAGTGTCACCTTGAACCTAAACTAAGATTTTTCATAAGTTAATGACTCGAAACTACCATAGTTTCGATAGGATCTCATGACTCGAAACTACCTAGTTTCGATAGAAGGACTATGACTCGAAACTACCTAGTTTCGAGTGTAAGACCATAGCTCGAAACTACCATAGTTTCGATGCGACTCACCTCCCGAAACTACTGAGTTCAAGAATAGAAATGTCTAGTGTCATTTAGGAGCCCTACCTTATATGTATGACTTTATTATACAGATTGTGGGAGACCTTAGTGACGTTTCGAAACCAGCTATTATACTTCAGGGACCCGCCTATCAGGTGAGTTCTATGTGCCCCTTCTATGTTATGTGCAAATGTTTTCAAATGTTTTGGGGCTGAGATGTATACACTAAGTGAATAAATGTTATGAATGCCAATGTGATCATATGTGATACTTATATATATATGAATGTTAATATGATCATACTTAAAATAATGATGAACAAGAATGAAACGAATGTATACAAAGAATGAATGAACGAACGACATAACGAAAAAGAAGAAAATCTTGCTTTATATTTTATATATTGCTTGTTACGAATGCATGTAAATGTATGGACGCTTCGATGATAACGGCTACTTCGGTAGACGGACGACCTCGTGACTATTTTGCAATCGGGACAAACACGTTCCTTCATTAGCTAGGACGTGTGAAAGGCACTAATGGACGGTCGAAGCAATTGCCTTATCAATGATAAGTAGAACGGTTGCATATATAATAGTTCACGAGGGAAACGGATGCCTTAGGGCAGACGGGCGAATATGACGGACTACGACGGTAGTACGGTTAAGACGGACGGCCGAAGGTTTGCCGGACGGTATAGCATAACAGATGGCCGAAGGTTTGCCGGATGTTGTGGAGGACGGACTACGACGGTAGGACGGGCGTATTGTCTTCGTGACTTACGCATAAATGAATGTTGGCTGATCACTCTTATGAGTATGACCAATAAATGTTAATGAAAGTAAAGGTGAATGCATATTTATGTGCTCACATACGAATGATAAAAGAAAGCAAAGGATATGTAAATGTGTATTTATATTTATATATTTATACGTAAGTATTTATAAATGAATAATGTACATACCTAAATGTTTTTAACTAGAACTCACCAGCGTTAGCTGACTTTTAGTATACATTTCAGGTAAAAAGAAGAAAGGTCGTGCATTGGAGTGAAGGCTATCCCGATCAAGGGCTGACATCCCATCCACTTTAATTTTTGTTAAAGCAATGTGTTATGTTTAAATGATTAAGACTTCCGCTGTTATGGCTATGTAATCGAATGATGTAAGCTCACGCTACGTTTGGAAAGTATTCAATGTAATTATTCAGTATCTATGGCTATGTTTATGAGTAAATCCAACGAGTGAGGTCACCCGGGGAAAGGGGCCTTACACATATTTTCAGCAAACCCAGCTTTTTCACATGTTGATAAACTGAATTAACATAGGATCATAAACGCACACTGTCTTAATCACACTTCATATCAAATCAGGATCTACTCAGTTCAACATTAATTGCTAGTATATTTATCCACATAAACTCATGCATCATGTTTCAGCAAATACTATATAACATTTAAGGTAAGATTAATCAATACAATGTGTACCCCACAATCGAGATGAAAAGAACTGAGAATCAACACAAAATTTCACCAGATCATGATCCAATGTGACGTTTCGGATTTTTCGTTCTCGCACTTGTATTATAATTATCGTGTAATCATTCTCTATTTTAATAAAGTGTAAGAGTTTTATTTGGTTTTATACAAATAGGTATTTTATTTTACGGATTTAAACTAATTAGAATTTTATAAATTTTAAAACTAATATAAAGTTTTATATAAAAATCTAAATTTAAAAAGTTGTATATTTAATAAAATAACCTATTTAAATAAGATAAATAACTTTTATAAAAATTATTTATAATAATAAAAAATAAAATAAGTTTATAAAAACATTTTTAAATTAATTTGATTTAAAAGAAATTAAATTAATTTATTTAAATAAAAGTTCAGGGGTTGTATTGTAATTAAGCAAACTAGAAGGATTTAAAACTGAAATCGACTAAGGGGCTGTTTCTGGTCAATTTAAACTACAAGGGCCCATCCGTATTAATTTTAAGGGCTAATTCGAGTCAAACCAAACTCCAGGGACTAAATCTGTCAATTCTCGATTCGTTTATCCGGTCACCCCCTCCGATGGTCCGGCGGGTAAAGAACTTTCCGGCGACGCCCGACAAGGCTGTTTCTCTGCACCTCGACAGCCGCTAAAGGCTTCTCTGGCTTCTTCTCTCCCACGTGAACAAGACCCCCCGACCAATTGGTCTCCCCAACATAAGGATCGTCTGATCCTGTTGGTGGTCGAGAAACCCACGTTCGAATTCGCGCCCGACAGACCACCTCCACTCGTGTTGAATGTCTGGTTAGTTTCGTCTCGTCCAGACTAGTGTCGGAACGTGCCCAATTGCACGTTTTAACATAGAAATCAAGCTCGGCTATAAATAGCCATGGTCGGCCCTGCACGAGCTCGCTACCCCTCTTCCACCCAATCTCACTCCAAAATTGAAGGCACCATTACAATCGCCATTTCTGTGTGAAGCTGTGACCAAGGTTGTAGAGGCTAATCCCATCCAGAAGCTCGATTCTCATTCTGGACATTCTCGGATTTAAGACTCTGCCGTCCAGTCCCTTTGCGACCACGTAAGAATCCTCAACTTCGTTTCTTTACCTTCTGTTATCATAAGACAAGCTGAACCAATCGAAGTCACGACTCCAAACCATCGATTACCGGACAAACTATTGTTCTGAAAAATTACTGCTTTATTTTCTAAAGTCTGGGCCATCGAAACTACTTAGTTTCGATTGAGTAAATGGTCAATCGAAACTAGTAGTTTCGATAGATGGTAGTTTCGACAGCCTGTGTATCACTTATAAATGAACAATCGAAACTGGTAGTTTCGATAGATGGTAGTTTCGACAGCCTGTGTATCACTTATAAATGAACAATCGAAACTGGTAGTTTCGATAGATAGTAGTTTCGACAGTTTTGGGTATCACTTGTAAATGGTCAATCGAAACTAGTAGTTTCGATTGAACACAGTTTCGATACCTGTCACAACTATAAACAGTTTCGATCAAATCAGTAATTTCAATAGTTTCGATTGAACACAGTTTCGATACCTGTCACAACTATAAACAGTTTCGATCAAATCAGTAATTTCAAGTAAATCTGGACCAACTTTTATGCAAATAACACTAAGAAATGTTATTATAAACCTATACACAATTAAATACTAATACGCACATGTAAACATACAATAATACCCATTTATCTACATAGGGTTTCAACGTGCTTAGACTTCAACATCTTTATCACCTACACGCGTGGAAAAATACCCGCTTGCAAGGTGAGTTACATAGCCCCTATTTTACATTTTTATACGTTTTGGGGTGAAACATTATACATGCTACTCACATTGTTTGTACGTGTTATACATGAGACTATATGCTTATTCTTTGGATGTACATACATTTAAACACAAGACAACCAACTGTAATATTGATAGATCTATTGTGCCTGACCAGCCCACCCGGTTAGGGTGTTTATTACTGCATACTCAGATATAACCGCGTGTTATATTCAAACATATCAGATATAGTGGGTAGCTATATTCAAACATACCGGACTTAGCTGTTGTGCTCTGTTTAAGCGCGTCAAACTCGGTTTGAATTGTGATTAAATAAATGATACATCATATATACTATGTTTAACAAGATAAACAATGAGTTGCAAAACGATTTACAACTACTATTTACCGGAATTACTAAACCTATGTACTCACCAACTTTTTAGTTGACACTTGATTTAACTAATGTTTCATGTTTGGATATGTGACTACTTGCCGAAGATTTCTCCACTTAAGAACTATGGACCTAGTTAAATAAATTAATGTTTTGAACTAGACTAGGTTATTTGGAATGTATTGTATTTGGATCTTGTTGTCTTTAAATTTAATTAATGAATTATGCAACCTTTTAGCTATCATGTGCTTTTGAACAATCATTCTATTGTCCGCCTCGATGATTCCGCCATCGGTCGGGGTGTGACAGATTGGTATCAGAGCCAGGTTATAAGGAATTAGATTATTAGACACAATGACCTAGACTATAACCCTAGGACTCCCTTTTATGTGTTATGTGCTAAATGATAAATTGCTTTGTGAATTATTTGTAGTTAGGTATTATTTGAATTTTCCCGAGTTTAGTACATGAGACTTATGCACATACATACAAGACTTTGATACATGATACATACTTTACATACATATTTGACAAACAAACTTATGCAAATAAATACACTACCCATCCTTATCCATACTCTTTCCTAATCCGTATTAATTGCAACAATTCCTACACATTTTATACTCATAGACTCTCAAGTCTATCAAAATCTTATCTCGTCAACGACTTAATTTCTTGAAACTAGTAAAGGACACGTGCAATCCGTATGCTTTCCTGGGAATTCCTGAAGTGAGTGTTTACCTATAGGCTAAAGCATGTCTCTTGGAAAGTTTCGGGGAATTATTTAACGTTGATAAGTCAATGTATTCGCAAGGATACAATCCAACTTAAACTCAAAATTTGGGGACGTTATAGCAAGATAGGAAGAACTAGACAAACATGCAAAGCAAATCATTATTACGGGTGCACACGTAATAACAATTTGTAATGCATGCAAGTCCCGGCAATTCCTATTACGTGAATAATGATCTATAACATCATGTTCTATCCGGAATAGATGGCTTAGTTTCCCCCATAACTTTGAATAAATACACATGCACTAGCACGCATCATGATGAATCCCGCTTTTCTGCTTACATTATTTCCCACTATAACTCATATATATCCATCTTATCTAAAATATCATTGTCTTTTCTTACGGTGTTATAATGCCTCCTCGACGTGCAAACTCTAGCACTTCCAACCCGGATCTTGCTACTCTCCTTGCCTAGCTGGTGGGGCAAATGACCCAAGCCAATAACAACAGTGATGGGTCTCACAACATCCAAGGAAACGGTGGTACCAACCCGCCCCAATGCACGTTTAAGCACTTTAACTCGTGCAATCCTACAAAATTTTTCGGGACTGAAGGTGCTACCGGCCTACTGCAATGGTTTGAAAGCATGGAAAGCACATTCCTAAACAGTGACTGTCCCGATAATCTTCGGGTTTGCTATGCCACAAGTGTACTTCAAAAGAGAGCCCTCACCTGGTGGAACGGTGAGAAACACACTCGTGGTGCTGAGGTTGCAACATCCTTATCATGGGATGATCTGAAGAAGGCCATGACTGATGAATTCTGTCCTCGGAATGAAATGAGGAAGCTCGAGGCTGAGTTTTGGGATCTTGCCCAAGACAGCGGGGATAATCTGGCCTACACCACCCGGTTTCAAGAGCTAAGTCTGCTGGTGCCTCATATGATCACTCCCCTTGCTCGGGGGATTGAAAAATACATCGGCCTGCCTATGCAAATTCAAGATGCTGTGCTAGGAAGCAATCCTCCTACACTTGAAGCTGCTATCCGTCTATCTGCTACACTATCCGACAACCATGTCAAAGCCGGAACCTTAACAAGAAAGGGTTCCAAGAAGGTTGTTTCTACTCTTGCAGCCGTCAAAGATGTAAAACCCAAGTCTTCTAACCGCAACAAGAAACGAAAGGGTCGAAACTTCGCAGCCGTAACTCCCGCTGAGCCTGCTATTCAAGCGGCCCCTTTGGGTCAAAACCCGAAAACTTATCAGGGCCCGAATCCCCAATGTCAGACCTGCAAGTACCATCATCCTGCCAACCTACCATGCCTATTGTGTTCAAGCTGCGAACGATATGGACACGTGGTCACTACTTGCCGTACTCGTCCTCCCGTCCATCAAGCTGCTCCAGCCAACCGCCCAACTATCCGGCACCTCTCAATGGTCGGGCATGTTACGAATGTGGAAACCCAAACCATTTCCGTGACCGATGCCCAAAACTTCATCATCAAGGTGGTCCTCAAGGACGAGCGTTTAACATAAACGCTAATGAGGCTCAAGCAAACAACGACGTGATAAACGGTACGTTTCTCGTAAACAATCATTATGCTTCCGTTTTATTTGATACCGGTGCCGATAGGAGTTTTGTATCTCTTACCTTTGAATCTCGACTTGCTAAACAAAGAACGAAACTTGACAATTCTTATTCCGTGGAGATAGCAAACAAAAAATCTATTACTATAAATTCTGTTATCCGCGACTGCAATCTCGAGCTTAATAATCACAAATTCTCTGTTGATCTCCTTCCAATGCAATTGGGAAGCTTCGATATTATAATTGGCATGGACTGGTTATCCAAGCACCATGCCGAGGTTATTTGCTACGAAAAGTGTATTCGTATACCTCTCTCTTCGGGCGACACGTTAGTTATGTTCGGTGAAAAACCATGTCGTGGTCTTCAAATCATGTCTTGCACATTGGCACAAAAGTACTTGCGGAAAAAGTACGTTGCCTTCTTGGCCCACATAGTTGACACGAAAGACAAGGGTAAGAAATTGCAAGACATTCCAATCATCCGAGATTTTCTCGAGGTATTCCCCGAGGATTTACCTGGTCTTCCTCCCCCTAGACAAGTGGAGTTTCGTATCGACCTTGTGCCCAGGGCAACTTCCGTGGCAAAAGCCCCCTATCGTCTTGCACCTTCCGAGATGCAAGAGCTTGCAAGTCAATTACAAGAACTCTCATCCAAAGGATTCATCCGCCCGAGCCATTCACCTTGGGGTGCTCCCGTACTGTTCGTAAAGAAAAAGGATGGATCGTTTCGAATGTGCATAGATTATCGTGAACTCAACAAGCTTACAATTAAGAACCGTTATCCTTTACCCCGTATCGATGATCTTTTCGATCAGCTTCAAGGTTCAACATGTTTCTCCAAGATTGACCTTCATTCCGGGTACCATCAACTTCGTGTTCTCGATGAAGACATTCCGAAGACTGCCTTTCAAACTAGGTACGGTCACTACGAGTTCATGGTCATGCCATTCGGTTTGACTAATGCACCTGCGGTCTTCATGGACCTCATGAACCGTGTATGCAAACCTTATTTGGACAAGTTCGTGATCGTTTTCATTGACGACATCCTCATCTATTCTAAAACGAAAGCGGAACATGAACAACATCTTCGTTTGATCTTAGAACTCTTAAAGAAAGAACAACTATACGCTAAGCTCTCCAAGTGTGAATTCTGGCTAAAAGAGGTTCAATTTTTGGGACACATAGTCAACGATAAGGGAATTCATGTGGACCCGGCAAAGATCGAGGCGGTAAAGAATTGGAGTACTCCTAAGACTCCTACCGAGATTCGTTCATTCCTTGGACTAGCAGGTTACTATCGTCGTTTCATCTCAAATTTCTCCAAGATTGCGGTCCCGCTCACTGCCTTGAGTCACAAAGGTAAGCACTAAGAGTGGGGACCCAAGCAAGAGGAAGCTTTCCAATCTCTAAAGCACAAGCTCTGCAATGCTCCTATTCTAACCCTTCCTAGTGGTAATGACGACTTTTTCGTTTATTGTGATGCATCCAACCAAGGTCTTGGTTGTGTTCTTATGCAACGAGGTCAAGTAACTGCATACGCATCACGTCAACTCAAAGTCCATGAGAAGAACTATACGACCCATGATCTGGAGCTTGGTGCTGTCATTTTCGCCTTGAAAATTTGGAGACACTATCTATTTGGCACCAAATGCGTGGTTTTCACCGACCACAAAAGTCTCCAACATATTTTCAATCAAAAAGAGCTTAACATGAGGCAACGACGATGGGTTGAACTTCTAAACGACTACGACTGCGAGATCCGCTACCACCCCGGCAAAGCAAACGTTGTAGCCGACGCCTTGAGTCGTAAAGAACGTATCATGCTTCATAGTGTTCATATTCATAACGATATCCAAGCCCGTATTCTCAAAGCACAACACACCTCGGTTACCGAGGGAAACATGTATCAAGAGATGGCATGTGGCGTAGAACTCTTGCTAGAAACCAAAGCCAACGGTCTATTGTATTACATGGACCGTATCTGGGTTCCCGATCACGACGATCTTCGTATATTTTTGATGAACAAGTCCCACAAAACTCGATATTCGGTACATCCCGGAGCTGATAAGATGTACATGGGTCTCCGTCAGCAATATTAGTGGCCCGACATGAAAAAGGATATTGCCCTCTTTGTGGCAAAATGCCTAACTTGTTCTAAAGTGAAGGCCGAACACCAGAAGCCTTCTGGTCTCCTCGAACAACCTGAAATTCCCGTGTGGAAGTGGGAGAACCTTGCTATGGATTTCATCACCAAACTCCCACGCACTTCTAGTGGGCACGATAGTATCTAGGTTATTATCGACCGACTTACAAAGTCTGCTCATTTCTTGCCTATTCGTGAGGACTATCGAGTCGAGAAATTTGCTCGGATCTACATTGATGAGATCGTAAGTCATCACGAAATCCCTTTGAACATCATCTCCGATCGTGATTCGCGTTTTACTTCCCGATTTTGGCAATCATTGCAATCAGCACTTGGTACTCGTTTGGATTTAAGTACGGTTTACCATCCTCAAACTGATGGACAAACCGAACGAACAATCCAAACTCTTGAGGATATGCTTAGAGCTTATGTCATTGACTTTGGTGGCAATTGGGATTCTCACCTACCACTGATTGAATTTTCCTACAACAACAGCTACCACTCAAGCATATGGCACCGTTTGAAGCTCTTTATGGACGGAAATATCGTACACCGATTTCTTGGAACGAAATTGGTGAAGCACAAATCACCGGTCCCGAGCTTATCCAAGAAACCACCGATAAAGTCTCTCTTATCCGTGACAACATTCGAGTAGCAAGGAGTCGACAAAAGAGCTATGCCGATAGACGACGAAAACCCTTGGAATTTCAAGTTGGAGATATAGTTCTTCTAAAGGTATCACCTTGGAAAGGCGTAGTCCGATTAGGAAAGAAAGGAAAACTTGCACCTCGATATGTGGGTCCATTCAAGATACTCGAAAGGGTAGGAAAAGTGGCCTACAAACTTGATCTTCCTTCAGAACTTAGCAATGTTCATCCAACCTTTCATGTATCAAATTTGAAAAAGTGTCTAGCCGATGAGAATCTCCACATCCCTCTTGACGAAGTGCGTATTGACGAAAAAATGCACTTTGTTGAAAAACCCGTGGAAATCATGGACCGAGAAGTTAAGAAACTCAAGCGTAGCCGCATCCCAATTGTCAAGGCCCGTTGGGAATCTAAACGTGGACCCGAGTTCACTTGGGAACGTGAAGACCAAATGAAGACCAAGTATCCGCATCTCTTTTCATAGCCTCCACTAGTTGAATTTCGGGGCGAAATTCCTCTAACATGGGGAGACTGTGACGTTTCGGATTTTTCGTTCTCGCACTTGTATTATAATTATCGTGTAATCATTCTCTATTTTAATAAAGTGTAAGAGTTTTATTTGGTTTTATACAAATAGGTATTTTATTTTACGGATTTAAACTAATTAGAATTTTATAAATTTTAAAACTAATATAAAGTTTTATATAAACATCTAAATTTAAAAAGTTGTATATTTAATAAAATAACCTATTTAATTAAGATAAATAACTTTTATAAAAATTATTTATAATAATAAAAAATAAAATAAGTTTATAAAAACATTTTTAAATTAATTTGATTTAAAAGAAATTAAATTAATTTATTTAAATAAAAGTTCAGGGGTTGTATTGTAATTAAACAAACTAGAAGGATTTAAAACTGAAATCGACTAAGGGGCTGTTTCTGGTCAATTTAAACTACAAGGGCCCATCCGTATTAATTTTAAGGGCTAATTCGAGTCAAACCAAACTCCAGGGACTAAATCTGTCAATTCTCGATTCGTTTATCCGGTCACCCCCTCCGATGGTCCGGCGGGTAAAGAACTTTCCGGCGACGCCCGACAAGGCTGTTTCTCTGCACCTCGACAGCCGCTAAAGGCTTCTCTGGCTTCGTCTCTCCCACGTGAACAACACCCCCCGACCAATTGGTCTCCCCAACATAAGGATCGTCTGATCCTGTTGGTGGCCAAGAAACCCACGTTCGAATTCGCGCCCGACAGACCACCTCCACGCGTGTTGAATGTCTGGTTAGTTTCGTCTCGTCCAGACTAGTGTCGGAACGTGCCCAATTGCACGTTTTAACATAGAAATCAAGCTCGGCTATAAATAGCCATGGTCGGCCCTGCACGAGCTCGCTACCCCTCTTCCACCCAATCTCACTCCAAAATTGAAGGCACCATTACAATCGCCATCTCTGTGTGAAGCTGTGACCAAGGTTGTAGAGGCTAATCCCATCCAGAAGCTCGATTCTCATTCTGGACATTCTCGGATTTAAGACTCTGCCGTCCAGTCCCTTTGCGACCACGTAAGAATCCTCAACTTCGTTTCTTTACCTTCTGTTATCATAAGACAAGCTGAACCAATCGAAGTCACGACTCCAAACCATCGATTACCGGACAAACTATTGTTCTGAAAAATTACTGCTTTATTTTCTAAAGTCTGGGCCATCGAAACTACTTAGTTTCGATTGAGTAAATGGTCAATCGAAACTAGTAGTTTCGATAGATGGTAGTTTCGACAGCCTGTGTATCACTTATAAATGAACAATCGAAACTGGTAGTTTCGATAGATGGTAGTTTCGACAGCCTGTGTATCACTTATAAATGAACAATCGAAACTGGTAGTTTCGATAGATAGTAGTTTCGACAGTTCTGGGTATCACTTGTAAATGGTCAATCGAAACTAGTAGTTTCGATTGAACACAGTTTCGATACCTGTCACAACTATAAACAGTTTCGATCAAATCAGTAATTTCAATAGTTTCGATTGAAAACAGTTTTGATACATGTCACAACTATAAACAGTTTCGATCAAATCAGTAATTTCAAGTAAATCTGGACCAACTTTTATGCAAATAACACTAAGAAATGTTATTATAAACCTATACACAATTAAATACTAATACGCACATGTAAACATACAATAATACCCATTTATCTACATAGGGTTTCAACGTGCTTAGACTTCAACATCTTTATCACCTACACGCGTGGAAAAATACCCGCTTGCAAGGTGAGTTACATAGCCCCTATTTTACATTTTTATACGTTTTGGGGTGAAACATTATACATGCTACTCACATTGTTTGTACGTGTTATATATGAGACTATATGCTTATTCTTTGGATGTACATACATTTAAACACAAGACAACCAACTGTAATATTGATAGATCTATTGTGCCTGACCAGCCCACCTGGTTAGGGTGTTTATTACTGCATACTCGGATATAACCGCGTGTTATATTCAAACATATCGGATATAGTGGGTAACTATATTCAAACATACCGGACTTAGCTGTTGTGCTCTGTTCAAGCGCGTCAAACTCGGTTTGAATTGTGATTAAATAAATGATACATCATATATACTATGTTTAACAAGATAAACAATGAGTTGCAAAACGATTTACAACTACTATTTACCGGAATTACTAAACCTATGTACTCACCAACTTTTTAGTTGACACTTGATTTAAATAATGTTTCAGGTTTGGATATGTGACTACTTGCCAAAGATTTCTCCACTTAAGAACTATGGACCTAGTTAAATAAATCAATGTTTTGAACTAGACTAGGTTATTTGGAATGTATTGTATTTGGATCTTGTTGTCTTTAAATTTAATTAATGAATTATGCAACCTTTTAGCTATCATGTGCTTTTGAACAATCATTCTATTGTCCGCCTCGATGATTCCACCATCGGTCGGGGTGTGACATCCAATCACCAGCATGAAGGTAGTGTTCTTAGCACAGGAAAAACAATCCAAGTGGATTTAATTGGAATCATATTGATTCAGAATCATTTTGATCCACTGTCTTGGTTTCTGAGATAGTAAGCATGGAATCATATTGATTCATATGAGATGTGGAGAGTATATATGAAGAATCATGAATGATTCGGGTATGCGGATATCCGTAAGATATTGGATATATCAATTTAAATCACGAATGATTCAAAGGGCTAACCAGACTAACTTCCTGGCTTCCATCCCAGATTTCTACTAGAACCATCAGTTGTATAAAGTTGTTTAACTCTAAATCATATATTTGACGAATATAGTTAATAGGGCAAACAAATTGTGCTGAGAACTCATCAAGATCCTGATCTCATGGTATGACTAGATTCACTTTGCATTCGAATAATGAAAGTACCGATATTCGACGTGGGTAAAACAGAAAGATTGCAATTTAGTTAATCACATAAATATCACCTAATTTATACATGCAGAGCCTACCAACATATCAATAATCATAACCAATGTCACCATCATATCCAATTCATGTGTAAGCTCAGTTTACAAATATACTATCATTTTCTATTTGCAAGTCCATCGGTCACATCATTTTCACAGTTAATCATCAAACTACACAAATTTTAAAAAATAATAATATGCACTTTTTTCACATTTTTCTCATATTTTCTCTTTTTCTTTTATTCCCCCCCTAAAATTATGATGCAAATTATTCAAGTTTTGACAGAACAATCAAACATACATACCAACACAATTTTAAACACTAAAAGAAAATCTTTTTGAGGAACAATATGATCTTTCAATCAAAATCAAACTTTATTACTATTTTAAATACTTTTATTTTTATTTTTTATTTTTTATTTTTTTTATTATTATTAACAAACTGTAAGAGCATGTTTTGATGACAGGCACTCTGGATCATGCTCAAGCTTTTGTTATTTATCTTTCAGTCTTGTCTTTGTATGTATTTGTATTTGTCCTGGTCTTTATCTAGTTGTAATCTCTGAACTTGTAATCCCTGTATGTTTTGATTGTACTAAGCAAATACGCATGGAAGTTGCTCCTGCGTATTTGTTAAGTACAAATGGTCATGCGCACTTGATCAAGTACGCATGAAGGATGTTCATGCGTACTTGATAAGTACGCATGGACCAAGTCTATAAATAGCATAGGTTTGTTTCATTTTCGACAGAGAGGTAATCCCACTCACAAGTACGCACAGATCAGAGTCTTATCAGTCCATAATTCTTTCCGTTTGTGTCTGTACTTGTTTGAAACACCATGTTATCAATAGACCGTGTATTTATTAGTACATTCGTGTGTTGATTACTTTGCTTTCATTCACAGATCGTTCCACCTAGTAATAGGCATTCCGCACCTAATTACTAGGCTACATTTTCATACGTTTTTGATCTGACACACCCACACGAAGGGACCTACAAGTGGTATCGGAGCATTTGCTCTTGTTTCCGAGTGTTGTGAGAATGTTAGGAATACTTTCTTTTAAAATGTTGTTCTAATTACATATGCTTTGGAGGTTCTTTGAGTCTTGTTTCATATACTTGTTCATCTTGAAAGAATCCCACTTTCTTGTTTTTGCTATTGGTTGTTTACGTAATGTATTCATCAACATTTGTTTTGAGTCACAAACCTGTTTTGTTATCCAAACCACATTGTTCATAGCTATCAACTTGTTCAAATCACCATTGATCAGACCAGTGGATAAACTTGTAAAAACCATCTTTCTGACTCCTACGTACTTGTCATCCTGCGTACTTATCTCCTTGCGTACTTGTCATCCTGCGCACTTGTCATCCTTGGTACTTACCATCCTGCGTACTTGTTGTTTGTGCATACTTATTTGTGCACATGTCATCTTGCAAAAATCATGTGCGTAGATATACTTTGACTGTCCAAAGTACCAAGTTTCATATTTACGCAAATGGCTAATCTCCAAAATCACAGTAGTATGTTGAATTATGATAATGAAATAGGCACTGCACAGAAACCCCCAAAGTTAATAAATGTGAATGACTATTCCAACTGGAAAGCTAGATTCGAGGAATATGTTTCATACACATATTCGAACATGTGGATACCTATTTTAGAAGGCTATAAACATCCAACCCATGAATTTCTTGGTGAAAACCAACCCAAACCAATTTCTAGACTTGATGTTGAAGAAAAGAAGGCATATGATCTAGAAAAGAAGGCACATGGTTCATTAACCATGGCACTAACCCGAGACTTATTTCATAGTTTCTGAGGCTATGATACCTCACTAGATTTGTGGAAAGCCTTACAAAAACGGTTTGAGGGAAATAGTGATGTTAAGAAAAGCAAGTGGGAATTATTAAGAAAACAATATGAATGTTTTAGATATCTGGATAATGAATCGATTGATGAACTTATCTCTAGATTCTATCATCTTAAGACTGAACTTAAGTCTTATGAACTAAAATATCCCGACGATGAACTTGTTGAAAAATTCCTTGATGCATTACCCCCAAAGTTTGACATGTACACAACCCTATTAAGAGAAAACCCCAAGTTCTATGAAATGACTATTGATGAAGCAATAGGAAAGGTTCAAGCACATGACATGAACCTAAGAAAGAAAGAAACCACTAGCAGACCTCTAGTACAAGAACCATCAATGTACTTTGGAACCTCTACCACACCAAAAACCACGGGAGCAAGAATTGCTTTGTTCTCAGGAAATCCTACATAGGAAGAAGAAAATGGTTGCAATAGTCATACTTGTTTTACTACTGCAGGTTCAGGATCTTACCAACAAAGGAGCACAACATCTACATCTTCAACTGTTATTGCCAAAATTGCAGAAGATCATATAGTTTTTTTCTCAGCATGCATGTTAGCATATGAAAACTTCAATGGTGGAAAGCTAACTGATCCAGAAATAGTTGAGGAAGACTTCAATCAAATAGATCCAGATTACATGGAAGATATGGACATATAGTGGAAAATGGCCATGATCCTAAGAAGGGCAAAGCGTTTTCTAAACAGAACCGGTTGGAAGTTTATTGGTGGGTATTCAAATGGTAAAGTTGGTTTTGACAAATCAAAAGCTAAATGTTACAAATTTCTGAATTATGGACATTTTGCACGAGAATGTCAGAAAGACAAGGCACCAGCCTCAGGCTTCACCCGACCCAGTCCAGGAATCAACCAGAATCACAACAATCAGAGCTTCAACAACAACCGCAGTCAAAATCAAGGAGCACCGTCCAATGCATTGGTTGCTCAACAAGACGACGGCTATGACTGGGGAATTCACCTAGAAGATGCAATTATCTCACAAACACATATGGGATTAATGGCAGAAATCATTGAGATGATAAAGAGTTAAGAAAGGGAATATGTTGCTGCTGCTAACCAACATGAATCTACATATGCTTTAATGGCAATTGGAGAAGCATCCAGCTCATCAACCGAGGTAGATTCTAATTCTTTTATTGTTATTCCTTGTGCTAATTGTTTAATTCTAAAAAAGGAAAATGATAAAATTCATAATCAACTCGAATCTCTGCGTAGTGCAGCTCTAAAGTATAAAGAAAATGAAAAACTTTTAAAGATTCTATTGAAAATCTCAGAAAAGATAAACACGATTTTTCAATAAAAATTAGTGAACAACAATTTCATTTTGACGTTGCATACAAAGAGTTAGAGAAAAAGAATGTCGAAATAGCCAAACATCAAAATGAAATTATGAAATTAAGTGGAAAAATTGAGAAACTGAGAAATTCTCGTTTTGTGGTGGAACATTATGAATCTATAGTACGACAAGTGAATGGCAAAGGTTTAATGCCATTCCACCACCAATTAACGGGACATTTGTTAACGGGCCAATCGACATTGATCTGTCCTTTCTAGATGAATCATGTAGTAAGGATAATTCATCATCTGATGATGAATTTTATTCTGATGATTGTTCTGATGATAACAAAAAGGAAGGGGTTGTCTCAAAAGAACTGCACGATGAATCTAAAATTGACACAAAAGTTTTAACTGAACCTGATTTAATTGAGTCAAATGACAAATTAAAAAGGATGCTTTATGGAGATTTCAAAACGATAAAGCAAGTCAAAAAGGAATCATTTGCTAACAACTTGGGAAAGAATTTTCAAGAAAATATAGATCAACACTATACCCCCAAGAATCAATCAAAATTAGGAGAAGCAAAACCTATGGTCCATCAAAACAACCCTGATACTCATCAGAATAAGCCTTCAACATTTAAAACCAGTGAGCCTTACAAAAGAGTTTTTAGAGAAAGAAGAAATTGCTTTCATTGTGGAACACTTGGTCACATCATTGTGAATTGTCCTTATAAAAATCAAGGGAAACAGCTAGTTGCTCAGCAAAAGGTTGTATCTCTAAAAATTCCACCAGTAAAGCATTTCAAAAATCAATTTTCAAAACTTGTGAAAGCACCAGTCCAATATATGGTTAAGTCTAGAATCGTGACTAAATCATCTACTGAGAAAAGGAACAAGAAACCAGTTGTTCCTGCTGTTCCTGGTATATCTACCTCCGGTAATACATTGACTAGTAAGCTGTCTGTGGTTAAACTTTCAAGACCACAGAGAAGGAGACGGAATAATAGTTTGAGAAAACTTGGACAACGGTTATCCAGTAATCAACAAGGAAAAACCTTCATTGGTTTACCAATTGATATTAGCAAACCTCTTGTTCAAAAGAAACAAGAAAGGAGAAAGAAACTAGACGTTTCTCAAGCCTCTAATTCCGACTCACCAAAGGAATCACCTACCTTTGATAATCATGATTGTTAATTGATAGAAGTTGTATTTTTTGAGAAAAACGGACGACCCAAGACCACAATGGCTTGGGTCTCCAAATCTAACTAATTTTTATTTTTGTGCAAGGACAATCAAAGGGATCTATCATGAATCATTGGTATGTTGATAGTGGTTGTTCCCGGCACATGACAGGCAACATGGCCCTTCTACAAGACGTTAAACCATTCAGAGGAGGCTATGTGGCATTTGCAGGAGAAAAGGGAGGAAGCATAATGCAAGAAGGAGTGGTTACTAATGGATGTATCAGTTTTGATAATGTCAACTATTGTGAGAAGCTAAAGCATAATCTGTTAAGTGTTTCCCAGATGTGCGACAAAGAATATTCAGTAATGTTCAACAAATCTGAATGGTTTCGTGATTCCAGAAGAATGGATTTTGATGCGTGCACGAAGAACGAACGACACTTATCAAATCGACATGAGTGTGGCAACAACCACCTCATCAGTAGCAACCTGTTTACTTTCTAAAGAAAATGAAATTGACTCAATCTTATGGCACAGGAAACTCGGACCCATTTCTTTTAGAAAAATAAATCATCTCATCCGAAACGGTTTGGTAACCGGTATTCCTAGAGTAAGATTTGCCATTCTAGATGATTGTATGCCTTGCAAAAAGGGCAAACAACAATGGAAATCCCACAAGCCTAAGATCCACAACTCCATTGATACCCCTTTGGAGCTCTTACATATGGACTTGTTTGGGCCCATAAGTATTTGGAGTATTGGTGGAAAGTCATATTGTTAGTTGTAACTGATGATTACTCATGTTTTTCATGGGTACATTTTTTAGGTACTAAAGATGAAACTGCTAAAATTCTTCAATATTTGATTCTGAATCTGGAATCATTATGTAAATTAAAAGTCAGAAGATAAAGGAGTGATAACGGTACAGAGTTCAAAAACAACATAATGGAACTCTTCTGCCTTAAGAAGGGAATTCTTCATGAATTCAGTGCACCTTATACTCCCCAGCAGAACGGAGTTGCAGAACGGAAGAACAGATCCCTAATTGAGACTGCAAGGAAAATGCTGTCAGACACCAAGCTTCCCATAACATTCTGGGCGAAAGCAGTCAACACAGCTTGTCACGTCTTACATAGAGTTCTAGTGGTTAAGAGGCACAACAAAACTTGTTATGAGCTAATCAACAATCGTCCTCCAAATCTTGACTACCTAGTTCCTTTTGGTAGTCCCTGCTCTTTATTGTTACAGTACAAAGATCGTAAGTAAATTTCATGCAAAATCGGTGGAAGGCATCTTCTTAGGATATGGTGCCAATTGGCCATGCAAGAGAGTGTATAATATTGAGAGTAGGACTGTGGAAGAATGGTTCGAAGTGGAGTGCAGTATACGCATCACTCCACCAGAGCCAACTGGTCCAGCTTGGGGTTTTGATTATGATACACTGTTTAAGTCTTTTAATCTTCACGGTCTATCTGCTGAAGATGCTGCAAAAATGTATCAATACCTTAATGACAGGGACAACTCCAACTTCACAACAAGAACAACGGTACCTATCCCAACTTTCGATTCCAATGCTGCATCTACATCTGGAACTCTTGACAGTGACAACGGAGATGAAGTTCATGTTGAAGGAAACGATTCTCAAGCTAATCCTAATGTTCACGTAGGAAATGGTGCTCTAGTTAATCCAATCAACATTGAGTCATCCTCGGGTACACTTGATATGGGGGAGTTGAGCACTAACCTTGAGTCAGCAAATTCAGGAAACCATTGTACCAGAAATAAGAATACATCGAAATCACCCAATTGAAAACATTATTTGTGATCCTAATGCCGGTGTTCAAACACATCACAAGACCGTTGCCGAGAATACAAGTCTTTATGCTGAAATTCTAAGCACAGGCATTATGGAAAACTTGTTTACAAGCTGCTTTCGTATCCTAGATAGAGACTAAAAATGTGAAGGAGGCTCTAGCTGATAATTGATAGATAGAGGCAATGCAAGATGAGCTGTCTCAATTCCAAAAGTTACATGTATGGGATCTGGTTGACCTTCAGAAAGGTGTACATCCAATAGGAACCAGATGGGTGTTGAAATGTAAAACTGATGATCGGCAAGTCGTGATGAAGAATAAAGCAAGATTGGTTGTTCATGGATTTTATCAACAAGAAGGGTTGGATTATACTGAGGTGTATGCCCCAGTAGCTAGACTTGAAGCTATTCGTTTATTTTTGGCTTATGTTTCTTTTGTTGACTTCAAGGTCTACCAACTTGATGTTAAAAGTGATTTCTTGTACGGAAAGGTACATGAAGAAGTCTATGTCAGTCAACCACCAGGCTTTAAAGATCCTCGGAATCCCCATAAAGTATATAAGCTTGACAAAGCACTTTATGGTCTTCATCAAGCCCTAGAGCATGGTATGAAATTCTCTCAAAGCATTTACTGTCCAATGGTTTCGACCGAGGACAAATTGACTCGACTCTCTTCACACGAAAAGCAGGAAGTGATCTTCTTTTAGTCCAAGTATACGTTGATGACATAATCTTTGGGCCTACAAGTGTTGATATGTGTATAGAATTCGAGCAGGTGATGAAGTCCAAATTTGAAATGAGCAATATGGGTGAATTAACATTCTTTATGTAGGTCCTCATGTCACTTCTACATATCATTTTCTTGATAATACGTGTCGTTAACTCGGAGTGCGGAATCCAACGAATCAACGACTGCATACACAAAAGACAATAGAGACAATCAAGTAAATAAACTTCACGCTTGTATTCCAAATCACAATAGAGTTTACAGACTCAATCGTTCACTTTGTTCTCAATTCTCTGTTCACTTTTCTCACGTTTTTAACTGACTCTGTAAACATCTATATATAGACTACTGACCTGCATTAGGCGAACTTAACAAGTTCGCCTCTAACAGACTAAGCGAACTTAACAAGTTCGCCTCAGATAGACTTAAGCGAACTTAACAAGTTCTCCTCTATTAGACTAGGCGAACTTAACAAGTTCGCCACTAGCAACTTGCATAAAAACACTTAGAACATTAATACATTACAAAAACATAAAGACATAAGATCTAAACTATTACAAAGCTTTTGTCATTACAATCTATCTCCTAACAGACTCCCCCTTGACAATAGCTTGATCTTCAGTCTTCTGTCTTCATGATGAGCTCTTCCAATTATCCGGTAATCTGCTGCCTGCATGCACTCCATATCTTCTACATATCTCCAACACTCGTTTGTACTGCAATCCTTGTTCTTTCCATTCATCAGTGAACATGATTTCATTCTTTCTCGGTGTTCTCTGATCTTTCTTTGAAAAATTGATAAGATTCATTGCATCATAGAAACATACAATGACCTTATTCTCTTTGTCCTCAATCCTTGCTTCACCAGTATTAACATCGACATACCACCATTTCATATTCCCAAGGAAATCTTGAGGAATCTTCTTCAATGGTATCCTGTGTACAGCACGTTCTGGTCTGAATTTGTACTTCCAAGTCACTTTCCCAGTCTTTTGATCTATGTTCTTCACTTTCTTCCCTTTTTGAGGCTTTAGCGTTTCATACTTCCCCGAACCACCTTCTCTCTTGATCAGATTTGCAATCACATCTGCTAAACCAATCTTGGTTCTATTAATAAGTGGCTTTGAAGCTAGACCATTCATTTCACACCTTGGCAAGGTATTGAAATACTTGATCCTTGGCTTTAAGTACTGAACACCATCAGATCTTTTAATAGCAAATAGTTTTATGTCATTATCATAAAACCAGCTTATGATTCTTCCTACACACCTCTCTTTATTCACATAGTTTTTTTTCTGAGCAGGTTGTGCTTGAGACTTGGGTAGCACCTTCATCCAGCTATTTACAACTTCTCTCCACTGTTCTCTGGTCATACCTGTATTTCTGTACATCACAAGTTCTTCATTCACCTTTGGAGCCTCAGTGTGAGTAGTATCAGCTTCAGGATCTTTATTGGATTGAATGTTTTCATCATCAGTATCAATCTTAGAATCAGCAGTATCTTCAGGCATTGTGATGTCTTCAAATGAGTCCATAGAATCTGTTGCTCCTTCATAATTAAACTCAGGAATAACATCATCTTGGATGAAGTTATAAGGGACATTAAGACCATCACAGCCTTCATAAATCACTCTATCTTGACTTTTCTCTATCTCTATCTCCACTATCTCTCCTTCTTCTATATCATTTTCCGACACATCATTTTCTATGTCATTGAATAAATCATCTATGTCATCAAGACATGCTATCTTTTCAGCTTCTTCCTCCTCAGACTCAGCAAAGAACTCCAATAATAAGATTTCTTCTTCATTAACTCCAGAAGTATCTTTGTTTCCATCAACTGATTGTGATGTCGACTCCCCTTGAACTTTAGAAATAGGATCAACGTCAGCGTATTGACGATCACCCTCAATATTACCAGAATGATCATCGTCTTCATCATCGTGTCGTTGAATAGACTCAATGTGACATGCATCACGTATCCTTAACTCCCCCTAAGCGTCAAGACGCTCAACAAGCTTGGACACTAATGCCTGCATAGCAGCAATCTGCGTAGCTTGAGTCTGAATCACCAGCTGTCGTTGAGTATCAGTAGATACAAGAGTATCCACCTGGGTTTGTAAAGCAAGCACTTGCGATTCAAGGAAAGTAATCCTTTCAGAATCAGAAGGCTTTAAAGGACCAGCTGAAGATTGAGGAACTGAAGTACTGGGAGTAGGAATCACTGGAGGAACAGGAGTGAGAACAGGAGATTGTTCTTTAGAGCTTGGAGGTGTGACAATCAAGGAAGCAACAAAAGTAGCATCCTCCACACCTTATGAAGATTGAGCAGCAGCAATTGAAGCAGCCATAAGCTTTTGAGCTTTAGGATCCGGATTAAAATCACTATCCGAACTCTCATCTACTAATGTTCTTTTTCCAAGTACCGATCCGAAAGGAGGATCCCGAACGGACTTATGTCTTTGTCTTTTGGCTGTAGATTTAAGGCGTTTACCAGCATTAGCCAAAGGTATACGAGCCAATCTTTCATAATGATCTGAAGAGAAATCTCTGGACTCATCAGAATCTGTATCTTCAGAAATAGGTAAGATTGTATCACTTGTGCTAGAACTCGACTCATTCTCTGTCACCACATTCACTTCAGCTTCATGATAGGGCGAGTTCACATCGTCATCAACAAAGTCATCCATATTCATCCCTAGACCTTGTTCATGTTCATGAACGACCTCTTCTAGAACAGGCTCATTAACAGGTATATCAACCTGAACTTGTGGAATTGGAACTTGTTCTTGAATAGGAATTTGTGGTTGTAAGGGAACTTGTTGTTGTTGTTGTTGAGCTTGTTGTTGTGGAACATGTACTTGTGGAATAGGTTGTTGTTGTGGTTGTGGTTGTTGTTGTTGTTAAACATTTTGACCTTGCCCTTGAGCTAACTCATCAGGATGAAACCAATTATCATTTGGTGGTTCAACATAATCAGGATTGATTAAGTGACCAAACAAAGGAGCATTAACAGGAATCAACTCTTGATTATGTTGTTTCACCTTAGTGCAATCCGTAAAGATACGCTTGGACATCGGCGTCAAAGTTAATCTTATCGGATGCCGTGGGAGATCAGGAAGAATATGATTCAGAATCATCTGGATGAACCATGGATACATAAAAAATCCTTGACCTTCAGCAGGTGTGATTTGCATAACCATCTCCCGATAGATATATCTTGCAAAATTGAAGCGCTTGTTCAATGTCAAAGCTACCATTGCAGCTTGAAGAGCAGTCTTTAAGCCATCAGTACCAGCTTTATGAGAAGAGAGACATTGAATAATCACATGCATGAAGTATCTCCATTCACCCACCAAACCACCTTTACGTGCCTGTGTGTCATTCGGTTTTCCACGATAACCCATCCTCTGAAAGCAACCCATGATCAAAGGATTAGGATATGATATAGGATCTTCAGCAGCACCACCTAATGCAAGAGCTGCATGAATAATTTCCAGATATAGCAATCTCCGTATTATTGACAGTGGCCCGAAGAACATGTGGTTCTACGTCCGTATCTGAATGAATTGTGTCCCAAAACTGTTGAATATACACCAGACTGATGTATGGATCGGCAGATAATGAGACACGTAGTCGTGAGCGATTCAGAAATCCAATAATCCCTTGAAAGTGTATGGCCTCTGACATGTTAGGATCTAACAATGCCACCTAGTTGTGCTTGTATTCGACACGACGAGCCATCTGAAAAATATTTGGACAACAAACACATATTAGACAAATAACAAAACACAAACAATATGAACAACAAAATTGAAATAAAAACAAAACAATCAAACAAACGAACAAAAAAAAAATTTTTAAAAATTTTCGAACACACAAAAATTTTACAAGTCCAAAACCTTTCTGACCCCTGGACAAGTTCGCCTGGACAAGTTCGCTTGAACAAGTTCGCCTGAACTGTCCATCATTTCAAATTCAAACCATAAATCAAAAACTTTCAATCTGTGATAAAATCTTGAAATAACCATTGTAAACCCAACGACTAGCACCACTAAGTCAGTAACAATGATCAATTTCAATATTTAAGTCTGGAAAATCCATAATTTTAAGGCAAACAGTTACGTAATGAAACCGGAACAAAAATCTCGATTTTCTCTCAATTTAACGGACAATAATCAGTGAAATTACCTTAGTTGTGTTCGCAAATCAATTTTGAACCAGAATGAATCGATTAAACACCCAACAACCACTTAATTTGAAATTTCAAAAAAATTTGGACAAGTTCGCTTAGCTGTGGAAACGATGAAGTGAATAAGTTCGCCTGGATAAACCCATATACAGAATAAGTTCGCTTAACAAGCCCTAGGCGAACATAATAAGTTCGCTTCACCAATTTCAGGCGAACATATTAAGTTCGCTTCACCAGAAGGAGGCGAACTTAATGCCTTCAACATTTCCCTTGATCAAAATTTTTACCTACTTTCAACCCGTCACTTCTTGAACTTCCGTCAGCAGCACGTATTTGATCCAATCCCGAACAATTTAATAAAATATTAGAATATTCATGGAAAATAAAAAACAAAATCTTTTTGAATTTTATCTATACAAACGGAATCACATATTTTTGGATTTTTATCTATACAAACGGAAACACATATTTTTGAATTTTTATCTGTATAAGCTGAAATCACATATTTTTGAATGAGCATCATGAGTAAGAAGATCATATCAGTATACGAGTAGTTCATCACACATTTTAGCAATAACCAAGGGTAACCTATGATATGAAACTATCCAACTCATCTTGTACTTTATGTATCTTTTTCAGTATTTGTAAATCATTCAATTTGCATAATATTTGAAATGATACGCAATAAATTTCAAAGTAAATTAGATCAGGTTATGAAATGCTCTTTTATTTATACCGAATTTGAAATATAAAGCATGAATTCTTAAATTTGTCAATATTATATGATTTGAAACTATAAGCGTTTATTCTCCAAATTCATGTGATTTAGTACCATTTAGATGAAAAACATCGTGTACCCCACATATATGCCAAACAAAAAATCTAATTTGCACTATCTTCAAGACATATACAGTTTATTTTAAGATTAGATCAATTTCCAAGATGAAATTATCTCATTTAGCACAAGAATAGAAGCAGATCCCAAAGGATATAAGAATCATGATGATTCAGAATCAGAAGATTCTAATGAATTGGCTGTATAATGAGAATCAACAGATTCAGGTATGAGGATCCAACTATTATCTGGATAAGATTCAATGGAGTCAGACTAGATGATGTATCTAACTGATCCAAGGGCGAATATATGTTTCAACAGATTTTGAAAGCATATCTTAGTTCAACAGAACATTGCATGTTTTTCGGGGCATGGGCAGTAATGTGAACTGAAATAGATTTGTGCTAAAGATATAATTCGATATTGGTCTCATGAAATTCTTTAAAACCAAATATTCTTTATCTGATAATGATCTTTTACACACACACCCAGGCATATAATGGATTCAAATCACAGATGTAATCATATCATATTTAATTTTCACACTACTATTAGTTTCAAAACGATTTTAGTCTATTGACAATTCAAGTTTCAAAACTCATACACAAATTTGAAAACAGATTATCAAGATTAGAGCATGCACAACACTATCATTTCTCATTTATGCAGACTTTGGAATTTAGATCAAATCAACTCAGATTAATCAATAATATATCAAAGGTCTACTAAGGTCGTGTGAAATGAACTAATCACTGATGTACTATCATTTCTTCTCTAACTTCAAATGATGTCAAATTTTATATTTTTCAATTTGTTTTGACTTTTTATAAATTATGAACTTTTTGACTGAAAATTCAAAATACAGAAATGTAATAAAGCAACAAAAGAAATTAAAAACAAAATTTTCCATGAAAATCTGATTTTGAAAAACTTTTATTCGGGATTGATCATACCTATCATTTTGATTAGAAATTCAAACCTGGTACGATCAAATGCCTTGGTGAACAAATCAGCAAAATTATCATCAGTGTGTACCTTTACCAGCTCAATCAACCTTTTCTCTACACAATCATGAATAAAATGATATCTAATCTCAATGTGCTTTGTTTTACTGTGCTTAACAGGATTATTAGTTATAGACATTGTAGGATTATTATCAATAAGCATAGGGGTTCCTGTGAAATTCAAACCGTAATCTCTTAATTACTGTTGTATCCACAGGATCTGTGAACAACAACTTGCAGCAGCGATGTATTCTGCTTCGCATGTAGATATGGAGACTGTGGTTTGCTTTTTGCATTGCAAGGAAACAAGTCAATTACCCAAGAACTGGCAACCACCTGTTGTAGATTTCCTGTCCAAACAACAATCACCAAAATCAGAATCAGTATAAGCATTGAAATCAAAGTTAGAACCATGTGGATACCATAGTCCCAATCTTTGTTTTCCTTTCAAATAACGAAAGATTCTTTTTTACAGCTATTAAGTGGGATTCGTTTGGTTTTCCCTGGAATCTGGAACAGATGCACACAACGAACATTATATATGGCCTTGAAGCGGTTAAGTACATGAGAGATCCAACCATTGCTCTGTAAAGTCGACAATCCACATCTTTTCCATCCGGGTCAAAATTCAGCTTATGATTAACCGGAATCGGAGTATCATATGGGGTACAGTCCTCCATCTTGAACTGGCTCAAGATGTCTTTGACATACTTGGACTGATGAATAAAGAAACCATCTTCCTTTTGATTTACTTGTAAACCTAAGAAAAACGATAACTCTCCCATAACTGACATTTCAAACTTCGGCTTCATTACACTCTCAAAATCATTGCATAACCCTTCATTTGTTGAGCCAAAAATAATATCGTCCACATATATCTGCACCAGTAGGTAATCTCCCCCTGATTTCTTTATGAATAAGGTCGAGTCAATCTTGCCACGAACAAAATCATTTGCCAAAAGATGTGAGGACAAAGTTTCATACCACGCTCGAGGAGCCTGATGAACACCTTCACATCTTTTCTGTAATGCTTCCCACAGTTGTTGAGAAGACTTGAATTGTTTGAAACTGTGATATATTTCTTTCAGAAGAGACATCGAAATACTTGCCATCGCTTTCTTTTCCCTATCAAACAACACCTTTTCTTCATTCGTTAATGCTGACACCGGCTTTGGAACATTATCCTGTCCCATCCATGAATAAGTCGGATGCGTATAACCTTCTAAAATAGGAATCCAGAGACTAGTGTCGGTAAAATATACAAACTGATCAAACCTGTCTTTCCAATTTGAATAATCAACAAGATTCAACAACTTCGGTGGTTTTTGAGCTGTACCTATCTCATTATCATAATTGAACATATTCGTTACTTGAACCATATTTGCCATTTTCCTGAAAAATTTCCAAGTGTTTAACCCTCACTACCCTTAGGCGAAGATAATAAGTTCGCTTCTGTGATACCCAAGCGAACTTAATATGAAGCGAACTTAATAAGTTCGCTTAAACCAGAAACCTGAAAACCCGATTAAGTTCGCCTAAAAATTAACTTCGCTTCGCCTGCACAAGAAATCAGCAAGTTTGCTTGCTTCAGCAGATTCAAACTCAAGAACAGTTCAAACAGAAACCGCGAACCAGGAATCAAAATAAAACTTCATAATTCACTGATTTGAAGGAATTAATCAAAACTGAACCTGCATTAGGCGAACTTAACAAGTTCGCCTCTAACAGACTAAGTGAACTTAACAAGTTCGCCTCAGATTGACTTAAGCGAACTTAACAAGTTCGCCTCTGTTAGACTAGGCGAACTTAACAAGTTCGCCTCTAGCAACTTGCATAAAAACACTTAGAACATTAACACATTACAAAAACATAAAGACATAAGATCTAAACTATTACAAAGCTTTTGTCATTACAATGTCCTAACACTTTCTGGGACTGCAAGTCAGTCAACAGGAAAATGGAATTTACCTGCATCAAATTAAGTATATACAGGACATTTTGTCAAAGTACAAAATGAATGATTGTGCTACTTATTGCACACCTATCCTGGTCAATCATGGTCTACATCTAGACAAAGATGGAAATGATGTGGATTGCAAGTTGTACCGTGGGATGATTGGATCTCTGATGTATCTTACAGCTTCAAGACCTGACATAATGTTTGCTGCCAGCCAATGCTCAAGGTTTCAATCTCAACCAAAAGAATCTCATCTGATTGCTGTAAAGAGGATTCTTAGATACCTAAAAGGGAAACCCCGATTAGGTCTATGGTACCCTAAGTAACAATCATTTGATCTCAAAGCTTATACAGATTCTGACTATGGTGGATGCAACCTAGATAGAAAATCAACTTCAGGTGGCTGTCAATTCCTAGGAGAAAGATTGGTCTCCTTGATGTGTAAAAAGCAATCAACTGTTTATATATCAACATGTGAAGCAGAATACGTTGCTGCTGCAACCTGCTGTTCTCAGATCTTATGGATTCAACAACAATTAAGAGACTATGGCTTGAATTACACTAGAACTCCTATGTTCATTGATAACACTGCTACTATGTCCATCACAAACAATCCGGTGAAACATTCCAAAACTAAGCATATTGAAATTCGTCACCATTTCATCCGTGACTATGCTGAAAAGCATTTAATTAAACTTGTAAAGTTCACACGGACGATAATCTTGTCGATTTATTCACCAAAGCTTTTGATCGTACCCGTTTTGAACATCTTGTTAACATGATAGGAATATTCAATCCAGAATGAAAACATTTTTCAAAACAAATTTGTATCCTGGAAGTTACTTTTTCTGTTCCAAATTTTTAAATTTCTGTTAAAACTTTCAAGAAAAACCAAACAAAATATAAAACTTTCAAAATCTCAATGTCATTTGAAGACAAGAGGATGTGATTGCACATCAGGAAATGATCTAAATTTCTTAGATTGCACAACTTGGAAATGATTGCACTATGACAACTTAAATTTTTTTTTTGGATTGACAGTAGGCTACAAGCATTCATTAAAATCATTAGTAATGTGAAAACCTAATATCTTTCCTACAAATGTGATTTGAACCCATGTTATGTTGTGTGTGTGCGTATAAGATCAACAAAAGATCATTATCAGATAAAAAAATGTAAGATTTTGGCTAGTATTATCTTTTGAGACCAGTTTCGGGTTATGTCTTTAGCACAATTTTTCGGTACACTTCACTTGCCATAATCACAAGTATGCAATATGAAGTTGTGCCAAGATATGTTTTGACATACAACCATCAAGCATATACTACCCCTTGGATCACATCTGTTCCATTGAAGACATCCAGATAATAGTTGGATCCCATTACCTGAATCTTCGGATTCCATATCTATTATCATGAATCATTATATGCACTAAAGAAAAACCTCACAAACCAAAGCAAATGAATCACTCGATTATGAATCTTATGATTCTTGATAATCCTTATGGATTCTGCTTGATTTTTCTGTGCTAAATGATGTAACTTCAACCTGGAGATCCAGATAATCCTTGAGAAAATCTTAGATGTTTTGAAGATAATGCATTTACCTTCTGTTCACATGACCATGGGGTACACATTGTAGTACTCTAAATAGTACCGTAACTCACATGAATTTGATCCAAGAATGCTTATAGTTTCAAATAATATAATACTGACAATTTGAATTAACAAAATGTGTATTTTTTAATTAGTCATAATATGATCCCAATTTCTTTGAAATTAAATTTGTATCATGTTTTAACCTGATATGATCCTCTACTCAAGACTTGACCAAAAATACGTTCACTGTAAGTATTCTATTATTCAGTATCTTGGTTATTTTCTCAGAAAAAACGACAAAAAGATTTTCGGCGTGTTCTTGCTTAAACTTTACAAAAGGCAAAAATATTTTATGCATAGCTCTTTGAAATATTTCTTAACATCCAGAAAACATGTTTGTTACAAACTACAATTGAACTATCTATCATGTTCGTCTATATACTTCATAAACAAAGTTTTGAGATGGAGTTAAGTATGCGTACTTAATCAAGTGCGCATAGCTTAAGGCATGCATACTTGCAAATACACATGACTAAACTCATGCGCACTTGTTAAGTACGCATGAGGAAATCCATGCGCACTTAGACAAGTACGCATGTGCTGAATGGCGGGGTATATATAACGGCAATTGCATTAACTCCACATTCAAACTCTCTCCCACTTCAGTACCATCGACCTGATCATTTTCTCTTAAAACCATTGTGTTCATAAACCGTTTTTAAACACAAAATCAGTTCAAACATCATTCAAGGATTATCTGGTGAGAATCTCATCGAATTCCAACCGTTAAAACATCCAAAATTCAGTGATTTGGTGTTCCTAATCTTAGGGTTTTTGATGACCAAATTTTTGGAATTTTCAAGTGCTTGCATGTAAAATTGAGCATCAGGACAAGTTTCTAGTCATCAATCTTACTTGTTTTACACTAAATTCATACTTTCAATGTGCAAAATCGGATTCTTAATCTTGGGGTTGGGGCAAGGGTAACGTCGGCCCTGTTTGATAAAAAATGGGGTTGGTATTGCTTGATAATGGTGTTAATACACATCACATTGTGGTTCTACCAGGTTTTCGACACCTTGCGGACAAGAACCATATACCATATACACCAGTTTGACAAATTTGAGATTTAGCAAAACTGCCAATATGTTGAAGTTGCATACTTACAAGTACGCATGAACATGCGTACTTGATAAGTGCGCAAGACCGATTTTGCCCATGCGTATTTACATGTACGCATGGAGGTGAAAACAAGAAAAATTTCTAAGTCTTAAAAAATTAAAAGTTTTACTTTATGTGTCTACTGTGTAAGGTATATTACTTTGATCTTTAAAGCTGTCCTAATCGTGTTTATTTGTATATATTGCAGATATGGCCCAAAGACCTTTCACAGACAAGTTTAATCTACTAGCACTTACCAATCCTGAATGGAGGGGCGCAACTCTGAATTACCAGGAGATAGTAACTTATCTGAAGATGTCCAGGATTTCATATGCAATCTCTGCAAATCCAGTAGTCTCACGTCCGTATCTAGAACAATTTTGGGACATGGCAGAACTTGATTGTCGATAAATTCCCAATGTGATTACTGCAGCTGTAGCAAACCAAAGAATAGCAATTTCTGAAAATACTAAACGTCAGGTGCTGTAGTTTAATGACCTAGCCACAGACCCAACTCATTATCCTAAATATATGATCGACGGGTGTTGGAGGCAAATAATGGGGTACGTTGGAAGGGTAGACTATCCATCCTACGAGAAAATGTGGCTCCTAAATCAATGGTGTTGTCTTGCCTACGTAATGATCATGTGCATATCAGCCAGAAAGGCGGGCAAAGATGCTATGGGGCATGATCTAGCCTCAGCTATGGTCGGCTTATCTCTAAACAAAGGATACAATTTTCAAGATATATATACAAAGCGATCCTTGATCAAATTAATGCCGCACCAAGGTTTAGATTCTTATTATATCATCGCTTCATTCAGCTGCTAAACAATCACTTCCTGCCAAATTTACCACAAATAGGGCAGCAGCTACATGTCAAGCGTATTGATAAAAGGGTGTTTGTGCAATTCATGAATGCTGGAACTGAGGAACCAATTCCTATGCACACACCTTTATTTTGTCATCTGAGCAACGAAGACTATGTTGCATCGGAAGGAGATAGATGGTATAGTGCCGATAGTGAACCCGAGTTAAGTGAGCACTCGGATGAAGAGGAAGGAGGTCATGATGATGATGATGATAATGTAGATGATGATGATAATGTAGATGATGATGATAACAATGATGAGGATGATGAGAATGATGACAATGATAATGATGAAGATGATAGTGATGGTGATGAAGGTGATGTTGCTGCTGGTTATGGACAAGGTCCAGGAGACAGTGACTCTGAGAAAACAGTAACCGACTCATCAGATTAAGAGCACACACCAGATCAACGGCACCCAAGGAAAGACATTCAGGAATCCATTCATGAATCCTCAACACGACGCCGACAACGACAAAGTTCAGATTCAGATAGCAACAGAGAGGAACCTTATGTAACTGAAAGAAGGAAGAAAACTCAAAGTGATCGCCCATGGCAAGTAATAATGGCTGAGATCAATGCAAGGGCACAAGCAAGTACAGTCCCCGAAGTTCCAACACAACTCTTGTGAAGTTACTACTCAATCCATAGTCTCTCTTCCGGCTACCACAATACAACTCACAACCACAACAGTCCATCCCATAATGACTGAATCAACTCTTGTTATAACCACCACAGTACCCATAATTCTTCAAACTACAACCTTACCCGTCACTGTCACGGCTGGTACCTTGCCACCGATGACATACTCAATAGATTTCGACGACATTGGACACCACTTTGACATATCCAAACTTTTTGCAGAAACTATACACGAAACAAGTGAACCGTCTACAACGAGAGTGGTAGATCCCAGGGATGAAAGGATTGCAAAAGTAGAGTCAATAGTAGCAACCCAACAAACTCAAATCAACTTACTTGTTGAATCTAACACCAGACTGACCAATCAGGGGCAGGCAAAGGAGGAACAAACGAAATCATTTTTTGAGCTGTAGAAAATGCAATTTGGTATCAATGATCTATTCTTTGCCACTAGGACAACTATGGAAACTCAACTTTTGATCCAACGTGGTGAGCATCAAAGTATGGTAGAGATGGTGGCTAAATTGATAAAACAGCTTGAGTCTAAGGGGGAGACAAGCAAGAGAGATAATGTAGAAACCTGTCACCATATCGACCCGACCAAAGAGAAGGATCAGTATGAGGATCCCAATGATTCCAATGCTGGCCCCTCAGGTGCTGGTGGTGGTGAGACACAAGTTGTCTTGCCAACACATGCTACGCCTACAGCTCAGGGGGAGGCTGCACAACATGGTGGTGGTGGTGTTGACAAAGGAAAAACACCGGCTGAGGTGTTAGAAGAATTGTGTGCCAGCCCAAACATAAACGATGATGTAATGATTGGGGCATTGGCAGAAATTGATGAAGGTGAGATTGACAGTGGAGATGACTGGGATGAGAGTGGTGTGGATGTGATTACTGATTTCCCTAAAGGTAATGGTAAGGGGATATATGAGCTGGAGGATGGGGAAATTTTTGAAGCCCCAACAATCAACGAACAAGCTGAGACTACACCTCAAATAATTGATATAAATGAGACGACAGCTGAAAATCCAACTCAGGAAGCAGGAACCAGTGGCACCTCCTAGAGGAATATACCTCAGGAATGGTTGAAGAAAACTATAGAGGCCTCGTGGTATAAACCACAATACACCGACAAATATGGGGCAGCTGGAATGATCCTGTCAATTAGATTTGAGGATGTGTTAGGACATAGATTGTTATGACAAAAGCTTGTAATAGTTAGATTTTATGTCTTTATGTTTTTGTTATATAAATGTTAAATATCTAAGTGTTTTACAAGTGAGTCTGGTCTATCAGAGGCGAACTTAATAAGTTCGCTTAGGTATAGCTGAGGCGAACTTGTTAAGTTCGCTTAAGCTGTTAGAGGCGAACTTAATAAGTTCGCTTATATCAGGTCAGTTGGTTATATATATGAATGTTTTACAGAGTCAGTTACAGAGAGACAGAGAGTGAACCAGAGAGATCAGATTGAGTCTGTAAAACATCATTGTGATTGAAATGCAAATTGAGAAGTTTATTTACTTGATTGTTTGCTTTGTCTTTTATGCGTATAAACGTTAACTCGTTGGATTCCGCACTTCGAGTAAACGTCACGTCTTATCACGAGATCGATCCGTAGACGCGCCATGGGGACCTACAAGTGGTATCAGAGATATTGCTCGTGATTCTTGTTGATACTGGACGAATTTATATGCAAATTGACATCAAATTCATCATTTTTGAGTTTTTCATTTCAATGGAGTTTTCAAGACTGATTTTGATCTGATTTGGAGTTTTTGAAGAGGATTATGATGAAATTGATCCGATAGAAAGCTTCTAATTGTCAAATTACACAATCCTACGGTCCATTTTTGTTTAATTCCTTCAATTCAGTGTTTAATGATGATTTTTGAAAGTTCTTGGTTCGCGGCTGTTGTCTGAAGTTCTTGATCAAGATTTTGTTACGGCAAGCGAACTTGCTGAATTCTGTGCAGGCGAACTTAGCATCAGGCGAACTTGTCTGTAACATCCCAAATAATGACAAGACAAATAGAAAAGGGAAATAAAGTGGGCTTGGCCAAAATTTCGGCCCATGGGTCGAAAAGAAAAGGGGGAAACCCATTACAAAACAGCAGCTTCAACCCAAACCCCTCTCATTTCATCTTCCTGCGCAAGAATACTAGAGAGAGAGAGAGAGAGCGATCGGCTTGTGAAGAAAACCGCAAGGAGAAGACTCAAGGGCTCGGGAATCATCCGACTCCACCATTTCAACGCATAGCAACAGAAATCGGGCCTGTTGAGGTAAGCATCGCCTCTGATTATGAGTCTTTGCATGTCTCGGGTTTAAATCAAATAAAGATACGATTTTTGCATATGAAACTTGAAACAAATCACGTATTTGAACTCAAGAACGACAAAGGAAGGTGTTTAACGTAAAATGCTCAAGGTTTAAACGATTGGAAATAAGTTGGCTGGAGCAAGGTTCTGGTCAGGGAAGATGCAGACCCATGACTCGAAACTATAGTTTCGATACATACAGACCCGTCGAAACTACTCTAGTTTCGATAGTCATGTTTGACTCGAAACTATCTAGTTTCGATAGCAGCCAATGACTCGAAACTACCATAGTTTCGATAGGAACTCAGGACTCGAAACTACCTAGTTTCGAGTGTCACCTTGAACCTAAACTAAGATTTTTCATAAGTTAATGACTCGAAACTACCATAGTTTCGATAGGATCTCATGACTCGAAACTACCTAGTTTCGATAGAAGGATTATGACTCGAAACTACCTAGTTTCGAGTGTAAGACCATAGCTCGAAACTACCATAGTTTCGATGCGACCCACCTCCCGAAACTACTGAGTTCAAGAATAGTAATGTCTAGTGTCATTTAGGAGCCCTACCTTATATGTATGACTTTATTATACAGATTGTGGGTGACCTTAGTGACGTTTCGAAACCAGCTATTATACTTCAGGGACCCGCCTATCAGGTGAGTTCTACGTGCCCCCTTCTATGTTATGTGCAAATGTTTTCAAATGTTTTGGGGCTGAGATGTATACATTAAATGAATAAATGTTATGAATGCCAATGTGATCATATGTGATACTTATATATATATGAATGTTAATATGATCATACGTAAAATAATGATGAACAAGAATGAAACGAATGTATACAAAGAATGAATGAACGAACGACATAACGAAAAAGAAGAAAATCTTGCTTTATATTTTATATATTGCTTGTTACGAATGCATGTAAATGTATGGACGCTTCGATGATAACGGCTACTTCGGTAGACGGACGACCTCGTGACTATTTTGCAATCGGGACAAACACGTTCCTTCATTAGCTAGGACGTGTGAAAGGCACTAATGGACGGTCGAAGCAATTGCCTTATCAATGATAAGTAGAACGGTTGCATATATAATAGTTCACGTGGGAAACGGATGCCTTAGGGCAGACGGGGGAATATGACGGACTACGACGGTAGTACGGTTAAGACGGACGGCCGAAGGTTTGCCGGACGGTATAGCATAACAGATGGCCGAAGGTTTGCCGGATGTTGTGGAGGACGGACTACGACGGTAGGACGGGCGTATTGTCTTCGTGACTTACGCATAAATGAATGTTGGCTGATCACTCTTATGAGTACGACCAATAAATGTTAATGAAAGTAAAGGTGAATGCATATTTATGTGCTCACATACGAATGATAAAAGAAAGCAAAGGATATGTAAATGTGTATTTATATTTATATATTTATACGTAAGTATTTATAAATGGATAATGTTCATACCTAAATGTTTTTAACTAGAACTCACCAGCGTTAGCTGACTTTTAGTATACATTTCAGGTAAAAAGAAGAAAGGTCGTGCATTGGAGTGAAGGCTATCCCGATCAAGGGCTGACATCCCATCCACTTTAATTTTTGTTAAAGCAATGTGTTATGTATAAATGATTAAGACTTCCGCTGTTATGGCTATGTAATCGAATGATGTAAGCTCACGCTACGTTTAGAAAGTATTCAATGTAATTATTCAGTATCTATGGCTATGTTTATGAGTAAATCCAACGAGTGAGGTCACCCGGTAAAAGGGGCCTTACAAGTTGGTATCAGAGCAATAGTTTGAGAGATTCAGACATCCCTAAATGTCTGGACTCAAGCTGATAATGGGACCAACGCACGGATGTCAGTCTGGGTAGCCGACGCCAACGCCAGTGCAGTAAGTAAGTCATAAAGTTAATGCCTATAGTTAGGGATAGATACCTTAACTTAGAACGCTTAGATGTCAATGTCACTACTGATGTGAAGAGTTTCGAACCCGAAAAGCAAAGCAAATTATTAATCACAAACCGGTCACTGTAATTAAGAATTTACCTTGCTCGTACTGTTCTAAACTATGATCTGAAGGAATGACATTGATGTATACCTTTTTTTCTCAACAGGAAATCTAGAAAACTATGGCTCGTAAAAGAGGAACTGGACGCCGAGGCGGTCGCACTGGTCGAGTTGGTAGACCGCCATTGAACCAAAGATATGAGGAAGAGGAGAGTGTGCACGTGGAACACACTGAGAGCGTGCATGAAACAAATGTAACCCCACCAGCTGAGGGCAATGAAGGATCTCTACGACTGGAACCCGAAGTTAGAGATGCTATTGCCCGTGAGGTCATACTAACTCTGAAGAAAGTACTGCCTGATCTGTTATCTGAGGCACTAAAGAAGAGCAAAGAGGAGGAGGAAAACAACCATGAGGAGAAAGTTTATGATAGTGATGGGGATGAAGTGACAGTGAGACTGAACACCCATGGGTGTACCTACAAAGGATTTAAGGACGGTGATCCGCCCAAATTTGATGGAAACAAGGATTCGGTGGCTACGTTTGAATGGATCGAGAGGATGAATGGGGTAATCAACATAAGCGAATGCCGACCTGACCAGGCTGTAAAATATGTGGCTCACTCTTTCACCAACGAGGCACTAAGTTGGTGGAGGACTATCCAAAGAACTAAATCGCCAAACGCTCTCAAAAGAATGACTTGGGAAGATCTGAAAAAGTTGATAATCCAGAAGTTCTGCCCACAGAACGAGATTGATCGAGTGGAAAACGAGTTTCTAAATTTCAAGGCTGGCAACAAGACTCATCGCCAGTACACTTCAAGATTTAATGAGCTAGCTCAACTGGTACCCCACCTGGTAGAGACTGAGGAGCGATTGATTAAGTATTATGTCAAAGGCCTACCCCAAAAGGTCCGTGTTCATGTGAAAGCTAACCTACCCTCGACTTTCGAGTCGGTAGTGAATCTGTCCGGAATCGTCTATGACGATTATGCCAATGAGGACCCGGTGCCGGAGGCACCAAAGAGGAAGTGGGAGAACTCGTCTAAGGGGACTGGAAGAAGAAATGTTACTGCTGAGGCAAAGAAGCCAAGGAATGATGAGTACGAAATATGCACAAAATGCGGGAAACAGCACCGCGGTGAATGTTTGGCCGGCTCAACCATGTGTTTTAAATGTGGAAGACCGGGGCACTACTCGAAGGATTGTACTAAGGGCATCAAGTGCCAGAACTGTGGTTGGTATGGGCACGCTACTAAGGATTGCAGGAAGACCGGACAATCTGGTTCGGGGAAAGAAAAAGAAAAGGAACAGCCAAAGGCTAGGACTCGGGCCTATGCTTTAACCGAGGAAGAAGCAAGAGGAAACCCTGACGTCGTGTCGGGTACGTTCCTAGTAAATGATGAACATGCTGCTATTCTGTTTGATTCTGGTGCTAGTAAAAGTTTTATATCCACTGCATTTAGCCGCAAATTAGACTGCACAATCACTAGCCTTATAAGGGCCTTTAGCGTACAAACTGCTATTGGTAAAAACTCAGTAGTCATCCAAGTGACTGACGATTGCATGGTAGAAATAGAGGGCCATAAGTTTCCATCTAAATTGTACCTTCTAACCTTAGGAGGATTCGATGTAGTATTGGGCATGGATTGGTTAGCTGCCAACGAAGCTCAAATCATATGTAAACGAAAGATGATACATCTCAAGGCCACTGACGGCAGTCCGATTACGGTTTATGGTGACTGGAATAGCACAATGCCGAACGTCATCTCGATGATCAAGGCCGAAAGTTACATGAGGCGCGGTTGCGAAGCTTATCTGGCGTATGTTATTGACGATAGAATGAAAACGAAAGAGCTAAAAGATGTACCCGTGGTGTGCAATTTTCCAGAAGTGTTCCCAGAGGACCTACCTGGTTTGCCGCTCGATCGGGAAATAGAATTTCAGATTGACTTACTGCCAGGAGCTGAGCCCGTTGCCAAGGCACCATACCGATTGGCTCCGTCAGAAATGAAAGAATTAATGTCCCAACTTGAAGAATTAACAGAGAAAGGATTTATCAGACCGAGCATCTCACCATGGGGCGCTCCGGTATTATTTGTAAAGAAAAAGGACGGCAGCATGCGCATGTGCATCGACTACCGTGAATTGAACAAGAGAACAGTAAAGAACAAATACCCACTGCCTAGAATAGACGACCTCTTTGATCAATTACAAGGCGCGAGTTGGTTCTCAAAGATTGATCTCAGGTCGGGTTACCATCAATTGAAAGTAAGAGAGGAAGATGTACCGAAAACTGCGTTTCGTACGCGTTATGGGCATTATGAATTTCTCGTGATGTCCTTCGGATTAACTAACGCACCAGCAGCATTTATGGATTTAATGAACAGAGTATGCCGACCCATGTTGGATCGATCAGTAATAGTTTTTATAGATGACATCCTCATATATTCAAAGAATGAAGGTGATCACCACCGTCACCTAAGAGAAGTATTGGAGGTGCTAAAGCAGGAAAAGTTGTACGCAAAATTCTCCAAATGCGCGTTCTGGCTTAGGGAAGTCCAATTCCTAGGTCATGTAATAAACCCAAACGGCATCATGGTGGATCCTGCAAAGATCGAGACAGTAAAGGAATGGAACATCCCAAAGACACCAACAGAGATACGAAGCTTTCTAGGGTTGGCAGGCTACTATCGAAGGTTCATCCAAGATTTCTCAAGAATTGCCTCGCCGCTAACCAAACTGACACGGAAGGAAGTAAAGTATGAATGGGGTCCAACCCAAAACAACGCGTTTGAGGAACTTAAGACACGATTAACTCAAGCTCCAGTATTAACACTACCTGAGGGAAATGAAGACTTAGTAGTCTACTCTGACGCTTCAGGGCAAGGATTAGGGTGCGTACTCATGCAACGAGGAAAGGTAATTGCTTATGCATCGCGGCAACTAAAGGTTCATGAAGTTAACTACCCAACACATGATCTAGAATTAGCAGCAGTAGTTTTCGCGTTGAAAATATGGAGACACTACTTGTATGGAGTTAAATGCACCATCTACTCCGATCACAAAAGCTTGAAATACTTTTTCGAACAAAAGGAACTAAACATGAGGCAAAGAAGATGGTTAGAGCTACTGAAAGACTATGACTGTGAGATATTGTACCATCCAGGCAAGGCAAACGTAGTGGCTGACGCTTTAAGTAGAAAGGAAGAATCGGCACCTATCCGGATCAAAGCGTGTCAGTTAATTATAACGCCAGACTTAATGGGTGAAATATCAAAGGCACAAGATGAAGCATTGTTAGAAAGAAATATGAAACGGGAAAGAATAGTAGGACAACAAGGGAACTTAGATGCGAATGCATACGGAGTACGAACTAGGTTTGGCCGGATGTGGATACCTAAGATTGGTGAGCTTAGAGCCAAAATACTCGATGAGGCCCATAAGTCTCGCTATTCTATCCACCCCGGGACAAACAAAATGTATCAAGACTTGAAGAAAGAATACTGGTGGCCTGGCATGAAGAATGATGTGACAGAATACGTGAGCAAGTGCCTAACGTGTTCTCTAGTTAAGGCCGAGCACCAGAAGCCATGCGGTAAAATGCAACCTTTGCCAATATCGGAATGGAAGTGGGAGGAGATCACGATGGACTTCATTACCAAGCTACCGCGAACAGCTAAAGGCAATGATACCATTTGGGTGATCGTCGACCGCTTGACAAAGAGTGCTCACTTCTTGCCAATACGAGAAACTTCTTCTTCTGAAAAGCTAGCAGAAGTATTTATCAAGGAAATTGTGAGCAGACATGGTATGCCGCTGTCGATTGTGTCTGACAGGGATACTAGATTCACGTCAAGGTTTTGGAAGAAATTCAATAAAGCAATGGGCACTAGACTGAACATCAGCACCGCTTACCACCCCCAAACCGATGGACAATCGGAAAGGACCATTCAGACCTTGGAGGACATGCTCCGGGCCTGTATCATTGACTTCGGTGGGAGTTGGGACAGCCATCTACCATTGGCAGAATTTTCATATAACAACAGCTATCACTCGACTATTGGCATGCCGCCATTTGAAATGTTGTATGGGAGGAAATGTAGGACCCCGGTTTGTTGGGGGGAAATTGGACAGAAGGATTTTGCAAGTCTCGAAGTGGTCAAAGCTACTTCTGAGAAATTTGATCAAATCAAGGCTCGTATGAAAGCCGCAAAAGACAGACAGAAATCATACGCGGATAAGAGAAGGAGGGATTTAGAGTTTCAAGTAGGGGACATGGTACTGTTGAAAGTATCACCGTGGAAAGGAATCATTCGATTCAGAAAGCGTGGCAAACTAAGTCCAAGGTTTGTCGGACCTTTCAAGATTGTAGCAAGAGTGGGTCAAGTTGCTTACAGACTCGACCTACCCGTCGAGCTTAGTGGAATACACCCTACATTCCACATATCACACTTACGCAAGTGCCTTGCTGACGATACGGCTCACATACCTTATGACGAAATCGAAGTGGATAACAGCTTGAACTATGTAGAAGAACCAATAGCCATTCTTGACCGAGCTGAGAAACGATTACGCAATAAGTCGATTCCTTTAGTCAAAATACAATGGAAACACAGAAAGGGGTCTGAGGCTACTTGGGAGAAAGAAGACGAGATGAAGGAACTGTATCCCCAGTTGTTTAACGTGTAACAGGTTTCGAGGACGAAACCTCATTAAGGAGGGTAGACTTGTAACATCCCAAATAATGACAAGACAAATAGAAAAGGGAAATAAAGTGGGCTTGGCCAAAATTTCGGCCCATGGGCCGAAAAGAAAAGGGGGAAACCCATTACAAAACAGCAGCTTCAACCCAAACCCCTCTCATTTCATCTTCCTGCGCAAGAATACTAGAGAGAGAGAGAGAGAGCGATCGGCTTGTGAAGAAAACCGCAAGGAGAAGACTCAAGGGCTCGGGAATCATCCGACTCCACCATTTCAACGCATAGCAACAGAAATCGGGCCTGTTGAGGTAAGCATCGCCTCTGATTATGAGTCTTTGCATGTCTCGGGTTTAAATCAAATAAAGATACGATTTTTGCATATGAAACTTGAAACAAATCACGTATTTGAACTCAAGAACGACAAAGGAAGGTGTTTAACGTAAAATGCTCAAGGTTTAAACGATTGGAAATAAGTTGGCTGGAGCAAGGTTCTGGTCAGGGAAGATGCAGACCCATGACTCGAAACTATAGTTTCGATACATACAGACCCGTCGAAACTACTCTAGTTTCGATAGTCATGTTTGACTCGAAACTATCTAGTTTCGATAGCAGCCAATGACTCGAAACTACCATAGTTTCGATAGGAACTCAGGACTCGAAACTACCTAGTTTCGAGTGTCACCTTGAACCTAAACTAAGATTTTTCATAAGTTAATGACTCGAAACTACCATAGTTTCGATAGGATCTCATGACTCGAAACTACCTAGTTTCGATAGAAGGATTATGACTCGAAACTACCTAGTTTCGAGTGTAAGACCATAGCTCGAAACTACCATAGTTTCGATGCGACCCACCTCTCGAAACTACTGAGTTCAAGAATAGTAATGTCTAGTGTCATTTAGGAGCCCTACCTTATATGTATGACTTTATTATACAGATTGTGGGTGACCTTAGTGACGTTTCGAAACCAGCTATTATACTTCAGGGACCCGCCTATCAGGTGAGTTCTACGTGCCCCCTTCTATGTTATGTGCAAATGTTTTCAAATGTTTTGGGGCTGAGATGTATACATTAAATGAATAAATGTTATGAATGCCAATGTGATCATATGTGATACTTATATATATATGAATGTTAATATGATCATACGTAAAATAATGATGAACAAGAATGAAACGAATGTATACAAAGAATGAATGAACGAACGACATAACGAAAAAGAAGAAAATCTTGCTTTATATTTTATATATTGCTTGTTACGAATGCATGTAAATGTATGGACGCTTCGATGATAACGGCTACTTCGGTAGACGGACGACCTCGTGACTATTTTGCAATCGGGACAAACACGTTCCTTCATTAGCTAGGACGTGTGAAAGGCACTAATGGACGGTCGAAGCAATTGCCTTATCAATGATAAGTAGAACGGTTGCATATATAATAGTTCACGTGGGAAACGGATGCCTTAGGGCAGACGGGCGAATATGACGGACTACGACGGTAGTACGGTTAAGACGGATGGCCGAAGGTTTGCCGGACGGTATAGCATAACAGATGGCCGAAGGTTTGCCGGATGTTGTGGAGGACGGACTACGACGGTAGGACGGGCGTATTGTCTTCGTGACTTACGCATAAATGAATGTTGGCTGATCACTCTTATGAGTACGACCAATAAATGTTAATGAAAGTAAAGGTGAATGCATATTTATGTGCTCACATACGAATGATAAAAGAAAGCAAAGGATATGTAAATGTGTATTTATATTTATATATTTATACGTAAGTATTTATAAATGGATAATGTTCATACCTAAATGTTTTTAACTAGAACTCACCAGCGTTAGCTGACTTTTAGTATACATTTCAGGTAAAAAGAAGAAAGGTCGTGCATTGGAGTGAAGGCTATCCCGATCAAGGGCTGACATCCCATCCACTTTAATTTTTGTTAAAGCAATGTGTTATGTATAAATGATTAAGACTTCCGCTGTTATGGCTATGTAATCGAATGATGTAAGCTCACGCTACGTTTAGAAAGTATTCAATGTAATTATTCAGTATCTATGGCTATGTTTATGAGTAAATCCAACGAGTGAGGTCACCCGGTAAAAGGGGCCTTACATTGTCAAGTTCGCTTATCACAGGGTTAAGCGAACTTATTTTAGGCGAACTTAATCAGATTGTTGATTTCTGATTTAAGCGAACTTATTAAGTTCGCTTCTCATTAAGTTCGCTTGAGTGACTTAGCAGGCGAACTTATTATCTTTGCCTGAGGGTAAAGAAAGTTCAACACTTGGAAAATTTTTCAGAAATTTTTTTTTAAAAAAATGGCAAATTTGGTTCAAGTCACAAACATGTTCAATTATGATAATGAGATCGGTACATCTAAAAAACCTCCAAAGTTGTTGAATCTAGCTGATTATTCTAATTGGAAAGATCGGTTTGACCAGTTCGTATCTTTTACCGATACTAGTTTGTGGATTTCGATTTTGGAAGGATATACGCATCCGACTTATTCTTGGATGTGACAGGACAATGTTCCAAAGCCTGTATCAGCGTTATCTACTGAAGAGAAGTTGTTATTTGATAGAGAAAAGAAAGCAATGGCTAGCATTTCGATGTCTCTTCCAAAGGAAATATATCACAGTTTTATACAGTTCAAGTCTTCTCAATAATTGTGGGAAGCATTACAGAAAAGGTGTGAAGGAAGTTTGGATGTGAAGAAGAGTAGAAAGGAGTTACTAAAGAAGCAGTTCCTAGTCTTTAAACATTTTCAAACGAATCCTTGGATGATCTTGCTACAAGATTCTATCATCTTCTTAGTGAACTGGATAGTGCATCTGTGGTATATGAGACTGAGGAAATCAATGATAAATTCTTGGAAGCTTTACCATCAAAGTTTGATGTGTATACGGTTTTGATCAAAGAAAATGTTAAGTACAAAACCATGTCTCTTGAAGAAGTTCTAGGGAAGATTCAGTCGCATGACATGAATATGAAAAAGAAAGAGACCAATATGGAGCATATCCAGGATCCCTCAATGTATTTTGCCAAACCTACTGGTAAATCTGGTACTGGAGTGGCATTCTTTTCTGGTGATGCTCAAGAGTCTTCAAATGATCAGTGTTCTGGAGTTCCAAATTATTCTGGTCATTCAAGCCATTCTGGATTTTCTGCTATTACAGCTTCAACATCATCTGGATCTCATGTGAATCAGAAAGTTGCTGATGATTATCTTGCTATGTTTTCTTCATTCATGGCATCATATGAAAATTTCATTGGAGGTAAAATACATGATCCTGAGGTTATAGAAGAAGATTTCAGACAGATTGACCCTGTTGATCTGGAAGAAATGAATATCCAATGGAATATGGCTATGTTAATGCGACAAGCTAAAGATTTCTTGAAGAGAACTGGCAGAAAATATATTGGTTCAAATAGTCGATCGCGTATGGGTTTTGATAAGAGCAAAGTTTGGTGTTATAACTGCCAAGAGTATGGTCACTTTGCTAAGGAGTGTGTGAAGCCGAAGGTAGAATTTGATTCTCAAAAGAAGCAGTCTAACTTTCAGCATAATAGGAATCAGTCACATGGTTCATCTGGTAATACAACTCATGCATCTGCATCATCAGCTTTGGTTGCTTAAAACGATGAAAACTATGATTGGGGCATTCATCTGGAAGATTTGGTGGGTGCTGTGAGTCAGGCTTTTGTTGCAGAAATTCATTCTGAAAAACCAGAGGAGTCTACTGATGATGAAAGTTCTAGTGATGATTCGTGTGATGGTGATAGTGTTCCAAGTGCTGATGATGAGGTAGAACAAGGGCAGAATATTGATTCTGATGCTGTGTCAGGGGTTGCTGAGAAGGAAATTGTTCTTACAGAAAATGCTTCAGTTGGTGATGATTCAGAGAATATTTCAATTGCCAAAGTATTCATGGCAGACATGTCTGATCCGTCTAAGGTAAAAGACTCTGTTTGTCATATATACTGTTCTAATTGCATTTTTGTTAAAGATAAACTGCAAAAAGTCATGGATGATAACACAAACTTGATTTGTGACATGAAATCAATGCATTCAGTGAATCAGAAACTGAAAGATAATGATAAGCTGTGCATTGATAGAATTGAGTCTTTAAAAAGAGACTTAAATTCTCTTGGGCTAAAATACAAAGAACAGGGTTATCATCTAGATATGGCTTATGTTGAGATAGAAAAACGTAATGAAATTGTTGCCCAAAAGAATAAAGAAATATCTGACAAAGAGTCTGAGGTGATCAAACTTCATCGAAAGATGGAACAATTTGAAAGTTCTTAAGTTGTTTTGGATTATTTTAACTCAAATGCTGATCCTACTAAGCGTGTTGCTGGTATTGGATTTATTCCTCCACCGTTTAATGCAAATTATGTGGTGGAACCTGAGATCATAAATGAAGAGGAGATAGATCCAAAGACTGTGTTAAAGGTGAATCCGGTAACTGGGGAGGATATGGTATATGAGTCAGATTCTGAAGATGGGATGTTTGATGAAAAGAAGGTTGAGGGCATTCCAATAGAAGTGAAAATTGATAACCCAACAGTTGTTAAAAATGTTACCCGAGATAGATGTATTATGACTGAACCCGAAGAGGTGAAAGTTGTTCCAACTAAACTTTCTCCAATCTTACAGTCAAGTGGGTTTGTTGCGGCTGGTTATCAAAAAGTGAATTCTTCAAAGGTGCCAAAACAGACTTATGTTCCAAAGAAGCCGATTAATTGTTCTGGGCATTCCTCTGAAGCTTATTCTTCTGATGGATCCTCAAATTCAAAGAAAACCTCTTATTTCAGAAATTATCAAGAAAGAAGAGTGTGCTTTCATTGCAATGAGGCTGGTCACATTCTGATAAATTGTCCTTTCAAGAACCAGGGTAAAATGAAGACTGTTCCTTCACAACCGAAAGTGGTGAAGATTCTGAAAAGAAAAGATGAGGGAAAGTCGTCTTCTAGTTTGGAGAAAAATATGCCTGGTCGATCGTTTGATAAATCCCCTGGATTTAAACAACAGAATACATTGCATGCTAAATCCTTTGTATGCAAAGAGAAACTTGAGATTCCAAACGTTGGGATTTCAAAAGATTCTTTTCAGGAGGTTAAATTGTCTAGACCTCAAAGAAGAAGAAGAAACAGAAAATTAAAGAAAATTTTGGAAACATCTGAATCTGACTATAATATATCAAATAATGTTTTTCAAAATAATAAAAATGGTTCTTCTTTGAAAAAGTCTGATTGTCAAACTTCTGTTCCAAAAGTGAATGATAAAATTGATTGTAAATTACAAGAAGTTGTTTATTTTGATCAATCCGGACGACCCAAGACCACGATGGCTTGGGTTCCACTTTCTAACTGATTCTCGTTGTTTATGTAGGGACAACCAAGGAGGACAATCAACAATACATGGTATGTGGATAGTGGTTGCTCTCGACATATGACAGGGAATGTTAGATTGCTTGAGGATGTAAAACAAATTGATGGAGGTTATGTCGCTTTTGCGGGAAATAAAGGCGGGTACATAACTGGCCAGGGAACGTTAAAGAATGACAAAGTCAAATTTGAAAAGGTGAATTATGTTGAGCAGCTGGAACACAATCTTTTAAGCGTATCACAAGTCTGTGACAAGAAGTTATCGTTCCATTTCAACGATCATGAATGCTATATTCTGAAACCGGGTTTTGTTATTCGTAATGAATGGATTCTCATGAAGGCTCTGAGGAGAAATGACACGTATATCCTTGACATGAGTGTCGCCACTACAACGGATTCAATTCCAACATGTTTACTCTCCAAGACGTCGGAATCTGATTCAATATTGTGGCACAGAAAGCTAGCTCACATTAACTTTAGGAAGATGAACTACATTGTTAGGAATGATTTGGTTCTTGGTATTCCGAAAATGAAATTCTCAGTTCCTGATGATTGTATTCCGTACAAGAAGGGGAAGCAAAGAAGGAAATCTCACAAATCTAAATCAACGAATTCTATCGTAACTCCTTTGGAGTTGCTGCATATGGATTTGTTTGGTCCCATAAGTATCAGGAGCATTGGTGGGAAATCGTATTGCTTGGTAGTAACTGATGATTACTCCAGATTTTCATGGGTTAAGTTTCTTTCTTCTAAAGCTGAAACCACTGAGTTGGTGCAATACTTAATCCTGGGTTTGGAGAATTTATTCAATCTGAAAGTCAGAAGAATCAGGAGTGACAATGGCAGCGAGTTTAAGAATAGCAAAATGGGCTTATTCTATCTACAAATAGGAATTCATCATGAATTCAGTGCGCCATATGTTCCTCAACAAAATGGTGTCGCTGAACGAAAGAACAGGGCGTTGGTCGAAACAGCTCGCACGATGCTTGCAGATTCTAAGCTTCCAGTCACCTTTTGGGCTGAAGCTGTGAATACTGCGTGTCATGTTTTGAACAGGGTCTTGACCATCAAGCGACATAACAAGACTTGCTATGAAAGCCGAATCTGGAATATTTACTACCTTTTGGTAATCCTTGCACCCTATTGAAAGTTCGAGATGTCCCAACAAAATTCAGTGTGAAGGCTATTGAAGGGATTTTTCTAGGGTATGTGGCTAATTCGACAACCAAGAGGGTTTATAACAAAGAGACGCGCCAAGTTGAAGAATGGTTCCATATTGACTGTTCAAATCGGTCTTTACCACAAATGGTGATTGGTCCGGATTGGGCATTTGATTATGAAAATTTATTCAAATCTTTTCATTTACCTTCCGACATTTTTGATGAAGATGCTGCTGTTCTTTATGATTCTTGTCAGGATACACAGCACAATGGGTTTCTACTAAATGCAGTTCCAAATTCATCGATTCCATCTACTTCTGCTCCCGATCCTAATGTTGCTTCTTGTTCAGGTCCACAAGATTCAGAGAGTGAGGAGGATAATGCTATTTTTCAAGATTCTTCTGCTGATCCGTTGTTGGGTGATGATCCATTACCTTCGACACAGGATCAGGGGGAGATTCCTACAAATTTAGACTCGGCAATTCCAATTACTCAAGATTATTCTTATCAATCTGAATCTACTCAAGTTGACGTGTTGCCGGTTCCTAAGGTCGCATCCATCAAGGAACTCAAAGATCATCCGGTGACAAATATAATTGGAAATTTCCAGGATGGAGTGAAAACATGTTCTCTTGTTGACAATACTTGTTTGTATACCTGCATTAAAGATTCTGGTGTTCTTGATGATTGCTCACATTCTTGCTTTGTTTCGCAGGTTGAACCCAAGAATGTCGAGATGGCTTTAAATGACAATAACTGGATAGAAGCTATGCAGGAAGAACTTGCTTAATTTGGCAAACTTAAGGTTTGGAATCTTGTTGATCTTCCGAAAGGTGCGTATCCGATAGGAAGAAAATGGGTGTTTAAATGTAAGAAAGACGATCGAGGTGTCGTGGTACGCAACAAGGCAAGATTGGTTGTCCAGGGTTTCAATCAACAAGAAGGAATTGATTACACCGAGGTTTATGCGCCGGTTGCGTGGCTTGAAGCTATAAGGCTGTTTCTAGCTTTTGCTTCTTTTAAAGGTTTTAAGGTGTTTCAATTAGACGTAAAGAGTGCATTTTTATGTGGAAAGGTCAAGGAGGAAGTCTATGTGTGTCAGCCGCCGGGGTTTGAAGATCCACTGAATCCGAATATGGTCTTCAAGCTTGATAATGCTCTCTATGGCCTTCATCAGGCTCCTCGTGCGTGGTATGAGACTTTATCCACACATCTTTTGGCGAATGACTTTGTTCGTGGAAAGATAGACTCGACCATATTCATAAAGAAATCAGGGGGAGATTACCTACTGGTACAGATTTATGTGGATGATATTATTTTTGGCTCGACAAATGAAGGGTTGTGCAAAGACTTTGAGGGTGTTATGAAGTCGAAATTTGAAATGTCTGCTATGGGAGAGTTATCGTTTTTCTTAGGTTTACAAGTAAATCAAAAGGAAGATGGTTTCTTTATTCATCAATCTAAGTATGTCAAAGACATATTGAGCCGGTTCAAGATGGAGGACTATACCCCATACGATACTCCAATTCCGATCAATCATAAGTTGAATTCTGACCCAGATGGAAAAGATGTGGATTGTTGACTTTACAGAGCTATGATTGGATCCCTCATGTACTTAACCGCTTGAAGGCCGGATATAATGTTCGCCGTGTGTATCTGTTCCAGATTTCAGGCAAAGCCAAAAGAATCTCACTTAATTGCTGTGAAAAGAATCTTTCGGTATTTAAAAGGAAAACAACGTTTAGGGCTATGGTATCCTCATGGTTCTAACTTTGATTTCAATGCTTATACTGATTCTGATTTTGGTGGTTGTTGTCTGGACAGGAAATCTACAACAGGTGGTTGCCAGTTCTTAGGAAATTGACTTGTGTCCTGGGAATGCAAAAAGCAAACCACAGTCTCAATTTCAACATGCGAAGCAGAATACATCGCTGCCGCAAGTTGTTGTTCACAGATCCTGTGGATACAACATCAATTGAGAGATTACGGTTTGAATTTCACAGGAACCCCCATGTTTATCGATAATAATGCTACTATGTCCATAACTAATAATCCTGTTAAACATAGTAAAACTAAGCACATCAAAATTCGATATCATTTTATACGTGATTGTGCAGAGAAAAGGTTGATTGAGCTGGTCAAGGTATACACTGAAGATAATTTTGCTGATTTGTTTACCAAGGCATTTGATCATACCAGGTTTGAATTCCTAATTAAAATGATTGGAATGATCAATCCTGAATAAAAGTTTTTCAAAATCAGAATTTCATGGAAAATTTTGTTTTTAAGTTCTTTTATTGCTTTATTACATTTCTGCATTTACATTTTCAGTCAAAAAGCTTAATTTATAAAAAGTAAAAAAAAACAAATTAAAAAATATAAAATTTGACATCATTTTGAGGTTAGAGAAGAGATGATAGTACATCAGTGATTAGTTCATTTCACACGACCTTAGTAGACCTTGATATAGGTTTGATTAAAATAAGTTGATTTGATCTAAATTTCAAAGTCTGCATAAATAAGAAATGATAGTGTTGTGAATGCTCTATTCTTGATAATTTTGTTTTAAAAATTTGTGTATAAAATTTGAAACTTGAATTGTCAATAGGCTAAAAGCGTTTTTGAAACTAATAGTAGTGTGAAAATTAAATATAATATGATTACATCTGTGATTTAAATCCATTATATGCCTGAGTGTGTGTGTAAAAGATCATTATCAGATAAAGAATGTTAGCTTTTAATAAAGATTTTCCTATGAGATCAGTTTCGGGTTATGTCCTTAGCACTATTCATTCGATTTGTTTCAGTGCCCATGTCCCGAAAAGCATGCAATTTGAAGTATAATCAAGATATGTACTTGACAACATCTGTCAAACATATACTAGACCTTGGATCGTATTGATAAATCATCTTTACTGATTCCATTGAATTCATAATCCAGATAACAGTTGGATCCACGTACCTGAATCTTATGATTCCACACATATAAGCCAAAACATTGAATCATTCGATTCTGAATCTCATTGATTCCTATACAATCCAATTTGGATTCTGCTATTCATGTGCTAAGTGATGTCTCCTCATTCTGAATATTCGGATAATCTTTTGTAAAATCTTATATGTCTTGAAGATTGTGCATTTACTTTCTGTTTGGCATATATGTGGGGTACATGATGTTTTTCATCTAAATGGTACTAAATCACATGAATTTGGAGAATAAACGCTTATAGTTTCAAATAATATAATATTGACAAATTTAAGAATTCATGCTTTATATTTCAAATTCGGTATAAATAAAAGAGCATTTTATAACATGATCTTATTTACTTTGAAATTTATCGCGTATCATTTCAAATATTATTCAACTTGAATGAGTGTCAAAATGAAAAAGATGCAAAGTGCACAAAATTGAGTTGAATGGTCTCATACTATAGATTACCCTTTGTTATTAATAATATGTGTGATGAATTAATTGAATACTGATATGATCTGCTTGCTCATGATGTTAAATCCTAAAATATGTGTTTACGTTTGTTCAGATAAAAGTCAAAAATATGTGATTTCAGTTTGTACAGATAAAAACCAAAAATATGTGATTTCAGTTTATTCAGTTAAAAGTCAAAAATATGTGATTCCGTTTGAATAGATAAAATTCAAAAAGATTTTGTTTTTTATTTTCCATGAAAATTCTAAACATTTATTAAAATTGTTCGGGATTGGATCGAATATATGTTGCTGACGGAAGTTCAAGATTTGACAGGTTGAAGTTGATAAAATTTTTGTTCAAGGCAAAAAGGTTGAAAAGCAATTAAGTTTGCCTGTGTACAGTGAAGCGAACTTAATAAGTTCGCTTAAAACAGTGAAGCGAACTTAATCTGCTATCTGGGGTGAAGCGAACTTAGGGGTGAAGTGAACTTATCTTGTTCGCCGAAGGCTTGTTAAGCGAACTTAACAAGTTCGCCTAATTAAGCGAACTTAATGGGTTTAAGGATCTAGATCAGGCGAACTTGTAAGTTCATCGTCTTCTCCAGTTTAGGCGAACTTGACTGAAAATTTTCAAAATTTTTAAACGTTGTTGTTGGAGTTGTTTACTGGTTGTATCTTAATCCAAATTGAATTGCGAATTCAACCAAGGTACTTTCGTTGAATTTCATCCTGTAGATTGTGTGTATTTGACGATTTTCTTCTCGGTTTTTACGTCGACAGTTTCAATGGAAACTTTTTGACCTAATTTTGACCGGACTTGTAAAATTGATCATACTATTTGGTTATAAATTGATATTCGACTGATATTCAATGCTTATTCCATGATATTATCTCGATTCACTGATTTTTGAAAGTCTGTGTTTGAATTTGAAACGTCACAGTTCAGGCGAACTTGTTCTAAGCGAACTTGTTCTAAGCGAATTTGTTCCAAGCGAACTTGTCAGGCGAACTTAATAAGTTCGCCTCTTGCACTACTAAGCGAACTTATTAAGTTCGCCTAGGGGACAGTGAGGATTTGGACTTGTGAATTTTTGTTGAAATTGTTTTTTGAAAATTAAAAAAAAAAAAAATTTTGTTGTTTTGTTTTTTTTTGTACTCGTTATTTTTTCTAATATGATTGTTGTCCAAATGTTTCAGATGGATCGATGTGTTGAATATAAACATAATAAAGTGGCTTTGTTAGATCCGAACATGTCCGAGGCTGTGAATTTTCAAGGAATCATAGGATTTTGGGAACAGATCACGTCTTCACGTTGCTCTGTCTGCTGATCCTTACATCAGTCTCGTGTACATACAGCAATTTTGGGATACTGTGCATCAAGATACGGACGTTGAACCTCATGTTCTTCGTGCAACTGTTAATAATACCGAGATTGCAATATCTGAAGAGACGATTCGTATTGCTCTTGAATTGGGTGGAAATGCTGATGATCCATTATCTTATCCTGGAACTCTTATTATGGATTGTTTTCAACGGATGGGATATCGTGGGAGACAGAATGATACCCAAGCTTGGAAAGGTGGATTAGTTGGTGAATGGAGGTATTTTATGCATGTGATTATTCAATGCATCTCTCCTCGCAAAGCTGGTACCGATGGATTGAAAATGGCTCTTCAAACAGCTATGGTGGCCTTAACTTTGAATAAAAGATTCAATTTTCCACTTTACTTCTTTCGGGAGATGGTCATGCAGATTAATCCAGCTGGAGGTCAAGGATTCTTAATGTATCCTCATTTTATTCAAATGATTCTCAATCACCTTATTCCCGATCTTCCACAAAATCCAATAAGATTAACGTTGACTCCGATGTCAAAACGTATCTTTACCGACTGTACGAAGGTGAAACAGCAGAATGCTGCATTGATTCCAGTCAATACTCCTTTGTTTGGGCACTTAATCAATCCTGATTATGTTGCACCGTTGAATGACAACTGGTTTCATCCTGATGAAATTGCTCAAGCTCAAGGAGTCAATGTTCAACAACAACAACAGCAACAACCACAACAACCCGTACAACAACAAGTTCAACAACAACAGATACCAGTTCCTCAAGTACAAGTTCCCGTACAACCTCAAATTCCTATTCCTGAACATGTTCCTATTCCACAAGCTGAAGTTGAAATACCTATTCAGGAACCAGTTCACGAAGAGGTCGTTCATGATCCTAATCAAGATCTAGGAATGAACATGGATGATTTCGTTGATGATGCTGTGAACTCGCCAATTCCAGAAGCTGAAGGGAATGTGGTGACCGATGCTGATTCTGGTTCCAGCTCAAGTGATACGACATTATCGGTGAATGAAAGCACTGATTCTGATGACTCTAGGGATTTTTTCTCAGGTCATTATGAACGGTTGGCTACAATTCCACTGGCTAATGCTGGCAAACGGATTAAATCTCAAGCCAGACGACCAAGAAGAAAGACTGTTCGGGATCTTCCTTCTGGATCAGTACTTGGCAAAAGATCTTTGGTCGATGAAAGTACTGACACTGATAGTGACTTTAATCCAGATTCTACGCGTCAAAAGTTGATGTCTGCTTCGATAGCTGCTGCACAATCTTCTCAGGGAGTTGAGGATGCTAATTTTGTTTCTTCTTTGATAATTACTCCTCCAAGATCTAAGGATCCATCTCCAGTGATTTCTCTTGTTCCTCCAGTCATTCCTACTACTTCCGGTCCTTCTATTCCACAATCAACAGCTGGTCCGTCAAAGCCTTATGATTCTGAAAGGATTACGTTCCTTGAATCTCAAGTGCTTTCTCTACAAACCCAGGTAAACACACTTGTGTCTACTGATTCACAACGACAGCTGGTGATTCAGACTCAAGCTCAACAAATTGCTGATATGCAAGCATTAGTTTCCAAACTCGTTCAGCGTCTTGACGCTCAGGGGGAGTTGAGGATACATGATATTTGTCACACAGAGTCTATTCAAAGACGTGATGATGAAAACAATGATCCTGCTAGAAATATTAAGGGTGATCGTCAATACACTGACGCTAATCCTATATCTAGGGTTCAGGGGGAGTCGACATCACAATCACTTGAAGGAAACAAAGACAAAGATACTTCTGGTACTAATGAAGAAGAAATTCTGTTATTGGAATTCTTTCAAGATTCAGAAGAAGAAGAAGCTGAAAAGATTGCATGTCTTGATGACATTGATGATTTATTCAATGACATGGAAGATGATATGTCGGATAATGAGATTGAAGAAGGAGAAATAGTAGAGATTGAAATAGAGAAAGATAAAGATAGTGTTACTTATGAAGGCTGTGATGGTCTTAAGGTGCCGTATAACTTCATCCAGGATGATGTTATTCCTGAATTCACTTATGAAAGAGTAACAGATTCTATGGACTCTGTTGAAGACGTCACACTGCCTGATGATACAGCTGATTCAAAGATGGATACTGATGATGAGACAAGTCAATCCAATAAAGGTGTTGAAACTGAAACTACTCACACTGAGTCTTCGAAGGTTAATGAAGAACCTGTGATGTACAGAGATACAGGGATAACACGAGAACAGTGGAGAGAAGTTGTAAACAATTGGATGAAGGTGCTACCCAAGTCTCCAGCACAACCTGCTCAGAAAGAGAAATATGTGAATAAAGAGCAGTGTGTAGGAAGGATCATAAGTTGGTTATATGATGGTGAATCAAAATTATTTGCAATCAAACGATCTGACGGTGTTCAATACTTAAAGCCGAGGATCAAATATTTCAATACCTTGCCGAGGTTTGAAATAAATGGTCTAGCTTCAAAGCCACTCATTAATAGATCGAAGAATGGTTTGGCTGATGTGATAGCAAACCTGATTAAGAAAGAAGGTAGTTCAGGAAAGTGTGATCGGCTGAAACCACAAAAGGGAAAGAGAGTGAAGAACACAGATCCAAAGACTGGGAAAGTTACCTGGAGATACAAATATAAACCAGTGCGTGCTATTCACAAGATACCATTAAAGAAGATTCCTCAAGACTTTCTTGGGAATATGAAATGGTGGTATGTTGACGTTAATACTGGTGAAGCAAGGATTGAAGATAAAGAAAATAAGGTCATTATATGTTTCTATGATGCAATGAATCTTATCAATTTCTCAAAGAAAGATCAGAGGACATTGCGAAAGAATGAGATAATGTTCACTGATGAATGGAGAGAACAAGGTCTATAGTACAAAAGAGTTTAGGAGATATGCAGAAGATATGGTGTGCATGCTGGCAGCAGACTACCGGATAACTGGAAGAGCTCAAGATAAAGACTAAAGACTGAAGATAAAGCTATTGTCAAGGGGGAGTCTGTTAGGACATAGATTGTTATGACAAAAGCTTGTAATAGTTAGATTTTATGTCTTTATGTTTTTGTTATATAAATGTTAAATGTCTAAGTGTTTTACAAGTGAGCCTAGAGGCGAACTTGTTAAGTTCGCCTGGTCTATCAGAGGCGAACTTAATAAGTTCGCTTAGGTATAGCTGAGGCAAACTTGTTAAGTTCGCTTAAGCTGTTAGAGGCGAACTTAATAAGTTCGCTTATATCAGGTCAGTTGGTTATATATATGAATGTTTTACAGAGTCAGTTACAGAGAGACAGAGAGTGAACCAGAGAGATCAGATTGAGTCTGTAAAACATCATTGTGATTGAAATACAAATTGAGAAGTTTATTTACTTGATTGTTTGCTTTGTCTTTTATGCGTATAAACGTTAACTCGTTGGATTCCGCACTTCGAGTAAACATCACGTCTTATCACGAGATCGATCCGTAGACACGCCATGGGGACCTACAGGATGACAAGGGTCTGTTTGCAATAAAACGTTCTGGTGGAGTACAATACTTAAAACCAACTACCGAAGCATTCAATTCCCTACTCAAATATGATCTCATAAACTTAGCAAACCGCGAACTCTGTAATGGTACATCACGTGCGGTAGCTAAAGGATTGTGGGGAACCTTGCAGAGAGAAGGAAGGTCGGGGAGATTTGAAATCTTTAAGCCTCAAGAACCAAGGCGTGTCAAGGACAGATCAGTAATTCATCCTGTGACATGCAAATTCATAAAAAGACTTGTCTACAATCCAGTTCTTTGTGAAACTAACATATCCTTGAAGAAAATTCCTCAATATGTGTTAGGGAATATGTGGTATTGGTTTGTAGATCCTTCGACCGGGGAGGCGGTGATGATTGAAAAGAGAAGCTTGCAGGATATTATTCGAGTATTTGATGAAATCAGTTTCATCAATTTTTCTGTAAAAGATTTAGAAGTTCTCGTTGACAAGTATTGCTTACATACTGATGAATGGAAAAAAGATGTTGGCTACCAAATACAACAAGTTGGTCAAATTCTGCTGTGATTACAAATCAAATATCAGCAGTGGAAGTCAAGCCGGAAGCTTATAAAAGACTGAAGACATCCAGAGGTGCTGTGAAGGGGGAGTCTGTAAGAACATGTTTTGATGACAGGCACTCTGGATCATGCTCAAGCTTTTGTTATTTATCTTTCAGTCTTGTCTTTGTATGTATTTGTATTTGTCCTGGTCTTTATCGAGTTGTAATCTTTGAACTTGTAATCCTTGTATGTTTTGATTGTATTAAGCAAATACGTATGGAAGTTTCTCCTGCGTATTTGTTAAGTACAAATGGTCATGCGCACTTGATCAAGTACGCATGATACTTGATAATTACGCATGGACCAAGTCTATAAATAGCATAGGTTTGTTTCATTTTCGACAGAGAGGTAATCCCACTCACAAGTACGCACAGTTCAGAGTCTTATCAGTCCAGAATTCTTTCTGTTTGTGTCTGTACTTGTTTGAAACACCATGTTATCAATAGACCGTGTATTTATTAGTACATTCGTGTGTTTATTACTTTGCTTTCATTCACAGGTCGTTCCACCTAGTACTAGGCATTCCGCACCTAATTACTATGTCACACCCCGACCGATGGCGGAATCATCGGGGCGGGACATGTAGACTGTTCATAAGCACAAGGTTGACTAGATTGAATATATTAAACATCAAATTTCATAACAAGTAGTCCAAACACAACCAAATCCAAGTTAGAACAGAAATTGAAATACATAAAGTTCTTTTATTTAATTTAACTAAGTCCAAGCCTATGTGTTGCACATCTTGATCAATCTCACACATTAGAACCTGAAACATGAATAAAATAAAGTCAACTAAAAAGTTGGTGAGTATAACACAGGTTTATATAGGTAGCATATAGTTTGTAAAACAAATTCATACATATCATGATAAATAAGGCATTTATGGGGAACAGCTATTGTGTAACCATGTACAATCAAACCTTTGTAACTAGCATGCAAAATTGTGTTGTCGGTATCAATCACCCCAATCTGGGTGGGTTTGTCAGACTCAATAGATCTATCATTGAAAACCGTCGGCTTAAATAGTTAATGATTGCACATAATCGCATACAAAGGTTAGCACACCTAGCACTCGGGCATAAAGCTCAAATTGCACACATGAATGTAAATAGGATTTGTACTTGTGTTGTTTGTGTAAATGTAAACATGTAATTTGAATAATGTTCATGTTCCACCCCAAAAATGTAAAAGAGTAAAATGGGCTATGTATACTCACATGGTTTGAAGGCGTAGCTAACAAAGATACTAGATAGAATAAAGATCCTTGAAATGCACAAGTTAACCTAAGGTGTAATGTATATGGTATTAATAGTGTGTACAAAGTTTAAGTCTAGAGTTGTATTTGGACTTGTGTAAAAAGGTCATTGATTTATAATTGGAGGTATTGAAATATATAAAGTTTGAAAGAATATTTTTAGAACATTTTGATTAAGGTTTGAGTTTGAATAATTAAATAAGTAATGTAAATAATTTTTTTGTTTATGAAAGTATTACAAGTGTTAAATGAAATTAAGTGTAAATAAATAAATGTCATTGTTTAAACATAAAGTAAATAAATAATCATTTTATTTATTTATTTATAAAATATAACTTAACCATTTAAATACTTTTTAAATGAAAGGTTTAATAATAATTGTAAATTAAATTTTATAAACTTTAAATAAACAATTTTCCATTTATTAAATATTTGTTCTTTCTAAATAAGATTAAATGCAATTTTATAAAGTTTAATCAGAATATTTGCGGTTTGAAAAATATATAAAATTTATAATTCTACCAAGAATTTAACTCACACACGACCGTGCCTGGGAAGGGCACGATCGTGCTCGAACCACGGGCGCGACCGTGCTAGTCAGGGCGCGACCGGGTTGATCAAACAGAGGGCTTAAACTAATTAAATTGTTAGGCACGACCGTGCCTTGGCCAGACACGATCGTGTCTATGATTCAGGACACGACTTGAGATTAGCCAAAGGGCATGATTGGGTCTGGACAGGAGGACACGACCGCGCTGATAGTCGGCACGACCGCGTCTCATGAGGCACGACCGCGCTAGATGATTAGCGCGACCGTGTCTCTTCCAAAACAGACACGAATTGACTGATTTTTATATTGTTACTGCTGGGAATCATAGGGCTTTTATTTACCGTGCTATTATGAATCTTGTTATATAGATTAATTGTATGTAAGTCATGTTTAGAACTGGATTCGATTAAATCATTTTTGAACAGAACTCAGATTCGTGTTTCGGACGAATTCTATATTGAAAGCCCAAATTAATATGGGGCTTTTGATCTATAGACTAAATAGACTGAGGGGAGAGTTTCAATTACCCGAAAGTACGACGAATTGATAGATGACGGTAGGAAGGAGTTCTGGCGTCGACGAGTTCGGTCGGCGTCTTCCACTGCACTTCCGGCTAAACCAGTGTGTTCAGGGGTTTCAGAGAGATTCTATGGAGCGATTGATCGAGGGAATTTCACTTTAGAATAGGTGGATTTTGGTTCAAGTGAAGGATTTTAGTTTTCTTTGAGATGAATCGATTTCTGTTGTCAATTGTTACGATTGATAATATTATTGTCTTTGATAACGAAAGTGAAATGTATATCGGTTACGAAACTCAACGATTCTCGCATTTAAAACTAATTTTACGTTTCAACTGATACTAGGCGCGACCGTGCCCAAACGAGGCGCGGTCGTTCCAAAGCAAGTCGCGCGACCGTGCCAAAGCACTCGGCGCGACCGTGCCAGAACGAAGAGCGACCGTGCCTATTAGGGTTTCTTGTAAATTTTCAACATCAGACCTTGTAACTTTGGTCTTTGACATATTTGTATAAATAGATACGTATGTAGTGTTTTAGTAGGTTATAATCGTGTAAAATTTGCGGGTTAACATTGAGATATAGTATTTAATTGATGGTACGAATAGAACAAAACAGTGAACTAGAATTTGGTTTGAAATGCATTACATTGAATTTGAAATACGGATACTAATAATCAGAAATGTTACAGTCTCCCCATGTTGAGGGAATTTCGTCCCGAAATTTAGTTAGAGGAAACTACGACATCAGTAAAAAGATGGGGGTACTTGAGCTTCATTTGGTCCTCTCGTTCCCAAGTGAATTCAGGACCACGCTTAGACTCCCAACGAACTTTGACAATAGGAATACGACTTCGCTTGAGTTGTTTGATTTCACGATCCATAATTTCTACCGGTTTCTCAACGAAGTGCATTGTTTCATCAATGTGCACATTATCAAGCGGTATATGGAGATTCTTATAGGCGAGACATTTCTTCAGATTAGATACATGAAATGTAGGATGCACATTGCCAAGAGATGGAGGTAACTCGAGTTTGTAAGCCACTTTTCCAATCCTTTCAAGGATTTTGAATGGACCAACATAGCGAGGAGCTAACTTGCCCTTCTTTCCAAAACGGATCACCACGGAGACACTTTAAGAAGAACAAGGTCACCGACTTGGAATTCCAAGGGTTTTTGTCGTTTATCGGCATAACTCTTTTGCCGACTTCTCGCTGTTCGAATGTTGTCACAGATTTGCAAAATCTTGTCGGATGTTTCTTGAATTAGCTCGGGCCCGGTGATTTGTGCTTCACAAATCTCGTTCCAACAGATAGGAGAACGACACTTGCGACCATAAAGAGCTTCGAATGGAGCCATGTTAATGCTCGTGTGGTAGCTATTATTGTAGGAGAACTCAATGAGGGATAAATGTGAATCCCAATTTCCACCAAAATCGATTACACAAGCTCTAAGCATGTCTTCAAGAGTTTGGATTGTTCGCTCGGTTTGACCATCAGTTTGGGGATGGTAAGCCGTGCTCAAATCCAATCGTGTGCCAAGAGCAGTTTGGAGAGATTGCCAAAATCGAGAAGTGAACCGGGCATCTCGATCGGATATTATGTTCAAGAAAACACCATGACGGCTCACGATTTCGTCGATGTAAATTCGGGCTAGTTTCTCAACCCGATAGTCTTCACGGATAGGCAAGATATGAGCAGATTTGGTGAGACGATCAATGATCACCCAAATACTATCATAACCACTCGAGGTGCGAGGGAGTTTGGTAATAAAATCCATAGCTATGTTTTCCCATTTCCACACGGGAATTTCTGGTTGTTCAAGTAAACCGGAAGGACGTTGGTGTTCGGCTTTGACTTTGGAACACGTTAAACATTTGGCGACATAAAGAGCAATGTCCTTTTTCATACCGGGCCACCAATATTGTTGGCGAATATCTTGGTACATTTTATCCGCACCAGGATGAATAGAATAACGAGTCTTGTGAGCCTCGTTCATGAGAAATGTATGGAGATCATCGCGATCGGGAATCCAAATACGGTTCAAGTAGTAAAGTAAGACATTGGGTTTTGATTCAAGCAGAAGTTCAACACCATACGACATTTCCTCGTACATGTTACCCTCGGTGACTGAGACGTGTTGAGCTTCTAAGATGCGGTTTTGAATATCGGTTTGGATTCGGGCACAATGAAGCATAACATGGTCCTTTCGACTCATAGCGTCGGCTACAACATTCGCTTTGCCGGGATGGTAATGAATCTCGCAGTCATAGTCGTTAAGGAGTTCAACCCAACGTCGTTGCCTCATATTGAGTTCCTTTTGATTGAAAATGTGTTGAAGACTTTTGTGGTTGGTGAACACCACACATTTTGTGCCATAGAGATAATGTCTCCAAATCTTCAATGCAAATACGACCGCACCCAACTCGAGATCGTGCGTCGTATAATTCTTCTCATGAATCTTAAGTTGCCTTGATGTAACATCCCAAAATAAATAAAAACCCAAATAAAAGAAAAAGGAAGGTGGGCTTGGCTAGGGGCCGGCCCATGGGCCCGAAAAATGACAGGGAGCCTTCATAGCAGCAGCCATCAGCCTCTCCCTCATTCACCACACTTGTCACGCAAGTTTCTAGTGAGAGAAAGAGAGAGAGAGAGAGACCGTCTAGAGAGAGAAAGCTCGGATCAAGCTCAAAGTCTCGAGGATTGTTGCTCAACATCTCTGGAGCATAAAGGAACGAGAAGGAAGCTATAACAGGTAATTATTATGCCTAAATCTGAGTTTTTGTAACTTTCGGGTTTCGGGTTAATAATCGAGTAAAGGTTTAGATTTTTACGTGTGAAACTGGAAACAAACCACGGGTTTGGGTTCATGGGGGAAAATGGAACATTTCGAACGTAAAAAGTTCATAGCTTGATCGATTAGAACAAAGGGACCAGATCTAGGGTTCTGTTTGGGGAAGAAGACTGCACAGTCGAAACTACTAGTTTCGATATGGATCTATCGAAACTACCTAGTTTCGACAGGGGCAGACCCATCGAAACTACCATAGTTTCAATATAGACCCAAGACCTTAACTAAGAATTTATATAAGTCATACGACTCGAAACTACTTAGTTTCGATAAGAAGCAGTGACTCGAAACTACTTAGTTTCGATAAGAAGCAGTGACTCGAAACTACTTAGTTTCGATAAGAAGCAGTGACTCGAAACTACTTAGTTTCGATAAGAAGCAGTGACTCGAAACTACTTAGTTTCGATAAGAAGCAGTGACTCGAAACTACTTAGTTTCGATAAGAAGCAGTGACTCGAAACTACTTAGTTTCGATAAGAAGCCAGGGCTCGAAACTACATAGTTTCGATAAGGAGCCAGGACTCGAAACTACCTAGTTTCGATAATGAAACCATGACCCGAAACATCTGAGTCAAGCCTAGTAATGTCTAAGTGTCCCCTAGGAACACAGCCTTACGCCTATGACTTGATTATACAGATTGTGGGTGACCATAGTGACATTCAGGAACCGGCTAGGTGTAAACAGAAACGATTCATCTGGTGAGTTTTTATTGCCCTTTTTCCTAATGGTTTTGGGCTGGCATGCATACTGGTATAGTATTTTATAAAAATGTTATTTTTATAAAATGAAAGGCAAAGTATAGTATTTTATAAAAATGTTATTTTTTTATAAAATGAAAGGCAAAGTATAGTATTTTATAAAAATGTTATTTTTATAAAATGAAAGGCAAAGTATAGTATTTTATAAAAATGTTATTTTTATAAAATGAAAGATAAAGAACTGAAGAGCATAGTATTATCTTTTAAACAAGTTTTTGAAAGATAACAATGAGCTAAAGAAAGAACGATAAAGGAGCCGTACTTCGGTACAGCTCGACAGTGACAGTGACAGTGACAGTGACAAATACCATGTTATATGCTTATGTGTTAATATGTGTTATTTGTCTATATGAAAGTTATGTGATTGCATTTCTATTTGTGTAATAGTGTAATTGCATTGCATAATAGTTGCATAGTAGAAAGTCCTGCAGGCATGCTAAAGTAGAAGTCTCACCCTGAGGTGTGAGCAATGCTAAAGGAGTCTTACACTTCGGCGTAAGCAATGCTAAAGGAGTCTTACACTTCGGTGTAAGCGATGCTAAAGGAGTCTTCACTTCGGTGTAAGCGAGAAAGTCTCACCCTGAGGTGTGAGCAATGCTAAAGGAGTCTTGCACTAACGTGCAAGCGAGAAAGAAAGTCCCACCCTGAGGTGTGGGCAGCGCTAAAGTAAAAGTCTTACCCTGAGGTGTAAGCAAGATAGGGATCTGGTCCTCGGACCACGATCCATACGTGATAGTTAAAGTATGATAAAGTCACTTGTCAAGTATAAGTGAAATGATAGACAGAGTACAGTGGGACACCCTAACGGGTTTCCTTAAAGATAAAGTTTTAATGACAGATAGTAACGTAACAGATTTATAATTGTAACGTTGTAAAGTTTTAAAGTAATAGTTAAAAGTTTATTTCAAAGAAAGTGAAAGTAAAGCTTAGTTTAATTTAATAAAACTAAGCTACCAAAGATAAAGTTTACAGTTTAAAGTAAAGAGAGAACTCACCAGCGTTAGCTGACTTTTAGTATGCATGACAGGTAAAAAGGGTAAAGCTAAAGAAAGATAAAAGAGCCATGTGGGCTGGATAGCATGGACATCGGGCTGCGGTATTGAAGACTGACATTTCCAATCCTGATAGTTCATGTTATAGACAATATTTCATGTTATAGTTTGATGAATGATTTGAATTAAAGACTTCCGCTGTAATAGATTCTGATTTCCGGTTTAAGAACTATGTTTGTTATGTTGTGTGCCAACTATGAGATGTACCCGTTTTGGGGCGTTTCACTTGATGCATAAGCAATTATGTTGCCTCGTTGCATGAGGACACAACCGAGACCTTGGTTGGAAGCATCACAGTAGACAACTAGATCATCACTCCCATCAGGGAGAGTCAAAATGGGAGCGTTGCACAACTTTTGTTTGAGGGTTTGGAAAGCTTCTTCTTGTTTTGGTCCCCATTCATAAGTCTTACCCTTGTGAGTCAAAGCGGTAAGGGGGACAGCAATCTTAGAGAAGTTTGAGATAAAACGACGTAATATCCCGTAAGACCAAGAAATGAACGAACTTCAGTAGGAGTCTTCGGGGCATTCCAATTTTTAACCGTTTCGATCTTAGAAGGGTCAACATGAATACCCTTTTCGTTGACGATATGACCAAGAAATTGAACTTCTTTTAACCAAAATTCACATTTAGAGAATTTGGCATATAGTTGTTCTTTCTTCAAGAGATCCAAAACCAATCTAAGATGTTGCTCATGATTGGCCTTAGTCTTGGAATAGATTAAGATGTCATCAATGAAAACTATCACGAACTTATCGAGGTATGGTTTGCACACACGATTCATGAGGTCCATGAAAACTGCGGGTGCATTGGTTAGCCCAAAAGGCATAACCATGAACTCGCAATGACCATACCTTGTTCGGAAGGCAGTCTTTGGAATATCGTCTTCTTGCACACGGAGTTCGTGATAACCAGATCGAAGATCAATCTTTGAGAAGCAAGTAGAACCTTGAAGTTGATCAAAGAGGTCATCAATTCTAGGTAAAAGGTAACGGTTTTTGATAGTAAGCTTGTTGAGTTCGCGGTAGTCAATACACATGCGAAATGATCCATCTTTCTTTTTGACGAACAAGACGGGTGTACCCCACGGTGAATGACTTGGACGAATAAATCCCTTGTCGGAGAGCTCTTGAAGTTGACTTGCAAGTTCTTGCATTTCAGAAGGTGCAAGACGGTAAGGGGTTCTAGCCACGGGGTTAGCTCCGGGCACAAGATCAATGCGAAATTCTACTTGTCGTACGGGTGGAAGACCGGATAAGTGTTCGGGGAATACTTCAGGAAAATCTCAGATAATGGGGATATCTTGAATACTCTTCTTTTTAACATCCTTTTGAACGATATGGGCCAAAAAGACCACGTACTTCTTTCGTAAGTACTTTTGAGCAGTAGTGCATGACATTAATTTAAGCCCTTTTTAAGGCTTTTCACCAAAGACTCTCAACGTTTCTCCCTATGGTAGAGGTATTCAAATGCACTTCTCAAAGCAAATGACTTCGGTATGATGATTCGATAGCCAATCCATGCCTATGATGATATCAAAGCTCCCTAGTGGCATTGGAACAAGGTTGATTGGGAATGTGTGATCATTAAGTTCTAAAGAGCAATAATAGATAACGGATTCAGTTGTAAGGGAGTCACCATTTGCTACTTCAACGGTGAAGGTTTTCTCTAATTGGGATCGTTTCTTTGCAAGTAAAGGTTCAAAATTAAGTGACACAAAACTTTTATCGGCACCGGTATCGAATAAAATGGAGGCATATTGACTATTAACAAGAAACGTACCATTGACCACATCATTGTTGGGTTGAGCTTCATTGGCGTTTTTGTTGAAAGCACGCCCACGAGCTCCACCTTGTCTAGCATTGACTAACTTTGGGCATTGATCACGGAAATGGTTCGGGTTGCCACACTCATAACATGCTCGCCCATTTGCAATAGCGGGTACACCTTGATTACTTGGGTGTTGGTTTAGTTTGGTGGGTTGACTTGGCCCGCAAGAGCTTTGGTCCTACAAACATTAACTGTATGGCCATATCTCCCACAATAAGTACAAAGGCGACATGGGATGCTTTGGGGATGATGGTAGTTACAGGTGGCACAAAGTGGGTAGATTCCAACATATGGCTTTTTAGCCGGTGCTTGAACCATAGGTGCAGCTTGGTTAACAGAAATAGCAGGAGTGACCACAACATAGTTTCTAGTCTTCCTTTTCCTATTATTGCGGGAGGGTTCATTTGTGGCTTCTTTGTTGTGGGTAGGAGGGGTTATAGTGTCAGAAACTTTCTTGGTGCCCTTTTTAGTAAGAGTCCCCGCCTTCACATGATTATCGGTTAAGGTAGCGGACAAACGGATGGCATCTTCAAGTGTTGCGGGATTCCTTCCTAGGACAGTATCTTGAATTTGTCTAAGTAGTCCCCCAATATACTTTTCAATGCAGCGGGACAGAGGAGTGACCATGTGGGGCACAAGAAGACTCAACTCATGGAACCGAGTCGTATACGCCAAGTTTTCACCACTATCTTGGGCAAGATCCCAAAACTCAGCTTCAAGTTTCTTCACTTCATTTCGAGGACAAAATTCCTCGGTCATTAGCCTTTTAACCTCATCCCAAGGTAAGGCCATTGCTACATCCACACCTCTATTTCTCTTCTCCCCATTCCACCACGTGAGTGCCCGTTTTTGTAGGACACTTGTGGCATGACGAACACGAAGGTTGTCGGGGCAGTCACTATTGAGAAAGGTATTCTCAATGCTTTCGAACCATTGAAGGAGTCCGGTAGCTCCTTCGGTACCATAGAACTTGAGGGGATTACACGAGTTGAAATGCTTGAAGGTGCATTGAGATGGGTTGTTACCACCATTTCCACCATTTCCAGCATTACCACTATTACTACCATTTCCACCATTGTTGCCATTGGTTTTAGTATGAATAATTAAATAAGTAATGTAAATAATTTTTTTGTTTATGAAAGTATTACAAGTGTTAAATGAAATTAAGTGTAAATAAATAAATGTCTTTGTTTAAACATAAAGTAAATAAATAATCATTTTATTTATTTATTTATAAAATATAACTTAACCATTTAAATACTTTTTAAATGAAAGGTTTAACAATAATTGTAAATTAAATTTTATAAACTTTAAATAAACAATTTTCCATTTATTAAATATTTGTTCTTTCTAAATAAGATTAAATGCAATTTTATAAAGTTCAACTATTTTTATTTTGTAATTTAATCAGAATATTTGTGGTTTGAAAAATATATAAAATTTATAATTCTGCCAAGAATTTAACTCACACACGACCGTGCCTGGGAAGGGCACGATCGTGCTCGAACCACGGGCGCGACCATGCTAGTCTGGGCGCGACCGTGTTGATCAAACAGAGGGCTTAAACTAATTAAATCGTTAGGCACGACCGTGCCTTGGCCAGGCACGATCGTGTCTATGATTCCAAGACACGACTGAGATTAGCCAAAGGGCATGATTGGGTCTGGACAGGAGGACACGACCGCGCTGATAGTCGGCACGACCGCGTCTCATGAGGCACGACCGCGCTAGATGATTAGCGCGACCGTGTCTCTTCCAAAACAGACACGAATTGACTGATTTTTATATTGTTTCTGCTGGGAATCATAGGGCTTTTATTTAGCGTGCTATTACGAGTCTTGTTATATAGATTAATTGTATGTAAGTCATGTTTAGAACTGGATTCGATTAAATCATTTTTGAACAGAACTCAGATTCGGGTTTCGGACGAATTCTATATTGAAAGCCCAAATTAATATGGGGCTTTTGATCTATAGACTAAATAGACTGAGGGGAGAGTTTCAATTACCCGGAAGGACGACGAATTGATAGATGACGATAGGAAGGAGTTCTGGCGTCGACGAGTTCGGTCTCTGGCGTCTTCCACTGCACTTCCGGCTAAACCAGTGTGTTCAGGGGTTTCAGAGAGATTCTATGGAGCGATTGATCGAGGGAATTTCACTTTAGAATAGGAGGATTTTGGTTCAAGTGAAGGATTTTAGTTTTCTTTGAGATAAATAAATTTCTGTTGTCAATTGTTACGATTGATAATATTATTGTCTTTGATAACGAAAGTGAAACGTATATCGGTTACGAAACTCAACGATTCTCGCGTTTAAAACTGATTTTACGTTTCAACTGATACTAGGCGCGACCGTGCCCAAACGAGGCACGACCGTGCTAAGGCACCATGCGCGATCGTTCAAAAGCACTCGGTGCGACCGTGCCTATTAGGGTTTCTTGTAAATTTTCAACATCAGACCTTGTAACTTTGGTCTTTGACATATTTGTATTAATAGATACTTATGTAGTGTTTTAGTAGGTTATAACCGTGTAAAATTTACGGGTTAACATTGAGATATAATATTTAATTGATGGTACGAATAGAACAAAACAGTGCACTAGAATTTGGTTTGAAATGCATTACATTGAATTTGAAATACGGATACTAAAAATCAGAAATGTTACATACTAGGCTACATTCTCATACATTTTTGATCCGACACACCCACACGGACGGACCTACACAAACCAAGATACTCAAAAAGATATCATCCCCAACATTTCCACAGAGAGTTAAACCGATCAGTTGAAAATGCTTTTGTAAAAATATCGGCTTTTTGCTCTAAGGTATCAACGTGGACCACCTTTATCAGACCATTATCAAAACAATCACGAATAAAATGTAACCTGATGATGATATGCTTTGTTTTCGAGTGCTGAATTGGATTCTTCACTATGCCCAGCACAGCTTCATTGTCACAGTAAATCGGGGTCTCTAAGAAGTTGATTCCAAAATCCATAAGTTCATGTTGAATCCAAATGACTTGTGAACAACAGCTCGAAGCAGCTATGTATTCTGCCTCAGCAGTTGAAGTTGACATATTAGTTTGCTTCTTGCACTGCCACGACACTAAGCGCTCCCCTAAAAACTGACATCCACCAGATGTGGATTTCCTGTCTAAATTGCAACCACCATAATCATTGTCAGTAGAAGCATAAAAGTTAAAGTCAGAATCAGAAGGATACCACAAGCCAAGGTTAACATAACCCTTAAGATACAGATAGATTCTCTTGACAACTGATTCATGGGATTCTTTTGGAGCAGACTGATATCGAGCACAAGAACAAACATCAAACATAATATCAGGCCTACATGCAGTCAAATACATCAATGAGCCAATCATGGAGCGATACAACTTTTGATTAACTTCAACACCGGATGGATCCACTGTGAGAGGTTCATGAGGAGCAATAGGGGTGGATGCTGCTTTGCAATCACTCATTTTAAACTTTATCAGAATATCCTAACATATTTTGCCTGAGGAATAAGAATTCCAACATCAGATTGTTGCACATGCAACCCTAGAAAGAATTGCATTTGACCCGTCAAACTCACTTCAAATTTTAACTTCATGACTGTCTCAAACTCACGATAAAGATTCTCATTTGTCGAACCGTAGATGATATCATTAACATAAACTTGAACGATCAACAAATCCGAATCAATCTTCTTTAAGAATAAAGTCTTGTCAATGGTGCCACGAACAAAACCATTTGTGGTAAGATGTGTCGACAAGGTTTCATACCAAGCATGAGGCGCTTGATGCAAACCATACAAGGCTTTATCGAGTTTGTATACCTTAGACGGATGATCAGGATCTTTAAACCCAGGTGGTTGATTGACATATACTTATTCCTTGACAACTCCATAAAGAAATGTTGTCTTCACATCCGTTTGATAAACCTTAAACTTCTTGTACGAAGCATAGGCTAAAAATATACGAATGGCTTCGATCCTAGAAACAGGATAAAAAACATCATCATAATCCATCACTTCTTCCGGATAAAAACCTTGAAAAACAAGCCGAGCCTTGTTCCGAACCACAATACCACGATCATCTTTCTTGTTATGGAAAACCCACTTAGTTCCAATCGGGTATTTACCATCAGGAAGATCTACAAGGTGCCAAACATTAAGCTTTTTAAACTGAAGAAGCTCCTCCTGCATCGCTTCAATCCAGTTTGGATCCTGAAGAGTAATTGTAACGTTCTTTGGTTCCTCTTATGATAAGAAGCATGAATACAAACAAACATTTATATTTCCTGATTGGCTTCTTGTTTTAACACCATCTTCAGTTTGACCAACAATGTTTTCAACTGGATGAGCTGAATGAATTCTAAGAGTCAGAATATCATCAACCAGAACTGATTCTGGCATATTAGTGACATTTTCATCAGGGGAATTGGTCAGTAGAATCATCAACACTAGAAGAATTTAGTAGATTTGCATCCTTAGTTGGATCATTAGAACTCTCCGACTGATCTTCAGATAAAACTGGTTCTTCATTAGTAACAGGAACTTGTACCTCAGAATCAACATTTGTAACTGAAATTTCAATAGATTCTTCTTGTGTCTGAGTTGAGGAAGTAAAAGCATCAGAACTTCCATTTTGAACCATCACTTGTTGAGGACCAACCATGAAGTCGTGAACAGTTTGATCAAGTCTTATTGAAGACTCATCACTTGAATTTGAAGAACTTGCACCAGCCAAATCACATAAAGATTGTTGATCAAAAGTCTTGAAATTTACATCCGCATCAAAGAACCATTCTGGCCCACTTTGTACAGAGGAACATTCGATTCTTGCCATTCCACGTAATAAGATTCTTGAACAATCTTTGTTCACATGTTATAAACTCTGAACGCTTTCTGATATGAAGAATATCCCAAGAAATAACATTCATCACCCACTGCAGCAAACTTTGGCAATGAGTCCTGAATGTTCAGAAGTGTATACGTGCATCCAAAACCTCTGAAAAACTTGATATATGGCTTCCTTTTGAAAAATAACTCATATGAAGCCTTCGTATGCTGCTTCACAATTAGAACTCTGTTCAACACATAACACACCGTGTTTACTGCTTCTGCCCAAAAAAATAATGGGTAACTTTGAATCCACAAGCATTGTACGAGCACATTCAATTAAATTTCTGTTCTTTCTTTCAGCCACTCCATTTTGTTGCAGTGTCCTGGCTGCACTGAATTGATCAGTTATGTCTTTTTCTGTAGAAAACGAATTTATTAGTTTATTTTTAAACGCGGTTCCATTATCATTGCGAATAGTTGACACTTTACTATCACAAATGTTTTCAATACGTTTGTCAAATTCAAATATTGTTTCAGGTGTCTCATCCTTTATTGCAAAGAAAAACACCCAAGCAAATCTAGAAAAGTCATATGTGAAAACAAGACAGTAAGATTTCTTCGCAATACTCTTGACTCGAACAGGACCAAATAAGTCCATATGAATAAGAAATAAAGGTCGAGTAAATGTCATCATCGTCTTCTTCGGATGGGATTTCTTGTGCTGCTTTCCTTTTGCACAAAACATGCAACTCTCTTGAATAATGAATTCCTTTCTTGGCAATCCTCACACCAAATCCTTATTGTGACACCCAACATTTCAGGTCAATATCCATATTACATAAATGCACGTTCATAACATATATTTCCTGAAGTTTTATTTTGACTATGTAAAGTCAAGGAGTCTAGAAAAGGATCTTATATCAAAATAGTAATTTTTAAGAATTACGGTCGTTGGTGATTAACAAGAATTTTTATTCTAGTAAAAGTCTAGGGAGACGCTTTAATGAAAAAACATAAATATTGGTGACTAAACTTTTATAAAGGTTTATATAAAAAAAATAATTGTTACATGTCTCAAGTTGTTTTTATGTGTATCCTATATATTATAGTTAAATAAATAACTATGACGGGTTAACTAGTAGTTTATGGAAACTAGTCAAAACCACCCAAAATAATATAAGTAATGAATCGTTTAAAATATTTACCCCAAGTGTTAGATTACGGGATCACCTGCCAGGTAAACACTACCTCTTTTTCCTATCCCATTTTCGGTCAAGCATAGTGTAACTAAACTCATTCGTTTGCAATGGAACAAGGATCTAATCATATAAATAGAATAATGATGACAAAGATATGGCTCATGATGAAAACCTCAAGCAAAAGTCCAACCCCCCATCCCTCACCCTTACTCATGGCATCACCACTATCACCCAATACTAATTATTTTGCTATCTTTCACACTCCACTCTAAAAACCCATGCATTGCTATGATGACTACTCATAAATGCTAAAACCTTACATTATCTAACTATATAATAAAGCATGTGAAAGAAGAACAAGAGACTTCTCTTGTTCTCCCTCCCACCTACGGCACACACTTGCACACACACTTTGCATCTTCAATCCTAGAACTCAAGTATAGAGAAGATAGCTAGAAGCCTTGGAGATTCAAGGAAGATTGGAGCTAGGAGTCAGGTCTTGATAGCAAAAGAACACCCACCATTTTCTACTAACGAATCCCCACCTAGCTTGTCTAGTGGTAAGAAACCGACACCAAACTCTAGTTCCATCTCTATTTTCTTGATCTAAGCATATTGTTCACCCTAATAAACAAAGGATTTACAAGATTCAAGGAAATTATTATAAAGCTTAACTTTTTAAGTTAGAAATTTAAGTCTGGTGTAAAAATATATATATAAGGGCCGAAATTTGGTAATATATATACATAATATATATTCATAATTAACGGGAAACTTGTTAAATCAAAATGAGATATAAAACGACTAAATAAATGAAATCATATATATTTAGAACTTGCTGATAACATGGAACCTAGACACGAGAAATGAAAGCTAAAGACGTTCGGGTTAAGGATAAATAATAGTATGTTATCATGAAACATGTTTAAATATATGTTGAATTGTTGAACTATGATTAAAATTGTGTGCATACAATAATATAAATAAATGCATGTTGAACGCAAATAAGTTAATAAATGTCGTTCAGAACAAGTAATTGCATATGAACGTGTTAACATGGATTATATGCTCGTAGAATAAATGACATGCTTAGTACAAACTTGAACGATATTTGTGGTTTTATATAATTATTGAAAGGAAATAATTATATGATGATACTTTGTCTGTAATATAAATATATTATAAGACGTTGCAAAAATAATATTTATTTTTGACAAACGTAACAAGTCACCAACATGGAAATATATTATTTTCCAGAAAATAAGTAAAGCGTCTAGACTGGAATAATAATCACCAACGAGTCGTCATGAGAAAACATTGTTTTAGATAAACAAAGACGAACTTAACAGGAATTGTTAAGTCGGGTGAACAACATGCGTTTAAGACAGTTAGTCTTAACGGGTATAGTATCCTTGTGTAAATAGGATACGAACTGCTTTTATTCAAAGATTTTCTAGCATATACTTCTATCGAGGTGAGTTTCACTAACCCCTTTTTCTAAGTTTTTGAAATGTTTTGGGGTGGAAACATACTTGTAAAGAATTTTCGTATGTAAATGAATGAACAAATGATCTGACCGTATGTGTGAATTTAGGGAAAAATAAAGCGCTTAAAGTCCTCAGAATAAAAACTTAGTAACCATTAGCTATGGACATAGCCTGGGATTCAATGGATAGTACTATTGGGGGTGACGCCTCCGGTCATGGTTAGTCGTGCTAACTAGGGGTCCAAATGACCGAATGACCGCACATTGTCTTACTCACAGAAAGGAGAGGGGAGGCACAAAAAGTTGGGGTTTGGTTACGGTCTCGTGCATACATATTATTTTGTATTCTTTGCAAGCGTGCATACATATTATTTTGTATTCTTTGCAAGCTTACAAATGGGGTCAATTGGTCAGGGTAGTGTTCAGATTCATTGGTAATACAAAGAGTTTTGATCGGAAAATGATCATGTTTAAACGCTGGATTTATGAGAACTCTTGATAATGACTTGTGAACTCACCAACCTTGTGTTGACACTTTTTAAGTATGTTTTCAGGAAATTGAACGTGGTCTTCAGGTTAGCAATGTAGGTTACATGCATGTATGTGGATACAGCTTTTGGAGGATTTCTCTCGTATAACTCATGGTCTTGAGTCATAATTTCGAAATCTTAAACTTTTGTAAAATCAAGTTGATATTTTGTGATGTAAATATTTTAAAATCGATTATGTATCCAACTACATATATGTGTTTGCGGTAATCATATGCTTTGGAAACCATGAATGTTACGCCTCGCGTTTCCGCCTTGGCGGGGTGTGACAGATTTGTTATCAGAGCCATTGATTATAGCGAACTAGGAGTCTAAAACTGAACCTAGTCTATAATTTAAATGACTCACTAAAACGTTTTCATTGCATAAGCATTGCATAACCATTCATCATGTCATATGGATATTGTAGTCACACCATGTCACACACTAACCCCACTTAAAATCCATAGTTAGGAAGCGACAAAAATGGCTGAATCCACTGGTGAGACTATGCCCAGATTGACGTATCATACTGGGATTGGCTTCGCCAAGCAATCCAGATGCGGCGGGTGGAGGAGGACATCCCTACGACATGCGAATCTGTCGGAGTATGCAGTTTCCAGCCCGTGCCGCTCACCGGGGAGTGCGTGGAATGCACCATCCCCCTAGTAGTGTCTCGCATCAATAAGCAAGAAGTAGAAATTCACTATTGTTGGGTATAGTTTTGAGACTGATGCTGTCAATCGAAGTTAACGTATCGAAACTACTAGTTTCGGTTGAACATTTGTTAAATCGAAACTAGGTAGTTTCGATACCTGTTTTTCAGGCCCATTGGGTGGTGGCTTGGAAAACAAGGCGCATGTGCTTGGCCTCCTATATATAGCAGATTATGCCCTAGGAGTGAGTGTGTGTCTGTAGAGGGAATCACCACCCCAGGGGGAGCTCACCCTGGGGTGAGATAATTGTAGAGTGTGTGAGGAGCCTTTTAATTTTCATATCAATCAAAGAATCATACGTTTTATGCTCCAATTATCTGTTCTTTTCACTTTTATATATTTCTATTCGTGTTTGTGATTCCCGCACCTGTCTCTACCATTTATGATTCGAGAGTGATACCGGATCCAGAGATTCCGCCTCTCGATCCGGACTGTTTGAAGAATTTCTCTGCAGATCTGTGTCTACAGTTCTGCTCAGGACCTACAACTATCTGGAGAAGGATGTGAAGTCCATCCGAAGAGACTTGACGACCGTTCCGACCCTGTTGGAAAATGTTGCAGGAATGATGGAAGATCAGAGGTTGATCGACCAGTCCCTTCAACATGCATCTAATCACATGATGGAGTTCGAGAAAAGACTAGCGGAGATGGAGAGGAGGACCGCCGCAGCTGAGCGGAGGGCAGAGTGTAAGGCCCTTAAACCGGGTAACCTTACTTGTTGGATTTACTCATAAACATAGTCATAAATACTGAACTTAAATTAAAAACATTCATCGTTCAATTACATTACATAACAGCGGAAGTCTTAACAATTAAAAACACAACATTGTCTTAACAAACAAAAGTGGGATGTCAGTCTTGTGTCGGGTAACCTTCACGCCCTCGCACGACCTTTTCTTCCTTTACCTGAAATGTATACTAAAAGTCAGCTAACGCTGGTGAGTTCTAGTTTTAATGCGTTTAGATATAAACATTCTTTTCTTTACTTTATAAGTAAGCATTATTATAAAGTCATTCATATAAATACGTATTCATAGCTTTTGCTTTTCTTTCATCTTTCTTTTCTTTATTTATGTGATTACATATATATATATATGCGTTCACCCTTCTTTTACCTTTTTACTTTTCTTAACATTCTTTCCTTATCTTTCTTACGTGATTACAAAGATATGCATTCAACTTTACTTTCTTTACCATTTATTGGTCATACACATAAGGGTGATCAACCCGTCTTTTACTGCGTATATCACAAAGACATACGCCCTTAAGCTACCGTCGTAGCCCTTTTACTCGTCCGGTCCTAGAAACCGTCCGCCTTAACTTTTCCGTCCGGCCAACCTTCGGCCGTCCGCCTTAACCGTCCTACCGTCGTAGTCCGTCATATTCGCCCGTCTGCCATAAGGCATCCGTTTCCCACTTGAACTAATTATGCAGCCGCATATTGTTTTAGCGACTTACTCCACCGTAGTGGCCTTTAATTAGTCTAACTTTCTAGACTTCCTTCTCTAGCTGCATAATAGTCAAGTGGTCGTCCGTCTACCGTAGTAGCCGTTAGCTTCGTTTCCGTCCATAACGTATACTTACATTCTTAGCATGCAATATATATATTTATAAAGCAAGATTTCATTCATTTACGTTATACCATTCATTCATTCATTCTTTGTAAACATACGTGTTGTTCTTTGTTCATAATTCATTATTCACTTTCATATGTATCTACACATATACCTTAATATATCACGTATGGTCACATTGACATTCATTTCATTTATTCATTTAGTGTATACACTTCAGCCCCAAAACATTTATAAAACATTGCACATAACTTAAAAGGGGCACATGAACTCACCTGTTGAGCTACTTTAGGTTGTCCTAAACAAAAGTCCAACAACGTCACTTCTGATCTGGATTAGGTAGTTAGATACATATTAGACCCAACCCCGACTCTAATGGTTTAATCATTCTAAACTTACTGAGTTTACTTAGCCAACCTGTCACCTGCTGTCAGCTGCCTGCGCACTTAGTAAGTGCGCAGGGACTTGCTCTTGCGCACTTGGTAAGTGCGCAGGAGTCTTCCTCCTGCGTACTTGGTAAGTACGCAGGGACTACCTCCTGCGTACTTGGTAAGTACGCAGTACTCAGTTCTTGGACAAAAAAAACCGAAGTTCTTGCATGCAACCCCGATCATGCCAATCTTACAATTTTCTTTGATCGAAACGTGCGGTTTTCATTCTAGATGCTATTTCTAAGCTTATTTTCAAGTTTCATCCGTAAAAACATCATCTATTTGGCTCAAACTCGAGAAACCCCAAAATGAACAAAAACTCAGATTGTGGTCGAATCATTACCTGGATTGTGATTCTGATTTGGAGGCTTCACCCACGAGCTATGGAGCAACACTCTTCTTCAATTTCGGGCCATTCCGTCACTTTCTCTCTCTACGGGTTTCTCTCTCTAGAATTCGGTTTGGGAGTGAAATGGAGAAAAATGAATCCTCTTGCCCCTTTTATACATGGGCTTCCATCGGCCCGCTGGAGTCGAGCCCGAGCCCATCCATTGACGATAATTTTCCCGATCGTGTTATTCTTTATTCATTTTCTATTTTTAGGATGTTACAAGTCTACCCCCCTTAAAGAGGTTTCGTCCTTGAAACTGTTTATACGTCAAACAATTGGGGGTATAGTCCCCTCATCTCGTCTTCTTTTTCCCATGTAGCTTCCGACCCTTTTCTGTGATTCCATTGTACCTTGACTAAAGGGATCGACTTGCTGCGTAGTCGTTTTTCAGCTCGGTCAATAATGGCTATCGGTTCCTCTATATAATTTAGACTGTTATCCACTTCGATCTCGTCGTAAGGTATGCGTGCTGTGTCGTCAGCTAGGCACTTACGTAAGTGCGACACGTGGAACGTAGGGTGGATTCCACTAAGCTCGACGGGTAGGTCGAGTCTGTAAGCAACTTGACCCACTCTCGCTAAAATCTTGAAAGGTCCGATAAACCTTGGACTTAGTTTGCCTCGTTTTCTGAACCGAATGATTCCTTTCCACGGTGAAACTTTCAACAGTACCATGTCCCCTACTCGAAACTCTAAATCTCTTCTTCTCTTATCCGCGTATGATTTCTGTCTGTCTTTGGCGGCTTTCATTCGGGCCTTGATTTGATCAAATTTCTCGGAAGTAGCTTTGACCACTTCGAGACTCGCAAAATCCTTTTGTCCAATTTCCCCCCAACAAACCGGGGTCCTACATTTCCTCCCATACAACATTTCAAAAGGCGGCATGTCAATAGTTGAGTGATAGCTGTTGTTATATGAAAATTCTGCCAATGGTAGATGGCTGTCCCAGCTCCCACCGAAGTCAATGATACAGGCCCGGAGCATGTCCTCCAAGGTCTGAATGGTCCTTTCAGATTGACCATCGGTTTGAGGGTGGTAAGCGGTGCTGATGTTCAGTCTGGTTCCCATCGCTTCATTGAATTTCTTCCAAAACCTTGAGGTGAATCTAGTATCCCTGTCGGACACAATCGACAGTGGCATACCATGTCTACTCACAATTTCCTTTATAAATACTTCTGCTAGTCTTTCCGACGAAGAAGCCTCACGTATTGGCAAGAAGTGAGCACTTTTCGTCAATCGGTCGACGATCACCCAAATGGTATCATTGCCTTTAGCTGTTCGCGGTAGCTTGGTAATGAAGTCCATTGTGATCTCTTCCCACTTCCATTCTGGTATAGGTAAAGGTTGCATTTTTCCGCATGGTTTCTGGTGCTCGGCTTTAACTAGTGAACATGTTAAGCACTTGCTCACGTATTCAGTCACATCATTCTTCATGCCAGGCCACCAGTACTCTTTCTTCAAGTCTTGATACATTTTGTTTGTCCCGGGGTGGATAGAATAACGAGACTTATGGGCCTCATCGAGTATTTTGGCTCTAAGCTCGCCAATCTTAGGTATCCACAGACGTATGTATTTGCACTTAAGTTCCCTTGTTGTCCTACTATTCTTTCCCGTTTCACATTTCTTTCTAACAGTGCTTCATCTTGTGCCTTTGTTATTTCGCCCATCAAATCTGGTGTTATAATCAGCTGACACGCTTTGATCCGGATGGGTGCCGATTCTTCCTTTCTACTTAAAGCGTCAGCCACTACGTTTGCCTTGCCTGGATGGTACAATATCTCACAGTCATAGTCTTTCAGTAGCTCTAACCACCTTCTTTGCCTCATGTTTAATTCTTTTTGCTCGAAAAAGTACTTCAAGCTTTTATGATCGGAGTAGATGGTGCATTTAACTCCATACAAATAGTGCCTCCACATTTTCAATGCGAAAACTACTGCTGCTAACTCGAGATCGTGTGTTGGGTAGTTAACCTCGTGAATCTTTAGTTATCGTGAGGCATAAGCAATTACCTTTCCTCGTTGCATAAGTACGCAACCTAAACCTTGCCCTGAAGCGTCAGAGTAGACTACCAAGTCTTCATTTCCCTCAGGTAGTGTTAAGACTGGAGCTTGAGTTAATCGTGTCTTAAGTTCCTCAAACGCGTTGTTTTGGGTTGGACCCCATTCATACTTTACTTCCTTCCGTGTCAGTTTGGTTAGTGGCGAGGCAATTCTTGAGAAATCTTGAATGAACCTTCGATAGTAGCCTGCCAATCCTAGAAAACTTCGTATCTCTGTTGGTGTCTTTGGGATGTTCCATTCCTTTACTGTCTCGATCTTTGCAGGATCCACCATGATGCCGTTTGGGTTTATTACATGACCTAGGAATTGGACTTCCCTAAGCCAGAACGCGCATTTGGAGAATTTTGCGTACAACTTTTCCTGCTTTAGCACCTCCAGAACCTCCCTTAGGTGACAGTGGTGATCACCCTCGTTTTTCGAATATACCAGTATGTCGTCTATAAAAACTATCACAGATCGATCCAACATGGGTCGACATACTCTATTCATCAAATCCATGAACGCTGCCGGTGCGTTAGTTAATCCGAAGGACATCACGAGAAACTCATAATGCCCATAACGCGTGCGAAACGCGGTCTTTGGTACGTCTTCCTCTCTTACTTTCAACTGATGGTAACCCGACCTAAGATCGATCTTTGAGAACCAACTCGCACCTTGTAGTTGATCAAAAAGGTCGTCTATCCTGGGCAGTGGGTATTTGTTCTTTACTGTTCTCTTGTTCAGTTCGCGGTAGTCAATGCACATGCGCATACTGCCGTCCTTCTTCTTTACAAATAGTACCGGAGCGCCCCATGGTGAGATGCTCGGTCTAATAAATCCTTTTTCTGTTAGTTCCTCTAGTTGAGACATCAATTCTTTCATTTCTGACGGAGCCAATCGGTAGGGGGCTTTGGCAACGGGCTCAGCTCCTGGCAATAAATCAATCTGAAATTCTATTCCCCGATCGGCTGGTAACCCAGGTAGATCCTCAGGGAATACTTCCGGAAAGTTGCACACCACGGGTACATTCTTGAGTTCTTCCATTTTCATTCTATCATCAATAACATATGCCAGATAAGCTTCGCAACCGCGCCTCATATAACTTTCGGCCTTAATCATCGAGATGACGTTCGGCATCGTGCAATTCCAATCCCCATAAACCGTAATTGGACTGCCGCTTGGAGCTTTGAGGTGTATCCTCTTACGTTTACATATGATTTGAGCTTCATTGGCAGCTAGCCAATCCATACCCAATACTATATCGAATCCTCCTAAGGTGAGAAGGAATAATCTAGAAGGAAACTTATGACCCTCTATTTCTACGATGCAATCCTCTGTTACTTGGAATACTGCCGAATTTTTACCAACGGCAGTTTGTACACTAAAGGCCTTTACTATGGTGTTGATAGTGCAATCTAGTTTACGACTAAATGCATTTGATATAAAGCTTTTGCTAGCACCAGAGTCAAATAAAATAGCAGCATGTTCATCATTTACTAGAAACGTACCTGACACGACATCAGGGTTTCCTCTTGCTTCTTCCTCAGTTAAGGCATAGGCACGAGTCCTTGCCTTAGGCTGTTCCTGTTCCCTATCTTTTCCCGAACCGGATTGGCCGGCCTTCCTGCAGTTCTTTGTCAAATGTCCAAACAATCCACATACTTGACACTTGACGTCCCTTACACATTCTCGGGAGAAGTGCCCCGGCTTCCCGCACTTATAACATGTGGTGGTGCCGATTTTACATTCGCCAAGATGCTGCCTTCCACATTTCTTGCAAGTTTCATATTCATCCAACCTTGGCTTCTTAGTCTCCGTTGTTACATTCCCTCTCCCAGTTCCTCTAGACGGGTTCTCCCACTTTCTCTTTTGGGTTTCTGTTGGTGGGTCCTCATTGGCATAATCGTCGTAGACGATTCCGCTCAGATTCACTACCGACTCGAAGGTCGAGGGTAGGTTGGCTTTCACGTGGACACGGACCCTTTGAGGTAGGCCCTTCACATAATACTTGATCATTCGCTCTTCAGTCTCCACCAGGTGGGGTACTAGCTGAGCCAACTCATTGAATCTAGAAGTATACTGGCGGTGTGTCTTGTTGCCAGCCTTAAGGTTTAGGAATTCATTTTCCACGCGATCAATTTCGTTCTGGGGACAGAACTTTTGAATTACCAGCTTTTTCAGTTCTTCCCATGTCATCCTTGCAAGAGCATTTGGGGACTTTGTCCTCTGAATATTCCTCCACCAACCTAGGGCCTCATTGGTGAAAGAATGAGCAACATATTTAACAGCCTGGTCTGGTCGACACTCGCTGATGTTGATTACAGCACTCATCCTCTCTATCCATTCAAGCGTAGCCACAGAATCCTTGCTGCCATCAAACTTGGGTGGGTCTCCATCTTTGAAACCTTTATAAGTGCACCCTTTAGTGCTTGGCCCCACTTTTATCTCATCCCCGTCGCTGTCATATACCGTTTTCTTCGTGGTTTCCTTCATCCCCCTCTTTACTTTTCTTTATTGCCTCGGATAGTAGATCCGGCAATACCTTCTGCAAAGTGAGCACAACTTCACGGGCAATAGCATCCCTGACTTCAGGTTCCAACTGTATAGGCCCTGGACTGTTGTCTCTAATTGGGGTCACTTCTGTTTCGCGCACACTTTCGGTGTGCTCTGCGTGCACACTCTCTTCTTCTTCAAATCTTGGGTTCAACGGAGGTCTACCTCGCCGGCCAGTGCGACCGCCTCGAGGTCCTGTCCTTCCTCCCCCAGCCATAGTTCTTAATTTCCTGATAGTTAAAAAGGGAATACATCAATGTCATTTCTTCAGATCATAGTTTGGAACAGTACGAGCAAGGTAAATTCTTAATTACAGTGACCAGTTTGTGATTACTAATTTACATTGCTTTTCGGGTTCGAAACTCTTCAAATCAGTCGTGGCATTAACATCTATTTGTTCTAAGTTAAGGTATCTATTCCTATGTAAGAGCATTAACTTTACGACTTACTTAACGTGCTAGCGTTGGCGTTGGTTACCCATACTGACATCCGTGCGTTGGTCCCATAATCAGTTTGAGTCTAGACATTTAGGGATGTCTAAATCTCTCAAACTATTGCTCTGATACCAACTTACAAAGCCCCTAAATCGGGTAACCTCACTTGTTGGATTTACTCATAAACATAGTCATAAATACTGAACTTAAATTAAAAACATTCATCGTTCAATTACATTACATAACAGCGGAAGTCTTAACAATTAAAAACAAAACATTGTCTTAACAAACAAAAGTGGGATGTCAGTCTTGTGTCGGGTAACCTTCACGCCCTCGCACGACCTTTTCTTCCTTTACCTGAAATGTATACTAAAAGTCAGCTAACGCTGGTGAGTTCTAGTTTTAATGCGTTTAGATATAAACATTCTTTTCTTTACTTTATAAGTAAGCATTATTATAAAGTCATTCATATAAATACGTATTCATAGCTTTTGCTTTTCTTTCATCTTTCTTTTCTTTATTTATGTGATTACATATATATATATGCGTTCACCCTTCTTTTACCTTTTTACTTTTCTTAACATTCTTTCCTTATCTTTCTTACGTGATTACAAAGATATGCATTCACCTTTACTTTCTTTACCATTTATTGGTCATACACATAAGGGTGATCAACCCGTCTTTTACTGCGTATATCACAAAGACATACGCCCTTAAGCTACCGTCGTAGCCCTTTTACTCGTCCGGTCCTAGAAACCGTCCGCCTTAACTTTTCCGTCCGGCCAACCTTCGGCCGTCCGCCTTAACCGTCCTACCGTCGTAGTCCGTCATATTCGCCCGTCTGTCATAAGGCATCCGTTTCCCACTTGAACTAATTATGCAGCCGCATATTGTTTTAGCGACTTACTCCACCGTAGTGGCCTTTAATTAGTCTAACTTTCTAGACTTCCTTCTCTAGCTGCATAATAGTCAAGTGGTCGTCCGTCTACCGTAGTAGCCGTTAGCTTCGTTTCCGTCCATAACGTATACTTACATTCTTAGCATGCAATATATATATTTATAAAGCAAGATTTCATTCATTTACGTTATACCATTCATTCATTCATTCTTTGTAAACATACGTGTTGTTCTTTGTTCATAATTCATTATTCACTTTCATATGTATCTACACATATACCTTAATATATCACGTATGGTCACATTGACATTCATTTCATTTATTCATTTAGTGTATACACTTCAGCCCCAAAACATTTATAAAACATTGCACATAACTTAAAAGGGGCACATGAACTCACCTGTTGAGCTACTTTAGGTTGTCCTAAACAAAAGTCCAACAACGTCACTTCCGATCTGGATTAGGTAGTTAGATACATATTAGACCCAACCCCGACTCTAATGGTTTAATCATTCTAAACTTACTGAGTTTACTTAGCCAACCTGTCACCTGCTGTCAGCTGCCTGCGCACTTAGTAAGTGCGCAGGGACTTGCTCTTGCGCACTTGGTAAGTGCGCAGGAGTCTTCCTCCTGCGTACTTGGTAAGTACGCAGGGACTACCTCCTGCGTACTTGGTAAGTACGCAGTACTCAGTTCTTGGACAAAAAAAAACCGAAGTTCTTGCATGCAACCCCGATCATGCCAATCTTACAATTTTCTTTGATCGAAACGTGCGGTTTTCATTCTAGATGCTATTTCTAAGCTTATTTTCAAGTTTCATCCGTAAAAACATCATCTATTTGGCTCAAACTCGAGAAACCCCAAAATGAACAAAAACTCAGATTGTGGTCGAATCATTACCTGGATTGTGATTCTGATTTGGAGGCTTCACCCACGAGCTATGGAGCAACACTCTTCTTCAATTTCGGGCCATTCCGTCACTTTCTCTCTCTACGGGTTTCTCTCTCTAGAATTCGGTTTGGGAGTGAAATGGAGAAAAATGAATCCTCTTGCCCCTTTTATACATGGGCTTCCATCGGCCCGCTGGAGTCGAGCCCGAGCCCATCCATTGACGATAATTTTCCCGATCGTGTTATTCTTTATTCATTTTCTATTTTTAGGATGTTACACAGAGGCAGCTGAGCAGAGGGCGATTGATGCTGAACTCCGGGCTACTCTAGCTGAGGCACGTGTGGAGGAGATGCTGACCTCAGCTACCGTTCTTACAAGAACGCTTTCCTACTTTTAGACCTATTACGGGCGGGTTGCACCCGTAACACATTATGTAGTTTGAAACTTTGGTACTAATGTGGTCATGTGAACCCATCTCTTTTGTATCCTTGCCTTTTGGGAACAATGTACTGTGTATGTTTTTAACTAGTTATGTGATGGTTTATGTTGTGATGATGGTTGTTTACGTCTGATGTTGTTGTATCCTTATGTCATGTTATATCATTATTATTATATAATGTTGTTTCTTTTTAAATGTTATGTTAGAAAGAACACCATGGCACCTAAGCGAAGGACGCCCCGTGACACTACTGGTGACAACAACGAGACGATTTCCCCAAACGTGGAACAACTCATAGCACAACGAGTAGTTACCGCCATGGAGCAGTATGAAGCAAATCGAAATAGTGGCGGAGGAAATGGCAGCGGTACCGGCGGAGGAGATGCAGGAGGTAGCGGCACAGTCGGAGGTTCCGGAGGTAATAGAATAAATAATCACATCTGTAACACATAGTCATGATCCGAATTAATGACGTTATGACTTGTGATTCTACAGATGCTCCAAACAGGAAGTGCACCTACAAGGCTTTCCTATCCTACAACCCCCGCAAATTTAATGGCACCGAAGGTGCAGTTGGTCTAATGAGGTGGATAGAAAAGATGGAGTCGGTAATTGATATTAGTGATTGCACCGCTGACTGCATGGTGAAGTATTCTACTTGCACACTCACTGATAAACCTTTAACCTGGTGAAATTCACAAGTAAAAACTTTGGGAAGGCAGGCAGCATATGAGTTATCATGGAAAGATTTGAAAGTCATGATGATCGAGGAATATTGACCTCGAAACGAATTGCAAAAGATTGAGACTGAGATGTGGAATCTACAGATGGTCGGAGATGATGTGGCGGGGTACACCGACCGTTTCAATGAATTGGAAATTCTGGTACCCCACATGGTCACTCCTGAACATAAGCGTGTGGACAGGTATTTGTAGGGTCTTACGCCTCAAATTCGCAGTATGGTAACTTCATCTAATCCAATGGATGGCAAAAGTGCTATAACTTTAGCATTCAAACTGAGGGATGATGAAGTGCGTAATGGATTGTTTGGAAGGAAGGAGAACGAGGAAGGTAGGTTTGGAGAGAAAAGGAAGTGGATGGGAAATTCAAGTAACAAATCTGAGAAGCAAGGGTTTAAGAAACAAGGAACTGTGAAGGCTTTTGCAGCCAACGCAGTGGAAAGGAAGGAGTATGATAGGGGCCTACCGAGATGTAAGAAGTGCATAAATCATCATGCCAGTGAGTGCATCAAGTGTGTAAAATGTGACAAGTTTGGTCACACCACACAAGTTTGTCGAGCTAACAACCGAATGGGGAGAATTAAATCGGGATGTTTCATATGTTGTGACCTAAAGCACTTCTAGAGGGATTGTCCCAAGTAGAAGAATCAAAACAACGCTCAGGCACCAGGGAGGGCATTTGTGATGGGTGCAAGGGACGCACGCTAGGACCCGAACATCGTCACTGGTACTTTTTTATTCTGGTGCGGATATGAGCTTTGTTTCGAATGATTTTAAATCCTTACTCGGTATTAAGGCCAGCAAACTAGATCAAAGTTATACAATAGAATTAGCAAATGGGAAATTAAATAAAACCGGAGAGGTCATTAAGGGTTGTACTTTATCTTTAGAAAACCATACATTCAGTATAGACCTTCTACCCGTCGAACTAGGGAGTTTCGATATTGTTATTGGCATGGATTGGTTATCAAAGAATCGTACCGAGATCGTATGCTTTGAGAAGATTGTACGTATCCCACTGCCAAGCAGAGAAATTCTTTCAATTCAAGGCGAAAGGTGTAGAACGATGTTGAAGACAATAAACTGCATGAAAGCTCATAAGTATCTACGCAAGGGTTATTGCGCATTCCTGGTTTACATCACCGAGAAGAAACCTGAGGAACATTGACTTGAGGACATACCAATTGTTAGGGATTACTCTGAGGTATTTCCCGAGGACTTACCAGGATTACCACCATCAAGACAAGTCGAGTTCCGGATCGACCTAGTACCAGGAGCCGCACCAGTTGCACGATCGCCTTATCGTCTAGCCCCTTTCGAGATGCAGGAACTGTCGAGCCAACTACAAGAATTACTTGACAAAGGTTTCATAAGACCGAGTTTCTCACCCTGAGGAGCTCCGGTCCTGTTTGTAATGAAAAAGGATGGAACCTTTAGGATGTGCATCGATTACCGGGAATTGAACAAACTGACAATCAAAAACCGGTATCCTCTTCCTCGAATAGACGATTTATTCTATCAACTTCATGGTTCCAATTTCTACTATAATATTGGTCTACGATCAGGGTATCATCAACTGAAAATTCAGGAAGAAGATATACCAAAAACGGCTTTTAGGACTCGTTATGGTCAATACGAGTTCCTAGTTATGCCATTTGGCTTGACTAATGCACCGGCCGTTTTCATGGATCTCATGAACCGCGTGTGCAAGCCATACTTGGATAAATTCATGATTGTGTTTATCAATGACATATTAATATATTCACGAACCAAGGAGGAACATGAACGTCATTTGAAATTAATCTTGGAACTACTCAGGAATGAGAAGCTTTATGCCAAATTATCTAAGTGTGAGTTTTGGATCCGAGAGGTACATTTTCTTGGACATGTCATCAATAAGAAGGGTATTCACGTAGACCCATCCAAGATTGAAGCTATCAAAAACTGGGAAGCACCAAGAACTCTGACTGAGGTGCGTCAATTTCTGGGTTTGGCAGGCTATTACAGGCGATTCATCGAGAATTTTTCAAAGATAGCCTTGCCTTTGACCACGTTAACTCAAAAGGACAAAAAGTTTGATTGGACTGATAAACAAGAATCAGCTTTTCAATTACTGAAGCAGAAGCTTTGCAGTGCACCAATCCTATCCCTTCCAAAAGGAACTGACAATTGCATTGTGTATTGCGACGCATCACACCAAGGTCTGGGATGTGTGTTGATGCAGAGAGAAAAAGTCATAGCGTATGCATCTAGACAGCTGAAAGTCCATGAGAAAAACTATATGACTCACGATCTGGAATTGGGTGCTGTCGTGTTTGCACTCAAGATTTGAAGACATTACTTATATGGTACAAAATGTACTATCTTTACAGACCACAAGAGTCTCCAGCACATCTTTAATCAGAAAGAACTCAACATTAGGCAACGTCGTTGGGTAGAGCTACTGAATGATTACGACTTGACATCAAGTATCACCCTGGTAAGGCAAACGTCGTAGCAGATTCCTTGAGTCGTAAGGAATGGGTTAAAACTCTCCGTGTTCGTGCCCTAGGATTGACAATTCATACGAGTCTCACGACTCAAATCCGGATGGCACAACAAGAGGCAATCAAAGAAGAAAACATTCAGAATGAAGCTTTATGAGGAATGATCAGACAGTTAGAGCCAAAATCAGATCACAAGTCCAGGTACTCCATTCACCCAGGTTCGGATAAAATGTATAAAGATCTGAAAGAACTCTACTGGTGGCCGAACATGAAAGGAGAAATTGCTATTTATGTCGGTAAATGCCTGACATGTTCAAAGGTAAAGTCAGAACATCAGAAACCGTCGGGATTGTTACAACAACCCGAGATACCTCAATGGAAATGGGAACATATTTCCATGGATTTCATTACAATGTTACCCAAGATGTCGAGCAGGTATGATGAAATCAACTCATTTTCTGCCCATAAAAGAGACGGATAAAACCGAGAAACTTGCAAGGCTTTATATCAAGGAAATTGTGGCTAGGCATGGAGTGCCAATTTCTATTATCTCTGATAGAGACAGCAGATTCGTGTCTAGAATCTAGCAGTCATTACAAGAAGCCTTGGGCACACGTCTTGACATGAGCACGGCATATCACCCACAAACAGATGGTCAAAGTGAAAGGACCATTCAAACTTTAGAGGATATGCTCCATGCGTGTGCAATTGATTTCGGAGGAAATTGGGATACTCATTTGCCGCTGGCTGAGTTTTCATACAATAACAGTTACCACACCAGCATCAAAGCCGCTCCGTTTGAGGCTTTGTATGGTCGAAAATGTCGCTCACCGCTATGTTGGGAGGAGGTTGGCGACAAGCATTTAAAAGTCCTGAGATTATTCAGGAGACTACTGACAAGATCTTCAAGATCAAGGATCGTCTGAAGGCCGTCCGTGACAGGCAAAAGAGTTACGCGGATAACAGACGAAGACCATTCCAAGTTGGGGACCGCGTCATGTTGAAGGTCTCACCTTGGAAAGGAGTTGCAAGATTTGGCAACCGTGGCAAGCTTAACCCTAGGTACGTTGGACCATTTGAAATATTGGCTAGGGTTGGCCCTGTAGCATACAAGCTCAAGTTGCCACAAGAATTAAGCAATGTACATGATACGTTTCATGTGTCAAATATCAAGAAGTGCTTATCAGACGAGACATTAATTATACCGCCTGATGAGGTTCACATAGATGACAAGCTGCACTTCGTCGCGGAACCCATTGAAGTCACATATTGGAAGGTTCAGAAAACAAGGCGTAGCCGGGTTAAATTGGTTAAGGTACGTTGGAATTCAAAGCGCGGCCCCGAGTATACGTGGGAGCGGGAAGATTAAATGAAAGCCAAGTATCCGTCCTTGTTCACGAACCCTCAAAGTCAAGATGATAAGAACTGAATTTCGGGACGAAATTCTCTTTAACATGGGGAGAATGTGACACCCAGCATTTCAGGTCAATATCCATATTACATTGCACGTTCATAACATATATTTCCTTAAGTTTTATTTTTACTATGTAAAGTCAAGGAGTCTAGCAAAGGAACTTATATCAAAATAGTAATTTTTAAGAATTACTAGGAAAATAAACAGTGATAACCCGTAACGTACGGTCGTTGGTGATTAACAAGAATTTTTATTCTAGTAAAAGTATAGGGAGACGCTTTAATGTAAAAACATAAATATTGGTCAATAAACTTTTATAAAGGTTGATATAAAAAAATAATTGTTACATTTCTCAAGTTTTTTTTATGTGTATCGTATATATTATAGTTAAAATAATAACTATGACGGGTTAACTAGTAGTTTATGGAAACTAGTCAAAACCACCTAAAATCATATAAGTAATGAATCGTTTAAAAGATTTACACCAAGTGTTAGATTACGGGATCACCTGCCGGGTAAACACTACCACTTTTTCCTATCCCATTTTCGGTCAAGCATAGTGTAACTAAACCCATTCCTTTGCAATGGAACTAGGATCTAATCATATAAATAGAATAATGATGACAAATATATGGCTCATGATGAAAACCTCAAGCAAAAGTCCAACCCCCCATCCCTCACCCTTACTCACGGCATCACCACCATCACCCACTACTAATTATTTTGCTATATTTCACACTCCACTCCAAAAACCCATGCATTGCTATGATGACTACTAATAAATGCTAAAACCTTACATTATCTAACTATATAATAAAGCATGGAAAGAAGAACAAGAGACTTCTCTTGTTCTCCCTCCCACCTACGACACACACAAACACACACTTGCACACACACTTTGCATCTTCAATCCTAGAACTCAAGTATAGAGAAGATAGCTAGAAGCCTTGGAGATTCAAGGAAGATTGGAGCTAGGAGTCAGGTCTTGATAGCAAAAGAACACCCACCATTTTCTACTAACGAATCCCCACCTAGCTTGTCTAGTGGTAAGAAACCGACACCAAACTCTAGTTCCATCTCTATTTTCTTGATCTAAGCATATTGTTCACCCTAATAAACAAAGGATTTACAAGATTCAAGGAAATTATTATAAAGCTTAACTTTTTAAGTTAGAAATTTAAGTCTGGTGTAAAAATATATATATAAGGGCCGAAATTTGGTAATATATATACATAATATATATTCATAATTAACGGGAAACTTGTTAAATCAAAATGAGATATAAAACGACTAAATAAATGAAATCATATATATTTAGAACTTGCTGATAACATGGAACCTAGACACGAGAAATGAAAGCTAAAGACGTTCGGGTTAAGGATAAATAACAATATGTTATCATGAAACATGTTTAAATATATGTTGAATTGTTGAACTATGATTAAAATCGTGTGCATAGAATAATATAAATAAATGCATGTTGAACGTAAATAAGTTAATAAATGTCGTTCGGAACAAGTACTTGCATATGAACGTGTTAACATGGATTATATGCTCGTAGAATAAATGACATGCTTAGTACAAACTTGAACGATATTTGTGGTTTTATATAATTATTGAAAGGAAATAATTATATGATGATACATGGTCTATAATATAAATATATTATAAGACGTTGCAAAAATAATATTTATTTTTGACAAACGTAACAAGTCACCAACATGGAAATATATTATTTTTCAGAAAATAAGTAAAGCGTCTAGACTGGAATAATAATCACCAACGAGTCGTCATGAGAAAACATTGTTTTAGATAAACAAAGACGAACTTAACATGAATAGTTAAGTCGGGTGAACAACTTGCGCTTAAGACAGTTAGTCTTAACGGGTATAGTATCCTTGTGTAAATAGGATACGGATAGACGGGTCTGCTTTTATTCAAAGATTTGCTAGCATATACTTCTATGGAGGTGAGTTTCACTAACCCCTTTTTCTAAGTTTTTGAAATCTTTTGGGGTGGAAACATACATGTAAAGAATTTTCGTATGTAAATGAATGAACAAATGATCAGACCGTATGTGTGAATTGAGGGAAAAATAAAGCGTTTAAAGTCCTCGGAATAAAAACTTAGTAACCATCAGCTATGGACTTAGCCTGGGATTCTATGGATAGTACTATTTGGGGTGACGCCTCCGGTCATGGTTAGTCGTGCTAACCAGGTGTCCAAACGACCGAATGACCGCATATTGTCTTACTCGCAGAAAGGTGAGGGGAGGCACAAAAAGTTGGGGTTTGGTTACGGTCTCGTGCATTACATATTATTTTGTATTCCTTGCAAGCTTACAAATGGGGTCAATTGGTCAGGGTAGTGTTCAGATTCATTGGTTATACATACAAAGAGTTTTGATCGAAAAACGATCATGTTTAAACGCTGGATTTATGATAACTCTTGATAATGACTTGTGAACTCACCAACCTCGTGTTGACACTTTTTAAGTATGTTTTCAGGAAATTGAACGTGGTCTTCATGTTAGCAATGTAGGTTACATGCATGCATGTGGATACAGCTTTTGGAAGATTTCTCTCGTATAACTCATGGCCTTGAGTCATAATTGCGAAATCTTAAACTTTTGTAAAATCAAGTTGATATTTTGTGATGTAAATATTTTAAACTCGATTATGTATCCAACTACATATATGTGTTTGCGGTAATCATATGATTTGGAAACCATGAATGTTACACCTCGCGTTTCCGCCTTGGCGGGGTGTGACACTTATGAACCAAATTGTTCTTGTTTTTCAAATTTACATGTCCCAATCTGTAAGTCCCAAAACCTAATGGATCTTCGATTAACACACAAACGATATCAATTCTCACACTTGATAGGCAGAAACTAACAAGTATGGTGATTCAAGAACAATAAACTCAATGTAAAACCATTTGTATTGATTCAAGAGAATTACAAAGAAAACTGATTGGGTAAATAGCCGCTTACATCATACGGTTAGGGTAAACTAACATATATACTAAGCTATCATAACTAAGCCCATATACTATATGTTTTCGGCCTAATTGGCCGGCCCAAAACGCCCTATCCGTGAACCCCTAGTTCACAGTTACATCCAAACAAACACCTACTAAAGTTTAATCATAATATGGTTCCTACAATCTCCCCCTAGGAATAACCTTCCATTTACTTATCAAAAGTTGATGCCTTCATGGTGACTCCCACTTCCAGTATATAGTTTCTTGTTCAATATATCAGCTACTGCTCTTGTGAAGACTTTTGCATGTTGCTCAAAAAGATCTTCACTTCTAATCTGACTCCATGCCAATACTTTGATATCTTGTTCACCAAATTTAGATAAATCAATGGATCAATGAATGTGTACTCAGTAGTTCTAGTTACAATCATGGCCTCAGCAGACACTGGATCATAAGCCCAGACCTCGAAGTCCTTCAGTGAATTAACAAGCATCTTCTTTTGAACAGGCACCTTCTTTGTGATCTTGGTAGGTGGCCAAACCACACTATATAATCTCCTTCCCGTACGAGAATCTTTTACACCCTTGGCATTCTTCAATGTAGATTCAGCAGTCTTCATACCAGCAAAATTGGTCAGACATTGTTGGTTGAGAAAGTGATAGAACATATTTGCCATTGTATTGTTTCCTCGATTCACAAAATAAGCCTCATTTAGTTCCCGAAGGTCAAGCTTTGTCCAGGAACTGAAGTCATTGGCATGCTTGTAATATTCAATTCGACCATTTTTTCTTTTTACCACGAACATCTTTTTCTCATCATCAAATTGCCAGGCTGCAATTCCTGACCTGTCACCCCTTTTTGAGTAGTAACCATCGATGCTAGTAGTAACATGAGTTTCAGAAGGAGGACCGGGGGTAACAGCCATGCAAGACGTTCTTTTGAAGACATTGGTGTTAATTGTGGCAATCCGGACTTTTCATGTTAACCTAGTTAGTAATCCAGTTAAACCATGACTATTCACAAACTTCAGGGACTTGAATTATCAATTTTCAAACTCAAAACTCAAGGACTATTTGTGTATCTAGCCTAAACCTAATTATATTTGACTTTGTAAGGTCAAAATAAATTATCAAAATCTTGTTGACTTTTAAAAGTCAAACAATCCATGTTGAACTCCATCTAAACCATAGGGACTGTTTCTCTCAAATTCTCAAACCCTAATACTGAAAACCAGAGGGACCAATTCTGTAATTAACCCTAACTTGATTCATGTTTGACCTTCTAAAGTCAAACTCGTAGTTTTGCCCAAATCCGAATTCCATACTTGAAATTCGTTGATATTAGTAACGGATATCCATGTTAACGAAATTAACGATCTTAATTAAGGTCTTAATCATCGACATTACGTGCATTTAAACTCAATAATGGGAATTAAAAACGTAACCGACGAACTCAAATCATCGAATTAGTCAAAATCCTATAACTACGGTTCGTTCATAATATGTTTTAGGGTTTTTGATCTGGAACTAAACCAAAATGAAATTAATTCTCATACACAGATTTGAAATGTCCTAATTAGTAAAAGACCCATGTTTTTATCAAGATTTAATATCGAATTCAACAGATTTGATTTTGGGTTTATATCTAGGGTTTTCGGTCTTAGAATCAGAAATTGAACACCTGGACTTGTCATTTTTACAATTAATCACTACCTTAGGTTTGAAACACCCCATCTATCAAAACACCTATGCTTTCAAATCCGATCGCTGTCTAAATCGTGGGTTAAAGGGGACTGGTTTGGCTCGGTTTGAGTGGGGGAGAAGAACCCACGAGGTTTGATTGTTAAAACTATTTGGAACCGGATACCATCGCGATACCCTAGCGGGCGGAGATGGTTAAGTCATTGTACTCTTTGGGGGGAGGCCCGGGTTCGAGCCCTCCAACCCCATTTCTTTTTATTTCAATTTTTAAAACTATTATTTTAGTATAAAACCCACCCCCACACTATTATAATAACATATTATGGCGTTTTAGCCTCGTGAATCACCCGTAGGCTCGGGTTTAACTTGATAACTCATTTTAATATTATTTTCACTTTTAGAATAATATATTTATATTATCTCCAAACCACCACTTCGAATAAATAATATATTTATATTATTTTCAACCCGTGAATCAAAATTAAAAGTAATATATATTTTTATATTATTTTTCACCACGTTTATAAACTCTACGAAACATTTCAAATTCTTAAATAATATAATTATTTATATTATTTACCCTCATTTCATTCTCGATCTAAAAAAACTATATATATATTTATTATTTTTCACGCAAATGATTGTATTATTATCCTACGAACTTAAAAGTAATATATTTAATATATATTATTCTTCTAGACCATTTTTTTTGTACGAACACATGAATATATATATTTATATATTTATTATTCGTAATTAGAAACGATCAACCGAAAACTTATTAATCTTAACTTAAATATTATATTAAGAAATCCTTAATTCCCGTGGACACGTTCGTCTACTCTTTGATCATTAGAGCGTTCTAGCACGTTCAATCTTCCATGTCATCGTCACAAAATCTTATATGTCCCTAACTTATGTGTTTATAATTCTAGGACCCACGTAAGCCGTGCAGGCTAACACTTGAGGTTCCAAATCTCATATTTGTGTGATACTACCTACTACGCAACGCAAGTGAGTTTTCACGGCCCCTTTTACTGTTTTACAATTGAGGGAGGAAACATGTCGTAAACATTTTTGGTTATGTAATTCATATATGTTATCACTTGTTTAACTATGCGTACACATCTATCACTAAGTCCTCACATCGGACCGTTAATATGAACATAGCGAGGTAAGTTGAGTAGGACTACTGGGTTTGACAAACCTCACCCGCGTTAGTCGCGCTAACCCGACTGGATGTCGAACGGGTGCAGTCTTGACCTAAACATGCACCATGGTTGCAAACTATTGATTTATATATTGAATGTACATTAACATATTGATTTATGGGAGGCAAAAACATAAACAGTCAGCTGTCGGTTGCGAGCGCATTAGTTAACATGCTTATGGGTTAGCTACCTATTGATTTATATATTGAATGTACATTAACCTATTGAACTTTGTTGCAAACTGAAACCTGTGAACTCACCAACTTCGTGTTGACATTTTCTTACATGTTTTCTCAGGTCGCTTAAGATAAGGCACAGGTGCACCCATAGGGCATGCATTGAGTCTTGTGTTTTATTTATAAAATAATATTGTTGAATTGCTTGTACTTTACCTTTGGACTTTGTTTGGACTGAACACTTTGGGACTTTTCTTGGGCGCGTTTGTTTTGCGCATTTACTTTCGTTTTACGCTTCCGCACTTACTTTGATCATTTATGATATATTTTTATTTTAGTCCCATATAGTGTCGTTCAATGTAACTAATGACTGAGATCCTGGTTTGTCACTTCCCAAACGGTAAAACTCCGTTAGTTGAAATTGGGGGTGTGACAGATTGGTATCAGAGCCATTGATTATAGAGAACTAGGATTGCATACTAGACTATAATCTCACACATTAGTTACATATCATAAGCGTTATGTATTGGCACTTATGTATTACGTTACAGGATCATGTCGTCAACCTCACCACCATCACCCAAGGCACCTATCTTATCATCCCCGGAGCCCAAAAGGCGCCGGACCAGCTTTAGTGACAACTCGGTGGAACAGGGTGAATCAAGTAATGCACAAGCAAGGAACATAACACTTAACTGGAATGCATATCCGAAGATGGATCGAGATGGGAAATGTTCCATCACCCTACTTTGGTTCCGCTTCCTCATCCTCTACTTTGTCAAGCTTGCCATGCACCATGGAACAAGCTTTTGCAACTTTTGTGTTTATCATAACTAAGGAGTTAAAAGCGATGAAGGAAGCCACTGATCAGATACCCGGCATTCTAGAACGAGAGCCACAAATAGAAGAAAACAAGGGGCAATTAGAGCATCTCACCACTGAACTAGCAGCAACGGATCAGGTCCATAACCTTTTGGTGGATCGGGTTACACATTTGGAGACGAGGGTGGACACCTCAGACCATGATGTAGGAGGGATTCTGGAGAGAGTGACTCATCTGGAAGCCCAACTACAAGTAGCAGACCATGCTGCTGAAGGACTTTGGGAGAGAGCGACCCACTTAGAAGCCCAAGTACAAGTAGCTCTATTTCCAGAAGACGAGCCACTTTCGGATGACGAGGAGGAGCCTTTCGAGGATGAGCCCTTAGAGAAGGAGCTACCCGAGGAGGAACCGGTGGAGATCGACGATGCACAATCGTACGTTTCTTCCGATGACGAGGATGCTTGATGATCCTTCTATTCTATCTTTCCTTTTCATTCATGCTTCGTTTATGTTATTTCTCATTTCAAACCTAGATGGGTAAGGTTGTTCCCATTCAATAAAAGCATGAGAAGTTTAATGTTTGAGTTATTTATTTTGTAGCCTTAAAATTTATTTAATTTTCAAAATGTTAGATGTTGTATTTCCTTACATGTACATAAATAGTGTTTAATATGCGATATATTTCTCATTGTTTTGTATTTGTGAGTGTGAAGAATCATGTCGGGAAGAGGACGTGGAGGTCGTGCTGGTGGCCTTGGTACCATCAACATGACAGCAGCTGAGCTGGCGGCACTAATCAACGATAGTGTGGCTGAGGCTCTAGCAGCACAGAACGCTGTAGGTAAATGCTATAACCTTTTACTAGTGAGGTCAATTCACCTCACAAAACGCCTTTCCCAAGCTTTATAATCTCGATCCTATATTATGTTTCTAAATCCAGGTCAGCAGAATCAGCAACCAGCATGCACCTTCAAAACATTTATGGACTGTAAGCCCCACACCTTTAGTGGAGCTGAAGGAGCTGTCGGACTACTCCATTGGTTCGAAAAAGTAGAATCGGTATTTGCCATGCGCAACTGCCCATTAATCAACCAGGTCAAGTTCACTTCTAGAACTTTGGAGGGCCCGACTCTCACTTGGTGGAATGCACATGTCCAGATGTTGGGTCTGGCTATGGCCAATGCACTGCCGTGGGAGGAGTTTAAGATGATGATGAAGGAGGAGTACTGTCCTCGGGATGAAATTCAAAAGTTGGAAGGAGAATTCTGGAACCTAAAGATGGAAGGTTCAGAAATTGAGCATTATACCACTCGTTCCCATGAGCTTGCTACCATGTGCCCACATATGGTGACTCCTGATTACAAGAGGATTGAGCTGTATATTGGAGGTTTAGTGCCACAGATTCAAAGTATGGTTACTTCTTCCAACCCTACTACCATCCAGCAGACTATCAGACTTACCCACAAGTTAATTGACCAGGCGATAACTCAAGGGACTCTACCCCTGAGGGGTTCGGTTTCTAAAGCTACCGACAATCATAAGCACAAGTTTGATCACAACTTTAACTCTCACTCCAACTCCAAGGGATCCCAGGTTAATCAACCTCAGCAACAGCAGCAGCAGCGTAGGTTTGAGCCTACTAAGAACTTCAACCAGACGACCTCTTCAGGTCAAAATCAAGGTGGTTATGTGGGAAGAGCCCCCAAGTGCAAAAAGTGTAATTACCGCCATGTCGGTGCTTGTAACCGTTGTCAACGGTGTGGCAAGATGGGCCACGCTGCAAAAGATTGTAGAGTTGATCTTCAGAACAAGCAACCATTCCGACTGCAAGGGTCCACAAGAGGATGTTTTTAGTGCGGTAAAGAAGGACATATTCAGAGGGATTGTCCTTAGTCGAAGAAGGGTGGTAATGGAAATCGTAATGGCAATGGTAACTGTTAGAAACTAAGTATATAATAGAGATAGTTTATGGCCAAACAATTGAAGCAACCCACTTTCTTAAGGGTTGTAAGATTGAGCTGGCTAGTCATATACTTGATATCGACCTCATGCCGGTCAGACTTGGTAGTTTTTATGTAATTGTTGGTATGGATTGGTTATCTAAAAACCAAGCTGAAATTGTCTGTCGTGAGAAAATTATTCGCATTCCTCTGCCTAGTGGAGAAATCCTTTCCGTTCAAGGTGAAAAGAGTGGTGCAGTTGTTGGCATCATATCATTCATAAAAGTGCAGAAGTGCCTGCATAAAGGTCATACTGCTATTCTGGCACTCGTTGCTGAACAACCATCAGAAGAGAAGAAAATTGATGATATTCCAATCGTTCATGATTTTCTGGAAGTGTTTCCTGAAGACTTGCCTGGTCTGCCACCACACCGTCAAGTTGAATTCCAAATCGATCTAGCACCCGGAGCGGCACCGATCGCTCGGGCACCTTATAGACTAGCACCTAGTGAATTACAAGAGTTGTCCACTCAGTTACATGAATTGTTGGATAAAGGCTTCATCCGACCTAGCTCATCGCCATGGGGAGCTTCGGTCCTGTTTGTCAAGAAGAAGGACGGGACTTTTTGTATGTGTATCGACTACCGCGAACTGAATAAAGTCACAATCAAGAATCGTTATCCTTTGCCTCATATAGATGATCTCTTTGATCAACTCCAAGGATCAAGTTTCTATTCCAAGATAGATCTTAGGTCCGGTTACCATCAACTGAGAGTCCGAGATGAGGATATCTCCAAGACTGCTTTCAGGACAAGGTACGGCCACTACGAATTTATGGTCATGCGTTTCGGATTAACCAACACACCCGCAGTGTTCATGGACCTCATGAACCATGTGTGTAAGCCATACCTGGATCAATTTGTCACCGTTTTCATCGACGACATCCTCATTTATTAGAAGAACAAGGAGGAACATGAGGAACATCTACGCTTAATTATGGAATTACTTAAGCAGGAGCAACTATATGCTAAGTTTTCCAAGTGTGAATTTTGGATTAAAGAAGTTCAATTCTTAGGATATGTGGTTAACGAGAAGGGAATACATGTCGATCCATCAAAGATAGAAGCCATCAAAGAACTGGGCAGCACCGATGACTCCGATTGAGGTGCGACAACTTCTAGGATTGGTTGGATATTACCGTCGATTTATCGAGGGATTTTCAAATATTGCACAACCCCTCACTGCCTTAACTAAAAAGGGTAAAGCCTACAACTGGGGCGATAACCAAGAGTCAGCATTCCAGCTCCTTAAGCAGAAACTTTACCCGGCACCTATTCTAGCTCTTCCGGAAGGAACGGATGATTTTGTGATATATTGTGATGCCTCCATTCAGGGTCTGGGTTGTGTTCTAATGCAACGAGAAAAAGGTGATCGCATATGCTTCGCATCAACTAAAGATTCATGAGAAAAACTACACTACTCATGACCTAGAGTTGGGAGCCGTAATTTTCGCACTTAAGATATGGAGACACTACTTGTACAGTACCAAGTGCACTATCTACACCGATCACAAAGAGTCTTCAGCATATATTCGAGCAAAAAGAGCTGAACATGACACATCGTCTTTGGGTCGAGCTCTTGAATGATTATGACTGTGTGATCCGGTATCATCCGGGTAAGGCTAATGTTGTAGCTGATGCCCTAAGTCGAAAGGAAACCAAGCCCAAATGAGTTCGAGCATTACAACTTACTATTCACCCCGGATTACCTGACAAAATCTGTAGTGCTCAACTCGAAGCCCTGAAAGAGGAAAACCTACCGCTTGAAGGCTAACGAGGTATGGAAGCACAACTCGAGGTCAAATCTGACGGTATTCGCTACTTCGCCGAGCGAATATGGGTTCCAGTATTCAAAAACTTAAGAGAACTAGTCATGGATGAGGCTTAAATCTCGTTACTCTATTCATCCAGGTTCCGACAAGATGTACCATGATCTAAAGATGATGTATTGGTGGACAAAGATGAAGGCCGATATAGCCACCTATGTGAGCAAGTGCCTGACTTGCGCGAAGGTCAAAGTTGAATATCAAAAGCCTTCTGGTCTTCTCCAACAACAAGAGATTCCTATGTGGAAATGGGAGCAGATATCCATGGACTTTATCACAAAATTGCCACGAACTCCTACCGGATGTGATACCATCTGGGTAATCGTTGATCGTTTAACAAATTCCGCTCACTTCTTATCAATCAAGGAAACCGACAAAATGGAGAAGCATACTCGTATTTACTTGAAAGAAGTAGTCTCTCGGCACGGGGTGCCAATCTCTATCATTTCGGATCATGATGCATGATTCACCTCTCGTTTCTGGGAATCGTTACATAAAGCTTTAGGCATGCGTCTAGATATGAGCACAGCATACCATCCTCAAACTGATGGCCAGACAAAACGTACTATTCAAACTCTGGAGGACATGCAACGAGCTTGTGTGATTGACTTCGGTAACACCTGGGAGTCTCACCTACCGTTGGTCGAGTTCTCCTACAACAACAATTATCACACTAGTATCAAGGCAGCTCCATTTGAAGCATTATATGGACAGAAATGCCGTTCTCCTATTTGTTGTGCCGAGGTTTGGAATAGTCAACTTACAGGTCCTGAACTCGTACTTGAAACTTCTGAGAAAATCATTCAAATTAGAAACCGTATAGCCGCAGCTCGTGACCGTCAAAAGAGCTATGCCGATAAGCGTCGTAAACCGTTAGAATTTCAAGTAGGGGATATGCTCTTGTTAAAAGTCTCACCTTGGACGGGTGTCATTCGTTTTGTGAAACGAGGCAAGCTGAATCCTCGTTATGTTGGACCATTCAAGGTAGTAAAGAGAATTGGTCTAGTAGCGTATCAACTGGACCTGCCTAAAGGACTTAGTGGTGTACACAACGTCTTTCATGTCTCAAACTTGAAGAAATGTCTAGCAAACGAGTCACTCGCGGTTCCTCTTGAGGAACTACACATTGATGAACAGTTGAGTTTCATCAAAGAACTAGTGGAAATCATGGATAGGGAAGTCAAAACGTTAAAACGCAGTAAAATCCTTATTGTCAGAGTCTGTTGGAACTTGAAGCGAGGACCGGAATTCACTTGGGAGCATGAGGATCAGATGATGCGCAGGTATCCTCATCTATTGAAGCACTCCACGTCAAATTCTTAAGGTACTATTTTAATTTTCGGGACGAAAATTCTTTCAACTAGGGGATGATGTGACATCCAGGAAATTTTTATTTATTTATTCTATTTTAATTTTCGGGACGAAAATTCTTTCAACTAGGGGATGATGTGGCAATCCAGACTTTTCATGTTAACCCAGTTAGCAATCCAGTTAAACCCGGACTATTCACAAACTTCAGGGACTTGAATTGTCAATTTTCAAACTCAAAACTCAAGGACTATTTGTGTATTTAGCCTAAACCTAATTATATTTGACCTTGTAAGGTCAAAATAAATTATCTAAATATTGTTGACTTTTAAAAGTCAAACAATCCATGTTCTAATTCCATCTAAACCGTAGGGACTGTTTCTGCCAAATTCTGAAACCCTAATACTGAAAACCAGAGGGACTAATTCTGTAATTAACCCTAACTTGATTCCTGTTAGACCTACTAAAGTCAAACTCGCAGTTTTGCCCAAATCCGAATTCCATACTTGAAATTCGTTGCTATTAGTAACTGATATCCATGTTAACGACATTAATGATCTTAATTAAGGTCTTAATCATCGACATTACGTGCATTTAAACTCAATAATGGGAATTAAAAATGTAACTGACGAACTCAATGCTAAATCGATCGAATTCGTTCATACACGTACTTTAGTCGAGTCCCTATGAACCTCATGCGTATTCTCATTTGGCCGGAGTAGCAACTGGAGTCGCCAGAAACTAACCTGCAAGTGATCAGACTGAGCATTGATCGATCACCATCAATTCTAACTCCATTCTGGTTATTGAAACTTCCTACACCTTCGTTTTTACTCGTATACTGAAAGCCCTATGTTAATTAGAGCTTACAACAATGATTTTAACATGAACCCGATTCTAGGGTTCGTCCGATTACGGTTTAATCAAACCCTAACCTAGACACATTTGCAATGCAATTAATTCATATCAGTAGATTCGCAACTCTCTGTATAATGATAGCCCCATGTCAATTTGATCTCAAATCATCGAATTAATCAAAATCCTATAACTAGGGTTCGTTCATAATATGTTTTAGGGTTTTTGATCTGGAACTAAACCAAAATGAAATTAATTCTCATACAGAGATTCGAAATGTCCTAATTAGTAAAAGACCCATGTTTTTATCAAGATTTAATATCGAATTCAACAGATTTGATTTTGGGTTTATATCTAGGGTTTTGTAGGATCGTGAGAATACAAGATGGTTCTTTTCTTAGTTGAGGTTGGCGGAAACAAAATCAACTACACAATTTATAATCAAGTAAACACAAAGAATACCGATAAACACTGTTGTATTAAGCTTTTGTGAATGCAAAGATTACAAGTGAGAAACTCAATGAATAAGTATGACAAGCACTGCAAGCACCGTTACAATGAAGTGGCAACTCAGTATTTATAGTAACTTAGAATCAAGACAGACCCTTGATTCTAAGGATCAGATCGAACACAAGCCGTTGATCTTGTTTATTAATTTACATTACACGTAAAGGCTAATCTAGTTAACTTTACTGAAACATTTTCTTTATTCATGATTGTTTGCATGCTTGGAGAAGTGTATTGTTGTCCGTCAATGGTTGAGCATAGCGGTTCCTTCTGCTTTGAGTCTGTCAGTTGCTTTTGCAGAAAGGTGTCAGAGACGCTTGGCCTGGATAGTCAGCTGCAACGTTTGGTTTTCAGAGAATAGAGCTATCAGCTGCAAAGAGTGAAGGTTGCTGCTGATAAGCCTATCAGCAGCAACTTGTGCTGAATGCTGCTGATAAGCCTATCAGCAGCAACTTGTGCTGAATGCTGCTGATAAGCCTATCAGCAGCAACAAGTGTTGAATGCTGCTGATAAGCCTATCAGCAGCATTTGTACTTAGAATAATTTGGTAGCAATCAGTCTTTGGTTCTACAAACTCACCCTAGACTGATGCAACCAAAAATTCTTCTAATCACTTTGCTGCTGAAGCTTTTGGATGTGGCTGACTATCCTTTCAACCTCATAGCCTCTTGGATCCTTGCTGGGATTGTTCAGTAGAAGTTCAGACAGAGTCTTGATGTCTTTGTGTTGCATTTTGTAGATTGCTTTGCTTGAACATCTCATCTGCTGCTTCTTTACATCAGTCAGTGTGAACTCATCCAAATCAGCATTGTAGGTCCAGGATACAAATGGAGAGTGGGACTTGAGTGGTTTGATGTTTATGATCACATCTTTGCTAGGGTTGAAGTAGTGTTTGATAGCTAGCATAAGATGTTTCCCACTCTCATTTGTAGGCTTATGAGCTTCACCCAGCTCTAAAATTCTTTGAAGATCGGAGTTAGGTAATTGCAGAACCTCATCAACAGACCTGTAAGTGGATCTTCTTCTCTCAGTTCTCCCCCTGAAGATCTCAAACACTTGATCTTGTGAATTGTAGAACCAGTTAACTATATTTCTTGAGCCTGCTGCATAAGCCAGAAAAATTCTAATGGCTTCCAGACGGGCAACAGGAGCAAAAACTTCATCATAGTCAATGCCTTCTTCTTGAGTGTAACCTTGAGCTACCAGTCAGGCTTTGTTCTTGACTACGATGCCCCTCTCATCTTGCTTGTTTCTGAAAACCCATCTTGTTCCAATGGTTGTTTGACCAGGTGGAAGATCAACAAGCTTCCAAACATCTTGTCTTTTGAATTGCAGCAATTCTTCCTGCATTGCTTCAATCCAGCTGTTGTGCTTGAGAGCTTCATCAATCCTTTTGGGTTCCACCTGTGATAGAAAGCAAGAGAACAAACAAATGTTGGCTTCATGAGACTTACTTCTTGTCTGGATGCCTGTGTGGACTTGGCCAATGATGTTTTCCAGAGGATGCTCTTTGTTTATCCTCTGAGCAGGTATCACATCCAGCCGTATTCCCTCTTCAAGATTACTGTGGTTTAGATCAGTATTGTCTTCAGATGTGTGGAGAGGAGCTTGGAGGATCTGATCATTGTGTTCCACATAGTCAGCAGCATTAGCATCAGAGGCCTCTTCAGCATGAATTGAGGAGGCTTCATTTAGGATTTCATTGTCAGAGAGATTGCTGCTTGTGGTGTTGGATGTACCGGCTTCACCTGCACTGGCTTCAATAGCTTCTGCCACTGATGAAGGATCAATGGATGGCCTTTTCATCCTGATGTAGGGACTGGGAAACTCCAGTCTGTAGTCAGAAGAAGAGGTTGAGGTAGAAGGTGTTGAGTTTGAAGAAGGAGGCTCCATATTTGAGAATATGAGGGGCTCAAATATCTGGGTGAAGGAGTCTATATCAAAAAGCCAGTTGGGACCTTTGCCTTGTTCACAGACAACGTGTTCCTTGCATTCCACATTAGCAGATTCTTCCACAATCCGAGTCCTAGAATTGAACACTCGGTAGGCCTTCGATTGAGAGGAGTAACCCACAAAGTAACCTTCATCAGACTTTGCACCGAATTTAGGAAGAACTCCATGTGTGATGAGGATGGTACATGGACATCCAAAGGGCTTCAGGAAGCCAATGTAGGGAACTCTTTTGAGCCAGAGTTCATAGGGAGTTTTCTAGAGAGGCTTAACAATAAGGACTCTATTCTGCACATAACAAGCTGTGCTTACTGCTTCTGCCCAGAAAGTAAGGGGCAGCTTTAAGTCAGCCAGCATAGATCTTGCTGATTCAATCAGAGTCCTGTTTCTTCTTTCAGCAACCCCATTTTGTTGAGGAGTTCTTGGAGCACTGTACTGCCTTTCAATGCCCTTGCTCTCACAGAAACTGTTCAAAGTGTGATTTTTGAACTCTGTTCCCTGATCACACCTTATGATCTTTACCTTCAGATTGCTTTGATTCTCTACCCTGAGAATATATGATTTGAGAATCTCAGCAGTTTCATCTTTTGTTCTTAGGAAGAATACCCAAGAGAATCTGGAGAAGTCATCAGTGATCACCAGACAGTAGGACTTTTTGCCCATTGACATGACATTTGTAGGACCAAAGAGATCCATATGCAGTAGCTGGAGAGGAGTGTCATTTGTGTTCAATGTCTTGGGCTTCTGGGAACTTTTGTGTTGTTTTCCCTTCAAGCAGGCAATGCAATGATCGTCTAGCTGGAATTCTTTGTCAGGAAGCCCTCTGACAAGATTGTCCTTCACTAATTTATTGATTGTTTTGATGTTAACATGGCTTAACCTCCTGTGCCAGAGAGCGGATTCATCAACTGATGCCTTTGACAGAAAACATGAAACACTACCAGATGGAGTGACTTCATTCATGTCAAGCACATATAAGTTGTCCTGTCAAGCAGTTAACTATTATCTTTCACGCAAATGATTGTATTATTATCCTACGAACTTAAAAATAATATATTTAATATATATTATTCTTCTAGACCATTTTTTTGGTACGAACACATGAATATATATATTTATATATTTATTATTCGTAATTAGAAACGATCAACACGAAACGTATTAATCTTAACTTAAATATTATATTAAGAAATCCTTAATTCCCGTGGACACGTTCGTCTACTCTTTGATCATTAGAGCGTTCTAGCATGTTCAATCTTCCATGTCATCATCACAAAATCCTATATGTCCCTAACTTATGTGTTTATAATTCTAGGGCACACGTAAACCGTGCACGCTAACACTTGACGTTCCAAATCTCATAATTGTGTGATACTACCTACTACGCAACGCATGTGAGTTTTCACGGCCCCTTTTACTGTTTTACAATTGGGGGAGAAAAGATGTTGTAAACATTTTTGGTTATGCAATTCATATATGTTATCACTTGTTTAACTATGCGTACACATCTATCACTAAGTCCTCACTTCGGACCGTTAATATGAACATAGCGAGGTAAGTTGAGTAGGACAACTGGGTTTGATAAACCTCACCCGCGTTAGTCGCGCTTACCCGACTCGATGTCGAACGGGTGCAGTCTTGACCTAAACATGCACCATGGTTGATAGGCCTGGTGGGAGGCAAAAACATAAACAGTCAGCTGTCGGTTGTGAGCGCATTAGTTAACATGCTTATGGGTTAGCTACCTATTGATTTATATATTGAATGTACATTAGCCTATTGAACTTTGTTGCAAACTAAAACCTGTGAACTCACCAACCTCTTGTTGACATTTTCTTACATGTTTTCTCAGGTTGCTTTAGATAAGGCACAGGTGCACACATAGGGCATGCATTGAGTCTTATGTTTTATTTATAAAATAATATTGTTGAATTGCTTGTACTTTACCTTTGGACTTTGTTTGGACTGAACAATTTGGGACTTTTCTTGGGCGCGTTTGTTTTGCGCTTCCGCACTTACTTTGACCATTTATGATATATTTTCATTTTAGTCTCATATAGTGTCGTTCAATGTAACTAATGACTGAGATCCTGGTTTGTCACTTCCCAAACGGTAAAACTCCGTTAGTTGAAATTGGGGGTGTGACATTAATGATTCGTCAGCTTCATTTGTTGAACTAACGTGATTCACTTCATCATCAATATCTTGATGTAATCATTCTAATTCAGAATCAGAAGAGCTATCGAACATTTCACCTTGTAAATTATCCACTGGATTTGAATCACCATTATCATTCACATGTCCAGGAAGATTATCTTGCTTTGGATCTTCAATATTTTCTTCAAAGTCAAAATGAAATGAATCATTGTCTTGAGTGTCATCAGGATGACTTTCTGATCTTTACCTCCAGTGTCTCCATCTCCTTTATCATTGTCATGTTTGTTCTTATCATCAGTAGACTTCTCATTGTGTTGTGCCTTAAGATCATCCATTTGCTTCTTAAGATCATAGATTAAAGCAGTTAGATATCCCTGATTTGCTTCTAGGGCCATGATTTTTGAATTCTATACACCCACTTGTAGTTCCAAAGTGAACACCCTTTCTTATAGAACATGTTGATCTACTGGTGCAAAGGTTGATGAATCCACAGGGCTTTTTCCTTTATCCTTCTTAGCCCTATAAGCTTTAGAGGATGACACTAGAAATTGATTTGTGTCGAACACTTCAGGTGTTGGACCAACTTGAGATGATGATTGGGGTTGAGATGAAGTAAGTAGTGGTGAATGTAGTACTTGAGATGGTGTGGGAGTTGTTGGAGTGGATAGGTTTGTAGGTGTAGATGTGGTACGTGGTACTCTAATATGTCTCGGATCTCTTCGTTTTCGTGGTTTGGAAATTAAGTCCTGATCCGGTGAGTAATCAGCATCGGTGTCTTCTTGAGTAGACGAGGAAGTGAGAGGAGGATTCTCAACTCTACATCGTTGGTTTTCCATTTCCATGACAAACCGATTTCTTGGTACTTGTGGTCCTTCAGGAGTGCCTTCATTATCAGAAGATATGACCTCGGCTTCTTCTAACTCAGGTACAACTTGGACAGCCGGCTCTGCCACTTCCTCATTGAGTACGGCAGCAAATCTTCCAAACTTTTCTAGGGGATGCAGCCCCTGAAATACCCCTTTTCCCTGCTTATTGACGTTCATGAACTTGAAGATCAATGGCCCCATAGATTTCAGGTCCAATGTGTCAACAGTAGGTTCCATATTAGCATGATTCATGTTGAGAATGATCTGGATAAACCTAGGATACATCAGAAAGATATCCTTCTTGCCCCCTTTTAGGTTGCTTTTCATCTCTTCAAACACCATCGTGGAAAAGTTGTAATTCCAACTCATGGTCAGGGCAACCATAGCTGATGAGATAGTAGTGTTTATTTCATCAAATCCTCCCTTTCTTCCAACGCGTGTGCAAGATATCTCCAATACGGATGTAGCAGCTTCTTGTATAATGGTTGGTAGTTTCCTTCATAACCCATTCTTAACAGAATTGGAGTAACTGTATCTGTAGCAAGCTTTGTGGGATGGTCATGCTCATCTTCAAACTGTAGAGCAGTTCTAATGATAGCTTCTGAAACTCTGATTCTCCTTGTGCGACCTGTTGTATAGATGCAGTGGACCAAAACTCATGAATGTGACTTCTGTAGATAACAGGATTTTCCATCACATCAAAGTTGATAGGGGAAAGTGTCAACCACAACCATAGACTTGAAATATTCAAATTCCTCAGGTGGGTCCAGAGTGAATGCACAAATATTATGATTTGGAACAAATCTCATATCGGCCATATCTGCATGAACCAAAATAAGTTAGTGCCCAAACAAATAATTTAATTTTAAAAAGAAATTCAAAGTTCTAGAGTTCTCGGTCTATTAGGGGTTAATGGTTCCCCTAAAACCACACGGTGAAGAAAGTTTCACGGCCTTCAGATTTCACGTCCTCTATAGGGTTCTCGTTAAAAAAGGTTTACGACTCTTTTAGACATGAACTCAACACAGTTCACGGTATCCTTTGTGGTTCACGGTAGGATTAACCGTATACGGGAAATCAAAGAGGTTCACGGTACTTTGAGCTTTTAACCGTGAACCTCTCCTTTTCAATGGGCAATCCTAAACCGACTCAATCTTTCAACATAATCATGACCTTCTGAGAAATTGATTGTACATTCATGGTCGTCCACCACTTCCGACCCTATACAACCTTTCAATTTCAACTTTTATCCAAAAACACCCTTCCATGATTGTGAGTTCACAATTTTAACAGGTTTTCACCCAAATCAATAATCAATAGTTGTCCATTGTTGGCTACCAAACTCATAACACAAGTGGCGGAGCTTGAAAAAATAGACCGTCCAGCACACATCAAGTTTTTGGCGCCATTATCGGGGACACTTAGGCGATAGCGTATCTAAATGTGATTAAACTTATCTGATTTGTTGGTCCTTTTGTGTCCTACTACGTGGAATGGCAAGAATTGAATGTTCCTCCAGAGCAAAATGGACCTGACTGGTTAAGGAGACGTCAGAAAGGTTTGACCAGATTAAGGCACGAATGAAGGCCGCTCAAAATCGTCAGAAGTACTATTAGAAGTCAAATTCGCAACTTATAATTCAAATTCAAGATCCCACGATCGATGTCAGCTTGATTTTGTAACTGAAAAACATTCATAGCATTAAACAATCATCATTAGGACCATTATCAGCTTCATCATTGCCGAATTCAAACCCATAATGAACATTATTGTCGTAACCGTCGATGTCATTGCCTTATACCACCGAATTCATCAAATTCATATAACCATTTCATGCTTTGAGCCTCTGCACTCGATAAACGATCCACACTGAAACTCCTGCACACACTAATTTGATCGAAGAAGCAGTCACGGTCGCAGGAGGTCGAGCCAGTCGTGGTCGGCACCTGTTTTGGTCGAGCACTATCAACCCGACATCCAATATGGTAATTGAAACCCTTCTCTGATTCTTTTAGTCTATAGAATGAAAGCCCTAACCTAATTAGGGTTCACATCATCGGATTTAACTCTATCGAATAACTAGGGTTCATATTATTTCGTTTTAGTCGAACCCTAACAATCCGATAACAAATATTGAAATTGAGCACACCCTTAACTTCGTCTCAATGCATAGATTGAAAGCCCTATGATAACTCAATCAATTAACATCGAATTGAACTTCATCCGAAATCTAGGGTTTGTTCTTATTCAAATTTGGGGATCTTGGCATTAAACGTAACATGAATCAAATTAAACCATACCAGTAGTTTCGAAATGTTCCAAACAGTAATAGCCCCATGAATCCAATGATTTTTACTATCGACATTAATAGAATTGATCCCTCGTTCTAAATATAGGTTTTTGGCTTCTAAATCTTCAAATAATCGAACCAAATCCAATTGTTTTTTGCAATTATCTTTCACCTCAGACTCGTAATGGCTCGATTTACAAAACCCCTTTACTGTTTTGAATCGTTATTACCGAATTTGTGAGTTGTGGGCTAGGATCGATCGCGGGTTGATATGGGGGAGGGATCACAGGGACTTGTTTGATAAAAACGTTTTGGTCATGGTCTGTTTGCAAATTGGGTTGGAGCTGAGTTGGTTATGTGCGTGTGTTCATGGGGAGGAGACCCGGGTTCGAATCCTCCCCCCCTGTTTTCGACATTTTTATTATTTTAAACTATTAATTAAATACTTAACCTATCCCTATATTATTATAATATTATATTAGCGTGTTTTGAAACCCGAAATTTCCAGTAGGCTCGGGTTTGGTTTATAAACCTTATTTATTATTAAAAACTCATATCTAAAATAGTATTTATATTATTTTCAACCCAAAACTCCAACTAAAAAGAATATATTTATATATATATCATTTTCATCACGTTCATAAACATTTTGTAGCGTTTCAAGGTTATAAATAATATAGTTATTCGTATTATTTACACTCGTTACATCCTCGAATAAAAATAATAAATTATTATTTTTGTCACGCAAGTTAATTGTTTACGTTACTTCGCTAAACTTAAAAATAATATAATAAATTATATTATTTTTCTAGACTTTTAGTTAACAACAACACACTTGAATATATTTATTATATATTATTTTGTCATTCGTCGCGTAACGTATATATATCTTAATTATTGATTAAAGAATTCTTATTCCTGTGGACACGTTCGTCTACTCTTGATTATTAAAACGTTTCTTTTGGACGTTTCTCATTCCGTGTCCTTGTCACAATTCCCATTTTATCCCTAATTGTTCTGTGTATAGATCTAGGGCATATGTAAGCCGTTGCAGGCTAACACTCGTGGTTCCAATCGTATTCTAGTGTGAACTACCTACGCCGTTCATGTGAGTTTTCACGGCCCCTTTTACTGTTTTATCTTGGGGGAGAAAACATGTCGCTTACTATTTTTGGAATATTGTATTCATGTGTTATCAATGTTAAAGCTAAGCGTAACACGCTATCACTGAAAGTCCTCATCACACATCGGACCGTTAATATGGAGTTTAGCGAGGTAATGTTTAGTAGTACTACTGGGTTTGACAAATCCCACCCGTGTTAGTCGCGCTAACTCGATCGGAGATCGAACGGGTGAAATGTTAGCCTACTCACATCGTCGGGGTTGATAGACCTGGCAGGAGGTAAATAAATAAACAGTCAGCTTTGGTTGCGAGCGCTTAAGTTAAACATGAACATAGGTTAGCTACCTATAGATACATATTGAATGATCAATAATATGGTAAACATTTATTTATATACTGAAACCTGTGAACTCACCAACCTCGTGTTGACATCTTTTCTTACATGTTTTCTCAGGTCGCTAAGATAAGGCACAGGTGCACACATAGGACATGCATGGAATTCTTCTTTTGATTTATGTTTTATTAAACTGTTTGGACTGTTTTGAATTGTGATTGGTTTGGACTTTTGGACTTTTTGGGCGCGTGTGTTTTGCGCATTTACTTTCTTTACGCTTCCGCATTAACTCTGATTGATATGATATTTTCATTTGAGTCCCATGTAGAGTCGTTCAATGTAACTAATGACTGAGATCCTGGTTTGTTACTTCCCGAAACGGTAAAACTCCGTTAGTTGAAATTGGGGGTGTGACAGATTGGTATCAGAGCCATAGGTTATAGAGAACTAGGATTGCATACTAGTCTATAACCTCACACATTAGTTACATGTCATAAACCTTGCATGTTTGGCACTTATATGTTATATTACAGGACCATGTCGTCAACTCCACCACCAACACCTAAGGCACCTACCGTATCGTCCCCGGAGCCCAAAAGGAGCCGGACTAGTTCTAGTGACAATTCGGTTGATCAGGGTGAACCGAGTAGCGCGCAAGCAACGAATCCTGCTCGCAATTGGAATGCATACCCGCAAATGATTCAATGATGGATCGAAATGGGAAATGTCCCATCACCCTACTTTGGTTCCACTTCCACATCATCTACTTTACCTAGCTTGCCCTGCACTATGGAACAAGCTTTTGCAGCTTTTGTATTTTTCATGTCTAGAGAGTTAAGCAGTGTGAAAGATGCTACTGATGAGATACTTGACATTCTGCAGCGAGAGTCACAAATAGAGGAGAATAAGGTAGGGATAGAGCTTTTGACTGCTGAACTAGCAGTAACGGATCAGGTCCATAACGTTTTGGTAGATCGGGTTACACATTTGGAGACGAGGGTGGACACCTCGGATTTTGAGGTAGGAGGGATTCTAGAGAGAGTGGCTAATATGGAAGCCCAGCTACAAGTAACAGACCATGCTGCTGAAGGACTTCGAGAGTGAGTGACGCACTTAGAAGCCCAACTGCAAGCAGCCCTATTTCTGGAGGATATTCAACTTTCGGACGATGAGGAGGAGCCCTTCAAGGATGAGCCGGTAGAGGAGGAGCCACCCAAGGAGAAACCGGTGGTGATCGAGGATGTGCAATCATACGTTTCCTCCGATGAAGAGGATGTTTAATGATCTTTCTATTCTATCTTTCCTTTTTTCATTCATGCTTCGTTTATGTTATTTCTCTTTTCAAACCTAGATGGGTAAGGTTGTTCCCATTCAAAAAAAGCATGAGAAGTTTAATGTTTGAGTTATTTATTTTGTAGCCTTACAAATTAATTAATTTTCTAAATGTTAGATGTTGTATTTCCTTACTTGAACATAAATAATGTTTAATATGCGATATATTTCTCATTGTTTTGTATTTGTGAATGTGAAGAATTATGTCGGGAAGAGGACGTGGAGGTCGTGCTGGTGGCCGAGGCACCATGAACATGACAGCAGCTGAGCTGGCGACACAAATCAACGATAGTGTGGCAGAGGCTCTCGCAGCACAGAATGCTGCAGGTAAATGCTTTAGCTATTGACTAGTGAGGTCAATTCATCTCTAAAAGTACCTTTCCTAAGTCCTTTAACCTTGAACCTTTATTATGTTTCTAAATCCATGCCAACAGAATCAGCAACCAGCATGCACGTTCAAAACATTTATGGACTGTAAGCCCCACACCTTTAGTGGAGCCGAAGGAGCTGTCGGACTACTCCGTTGGTTCGAAAAAGTAGAATCGGTGATTGCCATGTGCAACTACCCATTGGCCAATCAGGTCAAGTTTGTCGCTGGAACTTTGGAGGGTCCGGCTCTCACGTGGTGGAACGCTCAGGTCCAGATGTTGGGTCTAGTCATGGCAAATGGACTCTCGTGGGAGGAGTTTAAGACAATGATGAAGGAGGAGTACTGCCCTCGGGATGAAATTCAGAAATTGGAGGGAGAGTTCTGGAACTTGAAAATGGAAGGTTATGAAATTGAACTGTATATCACTCGCTCACATGAGCTTGCTACCATGTGCCCACATATGGTGACTCCAGACTACAAGAGGATCGAGCTGTATATTGGAGGTCTAGTGGCTCAAATTCAAAGTATTGTTACTTTGTCCAACCCTACTACCATCCAGCAGACGATCCGACTAGCCCACAAGCTAACCGATCAGGCGGTGACTCAAGGGACTTTACATCCGAGGGGTTCGATCTCTAAACCCACTGACAATCATAAACGCAAGTGTGATCACCACTCCAACTCTCACTCCAGCTCCAAAGGACCCTAGCCCAACCAACCTCAGCAGCAGCGTAGGTTTAAGCCTAATAAGAACTTCAACCAGACGACTTCTCCAAGTCAAAATCAGGGTGGTTACGCGGGGAAGTCTCCCAAGTGTAACAATTGCAACTTTCATCACTTCAGAATTTGCAACCGTTGTCAGCGGTGTGGCAAAATAGGCCATGCTGCCAAAGATTGTGGGGGTGAGTTACAAGCCAAGCAGCCTTTTCAACAGCCTGGGTCTACTAAGGGTTGTTTCGAGTGTGGGAAAGAGGGACATTTTTGGAAGAATTTTCCTCAATTAAAGAAGGGAGGTAATGGAAACCACAACCCTAGTCAGAATAACAGCAATGGGGGCAACAACGTCAATAATGGATGAAATGGTGCGAAGGGACGAGCCTTCGTGCTAGGATATGGAGAAGCTCGTTATGATCATAATGTGGTCAACGGTAAATTTCTCTTAAATAGTTACTTTACTTCTGTCCTTTTTGACACTGGTGCTGATAGGAGTTTTATATCTAGAAAACTTAGTGATATGATAAAAGGAACTCCAACTCTGTTAGAAGCTAAGTATGTAATAGATATAGCCGATGGTCAAATAATTAAAGCAACCCACATTCTTAAGGGTTGTAAGCTTGAGCTAGCTAGTCATAAACTTGATATCGACCTTATGCCGGACACGCTTGGTAGTTTTGATGTAATTGTCGGCATGGATTGGTTATCTAAAAACCAAGCTGAAATCATCTGTCATGAGAAAATTGTTCGCATTCCTCTTCCGAGTGGAGAAACCCATTCCGTTCAGGCCGAAAAGGTTGGTGCAGTCATGGGCATCATATCCTTTATGAAAGCACAGAAATGCTTTCAAAAAGGGCATACTGCTATTTTGGATCTCGTTGCTGAGCAGCCATCAGAAGAGAAGAAGATTGATGATATTCCCATCGTTCGTTAATTTCTGGAAGTATATCCCGAGGATTTGCCTGGTCTGCCACCACACCATCAAGTTGATTTTCCCATCATCCGAGCTAGCTCATCGCCATGGGGAGCTCCAGTCCTATTTGTCAAGAAGAAGGACGAAACTTTCCGTATGTGTATCGACTATCGTGAACTGAATAAAGTCACACTCAAGAACCGTTATCCCTTGCCTCGTATAGACGATCTCTTTGATCAACTCCAAGGACCAAGTTTCTATTCCAAGAGAGATCTTAGGTCCGGTTACCATCAATTGAGAGTCCGAGATGAGGATATCTCTAAGACTGCTTTCAGGACAAGGTACGGCCACTACGAGTTTATGGTCATGCCTTTCGGATTAACCAACGCACCTGCGGTATTCATGGACCTCTTGAACCGTGAGTGTAAGCCATACCTTGATCAATTCTTCATCGTTTTCATCGACGACATTCACATTTATTCCAAGAACAAGGAGGAACATGAGGAACATCTACGCCTAATTTTGGAATTACTTAAAAAGGAGCAACTATATGCTAAGTTTTCCAAGTCTAAATTCTGGATTCGAGAAGTTCAATTCTTAGGACATGTGGTTAACGAGAAAGGAATACATGTCTATCCATCAAAGATTGAAGCCATCAAGATTTGGTCAGCACCGACGACTCCGACTGAGGTGCGACAATTTCTGGGATTGGCAGGATATTACCGTCGATTCATCGAGGGATTTTCAAAAATTGCATAACCTCTCACTGCAACTGGGGCGATAACCAAGAGTCAGCATTCCAACATCTTAAGCAGAAACTTTGCAGCGCACCTATCCTAGCTCATCCGAAGGGTACGAATGATTTTGTGGTGTATTGCGATGCATCCATTCAAGGTCTGGGATGTGTCCTAATGCAGCGAGAAAAGGTGATCGCATATGCTTCGCGTCAACTAAAGATTCACGAGAAAAACTACACCAGTCATGATCTAGAGTTGGGAGCCATAGTTTTCGCACTTAAGATATGGAGGTTTAATCATTCTAAACATACTGACTTTGCTTACTGGTCTGCTGCCTGAGCACTTAGTAAGTGCGCAGGACCTTGCTAATGCGTACTTGACAAGTGCGTAGAGAGTTCTTCTTGCGTACTTGGTATGTACGCATGATCTTTCTCCTGCGTACTTGGTAAGTACGCAGGACGTCCCTACTGCGTACTTGACGTCCTGCGTACACCGTATGCATTTGCATCCAAATTCCCTTGTTGTCCTACTATTCTTTCCCGTTTTATATTTCTTTCTAATAGTGCTTCGTCTTGTGCCTTTGATATCTCATTCATCAAATCTGGTGTTATAATCAGCTGACACGCTTTGATCCGTATAGGTTCCGATTCTTCCTTTCTGCTTAAAGCGTCAGCCCCCACGTTTGCCTTGCCTGGATGGTACAATATCTCACAGTCATAGTCCTTCAGTAACTCTAACTACCTCCTTTGCCTCATGTTTAATTCCTTTTGCCCAAAAAAGTACTTCAGGCTTTTGTGATCTGAGTAGATGGGGCATTTAACTCCATACAGATAGTGCCTCCATATTTTTAACGAGAAAACTACTGCTGCTAATGTAGGTCCCTATGGCGCGTCTACGAATCGATCTCGTGATATGACATGACGTTTACTCGGAGTGTGGAATCCAACGAGTAACCCTTTATACGCATAAAAGACAATGCAAACAAGCAAGTAAATAACCTTCTATACTCGTATTTCAAATCACAATGATGTTTACAGACTCAATCGGACTTCTCTGTTCTATTTGGTTCTGTTCTGATCTATCTTGAACGACTGACTCTGTAAACATATATATAGATAACTGACCTGATATAGGCGAACTTATTAAGTTCGCCTCTAACAGCTTAAGCGAACTTAACAAGTTCGCCTCAGTTAGACTTAAGCGAACTTATTAAGTTCGCCTCTGATAGACCAGGCGAACTTAACAAGTTCGCCTCTAGGCTATACTTGTAAAACACTTAGTGACATTTGAAATTTACATAACAAAAACATAAAGACATAAAATCTAACAATTACAAGCTTTTGTCATTACAAACTATGTCCTAACAGACTCCCCCTTGAGAATAGCTTGATCTTCAGTCTTCAGTCTATCTTGAACTCTTCCAGTTATCCGGTAGTCTGCTGCCAGCATGCCCTCCATATCTTCTGCATATCTCCAAAACTCTTTAGTACTGTAGACCTTGTTCTCTCCAAACATCAGTGAACATTATTTCATTCTTTCGCAACGTCCTCTGATCTTTCTTTGAGAAATTGATAAGATTCAGTGCATCATAGAAACATACAATGACCTTATTGTCTTTATCTTCAATCTTTGCTTCATCAGTATTAACATCAACATACCACCATTTCATATTCTCAAGAAAGTCTTGAGGAATCTTCTTTAACGGTATCTTTTGAATAGCAAGCACTGGTTTATACTTGTATCTCCAGGTCACTTTCCCAGTCTTTGGATCTGTGTTCTTCACTCTCTTTCCCTTTTGTGGTTTCAGCCGATCATACTTTCCTGAACTTCCTTCTTTCTTGATCAAGTTTGCTATCACATCAGCCAAACCATTCTTCGATCTATTAATGAGTGGCTTTGAAGCTAAACCATCTATTTCACACATTGGCAAGGTATTGAAATACTTGATCCTCGGCTTTAAGTATTGAACACCGTCAGATCGTTTAAATGCAAATAATTTTGATTCATCATCATAGAACCAACTTATGATCCTTCCTACACACTGCTCTTTATTCACATATTTCTCTTTCTGAGCAGGTTGTGCTGGAGACTTGGGTAGCACCTTCATCCAACTGTTTACAACTTCTCTCTACTGTTCTCGTGTCATCCCCGTATTTCTGTACATCACAGGTTCTTCATTAACCTTCGGAGACTCAGTGTGAGTAGTTTCAGTTTCAGCATCTTTATCAGTATCCATCTTTGAATCAGCAGTATCTTCAGGCATTGTGATGTCTTCAGCAGAGTCCATAGAGTCTGTTACTCCTTCATAAGTAAATTTAGGAATAACATCATCTTGGATAAAGTTATACGGCACTTTAAGACCATCACAACCTTCATAAGTAACACTATCTTTATCTTTCTCTATCTCAATCTCTACTATTTCTCCTTCTTCTATCTCATTATCCGACATATCATCTTCCATGTCATTGAATAAATCATCAATGTCATCAAGACATGCAATCTTTTCAGCTTCCTCTTCTTCTGGATCTTGAAAGAACTCCAATAATAGAATTTCTTCTTCATTAGTACCAGAAGTATCTTTGTTTCCTTCAAGTGATTGTGATGTCGACTCCCCCAAACCCTAGATATAGGATTAGCGTTAGTGTATTGACGATCACCCTCAATATTTCCAGCAGGATCATTGTCTTCATCACCACGTCTTTGAATAGACTCTGTGTGACAAGTATCAGGTATCCTCAACTCCCCTGTGCGTCAAGATGTTGAACGAGTTTAGTCACCAATGCTTGCATATCAGCTATCTGTTGAGCTTGAGTCTAAATCACCAGCTGTCGTTGTGAATCAGTAGACACAAGAGTATCTACCTGAGCTTGTAATGTAAGCACTTGAGATTCAAGGAAAGTAATCCTTTCAGAATCAGAAGGCTTAGACGGACCAGCTGTCGATTGTGGAACTGAAGGACTTGCAGTAGGAGTAATGATCGGAGGAATATGAGTTCTAACCGGAGATGTATCTTTAGATCTTGGAGGAGTAATAATCAAGGAAGCAACTAAATTAGCATCCTCTACTCCCTGAAAAGTTTGTGCAGCAGCAATTGAAGCAGACATTAACTTTTGAGTCTTAGGATCTGGATTAAAGTCATTATCAGACTCAGTACTTTCATCAACCAAGGATCTTTTTCCAAGTACTGAACCGGAAGGAGGATCCCGAACAGACTTTCTTCTTGGTCGTCTGGCATGAGATTTAATGCGTTTTCCAGCATTGGCCAGTGGAATTGTAGCCAACCGCTCATAATGATCTGAGAAAAAATCCCTAGATTCATCAGAGTCAGTAGCTTCAGTAACAGGTAATATCGTCTCACTTGAGCTGGAACTAGATTCATCATCAGTCACCACATTCCCTTCAGCTTCTTGAATGGGCGAGTTCACAGCATCATCAACGAAATCATCCATGTTCATTCCTAGATCGTGTTTAGGTTCATGAACGACCTCCTCTTGAACTGGTTCCTGAATAGGTATTTCAACCTCAGCTTGTGGAATAGGAACTTGTTCAGGAATAGGAATTTGTGGTTGTACGGGAACTTGTACTTGTTGAACTGGTATCTGTTGTTGTGGAACTTGTTGTTGTGCTGGTTGTTGTGGTTGTTGCTGTTGTTGTTGTTGTTGAACATTGAAGCCTGGAACCTGAGCAATTTCTTCTGGATGAAACCAGTTGTCATTCAGTGGTGCAACATAATCAGGATTGATTAAGTGCCCAAACAATGGAGCAGGAACCGGTATCAATGCGACATTCTGCTGTTTAACTTTTGTACAATCAGTAAAGATACGCTTTGACATCGGAGTCAAAGTTAATCTTATAGGATGTTGTGGAAGATCCGGAATTAGATGATTAAGAATCAGCTGAATAAAATGAGGATACATCAGAAATCCTTGACCTTCAGCTGGATTAATTTGCATGACCAACTCTCTATAGAAGTAAAGTGCAAAATTGAATCGCTTATTCAACGTTAAAGCAACCATTGCAGTTCGAAGAGCCATCTTCAAGCCATCGGTACCAGCTTTGCGAGGAGAGATGCACTGATTAAGCACATGCATAAAGTACCTCCATTCACCAACTAAGCCACCTTTACGTGCTTGTGTATCATTCTGTTTCCCACGATATCCCATTCTTTGAAAACAACCCAGAATAAGGGTTCCTGGATAAGATAACGGATCTTCAGCATTTCCACCCAAATCAAGAGCAACACGAATCGTCTCTTCAGAAATGGCAATCTCGGTATTATTAACAGTGGCACGAAGAACATGAGGTTCAACGTCTGTATCTTGATGTACTGTATCCCAAAATTGCTGTATGTACACGAGACTTATGTAAGGATCAGCAGATAAAGCAACGTGAAGACGTGATCTGTTCAAAAATCCTATAATGCCTTGAAAATTTACAGCCTCAGACATGTTAGGATCTAACAATGCCACTTGATTATGTTTATATTCGACACGTCGAGCCATCTGAAAAAGTTGGACAACAAACATATTAGCAAAAATAACAAACACGAACAAACAACAAAACAAAATAAAAAAATTATTAAAAAATGTAAAAAAATATTTTGAACACACACAAAAAAATTTACAAGTCTAAATCTTCCCTGACCCCTAGCCGAACTTAATAAGTTCGCTTAGTGTTGCAAGAGGCGAACTTATTAAGTTCGCCTGGACAAGTTCGCTTGGAACAAGTTCGCCTGAACCTGTGACGATTCAAATTCAAACACAGACGTTCAAAAATCAACAAATCGAGTTAAACTCATGGAATAAGCAATGAACATCAGTCGAATATCAATTAACAACCAATTAGAATGATCAATTGTATAAGTCCGGTCAAAATTAGGTCAAAAACCGTTCGTTCAAATATTTGACAGAAACCGACAAGAAAATCATCAAATTCTCACAATTGAACGGATGAAATTCAACAAAATTACCTTGTTGTGTTCGCAATTCAATTTGGAATATGATAGAATCGGTAAACAACTCCAACAACACAGATTAAAATTTTTGAAAACTTTCAGACAAGTTCGCTTCGAACGAATGAAGACGATAACTGTCAAGTTCGCTTGACCAAGAGTCTTATACACATTAAGTTCACTTATTTAGGCGAACTTGTTAAGTTCGCTTAACAAGCCATCGGTGAACTTGATAAGTCGCTTCACCATCCACAGACAACCAGATTAAGTTCGCTTCACTGTTTTTTAAGCGAACTTATTAAGTTCGCTTCACTGTACACATGCGAACTTAATATCTATTCACTTTTGCCTTGAACAAAATTTTATCAACTTCAACCTGTTAAATCTTGAACTTTCTTCAGCAACATATATTCGATCCAATCCCGAACATTTTTAATAAAAGTTTAGAATTTTCATGGAAAATAAAAATCAAAAGATTTTTGAGTTTTATCTATACAAACGGAATCACATATTTTTGGATTTTATCTGTACAAACGGAAACACATATTTTTGGATTTTATCTGTACAAACGGAATCACATATTTTTGGATTTTATCTGTACAAACGGAAAAACATATTTTTGGATTTTATTTGTAGAAACGGAAACACATATTTTTGACTAAACATCATGAGCAAGAAGATCATATCAGTATCCAATTTATTCATCACACATTTTAGCAATAACAAAGGGTAACCTATAATATGAAACCATCCAACTCAGTCTTGTGCACTTTGCACCTTTTTTATATGCAAAGTGGTATTTTGAAGAAAAGGGTAACCTATAACACACATTTTAGCAAAATGATGAAACCATCCAATTAATTCATCACACATATTTTTTTTTATTTTTTTGTTTTTAAGCTCATTCAATTTGAATAATATTTGAAATGATACGCGATAAATTTCAATGTAAACAAGATCAGGTTATAAAATGCTCTTTTATTTATACCGAATTTGAAATATAAAGCATGAATTCTTAAATTTGTCAATATTATAAAATTTGAAACTATAAGCGTTTATTCTCCAAATTCATGTGATTTAGTACCATTTAGATGAAAAACATCGTGTACCCCACATATATGCCAAACAGAAAGATAAATTGCACTATCTTCAAGACATATACAGTTTATGTTAAGATTAGATCAATTTCCAAGATGAAATTATCTCTTTTAGCACAAGTATAGAAGCAGATCCCAAAGGATATAAGACTCATGATGATTCAGAATCAGAAGATTCTAATGAATTGGCTGATAATGAGAATCAATAGATTCAGGTAAGAGGATCCAACTATTATCTGGATAAACTTCAATGGAGTCAGACTAGATGATGTATCTAACTGATCCAAGGGCGAATATATGTTTCAACAGATTTTGAAAGCATATCTTAGTTCAACAACACCTTGCATGTTTTTCGGTGCATGGGCAGTGAAGTGAACTGAAATAGATTTGTGCTAAAGATATAATTCGATATTGGTCTCATGAAATTCTTTAAAACCATATATTCTTTATCTAATAATGATCTTTTACACACACACACACAGGCATACAATGGATTCAAATCACAGATGTAATCATATCTTATTTAATTTTCACACTACTGTTGATTTCAAAACGCTTCTAGTTTATTGACAATTCAGGTTTCAAAACTCATACACAAATTTAAAAACAAATTATCAAGATTAGAGCATTCAAAACACTATCATTTCTTATTTATGCAGACTTTGAGATTTAGATCAAATCAACTCATATTAAGCAATCATAAATCAAAGGTCTACTAAGGTCATGTGCAATGAAATAATCACTGATGTACTATCATTTCTTCTCTAACTTCAACTGATGTCAAATTTTATATTTTTCACTTTGTTTTGACTTTTTATAAGTTAACAACTTTTTGACTGCAATGTAAATGCAAAAATGTAATAAAGCAGTAAAAGACATTAAAAATAAAAATTTTCCATGAAATTCTGATTTTGAAAAACTTTTATTCGGGATTGATCATACCAATCATTTTAATTAGAAATTCAAACCTGGTACGATCAAATGCCTTGGTAAACAAATCAGCAAAATTATCGTCAGTGTGTACCTTGACCAACTCAATCAACCTTTTCTCTGCACAATCACGAATAAAATGATATCGAATCTCGATGTGCTTAGTTTTACTATGTTTAACAGGATTATTAGTTATAGACATTGTAAAATTATTATCAATAAGCCTGTGAAAATCAAACCGTAATCTCTCAATTGCTGTTGTATCCACAGGATCTGTGAACAACAACTCGCAGCAGCGATATATTCTGCTTCGCATGTTGAAATCGTGACTGTGGTTTGCTTTTTGCATTGCCAGGACACAAGTCGATTACCTAAGAACTGGCAACCACCTGTTGTAGATTTCCTGTCCAGAGAACAACCACCAAAATCAGAATCAGTATACGCATTGAAATCAAAGTTAGAACCATGAGCATACTATAGCCCCAAACGTTGTTTTCCTTTTAAATACCGAATGATTCTTTTCACAGCGATTAAGTGAGATTCTTTTGGCTTTGCCTGAAATCTGGAACAGATGCATACGGCGAACATTATATTCGGCCTTGAAGCGGTTAAGTACATGAGGGATCCAATCATAGCTCTGTAAAGTCGACAATCCACATCTTTTCCTTCCGGGTTAGAATTCAACTTATGTTTGACCGGAATTGGAGTATCATATGGGGTACAGTCCTCCATCTTGAACCGGCTTAAGATGTCTTTGACATACTTGGACTGATGAATAAAGAAACCATCTTCCTTTTGATTTACTTGTGAACCTAAGAAAAACGATAACTCCCCATAGCAGACATTTCAAATTTCGACTTCATAACACCCTCAAAGTCTTTACATAACCCTTCGTTTGTTGAGCCAAAAATAATATCGTCCACATAAATCTACACCAGTAGGTAATCTCCCCTGATTTCTTTATAAATAAGGTCGAGTCTATCTTTCCACGAACAAATTCATTCGCCAAAAGATGTGTGGATAAAGTCTCATACCACACACGAGGAGCCTGATGAAGACCATAGAGGGCCTTATCAAGCTTGAAAACCATGTTCGGATGAAGCGGATCTTCAAACCCCGGCGGCTGACATACATAGACTTCCTCCTTGACCTTACCATATAAAAACGCACTTTTTACGTCTAATTGAAACACCTTAAAACCTTTAAAAGAAGCAAAAGCTAGAAACAGCCTTATAGCTTCGAGCCTCGCAACCAACGCATAAACCTCGGTGTAATCAATTCCTTCCTGTTGATTAAAGCCCTGGACAACTAATCTTGCCTTGTTGCATACCACGACACCTCGATCGTCTTTCTTACATTTAAACACCCATTTTGTTCCTATCAGATACGCACCCTTCGAAAGATCAACAAGATTCCAAACCTTAAGTTTGTCAAATTGAGCAAGTTCTTCCTGCATAGCTTCTATCCAATTGTTGTCATTTAAAGCCATCTCAACATTCTTGGGTTCAACCTGTGAAATAAAGCAAGAATGTGAGCAATCATCAAGAACACCAGAATCTTTAATGCATGTATACAAACAAGTATTGTCAACAAGAGAATGTGTTTTCACTCCATCCTGTAAGTTTCCAATTATATTCGTCACTGGATGATCTTTTAGTTCCTTGATGGATGCAACCTCAGGAACCGGCAACACGTCAACTTAAGTAGAATCAGATTGATAAGAATAATCTTAATTAATAGGAATATTCGAGTCTAAATTTGTAGGAATCTCCCCCTGAGCCTGTGTCGAAGATAATGGATCATTACCCAACAACGGTTCAGCAGAAGAATCTTGAAAAATAGCATTATCCTCCTCACTCTCTAAATCTTGTGGACCTGAACAAGAAGCAACATTTTGATCGGGAGCAGAAGTAGATGGAATCGATGAATTTGAAACTGCATTTGGTAGAAATCCATTGTGCTGTGTATCCTGACAAGAATCATAAAGAACATCAGCATCTTTAGCAAAAATATCAGAAGGTAAATGAAAAGACTTGAATAAGTTTTCATAATCAAATGCCCAATCCGGACCAATCGCCATTTGTGGTAAAGACCGATTTGAACAGTCAATATGGAACCATTCTTCTACTTGCCGCGTCTCTTTGTTATAAACCCGTTTGGTAGTCGAATTAGCAACATACCCCAGAAAAATCCCTTCAATAGCCTTTGCACTGAATTTTGTTGGGACATCTCGAACTTTCAATAGGGTGCAAGTATTACCAAAAGGTAGTAAATAATCCAGATTCGGCTTTCGATTATTTAGCAATTCATAGCAAGTCTTGTTATGTCGCTTGACGGTCAAGACCCTGTTCAAAACATGACACGCAATATTCACATCTTCAGCCCAAAAGGTGACTGGAAGCTTAAAATCCGCAAGCATTGTGCGACCTGTTTCGACCAACGTCCTGTTCTTTCGTTCAGCGACACCGTTTTGTTGAGGAACATAGGGCGCACTGAATTCATGATGAATTCCTTTTTGTAGACCGAATAAGCCCATTTTGCTATTCTTAAATTCGCTGCCATTGTCACTTCTGATTCTTCTGACTTTCAGATTGAATAAAATCTCCAAACCCAGGATTAAGTATTGTACCAACTCAGTGGTTTCAGCTTTAGAGGAAAGAAACTTAACCCATGAAAATCTAGAGTAATCATCAGTTACTACCAAGCAGTACGATTTTCCACCAATGCTCCTGATACTGATAGGACCGAAAAAATCCATATGCAGCAACTCCAAAGGAGTTACGATAGAATTCGTCGATTTAGATTTGTGGATTTCTTTCTTTGCTTCCCCTTCTTGCAAGGAATACAATCATCAAGAACTGAGAATTTCATCTTTGGAATACCAAGAACCAGATCATTCCTAACAATGTAGTTCATCTTCCTATAGTTAATGTGAGCTAGCTTCCTGTGCCACAATATTGAATCAGATTCTGACGCCTTGGAGAGTAAACATGTTGGAATTGAGTCCGTTGTAGTTGCGACACTCATGTCAAGGACATACGTGTCATTTCTCCTCGGAGCCTTCATGAGAATCCATTCATCAGGAATCACGAAGCCCGGTTTCAAAATATAGCATTCAGCATCGTTGAAATGGAACGAAAACTTCTTGTCACAGACTTGTGATACGCTTAAATGATTGTGTTCCAGCTGCTCAACATAATTCACCTTTTCAAAATTTGACTTTGTCATTCTTTAATGTTCCCTGTCCAGTTATGTACCCGCCTTTATTACCCACAAAAGCGACATAACCACTATCAATTTGTTTAACATCTTCAAGCAGTCTAACATTCCCTGTCATATGTCGAGAGCAACCACTATCCACATACCAAGTATTGTTGATTGTCCTCCTTGGTTGTCCCTACATAAACAATGAGAATCAGTTATAAATCGAAACCCAAGCCATCGTGGTCTTGGGTCGACCAGTTTGATCAAAATAAACAACTTCTTGTAATTTACAATCAATCTTATCATTCACTTTTGGAACAGAAGTTTGACTTTCAGATTTTTTCAAAGAAGAACCATTTTGATTATTTTGAAAAACATTATTTGATATATTATTGTCAGATTCGGATGTTTCCAAAATTTTTTTTTTAGTTTTCTGTTTCTTCTTCTCCTTTGAGGTCTAGACAATTTAACCTCATGCTGATAATCTTTTGAAATTCCAACATGAGGAATCTCAAGTTTCTCTTTGCATACAAACAATTTAGAATTCAATTTATCATGTTGTTTAAATCCAGAGGATTTAACAAAAGATTGAGCAGGCAAGTTTTTCTCCAAGCTAGATGACGACTTTCCCTCATCTTTTCTTTTCAGAATCTTCACCACTTTCGGTTGTGAAGGAACAATCTTCATTTTACCCTGGTTCTTGTATGGACAGTTGATTAGAATGTGACCAGCCTCGTTGCAATGAAAACACACTCTTTTTTCTTGATAAGTTCTTAAATAAGAAGTTTTCTTTGAATTTGAGGATCCATCAGAGGAATAAGCTTCAGAGGAATGTCCAGAACAATTTATCGGCTTCTTTAGAACATAAGTGTGTGTTGGCACCTTTGAAGAATTCACTTTTTGATAACCAGCCGCAACAAACCCACTTGACTGTAAGATTGGAGAAAGTTTAGTTGGAACAACTTTCACCTCTTCGGGTTCAGTCATAATGCATCTATCCCGGGTAACAGTTTTAACAACTGTTGGTTCATCAATTTTCACTTCTTTTGGAATGCCCTCGACCTTCTTTTCATCGAACATCTCATCTTCATAATCAGACTCATACACCATATCCTCCCCAGTTACCGGATTCACCTTTAACACAGTTTTTGGATCTATATCCTCTTCATTTATAATTTTAGGTTCCACCACATAATTTGCATTAAACAGTGGAGGAATAAATCCAATACCAGCAACACGCTTAGTAGAATCAGCATTTGAGTTAAAATAATTCAAAACAATTGAAGAACTTTCAAATTGTTCCAACTTTCGATGAAGTTTGATCACCTCAGACTCTTTGTCAGATATTTCTTTATTCTTTTGGGCAATAGCTTCATTACGTTTTTCTATTTCAGCATAAGCCATATCTAGATGATAACCCTGCTCTTTGTATTTTAGCCCAATAGAATTTAAGTCTCTTTTCAAAGACTCAATTCTATCAATGCACAACTTATCATTATCTTTCAGTTTTTGATTAACTGAATGCATTGATTTCATGTCACAAATCAAGTTTGTGTTATCATCCATGACCTTTTGTAGTTTATCTTTAACAGAAATGCAGTTAGAACAATAAATATGACAAACAAAGTTTTTTACCTTAGACGGATCAGACATGTCTGCCATGAATACTTTGGCAATGGGAATATTCTCTAAATCATCACCAACTAAATCATTTTCTGTAAGAACAATATCCTCCTCAGCAACCCCTGATGCAGCATCAGAATCAATATTCTGCCCTTGTTCTACCTCATCATCAACGCTTGGAACACTATCACTATCACACGAATCATCACTAGAACTTTCATCATCAGTAGACTCCTCTGGTTTTTCAGAATGAATTTCTGCAACAAAAGCCTGACTCACAGCACCCACCAAGTCTTCCAAAACCCTTAGCAAAGTGATTGTTTTGAAAATTATTCTACTTCTTTTGAGAATCAAATTCTACCTTCGGCTTCACACACTCCTTAGCAAAGTGACCATACTCTTGGCAGTTGTAACAACGAACTTTGCTCTTATCAAAACCCATACTAGATCGACTATTTGAACCAATATATTTTCTGCCAGTTTTCTTTAAGAAATCTTTAGCTTGGCGCATCAACATAGCCATATTCCATTGGATATTCATTTCTTCCAGATCAACAGGGTCAATCTGTCTGAAATCTTCTTCTATAACCTCAGGATCATGTATTTTCCCTCCAATAAAATTCTCATATGATGCCATGAAAGATGAAAACATAAAATTCTCAAGATAATCATCAGCAACTTTCTGATTCAAATGAGATCCAGATGATGTTGAAGCTGTAGTCGCAGAAAATCCAGAATGGCTTGAATGACCAGAATAAATTGGAACTCCAGAACACTGATCATTTGAAGACTCTTAAGTATCACCAGAAAAGAATGCCACTCCAGTACCAGATTTACCAGTAGATTTGGCAAAATACATTGAGGGATCCTGAATATGCTCCATATTAGTCTCTTTCTTCTTCATATTAATGTCATGCGACTGAATCTTCCCTAGAACTTCTTCAAGAGACATGGTTTTGTACTTAATATTCTCTTTGATTAAAACCGTATACACATCAAATTTTGATGGTAAAGCCTCCAAGAATTTATCATTGATTTCCTCAGTCTCATACACCACAGACGCACTAGCCAGTTCACTAAGAAGATGATAGAATCTTGTAGCAAGATCATCCAAGGATTCATTTTGAAAATGTTTAAAGACCAGGAACTGCTTCTTTAGTAACTCCTTTCTACTCTTCTTCACATCCAAACTTCCTTCACAGCTTTTCTGTAATGCTTCCCACAGTTGTTGAGAAGACTTGAACTGTTTAAAACTGTGATATATTTCCTTTGGAAGAGACATCGAAATACTAACCATCGCTTTCTTTTCCCTATCAAATAACAACTTCTCTTCAGTAGTTAACGCTGACACCGGCTTCGAAACATCATCCTTTCCCATCCATGAATAAGTAGGATGCGTATATCCTTCCAAAATCAGAATCCACAAACTAGTATCGGTAAAAGTTACAAACTGGTCAAACCGATCTTTCCAATTAGAATAATCAGCTAGATTCAACAACTTCAGAGGTTTTTGAGATGTACCGATCTCATTGTCATAATTGAACATAATTGTGACTTGAACCATATTTGCCATTTTAAAAAAAATTTCTGAAAAATTTCCAAGTGCTGAACAGTCTTACCCTCAGGCGAAGATAATAAGTTAGCCTATAATACACCCAAGCGAACTTAATGAGAAGCGAACTTATTAAGTTTGCTTAAATCAGAATTCAACAATTTGATTAAGTTCGCCTAAAATAAGTTCGCTTAACCCTGTGAGAAGCGAACTTGACAAGTTCGCTTGCTAAGTTCGCCTGCACAGAAATCAGCAAGTTCGCTTGCCGTAACAGAATCAAGATCAAGAACTTCTTCAGACCAAAATCGCGAACCAAGAACATTCAAAAATCGTCATTAATCACTGAATTGAAGGAATTAAACAAAATTGGACAGTAGGATCGTGTAATTTATCAATTAGAAGCTTTCTATCGGATCAATTTCATCATAATCCTCTTCAAAAACACCAAATCAGATCAAAATCAGTCTTGAAAACTCCATTGAAATGAAAAACTCAAAAATGATGAATTTGATGTCATTTTGCATTTAAAATCGTCTAGAATCAACAAGAATCACGAGCAAAAGTTCTGATACCACTTGTAGGTCCCTATGGCGCGCCTACGGATCGATCTCGTGATAAGACATGACGTTTACTCGGAGTGCGGAATCCAAAGAGTCAACGTTTATACGCATAAAAGACAATGCAAACAAGCAAGTAAATAACCTTCTCAATTCGTATTTCAAATCACAATGATGTTTACAGACTCAATCGGACTTCTCTATTCTATTTGGTTCTGTTCTGATCTATCTTGAACGACTGACTCTATAAACATATATATAGATAACTGACCTGATATAGGCGAACTTATTAAGTTCGCCTCTAATAGCTTAAGCGAACTTAACAAGTTCGCCTCAGTTAGACTTAAGCAAACTTATTAAGTTCGCCTCTGATAGACCAGGCGAACATGGGCTATACTTGTAAAACACTTAGTAACATTTGACATTTACATAACAAAAACATAAAGACATAAAATCTAACTATTACAAGCTTTTGTCATTACAAACTATGTCCTAACAGCTAACTCTAGATCATGTGTTGGGTAATTAACCTCGTGAATCTTTAGTTGTCGCGAGGCGTAAGCAATTACCTTTCCTCGTTGCATAAGTATGCAACCTAAACCCTGACCCGAAGCGTCAGAGTAGACTACTAAGTCTTCATTTCCCTCAGGTAGTGCCAAGACTGGAGCTTGGGTTAATCGTGCCTTAAGTTCCTCAAACGCGTTGTTTTGGGTTGGATTCCATTCATATTTCACTTCCTTCCATGTCAACTTAGTTAGTGGCGAGGCTATTCTTGAAAAATCTTGAATGAACCTTCGATAGTAGCCTGCCAATCCCAGAAAGCTTCGTATCTCTATTGGTGTCCTTGGGACGTTCCATTCCTTTACTGTCTCGATTTTTGCAAGATCCACCATAATGCCGTTTGGGTTTATTACATGACCTAGGAATTGGACTTCCCTAAGCCAGAACGTGCATTTAGAGAACTTTGCGTACAACTTTTCCTACTTTAGCACCTCCAGAACCTCTCTTAGGTGACAGTGGTGATCACCCTCGCTTTTCGAATATACCAATATGTCGTCTATAAAAATATCACTGATTGATCCAACATGGGTCGACATACTCTATTCATCAAATCCATGAATGCTGCTGGTGCGTTGGTCAATCCGAAGGACATCACGAGAAATTCATAATGCCCATAACGCATGCAAAATAGGGTCTTTGGTACGTCTTCTTCTCTTACTTTCAACTGATGGTAACCTGACCTAAGATCGATCTTTAAGAACCAACTTGCACCTTGCAGTTGATCAAAAAGGTCGTCTATTCTATGCAGTGGGTATTTGTTCTTTACTGTCCTCTTGTTCAACTCGCGGTAGTCAATGCACATGCGCATGCTGCCGTCCTTCTTCTTTACTAATAGTACCGAAGCGCCCCACGGTGAGATGCTCGGTCTAATAAATCCTTTTTCTGTTAGTTCCTCTAGTTGAGACATCATTTCTTTCAATTCTGACGGAGCCAATCGGTAGGGGGCTTTGGCAACGGACTCGGCTCCTGGAAATAAGTCAATCTGAAATTCTATTTCCCGATCGGGTGGTAACCCAGGTAGATCCTCAGGGAATACTTCCGGAAAGTTGCACACCACGGGTACATTCTTGAGGTCATTCCTTTTCATTCTATCATCAATAACATATGCCTGAGGATTAAGAAAGATTACATGCTACATTCAAGGGCTGCCGGACCAGGTCCGCACCTATGTTAAAGCAAACGCCCCTACTACCTACGATTCGGTAGTAGAACTGAGCGGAGTGGTATTTGATGATCTAGCGCTGAATGTCGTTGCCATTGAAGAGCCCAAGAAGAAGCTCAGTTTTCCCGCTAAGCGATCGGGTGGGAAGTTGTTTGGGGCTCGGGACAAACAGGCCAGGGTAGGCGAGACGACAGTCTGTGGAAGATGTGGGGTGAGACATACGGGTGAATGTCGGATAGGGACAAATCTGTGCTACAAATGTGGTGAAAGCGGTCATATGAGCCGGGAATGCACCAAGCCCAGGATGGGTGAAGCCGGGAAAGGGAAAGGCCCGGAGAAGAAAGAAGAGAGGCCCCGAGCAAAGACTCGTGCGTACGCACTGACAACACTTTTGTTTCTGTGTTATTTGATTCAGGTGCCAGTAAGAGTTTCATATCTGTGACTTTTTGTAGACGAGTGAAGTACACTGTGAGTAAGTTAGAAAGGGACTTTAGTGTAGAAACCGCTGAGGGTAGAACTGCGAGAGTGACCGATGTAGTTGACAACTCCACGATAAAAATAGAAGGTCATAGGTTCCCTGTCAGGTTGTTTGTCATGGTTTTGGGTGGGTCCAATGTCGTGTTAGGTATCGATTGGATAACTGCCAATGAAGCGCAAATTATATGCAAACGAAAGATAATCCGACTCAAGGCCCCGGATGGTAGCAAAGTCGAGATATTTGGAGATCGTGATGCCCCGATTCCTAACGTCATCTCAATGACCTAGGCAGCAGATTACCTGAGGTGCGGATGCGAGGCTTATCTGGTGTATGTGACTGACAAGTGTAAGGAAGTGAAGGAACTAGACGACGTGCCCGTGGTACGCGAGTACCCGGAGGTTTTTCCAGAGGATTTGCCTGGGATACCACTCGAAAAAGAGATTGAGTTCTGAATCGACTTAGTACCAGATGCCCAGCCCGTGGCTAAGGCTCCATATCGACTAGCACCATTGGAGATGAAAGAGTTAATGGCACAACTAGACGAGTTACTTGAGAAGGGATTTATCCAACCGAGCATTTCACCGTGGGGTGCTCCGGTGTTGTTTGTGAAGAAGAAAGACGGTTCGATGAGAATGTGTATTGATTATCGCGAGTTGAATAAACGTACGGTGAAGAACAAGTACCCTTTACCAAGGATTGACGACTTGTTCGATCAGTTGCAAGGCGCAAGTTGGTTCTCAAAAACCGACCTTCGGTCCGGGTACCATCAGTTGAAGGTGAGGGAAGAAGACATACCGAAAACCGCATTTCGCACGATTTATGGACATTTTGAGTTCCGCATAATGTCTTTTGGATTGATGAACGCCCCCGCAGTGTTCATGGATTTGATGAATAGGGTTTTTCGACCAATGCTGGATCGATCGGTAATCGTGTTCATTGATGATATCCTCATCTACTCCAAGAATGAGGGTGATCACGCGTGTCACTTGAAGGAGGTATTGGTAGCTCTGAAGATGGAAAAGTTGTATACTAAGTTCTCCAAATGTGCGTTCTGGCTTAGGGAAGTCCAATTCCTAGGTCATGTCATTAACCCGAATGGCATTATGGTTGACCCAGCGAAGATAATGACGGTAAAGGAATGGAATATTCCGTAGTTTCTTGGGATTGGCAGGCTACTATCGGAGATTCATCCAGGATTTCTCGAAAATAGCTTCGCCATTGACAAAGTTAACTCGGAAGGAGGTAAAGTACGAATGGGGTTCGACCCAGGACGTGACGTTTAAGGAGTTGAAGGAGAAGCTAACCAAAGCTCCAGTCTTGGCCCTTCCTGAGGGTAATGAATACTTAGTGGTATACTCTGACGCTTCGGGTCAGGGATTGGGATGCGTGTTGATGCAACGCGGAAGAGTGATCGCGTATGCGTCACGACAGTTGAAGATTCACGAAGCTAATTATCCAACCCACGATTTGGAACTTGCTGCTGTCTTATTCGCATTGAAAATCTGGAGGCACTACCTGTACGGGGTGAAGTTTACTATTTACTCCGACCACAAAAGTTTGAAGTACTTCTTCGAACAAAGAGAGCTTAATATGAGGCAGAGACGATGGTTGGAACTATTAAAAGACTATGACTGTGAAATCATATACCATCCTAGAAAGGCAAACGTGGTGGCTGATGCTCTAAGCTGAAAGGATGTGCCTGCTCCTATTAGAGTGAAAGCTTGCCAGTTGGTGGTAACATCTGATGTGATGAGGGAAATTGAAAGAGCTCAAGATGAAGCACTTAAGGAAGAAAACATAAAGAAGGAAAGGATGGTTGGCCAACAGGACAAGTTGGAATATAACACCCTTGGTGTTAGGACACGTTTTGGATGGGTATGGATACCTATGGGTGGCGAGCTTAGAACCAAAATCTTGGAAGAGGCTCATAAGTCTCGGTACTCTATCCATCCTGGTACCAATAAAATGTACCAAGATCTGAGGAAGGAATACTGGTGGCCTGGGATGAAACATGAGGTGACAAAGTATGTAAGCAAGTGCTTGACTGGCTCACAAGTAAAGGTCGAACACCAGAAACCGTATGGAAAGATTCAACCACTTGATATACCGGAATGGAAGTGGCAACACATTACCATGGACTTCATAACCAAGCTACCTCGCACAGCTAAAGGTCATGACACCATTTGGGTAATTGTGGACCGTTTAACGAAGAGTGCTCATTTCCTACCAATTCGCGAGTCGTTCTCGTCGGAAAGGTTAGCAGAAGTATTTATTAACGAAGTAGTAGCACGGCATGGGATGCCTTTGACGATCGTATCTAACCGGGACACACGATTCACATCGAGGTTCTGGAAAAGATTTCATGAGGTGATGGGCACGAGACTCAATGTTAGCACGACATACCACCCACAAACGGATGGTCAGTCCGAAAGGACCATTCAGACATTGGAGGATATGCTTCATGCTTGTATTATCGATTTTGGCGGCAGTTGGGACAGTCATCTGCCGTTAGCCGAATTCTCCTACAACAATAGTCATCACACGACTATAGGCATGCCGTCTTACGAAATGTTGTATGGGAGGAGATGCAGAACCCTGATTTGTTGGGGTGAGATTGGACAAAAGGAATTAGGGAGTCTTAAAGAAGTAAGAGAAACGTCAAAAAGGTTTGATCAAATCAAAGCACGAATGAAGGCCGCACAAGATCGTTAGAAATCCTATGCGGATAAACGACGAAGGCCTATTGAGTTTGATGTTGGGAACAAAGTAATGTTGAAAGTGTCACCCTGGAAGGGAATCATACGATTCAGGAAGAGTGGAAAGTTAAGTCCGAGGTTTGTCAGACCATTCAGGATAATGGCACGGGTTGGTGAAGTCATTTATCGGCTAGAGTTGCCTGATGAGTTAAGTGGGATTCATCCTACCTTCAATGTATCACACTTGCGAAAGTGTTTGGCGGATGAATCGGCTCACGTACCACTTACTGACATCGAGGTCGACAACAGCCTTAACTTCATCGAAGAACCCGTGGCCATCTTAGACAGAAAGGAGAAACGTTTGCGTAATAAGATTATTCAATTGGTTAAAGTCCAATGGAAGCATCGAAGGGGATCGGAGGCCACTTAGGAAACGGATACGGAAATGAAGGAGTCGTACCCTCAACTATTTGACTCATGATAGGTTTCGGGGACGAAACCTATTGTAAGGGGGTAGACTTGTAACATCCCAAAAATAAAACGACAATTATAATAACGGAATAAATGAACGAGGCATGTCGGGTCGGGCCGGATGGGCCTGCGGGCTGGAAGGGGAGCCTCCCCTATAAATAGCCAAGGCCACCACCTATTTCTCTCATTTGCAACTTCTACATAGAGAAACCGTAGAGAGAGAAAGTTGGCGGATCGACCTGACATTTCAGAAAAGTGTTGCTCCACAGCTCGTGAGAAGAACCTCCAGATCAGAAACACGATTCAGGTCGGAAGGGGCGTTGTGGGACCTTGTTTAGGACAACCCAAATTAGCTTATCAGGTGAGTTCTAGAAGCCTTCTTTTAAATGTTTTAATAATGTTTTTGGGTTGGTGTGCATACGTAACGATGTGACTATTTTATAAAATGATGTTTATGAACGATGTTTTGAAAGGAAGGGTTATGAAAGAAGAGTTTATGAAATATTTTGCCAGAAAAAGTTTATGAAGTGTTTATGAATGAATGAATGTTTTTAATAAAATGTACGAATGCTTTAACTGAAGTTTTGAAGTAAAAGAAGCGAAGGTTTACGAAAGTCACAAACGAACGAATCTGCCAATATTCCTTATGGAATGAAGGTTAAGGGTATGGGAAGTATGTTAAGGGCCTTTATCTTTTAGGGGCCTCTGTGGCTGGCCAAATGTTGTACAACTAGGGCGATGACGGTCGCCAAGGGGATTATCGTGATCCTTGAAGTTTGGTACGATTTACCTTACGGGGTAGTCGTGCTTGAAGTTGGTACTTGTGCCCTACGGGGTGCAGTGCTTGAAGTTTGATACGTGTCATCCTTGTGATGCCGTGCTTGAAGTAGTGTTGAATAACCTAAGTATTGGGCCCTAGGAGTTCTTCACCCAAAGCACAGTACGGTGATTGATGGGCCTAGTAGTGGTGATCTTTAGGTTATTCAGCCAGTATGTGACGTTTGGATTTGACGGTTACGAGAAGGCGCAGATTCGATATGTTCGTTGACTTATGTTTATGAAGTGTTATGTTTTGTTATTGCATTATTTTACGTACGCTTTTTATTAAATGAAGTGTGAAGTTATGTTTGTGAAGTTATGTTTTTGTCAAATTATTTGAAGTTATAGTTTTATGTTAAAACTAGAACTCACCAGCGTAGCTGATTTTTTAGTATGCACATTCAGGTTAAGGCAGGTTACGATGATGGAAGCTGATGCTGGGCGGCTTGATGAGTTACTCGGATGACATGAAGACCGACATCCTGCTCTGATTAGATTATGTTATGTTTATGTAATAGACCATTTTACGCTTCCGCATGTTGAACAATGTAATGGTTATGTTTTAATGAAGTATTTTCGCTGCGTTATTTTGATATTCAAGTTTAAGAACTGTTTGTAAATGAGTAAATCCAACAAGTGAGGCCTCCCGGGTTTGGGGCTTTACAGTGCCTGACTTGCGCGAAGGTCAAAGTTGAATATCAAAAGCCTTCCGGTCTACTCCAGCAACCAGAGATTCCCATGTGGAAATGGGAGCAGATATCCATGGACTTTATCACAAAATTGCAGCGAACTCCTACGGGATGTGATACCATTTGGGTAATCGTTGACCGTTTAACAAAGTCCGCTCACTTCTTAGCAATCAAGGAAACCGACAAAATGGAAAATCTTACTCGTATTTACTTGAAAGAAGTAGTATCTAGGCATGGGGTGCCAATCTCTATCATTTCGGATCATGATGCATGATTCACCTCTCGTTTCTGGCAATCATTACATAAAGCTTTAGGCACGCGTCTAGATATGAGCACAGCATACCATCCTCAAACTAATGGCCAGACAGAACGTATTACTCAAACTCTGGAGGATATACTACGAGCTTGTGTGATTGATTTCGGTAACACTTGGGAGTCTCACCTACCATTGGTGGAGTTCTCTTACAACAACAGTTATCACACTAGCATCAAGGCAGCTCCATTTGAAGCACTATATGGACGGAAATGCCATTCTCCTATTTGTTGGGTCGTTGTTGGGGATAGTCAACTTACAGGTCCTGAACTCGTACTTGAAACTTCTGATAAAATCATTCAAATTAGAAACCGTATGGCAGCAGCTCGTGACCGTCAAAAGTGCTATGCCGATAAGCGTCGTAAACCGTTAGAATTTCAAGTAGGGGATATGGTCTTGTTAAAAGTCTCACCTTGGAAGGGTGTCATTCGTTTTGGGAAACGAGGCAAGATGAATCCTCGTTATGTTGGACCGTTCAAGATAGTGAAGAGTATTGGGCCAGTAGCGTATCAACTGGACCTACCTGAAGGACTTAGTGGTGTACACAACGTCTTTCACATCTCAAACTTGAAGAAATGTCTAGTATATGAGTCACTCGCAGTTCCTCTTGAGGAACTACACATTGATGAACAATTACGTTTCATCGAAGAACCTGTGGAAATTATGGATAGGGAAGTCAAAACGTTAAAACGCAGTAAAATCCCTATTGTCAGAGTCCGTTGGAACTTGAAACGCGGACCGGAATTCACGTGGGAGTGTGAGGATCAGATGATGCGCAAATATCCTAATCTGTTCAAGCACTCCACGTCGAACTCTTAAGGTACTATTTAATTTTCGGGACGAAAATTCTTTCAACTAAGGGATGATGTGACACCCCGGGAAATTTTTTATTTATTTATTACTGTTTAATTTTAGGGACGAAAATTCTTTCAACTAGGGGATGATGTGACAATCCGACTTTTCAAGTTAACTCAGTTAGTTTTCCCGTTAAATTTTATGTTAAATCCTAACCATTGAACCCAATATTAAACCCCAAGGACCTATTCTGTCATTTCTTAATCTCAAACTACAGGGACTAGTCTTGCTAAATCCCAAAACTGAATCCATTGACTTGGAAAGTCAAAATTACACACATTGAATTCCTGTTGACTTTTAGATGTCAAATTCGCAACTTATAATTCAAATTCAAGATCCCACGATCGATGTCAGCTTGATTTTGTAACTAAAAAACGTTCATAGCATTAAACAATCATCATTAGGACCATTATCAGCTTCATCATTTCCGAATTCAAACCCATAATGAACATTATTGTCGTAACCATCGATGTCATCGCCTTATACCACCGAATTCATCAAATTCATATAACCATTTCACGCTTTGAGCCTCTGCACTCGATAAACGATCCACACTGAAAATCCTGCACACACTAATATGATCGGAGAAGCAGTCACGGTCGCCGGAGGTCGAGCCAGTCGCGGTCGGCACCTGTTTTGGTCGAGCACTATCAAACCGACATCCAATCTGGTAATTGAAACCCTTCTCTGATTCTTTTAGTCTATAGAATGTAAGCCCTAACCTAATTAGGGTTCACATCATCGGATTTAACTCGATCGAATAACTAGGGTTCATATTATTTCGTTTTAGTCGAACCCTAACAATCCGATAACAAATATTGAAATTGAGCACACCTTTAGCTTCGTCTCAATGCGTAGACTGAAAGCCCTATGATAACTCAATCTATTAACATCGAATTGAACTCCATCCGAAATCTAGGGTTTGTTCTTATTCAAATTTGGTGATCTTGGCATTAAACGTAAAATGAATCAAATTAAACCATACCAGTAGTTTCGTAATGTTCCAAACAGTAATAGCCCCATGAATCCAGCGATTTTTACTATCGAAATTAACAGAATTGATCCCGCGTTCTAAATCTAGGTTTTCGGCTTCTAAATCTTCAAATAATCGAACCAAATCCAATTGTTTTTGCAATTATCTTTCACCTCAGACTCATAATGGCTCGATTTACAAAACCCCTTTACTGTTTTGAATCGTTGTTACCGAATTTGTGAGTTGTGGGCTAGGATCGATCGCGTGTTGATATGGCGGAGGGATCACAAGGACTTGTTTGATAAAAACGTTTTGGTCATGGTCTGTTTGCAAATTGGGTTGGAGCTGAGTTGGTTATGTGCGTGTGTTCATGGAGAGGAGACCCGGGTTCGAATCCTCCTCCCCTGTTTTTGATATTTTTATTATTTTAAACTATTAATTATACTTAACATGTTCCTATATTATTATAATAGTATATTAGCGTGTTTTGAAACCCGGAATTTCCCGTAGGCTCGGGTTTGGTTTATAAACCCTATTTATTATTAAAAACTCATTTCTAAAATAGTATTTATATTATTTTCAACCCAAAACTCCAACTAAAAAGAATATATATATATATATATATATATATATATATATATATATATATATATATATATATATATATATATATATATATATTATTTTCATCACGTTCATAAACATTTTGTAGCGTTTCAAGGTTATAAATAATATAGTTATTCGTATTATTTACACTCGTTACATACTCGAATAAAAATAATAAATTATTATTTTTGTCACGCAAGTTAATTGTTTACGTTACTTCGCTAAACTTAAATATAATAAATTATATTATTTTCCTAGACTTCTAGTTAACGACAAAACGCTAGAATATATTTATTATATATTATTTTGTCATTCGTCGCGTAACGAATATATATCTTAATTATTAATTAAAGAATTCCTATTCATGTGGACACGTTCGTCTACTCTTGATTATTAGAGAGTTTCTTTAGGACATTTCTCATTCCGTGTCGTTGTCACAATTCCCATTTTATCCCTAATTGTTCTGTGTATAATTCTAGGGCATACGTAAGCCGTTGCAGGCTAACACTCGTGGTTCCAATCATATTCTAGTGTGAACTACCTACGCCGTTCAGGTGAGTTTTCACGGCCCCTTTTACTGTTTTTCTTGGGGGAGAAAACATGTCGCATACTATTTTTGGAATATTGTATTCATGTGTTATCAATGTTAAAGCTAAGCATAACACGCTATCACTGAAAGTCCTCATCACACATCGGACCGTTAATATGGATGTTAGCGAGGTAATGTTTAGTAGTACTACTGGGTTTGACAAATCCCACCCTCGTTAGTCACGCTAACTCGATCGAAGATCACATCGCCGGGGTTGATAGACCTGGCAGGAGGCAAATAAACAAACAGTCAGCTTCGGTTGCGAGCGCTTAAGTTAAACATGAACATAGGTTAGCTACCTACAGATACATATTGAATGATCAATAATCTGGTAAACGTTTATTTATATACTGAAACCTGTGAACTCACCAACCTCGTGTTGACATCTTTTCTTACATGTTTTCTCAGGTCGCTGAGATAAAGCACAGGTGCACACATAGGACATTCATGGGATTCTTCTTTTGATTTATGTTTTATTAAACTGTTTGGACTATTTTGAATTGTGTTTGGTTTGGACTTTTGGACTTTTTGGGAGCATGTTTTTTGCACATTTACTTTCTTTACGCTTCCGCATTAACTCTGATTGATATGATATTTTCATTTGAGTCCCATGTAGAGTCGTTCAATGTAACTAATGACTGAGATCCTGGTTTGTCACTTCCTGAAACGGTAAAGCTCCGTTAGTTGAACTTGTGGGTGGAACAACGTTTTCGGGTGAAAACTACTTATTTTATGACGGTTAAGTCATGGATACGTTTTCAGGTGAAAACTACTTATTTTATGACGGTTAAGTCATAGATACGTTTCCGGGTGAAAACTACTTACTTTATGACGGTTAAGTCATGGATAAGTTTTCGGGTGAAAACTACTTATTTTATGACGGTTAAGTCATGGATACGTTTTCGGAGAAAGAAAACTACTTATTTTATGACAGTTAAGTCAGGGATACGTTTTCGGGGAAAACTACTTATTTTATGACTGTTAAGTCATGAAGTCATGTACATGTTTTTGGGAAAAACTATTAGCACTGATATAACTAACTCTGTGAACTCACCAACCTTTGTGTTGACACTTTCAAGTATGTTTCTCAAGTAACCTTTAGCCATGGCGCGGTTGGAATAGGCTAGCTATGTTGGGTCAGTCCCTAGTAGCTGGAAGGACATAGAATATCAAGTCTCAAGTCTATCGTTGATCTAGAAGAACTTAGTTCATTGTATTACTTAGTTTTAGTAATTGTATATGTAATCAAGTCTTAGAAATCACTATTACAGCTTCGGCTATCGTGTAATGAACCAATCGTTGCAACCTTTATTTATTTATTAAGTAAATAAATTTGGGGTTGTGACAGATTGATCCTGTTGATTTAGAAGAGATGAATATTCAATGGAACATGGCAATGTTGATGAGGCAAGCAAAGGATTTTCTTCAAAAGACTGGAAGAAAGTACATCGGATTAAACAGCAGAACAAGAAGAGGTTTTGATAAAACAAAGGTTCGGGGTTACAATTGTCAAGAATATGGTCACTTTGCTAAGGAATGTAACAAGCCAAAGGTTTAATTTGATTCTCAAAAGAAGAACAATTATCAAAGCAACAGAAATCAACAAGGATCTGGCAGTTCTGGAAGTTCAGAAAATGTTTCAACATCATCTGCTTTGGTTGCTTAAGGAGATGATAACTATGACTGGGGAATTCATTTAGAGGATCTAGTTGGTGTTGTAAGTCAAGATTTCGTGGCTGAAATTCATACTGATGTGACATATGAGGATGATAATTCAAGTGATTTAGAAAGCTCAGGGAGTGAAGTAGAAAGTTAGAATGATGAATCTTCTAAGGATATCACCGCCGAAGAAACTTTTAAAGAAAATGATGCTGAAAGTGCTGATGAAGTTCATTCTGAAGATAATGTTTCCACAACAAGTGTATCAGAAGATGAGATTTTATTGACTAAAAGAGTACCCGAGATAACTGAAGAGATTCCTACTGCAAACGTCTTCATGGCTGACATGTCTGATCCATCAAAGGTAAAAGATGTTATCTATAATATATATTGTTCTAATTGTGTTTTGGTGAAGGATAAAATGATAAAAGTCATGGATGATAACACAAACTTGATCTGTGATTTGAAATCGATGCACATAGTAAATCAGAAATTAAAGGAGAATGATAAGCTGTGTATTGAAAGAATTGAATCACTAAAGAGAGACATTAATTCTCTGACCTTGAAGATTAAGGAACATGCATATCATCTGGATATGGCCTATGCAGAAATTGAAAAGAGAAATACCATTCTTGCTGATAAAAATAAGGAGCTTTCTGAAAAGGAAGAAGAAGTGATCAAGTTACACAGAAAGTTGGAACACTTTGGAAATTCATCATTTTTGTTGGGATATTTTCATGATAATATTGATCAAGATAAAAGAACCACCAAAGTTGGATATAATCCTACATCAATTAATGGAAACTATGTTGTGGAACAGGAGTTTATAAATGAAGAGGATTTAGATCCTAAGACAATTTTGAAAGTGAATTCGGTAACAAGGGAAGAAATGGTTTATGACTCCGACAGTGATGATGGAAAGTTTGATGTAAACAAGACCGAAGGTGTTCCTAAAGATGTTAAGATTGATGAACCAAAAGTGGTAAAACAAGTCACAAGAGATAGATGTATTCTAACTGAGCCCGATGAAGTTGAACAACCAACTTTTTCAACAAGTTTATCTCAAATTGTTTTGTAAGTGCTGGTGATTTCAAGAAGGAGGTTTCAAAAGTTGAAAATAAATCAACAAGTGATTTCATCAAACAGAATGTGAATGTGACAAAACCCAAAGTTGTTCAGTCTCAAGTTTCAAAGGCTTATGTTGGTGAATCATCCAGAAAGATTTATGTTCCAAAGAAGCAAGGAGGTAGTGATGTTAAATCTACTAAAGGTTATTCATCATGAAGTTCTTCAAATTCAAAAAGGGTTCCTTATATCAGATAATACAGGGATAAGAGAGTTTGCTTTCAATGTAATGAAGTAGGGCATATAGTGATAACTTGTCCTTAAAATAACAAAGAGAAAAATCCTCTTATTTCAAAGAAAGTTAAACCAGCTGTTGGTCATGGTCAATCAAGAGTAGTAAAGATTCTGTAAAGACCTAATGTGGGAAGTCCTACATCTGATAAAGTGATGAAACAATCTGTCAGGGAAAATTTGCCTAAGCAGCATGTTACTAAACCTTCTAGGTTTAAACAAGAGATGAAACATCATGTTCAAGATAGATTTGTTGGTTCTAAACCAGAGTTTGTACAATCTGGTGTTAGACAAAATGTTGTTTATCAACAGTCTGTTGAGAATCCTAAAGTTGGATTCATAAAGAATTCACAACTTGAGGTCAAACTTTCAAGACCTCAAAGGCGAAGAAGGAACAGACTATTAAGAAAACTTTTAGAAACTGATCACTCTGATTCTTTTTCAAATACTCATGAATTTCAAAATCAATCAAATTTTGAAAAGAAAAAGAATGTTTCAAAAACTAGGATGTCTGATTCTGATTTGCCTAAATCACCAAGGATGGATGATAATAGAGATTGTAAATTGCTTGAAGTAGTTTATTTTGATGCTAATGGTAGACCCAAGACCACAATGGCTTGGGTCCCTATTTCTAACTAATTTCCTTTGTTTGTGTAGGGTCAACCAAGGAGGACTATCAACAATACTTGGTATGAGAATAGTGGTTGCTCCCGACATATGACAGAAAATTTTTGTTTGCTTGAAGATGTTATTAAAATTGATGGAGGTTATGTCGCTTTTGCGGGAAATAAAGGCGGGTACATAACAGGCCAAGGAACGCTGGAGAATGAAAAAGTGAAATTTGAGAAAGTCAATTATGTTGAGCAACTCGAGCATAATCTACTCAGTGTATCTCAATTGTGTGATAAGAAGTTTTCATTCCATTTCAATGATTCTGAATGTTATATTATGAAGTCGGGTTTTATAATACCTAAAGAATGGATTTTGATGAAGGCTTCGAGAAGAAATGACACATATGTTTTAGACATGAGTGTTGCTACAACAACAGATTCAATTCCTACATGTTTACTCTCGAAAGCATCTGAATCTCACTCTATTCTTTGGCATCGGAAGCTAGCTTACATCAACTTCAGAAAAATGAATTACTTAGTGAAGAATGATTTGGTTTCTGGTATTCTGAAAATGAAATTTTCTGTACCTGATGACTATATTCCTTGTAAGAAGGGTAAGCAGCATAGAAGTCCCACAAATCAAAGATGCAAAATTCTATTGTTACTCCTCTAGAGCTACTTCATATGGATTTGTTCGGGCCAATAAGTATTCGAAGCATTGGAGGAAAATCGTATTATCTAGTGGTAACGGATGATTTTTCCAGATTTTCTTGGGGCAAGTTATTAGCAACCAAGGCTGAAACAACTGAAATAGTTCAATATTTAATTCTTGGTTTGGGGACTCTTTGTAAGCAGATAGTTAGGCATATAAGAAGTGACAATGGCAGCGAGTTTAAAAATAGCAAGATGGGTTTCTTTTGTTTGCAAAAGGGTATTCATCATGAATTTAGTGCGCCATATGTTCCTAAAAAAATGGGTTTGTTGAGCGAAAGAACAGAACATTGATTGAGGCTGCAAGAACAATGTTGGCAGATTCTAAGCTACCGTTAACTTTTTGGGCCGAAGCTATGAATACTGCATGCCATTCCCGAATCGAGTTTTGACCGTGAAACGACACAACAAGACTTGTTATGAATTGTTAAACAATCAGAAACCTAATTTGAATTATGTTCTTCCTTTTGGGAATCCGTGTACTCTTCTAAATATCAGGGATGTTTCTACCAAGTTTAGTGAAAAGGCGATCGCAGGAATTTTTCTGGGATATGTTGCCAATTCATTAAATAAAAGAGTATATAACAAGGAAACACGACAGATCGAAGAATGGTTCCATATCGATTGTTATAATCGATCTATTCCTCAGAAGGCGATTGGTCCAGAATAGGCTTTTGATTATGATAGCTTGTTCATGTCTTTCAATTTTTCTCCTGTTTGGTCTGCTGGAGAAGTTGCAGTGTTATATGAGTCTTGTCATGGTGACCAAGATTGCAGTTTTCTACCAAGATCAACGGTTCCGTTATTAGTTTCACCTTCCTATATTCCTGATCTGAATGCAACATCTAGTTCGGGAACTCACAAGTCTGAAAGTGAAGACGATGAAGCAATTTTCCAGGATTCTTCATCTGATTCGTTAATTGTTGATGATTCGTCCACTTCTACACATGTTCAGGGGGAGCTTCCTACCAATCTGGAGGATGTGATACCAGTTACTCAAAATGTTCTTTCTCAAGCGATAACTACTCAAGTTGATGTTCTACCTGTTCCTGAGGTGGCTTCCATAAAAGAATTGAAAGATCATCCGGTGACAAATATCATTGGGAATCTGCAGGATGGAGTCCAAACTTGTTCTTTATTTGAAAATACTTGTTTATATTCTAACTTTAGAGATACTGGAGTTCATGATGTTTGCTTATATTCTTGTTTTATTTCTCAGATAGAACCTAAAAATGTGGAGATGGCGTTACAAGATAACATTTGGATTGAAGCAATGCAAGAGGAGCTTGCACAATTTGATAAGCTAAAGGTGTGGACTTTGGTTGATCTTCCAAAGGGCATGTATCCGATCGGCACCAAATGGGTTTTTAAGTGTAAAAAGGATTATTGTGGTGTCGTGGTGAGGAATAAAGCAAGATTGGTTGTTCAAGGGTTCAATCAACAGTAGGGTATAGATTATACTGAGGTATACACACCTGTTGCACGGTTGGAAGCAATTCGTTTATTTCTAGCATTTGCGTCGTTTAAAGGATTTAAGGTATATCAATTGGATGTCAAAAGTGCTTTCTTGTATGGAAAGGTTAAAGAAGAATTGTATGTGTGTCAACCACTAGGGTTTGAGGATTCATTGTATCCCTCAAGAGTGTTCAAGCTAGGTAAGGCACTTTATGGTCTACATCAAGCACCCCGTGCGTGGTATGAAACATTGTCGCACCATCTCTTAGACAATGGTTTCGATCGTGGTCAAATTGATTCAACCTTGTTCATCAAGAAAGCAGGGGGAGATTACCTGATGGTTCAGATTTACGTGGATGATATTATATTTGGTTCAACAAATGAAGAGTTATGCAAAGAGTTTGAGAGTGTTATGAAATTGAAGTTCGAAATGTCCGCTATAGGAGAGTTATCGTTCTTTTTAGGATTGCAGGTTAATCAAAAAGAGGATGGTTTCTTTATTCATCAGTCTAAGTACGTGAAAGACATCTTGAGCTGGTTCAAGATGGAAGACTGTACCCCATATGATAATCCGATTCCTGTAAATCACAAGATGAATCTAGATTTTGTGGATCCAACAACAATTAAGAGACTATGGTTTGAATTTTACTTGCACCCCTATGTTCATAGATAACAATGTCACAATGTCCATAACTAACAATCTGGTTAAGCACAATAAAACTAAGCACATTGAAATAAGATATCATTTTATTCGTAATTGTGCTGATAAAAGGTTGATTGAGCTGGTGAAGGTACACACTGATGACAATTTTGCAGACCTCTTCACCAAGGCATTTGATAGGTTTGAATTTCTGGTAAAAATGATTGGTATGATCAATCCCGAATAAAAGGTTTTTCAAAAATAATTTTCATGGAAGATTTTATTTTTATTTTCTTCTATTGCTTTACTACATTTATGCACTTTACTTTCTAGTCAAAAAGTGGTTATTTATAAAAATTCCAAACAAAATGAAAAAGATAAAAATCGACATCATTCGAAGTTAGAGAAGAGATGATAATACATAAGTTGAAAATTTATCACACATGACCATAGATGACTTGTTGATATGATATGATAATTTGTGTTTGTGTTCATTTGATTTGATCAAAATTTCAAAGTCTGCATGAACAAGAAATGATACTGTCATAAATGCTCTAATCTTAAAAATCTATTGTATGTTTAATTTGGTTATGGGTATGTAAGTTAGATTGTCAGTAGACTTGAAGCGTTTTTGGACCATTAGTAGTGTGAAAACATAATGATTCTTGATGACAAATGTGATTTGAACCCATTGTATGCCTGGGTGTGTGTGTTAAAAGATCATTATCAGATATAGAATATGAGGCTTAAAGTATTTCATGAGACCAGTATCGAACTATATTGATTAGCATAATTTTTCAGTTCACTTCACTGCCCATGCCCCGAAAAACATGCAATGTGTTGTTGAACTAAGATATGTTTCTGTCAACATTTGTTGGAACATATACTCGCCCTTGGATCAATATCTTGATTCCATTGAATATCCAGATAACAGTTGGACCACATTACCCTATATTATAGAATCAATCGATTCTTTAATAATTCATTCTACTGAAGAGTTCTTATGTTACACTCAATCATGATATACATCCAAAACCAAGCAATTGAATCATTCTGATTCCTTATATCCTTTGGGATCTGTTTCTTTTCCTGTGCTAATTGAGATAGTTTCATCCTAGAGATTGATATTATCTTTGCATAAGTTTCATGTGTTGAAGATGGTGCAAATTTATAATTCTGTTGGCATATATGTGGGGTACACGTTGTTTTTCATCAAATTGGTACCTTAACTCACAAGAACATGGAAGAAAAACACTTGTAGTTTCAAATTCTATAATATTGACAACCTAGATTTACATGCTATATATTGCAAATTCGATGTGAATCCTTGAGTATTTTATGACATCATCTTGTTTACTTTGAGATTTATCGCGTGCAGGTTTCTCATTTGTAAGATATTCAACAGTGATATATGAGATTTTGTATCATAGGTTACCCATAGATCTAATTATATTGTGTGACAAATTTCTCGTTTACTGATATGATCTACTTACTCGTGATGTTCGAACAAAAACATGTGATTTTGTTGTTTTATTTCAAAAATCCAAAAATATGTGTTTCTGTTTGTATAGATAAAATAAAAAAAGATGTGATTTTTTGTTTCGTTTATTAGTTTTAAATTTCATTTGTTTCAAATACTTTCAAAAATACAAAAAGATTTTCTTTCGGGTTTCCATGAAAATTCCATTCTTTTATTTTTAAATGTTCTGGATTGGATCAGATACATGTTCCAGGTGAAAGAAAAAAGGATCGGTGTTTGAAAGTTGAAGCATGAAAGGGATGAAATTTGAAAAATTCTCTAAGTGTTTGAGATTAAGGGAACTTACCATGTTTGCCTGGTAAGCGAACTTAGTGACTGTGTATATATATATGTTTAGGCGAACTTGTTCATTTACCCAATTTCAAATCACAGCGAACTTAAGCACTTTTAGAGCGAACTTGATCTGTTTCAATTCTACGGTTGAAGAATCAGTTGTTGTGTGTTAATCTCTTGACATTAAAGTTTTTGCGCTTCAAACCAAGGTAGATTCAGGATCTTTTAATTGTTGAATGGTTCACTTTGATCATGTTTAGGTTCTGACTTTAGGTTTTAGTGCGTCGAACCTTTTTTTTCGATTATAGAGGTGTTGTTGTGGCTTGATATTGAAATTGAAGGTGTATTATGTTGTATCGGTGGGTATAGTAGCTATTTGTGTGGTTAATTGCTTCGGATTTCATTGATTGGAAAATTTGGATTTCTGATCTGTGTTAAGTGCTTGGAGTGAACTTGCTCAGGCTAACTTAATAAATTCGCCTCTTGCAACTCTAAGCGAACTTGTTAAGTTCGCCTCAGTGTGAAGTAGTGTTTTGACTTAGCATTTTTTTTAGTGTTGTTTTGTTTTTAATTTTTTTTTTCATTTTATTTCTTTCTATATTGTTTTAATATGTTTGTGACTTTGCTATTTCATTATTGCTTTGTGCAGATGGATCGGAGAGTGGAATATAAGCATAACCAGGTGGCGTTATTGGATCCAAACATGTCTGAAGCCGTGAACTACCGTGAAATCATAATTTTCTGAATAGATCAAGAATCAGTGTTGCTTTATCTGCAAATCCCTACATCAGCTTGAATTATATTTAACAATTTTGTGATACAGCACAACATGATTGCACTTTTGATCCGAAAGTGATTAGGGCTACTGTCAACAATACTGAAGTGGCAATCTCTGTTGATACTATCAGACAAGCTCTGCATCTTGGAGGTAATATTGAATAACCGTTGGGGTTACCGTCTCAGTTGATTATGGGATGCTTTCACAAGATGGGATACAGGGGAAAGACTAATGATAGTCAACCACGGAAGGGTGTCTTAGTGGGTCAATGGAGATACTTTATGCATGTACTCATTCAATGTCTTTCCCCGAGGAAAGCTGGAACTGACGGGTTGAAGACTTCTTTACAATCAGCCACGGTGGCTCTTACTCTTAATAGAGGTTTCAACTTTGCACATTATTTCTACAAGGAGATTGCTGCACAAATTACACCGCCAGAAGGTCAAGGCTTTCTGATGTACCCTAGGTTCATTCAAATGATTTTAAATCATCTCATTCCAATCCTACCTCAGCTACCACACCGTCTTACTCTCACCCCGATGACAAAGAGGATATTTATTGATTGTAATACTATTAAGCAGCAGAATCCAGCATTGATACCAGTTCCAACACCATTATTTAGGCACATAATTAATCCTGATTATATTGCACCACCTCATGATAATTGGATTCATCCGGAAGAGCTAGTAGCACAACAACAAAGCCCAAGAACAAGAACAACAACAACAAGTACAGTAACCTCAAGTCCAACCACAACAAGTACAAGAACCCGTTCAAGATGAAGTTCAAGAGAATGTCATAGAACTAAATGTGGAGGTTCATGATGAGGTTCAAGTATATGATCATGTTGATCAAAATGAAGAGAACGTGCATAACAATGACGAAGAACAAGTCCAATCTCCTCCACATGATCAAGAAGGGAATGTAACTGATATTAGCACAAGTACTTCTGAACCTATTAATGATGATGGGTCTGATACTGATTCTGAAGCTACTAAAGATTTTAGCTCAGATCATTATGACAGACTTGCTAGCATTCCAGTGGCTAATGCTGGGAAAAAAATGAAGTCTGTAATTAAAAGAAGGGTAAAGAAAACAAGACGCAAGTCTGCTCGGGGTCTTCCTCCTGGTGCAGTACTTGGTAAAAGAACATTACAAGATGAATCGTCGTCTGATTCGGAGTATATTCCTTCTCCCAAGTCACAGAAGCTTATGTCTGCTTCTATGGCTGCTGCCAGTACTCATGTAGCTGATGACGTGGATTTTGTGGAATCGTTGATTATATCACCACAAAGTCTCAGACTACTTCTCCACAAGTTACTCCTACTACAATTCCTCCTCATACTTCTTAACAAGTTGGTCCGTCTACATCATAGGATGCTAAGATTGCTGCTCTACAAGGCAAAGTCTCTTGCCTAGAAGCCCAAGTTGTGGGTCTTCAAGGTCAAGTAGATGTATTAAGGGCTAATGATTTTCAGAGAGAGCATGTTCTTCATTCTCAAAGCAGGCAACTAGCTGAGATGCAGATTCTTGTATCACAATTAGTAGAGCATATTGACGCTCAGGGGGAGATGCCTGTAGTGGATAAAAATGCTTGTCATACAGAGGCAGTTCAAAGGAAAGATGATGAAGATAATGATCCTAGTGGGAACAAGTGTGATCGTCAATACTCTGACGTTGCTCCAATATCTCAGTTTCAGGGGGAGTTTACTTCAAATCAAGTTGAAGCTTCTAGTGATAAAAGTACAAGAGAAAATGAAGAGGTATTGCTTCTAGAATTCTTTAGAGATGATTCTGATCTTATTGAAGCTGAAAAGATAGACTGCTTAGATGGTCTAGATGAGTTGTTTGATGACCTAGAAGATGAAGTGAATGACTCAGAGATAGAAGAAGGAGAGATAGTAGAATTGGAGATTAATAAAGATACAACAAGGTTGACTTACGAAGGATGTGATGGTCTTAATGTGCCTTTTGATTTCATCCAAGATGATGTTATTCCTGAAGTTACTTCTGATGGAATGGCTGACTCTATGGACACTACTGAAGATGTCACAAAACCTAATTCTAGCCCAAAACACGCTATCACTGAAAGTCCTCATCACACATCGGACCGTTAATATGGATCTTAGAGAGGTAATGTTTAGTAGTACTACTGGGTTTGACAATCCCACCCGTGTTAGTCGTGCTAACTCGATCGAAGATCGAACGGGTGAAATGTTAGCCTACTCACATCGCCGGGGTTGATAGACCTAGCAGGAGGCAAATAAACAAAAAGTCAGCTTTGGTTGCGAGCGCTTAAGTTAAACATGAACATAGGTTAGCTACCTATAGATACATATTGAATGATCAATAATATGGTAAACGTTTATTTATATACTGAAACCTGTGAACTCACCAACCTCGTGTTGACATCTTTTCTTACATGTTTTATCAGTTCGCTAAGATAAGGCACAGGTGCACACATAGGACATGCATGGAATTCTTCTTTTGATTATTTTTTATTAAACTGTTTGGACTATTTTGAATTGTGTTTGGTTTGGACTTTTTGGGCGCGTGTGTTTTGCTCATTTACTTTCTTTACGCTTCCGCATTAACTCTGATTGATATGATATTTTCATTTGAGTCCCATGTAGAGTCGTTTAATGTAACTAATGACTGAGATCCTGGTTTGTCACTTCCCGAAACGGTAAAACTCCGTTAGTTGAAATTAGGGGTGTGACAGATTGGTATCAGAGCCATAGGTTATAGAGAACTAGGATTGCATACTAGTCTATAACCTCACACATTAGTTACATGTCATAAACCTTGGTTGTTTGGCACTTATATGTTATATTACAGGACCATGTCGTCAACTCCACCACCATCACCTAAGGCACTTACCGTATCGTCCTCGGAGGCCAAAAGGAGCCGGACTAGTTCTTGTGACAATTCGGTTGATCAGGGTGAACCGAGTAGCGCGCAAGCAACGAATCCTGCTCGTAATTGGAATGCATAGCCTCAAATGATCCAAAGTTGGATCGAAATGGGAAATGTCCCATCACCCTACTTTGGTTCCACTTCCACATCATCTACTTTACCTAGCTTGCCCTACACTATGGAACAAGTTTTTGTATTTTTCATGTCTAGAGAGTTAAGCATTGTGAAAGATGCTACTGATGAGATACCTGACATTCTGCAGCGAGTGTCACAAATAGAGGAGAATAAGGTAGGGATAGAGCTTTTGACTGCTGAACTAGCAGTAATGGATCATGTCCATAACGTTTTGGTAGATCGGGTTACACATTTGGAGATGAGGGTGGACACCTCGGATTTTGAGGTAGGAAGGATTCTGGAGAGAGTGGCTAATCTGGAAGCCCCGCTACAAGTAACAGACCATGCTGCTGAAGGACTTCGAGAGAGAGTGACGCACTTAGAAGCCCAACTGCAAGCACCCCTATTTCTGGAGGATATTCCACTTTCGGACGACGAGGAGGAGCCCTTCGAGGATGAGCCGGTAGAGGAGGAGCCACCCGAGGAGGAACCGGTGGTGATCGACGATGCGCAATCATACGTTTCCTCCGATGACGAGGATGTTTGATGATCTTTCTATTCTATCTTTCCTTTTTTCATTCATGCTCCGTTTATGCTATTTCTCTTTTCAAACCTAGATGGGTAAGGTTGTTCCCATTCAATAAAAGCATGAGAATTTTAATGTTTGAGTTATTTATTTTGTAGCCTTACAAATTGATTAATTTTCTAAATGTTAGATGTTGTATTTCCTTACTTGAACATAAATAATGTTTAATATTCGATATATTTCTCATTGTTTTTTATTTGTTAATGTGAAGAATTATGTCGGGAAGAGGACGTGGAGGTCGTGCTGGTGGCCGAGGCACCATCAACATGACAGCAGCTGAGTTGGCGGCACTAATCAACGATAGTGTGGCAGAGGCTCTCGCAGCACAGAATGTTGCAGGTAAATGCTTTAGCTATTGACTAGTGAGGTCAATTCATCTCTCAAAGTACCTTTCCTAAGCCCTTTAACCTTGAACCTATATTATGTTTCTAAATCCAGGCCAGCAGAATCAGCAACCAGCATGCACGTTCAAAACATTTATGGACTGTAAGCCCCACACCTTTAGTGGAGCCGAAGGAGCTGTCGGACTACTCCGTTGGTTCAAAAAAGTAGAATCGGTGATTGCCATGAGCAACTACCCAGTGGCCAATCAGGTCAAGTTTGCCGCTGGAACTTTGGAGGGTCCGGCTCTCACGTGGTGGAATGCTCAGGTCCAGATGTTGGGTCTAGTCATGGCAAATGGACTCCCGTGGGAGGAGTTTAAGACAATGATGAAGGAGGCTGCCCTCGATATGAAATTCAGAAATTAGAAGGAGAGTTTTGGAACTTGAAAATGAAAGGTTCTGAAATTGAACTGTATACCACTCGCTCACATGAGCTTGTTACCAATGGCCCACATATGGTGACTCCAGACTACAAGAGGATCGAGCTGTATATTCTAGGTCTAGTGCCTCAAATTCAAAGTACGGTTACTTCGTCCAACCCTACTACCATCCAGCAGATGATCCGACTAGCCCACAAGCTAACTGATCAGGGCGTGACTCAAGGGACTTTACGTCTGAGGGGTTCGATCTCTAAACCCACTGACAATCATAAACGCAAGTTTGATCACCACTCCAACTCTCACTCCAGCTCCTAAGGACACCAGCCCAACCAACCTCAGCAGCAGCAGCAGCGTAGGTTTGAGCCTAATAAGAACTTCAACCAGAAGACTTCTCCAAGTCAAAATCAGGGTGGTTACGTGGGGAAGTCTCCCAAGTGTAACAATTGCAACTTTCATCACTTCGGAATTTGCAACCGTTGTCAGCTGTGTGGCAAAATAGGCCATGCTGCCAAAGATTGTAGGGGTGAGTTGCAAGCCAAGCATCCTTTTCAACAGCCTGGGTCTACTAAGGGTTTTTTCAAGTGTGGGAAAGAGGGACATTTTTGGAAGAATTGTCCTCAATTAAAGAAGGGAGGTAATGGAAACCATAACCCTAGTCAGAATAACAACAATGGTGGCAACAACGTCAATAACGGATGAACTGGTGAGAAGGGACGAGCCTTCGTGCTAGGATCTGGAGAAGCTCGTTATGATCATAATGTGGTCAACGGTAAATTTCACTTAAATAATTACTTTACTTCTGTCCTTTTTGACACTAGTGCTGATAGGAGTTTTATATCTAGAAACTTAGTGATACGATAAAAGGAACTCCAACTCTGTTAGAAGCTAAGTATGTAATAGAGATAGCCGATGGTCAAATAATTAAAGCAACCCACATTCTTAAGGGTTGTAAGCTTGAGCTAGCTTGTCATAAACTTGATATCGACCTTATGCCGGTCACGCTTGGTAGTTTTGATGTAATTGTCGGCATGGATTGGTTATCTAAAAACCAAGCTGAAATCATCTGTGGTGAGAAAATTGCTCGCATTCCTCTCCCGAGTGGAGAAACCCTTTCCGTTCAGGGCGAAAAGGTTGGTGCAGTCATGGGCATGATATCCTTTATGAAAGCACAGAAATGCTTTCGAAAAGGGCATACTGCTATTTTGGCTCTCGTTGCTGAGCAGCCATCAGAAGAGAAGAAGATTGATGATATTCCCATCATTCGTTAATTTGTGGAAGTATTTCCCGAGGATTTGCCTGGTCTGCCACCACACCGTCAAGTTGATTTTCAAATCGATCTAGCACCCGGAGCGGCACCAATCGCTCGGGCACCTTACAGACTGGCACCTAGTGAATTGCAAGAACTATCTACTCAGTTACAGGAATTGTTGGATAAAGGTTTAATCCGACCTAGCTCATCGCCATGGGGAGCTCCAGTCCTGTTTGTCAAGAAGAAGGACGGAACTTTTCGTATGTGTATCGACTATCGTGAACTGAATAAAGTCACAATCAAGAACCGTTATCCCTTGCCTCGTATAGACGATCTCTTTGATCAACTCCAAGGATCAAGTTTCTATTCCACGATAGATCTTAGGTCCGGTTACCATCAATTGAGAGTCCGAGATGAGGATATCTTTAAGACTGCTTTTAGGACAAGGTACGGCCACTACGAGTTTATGGTCATGCCCTTCGGATTAACCAACGCACCTGCGGTATTCATGGACCTCATGAACCGTGTATGTAAGCCATACCTTGATCAATTCGTCATCGTTTTCATCGACGGCATTCGCATTTATTCCAAGAACAAGGAGGAACATGAGGAACATCTACGCCTAATTTTGGAATTACTTAAAAAGGAGCAACTATATGCTAAGTTTTCCAAGTCTGAATTCTGGATTCGAGAAGTTCAATTCTTAGGACATGTGGTTAACGAGAAAGGAATACATGTCGATCCATCAAAGATTGAAGCCATCAAGATTTGGTCAGCACCGACGACTCCGACTGAGGTGCGGTAATTTATGGGATTGGCAGGATATTACCGTCGATTCATCGAGGGATTTTCAAAAATTGCATAACCTCTCACTGCAACTGGGGCGATAACCAAGAGTCAGCATTCCAACATCTTAAGCAGAAACTTTGCAGCGCACCTATCATAGCTCATCCGGAGGGTACGAATGATTTTGTGGTGTATTGCGATGCATCCATTCAAGGTCTGGGATGTGTCCTAATGCAGCGAGAAAAGGTGATCGCATATGCTTCGCGTCAACTAAAGATTCACGAGAAAAACTACACCAGTCATGATCTAGAGTTGGGAGCCGTAGTTTTCGTACTTAAGATATGGAGACACTACTTGTACGGTACCAAGTGCACTATCTACACCGGTCATAAGAGTCTTCAGCATATCTTTGAGCAGAAAGAACTGAACATGAGACAGCGTCGTTGGGTCGAGCTCTTGAATGATTATGACTGTGCGATCCGATATCATCCGGGTAAGGCTAATGTTGTAGCTGATGCCCTAAGTCGAAAGGAAACCAAGCCCAAACGAGTTCGAGCGTTGCAGCTTATAATTCACCCCGGATTACCTGACAAAATCCGCAATGCACAACTCAAAGCCTTGAAAGAGGAAAACCTACCGCTGGAAGGTACACGCGGTATGGAAGCACAACTCAAAGTCAAATCGGACGGTATTCGCTACTTCGTCGAGCGAATATGGGTTCCAGTATTCGGAAATTTAAGGGAACTGGTCATGGACGAAGCTCATAAATCTCGTTACTTTATTCATCCAGGTTCCGACAAGATGTATCATGACCTAAAGGTGTTGTATTGGTGGCCAAAGATGAAGGCCGATATAGCCACCTATGGAGCAAGTGCCTGACTTGCGCGAAGGTCAAAGTTGAATATCAAAAGCCTTCCGGTCTACTCCAGCAACCAGAGATTCCCAGGTGGAAATGGGAGCATATATCCATGGACTTTATCACAAAATTGCAGCGAACTCCTACCGGATGTGATACCATTTGGGTAATCGTTGACCGTTTAACAAAGTCCGCTCACTTCTTAGCAATCAAGGAAACCGACAAAATGGAAAATCTTACTCGTATTTACTTGAAAGAAGTAGTATCTAGGCACGGGGTGCCAATCTCTATCATTTCGGATCATAATGCACGATTCACCTCTCGTTTCTGGCAATCGTTACATAAAGCTTTAGGCACGCGTCTAGATATGAGCACAGCATACCATCCTCAAACTGATGGCCAGACAGAACGTACTATTCAAACTCTGGAGGATATGCTACGAGCTTGTGTGATTGATTTCGGTAACACTTGGGAGTCTCACCTACCATTGGTGGAGTTCTCTTACAACAACAGTTATCACACTAGCATCAAGGCAGCTCCATTTAAAGCACTATATGGACGAAAATGTCGTTCCCTATTTGTTGGGTCGTTGTTGGGGATAGTCAACTTACAGGTCCTGAACTCGTACTTGAAACTTCTGAGAAAATCATTCAAATTAGAAACCGTATGGCAGCAGCTCGTGACCGTCAAAAGAGCTATGCCGATAAGCGTCATAAACCGTTAGAATTTCAAGTAGGGGATATGGTCTTGTTAAAAGTCTCACCTTGGAAGGGTGTCATTCATTTTGGGAAATGAGGCAAGCTGAATCCTCGTTGTGTTAGACCGTTCAAGATAGTGAAGAGGATTGGGCCAGTAGCGTATCAACTGGACCTACCTGAAGGACTTAGTGGTGTACACAACGTCTTTCACATCTCAAACTTGAAGAAATGTCTAGTATACGAATCACTCGCGGTTCCTCTTGAGGAACTACACATTGATGAACAATTACGTTTCATCGAAGAACCTGTGAAAATTATGGATAGGGAAGTCAATACATTAAAACGCAGTAAAATCCCTATTGTCAGAGTCCGTTGGAACTTGAAACGTGGATCGGAATTCACGTGGGAGTGTGAGGATCAGATGATGCGCAAATATCCTAATCTGTTCAAGCACTCCACGTCGAACTCTTAAGGTACTATTTAATTTTCGGGACGAAAATTCTTTCAACTAAGGGATGATGTGACACCCAGGGAATTTTTTTTTATTTATTACTATTTAATTTTAGGGACGAAAATTATTTCAACTAGGGGATGATGTGACAATCCGACTTTTCAAGTTAACTCAGTTAGTTTTCCCGTTAAATTTTCTGCTATATCCTAACCAGTGAACCCAATATTAAACCCCAAGGACCTATTCTGTCATTTCTTAATCTCAAACTATAGGGACTAGTCTTGCTAAATACCAAAACTGAATCCATTGACTTGGAAAGTCAAAATTACACACATTGAATTCTTGTTGACTTTTAGAAGTCAAATTCGCAATTTATAATTCAAATTCTAGATCCCACGATCGATGTCAGCTTGATTTTGTAACTAAAAAACGTTCATAGCATTAAACAATCATCATTAGGACCATTATCAGCTTCATCATTGCCGAATTCAAACCCATAATGAACATTATTGTCGTAACCGTCGATGTCATTGCCTTATACCACCGAATTCATCAAATTCATATAACCATTTCACGCTTTGAGCCTCTGCACTCGATAATCGATCCACACTGAAACTCCTGCACACACTAATATGATCGGAGAAGCAGTCACGGTAGCCGGAGGTCGAGCCAGTCGCGGTCGCTCCTGTTTTGGTCGAGCACTATCAACCCGACATCCGATCTGGTAATTTAAACCCTTCTCTGATTCTTTTAGTCTGTAGAATGAAAGCCCTAACCTAATTAGGGTTCACATCATCGGATTTCACTCGATCGAATAACTAGGGTTCATATTATTTCGTTTTAGTCGAACCCTAACAATCCGATAACAAATATTGAAATTGAGCACACCCTTAGCTTCGTCTCAATGCATAGACTGAAAGCCCTATGATAACTCAATCTATTAACATCGAATTGAACTCCATCCGAAATCTAGGGTTTGTTCTTATTCAAATTTGGGGATCTTGGCATTAAACGTAACATGAATCAAATTAAACCATACTAGTAGTTTCGTATGTTCCAAACAGTAATAGCCCCATGAATCCAGCGATTTTTACTTTCGAAATTAACATAATTGATCCCGCGTTCTAAATCTAGGTTTTCGGCTTCTAAATCTTCAAATAATTGAACCAAATCCAATTGTTTTTGCAATTATCTTTCACCTCAGACTCTTAATGGCTCGATTTACAAAACCCCTTTACTGTTTTGAATCATTGTTACCGAATTTGTGAGTTGTGGGCTAGGATCGATCACGGGTTGATATGGGGGAGGGATCACAGGGACTTGTTTGATAAAAACGTTTTGGTCATGGTCTGTTTGCAAATTGGGTTGGAGCTGAGTTGGTTATGTGCGTGTGTTCATGGGGAGGAGACCCGGGTTCGAATCCTCCTCCCCTGTTTTTGATATTTTTATTATTTTAAACTATTAATTAAATACTTAACATGTTCCTATATTATTATAATAGTATATTAGCGTGTTTTGAAACCCAGAATTTCCCGTAGGCTCGGGTTTGGTTTATAAACCCTATTTATTAAAAACTCATTACTAAAATAGTATTTATATTATTTTCAACCCAAAAATCCAACTAAAAAGAATATATTTATATATATATTATTTTCATCACGTTCATAAACATTTTGTAGCGTTCCAAGGTTATAAATAATATAGTTATTCGTAGTTACATACTAGAATAAAAATAATAAATTATTATTTTTGTCACGCAAGTTAATTGTTTACGTTACTTCGCTAAACTTAAAAATAATATAATAAATTATATTATTTTCCTAGACTTCTAGTTAACGAAAAAACGCTCGAATATATTTATTATATATTATTTTGTCATTCGTCGCATAACGTATATATATCTTAATTATTAATTAAAGAATTCCTATTCATGTGGACACGTTCGTCTACTCTTGATTATTAGAGAGTTTCTTTAGGACGTTTCACATTTCGTGTCGTTGTCACAATTCCCATTTTATCCCTAATTGTTCTGTGTATAATTCTAGGGCATACGTAAGCCGTAGCAAGCTAACACTCGTGGTTCCAGTCGTATTCTAGTGTGAACTACCTACGCCGTTCAGGTGAGTTTTCACAGCCCATTTTACTGTTTTTCTTTGGGGAGAAAACATGTCACATACTATTTTTGGAATATTGTATTCATGTGTTATCAACGTTAAAGCTAAGCGTAACACGCAATCACTGAAAGTCCTCATCACACATCGGACCGTTAATATGGATCTTAGCGAGGTAATGTTTAGTAGTACTACTGGGTTTGACAAATCCCACCCGCGTTAGTCACGCTTACTCGATCGGAGACCACATCGTCGGGGTTGATAGACCTGGCAGGAGGCAAATAAACAAACAGTCAGCTTCGGTTGCGAGCGCTTAAGTTAAACATGAATATAGGTTAGCTACCTATAGATACATATTGAAAGATTAATAATCTGGTAAACATTTATTTATATACTAAAACCTGTGAACTCACCAACCTCGTGTTGACATCTTTTCTTACATGTTTTCTCAGGTCGCTAAGATAAGGCACAGGTGCACACATAGGACATGCATGGGATTCTTCTTTTGATTTATGTTTTATTAAACTGTTTGGACTATTTTGAATTGTGTTTGGTTTGGACTTTTGGACTTTTTGGGCGCATGCTTTTTGCACATTTACTTTCTTTACGCTTCCGCATTAACTCTGATTGATTATGATATTTTCATTTGAGTCCCATGTAGAGTCGTTCAATGTAACTAATGATTGAGATCCTGGTTTGTCACTTCCTGAAACGGTTAAACTCCGTTAGTTGAACTTGGGGGTGGAACAACGTTTTCGGGTGAAAACTACTTATTTTATGACGGTTAAGTCATGGATACGTTTTCGGGTGAAAACTACTTATTTTATGATGGTTAAGTCGTAGATACGTTTTCAGGTGAAAACTACTTACTTTATGACGGTTAAGTCATGGATACGTTTTAGGGTGCAAACTACTTATTTTATGACGGTTAAGTCATGGATACGTTTTCAGAGAAAGAAAACTACTTATTTTATGACGGTTAAGTCAGGGATACGTTTTCGGGGAAAACTAATTATTTTATGATGGTTAAGTCATAAAGTCATGTACATGTTTTTGGGAAAAACTATTAGCACTGATATAACTAACTCTGTGAACTCACCAACCTTTGTGTTGACACTTTCAAGTATGTTTCTCAAGTAACCCTTAGCCATGGCGCGGTTGGAATAGGCTAGCTATGTTGGATCAGTCCCCAGTAGCTGGAAGGACATAGAATATCAAGTCTCAAGTCTATCGTTGATCTAGAAGAACTTAGATCATTGTATTACTTAGTTTTAGTAATTGTATATGTAATCAAGTCTTAGAAATCACTATTACAGCTTCCGCTATCGTGTAATGAATCAATCATTGCAACCTTTATTTATTTATTAAGTAAATAAATTTGGGGGTGTGACAGATTGATCCTGTTGATTTAGAAGAGATGAATATTCAATGGAACATGGCAATGTTGATGAGGCAAGCAAAGGATTTTCTTAAAAAGACTGGAAGAAAGTACATCGGATTAAACATCAGAACAAGAAGAGGTTTTAATAAAACAAAGGTTCGGTGTTACAATTGTCAAGAATATGGTCACTTTGCTAAGGAATGTAACAAGCCAAAGGTTGAATTTGATTCTCAAAAGAAGAACAATTATCAAAGCAACAGAAATCAACAAGGATCTGGTAGTTCTGGAAGTTTAGAAAATGTTTCAACATCATCTGCTTTGGTTGCTCAAGGAGATGATAACTATGACTGGGGAATTCATTTAGAGGATCTAGTTGGTGCTGTAAGTCAAGCTTTCGTGGCTGAAATTCATACTGATGTGACATATGAGGATGATAATTCAAGTGATTTAGAAAGCTCAGGGAGTGAAGTAGAAAGTTAGAATGATGAATCTTCTAAGGATATCACCGCCGAAGAAACTTTTGAAGAAAATGATGCTGAAAGTGCTGATGAAGTTCATTCTGAAGATAATGTTTCCACAACAAGTGTATCAGAAGATGAGATTTTATTGACTAAAAGAGTACCCGAGATAACTGAAGAGATTCCTACTGCAAACGTCTTCATGGCTGACATGTCTGATCCATCAAAGGTAAAAGATGTTATCTAAAATATATATTGTTCTAATTGTGTTTTGGTGAAGGATAAAATGATAAAAGTCATGGATGATAACACAAACTTGATCTGTGATTTGAAATCGATGCACATAGTAAATCAGAAATTAAAGGAGACTGATAAGCTGTGTATTGAAAGAATTGAATCACTAAAGAGAGACATTAATTCTCTGACCTTGAAGATTAAGGAACATGCATATCATCTGGATATGGCCTATGCAGAAATTGAAAAGTGAAATACCATTCTTGCTGATAAAAATAAGGAGCTTTCTGAAAAGGAAGAAGAAGTGATCAAGTTACACAGAAAGTTGGAACACTTTGGAAATTCATCATTTTTGTTGGGATATTTTCATGATAATATTGATCAAGATAAAAGAATCACCAAAGTTGGATATAATCCTGCATCAATTAATGGAAACTATGTTGTGGAACCGGAGTTTATAAATGAAGAGGATTTAGATCCTATGACAATTTTGAAAGTGAATTCGGTAATAAGGGAAGAAATGGTTTATGACTCCGGCAGTGATGATGGAAAGTTTGATGAAAACAAGACCGAAGGTGTTCCTAAATATGTTAAGATTGATGAACCAAAAGTGGTAAAACAAGTCACAAGAGATCGATGTATTCTAACAGAGCCAGGTGAAGTTGAACAACCAACTTTTTCAACAAGTTTATCTCAAAATTGTTTTGTAAGTGCTGGTGATATCAAGAAGGAGGTTTCAAAAGTTGAAAACAAATCAACAAGTGATTTCATCAAACAGAAGGTGAATGTGACAAAACCTAAAGTTGTTCAGTCTCAAGTTTCAAAGGCTTATGTTGGTGAATCATCCAGAAAGATTTATGTTCCAAAGAAGCAAGGAGGTAGTGATGTTAAATCTACTAAAGGTTATTCATCATGAAGTTCTTCAAATTCAAAAAGGGTTCCTTATATCAGAGAATACAGGGATAAGAGAGTTTGCTTTCAATGTAATGAAGTAGGGCATATAGTGATAACTTGTCCTTAAAAGAACAAAGAGAAAAATCCTCTTCTTTCAGAGAAAGTTAAACCAGCTGTTGGTCATGGTCAATCAAGAGTAGTAAAGATTCTGTAAAGACCTAATGTGGGAAATCCTACATCTGATAAAGTGATGAAACAATCTGTCAGGGAAATTTTTCCTAAGCAGCATGTTACTAAACCTTCTGGGTTTAAACAAGAGATGAAACATCATGTTTAAGATAGATTTGTTGGTTCTAAACCAGAGTTTGTACAATATGGTGTTAGACAAAATGTTGTTTATCAACAGTCTGTTGAGAATCCTAAAGTTGGATTCACAAAGAATTCACAACTTGAGGTCAAACTTTCAAGACCTCAAAGGCGAAGAAGGAACAGACGGTTAAGAATACTTTTAGAAACTGATCAATCTGATTCTTTTTAAAATACTCATGAATTTCAAAATCAATCAAATTTTAATAAGAAATAGAATGTTTCAAAAACTAGGGTGTCTGATTCTGATTTGCCTAAATCACCAAGGGTGGATGATAATAGAGATTGTGAATTGCTTGAAGTAGTTTATTTTGATGCTAATGGTAGACCCAAGACCACAATGGCTTGGGTCCCTGTTTCTAACTGATTTCCTTTGTTTGTGTAGGGTCAACCAAGGAGGACTATCAACAATACTTGGTATGGGGATAGTGGTTGCTCCCAACATATAACAGAAAATTTTTGTTTGCTTGAAGATGTTATTAAAATTGATAGAGGTTATATCGCTTTTGCGGGAAATAAAGGCGGGTACATAACAGGTCAAGGAACGCTGGAGAATGAAAAAGTGAAATTTGAGAAAGTCAATTATGTTGAGCAACTCGAGCATAATCTACTCAGTGTATCTCAATTGTGTGATAAGAAGTTTTCATTCCATTTCAATGATTTTGAATGTTATATTTTGAAGTCGGGTTTTATAATACCTAAAGAATGGATTATGATGAAGGCTTCGAGAAGAAATGACAAATATGTTTTAGAGATGAGTGTTGCTACAACAACTGATTCAATTCCTACATGTTTACTCTCGAAAGCATCTGAATCTCACTCTATTCTTTGGCATCGGAAGCTAGCTCACATCAACTTCAGAAAAATGAATTACTTAGTGAAGAATGATTTGGTTTCTGGTATTCTGAAAATGAAATTTTCTATACCTAATGATGTTGATGCACTTTCCTGTGACAACACTCTGGATAGAGTCTTAGTTTGTATGTCTAATGTCTGTAATTTGTCTTTGTATTTATGAGTCATTATGTAATAGTTTATCGAGTTGTATTTACTTTTACATAATGTATGTTGTTTTTCTGCCAAGTGTTTTGCGCACTTACATGTGCGCAGGAGAAAGCTCCTACGTACTTAGCAAGTACGCAAGAACACCTTTGCGTACTTGTTAAGTACGCAGGAGCAATTGGTCCTGCGCACTTGCTAAGTGCGCTGGCATCAGGTCTGTATAAATAGGATAGGTTCACAGAGGCTAAGTACGCAGAACCATTTCTTCAGACGAACTTGGTTTTGCTAAGTACGCAGCTTGTATTCTATCTGTAACCGTCGAGTGTTTATAATACAAAGAACGTTTATTGTGACTCTCGTGTTTGGTTTACTTTGTTTTGTAAGACTCTCCACCTAGTCACGGGTATTCCGCAACCCGCTGCGACTAGTAGACCACTTGCATGTGATGATCCGACACACACGAAGGGACCTACAAGTGGTATCAGAGCATTGCTCTTGAATTCGAGTGTTGTAAGTGAGTTTGGAGACGTTTTACTGAGTTTTACAAGCAAAAAAGAGGTATTTTTGTTGATTTTTGTGATAAAAAAGGGGTAGCTCTTGAGCACTTTTTTAGAAGCAAAAATCTCTCAAAAACCAATTTTTGTTGTGTATTTGTGTGTTTTGAGCATCAAAGGTTTGTTAGAAACTTGTTTCTGATCCTTTGGCTCGATTGCATTGATCATCAGCCTATTTTTCACTATCTCCGGCGATTTTCAGGTGACCGGAAAAGTTTGGTGAGAGTTGCTGAAAAGGTGTCCTGCGTACTTACCATTTTTGGTAAAAAGTATAGTCTTCTACGTACTTACTAACTACGCAAGAGTTATCTCCTGCGTACTTACAAGTGCGCAAGACTGAACTTGTGTGAACTTAAGTTATATCCTGCGTACTTAATATTTCCTCCTGCGTACTTACAAGTACGCAAGAGCAAGTCTTAACTATGCAAGACCATTTCTCAAGTGCGCAAGGCCAAAGCCAAGTACGCAATAGTGTCTGATTTTTCTGATTTTTTGACCAAGTAATTCACTATGTCGAACCTTCAGAATCTTGGAAACATGTTAAATTATGATAATGAGATCGGTACACCTCAGAAACCGCCTAAACTATTAAATGTAAACGATTATTCCAATTGGAAGGCGCGTTTTGAGCACTACATTTCATACACCGACTCATCATTATGGATACCAATCATTGAGGGATATAAGCATCCCACACACATCTATCTTGATGAAGAGGTGCCAAAGCCCATCTCTAAGCTTGATGAAGAACAAAAGAAAGCTTATGATCAGGAAAAGAAGGCTCTTGGCTCAATCACTATGTCATTAACTCGGGAATTGTTTCACAGTTTCTGAGGCTATGACACCTCCAAGGATCTTTGGAAAGCACTTCAGAAAAGATTTGAGGGGAACAGTGACATTAAGAAGAGTAAGCGGGATCTTCTCCGGAAGCAGTATGAATGCTTCAATTTCATGGAAAATATATCGTTAGATGATCTCATCTCTAGATTCTATCATTTACAAACGGAGTTGAAAGCTTTTGAACTGAAATATCCCGATGAAGAACTGGTGGAAAAATTTCTTGATGCTTTGCCACCAAAGTTTGAGATGTATACAACCCTGATGAGGGAAAATCCTAAATTCTATGAGTTAACAGTAGATGAGGCTATTGGTAAGATTCAAGCTCATAACATGAATCTTATGAAGAAGGAGAGCTCGGGAAGACCTTAGATACAGGACCCTTCCATGTATCATGGGACGACTTCCACTTCAAAATCATCGGGCTCTGGAATTGCCCTCCTTACTGGACACTCCAATGAAGAAGACCACTCAAATGGGTGTGGTGGTCATGCTTGTTATGCATCCGGATCAGGGTTGGGAACTAATCGTCAACACACCTCAAGAAATCCTCCAGCTACGTCTTCAGCTAACCATTCTGCAATAGTCAAAATAGCTGAAGATCATGTAGCTTTGTTTTCATCATGTATGCTTGCGTAAGAGAATTTCATAGGCGGCAAGCTAACGGATCCCGAAACTATTGAAGAAGACTTTAACCAAGTGGATCCTGATGATATTGAGGACATGGATATTCAATGGAATATGGCCATGCTTTTGAGGAGGGCCAAGCATTTCCTGAACAGAACAGGAAGAAAGTTCATTGGTGGACATTCTAATGCCAAGGTTGGATTTGATAAATCCAAGGCCAAATGCTACAAGTGTCTGAACTATGGACACTTTGCTCGTGAGTGTCAAAAAGACCGAGCACCGGCCTCTGGTTTCACCAGACCTAGCCAGGGAAACCGCCACGGCCACAACAACACTAGCCACAACAATCAACACCAAGGTGGTTCGTCAAATGCACTGGTAGCTCAGCATGACGAAAACTTTGATTGGGGTGTTCATCTAGAGGACGCCATCATTGCTCAAACACAGGTTGGCCTCATTGCTGAGATCATGGAGCTGATGGAGGCTGAGAGAAAAGAAGCTGAGGAGATGGAAGCTTCTGTAGCTGTTGAAAAGGAGTCTACCACTGCCGTTGCTCTCATGGCCATTGGAGAAGCACAGAGTTCATCATCTGAGGTAGATTCTAACCCTTTCTCTGTTATTTCTTGTTCTAAATGTCTAGGGCTAAAGCTTGAAATTTCTAAGCTCCAAGACAAACTCGAACCCCTAACTATGGCAGCTCATAATTACAAAGAAAATGAAAAACGTTTTAAAGAGTCTGTTGAAACGTTGAAAAGGGAAAAATGTGAATATTCTTTACAAATAAGTGAGCAACAAGTTCACTTGGATATTGCGTATAGGGGGTTAGAAAAACGAAACAATGAAATCAACAAACTGCAAAATGAGATCCTGCAGTTAAAATGTACAAATGAGAAGTTGAAAAACTCTCGCTTTGTGGTGGAGCACTACGAATCAGTAGTGAGGAAATTGAAGGGCCTAGGTCTTGGTACCAATGCCATTCCTCCACCAATAAGTGGGAAGTTTGTCAATAGCTTGATAGACATTGATCTCACCAGTCTAGATGAGTCCTCTGATAAGGATGATTCCCCTAAAAAGGATGAATCCTCAAGTAAGGCTAACTCCACATCTAGTGAGGAGTATGTTACTGCTTCTGATGATGGGTCGGTTAACAGTTGCCCTGAAGGAGTAGTCTCTGAGGAGTTGTTGACTGAACAGAAAGTCCACAAAAACATTATCACTAATTGTGATAACTGCATTTTAACTGAACCTGATATCATTGAAACAAATGATAAACTTAAGATAATGCTTTACGGGGGTTATAAAAATATTAACCAAGTTAAGAAAGAGGCTTTTTCAGCTCATTATGGGCTTGGTTACAAAGAGAATTTGCAAAAGTACTATACCCCCAAAAACCAAACTGAAAAATGTCAGACTCCTGTTCATAAACCAACTCCTCCTGCTCATAATGGAGAGTTATCTAAGGCCAGATCTAATGAGCCTTACAAGAGAACTCATGTGGACAAGAGGATGTGTTTTCATTGTGGCATGGTTGGTCACATTCTTGTGAACTGTCCATCAAAGAACCAAGGGAAACAACATGTTGTCTCACAGCCAGCCGTTATCCCTAAGTCGCCAATAGTGAAACCTCCCAGAAGTCCAAAGCAGAATGTGGTGAAATCACCAGTACAACCTATGGGAAAACCTAAGATTAAATCTGAGGCCAAACCATCTGTTGCAAGAAAGGTAAAGCAACCTGCTGTACCTCGTGTGTCTACATCTGGTAGTACACGCACTGGTGAGAAATCTGTGGCTAGACTCTTGTAGGATCGTGAAATTACAAGATGGTTCTGTTCTTAGTTGAGATTGGCAGAAACAATAACAACTACACAATTACAATCGAGTACACAGAAAGAATACGGATAAGAACACTGTTGTATTAAGCTTTTGTGAATAAACGATTACAAATGAAAACTCAGTTAAGAAGCACAAAAAGCACCCTTACAATGAAGTGTTTACAGATTATTTATATTCACTTAGAATCAAGACAGCCCCTTGATTCTAAGGATCAGATCTAACACAGACCGTTGATCTGTTGTATCTAGCTAACTATTACATGTTTTGTCTATATCTAGTTAACTTTATTGAAGCATCTTCTTTATGCATCATTACTTGCATGCTTGGAGAAGAGCATTGTTGAGTTTCATTGGTTGCACCTTTGAGGTTCCTTCTGCTTTGAGTGTGTCAGTTGCTTTTGCAGAAAGTTGTCAGTGACGATTTGTCTTCAAGGCACAAGGCTGTCAGCAGCAAAGATGTTGATCAGCAGCAAAATGTAACCATCCAGAGCTGCTGATGATTTTCCTGTCAGTAGCATCAAGTGTTGATGCTGCTGAGAAGCTTATCCGCAGCAACTTTGGTCTTCAGCAGATAAGGCTATCCGCAGCAGATTTGTTCTTCAGCAGGAGAACAAGTATCCGCAGCAGATAAGCTTGTCCGTAGCAGATTGTTGGTCAGCAGCAAACTCTGAGATCAGCAGCATTTGTACTTAGAGAATTTTGTAGCCATCAGTCTTTGATTCTACAAACTCCCCCTAGACTGATGCTACCAAAATTCTCTTATTGCCTTTGTTGCTGAAGCTTTTGCACATTTCTGACTATCCTTTTAACCAAAAGAAAAATCTTCGAAAACAACCATCTTGTACTTTGAAATACAGCATGTAGTCGTCAAAGCTGACTGAGTCTTTCTCCATTGGGACCATCTCCCCCTTTTTGGTTGTATCAGTGGACAAATAAGCATCAGTTTGGGTGCCTACTGATACAAAGGATGGAGTAAGAAAAGTTGGGCATTGATGTGCCTCTATCATATTCACCCTGGCCGTCAATTCCAAGATATGAAGTTTCAGTCTGTCCTCATCCACAGTTGTGGAATCCTTGGATCCAGATGGGGCCTTAAGCCTAGCCTCTTCATCCTCATCACCCATGGTTTCTTGGCACCTGGGATTCCTCTCAGAGGACATACATATTTACAACAAAGGATAGACGTATTCAACTGAACCGATGATGATGCTTGGTGGTTTCTTTGCCTTCCATTGTTGAGTTGGTGGTTTTCTAGTTTTCCTCACACTGTCAGCAGCAGATTTTGCTACTGATGTTTCTGGCTTGTTGACAGTACATCCTGCTGCTGACAGCTTTGTTGAAGTGTCAGCATTCTTTGCTACTGTAGGCTTTGCCTTGGGTTTTGCCTTATCAGTAGTGGACACTCTTGCTGCTGATGTCTTTGTCTTATCAGCATCAGATTTTGCTGCGGAGGATTTTAGCTTATCAGCAGCAGACTTGGTTGCTGCTGAAAGCTTCTGCTTTGTTTTCTTGGGCTTAACTGGACTAACAACCGATGTATGCTGATCCTTCTTTACCCTTTGTCTTTGAGGAGCTTGATGAAGGATCTGGTTGAAAGGGTTAAACTTACAGTTTGCAGCAAAGTGGTCTGATTCACCACAAATGATGCAAGATTGTAGAGTTTTTGACAACTGCTCCCTTGATGGAGAAAGAGAGTTTCTGAATTGAGTTGTCTTAGCTTCAAACCTTCTTACCTGTTTGTTCTTCTTTGTCTTCTCAAAAGCGTGTTGCTTGAGATTCTTTTGCTACTGAAGGTAGTGGAAGCATATGCTGGCAGTGTGATTGTATCTCCCACACACAAAGCATGATTTTGCCAGTTTATCTTTTGAAAGGTAGACATAGTCCTTTCTTTGGAACAGATCCGTGAAGTTCCATGGATGAGCTTTGTTATGTTCAAAGGTTGCTTCTTCTAAGGTCCTTTGAACATATGGAACTTTTTCTTCAGGCTTACGACATACATCAATTACCTTTCTCTTTGTGATTGGCATGAACTGAGGCTTGGGGTTTGTGGGTTCTGATGTCTGTCCCTTTTCAATGTTTAGCTTTCTTCCATCTGGAGGATAGCTGATCTTGATCTTTTTGAATGGTACAGGGGCTTGAACAGCTGGAAGAACAATAGGAACTTCAGCTCTATTCAGAACCGCTTCAGATGGGGCTGTACTGGTTTCATCATGGTCTGAGTAGGTTGACTCAGATTCCGATGAGGTAGTGCAGTCTTCGACGAATGGTTCATCCATTGAAGGATCAAGGTTTCGGTTTGCAGTGTCAAGATTTGCAACATTGAAGCTTGGTTCATAAATGGCAATATAGTCAGCAGGAGGAGGAACAGGTTTGTACTGATCATTGTTATACCCAAGTCCAGTCTTTACCTTCTCATGGACTTGAATATCTAAAAGTCTTTGTAACTTTTTGGAGGAAAATTCATATTTTTCAACATGAACTTTCTGTTCTGCCAGTTCAGCTCTGGTAGCTTTTAGTTTGACCAGTAGATCATCAATCTGAGTTTCAAGATTAGTTTGTTCGTGTTTTAGCGATGAAATCTCTTTCTTAAGGCAGTCAACCTTTTCTTTATAAGTATTTTCAACCTTTTTGAACTCATATTTCATCTGATGAAACTCTTCATTTTGATCTATGAGGTTTTGGTTGTGCTTTCTATAACCCAAAACTTTATCAATACAGGCTTGAGAGCAAAGATGTTCAAATACCTGAGGTTGTATCTCTGTAGTGTCTGCCATTAGAGCTTGATTGTTGACGGGCAGTTCTTCATATTGAAAGCTCCAGTCGAACATTCCAGAATGGGTGATGATGGGAGGATAGTAGTTACTTGAACTAGGACCCGAGTGCTCAGAATGGAGGGCAGAGGAGGTGGTGGTGGATGTTGAGGCTGTTTGGTAGCTTGAGCTTCTTTCTTTTGCCTGAATCATCTCTAGATCATAGGTTTTTAGCGTACCGAAGAGCTCAATCATTTGGAGAGTCTTCAGATTCTCAGTTCTTCTAATGGACACCGTGTAGAGTGTCCAACAGCTAGGTAAAGACCTGATGAACTTTTTGAGAATATCTTCATTCTCTAGCTTCACCTTTGAGCACTGCAACTCCCCTACAAGATAGGTAAATCTATTGTATGAAACAGTTAGAGACTCACCTTCCTTCCAGACGAAGTTTTCATACTGCTGCTTCAGGATGTCTTCAAGCCCGTTGCTTTATGCCATTTTTGTTCTTGGTGACTTTTTGAAGGAGAGAGAGTTTAGAATAGAACCAGAAGTTATTAAACAAGTGTTAGTTTGTTTAATCTGAGCCAAAGCTCTGATACCACTTGACATTTGTGATGGTGAACTCATTCTTCTCAGCATTGTAGGACCATCGTGCAAATGGATAGTAGGATTGTAGAGGTCTAACATCTAAGACTGCATCTTTGCTGGGGTTGAAGTGATGTTTGATCACCAGCACAAGATGTTTCCCGCCATCATTTGCAGGTATGATTTCTTCACCCAGCTCCATGATTCTCTTGAGATCTGAATCTGGAAGTTGTAGAACCTCATCAACAGACTTGTAAATCGACCTTCTTCGTTCAGTTCTCCCCTGAATACTTCAAACCACTGATCTTGGGTACTGTAAAACCATTGGACTATTTATCTGGAGTCTTCAGGTTTGGATATGGGTTTGGATTTCTTCAGGAGTGGCTGTTGATGAGAAGGAGCTGGGTGGGATGTTTTGAACTTTTTGGGTTGAGTAGAGGAAGGCTTGGGGATGTTTGTGGATGGTGTTTGGAAAGTGGAAGTAGTTTCTGGTGCAGAGGTTCTTTGTTTCTTGACTGGTCTCTTTCCCAGTCTTTCTTCCTCTTTCTTTTTCACTTTTGTATACAGGGCTTGTAGGTTCATGAAGGACATGGGACCTAACCTTTTTCCACTTTCTCCCCTTACCTTAAGGAAGTCAATCATCACCTTCCTTTCTTCATGGGTCCTTTGATTAAGGGCAATGGCTTTCTTTGACTTTTGTCGAGCTTTCTCTTTCTCTTCATCTTTCTTCTTCTTTGCCAATTCCCCCTGCTGACCCATGAAGGCTCTGTAGATCTCTTTGTTTGAAAGTTTTTCAAGGTAGTCTGCATCCTCACCTTGAGAGATCAGAGCTTCAGTCCATTCCTCCCTTAATTCTTTTGCTAATTTAGAATCAGTGATTCTAAACTTAGCATCTTCCTTCCTCTTCTTTTCATTCTCCTATTCTACTTCCTTTGCAAACTGTTCCTGCAGCTGTCTGGCAAGTTGTTCATCTTCCTCAACTTGAGACCCTGCATGGATTTTAACTTTCATCTTATCCAGCTGTTTGGCATACAGCTGGATTGTTTGTTGTCTTAGGAGTATGGCTGCCTTTCTTTCTTGATGCCATTGTTTATGAGCCATCTCTTCAGCCATCTCTTCTTCTTCTCTTTTCCTTCTTCTTTCTTCTTTCTCCTTCTTTTCTTTTCGCAACCTCTCTTCATCCTCTTCTATCATAATGCCCTTCCCTTTATTAACATTGGATGCCTCTGCTTTGGCTTCACTGATCACAGAAATAGCTGATTGTTGTGCTGTTGGGATCTCTGCCTCGGCTTCATTGGCAAATTGAGAAATTGACAAAGGACGGTCACTGTCTTCATCAAGTTGGTACTCAGGACCTTCTATTTCTCTCAGTTGATCCCTAAGTAAAGATCTTGTGCCAAATGCTACAGATGTGGCTTCAACTTGTGGAGTATCTGGAGTCAGTATCAGAAGTTGACACAGACTCTTCCTGAGGAATCAGTCCTTCTTCTTCAAGATGGGCTTTGATGGTGACCATCATTTCCTGGCTCTCTAATGAGTTAATATTGCAGATGTTGGCTCTGAGCTGAAAGATCTTGAATAGGAAGTCTGAGGGCAGCTGGAGGATGTTCCTGGTGTTGATGGTGAGAGAGGTGCCGTTGCTTAGAAGGAAAGTATGGTCAAGGCACTTATAGCTTATCCATCCTAGCACATCTAAGTCCTTGACCATTAGTTTGTACAGGAGTCTTTTCAGGCTCAGAACTTCTTCTTCATTGAGAAGACTGCTCCTTGTGATTTGGAGATTGTTGGGAGACAGTCTTCTTTCTTTTGTCTGAATCATCTCTAGCTCATAGGTTTTTAGCATACCGAAGAGCTCAGTCATTTGGAGAGTCTTCAGATTCTCAGTTCTTCTAATGGACACCGTGTAGAGTGTCCAGCAGCTAGGTAAAGACCTGATGAACTTTTTGAGAATATCTTCATTCTCTAGCTTCACCTTTGAGCACTACAGCTCCCCTACAAGATAGGTAAATCTATTGTATGAAACAGTTAGAGACTCACCTTCCTTCCAGACGAAGTTTTCATACTGCTGCTTCAGGATGTCTTCAAGCCCGTTGCTTTGTGCCATTTTTGTTCTTGGTGACTTTTTGAAGGAGAGAGAGCTTAGAATAGAACCAGAAGTGATTAAACAAGTGTTAGTTTTTTTAATCTGAGCCAAAGCTCTGATACCACTTGTAGGATCGTGAAATTACAAGATGGTTCTGTTCTTAGTTGAGATTGGCAGAAACAATAACAACTACACAATTACAATCGAGTTCACAGAAAGAATACTGATAAGAACACTGTTGTATTAAGCTTTTGTGAATAAACGATTACAAATGAAAACTCAGTTAAGAAGCACAAAAAGCACCCTTACAATGAAGTGTTTACAGATTATTTATACTCACTTAGAATCAAGACAGCCCCTTGATTCTAAGGATCAGATCTAACACAGACCGTTGATCTGTTGTATCTAGCTAACTATTACATGTTTTGTCTATATCTAGTTAACTTTATTGAAGCGTCTTCTTTATGCATCATTACTTGCATGCTTGGAGAAGAGCATTGTTGAGTTTCATTGGTTGCACCATTGAGGTTCCTTCTGCTTTGAGTGTGTCAGTTGCTTTTGCAGAAAGTTGTCTGTGACGCTTGGTATGGATAGTCAGCTGCAATGATTTGTCTTCAAGGCACAAGGCTGTCAGCAGCAAAGATGTTGATCAGCAGCAAAATGTAACCATCCAGAGCTGCTGATGATTTACCTGTCAGCAGCATCAAGTGTTGATGCTGCTGAGAAGCTTATCCGCAGCAACTTTGGTCTTCAGCAGATAAGGCTATCCGCAGCAGATTTGTTCTTCAGCAGGAGAACAAGTATCCGCAGCAGATAAGCTTGTCCGCAGCAGATTGTTGGTCAGCAGCAAACTCTGAGATCAGCAGCATTTGTACTTAGAGAATTTTGTAGCCATCAGTCTTTGATTCTACAACTCTCTAAGCCACAAAGAAGAAGAAGGAATAAGAGGTTGAGAAAGCTGGAACAGCTGACTAAGACTCAATCAGGTGAAGCTTCCACAAGTTCACCGGCTGTGGTTGAGCCAAAGTCTACTGTTCTGGTTAAGAATCAAAAGAGATCCTGGAAGAAGAAAGTTAAAGGTTCTCAATTTCCTGTTCCAAATTCATCCAAAGATTCACCAATTTTGAACAGTCATCATGACTGTGAGTTGAAAGAAGTAGTTTATTTTGAGAAGGATGGACGACCCAAGACCACAATGGCTTGGGTCTCCAAATCTAACTAATTCTTTTGTTACTCGTGCAGGGACGTCCGAAGGGTACTATCTCTAACCGTTGGTATGTAGATAGTGGATGCTCCCGGCACATGACAGGAAACATGGCCTTGCTTCAAGATGTTAAACCATTCAGAGGCGGCTATGTGGCCTTTGCTGGAGAAAAAGGCGGCAACATCACGTGTCAAGGCGTGGTTTCAAACGGTTGTGTTAGCTTTGAAAATGTCAACTTTTGCGAGCAGCTGAAGCATAACCTGTTGAGTGTCTCCCAAATGTGTGACAAGGAGTACTCGGTGATGTTTGACAAGTCAGAATGTCTGATTCTCAAACCCGGTTTTGAGTTTCCCGGAGACTGGATTCTGATGAGAGCACCAAGATCAAACGACACTTATCAGATCGATATGAGTGTGGCAAAAACCACCTCATCAGTTGCTACTTGTTTGCTTACAAAAGAGACAGAACTTGACTCCATCTTGTGGCATAGGAAACTCGGACATATTTCTTATCGTAAAATGAATCATCTTGTCCGAAACGGTTTGGTAACCGGGGTTCCTAAGTTGAGGTTTACCGTTGCAGATGACTGTATGCCGTGTAAAAAGGACAAACAGCAACGGAAGTCTCACAAGCCCAAGCTCCAAAACTCTATCGATACCCCTTTGGAGCTATTACACATGGATCTGTTTGGCCCCATAAGTATCAGGAGTATTGGAGGTAAGTCGTTCTGTCTAGTTGTAACAGATGATTTCTCACGTTTTTCTTGGGTGCATTTTTTAGGTAAAAAAGACGAGACTGCTGATATTCTTCAATACCTGATCCTGAGCTTGGAATCTCTTTGCAAGCTGAAAGTTAGAAGAATAAGGAGTGACAACGGAACTGAGTTCAAGAATAATTTGATGGAACTTTTCAGTCTCAAGAGAGGGATCCGTCACGAATTCAGCGCGCCGTACACACCTCAGCAGAATGGAGTTGCTGAACGGAAGAACAGAACACTGATCAAGACTGCAAGGACTATGCTGTCAGATGCAAAGCTTCCTGTCACTTTCTGGGCAGAAGCAGTTAATACAGCTTGTCACGTCTTAAACAGGGTTCTGGTTGTGAAAAGGCACAACAAGACATGTTATGAGTTGATCAACAATCGACTTCCCAATCTTGATTACCTAGTTCCTTTTGGTAGTCCTTGTTCCTTGTTGCTACAGTATAAAGACCGTCAGTCTAAATTTCATGCGAAAGCGGTGGAAGGCATCTTCTTAGGATATGTTGCCAATTCGCCCGGCAAGAGAGTGTACAACATAGGAACTCATACTGTCGAGGAATGGTTTGAAGTGGACTGTAGTAAACACAGCACTTCACCAGAACCAAAAGGTCCAGCTTGGGGTTTTGATTATGATGCGCTATTCAAGTCTTTCAATCTTCCTGACTTATCTGCAGAAGACGCCGCAAATGTCTATGATTTATTGCGTGGCGACAATGACTCCAGTTTTTCTACTCGTGCTACTGTACCAATTATAACTCCTGATTCCAATGCTGCATCTGCATCTGGAACTCATGACAGTGATAACAGTGAAGGTGTTCATGTTGTTGGAGATGACGCTCAAGCCAATCCTAACACAATTATAGGAAATGAAGCTCCAGCTGATCCAATTAACATTGAATCTTCTTCCTTTGGAACACAGGAAATGGGGGAGTTAAGCACAAATCTAGATCCAGAAATTCAAGAACCAATTGTACCGGAGACGAGGGTGCATAGGAATCATCCAATCGACAACATTATTGGTGATCCTGATGCCGGTGTTCAGACTCGTCACACAACCATCACTGAGAACACCAGTCTTTACACAGAGATATTTGACACTGGTGTCATGGAAACATGTCTGCATGCTGCATTCGTGTCCCAGGTAGAGCCGAAGAATGTGAAGGAGGCTCTCGCTGACAACTGCTGGATTGAGGCGATGCAAGATGAACTGTCTCAATTCAAAAAGTTGCAAATGTGGGATTTAGTTGACTTGCCAAAAGGCTTTCAGCCAATTGGTACCAGATGGGTGTTCAAATGCAAGACGGATGATCGTCATGTAGTTGTGAATAACAAAGCAAGATTGGTTGTTCAGGGTTTTTATCAACAAGAGGGCTTGGATTACAATGAAGTATATGCCCCAGTTGCTAGAATTGAGTCCATTCGACTGTTCTTGGCGTATGCCACATATGTCGGCGTCAAGGTCTATCAACTTGATGTGAAGAGTGCTTTCCTTTATGGTAAGGTGCATGAAGAAGTCTATGTCACTCAACCTCCCGGTTTTGAAGATCCGCATAATATCAATAAAGTGTACAAGCTCGACAAAGCACTTTATGGTCTTCATCAAGCACCGCGGGCATGGTATGAGACATTACCTAAGCATTTACTGTCTAATGGTTTTGACCGTGGACAGATTGACTCAATTCTCTTCATACGGAAAGCAGGAGGTGACATTCTTCTTGTGCAAGTATATGTCGACGACATTATCTTTGGGTCGACCAATGAAGGGATGTGTAGGGAATTCGAGAAGGTGATGAAGTCCAAGTTTGAAATGAGCAATATGGGTGAACTGTCATTCTTTCTAGGTCTGCAAGTCAGTCAAAGAGAGAATGGTATTTATCTACATCAAACTAAGTACGTGCAGGACATCTTGTCAAAATACAAGATGAGTGATAGCACTACTTATGGCACACCAATCCCAGTCAATCATGGTTTGCATCCTGACAGAGATGGAAAGGATGTGGACAGCAGGTTATACCGTGGGATGATCGGATCACTTTTTTATCTCATAGCTTCAAGACCCGATATAATGTTTGCTGTATGTTTGTGCTCAAGGTTTCAGTCTCAACCGAAGGAGTCACATATGATAGCCGTGAAGAGAATTTTCAGATACCTGAAAGGGAAACCCCGATTAGGTCTTTGGTAGTCTAAGCAGCAGTCATTCGACTTCAAAGCCTACACTGATTCAGATTATGGCGGTTGTAACCTTGACAGAAAGTCAACTTCTGGTGGATGTCATGTAAGGCCCCAAACCCGGGAGGCCCCACTTGTTGGATTTACTCATTCACAATGATTTCTTAAACATGAATATCAAATAACGCAGCGGAAAATTTCATTTAAACACAACTTAATCTTTGTTCATACATGCGGAAGCGTAAACATTGATTATAACATAATTACATCATCTCTAGCCAAGCATCACCGTCCATCCTCATAACCTGCCTTAACCTGAATGTGTACACTTAAAAACGTCAGCTACGCTGGTGAGTTCTAGTTTTCGTTCGATTTAAGAAATGGTTCATCATTCAAACATTCATTAGGGTTTAACATTCGTATAAGAAAACAGGGCCTTTCATTCATAAACCTTCGCACATTTAAACACATTGAACGGATCATTTGTTTAAAACATTAACATTCATTTAAGTCATACATTATTATCTAAAATTTGTATCGTTACGCGTCTCTATGACCCCGTAGGAACCTTTAATGTTGTGGGCAACCGCTACGTATCGCCGTCATTGCCACAACCATACATTACGTGGGGTCAACCGTTACGTATCGCCGTCATTGCCCAACCATTCATTACGTGGGGTCAACCGTTACGTATCGCCGTCATTGCCTAACACGCATCTTTCCTTTGGGAATCAACCGTTACGTATCGCCGTCATTGATTTCCCGCTACCCTTTCCCTTAGGATGATCGTCATCACCCGAGTAACCGTCGTTACTCCCTTACCAGTTGTACAACATCAAAGCCATTGGCAGGCCACTAAGACACTACCCCTGTTGTTCTTATGGCAACTATGGCTCGCTGTCCATAATCTACCACAAGGCTGGGAATCTCGCTCCCAGACTTCATTCGTCAATTCCATTCATTCGACATATTAGATTTGTAATGACTTCTTTAAAACATTTGCCCCTTTTTGTTTTCTTTTCATAAAACCTTTCCTTCACTTTCAAAACCCTTTACCTTTTCATTCATTTCTTTATAACCTTCGTTCGTAAACATTCCGTTCATAAACTTTCTTTCCATAAACCCTTCGTTCCAAATCATTTCCTTTCGTAAACCTCATAAACATCATTTTATAAAACATCATTTCATACGTGTACACACCAGCCCGAAAACATTATATAAAAACATTTAAAAGAGGGCTTCTAGAACTCACCTGATACGCTAATATGGGTTGTCCTAAACGAAGGTTCAACAACGTCACTTCCGATCTGAATTGATTAGTTAAATACACATCAGACCAATCCCGACTCTAACGGTTTAACCATTCTAACATACTGACTTCACTCAATCAGTTCTGATGTCTGCGCACTTAGCAAGTGCGCAGGTTCCTCTTCCTGCACACTTAGCAAGTGCGCAGGTCCCTCCTCCTGCGCACTTAGCAAGTGCGCAGGACCTGCTCCGTGCGCACTTAGCAAGTGCGCACGACCTGTTCTTCGCGAAAACCCTAACTTTCGCATTCGGGTCTGATCTTGTCAAGATCCCGAACCTGTTGCACTCAAAACGTTCGTTTTCCATTAAGGAACTCAAATCCGTGATTATCTTTCAGTTCCATCCGTAAAAACGTTGCCTTTTTACCCAAAACCTGAAAAACCCAAAAACGAACAAAAACTCAGATTTAGGTCGGATCGTTACCTGAATCGAGCTTCTGATCCGGAGGTTCTTCTCACGAGTTATGGAGCAACACACTTCTCAAATCTCGGGTCGATCCGACAACTTTCTCTCTCTACGGTTTCTCTCTCTAGAAATTGCAAATGAGAGAAATGGGTTGTGACCTTGGCTATTTATAGGGGAGGCTCCCCTTCTAGCCCATCCGACCCGACCCGACATGCCTCGTTCGATTATTCCGTTATTATATCTGTCGTTTTATTTTTGGGATGTTACAAGTCTACCCCCCTTACAATAGGTTTCGTCCCCTAAACCTATCATAAGTCAAATAGATGAGGGTATGACTCCCTCATTTCCTTCTTCGTTTCCCAAGTGGCTTCCGATTCCGTTCGATGTTTCCATTGGACTTTAACCAATTGGATAACCTTATTACGCAGACGCTTCTCCTTTCTGTCTAAGATGGCCATGGGTTCTTCGATGTAGTTAAGGCTGTTGTCTACCTCGATGTCAGTAAGTGGTACGTGAGCCGATTCATCCGCCAAACACTTTCGCAAGTGTGATACATGGAAGGTAGGATGAATCCCACTTAACTCATCAGGCAACTCCAACCGATAAGTGACTACCCCAACCCGTGCCATTATCCTGAATGGTCCGACAAACCTCGGACTTAACTTTCCTCTCTTCCTGAATCGAATGATTCCCTTCCAAGGCGACACTTTCAACATTACTCTGTCCCCAACATCAAACTCGATAGGCCTTCGTCGTCTATCCGCATAGGACTTCTGACGATCTTGTGCGGCCTTCATTCGCGCTTTGATCTGATCAAACCTTTCTGACGTCCCTCTTACAACTTCGAGACTTCCTAACTCCTTCTGTCCAATCTCACCCCAACAAACCGGGGTCCTACATCTTCTCCCATACAACATTTCGTAAGGCGGCATGCCTATCGTCGTGTGATGACTATTGTTGTAGGAGAATTCAGCTAATGGCAGATGGCTGTCCCAACTGCCACCGAAGTCGATAATACAAGCACGGAGCATATCCTCCAACGTCTGAATAGTCCTTTCGGACTGACCATCCGTTTGCGGGTGGTATGCTGTGCTGATATTAAGCCTCGTACCCATCGCCTCGTGAAATCTTTTCCAGAACCTCGATGTGAATCGTGTGTCCCGGTCAGATACAATCGTCAAAGGCATCCCATGCCGTGCTACTACTTTGTTAATAAACACTTCCGCTAACCTTTCCGACGAGAACGTCTCGCGAATAGGTAGGAAATGAGCACTCTTAGTCAATCGGTCCACAATTACCCAAATGGTGTCATGACCTTTAGCTGTGCGAGGTAGCTTGGTTATGAAGTCCATGGTAATGTGTTCCCACTTCCATTTTGGTATATCAAGTGGTTGAATCTTTCCATACAGTTTCTGGTGCTCGGCCTTTACTTGCGAGCAAGTCAAGCACTTGCTTACATACTTCGTCACGTCACGTTTCATTCCAGGCCACCAGTAATCTTTCTTCAGGTCTTGGTACATTTTGTTGGTACCAGGATGGATAGAGTAACGAGACTTATGAGCCTCATCCAAGATTTTGGTTCTAAGCTCGCCACCCATAGGTATCCATACCCGTCCATAACGCGTTCTAACACCGAGGGTGTTATATTCCAACTTGTCCCGTTGGCCAACTATTCTTTCTTTCTTTATATTTTCTTCCTTCAAAGCTTCATCTTGAGCTCTTTCGATTTCTCTCATCACATCCGATGTTACCACCAACTGGCAAGCTTTCACTCTAATAGGAGTAGGCACATCCTTTCGGCTTAGAGCGTCATCCACCACGTTTGCTTTTCCAGGATGGTACATTATTTCACAGTCATAGTCCTTCAGGAGTTCTAACCATCTCCTCTGCCTCATATTAAGCTCCTTTTGTTCGAAGAAGTACTTCAAACTTTTATGGTCGGAGTAAATAGTAAACTTTACCCCATACAGGTAGTGCCTCCAGATTTTTAATGCAAATACGACAGCAGCAAGTTCCAAATCGTTAGTCGGATAATTGACTTCGTGAACTTTCAACTGCCGCGACGCATATGCAATCACTCTACCGCGTTGCATCAACACACACCCTAATCCCTGACCCGAAGCGTCAGAGTATACCACCAAATCCTCACTGCCCTCGGGAAGGGCCAAGACTGGAGCTTGTGTTAGCTTCTCTTTCAATTCCTTAAACGCCTGATCCTGGGTCGAACCCCATTCGTACTTTACTTCTTTCCGAGTCAACTTTGTCAACGGCGAAGCTATTTTCGAGAAATCCTGGATGAATCTCCGATAGTAGCCTGCCAATCCCAAGAAACTGCGGATTTCAGTCGGCGTCTTAGGAATGTCCCATTCACTTACCGTTACTATCTTTGCTGGGTCAACCATAATGCCGTTCGGGCCAATGACGTGACCTAGGAATTGGACTTCTCTAAGCCAGAACGCGCATTTGGAGAACTTAGCATACAACTTCTCCTTCTTTAGAGCTTCCAACACTTCCTTCAAATGACACGTGTGATCACCCTCATTCTTGGAGTAGATAAGGATATCATCGATGAACACGATTACCGATCGATCCAGCATCGGTCGACACACCCTATTCATTAAATCCATGAACGCTGCGGGGGTATTCGTCAATCCGAAAGACATTACGCGGAACTCGAAATGTCCATAACGCGTGCGAAATGCAGTTTTCGGTATGTCTTCTTCCCTCACCTTCAACTGATGGTACCCGGACCGAAGGTCGATTTTCGAAAACCAACTTGCGCCTTGCAACTGGTCGAACAGGTCATCGATCCTTGGTAAAGGGTACTTGTTCTTCACCATTCATTTATTCAACTCGCGATAATCGATACACATTCTCATCGAACCATCTTTCTTCTTTACAAACAACACCGGAGCACCCCACGGCGAGATGCTCGGTTGGATAAATCCTTTCTCAAGTAACTCATCTAGTTGGACCATAAGTTCCTTCATTTCCACTGGTGCTAGTCGATATGGAGCCTTAGCCACGGGCTGGGCATCTGGTACTAAGTCAATTCGGAACTCAATTTCTCTATCGCGTGGTATCCCAGGAAAATCCTCTGGAAACACCTCCGGGTACTCGGGTACCACGGGTACAGCGTCTAGTTCCTCCACTTCCTTACACTTGTCAATTACATATACCAGATAAGCCTCGCATCCGCGCTTCAAGTAATTCGTTGCCTTAATCATTGAGATGACGTTTGGCATCGGGGCGTCACGATCTCCAAAGACTTCGACTTTGCTACCATCCGGAGCCTTGAGTTGGATTATCTTTCGTTTACATATAATTCGCGCTTCATTGGTAGTTAGCCAATCCATACCCAACACAACATCAAACCCTCCCAAAACCATAACGAACAGTCTGACAGGGAATCTATGACCTTCTATCTTTATCGTGGAGTTGTCAACTACATCAGTCACTCTCGAAGTCCTACCCTCAGCGGTTTCTACGCTAAAGGCCCTTTCTAGCTTACTCACAGTGTACTTCACTCGTTTACAAAAACTCGCAGATATAAAACTCTTACTAGCACCCGAATCAAATAACACAGAAACCAAAGTGTTGTCAAGGATGAATGTACCTGACGCCACATCGGGATCCGCCCTGGCTTGTTCTTGCGTCAGTGCGTACGCACGAGTCTTTGCACGAGATCCCTCTCCCTTCTTTTCCGGGCCCTTTCCCTTCCCGGTCTCCCCCATCCTGGGCTTCGGGCAGTCCCTACTCATATGACCATTTTCCCCACAATTGTATCATTTGTAACCTTGCGGGCATTCACGGGAGTAGTGTCCGGTCTTGCCACACTTAAAGCTCAAGTTAGATCCCAGTCTGCATTCACCTACATGCTCCCTTCCACACTTCTTACAAACAGTCGGCTCATTCACCCGAGCCCTCTTATCATGAGTCCCAAACATCCTTCCACCAGTTCGCTTGTTCGAGAAGCTCAGTCTCTTCTTTTGCTCTTCAATGGCGACTACATTTAGTGCCAGATCGTCAAATACCACGCCACTTAGCTCTACTGCCGAATCATAGGTAGTAGGGGCGTTTGCCTTAACATAGGTGCGGACCTGGTCCGGCAACCCTTGAACATAGCAGGCAATCTTTCTCTCTTCAGTAGTGACAAGGTGTGGCACCAGACGTGTAGTTCATTAAATCGGGTTGTGTATTGCCGGTGCGTCATGTTCCCGTCCTTCAAACCCAGAAATTCCCTCTCTACCTTTTCAATCTCGTTCCTCGGGCAGAAATTCTTGATCACCAAAGTTTTCAAGTCAGCCCACATCATCGCATCCACAATCTCGCTCCCTTTAGCCTGACGTACACCTTCCCACCAGTGGGATGCTTCCTCCCTCAAGGAGTTAGCAGCAAACTTCACTACTTGATTAGCTCGACACTCTCTCAGACGGATGGCGGCTTCCAGACGTATTACCCAATCAAAAGTAGCCACCGCGTCCTTCTTCCCAGTCAAGACCGGCGGGTCACATGCCTTAAAGGACTTATAATCACATCCGCGAGCAGGCGGTGCATTGTCGGTCTCATTGTTCTGAGCACCAACTGCCGCGCTAGACCCACCCGCCGCATTGACCTGCTTCAATGCTTCTGCCAACAGACCTGGCAGGGAAGTCTTCATCAACTCTGTGAACTCTCGAGCTATAGCAGCTCTCACTTCTGGCTCAAAGGTGAAAGGTTGTTCTTCAACCTGTGTCTGCTCAGCTTCATGCACACTAACCGCCGGTTCAGTGTGAACACTTCCTTCTTCACTATACTCTTGGCGCGCAGGGATCCTGCCACGCCCACCATTTCGACCGCCGGTACGACCACCGGTACGGCCACCACGTCTTCCGTTTCCTCTCCTCTCCATTTCATTCTATAAGACAAGAAATCCAATGTCATCACGCTAGTTAACAAATAAAATTCAATAAGTACTGTAAGATGTTAATATACACCGGCCATCTGCAATTAACCATTACACTACCTTTCGATTTCTATTTGACCACCTTTGTGATTCCATCAGAACACAAGTCCTTTCCTAACCCTTTCTAAGGCATACTATATACGTAAATACATACTACCTTCATACTTTATGCTGTGACTCGAGTTACCCGTACTGGCATCCGCTTTCGGTCCCATTCAAAGTTTAAGTTCAGACACTGGGAGTGTCCGAATCTCTCAAACTATTGCTCTGATACCAACTTGTATGGCCCCAAACCCGAGAGGCCCGACTTGTTGGATTTACTCATTCACAATGAGCTCTTAAACGTGAATATCAAATAACGCAGTGGAAAATTTCATTTAAACACAACTTAATCGTTGTTCATACATGCGGAAGCATAAACATTGATTATAACATAATTACATCATAAACAAAACATAACGGGATGCCAGTCTTCAAAAGTAGTCGGGTAACTCTTCATCTCTAGCCAAGCATCACCGTTCATCCTCATAACCTGCCTTAACCTGAATGTGTACACTTAAAAACGTCAGCTACGCTGGTGAGTTCTAGTTTTCGTTCGATTTAAGAAATGGTTCATCAATCAAACATTCATTAGGGTTTAACATTCGTATAAGAAAACAGGGCCTTTCATTCATAAACCTTCGCACATTTAAACACATTGAACGGATCATTTGTTTAAAACATTAACATTCATTTAAGTCATACATTATTATCTAAAATCTGTATCGTTACGCGTCTCTATGTCCCTGTAGGAACCTTTAATGGTGTGGGCAACCGCTACGTATCGCCGTCATTGCCACAACCATACACTACGTGGGGTCAACCGTTACGTATCGCCGTCATTGCCCAACCATTCATTACGTGGGGTCAACCGTTACGTATCGCCGTCATTGCCCAACACGCATCTTTCCTTTGGGAATCAACCGTTACGTATCGCCGTCATTGATTTCCCGCTACCCTTTCCCTTAGGATGAACGTCATCACCCGAGTAACCGTCGTTACTCCCTTACCAGTTGTACAACATCAAAACCATTGGCAGGCCACTAAGACACTACCCCAGTTGTTCTTATGGAAACTATGGCTCGCTGTCCATAATCTATCACAAGGCTGGGAATCTCGTTCCCAGACTTCATTCGTCAATTCCATTCATTCGACAGATTAGATTTGTAATGACTTCTTTAAAACATTTGCCCCTTTTTGTTTTCTTTTCATAAAACCTTTCCTTCACTTTCAAAACCCTTTACCTTTTCATTCATTTCTTTATAACCTTCGTTCGTAAACATTCCGTTCATAAACTTTCTTTCCATAAACCCTTCGTTCCAAATCATTTCCTTTCGTAAACGTAGTTTCATAAACATCATTTTATAAAACATCATTTCATACGTGTACACACCAGCCCGAAAACATTATATAAAAACATTTAAAAGAGGGCTTCTAGAACTCACCTGATACGCTAATATGGGTTGTCCTAAACGAAGGTTCAACAACGTCACTTCCGATCTGAATTGGTTAGTTAAATACACATCAGACCAATCCCGACTCTAACGGTGTAACCATTCTAACATACTGACTTCACTTAATCAGTTCTGATGTCTGCGCACTTAGCAAGTGCGCAGACTCTGCTTCCTGCGCACTTAGCAAGTGCGCAGACTTCCCTTCCTGCGCACTTAGCAAGTGCGCAGGTTCCTCTTCCTGCACACTTAGCAAGTGCGCAGGTCCCTCCTCCTGCGCACTTAGCAAGTGCGCAGGACCTGCTCCGTGCGCACTTAGCAAGTGCGCACGACCTGTTCTTCGCGAAAACCCTAACTTTCGCATTCGGGTCTGATCTTGTCAAGATCCCGAACCTGTTGCACTCAAAACGTTCGTTTTCCATTAAGGAACTCAAATCCGTGATTATCTTTCAGTTCCATCCGTAAAAACGTTGCCTTTTTACCCAAAACCCGAAAAACCCAAAAACGAACAAAAACTCAGATTTAGGTCGGATCGTTACCTGAATCGAGCTTCTGATCCGGAGGTTCTTCTCACGAGTTATGGAGCAACACACTTCTCAAATCTCGGGTCGATCCGATAACTTTCTCTCTCTATGGTTTCTCTCTCTAGAAGTTGCATATGAGAGAAATGGGTTGTGACCTTGGCTATTTATAGGGGAGGCTCCCCTTCTAGCCCATCCGACCTGACCCGACATGCCTCGTTCGATTATTCCGTTATTATATCTGTCGTTTTATTTTTGGGATGTTACATGTCAATTCTTAGGAGACAGACTGGTCTCCTGGCAGTGTAAGAAGCAGTCAACGGTTTCTGTCTCAACTTGTGAAGCATAGTATATTGCTGCACCTAGCGGTTGTTCTCAGATATTGTGGATTCAGCAGCAATTGCGAGACTACGGCTTGAACTTCACTGGAACTCCTCTATTCATTCACAACAATGCCACCATGTCCATCACAAATAACCCGGTGAAACATTCCAAAACTAAACATATAGAGATTAGCCATCATTTCATCCGTGACTGTGCTGAAAAGAATCTAATTGAACTTGTAAAAGTTCACACGGATGACAATCTTGCTGACCTTTTCACAAAGGCTTTGATCGATCCCGTTTTGAGCATCTTGTCAACTTGATAGGAATGTTCAATCCTGAGTGAAAACTAAGTTTTCTTAACTCAATTCAATTCATGAAAGTTAAATTTTTAATTCTTTTAAATTTTCTGTATAGTTCTTTTAGTCTTTAAAATATTTTACAAAAACCAAAAACAAAATAGAAAATGGAGAAAATTTCAAAGTTAACTTGAGAAAAGAGGAAATGATAGTACATCAGAAATGATCTAAACACCACAGACTGCTCATATGGGAAATGATTGCGTCATGCTTACTTATCTGTTTAAACTTATTATGTTTTTAATCTGTTTATTTACAAGTAATTTGAATTGTTAGTAGGCTGTATGCGTCTTTGAATCACTAGTAGTGTGTAAACTAAATCTAAATTACAACTGTGATTTGAACCCATGTTTGCAAGCGTGCGTGAGTAAAAGATTAGAAAATATCACTATCAGATAAAGGATGTTAGATTTTGACAATAATTTTCTTTTGAGATCAGTTTCGGGTTATGTTGTTAGCACAATTAATGTGGTTCATCTCACTGCCCATACTCACAAGTATGCAAGGAGAGATTGAATCAAGACATGTCTCTACAATAACCGTTGAGCATGTATTCACCCTTGAATCATTCCTGGTTCATTGAAATCAAATCCAGATAAAAGTTGGATCCCCTTACCCTATAATCAAACACCATGTTCATTATCCCGAATCATCATACCGATATTCAAAGAAGAAAATCACATGAAACCAAGACAAAAGAATCACTCGATTCTGAATCTTACGATTCCTGATAATCCTTATGGATTCTGCTTGATTTTTCTGTGCTAATTGATGTAACTTCATTCTGAAAATTAAGAAAATAATTGAAAATAATCTTAGATGCCTTGAAGATAGTGCAAAATATCATAGCATCTCAGTGGGGTACACATTGTATATCTTATAATTAATACCTTAATACACAAGAACATGATACAAAGATGCGTATAGTTTCAAATCTTATAATATTGTCAACTTGAATTACTTGTTTATGTGCTTATTACGTATGAATAAAGAGTAATACATGACATGATCCCATATTCTTTGATGTTTATATTGTATCGTTTTTGCTATAAGTTAGCCTGATATGATCCTCTGCTCGTGTCTTTGATCAAAAATAGCTTGTGTGAATACTTGTATATTTCTATGAGAAAAGATCAAAAATATTTTAAGTTTATGCATAGTTCAACTTTATTCAGAAAAGCCAAAAATATTTGTATTTAACCTTCCTGAATTGATTTTGAATCCTCTTGGTTGAATATTTTTATCTTGATCGTTATTTGACTTGAAAATCTTCATAAATTCTGAGTTGAAAATTGCGCACTTAAGGGGTGTGCGCACTTGTCAAGTACGCACGAAGTAACACTTGCGCACTTAACAAGTACGCAAGAGTTAAGCCTTGCGCACTTGTTAAGTACGCAAGAGTTAATTCGTGCGCACTTAACAAGTACGCACGAACAGTAAGTGAGGGGTATAAATCAGAGACTTAGAAATTTTCTCAGGCTTTACGCTTTCAAACCCAAAGTTTCCCCCTGCAATTTTACTCTCAAAATCGCTTGTGTCTAAACCATCTTTTCGTCCCATCCATACTTTCATCATCTTATTTCATCTCATTGGTGAGAATCTTGGCCGATTTCATCCGCTTAATCGTGACTTTTGACCGATTTTTGACTTAGAAAATGTTAGGTTAAATCAGATATATTTTGGGGTAAAATGGGGTTGTTTGGGTAACTTGTTATCTGTAACAAGCGAATAGGAAGCTTTAATCGATTCCCTAATCATCTCCTGGTCCTCGATTGATCCGACGGTCGAAGTTGAACCGACAGTGGGTCGGCGACTGGTCTAGGTCAAAAATTGAACGAGGTTAAGCAGTGTGTGGTGTTGATAATGGTACCATAGGTTAGAATCCTTGATTCCGACCTAGTGGTGACCTAATCAACCCACGTTTTGAACGAATTACAAGTTTCGGAAATTTTTGCTAAGGGTTGTTCTTACGCACTTAGCAAGTACGCACGAAATACTTCTTGCGTACTTGTTAAGTACGCAAGAGGAAAATCCTGCGCACTTGCTAAGTGCGCAGGACCAACACTTAGAAATTTTTTCTAAATCTGAAAATTTTTTCAAAGTGTAACTACTATCCTATGTCATGTGTGTCTACTTCTAGTGTTATAAGTTGTTCTGAATATGTTTTCTGTGTGTGTTTGCAGGCTATGGCTTGTGCATTCACTGACGAATTCAACCTATTGGCTAACACCGAACCAGAATGGAAAGGCGCAGCCTTGCAATACAGGGAGATTGTGGATTTTCTGAACAGATCAAGAATAAGTTATGCAATCTCAGTAAACCCAACAGTCTCAAGACCCTACCTGGAGCAATTCTGGGAGACTGCAGAGCACGATTGCACGGTATCCCCGAATGTTATAAGGGCTACCGTTGACGGTCGGGCTATTGCTATCTCTGAGGATACAATAAGGAGAGTATTGCAGTTCGGAGACCTTGCCACCGACCCGACATCCTATCCAGATTACTACGTGGATGGGTGTTGGAGGCACAGAATGGGATATGTTGGGGCTAGGGACTATGCTTCTTACAAGAAGATGTGGCTATTGGATCAATGGCGTTACTTTGCCCACATCATGATCGTGTGTCTCTCATCCAGGAAAGCGGGGAAAGATGCCATGGGTCATGACCTTGCAGCGGCCATGGTGGGCCTGTCTCTCAATCGGGGCTATAACTTCTCTCGCTATATCTTCAAAGCACTCAATGACCAGATAAATACAGCAGAGAGGTTCAGGTTCCTTTTGTACCCGAGGTTTGTGCAGCTCCTGATCGATGATGCATTGCCAAACCTACATGATATCGGGGAGAGACTGCAGGTAAAAAGGGTGGACAAGAGAGTCTTTGCTCAGTTTCTAAATCCAGGCAGTGTAGAACCTACCCCTGCGCACACTGAACTCTTTGGCCACCTACTGAATGAAGCATACGTCGCTCCTGCAGATTGGAACTGGTATAGTCCCAACTCAGCACCAGAGATGAGTGATAACTCTGGTGAAGAGCAAGAAGAAGAGCATGATGATGATGAAGGTGATGATGAAGGTGATGTTGGTGGTGCTGAGGAATCCGATTCGGAGGCAACAGAATCAGATTCTTCTGATTCCGATGACGCACCATCACAGGCACATCCGAGAAGGTCGGCACAGGTAACCCTGCCTGCGTCGTCTTCCAAAAGAAAACGACAAAGCTCGAGCAGCGAATACGAGCCGGATTCCGACTCTGACGCTGCTCTACAAAGACAAAGGCGTGAGAAGGTCAACAAGAAAAGGGGCGATAGGCAAGAGGTTGATATCACCAGGGTTGAAGAGATTCCGACTGTGCAGCCAGTACAAGTTGAAGTTGCCCGTCCAGAGTCAGAATCTACCCCGCCAGCACGGAAACTGTTTAGAAGGAGGAGAAGGCCACTGGTACAAGCAGATGAGGCAGTCACGGTGATTCCTGTGACGGTGACCCTCCCTACTCCAACCGTCCAGGTGACGGTGACTGCTCCACTTCTCACGGAGTCAGTCACCATCACCCTAACCATAACTCCCATCATTACATCCCCCATCCCAACACCCACCAAAGAGCCGTCAGGTCAACCCTTTAACTACGGTGATTTCTCACAGGGGTTCGACTTTGACACAATCTTCTCTTCCCCCATCCACAACGCCGAAGCCTCATCATCTAGGCATCCGGATCCAAATGAAGCTAGGATCGATGTGCTAGAAACCCAAGTTGCTGGCTTGTTGAAGACTATTCAAAAGTCAAAAGAGGATTCTGATGCTCAACAAGCACAGATAAACTCTCTGGCGGATGAAGTTAGGATTCTGCGTAGCCAGAGAACGGGGACTGATGAATGGTTGAAGAATGTCATGGCACAGAATGAACTGTTGATGAAGACTAATGACATGATTCTAGCCCACAGAACTTCCCTGGAGCTAAGGTTGGATCTACAAAGGAAGGAGCACGCAGCTATGGTCAAATTAGTTGGTGAACTGACCGCGAAGCTAGGTGCTCAGGGGGAGAAGGAGACAGAGAAAGAGAAAGAGAAAGACAAAGAAAAGAAATCCACCGGTGCCGAGTCTTGTCATCCAGTCGATCTGACTAAGGATGATGATAAAGACAAGGATCCTGAAGTCGGTCCTAGTGGAGGTGAGCACCTAGCTTTGGCGATTGTGCCCATCTCTTCTGTTCCATTGGCTGAGGGGGAGTCTACTCAGCAAGAGGGTGGTGATACCTCAGGTGGTGGTGGCGGAGATAAAGGGAAGTCAGCGGCTGATGTGCTCAAGGACTTATCTGATGATGAGATCCTCTATTTAGAGCCTGACTATTCCAAAGAGGCACAGATCGATGCTCTCCTTAATCTGGAAGAAGGAGAGATCGACTCTGGTGATGACCGGAGCAAGGATGACGATGATGTGGTGATTGAGATTACTAAGGGCGACGGGGAAGGTAAGTATGAGTTAGAAGATGGTGAGATCTTTGAAGTACCATCGCTCGACTCTATGCTCGAAACAGGCTCAGTTGACACGGCAAGTAATGTTGAAACTACAACTGAAGCCTCCCCGGTCGACCCTATACTTGTGGACCCCGAGGCACAAAAAGAGAAAGGCATGCCTTCTGCATCTACAAAGGGTCCAGCTCCCGTGTGGCAAAAGACGTCTATCACAGACAAGCACGGAGTGACAGGTATGATCTTAGCTGTTAGGTACGAGGAGGACAAGCAGTTGTTCGCCATCAAAAGATCTGGGGGGTTCAATACTTGAAACCCACCAGTGAGGTGTTCAACTCTTTGCCCAAGTACGACCTAGTTACCCTTGCAAACCGCGATCTGCTAAGTCACTCGAATAATGCAGTAGCAATGGGTTTGTGGGTAACACTACAGCGTGAAGCAAGATCAGGGAAATTTGAATACCTCAAGCCTCAGGTGCCCAGAAGAGTCAAGGATAAGCACGCTGTGCATCCTGTGACTAAGAAGCCCATAAAGAGATTGGTATACAAGCCAGTACGATGTGAAACTAAGATTCCCCTGAGCAAGTTACCTCAGGATATTCTTGGTGACATGTGGTACTGGTACGTTGATCCAAAAACAGGTGAGGCTGTGGTAATGAGTAAAGGTAAGTCAGCAAGTGGAAATATTGTGCCAAAGGAAGTGATCAGGATATTTGATGAAGTCTGCTTCATCAACTTTTCTGTGAACGATCTGGAGGTACTAGCCGACAAGTACTGCATCCACACTGACGAATGGATGAAGCTTCTCTCTGCCAAATACGACAAGTTGATCAAGTTCTTTCTTGATTACAAAAAGAAGATGGAAGCTAAGGAGCAGATGCTGTGAAGACTGAAGACCGAAGACTGAAGACGATGAAGATCCTGAGCTGTTGTCAAGGGGGAGTTTGTTGATGCACTTTCCTGTGACAACACTCTGGATAGAGTCTTAGTTTGTAGGTCTAATGTCTGTAATTTGTCTTTGTATTTATGAGTCATTATGTAATAGTTTATCGAGTTGTATTTACTTTTACATAATGTATGTTGTTTTTCTGCCAAGTGTTTTGCGCACTTACATGTGCGCAGGAGAAAGCTCTTGCGTACTTAGCAAGTACGCAAGAACACCTTTGCGTACTTGTTAAGTACGCAAGAGCAATTGGTCCGGCGCACTTGCTAAGTGCGCAGGCATCAGGTCTGTATAAATAGGACAGGTTCACAGAGGCTAAGTACGCAGAACCATTTGTTCAGACGAACTCAGTTTTGCTAAGTACGTAGCTTGTATTCTCTCTGTAACCGTCGAGTGTTTATAATACAAAGAACGTTTATTGTGACTCTCGTGTTTGGTTTACTTTGTTTTGTAAGACTCTCCACCTAGTCACGGGTATTCCGCAACCCGGTGCGACTAGTAGACCACTTGCATGTGACGATCCGACACACACGAAGGACCTACAGATGACTATATTCCTTGTAAGAAGGGTAAGAAGCATAGAAAGTCCCACAAATCAAAGATGCAAAATTCTATTGTTAATCCTCTGGAGCTACTTCATATGGATTTGTGTATTCCAAGCATTGGAGGAAAATCGTATTGTCTAGTGGTAACGGATGATTTTTCCAGATTTTCTTGGGGCAAGTTCTTAGCAACCAAGGCTGAAACAACTGAAATAGTTCAATACTTAATTCTTGGTTTGGGGACTCTTTGTAAGCAGATAGTTAGGCATATAAGAAGTGACAATGGCAGCGAGTTTAAAAATAGCAAGATGGGTTTCTTTTGTTTGCAAAAGGGTATTCATCATGAATTTAGCGCGCCATATGTTCCTCAAAAAAATGGGTTTGCTGAGCGAAAGAACTGAACATTGATTGAGGCTACAAGAACAATGTTGGCAGATTCTAAGCTACCGTTAACTTTTTGGGCTAAAGCTGTGAATACTGCATGCCATTCCTCAATCGAGTTTTGACCGTGAAACGACACAACAAGACTTGTTATGAATTGTTAAACAATCAGAAACCTAATTTGATATCAAGTCTTTGATTATAAAGAGGTACTGTCCACAAAATGATGTGGATAAGATTGAAGTTGAATTTCTTCGATTCGAAGCTGGAACCATGACTCATTAGGAGTACACAACCAAGTTTAATGAAATGGCGATGTTAGTGCCACATTTGGTTACTCCCGAATCAAGAAGAGTCAAATGCTATATTCAGGGTCTTCCTCCTAAGGTTCGTACCTTAGTGAAATCTATCGCACCCGAGATGATAGATTTGGCAGTTGAAAAGAGTGCGGTGATGTATGATGAGGTGGCAGCTCAAGAGCCACCAAAGATTGTTTACAAGTTTAAACTAGGAAATATTAAATTTCCCAGAAGAGGAGGGTTTAACTCCAACCTAGATAAAACCACCCAGGGAACAAAGTGCCAGACTTGCCAGAAGTTTGGTCACTCGGCAATCCAGTGCCCGAATGTTAAGTGTTTTAACTATGGAGAAATAGGGCACTATAGGACTTCTTGTCCTAAACCACTTAAACCAAAAACGGGTGGTCAGAACAAAGGAACAAGATGAGTGTTCGTCTTAGGAAGCGGAGATGAACAGAAAATTAATGCTAAGGAAGTGGCAGGTACTTTCTTAGTTAATAATATTTACGCCAAGATTTTATTCGATACAAGGGCGAATATGTAACATCTCAAAAATAGTAATTTAGTAAATAATAACGTGATAGAGACTTGATCGTCATAAAACAAAAGAAAAGCGGATGGGCTTGGGCTCGGCTCCAACGGGCCGATCGAATCCCAGGTATATAAGGGTCAAGACAGCATTAGAACTCTCATTTCCACCACAACTTGCAACCTAGAGAGAGAAAGGAGAGCTCGGGCCTAGACTGAGAAGTGACAGATTAACCTGAAATTGAAGGAGCACGTTACTACTGAGCTCGTGAGCAAAACCTCCGAATCAGAATCACAATCCAGGTAACGATTCGACCTTAAACTGAGTTTTTCTTCGTTTTGGGGTTTCTCGGGTTTTAGCTAAAGAGGAGACGTTTTTGTGGATGAAACTTGAAAATAAGCTTAGAACTAGCATCTAGAATGAAAACCGCACCTTTTGATCAAAGAAACCTGTAAGGTTAGCATGATCGGATTAACACGCAAGAACTTCGGACTTGTCCAGGAAACAGGTGCTGCGTACTTATCAAGTAAGCAGTAGGGACGTCCTGCATACTTACCAAGTACGTAGGAGAAAGGTCATGCGTACATACTAAGTACGCAAGAAGAACTCTCTGCGCACTTGTCAAGTACGCATGAGTAAGGTCCTGCGCCCTTACTAAGTGCGCAGGCAGCAAACCAGTAACTAAAGTCAGTATGTTTAGAATGATTAAACCATTAGAGTCGGGATTGGGTCTGATGTGTATGTAACTACCTAATTCAGATCGTACGTGACATTGTTGGACCTTTGTTTAGGACAACCAAGACTAGCTTATCAGGTGAGTTCTATGTGCCCCCTTCTATGTTATGTGCAAACCTTATTAAATGTTTTGGGGCTGAAATGTATACACTAAATGAATAAATGATATGAATACTAATGTGATCATACGTGATATACTAATATATATTTATATATATATGAGAATGAATTATGAACAAGGAATGAAACATATGTTTACAAAGAATGAATGAAAGAATGGCATAACGTAAATAAATGAAATCTTGCTTTATAATTATTTATATTGCATGTTATGAATGTATGTATACGTTATGGATGGAAGGAAGCTAACGGCTACTTCTATAGACGGACGACCACGCGACTATTTTGCAACCGGGAAAGATACGTTCCTTCGCAAGCTAGGACGTACAAAAGGCATTAATGGGCGGTCGAAGTAAATGCTAAAATATTATTATGGTTGCATAAACAATAGTTCGCGTGGGAAACGGATGCCTTAGGGCAGACGGGCGAATATGACGGACTACGACGGTAGGACGGTAAAGACGGACGGCCGAAGGTTGGCCGGACGAAAGTTAAGGCAGACGGTTTCTAGGACCGGACGAGTAAAAGGGCTACGCCGGTAGCTTAAGGGCGTATGTCTTTGTGATATACGTAGTAAAAAGACGGGTTGATCACCCCTATGTGTATGACCAATGAATGTTAAAGAAAGTAAAGGTGAATGCATATCTATGTAATCACATAAGAATGATGAAAGAAAAGAAAAAGTTTTGAATACGTATTTATATAAAAGTAATTATATATATATATATATATATATAATTATGCATACTTATAAAGAAAAGAATGTTAATACTTAATAGTTTTAAACTAGAACTCATCAACGTTAGCTGACTTTTAGTATACATTTCAGGTAAAGGAAGAAAGGGTCGTGCGATGGCGTGAAGGTTACCCGGCACAAGACTGACATCCCACATTTAAATATGTTAAGACAATGTTATGTATTTAATTGTTAAGACTTCCGCTGTTATGTCATGTAATTCGAATGATGTTTGCTTCCGCTACTTCTGATGTTTTTAAATTTAAGCTCAGTATTTATGACTATGTTTATGAGTAAATCCAACAAGTGAGGTTACCTGGGAATGGGGCCTTACAAGTTGGTATCAGAGCAATAGTTTGAGAGATTCAGACATCCCTAAATGTCTGGACTCAAACTGATTATGGGACCAATGCACGGATGTCAGTATGGGTAACCAACTCCAACGCCAGCACGGTAAGTAAGTACTAAAGTTAATGCACTTGGATAAGAATAGATACCTTAACTTAGAACCAATAGATGTCAATGTCACAACCGAATTGAAGAGTTCTGAACCCAAAAAGCAATGTAAATTAGTAATCACAAACTGGTCATTGTAATTAAAAATTTACCTTGCTCGTACTGTTCTAAAAACTATGATCTGAAGGAATGGCATTGATATATTCCCTTTATAACTATCAGGAAACTAGGAACTATGGCTGGTGGAGGAAGAACAGGACGCCGAGGCGGTCGTACTAGCCTAGTCGGTAGACCTCCATTGAATCAAATACATGAGGAGGAAGAGAGTGTGCACGCAGAACACACTGAGAGTGTGCACGAAACAGAGGTGACCCCGAATGGGAACAACAGTCAAGGGCCTCTACACTTAGAACCAGAGGTCAGGGATGCTATTACCCGTGAAGTTGTACTCACCCTGAAGAAAGTATTTCCTGATCTATTATCAGAGGCACTAAAGAAAAGTAAAGAGGAGGATGAAGGAGACCATGAAGAGAAAGTGTATGACAGTGATGGAGATGAAGTGAACGTGAGATCAAGCAATCGTGGGTGTACTTACAAAGGTTTCAAGGATGGAGACCCACCCAAGTTTGATGGGAACAAAGATTCAGTGGCTATGTTCGAATGGATCGAGAGGATGAACGCTGTAATCAACATTAGCGAATGTCGACCGGACCAGGCGGTTAAATATGTTGCTCATTCTTTCACCAATGAAGCACTAGGTTGGTGGAGAAACATTCAGAAAACAAAGTCGCCAAACGCTCTCTCCAGAATGACATGGGAAGACCTGAAGAAGCTCATAATCCAAAATTTCTGCCTACAGAACGAGATTGATCGTGTGGAGAACGAGTTCCTAAACTTCAAGGCTGGCAACAAGGCTTATCGCCAGTATACCTCAAGATTCAACGAGCTGGCCCAACTAGTACCACACTTGGTGGAAACTGAATACCGTCTGATCAAATACTATGTCAAGGGTCTGCCGTAAAAGGTCCGGGTCCATGTGAAAGCTAACCTACCCTCGACCTTCAAGTCAGTAGTGAATCTGAGCGGAATCGTCTACGACGATTATGCCAATGAGGACCCGGCACCTGAGACACAAAAGAGGAAGTGGGAGAACCCGTCTAGAGGCACCGGAAAAGGGAATGTAGCAACTAAAGTTAAGAAACCAAGGTCGGATGAATATGAAACTTGTAAGAAATGTGGAAGGCAACATCTTGGCGAGTGTCGAATCGGCACCACCACATGCTATAAGTGCGGGAAGCCGGGTCACTTCTCCCGAGAATGCGTAAAAAACGTCAAGTGTCAAGTATGTGGATTTTTTGGACATCTGACAAAGAACTGCAGGAAGGCCGGCCAATATGGTTTGGGAAAAGAGAGGGAAAAGGAACAGCCACAGGCTAGGACTCGAGCCTCCGCCCTAACTGAGGAGGAAGCAAGGGGAAACCCTGATGTTGTGTCAGGTACGTTCCTAGTTAATAACGAACATGCTGGTATTTTATTTGACTCTGGTGCTAGTAAAAGTTTTATATCCAATGCATTTAGTCGTAAACTAGGATACACTATCAACACAATAGTAAGGGTATTTAGCGTACAAACTGCCGTTGGTAAAAATTCTACAGTATTCCAAGTAACAGAGGATTGCATCATAGAAATAGAGGGTCATAAGTTCCCTTCTAGATTATTCCTTCTCACCTTAGGAGGATTCGATATAGTATTGGGTATGGATTGGCTAGCTGCCAACGAAGCTCAAATCATATCTAAACGTAAGAGGATACACCTCAAAGCTCCTAACGGCAGTCCAATTACAGTTTATGGTGATTTGAATTGCATGATGCCGAACGACATCTCGATGATCAAGGCTGAAAGTTACATGAGGTGCGGTTGCGAAGCTTATCTGGCATATGTTGTTGATGATAGAATGAAAAGGAACGAACTCAAGAATGTACCCGTGGTGTGCAACTTTCCGGAAGTATTCCGTGAGGATCTACTTGGGTTACCACCCGATCGGGAAATAGAATTTCAGATTGACTTATTGCCAGGAGCCGAGCCCGTTGCCAAAGCCCCCTACCGATTAGCTCCGTCAGAAATTAAAGAAATGATGTCTCAACTAGAGGAACTAGCAGAAAAAGGATTTATTAGACCGAGCATCTCACCGTGGGGCGCTCCGGTACTATTTGAAAAGAAGAAGGATGGCAGCATGCGCATGTGCATTGACTACCGCGAGTTGAACAAGAGGACAGTAATGAACAAATACCACTGCCTAGAATAGACGACGTTTTTGATCAACTGCAAGGTGCATGTTGTAACATTTCTGATTTTTAGTATCCGTATTTCAATTCAATGTAATGCATTTCAAACTCAATTCTATTGCACTGTTTTGTTCTATTCGTACCATCAATTAAATACTATACTTCAATGCAAATCCACAAATTTTACTCTGTTATATTCTATTAAAACACTACATAAGTATCTATTTATACAAATACGTTAAAGGCTAAAGTTAAAAGTTCTGATGTTGAAAAATAGCAAGAAACCCTAATAGGCACGGTCGCGCCTCGCTTTGGCACGGTCGCGCCAAGTGCTTTGGCACGGTCGCGTGACTTGCTTTGGAACGAACGCGCCCGGTGCCTTGGCACGGTCGCGCCTCGTTTGGACACGGCCGCGCCTAGTACCAGTTGAAACGTAAATGCAGTTTCAATCACCGAATCGTTTGATTTCATAACGGATATTCACTTCATTACCATTAACGAAAATATTATTGACTCAATATCATTCGATTAAACCACAAAACCGTCAAAACATTCTTGAAACCACCGATTCTCCATTTTCAATTCGAAATTCTCTCAATCAAACCCTCCATACGCATCACTCGATCATCTCTAAAGCTTCTGGACACGTCGATATAGTTGGAATCGCATCAGAAGACGCCGGAAGCCAAACACGTCATCGCCGGAACTCTCCTCTACCGTACGCTATCGATTCATCGTCTTTCCGGGTAATTGAAACCATATTTTCATTCGATTTTGTCTATAGATCAAAAGCCCCATCCTAATTTGGGCTTCTAATATGGAAATCATCTCAAAGCCGAATCTAGTTTTCGTTCAAAATAGTTTAATTGAATCCGGTCCTAAACACGTTTTAAACTCAATTAATCTATACAAAAAGACTCTTAATAATCTATTGGGTGAAAGCCCTATGATTTCCAACCCTGTTATTATAAGAATTAGTCAAATCGTTCTTGATTCGGAACAGACGCGGTCGCGCTAATCATCTAGCGCGGTCGTGCCTCATGAGACGCGATCGTGCTGGTTACCAGCACGGTCGTGTCCTCATGTTTAAACCCAGTCATGCCCTTTGGCTAATCTCAGTCGTGTCTCAGAATCATAGACACGATCGTGCCGAGCCAAGGCACGGTCGTGCCTACTGATTTATCTAGTTATGTCTCTGTTTGATCAACCCGGTCACGTCCTGACTAGCACGGCCGCGCCCGTGGTTCGAGCACGATCGTGCCCTTCCCAGGCACGGTCGTATGTGAGTTAAATTTTTGGCAGAATTATAATTTTTATATATTTTTTTCAAACAATAAATATTTCTGATTAAATTTCAAAATAAAAATAGTTGATTTTTATAAAAAATGCATTAATACTATTTAGAAAGATCAAATAGTTAATCTTGGAATAAATAAAAAATTATTTTTTTCAAGTTTATAAAAATTAAATTTACAATTATTGTTAAACCTTTCATTTAAAAAGTATCTTAATGGTTAAATTACATATTTTATAAATAAATAAATAAGGAAATGATTATTTATTTAATTTATATTTAAACAACAACAAATTTATTTATACTTAGTTACATCAAATACTTACACTATTTTCATAAACAATAATTATTTAACCTACTTATTTAGCTATTCAATTTCAAACCTTAATCAAAATGTTCCAAAAATATTTATTTCAAACTTTATATCGTATTCAATACTTTCAAATATAAATCAATGGCTTTATACACAAATCCAAGTTCAATATTTGACTCAAACTTTGTGCACGCTATTGATACAATATACATTACACTTTAGGTTAACTTGTGCTTTTCAAGGATCCTTATTACTATCTAGTACCTTTTGTTAGCTACGCCTTCAAACCAAGTGAGTATTTCATAGCCCCTTTTACTTTTTTACACTTTTGGGGTGAAACATGAACTCTATAAAATTACATGTTTACATTTACACAAACAACACAAATACAAATCCTATTTACATTCATATGTGCAATTTAAGCTTTATGCCCGAGTGCTATGTGTGCTAACTTTTGTGAACACTTATGTGCAATCATTAACTATTCAAGCCGACGGTTTTCAATGATAGATCTATTGAGTCTGACAAACCCACCCAGATTGGGGTGATTGATACCGACAATACAATTTTGCATGCTAGTTACAAAGGTTTGATTGTACTTAGATACACAATAGCTGCTCCCCATAAATGCCTTATTTATGATGTTGTGTATGGATTTGTTTTTCAATTATATGCTATCTATATACAAACCTGTGTCATACTCACCAACTTTTTAGTTGACTTTATTTTATTCATGTTTCAGGTCCTAATATGTGAGATTGATCAAGATGTGCTACATATAGGCTTGGACTTAGTTAAAATAAATAAAGAACTTATGTATTTCAATTATGTTCCTTTTCTTGGAATTGGTTTTGTTTGAATGTTTGTAATGAAATTTGACAATTAATATATTTCAATTTAGTCAACCTTGTGCTTATGAACAGTCTACATGTCCCGCCCCGATGATTCCGCCATCGGTCGTGGTGTGACAGATTGGTATCAGAGCCCTGGTTATAGGGAACTAGGTTATTAGATACCTTTGACCTAGACTATAACTTTAGGACACCCACTTATGTCATGCTTCATGATTATGTGATATATGCTACATGTTATATGCTACATGCTATGTGTTACATGCTTACTTGATTAGTTGTTATATTATTTTGATGCCTTACATGTTAAAAATTCATGACTTATTAGAATATATCTAAATAATAAGTAGATAAACAATATCCCTACCTATACCCTAAACCTCATAATATTCTTACCTACTTCTCTATCTTCATCTTCTTAACATGTGGAAACTTTATGGATCTAAAACTATAAAAATCTTTTTATACCCTCGTTAAGGTTTTTAAACTTTGTTAATTATTTGAGAACACGTGCAATCTAGAAGGGTGACACCTGTATTCTGGGTTTTCTGTCTAGGAAAGCATTTCGCATAAATCCTAATCAACCGAGGGACCCGTATGCTTTCCTGGGAATTCCTGGGATGAGTGTTTACTTATAGGCTAAAGCATGTCTCCTTGAAAATTATGTGAGTTTAATTAACCTTAATGTGTCATAGTATTCGAGTGATTATATCACTATATGAGTACAATCTAAACTATGAGTAACTATTTTATTTCATTACGTTGTCCTTTTAATTCAAGCAATTCTCATAAGTTCTCACATCTTTTCTTGTCTTATGAAAATCTGTAGAATGCCTCCTCTTCGTGCTCCCGTGGCCAACACCAACACCGACATTGCTACCATCCTTGCACAACTCGTAACTCAACTCACTCAAGCTAGTGGTGCCACCAATGGTAACCATGATGGTAATGGTGGAAATGGTGGTGCCAACCCATCTCAATGCACCTTCAAACACTTCAACTCGTGCAATCCCCTCAAGTTTTATGGTACCGAAGGAGCTACGGGACTTCTTCAATGGTTCGAAAGTATTGAGAATACCTTTCTCAATAGTGACTGTCCCGACAACCTTCGTGTTCATCATGCCACAAGTGTCCTACAAAAACGGGCACTCACATGGTGGAATGGAGAGAAAAGAAATAGAGGTGTGGATGTAGCAATGGCCTTACCTTGGGATGAAGTTAAAAGGCTAATGACCGAGGAATTCTGTCCTCGAAATGAAGTGAAGAAACTTGAAGCCGAATTTTGGGATCTTGCCCAAGATAGTGGCGAAAGCTTGGCATATACAACTCGGTTTCACGAGTTAAGTCTTCTCGTGCCCCACATGGTCACTCCTTTATCCCGCTGCATTGAAAAGTATATTGGGGGACTACCTAGGCAAATTCAAGATACTGTCCTAGGAAGAAATCCTGCAACACTTGAGGATGCGATCCGTTTGTCCGCTACCTTAACCGATAATCATGTGAAGACGGGGACTCTTACTAAAAAGGGCACCAAGAAAGTTTCCGACACCATAACCCCTCCTACCCACACGAAAGAAGCCACATCTGAACCCTTTCGCAATAATAGAAAGAGAAAGACTAGAAATTTTGCTGTGGTCACTCCTGCTATTCCTGTTAACCAAGTTGCACCTATGGTTCAAGCACTAGCCAAAAATCCATATGTTGGAATCTACCCACTTTGTGCCACCTGCAACTACCATCATCCCCAAAGCATCCCATGTCGCCTTTGTACTCATTGTGGGAGATATGGCTATACGGTCAATGTTTGTAGGGCCAAAGCTCTTGCGGGCCAAGTCAACCCACCAAACCAAACCAACACCCAAGTGACTAATCAAGGTGCTCTCGCTATTGCAAATGGGCGTGCATGTTATGAATGTGGCAACCCGAACCATTTCCGTGATCAATGCCTAAGGTTGGTCAATGCTAGACAAGGTGGAGCTCGTGGGCGTGCTTCCAACATAAACGCCAATGAAGCTCAAGCCAACAATGATGTGGTCAGTGGTACGTTCCTTGTAAATAGTCAATATGCCTCCATTTTATTTGATACCGGTGCCGATAAAAGTTTTGTGTCACTAAATTTTGAACCCTTACTTGCAAAGACACGATCCCAATTAGAGAAAACCTTCACTGTCAAAGTAGCAAATGGTGATTCACTTACAATTGAGTCTGTTATCTATGACTGCTCTCTAGAACTTAATGAACATACATTCCCAATCAATCTTGTACCAATGCCATTAGGAAGTTTTGATATCATCATAGGCATGGATTGGCTATCAAATCATCATGCCGAAGTCATCTGTTTAGAGAAGTGCATCCGAATACCTCTACCATCGGGAGAAACGTTAAGAGTCTTTGGTGAAAAGCCTTGTAAAGGACTTAAATTAATGTCATGCACTACCGCTCAAAAGTACTTACGAAAGAAGTACATAGCCTTCTTAGCTCATATTGTTCAAAAGAATGTCAAAGAGAAGAGTATACAAGACATTCCCATCATTCAGGATTTTCCCGAAGTATTTCCCGAAGATCTATCCGGTCTTCCACCCATTCGTCAAGTAGAATTTCGCATTGATCTTGTGCCCGGAGCTAACCCCGTGGCTAGAGCTCCTTACCGTCTTGCACCTTCTAAAATGCAAGAACTTGCAAGTCAACTTCAAGAGCTCTCCGACAAGGGATTCATTCGTCCAAGTAATTCACCGTGGGGTGCACCCATCTTGTTCGTCAAAAAGAAAGATGGATCATTCCGCATGTGTATTGACTACCGCGAACTCAACAAACTTACCATCAAGAACCATTACCCTTTGCCTAGAATTGATGACCTCTTTGATCAACTTCAAGGTTCTACTTGCTTCTCAAAGATTGATCTTCGATCCGGTTATCACCAACTCCGTGTACAAGAGGAGGATATTCCAAAGACTGCCTTTCGAACAAGGTATGGTCACTATGAGTTCATGGTCATGCCTTTTGGGCTAACCAATGCACCCGCAGTTTTCATGGACCTCATGAATCTTGTGTGCAAACCGTACCTTGATAAATTTGTTATTGTCTTCATCGATGACATCTTAATCTACTCCAAGACTAAAGCCGACCATGAGCAACATCTTAGGCTGGTTTTGGATCTCTTAAGGAAGGAACAACTATATGCCAAATTCTCCAAATGTGAATTTTGGCTAAAGTTCAATTTCTTGGTCACATCGTCAACAACAAGGGTATTCATGTTGACCCTTCTAAGATCAAAACGGTTAAGAATTGGAATGCCCCGAAGACTCCCACTGAAGTTCGTTCATTTCTTGGTCTTGCGGGATATTACCGTCGTTTCATCTCAAACTTCTCAAAGATTGCTGTCCCTCTCACCGCTTTGACCCACAAGGGTAAAACTTATGAATGGGGACCAAAACAAGAAGAAGCTTTCCAAACTGTCAAGCAAAAGTTGTGCAATGCTCCCATTTTGACTCTCCCTGATGGGAATAATGATCTAGTTGTCTACTGTGATGCTTCTAACCAAGGTCTTGGTTGTGTCCTCATGCAACGAGGCAAAGTAATCGCATATGCATAAAGGCAACTTAAGATTCATGAGAAGAATTATACGACGCACGATCTCGAGTTGGGTGCGGTCGTATTTGCGTTAAAGATTTGGAGACATTACCTCTATGGAACAAAATGTGTGGTGTTCACCGACCACAAAAGTCTCCAACACATCTTCAACCAAAAAGAACTCAATATGAGGCAACGATGTTGGGTCGAACTCTTTAACGACTATGACTGCGAGATTCATTACCATCCCGGCAAAGCGAATGTTGTAGCCGATGCTTTGGGTAGAAAGAACCATGTCATGCTTCAATGTGTTCGAATTCAAACCGACATTCAAAACCGCATCTTAGAAGCTCAACACGTCTCAGTCACTGAGGGTAACATGTATAAGGAAATGTCATGCGGTGTTGAACTTCAACTTGAATCAAAACCCAATGGCTTACTTTATTACTTGAACCGTATTTGGGTTCCCAATCGCGATGATCTTCGTACGTTTCTTATGAACGAGGCTCACAAGACTCGTTATTCTATTCATCCTGGTGGGGATAAAATGTACCAAGATCTTCGCCAACAATATTGGTGGCCCGGTATGAAAAAGGACATTGCTCTCTATGTTGCCAAATGTCTAACGTGCTCCAAGGTCAAAGCCGAACACCAACGTCCTTCCGGATTACTTGAACAACCGGAAATTCCCGTGTGGAAATGGGAAAACTTAGCTATGGATTTTATTACCAAACTCCCTCGCACCTCGAGTGGTTATGATAACATTTTGGTAATCATTGATCGTCTCACCAAATATGCTCATTTCTTGCCTATCCGTGAAGACTATCGAGTTGAGAAACTAGCCCAAATTTACATCGACGAAATTGTGAGCTGTCATGGTGTTCCCTTGAACATAATATCCAACCGAGATGCCCGGTTCACTTCTCGTTTTTGGCAATCTCTCCAAACTGCACTTGGTACACGATTGGATTTGAGCACGGCTTATCATCCCCAAACTGATGGTCAAACCGAGCGGACAATCCAAACTCTTAAAGACATGCTTAGAGCTTGTGTAATTGATTTTGGTGGCAATTGGGATTCACATTTACCCCTAATTGAGTTCTCTTACAACAATAGCTATCACACGAGTATCAACATGGCTCCATTTGAAGCTCTTTATGGTCGCAAATGTCGTTCTCCTATCTGTTGGAATGAGATTGGTGAAGCACAAATCACCGGTCCCGAGCTAATTCAAGAAACATCCGACAAGATTATTCAAATACGTGACAACATCCGAACAGCGAGAAGTCGGCAAAAGAGTTATGCCGATAAACGACGAAAACCCTTGGAATTCCAAGTCGGTGACCTTGTTCTTCTTAAGGTGTCTCCGTGGAAGGGTGTGATCCGTTTTGGAAAGAAAGGCAAGTTAGCACCTCGCTATGTTGGTCCATTCAAAATCCTTGAAAGGATTGGGAAAGTGGCTTACAAACTCGAATTACCTCCATCTCTTGGCAATGTGCATCCTACATTTCATGTATCTAATCTGAAGAAATGTCCCACTGATGAGAATCTCCATATACCACTTGATGACGTGCGCATTGATGAAACGATGCACTTCGTTGAGAAACCGGTAGAAATTATGGATCGTGAAATCAAGCAACTCATGCGAAGTCGTATTCCTATTGTCAAAGTTCGTTGGGATTCTAAGCGTGGTCCTGAATTCACTTGGGAACGAGAGGACCAAATGAAGCTCAAGTACCCCCACCTTTTTACTGATGCCGTAGCTTCCTCTAAGTAAATTTCGGGACGAAATTCCCTCAACATGGGGAGACTGTAACATTTCTGATTTTTAGTATCCGTATTTCAATTCAGTGTAATGCATTTCAAACTCAATTCTAGTGCACTGTTTTGTTCTATTCGTACCATCAATTAAAAACTATACTTCAATGCAAATCCACAAATTTTACTCGGTTATATTCTATTAAAACACTACATAAGTATCTATTTATACAAATACCTCAAAGACTAAAGTTAAAAGGTCTGATGTTGAAAAATAGCAAGAAACCCTAATAGGCACGGTCGTGCCTCGCTTTGGCACGGTCGCGCTAAGTGCTTTGGCACGGTCGCGCGACTTGCTTTGGAACGATCGCGCCTCGTTTGGACACGGTCGCGTCTAGTACCAGTTGAAACGTAAATGCAGTTTCAATCACCGAATCGTTTGATTTCGTAACGGATATTCACTTCATTACCATTAACGAAAATATTAAGACTACCAATTACAGCAATTGACTCAATATCATTCGATTAAACCACAAAACCGTCAAAACATTCTTGAAACCACCGATTCTCCATTTTCAATTCGAAATTCTCTCAATCAAACCCTCCATACGCATCACTCGATCATCTCTAAAGCTTCTGGACACGTCGATATAGCCGAAATCGCATCAGAAGACGCCGGAAGCCAAACACGTCGTCGCCGGAACTCTCCTCTACCGTACGCTATCGATTCATCGTCTTTCCGGGTAATTGAAACCATATTTTCATTCGATTTTGTCTATAGATCAAAAGCCCCATCCTAATTTGGGCTTCTAATATGGAAATCATCTTAAAGCCGAATCTAGTTTTCGTTCAAAATAGTTTAATTGAATCCGGTCCTAAACACGTTTTAAACTCAATTAATCTATACAAAAAGACTCGTAATAGTCTATTGGGTGAAAGCCCTATGATTTCCAACCCTGTTATTATAAGAATTAGTCAAATCGTTCTTGATTCGGAACAGACGCGGTCGCGCTAATCATCTAGCGCGGTCGTGCCTCATGAGACGTGATCGTGCTGGTTACCAGCACGGTCGTGTCCTCCTGTTTAAACCCAGTCATGCCCTTTGGCTAATCTCAGTCGTGTCTCAGAATCATAGACACGATCGTGCCGAGCCAGGGCACGATCGTGCCTACTGATTTATCTAGTTATGTCTCTGTTTGATGAACCCGGTCGCGTCCTGACTAGCACGGCCGCGCCCGTGGTTCGAGCACGATCGTGCCCTTCCCAGGCACGGTCGTATGTGAGTTAAATTTTTGGCAGAATTATAATTTTTATATATTTTTTTCAAACAATAAATATTTCTGATTAAATTTCCAAATAAAAATAGTTGATTTTTATAAAAATGCATTAATACTATTTAGAAAGATCAAATAGTAAATCTTGGAATAAATAGAAAATTATTTTTTTCAAGTTTATAAAAATTAAATTTACAATTATTGTTAAACCTTTCATTTAAAAAGTATCTTAATGGTTAAATTACATATTTTATAAATAAATAAATAAGGAAATGATTATTTATTTAATTTATATTTAAACAACAACAAATTTATTTATACTTAGTTACATCAAATACTTACACTATTTTCATAAACAATAATTATTTAACCTACTTATTTAGCTATTCAATTTCAAACCTTAATCAAAATGTTCCAAAAATATTTATTTCAAACTTTATATCGTATTCAATACTTTCAAATACAAATCAATGGCTTTATACACAAATCCAAGTTCAACATTTGACTCAAACTTTGTGCACGCTATTGATACAATATACATTACACTTTAGGTTAACTTGTGCTTTTCAATGATCCTTATTACTATCTAGTACCTTTTGTTAGCTACGCCTTCAAACCAAGTGAGTATTTCATAGCCCCTTTTACTTTTTTACACTTTTGGGGTGAAACGTGAACTCTATCAAATTACATGTTTACATTTACACAAACAACACAAATACAAATCCTATTTACATTCATATGTGCAATTTGAGCTTTATGCCCGAGTGCTATGTGTGCTAACTTTTGTGAACACTTATGTGCAATCATTAACTATTCAAGCCGACGGTTTTCAATGATAGATCTATTGAGTCTGACAAATCCACCCAGATTGGGGTGATTGATACCGACAACACAATTTTACATGCTAGTTAGAAGGGTTTGATTGTTCTTAGTTACACAATAGCTGCTCCCCATAAATGCCTTATTTATCATGTTATGTATGGATTTGTTTTTCAACTATATGCTATCTATATACAAACCTGTGTTATACTCACCAACGTTTTAGTTAACTTTATTTTATTCATGTTTCAGGTCCTAATATGTGAGATTGATCAAGATGTGCTACATATAGGCTTGGACTTAGTTAAAATAAATAAAGAACTTATGTATTTCAATTATGTTTCTTTTCTTGGAATTGGTTTTGTTTGAATGTTTGTAATGAAATTTGATAATTAATATATTTCAATTTAGTCAACCTTGTGCTTATGAACAGTCTACATGTCCCGCCCCGATGATTCCGCCATCGGTCGGGGTGTGACACATGTTGGTTCTCAAAGATCGATCTTAGGTCGGGTTACCATCAGTTGAAAGTAAGAGAAGAAGACGTACCAAAGACCGCGATTCGCACGCGTTATGGGCATTATGAATTTCTCGTGATGTCCTTCGGATTGACCAACGCACCAGCAGCGTTCATGGATTTGATAAATAGAGTATGTCGACCCTTATTGGATCGATCAGTGATAGTTTTTTTAGACGACATACTGGTATATTCGAAAAGCGAGGGTGATCACTACTGTCACCTAAGAGAGGTTCTTGAGGTGCTAAAGCAGGAAAAGTTGTACGCAAAATTCTCCAAATGCGCGTTCTGGCTAAGGGAAGTCCAATTCCTAGGTCATGTAATAAACCCAAACGGCGTTATGGTGGATCCTGCAAAAATCAAGACAGTAAAGGAATGGAACTTCCCAAGGATACCAACAGAGATACGAAGCTTTCTGGGATTGGCAGGCTACTATCGAAGGTTCATTCAAGATTTTTCAAGAATAGCCTCGCCACTAACTAAGTTGACACGGAAGGAAGTGAAATATGAATGGGGTCCAACCCAAAACAACGCGTTAGAGGAACTTAAGGCACGATTAACCCAAGCTCCAGTCTTGGTACTACCTGAGGGAAATGAAGACTTAGTAGTCTACTCTGACGCTTCGGGTCAGGGTTTAGGTTGCGTACTTATGCAATGAGGAAAGGTAATTGCTTACGCCTCGCGACAACTAAAGAATCACGAGGTTAACTACCCAACACACGATCTTGATTTAGCAGCAGTAGTTTTCGCATTAAAAATATGGAGGCACTATCTGTATGGAGTTAAATGCACCATCTACTCAGATCACAAAAGCCTGAAGTACTTTTTCGGGCAAAAGGAATTAAACATGAGGCAAAGGAGGTGGTTAGAGTTACTGTAGGACACTGACTGTGAGATATTGTGCCATCCAGGTAAGGCAAACGTGGTGGCTGACGCTTTAAGCAGAAAGGAAGAATCGAAACTTATACGGATCAAAGCGTGTCAGCTGATTATAACACTAGATTTGATGAATGAGATATCAAAGGCACAAGAAGAAGCACTATTAGAAAGAAATATAAAACTGGAAAGAATAGTAGGACAACAAGGGGATTTGGATGCAAATGCATACGGTGTACGAACTAGGTTTGGCCGAATGTGGATACCTAAGATTGGCGAGCTTAGAGCCAAAATACTCGATGAGGCCCATAAGTCTCGCTATGCTATCCACCCCGGGACAAACAAAATGTATCAAGACTTGAAGAAAGAGTACTGGTGGCCTGGCATGAAAAATGATGTGACCGAGTACGTGAACAAGTGCCTAACGTGCTCACTAGTTAAGGCCGAGCACCAGAAACCATGCGGTAAAATGCAACCTCTACCAATACCGGAATGGAAGTGGGAGGAGATCACGATGGACTTCATTACCAAGCTACCGCGAACAGCTAAAGGCAATGATACCATTTGGGTGATCATCGACTGCTTGACAAAAAGTGCTCACTTCTTGCCAATACGTGAGACTTCTTCGTCAGAAAGACTAGCAGAAGTATTTATCAAGGAAGTTGTGAGCAGACATGGTATGCCGCTGTCGATTGTGTCCGAGAGGGATACTAGATTCACGTCAAGGTTTTGGAAGAAATTCAACGAAGCAATGGGCACTAGGCTGAACATCAGCACCGCTTACCACCCCCAAACAGATGGACAATCGGAAAGGACCATTCAGACCTGGGAAGACATGCTCCAGGCCTGTATCATTGACTTTGGTGGGAGCTGGGAAAGCCATCTAACATTGGCATAATTTTCATACAACAACAGCTATCACTCGACTATTGGCATGCCACCATTTGAAATATTGTATGGAAGGAAATGTAGGACCCTGGTTTGTTGGGGGAAATTGGACAAAAGGATTTTGCAAGTCTCGAAGTGGTCAAAGCTACTTCCGAGAAGTTTGATCAAATCAAGGCTCGAATGAAAGCCGCAAAGGACAAACAGAAATCATACGCGGATAAGAGAAGAAGGGATTTAGAGTTTCAAGTGGGGGACATGGTACTGTTAAAGGTATCACCATGGAAAGGAATCATCCGATTCAGAAAACGTGGCAAACTAAGTCCAAGGTTTGTCGGACCTTTCAGGATATTAGCGAGAGTGGGTCAAGTTGCTTATAAACTCGACCTACCCGTTGAGCTTAGTGGAATACACCCTACGTTCCACGTGTCGCACTTATGGAAGTGCCTAGCTGACGACACAGCTCACATACCTTACGACGAGATCGAAATGGATAACAGTCTAAATTATGTAGAGGAACCAATAGCCATCATTGACCGAGCTGAGAAACGACTACGCAATAAGTCGATTCCTTTGGTCAAAGTACAATGGAAGCACATAAAAGGGTCAGAAGCTACAAGGGAAAAAGAAGACGAGATAAGGGGACTATACCCTAAATTGTTTAGCGTATAAGCAGCTTCGAGGACGAAACCTCTTTAATGAGGGTAGACTTGTAACATCCCAAAAATAGTAATTTAGTAAATAATAACGCGATAGAGACTTAATCATCATAAAACAAAAGAAAAGCGGATGGGCTTGGGCTCGGCTCAAACAGGCCGAGCGAAGCCTATGTATATAAGGGTCAAGACAGCACTAGAACTCTCATTTCCACCACAACTTGCAACCTAGAGAGTGAAAGGAGAGCTCGGGCCTAGAGAGACAAAGTGACGGATCGACCCGAAATTGAAGGAGCATGTTACTACTGAGCTCGTGAGCAAAACCTCCGAATCAGAATCACAATCCAGGTAACGATTCGACCTTAAACTGAGTTTTTCTTCGTTTTGGGGTTTCTCGGGTTTTATCTAAATAGAAGATGTTTTTATGGATGAAACTTGAAAATAAGCTTAGAACTAGCATCTAGAATGAAAACCGCACCTTTTGATCAAAGAAAATTGTAAGGTTAGCATGATCGGATTAACATGCAAGAATTTCGGACTTGTCCAGGAAACAGGTGCTGCGTACTTATCAAGTACGCAGTAGGGACGTCTTGCGTACTTACCAAGTACGCAGGAGAAAGATCATGCGTACATAACAAGTACGCAAGAAGAACTCTCTGCGCACTTGTCAAGTACTCATGAGCAAGGTCCTGCGCACTTACTAAGTGCGCAGGCAGCAGACCAGTAAGTAAAGTTAGTATGTTTAGAATGATTAAACCATTAGAGTCGGGATTGGGTCTGATGTGTATGTAACTACCTAATTTCGATCGTACGTGACGTTGTTGGACATTTGTTTAGGACAACCAACACTAGCTTATCAGATGAGTTCTATGTGCCCCCTTCTATGTTATGTGCAAACCTTATTAAATGTTTTGGGGCTGAAATGTATACACTAAATGAATAAATGATATGAATACTATTGTGATCATACGTGATATACTAATATATATTTATATATATATGAGAATGAATTATGAACAAGGAATGAAACGTATGTTTACAAAGAATGGCATAACGTAAATAAATGAAATCTTGCTTTATAATTATTTATATTGCATGTTATGAATGTATGTATACGTTATGGATGCAAACGAAGCTAACGGCTACTTCTGTAGACGGACAACCACACGACTATTTTGCAACCGGGAGAGATACGTTCCTTCGCAAGCTAGGACGTACAAAAGGCATTAATGGGCGGTCGAAGTAAATGCTAAAATAGTATTACAGTTGCATAAACAATAGTTCGCGTGAGAAACGGATGCCTTAGGGCAGACGGGCGAATATGACGGACTACGACGGTAGGACGGTAAAGACGGACGGCCGAAGGATGGCCGGACGAAAGTTAAGGCGGACGGTTTCTAGGACCGGACAAGTAAAAGGGCTACGACGGTAGCTTAAGGGCGTATGTCTTTGTGATATACGCAGTAAAAAGACAGGTTGATCACCCCTATGTGTATGACCAATGAATGTTAAAGAAAGTAAAGGTGAATGCATATCTATGTAATCACATAAGAATGATGAAAGAAAAGAAAAAGTTTTGAATACGTATTTATATAAAAGTAATTATATATATATATATATATATATAATTATGCATACTTATAAAGAAAAGAATGTTCATACTTAATAGTTTTAAACTAGAACTCACCAGCGTTAGCTGACTTTTAGTATACATTTCAGGTAAAGGAAGAAAGGGTCGTGCGATGGCGTGAAGGTTACCCGACACAAGACTGACATCCCACATTTAAATATGTTAAGACAATATTATGTATTTATTGTTAAGACTTCCGCTGTTATGTCATGTAATTCGAATGATGTTTGCTTCCGCTAGTTCTGATGTTTTTAAATTTAAGCTCAGTATTTATGACTATGTTTATGAGTAAATCCAACAAGTGAGGTTACCCGAGAATGGGGCCTTACAGAATAGAAGTTTTGTTTCATATGTTTTCACCCCATATTTAGGCGTAAAACCGATTCGCTAATTCGGACCTATTTCGTTGAAATGGCTAGAGGCGAACAGATTAGGATAAGCAAATCATACCCTGATTGTGTCATCAATTTTGGTGACGATAAGGTATTATTACACTAATGCCGATGAACCTGAACAAATATGAGGTTAGCGTAGGGATGGATTGGTTAAACCAATACCAGGCCCAGATTGATTGTGACCAGAGAACAGTCAAGAATAAGAAACCAGATGAAAGTAGTTTGATGATTTAGGGTGATAGTAATAACAATAAGATTGAAATTATTTCTATAGCAAAGCTAAGAAAGAATTGATTAAGGGAGATGGTATATTCTTAATTCATGCTTTAGACATTAAACTAGAAAGACATATAACAAATATTCCTATAGTCTGTGATCACTCGGATGTTTTTTCGAAAGAATTACCTGGTCTTCCACCTGATTGTCAGATCGAATTCAAGATCGAACTCATTCCTGGAGCTAAACCTGTTGCAGGATCCCCTTTTCGTCTAGATCCTTCCGAACTGATGAAGCAAATTCAAGAACTCTTAGACAAAAGGTTCATTCGTCCTAGCACTTCACCTTGTGGAGCACCGATACTATTCATTAAGAAGAAGGACGAAAGCATGAGGATGTGCATTAATTATCGGTAGTTGAACAAGCTGACTATAAAGAATAGATATCCATTGCCTAGAATAGATGATCTATTCGATCAACTACAAGGAGCCAAGTATTTCTCGAAGATCGATCTTAGATCAGGATATCATCAGTTAAAGGTACAAGAAGAGGATGTACCTAAGACTGCTTTCAGGACCCTATATGGTCACTATAAATTCCTGGTCATGTCATTCGGTATAACAAATGCCCCTGCAGCATTTATGGACGTAAAGAATCGAGTTTGTAAACCCTTCCTTGATAAATTTGTCATCGTTTTCATCGATAATATTCTTATCTATTGCAACGAACTAACTTTCAGAATTAATATATAATATGTTAATCATATTACAGGGATGAAATTAAATGAAAAGAAAAGTTGGAGGGGGCTTTTAAATGATGGAAATACCTAGTTTTGGGTACAAGGAGTCATTTTGATAGATGGAGGGGTTGTTTTGTATTTAACACAAACTCAATTTGTGTTAAATAACATGATAAGGCAAAAACACACACTTGTGTGTTTCTTACGATTTTGGGAATGGAGAAAGAGGAGAAAATAGGGCTTTATCATGAAATTTGGATTTGGAGCATGCATGCTTGGATTAATGGGTTAGATTGCACAAGACCTTCATCATAATCAAGTATGTATCTGTAACATCCCAAAATAAAACTACAGTTATAATAACGGGTTAGAATGCGAGAACGAACGGAATAAACGAATGAAGCATGAAGGGCCGGGCCGGATGGGCCGGCGTGCTAGAAAGGGCGAACATAGGGGAGCCTCCCCTATAAATAGCCTAAGTCACCACCCATTTCTCTCATTTGCAACATCTAGAGAGAGAAACCATAGAGAGAGAAAGTTAGCGGATTGACCCGAGATTTCAGCAAAGTGTTGCTCCATAGCTCGTGAGAAGAACCTCCGAATCAGAAGCTCGATACAGGTAACGATCTGACCTAGATCTGAGTTTTTATTCGTTTTGGGTTTTTCGGGTTTTGGATGAAAAGGTAACGTTTTTACGGATGAATCTGGAAGAAAAACATAGATTTGAGTTCTTAAACGAAAAGCAAACATTTTGAATGTAAACAAGTTTGGGATCTTGACGTGATCAAATCCGCATGCGAAAGTTAAGGTTTTTGCGGGGAAGCAGGTCCTACGTACTTATCAAGTACGCAAGAAGAAGGTTCCGCGTACTTATCATGTACGTAAGAAGAAAGTCCTGCGTACTTATCAAGTACGCATGTAGCAAAGCCTGCGTACTTATCAAGTACGCATGAAACGAATTCTGCGCACTTATCAAGTACGCATGAAACGAAGTCTGCGCACTTCTGCGTACTTATCAAGTACGCATGTAGCAAAGCCTGCGTACTTATCAAGTACGCATGAACCGAATTCTGCGCACTTATCAAGTACGCATGAAACGAAGTCTGCGCACTTATTAAGTACGCAAGAACAAGGCCCTGCGCACTTGCTAAGTGCGCAAGCATCAGGCTGGTTAAGTAAAGTCAGTATGTTTAGAATGGTTAAACCGTTAGAGTCAGGATTTTGTCTGATGTGTATTTAACTAATCAATTCAGATCGGAAGTGACGTTGTTGGACCTTTGTTTAGGACAACCTAGATTAGCTTATCCGGTGAGTTCTAGAAGCCCTCTTTTAAATGTTTTGAATAATATTTTTGGGCTGGTGTGCATACGTAACTATGTGACTATTTTATAAAACGATATTTATGAATGATGTATGTGACGTTTTATAAAATGATGTTTATGAACGATGTTTTGGATGGAAAGGTTACGAAAGAAGTGTTTATGAAATATTTTGCCAAAGGAAGTTTACGAAGTGCTTATGAATGAATGAATGATTTTTAATAAAACGTACGAATGCTTTAACTGAAGTTTTGAAGTAAAAGAATTGAATGTTTACGAAAGTCACAAACGAACGAATCTACCATTATTCCTTAGGGAATGAAGGTTATGGGTATGGGATGTATGTTATGGGCCTTTACCTTTTAGGGGCCTTTGTGGCTGGCCAATTGTTGTACAACTGGGGTGATGACGGTCACTAAGGGGATTAACGTGTTACTTGAAGTTGGTACGATTTACCTTACGGGTTAGTCATGCTTGAAGTTTGGTACTTGTGCCTTACGGGGTGAAGTGCTTAAAGTTTGGTACGTGTCATCCTTGTGATGCCGTGCTTGAAGTTTGGTGTTGAATAACCTAAGTATCGGGCCCTAGGAGTTCTTCACCCGAATGACAGTACAGTGTTGATGGGCCTAGTCGTGGTGATCTTTAGGTTATTCCACTAGTATGTGACGTTTGGATTTGACGGTTACGAGAAGGCGCAGATTCGATATGTTCGTTGACTTATGTTTATGATGTTATGTTATGTTATTGCATGTTTTCGTACGTTTTTATTAATGAAGTTAAATGATATGTTTTTGGCAAATATTTGAAGTTAAGGTTTTATAAAAAGCTAGAACTCACCAGCGTAGCTGACTTTTTATTATGCACATTCAGGTTAAGGCAGGTTATGAGGATTGACGGTGATGCTTGGCTAGCGAGATGAGTTACCCAGCTGATCATGAAGACTGGCATCCCGTTATGTTTTAGTTACGATGTATTTATGTTTTAGACAATGTTTACGCTTCCGCATGTTTAAACAATGTTGACGTTATGTTTGAATGAAATTTTTCATTGCGTTATTTGATATTCAAGTTCAAGAACTGTTTGTGAATGAGTAAATCCAACAACTGAGGCCTCCGGGTTTGGGGCCTTACAGTATCATCTTTTCCATTTTTCATCCATTAAAATTCTTGTTCTTGATGGGTGTTGGGTCATAAACTCTAAGTGGACGAATCTAAGGGTAGTGATGAATCAATTGTTGGTTAAGGTTGTTAATCTAGCATTACTAAAGCTAAAGGAGTAATAAATTCATGTTGAATTCACCAAAATTGGGAGTTTTTAAAATTAAGGTTCTTGGAACCCAAATTGGGGGTTTTGCATTTGCGGTGTTTAAATGGTGAATTGAGTGTGGATAAGTGTTTATGGTGTTATATAAACACATTTTCAAGTAGAAACCCCAATTGATTTGGTGATTTATTAATTTGATGAAATTAGAAGAATTAGGTGAAAAACCTTAACGGGTCAAAATGGGTGGAATTGACTTAGATGGATAAAAGCTTGTGAGAAGCTTAATAAATATAGATTAGATGATGAGTGAGGATCATAAGATTTTAGGTGGGCGTTAAACTCCAATTAATGTATGTTTTAGAGTAAATTAGATTACTAAAACACGTGGAATGTTTAGGTGATCAAGGCGTTAAAGGTGTTGGCTTTGAGGAACGATTGGAATATTCATTGTTAAAGGTAAGTGCTTTGCACTTACTTAGTAACGGATAAGTAGTGGTAACATGTAAATAGATAGTTGTTATTTATACTTATGTGTTGTATGTTGATTTTGACTTATATGGTAAATAGTCAGAGTAAAGTGTGAATGTGGTAGGATTATTGTAGTTGACATAATGAGAAAATTAGTCAAACAAATGAATGACAATTGGTAAAAGTGGTGTAGTTGAAATATGTGGAATATAGTCAAACTAAACGTGGTAAATTGGTGTAGTTGACTAGTGTGGCATATACTCAAACTAAAATATAGAATGTGATGAATTGTTGTAAATTGACTTAGTGTGGTATAAGTCAAACCATTTGTGGATAAATGGTGAAATTGTTATAAAATGGACTTAATGTGGTATAAGTCAAACCAATATGGATAATGGTGAAATAGGTGTAATTATACTATGAGATTAATAGTCAAAATTGAATATGCAAATGTGGTAAATATGTGTAATGAGACTATGTGATTAATAGTCAAACTTGAATATGCAAATGTGGTAAATATGTGTAATTAGACTATGTGGTTAAAAGTCAAACTTGATTGTGCATATGTAGTTAAATGGTGTAAATGACTCAATGTGGTCAAGAGTCAACTAAAATTTAGAATGTGGTAACATTAGACTAAAATTTACCTAATATGGTAAAAGTCAACCGTTGGTGGTAAAACGGTAAATTGATTGATTATATGAAGTGTGGATACTTCATGGAGGTGTTTACATGAAGTGTGGATACTTCACCGGTGGTAGTGAAGTCAAGTACTTCACGGGTGAAAGTGAAGTCAAATACTTCACGGGTGACATGAAGTGTGGATACTTCTTGGGTAGGCATGTAGTCAAGTACTCCATGCGAGAAAGCGAGTTGTGGGTCTTGCATTAGACATGTGGATATGTCAAGTTGATGAATGGTGAAACGTTAGAACTTGTATGAGTCAATGCGTGTCTTAAGTTGCAGGTCAATGTGTGCCTAACCAATGAAAGGGTGGGATTAGAAGTTAAACTCTTAACGAGTGGTAAACTGGTCGTGGTACTCGAGTTTGGAAATCAAAAACTAAACAATTATATGGTAGTACATGTGGTTGATCATATTTGTAGTTTAAACATGAGTTTTTGATGGTTAATGGCTTAAATATGCAATCGGGTCAGTCGACGGGGGGGGGGGGGGGTTGCATAGGCTGGAAATCAAAATTTGGGCATGTTTGACCTGGTGCCAGCGTACCATATGCCCGGGCAGAGTACCATACGCTCGGAGCGTATGATACGCCCATTTGGGTCTGGTATACGCTGGAACGTTTGGGTTTTGGGTATTTCTGCCTGTTGTTGTTATAGGGACTTGCGAGGGGTCCCAAGGACTACTTATATTTACTAACCTTGTTCCTTTTGATGTTGTGGATGTAGGGAAAGCTCCAGAATGATCTCTTGTGTCGCCATAGTCGGATGATTGGATTCTCAATGAATCTTTTGAATGTTTGTTTTGTTTTAAACTAACCCGTGGATGGGATTACATTATGTTTAAAGTCTTTTGGATTTGTAGTGGTCTAAAACCCGTTAAACACTTCTCCTTTTGAAACTTGTGACACTTTATATGTCGTTGTAAATGGTTGAACCATGTTTTCAATGTAAATGTTTGTCCGAGACCTAAATTCCATGTTATTTAAAAAGTTTTAATTGGGTTGCAAATCCGGGTGTTACAACTTGGTATCAGAGCAATGGTTTGAGGGATTTGGTGTGTGAGACACCAAACTCAAACCTATAATGCTCTTGATATGGTCAGAGAAATGAGAATCCATTGATGGCGTGACCGAGACACGGAGCTTAAAGGGCGAGGTTAGTATTGATTTTGTGTTTGTTTTAATTAGTGTCCAATGTGAATTAATTGTGCCAAAAGTTGTTAAGGGATTCGCCATATGGATATAGTAAATTTAATTGCGCATATTCCATTATCAATCATGCCTGGCTAGTATGATTCTTAATGTAACATGTGCGAATACCTTCATGATAGCCATATGATGATGAACACCGACAATGAGTAAGTGAAAGTGGTTATATGTGTATATGTATATATTATATGATTGTGTCACACCCCTAAATTATTTACTTAGAAAATAAATAAATTAACGTTGTAACGATTGGTAACATTACACAACAACGAAAGCTAAATGAAGACTTCTAAAGTGTCGAACACCATTATAGGAACTAAATGAATACATAGGCCTAAAGACATACAAGTCTAAATGGACTTGACGCTAAACGATCATGCGTCTTCTTCTTTTAAGGTCATAATCCAAATGCTTAACCTATTCCAAATGTGCCACAATCATATGATACCTGAAAAACTTGCTCAAAAATGTCAACGCAATGTTGGTGAGTTGATAGGTTTTAAATGACTACAATTGGCAAAACCATTTGTACGAAATCGTTTGGCAAAAACCATTTGTACGAAATCTTTCGGCAAAAACCTTTTGCATGAAATTAATTGACAAACTGTTTGTACGGGTACTATTGGCAAAATCATTTGCTTGAAATTTACTAGCAAAACCATTGATACGTATACCATTGGCAAAACTGTCACACCCCGCCAAGGCGGAAACGCGAGGCGTAACGTTCATGGTTTCCAAAGCATATGATTACCGCAAACACATACATGATAAATGGATACATAAACAAGTTTAAAGTTTTACATTTCAAAAATGTAAATTGAGTTTACAAAAGTGAAGATTTCGCCAATATGACTCTATTACAATGAGTTATACAAGAGAAGTCCCCCAAATAGTTGTATCCATCGCGCATGCATGTAATCTACATTGCTAACCTTGCGATCACGTCAATTTCCTGAAAACATACTTAAAATTGTCAACACTAGGTTGGTGAGTTCACAGGTTTAAATCAAATAGATCTTTGTAAAATTCATTTGTTCGTAAATAGTTCCAGTTGTTTGTGATAATCAGAATAAGAATTGTTGACCCATTTGTAAACTAGCTAGAAATACAAATAATATGTTCCTACATGAGCCGTAACCAAACCATGACAATTGTACACGCCCCTAATTTCGTTATCCGGTTCTATGCGGCCATAAATCCTCCAGATTGTGGTTAGCGCGACTAACCATGACCGGGAGACGTCACTCTCCATAGTACTATTCATAGGACCCTAGGCTACAGTTAATGGTTACTAAATTGTTCCAGGGGACTTTAGCGGCCTAAAATCGTTTAACTCATGTAAACATAAAAGTCGAGTCTTATTCTCTTGTTATCACATAAAAATAGTTGTAATCTTCCCCCAAATATTGAAAACAGTAAAAAGGGGCCGTGAAACTCACCTTGAGTTTGTGTATGCTTGCAATGATAATTGTTCTAGTCAAACTTGACTATTCGTACCCAAAGGGTAATTCGTGTTATGACCGAATGTCTCATATGTAAATTGTTCATCGACTTAGCAAATCTGATTGCTTTTGTTTAAATATCTTTTTATTTTTTCAACACTTGTTTCGTTATAAAATAGTTCTAAGTTACTGCCCAATGGGCCTGAAACAGGTATCGAAACTACTCAGTTTCGATTGAACAGAACAGATGTCGAAACTTCCTAGTTTTGATTGAGCAAACTGGGTATCGAAACTTCCTAGTTTCGATTGGGCAAGAAAGGTTTCGAAACTACCTTGTTTCGATTGAGCAACAGGTATCGAAACTACCTGGTTTCGATTAAGTAATAGGTATCGAAACTACCTAGTTTCGATTGAGTAATAGGTATCGAAACTACCTAGTTTCGATTGAGCAAACAGGTATCGAAACTCCTAGTTTCGATTGAGTAAACATGTATCGAAACTACCTAGTTTCGACTTGTATGAATTGTTAATCCTTGCGACTTAAGGCGTCTGCTACGACATTGGCTTTCCCGGGATGGTACTTGATATCACAATCATAGTCGTTTAGTAGTTCTACCCAACGACGTTGTCTCATGTTAAGTTCTTTTTTATCAAAGATATGTTGGAGACTCTTGTGATCAGTAAAAATAGTGCATCTCGTACCATAAAGATAATGTCTCCAAATCTTGAGCGCAAACACAACTGCACTCAACTCCAAGTCGTGGGTCGTATAATTCTTTTCGTGCACTTTTAGTTGTCGTGAGGCATATGCGATGACTTTGTCTCTTTGCATTAACACACAACCAAGTCCTTGGTGTGATGCATCGCAGTATACGACAAAATTGTTGATTCCCTCCGGAAGAGATAAGATCGGTGCACTACACAGCCTCTGCTTCAGTAATTGGAAAGCTGACTCTTGCTTGTCACTCCAATCATACTTCTTTTCTTTCTGGGTTAATGTAGTTAAAGGCAGGGCTATTTTTGAAAAATTCTCAATGAATCGTCTGTAGTAGCCGGCCAAACCCAAAAATTGACGCACCTCGGTCGGAGTCTTTGGTGTTTCCCAGTTTTTGATCGCTTCTATTTTTGATGGATCAACGTGAATTCCTTCCTTGTTGATGACATGTCCAAGAAAATGCACTTGTCGGATCCAAAACTCACACTTAGAGAATTTAGCGTAAAGTTTCTCGTTTCTGAGTAGTTCTAAGATTAATTTCAGATGATGTTCATGATCCTCCTTGGTTCGTGAATATATTAATATATCATCAATAAATACTATCACGAATTTATCCAAGTATGGCTTGCACACTCGGTTCATGAGATCCATAAAAACAGCTGGTGCATTCGTCAAACCAAACGGCATAACTAGGAATTTTTAGTGGCCATAACGAGTCCTAAATGCCGTCTTTGGTACATCTTCTTCTTGGATTCTTAGTTGATGATACCCCGAACGTAGATCGATCTTAGAGTAGAAGCTAGAACCTTGTAGTTGATCGAACAAATCGTCTATTCGAGGAAGTGGGTATCGGTTTTTGATTGTGAGCTTGTTTAATTCTCGGTAATCAATACACATCCTAAAGGTTCTATCCTTTTTCTTTACGAATAGGACCGGAGCTCCCCAAGGTGAGAAACTCGGTCTTATGAAACCTTTATCAAGCAACTCCTGGAGTTGATTTGATAATTCCTGCATTTCAGAAGGTGCTAATCGATACGGTGATCGCGCAACCGGGGCGGCTCCTGGTACCAAGTCGATTCGGAATTCGACTTGCCTCGGTGGTGGTAATCCAGGTAAGTCTTCAGGAAAAACTTTGGGGTAATCCTTAACGATTGGTATGTCTTCAAGTCGACGTTCCTCGGGTTTCTTCTCGACGACGTGAGCTAGGAACACGCAATAGCCTTTACATAGGTACTTACGAGCTTTCATGCAGTTTATCATCCTCAATGTCACTCCACTTTTCTCACCTTGAACCGAAAGAACTTCTCCGTTTGGGAGGGGAATATGAACAATCTTCTCAAAACAAACAATCTCGGCGTGATTCTTCGACAACCAATCCATACCAATAACAACGTCAAAATTTCCCAAGTCAACATGTAGTAGGTCTATACTAAATGTGTGGTTCTTAAAACATAAGGTACAACCCTGAATGACTTCTCCAGTTTTAATTAATTTCCCGTTTGCTAATTCAATTGTATAATTTTGGTCTAGTTTGCTGGGCTTAATACCGAATAGGGACCTAAAGTCATTTGACACAAAACTCATATCAGCACCCGTATCGAACAGTATAGAAGCATAGTGATTATTTATCGGGAACGTACCAGTGACAATGTTCGGATCTTGTCGTGCGTCACCAGCCCCCATCACAAATGCTCTTCCACGGGCCTGATTGTCGTTTCGGTTATTCAACTTTGGACAGTCTTTTCTAAAGTGCTTTGGATCTCCACACTCAAAGCATCCCTGATTCATCCTTTCTGCTCCGGGGTTGACCTTTCCTGCTACTTGATTGATCTTATTAGGGTTCGCATTGTTCCAACAGTTATGGGCTAGATGCCCATGCTTTTTACACTTTCCACATTGGGTACAGCTTCCACTGTGATGATATCCACATTTGTCACACTTCGGTCGTGTTCCAAGATATCCTTTTTGTTCCACAGTGTTGACAGCATAGGCTTTCATAGTTCCAGGTCTCTTGTAAGTTTGATTCTTGTTTTGATTACTTGGTTTTCCAAACCATTTCCTCTTTTCCCCAGACCTTCCTTCCTCCCTCGGTCTCCTTCTTCTCAAACAAACCATCACGCACAGCATTATCTCTTAGTTTGAAAGCTAGAATTATAGCGCTCTTGGCATCCATAGGATTCGATGAAGTCACCAGGCTTCGGATTTGAGGTGCAAGACCCCACAAATATCTTTCAACCTTCTTGTATTCTGGGGTAACCATGTGTGGAACCAAACTTGCTAACACATTGAATCGGTCAGTGTAACCAGCCACATCATCTCCTATCATTTGTAAATTCCACATTTCAGATTCGATCTTTTGCAACTAATTTCGAGGACAGTACTCCTCAGTCATCATGGCTTTCAGCTCCTCCCAAGTCAGTTGGTATGCAATCTGCCTTCCCAGGGTTTTCACTTGTGAATTCCACCAAGTTAAAGCCTTACCTGTGAGCGTGCATGTAGAATACTTCACCATGCAGTCAGCGGTGCATTCACTAATATCAATCACCGACTCCATCTTTTCTATCCATCTCATTAACCCAACTGCACCCTCGATGCCATTGAAGTTGCGGGGGTTGCAAGATAGAAAGGCCTTGTAGGTGCACTTCCTATTTGGAGCATCTGTATAATTACAAGTCATAACGTCATTAATTCAGATCATGACTATGTTTTACGGCTTATTTAATCTATTACCTCCGGAACCTCCGGCTGTACCGCTACCTCATGCACCTCCTCCGCCGGTACCACTGCCATTTCCTCCTCCACTATTTCGATTTGCCTCATACTGCTCCATGGCAGCAGCTACTCGCTGTGCTATGAGTTGCTCCACGTTTGGGGAAATCGTCTCGTTGTTGTCACCAGTAGTGTTACGGGGTGTCCCACGCTTAGGTGCCATGACGTTCTTTCAAACATATCAATTAAAAAGAAACAACATTATATAATAACAATGATTGATCATGACATAAGGATACAACAACATCCAGTTCTATGTGGCCATAAATCCTCCAGATTGTGGTTAGCGCGACTAACCATGACCGGGAGACGTCACTCTCCATAGTACTATTCATAGGACCCTAGGCTATAGTTAATGTTTACTAAATTTTTCCAGGGGACTTTAGCGGCCTAAAATCGTTTAACTCATGTAAACATAAAAGTCGAGTCTTATTCTCTTGTTATCACATAAAAATAGTTGTAAGTATGTTCTTCCCCCAAATATTAAAAACAGTAAAAAGGGGCCGTGAAACTCACCTTGAGTTTGTGTATGCTTGCAATGATAATTGTTCTAGTCAAACTTGACTATTCGTACCCAATTACAAAAAGGGTAATTCGTGTTATGACCGAATGTCTCATATGTAAATTGTTCATCGACTTAGCAAATCTGATTGCTTTTGTTTAAATATCTTTTTAGTTTTTCAACACTTGTTTCGTTATAAAATAGTTCTAAGTTACTGCCAAATGGGCCTGAAACAGGTATCGAAACTACTTAGTTTCGATTGAACATAACAGATGTCGAAACTTCCTAGTTTCGATTGAGCAAACTGGGTATCGAAACTTCCTAGTTTCTATTGGGCAAGAAAGGTATCGAAACTACCTTGTTTCGATTGAGCAACAGGTATCGAAACTACCTGGTTTTGATTAAGTAATAGGTATCGAAACTACCTAGTTTTGATTGAGTAATAGGTATCGAAACTACCTAGTTTTGATTGATCAAAAAGGTATCGAAACTCCTAGTTTCGATTGAGTAAACATGTATCGAAGCTATAGTTTCGATTACTGAAATTTTGATTGACAGAATCAGTTTCAAAACTTTATTCATACATATACGCATATATTCATGTTTTAATCTTAAATTCGACACACTTTTCTGGTTATCTTTCTTGCGTTCGAACAAATTGTATGTTTTGCTATGATTTAAAGAAAATAATATGAATAGTATTGAGTTTTTACCTCTAGACAGTGATGATGATTTTGTGCGAAAAGAATGGACGAGTTCCCTGAAACCTTGAAAACTTCCCTTAACTTAAGGTATGGAAGTGACGATAATCGGTGTTGCTGCCGATTGAAAGGAAGACAAATAGAGAAAAAGAAAGGTGAATTGTGATTTGAGATGGATGAACTGATAGACAATTGAGGGGGGTATGGTTTTTATCTGAATTCTCGCAGGCAATTGTATGGGTTTTAGTATAGATATTTAGGATGTGAGTGAAGTAGGAAGTGGGAATGGGGTTCTCTGAATTTCGGCCGAGAAAGTCAAGGGGGTGGGTTGGGTTAAATTTGTATAATAATTAGATTTAAGTATTAATTAATTAATTTATTAAGGGTATTAATATCAATTAGAGTTTTAAAGGGTAATTTAATTCGGTTTAGATTTTTCACGGTATTATAAATTTAATAAGTTTATAGCTCGTTGATGAAAACTATTGAAATCTTGGATTGTATAATTCGTTGAGGTGATTATTTGTAGGTATAAATACCTAAAGGTGACGCTACATGGTAATATTTCAAAAACAAAGTTCGTTAGTTTTACTTTTACGTATATTATATGATTTATTCAAAAAAATAAATTATTGACCAATCGTAAAATTTGTGTTGCATATACGTCTGGATATTTTTCTGGTTATTTAATTTAACCACTGTCGTTCGTATTAGTCGGTTTATATGACACGTGAACCGGTAACTCCTAGAATTACCAAAATGTGAAATGAGACAATGTACGGTTTTTGTTAGACCTTAATGTCCTTGTTTGTGAAATTAAATAAATCACAAAAACAATTAGAATGTAAACTTGTTTATAGTATGTACGGATATTGACCTGAAATGTCGGGTGTCACAAAAACCCTTTTCTCGAAATTGACTGTCAAAACCATTGGTACGTATACCATTGACGAAACCTTTTTCTCGAAATTGACTGGCAAAACTGGTTGTACGTGTACCATTAGCAAAACCCTTTGCTCGAAATTTACTTTATGCATAATTCTACTTGTGCATTGAAAAACATATTGACATGTTTATATGGAACATATGGTAGTCTATAAATTATATAGTGCCTACGTGCATCGTGGGACTCAAGTACGATGTATACCCAATACTGTCACGTATTTGAGGAATACGGTTTTTACCGCAACGTTATCAGGTGAGTTTCATGGCCCCTTTTTACTGTTTTCTATATTTGGGGGAAAAACATGTTAAATTCAAATGGTATGATAAGTAGAAAACGAGAAACAAGCTGTAGATCGATATGAATAGTACTATTCGGGTTGACACCCCCAATCATGGTTAGTCACGCTAATCACGACCAGCGGGGTTAAATGATTGCATATTAGGTCTTGTTGTTTCTCATTGTTTAAAGGGACAATGGGCTGGGGCAAAATCAAGAATTCATTAAAGGTTTGGTTATAGGCTTGTGTGTCACATAATTCGTTTGTGCTAGCTAGACATCGATGAATCAAGCGCTAACTTGTTTTGTTTATCATATGCATAAAGTAAATTTCGAGCAAAGGGTTTTGCCAATGGTATACGTACAAACAGTTTTGCCAGTCAATTTCAAGAAAAAGGTTTCGCCCATGGTATACGTACCAATGGTTTTGCCAGTTAATTTCGAGAAAAGAGTTTTGCCAATGGTATACATATTAATGGTTTTGCCAGTAAATTTTGAGCAAATGATTTTGCCAATAGTACCCGTACAAATAGGTTTGTCAATTAATTTCGTGCAAATGGTTTTTGCCGAAGAATTTCATACAAATGGTTTTTGCCAAACGATTTCGTACAAATGGTTTTGCCAATTGTATTCATTTAAAACCTATGAACTCACCAACATTGCGTTGACATTTTTGAGCATGTTTTTCAGGTATCATATGATTGTGGCACGGTTGGAACAGGTTAAGCATTTGGATTAAGACCTTAAAAGAAGAAGACCCATGGTCGTTTAGCGTCGAGTCCATTTAGACTTGTATGTCTTTAGGCCTATGTATTCATTTAGTTCCTGTAATAGTGTTCGACACTTTAGAAGTCTTCATTTAGCTTCCGCTGTTGTGTAATGTTTCCAATTGTTACAACCTTAATTTATTTATTTTCTAAGTAAATAATTTGGGGGTGTGACAGATTGGTATCAGAGCCAATGGTTTCAGCGAATTAGGTATCCTTAGTGACACCTAGGGTCTAACCAAACTTATTTAGGGACCAAGATTTACTAAGACTTGCATTATACTATGAACACCTAAGACCTGGGTCTAGAAATTCCAATCGTTGCCGGACAACTTGTATGTGATTACACTAGAATAACATTAGCTATGTTGATATTAGAAACAATTATGTGACAAACGTGACTAACATCTGATACATGCAACAACGTGGAAACAATCGAAATCTACAATATGACCCACAACGGGAGACTACTAGAGTAATCAAGTAAGGTAAATTGATAATTACACTTGATATCACGCAATTGTGAAATTACAGGTACTTATGAAATCTGGGAAATTCTATTATGTTGACCTATGTATCACGTAATAGTTAGTTACTATTGAAGACAGAGGCGTAGTCATCATTTCACCTGTCATTGCATCATCGTAACTCTGACTTTCTACTCAGACGTCTAAATGTAACGACAATCTGGTTTAAGACCTTGATGATCTCGACCTTCAATCTTTAGCGATCACTTTATCTTCTTGGACATTGGTCATGTTATGCTGATAAAATCACAACGCTTTGCACATGTTTTCACCTCGTAAATATGTGAACCTCATGACGACATATGTGCTGATTTATATTCATGCACAAACTATATTTCAACTCTTCGAACTCACTGATCATACTTTCTAGTTGGATTCCCTAAAAGTTTTGAGGGAATTATTGATATTTGAGATAACTTCGACAACTCCTTTGGTGCAATTTTCTATCAACTTGTGGCATCGATTTACTTTTATTCACACGCCTTTAGTACGACTAACTACATCTCTTTTGCTTGGCAAGTTATTATCAATTTCCTTGATACATCCTTGTGCTATATTAATTCGGTATGCACCGATTTCAATTATACTACGGTGTTCCTTTCACGTCCTTTTGTTATATCATAATGGACATCATCTCTACTTTTGAGCTACAACTATTACTATGTAAGGACGTAGACAGAGATGGATGGTCACATGATTATCCTTCAGGTCTGGTGCAGAAGACTTAAACTCTTGATCACAAAACTTTAGGTGAACCATTATTATACATTTCGTTGGATGAAAAGGTGGGAAGCTCAAACATAGATGAGTGGAAGTCTTAGTTTTCACGAAAATCTCACTCTTGGATCGGAACACCCAAACAAAGGTGCATAAGTAAACTCTTTACTATGTATGATTTCTAATGATCCATAAGCCGCACTTATGATTAGATGAGTCGTGGGACTTAGGGGTGAGTTGTCTTCCACTGTCAGACATACACGAAGCCGACACTCCATGTCTAGAGTTTAGCTCATCTACGAAAAACTATACACCATCATTGCTTTAGATCCATACATGATAGATAGAAATGAGTTGTCTTTGGACCAAATGTCTATAAAATATACGAAGGGTGATATTATTTCATCAACAGACTACCAACGACCTACAAACATTCTTTACGAAACTCAGTCATCTTCATCCATGATAATCATACTTTCAAATTAAATTATTTCATCCGTGGATCTCAGAATACCAGTGACAAGACAATAAATGGTTCCATATTGTCTATCATTTAGCCACTTGAAGTCGAACCAATTAGACTATTCTCAAATACTTTGATATTCTCTTACCTCTTTGTCTGGACTCAACTTCAACTTTTGGAAGAACTATAGAAACCCAGATGATTTGATGTATCACGAGATTTTGTTGTCTCAAGTGGATGACACGACAACTATTTCGTCAAAATTTCAGCGTAAACCAGGATCAATTTCAGGAAGTCAAATTTCCATAAACCTTTATTTCATATCATAGTTTTCTACTTCACTACCTAGACAACCATTATCAACTTCCTTTAAACGGTCCTCGTCCAAGTAAAGGAAGTTAAGAAGATTAATGACCTACCCGTGATCTATGTCGATCCGACTGAACTTATAAGTCTCCTAGGTTGATACAATTAAGGTGAGAATCTATTGTTCCAATACAGTGATAACCTTGTTCCATCAAAGGTGGACATGTCATGACAATTTTCAGTTGTAATCAACAAACTTCCATATCATCAGAAACTATTTTGTGGAACCTTGAAAAAAAAAAATTTTAAATCCATCTCAATTTCGTAGTAAGCCTTTATCTCTTATGAACATTCGCTTGCTTTCAAACTAATCATGATCTAGTCCATATCATAATTATTATCAGACATCGAAAAGGATAATAGATCTTATACGAAACCACATCATTTTGTTCTTCTCTGATGGTGACCAACCTTGTTATGACCTTGTTAGTTTATAGGACCTTAGTTATGACTTTACCACCTCGTGGTGTTGTAATTATTGTCCTCTTGATGTGTAACCCTTGTCTGCATAAGTCGAGACTAACCCAGAAGTTAACTTAAACTAATTTTCGAGGACGAAACTTCTTTAACAAGGGGAGAATGGGACAACCCTGAATTCGGGTCAATAATCCTCAATAATTATTTCATCATAAATGGGCTCGACCCATTAACGGCCCAGTTGTTGGCCCAATATGCGAACTTGATGTGTGACCCTACTTGACGGATCACTGAACAATTCGAGATAACACATTATTAACACATAGGGTTTCTAGAGACTTACAATGTAGGGTTAAATATTTTAACGCGTTCACGTTTAATAACCGGCACACAATACGATATAAGATTATTAATATTAAATATTAATAATAATTCTTTATACCTTTTCGGACGATTAATTTGGGAACATTTACGCGTGAGTCATACGACATGTGACGCGCGATTTTAACAAGTACTAGTGTAAACGTAACCCGGTTATTTATTATCTGGTATGATTAAAATAATATAATAATTATTAATTTTATGTTCGTCATCATTGATTTCATGTGATTATTGTTATTATTTGAGAAGAAATAATTTGAGTGAGTGTAAATGTTTAAGCGAACGAACACGGTGAATACGCGATGCAGGCCGGTACCGACTTGGACATCCATTTAGGTAGAGATTACCTAACTTAATTATTTAATTAATATTTATATTAACGCCTCAAAATTCTAAGCACTTTAAATTAATTATTCAAAATTTTAGTTGGGACGGGAAATCGAGTGGACACGCGATACTGCTGGGGAACCTACATGATGATGATGATGATAATAATAATAATAATAATAATAATAATAATAAACCAACATACATATATGTATCTCTTTCTCATCTTGAAAGAAAACCCTAACAACACAAATATTTGTGTGTACCAGAGAGAGAGAACCAGATTGAGTGAGAAATGGGGGGAGCTCTCATCTCCGGTGAGCGACCTCCCCACAATGGCGGCGACAGGAGTGGCGGGACCCAGATGGTGTCGGTGTGGAGGGTTAAGTAGGAAGACGACGACGGGTTGTGGTGGACTCCGACCTGTGAACCAACGACAAAAGAAGAGGCGGCGGTAGGCTCATTTACTTTTTCCGGTGCATGGACCAAGGCGTATGGCGGTTAGGGTTTTAAACCCGCATCTCCGGCAGCCCCTCTATCTGGTGAGTGTTTTTATATTGGTCCGTTTTTCCAGCCGCCTAAGCCTTGTTCCGACTTCCGATCTAGTTTCCAGCAATCCTTTTTACTCGATTTGTTCACAGGAAGTGAAATGTGTCCTCAGTCCAAGTTAGAACGGCGTCGGCGGCGTTGTTTGAAAGTGACAGCGGCATGACATCGCCTTCGGCATGGAATCCGGCGACTAGGGGTGTGTAGGATCGTGAAATTACAAGATGGTTCCGTTCTTAGTTGAGATTGGCGGAAACAAAAACAACTACACAATTACAATCGAGTACACAGAAAGAATACTGATAAGAACACTGTTGTATTAAGCTTAGTGAATAAACGATTACAAATGAAAACTCAGTTAAGAAGCACACTTACAATGAAGTGTTTACACAATATTTATACTAACTTAGAATCAAGACAGACCCTTGATTCTAAGGATCAGATCGAACACAGACCGTTGATCTTTTATACAAAAGCTAATAATACACGTTAAAGCTAAACTAGCTAACTTTATTGAAGCGTTTGCTTTATTCATCATTGTTTGCATGCTCGGGGAAGAGCATTGTCGTCCGTTATTGGTTGCACCATTGAGGTTCCTTCTGCTTTGAGTGTGTCAGGTGCTTTTGCAGAAAGTTGTAAGTGACGCTTGACATGGATAGTCAGCTGCAACGATTTGTCTTCAAGGAACATAGCTATGAGCAGCAAGAATGAGAATAATGCTGCTGATAAGCCTATCAGCAGCAACTTGTGTTGAACGCTGCTGATAAGCCTATCAGCAGCAACCAGTGTTGAATGCTGCTGATAAGCCTATCAGCAGCAACATGTGTTGAATGCTGCTGATAAGCCTATCAGCAGCATTTTACTTAGAATAATTTGGTAGCAATCAGTTTTTGGTTCTACAAACTCCCCCTAGACTGATGCAACCAAAATTCTTCTAATCACTTTGCTGCTGAAGCTTTTGCATGTGGCTGACTATCCTTTCAACCTCATAGCCTCTTGGATCCTTGCTGGGATTGTTCAGTGGAAGTGAAGACAGAGTTTTGATGTCTTTATTTGGCATTTTGTAGATTGTTTTGCTTGAACATCTCATCTTCTGCTTCCTTACATCAGTTAAGGTGAACTCGTCCAAATCAGCATTATAGGACCAACTTACAAATGGAGAGTGGGACTTGAGTGATTTGATGTCAATGATCACATCTTTGCTAGGGCTGAAGTAGTGTTTGATTGCTAGCACAAGAAGTTTCCCACTCTCATTTGCAGGCTCATGAGCTTCACCTAGCTCCAGAATTCTGCCAAGATCTGAATCTGGCAATTGCAGAATTTCATCAACAGATCTGTAGATAGATCTTCTTCTTTCAGTTCTCCCCCTGAAGATCTCAAACCTTTGATCCTGTGGATTGTAGACCCAATCAACTATGTCTCTTGAGTCTTCTGGTTTAGGTGTGGGTTTGGATTTCTTCAAGGGAGGCTGTTGATGAGTGGGGGGTGGGTGAGATGGTTTGGAATTTTTGGGTGGAGGAGTGGAAGGTTTGGGGAGGAGAGTGGAAGGTTGTTGGACTGAGGAAGAGGTAGGTGAGGGAGAAGGATTGGGTTTCTTTGCTTTTGTTTCTCCTACTTCCTGAATAGGTACCCTTTTCTTGGAGCCCTTCTTGCCCACTCTTTCTTCCTCATCCTTTTTTGACTTTGAAGTAGAGGGCTTGCAGGTTCATGAAGTTCATAGGACCTAGCATCTTTCCATTCTCTCCTCTAGCTTTAAGGAAGTCAATCATGACCTTCCTTTCTTCATTGGTCCGTTTATAGGCAATGGTCTTTTTGGACTGTTGTTTGGCTTTTTCTTCTTCTTCAGCCTGTTTCTTCTTTGCCAATTGACCTTTCTGACCCATGAAGGCTCTATAGACTTCTTTATTTGATAGTTTCTCAAGGTAGTCTGCATCCTCACCTTGAGAGACTAGATTCTTTACCCACTCCTCCCTCATTTCTTTAGCTAGTTCAGAATCGGTTATTCTAAACTTAGCTTCTTCTTTCTTCCTCTTCTCCAATTCTTCCTTTTCTCTATTGAATTGTTCCTGCAGTTGAAGAGCAAGAGCTGCATCTTCTTCAATCTGGTCAACTGCAGGAATCTTTCTTTTCAGTTCATCCAGCTGTCTAGCATACAGCTGGATGGTTTGTTCTCTTAGGAGAATGGCTGTTTTTCTTTCTTGAGCCTTTTTCATGTCAGCCATCTCCTCTTCTTCTCTTCTTCTTCTTTTCTCTTCCCTCTCTCTTTTCTCTTTTAGCAACCTCTCTTCATCTTCATCTGTAATGATTCCCTTTCCTTTGTTTACATTAGATGCCTTTGCTTCAACTTCACTGACCACAACAGCAGATGATGGTGCTACTATTGGGATCTCTGCCTCAGCTTCATTGGAAATTTGGGATGTGAACATGGGAAGGTCATTGGCCTCATTCGATTTGCACTCAGGACTTGTGACTTCTTTCAGCATTTCTTTGATAGTTGATCTTGACTCATATGCTGCAGTACAGATGTCTACTCGAGGGGAAGCTGAGTCAGTATCAGTGTCAGAGTTTGACACATATACTGCCTCAGTAATTCTTCCTACTTGTTCAATTTTAGCTCTGACAGTAGCTATCATTTCCTAGCTTTCAAGTGAGTTGACATTGCAGATATTTTCCCTGAGTTGAAAGATCTTGTAGAGAAAGTCTGTAGGAAGTGACAAGATGTTCCTGGTGTTGATGGTGAGAGAGGAGCCGTTGCTTAGTAAGAAGGTGTGGTCAAGAGACTTAGTGCTTGTCCAGCCCAACACATCTAAGTCTTTGACAATGAAGGAGTACAAAAATCTTCTTAAGCAGCAAACTTCTTTGTTAGTGAGAAGACTGCTCCTTATAATGTCAAGTCTTCTAAGAGTCAGTCTTCTTTCTGCTGCTGCCGAAGATTCAGGATAAGCTACCCGATTTGCTGTTTGTATTAGTCTTTCAAAGTGGGGTAGATTATCCTCCATCAAGTCATGGAACCTGCCAATGGCAAGTTCTGCTGAGAGATCTGATGAAGTGTTGATGCAGTTAGTTAAATGCAGTTGTAGGACTTGGAGGGCATTGAGAGAGTTCCAGTTTAGCTCTTCTACACCACTAAACTCCCATCCAATCCAAAATCTCTCAGCTGATCCATCATACCCCCAAGCTAGAATGGAGTCAAATTCTAACTTCTGTGTAGTTTGAAAGAGTTGGGGTGTAATGGATTGACTTATGATGGCTACTGCTTCAGGAAGGATGCTGAATGATGTATTTGTTTGTTCTGTGTCCTCAGCATCATTCAGCATTTCATCAACAGCCCTGACGACCAACTTCCACTCTTCAGATGTCTCTTCTTCTTCGTTATCTGAGACTGGCAAGTCATGAATTTGTACAAAAGTCGGCTTGAATAGTGAGCTTTGAATTACAACCTGCTCTTGAATCCAGCCGTCAAGACTGTCTGTGTCTTCTTCCATAGAGACCATCTCCCCCTTTTTGGTTGCATCAGTAGACAGGTAAGCATCAGTTTGGGTGCCTACTGATACAAGAGAGGGAGTGGCTAATGTTGGGCATTGATGGGTTTCATGCATAGAGACTTGGTGTCTTAGTTTGGACACTTCAGCCTCTAGCATAGCCACCCTGGCCGTCAATTCCAAGTTATGAAGTTTCAGTATGTCCTCATCCATAATTGTGGAATCCTTGGACCCAGATGGGGCCTTAGGCCTAGCCTCTTCATCCCCATCACCCATGGTTTCTTGGTGCCTGGGATTCCTCTCAGTGAGGGGAGTTTCCAAGGAAACATCCTCAATGTGAGTTGCCGTGGTTGAGGGCTTAACAATGTTGTCACTATCCTCCTGGTCATTTGATGGACCAGCAGTAGTGACAGCCTCTTCCACATCCACTCTTTCATAACTCCGAGAGTGGACCTTCAGGGTAGATGAACTTGGGTTGGGTGTGTTGGAAGCAAGATCAATCAGTACCTCCGAGATAGTGGTAGTTGGAGAAGGTACATCATCTTGATCAGGTTCCTCAACACTTAAGTTCAGAAGAGAAAGGAAGTGCTCAGGGGGCTGTTCTACGGATCCGGGAAGTGATCCTGATCCTAATAGAGAGACATCCGAAGGAGTCTCCCTAATAATGTGGCTTTCCCTTATGATATTCTCACCAGAATGTTGTGATTCTGAGTGAGGGCTGTTAGGTTGGGTTTGGGCCTTGGAGGCAAGAGAAGAAGGAGTTCTCTTGCCCCTTTTTCTAGTATATGTTGTTGCAACGGGGGCCCTGTGTTCCGGTTGAACAATAACATCCAAAAGAGGTGTAAGTAATTTTTGTGCCTGTGCATCCTTAGTAGTATGCACAGGGGTTCGAACGGTGGATGCAGATTGTTGTTCAGGATGTGAGGTGGAGGGTGTGGGATCAGTATCAGCCAGGATTGCTGAACTGTCACCCGGGGTACATTGGACGTTCAACATTGTAGATAACAATGGAACGTTGTCCCCTGAGAACTTTTTGGAAACAGTCCTCATGCTTTGAAAAATGTTATTTTTATGACCCAATATGATGTAGATTCTTGCAGGTTTTGAAAGATCTTTTAGTTCTTGATTGAAAACTTCCTGCAGGAATCTTGGGTACATGAAAAATTGCTGCTTTGCACCCTCTTGAAGGTTATATCGCAAACCCTCAAAACTGAGATGTGCAAAGTTGAAGCCTTGGTTAGTGACCATACCATGGAAGGCGGAGGCCAGTGCAGAGCTCACCTGATGCCATCCACTCCTCTTCTGAGATATGCATTGGAGAAGAGTGTGGCAGAGATACTTCCATGGAGGGCCCATCAGCGCCTTCTCGATCGTATACTCGGTTTGATTTCCAGTGTATCCAATGGAGACAAAAGTCCTCATGTATTCGTCCTTCGAGTATGAGATGGCTGCTCCCTCATCTTGAAGCTTAAGATGTTTTCTGAGTGTAGCTTCCAAGATGGTGATATTCTTGCCGTCTACTTTGGCTTTGATTTGGGGAATCCCCTGTTCGGTTGAGTAGACAGCGGTTCTCCAGAAATCCTCCATATGGGGAATATATATAGTAGGGTTGGTGGTGAGGGCAAAGTAGATCTTTGATCGACATAAGAAATCGATCATATCGTCAAAACCATCGGATTTCTTTCCTTTGGTAAGATATGTTGTTAGGTTATGGTATGTGGAAAACTTGTCATCTGGGTTGTCGATATCTGCCATAGCCGTTTGATTTTGGAGGGATGATTTGAATATGGTGGAGACTTGAGAGTATGAAGAATATGGAGAGCTTTGAATGTGGTGGGGACTTAGGGTGAAAGTGATAGTTGGTTAGGGTTGAATTGAATGTGAAGAGGTGGTAAAGAAAATTTGATTTGTTCTTATAGCGGCAGATGAGAGAAAAAGCAGAATGACTTGTACAGTACAACCTTATTTGCTTTTCATTGTTACAGCTGTAATACACCGATGCAGTCATGGTAAAGACTGGCGTTATTTTCTTTTACAGCGGGTAAAAGTTAATTTTGGACTTAAGTTTACCCATCAGCAGCAAACTTGGTTGCTGTGGATGAGTAAGCCTGTCCGCAGCAACTTTGGTTGCTGCGGAAGGTTAAGTCTGTTAGCAGCAAACTTAATTGCTACTGATAGATGCAATGATCTGCAGTAGGGATGTTGCTGCTGATGGCCTTAAAGCTATCCGTAGGAAAACTTGTTCCTGCTCCTTTGCTGATGAAAATTTAAACCAGTCAGCAGCTGAAGGGCAAAAATGATGCTGACTTATAACTTTTATTTACAACATAAGACAGACATATTTACATCAAAGGATAGATGCACTCAACTTAACCGATGATGATGCTTGGTGGTTTCTTTGCCTTCCAATGTTGAGTTGGTGGTTTTCCAGCTCTCTTTGCCTTTTCAGCAGAAGACTTTGTATTTGGCTTATCAGCATCAGATTTTGATACTGCTGATCGTTTTACTTGAGTAGCTGCAGATTTTGTTGCTGCAGAAGGCTTTCCCTTTTGTTCCTTGGGCTTTACTCGATCAGCAGCAGTTATTTTGACTGCTGATGGCTTAGGAACAGACGTATGCCTATCCTTCTTCCCCTCACTGATAGTCTTTTGTATGACTGGTGTTGGAAGAAGAATCTGATTGAAAGGATTAAACTTACAATTTGCAGCAAAGTGGTTTGATTCTCCACAGGTGATGCAAGATTGTTTAGGTTTTGACAACTGCTCCCTTGATGGAGAAAGAGATTTTCTGAATTGAGTTATCTTAGCTTCAAATCTTCTTACCTGTTTGTTCTTCTCTGTCTTCTCAAAAGCATGTTGCATGAGGTTTCTTTGCTGCTGAAGGTAGTAGAAGCAGGTGCTGGCAGTGTGGTTATATTTTCCACAGACAAAACATGATTTTGCCAGTTTATCCCTTGAAAGATGCACATAATCCTTTCTTTTGAAAAGGTCTTTGAAATTCCAAGGGTGAGCTTTGTTATGCTCAAAAGTAGCTTCTTCCAATGTTTTTTGAACATATGGAACCCTTTCTCCATGCGCATGACAAATGTCAAACACCTTCCTTGGATGGACTGAAGATGAGGACTGGCCCTTTTCAGTATTTAGCTTCCTACCTTCTGGAGGATAGCTAATTTTGATTTGTTTGAATGGTGTAGGAACTGGTACTGAAATGGCTGGTACTTGTGCTGAATGGACTTCATCTTTAGTCAGAGTGACTTGAGGGGCAGGAGGAGATGAAGCTTCACTTGTTTTAGTGGAGTCTGAGTAAGTTGAATCAGACTCTGATGAGGTAGTGCATTCTTGTACCAATTGTTCATCCTTAGAAGGATCAAGATTTATGTTGGCCATATCAAGATTTGCCAGATTGAAGCTTGGTTCATGAATGGTCACGTAGTCAGCAGGAGGTGCAACGGCTTGATATTGTTCAGCATGATACCCCACACCAGTTTTTACCTTATCATGAATTTGAGCATCCAAAAGTCTTTGCAGCTTTTTGGATGTAAATTCATATTTGTCGACATGAACCTTTTGTTCTGCCAATTCTGCTCTGGTAGCTTTTAATCTGGCCAGTAGATCATCAATCTGAGTTTCAAGATTGGTTTGTTAATGTTTTAATGATGAAATCTCTTTCTTTAGACATTTATTTTTTTCTTTGTAACTGTCTTCGACCCTTTTGAATTCAGATTTCATTTGATGAAACTCTTCATTTTGATCTATTAGGTTTTGATTATGCTTTCTGTAGCCTAAAACCTTATCAATGCAGGCCTTGGAACATAGATATTCATATACCTGTGGCAGTATCTCAGTTGTGTCTGCCATAAGAGCTTGGTTGTTAGTAGGCAGATCTTCATACTGAAAGCTCCAGTCAAAGTCAGATGTTCCAACAGCTGCGCAAGCTGCAGTTTGAGCTGAAGGAGTAGCTTGTTGCTGTTGGTGTCTTGGTTGGGCTTGGTGAGCTGCTGGGTTTGCTCTAGGTGCCTTGCATTCTCTGGCAAAGTGACCCAGTTGGTTACAGTTGTAACACTTCAACTTGCTTTTATCCAAGCCAACTCTCGTGTTTGAGATGTTGCTTGGAAAGGGTCTTCCGGTTCTGGAGTAAAACCTTTTTGCTCTTATGGAGAGCATTGCAAACGAGTGATGTATATCCATTTCTTCCAGATCATCTGGATGGAAGCACTCAAGATCCTCCTTGATAAAGTACATGTTGCTTGAGTTTTCAGAAACAAAAGCAGCAGTGGTTGAGGCTTGAGAAGGAGCTTCAAGAAGAAATGGTGATGTGTTTGTTTTAGAGGTGGGAGTTTGAGGATGTGTGACTATGGGAGGATAGTAATTTCTAGTACTGGGGCCTGAGTGCTCAGAGTGAAAAGCAGATGAGGTGGTGTTGGATGTGGAGGCTGTTTGGTAGCTTGAGCTCCTTTCCTTGGCCTGAATCATTTCTAATTCATAGGTTTTGAGCATACCAAATAGCTCAGTCATCTGAAGAGTCTTCAGATTCTCGGTTCTTCTGATGGACACTGTGTAGAGTTTCCAGCAACTAGGTAGAGATCTGATGAATTTTTTAAGAATGTCTTCATTCTCCAACTTCACTTTTGAGCACTGCAACTCACCTACAAGATAAATATATCTGTTATATAAAACAGTTAGAGACTCACCTTCTTTCCAGATGAAGTTTTCGTACTGCTGCTTGAGGATGTCTCTTCTGTTTTCCTTAATTTCCTCAGATCTAGCAAACATCTTCTCGAGGGCCTCCCACAGCTCCTTTGCAGTTTTGTAACTTCTGAAGTTATGAAAAACTTCATTTGGAAGGCACATTTGGATGGCTCCTAGTGCCTTAAAGTCCACCTCCATCCTCTTGATATCCTCTTCTGAATATTTGGAGGAATCCTTTGGAACTGTTGGTCCTCCAGAGTCAGCAGATGCCACCATGGGAGTGTATGGTCCATCCCTGATGGATTTCCACATCCCGTACTCCTGATAACAGAAGAAGCTTTCCATGCGATTTTTCCACATGTCGTAGTCTTCTCCAGATACCAACCTTGGTGGTCGGTTGATGCTGCCGATGTCTTCAAAACCGTTGCTTTGTGCCATTTTTGTTTTGAGATTTTGGGTGACTTGATCAGAGAGTTTAGAATAGAACTAGAAGTTATTAAACAAGTGTGAATTTGTTTAATCTGAGCCAAAGCTCTGATACCACTTTTAGGATCGTGAAATTACAAGATGGTTCTGTTCTTAGTTGAGATTGGCGGAAACAAAAACAACTACACAATTACATTCGAGTACACAGAAAGAATACTGATAAGAACACTGTTGTATTAAGCTTAGTGAATAAACGATTACAAATGAAAACTCAGTTAAGAAGCATACTTACAATGAAGTGTTTACACAGTATTTATACTAACTTAGAATCAAGACAGACCCTTGATTCTAAGGATCAGATCGAACACAGACCGTTGATCTTTTATACAAAAGCTAATAATACACGTTAAAGCTAAACTAGCTAACTTTATTGAAGCGTTTGCTTTATTCATCATTGTTTGCATGCTCGGGGAAGAGCATTGTCATCCGTTATTGGTTGCACCATTGAGGTTCCTTCTGCTTTGAGTGTGTCAGTTGCTTTTGCAGAAAGTTGTCAGTGACGCTTGACATGGATAGTCAGCTGCAATGATTTTTCTTCAAGGAACATAGCTATCAGCAGCAAGAATGAGAATAATGCTGCTGATAAGCCTATCAGCAGCAACTTGTGTTGAACGCTACTGATAAGCCTATCAGCAGCAACAAGTGTTGAATGCTGCTGATAAGCCTATCAGCAGCAACATGTGTTGAATGCTGCTGATAAGCCTATCAGCAGCATTTGTACTTAGAATAATTTGGTAGCAATCAGTCTTTGGTTCTACAGGGTGGTCGGGTGGGGGTAAGAGAGAAAATGGACTGTCCTCACAAGATTAGACACGTGTTTCCGGTGGCGGCCGTTTCTCCGGCAGTCCCTGTTTTCACGGCAGAGGACCGATGGTGGTAGTGGTGACCCACGATAATGGTGGTTTCGATAAGCAGAGGCGGGTTAATCAGATCCGTTGTTCCCAACGGTTTTCGGTAAAAACACCCGTCCTATCTTATTTTCTAGTGAATAATCAAACTCTAAATGACTATATATTGTTTCGTATGTTGTTTGGTCGTCCTGATCTATGACATTTAAGGTCATTTTTGGGTATTCATGAGATTTGCTCTCAACTTTGGACGCTTTCCGGTTAAAAACGGATTTTTCTGTCTAGATCTGTCGATGTACGTATTAGATCTGGTAATTTTGGTGGCTGGGTTTCATTCCCGAGTATAAAATATGTGATTTTTGGACAGGAAATGATACGGGTCTCGGTCAAACTTGGTCAAACGAGCCAAACTTAGTCAAAATCGGGTGAACGATGGTCAAACGTGATCAATACGTAAATCGTGAGATTTAGAACATATCAGTTTGCGAACGGAACACACAGAAGGTATAAACGCGCGCTAAAAAGTTTAATTATATAACTTCTTATGCATCATGTAAAATATTAAAATATATGTGTGTGGGATAAAAACGAAACGAAACCTATTAACGAGACATAAATACAAATAGGGAGCTATATTATATTTATTGAGCTTTCAATTAATAAAACGAGTATAAAAATTAAGACAACTAACACGACATTAATATAACATGATATACGAGACTCTAGAAACGTACACACAATTTTTATTTATATATATATTCTTTTATACGAGCCATAATAATAAATCGTGCTATATATTGTTCGCAATTTCGTTTGAAACTTTGTAGTTACATAGTATACCTTAACCTTATGAACAAAGGGGTATTTTTCTAACAAAATACATACAATACTAATAACAGATTTATGTTTATATATATACATATACATATATATATATATATGTATATGTATACTTACACTAGATGACAACTATGTTTTGATATAAAATATATATGTATAAATATATATTTCTCACAATAAGTTTTCGAAACTTAATATTTATACGCGTACACAATTATCTTTTAGTGTAAACTAATTAATCGTAAGTCGAGCAATGATTTTATTAAATATATATCTATATATATACACCTATATAAATAGAATCTTATAAGTTTAAGATAATACTTCCGGAATTAGTAAACCGTTACTATTATTTTAACAGAATTGGAAATGTTAATATTATAATCACTAATATTATAAATTATTCTTATTTATATATAAAATTCGTGAAACATAACTTATTATCGTTAATGGTATTATTTTTGGTACCAACACTAGTAGTTTATTTATAAATGAAGTTAAACTAATATTACAACTTGGACCGTCTCGTTAGAAAAGTTGTTTATACAGTTTAGTAAAATATCCAACCTATTCACTTAACATGATAAACGTTAAGGAGACTTTTATAAACAATTCTAATATTAATATTGTTTTATAAATAATACAAGCCTTATTAAAAGATCATTTGTATTATAATATTTTTATACTTAATGCTCATGACCGGTGTTCGGAGATTAAGTTAAGTATTTTATACTTGTTTATTTTATTTCTTTTACTACACACACATATATATATATATATATATATATATATATATATATATGTGTGTGTGTGTATATATATATATATGAATATACATATACTATATTCCAAGGAAAATGGCAATATTTTCTATACACGAGTCTTCTATTATTCTGCAATAAATTAAACTTATATTTTTCTCGTCTTCCCAAATATATATTATTGACACGAGCGTTAATAATTAGAACTTAAGAGACGTAATGGCGAGTTGTGCATCTAAACACTTGACATGTAGAACTACAGCATAATTCTACTTGTGCATTGAAAAACATATTGACATGTTTATATGGAACATAGGGTAGTATATAAATTCTATAGTGCCTACGTGCATCGTGGGACTCAAGTAGGATGTATACCCAACACTGTCACGTATTTGAGGAATACGGTTTTTACCGCAACATTATCAGGTGAGTTTCACAACCACTTTTTACTGTTTTCTATATTTGGGGGGAAAACATGTTAAATTCAAATGGTATGATAAGTAGAAAACGAGAAACAAGCATCTGGTTCCTTTGTGTGCATGAGTTACACCTAAAAGTCCTCGGTATTCCAAACTATAACCATTAGCTATGGAATTAGCCGTAGATCGATAAGCTTATCAAAACCACCATTATCGAAACCAGCATTAGCTATGGACTTAGCATCTGATCACCCCGCCTCTTCTTATCGAAACCACCATTATCGTGGGTCACCACTACCACCATCGATCCTCTGCCGTGAAAATGGGGACTGTCGGAGAAACGGCCGCCACCGGAAACATGTGTCTGATCTTGTGAGGAATGTCCATTTTCTCTCCTACTGCCACCCGACCACCCGTAGTCACCGGATTCCATGCCGAAGGCGACGTCATGCCGCTGTCACTTACAAACAACGCTGTCACGCCATACTAACTTGGACTGAGGCCACAATTAACTTCTTGTGAATAAATTGAGTAAAAAGGTTTGCTAGAAACTAGATCCAAAGTCGGAACAAGGCTTAGGCGCCTGGAAAAACGGACCAAAAAAAACACTCACAAGATAGAGGGGTTGCCGGAGATGTGGGTTTAAAACCCTAACCGCCATACGCCTTGGTCCAAGCACCGGAAAAAGGTAAATGAGCCAACCACCTGTAACATCCCAAAAATAAGATGACGATTAAAATAACGGGTTATACGTAAGACCAAAGGAATAAATGAGCGAGGCGGGACGGGCCGGGCCAGATGGGCCTGCGAACTTGAGGGGAGGAGTCCATTCCCCTATAAATAGCCTAAGTCACTCAACCATTCTCTCATTTGTAAGTTCTAGAGAGAGAAAGTTGGCGGATCGACCCGAGATTGAAGAAGTGCGTTGCTCCATAGCTCGTGAGAAGAACCTTCGAATCAGAAGCTCGATACAGGTAACGATCCAACCTAGATCTAAGTTTTTGTTCGTTTTTGGGTTTTTCGGGTTTTGGACAAAAATGTGACGTTTTTAAGGATGAAACTGGAAGAAAAACATAGATTTGAGTTCCTTAATGAAAAGCAAACGTTTTGAATGTAAACAAGTTCGGGATCTTGACTTGATTAGACCCGAATTCGAAAATTAGGGTTTTTGCGGGGAAGCAGATCATGCGTACTTATCAAGTACGCATGAAGAGGATCCTATGTACTTATCAAGTATGCATGAAGAGGGTCCGGCGTACTTACCAAGTACGTATGAAGCAAGGTGTGCGCACTTATTAAGTACGCAAGAGCAAGGCCCTGCGCACTTGCTAAGTGCGCAGGCATCAGGCTGTTTAGGTAAAGTCAGTATGTTTAGAAGGTTAAACCGTTAGAGTCAGGATTTGGTCTGATGTGTATTTAACTAATCAATTCAGATCGGAACTGGCGTTGTGGGACCTTTATTTAGGACAACCCAGATTAACTTATCAGGTGAGTTCTAGAAGCCCTCTTTTAAATGTTTTAAATTATGTTTTCGGGCTGGTGTGCATACATACGAAACGATGTTTACAAAACGATGTTTACCAAATGATGATTATGAAACTATGTTTACGAATTGAAATGATTTGGAACGAACGGTTTATGGAAAGAAAGTTTCATGAACGAAATGTTTATAAAGAAATTGTTTAAACTAAAGGTAAAGGGTTTGAAAATGAATGAAAGGTTTTATGAAAAGAAAAGAAAGGGCAAAGGTTTTAAAGAAGTCATTACAAATCTAATCTGTCGAATGAATGGAAATGACGAATGAAGTCTGGGTAGATTATGGACAGCGAGCCATAGTTGCCATAAGAACAACAAGGCAGTGTCATGGTGGCCTTCCAATGGTTATGATGTTGTACAACTGGTAAGGGAGTAACGACGGTTACTCAGGGGTTAAAATGACCCTATGAAGGTTAAATTATGATCCGACGGTGTTATGGCCGTGAGCCATAGCCGTCGATGGAAGTTGTCGATTTATGGATATGGGAGCCATAGGGGCAACTAAATGGGTATTGTCAGTCCTCGTGCAGTTAAGCCTTGGGGGCAATACAAAAGGGAATTGACGGAATGTATTGTATTGTCGGTCTTCGTGCAGTTAAGCCTTAGGGGAAATACAATAGGGAATTGATGGAATGTATTGTATTATCGGTCTTCATGCAGTTAAGCCTTAGGGGCAGTACAATAGGGAATTGACGGAATGTATTGTATTGTCGGTCTTCGTGCAGTTAAGCCTTAGGGGCAATATAATACTAAATGACGGAACGAATGGTAACACAGATTTGGATAATAATGTATGACTTAAATGAATGTTAAATGTTTTAAACGAACGATCCGTTCATCGTGTTTATGATGATGATAAATGTTTGAATGTTTTTAATGATGAACGAAAGGCCCTGTTTTCTTATACATGATGTTAAACCCTAATGAATTATTGAATGATGAACCATTTCTTAAATTGAATGAAAAAAAACTTGAACTCACTAGCGTAGCTGATTTTTTTAGTATGCACATTCAGGTTAAGGCAGGTATGGATGATGGACGGTAATGCTTGGCAAGCGAGAAGAGTTACCCAGTTGATCATGAAGACTGGCATCCCATTATGAGTTGTTTATGTTATGTTTATGTATTTGACAATGTTACGCTTCCGCATGTTTAAACAATGTTTGAATGAAATTTTCCGCTGCGTTATTTGATATTCAAGTTTAATAACTGTTTGTAAATGAGTAAATCCAACGAGTGAGGCCTCCCGGGTTTAGGGCCTTACACCACCGCCTCCTCTTTTGTCGTTGGTTCACAGGTCGGAGTCCACCACAACACGTCGTCGTCTTCCTGCTTGAACCCTCCACCACCGACGCCATGTGGGGAGGTCGCTCACCGGAGATGAGAGCTCTCCACCTTTCTCACTCAATCTGGTTCTCTCACTCTCTGTGGTACGCACACACACAAATATTTGTGTTTTAGGGTTTTCTTTCAAGATGAGAAAGAGATACATATATTTATGTTGGTTTATTATTATTATTATTATTATCATCATCATCGTGTAGGTTCCCTACCAGTATCGCGTGTCCACTCGATTTCCCGTCCCGATTAAATTTTGAATAATTAATTTAAAGTGCTTAGAATTTTGAGGCGTTAATATAAATATTAATTAAATAATTAAGTTAGGTAATCTCTACCTCAATGGATGTCCAAGTCAGTACCTGCCTGCATCGCGTATTCACCGTGTTCGTTCGCTTAAACGTTTCACGCTCCACTCAAATTATTTCTTCTCAAATAATAACAGTAATCACATGAAATCAATGATGATGAAAATAAAATTAATAATTATTATATTGTTTTAATCATACCAGATAATAAATAACCGGGTTACGTTTACACTGGTACTTCTTGAAATCGCGCGTCACACGTCGTATGCCTCATGCGTAAATATTCCCAAATTAATCGTCCAAAAAGGTATTAAGAATTATTATTAATATTTAATATTAATAATCTTATATCGTATTGTGTGTCGGTTATTAAACGTGAACGCGTTATTTTATTTAACCCTACGTTGTAAGTCTCTGTAAACCCTGTGTGTTAATAATGTGTTATCTCGAATTATTCAGTGACCCGTCAAGTAGGGTCACACATCAAGTTCGCATATTGGGCCAACAACTGGGCCGTTAATGGGTCGAGCCCATTTATGATGAAATAATTATCGAAGATTATTGACCCTAATTCAAGATTGTCACAGTTTGTGCATAGATGATTATGCAGGGGAAATTAATGTACACATAGGAAGAGATAGTGCCTTATAGTGTAATGTAACATTTCTAATTTTCATCATGTTTGAAATCCAATTCTAGTGCAATAGTTATCTTATTCATACAAATAATTAAACCCTAAGTTCAAAACAAATTAACAAAATTTTCATTTTTTTTATTTTGTCTCACTTGTTTACATTTAAAAAAAAAACTCTATATATATATGTATGTATATAGATGTATGCGTATTTATATATATATATCACACAAACACATACACATATACAAGCACACAATGGTTTGAACCCTAACACATTGGTTTGAACCCTAACACTTTAGTTTGAACCCTAAAATCGTGAATTTGGCTCAAGACCAACACAAAACCGCCTGTTTGACTTTTAAAAGTCAAACAGGGCTAAATCCTCAAAAAATCGAAGTCATAATGTCGACCCAAGCGATTCCAATGGGTTTCCATCTCAGGTGCAACCAATAAACGACCCAATCTCGGCCCAAACATCAAATTTATTTGACCGATTACGCGGCCAATTCAAATTTGAAAGAGTTTTGACTTCACATAGTCAAACCCGTGTAAATCTCAAATTAATTCATGTAATTGACGCGTAATCAATCCCAAAAATCATGCACCAGTCAATCTCGAGTGTACCTGGACTGTATCAAGACCCAATTCACTCCACAGCGGGCGAATTAACGCGTAATCAGTCACCACAACCATTTCGGTCAGTTGGAAATCGAATTGTCTTATACGAATGAAATTAATCAAATTAAATCCCTCACCGACTCTCGTATACGTACTCACAAACTCTCTCAACCTCTGAGTTATCCGCATTCCACCTTTGGACGCCTATCGATCATCAAGAACATCCGTAGCAAACTCGAAGACGTCTGCACTTGTTGCCTATTCTTAACGAGTAAGTTTTAGATCGTTAGAATCGTAATCAAGTCCCAATCATTAGCCTCTTATCAATTCACGTTCATACTACGCATCGAACTCAATTGCCACTTGAGTTCATGCCGTGTTCTTGCGTTTTCTGATTTGGGGATTAGATGAATTTAATTTTCGTATTTAAATTTTTTGTTCCTGTTATAATCAGCGAACCACCCCGTCCGACTGGTTAAGACCATGCACCATCGGACCCGGTGGTGTGGGTTCGAAACCCACGGCCCGCATGACTGGCCGGCTTTTTGAACCTCGTTTAAAAACCCAAACCCAAACCCAACTCAGTCGCAGGTTAAAACGATTCGGAATCCAATTCAATTACCAGACCCACCTCCTGGTCCAGTGGTTTGTTCGTCCGGCACACATAACACATGCCCGGGTTCGAGTCCCTGTGGCCTGTTTATTTTTTTAAAACCGTTTTTAAGGCTCCAAAAACTATAAAAAAATTATTTTTATAAGCTTTACAAATATTAGAACAGAATGAAACCAGTTTTATAACTTTTGCTTAAAATCTCTATTTTTATAAAATTATGTATTAAATACTCAATTTAAATTATGTATTTATGTTGAGTAAATTATTTATAAAATTTGGTGAAAATTTTATAAACACTTTATACAAAGTCTTATAAAATTTAAATTTTAACACTTAAAAATGTTTATAGTTTAATATACCTAAAGAATACATACCCATTCTAATTAAGTACAATTAATTATCATATTCAATTTAAATGGCAAATAAATAAGTAAATCAAATTATTATTTATTACATTTATAAAACATATATATAATTTAATTATATTTAAATATAAATTATTCTTTTCGAAAAACATACATAGAATTTAATTTAAATATAAATCTCATTTTGTAAATCATTCATAGAATTTAATTATATTTAAATAAATTGAATACCTTTATAAATAAATAAATAAAGTAACAATTATTTATTTAATTTATAATTAAATAAAAAAAATTATTTATTTAGGTTATACTTAACTAAACCTATTACCTACATTATTTTTATATAACTAAATAAATAAATAATAATTATTTAATTTATTTGGTTATTTAAACCCAAACCCTAATCAAAATATTCTAAAACTATTCATTCCAAATCTTTCATTTTATACAACACCTTTTAAGTACAAACCACAATTTCCTACACTCCTATACATACCACAATGCAACTCTTGTACACGCTTTTAATTCAGCATACTTTACACACTAGGTTAACATTGTGAGAGTTCAAGGTTCATCTTGCTATCTAGTCTAGCATGCTAGCTACACCCTTGATCCAAGTGAGTATTACATAGCCCCTTTTACTCTTTTACACTTTTTGGGGTGAAACATGAGCTCTATACACACAATTGCTTACAGTTACACAAACTACACAAACACAATTCCTCTTTACATTCATGTATGCAAAATTTGAGCTTTATGTTGGAGTGCTAGGTGTGTTAACTGTTTGTGTGCAATTTATATTCAATCATTAACTATTCGAGCCGACGGTTAACAATGATAGATCTATTGAGTCTGACAAACCCACCCAGATTGGGGTGATTGTTACCGACAACACAATTTGCATGCTAGTTACAAAGGTTTGATTGTACTTTGGTTACACAATAATTGCTCCCCATAAATGCCTTATTTTATCATGTTATGTAAGGATTTGATTATTTACATCTATACACTATCTATGTATAAACCTATGTATGCTCACCAACTTTTTAGTTGACCTTATTTTATTCATGTTTTGGACCTAGTTAATTTTAATAAAGGATTTATGTATTACATTTTATGTACTTGGTTTGTCTTGAATCTATGCAATGAATTTGAATGATTAATATATCTCAATTTAGTCAACCGTGTGCTCATGAACAGTCTACATGTCCCGCCCCGATGTTTCCGCCGTCGGTTGGGGTGTGATAGATTGGTATAAGAGCCTTGGTTATAGGGAACTAGGTTATTAGACACCCTTGGCCTAGACTATTACTTTAGGACACCCACTTATGTCATGCTTCATGATTATGTGCTATATGCTACATGCTATGTGTTAAATGCTTACTATATTAATTATTATTTCATTTTGATACCTCATTTGTTAAAATTCATGACTTAATAGACTATACTTAAATAATAAATTAAATAAACAATATCCCTACCCTTACCCTAAGCCTCATAACCTTCTTACCTACTCCTCTGTCATCATCATCATAGCATGTGGAAACTTCATGGGCTTAAATCTATAAAATTTCTTTATTTCCTCGTTAAGGTTTTAAACTTTGTTAATTATTAGAGAACACGTGCAATCTGGAAGGGTGACACCTGTATTCTGGGTTTTCTGTCTAGGAAAGCATTTCGTATAAATCCCAATCTACCGAGGGACCCGTATGCTTTCCTAGGAATTCCCGAGATGAGTGTTTACTTATAGGCTAAAGCATGTCTCCTTGAAAGTTATATGAGTTTAATTAACCTTAATGTGTCATAGTATTCATGTGATTGTATCACTATTTGAGTACAATCCAAACTATGATGAACTGTTTTATTTATTACCTTATCCTTTTAAATCCAAGCAACCTTCATAAGTTCTTACATCTTTTCTTGTTTTGTGTAAATCTGTAGAATGTCTCCCCGTCGTGCTACCATGACCAACAACAACACTGACATTGCTGCTATCCTTGCACAACTTGTAACTCAACTCACCCAAGCTAATGGGGCCATTAATGGTACCCATGGAACTAATGGTGGTGGTGGTGCCAACCCACCACAATGCACCTTCAAGCACTTCAACACATGTAATACTCTTAAGTTCTATGGTATCGAGGGAGCCACAGGACTCCTTCAATGGTTCGAAAGTATTGAGGGCACCTTCCTCAATAGTGACTGCCCCGATAACCTTCGTGTTCGTCATGCCACCAGTGTCTTTCAAAAACGGGCACTCACGTGGTGAAATGGGGAAAAGAAAACTAGAGGCATGAAGGTAGCAATGGCCTTACCATGGGATGAGGTTAAGAGACTAATGACCGAAGAGTTTTGTCCTCGGAAAGAGGTGAAGAAACTGGAAGCTGAGTTTTGGGATCTTGCCCAAGATAGTGGTGAGATTCTGTCATATACAACTCGGTTCCATGAGTAGAGTCTCCTTGTGCCCCATATGGTCACACCTTTATCCCGCTGCATTGAGAAGTACATTGGTGGGTTACCTAGGCAGATTCAGGATACTGTCTTAGGGAGAAATCCCGCAACACTCGAAGATGCTATCCGGTTATCTGCTACTTTGACCGACAACCATGTGAAAGCAGGGACTCTGACTAGAAAAGGCACCAAGAAAGTTTCCAACACCGCAACCCCTCCTACACACATCAAAGAAGCCAAAACTGAACCCTACCACAATAATAAGAAAAGAAAGGCTATGAATTATGATGTGGTCAGTCCTGCTATCCCTGTTAACCAAGTTGCTCCCATGGCTCAAGCACCAGTCAAGAAGCCATATGTTGGGATCTACCCACTCTGTGCCACATGCAATTATCACCATCTCCAAAACATTTCCTGTCGCCTTTGCACTCACTGTGGGAAATATGGCCATACGGTCAATGTTTGTAGAGCCAAGGCATTTGTAGGTCAAGTCAACCCACCAACCCGAATCAACCAACAAGTGGCTAATCAAGGTGTTCCCTCTATCGCAAAAGGGCGTGCTTGTTATGAATGTGGCAACCCAAATCATTTCAGTGACCAATTCCCGAAGTTCATCAATGCTAAACAAGGCGGAGCTCGTGGGCGTGCTTTCAACATAAACGCCAATGAAGCTCAGGCCAACAATGATGTGGTCAACGGTACGTTCCTTTTTAATAGTCAATATGCCTCCATTTTATTTGATACCGGTGCAGATAAAAGTTTTGTGTCACTTAACTTTGAACCCTTACTTGCAAAAACACGATCCAATTTAGGGGAAACCTTCACTGTCGAAGTAGCAAATGGTGACTCTCTTACAATTGACTCTGTTATCCACGACTGCTCTCTAGAACTTAATGATCATACATTTCCAATCAACCTCGTGCCAATGCCACTAGGAAGTTTTGATATCATCATAGGCATGGATTGGCTGTCAAATCACCATGCCGAAGTCATCTGTTTTGAGAAGTGCATCCGAATATCCCTTCCATCGGGGGAAACGTTAAGAGTCTTTGGTGAAAAGCCTTGTAAAGGACTCAAGTGAATGTCATGCACTACCGCCCAAAAGTACCTACGAAAGAAGTGCGTAGCCTTCCTAGCCCATATTGTTCAAAAGGATGTCAAACAGAAGAGTATTCAAGACATCCTCATCATCCAGGACTTTCCCAAAGTATTCCCTGAAGACCTATCCGGCCTTACACCCGTTCGACAAGTAGAATTTCGCATTGACCTTGTACCCGGAGCTAACCCCGTGGCTAGAGCTCCTTACCGTTTTGCACCTTCAGAAATGCAAGAACTTGCAAGTCAAATCCAAGAGATTTTCGACAAGGGCCTCATCCATCCAAGTCATTCACCGTGTGGTGACCCCGTCTTATTCGTCAAGAAGAAGGATGGATCACTCCGTATGTGTATTGACTACCGCGAGCTCAACAAGCTAACCATCAAAAACTGTTATCCCTTGCCTAGAATTGATGATCTCTTTGATCAAGTTCAAGGTTCTACTTGCTTCTCGAAGATTGATCTTCGATCTGGTTATCACCAACTCCGTGTACAAGAGGAAGATATTCCAAAGACTGCCTTCCAAACAAGGTATGGTCACTACGAGTTCATGGTCATGCCTTTTGGGCTAACCAATGCACCCGCGGTTTTCATGGACCTCATGAACCGTGTGTGCAAACGGTATCTTGATAAATTCGTGATCATCTTCATTGATGATATCTTAATCTACTCCTAAATCCGATCATGAGCAACACTTTAGGTTGGTTTTGGACCTCTTGAGGAAAGAACAACTACATGCCAAATTCTCCAAATGTGAATTTTGGCTAAAGGAGGTTCAATTCCTAGGTCATATCGTCAACGAAAAGGGAATCCATGTTGACCCTGCTAAGATCGAAGCTGTTAAGAATTGGAATACCCCTAAGACCCCCACCGAAGTTCGTTCATTTCTTGGTCTTGCGGGATATTATCTTCGTTTCATTTCAAATTTCTCCAAGATTGTTGTTCCTCTCACTGCTTTGACCCACAAGGCTAAACCTTATGAATGGGGACCAAAACAAGAAGAAGTTTTCCAAACTCTCAAGCAAAAGTTGTGTAATTCTCCTATTTTGACTCTCCCTGATGGGAATGATGATCTAGTTGTCTACTATGATGCCTTTAACCAATGTCTCGGTTGTGTCCTCATGAAACGAGGCAAAGTAATCGCTTATGCATCAAGGCAACTTAAGATTCATGAAAAGAATTATACGACGCACGACCTCGAATTGGGTGCGGTCGTATTCGCATTGAAGATTTGGAGACATTACCTCTATGACAAAAAATGTGTGGTGTTCACCGACCACAAAAGTCTCCAAACATCTTTAACCAAAAAGAACTCAATATGAGGCAACGACATTGGGTTGAACTCCTTAACGACTATGACTGCGAGATTCGTTACCATCCTGGCAAAGCGAATGTTGTAGCCGACGCTTTGAGTCGAAAGGACCGTGTCATGCTTCATTGTGTCCGAATTCAAACCGACATTCAAAATCGCATCCTAGAAGCTCAACACGTCTCGGTCACCGAGGGTAACATGTACGAGGAAATGTCATGTGATGTTGAACTTCAGCTTGAATCTAAGCCCAATGGCTTACTCTGTTACTTGAACCATATCTGGGTTCCCGATCGTGATGGTCTCCATGCATTTCTCATGAACGAGGCTCACAAAACTAAGAAAGACATTGTTCTCTATGTTACCAAATGTTAATTTGCTCCAAGGTCAAAGCCGAACACCAACGTCCATCCGGTTTACTTGAACAACCGGAAATTCCTGTGTAGAAATGGGAGCACATAGCTATGGATTTCATTACCAAACTCTCTCGCACCTCAAGTGGTTATGATAGCATCTGGGTGATCATTGACCGTCTCACCGAATCTGCTCATTTCTTGCCTATCCGTGAAGACTATCGGGTTGAGAAATTGGCCCGAATTTACATTGACGAAATTGTGAGCCGTCACGGTGTTCCCTTAAACATAATCTCCGATAGAGATGCTCGGTTCACCTCCCGCTTTTGGCAATCCCTCTAAACTGCTCTTGGCACACAATTGAATTTGAGCACGGCTTACCATCCCCAAACTGATGGTCAGACCGAGCGAACAATCCAAAATCTTTAAGACATGCTTAGAGCATGTGTAATTGATTTTGGTGGCAATTGGGATTCACATCTACCCTTAATTGAGTTCTCTTACAACAATAGCTACCACACAAGTATCAACATTGCTCCATTTGAGGCTCTCTATGGTCGTAAGTGTCGTTCTCCTATCAGTTGGAACGAGATTGGTGAATCATAAATCACCGGTCCCGAGTTGATTCAAGAAACATCCGACAAGATCATTCAAATCCGTGACAATATTCGAGTAGCGAGGAGTAGGCAAAAGAGCTATGCTGACAAACGACGAAAACCCTTGGAATTCTAAGTTGGTGATCTTGTCCTTCTAAAGGTGTCTCCATGGAAGGGCGTGATCCGTTTTGGAAAGAAAGGCAAGCTAGCACCTCGCTATGTGGGTCCATTCAAGATCCTTGAAATGATTGGGAAAGTGGCTTACAAACTCGAGTTACCTCCATCACTTGGCAATGTGCATCCTACCTTTCATGTGTCCAACCTAAATAAATGTTTTGCTGATGAGAATCACCATATACCTCTTGACGACGTGCGCATTGACGAAACGATGCACTTCATTGAGAGACCGGTAGAGATCATGGATCGTGAGATCAAGCAGCTCAAGCGAAGCCGTATCCCTATTGTTAAAGTTTGTTGGGAATCTAAACATGGTCCTGAATTCACTTGGGAACGTGACGACCAAATGAAACTCAAGTACCCCCACCTCTTTGCCGATCCAGTCGCCTCAACTAGTTAAATTTTGTAGGATCGTGAAATTACAAGATGGTTCTGTTCTTAGTTGAGATTGGCGGAAACAATATCAACTGCACAATTACAATCGAGTAAACAGAAAGAATACTGATAAAAACACTGTTGTATTAAGCTTTGTGAATAAACGATTACAAATGAAAACTCAGTGAAGAAGCACACTTACAATGAAGTGTTTACTCAGTATTTATACTAACTTAGAATCAAGACAGACCCTTGATTCTAAGGATCAGATCGAACACAGACCGTTGATCTTTTATACAAAAGCTAATAATACACGTTAAATCGAAACTAGCTAACTTTATTGAAGCGTTTGCTTTATTCATCATTGTTTGCATGCTCAGGGAAGAGCATTGTCGTCCGTTATTGGTTGCACCATTGAGGTTCCTTCTGCTTTGAGTGTGTCAGTTGCTTTTGCAGAAAGTTGTCAGTGACGCTTGGTATGGATAGTCAGCTGCAACGATTTGACTTCTAGGAACATAGCTATCAGCAGCAAGAATGAGAATAATGCTGCTGATAAGCCTATCAGCAGCAACTTGTGTTGAACGCTGCTGATAAGCCTATCAGCAGCAACAAGTGTTGAATGCTGCTGATAAGCCTATCAGCAGCAACATGTGTTGAATGCTGCTGATAAGCCTATCAGCAGCATTTGTACTTAGAATAATTTGGTAGCAATCAGTCTTTGGTTCTACAAACTCCCCCTAGACTGATGCAACCAAAATTCTTCTAATCACTTTGCTGCTGAAGATTTTGCATGTGGCTGACTATCCTTTCAACCTCATAGCCTCTTGGATCCTTGCTGGGATGGTTCAGTGGAAGTGCAGACAGAGTCTTGATGTCTTTATTTGGCATTTTGTAGATTTTTTTGCTTGAACATCTCATCTTCTGCTTCGTTACATCAGTTAAGGTGAACTCGTCCAAATCAGCATTATAGGACCAACTTACAAATGGAGAGTGGGACTTGAGTGGTTTGATGTCAATGATCACATCTTTGCTAGGGTTGAAGTAGTGTTTGATTGCTAGCACAAGAAGTTTCCCACCCTCATTTGCAGGCTCATGAGCTTCACCTAACTCCAGAATTCTGCCAAGATCTGAATCTGGTAATTGCAGAATTTCATCAACAGATCTGTAGATAGATCTTCTTCTTTCAGTTCTCCCCCTGAAGATCTCAAACCTTTGATCCTGTGGATTGTAGATCCAATCAACTATGTCTCTTGAGTCTTCTGGTTTAGGTGTGGGTTTGGATTTCTTCAAGGGAGGCTGTTGATGAGTGGGGGGTGGGTGAGATGGTTTGGACTTTTTGGGTGGAGGAGTGGAAGGTTTGGGGAGGAGAGTGGAAGGTTGTTGGACTGAGGAAGAGGTAGGAGAGGGAGAAGGCTTGGGTTTCTTTGCTTTTGTTTCTCCTTCTTCCTGAATAGGTACCCTTTTCTTGGAGCCCTTCTTGCCCACTCTTTCTTCCTCATCCTTTTTTACTTTGAAGTAGAGGGCTTGCAGGTTCATGAAGTTCATAGGACCTAGCCTCTTTCCATTCTCTCCTCTAGCTTTAAGGAAGTCAATCATGACCTTCCTTTCATCATGGGTCCGTTTATTAAAGGCAATGGTCTTTTTGGACTGTTGTTTGGCTTTTTCTTCTTCTTCAGCCTGTTTCTTCTTTGCCAATTGACCTTTCTTACCCATGAAGGCTCTGTAGACTTCTTTATTTGATAGTTTCTCAAGGTAGTCTGCATCCTCACCTTGAGAGACTAGAGTCTTTACCCACTCCTCCCTCATTTCTTTAGCTAGTTCAGAATCGGTTATTCTGAACTTAGCTTCTTCTTTCTTCTTCTTCTCCAATTCTTCCTTTTCTCTATTGAATTGTACCTGAAGTTGAAGAGCAAGAGCTGCATCTTCTTCAATCTGGTCGACTGCAAGAATCTTTCTTTTCAGTTCATCCAGCTGTCTAGCATACAGCTGGATGGTTTGTTCTCTTAGGAGAATGGCTGTTTTTCTTTCTTGAGTCTTTTTAATGTCAGCCATCTCCTCTTCTTCTCTTATTTTTCTTTTCTCTTCCCTCTCTCTTTTCTCTTTTAGCAACCTCTCTTCATCTTCATCTGTCATGATTCCCTTTCCTTTGTTTACATTGGATGCCTCTGCTTCAACTTCACTAACCACAACAGCAGATGATGGTGCTGCTATTGGGATCTCTGCCTCAGCTTCATTGGCAATTTGAGATGTGAATAAGGGAAGTTCATCGGTTTCATTCGATTTGCACTCAGGATTTGTGACTTCCTTCAGCATTTCTTTGATATTTGATCTTGACTCATATGCTGCAGTACAGATGTCTACTCGAGGGGAAGCTGAGTCAGTGTCAGTGTCAGAGTTTGACACACATACTTCCTCAGTAATTCTTCCTACTTGTTCAAGTTTGGCTCTGACATTAGCTATCATTGTCTGGCTTTCACGTGAGTTGACATTGCAGATATTTCCCCTGAGTTGAAAGATTTTTTAGAGAAAGTCTGTAGGAAGTGACAAGATGTTCCTGGTGTTGATGGTGAGAGAGGAGCCGTTGCTTAGTAAGAAGGTGTGGTCAAGAGACTTAGTGCTTGTCTATCCCAGCACATCTAAGTCTTTGACAATGAAGGAGTACAGAAATCTTCTTAAGCAGCAAATTTTCTTCGTTAGTGAGAAGACTGTTCCTTATAATGTCAAGTCTTCTAAGAGTCAGTCTCCTTTCTGCTGCTGCCGAAGATTCAGGATAAGCTACCCGATTTGCTGTTTGTATTAGTCTTTCGAAGTGGGGTAGATTATCCTCCATCAAGTCATGAAACCTGCCAATGGCAAGTTCTGCTGAGAGATCTGATGAAGTGTTGATGCAGTTAGTTAAATGCAATTGTAGACTTGGAGGGCATTGAGAGAGTTCCAGTTTAGCTCTTCTACACCACTCCCATCCAATCCAAAATCTCTCAGCTGATCCATCATACCCCCAAGCTAGAATGGAGTTAAATTCTAGCTTCTGTGTAGTTTGAAAGAGTTGGGGGGTAATGGATTGACTTATGATGGCTGCTTCTTTAGGGAGAATGCTGAATGATGTATTTGTTTATTCTGTGTCTTCAGCATCATTCAGCATTTCATCAACAGCCCTGACGACCAACTTCCAGTCTTCAGATGTCTCGTCTTCTTCATTATCTGAGACTGGCAAGTCATGAATTTGTACAAAAGCCGGCTTGAATAGTGAGCTTTGAATTACAACCTGCTCTTGAATCCAGTCGTCAAGACTGTCTGTGTCTTCTTCCATAGAGACCATCTCCCCCTTTTTGGTTGCATCAGTAGACAGGTAAGCATCAGTTTGGGTGCCTACTGATACAAGAGAGGGAGTGGCTAAAGTTGGGCATTGATGGGCTTCATGCATAGAGACTTGGTGTCTTAGTTTGGACACTTCAGCCTCTAGCATAGCCACCCTGGCCGTCAATTCCAAGTTATGAAGTTTCAGTATGTCCTCATCCACAGTTGTGGAATCCTTGGACCTAGATGGGGCCTTAGGCCTTGCCTCTTCATCCCCATCACCCATGGTTTCTTGGCGCCTGGGATTCCTCTCAGTGAGGGGAGTTTCCAAGGAAACATCCTCAATGTGAGTTGCCGTGGTTGAGGGCTTAATAATGTTGTCACTGTCCTCCTGTTCATTTAATGGACCAGCAGTAGTGACAGCCTCTTCCACATCCACTCTTTCATAACTCCGAGAGTGGACCTTCAGGGTAGATGAATTTGGGTTGGGTGTGTTGGAAGCAAGATCAATCAGTACCTCCGAGATAGTGGTAGTTGGAGAAGGTACATCATCTTGATCAGGTTCCTCAACACTTAAGTTCAGAAGAGAAAGGAAGTGCTCAGGGGCTGTTCTACGGATCCGGGAAGTGATCCTGATCCTAATAGAGAGACATCCGAAGGAGTCTCCTTAATAATGTGGCTTTCCCTTATGATATTCTCCCCAGAATGTTGTGATTCTTAGTGAGGGCTGTTAGGTTGGGTTTGGGCCTTGGAGGCAAGAGAAGAAGGAGTTCTCTTGCCCCTTTTTCTAGTATATGTTGTTGCAACCGGGGCCCTGTGTTCCGGTTGAACAAGAACATCCAAAAGAGGTGTAAGTAATTTTTGTGCCTGTGCATCCTTAGTAGTATGCACAGGGGTTCGAACGGTGGATGTAGATTGTTGTTTAGGATGTGAGGTGGAGGGTGTCAGATCAGTATCAGCCGGGATTGCTGAACTGTCACTCGGGGTACTTTGGACGTTCAGCATTGTAGATAACAATGGAATGTTGACCCCTGAGAACTTTTTGGAAACAGTCCTCATGCTTTGAAAAATGTTATTTTTATGACCCAACATGATGTAGATTCTTGCAGGTTTTGAAAGATCTTTTAGTTCTTGATTGAAAACTTCCTGCAGGAATCTTGGGTACATGAAAAATTGCTGCTTTGCACCCTCTTGAAGGTTATATCACAAACCCTCAAAGATGAGATGTGCAAAGTTGAAGCCTTGGTTAGTGACCATACCATGGAAGGCGAAGGCCAGTGCAGAGCTCACCTGATGCCATCCACTCCTCTTCTGAGATATGCATTGGAGAAGAGTGTGGCAGAGATACTTCCATGGAGGGCCCATCAGCGCCTTCTCGATCGTATACTCGGTTTGATTTCCAGTGTATCCAATGGAGACAAAGGTCCTCATGTATTCGTCCTTCGAGTATGAGATGGCTGCTCCCTCATCTTGAAGCTGAAGGTGTTTTCTAAGTGTAGCTTCCGAGATGATGATATTCTTGCCGTCTACTTTGGCTTTGATTTTGGGAATCCCCTGTTCGGTTGAGTAGACGGCAGTATTCCAGAAATCCTCCATTTGAGGGATATATATGGTAGGGTTGGTGTTGAGGGCAAAGTAGATCTTTGATCGACATAAGAAATCGATCATATCGTCAAAACCATCGAATTTCTTTCCTTTGGTGAGGTATGCTGTTAGGTTATGGTATGTGGAAAACTTGTCATCTGGGTTGTCAATATCTGCCATAGCCGTTTGATTTTGGAGGGATGATTTGAATATGGTGGAGACTTGAGAGTATGAAGAATATGGAGCGTTTTGAATATGGTGGGGACTTAGGGTGAAAGTGATAATTGGTTAGGGTTGAATTGAATGTGAAGAGGTGGTAAGGAAAATTTGATTTGTTCTTATAGCGGCAGATGAGAGAAAAAGCAGAATGACTTGTACAGTACAACCTTATTTACTTTTCATTGTTACAGCTGTAATACACCGAGGCAGTCACGGAAAAGACTGACGTTATTTTCTTTTACAGCGGGTAAAAGTTAATTTTGGACTTAAGTTTACCCATCAGCAGCAAACTTGGTTGCTGTGGATGAGTAAGCCTGTCCGCAGCAACTTTGGTTGCTGCGGAAGGTTAAGTCTGTCAGCAGCAAACTTAATTGCTACTGATAGATGCAATGATCTGCAGCAGGGATGTTGCTACTGATGGCCTTAAAGCTATCCGCAGGAAAACTTGTTCCTACTGATAACTTAAGGCAGTCAGTGGCAAATCCTTTGCTGATGAAAATTTAAACCTATCAGCAGCTGAAGGGCAAAAATGCTGCTGACTTATAACTTTTATTTACAACATAAGACAGATATATTTACATCACAGGATAGATGCACTCAACTGAACTGATGATGATGCTTGGTGGTTTCTTTGCCTTCCAATGTTGAGTTGGTGGTTTTCCAGCTCTCTTTCCCTTTTCAGCAGCAGACTTTGTATTTGGCTTATCAGCATCAGATTTTGATACTGCTGATCGTTTTACTTGAGCAGCTGCAGATTTTGTTGCTGCTGAAGGCTTTCCCTTTTGTTCCTTGGGCTTTACTCGATCAGCAGCAGTTATTTTGACTGCTGTTGGCTTAGGAACAGACGTATGCCTATCCTTCTTCCCCTCACTGATAGTCTTTTGTATAACTGGTGTTGGAAGAAGAATCTGATTGAAAGGATTAAACTTACAATTTGCAGCAAAGTGGTTTGATTCTCCACAGATGATGCAAGATTGTTTAGGTTTTGACAACTGCTCCCTTGATGGAGAAAGAGATTTTTTGAATTGAGTTGTCTTAGCTTCAAATCTTCTTACCTGTTTGTTCTTCTCTGTCTTCTCAAAAGCATGTTGCTTGAGGTTTCTTTGCTGCTGAAGGTAGTAGAAGCAGGTGCTGGTAGTGTGGTTATATTTTCCATAGACAAAACATGATTTTGCCAGTTTATCCCTTGAAAGATGCACATAGTCCTTTCTTTTGAAAAGGTCTTTGAAATTCCAAGGGTGAGCTTTGTTGTGCTCAAAAGTAGCTTCTTCCAATGTTTTTTGAACATATGGAACCCTTTCTCCATGCGCATGACAAATGTCAAACACCTTCCTTGGCTGGACTGAAGATGAGGACTGGCCCTTTTCAGTATTTAGCTTCCTACCTTCTGGAGGATAGCTAATTTTGATTTGTTTGAATGGTGTAGGAACTGGTACTGAAATGGCTGGTACTTGTGCTGAATGGACTTCATCTTTAGTCAGAGTGACTTGAGGGGCAGGAGGGGATGAAGCTTCACTTGTTTTAGTGGAGTCTGAGTAAGTTGAATTAGACTCTGATGAGGTAGTGCATTCTTGTACCAATGGTTCATCCTTAGAAGGATCAAGATTTCTGTTGGCCATATCAAGATTTGCCAGATTGAAGCTTGGTTCATGAATGGTCACGTAGTCAGCAGGAGGTGCAACGGCTTGATATTGTTCAGTATGATACCCCACACCAGTTTTTACCTTATCATGAATTTGAGCATCCAAAAGTCTTTGCAGCTTTTTGGATGCAAATTCATATTTGTTGACATGAACCTTTTGTTCTGCCAATTCTGCTCTGGTAGCTTTTAATCTGGCCAGTAGATCATCAATCTGAGTTTCAAGATTGGTTTGTTCATGTTTTAATGATGAAATCTCTTTCTTTAGACAGTTATTTTTTTCTTTGTAACTGTCTTCGACCCTTTTGAATTCAGATTTCATTTGATGAAACTCTTCATTTTGATCTATTAGGTTTTGATTATGCTTTCTGTAGCCTAAAACCTTATCAATGCAGGCTTGGGAACATAGATGTTCATATACCTGTGGCGGTATCTCAGTTGTGTCTGCCATAATAGCTTGGTTGTTCGTAGGCAAATCTTCATACTGAAAGCTCTAGTCAAAGTCAGATGTTCCAACAGCTGCGCAAGCTGCAGTTTGAGCTGTAGGAGTAGCTTGTTGCTGTTGGTGTCTTGGTTGGGCTTGGTGAGCTGCTGGGTTTGCTCTAGGTGCCTTGCATTCTCTCGCAAAGTGACCCAGTTGGTTACAGTTGCAACACTTCAACTTGCTTTTATCCAATCCAACTCTCGTGTTTGAGCTGTTGCTTGGAAAGGGTCTTCCGGTTCTGGAGTAAAACCTTTTTGCTCTTATGGAGAGCATTGCAAACGAGTGCTGTATATCCATTCCTTGATAAAGTACATGTTGCTTGAGTTTTCAGAAACAAAAGCAGCAGTGGTTGAGACTTGAGGAGGAGCTTCAAGAAGAAATGGTGATGTGTTCGTTTTAGAGGTGGGAGTTTGAGGATGTGTGACTATGGGAGGATAGTAATTGCTAGTACTGGGGCCTGAGTGCTCAGAGTGAAAAGCAGATGAGGTGGTGTTGGATGTGGAGGTTGTTTGGTAGCTTGAGCTCATTTTGCTTGGCCTGAATCATTTCTAATTCATAGGTTTTGAGCATACCAAATAGCTCAGTCATCTGAAGAGTCTTCAGATTCTCGGTTCTTCTGATGGACACTGTGTAGAGTGTCCCGCAACTAGGTAGAGATGTGATGAATTTTTTAAGAATGTCTTCATTCTCCAACTTCACTTTTGAGCACTGCAACTCACCTACAAGATAAGTATATCTGTTATATAAAACAGTTAGAGACTCACCTTCCTTCCAGAGGAAGTTTTCATACTGCTGCTTGAGGATGTCTCTTCTGTTTTCCTTGATTTCCTCAGATCCAGCAAACATCTTTTTGAGAGCCTCCCACAGCTCCTTTGCAGTTTTGTAACTTCTGAAGTTATGAAAAACTTCATTTGGAAGGCACATTTGGATGGCTCCTAGTGCCTTGAAGTCCACCTCCATCTTCTTGATATCCTCTTCTGAATATTTGGAGGGATCCTTTGGAACTGTTGGTCCTCCAAAGTCAGCAGATGCCACCATGGGAGTGTATGGTCCATCCCTGATGGATTTCCACATTCCGTACTCCTGATAACAAAAGAAGCTTTCCATGCGATTTTTCCACACGTCGTAGTCTTCTCCAGATACCAACCTTGGTGGTCGGTTGATGCTGCCGATGTCTTCAAAACCGTTGCTTTGTGCCATTTTTGTTTTGAGATTTTGGGTGACTTGATCAGAGAGAGAGTTTAGAACAGAACCAGAAGTGATTAAACAAGTGTGAATTTGTTTAATCTGAGCCAAAACTCTGATACCACTTGTAGGATCGTGAAATTACAAGATGGTTCTGTTCTTAGTTGAGATTGGCGGAAACAATATCAACTGCACAATTACAATCGAGTAAACAGAAAGAATACTGATAAGAACACTTTATTGAAGCGTTTGCTTTATTCATCATTGTTTGCATGCTCGGGGAAGAGCATTGTCGTCCGTTATTGGTTGCACCATTGAGGTTCCTTCTGCTTTGAGTGTGTCAATTGCTTTTGCAGAAAGTTGTCAGTGACGCTTGGCATGGATAGTCAGCTGCAACGATTTGTCTTCTAGGAACATAGCTATCAGCAGCAAGAACGAGAATAATGCTGCTGATAAGCCTATCAGTAGCAACTTGTGTTGAACGCTGCTGATAAGCCTATCAGCAGCTACAAGTGTTGAATGCTGCTGATAAGCCTATCAGCAGCAACATGTGTTGAATGCTGCTGATAAGCCTATCAGCAGCATTTGTACTTAGAATAATTTGGTAGCAATCAGTCTTTGGTTCTACAAATTTCGGGACGAAATTCCCTCAACATGGGGATACTGTAACATTTCTAATTTTCATCATGTTTGAAATCCAATTCTAGTGCAATAGTTATATTGTTCGTACAAATAGTTAAACCCTAAGTTCAAAACAAATTACCAAATTTTTCTTTTTTTTTATTTTGTTTAACTTGTTTACATTTAAAAAAAAAAAACTCTATATATATGTATGTATATAGTTGTATGCGTATTTATATATATATCACGCAAACACATACACATACACAAGCACACAATGGTTTGAACCCTAACACAACGGTTTGAACCCTAACACTTTAGTTTGAACCCTAAAATCATGAATTTGGCTCAAACCCAACACAAAACCGTATGTTTGACATTTAAAAGTCAAACAGGGCTAAATCCTTAAAAAATCGAAGTCTCAATGTCGACCCAAGCGATTCCAATGGGTTTCCATCTCAGGTGCAACCAATAAACGACCCAATATCGGCCCAAACATCAAATTTATTTGACCGATTACGCGGCCAATTCAAATTCGAAAGAGTTTTGACTTCGCATAGTCAAACCCGTGTAAATCTCAAATCAATTCGTGTAATTGACGCGTAATCAATCCCAGAAATCACGCACCAGTCAATCTTCAGTGTACCTGGACTGTATCAAGACTCAATTCACTCCACAGCGGGCGGATTAACGCATAATCAGTCACCGCAACCATTTCGGTCAATTGGAAATCGAATTGTCTTATACGAATGAAATTAATCAAATTAAATCCCTCACCGACTCTTGTATACGTACTCACAAACTCTCTCAACCTCTGAGTTATCCGCATTCCACCTCTGGACGCTTGTCGATCATCAAGAACAACCGTAGCAAACTCGAAACCGTCTGCACTCGTTACCCAATCTTAACGAGTAAGTTTTAGATCGTTAGAATCGTAATCAAGTCCCAATCATTAGCCCCTTATCAATTCGCGTTCATATTACGCATCGAACTCAATTGCGACTTGAGTTGATGCCGTGTTCTTGCGTTTTCTGATTTGGGGATTGGATGAATTTAATTTTCATATTAAAAATTTTTTTTCCTGTTATAATCAGCGAACCACCCCGTCCGACTGGTTAAGACAATGCACCATCGGACCCGGTGGTGTGGGTTCGAAACCCACGGCCCGCATGACTGGCCGGCTTTTTGCACCTCGTTTAAAAACCCAAACCCGGACCCAACTCAGTCGCAGGTTAAAACGGTTCGGAATCCAATTCAATTACCGGACTCGACTCCTGGTCTAGTGGTTTGTTCGTCCGGCACACACAGCACAGGCCCGGGTTCGAGTCCCTGTGGCATGTTTATTTTTTTAAAACTGTTTTTAAGGCTCCAAAAATTATAAAAAAAATATTTTTATAAACTTTACAAATATTATAACAGAATGAAACCAGTTTTACAACTTTTGCATAAAAATCTCTATTTTTATAAAATTATGTATTAAATACTCAATTTAAATTATGTATTTATGTTGAGTAAACTATTTATAAAATTAGGTGAAAATTTTATAAACACTCTATACAAAGTCTTATAAAATTTAAATTTTAACACTTAAAAATCTTTATAGTTTTATATACTTAAAGAATACATACCCATTCTAATTAAGTACAATTAATTATCATATTCAATTTAAATGACAAATAAATAAATAAATCAAATTATTATTTATTACATTTATAAAACATATACAGAATTTAATTATTTTTAAATATAAATTATTCTTTTCGAAAAACATACATAGAATTTAATTTAAATATAAATTTTCTTTTGTAAATCATGCATAGAATTTAATTATATTTAAATAAATTAAATACCTTTATAAATAAATAAATAAAGTAACAATTATTTATTTAATATATAATTAAACAAAAAAAATTGGTTATTTACGTTATACTTAACTAAACCTAATACCTACATTATTTTTATATAACTAAATAAATAAATAATTATTATTTAATTTATTTGGTTATTTAAACCCAAACCCTAATCAAAGTATTCTAAACCTATTCATTCCAAATCTTTCATTTTATACAACACTTTTTAAGTACAAACTACAATTTCCTACACTCCTATACATACCACAACGCAACTCTGCTACACGCTTTTAATTCAGCATACTTTACACACTAGGTTAACATTGTGAGAGTTCAAGGATCATCTTGCTATCTAGTCTCGCGTGCTAGCTACACCCTTGATCCAAGTGAGTAATACATAGACCATTTTACTCTTTTACACTTTTTGGGGTGAAACATGAACTCTATACACACAATTGCTTACAGTTACACAAACTACACAAACACAAATCCTCTTTACATTCATGTATGCTAAATTTGAGCTTTATGTTTGAGTGCTAGGTGTGTTAACTGTTTGTGTGCAATTTATGTGCAATCATTAACTATTCGAGCTGACGGTTAACAATGATAGATCTATTGAGTCTGACAAACCCACATAGATTGGGGTGATTGTTACTGACAAGACAATTTGCATGCTAGTTACAAAGGTTTTATTGTACCTTGGTTGCACAATAGTTGCTCCCCATAAATGCCTTATTTTATCATGTTATGTAAGGATTTGATTATTTACATATATACACTATCTACGTATAAACATGTGTATGCTCACCAACTTTTTAGTTGACCTTATTTTATTCATGTTTCAGGTGCTAATGTGTGATTTTGATCAAGACTTGCTACACATAAGTTTTGGACCTAGTTAATTTTAATAAAGGATTTATGTATTTCATTTTATGTACTTGGTTTGTCTTGAATCTATGCAATTGAATGATTAATATATCTCAATTTAGTCAACCTTGTGCTCATGAACAGTCTACATGTCCCTCCCCGACATTTCCGCCGTCGGTTGGGGTGTGACATGTAAGACTAGAGGCCTATAACTAGTAGAACACCTACAAGCTTATTACTGCACGGTCGGGGATGACTATGGGAAAACATATCTTAATAGGTGGAATTGTAGATAGAAGTTGATTTAAAGACTCACGTATGAAAGAGTCTATGTGTGTATCACCCCGAGGATGGGGATGAACTTTGGAATAGTTGGGAGACATTGAAAGCAACATTCTAGTGGAGGATGGCTAAAGCTTTCTATGATGTTGTGCCAATCTTCCTTCAAATAAGATAGGAGCTCATTGAGGCGGTACTTTGAAGAACCGCATGAAGCCTTAAGGGCGGGAGGATCAAACGTAGTCGTATACTAAGAAGAAGGAAACCTTGTCTTCACAAGGGGTTCGTGGTGGGCGAGCCAAAGGAGTAAATTGGTGGGAGTTTATTCGTTGAGCAATCAATGATACATCACTATTATGATATTGGCTTGAAGCAATCCATTGTGATGGTCGGATGGGGTACTACTCGCGTAGAGTCGACTCCTGAAAATTGTGGATATTAGACTGGGAGTTCTCTATTCGGAGAAACGCTTAAAGGTGTGAAGATAGTGCAACGTGGTGAAATTAAGAGACATTCTTGAGTTAGCATTGTCCACAAGCTATTGTGGATCTTGTAATTGGGAGTTTTCTTCGCGTACGTTCGACCGGTGAATTAATCAAAGGATTATGGGCAAGTCGTATGAGTAAGTGTGGTCTTGCCTAAATCTTGGAGTACCGGAAGGAATGAAGATAGATCGGCTTTCTCAATGCTATCAGATGACTTATTAGAGTGAATTCTCCTACGTGGTGTACAACTCTGGTGGAGTTGATTATTATATGATGCAACGAGATCAAACTCGTGGAAACTAGTGGGTGTGAGAAGGAGTTTGTGGTGGCTTCAAGAAAACCAAATATCCTAGCTGAGCTGGAAATCCCTTCGGGGCGGCAATACTTGTTGTTGCCATATGTGTGGAAGTTACACAAGTGGAATGATGGGACACACTACGCCATAGTGTTCTAGTCCTAATAACGGGTGCTACGGCGACTACAAGTCGGGACACATTCGAAGTGACGTCCCGAGTTTTAAGCACACGAATGAAAGGGGGGAGGATATAAAAATTTTAAGGCTTTCGAGCCAGACATTTCTAACTAACAAAGACGGGATTGAAGCCTTTTGGTATATTTCCGAATGAGGTTATATGTGAATCGGTGGATCCGGAGGTGATCAACATTGTGGGTTTTATAATGTTAACAATTGTATGAATCAATAACTGAAGGATGAGCATAAAGCAATTGTAGGTCCCCAGGTTGTTGAAGCAAGTTTGTGTGATAGACACTCTAGATGTTGTCTTAGCTTATGTACTTGTCTTTATGTATTTGTACTTGTATTTAAGTATCTGTATGTATTGATTATCGAGTCGTAATCACATATGTATGTACTTAGTCATGTCTGTTTTTGTTAAGTGTTGTGCGCACTTAGTAAGTGCGCAGGATGTATATCCTGTATACTTAGCAAGTACGCAAGAACAATGTCTGCGTAGTTGCTAAGTACTCATGAGTTAAACCCTGCGCACTTGCTAAGTGCGCAGGCAACAGGTCCAGTATATATAGCTGTTAGTGGCAGAATGTATGTACGCACTCATTCTCTTTGTAACTGGCTATGATTATCAATAGACGAAGTTTGAAAGTATCTTGTGTCTTTGTTGTTGGTTTACTGTGTGTTGATTGATACTCCACCTAGTCACGGGCATTCTGCACCCGGTTCGACCAGGAACACACTTGCATGTGATGATCCGAGACACCCGAGGGACCTACAACTGTATCAGGGCGCTTGCTCTTGATTTCGAGTGTTGTCAGTGTGTTAGGAGCATTTTTGACATAATCTACAGCCTTTCTACATGGAAAAGTGACTGATTTTGGTGATTGTTGTGATAAAATAGAGGTAGCTCTTGAGCGCTATTTTAAAAGCAAAAATCCTTTAAAATCCAACATTTTTCTTGTTTGTTTGAGTGTTTTGATCATCAAGGGTTTGTTAGAAACAAGTTTCTAAGCTTTTGGCTTGATCAATTTGCTCATATCTTCAAAATTTGAAGATCTGAGGTATTTACGACGATCGAAAATAGTTGGTGAGAGCAGGTGAAAAAGTGACTTGCGTACTTACCCTTTTTGGCTAAAAGGACAGTCTTCATGCGTACTTGACAAGTACGCAAGACCATTCTTGTGCGTACTTAACTTTGCGTCGTACGTACTTAACATTTACGCCTGCGTACTTACTAAGTACGCAAGAGGAAATCTCAAGTGCACAAGAACAGTTTCTTAAGTGCACAAGTTGTATTGACTTTCTGAGTTTTTGACTAAGTTTTACCCTATGGAAAATCTTCAGAATCTTGGTAACCTGCTTAACTATGATAACAAGATAGAGACTCCGCAAAAACCGCCAAAGCTGCTTAATGTTAATGATTATTCGAATTGGAAAGCACGCTTTGAGCATTATATCTCATACACTGATTACTCTTTGTGGATACCTATACTTGAGGGTTATAAGCATCCTAGTTATACATATCTTGATGAAATTGTTCCCAAGCCTATATCTAAGCTAGATGAAAAAGAAAAGAAAGTTTATGATAGAGAAAAGAAAGCACATGGATCTATCACAATGGCCCTAACTAGAGTACTCTTTCACAGCTTCAGGGATATGATAATTCGAAGGATCTCTGGAAGGCATTGCAGAAAAGATTTGAGGGGAATAGTGACATCAAGAAGAGCAAAAGAGATATCCTGAGAAAGCAGTATGAGTGCTTCAGATACCTGGAGAATGAATCTACAGATGAACTTATATGTAGATTCTATCATCTGCAAACTGGGTTAAAATCTTTTGAGCTGAAGTATCCTGATGAGGAAGTAGTTGAAAAATTTCTGGATGCGTTACCACCAAAGTTTGAGATGTATACCACTCTGCTAAGAGAGAACCCCAAGTTCTATGAGATGACGATTGAAGAAGCAATTGGTAAGGTTCAAGCACACGATATGAACCTTAAGAGAAAAGAAAGCTCAGGGAGACCTCAAATCCAAGACCCTTCTATGTATTATGGGACGTCTTCCACAGCTAACTCATCTGGTTCAGGAATCGCCTTATTCTCAGGGAACTCTCATGAAGAAGATAACTCGAATGGTTGTGGGGGTCATACATGCTTTACAGCATCTAGTCCTCACCACCAACATTCCTCAAGAAATCCTACCTCCAAATCTTCAGCTAACCAGACTGCAATAGCCAAGATAGCTGAAGATCATGTAGCATTGTTTTCATCGTGTATGTTTGCCTATGAGAACTTCATTGGTGGCAAGCTTACAGATCCTGAAACAATTGAAGAAGATTTAAATCATGTGGATCCAGATGACATGGAGGACATTGATATTCAATGGAATATGGCCATGATCTTGAGAAGGGCCAAGCGTTTCTTGAATAGAACTGGCAGGAAGTTTTTGGTGGGCATTCAAATGCCAAGGTGGGTTTTGATAAATCCAATGCCAAGTGTTACAAGTGTTAGAACTTTGGACACTTTGCTCATGAATGTTAGAAGGATAAAGCGCCTGCCTCAGGATTCACTAGACCAAGCCAGGGAAACAACCAAGGAAATAATCAAGGGTACAACAATTCTAACAACCGCAATCAAGGTCAATGTGGAACATCCAATTCTTTGGTAGCTCAACAGGACGAAAACTTTGATTGGGGTGTTCATTTGGAGGATGCCCTTATTGCTCAAACACAAGTTGGTCTAATGGCTGAGATAGTAGAGATGATGGAAGCAGAAGAACGGGAAGCGTCTGTAGCTGACCAAGAGAAGTCTACAACTGCATTTGCCCTCATGGCAATTGGGGAGGCATCAAGTTCGTCAACTGAGGTAGACTCTAATTCTGTTGCTGTCATTTCATGTTCCAAATGTCTTGGCTTGAAAGAAGAAAATTCTAAGCTTCAGGACAAAGTAGAACCCCTTCGTATTGCAGCTCTAAGTTACAAAGAAAATGAAAAACATTACAAAGATTCAATTGAAACTTTAAAGAAAGAAAAAACGTGATTTTTCACTTAAAATCAGCGAACAACTGTTTCATTTGGATGTTGCGTACAAGGGGTTAGAAAAGAGAAATAATGAAATTACCAAGCTGCAGAATGAGGTCTTGCAGTTAAATGGTAAAACTGAGAAGTTGAAAAATTCACGCTTTGTGGTGGAACATTATGAATCAGTAGTGAGACAAGTGAATGGCTTAGGTTTGGGTACTAATGCTAGTCCTCCACCAGTAAGTGGAAAATTTGTCAACGGCTTAATTGATATTGACTTGTCATGCCTTGATGAATCCTTAAGTCAGGATGATTCCTCTAACAAGGATGATTCCTCAAGAAAGGCTGACTCTGCTTCTAATAAGGAGTTCTTCACTGATGAAGGCTCTAAGAACACCATCCCTAATGGTGCTGTCTCAGAGGAGTTGATCGGTGAACACAAAGTTGTGAAAAACATTATCACTGATCGTGATAATTGCATTTTGATTGAGCCTGATACAGTTGAAACAAATGAAAAAATAAAAGTGATGCTTTATGGGGGTTATAAGAATATTAACTAAGTTAAGAAAGAAACCTTTCCAAATCATTATGGGCTTGGTTATAAAGCAAATTTAGAAAAATACTACATTTCCAAAAATGAATCAACATCAGGTACATCAAAAACCACTACTCATGTTCACCAAACACCTTCTCCTGCTCATCATGCTGAGTCTTCAAACGTCAAATCAAATGAGCCTTACAAGAGGATTTATAAGGAAAAGCGTGCTTGCTTTCACTGTGGTATGGTTGGTCACATTCCTATGAACTGCCCTGCTAAGAACCAAGGGAAACAGCCAATTGTTTCACAACCGGCTGTTATCTCTAAGTCACCATCAGTGAAGCAACCCAAGAATCCCAAATCAAATGTGGTGAAACCTCTAGTGAAACCTATGGTGAAGCCAAATATCACATCTAAGGCTAAGCCATCTGTTCCAAAAAGGGAAAAGCAACATGCTAAACCCTGTGTGTCTACCTCTGGTAGTGCACCAACTGGTGAGAAACCTGTGGTTAAGCTTTCTAAGCCACAGAGGAGAAGAAGGAACAAGAGATTGAGGAAGCTGGAACAACTGGCTGGAATTCGATCAGGTGAAGCTTCTACTAGTTCACCTGGTGCTTCTGAATGCAAGCCGACTGTTCCAGTAAAACAAAAGAAAAGGTCATGGAGCAAGAAATCTAAAGGTTCTCAATCTCCTGATCCCAAGTCTTCTAAAGATTCACCCATTTTTGACAATCCTGATTGTGAATTAATTGAAGTAGTTTATTTTGAGAAAGACGGACGACCCAAGTCCACCATGGCTTGGGTCTCCAAATCTATTTAATTTCTTGTGACTCGTGCATGGACATCCGAAGGGAACTATCTCTAATCGTTGGTATGTAGATAGTGGATGCTCCCGGCACATGACATGTAACATGGCCCTGCTTCAAGATGTAAAACCATTCAGAGGCGGATATGTGGCCTTTGTAGGCGAGAAGGGCGGCAGTATCACTTGTCAAGGCGTGGTTTCAAATGGTTGTGTTAGCTTCGACAATGTCAACTACTGGGAGCAGCTAAAGCATAACCTGTTGAGTGTTTCTCAGATGTGTGATAAGGAGTACTCAGTCATGTTTGACAAATCTGAATGCATGATTCTCAAACCTGGGTTTGAGGTTCCTGAAGACTGGATTTTGATGCGTGAGCCAAGAACGAATGATACCTATCAGATCAACATGAGCTTGGCGAAAACCACATCTTCAGTTGCTACTTGTTTGCTTACCAAAGTGACAGAGCTTGACTCAATCTTGTGTCATCGGAAACTCGGACATATTTCTTATCGTAAAATTAACCATCTTGTCCAAAACGGTTTAGTTATCGGGGTTCCTAAGCTGAGATTCTCCATTGCAGATGAATGTATGCCTTGTAAAAAGGGCAAACAGAAATGGAAGTCTGGCAAGCCCAAGCTCCAAAACTTCATCGATACCCCTTTGGAGCTCTTACATATGGATCTGTTTGGGCCCATAAGTATCAGGAGTATTGGAGGGAAGTCATACTGTCTAGTTGTAACTGATGATTTCTCACATTTTTCTTGGGTGCATTTTTTAGGTACAAAGGATGAGACTGCTGACGTTCTTCAATACCTGATCTTGAGCTTGGAATCTTTATGCAAGTAGAAGGTTAGAAGAATAAGGAGTGATAACGAAATTGTGTTCAAGAATAATTTGATGGAACTTTTCTGTCTCAAGAAGGGTATTCGTCACGAATTTAGTACCCCGTACACACCTCAGCAGAATGGAGTTGCATAACGGAAAAACATAACACTAATTGAGACTGCAAGGACAACGTTGTCAGATGCAAAGCTTCCTCACTTTCTGGGCAGAAGCAGTTAACACAGCGTGTCACATCTTGAACAGAGTTGTAGTGGTTAAAAGGCACAATAAAACTTGTTATGAGTTGATTAACAATCGACCTCCCAATCTTGATTACCTAGTTCCTTTTGGTAGTCCCTGCTCTTTATTGTTACAGTACAAAGACCACAAGTCTAAGTTTCATGCAAAAGCGGTGGAAGGCATCTTCTTAGGATATGTTTCCAACTCACCTTGCAAGAGAGTGTACAATATTGAGAGTAGGTCTGTGGAAAAATGGTTCGAAGTAGACTGCAGTAAACACAGCATTCCACCAGAACCAATTGGTCCTACTTGGGGATTTGATTATGATGCTCTATTCAAGTCGTTCAATCTTCCTGATCTATCTGCAGATGATGCCGCCAACGTGTACGAGTTCTTTGGTGGCCGTGATGGCTCCAATTTCTCAACCCATGCAACTGTACCGATTGTAACTCCCGATTCAAATGTTGTTTCTTCATCTGGAACTCATGGTAGTGATAACATTGAAGTTGTTCATGTTGACGAAAATGACGCTCAAGCTAATCCTAACACTCGTGTAGGAAATGAAGCTCCAGCTGATCCAATCAACATTGAATCATCGTCCTCTAGATCACAGAATATGGGGGAGTTGAGCACGAATCTAGACACAAATCTCTAGGAACCGCTCATACCAGAGACGAGAGTACATAAGAATCATCCAATTGACAACATTATTAGTGATCCTCATGCCAGTGTTCAGACTCGTCATAGAACCATTGCTGAGAACACTAGTTTGTACGCTGAGATACTTGACACTGGTATCATGGAAACATGTTTTCATGTTGCATTCGTGTCCCAGTTGGAGCCGAAGAAAGTGAAGGAGGCTCTCGCTGACAAATGCTGGATTGAGGTGATGCAAGATGAACTCTCCCAATTCCAAAAGTTTCATGTGTGGGATTTAGTTGACCTGTCAAGAGGCGTACAACGAATTGGAACTAGATGGGTGTTCAAGTGCAAAACTGATGATCGTCATGTCGTAGTGAAGAATAAAGCAAGGTTAGTTGTTCAAGGATTTTATCAACAAGAGGGCCTGGATTACACTGAAGTATATTCCCCAATTGCTAGACTTGAGGCCATTCGACTGTTTCTGGCTTATGCCTCCTATGTCGGCTTCAAGGTTTATCAACTTGATGTGAAGAGTGCTTTCCTGTATGGAAAAGTTCATGAAGAGGTCTATGACACTCAACCTCTAGGTTTTGAAGATCCGCATAATATCAATAAAGTGTACAATCTCGACAAAGCACTTTATGGTCTTCATCAAGCACCTTGGGCATGGTATGAGACTTTATCAAAGCATATTCTGTCCAATGGTTTCGACCGTGGACAAATTGACTCGACCCTCTTCATTAGGAAAGCAGGAGTTGATATTCTTCTTGTACAAGTCTATGTCGACGACATTATCTTTGGGTCTACAAACGAAGGGATGTGTAGGGAATTCGAACAGGTGATGAAGTCCAAGTTTGAAATGAGCAACATGGGTGAACTGTCGTTCTTTCTAGGTCTGCAAGTCAGTCAAAGGCAGGATGGAATTTATCTGCATCAAACTAAGTATGTGCAAGACATCTTGACAAAGACTGATGGCTACAAAATTCTTTTACTCGTCTCTTCTCTCTGATACCATTTGTAGAAATAAAGACTAATGGCTACAAAATTCTCTAAGTACAAATGCTGCTGATCTCAAAGATTGCTGCGGATCGACAAAATTGCAGCTGATAGGCTTTATCCGCTGCTGACCAAAACTGCAGCTGATATGCCTTATCTGCTGCTGACCAAAGTTGCAGCTGATAGGCCTTATCTGCTGCTGACCAAAGTTGCAGCTGATAGGCCTTATCCACTGAAGATCAAAGTTGCAGCTGATAGCCTCCTCATTGAAGATCAAACGTTGCAGCTGACTGTTCTTGATAAAGCATCCAATACCGCTGACAACTTTTTGCTGTTACACTGACACACTCCACGCAGAAAGAATGTCATTGGCACAAGACAATAAAGGACAACGACGCTCTCCTTTTCAGTATTCAAGCAATGATGCAAAGAAGACGTTTGAATAAAGTAACCTTTGTAGTTATTATTATTGTCTGTATATGTAGAATAGCTTCAAAACAAGATCAGCGGTCTGTGTTAGATCTGATCCTTAGAATCAAGGGTCTGTCTTGATTCTAAGTTACAATAATAGCAGTACTTAGATTCATTGTAAAAGCACTTTTTGCTTAAGAGTTTTCTCTGTAATCTTGTAACACTTGAAGCTTAATACAAATTGCATTTATCAGTATTCTTCTTGTCTACTTGTTTACTTTGCCTAAGTTGTGATTGTTTCCGCCAATCTCAACTGGAATAGAACCATCTTGTATTTACCGATCCTACAAGTGGTATCAGAGCCTTGGCTCACAAAAAGTTCATCAGATCTTTACCTAGCTGCTGGACACTCTACACAGTGTCCATTAGAAGAACTGAGAACCTGAAGACTCTCCAAATGACTGAGCTTTTCGGTATGCTGAAAACCTATGAGCTAGAGATGATTCAGGCAAAAGAACAAAGCTCAAGCTATCAAAATGCCTCAACATCAACCACCACCTCTGCCGTACACTCTGACCACTCAACTCCTAGTTCCAGCAACTACTATCCTCCCATTGTCACCCATCCACAAACTCCAACCTCTCAAACAAACACCTCACCATTTCTCCTAGAAGCTCCTCCTCAAATCTCAGCCTCTGCTGCTTTTGTCTCTGAAAACTCAAGCAACATGTCCTTCATCAAGGAGGATCTGGAATGCTTCCATCCATATGACATAGAAGAAATGGACATACAGCACTCATATGCCATGCTCTCTATAAGAGCAAAGAGGTTCTACTCTAGAACCAAAAGACCCATTCCAAGCAACAACTCCAACACCCGAGTTGGATTGGATAAAAGCAAACTAAGATGTTACAACTGTAACCAACTTGGTCACTTTGCTAGTGAATGCAAGGCACCAAGAGCCAATCCAGCTACTCCTCAATCAAGACAAGCTCACCAAGCCCAACCCAGACAACAACAGCAACAAGCCACTCCTCCAGTTCAAACTGCAGCCTGTGCAATTGTTGGAACTTCTGACTTCGACTAGAGCTTCCAATATGAAGATCTGCCTGCCAACAACCAAGCTCTTATGGCAGATACAACTGAGATACCGCCTTAGGTATATGCACATCTCTGTTCCCAAGCTTGTATTGATATGGTGTTAGGCTATAGAAAGCATAATCAAAACCTTATAGATCAAAATGAAGAGTTTCATCAGATGAAATCTGACTTCATAAAGGTAGAAAACAGTTATAAAGAAAAAATTAACTGCCTAAAGAAAGAGATTTCATTACTAAAACATGAACAAAGCAATCTTGAAACTCAGATTGATGATCTACTGGCTAGATTAAAAGCTACCAGAGCAGAATTGGCAGAACAAAAAGTTCATGTTGATAAATATGAATTTGCATCTAAAAAGCTGCAAAGACTTTTAGATCTCAAATTCATGAAAAGGTAAAAACTTGTCTGGGGTATCATGGTGAACAATACCAAGCCGTTGCACCTCCTGCTGACTACGTTGCCATCCATGAACCAAGCTTCAATCTCTCAAATCTTGAAAAGGCCAACCGATATCTTGATCCTTCAAAATATGAACCACTGGTGTAAGAATACACTACCTCATTAGAATCTGAGTCAACCTGCTCAGAGTCCACTAAAACTGAGGAGAACTTATCACCAGTACAAGTACTAGAACCACCTGTTCTTGAAGTCATTCAAACAAGTACTCCTGTCACTTTACCAGCCGCTCCGGTTCCTATACCTTTCAACCAAATCAAAATTAGCTATCCTCCAGATGGAAGAAAAATAAATGTTTAAAAGGGCAGTCTTTAACCTCAAAGCCTCAAAGAAAGGTGTTTGACATATGCCATGCACCTGGAGAAAGAGTTCCATGTGTTCAAAAGACATTGGAAGAAGCTACTTTTGAGCACAACAAAGCTCACCCTTGGAACTTCAAAGACCTTTTCAAAAGAAAGGATTATGTTTATCTTTCAAGGGACAAACTGGCAAAATCATGCTTTGTCTGTGGAAAATATAACCACACTGCCAGCACCTGCTTCTACTACCTTCAGCAGCAAAGAAACCGCAAGCAACGTGCTTTTGAGAAGACAAAGAAGAACAAACTGGTAAGAAGGTTTGAAGCAAAGACAACTCAATTCAGAAACTCTCTTTCTCCACCAAAGGAGCAGTTGTCAAAACCTCAACAAAGTTGCATCATCTGTGGTGAATCAGACCACTTTGCTGCAAATTGTCAATTTAACCCTTTCAACCAGATCCTTCATCAAGCCCCTCAAAGACAAAAGGTAAAGAAGGATCAGCATACATCGGTTGTTAAATCATCAGCAACCAGAAAAGGTGTTGGTAATCAAGTGAAGCACAAGAAACCAAAAGACAAGCCTTCAGCAGCAACCAAATCTGCTACTGCTCAAGCAAAACCATCAGCAGCAACAACATCTGCTGCTGATAAGCTTAAATCAGCAGTAACAAAATCTGCTGCTGAGAAGCCAAAGCCATTAGCAGCAACAAAACTTGCTGCTGATAAGCTAAATTCCCCAGCAGCAAAGTCTGCTACTGTTAAAGAACATTCGTCAGCAGCCAAAGCAAAATCAGCCGCTGACAAAGAAAAGAGAAATGGAAGACCATCTCCTCAACAATGGAAAGCAAAGATCCCAGTTTCTATCACTCCAAGAATCATCATTGGCTCTGTTGAATGCACACATGATGAATCTAACATTCCAAGAACCCTTTTCTTCAAGGATACAAGCTCTTGGACTCTTCCCACTAACTAGTTCTCTATCTTGTGCAAGGACAACCAGGTCACAAGAAATACACCTGTGTAGTAGACAGTGGTTGTTCCAGGCACATGACAGGCAACAGATCCATCCTCTTCAACATCAGACACTTCAATGGAGGATATGTTGCCTTTGGAAGTGACTCAAAGGGAGGATCCATTACTGGAAAAGGAACTGTGTCCAACGAAAGAATGAGCATTGATAAGGTCAACTATGTCAAAGAATCGGACTTCAATCTCATGAGTGTTTCCCAGGTCTGTGACCAAAAGCATTGGATGCTCTTCACATATAAAGAATGCTTCGTACTATCTCCAGGCTTATCCATACCTCATCCATAAAAGATTTTATTAACTGCTCAGAGAAAAGAAAATCTCTATGTACTGGACATGAATGAAGTCACTCCATCTGGGAGCGTTTCCTGTTTTCTGTCAAAAGCCTCTGTTGATGAATTAGCTCTCTGGCACAGGAGATTAAGTCATGTTAATATCAAAACTATTAACAAACTGGTGAAGGACAATCTTGTCAGAGGGCTTCCTGACAAAGAATTCCAGCTAGAAGACCACTGCATTGCTTGTTTAAAGGGGAAGCAACACAAGAGTTCCCACAAGCCCAAGACCTTGAATACAAATGACACTCCACTACAGCTGCTGCATATGGATCTCTTTGGTCCTACAAATGTCATGTCAACGGGCAAGAAGTCACACTGTGTGGTAATAACTGATGACTACACTATATTCTCATGAGTATACTTCTTGAGAACTAAAGATGAAACTGCTAAAATTCTCAAATCCTACATTCTTAGGGTAGAGAATCAAAGCAATCAAAAGGTGCAGATCATAAGGTGTGATCAGAGCACAGAGTTCAAGAACCACACTTTGAACTGTTTCTATGAAAGCAAGGGGAAAGAAAGACAATACAGTGCTCCAAGAACTCCTCAACAAAATGGAGTTGCTGAAAGGAGAAAGAGAACTCTAATTGAGTCAGCAAGGTCTATGTTGGCTGACTCAAAACTGCCTCTCACATTTTGGGCAGAAGCAGTTAGCACAGCCTGCTATGTGCAAAATAGAGTTCTCATCGTCAAGCCCCTCAACAACACACCTTATGAACTTTGGTTTCTAAGAGTTCCCTACATTGGGTTTCTAAAGCCTTTTGGATGTCCATGCACCATTCTCATCACACATGGGGTTCTTCCTAAGTTTGGTGCCAAATCTGATGAAGGATATTTTGTGGGCTATTCCTCTCAATCAAAGGCCTACAGAGTATTCAATTCAAGAACAAGAATTGTGGAAGAATCAGCAGATGTGTAAAGTAGAGAACACATCGTCTGTGAGCAGGGAAAAGGCCCAAACTGGCTCTTTGACATAGACTCCTTCCAAATATTCGAGCCTCTCACCTTCTAAAATATGGAGTCTAACTCTACACAAACACCTGCCTCCACTTCATCCACTAACTACAGACTGGATTTTCCCAAACCTTCTATCCGTCTGAGAAGATCATCCATTGATCCTCCATCAGTTGTGGAAGCAATTGAAGCAAGTGAAGCCGGAACAAGACTCTCCAATGTCACCAGCAGCAGCCTGTCTGAAACTGAAAATTTAGATGAAGACTCTTCGGTAAATGCTGTAGATGCTGTTGATGCTATTGCTGAAAATATTGATGTGGCTGCTGATGTTGAAGACTTTTCCACCATGAATGAAGAGACCCCTGATAAAAATCAAAGCAATCTGGTGCAAGGGATACAGCTGGAGGTGGTACCAGCACAGAGGATCCACAAATAACATCCTCAAGAAAATATTATTGTCCAAGTCCACCAAGGAGTTATCACAAGAAGCAAATCTCACGAGGCCAATATATGCTTGTTTTCATGTTTTCTATCTCAGGTGGAACCCAAGAAGATAGATGAAGCACTCTAACATAGCAGCTGGATTGAGGCAATGCAGGAAGAGTTATTGCAATTCAAGAGGCAGGATGTTTGGAAACTTGTTGATCTTCCACCAGGTCAATATGCTATTGGCACACTATGGGTTTTCAGGAACAAGCAAGATGAGAGAGGCATTGTAGTCAAGAACAAAGCCAGACTTATAGCTCAAGGCTATACTCAGGAAGAAGGAATTGACTACGATGAAGTCTTTGCTCCTGTTGCCAGGCTAGAGGCCATCAGAATCTTCCTGGCATATGCTGCATCCAAGAATTTCACTGTCTATCAAATGGATGTAAAGAGTGCCTTTCTGTATGGAAAGATTGGCGAGGAGGTATACGTCAAACAGCCTGCAGGATTTGTAGATCCTGCTCATTCTACTCAAGTGTTTAAACTAGACAAAGCTCTGTACGGCTTACATCAAGCACCAAGAGCCTGGTATGAAACTTTGTCAGGATATCTACTAAGCAACAACTTCAGAAGGGGTGCTATTGACCAGACCTTGTTTATCAAAGATGAAGGGGGAGAAATCTTACTAGTTCAAATCTATGTTGATGATATCATCTTTGGATCAACAAGGAAATAGCTGTGCAAAAACTTTGAGATTCTGATGCACTCAAAGTTTGAAATGAGTTCAATGGGTGAACTAAATTTCTTCCTGAGTTCAATCTGTATGCATACACTGAAAGTGATTATGGGGGATGCAACTTGGACAAAAAGTCCACATCAGGAGGATGTCAGTTTCTGGGAGGGAGACTGATTTCATGGCAGTGCAAGAAGCAAACATGTGTTTCAACTTCTACAGCTAAAGCAGAATACATCGCCGCTTTTGATGAAGCTAGATTCAGATATTTAGTTGAATCCATTGGTATGATGAACTTTGATTAAAATCTATCTCTAAAATTCTGTTTTAAAATGTGTTTTTGTCTTTTGTTGTAAATAAAAGTTATGAGTCAGCAGCATTTTTTGTCCTTCTGCTGCTGAAAGATTTAATCTTCAGCAGCAAAGGATTTGCCACTGACTGCTTTAAGTTATCAGCAGGAACAAGTTTCCTACGGATAGCTTTAAGGCTGTTAACAGCAACATCCTTACTGCAGATCATTGAATCCATCAGCAGCAATTGAGTTTGCTGCTGACAGACTTAACCGTCCGTAGCAACCAAGCTTGCAGCGGACAGGCTTATTCATCCACAGCAATCAAGTTTGCTGCTGATGGGTAAATCTAAGTACAAATTAACTTTTACCCGCTGTAAAAAATTAATGTCAGTCTTCACCATGACTGCCTAGGTGTATTACAGCTGTAAAAGTAAAAAGTGAATAAGGTTGTACTGTACAAGTAATTTTGCTTTTTCCCTACTCTGCCGTTATAAGAACAAATCAAATTTCCTTACCACCTCTTCACATTCAATTTCACCCTAAACCCACATCACTTTCCCTCAAGGCCCCAAAACATTCAAAGCCTTCCATCCTTAAAATATTCAATGCCTTCCATCCTTAAAACCTTCCAACCTTCCAACCTTCCCTCCGAAATAAAACTTAAAATGGCAGATATCAATAACCCTGATGATAAGTTCTCCCCGTACCACAACCTTACAGTATACTTAAACAAGGGAAAGAAATCCGAAGGATTCGATGATATGATCGACTTCCTATGCCAATCAAAGATCCATTTTGCCCTCACAGCCAACCCCACCACATATATCTCTCATATGGAGGATTTCTGGAATACCACCATCTACTCTACGGAACAGGGAATTCCCCAAATAAAAGCCAAAGTAGATGGCAAGGACATCATCGTCTCTGAAGCTACCCTCCGAAAACATCTTAAGCTTCACGATGAGGGAGCAGCCATCTCATACTCAAAGGACGAGTACATGAAGACCTTTGTATCCATAGGGTACACTGGAAATCAAAATGAGTATACAATCGAGAAGGCGCTGATGGGCCCTCCATGGAAGTATCTCTGCCACACTCTTCTCCAATGCATATCTCAGAAGAGAAGTGGATGGCATCAAGTGAGCTCCGCACTTGCCTCTGCTTTCCATGGTATGATTACTGGACTAGGTTTCATTTTTGCACACCTCGTTTTTGAGGGTTTGAGATATAACCTTCAAGAGGGTGCAAAGCAACAATTTTTTATGTACCCAAGATTCCTGCAGGAGGTTTTCAACCAGGAACTAAAAGAACTTTCAAAACCTGCAAGAATCTACATCATGTTGGGACATAAAAATAATATTTTTCAAAGTATGAGAACTGTTTCCAAAAAGTTCTCAGGGGTCAATGTTCCATTGTTATCTACAATGCTGAACATAAAAAGTACCCCGGGTGACAGTTCAACAATCCCAGATGATACTGATACTACACCCTCCACACCACATCCTGAACAACAATCTGCTTCCACCATTCGAACCCCTGTGCATACTACTAAGGATGCACAGGTATAGAAACCACTTACATCTGTTTTGGATGTTATCGTTCAACTGGAACAAAGAGCCACAGTTGTAATGACATACACCAGGAAAAGGAGCAAGTGGACTCTTTCTCTTCTTGTCTCAAAGGCCTAAGCCCAACCTCTAAGCCCTCATTCAGATTCCCAACATTCTGATGAGAATACCAAAAGGGATAGCCATAACACTAGACAGACTTCCTTGGAAGCCTCTCTATTAGGATCAGGATCACATCCTGAATCCATAGAGCAACCCCCTGAGCCATTCCATTATTTCTCTTCTCTGAACCTAAGTGCAGATGCACCTGGTCAAGATGATATACCTTCTCCAACAACCACTATATCGGATGTATTGATTGACTTGGCTGCTGATGCACCCAACCAAGGTTCATCACCCAAGAAGGTTCACTATGGTAGTATTGATAGAGTGAATGTGGAAAGGGCTATCACTACTCCTGGTACATCAACTGCCCAGGAGGACAGTGATAACATAGCTAAGACCCTAACCACGGAAACTCCCAGTGAGGATGTTTCCTGTGAAACACTCTTCACTGAGAGGAATCCCAGGCGCCAAGAAAACCAGGGTGATAGGGATGCAGAGGCTAGGCCTAAGGCCCCATCTAGCTCCAAGGATTCCATAACTATGGATGAGGACAGAATGAAACTTCATAACTTGGAATTGACGGCCACGGTGGCAATGCTAGAGGCTAAAGTGTCCAAACTAAGACACCAAGTCTCTATGCATGAAGCCCATCAATGCCCAACTGTGCCTACTCCCTCTCTTGTATCAGTGGGAACTCAAACAAATACATCCATTTTCACTGATGCAACCAAAAAGGGGGAGGTGGTTACTAAGGAAGATGATGCTGACAGCCTCGAAGATTGGATACAAGAGCAGACTGTGTTTCAAAGTTCCCTATACAAACCTGCTTTTGTTCAAATCCATGACTTGCTAGACTCAGTAGATGAAGAAGAAGATGTCACTGAGGATTGGAAGTTAGTCGTCCGAGCTATTGATGAGGTGCTACAAGAAGAAACTCCCCGTGAAAACACACCTCCATCATTCAGCATTCTTCCTGAAGCTACAGCCATAATAAGTCATTCATCTACCCCCCAACTCTTCTTAATTTCAAAGAAGCTAGAATTTGACTCCATTCTAGCTTAGAGGTATGATGAAATAGCTGAGAGATTCTGGATTGGATGGGAGTTTAGCGAAGTAGAAGAGCTAAACTGGAACTCTCTTAATGCCCTCCAAGTTCTCAATTTGTATCTGACAGAATTCATCAACACTTCATCAGATCTCTCAGCAGAATTTGCAATCAGCAGGTTTTATGACTTAATGGAGGATAACATGTCCTGGTTTGAAAGACTACTAAAAGAAGCAAACAGGGCGGCTTATCCTGAATCTTCATCAGCAGCAGAACAAAGACTGGCTCCGAGAAGACTTAACATAATCAGGAGCAGTACTTTAACTGAAGAGGAGGTTATCTGCGGGAGAAGATTCCTGTACAACATAATGGTCAGGGATGTAGAAGTGCAAGGATGGATAAGCACTGACTCCCATGACTTCACCTTCTTCCTAAGCAATGGATCTTCTCTCTCAATCAACATCAAAGAGATCTTGCTCCTACCTTCAGCTTTCCTGCACAAAGTCTTTGAGCTCAGATCACTCATCTTCAATGTCAACTCCTTAGAAAGTCAAGAAATGATCAAAATCATCAAGGCTTCTCTTTATAAGGAGGAATCTGGATCTGACTCGGACCTATCCTTTCTCTCTTCTCCAACAGTTAGACTGAACACAGAAGAAGAATCAAAGAGAAGAGATGAGGAAAAGATGAAAGAAGTGACAGGTACAGAATTGAAAGAAGATGAAGAAAGTTTCCTTCCCTTGTCCATTCCCCAAATTGCCAATGAAGCTGAAGCTGAGATCCCAACAGCATCTACTACATCTGCGGTTGGGGTCCATGAAGCTGAAGCAGAGGCACCCAACAAAAACAATGGGAAGGGACTCATGACTAAAGAAGATGAAGAAAGGATTGAGAAGGAGAAGAAAGAAAAAGAGGAAAAGAGAAGAAGAAGAAGAAGAAGAAGAAGAAGAAGAAGAAGAAGAAGAAGAGAAGAAAAGGAGATGGCTGAACTAAGAAAAGCTCAAGAAAGAAAAACAGCCATTCTCCTCAGAGAACAACAGATCCAGCTGTATGCAAAACAGATGGATGATCTGAAAGTAAAAATTCCTGCAGTTTATCAAATTGAAGAAGATGAAGCTCTTGCTCTTCAACTGCAGGAACAATTCGACAAAGAAGAAGAATAGATAGAGAAAAAGAAGAAGGAAGAGGCTAAGTTCAGAATAACTGATTCTGAACTAGCCAAAGAAATGAGAGAGGAGTGGATAAAGGCTCTAGTTTCTCAAGGTTAGGATGTCGACTACCTTGAGAAACTATCAAATAAAGAAATCTATAGAGCCTTCATGGGTCAGCAGGGTCAATTGGCAAACAAGAAAAAGGCTGAAGAAGAAGAAAAAGCCAAACAAAAGTCCAAGAAGACCATTGCTTTTAACCGAAGATCCCATGAAGAAAGGAAGATCATGATTGACTTCCTTAAGGCTAGAGGAGAAAGTGGAAAGAGGCTGGGTCCCTGCAAGCCCTCTACCTTAAAGCCAAGAAGGATGAGGAAGAAAGACTGGGGAAAAAAGGGTTCAAGAAGAGGGTAATTATTCAAGAAGAAGAAAGAAAAACAAAGAAACCCAAGCCTTCTCCCTCACCCAACACTTCCTCAATCCACCAACCTTCCACTCTTCATCCTAGACCTCCCTCCTCTCCACCCTCAAAGTCCAAATCCTTACACCCAGCTGTCACACCCCGACCGATGGCGGAATCATCGGGGCGGGACATGTAGACTGTTCATAAGCACAAGGTTGACTAAACTGAAATATATTAATTTTCAAATTTCATTACAAACTAAGTCCAAGCCTATATGTAGCACATCTTGATCAATCTCACATATTAGGACCTGAAACATGAATAAAATAAAGTCAACTAAAAAGTTGGTGAGTATAACACAGGTTTGTATATAGATAGCATATAGTTGAAAAACAAATCCATACATAACATGATAAATAAGGCATTTATGGGGAGCAGCTATTGTGTAACTAAGCACAATAAAACCTTTGTAACTAGCACCCAAAATTGTGTTGTCGGTATCAATCACCCCAATCTGCGTGGGTTTGTCAGACTCAATAGATCTATCATTGAAAACCGTCGGCTTGATTAGTTAATGATTGCACATAAGTGTTCACAAAAGTTAGCACACATAGCACTCGGGCATAAAGCTCAAATTGCACACATGAATGTAAATAGGATTTGTATTTGTGTTGTTTGTGTAAATGTAAACATGTAATTTCAATAGTGTTCATGTTTCACCCCAAAAATGTAAAAGAGTAAAAGGGGCTATGAAATACTCACCTGGTTTGAAGGCGTAGCTAACAAAGATACTAGATAGAATAAGGATCCTTGAAATGCACAAGTTAACCTAGTGTGTAATGCGTATTATATCAATAGTGTGTACAAAAGTTTAAGTTTAAAGTTGAATTTGAATTTGTGTATAAGACCATTGATTTGTATTTGAAAGTATTGAATACGATATAAGTTTAAAATAATATTTTTAGAACATTTTGAGTTAAGGTTTGAAATTAAATAGCTAATTAAGTAGGTTAAGGGAGTATTGTTTATGAAAATAGTATAAGTATTTGATGTAATTAAGTACAAATAAATAATTGTTTTTCTTTAAATATAAATTAAATAAATAATCATTTCCTTATTTATTTATTTATAAAATATGTAACTTAATCATTAAGATACTTTTTAAATGAAAGGTTTAACAACAATTGTAAATTTAATTTTTATAAACTTTAAGTAAATATATTTCTATTTATTCCAAGATTTACTATTTGATCTTTCTAAATAGAATTAATGCATTTTTATAAAAATCAACTGTTTTTATTTTGAAATTTAATCAGAAATGTTTATTGTTTGAAAAATATATAAAAATTATAATTCTGCCAAAAATTTAACTCACACACGACCGTGCCTGGGAAGGGCACGATCGTGCTCGAACCACGGGCGCGACCATGCTAGTCAGGGCGCGACCGTGTTGATCAAACAGAGGGCTTAACTAACTAAATCATTAGGCGCGACCGTGCCTTGGCCAGGCACGATCGTGTCTATGATTCTAAGACACGACTGAGATTAGCCAAAGGGCATGATTGGGTCTGGACAGGAGGACACGACCGCGCTGGTAACCAGCACGACCGCGTCTCATGAGGCACGACCACGCTAGATGATTAGCGCGACCGCGTCTGTTCCAAATCAGGAACGATTTGACTAATTCTTATAATAACAGGGTTGGAAATCATAGGGCTTTCACCCAATAGATTATTACGAGTCTTTTTGTATAGATTAATTGAATTTAAAACGTGTTTAGGACCGGATTCAATTAAACTATTTTGAACGAAAACTAGATTCGGGTTTGAGATGATTTCCATATTAGAAGCCAAAATTAGGATGGGGCTTTTGATCTATAGACTAAATCGAATGAAAATATGGTTTCAATTACCCGGAAAGACGATGAATCGATAGCGTACGGTAGAGGAGAGTTCCGGCGACGACGGGTTTGGCTTCCGGCGACTTCTGATGCGATTCCGGCTATATCGACGTGTCCAGAAGCTTTAGAGATGATCGAGTGATGCGTATGGAGGGTTTGATTGAGAGAATTTCGAATTGAAATGGAGAATCGATGGTTTCAAGAATGTTTTGACGGTTTTGTGGTTTAATCGAATGATATTGAGTCAATTGCTGTAATTGGTAGTCTTAATATTTTCGTTAATGGTAATGAAGTGAATATCCGTTACGAAATCAAACGATTCGGTGATTGAAACTGCATTTACGTTTCAACTGGTACTAGGCACGGTCGTGTCCAAACGAGGCGCGACCGTGCCAAGGCACCGGGCGCTATCGTTCCAAAGCAAGTCGCGCGACCGTGCCAAAGCACTTGGCGCGACCGTGCCAAAACGAGGCACGACCTTGCCCATTAGGGTTTCTTGCTATTTTTCAACATCAGACCTTGTAACTTTAGTCTTTGACGTATTTGTATAAATAGATACTTATGTAGTGTTTTAATAGAATATAACCGAGTAAAATTGGTGGATTTGCTTTGAAGTATAGTATTTAATTGATGGTACAAATAGAACAAAACAGTGCACTAGAATTGAGTTAGAAATGCATTACATTGAATTGAAATACGGATACTAAAAATCAGAAATGTTACAGTCTCCCCATGTTGAGGGAAATTCGTCCCGAAATTTAGTTAGAGGAAGCTACGGCATCAGTGAAAAGGTGGGGGTACTTGAGCTTCATTTGGTCCTCTCGTTCCCAAGTAATTTCAGGACCACGCTTAGATTCCCAACGAACTTTGACAATAGGAATACGACTTCGCTTGAGTTGTTTGATTTCGCGATCCATGATTTCTACCGGTCTCTCAACGAAGTGCATCGTTTCATCAATGTGCACGTCGTCAAGAGGTATGTGAAGATCCTCATCAGCGAGACACTTCTTCAGATTAGATACATGGAATGTAGGATGCACATTGCCAAGAGATGGAGGTAAGTAGAGTTTGTAAGCCACTTTCCCAATCCTTTCAAGGATCTTGAATGGACCTACATAGCGAGGTGATAAATTACCTTTCTTTCCAAAACGGATCACACCCTTCCATGGAGACACCTTTAGAAGAACGAGGTCACCGACTTGGAATTCCAAGGGTTTTCGTCGTTTGTCGGCATAACTCTTTTGCCGACTTCTCGCTACTCGAATGTTGTCATGGATTTGGATAATCTTGTCAGATGTTTCTTGAATTAGCTCGGGACCGGTGATTTATGCTTCACCAATCTCGTTCCAACAGATAGGAGAACGACACTTGCGACCATAGAGAGCTTCAAATGGAGCCATGTTGATACTCGTGTGGTAGCTATTATTGTAGGACAACTCGATTAGGGATAGATGTGAATCCCAATTGCCACCAAAATATATTACACAAGCTCTAAGCATATCTTCAAGAGATTGGATTGTTCGCTCGGTCTGACCATCAGTTTGAGGATGGTAGGCCGTGCTCAAATCCAATCGTGTACCAAGAGCAGTTTGGAGAGATTGCCAAATGCGAGAGGTGAACCGAGCATCTCTATCGGAGATTATGTTTAAGGGAACACCGTGACGGCTCACAATTTCATCAATGTAAATTCGGGCTAGTTTCTCAACCCGATAGTCTTCACGGATGGGCAAGAAATGAGCAGATTTAGTGAGACGATCAATGATCACCCAAATGCTATCATAACCACTCGAGGTGTGAGGGAGTTTGGTAATAAAATCCATAGCTAAGTTTTCCCATTTCCACACGGGAATTTTCGGTTGTTCAAGTAATCCGGAAGGACGTTGGTGTTCGGCTTTGACCTTGGAGCACGTTAGACATTTGGCAACATAGAGAGCAATGTCCTTTTTCATACCGGGCCACCAATATTGTTGGCGAAGATCTTGGTACATTTTATCCGCACCAGGATGAATAGAATAACGAGTCTTGTGAGCCTCGTTCATAAGAAACCTACGGAGATCATCGCGATCGGGAACCCAAATACGATTCAAGTAATAAAGTAAGCCATTGGGTTTTGATTCAAGTTGAAGTTCAACACCACATGACATTTCTTCGTACATGTTACCCTCAGTGACTGAGACGTGTTGAGCTTCTAAGATGCGGATTTGAATATCGGTTTGAATTCGGGCACAACGAAGCATAACATGGTCCTTTCGACTCAAAGCGTCGGCTACAACATTCGCCTTGCCAGGATAGTAACGAATCTCACAGTCATAGTCGTTAAGGAGTTCAACCCAACATCGTTGCCTCATATTGAGTTCTTTTTGGTTGAAGATGTGTTGGAGACTTTTGTGGTCGGTGAACACCACACATTTTGTTCCATAGAGGTAATGTCTCCAAATATTTAACGCGAATACGACCGCACCCAACTCGAGATCGTGCGTCGTATAATTCTTCTCATGAATCTTAAGTTGCCTTGATGCATAAGCGATTACTTTTTCTCGTTGCATGAGGACACAACCGAGACCTTGGTTAGAAGCATCACAGTAGACAACTAGATCATTATTCCCATCAGGGAGAGTCAAAAGGGGAGCATTGCACAACTTTTGCTTGAGAGTTTGGAAAGCTTCTTCTTGTTTTGGTCCCCATTCATAAGTTTTACCCTTGTGGGTCAAAGCGGTGAGAGGGACATCAATCTTTGAGAAGTTTGAGATGAAACGACGGTAATATCCCGCAAGACCAAGAAATGAACGAACTTCAGCGGGAGTCTTCGGGGCATTCCAATTCTTAACCGTTTCGATCTTAGCAGGGTCAACATGAATACCCTTGTCATTGACGATGTGACCAAGAAATTGAACTTCCTTTAGCCAAAATTCACATTTAGAGAATTTGGCATATAGTTGTTCCTTCCTCAAGAGATCCAAAACCAGCCTAAGACTTTGCTCATGGCCGGCTTTAGTCTTGGAGTAGATTAAAATGTCATCGATAAAGACAATCACAAATTTATCAAGGTACGGTTTGCACACACGATTCATGAGGTCCATGAAAACTGCGGGTGCATTGGTTAGCCCAAAAGGCATGACCATGAACTCATAGTGACCATACCTTGTTCGGAAGGCAGTCTTTGGAATATCCTCCTCTTGTACACGGAGTTGGTGATAACCGGATTGAAGGTCAATCTTCGAGAAGTAAGTAGAGCCTTGAATTTGATCGAAGAGATCATCAATTCTAGGCAAAGGGTAACGGTTCTTGATGGTAAGCTTGTTGAGTTCGCGGTAGTCAATACATATGCGGAATGATCCATCTTTCTTTTTGACAAACAAGACGGGTGCACCCCACGGTGAATGACTTGGACGAATGAATCCCTTGTCGGAGAGCTCTTGGAGTTGACTCGCAAGTTCTTGCATTTCAGAAGGTGTAAGACGGTATGGAGCTCTAGCCACAGGGTTAGCTCCGGGCACAAGATCAATACGAAATTCTACTTGCCGAACGGGTGGAAGGCCGGATAAATCTTCGGGGAACACTTTAGGAAAATCTCGAATAATGGGGATGTCTTGAATACTCTTCTTTTTGACATCTTTTTGAATGATATGGGCCCAAAAGGCCACGTACTTCTTTCGTAAGTACTTTTGAGTAGTAGTGCATGACATTAATTTAAGCCCTTTGCAAGGCTTTTCACCAAAGACTCTTAGTGTTTCTCCCGATGGTAGAGGTATTCGAACACACTTCACGAAACAGATGACTTCGGCATGATGACTTGATAGCCAATCCATGCCTATGATGATATCAAAACTTCCTAATGGCATTGGTACAAGATTGATTGGGAATGTATGTTCATTAAGTTCTAGAGAACAGTCATAGATAATAGACTCGATTGTAAGTGAATTACCATTTGCTATTTCGACAGTGAAGGTTTTCTCTAATTGAGATCGTGTCTTGGCAAGTAAAGGTTCAAAGTTAAGTGACACAAAACTCTTATCGGTACCGGTATCAAATAAAATGGAGGCATATTGACTATTTACAAGGAACGTACCATTGACCACGTCATTGTTGGCTTGAGCTTCGTTGGCGTTTATGTTGAAAGCACGCCCACGAGCTCCACCTTGTCTAGCATTGGCAAATCTTGGGCATTGATCATGGAAATGGTTCGGGTTGCCACATTCATAACATGCATGCGCATTTGCAATAGCGGGAGTACATTGATTAGTCACTTGGGTGTTGGTTTGGTTTGGTGTGTTGACTTTCCCGCAAGAGCTTTGGCCCTACAAACATTGACCGTATGGCCATATCTCCCACAATGAGTACAAAGGCGACATGGGATGCTTTGGGGATGATGGTAGTTGCAGGTGGCACAAAGTGGATAGATTCCAACATATGGCTTTTTGGTCGATGCTTGAACCATAGGTGTAGCTTGGTTAACAGGAATAGCAGGAGTGACCACAGCAAAATTTCTAGCATTTCTCTTTCGATTATTGCGAGAGAGTTCAGATGTGGCTTCTTTGATGTGGGTAGGAGGGGTTATGGTGTCGGAAACTTTCTTGCTGCCCTTTTTAGTAAGAGTCCCCGCCTTCACATGATTATCGGTTAAGGTAGCGGACAAACGGATCGCATCCTTAAGTGTTGTAGGATTCCTTCCTAGGACAGTGTCTTGAATTTGTCTAGGTAGTCCCCCAATATACTTTTCAATGTAGCGAGACAAAGGTGTGACCATGTGGGGCACAAGAAGACTCAACTCATGGAACCGAGTTGTATATGCCAAGCTTTCACCACTATCTTGGGCAAGATCCCAAAATTCGGCTTCGAGTTTCTTTACTTCATTTCAAGGACAGAATTCCTCAGTCATTAGCCTTTTAACCTCATCCCAAGGTAAGGCCATTGCTACATCCACACCTCTATTTCTTTTCTCCCCATTCCACCACGTGAGTGCCCGTTTTTGTAAGACACTTGTGGCAAGACGGAGACGAAGGTTGACGGGGCAGTCACTATTGAGAAAGGTATTCTCAATGTTTTCGAACCATTGAAGGATTCCCGTAGCTCCTTCGGTACCATAAAACTTGAGGGGATTACACGAGTTGAAATGCTTGAAAGTGCATTGAGATGGGTTGTTACCACCATTTCCACCATTACCACCATTACCACTATTACTACCATTACCACCATTGTTGCCATTGGTGGCACCATTAGCTTGAGTGAGTTGAGTTACGAGTTGTGCAAGGATAGTAGCGATGTCGGTGTTGGTGTTGGCCACAGGAGCACGACGAGGAGGCATTCTACAAATTTTCACAAGACAAGAAAAGATGTAAGAACTTATGAGAATTGTTTGGATTTAAGATAACAAAATAAAATAGATAATCGTAGTTTGGATTGTACTCAAATAGTGATATAATCACTCGAATACTATGACACATTAAGGTTAATTAAACTTATATAATTTTTAAGGAGACATGCTTTAACCTCTACGTAAACACTTATCTCGGGAATTCCCAGGAAAGCATACGGGTCCCTCGGTTGATTGGGATTTATGCGAAATGCTTTCCTAGACAGAAAACCCAAAATACAGGTGTCACTCTTCCAGATTGCACGTGTCCTCAAATAATTAACAAAGTTTAAAAACCTTAACGAGGAAATAAAGAAAATTTTATGGATTTAGCTTCATGAAGATTCCACATGTTAAGAAAGATATAGATAGAGAAGGAGATAAGAGCATTATGAGGTTTTAGGATATAGAAAAAGATATTGTTTATTTAACTTATTATTTAAGTATATACTAATAAGTCATGGATTTTTTATAAATAAGTCATCAAATAAAATAATAACTAATCATAGTAAGCATGTAGCACATAGCATGTAACACATAACATGTAGCACATAATTATATAAACATGGAGCATGGTATAAGTGGGTGTCCTAAAGTTATAGTCTAGGTCAAGGTGTCTAATAACCTAATTCCCTATAACCAAGGCTCTGATACCAATCTGTCACACCCCGACCAATGGCGGAATCATCAGGGCGGGACATGCAGACTGTTCATAAGCACAAGGTTGACTAAATTGAAATATATAAATTTTCAAACTTCATTTCAAACGAAACCAATTCCAAGAAAAGAAACATAATTGAAATACATAAGTTCTTTATTTATTTTAACTAAGTCCAAGCCTATATGTAGCACATCTTGATCAATCTCACATATTAGGACCTGAAACATGAATAAAATAAAGTCAACTAAAAAGTTGGCGAGTATAACACAGGTTTTTATATAGACAGCATATAGTTGAAAAACAAATCCATACATAACATGATAAATAAGGCATTTATGGGGAGCAGCTCTATTGTGTAACTAAGTACAATCAAACCTTTGTAACTAACATGCAAAATTGTGTTGTCGGTATCAATTACCCCAATCTGGGTGGGTTTGTCAGACTCAATGGATCTATCATTGAAAACTGTCTGCTTGAATAGTTAATGATTGCACATAAGTGTTCACAAAAGTTAGCACACATAGCACTCGGGCATAAAGCTCAAATTGCACACATGAATGTAAATAGGATTTTTATTTGTGTTGTTTGTGTAAATGTAAACATGTAATTTGAATAGTGTTCATGTTTCACCCCAAAAATGTAAAAAGAGTAAAAGGGGCTATGAAATACTCTCCTGGTTTGAAGGCGTAGCTAACAAAGATACTGGATAGAATAAGGATCCTTGAAATGCACAAGTTAACCTAGTGTGTAATGCGTATTGTATCAATAGTGTGCACAAAAGTTTAAGTTTAAAGTTGAATTTGAATTTGTGTATAAGACCATTGATTTGTATTTGAATGTATTGAATACGATATAAAGTTTGAAATAATATTTTTAGAACATTTTGAGTTAAGGTTTGAAATTAAATAGCTAAATAAGTAGGTTAAGGGAGTATTGTTTATGAAAATAGTGTAAGTATTTAATGTAATTAAGTACAAATAAATAATTGTTTTTGTTTAAATATAAATTAAATAAATAATCATTTCCTTATTTATTTATTTATAAAATATCTAACTTAATCATTAAGATACTTTTTAAATAAAAGGTTTAACAACAATTGTAAATTTAATTTTTATAAACTTTAAATAAATAATTTTCATTCCAAGATTAACTATTTGATCTTTCTAAATAGAATTAATGCATTTTTATAAAAATCAACTGTTTTTATTTTGAAATTTAATCAGAAATGTTTATTGTTTGAAAAATATATAAAAATTATAATTCTGTCAAAAATTTAACTCACACACGACCATGCCTGGGAAGGGCACGATCGTGCTCGAACCACGGGCGCGACCGTGTTGATCAAACAGAGGGCTTAACTAACTAAATCATTAGGCATGACCGTGCCTTGGCCAGGCATGATCGTGTCTATGATTCTAAGACACGACTGAGATTAGCCAAAGGGCATGATTGGGTCTGGACAGGAGGACACGACCGCGCTGGTAACCAGCACGACCGCATCTCATGAGGCACGACCGCGCTAGATGATTAGCGCGACCGCGTCTGTTCCAAATCAGGAACGATTTGACTAATTCTTATAATAACAGGGTTGGAAATCATAGGGCTTTCACCCAATAGATTATTACCAGTCTTTTTGTATAGATTAATTGAACTTAAAACGTGTTTAGGACCGGATTCGATTAAACTATTTTGAACGAAAACTAGATTCGGGTTTGAGATGATTTTCATATTAGAAGCCCAAATTAGGATGGACCTTTTGATCTATAGACTAAATCGAATGAAAATATGGTTTCAATTACCAGGAAAGACGATGAATCGATAGGGTACGGTAGAGGAGAGTTCCAGCGACGACGGGTTTGGCTTCCGGCGTCTTCTGATGCGATTCCGGCTATATCGACGTGTCCAGAAGCTTTAGAGATGATCGAGTGATGCGTATGGAGGGCTTGATTGAGAGAATTTTGAGTTGAAATGGAGAATCAGTGGTTTCAAGAATGTTTTGACGGTTTTGTGGTTTAATCGAATGATATTGAGTCAATTGCTGTAATTTGTAGTCTTAATATTTTCGTTAATGGTAATGAAGTGAATATCCGTTACGAAATCAAACGATTCGGTGATTAAAACTGCATTTACGTTTCAACTGGTACTAGGCGCGGCCGTGTCTAAACGAGGCGCGACCGTGCCAAGGCACCGGGCGCAATCGTTCCAAAGCAAGTCGCGCGACCGTGCCAAAGCATTTGGCGTGACCGTGCCAAAACGAGGCGCGACCGTGCCCATTAGGGTTTCTTGCTATTTTTCAACCTCAGACCTTGTAACTTTAGTCTTTAACTTATTTGTATAAACAGATACTTATGTAGTGTTTTAATAGAATATAACCGAGTAAAATTGGTGGATTTGCATTGAAGTATAGTATTTAATTGATGGTACGAATAGAACAAAACAGTGCACTAGAATTGAGTCAGAAATGCATTACATTGAATTGAAATACGGATACTAAAAATCAGAAATGTTACACCAGCTCCTACTCATCAACAACCTCCTAAAAAGAAAAACAAACCTACTTCCAAACCAGAAGACTCAAGAGAAATAATCAGATGGTCATACAGCTCTCAAGACCAATGGTTTGAAGTTTTCAGGGGGAGGACAGAAGTTAAAAGATCAATTTATACATCTGTTGATGAGGTACTACAGCTTCTAGATTCTGATCTAAGAAGAATGATGGAGCTGGGTGAAGTCAATGAGCCCATGAATGAAGGTGGGAGACATCTGCTGCTGGAAATCAAACATAACTTCGACCCCAGCAGAGATGAAATCCTTGATGTCAAACCTCTCCAATCCCACTCTCAATTCATCAGCTGGTCCTACAATGCTGAAAAAGATGAGTTCACATTGACAGATGTTAAAGGACAGAAGATGAGGTGTTCAAGCAAAGCTATCTTCAAAATGGCCAGCAAAGACATCAAGAATCTATCTGAGCTTCCTCTTAACAATCCCAGCAAGGACCAGAGAGGATATGAAGTTGAAATAATTGTCAGCCACATGCAAAAGCTTCAGCAACAAAAGTAGTAAGAGAGTTTTGGTACCATCAGTCTAGGGGGAGTTTGTAGAAATAAAGACTGATGGCTACAAAATTCTCGAAGTACAAATGCTACTTGTTTGCTTACCAAAGCGACAGAGCTTGACTCAATCTTGTGTCATAGGAAACTTAGACATATTTCTTATCGTAAATTTAACCATCTTGTCTGAAACAGTTTAGTTATCGGGGTTCCTAAGCTGAGATTCTCCGTTACATATGACTGTATGCCTTGTAAAAAGGGCAAACAGAAATGGAAGTCTCACAAGCCCAAGCTCCAAAACTTCATCGATACCCCTTTGGAGCTCTTACATATGGATCTGTTTGGTCCCATAAGTATCAGGAGTATTGGAGGGAAGTCATACTGTCTAGTTGTAACTGATGATTTCTCACGTTTTTCTTGGGTGCATTTTCAGGTACAAAGGATGAGACTGCTGACGTTCTTCAATACCTGATCTTGAGCTTGGAATCTTTATGCAAGTAGAAGGTTAGAAGAATAAGGAGTGATAACGGAACTGAGTTCAAGAATAATTTGATGAAACTTTTCTGTCTCAAGAAGGTTATTCGTCACGAATTTAGTGCCCCGTACACACCTTAGCAGAATGGAGTTGCAGAACGGAAGAACATAACACTATTTGAGACTGCAAGGACAATGCTGTCAGATGCAACGCTTCTTGTCACTTTCTGGGCAGAAGCAGTAAACAGACTGCAAGGACAATGACTGCAAGAACATAACACAGCGTGTCACGTCTTAAACTGAGTTCTAGTGGTTAAAAGGCACAATAAAACTTGTTATGAGTTGATTAACAATCGACCTCCCAATCTTGATTACCTAGTTCCTTTTGGTAGTCCCTGCTCTTTATTGTTATAGTACAAAGACCGCAAGTCTAAGTTTCATGCAAAAGCGGTGGAAGGCATCTTCTTAGGATATGTTGCCAACTCACCTTGCAAGAGAGTGTCCAATATTGAGAGTAGGTCAGTGGAAGAATGGTTCGAAGTAGACTACAGTAAACACAGCATTCCACCAGAACCAACTGGTCCTGCTCGGGATTTGATTATGATGCTCTATTCAAGTCGTTCAATCTTCCTGATCTATCTGCAGATGATGCCGCCAATGTGTACGAGTTCTTTGGTGGCGGTGATGACTCCAATTTCTCAACCCGTGCAAATGTACCGATTGTAACTGCCGATTCAAATGCTGTTTCTTCATCTGGAACTCATGATAGTGATAACATTGAAGTTGTTCATGTTAACGGAAATGACACTCAAGCTAATCCTAACACTCGTGTAGGAAATGAAGCTCCAGCTGATCCAATCAACATTGAATCATCGTCCTCTAGATCACAGAATATGGGGGAGTTGAGCACGAATCTAGACACAAATCTCTAGGAACCGCTCATACCAGAGACGAGAGTACATAAGAATCATCCAATTAACAACATTATTAGTGATCCTCATGCCGATGTTCAGACTCGTCATAGAACCATTGCTGAGAACACTAGTTTGTACACTGAGATACTTGACACTGGTATCATGGAAACATGTTTGCATGTTGCATTCGTGTCCTAGTTGGAGCTGAAGAAAGTGAAGGAGGCTCTCGCTGACAACTGCTGGATTGAGGCGATGCAAGATGAACTGTCCCAATTCCAAAAGTTGCATGTGTGGGATTTTGTTGACCTGCCAAGAGGCGTACAACCAATTGGAACTAGATGGGTGTTCAAGTGCAAAACGGATGATCGTCATGTCGTAGTGAAGAATAAAGCAAGGTTAGTTGTTCAAGGATTTTATCAACAAGAGGGCCTAGATTACACTGAAGTATATGCCCCAGTTGCTAGACTTGAGGCCATTCGACTGTTTCTGGCTTATGCCTCCTATGTCGGCTTCAAGGTTTATCAACTTGATGTGAAGAGTGCTTTCCTGTATGGAAAAGTTCATGAAGAGGTCTATGTCACCCAACCTCTAGGTTTTGAAGATACGCATAATATCAATAAAGTGTACAAGCTCGACAAAGAACTTAATGGTCTTCATCAAGCACCTTGGGCATGGTATGAGACTTTATCGAAGCATCTTCTGTCCAATGGTTTCGACCGCGAACAAATTAACTTGACCCTCTTCATTAGGAAAGCAGGAGGTGATATTCTTCTTGTACAAGTCTATGTCGACGACATTATCTTTGGGTCTACAAATGAAGGGATGTGTAGGGAATTCGAACAGGAGATGAAGTCCAAGTTTGAAATGAGAAACATGGGTGAACTGTCATTCTTTCTAGGTCTGCAAGTCAGTCAAAGGCAGGATGGCATTTATCTATGTCAAACTAAGTATGTGCAGGACATCTTGACAAAATACAAGATGAATGATAGCAGTACTTATGGCACACCTATGCCCGTCAATCATGGTCTGCATCCAGACAAAGATGGAAAGGATGTGGATTGCAAATTGTACCATTGGATGATCGGATCTCTTATGTATCTCATAGCTTCAAGGTCCGACATAATGTTTGTTGTATGCTTGTGCTCAAGGTTTCAGTCACAACCAAAGGAGTCTCATCTGATAGCTGTTAAGAGAATCTTCATATACTTAAACGGGAAACCCCGATTGGGTCTTTGGTACTCGAAGTAGCAGTCATTCGACTTCAAAGCCTATACCGATTCTGATTATGGTGGTTGTAACCTTGATAGAAAATCAAACTCAGGTGGATGTCAATTCTTGGGAGACAGGCTGGTCTCCTGGCAGTGCAAGAAGCAGTCAACGGTTTCTGTCTCAACATGTGAAGTAGAGTACATTGTTGCAGCGACCTGTTGTTCTCAAATATTGTGGATCCATCAGCAATTGAGAGATTATGGCTTGAACTAAACTGGAACTCCTCTGTTCATTGACAACAATGCCACGATGTCTATCATGAACAACCCGGTGAAACATTCCAAAACTAAGCATATAGAGATTTGCCACCATTTCATCCGTGATTGTGCTGAAAAGCATTTGGTTGAGCTAGTCAAAGTTCACTCGGATGACAACTTTGCTGACCTTTTCACTAAGGCGTTTGATCGAACCCGTTTTGAACATCTTGTCAACCTGATAGGAATGTTCAATCCTGAGTGAGAAAACTCGTTTTTCAAATCATTTCATGGAAATTAATCTTTATTTCTTTTAAATTTCTTCTGTATAGTTCTGTTTAATTCTCAAATATTTTACAAAAATCCAAACAAAATAGAAAATGGAGAAAATTTCAAAGTTATTTGAAGAAAAGAGGAAATGGTAGTACATCAGTAATGATCTAAACGTCTTAGACTGCACATATAGGAAATGACTGCGTCATGATTACTTGAATGTTTAAGTTGTTTCAGTCTTAATTTGAATATTTGCAAGTAATTAGAATTGTCAATAGGCTATAAGCATTTTTGAATCATTAGTAGTGTGGAAACTAAATCTAGACTACAACTATGATTTGATCCCATGTATGCATGTGTGTGTGTAAAAGAATACAAAAAGATCATTATCAGATAAAGGATGTAAGATTTTAGCAAATATTTTCTTAAGAGACCAGTTCCGGATTATGTCTTTAGCACAATTTTTCGGTTCACTTCACTACCCATACTCACAAGTATGCAATGGGAAGTTGGGCCAAGATATGTCTTGACATCAACCGTTAAGCTTATATTCACCCTTGAATCATACCTAATTCATTGAATTCAAATCCAGATAAAAGTTGGATCCCCTTACCTAAATCCTCAGACTCCATATCTATTAACCTAAATCATCATATGATAATCACAGAAGGAAAAACTAATCAAACCAAGACAACTGAATCACTCGATTCTGAATCTTATGATTCTTGATAATCCTTATGGATTCTGCTTGATTCTTTCTGTGCTAAATGATGTAACTTCATTCTAAAGATTTGAAAATCATTAGGAAAATCTTAGATGCCTTGATATAGTGCAATTTAAATTTTTGTAGCATAACTGTGGGGTACACGTTTTATATCTTATAATTAAGTACCTTAACACACAAGAACATGATTCAAAGATGCTTATGGTCTCAAATCTTATAATATTGACAACTTGAATTTACTTGTTTATATTGCATATTACGTATGAATAAGTAGTACTCCATGACATGATCCTATATTCTTTGATGTTTATTGTGTATCATTTTTACTTACAATAGCCTGATATGATCCTCTGCTCATGACTTTGACCCAAAAATAGCTTGTGTGTATATTCTTGTGCATATTAACTTCATTCAGAAAAGCTCAAAAAGATTTTAAGTTTATGTACAGTTCAATTTTTATCAAAAATGCAAAAAATATTTGTGTTTATCTCCCTTGAATTGTTTTTGAAACCTCCTGATTTAATGTTCATATCCGGTTCGTTATTTGACTTGACTATCTTCATAATTTGAGTTGAAATTGGATTTCACAAGGGTTTCTGCGTACTTGTCAAGTGCGCAGGAATTAAACCTTGCGTACTTGTAAGTACACAAGACTTAAACCTTGCGTACTTGCTAAGTATGCAAGAGTTAAGTCTTGCGCACTTGTTAAGTACGCAAGACCCGAATGTGTGGGTATATATAGTGGACTTAGAAAATTTCTCATACTCAATCTCATTTCAAACAAACCCACTGTGCTATTCCCTCCAATCTGTATTTCCTCAAAAATTTGTGTGTTACAAACGGCTTTTTCGTCCCGATCATTGTTTCACCTTCACTTAACATTCATTCGGTGAGAATCTTAGCCGATTCCATCCGTAAATCATCATGTTTTGGACCGATTCTTGACTGTTCTTGGACCTAAGGTTGGATGTCAAATTTAAGACAAGTTTTGGACGTTCTTTACTGAAATTAAGACATGAATCTTGTTTAAAAACTTAAATCGAACACTAATTACTCATCTATTGTCCTTAACATTGTTTGATTTTGTCTCTGACCCTGGTCTGACCGTCGGTTGAGGTCAGGTTAGATTTAGGTCAAAATTGACATGGTTTTAGCCCAATTTTGGCATTGGACTTGGTCCCATGAGTTCTAAATGCATTTTTCGAAGTTGTGGTGACCTTGAACAACATCAAATTCATCCATTTGGAAAACGTCTGTTTTTGTTCAGGTGTTAGACCTGCGCACTTTGTAAGTATGCAAGACATAACTCTTGCGTACTTACTAAGTACGCAAGGTATAAACCCTGCGTACTTGCTAAGTACTCAGGAAGTCTGGAAAAATTCTTTCTTGTGAATGTGTTATACCATGTCTTGTTTATTCAATTCAAGTGACTATTCTTGATCTTATTGTGTTCATTGTATGTTTTTGCAGTGATGGCTCGTGCGTTTTCCATCGAATTCAATCTGCTGGCTCTAACACAACTCGAGTGGAAGGGTGTTGCACTTGAATACAGGGAGATAGTCGATTTCCTGAACCACTCGAAGATCAGCTATGCTATCTCTGCAGATCAGCTATGCTATCTCTGCAGATCATGTCGTATCAAGACCGTACATGGATCAATTCTAGGCAACAACAGATCATGATTGTTAAGTAACCCCAAACGTCATTAGGGCTACTGTAGCAGGTCAACAGTTAGCCATATCCGAAGACACCATCAGGAGAGTGTTACAGTTCTGGGATCTTGCAACTGACCCAATTACCTATCCTGATTACTTTGTCGATGGTTGTTGGAGGCAGAGAATGGGATACGTCGGTGCAACGGATTATGCTTCGTACAAGAAGATGTGGGTACTCGGTCAATGGCGCTACTTTGCCCACATCATGATCATGTGCATCTCTTCAAGGAAAGCAGGAAAGGATGCCATGGATCATCACTTAGCGGCTGCAATGGTGGGTTTATATCTCAACAAGGGCTATAATTTCTCTAAGTACGTATACAAGGCCATAACTGACTAGATCTATACGGCAGAGAAGTTTAGATTCATGTTGTATCCAAGATTTATGCAGCTGCTAATCAATGATGCGTTTCCAAATCTACCTGCAATTGGGGAAAGATTACAAGTGAAGCGAGTGGACAAGAGAGTATTTGCTCAATTCTTAAAGTCAGGCAGTGTAGAACCTACCCCTGTGCATACTCCTCTCTTCAGACACTTAATCGATGAAACATATGTGGCCCCGGATAATTTCAGATGGTATAGTCCCGAGTCAGAGCCTGAACTAAGTGAACACTCTAACGAGCAAGAAGAGGAAGTTGAAGGTGATGATGAATCTGAAAATGAAGGAGACGAAGAAGAAAGAAGTACTGGTGCTGAAGAATCTGACTATGAAGCTACAAAATCTGATTCTAATGATACACCAAACCAATCACACCCGAGAAGAACGACAGCGGTGACCCTTCCCAAGTCGTCTTCTAAGAGAAAGAGACAAGATAGTACAAGCAGTGAGTATGAACCTGAATCTGATTCTGATGCTGCTATACAAAGACAAAGAAGAGAAAGTACTAACAAGCGTCGGGGGGATAGGCCATTTGCGGCTATCCCTAGAGAAGTAGAAGCTAGTGTTACACGGCAACAAGTGACTGAGGCCGTGAGCACTGCTTCAACCTCTACGTCAACTTCCACTCAGCTATATTAAAGGACGGGGAGGCGGCCACGTGTAACAAGTCAAGCAGCTGCCGCTACTATCTCAGAGAAGGTGCCTAAGATATTACCCCTACCAATTGAGACTATCCATTAACTGATTGTGACGACTCCAATTCAGACTAAGTCGGTCACTATCACACCAACCGCCATTGAAACCACCATCCCAACCTCCATCCCCACAACCACCCTTGAACCCATCAGTCTACCCTACAACTATGGGGACTTTACCCAAGGGTTTGACTTTGATGCGATCTTCTCATCTCCACCCCATACTGTTGAAGCCTCTACATCCAGGGATCCTGATCCCCGTGAAGCGAGGATAACCACTTTGGAAACACAGGTTGCTAGTCTTCTTTAAACTGTTCAGAAATCAAGGGAAGAGTATGAGACACAACAGGCTCAGATAAATTCTTTGGTGGACGAAGTTACTATTCTGCGAAGCAAAAGGATTGGGGCTGAAGAAAGGTTTAAGAATGTGATGGCCCAGAACGAACTCATGATCAAGATAAACAATTTGATTCTGGGACACGGGACGTCTTTAGAGCTACGGTTTGATATGCAGCGAAAAGAACATGAAATGATGGTCAAGTTAGTAGCTGACCTAACCAAGAAGCTTGCTGCTCAAGGGGAGAGAGAGAGAGAGAAGGAAAAGGAGAAGCCATCTAAACCTACCGGTGAGGAGGCTTGTCATCCGGTTGATCTAACCAAGGATGATGACAAAGACAAGGATCCTGAAGCCGGTTGGAAGTGAGCAACAAGATTTGGCGATAGTGCCCATTTCTGCTGTTCCAATGGCTGAAGGGGAGTCGACTCACCAGGAAGGCAGTGATGCTTCTGGTAGTGGAGGAGATAAAGGAAAGTCTGCGGCTGAGGTTCTATACGACCTATCTGATGAGGTCATTCTACTGATTGAGCCAGACTATTCCAAAGAAGCTCAGATTGATGCTCTCAACAACCTGGAGGAAGGAGAGATCGAGTCTGATGATGAATGGGATGTGGATGATGAAGAAGCAGTGGTGGAGTTTCCCAAAGGGGACGGTGAAGGAGTTTATGAGCTTGAGGATGGAGAGATATTTGAAGCTCAAGCCTTTGAAGCTGATTTGAACAAAGTTTCAGTCGAGCCCGAAAGTACTACTGAGGCTTTGACTGAAGCATCTCCCACCGTTCCTAAACCTGTTGATCTAGAGGCGTGGAAAAGTAAATATCCGTATGGTTGGTTTACAAAGGATCAAGCTCCTGTCTGGCAGAAGACATCCATCGTAGACAAATATGGAGCTACAGGTATGATCTTGTTTGTCAAGTTTGACGACGAAAAGAAGCTGTTCGCTATTAAACGGGCTGGTGGGGTTCAATACTTGAAACCTACTAGTGAAGCGTTCAGTTCCCTGCCGAAGTATGATCTGGTGAACCTTGCAAACCGAGAGCTGTTTGGTGATTCTCATCACATGGTGGCAATGGGTTTGTGGAAGACACTACAGAGAGAGGGAAGATCAGGGAACTTTGAAGTCTTCAAGCCTCAGATGCCCAAAAAGTCCGAGATAAAGTATTAAACATCCTGTGACAAACCGTAGTCTAAAGAAGCTGGTTTACAAGTCAGTGCTATGTGAAACCAGGATTCCCCTGAGCAAGTTATCTCAGGATATCCTTGGTAACATATGGTACTGGTACATGGACCCAAAGACAAGTGAGGCAGTGGTGATTAGAAGAGTAAGGTCCGCAGGTGGAAACTTGGAACCAAAGGAACTGATCAGAGTTTTTGATGAAATCACTTTCATTAATTTCTCTGTGAAAGATCTGATGGTCCTAAATGACAGATACTGCATCTACACGGACGAGTGGACAAAGCTTCAAGCATCTAGATACGAAAAGTTGGTCAAGTTTTGTCTCGACTACAAGCTGGAGATGGAAGCTAAAGCTGGTGGAGTTTGAAGACCGAAGACAATCCAACGCTGTTGTCAAGGGGGAGTTTGTTGAAACAAGTTTGTATGACAGACACTCTCGATGTTGTCTTAGCTTATGTACTTGTCTTTATGTATTTGTACTTGTATTTAAGTATCTGTATGTATTGATTATCGAGTCGTAATCACATATGTATGTACTTAGTCGTGTATGTTTTTGTTAAGTGTTGTGCGCACTTAGTTAGTGCGAAGGATGTATATCCTGCGTACATAGCAAGTACGCAAGAACAAAGTCTGCGTACTTGCTAAGTACGCATGAGTTAAAACCTACGCACTTGCTAAGTGCGCATGCAATAGGTCTAGTATATATAGCTGTTAGTGACAGAATGTATGTACGCACTCATTCTCTCTATAGCCGGCTGTGATTATCAATAGACGAAGTTTGAAAGTATCTTGTGTTTTTGTTGTCGGTTTACTTTGTGTTGATTGATACTCCACCTAGTCACGGGCATTCCGCACCCGGTTCGACCAGGAACACACTTGCATGTGACGATTCGAGACACCCGAGGGACCTACACGGGTGTCTCGGATCGTCTCGTACGAGTGTGTGACTAGTCGAACAGGGTGCGAAATGCCCGTGACTAGTTGGAGAATCAAACACACTAAGTAAACCGACAACAAACAAGAGTTACTTTAAAACTTCGTCTATTATCAATCACAGCCGATTACAAGTTACAAGTGAGAGCGTACTTGTCAACTACTACACACGGCTATATATAGCAACAGACCTGTGACCTGCGCACTTATCAAGTGCGTAGGAAGAACTTCCTGCGTACTTGCTAAGTACGCATGTTACATAACCGACGCACTTATCTAAGTGCACACAACACTTAACCATTTACACATACGACTAGTACAATACTAAGTACTTACAGGCATGATTACAACTCGATAACCAGTATATACAAAGACTGAAATACAAAATACAAGTACAAATAACAAATAAAAAAGCAAAGACAACATCCAGAGTGTTTGTCACACATAAGTGCTCCAACAAACTCCCCCTTGACAACAGCTCTGGATTGTCTTTGATTTTCAATCTTCTTCAGCTCTGACTTAGCTTCCCATCTTCATCTTTTAGTCAAAGCAGAACTTGACTAACCAGTCGTATCTTGATGCAAGAAGCTTCGTCCACTCATCCATGTAGATGCAGTATTTATCATGCAGAACCTCCAGATCTTTCACAGAGAAATTGATTAAGCAAATCTCATCAAAAACCCTTATCAGTTCCCTTGGCTCTACACTTTTACCTTTGGACCTTCTCTTGTCCATCATCACCGCCTCGCCCGTCTTTGGATCCACGTACCAGTACCTCATGCTCTCGAGGATATCATGAGGTAACTTGCTTAGGGGAATCCTTGTCTCACATAGCACCGGCTTGTAGACCAATTTTCTTAGTCTTCTGTTCGTCAGAGGATCTCTTATAGATTTATCCCAGACTCTCTTAGGGATCTGAGGCTTGAACACCTCGAAGTTTCTAGATCTACCTTCCCACTGCAATGCTCCCCACAAACCCTTTGCTACAGCATGACTTGTATCACCAAGTAGCTCATGATTTGCCATGTTCACCAAGTCGTATTTGGACAGAGAACTGAATGCCTCACTGGTTGGTTTCAAGTATTGAAACCCCACCAGCTTGTCTATGATTGATAGAATCATCGAAGCGGACAGATAGAATCATCCCTGTTGCTCCATGCTTGTCTATGATTGAAGACTTTTGCCAAGCAGAAGGCTGACTCTTTTTGAACCATCCTTGAGGATACGTGTTCGTCCAGGCGTCAGCATCAGTAGGTTGGGGATCGGTAGGAGAGGCTTCAGTCGAGGTTGCTGCTCCAGTAGCCTCAGCAACACTCTCAGGCTCGACTGAACCTGTTGAAAAAGCAGCTTCAAAGGCTGGAGCCTCAAAAATCTCTCCGTCCTCAAGCTCATAAAATCCCTCACAGTCACCCTTCGGGAACTCCACCAACACATCCTCATCATCCATATCCCAGTCATCGTCAGACTCGATCTCTCCTTCCTCAAGATTGCTGAGAGCATCGATCTGAACTTCCTTGGAATAGTCCGGCTCTAACAATAGGATTACATCATCAGAGAGGTCTTGAAGCACCTAAGCCGCCGACTTTCCTTGAGGACTACCACCACCACTACCCAAAGCATCATGTTGAGTAGACTCCCCCTGAGCCATAGGTACAGCGATAATTAGAACAATCTCCAATGCTTGTTGCTCACTACCACTAGGACCGGCCTCGGGATCCTTGTCTGTGTCATCATCCTTAGTCAAATCAATTGGATGACAAGCTTCATCACCACTCGGCTTCTCCTTCTCCTTCTCATTCTCATTCTCTTTCTCCTTCTCCCTTTGAGCAGCAAGCTTGGCGGACAGTTCTGCTACTAGTTTCGCCATAACCTGGTGTTCCTTTCTTTGGAGTAACAGACGTCCTTCCATTGTTTGCCCATGAGCCAGAATGGTCTCATTTAGCTTAAACAACAACTAATTCTGGGCCATCATGCTCTTAAGCTGCTCCTGGGTACCTTCACCTTGCTACCTCAGACGTGTGACATCATCCACCAACGAGTTTATCCTAACTTGTTGAGCTTCGGACTCACTCTTTGATTTATTAACAGAGTCAAGTAGTGCGGCGACCTGAGTTTCCAGATGTGTAATCCTAGCATCGTGGGGATCTCCTCGATGAGGATGCTTCAGCAGTGCCTTGGATAGGAGAGGAGAAAATATCATCAAAGTCGAACCTGTGAGTGACATCTCCATAGTTGAAGGGTTGATTGATGGCTTGTAGTGTGGTAGTTAGGATTGTAGATGGGACAGTTGAGCTGACCACCACATGTGCAGTGGTTAGTGTGGTGATAACAGAATCAGTCTGAATAGAAGCAGAAATCCCCATTGTTTGGACCGTTGTCATTGGGAGGTAGACTATCTCAAGAATCCCCATTGAGACAGTTGTAGCAGCCACATCACTAGTTACCCATGGCTGCCTCCTCCGTTGATATAGCTGAGCAGAAGATTGAGTAGTACTTGATTGGCCTCGGTCACGAGCTTCTAAATCCCACATGATCACATCAAACGGCCCATCATTCTTCTGCTTAATTCTTCTCTCTGTTCTCTGTCTTCGTACATCAGTCTCTGACTCTGGCTCATAGTCTCTGTCAGGACTGTCTTGTCATCGTCTTTTGGAGGACGACTCGGGAAGGGAAACCTTCATCGTTCTCCTGGGGTGTGTCTGATCTGGTGCGTCATCAGAGACAGATGAATCGGTTTCTGTAGCTTCAGAATCTGACTCTTCAGCACCATCACCTCCTTCTTCTTCATCACCTCCATCACCAGATTCATCATCATCATCATCAGACTCAACTCCATGTTCCTGTTCCTCCTCTACTGGTTCATCTTCTTGTTCATCAGAGTGTTCACTAAGTTCCAGCTCGGAATCAACACTAAAACACCGATCATTGGGAGGGGCCACAGATGCTTCATTGATTAGGTGGGCAAAGAGGGGTGTATGCTTGGGAGTTGGTTCTACACTTCCCGGCTTTAGAAATTGGTCAAACACCCTCTTGTCCACCCTTTTGACTTGCAATCTTTCTCCAATTTGAGGTAGATTGGGCAATGCATCGTTAATTAGCAACTGCACGAACCTTGGATATAAAATAATTCTGAACCTCTATGCTGCATTAATTTGATATGTTAAGGATTTGTAGATGTACTTGGAGAAGTTGTATCCCTTGTTTAGTGACAGCCCAACCATTGCAGCTGCCAAGTCATGTCCCATGGCGTCCTTGCCAGCCTTTCTTGTAGATAGGCACATGATCATGACGTGTGCAAAGTAACGCCATTGGTCAAGTACCCACATCTTCTTGTAAGAGGCATGATATGTCTTCCCAACATAGCCCATCCTTTGTCTCCAGCACCCGTCAATGAAGTAGTCTGGATACGTCACCGGATCAGTAGGTAAGTCTCTGAATTGCAGCACTCTCCTTACGGTTCCTTCTGAAATTTCTATCTCATGCCCTGCCACTGTAGCCCTAATGACGTTTGGGGTTACAGTGCAGTCATGATCAACAGTATCCCAGAACTGCTCCAAATAAGGCCTAGAAACAACAGGATCCGTGGATATTGCATAGCTAATCTTTAATCGGTTCAAGAAATTGATAATCTCCTGGTAGTTCAATGTTGCACCCTTCCATTCTGGATGCGTGAGTGCCAGCATGTTGAATTAATCGGTGAATGCACGGGCCATCTCTGCAATAACTCAAGATAAACAACATTAGAACATATAGAATCATTGGAATGAAACAAACATGACCTAATATAGCACATGCACAATAAACTGAAATCCAGACTTAGAACTTTTTCCAATTTGCCTTTCCTGCGTAGTTGGCAAGTACGCAGGTAATAGTTCTTGCGTTCTTAGTAAGTACGCATGATATACTTCTTGCGTACTTACTAAGTGCGCAGGATCAAGCACTTAGAAAAAAATTTGAAAATCTAAAAATCAATGTTTTGTGAATTGGTAATGGAATTTGGTCACCACATAGTCAAAAAACACTTCTAAGACTCATGGGACCACATCCATTACCAATGTCAAGCAAAAAAATGGTTATTTTGACCTAACCCTGGTCCGACGAAAGAACTACGGTTCCACAGGGGTCAAAGTCTAAATCACACCATGTTAAGGACAAATTTGGTATCACAAAGGTTCGATTACAGATTAGAAAGAAGTTTTAGGTCTTAATTTCACTTAAGAACATCCAAAATCCGTTGAAATGTGATTATCAAACCTTAGGTCCAAAACAGTCAAAGAATCGGTCCAAAACATGTGAATTTGCGGTTGGAATGGTCTAAGAATCTCACCAAATCCTAGTTATATGATGTTGAAACTTGCTATGGGATGGAAAAAGGTCTTAGGAACACACAAATTTTGAGTATGAGAGTATAACAGTGTTGTCGGTGATTTGAAATGAGATGAACTGATAGAAAATGACAAACACATGTATTTATACTCATTGCTAAGCATCTTACGTACTTAGTAAGTGCGTAGGAAGTTACACCTGCATACTTAGTAAGTACACATGACTAATTCCTGATGTAGGTCCTGACGATAGGGTCCCTGTGCTATGATGATTCTAGTCAAGATCTGATCAACAAATCAACTATAGATTAGTTGTTATTGATGAAATAGATAGAAAAGGAAGAAAAAGAGCATAAAACTGAGAACAAATTCTATCAAAACTGATTATTATTCCACTAAGATGATTACAATATGCTCCTGGAAAAATTACAACGATCTACTACCGCCATCCACCATGGGTGAGCTCCCCATGGTGGTGGAACAAACACAAACCAAAAATGCTCTTTAGCTAGTAAACTAATGAAATAACAGAGAAAAATGGTGGAGAAGAGGGTCACTGAGCTATGAAAATGGTCAGGTATAGGGAACATGAGAGAGCCGGTATGTAGACTGCCGATTCTTGTTGAGAGTCGGACGTAACCGACCTAGCGACTCTCAGAGAGTCGGGTGAAGCAGCCTAGCGACTCTCAGAGAGTCGTCTTAAGATAACCTAGCGACTCTTAGAGAGTCGGCTGAAACCAGCCAGGCGACTCTCAGAGTGTCGCTAGCGACTCTTAGACCCATTTTCATACGCGAACCTAAACATCTCGTGATCGCATTAATTGATTAACATCACTCTAAAACTAGACCCAACAAGACATATATTCGCTTCATGTGATTTTCTTCTTGTCTGAACTGCTCGTTGGACAGGACCGATGACATTCTCTAGATGATGTTCTCTGTTGATTCTTTGGACTGGAACAATATCCAGCTGAATTCCTTGGTCAAGATTGCTATGGTTTTGATCAGGGACATCTTCAAGGGAGTTGTTTGCAGAAGTGTCTTCAACAGCATCAGATGCAGTACCCTCATTTGTAGGCGGTGCCTTTATGTCAGCTGCATAGTGATTAATGGTTTCATCTTAATCTTCATGTTCAAATAGATTACTGCTGGTGACATTAGAGCTGCTTGTTCTGGCTTCACTAGCTTCAATAGTGTCGACAAGAGAAGGTGGATCACTTGATGGTCTTTTGATTCTTATGGAAGGATCATTGAAACCCAATCTGTAGTCATTAGTGGAGGAAGTGGCTTACTTTTGTGAAGATGAAGACTCCATATTTGAGAAGATGAGAGGCTCAAATACTTGAGAGAAGGAGTCTATATCAAACAACCAGTCTGGCCCCTTTCCCTGTTCACATGGAATGTGTTCCCTGTATTCCACATTGGTTGATTCTTCAATGATCATGTTTCTAGTGTTGAATACTCTGTAGGCTTTGGATTGAGAGGAATAACCCACAAAGTATCCTTCATCAGATTTGGCACCAAATTTTGGAAGAACACCACTGGTAATAAGAATAGTACATAGGCATCCAAAAGGTTTTAAGAAGCCAATGTAGGGAACTCTATTGAACCACAATTCATAAGGTATTTTGTTGAGAGGCTTGACAATGAGAACTCTATTTTTATATAGCAAGGTGTACTAACTGCCTCAACCTAGAATGTGAGAGGCAGCTTTGAGTCAGCCAACATGGATCTGGCACACTCAATCAGAGTTATGTTTCTTCTTTCAGTAACTCCATTTTGTTGAGGGATTCTTGGAGCACTGTATTGTCTTTGGATACCTTTGTTCTCACAAAAAAATTTCAAGATTTGATTTTTGAACTCTATACCTTGATCACACCTTATTATCTTGACCTTTTGATTCCTTTGATTTTCAACCCTAAGAATGAAGGATTTGAGAATCTCAACAGTTTCATCTTTTGTTCTCAAGAAGTATACCCATGAGAATCTGGTATAGTCATCAGTTATCACCAGATAGTATGACTTCTTTCCCATAGACATGACATTTGTAGGACCAAAGATCCATATGTAGCAGCTATAGTGGAGTATCATTGGAATTAAGTGTCTTAGGCTTGTGAGAACTCTTGTGTTGCTTCCCCTTCAAACATGCTATGCAATGATCTTCAAGTTGGAATTCTTTATCAGGTAGTCCTCTGACTAGATTTCCTTTGACCAACCTATTGATGGTTTTGACATTCACATGACTCAATCTCCTATGTCAAAGAGCAGATTCATCAACTGATGCTTAGGATAGAAAGCAAGATACACTGTCAGATGGTGTAATCTTGTTCATATCAAGCACATAGAGATTGTCTTTTCTTTGAGCAGTTAACAAGATCTTCTCTAGAGGAGGTTTGCTTAGCCCAGGGGATAGCACAAAGCATTCTTCATCTGTGAAAAGCATCCAATGCTTCTGATCATAGATCTGTGACACACTCATGAGATTAGACTTTAATTCTTTCACATAATTCACTCTTTCAATGCTCATCCTTTCATTGGACACAGTTCCTTTTTCCAGTGATAGTCCCTCCCTTTGAATTACTCCCAAAGGCAACATATCCACCATAAAAGTTTCTGAAGTCTGAGAGGATGGACCTATTGCCAGTCATGTGCCTGGAACAACCACTGTCTACAACCTAGGTGTTATCCTTTTTACCTAGTTGTTCCTACACATGAGAAAGTTCTAGTTAGAAAGTGGAACCCAAGAGCTTGCAGACTTGGGTGGGACTTTTGACTTAAGAACAAAATCATCATTAGTTTGGCATTCTATTGATCTAATGGTGATACTCTGAGTTGATGAGGATTTAGACTTTGCTTGCCTTTGTTGAGTCAACTTTGCAGTTCTTTTAGTATTATCAGCAGCAGATGTTGCTTTAGCTGCTGATAGTTCTGCCTGGTTCTTGATATTTCTGGGCTTAGACTGATCAGTAGTAGTTTTAATTGTTGCTGATGGTTTTATCAGATCAGCAACATATTTGATTGATGCTAAAGGCTTAGATTTGTTCTTTGCCTTTTTTTGGCTTCAAGTGATCAGCAACATTCTTGGTTGCTGCTGATGGTTCAACAATCACTGACTTCTCATTCTTTACCTTCCTGTTGAAAGTAGGTTTTTCTGTGGGGATCCTTCTATCGACAGGTTTTTGTCTCTCAGAGGTGATTTTGATTGTTGATGCTGATGATGATAATTGAGAGAGCTGGTTGAAAGGATTAAACTTACAATTTGCAGCAAAGTGGTCTGATTCACCAAAGATAATGCAAGATTTGGGATGTTTACAGTAGCAGCCTTCTTTGGTGGAGAAATGGACTTTCTGAACTGATTTGATCTTGCGTCATAGCTTCTTACCTTCTTGTTTTTGTTTGTTTTCTCAAATGGAAGCAGGTGCTTGCTATATGATTGTATCTGCCACAAATAAAACATGATTTTGCAATCTTATCCCTCTGAGAGTACACATAGTTCTTCCTTTTGAATAGATCTTTGAAGTTCCAGGGATGATTTTTGTTGTGTTCAAAAGTGGCTTTTTCCAATGTCTTCTGAACATATGGCATTCTTTCTCCAGGTGAATGACAGATGTCAAACACTTTCTTTGCAGGGTTAGAGATGGAGGATGTTGAGGATTGTCCCTTTTCAATGATAAGCTTTCTTCCTTGTGGAGGATAGCTGATCTTGATCTGTTTGGCGGGTTGTGTTTCTGTTATGGATGGAATAAAAGGACTTGGAAAGTTAGTTTGAATTACTTTTCCAGATTTGGTGGTTTTTAGAATTACTTCATTGGTGGGAAGTAAAGGAGCTTCACATTTTTTCAGATGAATCAGACTCAGTGGAAGTACTTCATTTTTCTACAACAATGTCTTCATTGGAAGGATCAAGATTTTGGTTTGCATGGTCAAGATTGTTTAGGTTGAAGTTAGGTTCATGTATGGCTATATAATCAGTGGGTGGTGGTACAGATTTGTACTGTTCAGCTTGGTACCCCACACCAGCAGTCACCTTTTCATGGATTTGAGCATCCAACAATCTTTGCAGCTTTTTAGATGCAAACTCATACTTATCAACATGAACCTTTTGATCTGCCAGCTCAGATCTTGTAGCTTTTAACTTAACCAATAGATCATTAATCTGAGTTTCAAAATTAGTTTGTTCATATTTTAATGATGAAATCTCTTTCGTTAGGGATTTAATCCTTTCTTTATAACTGTTTTCAACCTTTTTGAACTCATATTTCATTTGATGAAACTCTTCATTTTGATCTTAGATTTTGGTTATGCATTCTATATCCCAAAACTTTATCAATGCAAGCTTGAGAGCAAAGATGTTCATATACCTGAGGTGGGATCTCTGTGTTGTCTACCATGAGAGCTTGGTTGTTAGCAGAAATATCTTCACATTGAAAGCTCCAGTCAAATTCAGTTGTTCCAACCTGTTGAGTTGCACAAGCAGCAATTTAAGCAGGTTGAGTGTTTTGACCTGCTTAACTTTGTTGAGTCTGTCTTGGTTGTGCAACAGCTGGGTTGGCCTTTGGTGCTTTACATTCTCTGGCAAAATGACCAAGTTGGTTACAGTTGTAGCATCTTAACTTGCTTGTGTCCAAGCCAACTCTGGTGTTTGAACTGTTGCTTGGAATAGGTCTTCTAGTTCTAGAGTAGAACCTTTTTGCTCTGAGAGACAGAATGGCATAAGAATGTTGTATATCCATTTCTTCTAGGTCATCTAGATTAAAGTACTCCAGATCTTCTTTGATGAAGGACATGTTGCTTGGGGTATCAGAAACAAAAGCAGCAGGGTTAGGATTTTGAGGAGGAGCTTCAAGAAGGAATGGAAAGTTGTTTACTTATGAGTTGGGTGTTTGAGGATGTGCGACAATGGGAGGATAATAGTTACTTGAGCTTGGTAATGGGTCAGAGTGTAATGTAGAAGAGGTTGTAGATGATGAGGGTGTAGATGAGTAGCCTGATTTTCTTTCCCTTGCTTGAATCATTTCTAACTCATATGTATTTAACGTACCAAACAGCTCAGTCATGGTGAGAGTCTTCAAGTTTTCAGTTCTTCTAATTGACACTGTGTAGAGTGTCCAGCAACTTGGAAGAGATTTGGTGAACTTTTTGAGAATATCGTTATTCTCTAGCTTGACTTTAGCATACTGCAGCTCACCCATAAGATAAGTGTACATGTTGTACTGGGTTGTAAGAGAGTCACCATCCTTGTACACAAAGTTTTCATATTGTTGCTTCAGAATATTTCTCCTGTTTTCTTTAACTTCTTCAGATCCAACAAACATCTTCTCAAGAGCTTCCCATAGCTCTTTAAGTCTTGTATTCTTTGAAATTATGAAACACTTCATTTGGCAGGCACATTTGAATGGCTCCTAGAGCTCTAAAGTCTACCTCCATCTTCTTGATGTCTTCCTCAGAATACTTTGAAGCTTCTTTAGGGACAGATGGACCTCTAGAATCAGCAGAGGCCACCATTGGCACATAAGGACCATCAAATATGGATCTCCACATTCCATATTCTTGATAGCGGAAAAAACTTTCCATTCTATTTTTCCACATGTCATAATCTTCCCCAGACACCAGCCTTGGTGGACTGAGGCTTCCAATATCATCAAATCTAGTATTTTGTGCCATACTTTGGATGGATGATGTGCCACAAAGAGATAATAGTAACAGCACCAGAGAGTGATTAAACAAATGTGAGTTTGCTTAATCTGAGAGCCAAGCTTTGATACCACTTGTAGGATCAATGTATTACAAGATGGCTCTGAAGTTGATATTGGCGAAAACAATAACAACTATGCAATGCAACAAGCAACAATGAGAATACTGAAAAATGCAAATTGTATTACTCTTCAATGTTGACAAATTACAAGGAAAAACTCTAAGGAAGCACACTTACAACAAAAGAGAAATAATACATATAGAGGAACTTAGAATCAAGACAGACCCTTGAGTCTAAGGATCAGATCAAACACAATCCGTTGATCTTGGACTGATGAGAAGCTACACTACATTTGGTTTACAACAAAAAGACATGTAGCAAAAAAGACAACTGTAATGAAAAGACAACTGCAAACAAAGGTCTTCTTAGTAAACATTGCAGGGCTGATCAGAATAGGAGCATTGTCTTTTGTCATCTGCACCAATAACATTCCTTCTGCTGATAGGTGTGTCAGTGTTGCAAAAGAGATTTCAGTAGTAAAGTCAAAGCTGCTGTTGATTTGCCTATTAGCAGCATCAATGTATGATGCTGCTGAGAAGCCTATCAGCAGCAACCTTAAACTTCAATAGATAAAGCCTATTAGCAACATAGTTGTTGATCAGCAGCATCTGCATCATAAGCGCTTATCAGCAGCAACTTCATTAATGTCAAAATTGTGGAGTCCGCAACATTTACACTTAGAGAATTTTGTAGTCATCAGTCTCTATCTCTACATATGTACTTACATTTATTCTTTCCTAAGTTCTTAGAATCGCGTAACGAGTCATTAGGTGAAACCAAGTGGCTAGTAGGATGTTCGGATTGTGTAAATTTAGACCTCTAACAGGCTTGGATTCTTATTGGGCCTCGAATGGGCTTGGATTTCTATTAGGCCTAGTTGGGTTTAGCCCAACAATTAGGTTTTAGATTCTGGAATTTTGCAGGTGTCACACGTAAAGTATTAAGTACATTCGAAGACTCGAGCTCGTCACCCGAAAATTTAAATGATTCAGGACTATCACAATTATACTAAATTAAACCAGGTTCCGAATACTCACTTGTATTATCACCCACAGTGTCATCCGAGAACCCTTTACCCCTGTCTCATCATCAACGAAAAAATCATCCTCAATGGGTTTTGGTCCACAACTCTGTGGTGTATGAACCGAAGATGGGTCTTGTGCGGAGCCTTGTAGACTTTTGATTTGCACCTCTTCCGTTAAGGTGTCCGGTTCTTGAGCGGCCTTTTCTCTTGCTGTCTTTAAACAAATTAGTTTATCTGTAAGCCTCTCATGTTCATCCAGGAAGTGAAGTTGCTCAGCCTTACTTAAAAGGTGCCACCGAGTGCTCATCATCTCCTGCACTTTCAGCTGCTCCTCCTTGATTGCTTCTTCGACATGTATTTCCTGCACCGAATCACTCTCACAAGACAAGTGTAAAGAATCACATGGAATTGCGTGATCTTGCATGGAATATGTATAGAATTCATCACTATTGAAATTTAGGTCAGAACACTTACCTAGAGGTGGGACTTATGCTGCACCTTCTGTCACTGTTACTTGCACTTTGTCCATTTTCGTCTCCAGTTCTTGTAACATCCCAAAATAAATAGAAACCCAAATAAAGGAAACAAAGTGGGCTTGGCCAAAGTTTCGGCCCATGGGCCCGAAAAATGACAGGGAGCCTTCATAGCAGCAGCCATCAGCCTCTCCCTCATTCACCACACTTGTCACGCAAGTTTCTAGTGAGAGAAAGAGAGAGTGAGAGTTTGGGTCTAGAGAGAGAAAGCTCGGGATCAAGCTCAAAGTCTCGAGGATTGTTGCTCAACATCTCTGGAGCATAAAGGAACGAGAAGGAAGCTATAACAGGTAATTATTATGCCTAAATCTGAGTTTTTGTAACTTTCGGGTTTCGGGTTAATAATCGAGTAAAGGTTTAGATTTTTACGTGTGAAACTGGAAACAAACCACGGGTTTGGGTTCATGGGGGAAAATGGAACATTTCGAACGTAAAAAGTTCATAGCTTGATCGATTAGAACAAAGGGACCAGATCTAGGGTTCTGTTTGGGGAAGAAGACTGCACAGTCGAAACTACTAGTTTCGATATGGATCTATCGAAACTACCTAGTTTCGACAGGGGCAGACCCATCGAAACTACCATAGTTTCAATATAGACCCAAGACCTTAACTAAGAATTTGTATAAGTCATACGACTCGAAACTACTTAGTTTCGATAAGAAGCAGTGACTCGAAACTACTTAGTTTCGATAAGAAGCAGTGACTCGAAACTACTTAGTTTCGATAAGAAGCAGTGACTCGAAACTACTTAGTTTCGATAAGAAGCCAGGGCTCGAAACTACATAGTTTCGATAAGGAGCCAGGACTCGAAACTACCTAGTTTCGATAATGAAACCATGACCCGAAACATCTGAGTCAAGCCTAGTAATGTCTAAGTGTCCCCTAGGAACACAGCCTTACGCCTATGACTTGATTATACAGATTGTGGGTGACCATAGTGACATTCAGGAACCGGCTAGGTGTAAACAGAAACGATTCATCTGGTGAGTTTTTATTGCCCTTTTTCCTAATGGTTTTGGGCTGGCATGCATACTGGTATAGTATTTTATAAAAATGTTATTTTTATAAAATGAAAGGCAAAGTATAGTATTTTATAAAAATGTTATTTTTATAAAATGAAAGGCAAAGTATAGTATTTTATAAAAATGTTATTTTTATAAAATGAAAGATAAAGAACAGAAGAGCATAGTATTATCTTTTAAACAAGTTTTTGAAAGATAACAATGAGCTAAAGAAAGAACGATAAAGGAGCCGTACTTCGGTACAGCTCGACAGTGACAGTGACAGTGACAGTGACAAATACCATGTTATATGCTTATGTGTTAATATGTGTTATTTGTCTATATGAAAGTTATGTGATTGCATTTCTATTTGTGTAATAGTGTAATTGCATTGCATAATAGTTGCATAGTAGAAAGTCCTGCAGGCATGCTAAAGTAGAAGTCTCACCCTGAGGTGTGAGCAATGCTAAAGGAGTCTTACACTTCGGCGTAAGCAATGCTAAAGGAGTCTTACACTTCGGTGTAAGCGATGCTAAAGGAGTCTTCACTTCGGTGTAAGCGAGAAAGTCTCACCCTGAGGTGTGAGCAATGCTAAAGGAGTCTTGCACTAACGTGCAAGCGAGAAAGAAAGTCCCACCCTGAGGTGTGGGCAGCGCTAAAGTAAAAGTCTTACCCTGAGGTGTAAGCAAGATAGGGATCTGGTCCTCGGACCACGATCCATACGTGATAGTTAAAGTATGATAAAGTCACTTGTCAAGTATAAGTGAAATGATAGACAGAGTACAGTGGGACACCCTAACGGGTTTCCTTAAAGATAAAGTTTTAATGACAGATAGTAACGTAACAGATTTATAATTGTAACGTTGTAAAGTTTTAAAGTAATAGTTAAAAGTTTATTTCAAAGAAAGTGAAAGTAAAGCTTAGTTTAATTTAATAAAACTAAGCTACCAAAGATAAAGTTTACAGTTTAAAGTAAAGAGAGAACTCACCAGCGTTAGCTGACTTTTAGTATGCATGACAGGTAAAAAGGGTAAAGCTAAAGAAAGATAAAAGAGCCATGTGGGCTGGATAGCATGGACATCGGGCTGCGGTATTGAAGACTGACATTTCCAATCCTGATAGTTCATGTTATAGACAATATTTCATGTTATAGTTTGATGAATGATTTGAATTAAAGACTTCCGCTGTAATAGATTCTGATTTCCGGTTTAAGAACTATGTTTGTTATGTTGTGTGCCAACTATGAGATGTACCCGTTTTGGGGCGTTTCAAGTTGGTATCAGAGCCATAGTTTGAGAGATTCAGACATTTGCGATAATGTCTGAACTTAAACTGAGAATGGGACAAAGCAAAGGAAGGGAAGGAATGTCAGTCGGAGCAGCCCGTCCATGGAAAGATAGTAGACAGAAGGTAGTCAATGTCCTTACATAGAACATAGACAATAACGCCTTAGTACAGATAGCAGAAAGTAGATGCTTTAGCATAAATAGTACATGCCTTAGCACAGACAGTAGACAGTAGATAGTACGTGCCTTATAGTAGAAACTCTGAACTTGGATGCAAATGTTACTCGGAAAGGAAATGTTCAGAACCCGAGTAGTAAAGTAAATTAGTAATTTCATACCGGTCTCTGTAATTAGTAATTTACAGTACTCGAGGTGTTCTAAATTGTTACCTATCTTGATAACACGAGCTATCCTTGTTCACAGTAGACACTAAATGGCTAGAGCAAAGAGAGGAGGTCGCACTGGGGGTCGTACTGGTCGTCGAGGCCGACCTCCAGGTAACCGGAACCGTCCTGAAGAAAGTGAGCACTCCCGCAACGAAGCTGAATCGGTGCATGTGGAGCATAATGATAGTGGGAACCATGTGTCGGCTCCTAACGATGCCCCTAATGAGGCGCTTGAGTTGGAACCGATTGTGAAAGAAGCTATAGCGGCAGAGGTTACTTCAATCTTGAAGAAAGTTCTACCGGAAGCATTGGGCGAGGCCCTTAAAGAGTTTAATATAGGGAAGAAAGAAACGAAAGAGGAAAGCAGCAAGAGACTTGAAGTCACTGACAGTGATGATTCTGATTATGAAATGGCAACCCGGGGTTGCAACTATAAGTCCTTTCGGGGGTGTGACCCGCCGAAGTATGATGGACGGAAAGATGCTGTTGCCACTTTTGAGTGGATAGAGAGAATGAATGGGGTGATCAACATTAGTGAGTGCCGTGATGATCAAGCGGTCAAGTTTGCCGCTCACTCATTCACTAATGAGGCATTAAGCTGGTGGAGATCGATCGAAAGAATCAAGTCTTCTGCTGAGATGAAAAAGATGAAATGGGACGACATGAAAAAGCTGCTAATCACTAAGTTCTGCCCGCAGAACGAGATTGACAGAGTTGAGAGGGAATTTCTGGGGCTCTGTGCTGGTAGTATGACTCATCGCCAGTATACCTCCAAATATCAAGAGTTGGCTCAGCTGGTTCCACATCTGGTGGACACTGAGGAAAAGAGGATTAAGTACTACATCAAGGGACTACCACAGAAAGTCCGTGTGCACGTGAAAGCTAATGCTCCCACGAGTTTTGAATCTGTGGTATCACTTGCTGGAATAGTTTATGATGACTTCGAATCCGCAGACCCACTGCCTACTGAGAAGAAAGTGACCAATGCCGTTAAACGGCCAGCTAAAGAGTGGGCGGGGCCGGAGACGAAGAAACTGAGGATTGAAGATGGGGTTGAATGTGCTAAGTGTGGCAGGAAGCACTCGGGCGAGTGCCGAGTTGGGTTAAATATGTGCTATAGGTGCGGAAAGACCGGACACTACTCTCGAGAGTGTCCCGGGGCACAGTCTTGTTATAACTGCGGGATACCTGGCCACATGGCCAAAGACTGTCGGAAACCCAAGGCTACTGGCACCGAGAAGGGTAAAGAACCTGAGAAGCCGAAGGCAAGGACCCGGGCGTATGCACTGACACAGGAGGAGGCTAGGGGAGACCCAGATGTTGTGTCAGGTACGTTCATCCTTGACCACACTTATGTTTCAGTATTATTTGATTCGGGTGCCAGTAGGAGTTTTATATCATCTTCTAAGTGTAAAAGAATGAAATGCAAAGTTACTAGAGTAGAGCAGGCCTTTAATGTGGAAACCGCAGTGGGCAAGACCACGATAGTAAGTGAATTGGTAGATAATTGCACGATAAAGATTCATGGCCATAGATTCCCAGTTAGGTTGTATGTTATGACCTTGGGAGGATTCGATATAGTTTTGGGTATGGATTGGTTAGCTGCCAACGAAGCCCGAATAATATGTAGACGAAAGATAGTTCAGCTCAAAGCTCCAGACGGTGGCGAGGTTTTGGTGTACGGGGATCGCGACGGTTCACTAACGAACGTCATATCAATGATAAAGGCAGAGAAGTATATAGGGCGCGGATGCGAGGCCTACCTGGCCTATGTGATAGACAATGATGTAAAGGTGAGAGAGTTAAAAGACGTACCAGTGGTATGTAATTTTCCGGGGGTGTTTCCTGAGGAGTTGCCTGGGTTACCACCTGACCGGGAGACAGAATTCCAGATAGACTTAGTGCCAGGTGCCCAGCCCGTGGCTAAAGCACCGTACCGACTTGCACCTCTGGAGATGAAAGAGCTGATGGTACAGTTGGAAGAACTTTTGGATAGAGGATTTATCAGACCAAGCATTTCTCCATGGGGTGCTCCGGTTCTGTTCGTAAAGAAGAAAGATGGTGCCATGAGAATGTGCATCGACTACAGAGAGTTGAACAAGCGTACAGTAAAGAACAAATATCCGCTACCAAGGATCGATGATCTGTTCGACCAACTACAGGGCGCCAGATGGTTCTCCAAGATCGATCTGCGGTCGGGATATCATCAGTTAAAGGTAAGAGAAGAGGACATACCTAAGACAGCGTTTCGCACGCGTTATGGGCATTACGAGTTTCGCGTGATGTCTTTCGGCTTGACGAACGCTCCGGCAGCATTCATGAGTATGATGAACCAGGTGTGTAGACCGATGCTAGATAGGTCGGTGATAGTGTTTATAGACGACATACTCATTTATTCGAAAAGTGAAGGTGATCATGCTTGTCATCTTCGAGAAGTACTAGAGACGCTACAAAAAGAAAAGTTGTATGCCAAGTTCTCCAAATGCGCGTTCTGGCTTAAGGAAGTCCAATTCTTAGGTCACGTTATCAACGCAGACGGCATTATGGTTGACCCGGCTAAGATAGAGGCAGTACAGGAATGGGAAACCCCGAAGACGCCAACCGAGATTCGGAGTTTTCTGGGATTGGCAGGTTACTATCGAAGGTTCATTCAGGACTTCTCGAGAATAGCTTCGCCACTGACAAAGTTGACACGTAAAGAAGTAAAGTACGAATGGGGTCAGGCTCAGTCCAAAGCATTTGAAGAGTTAAAGAAGAAGTTGACCCAAGCCCCAGTGTTAGCACTACCCGACGGTAACGAGGACCTGGTGGTATATTCTGACGCATCGGGACAAGGGTTAGGGTGTGTTTTGATGCAGAGGGGAAAGGTGATCGCGTATGCGTCACGACAGCTAAAGATCCACGAAATTAACTACCCGACTCACGATTTGGAGCTCGCGGCAGTTGTTTTTGCGTTAAAGATTTGGAGGCATTACCTCTACGGGGTGAAATGCACGATTTATTCGGATCACAAGAGCTTGAAGTATTTCTTCGAACAGAAAGACCTGAATATGCGGCAAAGGCGGTGGTTAGAATTACTGAAAGACTATGACTGTGAGATCCTATACCACCCGGGAAAGGCGAATGTGGTCGCTGATGCCCTAAGTCGTAAGGAGAATCATTCTCCTATTAGGGTAAAAGCGTACCAGTTAGTGATAACCCCAGATTTTATGACAGAGCTAGAAGCAGCACAGAAGGAAGCACTAAAGGAAGAGAACATAAAGAAAGAAAGAATGGTCGGTCAACAGACAAAGTTAGAGTTAAACACTCATGGAGTGAGGACCAGGTGTGGTCGCATGTGGGTACCGAAGGGCGGAGAGCTTAGGGCCAAAGTACTTGACGAGGCCCATAAGTCTCGATATTCCATCCACCCAGGAACCACGAAAATGTACCAGGATTTGAAGAAAGAGTATTGGTGGCCTAACATGAAGAATGATGTGACCGGATATGTAAGCAAGTGTCTGACTTGCTCACAAGTTAAAGCAGAGCATCAGAAACCGTACGGGAAGATCCAGCCTCTGGAAATACCCGAATGGAAGTGGGAGCGTATCACCATGGACTTTATTACAAAGCTGCCCCGCACAGCAAAAGGCCATGATACGATTTGGGTTATAGTGGATCGTCTGACAAAGAGTGCACATTTCTTGCCAATTCGCGAAACGTATTCATCTGAGAAGTTGGCAGAAGTATTTATCAATGAAATTGTCTCTCGACATGGCGTACCGTTATCAATTGTATCTGACCGGGACACCCGATTTACATCGAGGTTCTGGAAAAGATTTCACGAGTCAATGGGTACAAGACTGAACATCAGCACGGCTTATCATCCACAGACGGATGGTCAATCAGAAAGGACCATCCAGACGTTAGAGGATATGCTCCGCGCATGCATTATAGACTTCGGTGGCAGTTGGGATAGTCACCTACCGTTGGCAGAATTCTCCTACAACAACAGTCACCACACCACGATTGGTATGCCGCCCTACGAAATGTTGTATGGTAGAAGATGCCGAACCCCGGTCTGTTGGGGCGAGGTAGGACAGAAAGAGTTGGGGAGTTTAGAGGTAGTCACAACAACCTCTGAAAAGATTGACCAGATCAAGGCCAGAATGAAAGCTGCACAGGACCGTCAAAAGTCCTACGCGGATAAAAGGCGAAGACCAATCGAATTCAAGGTCGGGGATCAAGTACTATTGAAAGTATCTCCCTGGAAGGGGATCATACGATTCAGAAAGAGAGGGAAGTTAAGCCCAAGATTCGTCGGGCCTTTCAAAATACTAGCACGGGTTGGTGAAGTCGCTTACCGGTTAGAATTACCTGATGAGCTGAGTGGAATTCACCCAACCTTCCACGTGTCGCACTTGCGCAAGTGCCTGGCCGACGAATCGGCACACGTGACACTTGACGACATCGAGATAGATAATAGCCTCAATTACATCGAGGAACCCGTCGCCATATTAGACAGGAAAGAAAAGCGGTTACGGAATAAAGTGATACAGTTAGTCAAAGTACAATGGAAGCATCGTAAAGGTTCGGAAGCTACATGGAAACCGAGACAGAAATGAAAGAGTCGTACCCGCACCTGTTTGACTTATAACAGGTTTCGAGGACGAAACCTTTCGTAAGAGGGGTAGACTTGTAACATCCCAAAATAAATAGAAACCCAAATAAAGGAAACAAAGTGGGCTTGGCCAAAGTTTCGGCCCATGGGCCCGAAAAATGACAGGGAGCCTTCATAGCAGCAGCCATCAGCCTCTCCCTCATTCACCACACTTGTCACGCAAGTTTCTAGTGAGAGAAAGAGAGAGTGAGAGTTTGGGTCTAGAGAGAGAAAGCTCGGGATCAAGCTCAAAGTCTCGAGGATTGTTGCTCAACATCTCTGGAGCATAAAGGAACGAGAAGGAAGCTATAACAGGTAATTATTATGCCTAAATCTGAGTTTTTGTAACTTTCGGGTTTCGGGTTAATAATCGAGTAAAGGTTTAGATTTTTACGTGTGAAACTGGAAACAAACCACGGGTTTGGGTTCATGGGGGAAAATGGAACATTTCGAACGTAAAAAGTTCATAGCTTGATCGATTAGAACAAAGGGACCAGATCTAGGGTTCTGTTTGGGGAAGAAGACTGCACAGTCGAAACTACTAGTTTCGATATGGATCTATCGAAACTACCTAGTTTCGACAGGGGCAGACCCATCGAAACTACCATAGTTTCAATATAGACCCAAGACCTTAACTAAGAATTTGTATAAGTCATACGACTCGAAACTACTTAGTTTCGATAAGAAGCAGTGACTCGAAACTACTTAGTTTCGATAAGAAGCAGTGACTCGAAACTACTTAGTTTCGATAAGAAGCAGTGACTCGAAACTACTTAGTTTCGATAAGAAGCCAGGGCTCGAAACTACATAGTTTCGATAAGGAGCCAGGACTCGAAACTACCTAGTTTCGATAATGAAACCATGACCCGAAACATCTGAGTCAAGCCTAGTAATGTCTAAGTGTCCCCTAGGAACACAGCCTTACGCCTATGACTTGATTATACAGATTGTGGGTGACCATAGTGACATTCAGGAACCGGCTAGGTGTAAACAGAAACGATTCATCTGGTGAGTTTTTATTGCCCTTTTTCCTAATGGTTTTGGGCTGGCATGCATACTGGTATAGTATTTTATAAAAATGTTATTTTTATAAAATGAAAGGCAAAGTATAGTATTTTATAAAAATGTTATTTTTATAAAATGAAAGGCAAAGTATAGTATTTTATAAAAATGTTATTTTTATAAAATGAAAGATAAAGAACAGAAGAGCATAGTATTATCTTTTAAACAAGTTTTTGAAAGATAACAATGAGCTAAAGAAAGAACGATAAAGGAGCCGTACTTCGGTACAGCTCGACAGTGACAGTGACAGTGACAGTGACAAATACCATGTTATATGCTTATGTGTTAATATGTGTTATTTGTCTATATGAAAGTTATGTGATTGCATTTCTATTTGTGTAATAGTGTAATTGCATTGCATAATAGTTGCATAGTAGAAAGTCCTGCAGGCATGCTAAAGTAGAAGTCTCACCCTGAGGTGTGAGCAATGCTAAAGGAGTCTTACACTTCGGCGTAAGCAATGCTAAAGGAGTCTTACACTTCGGTGTAAGCGATGCTAAAGGAGTCTTCACTTCGGTGTAAGCGAGAAAGTCTCACCCTGAGGTGTGAGCAATGCTAAAGGAGTCTTGCACTAACGTGCAAGCGAGAAAGAAAGTCCCACCCTGAGGTGTGGGCAGCGCTAAAGTAAAAGTCTTACCCTGAGGTGTAAGCAAGATAGGGATCTGGTCCTCGGACCACGATCCATACGTGATAGTTAAAGTATGATAAAGTCACTTGTCAAGTATAAGTGAAATGATAGACAGAGTACAGTGGGACACCCTAACGGGTTTCCTTAAAGATAAAGTTTTAATGACAGATAGTAACGTAACAGATTTATAATTGTAACGTTGTAAAGTTTTAAAGTAATAGTTAAAAGTTTATTTCAAAGAAAGTGAAAGTAAAGCTTAGTTTAATTTAATAAAACTAAGCTACCAAAGATAAAGTTTACAGTTTAAAGTAAAGAGAGAACTCACCAGCGTTAGCTGACTTTTAGTATGCATGACAGGTAAAAAGGGTAAAGCTAAAGAAAGATAAAAGAGCCATGTGGGCTGGATAGCATGGACATCGGGCTGCGGTATTGAAGACTGACATTTCCAATCCTGATAGTTCATGTTATAGACAATATTTCATGTTATAGTTTGATGAATGATTTGAATTAAAGACTTCCGCTGTAATAGATTCTGATTTCCGGTTTAAGAACTATGTTTGTTATGTTGTGTGCCAACTATGAGATGTACCCGTTTTGGGGCGTTTCAGTTCTGGGGTTTCCAGGATCACTTCACCTGATACATTTTCAGATCCAATAATGTTCCCTTCAAAATCGTAAACCAAACGCTCTCGATTTTTCAGACGTTGTGATTCTATGTAATCCTTTATAGCATGGATTTCCCCATCACACGTCCATGAATTTCCAAATCGACATTCCTGCTATCTATACATTTTTCTCAAAGCAACAGGTGAGATATAACAAAATAAAATTTATAATAACGTACGAAAGATTACTAAACACAAAAGAAAAAAATAATTATAGACTCAAAACCTAAGACACAGCATAGACTCACATATAAACACACTAAAAAGCAAACAAAATGTTGGGTCTAGTTTGAGAATGATGTTACTCAATTAATACGATCAAGAGATGTTTAGGTTCGCATATGAAAATGGGTCTGAGAGTCGCTAGCGACCCTCTGAGAGTCGCTTGGCTGGTTTTAGCCGACTCTCTGAGAGTCGCTAGGTTGTCTTTAGTCGACTCTCTGAGAGTCGTTAGGCTGCTTCAGCCGACTCTCTGAGAGTCGCTAGGTCGGTTACGGCTGACTCTCAGCGAGAATCGACAATCTGTACGCCGACTCTCTCAGGTTCCCTATATTTAGCTGACCATTTTCATAGCTCAGTGATGCTCTTCTCCACCATTTTTCTCTGTTATTTCATTAGTTTAGCTGGCTAGAGAGCGTTTTTGGTTTGTGTTTGTTCCACCACCACGGGGGAGCTCACCCGTGGTGGATGGCGGTAGTAGATCGTTGTAATTATTCCAAGAGCATATTGTAATCATCTTAGTGGAATAATAATCAGTTTTGAGAGATTTTGTTCTTAGTTTTATGCTCTTTTTTCTTGCTTTTCTATTAATTTCATCAAAAACATCTAATCTATAGCTGATTTGTTGATCAAATCTTGACTAGAATGATTATAGAACACGGACCCTATCGTCAGGACCTACACAAAAGACAAGGACAGACTCAATTCACTATGACTCAAAACACAAATAAGACCAATAAATCAATTAAGTTCAATCAAAGCTAGATACTCTGTCGCCTAAGTATCCCTTGCAACAGCGCCAAAAACTTGATGTGATTGGTACGGTGTATAAAAATTACCTAAATTAACCTAAACTCTAGACTCTCCTAAATACTAGACCACAATGACAGGCAAGTGTACCTATCGCGTGCGGTAAAGCCTAATGGAAGTCCGGATATCGAACTCATGAGACACTAGTGACAACTAACTAGACTCTGACTCAACTAACTAACTAATTTAGTTGGGGGGTTTTGTGTTGTCATTCTAAATCTGACAAACTAAAGAGAACTAACGAATGACAACAAACTATCAAGCAAAGTATTTAGACGAACTCACGAATGGGGAAGGCACTACCCAGGTTAAGAATCCTACTTATGAACTTGGATTTCTCTCGGTTGAGGAAACTAATGACAGAACTGGGATTCTAAGCATGATAACCTTTGACAACCTAGTGGATCCATGATCATTCTCAAGGTGTGACTAGAAGGAAACTCTACAGAATGTATAACGCTCACCAGTTAGTTGGATTACTTTTCAGTCTCTCAAGCAACACCAAAGTACCCACAAGACAGATCACCTTTCAGTCTCACTATCTCAATACATTCGAAGAATGCAAAGGGTAACCTGAAAACTCTGGATAAGACACGAACTAGCAAAGATACTAAGAACCCTAGGGGAAACCTCCTTTTAGAGCCTTTGCACCTGGACACCTAACACCAAAGACTAACCGACTACCTCTCACCTTTCAGCTATCGAAGTAGGTAGAATATTTAACCCCTCTAAACTCTCAACTATCGTTCCTATGGATTCGAACGTTCAAAAACCATAAAGTTGTCACAAACACAAAATAGGCAACCTAATATGCATCTATACATGAAAGACATTCACAAAGACACATATGGAACAATAATTCATCATAAATCAGATCTAAATACGCACACACATCAGATCAATTGCAATCAAGTTCGCTACTTTAACATTAAACCATTAATAAGCAACCAAGAATCGATAAAAATCCAAACTTCGCAAAGTATTCATCAAACCCTATAGTAGTCTAGCCACGAATCATAATGTAAGATAAACTATTCAAAAGATAGAAGAAGAAGAACTTAAACTGAATAGGTGTTATCCAATCGATCCACACTTCAATCCTTCAATCCTTGACTCTCTTTTGCTTCTCCACTCCAAAATTGCCCAAAAGACTCAACTTTGACGGCTGGAACTCGACAATTAACCATCGAATGGGTTCTAACCTTTCAAACAATCAAAATAGGCTAAAAAGTCTGCAACTGGAAGTTTTCGCGTACCGCAAAGCCTATGTGGCCAATTCCTCGTGTATCGCCGGATCCAAAATAGTTGGGGAAAATCTTGTTGCCATACCCTCGCGTAATGCGAAGGTGTGAGGTCCCATCGTTCGCGTACCGCGAGGCTCCACAGTCACAGAAAGTTTTCTTCGTTGCCTTCCCAGTTCTAGCTCGTTTTAGCTTCATTTACACACGAACACCTACAAGATATAACCTTATTAAGTACAAGCTATAAATACCCAAAAATGATTACAAAACTATGCTAAAGACGTTACGAAATACAAGGAATTCGAGGTGTGTTTTGCAACACATCACCCCACCCAAAGAAAGACTGATGAAACACGTACGGGTCTGGCCAATGACCCTTAAATAAACATGGCGCTTCCGGGAGGAAACCCGATGATCATGAATAAATTAAGATGTTGGTGCATATGGCAGAACGCGTGGACCTCAGGTTTGGTTTTTCCAAGTTTAAGTTTCTTATACTTCAGCCCCCATGTATGCCTTCTCGATACTAGGACCTTAGTAGCTTAACTACTATCTTTTATTTCCGAATTATGTTTTTATGTTTTCCTTTGTGTGTCAAATAGCATAACATCACCAGGTAGTTTCTCTACTTCTTTAAGAAGTTACACTCCATCTCTACAAACTGGGACGCCAGAATACACATCAAATTTATGAGAAATTAGATGAAGTCTTTAAAGCAAAGTGTTGACAACAGCAACAAAGTTTTGGCCATAGGTTATACAACGAATTGACCGGGGGAGTATCAGTTTCTTTTCCCTTAAAACTTCATGCATTTAAATTCCTACATAGCATTCCATTACATGCATTTATACGTTGAGGGCAATGCACAATTTTAAGTATGGGGTGGGGAATTAGAGATTCAGGACAAGCTTGTAAACTCAAAGCAGTAAAACTAAACTTGTGATTTTCAACCCATTTGACTAAACCTTAAAACCCAAAAAAAATTCAAAATTTTTAAACCCTAAAACCAAAAATCTCTTTGAGTTCGCACTTAATTAAATAAAATAAATACGTGGCAAGTAGAAACAAATGGATATTATGCATACCAAATCACTAAACCCTATCCCATCCGTTTTCATGTGAGAATAATCTGAGCCTTTTCACGAGTTTTATTATTATTATTATTCGCATGCTCTTTCGTTTGGTATATTGAGTGTTTTTTGATCGAACTTTATGCATAATTAGAACTTGTATGACTTATACATATCAAGACCATGAACTAGTAGAAGTATGAATATGATTGAGACTCCTAGGACTTTATTACCCATTATTTATTATACTTAAACCCAAAATCCCAAAAACAATATCCGCCTAGATAGCCCTCTGAGTCTTAGCATTTTCTTTTCTACTACCCACAATTATCACCAAACCAGCTTTACGTAAACACCGGTTATTGGCTAACTGTCTTCAAGATAGAAAAATATTAGAATATCTTATGTCGTTATTTCAAGTTTACAACCGTTGAGGCAATTTGAAAAGAATTATTGAAAAATCAGTCTTGATATGTTGTCTAAAAAAAGTTGGTCTTTTATCGGTTAGACCTTACAGAGCTGGATGTACATTTCTTTGATTTCAATTTGCTTTCTTGTATTCATTTCAAAAAGCCTGAATTACCGCTTGAACTCTAAGAATAAGTTTTCAAAGCAACAAATGATGTAAGAAAACGGTGGCACAAGCAAGAACAACTGCCACCATTCTGCGGCTTGTCAAAAAGCGCAGCTTAAAGAAGAGCCAAAAGATATGACAAATGTGTGAAGGGTGGCAACTGGAGCCACGATGGAAAATGCAGCAAGAATCAAACTTATTCCCAATATGAGTATTCGCATCTAATAAAAGTAGGAGCTGTTAGGCTACAAGCCGAAAGAACCATACGAAAAGGCAGTAACATGTACTACGCAGTGAGCGAAGAGTTAAGAAGGATAAGAGATCTTGTTCTTGGCAATCTGACCATAAACGAGCCCTCGGATTAATTATTCAATGGTCATAAGCTTAAGATGGACCTGCTAGTATTCTCCATCTTAAGTCGTTAAGCCGTAGCTGTTTGTTTCACGTTAGCTGCAGTCCTTGTTAAACCCTTTTAATCCCTAAAACCCAAAAATAGTTTCACTTTCACCCTTTATTTTTCTTTAAGACACATTACAACCCTTTTAAAAGTCCTCTTGATTCATGCATACTACTAGTTAATTGGTGGAGACTTGATTTGAATACAAGCTTATGACCATTGAATAATTTGATTCGAACTTAAGTGTTCCACTTGACTTACATTATCCATATATATTTAACCCTAGAGTTGAGTGAACATTGTGAGGAGTGAAGGATTATGCATAATTGAAGTTCTAGTAGGCTTGTCATGAATTCCATCACCCTGAAAGTAGAAAAGCCCAAAAATAGAATAAGGGACTCATGAGTTATCCCGAAGTTTCCAACTACTTGGAGCTCTGTTACCCTTGTAAAGTTTTTAGTTATGGGATTGATCATGCATGAGTTTAAGTGTGGGGTGTTATGATATGCCATCATTTATACATGTTTTGCATGCATAATAATCCCCATATTATGGTACTAATTGATTAATAACCATGCAATTGATACTTAAAACATTTATATTTCATAATTGCAGGTTATTAGGTGTCTTAAAGATAAACAAAGATAAAATCAATCAAAAACACCAAGAAATCAAGCTTCTAGAAGTATGTTTCTTGAGCTTTGACCCCCAAGAAGTCAACCAAGGTCAACAATAGTCAACAAGCCCCTAAAAGAAAAAAACTGGGCAGCAAGGGAGGGATGCACGGTCGTGCATCCCAATTCACGGGCGTGCATTGCACTCCCTTGTTCCCCAAGCCCCAGTAGACTGTCCTGTGTACCTTGTTTGATTCCCGTGGTGTTTGCACGCCCGTGCAATCCAATGCACGGTCGTGCATTGCTTATTTTGTAGCCTATAATAAGAGGTTTGGGTTCTTCATTCCACACACCTCAAGAAGCAAAGAAACACTATCCAGAGAGAGTATTCTCGTAGTTAGATTAGAAAGTAGAGAGTAGAGAGACTCTTCCTCTTTGTTGCGCAATAGGGGAGCCTACGAAACTCAGCGTTACGCTAGTTAGTATGGCCATTCATGGCTAAACTCTTTGTATTGCTAGGGTGAAGATGAAGTTTGGTACGTTTTAATGTTTAACGTATTAATTATAAGTCCCTGTGACGTCTCCAAACGAGTTAGACGATCACGATCACAACGAATTACTCGATGATTCCTCATATGAGACGGAAGCATGAAGTGAATCAAACACAAACACGAACATAGAAGATAGATGAAACACAGAAACGATGTATATATTCAATAACGAACTCATCATAAGAATACAATACCGAAGAAGTGTACATCTCTACGTTTAAGCTCCAATTCTAATCCCTATGTGAGCTCGACCTAGGGATGGTGACTCACTTCTCACAGAGACTCACTCCCTCTCTATGGATGCTAACTCTAGCATGCTTACCTACAAATGAATACTTAAGTTCCTATTTATAGGAAAACTGAGTCCTCAGGCGAACTTATCAAGTTCGTCCATAACTCTATAGGCGAACTTAGCAAGTGCGCCCAAACATCCCTTAGGCAAACTTAACATGTTCGCTGCATATACACTTAGAATTTTTGCTACAGTTACAAAAACATGCTCTAACATTAATCTAGTGGTATGTTTATGTCTTTAATTATTCGCTCTTAAAATCACCTTCTAGGTGGGCTTTTTATTATTATCTAAACTTGTTTTTACACTTGTGAGTGTTCTTGATTTTAAAGCGTAAGACCATAAAACCTTTTTAATCAAACTTCTCTTGATGCTTGTACATCTTTATACAAGTGGATCTTGATAAGCCAAGTCTTGGTTAATATTAATAAGGTCGTACGTCTTTATACGGACTTTTTATGAGACCAAGAACTGGTGAACTCATGTTGGGAACTGTACGTCTTTATACATGGTCCCATTGTTACACCGCCTCCCAGTGAATAAAGTCAAATCACTCTTTTAATAATAATAACTAAGCACTTAAGTTTGATGTCCTAAACCAACTTGGAGATAACACCAAAGAGTTGAGGGTAATGATGTCCCTAGATGGGAGTCCTACCATTTTATCATTAAAGATTATAATTCGTGAACCAAATGTCGTGAGGACGAGGCTCTAGCGGTGACCCAGGTCACACATCTGTATTAGTCATACCACTGGATTAGTCAACTTAACATTATCATATACCAAGCAGATTCGAAGCCCAAAGCAATACTCTTCATGACCTGATCATTTCCGAGATATTTACTTTCCTACTGTTTACATTTCTGTTATTTACTTTACTGTCAGTTACTTTTCTGCTTCACAAGCAGACAAAACTCACTCACTAATTAAGCTGGCTAAACGATAACAAAAGTTTAGTATTGGAACTCGACTGTGTCCATTGGTTCGATACTTAGTTCTTACAAAACTATATTACGCTGCGATAGGTACACTTGCCTATTGTGTGTGTTTTAAGTTTGAGTGTTTATCATTTTATAAATTTAAAACCTGATCTCGTGAAACCAAAATATCTAAATATTATTATTTAATATTTACTATATCAAACATAACACCATCAAAGGACCATTTAGAAAGAACGAGATTCAGAAAAGGTTCTTATTAAGAGATTGGAAAGTGATAATGTACGTATTCATACACTCCTTGTCATATCGAAAGGGAGGATATGATGTGCTGAGTATGCATTGGAGTGGAATCATGTTGAAAACCTGCAAGGGTGACACGTTTAACCTATCTCATCACATCTTCAAGCACATATGTAACCGGACTAGAGATAACAAGTGGTTATTGTATCCTTGTTTCATTCAAATGATACTTAACTTCTTGCTCAAATATCTACCGCCAAGTGGATGACCATGATGTTTGCTAAAGTAGATACTCGTTTCTACACATACATTCTGAGGAAGTATCATGCATTCTCTGACAAATGGACACCCATGTATAACAACATGTATAGAGAGGAGAGATTGCCAACAACTAAATCTGCTCTGAAGACTGTAAAAGGGAAGAGAGCTGAGAAAGAAACTCAAAAAATTACCGATAAAAGGAAGAAAATTGGTGAGCAAGAAAAAAGGAAAAGGCAAAGCTATTGACCCAGAAGGGGGAAAGAAAAAGAAGCCAAGAACCGGGGGTGACGGTGAGGGATTTATGAGATCTGCCAGAGAAAGATATGTTCGTCAACCGCAAAGAAGTCCTTCAAGACTTCCAACTCCTCCCCCTCATGGTATTACTCAGGAAGACATAGAAGCAGATCATTTAGCACGTGCCGCTCTGAATGCTGAAGGGCATCCTCTGCCCAAGCAGATAGAAGGCACTTCTGGTACAAGGCAATCACCTCCAAAAGATCAGCAACCCCCACAAACAAGAACTCCAAAAAGATTAAAGACTATGGCTAGAAAGTCGACAAAGCCATTGGGAAAACCCGTCCCTCCTCCAAGGAAAGAGCAGTTGGATCCTGATATGGTAGAAAAGTTGGGCTAGAAACAGTAAAGTTAATTCATTGGATGAAGGGGCAAATTGAAGCCGCCATGAATAGAGAGAATGATAGAGAATTGGAGATAGAAGAGGTGAAAGAGACCTTTTTTGAACAAGAGAAGGAGATCGAAAAGCTGAAATTCCAATTAGATAATCAAAAGAGAGTGAATAGGGTTCTGAACGACAATGTCAATGATATGGCCAAAGCATTGATCGTGGTAAGAAAAGGAGGTTCTGCATTGATAAATGAATTGAATCGATTATAGGAAAGGGGAAGAAGAAGAAGAATAAAAGAAAGAGGACCTTGCGGATCCGGAACCAAACACTCAAATGCCAAAAAAGTATGCTGATGAAGCAAATGACGATGCAGGATTGGGAACAGGTGGTACCAGTTCAAGTACACCTGTTACTAAAACTGTCACTGAATCTTGTGAAAAGACTGATGAAGATGTGAATGTTACTGGTAAATCTGAACATCGTTTGTTTCAACATTCGAATGCTAGGTGAATTATTGATGTGTCGGTAGGCTTTGCATGTAATAAAATAGGCGATATTTGTGTGACTAACTAAATTGAAATCTTTGTGTTTTACCCACATCGAATATCGGTTGTTTCAACATTCGAATGCTAGGTGAATCTAGACATGCCATGAGACCAGGATCTTGATGCATTCTTAGCACAAGTTGTTTGCTCTAGTGCCTATATTTGTCAAATATATAATCTAGAGTTAAACACCTCTTACACAGCTGATGGTTCTGGTGAACATCTCGGATAAAAACACGGAAGTCAGTCTGTTTGCCCTTGATTCAGTTTCTGAATTCATTGTATATCCAGATAATAGTTGGATACCCGAATCATCTGATTCTTTACAAATCTCAAATTCTATGAATATATCTGATTCTCTGTCCATACACATATACTCATCTGAAGATTTCATGACTCTATATATATCATTCATCTCATTCACTTTCAGACCAAGACAGTTGATTTTGTACTTCAAATCCACTTGGATTATTTTTCTGTGCTAAGAATACTACCTTCATGTTGGTGATTGGATCATGATCTAGTGAACTCTTACATTGTGTCTTATTTCATTCCATCTCGATTGTAGGGTACACACTGTATTGATTAAATCTTACCTTAATCATCACACGATATCTATTGAAATATGATGCATGAGTTTAAGTGGATGAATATACTGGCAATTGATGTTGAACTGTATAGATCTTGATTTGATACGAAGTGTAATGAGACAGTATGCATTTATGATCCTATGTCAATTTCAGTTCACCAAAAAGAGAAAAGAAAAAGATAAAATGTAAGGCCCCTTTCCCGGGTAACCTCACTTGTTGGATTTACTCATAAACATAGTCATAAATATTGAACTTAAATTTAAAACATTCGAGAGTAGTGAAAACAAACATCATTCAAATACATAACATAACAGCGGATGTCTTAACAATTAAAAAGACAACATTTTCTTAACAATTAAGAGTGGGATGTCAGTCGCTTGCTGGGTAACCATCACGCCTTCGCATGACCCTTCCTTTCTTTACCTGAAATGTATACTAAAAGTCAGCTAACGCTGGTGAGTTCTAGTTTAAAGCGATTAGGTATGAACCTCCTTTTCTTTAAAAGTATGCATAATTATATATACATTTATAAAAATACGTATTCATAGCTTTTGCTTTTCTTTCATCATTCTTATGTGATTACATAGATATGCATTCACCTTTACTTTCCTTAAACATTCATTGGTCATACACATAAGGGTGATCAGCCCGTCTTTTACTGCGTATATCACAAAGACATACGCCCTTAAGCTACCGTCGTAGCCCTTTTACTCGTCTGGTCCTAGAAACCGTCCGCCTTAAAAACCGTCTGGCCAACCTTCGGCCGTCCGTCTTGACCGTACTACCGTCGTAGTCCGTCATATTCGCCCGTCTGCCCTAAGGCATCCGTTTCCCACTTGAACTAATTATACAACCGTGCATCGATCTAGGGACTTACTCCACCGGAGTGGCCATTATTTAGTCTACCTTTCTAGACTCTCTTTTCTGGCTGCATAATAGTCAAGTGGTCGTCCGTCTACCGTAGTAGCCGTTAGCTTTGTTTCCGTCGATAACGTATACATACATTCATAAAATGCAATATATATAATTATAAAGCAAGATTTCATTTATTTACGTTATGCCATTCTTTCATTCATTCTTTGTAAACATACGTTTCATTCTTTGTTCATAATTCATTTTCATATATATATAAATATACCTTAGTATATCACGTATGATCACATTGACATTCATATCATTTATTCATTTAGTGTATACACTTCAGCCCCAAAAACATTTGAATTGATTTGCACATAACATAGAAGGGGGCACATAGAACTCACCTGATGAGCTAGTCTCGTCCTGTCCTAACCGCGGTCCAATGAGTGCCACAAACGATCTGGATTTGTTAATTACACAAACATTAGACCTAATCCCGACACTAACGGTTAAATCATTCTGAATTAAGCGACTATACTGACTTCACTAACGGCCTACTACCTGCGCACTTGCTAACTGCGCAGGACCATACTCATGCGTACTTGACAAGTACGCAGAACATTCTTCTTGCGTACTTGATAAGTACGCAGGATCTTCCTCATACGTACTTGATAAGTACGCAGGACATCCTTCTTGCGTATTTGATAAGTACGCAAGACCTTCCTCATGCGTACTTGATAAGTACCCAGGACATCCTTCTTGCGTATTTGATAAGTACGCAAGACCTGCTTCCCCATCAAGTCCGAAATTCTTGCATGTTAATCCGATCATGCTAATCTTACAACTTTCTATGATTAAAATGTGCGGTTTTCATTCTGGATGCTAGTTCTAAGCTTATTTTCAAGTTTCATCCATAAAAACGTCTCCTATTTAGCTAAAACCCGAAAAACCCCAAAACGAAGAAAAACTCAGTTTAAGGTCGAATCGTTACCTAGATTGTGATTCTGATTCGGAGGTTTTGCTCAGCAGTAACGTGCTCCTTCAATTCCGGTTCGATCCGTCAACTTTCTCTCTCTAGGACTGAGCTCTCCTTTCTCTCTCTAGATGTTGCAAATGAGATAGTTGAGGCTTTCTTGGCCCTTATATAGATGGGTTTCGCTTGGCCCGTTGGAACCCAGCCCGAGCCCATCCATTTTCCTTTCATTTTTTATGATTAAATCTCGATCGCGTTATTTATTTATTTATTTACTATTTTTGGGATGTTACATAAAATAACAAAAAATGTGATATTAACTAAGTGTTGTTCATTTGATGTGTTTTATAGTTCAGTATTGCAAATATATTTAATCTTCTAGTTCTATATGTGTTATAATGTGTTTAGTGTGTTTGTATCATAGAGTCAAAGTTTGTTCTTATATTTTTGTTCATGTTTGTTAGAAAATACTTCATGATATGTTTCTTGTGTGTTTTTGTGTTATAAGTGTTATAGTTGCTGTTTAGAATGCATAAAATCTTGAAAGGGTAGGTCGAGTCTGTAAGCAACTTGACCCACTCGCTAAAATCTTGAAAGGTCCGACAAACGTTAGACTTAGTTTGCCATGTTTTCTGAATCGAATGATTCCTTTCCATGGTGATACCTTTAACAGTACCATGTACCCCACTTGAAACTCTAAATCCCTTCTTCTCTTATCCGCGTATGATTTCTGTCTGTCTTTTGCGGCTTTCATTCGAGCCTTGATTTGATCAAACTTCTCGGAAGTAGCTTTGACCACTTCGAGACTTGCAAAATCCTTTTGTCCAATTTTCCCCCAACAAACTAGGGTACTACATTTCCTCCCATACAACATTTTAAATGGTGGCGTGCCAATAATTGAGTGATAGCTGTTGTTATATGAAAATTCTGCCAATGGTAGGTGGCTGTCCCAGCTCCCACTGAAGTCAATTATACAGGCCCGGAGCATGTCCTCCAAGGTCTGAATGGTCCTTTCCGATTCTCCATCGGTTTGGGGGTGGTAAACGGTGCTGATGTTCAGCCTAGTGCCCATTGCTTCGTTGAATTTCTTCCAAAACCTTGACGTGAATCTAGTATCCCTGTCGGACACAATCGACAGCGGAATACCATGTCTGCTCACAACTTCCTTGATAAATATTTCTACTAGCTTTTCAGACGATGAAGTCTCAAGTATTGGCAAGAAGTGAGCACTCTTTGTCAAGCGGTCGACGATCATCCAAATGGTATCATTGCCTTTAGCTATTCACAGTAGCTTGGTAATGAAGTCCATTGTGATCTCCTCCCACTTCCATTTCGGTATTGGTAAAGGTTGCATTTTACCGCATGGTTTCTGGTGCTCGGCCTTAACTAAGGAACATGTTAGGCACTTGTTCACGTACTCTGTCACATCATTCTTCATGCCAGGCCACCAGTACTCTTTCTTCAAGTCTTGATACATTTTGTTTGTCCCAGGGTAGATAGAATAGCGAGACTTATGGGCCTCATCGAGTATTTTGCCTCTAAGCTCGCCAATCTTAGGTATCCACATCCGGCCAAACCTAGTTCGTACACCGTATGCATTTGCATCCAAATTTCCTTGTTGTCCTACTATTCTTTCTTGTTTTATATTTCTTTCTAATAGTGCTTCATCTTGTGCCTTTGATATTTCACTCATCAAATCAGGCGTTATAATCAACTGACACACTTTGATTCGGATAGGTTCCGATTCTTCCTTTCTGCTTAAAGCGTCAGCCACTACGTTTTCCTTGCCTGGATGGTACAATATCTCACAATCATAGTCCTTCAGTAGCTCTAACCACCTCCTTTGTCTCATGTTTAATTTCTTTTGTTCGAAAAAGAACTTCATGCTATTGTGATCGGAGTAGATGGTGCATTTAACTCCATACAGATAGTGCCTCCATATTTTCAACGCGAAAACTACTGCCGCCAACTCTAGATCATGAGTTGGGTAGTTAACCTCATGAATCTTTAGTTGTCGCGAGGCGTAAGCAATTACCTTTCCTCGTTGCATAAGTACACAACCTAAACCCTGACCTGAAGCGTCAGAGTAGACTACCAAGTCTTCATTTCCCTCAGGTAGTGTCAAGACAGGAGCTTGGGTTTATCGTGTCTTAAGTTCCTCAAACGCGTTGTTTTGGGTTGGACCCCATTCATATTTTACTTCCTTCCATGTCAGTCTAGTTAGTAGCGAGGCTATTCTTGATAAATCTTGAATGAACCTTCGATAGTAGCCTGCCAATCCCAGAAAACTTCGTATCTCTGTTGGTGTCTTCGGGACGTTCCATTCCTTTACTGCCTCAATCTTTGAAGGATCTACATGACCTAGGAATTGGACTTCCCTAAGCCAGAACACGCATTTAGAGAATTTGTGTACAACTCTTCCTGCTTTAGCACCTCCAAAACCTCTCTTAGGTGACAGTGGTGATCACCCTCGCTTTTTGAATATACCAGTATGTCGTCTATAAAAACTATCACTGATCGATCCAACATGGGTCTACATACTCTATTCATCAAATCCATGAACGTTGTTGGTGCGTTGGTCAATCCGAAGGACATCACGAGAAACTCATAATGCCCATAACGTGTGCGAAACGCGGTCTTTGGTACGTCTTCTTCTCTTACTTTGTAGGTCCAGATTTCTCTTATAAATCACTAATTTGATCGATTACACTATGTGTGCGAAAACTATGTGTATGGTGGTGAAACAGATGATAGAGACAGTGTTGGTGAAGATAACAGGCTAACCACACTATGAATCAACACGCGAATGGTATGAAAATGTAAGAACACAGTGGATAAACAACTGCAAATTGTATTGATTCAAGAACAATGTGAAAGAGAAGGTTCAGGGTTACAGCCGCTACTCACACCCTAAACATTCTCAAACTAGGCTATTTATAGTAGTGACAGGTATTGAAACTATGTTCAATCGAAACTACTAGTTTCGATTGACCATTTACAAGTGATACACAGACTGTCGAAACTACCATCTATCGAAACTACTAGTTTCGATTGAACAAACTCAATCGAAACTAAGTAGTTTCGATGGCCCAGACTTAGCTAATAAAGCAGTAAATTACAGAAAACTAAAATTACATTTAATGAAATGACATAAAGTAAGCTAGTCTAAAATTGTTTAAACATACAATAAATGACAACAGCTTATACATAAGATATGACTCTACAATCTCCCCCTAAGCTGTTGCATTACTGTCTTCAGCTCTTCATCAAGCAGCTGGTCCTTCAGTTGTCCTTGGTATAAATGGTTTGACATGGAGAGATACAACCCGTTGGTAGGCCTTAGCATCAGCTTCATCTTCATCACTGAATGCCTGAATGTGATTCTAAAAAAGGATCTCCAGATCTTCAGGCTAAAATTTCAACAGCTCCATAGGCTCAAAGATAGTGATATCTTCCTTGCCCTCGCACTCTATTACTGCACTGCCAATGATTGGGTCATAGTACCACTTTCTGAAAGTTTGTAGCTGGACAGGTACAGGTTTTGGAATGGTGATGGTCTTGTGAGTTTGGGTAGGCTTGTACCTTAAGAACACATATGGCTTGTTAGTCTTAGGCTGAAACCTTGTCTTTGAGATTTTCTTTTGAGTTTTCCTAGGCTTCATTCCTTTGAAATCATTATTGACTTGAGAATGCAGAAATTTCTCAAAGTCATAAGCCATCATGACCTTCCGAGGGATTTGAAGGGGAAGTTTGGCTAAATCCCTGAGGTCATAAAAAGGAAGGGTCTGGAAGTCAGTCATACTTTTAAAGTGCTGACCTCCCCCTTTATATCTTCTTATAATAAAGAGCTTCCTTTCAGCATCATACTTCCAGCCAATTGGAGGCCTCTTTAGTTCTTGATGCTCAACTATCCATTCATATGTTTTAGGAGTTTCCTCCTGAATGATTTTCCTAAACCAAGACTTTCTTGAGATTGGAGGTTCAGGTGCAACAGAAGGTGGATCTTGTGCTAGACTGGATTCGAAGACTGTAGTGGTTGGTTCAGGAGTGACTGTTTTGATAAGATTAATCTGAACATCTTCTTCACCTTTTTCTTCATCAGATGAAGTTTGAATTTCATCTCCTTCTTCCGTAAAGTATCTAGTTCTCTCAGTCTTTTTTTCTTCAGTGGTTAGAATTTTTGGATAAAGATCATTATACCCATAGTTTTCAATGTCATCTAAAAGGGCATTTAGCTCATCATCAGATGGGATGTCTTCTTCATCAAGAATCACGGTCTCTATTTCAGTGGAAGTCCCTTTCCCTCTCTTCCTTGCATCTCTTCTCTCACTTGCTGAGGGCAGGTTTAGTTCTGTTTCTTCAACTTTGACTTCAACTGCCTCTTTTGTCTTTTCAGTATGGCCAGCAAATATAGTTAGTGCAGATTCTGGATTAGTCACAAGGTCAGGAGATGAGGGTTCAACTACAGATGTGGTCTCCCCCTGAGCTGTTGAAGTAGTTGGTTGTTTTTGCACAGGTTTAACCATTGAGGCTTTGAGCTGCTCCACCGCTTCAACTAAAGCCTTGAATTCTTCTTTTTCTTGTGAGATTAGTCTCTGTTGTGTTTCAAGTTGAGTTTGTTGAATCTCAATCTGAGTATGTAAACCCCCAACTTCCAGCTTCAGGTCTTTAACCTCTTCCTGGACATCATGCAAATTAGTTTTTAATCCTTCAATTTCTTCATCTTTCTCTTGAATCTTATCCTGCATTTTCTTCAGTTCAAGGCTTAAAGTTTTAACTCTTGGTACAGGAGAGGTTGAATCATGAGTTGGTGATGTGGGAGTAGTATGGATGGGTGATTGTTGTGGAGATGGTTGTGGAGTGGGTTGTGGAGATGGTTGTGGAGATGGTTGTGGAGTAGCTAATAGAGAATCTGATGAGGATGACAAGTCTTCAAATCCAGTCTTGATTTTCTTTGCCTTAGGCTCTTCTTCCTCAAAATCAGAACCTGACTCAACTTGTCGTTTGGAGGAAGATGCAAGATGCATTGTTCTATCATCTGAATCAGACTTGTAGTAGTCAGATCCATAAATTCCTCCATCCAGAGTTCCACTTGATTCTGCAACTTCCTCCTCAGCTTCATGCATGCCAGCTTTAACATTAACTGGTGGCTCCTGAATTATCTGTAGTTGTTCAACAAAATGAGCCTCTATCACAGGCTCAATTATAGGTTGTTCTTCTTCTTGAACAATAGGAATGTTTATCTCAATCTCAGCTTCATCAATAGGTGGATTACCTTGATCTTGTTCAACTTCCATTTCTTCTTCATCAGATGATAAGATCTCTTCTTCTAGATCAGGGTCAATATCAGGGATAAATTCTTCTTCTTCACCAATAATATGACCAAACAGGGGAACGTCAGCTATAGCCCTGTTGGTTCTCTTGTTAGTACTTCTCATGTAGCTGAGAGTCTTAGCAATCATATGGTCGAACACAAAGGTGTTCCCACCTTGTTGCAGCTCAGGATGAAGATGATTGATGATAATTTGTAAAAATCTAGGATATGCCAGGAATTTCTCCTTCACGGCTCCTGTTAGATTGTCCTTTAACTGTCTGAAGATGAAGCTAGAAAAATTGTAATCTCTTCCCTTGATTATCCCCAAAATAGCTAAGCCTACAGTGCTGTTTGCTGAATCAAACCCTCCTTTTCTGATTGATAGGCAGTGAATAAACACATGCACTATGTATCTCCAGTGGCTTGATAAGGAGTTCTTGATTATCTGACCAATTTTGAATTCATCTGGATGACCCAATCTTCTGAAGCATTCTTTAACATAGAAGATTGGAAATTCAATGGGTGTATCTGGATTGTCATTAAACTGCAGCACCTCTCTAACTGTAGCTTCAGAAAATAAGACTTCTTGGCCAAGCACAGTTGCTCTAATGTGCTCCATGTTTTCAACTTTGATGATTTCTGCAGTCTCCCAAAATTCTCTTATAGATGTCTCAAACACCGGCAGATTGTTGCTGATGGCAAAGTTGATGTTGGAGTTTGCCAGGAAGTTTAAGATAGGAATGAACTCTGCAGCTTTTGGATCATTGGCATTTAGGAATGCACAGACATTGTGTCTTTTTACAAATAAGAGGTCCATACCTGTAAAATTCATCAATTTTGCACAATAAGTAAGATTTCTGAAAATACTTAATCGAAACAAGGTATATCAACACTTAGAAAAATTTTGAACTCATAACTGTCGAAACAACTAGTTTCGATTTGAGATGAACTTGGTTAATTTAACAGCTTTATCGAAACAAGTAGTTTCGATAGAGACTATAAGCTTTGATCAACACTTAAATTTTTTATTTTTTATTTTTAATTAACACTGTCGAAACAACTAGTTTCGATGGAGATGAATGTATCGAAACTATCTAGTTTCGATCAGAGATACTAGGGCAAGTTTGGGTGTCGAAACTGGTAGTTTCGATTGAAAACCTTTTGAGAAATTTTTGAAAGTGTTGAACCCCTTTATCGAAACTATTTGGTTTTGAAACTCAAACCCCTCTGATTCGTTATACTCAGACTAATATAAACAATTTAAAGAAGGGTTTAGAGTGTCCTGTAAGTGACGGAACTTCATCTTACCGAAGGTGAGGCTGTTATCTGCAAGAATACACGTTAATCGTGAGCTCAAAGATAATAGAGATGTATGCAGACACGGATAAGCACAAAAACGACTGTTATTATGAAGATTTAGTCGAACAAATTTTAAACTTTGAAATCCTAGGTCTGCCGATTTGCAAAAATCATCCAAAATGAAGTAGTGAGACATTACCTGATGATGAAGACGATGGTGACAACGGGGAAATCAGGTGATTAATGCTGATATCTTGCAACTCAGACCGATGATTTGAGAAATTTTGCGAATGACAGATAAGACGAAGATGGTTTGAAAAAAACGAGTGAATGTCAGTATGAAGGGAGGGATTGCTTATGAAGGTTTTTAATTTTTGTGAGACAAAAGACAAAAATGCCCCTGTCGAAACAAGTAGCTTCGATAGGACAAACTAGTTTCGATATGCACAAAGTAGTTTCGATAGTTCAAATTAGTTTCGATATGTACAACTAGTTTCGATAGTTCAAATTAGTTTCGATAGTTCAAATTAGTTTCGATATGTACAACTAGTTTCGATAGTTCAAAGTAGTTTCGATATGTACAACTAGTTTCGATAAGTCAAAGTAGTTTCGATATGCACAAAGTAGTTTCGATATGTACAACTAGTTTCATTATTTAATAAATAAAATTATACACAAGATATTTACACTTTTCTTCTTGAAAAAGATCCAACATGAGATCAGATCTGGTCAGTCTCTTGAAACACTTCCTTTTGCAATTCACTACTGTGAGTCCCTGAAGATAGCTGGTATTTGTGCAAAGTAAACCCGAACATTTGTTTGTACAAACATTTCATGTGATTAGAAGGTACCATTTAAGCAATATACAAGGTGTACCCCACATATTAAAATAAAATGATTTGAAAACCTATCAATCCTCAAGAAGTACCCATCTTCATCCTATCATCTCTTTCTGATTAACCAAGGTACCGTTTTAGTAATGTCAAAGTACCACCAAAATAAACTAAGATATCCAAGTGGATTTAGAAAATTTTAAAATAAAATATATCCAAGTAGATATTAAAAAGGTACGAGCATTCTAGATCTTTGCGTAAGCAAAACAGAAGAAGTCGTAAAATTATCCAAGCGGATAGAAAAAATGTTGAACACCCAAGATCTTTGCGTAAGTAAAACAGATGGGGTCAAATCATCCAAATGGATGGGAAAAGGATGAGCACCCGAGATCTTTGCGTAAGCAAAACATACGAGGTCATCGGTGGTAAGTAGCGTTATATTGACGGTCACTTGGCGTATGAATAGGAATCCAATACGTAAGCCTGTATCTGATTAAATCGGTTTTCTTAGATATAAAAATGGGTTAGATGTTTCAATAATGGATTCAAACACACAAGTATGAGATATATATTAGGTTTTCACACTACTTACAAGTTTTAACCATATGTCGGGCCTACCAGCTATACCTCAGTACACACCATCGCTTTTGGTCTATTCCATGTCCAAGAGATGAGATCAGACACTATCATTTCTCAAAGGTCAGATTCAATTTTTCCTACAATTCAAAACCACTTGAAGATTATATACACAACAATTCTTTTCAACATTAAAATATTATATTTCTCCCCCAAAAGATTTGCGTGGATACTGTACATAAAAAAAATAAAATCTTTTTGGAATTTTCTTAGACAATTTAAACAGAATAAAAAAATACTATTCACGCAATTTACTGAAAGTTGATCATTCCAAGCATCTCCACCAGTTGGGCAAATCTGGTAGAGTCAAAAAGCCTTTGTGAAGATGTCTGCGGTTTTTTTATTAGTTTTGACTTCAACAATTTGAATATGCTTCTTTTCCACACAGTCACGGATAAAGTGATGTTTAATTTCAATTTGTTTTGTTTTGGAATGCTGAACGGGGTTTTTGGTGATATGGGGAACGGCAGTGTTGTCACACAGAATGGGTGTCTCATGGAATGTGATCCAATAGTCAAGCATCTGATGGTGTATCCATCTGCTTGGGAACAACATAGGGCTTCGGCAATGTATTCGGCTTCGGCGGTGGATTGGGAAACGGTGGATTGTTTCTTACATTGCCATGAGACAAGGTGGTTGCCAAGGAATTGACAACCTCCAGAAGTGGATTTTTGGTCTAAGTTGCAACCCCCGTAGTCTGAGTCTGAATAAGCCACAAGATCAAACAAGTCAGTTTTAGGATACCACAGACCCAATTTTGGCTTATACCTTAAATATCTTAAAATACGTTTGACAGCAGATAAATGAGAGAGTTTAGGATTAGCCTGAAAACGTGCACACAATCACACTACAAACATGATGTCGGGTCTGCTGGCCGTGAGATACATGAGAGATCCTATCATAGAGCGATAGAGATGCTGATCAACGCTTTCACCATCCACATCAGGAGTCAAACAATGTCGAACTTCCACAAGAGTTTTTACTAGATGGGAATCAACCATTTTGAACTTGGTCAAGATTTCTTTTACGTGTTTTTCTTGATGTATAAGGATTCCTTACTCAGACTGATCAACTTGTAGTCCCAAAAAGAACTTCATTTCCCCCATGGAGCTCATTTCAAACTTAGATCGCATTACTTCTTCAAATTCTTTGCAGAGACGGGGATTTGTAGATCCAAAATGATATCATCCACATAAATTTGCACCATGATTGTATCCTTTTCATCCTTCCGTTTGAACAAAGTTTGGTCAATTGCTCCTCGTGTGAAACCATTCTCAAGCAGATGCTTTGATAAAGTTTCATACCACGCACGAGGTGCTTGGTGAAGACCGTACAATGCTTTGTCTAACTTGTAAACACGGTCTGGAAAATTAGGATCAATGAAACCCGGCGGCTGCTTGACATATACTTCCTCTTGAACTTTGCCATACAAAAATGTGCTTTTGACATCCATTTGATGGACGGTGAAGTCCATGTAGGCTGCATAGGCGAGAAACATTCGGATGGCTTCCAAGCGAGCCACTGGTGCAAAGACTTCCTCATAGTCAATCCCTTCTTCTTGATAGAAACTTTGAACCACCAGACGAGCTTTATTTCGAATCACAGTGCCACCTTCATCCTTTTTGTTGTGAAAAACCCAACGAGTGCCGATTGGAACTTTGTTCTTGGGAAGATCTACCAAATTCCACACATGCAGCTTTGAGAATTGCTGTAGCTCTTCCTGCATAGCTTCCACCCAGCTGTTTTCTAGTAGAGCTGCTTTGATGTTCTTTGGTTCAGCTTGAGAGATGAAGCAAGAAAACATGTTGTTTTCAAATGCTTCACAGGCACTTCAGGTACTAACACCCACATTGAGTGGTCCAATGATGTTTTTGGTGGGATGAATCTTGTGAATTCGCAGTTGGGAATTTCATCTTCTTCCACGACTTCTTCCAAATTGGTAAGATTTTCAGCAGGAGGATCGGCAATATCATTAATAGGATCTTCAGCAGGTGATTGTGGTGCAACATCTACTATTGGAATGGAGTTGTCTTCAACAGTTTCACTTGTTGCACCAGAACCGGAAGACTCCATAGCAGATTCAGTATTAGCAACCACAGGAATTTCAACCTGAGCAGATGAGGAAGAGCCTTGATCATTTATGTTCCCTAGATTATTCACAGAGAAGTAAGGATTAGCATGAGTTGATTCAATAGAGAAATCAGGAAGATTAAATGACTTAAAAACTGAATCGACGTCAAAGAGCCAATTGGGACCGTCTCCTGCGTCCGTATGATTGTTTTCATGCCAATTGATATCAATGGACTCCAGCACTATCCTTTTCTTCTTATGGTAGACACGAAAAGCACGTTGATTGGATGAGTAACCAACAAAATAACATTCATCAGCTTTGGCTTCAAACTTGTTGAGCTGATCTGAAGTGTTCAGCATTGTGCACACACACCCAAATTTTCTGAAGAAATCGATAACTGGCTTGCGCTTGTACATGATCTCATAAGGTGTCTTGTTGCAACTTTTAGTGATAAGAACCCGATTTTGCACAAAACATGCAGTGTTGACCGCCTCAGCCCAGAAAGTCACGAGAAGCTTAGAGTCAACAATCATAGTTCGTGCAGCTTCAATTAAAGTGTGGTTTCTTCTTTCAGCTACACCGTTTTGTTGAGGAGTACGAGGTGCACTAAATTGTTGAGAAATTCCTTTGCTTTCACACAATGAATCAAGAGTCGGATTTTTGAATTTTGTTCCATGATCGCTGCGGATAGTCTTCACACTTAGATTGAAGAGGTTCTCAATTTGAAGCAAATAGGTTTTTAAAATCTCTGGCGTCTCATCTTTCTTGGCTAAGAAAAACACCCAAGTGAATCGAGAAAAATCATCTGTTACCACCAGACAGTATGACTTTTGTCCAAGACTCATGACACTCACCGGACCAAAAAGATCCATGTGAAGCAATTGGAGAGGAGAGTCAATGGAATTGGTGGTTTTAGGCTTATGTGAAGATTTGTGCTGTTTTCCCTTGGAACATGAGATACAGTGTTCCATAGGAGTGAAGTATTTGAGAGGTAATCCAGTGACTAGGTTGCCTCAAACCAGTCGGTTCATTGTTTTGAAATTGACATGTCCCAACCTCTTATGCCACAGAAAAGATTCATCTTCGGAAGCCTTTTAGAGAAAACACGATGATGGGTTGTTCATATTCAAGCTATATGTGTTGTATCTTCTGGGAGCACGTATGAGAATAAGTTCTTCTGGAATCACCACTCCTGGCTTCAAGATAAGACATTCTTTTGAATTGAATAAGGCACAAAAGTCCTTATCACAAATCTGTGAGACACTCATCAGATTGTATTTCAACTGAGGAACAAAGTTGACAAATTCCAGACTATTTACTCCATTTGATACTGTTCCTTGTCCTTCAATCTTTCCTCCTCTTGGGTTTCCAGCAAAAGCAACATACTCTCCATCAATTTGATAATAATCTTGCAGCAAGTTAAAGTGCCTAGTCATATGTCTTGAACATCCACTATCTACATGCCAGATGTTATCGCCGGTTCTTCTTGATTGACCCTATACAAAACGAACCATTTATACGTTTTGACCAAAATTGTTTCAATCAAGAGATCTTAGTGTCAGGATATGACATCTCATTGGAATCAGAATTACAACCATCCTTTGATGAAGCACGGTCATCAAATAGAACATTATTTTTAATTTTCCACGTTCGTTTTAAATAATTTTTAGCATTTTTAATTCTTTTACGCCTAGATTTCCTACTGTGAGAAGATTTAGGCAACACGTATGAATTTAATGAACTTTTGGAAGGCGATTCTTCATTAGAATTTGTGGTTGTCAATTTACAACTTTTTGAAACATGATTTGAAGCACCACAACTAAAACAAACATTTTCACAAGATATCTTAGCCTGATAATAGTCATCACAAGATGAAGATGATTGTGATGTTGAGGAATCTGAACATGAGACGGTTCTCTCATCAATAACTTTGTCTTGAAGACGATGTGCATCCTTTAATCTGAAAAATTCCATGTTGCTCATGGTTTCACGTGGTACATCATTCACAATAATTCCTGCACTTTTAATTTTTGTAACACATGACATAACATTCAAAGATTTAGGAACAAAAGGCAAAGCATTTTTAAATTTAGAAACATCACATCCCAAACCCGTATGCTCAGCAGGCATAGAATCAAAATACAAGTTTTTAACGTGTTCACAAATATTTGGTTTTGACACGGACATATTATTACATTCATCCGACTCAAGTTCTTTTAAAAAAGTTCTATCATTAGCACTCTTATCACAATCATCTTCGGAATTTACACAATTTGATTCTGCACAAGAAGCAAAACGGTTAGAATCGGAGGACGTAATATAATCATCAGCAGATAATGTACAAACAAAAGGTGTAGAAACATGTGGTGTTGGCATATCAGCAAATCTCCCTGATTTAGAAAAAGGAGGTGGATGAGAGTTATACCCAAGACCTTCTGTGTCTTTTCTATTAAATTGTTTATCAATTATTCCAAACAGAATTTTCTGATCCATATCCATGTGGTCAACCTGTAATTTGGCTTTTTCTGCCTTTTGGAGTTTTTCAGTTAAAATCGTATTATTAATGGTTTGAGTATTGAGTTGTACAATTAAAGAACGATTTTCACCAGATATGTCACGAATTTTCTTTAAGTAAAGTTTCTCATTTTTGGCAACAGAGTCATACATCACCTTAATGTGATTTCGTTCATCAATCAAGGCATGATTGATGAATCTGTATTTTTGAATTTCATTTAAGCAAGATCTAGAATTACACAGTTTAGAGATAACCTCAGCAGGCACAGCAGTGAGATCCTCAGCAGGTTCAATCATGACACACTTGCCCATGTCCTCCACATAAGCCATCAAGGCTTTATCAGCAGCATCATCAGCTTGGTCTCCCCAATGATAGTGTCCATCAGCTTGACACACAAGAGCTGTGGAACTTGAAGATGTGTTTATCTTTGGAGGATTGGCAGCTTGTTTCCCAGAGGAAATCTTCTTTTCTTGCTGATCCTTGGAGGACAGCTCCTTGCAGTTTCTGGCAAAGTGACCCAGCTGATCACAATTGTAGCATCTCACCTTCTTGATATCAAACCCAAGTGTCTTTCCCTGCTTGAATCTGTCTATGCCAGTCCTTTTGATGAATCTTTTGGCTCTTAAGGTCAACATGGCCATGCACCAATCAATGTCCATTTTCTCCAAATCATCAGGATTAATTTGCTCCAAATCATCAGGTTGAAAGCTAACCGGTGTTAGATTTCCAGAAATCAGTGCATCATAGCACGACATGAAAGCCGTCAAGATTGGGACATAATCATCAGGAATCATGGTGACAGTCTTTTGAGGAGCAGAGGAGCTGGTAGAATTAAATGCAGCAGCTGAAGGAGGGACATCAGTCTGAAAGTATGGGCTACCGGATGAGCTTGATCCAGCAATAAGAGCTGTGTTTCCAGACTGATTTTACGGGGTGACTGCTCCCTTCTTAATCTCAATTTAATAAGATTCAAGAATGCTATAGACTTCCTGTTGAGACAGAGCACTCAGATTTTCAGTCTTTTTTATCATGATTCGATACATATTCCATTCCTCAGGAAGAGAATCTAGGAGTTTCTTGTTTAGATCAAGAGTAGGGTATTCGACTCCCATTACTTTCAACCTTGATACAATGCTTGAGAAACAGTTAATCAAATCAGATATTGATTCTCCCCTTACACTGCTGAACATCGCATATTGTTTCTTGATCAGATCTCTTTTGCTTTCCCTGACATCCTCACTTCCCTCATATCTTGTGCACAATGCAGCCCATAAGTCTTTGGCAGTTGTGTACTCAGCAAGGATGTTGAAAATATCCATAGGAAGAGCCATGGTAATAGTCCCGTAGGCCTTATTGTCTCGGGCAATCAAGGCAAGATCTTTCTCATCATACTCAGATACTAGCTTAGGACGTTGAACATCAGCGGTGGTAGTTACGGGCTTGCGGGGACCATCGGTGATAGAACTCAACAATGTATAATCGTGAAATTGAAATAAAAGCTTCATCTTTTTAGTCCAGTCATCAAATTCTCTTGTGGACACAAGAGCAGGTGGTTTATTTCCCCCAGAATGTTCTGTTGAACTTGAAGTGGCCATGATATTCGGAATCGAAACTAAAAACAGTAACTAGTTTCGATAGAACAACTTCTATCGAAACAACTAGTTTCGATAGAACAACTTTTATCGAAACAACTAGTTTCGATAAGCCAACTTTTATCGAAACAACTAGTTTCGATACTAAAAAATTCACAGACAAGTTTCGATAACCTCAGTTTCTATATAAGACAAAAAATCTAGTTTCGATAGTACCTTCTCCCGACAAAATGTAGACAAGAAGTTTCGATGATCAACAAAAATCAGAAACTGTCCCCAGTAGTTTCGATGCCTTCTTCTCCAAGCTCAGAAATACTCCATTGATGACAAGCTCCAGAAATCAATAGTTCAGAAATGACAAACCAATCCAGCGAAAACCTTCGGCTAACACTCCTGATCACTAATCCAACCTCTGATTCTTGAAATCACGAACAAAAATCCTTGAAAACGATGAAACAGTACGTCTGAGATGTTATGTGCAAATTTCAACAAAAACCTCAAAATACCTCACAAATCACCTAGAATCGATCACAAAACCTGATAACACTCAAAAACACTAGAGCATAAAGCTCTGATACCAATTGTAGGTCCAGATTTCTCTTATAAATCACTAATTTGATCGATTACACACACACACACAGGCGGAAACTGTGTGTATGGTGGTGAAACAGATGATAGAGACAGTGTTGGTGAAGATAACAGGCTAACCACACTATGAATCAACACGCGAATGGTATGAAAATGTAAGAACACAGTGAATAAACTACTGCAAATTATATTGATTCAAGAACAATGTGAAAGAGAAGGTTCAGGGTTACAGCCGCTACTCACACCCTAAACATTCTCAAACTAGGCTATTTATAGTAGTGACAGGTATCGAAACTATGTTCAATCGAAACTAGTAGTTTCAATTGACCATTTACAAGTGATACACAGACTGTCGAAACTACCATCTATTGAAACTACTAGTTTCGATTGAACAAACTCAATCGAAACTAAGTAGTTTCGATGGCCCAGACTTAGCTAATAAAGCAGTAAATTACAGAAAACTGAAATTACATTTAATGAAATGATATAAAGTAAGCTAGTCTAAAATTGTTTAAACATACAATAAATGACAACAGCTTATACATAAGATATGACTCTACATACTTTCAACTGATGGTAACCCGACCTAAGATCGATCTTAGAGAACCAACTCGCACCTTGAAGTTGATCAAAAAGGTCGTCTATTTTAGGCAGTGGTATTTGTTCTTTACTGTCCTCTTGTTCAATTCGTGGTAGTCAATGCACATACGCATGCTGCCGTCCTTCTTCTTTACAAATAGTACTGGACCTCCCCATGGTGAAATGCTCGGTCTGATAAATCCTTTTTCTGTTAATTCCTCTAGTTGAGACATCAATTCTTTCATTTCTGACGGAGCCAATCGGTAGGGGGCTTTGGCAACGGGCTCAGCTCCTGGCAGTAAGTCAATCTAAAATTCTATTTCCCAATCGGGTGGCAACCTAGGTAGATCCTTAGGGAACACTTCCGGAAAGTTGCACACCACGGGTACGTTCTTTAGTTCTTTCGTTTTCATGCTATCGTTAATAACATACGCCAGATAAGCTTCGCTACCGCACCTCATGTAACTTTCGGCCTTGATCATCGAGATGACGTTTAGCATCGTGCAATTCCAATCCCCATAAGCTGTAATTGGACTGCCTCTAGGAGCTTTGAGGTGTATCCTCTTACGTTTACAAATGATTTGAGCTTCGTTGGTAGCTAGCCAATCCATACCCAATACTATATCGAATCCTCCTAAGGTGAGAAGGAATAATCTAGAAGGAAACTTATGGCCCTCTATTTCTATGATGCAATCCTATGTTACTTGGTATACTGCCGAATTTTTACCAACGACGATTTGTACGCTAAAGGCCTTACTATGGTGTTGATAGTGCAATCTAGTTTACGACTAAATGCATTGGATATAAAGCTTTTACTAGCACCAGATTCAAATAAAATAGCAGCATGTTCATCATTTACTAGGAACGTACCTGACACAACATCAAGGTTTCCCCTTGCTTCCTCCTCAGTTAAGGCATAGGCCCGAGTCCTTTCCTTTGGCTGTTCCTGTTCCCTCTCTTTTCCTGAACCAGATCGGCCGGCCTTCCTACAGTTCATTGTCAGATGTCCAAACAATCCACATACCTGACACTTGACGTCTTTTACGCATTCTCGGGAGAAGTGCCCCGGCTTCCCGCACTTATAACATGTGGTGGTGCCGATTCGGCACTCTCCAAGATGTTGCCTTCCACATTTCTTGCAAGTTTCATATTCATCTGACCTTGGTTTCTTAATTCCAGTTGCTACATTCCCTTTTCCGGTGCCTCTAGACGGGTTCTCCCACTTTCTCTTTTGTGTCTCAGGTGCCGGGTCCTCATTGGCATAATCGTCGCAGACGATTCCGCTCAGATTCACTACCGACTCGAAGGTCGAGGGTAGATTAGCTTTCACATGAACACGGACCTTTTGAGGTAGGCCCTTCACATAGTACTTGATCATTCGTTCTTCTGTCTCTACCAGGTGGGGTACTAGTTGAGCTAGCTCATTGAACCTAGAAGTATACTGGCGGTGCGTCTTGTTGCCAGCCTTAAAGTTTAGGAATTCATTCTCCACTCGATCAATTTCGTTCTGAGGACAGAACATTTGGATTACCAGCTTCTTCAGGTCTTCCCATGTCATTCTGGCAAGAGCGTTTGGTGACTTTGTCCTCTGGATGTTCCTCCACCAACTTAGTGCCTCATTGGTGAAAGAATGAGCAACATACTTAACAGCCTGGTCCGGTCGACACTCGCTGATGTTGATTACAGCGTTCATCCTCTCAATCCATTCGAACGTAGCCACTGAATCCTTGTTTCCATCGAACTTGGGTGGGTCTCCATCCTTGAAACCTTTGTAAGTACACCCACGATTGCTTGATCCCACCTTTACTTCATCCCCATCACTGTCATACACTTTCTCTTCATGGTCTCCTTCATCCTCCTCTCGTGCACACTCTCGGTGTGTTTTGCGTACACACTCTCGGTGTGTTCTTCGTGCACACTCTCTTCCTCTTCAAGTCTTTGATTCAACGGAGGTCTACCTACTCGGCCAGTGCGACCGCCTCGGCGTCCGGTCCTCCCTCCACCAGCCATAGTTCTTAGTTTTCTGATAGTTATAAAGGAAATACATCAATGTCTTTTCTTCAGATCATAGTTTGGAACAGTACGAGCAAAGTAAATTGTTAATTACATTGACCGGTTTGTGATTACTAATTTACATTGCTTTTCGGTTTCAAAACTCTTCAAATCGGTTGTGACATTGACATCTATTAGTTCTAAGTTAAGGTATCTATTCTTATCCAAGTGCATTAACTTTAGTACTTACTTACCGTGCTGGCATAGGTTGGTTACCCGTACTGACATCCGTGCGTTGGTCCCATAATCAGCTTGAGTCCAGACATTTAGGGATGTTTGAATCTCTCAAACTATTGCTCTGAAACCAACTTGTAAGGCCCCTTTCCTGGGCAACATCACTTGTTGTATTTACTCACAAACATAGTCATAAATACTGAACCTATATTAAAAACATTCGAGAGTAGTGAAAACAAACATCATTCAAATACATAACATAACAGCGGAAGTCTTAACAATTAAAAAGACAACATTTTCTTAACAATTAAGAGTGGGATGTCAGTCGCTTGTCGGGTAACCATCACGCCTTCGCACGACCCTTCCTTTCTTTACCTGAAATGTATACTAAAAGTCAGCTAACGCTGGTGAGTTCTAGTTTAAAGCGATGAGGTATGAACATCCTTTTCTTTAAAAGTATGCATAATTATATATACATTTATAAAAATACGTATTCATAGCTTTTGCTTTTCTTTCATCATTCTTATGTGATTACATAGATATGCATTCACCTTTACTTTCCTTAAACATTCATTGGTCATACACATAAGGGTGATCAACCAGTCTTTTACTGCGTATATCACAAAGACATACGCCCTTAAGCTACCGTCGTAGCCCTTTTACTCGTCCGGTCCTAGAAACCGTCCGCCTTAAAAACCGTCCGGCCAACCTTCGGCCGTCCGTCTTAACCGTCCTACCGTCGAAGTCCGTCATATTCGCCCGTCTGCCCTAAGGCATCCATTTCCCACTTGAACTAATTATACAACCGTGCATCGATCTAGGGACTTACTACACCGTAGTAGCCATTATTTAGTCTACCTTTCTAGACTCTCTTTTATGGCTGCATAATAGTCAAGTGGTCGTCCGTCTACCGTAGTAGCCGTTAGCTTCGTTTCCGTCCATAACGTATACATACATTCATAACATGCAATATATATAATTATAAAGCAAGATTTCATTTATTTATGTTATGCCATTCTTTCATTCATTCTTTGTAAACATGCGTTTCATTCTTTGTTCATAATTCATTTTCATATATATATATATAAATATACCTTAGTATATCATGTATGATTACATTGACATTCATATCATTTATTCATTTAGTGTATACACTTCAGCCCCAAAACATTTGAATTGATTTGCACATAACATAGAAGGGGGCACATAGAACTCACCTGATGAGCTAGTCTCGTCCTATCCTAACCGTGGTCCAATGAGTGCCACACACGATCTGGATTTGTTAATTACACATATATTAGACCTAATCTCGACTCTAACGGTTAAATCATTCTGAATTAAGCGACTAAACTGACTTCACTAACGGCCTGCTACCTGCGCACTTGCTAAGTGCGCAGGACCATACTCATGCGTACTTGACAAGTACGCAGGACATTCTTCTTGCATACTTGATAAGTACGCAGGATTTTCCTCATGCGTACTTGATAAGTACGCAGGACATCCTTCTTGCGTATTTGATAAGTACGCAAGACCTTCCTCATGTGTACTTGATAAGTACGCAGGACATCCTTCTTGCGTATTTGATAAGTACGCAAGACCTGCTTCCCCATTAAGTCCGAATTTCTTGCATGTTAACCCGATCATGCTAATTTTACAACTTTCTTTGATCAAAATGTGCGGTTTTCATTCTAGATGCTAGTTCTAAGCTTATTTTCAAGTTTCATCCATAAAAACGTCTCCTATTTAGCTAAAACCCGAAAAATCCCAAAACGAAGAAAAACTCAGTTTAAGGTCGAATCGTTACCTGGATTGTGATTCTGATTCGGAGGATTTGCTCACAAGCTCAGCAGTAACGTGCTCCTTCAATTCCGGGTCGATCCGTCAACTTTCTCTCTCTAGGCCTGAGCTCTCCTTTCTCTCTCTTGATGTTGCAAATGGGAGAGTTGAGGCTTTCTTGGCTCTTATATAGATGGGTTTCCCTCGGCCCGTTGGAACCCAGCCCGAGCCCATCCATTTTCCTTTCATTTTTAACGATTAAATCTTGATCGCGTTATTTATTTATTTACTATTTTTGGGATGTTACATAAAATAACAAAAAATGTGATATTAACTAAGTGTTGTTCATTTGATGTGTTTTATAGTTCAGTATTGCAAATATAGTTAATCTTCTAGTTCTATATGTGTTATAATGTGTTTAGTGTGTTTGTATCATAGAGTCAAAGTTTGTTCTTATATTTTTGTTCATGTTTGTTAGAAAATACTTCATGATATGTTTCTTGTGTGTTTTTGTGTTACAAGTCTTATAGTTGCTGTTTAGAATGCATAAAAGTTATTCAAAAACATCTTGGAACATGTCTTAATGATTCTGAGATCGGATTATTGATAAAAGGCTAAAAATTTCGTAAGTAAAAAAATTTCGAATGAATAATATGTCTGAAATCTACTTCGTCCGAAATAGTTCTCGATTGAAAAGTCGGGTTCTAAATGTGTTTTCGTCTGAAATATCTGAAGGTATATATACATGTTTTCGATTGAAATCTGTTTCACCACCATTGTTGAGTTTTCGAGCTTGATTCTGAATTCATCAAAGTATCGTGTTTTCGTGCGAAATCTCGAAGGTGTTCGAGATTTGTTACGACATTGAGTTTTTAGACATCAAGGTATGTTTTCTTGACCCATAGAGTAAGATAAGATAAATCCATGGACCTAGATTTGATAGTTTTTTATCTGTCCGAAATCTTTATTGAATGGTCCGAAATCTTTGAGGAATGGACCGAAATTGTTTTCGGATGGAAATGAAGAGTCATAACTCTTATTTGTCCGAAAAAGATTTCGATCGAAATGGATTTTTGATAGTGGGTTTTCGTTCGAAATCTCTGCAGTTGAGTTTTTCTGAGAAATTATGTTTTCATTCGAAAAGGTTTTTGAACAAGGAGTTTTCGACTGAAATCTTTTGAGTTGAAACTTTTATTAGTTTGAGTTTTCGATCGAAAAAGATTTCGAGCAAGACTTTTCGTCCGAAATCTTTGGAGTTAGCAAAACTTGAAAAATTTCTGATACTTAATATTTCGTGTTGTGCAGTCATGAATCGATTCAAGTTTGATGCTAGGCACAATATTTGTGCGTGTTTGACCTAAATTACCAGGAAATCAAGAGGGTATGTGGAGATAGTTCGGTTTCTCAACAAATCAAGGATATGAACCGCAATATCAACTCAAGTAACTGTTTATGAATCACAAATTCGAGAATTCTGGAATAAAGTCGAATACAAACATGTCAATAAGGAGATTTGGATAGAAAGTACTGTTGGCGGGAAGAAGATCAAATTTAATGAACAAGTCATCAGGGAGGTGCTGAATTTCAGGGACAATGTTAACTTTTCGTATAGAATCAGTTATACTCAAGTTTCACAGATTATTCAAACCACGGGTTATGAAGGTGATTTTCCAAGGAGACATGTTACTAAGACCTTATTATGGAAGTAGTGGAGATATCTGGTACATGTCTTCATTCATTGTCTAGGACCGAGGACTGGTGCTTTTGATCAGATCGATGAAGTCTTTAGTCGTGCTCTAGTTTGTCTAGCTACTCACTGAAGATTCAACTTCTCAAGGATGATATTTGAGGCAATGATAAACAATTTTGTTGGACCAAGGCAGAACAACAAATTCTTGCTATATCTGAGGTTCGTACAAATGATCATAAATACTCCTCTGCCATATTTATTGAACGATGGAGTAGAACTGCCACTAGAGCATATGTTAGAAACACTATTTAGTAGCATGAACACAATAAGGAAGAAAAGAAAATTCTCTAGGCAACTGACACCGTTATTTGCTAATATGCTTGAAGAAAACCCTGATCCTGATTTCGGAGTAAATGATGAAGTTGATGATATTTTAAGTAGTGGTGTAGAGGATAATGAAGGTGATGATGATGACGGTAATGATGATGAAGGTGGTGATGGTGGTGTAGGTTAAGGAAATGTTAATCAGGAAGGTGAACAACCTGTTAATAATCAAGTACCGGAAGCTGAAACTGAGAATGAAGTTGCTGAGACACATTATGTGACTGGCGATTTATCTGTATTTGTTTAGAATTCTTTGCAACAGTTAAGAGGGAGTCTGTTAGAGCAAGAATTTGTAACTGTAGCAAAAATTCTAAGTGTATATGTAGCGAACTGGTTAAGTTCGCCTAAGGGAATGTTTAGGCGAACTTAACAAGCGAACTTACTAAGTTCGCCTATGTAATTATGGGCGAACTTGTTAAGTTCGCCTGCAGACTCAGTTTTCCTATAAATAGGAACTTAAATGTTCATTTTTAGGTAAGCAATGCTAGGGTTAGCATCCAGAGAGATGGAGTGAGTCTCTGTGAGAAGTGAGTCACAATCCCTAGGTAGAGCTCACTAGGGATTGCAATTGGAGCTTAAACGTAGAGATGTATACTTCTTCGGTATTATATTCGTATGACGAGTTTTTTATTGAATACATACAATTGTTTTTGCTGTACATCTATCTATTCTATGTTCGTGTTTGGTTGACTCATTTCGTGCTTCCGTCTCATACGTTGAATCATCGAGTAATTCGTTTGATCGTGTGCGTTCTGCTCGATTGAGGACGCCACAGGGACTTATAGAAGTTCCTATAGTTGATAGGTCAGCATGTGTAAATGAAAGTGATCAACACAAGGAAGATGGTTCAAGTTTGAATGTGAGAGAACCAGTAAATGTTTCAGAAGAAGTTCGAGTTGATATTCCTATGGAAACACCTGATGTTGAAGCAACAGCAACAACAAAAACTCCAGTCAAGAGAAAAGAAGCTGAAGCTGAAAAGACCATGCCTTCTAGACCTCCTCCGTCTAAAGGTATCGTGATCAAAGAGCCTGGACAAAAGAGACTGAAAACTATGGCACAAAGATATACAGGCAAGAGTAAGGCAAAAGAAGTACCAGATCCTTTGAAGCAAAAGGTTTCTAAAGATTACAAGTTAATTGATGAAGAATTTGCAAACTATGCAACTCAAGAAACGGCAAATTTAGTGAGTCAGCTGAAAACTCAAATAGCAAATCTACAAAGTCGTGACGCTGCTAGTGCCCTAGAAACTAGAGAGTTGAGGGCAAGAGATAATAGACGACAAGTACAGGTTGAACAACAACAGATACAAATTAATCAACTTCAAGGAATTGTACAAGATCTACTAAAGCATCTGGGTATGTCAATTAAAAGCAATGTTGAAATCCCTCAACCTAGTCTTGAAGCAACAAGGATACTGTGAATCAAGAAGGACTATCATCTAACCCTCATCAAGATAAACCTACAAATGATGATGAAACTATATTTGGATCACAATATATGTTTGATGTGGATTCTCTATTAAATCAACAAGGAGAGGGTATGGAAGTGGATGATAAAGAAGAGAGAGAAAGAAAAGGAAGAGGAAGAATAGGATGTTATTATAACTGATGTTAAAAGGAATAACAATGATCCATCTGACGATGATGATAGTAGTAGTGGATGTTCAGGTGTCGGTAGTGGTTCTAATAATCATGATTCAAGTGATGAAGGTGAGTCAGATAAAAGTTATGAAAAGTATGAATATGAACAGAAACAAACTTATGCCGAAAGCGATGGGAATATCATTAGGAAGATGGACACGGTAGTAGATGAAAAAATTCATTTTGATGAACCAAGTGAAGAAAATACTACAGATGAAGCTCAAACAGATTCTACTACAAAGAAGGAGGTACATGATAAGAGTTTGTGGTGGAAGTTTAGTGAGAAACAATCAATTGTCAAGCAAATAACTCAAAAGATCAGAAATCTAAGAAAAGCATTGACTGGGCAGATCTTAGGTTAGAAGTATAGCAAAGATAAGAGATGTATGTGATCAAGAGGGTTGAATGGGATATTCAATATTTTGATACATGTTATAAGCTGCAGACATTACCGAGATGGGACGTCAGAGATTTAAGTCATCTCAAATTGATCAATTAATCAAACAGCACTCGTGCTTCTGATTTTGAGAAATTCTTGAGACATTAGTGTGAGCAAGATAGTTCTACATCATTCCAGCCACAAATTCCTATGTGTGTGAAGATAAAAAGGAGAGACAGGACGACTGGTGATAAAAAGTTCAAATACATTGTTCAACCAGCTGATACAGTGTCGACTGTATATATTCCTGAAAGAAAAGATAGCTTCATAAAGGACTTTGATCGATGGTTCTATGATAGCAATACTCATGAAGTAGTGATTTTACAAAGAGGCTTACCAGAATTCAGAATTTTTGATCCAATGGACCTCTTCAGTTTGTCCGATGAAGATCTCAAGATTCTCTATTACAACACAATCCGGTGTGACATGAACACAATGATAAGGAATGAAGCAAAGTTGTACATGCGGGTTGTTTCTCGTTGTTTGTCTATGAGAGCAGAAGCTGAGATCATAAATAAGCGTTTGCAGGATCTGGATGCTAAAGAGATCAAGATTGAGACCAAGCCTGATGTCAACAAGACAGAAGACTTGTAATTCAATGGACTAGGGGGAGATTGTTAGAACCTAGTAGTCCATCGAATTCAAGATCTTTAGATCATATTTTCTCAAGTATAAAGTTTTCGATCGAAATAGTTTTCGGACGAGAACTTTGTACTATATATAAGTCCACCCATGCTTACTTGGGAGAAAGAAGCAGCAGATACCTTGGATTGGATCAATGACATGGTGTCCACCATTCATTTTAGTGAAAGCCGACCGGACCAAGTGGTAATGTTCGGTACAAAATCATTAAAGGGAGAAGCAGCACACTGGTGGAAAACTGTGAAACAAGCAAAGGGTGACCAAGCGGTCGGACTGATGAGGTGGAATGACCTGAAAGCGTTGGTAAATCTCGGTCAACCCCGTTAACTCTATTACAAACCCCAGGGACTATTTCTACGATGATTCAAACTTATATGCAATTAAACTGCAAGGACTATTTGTGTAATTAGTCAAAACTCAATCTGTTGACTTTGTAAAGTTAAAATCAAGTATGTGAGTGTTCTATTGTCTTTTGAAAAGTCAAACTTCGATGATTTTGATCCAATTCAAACTGTAACCATCCATGGCTGTCCAAATTCGTAACTGAAGTTCAGTATAATGGCAAAGTCGATCATCAATGTACCATTTAACACCATCACTGATCACAAATTAATCCATTATAATCATTCAAGTCGTAACCACCGAACTCGTCTCTTATACTCACTAAATCGACCAAATTCTCGTATCATACTACAAACAAACGCACTTCAAACCTTTATCGAGTTCCTATGAGTCATGTGCACCCATCAATTTCACCGGAGACGTAGCAGGAGACGTCGGGGACAAACGCCTCGAAGCCGCAACTATGGTCTAGCCGATTTCTATCAATTCGGTATCATCCAAGGTAATTAGTCACATCCTCAGACTCGTTTCAATGTATAGATTGAAAGCCCATTGCTGATTCAAACTTATAACATCGAATCGGTGAAGAACAAATTCTAGGGTTCAAACTCTATTGGGTTTAATCAAATTCAGGTCTAGACACGTTTTAAATCCAATTAATGTATATGAATAGTTTCTCAACACATCACTCTTTGAAAACCCCATGAATTCGGCAACTGTTATTACAAGTATGGATCAAATCGATTTGGTGTTCATACCCTAGGGTCCCGGGTTTCTAACTGAGAATTTAACGATCCTATACTCAATAAATTTGCAATTAAATTCGCCTAAAGATTCGCAAAACACTGATTAACAAAACCCCTAGATTATTTTCATCAATCGAAACCGAATTCAGTGGATTTAGGGAGGAGTTTTGGTTCGGTTCGCGATCTAAGAGAAGAACGCAAGGGTGTTGAAGATTAAAACGCACCAGAACCGGTTCCTGTTGTGATTGTCCTAGCATGTGGGTTGGTTAAAACGCATAGATGTTAGGGAGGAGACCCGGGTTCGAGCCCTCCTCCCTTGTTTTCTTTTTAAACCATACTTTTAACATTATTTTAAGTATAAAATCAATTATTATATTATTATATTGAAATATTAAGATGTCATAACCCGGAAACTCGCCCGTAGGCTCGGGTTTGAATTTTGTAACACATTTCTAATATTGTTTCACACTTTTATAATAATATATTATACTATTATTCAACTTATAACTTCGAATAAAATAATATATTTATATTATTTTCAAACCGTAACTCCAATTAATAATAATATATTTATATATTATTTTCGCCACGGTTATAAACGTAGTATAATGTTTCAAACTAGTATAATAATATATTTATTTATATTATTTCTCACGTTGTTATAATCCGAATAAAATAATAGTTTTATTATTTTGTCACAAAATTTGATGATCGTGATATTCTCTAATATAATAATGTATATTATTTTTCTAAACCATTATTGAATGGTACAAGCATATGATATGTATTAAATATTATTATTCGTAAATAGAGACGTTCGTCGCATAACGCATTTATCTTAATAATTAAGAATTCCTTGTTTCCCGTGGACACGTTCGTCTACTAGTTGATCCTTAGAATGTTTTAGGATGTTCAACTTTCCGTATCGTTGTCACAAATCCCGTTGTATCCCTAATTGTTGTGTATTTAATTCTAGGGCATACATATACAGTTCACAGGCAATCTCTTGTGTTACCTACTTGCATCCTTGTGTGGTGCCACCTACTTATACTCAAACTCAGGTGAGTTTCAAGGCCCCTTTTTACTTGTTTTCCAGTTAGGGGAGAAACATGCATATACACGAACATCATTTTACTTGTTTTCCCGTTGGGGAGAAACATGCATACAAACAAACAGTATTTTACTTGTTTCCTGTTGGGAGGAAACATGCATACGAACAGACATCCTTTTACTTGTCTTCCCACCGGGGAGAGACATACATATGAACGGACATGGATCACATAGTATTTTGCTACCACTTGTGTACCTAAGTGCAGACATAACATGCAAAGTCCTTACACACTCGGACCGTTAATATATGGAGTATAGCGAGGAAATTTGAGTAGTACTACTGGGTTTGACAAACCCCACCCGGGTTAGTCGCGCTAACTTGATTGGAGGTCTAACTGGTGTAAATTGTCCTAGACATTTGCCATTGTTGATGTTAGCAATGGCGGAAGGCATCTCAAACATAAACAGTCAGCTTCGGTTTCGAACGCTTAGAGTAACTTGTACATTGCCTAGCTAGCAATAGGTGTGACTTATGCATGTGGATCGTGCCAACACTCAAACAGTTTATTTACTTGTAAACCTGTGAACTCACCAACCTTGTGTTGACACTTTTTCTTACATGTTTCTCTGGTCGCTAAGGCACAAGTTACACACTTAGGATATGCATGGAGCCCTACTATCATTTCATCCTCATGCAAACATTCAAAACAATTTACTTGTTTTATTAAACTAAACTTGGGCGCGCTTGTTTTGCACATTTATTTTCTTATTTAAAGGCTTCAATATTAACTCTGAACTTTTATGATATTTCATTTATGTCCCATATAGTGTCGTTTGATGTAACTAATGATTAAGATCCTGGTTTGTCACACACCAAACGGTAAATCTCTGTTAGTGGAATTTGGGGGGGTGACAGATTGGTATCAAAGCCATTGGTTATAGAGAACTAGGATTGCATACTAGACTATAACCACACACATTAGTTGCACAACATAGACACTCATACATGATACACATAGCATCCATACATACAATGCATTACAGGGACACATCATTTGCATTGCATCATCATTCCCAGTGACGACACTCGGGGAATCACCAGAACAACATTCACCCCCGTCCGAGGGCAGCGAAACGGAGCCTTCAGAGGAGTCACTTACATCACCATCACTTGTTGGGTATGGTGGGCTTTCTCAGGTCCATGTTATGAACATCACTCAACACTAACGCATATCTCTTTGGGAGTTTGGATCGTCGGAGGCGAGTCGCTACTGTACCCACTATCAACAACACCCCGAGTGAAGGCAGACCGTTGCATGCATTATTACAGAATCCAATGACATGTAGTTGTCATCATTTTCCTGAACCACGGGCTCGCGTCTTTGGTCGATAGTCTGTTGAAGATAGATTGACCACAAAGTTGAGAATGCATTGCTCATTGCATACTCAGACCCTATCCTGACTCAGTTGGAAGGACGGCTACTTTGCTGCTTCCAGTAACTCGTATTCATGAATTGGTTTCATTTATTGAAGTCGCATTTCATGTACATGTTTGTTTCATGCTCTCATCTACAATCCGCTGGATTGGACTCTTGTATTGTGTTTCAACTCGAGTGAATACTCGGATCAAACGATTCCTGACTACTAATCCTGATATGAGTCCTAGTTGATCAACTTATGGTTAATGACTAAGCTTTTTGATAACTTATCATCTCTGACAATACTCTGTATTTGGAAATACAACCTAAAGGACATTATGACACAGGACAGGGAGAACTAGGGTGAGCATGCAAAGCAAATTATCATTACTGGTGCACACGTAATAGTAATTTGAGGTGCATGTAAGTCCTAGTGAAACCTAGTGTGTGGATAAATGGTCCTAATCAGTGATTTACAGACTTTAGTTTCCACTGTCTGTAGAAATTCTCATAACCCACTCAACGACTAGTTGGTATCGTTAGACCCGTTCAACAGTTGATAGACACGACTATCAGATTGAAAATGTTTACGGACACACGGAGCTATCATCAATAGAATCCATCCTTTTATCTCACTCATGTAAGAGTCTTAGTGAAATTAAGACGCTCATCTAAACGTGATCACATAAACCATCTTGATTGAAATTCTAATAGAATCTCATGGCAAACTTATCGACTCCAACTATGTAAGCGGAATTTGTGGAATTCTTTCTAAGATAACATGTTATTCCTTACACTCCAACAATAAATTCCCTTGACTCTACTAACTTATCCTGTGACTAGTCCTTAGTCTAATTTGATTTATACCCCAAGATATCCAACTCTGTAAACGGACTTCTTTCCCCGCAAAGTGATCCCGTTGTTTCAATGACTTTAGAAAACGGGGATTTAGTCCAACCAACCATCGGTTGAACGCGACTACTTAAACAGACATCATATCCCTTATGTTACTGGATTCTCTATCTCATTAGATTTTTCTTTCCTACATGTGAACCTCTACCCTTGACCTTTGCATTGACCGACGCTTACATTATAAACACGGGTCTCATTAGAAGTCCCAACATGACCTCACAAATTTCATATTAGTGCGTCGTACTCCAACCCTATTAGAAATTATGTACACTATAGGATATAGTGGGCGGTCAAATGACCAAAGCAACTCCCATTCTTAGAAGACGTAAACTAGGATTGGTTAGTTATAAGCTTAACATTGACATTATGCTAGTCACACTGGGCAGCTTTGACGTGATCATCTGTATGGATTGGTTATCTAAGAACCAAGCCGAAATTGTTTGTTGTAAGAAAATCGTTCGCACTCCTCTCCCGAGTGGAGAAACCCTTCTGTCCAAGGCGAAAGGATTGGTGCAGTCGTTAGCATCATATACTTCTTGAAAGCACAAAAGTGTTTTCGAAAAGGTCATACTGCCATTTTAACTCGTCGCCGAGCAGCCGCATGAGGAGAAGAAGATTGGCGACATCCCAATCGTACGTGACTATCCGGAAGTATTTCCCGAAGACTTTCCTGGTCTGGCACCGCATCGTCAAGTGAAATTTCAAATCGACCTAGCACCCGGAGCAGCGCGGATTGATCGGCACCTTACAGACTTGCACCTAGTGAATTGTAGGAGCTATCCACTCAACTGCAAGAGTTGTTGGGTAAAGGTTCCGTCCGACCTAGCTCATCGCCATGGGGAGCTCCAGTCTTATTTGTCAATATGAATGACGGGACTTTTCGCAGGTGCATAGACTATTATGAGTTGAACAAAGTGACGATCAAGAATTGTTATCCTCTACCCCGCATTGATGATCTGTTTGATCAACTCCAACGAATCAAGTTTCTATTCCAAGATAGATCTTAGATCCGGTTACCATCAACTGAGAGTCCGAGATGAGGATATCTCTAAGACTGTCTTCAGAACTAGGTACGGCCACTATGAGTTTATGGTCATGCCTTTCGGACTGACCAACGCACCCGCAGTTTTCATAGATCTTAGGAACCGTGTGTGTAAACCTACCTTGATCAGTTCATCATCGTTTTCATTGATGATATCCTCATCTATTCTAGGAATAAAGAAGGACATTAGGATCACCTACGCTTAATCCTTGAATTGCTGAAACAAGAGCAATTGTATGCCAAATTCTCTAAGTACGAATTCTGGATTCACAAAGATTCAACTTCTAGGACATGTAGTCAACGAGAAAGGAATACACGTCGATCCGTCTAAAGTAGAAGCCATCAAGAATCGGACAGCACCGATGACTCCAACAGAGGTATGACAATTTTAGGGATTGGCTGACCGCTACCGTCAATTCATCGAGGGAATCTCAAAAGATTACTCAACCTATCACTACTCTAACTCAAAAGGGGTAAACCCTATAACTGGAGCGAAACACAGGAATCCGCATTCCAACTATTGAAACAGAAACTCTGTAGTGCACCCATCCTATCTATTCCTAAAGGAACGGATGACTTCGTAGTGTATTGCGATGCCTCTATTCAAGGCCTTGGTTGTGTGTTGATGCAACGCGAAAAGGTTATCGCATATGCTTTCCATCAATTGAAAGTTATGAGAAAAACTACACTACCTATGACCTAGAATTGGGAGCTGTAGTGTTTGCTTTGAAAATCTGGAGACATTACTGGGACGGTACCAAGTGCACCATTTGCACCGATGACAAGAGTCTTTAGCATATTCGAACAGAAGGAGTTGAACACCCGACAACGCCGTTGGATCGAACTTTTGAACGACTATGACTGTGCTATCAAGTATCATCCAGACAAGGCTAACATGGAAGCCGATGCCCTAAGCCGGAAAGGAACTTAACCTAGATGAGTTCGAACATTTAACTCATTATCCATCCTGGACTACCCAATCAGATCCGTAGTACTCAACTGGAAACCCAGAAAGAGGAAAACCTACAGTTGGTGTCCATACGCGGTATGGAAGAACAACTTGAAGTCAAATCAGACGACATTCGCTACTTCGCAGAGCAAATATTGGTTCCAAAGTATGGAACTTAAGGGAACTTGTAATGGATGAATATTGCAAATCGCGCTATTCTATTCATCATGGTGCCGACAAGATGTACCATGACCTAAAGGTGCGGTATTGGTTGCCAAAGATGAAGACCGATATAGCCACCTATGTGAGCAAGTGCCTGACTTGCGCAAAGGTTAAAGTAGAATATCAAAAACCTTTCGATCTACTCCAACAACCGGAGATTTCCATGTGGAAATGGGAGCAGATTTCCATGGATTTTATTACTAAACTACCCCGAGCTTCTAGCGGATGCGACATCATATGGGTGATGGTAGATCTCATGACTAAATCCGCTCACTTTCTAGCAATCAGAGAGACTGATAAGATGGAAAAGCTCACTCGTGTTTATCTTAAGGAAGTCTTCTCTCGGATGGGTGATGGTAGATTTCATTTATCTCGGATCGTGACGCACGATTCACCTCACGTTTCTGGAAATCTTTACAAAACGCTTTACGCACGCGTCTAGATATGAGCACGACATACCATCCTTAAATAGATGGCTAAACAAAACGTACTATTCAAACTCTTGAGGACATGCTACGGGCTTGTGTAATTAGTTTCGGTAACAGTTGGGAAACTCACTTGCCTTTATTGGAGTTCTTCTACAATAACAGTTAAGTAGCACCATTCGAGGCATTATACGGGCGGAGATGCCAATCACTTATCTGTTGGGCTGAAGTTGGGGGTAGCCAACTTACAGGTCCTGAACTTGTACTCGAAACTCCTGAAAATATCATTCAAATTTGAAACCGTAGGGAAGCAGCTCGCAATCGTCAAAAGAGCTATGCCGATAAGCGTCATAAATCGTAAGAGTTTCATGTATGCGACATGGTCTTATTAAAATTCTCACCTTGGAAAGGTGTAATTCATTTTGAGAAGCAAGGTAAACTAAACCCTCGTTATGTTGGACCATTCAAGATAGTGAAGAGAATTGGCCTAGTAGCGTATCAACTGGACCTATCTGAAGGACTTAGTGGTGTACACAACGTTTTTCATATCTTGAACTTGAAGAAATTTCTAGCAGATGAGGCACTCGTTGTTCCTTTGGAGGAACTGCAAACCGATGAACAGTTGTGTTTCATCGCAGAACCGGTAGAAATCAGGGATAGGGAAGTCAAAACACTCAAACGTGGTAAAATCCCTATTGTCAGAGTTCGTTGGAACTCGAAACGCGGAATAGAAAACACGTGGGAATGCTAGGATCAGATGATGCGCAAGTATCCTCATCTGTTCAAGCACTCCACGTCAAACTCTTAAGGTAGTATTCTAATTTTCGGGACAAAAATTCTTTCAACTAGGGGATGATGTGACACTCTAGAAATTTCTTTTAATTATTTTAACTTTCGGGACGAAAATTCTTTCAACTAGGGGATGATGTGACACCCGAAAAATCTCGGGCAACCCCGTTAACTCTATTACAAACCCTAGGGACTATTTCTGCCATGATTCAAACTTATATGCAATTAAACTGCAAGGACTAGTTGTGTAATTAGTCAAAACTCACTATGTTGACTTTGTAAAGTCAAAATCAGGTATGTGAGTGTTCTATTGACTTTTGAAAAGTCAAACTTTGATGATTTTGATCCAATTCAAACCGTAACCATCCATGGCTGTACAAATTCGTAACTGAAGTTCATTATAATGGCAAATTCGATCATCAATGTACCATTTAACACCATCATTGATCACAAATTAATCCATTATAATCATTCAAGTCGTAACCACCTGTAACATCCCGAAAATAATAAACGACAATTAATGGAAACGGGATAAACGCGAGACGGACGGTATAAACGAGCGTGGAATGGGCCGGCTATGGGCATGCGCGCGTATGGGCTCAAGGGTAGTCTCTCCCTATAAATACCCTAGCCATCTCTCTTCTCTCATTTTACAAGTTCTAGAGAAAGAAATTGAAGAGAGAAAGATTCCAGCAAAGTGTTGCTCCATAGCTCGTGAGAAAAACCTCCGAATAAGAACCTCGATACAGGTAATGATCTAGTCTAGATCTGACTTTTTGTTCGTTTTTGGGTTTTAAGGTTTTGGATGAAAAGATAACGTTTTTACGCATAAAACTTGAAAACGAACATAGATCTGGCATCTAGAAGGAAAAACGAACGTTTTGAACAAAAAAGTCAGGATCCTGACGTGATCAGATCTGCATGCAAAAAGTTAGGGTTTTTGCGGTGAAGAAGGTCCTGTGTACTTATCAAGTACGCAAGAAGCAGGTCCAGTGCACTTATCAAGTACGAATGAAGCAGGTCCTGCGTACTTATCAAGTACGCATGAAGCAAAGTACGCATGAAGCGAAGTCTGCGCATTTATTAAGTATGAAGGAACAAGGCCCTGCGCACTTGCTAAGTGCGCAGGCATCATGCTGGTTAGTAAAGTCAGTATGTTCGCCTAATTCTGAATGGTTAAACCGTTAGAGTCGGGATTGGTCTGATGTGTATTTAACTAATCAATTTAGATCGGAAGTGACGTTGTTGGACCTTTGTTTAGGAAAACCCAAATTAGCTTATCAGGTGAGTTCTAGAAGCCCTTCTTTAAATGTTTTAATTAAATGTTTTTGGGCTAGTGTGCATACATACGAAATGATGTTTACGAAATGATGTTTACGAGATGATGTTTATGAAATGTTTTGCTAAATGAAGTTTACAAAAGGTTTACAAAAGAGATGATGATTTGTTTAATAAAACGTACGAATGCTTTAACTAAAATGAGGTAAAGGTTTTATGAAAGTCACGAATGAATGAATCTGCCACGAGTTCATATGGGAGCTAAGGTATGTATGTATTGGCCTCACCCTTACGGGGGGCCTTTCGTGGCTGGCTAACGGTTGTACAACTGGTTGAGGATGGGGTGACGACGGTCACCCATGGGATTACCGGGATCCCGATGGAAGGTACTATTCCTTGCGGGGAAATAGTGCCTAAGTTATGTTCTGTCTACCTAGAGGTAACGAGCCTTAGGAGACATATAATTGGTCTACCTAGAGGTAACGAGCCTTAGGAGACATATGTTTGGTCCACCTAGAGGTAACGAGCCTTAGGGGACCTGTGTGACTGATGACTTAGAGGTAACGAGCCTTAAGTTCATCCGCTGGTATGCGATGTATGGAATTGACGGTTACAAGAAGGCGCAGATTCGATTCATGTTGACTTATGTTATGATGCAATGTTACGATGTTATGATGATGTTAAGTTATTGCATGTTTTACGTATGCATTTGTTAAACAAATGTATGTTATGTTTTTGGCAAAATGTTTATGTTAAGGTTTTATCTAAAGCTACAACTCATCAGTGTTGCTGACTTTTAGTATGCACATTCAGGTTAAGGGCAAGTTATGATGATGGACGGTGATGCTGTGCGGCTTGATGAGTTACCCGGATGATATGAAGACAGACATCCCTTTATGTTTCATTTATGTTATGTTTTATGTTTAAGGCAATGTTACGCTTCCACATGTTTGAACAAGTTTTAATTATGTTGAATGAATGATTCCGCTGCGTTATTTTGATATTCAAAGTTTAAGAACTGTGTTGTGAATGAGTAAATCCAACAAGTGAGGCCTCCCGGGTTTGGGGCCTTACAAGATGGTATCAGAGCAATAGTTTGAGAGATTCGGACATTCCCAGTGTCTGAACTTAAACTGTTAATGGGACCAAAAGCGGATGCCAATACGGGTAACTCGAGCCACAGCATCAGGTATGAAGGTAGTATATATTTACATATATAGTATGCCTTAGAAAGGGTTAGGTAAGGACTTGTGTTCCGATGGAATCAGAAAGGTGGTCAAATAGAAATCGAAAGGTAGTGTAATGGTTAATTGCAGATGGCCAGTGTATATTAACATCTTACAGTACTTGTTGAATTCTATTTGTTAACTAGTGTGATGACATTGGATTCCTTGTCTTATAGAACGAAATGGCAAGGAGAGGAAACGGAAGGCGTGGTAGGGGCCATACCGGTGGTCGGAACGGTGGGCGCGGCAGGACCCCTACGCGCCAAGAGTACAGTGAAGAAGGGAGTGTTCACACTGAGCCAGAAGTTAGTATGCACGGGACTGAGCCGAATCATGTCGAAGAACAACAATTCACTTTTGAACCGGAAGTGAGAGCGGTTCTGGCACGCGAGTTCACTGAGTTGATGAAGGTTTCTTTGCCAGGACTGTTGGCAGAAGCGTTAAAGAAGGCTAATGAGACGGATAGGTCTAACACGGCGGTTGGTACCCCGAACACTGAGGCAGTCAACGCATCGCTTAACCGTGGTTGCGACTATAAGTCCTTTAAGGCATGTGAACCGCTGGTCCTGACTGGGAAGAAGGACGCGGTGGCTACTTTTGATTGGGTAATCCGTATGAAAGCTTCCATTCATCTGAGCGAGTGTCAAGCGAATCAAGTTGTGAAGTTTTCTGCTAACTCCTTGAGGGAGGAAGCATCCCACTGGTGGGAAGGTGTACGTTAGGCTAAGGGGGATGTGGTTGTTGACTCAATGATGTGGAATGACTTGAAAACTCTGGTAATCAAGAACTTCTGTCCGAGGAACGAGATTGAGAAGGAAGAGAGGGAATTTCTGGGTCTGAAGGTCGGGAGCATGACGCACTGGCAGTACACAACCCGATCAATGAACTGGCACGTATGGTGCCACATCTTGTCACTACTGAAGAGAGAAAGATCGCATGTTACATTCAGGGGTTGCCGGACAAGGTCCGCACCCATGCTAAAGCAAACGCCCCTACTACCTACGATTCGGTAGTAGAACTGAGCGGCGTGGTATTTGATGATCTGGCGCTGAATGTCGTTGCCATTGAAGAGCCGAAGAAGAAGCTGAGTTTTCCTGCTAAGCGATCGGGTGGGAAGTTGTTTGGGGCTCGGGTGTCACACCCCGACCGATGGCGGAACCATCGAGGCCAACAATGGAATGATTGTTCAAAAGCACATGATAACTAAAATGTTGCATAATTCATTAATTAAATTTAAAGACAACAAAGATCCAAATACAATACATTTCAAATAACCTAGTCTAGTTCAAAACATTGATTTATTTAACTAGGTCCATAGTTCTTAAGTGGAGGAATCTTCGGCAAGCAATCACATATCCAAACCTGAAACATTATTTAAATCAAGTGTCAACTAAAAAGTTGGTGAGTACATAGGTTTTGTAGTTCCGATAAGTAGTAGATAAAAATGTTTTGCAACTCATTGTTTATCTTGTTTCATAGTATATATATGGTGTATCATTTATCTAATCACAATTCAAACCTAGATTGACGCGCTTGAACATAGCACAACAGCTAAGTCCGGTATGTTTGAATATAGTTACCCACTATATCCGGTATGTTTGAATATAACACGCGGCTATATCCGAGTATGCAGTAATAAACACCCTAACCGGGTGGGCTGGTCAGGCACAATAGATCTATTAATATTACTGTTGGTTTTCTTGTGTTTAAATGTATGTACATCCAAGATAATAAGCATATAGTCCACATATATAACACGTATAAACAATGTGAGTAGCATGTATAATGTTTCACCCCAAAACGTGCAAAAATGTAAAATAGGGGCTATGTAACTCACCTGGCTAGCGGATATGATAATCCACGAGTGCGTGTGATAAGGACGTTGAAACCTAAGCACGATGAAATCCTATGTAGGTAGATAAGTATTATTGTATGTTTTATTTGTATGTGCGTATTCGTATTTAAATGTGTATGGGTTTTATAATAATATCCTTTAATATTTATTTGTATAAAATATGGTAGAAAATAATAATGACTTGGTAAAACTTTAACTTAAAAATTATATATATATATATATATATTGTTAAAATATTTCATTTTTAAATAAGTAGTTATTATGTATTTATAAAAGTTCCTATTTATTTATATTATCATTATTATTATATAAATTTTTTTTGTAAGTTGAAACTATTTTAACAAATTTATAAAAATATAATATTTATTATTTTATAAAAATTTTTGTGGGTTAAATATGTATAAAAGAATTTTAGTGGTTTCCGGAATAAATGAACGAGTAAACCGACTCGTTTTAGTTTTTATTGTATAAAAAGAATGTTAAAATAAGTTAAAATAAATAAATAAAATAAAAACAGAATAAAAAATTGGGCCGAAGGCCAACCGGGATCGAACCCGCGACCTCTGCCTTAAACACACACATGCATAACCAGTCGGGCTACTGCCCATCGCTGGTTATGTGTGCATCAGTTTATTTAAATACACAAAGGCAAAACAGGTCGCTGGTCCTCGGCAACCCCCGGTAACTCACGGCGATGGTCGTGTTTTCGATTGGGGTTGATTACCAGTGGCTAACAGGAACTAATGGAACCAAAATAAAGCTCGAACCTGGTCGCGAAGGGCCTGGTCGGCAGAAGTTTAAACCCGAAAATGTCAAGAATGGGAATCGATCTTCTGGATGGAATTAGCCTTTAAAAACTTGGTCACAGCTTCACTCGGAGACGACGAATGCAATGGTGCCTTCAATTTGGAGTGAGAGTGGGTGGAAGAGGGGTAGCGAGCTCGAGCAGGTCCGAAGATGGCTATTTATAGCCGAGCTCAAACCTTATGACCAAACGTGCAATTAAGTATGTCCAGACATTCGTCTGGACGAGACGAAGCTAACGAGCTATCAAGCATGCGTGGAGGTTGACTGTCGGGCTCGAATTCGTGGCGTGGGTTCTCGGCCACCAACAGGATCAGACTATCCGTATGTTGGGGAGACCAATTGGTCGAGGGCTTTTGCTCGCATGGTAACGACGAGTTCAGGGATGCCTTTAGCGGCTGTCGAGGTGCAGGGAACAGGCTTGTCGGGGTGTTCGCAGAAAACTGGCTTGGACCGCCGGACAAACGTAGGGGGTGACCGGAAAGTCGATTTGCAATTTGGCAGTTTCAGTCCCTGTAGTTTGATTTTGTTTTAATTCGACCCCTTTGATAATTATGGATGAATCCTTGTAGTTTGATTTGTACAGAAATAGTCCCTCAACAGATTTTATCTTAAAACCTTCTAGTTTGAAAAATTTCAAAACAACCCCTCAACTTTTATAAAAATAAATTTCTTTAATTTCTTTTAATTTCAAATATATTTTATAAACTTATTTTATTATTATTATTATAAATAATTTTTATAAAAGTTATTTATCTTATTTAAATAGGTTATTTTATTAAATATGCAACCTTTAAATTTAGATTTTTTTTATATAAAATTTTATATAAGTTTTAAAACTTATAAAATTTTAATTAATTTAAATCCGTAAAATGAAAATACCTATTTGTATAAAACTAAATAAAACACTCGTATTTTATTTAATTTGAGAATGATTACACGATAATTATATTACAAGTGCGCGAATAAAAAATCTGAAACGTCACAGTCTCCCCATGTTAAAGGAATTTCGCCCCGAAATTCAACTAGTGGAGGCTATGAAAAGAGATGTGGATACTTGGTCTTCATTTGGTCTTCACGTTCCCAAGTGAACTCGGGTCCACGTTTAGACTCCCAACGGACCTTGACAATGGGGATGCGGCTACGCTTGAGTTTCTTGACTTCTCGGTCCATGATTTCCACGGGTTTTTCAACAAAGTGCATTTTCTCGTCAATACGCACTTCATCAAGAGGGATGTGGAGATTTTCGTCGGCTAGACACTTTTTCAAATTAGATACATGAAAGGTCGGATGAACGTTGTTGAGTTCTAAAGGAAGATCGAGTTTGTAGGCCACTTTTCCTACCCTTTCGAGTATCTTGAATGGACCCACATATCGAGGTGCAAGTTTTCCTTTCTTTCCAAATCGGATTACGTCTTTCCAAGGTGATACTTTTAGGAGAACCATATCCCCAACTTGAAATTCCAAGGGTTTTCGTCTTTTATCGGCATAGCTCTTTTGCCGACTCCTTGCTACTCGAATGTTGTCACGGTTAAGAGAGATTTTATCGATGGTCTCTTGGATAAGCTCGGGACCGGTGATTTATGTTTCACCAATTTCGTTCCAACAAATCGGTGAACGACATTTCTGTCCATAAAGAGCTTCAAACGGTGCCATATTAATACTTGTGTGGTAGCTGTTGTTGTAGGAAAATTCGATCAGTGGTAGGTGAGAATCCCAATTGCCACCAAAGTCAATGACACAAGCTCTAAGCATATCCTTGAGAGTTTGGATTGTTCGCTCGGTTTGTCCATCAGTTTGAGGATGGTAAGCCGTACTTAAGTCCAAACGAGTACCAAGCGCAGATTGTAATGATTGCCAAAATCGGGAAGTAAAACGCGAATCACGATCGGAGATGATGTTCAAAGGGGTTCCGTGACGACCCTCAAATTCATCAATGTAGATCCGAGCCAATTTCTCGATTCAATAGTCCTCACGAATAGGAAAGAAATGAGCAGACTTTGTAAGTCGGTCGATAATAACCCAGATACTATCGTGCCCACTAGAAGTGCGTGGGAGTTTGGTGATGAAGTCCATAGCAAGGTTCTCCCACTTCCACACGGGGATTTCAGGTTGTTCGAGGAGTCCGGAAGGCTTCTGGTGTTCGGCCTTCACTTTAGAACAAGTTAAGCATTTTGCCACAAAGAGGGCAATATCATTTTTCATGCCAGGCCACCAATATTGCTGACGAAGACCCATGTACATCTTATCAGCTCCGGGATGTACCGAATATCGAGTTTTGTGGGACTCGTTCATCAAAAATATACGAAGGTCGTCGCGACCGGGAACCAGATACGGTCCAAGTAATATAATAGACCGTTGGCTTTGGTTTCTAGTAAGAGTTCTACACCACATGCCATCTCTTGATACATGTTTCCCTCGGTAACCGAGGTGTGTTGTGCTTTGAGAATACGGGCTTGGATATCGTTATGGATACAAACACTATGAAGCATGATACGTTCTTTACGACTCAAGGCGTCGGCTACAACGTTTGCTTTGTCGGGGTGGTAGCGAATCTCGCAGTCGTAGTCGTTAAGAAGTTCAATCCATCGACGTTGCCTCATATTAAGCTCTTTTTGATTGAAAATATGCTGGAGGCTTTTGTGGTCGGTGAAAACCACGCATTTGGTGCCATAAAGATAATGTCTCCAAATTTTCAAGGCGAAAACGACAGCACCAAGCTCGAGATCATGGGTCGTATAGTTCTTCTCGTGGATTTTGAGCTGACGTGATGCGTATGCAATTACTTGGCCATGTTGCATTAGAACACAAGCAAGACCTTGGTTGGATGCATCACAATAAACGACAAAGTCGTCATTACCACTAGGAAGAGTTAGAATAGGAGCATTGCAGAGCTTGTGCTTGAGAGTTTGAAAAGCTTCCTCTTGCTTGGGTCCCCACTCGTAATGCTTACCTTTGTGAGTCAAGGCAGTGAGCGGGACCGCAATCTTGGAGAAATTTGAGATGAAGCGACGATAGTAACCTGCTAGTCCAATGAATGAACGAATGTCGGTAGGAGTCTTAGGAGTACTCCAATTCTTTACCGCCTCGATCTTTGCCGGGTCCACATGAATTCCCTTATCGTTGACTATGTGTCCCAAAAATTGAACTTCCTTTAGCCAAAATTCACACTTGGAGAACTTGGCGTATAGTTGTTCTTTCTTCAAGAGTTCCAAAATCAAACGAAGATGTTGTTCATGCTCCGCTTTCGTTTTAGAATAGATGAGAATGTCGTCAATGAAAACGATCACGAACTTGTCCAAATAAGGTTTGCATACACGGTTCATGAGGTCCTTGAAGACCGCAGATGCATTAATCAAACCGAAGGGCATGACCATGAACTCGTAGTGACCATATCTAGTCCGAAAGGCAGTCTTCAGAATGTCTTCATCGAGAACACGAAGTTGATGGTATCCGGAACAAAGGTCAATCTTGGAGAAACATGTTGAACCTTGAAGCTGATCGAAAAGATCATCGATACGGGGTAAAGGATAACGGTTCTTAATTGTAAGCTTGTTGAGTTCACGATAATCGATGCACATTTGAAATGATCCATCCTTTTTCTTTACGAACAGCACGGGAGCACCCCAAGGTGAATGGCTCGGGCGGATGAATCCTTTACATGAGAGTTCTTGTAATTGACTTGCGAGCTCTTGCATCTCGGAAGGTGCAAGACGATAGGGAGCTTTTGCCACGGGAGTTGCTCCGGGCACGAGGTCAATACGAAACTCTACTTGTCTAGGAGGAGGAAGGCCGGGTAAATCCTCGGGGAATACTTCGGGAAAGTCTCGAATGATCGGAATATCTTGCAATTTCTTACCCTTGTATTTCGTGTCAACTACGTGGGCCAAGAAGGCAACGTACTTTTTCCGTAGGTACTTTTGTGCCAATGTGCAAGACATGAGTTGAAGACCACGACATGGTTTTTCACCGAAAATAACTAACGTGTCGCCCGAAGGGAGAGGTATACGAATGCACTTTTCGTAGCAAATAACCCCGGCATGGTGCTTGGATAACCAGTCCATGCCAATTATAATACCGAAGCTTCCCAATTGCATTGGAAGGAGATCAACAGAGAATTCATGATTATTAAGCTCGAGATTGCAGTCGCGGATAACAGAATTTATAGTAATAGATTTTCCGTTTGCTATCTCCACGGAGTAAGAATTGTCAAGTTTCGTTCTTTGTTTAGCAAGTCTAGATTCAAAGGTAAGAGACACAAAACTCCTATCGGCACCGGTATCAAATAAAATGGATGGATAATGATTGTTTACGAGAAACGTACCGTTTATCACGTCGTTGTTTGCTTGAGCCTCATTAGCGTTTATATTAAACGCTCGTCCTTGAGGACCACCTTGATGATGAAGTTTTGGGCATCGATCACGGAAATGGTTTGGGTCTCCACATTCGTAACATGCCCGACCATTGAGAGGTGCCGGATAGATTGGACGGTTGGCTGGAGCAGCTTGATGGACGGGAGGACGGGTACGGCAAGTAGTGACCATGTGTCCATATCGTCCGCAGCTTGAACACAATCGGCATGGTAAGTTGGCAGGATAATGGTACTTGCAGGTCTGGCATTGGGGATTTGGGCCCAGATAAGGTTTCGGGTTTTGACCCAAAGGTGCCACTTGAATAGCAGGTACAGCGGGAGTTACGGCTGCGAAGTTTCGACCCTTTCGTTTCTTGTTGCGGTTAGAAGACTCGGGTTTTACATCTTTGACGGCCGCAAGAGTAGAGACAACCTTCTTGGAACCCTTTCTTGTTAAGGTTCCGGCTTTGACATGGTTGTCGGATAGTGTAGCGGATAGACGGATAGCAGCTTCAAGTGTAGGAGGATTGCTTCCTAACACAACATCTTGAATTTGCATAGGCAGCCCGCCTATGTACTTTTCAATTTCACGAGCAAGGGGAGTGATCATATGAGGAACCAATAGGCTCAGCTCTTGAAATCGGGTGGTGTAAGCCAGATTATCCCCGCTGTCTTGGGCAAGATCCCAAAACTCAGTCTCGAGCTTCCTCATTTCATTTCGAGGACAGAATTCATCAGTCATGGCTTTCTTCAGATCATCCCATGATAAAGATGTAGCAACCTCAACACCACGAGTGCGTTTCTCACCGTTCCACCAGGTGAGGGCTCTCTTTTGAAGTACACTTGTGGCATAGCGAACCCGAAGATTATCGGGACAGTCACTGTTTAGGAATGTGCTTTCCATGCTTTCAAACCATTGTAGTAGGCCGGTAGCACCTTCAGTCCCGAAAAATTTTGTAGGATTGCACGAGTTAAAGTGCTTAAACGTGCATTGAGGCGGGTTGGTACCACCGTTTCCTTGGATGTTGTGAGACCCGTCACTGTTGTTATTGGCTTGGGTCATTTGCCCCACCAGCTGGGCAAGAAGGGTAGCAAGATCCGGGTTGGAAGTGCTAGAGTTTGCACGTCGAGGAGGCATTCTAACACCATAAGAAAAGACAATGATATTTTAGATAAGATGTATATATATGAATTATAGTGGGAAATAATGTAAGCAGAAAAGCGGGGTTCATCATGACGCGTGACAATGCATGTGTATTTATTTAAAGTTGATGGGGGAAACTAAGCCATCTATTCCGGACTGAACATGATGTTATAGATCATTATTCGCATAATAGGAATTGCCGGGACTTGCATGCACTACAAATTGTTATTACGTGTGCACCCGTAATAATGATTTGCTTTGCATGTTCGTCTAGTTCTTCCTATCTTCCTATAATGTCCCCAAATTTTGAGTTTAAGTTCGGATCGTATCCTTGCGAATACATTGACTTATCAACGTTAAATAATTCCTCAAAACTTTCAAGGAGACATGCTTTAGCCTATAGGTAAACACTCACTTCAGGAATTCCCAGGAAAGCATACGGGTCCATTTATTTGGATTTATACGAAATGCTTTCCTAGACAGAAAACCCAATGTACAGGTGTCACCCTTCCAGATTGCACGTGTCCTTTACTGGTTTCAAGAAATTAAGTCGTTGACGAGATTTTCAAGATTTTAATAGACTTGAGAGTCTATGAGTATAAAATGTGTAGGAATGTTGCAATTAATATGGATTAGGAAAGAGTATGGATAAGGATGGGTAGTGTATTTGTTTGCATAAGTTTGTTTGTCAAATGTGTATGTAAAGTATGTATCATGTATTTAAGCCTTGTATGTATAAGTCTCATGTACCAAACTTGGGAAAATTCAAATAATACCTAACTACAAATAATTCACATAACAATTAATCATTTAGCACATAACACATAAAAGGGAGTCCTAGGGTTATAGTCTAGGTCATTGTGTCTAATAACCTAATTCCCTATAACCATGGCTCTGATCCCAATCTGTCACACCCCGACCGATGGCGGAATCATCGAGGCCGACAATGGAATGATTGTTCAAAAGCACATGATAACTAAAATGTTGCATAATTCATTAATTAAATTTAAAGACAACAAAGATCCAAATACAATACATTTCAAATAACATAGTCTAGTTCAAAACATTGATTTATTTAACTAGGTCCATAGTTCTTAAGTGGAGGAATCTTCGGCAAGCAATCACATATCCAAACCTGAAACATTATTTAAATCAAGTGTCAACTAAAAAGTTGGTGAGTACATAGGTTTTGTAGTTCCGATAAGTAGTAGATAAAAACGTTTTGCAACTCATTGTTTATTTTGTTAAACATAGTATATATATGGTGTATCATTTATCTAATCACAATTCAAACCTTGATTGACGCGCTTGAACATAGCACAACAGCTAAGTCCGGTATGTTTGAATATAGTTACCCACTATATCCGGTATGTTTGAATATAACACGCGGCTATATCCGAGTATGCAGTAATAAACACCCTAACGGGGTGGGCTGGTCAGGCACAATAGATCTATTAATATTACTGTTGGTTTTCTTGTGTTTAAATGTATGTACATCCAAGATAATAAGCATATAGTCCACATGTATAACACGTATAAACAATGTGAGTAGCATGTATAATGTTTCACCCCAAAATGTGCAAAAATGTAAAATAGGGGCTATGTAACTCACCTGGCTAGCGGATATGATAATCCACGAGTGCGGGTGATAAGGACGTTGAAACCTAAGCACGATGAAATCCTATGTGGATGGATAAGTATTATTGTATGTTTTATTTGTATGTGCGTATTCGTATTTAAATGTGTATGGGTTTTATAATAATATCCTTTAATATTTATTTGTATAAAATATGGTAGAAAATAATAATGACTTGGTAAAACTTTAACTTAAAAATTATATATATATATATATATATTGTTAAAATATTTCATTTTTAAATAAGTAGTTATTATGTATTTATAAAAGTTCCTATTTATTTATTTATATTATCATTATTATTATATAAATTTTTTTTGTAAGTTGAAACTATTTTAACAAATTTATAAAAATATAATATTTATTATTTTATAAAAATTTTTGTGGGTTAAATATGTATAAAAGAATTTTAGTGGTTTCCGGAATAAATGAACGAGTAAACCGACTCGTTTTAGTTTTTATTGTATAAAAAGAATGTTAAAATAAGTTAAAATAAATAAATAAAATAAAAACAGAATAAAAAATTGGGCCGAAGGCCAACCGGGATCGAACCCGCGACCTCTGCCTTAAACACACACACGCATAACCAGCCGGGATACTGCCCATCGCTGGTTATGTGTGCATCAGTTTATTTAAATACACAAAGGCAAATCATGTCGCTGGTCCTCGGCAACCGGCAAACCGTGTCCGAGGATACTTGGTTTGCCCGGTAACTCACGTGCGATGGTCGTGTTTTCGATTGGGGTTGATTACCAGTGGCTAACAGGAACTAATGGAACCAAAATAAAGCTCGAACCTGGTCGCGAAGGGCCTGGTCGGCAGAAGTTTAAACCCGAAAATGTCAAGAATAGGAATCGATCTTCTGGATGGAATTAGCCTTTAAAAACTTGGTCACAGCTTCACTCGGAGACGACGAATGCAATGGTGCCTTCAATTTGGAGTGAGAGTGGGTGGAAGAGGGGTAGCGAGCTCGAGCAGGTCCGAAGATGGCTATTTATAGCCGAGCTCAAACCTTATGACCAAACGTGCACTTAAGTATGTCCAGACATTCGTCTGGACGAGACGAAGCTAACGAGCTATCAAGCATGCGTGGAGGTTGACTGTCGGGCTCGAATTCGTGGCGTGGGTTCTCGGCCACCAACAGGATCAGACTATCCGTATGTTGGGGAGACCAATTGGTCGAAGGCTTTTGCTCGCGTGGGAACGACGAGTTCAGGGATGCCTTTAGCGGCTATCGAGGTGCAGGGAACAGGCTTGTCGGGGTGTTCGCCGGAAACTGGCTTGGACCGCCGGACAAATGTAGGGGGTGACCGGAAAGTCGATTTGCAATTTGGCAGTTTCAGTCCCTGTAGTTTGATTTTGTTTTAATTCGACCCTTGTGATAATTACGGATGAATCCTTGTAGTTTGATTTGTACAAAAATAGTCCCTCAACAGATTTTATCTTAAAACCTTCTAGTTTGAAAATTTTCAAAACAACCTCTCAACTTTTATAAAAATAAATTTCTTTAATTTTTTTTAATTTCAAATATATTTTATAAACTTATTTTATTATTATTATTATTATAAATATTTTTTATAAAAGTTATTTATATTATTTAAATAGGTTATTTTATTAAATATGCAACCTTTAAATTTAGATTTTTTTTTATATAAAATTTTATATAAGTTTTAAAACTTATAAAATTTTAATTAATTTAAATCCGTTAAATGAAAATACCTATTTGTATAAAACTAAACAAAACACTCGTATTTTATTTAATTTGAGAATTATTACACGATAATTATATTACAAGTGCGCGAATGAAAAATCCGAAACGTCACATCGGGACAAACAGCCCAGGGTAGGTGAGGCGGCAGTTTGTGGAAAATGTGGGGTAAGACATGCGGGTGAATGTCGTCTAGGGACAAATATGTGCTACAAATGTGGCAAGACTGGGCACTACTCCCGTGAATGCATGCAAGGCATTAAATGTTATAATTGTGGTGAAAGCGGCCACATGAGCCGGGAATGCACCAAACCAAGGATGGGTGAAGCAGGAAAAGGGAGAGGCCCGAAAAATAGAAGACAGGCCCCGAGAGAAGACTCGAGCCTATGCGCTGACGCAGGAACAGGCCAAGGTAGACTCCGATGTGGCGTCAGGTACGTTTATTCTTGACAACAGTTTTGTATCTGTGTTATTTGATTCGGGTGCCAGTAAGAGTTTTATATCTGTGACTTTTTGTGAAAGAGTAAAGTACACTGTGAGTAAGCTAGAAAGGGCCTTTAGCATAGAAACCGCTGAAGGTAGAACTGCGAGGGTGACTGATGTAGTTGACAATTCCGCGATAAAAATAGAAGGTCATAGATTCCCCGTCAGGTTGTTTGTTATGGTTTTGGGTGGGTTCGATGTCGTGTTATGTCACACCCCAAGACAACGAATTGCAGCGGAAATGTTTATGAAAGCATGGTGGTAACATAAGTTGGAGCCCATAATATAATAGCAAACACTTTTATTTATAAATTAGGGAAAATAAGTCTTACATAATGTAGGTCCCGGGAGCCTCGTCGCGCAGCGGAAATAACACGATCTGTTCTGTGATTTGTGTGGGAACAAAGAAACGAAGCATAGAAACACGAACAAAGACAAAAGAAAATGAAACGAAACGTAATCCATAACAAAGAAGTTATCCCGTATTACAGACTACATACCGAAGGAACACACATCTCTCATCTAAGCTCACGGTCCAGGGGTCGGGAGAGCTCTTCCCGACCTGGACAACTCTCAAACATGTTCTAGAAGTTCCGCCTACAAATGAAGACAAGTCTTCAATTTGTAGGGGCAAGAACACTTCCTGCGTACTTGACAAGTACGCAAGGCAAAAGCCTTGCGTACTTACTAAGTACGCATGGTTTGGTCATGCGTACTTGACAAGTACGCAAGGAAAAAGCCTTGCGTACTTACTAAGTACGCAGGACCAAACTGGTGTGCGGGCTAAGTACTCAGGAACACCCTCCTGCGTACTAGCCACGTACACCGATACATAGAATTTAATCTATACTTACAAAACATGCTTCTACACATAAGATAAAATTAAGTTTGAACATAAGATTAATGATCCGATACAAGGCGAATCATATTACAAAAGATAGTCCCAAATGAATTTTCCACGTGAAGCGTTTGCCAAAAGCCCATTTTTCATGACCGCGCGTTCTTGCATTTATTTTCCTGAAAAACATGCTTAAAAACATCAACAAAAAGTTGAGCGAGTTTCACCGGTTTAAAAAATTACTAACCGAAACATCCTGCAACTTTTGACTAACATGTGATAAGTTGTAAGCTTGCAAGGGATACAACAAGATGATAGTACCTAGAGCTTATAATCAAAACGAGACACGAAATATACAATATGTCCCCACAAAACCTTTCAAAATATACTTTCTCGTACAGACGACCGATTAGCGCTACTAATCACGAGAGTGGGTGGTCATACCCAAATAGATCTATCAATATACCCTGTGGCCCATAAGAGGCTAATGATTATAACGGCGGGGCTATTCATGAACGATTTACACGAATATATATATATACACATATATAAATGCCCTTACTCGAGACAATCACACAAACACATAAGTAAGTCAAGTATTATGATAAACGAACGAAAGCATGTTCTTCCCCCATATTTTATAAACGATTAAGATAATTCAAAAAGGGCCCGTGAAAACTCACCTTGAGCAAGGAACAATTGAAATTGACAAGTACTAGCAACTACGCCCACGAGCGCCGGTCGGACCTAATAGTGCCCTAAATAATATAGACATTTTAATAATTGAACTCAAGTCTTACAAGTAAGTTGTTCATACAACCTACTAGACTTATAATATTTTTAAGAAAATATTTATTTCCGAGAACCGTTGGTGACTTCGACACTCGGTTAAGACTTTATGAAAATGATGGATTACGCACCCTTAGATAAAATGCTAATCAACGATCAAAATGTGAAATTATAACCAAATAGCACATAAAAACATTCATACTTATGTACATAAGTCCTAGATCATATGTGGACATACCCAAATCATACTACTTGCATATGCACATTATTTAAGTGAAACGGTCAATTAGTCAAATTCTCAATTTACCAATATTAGGGACCACATATCATCTCATAACATGAAATCATAATTGTCAAACCATGTTTCATGAATCAAAACAATCTTTCAACACATTAGCATCAATGTACCTAAAATATGGCAATTTCTACGCATACGAGGTAATCGAATAGTCAAATAATGCATATAGAAACATGTTAATGACGTTAATCAATTTATAACATAAATGCTGTAAATAATCCATAAAATATGACCAAACTTTCTGCTCAAAATTATATTGATAGAACACTTATTTTTCATACCAAAAATAGTCAATTTTTACGACTAGTTTACCGTAAAACCTGACGAAATGCATCCAAACACCAAGATTCATACATATAACTAAGAATCTAAGTTTTAAACATGAAATATCATCAAGTTACTGCCATAGCTCCAGATTTTTAACAATTTCCTTTTTATGGTAAAAATTCACCGTTTTAGCGTACTTTTAAGCATCATAAGCTAGTCCACTATTTGGCCAATCATCCCAACACATGATATACTTTTAGAACAGATTATTATAGCCAAAATACATCACATTTATCACATTATTTTCAGATTTCAATAATCCTTTTAATCCTTGCTCAAAACCCAAATTTAAACATGCATTTTAATGACAATTTTAAGCAATAAACACATAAATCAACAAATCAATGATCCGTCCATAATCTATCATGCTTTTATACAATAATATATCCTAATTTACTATTTGAAACTAATCATAATAAACATTTGTTTTTGCATGCCAAGATCAAGTCATAAATCATAACATTTTGCAAGATATGAACAAATACATATATACATATATACACGACACACATACACACCCATAAACATTTCAAAACCTTCAATAATAAGCCATAATTTACTGATTTAAAACTTTATAAAAAGTTCGTCTTAGTTGGTGGTGAACAATCACTTGTAAGTGTCAAATTCGGTATAAATAAGTAAAGGAATGGATGAGGTTCTCTTACCACTTAAGTAAATCAAGGGAAGCACTATAAATGTAGGTGAAAAGAGAGTATTTTCTGCTGGAAATTCAGCTCCAAGAGACTCCAAGACTCAAAACACCATAAAAACTTCAAGAATACTTAAGAACTTGGGGAGAAAATGCTTAGAGATGGTGTGGAGATTTGTTGCAAGAGTTGAAGGGTATAAATAGGGGGAGTGGGGCTGGTTTTCGAACTCAAGAGGGAGGGAGAGAGGGGAGTTGGTCCAATGGGTGTTCATGCAAAGAAATGATGAGGATTTGGTGTGTAAGATTGGTTTTAAGCAAATGTGTAATCTTGGGTAAAATAATTAGATTAGATTTGATTATTTGTGGTAGGTGGGACCCACATTTTTCAGCAGATTTTTAAAGGGGAAGGGCTTCTAGAAGACCATTTTTATAAAAATCCCCATAAGTAGGTAATTCTTTGTATAAAACCAACCTTTTATAAAAATAAACCATTTTAAGCATGGTTTCTCACCAAATAAAAATTATATAAATTAACTAATAATTTTTCTCTATCATAATTGATAAAGATCATAATTTTTACTAAAAGTGAAATTTTAACACTTCCGGTGCGCCAAACGGTTAAAATACCGGTAAAACGCGATAAAAAATTACCAAATGCAACAATTAATAAGTAGCACATAATTTTCACATATAATCCACCAATTTAATTTTTATTCAAGTAATTTTTGACACAAACGGATATTTTTATCTTACCGGGTCGTTACCGGCTCGTATTACGGGCATTTTACCGATTCGCGGTACCGAAATTTCCGAAATTTCACGAAATGCCAATTCTTGTAAACGAAGGGTTTTGCTAGACTTTATAATATCCTAATTGACTAAAATTAAGTCTAAGATGCGTATAATTAATTTACGATGCGTATAAGGGCTTAACGGTAATTAACCTGAAAATAGTCGAATGTCACAGCCTTCCCTCCTTTAAGAAATTTTGTCCCGAAATTTTCAACTATACAGTTTGGTTACGAACAGAATTGAACAAATGCGGGTACTTCTGCCTCATCTCATTTTCACGTTCCCACGTAAACTCGGGACCACGCTTCGAATTCCACCGTACTTTTACCAACTTGATGCAACTACGTTTCAACTTGTGAACAATCCAATCCGTGATTTCCACGGGTTCATCACGAATATGAAGTTTGTCATCGACACGAACTTCATTAGGAGGTATCATGAGTGTCTCGTCGGCTAGACACTTTTTCAGATTGGAAGCATGAAATACGTTGTGCACTCCGCTTAATTCTTGCGGCAACTCGAGTCGGTAAGCAACCGGGCCAATGTGAGCAATAATCTTATAAGGACCGATATAGCGGGGGCTAAGCTTATCATGCTTACCAAACCTAATAACCTCTTCCAAGGAGAGACTTTCAACATAACTTTATCTCCTATCCGGAATTCTAACGGCTTTCTTCTTCTATCGGCATACTTCTTTTGCCTATCCAAAGCGACTTTCAACCGATCTCGGATCTTAAAAACCTTATCAGTAGTCTCTTGGATAAGTGCAGGTCCAGTTAATTGCTTATCTCCAACTTCTGCCCAACAAAGTGGGGAACGACATTTTCTACCATACAAAGCTTCAAACGGAGCGGCCTTCAAGCTGGTTTGGTAGTTGTTATTGTAGGAAAACTCAGCCAACGGTAGATGAGTATCCCAACTTCCACCAAAATCAATTACACAGGCTCGAAGCATGTCTTCTAAAATTTGGATGATCCTTTCACTTTGGCCATCACTCTGCGGATGATAAGCTGTGCTCATATCCAGGCGAGTACCTAAGGCTTCTTGTAGGGTTTTCCAAAACCTTGACGTAAATCGGCTATCTCTATCCGAAATGATCGATAATGGTACACCATGCCTAGCCACTACTTCTTTATTATAAATGTTGGATAATTTCTTCATACGATAGGATCCTTTAATGGGTAGGAAATGCGCTGATTTCGTCAAACAATCCACAATTACCCAAATGGCATCATAGCCACTACGAGTGCGGGGTAACTTGGTGATGAAATCCATGGCAATACGATCCCATTTCCACTGCGGAATCACAGGTTGTTGAAGAAGTCCAGACGGTTTTTGGTGCTCAGCTTTGACTTTCGCGCAAGTCAAACATTTACCAACATATGTAGCAATGTCACCCTTCATGTTTGGCCACCAATAGTGCTCTTTGAGATCCTTATACATCTTATCCGATCCAGGATGAATCGAATACCTGGATTTATGTGCTTCGTCCATAACCAATTTACGTAGGTTCCCAATAAGGGGCACCCATACTCTATCCATAAAGTACAAGGTATCATCAGACTTGGGCACTAATTCTCTAGCCATACCACGGAGATTCTCATTCTTCAAATTTTCTTCCTTCAAAGCTTCATGTTGTACATCACAAATTTGTGCTGCGAGGTTTGAGTGAATGGTCAGCCCCAGTGCACGCACCCGTAAAGGCTTAACTCGCTCTTTCCTACTCAAAGCATCGGCCACGACATTAGCCTTGCCTGGGTGATAACGGATATCACAATCGTATTCGTTGAGCAATTCCACCCAACGTCTCTGCCTCATATTCAACTCCTTTTGATCAAAGATGTGCTGGAGACTTTTGTGATCGGTAAATATTGTGCATTTAGTACCATAAAGGTAATGCCTCCAAATCTTAAGTGCGAACACTACGGCACCTAATTCCAAATCATGAGTTACGTCATTCTGTTCGTGCACTTTTAGCTGGCGCGAAGCATTAGCTATAACTTTTCCATTCTGCATCAGAACACATCCGAGTCCTTGTCGTGAAGCATCACAGTATACTACAAAACCATCCGTCCCTTCAGGGAGAGACAAGATAGGGGCACTGCATAACTTTTGTTTCAGCAACTGAAAGGCTGTTTCTTGTTTTTCACTCCAAACGAATTCCTTTTCCTTTTGCGTCAATAGCGTCATAGGCTGTGCTATTTTGGAAAAATTCTCAATGAACTTTCGGTAATAACCTGCCAAACCTAGGAATTATCGAACCTCGGTTGGACTTTTAGGCGCTTCCCAATTCTTGATTGCCTCAATCTTTACTGGATCCACGTGAATGCCCTTCTCATTGATCACGTGTCCAAGAAAATAAACTTCTCGGACCCAGAACTCACACTTTGAGAACTTTACATAGAGCTTCTCATTCCTTAGCAACTCCAAAATCAGCTTCAAATGTTGCTCATGCTCCTCTTTTGTTTGCGAATAGATGAGTATGCCATCAATGAATACTATAACGAATTTTTCTAAGTACGGGCGACACACCCTATTCATGAGATCCATGAATACAGCAGGGGCATTGGTCAACCCAAAGGGCATGACCAAAAATTCATAGTGACCATACCGTGTTCGGAACGCAGTCTTCGGAACATCTTCATCAATGATTCTCAATTGATGGTAACCAGAACGCAAATCAATCTTCGAGTAATAACTCGAACCTTGTAGTTGGTCGAACAAGTCATCAATCCTTGGCAAAGGATACCGATTTTTGACAGTAAGTTTATTCAACTCTCTATAGTCAATACACATCCTCATTGATCCGTCCTTCTTTTTCACAAATAAAACCGGCGCTCCCCAGGGCGAGAAACTCGGTCTTATGAAGCCTTTGTCCAACAATTCTTGCAATTGCTTGGATAACTCTTGCATTTCGGACGGCGCCAAACGATAAGGAGATCGAGCAATTGGGGCGGCTCCTGGCACTAGATCTATTTTAAACTCAACTTGTCTTTGCGGCGGCAAACCAGGCAATTCCTCGGGGAACACTTCCGGATAATCACGGACTATCGGGATTTCTTCAAGCTTCTTTTCTTCCATTCTAGTGTCAACCACGTGAGCTAAGAATGCCGGATATCCCTTTCGCAAATACTTGTGCGCCTTCATCATAGTGACAATTTTCAATGGGGCACTTTCATCACCTTGAATCTTCAGCACCTTGCCGCTTGGGAGTGCTAATTGGACTATCTTTTCGGAGCACACAATCTCCGCATGATTCTTTGATAACCAATCCATGCCAATAACAACATCGAAACTTCCAAGTTCTACTGGCAGAAGGTCAATACTAAACGTATGATCTCCTAAACGTAAATTTCACCCATGAAACACTTCATTTGTTTCTATTAATTTACCGTTAGCTAACTCTATAGAATATTTAACATTTAATTTACTTGACTGCGAGCTCAGGAGAGGTTCAAAGTTTTTAGAAACAAAACTTCTATCAGCTCCAGTATCAAATAAAACGCAAGCATAATGGTTATTAACGAGAAACGTACCACTAATAACTGACGGGTCCTTCTTCGCCTTCTTTCCGTCCATCACAAAGGCTCTGCCACAGGCTTCATTATTCTTCAGTTTTGGGCAGTCTTTCTTAAAATGCCCAACAACACCGCATTCGAAACAACCTGAGTTTGGTTCTTCATTCTTCACAGTTAACTTCACACGGCAGGTTGGGGCTTGGTGCCCAAACTTGTTGCAACGAGCGCAGACATTGCATGTGCCGGTGTGAAAGTAACCACACTTGTTGCATTTAGGGCTTGGACCCCTATTCCTTCTTGGTTCAGTAATATTTGCTGCAAACATCCTTCCCGGATTCTTCTTCTTGTTTTGGAAGTTATTAACACGACTCCCAGAAGCTTCAGTCCACTTACGCTTCCCTTCATTAGACCACTTTCCTTTCTCATCACAAGCTTCAATTGGCGTTTTCCCAGTACTACCCTTCTTCAATAGTCCAGTACGAACCGCATCATCAGCTAAAGTGTGTGCCAGTTGCACAGTATCCTGAATGGTTGTGGGGTTTGCTGATGTCACCATACCACGAATTTGAGGTGCCAACCCCCAAATATAACGCTCAATCCTTTTCGGCTCAGGGGTGACAAGATGGGGTACAAGCCTTGCCATCTGATGAAACTGGGTAATGTACTCTCTAACTTCAGCATCAATCATAGTCAAGTTCCAAAATTCAGCTTCAATCTTCTGGATCTCATTGCGCGGGCAGTATTCACGCATCAACATTTCCCTCAGTTGATTCCAATTGAGACCATAAGCATTCGCTTCACCGAGCCCCTGTACTTGGGTGTTCCACCAGGTTAATGCTTCGTCTTGAAAGCAACTTGATGCATACTTTACACGTTGAGCAGGAGTGCAGTTGCTTATGACCATTACGGACTCCATCTTCTCGATCCAACGAATGATTCCCACGGGTCCTTCTGTTCCAGAGAAAGATCGTGGTTGGCACGCTTGAAAAGTCTTGTACGAACAGCCCTCATTCGGGTTCCCTGTTTTCACAAGTACAAACCATTTCTCAATAAGTGGTTATACAAGAACAGTTACTTGGAACCCTACAAAAACATCATCCGTTGGTGCTATAAAGCATCATTAGGAGAGTTTGGCATACCTTGGTTCGCTTGAACACCATGAGTAGCAGCAAATTGGGCAAGAGCAGCATTCACATGTTGAGTAATCACTTGATTCAACTCTTCAGCAGTGGCTGGAAGCATCATTCCACTAGTTTCACGTCTTGGTGCCATTTTCACTCTAATACATACGATACAAGATAATTACGACAATATCATACGCGATATTTGATTAAATCATGCCCGTAAGTAAGGAAAATAAATAAGCACAACGCATAAAACCAAAAGATAATTCATGTCATTTCCATAATAGATAATGTTTGACTTGACAACATCATTTTAAACTAGAATGACAACCAAAAATGGGTATGGCATACAACCAACCCTCAAGTTCACCAATACAATACATGAAATGACATAAATAATCCCAAAAGGAACAACCACCAATAACTAACGAGTACGACGGGTGACAACACCGACATGAGCAATAGTAGCAGCAAGGAAAACACATGCTACATCTAGGGCTAGTGTAGCCTCGAGGCGCTCTTCGAGTGCGTCCATACGCTGCAGAGCCTCAGCTTCCCTAACTTCCGTTGTTGCGGCTCTAAGTGTGGCATTTTCAGCCACCAACCTAGCCTGCTCAGTCACTCTCTCGCACTCATCCATCCTCTTCTTTAACTCAGTAATCTCGTCACACGTCTTCACCTGGTCGCTACTCATTGCTTTAACATGATCACTAATCCTCTCAGACCTATGGTCAACACGATCAACTTTGGCTCCCATAGAATCCATCCTAGTCTCCTCACGGGCACACCTAGCGGCTAATAATGGAACTGTCCGCTCAATGGGCTGGCCTGTGAGGGGTAATACCCTCGAGGAGGAGGACTCTCCAACACAACGAATATTGGGGACACCCTCTTCATTGGTCCATTCCTGCACACGCTCAGATAGCCAACCCCAACGCCTTGCAACAAAGGCCCTCGTCTTTTATGGAGGACGCTCCACTATGTAACCAACCGTAGCCGATTCATTTTCCCTTTCATCCATTTTTCTTTTCTTAACTGGTGATACAGATTTTCTAGCAGTCATTTTAAACAGCGCACCCCTAGGAGACTCACGAAAAGAATGGGGAGATGGAAGACGTAATGCCCCTGTCATTGGCCTAGGTGGCTCAACGGCAATAGCAACGTCCTCGCCCTCGTATACAGGGTTGTCAGCAGTAGGGGTCACAGGTGTAAGTTCCAAAGGGGCCTCTTCTTCTTCTTCTTCTTCTGATTCTTCTATCCACCCATTTCGATTATCTGGATGATCAGCATCCTCGGCCATGTGGATTGCGAAGCCATCGAGGACCGAGTCTGGTGACATGGGTGAAACTGGTGAGAACTCCGGCTCGTCGTCTGATGAGATTGGAATAATCGGAGAAGAAGAAGTCATCTGTGACACGAAAATATTTACACGGTGTAAATAACTAGCCCATAATATAAGCACATACGTATGCAACATATTAAGGCACGAAACAAATAGAGAGGAAAACTTGGAAGCACATATGCATGCAAACTATTAAGAAATAAACGAATAACTTGTAAGCACATACGCATTCAAACAATTAAGTATTTAGATATAAGGAAAAAAAATATACTCATACCTAACTACGATGCACGCGGTTTGAAAAACGCTTCTTAACCCAAAAACTCTTTTACCCCTTTTTTTTATTAGTTATAGACTAGATTTTTAAGAAAAATATTTTCTAGTTCGCTATAACCATGGGCTCTGATACCAACTTAACTGTCACACCCCAAGACAATGAATTGCAGCGAAAATGTTTATGAAAGCATCGTGGTAACATAAGTTGGAGCCCATAATATAATAGCAAACACTTTTATTTATAAATTAGAGAAAATAAGTCTTACATAAGATAAAATTAAGTTTGAACATAAGTTTAATGATCCAATACAAGGCGGATCATATTACAAAAGATAGTCCCAAATGAATTTCCCATGTGAAGCGTTTGCCAAAAGCCCATTTTTCATGACCGCGCGTTCTTGCATCTATTTTCCTGAAAAACATGCTTTAAAACATCAACAAAAAGTTGAGCGAGTTTCACAGGTTTAAATAATTACTAACCGAAACATCATGCAACTTTTGACTATCATGTGATAAGTTGTAAGCTTGCAAGGGATACAACAAGATGATAGTACCTAGAGCTTATAATCAAACCGAGACACGAAATATACAATATGTCCCCACAAAACCTTTCAAAATATACTCTCTCGTACATACGACCGATTAGCGCTACTAATCACGAGAGTGGGTGGTCATACCCAAATAGATCTATCAATATACCCTGTGGCCCATAAGAGGCTAATGATTATAACGGCGTGGCTATTCATTAACGATTTACACGAATATATATATATACACATATATAAATGCCCTTACTCGAGACAATCACACAAACACATAAGTAAGTCAAGTATTATGATAAACGAACGAAAGCATGTTCTTCCCCCATATTTTATAAACGATTAAGATAATTCAAAAAGGGGCCGTGAAAACTCACCTTGAGCAAGGAACAATTGAAATTGACAAGCACTAGCAACTACGCCCACGAGCGCCGGTCGGACCTAATAGTGCCCTAAATAAGATAGACATTTTAATAATTGAACTCAAGTCTTACAAGTAAGTTGTTCATACAACCTACTAGACTTATAATATTTTTAAGAAAATATTTATTTACGAGAACAGTTGGTGACTTCGACACTCGGTTAAGACTTTATGAAAATGATGGATTACGCACCCTTAGATAAAATGCTAATCAACGATCAAAATGTTAAATTATAACCAAATAGCACATAAAAACATTCATACTTATGTACATAAGTCCTAGATCATATGTGGACATACCCAAATCATACTACTTGCATATGCACATTATTTAAGTGAAACGGTCAATTAGTCAAATTCTCAATTTACCAATATTAGGGACCACATATCATCTCATAACATGAAATCATAATTGTCAAACCATGTTTCATGAATCAAAACAATCTTTCATCACATTAGCATCAATGTACCTAAAACATGGCAATTTCTACGCATACGAGGTAATCGAATAGTCAAATAATGCATATAGAAACATGTTAATGACGTTAATCAATTTATAACATAAATGCTGTAAATAATCCATAAAATATGACCAAACTTTCTGCTCAAAATTATATTGATAGAACACTTATTTTTCATACCAAAAATAGTCGATTTTTACGACAAGTTTACCGTAAAACCTAACGAAATGCATCCAAACACCAAGATTCATACATATAACTAAAAATCTAAGTTTTAAACATGAAATATCATCAAGTTACTGCCATAGCTCCAGATTTTTAACAATTTCCTTTTTATGGCAAAAATTCACCGTTTTAGCGTACTTTTAAGCATCATAATCTAGTCCACTATTTGGCCAATCATCCCAACACATGATATACTTTTAGAACAGATTATTATAGCCAAAATACATCACATTTATCACATTATTTTCAGATTTCAATAATCCTTTTAATTCTTGCTCAAAACCCAAATTTAAACATGCATTTTAATGACAATTTTAAGCAATAAACACCTAAATCAACAAATCAATGATCCGTCCATAATCTATCATGCTTTTATACAATAATATATCCTAATTTACTATTTGAAACTAACCATAATAAACATTTGTTTTTGCATGCCAAGATCAAGTCATAAATCATAACATTTTGCAAGATATGAACAAATACATATATACATATATACACGACACACATACACACCCATAAACATTTCAAAACCTTCAATAATAAGCCATAATTTACTGATTTAAAACTTTATAAAAAGTTCCTCTTAGTTGGTGGTGAACAATCACTTGTAAGTGTCAAATTCGGTATAAATAAGTAAAGGAATGGATGGGGTTCTCTTACCACTTAAGTAAGTCAAGGGAAGCACTATAAATGTAGGTGAAAAGAGAGTATTTTCTGCTGGAAATTCAGCTCCAAGAGACTCCAAGACTCAAAACACCATAAAAACTTCAAGAATACTTAAGAACTTTGGGAGAAAATGCTTGGAGATGGTGTGGAGATTTGTTGCAAGAGTTAAAGGGTATAAATAGGGGGAGGGGGACTGGTTTTCGAACTCAAGAGGGAGGGAGAGAGGGGAGTTGGTCCAATGGGTGTTCATGCAAAGAAATGATGAGGATTTGGTGTGTAAGATTGGTTTTAAGCAAATGTGTAATGTTGGGTAAAATAATTAGATTAGATTTGATTATTTGTGGTAGGTGGGACCCACATTTTTCAGCAGATTTTTAAAAGGGAAGGGCTTCTAAAAGACCATTTTTATAAAAATCCCCATAAGTATTCTTTGTATAAAAACCAACCTTTTATAAAAATAAACCATTTTAAGCATGGTTTCTGACCAAATAAAAATTATATAAATTAACTACTAATTTTTCTCTATCATAATTGATAAAGATCATAATTTTTACTAAAAGTGAAATTTTAACACTTCCGGTGCGCCAAACGGTTAAAATACCGGTAAAACGCGATAAAAAATTACCAAATGCAACAATTAATAAGTAGCACATAATTTTCACATATAATCCATCAATTTAATTTTTATTCAAGTAATTTTTGACACAAACGGATATTTTTATCTTACCGGGTCGTTACCGGCTCGTATTACGGACATTTTACCGATACGCGGTACCGAAATTTCCGAAATTTCATGAAATGCCAATTCTTGTAAACGAAAGGCTTTGCTAGACGTTATAATATCCTAATTGACTAAAATTAAGTCTAAGATGCGTATAATTAATGTACGATGCGTATAAGGGCTTAACGGTAATTAACCTGAAAATCGTCGAATGTCACATGTTAGGTATGGATTGGCTAACTGCCAATGAAGCACAAATTATATGCAAACGAAAGATAATCCGACTCAAGGCTCCGGACGGTAGCGAAGTCGAGGTTTTTGGAGATCGTGACGCCCCGATGCCTAACGTCATCTCAATGATCAAGGCAGCATATTACCTAAGGCGCAGATACGAGGCCTATCTGGTGTACGTGATTGACGAGTGTAAGGAAGTGAAGGAACTAGACGATGTACCCATGGTACGCGAGTACCCGGAGGTGTTTCCAGAGGACTTGCCTGGGATACCACCCGACAGAGAAATTAAGTTCCGAATTGACTTAGTACCAGATGCCCAGCCCGTGGCTAAGGCTCCATATCGACTAGCACCGGTTGAGATGAAAGAGTTAATGGCACAACGAGACGAGTTACTTGAGAAAGGATTTATCCAACTGAGCATCTCGTCGTGGGGTGCTCCGGTGTTGTTTGTGAAGAAGAAAGACGGTTCGATGAGAAATTAGGAAGTCTTGAAGTCGTAAGAGAAACGTTGGAAAGGTTTGATCAAATCAAAGCACGAATGAAGGCCACACAAGATCGTTAGAAATCCTACGCGGATAAACGACGAAGGCCTATTGAGTTTGATGTTGGGGACTCACCCTGGAAGGGAATCATACAATTCAGAAAGAGAGGAAAGTTAAGTCCGAGGTTTGTCAGACCATTCAGGATAATAGCACGGGTTGGTGAAGCCGCTTATTGGTTAGAGTTGCCTGATGAGTTAAGTGGGATTCATCCTACCTTCCATGTATCACACTTGAGAAAGTGTTTGGCGGATGAATCGGCTCACGTACCACTTACTGACATCGAGGTCGACAACAGCCTTAACTACATCGAAGAACCCGTGGCCATCTTAGACAGAAAGGAGAAGCGTTTGTGTAATAAGATTATTCAACTGGTTAAAGTCCAATGGAAGCACCGAAAGGGATCAGAATCTACTTGGGAAACGGAGACAGAAATGAGGGTGTCGTATCCTCAACTATTTGACTTATGATAGGTTTCGGGGACGAAACCTATTGTAAGGGGGTAGACTTGTAATATCCCGAAAATAATAAACTACAATAAATGGAAACGGGTTAAACACGAGACGAACGGAATAAACGAGCGTGGAATGGGCCGGCTATGGGCTTGCGCGCGTATGGGCTCAAGGGTAGTCTCTCCCTATAAATACCCTAGCCCATCTCTCGTATCTCATTTTACAAGTTCTAGAGAGAGAAACTGAAGAGAGAGAAAGTAGAAGGATCGGCCCGAGATTCCAGCAAAGTGTTGCTCCATAGCTCGTGAGAAGAACCTCCAAATCAGAAGCTCGATACAGGTAACGATCTGGTCTAGATCTGACTTTTTGTTCGTTTTGGGGTTTTAAGGTTTTGGATGAAAAGATAACGTTTTTACGCATAAAACTTGAAAATGAACATAGATCTAGCATCTAGAAGGTAAAACGAACGTTTTGAACAAAAAAGTTAGGGTTTTTGCGGGGAAGAAGGTGCTGCGTACTTATCAAGTACGCAAGAAGCAGGTCCTGCGCACTTTTCAAGTACGCATGAAGCAGGTCATGCGTACTTATCAAGTACGCATGAAGCAAAGCCTGCGTACTGATAAGTATGCACGAAGCGAAGTCTGTGCATTTAATAAGTACGCAAGAACAAGGCCCTGCGCACTTGCTAAGTACGCAGGCATCATGCTGGTTAGTAAAGTCAGTATGTTCGCTTAATTCAGAATGGTTAAACCGTTAGAGTCGGGATTGGTCTGATGTGGATTTAACTAATCAATTCAGATCGGAAGTGACGTTGTTGGACCTTTGTTTAGGACAACCCAGATTAGCTTATCAGGTGAGTTCTAGAAGCCCTTCTTTAATTGTTTTAATTAAATGTTTTTGGGCTGGTGTGCATACATACAAAATGATGTTTACGAAATGATGTTTACGAGATGATGTTTATGAAATGTTTTGCTAAATGAAGTTTACGAAAGGTTTACGAAAGAGATGACGTTTTGTTTAATAAAACGTACGAATGCTTTAACTAAAATGAGGTAAAGATTTTATGAAAGTCACGAATGAACGAATCTGCCACGAGTTCCTACGGGAGCTAAGGTATGTATGTATGTATTGGCCTCATCCTTACGGGGGGCCTTTTGTGGCTGGCTAACGGTTGTACAACTGGTTGAGGATGGGGTGATGACGGTCATCCATGGGATTATCAGGATCCCGATGGAAGGTACTATTCCTTGTGGGGAAATAGTGCCTAAGTTATGTTCTGTCTACCTAGAGGTAACGAGCCTTAGGAGACATATGATTGGTCTACCTAGAGGTAACGAGCCTTAGGAGACATATGTTTGGTCCCCCTAGAGGTAACGAGCCTTAGGGGACCTGTGTGACGGATGACTTAGAGGTAACGAGCCTTAAGTTCATCCGCTGGTATGCAATGTATGGAATTGACGGTTACAAGAAGGCGCAGATTCGATTCATGTTGACTTATGTTATGATGCTATGTTACGATGTTATGATGATGTTAAGTTATTGCATGTTTTACGTACGCTTTTGTTAAACAAATGTATGTTATGTTTCTGGCAAAATGTTTATGTCAAGGTTTTATGTAAAGCTAGAACTCACCAGCGTAGCTGACTTTTAGTATGCACATTCAGGTTAAGGGCAAGTTATGATGATGGACGGTGATGCTGGGCGGCTTGATGAGTTACCCGGATGATATGAAGACTAGCATCCCGTTATGTTTCATTTATGTTATGTTTTATGTTTAAGACAATGTTACGCTTCCACATGTTTGAACAAGTATTAATTATGTTGAATGAATGATTCCTTTGCGTTATTTTGATATTCAAAGTTTAAGAACTGTTTGTGAATGAGTAAATCCAACAAGTGAGGCCTCCTGGGTTTAGGGCCTTACAAGTTGGTATCAGAGCAATAGTTTGAGAGATTCGGACACTCCCAGTGTCTGAACTTAAACTGTGAATGGGACCAAAAGCGGATGACAGTACGGGTAACTCGAGCCACAGCATCAGGTATGAAGATAGTATATATTTACATATATAGTATGCCTTAGAAAGGGTTAGGTAAGGACTTGTGTTCCGATGGAATCACAAAGGTGGTCAAATAGAAATCAAAAGGTAGTGTAATGGTTAATTGCAGATGGCTAGTGTATATTAACATCTTACAATACTTGTTGAATTCTATTTGTAAAATAGCGTGATGACATTGGATTCCTTGTCTTATAGAACGAAATGGTAAGGAGAGGAAATGAAAGGCATGGTGGGGGCCATATCAGTGGTCGTACCGGTGGTCGAAACGGTGGGCGCGGCATTACCCATACACACCAAGAGTACAATGAAGAAGGGAGTGTTCACACTGAGCAAGAAGTTAGTATGCACGGGACTAAGCCGAATCATGTCGAAGAACAACAATTCACTTTTGAACCGAAAGTGAGAGCGGCTCTGGCACGCGAGTTCACTGAGTTGATGAAGGTTTCTTTGCTAGGACTGTTGGCAGAAATGTTAAAGAAGGCTGATGAGACGGATGGGTCTAACACGGCGGTTGGTACCCCAAACACTGAGGCAGTCAATGCACCGCTTAACCGTGGTTGCGACTATAAGTCCTTTAAGGTATGTGACCCGCCGGTCCTGACTGGGAAGAAGGACGCGGTTGCCACTTTTGATTGGGTAATCCGTATGGAAGCTGCCATTCGTCTGAGCGAGTGTCGAGCAAATCAAATTGTGAAGTTTGCTCCTAAATCCGTGAGGGAGGAAGCATCCCACTGGTGGGAAGGTGTACGTCAGGCTAAGGGGGATGAGGTTGTTGACTCAATGATGTCGAATGACTTGAAAACTCTTATGATTGAGAAGGTAGAGAGGGAATTTATGGGTCTGAAGGTCGGGAGCATGATGCACCGGCAGTACACAACCCAATTCAATGAACTGGCATGTCCGGTGCTACATCTTGTCACTACTAAAGAGAGAAAGATCGCCTGTTACATTCAGGGGTTGCCGGACAAGGTCCGCACCTATGTTAAAGCAAACGCCCCTACTACCTACGATTCGGTAGTAGAACTAAGCGGCGTGGTATTTGATGATCTGGCACTGAATGTCGTTGCCATTTAAGAGCCTAAGAAGAAGCTGAGTTTTCCTGCTAAGCGATCGGGTGGGAAGTTGTTTGGGGCTCGGGACAAACAGGCCAGGGTAGGCGAGACGGAAGTATGTGGAAAATGTGGGGAAAGACAAACAGGCCAGATTACCTAAGGCGCGGATGTGAGGCCTATCTAGTGTACGTGATTGACGAGTGTAAGGAAGTGAAGGAACTAGAAGATGTACCCGTGGTGCGCGAGTACCCGGAGGTGTTTCCAGAGGACTTGCCTGGGATACCACCCGACAGAGAAATTGAGTTCCGAATTGACTTAGTACCAGATGCCCAGCACGTGGCTAAGGCTCCATATCGACTAGCACTAGTTGAGATGAAAGAGCTAATGTCACAACTAGACGAGTTACTTGAGAAAGGATTTATCCAACCGAGCATGTCGCCGTGGGGTGCTCCGGTGTTGTTTGTGAAGAAGAAAGATGGTTCGATGAGAATGTGTATTGATTATCACGAGTTGACAAACGTACGGTGAAGAACAAGTACCCTTTACCAAGGATCGACGACCTGTTCGATCAATTGCAAGGCGCAAGTTGGTTCTAAAAAATCGACCTTTGATCTCGGTACCATCAGTTGAAGGTGATGGAAGAAGACATACCGAAAACTGTATTTCGCATGTGTTATGGACATTTCGATTTCCGCGTAATGTCTTTCGGATTGACGAACGCCTCCGCATCATTCATGGAATTGATGAATAGGGTGTGTCGACCGATGCTGGACCGATCGGTAATCGTGTTCATCGATGATATCCTCATCTACTCCAAGAATGAGGGTGATCACGCATGTCACTTAAAGGAGGTGTTAGAGGCTCTGAAGAAGGAAAAGTTGTATGCTAAGTTCTCCAAATGCGCGTTCTGGCTTAGGGAAGTCCACTTCCTAGGTCACGTCATTAACCTGAACGACATTATGGTTGACCCAGCAAAGATAATGACGGTAAGGGAATGGAATATTCCTAAGACGCCAACTGAAATCCGCAGTTTCTTAGGATTGGCAGGCTACTATCGGAGATTCATCCAGGATTTCTCAAAAATAGCTTCGCCGTTGACAAAGTTGACTCGGAAGGAGGTAAGGTACGAATGGGGTTCGACCCAGGATGAGGCATTTAAGGAATTGAAGGAGAAGCTAACCCAAGCTCTAGTCTTGGCCCTTCCCGAGGGCAATGAAGACTTAGTGGTATACTCTGACGCTTCAGGTCAGGGATTGGGATGCGTATTGATGCAACGCGGGAGAGTGATCGCGTATGCGTCACGGCAGTTGAAGATTCACGAAGCCAGTTATCCGACTCACGATTTGGAACTTGCTGCTGTCGTATTCGCATTGAAAATCTGGAGGCACTACCTTTACGGGGTGAAGTTTACTATTTACTCCGACCACAAAAGTTTGAAGTACTTCTTCGAACAAAGGGAACTTAATATGAGGCAGAGACGATGGTTGAAACTATTGAAAGACTATGACTGTGAAATCATATACCATCCTGGAAAGGCAAACGTGGTGGCTGACGCTCTAAGACGAAAGGATGCGCCTGCTCCTATTAGAGTGAAAGCTTGCTAGTTGGTGGTAACATCAAATGTGATGAGGGAAATTGAAAGAGCTCATGAAGAAGCACTTAGGGAAGAAAACATAAAGAAGGAAAGAATGGTTGGCCAACATGACAAGTTGGAATATAACACCCTTGGTGTTAGGACACGTTTTGGGAGGGTATGGATACCTATGGGTGACGAGCTTAGGACCAAAATCTTGGATGAGGCTCATAAGTCTCGTTACTCTATCCATCCCGGTACCAACAAAATGTACCAAGATGTGAGGAAGGAATACTGGTGGCCTGGAATGAAACACGAAGTGACAAAGTACGTAAGCAAGTGCTTGACTTGCTCGCAAGTAAAGGCTGAACACCAGAAACCTTATGGAAAGATTCAACGTCTTGATATACCGAAATGGAAGTGGGAACACATTACCATGGACTTCATAACCAAGCTGTATGTTTTGACCAGAGATTAGTCTAAGTGTGTTGATCATCATTTAGCATTGCATTATCAGCACGTTTATCAATGGAAGATTATCGTTTGATGTTTGATATCATCTATATGGAGTTTACATTTTATCTCATCGTTTGATCCGTTAGATTCGGTTGTGTTTGGCTCTTGGATTGTTTTCGCCTCTCCAGGAGATTGTTTGCAGATTAGAGGCTTGATTATCACCAGATAAGAGGGACTCACAAGTGGTATCAGAGCTTTCGGTGCTCGGTTTTGGGGTTTTCCAGCAAGATTCAAGTTTTCTACAAGTTTTGACATTTTCAAGATTCAAAAGTTATCAAATTGTATTGTTTTCAGCGACATTTTTTACTATTTAGCATGTGCAACAGTGGAGATGGATTTTGGAATGATTTTCGGGGCTTAATTTGACGTTCGGGAGTTGCAGGTTGGAATTTCACGAGTTTAAGATGAATCGTCCGAAATCTCTGTTTTAAGGGTTCGAAATCTTTTTCGATCGAAATCTGAAGTTTGGTCCGAAATCTCTCTGTTCGAAATATTTTTCGTCCAAAAAAGTTTTCGGTAGAAAAGTGTGACTAAGTAAAAAAAATGAGGTAGTTAAAAAAATGAGTTTTTTTGGCGGAAAAATTTTTCTTGGTCGAAATTTTTGGAGGATGTTTGAAGCTATGTTTGGCGCTGATTATGAAAAAATGAGGTAATTAAAAAAATATATAAAAAAGGAGGGAATTCTCAATGGCTGACGAATGGTGTGTGCATAAGGTATTTGTAAATGGATTGGGGTATGTTCATCCAGATCTTGCTAAACATAACACCAGAAATAAAGGATTAAAGTTTAATTCATTAGAGGATTTATGTGTAAAGCTACAGATGTATGCGCTCAAAGCGGATAAGAATAGAATAATGATCAAAGGAGGATACGGTTATGATTTTCAAGGAAATTGTAAACATATAGAATCCAATTTGGTTGCTGAAGAAGTGTAAGAATCACAGGAACTTAAAGCAAATTCTAAACTACTCAATGAAAATATGTGTTCTCTGGAGTGTTTTGAGAAAATTGCTGATTACAAGAAACAAAATCAACTTCTGATGGATGCATAGAAGCATGCACATACTACAAACAAGATTCTAATAGATCGTGAGAAAGAGTATAAAAGAAAGATTGATGACTGTGTCAAATAAAATTCTCATTTGAAGCTTCAGTTAAAGAGAAAGAATTATGAAATTCAACTGTTGATTGATAAAAGAGAAACATAAAAGAAATTGTTGATAGAGAAGATGGAGAAAGTTGCCAATACAGCAATCAAAGTTGATAAAATAAACATTTCTGGGAAAGTGGCTAGTGGGATCATTGAAGCTCAAATACATGACAAAGTAAAGTCTGGGCTTGTATATAAAAGCGCTGGTGAAAACATTGAGGCTTAAGTTAATGATAAAGTTAATAGTGAAGTTGGATACAAAAATGTTCCTCCTCCATTTACTACAAATGGATTTAATTCACATATGCCTCAACCATACATTGCAGAGCCATTTGTGCAAAATATTTTCCTTCGTTAGAGCCAAAGAGAAATTCCGAAGCAAAGAAAGTTGAATCGAAGATTCCAAGTGATCTTGCTTCTGATGATGATTGTGTCAGTGACAAATCTGAAGAAAGTCAAGAATGTGTGGATTATTTTGACAAAAAGGGTGGCTTAGGGTTCAAGAAAGAAAGTCTACTCAATGCTAATTCCATCCCGTTCATTTCAAATAAGTTTGCTCCACTCATGTTTGTTAAATAGGGAGAAGAAACGTCAAAAGTTAAAGAAATGAAGTCTAAAGACAAGTCAGCATCTCGAAAGGGGCCTTATCAAAGAACATGTCCTGCTTTGAAGAAATGTTTTAGCTGTGGAAAGCAGGGTCATTTATCAAGAGATTGTTGTATCAAGAAACACAAGTCTCCCAAACAGAAGGTCCTTTCTCAACCTCAGAGAAAGGTTCAAGAAAAGGTTGTTAAAGTTTTTAATTTTTAGACGTCAAAACCAAAACGAGATTGGCAGGTCAAAGCTAAACCAAGACAAGTTTGGAGAGTTAAAGCTTCGAGTCCAAGATCTAACTTTGATGATGCAAAGTGTATGGGGGGGCTTAGCAGAATTCCCGTGTTTTGATATGCAATGGCCTAGGGGGAGATTGTTGGAACTAGTTGTAGGTCATCGCATATAAAACAGTCTGAAGTCGGAAGAATTCTTTGAAGTTAAAAGTTTTCGATCGAAATCTTTTCCGATCGAAATCGTTTTCGGATGAAATACATTTCGATCGAAATGTATTTGGGACGAATTCATTTCTTGTCTTCTTAGTATAAAACTTATACATTTGATCCTTGTAAGTGGGGAATTCATTTGCAAATATCAATAAACACTTGAGATTACACCTTTAAATATGTGTTTCTGATTCTACCTCATTTCATGATTCTTGTATCAGTGTATTGAATCTGCTACGAATAACAGGTTTCCACAAGAATCATAAATTCTTTCACTAGACCTTTGTTTTTAATTCACATGGACTTATTTGGTCCAGTTCGTGTTCGTAGCATTGCGAAAAATTCGTATTGCCTGGTTATCACAGATGATTTCTCTCGATTTTCATGGGTGTTCTTCCTTGTTTCCAAGGATGAAACATCTGAAATTGTCATTGAATTTATCAAAAGGATTGAGAATATCTGTGATACTATGGTGACGATTATTCATAGTGATAACGGCACGGAGTTCAAAAATGGTCTAATAAATTCGTTTTGTGCAGAAAAGGGAATAACACAACAGTTTATTGATGCCAAGACTCCTCAAGAAAATGGAGTTGCTGAAAGGAAAAACCGTACTCTTATTGAAGCAGCAAGAACAACGCTGGTTGATTCTCGTCTTTCGATTATTTTCTAGGTAGAAGCGGTCAATACAGCTTGCTACGTGTTGAACAGAGTCTTATTGTTTAAACAGCATGAAAAGACTCCATATGAGCTGTTATTCAAAAGGAAGCCTTATGTAAAGGTTTTCAGAACTTTTGGGTGTTCGTGCACTCTTTTGAATACTTCAGATTCTTTGCCGAAATTCGCAGCTGTTGGCGATGAATGTTATTTTTGGGCCTACTCATCTTATCAGAAAGCATTTCGTGTTTATAACAAGAGAACGAAGACAGTTCGGGAATCATACTATGTTGAATGGCAAGAGTCTACAACTCCTCATGATTATAATGGACCTTATTGGTTCTTTGATGCGGATGTTATCTTCAAAACTTTTGATCAGAAATTTTAAGAAGTTTGAAGTAATGTGAGTTCTTCAGGCACAGCTGATGAGACTTCAACAAGTCTTAATCAAAATATGAATAATTTCATGATTGGTCCTTAACCTGTAAGGGTTCGAGTTGAAAATTCAGAGGCACTTTCATCATCAACACAGACTCAAGAAGTACAAATTGATAATTTGGAGAATGAAGAGAATTCTGAAGCAGCTCAAATTGCAAATGATAATCATGTCACTCCAGATGTTCAGCAAGAAGATTCTATTTTATTTGATAATCAAGTCGACCAACAAACTTCTTCGAGTGTTGATGAATCTATCAACAACTCATATGATGTCAATATTACAAATTTGCCTGAGATGACCCAAGTAGAAGATGTTCCAACTCACCGAATAAATTCTGTTCTTCTTGTTGAAAATATTATTGGATCAATTGAGGATGGAGTGAAAACAAGAAGTCAATCTGGAATTATAAACATTTGTTTGTATTTATGCTTCTTATCTCTAGAAGAACCCAAAAATGTCACCATCGCCCTTCAAGATGCTAATTGGATTGAAGCGATGCAGGATAAACTTTTGCAGTTCAAGAAACTAAATGTTTGGCACTTGGTGGATTTGCCAGAAGGAAAATATCCAATTCATACTAAGTGGGTATTTAGGAACAAAAGAGATGATCGTGGGATTGTTGTGCGCAACAAAGCCAGATTGGTTGTGCAAGGTTTTTATCAAGAAGAAGGGTTGGATTATGATGATGTTTTTGCACCTGTAGCCAGAATTGAAGTTATTAGAATTTTTCTAGCTTATGCTTCGTATATGAAATTAAAGTTATATCAAATGGATGTGAAGACCGCATTCTTATAAGGGGTGGTTAAAGAGGAAGTTTATGTGAATCAACCACCAGGATTTGAAGATCTTGAGCACCCATTTCAAGTTTACAAGCTGGATAAAGTGCTTTATGGTTTGCATCAGGCACCTCGTGCTTGGTATGAAACTTTATCCACACAACTGGTTACAAATGGCTTTTCCCGTGGAACAATTGACAAGACCTTGTTTTTGAAGAAGTTTGGAGATGATCTGTTACTAGTTCAAGTTTATGTGGATGATATTATCTATGGTTCAACGAATGAAATTTTGAATAGAGAATTCGAAGGTGTCATGAAGCTGAAATTCGAAGTGAGTCGTATGGGTCGGATGTAGTTTTTCCTTAGTCTACAAGTAAAGCAATCAAAGTCGGGTATACTGATTCATCAGGCGAAGTATATCAACGACATCTTGACAAAGTTTAATATGAAAGACTGTAAAGCTGCTTCTACTCCTATTGCTCCACATGAACCTCTCTCTAGATCCAACCGGAGTTGAAGTTAATCAAAAGTATTACCTCTCCATAATCGGATCTCTTATGTACTGAACTGCGAGTCGACCAGACATCATGTTCGCTGTATGCTCATGTGCTAGATATCAAGCGTCACCTCGAGAATCTCATGAGATTGCTGTCAAGTGGATTCTGCGTTATCTGAAAGGCCATGTCAATCTTGGTCTTTGGTACCCGTCAGAGTCTAATTTTAATATGTATGCTTTTACTGACAGTGACTATGGAGGTTGTGGTTTAGATCGTAAATCTACATCTGGTGGATGTCGGTTTTTAGGGGAGCTATTGGTGTCATGGCAGTGCAAGAAACAAACGAACATCTCCACATCAACTGCTGAAGCGGAATACACAGCTGCATTGAGTTGTTGTTCTCAAGTTATCTGGATTCAGCATCAACTCTTGGACTTCGGGATAAATTTTCTAGACACACCAATTTTCTATGATAATGAAGCCGTGCTAGGCATCGTGAAGAATCCAATCCAACATTCCAAAACCAAACACATTGCGATAAGGTTACATTTCATTCGTGATTGTTTCGATAATGGTTTGATACCTTAGAGTAGAAAGCCGATATTTTTACAAAAGCTTTTTCAACTGATCGGTTTAACTCTCTGGTTGAAATGTTGGGGATGATTTCTTTTTTAGGACATTTTTGTATTAAAAAATAAATAAATAAAATAAAAATAAAAATAAAAATAACAAAATTTTTAAAAAATAAAAAAATATATATATAATTGTTGAATAACGTCTGATTATGATTGAAAGACCATGTTTGTTCCATAAAAAGATTTTTCGTTTAGTGTTTACTTTTAGTGATAAAATTGTGTTGTGTTACATAGGTTTAGTATTATGTTATGTTTAATGTGTGATTTTATTTTGCAATACGTGTGTGTAGTTAAATAGAGTTCATCACAATTTTAAGGGGACAATAAAAGAAAATGAAAATATAATAAAATAAGTTATAGTATTTTGCTTGTTTGTGAGTATTTGTGTTGAGTTGATATGATATTGTGCTGATCCTGATAAAAGTTGAAAATGTTACTAATTGACGTGCATATAGGAAATGATAGTATATTTGTGTGCTGAGCTTATGCATGAATTGGATATGATAGTGACATCGGTTACATTTATTGATGTGTCGGTAGGCTCTGCATGTAATAAAATAGGCGATATTTGTGTGACTAACTAAATTGCAATCTTTGTGTTTTACCCACATCGAATATCGGTTGTTTCAACATTCGAATGCTAGGTGAATCTAGACATGCCATGAGACCAGGATCTTGATGCATTCTTAGTACAATTTGTTTGCTCTAGTGTGAGGCCCCAAACCCGGGAGGCCCCACGCGTTGGATTTACTCATTCACAAACAGTTCTCAAACTAGAATATCAAATAACGCAGCGGAAAATTTCATTTCAAACATAACATTACATCGTTTAACATGCGGAAGCGTAACATTTTCAAATACATGTACATAACAAAAACAACTCGTAACGGGATGCCAGTCTTCACATCATCCGGGTAACTTCTCAAGCCGCCCAGCATCACCGTCCATCATCATAACTTCCTTAACCTGAATGTGCATACTAAAAAGGTCAGCTACGCTGGTGAGTTCTAGTTTTAACGTAAAACATTAACATCAAATATTTGCCAAAAACATAACATCATACTTCATTTAATAAAAGCGTACATAAAACATGCAATAACTTAACATCATCAAAACATCGTAGCATAACATCGTAACAATAGTCAATATGAACCGAATCTGCGCCTTTTCGTAACCGTCAATTCCATTCATCGCGTACCAGCGGATGAACTTAAGGCTCGTTACCTCTAAGTCATCCGTCACACAGGTCCCCTAAGGCTCGTTACCTCTAGGTGAACCAAACATATGTCTCCTAAGGCTCGTTACCTCTAGGTAGACAGCACATACCAGCGGATGAACTTAAGGCTCGTTACCTCTAAGTCATCCGTCATCCAGGTCTCCTAAGGCTCGTTACCTCTAGGTGGACCAAACATACGTCTCCTAAGGCTCGTTACCTCTAGGTAGACCATACACACGTCTCCTAAGGCTCGTTACCTCTAGGAAGACTAAACATACCATAGGCAATATTTCCCCGCAAGGAATAGTACCTTCCATCGGGATCCCGGTAATCCCATGGGTGACCGTCGTCACCCCATCCTCAACCAGTTGTACAACCGTTAGCCAGCCACAAAGGCCCCCCGTAAGGTAAGGCCAATACATACATACATACATACTCTAGCTCCCGTAGGAACTCGTGGCAGATTCGTTCATTCGTGACTTTCATAAAAACCTTTACCTCGTTTTAGTTAAAGCATTCGTACGTTTTATTAAATAACACTTCATTCGTAAACCTTTCACAACTTCGTTTGGCAAAATATTTTATAAACATCATCTCGTAAACCTCGTTTCGTAAACATCTCATTAACTCGTTTCGTCTTCCCCTTTCGGAAGCATCGTTCATAAACCTCGTTTCGTAAACCTCGTTTCATAAACCTCGTTTCGTAAACCTCGTTTCATAAACCTCGTTTCGTATGTATGCACACCAGCCCAAAACATTTAATTAAAACATTAAAAGAAGGGCTTCTAGAACTCACCTTATAAGCTACTCTTGGGTTGTCCTAAACAAAGGTCCAACAACGTCACTTCCGATCTGAATTGATTAATTAAATACACATCAGACCTAAATCCCGACTCTAACGGTTTACTCGTTCTGTTACAGGTGAATACACTGACTTCACCTACTGATGCAGACCTATCGAAACTACTTAGTTTCGACAGGTGCAGGCCCATCGAAACTTCTAGTTTCGATAACTGCAGGTCACTCGAAACTTCTAGTTTCGACAACTGCAGGTCACTCGAAACTCTAGTTTCGACAACTGCAGGTCACTCGAAACTTCTAGTTTCGACAACTGCAGGTCACTCGAAACTCTAGTTTCGACAACTGCAGGTCACTCGAAACTTCTAGTTTCGACAACTGCAGGTCACTCGAAACTTCTAGTTTCGACACCTGCAGGCCACTCGAAACTCTAGTTTCGATACCTGCAGAACTCAGCTATTTTCCCCAAAAACCCTAACTTTCGCATGCAGGTCCGATCTTGTCAAGATCCGGACTTTTTGTATTCAAAACGTGTATTTTCCTTTCGTGATTCCAGATTTATAACCCTTTCCTCATTTGGTTTATAAAAACCCGTCATTTTCACAAAAATACCCGAAAACCCAAAAACGAATAAAAACTCAGATTTGGTTCGGGTGTTACCTGATTTCGAGATTCTGATCCGGAGGTTTTGCTCACGAGTTCAGTAGCAACAAGCTCCTTCAATCTCGGGTCGATCCGCCAACTTTCTCTCTCTACGGTTTCTCTCTCTAGATTCTTGCAAATGAGAGAAATGGTGTGTGTGTTGGCTATTTAAAGGGAGGAAACCCCCCCTTCCTTCAAGTTTGCCGGCCCAACCGGCCCGGCCCGTTACGCCTCGTTCTTTTATCCCGTTCGTCCCGGTTCAACCCGTTATTTAAAATCCTCATTTATTTTGGGATGTTACAAGTCTACCCCCCTTACAATAGGTTTCGTCCCCGAAACCTATCATAAGTCAAACAGTTGAGGGTACGACTCCTTCATTTCCGTCTCCGTTTCCCATGTAGCTTCCGATCCCTTCCGGTGCTTCCACTGGACTTTAACCAATCGAATAATCTTATTACGTAAACGCTTCTCTTTCCTGTCTAAGATGGCCACAGGTTCTTCGATGTAGTTAAGGCTGTTGTCGACCTCGATGTCAGTAAGTGGTACGTGAGCCGTTTCATCCGCCAAACACTTTCGCAAGTGTGATACATGGAAGGTAGGATGAATCCCACTTAACTCATCAGGCAATTCCAACCGATAAGCGACTTCACCAACCCGTGCCATAATCCTGAATGGTCCGATAAACCTCGGACTTAACTTTCCTCTCTTCCTGAATCGTATGATTCCCTTCCAGGGCGACACTTTCAACATTACTCTGTCCCCAACATTAAATTCAATAGGCCTTCGTCGTCTATCCGCGTAGGATTTCTGACGATCTTGGGCGGCCTTCATTCGTGCTTTGATCTGATCAAACCTTTCCGACGTTTCTTTTACAACTTCAAGACTTCCCAATTCCTTCTGTCCAATCTCGCCCCAACAAACCGGGGTCCTGCATCTTCTCCCATACAACATCTCGTAAGGCGGCATGCCTATCGTCGTGTGATGACTGTTGTTGTAGGAGAATTCGGCTAACGGCAGATGACTGTCCCAACTGCCACCGAAGTCGATAATACAAGCACGAAGCATATCCTCCAATGTTTGAATGGTCCTTTCGGACTGACCATCCGTTTGTGGGTGGTATGCCGTACTAATATTGAGTCTCGTGCCCATTGCCTCGTGAAATCTTTTCCAGAACCTCGATGTGAATCGTGTGTCTCGGTCAGATACGATCGTCAAGGGCATCCCATGCCGCGCTACTACTTCGTTAATAAATACTTCCGCTAACCTTTCCGACGAGAACGTCTCGCGAATAGGTAGAAAATGAGCACTCTTCGTTAAACGGTCCACAATTACCCAAATGGTGTCATGACCTTTAGCTGTGCGAGGTAGCTTGGTTATGAAGTCCATGGTAATGTGTTCCCACTTCCATTCTGGTATGTCAAGTGGTTGAATCTTTCCATACGGTTTCTGGTGTTCAGCCTTTACTTGCGAGCAAGTCAAACACTTGCTTACATACTTCGTCACATCATATTTCATTCCAGGCCACCAGTATTCCTTTCTCAGATCTTGATACATTTTGTTGGTACCAGGATGGATAGAGTAACGAGACTTATGAGCTTCATCCAAGATTTTGGTTCTAAGCTCGCCACCCATAGGTATCCATACTCGACCAAAACGTGTCCTAACACCAAGGGTGTTATATTCTAACTTATCCTGTTGGCCAACCATCCTTTCCTTCTTTATGTTTTCCCCCTTTAGTGCCTCTTCTTGAGCCTTTTCAATTTCCCTCATCACATCCGACGTTACCACCATTTGGCAAGCTTTCACTCTAATAGGAGCAGGCACATCCTTCCGGCTTAGAGCGTCAGCCACCACGTTTGCTTTTCCAGGATGGTACATGATTTCACAGTCATAGTCTTTCAAAAGTTCCAACCATCGCCTCTGCCTCATATTTAACTCCTTTTGCTCGAAGAAGTACTTCAGACTTTTGTGATCGGAGTATATGGTAAACTTTACCCCATAGAGGTAGTGCCTCCAAATTTTTAATGCAAACACAACAGCAGCAAGTTCCAAATCGTGAGTCGGATAGTTGACTTCATGAACCTTCAGCTGTCGTGATGCGTATGCGATCACTCTTCCACGTTGCATCAGCACACACCCCAACCCCTGACCCGAAGCGTCAGAGTATACCACCAGGTCTTCATTGCCCTTGGGAAGGGCCAAGACTGGAGCTTGGGTTAGCTTTTCTTTTAACTCCTTAAATGCCTCATCCTGCTTCGGACCCCATTCGTACTTTTCTTCCTTTCGTGTCAACTTTGTCAATGGCGAAGCTATTTTCGAGAAATCCTGAATGAATCTCCGATAGTAGCCTGCCAACCCTAAGAAACTGCGGATCTCCGTTGGCGTCTTAGGAATATCCCAGTCCCTTACCGTCGTTATCTTTGCTGGGTCTACCATAATGCCGTTCGGGTTAATGACGTGACCTAGGAATTGGACTTCCCTAAGCCAGAACGCGCATTTGGAGAACTTAGCATACAACTTCTCCTTCTTTAGAGCTTCCAACACTTCCTTCAAATGACAAGCGTGATCACCCTCATTCTTGGAGTAGACGAGGATATCATCAATGAACACAATTACCGATCGGTCCAGCATCGGTCGACACACCCTATTCATCAAATCCATGAACGCTGCGGGGGCGTTCGTCAATCCGAAAGACATTACGCGGAACTCGAAATGTCCATAACGCGTGCGAAATGCAGTTTTCGGTATGTCTTCTTCCCTTACCTTCAACTGATGGTACCCGGACCGAAGGTCGATTTTCGAGAACCAACTTGCGCCTTGCAATTGATCAAACAGGTCATCGATCCTTGGTAAAGGGTACTTGTTCTTTACCGTTCGTTTGTTCAACTCGCGATAATCGATACACATTCTCATCGAACCGTCTTTCTTTTTCACAAACAACACCGGAGCACCCCACGACGAGATGCTTGGTTGGATAAATCCTTTCTCAAGTAACTCGTCTAGTTGTGCCATTAATTCTTTCATTTCCACTGGTGCTAGTCGATATGGAGCCTTAGCCACGGGCTGGGCATCTGGTACTAAGTCAATTCGGAATTCAATCTCTCTATCGGGTGGTATCCCAGGCAACTCCTCTGGAAACACCTCCGGGTACTCGCGTACCACGGGTACATCGTCTAGTTCCTTCACTTCCTTACACTTGTCAATCACGTACACCAGATAAGCCTCGCATCCGCGCCTCAAGTAATCTGTTGCCTTAATCATCGAGATGACGTTTGCCATCGGGACGTCACGATCTCCAAAAACCTCGACTTTGCTACCATCCGGAGCCTTGAGTCGGATTATCTTTCGTTTACATATGATTTGTGCTTCGTTGGCAGTTAGCCAATCCATACCCAGCACGACATCAAACCCTCCCAAAACCATAACAAACAATCTGACAGGGAATCTATGACCTTCTATTTTTATCGTAGAGTTGTCAACTACCTCGGTCACTCTCGCAGTTCTACCCTCAGCGGTTTCTACGCTAAAGGCCCTTTCTAGTATACTTACAGCGTACTTCACTCTCTTACAAAAAGATGAAGATATAAAACTCTTACCGGCACCCGAATCAAATAACACCGAAACAAGAGTGTTGTCAAGGACGAACGTACCTGACGCCACGTCGGGGTCCATTCTGGCCTGGTCCTGCGTCAATGCGTACGCCCGCGTCTTCGCACGAGATCCCTCTCCCTTCTTTTCTGGGCCTTTCCCCTTCCCGGCTTCACCTATTCTTGGTTTGGTGCATTCCCGGCTCAGATGGCCGCCTTCACCACAATTATAACATTTAATGCCTTGCCTACATTCGCGGGAGTAGTGTCCAGTCTTGCCACATTTGTAGCACAGATTTGTCCCTATCCGACATTCACCCGTATGTCTTACCCCACATTTTCCACAAACTGCCATCTCGCCTACCCTGGCCTGTTTGTCCCGAGCCCCAAACAACTTCCCACCCGATCGTTTAGCGGGAAAACTCAGTTTCCTCTTGGGCTCTTCAATGGCAACAACATTCAGCGCCAGATCATCAAATACTACGCCGCTCAGTTCTACTACCGAATCGTAGGTAGTAGGGGCGTTTGCTTTAACATAGGTACGGACCTGGTCCGGCAGCCCTTGAATATAGCATGCAATCTTTCTTTCCTCTGTCGTGACAAGGTGTGGCACCAGACGTGCCAGTTCATTGAACCGTGTGGTGTACTGCCGGTGCGTCATGCTCCCGGCCTTCAAACCCAAAAATTCCCTTTCTACCTTTTCGATCTCGTTCCTTGGACAGAAATTCTTGATCACCAAAGTTTTCAAGTCGTCCCACATCATCGCATCAACCACCTCATTACCTTTAGCCTGGCGTACACCTTCCCACCAGTGGGATGCTTCCTCCCTCAAGGAGTTAGCAGCAAACTTCACTACTTGATTAGCTCGACACTCGCTCAGACGGATGGCGGCTTCCATACGTATCACCCAATCAAAAGTAGCCACCGCGTCCTTCTTCCCAGTCAGGACCGGCGGGTCACATGCCTTAAAGGACTTATAATCACATCCGCGAGCAGGCGGTGCATTGTCGGTCTCATTGTTCTGAGCACCAACTGCCGCGCTAGACCCACCCGCCGCATTGACCTGCTTCAATGCTTCTGCCAACAGACCTGGCAGAGAAGTCTTCATCAACTCTGTAAACTCTCGAGCTATAGCTGCTCTCACTTCTGGTTCAAAGTGAAAGGGTTGTTCTTCAACCAGTGTATGTTCGGTTCCATGCACACTAACCGCCGGTTCAGTGTGGACACTTCCTTCTTCACTGTGTTCTTGGCGCGCAGGAATCCTGCCACGCCCACCATTTCGACCGCCGGTACGACCACCGGTACGGCCACCACGCCTTCCGTTTCCTCTCCTCGCCATTTCGTTCTATAAGACAAGGAAATCCAATGTCATCACGCTAGTTAACAAATAGAATTCAACAAGCATTGTAAGATGTTAATATACACTGGCCATCTGCAATTAACTATTACACTACCTCTTGATTTCGATTTGACCACCTTTGTGATTTCCATCAGAACCCAAGTCCTAACCTTAACACTTCCTAAGGCATACTATATATGTAAATATATATACACTACCTTCATACCTGATGCTGTGGCTCGAGTTACCCGTACTGGCATCCGCTTTCGGTCCCATTCTCAGTTTAAGTTCAGACACAGGGAGTGTCCAAATCTCTCAAACTATTGCTCTGATACCAACTTGTGAGGCCCCAAACCCGGGAGGCCCCACGCGTTGGATTTACTCATTCACAAACAGTTCTCAAACTAGAATATCAAATAACGCAGCGGAAAATTTCATTTCAAACATAACATTACATCGTTTAACATGCGGAAGCGTAACATTTTCAAATACATGTACATAACAAAAACAACTCGTAACGGGATGCCAGTCTTCACATCATCCGGGTAACTTCTCAAGCCGCCCAGCATCACCGTCCATCATCATAACTTCCTTAACCTGAATGTGCATACTAAAAAGGTCAGCTACGCTAGTGAGTTCTAGTTTTAACGTAAAACATTAACATCAAATATTTGCCAAAAACATAACATCATACTTCATTTAATAAAAGCGTACATAAAACATGCAATAACTTAACATCATCAAAACATCGTAGCATAACATCGTAACAATAGTCAATATGAACCGAATCTGCGCCTTTTCGTAACCGTCAATTCCATTCATCGCGTACCAGCGGATGAACTTAAGGCTCGTTACCTCTAAGTCATCCGTCACACAGGTCCCCTAAGGCTCGTTACCTCTAGGTGAACCAAACATATGTCTCCTAAGGCTCGTTACCTCTAGGTAGACAGCACATACCAGCGGATGAACTTAAGGCTCGTTACCTCTAAGTCATCCGTCATCCAGGTCTCCTAAGGCTCGTTACCTCTAGGTGGACCAAACATACGTCTCCTAAGGCTCGTTACCTCTAGGTAGACCATACACACGTCTCCTAAGGCTCGTTACCTCTAGGAAGACTAAACATACCATAGGCAATATTTCCCCGCAAGGAATAGTACCTTCCATCGGGATCCCGGTAATCCCATGGGTGACCGTCGTCACCCCATCCTCAACCAGTTGTACAACCGTTAGCCAGCCACAAAGGCCCCCCGTAAGGTAAGGCCAATACATACATACATACATACTCTAGCTCCCGTAGGAACTCGTGGCAGATTCGTTCATTCGTGACTTTCATAAAAACCTTTACCTCGTTTTAGTTAAAGCATTCGTACGTTTTATTAAATAACACTTCATTCGTAAACCTTTCACAACTTCGTTTGGCAAAATATTTTATAAACATCATCTCGTAAACCTCGTTTCGTAAACATCTCATTAACTCGTTTCGTCTTCCCCTTTCGGAAGCATCGTTCATAAACCTCGTTTCGTAAACCTCGTTTCATAAACCTCGTTTCGTAAACCTCGTTTCATAAACCTCGTTTCGTATGTATGCACACCAGCCCAAAACATTTAATTAAAACATTAAAAGAAGGGCTTCTAGAACTCACCTTATAAGCTACTCTTGGGTTGTCCTAAACAAAGGTCCAACAACGTCACTTCCGATCTGAATTGATTAATTAAATACACATCAGACCTAAATCCCGACTCTAACGGTTTACTCGTTCTGTTACAGGTGAATACACTGACTTCACCTACTGATGCAGACCTATCGAAACTACTTAGTTTCGACAGGTGCAGGCCCATCGAAACTTCTAGTTTCGATAACTGCAGGTCACTCGAAACTTCTAGTTTCGACAACTGCAGGTCACTCGAAACTCTAGTTTCGACAACTGCAGGTCACTCGAAACTTCTAGTTTCGACAACTGCAGGTCACTCGAAACTCTAGTTTCGACAACTGCAGGTCACTCGAAACTTCTAGTTTCGACAACTGCAGGTCACTCGAAACTTCTAGTTTCGACACCTGCAGGCCACTCGAAACTCTAGTTTCGATACCTGCAGAACTCAGCTATTTTCCCCAAAAACCCTAACTTTCGCATGCAGGTCCGATCTTGTCAAGATCCGGACTTTTTGTATTCAAAACGTGTATTTTCCTTTCGTGATTCCAGATTTATAACCCTTTCCTCATTTGGTTTATAAAAACCCGTCATTTTCACAAAAATACCCGAAAACCCAAAAACGAATAAAAACTCAGATTTGGTTCGGGTGTTACCTGATTTCGAGATTCTGATCCGGAGGTTTTGCTCACGAGTTCAGTAGCAACAAGCTCCTTCAATCTCGGGTCGATCCGCCAACTTTCTCTCTCTACGGTTTCTCTCTCTAGATTCTTGCAAATGAGAGAAATGGTGTGTGTGTTGGCTATTTAAAGGGAGGAAACCCCCCCTTCCTTCAAGTTTGCCGGCCCAACCGGCCCGGCCCGTTACGCCTCGTTCTTTTATCCCGTTCGTCCCGGTTCAACCCGTTATTTAAAATCCTCATTTATTTTGGGATGTTACATCTAGTGCCTATATCTGTCAAATATATAATCTAGAGTTAAACACCTCTTACACAGCTGATGGTTCTGGTGAAAATCTCTGATGAAAACAAGGAAGTCAGTCTGTTTGCCCTTGATTCAGTTTATGAATTCGTTGTATATCCAGATAATAGTTGGATACCCGATACCCGAATCATCTGATTCTTTACAAATCTCAAATTCTATGAATATATCTAATTCTCTGTCCGTACACATATACTCATCTGAAGATTTCATGACTCCATATATATCATTCATCTCATTCACTTTCAGACCAAGACAGTTGATTCTATACTTCAAATCCACTTGGATTATTTTTCTGTGCTAAGAATACTACCTTCATGCTGGTGATTGGATCATGATCTAGTGAAATCTTACATTGTGTCTTATTTCATTCCATCTCGATTGTAGGGTACACATTGTATTGATTAAATCTTACCTTAATCATCACACGATATCTGCTGAAATATGATGCATGAGTTTAAGTGGATGAACATACTGCCAATTGATGTTGAACTGTATAGATCTTGATTTGATACGAAGTGTAATGAGACAGTATGCATTTATGATCCTATGTCAATTTCAGTTCACCAAAAAGAAAAAAAAAGATAAAATAACGAAAATTGTGATATTAACTAAGTGTTGTTCATTTGATGTGTTTTATAGTTCAGTATTGCAAATATAGTTAATCTTCTAGTTCTATATGTGTTATAATGTATTTAGTGTGTTTGTATCATAGAGTCAAAGTTTGTTCTTATATTTTTGTTCATGTTTGATAGAAAATACTTCATGATATGTTTCTTGTGTGTTTTTGTGTTATAAGTGTTATAGTTGCTGTTTAGAATGCATAAAAGTTGTTCAAAAACATCTTGTAATACGTCTTAATGATTTTGAGATCGGATTATTGATAAAACGCTAAAAATTTAAATAAGTAAAAAAATTTCGAATGAATAATATGTCCGAAATCTACTTCGTCCGAAATAGTTCTCGATAGAAAAGTCGGGTTCGAAATGTGTTTTCGTCCGAAATATCTGAAGGTATATATATACATGTTTTCGATTGAAATCTGTTTCACCGCCATTGTTGAGTTTTCGAGCTTGATTATGAATTCATCAAAGTATCGTGTTTTCGTGCGAAATCTCGAAGGTGTTCGAGATTTGTTACGACATTGAGTTTTTCGACATCGAGGTATGTTTTCTTGACCCATAGAGTAAGATAAGATAAATCCATGGACCTAGATTTGATAGTTTTTTATCCGTCCGAAATATTTATTGAATGGTCCGAAATCTTTGAGGAATGGACCGAAATTGTTTTAAGATGGAAATGAAGAGTCATAACTCTGATTTGTCCGAAAAAGATTTCGATCGAATCAGTTTTCGATCAAAATGGATTTTTGATAGTGGGTTTTCGTTCGAAATCTCGGCAGTTGAGTTTTTTATTGAGAAATTATGTTTTCATTCGAAAAGGTTTTTGAACGAGGAGTTTTCGACTGAAATCTTTTGAGTTGAAACTTTTATTAGTTTGAGTTTTCGATCGAAAAAGATTTCGAGCAGGACATTTCGTCCGAAATCTTTGGAGTTAGCAAAATTTGAAAAATTACTAATACTTAATATTTTGTGTTGTGCAGTCATGAATCGATTAAAGTCTGATGCTAGGCGCAATATTTGTGCGTGTTTGACCTAAATTACCAGGAAATCAAGAGGGTATGAGGAGATAGTTCGGTTTCTCAACAAATCAAGGATATTAACCGCAATATCAACTCAAGTAACAGTTTATGAATCACAAATTCGAGAATTCTGGAATAAAGTCGAATACAAACATGTCAATAAGGAGATTTGGATAGAAAGTACTGTTGGCGGGAAGAAGATCAAAATTAATGAACAAGTCATCAGGGACGTGTTAAATTTCAGGGACAATGTTAACTTTTCGTACAGAATCAGTTATACTCGAGTTTCACAGATTATTCAAACCATGGGTTATGAAGGTGATTTTCCAAGGAGACGGATTACTAAGACCTTATTAGGGAAGCAGTGGAGATATATGGTACACGTCTTCATTCATTGTCTAGGACTGAGGACTGGTGCTTTTGATCAGATCGGTGAAGTCTTTAGCCGTGCTCTAGTTTGTCTAGCTACTCACCAAAGATTCAACTTCTCAATCATGATATTTGAGGCAATGATAAACAATTTTGTTGGACCAAGGCAGAACACCAAATTCTTGCTATATCCGAGGTTCGTACAAATGATCATAAACACTCTACTGCCATATTTATTGAACGATGGAGTAGAACTGCCACTATAGCATATGTCAGAAACAATATTTAGTAGCATGAACACAATCAGGAAGAAAAGAAATATCTCTGGGCAACTAACACCGTTATTTGCTAATATTCTTGAAGAAAACCCTGATCCTGATTTCGGAGTAAATGATGAAGTTGATGACATTTTGAGTAGCGGTGTAGAGGATAATGAAGGTGCTGATGATGACGGTAATGATGATGAAGGTGGTGATGGTGGTGCAGGTCAAGGAAATGTTAATCAGGAAGGTGAACAACCTGTTAATAATCAAGTACAAGAAGCTGAAACTGAGAATGAAGTTGTTGAGACACATTATGTGACTGACGATTTATCAGTATTTGTTTAGAATTCTTTGCAACAGTTAAAAGGGAGTCTGTTAGAGCAAGGATTTGTAACTGTAGCAAAAATTCTAAGTGTATATGTAGTGAACTGGTTAAGTTCGCCTAAGGGAATTTTTAGGCGAACTTAATAAGCGAACTTACTAAGTTCGCCTATGGAATTATGGGCGAACTTGTTAAGTTCGCCTGCAGACTCAGTTTGCCTATAAATAGGAACTTAAGTGTTCATTTGTAGGTAAGCAATGCTAGGGTTAGCATCCATAGAGAGGGAATGAGTCTCTGTGAGAAGTGAGTCACAATTCCTAGGTAGAGCTCACTAGGGATTGCAATTGGAGCTTAAACGTAGAGATGTACACTTCTTCGGTATTATATTCGTATGACGAGTTTGTTATTGAATATATACGATTGTTTTTGCTGTACATCTATCTATTCTGTGTTCGTGTTTGATTGACTCGCTTCATGTTTCCGTATCATACGTTGAATCATCGAGTAATTCGTTTGATCGTGTGCGTTCTGCTCAATAGAGGACGCCACAGGGACTTATAGAAGTTCCTATAGTTGATAAGTCAGCATGTGTAAATGAAAGTGATCAACACAAGCAAGATGGTTCAAGTTTGAATGTGAGTGAACCAGTAAATGTTTCAGAAGAAGTTCGAGTTGATATTCCTATGGCAACACCTGATGTTGAAGCAACAACAACAACAAAAACTCCAGTCAAGAGAAAAGAAGCTGAAGCTGAAAAGACCGTGCCTTCTAGACCTCCTCCGTCTAAAGGTATCGTGATCAAAGAGCATGGACAAAAGAGACTAAAAACTATGGCACAAAGATATACAGGCAAGGGTAAGGCAAAAGAAGTACCTGATCCTGTGAAGCAAAAGGTTTCTAAAGATTACAAGTTAATTGATGAAGAATTTGCAAACTATGCAACTCAAGAAACGGCAAATTTAGTGAGTCAGTTGAAAACTCAAATAGCAAATCTACAAAGTCGTGAAGCTGTTAGTGCCCTAGAAACTAGAGAATTAAGGGCAAGAGATAATAGACGACAAGTACAGGTTGAACAACAACAGATTCAAATTAATCAACTTCAAGGAATTATGCAAGATCTACTAAAGCATCTCGGTATGTCAATTAAAAGCAATGTTGAAATCCTTCAACCTTGTCCTGAAGCAAGCAAGGATACTGTGAATCAAGAAGGACTGTCATCTAACCCTCATCAAGATAAACCAACAAATGATGATGAAACTATATTTGGATCACAAGATATGTTCGATGTGGATTCTTTATTAAATCAACAAGGAGAGGGTATGGAAGTAGATGATAAAGAAGAGGAGAAAGAAAAGGAAGAGGAAGAAGAGGATGTTATTATAACTGATGTTAAAAGGAATAACAATGATCCATCTGACGATGATGATAGTAGTAGTGGAAGTTCAGGTGTCGGTAGTGGTTCTAATAATCATGATTCAAGTGATGAAGGTGAGTCAGATAAAAGTTATGAAAAGTATGAATATGAACAGAAACAAACTTATGTCGAAAGCGATGGGAATGTCATTAGGAAGATGGACAACTTTCAGTGAAAACGGAAACTCTGTAGTTCTCGGGTCATGATTACGTGAACTTTCAAAAAGGGCAAGAACTTATAGTTCTCGGGTCGTGCTAGGAAATCACCCATACTTAGAATACAATAGCTGAGTCCTTACAACATGTACGTATAGGTTAGAAGGATCTTTAGACACCTTTACTGTGCGTATCTTAGTTGAGTCAAGATTCCATATCTTATTTACTGTTTTAGGGTGGTGTGCATACTCAGATATAGGGGTGTTCATCGGGTTGGTTTGCGGTTTTTTCGGGTTATTCGGTTCAGGTTATTCGGGTTGGTATTGTTTTTTGGTTGAAATCACAATCCGAACCGAACCATATTTGAGGAAACCTAAACCACATTGTAATTCGGTTTGAACCTAACAAACCGAATTAGCCAAAAAAAACTTTTTTTTCTTCTTTTGGGTAGCAATAACTTATTCAGTTTAGACAACACAACATTTTAAGAAAATCTAAACAAAAACATACCTTCATCAAATAATAATTTATAATCCATATATGGGTATTGGTTAGATATAAATGAACTGGGTTAACTATAAAATATGGATTAAAATAGTGGTATAACCCAAATCGGGTTTTTTGAATAAAACCGAATTCAAAATCTGTAGTTTGACTTGGTTTAAAACTTTTTCGGTTATCGGTTTGAAACCAACTATTGAACACCCCTACTCAGAATTAGACTTTTATAATAAATGTAATTTTATTACTTAAACGTGACAGATAAGAAAGAAAAAGTTTATTTATCAGAACATTTTATAATTAAGAGAAAGAAAAGAAAATAGTTTTATATAAACTATATGTTTATTAAACAACAGAAAGAGAATAGAGAATAGGTTTATTTAACAGAACGCTTTTTAAACAATAGAAAGATCAGAGAACATATTTATATTACTTAAATGTTTTATAAATAGCATAAAGAACAGAGCACAGGTTTTTATAACTATATGTTTTATAAAGAAACATATATAAAGAGATAAGTCAGATACATTGTCTAATATGTAAGCGTATGGTTACCACATAAGAAAGTCTTGAGGTAGTAGTGTAGTCCTGGAGACTATTGCTACCTATAACATCCCGAGTTTTAGAACCACGAATTTCGAACGTAAATATCGGGCTCGGGATTTAAAACAAGAAGAGGAAGGATGGAATGCGCTTGGGCACTTGCATGGATTTGTGAATGGGTCGGGGGGGAAGGATTGGGCCCTTAAAATGTTGATTCACAGTCCCTCCACCCCCATTTGGTTCTCATTTTCACAAGATTAGAGGGAGAGAGGGAGAGAGGGAAGAGAGAGAGCCTAGAGAGAGAAAGTTCCGGTTTTCATTTCCGAGTTCCAGGATCGTTAGCAGGAGTCTCTAGAGTGTTTAGCAACGAAAGAGAAGCGATTTTAGGTAACCACTCATTCTTGATCTGAGTTTTTATAAAAGTTGGGTTTTGAAGTAAAAACGAGTAAAGGTTAGCTTTTTACATATGGAAATGGAAACAAAGCTTAGATTTAGACTCCTAAATAGAAAACAATCATTTTTGACGTAAAAAGTCCAAGTCTTGATCAGTTTCAGATTCGGCCGCCATTTTCATGCAAACTTAGGGTTTGGTTGGTGAAACGGAGGCCCGCGGGCGAACTTCCTATGTTCGCCGGGTCTTGGAAGGGCGAACTTATTCAAGTTCTCCAGGCCATGCAAATTGCCAACTTGTTATGTTCGCTTAGCAAGTTCGCTAGGTATTGCCTAGCGAAGTTGCTATGTTCGCCCAATATGTTCGCCAAGTCTAATGGGTGCAAATTAACTTAAGTTCGCCTGGTCAGAAATGGTGAAACCGTTTAGTGTCGGGTTAAGTCTGATATGTGTAGAATTTTTATGATTGTTCAGATTGTGTGAGATCCAAGCAGACGTTCAGCTAAGATTCCAGCTGAGTTCTAATCCCCTTTTTGCCTGCTTTAGGGGTGGTGTGCATACTTAGTGTAAAGTGTTTATTACATATTTTGTATTAATAAACAAAGTGAAAAGCTATGTTCTAGTGTAACATTTAAAAGAGGCAAATGTACGTTTTGAGCAAAGTATACCTGTATTATTGGCAAGCTTTTACTATATTTTCTTATACATAAACAAAGGCATAATATACGTGTTAGCATTTTCAAATAAAGCAAGATATATCTTTATGCCAAGTGTTTACTATATTTTTATATACTTATAAGGCATAATATATGTGTTAAGCTATATTTCAGTAAAAGTAAAGGTATTTATGGCAAGCGTTTACTATATTTTCATATACATAAACAAAGGCATATACTTGATAAAGTTATGATCAAGGTAAAGGAAGTTGTATGAACTGTAAATGAATAGTTTTCCTATGGGAAAGTGTACCAGCTTGTAAAGATCCTTGGGACAGATGTTACTTGTACAAGATGTCAGATATGGGTTCTACCCATTAGTAAGAACCCTTGGGGTTCGCCAATGCTTGTACAACTAGGATGAGGGACAGTGGTTGCTCGGGAGAAACACGTAACTCCCCTTAGCGTAAAGCTGTATTGTCGGTTCATGGTGCTAGCCTTGAGGGCATTGACCAGGTACTCGTCGGTTCATGGTCGTTGACCATGGGAGCGGTACGGTAGTGACAAGGGAATTGACAGTTAAGTGGTAGTGTCGGTTCATGGCCGTTGGCCATGGGGGCACTGACCAGTTACTTGTCGGTTCACGGACGTGAGCCATGAGGGCAGTACAGTGTAAAGGAATTGACAGTTATATCATGTATGTTTTAACTGATTTTGAAAAGTAAAGTATGAGAGGTTTTGCCATAATGGCACTATGTATGAAATAGTAAATCTTTTATATAATTGATTTAAAGTAAACGTTAGAACTCACTCAGCATTGTTGATTTTTAGTATGCACGTCAGTTAAGTGTAGGTGGCTGTAGATAGATGAGGATGCTTGGCTTGGCGAGAAGAGTTACCCGAAGATCAGCGTCTGGCATCTCGTTTATGTTTATGTTTCTTTTAACTATGTTGTTTAAAGACACGTTTTAGTTTGTTACTGGCAAGTTGTACTAGACATGTTATGTTTCCACTACGTATGTTAAAGTTTTAAATCGTTTCCGTTGTGTTGATGAATGCCTTATGTTTATGAGCTATGTGTTGATGAGTAAATCCAATAAGTGGGCCTCCCGGGTTTGGGGCCTTACAAGTTCGTATCAGAGCCATGGTTTGAGGGAGTTGGACATCCGCGATGTCCAGACTTAAACTGAGAATGGGACCATGTAGCGGATGCTAGTACAGGTAACTAAAGCTAAAGCATCGAAAGTGTATAGTAAGTAAAGTTTTTTTTCCTTTTAGAGTGTCAAGATAAGGATAGAGGCTTTAGTGGAATCATGAAAGTGAATAATTAGAAACGAGAAGTGATGTAATGGTTAATTACATATGGCCAGTGTATATTAACATCTTACCTTACTTATTGTGTTCTACATATTCCCTAGCATGATGAAGTTAAATTCCTTTGTTCCTTATCTTTCAGTGAGAAATGGCTAGACGTGGAGGAGTTCGAAAAGGTGGAGGAGGAAGGTGAGGTTGACGAACTGGCCACCGTGGTGGGCCACATACGAATCAAGAGATTGAGGGGAGTGTTCACACTACCCATACTGATACGGTAGTCAGTCAGTACAATGTTGAGCATGCGACTGAAGATGATCAGACATTTGAGTTCGAGCCGGCAGTGCAGGCTGCTCTCGGCCGGGAATTCACTCGAATGCTGAGGGACACCTTACCATTCATACTGGCAGAAGCCTTGAGGAAATCCAATGAGAACCCTAACACAATCCGAGCCATTGAAGGGCCCATGGTGCTTCCAACTATGGGAGGACAAAATCCGACTGAGAATGTTGCCCCACCTGCTCGCGGGTGCGACTACAATGCGTTTCGAGGCTGTGATCCACCCGTTCTTACTGGGGAGAAAGAAGCAGCAGATACCTTGGATTGGATCAATGACATGGTGTCCACCATTCGTTTTAGTGAATGCACAATGGTGGGAAACTGTGAAACAAGCAAAGGGTGACCAAGCGGTCGGACTGATGAGGTGGAATGACCTGAAAGCGTTGGTAATGGAAAAGTTTTGTCCTAAGAACGAGGTCCACAAGGTGGAAATACACTTCCAAGTACAACGAGTTGGCACGTATGGTGCCCCATCTTGTGACAACCGAGGAGAGGAGAATTCTGTGACACCCGGCAAATCTCGGTCAACCCCGTTAACTCTATTACAAACCCAGGGACTATTTCTGCCATGATTCAAACTTATATGCAATTAAACTACAAGGACTAGTTGTGTAATTAGTCAAAACTCAATCTGTTGACTTTGTAAAGTCAAAATCAAGTATGTGAGTGTTCTATTGACTTTTTAAAAGTCAAACTTTGATCATTTTGATCCAATTCAAACCGTAACCACCCATGGATGTCCAGATTCGTAACTGAAGTTCATTATAATGGCAAATTCGATCATGAATGTACCATTTAACACCATCATTGATCACAAATTAATCCTATTATAATCATTCAAGTCGTAACCACCGAACTCGTCTCTTATACTCACTAAATCGATCAAATTCTCGTATCATCCTACAAACAAACGCACTTCAAACCTTTATCGAGTTCCTATGAGTCATGTGCACCAATCAATTTCACCGGAGACGTAGCAGGAGACGTCGGGGACCAACGCCTCGAAGCCGCAACTATGGTCTAGCCAATTTCCATCAATTCGGTATCATCCAAGGTAATTAATCACATCCTCAGACTCGTTTCAGTGTATAGATTGAAAGCCCTTTGCTGATTCAAACTTATAACATCGAATCGGTGAAGAACAAATTCTAGAGTTCATACTCTATTGGGTTTAATCGAATTCAGGTCTAGACACGTTTTAAATCCAATTAATGTATATGAATAGTTTCGCAACACATCACTCTTTGAAAACCCCATGATTTCGGAAACTGTTATTACAAGTATGGATCAAATCGATTTGGTGTTCATACCCTAAGGTCTCGGGTTTCTAACTGAGAATTTAACGATCCTATACTCGATCAATTTGCAATTAAATTCGCCTACAGATTCGCAAAACACTGATTAACAAAACCCCTAGATTATTTTGATCAATCGAAATCGAATTCAGTGGATTTAGGGGGGGGGGGGGTTTGGTTCGGTTCGCGATCTAAGAGAAGAACGCAGGGGTGTTGAGGATTAAAACGCACAAGAACCGGTTCCTGTTGCGATTGTCCTAACAGGTGGGTTGGTTAAAACGCATAGCTGTTGGGGAGGAGACCCGGGTTCGAGCCCTCCTCCCTTGTTTTCTTTTTAAACCATACTTTTAACATTATTTTAAGTATAAAATGAATTATTATATTATTATATTGAAATATTAAGATGTTTTAACCCGGAAAATCGCCCGTAGGCTCGGGTTTAGATTTTGTAACACATTTCTAATATTGTTTCACACTTTTATAATAATATATTATACTATTATTCAACTTATAAGTTTGAATAAAATAATATATTTATATTATTTTCAAACCGTAACTCCAATTAATAATAATATATTTATATATTATTTTCGCCACGGTTATAAACGTAGTATAACGTTTCAAACTAGTAAAATAATATATTTATTTATATTATTTCTCACATTGTTATAATCCGAATAAAATAATAGTTTTATTATTTTGTCACAAAATTTGATGATCGTGATATTCTCTAATATAATAACGTATATTATTTTTCTAAACCATTATTGAATGGTACAAACATATGATATGTATTAAATATTATTATTCGTAAATAGAGACGTTTGTCGCATAACGCATTTATCTTAGTAATTAAGAAATCCTTGTTTCCCGTGGACACGTTCGTCTACTCGTTGATCCTTAGAATGTTTTAGGACGTTCAACTTTTCGTGTCGTCGTCACAAATCCCGTTGTATCCCTAATTGTTGTGTTATTAATTCTAGGGCATACATATGTAGTTCACAGGCAATCTCTTGTGTTACCTACTGGCATCCTTGTGTGGTGCCACCTACTTATACTCAAACTCAGGTGAGTTTCACGGCCCCTTTTTACTTGTTTTCCTGTTGGGGGAGAAACATGCATATACACAAACATCATTTTACTTGTTTTCCCGTTGGGAAGAAACATGCATACAAACAAACAGTATTTTCACTTGTTTCCCGTTAGGAGGAAACATGCATACGAACAAACATATGTTTACTTATCTTCCCACCGGGGAGAGACATACATATGAACGGATATGGATCACATATTATTTCGCTACCACTTGTGTACCTAAGTACATACATAACATGCAAAGTCCTTACACACTCGGACCGTTAATATATGGAGTATAAAGAGGAAATTTGAGTAGTACTACTGGGTTTGACAAACTCCACCCGGGTTAGTCGCGCTAACTTGATTGGAGGTCTAACGGTTGTAAATTGTCCTAAACATTTGCCACTGTTGATGTTAGCAATGGCGGAAGGCATCTCAAACATAAACAGTCAGCTTCGGTTGCGAACGCTTAGAGTAACTTGTACATTGCGTAGCTAGCAATAGGTGTGACTTACGTATGTGGATCCTGCCAACACTCAAACAATTTATTTACTTGTAAACCTGTGAACTCACCAACCTTGTGTCTTGTGTTGACACTTTTTCTAAAAGGTTTCCAGGTCGCTAAGGCACATGTTATACACTTAGGACATGCATGGAGCCCTAGTATCATTTCATCCTCATGCAAACATTCAAAACAATTTACTTGTTTTATTAAACTAAACTTGGGCGCGATTGTTTTGCACATTTATTTTCTTATTTAAACGCTTCCGCATTAACTCTGAACTTTTATGATATTTCATTTATGACCCATATAGTGTCGTTTGATGTAACTAATGACTGAGATCCTGATTTGTCATGCACCAAACGGTAAAACTCCGTTAGTGGAATCTAGGGGTGTGACAAATTCACTACTATATCCAATGATTGCCTCCAAAGGTCCGTACCTTTGTCAAGACCAACACACCGAGTACCTTTGAGTCGGTGGTCGTTCTAAACGGGGTTGGGTATGATGGCATCGCCTCTACTGAAATCATCCCCGAGGTGGCCAAGAAGCAAGCAGTAAAGCGTACTGGTGAGGACCTCCAAGGTCCTGGTGAGAGGAGAGAAAGAGTAGAAGCTGAGGGTCTATATGGTAAGTGTGGAAAGAGGCATGGGGGTGAATGCAGGCTCGAACAGGTGGGATGCTTTAAATGTGGCAAGTCCGGACACCAGTCGCGTGACTCCCCGGACAAGCCTAGATGCCACAACTGTGGAGAACAAGGACATTTAGGTTGAGATTGTAGGAAGCCCAAAAAACCGGAAGCGGGGGGATCTGGAAAGAGAAAAGGGTGCAGAAAAGGAATCCTACACCAACAAGGCAAAAGCAAGGGTCTACCAGATGATTCAGTAAGGTATGTTGCAAGCTCTTATTTATGCTATGGCAAGTTCATGTTATTGTTTCCTTACCGGATTAGTTAGCCCCATTAGTTTAGATGCCTTAGAGTTAGAGATCGCCCCAGGTTAAACTCTCAGTGGTAGTTAATCACAATGGCCTTCATGACCAAGCTACCTTGCATAGCTATGGTTTATCTCACCCATTCTTTGATTTGCTATGATGGCTTATGGCAGGTTTCAAGGACGAAACCTATTGTAAGGAGGGTAGACTTGTAACATCCCGAGTTTCAGAACCTGGAATTTCAAACGTATAGATCGGACTCGGGATTTAAAACAAGAAGAGGAAGGATGGAATGGGCCTTGGACTCTTGCATGGATGTGTGAATGGGCCAAGGGGGGAAGGATTGGGCCCTTAAAACCCTGGTTCACAACCCCTCCACCCCCATTTGGTTCTCATTTTCGCAAGATTAGAGGGAGGGAGAGAATAGAGAGAGCCTAGAGAGAGAAAGTCCCGGTTTTCATTTCCGAGCTTCTAGGATCGTTAACATGAGTCTCTAGAGGGTTTAGCAATGAAAGAGAAGCGATTTCAGGTAACCATTCGTTCCAGATGTGAGTTTTTATAAAAGTTGGGTTTTGAAGTAAAAACGAGTAAAGGTTAGCTTTTTAGGTATGAAAATGGAAACAAAGCTTAGATTTTGAATCCTTAATAGAAAACCAATGTTTTGGATGTAAAAAGTCCAAGTCTTGATTAGTTTCAGATTCGGCCGCCATTTTCAAGCAAACTTAGGGTTTGGTTAGGGAAGAAGAGGCCCACAGGCAAACTTAGTATGTTCGCTAGACCCTGTTCTAGAGAACTTATTCAAGTTCACCAGGCCATACAAATTGCCAACTTGTTATGTTTGCCTAGCAAGTTCGCTTGGTATTGCCTAGCGAAGTTGCTATGTTAGCCCAATAAGTTCGCCAAGTCTAAGGGGTGCGAACTTAACTTAAGTTCGCCTGGTCAGAAATGGTGAAACCGTTTAGTGTCGGGTTAAGTCTGATGTTTGTCGAATTATTATGATTGTTCAGATTGTGTGAGATCCAAGTAGATGTTTAGCTAAGATACCAGGTGAGTTCTAATCCCCCTTTTGTCTGCTTTTGGGGTGATGTGCATACTTAGTGTAAAGTGTTTATTACATATTTTGTATTAATAATAAAGTGAAAAGCTATGTTCTTGTGTAAAGTTTAAAAGAGGCAAATGTATGTTTTGAGCAAAGTATACATGTATTATTGGCAAGCGTTTCCTATATTTTCAAATACATAAACAAAGACATAATATATGTGTCAGCATTTTCAAATAAAGCAAGATATATCTTTATGGCAAGTGTTTACTATATTTTTACATACATAAACAAGGGCATAATATATGTGTTAAGCTATATTTCAGTAAAAGTAAAGGTATTTATGGCAAGCGTTTACTATTTTTTCATATACATAAACAAAGGCATAATACTTGTTAAAGTTATGATCAAGGTAAAGAAAGTTGTATGAACTGTATGTAACATCCCAAAATAAATGAGGATTTTAAATAACGGGTTGAACCGGGACGAACGGGATAAAAGAACGAGGCGTAACGGGCCGGGCCGGTTGGGCCGGCAAACTTGAAGGAAGGGGGGGGGGTTTCCTCCCTTTAAATAGCCAACACACACACCATTTCTCTCATTTGCAAGAATCTAGAGAGAGAAACCGTAGAGAGAGAAAGTTGGCGGATCGACCCGAGATTGAAGGAGCTTGTTGCTACTGAGCTCGTGAGCAAAACCTCCGGATCAGAATCTCGAAATCAGGTAACACCCGAACCAAATCTGAGTTTTTGTTCGTTTTTGGGTTTTCGGGTATTTTCGGGAAAATGACGGGTTTTTATAAACCAAATGAGGAAAGGGTTATAAATCTGGAATCACGAAGGGAAAATACACGTTTTGAATGTAAAAAGTCCGGATCTTGACCAGGTCGGACCTGCATTGCGAAAGTTAGGGTTTTTCACGGGGAAGATAGCTGAGTTCTGCAGGTATCGAAACTAGAGTTTCGAGCGGCCTGCAGGTGTCGAAACTAGAAGTTTCGAGCGGCCTGCAGGTATCGAAACTAGAAGTTTCGAGGGGCCTGCAGGTATCGAAACTAGAAGTTTCGAGGGGCCTGCACCTGTCGAAACTAAGTAGTTTCGATAGGTCTGCATCAGTAAGTGAAGTCAGTGTATTCACCTGTAACAGAACGAGTAAACCGTTAGAGTCGGGATTTAGGTCTGATGTGTATTTAATTAATCAATTCAGATCGGAAGTGACGTTGTTGGACCTTTGTTTAGGACAACCGAGACTAGCTTATAAGGTGAGTTCTAGAAGCCCTTCTTTAAATGTTTTAATTAATATTTTTGGGCTGGTGTGCATACATACGAAACGATGTTTACGAAATGATGTTTACGAAATGAGGTATATAAAACGATGTTTACGAAGGACGATGTTATGAAATGTTTTGCCAAACGAAGTTTATGAAAGGTTTACGAATGAAGTGTTATTTAATAAAACGTACGAATGCTTTAACTAAAACGAGGTAAAGTTTTTATGAAAGTCACGAATGAACGAATCTGCCACGAGTTCCTACGGGAGCTAAGGTATGTATGTATGTATTGGCCTCACCTTACGGGGGCCTATGTGGCTGGCTAACGGTTGTACAACTGGTTGAGGATGGGGTGACGACGGTCACCCATGGGATTACCGGGATCCCGATGGAAGGTACTATTCCTTGCGGGGAAATATTGCCTATGGTATGTTTAGTCTTCCTAGAGGTAACGAGCCTTAGGAGACGTATGTTTAGTCTACCTAGAGGTAACGAGCCTTAGGAGACGTATGTTTGGTCCACCTAGAGGTAACGAGCCTTAGGAGACCTGGATGACGGATGACTTAGAGGTAGCGAGCCTTAAGTTCATCCGCTGGTATGCGATGTATGGGTTTGACGGTTACGAGAAGGCGCAGATTCGGTTCATATTGACTAGTGTTATGATGCTATGTTACGATGTTTTGATGATGTTAAGTTATTGCATATTTTACGTACGCTTTTATTAAATAAAGTATGATGTTATGTTTTTGGCAAATATTTGATGTTAATGATTTATGTTAAAACTAGAACTCACCAGCGTAGCTGACCTTTTTAGTATGCACATTCAGGTTAAGGAAGTTATGATGATGGACGGTGATGCTGGGCGGCTTGAGGAGTTACCCGGATGATATGAAGACTGGCATCCCGTTACGAGTTGTTTTTGTTATGTACATGTATTTGAAAATGTTACGCTTCCGCATGTTAAACGATGTAATGTTATGTTTGAAATGAAATTTTCCGCTGCGTTATTTGATATTCTAGTTTGAGAACTGTTTGTGAATGAGTAAATCCAACGCGTGGGGCCTCCCGGGTTTGGGGCCTCACAAGTTGGTATCAGAGCAATAGTTTGAGAGATTTGGACACTCCCTGTGTCTGAACTTAAACTGAGAATGGGACCGAAAGCGGATGCCAGTACGGGTAACTCGAGCCACAGCATCAGGTATGAAGGTAGTGTATATATATTTACATATATAGTATGCCTTAGGAAGTGTTAAGGTTAGGACTTGGGTTCTGATGGAAATCACAAAGGTGGTCAAATCGAAATCAAGAGGTAGTGTAATGGTTAATTGCAGATGGCCAGTGTATATTAACATCTTACAATGCTTGTTGAATTCTATTTGTTAACTAGCGTGATGACATTGGATTTCCTTGTCTTGTAGAACGGAATGGCAAGAAGAGGGAACGGAAAGCGTGGTGGGGGCCGTACCGGTGGTCGTACCGGTGGTGGCCGAGGTAGAACTCCTATTCACCAGGAGTACAGTGAAGAAGGAAGTGTTCACACTGAGCCAGAAGCTAGTGTGCACGGGACTGAGCCGACTCATGCTGAAGAACAACAATTCACTTTTGAACCGGAAGTAAGAGCGGCTCTGGCACGTGAGTTCACCGAATTGATGAAGGCTTCTTTGCCAGGACTACTGGCAGAAGCACTAAAGAAGGCTAATGAGGAGGGCGGATCTAAACTGACAACTGATATTCCAAACATTGAGGCCGTTAACGCACCGCCTGCTCGCGGCTACGACTATAAGTCATTCAAGGTATGTGACCCGCCGGTTCTGACTGGAAAGAAGGACGCGGTGGCTACTTTTGACTGGGTAATTCGTATGGAAGCCGCCATTCGTCTGAGTGAATGTCGACCGAATCAGGTCGTGAAGTTTGCTGCTAACTCCTTGAGGGAGGAAGCATCTCACTGGTGGGAAGGTGTACGCCAGGCTAAGGGGAACGAGGTGGTTGATTCGATGATGTGGGATGATTTGAAAACTTTGGTGATCAAGAATTTATGTCCAAGGAATGAGATCGAAAAGGTAGAAAGGGAATTTCTGGGTTTGAAGGCTGGGAGCATGACGCACCGGCAGTATACGACACGGTTCAATGAACTGGCACGTCTGGTGCCACACCTTATCACTACTGAAGGAAGAAAGATCGCTTGTTATATTCAAGGGTTGCCGGACAAGGTCCGCACATATGTTAAGGCAAACGCCCCTACTACCTACGATTCGGTAGTAGAACTGAGCGGCGTGGTATTTGATGATCTGGCACTGAATGTCGTTGCCATTGAAGAGCCTAAGAAGAAGCTGAGTTTTCCCGCTAAGCGATCGGGTGGGAAGTTGTTTGGGGCTCAGGACAAACGGGCCAGGGTAAATGAATTAGCAGTCTGTGGGAAGTGTGGGGGAAGGCATGCCGGTGAATGCCGGTTGGGATCAAATTTGTGCTACAAATGTGGCAAGACCGGGCACTACTCCCGAGAATGCCCGAACGGTATCAAATGCTACAACTGTGGGGAGAGTGGCCACATGAGCCGGGAATGCACTAAGCCCAGGATGGGCGAGACCGGGAAAGGGAAAGGCCCAGAGAAGAGGGAGGAAAGGCCCCGAGCGAAGACTCGAGCGTATGCACTAACGCAAGAACAGGCCAGGAATGACCCCGATGTGGCGTCAGGTACGTTCATCCTTGACAACACTTTTGTTTCAGTGTTATTCGATTCGGGTGCCAGTAAGAGTTTTATATCTGCAACTTTCTGTAAACGAGTAAAGTATACGGTTAGTAAAGTAGAACGAGCCTTTAATGTAGAAACCGCTGAGGGTAGAACCGTAATGGTAACCGAAGTAGTTGACGATTCCACGATAAAGATAGAAGGCCATAGATTTCCCGTCAGATTATTTGTTATGGTTTTGGGAGGGTTTGATGTCGTGTTAGGTATGGATTGGTTAACTGCCAACGAGGCTCAAATTATATGCAAACGAAAGATAATCCGACTCAAGGCTCCGGACGGTAGCGAAGTGGAAGTACTTGGGGATCGCGATGCCCCGATGCCCAACGTCATCTCGATGATTAAGGCAGCAGATTACTTGAGGCGCGGATGCGAGGCTTATCTGGTATACGTAATTGACAAGTGTAAGGAAGTGAAAGAACTGGACGATGTACCCGTGGTACGCGAGTACCCGGAGGTGTTTCCAGAGGAGTTGCCTGGGATACCACCCGATAGAGAGATTGAATTTCGAATCGACTTAGTACCAGATGCCCAGCCCGTGGCTAAGGCTCCATATCGACTAGCACCAGTGGAAATGAAAGAATTAATGGCACAACTAGACGAGTTACTTGAGAAAGGATTTATCCAACCAAGCATCTCGCCGTGGGGTGCTCCGGTGTTGTTTGTGAAAAAGAATGACGGTTCGATGAGAATGTGTATCGATTATCGCGAGTTGAACAAACGAACGGTAAAGAACAAGTACCCTTTACCAAGGATCGATGACCTGTTTGATCAATTGCAAGGCGCAAGTTGGTTCTCGAAAATCGACCTTCGGTCCGGGTACCATCAGTTGAAGGTGAGGGAAGAAGACATACCGAAAACTGCATTTCGCACGCGTTATGGACATTTCGAGTTCCGCGTAATGTCTTTCGGATTGACGAACGCCCCCGCAGCGTTCATGGATTTGATGAATAGGGTGTGTCGACCGATGCTGGACCGATCGGTAATTGTGTTCATTGATGATATCCTCGTCTACTCCAAGAATGAGGGTGATCACGCTTGTCATTTGAAGGAAGTGTTGGAAGCTCTAAAGAAGGAGAAGTTGTATGCTAAGTTCTCCAAATGCGCGTTCTGGCTTAGGGAAGTCCAATTCCTAGGTCACGTCATTAACCCGAACGGCATTATGGTAGACCCAGCAAAGATAACGACGGTAAGGGACTGGGATATTCCTAAGACGCCAACGGAGATCCGCAGTTTCTTAGGGTTGGCAGGCTACTATCGGAGATTCATTCAGGATTTCTCGAAAATAGCTCCGCCATTGACAAAGTTGACACGAAAGGAAGAAAAGTACGAATGGGGTCCGAAGCAGGATGAGGCATTTAAGGAGTTAAAAGAAAAGCTAACCCAAACTCCAGTCTTGGCCCTTCCCGAGGGCAATGAAGACCCGGTGGTATACTCTGACGCTTCGGGTCAGGGGTTGGGGTGTGTGCTGATGCAACGTGGAAGAGTGATCGCATACGCATCACGACAGCTGAAGGTTCATGAAGTCAACTATCCGACTCACGATTTGGAACTTGCTGCTGTTGTGTTTGCATTAAAAATTTGGAGGCACTACCTCTATGGGGTAAAGTTTACCATATACTCCGATCACAAAAGTCTGAAGTACTTCTTCGAGCAAAAGGAGTTAAATATGAGGAAGAGGCGATGGTTGGAACTTTTGAAAGACTATGACTGTGAAATCATGTACCATCCTGGAAAAGCAAACGTGGTGGCTGACGCTCTAAGCCGGAAGGATGTGCCTGCTCCTATTAGATTGAAAGCTTGCCAAATGGTGGTAACGTCGGATGTGATGAGGGAAATTGAAAAGGCTCAAGAAGAGGCACTAAAGGGGGAAAACATAAAGAAGGAAAGGATGGTTGGCCAACAGGATAAGTTAGAATATAACACCCTTGGTGTTAGGACACGTTTTGGTCGAGTATGGATACCTATGGGTGGCGAGCTTAGGACCAAAATCTTGGATGAGGCTCATAAGTCTCGTTACTCTATCCATCCCGGTACCAACAAAATGTACCAAGATCTGAAGAAGGAATACTGGTGGCCTGGGATGAAACACGAAGTGACGAAATACGTAAGCAAGTGCTTGACTTGCTCACAAGTGAAGGCCGAACACCAGAAACCGTATGGGAAAATTCAACCACTTGAGATACCGGAATGGAAGTGGGAACACATTACTATGGACTTCATAACCAAGCTACCTCGCACAGCTAAAGGTCATGACACCATTTGGGTAATTGTGGACCGTTTAACGAAGAGTGCTCATTTTCTACCTATTCGCGAGACGTTCTCGTCGGAAAGATTAGCAGAAGTATTTATTAATGAAGTAGTAGCACGGCACGGGATGCCTTTAACGATTGTATCCGACCGGGACACACGATTCACATCGAGGTTCTGGAAAAGATTTCACGAGGCGATGGGTACGAGACTTAATATCAGCACGGCATACCACCCGCAAACGGATGGTCAGACCGAAAGGACCATTCAGACGTTGGAGGACATGCTTCGTGCTTGTATTATCGACTTTGGTGGCAGTTGGGACAGTCATCTGCCATTAGCCGAATTCTCCTACAACAACAGTTATCACACGACGATAGGCATGCCGCCTTATGAAATGTTGTATGGGAGAAGATGCAGGACCCCGGTTTGTTGGGGTGAGATTGGACAGAAGGAATTGGGAAGTCTCGAAGTCGTTAAAGAAACATCGGAAAGGTTTGATCAGATCAAAGCACACATGAAGGCCGCCCAAGATCGTCAGAAATCCTATGCGGATAAACGACGAAGGCCTATTGAGTTTAATGTTGGGGATAGAGTAATGTTGAAAGTGTCGCCTTGGAAGGGAATCATACGATTCAGAAAGAGAGGAAAGTTAAGTCCGAGGTTTATCGGACCATTCAGGATTATGGCACGGGTTGGTGAAGTCGCATATCGGTTGGAATTGCCTGATGAGTTAAGTGGGATTCATCCTACCTTCCATGTATCACACTTGCGAAAGTGTTTGGCGGATGAATCGGCTCACGTACCACTTACGGACATCGAGGTCGACAACAGCCTTAACTACATCGAAGAACCTGTGGCCATCCTAGACAGGAAAGAGAAACGTTTACGTAACAAAGTTATCCAGTTGGTTAAAGTCCAGTGGAAGCACCGGAAGGGATCGGAAGCTACATGGGAAACGGAGACGGAAATGAAGGAGTCGTACCCTCAACTGTTTGACTTATGATAGGTTTCGGGGACGAAACCTATTGTAAGGGGGGTAGACTTGTAACATCCCAAAATAAATGAGGATTTTAAATAACGGGTTGAACCGGGACGAACGGGATAAAAGAACGAGGCGTAACGGGCTGGGCCGGTTGGGCCGGCAAACTTGAAGGAAGGGGGGGGGGGGGTTTCCTCCCTTTAAATAGCCAAGACACACACCATTTCTCTCATTTGCAAGAATCTAGAGAGAGAAACCGTAGAGAGAGAAAGTTGGCGGATCGACCCGAGATTGAAGGAGCTTGTTGCTACTGAGCTCGTGAGCAAAACCTCCGGATCAGAATCTCGAAATCAGGTAACACCCGAACCAAATCTGAGTTTTTGTTCGTTTTTGGGTTTTCGGGTATTTTCGGGAAAATGACGGGTTTTTATAAACCAAATGAGGAAAGGGTAATAAATCTGGAATCACGAAGGGAAAATACACATTTTGAATGTAAAAAGTCCGGATCTTGACCAGGTCGGACCTGCATTGCGAAAGTTAGGGTTTTTCACGGGGAAGATAGCTGAGTTCTGCAGGTATCGAAACTAGAGTTTCGAGCGGCCTGCAGGTGTCGAAACTAGAAGTTTCGAGCGGCCTGCAGGTATCGAAACTAGAAGTTTCGAGGGGCCTGCACCTGTCGAAACTAAGTAGTTTCGATAGGTCTGCATCAGTAAGTGAAGTCAGTGTATTCACCTGTAACAGAACGAGTAAACCGTTAGAGTCGGGATTTAGGTCTGATGTGTATTTAATTAATCAATTCAGATCGGAAGTGACGTTGTTGGACCTTTGTTTAGGACAACCGAGACTAGCTTATAAGGTGAGTTCTAGAAGCCCTTCTTTAAATGTTTTAATTAATATTTTTGGGCTGGTGTGCATACATACGAAACGATGTTTACGAAATGATGTTTACGAAATGAGGTATATAAAACGATGTTTACGAAGGACGATGTTATGAAATGTTTTGCCAAACGAAGTTTATGAAAGGTTTACGAATGAAGTGTTATTTAATAAAACGTACGAATGCTTTAACTAAAACGAGGTAAAGTTTTTATGAAAGTCACGAATGAACGAATCTGCCACGAGTTCCTACGGGAGCTAAGGTATGTATGTATGTATTGGCCTCACCTTACGGGGGCCTATGTGGCTGGCTAACGGTTGTACAATTGGTTGAGGATGGGGTGACGACGGTCACCCATGGGATTACCGGGATCCCGATGGAAGGTACTATTCCTTGCGGGGAAATATTGCCTATGGTATGTTTAGTCTTCCTAGAGGTAACGAGCCTTAGGAGACGTATGTTTAGTCTACCTAGAGGTAACGAGCCTTAGGAGACGTATGTTTGGTCCACCTAGAGGTAACGAGCCTTAGGAGACCTGGATGACGGATGACTTAGAGGTAGCAAGCCTTAAGTTCATCCGCTGGTATGCGATGTATGGGTTTGACGGTTACGAGAAGGCGCAGATTCGGTTCATATTGACTAGTGTTATGATGCTATGTTACGATGTTTTGATGATGTTAAGTTATTGCATATTTTACGTACGCTTTTATTAAATAAAGTATGATGTTATGTTTTTGGCAAATATTTGATGTTAATGATTTATGTTAAAACTAGAACTCACCAGCGTAGCTGACCTTTTTAGTATGCACATTCAGGTTAAGGAAGTTATGATGATGGACGGTGATGCTGGGCGGCTTGAGGAGTTACCCGGATGATATGAAGACTGGCATCCCGTTACGAGTTGTTTTTGTTATGTACATGTATTTGAAAATGTTACGCTTCCGCATGTTAAACGATGTAATGTTATGTTTGAAATGAAATTTTCTGCTTCGTTATTTGATATTCTAGTTTGAGAACTGTTTGTGAATGAGTAAATCCAACGCGTGGGGCCTCCCGGGTTTGGGGCCTCACACTGTAAATGAATAGTTTTCCTGTGGGAAAGTGTACCAGCTTGTAAAGATCCTTGGGACAGATGTTACTTGTACAAGATGTTAGATATAGGTTCTACCCATTAGTAAGAACCCTTGGGGTTTGCTAATGGTTGTACAATAGGAATGAGTGATGGTGGTTGCTCGGGTGAAACACGCAACTCCCCTTAGCGTAAAGTGGTATTGTCGGTTCATGGTGCTAGCCATGAGGGCATTGACTAGGTACTCGTCAGTTCATGGTCGTTGACCATGGGGGCGGTACAGTAATGACAAGGGAATTGACGGTTAAGTGGTAGTGTCGGTTCATGGCTGTTAGCCAAGGGGACATTGACCAGGTACTTTTCGGTTCATGTACGCGAGTCATGAGGGCAGTACAGTGTAAAAGAATTGACCGTTATATCATGTATGTTTAAACTGATTTTGAAAAGTAAAGTATGAAAGGTTTTGCCTTAATGGCAATATGTATGAAATAGTGAATCTTTTATATAATTGATTTAAAGTAAATGTTTGAACTCACTTAGCGTTGCTAATTTTTAGTATGCACATCAGTTAAGTGTAGGTGGCTGTAGATTGATGAGGATGCTTGGCTTGGCATGAAGAGTTACCCGAAGATCAGCGTCTGGCATCCCGTTTATGTTTATGTTTCTTTTGACTATGTTGTTTAAAGAAAAGTTTTAGTTTGTTACCGGCAAGTTTTTTTGGGAAAAGGGCAAAGCCCTAGGTAAATGTTTTATTAAAAAGAATGGGTGTTACATACGGCGTGCATCCCCCTTCCTGGGCTTTTTTACCATGTAGGGGGAACCACGAGAATCAAATAAGACATACTAAAAGGCCAAAGCCCAAACCAAACATGAAACATACTAAGGCACGCAGGCCCAACCAAAACAAATAAAACAAAATAGGCACCCAGGCACAAATGTGACATACTAGGCACATAGGCCCATAAACAAACCATCCAAATCCAAGCCAAAAGAAGAAAATCCAGAACACGCGAGGCCCAAGTGCGGATATAATGCAAAGATCATCCATCCGAGCCCAAGATATCAAGTCCGTACTAGCCACCACATTAATCCCATACTCAATGTCCGCCCTCGTCCCATTTGTAAGGATCATTTAAGGGGCTTAACAGACCAACCTGCAGAATCCAATACCCGTTCCACAACTATACTAGTGATATGCCCAATCACATACTTGGGCTTATTCCCTACCCCATTTCTAAGGCCCAAAGGAAATAAGGATCATACTAGTCCATCTGTAAGTGGTCTTCCTAAGCCCAAACAATTGCCACCTCAAGCCCATTTTCATGGTCCATCCCCGTCCCATTTCTAAGGCTCATTTAGGGGATTTAATCCATGCATCCATAGGGAGTGTAGCCAGTTCCACAACTGTACTTGCAACTAACCCATGCCCATACTTGGGGTATACCATCTACCCCATTTCTAAGGCCCAAGGAAGATATACAACCCATGCATACATAAATAAACAAGAATTAAAGCTTCAAGCCTAACCATCTAAGCCAGAACATAGAGCCCAATCCATATATCAACACCCAAAGCCTCGCCCATCCTAGAAATCCTCCCGAGCTCAGACCCCTTCCAATAAGACATCATAACAGAGCAAGTAACAAAAACCAAATACCCCAAGAGTTTCCACCCATCTAAACCAATTGATGCCCAATTCACACATGAGAAAAGGCACTAAATCCAATCACTAAACCTTACCGTGTACAAGTCCTTGGGCCTCATACATTTAAACCGAGTACTAGACATGTTATGTTTCCACTACGTATGTTAAAGTTTTAAATCGTTTCTGCTGTGTTGATGAATGCCTTATGTTTATGAGCTATGTGTTGATGAGTAAATCCAATAAGTGAGGCCTCTCGGGTTTAAGGCCTTACACTACTCGAAGCCTATGGTAGTGTCATGGCATTAGTTGTATGCCTTCCATATGAATAACAGGGACAGTGCTCGGCACGCACTATAATGGGTGAAGTTGCAACTGGACAGAATAAGTAACGACGGTTACTTTAGTGATGACGGTCATCTGAGACAGAAGTTCCTTCTGGAACAAACAGAAGTCTTTAGTGGACAAACAGAAGTCCTTTGTGGACATAGCAGGAGTTCCTTCGGGGTCAACAGAGAAAGAAACAGATTGTAGACTAATAATGTATAACTTAATAAAAACAGAGCACATAATAACTAAGTATAAGAATTACATGTTGTATTGTGATATATTTACTTAGTAGTATGAAGAATGTTTTTCATTAAATGAGTTTTATATGATTAACATGAGAAAGAAAAGTTTTATACTTAATGTTTTGAAAACTTGAACTCACCGGCGTTAGCTGACTTTTTAGTATGCACATCAGGTAATAAAGGGAAAAGGAAAGATATGAAGCCTGAAGGGCTTGAAGAAGGATGGCTGGATGGCTGCTGCTGACATAAGACGGACATCCCCATGACTTAGTTTATGTTTTAGACAATTTATGTTTAACGTTTTAAATAACCTAGAAATTGTGAAAGACTTTCGCTGTTTGATCTTATTATTTATTCGAAGTTTAAGAACTATGTTTTTGTTGTTTCTGCCAACTATGAGAGGTACCCAGTTTGGGTCCTTTCAGTTATACTCCATTTTTAGCATGCTTAATTTATGAAATCATTTTGGGTATCTTGAAACGATTGTATGTGTATAACGCATTATAAGCGCTTATTATGTTTCACTTGTCCATGGAAAGGCACGTTGTACGGGACCCGTGGAACGGTCGCCGGTTATTTATGTACTGGTATTCCATTTTATTTCTCATAGATATTCTATGGGAGGGGCACTCCATGATTGTGTTTCAAGATATCTTGGCGAGTCATTTTATAAAATGATTTGTTTATGGACTCACCAATTTTTTGTTGACCCATTTTTTAAAAAAATATTTTTGAGTATATCACAGGTAATCAGTAGAGTGGCATTCCAGGGCTAGATGAGGATATTCATATGTATCAAATCAAGGCTTGTCGGGAGACAATAAGTCCCAAAATGTTATGTTCCTAGTTAGGAACAATGATGTAACCTTTGATTCCAAATTGTAAATCAATGTTTAAATATGAAATAAAAGGTTGTCGTTTAGTTTCTGCTGTGTGTTCTGTACCATTCGTCACCACTAACCAGTGCCTATGACTGGGGTGTTGGCCAAGAAGTTAAGCACCTCACAGGGTCTAAGAGAGCCAGTTTGACTCTGAGTGACCATGGGGTGACTAGCTGGAGAAGTTGGTGGTGAGTCAGATGAGACGAGACCTAGTACAACGGCTGTTGTCGGAGGCGAGTCGGATGAGACAGGGTCTGGCACAACTATCGATGGAGCCTAGGAAGATGTAGATGGGCTTCCACCAAATGAAAAATTATGACTAATCTGGTCGGAAGACTCTATATCCGTAGATGGGTCGTTCCCGATGTAACATCCCGAAAATAGTAAATAAGTAAATAATAATACGATGGAGATTTATACGACATAAAACGAAATAAGAACGGATGGACTTGGGCTCGACTCCAACGGGCCGAGGGAAGCCCAGGTATAAAAGGGGCAAGGCAGCCTACTAACTCATTTCACCCTCACTTGCACCATCTTAGAGAGAGAAAGGGAGCCCGGTTCTAGAGAGAGAAAGTCGACGGATCGTCACGAGATTTAAGGAGCACGTTACTACTAAGATCGTGAGCAAAACCTCCGGATCAGAATTCCAATCCAGGTAATGATTCGATCATAATATGAGTTCTTGTTCATTTTTGGGGTTTCTCGAGTTTTAGCTAAATAGGTGATGTTTTTACGGATGAAACTTGATAATAAGCTTAGAAATAGAATCTAGAATGAAAACCGCACGTTTTGATCAAAGAAAATTGTAAGATTAGCATGATCGGATTAACATGCAAGAATTCCGAAATTTTGGTCCAAGAACCAGGTACTGCGTACTTACCAAGTGCGCAGGAAGGAATCCCTGCGTACTTACTAAGTGCGCAGGAAGCAGTCCCTGCGTACTTACCAAGTACGCAGGAGGAAGACTCCTGCGCACTTACCAAGTGCGCATGAGCAAGTCCCTGCGCACTTACTAAGTGCGCAGGCAGCAGACAGCAGGCCACAGGTTGGTTAAGTAAAGTCAGTAAGTTTAGAATGATCAAACCATTAGAGTCAGGGTTGGGTCTAATGTGTATTTAACTACCTAATCCAGATCGGAAGTGACGCTGTTGGGCCTTTGTTTAGGACAACCTAGAGTAGCTCATCAGGTGAGTTCTATGTGCCCCCTTCTATGTTATGTGCAAATGATTTATAAATGTTTTGGGGCTGAAGTGTATACACTAAATGAATAAATGTTATAAGTGTCAATGTGATCATACGTATATATATATATATAATTACTTATATATGTGAAAATGAATTATGAATAAAGAATGAATCGTATGATACAAAGAATGAACGAAAGAAGGACATAACGTAAATGAATGAAATCTTGCTTTATATTATATATATTGCATGTTATGAATGAATGTAAACGTTATGAACCCTTCTATGACAACGGCTACTTCGGTAGACGGACGACCACGTGATTATTTTGCAACCGGGACAAAAACGTTCCTTCGCAAGCTAGGACGTATGAAAAGGTATAAATGGACGGTCGAAGCAAGCCTTAACTAATGTAGAACGGTTGCATACATAATGGTCACGTGGGAAACGGATGCCCTAGGGCAGACGGATAAAAATGACGGACTACGACGGTAGGACGGTAAAGAGCGGACGGACAAAGGTTGCCGGACGAAATTAACGATATGACGGACGGTTTTCTAGAGCCGGACGGTAATGAAATGGGCTACGACGGTAGTTCTGACTGCGATGTCTTTGTGACATTCGCGACAAGTATGATGGGTTGATCTCCCTTAAGATTATGGCCAATATGTGTTCTCTCAATGAAAGTATGTATGTACATATGTATGTACCCTCAATGAATGTTATGTGAGAACAATAAAGAAAAGAATATATAAAAGTACGAATACACATTCATTTATTATATTTATGATACGATAAATGTTATGTGTGAATGTCTTTAATCTAGAACTCACCAGCGTTAGCTGACTTTTAGTATACATTTCAGGTAAGGGAAGAAAAGGTCGTGCGATGGCGTGAAGGTTACCCGGCACAAGACTGACATCCCACTTTTTTGTAAAGAATATGTTATGTTTTATTTGTAAAGACTTCCGCTGTTATGATTATGTGAATAAATGGATGAATGTTTTAATTTAAGTTCAGTATTTAAGACTATGTTTATGAGTAAATCCAACAAGTGAGGTCGCCCGGTTTTGGGGACATTACAAGTTGGTATCAGAGCAATAGTTTGAGAGATTCAGACATCCCTAAATGTCTGGACTCAAACTGATAATGGGACCAACGCACGGATGTCAGTACGGGTAGCCACCGCTAACGCCAAAACAAGTAAGTAAGTATCAATGTCAATATATAACTCAGGGTAGATGTCTTAGCATAGGACACATGCCTTAGTTACCAATATCACTACTGATATGAATAGTTACACATAGGACATAAGATGGTAGACAATTTGAGCACATGAGTACAGTAAATGATTAATAATAACACGTAGCTACTGTTATCAATCTTTTACTGTGTAAGGGTGTCTCGATTTGTCATCCGTCGTATGTACTCACCATAGAGAGTGAAAGAAATGTTAACATAGTATTAGGAATGACTCACAAATCATAAGAACAGTACGATACATGTAAAGTGAATCACAAACAACGAGTAGAAGTTCGATATACCACAACGAAAGAAAGATAACGGATTATCAGCGGTCCAAGCAGATAGTAACGAACAGTCATGAACAACTCCCGTCAACTAGGAGTTCGGAAAGGGAAGGAGGATACATGGACTAGACGTTGTTTATAGAAGACATTTAAATTATGAAGCATTATAAGACGAGTCAGGAATTAACAAGTAAGGTAAGTTGGCAATTACGTCAGGATCCACGTAATTGTAAATTTACATGTGGTTGTGCATACTGATGAACCTTATCATGTGGATTAATACACATGTCACCAAAAACAATTAAATCACTCCAAGCAAGACTATGAGATTAGTCACTTAAGTAATGATGATCGCAACAGATTAGCAAGACAAATGATGACAACAACGGCATAACAAATGTGGAACGAGAAGGAACGAGGCTTTAAATGGAGTTGCTGAAGTTGAGTAACACTAAGGAACAAGTTTAGAAATCTGAAGAAACCTGGTTCGGAACCTGATGCAACAAGTAACAAAGTAGTAAGTCAAGCAAAGAAAAAGGAACAGGAAAAATTGCACCGAAAGAGAATTAGTATGAGGACGATAAGAGAGTCTATCAAGCCCAGTGAGAAAATTACTTCGTATGACAAACCGCGAACGACGAGACTGATTAAGTAGAATTTGAAGAACTCAACACTTGTTTGATTCAAATTGAGAAAGTAGCTGTCAAGGATCACAAGTTAGCACGAGATGTGAGTACTACATATGTGAGATGAACATACGTTTAGAAACTGCTTCTGAACATGAATTGTCAATGCTTAACGCAAACACGATACGATGAATGACCGTGGACCTACGGTCAAGTGTACATAAAGGTGAAGAAAATAACCACACAACTATATGTTCAAAGAAAATACGAGTAATCGAATGCACAAATGACATTTTTCCATGAAGAATACAATCCTAGATAAACTACTAAGAGTATTCACTCAGATGAGAAAATAGATATATCAACGACAACAAATGACTGGAACCACGATGCTAATTAGGGCGTGCAGGCAAAACCAAATGAAAACAGATCCAACCTAGGGTTTGAATGTTTAGAATAAATGTGAAGTTCAAATTCTGAACAAATATGTGAAGAAAGAAATGAGTACTAGCAAGGACTTAAGAGTCAGAAAGCACTCTACAGTGATTAAGACAAGACAATAGAACGTGACTACTCAAATTGAAAAGCCAATAAGGAACACAATGAGACTAGAAATAAAAGGAATGATCGAGTATCACCGCACGTGTCATCTATTTGTAATGAAACCTAGGAACGTGATTCTAAAGGAATCACATGCAGAAAATTTTAACCATCACGAAAAGTAGAAACTGTATAATTTGGTCATAAGGGATGCCAATCCCTAAGACTATTCAATGGTACAAAGAACGGATAGTGCATAATAGACTAATTATGAGAAATGTGAAACCATGACGATTATGTTTTAAAGAAAGGCAAAAAGGGAGTTACGTGTACAGGGTATGAATGTAAGGATTGCATATCTAGTATTCCGTCTGAATGAATACCTTCTCAGAAAGTTAAGTATGATAGAGTAATGCTTCTAATGGTTCCTTCGTGAACGAAACGTTCCTTTGGGGACGCAATGATACGGTTCCTTCGGGAACGAAATGACAAGGTTCCTTCGGGAACAAACTGATATGGTTCCTTCGGGAACAAGATGATGGGATTCCTTCGGGAACGAGATAGCGGGATTCATTCGGGAACAACATGGTATGGCCCTTCGTGTGCGAATGCACGGAGGATAATTTATGAGGTACACGTAATAACCAAAGCGGCTTAGAAAGTGAATGATAACAACTGTCTAGGGCACATAGTAGACGATTTAAACTAGATCCCAGGCTACCAAAGAGACACTTCCAAGTGTTGAGAGGAATCCATGACTTGCTTAACATGTTAGATTCACGCAAGTGCTTGATGGATCCGAGTTAAGTCCACCCATGAGACACGCTCAAGAGTAAAGTAGGTTAAACTATTCACCCTAACATACGAGGTGTTAGTTACAGAGAAGAAGATGTAGTAGGAACATGAAAACCCTAATTAAATGCAGTCCAAGAATGGCATTGAATGATCACCATAACGCGAGACATGCCAATTCATAAGAACCTAAGTGGTTACTCAATCATGAGATGCAGAGAGTAATTTTGTTATGAGAAACACCGAATTTCGAGGACGAAATTCTTATAAGGAGGGTAGACTTGTAACATCCCGAAAATAGTAAATAAGTAAATAATAATACGATGGAGATTTATACGACATAAAACGAAATAAGAACGGATGGACTTGGGCTCGACTCCAACGGGCCGAGGGAAGCCCAGGTATAAAAGGGGCAAGGCAGCCCACTAACTCATTTCACCCTCACTTGCACCATCTTAGAGAGAGAAAGGGAGCCCGGTTCTAGAGAGAGAAAGTCGACGGATCGTCACGAGATTTAAGGAGCACGTTACTACTAAGATCGTGAGCAAAACCTCCGGATCAGAATTCCAATCCAGGTAATGATTCGATCATAATATGAGTTCTTGTTCATTTTTGGGGTTTCTCGAGTTTTAGCTAAATAGGTGATGTTTTTACGGATGAAACTTGATAATAAGCTTAGAAATAGAATCTAGAATGAAAACCGCACGTTTTGATCAAAGAAAATTGTAAGATTAGCATGATCGGATTAACATGCAAGAATTCCGAAATTTTGGTCCAAGAACCAGGTACTGCGTACTTACCAAGTGCGCAGGAAGGAATCCCTGCGTACTTACTAAGTGCGCAGGAAGCAGTCCCTGCGTACTTACCAAGTACGCAGGAGGAAGACTCCTGCGCACTTACCAAGTGCGCATGAGCAAGTCCCTGCGCACTTACTAAGTGCGCAGGCAGCAGACAGCAGGCCACAGGTTGGTTAAGTAAAGTCAGTAAGTTTAGAATGATCAAACCATTAGAGTCAGGGTTGGGTCTAATGTGTATTTAACTACCTAATCCAGATCGGAAGTGACGCTGTTGGGCCTTTGTTTAGGACAACCTAGAGTAGCTCATCAGGTGAGTTCTATGTGCCCCCTTCTATGTTATGTGCAAATGATTTATAAATGTTTTGGGGCTGAAGTGTATACACTAAATGAATAAATGTTATAAGTGTCAATGTGATCATACGTATATATATATATAATTACTTATATATGTGAAAATGAATTATGAATAAAGAATGAATCGTATGATACAAAGAATGAACGAAAGAAGGACATAACGTAAATGAATGAAATCTTGCTTTATATTATATATATTGCATGTTATGAATGAATGTAAACGTTATGAACCCTTCTATGACAACGGCTACTTCGGTAGACGGACGACCACGTGATTATTTTGCAACCGGGACAAAAACGTTCCTTCGCAAGCTAGGACGTATGAAAAGGTATAAATGGACGGTCGAAGCAAGCCTTAACTAATGTAGAACGGTTGCATACATAATGGTCACGTGGGAAACGGATACCCTAGGGCAGACGGATAAAAATGACGGACTACGACGGTAGGACGGTAAAGAGCGGACGGACAAAGGTTGCCGGACGAAATTAACGATATGACGGACGGTTTTCTAGAGCCGGACGGTAATGAAATGGGCTACGACGGTAGTTCTGACTGCGATGTCTTTGTGACATTCGCGACAAGTATGATGGGTTGATCTCCCTTAAGATTATGGCCAATATGTGTTCTCTCAATGAAAGTATGTATGTACATATGTATGTACCCTCAATGAATGTTATGTGAGAACAATAAAGAAAAGAATATATAAAAGTACGAATACACATTCATTTATTATATTTATGATACGATAAATGTTATGTGTGAATGTCTTTAATCTAGAACTCACCAGCGTTAGCTGACTTTTAGTATACATTTCAGGTAAGGGAAGAAAAGGTCGTGCGATGGCGTGAAGGTTACCCGGCACAAGACTGACATCCCACTTTTTTGTAAAGAATATGTTATGTTTTATTTGTAAAGACTTCCGCTGTTATGATTATGTGAATAAATGGATGAATGTTTTAATTTAAGTTCAGTATTTAAGACTATGTTTATGAGTAAATCCAACAAGTGAGGTCGCCCGGTTTTGGGGACATTACACCCGACATCATTCGGGGGCTGTGGGTGGCGGCGGGTGAAACATCCTACTTTTTTTATTCTTTTAAAATATCAGAGATTGTAGCGGAATTTGGTCTATTCGGACGATTAAACATGACGCGATATTTAATTACTAATATCAAATATTAATAATAATTATTCGTATCTATTCAGATGATTAAACTAAGAATAATTACGCATGAGTCATACGACGTGTGATGCGCAACTACAATAAGAATCGGTGTAAACGTAAGCCAGTTATTTATTATCTGGTATGATTAAACATTATAATAATTATTAATTTTATTTTTATCATCATTGATTGAATGTGATTATTATTATTAATTGAGAAATACTAATTTCAGTGGAGCGCGAAACTTTTAAGCGAACGAACACGGTTAATACGCGATGCAGGTGGGTACCGACTTGGACATCTGTTGAGGTAGAGAGTTCCTAACATGAGTATTTAATTAATATTTATATTAGCGCCATACAATCCTAAGTACTTGTTATTAATAATTCAGAATTTTAGTCGTGACGGGAACTGAGAGGACACACGATACTGGAAGGGAACCTACATAATAATAATAATAATAAAAACCACATATATATCTCTATATTCTTCCTGATCTTGAAACAAGCACAAACCCCACACACACATATGTGTGTCTCAAAAGAGAGGGAGAGGGGAGCAGAGCCTGGACTCCGGCCACCCACGACAGAGTCACGACGGCGGCATCACAGCAACACTATCATCTTCACCGTCCCCACTTCTCCTTCCCTTCATCTCTTCCCTCCAAGAACCCAAACCCCGCAAACCCTAAACCCAGAAAGAGATGGAGGCGATTCCCGGTGCCCCCCCCCCCCCGTCAGCGAAGGCATATGGTGGAGACAGGAGAGGTTGCAAAATTAAGATACATATATATATATATATATATATATATATATATATATATATATATATATTCTTGAAACGAGCTTGCAAAATTATGATACATAAACGTACGCAACTAGTTTTGTTATAAACTTACTAATCGCAATATCAAGCGATGATCCCGTTAAGTATGTGTATATATATATGTATGTATATTTACCTACACTTGTGAGTTTAGAAATGTTATAAGATTATTAGCCTAAGATAATACATTAGAAATCAGTAATCAAACATTACTATCTTTGTTGGAAATGCTTATAATATTATCACTAATGTAATAAGCAATACTTTTATGTATAAGTCGAGTAACATAACTATTATTTAGTAACATTTTCCGTATCCACACTAGCGTATTATTTATAAATTGATTTTCAAACAAATATTACCAACTGTAATAATCTCATTAGAAAGAAAAATTATAAACATCATTTTATAAATAGCAAACCATTTAGTATGATGAACATTGGAGAAACTTTTGTAAACAAATTATTGTTAATATTATTGGGCAAATAATACGATTCTTACGATTTGGTTATAAGATCTCACACACTATGACATTTATACTTAACGCACTATTTCGTGAATACTAAAAATATGTATAACTTGAAAATCATATTTGGATATGAAACTCAGTATTTTAATACCTGACTAGTCTTAAATATATATATATATATTTGTAATTCTAGGGCGTCTCTTTTAGGACGTTCGTCATTAGAGCGTTCGTCATTAGAGCGTCCGTCATTAGAGCGTCCGTCATTAGAGCGTCTCTTTTAGGACGTTCAACATTTCGTGTCGTTGTCACATACCCTAATATATCCCATTTTATCCCTAATAATTATATTGTAATTCTAGCGCATTCGTGAGCCGTGTCGGGCTAACGCTTGAGATTCCAAAATCTCATACTTGTGTGGTTTCTTCCTACTCAAATCAGGTGAGTTTTCACAGCCCCTTTTTACCGTTTTAACTTGGGGGAGAAAACATGATTCAACTATTTTGAGATTTTTGTTATTCATATGTTATCAATGTTAAAGCTAAGTGTAACACGCTATCACTGAAAGTCCTCAACACACATCAAACCGTTAATATGGATCTTAGCGAGGTAATGTTTAGTAGTACTACTGGGTTTGGCAAATCCCACCCGCGTTAGTCGCGCTAACTCGATTAGAGATCGAACGGGTGAAATGTTAGCCTATTCACATCGCCGGGGTTGATAGACCTGGCAGGAGGTAAATAAACAAGCAGTCAGCTTCGGTTGCGAGCGCTTAAGTTAAGCATGAACATAGGTTAGTGTAACATCCCTAAAATAAAACGACAGTTATAATAACGGAATAAACGAACAAGGCATGTCGGGTCGGGTCGGATGGGACGGCGGGCTGGAGGGGGAGCCTCCCCTATAAATAGCCAAGGTCACTACCCATTTCTCTCATTTGCAACTTCTAGAGAGAGAAACTGTAGAGAGATAAAGTTTTTGGATCAACCCGAAATTTGAGAAGTGTGTTGCTCCAGAGCTCGTGAGAAGAACCTCCGGATCATAAACTCGATTCAGGTAACGATCGGGCCTAAATCTGAGTTTTTGTTCGTTTTTGGGTGAAAAGGTAACGTTTTCACGGATAAAACTGAAAGATAAACATAGATTTGAGTTCCTTAATGGAAAGCAAACGTTTTGAAGTAAACAAGTTCGGGATCTTGACGTGATCAGACCCGAAGGCGAAAGTTAGGGTTTTTGCGAAGAAGCTGTTCGTGCGTACTTATCAAGTACGCATGAAGATGATCCTGCGTACTTACCAAGTACGCAAGAAGAAGATCATGCGTACTTATCAAGTACGCATGAAGAGGGTCATGCGTACTTATCAAGTACGCATGAAGCAGGTACTGCGTATTTATCAAGTACGCATGAAGCAAAGTCTGCGCACTTATTAAGTACGCAAGAATAAGTCCCTGCGCACTTGCTAAGTACGCAGGCATCAGGCTGGTTAAGTAAAGTTAGTATGTTTAGAATGGTTAAACCGTTAGAGTCGGTATTGGTCTGATGTGTATTTAACTAATCAATTCAGATCGGAAGTGAGGTTGTGGGACCTTGTTTAGGACTACCCAAACTAGCTTATCAGGTGAGTTCTAGAAGCCCTCTTTTAAATGTTTTAATAATTTTTTTGGGCTGGTGTCCATACGTAACGATGTGACTATTTTATAAAACGATGTTTATGAATGTTGTATGTGACGTTTTATAAAATGATGTTTATGAACGATGTTTTGGAAGGAAGGGTTATGAAAGAAGTGTTTATGAAATATTTTGCCAAAAGAAGTTTATGAAGTGTTTATGAATGAATGAATGTTTTTAATAAAACGTACGAATGCTTTAACTAAAGTTTTGAAGTAAAAGAAGCGAAGGTTTACGAAAGTCACAAACGAACGAATCTGCCAATATTCCTTAGGGAATGAAGGTTAAGGGTATGGGAAGTATGTTATGGGCCTTTACCTTTTAGGGGCCTCTGTGGCTGGCCAACTGTTGTACAACAGGGGCGATACGGTCGCCAAGGGGATTATCGTGATCCTTGAAGTTTGGTACGATTTACCTTACGGGGTAGTCGTGCTTGAAGTTTGGTACTTGTGCCCTACAGGGCGTAGTGCTTGAAGTTTGGTACGTGTCATCCTAGTGATGCCGTGTTTGAAGTAGTGTTGAATAACCTAAGTATCGGGCCCTAGGAGTTCTTCACCCGAAGGACAGTACGGTGATTGATGGGCCTAGTGGTGGTGATCTTTAGATTATTCAGCCAGTATGTGACGTTTGGATTTGACGGTTACGAGAAGGCGCAGATTCGATATGTTCGTTGACTTATGTTTATGAAGTGTTATGTTTTGTTATTGCATTATTTTACGTACGCTTTTTATTAAATGAAGTGTGAAGTTATGCTTTTGGCAAATTATTTGAAGTTAAAGTTTTATGTTAAAACTAGAACTCACCAGCGTAGCTGACTTTTTAGTATGCACATTCAGGTTAAGGCAGGTTATGATGATGGATGGTGATGCTGGGCGGCTTGATGAGTTACCCGGATGATACGAAGACTGGCATCCTGTTATGATTAGATTATGTTATGTTTATGTAATAGACTATGTTACGCTTCCGCATGTTGAACAATGTAATGGTTATGTTTTAATGAAGTATTTTCCGCTGCGTTATTTTGATATTCAACTTTAAGAACTGTTTGTAAATGTGTAAATCTAACAAGTGAGGCCTCCCTGTAACATCCCAAATAATGACAAGACAAATAGAAAAGGGAAATAAAGTGGGCTTGGCCAAAATTTCGGCCCATGGGCCGAAAAGAAAAGGGGGAAACCCCATTACAAAACAGCAGCTTCAACCCAAACCCCTCTCATTTCATCTTCCTGCGCAAGAATACTAGAGAGAGAGAGAGAGAGCGATCGGCTTGTGAAGAAAACCGCAAGGAGAAGACTCAAGGGCTCGGGAATCATCCGACTCCACCATTTCAACGCATAGCAACAGAAATCGGGCCTGTTGAGGTAAGCATCGCCTCTGATTATGAGTCTTTGCATGTCTCGGGTTTAAATCAAATAAAGATACGATTTTTGCATACGAAACTTGAAACAAATCACGTATTTGAGCTCAAGAACGATAAAGGAAGGTGTTTAACGTAAAATGCTCATGGTTTAATCGATTGGAAATAAGTTGGCTGGAGCAAGGTTCTGGTCAGGGAAGATGCAGACCCATGACTCGAAACTATAGTTTCGATACATACAGACCCGTCGAAACTACTCTAGTTTCGATAGTCATGTTTGACTCGAAACTATCTAGTTTCGATAGCAGCCAATGACTCGAAACTACCATAGTTTCGATAGGAACTCAGGACTCGAAACTACCTAGTTTCGAGTGTCACCTTGAACCTAAACTAAGATTTTTCATAAGTTAATGACTCGAAACTACCATAGTTTCGATAGGATCTCATGACTCGAAACTACCTAGTTTCGATAGAAGGATTATGACTCGAAACTACCTAGTTTCGAGTGTAAGACCATAGCTCGAAACTACCATAGTTTCGATGCGACCCACCTCCCGAAACTACTGAGTTCAAGCATAGTAATGTCTAGTGTCATCTAGGAGCACCATCTTATGTGTATGACTTTATTATACAGATCGTGAGTGACATTAGTGAAGCCCAGTAGCCAGCTTAGTGTATTACAGAAACTACTCATCAGGTGAGTTCTATGTGCCCCTTTTGATGTTATGTGCAAATGTTTTCAAATGTTTTGGGGCTGAAGTGTATACACTAAGTGAATAAAGTTTATGAATGTTAATGTGATCATATGTGTTATACACGTATATATATATATACCTATACACGAAAGAGAAATTATGAATAAAGAATGAAAAGCATGATTATAAAGAATGAACGAAAGTATAACACAAAATGAAAGAATGAAATCCTGCTTTATATCCATGTATATATTGCTTGCAAAGAATGAAATGAATGAATGTCATAACATATAAGAATGAAATCTTGCTTTATATCCATGTATATATTGCTTGCAAAGTACAGAAAATGTTATGGACGCTTCGATGATAACGGCTACTTCGGTAGACGGACGACCATGTGACTATTTTACAACCGGGACAAGTGCGTTCCTTCATCAGCTAGGACGTACGAATGCCATTAAAGGACGGTCGAAGCAATTGGCATATTATAGTAGAACGGTTGTATAAATAATAGTCGCATGGGAAACGGATACCTTCGGGTAGACGGGCGAATTACGGCCTACGACGGTAGGACGGTTGTAATTCATGACGGACGGACAAAGGTTGCCGGACGGTTGTAAGAATAAAATGACGGACGGCACTTGTTGCCGGACGGTTGTAAGTATAGGTGGGCCATGACGATGGACCACGGCGATTGTCTTTGTGACATTCGTAAACAAATGACGGGTTGATCACCCTTACAGAGTATGACCCATGAATGTAAATAAAGAAAAGAAAAAGGGTGAATGCATATATATATTTATGTATGAAATCACCAAAAATACAGAAAAGGAAATACAGAAAAGAAAGATGAAAGAAAGGCAAAAGTTATGAATACGTATTTATATGAATGATCATACAGTAATGCATACTTATACCTATAAAGAAAAGAATGTTTACAGTAAATTGCATTAAACTAGAACTCACCAGCGTTAGCTGACTTTTAGTATACATTTCAGGTAAAGGAAGAAAAGGTCGTGCGATGGCGTGAAGGTTACCCGGCACAAGACTGACATCCCACTTTTGTTTGTTAAGACAATGTTGTGTTTTTAATTGTTAAGACTTCCGCTGTTATGTAATGTAATTGAATGATGAATGTTTTAAATTTAAGTTCAGTATTTATGGCTATGTTTATGAGTAAATCCAACAAGTGAGGTCACCCGGGAAAGGGGCCTTACAAGTTGGTATCAGAGCAATAGTTTGAGAGATTTAGACATCCCTAAATGTCTAGACTCAAACTGATTATGGGACCAACGCACGGATGTCAGTATGGGTAACCAACGCCAACGCTAGCACGGTAAGTAAGTCATAAAGTTAATACTCTTGCATAGGAATAGATACCTTAACTTAGAACAAATAGATGTTAATGCCACGACTGATTTGAAGAGTTTCGAACCCGAAAAGCAATGTAAATTAGTAATCACAAACCGGTCACTGTAATTAAGAATTTACCTTGCTCGTACTGTTCCAAACTATGATCTGAAGAAATGACATTGATGTATTCCCTTTTTAACTATCAGGAAATTAAGAACCTATGGCTGGTGGAGGAAGAACAGGACCTCGAGGCGGTCGCACTGGCCGACGAGGTAGACCTCCGTTGAACCCAAGATTTGAAGAAGAAGAGAGTGTGCACGCAGAGCACACCGAAAGTGTGCACGAAACAGAAGTGACCCCAATTATGAACGACAGTCCAGGGCCTATACAGTTGGAACCTGAAGTCAGGGATGCTATTGCCCGTTAAGTTGTGCTCACTTTGAAAAAGGTATTGCCTGATCTACTATCCGAGGCAATAAAGAAAAGTAAGGAGGAGGATGAAGGAGACAATGAAGAGAAAGTATATGACAGTGATGGGGATGAAATAAAGATTGGATCGAGCAATCGTGGGTGCACTTACAAAGGTTTCAAGGACGGAGACCCACCCAAGTTCGATGGGAGCAAAGATTCAGTGGCAACGCTTGAATGGATTGAGAGGATGAGTGCTGTAATCAACATCAGCGAGTGTCGACCAGACCAGGCTGTTAAATATGTTGCTCATTCTTTTACCAACGAAGCCTTAGGTTGGTGGAGGAACATTCAGAGGACAAAGTCCCCAAACGCTCTTGCAAGAATGACATGGGAAGAACTGAAAAAGCTGGTAATTCAAAAGTTCTGTCCCCAGAACGAAATTGATCGAGTGGAAAATGAATTCCTAAACCTTAAAGCTGGCAACAAGACACACCGCCAGTATACTTCTAGATTCAATGAGTTGGCACAGCTGGTACCCCACCTGGTGGAGACAGAAGAGCGAATGATCAAGTATTATGTGAAGGGCCTACCTCAAAGGGTCCGTGTCCACGTGAAAGCCAACCTACCCTCGACCTTCGAGTCGGTAGTGAATCTGAGCGGAATCGTCTACGACGATTATGCCAATGAGGACCCACCAACAGAAACCCAAAAGAGAAAGTGGGAGAACCCGTCTAGAGGCACCGGAAGAGGGAACGTAATAACTGAAAATAAGAAACCAAGGTCGGACAAATATGAAACCTGCAAGAAATGCGGAAGGCAACATTTTGGCGAGTGCCGGGTCGGCTCCACCACATGTTACAGGTGTGGGAAGGCGGGGCACTACTCTCGTGACTGCTTGAGAGACACTAAATGCCAAGTATGTGGACTGTTTGGTCACCTGGCTAAGGATTGCAGAAAAGCCAGACAATCTGGTTCGGGAAAAGAAAAGGAACAGGAACAACCAAAGACTAGGACTCGAGCTTACGCCCTGACTGAGGAGGAAGCAAGGGGAAATCCTGATGTTGTGTCAGGTACGTTCCTAGTTAATGATGAACGTGCGGCTATATTATTTGACTCGGGTGCTAGTAAAAGCTTTATATCAAATGCCTTTAGTCGAAAACTGAATTGCACTATCAACACAGTAGTAAAGGCCTTTAGTGTACAAACTGCCGTTGGTAAAAATTCGGCAGTATTCCAAGTAACAGAGGATTGCATAATAGAAATAGAGGGTCATAAATTTCCTTCTAGATTATTCCTTCTCACCTTAGGAGGATTCGATATAGTATTGGGTATGGATTGGCTAGCTGCCAACGAAGCTCAAATCATATGTAAACGTAAGAGGATACACCTCAAAGGTCCTAGCGGCAGTCCAATTACGGTTTATGGGGATTGGAATTGCACAATGCCGAACGTCATCTCGATGATTAAGGCCGAAAGTTACATGAGGCGCGGCTGCGAAGCTTATCTGGCATATGTTATAGATGATAGAGTGAAAACGAAAGAACTCAAGAATGTACCCGTGGTGTGCAATTTTCCGGAAGTATTCCCTGAGGATCTACCTGGGTTGCCACCCGATCGGGAAATAGAATTTCAGATTGATTTACTGCCAGGAGCTGAGCCCGTTGCCAAAGCCCCCTACCGATTGGCTCCGTCAGAAATGAAGGAATTGATGTCCCAACTAGAGGAACTAACCGAGAAAGGATTTATTAGGCCGAGCATCTCACCATGGGGCGCTCCGGTACTATTTGTAAAGAAGAAGGACGGCAGTATGCGCATGTGTATCGACTACCGCGAATTGAACAAGAGAACAGTAAAGAACAAATACCCACTGCCTAGAATAGACGACCTTTTTGATCAACTGCAAGGCGCGAGTTGGTTCTCAAAGATTGATCTCAGGTCGGGTTACCATCAATTGAAAGTAAGAGAGAAGGATGTACCGAAAACTGCGTTTCGTACGCGTTATGGGCATTATGAATTTCTCGTGATGTCCTTCGGATTAACTAACGCACCAGCAACATTTATGGATTTAATGAACAGAGTATGCCGACCCATGTTGGATCGATCAGTAATAGTTTTTATAGATGACATCCTCATATATTCAAAGAATGAAGGTGATCACCACTGTCACCTAAGAGAAGTATTGGAGGTGCTAAAGCAGGAAAAGTTGTACGCAAAATTCTCCAAATGCGCGTTCTGGCTTAGGGAAGTCCAATTCCTAGGTCATGTAATAAACCCAAACGGCATCATGGTGGATCCTGCAAAGATCGAGACAGTAAAGGAATGGAACATCCCAAAGACACCAACAGAGATACGAAGCTTTCTAGGGTTGGCAGGCTACTATCGAAGGTTCATCCAAGATTTTTCAAGAATTGCCTCACCGCTAACCAAACTGACACGGAAGGAAGTAAAGTATGAATGGGGTCCAACCCAAAACAACGCGTTTGAGGAACTTAAGACACGATTAACTCAAGCTCCAGTATTAACACTACCTGAGGGAAATGAAGACTTAGTAGTCTACTCTGACGCTTCAGGGCAAGGTTTAGGGTGCGTACTCATGCAACGAGGAAAGGTAATTGCTTATGCATCGCGGCAACTAAAGGTTCATGAAGTTAACTACCCAACACATGATCTAGAATTAGCAGCAGTAGTTTTCGCGTTGAAAATATGGAGACACTACTTGTATGGAGTTAAATGCACCATCTACTCCGATCACAAAAGCTTGAAATACTTTTTCGAACAAAAGGAACTAAACATGAGGCAAAGAAGATGGTTAGAGCTACTGAAAGACTATGACTGTGAGATATTGTACCATCCAGGCAAGGCAAACGTAGTGGCTGACGCTTTAAGTAGAAAGGAAGAATCGGCACCTATCCGGATCAAAGCGTGTCAGTTAATTATAACGCCAGACTTAATGGGTGAAATATCAAAGGCACAAGATGAAGCATTGTTAGAAAGAAATGTGAAACGGGAAAGAATAGTAGGACAACAAGGGAACTTAGATGCGAATGCATACGGAGTACGAACTAGGTTTGGCCGGATGTGGATACCTAAGATTGGTGAGCTTAGAGCCAAAATACTCGATGAGGCCCATAAGTCTCGCTATTCTATCCACCCCGGGACAAACAAAATGTATCAAGACTTGAAGAAAGAATACTGGTGGCCTGGCATGAAGAATGATGTGACAGAATACGTGAGCAAGTGCCTAACGTGTTCTCTAGTTAAGGCCGAGCACCAGAAACCATGCGGTAAAATGCAACCTTTACCAATACCGGAATGGAAGTGGGAAGAGATCACAATGGACTTCATTACCAAGCTACCGCGAACAGCTAAAGGCAATGATACCATTTGGGTGATCGTCGACCGCTTGACAAAGAGTGCTCACTTCTTGCCAATACGAGAAACTTCTTCTTCTGAAAAACTAGCAGAAGTATTTATCAAGGAAATTGTGAGCAGACATGGTATGCCGCTGTCGATTGTGTCTGACAGGGATACTAGATTCACGTCAAGGTTTTGGAAGAAATTCAATGAAGCAATGGGCACTAGACTGAACATCAGCACCGCTTACCACCCCCAAACCGATGGACAATCGGAAAGGACCATTCAGACCTTGGAGGACATGCTCCGGGCCTGTATCATTGACTTCGGTGGGAGTTGGGACAGCCATCTACCATTGGCAGAATTTTCATATAACAACAGCTATCACTCGACTATTGGCATGCCGCCATTTGAAATGTTGTATGGGAGGAAATGTAGGACCCCGGTTTGTTGGGGGGAAATTGGGCAGAAGGATTTTGCAAGTCTCGAAGTGGTCAAAGCTACTTCTGAGAAATTTGATCAAATCAAGGCTCGTATGAAAGCCGCAAAAGACAGACATAAATCATACGCGGATAAGAGAAGGAGGGATTTAGAGTTTCAAGTAGGGGACATGGTACTGTTGAAAGTATCACCGTGGAAAGGAATCATTCGGTTCAGAAAGCGTGGCAAACTAAGTCCAAGGTTTGTCGGACCTTTCAAGATTGTAGCAAGAGTGGGTCAAGTTGCTTACAGACTCGACCTACCCGTCGAGCTTAGTGGAATACACCCTACGTTCCACGTGTCGCACTTACGCAAGTGCCTAGCTGACGACACAGCTCACATACCTTACGACGAGATCGAAGTGGATAACAGTCTAAATTATGTAGAGGAACCAATAGCCATTCTTGACCGAGCTGAGAAACGATTACGCAATAAGTCGATTCCTTTAGTCAAAATACAATGGAAACACAGAAAGGGGTCCGAGGCTACTTGGGAGAAAGAAGACGAGATGAAGGAACTGTATCCCCAGTTGTTTAACGTGTAACAGGTTTCGAGGACGAAACCTCATTAAGGAGGGTAGACTTGTAACATCCCAAATAATGACAAGACAAATAGAAAAGGGAAATAAAGTGGGCTTGGCCAAAATTTCGGCCCATGGGCCGAAAAGAAAAGGGGGAAACCCCATTACAAAACAGCAGCTTCAACCCAAACCCCTCTCATTTCATCTTCCTGCGCAAGAATACTAGAGAGAGAGAGAGAGAGAGAGCGATCGGCTTGTGAAGAAAACCGCAAGGAGAAGACTCAAGGGCTCGGGAATCATCCGACTCCACCATTTCAACGCATAGCAACAGAAATCGGGCCTGTTGAGGTAAGCATCGCCTCTGATTATGAGTCTTTGCATGTCTCGGGTTTAAATCAAATAAAGATACGATTTTTGCATACGAAACTTGAAACAAATCACGTATTTGAGCTCAAGAACGATAAAGGAAGGTGTTTAACGTAAAATGCTCAAGGTTTAATCGATTGGAAATAAGTTGGCTGGAGCAAGGTTCTGGTCAGGGAAGATGCAGACCCATGACTCGAAACTATAGTTTCGATACATACAGACCCGTCGAAACTACTCTAGTTTCGATAGTCATGTTTGACTCGAAACTATCTAGTTTCGATAGCAGCCAATGACTCGAAACTACCATAGTTTCGATAGGAACTCAGGACTCGAAACTACCTAGTTTCAAGTGTCACCTTGAACCTAAACTAAGATTTTTCATAAGTTAATGACTCGAAACTACCATAGTTTCGATAGGATCTCATGACTCGAAACTACCTAGTTTCGATAGAAGGATTATGACTCGAAACTACCTAGTTTCGAGTGTAAGACCATAGCTCGAAACTACCATAGTTTCGATGCGACCCACCTCCCGAAACTACTGAGTTCAAGCATAGTAATGTCTAGTGTCATCTAGGAGCACCATCTTATGTGTATGACTTTATTATACAGATCGTGAGTGACATTAGTGAAGCCCAGTAGCCAGCTTAGTGTATTACAGAAACTACTCATCAGGTGAGTTCTATGTGCCCCTTTTGATGTTATGTGCAAATGTTTTCAAATGTTTTGGGGCTGAAGTGTATACACTAAGTGAATAAAGTTTATGAATGTTAATGTGATCATATGTGTTATACAAGTATATATATATATACCTATACACGAAAGAGAAATTATGAATAAAGAATGAAAAGCATGATTATAAAGAATGAACGAAAGTATAACACAAAATGAAAGAATGAAATCCTGCTTTATATCCATGTATATATTGCTTGCAAAGAATGAAATGAATGAATGTCATAACATATAAGAATGAAATCTTGCTTTATATCCATGTATATATTGCTTGCAAAGTACAGAAAATGTTATGGACGCTTCGATGATAACGGCTACTTCGGTAGACGGACGACCATGTGACTATTTTACAACCGGGACAAGTGCGTTCCTTCATCAGCTAGGACGTACGAATGCCATTAAAGGACGGTCGAAGCAATTGGCATATTATAGTAGAACGGTTGTATAAATAATAGTCGCATGGGAAACGGATACCTTCGGGTAGACGGGCGAATTACGGCCTACGACGGTAGGACGGTTGTAAGTCATGACGGACGGACAAAGGTTGCCGGACGGTTGTAAGAATAAAATGACGGACGGCACTTGTTGCCGGACGGTTGTAAGTATAGGTGGGCCATGACGATGGACCACGGCGATTGTCTTTGTGACATTCGTAAACAAATGACGGGTTGATCACCCTTACAGAGTATGACCCATGAATGTAAATAAAGAAAAGAAAAAGGGTGAATGCATATATATATTTATGTATGAAATCACCAAAAATACAGAAAAGGAAATACAGAAAAGAAAGATGAAAGAAAGGCAAAAGTTATGAATACGTATTTATATGAATGATCATACAGTAATGCATACTTATACCTATAAAGAAAAGAATGTTTACAGTAAATTGCATTAAACTAGAACTCACCAGCGTTAGCTGACTTTTAGTATACATTTCAGGTAAAGGAAGAAAAGGTCGTGCGATGGCGTGAAGGTTACCCGGCACAAGACTGACATCCCACTTTTGTTTGTTAAGACAATGTTGTGTTTTTAATTGTTAAGACTTCCGCTGTTATGTAATGTAATTGAATGATGAATGTTTTAAATTTAAGTTCAGTATTTATGGCTATGTTTATGAGTAAATCCAACAAGTGAGGTCACCCGGGAAAGGGGCCTTACACTCCCGGGTTTGGGGCCTTACAAGTTGGTATCAGTTCAATAGTTTGAGAGATTCAGACACTCCTAGTGTCTGAACTTAAACTGTGAATGGGACCGAAAGCGGATGCCACTACCGGTAACTCGAGCGACAGCATCAGGTATAAAGGTAGTACATATTTACATATATAGTATGCCTTAGAAAGGGTTAGGTAAAGACTTGTGTTCTGATGGAATCACAAAGGTGGTCAAATAGAAATCGAAAGGTAGTGTAATGGTTAATTGCATATGGCCAGTGTATATTAACATCATACAGTGCTTATTGAATTTTATTTGTTAACTGTAACATTTCTGATTTTTAATATCCGTATTTTCAATTCAATGTAATGTATTTCAAACTCAATTCTAGTGCACTGTTTTGTTCTATTCGTACCATAAATTAAATACTATATTTCAATGTTAATCCGCAAATTTTACACGGTTATAACCTACTAAAACGCTACATAAGTATCTATTTATACAAATATGTCAAAGACCAAAGTTACAAGGCCTGATGTTGAAAATTTACAAGTAACCCTAATAGGCACAGTTGCGCCTCGTTCCGGCACGGTCGCGCGCCTTGCTTTGGAACGATCGTGCCCGGTGCCTGGGCACGGTCGCGCCTCGTTTGGGCACGGTCGTGCCTAGTACCCGTTGAAACATAAAAATCAGTTTTAAACGCGAGATCGTTGATTGTTGTAACCCTTATACGTTTAACTTTCGTTATCAAAGACAATAATATTGTCAAACGTAACAATTAACACCAGAAAACCGATTCAAGAAAAACAAAACTCCTCATTTGAAAATACTCTCCTTTGAACATCGATCCTCCTATTCTGGAGTGAATTTCCCCCAACCAAACGCCACACGATTCTCCCAGAAGCTACTGAACCATTTGAAGTAGCCGGAATCGTAGCAGAAGACGCCGGAAGCCGAACTCGCCGACGCCGGAACTCTTCCCTACCGTTCTCTATCAATTCGGGTAAATGAAACCTTTTTCTAACTCGTTTCAGTCCATAGATCAAAAGCCCCATATTAATTTGGGCTTCCATTATAGAAATCATCCCGAATCAGAATCTATGTTTTATTCAAAAAGGTATAATCGATTTCGACCCGAACATGTTGTTAATACAATTAAAACGTCCCATAATACTCGTAATAACACTATAAATAAAAGCCCTATGATTTACATCACTAACAATATAAGAATCAGTCAATTCGTGTCTGATTTGGAAGAGACACGGTCGCGCTAATCATCTAGCGCGGTCGTGCCTCATGAGACGCGGTCGTGCCGATTACCAGCGCGGTCGTGTCCTCCTGTCCAGACCCAATCATGCCCTTTGGCTAATCTCAGTCGTGTCTAAGAATCATAGACACGATCGTGCCTGGCCAGGGCACGGTCGTGCCTAATGATTTAGTTAGTTAAGCCTTCTGTTTGATCAACACAGTCGCGCCCTGACTAGCATGGTCGCGCCCTGACTAGCATGGTCGCGCCCGTGGTTTGAGCACGATCGTGCCCTTCCCAGGCACGGTCGTGTGTGAGTTAAATTTTTGGCAGAATTATAATTTTATATATTTTTCAAACAATAAATATTACTGATTAAATTACAAAATAAAAATAGTTGATTTTTATAAAAATACATTTAATTCTATTTAGAAAGATCAAATATTTAATCTTGAAATAAATAGAAAATTATTTATTTAAAGTTTATAAAAATTAAATTTACAATTATTGCTAGACCTTTCATTTAAAAAGTATTTAAATGGTTAAGTTACATTTTATAAATAAATAAATAAAATAATGATTATTTATTTACTTTATATTTAAACAAAGACATTTATTTATTTACACTTAATTTCATTTAACACTTACAATATTTTCACAAACGATAATTATTTAATTTATATTTAAACAAAAACAATTAATTATTTATACTAAAGTATAACTAATACTTACAATGTTTTCATAAACAGTAATTATTTACATTACTTATTTAATTATTCAAACTCAAACCTTAATCAAAATACTCTAAAAATATTCTTTCAAACTTTATATTTTATTCAATAATTTCAATTACAAATCAATGACTTTTTTTTTACACAGTCCAAATGCAACTTTAGACTTAAACTTTTGTGCACACTATTAATACCATATACATTACACTTTAGGTTAACTCGTGCATTTCAAGGATCTTTATTCTATCTAGTATCTTTGTTAGCTACGCCTTCAAACCAAGTGAGTATACATAGCCCCTTTTACTCTTTTACACTTTTTGGGGTGAAACATGAACTCTATCAAATTACATGTTTACATTTACACAAACAACACAAGTACAAATCCTATTTACATTCATGTGTACAAATTTGAGCTTTATGCCCGAGTGCTATGTGTGCTAACTTTTGTATGCCATTATTTGCAATCATTAACTATTCAAGCCGACGGTTTTCAATGATAGATCTATTGAGTCTGACAAACCCACCCAGATTGGGGTGATTGATACCGACAACACAATTTGCATGCTAGTTACAAAGGTTTGATTGTACTTGTTTACACAATAACTGCTCCCCATAAATGCCTTATTTATCATGTTATGTATGGATTTGTTTTACAAACTATATGCTACCTATATACAAACCTGTGTTATACTCACCAACTTTTTAGTTGACATTATTTAATTCATGTTTCAGGTCCTAATATGTGAGTTTGATCAAGATGTGCTACACGTAGGCTTTGGACTTAGCTAATTTAAATAAAAAAGTCTATGCTTTGAAATACTATTTCTGTCTTGGAATTGGTTTTGTTTGAATGATTGTAATGGAGTTTGAAGTTTAATATATTTCAATTTAGACGACCTTGTGCTTATGAAGAGTCTACATGTCCCGCCCCGGTGATTCCGCCATCGGTCGGGGTGTGACAGATTGGTATCAGAGCCTTGGTTATAGGGAATTAGGTTATTAGACACCTTGACTAGACTATAACTTTAGGACACCTACCTATGCTATGTTTCATGATTACATGTTATATGCTACATGCTATATGTTATATGTTATGTGTTACATGCTATGTGCGACATGCTTACTATGATTAGTTAATATTTTATTTGATGACTTAATTGTTAAAAATCCATGACTTATTAGTATATACTCAAACGATAAATTAAATAAACAATATCCTTTCCTATATCCTAAAACCTCATAATATTCTTATCTTCTTCTCTATCTTTATCTCTCTAAGCATGTTGAAACTTCATGAAGCTAGATCCATAAAATTTCTTTATTTCCTCGTTAAGGTTTTTAAGCTTTGTTAATTATTTGAGGACACGTGCAATCTGGAAGAGTGACACCTGTATTTTGGGTTTTCTGTCTAGGAAAGCATTTCGCATAAATCCCAATCAACCGAGGGACCCGTATGCTTTCCTGGGAATTCCCGAGATGAGTGTTTACTTATAGGCTAAAGCATGTCTCCTTGAAAATTATATAAGTTTAATTAACCTTAATGTGTCATAGTATTCGAGTGATCATATCACTATTTGAGTACAATCCAAACTATGATTATCTATTTATTTTGTTATCTTATTCTATTAAATCTAAACAATTCTCATAAGTTCTTACATCTTTTCTTGTCTTGTGAAAATTTGTAGAATGCCTCCTCGTCGTGCTCCCGCGGCCAACACCAATACCGACATTGCTGCTATTCTTGCACAACTCGTGACACAACTCACTCAAGCTAATAGTGCCACCAATGGCAACAACGGTGGAAATGGTAGTAATAGTGGTAATGGTGGTAATGGTGGAAATGGTGGTAACAACCCATCTCAATGCACTTTCAAACATTTCAACTCGTGTAATCCTCCCAAATTCTATTGTACCGAAGGAGCTACTGGACTACTTCAATGGTTCGAAAGCAATGAGAATACTTTTCTCAATAGTGACTGCCACGACAACCTTCGTGTTCGTTATGCCACAAGTGTCCTACAAAAACGGGCACTCACGTGGTGGAATGGGGAGAAGAGAAATAGAGGCGTGGATGTGGCAATGGCCTTACCTTAGGATGAGGTTAAAAGGCTAATAACTGAGGAATTCTGTCCTCGAAATGAAGTAAAGAAACTTGAAGCCGAATTTTGGGATCTTGCCCAAGATAGTGGTGAAAACTTGGCGTATACAACTCGGTTCCATGAGTTAAGTCTTCTCGTGCCCCACATGGTCACTCCTTTTTCCCGCTGCATTGAAAAGTATATTGGGGGACTACCTAGGCAAATTCAAGATACTATCCTAGGAAGGAATCCCGCAACACTTGAGGATGCTATCCGCTTATCCGCCACCTTAACTGATAACCATGTGAAGGCGGGGACTCTTACTAAAAAGGGCGCAAAGAAAGTCTCCGACACTGCAACTCCTTCCACCAACAACAAAGAAGCCATAACTGAGCCCTCCCGGCACAATAAGAAGAGAAAGGCTAGAAATTTTATTGTGGTCACTCCTGTTATACATGTTAACCAAGCTGCACTTATGGTTCAAGCACCGGCCAAAAAGCCATATGTTGGAATCTACCCACTTTGTGCCACCTGCAACTACCATCATCCCCAAGGCATCACATGTCGCCTTTGCACTTATTGTGGGAAATATGGCCATACAGTCAATGTTTGTAGGGCCAAAGCTCTTGCGGGCCAAGTCAACTCAGCAAACCAAACCAACACCCAAGTGACTAATCAAGGTGCTCCCACTATTGCAAATGGGCGGGCATGTTATGAATATGGCAACCCAACCCATTTTCGTGATCAATGCCCAAGGTTGGTCAATGCTAGACAAGGTGGAGCTCGTGGGCGTGCTTTCAACATAAACGCCAATGAAGCTCAAGCCAACAATGATGTGGTCAATGGTACGTTCCTTGTAAATAGTCAATATGCCTCCATTTTATTTGATACCGGTGCCGATAAAAGTTTTGTGTCACTTAATTTTGAGCCTTTACTTGCAAAGACACGATCCCAATTAGAGAAAACCTTTACCGTCGAAATAGCAAATGGTGACTCTCTTACAATCGATTCCATCATCTATGATTGCTCCCTAGAACTTAATGATCATACATTTCCAATCAACCTTGTACCAATGCCACTAGGAAGTTTTGATATCATCATAGGCATGGATTGGCTATCAAATCATCATGCCGAAGTCATCTATTTCGAGAAGTGCATCTGAATACCTCTACCATCGGGAGAAACACTAAGAGTCTTTGGTGAAAACCTTGCAAAGGGCTTAAATTAATGTCATGCACTACTGCTCAAAAGTACTTACGAAAGAAGTATGTGGCCTTTTTGGCCCATATCGTTCAAAAAGATGTCGAAAAGAAGAGTATTCAAGACATCCCCATTATCTGAGATTTTCCCGAAGTGTTCCCCAAAGATTTATCCGGTCTTCCACCGGTTCAACAAGTAGAATTTCGCATTGATCTTGTGCCCGGAGCTAACCCCGTGGCTAGAGCTCCTTACCGTCTTGCACCTTCTAAAATGCAAGAACTTGCAAGTCAACTTCAAGAGCTCTCCGACAAGGGATTTATTTGTCCAAGTCATTCACCGTGGGGTGCACCCGTCTTATTGATCAAAAAGAAGGATGGATCATTTCGCATGTGCACTGACTACCGCGAACTCAACAAGCTTACTATCAAAAACCGTTATCCTTTGCCTAGAATTGATGACCTCTTTGATCAACTCCAAGGTTCTACTTGCTTCTCGAAGATTGATCTTCGATCTGGTTATCACCAACTCCGTGTGCAAGAAGACGATATTCCAAAGACTGTCTTCCGAACAAGGTATGGTCATTACGAATTCATGGTTATGCCATTTGGACTAACCAATGCACCCGCAGTTTTCATGGACCTGATGAATCGTGTGTGCAAACCGTACCTTGATAAGTTCGTGATCGTTTTCATCAATGACATCTTAATCTATTCCAAGACTAAAGCCGATCATGAGCAACATCTTAGATTGGTTTTGGATCTCTTGAAGAAAGAACAACTATATGCCAAATTTTCCAAATGTGAATTTTGGTTAAAAGAAGTTCAATTTCTTGGTCATATTGTCAACGACAAGGGTATTCATGTTGACCCTGCTAAGATCGAAACGGTTAAGAATTGGAATGCCCCTAAGACTCCCACTGAAGTTCGTTCATTTCTTGGTCTTGCGGGATATTACCGTCGTTTCATCTCAAATTTTTCTAAGATTGCTGTCCCCCTTACTGCTTTGACTCACAAAGGTAAGACTTATGAATGGGGACCAAAACAAGAAGAAGCTTTCCAAACCCTTAAGCAAAAATTGTGCAATGCTCCCATTTTGACTCTCCCTGATGGGAATGATCATTTAGTTGTCTACTGTGATGCTTCTAACCAAGGTCTCGGTTGTACCCTCATGCAACGAGGCAAAGTAATCGCTTATGCATCAAGGCAACTTAAGATTCATGAGAAGAATTATACGACGCACGATCTCGAGTTGGGTGCGGTCGTATTCGCATTGAAGATTTGGAGATATTATCTCTATGGCACGAAATGCGTGGTGTTCACCAACCACAAAAGTCTTCAACATATCTTCAATCAAAAGGAACTCAATATGAGGCAACGACGTTGGGTTGAACTGCTTAACGACTATGACTGCGAGATTCGTTACCATCCCGGTAAAGCGAATGTTGTAGCCGACGCTTTGAGTCGAAAGGACCATGTTACGCTTCATTGTGCCCGAATTCAAACCGATATTCAAACCCGCATCTTAGAAGCTCAACACATCTCAGTCACCGAGGGTAACATGTATGAGGAAATGTCATGTGGTGTTGAACTCCTACTCGAATCAAAATCAAATGGCTTACTTTATTACTCGAACCGTATTTGGATTCCCGGTCGCGATGATCTCCGTACATTTCTCATGAACGAGGCTCACAAGACTCGTTATTCTATTCATCCTGGTTCGGATAAAATGTACCAAGATCTTCGCCAACAATATTGGTGGCCCGGTATGAAAAAGGACATTGCTCACTATGTTGCCAAATGTCTAACGTGTTCCAAAGTCAAAGCCGAACACCAACGTCCTTCCGGATTACTTGAACAACCGGAAATTCCCATGTGGAAATGGGAGAACTTAGCCATGGATTTTATCACCCAACTCCCTCGCACCTCGAGTGGTTATGATAGCATTTGGGTGATCATTGATCGTCTCACCAAATCTGCTCATTTCTTGCCCATCCGTGAAGACTATCGGGTTGAGAAACTAGCCCGAATTTACATCGACAAAATTGTGAGCCGTCATGGTGTTCCCTTGAACATAATATCCGATAGAGATGCGCGGTTCACTTCTCGATTTTGGTAATCTCTCCAAACTGCTCTTGGCACACGATTGGATTTGAGCACGGCTTACCATCCTCAAACTGATGGTCAAACCGAACGAACAATCCAAACTCTTGAAGACATGCTTAGAGCTTGTGTAATCGATTTTGATGGCAATTGGGATTCACATTTATCCCTCATTGAGTTCTCCTACAATAATAGCTACCACATGAGTATCAACATGGCTCCATTTGAAGCTCTCTATGGTCGCAAGTGTCATTCTCCTATCTGTTGGAACGAGATTGGTGAAGCACAAATCACCGGTCCCGAGCTAATTCAAGAAACATCCGACAAGATTATCCAAATCCGTGACAATATTCGAGTAGCGAGAAGTCGGCAAAAGAGTTATGCCGACAAACGTCGAAAACCCTTGGAATTCCAAGTCGGTGACCTTGTTCTTCTTAAGGTGTCCCCGTGGAAGGGTGTGATCCGCTTTGGAAAGAATGGCAAATTAGTCCCTCGCTATGTTGGTCCATTCAAAATCCTTGAAAGGATTGGGAAAGTGGCTTACAAACTCGAGTTACCTCCATCTCTTGGCAATGTGCATCCTACATTTCATGTATCTAATCTGAAGAAATGTCTCGCTGATGAGAATCTCCATATACCGCTTGATGACGTGCACATTGATGAAACGATGCATTTCGTTGAGAAACCGGTAGAAATTATGGATCGTGAAATCAAGCAACTCAAGCGAAGTCGTATTCCTATTGTCAAAGTTCGTTGGGAGTCTAAGCGTGGTCCTGAATTCACTTGGGAACGAGAGGACCAAATGAAGCTCAAGTACCCCCATCTTTTTACTGATGCCGTAGCTTCCTCTAACTAAATTTCGGGACGAAATTCCCTCAACATGGGGAGACTGTAACATTTCTGATTTTTAATATCCGTATTTTCAATTCAATGTAATGCATTTCAAACTCAATTCTAGTGCACTGTTTTGTTCTATTCGTACCATAAATTAAATACTATATTTCAATGTTAATCCGCAAATTTTACACGGTTATAACCTACTAAAACGCTACATAAGTATCTATTTAAACAAATATGTCAAAGACCAAAGTTACAAGGCCTGATGTTGAAAATTTACAACAAACCCTAATAGGCACGGTTGCGCGCCTTGCTTTTGTACGATCGCGCCCGGTGCCTGGGCACGGTCACGCCTCGTTTGGGCACGGTCGCGCCTAGTACCGGTTGAAACGTAAAAATCAGTTTTAAACGCGAGATCGTTGATTGTTGTAACCGTTATACGTTTCACTTTCGTTATAAAAGACAATAATATTATCAAATGTAACAATTAACACCAAAAAACCGATTCAAGAAAAACAAAACTCCTCATTTGAAAATCCTCTCCTGTGAACATCGATCCTCCTATTCTAGAGTGAATTTCCACCAACCAAACGCCACACGATTCTCCCAGAAGCTACTGAACCATTTGAAGCAGCCGGAATCGTAGCAGATGACGCTGGAAGCCGAACTCACCGACGCTGGAACTCCTCCCTACCGTTCTCTATCAATTCGCTGCTCTTACGGGTAATTGAAACCTTTTTCTAACTCGTTTCAGTCCGTAGATCAAAAGCCCCATATTAATTTGCGCTTCCATTATAGAAATCATCCCGAATCAGAATCTATGTTTTATTCAAAAAGGTTTAATCGATTTCAACCCTGAACATGTTGTTAATACAATTAAAACGTCCCATAATACTCGTAATAACACTATAAATAAAAGCCCTATGATTTACATCACTAACAATATAAGAATCAGTCAATTCGTGTCTGATTTGGAAGAGACACGGTCGCGCTAATCATCTTGCGCGGTCGTACCTCATGAGACGCGGTCGTGCCGATTACCAGCGCGGTCGTGTCCTCCAGTCCAGACCCAATCATGCCCTTTGGCTAATCTCAGTCGTGTCTTAGAATCATAGACACGATCGTGCCTGGCCAAGGCACGATCGTGCCTAATGATTTAGTTAGTTAAGCCCTCTGTTTGATCAACACGGTCGCGCCCTGACTAGCATGGTCGCGCCTGTAGTTTTAGCACGATCGTGCCCTTCCCAGGCACGGTCGTGTGTGAGTTAAATTTTTGGCAGAATTATAATTTTATATATTTTTCAAACAATAAATATTACTGATTAAATTACAAAATAAAAATAGTTGATTTTTATAAAAATACATTTAATTCTATTTAGAAAGATCAAATATTTAATCTTGGAATAAATAGAAAAAAATTTATTTAAAGTTTATAAAAATTAAGTTTTCAATTATTGCTAGACCTTTCATTTAAAAAGTATTTAAATGGCTAAGTTACATTTTATAAGTAAATAAATAAAATAATAATTATTTATTTACTTTATATTTAAACAAAGACATTTATTTATTTACACTTAATTTCATTTAACACTTACAATATTTTCACAAACGATAATTATTTAATTTATATTTAAACAAAAACAATTAATTATTTATACTAAAGTATAACTAATACTTACAATGTTTTCATAAACAGTAATTATTTACATTACTTATTTAATTATTCAAACTCAAACCTTAATCAAAATACTCTAAAAATATTCTTTCAAACTTTATATTTTATTCAATACTTTCAATTACAAATCATTGACTTTTTTTTACACAAGTCCAAATGCAACTTTAGACTTAAACTTTTGTGCACACTATTAATACCATATACATTACACTTTAGGTTAACTCGTGCAATTCAAGGATCTTTATTCTATCTAGTATCTTTGTTAGCTACGCCTTCAAACCAAGTGAGTATACATAGCCCCTTTTACTCTTTTACACTTTTGGGGTGAAACATGAACTCTTTCAAATTACATGTTTACATTTACACAAACAACACAAGTACAAATCCTATTTACATTCATGTGTACAAATTTGAGCTTTATGCCCGAGTGCTATGTGTGCTAACTTTTGTATGCGATTATGTGCAATCATTAACTATTCAAGCCGACGGTTTTCAATGATAGATCTATTGAGTCTGACAAACCCACCCAGATTGGGGTGATTGATACCGACAACACAATTTGCATGCTAGTTACAAAGGTTTGATTGTACTTGGTTACACTATAGCTGCTCCCCATAAATGCCTTATTTATCATGTTATGTATGGATTTGTTTTACAAATTATATGCTACCTATATACAAACCTGTGTTATACTCACCAACTTTTTAGTTGACATTATTTTATTCATGTTTCAGGTCCTAATATGTGAGTTTAATCAAGATGTGCTACACGTAGGCTTTGGACTTAGCTAATTTAAATAAAGAAGTCTATGCTTTGAAATACTATTTCTGTCTTGGATTTGGTTTTGTTTGAATGATTGTAATGGAATTTGAAGTTTAATATATTTCAATTTAGATGACTTTGTGCTTATGAACAGTTTACATGTCCCGCCCCGATGATTCCGCCTTCGGTCGGGATTGCAGATGGCCAGTGTATATTAACATCTTACAGTGCTTATTGAATTTTATTTGTTAACTAGCGTGATGACATTGGATTCCTTGTCTTATAGAACGAAATGGCAAGGAGAGAAAACGGAAGACGTGGTGTGGGCCGTACCGGTGGTCGGAATGGTGCACGTGGCAGGACCCCTGCGCGCCAAGAGTATAGCGAAGAAGGAAGTGTTCGCACTGAACCGGCGGTTGGTGTGCATGGAACCGAGCAGACACAGGTTGAAGAACAACCTTTCACTTTTGAACCGGAAGTGGGAGCAGCCATAACTCGAGAGTTCACAGTGTTGATGAAAGTTTCTTTGCCAGGACTGTTGGCAGAAGCATTAAAGAAGGTTAATGAGACGGGTGGGTCTAACACGGCGGTTGATACCCCAAACACTGAGGTAATCAACGCACCGCTTAACCGTGGTTGCAACTATAAGTCCTTTAAGGCATGTGACCCGCCGGTCTTGACTGGGAAGAAAGACGCGGTAGCTACTTTTGATTGGGTAATCCGTATGGAAGCTGCCATTCGCCTGAGCGAGTGTCGAACGGATCAAGTTGTGAAATTTGCTGCTAACTCCTTGAGAGAGGAAGCATCCCATTGGTGGGAAGGTGTATGTCAAGCAAAAGGGAGCGAGGTTGTGGATGCGATGATGTGGGCTGATTTGAAAACTTTAGTGATCAAGAATTTCTGCCCAAAGAACGAGATTGAGAACGTAGAGAGAGAATTTCTAGGTTTGAAGGCCGGGAGCATGACGCACTGGCAGTACACAACCCAATTCAATGAACTGGCATGCCTAGTGTCGCATCTTGTCACGACTGAGGAAAGAAAGATTGCATGCTACATTCAAGGACTGCCGGACCAGGTCCGCACCTATGTTAAGGCAAACGCCCCTACTACCTATGATTCGGTAGTAGAACTGAGCGGCGTGGTATTTGATGATCTGGCCCTGAATATTGTTGCCATTGAAGAGTCTAAGAAGAAGCTGAGTTTTCCCGCTAAGCGATCGGGTGGAAAGTTGTTTGGGGCTCAGGACAAGCAGGCCAGGGTAGGCGAGATGGCAGTCTGTGGAAGATGTGGGGTAAGACATGCGGGTGAATGTCGGTTAGGGTCTAATCTATGCTTTAAATGCGGCAAAACCGGACACTACTCCCGTGAATGCCCGCAAGGCTTCAAATGCTACAACTGTGGGGAGAGTGGTCATATGAGCGGGGAATGCACCAAACCCAGAATGGGTGAAGCCGGGAAAGGGAAAGGCCCGGAGAAGAAAGAAGAGAGGCCCCGAGCAAAGACTCGTGCGTACGCGCTGACGCAAGACCAAGCCAGGGCAGACCCCGATGTGGCGTCAGGTACGTGTCACACCCCGACCGATGGCGGAATCATCGGGGCGGGACATGTAGACTGTTCATAGCACATGGTTGACTAAATTGAAATATATTAAAGTCAAATTTCCATTTTAAATAATCCAAGTACAAATCAAATTCAAACAAAGAAACATAAACAACTCATAGAATTCTTGATTTAAATTGCTAAGTCCAAATCCTATATTAAGCACGTCTTGAATCATTCTCACATATTAGGGTCTGAAACATGAATAAAATAAAGTCAACTAAAAAGTTGGTGAGTATAAAACAGTTGTATATAGATAGCATATAGTTGAAAACAAATCCTTTACAAAACATGATAAAATAAGGCATTTATTGGGAGCAGCTATTGTGTAATCAAGTACAACCAAACCTTTGTAACTAGTATGCAAATTGTGTTGTCGGTATCAATCACCTCCACTTGGGTGGGTTTGTCAGACTCAATAGATCTATCATTGAAAACCGTCGGCTTGTATAGTTAATGATTGCACATAAGTTTTCACAAAGATTAGCACAACTAGCACTCGGGCACAAAGCTCAAATTTTGCACACATGTATGTAAATAGGATTTTGCACTTTTGTTGTTTGTGTAAATGTAAATGTGTAATGGGTATAAAGTTCATGTTCCACCCCAAAAGTGTAAAAGAGTAAAAAGGGGTTGTGAATACTCACTTGATATGGAAGTGTAGCTAACAAAGAGTATAGATAAAATAAGAATCCTTGATACGCACGAGTTAACCTAGATAATAATGTATATTGAATCAAATATGTGCACAAAGTTTAAGTCTAAAAAATGAAGGTTGTATTTGTGTATAAAACTGTTGATTTGTATTTAAAGTATTGATTAACATATATAAAGTTTTGAAGTAAATATTTTTGAAACATTTTGATTAAGGTTGGGAATTGAATAGTAAAATAGAATATTTATAAAATCATTGATTATGAAAATAAAGTATGTGTTAAATGTAATTTAATAAATAAATAAATTTTTTTATTTAAAATGAAGAATAAATAAATAATCTTTATTTATTTATTTATTTATAAAGTATGTAACTTACAAATAAAATGTTTTAAATGAAAAGTTTAATAACAAATTTAATTTTATAAACTTTTAATTAAATGATTTTTCATTTATTCCAAGATTAATTATTTGATCTTTTCAAATACCTTTTTATAAAACTAACTATTTTTATTTAAAAACTTAATCTGGAATTTTTACAGATTAAAATAAAACAACAATAATTCTGATCGAAGATTCTGACCTAGACACGACCGTGCCTGGGAAGGACACGACCGCGCTTGAACCACGGGCGCGACCGCGCTAGTCGGGACGCGACCGAGTTTAATCAAACAGAGGCCAACCTGGACAATTCACGAGGCACTACCGTGCCTTAGCTCGGCACGGTCGTGTCTATGATTCTTAGACACAACAGAGATTAGCCCAGAGGGCATGACTAGGTCTGGACAGGAGGACACGACCGCGCTGCTATTTGGCACCACCGCGTTTCATGAGGCACGGCCGCGCTAGATGATTAGCGCGACCGTGTCTGTTCCAAAACAGACACGAATTGGATAACTCTTGTATTTTAAACGATGGAATTGATAGGGCTTTTGATTATTGAGTTATTACGAGTCTTTTCATATAATTTAATTGCATGTAAATCGTGTTTAAGTATGGATTTGATTAAATCATTTTTATTAAAATGAGAAATCCGGTTCAGGATGATTTCTATGATGGAAGCCCCAATTAACAGAGGGCTTTTGTTATGAGGACTAAATCGACTGAGAAAAAAGTGATAATTACCTTGGAGAGTATCGGATTGATAGAAAGCGGTAGAAGAAAGTTCCGGCGTCGGCGATAACGGCTTCCGACGACTTCGACTGTAATTCCGGCTAAACTACGGAGTCCAGTAATAATAGAGGGGATTGCTGAAAAGGATTCCTTGACTGCTTGGGTGAAATTTGATCGAAATGAGGGATTTGAGTTTTGAGAGAATGATCGACGGTTTCTAGAGAGGAGTTTTGTATTCTGATGGTAATAGTTGCGATTGACCAAGATATTTTCTTTGATAACGAAGGTATAACGTAAATCGGGTTTGAATTTGAACGATCGAGTGTTTTTGGAATCTCATTTACGTTTTGACTGTTACGCAGGCACGACCATGCCAAAAATAGGCGCGACCGTGCTTAGGCACCGGGCGCGATCGTTCCAGGATCAGTCGCGCGATCGTGCCGAGGCACTTGGCGCGACCGTGCCAGGACGAAGCACGACCGTGCTAATTAGGGTTTCTTGATAAATTTTCAACTTTTAGTCCTTGACTTTTCAGGTTTGATAAGTTTGAATTAAATAGTTTCTTGCATAGTGTTTAAATGTATATAATTGCGTAAAACTTGCGAATTTGTATCGAATCATTGCATTTAGTTTTTGGCGGGAAATAGAACAAGACAGTGCACGAGTATTGAGTTCGAAATGAATTACATTGAATGGAAAATATGAATACTAAAAATCAGAAATGTTACAGTCTCCCCATGTTGAGAGAATTTCGTCCCGAAATTTAGCTAGAGGAAACAACAGTATCAATAAAAAGATGAGGGTACTTGAGCTTCATTTGGTCTTCTCATTCCCAAGTGAACTCAGGACCACGCTTAGATTCCCAACGAACTTTGACAATAGGAATGCGACTTCGCTTGAGCTATTTGACTTCACGATCCATAATTTCCACCGGTTTCTCAACGAAGTGCATCGTTTCATCAATGCGCACGTCGTCAAGCGGTATATGGAGATTTTCATCAGCGAGACACTTCTTCAGATTAGATATATGAAATGTAGGATGTACATTACCAAGAGATGGAGGTAACTCGAGCTTGTAGGCCACCTTCCCAATCCTTTCAAGGATCTTGAATGGACCAACATAACAAGGTGCTAACTTGCCTTTCTTTCCAAAATGGATCACGCCCTTCCATGGAGACACCTTTAGAAGAACAAGGTCACCGACTTGGAATTCCAAGGGTTTTCGACGTTTGTCGGCATAACTCTTTTGCCGACTCCTCGCTACTCGAATATTGTCACGGATTTGAATAATCTTGTCGGATGTTTCTTGAATTAACTCGGGACCGGTGATTTGTGCTTCACCAATCTCGTTCCAACAGATAGGAGAACGACACTTGCGACCATAGAGAGCTTCGAATGGAGCCATGTTGATACTTGTGTGGTAGCTATTGTTGTAAGAAAACTCAATGAGGGATAGATGTGAATCCCAATTGCTACCAAAATCGATTACACAAGCTCTAAGCATGTCTTCAGAAGTTTGGATTGTTCGCTCGGTTTGACCATCAGTTTGCGGATGGTAAGCCTTGCTCAAATCCAATCGAGTACCAAGAGCCTTTTGGAGAGATTGCCAAAATCGAGAGGTGAACCGAGCGTCTCTATCGGATATTATGTTCACAGGAACACCATGACGGCTCACAATTTCATCAATGTAAATTCGGGCTAGTTTCTCCACTTTGAAGTCTTCGCGGATAGGCAAGAAATTAGCGGATTTAGTGAGACGATCAATGATCACCCAAATACTATCATATCCACTCGAGGTGCGAGGGAGTTTGGTAATGAAATCCATAGCTATATTCTCCCATTTTCACAAGGGAATTTCTGGTTGTTCGAGTAAACCAGATGGACGTTGATGTTCGGCTTTGACTTTGGAACAGGTTAAGCATTTGGCCACATAAAGAGCTATGTCTTTCTTTATACCGGGCCACCAATAAAGTTAGCAAAGATCTTGGTACATTTTATCTGCACGAGGATGAATAGAATAACGAGTCTTATGAGCCTCGTTCATGAGAAATGTACGGAGATCGTCGCGATCGGGAACCCAAATACGGTTCAAGTAATAGAGTAAGCCATTGGGTTTTGATTCAAGAAGGAGTTCAACACCACATGGCATTTCTTCGTACATGTTACCCTCGGTTACCGAGACGTGTTGAGCTTCTAAGATAAGGGTTTGAATATCGGTTTGAATACGGGCACAATGAAGGATAACATGGTCATTTCGACTCAAAGCATCGGCTACAACATTAGCTTTGTCGGGATGGTAACGAATCTCGCAGTCGTAGTCGTTAAGGAGTTCGACCCAACGTCGTTGCCTCATATTGAGTTCTTTTTGGTTAAAAAGACTTTTGTGGTCGGTGAATACCACACATTTCGTGCCATATAGGTAATGTCTCCAAATCTTTAACGCGAATACGACCGCACCCAGCTCGAGATCGTGCGTCGTATAATTCTTCTCATGAACTTTGAGTTGCCTTGATGCATAAGCGATTACTTTGCCTCGTTGCATGAGAACACAACCAAGACCTTGGTTAGAAGCATCACAATAGACAACTAAATCATCGATTCCATCGGGGAGAGTCAATATAGGAGCATTGCACAACTTTTGCTTGAGGGTTTGGAAAGCTTCTTCTTGTTTCGGTCCCCATTCATAAGTCTTACCCTTGTGGGTCAAAGCGGTAAGAGGGACAGCAATCTTTGAGAAGTTTGAGATGAAACGACGATAATAACCCGCAAGACCAAGAAATGAACGAACTTCGGTAGGAGTCTTCGGGGCATTCCAATTCTTAACCGTTTCAATCTTAGCAGGATCAACATGAATACCCTTGTCGTTGACGATGTGACCAAGAAATTGAACTTCCTTTAGCCAGAATTCACATTTGGAGAATTTGGCATATAGTTGTTCTTTTCTCAAGAGATCCAAAACCAGTCTAATATGTTCTTCATGGTCGGCTTTAGTCTTGGAATAGATTAAGATATCATCAATTAAAACGATCACGAATTTATCAAGGTACGGTTTGCACACGCGATTCATGAGATCCATGAAAACTGCGGGTGCATTGGTTAACCCGAAAGGCATAACCATGAACTCGTAATGACCATACCTTGTTCGAAAAGCAGTCTTAGGAATGTCATCTTCTTGAACACGAAGTTGATGATAACCGGATTGAAGATCAATCTTCGAGAAGCAAGTAGAACCTTGAAGTTGATCAAAGAGGTCATCAATCCTAGGCAAAGGATAATGGTTTTTGATAGTAAGCTTGTTGAGTTCGCGATAGTCAATACACATGCGAAATGATCCATCCTTCTTTTTAACGAATAAGATGGGTGCACCCCTTGGTGAATGACTTGGGCGAATGAAACCTTTGTCGGAGACCTCTTGAAGTTGACTTGCAAACTCTTGCATTTCGGAAGGTGCAAGACGATAAGGAGCTCTAGCAACGGGGTTAGCTCCAGGTATAAGATCAATACAGAACTCTACTTGACGAACGAGAGGAAGACCGGATAAATCCTTAGGAAAAACTTTGGGAAAATCTCGAATAATGGGAATGTCTTGGATACTCTTCTCCTTGACATCCTTTTGAACAATGTGAGCTAAGAAAGCAATGTACTTCTTTCGTAAGTACTTTTGAGCGGTAGTACACGACATCAACTTAAGTCCCTTGCAAGGCTTTTCACCAAAAACCCTTAAGGTTTCTCCCGATGGTAGCGGAATTCGAATACACTTTTCAAAGCAAATGACTTCGGCATGATGATTTGATAGCCAATCCATACCTATGATAATATCAAAGCTTCCTAGTGGCATTGGAACAAGGTTGATTGGGAATGTATGATCATTAAGTTCTAAAGAGCAATCATAAATAATGGACTCAATGGTAAGGGAGTCACCATTTGCTATTTCAACGGTGAAGGTTTTCTCTAATTGGGATCGTGCCTTTGCAAGTAAAGGCTCAAAATTAAGTGACACAAAACTTTTATCGGCACCGGTATCGAACAAAATGGAGGCATATTGACTATTAACAAGGAACGTACCATTAACCACGTCGTTGTTGGCTTGAGCTTCGTTGGCGTTTATGTTGAAGGCACGCCCACGAGCTCCACCTTGTCTAGCATTTTCAAGTCTTGGACATTGATCACGAAAATGGTTCGGGTCACCACACTCATAGCAAGCACGCCCATTAGCAATGGCGGGAGCACCTTGATTAGCCACATGAGGTACGGTTCGGTTTGGAGGGTGGACTTGGCCCGCAAGAGCTTTGGCCCTACAAACATTGATAGTATGACTATATCTCCCACAATGAGTACAAAGGCAACATGGGATAGTTTGAGGATGATGATAATTGCAGGTGGCACAAAGAGGGTAGATCCCAACATATGGCTTTTTCGCCGGCGCTTGAACCATAGGTGCAGCTTGGTTGACGGGAACAGCAGGAGTAACCACAGCAAAATTTCTAACCTTCCTCTTTCTATTATTGCGAGAGGGCTCGGTTGTGGCTTCTTTGTTGTGAGTAGGAGGGGTTACGGTTTCAGAAACTTTCTTAGAACCCTTTTTGGTAAGAGTTCTAGCATTCACATGATTATCAGTTAAGGTAGCGGATAGACGAATAGCATCCTCCAGAGTAGCAGGATTTCTACCTAAGACAGTATCTTGGATTTGTCTTGGTAACCCACCAATATACTTTTCGATACAACGGGACAAAGGAGTGACCATGTGGGGCACGAGAAGACTCAACTCATGGAACCGAGTTGTATATGCTAAGCTTTCCCCACTATCTTGGGCAAGATCCCAAAATTCAGCTTCTAACTTTTTCACTTCATTTCGAGGGCAGAACTCCTGGGTCATAAGCCTTTTGACCTCATCCCAAGGTAAGGCCATAGCTATGTCAACACCCCTATTCCTTTTCTCCCCATTCCACCATGTAAGTGCCCGTTTTTGTAGGACACTTGTAGCATGACGAACACGGAGGTTGTCGGGACAGTCACTATTGAGAAAGGTATTCTCAATGCTTTCAAACCATTGAAGGAGTCCAGTAGCTCCTTCGGTACCAAAGAACTTGAGGGGATTGCACGAGTTGAAGTGCTTGAAGGTGCATTGAGATGGATTGTTACCACCATTTCCACCATTATTACCACTATTGCTTCCATTTCCACCATTGTTGCCATTGGTGGCACCATTGGCTTGGGTGAGTTGTGTCACCAATTGGGTAAGAATAGCAGCAATGTCGGTGTTGGCGTTGGTTGTGGGAGCACGACGAGGAGGCATTCTACAGATTTTCACAAGATAAGAAAGATTGTAAGAACTTATGAGATTTGATAGGGTTTAATAGAATGAGATAACAAAAATAAAAATAGATATTCTTAGTTTGGATTGTACTCAAAAGTGACAAAATCACTTGAATACCATGGCACATTAAGGTTAATTAAACTTATATAATTTTTAAGGAGACATGCTTTAGCCTATAAGTAAACACTCATCTCGGAAATTCCCAGGAAAGCCTACGGGTCCCTCGGTTGATTGGGATTTATGGGAAATGCTTTCCTAGACAGAAAACCCAAAATACAGGTGTCACCCTTCCAGATTGCACGTATCCTCAAATAATTTAACAAGTTTAAAAACCTTAACGAAGAAATAAAAATTTTAGAGATTTTTGCTTCAAGAATTTTTCCACATGCTAAGAAGGGTAGAGATAGAAAAGAAAATAGAAATATTATGAGGTTTTAGGATATATGAAAGGATATTATTTATTAAATTATTATTTAAGAAGATCCTACTAAGTCATGAATTTTTAACAAGTAAGGTATCAAATATAATAATAATTAATCATGGTAAGCATGTAGCACATAGCATGTAACACATAGCACAAAAATCATGAAACATAGTATAAGTGGGTGTCCTAAAGTTATAGTCTAGGTTAAGATGTCTAATAACCTAATTCCCTATAACCAAGGCTCTGATATCAATCTGTCACACCTCGACCGATGGCGGAATCATCGGGGCGGGACATGTAGACTGTTCATAGCACATGGTTGACTAAATTGAAATATATTAAAGTCAAATTTCCATTTCAAATAATCCAAGTACAAATCAAATTCAAACAAAGAAACATAAACAACTCATAGAATTCTTGATTTAAATTGCTAAGTCCAAATCCTATATTGAGCACGTCTTGAATCATTCTCACATATTAGGGCCTGAAACATGAATAAAATAAAGTCAACTAAATAGTTGGTGAGTATAACACAGTTGTATATAGATAGCATATAGTAGAAAACAAATCCTTTACAAAACATGATAAAATAAGGCATTTATGGGGAGCAGCTATTGTGTAATCAAGTACAACCAAACCTTTGTAACTAGTATGCAAATTGTGTTGTCGGTATCAATCACCTCCACTTGGGTGGGTTTGTCAGACTCAATAGATCTATCATTGAAAACCGTCGGCTTGTATAGTTAATGATTGCACATAAGTTTTCACAAAGATTAGCACAACTAGCACTCGGGCACAAAGCTCAAATTTTGCACACATGTATGTAAATAGGATTTTGTACTTGTGTTGTTTGTGTAAATGTAAATGTGTAATGGGTATAAAGTTCATGTTCCACCCCAAAAGTGTAAAAGAGTAAAAAGGGGTTGTGAATACTCACTTGGTATGGAAGTGTAGCTAACAAAGAGTATAGATAAAATAAGAATCCTTGATACGCACGAGTTAACCTAGATAATAATGTATATTGAATCAAATATGTGAACAAAGTTTAAGTCTAAGAAATGAAGGTTGTATTTGTGTATAAAATTGTTGATTTGTATTTAAAAGTATTAATTAGCATATATAAAGTTTTGAAGTAAATATTTTTGAAACATTTTGATTAAGGTTGGGAATTGAATAGTAAAATAGAATATTTATAAAATCATTGATTATGAAAATAAAGTATGTGTTAAATGTAATTTAATAAATAAATAAATGTTTTTATTTAAAATGAAGAATAAATAAATAATCTTTATTTATTTATTTATAAAGTATGTAACTTACAAATAAAATGTTTTAAATGAAAAGTTTAATAACAAATTTAATTTTATAAACTTTTAATTAAATGATTTTCCATTTATTCCAAGATTAATTATTTGATCTTTTCAAATACCTTTTTATAAAACTAACTATTTTTATTTAAAAACTTAATCTGGAATTTTTACAGATTAAAATAAAACAACAATAATTCTGATCGAAGATTCTGACCTAGACACGACTGTGCCTGGGAAGGACACGACCGTGCTCGAACCACGGGCGCGACCGCGCTAGTCGGGACGCGACCGGGTTTGATCAAACAGAGGCCAACCTGGACAATTCACGAGGCACGACCGTGCCTTAGCTCGGCACGGTCGTGTCTGTGCTTCTTAGACACAACAGAGATTAGCCCAGAGGGCATGACTAGGTCTGGACAGGAGGACACGACCGCGCTGTTATTCGGCACGACCGCGTTTCTGTAACATCCCAAATAATGACAAGACAAATAGAAAAGGGAAATAAAGTGGGCTTGGCCAAAATTTCGGCCCATGGGCCGAAAAAAAAAAGGGGGAAACCCCATTACAAAACAGCAGCTTCAACCCAAACCCCTCTCATTTCATCTTCCTGCGCTAGAGAGAGAGAGAGAGAGAGCGATCGGCTTGTGAAGAAAACCCCAAGGAGAAGACTCAAGGGCTCGGGAATCATCCGACTCCACCATTTCAACGCATAGCAACAGAAATCGGGCCTGTTGAGGTAAGCATCGCCTCTGATTATGAGTCTTTGCATGTCTCGGGTTTAAATCAAATAAAGATACGATTTTTGCATATGAAACTTGAAACAAATCACGTATTTGAACTCAAGAACGACAAAGGAAGGTGTTTAACGTAAAATGCTCAAGGTTTAATCGATTGGAAATAAGTTGGCTGGAGCAAGGTTCTGGTCAGGGAAGATGCAGACCCATGACTCGAAACTATAGTTTCGATACATACAGACCCGTCGAAACTACTCTAGTTTCGATAGTCATGTTTGACTCGAAACTATCTAGTTTCGATAGCAGCCAATGACTCGAAACTACCATAGTTTCGATAGGAACTCAGGACTCGAAACTACCTAGTTTCGAGTGTCACCTTGAACCTAAACTAAGATTTTTCATAAGTTAATGACTCGAAACTACCATAGTTTCGATAGGATCTCATGACTCGAAACTACCTAGTTTCGATAGAAGGACTATGACTCGAAACTACCTAGTTTCGAGTGTAAGACCATAGCTCGAAACTACCATAGTTTCGATGCGACTCACCTCCCGAAACTACTGAGTTCAAGAATAGAAATGTCTAGTGTCATTTAGGAGCCCTACCTTATATGTATGACTTTATTATACAGATTGTGGGAGACCTTAGTGACGTTTCGAAACCAGCTATTATACTTCAGGGACCCGCCTATCAGGTGAGTTCTATGTGCCCCTTCTATGTTATGTGCAAATGTTTTCAAATGTTTTGGGGCTGAGATGTATACACTAAGTGAATAAATGTTATGAATGCCAATGTGATCATATGTGATACTTATATATATATGAATGTTAATATGATCATACTTAAAATAATGATGAACAAGAATGAAACGAATGTATACAAAGAATGAATGAACGAACGACATAACGAAAAAGAAGAAAATCTTGCTTTATATTTTATATATTGCTTGTTACGAATGCATGTAAATGTATGGACGCTTCGATGATAACGGCTACTTCGGTAGACGGACGACCTCGTGACTATTTTGCAATCGGGACAAACACGTTCCTTCATTAGCTAGGACGTGTGAAAGGCACTAATGGACGGTCGAAGCAATTGCCTTATCAATGATAAGTAGAACGGTTGCATATATAATAGTTCACGAGGGAAACGGATGCCTTAGGGCAGACGGGCGAATATGACGGACTACGACGGTAGTACGGTTAAGACGGACGGCCGAAGGTTTGCCGGACGGTATAGCATAACAGATGGCCGAAGGTTTGCCGGATGTTGTGGAGGACGGACTACGACGGTAGGACGGGCGTATTGTCTTCGTGACTTACGCATAAATGAATGTTGGCTGATCACTCTTATGAGTATGACCAATAAATGTTAATGAAAGTAAAGGTGAATGCATATTTATGTGCTCACATACGAATGATAAAAGAAAGCAAAGGATATGTAAATGTGTATTTATATTTATATATTTATACGTAAGTATTTATAAATGAATAATGTACATACCTAAATGTTTTTAACTAGAACTCACCAGCGTTAGCTGACTTTTAGTATACATTTCAGGTAAAAAGAAGAAAGGTCGTGCATTGGAGTGAAGGCTATCCCGATCAAGGGCTGACATCCCATCCACTTTAATTTTTGTTAAAGCAATGTGTTATGTTTAAATGATTAAGACTTCCGCTGTTATGGCTATGTAATCGAATGATGTAAGCTCACGCTACGTTTGGAAAGTATTCAATGTAATTATTCAGTATCTATGGCTATGTTTATGAGTAAATCCAACGAGTGAGGTCACCCGGGGAAAGGGGCCTTACAAGTTGGTATCAGAGCAATAGTTTGAGAGATTCAGACATCCCTAAATGTCTGGACTCAAGCTGATAATGGGACCAACGCACGGATGTCAGTCTGGGTAGCCGACGCCAACGCCAGTGCAGTAAGTAAGTCATAAAGTTAATGCCTATAGTTAGGGATAGATACCTTAACTTAGAACGCTTAGATGTCAATGTCACTACTGATGTGAAGAGTTCCGAACCCGAAAAGCAAAGCAAATTATTAATCACAAACCGGTCACTGTAATTAAGAATTTACCTTGCTCGTACTGTTCTAAACTATGATCTGAAGGAATAACATTGATGTATACCTTTTTACTCAACAGGAAATCTAGAAAACTATGGCTCGTAAAAGAGGAACTGGACGCCGAGGCGGTCGCACTGGCCGAGTCGGTAGACCGCCATTGAACCAAAGATATGAGGAAGAGGAGAGTGTGCACGTGGAACACACTGAGAGCGTGCATGAAACAAATGTAACCCCACCAGCTGAGGGCAATGAAGGATCTCTACGACTGGAACCCGAAGTTAGAGATGCTATTGCCCGTGAGGTCATACTAACTCTGAAGAAAGTACTGCCTGATCTGTTATCTGAGGCACTAAAGAAGAGCAAAGAGGAGGAGGAAAACAACCATGAGGAGAAAGTTTATGATAGTGATGGGGATGAAGTAACAGTGAGACTGAACACCCATGGGTGTACCTATAAAGGATTTAAGGACGGTGATCCGCCCAAATTTGATGGAAACAAGGATTCGGTGGCTACGTTTGAATGGATCGAGAGGATGAATGGGGTAATCAACATAAGCGAATGCCGACCTGACCAGGCTGTAAAATATGTGGCTCACTCTTTCACCAACGAGGCACTAAGTTGGAGGAGGACTATCCAAAGAACTAAATCGCCAAACGCTCTCAAAAGAATGACTTGGGAAGATCTGAAAAAGTTGATAATCCAGAAGTTCTGCCCACAGAACGAGATTGATCGAGTGGAAAACGAGTTTCTAAATTTCAAGGCTGGCAACAAGACTCATCGCCAGTACACTTCAAGATTTAATGAGCTAGCTCAACTGGTACCCCACCTGGTAGAGACTGAGGAGCGATTGATTAAGTATTATGTCAAAGGCCTACCCCAAAAGGTCCGTGTTCATGTGAAAGCTAACCTACCCTCGACTTTCGAGTCGGTAGTGAATCTGTCCGGAATCGTCTATGACGATTATGCCAATGAGGACCCGGTGCCGGAGGCACCAAAGAGGAAGTGGGAGAACTCGTCTAAGGGGACTGGAAGAAGAAATGTTACTGCTGAGGCAAAGAAGCCAAGGAATGATGAGTACGAAATATGCACAAAATGCGGGAAACAGCACCGCGGTGAATGTTTGGCCGGCTCAACCATGTGTTTTAAATGTGGAAGACCGGGGCACTACTCGAAGGATTGTACTAAGGGCATCAAGTGCCAGAACTGTGGTTGGTATGGGCACGCTACTAAGGATTGCAGGAAGACTGGACAATCTGGTTCGGGGAAAGAAAAAGAAAAGGAACAGCCAAAGGCTAGGACTCGGGCCTATGCTTTAACCGAGGAAGAAGCAAGAGGAAACCCTGACGTCGTGTCGGGTACGTTCCTAGTAAATGATGAACATGCTGCTATTCTGTTTGATTCTGGTGCTAGTAAAAGTTTTATATCCACTGCATTTAGCCGCAAATTAGACTGCACAATCACTAGCCTTATAAGGGCCTTTAGCGTACAAACTGCTATTGGTAAAAACTCAGTAGTCATCCAAGTAACTGACGATTGCATGGTAGAAATAGAGGGCCATAAGTTTCCATCTAAATTGTACCTTCTAACTTTAGGAGGATTCGATGTAGTATTGGGCATGGATTGGTTAGCTGCCAACGAAGCTCAAATCATATGTAAACGAAAGATGATACATCTCAAGGCCACTGACGGCAGTCCGATTACGGTTTATGGTGACTGGAATAGCACAATGCCGAACGTCATCTCGATGATCAAGGCCGAAAGTTACATGAGGCGCGGTTGCGAAGCTTATCTGGCGTATGTTATTGACGATAGAATGAAAACGAAAGAGCTAAAAGATGTACCCGTGGTGTGCAATTTTCCAGAAGTGTTCCGAGAGGACCTACCTGGTTTGCCGCTCGATCGGGAAATAGAATTTCAGATTGACTTACTGCCAGGAGCTGAGCCCGTTGCCAAGGCACCATACCGATTGGCTCCGCCAGAAATGAAAGAATTAATGTCCCAACTTGAAGAATTAACAGAGAAAGGATTTATCAGACCGAGCATCTCACCATGGGGCGCGCCGGTATTATTTGTAAAGAAAAAGGACGGCAGCATGCACATGTGCATCGACTACCGTGAATTGAACAAGAGAACAGTAAAGAACAAATACCCACTGCCTAGAATAGACGACCTCTTTGATCAATTACAAGGCGCGAGTTGGTTCTCAAAGATTGATCTCAGGTCGGGTTACCATCAATTGAAAGTAAGAGAGGAAGATGTACCGAAAACTGCGTTTCGTACACGTTACGGGCATTATGAATTTCTTGTGATGTCCTTCGGACTAACCAACGCACCAGCAGCATTTATGGATTTAATGAACAGAGTATGCCGACCCATGTTGGATCGATCAGTAATAGTTTTTATAGATGACATCCTCATATATTCAAAGAATGAAGGTGATCACCACTGTCACCTAAGAGAAGTATTGGAGGTTCTAAAGCAGGAGAAGTTGTATGCAAAATTCTCCAAATGCGCGTTCTGGCTTAGGGAGGTCCAATTCCTAGGCCATGTCGTAAACCCGGACGGCATTATGGTGGATCCTGCTAAGATCGAAGCGGTAAAGGAATGGAACATCCCGAAAACGCCAACTGATATACGAAGTTTTCTGGGGTTGGCAGGCTACTATCGGAGGTTCATTCAGGATTTCTCGAGAATAGCCTCGCCACTGACAAAGCTGACACGTAAGGAAGTAAAGTATGAATGGGGACCAACCCAAAACAATGCGTTCGAAGAGTTGAAGACACGATTAACCCAAGCTCCAGTCTTGACCTTACCTGAGGGAAACGAAGACTTGGTAGTCTACTCTGACGCTTCAGGGCAGGGTTTAGGGTGCGTACTCATGCAACGAGGAAAGGTAATTGCTTATGCATCGCGGCAACTAAAGGTTCATGAAGTTAACTACCCAACACATGATCTAGAATTAGCAGCAGTAGTTTTCGCGTTGAAAATATGGAGACACTACTTGTATGGAGTTAAATGCACCATCTACTCCGATCACAAAAGCTTGAAATACTTTTTCGAACAAAAGGAACTAAACATGAGGCAAAGAAGATGGTTAGAGCTACTGAAAGACTATGACTGTGAGATATTGTACCATCCAGGCAAGGCAAACGTAGTGGCTGACGCTTTAAGTAGAAAGGAAGAATCGGCACCTATCCGGATCAAAGCGTGTCAGTTAATTATAACGCCAGACTTAATGGATGAAATATCAAAGGCACAAGATGAAGCATTGTTAGAAAGAAATGTGAAACGGGAAAGAATAGTAGGACAACAAGGGAACTTAGATGCAAATGCATACGGAGTACGAACTAGGTTTGGCCGGATGTGGATACCTAAGATTGGTGAGCTTAGAGCCAAAATACTCAATGAGGCCCATAAGTCTCGCTATTCTATCCACCCCGGGACAAACAAAATGTATCAAGACTTGAAGAAAGAATACTGGTGGCCTGGCATGAAGAATGATGTGACAGAATACGTGAGCAAGTGCCTAACGTGTTCTCTAGTTAAGGCCGAGCACCAGAAACCATGCGGTAAAATGCAACCTTTACCAATACCGGAATGGAAGTGGGAAGAGATCACAATGGACTTCATTACCAAGCTACCGCGAACAGCTAAAGGCAATGATACCATTTGGGTGATCGTCGACCGCTTGACAAAGAGTGCTCACTTCTTGCCAATACGAGAAACTTCTTCTTCTGAAAAGCTAGCGGAAGTATTTATCAAGGAAATTGTGAGCAGACATGGTATGCCGCTGTCGATTGTGTCTGACAGGGATACTAGATTCACGTCAAGGTTTTGGAAGAAATTCAATGAAGCAATGGGCACTAGATTGAACATCAGCACCGCTTACCACCCCCAAACCGATGGACAATCGGAAAGGACCATTCAGACCTTGGAGGACATGCTCCGGGCCTGTATCATTGACTTCGGTGGGAGTTGGGACAGCCATCTACCATTGGCAGAATTTTCATATAACAACAGCTATCACTCGACTATTGGCATGCCGCCATTTGAAATGTTGTATGGGAGGAAATGTAGGACCCCGGTTTGTTGGGGGGAAATTGGACAGAAGGATTTTGCAAGTCTCGAAGTGGTCAAAGCTACTTCTGAGAAATTTGATCAAATCAAGGCTCGTATGAAAGCCGCAAAAGACAGACAGAAATCATACGCGGATAAGAGAAGGAGGGATTTAGAGTTTCAAGTAGGGGACATGGTACTGTTGAAAGTATCACCGTGGAAAGGAATCATTCGGTTCAGAAAGCGTGGCAAACTAAGTCCAAGGTTTGTCGGACCTTTCAAGATAGTAGCAAGAGTGGGTCAAGTTGCTTACAGACTCGACCTACCCGTCGAGCTTAGTGGAATACACCCTACGTTCCACGTGTCGCACTTACGCAAGTGCCTAGCTGACGACACAGCTCACATACCTTACGACGAGATCGAAGTGGATAACAGTCTAAATTATGTAGAGGAACCAATAGCCATTCTTGACCGAGCTGAGAAACGATTACGCAATAAGTCGATTCCTTTAGTCAAAATACAATGGAAACACAGAAAGGGGTCCGAGGCTACTTGGGAGAAAGAAGACGAGATGAAGGAACTGTATCCCCAGTTGTTTAACGTGTAACAGGTTTCGAGGACGAAACCTCATTAAGGAGGGTAGACTTGTAACATCCCAAATAATGACAAGACAAATAGAAAAGGGAAATAAAGTGGGCTTGGCCAAAATTTCGGCCCATGGGCCGAAAAAAAAAAGGGGGAAACCCCATTACAAAACAGCAGCTTCAACCCAAACCCCTCTCATTTCATCTTCCTGCGCTAGAGAGAGAGAGAGAGAGAGCGATCGGCTTGTGAAGAAAACCCCAAGGAGAAGACTCAAGGGCTCGGGAATCATCCGACTCCACCATTTCAACGCATAGCAACAGAAATCGGGCCTGTTGAGGTAAGCATCGCCTCTGATTATGAGTCTTTGCATGTCTCGGGTTTAAATCAAATAAAGATACGATTTTTGCATATGAAACTTGAAACAAATCACGTATTTGAACTCAAGAACGACAAAGGAAGGTGTTTAACGTAAAATGCTCAAGGTTTAATCGATTGGAAATAAGTTGGCTGGAGCAAGGTTCTGGTCAGGGAAGATGCAGACCCATGACTCGAAACTATAGTTTCGATACATACAGACCCGTCGAAACTACTCTAGTTTCGATAGTCATGTTTGACTCGAAACTATCTAGTTTCGATAGCAGCCAATGACTCGAAACTACCATAGTTTCGATAGGAACTCAGGACTCGAAACTACCTAGTTTCGAGTGTCACCTTGAACCTAAACTAAGATTTTTCATAAGTTAATGACTCGAAACTACCATAGTTTCGATAGGATCTCATGACTCGAAACTACCTAGTTTCGATAGAAGGACTATGACTCGAAACTACCTAGTTTCGAGTGTAAGACCATAGCTCGAAACTACCATAGTTTCGATGCGACTCACCTCCCGAAACTACTGAGTTCAAGAATAGAAATGTCTAGTGTCATTTAGGAGCCCTACCTTATATGTATGACTTTATTATACAGATTGTGGGAGACCTTAGTGACGTTTCGAAACCAGCTATTATACTTCAGGGACCCGCCTATCAGGTGAGTTCTATGTGCCCCTTCTATGTTATGTGCAAATGTTTTCAAATGTTTTGGGGCTGAGATGTATACACTAAGTGAATAAATGTTATGAATGCCAATGTGATCATATGTGATACTTATATATATATATGAATGTTAATATGATCATACTTAAAATAATGATGAACAAGAATGAAACGAATGTATACAAAGAATGAATGAACGAACGACATAACGAAAAAGAAGAAAATCTTGCTTTATATTTTATATATTGCTTGTTACGAATGCATGTAAATGTATGGACGCTTCGATGATAACGGCTACTTCGGTAGACGGACGACCTCGTGACTATTTTGCAATCGGGACAAACACGTTCCTTCATTAGCTAGGACGTGTGAAAGGCACTAATGGACGGTCGAAGCAATTGCCTTATCAATGATAAGTAGAACGGTTGCATATATAATAGTTCACGAGGGAAACGGATGCCTTAGGGCAGACGGGCGAATATGACGGACTACGACGGTAGTACGGTTAAGACGGACGGCCGAAGGTTTGCCGGACGGTATAGCATAACAGATGGCCGAAGGTTTGCCGGATGTTGTGGAGGACGGACTACGACGGTAGGACGGGCGTATTGTCTTCGTGACTTACGCATAAATGAATGTTGGCTGATCACTCTTATGAGTATGACCAATAAATGTTAATGAAAGTAAAGGTGAATGCATATTTATGTGCTCACATACGAATGATAAAAGAAAGCAAAGGATATGTAAATGTGTATTTATATTTATATATTTATACGTAAGTATTTATAAATGAATAATGTACATACCTAAATGTTTTTAACTAGAACTCACCAGCGTTAGCTGACTTTTAGTATACATTTTAGGTAAAAAGAAGAAAGGTCGTGCATTGGAGTGAAGGCTATCCCGATCAAGGGCTGACATCCCATCCACTTTAATTTTTGTTAAAGCAATGTGTTATGTTTAAATGATTAAGACTTCCGCTGTTATGGCTATGTAATCGAATGATGTAAGCTCACGCTACGTTTGGAAAGTATTCAATGTAATTATTCAGTATCTATGGCTATGTTTATGAGTAAATCCAACGAGTGAGGTCACCCGGGGAAAGGGGCCTTACAGTTTCATGAGGCACGGCCGCGCTAGATGATTAGCGCGACCGTGTCTCTTCCAAAACAGACACGAATTGGATAACTCTTGTATTTTAAACGATGGAATTGATAGGGCTTTTGATTATTGAGTTATTACGAGTCTTTTCATATAATTTAATTGCATGTAAATCGTGTTTAAGTATGGATTTGATTAAATCATTTTTATTAAAATGAGAAATCCGGTTCAGGATGATTTCTATGATGGAAGCCCCAATTAACAGAGGGCTTTTGTTATGAGGACTAAATCGACTGAGAAAAAAGTGATAATTACCTTGGAGAGTATCGGATTGATAGAAAGCGGTAGAAGAAAGTTCCGGCGTCGGCGATAACGGCTTCCGACGACTTCGACTGTAATTCCGGCTAAACTACGGAGTCCAGTAATAATAGAGGAGATTGCTGAAAAGGATTCCTTGACTGCTTGGGTGAAATTTGATCGAAATGAGGGATTTGAGTTTTGAGAGAATGATCGACGGTTTCTAGAGAGGAGTTTTGTATTCTGATGGTAATAGTTGCGATTGACCAAGATATTTTCTTTGATAACGAAGGTATAACGTAAATCGGGTTTGAATTTGAACGATCGAGTGTTTTTGGAATCGCATTTACGTTTTGACTGTTACGCAGGCACGACCATGCCAAAAATAGGCGCGACCGTGCTTAGGCACCGGGCGCGATCGTTCCAGGATCAGTCGCGCGATCGTGCCGAGGCACTTGGCGCGACCGTGCCAGGACGAAGCACGACCGTGCTAATTAGGGTTTCTTGATAAATTTTCAAATTTTAGTCCTTGACTTTTCAGGTTTGATAAGTTTGAATTAAATAGTTTCTTGCATAGTGTTTAAATGTATATAATTGCGTAAAACTTGCGAATTTGTATCGAATCATTGCATTTAGTTTTTGGCGGGAAATAGAACAAGACAGTGCACGAGTATTGAGTTCGAAATGCATTACATTAAATGGAAAATATGAATACTAAAAATCAGAAATGTTACAGTACGTTCATTCTTGACAACACTTTTGTTTCTGTGTTATTTGATTTGGGTGCCAGTAGGAGCTTTATATCTGCGACTTTTTGTGAACGAGTGAAGTACACTGTCAGTAAGATAGAAAGGGCCTTTAGCGTAGAAACTGCTGAGGGTAGAACTGCGAGAGTGACCGATGTAGTTGACAACTCCACGATAAAAATAGAAGGTCATAGATTTCCCTTCAGGTTGTTTGTCATGGTTTTGGGTGGGTTCGATGTCGTGTTAGGAATGGATTGGCTAACTGCCAATGAAGCACAAATTATATGTAAACGAAAGATAATCCGACTCAAGGCTCCGGATGGTAGCAAAGTCAAGGTTTTTGGAGATCGTGACGCCCCGATGCCAAACGTCATCTCGATGATTAAGGCAGCAGATTAGTTGAGGCTCGGATGCGAAACTTATCTGGTGTACGTAATTGACGAGTGTAAGGAAGTGAAGGAACTAGACGATGTACCCGTGGTACGCGAGTACCCGGAGGTGTTTCCAGAGGATTTGCTTGGGATACCACCCGATAGAGAGATCGAATTTCGAATCGACTTAGTACCAGATGCCCAGCCCGTGGCTAAGGCTCCATACCGACTAGCACTAGTAGAGATGAAAGAGTTAATGGCACAACTAGACGAGTTACTTGAAAGGGATTTATCCAACCGAGCATCTCGCCGTGGGGTGCTCCGGTGTTGTTTGTGAAGAGGAAAGACGGTTCGATGAGAATGTGTATTGATTATCATGAGTTGAATAAACGTACGGTGAAGAACAAGTACTCTTTACCAAGGATCGACGACCTGTTCGATCAATAGCAAGGCGCAAGTTGGTTCTCAAAAATCGACCTTCGGTCAGGGTACCATCAGTTGAAGGTGAGGGAAGAAGACATACCGAAAACTGCATTTCGCACGCGTTATGGACATTTCGAGTTCCGCGTAATGTCTTTCGGATTGACGAACGCCCCCGCAGCGTTCATGGATTTGATGAATAGGGTTTGTCGACCAATGCTGGATCGATCGGTAATCGTGTTCATCGATGATATCCTCATCTACTCCAAGAATGAGGGTGATCACACGTGTCACTTGAAGGAAGTATTGGAAGCTCTGAAGAAGGAAAAGTTGTATGCTAAGTTCTCCAAATGCGCGTTCTGGCTTAGGGAAGTCCAATTCCTAGGTCACGTAATTAACCCGAACGGCATTATGGTTGACCCAGCAAAGATAGTGACGGTAAGGGAATGGAATATTCCTAAGACGCCAACTGAAATCCGCAGTTTCTTGGGATTGGCAGGATACTATCAGAGATTCATTCAGGAGTTCTCTAAAATAGCTTCGCCATTGACAAAGTTGACTCGGAAGGAGGTAAAGTACGAATGGGGTTCGACCCAGGATGAGGCGTTTAAGAAATTGAAGGAGAAGCTAACCCAAGCTCTAGTCTTGGCCCTTCCCAAGGGCAATGAAGACTTAGTGGTATACTCTGACGCTTCGGGTCAGGGATTGGGATGCGTGTTGATGCAACGCGGAAGAGCGATCGCGTATGCATCACGACAGTTGAAGATACACGAAGCTAAATATCCAACCCACGATTTGGAACTTGCTGCTGTCGTATTCGCATTGAAAATCTAGAGGCAATACCTGTACGGGGTGAAGTTTACTATTTACTCCGACCACAAAAGTGTGAAGTACTTATTCGAACAAAGAGAGCTTAATATGAGGTAGAGACGATGGTTGGAACTATTAAAAGACTATGACTGTGAAATCATATACCATCCTGGAAAGGCAAACGTGGTGGCTGACGCTCTAAGCCGTAAGGATGTGCCTACTCCTATTAGAGTGAAAGCTTGCCAGTTGGTGGTGACATCTGATGTGATGAGGGAAATTGAAAGAGCTCAAGATGAAGCACTTAAGGAAGAAAACATAAAGAAGGAAAGGATGGTTGGCCAACAGGACAAGTTGGAATATAACACCCTTGGTGTTAGGACACGTTTTGGACGGGTATGGATACCTATGGGTGGCGAGCTTAGAACCAAAATCTTGGATGAGGCTCATAAGTCTTGGTACTCTATCCATCCTGGTACCAATAAAATGTACCAAGATTTGAGGAAGGAATACTGGTGGCCTGGAATGAAACATGAAGTGAAAAAGTACGTAAGCAAGTGCTTGACTTGCTCGCAAGTAATGGCTGAACACCAGAAACCGTATGGAAAGATTCAACCACTTGATATACCGGAATGGAAGTGGGAACACATTACAATGGACTTCATAACCAAGCTACCTCACACAGCTAAAGGTCATGACACCATTTGGGTAATTGTGGACCGTTTAACGAAGAGTGCTCATTTTCTACCTATTCATGAGACGTTCTCGTCGGAAAGGTTAGCGGATGCATTTATAAATGAAGTAGTAGCGCGACATGGGATCCCTTTGACGATCGTATCTGACCGGGACACACGATTCACATCGAGGTTCTGGAAAACATTTCACGAAGCGATGGGCACGAGACTTAATGTTAGCATGGCATGCCACCAACAAACGGATGGTCAGTCCGAAAGGACCATTCAGACATTGGAAGATATGCTTCGTGCTTGTATTATTGATTTTGGCGGCAGTTGGGACAGTCATCTGCCGTTAGCCGAATTCTCCTACAACAATAGTCATCACACGACGATAGGTATGCCGCCTTACAAAATGTTGTATGGTAGAAGATGTAGGATGTGACACCCAGCATTTCAGGTCAATATCTATATTTCATAAATACACGTTCATAGTATATATTTCCTGAAGGTTCATTTTGACTAAGTAAAGTCAAGGAGTCTTGCAAAGAAGTTTATTCCATGTCTAGTAAATTTTAAAGAATTACTAGAAAAAGTAAGCAGCCATAAACCACAAGATACGGTCGTTGGTGATTAAAAAGAATGTTATTCCAGAAAAGTCTAGAGACATGTTTGAGTATAAAAAGTCAAAGATTGGTGGCTAACTTTTATAAAAAGTTGACACATAAATAATGGTTACATGACTCTATGTTATTTTATGTGTATACATATACATTATAGTTAAAATAATAACTAAGACGGGTTTAACTAGTAAACTATTGAGACTAGTCAAACAACACAAAAATATATAAAGTATAATTTTATTAAACTCGGTTTTAATAAAAAGTGTATATTTATCGCGTCTGACTTGTACCAGCTACCACCTTAATACCCGTCTAAAAATATCAAATCTCTAAAACCATACCATTCTCTTTATATGTGCAAGATCTAATTATTTAAGTGAAACCCCATATCACCACCATCCCACATCTATCATATGCCATTAACTTTCATAATTATTACACCATCCTCATTCCATCGATCACCATACCCAAACCCATCTATTTTCCTACCAACATTGACCAAAGACTTTCTACAAATATCTATACACACACAAACACACAATATATCTCACAAGTTTTACAACTACAATCAAGATCCAGGAAGTTCAAGTGGTGGATTCAAATCCAAGAAAACCTACAACTAATTCTTTCCTAAAATCATCCTTGTATAAAAGTGAGTGTTTTAACTTCTAATTTTACTTTTTATAATAAGTTTTACAAATTTTTATGCTTAGAACCTTCACCCAAGTAGCTAGCGTGGATTGAAAATTTTATATCCATACAGACTAATAATTTATAAAATGAGTTATGTGTTAAACCTATAGATCCGGGTATGCATATGGGGTGTAGATTTGTTAACTTTTACGTAAATATGGACTTCTAAACCCAAATATATACTAATGGTTACAAGAATAAAAGTTGAGATCTAAAAGAACATACATGGATCTTGAAATGTATATATTCTAGATGGTTTGTTGGATATATAAATGTTTGATTATAAATATTGTTAATGAAAAATATGAATCATCTAAATGTATGTTTTAAACAATGTGTGTGATTATGGGAGTTTTCTTGTAATTTTTATGGTAACATTTAGTTAATCAAGTATTTTGTTAATAATTTTATTTTGTATAAATATGGCCTTAAATAAACTAATATAACATTTTCGGAATTAAAATGTTAAAATAAAAAATATGCAACTTTACATAATTACAGGTTACGAAGTATGATGAAATGTGTTGGGTATAATTTTGGGACTGATGCTGTCAATCGAAATTACAGTATCGAAACTACTAGTTTCGGTTGAACTTTTGTTCAATCGAAACTACTAGTTTCGGTTGAACATTTGTTCAATCGAAACTAGGTAGTTTCGATACCTGTTTTTCAGGCCCATTGGGCGGTGGCTTGGAAAACAAGGCGCATGTGCTTGGCGTCCTATATATAACAAATTATTAAATGTTGTTCGGGACGAGTAGTTGCATGTGGACGAGTTAACTTGGTTGATACACACGTAGGATAATAAACATGCATGATTATACTTGAACGATATTTAGGATTGTATATAATTATTTTTAGGAAATAATTATATGTTTATACGTAAACTATAATGTGAATATATTATAAGTTGTTACAAAAATAATATATATTTTTGGTACACGTAACAAATCACTAATATAGAAATATAATATTTTCTTGGAAAATAAGTAAAGCGTCTAGACCGGAATAAAAATGGAATAATAATCACCAACGAGTCGTCACGAGAAAACATTGCTTAAAATAAATAAAGACGTACTTAACAAGAATAGTTAAGTCGGGTGAACAACTTGCGTTTAAGACGGGTAATCTTAATGTGTATGTTATCCTTGTGTAATTAGGATACGGATAGGCGGGTCTGCTGTTATTCAAATAATTGCTAGCATTCATACTGTCGAGGTGAGTTTCACTAACCCCTTTTTCTAGGTTTTTGAAATGTTTTGGGGTGGAAACATACTTGTAAAAGAATTTTGTATGTAAATGAATGAACTAATGATCTGACCGTATGTGTGTATTGAGGGAAAAATAAAGCGCTTAAAGTCCTCGGAATAAATTAGTAACCATTAGCTATGGACTTAGCCCGGGATTTTATGGATAGTACTATTGGGGGTGACGCCTCCGGTCATGGTTAGTCGCGCTAACCAGGGGTCCAAATGGTCGAATGACCGCATATTGTCTTACTCGCAGAAAGGCGGGGGGAGGCACAGAATGTTGGGGTTTGGTTACGGTCTCGTACATTACATACTATTTTGTATTCCTTACAAGCTTACAAATGGGGTCAATAGATCGGATTAGTATTCAGATTCCTTGGTAATACATGCAAAAGAGTTTTGATCAGGTTAAAGTGATCAGGTTTAAACAAAAGAGTTCTGATCAGGTTAAAGTGATCAGGTTTAAATAAAGGGTTTTGATCAGGAGAAAATGATCAAGTTTAATCATTGGGTTTATGATAACTCTTTATAATAATTTGTGAACTCACCAACCTCGTGTTGACATTTTTAAGTATGTTTTCAGTAAAATGAACGTGGTCTCCACGCTAGCAATGTAGGTTACTTACATACATGAGGATACAGCTTTTGGAAGGATTTCACTTGTATAACTCATGGTTTTGAGTCATATTTGAGAAATCTTAAACTTTGTATAAAAACTAAGTTATGTTTTGGGATGTAAACATTTAAACTTTGATTATGTATCCAATATCATGTATGTGTTTGCGGTAATCATATGCTTTGAAAACCAGTGAACGTTACGCCTTGCATTTCCGCCTTGGCGGGGTGTGACAGAACTTGGTATCAGAGCCATTGATTATAGCGAACTAGGAGTCTAAAACGGAACCTAGTCTATAATTTGAATGACTCACTAAAACGTTTTCATTGCATAAGCATTGCATAACCGGTCATCATGTCATATGGATATTGTAGTCACGCCATGTCACACACTAACCCCACTTAAACTCCATAGTTAGGAAACGTCTTACACAAAAATGGTGGAATCCACTGGAGAGACCATGCCTAGAGGACCAAGGATCGACGTATCATACTGGGAATGGCTTTGCCAAGTAGTTCAAATGCGGAGGGTAGAGGAGGACCTTCCTGCGACCTACGACTCTGTCGGATTAACATGCAAATCACAACCAGTACCGCTCACAGGGGAGTGCGCAGAATGCACCATCTCTTTACTTGTGTCCCGAACCAGTAAGCAAGGGATAGAGATTGATCTCTTGGAGATGAATGTGAAGTCCATCCGAAGGGACTTGGCAACTCTTCCAACTTTAGTGGAAAATGTTAATGGGATGGCGGAGGATCAGAAATTAATCGACGAGTCCCTTCAGCATGCATCCAGCCACATGATGGAGTTCGAGAAGAGATTGGCGGAAATAGAGAGGAGGACCGCCGCAGCCGAACGGAGGGCAGAAGTAGCCGAGCAGAGGGCGATAGATGCTGAACTTTGGGCTACTCTAGCTGAGGCACGCGTGGAGCAGATGCTAACTTCAGCTACCGTTCCGACAGGAACGCTTGCCTATTTCTAGACCTATTACGGGCGGGTTGTGCCCGTAGCACGTTATGTAGTTTAAAACTTTAGTACTGATGTGGTCATGTGAACCCATCCCTTTTGTATCCTTGTCTTTTGGAACAATGTACTATGTATGTGATGGTTTATGTTGTGATGATGGTTGTTTACGTTTGACGTTGTTGTATCCTTATGTCATGATCTATCATTATTATTATATAATGTTGTTTCTTTTTAAATGTTATGTTAGAAAGAACGTCATGGCACCTAAGCGAAGGACGCCCCGTAACACTACTAGTGGCAACAACGAGACAATTTCCTCAAACGTGGAACAACTCATAGCACAGCGAGTAGCTGCCGCCATGGAGCAGTATGAAGCAAATCGAAATAATGGCGGAGGAAACGGCAGCGGTACCGGCGGAGGAGATGCAGGAGGTAACGGTACATCAGGAGGTAGCGGTACAGCAGGAGGTTCCGGAGGTAATAAAAATAAATAAGCCGTAACACATAGTCATGATCCGAATTAATAACGTTATGACTTGTGATTCTACAGATGCTCCAAATAGGAAGTGCACCTACAAGGCCTTCCTATCCTGCAACCCCCTCAGTTTCAATGGCACCGAGGGTGTAGTAGGTCTAATGAGATGGATAGAAAAGATGGAGTCGGTGATTGATATAAGTGAATGCACCGCTGACTGCATGGTGAAGTATTCTACATGCACACTCACTGATAAAGCTTTAACCTGGTGGAATTCACAAGTCAAGACTTTGGGGAGAGAGACAGCGTATCAATTATCTTGGGAAGACTTGAAAAATATGATGATCGAGGAATATTGTCCACGAAACGAATTGCAAAAGATTGAAACTGAGATGTGGAACTTACAAATGATCGGAGATGATGTGGCGGGGTACACCGACCGTTTCAATGAATTGGCGATTCTAGTACCACATATGGTCACACCAGAACATAAGCGCGTTGAGAGGTATCTGTGGAGCCTTGCGCCTCAAATTCGTAGCATGGTGACATCATCTAATCCAATAGATGCCAAGAGTGCTATAACTTTAGCATTCAAACTAAAGGATGATGCAGTACGTAATGGATTGTTTGTGAGGAAGGAGAATGAGGAAGGTAGATTTGGGGAGAAAAGAAAGTGGATGGGAAATTCAAGTAACAAGTCTGAGAAGCAAGGGTTTAAGAAACAAGGAACAATGAAAGCTTTTGCAGTCAACACAGTGGAAAGAAAGGAGTATGATAGGGGCCTACCGAGATGTAAGAAGTGTGGAAAACATCATGTCGGTGTGTGCATCAAGTGTGGAAAGTGTGACAAGTTTGGTCACACCACACAAGCTTGTCGAACTAACAATCGAATGGGGAAATTTAAACCGGGATGTTTCATATGTGGTGACCTGAAGCACTTCAAGAGGGATTGTCCCAAGTGGAAGAATCAGAATAACGCTCAGGCACCAGGGAGGGCATTTGTGATGGGTGCAAGGGACGCACGCCAGGACCCGAACATCGTCACTGGTACGTTCCCGATAAATAATCATTATGCCTCTGTACTTTTTGATTCGGGTGCGGATATGAGCTTTGTGTCGAATGATTTTAAATACTTACTCGGTATTAAGGCCAGCAAACTAGATCAAAGTTATACAATTGAATTAGCAAATGGGAAATTAATAGAAACCGAAGAGGTCATTAGGGGTTGTACTTTATGTTTAGAAAACCATACATTCAGTATAGACCTTCTACCCGTCGAACTAGGGAGTTTTGATATTGTTATTGGCATGGATTGGTTATCAAAGAACCGTGCCGAGATCGAATGCTTTGAAAAGATTGTACGTATCCCACTACCAAGCGGAAAATTCTTTCAATTCAAGGCGAAAGGTGTAGAACGATATTAAAGATGATAAACTGCATGAAAGCTCATAAGTATCTACGCAAGGGTTATTGTGCATTCCTGGCTCACATCGTCGAGAAGAAACCCGAGGAACGTCGACTCGAGGACATACCAATCGTTAGGGATTACCCTGAAGTATTTCCCGAGGACTTACCTGGATTACCACCATCAAGGCAAGTCGAGTTCCGGATCGACCTAGTACCAGGAGCCGCACCAGTTGCACGATCTCCGTATCGTCTAGCCTCTTCCGAGATGCAGGAACTGTCGAGCCAATTACAAGAATTACTTGGCAAAGGTTTCATAAGACCGAGTTTCTCACCATGGGGAGCTCCGGTCCTATTTGTAAAGAAAAAGGATGGAACCTTTAGAATGTGCATTGATTACCGGGAATTGAACAAGCTGACAATCAAAAACCGGTATCCTCTCCCTCGAATAGACGATTTGTTTGATCAACTTCAAGGTTCCAGTTTCTATTCTAAAATTGATCTACGATCAGGGTATCATCAACTAAAAATTCAGGAAGAAGATATACCAAAAACGGCTTTTAGGACTCGTTACTTCACTACGAGTTCCTAGTTATGCCTTTTGGCTTGACTAATGCACCTGCCGTCTTCATGGATCTCATGAACCGCGTGTGTAAGCCGTACTTGGATAAATTCGTGATTGTGTTTATCGATGACATATTGATATATTCACGAACCAAGGAGGAACATGAACATCATTTGAAATTAATCTTGGAACTACTCAGGAATGAGAAGCTTTATGCTAAATTCTCTAAGTGTGAGTTTTGGATCCGAGAGGTTCACTTTCTCGGACACGTCATCAATAAGAATGGTATTCACGTAGATCCATCCAAGATTGAAGCTATCAAAAACTGGGAAGCACCAAGAACTCCGACTGAGGTGCGTCAATTTCTGGGTTTGGCAGACTATTAAAGGCGATTCATCAAGAATTTTTCAAAGATAGCCTTGCCTTTGACCACGTTAACTCAGAAGGACAAAACGTTTGATTGGACTGATAAACAAGAATCAGCGTTTCAATTGTTGAAGCAGAAGCTTTGCAGTGCACCCATCCTATCCCTTCCCGAAGGAACTGACAATTTCATCGTGTACTGCGACGCATCACACCAAGGTCTGGGATGTGTATTGATGCAGAGAGAAAAAGTCATAGCGTATGCATCCAGACAGCTAAAAGTACATGAGAAAAATTATACGATTCACGATCTGGAATTGGGTGCTGTCGTGTTTGCACTCAAGATTTGGAGACATTACTTATACGGTACAAAATGTACTATCTTTACAGACCACAAGAGTCTCCAGCACATCTTTAATCAGAAAGAACTCAACATGAGGCAACTTCGTTGGGTAGAGCTACTGAATGATTACAACTGTGATATCAAGCATCACCCGGGTAAGGCAAACGTCGTAGCAGATGCCTTGAGTCGTAAAGAACGGGTTAAAACACTCCATGTTCGTGCCCTAGAATTGAAAATTCATACGAGTCTCACGACTCAAATCCGGATGGCACAACAAGAGGCAATCAAAGAAGAAAACATTCAGAATGAAGCTTTACAAGGAATGATAAAGCAGTTGGAACCAAAGTCAGATGACACTTTATACTTCATGAATAGAATTTGGGTGCCATGTTTTGGTAACTTACGGGAGTTGGTTATGGACGAAGCCCACAAGTCCAGGTACTCCATTCACCCAGGTTCGGATAAAATGTATAAGGATCTGAAAGAACTCTACCGGTGGCCGAACATGAAAGGAGAAATTGCTATTTATGTCGGTAAATGCCTGACATGTTCAAAGGTAAAGGCAGAACATCAGAAACCGTCGGGATTGTTACAACAACCAGATATACCTCAATGGAAATGGGAACAAATTTCAATGGATTTCATTACAAAGTTACCCAAGACGTCGAGCGGGTATGACACTATATAGGTAATCATCGATCGTTTGACGAAATCAGCTCATTTTCTACCCATCAAAGAGACGGATAAAACCGAGAAACTTGCAAGGCTTTATATCAAGGAAATTGTGGCTAGGCATGGAGTGCCAATTTCTATTATCTCTGATAGAGACAGCAGATTCGTGTCTAGAATCTGGAAATCATTACAAGAAGCCATGGGCACACGTCTTGACATGAGCACGACATATCACCCACAAACAGATGGTCAAAGTGAAAGGACCATTCAAACTTTAGAGGATATGCTACGTGCGTGTGCAATTGATTTCGGTGGAAATTGGGATACTCATTTGCCGCTAGCTGAGTTTTCATACAATAATAGTTACCACACCAGCATCAAAGCCGCTCCGTTTGAGGCTTTGTATGGTCGAAAATGTCGTTCACTGCTATGTTGGGCAGAAGTTGGTGACAAGCATTTAACCGGTCCTGAGGTTATTCAAGAGACCACGGACAAGATTTTCAAAATCAAGGATCGTCTGAAGGCCGCCCGTGACAGACAAAAGAGTTACGCGGATAACAGACGAAGACCTTTAGAATTCCAAGTGGGAGACAAAGTCATGTTAAAGGTCTCACCTTGGAAGGGAGTTGCAAGATTTGGCAACCGTGGCAAGCTTAACCCTAGGTACGTTGGACCGTTTGAAATATTGGCTAGGGTTGGCCATGTAGCTTACAAGCTCAAGTTGCCACAAGAACTAAGCAATGTACATGACACGTTTCATGTATCAAATCTCAAGAAGTGTTTATCCGACGAGACGTTAATTATACCGCTTGATGAGATTCACATAGACGACAGGTTGCATTTCATTGAGGAACCTATGGAAGTCACATATTGGAAGGTTCAGAGAACAAGGCGCAGCCGTGTTAAGCTGATCAAGGTACGTTGGAATTCAAAGCGCGGCCCCGAGTATATGTGGGGGCGGGAAGATAAAATGAAATCCAAGTACCCGTCCTTGTTTACAGACACTCCAAGTCAGAATGACAAGAACTGAATTTCGGGACGAAATTCTCTGTAACATGGGGAGAATGTGACACCCAGCATTTCAGGTCAATATCTATATTTCATAAATACACGTTCATAGTATATATTTCCTGAAGGTTCATTTTGACTAAGTAAAGTCAAGGAGTCTAGCAAAGAAGTTTATTCCATGTCTAGTAAATTTTAAAGAATTACTAGAAAAAGTAAGCAGTCATAAACCGCAAGATACGGTCGTTGGTGATTAAAAAGAATGTTATTCCAGAAAAGTCTAGAGACATGTTTGAGTACAAAAACATAAAGATTGGTGGCTAACTTTTATAAAAAGTTGACACATAAATAATGGTTACATGACTCTATGTTATTTTATGTGTATACATATACATTATAGTTAAAATAATAACTAAGACGGGTTTAACTAGTAAACTATTGAGACTAGTCAAACAACACAAAATATATAAAGTATAATTTTATTAAACTCGGTTTTAATAAAAATTGTAAATTTCTGACTTGTACCAGCTACCACCTTAATACCCGTCTAAAAATATCAAATCTCTAAAACCATACCATTCTCTTTATATGTGCAAGATCTAATTATTTAAGTGAAACCCCATATCACCACCATCCCACATCTATCATATGCCATTAACTTTCATAATTATTACACCATCCTCATTCCATCGATCACCATACCCAAACCCATCTATTTTCCTACCAACTTTGACCAAAGACTTTCTACAAATATCTATACACACACAAACACACAATATATCTCACAAGTTTTACAACTACAATCAAGATCCAGGAAGTTCAAGTGGTGGATTCAAATCCAAGAAAACCTATAACTAATTCCTTCCTAAAATCATCCTTGTATAAAAGTGAGTGTTTTAACTTCTAATTTTAGTTTTTATAATAAGTTTTACAAATTTTTATGCTTAGAACCTTCACCCAAGTAGCTAGCGTGGATTGAAAATTTTATATCCATACAGACTAATAATTTATAATATGAGTTATGTGTTAAACCTATAGATCCGGGTATGCATATGGGGTGTAGATTTGTTAACTTTTACGTAAATATGGACTTCTAAACCCAGATATATACTAATGGTTACAAGAATAAAAGTTTAGATCTAAAAGAACATACATGGATCTTGAAACGTATATATTCTAGATGGTTTGTTGGATATATAAATGTTTGATTATAAATATTGTTAATGAAAAATATGAATCATCTAAATGTATGTTTTAAACAATGTGTGTGATTATGGGAGTTTTCTTGTAATTTTGATGGTAACATTTAGTTAATCAAGTATTCTGTTAATAATTTTATTTTGTATAAATATGGCCTTAAATAAACTAATATAACATTTTTGGAATTAAAATGTTAAAATGAAAAATATGCAACTTTACATAATTATAGGTTACAAAGTATGATGAAATGTGTTGGGTATAATTTTGGGACTGATGCTGTCAATCGAAATTACAATATCGAAACTACTAGTTTCGGTTGAACTTTTGTTCAATCGAAACTATTGTTCAATCGAAACTAGGTAGTTTCGATACCTGTTTTTCAGGCCCATTGGGCGGTGGCTTGGAAAACAAGGGGCATGTGCTTGGCCTCCTATATATAACAAATTATTAAATGTCGTTCGGGACGAGTAGTTGCATGTGGACGAGTTAACTTGGTTGATACGCACGTAGGATAATAAACATGCATGATTATACTTGAACGATATTTAGGATTGTATATAATTATTTTTAGGAAATAATTATATGTTTATACGTAAACTATAATGTGAATATATTATAAGTTGTTACAAAAATAATATATATTTTTGGTACACGTAACAAATCACTAATATAGAAATATAATATTTTCTTGGAAAATAAGTAAAGCGTCTAGACCGGAATAAAAATGGAATAATAATCACCAACGAGTCGTCACGAGAAAACATTGCTTAAAATAAATAAAGACGTACTTAACAGGAATAGTTAAGTCGGGTGAACAACTTGCGTTTAAGACGGGTAGTCTTAACGTGTATGTTATCCTTGTGTAATTAGGATACGGATAGGCGGGTCTGCTGTTATTCAAATAATTGCTAGCATTCATACTGTCGAGGTGAGTTTCACTAACCCCTTTTTCTAGGTTTTTGAAATGTTTTGGTGTGGAAACATACTTGTAAAAGAATTTTGTATGTAAATGAATGAACTAATGATCTGACCGTATGTGTGTATTGAGGGAAAAATAAAGCGCTTAAAGTCCTCGGAATAAATTAGTAACCATTAGCTATGGACTTAGCCCGGGATTTTATGGATAGTACTATTAGGGGTGACGCCTCCGGTCATGGTTAGTCGCGCTAACCAGGGGTCCAAATGGCCGAATGACCGCATATTGTCTTACTCGCAGAAAGGCGGGGGGAGGCACAGAATGTTGGGGTTTGGTTACGGTCTCGTACATTACATACTATTTTGTATTCCTTGCAAGCTTACAAATGGGGTCAATAGATCAGATTAGTATTCAGATTCATTGATAATACATGCAAAAGAGTTTTAATCAGGTTAAAGTGATCAGGTTTAAACAAAAGAGTTCTGATCAGGTTAAAGTGATCAAGTTTAAATAAAGGGTTTTGATCAGGAGAAAATGATCAGGTTTAATCATTGGGTTTATGATAACTCTTTATAATAATTTGTGAACTCACCAACCTCGTGTTGACATTTTTAAGTATGTTTTCAGGAAAATGAACGTGGTCTCCAGGCTAGCAATGTAGGTTACTTACATACATGAGGATACAGCTTTTGGAAGGATTTCACCTGTATAACTCATGGTTTTGAGTCATATTTGAGAAATCTTAAACTTTGTATAAAAACTAAGTTATGGTTTGGGATGTAAACATTTAAACTTTGATTATGTATCCAATATCATGTATGTGTTTGCGGTAATCATATGCTTTGAAAACCAGTGAACGTTACGCCTCGCGTTTCCGCCTTGGCGGGGTGTGACATAGGACCCCGGTTTGTTGGGGTGAGATTGGACAGAAGGAATTAGGAAGTCTTGAAGTCGTAAGAGAAACATCGAAAAGGTTTTATCAAATCAAATCAAAGCACGAATGAAGGCCGCACAAGATCATCAGAAGTCCTATGCGGATAAACGACGAAGGCCTATTAAGTTAGATGTTGGGGACAGAGTAATGTTGAAAGTGTCACCCTGGAAGGGAATCATACGATTCAGGAAGAGCGAAAAGTTAAGTCCGAGGTTTGTCGGACTATTCAGGATAATGGCACGGGTTGGTCAAGTCGCTAATCGTTTAGAGTTGCCTGATGAGTTAAGTGGGATTCATCCTACCTTCCATGTATCACACTTGCGAAAGTATTTGGCGGATGAATCGGTTCACGTACCACTTACTGACATCGAGGTCGACAACAGCCTTAACTACATCGAAGACCCCGTGGCCATCTTAGACAGAAAGGAGAAGCATTTGCGTAATAAGATTATTCAATTGGTTAAAGTCCATTGGAAGCATCAAAGGGGATCGGAGGCCACTTGGGAAACGGATACAGAAATGAGGGAGTCGTACCCTCAACTATTTGACTTATGATAGGTTTCGGGGATGAAACCTATTGTAAGGGGGGTATACTTGTAACATCCCTAAAATAAAACGACAATTATAATAACAGAATAAACGAACGAGGCATGTCGGGTCGGGTCGGATGGGACGGCGGGCTGGAAGGGGAGCCTCCCCTATAAATAGCCAAGGTCACCACCCATTTCTCTCATTTGCAACTTCTAGAGAGAGAAATCGTAGAGAGAGAAAGTTTTTGGATCGACCCAAGATTTGAGAAGTATGTTGCTCCAGAGCTTGTGAGAAGAACCTCCGGATCAGAAACTCGATTCAGGTAACGATCGGGCCTAAATCTGGGTTTTTGTTCATTTTTGGGTTTTTCGGGTTTTGGGTGAAAAGGTAACGTTTTCACGGATAAAACTGAAAGATAAACATAGATTTGAGTTCCTTAATGGAAAGCAAACGTTTTGAAGTAAACAAGTTCGGGATCTTGACGTGATCAGACCCGAAGGCGAAAGTTAGGGTTTTTGCGAAGAATCAGTTCGTGCGTACTTATCAAGTACGCATTAAGATGATCCTGCGTACTTACCAAGTACGCAAGAAGAAGTTCCTGCATACTTATCAAGTACGCATGAAGCAGGTACTGCGTATTTATCAAGTACGCATGAAGCAAAGTCTGCGTACTTATTAAGTATGCAAGAATAAGTCCCTGCGCACTTGCTAAGTTAACAGGCATCAGGCTGGTTAAGTAAAATAGTATGTTTAGAATGGTTAAGCCGTTAGAGTTGGTATTGGTCTGATGTGTATTTAACTAATCAATTCAGATCGGAAGTGACGTTGTGGGACCTGATTTACAACCCAAATTAGCTTATCAGGTGAGTTCTAGAAGCCCTCTTTTAAATGTTTTAATAATGTTTTTGGGCTGGTGTGCATACGTAACAATGTGACTATTTTATAAAACGATGTTTATGAATGTTGTATGTGACGTTTTATAAAATGATGTTTATGAACGATGTTTTGGAAGGAAGGGTTATGAAAGAAGTGTTTATGAAATATTTTGCCAAAAGAAGTTTATGAAGTGTTTATGAATGAATGAATGTTTTTAATAAAACGTACGAATGCTTTAACTGAAGTTTTTATGTAAAAGAAGCGAAGGTTTACGAAAGTCACAAACGAACGAATCTGCCAATATTCCTTAGGGAATGAAGGTTAAGGGTATGGGAAGTATGTTATGGGCCTTTACCTTTTAGGGGCCTCTGTGGCTGGCCAACTGTTGTACAACTGGGGTGATGACGGTCGCCAAGGGGATTATCGTGATCCTTGAAGTTTGGTACGATTTACCTTACGGGGTAGTCGTGCTTGAAGTTTGGTACTTGTGCCCTACGGGGCGCAGTGCTTGAAGTTTGGTACGTGTCATCCTAGTGATGTCGTGCTTGAAGTAGTGTTGAATAACCTAAGTATCGGGCCCTAGGAGTTCTTCACCCGAAGGACAGTACGGTGATTGATGGGACTAGTGGTGGTGATCTTTAGATTATTCAGCCAGTATGTGACGTTTGGATTTGACGGTTACGAGAAGGCGCGGATTCGATATGTTCGTTGACTTATGTTTATGAAGTGTTATGTTTTGTTATTGCATTATTTTACATATGCTTTTTATTAAATGAAGTGTGAAGTTATGTTTTTGGCAAATTATTTGAAGTTAAAGTTTTATGTTAAAACTAGAACTCACTAGCGTAGCTGACTTTTTAGTATGCACATTCAGGTTAAGGCAGGTTATGATAATGGATGGTGATGCTGGGCGGCTTGATGAGTTACCCAGATGATACGAAGACTGGCATCCTGTTATGATTAGATTATGTTATGTTTATGTAATAGACTATGTTACGCTTCCGCATGTTGAACAATGTAATGGTTATGTTTTAATGAAGTATTTTCCGCTGCGTTATTTTGATATTCAACTTTAAGAATTGTTTGTAAATGAGTAAATCCAACAAGTGAGGCCTCCCGGGGTTGGGGCCTTACAGTTAGCTACCTATAGATACATATTGAATGATCAATAATCTGGTAAAGGTTTATTTATATACTGAAACCTGTGAACTCACCAACCTCGTGTTGACATCTTTTCTTACATGTTTTCTCAGGTCGCTAAGATAAGGCACACGTGCACACATAGGACATGCATGGGATTCTTCTTTTGATTTATGTTTTATTAAACTGTTTGGACTATTTTTAATTGTGTTTGGTTTGGACTTTTGGACTTATTGGGTGCGTGTGTTTTGCGCATTTACTTTCTTTACGCTTCCGCATTAAACTCTGAATGTTATGATATTTTCATTTGAATCCCATGTAGAGTCGTTCAATGTAACTAATGACTGAGATCCTGGTTTGTAACTTCCCAAACGGAAAAACTTCGTTAGTGGAATTTGGGGGTTTGACAGTTTAAACTGAAGGTAAAGGGTTTTGAAAATGAATGAAATCTTTTATGAAAAGAAAAGAAAGGGCAAAGGTTTTAAAGAAGGCATTACAAATCTAATCTGTTGAATGAATGGAATTGGCGAATAAAGTCTGGGAATGTAATTCCCAGCTTTGTGGTAGATTATGGACAGCGAGCCATAGTTGCCATAAGAACAACAGGGGCAGTGTCTTTGTGGCTTGTCAAAGGTTATGATGTTGCACAACTGGTAAGGGAGTAACGACGGTTACTCAGGGGTTAACGTGACCCTACGAAGGTTAAATTATGATCCGACGGTGTTATGGCCGTGAGCCATAGCCGTCGATGGAAGTTGTCAGTTTATGGACATGGGAGCCATAGGGGCAACTAAATGAGTATTGTCGGTTCTCGTGCAGCTAAGCCTTGGGGCAATACAAAAGGGAATTGACGGAATGTATTGTATTGTCGGTCTTCGTGTAGTTAAGCCTTAGGGGCAATACAATATTAATGATGAAACGAATGGTAACACAGATTTGGATATTAATGTATGACTTAAATGAATGATAAATGTTTTAAACGAACGATCCGTTAAACGGTGTTTATGATGATGATAAAATGTTCGAATGTTTTTAATGATTAACGAAAGGCCCTGTTTTCTAATACATGATGTTAAACCCTAATGAATTATTGAATGATGAACCATTTCTTAAATCAAATGAAAACTTGAACTCACCAGCGTATCTGACTTTTAGTATGCACATTTAGGTTAAGGAAGGTTATGAGGATGGACGAGGATGCTCGGCTAGCGAGATGAGTTACCCGGCTGATCATGAAGACTGGCATCCCATTATGATTTAGTTACGATGTATTTATGTTTTAGACAATGTTTATGCTTCCGCATGTTTAAACAATGTTGACATTATGTTTGAATGAAATTTTCCGCTGCGTTATTTGATAATTAAGTTTAATAACTGTTTGTGAATGAGTAAATCCAACGAGTGAGGCATCCCGGGTTTGGGGTCTTACAAGTTGGTATCAGAGCAATAGTTTGAGAGATTCGGACAACTCCAAGTGTCTGAACTTAACTGTGAATGGGACCGAAAGCGGATGCCAGTACGGGTAACTCGAGCCATAGCATCAGGTATGAAGGTAGTATATATTTACATGTATAGTATGCCTTAGAAATGGTTAGGTAAGGACTTGTGTTCTAATGGAATCACAAAGGTGGTCAAATAGGAATTGAAAGGTAGTGTAATGGTTAATTGCATATGGCCAGTGTATTATAACATCTTACAGTGCTTGTAGAATTCTAATTGTTAACTAGCGTGATGATATTGGATTCCTTGTCTTATAGAACGAAATGGCAAGGAGAGGAAACGGAAGGCGTGGTCGGGGCCATACCGGTGGTCGTAACGGTGGTCGCGGCAGGACCCCTGCACGCCAAGAGTAAAGTGAAGAAGGAAGTGTTCACACAGAGCCATAAATTATTGTGCACGTGACTGAGCCGACTCATGTCGGAGAATAACAATTCACTTTTGAACCGGAAGTGAGAGCGGCTCTGGCACGCGAGTTCACTGAGTTGATGAAGGTTTCTCTGCCATGACTGTTTGAAGAAGCGTTAAAGAAGGCTAGTGAGACGGGTGGGTCTAACACGGCGGTTGGTACCCCGAACACTGAGGCAATCAACGCACCGCTTAACCATGGTTGCGACTATAAGTCCTTTAAGGCATGTGACCCAGCGGTCCTGACTGGGAAGAAGGACGCGGTGGCTACTTTTGACTGGGTGATACGTATGGAAGCCGCCATCCGTCTGAGTGAGTGTCGAGCAAATCAAGTTGTGAAATTTGTTGCTAACTCCTTGAGAGAGGAAGCATCCCATTGGTGGGAAGGTGTACGTCAGGCTAAGGGGGACGAGACGGTTGATGCAATGCTGTGGAACCATTTGAAAACTTTGGTGATTAAGAACTTCTGCCCGAGGAATGAAATCGAGAAGGTGGAAAGAGAGTTTCTGGGATTTAAATTCGGAAGTAAAACACATCGGCAATACACTACCAGATTCAATGAATTGGCACGTCTGGTGCCGCATCTGATCACGACTGAGGAGAGAAAGATTGCTTGCTACATCCAAGGTTTGCCGGATAAGGTCCGTACTTTCATAAAAGAAAACACCCCTAGCACCTATGATTCGGTGGTGGAACTCAGTGGTGTAGTGTATGATGACCTGGCACTAAATGATGTTGCCATTGAGGAACCCAAAAATTAACCGAGCTTCCAAAACAAACGAACAGATGGAAAGATATTTGAGGCTCGTGATAAGAGGGCTCGGGTGGAGGAGATAGCGATGTGTAATAAGTATGGGAAGGAACATATGGGTGAGTGCAGACTGGGATCCAATCTATGCTTCAGGTGTGGCAAGACTGGACACTACTCACGTGAATGTCCCCAGCTCTTCAAATGCTACAACTGTGGGGAGAGTGGTCATATGAGCCGGGAATGCACCAAGCCCAGGATGGGTGAAGCCGGGAAGGGGAAAGGCCTGGAGAAGAAAGAAGAGAGGCCCCGAGCAAAGACTCGTGCGTACGCGCTGACGCAAGACCAGGCCATGGTGGACCCCAATGTGGCGTCAGATATGTTCATCCTTGACAACACTTTTGTTTCTGTGTTATTTGATTCGGGTGCCAGTAAGAGTTTTATATCTGTGGCTTTTTATAAAAGAGTGAAATACACTGTTAGTAAGCTAGAAAGGGCCTTTAGCGTAGAAACCACTGAGGGTAGAACTGCGAGAGTGACCGATGTAGTTGACAACTCCACGATAAAAATAGAAGGACATAGGTTCCCTGTCAGATTGTTTGTTATGGTTTTAGGAGTCTTTGATGTCGTGTTGGGTATGGATTGGTTAACTGCCAACGAAGCACAAATCATATGTAAACGAAAGATAATTCGACTCAAGGCTCCGGCTGGTAGCAAAGTCGAGGTCTTTGGAGATCGTGACACCCCGATGCCAAACGTCATCTCGATGATTAAGGCAACAAATTACTTGAGGCACGGATGCGATGCTTATCTGGTGTACGTATATGACAAGTGTAAGGGAGTGAAGGAACTGGACGATGTACCCATGGTACGCGAGTACCCGGAGGTGTTTCTAGAGGATTTGCCTAGGATACCACCCGACAGAGAGATTGAATTTCGAATCGACTTAGTACCAGATCCCTAGCCCGTGGCTAAGGCTCCATATCGATTAGCACCAGTGGAGATGAAAGAACTTATAGCCCAATTAGACGAACTACTTGAGAAGGGATTTATACAACCGAGTATCTCGCCTTGTTGTTTGTGAAGAAGAAGGATGGTTCGATGAGAATGTGTATTGATTATCGCGAGTTGAATAAACGAACGGTGAAGAACAAGTACTCTTTACCAAGGATCGACGACCTGTTCGATCAATTGCAAGGCGCAAGTTGGTTCTCAAAAATCGACCTTCGATCCGGGTACCATCAGTTGAAGGTGAGGGAAGAAGACATACCGAAAACTACATTTCGCACACGTTATGGACATTTCGGGTTCCGCGTAATGTCTTTTGGATTGACGAACGCCCCCGCATCGTTCATGGATTAGATGAATAGGGTATGTCGACCGATGTTGGACCGATTGGTAATTGGGTTCATCGACGATATCCTCATCTACACCAAGAATGAGGGTGATCACGCATGTCACTTAAAGGAGGTGTTGGAGGCTCTGAAGAAGGAAAGGTTGTATGCTAAGTTCTTCAAATGCTCGTTCTGGCTTAGAGAAGTCCAGTTCCTAGGTCACGTCATTAACCCAAAAAGGCATTATGGTTTACCCAGCAAAGATAATAACGGTAAGGGAATGGAATATTCCTAAGATGCCAACTGAAATCCGCAATTTCTTGGGATTGGCAGGCTACAATCGGAGATTCATCTGGGATTTCTCGAAAAGAGCTTCTCCGTTGACAAAGTTGACTCGAAAGGAGGTAAAGTACGAATGGGGTTCGACCCAGGATGAGGCGTTTAAGGAATTGAAGGAGAAGCTAACCAAAGCTCAAGTCTTGGCCCTTCCCGAGGGCAATGAAGACTTAGTGGTATACTCTGACGCTTCGGGTTAGGGATTGGGATGCGTGTTGATTTAACGCGGGAGAGTGATCGCGTATGCGTCACGACAGTTGAAGTTTCACGAAGCTAATTATCCGACTCATGATTTGGAACTTGCTGCTGTCGTATTCGCATTGAAAATCTGGAGGCACTACCTTTACGGGGCGAAGTTTACTATTTACTCCGACCATAAAAGTTTGAAGTACTTCTTCGAAAAAAGGGAACTTAATATGAGGCAGAGACGATGGTGGGAACTATTGAAAGACTATGACTGTGAAATCATATACTATCCTGGAAAGGCAAACGTGGTGGTTGACGCTCTAAGTAGAAAGGATGTGACTGCTCCTATTAGAGTGAAAGCTTGCCAGTTGGTAGTAACATCAGATGTGATGAGGGAAATTGAAATAGCTCAAGATGAAGCACTTAAGGAAGAAAACATAAAGAAGGAAAGGATGGTTGGCCAACATGACAAGTTGGAATATAACACCCTTGGGGTTAGGACACGTTTTGGACGGGTATGGATACCTATGGGTGGCGAGCTTAGAACCAAAATCTTGGATGAGGCTCATAAGTCTCGGTACTCTATCCATCCTGGTACCAATAAAATGTACCAAGATATGAGGAAGGAATACTGGTGGCCTGGAATGAAACATGAAGTGCCAAAGTATGTAAGCAAGTGCTTGACATGGTCACAAGTAAAGGCCGAACACCAGAAACCGTATGGAAAGATTCAACCACTTGATATACCGGAATGGAAGTGGGAACACATTACCATGGACTTCATAACCAAGCTACCTCGCACAGCTAAAGGTCATGACACCATTTGGGTAATTGTGGACCGTTTAATGAAGAGTTCTCATTTCCTACCTATTCGCGAGATGTTCTCGTCGGAGAGGTTAGCGGAAGTATTTGTTAACGAAGTAGTAGCACGGCATGGGATGCCTTTGACGATCGTATCTGACCAGGACACACGATTCACATCGAGGTTCTGGAAAATATTTCACGAGGCGATGGGCACGAGGCTTAATATCAGCACGGCATACCACCCACAAACGGATGGTCAGTCCAAAAGGAGCATTCAGACATTGGAGGATATGCTTCATGCTTGTATTATCGATTTTGGAGGCAGTTCGGACAGTCATCTGCCGTTAGCCGAATTCTCCTACAACAATAGTTATCACACGACGATAGGCATTTCGCCTTACGAAATGTTGTATGGGAGAAGATGCAGGACCCCGGTTTGTTAGGGTGAGATTGGACAGAAGGAATTAGGAAGTATTGAAGTCGTAAGAGAAACATCGGAAAGGTTTGATCAAATCAAAGAAAGAATGAAGGCCACACAGGATCGTCAGAAGTCCTATGCGGGTAAACGACGAAGGCCTATTGAGTTTGATGTTGGGGTTCGATACAGGTAACGATCTAGCCTAGATCTGAGTTTTTGTTCGGTTTTGGGTTTTTCGGGTTTTGGATGAAAAGGTAACGTTTTTACAGATGAAACTAGAAGAAAAACATAGATTTGAGTTCCTTAATGAAAAGCAAACGTTTTGAATGTAAACAAGTTCGGGATCTTGACGTGATCAGACCCGAATGCGAAAGTTAGGGTTTTTGCGGGGAAGCAGATCCTGTGTACTTATCAAGTACGCATGAAGAGGGTCCCGCGTACTTATCAAGTACGCATGAAGCAAAGTTTGCGCTCTTATTAAATATGCAAGAAGAAGGCCATGCGCACTTGCTAAGTGAACAGGCATCAGGCTGGTTTGTAAAGTCAGTATAGTCGCCTAAATCAGAATGGTTAAACCGTTAGAGTCGGGATTAGGTCTGATGTGTATTTAACTAATCAATTCAGATCGGAAGTGACGTTGTTGGACCTTTGTTTAGGACAACCCAGATCAGCTTATCAGGTGAGTTCTAGAGCCCTCTTTTGAATGTTTTAATGATGTTTTTGGGTTGGTGTGCATAGATACGAAACAATGTTTACAAAATGATGCTTATTAAAATATGTTTACGAAATGATGCCTTTGAAACTACGTTTACGAAATGAAATGATTTGGAATGAACGGTTTATGAAAAGAAAGTTTTATGAATGGAATGTTTATGAATGAAATGTTTATAAAGAAATGGTTTAAACTGAAGGTAAAGGGTTTTGAAAATGAATGAAATGTTTTATGAAAAGAAAAGAAAGGGCAAAGGTTTTAAAGAAGTCATTACAAATCTAATATGTCGAATGAATGGAATTGACGAATGAAGCCTGGGAATGTAATTCCCAGCCTTGTGGTAGATTATGGACAGCGAGCCATAGTTGCCATAAGAACAACAGAGACAGTGTCTTTATGGCCTGTCAATGGTTATGATGTTGTACAACTAGTAAGGGAGTAACGACGGTTACTCAGGGGTTAACGAGACCCTACGAAGGTTTAATTATGATCCGACGGTGTTATGGCCTAGAGCCATAGCCGTCGATGGAAGTTGTCGGTTTATGGACATGGGAGCCATTGGGGCAACTAAATGAGTATTGTCAGTCCTCGTGCAACTAAGCCTTGGGGGCAATACAAAAGGGAATTGACGGAATGTATTGTATTGTCGGTCTTCGTGCAGTTAAGCCTTAGGGGCAATACAATACTAAATGACAGAACGAATGGTAACACAGATTTGGATAATAATGTATGACTTAAATGAAAGTTAAATGTTTTAAACGAACGATTCGTTCAATGGTGCTTATGATGATGATAAAATGTTCAAATGTTTTTAATGATGAACGAAAGGCCCTGTTTTCTTATACATGATGTTAAACCCTAATGAATTATTGAATGATGAACCATTTCTTAAATCAAATGAAAACTTAAACTCACCAGCGTAGTTGACTTTTAGTATGCACATTTAGGTTAAGGCAGGTTAAGAGGATGGACGAGGATGCTCGGCTAGCGAGATGGGTTACCTGGCTGATCATGAAGACTGGCATCCCGTTATGATTTAGTTATGATGTATTTATGTTTTAGACAATGTTTACGCTTCCACATGTTTAAACAATGTTGACATTATGTTTGAATGAAATTTTTCGCTGCGTTATTTGATATTCAAGTTTAATAACTGTTTGTGAATGAGTAAATCCAACGAGTGAGGCCTCACAGGTTTGGGGCCTTACAATATATAAGTGTTCCTGTTTCAGTAGACTCCACTAGTTAAATTTTGGTATGAAATTCCCTTAACATGGGGAGACTGTAACATACATGATTTTACAACCATAAATTTTTTGTAGACGTTTCATTTTGTAAACGCTTGAAGTCCCATACTTATTCAAACTATATATGTTATAGTAACTATTATTTTAACATTCAAAATTTCTGCTTACCTATTATTTCTTTACTATATATATAACACATATATCTATACATATGTTTTTATATAAGAAAACATTTTCAAACATATGAGTTTTTATTTTAAACTATGCATCTACATCCGTTGACATTTTTAATTGCAAATCTAGATGTAAATATGTACATTTGATTATGTTGGATAAATCAATATTACAACTTATAATTTCATAGAAATGGAATTTTCATAGGGTTCTAAACAAAAGTAAATTTATAAAAGTGTATCTATTAATATTTACAAATTTAAATAAAACTTTTAAAGAATCAATATATATATATATATATATATATATATACATATAAATTTATACATTTGGTCTTGAGCCCTCCCTTTGAACATTCGGAACCCTCAATTTGAACCTTTGACCCTTTTGGACTTCCATTTTGAACCCATTCAATAAAAAAATTTAACCTATTTTGACCTAGAAAAGTCAACAAGAGCAACATCCAACAGGGTTTGACTTTAAAAGGTCAAACAGATCTGATTTGGCCCACCAAATCAATCATATGCGATGACTCAAGCCCATAGATTTCTCGTAACAGTTTTTCGAACCTTCCTAAATACAACAAGTGTTTTAATTTGGTCCAAGGTGCGGTAGAATTCGAAATTCGAATTAACTTTGAAAACCCAAAGTCAAACTGAATAAATTTGGCTACCAATCAAGAGGATTTGACGCGTTTGAGTCCGAGAATCACGCGAAACCACTGCTCACACGTATTCAGAGCTTAATCAGGACCCAATTCATTCCCAATAGTCAAATTAACGCGTAATTGGCAACCACAGCTGTGAACCGTTAAGGGCAAGTCGAATCAGGCGATTAAGATGAAATTGATTGAATCAAATCATTCCCACACAAGCATAACCCCTTTCAAACTCTCCCAACCCTCAATTAACCCGCATTTCATCTCGGGACTTCGATCAAGTCTCAAGAACTTCGATTATGACATCCCAGCCGTCTGCACTCGATACTCGACCAAAACAAGTAAGATTTATGTTATTTGTCACACCCCCAAAATCCACTAACGGAGTTTTACCATTAGGAGCGTGACATACCAGGATCTCAGTCATTAGTTACGTTGAACGACTCTATATGAGTTTAATAAAAACACTAGCATTGCTCATAGTCACGATGCAACACTAGTAAATGAAAATACTGAGTTAATGCGAAATGCGGAAGCGTAAAGTTTGAAGGAAAAGCATGTGCCAAAAACAATTGCGCCCAAAACATGCAATTCAAAAATAAATAAATAAGTAAGTCCTGCGTTTGATAAATAATGAAACTCCAATGCATGCATGCCCTATCTCGTGCTCGTACCTTAACGACCTGAGAAAACATGCTAAAACGTTTCAACACTAGGTTGGTGAGTTCACAGGTTTCAAATGTAAGTAAAGTTTACTAGATAAAACAATTTACTATTATATCAATAGGTAGCTAACCTAATAACATGTTATTAAAGCGTTTCGACACCGAAGCTGACTGTTTATGTTTGATCTGCCTCCTACCATGTCTATCATGAACAATGGTAAACTGTTTAGGTCAATGTTACACCCGTTCGACTTCCTGTCGTGTTAGCGCGACTAACGCGGGTGGGGCTTGTCAATGCCCAGTAGTACTACTCAAGATTACCTCGCTATCCCATATATTAAACGGTTAGATAAGTAAGGACTTACATGATATGTTTACGCTTAGTACAACAAGTGATATAAATGAAAGATCTAAATGTTTGTACCCATGTTTTCTCCCCCGAGTTTAAACCATAAGAAAAGGGGCCGTGAAAACTCACCTTAGAGTGCGTGCAGATGAAAGCTAATTAATCTGCTTGACTACTAGCCGCCACCTATAAACATCGATTTATAAGTGTGTGTTTGTGTAAGTTGACATGAACCAAAGAGAGGGTGTTTGGGTATAAAAATCAATGTTTGGATGAACTAGGGTTTGATCTAAAATTTTGGAATCAAAAATCAATGAAATTGAATGAAACAACTTACGTAGTAGCGCTAGCAATGCGTAGAGGAGTCTGATTATGCATTTAATTGCAAGATTGGAGATCAAAGAGAGGGTGTTTGGGTATGTTCTTGGTCTCGACTCAAAGAGAGAATGGGGGGGGGTCGACGGCCAAACTAAAAAAAAGGGTTTAGGTTTAATTTTTTTATAACATTCTTTAAATACTTAATCTCATGGGTTTTAAAATGGGTTTAGATAATCCATGGGCTTCTCAATGGGTTTTAATTATTTTATTTATCTACTAGCTTGAATTGTTTTTAAATAAATATTTTTATAAAAAAAAACTTCTTTATAAAAATAATACTAAAACAGTAAAAGTCACAACGCGCGTAAACGTACGCGATTTCACGAATGTTCACATAATTCACAGAAAAATCACAAAGCATATAAATTCACCTAATTTACATTAAAATAATTATTCGCAATTATTTTTATTAGTTCACCAACGATCCGGGTTTGACTCGTGTGTGATCCGGTAATTCTACAATTTACCGATACGTGAGTGTTTGTGCGAAACTGACACACCTAATTAATCCTAATTAAATGTGATGCATGTGTGACTAACTGAGATAATTGAGTTTCCATGAACAATGTTTGAACTAACGATGTTTGTGTTAACAGAGTTAACCTGAATTTGCCGGATGTCACATTATTCAATTCGTATTAAGCCACATTCAAAAAGCCCTCTGCCAATTCGTATTATCAGAGGGTATTGAATCAATTTTGTATCTAGGGTTCTTGTTCACTTTAGCATCCATCGGATTGGGTTTAATTTATGATCTTATAATCGTATACGTATTTTTTTAAAACCATGTTTAAACAACGAAACCACCTGGTTCGGCTGGTAAGCCACTGCATCGCCGAACCAAGTGGCGTAGGTTCGAAACCCACAAACCCAGACCTTTTTGCGCATATATCTGAACCAAACCCGGCCTCCCTGTGTTGTTTGAGTTAAAACCAAAGCAACCTGAGTTATTACATGGTTAGCCCCTTGGTCCAGCGGTAACACACGATGTTCACACAGGAACCACCCGGGTTCGAACCGGGTGGCCTGCATTTATTCTTTTTGTGGTTTTTAATGCTCCAAAAATAGTATAAAAATTATTTTATAAATCCCTAAAGTACTTAGATCAGAATAAAACTGAAATTTGCAAATTTAACATAAAAACAATTATTTTTACAAATTTAATTGTTTAAAGTCTTATTATAACCATTTAAAAATATATTTTAAAATCAAATTATTAGAATGTAAAACAAAGTATTTAATTTCCTAATTTATAAACATTCTGACATGATTTTTATAAAAATGCGTACTCACAAAATAATTTGTTTTGCTATTAAACTATATATATATACATTCTAATATATATATATATATATATATATATATATATATATATATATATATATATATATATATATATATATTGAAGGCTATGTTCCTTATTTTTTTAGAACATGTTACGTAATAATAAATAAATAAATTTATTTATTAGATACCTATTACATTAACAAATTCATTAAGGGTTTTTAGTTCATACTAATCTATATTTTAACACATTACTATAAATAAATAAATAGTTTTATTTATATAATATCACATTACTTTTAAAGACTCACTTCTTTAACTAAATGAATAAAAGGAACTTTATTTATCTACACAATTTAAACTAAAACCCTAAAGACGGTTAATATTGAAATCCATACGCATACTTTGAACTTATATTCTATTTTAAAACTTGTTATTTGAATACAAAATGTCAACATACAAACCATCCTGTTACATGAAATAACACAACACTTGAACAAACCCACACATATCAAAACCTGATGAAACCCCAGACGTAGCCTTAGACTATTGTGCATGTTATTAATCTATATTCATATACATTACACTCTAGGTTAACATTGTGAGTTACAAGGATCATTTTGCTACCGAGTCTTCTTGTGCTAGCTACATCTTTGATACAAGTGAGTTTTACATAGCCCCTTTTACAATGTTTTACATTTTTGGGGTGAAACATGAACAATTACAATGATTTACACCAACTACACAATACAAATCCACTTTACAATTTGTGTGCAATTTGAGCTTTATGTTTGAGTACTAGGTGTTTTAACTACTTGTGTGCATTTACTAGTACAATCCATAACTATTCAAGCCAACGGTTAACAATGATAGATATATTGAGTCTAACAAACCCACCCAGTTAGGGTGATTGTTACCGACAACACACTTTGTTTTGCATGCTAGTTACAATGGTTTGATTGTACTACTTGGTTACACAATAGTAACTCCGCATAATTGCCTTATTAATCATGGCTTGTATGGATTTGTTTACACACAACACTTTGATGCTATTTAGAGTCAAAACCTATGTATGCTCACCAACTTTTTAGTTGACCTCGTTTTTATCATGTTTCAGGTACAAAAGTTTGAGTTGAACAAGTTGCTACACTTAGGTTGTGGACCTAGTTAATTGAAACAAATGAATATGTTATGTATTTCAAATATTCTTGTATAGTTGTATTTGGAATTATGAATGGATATGCAACGTTTTAATCTTTCTAAATTTTAGTCAACCATGTGCTCATGAACAGTCTACATGTCCCGCCCCGACGTTTCCACCGTCGGTTGGGGTGTGACATTAGTGCATAGCACTCCTGATGAAATTTTTAAGTAATTGTGAGACTGAATTGCATGATGGATCCTGAGATTACGCTATAATCTCCCACAATAATTGTGCAATTATTGTAAGTGTTGGTTGTGGTAACGCTCAATTCGAAGCGTTTGTGATAGGTAGAATCTCAAAGAATGAATGTGTGAAATCCTTCGTCGTTCAAGATTCACTAAGGGTTGGTTGGATTCAATTTGAATTTCTCTTATTCTTTCAGAACTGCGAGAATGCTTTGTGAACATCTAATTGAGAAGTCTGATTTGTTAAGATCCAATCCTTAATCAAGTGACTGAGAATATGGGTTGATCATTAGCTTGGACAGCAGGACTCACTAAAGTTTCCATGTACTGCAAATTATGATTATGTGTGCACCCGCAATGATAATTTACTTTGCATGATCCCTGTAGTTTTTTTCTATCCCATGCTTTTAGTCAAAAAGGATTTGAAATGTTCATTAGATCGGGTTTGCACACTTGTGCAGGAGTGTGTATTGTTCACAAAGCATTCTCGCGTATTGGATTACTCTTAATTATGTGTACGAATATTCATGAATCTGCCGACTATGGCTGTTGCCGGAAGAGGTTAATAGTAGAGAGGCACCACTAGTGTCTCTCAAAAATAAAATGTCAATGGTGGAAGTCAGGCACCATGTGTAGGGCAGAGATCCTCAAATCAGTGTCGAGCAACTCATGCTCCAAGTTTGTATGTATGGATCCACATGATCCTGATGAATGTCTTGGTCTCCTGACCTGTGGAGTTCTCTCCCGTAGTCCTGCTTATCCACCTCGGGTTCCCTTCTGTCTGGGAAATCCGGTCTGCCATATCTCACGGCGAAAGTCTAGGCATCCGATCCAACAAATCATGAAGGAGAGTATTTATATCGCACCTATGTCAGAAAGAAAGCTGCCTCCAATGGCTGGAGTAGTTGTAGGTGTGGTGCAGGTATAGGTTATGGTATGGGTTCAGCCTGTTGTGATACCAAGATCGATAACTGGCGTTTGCTTCCATTATCGCCCAAGTTCGGCTCGTAACTCGATCTTTTAGGGTTACAGTATGCTGAGTACCCGTCATCCTTGATTCGTAATCCGAATAGTGACACTTTGTTGAGAAACGTTGTAAGTTTTTATTATCTCCACATTGTTGTACGTGTTAGGTGTTCTTTACATGTGTCATGTAATTGTATTATGAATTACTATAGCTAATGATACCCTTGTGTAACTCCATACACTAATAGTGTACACAAATTGTTCGGCAATGGTTGAATTTCTATACTCAAGTCATAGGTGTTCTTAATGCAATGTAAGTTTTAGAAATCTTGATCCCTAAATGAGTCTGGTTAGAGCCTAGGTGTCAGTAAGGAAACCTAATTCTCTAAAATCATTGCTCTGATACTAATCTATCACACCCCCAAATTTATTTACTTAATAAATAAATAAAGGTCACAACGATTGCTTCATTACATAATAGCAGAAGCTGTAATAGTGATTTCTAAGACTTGAGTACATATACAATTACTAATACTAAGTAATACAATGATCTGAGTCCTTCTAGATCAATGATAGACTTGAGACTTGATAATATATGCCTCTTCGGCTACTAGGATTTGATCCAACATAGCCAGCATATTCCAACCGCGCCATGGCTAAGGGTTACCTGAGAAACATACTTGAAAGTGTTAACACAATGGTTGGTGAGTTCACAGAGATAGTTATTTCAGTGCAAGTAGTTTTCCCCGAAAACATGTACATGACCTAATAGTCATAAAAATAAGTAGTTTTCCCCGAAAACATGTACATGACCTTACCGTCATAAAAAGAGTTGTCCCCCCGAAAACATGTACAAGACATTACCGTCATAAAATAAGTAGTTTTCCCCGAAATCATGCACATGACATGCACATGACTTAACCGTCATAAAATAAGTAGTTATTACCGAAAACATGCACATTACATTACCGTCATAAAATAAGTAGTTTTTCCCGAAAACATGCATATGACCTTACCATCATAAAATAAGTAGTTTTCACCGAAAACATGATCATGAATTCCTTGTAACCAAATAATTCTAAGCGCATATGATAAACAAAACAAGTATTGTTGATCCATTTGTATGCTAGCTAGGGTTACAAATAATATGTTCATACATGAGACCGTAACCAAACCTAACTGGTGAATGCCCCTCCCTCGCTTTACCACGAGAACGGAATAAGACAATATGCGGCCATTCGACCCTTCAGGTCCCGGTTAGCGCGACATTTTAAGAAAAACATTTACTTGGTTACTCATTATATAACATTTCAATCAATCAAAAACACAAACCAGTGTGATCGAATGCCTTTGCTTTTGTCACCAATACAATACTATACTCCCCTTGTCCTGTAGACTCCCTCTCAACTAGTCAAATGGTTGTATCAATGACTTTTTGCTTGCCATCGTCATCCTAAGTTTCATGTTGTCTTTTGGACTTGGTCAACATTTTTCAAAAACAAACATTATGTGTGACACATTCTCCCCTGAGCATCAAGTCGTTGAATCAAATAGATTTATCAATTTTTAAACTCTGTGCTCCTACTGATGTCATTCCATGTCATGTGCTATGGACAACCACTATTAACAATCCAAATGATATTAATAGTCCCTCTTGGTAAATCCTGCACATCTAACAAGAAACATTAATTTGAAATTGGGACCCAAGCCATGGCAATCCTAGGTCGTCCATCTGTATCAAAATAAATGACCTCACTCAATTCACAATCGAATCTCTCATCAATTTTTGGTGATTGCTCCGACGAATCCGAAGAAGAAACTTTAGATTTCCAAACATACTTCTATTCATTAAGTTCTTTTTGCTTAAAATGTGAAGTGTTTGAACATTCTCTATCATTTGAAAATTGTTTTGATTTTGAAAGCTCTTGATGTTCTAAAAGTTTTTTCAATCTTCTATTTCTCCTCCGCCTTTGAGTTCTAGAAACCCTAACCTCGGATTTTGAATTACCCTTTGGTGTATCACGAGGTTTAACCACATTTGGTTTAACAAAAGGCTTACTAGGAGTTCTTACCTTTTCTAGAGTAACGTTTTGGTTACCTTTGGCATTGTGAGGACAGTTGATCTTAATGTGACCCACAAGACCACAGTTAAAGCAAGATCTATTCTCACGATATTCTCTCATATAAGGAACCTTCATGCGATAAGATGTACTTGAAGAAGATTCGCCTACATGAACTTATTTTGGGTTTTGAGAATGAATAAACTTTTTCTCCACAGGTTTTGATTCAGGCTTCACCTTCTCTAGAACTACATGCCTCTTCTCTTTATTTTTGTAAGGATCCACCAAAATGTGTCCCATCGTATTACAATGAAAACATGTACGCCAGTCCTTATAATCCCTGGCATAATGGTTATGTTTTAATGAAGTATTTTCCGCTACGTTATTTTGATATTCAACCTTAAGAACTGTTTGTAAATGAGTAAATCCAACAAGTGAGGCCTCCCGGGTTTGGGGCCTTACAGTTAGCTACCTATAGATACATATTGAATGATCAATAATCTGGTAAACGTTTATTTATAAACTGAAACCTGTGAACTCACCAACCTCGTGTTGACATCTTTTCTTACATGTTTTCTCAGGTCGCTAAGATAAGGCACATGTGCACACATAGGACATGCATGGGATTCTTCTTTTGATTTATGTTTTATTAAACTATTTGGACTATTTTGAATTGTGTTTGGTTTGGACTTTTGGACTTATTGGGTGCGTGTGTTTTGCGCATTTACTTTCTTTACGCTTCCGCATTAAACTCTGAATGTTATGATATTTTCATTTGAGTCCCATGTAGAGTCGTTCAATGTAACTAATGACTGAGATCCTGGTTTGTTACTTCCCAAACGAAAAAACTCCGTTAGTGGAATTTGGGGGTGTGACAGTTTAAATTGAAGGTAAAAGGTTTTTAAAATGAATGAAATCTTTTATGAAAAGAAAAGAAAGGGCAAAGGTTTTAAAGAAGGCATTACAAATCTAATCTGTTGAATGAATGGAATTGGCGAATAAAGTCTGGGAATGTAATTCCCAGCCTTGTGGTAGATTATGGACAGCGAGCCATAGTTGCCATAAGAACAACAGGGGCAGTGTCTTTGTGGCCTGTCAAAGGTTATGATGTTGCACAACTGGTAAGGGAGTAACGACAGCTACTCAGGGGTTAACGTGACCCTACGAAGGTTAAATTATGATCCGACGGTGTTATGGCCGTGAGCCATAGCCGTCGATGGAAGTTGTCAGTTTATGGACATGGGAGCCATAGGGGCAACTAAATGAGTATTGTCGGTTCTCGTGCGGCTAAGCCTTGGGGCAATACAAAAGGGAATTGACGGAATGTATTGTATTGTCGGTCTTCGTGTAGTTAAGCCTTAGGGGCAATACAATATTAATGACGAAACGAATGGTAATGGATAATAATGTATGACTTAAATGAATGTTAAATGTTTTAAACGAACGATCCGTTCAACGGTGTTTATGATGATGATAAAATGTTCGAATGTTTTTAATGATTAACATAAGGCCCTGTTTTCTCATACATGATGTTAAACCCTAATGAATTATTGAATGATGAACCATTTCTTAAATCAAATGAAAACTTGAACTCACCAGCGTATCTGACTTTTAGTATGCACATTTAGGTTAAGGCAGGTTATGAGGATGGACGAGGATGCTCGGCTAGCGAGATGAGTTACCCGGCTGATCATGAAGACCGGCATCCCACTATGATTTGGTTACGATGTATTTATGTTTTAGACAATGTTTATGCTTCTGCATGTTTAAACAATGTTGACATTATGTTTGAATGAAATTTTCCGCTTCGTTATTTGATATTTAAGTTTAATAACTGTTTGTGAATGAGTAAATCCAACGAGTGAGGCCTCTCGGGTTTGGGGCCTTACAAGTTGGTATCAGAGCAATAGTTTGAGAGATTCGGACCACTCCCAGTGTCTGAACTTAAACTGTGAATGGGACCGAAAGCGGATGCCAGTACGGGTAACTCGAGCCATAGCATCAACTATGAAGGTAGTATATATTTACATGTATAGTATGCCTTAGAAATGGTTAGGTAAGGACTTGTGTTCTAATGGAATCACAAAGGTGGTCAAATAGAAATTGAAAGGTAGTGTAATGGTTAATTGCATATGGCCAGTGTATATTAACATGTTACAGTGCTTGTAGAATTCTAATTATTAACTAGCGTGATGATATTGGATTCCTTGTCTTATAGAACGAAATGGCAAGGAGAGGAAACGGAAGGCGTGGTCGGGGCCATACCGGTGGTCGTACCGGTGGTCGTAACAGTGGTCGCGGCTGGACCCCTACACGCCAAGAGTAAAGTGAAGAAGGAAGTGTTCACACTGAGCCAGAAATTAGTGTGCACGTGACTGACCCGACTCATGTCGGAGAATAACAATTCACTTTTGAATCGGAAGTCAGAGCGGCTTTGGCATGCGAGTTCATTGAGTTGATGAAGGTTTCTCTGCCAGGACTGTTGGAAGAAGCGTTAAAGAAGGCTAGTGAGACGGGTGGGTCTAACACGGCGGTTGGTACCCCGAACACTGAGGCAATCAACGCACCGCTTAACCGTGGTTGAGACTATAAGTCCTTTAAGGCATGTGACCCATCGGTCCTGACTGGGAAGAAGGACGCGGTGGCTACTTTTGACTGGGTGATACGTATGGAAGCCGCCATCCGTCTGAGTGAGTGTCGAGCAAATCAAGTTGTGAAACTTGTTGCTAACTCCTTGAGAGAGGAAGCGTCCCATTGGTGGGAAGGTGTACGTCAGGCTAAGGGGGGCGAGACGGTTGATGCAATGCTGTGGAACCATTTGAAAACTTTGGTGATTAAGAACTTCTGCCCGAGGAATGAAATCGAGAAGGTGGAAAGAGAGTTTCTGGGATTTAAATCCGGAAGTAAAACACATCGGCAATACACTACCAGATTCAATGAATTGGCACGTCTGGTGCCGCATCTGATCACGACTGAGGATAGAAAGATTGCTTGCTACATCCAAGGTTTGCCGGATAAGGTCCGTACTTTCATAAAAGCAAACACCCCTAGCACCTATGATTCGGTGGTGGAACTCAGTGGTGTAGTGTATGATGACCTGGCACTAAATGATGTTTCCATTGAGGAACCCAAAAATTAACCGAGCTTCCAAAACAAACGAACAGGTGGAAAGATGTTTGAGGCTCGTGATAAAAAGGCTCGGGTGGAGGAGATAGCGATGTGTAATAAGTATGGGAAGGAACATATGGGTGAGTGCAGACTGGGATCCAATCTATGCTTCAGGTGTGGCAAGACTGGACACTACTCACGTGAATGTCCCCAGCTCTTCAAATGCTACAACTGTGGGGAGAGTGGTCATATGAGCCAGGAATGCACCAAGCCCAGGATGGGTGAAGCCGGGAAGGGGAAAGGCCTGGAGAAGAAAGAAGAGAGGCCCCGAGCAAAGACTCGTGCGTACGCGTTGATGCAAGACCAGGCCAGGGTGGACCCCAATGTGGCGTCAGGTATGTTCATCCTTGACAACACTTTTGTTTCTGTGTTATTTGATTCGGGTGCCAGTAAGAGTTTTCTATCTGTGGCTTTTTATAAACGAGTGAAATACACTGTCAGTAAGCTAGAAAGGGCCTTTAGCGTAGAAACCGCTGAGGGTAGAGCTGCGAGAGTGACCGATGTAGTTGACAACTCCACGATAAAAATAGAAGGACATAGGTTCCCTGTCAGATTGTTTGTTATGGTTTTAGGAGTCTTTGATGTCGTGTTGGGTATGGATTGGTTAACTGCCAACGAAGCACAAATCATATGTAAACGAAAGATAATTCGACTCAAGGCTCCGGATGGTAGCAAAGTCGAGGTCTTTGGAGATCGTGACGCCCCGATGCCAAACGTCATCTCGATGATTAAGGCAACAAATTACTTGAGGCGTGGATGCGAGGCTTATCTGGTGTACGTAATTGACAAGTGTAAGGGATTGAAGGAACTGGACGATGTACCCATGGTACGCGAGTACCCGGAGGTGTTTCTAGAGGATTTTCCTAGGATACCACCCGACAGAGAGATTGAATTTCGAATCGACTTAGTACCAGATCCCTAGCCCGTGGCTAAGGCTCCATATCGATTAGCACCAGTGGAGATGAAAGAACTTATAGCCCAATTAGACGAACTACTTGAGAAGGGATTTATATAACCGAGTATCTCGCCTTGTTGTTTGTGAAGAAGAAGGATGGTTCGATGAGAATGTGTATTGATTATCGCGAGTTGAATAAACGAACGGTGAAGAACAAGTACTCTTTACCAAGGATCGACGACCTGTTCAATCAATTGCAAGGCGCAAGTTGGTTCTCAAAAATCGACCTTCGATCCGGGTACCATCAGTTGAAGGTGAGGGAAGAAGACATACCGAAAACTACATTTCGCACGCGTTATGGACATTTCAGGTTCCGCGTAATGTCTTTTGGATTGACGAACGCCCCCGCAGCGTTCATGGATTTGATGAATAGGGTATGTCGACCGATTGGTAATTGGGTTCATCGATGATATCCTCATCTACTCCAAGAATGAGGGTGATCACGCATGTCACTTAAAGGAGGTGTTGGAGGCTCTGAAGAAGGAAAGGTTGTATGCTTAGTTCTTCAAATGCGCGTTCTGGCTTAGGGAAGTCCAGTTCCTAGGTCACGTCATTAACCCGAACGGCATTATGGTTGACCCAGCAAAGATAATAACGGTAAGGGAATGGAATATTCCTAAGACGCCAACTGAAATCCGCAGTTTCTTGGGATTGGAAGGCTACAATCGGAGATTCATCCGGGATTTCTCGAAAATAGCTTCTCCGTCAACAAAGTTGACTCGAAAGGAGGTAAAGTACGAATGGGGTTCGACCCAGGATGAGGCGTTTAAGGAATTGAAGGAGAAGCTAACCAAAGCTCAAGTCTTGGCCCTTCCCGAGGGCAATGAAGACTTAGTGGTATACTTTGACGCTTCGGGTCAGGGATTGGGATGCGTGTTGATGTAACGCGGGAGTGTGATCGCGTATACGTCACGACAGTTGAAGTTCACGAAGCGAATTATCCGACTCATGATTTGGAACTTGCTGCTGTCGTATTCGCATTGAAAATCTGGAGGCACTACCTTTACGGGGCGAAGTTTACTATTTACTCCGACCATAAAAGTTTGAAGTACTTCTTCAAAAAAAGGGAACTTAATATGAGGCAGAGACGATGGTGGGAACTATTGAAAGACTATGACTGTGAAATCATATACCATCCTGGAAAGGCAAACGTGGTGGCTGACGCTCTAAATAGAAAGGATGTGACTGCTCCTATTAGAGTGAAAGCTTGCCAGTTGGTAGTAACATCAGATGTGATGAGGGAAATTGAAATAGCTCAAGATGAAGCACTTAAGGAAGAAAACATAAAGAAGGAAAGGATGGTTGGCCAACAGGACAAGTTGGAATATAACACCATTGGTGTTAGGACACGTTTTGGACGGGTATGGATACCTATGGGTGGCGAGCTTAGAACCAAAATCTTGGATGAGGCTCATAAGTCTCGGTACTCTATCCATCCTGGTACCAATAAAATGTACCAAGATCTGAGGAAGGAATACTGGTTGCTTGGAATGAAACATGAGGTGCCAAAGTATGTAAGCAAGTGCTTGACATGGTCACGAGTAAAGGCCGAACACCAGAAACCGTATGGAAAGATTCAACAACTTGATATACCGGAATGGAAGTGGGAACACATTACCATGGACTTCATAACCAAGCTACCTCGCACAGCTAAAGGTCATGACACCATTTGGGTAATTGTGGACCGTTTAACGAAGAGTTCTCATTTCCTACCTATTCGCGAGATGTTCTCGTCGGAGAGGTTAGCGGAAGTATTTGTTAACGAAGTCGTAGCACGGCATGGGATGCCTTTGATGATCGTATCTGACCAGGACACATGATTCACATCGAGGTTCTGGAAAATATTTCACGAGGCGATGGGCATGAGGCTTAATATCAGCACGGCATACCACCCACAAACGGATGGTCAGTCTAAAAGGACCATTCAGACATTGGAGGATATGCTTCGTGCTTGTATTATCGATTTTGGAGGCAGTTGGGACAGTCATTTGCCGTTAGCCGAATTCTCCTACAACAACGGTTATCACACGACGATAGGCATGTCGCCTTATGAAATGTTGTATGGGAGAAGATGCAGGACCCAGGTTTGTTGGGGTGAGATTGGACAGAAGGAATTAGGAAGTATTGAAGTCGTAAGAGAAACATCGGAAAGGTTTGATCAAATCAAAGCAAGAATGAAGGCCGCACAAGATCGTCAGAAATCCTATGCGGATAAACGACGAAGGCCTATTGAGTTTGATGTTGGGGACAGAGTAATGTTGAAAGTGTCACCCTGGAAGGGAATCATACGATTCAGGAAGAGAGGAAAGTTAAGTCGGAGGTTTGTCGGACCATTCAGGATAATGGCACGGGTTGGTGAAGTCGCTGATCGGTTAGAGCTGCCTGATGAGTTAAGTGGGATTCATCCTACCTTCCATGTATCATACTTGAGAAAGTGTTTGGCGGATGAATCGGCTCACGTACCACTTACTGACATCGAGGTCGAAAACAGCCTTAACTACATCGAAGAACCAGTGGCCATCTTAGACAAAAAGGAGAAGCGTTTGCGTAATATAATTATTCAATTGGTTAAAGTCCAATGGAAGCACCGAAAGGGATCGGAATCTACTTGGGAAATGGAGACGGAAATGAAGGAGTCGTACCCTCAACTATTTGACTTATGATAGGTTTCGGGGATGAAACCTATTGTAAGGGGGTAGACTTGTAACATCCCAAAAATAAAAAGACGGTGATAATAACGGAATAAATGAACGAGGCATGACAGGCCGGGCCGGCGGGCTAGAAGGGGCGAACATAGGGGGAGCCTCCCCTATAAATAGCCTAAGTCACCACCCTTTCTCTCATTTGCAACATCTAGAGAGAGAAACTGTAGAGAGAGAAAGTTGGCTGATCGACCCGAGATTTCAGCAAAGTGTTGCTCCATAGCTCGTGAGAAGAACCTCCGAATCAGAAGCTCGATACAGGAAACGATCTAGCCTAGATCTGAGTTTTTGTTCGGTTTTGGGTTTTTCGGGTTTTGGATGAAAAGGTAACGTTTTTATGGATGAAACTAGAAGAAAAACATAGATTTGAGTTCTTTAATGAAAAGCAAACGTTTTGAATGTAAACAAGTTCGGGATCTTGACGTGATCAGACCCGAATGCGAGAGTTAGGGTTTTTGCGGGGAAGTAGATCCTGTGTACTTATCAAGTACGCATGTCACACCCCGACCGATGGCGGAATCATCGGGGCGGGACATGTAAGACTGTTCATAGCACATGGTTGACTAAATTGAAATATATTAAAGTTAAATTTCCATTACAATTAATCCAAGTACAAACCAAATGCAAACAAGAAACATAAAACAACTCATAAAATTTTGATTTAAATTGCTAAGTCCAAATCCTATATTGAGCACGTCTTCAATCATTCTCACATAGTAGGGCCTAAAACATGAATAAAATAAATTCAACTAAAAAGTTGGTGAGTATAACACAGTTGTAAATAGATAGCATATAGTTGAAAACAAATCCTTTACAAAACATGATAAAATAAGGCATTTATGGGGAGCAGCTATTGTGTAACCATGTACAACCAAACCTTGTAACTAGCATGCAAAAAAATTGTGTTGTCGGTTTCAATCACCGCGCACCATGGGTGGGTTTGTCAGACTCAATAGATCTATCATTGAAAACCGTCGGCTTGTATAGTTAATGATTGCACATAATCGCATACAAAGGTTAGCACAACTAGCACTCGGGCACAAAGCTCAAATTTTGCACACATGTATGTAAATAGGATTTTGCACTTGTGTTGTTTGCGTAAATGTAAATGTGTAATGTGTATAGAGTTCATGTTCCACCCCAAAAGTGTAAAAGAGTAAAAAGGGGTTGTGAATACTCACTTGATATGGAGATGTAGCTAACAAAGAGTACAGATAAAATAAGGGCTCTTGATACGCACGGGTTAACCTAGATAGTAATGTATATTGAATCAAATTGGTGTACAAAGTTTAAGTCTAACATTGAAGGTTGAATTTGTGTATAAAAATTATTAAATGAAATATATAAAGTTGTAGTAATCATTTTTGGATTATTTGATTAAAGTTTGGAATTTAAATAATAAAATAGAATTCTTATAAAATTATTGATTATGAAAATAATGCATGTGTTAAATGTAAATTAATAAATAAGTAAATGATTATAGTTTATGAAATAATGTAAATATTGATTGTAATTAAGTATAAATAAATAAATGATTTTTGTTTAAATATTAAATAAATAATTATTATCTTATTTATTTATAAACTTGTAACTTAATCAATTAAAAACATCATTTAAGTGTAAGATAAATATAAATTTAATTTTTATAAACTTTTTAAATAAACTTTTAAATAAATAATATTTATCTCTTCAAATACAGAAAACATATCTTTATAAAATTTGAAACATTTATTGATCGAAAAATATAAAATTATAATTTTGTTACAATTTCTGAGTCACACACGACCGTGCCTCGGAAGGGCACGATCGTGCTCAAGCCACGGGCGCGACCGCGCTAGTCGGGGCGCGACCGGGTTGATAAACAGAGGGCACAAACTAGGCTAGTCAACAGGCACGACCGTGCCTTGGCTTGGCACGGTCGTGTCTATGATTTTTAGACACAACAGAGGCTAGCCCAAAGGGCATGATTAGGTCTGGACAGGAGGACACGACCGCGCTGCTAGTCGGCACGACCGCGTTTCATGAGGCACGGTCGCGCTAGATGATTAGCGCGACCGTGTCTCTTCCAAATCAGACACGAATTGAACAAATCTTGTATTTATAGCGCTGGGTTTGATAGGGCTTTTTATTACTGAGTTATTACGAGTCTCTTCATATAATTTAATTGCATGTAAATCGTGTTTAAGTATGGATTCGATTAAATATTTTCTTATCAAAATAATCATTCTGATTCGGACGATTTCTGTAATGAAAGCCCAGATTGATAGGGGGCTTTTGATATATGGACCGAAAAGAAAAGGAGGGATGATTCAATTACCTCAAACAGTAAGGAATTGATAGCGATCGGAAGGAGGGAGTCCGGCGTCGACGGTAGCGGTTTCCGGCGACTTCTACTGCGATTCCGTCTAGTCCAGAGAGTCCAATAATAACAGGGGAGATTGCTGAATAGAATTTCTTGATTGCTTGAGAGGAACTTGATTGAATTTTAGGATTTGAGTCTTGAGGGAAAAGATCGACGGTTTTTCTTGAGAGGAAGAGAGTTTTGATAATAATAATCGTAATCAACTGAGTTATTTTCCTTGACAATGAGAATGAAACGTAACCGGGTTTGAATTCGAACGATCGAGCGTTTTGAAATCACATTTACGTTTTGACCCAAGAGAGGCGCGACCGTGCTTAGGCATCGGGCGCGATCGTTCCAGGACCAGTCGCGCGATCGTGCCGAGGCACTTGGCGCGACCGTGCCAGGACGAAGCAAAACTTTTCAACTTTAGTCCTTGACTTTTCAGGTTTGATTAGTTTGAAATAAATAGTTACTTGTATAGCGTTTAAGTGTATATAATCGAGCAAAACTTGTAAATTTGTATTGAATCATTGCATTTAGTTTACGGTAAGCAAAATAATAAGGCAGTGCACGAGCATTGAATTTGAAATTGCATTACATTGAATTGAAATATGGCTACTAAAAATCAAAAATGTTACAGTCTCCCCATGTTGAGAGAATTTCGTCCCAAAATTTAGCTAGAGGAAATAACAGTATCATTAAAAAGATAAGGGTACTTGAGCTTCATTTGGTCTTCTCGTTCCCAAGTGAACTCAGGACCACGCTTAGATTCCCAACGAACTTTGACAATAGGAATGCGACTTCGCTTGAGCTGTTTGACTTCACGATCCATAATTTCCACCGGCTTCTCAACGAAGTGCATCGTTTCATCAATGCGCACGTCGTCAAGCGGTAATGGAGATTTTCATCAGCGAGACACTTTCTCAGATTAGATATATGAAATGTAGGATGCACATTGCCAAGAGATGGAGGTAACTCGAGCTTGTAGGCCACTTTCCCAATCCTTTCAAGGATCTTGAATGGACCAACATAACGAGGTGCTAACTTGCCTTTCTTTCCAAAACGAATCACGCCCTTCCATGGAGACACCTTTAGAAGAACAAGGTCACCGACTTGGAATTCCAAGGGTTTTCGACGTTTGTCGGCATAACTCTTTTGCCGACTCCTCGCTACTCGAATATTGTCACGGATTTGAATAATCTTGTCGGATGTTTCTTGAATTAACTCGGGACCAGTGATTTGTGCTTCACCAATCTCGTTCCAACAGATAGGAGAACGACACTAGCGACCATAGAGAGCTTCGAATGGAGCCATGTTGATACTTGTGTGGTAGCTATTATTGTAAGAGAAATCAATGAGGGATAAATGTGAATCCCAATTGCCACCAAAATCGATTACGCAAGCTCTAAGCATGTCTTCAAGAGTTTGGATTGTTCGTTCGGTTTGACCATCAGTTTGGGGATGGTAAGCCGTGCTCAAATCCAATCGTGTACCAAGAGCAGTTTGGAGAGATTGCCAAAATTGAGAAGTGAACCGGGCATCTCGATCAGATATTATGTTCAAAGGAACACCATGACGGCTCACAATTTCATCAATGTAAATTCGGGCTAGTTTCTCAACCCGATAGTCTTCACGGATAGGCAAGAAATGAGCAGATTTGGTGAGTCGATCAATGATCACCCAAATACTATCATAACCACTCGAGGTGCGAGGGAGTTTGGTAATGAAATCCATAGCTAGATTCTCCCATTTCCACACGGGAATTTCTGGTTGTTCGAGTAAACTAGATGGACGTTGATGTTCGGCTTTGACTTTGGAATAGGTTAAGCATTTGGCCACATAAAGAGCTATGTCTTTCTTTATACCGGGCCACCAATAAAGTTGGCGAAGATCTTGGTACATTTTATCCGCACCAGGATGAATAGAATAACGAGTCTTATGAGCCTCGTTCATGAGAAATGCACGGAGATCGTCGCGATCGGGAACCCAAATACGGTTCAAGTAATAGAGTAAGCCATTGGGTTTTGATTCAAGAAGGAGTTCAACACCACATGACATTTCTTCGTACATGTTACCCTCGATTACCGAGACGTGTTGAGCTTCTAAGATATGGGTTTGAATATCGGTTTGAATACGGGCACAATGAAGCATAACATGGTCCTTTCGACTCAAAGCATCGGCTACAACATTCGCTTTGCCGGGATGGTAACGAATCTCGCAGTCGTAGTCGTTAAGGAGTTCGACCCAACGTCGTTGCCTCATATTGAGTTCTTTTTGGTTGAAAATATGTTGAATACTTTTGTGGTCGGTGAACACCACACATTTCGTGCCATATAGGTAATGTCTCCAAATCTTTAACGCGAATACGACCGCACCCAACTCGAGATCGTGCGTCGTATAATTCTTCTCATGAACTTTGAGTTGCCTTGATGCATAAGCGATTACTTTGCCTCGTTACATGAGAACACAACCAAGACCTTGGTTAGAAGCATCACAATAGACAACTAAATCATCATTTCCGTCGGGGAGAGTCAATATGGGAGCATTGCACAGCTTTTTCTTGAGGGTTTGAAAAGCCTCTTCTTGTTTCGGTCCCCATTCATAAGTCAAAGCGGTAAGAGGGACAGCAATGTTGGAGAAGTTTGAGATGAAACGACGATAATAACCCGCAAGAGCAAGAAACGAACGAACTTCGGTAGGAGTCTTCGGGGCATTCCAATTCTTAACCATTTCAATCTTAGCAGGATCAACATGAATACCCTTGTCGTTGACGATGTGACCAAGAAATTGAACTTCTTTTAGCCAAAATTCGCATTTGGAGAATTTGGCATATAGTTGTTCTTTTCTCAAGAGTTCCAAAACCAATCTAAGGTGTTGTTCATGATCGGCTTTAGTCTTGGAATAGATTAAGATATCGTCAATGAAGACAATCACGAATTTATCAAGGTACGGTTTGCACACATGATTCATGAGATCCATGAAAACTGCGGGTGCATTGGTTAACCCGAAAGGCATAACCATGAACTCGTAATGACCATACCTTGTTCGAAAAGCAGTCTTAGGAATGTCATCTTCTTGAACACGAAGCTGATGATAACTGGATCGAAGATCAATCTTCGAGAAGCAAGTAGAACCTTGAAGTTGATCAAAGAGATCATCAATTCTGGGTAAAGGATAACAGTTCTTGATAGTAAGCTTATTGAGTTCGCGGTATTCAATACACATGCGAAACGATCCATCCTTCTTCTTAACAAATAAGACGGGTGCACCCCACGGTGAATGACTCGGACGGATGAATCCCTTGTCGGAGAGCTCTTGAAGCTGACTTGCAAGTTCTTGCATTTCAGAAGGTGCAAGACGATAAGGGGCTCTAGCCACGGGGTTAGCTCCAGGTATAAGATCAATACGGAACTCTACTTGACGAACGGGAGGAAGACCGGATAAATCCTTAGGAAAAACTTCGGGGAAATCCCGAATGATCGGAATGTCTTGGATACTCTTCTCCTTGACATCCTTATGAACAATATGAGCTAAGAAAGCAATGTACTTTTTTCGTAAGTACTTTTGAGCGGTAGTACACGACATCAACTTAAGTCCCTTGCAAGGCTTTTCACCAAAAACTCTTAAGGTTTCTCCCGATGGTAGCGGAATTTGGATACACTTTTCAAAGCAAATGACTTCGGCATGATGATTTGATAGCCAATCCATACCTATGATAATATCAAAGCTTCCTAGTGACATTGGAACAAGGTTGATTGGGAATGTGTGATCATTAAGTTCTAAAGAGCAATCATAGATAATGGACTCAATTGTAAGGGAGTCACCATTTGCTACTTCAACGTAAATGTTTTCTCTAATTGGGACCGAGTCTTTGCAAGTAAAGGTTCAAAATTAAGTGACACAAAACTTTTATCGGCTCCGGTATCGAATAAAATGGAGGCATATTGACTATTAACAAGAAACGTACCATTGACCATGTCATTGTTGGCTTGAGCTTCGTTGGCGTTTATGTTGAACGCACGCCCACGAGCTCCACCTTGTCTAGCATTTGCAAGTCTTGGACATTGATCACGAAAATGGTTCGGGTCACCACACTCATAGCAAGCACGCCCATTAGCAATGGCGGGAGCACCATGATTAGCCACATGAGGTACGGTTCGGTTTGGAGGGTTGACTTGGCCAGTAAGAGCTTTGGTCCTACAAACACTAACCGTATGACCATATCTCCCACAATAAGTACAAAGGCGACATGGGATGTTTTCGGGATGATGGTAGTTGCAGGTGGCACAAAGTGGGTAGATTCCAACATATGGCTTTTTAGCCGGCGCTTGAACCATAGGTGCAGCTTGGTTGACGGGAACAGCAGGAGTAATCACAGTAAAATTTCTAACCTTCCTCTTTCTATTACTGCGAGAGGGCTCGGTTGTGGCTTCTTTGTTGTGAGTAGGAGGGGTTACGGTTTCAGAAACTTTCTTAGTACCCTTCTTAGTAAGTGTTCCCGCTTTCACATGGTTATCAGTTAAGGTAGCGGATAGTCGAATAGCATCCTCCAGAGTAGCAGGATTTCTACCTAAGACAGTATCTTGGATTTGTCTTGGTAGCCCACCAATATACTTCTCGATACAACGGGACAAAGGAGTGACCATGTGGGGCACTAGAAGACTCAACTCATGGAACCGAGTTGTATATGCTAAGCTTTCCCCACTATCTTGGGCAAGATCCCAAAATTCAGCTTCTAACTTTTTCACTTCATTTCGAGGACAGAACTCCTCGGTCATAAGCCTTTTTACCTCATCCCAAGGTAAGGCCATAGCTACATCAACACCCCTATTCCTTTTCTCCCCATTCCACCATGTAAGTGCCAGTTTTTGTAGGACACTTGTAGCATGACGAACACGGAGGTTGTCGGGACAGTCGCTATTGAGAAAGGTATTCTCAATGCTTTCGAACCATTGAAGGAGTCCAGTAGCTCCTTCGGTACCATAGAACTTTAGGGGATTGCACGAGTTGAAGTGCTTGAAGGTGCATTGAGATGGATTATTACCACCATTTCCACCATTTCCACCATTATTACCACTATTGCTTCCATTTCCACCATTGTTGCCATTGGTGGCACCATTGGCTTGGGTATGTTGTGTCGCCAATTGAGTAAGAATAGCAGCAATGTCGGTGTTGGCGTTGGTTGCGGGAGCACGACGAGGAGGCATTCTACAGATTTTTCACAAGACAAGAAAAATTGTATGACCTTATTAGATTTGATAGGATTTAATAGAATGAGATAACAAAAATAAAAATAGATATTCTTAGTTTGGATTGTACTCAAAAGTGACAAAATCACTTGAATACCATGGCACATTAAGGTTAATTAAACTTATATAATTTTCAAGGAGACATGCTTTAGCCTATAAGTAAACACTCATCTCGGGAATTCCCAGGAAAGCATACGGGTCCCTCGGTTGATTGGGATTTATGCGAAATGCTTTCCTAGACAGAAAACCCAAAATACAGGTGTCACCCTTCCAGATTGCACGTGTCCTCAAATAATTTAACAAGTTTAAAAACCTTAACGAAGAAATAAAAATTTTAAAGATTTTTGTTTCAAGGATTTTTCCACATGCTTAGAAAGGATAAGGATAGAAAGAAGATATAAGTATTATGAGGTTTTAGAATATAGGAAAGGATATTATTTATTTAATTATTAAGAATATCCTAATAGGTCATGGATTTAAAACACATAAGTCATCAAAATGAAATAATAAGTAATCATACTGAGCATGTAACATATAACATGTAGCACATAGCACATAATCATGAAGCATAGCATAAGGGGTTGTCCTAAAGTTATAGTCTAGGTCAAAGGTGTCTAATAACCTAGTTCCCTATAACCAAGGCTCTGATATCAATCTGTCACACCCCGACCGATGGCGGAATCATCGAGGCGGGACATGTAAGACTGTTCATAGTACATGGTTGACTAAATTGAAATATGTCACCCCCAATTTCAACTAACGGAGTATTACCGTTTGGGAAGTGACAAACCAGGATCTCAGACACTAGTTACATTGAACGACTCTACATGGGACTCAAAATGAAAATATCTTTTAAATCATAGTATCAATGCGGAAGCGTAAAGAAAGTAAATGCGCAAAATACACGCGCCCAAAACCAAAGTCCAAAAGTCCAAACGTCCAACCAAACAAAGTACATTAAAATAATTCAATCAACATAAATAGACACAAAGCAAAGCAGTTGAATCCCATGCATGCCCTAACGTGCACCTGTGTCTTAGTTTAGCGTCCTGAGAAAACATTTAAGAAAAAGTGTCAACACGAGGTTGGTGAGTTCACAGGTTTCAATATATAAATAAACGTTTACCAGATTTATTGTACAATCAACATATATACCAAATGAGTAGCTAACCCATTTTCATTGTTTGCTATTACGCTCGTAACCGTAAACTGACTGTTTGTATTGCCTCCCACCAGGTCTATCAACCACGGTGCACGTTTAGGTCAATATTGCACCCGTCCGATATCCAATCGTGTTAGCGCGACTAACGCGGGTGAGGTTTGTCAAACCCAGTAGTACTACCCAACATACCTCGCTATATTCATATTTAAACGGTTCGATGTGAGGACTTTTATGATAGAGTTTACGCATAGTCATAACAATTGATATAAAATGAAGTACAAAAATCAAAGAGTTTGTATCATGTTTTCTCCCCCAGTTTAAAAGCAGTAAAAGGGGCCGTGAAAAATCACCTGATTGCGAAGGTAGTAATCACACAAGTACAAGATTAAAATCTCAAGTGGTAGCCTGACACGGCTCACGAATGCCCTAGAATTACAACATAATTATTAGGGATAAAATGAAATATGTGACGACGACACGGAATAAGGAACGTCCTAAAGGAAACGCTCTAAAGATTAACGAGTAAACGAACGTGTCCACGAAAATGAGAATTCTTAATTAGGATAAATACGTTTCACGATGAATGACAAACAATATATAATAAATATATTCGAGCGTTTTCGCCATTAAATAATGGCCTAAGAAAATAATATAATATATATTATTTTTAGATTTAACAAAAATTCACAATAAACAATTTCACGACAAAATAATAATTCTATTATTTTATTCGAGGATAAAAACGAGCGAAAATAGTATAAATAATTATATCATTTTGTTAGATTGAAACGTCTCATAATATTTATAAATGTAGTGAATTAATATTTAAATAACTAATATTTTAACCGGAGTCACGGAATTAAATATATTATTTTATTTGAAAACACGGATTTAATAATAATATAATATATATTATTATAATATTGAGAACAATAATAACGATGCGTTAAAAATTCCAAACCCGAGCCTACGGGTGATTTTTCCGGTTCAAAACACATAATATATTAATATAATAATGTGGGATTTGATTATGTATTAAAACAAAGGCTAGAAAAATGATTAAAAATAAAACGTGTGTGGAGAGACTCGAACCCGGGTCTCTCCCACACTAGCACACTGACCTAACCAACCCGTCCAGCATGGGAACCGCGAAATAACTCATACTAGAATGGTTTTAATCATCACGATTATCAAGTCCCTACCCCAAACGCGATTTCGAACCAAATCCATCCCAAATCCGGTGAATTCGATCGCGATTGGAAACAGGGGTTTAGGGGTTTTGTTTGTCAACCGAAATCGAGTTTGAGGGTAGTTTTCATTTCAAAAACAACAAGTTTAAATCCGTTTAATTCTCGTTTTAGAAACCGAAACCCTAGATATGAACTAAGAATCAAATTGATCGATTTGGATATTAAATCTTCCTGGAATCATGGGGCTTTTACTGGTTTAAGTGTTGCGAAACTACCCCTGTAGTTTAATTGCATTGAGACTGTGTCAAAAATCAAAACCCCCAAATCGATTATGAACAAACCCTAGGATTTGGATCTAGTTCAATTCGATGATAATTGAATCAATTGATATGGGGTTTTCAAAGAGTGACAAGTTACGAATCTGATGGTATGGTTTAATTTGATAAAAACAGTGTTTAAGATCAAAATCCCCAAAATCGGATATGAAGAACCCTAATTTCCGGATCTTGTAAAATTGAGTGTTGTTTGATTTAATTAACATAGGGCTTTCGTTATACAAGTGATTACGAGTCAAATGGTATAGATTAATTGGATTATAAATATGTCTAGGATCAAAAGCCCCAAATCGAGTTTCATATGAACCCTAGATTAGTGATCTTGCTAAGATCGATGTTGTAAGCCCTAATTGACATAGGGCTTTTCATTAGGAGGTAAAAACGAAAGTGAGGATGTGATAATTTACCATAAACAGTTGTGAATTGACCGAGATCGACTAGAATGTGTTTCGACTTGTGCGACTTTGATCTCCGACGGGTTGGACAGCTTCTCCGATCGAAGTAAGTAGTGTAGCAGGTTCCACAAGGTGCGAATAAGATATGTGAGAGTTCAATTTGTAACAAAAATACAAGGATCCGTCGAATTTGATGCGTACGAGGAGGTGGTCGACGGTTACGGGTTTAATACCCATAATTAAGATTAATTCGAACTTATAACTATGATCAATGACTCAATGATGGTCGTTACTACTATTAATTCCCATTTCAGTTACGAATTCGAACGATTTTCAATTGAGGGATGTGAATTTGGACCAAAAACTCTCGGTTTGACTTTACAAAGTCAACACGAACCACATCACCCAATTTTGACTTCAGAAGTCAACAGAATTAGGGTTTGGATTAATTACACTACCAGCCCTTGTAGTTCTAGTTTAAACATTGACAGAATTGGCCCCTGGGGTTAGATTTAACTGGTTTCAGTTAACGGGGTTAAGTTTCAGTTAGGATTTTTAACGGAATTGTTAATGGAGTTAACCGGAAAAGTCGGGTTGTCACATCATTCCCTAGTTGAAAGATTTTTCGTCCCGAAAATTTAAAAATAAAAAAAAATTTCCGGATGTCACATCATCCCCTAGTTGAAATAATTTTCGTCACGAAAATTAGAATAGTACCTTAAGAATTTGAAGTTGGGTGCTTGAACAGATTAGGATATTTGCGCATCATCTGATCCTCGCGTTCCCACGTGAATTCCGGTCCGCGTTTCGAGTTCCAACAGACTCTAACAATGGGGATTTTGCTGCGCTTTAACGTTTTTACTTCCCTGTCCATAATTTCGACAGGTTCTTCGATGAAACGTAACTGCTCATCAACATGTAGTTCCTCCAGAGGAACTGCGAGTGATTCGTCTGCCAGGCATTTCTTTAAATTTGAGACGTGAAAGACGTTGTGCACACCACTAAGTCTTTCAGGTAGGTCCAGTTGATACGCGACTGGTCCGATTCTCTTTAATATTTTGAAAGGTCCAACATAACGAGGACTCAGTTTACCTCGTTTTTCGAAATGAATGACACATTTCCAAGGTGAGACTTTGAGTAAGACCATGTCACCTATTTGAAATTCCAAAGGTTTACGACGCTTGTCGGCATAGCTCTTTTGACGATCACGAGCTGCCGCCATGCGGTTTCTAATTTGAACGATCTTTTCGGAAGTTTCAAATACAAGTTCAGGACCTGTGAGTTGGCTATCCCCAACCTCGGTCCAACAAATGGGAGAACGGCATTTCCGTCCTTAAAGTGCTTCAAATGGAGCTGCCTTGATGCTAGTGTGATAGCTGTTGTTGTAGGAGAACTCCACCAACGGTAGGTGAGATTCCCAAGTGTTACCGAAATCGATCACACAAGCTCGTAGCATGTCCTCCAGAGTTTGGATAGTACGTTCTGTTTGACCATCGGTTTGAGGATGGTAAGCTGTGCTCATATCTAGACGCGTGCCTAATGCTTTATGCAATGACTGCCAGAAACGGGAAGTGAATCGTGCATCACGATCCGAAATAATAGAGATTGGCACTCCGTGTCGAGAGACTACTTCTTTCAAGTATATTCGAGTGAGTTTATCCATTTTGTCGGTTTCTTTGATTGCTAGAAAGTGAGCAGATTTTGTTAGGCGATCCACAATTACCCATATAGTATCACATCCGGTAGGGGTTCGTGGTAATTTGGTAATGAAGTCCATGGATATTTGTTCCCATTTCCACATGGGAATTTCAGGTTGTTGTAGGAGACCGGACGGTTTTTGGTTTTCAACTTTGACCTTCGCGCAGGTCAGACACTTGCTAACATAAGTGGCTATATCGGCCTTCATCTTCGGCCACCAATATAGTATTTTTAGATCATGGTACATTTTATATGAACCCGGATGAATGGAGTAACGAGATTTATGAGCTTCATCCATGATTAGTTCCCTTAAATTTCCAAACACTGGAACCCATATTCGTTCGACAAAGTAACGAATTCCGTCAGATTTTACTTCAAGTTGTGCTTCCATGTCGCATGTACCTTCTAACGGTAGGTTATCTTCTTTCAAGGCTTCAAGTTGAGCACTACGGATTCTGTCAGGCAATCCAGGGTGAATAGTAAGTTGTAACGCTCGAACTCGTTTGGGTTTCGTTTCCTTTCGGCTTAGTGCATCAGCCACAACGTTAGCTTTACCCGGATGATACCGGATCGCATAGTCGTAGTCATTTAAAAGTTCAACCCAACGACGTTGTCGCATGTTCAACTCCTTCTGCTCGAAGATATGCTGGAGGCTCTTGTGGTCGGTGTAGATGGTGCATTTGGTACCGTACAAGTAATGTCTCCATATCTTAAGTGCAAAAACTACTGCTCCCAACTCTAGGTCATGAGTGGTGTAGTTTTTCTCGTGAACCTTTAACTGACGTGAAGCGTATGCGATTACCTTTTCGCGTTGCATTAAGACACAACCCAGACCTTGAATAGATGCATCACAATACACCACAAAATCATCGGTTCCTTCCGGAAGAGCTAAAATAGGTGCACTGCAAAGTTTCTGTTTGAGATGCTGGAAAGCTGATTCTTGGTTATCGCCCCAATTATAGGCTTTTCCTTTTTGAGTTAGGGCGGTGAGAGGTTGCGCAATCTTTTAAAATCGTTCGATAAAACGACGGTAATATCCAGCCATTCCCAGAAATTGTCGCACTTCAGTCGGAGTCGTCGGTGCTGCCCAATTCTTGATGGCTTCTATTTTGGACGGGTCGACATGTATCCCTTTTTCATTTACCACATGCCCTAGAAATTGAACCTCTCGAATCCAAAATTCACATTTGGAAAACTTAGCATAAAGTTGCTCTTGCTTAAGTAGTTCCAAAATTAGACGCATGTGTTCTTCATGTTCTTCCTCGTTCTTGGAATAAATAAGGATGTCATCGATGAAAACGATAACAAACTGGTCAAGGTAAGGCTTACACACACGGTTCATGAGATCCATGAATACCGCAGGTGCGTTGGTTAAACCTAAAGGCATGACCATAAATTCGTAATGGTCGTACCTCGTTCTGAATGCAGTCTTAGAGATATCTTCTTCTCTAACTCTTAACTGATGATAGCCGGACCTAAGGTCTATTTTGGAATAGAAACTTGATCCTTGGAGTTGATCAAAATGGTCATCGATACGAGGTAAAGGGTAGCGGTTCTTGATTGTAACTTCATTCAGCTCCCGGTAATCAATACACATACGGAACGTACCGTCCTTCTTCTTGACAAATAATACCGGAGCTCCCCACGGTGATGAACTAGGTCGGATGAAACCTTTATCCAATAAGTCTTGCAACTGAGTGGACAGTTCCTGCAATTCATTGGGTGCTAATCGATAAGGTGCCCGAGCAATCGGTGCTGCTCCGGGTGCTAGGTCAATTTGGAATTTAACCTGACGGTGTGGTGGCAGACCGGGCAAATTCTCGGGAAATACTTCCAAAAATTCACGCACAACGGGAATATCTTCGATCTTCTTCTCTTCTGACGGCTGTTCAGCAACAAGGGCCAAAATGGCCGTATGCCCCTTTCGAAGACATTTTTGTGCTTTCATGAAGGATATGATACCCATGACAGTACCAACCCTTTCGCCCCTGAACTGAAAGAATTTCTCCACTCGGGAGGGGTATGCGAACGATTTTCTCATGAAAAATGATTTCCGCTTGGTTTCTAGACAACCAATCCATGCCGACGATTACATCAAAACTACCAAGTGTGACCGGCATAAGGTCGATATCAAGAATATGGCTAGCTAGATCAAGCTTAAAACCCTTAAGAATGTGGGTTGCTTCAATTATTTGGTCGTCAGCTATCTCTATTACATACTTAGCTTCTAACAGAATTGGAGTTCCTTTTATCATATCACTAAGTTTCTTAGATATAAAACTCCTATCGGCACCAGTGTCAAAAAGGACAGAAGCAAAGTAATTATTTAAGAGAAATTTACCGGTGACCACGTTATGATCGTAGCGAGCCTCTCCGGATCCCAGTACAAAAGCTCTTCCTTTCGCCCCATTTCCTCCACTACCACCGTTATTACCGTTATTCCCACCATTGTTGTTTTGATTGGGGTTGTTACCATTGTTGCCCTGGTTATTACCGTTACCACTACCACTGCCATTACCATTTCCACCCTTTTTCAACTGAGGACAATTCCTTTGAATGTGCCCCTCTTTACCGCACTGAAAACATCCCCTCGTGAATCCCTTTGATTGAAATGGTTGTTTGTTCGGGAGTGCAACTCTACAGTCCTTCGCAGCGTGGCCCATTTTGCCACACCGCTGGCAACGTTGTCGGTCACAAGTGCCCGTGTGGTGATAACCGCATTTGTTGCACTTGGGGTACCTCCCAGCATATTCCCCTTGATTCGGACCTGATGAGGTCGTTTGATTAAAGTTTATAGCAGGCTCAAACTTTCGTTGCTGTTGGTGCTGAGGTTGATTGGGTTGGGATCCTTTAGAATTAGAGTGGGAGTGTGAGTGGGAGTGATGGTCGAACTTGCGCTTATTGTTGTCGGTGGGCTTAGAAACCGAACCTCTTGGAGGTAAAGTTCCCTGTGTCACTGCCTGATCGGTTAATTTGTGAGCAAGTCTGATGGTCTGTTGGATGGTGGTAGGGTTGGATGAGGTCACCATGCTTTGAATCTGAGGTACCAAACCTCCAATGTATAGTTCAATCCGTTTGTAATCCGGAGTCACCATGTGTGGGCACATGGTAGCAAGTTCGTGCGAACGGGTAGTGTAGAGTTCAATTTCTGAACCCTCCATCTTAAGGTTCCAGAACTCTCCTTCTAGCTTTTGAATTTCATCTCATGGGCAGTATTCTTCTTTTATCATGGTTTTAAATTCCTCCCACGGGAGTCCATTTGCCATTGCTAGTCCCAACATTTGAACTTGGGCATTCCACCATGTTAGGGCCGGGCCTTCCAAAGTTCCAGCAGCAAATTTCACTTGGTTAGCCACGGGGCAGTTGCACATGGCTATTACTGATTCAACCTTCTCAAACCAGCGAAGTAATCCAACTGCTCCTTCAGCTCCACTAAAGGTGTGGGGCTTGCAGTCCATGAATGCCTTCAAAGTGCAGGCTGGCTGTTGATTTTGCTGGCCTGGATTTAGAAATACGAATTGAATTGGAATTATAGAGTTTAGAAAGATATTCTTAGGAAAAGGGATTGACACTACTAGTTAATAATTGAAAACATTTACCTGCAGCATTCTGTGCTGCTAGGGCCTCTGCCACACTATTGTTTATCAAAGCTGCTAGTTCTGCTGCTGTCATGTTGATGGTACCACGACCACCGGTACGGCCTCCTCGTCCTCTCCCAGACATGTTTCTTCACAATCACAAATGAAAACAATGAGAAATATATCGCATATTAAACATTATTCAGGTACGGGTAAGGAAATACAACATCTAATATTTTGAAAATTAAATAAATTGTAAGGCTACAAAATAAATAACTCAAATATTAAACTTCTCATGCTTTTATTGGATGGGAACAACCTTACCCATCTAGGTTTGAAAAGGGAAATAACATAAGCACAAACAAACATGAAAAGAAAGATAGATTAGGAAGATCCTCAAACATCCTCGTCATCAGAAGAGACATATGACTGTGCATCATCAATCTCCACTGGCTCTTCCTCAGCTGGTTCCCCCTCTAAGGGTTCCTCCTCGAAGGGCTCCTCCTCAAAGAGGTCTTCCTCAAAGGGTTCCTCCTCATCGTCAGATACTGGAATGTCTTCCGGGTGTAGGGCCGCTTGCAGTTGGACTTCCAAATGAGTCACCCTCTCTTGAAGGCCTTCAGCAGTGTGGTTAGCCACATGTAGCTGAGCTTCCATAGCAGCTAATCTCTCCAGAACTCCTTGCATATCATCATCCATAGTGTCAGCCCTCGTCTCTAGGTGTGCCACACGATTCACTAAATGGTTGTGGACATGGTCCGTTGCAGCTAGTTCGGTAGTCAAATTTTCTATTCCTACCCTATTCTTCTCTACTTGAGGTCCATTCTCCAGGAGTTTAGGTATCTCCTCGGTGGCATCTTGTACAAAACTTAACTCCTTCATCATATAAGATACATATGCTGCGAATGCTTGTTCCATGGTACATGGTAAGCTAGGCAGTGTAGACGATGAAGATGTGGATCCAAAGTACGGTGATGGAACATCTCCCATTTCGATCCACCTTTGGATCATATGTGGGTACATATCCCAATTGAGAGCATACTCCAATGCTCGTGCGTTGCTCGGTTCGCCTTGCTCAATTGAGGTAGTCCGGTGCCTTTTGGGCTCCGGGGATGAGGGTACAGGTGCCTTATGCCCTGATGCGTTAGGTGATGGAGGTGGTGTTGACGACATGATCCTGCAACAATTTGTATAAGTGCCAAACATCCAAATGACATGTAACTCAAATGACATGTAACTAATGTGTGAGGCTATAGTCTAGTATGCAATCCTAGTTCTCTATAACCAATGGCTCTGATACCAATCTGTCACACCCCCAATATCAACTAACGGAGTATTACCGTTTGGGAAGTGACAAACCAGGATCTCAGACACTAGTTACATTGAACGACTCTACATGGGACTCAAAATGAAAATATCTTTTAAATCATAGTATCAATGCGGAAGCGTAAAGAAAGTAAATGCGCAAAATACACGCGCCCAAAACCAAAGTCTAAAAGTCCAAACGTCCAACCAAACAAAGTACATTAAAATAATTCAATCAACATAAATAGACACAAAGCAAAGCAGTTGAATCCCATGCATGCCCTAACGTGCACCTGTGTCTTAGTTTAGCGTCCTGAGAAAACATGTAAGAAAAAGTGTCAACACGAGGTTGGTGAGTTCACAGGTTTCAATATATAAATAAACGTTTACCAGATTTATTGTACAATCAACATATATACCAAATGAGTAGCTAACCCATGTTCATTGTTTGCTATTACGCTCGCAACCGTAAACTGACTGTTTGTATTGCCTCCCACCAGGTCTATCAACCACGGTGCACGTTTAGGTCAATATTGCACCCGTCCGATATCCAATCGTGTTAGCGCGACTAACGCGGGTGAGGTTTGTCAAACCCAGTAGTACTACCCAACATACCTCGCTATATTCATATTTAAACGGTTCGATGTGAGGACTTTTATGATAGAGTTTACGCATAGTCATAACAATTGATACAAAATGAAGTACAAAAATCAAAGAGTTTGTATCATGTTTTCTCCCCCAGTTTAAAAGCAGTAAAAGGGGCCGTGAAAACTCACATGATTGCGAAGGTAGTAATCACACAAGTACGAGATTAAAATCTCAAGTGGTAGCCTGACACGGCTCACGAATGCCCTAGAATTACAACATAATTAATAGGGATAAAATGAAATATGTGACGACGACACGGAATAAGGAACGTCCTAAAGGAAACGCTCAAAAGATTAACGAGTAAATGAACGTGTCCACGAAAATGAGAATTCTTAATTAGGATAAATACGTTTCACGATGAATGACAAACAATATATAATAAATATATTCGAGCGTTTTCGCCATTAAATAATGGCCTAAGAAAATAATATAATATATATTATTTTTAGATTTAACAAAAATTTACAATAAACAATTTCGCGACAAAATAATAATTCTATTATTTTATTCGAGGATAAAAACGAGCGAAAATAGTATAAATAATTATATCATTTTGTTAGATTGAAACGTCTCATAATATTTATAAATGTAGTGAATTAATATTTAAATAACTAATATTTTAACCGGAATCACGGAATGAAATATATTATTTTATTTGAAAACACGGATTTAATAATAATATAATATATATTAATATTGAGAACAATAATAACGATGCGTTAAAAATTCCAAACCCGAGCCTACGGGTGATTTTTCCGGTTCAAAACACATAATATATTAATATAATAATGTGGGATTTGATTATGTATTAAAACAAAGGCTAGAAAAATGATTAAAAATAAAAACGTGTGTGGAGAGACTCGAACCCGGGTCTCTCCCACACTAGCACACTGACCTAACCAACCCGTCCAGCATGGGAACCGCGAAATAACTCATACTAGAATGGTTTTAATCATCACGATTATCAAGTCCCTACCCTAAACGCGATTTCGAACCAAATCCATCCCAAATCCGGTGAATTCGATCGCGATTGGAAACAGGGGTTTAGGGGTTTTGTTTGTCAACCGAAATCGAGTTTGAGGGTAGTTTTCATTTCAAAAACAACAAGTTTAAATCCGTTTAATTCTCGTTTTAGAAACCGAAACCCTAGATATGAACTAAGAATCAAATTGATCGATTTGGATATTAAATCTTCCTGGAATCATGGGGCTTTTACTGGTTTAAGTGTTGCGAAACTACCCCTGTAGTTTAATTGCATTGAGACTGTGTCAAAAATCAAAACCCCCAAATCAATTATGAACAAACCCTAGGATTTGGATCGAGTTCAATTCGATGATAATTGAATCAATTGATATGGGGTTTTCAAAGAGTGACAAGTTGCGAATCTGATGGTATGGTTTAATTTGATTAAAACAGTGTTTAAGATCAAAATCCCCAAAACCGGATATGAAGAACCCTAATTTCCGGATCTTGTAAAATTGAGTGTTGTTTGATTTAATTAACATAGGGCTTTCGTTATACAAGTGATTACGAGTCTAATGGTATAGATTAATTGGATTATAAATATGTCTAGGATCAAAAGCCCCAAATCGAATTTCATATGAACCCTAGATTAGTGATCTTGCTAAGATCGATGTTGTAAGCCCTAATTGACATAGGGCTTTTCATTAGGAGGTAAAAACGAAAGTGAGGATGTGATAATTTACCAGAAACAATTGTGAATTGACCGAGATCGACTAGAATGTGTTCCGACTTGTGCGACTTTGATCTCCGACGGGTTGGACAGCTTCTCCGATCGAAGTAAGTAGTGTAGCAGGTTCCACAAGGTGCAAATAAGATATGTGAGAGTTCAATTTGTAACAAAAATACAAGGATCCGTCGAATTTGATGCGTACGAGGAGGTGGTCGACGGTTACGGGTTTAATACCCATAATTAAGATTAATTCGAACTTATAACTATGATCAATGACTCAATGATGGTCGTTACTACTATTAATTCCCATTTCAGTTACAAATTCGAACGATTTTCAATTGAGGGATGTGAATTTGGACCAAAAACTCTCGGTTTGACTTTACAAAGTCAACACGAACCACATCACCCAATTTTGACTTCAGAAGTCAACAGAATTAGGGTTTGGATTAAGTACACTACCAGTCCTTGTAGTTCTAGTTTAAACATTGACAGAATTGGCCCCTGGGGTTAGATTTAACTGGTTTCAGTTAACGGGGTTAAGTTTCAGTTAGGATTTTTAACGGAATTGTTAATGGAGTTAACCGGAAAAGTCGGGTTGTCACAAAATATATTAAAGTTAAATTTCCATTACAATTAATCCAAGTACAAACCAAATGCAAACAAGAAACATAAAACAACTCATAAAATTTTGATTTAAATTGCTAAGTCCAAATCCTATATTGAGCACGTCTTGAATCATTCTCACATAGTAGGGCCTGAAACATGAATAAAATAAAGTCAACTAAAAAGTTGGTGAGTATAACACAGTTGTAAATAGATAGCATATAGTTGAAAACAAATCCTTTACAAAACATGATAAAATAAGACATTTATGGGGAGCAGCTATTGTGTAACCATGTACAACCAAACCTTGTAACTAGCATGCAAAAAAATTGTGTTGTCGGTTTCAATCACTGCGCACCATGGGTGGGTTTGTCAGACTCAATAGATCTATCATTGAAAACCGTCGGCTTGTATAGTTAATGATTGCACATAATCGCATACAAAGGTTAGCACAACTAGCACTCGGGCACAAAGCTCAAATTTTGCACACATGTATGTAAATAGGATTTTGCACTTGTGTTGTTTGCGTAAATGTAAATGTGTAATGTGTATAGAGTTCATGTTCCACCCCAAAAGTGTAAAAGAGTAAAAAGGGGTTGTGAATACTCACTTGGTTTGGAGATGTAGCTAACAAAGAGTATAGATAAAATAAGGGCTCTTGATACGCACGGGTTAACTTAGATAGTAATGTATATTGAATCAAATTGGTGTACAAAGTTTAAGTCTAACATTGAAGGTTGAATTTGTGTATAAAAAGTATTAAATGAAATATATAAAGTTGTAGTAATCATTTTTGGATTATTTGATTAAAGTTTGGAATTTAAATAATAAATTAGAATTCTTATAAAATTGTTGATTATGAAAATAATGCATGTGTTAAATGTAAATTAATAAATAAGTAAATGATTATAGTTTATAAAATAATGTAAATATTGATTGTAATTAAGTGTAAATAAATGATTTTTGTTTAAATATTAAATAAATAATTATTATCTTATTTATTTATAAACTTGTAACTTAATCAATTAAAAACATCATTTAAGTGTAAGATAAATATAAATTTAATTTTTATAAACTTTTTAAATAAACTTTTAAATAAATAATATATTTATCTCTTCAAATACAGAAAACATATCTTTATAAAATTTGAAACATTTATTGATCGAAAAATATAAAATTATAATTCTGTTACAATTTCTGAGTCACACACGACCGTGCCTCGGAAGGGCACGATCGTGCTCAAGCCACGGGCGCGACCGCGCTAGTCGGGGCGTGACCGGGTTGATTAACAGAGGGCACAAACTAGACTAGTCAACAGGCACGACCGTGCCTTGGCTTGGCACGGTCGTGTCTATGATTTTTAGACACAACAGAGGCTAGCCCAAAGGGCATGACTAGGTCTGGACAAGAGGACACGACCGCGCTGCTAGTCGGCACGACCGCGTTTCATGAGGCACGGCCGCGCTAGATGATTAGCGCGACCGTGTCTCTTCCAAATCAGACACGAACTGAACAAATCTTGTATTTATAGCGCTGGGTTTGATAGGGCTTTTGATTACTAAGTTATTACGAGTCTCTTCATATAATTTAATTGCATGTAAATCGTGTTTAAGTATGGATTCGATTAAATATTTTCTTATCAAAATAATCATTCTGATTCGGACGATTTCTGTAATGAAAGCCCAGATTGATAGGGGGCTTTTGATATATGGACCGAAACGAAAAGAAGGGATGATTCAATTACCTCAAACAGTAAGGAATTGATAGCGATCGGTAGGAGGGAGTTCCGGCGTCGGCGGTAGCGGTTTCCGGCGACTTCTACTGCGATTCCGTCTAGTCCAGAGAGTCCAATAATAACAGGGGAGATTGCTGAATAGAATTTCTTGATTGCTTGAGAGGAGCTTGATCGAATTTTAGGATTTGAGTTTTGAGGGAAAAGATCGACGGTTTTTCTTGAGAGGAAGAGAGTTTTGATAATAATAATCGTAATCAACTGAGTTATTTTCCTTTACAATGAGAATGAAACGTAACCGGGTTTGAATTCGAACGATCGAGCGTTTTGAAATCACATTTACGTTTTGACAGTTACGTAGGCGCGACCGTGCCCAAGAGAGGCGCGACCGTGCTTAGGCACCGGGCGCGATCGTTCCAGGACCAGTCGCGCGATCGTGCCGAGGCACTTGGCGTGACCGTGCCAGGACGAAGCACGACCGTGTTAATTAGGGTTTCTTGATAAATTTTCAACTTTAGTCCTTGACTTTTCAGGTTTGATTAGTTTGAAATAAATAGTTACTTGTATAGCGTTTAAGTGTATATAATCGAGCAAAACTTGTAAATTTGTATTGAATCATTGCATTTAGTTTACGGTAAGCAAAATAATAAGGCAGTGCACGAGCATTGAATTTGAAATTGCATTACATTGAATTGAAATATAGCTACTAAAAATCAGAAATGTTACAACGCATGAAGAGGGTCCTGCGTACTTATCAAGTACGTATGAAGCAACGTTTGCGCTCTTATTAAGTACGCAAGAAGAAGGCCATGCGCACTTGCTAAGTGTGCAGGCATCAGGCTGGTTAGTAAAGTTAGTATAGTCGCCTAAATCAGAATGGTTAAACCGTTAGAGTCGGGATTAGGTCTGATGTGTATTTAACTAATCAATTCAGATCGGAAGTGACGTTGTTGGACCTTTGTTTAGGACAACCCAGATCAGCTTATCAGGTGAGTTCTTGAGCCCTCTTTTGAATGTTTTAATGATGTTTTTGGGCTGGTGTGCATACATACGAAACGATGTTTACAAAATGATGCTTATTAAAATATGTTTACGAAATGATGCTTTTGAAACTACGTTTACGAAATGAAATGATTTGGAATGAACGGTTTATGAAAAGAAAGTTTTATGAATGGAATGTTTATGAACGAAATGTTTATAAAGAAATGGTTTAAACTGAAGGTAAAGGGTTTTGAAAATGAATGAAATGTTTTATGAAAAGAAAAGAAAGGGCAAAAGTTTTAAAGAAGTCATTACAAATCTAATATGTCGAATGAGTGGAATTGACGAATGAAGCCTGGGAATGTAATTCCTAGCCTTGTGGTAGATTATGGACAGCGAGCCATAGTTTCCATAAGAACAACAGAGACAATGTCTTTATGGCCTGTCAATGGTTATGATGTTGTACAACTGGTAAGGGAGTAACGACGGTTACTCAGGGGTTAACGTGACCCTACGAAGGTTAAATTATGATCCGACGGTGTTATGACCTAGAGCCATAGTCGTCGATGGAAGTTGTCAGTTTATGGACATGGGAGCCATTGGGGCAACTAAATGAGTATTGTCGGTCCTCGTGCAAGTAAGCCTTGGGGGCAATACAAAAGGGAATTGACGGAATGTATTGTATTGTCGGTCTTCGTGCAGTTAAGCCTTAGGGGTAATACAATACTAAATGACAGAACGAATGGTAACACAGATTTGGATAATAATGTATGACTTAAATGAAAGTTAAATGTTTTAAACTAACGATCCGTTCAACGGTGCTTATGATGATGATAAAATGTTCAAATGTTTTTAATGATGAACGAAAGGCCCTGTTTTCTTATACATCATGTTAAAACCTAATGAATTATTGAATGATGAACCATTTCTTAAATCAAATGAAAACTTGAACTCACCAGCGTAGCTGACTTTTAGTATGCACATTTAGGTTAAGAGGATGGACGAGGATGCTCGGCTAGCGAGATGGGTTACCCGGCTGATCATGAAGACTGGCATCCCGTTATGATTTAGTTATGATGTATTTATGTTTTAGACAATGTTTACGCTTCCACATGTTTAAACAATGTTGACATTATGTTTGAATGAAATTTTCCGCTGCGTTATTTGATTTTCAAGTTTAATAACTGTTTGTGAATGAGTAAATCCAACGAGTGAGGCCTCCCAGGTTTGGGGCCTTACAATATATAAGTGTTCCTGTTTCAGTAGACTCCACTAGTTAAATTTTGGTATGAAATTCCCTTAACATGGGGAGACTGTAACATACATGATTTTACAACCATAAATTTTTTATAGACGTTTCATCTTGTAAACGCTTGAAGTCCCATACTTATTCAAACTATATATGTTATAGTAACTATTATTTTAACATTCAAAATTTCTGCTTACCTATTATTTCTTTACTATATATATAACACATATATCTATACATATGTTTTTATATAAGAAAACATTTTCAAACATATGAGTTTTTATTTTAAACTATACTTCTACATCCGTTGACATTTTTAATTGCAAATCTAGATGTAAATATGTACATTTGATTATGTTGGATAAATCAACATTACAACTTATAATTTCATAGAAATGGAATTTTCATAGGGTTCTAAACAAAAGTAAATTTATAAAAGTGTATATATTAATATTTATATATATACATATATATAAATTTATACATTTGGTCTTGAACCCTCCCTTTGAACATTCGGAACCCTCAATTTGAACCTTTGACCCTTTTGGACTTCCATTTTGAACCCATTCAATAAAAAAATTTAACCTATTTTGACCTGGAAAAGTCAACAAGAGCAACATCCAACAGGGTTTGACTTTAAAAGGTCAAACAGATCTGATTTGGCCCACCAAATCAATCATATGCGATGACTCAAGCCCATAGATTTCTCGTAATAGTTTTTCGAACCTTCGTAAATACAACAAGTGTTTTAATTTGGTCCAAGGCACGGTAGAATTCGAAATTCGAATTAACTTTGAAAACCAAAAGTCAAACTGAATAAATTCGGCTACCAATCAAGAGGATTTGACGCGTTTGAGCCCGAGAATCACGCGAAACCACTGCTAGCACGTATTCAGAGTTTAATCAGGACCCAATTCATTCCCAATAGTCAAATTAACGCGTAATTGGCAACCACAGCTGTGAACCGTTAAGCGCAAGTCGAATCAGGCGATTAAGATGAAATTGATTGAATCAAATCATTCCCACACGATCGCATAACCCCTTTCAAACTCTCCCAACCCTCCCCTCAATTAACCCGCATTTCATCTCGGGACTTCGATCAAGTCTCGAGAACTTCGATTATGACATCCAGCCGTCTGCACTCGATACTCGACCAAAACAAGTAAAATTTATGTTATTTGTCACACCCCCAAAATCCACTAATGGAGTTTTACCATTAGGAGCGTGACATAGCAGGATCTCAGTCATTAGTTACGTTGAACGACTCTATATGAGTTTAATAAAAACACTAGCATTGCTCATAGTCACGATGCAACACTAGTAAATGAAAATACTGAGTTAATGCGAAATGCGGAAGCGCAAAGTTTGAAGGAAAAGCATGCGCCAAAAACAATTGCTCCCAAAACATGCAATTCAAAAATAAATAAATAAGTAAGTCATGCGTTTGATAAATAATGAAACTCCAATGCATGCATGCCCTATCTCGTGCTCGTACCTTAACGACCTAAGAAAACATGCTAAAACGTTTCAACACTAGGTTGGTGAGTTCACAGGTTTCAAATGTAAGTAAAGTTTACTAGATAAAACAATTTAATATTATATCAATAGGTAGCTAACCTAATAACACGTTATTAAAGTGTTTCGACACCGAAGCTGACTGTTTATGTTTGATCTGCCTCCTACCATGTCTATCATGAACAATTGTAAACTGTTTAGGTCAATGTTACACCCGATCGACTTCCTGTCGTGTTAGCGCGACTAACGCGGGTGGGGCTTGTCAATGCCAGTAGTACTACTCAAGATTACCTCGCTATCCCATATATTAAACGGTTCGATAAGTAAGGACTTACATGATATGTTTACGCTTAGTACAACAAGTGATATAAATGAAATGTAAGATCTAAATGTTTGTACCAATGTTTTCTCCCCCAAGTTTAAACCATAAGAAAAGGGGCCGTGAAAACTCACCTTAGAGTGCGTGCAGATGAAAGCTAATTAAACTGCTTGACTACTAACCGCCACCTATAAACATCGATTTATAAGTGTGTGTTTGTGTAAGTTGACATGAACCCTAAGTATCCAAACAATCCCATTGTTTTAAGTGTTTTAGAAAAACATTTAATAGTTTGACCAAGTTTGACACGACGACCCGTTGGTGACCCGTTATTGATTTAATGTTTGGTTTGAATACTAACACACATAACATACATGTAATCCCAAGTTTCAAGCTACACATGTCACAACTAACTTAGCATGGCAAGTTATGTCTACACAATGCATGTTCAACAAAGTTCCTACTTTTAACAATGTATGGACCCAAAGTTGGATTTCAATAGATTACATCATCTATTACATAATTGAATAACCCTAACACGTTTATACATACCTACTAATGCATGAATGATCATCACAACGTACACATTAGGTCTAGACATTAAGTTTCAATTTCTAAAAGTTTTGACTTTTAGTAAGTTAGGATCAATGCATGTGATTTATACCAATCAACACTCTTATAAGCTTTATTGCGTTCATAATAACGTGCTAGTATCATTCCATAACATCATGCATGTAAAACAACTCACATATTACAAACACTTTTCAATAAAGTTTCCTCTTTAGGAAAGTCTTACGATTTCTAGCTTGTTAAGAAGATTCAACGCACCAATTCAATTGCATACAACCCCACTAGTATAAATATAACCATAACAATCATCGTAAACATCTAGCATGCAATCCTTCATTATCACATAATCAAAAAGTCTCTACTTTAGACAAGTTATGAATCATAATGCAACTAGGGTTTTCCAATTAACAATATACTCATCAAATAATTGTAAAACAATAATAAAGTTAACATCTTTATTATAAAAATCAATGTTTGGATGAACTAGGGTTTGATCTAAAATTTTGGAATCAAAAATCAATGAAATTGAACGAAACAACTTACGTAGTAGCGTTAGCAATGCGTAGAGGAGTCCGATTATGCATTTAATTGCAAGATTGGAGATCAAAGAGAGGGTGTTTGGGTATGTTCTTGGTCTCGGCTCAAAGAGAGAATAGGGGGGGGGGGGGGTCGACGGCCAAACTAAAAAAAAAGGGTTTAGGTTTAATTTTTTTTATAACATTCTTTAAATACTTAATCTCATGGGTTTTAAAATGGGTTTAGATAATTCATGGGCTTCTTAGTGGGTTTTAATTATTTTATTTATCTACTAGCTAGAATTGTTTTTAAATAAATATTTTTATAAAAAAAAACTTCTTTATAAAAATAATACTAAAACAGTAAAAGTCACAACGCGCGTAAACGTATGCGATTTCACGAATGTTCACATAATTCACAGAAAAATCACAAAGCATATAAATTCACCTAATTTACATTAAAATAATTATTCGCAATTATTTTTATTAGTTCACCAACGATCCGGGTTTGACTCGTGTGTGATCCGGTAATTCTACAATTTACCGATACGTGAGTGTTTGTGCGAAACTGACACACCTAATTAATCCTAATTAAATGTGATGCATGTGTGACTAACTGAGTTTCCATGAACAATGTTTGAACTAACGATGTTTGTGTTAACAGAGTTAACCTGAATTTGCCGGATGTCACATTATTCAATTCGTATTAAGCCACATTCAAAAAGCCCTCTGCCAATTCGTATTAATAGAGGGTATTGAATCAATTTTGTATCTAGGGTTCTTGTTCACTTTAGCGTCCATCGGATTGGGTTTAATTTATGATCTTATAATCGTATACGTATTTTTTTTAAACCATGTTTAAACAGCGAAACCACCTGGTCCGGCTGGTAAGCCACTGCATCGCCGAACCAGGTGGCGTAGGTTCGAAACCCACAAACCCAGACCTTTTTGCGCATATATCTGAACCAAACCCGGCCTCCCTGTGTTGTTTGAGTTAAAACCAAAGCAACCTTAGTTATTACATGGTTAGCCCCTTAGTCCAGCGGTAACACACGATGTTCACACAGGAACCACCCGGGTTCGAGCCGGGTGGCCTGCATTTATTCTTTTTGTGGTTTTTAATGCTCCAAAAATAGTATAAAAATTATTTTATAAACCCCTAAAGTACTTAGATCAGAATAAAACTGAAATTTGCAAATTTAACAAAAAAACAGTTATTTTTACAAATTTAATTGTTTAAAGTCTTATTATAACCATTTAAAAATATATTTTAAAATCAAATTATTAAATTGTAAAACAAAGTATTTAATTTCCTAATTTATAAACATTCTGACATGATTTTTATAAAAATGCGTACTCACAAAATCATTTGTTTCGCTATTAAACTATATATATATACATTCTAATATATATATATATATATATATATATATATATATATATATATATATATATATATATATATATATATATATATATATTGAAGGCTATGTTCCTTATTTTTTTAGAACATATTACTTAATAATAAATAAATAAATTTATTTATTAGATACCTATTACATTAACAAATTTATTAAGGGTTTTTAGTTCATACTAATCTATATTTTAACCCATTACTATAAATAAATAAATAGTTTTATTTATATAATATCACATTACTTTTAAAGACTCACTTCTTTAACTAGATGAATAAAAGGAACTTTATTTATCTAAACAATTTAAACTAAAACCCTAAAGACGGTTAATATTGAAATCCATACGCATACTTTGAACTTATATTCTATTTTCAAACTTGTTATTTGAATACAAAATGTCAACATACAAACCATCCTGTTACATGAAATAACACAACACTTGAACAAACCCACACATATCAAAACCCGATGAAACCCCAGACGTAGCCTTAGACTATTGTGCATGTTATTAATCTAGATTCATATACATTACACTCTAGGTTAACATTGTGAGTTACAAGGATCATTTTGCTACCAAGTCTTCTTGTGCTAGCTACATCTTTGATAGAAGTTAGTTTTACATAGCCCCTTTTACACTGTTTTACATTTTTGGGGTGAAACATGAACAATTACAATGATTTACACCAACTACACAATACAAATCCACTTTACAATTTGTGTGCAATTTGAGCTTTTTGTTTGAGTACTAGGTGTGTTAACTACTTGTGTGCATTTACTAGTACAATCATTAACTATTCAAGCCGACGGTTAACAATGATAGATCTATTGAGTCTAACAAACCCACCTAGTTAGGGTGATTGTTACCGACAACACACTTTGTTTTGCATGCTAGTTACAATGGTTTGATTGTACTACTTGGTTACACAATAGTAACTCCGCATAATTGCCTTATTAATCATGGCTTGTATGGATTTGTTTACACACAATACTTTGATGCTATTTAGAGTCAAAACCTATGTATGCTCACCAACTTTTTAGTTGACCTCGTTTTTATCATGTTTCAGGTACAAAAGTTTGAGTTGAACAAGTTGCTACACTTAGGTTGTGGACCTAGTTAATTGAAACAAATGAATATGTTATGTATTTCAAATATTCTTGTATAGTTGTATTTGGAATTATGAATGGATATGCAACGTTTTAATATTTCTAAATTTTAGTCAACCATGTGCTCATGAACAGTCTACATGTCCCGCCCCGACGTTTCCACCGTCGGTTGGGGTGTGACATTAGTGCATAGCACTCCTGATGAAATTTTTAAGTAATTGTGAGACTGAATTGCATGATGGATCCTGAGATTACGCTATAATCTCCCACAATAATTGTGCAATTATTGTAAGTGTTGGTTGTGGTAACGCTCAATTCAAAGCGTTCGTGATAGGTAGAATCTCAAAGAATGAATGTGTGAAATCCTTCGTCGTTCAAGATTCACTAAGGGTTGGTTGGATTCAATTTGAATTTCTCTTATTCTTTCAGAACTGCGAGAATGCTTTGTGAACATCTAATTGAGAAGTCTGATTTGTTAAGATCCAATCCTTAATCAAGTGACTAAGAATATGGGTTGATCATTACCTTGGACAGCAGGACTCACTAAAGTTTCCATGTACTGCAAATTATGATTATGTGTGCACCCGCAATGATAATTTACTTTGCATGATCCCTGTAGTTTTTTTCTATCCCATGCTTTTAGTAAAAAAGGATTTGAAATGTTCATTAGATCGGGTTTGCACACTTGTGCAGGAGTGTGTATTGTTCACAAAGCATTCTCGCATATTGGATTACTCTTTATTATGTGTACCAATACTCATGAATCTGCCGACTATGGCTGTTGCCGGAAGAGGTTAATAGTAGAGAGGCACCACTAGTGTCTCTCAAAAATAAAATGTCAATGGTGGAAGTCAGGCACCATGTGTAGGGCAGTGATCCTCAAATCTGTGTCGAGCAACTTATGCTCCAAGCCTGTATGTATGGATCCACATGATCCTGATGAATGTCTTGGTCTCCTGACGTGTGGAGTTCTCTCCCGTAGTCCTGCTTATCCACCTCGGGTTCCTTCTGTCTAGGAAATCCGGTCTGCCATATCTCACGGCGAAAGTCTAGGCATCCGATCTGACAAATCATGAAGGAGAGTATTTATACCGCACCTATGTCAGAAAGAAAGCTGCCTCCAATGGCTGGAGTAGTTGTAGGTGTGGTGCAGGTATAGGTTATGGTACGGGTTCAGCCTGTTGTAATACCAAGTTCGATAACTGGCGTTTGCTTCCATCATCGCCCAAGTTCGGCTCGTAACTCGATCTTTTAGGGTTACAGTATGCTGAGTACCCGTCATCCTTGATTCGTAATCCGAATAGTGACACTTTGTTGAGAAACGTTGTAAGTGTTTATTATCTCCACATTGTTGTACGTGTTAGATGTTCTTTACATGTGTCATGTAATTGTATTATGAATTACTATAGCTAATGATACCCTAGTGTAACTCCATACACTAATAGTGTACACAAATTGTTCAGCAATGGTTGAATTTCTATACTCAAGTTGTAGGTGTTCTTAATGCAATGTAAGTCTTAGAAATCTTGATCCCTAAATGAGTCTGGTTAGAGCCTAGGTGTCACTAAGGAAACCTAATTCTCTAAAATCATTGCTCTGATACCAATCTATCACACCCCAAATTTATTTACTTAATAAATAAATAAAGGTCGCAACGATTGGTTCATTACACAATAGCAGAAGCTGTAATAGTGATTTCTAAGACTTGAGTACATATACAATTACTAATACTAAGTAATACAATGATCTGAGTCCTTCTAGATCAATGATAGACTTGAGACTTGATAATATATGCCTCTTCGGCTACTAGGATTTGATCAAACATAGCCAGCATATTCCAATCGCGCCATGGCTAAGGGTTACCTGAGAAACATACTTGAAAGTGTTAACACAATGGTTGGTGAGTTCACAGAGATAGTTATTTCAGTGCAAGTAGTTTTCCCCGAAAACATGTACATGACCTAATAGTCACTAAAATAAGTTGTTTTCCCCGAAAACATATACATGACCTTACCGTCATAAAATGAGTAGTTCCCCCCGAAAACATGTACAAGACATTACCGTCATAAAATAAGTAGTTTTCCCCAAAATCATACACATGACATGCACATGACTTAACCATCATAAAATAAGTAGTTATTACCGAAAACATGCACATTACATTACCGTCATAAAATAAGTAGTTTTTCCCGAAAACATGGACATGACCTTACCATCATAAAATAAGTAGTTTTCACCGAAAACATGATCATGAATTCCTTGTAACCAAATAATTCTAAGCGCATATGATAAACAAAACAAGTATTGTTGATCCATTTGTATGCTAGCTAGGGTTACAAATAATATGTCCATACATGAGACCGTAACCAAACCTAACTGGTGAATGCCCCTCCCTCGCTTTACCACGAGAACGGAATAAGACAATATGCGGCCATTCGACCCTTCAGGTCCCGGTTAGCGCGACATTTTAAGAAAAAACATTTACTTGGTTACTCATTATATAGCATTTCAATCAATCAAAAACACAAACCAGTGTGATCGAATGCCTTTGCTTTTGTCACCAATACAATACTATACTCCCCTTGTCCTGTAGACTCCCTCTCAACTAGTCAAATGGTTGTATCAACGACTTTTTGCTCGCCATCGCCATCCTAAGTTTCATGTTGTCTTTTGGACTTGGTCAACATATTTCAAAAACAAACATTATGTGTGACACATTCTCCCCCTGAGCATCAAGTCGTTGAATCAAATAGATTTATCAATTTTTAAACAACTCTGTGCTCCAGCTGATGTCATTCCATGTCATGTGCTATGGACAACCACTATTAACAATCCAAATGATATTAATAGTCCCTCTTGGTAAATCCTGCACATCTAACAAGAAACATTAATTTGAAATTGGGACCCAAGCCATGGTAGTCCTGGGTCGTCCATCTGTATCAAAATAAACGACCTCACTCAATTCACAATTGAATCTCTCATCAATTTTTGGTGATTGCTCCGACGAATCCGAAGAAGAAACTTTAGATTTCCAAACATAATTCTATTCATTAAGTTCTTTTTGCTTAAAATGTGAAGTGTTTGAACATTCTCTATCATTTGAAAATTGTTTTGATTTTGAAAGCTCTTGATGTTCTAAAAGTTTTTTCAATCTTCTGTTTCTCCTCCGTCTTTGAGTTCTAGAAAGCCTAACCTCGGATTTTGAATTACCCTTTGGTGTATCACGAGGTTTAACCACATTTGGTTTAACAAAAGGCTTACTAGGAGTTCTTACCTTTTCTAGAGTAACGTTTTGGTTACCTTTGGCATTGTGAGGACAATTGATCTTAATGTGACCCACAAGACCACAGTTAAAGCACGATCTCTTCTTACGATATTCTCTCATATAAGGAACCTTCACGCGATAAGATGTACTTGAAGAAGATTCGCCTACATGAACTTCTTTTGGGTTTTGAGAATGAATAAACTTTTTCTCCACATGTTTTGATTCAGGCTTCATCCTTCTCTAGAACTACATTCCTCTTCTCTTTATTTTTGTAAGGATCCACCAAAATGTGTCCCATCGTATTACAATGAAAACATGTACGCCTGTCCTTATAATCCCTGGCATATGGAACTCTCCTTGAGTTTGAAGAACTTCCAAATGTGTAATTTCCAGATGATTTAGAATCAAGACCTTCTTGGTTCTGCTTCACATCCTTTGATTCTTCTTTCTTAACATCTTTCGGTATCCCCTCTACCTTAGCTTCATCAAAATATTCATCATCACTCTCACCATCATACACCATATCTTCACCTGTGACTGGATTCACCTTCAACACAGTCTTAGGATCTAAATCCTCATCTTTTACAATCTCAGGTGCAACAGAATAATTTCCGTTGAATGGTGGAGGAACATAACCAATACCACTAGTTCTTTTATCTTGATCAATGTTGTCATTGAAATATCCCAGCAAAAATGATGAATTTCCAAAGCTTTCTAACTTTCTATGCATTCTGATCACCTCTGCTCCAGAATTAGCAATCTCTTTATTTTTCTCAGCAAGGATGGTATTTCTTTTCTCAATCTCTACATAGGCCATATCCAGATGATATGCCTGCTCTTTTATGTTCAAGGTTAATGAATTTATGTCTCTCTTCAATGATTCAATCCTTTCAATACACACATTCTCATTATCCTTTAATTTCTGGTTTACCGTGTGCATTGATTTCATATCACAAATGAGGTTTACGTTGTCATCCATAACCCTCATCATTTTGCCTTCACAGAAACACAGTTAGAACAAAAAGTTTCAGACTTAGAAACTACCTCATCTGTTACTTATGAAGAAGAAACACCAAGAGCCATGAATACGTCATCATCATCTTCACTCTTTTGATCAACATTGACAGGCTCTGCATCAATTTCTGATTCACTCAGATCATTTTCAACTTTCTGGAAGCTTTCTTTAGTGTCCACATCACTCTCGATAGACTGAGTACTTTCACCAGAATGAACACTTTCATTATCACTTAATTATGTAGAAGAATCACTATCAGAATCACACTGCTTCACTAATTATTCTTTGATCAAGACCACAAATGCTTGAGAATTAGCTTCACCCTTTTTCTTCAAATTTAAGTCATGAGATTGTATTTTTCCCAACACATCTTCAAGTGACATTGTCTTTTATTTTTCATTTTCTTTAATAAGGACCGAATACACATCAAACTTTGATGGTAGTGCATCTAAGAACTTATCATTAATTTCTTTAGATTCATATTCCTCCTCTGCAGTTGTAAGCTCACTAAGCAAATGATAATATCTTGTAGTCAGCTCATCTAAAGTTTCATTTTGAAAGTGCTTGAACACCACAAACTGCTTCTTTAGTAATTCTTTACGACTTTTCTTCACATCCAAATTACCTTCACATCTCTTTTGTAAAGCTTCCCATAAATGCTGTGATGTATGAAACTGCTTGAAACCATGAAAAACTTTCTTTTGGCAAACACATTAAAATACATGCCATTGCCTTCTTCTCTCTGTAATGTACCAATTTTTCTTCAGTTGTTAATGCAAAAATGGGCTTTGGAAGATTATCATTTCCCATGAAAGAGTAAACTAGATGTTTGTATCCTTCCAGAATTAGAATCCATAAGCTAGTATCAGTGTAACAGACAAACTGATTGAATCTGGCTTTCTAGTTTGGATAATCAGCAAGACTCATTAGCTTTGGAGGTTTATGAGGAGTTCCAATCTCATTATCATAGTTCAGCATATTTGTAACCTGCACCATTTTAGCCATACTAACAAGTATAAAAAAAATATCAAGTAAAACAAAGTTATGAAACAAATTTACCCAGAGGCGAACTAGATAAGTTCGCTTTAAACACCTTAAGCGAACTAGATAAGTTTGCCTAAACAAGAATTTGTGCTAAGTTCACCTAATAAGTCTGCCTGTAACTGAATTCAGGATAAGTTCGCCTGTTTCAGCTAAAAATTCCCAGGAAGATGAACTCTTCAACCAAAACACGAACCAAAACTTCCAAAAATCAACATAACTTGCTGAATTGATGGAATTTGATAAAATTGAACCATAAGATTGAGTATAATAAGAAAAAGAACACTTTTGATGGATCAACTTCTTCAAAAACATCTTCAATTTGATGAATTCAGCTCCCAAAATCTTATCAAGAACTTGAAAGCTCCATGGATATGAAAATCAAGCAAAACTCAGACTTTTTGGTGTCAAATCATACACAAACCGTCACAAATCAATCACAAATCACGAGCATGATGCTCTGATACCACATGTAGGTCCCTTAGGGCATGACGGATCCTCTAGACTCGTGGTGCGACACGGTGAGAACGTAGAGAATCCATGATCAACGTGCAACGTGTAAACCAATCAACAACACCAGGTAAATAAACGCTTTGTATTTCACTCACAAACATTGTTTACAAACTCTCTCAGATCTGTTCTTGACTTTTAATATCTAAGGTCTAATCTCTAAGACTTGCAAACACCTATTTATAGGGAAACGACAAAGACCCACAGCACCATAGGCGAACTTAATAAGTTCGCTCCTAAAGATGCTTAGGCGAACTTGTTAAGTTCGCCCCTCTAATAACTTATGCGAACTTATCAAGTTCGCCCCTTTACAATACATAATTTTATCAACAGTTACAAAACATGTTCTAACAGACTCCCCCATAACTGTTGCTAACAATTCTATCAAATTACAAGTCAAAGACACATAATCTTTAAGCTCGTTGTCACCAGAATATGCTCCAACAGTGTCAAAGTATTTGAGAATAGTATTGTTGTCTTGTATTAACAAATACTAAAGATAAGTGAATCTTGGTGGGTGTTCAAAAAAGTGAGAATGGGTTTTTAATCCAATTCGTCTAAATGGGGAAGTAGACAGTAAGACCATGGGGATGGTCTCATTGAATTAGTATTTCTCCGAAATGGGTTTTGGATTTGTCAGCCCATTAAATTGGTGGACTGTGATTTGATATCATTCTCAATCTAGTCTGGGGCTCGACCCCATAAATTAGATATGCAAACGCAATACCATGATTACATAAAATTCCCATGATTTGTCGAATATGAGGGTGTCATGTCCTTAGGCTCTTTAAGGGTAATGCGTAGACATCCCCAAAAGATCTTGGAGAAAAACAAATATAGTATTTGAAGGAAAGTTGAGGAAACAAAAGACATGCATATGTGTAGACCTTAAGGAAAGCAAGATCAGATATGATTCATCCTCTGTTCAACTTCCTAGTAGCGTGCAACTAGAAACGGTTAACAACCGTGGAACATTGCAATGGGTTTTTAAAATTACATTCCTTTGATTGTAGAACGCATCATTCGAATGATAAAATTGTCAACTTTCATCTTGGTCCTCAACATCCTGCTAAAATTTGTTGGAAAGGTTTAGGAGTTTTCAGAATGTTGCCAATTACTTGAAATACAGTGTGTCTGCACTTCCCTGGCATTCGAATGGTATTTTAATGATTTACCATTATGTATTCCACTCATATTAGCCATAGTCATAAAGTCCTTAGCACAAGGACTCAAGTCATAACCTTGAGGTAATGAGTGATGAACATCGAAATTTTTTTTTTATTATTATTTTTTTGGTACTTTTCCTGAGCCTACGTTAAGAAGTCGTTTCTTAACAATGGATGCCCTAGAGCTCCCTAATTATAGAAAAATGGGAGCGAAATATGTGATCAGGCCTCTCTTGTAGGCTGAAATTTGGGATCCATCCAATAAGATGTTCCTCCTCGGATCCTTGTGGACAGTGGTCTGTTGTGAACAACTTGTGCTTACGTCCCTTACGCATATCATGAACTAATGAGATTAGCAAGAAATCCTACACTTGGGACTCTTTTAAGAGTTTTGTATATCATTCTTCTGTTAGTTCGACAATAGTCGTCAGTCCATACTTATGTTTCTTTGGCATTTGCTCGAGCATAAATCACGGCTTATTCGTAACCGGACGAATAGTCAGACTTAACAGTGTATTGAATGTAAAAGGTTGTAAGGGCAACCCGGTTTGTCAAATATTCTTAAAGGTCATATTACCTACTTGTCTCATGCCATCTCCCACAATACCCCATGGGTGTCATGTGTATGCGGATCAGAATAATTTTCTGCCCCATTAAAGAGGTTTGTGTGTAGCACTCCTGACGAAATTTTCAAGTAATTGTGAGACTGAATTGCATGATGGATCCTAAGATTACGCTATAATCTCCCACATTAATTGTGTAATTATTGTAAGCGTTGGTTGTGGTAACGCTTAATTCGAAGCGTTCGTAATAGGTAGAATCTCAAAGAATGAATGTGTGAAATCCTTCGTCGTTCAAGATTCACTAAGGGTTGGTTGGATTCAATTTGAATTTCTCTTGTTCCTTCAGAACTGCGAGAAAGCTTTGTGAACATCTAAATGAGAAGTCCGATTTGTTAAGATCCAGTCCTTAATCAAGTGACTGAGAATATGGGTTGATCATTACCTTGGACAGCAGGACTCATTAAAGTTCCCATGCACTGCAAATTATGATTATGTGTGCACCCGCAATGATAATTTACTTTGCATGATCCCTGTAGTTTTTCTTCTATCCCAAGCTTTTAGTCAAAAAGGATTTGAAATGTTCATTACATCATGTTTGTACACTTATGCAGGAGTGTGTATTGTTCTATTAGATTACTCTTAATTATGTGTACCAATACTCATGAATCTGCCGACTATGGCTGTTGCCGGATGAGGTTAATAGTAGAGAGGCACGACCAGTGTCTCTCAAAAATAAAATGTGAATGGTGGAAGTCAGGCTCTATGTGTAGGGCAAAGATCCTCAAATCAGTGTCGAGCAACTCATGCTCCAAGTCTGTATGTATGGATCCACATGATCCTGAAGAATGTCTGGGTCTCCTGACACGTGGAGTTCTCTCCCATAGTCCTGCTTATCCACCTCAGGTTCCCTTCTGTCTGGGCAATCCTGTGTGCCATATCTCACGGCGAAAGTCTAGGCATCCGATCTGGCAACTCATGAAGAAGAGTATTTATACCGCACCTATGTCAGAAAGAAAGCTTCCTCCACGGCTGGAGTAGTTGTAGGTGTGGTGCAGGTATAGGTTCTGGTACGGGTTCAGCCTGTTGTGATACTAAGATCGATAAATGGCGTTTGCTTCCATCATCGCCCAAGTTCAGCTCGTAACTCGATCTTTTAGGGTTACGGTATGCTGAGTACCCGTCATCCTTGATTCGTAATCCGAATAGTGACACTTTGTTGAGAAACGTTGTAAGTGTTTATTATCTCCACATTGTTGTACGTGTTAGGTGTTCTTTACATGTGTCATGTAATTGTATTATGAATTACTATTGCTAATGATACCCTAGTGTAACTCTATACACTAATAGTGTACACAAATTGTTTGGCAATGGTTGAATTTCTATACTCAAGTCGTAGGTGTTCTTAATGCAATGTAAGTCTTAAAAATCTTGATCCGTAAACGAGTCTGGTTAGAGCCTAGGTGTCACTAAGGAAACCTAATTCTCTAAAACCATTGCTCTTATACCAATCTATCACACCCCCAAATTTATTTACTTAATAAATAAATAAAGGTCACAACGATTGGTTCATTACACAATAGCGGAAGCTATAATAGTGATTTCTAAGACTTGAGTACATATACAATTACTAATACTAAGTAATACAATGATCTGAGTCCTTCTAGATTAATGATAGACTTGAGACTTGATAATATATGCCTCTTCGGCTACTAGGATTTGATCCAACATAGCTAGCCTATTCCAACCGCGCCATGGCTAAGGGTTACCTGAGAAACATACTTGAAAGTGTAAACAAAATGGTTGGTGAGTTCACAGAGATAGTTATTTCAGTGCAAGTAGTTTTCCCCGAAAACATGTACATGACCTAACAGTCATAAAAATAAGTAGTTTTCCCCGAAAACATGTACATGACCTTACCGTCATAAAATGAGTAGTTTCCCCCCGAAAACATGTACAAGACATTACCTTCACAAAATAAGTAGTTTTCTCCGAAATCATGCACATGACATGCACATGACTTAACCGTCATCAAATAAATAGTTATTACCGAAAACATGCACGTGACATTACCGTCATAAAATAAGTAGTTTTCCCCGAAAACATGCACATGACCTTGCCGTCATAAAATAAGTAGTGTTCACCGAAAACATGATCATGAATTCCTTGTAACCAAATAATTCTAAGCGCATATGATAAACAAAACAAGTATTGTTGATCCATTTGTATGCTAGCTAGGCTTACAAATAATATGTTCATACATAAGACCGTAACCAAACCTAACTGGTGAATGCCCCTCCCTCGCTTTACCACGAGAACGGAATAAGACGATATGCGGCCATTCGACCCTTCAGGTCCCGGTTAGCGCGACTAACCATGACCGGGGGCGTCACCCCCAATAGTACTATTCATACAATCCTAGGCTAAGTCCATAGCTAATGGTTACAAATGTTGATGATGTTCAGGGAATTTAAGAGCTCTGCTCATCTAAAACATAATGTTAGTGTCTTGTTTTCTTGTTATCAAATAAAAATGTTTGCAATGTTTTCTCAAGTGTATGAAACAACAATTTTTTCAAATGTGTTGAGCAATAACGTAAAGCATGATATGCAAGTATGTTTTTTCCCCATAGTTTACAAAGCATTAAAAAGTAAAAAGGGGGTCGTGAACTGACCTGATGAGCTTTCAGTGTGTAAGTGCTAGCAAGGCTGATGTTTATGCAAGACTGCCTTTAATCATGAGAGTCAGACGCGTGTCTGATGACTCAGCCCTAAGTTGAACCGATATGGTTATGTATGTCGGTCCGATGTGTGGGGCCTAAGTCAAATAGACCGCCATAAGGGAATTCAGACCGATATACTCCTATACGCCGGTCCGATATGGGTATCATAAAGGAATCGGACCGATATGGTCCTAGATGTCGGTCCGACATGAGTCCATTTTCACCCTATAAATAGATGGATGAATTCAGCTCACTTCACACCATCCTCTTCACCTAAAAACACACGCTTAAGCCCTGGTGATCCGATCCCGAGCCGTGGTTCGCGTGCGAGAGTCCGGTTTCTAGCAAAACGTCCACAAATTGCAGTAGATAGCCCCGAGGTAAGGTTTCCGAACATTCTAAGGTTCCTTTGTGTAAACCTGAGATAGGGATATTGTTTATGACAATGTCGGTTATGATTTAAGGTTCTGTCAAGGTGTTGATTGTTATATTGAATCAGAAGGAGGTTCTGCTTGAGGTGAGTTCCTCTGAATTGTGCTCTATAAAATGTTTTGTAAATGATTTTTATCTGAGATCCCAATACCATCCATATATATATATATATATATATCCCATATTGTGGCCACGATTGGGGGGACTGACGGGCGAGAACTGATCCTCTCGTATTTGGCCGGACTTGTATCCGGAACCCAGGGAGTTGCCTGTATATATATGTTGTAGACTCAGAACCCGAGTAAAGCAGAGGTTATTGGGTGATGGATTTGGAGGGATGATTATTAGACCCAGACCCGAGTAAAGCTGAGGTCCTTGGGTATTCTTGTATCGAGGATACAAGTTATGAAAATACGATTTTTGTTTATGAACTCACCAGCCTTGTGCTGATCCAAATGTTTTCAAATGTTTTTGACCACAGGTGAGCATTAGCTTGTAGTTGGTATTCCAGTAGATGTACAGATTTTTTGAGATATGGATGACTGAGGGCACGTTCTTGTGTAACCATAAGGCCTGAATGGATGGCACGTTCTCCGTGAACTATAAGTCCAGAGCTATATGGGTTCTTGTTGGGAACCAAATGTTGTATTTACCAGTCAGTCCTTATTGGAAAACATTATTATGCATGAACTGAAATAGTTATGATTTTAAGTCTTCCGCTGTGTGTTTTTGGTATCAACGTAACAGTAACTAGAAGGCGATCTTCTTACCGGTATGTAGTTATTTGACAAACGGAATGTTCTGTCTAAGGAAAGAGCGGTGTATAAATATTTCCTAGACCCGTCGTTCTTTCCTAGGAAGATATCTGTTGGAGGTACTACTGTGGTTAGATAACTGTCTTGTGTTACGGGTGTGACAAGTTTGTATTAGAGCCGCAGTTTAAGGGATATATCTGGAAACATATAGGTTAAGAGCTCTGAGAATAGCTGGAATGCCATAGGATATAGGTTAAGATGTCGATTATCAGTATGAATATAATGGGATATATCGAGGAAACATATAATTAATTACATTCTTGGCCAAATGTCTCTAATTTCTAATTTTCTGGATCATAGCCGGTTATACGAATTCGGATGTCATACAGTTGTGTGTATAGGTAACAATGGTCGGAAGAGGAAGTGGTAGAGGAGTGGGTCATACTCTGGTTACTAGGTCTCGTAGGCAGACTGAGAATAACACCAACACTACCGAACATCATGAAATGAATGAAAACAACAATATCACGAATCCTCATGCTGAAAAGATAGTTATGTCTGAGTCCTAATTCCAAGATGTTGTGGCTAGTGAGGTAACAAAGTCACCGAGAATGATGTTACCTGGATTACTAAATGAAGTCCTCACAAGAAGGATGGGTACTGGAACTGCTGGAGGAGGAACCAACAACAATGGAGGTACAAACCGAAACGCCAATACTAGTTCTGTAACTAGAACTGAGAATCATGAAAGATGCAATTGCAAATCCTTCGGATGATGCAAACCCAAGCCATTCAATGGCAAGAAGGGAGCCATTGATGCTACTCAATGGATCACCAAAATGGAAACGGTTACCAAGCTTAGTGAGTGCAGGAGTGATCAGGCAGTCAAGTTTGCTGCCAATTTCTTAGAAACCACAACATTGGATTGGTGGAATTCAGTGAAACAAGCCAGAGGGGAGCAGGCTTTGGATAACATGAAATGGAACGAGTTCAAGGAATTAATTCTGCAATGATTGTGTCCTCAAAACGAACTTGATAAAATTCTAGAAGAGTTTCAACGTCTGGAGGCTGGAACTATGACGCATCAGGAGTATTCGCCAAGATTTGATGAGATGTCAAAATTGGTGCCACATCTGGTGACACCTGAGCCCCGAAGAATCAACCACTTCAATAGGGGTTTGCCACTAAAGGTATGAACCTTAGTGAAAATCTCTACACCTCAGATAATGGATGTGGCTTTATCGTTGAGTGCCACGATTTATGATGATGTGGCAGCTCAAGAAGCCAAGGAGAAGGGTGTGAAGGCAGTTGAGGTAAAATATGTGGAAACAAAGAGGAAAAGTGAGGAAGTAATGTACCGATTAAAACCGAGAAATTTTAAATTCCCTAGGAGAGAGGGAAATAATTCACCAAGAGGTTCTCAAGAAGTGAAATGCAATAAATACTAGAAACCAGAGCATATTTCATCCTTCTGTCCATCTCTGAAATGTTATAATTGTAACGAGATGGGACACATATCAAGAATTTGTACCAAACCCATACAACAGAAGCCCAAAGAAGGGGCAAAATGTCGGGTGTTTGTGATTAGTGAAGGAAAGTGGAACGACAACGCCAAAGTGGTAGCTGGTACGTTCCTAGTAAATAAGAATATTTATGCTAAAATCCAGTTTGATACGGGAGCAAATAGAAGTTTTATTTCAGATGCCTTTAGTTTGCATATAGGCATGAAACCTACCCCACTTGAGCATGCTTACGTAGTTGAGACATTAAGTGGAGAACATATTAGGATAACCGAATTGTATACGAATTTCAAGATGACTCTGGGCAACGAGAATTCAGTGATTGAATTAATGCCAATGAGTATGAGAAAATACGATGTTATCATTGGGATGGATTGGTTGAACCAATGCCATGCTCAAATCGATTGTGATCAACGGACTGTTAAGATTTATAGGCCTAATGGAGAGTCTATGTTGATACAATGCGATAGTGATAAGAATAAGATTGAAACGATTTCTTTAGCTAAGGCTAAGAAATGTATGAGTACAGGATGTAGAGTATTCATAATTTATGCTTCAAACTCTAAACCTGGATGGAAAATTGCGGACACTCCTGCAGTATGTGATCACCCGGATGTATTTCCGGAAGAACTACCTGGTCTGCCACTAGATAGACAAATTGAATTCCTAATCAATCTAATACCTGGAGTGATGTGCTGAAAGCATATGTATATTTTAATAAAGATTTTTACACAATTAGTTTTAAAAGGGGTTTTCACCAAAGACTAATCACACACACATCGGACAAGTGTACCTATCGGATAGCAATATAGTAAAGGTAAGAACCGGATATCAATCCGTGGACATGGTGGAATGCGATAATAAACCGAAACTAAGATTCAATCAAGTGACGGTAAAAAGATATTTTGAAGAGTTTGTTTAATTAACTAGCATGCAATTTATATAAACTAAACTAAGATCACAAGTTAAATAATCAAGGAGAGAAGATCATTTCGATGTCGAATCCATCTAGAATACATTCAATACAGTCATAGAAGCATGGCAAATACACAAAACATAGGTTGATCAAATTCTCATCAAAGACATCTAATCAAATGACCATTCGGAAAGTTAGAATGAATAACAAAAACTAACCACCTAAAATCATGCAATGAAGCTCAGGTGTTGTAACCATGTTAATGTTATTAAAGATTGAACTAGCTTCCGATTAAGGTACACCAATCCAACAACTAGTTGGAAAGATAATATGAGAAACATACTACCCACCTCAAGTTGATTGAATTAGACAACCACATGCATTTCTTCAACATACAATGTTCATATAAATTAGGAGAATGTGTCAACAAATCCTAGATAAACAGCATGAAACACCATAACAAACACTTTGTCTTTCCAAACATATGCATAAGGATACACATACAAGAATCATAAATCATAGACAACACTTCATCCACCATTCCTAGTCAAATGCCATAAACTAGCATACAAACATACACAAATCCATGAATACAAGCACAAACCATAAGTTTTCCAACATAATATGGCATACACAATACAAGTCTTGAAAACAACTTTAGATACTTGAATACATAATTTCTTTGAAGAATAATCATATGATTGTCATAACATTAACATAATAATTGCCAATAATCCATGAGTGTTGTCAAAAGATTCTAAAGTTCATCTAAACCAAAGTGAACAAGAGTTTTAGCTCATCATGAGCGCAAGAATGACAAATAAGCAGGGAAAATAGTAAAAAACATGTTATGAAAACAAGAATCAAACCACTCCTACAAGCCTAGATGTTGTTGTTAATGTATGATGATCCTCTTGATGTTGTAATCCCTCCAAGATGTTTGAAATATGCCTGGAACAAGGCTGGTTAGGAGGTCAAACAGTGGGTTTTTGCTCTGGTTGCTGAATTTTCTTAATGAGAGAATGGCTTATGCTTTTATAGACTGTAGGCGGCAGGACCGCGCCAGAAGGGAAGGCACGGCCATGCCTGTCACTAGGCGCGACTGTGCCCAGGAACTAGCACGGTCGTGGTGCAGAGGGTTGACCTATCCGGAGCTTCTATTAGGTCCCATTGAACGAGGAAGTACGGCTCTGAGGTCTTGGGTCAGACTCATAGGATTATACGCGGCCGTGGGGGTGTTGGAGCACGGTTGTGCTCGAAAAAGTGTCTTGGCGAGGTTGTGCCAGGTACGGGGCGCGACCGTGCCTAGGGTTTCCTGGCTTGGCGCGGCCGTGCCATGTAGGGGGCACGGCCGTGCCATGTAGGGGGCACGACCGTGCCTCTACCTCAGAAACCCTAAAAACTTCATCTTTATCCTGAAATTCCCATGTTTATTCACTGAGCTTCACAAAACCTACAAAACTAGAAATGAAGCAAATAAGTGTCTAAACGTTGAGAATAACCAAGAATTGATCGTGAAATGAGCGAAGTTTTGTGCCAAAAAGATGTGTAAATTCTAACACATCAAACAACCTCACACTTGAACATTGCTTGTCCTTAAGCAAGAAATCAAAATAAAACAAAACTTCCAATGGCACTATGGATCAATTCGGAAAACCGTAAGCATTAATAAACTTATAAAGCTTTGACAAGATTTTCAAGAAATGCAAAATTGACTAAATGAAACCCAAGGGGCCCAATGAAGTAACAACCGAATGAGCAAATGAATATGCCTAGGAAATCATTAGCATGCAACTTTATGCTTCTCACAATGTTCACACACACTAGGGAATATATATGATCATACAAGTAATGGAGTATGTATAGAACCCTCAAATGCCAAGACAATGAATCATGCAAAAATCATAAGCTTGCTAAAAGATCAAATCTCTACCAACTAACATGAAACAAAGCATAAATCAAGAGGACTTTGAACGGGGTGTAACTTGGCAATGGTTAGGGGTAGGGATGTGGAATTTAAAAGTGGCTAAATGGCTAAAAACCCTGTGGCTATGCTAACTAAAAAACTATTACAACTTTCAACTAAAAATAACTAAAGAATATTTTTATATAGATAAGAGCTAACAATCAGATTCTTTTCATTTCTGCTCATAGAATTGCTCTAATCGGCTATATTTCACCTAATTTTGGTGATTTTTTTTAAGGGAACTAAGGAACAGTTGCCCGACCGTATCCAATGTTCCGTTACGAAATACTAACTCCTCTATCGAAAGGGTTAGTACTAGTAACTATGACCAACCTTACTTTAAATATATCTGTAGGTCCCTAATTCAGTGCGTGACGGATCTCTAGACTCGCGGTACGACACAGTGATAACGTGCGGAATCCATGATCAACGTGCTCGTGTAACTCAATCAAGAACGGTGTAAATAAACTCTTTGTATTTCCTCCACAATATCAGGTTACAAGATTACAGAATCTGTCTACTCTGATATCGTCTCTTCTCTAATCTGTTCTACTGTTTCTGCTACAATCTGCTATTTATAGCCACTGATCAGCATTAGGCGAACTTATTAAGTTCGCCTCTAACAGGCTAAGCGAACTTAATAAGTTCGCCTCTGATAGACTTAAGCGAACTTATTAAGTTCGCCTCTGATAGCCTAGGCGAACTTATTAAATTCGCCTCTGATAGGCTAGGCGAACTTATTAAGTTCGCCTCTGACAGAACTTACACAGAATTTTATCAACAGTTACAAAACATGTCCTAACAGACTCCCCTTTAACTGTTGCTAACAATTCTATCAATTACAAGTCAAAGACTCTAAGACTAAGACATAATATCTTCAAGCTCGTTGTCACCAGAATATGCTCCAACAGACTCCCCCTTGACAACAATATGTGTTGTTAATTTTCTATCAATTACAAATAAAAAATATGTGATTCTGTTTTGTACAGAGAAAAATCAAAAATATGTGTTTTCGTCTGTATAGATAAAATTCAAAAAGATTTTGATTTTTATTTTCCATGAAAATTCTAAACTTCTATTAAAATTGTTCGGGATTGAATCAAATATGTGTTGTTGACGGAAGTTCGAGATTTGAAAGGTTGAAGTTGGTAAAATTTTTGTTCAAGGCAAAAAGGTTGAACAGTAATTAAGTTCGCCTGTGTACAATGAAGCGAACTTAATAAGTTCGCTTAAATCGGTGAAGCGAACTTAATTTTCAGTCTAGGGTGAAGCGAACTTAGGGGTGAAGCGAACTTATCTTGTTCACCGAAGGCTTGTTAAGCGAACTTAACAAGTTCGCCTAATCAAGCGAACTTAACCTGAATAAGTGTTGAATCAGGCGAACTTGTCTCTCATCGTCGTCTTCCTCAGAACAAGCGAACTTGCCCAAATTTATCAAAATTTTAAAACGGTGTTGTGAGTGCTAATTTTTGGTTGCATCTTGATCGAAATTGACGTGCGAATCTAACGAAGGTATTTTAGTTGGATTTCATCCGCTAAATTGAGTGTATTTGAAGGTTTGAGTCTCGGTTTTCGTCGGACTGTTACAAGGACGAGTTTGACCTAATTTTTGACCCAAATTTAAAATTGATCCTCATTTTTTATTGTCATGTGTTATTCGATTACTTGTAAATGGTTATTTCATGATGCCGATCGATTTGCCAGAAATTTGAAAACGAGTGTTTGAATTTGAAACGTCTCAGGTTTAGGCGAACTTGTTCCAAGCGAACTTGTTCGAAGCGAACTTGTCAGGCGAACTTAATAAGTTCGCCTCTTGCACTACTAAGCGAACTTATTAAGTTCTCCTAGGGGTCAGAAGTGAAAAGGGCTTGGTGATTTTTTTTGTGTTTGAAAATTTTTTGTTTGAATTTTTTTTTTAATTTTTGTTGTTGTTTTGTTTGTGTGTTTTATTAAATGTGTATCATATATGTGTACGTGTTCTAATGTTTGTTAAGTTGTTCAATATTTTCACAGATGGCTCGTCGTGTTGAATACAGGCATAATCAAGTGGCGTTGTTAGATCCTAATTTGCCTGAAGCAGTTCACTATCAGGGCATTATAAATTTTCTGAATCGATCAAGACTACATGTTGCATTATCTGCGGATCCTTATATTAGCTTGGTGTACATCCAACAATTCTGGGATACTGTACATCAAGCTATCGATGTGGAACCACATGTCCTTCGTGCAACAGTCAATAATACAGAGATTGCAATTTCAGAAGAGACAATTCATGTTGCTCTAGATTTGGGTGGAAATGCTGAAGATCCAATATCTTATCCTAACACTCTTATTATGGGTTGTTTTCAAAGGATGGGATATCGTGGAAGACAAAATGATACACAAGCTAGGAAAGGTGGATTAGTGGGAGAATGGAGGTACTTTATGCATGTGATTATACAATGCATCTCTCCGCGAAAAGCTGGTACCGATGGCTTGAAGATGGCTCTTCAAACAGCAATGGTGGCCTTAACTTTGAATAAAAGATTCAATTTTCCGCTTTATTTTTATCGGGAGATGGTAATGCAGATAAATCCGGCTGAAGGTCAAGGTTTCTTGATGTATCCACGATTCATTCAATTGATACTCAATCATCTTATTCCGGATCTTCCACGACATGCCATAAGATTGACTTTGACTCCGATGTCAAAACGTATCTTTACAGATTGTACAAAGGTGAAACAGCAAAATGTTGCGTTGATTGCAGTTAATACTCCACTGTTTAGGCACTTAATCAATCCTGATTATGTTGCACCACCTAATGATAATTGGTTTCATCCTAATGAACTTGCTCAAGTTCAAGGAGTTAATTTTCAACCACAACCACAACAACCACAGCAACCACAGCAACAACCACAACAACCTGCCCAACAATCACAAATACAAGTTCCTATACAACCTCAAATTCCTATTCCTGAACAAGTTCCTATTCCACAAGCTGCAGTCAATATTCCGATTCAGGAACCAGTTTAAGAAGAGGTCGTTCATGATCCTAATCAAGATCTAGGTATGAACATGGATGATTTTGTTGATGAAGCTATGAACTTGCCCATTCATGAACAAGAAGGGAATGTGGTGATAGACGCTGAGTCTAGTTCCAGTTCAAGTGATACAACATCATCTGATGATGACAGCACTGATTCTGATGAGTCTAGGGATTTTTCTCCAGGTCATTACGAACGGTTGGCTGCTATTCCACTGGCTAATGCTGGGAAACGCATTAAATCTCAAGCCAGACGACCACGACGCAAGTCTGTTCGGGATCCTCCTTCCGGATCAGTACTTGGAAAAAGATCGTTGGTAGATGAGAGTTCTGACACTGACAGTGACTTTAATCCAGATCCTTCACGACAAAAGTTAATGTCTGCATCAATTGCTGCTGCACAATCTTCTCAGGGAGTTGAGGATGCAAATTTTGTTGCTTCTCTAATTATTACTCCTCCACGATCTAAGGTTCCATCTCCTATTCCTCGAGAGATTCCTACTACTTCAGGTCCTTCTATTCCACAATCAACAGCTGGTCCATCTAAGCCTTCTGATTCTGACAGGATAACTTTCCTTGAATCTCAAGTGCTATCTCTCCAAACACAAGTTAACTCTCTTGTGTCTATTGATTCTCAACGACAGCTGGTGATTCAGACTCAAGCTCAACAAATTGCTGATATGCAAGCATTAGTGTCCAAACTCATTCAGTGTCTTGACGCTCAGGGGGAGTTGAGGATACCTGATACTTGTCACACAGTGTGACACCCGACAATTCAGGTCAATATCCGTACATGTTATAAACAAGTTTACATTATAATTGTTTTTGTGATTTACTTAATTTCACAAACAAGGACATTAAGGCCTAACAAAAACCGTACATGGTCTCATTTCATATTTTGGTAATTCTAGGAGTTACCGGTTCACGTACCAGGATAACCCGACTAAATACGAACACTAGTGGTTAAAATTACACTTAAATCAAATGGTTTGATTTATTTAAATCCCAACCCACTTGCTTGACTTTCTCGACCGAAAGTCAGGGGAGCCATTCCCCCACTTGCTAATTCACTCAAATTCAGATAAAAACCATACCTCCTCAATCGAAATCCCACAATCCCTTTCATACTTCTCATTTTCTTACGGCAAATTCCCAATTCTCCTTCAAGTCGAAGTCCAGTTTAAGGTAAAAATCCATCGTATTTCGGTGCTATAAGAAGAGTTCCAAGTGTTGTCTCAAGAATCAAGATAAGGAGCTCAAGATCATTCTCTGTTTCCCAGAAAATCATCATTCTCTGTTTGAGGTAAAAACTCGATATTATCCATTTCATTTTCTTTAAAATCGTAGCTGAACATACAAATCGTTCAAACGCAAGTAAGATAACAAGAAAAAATGTGTCAAATTCAAGATTTGAACATAAAAATATACAGGACGAATTCTGTCAATCAAAGTGCAGTAATCGAAACTAGGAGTTTCGATACCTGTTCAATCGAAACTAGGAGTTTCGATACCTGTTATTCAATCGAAACTAGGAGTTTCGATACCTATTCAATCGAAACTAGGAGTTTCGATATAAGTTTACTCAATCGAAACTAGGAGTTTCGATACTAGTTGTTCAATCGAAACTAGGTAGTTTCGATACATATTGCTCAATCGAAACTAGGTAGTTTCGATACCCTTCTTGCCAATCGAAACTAGGTAGTTTCGATACCAGTTTTTGCTCATTCGAAACTAGGAAGTTTCGACAATTGTCATACTCAATCGAAACTATGAAGTTTCGATACTCAATTGCCCAATCGAAATTAGGAAGTTTCGACGTCTGTTCATCAGTCACATTGGGCAGTAACTTAGAACTATTTTTATAACGAAACAAGTGTTGAAAAACTAAAAAGATACTTAAACGAAAGCAATCGGATCTGTTAAGTCGGATGAACAACTTACGTATAAGACGAGTAGTTTTTAACACATTAGTACCCTTGTGTGATTAGGGTACGGATATACAAGAACTAGCACAAGTTGGTTTGCTAGGATTTCATCGGACACAAGGTGAGTTCACGGCCCCCTTTTAACTCTTTACTGTTTTGTAAACATCGGGGGAGAAACATACTTACTTATTATGTTTTGAAAACATGAATTACATTGTTTATACGTTTGACAATATGAACATTTTGGTTTAACTCCTTGTGAGTTTCACTAATCCCCTTTTTTTTAAGTTTTTGAAATGATTTGGGGTGGAAACATACTTGTAAAAGACTTTTGTGTATAAATGAATGGAACTAATGATCTGACCGTATGTATGTATTGAGGGAACAATAAAGCGCTTAAAGTCCTCGTAATAAATTAGTAACCATTAGCTATGGATTTAGCCCGGGATTATATGAATAGTACTATTGGGGGTGACGCCTCCGGTCATGGTTAGTCGCGCTAACCAGGGGTCAAAATGGCCGAATGACCGCATATTGTCTTACTCGCAGAAAGGCGAGGGGAGGCACAGAAAGTTGGGGTTTGGTTACGGTCTCGTACATTACATACTATTTTGTATTCCTTGCAAGCTTACAAATGGGGTCAATAGATCGGATTAGTAATCATATTCATTGGTAATACATACAAAAGAGTTCTGATCAGGGTAAAGTGATCAGGTTTTACACAAAAGGGTTCTGATCAGGTTAAAATGATCAGGTTTTACACAAAAGGGTTCTGATCAGGTTAAAATGATCAGGTCTTACACAAAAGGGTTCTGATCAAGGTAAAGTGATCAGGTTTTACACAAAAGAGTTCTGATCAAGGTAAAGTGATCAGGTTTAACAAAAGAGTTATGATCAAGGTAAAGTGATCAGGTTTTACACAAAAGGGTTCTGATCAGGTTAAAATGATCAGGTCTTACACAAAAGGGTTCTGATCAAGGTAAAGTGATCAGGTTTTACAAAAAAGAGTTCTGATCAGGATAAAATGATCAGGTTTAACAAAAAGAATTCTGATCAGGTTAAAGTGATCAGGTTTAAACGAAAGAGTACTGATCGGGTTAAAAAGATCAGGTTTAAACATATTTTATGACGGTAAAGTCATGAACAAGTTTTCGGGGAAAAACTATAAGCAATAATATAACTAACTCTGTGAACTCACCAACCTTTGTGTTGACACTTTCAAGTATGTTTCTCAGGTGACCTCTAGCCATGGCGCGGTTGGAATAGGCTAGCTATGTTGGATCAATTCCTAGTAGCTGGAAGGGCGTAGAATATCAAGTCTCAAGTCTGTCGTTGATCTAGAAGAACTTAGATCATAGTATTTCTTAGTTTTAGTAATTGTATATGTAATCAAGTCTTAGAAATCATTATTACAGCTTCCGCTATCGTGTAATGAACCAATCGTTACAACCTGTATTTATTTAATAAGTAAATAAATATGGGGGTGTGACAGATTGGTATCAGAGCAATGGTTTTAGCGAATTAGGTGTCCTTAGTGATACCTAGGCTCTAACCGGACTCATTTAGGGACCAAGATTTCTAAGACTTGCATCACATTAAAAACACCCAAGACTTGAGCATAGGAATTCCAACCGTTGCCGAACAATTTGTGTAGACTATTAGTGTATGGAGTTACACTAGGGTACCATTAGCTACACTAATACAATTACATGGCACATATAGTGAACACTTAAACACATACAATAAAGTGAAAATAATAAACACTTATAACATGTTATTGTTCGGGTTACGAGTCAAGAATAACGGGTACTCAGCATACTGCAACCTTAGAAGATCGAGTTACGAGCTGAGCTTGAACGACGACGGCGGCGATCGTCAGTTACCGATCTTGGTATCACAACAGGTTGAACTCGTACCAGAATCTGTACCTATACCTGCACCACAACTACTCCAGCCATGGAGGCAACTATCTTTCTAACGTATTTGTGGTATAAATACTCTTCTTCATAAGTTGTCGGATCGGATGCCTAGACTCTCGCCATGTTATATGGCAGGCATGATTGCCCAGACAAAAGGGAATTCAAGGTGAATAAGCAGGACTAAATGGGAGAGAACTCCAAGGGTCAGGAGACCCAGACATACATCAGGATCATGTGGATCCATGCATATATACAGACTTGGAGCATGAGTTGCTCGACACTCGTTTGAGGATCTCTGCCCAACACATAGTGCCTGAATTTCACCATACACATTTTTTTTAAGAGACACTGGTGGTGCCTCTCTACCCTTAGCCTCATCCGACAACTGCCATATTCAGCAGATTCATGAGTATTGGTACACATAATTAACAGTAATCCGATAAAACAATACACACTCCTGTACAAATGTGCAAACGCAATCTAATGATCGTTTCAAATCACTTTTGATTAAAAGCTAGGGATAGAAGAAACACTATAGGGATCAGGCAAGGCAAATCATCATTACGGGTGCACACGTAATCATAATTTGCAGTGCATGGGAACTTTAGTGAGTCTTGCTGTCTAAGCTGATGATCAACTCATGTTCTCAATCACTTGATTAAGGATTAGATCTTAACAAATCAAACTTCTCAATTTGGTGCTCACAAAACAGTCTCCTAGGTTTGGAGGAACGAGAGAAATTCAAATTGAATTCAACCAATCCTTAGTAAATCCTGAACGACGAAGAAATTCGCACATTCACTCTTTGAGATTCTACTTGTCAGGAATGCTTCAAATTGAGCGTTACAACAACTAACACTTACAGTAATTGCACAACTATTGTGGGAGATTATGGCATAATCTCAGGATCCATCATACAGTTCAATCTCATAATTGCTTGAAAGTTACGCCAAGAGTGTTATGCACTAACTTCAGTAATAGGGCAGGGTATTATTCTGACCCGCATACACATGGCACTTATGGATATTGTGGAAGCTCGTCATGAGACAAGTAGGAAATCGGACATTTCAGAATGTCGGTCAAACAGGATTGCTCTCGCAGCCATTGACATTCAATATACCTTTAAGTCTAACTATTCTCTCGGTAATGGATAAGCCGGGTTTGATGCTCGAGCAAATGCCAAAGAAACCTAAGTGTGGACTAACGACTATTGTCGCACTAACCAAAACGACATGCAAAACTCTTAAAGGAGTCCCAAATGCGGAATTTCATGCTAATCTCATTAGTTCATGATATGCATAAGGGATGTAAGCTCGAGCTATTCACAACAGGCCACTGTCCACAAAGAGTTGAGAAGAATAATCTATTACTATTTTGTACTCGCACTTCCTCAAAGTTCATCTTGTTGGATGGATCCCAGATTTAGCCTAGAAAAGAGGTGTGATTGCATCTTTCACTCCTAGTTTTCTATAATTGGGAAGCTCTAGAGCATCTATTTTTAAGAAATGATCTCTTGGAGTAGACTCAGTTAGAATACAAAAGTCTCGACGTTCAACACTCATTACCTCAAGTGTATCCTTGTGCTAAGGATTTTGAGGCCATAACCTGAATGAGTGGAATACGTAATGGTATGTCCCCAAAGTACTATTCAAACCCTAAGGAAGTGCAGATACACTGAATGACAACAAGATGGCAATTGTAAAACTCCCAAAACATCTCAGCCAACTTAATGGGTTGACAAGCCCATAGCCCATTTTGGGGAAAACACTAATTCGATGAGACCATTCTTACAGTATTATTATTCATTCCCTCAGCTAGACGGAATATGAATATCCCAAACAAACATCAAACTTCGTATGGCTTACATACTTTGAAGGTATGGTAGTCGAGACATGAGTTTACATATCAGGACGCTACAACCCAAAGGCTAGTCTGCCTCGAAAGGTAGGGCGAGCAAAGGTGTAAAGTGGTGATTAGACTCGAAGTTCGCAAATAAGAGCTCCCAAGGAACATCAATTCCTAGCTCCATGAAGGCACATGGAGAGGAAAATCATAGAAAAGATGAAACCTGAAATAAGAGAAAAGTCTTAGTCCGGGAAAATGCTTTCGAAAAACATAAGAGGGACAAACATAAAGTTTCATTTTCATACTTTTTCATTTCTACCCAATATACAACAAAAACTTAGACACCTCGCCGAGTAATTCTTTCATAAGACCGAGTTTCTCACCATGGGGAGTTCCGGTCCTGTTTGTAAAGAAAAAGGATGGAACCTTTAGAAGGTGCATCAATTATCGGGAGTTGAACAAGCTGACAACCAAAAACCGGTATCCTCTTCCTCGAGTAGACGATTTGTTTGATCAACTTCAAGGGTCCAGTTTCTATTCAAAAATTAATCTACGATCAGGGTATCCTCAACTGAAAATTCAGGAAGAAGATATACCAAAAACGACTTTTAGGACTCGTTACGGTCACTACGAGTTCCTAGTTATGTCATTTGGCTTGACTAATGCACCGGCCATTTTCATGGACCTAATGAACCGCGTGTGCAAGCCATACTTGAATAAATTCGTGATTGTATTTATCGATGACATATCAATATATTCACAAACCAATGAGGAACATGAACATCATTTGAAATCAATCTTGGAACTACTCCGGAATGAGAAGCGTTATGCCAAATTCTCTAAGTGTGAGTTTCGGATTCGAGAGGTTCACTTTCTCGGACACGTCATCAATAAGAAGGGTATTCACGTAATCCCAACCAAGATTGAGGCTATCAAAAACTGGGAAGCACCAAGAACTCCGACTGAGGTGCGTCAATTTCTGGGTTCGGCAGGATATTACAGGCGATTTATCGAGAATTTTTCAAAGATAGCCTTGCCTTTGACCACGTTAACTCAGAAGGACAAAAAGTTTGATTGGACTAATAAACAAGAATCAGCGTTTCAATTGTTGAAGCAAAAACTTTGCAGTGCACCAATCATATCCCTTCCCGAAGGAACTGACAATTCCATCGTGTACTGTGACGCATCACACCAAGGTCTGGGATGTGTATTGATGCAAAGAGAAAAAGTCATAGCGTATGCATCCAGACAGCTAAGAGTGCATGAGAAAAAAAAAAAAAAAAAAAAAAAAAAGGAAAAAAATAAATAAATACGACTCACGATCTGAAATTGGGTGCTGTCGTGTTTACACTCAAGATTTGGAGATATTTCTTATATGGTACAAAATGTACTATCTTTACAAACCACAAGAGTCTCCAGTACATCTTTAATCAGAAAGAACTCAACATGAGTCAACTTCGTTGGGTAGAATTACTGAATGGTTACGACTGTGATATCAAGTATCACCCTGGTAAGGCAAATGTCGTAGCAGATGCCTTGAGTCGTAAGGAACGGGTTAAAACTCTCCGTGTTCGTGCCCTAGGATTGACAATTCATGCGAGTCTCACGACTCAAATCCGGATGGCACAACAGGAGGCAATCAAAGAAGAAAACATTTAGAGTGAAGCTATACGAGGAATGATCAGACAATTAGAGCCAAAATCAGATGATACTTTATACTTTGCAAATAGAATTTGGGTGCCATGTTTTAGTAACTTACGGGAGTTGGTTATGGACGAAGCCCGCAAGTCCAGGTACTCCATTCACCCAGGTTCGGATAAAATGTATAAGGATCTGAAAGAACTCTACTGGTGGCCGAACATGAAATGAGAAATTGCTATTTACGTCGGTAAATGCCTGACATGTTCAAAGGTAAAGGCAGAACATCAGAAACCGTCGGGATTGTTATAACAACCCGAGATACCTCAATGGAAATGGGAACAAATTTTAATGGATTTCATTACAAAGTTACCCAGAACACCTAGCAACTATAATACTATATGATAATCGTCAGTCGTTTGACGAAATCCGCGTATTCACTACCAATAAAGGAGACAGATAAAAGTAAGAAGCGTGCAAGGCTAAATATTAAGGGAATTAAGGCTAGGCATGGTATGCCAGTTTCCATTTTCACAAAAAGGGACAGTCGATTCATGTCAAGAACCTGGCAGTCTTTACAATAAGCCTTGGGCACACGCCTTTACATGACCACTGCATATCATCCCCAGATGAACGGTCAAAGTAAAAGGACCATCCCAAATTTAAAAGATGTGCTCTGTGTGTGTGTAATCGATTTCAGAGGAAATAGGGATACTCACCGCCGTTGGATGAGTTTTCATATAATACCAACTACCATACCAACATTAAAGCCGCTCCGTTGAGGCTTTGTATCGTTGTAAGTGTCACTCATCGCTATGTTGGGCGGTGATTGGCGAAAAACTTTTGACTGGTCATGATATTGACTAGGGAACCATTGACAAAATCGTCGAAATAAAAGATCGTCTGAAAGTCACTCAAGACAGACAAAAGAGAGTTGAGATAGCAACAGACGAAAACCATTAGAATTCCAAGTGGGAGACAAAGTCATGTTAAAGGTCTCACATTGGAACGGGGTTGCAAGATGTGGCAACCGTGGCAAGCTTAACCCTAGGTACGTTGAACCATTTGAACGAGAGGATCAAATGAAAACAAAAATACCCATCCTTGTTTAAGGATACAACAGTTCAAGAGGACACAAATTGAATTTCGGGACGAAATTCTTCTAACATGGGGAGAATGTGACACCCGACAATTCAGGTCAATATCCGTACATGTTATAAACAAGTTTACATTATAATTGTTTTTGTGATTTACTTAATTTCACAAACAAGGACATTAAGGCCTAACAAAAACCGTACATGGTCTCATTTCATATTTTGGTAATTCTAGGAGTTACCGGTTCACGTACCAGGATAACCCGACTAAATACGAACACTAGTGGTTAAAATTACACTTAAATCAAATGGTTTGATTTATTTAAATCCCAACCCACTTGCTTGACTTTCTCGACCGAAAGTCAGGGGAGCCATTCCCCCACTTGCTAATTCACTCAAATTCAGATAAAAACCATACCTCCTCAATCGAAATCCCACAATCCCTTTCATACTTCTCATTTTCTTACGGCAAATTCCCAATTCTCCTTCAAGTCGAAGTCCAGTTTAAGGTAAAAATCCACCGTATTTCGGTGCTATAAGAAGAGTTCCAAGTGTTGTCTCAAGAATCAAGATAAGGAGCTCAAGATCATTCTCTGTTTCCCAGAAAATCATCATTCTCTGTTTGAGGTAAAAACATGATATTATCCATTTCATTTTCTTTAAAATCGTAGCTGAACATACAAATCGTTCAAACGCAAGTAAGATAACAAGAAAAAATGTGTCAAATTCAAGATTTGAACATAAAAATATACAGGACGAATTCTGTCAATCAAAGTGCAGTAATCGAAACTAGGAGTTTCGATACCTGTTCAATCGAAACTAGGAGTTTCGATACCTGTTATTCAATCGAAACTAGGAGTTTCGATACCTATTCAATCGAAACTAGGAGTTTCGATATAAGTTTACTCAATCGAAACTAGGAGTTTCGATACTAGTTGTTCAATCGAAACTAGGTAGTTTCGATACATATTGCTCAATCGAAACTAGGTAGTTTCGATACCCTTCTTGCCAATCGAAACTAGGTAGTTTCGATACCAGTTTTTGCTCATTCGAAACTAGGAAGTTTCGACAATTGTCATACTCAATCGAAACTATGAAGTTTCGATACTCAATTGCCCAATCGAAATTAGGAAGTTTCGACGTCTGTTCATCAGTCACATTGGGCAGTAACTTAGAACTATTTTTATAACGAAACAAGTGTTGAAAAACTAAAAAGATACTTAAACGAAAGCAATCGGATCTGTTAAGTCGGATGAACAACTTACGTATAAGACGAGTAGTTTTTAACACATTAGTACCCTTGTGTGATTAGGGTACGGATATACAAGAACTAGCACAAGTTGGTTTGCTAGGATTTCATCGGACACAAGGTGAGTTCACGGCCCCCTTTTAACTCTTTACTGTTTTGTAAACATCGGGGGAGAAACATACTTACTTATTATGTTTTGAAAACATGAATTACATTGTTTATACGTTTGACAATATGAACATTTTGGTTTAACTCCTTGTGAGTTTCACTAATCCCCTTTTTTTTAAGTTTTTGAAATGATTTGGGGTGGAAACATACTTGTAAAAGACTTTTGTGTATAAATGAATGGAACTAATGATCTGACCGTATGTATGTATTGAGGGAACAATAAAGCGCTTAAAGTCCTCGTAATAAATTAGTAACCATTAGCTATGGATTTAGCCCGGGATTATATGAATAGTACTATTGGGGGTGACGCCTCCGGTCATGGTTAGTCGCGCTAACCAGGGGTCAAAATGGCCGAATGACCGCATATTGTCTTACTCGCAGAAAGGCGAGGGGAGGCACAGAAAGTTGGGGTTTGGTTACGATCTCGTACATTACATACTATTTTGTATTCCTTGCAAGCTTACAAATGGGGTCAATAGATCGGATTAGTAATCATATTCATTGGTAATACATACAAAAGAGTTCTGATCAGGGTAAAGTGATCAGGTTTTACACAAAAGGGTTCTGATCAGGTTAAAATGATCAGGTTTTACACAAAAGGGTTCTGATCAGGTTAAAATGATCAGGTCTTACACAAAAGGGTTCTGATCAAGGTAAAGTGATCAGGTTTTACACAAAAGAGTTCTGATCAAGGTAAAGTGATCAGGTTTAACAAAAGAGTTATGATCAAGGTAAAGTGATCAGGTTTTACACAAAAGGGTTCTGATCAGGTTAAAATGATCAGGTCTTACACAAAAGGGTTCTGATCAAGGTAAAGTGATCAGGTTTTACACAAAAGAGTTCTGATCAGGATAAAATGATCAGGTTTAACAAAAAGAATTCTGATCAGGTTAAAGTGATCAGGTTTAAACGAAAGAGTACTGATCGGGTTAAAAAGATCAGGTTTAAACATATTTTATGACGGTAAAGTCATGAACAAGTTTTCGAGGAAAAACTATAAGCAATAATATAACTAACTCTGTGAACTCACCAACCTTTGTGTTGACACTTTCAAGTATGTTTCTCAGGTGACCTCTAGCCATGGCGCGGTTGGAATAGGCTAGCTATGTTGGATCAATTCCTAGTAGCTGGAAGGGCGTAGAATATCAAGTCTCAAGTCTGTCGTTGATCTAGAAGAACTTAGATCATAGTATTTCTTAGTTTTAGTAATTGTATATGTAATCAAGTCTTAGAAATCATTATTACAGCTTCCGCTATCGTGTAATGAACCAATCGTTACAACCTGTATTTATTTAATAAGTAAATAAATATGGGGGTGTGACACACAGAGTCAATTCAGAGACGTGATGATGAAGACAATGATCCTGCTGGAAATATTGAGGGTGATCGTCAATACACTAACGCTAATCCTATATCTAGAGTTCAGGGGGAGTCGACATCACAATCTCTTGAAGGAAACAAAGATAAAGATACTTCTGGTACTAATGAAGAAGAAATTCTGTTATTAGAATTCTTTCAAGATTCAGAAGACGAAGAAGCTGAAAAGATTGAATGTCTTGATGACATTGACGATTTATTCAATGACATGGAAGATGATATGTCAGACACTGAGATAGAAGAAGGAGAAATAGTGGAGATTGAAATAGAGAAAGATAAAGACAGTGTTACATATGAAGGCTGTGACGGTCTTAAGGTGCCTTATAACTTCATCCAAGAGGATGTTGTTCCTGAGTTCTCTTATGATGGAATAACTGATTCTATGGACTCTATTGAAGACGTCACATTGCCTGATGCCGAGTCAAAGATGGATACTGATGATGAGAATCTTCAATTCAATAAGGGTGCTGAAACTGAAACTACTCACACTGAGTCTTCGAAGATTAATGAAGAACCTGTAATGTTCAGAGATACAGGAATGACACGAGAACAGTGGAGAGAAGTTGTAAACAGTTGGATGAAGGTGCTACCCAAGTCTCCAGCACAACCTGCTCAGAAAGAGAAATATGTGAATAAAGAGCAGTGTGTAGGAAGGATCATTAGTTGGTTCTATGATGGTGAATCAAAATTGTTTGTAATCAAACGATCTGATGGCGTTCAATACTTAAAGCCAAGGATCAAATATTTCAATACATTGCCGAGGTGTGAAATAAATGGTCTAGCTACAAAGCCACTCATAAATAGATCGAAGAATGGTTTGGCTGATGTGATAGCAAACCTGATAAAGAAAGAAGGGAGTTCGGGTAAGTATGAACGGCTGAAACCACAGAAAGGAAAGAGAGAGTGCAGATGAACAAGACGAAGACTACAACTTGTTTGATGATATATGAAGACTGATGACAATCTTCTGAAGCTATTGTCAAGGGGGAGTCTGTTGGAGCATATTCTGGTGAAAATGAGCTTGAAGATATTATGTCTTAGTCTTAGAGTCTTTGACTTGTAATTGATAGAATTGTTATCAACAGTTACAAAACATGTCCTAACAGACTCCTCTTTAACTGTTGCTAACAATTCTATCAATTACAAGTCAAAGACTCTAAGACTAAGACATAATATCTTCAAGCTCGTTGTCACCAGAATATGCTCCAACAGACTCCCCCTTGACAACAGCTTCAGAAGATTGTCATCAGTCTTCATATATCATCAAACAAGTTGTAGTCTTCGTCTTGTTCATCTGCACTCTCTCTCTCAATCTAGAAGAAAACTTGGGAGAAGGACCCTTGTCAACTTCTGTCTGCAATTTTCAATTTTTGCAAAGGAGAACAACCAAGAATAACCAACAATTAAGATTTCCATGGAGGCTGAAAAAATAAAATCTTTTTGGTTTTTCAAACATAAGAAACACAAAATCTTTTTGGTTTTTCTCTGTATAAACTGAAATGTAATATACAAAATCACATCTTTTTGGTCGAACATCACGAGTAAGAAGATCATATCAGTATATATGATATCAATCACACATCTTGGATATAAAATCCATATAATATCAAGTGGTATCCTATGTCATTCTTTCAAGCCTTGACCAACCAAACCAATATCTTTCAAGATTATCACACTCTATCTTTTCAAGACTTTCATATTACATGTTATGATACGCGATAAACATTCAAAGAAAATAGGATCAGGCTATGACACATAAATTCAAATTGTCAATATTATAAGATTTGAAACTAAAGCATCTCATTCCCACTTTCTTGTGAGTTAAGGTACCATTTTAAGTATGAAATACAACATGTACCCCACTCGTATGCCAACAGAAAGTAAATGCACTATCTTCAAGACATATGAGATTTTACTAAAGATTATCCGAATTTCCAGAATGAGGAGACATCACTTAGCACATGAATAGCAGAATCCAAATTGGATTGTATAGGAATCAAAGAGATTCAGAATCGAATGATTCAATATCTTGGCTTATATATGTGGAATCAAAAGATTCAGGTACGTGGATCCAATTGTTATCTGGATTATGAATTTAATGGAATCAATAAAGATGATTTATCAATATGATCCAAGGGCTAGTATATGTTTGACAGATGTTGTCAAGTACATATCTTGATTATACTTCAAATTGCATGCTTTTCGGGACATGGGCACTGAAGCAAATCGAATGAATAGTGCTAAGGACATAACCCGAAACTGATCTCATAGGACAATCTTTATTAAAAGCTAATATTCTTTATCTGATAGTGATCTTTTAACGCACACACCCAGGCATAACATGGGTTCAAATCACAGTTGTAACATATGCAATTATGTTTTCACACTACTAATGGTTCAGTGACGCTTTTAGTCTACTGACAATTCAAATTATATGCATACACAACACTATCATTTCCTATTTGTGTAGTCTCTGAAGTTTAGATCAAAACATATAATTCAGATATATTAACATAAAGCACCAACCAGTCAATCTAAGGTCATGTGTGAAAGAACATCTACTGATGTACTATCATCTCTTCTTTAACTTCAAGTAATGTCGATTTTAACTTTTTCAATTTGTTTGGCTTTTTCAAAAATCTTTTTCAAATAAAGTAAAACAAACGAAAATAAACCTTCCATGAAAACATTTTATGAAAAAACATTTTACTTGGTTACTTAGGATTAAGCAAATCAATCAATTAAAAACTCAAACTGATGTAATGTAATTGAATGCCTTTGCTTCTGTCATCAACACAGTTCTGTACTCCCCCTGCCCTGTAGACTCCCCCTCAACTAGTCAAATGGTCGCATCAACGACTTTATGCTCACCATCGTCATCCTAAGTTTCAGGTTATCATTTGGACTTTGTAAAACTGTTTCCAAAACGTTGTGTGTGACATATTCTCCCCCTTGAGCATCAAGTCGTTGAATCAAATAAATTTCTCAGCTATCAACAACTCGTTACTCTTGCAGATGTCATTCCCTGTCATGTGCTAAGAACCACCACTATGAACAAACAAAATGGTATTAATAGTCCCTCTTGGTAAATCCTGCACAACTAACAAGAAACATTAATTTGAAATTGGAACCCAAGCATGGTAGTCATGGGTCATCCATCTGTATCAAAATAATAAACCTCACTCCATTCACAATCGAATCTCTCATCAATTTTTAGAGATTGATCCAACGAGTCAGAAACAGAAACTTTAGATTTCCAAACATACTTCTGTTCATTGAGTTCTTTTTGCTTAAAATGTGAAGTGTTTGAACAATATTGTTCATTTGAAAAAGGTTTAGATTGTGAAAACTCTTGTTGTGCTAAAAGTTTTCTCAATCTTCTGTTTCTCCTCTGTCTTTGAGGTCTAGAAAGCCTAACCTCATATTTTGAATTACCCTTTGGTGTATCATGAGGTTTAACCACATTTGGGTTAACATAAGGCTTACCATGAGTTCTTACCTTTTCTGGAGTAACATATCGGTTACCTTTGGCTTTGTGTGGACAAGCAATCCGAATATGACCAACAAGACCACAAGAAAAGCAAGATCTCGTCTCACGATAATCTCTCATATAAGGAATCTTCACACGATAAGATGCACTTGAAGAAGATTCTCCTACATGAACTTCTTTTTGCTTTATTTTCTCTGGAACTCCAGATTTTGCAACAGGTTTTGATTCAGGCTTCATCTTCTTAGGAACTACATGCTTCTTTCCTTTATTTTTGTAAGGACAGTTCACCACAATGTGTCCTATCTCATTACAATGAAAACATGTACGTCTGTCTTTATAATCTCTGACATATGGAACTCTCCTTGAATTTGAAGAACTTCCAAATGTATAATTTCCAGATGAATTAGAATCAACCTTTGAGTCTTCTTTCTTAATCTCTTTAGGTATCCCTTCTACCTTAGCTTCCTCAAAATATTCATCGTCACTCTCATCAGAATACACCATATCTTCTCCTGTGACTGGATTCACTTTCAACACAGTCTTAGGATCTAAATCCTCATCGTTTATAATCTCAGGTGCAACAGAATAATTCTCGTTGAATGGTGGAGGAACATAACCAATACCACTAGTTCCCTTCCCCTATTCAGTATTCTCATGATAATATCCTAACAAGAATGATGAATTTGCAAAGCTTTCTAACTTTCTATGTAATTTGATCACCTCTGCTTTAGATTCAGCTAGTTCCTTATCTTTTTCAACAAGATCATTATTTCCTTTCTCAATTTCTGCAAAGGACATATCCAGGTGATATGCCTGCTCTTTGATCTTCAAAGTCAGAGAACTTATATCCCTCTTCAGTGATTCTATTCTCTCAATACACACATTCTCATTATCTTTTAATTTCTGGTTTACCGTGTGCATTGATTTCGTATCACAAATAAGGTTGACGTTGTCATCCATAACCCTCATTATTTTATCCTTAACTGAAACACAGTTAGAACAAAACGTCTCAGAGTTAGAAAGTACCTCAGGTTTTTCTTCTGAAGAAGATGCACTAGGAGCCATGAATACGTCATCATCAGCTTCACCCTTTTGATCAACAATGACAGGCTCTGCATCAGTTTCTAATTCAATCAGATCATCTTCAACTGTCTGAAAACTTTCTTCACTCATCACATTAGTCTCGGTAGACTGAGTACTTTCACCAGAACGAATACTCTCACTATCAGTTAAATCTGTAGAAAAATCACTTTGAGAATCACCCTGCTTCTCCAATACTTCTTTGATCAAGACCACAAACGCTTGAGAAGTTTCTTCACCATTTTTCGTCAATGCTTCCCATAGATCTCTTGAAGTTGGACACTTCCCGAGACTATGCATGATTTCTTTAGGTAAAGACACCGTTAAAGTTTCACGCGTCTTCATCTCTCGATCAAACTTCTGCTTTTCTACTTTAGTAAGAGCTGTCACTGGTTTAGGAACATCATAATATCCCATATAGTCATAAGTAGGATGCACATATCCTTCAAATATGGATGTCCAAAAGTTTTCATCAGTTGCTGATACGAACTGTTCGAACCGGACTCTCCAGTTATGAAAATCTGATATGCACAAAAGTCTCGGTGGCATAGTTTCAATCTCATTATCATCACATGAAATTGACATTTTGAAATTTTTGCGAAAATACCCGCAAAAAAAATTTCCTGCCAAAATACTCTTTTTAAAAAATTTCAAAAATTCAAAATTTCAAAAATGATTTAAAACGACCATATAAACTTTCCCTAAAAAATTTGAACAAGATGAATTTTCCCGCCAAAATACTTTTTTTTTTTAATTCAAGCGAACTTAAGTTGACCCGAGCGAACTTGTTATGGTCGCATGATTAAGTTCGCCTACTCTGCATCAAGCGAACTTATTAAGTTCGCCTAATATTCACCAAGCGAACTTATTAAGTTCGCCTGCACAACAGATTCAGCAAGTTCGCTTGCTTCAGCAGATTCAAATTCAAGAACACTTCAGACCAAACTCGCGAACCAGAAACATACTGAAATCATCATTAATCACTGATTTTAAGGAATTAATCAAAATCAAACCGTAGGATTGTGTAATTTGTCAATTAGAACCTTTCTATCGGATCAACTTCTTCAAAACAATCCAAAATCAATCCAAATTTGTCAAAAATTCTCCATTTTTATCAAGAAGACAAAAAGATGAAAAAGCTTCAAAATCTCAGATTTTTGATGTTGATTGGACACGAAAACACCACGAATCTTTTGCTAATCAAGAGCAATGGCTCTGATACCACTTGTAGGTCCCTAATTCAGTGCGTGACGGATCTCTAGACTCGCAGTACGACACGGTGATAACGTGCGGAATCCATGATCAACGTGCTCGTGTAACTCAATCAACAACAACGGTGTAAATAAACTCTTTGTATTTCCTCCACAATATCAGGTTACAAGATTACATAATCTGTCTACTCTGATATCGTCTCTTCTCTAATCTGTTCTACTGTTTCTGCTACAATCTGCTATTTATAGCCACTGATCAGCATTAGGCGAACTTATTAAGTTCGCCTCTAACAGGCTAAGCGAACTTAATAAGTTCGCCTCTGATAGACTTAAGCGAACTTATTAAGTTCGCCTCTGATAGCCTAGGCGAACTTATTAAGTTTGCCTCTGATAGGCTAGGCGAACTTATTAAGTTCGCCTCTGACAGAACTTACACAGAATTTTATCAACAGTTACAAAACATGTCCTAACAATATCATTAATTAACAAGGGATAACAACTAGAGTAACACCTTAAACAGGATAATACTTCTAATTACATTTCTTATCTTTTTATTTTCCTTTTAATACAAAACCCATTTGCCAACTTATTATCCAAGTCAGACAATTACGAGGGTTGAGTACGGGATCCGTGTCCATGGTTCGATACTTGGTTCTTACCCATACTATACTACGCTGCGATAGGTACACTTGCCTATTGTGTGTGTATTTAGTTGAAGTAATTATCATTTTAATTTATAAATTTAAAACCTGATTTTGTATAGCTCTAAATAGAATATATTTATTACTACTAATGACACGCCATCATGTATTTGGCGTTGTTGCCAGTGTTATATATATTTATATTTTTATCTACATATAAAACACACCATCAACATGATGGGTATTTATAAATATATTATTATACATAAATTGGGTGTTGATAATAGTTTCAGGCCAATACACCAAAAAAGAAGGAAATTTGCACCGGAAAGGAATGTAGTTATCCAGGAAGAAGTCGAGAGACTGCTGAAAGCAGGAATGATAAGGGAAGTGAAATTCCCAAGATGCCTAGCTAATGTAGTGGTGGTCTAGAAGAAAAATGGAAAATGGAGAATTTGTGTAGACTTCACTGACTTGAATAAAGCATGTCCCAAGGATACTTTTCCATTACCACACATTAACTCAATGGTGGACGCTACAGCAGGCCACAAAATGTTAACATTCATGGACTCTTCATCAGGATTCCAGCAGATCCAAATGGAACCATCAGATCAGGAGGATACCGCATTCATGACTCCAACATGTATTTATTGTTATATAGATATGCCTTTTGGTTTAAAAATGCAGGTGCTACATACCAAAGGCTGGTGAACATGATGTTCAAAGAAAAGCTAGAGGACACCAAGGAAGTCTATATAGATGATATGGTGGTGAAATCAAAGAAAGATGAGGATCATCTTCAGGATCCCAGAGACACGTTTGACATCCTGGACCAGTACAACATGAAGCTGAACCCCTCAAAATGCCACTTCGGAGTGGGGGCAGGAAAGTTCTTAGGCAACATGGTAACCAAGAGAGGGATAGAAGCTAGTCTAGAGCAAATCAAAGCGATCATCAATCTGAAATCCCTAGCAAACACCAAGGATGTCCAGAGACTAACTGGCAGAGTAGCAGCACTCAACCGATTTATATCAAGATCCTCAGAAAGGTGCAAAGAATTCTATGACATCCTAAAGAAGAACAAGAGATTCAAATGGGAAGAGAAGCATGAACAAGAACTCCAATCATTAAAGGAATACTTGTCATCGACCCCTCTATTAATGAAACCAGAAGACGGTAAACCATTATCCATGTACTTGGCGGTATCCAGAAACGCTGTGAGTGCCGTCCTAGTCAACGATCATAAAGGACAATAGCATCCCGTATACTATGTAAGTAAAAGCTCTCTAGCATCAGAGACCAGGTACTCTCATTTAGAAAAATTAATCTTAGCTTTAATAATGGCATCCACTAAGCACAGACATTATTTTGAAACTCCTGCTATTCATGTTAAGACTAATTATCCTATTAAGTGTGTCTTGAGAAAGCCAGAGATGTCAGGATGAATGGCTAAGTGGTCAGTTAAGCTCAACGCCTATGAACTTGTATATGAACCTAGAACAGCAATAAAGTGTCAGGCACTTGCGGACTTTGTGGCTGATTTCAATAGTGACATCTAACACGAAGCAGACCTTGAAATTCAACAATTGCAAGAATCCAAGGATAAGTGGACATTGTTCACTTACGGTGCATCAAATGTAAGAGGAACAGGTCTAGGCATCATACTGAAATCACCACAAGGGGACATAATACCCCAAATCCATAAGTTGTGAGTTCCAGGCAATGAATAATGAAGCAGAATATGAAGCGCTGATAGCAGGATTGCAACTAGCCAGAGATATGGAAATCAGTTATCTCCAGGTATGCGCAGATTCATTGTTAATTGCTAACCATTTCAATGGCTCATATGCGGTGAAATGCGAGAAGTTAGCTAAATATCTCGTAATAGTTAAAAAATTATCTGTAGAATTCAAAATCTTTAGCATTACATAGGTACCTAGAGAAGACAATGCTGAGGCTGATGCCTTAGCAAACCTTGCTTTGGCTCTTAAAAGACCAGGAGGTATTAAATTACCTATCATACATATTTTGAGCCCAGCAATTGAGAAAATATATGAAGTGTCCAGCATAGAAGAAGAAGCAGACGTTCCGGATCCCAAAACTGGTCAAGGATCCTGGATTCTACCCATTAAAAAATATTTGTAGGATAGTGAGATCCCAAGTGACGAAAAGAATCACAGAGCTTTTAGCATGAAGGTATCTCATTTTATAATATTGCATAATGTTTTGTATAGAAAATCTATTGCAGGTCCATACTTAAGATGCTTGGAGGATCCTGAGGCATATGAAGTCCTGAAAGACATACATGAAGGTGACTGCGGTAATCACACTAGGGGCAGAGCATTATTCTCAAGGATCCTGAGGACATGATACTATTGGCCTACTATGAGGAAAGATGCTATGACTTATTCCCAGAAATGTGACGCTTGCCATAAACACAACAACATACTCCATCAACCAGTGGAACCTTTATAACCCAGTTATCTCCCCATGGCCATTCATGAAATGGGGAATGGATATAGTCGGCAAACTTCCCAAAGCACCAGGAGGAAAAGTTTTTATGCTGGCAATGACAGATTACTTCTCCAAATGTATAGAAGCCGAAGCATTTGCCCAAGTCAGAGAAAAATAAGTCATCTTCTTCATCAAGCGCAACATCCTGACAAGATTCGGGATCCCGGCAGAGATAGTATGTGATAATGGATCTCAGTTCATTGGTAAGAGAACGACTAACTTCTGTGATAGTTAGGGGATCAAAATGATAACTTCCACCCCTGTACATCCTCAAGCCAATGGACCGGCAGAATCCAGTAATAAAATCATCATAAATAACCTCAAGAAGAGATTGGGGGCTAAGAAAGGAAAATGGCCGAAGAACTACCATTTTCACTTTGGGCAGATAGGAAAACCTCAAAAAATGCAACATGCCAAACTCCATTCTCATTGGTATTCGGTACTGAGGCAATGAACCCGACATATATGGTTATCCCTACCACCAAAACCAATCTTTAAACCCCAGAAACCAACGAAGAAGCTCTTGCTCATGATCTTGACACTGTGGATGAGCTCAGAGATCTTGCCAAGATTTTTATTGTAGCTTATCAATAGAGAATAGCGAAGTCATACAACAAGAACATAAGGATCAGAAGATTCCAGGTGGGTGCTCTTGTATTAAGAAAGGCGTATCAAAATACTACTAATCCCAGCGATGGAAAGCTTGCACCAAAGTGGGAAGGCCCATACTTGATTGACTCAGAAGCAGGCAAGGGTGCCTATTGGCTAGCCACTATGGAAGGAGATATCCTGCCAAGATCCTAGAATGCTATCCATCTCAAATCCTATTTTATGTAAGTTAGAACTTAAATGCTAACTAAGACTCTATGTCTTTTATCCCTAATAATTTTTATCTTTATTACTCTTTATCAAGGATCTGACTTGAGCGTCGGAGGGGTGTTAGCCAGGCTAACACCCACCTTCACCAAGGTTTCATGTTTTGTAGGAAGGATCCTCAATGATCCTGACAGAAGATAGATATTGGCCATCTCTCCTAAGTTTAAGGTATTCTGAATACCTTCTAAGGTTTAAAGGTTTTCACCATTCTAAGAATTGAGTTTAAACACTCCGCCTGTAGCGCACGATATTCAAGTATAGTTCAAGGTGGTGCAACCAGTCCATGTAATAGTGGTTGATAATTTCATCACTGTTGGCTATAACTTAGATCCTACGAAAGTAACAGACGTGTTACTCCTAAGGTTTTTAGCATTTCCATGCTAACTTAAGTCTGGCTTGGCCCATGTTTTCTGGCTTGGCCCACGTTTTGTAGCTTGGCCCATGTTTTCTGGCTTGGCCCACGTTTTCTGGCTTGGCCCACGTTTTCTGGCTTGTCCCACATTTTCTGGCTTGGCCCATGTTTTCTGGCTTGGCCCACGTTTTCTGGCTTGGCCCACATTTTTAACTTGTCACAGGTGTTTAACACTTATGTGTTAACCCAAGAATTTAGCATTATTGTGCTGAATCAAGACCCTTAAACGGATTGAAGACTTATGAAGATCCAGAAGTGCAATTACTAACTCTACAACATGTTTAATGGCTATACACAGGGGACCACTAAAAGTTGTCATTATTCTGAACTTCTTATCAATATCTGCTTTGCGTATCTACCCAACCTAATTCTCAATAAAGGTATGTGTTCAGGATTATTTATCATTTGGATAACTAAGACTTGATATGTTTGTGACTGATATTTTTCAAATTATTAATCAAGATATGTTTTCCTATAGCGAAAATAGAAAAAAAAACCTAAGGTGATATTCATGAATATCTATTAGGGATCCGGTATCCTGAAGGTTTACCTAAACTTATTTTTTCTAAGGCTTAGTTACCTATAAGTCCTAATTTTCTGCAAACATACCAAGCACATAACAAACATGATATACTGTCAAAAGCTACTAAATATTTAAAGTGCAGAAAGAAAGGTGACCCGGGTTTCATCCAAAAGAAAGACCCATCCACCCGAGCCACAAATTATCAAATTGTCTATCCCGTGTAGGGATCCCAAAGAGCAAGAAAAGTAAAATTTTTCAACAAGTCACGAGGATCAAAGTTAAAGACATAGAACCACATACTTCATAAAAACAGGACTCAGGCCTTCTTTTCATTACCCTCATTGTCCTGCACAACCACCTCTGCTGCCACCTTCAGAGAACCTTCAGCCTCAGCCAGCAGGTTGCCCGCATCCGCTTCTTGCACCGACTCTCCTCCTAGCTCAGCCACAAGCCTTTTCCACCCCTGCACATCCCAGTTATTCTGGTCGAAGTCCTTATCATCAGCCTCTTTAGCCATCTTAATTCTGTCTTGTAAAATAGAGATCGCGGCTGATGTTTGGGTTTGCTCATGGGACTCCTCAAGATCTTGGGCATGTTGGGCATAAGCATCGTCCAACTCTGCCTTTGCTCTGCTAAGTTCCCTGGTCACCTTTGCTAACTTCTTGCTTTTAGCTGCCGCTATCTTTTGCAGGTCGAAGATCATCTGTTTGCCATCTACAGCCTCTTTCACCACTAATTCGTGGCACTTGATCATTTGCTCTAAGGCCTGTCACAGAGAAAAATACAATTAATCCATTAAGAACAGGTTCAGGATCCGTGATACTAAGTATTTCTTACTAGGTGACCAAGAGCATGAAGCTTTTTGTAGGCATCAACATAATCCCGACTCTCAAAGATAGCCACCTCAGCGGCATCAGCAGACTTTCTTTTCTTGTTAGCAGCAAGCTTGGAGTGAGGAGTTGAGGATTCCGGCTTGGGAGCATCAAGCTTTGGAGCTGCAAGGGCTGGCTGGCTTGTTTACTTCTTGATGGTTTTACCTTTGGAGACCATACTGTCAATATCATCAAGGGAAAACTTGGAGCTAGATTTTCGGATGCCTATTTCAGGATAACAGGTTAGAATTTCATATATTTAACTAACAGATTTGTATAATTTCATACATCTTACAAGAAATCTCGGAAGAGCAAGGATAAGTCTCTGAGCTCACTTCTAAGGGGGGAGTCTTGAACTTAAAATTCCTCTCGATAGGCTCAATGCCGTAGAAGAAGACGATCCTCTTAGCAGTATCCGAAGTAGGGGGAGCAAGTTCTAAAAATTTTGGCGCTGCAAAGCAAAGAAAGAACCAAGAATTAGTATCTTGGATGTGTAACATCCCGAAAACCTCTAACTTGACGATTCGGGCTTACGGATAATCGGAATCTTTATGTAACGAAGCTACAAGTAGGGATTGACCCTTGAAGAGTAGTAAAGATCCATGTTTGTCATTTAACCAACGGTTCAAACCAAATTCGCTCGATAATGGAAGTATGGGGACCCAGATGTAAACCCTGATTGTTTAAATAAGAGTTTAAGGGGAAACCCTAGGCCATTCAGCCTAGGGGGTTTCGCGATAGCAGGAGGAGCACGGCGAGGAGGAGATGACCGGGAAGGGTGTTCCATGTCGGTTTTGAGCTAGGACTTCACGTCACATCAAGGTACTCCTCGTTTAATCCCCGTTCATGTCTTTCATATTGTTTGGATGTATTATATGGGGACCCGATTAGGGTTTGGCGACGGCAAGGGTAGAGACGATGGTGGTGGCCGGTGGTAAGGGTAGAGGCGTGTGACGATTGTGGTGAACAGAAGTGGCAGGCCGAGGGAGGAGGAGTCAGGTGAAGAGGGTGGCTGCTGTGCATAGTGGCTGCCGTGCATGGTGGCGCTGTGGTGGTGCTTCATGGCGATGGACGGCGAAGATGAGCCTGAAATGTATGGTGCGGCTCCAGTAGGGTTCATCGGATGACACAATGGGAACGTGGGTCGATGAGACTTATGGCAATACAGGGAGGACGATGGCGGTGCAGGGAGGAAACGGTGAAACTTTGGTGATGAGTGGAAGTGATACCCGACGGTGGTGGATATGGTGGTGAACTGGGGAGAGCATGGAACCGAGTTACACCCGATTAGGGTTTCGTCAACACGAGGTTGCATGTCAAGTGTTGTACATGCATGGAGGTCTCAGCTCGGGTACGTATGGGTTACGAGACTAAGGCTTTGTATGGCACGTAAACATGCGTGCATACGTGTTCTAAACAGGTCCAGGATAACCCGGTGTGGGCAGGAAGCGTGGGCTAGGGTCTTTGCATGAATGAAGTGGGTGTGCCGATGAAACAAGTGTCAGGAACATTTATGTTTTTATGTAATGACCCATGTGTAGGTTATACATTAACTATGTGATCATACGTTAACCGGTTAGAGCCCGTACAAGGGGACGTTGCGGTACTTGCGAGGGATCTTCAAACCGGTGAGTTTCTAATCCCCCACTTTTAAACGTTTTACTATTTTTGGGGCTGTCGTACATACACAGCAGAGATGTTTAACGTATTAAACGTATTAAGAGTTTTGGGTTTTAACCAGGGGTGTTTATGAACGAAAACATATTGTAATGAGTCGGAGGGCCTACGGGGGTGTTTATGGGATCATATGATCTTGGCTTAAAGGTGGGTATATGGTGGTGGGTCGTATAGTGACCTAACAGGGGTGAGTCAGGATTGTAGTTACGGGTCATACGGGTACGACTAGGAGGTGCCATGGTGTGCATGCATGTGGTATGTGCTTAATTACTGAGATATAGTATCTGTATTTGTGTTGCTATGTTAGCCGTGTATTGTGTTATGAGTTAATCGGGAGAGTCGGGATATAAGCTAAACGCTTATGAATACATGTAGGATATCTTATTCTAATGCTATGTTTGAAGTGCAGGTTCAGTTAATGAGTCATGTACATAGGGTATAATGTTATGTTTTTATACATGAGTTGTGTGTATTGTGTCGTTGTCCTTGTGACACGGCGGGTTTTGTGTTTGCATTGTTGTCATTATGACACGGAAAACGGGATTGTGGAGGACTATGTCCTTCGGGAGGTCACCAAAGCTGACGATGTCCAACATTGTAAGGCCCCTTTCCTGGGTAACCTCACTTGTTGGATTTACTCATAAACATAGTCATAATACTGAACTTAATTTACAAGCATTCAAGAGTAGCGAAAGCAAACATCATTCGAATACATAACATAACATAACATAACAGCGGAAGTCTTAACAATTAAAAACATAACATTGTCTTAGCATATATAAAAGTGGGATGTCAGTCTCGTGCCGGGTAACCATCACGCCTTTGCACGACCCTTCCTTTCTTTACCTGAAATGTATACTAAAAGTCAGCTAACACTGGTGAGTTCTAGTTTAAAAGCAATCAGACATAACATTTATCTTATCGTTAAGTATTATATATATATATATATATAATATACGTGCTTTTGTATATTCTTTGTTTTACTGTTCTCACCTAACATTCATACTGAGTATATACATATGTACATACATACTTACTTTGGGGAGAACATTCATTGGTCATACACATATGGGTGATCAACCCGTCATAATTGTCGCGTGAGTCACAAAGACAAACGTCGTAGTCCTTTTCGTAAACCGTCCGGCCCTAAAAACCGTCCGTCGTAACATAAATCCGTCCAGAAACCTTTGTCCGTCCGCCTAAACCCGTCCTACCGGCGTAGTCCGTTCATTCTCTCATCTGCCCAAAGGCATCCGTTTCCCACGCGGCTATTATGTATGCAACCGTTCTACATGTAATAAGGCATTTGCTTCGACCGTCCATGTGTGCCTTTTTATACGTCCTAGCTTATGAAGGAACGTTTCTGTCCTGGTTGCAAAATAGTCACGTGGTCATCCATCTACCGAAGTAGCCGTTATCATCGAAGCGTCCATAATGTTTACATACATTCATAACATGCAATTCATAAAATATAAAGCAAGATTTCATTCATTCACGTTATGTCATTCTTTCATTCATTCTTTATAATCATACGTTTCATTCTTTGTTCATCATTCATTTTGATACATATATGTATATATCACGTATGATCACATTGGCATTTATAACATTTATTCATTCAGGGTATACACTTAGCCCCAAAACATTTAATAAGGTTTGCACATAACATAGAGGGGGCACATAGAAGTCACCTGATGAGCTAGTCTCGTCCTGTCCTAACAGCGGTCCGATGAGTGCCACACAGGATCTGGATTGGTTAATTACACATACATCAGACCTAATCCCGACTTTAACGGTTAAACCATTCTGAATTAGGCGACTATACTGACTTTACTAGCCGGCCTATTGCCTGCGCACTTAGCAAGTGCGCAGGGCCTGGTTCTTGCGTACTTGATAAGTACGCAAAACATTCTTCTTGCGTACTTGATAAGTACGCAGGATCTGCTTCGTGCTTACTTGATAAGTACGCAGGATCTACTTCTTGCGTACTTGATAAGTACGCAAGACCTGCTTCCCCACAAAAACCCTAACTTTCACATGCGGATCTGATCGTGCCAATCTTACAACTTTCTTTGTTCAAAACGTGCGGTTTTCATTCTAGATGTTAGTCCTAAGCTTATTTTCAAGTTTCATCCGTAAAAACGTCACCTATTTAGCTAAAACCAAGAAAATCCCAAATAAAAAAAAACTCAGTTTAGGGTCGAATCGTTACGTGGATTGGGATTCGGATCCGGAGGTTTTGCTCACGAGCTCAGCAGTAACGTGCTCCTTTAATTCCGGGTCGATCCGTCAACTTCCTCTCTCTAGGTCCGAGCTCTCCTTTCTCTCTCTAACTTTGCAAATGGGGAAAGTTTGCAAGTTTGAGGTTGTCTTGGCCCTTATATACTTCGGCTTCCCTCGGCCCGTTGGAGCCGAGCCTTCATCTATGATGATTAAATCTCGATCGCGTTATTATTTATTTATTTACTATTTTTGGGATGTTACAAGTCTACCCTCCTTAAAGGGGTTTCGTCCTCGAAACCGTTTATACGTTAGACAATTGAGGGTATAATCCCCCCATCTCGTCTTCTTTCCCCCATGTCGCTTCTGACCCTTTTCTTTGCTTCCATTGTACTTTAACTAAATGAATTGACTTATTGCATAGTCGTTTCTCAGCTCGGACAAGAATGGCTATTGGTTCCTCCACATAATTTAGACTGTTATCCACTTCGATCTCGTCGTAAGGTATGTGAGCTGTGTCGTCAGCTAGGCACTTGCATAAGTGCGACACGTGGAACGTTGGATGTATTCCACTAAGCTCAACGGGTAGATCGAGTCTGTAAGTAACTTGACCCACTCTCGCTAAAATTTTGAAAGGTCCGACAAACCTTGGACTTAGTTTGCCAGGTTTTTTGAATCGAATGATTCCTTTCCATGGTGATACCTTTAACAGTACCATGTCCCCTACTTGAAACTATAAATCCCTTCTTCTCTTATCCGCGTATGATTTCTGTCTGTCTTTTGCGGCTTTCATTCGAGCCTTGATTTGATCAAATTTCTCGGAAGTAGATTTGACCACTTCGAGACTTGCAAAATCCTTTTCTCCAATTTCCCCCCCAACAAACCGGGGTCCTACATCTCCTTCCATACAACATTTTAAACGGCGGCATGCCAATAGTTGAGTAATAGCTGTTGTGATATGAAAATTATGCCAATGGTAGATGGCTGTCCTAGCTCCCACCGAAGTCGATTATGCAGGCCCGGAGCATGTCCTCCAAGGTCTGAATGGTCCTTTCCGATTGACCATCGGTTTGGGGGTGGTAAGCGATGCTGATGTTCAGTCTAGTGCCCATCGCTTCATTGAATTTCTTCCAAAACCTTGACGTGAATCTAGTATCCCTGTCGGACACAATCAACAGTGGCATACCATTTCTGCTCACAATTTCCTTGATAAATATTTCTGCTAGTCTTTCTGACGAAGAAGTCTCACGTATTGGCAAGAAGTGAGCACTTTTCGTCAAGCGGTTGACGATCACCCAAATGGTATCATTGCCTTTAGCTGTTCGCGGTAGCTTGGTAATGAAGTCCATCGTGATCTCCTCCTACTTCCATTCCGGTATTGGTAAATGTTGCATTTTTCCGCATAGTTTCTGGTGCTCGGCCTTAACTAGTGAACATGTTAGGCACTTGTTCACGTTCTCGGTCACATCCTTCTTCATGCCGGGCCACCAGTACTCTTTCTTCAAGTCTTGATATATTTTGTTTATCCCGGGGTGGATTGAATAGCAAGACTTATGGGCCTCATCGACGATTTTGGCTCTGAGCTCACCAATCTTAGGTATCCACATCCGTCCAAACCTCGTTCGTACACCGTATGCATTTGCATCCAAATTCCCTTGTTGTCCTACTATTCTTTCTCGTTTTATATTTCTTTCTAATAGTGCTTCATCTTGTGCCTTCAAAATTTCACTCATCAAATATGGCGTTATAATCAGTTGACACGCTTTGATCCGGATAGGTGCCGATTCTTCCTTTCTACTTAAAGCGTCAGCCACCACGTTGGCCTTGCCTGGATGGTATAATATCTCACAGTCATAGTCTTTCAGTAGCTCTAACCACCTCCTTTGTCTCATGTTTAATTCCTTTTGTTCAAAAAAGTACTTCAGGCTCTTGTGATCGGAGTAAATGGTGCATTTAACTCCATACAGATAGTGCCTCCATATTTTTAATGCGAAAACTGCTGCCGCTAACTCCAGATCGTGAGTTGGGTAGTTAACCTCGTGAATCTTTAGTTGTCGCGAGGCGTAAGCAATTACCTTTCCTCGTTGCATAAGTACACATCCTAAACCTTGACCCGAAGCATCAAAGTAGACTACCAAGTCTTCATTTCCTTCAGTTAGGGCAAGACTGGAGCTTGGGTTAATCATGTCTTAAGTTCCTCAAACGCGTTGTTTTGGGTTGGACCCCATTCATATTTTACTTTCTTCCGTGTCAGTTTAGTTAGTGGTGAGGCTATTCTTGAGAAATCTTGAATGAACCTCCGATAGTAGCCTGCCACTCCCAGAAAACTTCGTATCTCTGTTGGTGTCTTCAGGACGTTCCATTCCTTTACTGCCTCAATCTTTGCAGGATCTACCATGATGCCGTTTGGGTTTATCACATGACCTAGGAATTGGACTTCCCTAAGCCAGAACACGCATTTGGAGAATTTTGCGTACAACTCTTCCTGCTTTAGCACCTCCAAAACTTCTCTTAGGTGATAGTGGTGATCACCCTCGTTTTTCGAGTATATCAGTATGTCGTCTATAAAAACTATCATTGATCGATCCAACATTGGTCGACATACTCTATTCATCAAGTCCATGAACGTTGCTGGTGCGTTGGTCACTTCGAAGGACATCACGAGAAACTCATAATGCCCATAACGTGTGTGAAACGCGGTCTTTGGTACGTCTTCTTCTCTTACTTTCAACTGATGGTAACCCGACCTAAGATCGATCTTTGAGAACCAACTCGCACCTTATAGTTGATCAAAAAGGTCGTCTATTCTAGGAAGTGGGCATTTTTTCTTTACTATCCTTTTGTTCAGTTCACGGTAGTCGATGCACATGCGCATGCTACCATCCTTCTTCTTTACAAATAGTACCGGAGCGCCCCATGGTGAAATGCTCGGTCTGATAAATCCTTTTTCTGTTAATTCCTCTAGTTAAGACATCAATTCTTTCATTTCTGACTGAGCCAACCGGTAGGGGGCTTTGGCAACGGGCTCAGCTCTTGGTAGTAAGTCAATCTGAAATTCTATTTCCCGATCGAGTGGCAACCCAGGTAGATCCTCGGGGAATACTTTTGGAAAGTTGCACACCACGGGTACATTCTTGAGTTCTTTCGTTTTTATTTTATCATCAATAACATACGCCAGATAAGCTTTGCAACCGCGCCTCATGTAACTTTCGGCCTTGATCATTGAGATGACGTTCGGCATCGTGCAATTCCAATCCCCATAAACCATAATTGGACTGCCGCTTGGAGCTTTGAGGTGTATCCTCTTACGTTTACATATGATTTGAGCTTCGTTGGCAGCTAGCCAATCCATACCCAATACTATATCGAATCCTCCTAAGGTGAGAAGGAATAATCTAAAAGGAAACTTATGGCCCTCTATTTATATGATGCAATCCTTTGTTACTTGGAATACTGCCGAATTTTTACCGACAGTTTGTACGCTAAATACCTTTACTATGGTGCTGATAGTGCAATCTAGTTTACGACTAAATGCATTGGATATAAAGCTTTTACTAGCACCAGAGTCAAATAAAATAGCAGCATGTTCATCATTAACTAGGAATGTACCTGACACAACATCAGGGTTTCCCCTTGCTTCCTCCTCAGTCAGGACGTAGGCTCGAGTCCTAGCCTTCGGCTGTTCCTTTTCAGCTTCCTTTTCCTTTCCTGAACTGGATTGTCTGGTTTTCCTGCAATCCCTAGTCAGGTGTCCATATATTCCACAACTTTGGCACTTGACGTCCTTTAAGCAATCTCGGGAGTAATGCCCCGGCCTCCCGCACTTATAACACATGGTTGAGCCAACAAGACATTCTCCTTGGTGTTTCTTTGAGCATTTCTTACAAACGTCATACCCTTTTGCCCTAGGCTTCTTCACCTTAGCGGTGTAGTTTCCCTTTCCATTTCCTTTGAACGAGTTCCCCCATTTCCGTTTCGGAGCTTCGGGAGCTGTGTCCTCGTTAGCATAATCGTCATAGACGATTCTAGACAGGTTGACTACCGATTCGAAGGTTGATGGTAGATTAGCTTTTACATGAACACGGACCCTTTGAGGTAGGCCCTTCACATAGTACTTAATCATTCATTCTTCTGTCTCCACCAGGTGGGGTACCAGTTGAACTAGCTCATTGAACCTAGAAGTATACTGGCGGTGCGTCTTGCTGGCAGCCGTAAATTTTAGGAATTCATTTTCCACTCGATCAATTTCGTTCTTGGGATAGAACTTTTGGATTATCAGCTTCTTCAGGTCTTCCCATGTCATTCTGGCAAGAGTGTTTGGCGACTTTGTCCTCTGAATGTTCCTCCATCAACTTAGTGCCTCATTGGTGAAAGAATGAGCAACATACTTAACTGCGTGGTCCGGTCGACACTCGTTGATGTTGATTACAATGTTCATCCTCTCAATCCATTCAAACGTAGCCACTGAATCCTTGTTCCCATCGAACTTGGGTAAGTACACCCACGATTGCTTGATCCCACCTTTACTTCATCCCCATCACAGTCATACACTTTCTCTTCATGGTCTCCTTCATCCTCCTCTCTACTTTTCTTTAGTGCCTCGGATAGTAGATCAGGCAATACTTTCTTCAGAATGAGTACAACTTCATGGGCAATAGCATCCCTGACCCTGGGTTCCAACTGTAGAGACCCTTGATTGTCATTCCCAGTTGGGGTCACATCTGTTTTGTGCACACTCTCAGTGTGTTCTGCGTGCACACTCTCTTCCTCTTCATGTCTTTGATTCAATGGAGGTCTACCGACCCGGCCAGTGCAACCACCTCGGTGTCCTGTTCTTCCTCCACCAGCCAACGTCCTAGTTTCCTAATAGTTATAAAGGGAATACATCAATGCCATTCCTTCAGATCATAGTTTTAGAACAGTACGAGCAAAGTAAATTCTTAATTACGGTGACCGGTTTGTGATTACTAATTTACATTGCTTTTCGGGTTCAAAACACATCAAATCGGTTGTGACAATGACTTCTATTTGTTTTAAATTAAGGTATCTATTCTTATCCAAGTGCATTAACTTAAGTACTTACTTACCGTGCTGGCGTTGGCGTTGGTTACCCATACTGACATCCGTGCGTTGGTCCCATAATCAGCTTGAGTCCAGATATTTAGGGATGTCTGAATCTCTCAAACTATTGCTCTGATAGCAACTTGTAAGGCCCCTTTCCTGGGTAACCTCACTTGTTGGATTTACTCATAAACATAGTCATAATACAGAATTTAATTTACAAGCATTCAAGAGTAGCGAAAGCAAACATCATTCGAATACATAACATAACATAACATAACATAACATAACATAACATAACATAACATAACATAACATAACATAACATAACATAACAACGGAAGTCTTAACAATTAAAAACATAACATTGTCTTAGCATATATAAAAGTGGAATGTCAGTCTCGTGCCGGGTAACCATCACGCCTTCGCACGACCCTTCCTTTCTTTACCTGAAATGTATACTAAAAGTCAGCTAACGCTGGTGAGTTATAGTTTAAAAACAATCAGACATAACATTTACCTTATCATTAAGTATTATATATATATATATATATATATAATATACGTGCTTTTGCATATTCTTTGTTTTTTACTGTTCTCACCTAACATTCATACTAAGTATATACATATGCACATACATACTTACTTTGGGGAGAACATTCATTGGTCATACACATATGGGTGATCAACCCGTCATAATTGTCGTGTGAGTTACAAAGACAAACGCAGTGAGAACTACCGTCGTAGTCCATTTCATAAACCGTCCGGCCCTAGAAACCGTTCGTCGTAACATAAATCCGTCCTGCAACCTTTTTCCGTCCGCCTAAACCCGTCCTACCGTCGTAGTCCGTTCATTCGCCCGTCTGCCGAAAGGAATCCGTTTCCCATGCGGCTATTATGTATGCAACCGTTCTACATGTAATAAGGCATTTGCTTCGACCATCCATGAGTGCCTTTTTATACGTCCTAGCCTATGAAGGAACGTTTTTGTCCCGGTTGCAAAATAGTCACGTGGTCGTCCGTCTACCGAAGTAGCTGTTGTCATCGAAGCGTCCATAACGTTTACATACATTCATAACATGCAATATTTAAAATATAAAGCAAGATTTCATTCATTCATGTTATGTCATTCTTTCATTCATTTTGATACATATATGTATATATCACGTATGATCACATTGGCATTTATAACATTTATTCATTTAGCGTATACACTTCAGCCCCAAAACATTTAATAAGGTTTGCACATAACATAGAGGGGGCACATAGAACTCACCTGATGAGCTAGTCTCGTCCTGTCCTAACAGCGGTCCAATGAGTGCCACACATGATCTGGATTGGTTAATTACACATACATCAGACCTAATCCCGACTTTAACGGTTAAACCATTATGAATTAGGCGACTATACTGACTTTACTAACCGGCCTGTTGCCTGCGCACTTAGCAAGTGCGCAGGGCCTTGTTCTTGCATACTTGATAAGTACGCAAAACATTCTTCTTGCGTACTTGATAAGTACGCAGGATCTGCTTCCTGCGTACTTGATAAGTACGCAGGACCTGCTTCCACACAAAAACCCTAACTTTCTCATGCGGATCTCATCGTGCCAATCTTACAACTTTCTTTGTTCAAAACGTGCGGTTTTCATTCTAGATGTTAGTCGTAAGCTTATTTTCAAGTTTCATCCGTAAAAACGTCACCTATTTAGCTAAAACCTGAAAATCCCAAATTAAACAAAAACTCAGTTTAGGGTCGAATCGTTACCTGGATTGGGATTTGGATTCAGAGGTTTTGCTCATGAGCTCAGCAGTAACGTGCTCCTTCAATTCCTAGTCGATCCTTCAACTTTCTCTCTCTAGGCCCGAGCTCTCCTTTCTCTCTCTAACTTTGCAAATGGTGGAAGTTTGCAAGTTTGAGGCTGTCTTGGCCGTTATATACATGGACTTCCCTCAGCCGGTGGAGCCGAGCCCAAGCCCATCCATTTTCCATTCATCTATGAAGATTAAATCTCGATCGCGTTATTATTTATTTATTTACTATTTTTGGGATGTTACAAACAGGATAGTGATGAGCTCGGGGACTGTCGAACGCCCTGACGAGGGTAACCCTGATGAAGGTAACCCTAGCGAGGGTGCAGTAATGTGGTATGTGTTTGTGTGCTTATATATTTGTGTTAAATTGCATACAAGTGTAGTAATGTGGTGAGTCTAGTTAGATGGACCGTTGTGTCAGGATTGTGATGTGGTGTTTACAACTGTTATGTCAGTTGATTTGTAAGAGCCTTGGTCAAAGCAGAGTAAGTTGACGTCTAGGGATTTGTTTTGTTAACCAAGTATTGAGTTAATACGTGTACTTGATTATGATTTGTTAGCGTAGTAAGTTCGACCTATGTCGATGAGACTGTGGGATTATTATTATGGGATGAGTCTTAGGTAATGAACTATTACGGGATATCGTGTGATAACCGGGGTTATCTATTTGTTAACGAATTGTGGACCTACTTTATAAGGACCGTGGGTCCTGAGTAAGGTTCAAATAACTTATGGGATGAGTTGGCTTTTAACTAAACTAAACTATTAAAACTCACTCAGCGTAGCTGACTTTGTGGGTACGATAGATTGTTTTGTAGGTAAGCGTTGCATTGACGTATCTTGGCTTGGGAGCGGAGCTACTCGGATTGGTGTGCAAGCATTCGTGAGATAACTTAATGACATTAAATAATAATTAATGTTTTTAGAAAGACTTCCGCTGTAGTTTAAAATATCTAAAATGAGTATTTTCAAGGGAATAACCCTTTATGAGAACCAAATGTAGGGTGCCTGGTTTGGGGCCTTACAAGTTGGTATCAGAGCCGAGGTTTAAGAGAAAATCAGTGTTTTTAAACAAATAAAATGCCTTAACTTAAACTTAAAATCGGACGAGGGTGAAACGAATGCCACCACGAGTAACCACGAGCTAGGAGGTACGTCTTTTGAGTTAAACATTAATTGTTGGAATATTAATTGGAGTTGTGTGGTATGATTAAATGAGATCATGATGTGAGCTGAGTAATGTGGAGTAGCATTAATTGAAACTATGCGAGATAGTAATTTTGTGTGTAACCTTGGATGGAGTGAAATTGTGATAAAGATGATGAATTGCTAGATTATTGTGTGGTGTGATGTGAGTTGTGTGGGATGCATGTGCATCAGAAGTGTGTGAAAGATAGAAAACTAGTGTGAATATGATAGGGAAGGTTTAGAATCCGAGCAGTAATGTGGACCACCAAATTGCATTTAATCACCATGATTTGGCAGTCTATGATTACTCTCATATTCTAAATTTGACGCCCATAGTAATTACTCCAACGTTCTATGTTGTGCAGGTACTGATGGCCATGATGATTCGGACTAGATGGATTAGGCGATGAGCCCTTGTCAAGAGGTTGACAGAGAGGCGGGCTAGACGTTTGGTTGCCGTTCGCATGGTTATCTTTGGAGGGAGACGAGTCTTAGCACCTGTTCCATTGACGGTGGTTCCACCGGCGGCTGAGTACGAGCAGGAGCTACCAGCACGGGAGGTGATCTTAGTGCTTCCGGCGTCAAATGCCCCCAATATTTCTAGGGCAACTATGAGGGGCGGGCTCAGTAGTTCCTTTTATAGGAGAGGAATAAATGCATTTGTAGTCAGGAGTTAACCCTCGAGACACTACGCAGAATCAGGAAATGGATGGTTGGAGGAATCCGATGACGAGGAGCAAGTGGGGGATAACTTCAAATTGTTCAATGACTAGAACAGTGGTGGTTACCACGAGAGCACTAGAGCATTTTGAGTAATGGCTGCCAGACATTTTTGAGATGAAATATTGGTTCTTGGCTTTTCAAATTGCTTGATTTTAACCTTGACAGTGAAACTTACCATAGGATGGTTTAAAACGTAGTTAATGATAGTTGCATGTGTGATAGCTTGCTATTGATGGTGTAGGGTTAATTAAGTGTGATTATGTGATTACCTTTTGAACAACGTGAGTTCATACTAAACGTAATCGTTGATGTGATGCTATGACTTGGTTGATTAGACTATATGAATAGACCAGTGTAGACCTGAGTTTTGGTTAATTGTGTGTGTCCACGGCCTTAAGATAGTGTCACCTATGTATTATGCTTAAGTGATGTATGAAGTGTAAGGGGGGTGTGTTTAGCTATACTAAGATATTAAATGTCCTTATATCTTCAAGCGTAGATTTTGCAAGGTAAATGTTTTGGTGCTTAAGGACATGAAAGTGTTTGTGAATAAACTTGTATGTCGTTAATTGATTGCTTATGAGTATGAGTTATCTATGTCACGTACTTAATAGTCCTGGCGGGAAATCAAGCATGTCTAGCATTAGTCAGGCGGGAGATCAAGTACAAGCTTGATATGGTGTTTACTTTTGTCAACAGGTTATTGAGTTTGACGGCAGTCAGGCGGGAGATCGTGTTTGCTGGTGCCTTTGGGACAGACAACATGATATACTTGTGTGTCTATAAATGATGAGGTCATATTGTATGCATGTAGATTTACCCAGATCTAGCTAGTTGTGTATGTGCACTTTGTGCGAGTTAGAAGGTTGAGTTACTAGTACATGTGTAGAACAATGTGTGTTCTGTAGTTATGTGTGTCGGTGTGTGTCCCTGTAGTACACGCTTAGTCGTGCATAGGACGGATGGTTAGTATGCTCAAGTATGGTATTTCTATCTTGACGATTTTCTCGACGCTGATACATCGAGGTGATGCAGGGAGTTTTGGATGTCTTTCTAGGAGACCAGTGAGGTGCTCTTATGAGATGCGTATGCTTATATCTAGGGATATCAGAGCACGAAGCCAAAGGGCAGAGCTGTGAGAGTAGATGTTGAAGGCGTTTACGTGGATGCTTGACCGGAAATGTTTATGATGAGGTCAAGGTGAGACACTAGAAGATTTGGGATGTTTTTTCCTGGGCGAGGCGACGAATAGCTGAGGGTTGTGAGCAGGCGGACTTCATATTCTTACATGATAAATGAGATGCAGTCGGGGATCGCATGGTAATGGTAGAGCAACCTAGAGAAGGTGAAACTCAGGAGGGGCACGTGCAAGATTGCACGTAAGTGACTAAGAAGGATATGCCTACGCTAGTAAATCCAAAACAAGCTTAATATGAGCTCCCGTGGAGCATTTAAGGAAAGCAAGCATTTAGATGATCGAAACGGACACGACAATGGCGTATGAGCCTTGAGAAACATCGAGAGCTAATGAAGATGACCCTAGCATTGGGTGTGTACGTACTTACGGGACGTATTAAATGCGTGATAATGAAGTAAAGAGATACTACAATAAAGAAATTTAGTGGAGACCAGGGTAGCTTTGCACGAGCTCCTGAAGATCACTGAATAAAGACATTAGTGGTGTCCTTATAGGTAGGGCAATAGGCTAGAGTTTAAAAAATCATCGCAGGACGGTGATCAAGATATGAGGCGAGAAGTACGACGATTTCACTTTGGAAGGACGGCGAATAAATCCATCCATGAAAGTTAAGGAACCTACTTGGGAGGATGATCGTCGGAATGACAATATCATTTAGATTATACACGAGATAAAGGCAATTGTGCCTGTGTACTGGGATGAACTATGTCAGGTGAGTGGACAATTGACAGTATGGTGCTACGTAGTACTAAAGGTACTACGTATAAAGATGTTAAGAACATTAAGAGCGAAAAGGTTTGGTCAAGGGCAAAGACAATGAAACCTTCGTGGGAGGATTGTTAATCAAGGAAATCACGTATGGCAACTTCTAGCAAGTGTCGGGTAGCGAGAACTGGAGAGGCAGCCGTTTGACTAATGGATGGGTAGACGAGAGACGAGAGAATGTGTAGGTGAGACCTATGAGTTCCAAGGTTGAAAGGGGGAAAAGGAAGAGACTTCTTTAAAGCCCAAGAAGAATGGGGGTATTGAAAGGCAAAGTTATGAATCCAAAAAATGTGAAGGAGAATACTTGACACGAAAGAATTTGGTGTACGAGTACGAATGGAAAAGATGGGTTTCGTTGGTTGTGCCGACGCAGGATTCGGGGACAAATCCTCTTTTAAAGGGGGTAGACTTGTAACATCCCGAAAACCTCTAACTTGAAGATTCGGGCTTATGGATAACCCGAATCTTTATGTAACGAAGCTACAAGTAGGGATTGACCCGTGAAGCGTAGTAAAGATCCTAGTTAGACGTTTAACAAATGGTTCAAACCAAATGCGCGCGATAAAGGAAGTACGGGGACCCAAATGCGCGCGATTAAGGGGAAATCCTAGGCCATTCAGCCTAGGGAGGTTTCGCGACGGCAGGAGGAGCACGAAGAGGAGGAGACGACCAGGAAAGGGTGGTTCCATGTCGGTTTCGAGCTTAGACTTCACGTCACGTCAAGGTACTCCTCATTTAATCCCCATTCATGTCTTTCATATTGTTTGTGTGTATTATATGGGGACCCAGTTAGGGTTTCGGGTTGCTTGGCCATGGGCGACGGCAAGGGTGGAGACATTGGTGGTGGCCGGTGGTAGGGGTAGCGGCGTGTGACGATTGCGGTGAACAGAAGTGGCAGGCCGAGGGAGGAGGTCTCGGGTGAAGAGGGTGGCTGCTGTGCATGGTGGCCGCCATGCGTGGTGGTGCTTCATGGTGACGGACGACGAAGATGAGCCCGAAATGTATGGTGCGGCTCCAGTAGGGTTCATCGGATGAGATGATGGGAACATGTGTCGATGAGACTTATGGCAAGGCGGGGAGGACTATGGCGATGCGGGAGGAGACGGTGAAACCGTGGTGACGAGTGGAAGTGATACTCGACGGTGGTGGTGTATGGTGGTGAACGGGGGAGAGCATGGAACCGAGTTACACCCAATTAGGGTTTCGTGAACACGAGGTTGCATGTCAAGTGTTATACATGCATGGAGCTCTCGGCTCGGGTACGTATGGGTTACGAGACTAAGGCTTTGTATGGCACGTAAACAAGCATGCATGCGGGTTCTAAACAGGTCAAGGATAACCCGGTGTGGGCAGGACGCGTGGGCTAGGGTCTTTGCATGAATGAAGAGGGTGTGCCGATGAAACGAGTTTTGGGAACGTTTATGTTTTTATGTAATGACCCACGTGTAGGTTATACATTAACTATGTGATCATACGTTAATAGGTTAGAGACCTTACAAAGGAACGTTACGGTACTTGCGAGGGATCTTCAAACCGGTGAGTTTCTAATCCCCCTTTTTTAAACGTTTTACTATTTTTGGGGCTGTCGTACATACTTACCAGAGATGTTTAACGTATTAAACGTGTTAAGAGTTTTGGGTTTTAACCCGGGGTGTTTATGAACTAAAACATTCTGTAATGAGTCGGAGGGCCTACGGGGGTGTTTATGGGATCATGTGATCTAGGCTTAAAGGTGGGTATATTGTGGTGGGTCGTATAGTGACCTAACAGGGGTGAGTCGGGATTGTAGTTACGGGTCGTACGGGTACGATTAGTAGGTGCCAGTGTGTGCATGCACGTGGTATGTGCTTAATTACTAAGATATAGTATCTGTATTTGTGTTGCTATGTTAGCCGTGTATTGTGTTATGAGTTAATCGAGCGAGTCAGGATATAAGCTAAACGCTTATGAATACGTGTAGGATGTCTTATTCTAAGGCTATGTGTGAAGTGCAGGTGCAGTTAATGAGTCATGTACATAGGGTATAATGTTATGTGTTTATACATGAGTTGTGTGTATTGTGTTGTTGCCCTTGTGACACGGCAGGTTTTGTGTTTGTATTGTTGTCTTTATGACACGGCAAACGGGATAGTGGAGGACTATGTTCTTCGGGAGGTCTCCAAAGGTGACGATGTCCAATAGGATAGTGATGAGTTCGGGGTGTGTCAAACGCCCTGAGCAGGGTGCAGTAATGAGGTATGTGTTTGTGTGCTTATATATTTGTATTAAATTGCATACAGGTGTTGAGTTATATTTATTGTGCATGAGATAGTAGTAATGTGGTGAGTCGAATTAGATTGACCATTATGTCAGGATTGTGATGTGGTGGTTACAACTGTTTTGTAAGTTGATTTGTAAGAGCCTTTGTCAAGGCTAAGTAAGTTGACGTCTAGGGATTTGTTGTGTTAACCAAGTATCGAGTTAATACGTGTACTTCAGTATGAGTTATTAGCGTAGTAAGTTCGACGTATGTCGATGAGACTGTGGGATTATTATTATTATGGGGTGAGTCTTGGGTAATGAACTATTATGGGATATCGTGTGATAACCGGGGTTATCTTTTTGTTAACGAATTGTGGACCTACTTTATAAGGACTGTGGATCCTGAGTAAGGTTCAAATAACTTGTGGGACGAGTTGGCTTTTAATTAAACTAAACTATTAGAACTCACTCAACGTAGCAGACTTTGTGTGTGATAGATTGTTTTGCAGGTAATCGTTGCGTTGACGTATCTTGGCTTGGGAGCGGAGCTACTCGGATTGGTGTGCAAGCATTCATGTGGTAACTTAATGACATTAAATAATAATTAATTTTTTTAGAAATACTTCTTAGAAATACTTCCGCTGTAGTTTAAAATATCTAAAATGAGTATTTTCAAGGGAATAACCCGTTATGAGAACCAACTGTAGGGTGCCTGGTTTGGGGCCTTACAGGATGTCAAAATGTTAAGGATCCTACAGGCAGAATCCTACCCTTCTCAACCCATCTCACAAGCAACTTATTCCCGCCGGGAATGGAGTCTCTCCTCACAAAGAAGAAGTGATTCTTCCAGTTTTGAGTTGTTTTTAAAATCAGATGACTGTGGCCGGACTTTATTTGAAACAAAAAGCGAGAGGAACCATGGCTTCTCAAGTTGTAAACATGGCGGATAAGGATTTCCAGGGTATGTAAGGTCCTCCAAATTATCGGCATTGTTTGAGCGTAGCTCATGCCGGTTTTTTCAAAAAAACTCGGTAGTAAAAGCAGGAAAAGGGTGTGAAAAACCTATGGTGAAAGGAAAGGATGGAAAACAAACCCAACTCCCAGAAGTAAAATCATATCTAGTTTTGGGGTCAAAAGCCCTAAAAACGGTATTTTTAGGAAAACAACCTCCAGCTTTCAGAATATTGATCTCATGATTATAGAAGGTGCACTTATCAGAATCAGGGTTAGCAAGCAATTTTTGTCTAACAAGATCATCCGAAGAAAAGGAAGATCGGGTAATCTTTTTAACCATTTTTTGAAGAAAAATCAAGAGATTTATAGGATTATGGAAGATAATGTACCTGAGATCCCAGAGAAAAAGGAACAATATGAAGTAGAGAGATAAAAGAAAATGAGATAAATATAAAGGGTAATTATTAACCACCTCGAACGACGACATTTCAGAGCCTCGTTTACCGCACCACGTCTCAACACGTTTCTTTTTGAAATTTGAATTTTAAATCTAGAAAGATTTACAGCTGTAACTTCCTTGGACAGCTATCAAATTTTGGGGACAATTGTTAGGGATAGATTTTTATGCAGCTTCCTTTGTCTGGCATATTCCAGAATCCAAGATCGTGGTATACTCGGTATCCTGAGTATTAATACTACTAACGGTAACTTGTCCTCTAGGCTGAAATCTGGGATCCATTCAACAAGATTATCATTGGGGAAGTGCAGTACAAAAGGGTATAAAACTATCCTTCTCGAATCCTTGTGGATAGTGGTCTGTTGTGAATGAATTGTGCTTAGGTCCTTTATGCACATCATGAACTAATGAAATTAGCAAGAAATCCTGCACTTGGGACTCTTTTAAGAGTTTTGTATGTTGTTTTTCTGTTAGTTCAACAGCAGTCGTTAGTCCACACTTAGGTTTCTTTGGCATTTGCTTGAGAATAAATCACAGCTTATTCATCGCCAGAAGAATAGTCGGACTTAAAGGTGTACTGTATGTCAATGGTTGCGAGAGCAACCCTGTTTGAACAATATTCTGAAATGTCAGATTACCTACTTGTCTCATGTCGATGGTTGCGAGAGACACCCCATAGGTGCTATGTGTATGCGGGTCAGAAAGATTTTCTGCCCCGTTACCGGAGCTAGTGCATAGCACTACTGGCGTAACTTTCAAGTAATTGTGAGGCTAAATTGTACAATGGATCCTGAGATTACGCTATAATCTCCTACAATAATTGTGCAACTATTGTAAGTGGTGGTTGTGGTAACGCTCAATTTGAAGCCTTCTTGACAAGTAGAATCTCGAAGAATGAATGTCCGAAATCCTTCATCGTTCAGGATTCACTAAGGATTGGTTGAATTCAATTTGAATTTCTCTCATCCCTCCCGAACTAGGAGAATGCTTTGTGAACATCTAATTAAGAAGTTCTATTTGTTAAGATCCAATCCTTAATCAAGTGACTGAGAATATGGGTTGGTCATTAGCTTGGACAACAAGATACACTAAAGTTCCCATGCACCGCAAATTATGATTACGTGTGCACCCGAAATGATAATTTACTTTGCATCTATAGTGTTTCTTCTATCCCAAGCTTTTAGTCAAAAGAGATTTGAAATGTTCATTAGATCGTGTTTGCACACTTGTGCAGGAGTATGTATTATTCTATCGGATTACTCTTAATTATGTGTACCAATACTCATGAATCTGCCGACTATGGCTGTTGCTGGATGAGGTTAACGGTAGAGAGTCACCACCAGTGTCTCTCAAAAATAAAATGTCTATGGTGGAAGTTAGGCACTATGTGTAGGGCAGAGATTCTTGAATGAGTGTCGAGCAACTCATGCTCCAAGTCTGTATGTACGCATGGATCCACATGATCCTGATGACTGCTTGGGTCTCTTGACCCATGGAGTTCTCTCCCGTTTAGTCCTGCTTATCCACCTTGGGTTCCCTTCTATCCGGGCAATCCCGTCTGCCATATCTCATGGCGAGAGTCTAGGCATCCGATCCGGTAACTCATGAAGGAGAGTATTTATACAGCACATACGTTAGAAAGAAAGCTGCCTTCACGGTTAGAATAGTTGTAGGTGTGGTGCTGGTATAGGTACAGGTTCTGGTACGGGTTCAGCCTGTTGTGGTACCAAGATCGGTAACTGGAGATTGCTACCACCGTCGCCCAAGCTAAGCTCGTAACTCGATCTTCTAGGGTTGCAGTGTGCTGAGTACCCGTTATCCTTAATTCGTAATCCGAACAGTAACACTTTGTTGAGAAACGTTGTATGTGTTTATTATTTCCACATCGTTGTACGTGTTAAGTGTTCATTACATGTGCCATGTAATTGTATTATGTATTAGTGTATCTAATGAAACCCTAGTGTAACTCCATACACTAATAGTCTACACAAATTGTTCGGCAACGGTTGGAATTCCTATACTCAATTCTTGGGTGTTCTTAGTGTGATGCAAGTCTTAGAAATCTTGGTCCCTAAATGAGCCCGGTTAGAGCCTAGGTGTCACTAAGGAAACCTAATTCGCTAAAACCATTACTCTAATACCAATCTGTCACACCCCCAAATTTATGTTCTTAATAAATAAATAATGGTTGCAATGATTGGTTCATTACACAATAGCGGAAGCTGTAATAGTAATTTCTAAGACTTGATCACATATACAATTACCAAAGTAAGTAATACAATGATCTAAGCTCTTCTAGATCAACGTTAGACTTGATGTTCTATCTCCTTCCAGCTACTAGGAATTGATCCAACATAGCTAGCCTATTCCAACTGCACCATGGCTAAGGGTTACCTGAGAAACGTACTTGAAAGTGTCAATACAAAGGTTGGTTAGTTCACAGAGTTTGTTATTTCAGTGTAATTAGTTTTCCCCGAAAACATATACATGACTTTACCGTCATAAAAATAAGTAGTTTTCCCTGAAAACATATACATGACTTAACCGTCATAAAAATAAGTAGTTTTCACCGAAAACGTATACATGACTTAACCGTTATAAAAATAAGTAGTTTTCACCGAAAACGCATACATGACTTAACCATCAAAAAAATAAGTAGTTTTCCCTGAAAACATATACATGACTTAACCGTCATAAAAATAAGTAGTTTTCACCGAAAACGTATACATGACTTAACCGTCATAAAATAAGTTGTTTTCACCGAAATCATATACATGACATTACCGTCATAAGTAGTTTTACTCAAAAACATGTACATGACATTTAAGTTATAAATAAGTTTAAATGAGTAACCAATGCATTGAACCATGAATGAACGACCGACAGACCCCATTTGTAAACTAGATAGGATTACAAATAATAATATGTTGATACATGATACCGTAACCAAACCATGAAAATGAATGCCCCTCCCTCGCTATACCACGAGAATAAGACAATATGCGGCCATTTGAACCTTCAAGTCCCGGTTAGCGCGACTAACCATGACCGGGGGCGTCACCTGTGACACCCAGCATTTCAGGTCAATATCCATATCCATAATTGTACGTTCATATTTTATATTTCCTGGTTTATTATTTTGACAGAGTATTGTCAAGGGGCTAGCAAAGGAACACACTATATATATACTTTTGTAATATTAAGAATTACTAGGAAATAAGTAATTCTAACCCGCAAGATACGTTCGTTGGTGATTAACAAGATTTTTATTCCAGTAAAGTCTAGTAATACGTCTTGATATAAAAAAAAATAAACACATAAATATTGGTGACTAAAATCCTAAAAGTCTACATATAAATGTTTGTTACATGACTTTAAGGTTATTTATATGTGTAAACATGTATGTTATATATGTAGTATTAACTATGTCAGGACACAATTAGTAGACTATTAAAAATAGTCAAGATACAAAATATATAGGTTTTTGAAATTTAAAAGTTCGGACACCGAGTATTAGATCACGGGATCACATACCGGGCATACACCACCTAAAAACCTATTCAACTAATGATTGGATTGAGACTACAAGTAGGATCAAGACCCAACCCCCCTAACCCTCTTCTCGGCCGAGACCCACCCAAGTGGGGCCACCCACTCACCAAACCAACTACCCTTTCAATTCATGTCATAAGGCCATGCTCTTTTAAGTGTTAATCCATCCATATGTCAATCCATCATCTCAATAACAATGATTTTGGTGAACCTAACACTCAATCCATCCCCTCATTGCCTTATAAAAATCGATGGAGGCCTCACACACACATTTTACTCTTTCACAATCCAAGACCAAAGTTAGAGAAAGTTAGCTAGAGGTTTGAAAATCCAAGGAGTTCTTGAAGGTGCTAGGGTCGGTTTTTGCTAGGATATCAAGTCATTCTCACTTTCTACTAGTAGACTTTCACCTAGCTTTGACTAGTGGTGAGAACCCGACATAAACTTTTCCTTTCATCTTCACATTCTTATTAAAACATGTTGTTCACCAAGGAAAACAAAGGATTTTTAAAGATTAAAAGAGTTTTTCTTAAAGCTTAACTTTATTAAGTTTAAAAATTAGGGTTTTTGTATATATATATATATATATATATATATATATATATATATATATATATATATATATATATATATATATATATATATATATATATATATATGGGTCGAAAATAATGAAATTATATGTATAATTTGTTGATTTGATCATTTTAATGATAAGTTGTTGTTGATATTAAGATTTTAAAACAAGGAAAAACTAAAAGATGCATATATAGATATATATAAAGGGGCCGAGATATACATGCATAAATATATATGTTTGATTTGGTTAATGATTTGGAAATGATCAAATATATATAAGAATTTTAATTTAGTATATATATTTAAGGATGTTGTAACATTTCTGATTTTTAGTATTCATATTTCAATTCAATGTAATGCAATTTCGAATTCAATACTCGTGCACTGTCTTATTATTTTTCTCACCGTAAACTAAACGCAATGATTCGATACAAATTCACAAGTTTTACGCAATTATATACATTTAAACACTATGCAAGAAAACTATTTAATTCAAACATATCAAACCTGAAAAGTCAAGGACTAAAGTTGAAAAATGTCAAGAAACCCTAGTCTAGCACGGTCGTACTTCGTCCTGCCACGGTCGCGCCAAGTGCCTCGGCACGATCGCGCGACTGGTCCTGGAACGATCGCGCCCGGTGCCTAGGCACAGTGGCGCCATATTTGGGCACGGTCGCGCCATATTTGGGCACGGTCGCGCCTGTGTAACAGTTGAAACATAAATGCAGTTTAATTACCCGATCGTTGAGAATCCGTAACAGTCCTACGTTCTTTTCCCCTTAACGAGTGTATCACCATTTTCAAATTTTACAAACGTCTCAGTTTCATACTATCAACCTCGAAACCTTTCTCAAGCAATTCAAGCAAAAACTCGAATCCTCCTCTGAACCCAAATCCTCCCAATCAAGAAAGGAATTCGCATCTCCCGAATCTCATCAAGTCTCTCGACTCTCTGGCCTAGCCGGAATTGCAGCCGAAGTCGCCGGAAGCCGTTATCGTCGACGCCGGAACTTTCTTCTACCGCTTTCTATTAATTCGATACTCTCCAAGGTAATTAGCACCTCTTCCTCAGTCGAATTAGTCCTCATATCAAAAGCCCTCTGTTAAATTGGGTTTTCACTACAGAAATCATCTTGAACCGAAGTGTTTATTTTAATAAAAATGATTTAATCGAATCCGGTCTTAAACACGTTTTACATACAATAAAACTAAATGAAAAGACTCGTAATAACTCAATAATCAAAAGCCCTAAAAATTCCATCATTTAAAATACAAGAATATGTCAATTCGTGTCTGATTTGGAAGAGACACGGTCGCGCTAATCATCTAGCGCGGCCGTGCCTCATGAAATGCGGTCGTGCCGATTAGCAGCGCGGTTGTGTCCTCCTGTCCAGACCTAGTCATGCCCTTTGGGCTAGTCTCTGTTGTGTCTAAGAATCATAGACACGACCGTGCCGGGCTAAGGCACGGTCGTGCCTGTTGACTTGTCTAGTTTGTGCCCTCTGTTGATCAACCCGGTCGCGTCCCGACTAGCGCGGTCGCGCCCGTGGCTTAAGCACGATCGTGCCCTTCATAGGCACGGTCGTGTGTGATTCAGAATGTTTGGCAGAATTGTAATGTTTATATTTTTCAATCAGTAAATGTTTCAGACTTTATAAAAAATGTGTTTTCTGTATTTAAAAAGGATTAAAAGTTTAATCTTGGCATAAATATTATTTATTTAAAAGTTTATAAAAATTAAATTTATATTTATTGTAAAATCTTACACTTAAATGATATTTTAAATGTTTAGGTTACAAATTTTTATAAATGAATAAGATAATGACTATTTATTTAATTCATGTTTAAACAAAATCAATTATTTATTTATTTTCATAAGCAATAATATTATACTTTACTTAATTATTTATTCAAACTCAAACCTTAATCAAAATGTTTTGATAATATTCATTTTAAACTTTATATGTTATTCAACACATCCAAGTTCAAATCAATAACATTTTACTCAAGTCCAAACCATCATTTAACTTACACTTTTGCGCACACTATTTGATACAACATACATTACTCTTTAGGTTAATTTGTGCACTCGAGGATCTTTATTTTTCTATCTATTATCCTTGTTAGCTACACCTCCTTATCAAGTGAGTATTTCATAGCCCCTTTTACTCTTTTACACTTTTGGGGTGAAACATGAATATTATTCAAATTACACGTTACATTTACACAAACAACACAAGTACAAATCCTATTTACATTCATGTGTGCAATTTGAGCTTTATGCCCGAGTGCTAGGTGTGCTAACCTTTGTATGCGATTATGTGCAATCATTAACTATACAAGCCGACGGTTTTCAATGATAGATCTATTGAGTCTGACAAACCCACCCAGGTGCGCGGTGATTGAAACCGACAACACAATTTTTGCATGCTAGTTACAAAGGTTTGGTTGTACATGGTTACACAATAGCTGCTCCCCATAAATGCCTTATTTATCATGATATGTAAAGGATCTGTTTTCAACTATATGCTATCTATATACAACTGTGTTATACGCACCAACTTTTTAGTTGACTTTATTTTATTCATGTTTCAGGCCCTAATATGTGAGAATGATTCAAGACGTGCTCAATATAGGATTTGGACTTAGCAATTTAAATCAAGAATTCTATGAATTGTTTTATGTTTCTTTGTTTGAATTTGGTTTGTACTTGGATTAATTGTAATGGAAATTTGACTTTAATATATTTCAATCTAGTCAACCATGTGCTATGAACAGTCTTACATGTCCCGCCCCGATGATTCCGTCATCGGTTGGGGTGTGACAGATGTATTCTTGATGTTTGGATGATCATGTTAATAAATTATTGATTAGTAAAAGTCTAAATTAATACTTGATGAAAAAGTAAAATATATGTGTATATATATAAAAAAAAATCATATGAAACATATATATATATATATATATATATATATATATATATATATATATATATATATATATATATATATGTTTAAGTTTGGTAACTTGAAAAATTGTTGAGCATGTAAGTATGTGTTCGTATAAAGGGGTTAAATGTATATTTGGATGAATGATCTAGTGTATGTATACTTGTTTAGAAACCGACACATATAGATATATGTGTGTCTGAACATAAATGGTAGAACTTGGAAAGTTGTTAAACATATGCATGTAAATATATCTATATCTATATATATATATATATATATATATATGAATGATGGAAACTTGTTAACTCGGAATGAGTTATGAAACGACTAAATAATTTAAATCGTATATATGTTTATAAGTTGATTATAGTTGATAACATAGAACGTAGACATGAGAACATGAAATCTAAAGACGTTCGGTTTAAAATAAATGATCGTATTTTATCATGAAATATATTTAAGCGCATGTTGAAATATGGTTATACTTGTGTGCATATATTGGTATAAATAAGTGCATGTTGAATAGAAACAAATTAATAAATGCCGTTCGGAACAAGTAATTGCATGTGAACGTGTTAACGTGGTTTATGTGCACGTAGGGTAATTGACATGCGTAGAACATATTTGAACGATATTTGTGATTTTATATAATTATTGGTAAGAAATAATTATATGGTTATACGTAGACTAAAATATGAATATATTATAAGATGTTGCAAAAATAATATTTATTTTTGATAAACGTAACAACTCACCAATATGGAAATATAATATTTTCTCGGAAAATAAGTAAGCGTCTAGACTGGAATAATAATCACCAACAAGTCGTCGCGTTTAAACACTGTTTTATTAATTAAAGACGTACTTAACGGGATTCTTTAGGTCGGGTGAACAACTTGCGTCTAAGACGGTTAGTCTTAACACGTAAGGTATCCTTGTGTATTTAGGGTACGGATAAGTGGGGTTTACGGTTATTCAAGTTTTTGCTAGCATTCTGTCGAGGTGAGTTTCACGGCCCCCTTTTAACTCTTTACTATTTTGTAAACATCGGGGGAGAAACATACTTAACTAATTATGTTTTGGAAAAACATGTATACTCTGGTTTAACTCCTTGTGAGTTCATTGTTCCCCTTTTTCTGGTTTTTGAAAGGTTTTAGGGAGGAAATATACTTATGACTCTTTTTCATATATTGAAATGAATGTACAAGGACCAGACCGTTATGGGTGCATTGAGGGAACAATTATAGGGCTCGTAAAGTCCCCTGGAACAAACATATTTAGTAACCATTAGCTATGGTTTTAGCCTGTGATTATGTGGATAGTACTATTGGGGGTGACACCCCCGGTCATGATTAGTCACGCTAACCAGGGGTCCATATGGCCAATTGACCGCATATCGTCTTATTCTCGTGGTATAGCAAGGAGGGGCGTTCATTGTCATGGTTTGGTTACGGTCTCTTGCATTACATATGATTTGTATTCCTTGCAAGCTTACAAATGGGGTCAATTGGTCAGGAAATGTTCAATTCATTGGTTATATATATACTATTTGATCGAAAAAACTTACTCATTTGAACGTTTGTAAACGTTGGAACGACAAGAATATCTGATCAAAACTTGTGAACTCACCAACCTCGTGTTGACACTTTTTAAGTATGTTTTTCAGGAAATTGAACGTGGTCGCAATGGTTAGCAATGTAAGATTACATGCATGCATGAACGAATACGGCTTTTGGGAGATTTCCCTTGTATAACTCATCGTTATGAGTCATACTTGTGAAATATTAATCTTTTGTAAACTCAAATAGATATTTTGGGATGTAAAACTTTAAATTTGATTATGTATCCAATCATTATGTATGTGTTTGTGGTAATCATATGCTTTGGAAACCAGTGAACGTTACGCCTCGCTTTTCCGCCTAGGCGGGGTGTGACAGAACTTGGTATCAGAGCTATTGATTATAGCGAACTAGGAGTCTACAACTGAACCTAGTATATAATTTAAATGACTTATTAAAACATTTTCATTGCATAACCATTCATCATGTCATATGGATATTGTAGTCACATCATGTCGTCGTACGATGGTCACATCCCCACTTCTGACTCTGAGGATGAGTCGGCAGAGCACCGTTCACCTGCTAGGGAGGAGACTCCCACCACACACCCCCGGTATCGGGTTCAGACCCGTAGCTTCACACCACCTGACGTCGCTCTTGGAGAGCCACCTATCTGCTACCGCAAGAAGAGCGAAGGACCGATCATGGTCAAGAGTGCCAGGAGGAGGACACGACTGCCCCCACAAGAGAAACCTGGCTGCTTGTGACCCCGAGGACCGGGATACCGGAGAGGAGCCGCCCAGACAGCGACCTTGCTACCACCCTACCACCAGTGAGATGTCCCGTACTCTAGCACGTTGGAGAGAAATGGAAGGCATCCCTTCCACATTTGAGCTTGGGGAGTCATCAAACTCCCCCATCACAGCTGCCCCACACTGGGGAGGACATGCATCTCACAGTTCCTACTTTAGTAGCCCGTGTACACACCCACAAGGAGAGTCTTGATGACCTCCTAGATGACATTCGGGCACATGGGGATGCATCTACACGGCTGTAGCAATGGCTCGGATCCCAAGTAGAGACACTAGAGGACACCACCTTAGACCTGCAGGGTACCACTGATCACTTGGAGATGAGGGCTGATATGGACTGGCTGTTACCTACCACGGTTCGAGATAGTGTGGAGGCCCTGGAGGAGAGGACTTTAGCTGTAGAGTTTGTAGCTAGAGCTAGTGTTGTCATGGCTGGACTTGCCATGATTATTTTGTTGTACTCTCACTTCTTTCATTAGACCTATTACGGGCGGGTTATGCCCCTAGCACATTATGTAGTTTGAAACTTTGGTACTGATGTGGTCGTATGAACCCATCTCTTTTGTATCCTGGTCTTTTGGAACAATGTACTGTGTATGTTTTAACTATTTATGTGTTGGTTTATGTTGTGATGATGGTTGTTTACGTTTGATGTTGTTGTATCCTTTATGTCATGTTATACCATTATTATTATATAATGTTGTTTCTTTTTAAATGTTATGTTAGAAAGAACACACGAAGGATGCCCCGTGACACCACTGGTGATAACAACGAGATGATTTCCCCAAACGTGGAGCAACTCATATCACAACGGGTAGCTACCGCCATGGAGCAGTATGAAGCCAACCGAAATAGTGGCGAGGGAACGGCAGCGGTACCGGCAGAGGAGGTGCAGGAGGTAGCGGCACACTCGGAAGTTCTGGAGGTAATAGAAAAAATAATCACAGCGTGACACATAGTCATGATCCAAATTAATGACGTTATTAAATAAGTGACCTGTGATCCTACAGATGATTCGAACATGAAGTGCACCTATAAGGCCTTCCTATCCTTCAACCCTCGCAACTTCAATGGCACCGAGGGTGTAGTAGCCCTGATGAGGTGGATAGAAAAGATGGAGTCAGTGATTGATATCAGTGAATGCACCGCTGACTGTATAGTGAAGTATTCTACTTTCACACTCACTGATAAGGCATTGACGAGGTGGAATACCCAAGTGAAAACTTCTGGAAGGCAGATGCATATCAGTTATCATGGGAAGATTTAAAAGTCATGATAATCGAGGAATACTGTCCTCGAATTGAGTTACAAAAGATCGAGACAGAGATGTGGAATCTACAGATGATCAAAGAAGATGTGGATGGATACACCGATCATTTCAATGAATTGGAAATTCTGGTACCCCACATGGTCACGCCAGAACATAAGCGTGTGGAAAGGTATTTGTGGGCCTTGAGCCTCAAATTCGCAGCATGGTAACTTCATCAAATCCGATGGACGCCAAGAGTGTTATAACTTTAGCATTCAAGTTAAGAGATGATGTTGTGCGTAATGGATTGTTTGGGAAGAAGGATAATGAGGAAGGTAAATCTTGGGAGAAAAGGAAATGGATGGGGAATCCGAGTAACAAATCTGGGAAGCAAGGATTTAAGAAGCAGGAAACGGTAAAGGCTTTTGCAGCCAACACTATGGAAAGGAAGGGGTCTGATAGGGGCCTACCGTGGTGTAACAAGTATGGATAACACCATGGGGGTGGGTGCATCAAGTGTGGGAAATGTAGTCGGTTTGGACATACCACACAGAACTGTAGGGTCAACACCAACCCCGCGGGCAAAGCAAAGCAAGGATGTTTCAAGTGTGGTTATCTGGGGCACTTCAAGAAAGACTGTCCTAAGTGGAAGAACCAGAACAACTCTCAGGCACCGAGGAGGGCATTTGTGATGGGTGCAGGGGACGTGTGACAGGATCCGAACATTGTCACTGGTACGTTCCCACTAAATAATTACTATGCCTCGGTACTTTTCGATTCGGGTGGGGATATGAGCTTTGTGTCAAACGATTTTAAATATTTACTCGGTATTAGGGCCAGCAAACTAGAACAAAGTTATACAATTGAATTAGCAAATGGGAAATTAATAGAAACCGGAGAGGTCATTAAGGGTTGTACTTTATGTCTAGAAAACCATACATTTAGTATAGACCTTCTACCTGTTGATCTGGGGAGTTTTGACATTGTTATTGGCATGGATTGGTTATCGAAGAATCATGCCGAGATCGTATGCTTCGAAAAGATTGTATGTGTCTCACTACCAAACGAAGAAATTCTTTCAATTCAAGGTGAAAGGTGTAGAACGATGTTGAAGATGATAAACTGCATGAAAGCTCATAAGTATCTACGTAAGGGTTATTGCGCATTCCTGGCCTATGTCATCGAGAAGAAACCCGAGGAGCGTCAACTTGAGGACATACCGATCATTAGGGATCACACCGAAGTATTTCCTAAAGACTTACCTGGCTTACCTGTAGGATCGGTAAATACAAGATGATTCTATTCCAGTTGAGATTGGCGGAAATAATCACAACTTAATCAAAGTAAACAAGTAGACAACAAGAATACTGATAAATGCAATTTGTATTAAGCATCAAGTGTTACAAGATGAGAAAAACTCTTAAGCAAAAAGTACTTTTACAATGAATCTAAGTACTACTTATATAGTAACTTAGAATCAAGACAGCCCCTTAATTCTAAGGATCAGATCTAACAAAAACCGTTGATCTTGTATTGAAGCTATTCTACATATACGGACAATAATAATAACTATGCTAGTTAACTTTATTCAAACGTCTTCTAAGGCATCATTGTTTGCATGCTTGGAGAAGAGCGTTGTTGTCTTTTATTGTCTTGTACCAATGACATTCTTTCTGCGTGGAGTGTGTCAGTGTAGCAGCAGAAAGTTGTAAGTGGTATTGGTTGCTTTATCAAGAATAGTCAGCTGCAACGTTTGATCTTCAGTGATAAGGCTATCAGCTGCAACTTTGATCTTCAGTGGATAAGGCCTATCAGCTGCAACTTTGGTCAGCAGCAGATAAGGCATATCAGCTGCAGTTTTAGTCAGCAGCGGATAAAGCCTATCAGCTGCAACTTTGGTCAGCAGGAGATAAGGCCTATCAGCTGCAACTTGGTCAGCAATAGATAAGGCATATCAGCTGCAGTTTTGGACAGCAGCTGATAAAGCCTATCAGTTGCAACTCTGTCGATCCACATCAATCTTTGAGATCAGCAGCATTTGTACTTAGAGAATTTTGTAGCCATCAGTCTTTATTTCTACAAAATCCCCCTAGACTGATGCTACCAAAACTCTCTTACTGCTTTTGTTGCTGAAGATTTTGCATGTGGCTGACAATTCTTTCAACCTCATATCCTCTTTGGTCCTTGCTGGGATTGTTAAGCGGAAGCTCAGATAGAGTCTTGATGTCTTTGCTATTCATTTTGAAGATAGCTTTGCTTGAACATATCATCTTCTGTCCTTTAACACCTGTCAATGTGAATTCATCCTTTTCAGCATTGTAGGACCAGTTGATGAATGGAAAGTGGGATTGGAGAGGTTTGACATCAAGGATTTCATCTCTACTGGGGTTGAAGTGATGTCTGATTGCCAGTAGCAGATGTCTCCCACCTTCATTCATGGGCTCATTGACTTCACCCAGCTCCATCATTCTTCTTAGATCAGAATCTGGAAGCTGTAGTACCTCATCAACAGATGTATAAATTGATCTTTTAACTTCTGTCCTCCCCCTGAAAGTTTCAAACCATTGGTCTTGAGAGCTGTATGACCATCTGATTATTTCTCTTGAGTCTTCTGGTTTGGAAGTAGGTTTGTTTTTCTTTTTGGGAGGTTGTTGATGAGTAGGAGCTGGGTGTGAAGATTTAGACTTTGAGGGTGGAGAGGAGGGAGGTCTATGATGGAGAGTGGAAGGTTGTTGGATTGAAGAAGTGTTGGGTGAGGGAGAAGGCTTGGGTTTCTTTGTTTTCCTTTCTTCATCTTGAATGATTATGAGCCTTTCTTCCCTGGTCTTTCTTCCTCATCCTTCTTGACTTTAAGGTAGAGGGCTTGCAGGTTCATAAAGTTCACGGGACCCAGCCTCTTTCCACTCTCTCCTCTAGCCTTAAGGAAGTCAATCATGATCTTCCTTTCTTCATGGGATCTTCGGTTAATGGCAATAGTCTTCTTGGACTTTTGTTTGGCTTTTTCTTCTTCTTCAGCCTTTTTCTTGTTTGCCAATTGACCCTGCTGACCCATGAAGGCTCTATAGATTTCTTTATTTTATAGTTTCTCAAGGTAGTCTACATCCTCACCTTGAGAAACCAGAGCCTTTACCCATTCCTCTCTCATTTCTTTGGCTAGTTCAGAATCAGTTATTCTGAACTTAGCTTCTTTCTTCTTCTTCTTCTTCTTCTTCTTCTGTATCTCTTCTTCTTTATTAAATTGTTCCTGTAGTTGAAGAGCAAGGGCTTCATCTTCTTTAATTTGATGAACTGCAGGAATTTTTACTTTCAGATCATCTAGCTGTTTTGCATACAGCTGGATCTGTTATTCTCTGAGGAGAATGGCTGTGATTCTGTCTTAAGCTTTCTTTAGTTCAGCCATCTCCTCTTCTTCTTCTATCATCCTTTTCTTTCTTCTCCTTCTCAATTCTTTCTTCATCTTCTTTGGTCATTAGTCCCTTTCCCTTATCTTTGTTGGATGCCTCTGCTTCAACTTCATGGATCGCAACAGTAGGTGTAGTAGATGCTGATGGGATCTCAGCTTCAGCTTCATTGGCAATTTGGGGAATGGACAGGGGAAGGACACTCTCATTATTTTCCTCCCATTCCAAACCTGTCACATCTTTCCAACAATCCTTTACCTTTTCCTTTTCTCTTCTCTTGGATTATTCTTCTGTGGTCATTTTGAATGTTGGCGAAGAGAGGAAGGATAGATCTAAGTCAGAGTCAGTCATTGCAGGTGATTCCTCCTTATTAAGAGAAGCCTTAATGAGTTTGATCATTTCTTGACTTTCTAAGGAGTTGATGTTGCAGATGAGTGTTCTGAGCTCAAAGACCTTGTGCAGGAAGTCTTAAGGTAGGAGTAGGATCTCTTTGATGTTGATTGAGAGAGAAGATCCATTGTTTAGGAAGAAAGTGAAATCAGAGGTAGGAGTGCTTACCCATCCTAGCACTTCCAAGTCCCTGACCATTATGCTGTACAAGAATCTTCGCCAACAGATATTTTCTTCTTCAGTTAAAGCACTGCTCCTGATTAGGTCAAGTCTTCTTGGAGCCAGTCTTTGTTTTGCTGTTGATGAAGATTCAGGATAAGCCACCCTTTTTGCTTCTGTTAGTAGTCTTTCAAACCAGGGCATATTATCCTCCATTAAGTCATAGAACCTGCAGATTGCAAGTTCTGCTGAGAGATCTGATGAAGTGTTGATGCATTCTGTCAGATACAAATTGAGAACTTGGAGGGCATTGAGAGAGTTCCAGTTTAGCTCTTCTACTCCACTAAACTCCCATCTAATCCAGAGTCTCTCAGCTATTCCATCATACCCCCAAGCTAGAATGGAGTCAAATTCTAGCTTCTTTGAAATTAAGAAGAGTTGGGGGTAGATGAATGACTTATTATGGCTACAGCTTCAGGAAGAATTCTGAATGATGGAGGTGTGTCTTCATGGAGAGTTTCTTCTTGTAGCACCTCATCAACAGCTCGGACGACTAACTTCCAATCCTCAGTGATATCTTCCTCTTCATCTACTAAGTCTGGCAAGCCATGGATTTGAACAAAAGCTAGTTTGTATAGGGAACTTTGAAACATAGTCTGCCTTTGTATCGATTCTTCGAGGCTGTCAGCATCATCTTCCTTAGAAACCATCTCCCCCTTTTTGGTTGCATCAGTGAAAAGGGATATATCTGTTTGAGTTCCCACTGATACAAGAGAGGGAGTAGGCATAGTTGGGCATTGATGGGCTTCATGCACAGTGACTTGGTGTCTTAGTTTGGACACTTCAGCCTCTAGCATTGCCACCCTGGCCGTCAATTCCAAGTTATGAAGTTTCAGTCTGTCCTCATGCACAGTTGTGGAAACCTTGGAGCTAGATGGGGCCTTAGGCCTAGCCTCTGCATCCCTATCACCCTGGTTTTCTTGGCGCCTGGGATTCCTCTCAGTGAAGAGTGTTTCACAGGAAACATCCTCACTGTGAGTTGTCGTGGTTAGGGTCTTAGCTATGTTATCACTGTCCTCCTGGGCAGTTGACGTACCAGGAGTAGTGATAGCCCTTTCCACATTCACTCTATCAATACTACCAGAGTGAACCTTCTTGGGTGATCATCCTGGGTTGGGTGCACCAGCATCCAACTCAATCAATACCTCCGATATAGTGGTTGTTGCAAAAGGTATATCATCTTGACCAGGTGCCTCTACACTTAGGTTCAGAGAAGAGAAATAATGGAATGGCTCAGGGGATTGCTCTATGGATCCGGGATGTGATCCTGATCCTAATAGAGAGGCTTCCAAGGAAGTCTCTCTAGTGTTGTGGCTATCCCTTTTGGTATTCTCATCAGAATGTTGGGATTCTGAATGAGGGCATAGAGGTTGGGTTTAGGCCTTTGAGACAAGAAGGGAAAGAGTCTTCTTGCTCCTTTTTCTGGTGTATGTCGTTGCAACTGGGGCCCTTTGTTCCAGTTGAACGATAACATCCAAAAAAGATGTATGTGATTGTTGTACCTGTGCATCCTTAGTAGTATGCACAGGGGTTCGAATGGTGGAAGCAGATTGTTGTTCAGGATGTGATGTGGAGGGTGTGGGATCAGTATCAGCTCGGATTACTGAACTGTCACCCGGGATACTTTGTATGTTCAGCATTATAGATAACAATGGAACATTGACCCCTAAGAACTTTTTGGAAACAGTTCTCATACTTTGAAAAATATTATTTTTATGTCCCAACATGATGTAGATTCTTGCAGGTTTTGAAAGTTCTTTTAGTTCCTGGTTGAAAACCTCTTGCAAGAATCTTGGGTACATAAAGAATTGTTGCTTTGCACCCTCTTGAAGGTTATATCTCAAACCCTCAAAGATGAGGTGTGCAAAGCTGAAACCTAGGCCAGTAATCATACCATGGAAAGCAGAGGCAAGTTCAGAGCTCACTTGATGCCATCCATTTCTCTTCTGAGATATGAATTGGAGAAGAGTGTGGCAGAGATACTTCCATGGAGGGCCCATCAACGCCTTCTCTATTGTATACTCATTATGATTTCCAGTGTACCCTATGGATACAAAGGTCCTCATGTACTCGTCCTTTGAGTATGAGATGGCTACTCCCTCATCTTGAAGCTTAAGATGTTTTTGAGGGTAGCTTCAGAGATGATGATGTCCTTGTCGTCTACCTTGGCTTTTATTTGGGGAATCCCTTGTTCGGTAGAGTAGACGGCAGTATTCCAGAAATCCTCCATATGAGGGATATATGGTAGGGTTGGTTGTGAGGGCAAAATGGATCTTTGATCGGCATAGGAATTCGATCATATCATCAAATCCTTCAGATTTCTTTCCCTTGGTTAAGTATGTTGTAAGGTTGTGGTACGAGGAGAACTTGTCGTCAGGGTTATTGATGTCTGCTATTGTTGTTTGATTTTGGAGGGAAGGTTTGAAAGTTTAAGAATATGGAAGGCTTTGAATGTTTTAAGGATGGAAGGCTTTGAATGTGGTGGGGACTTGAGAGAAAGTGATGTGGTTTTAGGGTGAAATTGAATATGAAGAGGTGATAAGGAAATTTAATTTGTTCTTATAACGGCAGAGGAGGGAAAAAGTAAAATGACTTGTACAGTACAACCTTATTCACCTTTTACTGTTACAGCTGTAATACACCGAGGCAGTCATGGTAAAGACTGACGTTAATTTTTACAGCGGGTAAAAGTTAATTTGGACTTAATCTTACCCATCAGCAGCAAACTTGGTTGCTGTAGATGAATAAGCCTGTCCGCTGCAAGCTTGGTTGCTGCGGAAGGTTAAGTCTGTCAGCAGCGAACTCAATTGCTGCTGATGGATTCAATGATCTACAGCAATGATGTTGCTGCTGACAGCCTTAAAGCTATCCATAGGAAACTTGTTCCTGCTGATAACTTAAAGCAGTCAGTGGCAAATCCTTTGTTGTTGAATATTAAACCTGTCAGCAGCTGAAGGACAAAAATGCTGCTGACTTATAACTTTTATTTACAACAAAAGACAAAACACATTTTCAAAAAAGAATTTTAGAGATAGATTTTAATCAAAGTTCATCATACCAATGGATTCAACTAAATATATAAATCTAGCTTCATCAAAAGGTTTTGTAAACAAATCAGCATATTGCTCATTTGTATGAACTTTGGTTAAAATAATCCTTTTTTTCTCAGCTTGATCTCTTATGAAATGATACCTGATGTCAATGTGCTTTGTCTTGGAGTGCTGCACTGGATTGTTTGTGATTGATATAGCACTCATGTTTTCAATGTGAATTGGAGTTGCCATGAAAGTCATCCCATAATTCAGCATTTGATTTTGTATCCAGATGACTTGTGCACAGCAACTTGAAGTTGCAATGTATTCTGCTTCAGCTGTAGAAGTTGAAATACAGGTTTGCTTCTTGCACTTCCATTCCTCCTAGAAACTGACATCCCCCTGATGTGGACTTTTTGTCCAAGTTGCATCCCCCATAATCACTATCAGTGTATGCATACAGATTGAACTTGTCATTTTTAGAGTACCAAAGCCCAAGTCTTGGGGCTCCTTTTAGGTATCTAATAATTCTCTGACAGCTTGAAGATGTGAAACCTTTGGAGCTGCTTGAAATCTTGCACAGAGACATACTGCAAACATGATATCTGGCCTTGAGGCAGTGAGATACATGATAGACCTTATCATTGCATGGTACTGATGTTGATCAGTGTCTTGCCCATCTTTGTCTGGTGTCAGCTGATGGAGCACTTGCATAGGGGTTCATGCAGCAGAGCAGTCAGCCATCTTGAATCTTTCTAAAATGCTCTTTACATATTTAGATTGACTGATGAAGATTCCTTTTGGGACTTGTTTGACTTGTAGACCCAAGAAGAAATTTAGTTCACCCATTGAACTCATTTCAAACTTTGAGTGCATCAGAATCTCAAAGTCTTTGCATAGCTTTTTCCTTGTTGATCCAAAGATGATATCATCAACATAGATTTAAACTAGTAAGATTTCTCCCCCTTCATCTTTGATAAACAAGGTCTGGTCAATAGCACCCCTTCTGAAGTTGTTGCTTAGTAGATATCCTGACAAAGTTTCATACCAGGCTCTTGGTGCTTGATGTAAGCCATACAGAGCTTTGTCTAGTTTAAACACTTGAGTAGGATGTGCAGGATCTACAAATCCTGGAGGCTGTTTGACGTATACTTCCTCACCAATCTTTCCATATAGAAAGGCACTCTTTACATCCATTTGATAGACAGTGAAATTCTTGGATGCAGCATATGCTAGGAAGATTCTGATGGCCTCCAGCCTGGCAACAGGAGCAAAGACTTCATCATAGTCAATTCCTTCTTCCTGAGTGTAGCCTTGAGCTACAAGTCTGGCTTTGTTTTTTACTACAATGCCTCTCTCATCTTTCTTGTTCCTGAAAACCCATCGTGTGCCAATAGCATATTGACCTGGTGGAAGATCAACAAGTTTCCAGACATCCTGCCTCTTGAATTGCAGCAACTCTTCCTGCATTGCCTCAATCCAGCTGCTGTGTTTCAGTGCTTCATCTATTTTCTTGGGTTCCACCTGAGATAGAAAACATGAAAACAAGCATATATTGGCCTCGTGAGATATGCTTCTTGTGAGAAATCCTTGGTGAACTTGGCCAATAATATTTTCTTGAGGATGTTCTTTGTGGATCCTCTGTGCTGGTACTACTTTCAGCTATATCCCTTGCTCCAGATTGCTTTGATTTTGATCAGGTGTCTCTTCATTCATGGTGGAAGAGTTTTCAACATCAGCAGCCACATCAATATTTTCACCAATAGCATCAACAACATCTACAGCATTTACCGAAAAGTCTTCATTTAAATTGTCAGTTTCAGAAAGGCTGCTGCTGGTGACATTGGAGAGTCTTGTTCCCGCTTCACTGGCTTCAGTTGCTTCCACAACTGATGGAGGATCAATGGATGGTCTTTTCAGTCAGATAGAAGATTTGGGAAAGTTTAGTCTGTGGTCAATGGATGAAGTGGAGGCAGGTGTTTGTGTAGAGGTAGACTCCATATTTGAGAAGATGAGAGGCTCAAATATTTGGGAGAAGGAGTGTATGTCAAAGAGCCAGTTTGGGCCTTTTCCCTTCTCACAGATGATGTGTTCTCTACATTCCACATTTGCTGATTCTTCCACAATTCTTGTTATTGAATTGAATACTCTGTAAGCCTTTGATTGAGAGGAATAGCCTACAAAATATCCTTCATCAGATTTGGCACCAAACTTAAGAAGAACCCCATGTGTAATGAGAATGGTGCATGCACACCCAAAAGGCTTTAGAAACCCAATGTAGGGAACTCTTTGAAACCAAAGTTCATAAGGTGTCTTGTTGAGGGGCTTGATGATGAGAACTCTATTTTGCACATAGCAGGCTGTGCTAACTGCTTCTTCCCAGAACGTGAGAGGCAGTTTTGAGTCAGCCAACATAGATCTTGCTGACTCAATTAGAGTTCTGTTTCTCCTTTCAGCAACTCCATTTTGTTGAGGAGTTCTTGGAGCACTATATTGTCTTTCTATCCCCTTGCTTTCACAGAAACAGTTTAAAGTGTGGTTCTTGAACTCTGTGCCCTGATCACACCTTATGATATTCACCTTTTGATTGCTTTGATTCTCTACTCTAAGAATGTAGGATTTGAGAATTTCAGCAGTTTCATCTTTAGTTCTTAAGAAGTGTACCCATGAGAATCTGGTGTAGTCATCAGTTATCACTATATAGTATGACTTCTTGCACATTGACATGACATTTGTAGGACCAAAGAGATCCATGTGCAGCAGCTGTAGTGGAGTGTCATTTGTATTCAAGGTCTTGGGCTTGTGATGTAGGTCCCTCGGGTGTGGCGGATCGTTACATGCAAGTGGGTATACAAGTCAGACCGGGTGCGGAATGCCCGTGACTAGGCGAAGAGTCTAGCTAAACAAAGTAAACCGACAAGAGAAAACACTTTAAACGTTCTTTGTATTATAAACACTTGAAGGTTACAGAGAAAAGCACTGAGATTACAATCTGCGTATTTGCTATATTGTCTGCGTACTTAACTTCTGTTAACCTATCCTATTTATACCTGACCTGATGCCTGCGCACTTAACAAGTGCGCAGGGAAAATTGCTCTTGCGTAATTAACAAGTACGCAAAGGTATTCTTGCGTACATGCTAAGTACGCAGGAACTTTCTCCTGCGCACATGTAAGTGCGCAAAACACTTAGAAAGAAATGCAACATTCAATATGTAAAAGTAAATACAACTCGATAAACTAATACATAAAGACTCTTACATATAAAGACAATTACAGACATGAAAATACAAACTAAGACTCTATCCAGAGTGTTGTCACAGGAAAGTGCTTCAACAAACTCCCCCTTGACAATAGCTCGGGATCTTCATCGTCTTCAGTCTTCAATCTTCAGTCTTCATAGCTGTCTATCCTTAGCTTCCATCTTCTTCTTGTATTCAAGGCAGAACTTGATCACCTTGTCATATTTAGAAGCAAGGATCTTTGTCAATTCGTCCGTGTGGACACAATACCTATCAGCTAGTACCTCCAGATCTTTCACAGAAAAGTTGATGAAGCAGACTTCATCAAATATTCTGATCAGTTCTTTTGGCACTATGTTCCCACTTTCGGAACGTCCCTTTCCCATGATCACAGCCTCACCCGTTTTTGGATCTACGTACCAGTACCACATGTCACCAAGAATATCCTAAGATAACTTGCTCAGGGGAATCTTAGTTTCACATCGCACTGGCTTGTATACCAATTTCTTTAAGTGCTTCTTAGTCACTGGATGCACAGCGTGCTTATCCTTGACTCTCTTGGGCACCTGAGGCTTGAACATTTCAAAGTTCCCAGATCTTGCTTCAGGCTGCAGAACCACCCACAAACCCATCGCTACTGCATGATTGGAATGACCCAGCAGCTCTCGGTTTGCAAGGTTCACAAGGTCGTATTTGGGTAAGGAGTTGAACGCTTCACTGGTGGGTTTCAAGTATTGAACCCCCCAGATCTTTTGATAGCGAACAGCTGCTTGTCCTCCTCGAACCTTACAGCTAAGATCATTCCTGTTGCTCCGTGCTTGTGTATGATAGACGTCTTTTGCCACACAGGAGTTGGACCCTTTGATGAGGTAGAAGGCATGTCTGTATCTTTCGGTGCCTCTGGGTCCACAGGTTCAGGGTCAACTGGGGAGGCTTCAATCGAGGCTTCTACATTACAAGCCTGCTCGACTGAACCTGTGTCGAGCGGAGCATCGAAGGATGGAACTTCAAAGATCTCTCCATCTTCTAGCTCGTACTCTCCTTCCCCGTCACCCTTGGGAATCTCTATCACCACGTCTTCATCATCATCATTCCAGTCATCACCAGAGTCGATCTCTCCTTCTTCCAGATTAAAGAGAGCATCGATCTGTGCTTCCTTGGAATAGTCAGGCTCAAGATAAAGGATCTCATCATCAGATAAGTCCTTGAGCACATCGGCTGCTGACTTCCCTTTATCACCACCACCACCAGAGGTATCACCACCCTCTTGCTGAGTAGACTCCCCCTCAGCCATTGGAATAGCAGAGATGGGCACAATTGCCAAAGCTTGGCGCTCACCTCCACTAGGACCGGCTTCAGGATCCTTATCTTTATCGTCATCCTTAGTCAAGTCGACTGGATGACAAGGCTCAGCACCAGTGGATTTATTTTCTTTCTCTTTCTCTTTCTCTTTCTCTTTCTCCTTCTCCTTCTCCTTCTCTTTCTCTTTCTCCCCCTAAGCATCAAGCTTCTTGGTCAGTTCTGCAACTAATTTGACCATCGCTTCATGCTCTTTTCTTTGTAAATCCAGCCTTAGCTCAAGTGACGTTCTGTGGCCTAGAGTCATTTCATTTGTCTTCATTAATAGCTCATTCTATGCCATTACATTCTTCAGTCGCTCATTAGTCCCCGTTCTCTGGCTATGTAGAATCCTAACTTCATCGGCCAGTGAATTAATCTGTGCTTGTTGAGCATCAGATTCCTCCTTTGACTTCTGAATAGTCTTCAGCAGTCTAGCAACTTGGGTTTCTAGCACATCGATCCTTGCCTCATTCGGATCAGGATGCCTAGACGATGACGCTTCGGCATTATGGATAGGGGAGGAGAAGATGGTACCAAAGTCAAACCCTTGTGAGAAATCTTCATAAGTGAAGGGTTGACTTAGAGGATCAATGGTGGGTGTTGGGATTTGGGATGAGATGATGGGAGTGGGTGTTATGGTAGTGGTGATGGTGACAGACTCCGTGACAATTGGAGTAGTCACTGCCACCTGGAATGATGTTGTAGGGAGGGTCACCGTCACAGGAACATCCTATGTGACTGCCGTGACTACCACGTCAGCTTGAACTTGTGGTCTTCTCATCCTATGGTATAACCGCTGTGAAGGTGGTGTAGAGGCTGAATCCGGACTGGAAGCTGAAACTTGTACTTGCTGCTGATCCGGGGCCTCTACCACACTGGGGATAGCAACCTCTTGCCTATCTCCTCTGTTCTTATGAACACGCTCTCGTCTATGTCTTTGTAGAGCAGCGTCAGAATCAGATGTTGGCTCATAATCGCTGCTCGAGCTCTGTCACTTTCTTTTGGAGGACGACTCAGGTAGGGTTACCTGTGCCGATCTCCTGGGTGTGCCTGTGATGGTGCGTCATCGGAATCAGAAGAATCTGATTCTGTTGCTTCTGAATCGGATTCCTCAGCCCCACCATTACCGCCTTCGTCGTCTCCATCCTCAGACGAGCCATCATCACTATCATTCTCCTCACCGTGTTGTTCCTGCTGTTCATTGGAATGTTCACTCAGTTCAGGTTCAGAGTCGCGGCTGTACCATCTCCAGTCTTCAGGTGCCACATATGCTTCATTTAGAAGGTGGCCAAAGAGTTCTGTGTGCACAGGGGTAGGTTCTACACTGCCTGGCTTCAGAAATTGAGCAAATACTCTTTTGTCCACCCGCTTGACTTGCAGTCTCTCCCCTATAGCAGGAAGGTTTGGCAACGCGTCATTGATCAAGAGTTGCACAAACCTAGGGTACAATAAGAATCTAAACTTCTCCGCTATGTTGATCTGGTCATTGATTGCTTTGAAGATGTAGCGCGAGAAGTTGTAGCCCCTATTAAGAGACAAGCCCACCATGGCTGCTGCAAGGTCATGACCCATGGCATCTTTACCAGCTTTCCTTGACGAGTTGCACACGATCATGACGTGGGCGAAATACAGCCATTGGTCTAATACCCACATCTTTTTATAAGAGGCATAGTCCCTCGCTCCGACGTATCCCATTCTTTGCCTCCAACACCCATCCATAAAGTAGTCTGGATAGGCTGTCGGGTCGGTAGCAAGGTCTCTGAACTGCAGGACCCTTCTTATGGTATCTTCAGAAAAAGCGATATCCTGACTAGCAACGGTAGCCATTATGACATTGGGGGTTACCGTGCAGTCGTGCTCCGCCGTCTCCCAGAATTATTCCAAGTAAGGTCTTGACACGGTCGGGTCAGTTGAGATAGCATAGCTGACTCTTGAGCGGTTCAAGAAGTCAACTATCTCCCTATAATGCAATGCTGCACCTTTCCATTCGGGTTGAGTGTTCACTAACAGGTTGAATTCTTTAGTAAACGCCCGAGCCATAATCTGCAAAATCACACAGAAAGCACAATCAGAACAACACGTATCATTGGAAATGAATAAAAATGACTCAGTATAGCAGTTACTCTTTGAACTGAATTTCAGACATAGGAATTTTTGCCAAGTGTTGGTCCTACGTACTTAGAAAGTACGCAGGATTTTCCTCTTGCGTACTTGCTAAGTGCGCAAGAACTATACTTGGTGAAAATTCCAGAAGTTTGAAAATGTCATTGATGTTCAGAAAACGGTGTGTATTGGGTCGCCACTAGGTCGGAATCAGTGATTCTAGCCTATGGGACCAACATCACCACCAAATACCTGCTAATCTTGACCAATTTTGACCTAATAGTCGAATGAACCCACTGACGGTTCAAATTCAACAACTGGGACAAAATCAAAGACGAAATTGGACGATTAAGGGTAGATTGGTGATCGATTAATGATTATTAACAAGTTTTAAGTATTAGGTATTACCCAAACAACCCAAAAAATTGTCTAACAATCTCGAACAAAAAAAAACTAAGATAATCGATCCAAACTCAAGAAATTTGTGGATAGATTAAGCCTAAAATCTCACCAAATCGATGTTATGAGATGATGAAACTTGTAGTGGGACGAAAAATCGGATTAATTACACTTGGATTTTGAGTAAAAATTTGCAGAGGGAAAAGTGTTTGAATGCGATGGAAAACTCAGAAATTTTCTAAGTCCCCCATTTATACCCCACACCAAAAGGTCGTGCGTACTTAGCAAGTGCGCACGTTTTAACTCATGCGTACTTACAAGTGCGCAAGAATTAACTCTTGCGTACTTACAAGTGCGCAGGGCTTACTTCATGCGCACTTACAAGTACGCACAAACCCTTATGTGCGCAAACTTTCAACTCAAAACTTATGAAGTTTTTCAAGTCAAATAACGAACAAGTTAAAAATATTCAATCAAGAGGATTCAAATACAATTCAGGAAGGTTAAACACAAATATTTTTGGTTTTTCTGAATATACTAGAACTATGCAAAAACTTAAAATCTTTTTGATCTTTTCTAATAAAAATATACAAGTATTCACACAAACTTTTTTTGATCAAAGACACGAGCAGAGGATCATATCAGGCTATCTTTTAGCAAGAACGATACAATATAAACATCAAAGAATATGGGATCATGTCATGGATTACTATTTATTCATACGTAATAAGCACATAGACAAGTAATTCAAGTTGACAATATTATAAGATTTGAAACTATACGCATCTTTGTATCACATTCTTGTGTATTAAGGTATTAGTTATAAGATATAAAACGTGTACCCCACTGATATGCTATTCTAATTTGCACTATCTCAAGGCATCTAAGATTTTCCCAATGATTTTCTAAATTTTCAGAATGAAGCTACATCTATTAGCACAGAAAAAAAATCAAGCAAAATCATCATGAATCATAAGATTCAGAATCGAGTGATTCAGTTGTCTTGGTTTCATTTGATTTTCTTCATTGAATATCGGAATGATGATTCAGGATAATATATATGGTGATTGAATAAGGAAAGGGGATCCAACTTTTATCTAGATTTGATTTCAATGAATCAGGAGTGATTAAGGGTGAATACATGCTCAACGGTTAATGTAGAGACATGTCTTGATTCAATCTCTCCTTGCATACTTGTGAGTATGGGTAGTGAGATGAACCGCATTAATTGTGCTAACGACATAACCCGAAACTGACCTCAAAAGAAAATTATTGCCAAAATCTAACATCCTATATCTGATAATGATCTTTTCTATCCTTTTACGCACACACACTTGCAAACATGGGTTCAAATCACAGTTGTAATTTAGATTTAGTTTCCACACTACTAGTGATTCAAAGACGCATACAGCCTACTGACAATTTAAATTACTTGTAAATAAGCAGATTAAAAACATAATAAGTTAAACAATTAAGTAAGCATGACGCAATCATTTCCCATATGAGCAGTCTATGACGTTTAGATCATTTCTGATGTACTATCATTTCCTCTTTTTCTCAAGTTAACTTTGAAATTTTCTCCATTTTCTATTTTTGTTTTTGTTTTTGTAAAATATTTTTGAAACTTAAAAGAACTGTACAGAAAATTTAAAAAGAAATAAAGTTTAACTTCCATGAATTGAATTGAATTAAGAAAAATTAATTTTCACTCAGGATTGAACATTCCTATCAAGTTGACAAGATGCTCAAAACGGGATCGATCAAATGCCTTTGTGAAAAGGTCAGCAAGATTGTCATCCGTGTGAACTTTTACAAGTTCAATTAAATGTTTTTCAGCACAATCACGGATGAAATGATGGCGAATCTCTATATGTTTAGTTTTGGAATGTTTCACCGGGTTATTTGTGATGGACATTGTGGCATTGTTGTCAATGAATAGAGGAGTTCCTGTGAAGTTTAAGCCGTAGTCTCTCAACTGCTGCTGAATCCACAGTATCTGAGAACAACCGCTCGCTGCAGCAATGCATTCTGCTTCACAAGTTGAGACAGAAACCGTTGACTGCTTCTTACACTGCCAAGAGACCAGTCTGTCTCCTAAGAATTGAGTCAGTGTAGGCTTTGAAGTCGAATGACTGCTGCTTAGAGTACCAAAGACCTAATCGGGGTTTCCCTTTCAGGTATCTGAAAATTCTCTTCACGGCTATCATATGTGACTCCTTCGGTTGAGACTGAAACCTTGAGCACAAGCATACAGCAAACATTATATCGGGTCTTGAAGCTGTGAGATACATAAGTGATCCGATCATCCCACGATACAATCTGCTGTCTACATCCTTTCCATCTTTGTTAGGATGCAAACCATGATTGACTGGGATAGGTGTGTCATAAGTACTGCTATCATTTATCTTTTATTTTGACAAGATGTCCTGCACATACTTGGTTTGATGTAGATAAATGCCATCCTCTCTTTGACTGACTTGCAGACCCAGGAAGAACGACAGTTCACCCATATTACTCATTTCAAACTTGGACTTCATCACCTTCTCGAATTCCCTACACATCCCTTCATTGGTAGATCCAAAGATAATGTCGTCGACGTATACTTGTACAAGAAGAATGTCACCTCCTGCTTTCCTAATGAAGAGAGTCGAGTCAATCTGTCCACGGTCGAAACCATTAGACAGTAAATGCTTAGATAATGTCTCATACCATGCCCGCGGTGCTTGATGAAGACCATAAAGTGCTTTGTCGAGCTTATACACTTTATTAATATTATGCGGATCTTCAAAACCGGGAGGTTGAGTGACATAGACCTCTTCATGAACTTTACCATAAAGGAAAGCACTCTTCACATCAAGTTGATAGACCTTGAAGCCGACATATGTGGCATAAGCCAAGAACAGTCTAATGGCCTCAATTCTAGCAACTGGGGCATATACTTCTGTGTAATCCAAGCCCTCTTGCTGATAAAACCCTGAACAACCAATCTTGCTTTGTTGTTCACAACCACATGACGATCATCCGTCTTGCATTTGAACACACATCTGGTTCCAATTGGTTGAAATCCCTTTGGCAAGTCAACCAAATCCCACACGTGTAACTTTTGGAATTGAGACAGTTCATCTTTCATCGCCTCAATCCAACAGTTGTCAGTGATAGCCTCCTTCACATTCTTCGGCTCTAACTGGGACACGAATGCAGCATGCAGACATGTTTCCATGACACCAGTGTCAAATATCTCTGTGTAAAGATTGGTGTTCTCAGTGATGGTTCGATGATGAATCTGAACACCGGCATAAAGATCACCAATAATGTTGTCGATTGGATGATTCCTATGCACTCTCGTCTCTGGTACAATCGGTTCCTGAATTTCTGGATCTAAATTTGTGCTTAACTCCCCCATTTCCTGTGTTCCAGAGGAAGAAGATTCAATGTTAATTGGATCAGCTGGAGCTTCATTTCCTACAGATGTGTTAGGATTGGCTTGAGCGTCATCTCCAACAACAAGAATATCCTCACTGTCATCAATGTCATGAGTTCCAGATGCAGATGCAGCATTGGAATCAGGAGTTATAATTGGTACAGTAGCACGAGTAGAGAAGCTGGAGTCATCACCGCCACCCAATAATTCATAAACATTTGCGGCGTCAACCGCAGATAGATAAGGAAGATTGAATGACTTGAACAGCGCATCATAATCAAAACCCCAAGCTGGACCTGTTGGTTCGGGTGGAATGTTGTGTTTACTACAATCCACTTCAAACCATTCCTCGACAGTACGAGTTCCTATGTTGTACACTCTCTTGCAAGGCGAGTTGGCAACGTATCCTAAGAAGATGCCTTCCACCGCTTTTGCATGAAACTTAGACTGGCGGTCTTTGTACTGTAGCAACAAGGAACAAGGACTACCAAAAGGAACTAGGTAATCAAGATTGGGAAGTCGATTGTTGATCAACTCGTAACAAGTCTTGTTGTGCCTCTTCACAACCAGAACTCTGTTTAAGACGTGACAAGCTGTATTAACGGCTTCTACCCAGAAAGTGACAGGAAGCTTTGCATCCGACAGCATAGTCCTTGCAGTCTCAATCAGTGTTATGTTCTTCCGTTCAGCAACTCCATTCTGCTGAGGCGTGTACGGGGCGCTGAATTCGTGACGGATCCCTTTCTTGAGACAGAAAAGCTCCATGAAATTATTCTTGAACTCAGTTCCGTTGTCACTCCTAATTCTTCTAACTTCAGCTTACAAAGAGATTCCAAGCTCAGGATCAAATATTGAAGAATATCAGTAGTCTCGTCTTTAGTACCTAAAAAATGCACCCAAGAAAAACGTGAGAAATCATCAGTTACTACTAGACAGAACGATTTACCTCCAATACTCCTGATACTTATGGGGCCAAACAGATCCATGTGTAATAGCTCCAAAGAGGTATCAATAGAGTTTTGGAGCTTGGGCTTGTGAGACTTTCGTTGTTGTTTGCCCTTTTTCCAAGGCATACAGTCATCTGCAACGGTAAACCTCAGCTTAGGAACCCCGGTTACCAAACCGTTTCGGACAAGATGATTCATTTTACGATACGAAATATGTCCGAGTTTCCTATGCCACAAGATGGAGTCAAGCTCTGTCACTTTAGAAAGCAAACAGGTAGGAACTGATGAGGTGGTTGTTGCCACACTCATATCGATCTGATAGGTGTCGTTTATTCTTGGCGCTCTCATCAGGATCCAATCTTCCGAAACTTCAAAGCCGGGTTTGAGAATTAGGCATTCTGACTTGTCAAACATCACCGAGTACTCCTTATCACACATTTGGGAGACACTCAACAGGTTATGCTTCAGCTGCTCGCAGAAGTTGACATTGTCAAAGCTGACACAACCGTTCGAAACCACGCCTTGACACGTGATATTGCCGCCTTTTTCTCCGGCAAAGGCCACATAGCCGCCTCTGAATGGTTTAACATCTTCAAGCAGGGCCATGTTTCCTGTCATGTGCCTGGAACATCCACTATCTACATACCAGCGGTTAGAGATAGTACCCTTCGGATGTCCCTGCACGAGTCACAAAAGAATTAGTTAGATTTGGAGACCCAAGCCATTGTGGTCTTGGGTCGTCCATCCTTTTCAAAATAAACTACTTCCTTTAACTCACAGTCATGATGACTGTTCAAAATTGATGATTCTTTAGAAGAGATAGAACTAGGAGATTGAGAAGTTTTGGAATTTGCAGTCCAGGATCTCTTCTGTTTCTTAACTGGAACAGGAGACTTTGATTCAACTACAGCAGGTGAACTTGTGGAAGCTTTACCTGATTGAACTGAAGTCAGCTGTTCAAGCTTTCTCAACCTCTTGTTCCGTCTCCTCCTCTGTGGCTTAGAGAGTCTTGCCACAGGTTTCTCACCAGTACGTGTACTACCAGAGGTAGATACACGAGGTACAGCAGGTTGCGTTACCTTTCTTGGAACATATGGTTTAGCTTCAGATATGATCTTAGGCTTTACCATCGGTTTGACTGGTGGTTTCACCACATTTTGCTTTGGATGTTTGGGAGATGGTTTCACTGGTGGTGACCTGGGGATAACAGCTGGTTGTGAAACAACAGGCCGTTTCCCTTGGTTCTTAGAAGGACAGTTCACAAAAATGTGACCAACCAAGCCACAGTGAAAACAATTCCTCTTGTCTACATAAGTTCTCTTGTAAGGCTCATTAGATCTGGCCTTAGATAACTCAGCATTATGAGAAGGAGGAGTTGGTTTATGAACATTAGTCTGAACCTTACCAGTTTGGTTTTTGGGAGTATAATATTTTTCCAAATTTTCTTTATACCCAAGCCCATAGTGAGCTAAAAAAGCCATTTTCTTTACTTGGTTAAGACTTTTATACCCCCCGTAAAGCATTACCTTTAGATTATCATTTGTTTCAATGATATCGGGTTCAGTTAAAATGCAATTAGCACCATTAGTGATAACGTTTTTTTTTACCTTTTGTTCAGTCAACAACTCCTCAGATAGTACTCCTTCAGGGCAAGAGTTAACCGACCCGTCTTCAGAAGCAGTAACAAACTCCTCACTAGATGTGGAGTTAGCCTTACTTGAGGATTCATCCTTTTTAGGGGAATCATCCTTATCAGAGGACTCATCTAGACAAGTGAGATCAATGTCTATTAAGCTACTGACAAACTTCCCGCTCACTGGTGAAGGAATGGCATTAGTACCCAAACCTAACCCATTCAGTTGTCTCACCACAGACTCGTAGTGTTCCACCACAAAGCGAGAGCTTTTCAACTTCTCATTAGTGCATTTTAACTGGAAGATCTCATTTTGCAGTTTGTTGATTTCATTGTTCCATTTTTCTAACCCCCTGTATGCAACATCTAAGTGAAGCTGTTGATCACTTATTTTTAAAGAATATTCAGATTTTTCCCTTTTTAACGTTTCAATAGAATCTTTAAAACGTTTTTCATTTTCTTTATAGTTTAGAGCTGCCAAACTTACGGGTTTGATTTTGTCTAGGAGCCTAGAATTTTCCAGTTTTAGCCCTCGACATTTAGAACATGAAATAACAGAGAAAGGGTTAGAATCTACCTCAGACAATGAACTTGTTGCTTCTCCAATGGCCATGAGAGCAACAGCAGTGGTCGATTCCTCTTCATCAACTACAGGAGCTTCCATTTCTTCAGCTTCCTTCCCCTCCTCTGTAGCAGCAGTTGTAGATTCTTCTAGGTCAGCCATAGAAGCTTCCCTTTTCGCTGCTTCCATCATCTCCATGATCTCAGCCATGAGACCAACCTGGGTTTGTGCGATGATGGCATCCTCAAGATGAACACCCCAGTCAAAGCTGTCGTCCTGTTGTGCTACCAGTGCATTGGACGTTCCACTTTGGCTTTGATTGTGGTGGTTTGGATTGTTGTGGCCATGGCTGTTTCCTTGGCTGGGTCGGGTGAAACCAGAGGCAGGTGCTCTATCTTTCTGACACTCACGAGCAGAGTGTCTATAGTTCAGACACTTGTAGCATTTGGCCTTGGATTTGTCAAACCCGACCTTGGCATTAGGATGCCCGCCAATAAACTTTCTTCCTGTTCTGTTTAGGAAATGCTTGGCTCTCCTCAATAGCATGGCCATATTCCATTGAATATCCATGTCCTCCATGTCATCAGGATCCACTTGATTAAAATCTTCTTCAATCGTCTCTGGATCAGAAAGCTTGCCACCTATGAAGTTTTCATATGCAAGCATGCAAGATGAGAATAGTGCTACATGATCTTCAGCTATTCTGGCTATAGCTGAATTGTTAGCTGAAGACGTAGCAGGAGGATTTCTTGAGGTATTTTGATGATGAGACCCCAACCCTGATCCTGAAGCATAGCAAGCATGACCACCACACCCAGTTGAGTGGTCTTCTTCAGTAGGATTTCCAGTGAAGAGGGCAATTCCAGAGCCCGATGACTTGGATGTGGAAGTCGTCCCATGATACATCGAAGGGTCTTGTATCTGGGGTCTTCCAGAGCTCTCTTTTCTTCTTAGGTTCATGTCATGAGCTTGAACCTTTCCTATTGCCTCCTCAACTGTCAGCTCATAGAATTTAGGATTTTCTTTCATCAGGGTTGTGTACATCTCAAATTTGGGTGGTAAAGCATCTAAAAACTTTTCCACCATCTCTTCATCCGGATACCTGAGTTCAAAAGCCTTCAACTCAGTCTGTAAATGATAGAACCTAGAGATGAGGTCATCTAAAGATTCGTTCTCAAAAAATATGAAGCACTCATACTGCTTCCTGAGAAGATCCCGCTTACTCTTCTTGATGTCACTATTTCCTTCGAATCTCTTCTGTAAAGCTTTTCGGAGATCCTTAGAATTGTCATACCCTCGAAAACTGTGGAACAATTCCCGAGTTAATGCCCTAGTGATCGAACCAAAAGCCTTCTTTTCTCGATCATAAGCTTTCTTTTCTTCATCATCAAGCTTAGAGATAGGCTTTGGCATCACCTCATCAAGATAGATGTGTGTGGGATGCTTATATCCCTCAAGAATTGGTATCCATAATGATGAGTCGGTATATGAAATGTTGTGCTCGAAACGTGCTTTCCAATTAGAATAATCGTTCACGTTCAGCAACTTTGGTGATTTCTGTGATGTACCGATCTCATTATCATAATTCAGCAGGTTTCCAAGATTCTGAAGATTCGACATAGTGAACACTTAGTCAAATTTCAGAAAAGTCAGACACAGTTGCGCACTTGGTTTTGCCCTGCGCACTTGAGAAATGGTCTTGCGTATTTAGATTTCCTCCTGCGTACTTAACAAGTACGCAGGATATAACTTAAGTTCGCACAAGTTCAGTCTTGCGCACTTATAAGTACGCAAGAGATAAGTCTTTCGTATTTAGTAAGTACGCACAAAACTGTACTTTTTGCCAGAAATGGTAAGTACGCATGATACTTTTTCAGCAACTTTCACCAAACTTTTCCGGTCACCTGAAACTCGCCGGAGATGGTAAAAATTCGTCTGATGATCAATGCAAATGAGCCAAAGGGTCAGAAACTTGTTCCTAACCAACTTTTGATGCTCAAAACACTCAAATACACAACAAAAATCAGTTTTTTGAGTGATTTTTGCCTCTAAAATAGTGCTCAAGAGCTGCCCCTATTTTTTCACAAAAATCAACAAAAAATACCTCTTTTTGCTTGTAAATACTCTCTAAACTCACTTACAACACTCAAAATCAGGAGCAAGTGCTCTGATACCACTTGTAGGTCCCTCGGGTGTGGCGGATCGTCACATGCAAGTGGGTATACTAGTCGGACCGGGTGCGGAATGCCCGTGACTAGGCGAAGAGTCTAGCTAAACAAAGTAAACCGACAAGAGAAAACACTTTAAACTTTCTTTGTATTATAAACACTTGAAGGTTACAGAGAAAAGCACTGAGATTACAATCTGCGTATTTGCTATATTGTCTGCATACTTAACTTCTGTCAACCTATCCTATTTATACCTGACCTGATGCCTGTGCACTTAACAAGTGCGCAGGGCAAATTGCTCTTGCGTACTTAACAAGTACGCAAAGGTATTCTTGCGTACTTGCTAAGTACGCAGGAACTTTCTCCTGCGCACATGTAAGTGCGCAAAACACTTAGAAAGAAATGCAACATTCAATATGTAAAAGTAAATACATCTCGATAAACTAATACATAAAGACTCTTACATACAAAGACAATTACAGACATGAAAATACAAACTAAGACTCTATCCAGAGTGTTGTCACAGGAAAGATCTTCAACATGTGAGAACTTTTGGGTTGCTTCCCCTTTAAGCAAGCAATGCAGTGGTCTTCTAGCTGTAATTCTTTGTCAGAAAGCCCTCTGAAAAGATTGTCCTTTACCAGTTTGTTCATAGTTTTGATATTAGCATGACTTAATCTCATGTGCCAGAGAGCTGATTCATCAATTGAGGCTTTTGACAGGAAACACTCTCAAATGGAGTGACTTCATTCATGTCCAGTACATAGAGATTCTCTTTTCTCTAAGCAGTTAATAAAATCTTTTCTGGAGGAGGTATGGATAAGCTTGGAGACAGTACGAAGCATTCTTTATCTGTGAAGAGCATCCAATGCTTTTGGTCACAGACCTGGGAAACACTCATGAGATTGAAGTCCAATTCTTTGACATAGTTGACCATGTCAATGCTCATTCTTTCGTTGGACACAGATCCTTGTCTAGTAATGGATCCTCCCTTTGAGTCACTTCCAAAGGCAACATATCCTCCATTGAAGTGTCTGAAGTTGGAGAGGATGGATCTGTTGCCTGTCATGTGCCTGGAACAACCACTGTCTACCACCCAGGTGTTATTCTTGTGACATGGCTGTCCCTGCACATGATAGAGATCTAGTTAGTGGGAGGAGTCCAAGAGCTTGCATCCTTGAAGAAAAGGGTTCTTGGAATGTTAGATTCATCATGTGTTTATTCAACAGAACCAATGATGAGTCTTGGAGTGATAGAAATTGGGATCTTGGCTTTCCATTGTGGAGGAGATGGTCGTCATGTTCTCTTTTCTCTGTCAGCAGCTGATTTTGCTTTGGCTGCTGATGGATGTTCTTTAACAGCAACAGATTTTGCTGCTGGGGACTTTAACTTATCAGCAGCAGATTTTGTTGCTGCTGATTTCTTTGGCTTCTCAGCAGCAGATTTTGTTGCTGCTGAATTAAGCTTATCAGCAGCAGATGTTGTTGTTGCTGATGGTTTAACAACCGATGTATGCTGATCCTTCTTTACCTTTTGTCTTTAAGGGGCTTGATGAAGGATCTGGTTGAAAGGGTTAAATTGACAATTTGCAGCAATGTGGTCTAATTCACCACAGATGATGCAAGTCTGTTGAGATTTTGACAACTGCTCCCTTGGTGGAGAAAGAGAGTTTTTGAATTGAGTTGTCTTTGCTTCAAACCTTCTTACCTGTTTGTTCTTCTTTGTCTTCTTAAAAGCACGTTTCCTGAGGTTTCCTTGCAGCTGAAGTTAGTAGAAGCAGGTGCTGGCAGTGTGGTTATATTTTCCACAGACAAAGCATGATTTTTCCAGTTTGTCCCTTGAAAGATAAACATAATCCTTTCTTTTGAAAAGGTGTTTGAAGTTCCAAGGGTGAGCTTTGTTGTGCTCAAAAGTAGCTTCTTCCAATGTCTTTTGAACACATGGAACTCTTTCTTCAGGCTTATGGCATATGTCAAACACCTTTCTTTGACGCTTTGAGGTTGAAGACTGCCCCTTTTCAACATTTAGCTTTCTTCCTTCAGGAAGATAGCTAATTTTGATTTGGTTGAAAGGTATAGGATCGGAGCTGCTGGTAAAGGAACAGTTGTACTTGTTTGAATGACTTCAAGAACATGCTTTGGTACTTGTACTCGTGATGAGATCTCCTCAGTTTTAGTGGACTCTGAGCAAGATGACTCAGAATCTGATGAGGTGGTGCATTCTTGCACCAGTGGTTCATATATTGAAAGATCAAGATCTCGGTTAGCCTTTTCAAGATTTGAGAGATTGAAGCTTGGTTCATGGATGGCAACATAGTCAGCAGGAGGTGCAACGGCTAGGTATTGTTCACCATGATACCCCAGACCAGTTTTTACCTTTTCATGAATTTGAGCATCTAAAAGTCTTTGCAGATTTTTAGATGCAAATTCATATTTATCAACATGAACTTTTTGTTCTGCCAATTCTGCTCTGGTAGCTTTTAGTCTAGCCAGTAGATCATCAATATGAGTTTCAAGATTGCTTTGTTCATGTTTTAGTAATGAAATCTCTTTCTTTAGGCAGTTAATTTTTTCTTTATAACTGTTTTCTACCTTTATGAATTCAGATTTCATTTGATGAAACTCTTCATTTTGATGTATAAGGTTTTGATTATGCTTTCTGTATCCTAACACCTTATCAATACAAGCTTGGAAACAGAGATGTTCATATACCTAAGGCGGTATCTTAGTTGTGTCTGCCATAAGTGCTTGGTTGTTGGCAGGCAGCTCTTCATACTGGAAGCTCCAGTCGAAGTCAGAAGTTCCAACAGTTGCATAGGCTGCAGTTTGAACTGGAGGGGTAGCTTGTTGCTGTTGTTGTCTGGGTTGGGCTTGGTGAGCTTGTCTTGATTGAGGAGTAGCTGGATTGGCTCTTGGTGCCTTGCATTCTCTAGCAAAGTGACCCAGTTGGTTACAGTTGTAACATCTTAGTTTGCTTTTATCCAATCCAACTCTGGTGTTGGAGTTGTTGCTTGGAATGGGTCTTTCGGTTCTAGAGTAGAACCTTTTTGTTCTTATAGAGAGCATGGCATACGAGTGTTGTATGTCCATTTCTTCTAAGTCATCTGGATGGAAGCATTCCAGATCCTCCTTGATAAAGGACATGTTGCTTGAGTTTTCAGTGACAAAAGCAGCAGAGGTTGAGGTTTGAGGAGGAGCTTCTAGGAGAAATGGTGAGGTGTTTGTTTGAGATGTTGGAGTTTGTAGATGTGTGACAATGGGAGGATAGTAGTTGCTGGAACTAGGACCTGAGTGGTCAGAGTGGAGGGTAGAGGTAGTGGTGGATGTTGAGGCATTTTGATAGCTTGAGCTTCGTTCTTTGCCTGAATAATCTCTAGCTCATAGGTTTTCAGCATACCAAAGAGCTCAGTCATTTGTAGAGTCTTCAGATTCTTAGTTCTTCTAATGGACACTGTGTAGAGTGTCCCGCAGCTAGGTAAAGACCTGATGAACTTTTTGAGAATATCTTCATTCTCCAGCTTCACCTTTGGGCACTGCAGCTCACCTACAAGATAAGTAAATCTGTTATATAAAACAGTTAGGGACTCACCTTCCTTCCAGACGAAGTTTTCGTACTGCTACTTCAGGATGTCCCTTCTGTTTTCTTTGACTTCCTCTGAGCCAGCAAACATCTTCTCAAGAGCCTCCCATAGCTCCTTAGCAGTTTTGTAACCTCTGAAGTTGTGAAAAAATTCATTTGGTAAGCACATTTGAATGGCTCCCAAGGCTTTGAAGTCTACCTCCATTTTCTTGATATCTTCATCAGAGTACTTGGAGTGTTCTTTGGGAACCAGTGCACCTCCGGAATCAGCAGAGGACACCATGGGTATGTATGTTAGGACATAGTTTGTAATGAAAAAAGCTTTGTAATAGTTTAGATCTAATGTCTTTATGTTTTTGTAATGTAAAATGTTCTAAGTGTTTATGCAGGTCATGCTAGAGGCGAACTTGTTAAGTTCGCCTAGTCTAACAGAGGCGAACTTGTTAAGTTCGCTTAAGTCTATCTGAGGCGAACTTGTTAAGTTCGCTTAGTCTGTTAGAGGCGAACTTGTTAAGTTCGCCTAATGCAGGTCAGATGTCTATAAGTAGGGTTTACAGAGTCAGTCGAAAAAACAAGAACAGAGTTGTACGATTTGGTCTGATTGAGTCTGTAAACTCTATTAAGAATTGGAATACAAGCGTGAATGTTATTTACTTGATTGTCTCTATTGTCTTTTGTGTATGCAATCGTTGATTCGTTGGATTCCGCACTACGAGTTAAAGACACGTCTTATCACGAGAACGATCCGTAGAAGTGCCATGAGGACCTACAAGTGGTATCAGAGCTTATGCTCGTGATTCTTGGTGATTCTAGACGGTTTTGTATGCAAATTGACAAGAAATTCATCATCTTTGAAAATTTTCATTTCCATGGAGTTTTCAAGCTTAATTTGGTTCTGATTTGGTGTTTTTGAAGAGGATTTTGAAGAAATTAATCCGATAGAAAGGTTCTAATTGAGAAATTACACAATCCTATGGTTTGATTTTGACTAATTCCTTCAAATCAGTGAATTATGAAGTTTTATGTTGATTTTTGGTTCGCGGTTTCTAGACTGAACTGTTCTTGATTTTGATTCTGCTGAAGCAAGCGAACTTGCTGATTTGGTGTGAAGGCGAACTTAGCAGGCGAACTTGTCAAGCTTGCTTCTCACAAATTAGGCGAACTTATTTTTAGGCGAACTTAATTAGATTTCTGGATTCTGGTTTAAGCGAACTTATTAAGTTCGCTTTATATTAACTTCGCTTGGGTATCACAGAAGCGAGCTTATTATCTTCGCCTAAGGGTAGTGGGTGTTCAACACTTGGTAATTTTTCAGGAAAATGGCAAATATGGTACAAGTAACGAATATGTTCAATTATGATAATGAGATTGGTACATCTCAAAAACCACCGAAGTTGTTGAATCTTGCTGATTATTCTAATTGGAAAGATAGGTTTGATCAGTTCGTATCTTTTACCGATACCAGTCTATGGATTCCTATTTTAGAAGGTTATACGCATCCGACTTATTCGTGGATGGGAAAGGATGATGTTCCAAAGCCGGTGTCAGCGTTAACTACTGAAGAAAAGTTGCTATTTGATAGGGAAAAGAAAGCGATGGCAAGTATTTCGATGTCTCTTCCGAAGGAAATATATAACAGTTTCAAAAAATTCAAGTCTTCTCAACAACTGTGGGAAGCATTACAGAAAAGATGTGAAGGTAGTTTGGATGTAAAGAAGAGTAGAAAAGAGCTACTGAAGAAGCAATTCTTGGTCTTCAAACATTTTCAAAATGAATCCTTAGATGATCTTGCTACCAGATTCTATCATCTGCTTAGTGAACTGTCGAGTGCTTCTGTGGTGTATGAGACTGAAGAAATTAATGATAAGTTCTTGGAGGCATTACCATCAAAAATTGATGTGTATACGGTTTTGATAAAAGAAAATATCAAGTACAAAACCATGTCTCTTAAAGAAGTTCTTGGGAAGATTCAATCGCATGACCTGAATATGAAGAAGAAAGAGACTAACATGGAGCATATCCAGGATCCTTCAATGTATTTTGCCAAGACTTCTCGTAAAACTGGTACAGGAGTTGCATTCTTTTCTGGCGATGCTCAAGATTCTTCTAATGATCAGTGTTCTGGAGTTCCTATTCATTCTGGTCATTCTAGTCATTCTGGATTTTCTGCGACTACATCTTCTACATCTTCTGGATCTCATATAAATCAAAAGGTTGCTGATGATTATCTAGCTATGTTTTCCTCATTCATGGCTTCGTATGAGAATTTTATTGGAGGGAAAATTCATGATCCTGAGGTTATTGAAGAAGATTTCAGACAGATCGACCCTGTTGATCTGGAAGAAATGAACATCCAATGGAATATGGCCATGTTGATGCGTCAAGCAAAGGATTTCTTGAAGAAAACTGGCAGAAAGTATATTGTGTCTAATAGTCGATCACGCATGGGATTTGATAAAACCAAAGTTTGTTGTTATAACTGTCAAGAGTATGGTCTTCTTTGCTAAAGAGTGTGTGAAGCAAAAGGTTGAGTTTGATTCTCAGAAGAAGCAGAATAATTTTCAGAATAATCGTAATCAGTCACATGGTTCATCTGGAAATTCAAATCATGCATCTGCATCATCGGCGTTGGTTGCTCAGAACGATGAAAACTATGACTAGGGTATTCATCTGGAAGATTTAGTGGGTGTTGTAAGTCAAGCCTTTGTAGCAGAAATTCATTCTGAAAAATCAGAAGAGGTGACTGATGATGACAGTTCGAGTGATGGTTCGAGTGATGGTGAAAGTGTGCAGATTGTTGATGAAAAGATAGAACAAGTGCAGAATATTGATTCTGATGTTGCATCAGGTGTTGCTGAAGATGATATTGTTCTAACACAAAATACTTCAGATGGGGCTGATTCAGAGAATATTCCCATTGCCAAAGTTTTCATGGTAGACATGTCTGATCCGTCAAAGGTAAAAGACTTTGTTTGTCATATTTACTGTTCTAACTGCATTACTGTAAAAGATAAATTGCAAAAGGTCATGGATGATAACACAAACTTGATTTGTGATATGAAATCGATGCATTCAGTTAATCAGAAACTGAAAGATAATGATAAATTGTGCATCGATAGAATTGCATCTTCGAAAAGAGACTTAAATTCTCTAGGGTTAAAATATAAAGAACAAGCTTATCATCTGGATATGGCTTATGCTGAGATAGAAAAACGAAATGAAGTTGTCGCACAAAAGAATAAAGAAATTTCTGACAAAGAGTCTGAAGTGATCAAACTTCATAGAAAAATGGAAAAGTTTGAAAATTCATCGGTTGTTTTGGATTATTTTAATTCGAATGCTGATCCTACTAAGCGGGTTGCTGGTATTGGATTTATTCCTCCACTATTTAATGCAAATTATGTGGTTGAACCTGAAATCATTCATGAAAAGGAAATTGATCCAAAAACGGTATTAAAAGTGAATCCGGTAACTGGTGAGGATATGTTTTATGAGTCTGATTCCGAGGATGAGGTTTTTGATGGAAAGAAGGTTGAAGGTATTCCAAAAGAGGTGAAACTTGATGAACCAACAGTTGTAAAAACTGTTACCCGTGATAGATGCATTCTGATTGAACCTGATGAGGTGAAAGTTGTTACACCTAAGCTTTCCCCAATTTTACAGTCAAGTGGTTTTGTCGCTGCTGGTCATCAAAAGGTGCATTCATCAAAGGTGCCTACACAGGTTTATGTTCCAAAGAAGTCAGTAAAATGTTCTGGACAATCTTCTGAAGCTTATTCCTCTGATGGCTCCTCAAACTCAAAGAACACTTCTTATTTCAGAACTTATCAAGATAGAAGAGTTTGTTTTCATTGCAACGAGGCTGGTCACATTCTGGTCAATTGTCCTTATAAGAACCAGGGCAAATTGAAGACTGTTCCTTTACAACCAAAAGTAGTGAAGATTCTGAAAAGAACAGATGAGGGAAAGTCATCCTTTCGTTTGGAGAAAAATATGTTAATCGATCTTTTGTTAAATCCTCTGGATTTAAACAGCAGGATAAATTGAATTCTAAATAATTTGTTTGTCAAGAGAAACTTGAGATTTCTCATGTTAGAATTTCAAAAGATTCTCATTCTGAAGTTAAACGGTCTAGACCACAAAGGAGAAGACGAAACAGAAAGTTGAAGAAAATTTTGGAAACATCTGAATATGATAATAATATATCAAATAATGTTTTTCAAAATAATCAAAATGTGTCTTCTTTGAAAAAGTCTGATGGTGAAACCTCTATTCCAAAGGTTAATGATAACATTGATTGTGAATTGCTAGAAGTTGTTTATTTTGATCAATCTGGACGACCCAAGACTACAATGGCTTGGGTTCCTATTTCTAACTGATTTTCGTTGTTTATGTAGGGACAACCAAGGAGGACTATCAACAATACATGGTATGTGGATAGTGGTTGCTCTCGACATATGCCAGGGAATATTAGATTGCTTGAAGATGTTAAAAATATTGATGGAGGTTATGTCTCTTTTGCGGGTAATAAAGGCGGGTACATAACTGGACAGGGTACTTTAAAGAATGACAAAGTCAAATTTGAGAAGGTGAATTATGTGGAGCAGCTTGAACACAATCTTTTCAGTGTAACACAAGTTTGTGACAAGAAGTTTTCGTTCCATTTCAATGATGCTGAGTGTTATATCTTGAAACCGGGTTTCGTTATTCCTGACGAATGGATTCTCATGAAGGCGCCGAGGAGAAATGTCACGTATGTCCTTGACATGAGTGTCGCTACTACAACGGATTCAATTCCTACATGTTTACTCTCCAAGGCGTCGGAATCAGATTCTATTTTGTGGCACAGGAAGCTAGCTCACATCAACTATCGGAAGATGATCTATATTGTTAAGAATGATCTGGTTCTTGGTATTCCGAAGATGAAATTCTCAGTTCCTGATGATTGTATTCCTTGCAAGAAGGGGAAACAACGAAAGAAATCACACAAATCTAAATCGAAGAATTCTATCGTAACTCTTTTGGAGCTGCTACATATGGATTTGTTTGGTAGTCACTGACGATTTTTCCAGATTTTCATGGGTTAACTTTCTTTTTTCTAAAGCTGAAACCACTGAGTTGATCCAATACTTAATCCTGGGTTTTGAAAATTTGTTCAATCTGAAGGTTAGAAGAATTAGGAGTGACAATGGCAGCGAGTTTAAGAATAGCAAGATGGGCTTATTCTGTCTAAAAAAGGGAATTCATCATGAATTCAGTGCGCCATATGTTCCTCAACAAAAACGGTGTTGCTGAACGAAAGAACAGGACGTTGGTTGAAACGGCACACACGATGCCTGCAGATTCTAAGCTTCCAGTTACTTTTTAGGTTGAAGCTGTAAATACTGCGTGTCACGTTTTGAACAGTGTCTTGACCGTCAAGCGACACAACAAGACTTGCTACGAGTTGCTGAATAATCGAAAGCCGAATCTGGATTATTTACTACCTTTTGGTAATCCTTGCACCCTGTTGAAAGTTTGAGATGTCCCAACAAAATTCAGTGCTAAGGCTATTGAAGGGATTTTTCTAGGGTATGCTGCTAATTCGACTACCAAGGGGGTTTATAACAAAGAGACGCACCAAGTTGAAGAATGGTTCCATGTTGACTGTTCAAATCGGTCTTTACCTCATATGGCGATTGGACAAGATTGGGCATTTGATTATGAAAACTTATTCAAGTCTTTTCATTTACCTTCTGATATTTCTCCTGATGAAGCTGTTGTTCTTTATGATTCATGTCAGGATGCACAGCACAATGGCTTTCTACCAAATGCAGTTCCACATTCATCGGTTCCATCTACTTCTGCTCCCGATCCTAATGTTGCTTCTTGTTCGAGACCACAAGATTCAGAGAGTGAGGAAGACAATGCTATTTTTCAAGATTCTTCTGCTGATCCTTTGTTGGGTGATGATCCATTACCTTCGACACCGGATTCGGGGGAGATTCCTACAAATTTAGACTCGGAAATTCCAATTAATCATGATTTATCTTATCAATCTGATACAACTCATGTTGAAGTGTTGCCGGTTCCTGAGGTTTCTTCCATCAAGGAACTCAAAGATCATCCGGTGACAAATATAATCGAGAATTTGCAGGATGGAGTGAAAACACGTTCTATTGTTGACAATACTTGTTTGTATACATGTATTAAAGATTCTGGTGTTCTTGATGATTACTCACATTCATGTTTTATTTCTCAGGTCGAACCCAAAAATGTTGAAACGGCTTTAAATGATAACAATTGGATAGAGGCCATGCAGGAAGAACTTGCTCAGTTTGACAAACTTAAGGTTTGGAATCTTGTAGATCATCCGAAGGGTGTGTATCCGATTGGTACTAAATGGGTGTTTAAATGTAAGAAAGATGATCGAGGTGTCGTGGTAAGAAACAAGGCAAGATTAGTTGTCCAGGGTTTCAATCAACAAGAGGGAATTGATTACACCGAGGTTTATGCGCCTGTTGCGCGGCTTGAAGCTATACGGCTGTTTCTGTCTTTTGCTTCTTATAAAGGTTTTAAGGTGTTTCAATTGGATGTGAAAAGTGCGTTTTTATGTGGAAAGGTCAAGGAGGAGGTTTATGTTTGTCAGCCACCGGGGTTTGAAGATCCACTTAATCCGAATATGGTTTTCAAGCTTGATAAGGCACTCTATGGTCTTCATCAGGCTCCTCGAGCGTGGTATGAAACATTGTCCACACATCTTTTGGCAAATGATTTTGTTCGTGGCAGGATTGACTCGACTTTATTCATAAAGAAATCAGGGGGAGATTACCTACTGGTGCAGATATATGTGGATGATATTATTTCTGGCTCAACAAATGAAGGGTTATGCAAAGATTTTGAGAGTGTTATGAAGTCGAAGTTTGAAATGTCAGCTATGGGAGAGTTATCGTTTTTCTTAGGTTTACAAGTAAATCAAAAGGAAGATGGTTTCTTTATTCATCAGTCCAAGTATGTCAAAGACATCTTGAGCCGGTTCAAGATGGAGGACTGTACCTCATATGATACTCTGATTCCGGTCAATCATAAGTTGAATTCTGACCCGGATGGAAAAGATGTGGATTGTCGACTTTATAGAGCAATGATTGGATCTCTCATGTACTTAACCGCTTCAAGGCCAGATATAATGTTCGCTGTGTGCATCTGTTCCAGATTCCAGGCAAAACCAAAAGAATCTCACTTAATAGCTATAAAAAGAATCCTTCGCTATTTGAAAGGAAAACAAAGATTGGGACTATGGTATCCACATGGTTCTAACTTTGATTTCAATGCTTATACTGATTCTGATTTTGGTGGTTATTGTTTGGACAGGAAATCTACAACAGGTGGTTGCCAGTTCTTGGGTAATCGACTTGTTTCCTGGCAATGCAAAAAGCAAACCACAGTCTCCATTTCTACATGAGAAGCAGAATACATCGCTGCTGCAAGTTGTTGTTCACAAATCCTGTGGATACAACAACAATTAAGAGATTACGGTTTGAATTTCACAGGAACACCTATGCTTATTGATAATAATGCTACAATGTCTATAACTAATAATCCTGTTAAGCACAGTAAAACAAAGCACATTGAGATTAGATATCATTTTATTCGTGATTGTGCAGAGAAAAGGTTGATTGAGCTGGTAAAGGTTCACACTGATGATAATTTTGCTGATTTGTTTACCAAGGCATTTGATCGTACCAGGTTTGAATTTCTAATCAAAATGATAGGTATGATCAATTCCGAATAAAAGTTTTTCAAAATCAGATTTTCATGGAAAATTTTGTTTTTAATTTCTTTTATTGCTTTATTACATTTCTGCATTTTAAATTTTCAGTCAAAAAGTTCTTAATTTATAAAAAGTCAAAACAAAGTGAAAAATATAAAATTTGACATCATTTGAAGTTAGAGAAGAAATGATAGTACATCAGTGATTAGTTCATTTCACACGAACTTAGTAGACCTTTGATTTATGATTGATTAAACTAAGTTGATTTGATCTAAATTTCAAAGTCTGCATAAATGAGAAATGATAGTGTATTGAATGCTCTAATCTTGATAATTTGTTTTTAAATTTGTGTATGAGTTTTGAAACTTGAATTTTCAATAGACTAGAAGCGTTTTGAAACTAATAGTAGTGTGAAAATTAAATATGATATGATTACATCTGTGATTTGAATCCATTATATGCCTGGGTGTGTGTGTAAAAGATCATTATCAGATAAAGAATATATGGTTTTAAAGAATTTCACGAGACCAATATCGAATTATATCTTTAGCACAAATCTATTTCAGTTCACTTCACTGCCCATGCCCCGAAAAACATGCAATGTATTGTTGAACTAAGATATGCTTTCAAAATCTGTTGAAACATATATTCGCCCTTGGATCAGTTAGATACATCATCTAGTCTGACTCCGTTGAATCTTATCCATATAATAGTTGGATCCTCATACCTGAATCTGTTGATTCTCATTATACAGACAATTCATTAGAATCTTCTGATTCTGAATCATCATGATTCTTATATCCTTTGGGATCTGCTTCTATTCTTGTGCTAAATGAGATAATTTCATCTTGGAAATTGATTTAATCTTAAAATAAACTGTATATGTCTTGAAGATAGTGCAATTTTTATTTCTGTTTGGCATATATGTGGGGTACACGATGTTTTTCATCTAAATGGTACTAAATCACATGAATTTGGAGAATAAACGCTTATAGTTTTAAATCATATAATATTGACAAATTTAAGAATTCATGCTTTATATTACAAATTCGGTATGAACAATTGAGCATTTCATAACCTGATCTCATTTACTTTGAAATTTATCGCGTATCATTTCAAATATTATTCAAATACTGAAAAGAATGTATAAAAATGAAAAAGATGTAAAGCGCACAATAATGAGTTGGATTGTTTCATATCATAGGTTACCCTTGGTTATTGCTAAAATGTGTGATGAACTACTCAGATAGTGATATGATCTTCTTACTCAGATAGTGACAACGCCAACAATAGCACCAACACCAATACCAGCAATGCCAACAACAATAATACCGACCTTGCTGCTCTCCTCACTCAGCTAGTAACTCAACTAACTCAAGCCAATAACAACAACATTGGAAACGCCAGTGGTAGTGCTAATACTGGTGGTGGCGGTGGTGCCAATCCGCCACATTGTACCTTCAAGCATTTCAACTCTTGCAATCCCCTGAAATTTTATGGTACCGAAGGAGCCACGGGACTCCTTCAATGGTTCGAAAATATTGAGGGCACCTTCCTCAATAGTGACTGTCCGGACAATCTGCGTGTTCGCCATGCCACTAGTGTCTTCCAAAAACGGGCACTAACCTGGTGGAATGGGGAGAAGAGAACAAGGGGAGTAGAAGTAGCAATGGCTCTGCCATGGGATGAGCTGAAAAGGATCATGACCGAGGAATTCTGTCCTCGAAATGAGATGAAGAAACTGGAAGCGGAATTTTGGGATCTTACCCAAGATAGCGGTGAAAGCTTGGCGTACACCAACCGTTTTCACGAACTGAGCATGCTGGTACCTCACATGGTTACACCTTTGTCTAGGTGTATTGAAAAATATATCGGTGGCCTACCGAGACAAATCCAGGACACTGTTCTGGGAAGAAATCCTGCAAACCTAGAAGATGCTATTCGTCTAGCTGCCACACTGACCGATAATCACGTTAAAGCAGGTACTCTTACCAAAAAGGGGGCCAAGAAAGTTTCTGACACCACAACTCCTCCTACTCATGTCAAAGAAGTTCAAAACGAATAGTATCGAAACACCAGGAAGAGAAAGGCGAAAAATTTTGCAGTAGTCACTCCGGCCGCCCCAATTAATCAAGTTGCACCCTTGGCTCAAAATCCAGCCAAGAAAGCTTATGGAGGTACCTACCCACTCTGCAACAACTGCAACTATCATCACCCACAAACTATCCCATGTCGCATTTGCAATCATTGTGGGAAACTTGGCCATACGACCAATATCTGCCGACAAAAGGCACTTACTACTCAAGCCAACCCAGTTAATCAACCCGGAGCTAATCAAGTGGTTCCAATCAATGCAAATGGACGGGCTTGCTTTGAATGTGGCAACCCGAACCACTTCCGAAACCAATGTCCAAAACTTGTGAACAATAATCAGGGCGGAGCTCGTGGACGTGCTTTCAACATCAACGCCAATGAAGCTCAAGCCAACGATCATGTGGTCAACGGTACGTTTCTTGTAAATAAACAATTTGCATCTATACTATTTGATACCGGGGCCGATAAGAGTTTTGTGTCACTTAACTTTGAACCTTTACTTGCAAAAACACGATCCAAACTCGAGAAAACCTTCACCGTTGAAGTAGCGGATGGAAACTCCATCACTATTGACTCCATCATTCATGACTGCTCACTAGAACTCAATGGTCACACGTTTCCAGTCAACCTTATACCAATGCCGTTGGGAAGCTTTGACGTCATCATCGGCATGGATTGGTTATCTAAAAACCATGCCGAGGTCATGTGCTTTGAAAAGTATATCCGAGTACCTCTTCCACCGGGAGACATATTGAAAGTCTTTGGCGAGAAACCTTGCAAAGGACTCAAACTGATGTCATGCATAACTGCCCAGAAATATATTCGAAAGAAGTACGTGGTTTTCCTAGCTCATGTGATTCAAAAAGAAGACAAGGAGAGAAGAATAGAAGATATTCCCGTCATTCGTGAGTTTCCCGAAGTCTTTCCCGACGACTTACCCGGTCTTCCACCTGTTCGGGAAGTAAAGTTTCGAATCGATCTTATACCCGGAGCAAACCCTGTGGCTAAAGCTCCATACCGGCTTGCACCTTCCGAATTGCAAGAACTTGCAAGTCAACTTCAAGAACTCGCTGACAAAGGTTTCATACGGCCAAGTCATTCACCGTGGGGTGCACCGGTCTTGTTTGTTAAAAAGAAGGATGGTTCATTCCGCATGTGTATTGACTATCGAGAGCTCAACAAGCTTACAATCAAAAACCTCTACCCGTTACCTAGGATTGACGACCTCTTCGATCAACTCCAAGGTTCTACTTGTTTCTCGAAGATTGATCTTCGATCTGGTTATCACCAACTGCGTGTCCGAGAAGAAGATATTCCAAAGACCGCCTTCCGAACAAGATATGGTCATTATGAGTTCACGGTTATGCCTTTTGGGTTGACCAATGCACCTGCTGTCTTTATGGATCTCATGAACCGCATGTGCAAACCATACCTTGACAAATTCGTGATCGTTTTTATCGATGACATCTTGATCTATTCCAAGACTGAGGAAGAACATGAACAGCACCTTAGACTGATTTTGGATCTCCTGAGAACTGAACAATTATACGCCAAGTTATCCAAATGTGAATTCTGGCTAAAGGAGGTTCAATTTTTGGGTCATGTTGTCAATAAAAAGGGAATACATGTCGACCCTGCCAAGATCGAAGCTGTCAAGAATTGGAGTGCTCCTCAAACCCCTACCGAGGTTCGTTCGTTCCTTGGTTTAGCGGGTTATTACCGAAGATTCATTTCCAATTTCTCCAAGATTGCTGTTCCCCTCACCGCCTTGACACATAAAGGTAAACCTTATGAATGGGGGCCGAAACAAGAAGAAGCTTTCCAAACTCTTAAACAGAAGTTATGTGATGCTCCTATTCTGACTCTTCCCGAAGGAAACGATGACCTAGTCGTCTACTGTGATGCCTCTAACCTAGGCCTTGGTTGTGTCCTCATGCAACGAGGCAAGGTAATCGCTTATGCATCGAGGCAACTCAAGATCCATGAAAAGAACTATACGACGCACGATCTGGAGCTAGGTGCAGTCATATTTGCCTTGAAGATTTGGAGGCATTATCTATATGGCACGAAATGTGTGGTATTTACCGACCACAAAAGCCTCCAACACATCTTCAATTAAAAAGAACTCAACATGAGGCAACGACGTTGGGTTGAACTCCTCAATGATTACGATTGCGAGATTCGTTATCATCCCGGCAAGGCTAATGTTGTAGCCGATGCGCTGAGCCGTAAAGAACGCGTCATGCTCCAAAGTGTCAAGATTCATTCCGACATTCAAACCCGTATTCTAGAAGCTCAACACGTCTCGATTTCCGAGGGCAATATGTATGAGGAAATGTCGTGCGGTGCTGAATTCCAACTAGAGACTAAAAACAATGGTTTGCTTTATTTCTTGGATCGTATTTGGGTTCCCAATCGCAATGATCTCCGGGAATTCCTCATGACTGAAGCACACAAGTCTCGGTATTCTATTCATCCCGGTGCGGATAAAATGTATCACAATCTTCGACCACAATATTGGTGGCCTGGTATGAAGAAAGACATTGCACTCTATGTTGCTAAATGTCTAACCTGCTCTAAAGTTAAAGCCGAGCATCAACGTCCTTCCGGTTTACTTGAACAACCGGAAATCCCCGTGTGGAAATGGGAAAATCTAGCCATGGACTTCATTACTAAACTCCCCCGTACTTCAAACGGCTATGATAGCATTTGGGTAATCATTGACCGTCTCACAAAGTCCGCACACTTCCTGCCCATCCGTGAAGACTATCGGGTTGAGAAATTGGCCCGAATCTATATTAACGAAATTGTGAGTCGACACGGTATACCTTTGAACATAATCTCCGACAGAGATGCTCGTTTCACTTCCAGATTTTGGCAATCTCTGCAAAAGGCACTTGGCACACGATTGGATTTAAGCACAGCCTACCATCCCCAAACTGATGGCCAGACTGAACGAACAATCCAAACCCTCGAAGACATGCTGAGAGCCTGTGTCATAGACTTTGGTGGCAATTGGGATTCACACTTATCACTTATTGAATTCTCCTACAATAACAGCTACCACACCAGCATCAACATGGCTCCATTCGAAGCTCTTTATGGTCGCAAATGCCGTTCTCCCTTCTGTTGGAACGAGATTGGTGAAGCACAAATCACCGGTCCCGAGTTAATTCAGGAAACATCCGACAAAATCCTTCAAATCCGTGACAACATCCGAGTAGCGAGAAGTCGACAAAAGAGCTATGCCGACAAGCGACGAAAACCCTTGGAATTCCAAGTGGGTGACCTTGTGCTTCTCAAAGTATCCCCTTGGAAGGGTGTGATCCGCTTTGGAAAGAAAGGCAAGCTAGCACCTCATTACGTAGGCCCGTTCAAGATCCTTGAAAGAATCGGGAAAGTGGCTTACAAACTTGAGCTACCTCCAGCACTCAACAATGTTCATCCAACCTTCCACATGTCCAACCTGAAGAAATGTCTTGCTGATGAGAACCTCCACATACCTCTTGACGACGTGCGCATTGATGAAACGATGCATTTCGTCGAGAAACCAGTGGAAATCATGGATCGTGAAATCAAGCAACTCAAGCGCAGCCGCATCCCTATAGTCAAAGTCTGTTGGGATTCAAAACGCGGTCCTGAGTTTACTTGGGAATGTGAAGACCAAATGAAACTCAAGTATCCTCACCTATTCACCAATTCTGCAACCTCAACTAGTTGAATTTCGGGACGAAATCCCCTCAACAAGGGGAGACTGTAACATTTCTGATTTTCATCATGTAATCGTTTGATTTCAATAAACAAACACATTTCAGTTTCGATTCGTGTACAAACAAACTACGATGCAGTTACATATACAAACTATTCTATTACAATAACAAATTAAACAAAAACACCATTATCTCACAAGCCCCGGGACCAAAAACTGACAAAACTCAAAAACTACAAAACTAGGCAAGTACAGTCGCGCCTAGGACTAGGCACGGTCGCGCCTGCAGACCTAAGCACGGTCGCGCCTAAAGTAGGCACGGTCGCGCTGATGAACCCACTTGACTCTGCAGAAGTCAAATCATACCATACCCGCTGAATTCGCGAAATTTAAAATGGAGAAAAGCCGGTCTTCGCGCGTCAGACCATACTCGTCTGAATTCCGTCTGAAACACGCATCAAATGTCGTCCAATTTGCACAATTTTTTTAATCCCATTCACACCACAACCGAGTTTCTCGAATTCGTGGATATAAAGCGACTTGCATGATTTCTACGCCTTCATATAAGCCCACTCAGCCTCCCTGAACTCTCATTCGACACTCACAACACTTCTGGAGTCCGATCGATCGCCAAGAAGCTCGACTCTTTGACCCGTAGCCGACTGCATTAAATTGCCCATTGTTAACGAGTAAGTAACACTTCCTTAGCTTCGTATCTACCCCTAGGATGAAAGCCCTATACTAATTCATAGTTATATCACACAATCAATTCGATTTTGAACCAAAGAGCCGAAAACTAAACTTTTACTCGAACTACCACTTAAATACGATATAAATACAATCAAACTATGTAGATACATTCGCAAACACCTAATCTATGAAAGCCCTAAGAATACAGGAGCGTTTATTATAAGAATCGATCGAATTGTGTCTGGAAAAGACCCGACACGGTCGCGCTCATCCCTGAGCGCGGTCGTTCCTGACCAAGCACAATCGTGCCCCAGGTGTGGCCCGGTCGTGCTTACCGAGCAAACAAGTCTTGACCAAAAACAAAACACTAGACACGGTCGTGCCAGATACGAGCACGGTCGTGCTCTATGTCCAAAACCTATGAAGTACCTTCTGACTCGACCACGGGCGCGTTTCAGACCACCACGGTCACGCCCGGCAACGAGCGCGGTCGTGCCCTACTTGAGCACGGTCGTGCTCCTTGACCAGAATCAATTATTTTTCTGTTTTAAAGTCTATTTAACATATTTTAGCTAAAAAATTTCAAAATGTAATTATAAAAATTATTTTATAAAATCCCAAGACCCGGAAATCATTTATAAACCAAATCCTTGATTTAGAGATTTAAAACGATTAATTCCCGATAGTTCGAAACCGATGAAATCGTGAGTTTATAAAACCATTTATACAAATATATATTTTGACTTAAACAAATATTATTTATTTAAATTTATATTTAAATAAATATAAATATATATCAGTTATTTAAATTTACATTTTAAAGAATATATATATCACTACTATTTAAAATGTACTAAATAGATAAATAAAATTATTTATTTATTTATTTATTTCAAACAAACCCTAAACATACAAATCCATTTTTCGACATAAAAATAACACAAACAATGACACGCGTTATACATTTATCCAATAGGTCAAACGTAGCGACCTACAACACGCTTGGTATTTTTGTTGATCTGTGCAAACTACACTACCCAACACAAGTGAGTTACATAGCCCCTCTTTTACTCTATTTACAAACTTTTGGGGGTGGAACATGCGTTCTATTTACTATGTTTACAAACTACACAATATACAATTCCACCCTACAATCATGTGTTACAATTTTGAGCTTTGTGCTTGAGTACTAGGTGTGTAGACCAACACGCAGTTTGCTATTCACGTGCAATCATTAACTATTTTATAGCCTACAGTAAATAGTGATAGATCTATTGAGTCTGACAAACCCACCCAGGTAGGGTGACTGTTACTGCCAACACGCGTTTGTTTTGCATGCTAGTTACAAAGGTTTGATTGTACTACCAGGTCACACGATGGTATCTCTCCATAAATGCCTTAATTGCCATGTTTGTATGAATTGTATGCACACGACACTATATTCTATTACATGACACGAAAACCTATGTATTCTCACCAACTTTTTAGTTGACTTTGTTTTTAACCATGTTTCAGGTGACAATGTTTGAAGTATTACAAGCTGCTACATATAGGATTTGGACCTAGCAATTAATCTAAACTATTTGTATTTTGTAATCGCTACATTTGGTTCTTGTATGGTATGAACTTGCTATGTGTAATGAAAATGAATGTTTAAATTATTCAAACTTTAGCAACCATGAGCTATGAACAGTCTGCACAGCTTCACGCCCCGACGTTTTCCGCCGTCGGTTGGGGTGTGACAGTTGAAGTCATTATGTTCGCCTAACTCTGGTGAAGCGAACTTAATATGTTCGCATAATGTTGGTGAAGCGAACTTATTATGTCCGCCTAGGGCTTGTTAAGCGAAGTTAACAAGTTCGCCTAAATAAGCGAACTTAATCTGTATAAGATTTTTGTCCAGGCGAACTTAATCAGTCATCCTCTTCAAATTTCAAGCGAACTTGTCTGTGTGTAGAAATTTTTTAGAAATTTTCAAAATCAATGATTGTTGGGTTGTTTACCGATTTATTCTTGTTCGGATTTGAAATACGAATTTGCCTAAGGTATTTTAATCGAATTTCATTCGTTCAATCGTGAGAAAACTACCTTTTTCAGTTCAGTTTTCATCGCTATTTTGAACGGGACTGTTTTGCCCTAAATTGATGTTTATTTTGACTTAAATCATACAATTGATCATTGATATTGATTCATTAGTGCTAATCGATGTGATTCCAATGCTTATTTCATGATTTCCAATCGATTTGAAAATATTTGATTTCTGGGTTGGTATTTGAAACGTCAGACAGGTTCAGGCGAACTTGTTCAGGTGAACTTGTTCAGGCGAACTTGTTCATGCGAACTTGTCTAGGCGAACTTAATAAGTTCGCCTCTTGCAACACTAAGCGAACTTATTAAGTTCGCCTAGGGGTCAGAAGGGTTTTGGACTTGTTAAATTTTTTTTTTGAAATTTTTTTTGTTAAATTTTTTTTGTTTTGTTTTTGTTTCAAATTTTTTTTTTCTTGTTGTTTGTGTTTGTTATTTGTCTAATGTGTCTGTTGTCCAAATATTTTTCAGATGGCTCGTCGTGTCGAATACAAACATAACCAGGTGGCATTGTTAGATCCTAACATGTCAGAGGCCGTAAACTTTCAAGGAATTATTGGATTTCTGAATCGTTCATGACTTCGTGTCGCATTATCTGCAGATCCATACATTAGTCTGGTGTATATTCAGCAATTTTGGGACACAGTTCATCAAGATACTGACGTAGAACCTCATGTTCTTCGTGCCAATGTAAACAATACGGAGATTGCAATATCGGAAGAAACTATTCGTGCTGCTCTTGCTCTAGGTGGTGCTGATGATCCTATGTCATATCCTAGAACTTTGATTATGGGATGTTTTCAGAGGATGGGTTACCGTGGAAGACCTAATGATACACAAGCTCGTAAGGGTGGTTTGGTTGGTGAATGGAGGTATTTCATGCACGTGATTATCCAATGTTTATCTCCTAGAAAAGCTGGTACTGATGGGTTAAAGAGTGCTCTTCAAGCTGCTATGGTAGCTTTGACTTTGAACAAGCGGTTCAATTTTGCACTTTATGTTTATCGGGAGATGGTTATGCAAATCACACCTACTGAAGGTCAAGGATTTTTGATGTATCCTCGTTTTATCCAGATAATTCTGAATCGTCTTATTCCTGATCTCCCACAGCATCCGATTCGATTAACTTTGACTCCGATGTCCAAGCGTATCTTTACTGATTGCACTAAGGTGAAATAGCAGAATGCAGCGTTGATTCCTGTTAATACTCTTGTATCTACTGATACTCAAAGACAGCTGGTGATTCAGACTCAAGCTACGCAGATTGCTGCCATGCAGGCATTAGTGTCCAAACTTGTTGAGCGTCTTGACGCTCAAGGGGAGTTAAGGATACGTGATACATGTCACACCGAGTCTATTCAAAGACATGATGATGAAGACAATGATCCTTCTGGTAATATTGAGGGTTATCGTCAATACGCTAACGTTAATCCTATATCTAGAGTTCAGGGGGAGTCGACATCACAATCCATTGAAGGAAACAAAGATACTTCTGGAGGTAATGAAGAAGAAATTTTATTATTGGAGTTCTTTGCAGATTCTGAAGAGGCAGAAGCTGAAAAGATAGCATGTCTTGATGACATTGATGAATTATTCAATGACATAGAAGATGATGTGTCGGATAATGAAATAGAAGAAGGAGAGATAGTGGAGATGGAGATAGAGAAAGGTCAAGATAAAGTGACTTATGAAGGCTGTGATGGTCTTAATGTCCCTTATAACTTCATCCAAGATGATGTTATTCCTGAGTTCACTTATGAAGGAGTAACAGATTCTATGGACTCTTTTGAAGACATCACACTGCCTGAAGATACTTCTGATTCTAAGATTGATACTGATGATGAAAACATGCAATCCAATAAAGATGCTGAAGCTGATACTACTCACACTGAGTCTCCAAAGATGAATGAAGAACCTGTGATGTACAGAAATACATGTATGACTAGAGAACAGTGGAGAGAAGTTGTGAATAGCAGGATGAAGGCGCTACCCAAGTCTCAAGCACAACCTGCTCAGAAAGAAAAATATGTGAATAAAGAGAGGTGTGTAGGAAGAATCATAAGTTGGTTTATGATAATGACACAAAATTATTTGCTATTAAAAGATTTGATGATGTTCAGTACTTAAAGCCGAGGATCAAGTATTTCAATATCTTGCCAAGGTGTGAAATGAATCGTCTAGCTTCAAAGCCACTTATTAATAGATCCAAGTTTGGTTTAGCTGATGTGATTGCAAATCTGATCAAGAGAGAAGGTGGTTCGGGGAAGTATGAAAGGCTAAAGCCTCAAAAAGGAAAGTGAGTGAAGAACATAGATCAAAAGACTGGGAAAGTGACCTGGAAGTACAAATTCAAACCAGTACTTGCTGTACACAAAATACCATTGAAGAAGATTCCTCAAGATTTCCTTGGGAATATGAAATGGTGGTATGTCGATATTAATACTGGTGAATCAAGGATTGAAGATAAAGACAATAAGGTCATTGTGTGTTTCTTTGACGCAATGAATCTTATTAACTTTTCAAAGAAAGATCAGAGGACGTTGAGAAAGAATGAGATCATGTATACTGATGAATGGAAAGAACAAGGATTGCAGTACAAGAGAGTGTTGGAGATATGTAGAAGATATGGAGTGCATGCAGGCAGCAGATTACCGGATAATTGGAAGAGCTCATCATAAAGACAGAAGACTGAAGATCAAGCTATTGTCAAGGGGGAGTATGTTAGGACATAGTTTGTAATGACAAAAGCTTTGTAATAGTTTAGATCTAATGTCTTTATGTTTTTGTAATGTAAAATGTTCTAAGTGTTTATGCAAGTTATGCTAGAGGCGAACTTGTTAAGTTTGCCTAGTCTAACAGAGGCGAACTTGTTAAGTTCGCTTAAGTCTATCTGGGGTGAACTTATTAAGTTTGCTTAGTCTGTTAGAGGCGAACTTGTTAAGTTCGCCTAATGCAGGTCAGGTGTCTATAAATAAGGTTTACAGAGTCAGCCGAAAAAAAGAGAACAGAGTTGTACGATTTGGTCTGATTGAGTCTGTAAACTCTATTGAGAATTGGAATACAAGCGTGAATGTTATTTACTTGATTGTCTCTATTGTCTTTTGTGTATGAAATCGTTGATTTGTTGGATTCCGCACTCCGAGTTAACAACACGTCTTATCACGAGAACGGTCCGTAGAAGTGCCATGAGAACCTACAATGTATGGTCCTTCTTTAATGGATTTCCACATCCCATATTCCTGATAGCAGAAGAAGCTTTCCATTCTGTTCTTCCACATATCGTAATCTTCACCAGACACCAGTCTTGGTGGTCTGTTGATGCTTCCAATATCTTCAAATCCATTGTTTTGAGCCATTTCTGTCTTTTAGACAGTGAGTGACTTTTAGCAAAGAGATAGATAAGAATAGAACCAGAGAATGATTAAACAAATGTTAGTTTGTTTAATTTGTGAGCCAAAGCTCTGATACCACTTGTAGGATCGGTAAATACAAGATGGTTCTATTCCAGTTGAGATTGGTGAAAACAATCACAACTTAATCAAAGTAAACAAGTAGACAAGAAGAATACTGATAAATGCAATTTGTATTAAGCTTCAAGTGTTACAAGATTATAGAGAAAAACTCTTAAGCAAAAAGTACTTTTACAATGAATCTAAGTACTACTTATATAGTAACTTAGAATCAAGATAGACCCTTGATTCTAAGGATCAGATCTAACACAGACCGTTGATCTTGTATTGAAGCTATTCTACATATACAAACAATAATAATAACTATGCTAGTTAACTTTATTCAAACGTCTTCTAAGGCATCATTGTTTGCATGCTTGGAGAAGAGCGTTGTCATCTTTTATTGTCTTGTACCAATGACATTCTTTCTACGTGGAGTGTGTCAGTGTAGCAGCATAAATTTGTCAGTGGTATTGGTTGCGTTATCAAGAACAGTCAGCTGCAATGTTTGATCTTCAGTGAGAAGGCTATCAGCTGCAACTTTGATCTTCAGTGGATAAGGCCTATCAGCTGCAACTTTGGTCAGCAGCAGATAAGGCATATCAGCTACAGTTTTGGTCAGCAGCGGATAAAGCCTATCAGCTGCAACTTTGGTCAGCATGAGATAAGGCCTATCAGCTGCATCTTGGTCAGCAGCAGATAAGGTATATCAGCTGCAGTTTTGGACCTCAACTGATAAAGCCTATCAGCTGCAACTTTGTCGATCTGCAGCAATCTTTGAGATCAGCAGCATTTGTACTTAGAGAATTTTGTAGCCATCAGTCTTTATTTCTACATTACCGCCACCAAGACAAGTCGAGTTCCGGATCGACCTAGTACAAGGAGCCAGAAAGTTGCACGATCGCCGTACCGTCTAGCACCATCTGAGATGCAAGAATTATCAAGTCAACTATAAGAATTACTTGATAAAGGCTTCATAAGACCGAGTTTCTCACCCTGGGGAGCTCCGGTCTTGTTTGTAAAGAAAAAGGATGGAACCTTTAGGATATGTATTGATTACCGGGAGTTGAACAAACTGACAATCAAAAACCGGTATCCTCTTCCTCGAATAGATGATTTATTCGATCAACTTCAAGGTTCCAGCTTCTATTCTAAGATTGATCTACGATCAGGGTATCATCAAGTGAGAATCCAAGAGGAAGATATACCTAAAACGACTTTTAGGACTCGTTATGGTCACTACGAGTTCCTAGTTATGCCATTTGGTTTGACAAATGCACCGGCCGTCTTCATGGATCTCATGAACCGAGTGTGCAAGCCATACTTGGATAAATTCTTGATTGTGTTTATCGATGACATGTTAATATATTCACGAACCAAGGAGGAACATGAACATCATTTGAAATTAATTGTAGGTCCCTCGGGTGTGTCGGATCGTCACATGCAAGTGTGTTCCTAATCGAACCGGGTGCAGAATGCCCGTGATTAGTTGGAGTATCAAGCAACACAAAGTAAACCTACAACAAAATCACTTTCAAACTTCGTCTATTATAAACTTAGCCGTTTACATAATTCTACAAATGAATGCGTACTTACATTCTATCAAGACCTGCTATTTATACTAGACATGTTCCATGCGTACTTAGCAAGTGCGAAAGACTATTGTTCCCGCGTACTTAGCAAGTACGCAGACTTGTTCTTGCGTACTTGCTAAGTACGCAGGATATATATCCTGTGCACTTAATAAGTGAGCACATCACTTAACAGAAACAGACAAGACTAAGCACATACATATGTGATTACAACTCGATAATCAACACATACAGATACTTAAATACAAATACAAATACATAAAGACAAGTACAAAACCTAAGACAACATCCAGAGTGTCTGTCACAAAAACGTGCTCCAACAAACTCCCCCTTGACAACAGCTCTGGATTGTCTTCGGTCTTCATCTCTTCCCAGCTTTAGCTTCCATCTTCTGTTTGTAGTCAAGACAGAACTTGACCACCTTGTCATACTTTGATGCCATAGGCTTTGTCCACTTGTCCGTGTACATACAGTATTTGTCCACTAGCACCTCCAGATCTTTCATAGAGAAGTTGATGAAGTTGATTTCATCAAAAACTCTGATCAGTTCTCTTGGCACTAAGCTTCCACAGTCGGACCTCACCTTTCCAATCACCACAGCCTCGCCCGTTTTTGGATTTACGTACCAGTACCACATGTTACCGAGGATATCCTGAGATAATGTCACACCCCAACCTACGGCGGAATACGTCGGGGCGGACGTGTAGACTGTTCATAAGCACACGATCAAGCTAAAGTTTCATATATTAATTACATCAAGATTTCGTTACATAAGTTCAATCAACAAACAAAATCAATTACGTCAACATGTTCTAGTTCTTTGTTCACTAGGTCCAATTCCTATATGTTGTATCTTGCATATGATCTCATACACTAGTACCTGAAACATGATAAAAACAGGGTCAACTAAAAATAGTTGGTGAGCATACATAGGTTTTGACACCACAAGTAATATCAAGAGTTTGTGTACAATTCATATGATGCATGGATTAATAAGGCATCTATGGAGAAACAATATTGTTTAAACTGGGCGCACAATCAAACCTTGTGACTGATAGGCATAACATGCAGGTTATCCTTAAGTGTTTTCGGCAACAATCACCCTAACCGGGTGGGTTGGTCAGACACAATAGATCTATCATTGTATACCGTCGGCTTGTACTGAGTTAATGATTGCACTTGCACAATGCATAAAAAGTATGTAAATGTTGTTTGCACTAATAGTGTTAAAGCATAAGACACAAATTGCACACATGATCATAATGTTTGAATTGTACTAATTGAAAATAGTTTTGAATGTAATCATGTTTCACCCCAAAGTTGTAAAAATGAAAAAGGGGTTATGTAAACTCACCTGAGTTGTGTACGAGTAGTGAATAGCACCACACAAGGATGCAAGTAGAAAACACAAGATTTTGCCTGTGAACTTCTTACGTATGCCTTAGAATTATAAGCATAATAATTAGGGACACATGGGAGTTTGTGACGATGACATGGAAGGTTGAACGTCCTATGAAGCACTAATGATTAACGAGTAGACGAACTTGTCTACGTGGAAAGCGGTTTTCCTTAATATAATAATTAAGATAGGCGCGTTTCGAATCGAGAGTTTGTAATTACGAATAATATCATTCAATAAATATTCGTGTGTTTGTATCATTAATTAATGACTAGGAAAATAATATTACTTATTATATTATTTTAAGTTCGAAGGAATAATTCCTTACTCATTTATGTGGGAAAAAAATATATTATTTTTATTCAAGAATATGAATGTGGGTAATTAATATAAATAATTATATTATTTATATGTTTGGAGAGTTTACACAGTGTTTATTAATGTGGCGAAAATAATATTTAAATATATTATTTTTAATCGGAGCAATGGCTTGAAAATAATATAAATATATTATTTTAAAAGTGGGAAATAATATTAAAAATAGGTTATAAAACCAAACCCGTGCCTACGGGTGGTTTCTGGTTTCAAAACATATTAATATAATAATATAATAATATGTGGAAGGTTTTATATTAAAAAACAAAAAAATGATATAAAAAGAAAACAGGTGGAGAGACCGAACCCGGGTCTCTCCTACACCAGTACACACACTTAACCAACTCAGCCCGCTAGGGTTTCGCAACAAGTCCCGGATCCAAAATCTTTTAACACAAAACCCCCCTGGGTTCTTCCCCCATACTCAAACGCGATCAAATCAGTCCTAATTCCCACAAATCTGGCCCCGATTAGTCGAAATATCAAAGGGGTTTTGTTAATCGGGTGTTGGCGAACCTGTGTATGTGTTTAATTACAAAAACAATGAGTTTAGGATCGTTTAACTTCAGATTCAAAAAGCCGAAACCCTAGGTTTGAACTCAAAATCAAATTGATAAATTTCGATAATAAAACCTGTTGGAATCAGAGGGTTTTTACTGATTAGGACATTGCGAAGCTACTAAGATGGTTTAATTTGATTACGGTTGTGTCTAAGATCAAAACCCCCAAATCATATTATGAGCAAACCCTAGATTCGGGATCACGAACAGTTCGATGTTATGAGGTTAAATTAACATATGGCTTTCACTATACAGAGAATTGCGAAACTAATGGAGTAATTTAATTGAATTTAAGCAAAGTCTAAGATAGAGTTCGATCATACTGGAAACCCGATGAACCCTAGAATCTGTTCTTGATCGATTTAGTGTTATAAGTCCCAATTAGCATAGGGCTTTTAATCTATGGATGAAAACGAAGCTACCGGTGTGTTCAAGTACCTGAATCAATATCGAATTGACAGTGATCGACCAATTGGGGTTCCGGCTTCGTATGGTTTGATTTTTGGCGTCTCCGGCGAGTTTGGTGTGTGCGGAAGTTTCAAGAGAGTGAGAAAGAGGTGTGTAGTGTGTTCAATCATGGAATTAACATGAAACTTAAACGAATTTGGTAGTTGTTGACGATAGCGTCGACGTTTATGAGTTTAATGCTCATAATTGAGTTTAATTCGATTAATATCGATGTTTAAAACCTCAATGATGGTCGTTGATGGCAGGGACGTGCATATCGGTTACATATTCGAATGAATTGATGCTTGAAAATTGAAATTGGATCAAAATAGTCAAAAGTTTGACTTGTAAAAGTCAACATGACCAAATTGTTCTTTATTTTGACTTTAAAGTCAACAGAATCAGGTTTGGGCTAATTACACAACTTGTCCTTGCATTTTTATGTGAATTAGAGTTTAAGAGATGGTAGGATTAGTCCCTGAGGTTTGAATTGAATTAATTAGGTTAAAATCTAACAGAATTTGGTTAACGGGGTTAACCCTAATTAGCCGGATGTCACATCATCCACAAGTTGAAGGAATTTCCGTCCCAAAAATTAGAACAGTACCTTATGTGTTTGACGTAGAGTGCTTGAACAGACGAGGATACTTGCGCATCATCTGATCCTCGCGCTCCCATGTGAATTTCGGTTCGCGTTTTGAGTTCCAACGAACTCTAACAATAGGGATCTTACTGTGTTTGAGCGTTTTGACTTCTCTATCCATGATTTCTACTGGTTCTTCAATGAAGTGTAATTGCTTATCGATTTGTAGTTCCTCAAGAGGAACCGCGAGTGTCTCGTGTGCTAGACATTTCTTCAAGTTTGAGACATGAAAGACGTTGTGTACACCACTCAGTCCTTCAGGTAGGTCCAATTGGTACGCTACTTGGCCAATTCTCTTCACTATCTTGAACGATCCAACATAACGAGGGTTTAGTTTGCCTCGTATCCCAAGTAAACTCAGGGTCACATTTTGATTCCCAACGAGCTTTGACTGTTGGTTTGGGGAGTACTATTTGATAACGAGATTTAGGTCTGATACTCAAAGTCAGGCATGAATGATGATAGTGGATTTAGTTTGAAGATAATTAAGGAGAAAGCCGTCGAAGAATATTTTGGACTTCAAAGATGGAATGCATCACTTGAAATGAGAATGATGAGAATTTGATGACCAAAACTTGTTTAGGATGTAGTCTAACATGTTCAGGAAATGCCCACTGGATAAGAGATTTCAGAAACATTGGCCAAGGTCAAAATAACATAAAACTTCACGTGACACGAACAACGCTACTTCTGACAATATGACAGGAACACTTATATATAGGAAGTACCATCGGCGTATCCACCATGCCCTTATCATATCACATTAGTTTTGTTACTATATACCAAAATAGGTTTCATGTCATAACACACGACATAATTATCTATGTTTTCCATACGCTGACTTTTATAATTACGTGTGCACCCGTAATTACTCAATTCATCGCATGATCCGTATAGATCATCCCATTGTGTGTGGGTCAAGAGAGGACACAAAATTACTTAGTTCATATCTTTTGTTTTCGTGTATGAGTTGCTAATAAATAACTATGCCCTAGATAGTAAGGTCAATCAGAAAACTAAAGAGTAATAACGTGGCATAACTTAGAGTTCCATAGCTTCCTCGTGTTTGAACAAGAATACATCAAACCCCGAGTAGCTTTAAAGTTTTACAGCTTCCTCGTGTTTGAACAAGAATACGTCAAACCCCGAGCAGCTTAAAAGTTTGTAGTTTTCAACCTTCATGGATAAAGTGAATTATCATGCCTCATGATCCATCAATTGCAACAATTGTACCCAATCTAGTTCCGTGTGCAGTGTAAACATCCAAGTCTCATGTATAATGTGATCAATTCTAGTATCATGTATATTGCATCCAACCACGTATCATGTATCATATGATCAATCTAGTATTATGTATATTGCATTCAACCATGTATCATGTAATCAATCTAGTATTATTTATATTGTATTCAACCAAGTATCATGTATCATGTGGACAACCTAGTATTGTGTATCGTGTGTTAAATCTAGTATTATGTATATTACAAACAAACAGGTTTCATGTATCATGTGATAAATCCAGTGTTATGTATCATGTGAATGCTCATATGTAAGTTATTGAATCTCATGAGTAACGTAAACTATCGAATTTTGTGGGTGGTCGTGTGTTGTGGACAAGCGTGTTACCTGACGTTCATGTATAATGTGGGTAGTTGGGTTTTAAATTCTCTATCTTCTTGAAGTTTATATGGACGGTTAACGCCTACGCGAAAGGATTCATATCCTTGAAGTGCCTAGTATGTTTGTATATTTTTGAATATGCAAGATGATGAGAAAGTTTTGTAGGTGTTTAGAGTGATGTGCTTACGAATAATTGGTTTGTGCTTTTTGTTTGTAAATAGACGAGTAATTGTGACTTATTATTGTTTGTAATTTAATAAAATAGCGAAAATAATAAGTTGAATAACTAGATAAACAGATGAATAAATAAAACCTTTCAATTTTAATTATCATAAATAGAATGTTTCAAAGGAAAATAATGGCCAAATCATTTAATAATTGAGCCAATATTTAATAATAATTAATTTAGCAAAGTAAAAGTCATAATTAATTATAAATTAAGATAATTTTTTTTAAATCAAGTTGTATCAAGTTTCCTTACAAGGTGAAAAGGTTTATAGAAAATTTATATTCCAGATAATATTTATAAACTAATGGTTTGATAAAGGTTTTGCTTTGTTTGAACAAAATAACGATGTTGTTTAAATTAGATAATAAAATGATTTATCTACAAAGGAGGCTTAGGTACGTGTACTAATTTGAAATGAATGAAAAGATGATGTTTGGGTGATCTTTGATGAAAATATGATGGATGTATTTTATACTCGTGATATTAAATCAACGAATAATAGCATTTAAGTTGTAAGATAAAACTTATCATTGAATGATGAAATGTTGAATAGTTATTCCAAACATAAAGAAGTGGTTCTCAAACTGAAATTTTTTTTAAAGACAAGAAATAGAAAAATCGAGCTAACGCCTCAGGTAGCTTTCTACTAGGAAGCAAATGAGCACCAAGACGGACATCGCTATGGTTACTCGGATAGCAAACCGGGCCTCAGCTCTAGTTGCTTCTGTGCGTGCGTCAAATATCTCCCGGTCTCCTTCCATCATGTAAGTGTGGGTACCTAGATTTGAAATCAGGTCTTCCTGGTACCGTACTTGACCCAAAAGGTTTTTGATTCGCTGTCCAAGCAGGTCGTGCCTTATCCTGTGATCCATCCCTTGTCTCATGAATTCTGCAGTCCTCACATAGTGGTGGGTGGCATCAACTGGAACTCCTATAGCACTGGTGGGTGCCATGGCTTCTCTTGTTCTTGGGTTCGGGTGGTATGGGTCAGGTGCTAAGTAGGGATCTCTCAGAGGGGATGGCAGCTGGTTGTGTCGGTGAGGTGCCAGATAAGGATCTGTTGATGGGGGTGGTTCAGATGCTCGGAGTCTCAGGCCATTGCTCCTAAACCAATCCACTCTCACGTCGAACATGGATCTAGCAGCTAGGGGTGTCGGTTTTTGATGGCCTAGTGATGGTGATCCGATGTCTTCATCCTGTTCAGACTCTTTCTCAGGATAGTACATCGGGGAGGGAGGAGAGTATGAGTCCATTTCTAGCAGAAAAGAGAGATATTGTAAGTGATAAAACATACTATATGTTAGGTACAGGAGTTTTCATGAGTTCAAAGTTTGACTAGTCATAACACCGAGTTTTTTTATAATAGTATGTTAGAAGTAACATTTGACCTATAAGTAGTGTACCCACGAAGAGAATTCCCAGTAAAGAGGGGTGGGTCATAAGGGACACACTTAAGTACCAGTCTTTCCATAGTTAGAATTTCTTATGGGTCTACACCCCCTCTTCCAGCCATTATGTACTAATAACACTATTGTTTGCGCTCATTGTCATGATGAGAATCATTTTGGATTGGGCCTTGAGGCCCAAGGGTTTAAGTCTTGTTCACAATTGATGATGGTGACATAATTCCTAGTGTGTAAGAATGAGGGTGTAGGAAGTCTTTGAATAGAAAAAGTATATAGTAAGGCTGAGAATGACATTTAATGGAGTCAAATAGATATCATGTAATCAAACAGTGTGACAAATAAGGTATTACTTGAATAGCAATGCCTTTGTAAATGTGTAAATTATCAAGTAACGTAGCACATAAAATAACATGTATTGTATCATTCATTGTAATACCTAAGATAATATGTAGGATAATCACATGAGGGGGTATCCTAAGGTTATAGACTAGGTCATAAGTTTCTAATAACCAAATTCCCTATAACCATGGCTCTGATACCAATCTGTCACACCCCAATCGACGGCGGAATACGTCAGGGCGGACGTGTAGACTGCTCATAAGCACACGATCAAGCTAAAGTTTCATATATTAATTACGTCAAGATTTCGTTACATAAGTTTAATCAACAACCAAAATCAAATACATCAACATGTTCTAGTTCTTTGTTCACTAGGTCCAATTCCTATATGTTGTATCTTGCATATGATCTCATACACTAGTACCTGAAACATGATAAAAACAGGGTCAACTAAAAATAGTTGGTGATCATACATAGGTTTTGACACCACAAGTAATATCAAGAGTTTGTGTACAATTCATATGATGCATGGATTAATAAGGCATCTATGGAGAAACAATATTGTTTAAACTGGGCGCACAATCAAACCTTGTGACTGATAGGCATAACATGCAGGTTATCCTTAAGTGTTTTCGGCAACAATCACCCTAACCGGGTGGGTTGGTCAGACACAATAGATCTATCATTGTATACCGTCGGCTTGTACTGAGTTAATGATTGCACTTGCACAATGCATAAAAAGTATGTAAATGTTGTTTGCACTAATAGTGTTAAAGCATAAGACACAAATTGCACACATGATCATAATGTTTGAATTGTACTAATTGAAAATAGTTTTGAATGTAATCATGTTTCACCCCAAAGTTGTAAAAATGAAAAAGGGGTTATGTAAACTCATCTGAGTTGTGTACGAGTAGTGAATAGCACCACACAAGGATGCAAGTAGAAAACACGAGAGTTTGCCTGTGAACTTCTTACGTATGCCTTAGAATTATAAGCATAATAATTAGGGACACATGGGATTTTGTGACGATGACATGGAAGGTTGAACGTCCTATGAAGCACTAATGATTAACGAGTAGACGAACTTGTCTACGTGGAAAGCGGTTTTCCTTAATATAATAATTAAGATAGGCGCGTTTCGAATCGAGAGTTTGTAATTACGAATAATATCATTTAATAAATATTCGTATGTTTGTATCATTAATTAATGACCTAGGAAAATAATATAACTTATTATAATATTTTAAGTTCGGAGGAATAATTCGTTACTCATTTATGTGGGGAAAAAAATATATATTATTTTTATTCAAGAATATGAACGTGGGTAATTAATATAAATAATTATATTATTTATAAGTTTGGAGAGTTTACATAGAGTTTATTAATGTGACGAAAATAATATATAAATATATTATTTTTAATCGGAGTCATGGCTTGAAAATAATATAAATATATTATTTTAAAAGTGGGAAATAATATTAAAAATAGGTTATAAAACCAAACCCGAGCCTACGGGTGGTTTCTGGTTTCAAAACATATTAATAGAATAATATAATAATATGGGGAAGGTTTTATATTAAAAAATACTTTAAAGAAATGATATAAAAAGAAAATAGGTGGAGAGACTCGAACCCGGGTCTCTCCCACACCAGCACACACACTTAACCAACTCAGCCCGCTAGGGTTTCGCAACAAGTCCCGGATCCAAAATCTTTTAACCCAAAACCCCCTGAGTTCTTCCCCCATACTCAAACACGATCAAATCAGTCCTAATTCCAACAAATCTGGCCCCGATTAGTCGAAATATCAAAGGGGTTTTGTTAATCAGGTGTTGGCGAACCTGTGAATGTGTTTAATTGCAAAAACAATGAGTTTAGGATCGTTTAACTTCAGATTCAAAAAGCCGAAACCCTAGGTTTGAACTCAAAATCAAATTGATAAATTTCGATAATAAAACCTATTGGAATCAGAGGGTTTTTACTGATTAGGACATTGCGAAGCTACTAAGATGGTTTAATTTGATTACGGTTGTGTCTAAGATCAAAACCCCCAAATCATATTATGAGCAAACCCTAGATTCGGGATCACGAACAGTTCGATGTTATGAGGTTAAATTAACATATGGCTTTCACTATACAGAGAATTGCGAAACTAATGGTGTAATTTAATTGAATTTAAGCAAAGTCTAAGATAGAGTTCGATCATACTGGAAACCCGATGAACCCTAGAATCTGTTCTTGATCGATTTAGTGTTATAAGCCCCAATTAGCATAGGGCTTTTAATCTATGGATGAAAACGAAGCTACCGGTGTGTTCAAGTACCTGAATCAATATCGAATTGACAGTGATCGACCAATTGGGGTTCCGGCTTCGTATGGTTTGATTTTTGGCGTCTCCGGCGAGTTTGGTGTGTGCAGAAGTTTCAAGAGAGTGAGAAAGAGGTGTGTAGTGTGTTCAATCATGGACTTAACATGAAACTTAAACGAATTTGGTAGTTGTTGACGATAGCGTCGACGGTTATGAGTTTAATGCTCATAATTGAGTTTAATTCGATTAATATCGATGTTTAAAACCTCAATGATGGTCGTTGATGGCAGGGACGTGCATATCGGTTACATATTCGAACGAATTGATGCTTGAAAATTGAAATTGGATCAAAGTAGTCAAAAGTTTGACTTGTAAAAGTCAACATGACCAAATTGTTCTTTATTTTGACTTTAAAGTCAACAGAATCAGGTTTGGGCTAATTACACAACTTGTCCTTGCATTTTTATGTGAAATAGAGTTTGAGAGATGGCAGGATTAGTGTAAGGCCCCAAACCCGGGAGGCCTCACTTGTTGGATTTACTCATTCACAAACAGTTTTTAAACTTGAATATCAAAATAACGCAGCGGAAAATTTCATTAAAACATAATCATAACATTGTTCAACATGCGGAAGCATAACATAGTCTAATACATAAACATAACATATGCTAATCATAACGGGATGCCAGTCTTCATGTCATCCGGGTAACTCGTCAAGCCGCCCAGCATTCACCGTCCATCATCATAACCTGCCTTAACCTGAATGTGCATACTAATAGTCAGCTACGCTGGTGAGTTCTAGCTTTACGTAAAACCTTAACATAAACATTTTTTCAAAAACATAACATACATTTGTTTAACAAAAGCGTACGTAAAACATGCAATAACTTAACATCATCATAACATCGTAACATAGCAACATAACATAAGTCAACATGAACCGAATTTGCGCCTTCTCGTAATCGTCAATTCCATACATCGCATACCAGTGGTTGAACTTAAGGCGTGTTACCTCTAAGTCATCCGTCACACAGGTCCCCTAAGGCTCGTTACATCTAGGTGGACCAAACATATGTCTCCTAAGTCTCGTTACCTCTAGGTAGACAGAACATAACCTAGGCACTATTTCCCCGGCACTATTACCTCTAGGTGGACCAAACATAGTACCTTCCATTGGGATCCCGGTAATCCCATGGGTGACCGTCGTCACCCCATCATCAACCAGTTGTACAACCGTTAGCCAGCCACAAAGGCCCCCCATACGGGTAAGGCCAATACATACATACATACCCTAGCTCCCGTAGGAACTCGTGGCAGATTCTTCATTCGTGACTTTCTCAAAACCATTACCTCATTTTAGTTAAAGCATTCGTACGTTTTATTAAATAATATTTCATTCGTAAACATCTCATAAACTTCGTTTGGCAAAACATTTCATAAACATCATCTCGTAAACATCATTTCGTAAACATCATATCGTAAACATCATATCTTGTAAACCTCATTTTGCAAACATCATTCTGTATGTATGCACACCAGCCCAAAAACATTTAATTAAAACATTTAAAGAAGGGCTTCTAGAACTCACCTGATAAGCTAATCTGGGTTGTCTTAAACAAAGGTCCAACAACGTCACTTCCGATCTGAATTGATTAGTTAAATACACATCAGAAAAATCCCGACTCTAACAGTTTAACCATTCTTAACTAGGCGAACATACTAACTTTACTAACTAGCATGATGCCTGCGCACTTAACAAGTGCGTAGGGCCTTGTTCTTGTGTACTTAATAAGTGCGCATACTTCGCTTCATGCGTACTTATACGCAGGACCTGCTTCATGCGTACTTGATACGTATGCAGGACCTGCTTCATGCGTACTTGGTAAGTACGCAGGACCTGCTTCATGCGTACTTGATAAGTACGCAGGACCTTCTTCCCCGTAAAAACCCTAACTTTATGCACGCAGATCTAATCACGTCAAGATCCCGACTTATGTTCAAAACATTCTTTTTTCCTTCTAGATGCTAGATCTATGTTCTTTTTCAAGTTTTATGCGTAAAAACGTTACCTTTTCATCCAAAACCCGAAAACCCCAAAACGAACAAAAACTCAGATCTAGACCAAACCATTACCTGTATCGAGTTTCTGATTCAGAGGTTCTCCTCACGAGATATGGAGCAACACTTTGCTGGAATCTTGGGCCGATCCGTCTACTTTCTCTCTCTTCGGTTTCTCTCTCTAGAACTTGTAAAATGAGAAGAGAGATGGGATAGGGTATTTATAGGGAGAGACTACCCTTGAGTCCATACGCGCGCAAGCCCATAGCCGGCCCATTCCACGCTCATTTATTCCGTTCGTCTCGCATTTAACCCGTTTCCATTTATTGTCGTTTATTATTTTCAGGATGTTACAATTAGTCCCTGAGGTTTGAATTGAGTTAATTAGGTTAAAATCTAACAGAATTTGGTTAACAGGGTTAACCCTAATTAGCCGGATGTCACAGATAACTTGCTCTGGGGAATTCTGTTTTCACACAGCACTGGCTTGTATACCAGTTTCTTTATGCTTATATTAGTCACGGAATGTCTGACATTCTTATCCCTGACTCTATTGGGCACTTGAGGCTTAAATACTTCAAACTCCCTGATCTTCCCTCACGCTGCAGTGTCTGCCACAAACCCAACGCCACCACGTGACTTGAGTCACTTAGCAGTTCTCAGTTTGCAAGATTCACTAGGTCGTACTTCAACAAGGAGCTGAAAGCTTCACTGGTTGGTTTCAAGTATTGAACCCCACAGCTCGCTTTATAGCGAACAGCTTCTTGTCGTCGTCAAACCTTACAGCTAAGATCATATCTGTAGTTCTGTGTTTGTCTATGATAGATGTCTTCTGCCAGACAGGAGCTTGATCCTTTGGAAACCATCCAGGTGGATATTTTCTTTTCCACGTCTTTAGATCAACAGGTTTAGGAATGGTGGGAAAGGCTTCAGTCGACGCCTCAGCTCTACTTTCAGGCTCGACTGAACCAGTGTTAAGATTAGCTTCAAAGGCTGGTGCTTCGAATATCTCTCCATCCTCAAGCTCGTATTCTCCTTCACCGTCACCCTTTGGGAACTCAACCACCACATCCTCATCTTCTTCATCCCAGTCTTCACCAGATTTGATCTCTCCCTCTTCTAGATTATTGAGAGCATCGATCTGTGCTTCCTTATAATAGTATGGCTCAAGCAATAGGATCACATCGTCAGATAGATCTTTAAGTATGTCAGCTGGAGACTTCCCTTTGTCTCGACCCGAAGTATCACCTCCACCTTCACTCCGAGTAGACTCCCCCTCAGCCATAGGCACGGTAGAATAAGGAACAATCGCCCATGCTAACGATTGCTTCTCACTTCCACAGGGACCGGCTTCAAGATCCTTGTCCTGGTCGTCACCCTTAGTCAGATCAACTAGGTGACAAGCCTCGTCACTGCTAGGATTCGGTGGCTGCTTCTCCAATAACTCTGTTAATCTCTCCCCCTAAGCAGCAAGCGTCTTGGCCATATCACAGACCAGTTTGACCATTACGTCGTGCTCTTGACACTGCTTCTCATCAGCCGCCCGTTGTTTTCTCAACGCGGCTACTTCATCAATCAAAGAGTTAATCTTGCCTTGTTGCTTGCCAGACTCCTCCTTTGACTTCCGTACCATCTCGAGAAGACCAGCTACCTACGTCTCCAAGGTAGTGATCCTGGCATCCCATGGATCAGGATCCTTAGAAGAAGAGGCTTCAGCTGTATGAATGTGGAAAGTGAGTATTTTGTCAAAATCCAGTCCTTGAGTGAAGTCAACTTCAGGGAATGGTTCACTGATGGGTTGAAGGGTGGTTGTGGGGATGGAGGTTGGGATGGTGGTTGTGGAAATGGTGGTTGGGGTGATGGTGTTAGACTCAGTGAGGATTGTGTAGGTCCTCATGGCACTTCTACGGAACGTTCTCGTGATAAGACGTGTCGTTAACTAGAAGTGCGGAATCCAACGAATCAACTATTGCATACACAAAAGACAATATAGACAATCAAGTAAATAAAATTCACGCTTGTATTCCAATTCTCAATAGAGTTTACAGACTCAATCGTTCAACTCTGTTTTCATTCTGTTCGATACTCAAAGTGACTCTATAAACATCTATATATAGACATCTGACCTGTATTAGGCGAACTTAACAAGTTCGCCTCTAACAGACTAAGCGAACTTAACAAGTTCGCCTCAGATAGACTTAAGCGAACTTAACAAGTTCGCCTCTGTTAGACTAGGCGAACTTAACAACTTCGCCTCTAGCATAACTTGCATAAACACTTAGAACATATTACATTACAAAAACATAAACACATTAGATCTAAACAATTACAAAGCTTTTGTCATTACAAACTATGTCCTAACAAACTCCCCCTTGACAATAGCTTGATCTTCAGTCTTCTGTCTTTATGATGAGCTCTTCCAATTATCCGGTAATCTGCTGCCTGCATGCACTCCATATCTTCTACATATCTCCAACACCCTCTTGTACTGCAATCCTTGTTCTCTCCATTCATCAGTGAACATGATTTCATTCTTTCTCAACGTTCTCTGATCTTTCTTTGAAAAATTGATAAGATTCATTGCATCATAGAAACATACAATGACCTTATTATCTTTGTCTTCAATCCTTGCTTCACCAGTATTAACAACGACATACCACCATTTCATATTCCTAAGGAAATCTTGAGGAATCTTCTTTAATGGTATCCTGTGTACAGCACGTACTGGTTTGAATTTATACTTCCAGGTCACTTTCCCAGTCTTTTGATCTATGTTCTTCACTCTCTTTCCTTTTTGAGGCTTTAGCCTTTCATACTTCCCCGAACCACCTTCTCACTTGATCAGATTTGCAATTACATCAGCTAATCCAAACTTGGATCTATTAATAAGTGGCTTTGAACACCATTCACTTCACACCTTGGCAATGTATTGAAATAATTGATCCTAGGCTTTAAGTACTGAACACCATCAGATCTTTTAATAGCAAATAATTTTGTTTCATTATCATAAAACCAACTTATGATTCTTCCTACACACTTCTCTTTATTCACATAGTTTTCTTTCTGAGCAGGTTATGCTTGAGACTTGGGTAGCACCTTCATCCAGCTATTCACAACTTCTCTCCACTGTTCTCTGGTCATACCTATATTTCTGTACATCACAGGGTCTTCATTCACCTTTGGAGACTCAGTGTGAGTAGTATCAGCTTCAACATCTTTATTAGATTGAATGTTTTCATCATCAGTATCAATCTTAGAATCAGCAGTATCTTCAGGAAGTGTGATGTCTTCAATGGAGTCCATAGAATCTGTTACTCCTTCATAAGTAAACTCAGGAATAACATCATCTTGGATGAAGTTATAAGGAACATTAAGACCATCACAGCCTTCATAAATTACATTATCTTTACCTTTCTCTATCTCTATCTCCACTATCTCTCCTTCTTCCATTTCATTATCTGACACATCATCTTCTATGTCATTGAATAATTCATCAATGTCATCAAGACATGCTATCTTTCCAGCTTCTTCCTCCTCAGACTCTGCAAAGAACTCCAATAATAAGATTTCTTCTTCATTAACTCCTGAAGTATCTTTGTTTCCATCAATTGGAAATGAAAATGTCAAAGATGATGAATTTCTTGTCAATTTGCATACAAAACCGTCTAGAATCACCAAGAATCATGAGCAAAAGCTGTGATACAACTTGTAGGTCCTCATGGCACTTCTACGGATCGTTCTCGTGATAAGACGTGTCGTTAACTCGAAGTGCAGAATCCAACGAATCAACGATTGCATACACAAAAGACAATATAGAAAATCAAGTAAATAACATTCACGCTTGTATTCCAATTCTCAATAGAGTTTATAGACTCAATCGTTCAACTCTGTTTTCTTTCTGTTCGATACTCAAACTGACTCTGTAAACATTTATATATTGACATCTGACCTGTATTAGGCGAACTTAACAAGTTCGCCTCTAACAGACTAAACGAACTTAACAATTTCGCCTCAGATAGACTTAAGCGAACTTAACAAGTTCGCCTCTGTTAGACTAAGCGAACTTAACAAGATTGCCTCTAGCATAACTTGCATAAACACTTAGAACATATTACATTACAAAAACATAAAGACATTAGATCTAAACTATTACAAAGCTTTTGTCATTACAAACTATGTCCTAACAGATTGGAGTCGTCACCATCACCTAGACAGGTTGTAGTGGGAGGGTCACTATCACAGGAACCTCCTCTGTGATAGAAGTTGTAGCCATTTAAGCACTTACACATGGCCTCCTCCGATGTCGCCGGTAAAGCTGTTGTGAAGGTGAGGTAGAGGTGGAAGCAGTACTCGTAGGCTCAGTTGATGGTTGGCTCTGAGCACTGACCTCTATATCACTAAGGATAGCCTGGAACGGCCTATCCCCCCGACGCTTGTTAGTACTTTCTCGTCTTTGTCTTTGTATAGCAGCATCTGAATCAGAGTCGGGTTCATACTCACTGCTTGTACTTTCTTGTCTCTTTCTCTTAGAAGATGACTCGGGAAGGGTCACCGCTATCGTTCTTCTCGGGTGTGATTGGTCTGGTGCATCATCAGAATTAGATGAATCAGATTCTGTTGCTTCGGAGTCAGATTCTTCAGCACCAGCACTTCCTTCTTCTTCGTCTCCTTCATATTCAGATTCATCACCACCTTCAACTTCCTCCCCTTCTTGCTCGTTAGATTGTTCACTGAGTTCAGGCTCCGACTCGAGACTAAACCATCTGAAATCATCTGGGGCAACATATGCTTCATTGATTAAGTGTCCGAAGATAGGAGTATGCACATGGGTAGGTTCTACACTGCCTGGCTTTAAGAATTGAGCAAATACTCTCTTGTCCACTCTCTTAACTTGTAATCTCTCCACAATTTCTGGTAGATTTGGTAACGCATCATTGATTAGCAGCTGGATAAATCTTGGATACAACATGAATCTAAACTTCTCCGCTGTATAGATCTGGTCGGTTATGGCCTTGTATATGTACTTAGAGAAGTTGTAGCCCTTGTTGAGAGATAAACCCACCATTGCAGCCGCTAAGTGATGACCCATGGCATCCTTGCCTGCTTTTCTTGAATATGATCAAGATGTGGGAAAAGTAGCGCCGTTGACCGAGTACCCACATCTTCTTGTACGAAGCATAGTACGTTGCACCGACATATCCCATTCTCTGCCTCCAACAACCATCTACAAAGTAATCAGGATAGGTAATTGGGTCAGTTGCAAGATCCCGGAACTATAACACTCTCCTGATGGTGTCTTCAGATATGGCTATCTGTTGACCTGCTACAGTAGCCCTAATGACGTTCGGGGTTACTGTACAGTCATGATCTGTAGTTGCCCATAATTGATCCATGTACGGTCTTGAGACGATAGGATCTGAAGAGATAGCATAGCTGATCTTCGAGCGGTTCAGGAAATCAACTCTCTTCCTGTATTCAAGTGCACCACCTTTCCATTCAGGATGTCTTAGAGCCAGAAGATTGAATTCGCTGGTAAAAGCATGATCCATCACTGCAAAAACATACAATGAACACAATAAGAACAAGAATAATCACTTGAATTGAACAAACATGACACGGTGTAGCACATTCACAAGGAAGAAGTTTCCAGACTTAGAAAATTTTCCAAGTGTTCCTTCCTGCGTACTTAGTAAGTACACAGGTAGATGGTCTTGCGTACTTAGTAAGTACGCATGATTTACTTCTTGCGTACTTACTAAGTACGCACGAACCTGTACATGGAAAAATTTGAAAATCCAAAATCAAACTCGTGTGATTTGGTTGTGGATTTTGGTCACAACAGAGTCAAAAAAACATGTCTAAGACTCATGGTACCAAAACCATTACCAATGGCATGCAAAATCATGGTCATTTTGACCTAACCCAGTTTCAATGCAAGAATTCGACTACACAGAGGGTCAAAGTCTAAATCAAACAATGTTAAAGACGATATTTGAGTAAATAGGGTTCAATTGATGATTTTAAACAAGATTTAGGTCTTAATTTCAGTAAAGAACATCCAAAACTTGTCGCAATTTTGACATCCAACCCTAGGTTCAAGAAAAGTCAAGAATCGGTCCAAAACATGATGATTTTTGGATGGAATCATCTGAGAATCTCACCAATTGTTAATTAGGTGAAGATGAAACAATGATCGGGATGAAAAAGTCACTTTGGAACACACACAAATTTTGAGTAAAAATTGAGCCGGGAGTATATAACAGTAGTCAAAGAGTTTGAATGTGAGAAACTGAGAAAATGACTAAGACTCGTATATATACCCCACCAAGACTGGTCTTACGCACTTAACTAAGTGCGCAGGATTTAACTCCTACGTACTTAGTAAGTACGCATGACCATATTCGTGCGTACTTGCTAATTACACAGTGTTTAACTCTTGCGCACTTAGCTAAGTATGCAAAAACCTTTGCCTACTCAAATTTCAACTCAAATTATGCAGAATGTCATGTCAAATAGCGAACCGGATAAGAACATTCAATCTAGAGGTTTCAAGAGCAATTCAAGGAAGTTAAACACAAATATTTTTGGCTTTTCTTATGTTTTGATGAACCGTACTTAAAATCTCTTTGGCGTTTTTGATAATAAATGAACTGTACATTAACTTAAAATCTTTTTGACTTTTTCTAAATGAAGATAATATGCACAAGAATATACACACTAGCTATTTTTGGTCAAAGTCATGAGCAGAGGATCATATCAGGCTATTAGAAGCAAAAATGATACACAATAAACATCAAAGAATATGGGATCATGTCATGGATTACTACTTATTCATACATATTATACAATACAAGCAAATTAACTCAAGTTGTCAATATTATAAGATTTGAAACCATAAGCATCTTTGTATCACGTTCTTGTATGTTAAGGTATTAATTATAAGTATACAACGTGTACCCCACAGTTCTGCTATAGAAATTTAAATTGCACTATCTCAAGGCATCTAAGATTGTTCCAAAGATTTCCAAATCTCCAGAATGAAGTTACATCGTTTAGCACAGAAAAAATCAAGCAGAATCCATAAGGATTATCAAGAATCATAACATTCAGAATCGAGTGATTCCTATGTCTTGGTTTGATAGGTTTATCTTTAGTGAATATCATATGATGATTCAGGTTAATAAATATGGTGTCTGAGGATTTAGGGAAGGGGATCCAACTTTTATCTGGATTTGATTTCAATGAATCAGGTATGATTCAAGGGTGAATATATGCTTAACGGTTGATGTCAAGACATATCTTGGCCTAACTTCCCATTGCATACTTATGAGTATGGGCAGTGAAGTGAACCGAAAAATTATGCTAAAGACATAACCCGAAACTGGTCTCATAAGAAAATGTTTGCCAAAATCTTACATTCTTTATCAGATAATGATCTTTTTGCATTCTTTCACACACACACACACACATGCAAACATGGGTTCAAATCACAGTTGTAGTATTTATTTAGTTTCCACACTACTAATGATTCAAAAATGCTTATAGCCTACTGATAATTCAAATTACTTGCAAATATTCAAATTAAAACTGAAACAACTTAAACTTTCAAGTAATCATGGCGCGATCATTTCCCATATGTGCAGTCTAAGACGTTTAGATCACTTACTGATGTACTATCATTTCCTCTTTTCTTCAAATGACTTTGAAATTTTCATGATTTTCTATTTTGTTTGGATTTTCTGAAGATGTTAATTAATGGGAAAACGAACTGAACAAAAGAAATCTAAAAGAAATAAAGTTTAACTTCCATGAAATGATTTGATTTTGAAAAATAGTTTTCACTCAGGATTGAACATTCCTATCAAAGTTGACCATATGTTCAAAACAGGTACGGTCAAACGCCTTAGTGAAAATCTCAGCAAAGTTGTCATCCGTGTGAACTTTGACATGTTCAATCAAATGCTTTTCAGCACAGTCACAGATGAAATGATGGCGAATTTCAATATGTTTAGTTTTGGAATGTTTCACCGGGTTATTTGTGATGGACATAGTGGCATTGTTGTCAATAAACAGCGGAGTTCCAGTGAAGTTTAAGCCGTAGTCTCTCAATTGTTGTTGAATCCACAATATTTGAGAACAGCAGCTCACTGCAGCAATGTACTCTGCTTCACATGTTGAGACAGAAACCATTGACTGCTTCTTACACTGCCAGGAGAACAGTCTGTCTCCCAAGAATTGACATCCACTTGAAGTTGATTTTCTATCAAGGTTATAATCGCCATAATCAGAATCGGTATAGGCTTTGAAGTCGAATGACTGCTGCTTCGAGTACCAAAGACCCAATCGGGGTTTCCCCTTTAAGTATGTGAAGATCCTCTTAACAGCTATCAGGTGAGACTCCTTTGGTTGTGACTAAAACCTTGAGCACAAGCATACAACAAACATTATGTCGGGCCTTGAAGCTGTGAGATACATAAGAGATCCGATCATCCCACAGTAAATTTGCAATCCACATCCTTTCCATCTTTATCTGGATGCAGACCATGATTGACTCGGATAGGTGTGCCATAAGTATTGCTATCATTCAACTTGTATTTTGTCAAGATTTCCTGCACATACTTAGTTTGACGTAGATAAATGTCATCCTCTCTTTGACTGACTTGAAGACCCAGGAAGAACGACAATTCACCCATGTTGCTCATTTCAAACTTGGACTTCATCACCTGTTCGAATTCCCTACACATCCCTTCATTTGTAGACCCATAGATAATGTCTTCGACATAGACTTGTACAAGAAGAATATCACCTCCTGCTTTTCTTATGAAGAGGGTCGAGTCAATTTGTCCACGATCAAAACCATTGGACAATAAATGCTTTGATAAAGTCTCATACCATGCCCGGGGTGCTTGATGAAGACCATAAAGTTCTTTGTCGTGCTTATACACTTTATTGATATTATGCGGATCTTCAAAGCCGGGTGGTTGAGTGACATAGACCTCTTCATGAACTTTGTCATACAGGAAAGCACTCTTCACATCAAGTTGGTAGACCTTGAAGCCGACAAAGGAGGCGTAAGCAAGAAACAGTCAAACGGCCTCAAGTCTAGCAACTGGGGCATACACCTCTATGTAATCCAAGCCCTCTTGCTGATAAAAACCCTAAACAACCAACCTTGCTTTATTCTTCACTACAACATGTCGATCGTCCGTCGTGCATTTGAACACCCATCTGGTTCCAATCGGATGCATACCCTTCGGAAGGTTAAGCAAATCCCACACGTGCAACTTTTGGAATTGAGACAATTCATCTTGCATCGCCTCTATCCAGCAGTTGTCAGCGAGAGCCTCTTTCACATTCTTCGGCTCCAATTGGGATACGAAGGCAGCATGCAGACAAGTTTCCATGACACCAGTGTCAAGTATCTCTGCATATAGACTGGTGTTCTCGGCAATGGTTCTGTGACGAGTTAGAATGCCGGCATTAGGATCACCAATAATGTTGTCAATTGGATGATTCTTATGCACTCTCGCCTCTGGTACATGTGGTTCCTGGATGTGTGAATCTAGAATCGTGCTTAACTCCCCCATATCCTATGTTCCAGAAGAAGAAGATTCAATGTTGATTGGATCATCTGGAGCTTCATTTCCTACGCGAGTGTTAGGATCAGCTTGAGCGTCATTTCCATCAACATGAACAGCTTCATTGTCATCACTATCATGAGTTCCAGATGAAGAAGTAGCATTTGAATCAGGAGTGGCTATCGGTACAGTTGCACGGGTTGAGAAATTGGAGTCATCACCACCACCAAAGAACTCCTACACATTGGCGGAATCATCTGCAGATAGATCAGGAAGGTTGAAAGAATTGAATAGAGCATCATAACCAAAACCCCAAGCAGGACCAGTTTATTCTGGTGGAATGTTGTGTTTACTACAGTCCACTTCGAACCATTCTTCCACAGACCTACTCTCAATATTGTACACTCTCTTGCATGGCGAATTGGCAATGTATCCTAAGAAGATGCCTTCCACCACTTTGGCATGAAATTTAGACTTGCGGTCTTTGTACTGTAATAATAAAGAGCAGGGACTACCAAAAGAAACTAGGTAGTCAAGATTTGGAGGTCGATTGTTGACCAGCTCATAACAAGTTTTGTTGTGTCTTTTAACCACCAGAACTCTATTTAAAACATGACAAGCTGTATTGACCGCTTCTGCCTAGAACGTTACAGGAAGCTTAGTATCTGACAACATTGTCCGTGCAGTTTCAATAAGAGTCATGTTCTTCCTTTCTACAACTCCATTTTGCTGTGGTGTATACGGCGCACTGAATTCATGACGAATACCCTTCTTGAGACAGAAAAGCTCCATCATGTTATTCTTGAACTCCGTGCCGTTATCATTCCTTATTCTTCTAACCTTCAACTTACATATAGATTCTAAGCTCAAGATCAGGTATTGAAGAATATCAGCAGGCTCATCCTTTGTACCTAAGAAATGCACCCAAGAAAAACGTGAGAAATCATCAGTTACAACTAGACAGTATGACTTCCCTCTAATACTCCTAATACTTATGGGCCCAAACAGATCCATATGTAAGAGCTCCAAAGAGTATCGATGGATTTTTGGAGCTTGGGCTTGTGAGACTTCCGTTGCTGTTTGCCTTTTTTACACGGCATACAGTCATCTGCAACGGAGAATCTCAGCTTAGGAACCCCGGTAATTAAACCGTTTCAGACAAGATGATTCATTTTTCTGTAAGAAATATGTCCGAGTTTCCTATGCCATAAGATTGAGTCAAGCTCTGTCGCTTTGTAAGCAAACAAGTAGCAACTGAAGATGTGGTTTTCGCCACGCTCATGTCGATCTGATAGGTATCATTCGTTCTTGGCGCACGCATCAAAATCCAGTTCTCACACCCCAAATTTCAACTAACGGAGTTTTACCGTTTGGGAAGTGACAAACCAGGATCTCAGTCATTAGTTACATTGAACGACTCTACATGGGACTCAAATGAAAATATCATAACAATAAGAGTTTAATGCGGAAGCGTAAAGAAAAGTAAATGCGCAAAACACACGCGCCCAAAAATTCCAAAAGTCCAAACCAAACACAATTCAAAATAGTCCAAACAATTTAATAAAACAACAATCAATAGAAGAATCCCATGCATGTCCTAATGTGCACATGTGCCTTATCTTAGCGACCTGAGAAAAACATGTAAGAAAAGATGTCAACACGAGGTTGGTGAGTTCACAGGTTTCAGAATATAAATAAACGTTTACCAGATTATTGATCATTCAATATGTATCTATAGGTAGCTAACCTATGTTCATGTTTAACTTAAGCGCTCGTAACCGAAGCTGACTGTTTGTTTATTTGCCTTCTGCCAGGTTTATCAACCCGGTGATGTGAGTAGGCTAACATTTCACCCGTTCAATCTCCAATCGAGTTAGCGTGACTAACGCGGGTGGGATTTGTCAAACCTAGTAGTACTACTAAACATTACCTCGCTAAGATCCATATTAACGGTTCGATGTGTGTTGAGGACTTTCAGTGATAATGTGTTACACTTAGCTTTAACATTGACAACATATGAATACAATATTCCAAAAATAGTTTGCGACATGTTTTCTCCCCCAAGATAAAACAGTAAAAGGTGCCGTGAAAACTCACCTGAGTTACGTAGGTAGTAATCACACAAGTACGAGATTGGAATCTCAAACGTTAGCCTGAAACGGCTCACGGATGCCCTAGAATTACAACATAACAATTAGGGATAAAATGGGAATTGTGATGACGACACGGAAGGTTAGAACGTCTTAACGCATTCTAAGGATTTAAGAGTGGACGAACGTGTCTACGGGAATAAAGATTCTTAATACAAAAATTACGGTCGGATCGTTACGTGTCGTACGTTAATAACGAATAATATTTAATCAAATACATAAATTCGTACGTTCGAGTCGTTTACAAAAATTAGAAAAATAATATAATTTAATATATTATTTTTAGGTTCGCAGGATTATCAAAATAATCATTTGTGTGGAAAAATAAAAAATATATTATTTTTAATCGATAATATAAACGTAGGTAAATAATATAACAATTTATATTATTTATGGTTTTAAAACGTCACACGAGATAATTAAACGAGCTGAAATAATATAACTTATATATTATTTTATAATATTAATCACGGGTTGAAAATAATATAAATATATTATTTTATACGAGGTTAAGGCTTGAAACTAATATAAATATGCTATTTTTTAAAAGTGGAAAATAATAATGAAAATAGGTAATATAAAATTATAATAATATAGGGTTTGATTTTTAATAATTAAATATAATAAACAATGCCTCAAAAATAAAATGTGGGAGCCCGGCCTCGAACCTAGGTCTCTCCCACACACGCACATAGTCCTAACCAATCCCGTCGGCTAGGGTATCGCGTTAGATACCGGTTCCAATTCCTGGGTTCTTCTCCCCCACTCAAGCCGAGCCAAACTAGTCCCGATTCCTTTGATTTCGATTACGATAGATCCAAGATTCAAAAGGGTTTTGTTTAATGGCTTCAAGCGAACCTGTGGTCGATTTTAATAGTAAAAACAATAGGTTTAAGATCTATTATTTACAAAAGTTAACACTGAAACCCTAGACATGAACTCAGAATCAATTTGGTCAAATTGAATATTAGAACTTGATGTAATCATGGGGTTTTTACTAAACAATAGATTCTGAATCTGACCCTGTGGTTTAATTTGATTGAAACAGTGTTTAAGATCGAAACCCCCAAATCTAGATATGAACAAACCCTAGGTTACGGATTGCGATCAATTCGATGTTAATTGATAAAATAAACATGGGGCTTAAACGGGGGTTTGAGAATACGATGATACAGTTTAATTGGATTTAAACAGAGCTTAGAGTTGAATTTGATTAAAACGGTTTCAAATGAACCCTAGAGTCTCGATCAGATTCAATTCGATAATGTAAGCCTCTAGAAGCACAGGGCTTTTGATCTAGACGTCGAGACGAGTCTGGGGACGTGATCAATTTCAGTATTTGATATCGAATTGTTAGGGTTCGAATAAACTAAGAGTGCATGAACCCTAGGTAATCGATCGGGTAAAATCCGATAATGTAAGCCCCAATTAGGTTAGGGCTTACGATCTGGATGTTGAAACGAAGTTAAAAGTATAGGTAATTACCAGAAATGGATTCGAATTGAGGGTGCTCGATAAAAACCGACGCCGACCGTGACTGTGATAGTCTCCGGCTAGTGTGAATGCTTCTCAGATCAAATTGACGTGCGCAAAAGCTTCAGAGGGGATCGATTACGGTGCACTGGTGCTTGATTTGAGAGAGTAATACAAGAGTTCGTCTAATTTGATGATAATAGATAATGAGGTCGACGGTTACAAAATGATTAGCCATCAATTGGTTTAATTCGACAATGATGATGATAATTAGAGACTTGATGAAGAACGTTAATAGAGTTAATGTCTTAATCAGTTACAGATTTGGACGATTTTCAGTTATAGGATTTGAATTTGGATCCAATGATCACACGGTTTGACTTTTGAAGTCAACAGGAATACAACACTTTCTATTTTGACTTTGAAAGTCAAAATTTCGGTTTTGGGACTTGGCAGAACTAGTCCCTGCAGTTTGAGATTAAGAAATGATAGAATTAGTCCCTAGGATTCAAGATTAGATTAACTGGGTTAGGATTTAACGGAATATTTAACTGGATTGCTAACGGGGTTAACCCTAAAAGTTCGGATTGTCACATCATCCCCTAGTTGAAAGAATTTTCGTCCCGAAAATTAAACAAAGTAAAAAAAATTTCCGGATGTCACACCAGTCTTTAGGAACCTCAAACCCTGGTTTGAGAATCATGCATTCATACTTATCAAACATAACCGTGTACTCCTTGTCACACATCTGAGAAACACTCAACAAGTTATGCTTTAGTTGTTCGCAGTAGTTGACGTTGTCGAAGCTTACATATCCATTCGAAACCACGCCTTGACATGTAATACTGCCACCTTTCTCTCCTGCAAAGGCCATATAGCCGCCTCTAAATGGTTTAACATCTTGAAGCAGGGCCATGTTGCCTGTCATGTAGCATCCATTATCTACATACCAACGATTAGAGATAGTTCCCTTTGGATGTCCCTGCACGAGTCATAAACAGATCAGTTAGTTTTGGAGACCCAAGCTATAGTGGTCTTGGGTTGTCTGTCTTTCTCAAAATAAACTACCTCAATCAATTCACAATCATGACTGTCAAAAATGGGTGAATCTTTAGAAGATTTAGGATCAGAAGATTGAGAACTTTTAAATTTCTTGTTTCGGGACTTTTCTTTTGTTTTACTAGAACAGTCGGCTTGCATTCAGAAGCACCAGGTGAACTAGTAGAAGCTTCACCTGATTGAATTCCAGCCAGCTGTTCCAACTTTCTCAATCTCTTGTTCCTTCTTCTCCTCTGTGGTTTGGATAGTTTAACCACAGGCTTCTCACCAGTTGGTGCACTACCAGAGGTAGACACACAGGGTTTAGCAGGTTCTTTTCCCCTTTTTGGAACAGATGGATTAGCCTCAAATGTGGTCTTTGGCTTCACCATAGGTTTCAATGGTGGTTTCACCACATTTGGTTTGAGATTCTTGCGTTGCTTCACTGGTGGTGACTTAGAGATAACAGTCGGTTGTGAAACAATTGGTTGTTTCCCTTGGTTCTTAGCAGGTTAGTTCACAAGGATGTGACCAACCATACCACAGTGAAAGTAAGCATGCTTTTCCTTATGAATCCTCCTGTAGGGCTCGTTAGATCTAGTATTTGATAACTCAGCATGATGAGCAGGAGGAGTTGTTTGATGAACATGAGTAGTGGTTTTTGATGGACCTGATGTTGATTCATTTTTGGGGATGTAATATTTTTTCAAATTTGCTTTATAACCAAGCCCATAATGATTTGCAGAGGCTTCTTTCTTTACTTGGTTAATATTCTTAAAACATCCATAAAGCATTACTTTTAGTTTTTCATTTGTTTCAATGGTATCAGGCTCAGTCAAAATGCAATTATCACGATCAGTGACAATGTTTTTCACAACTTTGTGTTCACCAATCAACTCCTCTAAGATAGCACCACCAGGGATGGTGTTCTCAAAGCCTTCATCAGTGAAGAACTCCTGATCAGAAATAGAGTCAGCCTTACTTGAGGAATCATCCTTGTTAGAAGAATCATTCTGAATTGAGGATTCATCAAGGCATGACAAGTCAATATCAATTAAGCCATTGACAAATTTCCCGCTTACTGGTGGAGGAATGGCATTAGTACCCAACCCTAAGACATTCACTTGTCTCACTACTGATTCGTAGTGTTCTGCCACACAATGAGAATTTTTCAACTTCTCAATTCTACCATTCAACTGCAAGACCTCATTCTGCAGCTTAGTAATTTCATTATTTCTCTTTTCCAACCCCTTGTACACATCATCCAAATGAAACTGTTGTTCACTGATTTTAAGTGAAAAATCACGTCTTTCTTTCTCTAAAGTTTTAATTGAATCTTTGTAACGTTTTTCATTTTCTTTGTAGCTTAAAGCTGCAATACGAAGGGGTTCGACCTTGTCGTGAAGCTTAGAATTTTCTTCTTTCAAGCCAAGACATTTGGAACAAGAAATAACAGCAAAAGAATTAGAGTCTACCTCAGTTGACGAACTTGATGCCTCCCCAATAGCCATAAGGGCAAATGCAGTTGTAGACTCCCTTTGGTCAGCTACAGAAGCTTCCCTTTCTTCTGCTTCCATCATCTCAACAATCTCAGCCATGAGACCAACTTGTGTTTGAGCAATAAGGGCATCCTCCAAATGAACACCACAATCAAAGCTTTCGTCCTATTGAGCTACCAAAGCATTGGACGTTCCACCTTGACTTTGATTGCGGTTGTTAGAATTGCCGTACCCTTGACCATTTCCTTGGTTATTTCCCTGGCTTGGTCTGGTGAAACCAGAAGCAGGTGCTTTATCCTTCTGACATTCACGAGCAAAGTATCTAAAGTTCTGACACTTATAGCACTTGGCGTTGGATTTATCAAAACCCACCTTGGCATTTGAATACCCACCAATGAACTTCCTGCCAGTTCTATTCAAGAAACGCTTGGCCCTTCTCAAGATCATGGCCATATTCCATTGAATATCCATGTCCTCCAAGTCATCTGATCCACCTGATTAAAATCTTCTTCAATGGTTTTAGGATCCGTAAGCTTGCCACCAATGAAGTTCTCATAGGCAAGCATACACAATGAAAATAATGCTACATGATCTTCAGCTATCTTGGCTATGGCAGTCTCGTTGGCTGAAGATGTGGATGTAGGATTTCTTGAGTAATGTTGGTGGTGAGAACCAGATCCAGATGTTGTAAAGCATGTATGACCACCACAACCATTCGAGTTATCTTCTTCATGAGAGTTCCCTGAAAATAAGGCGATTCCTGAACTCGATGACTTAGCTGTGGAAGACGTCCCATAATACATAGAAGGGTCTTGGATTTGAGGTCTCCCTGAGCTTTCTTTTCTTTTCAAGTTCATACCGTGTGCTTGAACCTTTCCAATTACTTCTTCAATCGTCATCTCATAGAACTTGGGGTTGTCTCTCAGCAGAGTGGTATACATCTAAAACTTTGGTGGTAACACATCCAGAAACTTTTCAACTAATTCCTCATCAGTATGCTTTAGCTCATAAGCTTTTAACTCATTTTGCAGATGATAGAATCTATATATAAGTTCATATGTAGATTCATTCTCCAGGTATCTGAAGCACTCATACTGCTTTCTCAGGAGATCTCTTTTGCTCTTTTTTATGTCACTGTTCCCCTCAAATCTTTTCTACAATGCCTTCCAGAGATCTTTCAAATTATCATATCCTCTGAAACTGTTAAAAAACTCTCTAGTCAGGGCCATTGTGACAGATCCATGTGCCTTCTTTTCTCTATCATAAACTTTCTTTTCTTCTTCATCTAGCTTAGATATAGGCTTGGGAACAATCTCATCAATATATGTATAAGTCGGATGCTTATAACCCTCAAGTATAGGTATCCACAAAGAGGAATCATTGTATGAGATATAATGCTCAAAGCGTGCTTTCCAATTCGAATAATTATTAACATTAAGCAGCTTTGCCGGTTTTTGCGGAGTACCTATCTCGTTATCATAGTTAAGCATGTTACCAAGAGTCTGAAGATATTCCATAGTGTAAAACTTAGTCAAAAACTCATAAAGTCAACACAACTTGCGCACTTAAGAATGGCCTTGCGCACTTACTATTTTCTCTTGCGTACTTAGCAAGTACACAGGAGTAAATGTTAAGTACGCAGGAAGAAAAAATAAGTACGCACAAGAATGGTCTTGCGTACTTAGCAAGTACGCACGAAGACTGTATTTTTTTCCAAAAAAGGTAAGTACGCAAAATGCTTTATCCACCTGCTCCACCAACTTTTTTCGGTCGTCGAAAATGGCTCAGATCTTCAAATTTTGAAGATATGAACAAATTGATCAAGCCAAAAGGTTAGAAACTTGTTTCTAACAAACCCTTGATGATCAAAACACTCAAACAAACAACAAAAAGGTCGGATTTTGAAGGATTTTTGCTTTTAAAATAGCGCTCAAGAGCTACCTCTATTTTATCACAAAAATCACCAAAATCCTTGTAGAAAGGTTATAGATTGTGTCGAAAATGCTCCTAACACTCTCACAACACTCGAAATCAAGAGCAAAAGCTCTGATACCACTTGCAGGTCCCTCGGGTGTGTCGGATCGTCACATGCAAGTGTGTTCCTAATCGAATCGGGTGCAGAATGCCCGTGATTAGTTGGAGTATCAAGCAACACAAAGTAAACCGACAACAAAATCACTTTCAAACTCTGTCTATTATAAACTTAGCCGGTTACAAAATTCTTACAAATGAATGCGTACTTACATTCTGTCAAGACCTGCTATTTATACTAGACATGTTCCATGCGTACTTATCAAGTTCGCAGGACTATTGTTCCTACGTACTTAACAAGTACGCAGACTTGTTCTTGCGTACTTGCTAAGTACACAGGATATATATATCCTGCGCACTTACTAAGTGCGCACATCACTTAACAGAAACAGACGAGACTAAGTACATACATATGTGATTACAACTCGATAATCAATACATACATATACTTAAATACAAATACATAAAGACAAGTACAAAAGCTAAGACAACATCCAGAGTGTCTGTCACAAAAACATGCTCCAAAATTAATCTTGGAACTACTCAGGATTGAGAAGCTTTATGACAAGTTCTCTAAGTGTGAGTTTTGGATCTAAGAGGTTCACTTTCTTGGACATGTCATCAATAAGAAGGGTATCCAAGTGGATTCGTCCAAGATTGAAGCTATCAAAAACTGGGAAGCACCAAGAACTCCGACTGAGGTGCGTCAATTTTCCAAAAATAGCCCTGCCTATGACCACGTTAACCCAGAAGGACAAAAAGTTTGATTGGACTGATAAACAAGAATGAGCTTTTTAATTGCTGAAGCAAAAGCTTTGCAGTGCACCAATCCTATCACTTCCTGAAGGAACCGACAATTTTGTCGTATACTGCGACGCATCACACTAAGGTCTGGGATGTGTGCTGATGCAGAGAGAAAAAGTCATAGCATATGCATCCAGACAGCTGAAAGTCCATGAGAAAAATTATACGACTCACGACTTGGAATTGGGTGCTGTCGTGTTTGCACTCAAGATTTGGAAACATTATTTATATGGTACAAAATGTACTATCTTTACAGATCATAAGAGTCTCCAGCACATTTTTAATCAAAAAGAACTTAACATGAGGCAACGCCCATTGGGTAGAACTAAATGATTACGACTGCGATATCAAGTATCACCCTGGTAAGGAGAACGTCGTAGCAGATGCCTTGAGTCGTAAGGAACAAGTTAAAACTATTTGTGTTCGTGCCCTAGGATTGACAATTCATACGAGTCTCACCTCAAATCCGGATGGCACAACAAGAGCCAATCAAAGAAGAGAACATTCAGAATGAAACTTTACGAGGAATGATCAGACAGTTAGAGCCAAAATCAGATGATACTTTATGCTTCATGAATAGAATTTGGCTGTCATGTTTTGGTAACTTACGGGGGTTGGTTATGGACGAAGCCCAAAATTCTAGGTACTCCATTCACCCAGGTTCAGATAAAATGTATAAGGATCTGAAAGAACTCTATTGGTGGCCGAACATGAAAGGAGAGATTGCTATTTATGTTGGTAAATGCCTAACGTGCTCAAAAGTAAAGGCAGAACATCAGAAACCTTCGGGATTGTTACAACAACCCGAGATACCTCAATGGGAATAGATTTCCATGGATTTTATTACAAAGTTACCCAAGACATCGAGCGGGTATGATACTATATGGGTAATCGTCGATCGTTTGACGAAATCAGCTCATTTTCTACCCATCAAAGAGACGGGTAAAACCGAGAAACTTGCAAGGCTTTATATCAAGGAAATTGTGGCTAGGCATGAATTGCCAATTTCTATTATCTCTGATAGAGACAGCAGATTCGTGTCTAGAATCTGGCAATCATTACAAGAAGCCATGGGCATACGTCTTGACATGAGCACGACATATCATCCACAAACAGATGGTCAAAGTGAAAGGACCATTCAAACTTTAGAGGATATGCTCCGTGCGTGTGCAATTGATTTTGGAGGTAATTGGGATACTCATTTGCCGTTGGCTGAGTTTTCATACAATAAAGTTACCATACCAACATCAAAGCCGCTCCGTTTGAGGCTTTGTATGGTCGAACATGTCTTTCACCGCTATGTTGGGCGGAGGTTGGCCACAAGCATCTAACTAGTCCTAAGGTTATTCATGAGACCACTGACAAGATTTTTAAAATCAAGGATCGTCTGAAGGCCGCCCGTGACAGGCAAAAGAGTTACGCGAATAATAGACGAAGACCATTAGAATTCTAAGTTAGGGACCGGGTCATGTTGAAGGTCTCACCTTGGAAGGGAGTTGCAAGATTTGGCAACCGTGACAAGCTTAACCCTAGGTACATTGGACCATTTGAAATATTGGCTAGGGTTGGCCCTGTAGCATATAAGCTCAAGTTGCCGCGAGAACTAAACAATGTACATGATAAGTTTCATGTGTCAAATCTCAAGAAGTGCTTATCAGACGAGACATTAATTATACTGCCTGATGAGATTCACATAGATGACAATCTGCACTTTGTTGAGGAACCCATTGAAGTTACAGATTAGAAGGTTCAGAAAACAAGGCATTGTCGTGTTAAATTGGTTAAGGTACGTCGGAATTCAAAGTGTGGCCCCGAGTATACGTGGGAACGAGAAGTTCAAATGAAAGCCAAGTACCCATCCTTGTTCACGAATACTCCAAGTCAAGATAACAACAACTGAATTTCGGGATTAAATTCTCTTTAACATGTGGAGAATGTGACACCCACCATTTCAGGTCAATATCCATATCCATTATTGCACGTTCATATTTTATATTTCCTGGTTTATTATTTTGACATAGTATTGTCAATGGGTGTCACACCCCAACCGACGGCGGAATACGTCGGGGCGGGACATGTAGACTGTTCAATAGCACATGGTCAAACTAAAGTTTCATATATTAATTGAATCCAAATTTTTATAACACTTGTTCAACAAAACATGTATAATTATACAAAAGGGAAAATAAGGTACACTATAAATGTTCGATTCATTATTTAACTAAGTCCTCAATCCTATGTGTAGCATCTTGTAAATGATTTCAAGAGTTAGTACCTGAAACATGATAAAATGAGAGGGTCAACTATAAATAGTTGGTGAGCATACATAGGTTTTGACTCTAAATAGCATCAAAGTGTTGTGTGTAAACAAATCCATACAAGTCATGATTAATAAGGCAATTATGGGGAGCAACTATTGTGTAACCAAGTAGTACAATCAAACCTTTGTAACTAGCATGCAAAAATTGTGTTGTCGGTAACAATCACCCCAATCTGGGTGGGTTTGTCAGACTCAATAGATCTATCATTGTTTACCGTCGGCTTGATTAGTTAATGATTGTACATGTAATTGCACATAAGTAGTTAACACACCTAGCACTCAAACATAAAGCTCAAATTGCACACAAATTGTAAAGTGGATTTGTATTGTGTAGTTTATGTAAATCATTGTAAATTGTGATCATGTTTCACCCCAAAATGTAAAAACAGTGAAAAAGGGGCTATGTAAAACTCACCTGAATCAAAGGTGAAGCTAGCACGAGTGACTGAATAGCAAAATGATCCTTGTAACTCACCACGTTAACCTAGTGTGTAATGTATATTGAATTAATAGTGTGTACGATAGTCTATGTCTAAGTCTAGGATTGTAATGGATGTGTGTACAAGGGTTAAAGTTGTAGATGTTAGTGGTTTGTACTTGAAAGGGGTGTTTTGTAAAATGAGAAATTAAAATGAATAGTCTCAAAATAATTAGGGTTTGGGTTTGAATAACTAAATAAATTAAACGATCATTATTTATTTATTTAGTTAGAAAAAAATAGTGTAAAAATTATATTTATTTAAATATAATTTAAATAAATAGTTTTAACTTTATTTATTTATTTACGAAGATATGTAAATACTATTGGTTCATAAATCAAATCTTAGATATAATTTAAACTCTAAGTGCATTTGTAAATGTAATTTATTTAAATAATATATATTTTTATTTATTTATTTATTTATCATTTGAAATGGATATGCTAAAATAAATTTAGTTAAAAATTTACATGAATTATTTAAGCATATAAAACTATATATATTCACGTATAGTTTTTTTTTCTTTTTTTTAAATATTTAACTTAAATTTTATAAAGCCTTGTAAAAGTATTTATAAAATTTTGTCACCAAATTTATACATTAAATGAATAAATTACTCAAAGCAATAATATAAATTAAATTGAGTAATTGAGAATTTAATTTATAAAAATATAGATTTTATGTAAAAATTAGAAATCTGGTCGAATTCTGTTCTAATAAATATAGGATTTATAAAAAAAAAATTTATATAATTTAATTACTGTGTGAAAATGATTTTAAAAATAAAGGAACGCCACCCGGTTCGAACCCAGGTGGGTTCTGAAGTGTGCTTGAGTTCTACCACTGGACCAGGGGTCTAACCCGTGGTATACAGCAGGTTTGCAAATTAATAACCCAGGTCCTGAATAGGTCCAGGTTTGGTTCAAGGCTCGTGGAAAAAAAAAGTCTGCGTTGTGGGTTTTGAACCCGTGACCAAGCGTGTACGGGTCTTGCGAATTAACCGGTGGAACTGGGCTAAGACCTTGGTAAGTAGCTGATTGATTAACCATTTATTAAACAATCCCAGAACCCTTTCTTCCCCACTTCGTAACCGCAAACCCTAACCCTTTACCCGATTCGATTAAGCAACAGATCTGTATCTTAAACATAGGGCTTTCAAACAAGAGACAAAAACGAAGCTAAAGGTATAAGAATTACCTATAATGGTGGTGTATAGGGGATGAATGGCTGAGTCAAAAATCTCGTTGTTCTTGGTACTCGATCGGGAGCCGGACGTGGAATGGGATGCGATTATGGGTTTCGGGAGTTTGAAACGAGTGGAGCGATGGTCAGTGGGTGAGTTAATTTGATTGCAAATAACCGGAATGCTTGATTTGATTATGTTCTTGCGTATGACAGTTGTCGACCCAAAATATGCGTAACTTTGACAATTAAGCAATGAATCGGGTCACGTTTTCGGTTGGATGCGTGTGTAAACTGATTGCGCGAAAATTTCGGTCAGTAATCGCAACTAATTTCCTTGATTTGTGGCTTAGACAGGCTTGGTTTGACCCTAGGAAGTCAAACCCGTTCAAATCAAGTTGAAATTAAGATTAGGCCGTGTAATTTGGTAATTTACGTGTGCAATGAGTTTAGAAACCGACGACAATCGTTCTAGTATCTATGGCAAGTTATTTGATTCAAGTTTTGATCGATTTTAAATTCGAATTGCAAGAAATTTGCCCTGTTTGACTTTTAAAGTCAAACTGGGTCAAAATGGGATGAATGAGGTCAAATTGCAATGTGTGGGTTCAAAGATGGGAGTTCAAATGTTCAAGGATGAGGGTTCCAGACTAGTTAAATTGTGAATAGTTTTTATATATAAAAGTTCATCGTTATCAGTTTTATCAAAACATATTTTATAAAAATAACTTTTATAAAAGGAAAGTTTCGCTTAATATATTTTTATAAAAATTGTCATTTGTATAAATGGTTCGTTTATTATGATACAGGAAGCTACATATATATTTATAGTTTTATAAGTAAATATATATATATAAAAATACAAATAATGCTAGAAAATTCTTAGATGTTACAGTCTCCCCGTGTTAAGGGAATTTCGTCCTGAAATTTAATTAGTGGAGACTACTGAATCAGGAAAAAAAAAATGAGGGTTTGGATTCTCAGCGTGCGTTGATGGTCGGTTTAAGGAGTGTGATTGATAACAAGATTCGGGTATGACACTCTATTAGGCATGAATGATATCAAAGGACTTTAGTTTCAAGAGATTTAAGAAGAGATCTGTCGAAGAATCTTAAAGTTGAAATGCGTTACCTGGAATGGATTTGATGGGAACCTGACGACCAGGTTTTGATTATGAAGTTGAATCTGTCCGAGTGGATTGGAGCAAAGTTTGAGATTATTCGCATCTTGGCGGGGGCCATGGCGGATTTATCCTTCTTTGTTTCATTGTTTACAGATCTGAGCCTCGGGGAGATAATCGGTCTGAATGATGAATTTGGGTTCTAGAGGTGGAATGCTTTACTTAGAATGAATTCGCTGCGCATTTGACGATCAGGGTTTGGTTAAGATGTAGTCTAATATGCTCAAGATACCCTACCGGTCAAGAGATTTCACAAACATTGGTCAAGGTCAGAATATCATAAAACTTCTCGTGATACGAATAACGCTACTACTGACAATATGACAGGAAAACTTATATATAGGAAGTACCAGTGGCGTATCCACCATGCCCTTGTCATATCACATTAGTCTCGTTGTTATATATCATGATAGGTTTTCGGTCATAACACACGACAGAATTTGCTATGTTTTCCATGCGCTGATTTTTATAATTCCGTGTGCACCCGTAATTACTCAAATCATCGCATGGTTCGTATAGATCCTTTCGTTGTGTGCGGGTCAAGAGGGCACAAATTTACGTTCATGTCTATTGTTTTCACATATTAGTTGCTAATAAGTAACTATGTCCCTAGTGGGCAGGTCAGTTAGCAATTAAAGAGAAGTATGGTAGTATAACTTATAGTTCCGTAGTTTGCTCGTGTTTGAACAAGAATACGTCGAACACCGAGTTGTTTTAATGTGTTATGGTTTCCAAGTTTGGTGAACAAGGTGTATGACCATACTTCATGTATATTGTGATCAATCAATTGCAACAATTGTAAGCAACTTAGTTTCGTGTATAATGTAAACACACAAGTCTCATGTATGATCTAGTGTCATGCAGCTTGTAATCAAATGGGTTTCATGTGTATTGTAAACAATGTTGTATCATGTATCTTGCAAGAAATGAATTTCACGTATGATGTTACCAACTTAGTATCATGTATTTTGTCACCAAATAAGTCTCATGTTCAATGTGATCAGTCAAGTATCGAGTATCAAACAACTAATTGTTAGGTATCATGTATATTTGCAAATAACTATGTTCCATGTGTTATGTGTTCAATCTGGTAGCGTGTGTATTGCAAATGAACAAGTTTCATGTGTTATGTAATCGTGCTGTGTATCTTGTGAACGTGCATATGTAAGTTATTGAACTTCGTGTGTGATATATGATAACGAGTTTTGTATGTGATCGAGTGTTGCGGAGAAGCGTGTTGTTGTCATTCTTGTAAAATATGGTAGTTAGGTTCTAGCTCTTTAAATCTCGTTGAGGTTTGTGGGGATGGTTAACGTCTACGCTATATGGATCGTCTCTTGAAGCGGCAAGTGAAAGGTAACGAGGAGGTTCTGAAAACACTAAGGGAAATGTGTTTACCAATAATTGATCTTTGTTTGAAAATAGGAAATTGTAAATCGTTCTTGGTTGTAGATATATAAAGTAATGAAACTTTTGAGTTAAGTAATCTAAATAAATAGACAATTTATAGGAAGAATCTTTTTATTAAAATTTTCAGTTATTATAAAGAAAATATTTTTTTTTTTGGAGAAATTAATGGCTAAACAAGTAGTTGTATATTAATTTAGCCAAGATTTAGAAATGATTAATTTAATGAGAAACAGTCATAAGTATTTATCAATTTGAAATAATGCTTTTATAAAATAAGTTGTATTAAGTTCCCTTGCAAGGTGAAAATGTTTATGGGAAATTCATATTTCTGATACTCTTTTAAAAGTTTGATAAACGTTTGGTTTTGAAAATAACGAGGTTGTTTACATTTAATAGGATGAGTTGTTTACGAATGAGATTGTCGGTAGTGTACATTGACTGAAGAAGGTGATACTTGGAAAATCTTGATGAAAATGTGATGGGTGAAATTCACATTCAACGTATAATAACTTTAGAGTTGGAACATATAAAATTGATTAAATGCTTAAATGTTAAACATTACTCAAAACATAGGGAAATGGTTGTCAAACTGAAAATTTAAAGACAATAGATAAATAAAAGAAAATTCTGTTAACGCCTCTGATAGTTTCCCACTAGAAGGAAGATAATTCCCAAGACAAGCACCGCTATGGTCACTCGGGTAGCCGATCTGTCTTCAGCTCTAGCCGTTTCCGTACGATTCTCCAGTATTTCTTTTTCGAGGATGGAGATTAATTCCTTTTGGTGCCCTAATTGGTTTGCTGGGCTATCCATTCTCTGTCCTTGCAAGTCGTGCATTACCCCCCGCTCCATCCTTTGCCTCTTAAATTCTGAGGTCCTTACATATTGGTGAATGTCGTTGGTTGGAATTCCCATAACACTAGTGGGTGCCATGGTGTGCCTTACCCAAGGGTTAGAATGATACGGGTCGGGCATTAGATATGGGTCTCTTAGTGGGGGTGGTAACTGATTGTGTAGGTGGGGTGTCTGATACGGGTTCCTGGGTGGGGGTGATCCAGATGTTCGAAGTCTTGGGCCGGTGTTCCTAATCCAATATGCCCTTACATCAAACCTTGGTCTAGCGGCTGAGGGTGTTGGTGACTGATATACGGGTGACCCAGTGTCTTCTTCCCAATCTGATTATGCTCCGGGACGGTATACCGGGGAGGATGGAGAGTAGGAGTCCATGTCTAGCAGGCAAACAATGAACAGGTTGTAAGCGATAATGAAACACCGAGTGTTAAGTATAGGAGTTCTCATAGGTTTAGAGTTTGACTTGTCATAACACCGAGTCTTCACAATAGTATTTTAGAAATACACTTGACCTATAAGCAATGCATCCCTGAGGAGAATTCCCAGGAAAGGGGGTGGGTCACTAGGACACACTTAAGTACCCTGTCTTTCCTTAGTCGGAATCCCTCATGGGCCTACACACTCTTCCAGCCATCATGTATTAATAGCACTATTGTTGGGCTCATGGTCATGATGAGAATTGTTGTGGACTGGGCCTTGAGGCCCAAAAGTGAGGCTTATATATTGTAGTAGGCTTCTTCTTCTTGGAGAATAGATGGGCTTCTTAGTTTATTATTAATGGGTCTTAGGCCCAATAGTTTAAGTTTAGAAAACAAGAGGTGATGGTATCATGTGTGTGAGTTCAAAGGTGTATGAAGAATTTGGTGTGTACGTGTGTGTGTTAAGCTTAGGATAACACTTAATGAAACACATAGGTAGCATGCAGATAGTAATGAATGTAAGCACAAAAGTTATCAGGTAGTGTGACACATAAGTCATCATGTATTGCATCATGTAGTGTAAGTACTTATGATAGTATATAGAAATATTTCTACAAGAATTAATCATGTAACATGTAGTAGCATGGCATTGTATGGGTGTCCTAAGGTTATAGTCTAGGTCAAGAGTGTCTAATAACCTAATTCCCTATAACCAAGGCTCTGATACCAATCTGTCACACCCCAACCGACGGCGGAATACGTCGGGGCGGGACATGTAGACTGTTCAATAGCACATGGTCAAACTAAAGTTTCATATATTAATTGAATCCAAATTTTTATAACACTTGTTCAACAAAACATGTGCAATTATACAAAAGGGAAAATAAGGTACACTATAAAAGTTTGATTCATTATTTAACTAAGTCCTCAATCCTATGTGTAGCATCTTGTAAATGATTTCAAGAGTTAGTACCTGAAACATGATAAAATGAGAGGGTCACTATAAATAGTTGGTGAGCATACATAGGTTTTGACTCTAAATAGCATCAAAGTGTTGTGTGTAAACAAATCCATACAAGTCATGATTAATAAGGCAATTATGGGGAGCAACTATTGTGTAACCAAGTAGTACAATCAAACCTTTGTAACTAGCATGCAAAAATTGTGTTGTCGGTAACAATCACCCCAATCTGGGTGGGTTTGTCAGACTCAATAGATCTATCATTGTTTACCGTCGGCTTGATTAGTTAATGATTGTACATGTAATTGCACATAAGTAGTTAACACACCTAGCACTCAAACATAAAGCTCAAATTGCACACAAATTGTAAAGTGGATTTGTATTGTGTAGTTTATGTAAATCATTGTAAATTGTGATCATGTTTCACCCCAAAATGTAAAAACAGTGAAAAAGGGGCTATGTAAAACTCACCTGAATCAAAGGTGAAGCTAGCACGAGTGACTGAATAGCAAAATGCTCCTTGTAACTCACCACGTTAACCTAGTGTGTAATGTATATTGAATTAATAGTGTGTACGATAGTCTATGTCTAAGTCTAGGATTGTAATGGATGTGTGTACAAGGGTTAGAGTTGTAGATGTTAGTGGTTTGTACTTGAAAGGGGTGTTTTGTAAAATGAGAAATTGAAATGAATAGTCTCAAAATAATTAGGGTTTGGGTTTGAATAACTAAATAAATTAAACGATCATTATTTATTTATTTAGTTAGAAAAAAAATAGTGTAAAAATTATATTTATTTAAATATAATTTAAATAAATAGTTTTAACTTTATTTATTTATTTACGAAGATATGTAAATACTATTGGTTCATAAATCAAATCTTAGATATAATTTAAACTCTAAGTGCATTTGTAAATGTAATTTATTTAAATAATAAATATTTTTATTTATTTATTTATTTATCATTTGAAATGGATATGCTAAAATAAATTTAGTTAAAAATTTACATGAATTATTTAAGCATATAAAACTATATATATTCACGTATAGTTTTTTTTTCTTTTTTTTTAAATATTTAACTTAAATTTTATAAAGCCTTGTAAAAGTATTTATAAAATTTTGTCACCAAATTTATACATTAAATGAATAAATTACTCAAAGCAATAATATAAATTAAATTAAGTAATTGAGAATTTAATTTATAAAAATATAGATTTTATGTAAAAATTATAAATCTGGTCGAATTCTGTTCTAATAAATATAGGATTTATAAAAAAAAATTTATATAATTTAATTACTGTGTGAAAATGATTTTAAAAATAAAGGAACGCCACCCGGTTCGAACCCGGGTGGGTTCTGAAGTGTGCTTGAGTTCTACCACTGGACCAGGGGTCTAACCCGTGGTATACAGCAGGTTTGCAAATTAATAACCCAGGTCCTGAATAGGTCCAGGTTTGGTTCAAGGCTCGTGGAAAAAAAAGTCTGGGTTGTGGGTTTTGAACCCGTGACCAAGCGTGTACGGGTCTTGCGAATTAACCGGTGGAACTGGGCTAAGACCTTGGTAAGTAGCTGATTGATTAACCATTTATTAAACAATCCCAGAACCCTTTCTTCCCCACTTCGTAACCGCAAACCCTAACCCTTTACCCGATTCGATTAAGCAACAGATCTGTATCTTAAACATAGGGCTTTCAAACAAGAGACAAAAACGAAGCTAAAGGTATAAGAATTACCTGTAATGGTGGTGTATAGGGGATGAATGGCTGAGTCAAAAATCTCGTTGTTCTTGGTACTCGATCGGGAGCCGGACGTGGAATGGGATGCGATTATGGGTTTCGGGAGTTTGAAACGAGTGGAGCGATGGTCAGTGGGTGAGTTAATTTGATTGCAAATAACCGGAATGCTTGATTTGATTATGTTCTTGCGTATGACAGTTGTTGACCCAAAATATGCGTAACTTTGACAATTAAGCAATGAATCGGGTCACGTTTTCGGTTGGATGCGTGTGTAAACTGATTGCGTGAAAATTTCGGTCAGTAATCGCAACTAATTTCCTTGATTTGTGGCTTAGACAGGCTTGGTTTGACCCTAGGAAGTCAAACCCGTTCAAATCAATTTGAAATTAAGATTAGGCCGTGTAATTTGGTAATTTACGTGTGCAATGAGTTTAGAAACCGACGACAATCATTCTAGTATCTATGGCAAGTTATTTGATTCAAGTTTTGATCGATTTTAAATTCGAATTGCAAGAAATTTTCCCTGTTTGACTTTTAAAGTCAAACTGGGTCAAAATGGGATGAATGAGGTCAAATTGCAATGTGTGGGTTCAAAGATGGGAGTTCAAATGTTCAAGGATGAGGGTTCCAGACTAGTTAAATTGTGAATAGTTTTTATATGTAAAAGTTCATCGTTATCAGTTTTATCAAAACATATTTTATAAAAATAACTTTTATAAAAGGAAAGTTTCGCTTAATATATTTTTATAAAAATTGTCATTTGTATAAATGGTTCGTTTATTATGATACAGGAAGCTACATATATATTTATAGTTTTATAAGTAAATATATATATATATATATAAATACAAATAATGCTAGAAAATTCTTGGATGTTACAATGGGCTAGCAAAGGAACACAATATATATATATACTTTAGTAATCTTAAGAAATACTAGGAAATAAACACATAAATATTGGTGACTAAAATCCTAAAAGTCTACATATATGTAACATCCCAAAATAAATAGAAACCCAAATAAAGGAAACAAAGTGGGCTTGGCCAAAGTTTCGGCCCATGGGCCCGAAAAATGACAGGGAGCCTTCATAGCAGCAGCCATCAGCCTCTCCCTCATTCACCACACTTGTCACGCAAGTTTCTAGTGAGAGAAAGAGAGAGTGAGAGTTTGGGTCTAGAGAGAGAAAGCTCGGGATCAAGCTCAAAGTCTCGAGGATTGTTGCTCAACATCTCTGGAGCATAAAGGAACGAGAAGGAAGCTATAACAGGTAATTATTATGCCTAAATCTGAGTTTTTGTAACTTTCGGGTTTCGGGTTAATAATCGAGTAAAGGTTTAGATTTTTACGTGTGAAACTGGAAACAAACCACGGGTTTGGGTTCATGGGGGAAAATGGAACATTTCGAACGTAAAAAGTTCATAGCTTGATCGATTAGAACAAAGGGACCAGATCTAGGGTTCTGTTTGGGGAAGAAGACTGCACAGTCGAAACTACTAGTTTCGATATGGATCTATCGAAACTACCTAGTTTCGACAGGGGCAGACCCATCGAAACTACCATAGTTTCAATATAGACCCAAGACCTTAACTAAGAATTTGTATAAGTCATACGACTCGAAACTACTTAGTTTCGATAAGAAGCAGTGACTCGAAACTACTTAGTTTCGATAAGAAGCAGTGACTCGAAACTACTTAGTTTCGATAAGAAGCAGTGACTCGAAACTACTTAGTTTCGATAAGAAGCCAGGGCTCGAAACTACATAGTTTCGATAAGGAGCCAGGACTCGAAACTACCTAGTTTCGATAATGAAACCATGACCCGAAACATCTGAGTCAAGCCTAGTAATGTCTAAGTGTCCCCTAGGAACACAGCCTTACGCCTATGACTTGATTATACAGATTGTGGGTGACCATAGTGACATTCAGGAACCGGCTAGGTGTAAACAGAAACGATTCATCTGGTGAGTTTTTATTGCCCTTTTTCCTAATGGTTTTGGGCTGGCATGCATACTGGTATAGTATTTTATAAAAATGTTATTTTTATAAAATGAAAGGCAAAGTATAGTATTTTATAAAAATGTTATTTTTATAAAATGAAAGGCAAAGTATAGTATTTTATAAAAATGTTATTTTTATAAAATGAAAGATAAAGAACAGAAGAGCATAGTATTATCTTTTAAACAAGTTTTTGAAAGATAACAATGAGCTAAAGAAAGAACGATAAAGGAGCCGTACTTCGGTACAGCTCGACAGTGACAGTGACAGTGACAGTGACAAATACCATGTTATATGCTTATGTGTTAATATGTGTTATTTGTCTATATGAAAGTTATGTGATTGCATTTCTATTTGTGTAATAGTGTAATTGCATTGCATAATAGTTGCATAGTAGAAAGTCCTGCAGGCATGCTAAAGTAGAAGTCTCACCCTGAGGTGTGAGCAATGCTAAAGGAGTCTTACACTTCGGCGTAAGCAATGCTAAAGGAGTCTTACACTTCGGTGTAAGCGATGCTAAAGGAGTCTTCACTTCGGTGTAAGCGAGAAAGTCTCACCCTGAGGTGTGAGCAATGCTAAAGGAGTCTTGCACTAACGTGCAAGCGAGAAAGAAAGTCCCACCCTGAGGTGTGGGCAGCGCTAAAGTAAAAGTCTTACCCTGAGGTGTAAGCAAGATAGGGATCTGGTCCTCGGACCACGATCCATACGTGATAGTTAAAGTATGATAAAGTCACTTGTCAAGTATAAGTGAAATGATAGACAGAGTACAGTGGGACACCCTAACGGGTTTCCTTAAAGATAAAGTTTTAATGACAGATAGTAACGTAACAGATTTATAATTGTAACGTTGTAAAGTTTTAAAGTAATAGTTAAAAGTTTATTTCAAAGAAAGTGAAAGTAAAGCTTAGTTTAATTTAATAAAACTAAGCTACCAAAGATAAAGTTTACAGTTTAAAGTAAAGAGAGAACTCACCAGCGTTAGCTGACTTTTAGTATGCATGACAGGTAAAAAGGGTAAAGCTAAAGAAAGATAAAAGAGCCATGTGGGCTGGATAGCATGGACATCGGGCTGCGGTATTGAAGACTGACATTTCCAATCCTGATAGTTCATGTTATAGACAATATTTCATGTTATAGTTTGATGAATGATTTGAATTAAAGACTTCCGCTGTAATAGATTCTGATTTCCGGTTTAAGAACTATGTTTGTTATGTTGTGTGCCAACTATGAGATGTACCCGTTTTGGGGCGTTTCAATATAAATGTTTGTTACATGACTTTAAAGTTATTTATATGTGTAAACATGTATGTTATATATGTAGTATTAACTATGTCAGGACATAGTTAGTAGACTATTAAAAATAGTCAAGATACAAAATATATATGGTTTTTGACATTTAAAAGTTCGAACACTGAGTATTAGGTCACGGGATCACATACCGGGTATACACCACCTAAAAACCTATTCAACTAATGATTAGATTGAGACTACAAGTAGGATCAAGACCCAAACCCCCTAACCCTCTTCTCAGCCGAGACGCAACTACCCTTTCAATTCATGTCATAAGGCCATGCTCTTTCAAGTGTTAATCCATCCATATGTCAATCCATCATCTCAATAGCAATGATTTTGGTGAACCTAACACTCAATCCATCCCCTCATGGCCTTATAAAAATTGATGGAGGCCTCACACACACATTTTACTCTTTCACAATCCAAGACCAAAGTTAGAGAAAGTTAGCTAGAGGTTTGAAAATCCAAGGAGTTCTTGAAGGTGCAAGGGTCGGTTTTTGCTAGGATATCAAGTCATTCTCACTTTCTACTAGTAGATCTTCACCTAGCTTTGACTAGTGGTGAGAACCCGACATAAACTTTTCCTTTCATCTTCACATTCTTATTAGAACATGTTGTTCACCAGGGAAAACAAAGGATTTTTAAAGATTAAAAGAGTTTTTCTTAAAGCTTAACTTTATTAAGTTTAAAAATTAGGGTTTTTGTATAAATATATATATATATATATATGAGCCGAAAATAATGAAATTATATGTATAATTTGTTGATTTGATCATTTTAATGATAAGTTGTTGATATTAAGATTTTAAAACAAGGAAAAACTAAAAGATGCATATATAGATATATATAAAGAGGCCGAGATATACATGCATAAATATATATGTTTGATTTGGTTAATGATTTGGAAATGATCAAATATATGTATACATGTATAAGAATTTTAATTTAGTATATATATATTTAAGCATGTATTCTTGATGTTTGGATGATCATGTTTGTTAGGTGTCATTTTACAGCTAAGGATCCTGGATCTTCAACGTACTTCGATATCCTGACAGGTTTCGGTATCCTCAATTTACATATTACCTAACCGTTCTATCTTTCTTTTATCTTGACCAATACACAGGTAAAACGTGCGAAATCAAATTCATCCCTGAAGAATTGCTCTTGAAGTCAAATAGAACGTGTAGAAGACGCGTGGATTGGCCTCCAACGGTCATATTTGAAGACTAAGTCGATTCTGGGATTTTTGGATAGTTAGTTAGCATAATCTTTGTATATAATCAGCAGCTTGGTCGATTAGAAAACACACAATAACGCACTTAGCAATAGAATACACTCGCAATCAGTCTTGTAACACTTAGATATTGATCATTTGTGCTCAACACCTGTAATTCTTTGTCATTTATTAAAGAAACGAGGCAGGTGTCGATTGTCACCTCCCGAGGTTTTATGCTGGAGATCCTGAACGATCAAGGGTTTTCCTCGTAAACAACCGTGTTACTCTTTATGTTTTTACATTGTTTTACATTGATTTTACAAGCACACTACCTCACAAACTAAGTTTGGTTACAAAATTAGTCTTGTTAGTTTTTACCCAAAACAATTTGGCCCCTTCCGTGGGGCAAGTGCTGCTTTTCATCTTCAAATCTTTACTAAAGTTTGTGCATATTCACTATCTTTCAAAGCTATTATCAAAGATGTCGTCCCAATCCAAAAATATTTCTGTTTTCGCTCCATCTTCGAGCTCTGGCTTGGTCAACCCTATTCCTCCTCCTCCTCCATTTCAAAAAAGTGTTTATCAGCCGAAGAAAACTACTCATGTGGGTTTTTCAGGATCCGGAATACCTGCTGGTGGACCTGTGATCGTATCAAACAATGATATCCTCGATCTGGTCTCGGAGATGAAACAACAAATGGAACAACAGAGGAAGACTAACCAAGCGCTGTTTCGGGAAATTGAGAAGGTTAAGGAATCGAAGAAACCAGTGGAAATGACGACCCCGCTACAACTAAGGATCTTGGATTTAAATTATTCAGGATCCTCAGAAATCCATAATGGAGATTTCCTTCCCATGCAAACAGGGATTACTACAGTTGGCCCTACCCCGGCTGTCAGAGTTATGACAAATCAGGATCTTGGAGTTACTCCGGGATCATCGTTCCAAAATCCTGAGAATGGTAACACATTCAATCAATTTTCAAATACTAACGAATTTGTGCAGGAGACAGGAATTACTCCGTCCATGGCCAAGGAGTTAAAGAAGTTGAGAGAGATGATCTCCAGTGTACCAGGTGTGGTCCAAGCTATACCGGAAATGTCCTCTACCAGTCACAGGATCTCCAGATTCGCTCCACTGTTATGTGATGCTGAGATCCCCAAGCGCTTCCAGACTCCTAACATGAAGTTGTTCGATGGAACTACAGATCCTGAGGAGCACGTCGCGCAGTACAGGGAACAGATGGAGATAAACCCCATTCCCTTGGACCTAAAGGAAGCCTGCTTATGCAAAGGCTTCGGCTCTACCTTGACAGGATCAGCCTTAAAATGGCTGCTTAATGTTCCTCCATATTCTATTACTTCATTTGCTCATTTAATTAACATGTTTAACAATCAATACTCTTGCAGTAGAACTTTTGAAAGATTAACAAGTGACTTATACAGGATAATTCAAAATCCCAGAGAATCCCTCTGAGACTATGTCAGCAAAGTTGGTCGGGAATCTCTGGATATCCCGAACCTTGACGTTGCCACTACAGTCCAGGCCTTCAAGATGGGACTACAGAAGGATTCTCAATTTTACGAAGACCTTGTTATGAATCCTTGAAGGAACCTTGATGAAGTCGGGAACCGGGCATTGAGGTTTATTATGCTAGAAGATGATAAAAAGATCCAACAGAGAGTGAATGCTCCGACAAGCTACACTCAACCTAACCGGAATGTTGAACTGCACCATTCAAGTCGTACAGATCCAAGCCTTATTCTAAGTCGGACAATCACAGGGTCAATGTTGTAGAAGACGAAGAGGACGAGGAAGAATATCCTAAGTTGTCTGAATACTGTTTTTCTCTTCATATAACTGGTTTGCTATTTGCTATGTAGGATCTTGGAGAAAAAGACAGGTGGCCTCGCAAGTTTGAGAGGAAGGACAAGTCCAAGTGGTGTGTATTCCACGAAGACTTTGGCCATATAACTGAGGATTGTATTGCTTTGAGGAAGTAGATAAGCTACCTCCTGAGCAATGGATATCTTAAAGAATTTTTGGGCAAAGGAAAGAACAAGACCAAGAATCAAGACAGGATCCTGCAAAGAGCAAAATCCCCACCGCCAGATGACAAGGTAATAGGTTTTATATCTGGTGGATCTGATATTTGTGGTACTTCTTACTCTGCAGCAAAAAGAAATGCCAAAGAAAGGAAAATAGAGAATGGGGACAGATGTCACACCCCGGCCGGCGACGGATTATACGCCGGGGCTGACGCGGTTGTTCAAAAGCTCATGATCATCTATTTAATGCGAAAGTATTTATTAATTCATATTAAATAATCCGTTACAAGAACAATGAAAGTCAAAAGTTTAATATATCATCAATTTCAATTCATTATCTAGGTCCAAGTCCTACATGAGCAGCAATGGCCTTAAGCAGGTACACCTGAAACATGCGAGTAAATGTCAACTACATGTAGTTGGTGAGCAACATAGGTTTTGACACCAAACTAAAGTTTAGATATAGTTTACGATTCAGAAGATTCTAATGCAGATCTAAAGCATAACTAATAACACATAAGGCTCCAAGCGTACAGTTCAACCCTGGTAAAGAAATATAGCTGCCACAATCCCACGGATTGCCGTTTTGATAAAAAGGGTTAGATAACACCCGAAGTTTTATAGTTCACATGGGGAGATGCACCCATGACAATAGTTTACATCCAACATGGGGAGATACACCCATGATGATGGTTCACACCAACAACAACCCGCCAAGGTTATGTGGTAAGTTTAGTTTAGTTTCGGTTTCCCCTATAAATGATCATGTTAGGTACTGCCTTAGGCTCGTAACACAAGTTAATGAACGTACTGGCATGCATTCATGCAATGGTCACCAAATAGTTAAAGATATAAACATGTAGATCATAGCATAGAATCAAGTTAATGAATCGTGTAGATAAGATAGTTAATGCATGTTTCACCCCAAAACAAAAGCAGTAAAAAGGGGCTATGAATACTCACTTGAATGTAGCCAAAGATGATTGAGTTTGATAAGGTAGATGGATATCGTGAGGAATACTCACAACAAACCTACAAGATAGATTCGTATTCTAAGATTGAGATAGGTTGTACGAGATAATAAGATTTGAGGTTTGAAGATGGGTTTGTATATATTTTGGATTTAAAAGTAGTTTATATCACAAGTTTGGGATTTTTGAAGTGATACAGTCCTTTACATTCAGGTTCAACTAGAATATTTCATGAGTTTTAAAGCGACCAATTAAATAATCCAATAAGGACTTGTATATAATTTAAGTGAGTTAAAGAGATTTGTATAATCGTTTATTTAAAAATAATTGCTTAAGTTATTTAAATAATTATTCTTTGTCAAATCAATTATTTTTACGTTTAAAAGATTTTAATAACGCTTAATAATAACCATTATTAACTTATAAGATAAATTAGTAAATTCATCTAAATAATGGATTTATTTAGGAATTTAGATTGGTTTATAACGTATTTTTAATAAAAATTACACACAATGTTTTATGTCTTCAATTCATGAAAATAGGGAGATTAATATAATTTGAAATTTTAATTTGATTAAATTTTTAAATATTTAGATAATATGTTATAAGTTTAAAAGTAACTTTTAATTATACCTAAAATAAATAAAAGTCATTTTATAAATTTTAGATTTTATGGTTTTATGATTTTAGAATTTATAAAATTTTATTTAGAGTTTTAGGAATTTAAAATGTGTCAAAATGTAATAGAAAAAAAAGTGGGTGGAGAGACTAGAACCCGGGTCTCTCCCCTACAAGCATTTGCACTTAACCAGTCCCGCCCGCTAGGGTTTCGCGAACATAATCTGATCGGAATGCTCTTAGCCAAATATTCCGGTGTGCCTTCTTACCCAATCCATGCCCGATCGAAACCCAAACCAAACCCCGCGATCGCGATGATGGTCATCAACACCAGGTTAGGGGTTTTGATTATTGGCCATGAGCGATTCTATGGTGTAGGTAAATTTCGAAATTAGTTAGTGTCGGATCGTCCAATCGGAGGTGGAAAGTCGTAACCCTAGATTAGAAACTTCGGTTTGAATTGAGGAATTTATATGATAAGATGTGTCGAAATCATAGGGTTTTTACAGGTTAAGGCCTCGCGAATCCCTCTGTGAAGTTTAATTTCATTTATGTCGAGTCTAAGGCTAAAAGCCCCAAAATCCGATATGAACGAACCCTAGTTTATGGATCGTGGACAATTTGATAGTAATGGGTCGAATTAACATAGGGTTTTTACTGCACAATGGCTCGCGATCCTAACCATATAGTTTAATCAGATTGAATTCAGGTCTAGACTGGTATTCGATTGACTCCGAATGTGATGAACCCTAGGATGGGTTCATCACTGGTTTGATGATTTGAGCCCAATTAATCATAGGGCTTCCAATGCATGTACTAAGGCGAAGCTAAGAGTACAAGAAATTACCGGAATTATACTCGAATTGGTGGTCCTCGACTGGGATGAGTTCCGACTGAGACTGGTTCGATCCCCGGTGATCTGGAATGCCTCCCTGGAGAAATTAACGAGCGTAATGGTTTCGGTGGGATTTGTTTGTCATGAGTAAAGGGTTTGATTGCGACAAGGTTCATGAATTTTTGGGTTTGTTAGGCACAAAGGGACCTTCAACAGTCGCGGCTTTGATTGGCATAAAGGGGATTAATTCGAGATTAATGCCGATGCTAATTTGTTCAATAATGGTTGACTCCCTCATTACCATGCATATCAGTTACTAATCTCATCCAATTCCCGTTACAGGCCGCGAATTTGATCAAGAACATGCCTGTTTGACTTTCAAAAGTCAAAAGGCACAAGATTTCTTTAATTTTGACCTCGCAGAGTCAACGGGGTGAGTTTGGGATTTGTACATAATTGGTCCCTGAACTTTTAGTTTAGATAATGACAGGATTCGTCCCTGAGACTCGTAACAGAGTTACTGGACTTGATCTCGGATAGTCAAACTCGACGGGTGCGGGTTCAAAACTAAGTCCATTGTCTTAATTTCTTTTGTAATTATGTATATATATAAATTAATTTACTTTATAAAATTTATAAAAATTACATGTATTATAAATTTGAATGACTTGCTGAAAATTAATTAAAGACTTTAACAAATTTCAATTATATAACACATCTGTATACATGTATGTATAATCTACACATACATTAATGTTCATAATTTGTATAAAAAGAGTAGCATTACTAAATCGAGGTCTATAAGTTGTTGATTTAATTAGTAGTAATAAAATATATGAGTAGGGGGGTTACATCCATGATATGCTAGCATAAAAATGGAGGTTTGAGTTAATGCAAAAATAATAGTAGGTACGGTATTTATGTGCTGTGTTATTATGAATAAAAGGAAAAAATATAGCCGGAAAAATCATGAATGTTACAGTATCCCCTAGTTGAGGGAATTTCGTCCCGAAATTCAACTGGAGGAGGCTACTGAAGGAGGGAGGAGGTAAGGGTATTGGATTCTCAATGAGTTTTGACTGTTTGTCTAGGAAGTACAATTGATAATAAGATCTGGATTTGATATACAACGCCAGACATGAATGATGGTAGTGGGTCTAATCTGAAGAGGTTTGAGGAGGAAATTGTCGAAGAATGTTTTGAGTTCTAAAGATGGAGTGCATTATTTGGAGTGAGGACTATGACGATTTGATGATTAAGATTTGTTTAGAATGTAGTCTAATGTGCTCAAGAAATGTCACTAAATAAAAGGTTTCACAAACATTGGTCAAGGCCAAAACAACATAAAACTTTACGTGATATGAATGACATCACTACTGACAATATGGCAGGAACACTTATATATAGGAAGTACCAGCGGCGTATCCACCATGCCCTTATCATATCACATTAGTTCTGTTATTATATATCAAGATAGGTTTTACGTCACGATACACGACAGAATTTACTATATTTTCCATGTGCTGAATTTTATAATTACGTGTGCACCCGTAATTACTCAATTCATCGTATGGTCCGTATAGATCATCCCATTGTGTGGGTAATGAGAGGACACAAAATTACTTAACACATATCGCTTTCACGTATGAGTTGTTAAAAATAACCGTGTTGCTAGATAGTAGGGTCAATCAGAAGCTAAAAAGCAGTAATGTAACACGACTTAGGGTTTCACAGTTTCCTCGTGTTTGAACAAGGATACGTCAAACCCCAAGTAGTCTAAAGTTTGAAATTTTCAACTTTCATGGGTAGGTGAATCACCATGTCTTGTGACCCCTTGATTGCAATAATCGTACCCAATCTAGTTCTATGTGCAAAATAAGCATTCAAGTTTCATGTATAACATAGATGATCTAGTATCATATGCATTGCAAACAATCAAGTACCGTGCATCAGGTGAATAAGTTAGTGTCATGCATATTGCAACGACCAAGTATCATGCATTAGGTAGACAAGCTAGCATCATGTATATTACGAATGAGTACGATTCAAGTATCATGCATCAGGTAAACAAGCTAGTATCACGTATATTGCAAACGAGTACGATTTAAGTATGAGGTGAACAATCTGGTATCATGCGTACTGCGAACAACTAAATTCCTCGTATAGTGTGATCAATTAAGTTTCATGCATCAGGTCAACAAATTAGTTTCATGTATAGTATGAACGTAAGTTATCAAACTTCATAAGTGATTGAGTTTTGCCGACAAGCGTGTTGTTTGACATTCGTGAACCGTGTGTGTAGTGGGTGTTTTATAAATTTTGTGGATTGAAATTTACCCTTATTTGTAACTATTATAACTTAATTAAAAATAGTGAGTTGATTAACCAGATAAACGAGATGATTAAATACAAAACCTTATTTATTAAGATAGCTTTTATTTATATAAGACCAGATAATGATTAAAAGACTTTTACTCATCAAAAATTTAAATCAAGTCGAAATCAAATATTTACCCAGGGTAGTGAAATAATAATTGTGTCAGGTTTCTTGGCAAGGTGAAAGAGTTTATAAATATTTTATGGTCTAGGTATTATTTACAACCTCTGACGAGGTTTTCGAATCTTAAAGGGATGAGGTTTGGGATGGTCTTGATGAAGGTACATCGAGCGTTAACTCAACAAGTGGCGTCATTTAAGTGGTAATGCCAAACTTATCCATTAAAAATCGTCAAATACTAAAATCCGAACATAGGTTCTTAAACTGGAATTTAAAGACAAACATAGAAAGTCTGGCTAACGCCTTAGGTAGCTTTCCACCAGGAAACAGATGAGCACCAAGATGAACATTATGGAAAATCGGGACTCAGCTCGAGCTATCTCTGTACGTGCATCAAATATCTCTCGATCTCCTTCCATCATGTCGAGGCGGGTGCTCAGATTTGCAATCAGGTCTTCCTAGTACTGCACCTGACCTAAAAGGCTGTCTATTCGCTGGCTTAACAGGTCATGCCTTATTCCATGTTCCATCCCTTGCCTCAGAAATTCTGCGGTCCTTACATACTGGTGAGTGGCATCCGCTGGAACTCCTATAGCACTGGAGGTCCCTATAGTCTGCCCAGTCCCTGGGTTTAGGTGATAGGGTCGGGAGTTAGGTAGGGGTCTCTCGGTGGTGATTCAGCTTCTCGGAGTCTCAATTCTGCTCCTAAGCCAATCTGCTATGCAGTTAAACATGGACTGGTGATGGGAACCCAAAGTATTCCTCTTGTGTTGACTCTTATTTGGGGTGATTCTTAGGGGAATGAGGAGGGTAAGAGACCATGTCTAGCACGAAAAGGTCGTATGTGTAATGGTAAGTTGTTAAGTACAAAGGTATTCATGAGTTTAAAAAAAAAAAACATTTGACTAATCATAACACCGAGTTCTAATAATAATATATTAGGAGTAACACTTGACCTATAAGTAGTGTACCCACGAAAAGGATTCCCAGGAAAGAGAGGTGGGTCACAAAGGACACACTGAAGTACTCAGTCTTTCCTTAGTCAGAATCTTTCATGGAGTTACACCCACTCTTCCAGCCATCATGTACAAGTGACATTATTACTTGAACTCATGGTTATGGTGAGAATTGTTAGGGATTGTGTCTTGTGGCTCAAGGGTGTGCTTCACCTATTGAAGCAGTTTCTTTTCCTCGGATGGTAAGGGCTAAGGGTTTAAATCCTTTGCAAATGATAATAATGGTGATAAAATTTCCAAGGTATAAGGATGAAGAGGTATAGTTGACTTAAATATTATTAAGCGTAAGTATAAAATATAAGGTTTAGACTTGTGTACCAAATTATAATAATTAAGCGGATGATGTTTAGATTACATTCATCTGGCGTATAGCCGAATGGATGCTATGACAAATCAAAGTGATTCAAGTTCTTATACTTTCAAGAAAACATGCTTTAGCCTATAGGTGAACACTCACTTCGAGAATTCCCAGGAAAGCATATGGATCCTTCGGTTGATTTGGATTTATATGAAATGCTTTCCTAGACAGAAGACCCAAAGTACAGGCATTCACCCTTCCAGATTGCACATGTTCTCTACTAATTTTCAGAACCCAAAACTTTGACGGGACTTGAAAATTTTAATAGGAGTTTAAATCTTTTCATGAGTGAACAGTGATGATGTGTAAAGATGGAAGTGTGTATGTCAAAACTTAGGATAGCAACTAGTGATATCAAATAGGTATTGCGCAGGCAGTTCAAATAGTGTAACAAATTAGGTATTATAGTAGTAGCAGTTTTTGTGAACATGTAGGTTATCCGGTAATAAAGTACATAAGAAAAAAAAATCGTATTGTATCATGCAATGTAATGAACCAGATAATATGTAAGATACTTACATAAGGGTATCCTAAGGTTATAGGCTATAGTCTAGAAATATGTCTCAAGTAATCCACATAGTTTCAAATAATTCCATGTAATCCTTAGATGGTTGTAGTTTATGTAAACAGAAATCGATAGATGTAGGTAAGTATGTGTACAAATGAGTATAAAGTGGAGTTCCTAATAAAAGACATGAGTTAAACTCATGTTTGGGGACTCCTAGGTTATAGTCTAGGTCATGTGTGTCTAATAACCTAATTCCCTATAACCATGGCTCTGATACCAATCTGTCACACCCCGGCCGGCGGCGGATTATACGCCGGGGCTGACGCGGTTGTTCAAAACCTCATGATCATCTATTTAATGCGAAAGTATTTATTAATTCATATTAAATAATCCGTTACAAGAACAATGAAAGTCAAAAGTTTAACATATCATCAATTTCAATTCATTATCTAGGTCCAAGTCCTACATGAGCAGCAATGGCCTTAAGCAGGTACACCTGAAACATGCGAGTAAATATCAACTACAAGTAGTTGGTGAGCAACATAGGTTTTGACACCAAACTAAAGTTTAGATATAGTTTACGATTCAGAAGATTCTAATGCAGATCTAAAGCATATCTAATAACACATAAGGCTCCAAGCGTACAGTTCAACCCTGGTAAAGAAATATAGCTGCCACAATCCCACGGATTGCCGTTTTGATAAAAAGGGTTAGATAACACCCGAAGTTTTATAGTTCACATGGGGAGATGCACCCATGACAATAGTTCACATCCAACATGGGGAGATACACCCATGATGATGGTTCACACCAACAACAACCCGCCAAGGTTATGTGGTAAGTTTAGTTTAGTTTTGGTTTCCCCTATAAATGATCATGTTAGGTACTGCCTTAGGCTCACAACACAAGTTAATGAACGGACTGGCATGCATTCATGCAATGGTCACCAAATAGTTAAAGATATAAACATGTAGATCATAGCATAGAATCAAGTTAATGAATCGTGTAGATAAGATAGTTAATGCATGTTTCACCCCAAAACAAAAGCAGTAAAAAGGGGCTATGAATACTCACTTGAATGTAGCCAAAGATGATTGAGTTTGATAAGGTAGATGGATATCGTGAGGAATACTCACAACAAACCTACAAGATAGATTCGTATTCTAAGATTGAGATAGGTTGTACGAGATAATAAGATTTGAGGTTTGAAGATGGGTTTGTATATATTTTGGATTTAAAAGTAGTTTATATCACAAGTTTGGGATTTTTGAAGTGATACAGTCCTTTACATTCAGGTTCAACTAGAATATTTCATGAGTTTTAAAGCGACCAATTAAATAATCCAATAAGGACTTGTATATAATTTAAGTGAGTTAAAGAGATTTGTATAATCGTTTATTTAAAAATAATTGCTTAAGTTATTTAAATAATTATTCTTTGTCAAATCAATTATTTTTACGTTTAAAAGATTTTAATAACGCTTAATAATAACCATTATTAACTTATAAGATAAATTAGTAAATTCGTCTAAATAATGGATTTATTTAGGAATTTAGATTGGTTTATAACGTATTTATAATAAAAATTACACACAATGTTTTATGTCTTCAATTCATGAAAATAGGGAGATTAATATAATTTGAAATTTTAATTTGATTAAATTTTTAAATATTTAGATAATATGTTATAAGTTTAAAAGTAACTTTTAATTATACCTAAAATAAATAAAAGTTATTTTATAAATTTTAGATTTTATGGTTTTATGATTTTAGAATTTATAAAATTTTATTTAGAGTTTTAGGAATTTAAAATGTGTCAAAATGTAAATAGAAAAAAAAGTGGGTGGAGAGACTAGAACCCGGGTCTCTCCCCTACAAGCATTTGCACTTAACCAGTCCCGCCCGCTAGGGTTTCGCGAACATAATCTGATCGGAATGCTCTTAGACAAATATTCCGGTGTGCCTTCTTACCCAATCCATGCCCGATCGAAACCCAAACCAAACCCCGCGATCGCGATGATGGTCATCAACACCAGGTTAGGGGTTTTGATTATTGGCCATGGGCGATTCTACGGTGTAGGTAAATTTCGAAATTAGTTAGTGTCGGATCGTCCAATCGGAGGTGGAAAGCCGTAACCCTAGATTAGAAACTTTGGTTTGAATTGAGGAATTTATATGATAAGATGTGTCGAAATCATAGGGTTTTTACAGGTTAAGGCCTCGCGAATCCCTCTGTGAAGTTTAATTTCATTTATGTCGAGTCTAAGGCTAAAAGCCCCAAAATCCGATATGAACGAACCCTAGTTTATGGATCGTGGACAATTTGATAGTAATGGGTCGAATTAACATAGGGTTTTTACTGCACAATGGCTCGCGATCCTAACCATATAGTTTAATCGGATTGAATTCAGGTCTAGACTGGTATTCGATTGACTCCGAATGTGATGAACCCTAGGATGGGTTCATCACTGGTTTGATGATTTGAGCCCAATTAATCATAGGGCTTCCAATGCATGTACTAAGGCGAAGCTAAGAGTACAAGAAATTACCGGAATTATACTCGAATTGGTGGTCCTCGACTGGGATGAGTTCCAACTGAGACTGGTTTGATCCCCGGTGATCTGGAATGCCTCCGTGGAGAAATTAGCGAGCGTAATGGTTTCGGTGGGATTTGTTTGTCATGAGTAAAGGGTTTGATTGCGACAAGGTTCACGAATTTTAGGGTTTGTTAGGCACAAAGGGACCTTCAACAGTCGCGGCTTTGATTGGCATAAAGGGGATTAATTCGAGATTAATGCCGATGCTAATTTGTTCAATAATGGTCGACTCCTTCATTACCATGCATATCAGTTACTAATCTCATCCAATTCCCGTTACAGGCCGCGAATTTGATCAAGAACATGCCTGTTTGACTTTTAAAAGTCAAAAGGCACAAGATTTCTTTAATTTTGACCTCGCAGAGTCAACGGGGTGAGTTTGGGATTTGTACATAATTGGTCCCTGAACTTTTAGTTTAGATAATGACAGGATTCGTCCCTGAGACTCGTAACGGAGTTACTGGACTTGATCTCGGATAGTCAAACTCGACGGGTGCGGGTTCAAAACTAAGTCCATTGTCTTAATTTCTTTTGTAATTATGTATATATATAAATTAATTTACTTTATAAAATTTATAAAAATTACATGTATTATAAATTTGAATGACTTGCTGAAAATTAATTAAAGACTTTAACAAATTTCAATTATATAACAAATCTGTATACATGTATGTATAATCTACACATACATTAATGTTCATAATTTGTATAATAAGAGTAGCATTACTAAATCGAGGTCTATAAGTTGTTGATTTAATTAGTAGTAATAAAATATATGAGTAGGGGGGTTACATCCATGATATGCTAGCATAAAAATGGAGGTTTGAGTTAATGCAAAAATAATAGTAGGTACGGTATTTATGTGCTGTGTTATTATGAATAAAAGGAAAAAATATAGCCGGAAAAATCATGAAAGTTACAACAGACATATCAGAACCTCCACCTTAACTGAAGAAAAGGTGATTTGTTTCGACGAAGATGACAGAAGTGACGTACAGGATCCTCATCAGGATGGCCTGGTGATTACACTATATATTGCAAACCACTTCATTCGCAGGATACTGATCGACGGAGGAAGCTCTGTAAATATTATCCAGCACGAAGTCCTGAAAAGAATGGGGATCCCGGATTCTGAGATCATCTTGAAATCCTCAGTATCAGTAGGATTCAGTGGAAAGGTTAAGAACACTATTGGAGAAATAAAGCTACCAATCTACATCGAGGGGGTAAATTCTATACAAAAGTTTTGTGTTATCGATTCTTTATCTTGCTATAACATTATTCTAGGAAGACCCTAGATACACAACATGAAAGCACTACCCTCAACATATCACCAATGTGTCAAGATGCCAACCCCCTGGGGATTGGTGAAGATCAACAGCGATCAACAAGATGCCAAAAACTGTTACACTTCTTCAATGAAAGCCTCTGTCAAAACTGGGCAAGCATAGCAATTAATGAAGCATGCCAGGGATGTTCTAGAAACTAAAGAACAAGACGTTAAAGAAGTGTCCCTGGATGTCGAGAATTCATATGTGAAGATCCTGGTAGGTAGCAATATCCCTGAAGATATGGAAAAAGTATCCTGAATTTCCTTAGGGGAAAAAAGCAACCTTCGCTTGGAAGCACGAAGATATGACATGTATATCCAAAGATATCATAACTCATAAACTTGGAATTGATAAAATTTTTAGGCCAATACATCAAAAGAGAAGGAAATTTGCTCCTGAGAGAAACGTAATCATCTAAGAAGAGGTGGAAAGGCTTCTCAAGTCTGGAATGATAAGGGAAGTGAAATTCCCAAGGTGGCTAGCCAACATGGTGGTAGTCTAGAAGAAGAACGGGAAGTGGAGAGTTTGTGTAGACTACACGGACCTCAACAAGGCGTGTCCTAAAGACCTCCCATTACCGCACATAGACTCAATGGTGGACGCTACAGTAGGCCACGAGATCCTGGCCTTTATGGATGCCTCTTCAGGATTTCAACAGATCCAAATGGAACGATCAGATCAGGAAGACACGACGTTCATGACCCCGATAGGTATTTATTGTTACACAACTATGCCATTTGGTCTTAAAAATGCAGGTGCCACATATCAAAGACTGGTAAATATGATGTTCAAAGACAAGATTGGGGACACTATGGAAGTCTACATAGATGATATGGTGGTAAAATCAAAGAAAGCTGAGGATTATCTCACGGATCTCAGAGACGCATTTGATATCCTGGACCAACACAATATGAAGTTGAACCCATCAAAATGTCAATTCGGAGTGGGGGCATGAAAGTTCTTGGGCTACATGGTGACCAAGAGAGGAATAGAAGCCCGCCCAGAACAAATCAAAGCTAACATCAATTTAAAATCCCCAGCAAATACTAAGGATGTCTAGAGACTGACCGACAGAGTAGCAGCACTCAACATATTTATATCAAGATCCTCAGAAAAATGCAAGGAATTCTACGACATCCTGAAGAAAAACAAGAAATTCTAATGGAAGAGAAGCATAAACAAGCACTCCAATCATTGAATAAATACTTGTCAACAGCTCCTCTACTAATGAAACCAGAAGATGGTGAACCGTTATCCCTATACTTGGCAGTATCACGAAGCACCGTAAGTGATGTATTAGTAAAGGATCATGAGGGACATCAGCCTCCGATATACTATGTAAGTAAAATTTTGCTACGAGCAGAAACCAGGTATTCTCATTAAGAAAAGTTAATTTTAGCTTTAATAATGGCATCAACTAAACTAAGACATTATTTTGAAACTCATGCTATTCATGTTAAGACTAACTATCCTATTAAGTGTGTCTTAAGAAAGCCAGAGATGTCAGGAAGGATGGCTAAATGGTCAGTCAAGCTTAGCGCCTATGACCTCATATACGAACCTAGAACAACGATAAAGTCTTAGGAACTGGCAGACTTTGTGGCTGAATTCAGCAATGATATCCAACACGAAGCAGATCTTGAAGTCCAACAACTAGAAGAGTCGAAGGACGAATGGACCTTATTCACTGATGGTGCATCAAATGTAAGAGGAACAAGTTTAGGAATCATACTAAAATCACCACAAGGGGACATATTCCCTAATCCATAAGCTGTGAGTTCCAGGCTACAAATAATGAAGCAGAATATGAGGCGCTGATAGCAGGATTACAATTAGCCAAGGATATCAAGATCAGGTATCTTTAGGTATATGTAGACTCATTGTTAATTACTAATCATTTCAATGGTTCATATGCAGTAAAAGATGAGAAGTTAGCCAAATATCTCACAATAGTTAAGCAATTATCCATGAAATTCAAAACTTTTAACATTACACAGGTGCCTGGAGAATATAACACCAAGGCTGATGCCTTAGCAAACCTTGCTTCGGCTCGTAGAATACCAGAAGGTACCAAAATACCTATCATACACATTCTGAGCCCAGCAATCGAGAAGGTGAATGAAGTATCTAACACTGAAGAAGAATCAGACATTCGGGATCTTGAACCTATTCCAGGATCCTGGATTTCACCTATTAATAAATACTTGCAGGATGGTGAAATCCCAAGTGATGAAAAGAACCACAAGGCTTTGCGCATGAGGATGTCTCGTTTTATTATGTTTGAAAATATTTTGTATAGAAAATCAATTGCAGGTCCATACTTAAGATGCTTGGAAGATTCCGAAGCACGTGAAGTCCTGAATGATCTACACGAAAGAGATTGTGGTAATCACACCGGGGGCAGAGCACTATTTTCAAGGATCCTGCGGACAGGATAATACTGGCCTACCATGAGGTTTTAAAATTCCAAAAAAAAATGATAATAAAATAAATAACAAGTGTTATGGTTCTATAAGAGAAAGAATTGTAAATTTATTAAATTTTAAATGGAAATTGAACCCCATTTTTCTCATTTAAACCCTTTCTTTATCATTTGAAACCCCACTCTAGCCTTTGAACCCCCTTTCCCATGATTTTGAACCCTGGAACATGATTACTCTTTGAAACTATTTGCATTTACTTACATGCAATTCAATAATATGATAATATGTGTTATTTGTGCTTTATGTTTGAATGCTATGGGTTAAGACTACATATACATGACATTAGTACAATCATTAATTCAGTACAAGCCAACGGTTAAGATTGGTATCAGAGCTTTAGTTATAGGGAATTAGGTTATTAGACACTCTTGACCTAGACTATAACCTTAGGACACCCATACTATGCCATGCTATTACATGTTACATGATTACTTCTTATGTAAATATTTTACATTTTATACTAAGTAATTACACTACATGATACAATACTTAATAGTCTATGTGTCACACTACTCACTAACTTTTGTGCTTATGTTCATTGTTATCTACATGCTACCTATTTGATTCATTTAAGTACTATCCTAAGTTTCAACACACACTCATACACACTTAGTTCTTCATACATCCTTAATCTCACACACATAATGTCACCATCTCTCGTGATCAAAATTTAAACTATTAGGCCTAATGCGCATTAATAATAAACAAGAAGCCCATTTATCCTCCAAGAAGAAGAAGACTGCTGGAATGAACAAACCTTACCTTCGGGCCTCAAAGCCCGGTCCACAACAATTCCCATCATGACCATGAGCCCAAAAATAGTGTTATTAATACATGATGGTTGGAAGAGTGTGTAGGCCCATGAGGGATTCTGGCTAAGGAAAGACAAGGTACTTAAGTGTGTCCTAGTGACCCACCCCTCTTTCCTGGGAATTCTCCTCTGGGATGCAATGCTTATAGGTCAAGTGTATTTCTAAATACTATTGTGAAGACTCGGTGTTATGACTAGTCAAATTCTAAACCTATGAGAACTCCTATATTTAACACTCGGTATTTTATTATCGTTTACAACCTTTACATTGTTTTCTGCTAGACATGGACTCCTACTCTCCTTCCTCCCCGGTATACCGTCCCGGAGCAGGGTCTGATTGGGAAGAAGACCTTGGGTCACCCGTGTATCGGTCACCAACACCCTCAACTGTCAGGATAAGGCTTAACGTAAGGAATACTGGCCCAAGACTTCGAGCATCTGGATCACCCCCACCCAGAAACCAGTATCAGACACCCCATCTACACACTCGGTTACCACCCCCACTAAGAGACCCATATCTAATGCCCGACCCATACCATCCTAACCCTTGGGCAAGGCATACCATGGCACCTACTAGTGCTATGGGAATTCCAATTGATGACGTTCACCAATAGGTGAGGACCTCAGAGTTTGAGAGGCAAAGGATGGAGCAAGAGATAATGCACGACTTGCAGGGACAGAGAATGGATAGCCTAATGAATTAATTAGTGTATCAAAAGGAGTTAATTTCCATTCTCGAAAAAGAATTGCTTGAGAATCGTACGGAAACAGCTAGCGCTGAAGCCAGATCGACTACCCGAATGACCATAGTGGTGCTCGTCTTGGTGATTATCTTCCTTTTAGTGGGAAGCTACCAGAGACGTTAACATAAATTATATTTATGGTCTTTAAATTTTCAGTTTAAGAACCATTTCCCCTATGTTTTGAATAATGTTTACCATTTCAGCATTTAATAAATTTTATATTTTTGCAACTCTAAAGTTATTATTCATTGATATAATGCGTTGAATGTGAATTTCATCCATCATATTTTCATCAAAATCCTCCAAGTATCACCTTCTTCATTCAACATGATTTAGTACACTACCGGCAATCTCATTCGTAAACAAATCATCATATTAGATTTAAACAACCTCGTTATTTTCAAACCAAACGTTTATCAAACTTTAAAAAGAGTATCAGAAATATAAATTTCCCATAAACATTTTCACTTTGCAAGGGAACTTAATACAACTTATTTTATAAAAATATTACTTCAAATTGATAAATAAGTACGATTTTCCTAATTAAAGTAATTATTTCTAAAACATGGCTAAATTAATATACAACTACTTGATTAGCCAATAATTTCTCTTAAAAATATTCTCCTTATAATAATTGAAAACTTAAAAAGTTTTTCCTATAAACTGTCTATTTATTTAGATTATGTAACTCAATGGTTTCACTACTTTATTTATCTGCAACCAAGAACAATTTACAATTTCCTATTTCCAAACGAAGATCAGTATTTGTAAACACATTTCCCTGAATGTTTTCAGAACCTCCTTGTTACCTGTAGAAGCAAAGACTGATTGCTACTAAATTATTCTAAGTACAAATGCTGCTGATAGGCTTATCAGCAGCATTCAACACATATTGCTGCTGATAGGCTTATCAGCAGCATTCAACACTTGTTGCTGCTAATAGGCTTATCAGCAGCGTTCAACCAATGTTGCTGCTGATAGGCTTATCAGCATCATCATTCTCATTCTTGCTGCTGATAGCTATGTTCCTTGAAGATAAACCGTTGCAGCTGACTATCCATGCCAAGCGTCACTAACAACTTTCTGCAAAAGCAACTGACACACTCAAAGCAGAAGGAACCTCAATGGCACAACCAATAAAACCCAGCAATGCTCTTCTCTAGACATGCAAGCAATGATGCATAAAGAAGACGCTTCAATAAAGTTAGCTAGTTACGGTCTGTGTTCGATCTGATCCTTAGAATCAAGGGTCTGTCTTGATTCTAAGTTAGTATAAATACTGTGTAAACACTTCACTGTAAGTGTGCTTAATCGCAGAGTTTTCACTTGTAATCGTTTATTCGCAAAGCTTAATACAACAGTGTTCTTATCAGTATTCTTTTTGTCTACTCGATTGTAATTGTGTAGTTGTTATTGTTTCCGCCAATCTCAACTAAGAACAGAACCATCTTGTAATTTCACGATCCTACAAGTGGTATCAGAGCTTTGGCTCAGATTAAACAAACTAACACTTGTTTATTCACTTCTGGTTCTATTCTAAACTCTTTTGTTTTATCAAGTCACCCAAAACCACGAAACAAAAATGGCACAAAGCAATGGTTTTGAAGACATCGGAAGCATCAACCGACCACCAAGATTGGTGACGGGAGAAGACTACGACATGTGGAAAAATCGCATGGAAAGTTTTTTCTGCTATCAAGAGTACGGAATGTGGAAATCCATCAGGGATGGACCCTACATTCCGATGGTGGCATCTGCTGACTCTGGAGGACCAACAGTTCCAAAGGATCCCTCCAAGTACTCAGAAGAGGATATCAAGAAAATGGAGGTGGACTTCAAGGCACTAGGAGCCATCCAAATGTGCCTTCCAAACGAAGTTTTTCATAACTTCAGAAGTTACAAAACTGCTAAGGAGCTGTGGGAGGCCCTCGAGAAGATGTTTGCTGGATCTGAGGAAATTAAGGAAAACAGAAGAGACATCCTTAAGCAGCAATACGAAAACTTCATCTGGAAGGAAGGTGAGTCTCTAACTGTTTTATATAACAGATATACTTATCTTGTAGGTGAGTTGCAGTGCTCAAAAGTGAAGTTGGAGAATGAAGACATTCTTAAAAAATTCATCAGATCTCTACCTAGTTGCTGGACACTCACAGTGTCCATCAGAAGAACTGAGAATCTAAAGACTCTTCAGATGATTGAGCTATTTGGTATGCTCAAAACCTATGAATTAGAAATGATTCAGGCCAAGGAAAGGAGCTCAAGCTACCAAACAGCCTCCACATCCAACACCACCTCATTTGCTTTTCACTCTGAGCACTTAGGCCCAAGTACTAGCAATCCTCCCATAGTCACACATCCTCAAACTCCCACCTCTAAAACAAACACATCACCATTTCTCCTTGAAGCTCCTTCTCAAGCCTCAACCACTGCTACTTTTGTTTCTGAAAACTCAAGCAACATGTACTTTATCAAGGAGGATCTTGAGTGCTTCCATCCAGATGACCTAGAAGAAATGGACATACAGCACTCGTATGCCATGCTCTCCATAAGAGCAAAAAGGTTCTACTCTAGAACCGGACGACCCATTCCAAGCAACAGCTCAAACACCAGAGTTGGCTTGGATAAAAGCAAATTAAAATGTTACAACTGTAACCAACTGGGTCATTTTGCTAGAGAATGCAAGGCACCTAGGGCAAACCCAGCAGCTCACCAAGCCCAACCAAGACATCAACAGCAACAAGCTACTCCTCCAGCTCAAACTGTAGCTTGTGCAGCTGTTGGAACATCTGACTTTGACTGGAGCTTCCAGTATGAAGATCTGCCTACTAACAACCAAGCTCTTATGGCAGACACAACTAAGATACCGCCTCAGGTATATGAACATCTATGTTCCCAAGCCTGTATTGATAAGGTTTTAGGCTACAGAAAGCATAATCAAAACCTAATAGATCAAAATGAAGAGTTTCATCAAATGAAATCTGAATTCAAAAGGGTTGAGGACAGTTACAAAGAAAAAATTAACTGCTTAAAGAAAGAGATTTCATCATTAAAACATGAACAAACCAATCTTGAAACTCAGATTGATGATCTACTAGCCAAATTAAAAGCTACGAGAGCAGAATTGGCAGAACAAAAGGTTCATGTCGACAAATATGAATTTGCATCCAAAAAGCTGCAAAGACTTTTGGATGCTCAAATTCATGATAAGGTAAAAACTGGTGTGGGGTATCATGCTGAACAATATCAAGCCGTTGCACCTCCTGCTAACTACATGACCATTCATGAACCAAGCTTCAATCTGGCAAATCTTGAAATGGCCAACAGAAACCTTGATCCTTTTAAGGATGAACTATTGGTACAAGAATGCACTACCTCATCAGAGTCTGATTCAACTTACTCAGACTTCACTAAAACAAGTGAAGCTTCATCTCCTCCTGTCCCTCAAGTCACTCTGACTAAAGATGAAGTCCATTCAGCACAAGTACCAGCCATTTCAGTACCAGTCTCTACACCATTCAAACAAATCAAAATTAGCTATCCTCCAGAAGGTAGGAAGATAAATACTGAAAAGGGCCAGTCCTCATCTTCAGTCCAGCCAAGAAAGGTGTTTGACATATGTCATGCGCCTGGAGAAAGAGTTCAATATGTTTAAAAAACATTGGAAGAAGCTACGTTTGAGCACAACAAAGCTCACCCTTGGAATTTCAAAGACCTTTTCAAAAGAAAGGATTATGTTTCAAGGGATAAACTGGCAAAATCATGTTTTGTTTGTGGAAAATATAACCACACTGCCAGCACCTGCTTCTACTACCTTCAGCAGCAAATAAACCTTAAGCAACATGCTTTTGAAAAGACAAAGAAGAACAAAAAGGTAAGAAGATTTGAAGCTAAGACAACTCAATTCAGAAAATCTCTTTCTCCATCAAGGGAGCAGTTGTCAAAACCTAAACAATCTTGCATCATCTGTGGAGAAGCAGACCACTTTGCTGCAAATTGTAAGTTTAATCCTTTCAATCAGATTCCTCTTTCAACACCAGTCATACAAAAGCCTATCAGTGAGGTGAAGAAGGATAGGCATACGTCGGTTCCTAAGCCATCAGCCGTCAAAATAACTGCTGCTGATCGAGTAAAGCCCAAGGAACAAAAGGGAAAGCGTTCAGCAGCAACAAAATCTGCTCAAGTAAAACAATCAGCAGCATCAAAATTTGCTGCTGATAAGCCGAATACAAAATCTACTGCTGAAAAGGCAAAGAGAGCTGGAAGACCACCGACTCAACAATGGAAGGCAAAGAAACCACCAAGCATCATCATCGGTTCAGTTGAGTGCATCTATCCTTTACTGTAAATATGCCAATCTTTTAATGTAAATAAAAGTTATAAGTCAGCAGCATTTTTGCCACTCAGCTGCTGATAGGTTTAATATTCAGCAGCAAAGAATTTGTCTCTGACTACCTTAAGTTATCACTAGGAACAAGTTTCCTGCGGATAGCTTTAAGGCCGTCAGCAGCAACATCCCTGCTGCAGATCATTGCATCTATCAGTAGCAATTAAGTTTGTTGCTGACAGACTTAACCTTCCGCAGCAACCAAAGTTGCTGCGGATAGGCTTACTCATCCACAGCAACCAAGTTTGCTGCTGATGGGTAAACTTAAGTCCAAAATTAACTTTTACCCGCTGTAAAAGAAAATAACGTCAGTCTTTACCATGACTGCCTCGGTGTATTACAGCTGTAACAATGAAAAGTAAATAAGGTTGTACTCTACAAGTCATTCTGCTTTTTCTCTCATCTTCCGCTATAAGAACAAATCAAGTTTTCCTTACCACCTCTTCACATTCAATTCAACCCTAACCAACTATCACTTTCACCCAAAGTCCCCACCACATTCAAAGCTCTCCATATTCTTCATACTCTCAGTCTCCACCATATTCAAATCATCTCTCTAAAATCAAACGGCTATGGCAGATATCGACAACCCAGATGACAAGTTTTCCACATACCATAACCTAACCAAGGCTTCCATGGTATGGTCACTAACCAAGGCTTCAACTTTGCACATCTCATTTTTGAGGGTTTGCGATATAACCTTCAAGAGGGTGCAAAGCAACAATTTTTTATGTACCCAAGGTTCTTGCAGGAAGTTTTCAATCAAGAACTAAAAGAACTTTCAAAACCTGCAAGAGTCTACATCATGTTGGGTCATAAAAATAACATTTTTCAAAGCATGAGAACTGTTTCCAAAAAGTTCTCAGGGGTCAACGTTCCATTGTTATCTACAATGCTGAATGTACAAAGTACCCAGGGTGACAGCTCAGCAATCCCAGCTGATACTGATCCCACACCATCCACCTCACATCCTGAACAACAGTCTGCATCCACCATTCGAACCCCTGTGCACACTACTGAGGATGCACTAGCACAAACATTACTTACACCTGTTTTGGATGTTATCGTTCAACCAGAACACAGGGCCCAGTTGCAACGACATATACTAGGAAAAGGGGCAAGTGCCTCCAAGGCCCAAACCCAACCTAACAGCCCTCACTCAGAATCACAACATTCTGGTGAGAATATCACAAGGGAGAGCCACATTATTAGGGAGACTCCTTCGGATGACTCCCTATTAGGATCAGGATCACCTCCCGGATCCGTAGAACAGCCCCCTGAGCCCTTCCTTTCACTTCTGAACTTAAGTGTTCAGGAACCTGATCAAGATGATGTACCTTCTCCAACTACCACTATCTCGGAGGTACTGATTGATCTTGCTTCTAACACACCTAACCCAAGTTCATCTACCCTGAAGGTCCACTCTAGGAGCCATGAAAGAGTGGATGTGGAAGAGGCTGTCACTACTGCTGGTCCATCAAATGACCAGGAGGACAGTAACAACATTGTTAAGACCTTAACCATGGTAACTCATAGTGAGGATGTTTCCTTGGAAACTCCCTTCACTGAGAGGAATCCCAGGTGCCAAGAAACCATGGGTGATGGGGATGAAGAGGCTAGGCCTAAGGCCCCATCTGGGTCCAAGGATTCCACAACTGTGGATGAGGACAGACTGAAACTTCATAACTTGGAATTGAAGGCCAGGGTAGCTATGCTAGAGGCAGAAGTGTCCAAACTAATACACCAAGTCTCTATGCATGAAGCCCATCAATACCCAAGTTTAGCCACTCCCTCTCTTGTATCAGTAGGCACCCAAACTAATGCTTACCTGTCTACTAATGCAACCAAAAAGGGGGAGATGTTCTCTATGGAGGAAGACACAGACAGTCGTGACGACTGGATTCAAGAGCAGGTTGTATTTCAAATCTCACTATTCAAGCCGGCCTTTGTACAAGTTCATGACTTGCCAGTCTCAGATAACGAAGAAGAAGAGACATCTGAAGACTGGAAGTTGGTCGTCAGGGCTGTCGATGAAATGCTGAATGATGCTGAAGACACAGAACAAACAAATACACCATTCAGCATCCTTCCTGAAGCAGCAGCCATCATAAGTCAATCCATTACCCCTCAACTTTTTCAAACTACACAAAAGCTAGAATTTGACTCCATTCTAGCTTGGGGGTATGATGGATCAGCTGAGAGATTTTAGATTGGATGGGAGTTTAGTGGTGTAAAAGAGCTAAACTGGAACTCCCTCAATGCCCTCCAAGTCCTACAACTGCATTTAACTAACTGCATCAACACTTCATCAGATCTCTCAGTAGAACTTGCCATTGGCATGTTCCATGACTTGATGGAGGATAATCTACCCCACTTCGACAGACTAATTTAAACAGCAAAACGGGTAGCTTATCCTGAATCTTCGGCAGCAGCAGCAAGAAGACTGACTCCTAGAAGACTTGACATTATAAGGAGCAGTCTTCTCACTAAAGAAGAAATTTGCTGCCTAAGAAGATTTCTGTACTCCTTCATCGTCAAAGACATAGATGTGCTGGGATGGACAAGCACTAAGTCTCTTGACCACACCTTCTTACTAAGCAACGACACCTCTCTCACCATCAACACCAGGAACATCTTGTCACTTCCTACAGACTTTCTCTACAAAATCTTTCAACTCAGGGAAAATATCTGCAATGTCAACTCACGTGAAAGCCAGGCAATGACAGCTACTGTCAGAGCCAAACTTGAACAAGTAGGAAGAATCACTAAGGAAGTATATGTGTCAAACTCTGACACTGACACTGACTCAGCTTCCTCTCGAGTAGACATCTGTACTGCAGCATATGAGTCAAGATCAACTATCAAAGAAATGCTGAAAGAAGTCACAAATCCTGAGTGCAAATCGAATGAAACCAATGACCTTCCCTTATTTACATCTCAAATTGCCAATGAAGCTGAGGCAGAGATCCCAATAGCAGCACCATCATCTGCTGTTGTGGTCAGTGAAGCCGAAGCAGAGGTATCCAATGTAAACAAAGGAAAGGGAATCATGACAGATGAAGATGAAGAGAGGTTGCTAAAAGAGAAAGGAGAGAGGGAAGAGAAAAGAAGAAAAAGAAAAGAAAAGGAGATGGCTGACATTAAAAAGGCTCAAGAAAGAAAAACAGCCATTCTCCTAAGAGAACAAACTATCCAGCTGTATGCTAGACAGCTGGATGAACTAAAAATAAAAATTCCTGCAGTTGACCAGGTTGAAGAAGATGCAGCTCTTGCTCTTCAACTGCATGAACAATTCTACAAAGAAGAGGAAGAACTGGAGGAGAAGAAGAAGAAAGAAGAAGCTAAGTTCAGGATAACTGATTCTGAACTAGCCAAAGAAATGAGGGAGGAATGGATAAAGACTCTAGTTTCTCAAGGTGAGGATGCAGACTACCTTGAGAAACTATCAAATAAAGAAGTCTACAGAGCCTTCATGGGTCAGCAAAGTCAATTGGCAAAGAAGAAACAGGCTGAAGAAGAAGAAAAAGCCCGACAAAAGTCCAAAAAGACCATTGCCTTCAATAAACGGACCCATGAAGAAAGGAAGGTAATGAATGTCTTCCTCAAGGCTAGAGGAGAGAGTGGAAAGAGGCTAGGTCCCATGAACTTCATGAACCTGCAAGCCCTCTACTTCAAAATCAAGAATAATGAGGAAGAAAGATTGGGGAAGAAGGGATCCAAGAAGAGGGTACCAATTAAGGAAGAAGAAGAAACGAAAGCAAAGAAACCCAAGCCTTCTCCCTCACCTACCTCTTCCTCAGTCCAACAACCTTCCTCTCTCCTCGCCAAACCTTCCACTCCTCCACCCAAAAAGTCCAAACCATATCACCCATCCCCCACTCATCAACAATCTCCCTTGAAGAAATCCAAACCCACACCTAAACCAGAAGAATCAAGAGACATAGTTGATTGGGTCTATAATCCACATGATCAAAGGTTTGAGATCTTAAGGGGGAGAACTGAAAAAAGAAGATCTATCTACAGATCTGCTGATGAAGTTCTACAATTGCCAGATTCAGATCTTGGCAGAATTTTGGAGCTGGGTGAAGCTCATGAGCCTGCAAATGAGGGTGGGAAACTTCTTGTGCTAGCCATCAAACACTACTTTAACCCTAGCAAAGATGTGATCATTGACATCAAACCACTCAAGTCCCACTCTCCATTTGTAAGTTGGTCCTATAATGCTGATCTGGACGAGTTCACTTTAACTGATGTAAGGAAGCAGAAGATGAGATGTTCAAGCAAAACAATCCACAAAATGCCACATAAAGACATCAAGACTCTGTCTGCAATTCCACTGAACAATCCCAGCAAGGATCCAAGAGGCTATGAGGTTGAGAGGATAGTCAGCCACATGCAAAAGCTTCAGCAGCAAAGTGATTAGAATAATTTTGGTTGCATCAGTCAAGGGGGAGTTTGTAGAACCAAAGACTGATTGCTACTAAATTATTCTAAGTACAAATGCTGCTGATAGGCTTATCAGCAGCATTCAACACATATTGCTGCTGATAGGCTTATCAGCAGCATTCAACACTTGTTGCTGCTGATAGGCTTATCAGCAGCGTTCAACCAATGTTGCTGCTGATATCATTCTCATTCTTGCTGCTGATAGCTATGTTCCTTGAAGACAAACCGTTGCAGCTGACTATCCATGCCAAGCGTCACTGACAACTTTCTGCAAAAGCAACTGACACACTCAAAGTAGAAGGAACCTCAATGGCACAACCAATAAAACCCAGCAATGCTCTTCTCTAGACATGCAAGCAATGATGCATAAAGAAGACGCTTCAATAAAGTTAGCTAGTTTAGCTTTAACGTGTAAAATTAGTTTTTGTATAAAAGATCAACGGTCTATGTTCGATCTGATCCTTAGAATCAAGGGTCTGTCTTGATTCTAAGTTAGTATAAATACTGTGTAAACACTTCACTGTAAGTGTGCTTAATCGCAGAGTTTTCACTTGTAATCGTTTATTCGCAAAGCTTAATACAACAGTGTTCTTATCAGTATTCTTTCTGTCTACTCGATTGTAATTGTGTAGTTGTTATTGTTTCCGCCAATCTCAACTAAGAACAGAACCATCTTGTAATTTCACGATCCTACATTACCCTTCACTTGCCGCTCCAAGAGACGATCCATACCGCGAAGACGTTAACCAACCGTACAAACATCAACGAGATTTAAAGAGCCAGAACCTAACTACCACATCTTACATGAACGCAAAACAACATGCTTTTCCGCAACACCTGATCACATGCAAAACTCGTTAGTATATGTCACGTACGAAATTCAATAACTTACATATGCACGTTCACAAGATACACAACACGATCACACAACACACGAAACTTTTTCATTTGCAATGCACACGATACTAGATTGACCACATTGAACATGAAACTTATTTGGTTACAAAGTACATGATACTAAATTAGGCACATTATACAATATACATGATACTAAATTATTTACATTACACAAGGAAGCTTATTTGTTTACATAATGCATGATACTAAGTGGTTAATATCATACATGAAATTCGTTTCTTGCCATATACATGATTCTAAATTGTTCACGTTAGACATGAAACCTATTAGATTACAAGCTACATGACACTAGATCATATATGAAACTTGGTTGCTACATTATACACAAAACTAAATTGCTTACAATTGTTGCAATTAATTGATTACATTATACACAAGGCATGGTCATACACTTTGTTCACAAAGTTGAAAACCATAACACATTGAAGCTACTCGGGGTTTGACGTATTCTTGTTCAAACACGATGAAGCTGTAATACTTTAAAACAACTTGGTGTTTGACATATTCTTGTTCAAACATGAGTAAACTACGGAACTTTAAGTTATACTACCTTATTACTCTTTAGTTGCTAACTGACTTGACTATCTAGGGACACAGTTACTTATTAGCAACTCATATGTGAAAACAATAGACATGAACTAAGTGAATTTGTGCCCCCTCTTGACCTGCACACAACAGAAGGATCTATACGGACCATGCGATGATTCGAGTAATTAAGGGTGCACACGTAATTATAAAAGTCAGCGCATGAAAAACATAGTAAATTCTATCGTGTGTTAGGACATAAAAATTATCGTGATGTATAGTAACGAAACTGAGATGATATGATAAGGGCATGGTGGATACGCCATTGATACTTCCTATATATAAGTGTTCCTGTCATATTATCAAAAGTAGCGTTGTTCGTGTCACGTGAAGTTTTATGTTATCTTGACCTTGGCCAATGCTTGTGAAATCTTTTATCCAGTAACGTATCTTAAACATGCTAGACTACATCTTAAACAAGTTTGGATCATCAAATTTTAATCGTTCTCATTTCAAGGGAAACATTCCATCTTTGGAGTCTAAAATATTCTTCTGACAACTTTCTCTTAAACTAAATCCACTATCATCATTCATGCTTAACTTTGAGAAACAGACCTGAATCTTGTTATCAATCATACTCCTCAATCAAAATTTTTTTATTCTCTTTCATTGAAAATCCAAACGTGGCCCGGAATTTACTTGGGAACGTGAGGATCAAATGAAGCTAAAGTAACCACATCTCTTTCCTGATTCAGTAACCTCCATTAGTTGAATTTCGGGACGAAATTCCCTCAACATGGGGATACTGTAACATCCATGATTTCCTAGTATTATTATTATTATTATTTTTATTCTATACAAAAAAATGACATCCGTTTCAATCCTGTATTTGTTTAAGCACTTTTTGTCACCTTAATTATCATTAATAACATGTATCAATACAAACATTTTTATCTTGCATTACATATTATTTTCTCTGACATGTATATATATATATATATATATATATATATATATATATATATATATATATATATATATATAACACATGTGAGTATATTTATACATATATAAGTAAACGTTTCATTATCATAAATACATACCAAAGTAAAGCGTGGGGGTTTTAACCTCGTATTTACATCTTTTATTTTTAGTATATATATATTTAATTGTAAAAATATATAAATATATATATATATACATTTTTCCGTCAAGTTAAATAGTTTGATTACAAAACCTAGATTTTATAAAAATGAGGTTTTAAAATTCCAAAAAAGAATGATAATAAAATAAATAACAAGTGTTATGGTTCTATAAGAGAAAGAATTATAAATTTATTAAATTTTAAATGGAAATTGAACCCCATTTTTCTCACTTAAACCCATTCTTTATCATTTGAACCCCCACTCTAGCCTTTGAACCCCCTTTCCCGTGATTTTGAACCCTGGAACTAGTTTTTACACAATTTTTACTCTAGAAAGTCAAACCACAACAAATCTTCCACCAATTCCTAGAATTACGGGATTTAAATCATACCAATCAACATCTAAATCGTTTATGATTGTTTGGGAACTAGAAATTATAGCAAATGATTGAGAACTCGTGTTTTTTTTACCCATTTGGGAGTTTCGACAATGGGTTTCAAAACCCTCAAATCACGTCCCAAAAAACCCGCAAATCCCGCTCAGTTACGACTGTAAACGCGTTCTTATCACACCTCCTTATATAACTAGTTCAATTACAAGCCTCAAGACCTCCAATTTCATCTCTTTCTTCCTCCAGGTTCGCGATCGGCGCTAGGGGTTACGGACCCCTCTTTTGCAACAATTCCAAGTCAAATCAGGTAACCCTCCATCCCTATTCTTTTCTTTCTTGAAATCGACATGGCCTTGTGATTTTTTTTAGGATTGGTGCGTGATTGGGATTTAGGGTTTGAAGGGGGAAACTCTGATACACTGGGATTGTTTTAAGAAGAAGCAGCAGCGAAACTCTTAGATAAAAATATATGTTCTGGTACCTCTAACACTCACAGGCCTCTAGCCCAGTGGTAAGACTCAAGCCCCCTTGAGTCAAGGTCATGGGTTTGAAACCCATTGATCTTTTTCTTTTCTGTTTTAATTTCTTTGAGCACACTTAAATATATGATTTTGATTGCTTTCTAAATGAATCAATTTTAATCCTTTTCCAAACGTACATTACTCATATTTATCAAATGTGTATATCTTGTTAAAAAAAATATATTGTTAGATATTTCCTTTACATAAAAAGGAGTAAAACATGTTCTTTGAATAATTATTAAAGAATTACTTGAACCTTTATTTAAAACTCATTATGTTACTTATAGTGTCAAATTTAATTGAAATTATAATTCTAAATATTTAGTCTTCATTTTAATGTCATAAGTTTTATTAAACAAAAAAGGGTTATAAATGTTTTAATAACCTAAACCTTTATAACATCATGATCTATAAAATACTATTAATAATAATACGATTTAGTTAGTGTTACTAATTTTAATAACTATTTTATTAATGAATATTTATCATATTATCACTTTCACAATTAACACAATATTAGTAGCAAAAAAATGATTTCTGGTTAAATAATTTTATGATCTTACTAAATGGGTTTTCATAAATAATAATATTACGATTTGCTTAACTAATTTATTCATTTTAAATTATATCTTTATGAATATTATTATCTCATGATATTTCAAAATGATGAGTATTTTAATATCCTAATTTTGTTCACCTTAGACATTGTCTTAATAATATAAATATTGTAGTTATCATATCAATACTTTTTACAAATAACTCTTATTGTTGACACCTAAAACTCCCTTATAAATATAATCTATAAGACATCATTATTCGTGTTCTCGTTCGTTCGTCCGTTCCTAAATCTTAATGTCCTAATCGTTTCGTTCTCATCCCTTTTAATCGTTTCTATATATTAAATAACATATCGTATTTAACTTAGGACGCCTTTAATTCTTGTTGCTACAAGTTTCAAGTTCAACCCTCTACTTATCAAGGTGAGTATTACATAGCCCCTTTTACTCTTTTACACTTTTTGGGGTGAAACATGAACTCTATACACACAATTGCTTACATTTACACAAACTACACAAACACAAATCCTCTTTACATCCATGTATACAAAATTTGAGCTTTATGTTTGAGTGCTAGGTGTGTTAACTGTTTGTGTGCAATTTATGTGCAATCATTAACTATTCAAGCCGACGGTTAACAATGATAGATCTATTGAGTCTGACAAACCCACCCAGATTGGGGTGATTGTTACCGACAACATAATTTGCATGATAGTTACAAAGGTTTGATTGTACTTTGGTTACACAATAGTTGCTCCCCATAAATGTCTTATTTTATCATGATATGCAAGGATTTGTTTATTTACATCTATACACTATCTATGTACAAACCTATGTATGCTCACCAACTTTTTAGTTGACCTTATTTTATTCATGTTTCAGGTGCTAATGTGTTAGTTTGATCAAGACATGCTACACTTAAGTTTAGACTTAGTTAATTTTAAATGAAGAACCATTTGTATTTCAATTATGTACTTTTGAACTTGGTTGTTTTGATTTGTTTGAAATAAAATTTGATGATTAATATATTGAAATCTAGTCAACCTTGTGCTCATGAACAGTCTACATGTCCCGCCCCGACGTTTCCGACGTCGGTTAGGGTGTGACAAAAGTGATCCAGGCTTCATCCAAAGCCTGGACCCATCCACCCGGTTCACAAGTTAGAAAATTGCCTATCCCATGCAGGGATCCCCAAACACAAAACAAAATTTGTTTTTAACAGGTACCATCAAGATAAATCAAGTAGAAAAACCATGGATACCAGGGCTCAAGCCTAGGCATCATTACCCTCATTTCCCTGGTTTGCTTGCTTTTCACCATCACCAGCTCTAGCATCCTCAGCAACCTTGCTAGTCTCCACTGCTTCACCTCCAAGCTTAGCCAAAGAAGAACGCCATCCCTGAAGATCCCAGGCTGTAGGATCAAAACCTTCAGTAGCAGCTTGGTCAGCCATCTGGATCTTGGATTGAAGAATAGCCATGGCCGTAGACCTCTTGGCATTATCCACAGTCTCCTGCAACTTCTGCTCGGACTGAGCCAGATCCTCCTATAGTTTTTCCTTCAAAGTTTGGATCTCTTTCTCCAAGTACTTGGACTTGTTGGCAGCAATTTTTTTCAGATCCTCAACCTTCTCCAAAGCTTCTTCAGCGTTCTTCTCAAGACCCGGCAAGATTCGAATACATGAGTAATTTAGGAATCCTGACATTAACTTAGGGATACCAAAACGTTACTTACCAGGTTCATCAAGCCAGGTTCATCAAGCCTTTTAGCTTCTTGGTAGTTTCAGCAGAATCCATACCCTCAAAGAATTCTAGATCCATCACATCCGTTGTCTTCCTCCTTTTGCTTCTAGAAGCCTTAGACCGTAGGCCCGGGATACGAGACTTGATGGTGGCAGGTGTGGAACCTTCCTTCTTGACAACAACAGCCCTAGACAAAAGGCTATCAAGATCAGACAAAGCAAACTAGGAACTCGACTTGGGGATTCCTACACAAAGATAAAGCTATTCAGAATCATAACATTTTGGCAACACAAATACTAATTGTTCTGTACCTGAAGACATCTCAAATTCAGAACGTTGGGTCTCAAAGGTCGCTTCACTGACAGTGGACTCAGAAAAGAAGGATCTCTCCCCCACGGGTATTTCTAACAAGGCTTCGATTCTCTTTTTTGTGTCACTTCTTGCAGGAACTAGTTCAGCAAATTTTGGAGCTACACAAGGATAAAACAAAGATCATTAGCAGCAGGTGAAATGTAATATAAATTACAGGGATCCTAGCTATTTCCTACCCTTTTTAACCCATTTAAGCGGCAAATGTTTCCCACCGGGGATTGAATCTCTCCTTACAAAGAAGAACTTTCCCTTCTAGTCAGTATCATTTTGGGTGGCTTTCGGAATCAAATGAGTTTGTCCTGACTTAAGTTGAAGAACGAATCGAGAAGAACCATGGGTTCTCAAATTATAGACTGAGGCTAGCTCAGGGACGCCAATGGTCAAAGAATGAAAACGATTCAACTTTTCCAAAGTTGCTAAAATCCTCCAAACCATCGGCATGATTTAGGAATAGCAAAGACTAGTAAGTTTGAAAAACTCGGTGATGAGTGGAGGAAAAGGATATGACAGACCTAGAGTAAAAGGATAGCTATGGAAGCAAACCCATGTTTTAGAAATCAAATCCGCTTTTGTTCAAGAATCGAAAGGTCTAAAAACGGTTTTTTGAGGAAAAATATTGTTTGATTTCAAGAGTTTGATCTCCGAATCAGTGAAAGAACAGAGTTCAAGATCAGAGTGATCAAGGATCCCCTGATCAATGAAGTCCTCTATTGTTTTCTTACCCATGAATGTGAAAGATTAGAAAGAAAGAAGAAATCAGAAATCAATGAAGATTTTTACCTGCTTAAGTCTTGAGAAGGTTGGAATGAAGAAGAAGAGGGTAATAATGAATTTATCCTGCAGGAAGGCAACGGTTAAATCGTCTCGGAAATCGGGAACGATCATATCGCATCCCTATCATCATTTACTATTTGAATTTTAAAATTTTACAGATGTCGATATAATTGACAGCTGTTAAATTTGGGGACAGTTGTTAGGGGTCATTTTATAGCTAAGGATCCTGGATCTTCAACGTACTTCGGTATCCTGACAGGTTTCGGTATCCTTAATTTACATATTACCTAACCTTTGTATCTTTCTTCTATCTTGACCAATACGCAGGTAAAACGTGCGAAGTCAAATTCATCCCTGAAGAATCGCTCTTGAAGTCAAAGAGAACGTGTAGAAGACGCGTGGATTGGCCTTCAACGGTCATATTTGAAGAGTAAGTCGATTCCGGGATTTTCGGATAGTTAGTTAGCATAATCTCTATATGTAATCAGCAGCTTGGTCAATTAGAAAACACACAAAAACGCACTTAGCAATAGAATACACTCGCAATCAGTTTTGTAACACTTAGATATAGATCATTTGCTGCTCAACACCTGTAATTCTTTGTCATTTATTGAAGAAATGAGGCAGGTGTCGATTGTCACCTCCCGAGGTTTTATGCCGAAGATCCTGAATGATCAAGGGCTTTCCTCGTAAACAACCGTGTCACTCTTTACATTTTTACATTGATTTTACAAGCACACTACCTCACAAACTAAGTTTGGTTACAAAATTAGTCTTGTTAATTTTTACCCAAAACAATGTTAATAAATTATAGATTAGTAAAAGTCTAAATTAATACTTGATGAAAAAGTAAAATATATGTGTATATATATATATAATCGTATGAAACATATATATATATATATATATATAATCATATGAAATATATATATATATATATATATGTGTGTGTGTGTTTAAGTTTGGTAACTTGGAAAATTGTTGAGCATGAAAGTATGTGTTCATATAAAGGGGTTAAATGTATATTTGAATGAATGATCCAGTGTATGTATACTTGTTCAGAAACCGACACATATAGATATATGTGTGTCTTGTAACATCTCAAAAATAAGATGACGATTAAAATAACGGGTTAGACGTGAGGCGAAAGGAATAAATGAACGAGGCGTGATGGGCTGGCGAACTTGAGGGGAGGATTCCCTTCCCTATAAATAGCCTAACACACTCCACATTTCTCTCATTTGCAAGTTTTAGAGAGAGAAACCGTAGAGAGAGAAAGTTGGCGGATCGATCCAAGATTTTAGAAGTGCGTTGCTCCATAGCTCGTGAGAGGAACCTCCAAATCAGAAGCTCGATATAGGTAACGATCCGACCTAGATCTGAGTTTTTGTTCGTTTTTGGGTTTTTCGGGTTTGGGACGAAAATGTGACGTTTTTACGGATGAAACTAGAAGAAAAACATAGATTTGAGTTCTATAATGAAAATCAAACGTTTTGAATGTAAACAAGTTCGAGATCTTGACGAGATCAGACCCGAATGCGAAAGTTAGGGTTTTTGCGGGGAAGCAGATCATGCGTACTTATCAAGTACGCCTGAAGAGGATCCTGCGTACTTTTCAAGTACGCATGAAGAGGGTCCTGCGTATTTATCAAGTACGCATGAAGCAAAGTTTGCGCACTTATTAAGTACGCAAGAAGAAGGCCCTGCGCACTTGCTAAGTGCGCGGGCATCAGGCTGGTTAAGTAAAGTCAGTATGTTTAGAAAGTTAAACCATTAGAGTCGGGATTTGGTCTGATGTGTATTTAACTAATCAATTCAGATCTGAAGTGACGTTGGGGGACATTTGTTTAGGACAACCCAGATTAGCATATCAGGTGAGTTCTAGAAGCCCTTCTTTAAATGTTTTAATTAAATGTTTTTGGGCTGGTGTGCATACATACGGAATGATGTTTTGAAATGAGGTTTACGAAACGAGGTTCACGAAATGATGTTTACGATGTGATGTTTACGATATGATGTTTACGAAATGGTGTTTACGAGATGATGTTTATGAAATGTTTTGCCAAATGAAACTTACGAAAGGTTTACGAAAGAGATGATGTTTTGTTTAATAAAACGTACGAATGCTTTAACTAAAATGAGGTAAAGGTTTTATGAAAGTCACGAATGAACGAATCTACCACGAGTTCCTACGGGAGCTAAGGTATGTATGTATTGGCCTCACCCTTACGGGGGGCCTTTGTGGCTGGCTAACGGTTGTACAACTGGTTGATGATGGGGTGACGACGGTCACCCATGGGATTACCGGGATCCCGATGGAAGGTACTATTCCTTGCGGGGGAATAGTGCCTATGTTATGTTCTGTCTTCCTAGAGGTAACGAGCCGCCTTAGGAGACATATGTTTGGTCTACCTAGAGGTAACGAGCCTTAGTAGACATATGTTTGGTCTACCTAGAGGTAACGAGCCTTAGGAGACATATGTTTGGTCTACCTAGAGGTAACGAGCCTTAGGAGACATATGTTGGGTCCACCTAGAGGTAACGAGCCTTAGGGGACCTGGTGACGAGTGACTTAGAGGTAACAAGCCTTAAGTTCATCCACTGGTATGTGATGTATGGGATTGACGGTTACGAGAAGCACAGATTCGGTTCATGTTGACTTATGTTATGATGCTATGTTACGATGGTTTGATGATGTTAAGTTGTTGCATGTTTTACGTACGCTTTTGTTAAAAAAATGTATGTTATGTTTTTGGCAAAATGTTTATGTTAAGGTTTTGTGTAAAGCTAGAACTCACCAGCGTAGCTGACTTTTTAGTATGCACATTCAGGTTAAGGGCAGGTTATGGTGATGGACGGTGATGCTTGGCAAGCGAAAAGAGTTACCCGGATGATACGAAGACTGGAATCCCGTTATAAGTTGTTTATATTATGTTTATGTATTTGACAATGTTACGCTTCTGCATGTATGAACAAGTTTTAATTATGATGAATGAATGATTCCGTTGCGTTATTTGATATTCAAGTTTAATAACTGTTTGTGAATGAGGAAATCCAACAAGTGAGGCCTCCCGGGTTTGGGGCCTTATGTAACATCCCAAATAATAGAAAGTAAATAAAAAGGAAAAGAACAAGTGGGCTTGGCCCAGATTTCGGCCCATGGGCCGATATTAGAAGGAAACCCTTCTACATCTGCACACAGCCTCTCCCCATCCTCTCATTTACGCAAGACTAGAAAGAGAAAGAGAGAGCTCAGTCTAGAGAGAGAAAGATCGGGATCAAGCTCAAAGTCTCGAAGATTTGTTGCTCACTACCTCTGGAGCATAAAGAAACAGGAAAGAAGCAGTAACAGGTAATCGCTATACCTAAATCTGAGTTTTTGTAACTTTCGGGTTAAAGGGTAAAAATCGAGTGAAGAGGTAGATTTTACGTGTGAAACTTGAAACAAACCACATATTTGGGTTCATGGGAAGTAAAGGAACGTTTCGAACGTAAAAAGTTCAAAGCTTGATCGATTAGAATAAATGGCCAGATCTAGGGTTTCTGTTTGGGGAAGATGACTGAGTCATCGAAACTACATAGTTTTGATAGACAAAGTATGACTCGAAACTACCGAGTTTCGATTGTAGCAGACCCATCGAAACTACATAGTTTCGATACAGACCCTAAACTTAAACTACTAAGATTTTACACAAGTCACCACTCGAAACTACATAGTTTCGATAGGCAAAGTATGACTCGAAACTACATAGTTTCGATAGACAGAGTACCACTCGAAACTACATAGTTTCGATAGACAAAAGTATAACTCGAAACTACATAGTTTCGATAGACAAAGTATGACTCGAAACTACATAGTTTCGATAGGCAAAATATGACTCGAAACTACCTAGTTTCGATAGAAAGGGTATGACTCGAAACTACGGGGTTTATACTTAGTAATGTCTAGTGTCATTTAGGAGCAATACCTTATGCATATAACTTTATTATACAGATCGTGAGTAACCCTAGTGACGCTCAGTGACCAATTGAGAGCATTTCTGAGACCACCCATCAGGTGAGTTCAAGATCCCTATTTTACTGTTTTAGGGTGGTGTGCATACTCAAGAATTAGACGTTTATAAATAAATGTATATTATTTAATTAAACGTTTTGTAAGAAAGAAAGATAACGGTTGTTAAACCGAATGTTTTGACAGGAAGAAAGATAACGGTTGTTAAACCGAACGTTTTGAAAGAAAGAAAGAAAGAAGAATGGTTTATTTAACTATATGTTTTATAAACAAGAGAAAGAGAAGAAAGAATGGGTTATTTAACTATATGATTTATAAACAAGAGAAAGAGAAGAAAGAATGGTTTACTTAACTATATGTTTTATAAACGAAGAGAAGAATAATAAGTCAAATACATTGTCTAATCTGTAAGAGTATGCTTATACGACGAAAGACTTGGAGTAGTAGCGTAGTCCTAGAGGCTAGTGCTACTCTAAGCATAGTAGCAAGTCTTGAGGTAGTAGTATAGTCCTTGAGACTAGTGCTACCCGAAGCCGATGCTGCGTCATGGACAAGTCCATGATGTACCATGAGAGAAATCGGGACAGTGCTCGGCAGGGCATTGTAACGAGGATGTTGCAACTGGTTAAGATGAGTAACGACGGTTACTCTAGCGGCGACGGTCGCTAAGAAAGAATGAAGAAGCCCGCTTGGGGGCACAGAAAGTCGGTTATCGGCCTTTGGACGTTGAGCCTTAGGGAACTTTAACCGCGAGAAAGAGTTCCTTCGGGAAGTAAGAACGAAGAAGCCCGCTCGGGGGCACAGAACAGATTGTAGACATTAATGTATGACTTAAAGAAAAGAGTACAAAGTAAATACGTATGAATATAGAAGAAGAAAGAAAGATTTTTATACGTATGTATTTTAAAGAAGGAAGACATATTTTAATGTGTATGTATTTAAAGAATAAAGAAAGATTTCATTGTATTACGTGTATAATATAATACGTATATTTAAAAGGGAAAATCCTTTTTATATATATATAAAGCTAAAGAAAACTTGAACTCACCAGCGTTAGCTGACAATTTTAGTATGCACATCAGGTAGCAAAGGAAAGGAAAAGAAATGATGCCGCGAGGGCTTAGGAGTGAATGGCTGGATGGCTGCTGCTGATGAAGACTGACATCCCCATTTGCTAGTTTTAGATTGTTGAACTATGTTTAAATTTTAAGTTTTAATTGACTCTGAATTTTGTAAAGACTTCCGCTGTTAGTTTAATGTTTGATTCAAAGTTTAAGAACTATGTATATGCAATGTTTGCCAACTGTGAGAGGTACCCGGTTTGGGTTCTTTCACCTTACATGTCTGAACATAAATGGTAGAACATGGAAAGTTGTTAAACATATGCATGTAAATATATATATATATATATGAATGATGGAAACTTGTTAACTCGGAATGAGTTATGAAACTACTAAATAATTTAAATCGTATATATGTATATAACTTGTTTATAGTTGATAACATAGAACGTGGACATGAGCACATGAAATCTAAAGACGTTCGGTTTAGAATAAATGATCGTATGTTATCATGAAATATATTTAAGCGCAAGTTGAAATATGCTTATACTTGTGTGCATATATTGGTATAAATAAGTGCATGTTGAATAGAAACAAATTAATACATGTCGTTCGGAACAAGTAATTGCATGTGGACGTGTTAACGTGATTTATGTGCACGTAGGGTAATTGACATGCGTAGAACATACTTGAACGATATTTGTGATTTTATATAATTATTTGTAAGAAATAAATATATGGTTATACGTAGACTATAATATGAATATATTATAAGATGTTGCAAAAATAATATTTATTTTTTATAAAAGTAACAAGTCACCAATATGGAAATATAATATTTTCTCGGAAAATAAGTAACCGTCTAGACTGGAATAATAATCACCAACAAGTCGTCGCGTTTAAACACTGTTTTATTAATTAAAGACGTACTTAACGGGATTCGTTAAGTCGGGTGAACAACTTGCGTCTAAGACGGTTAATCTTAACACGTAAGGTATCCTTGTGTATTTAGGGTACGGATAAGCGGGGTTTACGGTTATTCAAGTTTTTGCTAGCATTCTGTCGAGGTGAGTTTCACGGCCCCCTTTTAACTCTTTACTGTTTTGTAAACATCGGGGGAGAAACATACTTAACTAATTATGTTTTGGAAAAACATGTATACTCTGGTTTAACTCCTTGTGAGTTCATTGTTCCCCTTTTTCTGGTTTTTGAAAGGTTTTGGGGAGGAAATATACTTATGACTATTTTTCATATATTGAAATGAAAGAACAAGGACCAGACCGTTATGGGTGCATTGAGGGAACAATTATAGGGCACGTAAAGTCCCCTGGAACAAACATATTTAGTAACCATTAGCTATGGTCATAGCCTGAGATTATGTGGATAGTACTATTGGGGGTGACTCCCCCGGTCATGATTAGTCATGCTAACCAGGGATCCATATGGCCAATTGACCGCATATCGTCTTATTCTCGTGGTATAGCGAGGGAGAGGCATTCATTGTCATGTTTTGGTTACGGTCTCGTGCATTACATATTATTTGTATTCTTTACAAGCTTACAAATGGGGTCAATTGGTCAGGAAATGTTCAATTCATTGGTTATATATATACTATTTGATCGGAAAAACTTATTCATTTGAACGTTTATAAACGTTGGAACTACAATAATATCTTATCCAAACCTGTGAACTCATCAACCTCGTGTTGACACTTTTTAAGTATGTTTTTCAGGAAATTGAACGTGGTCGCAATGGTTAGCAATGTAGGATTACATGCATGCATGAACGGATACGGCTTTTCGGGAGATTTCCCTTGTATAACTCATCGTTATGGGTCATACTTGTGAAATCTTAATCTTTTGTAAACTCAAATAGATATTTTGGGATGTAAAACTTTAAATTTGATTATGTATCCAATTATTATGTATGTGTTTGTGGTAATCATATTCTTTGGAAACCATTGAACGTTACGCCTCGCGTTTTCTCCTAGGCGGGGTGTGACATCACCCCCAATATTACTATTCATATAATCCTAGGCTAAGACCATAGCTAATGGTTACAAAATGTTAATGTTGTTCTGGGGACTTTTAGCGCTCTATTGTTCCTTATGTAAACATACAGTCTGGTCTTTGTTCTTTCATTATATGAAAAATGTTACAAATATGTTTTCCTCCCCAAAACATTTCAGACCAAGAAAAAGGGGACAGTGAAACTCACAAGGAGTTAACCCAGAGTATTCATGTTTTCAAAACATATTAAGTAAGTATGTTTCTCCTCCGACGTTTACAAAACAGTAAAAAGATAAAAGGGGGTCGTGAACTCTCCTTGTGTCCGATGAAATCCTAGCAAATAACAATTTGCTAACAATTCCAACCTATCTGTACCCTAATCACACAAGGGTACTAAACTGTTAAGACTACCAGTCATAAATGCAAGTTGTTCACCATGCTTAATGAATCCCGTTAAGAACGCCTTTGTTTAGTAAAAACAGTGTTTTCATGTGACGACTCATTGGTGATTATTATTCCAGCCTAGACGCGTAATATTTTCCGAGAAAATATCATGTTTCCATATTGGTGACTTGTTACATGTATCAAAATAAATATTATTTTTGTAACAACTTATAATATATTTACATTATAGTTGTCACAACCCCAAATTCCACTAATGGAGTTTTACAGTTTGGCGTGTGACAAACCAGGATCTCAGTCATTAGTTACATCAAACGACGCTATATGGGACTTAAAATGTCATAGCATAAAAGTTCAGAGATAAATGCGGAAGCGGTTTATGTCCAATAGTTACTGCGCAAAACAAACGCACCCAAGTTTAGTTTAATAAAAGCAAGTGAATCGTTTTAAATGTTTGCATAAGAATGCAATGACAGTAGGACTCCATGCATGTACTAAGTGTGCAACATGTGCCAAAGTGACCTGAGAAACATGTAAGAAAAAGTTTCAACACGAGGTTGGTGAGTTCACAGGTTTGTATGTAAATAAACTGTTTGAGTGTTGCTGGATCCACATACGTAAGTCACACCTACTGCTAGCTAGACAATGTACAAGTTACCTTAAGCGTTCATAACCGAAGCTGACTATTTATGTTTGAGATGCCTTCCGCCATTGCTAACATCCACAATGGAAAGTGTTTAGGACAATTTACACTCGTTAGACCTCCAATCAAGTTAGCGCGACTAACCCAGGTGGGGTTTGTCAAACCCATTAGTACTACTCAAATTTCCCGCTATACTCCATATATTAACGGTCCGAGTGTGTAAGGACTGTGCATGTTATGTTTGCACTTAGGTACACAAGTGGTAATTACATACTATGTGATCCATGTCCGCGTGTATGTCTCTCCCTGGCTGGGAGACAAGTAACGGATGCCTGTTCGTATGCATGTTTCTCCCCAACAGGAAAACAAGTAAGATAATGTTTGTTTGTACGCATGTTTCTCCCCAACGGGAAAACAAGTAAAATGATATTCGTTTGTATGCATGTTCCTCCCTAACGGGAAAACAAGTAAAATACTGTTTATGTGTATGCATGTTTCTCCCCAACGGGAAAACAAGTAAAAAAAATGTTTGTATGCATGTTTCTCCTAAACGGGAAAACAATTAAAATAATGTTTGTGAGTATGCATGTTTCTCCCTCAATAGGAAAACAAGTAAAATGGGGCCGTTAAACTCACCTGAGTTGTGTACGAGCAGTAGGTAGCATCACACAAGTATGAGATTTGGTACACAAGAGTTGGCCTGCAACGGCTTACGTATGCCCTAGAATTATAAACATAACAATTAGGGACACATTGGGATTTGTGACGACGACACGGAAGATTAGAACGTCTTAAAACATTCTAAGGACTAACGAGTAGACGAACGTGTCCATGGGAATATAGGTTTCTTAATATAATAATTAAGATAAATGCATTACGTCTCGAACGTCTCTAATTACGAATAATATTAAATAAATAAATAAATTCGTACGTTTGCACCACTGAATAATAGCCTAAGAAAATAATATAATTTAATATATTATTTTTAGGTTTAGAGAATCTCACATTTATTAAATCTTTTGGTAAAAATAATAAATATATTATTTTTATTTGATGATATAATCGTGGGTAAATAATATAATGTAGTTATATTATTTAGTTTGAAACGCTAATCAAAGTTTATAAACGTGGCGAAAATAATATATAAATATATTATTTTATTCGAAATCGTGGTTTGAAAATAATATAAATATATTATTTTATAAGTGGGAAATAATACTAAATATGGGTTATAAAATCAAACCCGAGCCTACGGGTGTTTTCTGGTGCTAAAACACTTTAATATATTATTATAATAATAAAGGGATTGATTTTATTTGAAAATATTGTTTGAAAATGGTTTAAAAATAAAAACAGAGACTTGAACCCGGGTCTTTCCCACACAAGCACACACTACTAACCACTCCACCCGCTAGGGCTATCGCATCAGAATCTGGTTTCAAAATCTTTTATCATTCAAGTCCCTGTGTTCCTCCTCTCATGTAAACCCGGATCAAGAACCTCCCCGGTTCCATCGATTTCGATTCTGAGAGGGGTACGATGGCATAGAGGTTTTGTTCATGGGTGATTTGCGAACTTACTGACCAGTTTAATTTGGAAAAGCATCGAGTTTTAGATCGTTTAATTCTTCTTTGAAATCGTCAAAAACCCTAGGATGAACCTGGAATTAAATTGATTGAATCCGATAATGAAAAAGGTTGGATTCATAGGGCTATTACAGATTATTAGATTGCGAAGTTGTCTTTGTAAGTCAATTGGATTAAGGTTGCGTTTAGATCAACAATCGATTAAACCCAAACAATGATGGTGATTAAAACTGTTATGATGACCGTTAATGACATCAACGTGCAAATTCAGTTACTAGTTCGTGCAAACCAACGTTCATGAATTCGAATTTGGATCAAACGCTCACGGGTTTGACTTTCAAAGTCAACGAAATCAACTCTTGGGTAAATACAGAAATAGTCCCTGCATTTTCATGTCTATGAGTTTGGAAATTGACAGAACTAGTCCCTCAGTTTTGAGTTAGGTCAAGAACAGGTTTGTAACTATAGCCGAATTACATGATTGTTCCTTCCAACTCATGCATGTGAGTTTGAAAGATATACAAGATTGGTCCCTAGGGTTTGAGATTTGAGAATTGACAATTCTAGTCCCTGAAGTTTGTGACTAATTAGGGTTTAACTGGATTTGCTAACTGAGTTAGCATGAAAAGTCCGGATTGTCACATATTTGCTAACTGAGTTAGCACGAAAAGTCCGGATTGTCACATCATCCCATAGTTGAATGAATTTTCATCCCAAAAATTAAAAATAAAAAAAAAATTCTTGGTGTCACATCATCCCATAGTTGAAAGAATTGTCGTCCCGAAAATTAGAATAGTACCTTAGGTTTTTGACGTAGAGTGCTTGAACAGATGAGGATACTGGCGCATCATCTGGTCCTCGCGCTCCCAAGTGAATTTCGGTCCGCGTTTCGAGTTCCAACAAACTCTGACGATAGGATTTTGCTAGAAATTTCTTCAAGTTTGAGACATGAAAGACATTGTGTACACCACTAAGTCCTTCAGGTAGGTCCAGTTGATACGCTACTAGGCCCATTCTCTTCACTAACTTGAACGGTCCAACATAAGGAGGATTTAGTTTGCCTCGTTTTTTTGAAGCGGATTACACCTTTCCAAGGTGAAACTTTCAATAGAACCATATCACCTACTTGAAACTCTAATGGTTTACGACGCTTGTCGGCATAGCACTTTTGCTGATCGTGAGCTGCCGCCATACGGTTTCGGATTTGCATGATCTTTTCAGAAGTTTCAAATACTAGTTCAGGACCCGTAAGTTGGCTATCCCCAACTTCAGCCCAACAGATAGGAGTTCGGCATTTCCGTCCATATAATGCCTCGAATGGTGCTGCCTTGATACTAGTGTGATAACTGTTATTGTAGGAGAACTCCACTAAAGGCAAGTGAGTTTGCCAACTGTTAAATTAATCACGCAATCTCATAGCATGTCCTCTAAGGTATGAATGGTATGTTTCGTCGGGCCATCAGTTTATGGATTGTATGTTGTGCTCATGTCTAGACACGTTCCTAGAGCTTTTTGTAAAGATTGACAGAAACTTGAGGTGAATCGGGCATCACGATCCAAGATGATTGAGATTGGCACTCCGTGCCGAGAGACGACCTTTTTAAGATAAGCACTAGTGAGCGGATTTTAGTCAAACGATCTACATTAACCCAGATGGTGTCGCATCCGTTAGAAGTTAGGGGTAGTTTGGTAATAAAGTCCATGGAAGTCTACTCCCATTTCCACATCAGAATTTTCGGTTGATGAAGCAACCCAGAAGGTTCTTGGTACTCGACTTTGACCTTCTAGCAGGTCAGGCACTTGCTAACATAGGTGGCCATATCGGTTTTCATGTTCAGCCACCAATAGGGAACCTTTAGGTCATGATACATCTCATCGGAACTAGGATGAATAGAATAGCACGATTCGTGAGATTCATCCATTACAAGTTCCCTTATGTTCCCGTGCTTTGGAACCCATATTCGCTCTGCGAAGTAGCGAATACTGTCTGATTTAACTTCGAGTTGGTTCTCCATACCACGTGTGGATTCCAACGGTAAGTTTTCCTCTTTAAGGGCTTCAAGTTGAGCACTACAGATCTAATCAGGTAGTCTGGGGTGGATAGTGAGTCGTAATGCTCGAACTTGTCTGGGCTTAGTTTCTTTTTGGCCTAGGGCATCGACTACCATGCTAGCCTTGCCCGGATGATACTTGGTAGCACAGTCATAGTCGTTCAAGAGTTCGATCCAACGACGTCGTCGTATGTTCAACTATTTCTGTTCAAAGATATGCTGAAGACTCTTGTGATTGGTGTAGATAGTGCATTTGGTACCATACAAGTAATGTCTCTAGATCTTTAGTGCAAATACCACGGCTCCCAACTCTAAGTCTTGAGTCGTGTAAATTTTTTTTTATTTTTTTTTCTCGTGGATTTTCAGTTGACGCGAAGCGTATGCGATCACTTTCTCGCGTTACATCAGTACACAACCTAGACCTTGAAGGGATGCATCGTAATACACCACAAAGTCATCCGTTCTTTCCGGAAGAGATAGGATGGGTGCACTGCAGAGTTTCTATTTCAGAAGTTGGAACGCTGACTCCTGGGTGTCACCCCAGTTATAGGGTTTACCCTTTTGAGTTATGGATGTGAGGGGTTGGGAAATCTTGGAGAATCTTTCAATGAAACGACTGTAATACCCAGCCAATCCCATAAATTGTCGTACCTCCTTCGGTGCCGCCCAATTCTTGATTGCTTCTATTTTAGATGGATCGACATGTATTCCTGTCTCATTGACTACATGTCCTAAGAATTGCACTTTGCGAATCCAGAATCCGCACTTGGAAAGTTTTGCATACAGTTGCTCTTGTTTCAGTAATTCCATAATCAAACGAAGGTGTTCCTCATGTTCATCCCTATTCTTGGAATAGATGAGGATGTCATCAATGAAGACGATGACAAACTGGTCAAGGTATGGTTTACACACACGGTTCATGAGATCCATGAATACCACGGGTGCATTGGTCAATCCAAATGGCATGACCATGAATTCATAGTGACCATACCTAGTTCTGAATGACGTCTTTGAGATGTCTTCGTCTCGGACTCTCAACTGATGATAACCGGATCTAGGATCTATCTTGGAATAGAAGCTTGATCCCTGGAGTTTGTCAAACATATCATCGATGCGGGGTAAAGGATAACGGTTCTTGATGGTTAGTTCCTTTAGCTCACGGTAATCGATGCGTATGCGGAAAATCCCGTCTTTCTTCTTGACGAATAGGACTGGAGTTCCCCATGGTGATGAGCTAGGTCGGATGAAACCTCTATCCAACAACTCTTGCAGTTGTGTAGATAGTTCTTGCAATTCACTGGGTGCAAGTCTATAAGGGTGCCCGAGCAATAGGCGCTGCTCCAGGAATTCGACTTGACGATGTGGTGGAAAACCAGGAAATTCTTCGGGAATTACTTCCAGATAATCACGAACGATCGAAATGTCGTCAATCCTCTTCTCCTCAGATGGCTGCTCAGTGACGAGAGCCAAAATGGCAGTATGACCCTTACGTAGACACTTTTGCGCTTTCATGAAGGGTATGATGCTTATTACTGCACCACTCCTTTTGCCTTAGACAGAAAGGGTTTCTCCACTTGGGAGAGGAAGGCGAACAATTTCTCACAACATATAATCTTGGCTTGGTTCTTAGATAACTAATCCATTCCGACAGTTATGTCGGTCAAGCTTATGACCAGTCAATCCTAGCTTACATCCTCTAAGAATGTGAGTTGCTTTGATTATTTGACCGTCCACTATTTCTATAGTGTACTTAGTTCCTAATAGAGTTGGGGTACGACCGCACCAACATGAAATTTGTGAGGTCACTGAAATAACTGGATGTGCTGGGGTATAAATCAAATTAGACTGAGGACTAGTCACAGGATAAAGTAATAGGGTCAAATGGAATTTATTGCTGGATTTTAAGGGATAACGTGTTAGCAGGAAAAGAATTCTTCCAATTTCACTTACATACTTGGAGTCGATGGGTTTTGTCATGAGGTTCTACCAGAGTTTCAATCAAGTTGGTTTATGTGATCACGTTTGGATGAGAGTCTTAAGTTCACTAAGGCTCTTACATGAGTGATATAAAATAATGGGTTCTATGGATCATAGTTCAGTGTGTTCGTAAATACCTTCAACATGATAGTCCCGTCTATCAACTATTGAAGAGGTTTAATGATACCAACTAGTCGTTGAGCGGGTTACAAGAACTTCTACTTATAGTGGAAGTTTAAGTTTGTAGATCACTGATTAGGACCATTTATCCACGCACTAGGTTTCACCAGGACTTACATGCACCTCAAATTACTATTACGTGCGCACCCATAATGATAATTTGCTTTGCATGCTTGCCCTAGCTTCTCCCTGTTTTGTGTCAAAATGTCCTTTAGTTTGTATTTCCGAGTACAGAGTGTTGTCAGATATGATAAGTCATCGAGAGGCTTAGTCATCAACCATAAGTTGATCAACTAGAACTCATATCAGGATGAGTAGTCAGGAATCGTTTGATCTGAGTATTCACTCGAGTTTAAATACACTACGATGGTCCAATCTAGCGGATTGTAGATGAAATCATGCACGCAAAATGCGACTTCGAGAAGTGAAACTAGTTCATGGATATGTGTCACTGGAAGAGGTAAAATAACCGCCCTTCTAACCGAGTCAGGATAGGGTTTGAGTATGTAATGAGAAGGGTGTTCTCATCCTTGTGGTCAATCTTTCTCCAACAGAATATTGACTAAAGTGCGAGCCCACGGCTCGGGAAAGTGATGACATCTATGTGTCATAGAATTTCTACCATAATACGTGCAACGGTCTGCCTTCACCCGGCGTATTGTTGCTAGCGGGTACAGTAGGGACTCGCCTCTGACGAACCCTACTCCCAAAGATATATGTGCCATTGCTGGGTGTTATCCCTAATACGGTCCTAAGAAGTCACACCACTTATGATTGTGTCATCGATAGGCTCAAGCCGGTGTCATCTTCGGCTCTGATGGTGTAACAAGGGTGCAGATGATGGTGGTGTGAGTGACTCCTCCGAAGACTTCGTCTCGCTGCCCACGGATAGGAGTGGATGCATGTACGTATGCATGTTTCTCCCCAACGGGAAAACAAGTAAGATGATGTTTGTTTGTACGCATGTTTCTCCCTAACGGGAAAACAAGTAAAATGATATTCGTTTGTATGCATGTTCCTCCCTAATGGGAAAACAAGTAAAATACTGTTTGTGTGTATGCATGTTTCTCCCCAATGGGAAAACAAGTAAAATAATGTTTGGAGTATGTATGTTTCTCCTCAACGGGAAAACAATTAAAATAATGTTTTGAGTATGCATGTTTCTCCCCCAATAGGAAAACAAGTAAAATGGGGCCGTGAAACTCACCTGAGTTGTGTACGAGCAGTAGGTAGCATCACACAAGTATGAGATTTGGCACACAAGTGTTAGCCTGCAACGGCTTACGTATGCCCGAGAATTATAAACATAACAATTAGGGACACATTGGGATTTGTGACGACGACACGGAAGATTAGAACGTCTTAAAACATTCTAAGGACTAACGAGTAGACGAACGTGTCCACGGGAATATAGGTTTCTTAATATAATAATTAAGATAAATGCGTTACGTGTCGAACATCTCTAATTACGAATAATATTAAATTAATAAATAAATTCGTACGTTTGCACCACTGAATAATGGCATAAGAAAATAATATAATTTAATATATTATTTTTAGGTTTAGAGAATTTCACATTTATTAAATATTTTGGTAAAAATAATAAATATATTATTTTTATTTGATGATATAATTGTGGGTAAATAATATAATGTAGTTATATTATTTAGTTTGAAACGCTAATCAAAGTTTATAAACGTGGCGAAAATAATATATAAATATATTATTTTATTCGAAGTCGTGGTTTGAAAATAATTTAAATATATTATTTTATAAGTGGGAAATAATATTAAATATGAGTTATAAAATCAAACCCGAGCCTGCAGGTGTTTTCTAGGGCTAAAACACTTTAATATATTATTATAATAATATAGGGATTTATTTTTATTTGAAAGTATTGTTTGAAAAAGGTTTAAAAATAAAAACAGTGTGGAGAGACTCGAACTCGGGTCTCTCCCACACAAGCACACACAACTAATCACTCCACCCGCTAGGGCTATCGCATCAGAATCCGGTTTCAAAATCTTTTATCATTCAAGTCCCTGTGTTCCTCCTCTCATGTAAACCCTAAACAAGAACCTCCCGATTCCATCGATTTCGATTCTGAGAGGGGTACGATGGCATAGGGGTTTTGTTCATGGGTGATTTGCAAACCTACTGACCAGTTTAATTTGGAAAAGCATCGAGTTTTAGATCGTTTAATTCTTCTTTGAAATCGTCGAAAACCCTAGGATGAACCTGGAATTAAATTGATTGAATCCGATAATGAAAAAGGTTGGATTCATAGGGCTATTACAGATTATTAAATTGCGAAGTTGTCTATGTAAGTTAATTGGATTAAGGTTACGTTTAGATCAGTAATCGATTAAACCCAAACTGTGATGAACCCTAGAATTCGTTCATCACTATTTCGATGTTAGATGTTCGAATTAGTATAGGGCTTTCAAAGGGTAGGTGATTGCAAGTCTATTCATGCAAGTTAATTGCATTGAGATCGGGTCTAGGATATAGCTCGACTAAACACAAAATTACATGAACCCTAGAATTGAATAGTGTTTAATTCGATGTTGTAAGCCCCAAATAGCAGAGAGATTTCAATCAACAATTGAAAACGAAGTTAAGGGTGCGAGAACTTACCAGATTTGGATCCAAATTGAGTGAGATCGACTAAAACAACAGTCGACGGTGGCTGGCTTGCTTCTCGGCATGTTTAACTGCTTCTCCGATCAGATTATCGTGTGTAAAAGACTCAGATGGGTTCGTTTGATGTGCGTAGAGGGTTTTTACATGAATTGGTAATCGGAGTTTGTCGAATTCGATTGATTAAGCATTGAGTTTGACGGTTACGGCTTTATTAGCCATAAATTGTTTCCAATCGACACAATGATGGTGATTAAAACTGTTATGATGACCGTTAATGACATCAACGTGCAAATTCAGTTACTAGTTTGTGCAAACCATCGACATGGATTCGAATTTGGATCAAACGCTCACGGGTTTGACTTTCAAAGTCAACGAAATCAACTCTCGGGTAAATACATAAATAGTCCCTGCATTTTCATGTCTATGAGTTTGGAAATTGACAGAACTAGTCCCTCGTGTTTGAGTTAGGTCAAGAACAGGTTTGTAACTATAGACGAATTACATGATTGGTCCTTCCAACTTATGCATGTGAGTTTGAAAGATAGACAAGATTGGTCCCTAGGGTTTGAGATTTGAGAATTGACAATTCTAGTCCCTGAAGTTTCTGACTAGTTAGGGTTTAACTGGATTTGCTAACTGAGTTAGCATGAAAAGTCTGGATTGTCACATATTTGCTAACTGAGTTAGCACGAAAAGTCCGGATTGTCACAATAGTTCACGTATAAACATATAATTATTTCTTAAAAATAATTATATAATATCACAAATATCGTTCAAGTATGTTCTATGCATGTCAATCATCCTACTTGAATATAAACCACGTTAACTTGTCCCAAACGACATTTATTATCTTACGTTCAATCATGCATTTATTTATACCAATATATTCATACAACACTTTAGGGTTGTTATCATAATCATTTACTTATTTATTTTCTAGAATTCCTTGATCAAATATTCATATACTAAATAACATGAACTTTTCATAATCTTATTTCATAAGATGCATATAACACTTTTCATAGTCCGACCACATGTATGAATCCCAAACCGTTTAGCCCTTTCATAACTTGTTCCAAGTTAATGGTTATGACCGCGTTCATATAAACATTGTCTTGACTTCCATTTATATTTAGAAATTCCAATTCAACAATAATTCTATATGCATACACCTATATATATTTTGGTTCTTATGCATACATACACTTAATCATTTTCCCATTTAACAACTAAAATCATGTATATGTATATCCATTTTTATCTCTTTATATGAACATATAATCTCATACTTAACAATCTTTCGAGTTAACAAACTTTATACATACACATGTATCCATATATAACTCATGATTTCATATATATATATATATATATATATATATATATATATCCTTTACTTTTCATCCAATAATAATCATACTTTCAAAAATCCACATTTTAACATTAAATGTTTAAACAACAATATCTACAAATATATATACACACAAATTTCGACTATTTATATATATATATTTATACAAAATTGTAGTTTTTAAACTTAATACAGTTAAACTTTATAATAACTCATTAATCCTTTAAATCCTTTATTTTCATGATGAACAACGAGCTTTGAACTAAAAATAAAGACAAGAATGAAAAGTGGTGTCGGTTTAATACCGTTAGACAAGCTAGGTGAAAATTCATGAGTAGAAGGTGATGATGACTCTATACGCTAGCAAAACCGAACCTTAAATCTTCTAGTCTTCCTTGAATCACCAAATCTCTAGTTAGACCTCTTAGAGAATTTGATCTTGAAATTTCTAAGAGTGAAGTGTAAGTGTGTGTATCTATCAATTATATAAAGAGAAAAGAGAGAGATGGAGTGTTCTAGTAACCAACATCATTACAATCATGGTGGTGTAAGGTGGACATGACCCTTGCTTGTTTAATGGTTGAAATAGTATGGGGTTATGACACAAAAGATGGAAACATGGAAGGTTTGGTGGTGAAGGTGGGTGGCCCCACATGGTTTGGCCAAAAGGGGTGTTTAGGGGGGAGGTTGGGACTTGTCTAATCACTAGTGTATTCCTTGATAGCTAGATAATTAGATCTAAGGTAGTGTAAACCCGGTAGGTGCTCCCATGATATAATACCCGGTGTAGGAACTTTTAGTGATTTAAACTTTATATCTATATACCTAGATATTTTTATATATATTTACATATATATATATATATATATATATAATTATTAGATGGAACGGGGGTTGAGTGTAGATCTCAACAAGTCATCATCATTACGACTTGATGTTGGAGTGGAGTATAAGCAAAGATATAATGATGGTGATGTGATCTTTGAGGTTGCTTGCACTCTTGGTCATAATCATGAAGATTATGACACTTGAGTGAAGTGTAAGTAAAGTCATCATGATGATGTGATTAATTTAGATGCGGTATACTACCCGAAATTAATACCCGCTTTAATATCTTTAATTATTAAGACGTCCTACATTTTGTAGTTTAACTAGCTTTAATAATTTGTTAATGAAAACCCTAGGCAGGACTTAGGCTATTTATAGGGGAGGCTCCCTATATTCCACCTTGGGTTCCCTTCTATCCGGGCAATCCCGTTTGCCATATCTCATGGCGATAGTCTAGGCATCTGATCCGGCAACTCATGAAGGAGAGTATTTATACCGCACATACGTTAGAAAGAAAGCAGCCTCCATGGTTGGAGTAGGTGTGGTGCAGGTATAGGTACAAGTTCTGGTACGGGTTCAGCCTGTTGCAGTACCAAGATCGGTAACTGGCGATTGCTACCGTCGTCGCCCAAGCTCAGCTCGTAACTCGATCTTCTAGGGTTACAGTGTGCTGAGTACCCGTTATCCTTAATTCGTAATCCGAACAGTAACACTTTGTTGAGAAACGTTGTATGTGTGTATTATTTCCACGTCGTTGTACGTGTTAAGTGTTCGTTACAGTGCCATGTAATTGTATTATGTATTAGTGTAGCTAATGAAACCCTAGTGTAACTCCATACACTAATAGTCTACACAAATTGTTCGGCAACGGTTGGAATTCCTATACTCAAGTCTTGGGTGTTCTTAGTGTGATGAAAGTCTTAGAAATCTTGGTCCGTAAATGAGTCCGGTTAGAGCCTAGGTGTCACTAAGGAAACCTAATTCGCTAAAACCATTGCTCTGATACCAATCTGTCACACCCTCAAATTTATTTACTTAATACATAAAGAATGGTTGCAACGATTGGTTCATTACATAATAGCGGAAGCTGTAATAGTGATTTCTAAGACTTAATTACATATACAATTACTAAAACTAAGTAATACAATGATCTAAGTTCTTCTAGATCGACGTTAGACTTGAGACTTGATATTCTATTTCCTTCCAGCTACTAGGAATTGATCAAACATAGCTAGCCTATTCCAACCGCACCATGGCTAAGGGTTACTTGAGAAACATACTTGAAAGTGTCAACACAAAGGTTGGTGAGTTCACAGAGTTTGTTATTTCAGTGTAATTAGTTTTCCTCGAAAACATATACATGACTTTACTGTGATAAAAATAAGTAGTTTTCCCTGAAAACATATACATGACTTAACCGTCATAAAAATAAGTAGTTTTCACCGAAAACGTATGCATGCCTTAACCGTAATAAAAATAAGTAGTTTTCACCGAAAACATATACATGACTTAACCGTCATAAAAATAAGTAGTTGCCACCGAAAACGTATACATGACTTCACCGTCATAAAATAACTAGTTTTCACTGAAATCATATACATGACATTACCGTCATGAGTAGTTTTACTCGAAAACATGTACATGACACTACCGTTATAAATAAGTTTAAATGAGTAACCAATGCATTGAACCATGGGTACTTAACCGACCCATTAAACCCTTTATAAATACCCAATGCATTGAACCATGAATGAACGATCGGCAGACCCCATTTGTAAACTAGCTAGGAATACAAATAATAATATGTTAATACATGATACTGTAACCAAACCATGACAATGAATGCCCCTCCCTCGCTCTACCAAGAGAATAAGACAATATGCGGCCATTTGACCCTTCAAGTCCCGGTTAGCGCGACTAACCATGACCGGGGGCGTCACCTCCAATAGTACTATTCATATAATACTAGGCTAAGACCATAGCTAAAGGTTATAAAATGTTAATTTTGTTTCGGGGACTTTTAGCGCTCTATTGTTCCTCATGTAAACATACGGTCTGGTCTTTGTTCTTTCATTGTATGAAAACCGTTACAAATATGTCCCCCTCCCCCAAAAAAAAAACGTTTCAGAACCAGAAAAAGGGGACAGTGAAACTCACAAGGAGTTAACCTAGAGTAATCATGTTTTCAAAACATATTAAGTAAGTATGTTTCTCCCCCCACGTTTACAAAACATTAAAAAGATAAAAGGGGGTCGTGAACTCACCTTGTGTCCGATGAAATCCTAGCAAATAACAATGTGCTAACAGTTCCTGCTTATCCGTACCCTAATCACACAATGATACTAAACTATTAAGACTACCCATCTTAAATGCAAGTTGTTCACCCGGCTTAACGAATCCCGTTAAGTACGCCTTTGTTTAGTAAAAACAGTGTTTTCATATGACGACTCATTGGTGATTATTATTCCAGTCTAGATGCTTACATATTTTCTGAGAAAATATCATGTTTCCATATTGGTGACTTGTTACATGTATCAAAATAAATAGAGTAAAGTGTCATTTTCGTCCCTGTGGTTTGGCCATTTTAGTCACTTTCATCCAAAAACTTTTTTTTTAGCTTTTTCGTCCCTGACGTTTCAAAATCTAGCCATTTTCATCCAATCGACTAACCCCGTTAAAATTTTCAAGTTAAATCAGGGGCAATTTGGTCTTTTCAAAAATCATTGTTTTAACCCTCTTTTTTTTAATCCCATTTATTAGCTAAATCAATAAGATTTTTTTATTCCCTTTTATCCAAGACAAAGAGAATGAGAAAGAGGAGGAGGACGGCGGTGGTGGTGGAGAAGGAGACGGTGGTCTGGCCAGTGGTAGCAGTGGTGGTGAGGATATGAAGGTGGTGGAGCTAACCATCTTCGAGCCCCCCCTCTCTGTCTTATCTCTAATATCGGCGCCAATTACCCACCGCCGAGGGGTCACGCGAACGCCTGTAGGGCTTCTTCGTATGATAGGGATAGCGGGGGTGGAGCCATCAGGAGGTAGGCTAATCAAGCAGTTCGCAAGGAAAAGCCCCAAAATCGGTACTCTCCGTTGCTGTCAGATCTCAAGGTGACCGAATTCATCCAAGAAACAGCTTTGATTGGAGCTCAAAAGCTTCCGCTGTCTATGAAGGGTCCAATTATGCCCTCTCCGGTCGGTATTCTAAAGCCTCCTACCGGTTCAGGGGTCGGTCCCTTGCACTTTTTCCGTCTTCCACCGCCGTGGCCTTTCCCAACCTAAACTACTTCAAATCAACTCTCGTCCATGGAAGAATCTCAACTTTTGTTGCTCGCGTCAGGATTTGAAGCTTCGTGTATGTTCCTCAAAGGATGTTTGTGTTTAAAAAAAAATCTTATTGATTCTGGAAACCAGCTAACAAATGGGATTAAAAAAAAGAGGGTTAAAACAATGATTTTTTAAAAGACCAAATTGCCCCTGATTTAACTTGAAAATTTTAACGGGGTTAGTCGATTGGATGAAAATGGCTAAATTTTGAAACGTCAGGGACGAAAAAGCTAAAAAAAAAGTTTTTGGATGAAAGTGGCTAAAATGGCCAAACCACAGGCACGAAAATGGCACTTTACTCAAATAAATATAATTTTTGTAACAACTTATAATATATTCACATTATCGTTTACGTATAAACATATAATTATTTCTTAAAAATAATTATATAAAATCACAAATATCGTTCAAGTATGTTCTACGCATGTCAATCATCCTACGTGCATATAAACCACGTTAACACGTCCACATGCAAATACTTGTCCCGAACGACATTTATTATCTTGTTTACGTTCAATCATGCATTTATTTATACCAATATATGCATACAACACTTTAGGGTTTTATCATAATCATTTACTTATTTATTTTCTAGAATTCCCTGATCACATATTAATATACTAAATAACATGGACTTTTCATAATCTTATTTCATAAGATGCATATAACACTTTTCATAGTCCGACCACATGTATGAATCCCAAACCTTTTAGCCCTTTCATAACTTGTCCATGTTAATGGATATGACTGCGTTCATATAAACATAGTCTTGACTTCCATTTATATTTAGAAATTCCAAGTCAACAATAATTCTATATGCATACACCTATATATATTTTGGTTCTTCTGCATATGATTTTCCCATTTAACAACTAAAATCATGTATATGTATATCCATTTTGATCTCTTTATATGAACATATAATCTCATACTTAACAATCTTTCAAGTTAATAAACTTTATACATACACATGTATCCATATATAACTCATGATTTCATATATATATATATATATATATATATATATATTTTCTTTACTTTTCATCCAATAATAATCATACATTCAAAAATCCACATTTTAACATTAAATGTTTAAACAACAATATCTACACATATATATACATACAAATTTTGACTATTTATATATATATATATATATATTTTTATTTATACAAAACCGTAGTTTTTAAACTTAATACGGTTAAACTTTATAATAACTCATTAATCCATTAAATCCTTTATTTTCATGGTGAACAACGAGCTTTGAACTACAAATAAAGACAAGAATGAAAAGTGGTGTCGGTTTCATACCGCTAGCCAAGCTAGGTGAAGATTCACGAGTAGAAGGTGATGGTGACTCTATATGCTAGCAAAACCGACCCTTAAACCTTCAAGTATTCCTTGAATCACCAAATCTTTAGTTAGACCTCTTGGAGAATTTGATCTTGAAATTTCTAAGAGTGAAGTGTAAGTGTGTGTATGCATCAATTATATAAAGAGAAAAGAGGGAGATGGAGTGTTTTAGTAACCAACATCATTACAATCATGGTGGTGTAAGGTGGACTTGACCGTTGCTTGTTTAATGGTTGAAGTACTATGGGGTTATGACACAAAATATGGAAACATGGAAGGTTTGGTGGTGAAGGTGGGTGGCCCCACATGGTTCGGCTGAAAGGGGTGTTTAGGGAGGGGGTGGGACTTGTCTAATCACTAGTGTGTTCCTTGATAGCTAGATAATTAGATCTAAGGTAGTGTAGGTGCTCCCGTGATATAATATCCGGTGTAGAAACTTTTAGTGATTTAAACTTTATATCTATATACCTAGATATTTTTATATATATTTACATATATATATAATTATTAGATGGAACGGGGTTGAGTGTAGATCTCAATAAGTCATCATCATTACGACTTGATGTTGGAGTGGAGTATAAGCAAAGATATAGTGATGGTGATGTGATCTTTGAGGTTGCTTGCACTCTTGGTCATAATCATGAAGATTATGACACTTGAGTGAAGTGTAAGTAAAGTCATCATGATGATGTGATTGATTTAGACGTGGTATACTACCCAAAATTAATACCCGCTTTAATATCTTTAATTATTAAGACGTCCTACATTTCTTAGTTTAACTAGCTTTAATAATTTGCTAGTGAAAACCCTAGGCAGGACTTAGGCTATTTATAGGGGAGGCTCCCCTATATTCGCCCTCTTCTAGCCCGTCATGCTTCGTTCGTTTATTCCGTTCGTTCTCGCATTCTAACCCGTTATTATAACTATCGTTTTATTTTTGGGATGTTACAAGTCTACCCCCCCTTACAATAGGTTTCGTCCCCGAAACCTATCATGATTCAAATAGTTAAGGATACGACTTCCTCATTTCCGTCTCCGTTTCCCAAGTAGATTCTGATCCCTTTCGGTGCTTCCATTGGACTTTAACCAATTGAATCATCTTATTGCGCAAACGCTTCTCCTTTTTATCTAAGATGGCCACGGGTTCTTCGATGTAGTTAAGGCTGTTGTCGACCTCGATGTCAGTAAGTGGTACGTGAGCCGATTCATCCGCCAAACACTTTCGCAAGTGTGATACATGGAAGTTGGGATGAATCCCACTTAACTCATCAGGCAACTCTAACAGATAAGAGACTTCACCAACCCGTGCCATTATCCTGAATGGTCTGACAAACCTCGGACTTAACTTTCCTCTCTTCCTGGATCATATGATTCCCTTCCAGGGTGACACTTTCAACATTACTCTGTCCCCAACATCAAACTCAATAGGCCTTCGTCGTTTGTCCGCATAGGATTTCTACGATCTTGTGCGGCCTTCATTCGTGCTTTGATTTGATCAAACCTTTCCGACGTTTCTCTTACGACTTCAATACTTCCTAATTCCTTCTGTCTAATCTCACCCCCAACAAACCGGGGTCCTGCATCTTCTCCCATACAACATTTCGTACGGCGGCATGCCTATCATCGTGTGATAACTATTGTTGTAGGAGAATTCGGCTAACGGCAGATGACTGTCCCAACTGTCGCCAAAATCGATGATACAAGCACGAAGCATATCTTCCAATGTCTGAATGGTCCTTTTGGACTGACCATCCGTTTTTGGGTGGTATGCCATGCTAACATTGAGTCTCGTGCCCATCACCTCATGAAATCTTTTCCAGAACCTCGATGTGAATCGTGTGTCCAGGCCAGATATGATCATCAAAGGCATCCCATGCCGTGCTACTACTTCGTTAATAAATACTTACGCTAACCTTTCCGACGAGAACGTCTCGCGAATAGGTAGGAAATGAGCACTCTTCGTTAAACGGTCCATAATTACCCAAATGGTGTCATGACCTTTAGCTGTGCGAGGTAGCTTGGTTATGAAGTCCATGGTAATGTGTTCCCACTTCCATTCCGGTATATCAAGTGGTTGAATCTTTCCATACGGTTTCTGGTGTTCGGCCTTTACTTGTGAGCAAGTCAAGCAGTTGCTTACATACTTTGTCACCTCATGTTTCATTCCAGGCCACCAGTATTCCTTCCTCAGATCTTGGTACATTTTATTGGTACCAGGATGGATAGAGTACCGAGACTTATGAGCCTCATCCAGGATTTTGGTTCTAAGCTCGCCACCCATAGGTATCCATACCCGCCCAAAACGTGTCCTAACACCAAGGGTGTTATATTCCAACTTGTCCTGTTGGCCAACCATTCTTTCCTTCTTTATGTTTTCTTCCTTCAGTGCTTCATCTTGAGCTCTTTCAATTTCCCTCATCACATCTGATGTCACCACCAACTGGCAAGCTTTCACTCTAATAGGAGCAAGTACATCCTTTCGGCTTAGAGCGTCGTTTGCCTTTCCGGGATGGTATATGATTTCGCAGTCATAGTCTTTCAATAGTTCCAACCATCGTCTCTGCCTCATATTAAGTTCTTTTTGTTCGAAGAAGTACTTCAAACTTTTATGGTCGGAGTAAATAGTAAACTTCACCCCGTAAAGGTAGTGCCTCCAGATTTTCAATGCGAATACGACAGCAGCAAGTTCCAAATCGTGAGTCGGATAATTAGCTTCGTGAATCTTCAACTGCCGTGACGCATACACGATCACTCTCCCGCGTTGCATCAACACGCATCCCAATCCCTGACCCGAAGCGTCAGAGTATTTGCCCTCGGGAAGGGCCAAGACTGGGGCTTTGGTTAGCTTTTCTTTCAATTCCTTAAACGCCTCATCCTTGGTCGAACCCCATTCGTACTTTACCTCCTTCCGAGTCAACTTTGTTAACGGCGAAGCTATTTTCGAGAAATCCTAGATGAATCTCCGATAGTAGCCTTCCAATCCCAAGAAACTGCGGATTTCAGTTGGCGTCTTAGGAATATTCCATTCCCTTACCGTCATTATCTTTGTTGGGTCAACCATAATGCCATTCGGGTTAACGACGTGACCTAGGAATTGGACTTCCCTAAGCCAAAACGCGCATTTGGAGAACTTAGCATACAACTTTTCCTTCTTCAGATCTTCCAATACCTCCTTCAAGTGACACGCGTGATCACCCTCATTCTTGGAGTAGATGAGGATAACATCGATGAACACGATTACCGATCGATCCAGCATTGGTCGACAAACTCTATTCATCAAATCCATGAACGCTGCGGGGGCGTTCATCAATCCGAAAGACATTAGGCGGAACTCAAAATGTCCATAACGCGTGCGAAATGCAGTTTTCGGTATGTCTTCTTCCCTCACCTTCAACTGATGGTACCCGGATCGAAGGTCAATCTTTGAGAACCAACTTGTGCCTTGCAATTGATCGAACAGGTCGTCGATCCTTGGTAAAGGGTACTTGTTCTTCACCGTACGTTTGTTCAACTCGCGATAATCAATACACATTCTCATCGAACCATCGTTCTTCTTCACAAACAGCATCGGAGCACCCCACGGCGAGATGCTCGGTTGGATAAACCCTTTCTCAAGTAACTCGTCTAGGTATGCCATTAGCTCTTTCATCTCCATTGGTGCTAGTCGATATGGAGCCTTAGCCACGGGCTGGGCATCTGGTACTAAGTCAATTCGGAACTCAATTTCTCTGTCGGGTGGTATCCCAGGCAAGTCCTCTGGAAACACCTCCGGGTACTCGCATACCATGGGCACATCGCCTAGTTCCTTCACTTCCTTACACTTGTCAATCACGTACACCAGATAAACCTCGCATCCGCGCCTCAGGTAATCTGCTGCCTTGATTATGGAGATGACGTTAGGCATCGGGGCGTCACGATCTCCAAAAACCTCGACTTCGCTACCATCCGGAGCCTTGAGTCGGATTATCTTTCGTTTGCATATAATTTGCGCTTCATTGGCAGTTAGCCAATCCATACCTAACACGACATCGAACCCATCCAAAACCATAACAAACAACCTGACAGGGAACCTATGACCTTCTATTTTTATCGTGGAGTTGTCAACTACATCGGTCACTCTCGCAGTTCTACCCTAAGCGGTTTCTACGCTAAAGGCCCTTTCTAGCTTACTCAAAGTGTACTTCACTCATTTACAAAAAGTCGCAGATATACAACTCTTACTGGCACCCGAATCAAACAACACAGAAACAAACGTGTTGTCAAGGATGAACGTACCTGACTCCACATCGGGTTCTGCCCTGGCTTGTTCTTGCGTCAGTGTGTACGCACGAGTCTTTGCTCGGGGCCTCTCTTCTTTCTTCTCGGGGCCTTTCCCTTTTCTCGCTTCACCCATTCTTGGTTTGGTGCATTCCCGGCTCACGTGGCCGCTTTCACCACAATTAAAGCATTTAATGCCTTGCATGCATTCACGGGAGTAGTGCCTAGTCTTGCCACATTTGTAGCACAAATTTGTCCCTAGCCGACATTCACCCGCATGTCTTACCCCACATTTTCCACAGACTGCCCTCTCGCCTACCCTGGTCTGTTTGTCCCGAGCCCCAAACAACTTCCCAGCCGATCGCTTAGCGGGGAAACTCAACTTCTTCTTAGGCTCCTCAATGGCAACGACATTCAGCGCCAAATCATCAAATACCACGCCGCTCAGTTCTACTACCGAATCATAGGTAGTAGGGGCGCTTGCCTTAACATAGGTGCAGACCTGGTCCGGCAGCCCTTGAATGTAGCAGGCAATCTTTCTTTCTTCAGTTGTGACAAGATGTGGCACCAGACGTCCCAGTTCATTAAACCGTGTGGTGTACTGCCGGTGCGTCATGCTCCCGGCCTTAATCCCTAGAAATTCCCTTTCTACCTTTTCGATCCCATTCCTTGGATAGAAATTCTTGATCACCAAAGTTTTCAAATCAGTCTACATCTTCACATCCACAGCCTCGTCCCCCTTGGCTTGACGTATACCTTCCCACCAATGGGATGCTTCCTCTCTCAAGGAGTTAGCAGCGAATTTCACAACTTGATTCGCTCGACACTCGCTCAGACGAATGGCAGCTTCCATAAGGATCACCCAATCAAACGTAGCAACCGCGTCTTTCTTTCCAGTGAGAACCGGTGGATCACATGCTTTGAAGGACTTATAGTCGCAACCACGGTTAAGCGGTGCGTTGATTGCCTCAGTGTTCGGGCTACCAACCGCCGTGCTAGACCCACCTGTCTCACTAGCCTTCTTTAACGCTTCTGCCAACAGTCCTGGCAAAGAAACGTTCATCAACTTAGTGAACTCGCGTGCCAGAGCGGCTCTCACTTCCGGTTCGAAAGTGAATTGTTGTTCTTCGACATGAGTTGGCTCAGTCCCGTGCATACTAACTTCTGGCTCAGTGTGAACACTTCCTTCTTCACTATATTCTTGGCGAGCAGGGGTCCTTCCGCGCCCACCGGTACGACCCCCACCACGCCTTCCGTTTCCTCTCCTTGCCATTTCGTTCTATAAGACAAGGAATCCAATGTCATCACGCTAGTTAATAAATAGAATTCAACAAGCACTGTAAGATGTTAATATACACTGGCCATCTGCAATTAACCATTACACTACCTTTCGATTTCTATTTGACCACCTTTGTGATTCCATCAGAATACAAGTCCTTACCTAACCCTTTCTAAGGCATACTATACATGTAAATATATACTACCTTCATACCTGATGCTGTGGCTCGAGTTACCCGTACTGGCATCCTCTTTCGGTCCCATCCACAGTTTAAGTTTAGACACTAGGAGTGTCCGAATCTCTCAAACTCTTGCTCTGAGACCAACTTGTAAGTCCCAAATCCGGGAGGCCTCACTTGTTGGATTTACTCATTCACAAACAGTTCTTAGACTTGAATATCAAAATAACGCAGCGGAAAATTTCATTAAAACATAATCAAAACATTGTTCAACATGCGGAAGCGTAACATAGTCTAATACATAAACATAACATAACTAATCATAACGGGATGCCAGTCTTCATATCATCCGGGTAACTCATCAAGCCGCCCAGCATCTCCGTCCATCATCATAACCTGCCTTAACCTGAATGTGCATACTAAAAGTTCAGCTATGCTGGTGAGTTCTAGCTTTACATAAAACCTTAACATAAACATTTTGCCAAAAACATAACATACATTTGTTTAACAAAAGCGAACGTAAAACATGCAATAACTTAACATCATCATAACATCGTAACATAGCATCATAATATAAGTCAACATGAACCGAATATGCATCTTCTCGTAACCGTCAATTCCATACATCGCATACCAGCGGATGAACTTAAGGCTCGTTACCTCCAAGTCATCCGTCACCCGGTCTCCTAAGGCTCGTTACCTCTAGGTGGACCAAACATATGTCTCCTAAGGCTCGTTACCTATAGGAAGACAGAACATCTATTTCCCCGCAAGGAATAGTACCTTCCATCGGGATCCCGGTAATCCCATGGGTGACCGTCGTCACCCCGTCATCAACCAGTTGTACAACCGTTAGCCAGCCACAAATGCCCCCGTAAGGGTGAGGCCAATACATACATACATACCTTGGCTCCCGTAGGAACTCGTGGCAGATTCGCTCATTCGTGACTTTCATAAAACCTTTACCTCATTTTAGTTAAAGCATTTGTACGTTTTATTAAACAAAACATCATTTCTTTCGTAAACCTTTCGTAAACTTCCAGTCTCTTATCAGTTAGAGTTGCCTGATGAGTTAGACCTCTTAGAGAATTTGATCTTGAAATTTCTAAGAGTGAAGTGTAAGTGCGTGTATGTATCAATTATATAAAGAGAAAAGAGAGAGATGGAGTGTTCTAGTAACCAACATCAATACAATCATGGTGGTGTAAGGTGGACATGACCCTTGCTTGTTTAATGGTTGAAATAGTATGGGGTTATGACACAAAAGATGGAAACATGGAAGGTTTGGTGGTGAAGGTGGGTGGCCCCACATGGTTTGGCCAAAAGGGGTGTTTAGGGGGGGGGGTTGGGACTTGTCTAATCACTAGTGTGTTCCTTGATGGCTAGATAATTAGATCTAAGGTAGTGTAAACCCGGTAGGTGCTCCCATGATATAATACCCGGTGTAGGAACTTTTAGTGATTTAAACTTTATATCTATATACCTAGATATTTTTATATATATTTACATATATATATATATAATTATTAGATGGAACGGGGGTTGAGTGTAGATCTCAACAAGTCATCATCATTACGACTTGATGTTGGAGTAGAGTATAAGCAAAGATATAATGATGGTGATGTGATCTTTGAGGTTGCTTGCACTCTTGGTCATAATCATGAAGATTATGACACTTGAGTGAAGTGTAAGTAAAGTCATCATGATGATGTGATTAATTTAGATGCGGTATACTACCCGAAATTAATACCCGCTTTAATATCTTTAATTATTAAGACGTCCTATATTTTGTAGTTTAACTAGCTTTAATAATTTGCTAGTGAATCCTGACATAGTTAATATCTTTAATTATAGGAAATAAATTAAGGCCATGTGAACAAACATTTTTGTGTCAATCTTTATAGATTAATGTCACCAATATATATTTTATATAAAATAAATATACTTCCAGACTTTACTTGTATAAAATTTGTTAATCACAAATGACCGTACACTACGAGTAATAAATGTTCATGACCTAGTAATTCGTATAATTACTAAAATGTGACATGTGTTTCTTTGCTAGACTTCTGACAATACCTTGTCAAAATAATGATTCAAGAATTATGAACTATGGACGTGCTAAAATAAATATAGATTTCGACCTGAAGTATTGGGTGTCACATTCTCCCCATGCTAAAAAGAATTTCATCCCGAAATTCATTTGTTGTTATTTTGAATTGGTGTATTCGTGAACAAGGACTGGTACTAAGTTTTCATTTGATCTTCGTGTTCCCATGTATACACAGGATCACGCTTCAAGTTCTAACGTACCTTAGCCAATTCAATACGGTCACGCCCTGTTCCCTGAACTTTTTAGTCAATGATTTCAATAGGTTCCTTAAGAGGGTGTGGTTTGTCACCTATGTGAATCTCACCAGACGGTATGATTAACGTTTCATCTGATAAACACTTCTTGAGATTGGACCCATGAAACGTATCATGTATATTACTTAGTTCTCGTGACAACGTAAGCTCGTAGGCTACTGGGACCTTTAACAAGGCATGTGTATTACTTAGTTCTCGTGCCAACGCTAGCCCATATTTCAAACAGTCTAATGTGTCTATGGTTATGTTTGCTATGATTGCCAAACTTGGCAATTCCTTTCTAAGATGAGACCCTTAACAAGGCTCCGTATCCAATTTGGAATTCTAATGGCTTTCGTCTGTTGCTAGCACGACTCTTTTGTCTGTCTTGAGTGGCTTTTAGATGATCTTTGATTTCGACGATCTTGTCGGTGGTTTCCTGGCCAATCTCAGGACAGTCACATGCTTGTCACCAACCTCCGCCCAACATAGCGATGAGCTACATTTACGACCATACAAAGCCTCAACGGAGCGGATTTAAAGCTGACATGGTAGTTGTTAATATATGAAAACTCAGCTAACAGTAATTGGGTATCCCAATTTCCTCCGAAATTGATTACACGCGCACGAAGCACATATTTTAAAATTTGGATGGTCCTTTTACCTTGATCGTTCGTCTGAGGATGATATGCAGTGCTCATGTCAAGGCGTGTGCCCAAGGCTTCTTGTACTGACTGGCAGATTCTTGACACGAATCGACTATCCCTATTCCAGGTAATGGAAACTGGTACACCATGCCTAGCCTCAATTTCCTTAATATTTAGCCTTGCAAGCTTCTTAGTTTTATCTGTCTCCTCGATTGGCTGAAGGTAAGCGGATTTAGTCGAACGATCGACGATCACCCATATAGTATCATAGTCACTAGACGTTCTGGGTACTTTCGTAATAAAATTCATGGAAATCTGTTCCCATTTGCATTGAGGAATCTCAGGTTGTTGTGATTTCCCTGGTGATTCCTGGCATTCTGCCTTTACTGTCGGATATTTCCCATAGCAATTTATCCTTTCATGTTTGGCCACACAATAGATTTCCTCGAGATCCTTATACATTTTATCCGATTCTGGATGAACGAAGTACTTGGACTTTTGGACTTCATCCATAACTACACACATAGGTTACCGGTACTTGGTACCTAAATTATGTCTGTATCATCCAACTTAGGCTCCAATTATTTGATTTCCATTTACTTGGTGGTCGGTATTCGAAAACAAGGCAAATACTTCTTCTGATTAATTATATTAGTTGTGCAAGAACCCCATATTTGATTACCCTTAATATGGTGGGGTTCTGTGACACTCATTCCTGATAATGAAAGAAATGATGCCTGAGAATCTTGAGTGTATGTTGACACATACCCTCTATTCATTTTCGCATTATGATGCACCATAGCCAGTTCTCTATAGATCATTGAAAGGAATTACTCGACACAATGTTCAGGTATCAGTTAAAGATTGTATAGTAATGATACAATATGGAAACGAAACTTATGTTTGTCCCTCTTATGCTTTTCGAAAGCATTTTCTCGGACTAAGACTTTATTCTTATTTCAGGTTTCTTGTTATCTAGGATCTTTCGTTAAAATGGGTCATAATGGATTTAATATTTCAAGGTCCCTTGTGTGCTCTTACTAGCAAAGTTCGAGTCTAATCACCACTTTACCCTTTGCTTGTACCACCTTTCTGATGCAGACCAGCCTTTGGGTTGTAACGTCCTGATATGTAACCCCATGGCTTGACTACCATACTCTCGAAGTATGTAAGCCATACGAAGTTCTATGTTTGTTTGGAATATTCACATTCCGTCTAGGTGAGGAAATGAACAGTGGGACTGCGAGAATGGTCTTATTAGTGTTTTCCCAACATGGGCTATGGGTTTGTCAACCCATTAAGTTGGCAGGAAGAGTTTGGGAGTTTTATAATTGCCAACTTTTAGTCATTTAGTGTGTCTGCACTTCCCTGGCGTTCGAATGGTACCTTAGTGACTTACCATTATGTATTCTACTCATACAAGTCATAGTCTCAAAGTCCTTAGTACAAGGACTCAGGTCATCGAATTTTTTGTACTTTTCCTAAGCCTGCGTTAAGAAGTCCTTTCTTAACAATAGATGCCCTAGAGCTTCCTAATTATAGAAAATTGGGAGTGAAAGATGTGATCACGCCTCTCCTCTAGGCTGAAATTTGGGATCCATTCAACAAGATGATCATTGGGGAAGTGCAGTACAAAAGGGTATAAAACTATCCTTCTCGAATCCTTGTGGACAGTGGTCTGTTGTGAATAACTTGTGCTTAGGTCCTTTATGCACATCATGAACTAATGAGATTAGCAAGAAATCCCGCACTTGGGACTCTTTTAAGACTTTTGTATGTTGTTTTTCTGTTAGTTCAACAGCAGTCGTTAGTCCACACTTAGGTTTCTTTGGGATTTTCTTGAGAATAAATCACAGCTTATTCATCACCGGAAGAATAGTCAGACTTAAAGGTGTACTGTATGTCAATGGTTGCGAGAGCAACCCTGTTTGACCAATATTCAGAAATATCAGATTACCTACTTGTCTCATGTCGAGCTTCCACGACACCCCATAGGTGCTATGTGTATGCGGGTCAGAAATATTTTCTGCCCCGTTACCGGAGCTAGTGCATAGCACTCCTAGCGTAACTTTTCAAGTAATTATGAGGCTAAATTGTATTATGGATCCTGAGATTACGCTATAATCTCCCACAATAGTTGTGCAATTATTGTAAGTGTTGGTTGTGGTAACGCACAATTTGAAGCCTTCTTGACAAGTAGAATCTCGAAGAATGAATGTGCGAAATCCTTCGTCGTTCAGGATTTACTAAGGATTGGTTGAATTCAATTTGAATTTATCTCGTCCCTCCCGAACTAGGAGAATGCTTTGTGAACATCTACTTAAGAAGTTTGATTTGTTAAGATCCAATCCTTAATCAAGTGACTAAGAATATGGGTTGGTCACTAGCTTGGACAACAAGACTCACTAAAGTTCCCATGCACTGCAAATTATGATTACGTGTGCACCCGCAATGATAATTTACTTTGCATGATCCCTATAGTGTTTCTTCTATCCCAAGCTTTTAGTCAAAAGGGATTTGAAATGTTAATTAGATCGTGTTTGCACACTTATGCAGGAGTATGTATTATTCTATTGGATTACTCTTAATTATGTGTACCAATACTCATGAATCTGCCAACTATGGTTGTTGCTAGATGAGGTTAACGGTAGAGAGTCACCACCAGTGTCTCTCAAAAATAAAATGTGTATGGTGGAAGTCAGGCACTATGTGTAGGGCAGAGATTCTTGAATAAGTGTCGAGCAACTCATGCTCCAAGTCTATATGTACGCATGGATCCACATGATCCTGATGACTGCCTGGGTCTCCTAACCCGTGGAGTTCTCTCCCGTTTAGTCCTGCTTATCCACCTTGGGTTCCCTTCTATCCGGGCAATCTCGTCTGCCATATCTCATGGCGAGAGTCTAGGCATCTGATCCGGCAAATCATGAAGGAGAGTATTTATACCGCACATACGTTAGAAAGAAAGCTGCCTCCATGGTTGGAGTAGGTGTGGTGCAGGTATAGGTACAAGTTCTGGTACGGGTTCAGCCTGTTGCAGTACCAAGATCGGTAACTGGCGATTGCTACCGTCGTCGCCCAAGCTCAGCTCGTAACTCGATCTTCTAGGGTTACAGTGTGCTGAGTACCCGTTATCCTTAATTCGTAATCCAAACAGTAACACTTTGTTGAGAAACGTTGTATGTGTTTATTATTTCCACATCGTTGTACGTGTTAAGTGTTCGTTACATGTGCCATGTAATTGTATTATGTATTAGTGTAGCTAATGAAACCCTAGTGTAACTCCATACACTAATAGTCTACACAAATTGTTCGGCAACGGTTGGAATTCCTATACTCAAGTCTTGGCTGTTCTTAGTGTGATGAAAGCCTTAGAAATCTTGGTCCCTAAATGAGTCCGGTTAGAGCCTAGGTGTCACTAAGGAAACCTAATTAGCTAAAACCATTGCTCTGATACCAGTCTGTCACACCCTCAAATTTATTTACTTAATACATAAAGAATGGTTGCAACGATTGGTTCATTACATAATAGCGGAAGCTGTAATAGTGATTTCTAAGACTTGATTACATATACAATTACTAAAACTAAGTAATTCAATGATCTAAGTTCTTCTAGATCGACGTTAGACTTGAGACTTGATATTCTATGTCCTTCCAGCTACTAGGAATTGATCCAACATAGCTAGGCTATTCCAACCGCACCATGGCTAAGGGTTACCTGAGAAACATACTTGAAAGTGTCAACACAAAGGTTGGTGAGTTCACAGAGTTTGTTATTTCAGTGTAATTAGTTTTCCTCGAAAACATATACATGACTTTACTGTCATAAAAATAAGTAGTTTTCCCTGAAAACATATACATGACTTAACCGTCATAAAAATAAGTAGTTTTCACCGAAAACGTATACATGACTTAACCGTCATAAAAATAAGTAGTTTTCACCGAAAACATATACATGACTTAACCGTCATAAAAATAAGTAGTTGCCACCGAAAACGTATACATAACTTCACCATCATAAAATAACTAGTTTTCACTGAAATCATATACATGACATTACCGTCATGAGTAGTTTTACTCGAAAACATGTACATGACACTACAGTTATAAATAAGTTTAAATGAGTAACCAATGCATTGAACCTTGGGTACTTAACCGACCCATTAAACCCTTTATAAATACCCAATGCATTGAACCATGAATGAACGATCGGAAGACCCCATTTGTAAACTAGCTAGGAATACAAATAATAATATGTTAATACATGATACTGTAACCAAACCATGACAATGAATGCCCCTCCCTCGCTCTACCAAGAGAATAAGACAATATGCGGCCATTTAACCCTTCAAGTCCCGGTTAGCGCGACTAACCATGACCGGGGGCGTCACCCCCAATAGTACTATTCATATAATACTAGGCTAAGACCATAGCTAATGGTTATAAAATGTTAATTTTGTTCCGGGGACTTTTAGCGCTCTATTGTTCCTCATGTAAACATACGGTCTGGTCTTTGTTCTTTCATTGTATGAAAACCGTTACAAATATGTTCCCCCCCCAAAAAAAATGTTTCAGAACCAGAAAAAGGGGACAGTGAAACTCACAAGGAGTTACCCCAGAGTAATCATGTTTTCAAAACATATTAAGTAAGCATGTTTCTCCCCCCACATTTACAAAACATTAAAAAGATAAAAGGGGGCCGTGAACTCACCTTGTGTCCGATGAAATCCTAGCAAATAACAATGTGCTAACAGTTCCTGCTTATCCGTACCCTAATCACACAATGGTACTAAACTGTTAAGACTACCCGTCTTAAATGCAAGTTGTTCACCCGGCTTAACGAATCTCGTTAAGTACGCATTTGTTTAGTAAAAACAGTGTTTTCATATGACGACTCATTGGTGATTATTATTCCAGTCTAGACGCTTACATATTTTCTGAGAAAATATCATGTTTCCATATTGGTGACTTGTTACATGTATCAAAATAAATATTATTTTTGTAACAACTTATAATATATTCAAATTATAGTTTACGTATAAACATATAATTATTTCTTAAAAATAATTATATAAAATCACAAATATCGTTCAAGTATGTTCTATGCATGTCAATCATCCTACGTGCATATAAACCACGTTAACACGTCCACATGCAAATACTTGTCCCGAACGACGTTTCTAATCGTGTTTACGTTCAATCATGCATTTATTTATACCAATATATGCATACAACACTTTAGGGTTGTTATCATAATCATTTACTTATTTATTTTCTAGAATTCCTTGATCACATATTCATATACTAAATAACATGGACTTTTCATAATCTTATTTCATAAGATGCATATAACACTTTTCATAGTCCGACCACATGTATGAATCCCAAACCTTTTAGCCCTTTCATAACTTGTTCCATGTTAATGGTTATGACTGCGTTCATATAAACATAGTCTTGACTTCCATTTATATTTAGAAATTCCAAGTCAACAATAATTCTATATGTATACACCTATATATATTTTGGTTCTTATGCATATGATTTTCCCATTTAACAACTAAAATCATGTATATGTATATCCATTTTGATCTCTTTATATGAACATATAATCTCATACTTAACAATCTTTCGAGTTAATAAACTTTATACATACACATGTATCCATATATAACTCATGATTTCATATATATATATATATATATATATATATTCTTTACTTTTCATCCAATAATAATCGTACATTCAAAAATCCATATTTTAACATTAAATGTTTAAACAACAATATCTACACATATATATACATACAAATTTTGACTATTTATATGTATATATATATGTATATATATATATATATATATTTATACAAAACCGTAGTTTTTAAACTTAATACGGTTAAACTTTATAATAACTCATTAATCCATTAAATCCTTTATTTTCATGGTGAACAACGAGCTTTGAACTAAAAATAAAGACAAGAATGAAAAGTGGTGTTGGTTTCATACCGCTAGACAAGCTAGGTGAAGATTCACGAGTAGAAGGTGATGGTGACTCGATATGCTAGCAAAACCGACCCTTAAACCTTCAAGTATTCCTTGAATCACCAAATCTTTAGTTAGACCTCTTGGAGAATTTGATCTTGAAATTTCTAAGTGTGAAGTGTAAGTGTGTGTATGTATCAATTATATAAAGAGAAAAGAGGGAGATGGAGTATTCTAGTAACCAACATCATTACAATCATGGTGGTGTAAGGTGGACTTGACCCTTGCTTGTTTAATGGTTGAAGTACTATGGGGTTATGACACAAAATATGGAAACATGGAAGGTTTGGTGGTGAAGGTGGGTGGCCCCACATGGTTCGGCTGAAAGGGGTGTTTAGGGAGGGGGGGACTTGTCTAATCACTAGTGTGTTCCTTGATAGCTAGATAATTAGATCTAAGGTAGTGTAGGTGCTCCCGTGATATAATATCCGGTGTAGGAACTTTTAGTGATTTAAACCTTATATCTATATACCTAGATATTTTTATATATATTTACATATATATATAATTATTAGATGGAACGGGGGTTGAGTGTAGATCTCAATAAGTCATCATCATTACGACTTGATGTTGGAGTGGAGTATAAGCAAAGATATAGTGATGGTGATGTGATCTTTGAGGTTGTTTGCACTCTTGGTCATAATCATGAAGATTATGACACTTGAGTGAAGTGTAAGTAAAGTCATCATGATGATGTGATTGATTTAGATGTGGTATACTACCCGGAATTAATACCCGCTTTAATATCTTTAATTATTAAGACGTCCTACATTTCGTAGTTTAACTAGCTTTAATAATTTGCTAGTGAAAACCCTAGGCCATTCGACCTAGGATGCGCACGAACGGCAGAGAGAGACGAGCAATAGGGAAGCCAGGGTGGAAGACGCTGGTGGTCTTGGTGGTTCAGGGCGGTGTTCGCATGACGGAAACCCACAACGCGAGCAAGTATTATTGGTTTGTATTCATTCATGCGTTTTTGGTTGTTTTGCTTTGGGATACGGTGAAGGTTTGGGTTTCATGTTCACGGCCAAGATAAGAAATGATGACGGCAGCGATGGCCGGCTATGATGGTGCTGGTGGCTGCGGGTGTAGCATGGCAACGAAGATGATGGTGGTGACACGTGATGGTGGCAGGCTGCAAGGGAAGAGCACTGGGATGACCCGGTGTAGGCGCGGTGGGGCTATGTAGACCCATTAGGGTTTGCGCATGGCAGGGGAAGACATGGTGAAGATCAATGGATGCGGTGACGGGCCAAGGTGGTGGCTGTGGTGGCGGCATGTGACCACAATGGTGGTGCTCGACGGGAACAGTGGGACTCGTGGTGGTGCACGGGTGAGCTCGGGTGCGGGTTTGTGACGAGCCGGAATTTGCATGCGGAAGAATCTTGGATTAGGGTTTGCATGTGTATGAATGAACACGTACATGCATGCATGGGAACACGGGATTGGGCGCCCAGTTTCTAAGCGGGTCAAGGACGACCCGGATCACGAGTACTCGTAAGGAGAAATTCGAGAACCTGGAGTGGCGTGTAGTTAAGACCGAGTGTTAGTATTTAGTTATTTACACGCTATGCAACGTATGTGTAGAACTCATTCTGATCATGTCATCACGCGTTTGTTAGGTCTGGGATTCGAGCGTGGACGGACGATTCGAGCGTGGACGGACGAGTTACAAAGCAAGGACTGATGCTCGGAATAACCGGTGAGTTTCTAATCCCCCTCTTTTAAATGTTTTAACGTTTTGGGGCTATCGTACATACTCGCAGGTTTTACTAAGCAAACGTATTACAAGTTATGATTTAAACTTGAAGTGTTTTATGAGATCGTTATGTAATAATGAAGCTAAGGATCGTTATGGGGTCCTTAGGGTGGGTGAACAAGAGTGATGATCTGGGTGTGTCACCTTATGAGTTAGTCGGGACGAGTAGGGAATTTAGCTAACCCTGTGATGGTTATATAAGGAGAGCTAGCATGGGAACCCGTACGTGGTTCATTAACGAGTCAAGTAGGTGCTAGTATGTTATCATGCGTCGTGTGCTTGATGATGTGTGTATTGTGTCGTTGTCCTCATGACACGACGGGTATCGTGTTTGCATGCGTCTATGTGGTGTCCATAGTATGTAAGGGCTAGAAGTCAGTATGGTGTTTGTGTGTCGTATAACTTCTTATTCAGAAAGAGTTGGGTAATGTGTCTAGACGTTATGAGGATACGTCTAAGTAAGTGTTGGATTACACACGTAAGGGATCCGTAAATGGTGGTGAGTCGTAGTACATGTCCAGGTAGTGTCATATGTATATATGTGTTGCTTTGTGTGCTTGCATTGTTTCCCGTGTATATGGCTAATAGTGATGTGGAGGACGGAGTCCTTTGGGGTCATTATTGTACGTGTGATGTGTCAGTCACCGTATGGTGGATGATATAGTCACCATGTGGTGGCTGGGTAGTCATCATAGATGATGAGTGTGTCGCTATGTTTAGCGGCGGGTCCCTGTAACAAGGGTGGAGCTGGGCTTAGGACGAGTATCCCGACGGGGATAACCCTAACAAGGGTGCGGTGATGAGGTATGTATTTGTGTGCTTATATATATGTTAAATTGCATGTAAGTGATGAGTTATATTAATTGTGTATGAGATGGTATTGATGTGATAAATAGATGGAATCAATGTGGTGTGTCGAGTTAGATTGACCGTTGTGTCGGGCTGAGTACATTGTGTACAACTGTTGAGTCAATTGGTTTATGAGAGTCCGGGTTAGGACTGGTAAGTCGGTGTCTAGAGGTTGGATGAGTTAACCAGTGTATGGTTAATATATATGGTAAATTGTGAGTTATCAGAATAGTAAGTTCGTTCTATGTCAGAGAGACTTACTGAGTTAAAATGGTGGGTAAAGTCTGGGGTGGTGAATTCTTTGGGATATTAAAAAAAAACGGGAGTTAATTATATGATGAAAATCTATACAACTAATTTCTATTGACCAGAGGGTCTTGAGTGGAGATAAACAATAAATGAGACTAGTTGGCTTTTGTTAATTTAAACTATTAAAACTCATTCAGCGTAGCTGACTTTGTATGTACGTTAGATTGTTTTGCAGGTTAGTCTGCTAGACGAGGTATCTTGGCTTGGAAGCGGGGCTACTCAGGTTGGTGCGCATGCATTCTTCAGGTAACATTATGAAAGTTAACGAGTTTAAAGATAACATTATTTTGAGAAAGACTTCCGCTGTTTACTTAAAAGAAAGTTAAAGTACTTTTAAAGAATATAACCAGTTATGAGAACCAACTGTAGGGTGCCTGGTTTGGAGCCTTACACGTGACTCGAGAGGATCTTTACCATTGAAATACTTTGAACGACCACTAAATGGTTTTCAAAATACCTGTTTTAATGCATGGCTCGAACGAGCCCAAATTAAGTTTGACAAAGTTCAAAGTAAATGTGCGGAAGCAATGTTTAAAAGTTTACAACGCTTAACAAATGATTTAAAAGCGTTTACCAAAATAGGATTCTATGCATGAATATTGTGTGACTCATGTGGGTGCATCCTAGCCACATGTCCTATGCATTCAACGACCTGAGATAAACATGCTAAAATGGGTCAACATAATGTTGGTGAGTTCACAGGTTAAATGTAAAGGGAATCATATCATGAAATGTATTGGAAAATCATATATTGACAATGCATGGAAAAACATATGTTGAAAATGCATGGAAAAGCATATGTACTCTACACAATCATTGTCGATCAGACAAAACCAAAAATTATTATAAGTCCGTCAACCGAAGCTCAACTGTAGCCACTGAAAAAGGAAAAGGATGTGGTTCGCCTCTTTGTGACATATGGATGGATTAGGTCAATTATATACCCGTTCGTGGTCGAAGTTAGTGCTACTAACCCGGGCAGGGGTTGTTAAACCCAACAGTATTGTTCATGATCACCTCGCTATGGAAAAACTAATGGTTGACTCTGAGAGGACTTTGTACACACCAGTACAACTTATATAATTAATGTAATTGTGTAAGCATGGAAATATGATTTTTTGAAAAATGTACTTGAGCATGTATCTCACCCCAAAAGGATAATGAGTAAAACTGTGAGGCCCCAAACCCGGGAGGCCTCACTTGTTGGATTTACTCATTCACAAACAGTTCTTAGACTTGAATATCAAAATAACGCAGCGGAAAATTTCATTAAAACATAATCAAAACATTGTTCAACATGCGGAAGCGTAACATAGTCTAATACATAAACATAACATAGCTAATCATAACGGGATGCCAGTCTTCATATCATCTGGGTAACTCATCAAGCCGCCCAGCATCTCCGTCCATCATCATAACCTGCCTTAACCTGAATGTGCATACTAAAAGGTCAGCTACGCTGGTGAGTTCTAGCTTTACATAAAACCTTAACATAAACATTTTGCCAAAAACATAACATACATTTGTTTAACAAAAGCGTACATAAAACATGCAATAACTTAACATCAACATAACATCGTAACATAGCATCATAACATAAGTCAACATGAACCGAGTCTGCGTCTTCTCGTAACCGTCAATTCCATACATCGCATAACAGCGGATGAACTTAAGGCTCGTTACCTCTAAGTCATCCGTCACAAGGTCTCCTAAGGCTCGTTACCTCTAGGTGGACCAAACATATGTCTCCTAAGGCTCGTTACCTCTAGGAAGACAGAACATAACATAGGCACTATTTCCCCGCAAGGAATAGTACCTTCCATCGGGATCCCGGTAATCCCATGGGTGACCGTCGTCACCCCATCATCTACCAGTTGTACAACCGTTAGCCAGCCATAAAGGCCCCCCGTAAGGGTGAGGCCAATACATACATACATACCTTAGCTCCCGTAGGAAATCGTGGCAGATTCGTTCATTCGTGACTTTCATAAAACCTTTACCTCATTTTAGTTAAAGCATTTGTACGTTTTATTAAACAAAACATCATCTCTTTCGTAAACCTTTCGTAAACTTCATTTGGCAAAACATTTCATAAACATCATCCCGTAAACATCATTTCGTAAACATCATATTGTAAACACCATATCATAAACATCATATCGTAAACATCGTTTCGTAAACATCATTTAAAAAAAACATCATTCCGTATGTATGCACACCAGCCCAAAAACATTTAATTAAAACATTTAAAGAAGGGCTTCTAGAACTCACCTGATAAGCTAATCGGGTTGTCCTAAACAAAGGTCCAACAACGTCACTTTCGATCTGAATTGATTAGTTAAATGCACATCAGACCTAATCCGACTCTAACGGTTTAACCATTCTGAATTAGGCGACTATACTGACTTTACTATCCAGCCTGATGCCTGCGCACTTAGCAAGTGCGAAGACTTCGCTTCATGCGTACTTGATAAGTACGCAGGACCTGCTTCATGCGTACTTGATAAGTACGCATGACCTTCTTCTTGCGTACTTGATAAGTACTCAGGATCCGCTTCTCCGCAAAACCCTAACTTTCGTATGCGGATCTGATCACGTCAAGATCCCGAACTTGTTTACATTCAAAACGTTTGCTTTTCGTTTAAAAACTCAAATCTATGTTTTTCTTCCAGTTTCATCCGTAAAAACGTTACCTTTTCATCCAAAACCCGAAAAACCCAAAACGAACAAAAACTCAGATCTAGGCTAGATCGTTACCTGTATCGAGCTTCTGATCCAGAGGTTCTTCTCACGAGCTATGGAGCAACACTTGGCTGGAATCTCGGGTCGATCCGACAACTTTCTCTCTCTACGGTTTCTTTCTCTAGATGTTGCAAATGAGAGAAAAGGGTGGTGACTTAGGCTATTTATAGGGGAGGCTCCCCTATATTCGCCCTCTTCTAGCCCGTCATGCCTCGTTCGTTTATTCCGTTCGTTCTCGCATTCTAACACGTTATTATAACTGTCGTTTTATTTTTGGGATGTTACAAGTCTACCCTCCTTACAATAGGTTTCGTCCCCGAAACCGATCATGAGTCAAATAGTTGAGGGTACGACTTCCTCATTTCCGTCTCCGTTTCCCAAGTAGATTCTGATCCCTTTCGGTGCTTCCATTGGACTTTAACCAATTGAATCATCTTATTGTGCAAACGCTTCTCCTTTTTGTCTAAGATGGCCACGTGTTCTTCGATGTAATTAAGGTTGTTGTCGACCTCGATGTCAGTAAGTGGTACGTGAGCCGATTCATCCGCCAAACACTTTCGCAAGTGTGATACATGGAAGTTGGGATGAATCCCACTTAACTCATCAGGCAACTCTAACAGATAAGAGACTTCACCAACCCGTGCCATTATCCTGAATGGTCTGACAAACCTCGGACTTAACTTTCCTCTCTTCCTGAATCATATGATTCCCTTCCAGGGTGACACTTTCAACATTACTCTGTCCCCAACATCAAACTCAATAGGCCTTCGTCGTTTGTCCGCATAGGATTTCTACGATCTTGTGCGGCCTTCATTCGTGCTTTGATTTGATCAAACCTTTCCGACGTTTCTCTTACGACTTCAATACTTCCTAATTCCTTCTGTCTAATCTCACCCCAACAAACCGGGGTCCTGCATCTTCTCCCATACAACATTTCTTACGGCGGCATGCCTATCATCGTGCGATAACTATTGTTGTAGGAGAATTCGGCTAACGACAGATGACTGTCCCAACTGTCGCCAAAATCGATGATACAAGCACGAAGCATATCTTCCAATGTCTGAATGGTTCTTTCGGACTGACCATTCGTTTGTGGGTGGTATGCCGTGCTAACATTGAGTCTCGTGCCCATCGCCTCGTGAAATCTTTTCCAGAACCTCGATGTGAATCGTGTGTCCCGGTCAGATACGATCATCAAAGGCATCCCATGCCATGCTACTACTTCGTTAATAAATACTTCCGCTAACCTTTCCGACGAGAACGTCTCGCGAATAGGTAGGAAATGAGCACTCTTCGTTAAACGGTCCACAATTACCCAAATGGTGTCATGACCTTTAGCTGTGCGAGGTAGCTTGGTTATGAAGTCCATGGTAATGTGTTCCCACTTCCATTCCGGTATATCAAGTGGTTGAATCTTTCCATACGGTTTCTGGTGTTCGGCCTTTACTTGTGAGCAAGTCAAGAGTAGCTTACATACTTTGTCACCTCATGTTTCATTCCAGGCCACCAGTATTCCTTCCTCAGATCTTGGTACATTTTATTGGTACCAGGATGGATAGAGTACCGAGACTTATGAGCCTCATCCAGGATTTTGGTTCTAAGCTCGCCACCCATAGGTATCCATACCCGCCCAAAACGTGTCCTAACACCAAGGGTGTTATATTCCAACTTGTCCTGTTGGCCAACCATTCTTTCCTTCTTTATGTTTTCTTCCTTCAGTGCTTCATCTTGAGCTCTTTCAATTTCCCTCATCACATCTGATGTCACCACCAACTGGCAAGCTTTCACTCTAATAGGAGCAGGTACATCCTTTCGGCTTAGAGCGTCGTTTGCCTTTCCGGGATGGTATATGATTTCGCAGTCATACTCTTTCAATAGTTCCAACCATCGTCTCTGCCTCATATTAAGTTCTTTTTGTTCGAAGAAGTACTTCAAACTTTTGTGGTCGGAGTAAATAGTAAACTTCACCCCGTAAAGGTAGTGCCTCCAGATTTTCAATGCGAATACGACAGCAGCAAGTTCCAAATCGTGAGTCGGATAATTAGCTTCGTGAATCTTCAACTGCCGTGACGCATACGCGATCACTCTCCCGCGTTGCATCAACTACATCCAAAACCATAACAAACAACCTGACAGGGAACCTATGACCTTCTATTTTTATCGTGAAGTTGTCAACTACATTGGTCACTCTCGCAGTTCTACCCTAAGCGGTTTCTACGCTAAAGGCCCTTTCTAGCTTACTCAAAGTGTACTTCACTCGTTTACAAAAAGTCGCAGATATACAACTCTTACTGGCACCCGAATCAAATAACACATAAACAAAAGTGTTGTCAAGGATGAATGTACCTGACTCCACATCGGGTTCTGCCCTGGCTTGTTCTTGCGTCAGTGCGTACGCACGAGTCTTTGCTCGGGGCCTCTCTCTTTCTTCTCGGGGCCTTTCCCTTTTCTCGCTTCACCCATTCTTGGTTTGGTGCACTCCCGTCTCACGTGGCCGCTTTGACCACAATTAAAGTATTTAATGCCTTGCATGCATTCACGGGAGTAGTGCCTAGTCTTGCCACATTTGTAGCACAAATTTGTCCCTAGCCGACATTCACCCGCATGTCTTACCCCACATTTTCCACAGACTGCCCTCTCGCCTACCCCGGTCTGTTTGTCCCGAGCCCCAAACAACTTCCCAGCCGATCGCTTAGCGGGGAAACTCAGCTTCTTCTTAGGCTCCTCAATGGCAACGACATTCAGCGCCAGATCATCAAATACAACGCCGCTCAGTTCTACTACCGAATCATAGGTAGTAGGGGCGCTTGCCTTAACATAGGTGCAGACCTGGTCCGGCAGCCCTTGAATGTAGCAGGCAATCTTTCTTTCCTCAGTCGTGACAAGATGTGGCACCAGACGTGCCAGTTCATTGAACCGTGTGGTGTACTACCGGTGCGTCATGCTCCCGGCATTAATCCCTAGAAATTCCCTTTATACCTTTTCGATCTCATTCCTTGGATAGAAATTCTTGATCATCAAAGTTTTCAAATCAGTCCACATCATCACATCCACAGCCTCGTCCCCCTTGGCTTGACGTATACCTTCCCACCAATGGGATGCTTCCTCTCTCAAGGAGTTAACAGCGAATTTCACAACTTGATTCGCTCGACACTCGCTCAGACGAATGGCAGCTTTCATAAGGATCACCCAATCAAACGTAGCAACCGCGTCTTTCTTTCCAGTGAGAACCGGTGGATCACATGCCTTGAAGGACTTATAGTCGCAACCACGGTTAAGCGGTGTGTTGATTGCCTTAGTGTTCAGGGTACCAACCGCCGTGTTAGACCCACCTGTCTCACTAGCCTTCTTTAACGCTTCTGCTAAAAGTCCTGGCAAAGAAACGTTCATCAACATAGTGAACTCGCGTGCCAGAGCCGCTCTCACTTCCGGTTCGAAAGTGAATTGTTGTCCTTCGACATGAGTTGGCTCAGTCCCGTGCATACTAACTTCTGGCTCAGTGTGAACACTTCTTCTTCACTATATTCTTGGCGAGCAGGGGTCCTGCCGCGCCCACCGTTACGACCACCGGTACGAGCCCCACCACGCCTTCCGTTTCCTCTCCTTTCCATTTCATTCTATAAGACAAGGAATCCAATGTCATCACGCTAGTTAACAAATAGAATTCAACAAGCACTATAAGATGTTAATATACACTGGCCATCTGCAATTAACCATTACACTACCTTTCGATTTCTATTTGACCACCTTTGTAATTCCATCAGAATACAAGTCCTTACCTTACCCTTTCTAAGGCATACTATACATGTAAATATATACTACCATCATACCTGATGCTGTGGCTCGAGTTACCCGTACTGGCATCCGCTTTCGGTCCCATCCACAGTTTAAGTTTAGACACTAGGAGTGTCCGAATCTCTCAAACTCTTGCTCTGATACCAGCTTGTAAGTCCCAAACCCGGGAGGCCTCACTTGTTGGATTTACTCATTCACAAACAGTTCTTAGACTTGAATATCAAAATAACGCAGCGGAAAATTTCATTAAAACATAATCAAAACATTGTTCAACATGCGGAAGCGTAACATAGTCTAATACATAAACATAACATAGCTAATCATAACGGGATGCCAGTCTTCATATCATCTGGGTAACTCATCAAGCCGCCCAGCATCTCCGTCCATCATCATAACCTGCCTTAACCTGAATGTGCATACTAAAAGTTCAGCTATGCTGGTGAGTTCTAGCTTTACATAAAACCTTAACATAAACATTTTGCCAAAAACATAACATACATTTGTTTAACAAAAGCGAACGTAAAACATGCAATAACTTAACATCATCATAACATCGTAACATAGCATCATAACATAAGTCAACATGAACCGAATATGCGTCTTCTCGTAACCGTCAATTCCATACATCACATACCAGCGGATGAACTTAAGGCTCGTTACCTCTAAGTCATCTGTCACCAGGTCTCCTAAGGCTCGTTACCTCTAGGTGGACCAAACATATGTCTCCTAAGGCTCGTTACCTATAGGAAGACAGAACATTTATTTCCCTACAAGGAATAGTACCTTCCATCGGGATCCCGGTAATCCCATGGGTGACCGTCGTCACCCCATCATCAACCAATTGTACAACAGTTAGCCAGCCACAAAGGCCCCCCGTAAGGGTGAGGCCAATACATACATACATACCTTAGCTCTCGTAGGAACTCGTGGCAGATTCGTTCATTCGTGACTTTCATAAAACCTTTACCTCATTTTAGTTAAAGCATTTGTACGTTTTATTAAACAAAACATGATTTCTTTCGTAAACCTTTCGTAAACTTCATTTGGCAAAACATTTCATAAACATCATCCCGTAAACATCATTTCGTAAACATCATATGGTAAACATCATATCATAAACATCATATCGTAAACATCGTTTCGTAAACCTCATTTAAAAAAAAAACATCATCCCGTATGTATACACACCAGCCTAAAAACATTTAATTAAAACATTTAAAGAAGGGCTTTTAGAACTAACCTGATAAGCTAATCTGGGTTGTCCTAAACAAAGGTCTAACAACGTCACTTCCGATTTGAATTGATTAGTTAAATACACATCAGACCTAATCCGACTCTAACGGTTTAACCATTCTGAATTAGGCAACTATACTGACTTTACTAACCAGCCTGATGCCTGCACACTTAGCAAGTGCGCAGGGCCTTGTTCTTGCGTACTTAATAAGTGCACAGACTTCACTTCATGCGTACTTGATAAGTACGCAGGCTTTACTTCATGCGTACTTGATAAGTACGCAGGACCTGCTTCATGCGTACTTGATAAGTACGCATGACCTTCTTCTTGCGTACTTGATAAGTACGCAGGATCTGCTTCTCCGCAAAAACCCTAACTTTCGCATGCGGATCTGATCATGTCAAGATCCCGAACTTGTTTACATTCAAAACGTTTTCTTTTCGTTTAAGAACTCAAATCTATGTTTTTCTTCCAGTTTCATCCGTAAAAACGTTACCTTTTCATCCAAACTTGAAAAACCCAAAACGAACAAAAACTCAGATCTAGGCTAGATCGTTACCTGTATCGAGCTTCTGATCCGGAGGTTCTTCTCACGAGCTATGGAGCAACACTTGGCTGGAATCTCTGGTCGATCCGCCAACTTTCTCTGTCTATGGTTTCTCTCTCTAGATGTTGCAAATGAGAGAAAAGGGTGGTGACTTAGGCTATTTATAGGGGAGGCTCCCCTATGTTCGCCCCCTTCTAGCCCGTCATGCCTCGTTCGTTTATTCCGTTCGTTCTCGCATTCTAACCCGTTATTATAACTGTCGTTTTAATTTTGGGATGTTACAAAAACGGGGCTGTGAGAACTCACATGATAAAGCGGTAATGATATGCAAGTCTTAGCAAATCTGGATAAATGAGATGACCTACTCGTGCCCTAGGAAACATTTTGGACTTTAAGGTCTAAGTATTGTAAATGCTTGACTATGAACTCTCTGCATCCAAAGAGTTGTTTGAAAAGTGACTTTGACGTTTCAAAGATGTTTTGATTTGACGACCCGCTGGTGACACGTTGGACTTAAACATTCAAATCCTAATATGGAATTCAAACATGCTTTGAAATAGTCTATTATCGTCTAATAAACACATTACCACATTCGATTGGAAATTAGAACTTGAAACACAACTTTTGATACATTAAAGTTTCCCTAATTGGAAAGTCAAGTTAAGTTTTTGAGTCCTAAACATGGTAACTATGAAAAGTTAATGTTCATACATAGAATTAGGCATGTTATAACACATATAGAACATCCCAAGGTTTACTTGCTAAAAATAGACAAACATGCGAGTTTCGGATAATTAAAGTTTCCTATTATAGCAAGATCATGTCAAATTGTTAAGTTCATGGATAAACATCACATACTATCATACAATGCACTTAGTTAAGTGTTACTAAGTCATTTAAACCTTCTAATCATGTTAACAACTCGCAACACACCTTTTGGAAAGATAAAGTTTCCTAATTTAGAAAGCGGGCTCTAAAAGTCATACATATGCATTTTAATCCATCATTTTGGTCAATCATTCTTCCATAATGTTTACTATACTAGTTTCATGCTTTGAATACACCCAAACATCACGTTTTCATACATGTCAAGAAATAAAGTTACTATAAATAGAAAACGAGCTTAAAAGCATCATGGACATGTGATTTTACCGAAAAAAAATCATACAATCTCTATATCTAGTGTTTATGCATCATTTCCACCAAACAAATCTCATCATAACTTCTTTTAACAAAAACCCAAAATTTAAAGTTACTATAAATAGAACCGAGCATGAAATCTCATATGACCAAAAGTTCTAGATAGCAAATCTACACATATTATCCACTCTTTATGCATATCTAACCATTTTCCATCATCAAATCACCCTAAACATGGCATGTATCATGAAACCCAAAATTAAAGTTTCCTAAATAGCAAAACCGAGCATACATGTATCATCCAACACTTTTGGCAACAAAGTTTGCACATATTATCCATCTACAAATATTATTACAACATAATCCATCATCAAATCAACAAAATCTCATCATCTAACACATGCACATATAATGAAGTTTCCTTAAATGGAAACCATGCCTATGAACAAAATCCGGATCCAAAATCACCAACAGTATGTACCATTTGAGTTATAAAACACATTTCCTTTAAAAATCCATGGTTAATCTTTCATAAAAATGATTTTTCTTTGGATGCATGTTCATATGAACATGAAGATGAAAAATGAAAAAAATAGAGGGTTTTGATCTTACCAAACTTGAAAATGGATGGAATGATGGATGAAATCTTTTGCAAATGCTTGATTCTTGATCTTGGAAGCGTGGATTTGATGAATGACGGATCAAAAGAACAACAAAAATGGTGGTTGATGGTGGTGGTGGTGTTCTCGGCTCAAGGGAGAAGAGAGGGAGGAGAGAAAGAGTGAAAGAGTGGAGGTGAAGAAATGGGTGGAGGTGGGGGGTATTTATAGGGGGTTTTGACTCCTGGTGGTGGAAAACGAATAGTTACTGATTTATTGACGAAAATCCCGAATAGGTATGAACAAAATTATTTAAAAGTAATTTGATTCTAAAGCTATTTTATAAGGACCGAAGGGTCCTGAGTGAAGATAAATAACAATTTATATGAGATGGCTTTTATTTAAATTAAACTATTAGAACTCACTCAGCATAGCTGACTTTGTGTGTACGTTAGATTGTGTTGCAGATGAGCTTTGGTGTCTACGTATCTTGGCTTAGGAGCGGTACTACTCGGATTTATGTGTAGGCATTCGTGAGGTAAACTTATTGACAATAACGACATTAAATAGTAATTATTGTTTTAGAAAGACTTCCGCTGTAGTTTGAATAATAACACGAGTATTTTAAAGAAAATAACCAGTTATGAGAACCAACTGTAGGGTGCCCGATTTGGGGCCTTACAATGACAAGCTCCAATTCACCAAACATCCCGTTAAGATATTAGGAACACAAGATCGTAAGCTGAGAAAGAAAACGATACCGATGGCACTGGTACAGTTGCAAGGTTGGAAAGGTTCCGATCAGACTTCGGAATTAACAGAACAAATAAAAGCTAAGTATCCTCATTTGTTTGACTAATATTAAATTTCAAGGACGAAATTCTTTTAAGGAGGGGAAATTTGTAACACTCGGATAATTCCCAAGTAATATAAGGGCTAAAGATGTCAAGAATTGAAGTGCAGGGGTTGAATTGTAAATATACTGATGTGCAGCGTGTGATAAGTATAAATATATATTTGTTTTTAGAAATGGTTTCATGAGATCAGGTTTTAAATTTATAAAATGATAAATACTCAAACTTAAAACACACACAATAGGCAAGTGTACCTATCACAACGTAATATAGTTTAGGTAAGAACCATGTATCGAACCAATGGACACGGTCGAGTTCCAGTACTCAAATTTTGTTATCGTTTAGTTGGTTTAATTAGTGAGTGGGTTTTGTGTGCTTGTGAAGCAGAAAAGTAAATGGTAGAAAAGTAAATGACGGTAAAGTAAATAACAGAAAAGTAAAAATGTGTGTGATGTGTGTAACAGAAATGTAAATACCAGAATAGTAAATAGCAGAAAAGTAAATATCTCGGAAATGATCAGGTCACGAAGAGTATTGCTTTGGGCTTCGAATCCGCTTGGTACGTGATAATATTAAGTTGACTAATCCGGTGGTATGACTAATACAAACATGTGACCCGGGACACCGCTAGAGCCTCATTCTCACAATATTTGATTCACGAATTATAATACTTAATAATAAAATGGTAATGATTCCCGCTAGGGACACCGTTACCCTCAACCCTTTGAATGTTATCTCTAGGTTGGTTTAGGGCATCGAACTTAAATGCTTAATTATTATTGTTAAATAGGTGATTATACTTTGCTCACCGGGAGGCGGTGCAACAATGGGACCATGTATAAAGACGTACCGTTTTCAACATGAGTTCACCAATTCTTGGTCGCATAATAAGTTCGTATAAAGACGTACACCCTTACTAGTGTTGACCAAGCCTTGGCTTATCAATCTCTACTTGTATAAAGATGTACAAGTATTAAAGGAAGTTTGGTTAAAAAGGTTTTACAGTCTTACACTTTAAAATCAAGAACACTCACAAATTTAAAGACAGATTTAGACAACAATAAAAAAAACCCACCAAGAGGTGGTTTTAATAACGAATAATTAAAGACATAAACATACTACTAGATTAATACGTCAAAGATTAACATGCACCAAACTTCATCTTCACCCTAGAAATACAAAGAGTTTATCCACGAATGGCCATACTAACTAGCGTAACACTGAGTTTCGTAGGCTCCCCTATTGCGGAACAAGGAGGAGGAGCCTCTCTACTCTAAACTACGAAATACTCTCTCTGGATAGTGTCTTTAGGTCTAGTGTGGTGTGTGTAACCAAGAACCCAAGACCTCTATTTATAGGCCTCAAAATGAGCAATGCACGACCGTGCATTGGTTTGCACGCCCGTGCAAACACCTCGGGAATCAAACAGGGTACAGAGGACAGTGTACTGGTCCTTGGGGAGCAGGATAGGCTTTGCACGGCCGTGCAATGCAATGCACGACCGTGCATTGCCTTACCTGCTTCCCAGCTTCGTCTTTTAGCTGCTTGTTGACTTGCGTTGACCAATTTTGACTTCTTGGGGGTCAAAGCTCGGGAATGATCTTCCAAAAGGCTTGATTTCTTGTTGTTTTTTACTGGTTTAATCTTTGTTTATCTTTAAAACACCGAATAACCTGCAATTATAAAATATAAACTTGTAAGTATCAATTGCAAGGTTATTATTCATTTAGTACCATAATATGGGGATTATTATGCATGCAAAACATGTATAAATGATGGCACATCATATACCAAAGTTCAAGGGTTAAAGATGAAGTATTTTGGAATTTGGTCGATGTCGGACCGATATCTCAGACCATGTCAGTCCGACATGGGCAGACGAAGGAAATCATGAGAGTCAGACGCGTGTCTGATGATTCAGCCCTAAGTCGGACCGATATGGTTATGTATGTCGGTCCGATGTGTGGGCGCTACGTCAAATAAACCGCCATAAGGGATGTTGGACCGATATACTCCTAGACATCGATCCGATATGGGTGTCATAAAGGAAGTCGGACCTATATGGTCCTAGATGTCGGTCCGACATGAGTCAGTTTTCACCGTATAAATAGATGGACGAATTCAGCTCACTTCACATCATCCTCTTCACCTAAAAACACACACTTAAGCCCTGGTGTTTCGATCCCGAGCCGTGGTTCGCGTGCGAGACTCCGGTTTCTAGCAAAACGTTCGCAAATTGCCGTAGATAGCATCGAGGTAAGGTTTCCAAACATTCTAAGGTTCCTTTATGTAAACCTAAGATAGGGATATTGTTTATGACAATGACGGTTATGATTTAAGGTTCTGTTAAGGTGTTGATTGTTATATTGAATCGAAGGAGATTCTGCTTGAGGTGAGTTCCTTTGAACTATGATCTATAAAATGTTTTGTAAATGATTTTTATCTGAGATCCCAATACCATCGGTATATATATCCCATGAGTAAGTACTTATTGTGGCCACGATTGGGGGGACTGACGGGCGAGAACTGATCCTCTCGTATTAGGCCAGACTTGTATCCGGAAGCCAGGAAGTTGCATGTATATATATATATATATATATATGTTGTAGACTCAGAACCCGAGTAAATCTGAGGTTACTGGGTGATGGATTGGGAGGGATGATTATTAGACCCAGACCCGAGTAAAGATAAGGTCTTGCGGTATTCTTGTATTGAGGATACAAGTTGTGAAAATACGATTTTTGTTTATGAACTCACCAACCTTGTGCTGATCCAAATGTTTTCATATGTTTTTTAGCACATGTGACCACTAGCTTGTAGTTGGCATTCTAGGAGATGTACAAATGTTTTGAGATAGAGATGGCTGATGGCAGGTTCTTGTGTAGCCGTAAGGCCTGAATGGATGGCACGCTCTCCGTGAACTATAAGTATAGAGCTATATGGGTTCTTGTTGGGAACCAAATGTTGTATTTACCAGTCAGTCCTTATTGTAAAACAGTATTATATATGAAATGAAATAGTTATGATTTTAAGTCTTCCGCGGTGTGTTTTTGGTATCAACGTCACAGTAACTAGAAGGCGATCTACTGACCGATATGTAGTTATCTGACAAACGGAATGTTATGTCTAAGGAAAGAGCGGTGTATAAATCTCTCATAGACCCGTCGTTCTTTCCTGGGAACATATCTGTTGTAGGTACTACTCTGGTTAGATAATTGTCCTATGTTACGGGTGCGACATGAGCTAACCATGGGCAAATGGTTTTGCGAAAAACACTAGTCCGGGAATAGATGCGACGACGAATATTAGCAGTAGCGGAAAGTGAGTGGTTGTCTGCGATCGTCACACGATTGTGACCGGGCTGAGACGACGACCACATCGGCAGAAGAAACGCGGTCGTACTGCCCTCAACACGTGCTCATGCACGGTTTGAAGACAGAAAAGCGGCGGCGCGTGGCTCCCGTTAACGGCGTGTGTGACGACGGTTGACGAAGAAATTGACAGGTACCTAGTCGGAGGCCGAGGAGTCGATTGGTTTAAAAGGTGAGATCCAAATCGTCGGCGATTATGAGGGTGGTTGGACAGAAGCCTAGGGTACGAACCGAAAGAAATTTTGAGGGTAAAAAGTTAATGGCTTGACACCATGTTAGGGTTTGGGAAATCCCTCAATAAGGATTTTTTGTATTGAGCACCAATATATATAGAAATACAGTACATGGTATAAAATAAACTAGTTACACAATGATCACTATACTATACATAATACTATAATATATCAAACGTCTTATATAACTTATTTAACAATGAAAATAAAAAAAAACAATCATTTTTAGTGTGAAGGAATTTTTCACTAGCCATTTTACTTTTACTTAGGTAGCACTCATCGGCGATATCATAGGGGGTCTAGAGGGTCCTTTGACCCTCCGACGACGCAAATTTCTCCTAATAATGACATATAGCGTGGCCTTTTTTTTACTCAGACCCTCTAAAATTATTGTGAGTAGATACGGAGACTAGTTGAGATGAAAAAGAAAGAGTGAAACTGAGATAACCAAAAAGTTTTCCGGTAGTCGGCGGCAGCGACTGTTCAAGAATGATAATAAGAAGAGTTGAAGAAGACGACCTAATACTAAAATGATGTATTTAGGCCTTTTTAAAATAATAAATCACGGCCCACTTAAATTCTAAAACGTGTACGACTAGTTTTTTCAACTGAAATAGAGGGTTAAAGTTCAAAAAAGGTGAAGTTTACAAAGACAAACTGCCAGGAATAATGACAAACATAAATAATATTTAACGGTGAAACTTATGAATCCATTTATTTATTTATTAATTAATTTAACTTAATATAAAAATTAGCTTTTTTTGTTTTATTTGATTTTTTAATTTATTTATATTCTTTTATTACAATAAAGATTAAAGTATAGTGTTCTTCCCATTAATTCAACGCCACGTCCTGCTTTTTTTTTCACGTTTTATACTATATATAATATACATTTTTAACTCGTTTCATTTATAATAATTTCGTTTTCCTTTAATAACTTTTGTTCGTTAACCTTTTTTTAAAAAACAGAGTGCGTGTCTGCTTTTACTTTTTTTGTCAACGTCCCGATATAATTTTTTTTGAAAACGGAGTTGTATTCAAAGTCAAGTTTTTTTATCGTACCCTACCCTATGGCGAGTTTCATTACCGTTGTTGTACAGTGACGAGTCGAACCTATTATGAGCGAACAACATCATTGCCGGTATTGGTATATCGGAACCAGTTTCGGTATTTGCTTTTATGGTTTTCGACGACCCGAACCGTTACTATTTTATTTTTGTTTTTTCCCTTTTCTTATTATTTAGTTTTATGTTTCTTTTTTATTAAACATTCTTTTTACTGTTGCGCCTATGTTTCATTTAAATTTTATTAACGATCGGTCTGACACCCGCCGTGGAGCGCGGGGGAAGCTGCTAGTTTAGTTTATTGAGTAGAACTTTAATAAGTTTTTTAATTTTTTTAATAACATTTTTTATTATATACACATATTTTTTCATAATTTTTTAACACAAACACTAAAAAAGTATTTAAAAGAAGTCGACAATCATTTTTGTATTACTACTATACTTTTCTTAAAAAAATAGTAAGCATACATTTTTGAACGTAAAAACAAAATTTAATTTGGACCCTCTACTTAAAATGTTTTGGTTACATCACATGCATCACTAGTGCGTACTAGGCAAAGGTGAGGTCCACTTTCATTCTTTTTAATATGTAGCATTTCTTAGTTGATAACATGGCGTCTTTATTTGGTCATATAACACTAAGATTAGATATTTAATAATAATATTTAAAAAAATTAACAAGACAAAACTAAGAGTATATTTATTTAAGATTTAAATGGTGGATAAAACTTTGAAGTGTTTTTAAATTTTTTTTTAAAGGTAAATTTATTTATTTATATAAGAGTGAGATTTGAATCCATGACTTGATCAAAGCTTAATGATTTTAGATTGGGACTTCAACCCATGATAATCGCTATTTTTAAGGTATAAATGATAATAATGACTTTATTGTTATGAAAGACCCTTGTTCATCATTTGTTAACCCATTTAAAAGCTAACCATGGTTAGGTTTGGGTTAGGGTTTTAACTTTAAAAAGAAGCGAAAGGGTCGATGGAGATTTGGATGAGAAAAGAGGGACTAAAACTCAAAATATTTATTCGAGCGAAGGCGATTGTTCGATGATGCCGTACTGCTAATTCAAATTCATCAAGCTTCCGCCTTTGGTACGTTGTTTCACCTCATTTTACAGCTTTTATTTTCATTATCTTACTAGTTGTTAGGGTTTTTTCATACTTGCATAGACGATCTGATTGATGGTTGATCTTGGTGTTCAAATTCTGCATCTGGATTTTAATATTACCATATCTGTCACTTATCTGCTTTTTCGATCATTTGTAGATGTTTTTGAGTGCATGAATTCGAAGCTCATTTAGCTTAAACTGTTATTACATGTTATGCTAAGTTTTGATCTATCTAAGCCTCTAAGGTTTCAATGCTATTTGAACTTGGTGGGTGTTTGGGATTGCTGTTCATTTGCTCTCTGCGATTCGAGTTTTGAGATCCAATGATAATGTGAGTGAAATAAGCAAGCATCCTTGTTTCACAAGGCAATAAACAGATAACCAGTTCTAATAAGCAATCCCAAACACCCACTTAGGTTTCTGGAATTTCTCATTTGCTTTATTCAATTTTAGAATATCGTTCCAGATAGCTTGTGATGTTTATAAGTTTTTAGTATTTGAGTTTATGCTAAGTATGGTTGTGGCCCGGGGTGGGATTCTAGCCTTTTTCTGAATTCACACATTATAAATTTAGAAATTAGGGCTGAAATTAAAAATGTATATCATGTCTTTTAGAGAAATTGCGAAGGATATTTACGTATGCATGTGCGTGTGTTTACATATATTTATGTTTATGGTTTATAAGCTATTATTGAACAGGCAAAAAAAATGAAGCAGATTGAAAACACTAGTACTGATGTAAGGGCTGTGATCTAATTGCTCCAAATAGATTGCTTTACAATTAACAATAGATAGTGATACAAGTATTCTAGATACCCTTGAAGTAAGTGAGATCGATTTGGTGATTGTGGCATTTTAAAGTATGAGATGGTGAACCTTGGTTTATTTCCAACAATTTCTTCTACATGGCCTCGTCATTGAAATGTAAGTTAATGTGCAAAAAAATTCCCAAAACGAATACCTCATTTAAAATTAAGGTTGACAACCTTGATTGATACTACTAAAAATGTATTGCTTTCATGAGCAGTTTTATATGAATTGTATCACTGGCTGACAGGAGTCGACGGGGGTAAATTAACCAATTTTGGAATGTACGATATAATAACAGTTTGGATTTTGGATAATTGTTATTGTTAATCGTTATCTGTTATCGGTTAATCTTTCTATCTTGAGGATGGTTAGAGCATTTATCGCTAGGATACGTATTTATATTTCCTGGATTCTCAGTTTGATTCCTAAAGATAATTATTAGACTACCTTTGGTTATTCTTTGTACTTGAACAACCTGCGTTTCCTTTTTTGCATGTATCACTCTTTAAGTTATAGGTGATTTAGGCTACAGTATATGAAATATGAATATATAGATATTAGTATGCTACTTAAAGTAATTAATGTTGTAATACACGTGCCTCCGATTTATTTCCCAAGTTCAATGATTGATCCTGTAATCAAGCTCGTATCTATATATTAAAAACATTGTTTTAGTCTCATGGTTTAGTTCTTACCGGTATTAATTGTTTCTTTTCTAGTTGTTCCTCCGCAACTCTAGATTTTGGTTCTTGTTAATCTTTATTGCAGACTAACCAGTCAACTATTTATTTTGAATTAGGGTAGAAGTATATGCATTTAATGTGGTAACATTTCAAGAGAAGGGGTGAACTAGTTCTTTACCAATAAAGTAAAGAATGGAATGCAATAGAGATGAAGCCAGGAGGGCAAAAGAAATTGCTGAAAGTAAGTTTGCTACAAAAGATATAACGGGTGCAAAGAAATTTGCATTAAAGGCCCAAAGTTTGTACCCTGCGCTTGATGGTATTTCCCAACTTTTAGCAGTTTTAGACGTGTATTTTGCCGCTGAAAACAAAATTAACGGGGAACTGGATTTTTATGGAATACTTGGTGTGAACCCATTAGCAGATGATGATACTGTGAGGAAACATTACAGAAAACTAGCTTTATCTCTTCATCCTGACAAAAACAAATCTACAGGGGCAGAAGGGGCATTTCAATTTGTTTCTGAAGCGTGGACTCTGTTATCTGATAAAGAAAAAAGATCAATTTATGACCATAAGAGGAATGATAGAGTTTCTAAGCAAAAGGTTCATGCTGAAAACAGGGGTTCACGAGTACCAAAACCTCCAACTCAGAACGGTTTTCACAATTTCACAAAGAGTACAGCGGCGCCAACTAGGGTTACAAGTACCAAAGCAAAGGGTACAGCTAATTCACCAAAGAATGATATTAATGCCACCACTAAAACGGAAACGTATCCAACTGAAACAGGAGAGGTTCCCACTAAAACGGGAGAGGTTCCCGCTAAAACAGGAGCAGGTCTCACTAAAGTGCATCCCACCGCTGTTCGTTCATCATCTAATAAGCAGATGGTGCCTAAAACATTTTGGACCGTATGTAAAAGATGCAAGTTGCAGTATGAATTTGTAAGAACGTATTTGAACCGAAATCTTTTATGCCCAACTTGCCATGGGCCGTTTCATGCAACTGAGACACCCCCACCAAACACAAACGGTCCATCAGAAGGTTCAGAAAATGGAAAAGGGTCTAGCAAAAATGGGTTGAACCCAGAAATGTGTAAGACCCCGGGTCATGGTACGAGCACCCAGTGGGGCCCATTTTCAAAAATAAATAGTCTGGATAGAGTAAAAAGGGATAGAGAAGAAGCTCATAAAAGAGAAGAAGCTTTGAGAAGAAAGATTTCTAAAAAAGAAGCTAAATTGTCATCTAAAACAAAGCAGCATGATAACGGGTTTCTTGACAATAACAAGAGAAGCTCGATTGAGGTAAAAAAAGATGTCGCCAATACGGGTATTATTAAGAATCAACTTATAAAGAAGGCTACAATGGAAATTAAAAAGAAATTAAATGAATGGAGCTCGGAAACGGTCAAAGATTCTTCAGTTGCTAACTTGGCGGATGATGTGGCGAATGGAACTGAACCACTTGTGACTGATGTACCAGATCCTGAGTTTCATGATTTTGATTATGAGAGAAGTGAAAAATGTTTTGAAGAAGGTCAGGTGTGGGTTGGTTATGATGATCATGATGGGATGCCACGATTATATGCCATGATTAAGAAAGTAATTTCTTTAAACCCGTTTAAGATGAAGGTATGTTGGTTTAATCCAAAACCCGATAACAACCCGGGTCGGGTTCCTGGGTTCTTGAAAGCATTTGGGGAGTTTAAACCAGGAAAACATGAAACCGTTTCCGCCCCTAATTATTTTTCTCACAAAGTTAATTTTACAAAACAAACAACTGGGAACATTTGTGTTTTTCCTAGGAAAGGTGATGTTTGTGCTCTATATAGGAATGATCAGACGGCAGATTTAGTGAAAAATAATTATGAAATTGTTGAGGTTGATGCTTACCATGAAGAAACAGGGACCACTGTTACTCCACTTATCAAGGTTTCTGGTTTTAGGACGGTGTTTCATCGACATCTAGACCCAAAGGAAACAAGGGAAATTTTGGAAAATGAAATGTTTATCTTTTCTCATCAAATACCATCTTGTTTGCTTACGGGTCAAGAAACTACAAGGGCTCCAAAGGGTTGTTGTGAGCTTGATCCTGCAGCTGTCCCTCCCCAGTTTCTTGAAGTTAAAGGAAATGTGGATGACGCTGAAAACATTAAGGTTGAAGATGATGAAATATTGGACAAAGATTGTGTTTTTAAGGAAGCGGATGATGCCAAGTGCTGATGGTGTTTCTCCCATTTGGGGTGCAAATTTCCTGAACTTGGGAGTTTGATTTTTTTCGGTAGCATTTAGTGTGCATCATGCACTTGGTCCTTGTGCTACAAATGCTGATATCTTTTTTGTTAGGTGCTGCGATATTTTGACTTTGTTTCAAACTGCTTTGTACTTTTAGACTGTAAGAATGTTGGGGGATGTTTTGGTACTAAATCTAATTGTTCTTTTTGTGGTCTGCTTATGTCCTTTTAAACTTATCTAAAAATGTCGCACTAAAATATTATAACATGTTCTAGTTTTTATATCAAATCGTTGTTCTTTTTAGTTTGATATAAGATTTTTTTTTTTTTCAAATTTTATGATATTTTAGTCATTAGACAACACTATGTGTTTTGGTGGAGTTTAATACTAGACAGTTAGACAGCTTAAAAAATAATTTGAATACATGAGTGGTCTTGACAAAAAAAAGTTGCATGCATACATATTATATTGAAATCTTTGTAACTTAGGATAAACATGATCCACCAAATTATTAGAATACTTGCAACTCTTAAAAATAGAAGAGTTAGAGTACAAGTAATTTATGTGTGCCGATGACATAAGCTATTTTATCTTAAGTAAATTATTATTTGAGTTCTTGAGTTTGCTAGCTTTAACTATCTGAGTCACTGTCGTTTTTTCTTAGTGATCTGTGGCCTGGTTTTTATTTTTCTTAACCATTTGAGTCGATTTAGTTAACGCCGTTAGATTTTTCTGTAAAATTCTTAAACTAAGAAGAGTTAATGAATAGGGTACATGCTGCTGACATAAGCTATTTTATTTTGAGTAAATTACTATTTGAGTTCCTAAGATTTGCTAGCTTTAGCTATCTGAGTTCCTGTCTTTTTTTTAACGGTTTGTAGCCTGACTTTTATTTTTCTTAACCATTTGAGTCCATTTAGGTAACGGCGTTAGATTTTTCTATACAATTCTTAAACTGAGAAGAGTTAGCATGCTGCTAAGTTATTCTATTTTTAGTAAATTACTATTTGAGTCCCTAAGGTTTGCTAGCTTTAACTATCTGAGTCCGTGTCTTTTTTTTTAATGGTCTATGGCCTAACTTTTATTTTTCAAACCATTTGAGTCCATTTAGCTAATGCCGTTAGATTTTTCTGGACAATTCTTAAACTGAGAAGAGTTAATGCATAGGATACATGTACCCTATGCATGCTGCTTTCATAAGCTATTTTATTTTGAGTAAATTACTATTTGCTAGCTTTAACTATCTGGTCCTGTCTTTTTTTAACGATCTGTGGCCTGCCTTTTTATTTTTTTTAGCCATTTGAGTCCATTTAGCTAACGTCGTTAGATTTTTCTGTACAATTCTTAAACTGAGAAAAGTTAATGCATATGGTACATGTACCCTATGCATGCTGCTGACATAAGTTATTTTATTTTGAGTAAATTACTATGTGAGTCCCTGAGGTTTGATAGCTTTAACTATCTGAGTCACTGTCTTTTTTTTTGTAATTGTTTGTGGCCTGACTTTTATTTTTTTTAACCATTTGAGTCCATTTAGCTAACGCTGTTAGATTTTTCTGTACAATTCTTAAACTGAGAAGAGTTACTGCATAGGGTACAGGTACTCTACGCATGCTGCTGACATAAACTATTTTATTTTGAGTAAATTACTATTTGAGTCTCAAGTTTTGTTAGTTTTAACTATCCTGGCTTTTTTTTAACAGTCTGTGGCCTGACTTTTATTTTTTAACCATTTGAGTCCATTTAGGTAACACCGTTAGATTTTTCTGTTAAATAGAAGGGTAGTTCTGTTCTTTCACACCTAAAGAACTAATAATATAAATTAGTAAGATAGTTTAATAGTTGAGGGGCTATTGTGTAATTCACTTTTTCTTCCCAAACCCTCCCTTCGTCTTCCCCGTCGACACTAACTCCCCCAACCCCTCCCTTTGTCTTCCCCGTCAACCACCATGATACGTGCTATTATATATATATATATATATATATATATATATATATACATATATATATATACATATATATATATATATACATACATATATATATATATACATATATATATATACATATATATATATACATATATATACATATATATATATATATATACATATATATATATATATATATATATATAGGGTGAGGTTATACTAAAAAATTTATATATATATATATATATATATATAGGGTGAGGTTATACTAAAAAGTCCATTGTGTCTAAAAAGCTTAAGAAGGGATTTAGATCATTAAATGGATGTATTGGATGGGTGAGATCTACGGAGTGGTATTTTTGTAATATCTATACATACTAATAAATAAAGGTTTTGGATTGCCACATGTCATTCCCTCATGCCTCCTCACATTGGTTTTTCCGCCTCTCTCTCCTAATAAATGCACCTATATCTTATTAAATAATAATGATATTATAAATATATTATTAAAGAAGAATAATAATTATATTAAATAAGAATTCAAAATATAACTAATTAAAGGAAAATACTAATCTATACTCCCTAATAAATAAAGGTTTTTTGTAAAATGGTTTTCCCACCTAAAGTTTAATTATAATTTAAGATTTTAAACCTCTCACAAATAATAAATGCTTAACAAATATAATTGCTAAAATTATTTAATATCATTTGACTAGAACTTAAAAACCTTTTGATTTGAAAATTTTGAACTTTGTATTATTTAAATTATAACAAAATCAATAAATTAACTCTCGCAAATTTACTATAATTAGATAAATTGACAATTTTTTTAAAAAATTAACAACTTATCTTTGTTAAGCAAATAACAATTAATCAAAATCAACTTTCTAGAATTTAAAAAATTTACCTTTTGATGTGGCTGCCTATGCATTTGTGGCTTCCAGGTCTCAATCTTGGGAGTTGCAGGACCACATCTTACGCAACAGTGGGGTTGCTACCACTGACCCGGATTATGCCAGCGCCCTGGATCGATTGCATGAATCTCTCCCTGATTTTGATCTCGGCGGTTTCTCTAACAAGGACACCGCCCCCAAAAAACCACAGAAAACTTTGGCGAATGCCCTTTGTTGTCGAATCGCACAAAGTTTGGGAGAAGATTTCCTTTTGTCCCCTCGCCAGAAAGCCGTCATTGAATGCTTACAGAGGCCTCACGCCCAGGATTTCTTAACTGTTATTCCTATTGAAGGTCTGGGTCAACGTGTGTCAGCGGTGGAGTACCGGTCAATCCTTAAGTACCGTCTGATGATCCCCATGTTCCCGAATGATGAAACTTGCCCAGTCTGCCGTAAAGCATGCCTGGATAAATACGGGGAGCATGCGTTACACTGTAGAGAGCTGCCGGGGTTTAAGTATCGCCATGATTTTGTTCGAGACGCGTTAATGGATATTCTCAGACGAGCAGGGATCTCGGCAAAGAAAGAGGCACCGGTTAATTTTCTTACGGACCCGGCGGAAGGGAGGTCCACCCTACGCCCGGCGGACGTGCTAGTTTTTGGTTGGAAGGGCGGGAAACATGCTTGTGTCGATCTCACAGGTTTACCCCCCCTAGCTGGGTTGCGGGAAAATAGGTTTGTGGCGGGGCAAGCGGTTATGAAAGCAGAGTCAAAGAAGGTGGAAAAGCACGCGAAAGCTTGTGAGGATAATCAGCATGCCTTTGTCCCCCTGGCGTTTGACACGTTCGGCTCCTTGGCGCCGGAGGCGGTTCGGTTCTTGGCTAGAGTTCAGCGTGTTTTCCACAGCAACTTTACGACTCCTCAGGGGCGAGGCTTTGTTTTTAGTAGATTAGGGTTTTCCATTCAGAAGGGGATGGCGGCGCAGTTTGTTGCCCGTCTACCTGCTATCCTTATGTAATTTGCCTTGATGATATATAATTAAACTTTTCCAAAAAAAAAAAAAAAAAAAAAATTGTAATAACACACCATCTAAATTACATAACATAACCCCATTTTTAAGCATAATCCCATTTTTAAATAGTTATAAAACACTATATAGATTACATAGAGCATGAAACTCAGATTGAGCTCAACACCATCTTTAAATAGTAATAACTAACTATCTAGATTACACAAAGCATAAAACTCAGATTAAACATAACACTGTCTATATGACAAAGGATAACACTCAAATTAAGCATAACACCATGTTTATGAGTTTAAAAACACCCCAACTAACTGTCAAAAGCAAACACAAAATACTTTGATATAATAAAAGTCTAGGAATCCAGTGTATCTATCTTTGATGAACTTGCACTCTCTGACGGTTTATACTTTGGATGGAATGTGTAGCGGTTTCTGGAATCATGCACATTCTCCTTGCATATATTTTGAATTTATGCACTGCAATTATATGCTAAAGCAGCTCCAGTTAATATTAAGAACTGCAAATATATGCTAAAACACAATGTTTCATAATTTCGAAATTATATAGTTTTAATTTTGATTGCGATTTAACGCATTACAACTCGTGGGTTAATCTTTTTTTTTATTTTTAATTAGAAATTAAAACACCATGTTTAAGAAAACTAAAACACAATGTTTCATAAATTCGAAATTATAAAATTATAAACTTTTTTGCGTTTTAACGCACCGCAACACATGGGTTAATGTTTTTTGCTTTTTAATTAGAAATAAAACACTATGTTTACGAAAACTAAAACACCATGTTTAAGAAAACGCTGATAAAAAAAAAACTTCAAAATCAAAATGAATAAAAATATGAAATTGGAAATGTAGAATGCCATCTCAGCTCCTTGAAAATTTTCCTGTAAGAACAAGGAAGAATACACAAAAATAATTCCTGAATAACTCTCAAAAGATCAAAGGATTCAAAGGGATAAAGATTTTGATTTTTCTGTAACTGACCCTTCATAAAAAACATAAATAGATTGATAAAATGGAGGTTCCCAAATATATTTCTCTTCTATCAATTACTAATTTGCCCTTTCACTCAAAAATAGGAAGATGTCACATGTCGTTACGATATCCCTTCCTAGACTTTTTAGAAAAAAAATGACTTTTTAAAAGAACCCAACTCTCTCTCTCTCTCTATATATATATATATATATGGTTAGGATGAAATGCAAACTCTATTGAGTGAAAACTATAAAAACTCATTTATGACCTTTGATCTAAATAAATGAATGGACAAGAGTGTTTCCATTTTTTAAGAAAGTCATTTTTATTATTTAATATAATTTAAAGTACAAAAAGGGTAAGATGGTCTTTTACTTCAATCTTCTTTTTACATTACTAATGCCAATCAAATCATAAAAGTACCATCAAATCAAATATATCTCAAACAAAATGTTCAAATATTTTCAAAGTTTATTTTATGAAATCTGAAAGAGGAAAAAGAAACCCAAACACTTTCGATCGATGATTTGAAAAAGAAAACGAAGTGTTTTCAATCGACTATTACAAGCCATTAGAGGGTTATCGATCTTCGAAAACGACGCTACAAGCTTGGTAGTTTCTACTTGCATGACGAGAACCGGTAGAGGTGAGCAATTCGGGTTACCAAACCCGAAATCATCAACAAAAATCCTATCGACTGCACTAGGGTGAGCAACAATAGGAAACCAACACCGTATTGAGCAACTGTTGGAGCATATTACAACGGATTAGTGGATTTTGGAGCAGATGAGAGGATTTTGAACAAATTTGAGCAGGTTAGTAGGGATGTTTAAAAAATTGAAAGCATCAAGTTCTCTACACATACCAATAGTCAACCAATCCATTTGAAGGTACATATACAAACCATTTTTTATTATTAATTAAATGTAGGTGATGAATTACATTTTGCATAATTACCTGATTATTATGATTTGTAGTCACTATAATCAGCTTTTTAATATTTGGATGAACAAATTCTGCTTTTTGTTATCTCATTGTCTCAGTTTTTGTTAACTGATTTGAAACAAAAATTCATTTAAATAATTCACTTATACTTTTAAATATATGGGGTTTACATATATGTTACATTTTTTACATATATGTTACATGCAGAGGGTGACCATTTGGTTGAATCAAGGAGTAAGAATCGGATGCTTGAGGACAAAAATGTTAAAAGAACAGGTAAGTAATATAATTTGAGTTACATATGTGTTACTTGTAGGATTTATATCTATGTTGTTTATAAATATGTTTTTTTATTTGTTACATATTTGTTAGAAACAGGAACTGATGAGTTGGTGGGATCGGGTAGTGAGAGTATGGTTGGTGAAGAAAAAAACTTGAAGGGACAAGTAAGTAATATAAAGTGTACGATCAGTTTATTGTTAGGTAAAAATCTTTCATATATTTAGCTTGACTTAAAAATTTGTTACATATGTTACTTAAAATTTACATATGTTACATATAGTGGGTGACCAATTTGAGGGGGAAAATGTGAGAATCTGATGCTTGAAGATACAAACGTTAAAGTAACAGGTAAGTAATATAAATTGAGTTACATATGTTTTACTTGTTAAATATGTTTTATATAGGTAAGCAATCATGGGATGAAGAAAAAGGTGCGGTTAAATTCTCTTAGGAAGAAGTTCGCAGCACACATACTCCTATCGGATGCAAATGTGTTGAAACAAAAAGTTATGGTTGAAGCACTAGGAAAGCAGGTTTAGGTTACTAATATTTTGGATAATTGGAATTTATGTAGGTGATATATTTGGTTTTGTACTTGTTTTGACGTAACAAACAATATGTTTTGCGGGTTTCTTATTGGACAAATATCAGGGATTGTGGTAACAATGGCTGAATAATGGTGTTTACGTGATTTCGGTTTAAAGTAGTGTCTTTTGTTTTTTTATTCCATTTACAAATGTTGCTACATGTATGTAACAATGAATGTCTAACATGATTTATGTATGAATACGGAAGTTAACTCGGTATATGTGGGAAAAATGTGATATAAACATTTGAAAAAAATGGTAAATGGATGTAAAAGTATCAAAATATTAAAGTTAAATCAATAATAAAATATTAAAGTTAACTAAGATGTTACGTAACAGTTACATAAGTTGCTACATATGAGTAACATAGTATGTTAAATATATGTTACATATGTGTAACAATTAATATTAGATAAGTGTAAAAAACATAAGAATAAAATGTAAATACATATGTAACATTAAGTGTAAGATATATATGAAGTTACATATGTATTACAGGCAAAGTTATTGATTTGTTACATGTGTAATTAGATAAATGGTCACATATATGTAACATATGAAATTAAAAAAAGGTTTAACAAAAACTAATAACGAAAAATAAAACAAACAGAAAGGAAAAAAAAAAGATGCACTAGTTAACCAAAATAATAACATAAAACACGTGAAAGCTTACTCCAAACAAAAAAGAAAAACAATACATTAATTAAATTCATCATAATCACTAAGCTCATCCCATGATTGCTTAAACCTTCACTAAGTTATGATCGGGTAAAAGTGATTGTCTAGATTGTTGAGATGAAGGGGTAGCATTATCGGGTACATTGTTAAACAGTTCATCGGGGATTTGCTGGCTATGAAGAACAAAAACAAAAAAGCAAAACAAAAAATAAAAAATACAAGAGTCAAAGATGAGGTGATAAGTTCAAACATGTAAGTCAGTTTATGGAATTGGTTGAACTTATAAATTTGTTACACATGTTACATAAATTTTACATATATGTTACATACAGTGGGTGATCAATTGGAGGCGGAAACGTGTGAAGAAGTTCGCAGCATATATACTCCTATCAGATGCAAATGTGTTGAAACAAAAGGTTATCGCAGAAGCATTGGAAAGTAGGTTTGGGTTACTAATATTCTAGATAATTGGAATTTATGTAGGTGATATATTTGGGTTTGTATTTGTTTTGACATAACAAACAATATGTTTTGTGGGTTTCTTGTTGGACAAATACCAGGGATTGTGGTAACAATGGCTGTATAATGGTGTTTACATGATTTCAGTTTGAAGTTGTGTATTTTGTTTTTTATTCTATTTTTAAATGATGTTAAATTGTTGAGATGAAGGGTAGTATTATCAGGTACATTGTTGAACGGTTCATCAGGGATTTGCTGACTATAAAGAACAGGACCTAAAAAGCAAAAAAAAATAAAAAATACTAGATAGATATATGTATGAAACAGAACTAAGGGTATAAGTTCTGAGAGAATATATTACTGATATGCTATAAATTATACATGTTTTGCATGCATAATAATCCACATATTATGATACTAATTGAATAATAACCTTGCAATTGATACTTAAAACATTAATATTTCATAATTGCAGGTTATTCGGTGTCCTGAGATAAACAAAGCTAAAACCAGTCAAAAACACCAAGAAATCAAGCCTTTTGGAAGATCATTCCCGAGTTTTGACCCCCAAGAAGTCAACCAATGTCAACAAAAGTCAACCAGTAGCTAAAAGAAAAAATTGGGCAGCAGGCAGGAGGATGCACGACCGTGCATCCCAATGCACGGGCGTGCATTTGCCCTGCTTGCTCCCCAAGCACCAGTACACTTTCCTTTGTACCCTGTTTGATTCCCGAGGTGTTTGCACACCCGTACAATCGAATGCATGGCCGTGCATTGCTCATTTTGAGGCCTATAAATAGGAGGCTTGGGTTCTTCATTCTACACACCTCAAGATACATTACCAGAGCTCAAGAGAGTCTGTTTCTGTAGTTTAGAATAGAGAGTAGAGAGGCTCCTCCTCTTTGTCTTCAATAGGGGAGCCTATGAAACTCAGCGTTACGCTAGTTAGTATGGCCATTCGTGGCTAAACTCTTTGTATTTCTAGGGTGAAGATGAAGTTTGGTGTATGTTAATGTTTAACGTATTAATCTAGTGGTATGTTTATGTCTTTAATTATTCGCTCTTAAAACCACCTTCTAGGTGTGCTTTTTATTATTTTCTAAACTTATCTTTACACTTGTGAGTGTTCTTGATTTCAAAGCGTAAGACAGTAAAACCTTTTTAATCAAACTTCTCTTGAAACTTGTACGTCTTTATACAAGAAGATTTTGATAAGCCAAGGCTTGATTAATAGTAATAAGGTCGTACGTCCTTATACGAACTTGTTATGAGACCAAGAATTGGTAAACTCACGTTGGGAACGGTACGTCTTTATACATTGTCCCATTGTTGCACCGCCTCCTGGTGAACAAAGTCTAATCACTCTTTTATTAATAATAATTAAGCATTTAAGTTTGATGTCCTAAACCAACTCGGAGATAACACCAAAGAGTTGAGGGTGATGTCCCTAGCTGGGAGTCCTACCATTTTATTATTAAAGATTATAATTCGTGAACCGAATGTTGTGAGAATTAGGCTCTAGCGGTGTACCGTTCACACATTTGTATTAGTCATACCAAAGGATTAGTCAACTTAACATTCTCATATACCAAGCTGTAAGGCCCTAAACCAGGCACCCTACAGTTGGATCTCATCACTAGGTAAAGTCATTAAAAACACTTAACTTTCACCAAATATTAATTATCTTTTAATTACATTAAAAGTTCTTAGCTCTACCTTATGAATGCATGCACACCAACTGAGTAGCACCGCTCCCAAGCCAAGATACCTCGACAAGCAGACTCACCTGCAAAACAGTGTAACGTACATACAAAGTCAGGTACGCTGAGTGGGTTCTAATAGTTGATTTAACAGAAATCATCTTGTCACAAAATCATTAACACCGATTCAGGGCGCTCCAGTCCTTTATAAAATGGTTTATGAAATAGATGATGTTTGATGTTCCACCTTAACGACCCATTCCCTTAAGAACTCACCACCCAAGACTCATCCCACAATTATAATCCAGTAAGTCTCACCGATATGTATCGAGCTTACTACACATCTAACTCTCAATTAACCCCCTTGCCTCAACCTGAGGTCCCATTAACATACCCCAAAATCCCTAGGTACAATCCGAAAAACCTTCACCAAGACTCTTACAAGGTAAACTAACTCAACAGTTACAATATGGCATTGTCCCGACACAACGGTCAATCTACTACTCATTACCAAATTAATCAACATCATTTCACAAGTAATATCGACTAACATTCCTATGCAATTAATACACTCAATAATTACCTTCGATGGATTTACAAGTCTCGTCACAAATACCCTCGTCAGAGTTATACCCGTCGGGATACTCGTCATGAGCTCACATATACCCTTGTTACAGGGCCCCGCCACTAAACATAGTGAATAGTTGTCATCAATGATGACTACCCAGCCACCCATACAGTGACTATATCATCTACCATACAACGACTGACATCTCACCACATGATGACTGCCAGATCACACGTACAATGATGACCCCGAAGGACCCCGTCCTCCACACCACTGTTGACCGTATACACGGACAACAATGCAAGCACACAAAGGAACACATATAACCACATGACAGTACCTGTACATGTACTATGACTCACCACCCTTTCACGGATCACTTACGTGTGTAATCAAACACTTACTTTAGGCGTATCCTCATAGCGTCTAGATCCATTACCCAACTCTTTTCGAATAAGTAATTATACGACACACAAACATCATACCGACCTCTAGCCCATACATACTAAGGACACCACCCAGACCCCTAGCCTCGTTATTGAACATGTAGCTCATAAAAATCTTCGGGTTAAACCCAAAACTCATATCATGTTTAGTTTCACAAAACACGTTTGCCCACACATTCTAAGGACCCCACGTAGACCCTTAGTTTAATTATTATATAATTAGCCCATATACTCTTCTAAGTCACATCATGACTCGCGTCACGTTTAGTTAATAGCATATAACACGTGAGTATGTACGATAGCCCCAAAATGTTTAAAATGTTTAAAGACGGGATTAGAAACTCACTGGTTGCGAAGCTTTTCCTCCGTAAGTCGCATACCCGTAAACGCGTAGTCCAACGCGAACCTGTCATAAAATGAATTACCCAGATCAACCCTCTCACCGTAATAACACTGACCCACCTACTCTAGACCAGAAACCTACAAGCTCGGTATAAATCGTTCCAAACCATACAACTGACGCGATCGTTCGAGTATAAAACCCCTAAATTAATGTTACCGAAAAACGTTCCCGAATGTTGTCCCCGACAATTTTCTCACATCCCAAAATGGTCCACAACAATGAATATAAAGTTTTATGGGGTCATACTTTTGCGTACAAGCCGTTCTAAGCGGTTTTGTACGAAACTGCTGAGCACCACGCGAGAAGAAAATTTGTTTTGCTTATATCTCGACCATACGAGCTCCGTTTCACGCGATCCAACTATTCATGCGTTTATATCGATACACCTGACCTCAGAAAATTATTGGGGTCGGCCTCCACCGCCACCGCTGCTGTCAGAACGTAGATTCGTTTTTCAGCACGTTCGGTTTTGTGAGTCAATATTCGAGTAGCTTAAAACCGACCCAAATGAACTCCGTTTTAGGTGAATAATATGTCCACGCGTCCGTATCGCCGAATCCTTTCAAACCCACGAGTCTCCGTCACCGGAATCCGCCTCCTCCATTGCCGGAAAGCCAAACAGTTGCCGGATTCGTCCATTTTTCACGTGTTTGTCTTCGCGCTGCTTGAACCCTGTCAAAGGAACTCGGAATTGGACGAATAATATAAACACGCGACCGTATCGCCAAGCCCTTCGACCACCTGCCATCTCCGCCGCCTGCCGCCGCCGGAGATGCAAACAGTGGTCGAATTTCTTCCCGGAGTTCCCGTTCTTGCTCGATTGCTCCACCAATAGTCTCCGGGTCACCTTCTAGCTGTCTTAACACTGAAACAAATCAACCTTAATCGAAAAACCATCCAAAACCGAATACAAGGAGGAAAAAGAAGATTACCGCATCGTGTTTCGGAGTCTCCCGATCGAAAACCACCGCATCGCCGCCTCCTTTCCCGTCACCGGCTCCTCCTTGCGTCTCCCTCCTTGCCGTTGCACACCTAGGGTCACAAATGGCCCTAGGTTTTGGCGCAAATGTGGTTTATAAACCACTCCATGTTTCGTTTCGGGTCCCCTAGTTCCATCTTGCACGATCCAGTCTCGAACTCTCTTTAAACAACTAACCACATTAGTTAATGTCGTTAAAACGCCTCATGCGTGACACATATTACTCATCAATAACATATAATATCGGGTTGGGCTGTCCACTGACCCGAAATATTAGTTTATAGAATTTCGGGATGTTACAAGTCTTACCCCCTTAAAAGAGGATTTGTCCTCGAATCCTGCGTCGGCACAAACCAACACAACCCATCCCTTTTGTTGCAACTGATGTATCAGAACCCCTTTCATGCCATGCATTCATTTTTGTAAGCGTCCTAGTGGCCATTACCTTTCAACATGATCACCGTCCTTTGTGTTTTAAAGGAAGTCTCCTTTATTGCCCGTTTTTAATTTTTTTTGGGACTTGTAGGTTTCACCTACACATTCCCTCATCTCCCATCCTTCCAGCCATTAGTCAAACGGCTGCATTTCCAACTCTCGTTATCCCGAAACTTGCTAGAAGTTCCCTTCCGTGATTATCTTGATTACTAACCCTTTCACGAAAGTTTCATTGTCATTGTCCATGACAATACCTCGTCGCTCTTACTATTCTTAAGAACATCGTACCTATCATCTCTAGTACTACGTAACACAACAATGTTTATTGTTCGCTCCGCTTTCACATTTTCACTTTAACTCACGGGCACAATTGCCTCATTCTCTTGTATAGTCCGGATGGTCTCGTCACTCCGACGGCCATCACCCCAAGTAGGATTCTTGCCTCATACCCTAATCGCCATCCTGCGATGATTTCTCGATGCCCAGGCACCCCTGCCTTACTCGTAAAGGTACTTCCTTTATCCTCCTCTAATGATCTCCATGAGCTTGTGTAAAGCTCCTCTCGTCTCTATAATCACAACGTGTCTCTCCCAAGACACTTCTTTACATCGTTCTCATGCGTCCCACGCGCCCCTTAAATAGGCACTTAACTCTCAACACTAGAGTTATTATCCTCAGCTCTTGGTGTTTCCCAAAAGCTCACTTACCGCAATCAAATATGTTTCAACAGCCAAACATTTACTGCAATAGGATGCTCCACGGAGCCTGCCTTAAACTAGTCATCTGTTTATCAGCGTAGGCATTTCCTTTCCAGGTACTTATGTGCAATCCTGCACTATCCTTCCTTCGTTCCACTCTCCTCGTTGTTGCTCTATCATTACCATGCGATCACCGACCACGTCTCATTCATTAAGTTCGAACATGAAGTTCGCCCTAGCATAAGCCTCAGCTATCCATCGTCTCGCTCGGAGAGAACATCCCCATTCCTCTTGTTTTCCCACACTGACTGAATTCTTCATATGGATCATGTCCCATGAAAACCCTTCTATCACCTTGTTAACCCCGTGCTAAAATCTTCAGCGTCATCATCTCGATCACATCATAACTATCTCTGGTCAAGCATCCACGTAACGCTTTCAGCCTCAACTCTCACCACTCCACCCATTTGCTTCGTGCTCCAAATTACCGAGATATAAGTATAGGTATCTCACAAGAGCACCCCGCCGATCGTCTTGAAGAGCGTCAGAACTCCTCACATCATCTCGATACACCGAACGTCTAGAAAACGTTAAGATAAGAATACTCTACCTGAGTACCTCAACCACCCGTCCTACACACGACCCACAGTGTACTATAAGGACACATACCGTCATAACATAACGACATAACACACAATGTTCTACATAAGAACTAGTAACCCCAGACTCCCTAACTCGCACAAAGTGCATATACACAAACTGCTAGACCTGAGTAAAACTACATGCATACGACATGACCACGCCATTCGTAGACACACAAAACCCCTGAACCTTATCTCTTACTCACCACTATGTGGCCCCTGCCACATATCATCACGTACTTACACAGAGTTCACACTGTCGTACCCCACACGAGCCGTACCAAAGGTTCAAAACGACATACTACTCAGACTAGACACAAGTCATTATCTCACGGGTTACAATATAGGTATCATACACTAGGCATCATCCTACACATTCATACACACACCAGATGTATATCCACAATTTCCCATAGGACCCCTGTTCTAAACATTCATACGTTCAAAAGACGTATAATCATATTTTCCCACATGACTCTGTCTTGAACATTTTTCCAGGTGCAATACACCCACTGCACTCAAGACACCACCTAGACATTAGTACCTAGGTGACACTATCTCAAGACCGTAGACACAGAAAATTGCAAATTTATGTCTATAATAGTCTACCTACACAACTTACTCGACCAAGATCACATTATTGTTTCACGTCATTCGAAAGGTAATCACATAATAGCACACTACCGCACATAATTCACAATTGTCAACACAATCGTACACCACCATAAACACATCTATCATTCATAAATCTTAATTCGACACACACTAAAACTCAAAATAGTCATCACAATCAAATAGTAAATATATGAAATAAGCATCACACCACGCAAACGTCTGGTCAATCATAAAGTAAAATCACCTCAGAATCCCTCATGGCAGCTGCCACAGCATCTAATCATCAACCAATCGAGCATTCCCATAATGCCTACCAATTCACTACTAGACTACCTCAGGTGCATCTGATGTGTCCTCTTCTGGTTCCTCCTTACCGCTTCCCGGGTCATTCCTTGGGTCTTCCAGAAACAGAGCTCTCTTAGCTGTTGCAAGTGATCGATCCTTCAGCCATGCAGGTCCATATCCTGGAGGGAAATCGCATACAGTTGACACCGCCCTCCGCTTCCATCCGGTCCTTCCAATCATAGCACCACACGACATGTCTCCGACCGAAGCACTAGTCACACTTAGCGCGAGAAGCGTCAACATTACTCCCATTTCACTAGCAGTTTCATCTGCAGCAGTCTTCGACTTGACTTGTTGATCTGCATTCCTCCTAGCTAGAGCTCCCCGTCTGACCGATCTCGTATGCTTCGGCTTAACTATCTAATCCTACACAAGATAGAACATTTATGCAACTATTACATGTAACAAGTTCAGAATATAAGAGTAACTATAGACTGCCGAATCACTGTGATCAAATGTGATTGGTTGCCCACGTTACTGCTCGGATCCTAAACGTTTCCCGTCATATTCACACTAGCTTTCTACCTTTCACACAACGGATGCACATGCATCCCACACAATCCACACAAACACAATTCAATAATTATCACATAGCACAATATTCACAACACGCATTTACTCAATATAATCCCACACGGATTCACTACACCACATAATCACACCAATCAACTCCACGTAGCGTCATACTACACAATTAATACTTAAACAATTAATGTTTAGCTCAAAAGACATACCTCTTGGCCCGTGGTTACTAGTGGTGGCATTCGTTTTACCCTCGTCCCATTTTCAGTTTAAGTTAATGCATTTTATTTGCTTAAAAACACCAGTTTTCTCTTAAACCTCGGCTCTGATACCAACTTGTAAGGCCCCAAACCGGGCACTCTACAGTTGGATCTCATCATTAGGTAAACTCATTAAAAACACTTAACTTTCATTTAAACAAACAGAGGAAGTCTTTCACCAAATAGTAATTATCTTTTAATTACATTAAAATTTCTTAGCTATACCTTACGAATGCATGCACACCAACTGAGTAGCACCGCTCCCAAGCCAAGATACATCGACAAGTAGACTCATCTGCAAAACAGTCTATCGTACATACAAAGTCAGGTGCGCTAAGTGAGTTCTAAGAGTTGATTTAACAGAAATCATCTTCTCACAAAATCATTAACACCGATTCAGGACGCTCCAGTCCTTTATAAAATGGTTTATCAAATAGATAACGTTTGGTGTTTCACCTTACCGACCCATTCCCTAAAGAACTCACCACCCAAGACTCATCTCACAATTATAATCTAATAAGTCTCACCGATATGGATCGAGCTTACTACACAGCTAACTCTCAATTAACCCCCTTGCCTCAACCCGAAGTCCCGTTAACATACCCCAAAATCCCTAGGTATAATCCGAAAAACCTTCACCAAGACTCTTACGAGGTAAACTGACTCAACAGCTACAATACGACATTGTCCCGACAGAACGGTCAATCTACTACTCATTACCAAAGTAATCAACATCAATTCACAAGTAATATCGACTAACATTCGCATATAATTAATACACACATAAATGCACACAACAATTACCTTCAATGGATTTACCGGTCTCGTCACAAATACCCTCGTTAGGATTATCCCCGTCGGGATACTCGTCATGAGCTCACCTATACCCTTGTTACAGGGCCCCGCCACTAAACATAGTGACACACTTGTCATCAATAATGACTACCTAGCCACCCATACAGTGATTATATCATCTACCATACGATGACTGACATCTCACCACATGATGACTGCCAGATCACACATATAATGATGACCCCGAAGGACCCTGTCCTCCACACCACTTTTGACCGTATACACGGACAACAAAGCAAGCACATAAAGCAGCATATATATCCATATGACACTACCTAGACATGTACTATGACTCATATACACTTCTAAATCACATCATGACTCGCGTCACGTTTAGTTAATAGCATATAACACGTGAGTATGTACGATAGCCCCAAAATGTTTAAAATATTCAAAGAGGGGATTAGAAACTCACTGGTTGCGAAGCTTTTCCTCTGTAAGTCGCATACCTGTAAACGCGTAGTCCAACGCGAACCTGTCGTCAACTGAATTACCCAGATCAACCCTCATTCTGTAATAACACTAACCCACCTACTCTGGACCAGCGAGCTACAAGTTCGGTCTAAATCGTTCCAAACCGTACAACCGATGCGCTCGTTCGATTATAAAACCCCTAAATTAACGTTACCGAAAAACATTCCCGAATGTTGCACCCGACAATTTTCTCACGTCCTAAAATGGTCCCCAACAATGAATATAAAGTTCTATGAGGGCATACTTTTGCGTACAAGCCGTTCTAAGTGGTTTTGTACGAACTGCTGCGCACCACGCGAGAAGAAAATTTATTTTGCATATATCTCAACCATACGAGGTCCGTTCCACGTGATCCACCTATCCACGCGTTCGTCTCGACACACCTGACTTTAGAAAACTATTGGTGTCAGCCGCCGCTGCCACCGCTGCTGCTAGAACGCATATTCGTCTTTCATCACGTTTGGTTTTGTGTATCAATATTCGAGTAGTTTAAAACCGACCCAAATGCACTACGTTTTAGGCGAATAATATGTCCACACGTCCGTATCGCCGAACCCTTTCAGACCCACCATTCGCCGTCACCGAAATCCGCTGCCTCCTTCACCGGAAAGCGAAACTGTGGCCAAATTCATCCATTTTCACGCATCTATCTTCGCGCTGCTCGAAACCCTATCAAACGAACTCGGAATTGGAAAAATAATATAACCACGCGACCGTATCGCCAAGCCCAATTAAGCATATGGCCTTTGCTCTAGACATAGAAACTAAGCTATAGGTGTAGATGGTTACCCGAATGGATGAAGAATTGAGGGTGGTCGGCTAGAACTGATGCCGACGATGTCTGAGTTGACTCCCGGTAATATCTGTTGCTTCTTCGACGAAATTCAAGTGTGCAACAGCTTCAATAGTATTCGTTTGAGGTGTGCAGGTTGTGAATTGAGGGAATAAAAGAGAAATCAACTCAATTTGATAATGGTCGGTGGAGATGTCGACGGTTATAGGTTTAATGCCCATAATTGGGTTTAATTTTACATAATTGCGATGATTAAATCATTGATTAGGTTCGTTACTTGCTTAACCGTGCATATTAGTTACTGATTTGAACCGAGATCGGTTATAGGATTTGAATTTAGATCAAATGATCACACGGTTTGACTTTTGAAAGTCAACAGGGATACAACACTTTCTATTTTGATTTTGAAAGTCAAAATTTTGGTTTTGGGACTTGGCAGAACTAGTCCCTGTAGTTTGAGATTAAGAAATGATAGAATTAGTCCCTGGGATTCAAGATTAGATTAACTGGGTTAGGATTTAATGAAATATTTAACTGGATTGCTAACAGGGTTAACCCTAAAAGTTCGGACTGTCACACCACGTGCTACCCATTTGTGGTTTTTGTTGTATCCTTGTGTGGTGCTAATTACTACGCTTTACACAACTCAGGTGAGTTTCACGGCCCCTTTACTATTTTTTTTAACTAGGGGGAGAAAACATGACGCAAACATACGATTTCTGTAATTCTTATATTATCACTTGTTAAAGATAAGCGTAACACTCTATCATGAAAGTCCTTACACATCGAACCATTTAATATGAACTTAGCGATGTAATCTTGAGTAGTACTACTGGGTTTGACAAACCCCACCCGCGTTAGTCGCGCTAACTCGGCTGGAGGTCGAACGGGTGTAATATTGACTTAAACTGTCACACCCCCAAATTTCAACTAACGGAGTTTTACCGTTTGGGAAGTGACGAACCAGGATCTCAGACATTAGTTACTTTGAACGACTCTACATGGGACTCAAATGAAAATATCATGTCAATCAGAGTTTCAATGCGGAAGCGTAAAGAAAAGAAAATGCGCAAAACACACGCGCCCAAACCAAAAGTCCAAACGTCCAACCAAGCCAAGTACAATACAAAATAATCCAAACAAACATAAATAAGCAATAATCAAAATAGATGAATCCCATGCATACCCTAATGTGCACCTGTGCCTTATCTCAGCGACCTGAGAAAACATGTCAGAAAATATGTCACAGGTTTCAATATATAAATAAGCGTTTACAAGATTTATGATCATTCAATATGTATCTATAGGTAGCTAACCTATGTTCATGTTTAACTCAAGCGCTCGCAACCGAAGGTGACTGTTTGTTTATTTGCCTCCTGCCAGGTCTATCAACACTAGCGGTGTGAGTAGGCTAACATTTCACTCGTTCGATCTCTAATCGAGTTAGCGCGACTAACGCGGGTGGGATTTGTCAAACCCAGTAGTACTACTAAACATTACCTCGCTAAGATCCATATTAACGATCCGATATAAGATGAGGACTTTCGTTGTCACACCCCAACCGAAGGCGGAAACGTCGGGGCGTGAAGCGTGCAGACTATTCATTGCTCATGGTTTACTAAAGTTTGAATATTAAATAATCAATTTCATTGTAATCAAATAAGTTCAACCAAAACATAGATTCAATCCACCAAACAATAATGAAAATTACATCAAAATATAACTGGTTTAATTAGAACTAGGTCCAAATCCTATGTGTAGCATATCTTGATCACTTCAAACCTTAGTACCTGAAACATGGTTAAAACGAGAGGGTCAACTACAAAGAGTTGGTGAGAAAACATAGGTTTTGTTGTGTGATAGCAAAAACGTGATGTGTGCATACAGTTCATACAAAACATGTCAATAAAGGCATTTATGGAGAGAAACCATCGTGTGACCTGTGTATTCAATCAAACCTTTGTAACTGAAATCAAATCGTGTTGTCAGCAACAGTCACCCTACCTAGGTGGGTTTGTCAGACTCAATAGTACTATCACTGTATACTGTCGGCTAATAGTTAATGATTGTGAATAGCGTATATAGTCTACACACCTAGCACTCAAGCATAAGGCACAGAATTGCATACACGTATGTAGGATGGAAACTGTATTCGTGTATAATTGAAAACATAGTAATAGAACGCATGTTCCACCCCAAAAGTTGTAAATAGTTGAAAAGGGGGCTATGTAAACTCACATGTTATGTAGAGTGTAGATCACACAAGCAAGTATGTAATGGCGGTGTGTTGTAGATCGCTAAGTTCGACCTAATGAACAATGTATACGATTATGTATTATTGAGTTGCGTTTATTCGGTGTCGGAAGTGGATTAAGTTTAAGGTTTGTTTAGATAAAATAATAACTATTTTGTTTATTATTTATTTAAATATAAGTTTAAATAAATACTATTTGTTAAGGACAAAACGTATAGAATACATTGTTGTTTATAAAAATAATTATATAAACTTATAGTATTTTATTGATTTTAATTTAAAGAAAGATTAAATAGTCGATCTTTGATAAACAATAACTGGTTCTGGATATTTTATAAAATAATACTCTTTATGACATTAGAATATAATATATATTAAATTGGTTAAAATTAAGATTCTGCTTGAAATCGAACACGACCGTGCTCGTATAAGGCACGACCGCGCTCGTCAACGGGCGTGACCGTGGTGGTCTGAAGCGCGCCCGTGGTCGAGTCAGAAGGTTACAAAAGGGTCTGTTTACGAGACACGACCGTGCTCGTATCCGGCACAACCGCGCCTAGGTCAGGACTTGGTTTGATCGGCAACCACGACCGGGCCTCTCTCGGGGCACGACTGTGCTTGCTCAGGCACGACCGCGCTTGTAGGACAGCGCGACCGTGTCTGGTCGATTCCATAAGCAATTTCGATTGATCTTATATTAAAATCTGTTGGATTCATAGGGTTTTCATTAAACAAGTGTTGGCGAATCCAATCACACCATTTAATTGGATTTATAACGTGTTTATCGTGTAGTTCGATTAAAACCATTTATTTTCAAAAACTTAGATTCGAATCAGTTTAATCGTGTATTAATCTTCTGAATTAATTTAGGGCTTTTGTTTAGGATGGAGAAACGAACAAGTTGGACTACTACTTACCTGTTTAGATCGGGCAACAAGTGCAGACGACTACGGGAGGAATATCGCGGCTTTTAGGAGATCGACAGAGGATTTGGGACGATGTTTAGACGAATTGAGAGTTGTGGAATGTTTATAGGATTCGTACGAAGTCTGTATCGTGGTTTGATTTGTCTTGATTTGGTCTTAATTACGAGATTTGATTTAAAAAGGAAGTTGGTTTAAAGGTACGCGAATTCAGACGATTTGACGTGTATTTGGTCGGGTTTTAGGCTTAATTGGTCGAATAACTTATTCTACAAGTATCGCGATTTCTAAAACTCGTTTAAATCTATTTTTGGACAAGATTTGTGTCGGTTTGACTTTGCAGAGTCAAACTGTATCTCAGGCGCGACCGTGCTTAAAGTTAAGCACGACCGTGGTTGTGGCACAAGCGCGACCGTGCTTAGGGCTAAGCACGACCGTGCTTGTGTAGGTTTTTGGGAATTTCAAGACTAGTCCTTGTAGTTTTGTAATATTTGATGTTGTTTTGAGTTTTTGTCAAGTTTAGTCCTTGAGGTTTGTAAGATGGTTTTAGTTAATATTGTAATATAATAAACGCGTGTATGCTTGTTATTGAACATGAAACAATGATCGTAAAAATTGGAATCGGAATCGTCTTTTATTGCACGGCATAGATTAAATAGGAAAACATGAAAATCAGAAAGGTTACATCTGTGATAGCGTGTCACGCTTAGCTTTAACATCGATAACATACGAATTACAAAAACTCAAAATAGTTTAATCATGTTTTCTCCCCCCAAGTTAAAACAGTAAAAAGGGGCCGTGAAAACTCACCTGCGTTGCGTTGTAGGTAGTATCACACAAAGGATAAGTTGGAACCACGAGTGTAAGTCACAAAAGACTTACGAATTCCCTAAAATTATAAACACATAAATTAGGGATAATAATAGGAATTGTGACAGCGACATGGAATGAGAAACGTCCTAAAGAAACGCTCTAATATTCAAGAGTAGACGCACATGTCCACGGGAATAGGAATTCTTTAATTAATAATTAAGATATATATACGTTACGCGACGAATGACAAAATAATCTATATAATAAATGTGTTCGAGTGTTTTGTCGTTAACTAGAAGTCTAGGAAAATAATATAATTTATTATATTATTTTTAAGTTTAGCGAAGTAACGTAAACAATTAACTTGCGTGACAAAAATAATAAATATATTATTTTTATTCAAGGATATAAACGTTGGTAAATAATATAAATAATTATATTATTTATTAGTTTGAAAACATCCCGTAAGGTTTATAAATATGGTGAATATAAATATATATTATTTTTTTTAATTGGAGTCACAGGTTGGAAATTATTTATTCGGAGTCGAGGTTTGAAAATAATATAAATATATTATTTTAAAAGTGGGTATTTATAATGAAAATGGGTTACAAACCAAACCCGAGCGTACCGGTGGTTTTCAAGGCTAAAACATATTAATATGTTATTAAAATAATATAGGAATTATTTTATATAAAAATATATCTCAAAAAGTGGTCAAAATAAGTAAAACTGTGGGTGGGGTTCGAACCCGGGTCTCACCCACACCAACACAAAGCTTTAACCATTCCACCCGCTAGGGTAATCGCAGCAAATCCCGGACTAGTTTGGTTTTAACATACAACTCCAGTGTGTTCTTCCCCCTTATTACAATCCGATAGAACCCAGTGTTAATTCTCTCGAATCTGATATTGATCGATCAAATTGGTTTAGGGGTTTTGTTAATCGGGTCCATACGCGTCTGTGTGTGTGTTTGATTGAAAAACTAATGAGTTTAAGATCGATTAATCTCAGGTTCAAAGTCCGAAAACCCTTAAATCTGATCTTGAATCGATTTGATCGATCCTGATATTGAAATGTCTTAGATTCATAGGGCTATTACTAAACAAAAGGTTGCGAAACTGATCATATATTTTAATTGGATTAAAAATGTTTTTAGGTTAGCATTCGATCGACCAGGAAGTTCATGAACCCTAGGTTCTGGATTTATAAAAATTTGATGATACGGGACTGAATTAGCATAGGGCTTTTATCAAACGAGGGATTGCGAAACTAACCATACCATTTAATTTGATTGAATTCGTGTCTAAGATCAAAAACCCTAAATTGTTTATGAATAAACCCTTAGTTACAGATCTTGAACAATTCGATGTCATAGGACCCAATTAGCACAGGGCTTTCAATGAGTGCCTGATTGCGAAGCTACCCATATGAAGTAATCGGATTGAGATTGTGTTTATAGCAGGGTTCGATTAAACTGTATTTGGATGAACCCTAGATTTTGGATTGATCGAATTGGATGGTATAAGTCCCAATTGTGATAGGGCTTTCCATGAGAGGATTAACACAAAGCTAAAGGTTCAAGAATTTACCACAACAAGTGTCGGATTGATGGAGATCGGCTAGAACAGGTGTCGACGGCAACTGGGTTGATCTCCGGTGGCTTCTGCAGTGATTCGGACTCGTCCGGTGTGTGCAATTACTCTAATGATGATCGAATGAAGTGCGCAGAGTGCTAGCTTATGAGATTATCACACGAATTCGTCGAATTTGATTGTCTACCATGAACGTGTCGACGGTTACGACTTGCATACCCATTATTGGGTTTAATTCGATATAATAACGAGGATTAAAGGTTCAATGATGGTCCTAATTATTATTAAAGATCAAATCCGTTACGAATTCAAATAATATTCGGTTGTGATTTGGATTCAAATTTGTGAGTTTAACTTTATGAAAGTCAACATGAACCAAATTCGATCAATTTTGACTTTGAGAAGTCAATGGAACAGGTTTTAGGTAATTACATAACTAGTCCCTGAAGTTTAAGTTTAGAATATAGGCAGAAAACGTCCCTAGGGTTTAAGATAAGTTAAATACGTTAACCTGAAAAGTTTGGATTGTCACATCATCCCCTAGTTGAAAAAATTTTTGTCCCGAAAATTTAAATAATAAAAATAAAAAAAATAAAAAAATAAAAAAAATTTTCGGGATATCACATCATCCCCTAGTTGAAAGAATTTTCGTCCCGAAAATTAAATAGTACCTTAAGAGTTTGATGCGGAGTGCTTGAACAAATTAGGATATTTGCGCATCATATGATCCTCGCGCTCCCACGTGAATTCCGGTCCGCGTTTTGAGTTCCAACGAACTCTGACAATAGGGATTTTACTGAGCTTTAACGTTTTGACTTCCCTATCCATAATTTCCACGAATTCTTCGATGAAACGTAACTGTTCATCAATGTGTAGTTCCTCAAGAGCAACTGCGAGTGATTCGTCTGCTATACATTTCTTCAAATTTGAGACGTGAAAGACGTTGTGTACACCACTAAGTCCTTCAGGTAGGTCCTGTTGATACGCTACTGGCCCGATTCTCTTCATTATCTTGAATGGTCCAACATAACGAGGATTCAGTTTGCCCCGTTTCCCAAAACGAATGACACTCTTCCAAGGTGAAACTTTTAACAAGACCATATCCCCTACTTGAAATTCTAACGGTTTACGACGCTTATCGGCATAGCTCTTTTGACGGTCACGAGCTGCTGCCATACGGTTTCTAATTTGAACGATTTTCTCAGAAGTTTCAAGTACGAGTTAAGGACCTGTAAGTTGACTATCCCCAACCTCGGCCCAACAAATAGGAGAGCGGCATTTTCGTCCATAAAGTGCTTCAAATGGAGCTGCCTTGATGCTAGTGTGATAGCTGTTGTTGTAGGAAAACTCCACCAACGGTAGGTGAGACTCCCAAGTGTTACCGAAATCAATCACACAAGCTCGTAGCATGTCCTCCAGAGTTTGAATAGTACGTTCTGTTTGGCCATCAGTTTGAGGATGGTATGCTGTGCTCATATCTAGACGCGTGCCTAAAGCTTTATGTAACGACTGCCAGAAATGAGAGGTGAATCGTGCATCACGATCCGAAATGATAGAGATTGACACCCCGTGCCTAGAGACTACTTCTTTCAAGTAAGTACGAGTAAGCTTATCTATTTTGTCGGTTTCCTTGATTGCTAAGAAATGAGTGAACTTTGTTAAACGATCAACAATTACCCAAATGGTATCACATCCGGTAGGAGTTCGTGGCGATTTTGTGATAAAGTCCATGGAGATTTGTTCCCATTTCCACATGGGAATTTCTGGTTGTTGGAGAAGATCGGATGGCTTTTGATATTCAACTTTGACTTTCGCGCAGGTCAGACACTTACTCACATAAGTGGCTATATCGGCCTTCATCTTCGGCCACCAATATAGCACTTTTAGATCATGGTACATCTTGTCGGAACCTGGATGAATAGAGTAACGAGATTTATGAGCCTCATCCATGACTAGTTCCCTTAGGTTTCCGAATACTGGAACCCATATTCGCTCGACGAAGTAGCGAATACCGTCAGATTTGACCTCGAGTTGTGCTTCCATACCGCGTGTACCTTCCAGCGGTAGGTTTTCCTCCTTCAGGGCTTGGAGTTGAGCACTACGGATTTTGTCAGGTAATCCGGGGTGAATAGTAAGCTGTAATGCTCGAACTCGTTTGGGTTTCGTTTCCTTTCGACTTAGGGCATCAGCTACAACATTAGCTTTACCCGGGTGGTACCGGATCGCACAGTCATAATCATTTAAGAGTTCGACCCAACGACGCTGTCGCATGTTCAACTCTTTCTGTTCGAAGATGTGCTGAAGACTCTTGTGATCGGTGTAGATAGTGCACCTGGTACTGTAGAAGTAATGTCTCCATATCTTAAGTGAGAAAACTACAGCTCCCAACTCTAAGTCATGAGTGGTGTAGTTTTTCTCGTGAACCTTTAGTTGACGCGAAGCATACGCGATCACCTTTTCTCGTTGCATTAATACATAACCTAGACCCTGAATAAACGCGCCATAATACACCACAAAATCATTCGTTCCTTCCGGAAGAGCTAGAATAGGTGCACTGCAAATTTTCTGTTTAAGATGTTGGAATGCTGACTCTTGGTTATCGCCCCAGTTATAGGCTTTACCCTTTTGAGTTAAGGCGATGAGAGGTCGTGAAATTTTTGAAAATCCCTCGATGAATCGACGGTAATAACCCGCCAATACCAGAAATTGTCGCACCTCGGTCGGAGTCGTCGGTGCTGCCCAATTCTTGATGGCTTCTATCTTTGATGGGTCGACATGTATTCCTTTCTCGTTAACCACATGTCCTAAGAATTGAACCTCCCGGATCCAAAATTCACACTTGGAAAACTTAGCATATAGTTGCTCCCTTTTAAGTAATTCCAAAATTAGGCGTAGATGTTCCTCCTTGTTCATGGAATAAATGAGAATGTCGTCGATGAAAACGATGACGAATTGATCAAGGTAAGGCTTACACACACGGTTCATGAGGTCCATGAATACCGCGGGTGCGTTGGTTAATCCGAAAGGCATGACCATAAATTCATAGTGGTCGTACCTTGTCCTGAAAGCAGTCTTGGAGATATCTTCATCTCGGACTCTCAATTGATGGTAGCCGGACCTAAGATCTATCTTGGAATAGAAACTTTATCCTTGGAGTTGATCAAATAGGTCATCTATACGAGGCAAAGGATAACGATTCTTGATCGTGACCTTATTCAGTTCACGGTAGTCGATACACATACGGAAGGTCCCGTCCTTCTTCTTGATAAACAGGTCTGGAGCTCCCCATGGCGATGAGCTAGGTCGGATGAAACCTTTATCCAATAACTCCTGTAATTGAGTGGATAGCTCTTGCAATTTACTAGGTGCTAGTCGATAAGGTGCCCGAGCGATCGGTGCCGCTCCGGGTGCTAGATCGATTTGGAATTCAACCTGTCGGTGTGGTGGCAGACCAGGCAGATCCTCGGGAAATACTTCTAGAAACTCACAGATGATGGGGATATCATCAATCTTCTTCTCTTCTGACGACTGCTCAGCAACGAGAGCCAAAATAGCAGTATGCCCTTTTCGAAGGCATTTCTGTGCTTTCATAAAGGATATGATGCCCATGAATGCACCAACTCTTTCGACCTGAACGGAAAGGGTTTCTCCACTCGGGAGAGGAATACTAACAATTTTCTCATGACAGATAATTTCAGCTTGGTTTTTAGATAACCAATCCATGCCGACAATTACATCAAAACTACCAAGTGTGACCGGCATAAGGTCGATATCAAGTATATGTCTAGCTAGCTCAAGCTTACATCCCTTAAGAATGTGAGTTGCTTCAATTATTTGTCCATCAGCTATCTCTATTATATACTTAGCTTCTAACAGAGTTGGAGTTCCTTTTATCATATCACTAAGTTTCTTAGATATAAAACTTCTATCAGCACCAGTGTCAAAAAGGATAGAAGCAAAGTAATTATTTAATAGAAACTTACCGGTGACCACATTATGATCATAACGAGCTTCTCCAGATCCTAGCACGAAGGCACGTCCCTTCGCACCATTTCCTCCACAATTGCCGTTGTTACCCTCAATGTTGTTATTTTGGTTAGGGTTATGGTTTCCATTACCCCTTTCTTCAATTGAGGACAGTTCTTCCGAATATGTCCCTCCTTACTACACTCGAAGCAACCCCTCGTAGATCTAGGCTGTTGAAAAGGTTGTTTGGCTTGCAACTCACCCCTACAATCTTTGGCAGCATAACCTATTTTGCCACACCGCTGACAACGATTGCAAAACCTGTAGTACTGGAAGTTGCACTTGTTACACTTAGGAGATTTTCCTACGTAACCACCCTGGTTTTGACCTGAAGAGGTTGACTGGTTGAAGTTATTAGCAGGCTCAAACTTACGCTGCTGCTAATGCTGTGGTTGATTAAACTGGGGTTGGTTGGGCTGGGGTCCTTTGGAGTGAGAGTTGGAGTGGTTATTGGAGTGGTGGTCAAACTTGCGTTTATGATTATCGGTGGATTTAGAGACCGAACCTCTCGGAGGTAGAGTCCCTTGAGTCACCGCCTGATCGGTTAACTTATGGGCAAGTCGGATAGTCTGCTGGATAGTGGTAGGGTTGGATGAAGTAACCATGCTTTGTATTTGAGGAACTAGACCTCCAATATATAGTTCAATTCTCTTGTAATCAGGGGTCACCATATGTGGGCACATAGTAGCAAGCTCATGTGAACGCGTGGTATAGAGTTCAATTTCAGAACCCTCAATCTTTAGGTTCTAGAATTCTCCCTCTAACTTCTGAATTTCATCGCGAGGACAGTACTCCTCCTTCATCATTGATTTAAACTCCTCCCACGGGAGTCCATTTGCCATGGCCAGACCCAACATCTGGATCTAGGCGTTCCACCATGTGAGATCCGGGCCCTCCAAAGTTCCAGCGGCGAACTTGACCTGATTTGCCACTGGGCAGTTGCACATGGCAATCACTGATTCTACTTTATCGAACCAATGAAGTAGTCCGACAGCTCCTTCAGCTCCACTAAAGGCGTGGGGCTTACAGTCCATGAATGCCTTGAAAGTGCAGGCTGGTTGCTGATTCTGCGGGCCTGGAGTTAGAAACAATATAGGATTGGGATTATAGAGTTTAGGACAGGCTTTTTAAGAGATGAATTGACATCATTAGTCAATAGCTAAAGCATTTACCTGCAGCATTCTGTGCTGCTAGAGCCTCCACCACACTATCATTTATTAGTGTCGCTAGCTCCGCTGCCGTCATGTTAATGGTACCTCGGCCACCAGCACGACCTCTACGTGTAAGGCCCCATTCCCGGGAGGCCTCACTTATTGGATTTACTCATCAACACATAGAACTTAAACATAAGACATACATTATCACAGCGGAAACGATTTAAAATCTCAACATACGTAGCGAAAACATAACATGTCTAAACAACTGAAACTTGTCAAATACAACTGAAACTAGTCTTAATCAACATAATCAAAAGAAACATAAACAAGATGCCAGATGTTGATCTTTGGGTAACTCTTCTCGCCAAGCCAAGCATCCATATCCATCTACTGCCACCTACACTTAACTGATGTGCATACTTAAAATCAGCAACGCTGAGTGAGTTCTAACATTTACTTTAAACTAATTATACAAAAGATTTACTAAAACATATATACTGCCAATAAGGCTAAACTTAACACACTTTACTTTTCAAACAGTTTAAAACATATAATAAACCGTCAATTCTTCTTTACTGTATTGCCCTCATGGCTTACATCCATGAACCGACAAGTACCTGGTCAATGCCCCCATGGCTTACACCATGAACCGACACTACCGCTTATTCGTCAATTCCCTTGTCACTACTGTACCGCCCCCATGGTCAACGACCATGAACCGACGAGTACATGGTCAATGCCCCCATAATCAACGACCATGAACCAAAAATACCTTGGTCAATGCCCCCATGATCAACGACCATGAACCGACAATACCGCTTAACACTACGGGGAGGTTGCGTGGACCTCCCGAGCGACCGCCGTCACTCATCCAAGTTGTACAACCGTTAACGAACCCAAATGTTCTTACTAATGGGTAGAACCCATATCTGACATCTTGTACAAGTAACATCTGTCCCAAGGACCTTTATAGCTGGTACACATTCCCGAAAGAAAACTGTTCACTTTACTGTTCATAAAACTTTCTGTAAATCTTGTTCATAACTTAACATGTATTATGCCTTTGTTTATGTATATAAAAATATAGTAAACGCTTGCCATAAATACCTTTGCTTTTACTGAAATATATCTTAACACATATATCATGCCGTTGTTTATGTATAATAAATATAGTAAACGCTTGCCAAATGATATATCTTGCTTACTCGAAAATACTAACACATATATTATGACTTTGTTTATGTATAATAAGTATAGTAAACGCTTGCCAAATAATATATCTTGCTTTACTGAAAACATACTAGCACTTATATTATGCCTTTGTTTATGTATATGAAAAATATAATAAACGCTTGCCAATAATATAATCATACTTTACTAAAATGTACTTTTGCCTCTTTTAAACGTATCACTAAAACATAGCTTTTCCCTTCAGTTTATAATATATAAAATATAATAAACGTTTTACACTAAGTATGCACACCACCCCTAAAGAAAGCAAAATGGGGATTAGAACTCACCTGGTATCTTAGCAGCAATGGTCTACTGGATCTCACACAATCTGAACAATCATAACAATTGACACGTATCAGACTTAACTCGACGCTAAATGGTTTCACTATTTCTGGCTAGGCGATCATACTGACTTCACTAAACAGCTATATATATCCATAGATCTGATGCCTGCGCACTTAGCAAGTGCGCAAGGTCTTGTTCTTGCGTACATATTAAGTACGCAGACTTCGCTCTTGCGTACTTGATAAGTACGCAAGCTTTACTTCTTGCGCCCTTGATAAGTACGCAGATCATGCTTCTTGCGTACTTGATAAGTACGCATGCTTGGATTCTTGCGTACTTGATAAGTACGCAGAACCTGCTTGCGTGCGTAAAACCCTAAATTTTTCATGACCTCGACAAGATCCGAACTCTTTTACATTCAAAACGTGTGTTTTCTAACCGAGAGTCTAAATCTATACTTTGTTTCCTTTTTTAAATGTGAAAACCTAACCTTTACCCGATTTTTCTTCAAAAACCCAACTTATAACAAAAACTCAGATCTAGGAGAATCGGTTACCTGTAAACGCTTCTTCTCCACAGCTAAACGTTCCAGATACGTATGCCTGCGATCCTATGAGCTTGGATTCAAAAACCGGGACTTTCTCTCTCTAGGCTCTCTCTCACTTTCTCTCTCTAGAAATCCAAAAATGGTGTTGGAAGTGAGGCTTTAGGGCTGGTCTTGAGGCTTATAAGGGCCCAAACCCTTGCCTCTTTCGGCCCATACACCCCGGCCCAAGCCCACTTCCCTTTTTCTTATTTAAGTTTTTAATTCTCGTGAATTCTTTCGTGTTCTAAAACTCGGGGTGTTATAAGTCTACCCTCCTTACAATAGGTTTCGTCCTTGATACCTGCCATAAGCTATACTGATAGCAAATCACAGAATGGGTGGCATAAACCGTAGCTATGCAAGACAGCTTGGTCATGAAGGCTATTGTGATTAACTACCACTGGGAGCTTAACATTGGGCGATCTCAAATTCTAAGGCATCTAGACTAATGGGGCTAACTAGTTTAGTAAGGGAATAATAACATAAACTTGCCATATCACAAATAAGAGCTTGCAACGTACCTTACTGAGTCATCTGGTAGACCCTCGCCTTGGCTCTGTTCATGTAGGGTTCCCTATCTGCACCCTTTCCCTTTCCAGATCCCCCGCTTCCGCTTCCTTGGGTTTCCTGCAATCTTGGCTCATGTGTCCTTGTTCCCCACAATTGTGGCATCTTGGCTTTTCCGGGCAGTCCCGTGATTGGTGGCGTAACTTGCCACACCTGAAACATCCCACCTGACCTGCCTTACATTCACCCCCATGTCTCCTTCCACATTTGCCGCATAGACCCTCAGCTTCTACCCTTGCGCTCCTATCGTTAGGACCATGGATTTCCTCAGCAGTTCGCTTAGCTGCTTGTTTCTTGTGTGCTTCAGCAATGACTTCAGAGGCGATGTCATCGTACACAACCCCGCTTAGAATGACCACTGACTCAAAGGTACCGGGTGTGTTGGTCTTGACAAAGGTACGGATCTTTGGTGGCAATCCTTGGGCATAGTAGGGAATTCTCCTTTCCTCAGTCGTCACTAGTTGGGGCACCAGACGTGCCAACTCGTTGTACTTTGAAGTATATTGCCGGTGAGTCATGAGTCCGGCTTGGAGAGTCAAGAATTCCCTTTCCACCTTATGGACCTCGTTCATAGGACAAAACTTTTCAGTTACCAACACTTTCAGGTCACTCCACCTCATCCATCCGACCGCTTGTTCACCCTTAGCCTGTTTCACAGTTTCCCACCAGTGTGCTGCTTCTCCTTTCAATGACTTTGCAGCGAACATGACTGTTTGTTCAGGTCGACATTCACTAAGACGAATGGTCGACTCCATGCCGTTAATCCAATCCAAAGTATCTGTTGCTTCTTTCTCCCCAGTAAGCACGGGTGGATCACAACCCCGAAACGCCTTGTAGTCGCAGCCGCGAGCAGGCGGTGCAACATTCTCTACCAGATTTGGTCCTACCATTGTTGGAAGCACCACAGGCTCTTCAGTGGTGTTGGGGTTCTCCTTGGCCTTCCTCAAGGCTTTGTCTAGTATGGCCGGTAAGGTTTCCTTCAGCAGTCGGGTAAATTCACGGCCAAGAGCTGCTTGCACGGTCGGCTCGAACTCGAATGTCTGATCATCTCCTTCCGCATGCTCAACATCGTGCTGACTGGCTACCGTATCAGTATGGGTAGTGTGAACACTTCCCTCAATCTCTTGGTTGATTTCGGTCCCACCGCGGCGGCCTGTACGCCCACCACGTCTTCCTCCTCCACCCCTTCTAGTTCCTCCACGTCTAGCCATTTCTAACTGAAAGATAGAGAACAAAAGATTTAATTTCATCATGCTAGGGAATATGTAGAACACAATAAGTAAGGTAAGATGTTAATATACACTGGCCATCTACAATTAACCATTACATCACTTCTTGTTGTTCTGTTTATTCGCTTTCAAGGTTCCACTAAAGCCTCTATTCTTATCTTGACACTCTAAAAGGTAAACTTTACTTACTATACCCTTCTAATGCTTTGGCTTGAGTTACCCGTACTGGCATCCGCTACTTGGTCCCATTCTCAGTTTAAGTCTGGACATCGGGGATGTCCAAATCTCTCAAACTATGGCTCTGATACCAACTTGTAAGGCCCCATTCCATGGAGGCCTCACTTATTGGATTTACTCATCAACACATAGCACTTAAACATAAGACATCATTATCACAGCGGAAACGATTTAAAATCTCAACATACGCAGCGGAAACATAACATGTCTAAACAACTGAAACTTGTCAAATACAACTGAAACGTCTTAATCAACATAATCAAAAGAAACATAAACAAGATGCCAGATGCTGATCTTCGGGTAACTCTTCTCGCCAAGCCAAGCATCCATATCCATCTACTGCCACCTACACTTAACTGATGTGCATACTAAAAATCAGCAACGCTGAGTGAGTTCTAACGTTTACTTTAAACTAATTATACAAAAGATTAACTAAAACATATATACTGCCAATAAGGCTAAACTTAACACACTTTACATTTCAAACAGTTTAAAACATATAATAAACCGTCAATTCTTCTTTATTGTACTGCCCTCATGGCTTACATCCATGAACCGACAAGTACCTGGTCAATGCCCCCATGGCTTACACCATGAACCGACACTACCGCTTATCCGTCAATTCCCTTGTCACTACTGTACCGCCCCCATGGTCAACGACCACGAACTGACGAGTACCTGGTCAATGCCCCCATAATCAACGACCATGAACCAACAATACCCTGGTCAATGCCCCCATGATCAACGACCATGAACCGACAATACCGCTTAACACTACGGGGAGGTTGCGTGGACCTCCCGAGCGACCGCCGTCACTCATCCCAGTTGTACAACCGTTAACGAACCCAAAGGTTCTTACTAATGGGTAGAACCCATATCTGAAATCTTGTACAAGTAACATCTGTCCCAAGGACCTTTATAGCTGGTACACATTCCCGAAGGAAAACTGTTCACTTTACTGTTCATAAAACTTTCTGTAAATCTTGTTCATAACTTAACATGTATTATGCCTTTGTTTATGTATATAAAAATATAGTAAACGCTTGCCATAAATACCTTTGCTTTTACTGAAATATATCTTAACACATATATCATGCCTTTGTTTATGTATAATAAATATAGTAAACGCTTGCCAAATGATATATCTTGCTTACTCGAAAATACTAACACATATATTATGCCTTTGTTTATGTATAATAAGTAGAGTAAACGCTTGCCAAATAATATATCTTGCTTTACTGAAAACATACTAGCACTTATATTATGCCTTTGTTTATGTATATGAAAAATATAATAAACGCTTGTCAATAATATAATCATACTTTACTAAAATGTACTTTTGCCTCTTTTAAACTTTTCACTAAAACATAGCTTTTCCCTTCAGTTTATAATATATAAAATATAATAAACGTTTTACACTAAGTATGCACACCACCCCTAAAGAAGATAAAAAGGGGATTAGAACTCACCTGGTATCTTAGCTGCAATGGTCTACTGGATCTCATACAATCTGAACAATCATAACAACTGACACGTATCAGACTTAACTCGACGCTAAATGGTTTCACTATTTCTGGCTAGGCGATCATACTGACTTCACTAAACAGCTATATATATCCATAGATCTGATGCCCGCGCACTTAGCAAATGCACAGGGTCTTGTTCTTGCGTACATATTAAGTACGCAGACTTCGCTCTTGTGTACTTGATAAGTACGCAGGCTTTACTTCTTGCGCACTTGATAAGTACGCAGATCATGCTTCTTGCGTACTTGATAAGTACGCAGGCTTGGCTTCTTGCGTACTTGATAAGTACGTAGAACCTGCTTGCGGGCGTAAAACCCTAACTTTTTCATGACCTCGACAAGATCCGAACTCTTTTACATTCAAAACGTGTATTTTCTAACCGAGAGTCTAAATCTATACTTTGTTTCCATTTTTAAATGTGAAAACCTGACCTTTACCCGATTTTTCTACAAAAACCCAACTTATAACAAAAACTCAGATCTAGGAGAAAAATGTGAAAACCTAACCTTTACACGATTTTTCTTCAAACACCCAACTTATAACAAAAACTCAGTATATGATATATCAATCACACACCATGGATAAAAATTTGTATATCAAGGTAATTTGGTATCCTATGCCATTCTTTCAAATCTTAATCAATTAAGCTAATATCCTTTCAAGATTATCATATATTGCATGTAATGATACGTGTCACACCCGAACCGCGGCGAAATACGTCGAGGTAGGACATGTAGACTGTTCACAAGCACATGATCTACTAAAGTTTTGATATATTAAAGGCTCCAATTTCCATAACATAAGTCAAATAACAAAATCCAACATTTCAAGAAAAATGAAATCCATCAACAAGGTTCAATTATTTAAATATCTAGGTCTTCAAATCTTAAGTGTAGCAACTTGAATCATAACTCAATTATTTGTACCTGAAACATAATAAAAACAAGGTCAACTGAAAAGTTGATGAGCATACATAGGTTTTGACACCACAAATAATTTTCAAGTGTTTATACAATTAATATGACACATGGTAAATATGGCCTTTGTGGAGAATCTATAGTAAAACTGGGTGTACAATCAAACCTTGTGACTGAGGCATAACACGCAGGTTACCCTAATGTAATGTCGGTAACAATCACCCTACCTGGGTGGGTTTGTCAGACACAATAGATCTATCAATGTTACCGTTGGCTTGTACAAAGTTAATGATTGCACGAGTATGTCATGTATATATTTAGTTTCAACTCATAGCATGCAAGCACTAAGCACAAATTACACATATGGTCATAAATATAGAATTGTATGTTGTAATTGCAATTACTTTTCAATGTATTATGAATCACCCCAAAATATGTAAAAAGTAAGAAGAGGGGCTATAGATTTTGCGTATGTCTTGTTTCTTGTAGGTGTGTTGTGTTTCTTGTGACTAATATACTCTAGTCATACACTGCTAATTGTTAGATTACTGTTAGATTTATTTTACTCTATTACTCATTAATTTTATTTATATTTTTATCTTTTTCTTTCCCATGGAGCCGGGGGTCTAAACGGGAGCAGCCTCTCTATCCTTTGAGATAGGGGTAAGGTTTGCCCTCATCAGACCCTCCCCAGACCCTACTAATAACGTTAGCTATGTGTGGGATTATACTGGGTACGTTTGGTTTGGTTTGGTAAGAAGAGGGGCTATGTAACTCACTTGTAAAAGTTGTTTGTAGGTCACACGTACATGATGTTGCTCACGTGATTAGCTAACCATGAGGTTAACCTATGATTGGATTGTATAAATGTATCAATGGCATGAACAAATGACTACGGGAAAAACCTAAAGTATAAGGAATTGGGTGTGGACTTGGTGTACTTGTTTGAGTTTCAAATAATGTTTATGAAATTCCATGTAAAAAGTATGTGTGTAAGAATATGTGGTTTCATTTGTTTTGTAAACAATTGTGTACATGTATATATAGGAATAACTAAATTATATACTTTTGTTCTTAATGAATAATTTAAGCGAATGAGATAATATGAAAGATAATGAGTTTGAATAACTTGATAATTGGATACACACAATTTTTTTATTTATTTAATTCAGTTTAAAACAAGTGTGTTTCTCAAGAAAGTCATGGTCTAATTATTTAGTAAATAAACCATGATTTAGATAATAGATAGTTTCACGAAAAATATAAAGTCGTAATTATTTATTAGGTAAAATGTATGAATATACTTTTTATTTATTTTACAAAAAAGTGAATTATGCAAAAGCTTGACAAGAAACTTGTATTGCTAGATGAACGGTTTTATAAAATGATTAAAAATTATAGTTTATAAGTCAAGGTTTTTAGATAAATCATTTGTTTAAAATGAAAGTATTAATTAATAAAAAGAAATTTATTAGGTTTAAAAAATTGATATATATATATATATATATATATATATATTACTAAAAGATAATATTTATAAACCTATTGAAAAATCCATAAAAGGAGCGGGTTTCATAACTACAATGTAAAAATTATAATTTTATAAATATATACATTGTGTGTGTGTGAACAAGTTGAATCAAGAGAAAAGAAAATGAAAATATGGAGCAGAGGCCGGGTCGAACCCTTGACCTCTGCTGTGGAAGTGGATACATTTAACCGGTAAACCACGGGCTAATGCCTTGATAAGGAACTAGAATGATTGGTTTTAACATGAAGTCCCTAATAGCCTTCTTCCCCAAATCGTTCAAACGAAACCCTAGCCTCCAAATCGAACCGATAACTCACAAGTTTGTAATCGAAACGTTAGTGCTTCTATTCAGTGGATCAAAACGAGGAGAAAGATGGCTTAATCACCTGAAATGGTTGCAAGATGAGGGAGATAAACTGGAGCTGCGAGTTCGAGTTCTTCAGATCTTGACCGAGTTCCAGAGATGTTATGTGCCGGATTTGAGAGTTCAAAGTGTGTAAGGGAGGTGTCGCGAAGGTGAATGCCTCGTTATAATGATTCAATTTCAAACCAAATGCACAAATTGATTTGGATTGAGTGTGGAACGGTTACGGGGAATGTATTGATTCAGAATCATTAAATTCGTATAATTGGGTAATCAAACTACTCGAAACAGTCGTATAACCGATTATGCATGATTTGAAGTCATTAAAGGTGATTAAATTTGCGGATTGAAACTGAAATTGACAATGTTTGACCCTAGAATAGTCAAGATCGACAATGGCATTCGGATTTGAGCTTAGGCTTCGATTCTTATTGAATTAGTTCCTCATATGCTTTGAATTCGTGTCGTGTAACCGTTTGTGTAGGTTTTGATTCCATTAAACGGGATTAAAATCACGAATTGAATCCAATTTCAAGTAGGTTTGACTCTGGATAGTCAAACCTGACAGTTTTTGATTTGAATTGATTCTGAGTATGATTCTGTCGAATTGGTTCGATTCTGTAGGATCAATAGGTTTAAATATCAAAGATTTGTTGGTTTGGTGGATCGAATTGGTACATGTTGACTTCTCTAAGTCAAAATTGAATGGAATTTGTTCTTGTTTGACTTCTTTGAAGTCAACTTTGGTGACTCAAGGTCCAAATGGAAGGGTTCATTGCTATAAAAGGGTTCAATTTCAATAACATGTGGTTTAAAACACTAAAATCATTAGGTTAAAAGATATTTATTTCTAAATATACATTTAGATTAATTTATAAAATCTTTGTAAAAGGGAACTTATCATATTATACTTATTTTAAATACGTTTATGGTGCTAAAAAGAAACCATAATATATGTAGGTCTTAGTTTGAAAACAAACAATACTTTTGACATGATTTGTTTAAAAGTCTCACATGTGTTCACATATATCCCTATGTGTGTGTGTGTATATATATATATAAATATATATATATATATATATATATATATATATGTATGTATTTATTGTAACCCTTAGAACCTGAAATTGTATTGATGGAAATCTTGAATTTAAGACACTTGTAGTCATGGTTTATGTAACACATATTATTTGAATTAGAAATGTGACTGAAATGTTATCATTGCACTAAAGAAGGCATAAGAAAAATCAAGGATGTTAAAGTATCCCCATGTTGAGGGAATTTTGTCCCGAAATTTAACTAGTTGAGGCTACTGAATCAGCAAAGAGGTGTGAATACTTGAGCTTCATATGATCTTCACGTTCGCAAGTAAGCTCGGGGCCACGCTTATATTCCCAACGAAATTTTGAAAGTTAGGTTGACGAGTACGATCGATAACAAGATTTAGGTCTGTTTCTCAAAGTCAGGCATGAATGATGATAGTGGGTTTAGTTTAAGAGAATTAGGGAGAAAACGTCAAAGAATATTTTGGAATCCAAAGATGAAACGCATTACTTGAAATGGGAGCGATAGGAACTTGATGATCAAGACTCGTTTAGGATGTAGTCTAATATATTCAAGAATTTTCAGTGGATAAGAGGTTTCACAAACATCGGTCAAGGTCAAAATAATATAAAACTTCACGTGACACGAACAACGCTACTTCTGACAATATGACAGGAACACTTATACATAGGAAGTACCAACGGCATATCCACCATGCCCTTATCATATCACATTAGTTTCGTTGTTATATATCATGATAGATTTTATGTCATAACACATAACATAATTTACTATGTTTTCCATGCGCTGATTCTTATAATTACGTGTGCACCCGTAATTACTCCAATTGTCGCATGGTCCGTATAGATCCTTCCATTGTGTGTTAAGAGAGGACACAAAATTACTTAGTTTATATCTATTGTTTTCATGTATGAGTTGCTAATAATTAACTATGCCCCTAGATAGTAGAAATCCAAAGAGTAATAATGTGGCATAGCTTAGAGTTCCATAGCTTCCTCGTGTTTGAACAAGAATACGTCAAACCCCGAGTAGCTCAAAGTTTTGTAGTTTCCAACTTTCATGAATAAAGTGATTAATCATGCTTTGTGTAAAATGCGATCAATCAATTGCAATCATGTAAACAGCCTAGTTTCGTGTATAATGTAAACACTCAAGTTTCACATATCATGTACCAAGTATCATGTATAGTGTGAATAATCTAGTATCATGTATATTGCAAATAACCAAGTATCATGTATCATGTGAACAATCTAGTACCATGTATATTGTAAACGATTTAGTTTCATGTATATGGTGAACGTTTAATATGTAAATAATTGATTTGTATAAGTAATGTAAACTATCGAATTTCGTAGGTGATCGAGTTTTACGGACAAACGTGTTGCTTGGAGTTCATGTACAATGTGGGTAGTCGAGTTTTAAATTTTTAAATTCGTCAGTGTTTATATGAACTGTTAACGCCCATGCGAAAAGATTCATCTTCTTGAAGTTGGCTAGCAAGCTCAAACTCTTATTACTGATGGTGACAAACCCTAATAGGTGTAAATAGTTCAAATAACGACAAAATAATGTAAATGATTATAATGCATAACTTGTTCTAGATAAAATCTCCATCCGACTTCATCTTGCACTTGCTTCAAATGGTCTCATTCACCGTCTTGATATTGGCTTGAGTTTCGTTGGTGTTTATGTTGAAAGCACGCCCACGAGCACCACCTTGGTTTGTAATAGCCAATCTTGGGCATTGGTTCCGAAAGTGGTTTGGATCACAACACCCATAGCAAGCACGCCCATTTGTGATACAAGTGGAGCTTGGTTAACAGTTTGCTGATTGGCTTGGTTTCCTTGGTTGACTTGGTTAATGAGAGGCCTAGATCGACAAGTATTTGCCAAATAACCATATCTTCCATAACTCGCGCATAAACGGCATGGTGCACTTGGGAAATGATGGTAGTTGCATGTGTTGCATTGAGGATTGTTGCCCACATATGGATTTTTATTCAGGTTTTGGACCATGGGAGCTACTTGGTTTATTGGTGCAGCAGGGGTAACGATAGAAAAGTTACTAGCCTTACGCTTCTTATTGTTGTGAGAAGGTTTGGGCTTGTCTTCTTTGGTTGGTTCGGATGGAGTTGCTTTGTCATGGGCTTTCTTTGCACCTTTTCTTGTTAACGTGCCTACCTTCATGTGATTGTCGGTTAACGTGGCGGCTAGGCATATAGCGTCTTCAAGAGTGGTGGGATTTCTTCCCAACAAAGTGTCTTGAATCTTCATAGGCAGGCCACCTATGTGTTTCTCAATGCACCGAGACAGTGGTGTGACCATGTGTGGTACAAGAAGGCTCAACTCATGGAAACGAGTTGTGTAGACGAGGTTTTCACCACTGTCTTGGGTAAGATCCCAAAATTCAGCTTCTAGTTTCTTCATTTCATTTCGAGGACAAAACTCCTCGGTCATTAGCCTTTTCAACTCATCCCATGGCAAGGCCATTGCCACATCAACACCTCGAGCCCGTTTCTCTCCATTCCACCAAGTGAGCGCCCGTTTTTAAAAGACGCTCGTAACATAACGAACTCGGAGATTGTCGGGACAATAACTTTTGAGAAAAGTGTTCTCGATGCTTTTGAACCATTAGAGGAGGCCGGTAGCTCCCTCGGCACCGTAGAACTTGATGGGGTTGCTGGAATTGAAGTGCTTGAATGTGCATTGGGGCGGGTCGGCACCACCACCACCCCCATTAGTACCACCATTGGTACCACTATTGCTGTTATTGTTGGCTTGAGTGAGTTGATTCACAAGCTGGGTAAGGAGGGTAGCAAGGTCATTATTGTTGTTGTTGTTGTTGGTATCATTGGCACGAAGGGGAGGCATGCTATAAAAGAAACAACACAAGGAAAAGGGATGAGAATTTCATGAGGATATCTTGGATATAGATAAGAAATAAACAAGCATATGCCACATTATGTAACATACAAAGGTAAACATATTTAGATTGCACTCTTTTGGTATCATGACCATTTGAATGCTTTGACATATCAAGGTTACTTAAACTCATATAACTTTTGAGAAGACATGCTTTAGCCTATAAGTAAACACTCATCCCAGGAATTCCCAGGAAAACATACGGATCCTTCGGTTGATTTGGATTTATATGTAATGCTTTCCTACACAGAAAACACAGAATACAGGTGTCACTCTTTCGGATTGCACGTGTTCTCTAATAATTTACAAAGTTTAAAGCCTTGACGGGGTTTAAGAGTTTTACTAGACTTGTGTCTATGAGTATAACATTCCACATGCGAAGATGGTGATGACGTAGAAGGAGATAAGAAGAATGAGAGGTTTAGGATGAAGGTGTTATGTTTATTATTTAGTTTGTCACTTAAGGTAGAGTCTAGTAAGTGATGCAGTCTAATAATTTGGGTATCAAATATATAATCACATAAGATAGTATTTAAATAACACATAGCATGTGGTAGATAACATGTAGCAACTAGTACATAACATGTAACAATTGGTATATAACATGTAGCAATTAGCATATAGCATGTAGCATGGCATAAGATAGGTGTCCTAAGGTTGTCCTAAGGTTATAGTCTAGGTCATGGGTTTCTAATAACCTAATTCCCTATAACCATGGCTCTGATACCAATCTGTCACACCCCAACCGACGACGGAATACATCGAGGTGGGACATGTAGACTGTTCACAAGCACATGATCTACAAAGTTTTGATATGTTAAAGGCTCCAATTTCCATAGCATAAGTCAAATAACAAAATCCAACATTTCAATAAAAATGAAATCCATCAACAAGGTTCAATTATTTAAATATCTAGGTCTTCAAATCTTAAGTGTAGCAACTTGAATCACAACTCAATTATTTGTACCTGAAACATGATAAAAATAAGGTCAACTAAAAAGTTGGTGAGCATACATAGGTTTTGACACCACAAATAGTTTTCAAGTGTTTATACAATTCGTATGAAATATGGTAAATAAGGCCTTTGTGGAGAATCTATAGTAAAACTGGGTGTACAATCAAACCTTGTGACTGACGCATAACACGCAGGTTACCCTACTGTAATGTCGATAACAATCACCCTACTTGGGTGGGTTTGTTAGACACAATAGATCTATCAATGTTAACGTTGGCTTGTACAGAGTTATTGATTGCACGAGTATGTCATGGATATGTTTAGTTTCAACTCATAGCATTCAAGCACTAAACACAAATTACACATATGGTCATAAATGTAGAATTATATGTTGTAATTGCAATTAGTTTTCAATGTATCATGAATCACCCCAAAATATGTAAAAGTAAAAAGAGGGGCTATGTAACTCACTTGTAATAGTAGTTAGTAGGTCACACGAACAGGATGTTGCACACGTGATTAGCTAACCACGAGGTTAACCTGTGATTGGATTGTATAAATGTATGAATGGCATGCACACATGACTAGGGGGAAAACCTAAAGTATAAGGAATTGGGTGTGGACTTGGTGTACTTGTTTGAGTTTCAAATGATGTTTATGAAATTCCATGTAAAAAGTATGTGTGTAAAAATATGTGGTTTCATTTGTTTTGTAAACAATTGTGTACATGTATATATAGGAATAACTAAATTATATACTTTTGTTCTTAATGAATAATTTAAGCGAATGAGATAACATGAAAGATAATGAGTTTGAATACCTTGATAATTGGATACACACATTGTTTTATTTATTTAATTCAGTTTAAAACAAGAGTGTTTCTCAGGAAATTCATGGTCTAATTATTTAGTAATTAAACCAAGATTTAGATAATACATAGTTTCACGAAAAGTATAAAGTCGTAATTATTTATTAGGTAAAAGGTATGAATATACTTTTATTTGTTTTACAAAAAAATGAATTATGCAAAAGCTTGACAAGAAACTTGTATTGCTAGATGAACGGTTGTATAAAATGATTAAAAATTATAGTATATAAGTCAAGGTTTTTAAATAAATCATTTGTTTAAAATGAAAGTATTAATTAATAAAAAGAAATTTATTTGGTTTAAAAATTGATATATATATATATATATATATTTTACTTAAAGATAATATTTATAAACCTCTTGAAAAAATCCATAAAAGGCGCGGGTTTCATAACTACAATGTAAAAATTATAATTTTATAAATATATATAGTGTCTGTTTGAACAAGTTGAATGAAGAGAAAAGAAAACGAAAAAATGGAGCAGAGGTCGGGTCGAACCCGTGACCTCTGCTGTGGAAGTGGATGCTCTTAACCCGTAGGCTAATGCCTTTACATGGAACTAGAATGATTGGTTTTAACATGAAGTCCGTGAAAGCCTTCTTCCCCAAATCGTTCAAATGAAACCCTAGCCCCCAAATCGAACCGATAACTCACAGGTTTAAAATCGAAACATTAGGGCTTTTATTCCGTGGATCAAAACGAGTAGAAAGAGGGTTTAATCACCTGAAATGGGTGCGAGATGAGGGAGATCGACTGAAGCCGCGAGTTCGAGTTCTTCAGATCTTGACCGAGTTCCAGAGATGTTATGTGCTGGATTTGAGAGTTCAGAGTGTGTAAGGGAGGTGTCGCGAAGGTGTATGCCTCGTTATAATGATTCAATTTCAAATCAAATGCACGAATTGATTTGGACTGAGTGTGGAACGGTTACGGGGAAAGTTTTGATTCAAAATCATTAAATTCGTATAATTGGGTAATCAAAACTACTCGAAACAGTCGTATAACCGATTATGCATGATTTGAAGTCATTAAACGTGATTAAATTTACAGATTGAAACTGAAATTGACAATGTTTGACCCTGGAATATTCAAGATAGACAGTGGCGTTCGGATTTGAGCTTAGGCATCGATTCTTGTTGAATTAGTTCCTCATATGCTTTGAATTCGCGTTCGGATTTGAGCTTAGGCATCGATTCTTGTTCCATTAAACGGGATTAAAATCACGAATTGAATCCAATTTCAAATAGGTTTGACTCTGGATAGTCAAATCGGGCAGTTTTTTATTTGAATTTTATTCCGAGTATGATTTTGTCGAATTGGTTCGATAAGGGCACTTGTCTTTAGTCATGTAACGATTCTGTAGGATCAATGGTGGATCGAATTGGTGCATGTTGACTTCTCTAAGTCAAAATTGAATGAAATTTGTTCTTGTTTGACTTCTCTGAAGTCAACTTTGGTGACTCAAAGGTCCAAATGGAAGGGTTCATTGCTATAAAAAGGTTCAATTTCAATAACATGGGGTTTAAAACACTAAAATCATTAGGTTAAAAGATATTTATTTCTAAATATACATTTAGATGAATTTATAAAAGCTTTGTAAAAGGGAACTTATCATATTATACTTATTTTAAATACGTTTATAGTGCTAAAAAGAAACCATAATATATGTAGGTCTTAGTTTGAAAACAAACAATACTTTTGACATGATTTGTTTAAAAGTCTCACATGTGTTCACATATATCACTATATGTGTGTGTGTGTGTGTGTATATATATATATACATAGGGGACGGTTCCACTAAAAAGTGGTTTTTCGCTAATAAATCCTAAGAAGTAGATCAAACGAACTCCGATTGAGCTCATTACAGCGACGTTGGAACCGCCTCATCGAACCCTAACCCGGACCCAAAAACCTAAACCCCCATCCACCCGCACCCCCAAAAACCTAAACCCCCCTCCAACCCCACCCTAAAAAGCCTAAAACCACCACCCCACCCCCCAAAAACCTAAACCCCCCCACCCCACCCCCCCAAAAAAAACCTAAACCCACCCCCAAAAACCTAAATCCCCCACCCCCACCCCTAAAAAAAACCTAAACCATAAAATCTAAACCCTAAAAGCTAAACCCCTAAGGCTAAACCATAAGGCTAAAACCATAAAATTCAAACGTAAAATCTAAACCTTAAAAGCTAAACCGTAAAAGCTAAGATGGTAGAGTTCAACGAGACGTTTCCAACGCCGCTGAAATTAGCTCAATCGGAGTTCGTTTGATATCATTTCTTAAGGTTTTTGTCATTTCTTAGATTTTTTAGCGAAAAACTACTTATTATTTGATCCTCCCCCTATATATATATATATATATATGTATTTATTGTAGCCCTTAGAACCTGAAATTGTATGGATGGAAATCTTGAATTTAAGACACTTGTAGTCATGGTTTATGTAACAAAATGTATTTGAACTACAAATGTGATTGAAATGTTATCATTGCACTAAACAAGTCATAAGAAAAATCAAGGATGTTACAATACGCGATAAACATTCAAAGAAAACAGGATCAGACTATGACACACAAATTTAGATTATCAATATTATAAGATTTGAAACAAAAAGCATCTCATTCCCACATTCTTGTGAGTTAATGTACCATTTAAGTATGAAATACAAAGTGTACCCCACTAGTATGCCAAAGAAAAATAATTGCAACTATCTCAAGACATACAAGATTTTACTAAAGATTATCCTAATTTTCACAATGAGGAGACATCACTTAGCACATGAATAACAGAATCGAAATTGGATTGTATAGGAATCAATGAGATTCAGAATCGAATGATTCAATGTCTTGGCTTATATATGTGGAATCATAAGATTCAGGTATGTGGATCCAACTGTTATCTGGATTATGAATTCAATGGAATCAGGATATTGATCCAAGGGCGAGTATATGCTCTAACAGATGTTGTCAGAAACATATCTTAGTTCAGCATCACATTGCATGTTTTTCGGGGCATGGGCAATGAAGTAAACTGAATAAATTGTGCTAAGGACATAACCCTAAACTGGTCTCATAGGACAATCCTTATTTAAAGCTAATATTCTTTATCTGATAGTATAATTGCAACACACACACCCATTCATAAAAAGGTTCAAATCACAGTTGTAACATATGCAATTATGTTTTCACATTACTAATGGTTCAAAGACGCTTTTAGCCTATTGACAATTATATGCCTACACAACACTATCATTTCCTATTTGTGCAATCTCTGAAGTTTAGATCAAAACATATATAATTCAGATATATTGAATAAACATAAACTACCAGCAGTCAATCTAAGGTCATGTGTGACTGAAAATCTACTAATGTACTATCAATTCTTCTCATGCTCAAATGATGTCAATTTTAAGATTTTTCAATTTTTTGGATTTTTCAAAATCTTTTTGAAAGAAAATAAAAACTTCCAAGAAAACATTTTAAGAAAAAACATTTTATCAGGGTAAAGCAATTCAATCAATCAAAAACTCAAACCAGTTAAATCGAATGCCTTTGCCTTTGTCACCAACACAATACTGAACTCCCCCTGTCCTGTAGACTCCCCCTCAACTAGTCAAATGGTTGCATTAACGACTTTATGCTCACCATCGTCATCCTAAGTTTTAGGATGTCTTTTGGACTTGGTCAAAATCTTTCCAAACCAACATTGTGTGTGACATATTCTCCCCCTGAGCATCAAGTCATTGAATCAAATAAATTTGTCAGTAATCAAACAACTCTTTGCTCCTGCAGATGCCATTTCCTATCATGTGCTATGAACAACCACTATTAATGACCCAAATGGTATTAATAGTCCTTCTTGGTTAATCCTGCATATCAAACAAGAATCATTAATTTGAAAGGGGGACCCAAGTCATGGTGGACCTGGGTCGTCCATCTATATCAAAATAAATGACCTCACTTCATTCACAATCAATTCTCTCATCAATTTTTGGTGATTGCTCTGACGAATCCGAAACAGAAACTTTAGATTTCCAAACACTCTTTTGTTCATTAAGTTCTTTCTACTTAAAATGTGATGTGTTTGAACACTATTCAAAAAGTTTTCTCAATCTTTAGTTTCTCCGCTGTCGCTGAGGTCTAGAGAGCCTAACCTAAGATTGTGAATTACCCTTTGATACAACACTCAGTTTAACCACATTTGGTTTTACTTCAGGCTTCATCTTCTCAGGAATGTCATGTCGCTTTCCCTTATTCTTGTAAGGATAATTATTTAGAATATGACCCACTTCATTACAATGAAAGCACACACACCTTTTCTTGAATTGCCTCACATATGGAACTCTCCTTGAACTTGAAGAACTCCTAGATGTATAACCTCCAGATGAATAATCAACCACAGTTTCTTGCTTCTTTGGAACATAAGAATTCTTTGATTTTACAATAGGCTTAACCACTGGTTGAATCTATTATGGGATGACATGCTTCTTTCCTTCATTCTTATAAGGACAGTTTATCAGAATATGTCCAATCTCGTTGCAATGGAAACAAACACGTCTCTCTTTATATTGTCGAACATTAGGAACCCTCCTTGAACTATTCTGACTTCCAGACGATTCACCAGCATGAAAACCTATATTCTTTTGACAAAAAAAACCTCCATAATTTTGAGTATGAGCAGACTCAGATTTCTCCAAATTCACTTTCTCTTTTATAAAATCCAGTGTGGTCTTGTTTGAAATTTCTGCATTGATATCTCCAAATTTGATAAAACCATGTTGACCCAAAATTGGTTTTAATTGCTCAGTCTCAGTAGGTTCTGTCAAAATGCATTGATCACGTGTAACTTGCTTCACCACTATTTCGTCTTCAATCTTTACTTCTTTAGGAATACCCTCAACTTTTGCTTCATCAAAGCATTCATCATGACTATCATCCTCATACATGTAAGGCCCCAAACCCGGCACCCTATAGTTGGTTCTCATCACTAGATAAACTCATTGAAAACACTCAACTTTCATTTAAGTAAACAGCGAAAGTCTTTCTCAAAATAATGTTATCTTTACACTCATTAACTTTCACAACATTACCTGACGAATGCATGCGCACCAACCCTAGTAGCCCCGCTTCCAAGCCAAGATACCTCATCTAGCAGACTAACCTGCAAAACAATCTAACGTACATACAAAGTGAGCTACGCTGAGTGAGCTCTAATAGTTTAAATTAACAAAAGCCAACTCGTCTCATTTATTATTTATCTCCACTCAAGACCCTCTTGTCCTTAGAAAATAGTTGTATAGATTTTCATCACATAAATAACCCCCGTTATTTTATAATATCCCAAAGGATTCATTACCCAAACTCTACCCACCATTTTAACTCAGTAAGTCTCTATGACATAGAACGAACTTACTATTCTGATGACTCACAATTTACCGTATATATTAACCATACACTGGTTAACTCATCCAACCTCTAGACACTGACTTAACCAGTCCTAACCAGAACTCTCATAAACCAACTGACTCAGCAGTTGTACATAATGTAATCAGCCCGACACAACGGCCAAACTAACTCGACACGCCACATTGATTCCATCTATTTATCACATCAATTTCATCTCTTACACAATTAATATAATTCATCACTTGCATGTAATTTAACACATAAATATGCACACAAACACATACCTCATCACCGCACTCTCGTCAGGGTTACCCTCGTCAGGGCGTTCGACACACCCCGAGCTCATCGTTAACCTGCTCAGAATTTGCCACCTTTGGTGACCTCCCGAAGGACTTAGTCCTCTACAATCCCGTTTGCCGTGTCATAATGACCACAATTCAAACACAATACCCGCCGTGTCCCAAGGACAACGACACAATAATAATTCCGACCGTGTCACAAGGACAACGAAACAATACACACAACACATGTATAAACACATAACAATATACTATATGTACATGACTTATTAACTGCACCTGCACTTCACACATAGCACTAGGATAAGATATCCTACACGTATTCATAAGCGTTTAGCTTATATCCCGACTCACCCGACTAACTCATAACACAATACACTGCTAATATAGCAACACACATACAAATACTATGTCTCATTATCTAAGCACATACCCCGTACATGCACACCCTATGACACCTCCTAGTCATACCCGTACGACCTGTAAATATAATCCTGACTCACCCCTATTAGGTCACCATATGACCCATGACCATATACCTACTTTTAACCTACACATCTTAAGGACAACACACAGTCCCTTAGCCCCATATTTGTATACTTAAATTCATAGACTCTTCGGGTTAAACCCCAAAGCTCGTTACACGTTCAATGTAATAAAACACGTCTTGTAAGTATGTACGATAGCCCCAAAATATTAAAAAATTTAAAAGTAGGGGATTAGAAACTCACCTTTTCTTGGCACACTTCGGTCTCTTGAACCCTCTAACTTCTCATTCTCGCCTTTCAACCTCGCACATGGCTCCTGTCGTGCATGCGTGCTACCATGCATGGTTCACACGCACCACGTAACCACTCGCACAACTCCATGCGTTTCCCTCGGGTCACCTAATTCGTAACTCGTCAAATCCGGCACCTCGTTTACCCTTCTTGACTCGCACCATGCACCGACGAACCAACTCAACCCTTCCCCGGGTCCCCTACGGCTTGGAGCAGCCCTCCACTGCCCTACACAGCCGTGAACGGTCTTGCGCGACCACCTACGGCCATTGTAGTCGTGCTCCCCCCGATGCCACCTCAGCCCCTCGGGCATGTTCCCGGTCTTCCGGCTTCTCCTCTCCGACTTCACCACGCCGTCGGCCACCCCTAAGGGTTTGGCCGGTCCCCCTACTATCCCGTAAACACCCACAAAACAAAAATAATAACATTTGAGATCGGTTTATGAGATTATACCTTTAATTCGAGTGACTCGATTGAATCGAATCACCAAGGACCCGTCTCCTTCCTACACTTGTCTATTTCGAAACCCTAGAATCAGAAAAATGGTTACAATGATTATCCGGGACCCAAAACACGCAAACACTGATTAGAGGATCACTGATATACCTTGATTCAGACAAGAACACGACGAACGACTCGCTTTCCCCTCTCTTCCCTTTCTCGGCAGCCACAAGACACAATAAGGAGTCACCCCATGCGTAACACCCTAAAGGGTGGAGTTCTTGGATCGGGCTTTAGCCCTTGCGCGCCACCGGCTCCTCCCCGGGCTCGGCCTATCTCGTAGTTTTTAATAAAACTCTCCCTAAAGTTTCGTTAGTCATTCGATCACCCCTTCTAATTATTTACATCAGAACGAATCCCTGTTTCTTTGCTTTCGGTTAATTTTCGTTAAGTTCCCGTAATCTTTTAGTCCACTATATACAATATACAAACATATATACTAATCTTGTTTACTGTTTTGCGCGTACACAACCCAATCCGATCCTCTTTTGACTAACCGGGTTCTTTTAATTCCATGAATAGGGTTTTATGCGAAAACCTTCGTTAACCGTCTCATTTACAAAAATCTTGAATCATCCGTTAGGTCAAATAATCCTTATGTGGATTTTTGGGATGTTACAATATACCATGTCCTTACCAGTAACTGGATTGACTTTCAACACCATCTTAGGTTCTAAGTTTGAATCCTTCACAACTTCTAGTTCACCGTCTTAGGTTCCAAGTCTGAATCCTTCACAACTTCTGGTTCACCATTGAATGGAGGAGGAAATCCTAAACCACCTTCTTGTTTGCCTCCTTCAATCTTATCATTGTAATACTCAACCAAAAATGATGAATTGTTGTAACCATCGAGTTTTGTATTCAATCGAATCACCTTAGCTTCAGATTGAGCAAGTTCTTTATTTTTCTCAACAAGGATGGTATTTCTTATCTCAATCTCTGCATAAGACATATCCAGATGATACGCCTTCTCTTTGAGCTTCAAAGTAAGAGAATTTATATCTCGTTTAAATGATTCAATCCTTTCTACGAACAAATTTTCATTATCCTTCAAAGTTTGAATTACCGTGTGCATCGATTTCATATCACAAATAAAATTTTTGTTGTCATCCTACCTTCATCATTTTATCCTTCACAGAAACATAGTTAGAACAAAAAGTTTCAGAGTTAGAAACTACCTCCAGTTTTACCTCTGAAGGAGATGCACTGGGATCCATGAATACGTTAGAATCAGCTTCTCTCTTCTGTTCAACATTAACAGGCTCTGCATCAAATTCCTTTCTGAATCACTCAGATCATCTTCAACTGTCTGGAAACTTTCTTCAGTCATCATATCACTCTCGCTTGACTGATTACTTTCACTAGATCCAACACTTTCACAATCACTTAATTCTTCAGAAGAGTCACTTTTAGAAGCACGCTGCTTCTCTAATTCTTCTTTGATCAAGACCACAAACGCTGAGTAGTAACTTCACACTTTTTCTTCAATGCTTCCCATAGATCTCTTGAAGTTGGACACTTCCTGAAACTATGAAAAAGTTCTTTTGGTAATGACATTCGTAAAGTCGCACGCGTCTTCATCTCTCGATCAAATAAAATCTTTATGTTTTAGTAAGAGCTGACACTGGTAAAGGAACATCGTCTTGACCCATGAACGGGATATGTAGGATGCACATATCCTTCCAAGATGGGTATCTAAAAACTTGCATCAGTGTGTGACACGAACTGCTCGAACCGGACTTTCCAGCTAGAGTAATCTGATATGCACATAAGCCTCGGTAGCAGTGTTCCAATCTCATTATCATCAGAAAAATTTGACATCTTGAAAATTTTGTGAAAATATCCAAAAAAATTTTCCCTCCAAAAAAATATGAATTTTGGTGAACGAAAATTACAAAATCACAATCTTCTCAAAAAACAGCGCAAAACACTCATATAAAGACCCCCTCTAATTTTTGAACAAGAAAAGTTTTCCCGTCAAAAAACTCTAGCGAACAAGGTAAGTTCGCCTGAAACTGCCTGAGCGAACTGATCAAGTTCGCCTATTTAAGTTCGCTTGCAACAGAATGATCAAGTTCGCCTGAAACAGCTAAAATCTCAGGAAGAACACAAACACGAACTCAGACCTCTGAAAATCATGATTTCTGATGTATATGATCGAATATGATGAAATTAAACCGTAGGAATGATCAGGAACTGGTTAGGAACACTTCTATTGGATCAAATTCTTCAAACGAATCCAAAATCAATCCAAAATGATCAAAATTTCTCCATTTTTGTCAAGAACACGAAAAAGATGAAAAAGTCTTCAAAATCAATGAACTTTGATGTAGAATATATACGAAAACACCACGAATCTGATGCTAATCGAGAGCAAAATCTCTGATACCAACTGTAGGTCCACTCGGGGTCTATACAGATCTATCTCAAGACGTGACGTGTCAAACACACGGAGTGCAAAATCCAACCGTATGCATGATCGTGTATATGAGACAACCACAGTATCAAAGAACACAAAAGATGTAAATAATCTCTCTTTGATTGCTCCAAATACTGAGTTTACAGAACTTGAATACAAATGACAAAGCTATTCAAACTAACATGTAAACTACTATTTATAGCCAAACTATCTGCCACAGGCGAACTTAACAAGTTCGCCTAATACAAGGCACATACGAACTTATCAAGTTTTCCTATTACAAAACATGAAAACATAAAGACAAAACATGGAAACATAAAGACATACAACATCGAACTATTACAAGGCTCATTGTCACACATCTATGTCCTAACAGACTCCCCCTTGACAATAGCTTGATCTTTAGTCTTCATGTTGAGCTCTTCCACTTCTCTGGTAATTTGCTTCCTGCATATACACTGTACTTGATACAAATCTGCAACACATGCTTCTACTGTAAATCCTGCTCACGACATTCATTTGTAAACATCAATTCTTTCTTTTTCAGCATACGTTGATATTTCTTTGAGAAATTAATAAGATTCATAGCATCATAGAAACGCGCTAGAACCTTATTATCTCGATCTTCTATTCTTACCTCACCGGTATTTACATCGACATACCATCACTTCATATTTCCAAGAAAATCTTGTGGTATCTTCGTCAGAGGTATTTTCTAAAAAACTTTAACCGATTTGAACTTGTACTTCCAGATATTCTTTCCAGTAACTAGATCAACCACTTTCATTCTCTTGCCCTTATGTGTCTTAAGTTTATCATACTTTCCCGATCCACCTTCGATACTTATCAGCTTGGCAATAACATCTGCAATCCCATTCCTTGATATATTAACTAATGGTTTAGTTGCAATACCATTAACCTATCTAGGAAATGAATTGAAGTACCTCATTCTGGGCTTCAAATACTGAACTCCATCAGTTCTTTTGATTGCAAACAAAATAAACTCTTCATCATAGAACCAACTGAGTATTCCTCCAACACATCTTTCCTTATTAACATACTTCTCTTTTAAAACAGGTGGTGATGGTGAAACATGCAAAACTTTCTTCCAACTTCTCACCAACTCTAACCACTTTTCTTTAGTCATACCTGTATCCCTGTACATCACAGGTTCTTCTGGCGTCATTTGAGCATCATCAGATTTAGGCTTAGTGATCTCTTCATCAGAGTCCATTGATTCGGCTATTCCTTCTGAAGTTTCTCCAGGAATAACATCATCACAGATGAAATCAAACGACACACTTAGACCATCACAACCTTCATATATAAGCATTGTTGTATCTTTTTCTATCTCCAACTCTAGTATCTCTCATTCTTCTATCTCAGTATCAATATCATCATCCAACATATCATCAATCATGTCATCTAATCCAGATAAGCATTCCAATTTGTCAGCTTATCTTGAAAGAATTCTACCAGCAACATATCTTCAGCCTCTCCTGTAGTTGTGTTCTTTCCACCAGATGTATCATCTTGACCTGATGTCAACTTCCCTTGAAATTGAGCTATCGGAGTAACGTTAGCGTATTGACGATCACCCTTGTCTCCATTAGGATCAATGTCTTCATCATCATTTCTATGTATAGCCTCGGTGTGACAAGCTTCATTTACTGCCACCGGTTTCTCCCCTCGAGCGTCAATGCGCTCTATCAATTGAAATACTAAGATCTGCATTTCATCTATTTGTTTGTTTTGGGATTGGAGAATCTGTTCTCTTTGATAGTCATTGGCTAGTAAAAAATCTACTTGTCCCTGAAGACCCACAACTTGAGCTTCTAAGCATGAGACTTTTCCCTCTAAGGCAATAATCTTGGCACTCTTCAATGTTGTTGAAGGGCCAGCCTGAGGTTGAGTAGGAGTGGGAGCAGATGGAGTAGCATGGGGTGTTGTAGTCTGAGACGGTAGTGGTGAAATGATCAGTGAATCCATAAACTCTTCATCATCAACTACTTGTGTACGTGCAGCAGCCATTGAAGCAGCCATTAACTTCTTTGACTTAGGAGAAGGAACGTACTCTGAATCAGATGATTCATCACGTAAAGTCCTTTTTCCAAGTACTGCAACAGGAGGAGGACCCCTAACAGACTTCCTTCTCGGTAATCTCACTTTCTTCTTGCTTACCGATTTCTTTCTTTTAACAGCATTAGCTTCAGGAACCTTTTCCAGTCGTTCATAATGATCGGAATCAAAAATATTTAGTAGCTTCAGAATCAGAACTTGCATTTGAAGCAGAACTAGTGCTTGTATCTTCAACTTGACCTTCTTCACCTTGTGGAGGAGATTGTACACGATACACTTGTTCTTCTTCTTCTTCTTCTTCTTCATTGTCATCTACTTCCATATTCTGATCATCTTGAACATTGTCATTTTGATTCTCAACTTCAATATCAATATTAGCCTCTACATTAGGCTCAATCACATTTTCAATTTCAATCTCAGCTTCAACATTAGGCTCATTCGCATTTGGTTCTATCACATTTTCTTGAAATTGAGGTTGAACAGGTTGTGGTATTACAGGTTGCTGTTGTGCTTGAACTTGTGGTGCAGGTGGTTGCTACTGATCTTGTTCTTGTGCTAACAACTCTTCAGGATGAATCCAGTTATCATTTGGAGGAGCCACATAATCAGGATTGATAATGTGCCCAAATAATGGTGTAGGAACTGTAATAAGAGCTGGATTCTGCTGCTTGACATTGTTGCAGTCAGTAAAAATTCTCTTGGTCATCGGTGTAAGAGTAAGACGATGTGGCAACTGAGGTAGGTTAGGAATAAGATAGTTAAGAATCATTTGAATGAATCGAGGGTACATAAGAAACCCTTGTCCCTCTGGAGGAGTTATATATGCAACAATCTCTCTGCAAATGTAATGAGCAAAATTGAAACCTCTGTTCAGGATAAGAGCCACCATAGTAGATTGTAGAGAGTATTTCAACCCGTAAGTACCAGCTTTTCTTGGAGATAAACACTAAATGATAACATGCATAAAGTATCTCCATTGACCAACCAATCCACCTTTCCTTGCTTGAGTATCATTAGCCCTACCTCGGTATCCCATTCTCTGAAAACATCCATGATCAATGTAGTAGGCAACATCAATGGTTCATCGTTATTGCCTCCAAGATTCAGAGCCGTCCTTATTGTATCCACAGAGACTGCAATCGGAGTATTGTTCACTGTAGCTCGAATCACATTTGGATCAATAGTGTAATCATGACTTGCACCATCCCAAACATGTTGAATATAGTTCAGACTGATGTATGGATTAGTAGACAATGCAACACATAGCCTTGATCTATCCAGAAAGTTGATAATCTCTCGGTAATTCACGACTTCTGACGTATTTGGATCCAAAAGTGCCACCAGATTGTGTTTGTACTCCACTCGACGATCTATCTGTTCAAATCAAAATTATTAGACAAGCAAATTCACAGAAAAACATAACAAAACAAGGTTAAAACAAAATAGAAATAAAAAGAATTATTTACAAAAAAAAAATAAAAAAAAACAAAAAAAATCACAACACATGAAATTTGCTAAGTCCAATTTCAGTACTGCACACTGAGGCAAACTTAATAAGTTCGCTTAGAGTTGCAAGAGGCGAACTTGAGCAAGTATCAGTAATGGATTTCATAACCATTTATGATGGGTCTACATATATGCCTTCAAAATTTACCACATCATCCAAAATGGATTTCCACCAGAGCCGAAACGGCACACTGTAATCTCATAGTATCCGTAATGGATTTCATAACCATTTATGGGATATCACCCTCCTCTACGTTCATTGGTTAAATCTAGGACCTAGGTCACTTGTTCAACCCTGACAATTGATGCACAACGCATTCTTCCATTCTTCAACTCTACAAAAAATGGTTACACCCCAAGAAGAGCTACTCGGGTATAAAACCCTTAATAAATTCCTTTTGTAACACCCCATTTTTTAAGGAAATACACTTTGAGGGACTAAAATGGTCACTAGATGAAACTCTAGGGTGTTAAAATGACATTATGTTAAAGTATAAGGGGTTAGGTTGCAATTAAAATAAAGTCCAAGGGCTAAAAATGAAAAATTGTGAAAGATGGACGGTGGCGGACCGCCACCAGAAGGGATAGCGGTCCGCTATGTAGGGAGCAAGGGATCATTCAGGAGAAACCACGTGTGAGGTGACTAATCGCTAAAAACTGACCCGTGGAAGGCTGGTAGCGGACTGTCATTGGGTCCTTAGCGGTCCGCCAAGCGACAATAATCCTTAGCAGTCCATCACGATAAAGCGTAGCGGTCCGCTACGTGCTCGCAAAGACAATTAAGCCACCTTAATAGGGTGGCGGATCGCCACCCTATGTCTTAGCGGTCCGCCACAGACCTGTGAGGCACCCTATAAATAGTTGGACCTATTGAACGGTTTTAGACTCTCCCACATCACAAAACACCTTATAAAACACACACTTAGTCTCGGTAGGCGTGCCCAGAAGCCCCGGTTCACGCATAGAGAAGTCCGGTTTCCAGTCTTTCGGCCTCAATACGTAGTAGACAGACCTGAGCTAAGGTTCTAACTAGTTCCTAATAACTTGGTTATTTCCACTAAGCTAGGAACTTCTGATTAAGAGATAATATGATGGATTAGGACCTTGATCCAAGTCGTTGTGCTATTTACATTAGCACATAAAGATTATTTGAAAAAGAAGAAAGTTAGAGGTGAGTTCTATTGACCCTTTTTAAATTTTTACTTGAAATGTTTTCGGCCGGTATGCATGCTAGAAATATTTACATAAAGGCTATATACCCTTAATAGCATTCATGATGTTGCAAGAGGTTATGTATAAAAGATATCTGAATCTTAAAACTAAGTAACAAAGTATTCATGAGATATTAAAGAAGTGTTAGGTAACCATCCGACCGGTATGTAGTTATCTGGGAAACATAATGCTCTGTCTAAGGAAAGAATGGTGTATTAATCCCTCCTAGACCCGTCATTCTTTCCTGGGAATATTTCTGTTCGAGGTACTACTCTGGAAAGATAACCACCTTGTCTTCTTTAATATACCATGAAGAAACCTTTACAAGGATTTAACATAAAGATTGATTTTGAAAGAGAAAGAGAAAGAAAGAAATGAATACTGACCTTTTTGGCATGAATTCATAAAGTAAAGATTGTAAAGAAAGAAAATGGTTTTGACACGTAAAATGTTTTAGAACTTATCATGGTGCGCCCACATATGTAATGACAGAGAAGTCAGGGTTTTACCTTGACTAGCAGAGGTCTTAACAATTATTGTCTTGACAAAGAGTAGAGAGAAAGAGATATAGTTTTTGGCATGTTTTGCCATGTTAAATATTTTGACCATATTGGTGTATAAAGAAAAGATTTTGCCACGTCTGGCCAAATGCAACATAATATCTTGCAACTTAGATAGACGCAGAGAAGTACTGCATTCCTTTGTGGAATGTGGTATAGACACCTTGTGCAAGGGTATGTATAAGTGGTGATGACCGCTTAGAGGTTAACGTGACCTCAGACAGACAAGTGTGCAAATTTAAAGTATTATGTTTGGGCAAGAAGTTAATGTAATGTTTTAAATACGTGTCATATAAATCCATTTATGTATGAGACAGAGGTCAAAGATATTTTGACTAAAACCTAGAACTCACCAGCGTAAGCTGACATGTGTTTAAACATGTGTATCAGGTAAAGATGTATCCTCCTGCTGTAAAGGCGGCATCCTCTGATACGCTGACATTAGAATACTGATGTTTGTACTTTCTTTAGAATGTACATTAAAACAAGTTATAAAATAAGTGTACTATTTTAAAGTCTTTCGCTGTGTATGATCTCTGTTTATTATATGTTCATGAGTAAATCCGACAAGTGGCCGGCATCTCAGGTGATCCAGGATGTGGGTGTCACAAGTTGGTATCAAAGTTATAGTTTAAGAGATTTAGATGCTTGCCCAAGTATCTAGACTTAAACTAAGATTAAGGGACAGTAGGAATGCCAACAGAGATGCCAGTCAAGAAATCCTTGCACTAAGGATATAGAATGGAAAAGGTAGGGATGTTTAGTAGGAACATGGTAGAAGGAACAGGGGAAATGATTAATTTCGTCGTGGCCATAGGTATTAATATTTACAGTACACTTGTGTTCTAGCTATCAAACCATCATGCGAATACAAAAACACTCCATATATTTTGTAGAAATGGCCGATAGCGGTAGAGGCAGAAGAGGAGGGAGAGTTAATCTCAATACTTCTAGAAGGCAGTCGCGGTCTACTGCCAATGCCGAACCTGCGATAGATCATGTTGTGACACCCGGTAAATTTCAGGTTGATATCCATACCCGACTTAGATACATATTACCTTATTAGACATGCATCACACTGAATTTTATTATAATTAAGTCCATTTCACACTTAGCAAGTCAATCCGTTTACATGTGTCGGTAATCCAGAAGATTACCTGGTCAAACACGCGTCCTGTAGCATGACCGTTGGTGATAATTTAAAACAAATACATAGACATATAATCTGTGTGTGAAAATTATATGTAACACTGTGATTTAATTAATCATGCCTATATGAATTTTCGGTGATTTATAGAAATACTTTTATTTTCAGCACAGTCCGGTAGACACGCAGTGTACACTAGTTAGGTCCATAATTCTAAACAGACACTTAGACATATATTTGGTGTGCACAAATTATATGTAGTACTGTGATATATTATTTTAAGACTCTATGAATATTTCGGGAATTTTCTGAGAAACTTTCTGTTTTAACGTTGTCCGGCTAGTCTGAAGTATGTATCGACATTTCCAAATAAAAATTTGAAAATTTTATGTGTTAAACATACTAATATGAGTCAAATTATTTTTAAATAATTTCGTTCATACCTATTCAGGATTTCCGTCAAGAAATCGGTGACTATTCGTTTTCCACCACCCGGTATCAAAACCCCCTATAAATACCCCCCCACCTCCACCTATTTCACCACTTCACTCTTTCACCCTCTCTTTAGAAGCATGTTTTAGTAACTATAGATAAAATTTTATGTATCGGTGTACTAGGCTAGTACGCAGGAGGGTGTTCCGGCGTACTTAACAAGTACACCACATTGTTCCTGCGTACTTAGTAAGTACGCATGGCTTTTGTCTTGCGTACTTAGTAAGTACGCATGAATAGTTCCTGCCCCCTATAAATAGAAGACTTGTCTTCATTTGTAGATGGAACTTTTGGAACATGGTTAAGAGGTGTCCGTGCGGGATGAGCTCTCCTGCCCCTAGACCGTGAGCGTAGACGAGAGATGTGTACTTATTCGGTATGTAATGTGAGATGAATTCTTTGTTATGGATTACATATCATTTTTGTGTTGATTCTCTTGTTTGTTGTTCGTATTTTTCTCTGTCTTGTTCCTTCGTTCCCACACGAATCAACGATCAGATCTGTGTTTTTCCGCTATGCGACGAGGCTCCCGGGACCTACAACTGGTATCTCCCGATACCACTTGTAGGTCCCTGGGTGTCTCGGATCGTCACATACAAGTGTGAGGGTAGTCGAACAAGGTGCGGAATGCCCGTGACTAGATGGAGTATCGACAACAACAAGTAAACCAGCAACAAACAAGAGTCACTTTAAAACCTCGTCTATTATCAATATCAGCCGATAACAAGTTACAGAATGAGAGCGTACTTATCAACTTCTACAATCAGCTATATATATTAACATACCTGATGCCTGCATACTTAACAAGTGCAAAGGGCTTTGTTCCTGCATACTTAGCAAGTAATCAGACATGTTCTTGTGTACTTGCTAAGTACGCAGGTTATACGACCTGCACACTTACTAAGTGCGCACAACACTTACAAAGACGATTACAAGACAAGTACTTACTAACATGATTACAACTCGATAAACTAATACAAACAAAGTCAGAAATACAAGTACAAATACATAAAGAACAGTTACAAATGCAGAGACAACATCCAGAGTGCTTGTCACACAAACGTGCTCCAAAAAACTCCCCATTGACAATAACTCTGGATTGTCTTCGGTCTTCAAGCTCCTTCAGCTTTAGCTTCCCATCTTCATCTTGTAGTCAAGGGAAAACTTGACTAGCTTGTTGTATCTTGATGTTGGAAGCTTCATCCATTCATCCGTGTATATGCAATATTTTTCATTTAGAACCGTCAGATCTTTCACATAGAAGTTGATGAAAGTGATCTCATCAAAAACTCTGATAAGTTCTTTAGGCTCCAAGTTTCCACTTTTGGACATTATCTTTCCCAATACCACCGCCTCGCCTGTCTTTGGGTCCACGTACCAGTACCACATGCAACCAAGGATATCCTGAGATAACTTGCTCAGGGGAATCCTGGTCTCACACAACACTGGGTTGTAAACGAGCTTCCTTAGGCTTCTGTTAGTCACAGGATGTCTAACATTCTTGTCCGGGACTCTTTTGGGCAACTGAGGCTTAAAGATTTCAATGTTCCCAGATCTTCCTTCTCTCTGTAGTGCACCCCACAAACCCTTTGCTACCGCGTGACTTGTGTCACCAAGTAGCTCATGATTTGCTAAGTTTACTTGGTCGTACTTGGGCAAGGAGCGGAACGCCTCACTGGTTGGTTTCAGGTACTGAACCCCACCAGCTCGTTTGATTTCAAACAGTTCCTTGTCGTCGTCAAACCTGACAGAAAGGATCATACCTGTTGCTCCATGCTTGTCTAGAATTGAAGACTTTTGCCAAGCAGGAGGCTGACTCTTCTTGAACTATCCCGTAGGATACTTGTTCATCCAGGCGTCAACATCAGTAGGTTGGGGATCGGTTGGAGAGGCTTCATTCGAGGTTGCTGCCCCACTAGCCTCAGCAATGTATTCAGACTCGACTAAACCTACAGTAGCAGCTTCAAAGGTTGGAGGCTCAAACATCTCTCCATCCTCAAGCTCATAAATTCCCTCACTGTCACCATTTGAGAACTCTACTATCACATCCTCATCATCATCATCCCAGTCGTCATCAGACTCGATCTCTCCTTCTTCCAGATTACTGAGAGCATCGATCTGTGCTTCCTTGGAATAGTCTGGCTCTATCAACAGTATGACCTCATTAGATAAGTCGTATAATACATCAGCCGCCGACTTTCCTTTATCACTCCCACCACCAGCACCAGAAGTATCACCGCCTTCATGGTGAGTAGACTCCCCCTCAGCCATAGACACATCAGAGATTGGAATAATAGCTAAAGATTGTTGCTCACCTCCACTAGGACCGGCTTCAGGATCCTTGTCTTTGTCATCATCCTTTGTCATATCGATAGGATGACAAGCCTCATCACCACTCGGCTTAGGCTTCTCTTTTTGTTTCTCTTTCTCCCCCTGAGCAGCAAGCTTTGCGGTCAACTCACCTACCAACTTGACCATCATTTCATGTTTATTTCGTTGAGTGTCCAATCTTAGCTCTATTGTCATCCTATGCCCCAGAATCATGTCATTTGTCTTGATAAGCAACTCATTCTATCAAGCTTTTAAGCTGCTCCTGGGTTCCCTCACCTTGGTGCCTTAATCGAGTAACTTCATCCACCAAGGAGTTTATCTTAGCCTGTTGAGCATCTGACTCACTCCTTGATTTTTGAACTGTTTCAAATAAACCGGCCACCTGAGTCTCTAGTGTGGTAATCCTCGCATCACGGGGATCAGGATCCTTGGATGTGGAGGCTTCAGCAGTGGTATAGGTGGGAAAGGAGAACAATTGATCAGAGTCAAACCCTTTGGGTAAAGTCCCCAAAGTTGTAGGGTTGACTGATGGGTTGAAGGGTGGTAGTTGGGATTAAAGATGGGATGGTTGATGTTTCAATGGTAGTTGTGGTGATTGTGACCGACTCAGTCTGTATTGGGGTCGTCACCATGACCTGATGGACAGTTTCAATGGGGATGGATACTATCTCAGGCACCTCCTTTGAGATAGTAGTAGCAGCCACATCACTTGTTACACGTGGCTGCCTCCTCCTTTGATAAAGCTGAGATGAGACTTGAGTCGTTGTAGTGACCGCCTGATGCTGAGCACGAGATTCAAAATCTCTCCAGACGGCATTAAACGATCTATCATTTTTATCATTTTTCTGCTTAACTCTTCTCTCTGTTCTTTGCCTCTATACCTCAGTATCCGACTCTGGTTCATACTCACTGTCGGTACTGCCCTGTCTTCGTCTTTTGGAGGACGAATCGGGAAGGGATACCTTCGCCATTCTCCTTGGGTGTGTTTAGTCAGGTGCATCATCGGAGTCAGAAGAATCAGATTATGTTCTTTCAGTGTCAGACTCCTCAGCACCTTCACCCTCTTCTTCTTCATCACTATCATTACTAGCCTCTTCATCATCTTCAGACTCATTTCCTTCTTCCTCTTCCTCCTCTATCTGCTCCTCAACATGTTCATCTGAGTGTTCACTTAGCTCCGGCTCAGACTCATCACTAAACCATCTGAAGTTGGGAGGGGCCACATAAGCTTAATTAATCAGGTGGCCGAAGAGAGATGTATGCTCAGGGGTAGGTTCTACACTGCCTGGCTTTAGAAATTGGACGAACACCGTCTTGTCCACCCTCTTGACTTGCAGTCTTTCTCCAATCTATGGTAGATTGGACAATGCATCATTTATCAACAGTTGAACGAATCTCGGGTACAATAGGAATCTAAACCTCTCCGCTGCATAGATCTGATCGGTCATAGACTTGTAGATGTACTTGGAAAAGTTAAACCCCTTGTTTAGAGATAGGCCAACCTTTGTGGCTGCCAAGTCATGACCCATAGCATCCTTTCCTATGATCATGACGTGTGCGAAGTAACGCCGCTGATCAAGGACCCACATCTTCTTGTAGGAGGAATAATCTGTCTTCCTAACGTAACCCAACCTCTGTCTCCAGCAACCATCCACAAAGTAGTCCAGGTATACTATAGGATCAGTCGGTAGATCCCAGGAGCAGCTTAAAAGCATGATAGAATGAGTCTCTAGGGTGGTAATCCTCGCATCACGGGGATCAGGATCCCAGGATGTGGAGGCTTCAGCAGTGGTATAGGTGGGAAAGGAGAACAATTGATCAAAGTCAAACCCTTTGGGTAAAGTCCCCAAAGTTGTAGGGTTGACTGATGGGTTGAAGGGTGGTAGTTGGGATTGAAGATGGGATGGTTGATGTTTCAATGGTAGTTGTGGTGATTGTGACCGACTCAGTCTGTATTGGGGTCGTCACCATGACCTGATGGACAGTTTCAATGGGGATGGATACTATCTCAGGCACCTCCTTTGAGATAGTAGTAGCAGCCACCTCACTTGTTACACGTGGCTGCCTCCTCCTTTGATAAAGCTGAGATGAGACTTGAGTTGTTGTAGTGACCGCCTGATGCTGAGCACGAGATTCAAAATCTCTCAAGACGGCATTAAACGATCTATCATTTTTCTGCTTAACTCTTCTCTCTGTTCTTTGCCTCTGTACCTCTGTATCCGACTATGGTTCATACTCACTGTCGGTACTGCCCTGTCTTCGTCTTTTGGAGGACGACTCGGGAAGGGATACCTTCGCCATTCTCCTTGGGTGTGTTTGGTCAGGTGCATCATCGGAGTCAAAAGAATCAGATTCTGTTCTTTCAGTGTCAGACTCCTCAGCACCTTCACCCTCTTCTTTTTCATCACTACCATTACTAGCCTCTTCATCATCTTCAGACTCATTTCCTTCTTCCTCTTCCTACTCTATCTGCTCCTCAACATGTTCATCTGAGTGTTCACTTAGCTCTGGCTCAGACTCATCACTAAACCATCTGAAGTCGGGAGGGGCCACATAAGCTTCATTAATTAGGTGGCCGAAGAGAGATGTATGCTCAGGGGTAGGTTCTACACTGCCTGGCTTTAGAAATTGGACGAACACCGTCTTGTCCACCCTCTTGACTTGCAGTCTTTCTCCAATCTATGGTAGATTGGGCAATGCATCATTTATCAACAGTTGAACGAATCTCGGGTACAATAGGAATCTAAACCTCTCCGCTACATAGATCTGATCGGTCATAGACTTGTAGATGTACTTGGAAAAGTTAAACCCCTTGTTTAAAGATAGGCCAACCATTGTGGCTGCCAAGTCATGACCCATAGCATCCTTTTCTGCCTTCCGTGCAGATAGGCACATGATCATGACGTGTGCGAAGTAACGCCGCTAATCAAGGACCCACATCTTCTTGTAGGAGGAATAATCTGTCTTCCCAACGTAACCCAACCTCTGTCTCCAGCAACCATCCACAAAGTAGTCCAGGTATACTATAGGATCAGTCGGTAGATCCCGGAACTATAGTACTCTCCTGATGGTGTCTTCTGAAATGGCTATCTCATGACCTGCCACAGTAGCCCTAATGACATTAGGGGTTACCATGCAGTCATGATCAGCAATATTCCAGAACTGCTCCATGTAAGGTCGAGAAACAACTGGATCAGTAGAGATTGCATAATTGATCTTTGATATGTTCAGGAAGTCCACAATCTCTCTATACTCTAGTGCAGCACCCTTCCAAACTGGATGAGTGAGAGCTAGAAGATTGAACTCATCAGTAAACGCATGAGCCATCACTGCAAAAACACAAGATAAACAAACTTAGAACAAATAGAATAATTGGAATGGAACAAACATGACATGGTATAGTACTTCCACTTTGAACTGATTTTTAGACTTAGAAATTTTTCTGAGTTGCCCTTCTTGCGTATTTAACAAGTACACAGGTAGTTTGTTGTTGCGTACTTAGTAAGTACGCATGAGTTACTTCGTGCGTACTTGTTAAGTACGTAGCAACTGTTACTTAGGAAATTTTCAAACTCCAAAATCAAAAGAAAGTGTGATTTTGCTGTGAATTAGGGTCACCACAAGGTCGAAAAGCACATTTATGACCAATGGGACCAACACCAACCTCTTGCTACAATCGGTCAGTTTGACCTAACCCTGGTCCAACGTAAAATCAAGGCACTACATGGGGTAAAAAAAATCAACAACTGTTAAGGAAAAATTTGGTGCACTAAAGCTTAGAATGATGATCTTAAACAGGTTTTAGGGCTTAATTTAACTTAAAACACCCAAAATCGGTTCAAATTTCATCACCAAACCATAGGTTGTAAAGTTCAAGAATCTGTCCATAACTTGTGATTTAATGGATGGAATGGTGTGAGATTCTCACCAAATGTTAGATAGGTAAAGATGAAACTAGGATTGGGATGAAAAATCTCTTTGGAACACATGAAAATTTTGAGTGAAATTGAGTTTGGAGTATAGAACAGTGGTCTTGTTTGAAGGTGATGAAACTTGAAGAAAAAGGACTAAGTCCTGTATATATACCCCACTCACACATGCCTTGCGTACTTGGTAAGTGCGCAGGATTTAACCCTTGCGTACTTACTAAGTACGCATGACTTTTGTCTTGCGTACTTGGTAAGTACGCAAGGTTTAACTCTTGCGCACTTAACAAATATGCAGAAACCAGTGTGTACTCAAAGTTCAACTCAAATTATGAAGATTGTCAAGTCAAATAGCGAACCTGATATGAATATTCAATCACAAAGTTTTCAAAAACAATTCATGGAAGTTAAACAAAAATATTTTTGGTTTTTCTTAAAATTTAAATAAACTGTACTGAAAATCTTTTTTGTCATTTTGATAAGGATTGAATTGTACAAGGACTAAAAATATTTTTGTTATTTTCTGAATAAAGATAATATGCACAAGATACGGATCCGGATATACAGTAACAAACACACTAGCTATTTTTGGTCAAAGTCACGAACAGAGGATCATATCAGGCTAATATTTAGCAGAAAATGATACAAGATAAACATCAAGGAATATGGGATCATATCATGAATTACCACTTATTCATACTTAATATGCAATACAAGTAAGTTAATTCAAGTTGGCAATATTATCAGATTTGAAAACGTTATCATCTTTGTATCACATTCTTATGAGTTAAGGTATTAATTGTAGATATACAACATGTGCTCCACAGTTATGCTACAGAAATTTAAATTGCACTATCTCAAGGCATCCAAGATTTTTCCAATGATTTCCAAATCTCTAGAATGAAGTTACATCGTTTAGCACAGAAAAAATCAAGTAGAATCCATAAGGATTATCGAGAATCATAAAATTCAGAATCGAGTGATTTATTTGTCTTGGTGTGATAGGTTTTTCTTCTGTGAATATCAGATGATGATTCAGGTTAATAAATATGGAGTATGAGGATTTGGGTAAGGGGATCCAACTGTTATCTGGATATGTCTCCAATGGAATCAGATGTGATCCAAGGGGTAATATATGCTTAACGGTTGTTGTCAAGACATATCTTGATTCAACTTCCCATTGCATACTTGTAAGTATGGGCAGCGAAGAGAACCGAAAAATTGTGCTAAAGATATAACCCGAAACTGGTCTCATGAGAAAATACTTGCCAAAATCTTACATCCTTTATCTAATAATGATCTTTTTGCATTCTTTTACACACACACACTTGCAAAACATGGGTTCAAATCACAGTTGTAGTAATTTATATTTAATTTTCACACTACTAATGATCCAGAAACGCTTATAGCCTACTGACAATTCATATTTCTTGCAAATATTCAAATTAAAATAAGATAATCAAATTTAAGGCTAAAGTAATCATGACGTAATCATTTCCCATACGTGCAGTCCAAGACGTCTAGATCATTTACTGATGTGCTATCATTTTCTCTTATCTTCAAATGACTTTGAAATTTTCTTAAAGTTCTATTTTGTTTGGATTTTTCTGAAAATATAACAAAGAAAAACGAACTATACAGAAAAGGTTTAAGAGAAATAAAGTTTAACTTCCATGAAACATTATGATTTGAAAAAGAGTTTTCCTAACTCAGGATTGAACATTCCTATCAAGTTGACAAGATGATCAAAACTGGTACGATCAAACGCCTTGGTGAAAAGGTCAGCAAAGTTGTCAACCGTGTGAACTTTTACAAGTTCAACCAAGTGCTTTTCAGCACAATCACGGATGAAATGGTGGCGAATTTCAATATGCTTAGTTTTGGAATGTTTAACCGGGTTGTTCATGATGGACATGGTGGCATTGTTGTCAATGAACAGTGGAGTTCCAATGTAGTTCAAGCTGTAGTCTCTCAGCTGTTGTTGAATCCACATAATTTGAGAACAGCAGCTAGCAGCAGCAATGTACTCTGCTTCACATGTTGATACATAAACCGTTGACTGCTTCTTACACTGCCAGGAGACCAGCCTGTTTCCCAAGAATTGACATCCACATGAGGTTGATTTTCTATCGAGGTTACAACCGCCATAATCAGAATCAGTATATGCTTTAAAGTCAAAAGATTGCTGCTTGGAGTACCAAAGACCCAATCGGGGTTTCCCTTTGAGGTATCTAAAGATCCTCTTTACAGCTATTAGATGAGATTCCTTCAGTTGTGACTGAAACCTCGAGCACAAGTAGACTGCAAACATTATGTCAGGTCTTGAAGCTATGAGATACATAAGAGATCCGATCATCCCACGGTACAATTTACAGTCTACATCCTTTCCATCTTTGTCTGGATGCAGACCATGATTGACTAGGATTGGTTGCCATAAGTAGTACAATCATTCAATTTGTACTTTGACAAAAAGTCCTGTTCATACTTAGTCTGATGTAGATAATTGCCATCCTCGCTTTGACTGACTTGCAGACCCAAAAAATATGACAGTTCACCCATATTGCTCATTTCAAACTTGGGCTTCATCACCAGCTCGAATTCCCTACACATCTCTTCATTTGTAGACCCAAAGATAATGTCATCAACGTATACTTGCACAAGTAGAATATCACCTCCTGCTTTCCTTATGAAGAGAGACGAGTCAATTTGCCCTTGGTCGAAACCATTGGACAGTAAATGCTTTGAAAGAGTCTCATACGACGCCCTTGGTACTTGATGAAGACCATATAGTGCTTTGTTGAGCTTATATACTTTGTGAGGATTAAGCGGGTCTTCAAAACCAGGAGGTTGAGTGACATAGACTTCTTCATGAACCTTTCCGTACAAGAAATCACTCTTCACATCGAGTTAATAGACTTTGAAACCAACAAAGGAGGCATAAGCCAAAAAAAGTTGGATGGCTTCAAGTATAGCAACGGGGGGCATACACCTCAGTGTAATCCAATCCCTCTTGCTGATAAAAACCCTAAACAACCAACCTTGCTTTGTTTGTCACCACAACGTGTCGATCGTCTGTTTTACACTTGAACACCCATCTGGTACCATTGGATGTACACCTCTCGACAGGTCAACTAGATCCCACACATGCAACTTTTGGAACTGAGACAACTCATATTGCATAGCCTCTATCCAGCAGTTGTCAGCAAGAGCCTCCTTCACATTCTTCGGTTCTAATTGGGATAAGAATGCAACCTGCAAACTGGTGTTCTCGGTAATGGTTCTGTGACGAGTTTGAACACCAGCATCAGGATCACCAATGATGTTATTGATTGGATGATTCTTATGCATTCTCATCTCTGGTACAATTGGTTCATGGATATTAGATTGAAGGTTTGTGCTCAACTCCCCCACATCATGTGCACTAGAATAAGATTCAATAATGACTGGATCAACTGGAGCTTCATTTCCTTCACGAGTGTTAGGATCAGCTCGAGCATCGTTTCCTTCATCATTCGTTTCAACTTCATTGTTACCGTCAAAAGTCCCAGATGTAGATGCAGCATTAGGATTAGGAGTGGGAATTGGTACAGTAGCTCTGGTTGAGAAATTGGAGTCGTCGTCGCCACTACAAAACTGATAGAAATTGGCAGCATCTTCAGCAGATAAATCAGGAAGGTTGAAAGACTTGAAGAGAGCATCATAATTGAATCCCCAAGCTGGACCTGTTGGTTCTGGTGGAACGTTGTGTTTACTGCAATTCACTTCAAACCACTCTTCAACTGAATGAGTTTCAATATTGTACACCCTTTCGCATGTTGAATTGGCAACATATCCTAAGAAGATGCCTTCCACCGCTTTTGCATGAAATTTGGATTTGCGATCCTTGTATTGTAACAATAATGAATAGGGACTACCGAATGGGACTAGGTAGTCAAGATTGGGAGGTCGATTATTGATCAGCTCATACAATGTTTTATTGTGTATTTTCACCACCAGAACTCTATTCAAAACGTGACACGCCGTATTAACGGCTTCCGCCCAGAATGTGATTGGAAGCTTGACATCTGACAGCATACTCCTTGCAGTTTCAATCAAAGTTATGTTCTTCCTTTCTGCAACTCCATTCTGCTGAGGCGTGTACGTAGCACTAAATTCATGATGAATTCCCTTCTTGAGACAGAAAAGTTCCATCATGTTGTTCTTGAACTATGTGCCGTTATCACTCCTTATTCTTCTAACCTTCAGCTTGCATAAAGATTCCAGATTTAAGATCAGGTATTGAAGAATTTCAGCAGTCTCATCCTTTATACCTAAAAAATTCACCCAAGAAAAACGTGAGAACTCATCAGTTACAACTAGACAGTATGACTTACCTCCAATACTCCTGATACTTATGGGCCCGAACAAATCCATATGTAGGAGATCCAAAAGGGTATCGATGGAGTTTTGGGTCTTGGGCTTGTGAGATTTTCGTTGCTGTTTGCCCTTTTTACAAGGCATACAGTCATCTGCAACGGCAAACCTCAGCTTAGGAATCCCGGTAACCAAACCATTTCGGATAAGATGATTCATTTTATGATAAGAAAGGAGTCCGAGTTTCCTATCCACAAGATTGAGTCAAGTTCTGTCGCTTTGGTAAGTAAACAGGTAGCAACTGATGAGGTGGTTGTTGCCATGCTCATATCAATCTGATAGGTGTCGTTTGTTCTTGGAGCTCGCATTAGAATCCAATCTTTCGAAACCTCAAAACCAGGCTTGAGAACCAAGCAATCAGAGTTGTTAAACATAACTGAGTATTCCTTGTCACACATTTGAAAGACACTCAACAAGTTATGCTCTAGCTTCTCGCAAAAGTTGACATTGTCGAAGCTAGTACATCCATTAGAAACCACGCCTTGACAAGTTATACTACTGCCCTTCTTGCCTGCAAAGGCCACATAGCCACCTCTGAATGGTTTAACATCTTGAAGCAGGGCCATGTTGCCTGTCATGTACCGGGAGCATCCACTATCCACATACCAACGGTTAGTAGTAGTTCCCTTCGGATGTCCCTGCACGAGTCAAATGAAATTAATTAGTTTTGGAGACACAAGCCATTGTGTTCTTGGGTCATCCGTTTTTCTCAAAATATACAACCTCAGTTAACTCGCAATCATGATTGTTAAAAATTGGTGAATCTTTTGGAGAGTCAGAATTTGAGAATTAAGAAATATCGAGTTTCTTTCTCCAAACTTGTTTCCTTTGAACAGTAGGCTTGCCTTTGTCAACGACAGGTGCACTAGAAGATGATTCACCTGGTTGAAAGCCATCTAGCTGTTGTTCAAGTTTCCTCAATCTCTTTTTTCTCCTTCTCCGTTGTGTTTTAGAGAGCTTCACCACATGCTTCTCACTATACTGTGTACTACCAGAGGTAGATACACTGGGTTTAGCAGATTGCTTTTCCTGTTTTGGTACAGATGGTTCTACCACATGTTTTGTTGGAGGCTTAACCATTTGCTTCACTAGTGGTTTCACCACATTTGATCTTGGGCTCTTGGATTGCTTCACTGGTGGTGTCTTATGGAGTTCAACCTGTTGTGGGACAACTAGACGTTTCCCTTGATTCTTGTCAGGACAGTTCACCATCATATGACCGACTGTACCATAGTGAAAGCAAACCATTTTTTCTTTATAAATCCTCCTGTAAGGCTCTTGGATTTTGGAAGCAGATGAATCAGCTTGATGAGCAATGGGAGTTGTTTGATGAACATTAACAGCATCTTGTGCTTGACCTGATTTTAACTGACTCATTAGGGTGTAATGTTTGTCCATGTTTTCTTGAAAATTCTTTCCAAATGATTAGAAAAAGCTTCTTTCTTAACTTGCTTTATGGATTTGAAACCACCATAAAGCATCATTTTCAGCTTATCATTGGACTCAATTGTATCAGGTTCAGTTAAAATGCAATTGTCACGATCAGTGACAATGGTTTTCTTAACACTATGTTCATCAATCAACTCTTCTGAGACAACACCCTCAACTTTGGTGTTCTCAGAGCCTTTATCAGAAAAGAACTCCTCATCAGAAGCTGACTCAGCCTTACTTGAGGAATCATCCTTACTCGAGGAATCATCCTTACTCGAGGAATCATCCAAAAAGGACAAATAAATGTCGACCGGCCCATTCACAAACTTGCCGTTTACTGCTGGAGGAATGGCATTAGTACCTAAACCTTTGCCACTCACTTTTCTCACTACTGACTCGTAGTGTTCCACCACAAAGCGAGAGTTTTTCAACTTCTCAAGTTTACCACTTAACTGCAGGATCTCATTTTGCAGTCGGGTGATCTCAACATTTCTTTTCTCTAACCCCTTGTAGGCAACGTCTAAATGAAAGTGTTGTTCACCGATTTTAATAGAAAACTCATGTCTTTCCTTCTTAAGGTTTTCAATTGAGTCTTTAAAACATTTTTCATTTACCTTGTAGTTTAGAGCTGCACTACGTAGGGGTTCGAGTTGATCATGAATTTGATCATTCTCGTCCTTTAAGATTAAACATCTGGAACAAGAAATAACAGCAAAAGAGTTAGAATCTACCTCAGTTGACAAACTGGATGCTTCTCCAATGGCCATAATAGCAAGTGCAGATTCAGGTTGGTCAGCAGCAGCTGCTTCTCGTTCTTCATCTTTCATCATCTCAACAATATCTGTCATTAACCCGAGCTAGGTTTGTGAAATAATGGCATCTTCCAAGTGTACTCCCCAGTCAAAGCTATCATACTGCTGAACCACCAGGGCATTGGACGATGCTTCTTGAGTTTGACTGCGGTTGTTTTGATTGTGGTAATTTTGGTTGTGTCCCTGGCTTGGTCTAGTAAAACCTGAAGCTGGTGCTTTATCCTTCTGGAATTCTCTTGCGAAATGTGCAAAGTTTTGACACTTGCAGCACTTAGCTTTAGATTTATCAAATCCAACATTGGCATTAGAATGTCCACTAATGAACTTTCTACCAGTTCTGTTCAAGAAACGCTTAGCTCTCCTTAGGATCATAGCCATATTCCATTGGATATCCATATCCTCCATGTCATCTGGATCCACCTGATTAAAATATTCCTCAATGGTTTCAGGACCGTTAGCTTCCCACCGATGAAGTTCTCGTAGGCAAGCATGCAAGTTGAGAATAATGTCACATGATCTTCAGCTATCTTAGCAATAGATGTTTGGTTGGCTGAAGAGGTAGATGTAGGGTCTCTGGAGGGATGTTGATGGTATGAACTAGATCCCGATGCATCAAAACAAGTATGAACACCACAACCATTAGAATTTTCTTCTTCCTGAGGAGTCCCAGAGAACAAGGCATTTCCAGAACCCGATGACTTTGCTGTGGAAGACAATCCATAATACATAGAAGGATCTTGAATCTGAGGTCTTCCAGAACTTTCTTTCTTTTTCAGGTTCATGTCATGGGCTTGAACCTTTCCTATTGCTTCATCAATCGTCATCTCATAAAACTTGGGGTTCTCTCTCAGTAAGGTACTATACATGTCAAACTTTGGTGGCAATGAATCAAGAAACTTTTCCACCAACTCGTCATCAGGATACTTCAGTTCATAAGACTTTAGCTTAGTATTCAGATGATAGAATCTTGAAATAAGTTCATCAATAGATTCATTCTCCAGGTATCTGAAGCATTCATACTGTTTCCTCAGTAGCTCTCTCTTGCTCTTCTTGACGTCACTATTTCCCTCGAACCTCTTTTGCAAAGCCTTCCAAAGATGCTTAGAAGTATCATAACCTCTGAAATTTTGAAATAGATCCCTAGTCAAGGCCATAGTTATAGAACCATGTGCCTTCTTTTCTCGGTCATAAGCCTTCTTCTCTTCTTCATCTAGCTTGGAGATAGGTTTGGGAACGGTTTCTTCAAGAAAAAAATATGTTGGATGTTTATATCCCTCAAGGATGGGTGTCCATGAGGTGGAATCAGTATATGAGATATACTCCTCAAAGCGTGCCTTCTAGTTAGAATAGTCATTTACATTAAGCAGCTTTGGTGGCTTCTGTGGAGTCCCTATCTCGTTGTCATAGTTTAACAAACTACTAATGTTTTGAATATTTAACATGGTGATTAACTTAGTAAAAAATCAGAAATTTCAGCACAACTTGCGCACTTGTGAAATGGCCTTGCGCACTTAAGATTTGCTTTTATGTACTTAGCAAGTACGCATGAACAATGATAAGTACGCCGGAGGTTTGGTCTTGCGTACTTGTCAAGTACGCAGGAACAATTGAGATGTTGCAAAATATGGTAAGTACGCAGTTCACTTTATCCACCTGCTCCACCAACTTTTTCCGGTCGCCAGAAAATGCTCAAATCTTCAAGTTTTGAAGATATGAATGAATTAATCAAGCCAAAATGTTAGAAACTTGTTTATAACAAACACTTGATGATCACAACACTCAAACAAACAACAAAAATGTTGAATTTTGAAGGATTTTTGTGTCTAAAACAGCGCTCAAGAGCTACCTCTGTTTTATAACAAAAATCGACAAAATCGGTCACTTTTTCTTATATAAAGGTTGTAACTTGTGTCGAAAATGCTCCTAACACACTCACAACACTCGAAATCAAGAGCAAACGCTCTGATACCATTTGTAGGTCCCCGGGTGTCTAGGATCGTCAGATGCAAGTGTGAGGCTAGTCGAACAGGGTGCGGAATGCCCGTGACTAGATGGAGTATCGACAACAACAAGTAAACCAACAACAAACAAGAGTCACTTTAAAACCTCTTCTATTATCAATATCAACGGATTACAAGTTACAGAATGAGAGCATACTTATCAACTTTTACAATCAGCTATATATACTAACAGACCTGATGCCTGCATACTTAACAAGTGCGCAGGGCTTTGTTTGCGTACTTTCTAAGTACGCAGGTTATACGACCTGCGCACTTACTAAGTGCGCACAACACTTACAAAGACGATTACAAGACAAGTACTTACTAACATGATTACAACTCGATAAACCAATACATAAAAAGTCAGAAATACAAGTACAAATACATAAAGAACAGTTACAAAAGCAGAGACAACATCGAGAGTGCTTGTCACACAAACGTGCTCCAACACTCTATATCCTCCCTCTCTTCTCCCTTGAGCCGAAACCCACCACACCACCACCATTCTTCACCATTTTTTTTATTTTTGATCTTTCATTCCATCCAAATCCAAGCTCTAAGTGAAGATTATCAAGTTTGCAAGAGATTTCATCCATCATTCCATCACATTTTCAAGTTTGGTAAGATCAAAACCCATCTTTTTCATTGGACCATTTAAGATTGTGACTCGAATAGGGAAGGCTGCATATAGACTAGAATTGCCAGAAGAATTGAGTGGAATCCACTCGACGTTCCATGTATCGCACTTATGAAAGTGTCTGGCAGGCGAAACCTCTCATCTACCATTGAATGATATAGAGGTAGACAAAATATTGAATTATGTCGAGAAGCCAGTGGCTATACTCGACTGTAAAGAGAAGAGATTACGAAATAAAGTAATCAAGTAAGTGAAAGTTTAGTGGCAACATCGAAAGGGATCTGAAGCCACCTGGGAGACAGAGGAAGAGATGAGGCATCCTATCCTTACTTATTCAAATAAATGTCCGGTTTCGAGGACGAAACCTTTATAAGGGGGGTAGAATTGTAACACCCCAATTTTGAAGGAAATATAATTTGTGGGACTAAAATGGTCAATGGATGAAACCCTAGGGGGTTAAAATGACATTATGTTAAAGTACAAGGGGTTAGGTTATAATTAAATTAAAGTCCAAGGGTAGGCATTAGGTTAAAATGACATTATGTTAAAATGACATTATGTTAGGTAGGCATGCCGAGAAGCCCCGGTTCGCGTAGAAAAGTCCGGTTTCCAGTCTTTCGGCCCCAATACGCCGTAGATAGTCCCGAGGTAAGGTTCTAACTAGTTCCTAATAACTTGGTTATTTCCGCTAAGCTAGGAAGTTTTGATTAAGAGATGTTATGATGGCTTAGGGCCTTGATCAAAGTTGTTGTGCTATTTACGTTAGCACATAAAGATTATTTGAAAAAGAAGAAAGTTAGAGGTGAGTTCTGTGAGGCCCTTTTTAAATGTTTTACTTAAAATGATTTGGGCCAGTATGCATGCTAGAAATATTTACATAAATGCTATATACCCTTAACAACATTCATGATGTTGCAAGAGGTTATGTATAAAAGACATCTTAAACTTAAAGCTAAGTAACGGAGTAACCATCCGACCGGTATGTAGTTATCTGGCACACATAATGTTCTGTCTAATGAAAGAGTGGTGCATAAATCCTCCCTGGACCCGTCATTCTTTCCTGGAAACATTTATGTTGGAGGTACTACTCTGGAAAACTAACCACCTTGTCTTCTTTAATATAGAAAGAGAGAGAAAGAAAGAAATGAATACTTTCCTTTTCGGCATGAATTCATAAAGTAAAGAGTGTAAAGAAAGAAAATGGTTTTGACACGTAAAATGTTTTAGAACTTATCATGGTGCGCCCAGATAAGTAATGGCAGAGAAGTCAGGGATTTACCTTGGCTAGCAGAGGTCTTGACAAATATTGTCTTGACAAAGAGTAGAGAGAAAGAGATAGAGTTTTTGGCATGTTTTACCATGTCAAATATTTTGACCATATTGGTCTATAAAGAAAAGATTTTGCCACGTCTGGTCAAATGCCACATAATATCTTGCAACTTAGATAGATGCAGAGAAGTACTGCATTCCTTTGTGGAATGTGGTATAGACACCTTGTGCAAGGGTATGTATAAGTGGTGACAACCGCTTAGAGGTTAACGTGACCCCAGACATACAAGTGTGCAAGTTTAATGTTTTATGTTTGGGCAAAAAGTTAATGTAATGTTTTATATGCGTGTCATATAAATCCATTTATGTATGAGACAGAGGTCAAATATATTTTTACTAAACCCTAGAACTTACCAACGTAAGCTGATATGTGTTTAAGCATGTGTATCAGGTAAAGATGTAGCCTCCTACAGTAAAGGCAAGGGGCTAGAGTAGAAGCATCTAGCAGGCTATCTGGCATCCTCTAACACAATGACATTAGAATAGCGATGTTTGTACTTTCTTTAGAATGTACATTAAAACAAGTTATGAAATTAATGTAGTATTTTAAAGTCTTCCGCTATGTATGATCTTTGTTTACTATATGTTCATGAGTAAATCCGACAAGTGCCCGACATCTCGGGTGATCTGTGATGTAGGTGTCACACCTTTATAACAGGAACATCAAGTATTCCATTACTCCGGTTGGTGTCAATGGCATAAGCCAGGTATACACCAATTCATGCACCATGTGTTTCACTGTCTTTAGATGAGAACAGATCGACACGTCACCTTTTGGCCACACACGACATTGATATGGTCACTAAGTAACCACACAAGTTCCACTATAATCATAGGATTCCATTCCATGTGATTGTTTTCTCCCGCAACCCGACAAATAAAACCAAAGGACTTCAGTCTCGTCCTTGGTAGTTAGAAATGTCCGACTCGAAGGTCTCAAAATTTCTATTTTTCTCCCCTTTAACACCCTTGTGCTTTAGCTCGAGACATTCACTTCGAATGTGTCCCGATTTGTAACAACTGTAGCACATGTTATTAGGACTATAACATTATACTTTTCATACCTACGACACTAATAAGTATTGCCTCCCCAAAAGGTTTCTAGCTCGGCTAGAATATTTAGCTTTCTTGAAGACACCTCTAATTCCTCCTTAAAATCCATATCTCTCCCGAGCTTGATCTCCCTGTAAAATAATATTATCAACTCCACTTGAGTTGTACACCATGCAAAAGAATCCACTCTACATTGTCAACTGATAGCATCGAGAAGCCGATCTGTCTCCATTCCTTCAGACACTCCAAGATTTAGGCAAGAATGTGCTTAGTCATACAACATGCCCTTAATCTTAATCAATTCTCCGGTCTACCACACGTGAAGGAATTCTCCCGAAACATGATCCACTACATCTTGTAGATAGTAACATTTCAAGAACGCCTCTTGAATTCATCCCGACGGATTGCCTTCACGCCCTTAGGCTTTTCTCCTTATGAAGAAATACCAACCAATTCTCCACCATGTCCCGGAGTCGACTCACCGTGAATCGTACTCTATCCGACAAATCAGAATGGATTTTTTCCGAAGCCAATACTATTAAGTGATGCATCGTTGACTAACCAACGAATAAACTTCCACTAATTAACTCCTTTGGTTCGCACGCCACGAACCCCTTATGGAAAAAAGGTTTTCTTCCTCCTTAATTCGTCAAAGTTGTTCCTCCCGCTCTTAGGCTTCATACGTTTCTTCCGAAGGCTCGCCTCGACTCGAAGAGCCCTATCTTCCTTGAAGGAAGATTGACACGACGAGGTGGAAAGCTCTAACCGTCCTCCACTAGAATGTTGCTTTCTAATCCTCCCAACTAAATCCGTGCTCCTCACCATCCCCTAGGTGATACACGCGTAGACTCTTACATACGTAAGTCCTTTAGACAACTGCCATCTATATATTCACCTACTAACATCTGTCCCCGTCAGGCATTCCCCGACTGTGTTAAAACGATCGACTCGTTATACGTGTATAAGCATTACTATAGGCATCAATCTTAAGTTATACTCCTATATGTATATAAGTATATCTACATCTATATACATATAAATACATACGTAATCACCTTCACTTACTCCTTGGTGATGGTTATTATTACATGGCCACCATGAATACACGTAGACATGTTATATTATTAATCATCCTGGCCAGACATGATTAGTAATATACTATGCCTAAGTATATTCATTGACCACATGTGATAACTCTCAAGACACGTTTCGACACACATAATCACCTTGGACACCAATTAAACAATCGACAAATATCATTACTAACCTCCACCTTAGCTCCATGTCTCGGTCATGCCTTCGTTGGATTCTTATTACACCCACCCATATCAAGAGCAAATAAGTTTGAGTTCGGTGTCTCACACACCCGAATCCCTCAAACCATTGCTCTGATACCAAGCTGTAACACCCAAAATTTCAACCGAATTTAAACTTTCAAAACATGCGGAATTTAGGTCCCATAAAACGCCCTTGATTAATCAACACATGCTAAAGGCAACAACACGATCAACGACATAATTTTGTTTTAGAAATAATAACCAACACTTCAAAATAACAAGAAGTTTTAACTTCCAAGATAATTCAAAACAAGTTTTAACGACTCCCAACAAGGAGTTCTAACTCTAACCGTAAACATCCACCAAAACAAATGAGAATCAAATCTGACATGAAGCGTGACCCGAGACATCAAACCGGAGCTTTACCTATAAGGGAAACACCACAAATAACACCATTAGTAATGATATAACATTGCACAATATCCCCCAAGTGCTTAACTCCCCAAATCTCTAAAAATCCCCAAATTCACCCATCGACGTTTGGGTTGGCCTTGGACAGACACCCTCCGGCGTCGTAAACGCCAGACTCAGGTCTCCACACCTAGTTTTTCAAGTTTTGACCTTTTCGACCCTTACGACTTGACCCTCTGTCGTTTTAAGCAACCAACAACATTTTATAAATGTTTTAAACACCTAATAACACGACCATACTTCTTTGTGAGGTTCTAAAGACCTCAAACACCATAAAACGACTATGTGAAGTTCATGACCTCAAATAACTACCTTGTGAGGTTCTTAGACTTCAAATATCACAAATGACTTATGAAGTTCATGACCTCAAATAACTACAGTGTGAGGTTCTTAGACTTCAAACTCCTTTATATGATCATATTTACTCCCATGTGAGGTTCAAAGACCTCAATGTTGGAGCACGTTTGTGTGACAAACACTCTGGATGTTGTCTCTGCTTATGTAATGTCTTTATGTATTTGTATTTGTATTTCAGTGTCTGTATGTATTGGTTTATCGAGTTGTAATAATTTTCGTAGGTACTTGTCGTTGTAATCGTCTTGTTATGTGTTGTGCGCACTTAACAAGTGCGCAGGTTTCTTAACCTGCGTACTTAGCAAGTACGCAGGAACATTGTCTGCGTACTTGCTAATTACGCAAGAGCAAAGCTCTGCGCACTTGATAAGTATGCAAGCATCAGGTCTATTAGTATATGTAGCTGATTGTAGAAATTGATAAGTACGCTCTCATTTCTGTAACTTGTAATCGGCTGATATTGATAATAGACGAGGTTTAAAAGTGTATCTTGTTTGTTGTCGGTTTACTTGCTGTTGTCGATACTCCATCTAGTCACGGGCATTCCGCACCCGGTTCGACTAGCCAACACACTTGTATGTGACGATCCGAGACACCCGGGGACCTACACTCAAACAATAATGACAAATAGTGAAGTTCATGACCTCACTTACTACCGTGTGAGATTCTTAGACTTTAAAACCGAATCTTTAACCTTCAAATATGTGTACACACATGACACCAACCAATCATGATAAACCATACATTATTTACCGATACGTGGGATTCAAAGATCCTAATTCCCCCTTCCTTTCCATTTGTGAAGTTCAAAGACTTCAAACAACAACAATGGTGAAGTTCAAGACTTCAAGCAACAACACAAGTGAAGGTCATGACCTAAATTACCACGTGTGAGGTTCTTAGACTTCAAATACCGACTACAAACATACAAACAAGTGTTCACACATGTTGCCAATCCATATTTATAACCCATAAATTATATACCGACATTGTGAGGTTCAAAGACCCCAATCTCCCTTTACCACTTGTGAAGTTCAAAGACTTCAAACAACAATTCACCCTCCCGACTCTTGCATACAACATAGTCATACAATACATCACTATATAACAATTAACAATCAAATTGTATGACCTACTCCTATCATTACTAAGTAAATGCAAAGCACTAACCTTTTTCTAAGAAGGATCCCACATGATCTTCAAAGCTAGCTCCTTTAACACATCTATCACCTAGCAATTAACTTGCATTTAGAAATCTTATGATCCCAATTCATTCACTAAATTGAGATTTAAGACACACCTATGATCTAAAGATCAACACCCTAACTTAGTTTGGTTATCACAACCTTAACCAAACTTCTAACACCCAATTCAACATTTCAACCCAAGTTAACCCGTTTGGGTTTCATCCAATTTCACCCAATTCCCAAAGGTTCTTCATTCACCATTTGATTAAGGTTTCTACTAAGTAATGTGTTTATCAACACCATAAACACTCACCAAAATCCAATTCACCATTTAAACCATCCCAATCAAAAAACCCCAATTTTTCACCACCAGAACCCTAATTTTCAAATCATCAAATTAGATTGGATTTCCTACATAATAATGTGTCTATCAATGCCATAGACACTTATCCAATATCAATTTATCATTTAAACATCACAAGGATGAAAACCCCCAATTCACCCTCAAGAACCCAAGTTCTTGAATCTTCATATTGGATATTTAGATGATGTAATCTACCTCCCATTACTTGAAATCAAGCTAGGTTTTATTTTAAATCAAGTTATTTACCAACCAAACAACCCAACCCAAAACCCACCAAGAACACCAACAATGGTGATTCAAGAGATGTAGGAGATGCTCACTTGATGTTTAGAAGATGTTGGACACATCAAAATCTTCTAATTGCACATGCAATACATTGCTCTTTGATCTCCAGCCCTTCACCTCTTAATCTTTTCTCTTTGGAAGACACAAACACACATATATGTGTGTAATTTACGCAGCCCCCTCCCCCATATTCCAGCCATTTCAATATTTACACAAACAATACCTCAACTTCCAGAAATGACCCCTTTCACCCAAACTAGTTAAAACTCCACTTTTGCAACAAACCTCCAACTTCCATTTTATTTATTTACACCCGTATAATATGTTTAACATATTATATTATAAACCCGATGCGATAGGTATGCTTGCCTATTGTGTGTGTTTAGTTTGAGTATTTATCATTTTATAAAGTTAAAACCTGATATCGTGAAACCATTTCTAAAACAAATATATATTTTTATATTTATTTAATTTATACTAACATGACACACATCAATTTTTTGGCGCCGTTGCCGGGGACATGGTGATTTCAAGAAAGATTCGAGTTAACGGATTAGCCTTTTTAACCTTAACATTTATTTTTATGTTTGTATTTGTTTTTAATGTTCTTCACATCAACTTTCATGAATTACAACTACGAGGGTTGTTATGGAGGATACCAACACGACTATGAGTACCATTATTCGGAAGTTTGGTGTGAGATCTGTGGGGAACCACACTACACTCAAGATTGTTATCACTATCAAGGGTATTCCATAGATTTTCACCAACCCTACTGGAAACCATATGAGGAAACCACACCGCCCCAAGAAATTAATTACTAAGCTTTAGAACCCGACTCATGGACCCCATGAAATCTGTTTCGCATTTGGAAGCAATAAAGGTGAAAGGACCCAAACTGGGTACCTCTCATAGTTAGAAAACATAGCATAAACGTAGCTCTTAAACTTTGAATAAAACAATAACATTTAACAGCGGAAGACTTTTACATTTCCGAGTCATTTAAAACTTTCATCATAACGTTGTCAACTTCCATAAACTAAAGTAACAGGGATGTCAGTCTTGATCAGCAGCAGCCTTCCAGCTATCCTTTCCAAGCTATCTAAGCTCTAGACACGTTTCTTTCCTTTATTACCTGATGTATAAACTAAAATAGTCTTCTAAAGTTGGTGAGTTCAAGTTTTAACATCATTTTAATAAGTAACCATTCATTCACATGTTAATCATATAAAACCTGTTTACTGAAAACTTACTTTATACTACTAAGTGAAGCGTATTTCAATACTACAAATAATCCTTACTTAGCCAGTTTTCTTTACATTGCTATTTATTTCATTCTTTCGATTACGTTCATTATAGTCCATGAGGGACACTTTCTTTCTTTACATTTCGTTTCATTTCAGTCCATAAGGACACCTTTACATTACATTCCACAAGGGACACTTTACATTACTTTACAGCCCACGAAGGACACTTTACTTTTAAGTGCACGAAGGACACTATATACCCACGAGGGATCACTTTCTTTTGGTGAGAATCCCTAAGTCTCAACGTCCGAAGGCTACTCTCATCGGATTGCTATGAGGGAGCTTTTACTATTACTTTGGTGACCGTCATCATCGGGATAACCATCGCTACCCCCTATTAACCAGTTGCAACTTCCTCGGCTTAGTGCCCTGTCGAGCACTGTCCCGATTGTTCATATGGCAGGCATACAACCAATGCCATGCCACTGTCATAGGCTTCGGGTTGTACCATCGATAAAGACTATGCTACTACCTCATGATTTGCTTCGGTGTAACCATACTCGGATAAAGGCAACATAACAGACTTAGTTCTTTAGTTCTCGTTCGTTTTCCTTTTTGTTTATAAAGCATATATTTTAGATAAACTATTCACTTTCACTTACATTCATTTATAAAACATAACGTTAGATAAACGCATCCGTTAGCTTTTACTTGTTTACAAAACGTTAATTAAGTAAACCCTTTTTTATCTTTCTTACTATTTACGTTTAGGTAATAAAATACATTTATTATAAACGTCCATTAATTGAGTATGCACACCAAGGTATCATCTACTGTCCAAACGATGTCACGCACAATCTGGGTAAATGGATAATGATCAGGTCTATACAAAACTATTCGGTTCTACATTTTTGTTCTAGCTAACATAAGCTAAGTTCGCCTCTTTTGTATCAAGCGAACATAACAGGTTCGCCCCTTTTGACTAAAAGCGAACATAATAGGTTTGCCATAATTTGTGGCTAGCGAACATCTCAGGTTCGCTGACATGTTTGCCCTTTGGAACCCAGTGAAACTACTAAGTTCTCCAAGTTTACGACCAAGCGAACATGTTAAGGTCGTTTTCCCTTGATTCAGGAGAACATACCAAGTTCGCCTGCATCAGTTTCTTCCCTAGAAACCCTATCTTTGCATATCAATAGCGGCTTGGGTTAAACACGATCAAGATACAAACTTTTTACGTTCAATACAATCCTTTTACTTTCGTGATACTAGATATATGATAAGTTTCTTAATCCATACGTAAAAACCTTTCCTTTTTTTTTTAGCAAAATAACCCTAAAACCCTTAAACATACAAAAACTCACTTTTCAAACACAAATTCAGATCTGAACCTTTAAATACGTAAAGCTTCCAACTTTAATTGTTCAAAAGACTAGAAATCATCTTATATCTATAAATCCTTCACAACTTGTTTCTAAAAATATAAACTTTACGCAAAGTTCTTAGCTTTGCTAGATTTGCTGACACACATACGAGTAGCTCAAAACTATTGCAAACGAACTCCGTTTGAGGTGATTCAAGCGTCCACGGAACCGTCTCACCGAGATCTACTATATCCCCATTTAGCCGCTGTCGGAAACCACCTCAGCCATTTCCAGAAAGCTGAAACAGTCATCGGAATCCCTTAAAAATCGTTGTTCTATTCGGGACAGCAAAACCCGACCTCTAGGTATCCAAATCAAGAACCCAACGGTTGAAGTCTTCGTTTATGTTCTATGAAGCTCCAGTCCAAATATGAGAAAGATCGGGCGGTTAGATCTCTAGGGATTGTCCGATCTTTGCTGCTAGGTATCACAAAAACGGGATTTTTCCCTATTTCCTCTTTTCCTTTTCGCCAGAAAGCCGAAACAGTCGCCCGAATCCCTTAAAAATCGCTTTTCTGTTCGGGACAGCAAAACCCGGCCTCCAGGCACCCAAATCAAAAACCGAACGATGGAAGTCTTCGTTTATATTCTATGAAGCTCAAGTCTAAATTTGAGAATGATCGGGCGGTTAGATCTCTGGGGTCATCTGATCTTTGCTGCTAGGTATCACAAAAACATGATTTTTCCCTATTTCCTCTTTTCCTTTTCCTTTTGGTAGAAAAATTGGGGGAAAATGAGATGGGTTGCACCAATTTAAAGCCTTCTAATGTAACCTAGTTTCCCCTCCAAGTTTGTCCTACATTTTACGTTTTCTACCCCAGACTTTACAATAATATACCCGTTCATTCTTATCCACGTGTTTTTCTGAAATCGGGATGTTACAAATGGTTTAGATCTTAAAGCGCTATCCAATTGAACATCAAGACGATCCATTCAAAGGTCCAAGAATCGGAAGTCATAGCTCGAACATCTCTAGTAGGGTCAAGTGACTCTAAGGAGCAAGAACCTTCCCGCTTCACAAGCATGGATCGGTCGGAAGTGAGACCGGATGATTCAGAGGAGAAGCTTACTGCAACTTTACAATCACTTCTTGACTTCTTTGAGAGGCTGGAAGCTAAAAAATCAAAGGAGTCAAAAGAACGAATCTCTAAAGAAGAATTGATGGGAATCCTAAATATGGAAGCACAGGAAGGATGTATGGAACAGTCTGGAGTTCCTGTCACTTCAGAGACAACATCATATGAATAACCAGATTGTGAGACCAACATCCAGGAGGACATTATGTAGGAGGAAGTATTCACCAACAAACAAATGACAATGGCCTCTTCATTGCAACACTGATAGATGCCCTGTGACTAAGCATATCAGTGACTCATTCCATGAATCACATATGCCACAGGATAGGGCACATGCCCCGTGACTAAACATTCATCCAATGAAAATTACGTGACAAAATTATCATACCGGGGTGACCGTCTCCTTCACTACATGGGTTTCTTGAAGTTTGGTCCAGGAAATTTCAAGTGGTGGTGGCGTGATTTAATTACATTGTTTTCTTTTGATACTCTTCTATAGAGCATTCTAAATTTGGCAGGTTTACAAAAATTTTCAAAATTTCAAATCAATCCATCCAAAATAAAATTAAAACTAAAAATAGACTTTGAAAATACATAAATCAACGATTCACCCGTTTTAGCACAAAAAAGTTGAAGGTATTAAAAATAGAAAATTGGGGAAAATCTTTAATTTATGAAATTGGGTTACTTAATGGGGGAATTTGGCTCGGACCATTGGTAAGCGTACACGTACTGCAACGTCTCCTCGTACGGGCTCGAGCCTGTTAACGTATGATCACATAGTAAGCGTACACTTTAAACATGTGTCACTACGTAAAAAACGTAAATGTTCTTGATGCTTGTCTCATTATCACATCCCTTCGCCCATGCAAAAACCCTAATTCACGTAACCGTCCAAACCGGGTTACATTGGACACGCCTGGAACCCGCATGCTAGCATGTTCATATGCCATGAAGTAAACCTAGCCTCACAAGTCACCCGTACTCGAGCCGAGCTCCCCATGCACATTCAATCCTTTCCATGCAATCCTTAGGCTTACAAACCCTAAACGGGTGTACCCCGATCTCATGCTCCCCCCCGTTCACCACCACCATCGGGTGTCACTCCCCACGCGTCACCACGGGTTTCACCATCCACTTCACGCACCATTGCAATTTGTCGCCACCCGAGTCTCTCTCTCCTTGCCGGAAGCATCACCCTCCTCGTCTCTGTCGTTCGCCGCGATAGAACATCACCACAGCGGCTACCAGCAGCCACCACGCACCGCTCCCGCCTCCTCGTCGAATACCGTGACCTGTCTCCCCTTCTTTTCTCTCTCGACCACCGGGCTCCAACCCTAACAGGTAACCACCCTGATCTTCTCCCGCCGGCTTTCACTATTGCTCCTTTCCACCATGTTGTCGCCACCTTCTGCTACCCGTGACCACTGTACAACCAAAGACTGATTGTTACAAAATTATTCTAAGTACAAATGCTGCTGATAGGCTTATCAGCAGCATTCAGCACAAGTTGCTGCTGATAGGCTTATCAGCAGCATTCAGCACAAGTTGCTGCTGATAGGCTTATCAGCAGCGGTCATCCATGTTTGCTGCTGATAGGCTTACCAGCAGCAACCTTCACTCTTTGCAGCTGATAGCTCTATTCACTGAAAACCAAACGCTGCAGCTGACTATCCAGGCCAAGCGTCTCTGACACCTTTCTGCAAAAGCAACTGACAGACTCAAAGCAGAAGGAACCGCTATGGTCAACCAATGACGGACAACAATACACTTCTCCAAGCATGCAAACAATCATGAATAAAGAAAACGTTTCAGTAAAGTTAACTAGATTAGCCTTTACGTGTAATGTAAATTAATAAACAAGATCAACGGCTTGTGTTCGATCTGATCCTTAGAATCAAGGGTCTGTCTTGATTCTAAGTTACTATAAATACTGAGTTGCCACTTCATTGTAAGTGTGCTTGTAGTGCTTGTCATACTTATTCATTGAGTTTCTCACTTGTAATCTTTGCATTCACAAAAGCTTAATACAACTGTGTTTATCAGTATTCTTTGTGTTTACTTGATTATAAATTGTGTAGTTGATTTTGTTTCCGCCAACCTCAACTAAGAACAGAACCATCTTGTATTCTCACGATCCTACAAGTGGTATCAGAGCTTTGGCTCAGATTAAACAAACTAACATTTGTCTAATCATCTCTGGTTCTATTCTAAACTCTCTCTTTGATCAAGTCACCCAAAATCAAAACAAAAATGGCACAGAGCAATGGCTTTGAAGATATTGGCAGCATCAACCGACCACCAAGGTTGGTATCTGGAGAAGACTATGACATGTGGAAAAATCGCATGGAAAGCTTCTTCTGTTACCAGGAATACGGAATGTGGAGATCCATCAAGGAGGGTCCATATATTCCCATGGTGGCCTCTGCTGATGGTGGAGGGCTACAAGTCCCGAAGGAAACCTCCAAGTACTCTGAAGAGGACATCAAGAAAATGGAGGTGGACTTCAAGGCACTAGGAGCCATCCAAATGTGCCTTCCAAATGAAGTTTTTCACAACTTCAGAAGTTACAAAACTGCCAAGGAGCTCTGGGAGGCGCTGGAGAAGATGTTTGCTGGCTCTGAAGAAGTCAAAGAGAACAGAAGGGACATACTGAAGCGGCAGTATGAGAACTTCGTCTGGAGGGAAGGTGAGTCCTTAACTATTTTATATAACAGATTTACTTATCTTGTAGGTGAACTGCAGTGCTCCAAGGTAAAGCTGGAGAATGAAGACATTCTCAAGAAGTTCATAAGATCTCTTCCTAGTTGTTGGACATTATACACTGTGTCCATCAGAAGAACAGAGAATTTGAAGACTCTTCAGATGACTGAGCTCTTTGGCATGCTCAAAACCTATGAATTAGAAATGATTCAAGCTAAAGAAAGGAGCTCCAGTTATCAATCAGCTACCACTTCCTCCACTACCTCCTCAGCACTTCACTCTGATCATTCCGGTCCTAGTGCAAGCAGCTACTATCCTCCCATTGTTACTCACCCTCAGACCCCAACCGCTTCACAATCTAACTCATCACCATTTCTTCTTGAGGCACCTCCTCAACAGCCAACCTCTACTGCTTTTGTCTCCAACAACTCAAACAGCAGAGTTGGGCTTGATAAAAGCAAGATCCGTTGTTACAACTGTAACCAAATGGGTCACTTTGCTAGGGAGTGCAAGGCACCTAAATCCAATCAGGGTGCCGGCCATCAAAGACAAGCCTACCAAAGTCAGCCCAGACAACAGCAGCAGCAACAAACTCCCCCAGCACAAACTGCAGCCTGTGCAAATGTTGGAACTGCAGAATTCGACTGGAGTTTTCAATATGAAGATGTTCCTGTCTCCAACCAAGCACTTATGGCAGACACTGCAGAGATACCACCTCAGGTATTTGAACATCTATGCTCTCAAGCCTGCATTGATAAAGTTTTAGGTTATAGAAAACATAACCAAAACCTTATAGATCAAAATGAAGAGTTTCTTCAAATGAAATCTGAGTTCAAAAAGGTTGAAATCACTTACAAAGAAAAAATTGAATGCCTTAAGAAAGAGATTTCATCTCTAAAACATGAACAAACCAATCTTGAAACTCAGATTGATGATCTATTAGTAAAACTTAAATCAACCAGAGCTGATCTGGAAGAACAGAAAGTTCATGTTGAAAAATATGAATTTTCTTCTAAAAAGCTACAGAGACTTCTAGATATTCAAGTCCATGAAAAGGTAAAGCTTGGAGGACATGGATATGGCAAGGAACAGTACAATACTGTTCCTCATCCAGCTGACTATGTTGCCATCTATGAACCAAGCTTCGATGTTGCAAAACTCGACACTGCAAACAGAAATCTTGATCCTCCAATGGATGAACCCCTTGTTAAAGACTGCACTACCTCATCAGAATCTGAGTTAACCTTCTCAGACCATGATGAAACCAGTACAGCCTCATCTGAAGCTGTTCTGAATAGAGTCCCAGTCCCTACTGTTCTCCCAGCTGTTCCAGCCCCTGTACCATTCAAACAGATCAGGATCAGCTATCCTCCAGGTGGAAGAAAGCTAAACATTGAAAAGGGACAGACATCAGGACCCACAAACTCCAAGCCTCAGTTCATGCCAAATCAGAAGAATCAGCAACAGGTTAGAAGAGTTACGACCAAGAAAACTCAGTTCAGAAACTCTTCTTCTCCACCAAGGAAGCAGCAGCCCAAAGTTCAGCAGTCCTGCATCATATGTGGGGAATCAAACCACTTTGCTGCAAAATGTCAGTTTAACCCCTTCAACCAGATCCTTCTTCAATCAGCGCATAAACAAAAGAAGGATCAGCATACTTCAGTTGATAGGCCATCTGCAGCCAGTAGAAGAGTTGAAACTGCAGAAAAACACAAGCAGCAGCAAAAGGCAAAGCCTTCAGCAGCCACCAAATCTGCTGCTGCTCAAACAAAGCAGTCAGCAGCAAAAACTAAATCTGCTGCTGCTCCAACTAAGCCTTCAGCAGCAAAAGCAAAATCTGCTGCTGAAAGGCCAAGGCCATCAGCAGCAACATCTGCAGCTGATAAGCTGAAGCCATCAGCAGCAAAACCTGCCGCTGCTGACAAGCCAAAACCTCAAGCAGGAAAATCAGCTGCTGATAGAGCAAATTCATCAGCTGCCAAAGCCAAATCCGCAGCCGATAAAGAAAAGAGAACTGGAAAACCACTACTTAAGCAATGGAAAGCCAAAATCTCTGCTCCTGTCAGCAAAATCATCATCGGTGCTGTTGAATGCACGCATGATGAATCAGAAAGTCCAAGAACTCTTTTTTTAAAAAAGGAGAGCTCTTGGACCACTCCCACTAACTAAATCTCTTTCATGTGCAGGGACAGCCAGGTAACAAGAATAATACCTGGGTGGTAGATAGCGGCTGTTCCAGGCACATGACAGGCAACAGGTCCATCCTCTCCAACTTCAGACATTTCAATAGAGGATATGTTGCCTTTGGGAGTGACTCAAAAGGTGGATCTATCACTAGACAAGGCACTGTGTCCAATGAGAGGATGAGCATTGAAAGAGTCAACTATGTTAAAGAACTTGACTTCAATCTCATGAGTGTTTCCCAAGTATGTGATCAAAAGCATTGGATGCTCTTCACTGACAAAGAATGCTTTGTGTTAGCTCCTGGCCTATCTAAACCCACGCCAGAGAAGATTCTCCTAACTGCTCAAAGAAAGGACAACTTATATGTGCTTGACATGAATGAAGTCACTCCATCTGGTAGTGTTTCATGTTTTCTATCAAAGGCATCAGTTGATAAATCCGCTCTCTGGCACACGAGGTTAAGCCATGTTAACATCAAAACAATCAATAAATTAGTGAAAGACAATCTTGTCAGAGGGCTTCCTGACAAAGAATTCCAGCTAGACGATCACTGCATTGCCTGCTAAACAATCCGGTGCAGCACTCAAAGACAAAGCACATCGACATCAGGTACCATTTCATAAGAGATCAAGCTGAGAAAAGGAGAATTATTTTAACCAAAGTTCATACAAATGAGCAATATGCTGATCTGTTTACAAAACCTTTTGATGAAGCTAGATTCATATATTTAGCTGAATCAATTGGTATGATGAACTTTGATTAAAATCCATCTCAAGTTTCTCCTTAAAATGTGTCTTTTTGTCCCTTGTTGTAAATAAAAGTTATGGGTCAGCAGCATTTTTGTCCTTCAGCTGCTGACAGGTAAAAGCATCAGCAGCAAAAGTTTTGCCACTGATAGCTTTAAGTTATCAGCAGGTACATGTTTCCTGCGGATAGCTTTAAGGCTTTCAGCAGCAATCCCTTTGCTGCAGATCTTTAAACCTTTCAGCAGCAAAATCTGCTGCTGACAGACTTATCTTTCCGCAACAACCAAGTTTGCAGCGGATAGGCTTATCCATCAGCTGCAACTAATTTTGCTGCGGATACTCTTATCTTTCAGCAGCAACCAAGTTTGCTGCTGATGGGTAAACATAAGTCTAAATTAACTTTTACCCGCTGTAAAATTTACCGTCAGTCCCTTCCATGACTGTCTTGGTGTATTACAGCTGTAACAACGAAAAGTGAAACATGTTGTACTGTACAAGTAAGGTTGCTTTTTCTTCGTCTGCCGTTATATCACAATCACAAACGTTCCCTCAACCTCTTCACATTCTATTTCAAACCTATCTCTCATCACTTTCACTCCCGTCCCCACAGCATTCAAAACCCTCCATAACTACCATTCAAACACCCTTCTTTCTTCCCTCCAAATCCATAACAATGGCAGTCGCCGACATAAACATCCCCAACGACAAGTTTGCCCCATACCACAACCTCACTGCATACCTAATAAAAGGCAAGAAGTCCGAAGGTTTCGACGGTATGATCGACTTCCTCTATCGGTCCAAAACTTACCATGCCCTAACCGTCAACCCAACCATATATACTTCACACATGGAAGATTTTTGGAGCTCAGCCGTGTATTCTACTGAACAGGGCACTCCTCAAATCAGAGGCACAGTAGACGGTAAGGAAATGATCATCACTGAAGCAAAGCTCCGCCAACACCTCAAGCTTCAGGATGAAGGGGACGCCCTCTCTTACCCAAGAGACGTATACATGAGGACCTTTGTATCCATAGGGTACACTGGGAATCAAACAGAGTATACGATAGAGAAGGCACTCATGGGTCCCAAATAGAAGTATCTCTGCCACACTCTTCTCCAATGCATATCTCAAAAGAGGAGTGGCTGGAACCAACTAAGCTCCGGACTTGCGTCGGCAATTCACGGTAAGATAACTGGAGCAGGTTTTAATTTTTCCCACCTCATTTTTGAAGGTTTGAGATACAACCTTCAAGAAGGGGTGAAATCTCAGTTCTTTATGTACCCAAGATTCTTGCAGGAAGTGTTCAACATTGAGCACCAAGATCTTTCAAAAACTACAAGAATCTATGTAATGCTGGGACATAAGAACAATATATTTCAAAGCATGAGAACAGTTTCTTCCAAGTTCTCCGGGGCCGATGTTCCATTGTTATCTACAATGTTGAACACGCAGAGTGCCCAGGGTGACAGTTCAGCAAACCCAGCTGATACTGATCCCACACCCTCCACCTCACTGCCACAAACTCAAACTACTGCTTCCCTTTCTCGAACCCCTGTGCATTCTACTGAGGATGTACAGGTACATACATTACTCACCCCCAGTTTGCTTGCTCAACCGGAACACAGGGCCCCGGTTGCAGCCAAATATACAAGAAAAAGGGGCAAGAGAACTCCTTCTTCTCGTGCCTCCAAGGCCCAAACCCAAGCCAACATCCCTCACTCAGAATCACAACATTCTGGTGAGAATACCATAAGGGAAAGCCACATTGTTAGGGAGACTCCTTCGGAAGTCTCTCTATTAGGATTAGGATCACTTCCCGGATCCATAGAACAGCCCATTGAGCCATTCCTTTCTTCCTTGAACTTAAGTGTTGAGGAACCCGACCAAAGTGATGCACCTTCTCCAACTACCACTATCAAGGAGGTACTGATTGGTCTTGCTTCCGACACACCCAGCCCAAGTTCTTCACCCTTGAAGGTCCACTCTGGGAGTATTGAAAGAGTGGATGTGGAAGAGGCTGTCACTATTGCTGGTCCATCAAATGACCAGGAGGACAGTGACAACATCTTTAAGACCTCGACCACGGCAACTCATGGTGAGGGTGTTTCCCTGGAAACTCCCCTCACTGAGAGGAATCCCTGGAGCCAAGAAACCACGGGATGCTGAGGCTCGGCCTACGGCCCCATCTGGGTCCAAGGATTCCACAACTGTGGATGAGGACAGTCTGAAACTACACAACTTGGAATTGACGGCCAGGGTGGCTATGCTTGAGGCCGAAGTGTCCAAACTACGACACCAAGTCTTGATGCATGAAGCCCATCAATGTCCCTCCACGGCTTCTCCCTCTCTTGTCTCAGTGGGCACTCAAACAGATGCCTATATGTCCACTGATGCAACCAAAAAGGGGGAGATAGTCTCCATGGAAGAAGACGAAGACAGCCTTGAAGACTGGATACAGGAGCAGGCTGCCTTCCAAAGCTCACTTTACAGGCCAGCTTTTGTACAGGTCTACGACTTGCCAGTATCAGAAGATGAAGAAGAAGAGATCTCTGAAGACTGGAAGTTGGTTGTCAGGGCTGTGGATGAAGTGCTGACTGATGTTGAAGGCAAAGATCAAACATCTACATTGGTCAGCATCATCCCTGAAGTAGCAACCATCATAGGTCAATCCACTACCCCCCAAATCTTCAAATCTTTAAAGAAGCTAGAGTTTGACTCTATTCTAGCTTGGGGGTATGATGGATCAGCTGAGAGGTTCTGGATTTGATGGGAGTTCAGCGGAGTAGAAGAGCTGAACTGGAACTCACTCAATGCCCTCCAAGTCCTACAACTATATCTATCTAACTGCATCAACTCTTCAACGGATCTCTCAGCAGAACTTGCCATTGGCAGGTTCTATGACCTGATGGAGGATAATCTACCCAAGTTCAGAAGACTCCTACAAACAGCAAGACGGGTAGCTTATCCTGAATCTTCGTCGGCCGCAGAAAGAAGACTGTCTCCCAACAATCTTGCAATAACAAGGAGCAGTCTTCTCACTGAAGAAGGAGTTCTGGGCCTTCAAAGATTTCTGTATGCCTTCCTGGTCAAGGACTCGGACGTGCTAGGATGGGTAAGCACTAGGCTCCTTGACCACGCTTTCTTCCTAAGCAACGATTCTGCTCTCATCATCAACACCGGGAACATCCTTCAGCTACCAACAAATTTCCTCCACAAGATCTATCTACTAAAAGCCAACATCTGCAATGTCAACTCCCTTGAAAGCCAGGCGATGATAGCAATTATCAAAACTCACCTTGAGAAGGAAGGAAGGATTGATGAGGAAGAAGATGTGTCATCCTCTGACACTGACTCCAACTCAGATTCCCCTCCAGTTAACATCTGCGCTGCAGCTTATGAAGCAAGATCCTCTGTGAGAGAAAGGCTGCTAGAACTTACAGATCCTGAGTGCCAAACTGAAGACCTTCCCTTATCTACCTCTCAACATGCCAATGAAGCCGAGGCAGAGATCCCAACAGCACAACAATCAGCTGTTTCTGTGATCAGTGAAGCCAGAGCAGAGGCATCCAATGTTAATAAAGGGAAGGCATCATGACAAAAGAGGATGAAGAGAGGTTGCAAAAGGAAAAGAAAGAGAAAGAAGAGAGAAGAAGGAAAAGAGAAGAAGAAGAGTTGGCTGAAGAGATGGCTCAAAAACAAAGGCATGAAGATAGAAAGGCAGCCCTACTTCTCAGACAACAGACAATCCAGCTGTATGCCAAACAGCTGGATGAAATGAAGGTAAAAGTCCATGCAGGGTCTCAAGTTGAGGAAGATGAACAACTTGCTAGACAGCTGCAGGAACAGTTTGCAAAAGAAGAAGAAGAAGAAGCTAAAAAGAAAAGGAAGGAAGATGCTAAGTTTAGAATCACTGATTCTAAATTAGCAAAAGAATTAAGGGAGGAGTGGACTGAAGCTCTGATCTCTCAAGGTGAGGATGCAGACTACCTTGAAAAACTGTCAAACAAAGAGATCTATAGAGCCTTCATGGGTCAGCAGGGGGAATTGGCAAGGAAAAAGAAAGATGAAGAGAAAGAAAAAGCTCAATAGAAGTCAAAGAAAGCCATTGCCCTTAATCTAAGGACCCATGAAGAAAGGAAGAAGATGACTGACTTCCTTAAGGCAAGGGGAGAAAGTGGAAAAAGGTTAGGTCCCATGTCCTTCATGAACCTACAAGCCCTGTATACAATAGTGAAAAAGGAAGAGGAAGAAAGACTGGAAAAGAGACCAGTCAAGAAACAAAGAACCTCTGCACCAGAAACTACTTCATCTCTCCAAACACCATCCACAAACATCCCCAAGCCTTCCACTCCTCCACCCAAAAAGTCTAAGTCATCCCACCCAGCTCCCACTCATCAACAGCCTCCCTTGAAGATACCCAAACCCACTCCTAAACCAGAAGACTCAAGAAATATAGTTAACTGGTTCTACAATTCACAAGATCAAGTGTTTAAGATCTTCAGGGGGAGAACTGAGAGAAGAAGATCCACTTACAGGTCTGTTGATGAGGTTCTGCAATTACCTGATTCCGATCTTCAAAGAATTTTAGAGCTGGGTGAAGCTCATAAGCCTACAAATGAGAGTGGGAAACATCTTATGCTAGCTATCAGACACTACTTCAATCCTAGCAAAGATGTGGTCATGAATATCAAACCACTCAAGTCTCACTCTCCATTTGTATCTTGGTCCTATAATGCTGATTTGGATGAATTCACTTTGATTGATGTAAAGAAGCAGCAGATGAGATGTTCAAGCAAAGCTATCTACAAAATGCCACACAAAGACATCAAGACTCTGTCTGAACTTCCATTGAATAATCCCAGCAAGGATCAAAGAGGCTATGAGGTGGAAAGAATAGTCAGCCATATGCAAAAGCTTCAGCAACAAAGGGACTAGAAGAATTTTGGTAGCATCAGTCTAGGGGGAGTTTGTAGAACCAAAGACTGATTGTTACAAAATTATTCTAAGTACAAATGCTGCTGATAGGCTTATCAGCAGCATTCAGCACAAGTTGCTGCTGATAGGCTTATCAGCAGCGGTCATCCATGTTTGCTGCTGATAGGCTTACCAGCAGCAACCTTCACTCTTTGCAGCTGATAGCTCTATTCACTGAAAACCAAACGCTGCAGCTGACTATCCAGGCCAAGCGTCTCTAACACCTTTCTGCAAAAGCAACTGACAGACTCAAAGCAGAAGGAACCGCTATGGTCAACCAATGACGGACAACAATACACTTCTCCAAGCATGCAAACAATCATGAATAAAGAAAACGTTTCAGTAAAGTTAACTAGATTAGCCTTTACGTGTAATGTAAATTAATAAACAAGATCAACGGCTTGTGTTCAATCTGATCCTTAGAATCAAGGGTCTGTCTTGATTCTAAGTTACTATAAATACTGAGTTGCCACTTCATTGTAAGTGTGCTTGTAGTGCTTGTCATACTTATTCATTGAGTTTCTCACTTGTAATCTTTGCATTCACAAAAGCTTAATACAACAGTGTTTATCAGTATTCTTTGTGTTTACTTGATTATAAATTGTCTAGTTGATTTTGTTTCCGCCAACCTCAACTAAGAACAGAACCATCTTGTATTCTCACGATCCCACAACCACCACTACAGCCGACCACCACCGCCCTTGCCTTCTTCCCCGATCACCAAGAACCAACCGCTAAAACGCTAATCAGGTTCTCAACCCAAAACGCAACCCACGCGTATAACTAAAGAGAACAAGAATTACGTTGGCTTCGTATGGAGTTCTTTCGCTCGAGACCACCGCAAAACCACAGTCGCCGTCCCGCCGTTGGCCTTCCTCTCTTCCCCGCTTTCTACTGCCATCGAACACACTCCTAGGCTTAATGGCCTAGGGTTTGTGATATAAGTGATATTTAAATACCTATAATCTTCCATCCGGGTCCCTCCTAATCCTTCTTTTACACTTTTAATCCCGAACTAGACATTAAACGGCTCGCCGGTCCTTTTATCCCCGTTATCAAGTTTTACGTGGCAATCCCCGCTAACCGGGACATTCAATAAAGATTCGGTTAGTCCACTAACCCGAACCATTCGCTTACGGATTTTTGGGACGTTACAAGTCTATCCCCCTTAAAAGAGGATTCGTCCTCGAATCCTGCATCGGAACAACCCAACATGACTTATCTTTTCGTTCATTCTTATACCCAAATCCATCCGGTGACAAGCATTCACCTTCACGCTTATTGAATCTATTACCTTGTTTTGTAACTCGACCTCCACCCTTGGCGTCCAACGAAGTCACATCCGTTGTCTGCTTTCAACGCTGGGACTTGTAGGTTTCACCTACATGCTTCCTCATCGCTCGTCTTTCAAGCCATTTGTCCACTTGCCTGTTACATCTCATTATAGTTCACGGGCACCATTGCCTTATCTCCCGCATAATACTAATGAACTTGTCCTCCGATAATCATCTCCCCAAATGGGCTTCTTGCCACTCATGTCTAAGGACACTTGTTGTTCTTCCTAATTGAAGTCATCATACTTCTCGCCTCACACCTTGATTGCCATCTTGCGATGATTTTTCCCAAACTCAAACTCACTGCCCTACCCGTAAGGGCATTACTTTTCTCCTTTTTTTTACGTTCTCCAGGAGCTTGTGCAAAGCTACACTGGTCTCCACTAAATTTCTCTATCATAGTATTTATTTACTTTATTACCTCGCATTCAATACGTCCCTAAAGTACGTACACCCACCTGACACTAGGGTCATCTTCATTAGCTCTCGATGTTTCTCAAGGCTCATTTACTTTTGTCGTTTCCGGTGCAACACCCAAACACTTGCTTTCCTTGAATGCTCCATAGGAGCTCATTTTACCCCTCCTGAGTTTCACCTTTCTCTATGTTGCTCTACCGTTACCATGCGATCCCCGACTGCCTCTCATTTAACATGTACAAACATGAAGTTCGTCCGCTCATAAGCTTCAGCTATTCATTGCCTCGTTCGGGGAAAAAATCCCTATTCCTCGGGTATCTCACGTCGATTGAATCCTTCATATGGAACGTGTTCCATGAGGGCCCTTCGTCATCTTGTTGACTCCATGCTGAAGTATTCAGCGTCGTCATCTCGATCTCGTCATAACTATCTCCAATCAAGCGTCCACATACGCTTTCATCATCATCTCTCACAGCTCCACCCCGTGGGCTTTGTGCTCCGAATTCTCGAGACATATGTATAGGAATCTCCCATGAGCACCTCGTCGATCGTCCAGAAGACGTCAAAACTCCTCGCATCATCTCGGTACATCAATTGCCGAGAAGATCATCAAAGGTAGAAGTACCCCACCAAAGTACACCGCCAAAACGTCCTTCACACGACCCACCATGTACTACAAGGACACACACCGACACACCCATATATACACAACACACAATGTTCTACACAAGTACTAGTAACCTCAAACTATAGACACACATCACGTGCAAACACACAACTGCTAGATCTGAGTAAATCTACGTGCATACAATATGACCTCGTCATTTATAGACACACAAACTCCTGAACCTTATATCTTACTCATTATAATGGTAGCCCCAGCCACACGTCATCATATACTCACACAGAGTTTACTCGGTCGTACCCATACTTTAAGACGACACACTACTCAGTCTAGACCCAAAACATCACTCTAAACATTCATACACAAAAGATATAAAAATATCTTATTTCCACACAGGATTTGATCCTGAACATGCATACCTAAACATAAGGTATGTAACTACAATTTCCCACAGGACCTCGTCCTTAACATTTATACATACTAAAGATGTATATTTAAGATTTCCCACAGGACCTCGTCCTGAACATTTGCACAAGGTGCAACACACCCCCTTACACTTTAAACATCACCTAAACATAACACATAGGTGATACTATCTTAAGACCGTAGACACACACAATTAATCAAAACCTAGGTCTACACAGGTCTACCCATACAGTCTAATCAACCATGCTCTAACATCACATCAAAGATTACATTTGGTAGTAACTTCCTAAGTGATGGCTCTTCTCTGGTTTCTTGGGAGATTTTGGCGATTTTGTGAGTTCCTTTACTAATCAATCCCATCCTTTCTTGATCTAATTCGATTATCAGCTAGGGTTTGTCGATTCCTTTATTGGTAAGGAATCTAGATTATACCCGGGTTTCTAATTGATTGAAATCTTGATTAGGGTTTTCTGTTTTGGGTTCTCCTGCCGTCAATTTCGTTTGGTTTCAAATTATTTTTCTGTTCGATTACTATTTGTCATTTGCTGTTCGTCCTTAGTTGGTTTCGGGTTGTTCGATTGAAATCCAACTTGGGTTTTCTTTGAGGGTTTTCCTGCCATCTTCTTTGTTTAGGGTTTGCTGCCGTCTTTGCATGTTTATTATCATATGAGTCCCATGCAAGATAAACCACCAAACCCTATTATGGGTGTTGGTAATAAAGTGGTGAATATTGATGGTAAAACTATGCTGCCACGTCGTGGTATTCTGAAACAAACTCAACATGAGCCCAGATTGATTAATGTCATTGATGAGTTAGCCAAGGTCACCGTTCCAATATCCTTGGAGAATGAGAACTCTAACGTAGATTCGGGTAACCTGGATTTGAAGAATGATGCTAATCCGGATATGGATGGGGGAGACAATTTGACCAAGCCGTCGACTTATGAGACCTATGCTGATAAGGTTCAACAATCAAATATGTGTAAAAGAGAGGTTAACTTTCGCCAGCTTGAATCGATGGAAACAGTGGATGATGCAGATGTTGTCATACCAAAAGAAGCAATCCGACAGGTACAAAAAAGATATGAAAACGTGCTATATGGTTATTTCTTGGGTGATAGGCTGCCCTATCCAGTAGTTGAATATTATGTTAAGAATGTGTGGTCGAAATTTGGCTTTATGAAACTCATGATGAATTCAGAGGGTTTTTTCTTTTTCAAGTTTGAATCCAAAGAGGGTATGAACAAAGTTTTAGAAGGAGGACCATGGTTGATTAGGAAGATGCCGTTGTTTTTAAATGTATGGTCACCTGCGGTAAGTTTAAAGAAAGATGGGATCAAGTCTATTCCTGTATGGATAAAATTCCATAATGTTCCGTTAGCTGTTTACACTGATGATGGCTTAAGTCTGCTAGCATCTAAGATTGGGACCCCAAAGAGACTGGATAGTTATACGGCTGATATGTGTATAGATAGTTGGGGTAGGACTGGTTTTGCTAGAGCTATGGTGGAAATTAATGCTGATAAGGATTTAAAAGAGTATGTAATTGTCGCAATTCCAAAAATTGACGAGGATGGATATGTGACCGAAAGAATCAAAGTGGAGTATGAGTGGAAACCCCATCGATGTGCTACATGTTGTTTGTTTGGCCACAATAACTCAACATGTCCCAAGGTTAATAACGTGAAAGCGAAGCAAGTTATAGTGGATGAAGAGGGTTTCATTATGGACAAGAGAAAGACAGCCAAACATGGGTTCCCACAAAAGAAACAAAAGCCTAAATTTATGTACAAACCTAAGCTGAATTCTGTAGGTGCTAGCTCGTCAGGTACAAAGGGACAACCTGATCTAAAAGTGAACTCGAGTAATGTGAAGGTACATAACACGTTTGGGGTCCTAACTGATTTAAATGTGAATCCTAACAATGTGGAGATTCAAAATACATTATTCACTCTAACTGATGAAATAGAGGAGGGGGAAATTATTAAGCTGGAGGATGATAAGAGTAATGCTGAGGATGATGGGTTCATTGATCCAATCCAGACTGAGATTTCGACTTTCATGAATGCTGAAATAAAGAAAGGTAATTCGGAGGGGGCAAGCACTCCCGTTGACTTGGGTTCTCATGGATAGCATAGCTTCGTGGAATGTAAGGGGCTTGAACCGGCCCCTGAAACAAAGAGAGGTTCAGCAAATAGTTTCTGAACATCATCTTAATGTTTGTGCCATTTTGGAATCTCATGTTCAGGTCTCCAACCTGTCTAAGGTTTGTTGTGGGGTGTTTAAAAAGTGGGATTGGACTTCAAATGGGGGTATTTGTAATAGAGGAACTAGAATTATTGTGGGATGGAATAATGAGATGGTAGATCTTATGGTTCTAGCTCAGACTGAGCAGGTCATGCACGTCCAACTTGTTTCCAAGATTGACTCTAAAACTCTTTTCTGTTCCTTTGTTTATGCAAAGAACACTTACCAGGAACGAAGAGATCTATGGAAGGATTTATGTAAACATAAGCAGATGATGGAAGACAAGCCATGGATTGTTATGGGAGATTTTAATTCTGCTCTCTACGTAGACGATTATCTATATGGTACCTCTATCCCATCCATAGGTATGCGAGAATTTTTCGAGTGTGTTCAATACAATGAGCTGGTAGACATACAGGGCCATGGGTTACATTTCACTTGGAATCAAAAGCCAAGGAAAGGAGTGGGTATTCTTAAGAAAATTGATCGGGTCATGGGAAATATGAAGTTTTTAGACATGGTTCCGGAGGCGTATGTCTTATACCATCCTTATCGTGTTTCTGATCACACGCCTTGTATCCTTAGAATGAAGAGTTTGACTCGTGTAAAACCTAAACCTTTCAAGTTTGCAAACTTCATTGCATCGAAAGATGGGTTCAAACCTTGTGTTAATGAGGAGTGGGCAAATAGGGTGGAGGGGATTCCTATGTTTTCTGTGGTTAAAAAACTTCGGAATTTAAAGACACCGTTGAGGAAGCTTATGTTCGAGCAAGGAAATTTGCATGATAAGGTGACTAAACTGAGGCTCAAGCTGGATGAAATCCATAAACAGATTGACAGGAACCCTTTGGACACTAACCTCAGGGATACGGAGGCAAAGGTCATTAAGGATTTTCATAGTGCCGCGTATGATGAGGAGTCTTTTTTGAAGCAGAAAGCAAAGATTGATTGGCTATGTGCTGGTGATGCTAATACTACTTATTTTCACAATTATGTCAAACACAAGAATGCTAGGAGTAAAATTCATAGCATTAGTGATGTTCGTGGTAATCATTTTGAAGGAACGGATGTTGAAACTGCTTTGGTTAATCATTATGCCACTTTCTTGGGTAAGGAGGATAGGGTGGATGAATTGAATATGGAAAATCTTTTTATTAATGTCATTCATCCAGAAGCTGCTCTCCAAATGATTCGCCAGGTTACGCGTGAAGAGGTGAAAGAGGCGATGTTCAGCATTGGTGAAAACAAGGCCCCGGGTCCCGATGGTTATACTTCTGCTTTCTTTAAGAAATCATGGGATATTGTTGGAGAGGAGGTGACTACTGCCATCCTTCAGTTCTTTGATAACGGTAAGCTTCTGCAACAAGTGAATCATACGATTATTGCACTAGTTCCTAAAGTCCCTACTCCTAACTCGGTTTTGGATTATAGACCTATCTCTTGTTGCAACGTCATTTTTAAATGCATTAGCAAAATCTTGACGAATAGAATAAAGGGTAGTTTGACAAATTTGGTTGATATAAATCAGTCAGCTTTTGTTCCGGGTAGAAAGATCTCCGATAATATCCTGTTAACTCAGGAGCTTATGCATAATTATCATCTCAACAAGGGGAAACCAAGATGTGCTTTTAAGATTGATATTCAGAAGGCTTATGATACGGTTAGCTGGTCTTTCCTTAAAGATATTCTTGTTGGTTTTGGGTTCCATCAGAAAATGGTTGGTTGGATCATGACATGCGTAACCACGGTGTCCTACTCGTTAAGTATAAATGGGAATTTGAGTGGATACTTTAAAGGTAAAAGGGGGTTGAGGCAGGGAGATCCTATGTCCCCATATCTTTTCACCTTGATTATGGAAGTTCTCTCATTGTTGTTACACCAAAAGGCTGATAAGAATCCAGCTTTCAGATACCATGAGCAGTGCAAGAAACAGAAAATCATTAATGTCTCATTTGCTGATGACTTGTTCTTATTTGTGAATGTGGATCCTTTATCAATCAAGATTTTTAGGGATGCGTTGAACAAATTTTCTCAAGTTTCGGGTTTAACTCCAAATCTGGCCAAGAGCACCGCCTACTTTAGTACTGTTTCCCAACCGGTTAAACAGGAAATTTTAACTCTAATGCCGTTTAAGGAGGGAGCCCTCCCAGTTCGTTATCTGGGAGTTCCTTTAATCTCATCCAGGCTGATGTACAGGGATTGCAAGGTTCTTGTGGATCGGTTAGATAAAAAGATTGATAATTGGATGACTAAGTCGTTATCTTTCGCGGGCAGGCTTCAGTTGATTAAATCTGTTATGTCTGCTATGCATATATACTGGGCTTCTGTTTTCATGCTTCCGGCTCGTATCATTAGTGACATTGAAAAGAGAATGCGCAATTTTTTATGGAGTGGAGGTCCTAAGCTGGTTGCTAAACCCAAAGTTGCTTGGAAGTCGATCTGCTTGCCTAAAAGTGAGGGAGGTTTGGGCATAAGAAGAATCTCAGATGTAAATAAGGCGCTTCTCTCAACTCACATTTGGAGCCTCATCTCTAAGCGAGAGTCTTTATGGGTTAAGTGGATTCACTCCTATAGGATAAAAGGCAAGAACTTCTGGGATATTCCCTATCGAGGTAGTTTGAGTTGGGGGTGGAGGAAACTACTATCTATTCGCGAAACAATTCGTCCGTTCATTTGGTATGCTATAGGGGATGGCTGTCACACTAATGCTTGGATGGACAATTGGTGTGCATGCAGTCCTTTACGAGAGTTTATTACTCCTAGACGTATTCACAATGCTGGGTTTAGTATGCAATCTACTGTGTCAGATATTGTTGATGATCTGGGTTCCTGGAAATGGCCGACGGCTTGGAATGATCTTTTCCCTATATTAAATAACTTGGATCCTCCTAATTTTGATCATAATGTTGGGGACAAGCTGTTTTGGAAGGATAATCAGGGCAACCAGAGACACTTTAGTTCTGGGGAGGTTTGGAACAACATCCGTCTGCGAGGTGAAGAGGTCTCATGGGAGGATTTGGTGTGGTTTGGTCAATGTATTCCAAGACACTCTTTCCATATGTGGTTGGTGATCAAGAACAAGCTTAAAACACAAGATAGAATGGGCGTGTGGGATGCGGGAAGTGCTACTAACCTTAATCTTATGTGTTGTCCTCTTTGCAGATATGACAAAGATTCTCGCGATCATCTCTTTTTTCAGTGCCCTTTTGCGTCTCAGGTGTGGAATGAGGTAAAGGATTTCGCATATATGGAGAGGGTTAATGCTAGCTGGAATTCTATCATGGCTTCGCTTGAGCAATATTCTAGGTCAAAGAGTGCTCAAAATGTTGTTAGAAAAATGGTAGTGGCAGCTTCTACATATTTTATTTGGCAGGAGAGAAACAATAGACTATTCTCTGAAAATAAGCGAAGTTCTTCCATGATTGCAAATGTCATTTTACACACGGTGAGGCTTAAGCTGATGTCTTTTAAAGTGGGAAGGAATACCAAGAACCCATTGATGCTGGAGAAATGGAAGACTCAAGTGAAGACATTAGATATCGACCCAGGCTAGTCCTGTAGCCTTAGTGTCTTTGTAGCCTTTTTTTGGGCTGGTTGTTATGTTTAGCTGTTTGTTTTTGGTAGTGTTTGGGATGTTTCTTTTGTTTTTGTCTAGTCTTGGGATTCCAAGGCTAGCCCTAGTGTGTCTAACTGGCATACTCGTGTACTCTTTTTTATTTATAATATTCACCGGGGTAACCCTTTACCCAAAAAAAAAAAGATTACATTTGGTATGAACTCACGTTGTTCAAAAAGGTAATAAAATAATCACACATAATTATCACTGCATCACCATTAGCAAGCTATCACACATGCAACCATCATTACAATGTCTTAACCCATCCGATGGTAAGATTCACTGTCAAGGTTAAAATCAAGCAATAGAAAAACCAAGAACAAATATTTCATCTCAAAAGTACCTGACGGCCACTACTCAAAATGCTCTAGTCCTCTCATGGTAACCACCACTGCTCTAGTCACTGAAAAATTCAAAGTTATCACCTACTTGTTCCTCGTCGTCAGATTCCTCCAGCCACCCGTTTCCTGATTTGGTGTCGTGTCTCGAAGGCTGACTTCTGACTACAAATGCATGTCTTCTCTCCAACCACCTCTCTTGTAAAAGGATCTACTGAGTCCACCTGTCATAGTTCCCCTGGTAGTACTGGGAACATTAGGCGCCGGAAGCGCCAAGATCACCTCCTGGGCTAGTAGCTGCTGCTCATCTCAGCCGCTGGTGGAACCATCGTCAATGGAACCGGTGCTAAGATCCGTCTACTCCCGAAGATAACTATGAGGACAGCAGCCGTACGTCTAGCCCGCTGTTTTGTTAATCTCCTGATAAGAGATCCCCACCTAATCCATCTAGTCTAAATCGTTATGGCCATCAGTACCTGCACAAGATAGAATGTTGGAGTGATTACTATGGGCGTCAAATTAAGAATATGAGAGTACTCATAGACTGCCAAATCACGGTGATCAAATGCAATTTGGTGGTCCACATTACTGCTTGGATTCTAAACCTTCCCCATCATATTCACACTAGCTTTCTATCTTTCACACACCCCGGATGCACATGCATCCCACGCAACTCACATAGCACCACACAATAATCTAGCAAGTCATCATCTTTATCACAATTTAACACCATCCAAGGTTACACACAAAATTACTAAATCATATCGACACACCAAACTATCTCTCATAGTTACAGTTAATGCTACTCCACATTATTCAACTCACATCATAGACTCATTTAATCACACCACACAACTCCACGTAGTTTTAAACAATACTACAACACTTATCACACAACATGATCCCACACGGAACCATAAATCATTTACTCACACCAATTACTTCACCTGGTGTAACATTTCACCTATGATACTCTACAATTAATGTATAACTCAAAAGACGTACCTCTTGGCTTGCGGTTACTCGTGATGGCATTCGTTTCACCCTCGTCCCATTTTCAGTTTAAGTTAAGGTATTTTATTATTATAAAAACACCGATTTTCTCTTAAACCTGGGATCTGATACCAACTTGTAAGGCCCCAAACCAGGCACCCTACAATTGGTTCTCATCACTAGGTAAACTCATTAAAAACACTTAACTTTCATTTAAGTAAACAACGGAAGTCTTTCTCAAATAGTATTATCTTTTAAACTCGTTGACATTCTTTACCTTACGAATACATGCGCACCAACCCGAGTAGCCCCGCTCCCAAGCCAAGACACCTCGCCTAGCAGACTCACCTGCAAAACAATCTAACGTACATACAAAGTCAGCTACGCTGAGTGAGTTCTAATGGTTTAATTTAAACAAAAGCCAACTCATCTCAATGTAATATTTATTAATACATAGATAACCCCCGATATCTTACAATATATCCCAAAGGATTCACCACCCTAGATTTACCCCACCATTTTAACCCAGTAAGTCTCTCCGACATGGAACGAACTTACCACTCTGATAACTTGAAGTTTACCACACAAATGAACCCCACACTGGTTATCTCAACCACCATCTAGACACCGGCTTAACCAGCCCTAACCAAGACTCTCACATATTAACTGTCGCAACAGTTGTACATAATGTACCCATCCCGACACTATGGTCAATATAACTCTACACATCACATTAATATCATCTATTCACTACGTCAATATCATCTCATACACAATATATATAACTCAACACTTGTATGCAATTTAACACATATATATGCACACAAACACATACCTCATCACTGCACCCTCGTCAGGGTTAGCCTCGTCAGGGTGTTCGACACACCCCGAGCTCATCGTTAACCTGCTCAGAACTCGCCACCTTTGTGACCTCTCGAAGGACTTAGTCCTCCACAATCCCGTTTGTCATGTCATAATGACAACAATGCAAACACAATACCCCGCTGTGTCACAAGGACGACAAAATAATAATTCCCGCCGTGTCACATGTACAACGACACAATAAACACAACACATGTATAAACACATAACATTATACTCTATGTGCATGACTCATTCGCTACACCTGCACCTCACACATAGCACTAGGATAAGGTATCCTACACGTATTCATAAGCGTTTAGCTCATATACCGACCCACCCCGACTAACACATAACACAATACACTACTACTATAGCAACACACATACAGTTACTGTGTCTCATTATATAAGGACATACTACGTACATGCACACCCTATGACACCTCCTAGTCCCGTACGACCTGTAAATACAATCCCAACTCACCCCTATTAGGTCCATATATGACCCACAACCATATACCCACCATTAACATACACATCTTAAGGACAACGCATAGTCCCTTAGCCCCATATTTAGATACTTAATATCATAAACTAATCGGGTTAGACCACAAAGCTCGTTACACATTTAATGTAATAAAACACGTCTTGAAAGTATGTACGATAGCCCCAAAACATTAAATACATTTAAAGAGGGGATTAGAAACTCACAGGTTTGAAGATCCCTCACACGTACTGCAACGTCTCCTAGTACGGGCTCGAGCCTGTTAACGTATGATCACATACTCAGCGTATAACCTAAACATGTGTCACTATGTAAAAAATGTAAATGTTCCCGATGCTTGTCTCATTCTCACATCCCTTCACCCATGCAAAAATCCTAATTCGTGTAACCGTCCAAACCGGGTTACCTTAGACCCGCCTGGAACCCGCATGCAGGTACGTACATGTGCCATGCAGTAAACCTAGCCTCACGAGTCACCCGCACTCGAGCCGAGCTCCTCATGCACATTCAATCCTTGCCATGAAATCCTTAGGCTTACAAACCCTAGTCGGGTGTACCCCGATCCCATGCTCCCCCCGTTCACCACCGTGAACCACCACCATCGTGTGTCACTCCCCACGAGTCACCACGGGTTTCACCGTCCACTTCACGCGCCATTGCAATTTGTCGCCACTCGAGTCTCTCTCTCCTTGCTAGAAGCATCACCCTTCTCGTCTTCGTCGTTCGCCTCCATAGAACATCACCAAAGCAGCTACCAACAGCCACCACGCAACCCTGCCGCCTCCTCATCGAATACCGCGGCCTCTCTCCCCTTCTTTTCCTTCTCGGCCGCCGGGCTCCAACCCTAACATGTCACCACCCTGATCTTCTCCCGCCGGCTGTCACCATTGCTCCTCTCCACTATGTTGTCGCTGCCTTCTGCTACTCGTGACCACCACTACAGTCGACCACCAATGCCATTGCCTTCTTCCTAGATCACCAAGAACCAACCGCTAAAACCCTAATCGGGTTCTCAACCCAAAAAGCAACTCACACGTATAACTAAATAGAACAAGAATTACCTTAGCTTCGTATGGAGTTCCTCCGCTCGAGACCACCACAAAACTACCGTCGCCTGCCCGCCGTTGGCCTCCCTCTCTTCCCCTCTTTCTGCTGCCGTCGAACACACTCCTAGTTTGAATGGCCTAGGGTTTGTGATATAAGTGATATTTAAACCCCTATAATCTTCCATCCGTGTCCCTCCTAATCCGTCTCATACACTTTTAATCCCGAACTAGACATTAAACGGCTAGCCGGTCCTTTTATCCCCGTTATCAAGTTTTACGCGGCAATCCCCGCTAACCGGGACATTTAATAAAGATTCGTTTAGTTCACTAACCCGAACTACTCGCTTACGGATTTTTGGGACGTTACACGTGATTTAATTACATTGTTTTCTTTAGATGCTCTTCTATAGAGCATTCTATATTTGGTAAGTTTACAAAAATTTCCAAATTTCAATTCAATCCATCCAAACTAAAATTAAAACTTAAAATAGACTTTGAAAATACATAAATCAACGATTCACCCGTTTTAGCACAAAAAAGTTGAAGGTATTAAAAATAGAAAATTAGGGAAAATCTTTAATTTATGAAATTGGGTCACTTAATGGGGGAATTTGGCTAAGACCATTGGGACAAACCGCCTATGGCTGTTTGCCACATGATCCGGTTTGTCGAAACCTTTCTGTCCCCTGGTCAGGGACCCTCTAACTCCAAACCTAGCTCAAGTTATGACTGTTTCAACTTTGAATTCTTTTTACCTTGTTTTCCCTTATCCAGCTGGTCCATGATGGACTCCACTAATTCCTGGATCAGCTTATCATCACATCGTTTTCATGGTTGTCAAATGTGTTGGATAATCCTCCCCATATTACAAGCCACCCAGTTGATAAGATTATTTCACCACTTGCACTAAATTGGAAATTCACGAAGCACGTACGGGTCTGGCCAACGACCCTTAAATAAACGTGGCTCTTCCGGGAGGCAACCCGATGATCATGAATAAATTAAGAAGTTGGTGCATATGGCAGAACACATGGACATCAGGTTTGGTTTTCCAAGTTTAAGTTTCTCGTACTTCAGCCCCCAGGTATGCCTTCTCGATACTAGTACCTTAGTAGCTTAACTACTACCTGTTATTTCCGTTTTCTGTTTTTCTTTGTGTGGTAAGTAGCATAGCATCACCAAGTAGTTTCTCTATTTATTTGAGGAGTTCCACTCCACATCTACAAGCTTGGACACCGACAAACCACATCAAATGTGTGAGAGATTTGATAGAAGTTTTTGGCGTCGCACTAACTACAATCATAAGCATTGGCCATAGGTTATACACCAAATTGACCATGGGAGTACCAGTTTCTTATCCCTTAAAACTTCATGCATTTAAATTCCTGCATAGCATTTCATTACTTGCATTTGTACATTGAGGGCAATGCATAATTTTATGTGTGGGGTGGGGAATTGGAGATTCAGGACAAATTTGTTTCCTTAGAGCAGTAAAACTAAACTCGTGATTTTCTACCCATTTGACTAAAACCTTACTTTAACCAAAAACTTATTTTCCTAAAAACCCTAAAAATTTTTGAAAATTTTAAAAACCCTAAAAATCTAATACCACTTTGAGTTCGCGCTTAAATAAAATAAAAGGAATAAATAGAAACATGGCAAGTATAAACAAATAGATATTATGCATAACGATTCACTAAACCCTATCCCATCAGTTTTTCATGTGAGAATAATCTGAGCCTTTCATGAGCATTATTATTATTATCATATTTTTGCATGCTCTTTCGCTTGGTATACTGAGTGTTTTTCGATCGAATTCTATGCATAATTAGAACTTGTATGACTTATACATATCAAGACCATGAACTAGTAATTGTACAGAAATGATTGAGGAACCTAGGACTTTACTACCCTTATATACTGTCCTTAAACTTAAAATACCAAAAACAATATCCGCCTAGATAGCCCTTTGAGCCTTAGCCTTTTCGTTTCTACTACCCACATTTATCACCAAACCAGCTTTTCATAAACACCGGTTATTGGCTAACTGTCTTCAAAATGGAGAATTATTAGTTTGTCTTATGTCTTTATTTCAAGTTTGCAACCGTTAAGACAATTTGGAATGGATCTGATTCACTCAAGGAATTGAAATACACAAAAAGAAGTGGATGTATTAGGAAGAAATAGCCGAACGATTTACAAGGAAGATATGTAAAATATTTCAAGGAAATTGAGGAAAAGGTTTTATTGACAAAGCAGTTTAAGTTGTACCGGTTAGACCTTAAAGATCTGGAAATGCATTCTTTCGATTTCAATTTGCTTTCTTGTATTCATTTCACGAAGCCTAAATTACCGCCCGAACACCGAGAAAAATTTTCAAAGCAACAAGTGATGTAAAGAAAATGGTGGCACAAGCAAGAACAACTTCCACCATTCTGCGGCTTGTCAAAAAGCACCGCCAAAAGAAGAGCCAAAAGATATGGCAAATATGTGAAATGTGGCGACTGGAGCCACGATGGAAAATGCAGCAAGAATCAAACTTACTCCCAACATGAGTATATTTCACACCCCCAAATTCCACTTCGGGATTATACCCGCAGGGTGTGACCCGAGAGGATCTTTACCAATGTGTTACTTTGAACGACCACTAAATGGTTTTCAAAATACATGTTTTAAATATGCTCAAATGAGACCAAAATGAGGTTTGACATAGTTCAAAGTAATTGTGCGGAAGCAATGTTTTAAAAGTTTACAACACTTAACATAATGATTAAAAAGCGTTTATCAAAATAAGGTGCCCATGCATGATAATTGTGACTCCAGTAGGTGCATCCTAGCCACATAGCCTAAGCATTTAACGACCTGAGATAAGATGCTTAAACGGGTCAACATAAAGTTGGTGAGTTCACTGGGTTAATGTAATTAAAATCATGTTATGAAGTGTATTGGAAATCATATGTACTATACACAATCATTGTTGATCAGACAAAACCAAAAATTATAATAAGCCCGTCAACCGACACTCAACTATAGCCACTGAAAAGGATGTGTTTCGCCTCTTTGTGCCTTGCACATGAATGGATTAGGTCAATAATGTACCCGTTTGACCTCCAGTCTAAGTTAGCGCTACTAACCCGGGTAGGGATTGTTTAAACCAACAGTATTGTTCATGATTACCTAGCTATGGAAAAATTAACAGTTTACTCTGAGAGAACTTTGTACACAACAGTACCAACTTATATAATTAATGTAACTGTGTAAGCATGGAAGACAAGTTTATTGAAAATGTAATACTTGAGCATGTATCTCGCCCCAAAGGAAAAACAAGTAAAACGGGGTTGTGAGAACTCACCTGGTGAAGCGGTGAAATTATATGGTGAAATGATATGAAAGGTCCTAGCAAATCCTACAAAGTGAGACGACCTACTCGTGTCCTAGGAAAAATTTAGGACTTTAAGGTCTAGGTATTGTAAATGTTTGAGCATGAACTATATGCCTCCAAACATGTTATTTGAAAAGTGACATTGATGTTTCTGAGATGTTTTGACTCGGCGACCCGTTGGTGGCACGTTATGGACTTAAAACATTCAAATCCTAATATAGAATTCAAACCTCCTTTCAAATCGCCTATTAACATTCTAATAAACACGTTAGAACATTCGATTGGAATTTAGAGCTTAAAACACAACTTTTGATACATTAAAGTTTCCTTAATAGGAAAGTCAAGTTTTAGGTCCTAAACATGGCAACTATGCAAAGTTAACATTTACACATGAAATTAGGCATATTATAACACATATAAAACATTCCAATGTTTTGTTGCTAAAAATACACAAGTATGCGGGTTTCAGATAATTAAAGTTTCCTATTATAGCAAGATCATGCCAAACTGCCAAGTTTATGGACATACAACAATTTCTATCATACAATGCACTTAGTTAAGTGTTACTAAGTCACTTAAACCCTTTTAACCATGTTCATAACTTGCAAATACAACTTTTGGAAAAATAAAGTTTCCTTATTTAGAAACTCGAGTCCTAGAGCTCACACATATGCATTTTAACCCTCATTTCCATCAATCATTCTTCCATAATGTTCACTATACTAGTTTCATGCTTTAAATACACCCAAACATCAAGTTTACATTCTTGTCAAGAAATCAAGTTTCTAAAAATAGAAAACGAGCCTAAACACATCATGAACAAGTGATTTCACCAAAAACAAATTCATACAATATCTATATCTAGTGGTTATGCATCATTTCCACCAAACAAATTGTAAGGCCCCTTTCCCAGGTAACCTCACTTGTTGGATTTACTCATAAACATAGTTATAAATACTGAACTTAAATTAAAAACATTCGAGAGTAGTGAAAACAAACATCATTCAAAGACATAACATAACAACGGAAGTCTTAACAATTAAAAAGAAAACATTTTCTTAACAATTAAGAGTGGGATGTCAGTCGCTTGCCAGGTAACCATCACGCCTTCGCACGACCCTTCCTTTCTTTACCTAAAATGTATACTAAAAGTCAGATAACGCTGGTGAGTTCTAGTTTAAAGCGATTAGGTATGAACATCCTTTTCATTAAAAGTATGCATAATTATATATAAATTTATAAAAATATGTATTCATAGCTTTTGCTTTTCTTTCATCATTCTTATGTGATTACATAGATATGCATTCACCTTTACTTTCCTTAAACATTCATTGGTCATACACATAAGGGTGATCAACCCGTCTTTTATTGCGTATATCACAAAGACATACGCCCTTCAGCTACCATCATAGCCCTTTTACTCGTCCGGTCCTAGAAACCGTCTGCCTTAAAAACCGTCCGGCCAACCATCGGCCGTCCGTCTTAACCGTCCTACCGTCGTAGTCCATCATATTCGCCCGTCTGCCATAAGGCATATGTTTCCCACTTGAACTAATTATACAACCGTGCATCGATTTAGGGACTTACTCCACCGTAGTGACCATTATTTAGTCTACCTTTCTAGACTCTCTTTTCTGGCTGCATAATAGCCAAGTGGTCGTCCGTCTACCGTAGTAGCCGTTAGCTTCGTTTTCGTACATAACGTATACATACATTCATAACATGCAATATATATAATTATAAAGAAAGATTTCATTTATTTACGTTATGCCATTCTTTCATTCATTCTTTGTAAACATACGTTTCATTCTTTGTTCATAATTAATTTTCATATATATATATAAATATACCTTAGTATATCACGTATGATCACATTGACATTCATATCATTTATTCATTTAGTGTATACACTTCAGCCCCAAAACATTTGAATTGATTTGCACATAACATAGAAGGGGGCACATAGAACTCACCTGATGAGCTAGTCTCGTCCTGTTCTAACCGCGGTCCAACGAGTGCCACACACGATCTGGATTTTTAATTACACGTACATTAGACCTAATCCCGACTCTAACGGTTAAATCATTCTGAATTAAGCGACTATACTGACTTCACTAACGGCCTGCTGCCTGTGCACTTGCTATGTAGGTAGGACCATACTCATGCGTACTTGACAAGTACGCAGAACATTCTTCTTGCGTACTTGATAAGTGTGCAGGATCTTCCTCATGCGTACTTGATAAGTACGCAGGACATCCTTCTTGCGTATTTGATAAGTACACAATACCTTCCTCATGTGTACTTGATAAGTACGCAGGACATCCTTCTTGCGTATTTGATAAGTACGCAAGACCTGCTTCCCCATCAAGTCCGAAATTCTTGCATGTTAACCCGATCATGCTAATCTTACAACTTTCTTTAATCAAAATGTGCGGTTTTTATTCTAGATGCTAGTTCTAAGCTTATTTTCAAGTTTCATCCATAAAAACGTCTTCTATTTAGCTAAAACCCGAAAAACCCCAAAACGAAGAAAAACTCAGTTTAAGGTCGAATCGTTACCTGGATTGTGATTCTGATTCGGAGGTTTTGCTCACGAGCTCAGCAGTAACGTGCTCCTTCAATTTCGGGTCGATCCGTCAACTTTCGCTCTCTAGGCCCGAGCTCTCCTTTCTCTCTCTAGATGTTGCAAATGAGAGAGTTGAGGCTTTCTTGGCCCTTATATAGATGGGTTTCCCTCGGCCCGTTGGAACCCAACCCGAGCCCATCCATTTTCCTTTCATTTTTGACGATAAAATCTCGATCGCGTTATTTATTTATTTACTATTTTTGGGATTTTACACAAATCACACCATAACTTCTCCTAACAGAAACACAAAAATTTAAGTTTCCATAAATAGAACCGAGCATGATATTTCATATGACCAAAAGTTCTAACTAGCAAAACTACTTATTTTATACATTATCTATACATATTCAACCATTTCCCATCATCAAATCACCCTAAACATGGCATCTAATATAAAACCCAAAATTAAAGTTTCCATAAATAGCAATCCAACAATTTTGACAACAAAGTTTTCACATATTATCAATCTATAAACATTGCTACAACATAATCCATCATCAAATCATTAGAAACACATCTTCTAACATATGCTCATACAATAAAGTTTCCTTGTAAGGAAACCGAGCCGAAGAACAAAACCCGAGTCCAAAATCACCAACAATTGTAGGTCCCAGCGGGTCTACGGATCGATCTCAGACGTATAACACGTAACACGTACTCGTAGTGCGGAATCCTAACGAATACACGCATCTCGAACAGATACACATACAATAGAATCACACACAAAGACAAGACCTCCAATAAGCTCTCTGTTGTATTGCTCTGATAAATGTGCTTACAAGATACAAATCACATAAATTCTAAACAACACAAACTAAGCACTATTTATAGGCAACACACTGCTACAGGCGAACTTAGCAAGTTCGCCAAAACTAGCCTTAGGCGAACGTATTAAGCACCCACATAAAGCACTCTTTTGTATTGCATCGCCTGTTCTCTCCATTCACTAGTGTACATAATTTCTCTATGCTTCAGCATCTTTTGATCATTCTTAGAAAAATTAACAAGATTCATGGCATCAAAGAATCTTGCTAGAACCTTACCATGCATATCTTCAATTACTACTTCACCCGTATTGACATCCACATACCACCACTTTAATTCACCTAAACAATCATGAGGAATCATCTTTAAAGGAATCTTGGGAACAAATTTAATAGGTTTGAATTTATATCTCCAGATCATTTTCTTTTAAACTGGATCTATATCCTTAAATCTTCCTCCCTGTTGTGGCTTCAATCTATCATATTTCCCTGATCCTCCTTCAATTCTTATGAACTTGGCTATTGAATTAGGTATTCCATTGCATGATCCGTTAATCAAGGGCTGAGTTGATAACCCATTGATTTCACATCTTGGCAGAGAGTTAAAGTACTTCAGTCGTGGCGTCAAATACTGAACTCCGTCAGTTCCCTTTATGGCAAATAGCTTGAACTCATCTTCATAAAACCAACTAACAATCCTACCAACACACCTGACGTCGTTCACATATCTTTCTTTCTGAGTTTGAACTGATTGAGAAGATGGTAAGACCTTCTTCCAACTCTTTATCATTTCCAACCACTGTGTTTTAGTCATGCCGGTATCCTTATATAACACTTGATCTTCATGCTTATCTTCAGCAGTATCAGAACTAGGATTTGTAACTTCATGATCTGATTCTTCTGACTCTGTAATACCTTCAGAAACCTCTTCAGGTATCACATTATCATGGAATAAGTCCATGTCAATATTCAGACCATTATGTCCTTCCTAAACTATCTTATGTTTGTCTTTCTCCACTTCTAATTCCACTATCTCTCCTTCCTCAATCTCAGACGCATTTCCAACATCCGCTTCTTCATCATCAACAAGATCAGGTATCACATTATCATGGTATAAGTCCGTGTCAATATTCAGTCCATTATATCATTTATAAACTATCTTATGTATGTCTTTCACCACTTCTAATTCCACTATCTCTCCTTCCTCAATCTCAGACTCATTTCCAACATCCACTTCTTCATCGTCAACAAGACCATCAAGATTCATCAAACACTCTAGCTTATCAGCTTCATCTACATCAGAATCTTCATAAAATGAATTATCTAACATATCAGCATCAACTCCAGAAGTTTCTTTCTCAATTATAATCTCAGCTTCAACAACCTTATCCGACTCCACCTAAGTTAATGAAGTCATAGTGGCATCAGTGTTTTGACACTCACCTGAACCACCACTAACATCTTGTTCGTCATCATCATTATGTTTATTTACATTAGTTATGTGACAAGCATCACCCACAACACCAACAAATTTCTCCCCCTGAGCGTCAACACATTCTAAAAGTTGTGATAACAAAATTTGCATTTCAGCAATCTGTCTATTCTGATCATTAATATCTTGTTGATGCTGGAAATCACTTGCTTGAAGCACATCAACTTGAGTCTGCAAACTTGTTACTTGATTTTGTAAGCTATGAACTTGAGATTCTAAAGCATTAATCTTGGCATCTGTAGGATCCGGAGTTGTAGAAGTACCTGCTTCATCTTGAGTACGGGATACTGTAGGAGTTCTTTGTGGAGTAGGATATTTTGATGGAACTGGACTGATAATCAAAGAGTCCACAAAGCCCACATCAGTTTGTGCAGCTCGGATAGCCGAAGCCATCAGTTTTTGTGATTATGGAGAAGCAGCATAACCAGAATCAGACGATTCATCTTGTAACATTCTGTTGCCAAGAACTGCACCGGGAGGAGGACCCCTGGCAGTCTTGCATCTTGGTAATTTCACTTTCTTCTTACCTAGTGACTTCTTCCTTTTGGACACCATCTTTGTAGGAAGCGCCTATTTCCGAGGAACTTTGTCCAACTGAGCATAATGCCCAGGACTGAAGTCCTTTGATCTTTCTCCCGTAGCATCATTCCCATCACTTTCAGTAGCACTCGAGTCTGTACTAGAACTCGAACTAGAACTAGAGGTTGTATCTTCAGCTTGAACATGTTCTACAAGAGTTGTTAGACATAAATGAAGGAACTAATGTCACATTTGCAAGAGTTGTTAGACAGAGGTTTCATCAGACCAAGTATCTCGCCTTGGGGTGCTCCGGTTCTATTCTTGAAGAAGAAAGATGGTAGTATGTGTATGTGCATAGACTATAGAGAGCCGAACCAGCTTACAATCAAGAATAAATACCCATTACCTAGGATCGATGACTTGTTCGATCAATTACAAGGAGCAAGCTGGTTCTCCAAAATCGATCTAAGGTCGGGTTATCATTAGTTGAAGGTTAGAGATGAACATATTCCAAAGACAGCCTTCCGTACAAGATATGGTCATTATGAGTTCTTAGTAATGTCATTTGGTTTGACTAATGCCCCCGCTGAATTCATGGACCTCATGAATAGGGTTTGTCGACCAATGTTGGACCGATATGTGATCGAGTTCATTGATGATGTTCTAATCTACTCAAAGAATGAAGGGATCATGCATGTCATCTCAAGGAAGTGCTGGAAACACTTAGAAAAGAAAAGTTGTATGCAAAATTCTCTAAGTGTGTGTTTTGGCTCCGAGAAGTTCAATTCTTGGGTCACGTAATAAACGCAGAAGGTATTCTTTTAGATCCTTCAAAGATAGAAACTGTAATGAAATGGAAACCACCAAAGACACCTACAGAGATACGCAATTTCTTAGGTTTGGCTGGTTACTATAGAAGATTTATTCAAGATTTCTCTAAGAATGCAACCCCATTGACAAAACTTACGAAGAAGGAGACGAAGTTTGTATGGGGAACAAAGCAAGATAATGCTTTTCAAAAACTAAAGGAGAAGTTAACTCAAGCTCCGGTTTTTTCTTTACCGGAAGGGACAGAGGATCTGGTTGTTTACTCTGATGCTTCGTATCAGGGACTAGGGTGTGTATTAATGCAGAGAGCCAAGGTTATAGCCTGTGTTTCATGACAACTCAAACCCCATGAAGCTAACTACCCGAACCATGATTTAGAGTTAGCTGCTGTAGTATTTGCACTTAAAATATGGAGACACTATCTGTATGGAGTTAAGTGCACAATCTACACAGATCATAAAAGCTTAAAGTATATCTTTGAGCAAAAAGATCTGAACATGAGGCAGCAAAGATGGTTAGATCAGATAAAGGATTATGATTGTGAAATCCTATATCACCTAGGAAAAGCCAATGTGGTGGTAGATGCTCTAAGCTGTAAGGAAGAGCATCCTCCTATCAAGGTGAAGTCATATAATTTAGTGGTAACTCATGACTTTATGACTCAGCTCAAGAATGTTCAAATAGACGCATTGAAAGCAGGGAATGTTAAGAAAGAAAGAATGGCTGGTCAAGAAAAATACTTAGAAGAGAATGAGTATGGGGTTAAGATTCGATTCCGCCGTATGTGGATACCACATATAGGTGAATTCAGAATTAAAGTTCTGGATGAAGCTCATAAGTCATGATATTCGATTCATCCGGGTACTACAAAAATGAACCAAGATCTAAGCTAAGATTATTGGTGGCACAGTATGAAATTCGATATCATGAAATATGTTGCTAAATGCTTGACTTGTTCTCAAGTCAAAGCAGAGCATCAAAATCCTAATGGCAGATTTCAGCCACTAGATATTCTAGAATGAGATGGGAGCATATCACTATGGACTTCATAACAAAGCTGCCAAAAACAGCTAAAGGTTATGATACCATATGGGTGATAGTAGACAGATTGACTAAGAGTGATCACTTCTTACCGATACGTGAGACATACTCTTCAGAAAGGTTAGCAGAGTCATTTATCAAAGAAATTGTTTCACGGCATGGAGTGCCGATTTCAATTGTATCTGACAGAGACACACGTTTTACGTCGCGTTTCTGGAAGAATTTCCATTAAGAAATGGGAACTAAGTTATTGATTAGCACGACGTATCATCCTCAAACAGATGCACAGAGTGAGAGAACGATAGAGACACTTGAGGATATGCTGCGTGCTTGCATTATGGATTTTGGTGGAAGTTGGGATAGTCATCTACCTTTGGTAGAATTCTCGTATAACAATAACTATCATGCAAGTATTGGCATGCCGCCATATGAGATGTTATACGTGAGAAAGTGCAGAACTCCCATCTGTTGGGGAGAAGTTGGATAGAAAGAGTTAGGAAGTAAAGAAATTGTCCAAGCGACAGGCATAAAGTTTGACCAGATTAGAGCTCGTCTAAAAGCTGCCTAGGACAGACAAAAGTCCTATGTAGATAAAAGACGAAGACCGATAGAGTTTCAAGTTGGAGATGACGTTCTGTTGAATGTATCTCCATGGAAGGGAGTTATAAGATTCAGAAAGAGAGGGAAGTTGAGTCCAAGATTCATTGGAGCATTTAAAATTGTGACTCGAATAGGGAAGGTTGCATATAGACTAGAATTTCCAGAAGAATTGAGTGGAATCCACTCGACGTTCCATGTATCGCACTTGCGAAAGTGTCTGGCAGGCGAAACCTCTCATGTACCACTGAATGATATAGAGGTAGACGAAAGATTGAATTATGTCGAGAAGCCAGTGGCTATACTCGACTGGAAAAAGAAGAGATTATGAAATAAAGTAATCAAGCAAGGGAAAGTTCAGTGGCAACATCGAAGGGGATCTAAAGCCACCTGGGAGACAGAGGAAGAGATGAGGCAATCCTATCCTTACTTATTCAAATAAATGTCCGGTTTTGAGGACGAAACCTTATAAAGGGGGGTAAATTTGTAACACCCCAATTTTTAAGGAAATACAATTTGAGGGACTAAAATGGTCGCTGGATGAAACCCTAGGGGGTTAAAATGACATTATGTTAAAGTATAAGGGGTTAGGTTGCAATTAAATTAAAGTCCAAGGGCTAAAAATGAAAATTTGTGAAAGATGGACGGTGGCGGACCGCCACCAGAAGGGATAGCGGTCCGCTACGTAGGGAGCAAGGGATCACTCAGGAGAAGCCACGTGTCAGGTGACTAATCGCTAAAGACTGACGCATGGAAGGCTGGTAGCGGACCGTCATTGGGTCCTTAGCGGTCCGCCAAGTAGCAATAATCCTTAGCGGTCCGTCATGATGAAGTGTAGCAGTCCGCTATGTGCTCTCCAAGACAATTAAGCCGCCTTAAAGGGGTGGCGGACCGCCACCCTACGTCTTAGTGATCCGCCACGGACCCATCGGGCACCCTATAAATAGTTGGACCTATTGAACGGTTTTAGACACTCCTACATCGCAAAACACCTTATAAAACACACACTTAGTCTCGGTAGGCATGCCTAGAAGCCCCGGTTCGCGTAGAGAAGTCCGGTTTCCAGTCTTTCGGCCCTAATACGCAGTAGATAGTCCCGAGGTAAGGTTCTAACTAGTTCCTGATTACTTGGTTATTTCCACTAAGCTAGGAAGTTTCGATTAAGATATGTTATGATGGCTAGGACCTTGATCCAAGTCGTTGTGCCATTTTTGTTAGCACATAAAGATTATTTGAAAGAGAGGAAAGTTAGAGGTGAGTTCTATGAGGCCCTTTTTAAATGCTTTACTTAAAATGTTTTGGGCCGGTATGCATGCTAAAAATATTTACATAAATGCTATATACCCTTAATAGCATTCATGATGCTGCAAGAGGTTATGTATAAAGATATATGTATCTTAAAACTAAGTAACGGAGTATTCATGAGATATCAAAGAAGTGTTAGGTAACCATCCGACCGGTATGTAGTTGTCTGGCAAACAGAATGTTCTGTCTAATGAAAGAGTGGTGTATAAATCCCTCTTGGACCCGTCATTCTTTCCTGGGAACAATTCTGTTAGATGTACTACTCTGAAAAGCTAACCACCTTTTCTTCTTTAATATACCATGAAGAAACCTTTATAAGGATTTAAGATAAAGATTGATTTTGAAAGAGAAAGAGAGAGAAAGAAAGAAATTAATACTTTCCTTTTTGGCATGAATTCATAAAGTAAAGAGTTTAAAGAAAGAAAATGGTTTTGACACGTAAAATGTTTTAGAAATTATCATGGTGCGCCCAGATAAGTAATGGCAGAGAAGTCAGGGATTTACCTTGGCTAGCAGAGGTCTTGAAAAAGAGTAGAGAGAAAGAGATAGAGTTTTTGGCATGTTTTGCCATGTCAAATATTTTGACCATATTGGTCTATAAAGAAAAGATTTTGCCACGTCTGGCCAAATGCCACATAATATCTTGCAACTTAGATAGACGCAGAGAAGTACTGCATTCCTTTGTGAAATGTGGTATAGAGACCTTGTGCAAGGGTATGTATAAGTGGTGACAACCGCTCAAAGGTTAACGTGACCTCAAACAAACAAGTGTGCAAGTTTAAATTATTATGTTAGGGCAAGAAGTTAATGTAATGTTTTAAATGCATGTCATATAAATCCATTTATATATGAGACAGAGGTCAAAGATATTTTGACTAAAACCTAGAACTCACCAGAGTAAGCTGATATGTGTTTAAGCATGTGTATGAGGTAAAGATGTAGCCTCCTACAGTAAAGGCAAGGGGCTAGAGTAGAAGCATCTAGTAGGCTATATGGCATCCTCTAATAGGCTGACATTATAATAGTGATGTTTGTACTTTCTTTAGAATGTACATTAAAACAAGTTATGAAATAAATGTAGTATTTTAAAGTCTTCCGCTGTGTATGATCTCTGTTTACTATATGTTCATGAGTAAATCCGACAAGTGGCCGGCATCTCGGGTGATCCGGGATGTGGGTGTCACACCTTTATAACAGGAACATCAAGTATTCCATTACTCCGGTTGGTGTCAATGGCATAAGCCAGGTATACACCAATTCATGCGCCATCTGTTTCACTGTCTTTAGATGAGAACAGATCGACACGTCACCTTTTGGCCACACACGACATTGATATGGTCATTGAGTAACCACACAAGTTCCACTATAATCATAGGATTCCATTCCATGTGATTGTTTTAACCCGCAACCCGACAAATAAAAGCAAAGGACTTCAGTCTCGTCCTTGGTACTTAGAAATGTCCGGCTCGAAGGTCTCAAAATTTCTATGTTTCTCCCCTTTAACACCCTTGTGCTTTAGCTCGAGACATTCACTTCGAATGTGTCCCAATTTATAACAACTGTAGCACATGTTATTAGGACTATAACAGTATGGCATAGTGTGTCCCAACATTCTCCAATCGAGTTACTTTCCATACCTACAACAGTAACAGGTATTGCCTCCCCAAAAGGTTTCTAGCTCGGCTATAATATTTAGCTTTCTTGAAGCCACCTCTAATTCCTCCTTACAATCCATATATCTCCCGAGCTTGATCTCCCCATAAAATAATATAATCAACTCCACTGGAGTTGTACACCATGCAAAAGAATCCACTCTATATCATCAACTGATAGCATCGAGAAGCCGATCTATCTCCATTCCTTCCGACACTCCAAAATTTAGGCAAGAATGTGCTTCGTCATACAACATGCCCTTAATCTTAATCAATCCACCGGTCTACCACACGTGAAGGAATTCTCCCGAAACACGATCCACTACAGCTTGTGGATAGTAACATTTCAAGAACGCCTCTTGAATTCATCCCGACAAATTGCCTTCACGTCCTTAAGCTTTTCTCCTTATGGAGAAATCCCAACCAATTCTCCTCCATGTCCTGGAGTCGACTCACCGTGAATCATATTCTATCTGACCAATTAGAATGGATTTTTTTCCGAAGCCAATACCATTAAGTGATAAATCATTGACTAACCAACGAATAAACTACCACCAATTAACTCCTTTGGTTCGCAAGCGACGAACCCCTTGTGGAAACAAGGTTTTCTTCCTCCTTAATTCGCCAACGTTGTTCCTCCCGCTCTTAGACTTCATACGTTTCTTCCAAAGGCTTGCCTCGAAGAGCCCTATCTTCCTTGAAGGAAGATTGACACGATGAGGTGGAAAGCTCTAGCCGTCCTCCACTAGAATGTTGCTTTCTAATCCTCCCAACTAAATCCATGCTCCTCACCATCCCTAAGGTGATACACGCGTAGACTCTTACATACATAAGTCCTTTAGACAACTGCCACCTATATATCCACCTACTAACTTCTGTCCCGTCAGTCATTCCCCGACTGTGTTAAAACGATCGACTCGTTATACGTGTATAAGCATAACTATAGGCATCAATCTTAAGTTATACTCCTATATGTATATAAGTATATCTACATCTATATACATATAAATACATACATAATCACCTTCACTTACTCCTTGGTGATGGTTATTATTATATGGCCACCATGAAGACACGTAGACATGCTATATTATTAATCATCCTGGCCAGACATGATTAGTAATATACTATGCCTAAGTATATTCATTGACCCCATGTGATAACTCTCGAGTCACGATTCGGCACACATAATCACCTTGGACACCAATTAAACAATCGACAAATATCATTACTGACCTCCACCTTAGCTCCATGTCTCGGTCATGCCTTCGTTGGATTCTCATTACACCCACCCATATCAAGCGCAAATAAGTTTGAGTTCGGTGTCTCACACACCCGAATCCCTCAAACCATTGCTCTGATACCAGGCTGTAACACCCAAAATTTCAACCGAAATTAAACTTTTAAAACATGCGGAATTTAGGTCCCATAAAATGCCCTTGACTAATCAACACATGATAAAGGCAACAACATGATCAACGACATAATTTTGTTTTAGAAATAACAATCGACATTTCAAAATAACAAGAAGTTTTAACTTCTAAGATAATTCGGAACAAGTTTTAATGACTCCCAACAAGGAGTTCTAACTCCAACCGTTAACATCCACCAAAATGAATGAGAATCAAATCGGACACGAAGCGTGACCCGAGACATCAAACCGGAGCTTTACCTACAAGGGAAACACCACAAATAACACCGTTGGTAATGATATAACATTGCACAATATCCCCCAAGTGCTTAACTCCCCATATCTCCAAAAATCCCTAAATTCACCCACCGACGTTTGGGTTGGCGTTGGACAGACACCCTCCGGCATCCTAAACGCCAGACTCAGGTCTGCACACCTAGTTTTTCTGTTTTTAACCTTTTCGACCCTTACGACTCGACCCTCAGTCGTTTTAAGCAACCAACAACATTTTATAAATGTTTTAAACACCTAATAACACGACCATACTTCTTTGTGAGGTTCTAAAGACCTCAAACACCGTAAAACGACTATGTGAAGTTCATGACCTCAAATAACTACCGTGTGAGGTTCTTAGACTTCAAATATCACAAAACGACTTGTGAAGTTCATGACCTCAAATAACTACAGTGTGAGGTTCTTAGACTTCAAACTCCTTTATATGATCATATTTACTCCGCTGTGAGGTTCAAAGACCTCAAACAACAATGACAAATAGTGAAGTTCATGACCTCACTTACTACCGCGTGAGATTCTTAGACTTCAAAACCGAATCTTTAACATTTAAATATGTGTACACACACGACACCAATCAATCATTATAAACCATACGTTATTTACCGATATGGGGGATTCAAAGATCCTAATTCCCCCCCCCCTTCCTTTCCAATTGTGAACTTCAAAGACTTCAAACAACAATAATGGTGAAGTTCAAGACTTCAAGCAACAACACAAGTGAAGATCATGACCTCAATTACCACGTGTGAGGTTCTTAGACTTCAAATATCGACTCTAAACATACAAAAAAGTGTTCACACATGTTACTACTCCATATTTATAACCCACAAATTATATACCGACATTGTGAGGTTCAAAGACCCCAATCTCCCTTTACCACTTGTGAAGTTCAAAGACTTCAAACAACAATTCACCCTCCTGACTCTTGCATACAACATAGTTATGCATTACATCACTACATAACAATTAACAATCAAATTGTATGACCTACTTCTATCATTACTAAGAAGGATCCCACATGATCTTCAAAGCTAGCTCCTTTAACACCTCTATGACCTAGAAATTAACTTGCATTTAGAAATCTTATGTTCCCAATTCATTCACCAAATTGAGATTTAAGACACACCTATGATCTAAAGATCAACAACCTAACTTAGTTTGGTTATCACAACCTTAACTAAACCTCCAACACCAAATTCAACCTTTCAACCCGAGTTAACCCGTTTGGGTTTCATCCAACTTCACTCAATTCCCAAAGGTTCTTGATACACCATTTGATTAAGGTTTCTACTAAGTAATGTGTTTATCAACACCATAAACACTCTCCAAAGTCTAATTCACCATTTAAACCATCCCAATCAAAAACCCTGAATTTTTCACCACCACAACCCTAATTTTCAAATCATCAAATTAGATTGGGTTTCCTACATAATAATGTGTCTATCAACACGATAGACACTTATCCAACATCAATTTATCATTTAAACAACACTAGGATGAAAACCCTCAATTCACCCTCAAGAACCCTAATTCTTGAATCTTCAAATTGGATGTTTAGATAATGTTATCTACCTCCCATTACTTGAAATCAAGCTAGGTTATTACTTTAAATCAAGTTATTTACCAACCAAACAACCCAACCCAAAACACACCAAGAACACCAACAATGGTGATTCAAGAGATATAGGAGATGCTTACTTGATGTTTAGAAGATGTTGGACACACCAAAATCGTCTAATTCCACATGCAATACGTTGCTCTTTGATCTCCAGCCCTTCACCTCTTTATCTTTTTCTCTTCGGAAGACACAAACACATATATGTGTGTAATTTGCGCAGCCCCCTCCCCTATATTCCAGCCCTTTCAATATTTACACAAACAGTCCCTGAACATCCAGAAATGACCCCTTTCACCCAAACTAGTTAAAACTCCACTTTTGCAACAAACCTCTAACTTTCATTTTATTTTTTTACACCCTTATAATATGTTTAACATATTATATTATAAACCCGAAAATTGGTTCGTTACATGCGATAGGTACGCTTGCTTATTGTGTGTGTTTAGTTTGAGTATTTATCATTTTATAAATTTAAAACCTGATCTCGTGAAACCATTTCTAAAACAAATATATATTTTTATATTTATTTTATTTATACTAACATGACACACATCAAGTTTTTGGCGCCGTTGCCGGGGACATGGAGATTTCAAGAAAGATTTGAGTTAATAGGATTAGCCTGTTTAACCTTAACATTTATTTTTATGTTTATGTTTGTTTTTATTGTTCTTCACATCAACTTTCATGGATTACAACTACGAGAGTTGTTATGGAGGATACCAACACGACTATGAGTACCACTATTCGGAAGTTTGGTGTGAGATATGTGGGGAACCACACAACACTCAAGATTGTTATCACTATCAAGGGTATTCCACAGATTTTCACCAACCCTACTGGCAACCATATGAGGAAACCACACCGCCCCAAGAAATTAATTACTCAGCTTTAGAACCCGACTCATGGACCCCAGGAAATCTGTTTCGTCATTTGGAAGCAATAAAGGTGAAAGGACCCAAACCGGGTACCTCTCATAGTTGGAAAACATAGCATAAACACAGCTCTTAAACTTTGAATAAAACATTAACAGCATAAGACTTTTACATTTCCGAGTCATTTAAAACTTTCATCATAACATTGTCAACTTCCATAAACTAAAGTAATAGGGATGTCAGTCTTGATCAGCAGCAGCCTTCCAGCCATCCTTTCCAAGCTATCTCAGCTCCAGACACGTTTCTATCCTTTATTACCTGATGTACATACTAAAATAGCCAGCTAACGTTGGTGAGTTCAAGTTTTAACATCATTTTAATAAGTAACCATTCATTCACATGTTAATCATATAAAACATGTTTATTGAAAACATACTTTATACTACTAAGTGAAGCGAATTACAATACTACATGTAATCCTTACTTAGCCAGTTTTCTTAACATTGTTGTTTATTTCATTCTTTCGATTACGTTCATTATAGTCCATGAGGGACACTTTCTTTCTTTATATTTCATTTCATTTCAGTCCATAAGGACGCCTTTACATTACAGTCCACAAGGGACACTTTACTTTACTTTAAAGCCCATGAAGGACACTTTACTTTTAAGTCCACGAAAGACACTATATACCCACGAAGGATCACTTTCTTTTGGTTAGAATCCCTAAGTCTCAACGTCCGAAGGCTACTCTCACCGGATTGCTATGAGGGACCTTTTACTATTACTTTGGTGACCGTCATCATCGGGATAACCGTCGCTACCCCCTATTAACCAGTTGCAACTTCCTCGGTTCAGTGCCCTTTCGAGCACTATCCCGATTATTCATATGGCAGGCATACAACCAATGCCATGCCACTGCCATACGCTTAGGGTAGTACCAGCCATAAAGACTATGCTACTACCTCAAGACTTGCTTCGGTGTAACCATACTCGGATAAAGGCAACATAACAAACATAGTTCTTTAGTCCCCGTTCGTTTTGCTTTTTGTTTATAAAGCATATATTTTAGATAAACTATTCAATTTCACTTACATTCATTTATAAAACATAACGTTAGATAAACGCATCTGTTAGCTTTTACTTGTTTACAAAACGTTAATTAAGTAAACCCTTTTTTTCTTTCTTACTATTTATGCTTAGGTAATAAAATACATTTATTATAAACGTCCGTTAATTGAGCATGCACACCACCCTAAAACAGTAAAAATAGGGGTTCTTGAACTCACCTAATAATGCTAGCCTCAAGGTATCATCTACTGTCCAAACGATGTCACGCACAATCTGGGTACATGGATAATGATCAGGTCTATACAAAACTATTGGGTTCTACATTTTTGTTCTAGCGAACTTAAGGTAAGTTCTCCTCTTTTGTATCAAGCGAACATAAAAGGTTCGCCCCTTTTGACTAGAAGCGAACATATTAGGTTTGCCATAATTTGTGGCTAGCAAACTTCTCAGGTTCGCTGACATGTTTGCCCTTTGGAACCCAGCGAAACTACTAAGTTTGCCAAGTTTACAACTAAGCGAACATGTTAAGGTCACTGTCCCTTGATTCAGGTGAACATACCAAGTTCGCCTACACCAGTTACTTCCCCAGTAACCCTATCTTTGCATGTCAATGGCGGCTCCGGTTAAACACGATCAAGATACAAACTTTTTACATTCAAAACATTCCTTTTACTTTCGTGATACTAGATCTACGATCAGTTTCTTAATCCATACGTAAAAACCTTTCCTTTATTTATCAAAATAACCTGAAAACCCTTAAACATATAAAAACTCACTTTTCAAACACAAATTCAGATCTGAACCTTTAAATGCGTAAAGCTTCCAACTTTAATTGTTCAAAAGACTAGAAATCATCTTATATCTATAAATCCTTCACAACTTGTTGCTAAAAATATAAACTTTACACAAAGTTCTTACCTTTGCTAGATTTGCTGACACACATACGAGTAGCTCAAAACTTTAGCAAACGAACTCCGATTGAGGTGATTCAAGCGTCCACGGAACTGTCTCATAGAGATCTACCATATCCCCACTTAGCCGCCACCGAAAGCCAACTCTGCCGTCGCCAGAAAGCTGAAACAGTCGACGGAATCCCTTAAAAATCGTTGTTCTGTTCGGGACAGCAAAACCCAACCTCCAGGCATCCAAATCAAAAACCCAACGGTGGAAGTCTTCGTTTATGTTCTACGAAGCTCCAGTCCAAATTTGAGAATGATCGGGCAGTTAGATCTCCAGGGATTGTCTGATCTTTTCTACTACGTATCACAAAAACCGGATTTTCCCTATTTCCTCTTTTCCTTTTCGCCAGAAAGCCGAAACAGTCGCCGGAATCCCTTAAAAATCGTTGTTCTGTTCGGGACAGCAAAACCCGGCCTCCAGGCACCCAAATTAAAAACCCAACGGTGGAAGTCTTCGTTTATGTTCTATGAAGCTCCAGTCTAAATTTGAGAATGATCGGGCGGTTAGATCTCTGGGGATCGTCAATCTTTGCTGCTAGGTATCACAAAAACAGGATTTTTCCCTATTTCCTCTTTTCCTTTTTCCTTTTGGTTGAAAAATTGGGGGAAAATGAGATGGGTTACACCAATTTAAAGCCTTCTAATGTAACCTAGTTTCCCCTCCAAGTTTGTCCTCCATTTTACGTTTTCTACCCCGGACTTTTCAATAATATAACCGTTCATGCTTATCCACGTGTTTTTCTAAAATCGGGATGTTACAAATGGTTCAGATCTTAAAGCGCTATCCAACTGGACAACAAGATGATCCCTTCAAAGTCCAAGAATCGGAAGTCATAGCTCCAACATATCTAGTAGGGTCAAGTGAGTCTAAGGAGCAAGAACCTTCCCGCTTCACAAGCATGGATCAGTCGGAAGTGAGACCGAATGATTCAGAGGAGAAGGTTACTGCAACTTTACAATCACTTCTTGACTTCTCTGAGAGGCTGGAAGCTAAAAAATCAAAGGAGTCAGAAGAACGAAGCTCTAAAGAAGAATTGGAGGGAATCCTAAATATGGAAGCACAGGAAGGATGTATGGAACAGTCTAGAGTTCCTGTCACTTCAGAGACAACATCATATGAAGAACCAGATTGTGAGACCAACATCTAGGAGGAGATTATGTAGGAGGAAGTATTCACCAACAAAAAAATGACAATGGTGGGACCTCTTCCTAGCAACAGTGATAGCTGACCTGTGACTAAGCATATCAATGACTCATTCCATGAATCACATATGCCACAAGATAGGGCACATCACTCTGAGGACCACTTCTAATGGACGAAACAATGTTCATCCAATAAAAATTACGTGACAAAATTATCACACCGGGGTGACCGTCTCCTTCACTATATGGGTTTCTTGAAGTTTGGTCCAAGAAATTTCAAGTGGTGGTGGCGTGATTTAATTACATTGTTTTCTTTAGATACTTTTCAATAGAGCATTCTAAATTTGGTAGGTTTACAAAAAATTTCAAAATTTCAAATCAATCAATCCAAAAAAAAATTAAAACTAAAAATAGACATTGAAAATACATAAATCAATGATTCACCCATTTTAGAACAAAAAAGATGAAGGTATTAAAAATAGAAAATTAGGGAAAATCTTTAATTTATGAAATTGGGTCACTTAATGGGGGAATTTGGCTCGGACCATTGGGACAAACCACCTATATCTATTTGCCACATGATTCGGTTCGTCGAAACCTTTCCGTCCCCTGGTCGGGGACCCTCTAACTCCAAACCTAGCTCAAGTTATGATTATTTCAAGTTTGAATTCTTTTTACCCTGTTCTCCCTTGTCCAGCTGGTTTAGGATGGACTCCACTAATTCCTCGATCAGCTTATCATCACATCGTTTTCATGGTTGTCAAATGGGTTGGATGATCCTCTCCATATTACAAGCCACCCAGTTGACAAGATTATTCCACCACTTGCACTAAATTGGAAATTCACGAAGCACGTACGGGTCCGGCCAACGACCCTTAAATAAACGTGGCGCTTCCGCGAGGCAACCCGATGATCATGAATAGATTGAGAAGTTGGTGCATATGGCATAACACATGGACCTCAGGTTTGGTTTTCTAAGTTTAAGTTTATCGTACTTCAGCCCCTAGGTATGCCTTCTCGATACTAGGACCTTAGTAGCTTAACTACTACCTGTAATTTCCGTTTTCTTTTCTTAGTTTTTCTTTGTGTGTCAAGTAGCGTAGCATCACCAAGTAGTTTCTTTATTTCTTTGATGAGTTCCACTCCACCTCTACAAGCATGGACACCGGCAAACCACATCAAATGTGTGAGAGATTTGATAGAAGTTTTTGGCGTCGCACTGACTACAATCACAAACATTGGCCATAGGTTATATACCAAATTGACCGAGGGAGTACCAGTTTCTTATCCCTTAAAACTTCATACATTAAAATTACTGCATAGCATTTCATTACATGCATTTTTACATTGAGGGCAATGCACAGTTTTAAATGTAAGGTGAGGAATTAGAGATTCAGGACAAATTTATTTCCTGAAAAATTTTCTACCCATTTGACTAAAACCATACTTTAACTGAAAACTTATATTCCTAAAAACCCTAAAATTTTTTGAAATTTTAAAAAACCCAAAAAACTAAAACCTCTTTGAGTTCGCGCTTAAATAAAATAAAAGGAATAAATGGAAACATGGCAAATAGAAACAAATAGATATTATGCATAACGATTCACTAAACCCTATCCCATCAGTTTTTCATGTGAGAATAATCTGAGCCTTTCATGAGCATTATTGTTATCATATTTTCACATGCTCTTTCGTTTGGTATACTGAGTGTTTTTCTATCGAATTCTATTCATAACTAGAACTTGTATGACTTATACATATCAAGACCATGAACTAGTAGTTGTATGGAAATGATTGAGGAACCTAGGACTTTACTACCCTTATATAACTCAAAATACCAAAAAAATATCCGCCTAGATAGCCCTTTGAGCCTTAGCCTTTTCATTTCTACTACCCACATTTATCACCAAACCAGCTTTTCGTAAAAACCGATTATTGGCTAACTGTCTTCAAGATGGAGAATTATTAGTTTGTCATATGTCGTTATTTCAAGTTTGCAACCGTTAAGACAATTTGGAATGGATCTGATACACTCAAGGAATTGAAATACACAAAAAGAAGTGGATGTAATAGGAAGAAACAACCGAACGATTTACAAGGAAGATATGGAAAATATTTCAAGGAAATTGAGGAAAAGGTTTTATTGACAAAGCAGTTTAAGTTCAAAAAAAAAAAGAGAAGTTGGTCTTTTACCGGTTAGACCTTAAAGATCTGGAAATCCATTCTTTCGATTTCAACTCCAATAGTTTCTTTCTCAATTATAATCTCAGGTTCAACAACCATATCCGACTCCCCTGAGTTAATTAAGTCACAGTGGCATCAGCATTTTGACGCTAACCTAAACCACCACTAACATCTGGTTCGTCATGATCATTATGTTTATTTACATTAGTTGTGTGACAAGCATCATCCACAACACCAACAACTTTCTCCCCTGGGCGTCAACACGCTCTAAAAGTTGTGATAACAAAATTTGCATTTCAGCAATCTGTCTATTCTGAGCATTAATATCTTGTTGATGCTGGAAATCACTTGCTTGAAGCACATCAACTTGAGTCTACAAACTTGTTACTTGATTTTGTAAGCTATGCACCTGAGATTCTAAAGCATTAATCCTGGCATCTCTAGGATCCGGAGTTGTAGAAGTACCTGCTTCATATTGAGTATGGGATATAGTAGGAGTTCTTTGTGGAGTAGGATATTTTGATGGAACTTGACTGATAATCCAAGAGTCCACAAAGTCCACATCAGTTTGTGCAGCTTGGATAGCCTAAGCCATTAGTTTTTGTGATTCTGGAGAAGGAGCATAATCAGAATCAGACGATTCATCTTGTAATGTTCTCTTTCCAAGAACTGCACCGGGAGGAGGACCCCTTGCAGTCTTGTGTCTTGGTAATTTCAATTTCTTCTTACCTAGTGACTTCTTCCTTTTGGACACCATCTTTGTAGGAAGTGCCTCTTTCCGAGGAACTTTGTCCAACTAAGCATAATGCCCAGGACTAAAGTCCTTTGATCTTTCTCCCATAGCATCATTCCCATCACTTTCAGTAGCACTCGAGTCTCTACTAGAACTATAACTTGTATCTTCAGCTTGTACATGTTCTGCCTGAGGTGGAGATGGAACAATAACTTCAACATTCTCCTCAATCAATACTTCTTCATTTTCATTAACTGGTTGATCAACATTTTCATTCAAAACATTTCACCATTACCTGCATCATTATCATCATCATTAGCATCATCATCTACATCATTAGCATCATCATCACCATCATCATTATCATCATCATTAGGTTCATCTTGTTGCTGTGCGGGAGGTAATTCCTTGGCAGGATTAGCATGAATCCAATTATCATTTGGTGGTGTAACATAATTAGGGTTAATAATGTGCCCAAACATCGGAGTAACAACCAGAATCAATGCTGGATTTTGTTGTTTTATGTTGTTACAATTAGAGAATATCCTCTTAGTCATTGGAGTAAGAGTTAATCTTGGATTCAGCGGGGGCAAGTTGGGAATAAGATGGTTAATAACGACCTTCAATAATCGAGGGTACATTAAGAAAACCTGACCCTCAGGCGGTGTAATTTGAGTAACCAACTCCCGAAATATGTAAAGAGCAAAGTTAAACAACCGATTTAGAGTTAACACCACCATGGCTGCTTGCAAAGACGATTTCAATCCATCAGTGTCTGCTTTCCTTGGAGACAAACAATGAATAATCACCTGCATAAAGTACCGCCACTGACCCACTAGACCTCCCTTACGTGCTTGAGAATCATTCGGTCTTCCATGATAACCCATTCTTTGAAAACACCCAGTAATAAGAACATTTGTGTAACATTTATGATTTTATTACCTTTAGTTCCAATTCAATGTAACGCATTCAATTCCAAAATCTACTACATTGATTTATTCCATTCATACCAACAATCAAACCCTAAATCACAATACAAATTCACGGGTTTTACACGGGTATACAATTATAAATACATAATAGATATAAAGATAACCATTGATATCAAATAAATTAAATTCGTCCTTAATTCATAATATTATAAAAATGGAACTTCCTATATAAATAGTTCAAGATAAAATAATTAATAGTTGTTGATTTCAAGTTTTATAAAAACTAATTTTATTACAAAACTCCAATTTAAAATTTAGTCTTTAATTTTGGACCCGTTCACCCGAAATCGAACCCATCCAAGAATTTTGAACACTTAACATCCCTCTTTGACTTTTAAAAGTCAACAGAGGTGAAATCTTGCAAATTCAATCTTGAAATCAATCAAATCCGTATTCAATGGACTTGCCCTATTATGCTTGAACGATTCCCGGCCCTTCCAACACAGTTTTCAAACCAAGTTAACAAATTCCGCGACATAATTCAAATTTCAAATGGGTTTGACTTTACAGAGTCAAACCAAGCCAAATTGAATTCAAAATCAAGAAATTCAAACCCATTGATATCCGTAAATCACGCTCAGTCATTACTACTATGAATTGGGACACTAATCGCGACTAAATTCATCAAATTTCTATTTAATTCACGCGTAAACCACGTTACAGCTGTTTCCCTACTCTTCCGAATCAAATCAACAAATTAAGCGAAATTGATCAGTTTGGATTATTCACACATCTTCACAAAACCTTTTTGAAAACCTTATCAGCACTTACTAACTCGGCATTCACCTCTGGAACTCCGCGCGAGCTCTAAGAACACCGAGCCCATACATCCCGTCAATCATCTTCGATTCGTAATCGTTTCAGGTAATAGTTATACCAATGGTTTCGTTTTAATACCCAACTCAAAAGCCCCATGATTCCGAGCCTTTTTACAATCAAAAGTTAATCTAATTTTGCTCAAGAACAATCTAGGGTTCGTTTCCTTTTAATCGGCCAAGCACACATCAAACGAGCACGGAAATCCAATTAAGTTACATCATTAAATTCAGAATCCTTTGATTATCAGAAACCCTAAACCCTTTCGTTAATTAAACTCACCGATATTCGATTAGGGTTTCGATCAGGAAATCGGGTTTGGGTTTGGGATGATCATGGCAAATCGTTGATTTGGGTTTGCTTATTTATGTATAGCGGGTGGGTATCTTTCAAGGCCTCTGCCAAGTTCCTTCGGTTAAAACGCGCGACCCGTATACGTATGGTCGCGGGTTCGAAACCCACACTCGGTGGTTCTTTTTGCGCGTGCCTCAAGCCAGACCCGACCGCCTGCACTGATCAGGTTTTATCCAAATCAAAATGACTTTATAACATGATAAGCTCCTGGTCCAGTGGTTGCGGCTGGAGACTCACACAACAGCCACCCAGGTTCGAACCGGGTGAGCTGCATATTTTTTTAAAAATCGATTTTTAAAGCTCCAGAAATTTTATAAAAAATATTTTTATAAACCTTACAATATTTGTAACAGAATAACACCAGATTTGTAAATTTTCAATATAAATTCAGTTTTATTACGAATTGCGTTGTTCAAATTGTATATTAAATAATTAAAATAAAAATTTAGATATTATATAATTAAATGAAATTAACTTCCAAATAAAATATTTGTTTTTATAAAGTTTATAAAATTTCAACTTTATTTAAATCAAATACTTATTTTTAAAATGATAAATGAATAAATAGGTTTATTTATTATAAACTATAAAAAAAGGGGGTTAAAAGTATATTTATACATATCATTTTAACATCCTTATTAATAAATATCATTTTCACACCTTTATAAAAAAATATTATTTTTACACATTTTTATAAATAAATAAATAAGGCAAAATTATTTATTTAATTTATGTTTAAGATAATCCACACACTATTTTCATAACTAAATAACTAAACATCAATTATTTAAATTATTTAGTTATTCAAACTCAAACCCCAATTAAAATATTTTAAAACTATTCATTTCAAATCTTTCATTTTATACAAAACCAATTCAAGAACAAACCACAGTTTCCTACACTCCTGTACATACTACCACTCTTTGTACACACACTCAATTAAATCCGAGACTTAGACCTAGACTATCGTACACATTATTAATTTGATATATATTACACACTAGGTTAACGTGGTGAATTACAAGAATCATTTTGCTATCTAGTGTCGCGTGCTAACTGCTCCCTTGATCCAAGTGAGTATTACATAGCCCCTTTTCTCTTTTACACTTTTGGGGTGATTCATTAATTTTATACAAATAATAGCTTACATTTACACAAACTACACAAACACAAATCCTATTTACATTCATGTGTGAAAATTCGAGCTTTATGTTTGAGTGCTAGGTGTGTTAACTTTTGTGCGCAAATTTTGTGCAATCATTAACTATTTAAGCCGACTGTTAACAATGATAGATCTATTGAGTCTGACAAACCCACCCAGATTCGGGTGATTGTTACCGACAACACAATTTGCATGCTAGTTACAAAGGTTTGATTGTACTTTAGTTACACAATAGTTGCTCCCCATAAATTCCTTATTTATCATGACATGTAAGGATTTGCTTATTCATTACACTATCTATGTACAAACCTATGTATGCTCACCAACTTTTTATTCGACCTTATTTTATTTATGTTTCAGGTGCTAATATGTGAGTTTAATCAAGACATGCTACACATAAGTTTGGACTTAGTTAATTTAAATTCAAAGAACAATTTGTATTTTCTTTTATGTACTTGTTGAATTTTGCTATTTCTGTTGGAATTGTTTGAAATGAAATTGATGATTAAATATTGATATCTAGTGAACCTTGTGCTCATGAACAGTCTACATGTCCCGCCCCGACGTTTCCGCCGTCGGTTGGGGTGTGACATATTGGTATCAGAGCCTTGGTTATAGGGAACTAGGTTATTAGACACCCTTGACCTAGACTATAACTTTAGGACACCCACTTATACCATGCTTCATGATTATGTGTTATGTGCTACATGCTATGTGTTACATGCTTATTATATTAATTTTTATTTCATTTTGGTACCTTATTTGTTAAAGTTCATGACTCATTGACTATACCTAAATAATAAATTAAATAAAACAATATCCCTACCCTTACCCTAAACCTCATAACCTTCTTGCCTACTTCTTTATCATTATCATCATAGCATGTGGAGACTTCATGGAGTTAAATCTATAAAAATTTCTTTATTTCCTCGTTAAGGCTTTTAAACTTTGTTAATTATTTGAGGACACGTGCAATCTGGAAGGGTGACACCTGTATTCTGGGTTTTCTGTCTAGGAAAGAATTTCGTATAAATCCCAATCAACCGAGGGACCCGTATGCTTTCCTGGGAATTCCCGGGGTGAGTGTTTACTTATAGGCTAAAGCATGTCTCCTTGAAAAATTATATGAGTTTAATTAACCTTAATGTGTCACAGTATTCAAATAATTATATCATTATTTGAGTACAATATGACTTACTATTTTATTTGTTATCTTATCTTTTAAATTCAATCAACCTTCATAAGGTCTTACATCTCTTCTTGTGTTGTGCAAATCTATAGAATGCCTCCCCGTCGTGCTACCGTGGCCAACAACAACACTGATATTGCTGCTATCCTTGCACAACTTGTAATTCAACTCACTAAAGTTAATGGTGCCACAAACGGTAACCATGGAACTAATGGTGGTGGTGGTGCCAACACACCGCAATGTACTTCAAGCATTTCAATTCGTGTAACCCTCTCAAGTTCTATGGTACCGAAGGAGCTACGGGACTCCTTCAATGGTTTGAAAGTATTGAGGGCACTTTCCTCAATAGTGACTGCCCCAATGACCTTCGTGTCCATCATGCCACAAGTGTCTTCCAAAAACGGGCATTCACGTGGTGGAATGTGGAAAAGAGAACCAGAGGTGTAGAGGCAACCATGGCCTTACCATGGGATGAGGTTAAGAGACTAATGACCAAAGAGTTCTGTCCTCGGAATGAAGTGAGGAAGCTGGAAGCTGAGTTTTGGGATCTTACCCAAGACAGTGGTGAAAGTCTGGCTTATACAACCCGGTTTCATGAACTGAGTCTTCTTGTGCCCCACATAGTCACACCCTTATCCCGTTGCATTGAAAAGTACATCGGTGGACTACCTAGGCAGATTCAGGATACTGTCTTAGGGAGAAATCCCTCCACACTCGAAGTTGCTATCCGATTATCTGGTACTTTGACCGACAACCATGTAAAAGCAGGTACTCTGACTAGGAAAGGCACCAAGAAAGCTCCCGACACCACAACCCCTCCATACACATCAAAGAAGCCAAAACTGAACCCTACCACAATAATAGAAAAAGAAAGGCTAGAAATTTTGATGTGGTCACTCCTGCTATGCCTGTAAACCAGGTTGCTCCCATGGCTCAAGCACCAGCCAAGAAGCCATATGTGGGGACCTACCCACTCTGTGCCACATGCAATTATCACCATCCCCAAACCATTCCCTGTCGCCTTTGCACTCACTGTGGAAAGTATGGCCATACGGTCAATGTTTGTAGAGCCAAATCACTTGCAGGCCAAGCCAACCCACCAACCCGAACCAATCAACAAGTGGCTAATCAAGGTGCTCCTGCCATAGCAAATGGGTGTACTTGTTATGAATGTGGCAACCCAAACCACTTCCTTGACCAATGCCCGAAGTTTATCAATGCTAGACAAGGCGGAGCTCGTGGGCTTGCTTTCAACATCAACGCCAATGAAGCTCAAGCCAACAATGATGTGGTCAACGGTACGTTCCTTGTTAATAGTCAATATGTCTCCATTTTATTTGATACCGGTGCAGATAAAAGTTTCGTGTCACTTAACTTTGAACCCTTACTTGCCAAAACACGGTCCAAATTAGAGAAAACCTTCACTGTCGAAGTAGCAAATGGTGACTCCCTTACAATAGACTCCGTTATCCACGACTGTTCTCTAGAACTTAATGATCACACATTTCCAATCAACCTCGTGCCAATGCCGCTAGGAAGTTTTGATATCATCATAGGCATGGATTGACTGTCAAATCACCATGTCGAAGTCATCTGTTTTGAGAAGTGCATCCAAATACCCCTTCCGTCGGGAGAAACGTTGAGAGTCTTTGGTGAAAAACCTTACAAAGGACTCAGATTAATGTCATGCACTACTGCTCAAAAGTACCCACGAAAGAAGTACGTAGCCTTCTTAGCCCATATTGTTCAAAAGGATGTCAAAGAGAAGAATATTCAAGACATCCCCATCATCCGGGACTTTCCCAAAGTATTCCCCGAAGAGTTATCCGGTCTTCCACCTGCTCGGCAAGTAGAATTTCGCATTGACCTTGTACCTGGAGCTAACCCAGTGGCTAGAGCTCTATACCGTCTTGCACCTTCTGAAATACAGGAACTTGCAAGCCAACTCCAAGAACTCTCCGACAAGGTCTTCATCCGTCCAAGTCATTCACCGTGGGGTGCACCTTCTTATTCTTCAAGAAGAAGGATGGATCATTCCGCATGTGTATTGACTACCGCGAACTCAAGAAGCTTACTATCAAGAACCGTTATCCATTGCCTAGAATTGATGACCTCTTTGATCAACTTCAAGGCTCTACTTGTTTCTCGAAGATTGATCTTCGATCTGGTTATCACCAACTCCGTGTACAAGAGGAAGATATTCCAAAGACTGCCTTCCGAACAAGGTATGGTCACTATGAGTTAATGGTCATGCCTTTTGGGCTAACCAATGCACCACGGCTTTCATGGACCTCATGAATCGTGTGTGCAAACCATACCTCGACAAATTCGTGATCGTCTTCATTGATGATATCTTAATCTACTCCAAGAATAAATCCGATCATGAACAACACCTTAGATTGGTTTTGGACCTCTTGAGAAAAGAGCAACTATATGCCAAGTTCTCCAAATGTGAATTTTGGCTAAAGGAGGTTCAATTCCTGGGTCATATCATCAACGAAAAAGGAATTCATGTTGACCCTGCTAAGATCGAAGCTGTTAAGAATTGGAATGCCCCTAAGACCCCCACCGAAGTTCGTTCATTTCTTGGTCTTGCGGGATATTATCGTCGTTTCATTTCAAATTTCTCTAAGATTGCTGTTCTACTCACCGCTTTGACCCACAAGGGTAAACCTTATGAATGCGGACCAAAGCAATAAGAAGCCTTCCAAACTCTCAAGTAAAGGTTGTGCGATGCTCCTATTTTGACTCTCCCCGACGGGAATGATGATCTAGTTGTCTACTGTGACGCTTCCAACCAAGGGCTCGGTTGTGTCCTCATGCAACGAGGTAAAGTAATCGCTATGCATCAAGGCAACTTAAGATTCACGAGAAGAATTATACAACGCACGGCCTCGAATTGGGTGCGGTTGTATTCGCATTGAATATTTGGAGACATTATCTCTATGGCATGAAATGTGTGGTGTTCACCCGACCACAAAAGTCTCCAACACATCTTCAACCAAAAAGAACTCAATATGAGGCAACGATGTTGGGTTGAACTCCTTAACGACTATGACTGCGAGATTCGTTACCATCCTAGCAAGGCGAATGTTGTAGCCGACGCTTTGAGTCGAAAGGACCATGTCATGCTTCTTTGTATCCAAATTCAAACTGACATTCAAAATCGCATCTTAGAAGCTCAACACGTCTCGGTCACCGAGGGTAACATGTACGAGCAAATGTCGTGTGGTGTTGAACTTCTGCTTGAATCAAAACCCAATGGCTTACTGTATTACTTGAACCGTATTTGGGTCCCCGATCGCGATGATCTCCGTACATTTCTCATGAACGAGGCCCACAAGACTCGTTATTCTATCCATCCTGGTGCGGATAAAATGTACCAAGACCTTCGCGAACAATATTGGTGGCCCGGTACGAAGAAAGACATCGCTCTCTATGTTGCCAAATGTCTAACTTGCTCCAAAGTCAAAGCCGAACATCAACGTCCTTCCGGTTTACTTGAACAACCGGAAATTCCCGTGTGGAAATGGGAGAACTTAGCTATGGATTTTATTACCAAGCTCCCTCACACCTCAAGTGGTTATGATAGCATTTGGGTGATCATTAACCGCCTCACCAAATCTGCTCATTTCTTACCTATCCGTGAAGACTATCGGGTTAGGAAATTGGCCCAAATTTACATAGACGAAATTGTGAGCCGTCACGGTGTTCCCTTAAACATAATCTCCGATAGAGATGCTCGATTCACCTCCCGGTTCTGGCAATCTCTCCAAACTACTCTTGGTACACGATTGGATTTAAGCACGACTTACCACCCCCAAACTGATGGTCAGACCGAGCGTACAATCCAAACTCTTGAAGACATGCTTAGAGCTTGTGTAATTGATTTTGGTGTAATTGATTTTGGTGGCAATTGGGATTCACGTCTACCCCTAATTGAATTCTCTTACAACAATAGCTACCAAACAAGTATCAATATGGCCCCATTTGAAGCTCTCTATGGCCGTAAGTGCCGTTCTCCTATCTGTTGGAACGAGATTGGTGAAGCACAAATCACCGATCCCGAGCTAATCCAAGAAACATCCGATAAGATTATTCAAATCCGTGACAATATTCAAGTAGCGAGGAGTTGGCAAAAGAGTTATGCCGATAAACGACGGAAACCTTTGGAATTCCAAATCGGTGACCTTGTTCTTCTAAAGGTGTCTCCATGGAAGGGTGTGATCCGTTTTAGAAAGAAAGGCAAATTAGCACCTCGCTATGTGGGTCCATTCAAGATCCTTGAAAGTATTGGGAAGGAGGCTTAAAAACTCGAGCTACCGCCATCACTTGGCAATGTGCATCCTACATTTCATGTGTCTAACCTAAAGAAATGCCTTGCTGATGAGAATCTCCATATACCTCTTGACGACGTGCGCATTGACGAAACGATGCACTTCGTTGAGAAACCTGTAGAGATCATGGATCGCGAGATCAAACAACTCAAGCGAAGCCGTATTCCTATTATTAAAGTTCGTTGGGAATCAAAGCGTGGTCCTGAATTTACTTGGGAACGTGAGGACCAAATGAAGCTCAAGTACCCTCACCTCCTTACTGATTCAGTCGCCTCAACTAGCTAAATTTTGGGACGAAATTCTCTCAACATGGGGATACTGTAACATTTCTGATTTTATTACCTTTAGTTCCAATTCAATGTAACAAATTCAATTCCAAAATCTAGTACACTGATTTATTCCATTCATACCAACAATCAAACCCTAAATCACAATACAAATTCACGGGTTTTACACGGGTATACAATTATAAATACATAATAGATATAAAGATAATCATTGGTATCAAATAAATTAAATTCGTTCTTATTTCATAATATTATAAAAATGGAACTTCCTATATAAATAGTTCAAGATAAGATAAATAATAGATTTTGATTTCAAGTTTTATAAAAACTAATTTTATTACAAAACTCCAATTTAAAATTTAGTCTTTAATTTTGGACCCGTTCACCCGAAATCGAACCCATCCAAGAATTTTGAACACTTAACATCCCTCTTTGACTTTTAAAAGTCAACAAAGGTGAAATCTTGCAAATTCAATCTTGAAATCGGTCAAATCTGTATTCAATGGACTTGCCCTATTATGCTTGAACGATTCCCGGCCCTTTCCAACACAGTTTTCAAACCAAGTTAACAAATTTCGCGACATAATTCAAATTTCAAATGGGTTTGACTTTACAGAGTCAAACCAAGCCAAATTGAATTCAAAATCAAGAAATTCAAACCCATTGATATCCGTAAATCACGCTCAGTCATTACTACTATGAATTGGGACACTAATCGTGACTAAATTCATCAAATTTCTGTTTAATTCACGCGTAAATCACGTTACAGCTGTTTCCCTACTCTTCCGAATCAAATCAACAAATTAAGCGAAATTGATTAGTTTGGATTATTCACACATCTTCACTAAACCTTTTTGCAAACCTTCACAGCACTTACAAACTCGGCATTCACCTCTGGAACTCCGGCGAGCTCCAAGAACACCGAGCTCCTGCATCCCGTCAATCGTCTTCGATTCGTAATCGTTTCAGGTAATAGTTATACCAATAGTTTCGTTTTAATACCCAACGTATAGAGATCATGGATCGCGAGATCAAACAAGGCCTCTGCCCTGTTCCTCCGATTAAAACGCACGACCCGTATACGTTTGGTCGCGGGTTCGAAACCCACACTCGGTGGTTCTTTTTGCGCGTGCCTCAAGCCAGACCCGACCTCCTGTACTGATCGGGTTATATCCAAATCAAAATGACTCTATAACATGATAAGCTTCTGGTCCAGTGGTTGCGGCTTGAGACTCACACAACAGCATCCCGGGTTTGAACCGGGTGAGCTGCATATTTTTTTAAAAATCGATTTTTAAAGCTCCAGAAATTTTATAAAAAATATTTTTATAAACCTTACAATATTTGTAACAGAATAAAACCATATTTGTAAATTTTCAATATAAATTCAGTTTTATTACGAATTGCGTTGTTCAAATTGTATATTAAATAATTAAAACAAAAATTTAGATATTAAATAATTAAATGAAATTAACTTTCAAATAAAATATTTATTTTATAAAATTTCAACTTTATTTAAATCAAATACTTATTTTTAAAATGATAAATAAATAAATAAGTTTGTTTATTATAAACTACAAAAAAGGGGGTTAAAAGTATATTTATAAATATCATTTTCACATCCTTATTAATAAATATCATTTTCACACCTTTATAAACAAATATTATTTTTACACATTTTTATAAATAATCAAATAAGGCAAAATTATTTATTTAATTTATGTTTAAGATAATCCACACACTATTTTCATAACTAAATAACTAAACATCAATGATTTAAATTATTTAGTTATTCAAACTCAAACCCCAATTAAAATATTTTAAAACCATTCATTTCAAATCTTTCATTTTATACAAAACCAATTCAAGAACAAACCACAGTTTCCGACACTCCTGTACATACTACCACTCTTTATACACACACTCAATTAAATCCGAGACTTAGACCTAGACTATCGTACACGTTATTAATTTGATACATATTACACACTAGGTTAACGTGGTGAATTACAAGAATCATTTTGCTATCTAGTCTCGCGTGCTAACTGCACCCTTAATCCAAGTGAGTATTACATAGCCCCTTTTCTCTTTTACACTTTTGGGGTGATTCATGAATTTTATACAAGCAATAGCTTACATTTACACAAACTACACGAACACAAATCCTATTTACATTCATGTGTGAAAATTTGAGCTTTATGTTTGAGTGCTAGGTGTGTTAACTTTTGTGTGCAAATTATGTGCAATCATTAACTATTTAAGCTGACGATTAACAATGATAGATCTATTGAGTCTGACAAACCCACCCAGATTGGGGTGATTGTTACCGACAACACAATTTGCATGCTAGTTACAAAGGTTTCATTGTACTTTAGTTACACAATAGCTGCTCCCCATAAATGCCTTATTTATCATGACATGTAAGGATTTTCTTATTCATATTTATACACTATCTATGTACAAACCTATGTATGCTCACCAACTTTTTAGTTGACCTTATTTTATTCATGTTTCAGGTGCTAATGTGTGAGTTTGATCAAGACATGCTACACATAAGTTTGGACTTAGTTAATTTAAATTCAAAGAACAATTTGTATTTTCTTTTATGTACTTGTTGAATTTTGCTATTTGTGTTGGAATTGTTTGAAATGAAATTGATGATTAAATATTGAAATCTAGTGAACCTTGTGCTCATGAACAGTCTACATGTCCCGTCTCGATGTTTCCGCCGTCGGTTGGGGTGTGACAATTTGGCAGCATAATAAGGTCTATGTTAACTCCTCCTAAATTCAAAGCAGCTCTGATTGTATCCACTAAAATTGAAATCTCCTGATTATTAACAGTAGCACGAATCACACTTGGATCCACATTTGTGTCATGATGTAACATCTCGTAAATTCGAAAGCTAATGGCATGGGTCGGGGGTTGACCCTAATCCTTACTAAACGGATGTGTTTGCAAAGATGGCGCACTTATGGTAAATCGATGGGTCTAAAAGGGGTCGGTTAGCCACAAAGGGAACGATTAGGATCGAAAACGCAAAAAAGGGAACCCGGGGAAGGAATCAGGTGGCGGTGGTGTATCCGGGGTTTGGAAGGAATCAGGTGAGGGCTGCCGGGGGTGGTGGTGCTCGACGGCCGCAAAGAAGCATGTGGTGGCCAGGAGGATGGCCGTAGTGGTGAGCCGAGGAGCCGGCAGTGGCTTGTGTTGGTGGTGGCCGATTAGGGTATTGGCTAGATAAGGAGGACGAGGGCGGAGCACGAGACGGTGGTGCACAACGGGTTCGGCTCGGGCTTCGTAAGACATTGTGCATGGTTACACTTATATGTTGCATGGCTTGCATGTGGGTATGAGACCCGGCTCGAGTACTTGTGCTCTCGTGAGATTTCAGTTTGTATGGTGACAATGTGAATGCATGGAAACTAGGGTGTCGCATGGTGAATGAGTTGTGCGGAGGAGACGAGTATCGGGAACGTATATGTTTTTACGTAGTGACATATGTTTAGGATGCACGCTGACTATGTGATCATGCGTTATCAGGTTCGGATTCGTGCAAGGGGGCGTTGCAGTACTTACAAAGGATCTTCAAACCGGTGAGTTTCTAATCCCCTCTTTTTAAAATGTTTTTGACGTTTTTGGGGCTATCGTACATACTTTCGAGACATGATTTATTACATTAAATGTGTATCAAGCTTTGGGGCTAACCCGATAAGTTAACGAATTTAAGTATTTAAATATGGGGCTAAGGGACTATGCATTTTCCTTAAGATGTGTAGGTCATACGAGTACGACTAGGTGGGTAAATGGTCGTGGACCGTATAGTGACCTAATAGGGGTGAGTCAGGATTGTATTTACAGGTCATACGAGTACAACTAGGAGGGGTCACAGGTATGCATGTACGTGGTATTTACTTGGATAATGAGGCATAGTATTTGTACGTGTGTTGCTATAGTAGTAGGGTATTGTGTTAAGGGCTAGTAGGGATATAAGTTAAACGCTTATGACTACGTGTAGGATATACGTATTGTTCTAATGCTATGTGTGAGGTGCAGGTGTAGTTAACAAGTTATATACGTGTAGTATGATATTACATGTTTATAATTGAGTTGTGTGTTTGTATGTCGTTGTCCTTGTGGCACGACGGGTGATGTGTTTGCATCGTCATCTTTATGACACGGGAAACAGGATTTGTGAAGGACGAGGTCCTTCGGGAGGTCACCAAAGGTGACGACGTCCAACAGGACAGTGATGAGCTTGGGGCGTGTCGAATGCCCTGACGAGGGTAACCCTGACGAGGGTAACCCTGACGAGGGTGCAGTGATAAGTTATGTGTTTGTGTGCTTATATACTTGCGTTAAATTGCATACAAGCGTTGAGTTATATTTATTGTGCATGAGATAGTATTAATGTGGTAAGTAGAGTTAGTTTGACTGTTGTGTCCGGATTGTGATGTGGTGTTTACAACTGTTATGTCAGTTGATTTGTAAGAGCCTTGGTCAAGGCTGAGTAAGTTGATGTCTAGGGATTTGTTGTGTTAACCAAGTGTCGAGTTAATACGTGTACTTGAGTATGAGTTATTAGTGTAGTAAGTTCGACCTATGTCGATGAGACTACGGGATTATTATTATTATGAGATGAGTATTGGGTAATGAACTATTATGGGATATCGTGTGATAACGAGGTTTATCTATTTGTTAATTAACTGTGGACTTATTTTATAAGGACTGTGGGTCCTGAGTAAAGTTCAAATAAATTTTGTGACGAGATGGCTTTTAATTAAATTAAACTATTAGAACTCACTCAGCGTAGCTGACTTTGTGTGTATGATAGATTGTTTTGCAGGTAAGAGTTGAATTGACGTATCTTGGCTTGGGAGCGGTGCTATTCAGATTGGTGTGCAGGCATTCGTGAGGTAAAGTTAATAACGTTAATGACTTTAAAGAGCAATAATTATTATAGAAAGACTTTCGCTGTAGATTTGAGAAATAAAACGAGTACTTTTAAAAAGAATACCTAGTGATGAGAACCAACTGTAGGGTGCCCGGTATAGGGGCCTTACAAGTTGGTATCAGAGCCGAGGTTTAAGAGAAAACTGGTGTTTTTAAACAAATAAAATACCTTAACTTAAACTGAGAATGGGACGAGGGTGAAACGAATGCCACCACGAGTAACCACGAGCCAAGAGGTACGTCTTTTGAGTTATATTTTACATGTTAGAGTATAAATTGTGTAGTATAACACTACGTGGGGTTGTGTAGCATGATTAGCTGAAATCATGATTTGTGAGATAGTTGGTGTGTCGACATGATTTAGTGATTTTGTGTGTAACCATGTGTGGTGTGCAATTGTGATTAATATGATGATTTGCTAGATTATTGCGGGGTGCTAGGTGAGTTATGTGGGATGCATGTGCATCCGATATGCGTGAAAGGTAGAAAGTTAGTGTGAGTATGATGGGAAAGGTTTAGAATCCGAATCGTAATGTGGACCACCAAATTTCATTTGATCACCCTGATTTGGCAGTCTATGATTACCCTCATATTCTGAATTTGTGCCCATAGTGATCACTCTAACGTTCTATCTTGAGTGGGATTAGGTGACTAAGACGAAGCATACGAGATCTGGTAGGCGTGAAGCTCTTGTTAGGAGGAATGCAGGATGACAAGACACGCCGACGGCGGCTGCAGATGGAACTACCAGTGAGATAGGGGCATTGTTGGCACTTCCCACGTCGAGTGTGAGTAGAGCTTCGGTTGAAAACATGCCACATGGTGCTATGATTAAAAATATTGGATAGAAAGAAAGGCGACGTCAGCAGTATGATATTTCCTCCAGGATGTGGACCTACATGGTGGAGAGATCGACCACTTGTGGCGGTTAAAAGAGCTCTGTTTCAAGAGGAACCAGAAGAGGACACGTCAGATGCACCTGACGGGGTCTAGCAGTGATTTTGCGGGTAGTGTTCGGGATGCTCGATTGCTTGATGCTTAGTTAGCGTGACAGTTGTCACGAGGGGTTTCAGAGTGATTTGACGTTATGACTGATTAGACGTTTACGTGGGGTGATGCTCAATTCAAATATCGATTATTTGATTTTGACATTTATTGTGAGTCTTACTGCATGGTGATTTGAACATAATTAATGATAATTGTGTTTGTGACGGCGTATGATTGTGTTTTCAGTAGCGAAACATGTGCAGTATGTTGTGATTGTGTGATTGCATTCTAAATGGTGTGAGTTAGCACTAAATGTGATCTTTGCTTCGATAACTAGAGGATGGTTGATTAGATGGTGTGAGTAGACTAATATATACATGAGTTTTGAATTTGTCTGTGTCTTCGGTCTTAAGATAGCGTCACTGTCACACCCCAAATTTCAACTAACGGAGTTTTACCGTTTTGGGAAGTGACAAACCAGGATCTCAGTCATTAGTTACATTGAACGACTCTATATGGGACTCAAATGAAAATATCATATCAATCAGAGTTTAATGTGGAAGCGTAAAGAAAAGTAAATGCGCAAAACACACGCAAGTCCAAATGTCCAAACCAAACACAATTCAAAATAGTCCAAACAATTTACCAAAACATCAATCAATAGAAGAATCCCATGCATGTTCTATATGTGCACCTGTGCCTTATCTTAGCGACCTGAGAAAACATGTAAGAAAAGATGTCAACACGAAGTTGGTGAGTTCACAGGTTTCAGTATATAAATAAACGTTTACCTGATTATTGATCATTCAATATGTATCTATAGGTAGCTAACATATGTTCATGTTTAACTTAAGCGCTCGCAACCGAAGCTGACTGTTTGTTTATTTTCCTCCTGCCAGGTCTATCAACTATGGAGATGTGAGTAGGCTAACATTTCACCCGTTCGACCTCAAGTCGAGTTAGCACGACTAACGCGGGTGGGATTTGTCAAACCCAGTAGTACTACTAAACATTACCTCACTAAGATCCATATTAACAGTCCGATGTGTGTTGAGGACTTTCAGTGATAGCGTGTTAAGCTTAGCTTTAACATTGATAACATATGAATTACGAAAATCTCAAAATAGTTGAATCATGTTTTCTCCCTCAAGTTAAAACAGTAAAAGGGGCCGTGAAAACTCACCTGAACTGCGTAGGTAGTAATCACACAAGAACGATATTGGGATCTCAAGCATTAGCCCAACACGGCTCACGAATGCCCTAGAATTACAACATAATTATTAGGGGTATAATGAGAATATGTGACGATGACACGGAATGAGAAACGTCCTAAGAAACGTTCTAATGATAAGGAGTAGACGAAACGTGTCAACGAGGATATAAGCATTTTAATTAGGACAATTGCGTTACGTGACGAACGTCTCAAATACGAATGATATTAAATAAATAAGCTCACACGTTTGCACCATTTGACAATGGCCTAAGAAAATAATATAATACATATATATATATTATTTTAAGCTCTTAGAAAATATACGATAATCACTCATGGGGCAAAAAAAATAACTATATATTTTTTTATTTGAGAATTCATACGTGAGAAAACAATATAAATAATTGCATTACTTATAAGTTTGAAACATTATGGAAGTTTATTAATGAGGTGACATAATATAATAAAATATTATTTTTAATCAATGTCACGGTTTGAAAGTAATCATTATTTTCATTGGAACAAGGGTTTGAATAATAATATGATATACTATTATATTATGGGAAATTATTAGTAAAATGGGTTATAATACTAAACTGAGTCCACGGGGGATTTTCCGAGTTAAAACCTTTTTAATACATTAACATAAAATTATAGGGTTTAATTAAATAATAAAACAATGGTTTTAAAATAAATAAAATAAAAAAGGCAGCGGGGGGACTCGAACCCGGGTCCCTCCCCTATACGCGCAACACTTTAACCATCACACCTGCTAGGGTATCGCATCCTAAACCTGACTAGAATGGGTTTTAATCAGGAGGTTCAACGAGTCCCTCTCCCTTATACACCCACAATTGATCCCTAGCCCCGAATCCTTTGATTTTGATCGCGATAGGCCGAGATAGTTTATGGGTTTTGTAAATCGAGTCCACACGAGTCTGTAGGTGGTTTTAATTTCAAAAATAACAAGTTTAAATCCGTTTAATTCTCGTTTTAGAAACCGAAACCCTAGATATGAACTAAGAATCAATTTGATCGATTTGGATATTAAAACTCCAAGTAAACATGGGGCTTTTACTCAATCAAGGATTGCGAATCTAACCATACACTTTAATTTCATTGAGGTCGAGTTTAGAGTCAAAACCCCCAATTCGTTTATGAACAAACCTTAATTTACAGATCTAGCAAAATTCGATGTTAACTGATAGAATAAACATAGGGCTTTCAATGAGTGACTGGTTGCGAAGTTAAAAATGTGAGTTAATTGGATTATGATTGAGTCTAGAATTAAAAGCCCTAAATCACTCGTAGAACGAACCCTAGATTCTGGATCGGGTTCAATTCGATGTTAAATGCTCAAATTATCATAGGGCTTTCAGTCTAGATGTAAAAATGAAAGTGCGGATGAAAGAGGTTACCGAATTGAAGTTCGAATTGACTGTGCTCGACCAAAACTGAATCCGAAAACGACTGGGCTAGGCTCCGGCGATCACAACTTTGTCTCTGAATGAATTGGTGTACGTAACAGCTTTAGCTTGATGCGATTTATGTGTGTATGCTCAATTTGTGAAAACAATACAAGAACTTGTCGATTTTGATAAAAGGGGCGACGGTTTCGACGGTTACAACTTGATTATCCATTAATCGATTTAATTCTTGCATAATGATAGTGATTAAAGACTCCATGATGGTCGATTATTACATTAAGGATCCAATCCGTTTTGAATTCAGACAATAATCGGTTAGAATGTGGTTTCAAGTTTGCGAATTTTGACTTTATGAAAGTTAACAGGAACAAAAACTCATGAATTTTGACTTTCAATAGTCAATAGATTGAGTTTAGGGACTTGGCATGATTAGTCCCTGAAGTTTGAGATCAGGAAATGACAGAATTGGTCCTTAGGGTTTAATTTTGTTAAATAAGTTAAGATTTAACTGGATTTATTTAACGGGGTTAAGTTTTTAACAGAATATTTAATGGGATTGTTAACGGAGTTAACATGGAAAGTCGGATTGTCACAGTCACCTATGTGTTAATGTCTAGGCGATATTCGAAGTGTAATGGGTGTATTGAACCTTGTGTGAGTATTCAGGACGGGGTCCTGTGGGGAGTTGTGAATATACATCCTTATTAGATGTAAATGTTCCGGACGAGGTCCTGTGGGAGTTTGTAGTTATATACCTTGTGTATAGGTATAAATGTTCAGGACAAGATCCTGTGGGTAATTATGATATTTTTATATCTTGTGTGTGTAAGTGTGTAGAGTGATGAATTATGCCTAGTCTGAGTAGTGTGTCGTTCTAAACCTTTGGTACGGCCCGTATGGGGTATGACCGTGTGAACTCTGTGTGAGTACGTGATAACGAGTGGCAGGGGCCACCGTTGTGGTGAGTAAGAGATAAGGTTCACGAGTTTGTGTGTCTATAGATGACGAGGTCATATTATATGCACATTAGATTTACTCAGGTCTAGCAGTTTGTGTGTGTGCACAAGATGGATGTTTAGAGTTTGGGGTTACCATTACAGGTGTAGAACATTATGTGTTCTGTAGTTATGTGTGTCAGTGTGTGTCCTTATAGTACACACTTAGTTGTGCGTAGGACGGGAGATCTGTGTGCTCAAGTATAGTATTTCTATCTTGACGATTTTCTCGACGCTGATACGTCGAAGTGACGCAAGGAGTTTTGACGTCTTTCTAGGCGACCGGTGAGGTGCTCTTATGTGATGTCTATGCTTATATCTCGGGAATTCAGAGCACGAAGCCAATGGGCAGAGCTGTGAGAGTAGATGATGAAAGTGTTTACGTGGACGCCTCACCAGAAATGTTTATGATGAGATAAAGGTGATGACGCTGAAGATTTCAGCACCAAATTAACGAGTTGACGATGGACCTTCATGGAATACGTTCCATATGAAGAATTCAGTCGAGGTGAGACACCAGATGAATAGGGATGTTTTCCCTGAATGAGATGACGGATAACTGAGGCTTGTGAGAAGACGGACTTCATGTTCGTACATGATACATGAGACGTGGTCGGTGAGCGCATGGTAATAGTAGAGCATTAATGAGAAAAGTAAAACTCAAGAGAGGTACGTGCAGGATTGCACATAAGTGACTGGGAAGGAGATGCCTACGCTGGTAAATCTAAGGCTAGTTTAAAGCGAGCTCCTGGGGAGCATTCAAGTGAAGCAAATGTTTGGCGGTTGAAACAGACATGGCGATGGTATGTGAGCATTGAGAAACATCAGAGAGCTAATGAAGGTAAATCTAGTGTAGAGTATTATGAGCTTAGTTAAGGGGCGTTTTGAACGCGTGAAAATGAGGTAAAAGAGATGTTATGGTAGTGGAGTTTGGTGAGGACTAGTGTAGCTTGTACAAGCTCCTAGAAATCATCGGAGAAGGACAAAGTGATACTATTATGGGTAGAGCAGTGGGATTGAGTTGAGAAATCCTCGCAGGATGACGATAAAGGTATGAGATGAAAGGTTTGATGACTTCACTTTGGAGGGGCGACGAATGAATCCATTCATGAAAGGTGATAAGCATACATGGAGAGGTAACCGTCGGGAAGACGAGACCATAGGAATTATACGAGGGACAAAGGCAATTATGCCAGTGAGCTGGAATGAAATGTTACAACTTCTAGCTAGTGCCGGAATAGCGAGAGTGGGAAACGCAGCCGTTTGGCTGGAAAGACGGGAAATAAAGGAATATGTAGGTGATCCTACAAGTCTAAAAGTTGAAAGCGGGCAAGGGGAGAAGACTTATTTGAACACCAAGGACGGTGATCATATTAAAAGGTGATGATAACCATGACGCTTGAAAAAGTGAATGCATGGCACGAGAAAGATGTTTTTGATGCATCAGTTGCAACAAAAGGGCGAGTTACGTTGGTTTGTGCCGACACAGGATTCGAGGACGAATCCTCTTTTAAGGAGGGTAGACTTGTAACATCCCGTAAATTCGAAAGCTAATGGCATGGGTCGGAGGTTGACCCGAATCCTTATTAAATGGATGTGTTTGCATTGATGGCGCACATATGGTAAATCGATGGATCTAAAAGGGGCCGGTTAGCCACAAAGGGCACGGTTAGGATCGAAAATGCACAAAAAGGGAACCCAGGGACTAGAGTGTAAACCTTAATGGTTTAAAAGCAACTTAAACTCAAACCTTAGGGTCATTCGCACCCTAGCTCGACGGCAACAGAGGTGGCGGAGGAGAGGGGGACGCCGGAGGACGGTGGTTCCGCAGTAGCTTCGACGGGAAACTTCACTATTAGCAAAGGTAAATCCTCAAACAATTTTCCTTCATGTTTGTTGCATGTTTTGTATGAAACCGATTAGGGTTTGGATGCTTGTTTGCGACGATCAACGGAATAGACAAGGATGGTGGCCAGCCTTTAGTGGTGGTCACGGGGGAGAAGAGGACGGCGCGACAGAGGTTGATGGTGGCTGTGATGACAGCGGCGGTGAGATGGGGTAGCGTTAGGCGACATGCGGCTGAGGAAGATGGTGGTGGTGTATCCGGGGTGCGGAAGGAATCAGGCGAGGGCTGCTGGTGGTGGTGGTGCTCGACGACCGTAAAGATGCGTGTGGTGGCCAGGAGGATGGCTGTAGTGGTGAGCCTAGGAGCCTTGGCTAGACAAGGAGGATGAGGGCGGAACACGAGACGGTGGTGCACGACATGTTTGGCACGGGCTTCGTAAGACATTGTGCATGGTTACACTTATACGTTGCATGGCTTGCATGTGGGTACGAGACCCGGCTCGAGTACGTGTGCTCTCGTGAGATTTCAGTTTGTATGGTCACAATGTGAATGCATGGAAACTAGGGTGTCGCATGGTGAATGCGTTGTGCGGAGGAGACGAGTATCGGGAACGTATATGTTTTTACGTAGTGACATATGTTTAGGATGTAAGCTGACTATGTGATCATGCGTTATCAGGTTCGGATTCGTGCAAAGGGGCGTAGCAGTGCAAGGGGGCGTTGCAGTGCTTACAAAGGATCTTCAAACCTATTTTTCAAATGTTTTTGACGTTTTTGGGGCTATCGCACATACTTTTGAGACGTGATTTATTACATTAAATGTGTATCAAGCTTTGGGGCTAACCCAATAGGTTAACGAATTTAAGTATTTAAATATGGGGCTAAGGGACTATGCATTGTCCTTAAGATGTGTAGGTTAAAGGTGGGTAAATGGTCGTGGACCGTATAGTGACCTAATAGGGGTGAGTCGGGATTGTATTTACAGGTCGTTCGAGTACGACTAGGAGGTGTCACGGGTATGCATGTACGTGGTATTTACTTGGATAATGAGGCTTAGTATTTGTACGTGTGTTGCTATAGTAGTAGGGTATTGTGTTAAGGGCTAGTTGAGATATAAGCTAAACGCTTATGACTACCTGTAGGATATACGTATTGTTCTAATGCTATGTGTGAGGTGAAAGTGTAGTTAACAAGTCATATACGTGTAGTGTGATATTACATGTTTATAATTGAGTTGTGTGTTTGTATGTCGTTGTCCTTGTGGGACGGCGGGTGATGTGTTTGCATCGTCATCTTTATGACATGGCAAACGTGATTCGTGAAGGACGAGGTCCTTCAGGAGGTCACCAAAGGTGACGATGTCCAACAGGACAGTGATGAGCTCGGGGTGTGTCGAATGCCCTGACGAGGGTTACCCTGATGAGGTGCAGTTATGAGGTATGTGTTTGTGTGCTTATATATTTGCGTTAAATTGCATACAAGCATTGAGTTATATTGATTGTGCATGAGATAGTATTAATGTGGTGAGTAGAGTTAGATTGACTGTTGTGTCCGGATTGTGATGTGGTGTTTACAACTGTTATGTCAGTTGATTTGTAAGAGCCTTGGTCAAGGCTGAGTAAGTTGATGTCTAGGGATTTGTTGTGTTAACCAAGTGTCGGGTTAACACGTGTACTTGAGTGTGAGTTATTAGTGTAGTAAGTTCGGCCTATGTCAATGAGACTGCAGGATTATTATTATTATGAGAAGACTCTTGGGTAATGATCTATTATGGGATATCGTGTGATAACAGGGGTTATCTATTTGTTAATGAATTGTGGACCTATTTTATAAGGATTGTGGGTCCTGAGTAAAGTTCAAATAACTTTTGTGACGAGATGGCTTTTAATTAAATTAAACTATTAGAACTCACTCAGCGTAGCTGACTTTGTGTGTACGATAGATTGTTTTGCAGGTAAGCGTTGCGTTGACGTATCTTGGCTTGGGAGTGGTGCTACTCAGATTGGTGTGCAGGCATTCACGAGGTAAAGTTAATAACGTTAATGACTTTAAAGAGCAATAATTATTATAGAAAGACTTCCTCTGTAGATTTGACAAATAAAACGAGTACTTTTAAAAAGAATACCTAGTGATGAGAACCAACTGTAGGGTGAAGGTTTTGGAGCCTTACACATGAACAGCAGTCTCCCAGAATTGTTTAATGTATAGCAAGCTGATGATAGGATTGGCCGATAAAGCAACTCTGATTTGGGACCGATTCAAGAAGTTGATTATCTCCTGATAGTTTGCAGCTTCAGCCATATTAGGATCCAACAAAGCTACCTGATTATGTTTATACTCAACACGTCTATCCATCACCTGTTCAGAAATCATGATTAGACATTTGCAATTTTCATAACAAAAGATAAAAAATAAAGTTAGATATAAAAAATTTTAAAAAAAATCAAGTTTAAAAAAAATCACAACACTTGAAAAATGCTAAGTCCTGGCAATACCGACCCTGAGGCGAACTTAATAAGTTCGCTTAGAGTTACAAGAGACGAACTTATTAAGTTTGCCTGAGCAAGTTCGCTCAAACCTTCGAACAATTTCAGAATTCAACTATCACACAAACAATGTTATTCTAGTGAATCAGGGTCACTACTGGTTTCGACAACAACCTATTAACACAAATGAACCATCAATTTCAGCATATACATCACACAAGTACCTCAAATTGCACACACAACAGATAAGGATGAAACCCTAAATCAAATATGGTCACTGTGATCAAAATAATGGATGAATGCTGATGATATTACCTTAAAAGAACTCGCAAACTGATTTGGAATAAGAAATTGAGCACCAAAGAAATTGATTACACAGATTTCTCAAATCAGATAAGTTCGCAAATGTCAGTAAAGTCGCTGACTAAGTTCGCACAAGTCAGAAATGATATAAAACTATCCAGTTCGCTGACATCCCTTGATATACTTAGATGGCCAAGTTCGCTAACTCAAGCGAACTTAATAAGTTCACCACCCCTCCTCAGGCGAACATAACAAGCGAACATAACAGTTCACCACCCCTCCTCAGGCAAGTTCTCCTATTCCAAAACTTGTCCAAATGAACTTTTTCAAGTTCCAACTTTACCTTTCGATCCAACCGACTGCCAAACATTCAACCTGTTCTCCAACTTAATCCAATAAAGTAAGAATTTTTCATGGAAGATAGAAATAAATTATTTTTAGAATTTTCTATTTAAAGGAAATAAAACAAGTAAATGACATATTTTTGTTTTTTTGTACTTTTTCTTAAAACACACTAAATTTTTTTTGAAAAGTAAAGCAGTAAAACAATAACAGCAAATCTTTTTAGTTTTTATCTGTACATATTGAATCACATGTTTTTGGTCGAACACTGCAGATCTTGACTCATCAATTATGTAACTTGTATAACTCACTATGATATCTCAGCAAAACATTTCTCTAAACTAACAATTTTATCATTCACAAACTATCAAACCTTTTGAAAATCATGAAATGATATGCGATAAACTTCAAAGTAAACAGGATCAGATCATGACATGCTAACTTATTCATACCGAATTTGAAATATATTACATTTCAATTCAAGTTGTCAGCATTATAAGATTTGAAACCAAAAACGTTTTTATCCCACGTTCTTGTGAGTTAGTACCATTTATATAAAAACAACGTGTACCCTACAAATATGCCAACAGAAAGTAAATTGCACTATCTTCAAGACATATAAGACTTTGTGCAAAAGAATATGTATATCAATCTCCACGATGAAATTACATCAAATAGCACAGGAAAAAAGCAGATCCCAAAGGATATAAAGAATCTTAAATATCATGCAACAGATGAAAAATTGAATAAAGAATCGATTGATTCAATAATTCAGGGTAATGTGGTCCAACTGTTATCTGGATCCCTTCAATGAATCAGGATAATCAAGTGATTTTGATTCAAGGGCTAGTATATGCTTGACAGATGCTATCAAGACATATCTTAGTTCAACAACACCTTGCATGTTTTTCGAGGCATGGGCAGTGAAGTGAACTGAAAAATTGTGCTAATGACATAATCCGATACCGGTGTCATGAAATTCTTAAAGTCTCATATTCTATATCTGATAATGATCTTTTAACACACCAGGCATATCATGGGTTCAAATCACAGTTGTGACATAGATCATTATGTTTTCACACTACTAATGGTCTAAAAACGCTTCTAGCATACTGACAATTCAAATTACATGCAAATATTCAAATTAAAAGATTATAAAGTCAATGTCAAGCAGTCATGAAGCTATCATTTCCTATTTATGAAGACAAAGAAGTTTAGATCAAATCATATAAGCACAAACTTCAAACAGTGCCGATTTTTATCTTTTTCTATGGTCATGTGTGTATGATCACCTACTGATGTACTATCATTTCTTTTAAAACTTCAAGCAGTGCCGATTTTTAGCTTTTTCAATTTGTTTGGCTTTTCAGAAAGCAAGTAAACTAAAGAAACTAAAACATGAAATTAATTTACTTAAAAAAATAAAAGAAAAACTTCCATGAAAAACCCTTTTGAAAACCATTTTCACGTTGGATTAAACATTCCAATCATTTGAGTAAGAAATTCAAACCATGAGCGATCAAACTCTTTGGTAAGCAGGTCAGCAAAGTTGTTATCAGTGTGGATTTTCACCAATTCAATCAATCTTTTCTCTTCACAATCTCAAATGAAATGATGTCATATCTCAATATGCTTTGTTTTCGAGTGCTTCACTGGAGTGTTTGTGATGGACATCGTGGCAGTGTTGTCAATGAACATTGGTGTCTCTGTGAAGTTCAGACCATAATCCCTCAATTGTTGCTGAATCCATAGGATTTGGGAACAACAACAGGCTGCAGCAATATACTCTGCCTCACACGTTGAAATTGCAACCGATTTTTGCTTTTTGCATTGCCAGGACACGAGTCTGTTCCCTAAGAATTGATAACCACCAGACGTCGACTTCCTATCCAAACTACAACCTCCATAATCTGAATCTATAAAATCTTTGAAATCAAAGTCAGAATTATTAGGATACCACAATCCCAACCTTGGTTTACCCTTTATGTATCGAAAGATCCGCTTTACAACAATCAGATGAGATTCCTTCGGCTTGGACTAAAACCTCGAACACAAACATACCGCGAAAATAATGTCAGGTCTGGACGCAGTCAGATACGTTAAAGACCTGATCATTCCTCTGTATAACCTACAATCCACTCCCTTCCCTTTCGAGTCAGAATCTAGCTTGTGATTTATAGGAATCGGAGTACTAAACGCTGAGGTATCTGACATCTCAAATTTCTTCAAAATATCCGACACATATTTCGTTTGATAAATATAAAAACCATCTTCTTTATGATCAACTTGAAGACCCAAGAAGAAAGATAGCTCTCCCATGCTGCTCATCTCAAACTTCAGCTTCGTCACTCTCTCAAAATATTTACACATATCAACATTCGTAGACCCAAAAATTATGTCGTCCACATAGACTTGAACTAGTAGGATATCTCTCCCTGCTTTTCTGATGAAAAGAGTGGAATCAATCTGACCACGCTCAAATCCGTTCTCGAGTAAGTGCACGGACAAAGTTTCATACCAGGTACGAGGATCGTGATGAAGACCATATAACGCCTTATCAATTTTAAACACTTTGTCTGGAAACTTCGAGTCTTCAAAACCGGGCGGCTGTTTTACATAAACCTTTTCCTTCACCTTTCCATACAGAAAAGCACTTTTCACATGTTGCTGGAATACCTTGAACCCCTTGAAAGATGCGTAAGCAAGAAATAAATGGATCGCCTCAATCCTCGCAACCGGAGCATAAACTTCCGTGTAGCAGCACCTTCTTGTTAGTTAAATCCTTGAACAACAAGCCTCACCTTATTGCGTACCACCACGCCTCGATCATCACGTTTGCACTTAAACACCCATTTCGTGCCAATTGATCTTGAACCTTTGGGTAAGTCAACTAAATCCCAAACATGTAGTTTGTCAAATTGAGTTAGCTCCTTTTGCATAGCCTCGATCCAACAATCCTCATCAAGCGCTTCAGCCACATTCTTTGGCTCTGTTTGAGAAATAAAGCAAGCATGCAAACATGTTTCCATAATATCTGTATCCACGATCTGTGCATATAAACATGAATTTTCAGCAAGTGAACGATGTCTAGTTTGAACACCTGCATTCAAATCACTAATAATGTTATCAGTCAGATGATATTTATGCACACGAGATTGAGGAATATCAGAAGTTTGAATCACCGTATCAAGATTAGAAGGCATCTCCCCCTCACACTGTGCCGGTGTAGATGAATCATCAACTACGTTCTGGATATCATTAGAATACTCCTGTAACACAATTTCATCATCACTATCACTGTCATGTGTTGTACCCGAGGTCAAAGCTACATTTGGATGAATGGAAGGAGTAACCAAAATTGGAGCAAACCGATCGTGGCTCGACAATTGAATCATCGTTACAGCGGGACTGATACAAAATCACTGCTTTAACAGGAGACACTATAGGAGGAACATTAAATGATCTGAACAAAGCATCATAATCAAAATCCCATGACGGTCCTTTGGCATCCTGAGGAACCGTGCGATTATCACAATCAATATGAAACCACTCCTCAATCTGTCTGCTCTCTTTATTGAACACCCATTTGTTGTGAGAATTTGGAACATATCCCAAGAAAATTCCTTCAATTGCCTTCGCACTGAACTTCGTTGGAACATCTCTAGTCTTCAATAAAGTGCACGGATTCTCAACCGGCAACATATAATCTACATTTGGCTTTCGATTGTTCAGAAATTCATAACACGTTTTGTTGTGTTTCTTCACGGTCAAAACACGATTAAGGACATGACATGCCGTGTTCACCGCCCCTGCCCAAAATGTCACTAGCAACTTCGAGTCGGATAACATTGTGCGAGCCGTCTCAATCAGCGTTCAAATCTTCCGTTCAGCCACACCATTTTGTTGAGGAACATAAGGAGCACTTAATTCATGATGGATGCCTTTTTGTAAACAAAATAAACCTATATTTCAATTCTTGAACTCTATCCCATTATCACTACCAATCCTCCTGACCTTCAGTTTGAACAAACTCTCAAGCCCCACAATCAGGAACTTAAGAATCTCAGACATCTCATCCTTCGAAACTAGAAATTTTACCCAAGAGAATCTTGAATAATCGTCAGTCACCACCAAACAGTATGATTTGCCGCCTTCACTCTTAACATTAACAGGTCTGAATAAATCCATATGCAACAACTCGAGAGGAGTCGCAATTGAATTAATCAACTTAGACTTGTGAGATTTCCTGTGCTGCTTCCTCTTCTTGCATGGAATACAGTCTTCGTTCACTTGAAATATCATGGCTGGAACGCCAGAAACTAGACCGTTCTTCACTAAAAAGTTCATTTTTCTAAAATTTATATGATCCACAAAGTTAACTCAGACTCAGAGGCTCTAGATAGAAGGCACGCTAGAAAAGACGAAGAAGTCGTCACCGTGCTCATATCGAGCATATATGTATCATTTTTTCTTGGAGCTCTCATCAGGATCCATTCTTCAGGTATCTCAAAACCAGGCTTCAACACCAAACATTCTGACTTGTTAAAGTGAAATGAGAAATCTTTATCACAGACTTGTGAAACAGATAACAGATTACGTTTGAGCTGCTCCACATAGTTGACTTTATCAAAACTCAATCTTCCATTGGAAACAGTTCCTTGACCAGAAATGTTGCCGCCTTTTTTCCCTACAAATCCTACATATCCTCATTGTATCTCACTCACATTCTCTAGTAAGTTAATGTTTCCTGTCATGTGTCGAGAACATCCACTATCAACATACTAGTGGTTGCCGACAGTCCTCCTTAGAGTCCCCTGCACACAGACAGTAATATTTAGTTAGTAATGGAGACCCAAACCATTGTGGTCTTGGTTTGTCCTGACTCATCAAAATAAACAATCTCTTTTAAGACACAATCAAATATCTCCTCTATTTTAGGAGATTGTTTTTCAGAGTCAAAAATTTGTTTGTTTGGTTTCCATTTGGATTGTACTTGAACTGTTTCATTCTGTTTTGATAATGCAGAAGATTCAACTTTGTATTTGACTACAGATTGATCTAAAAGCTTCTTTAATCTTTTGTTTCTTCTTCTACGTTGAGGTCTTGATAATTTGACCCTCTCTTGTTCAATTTCAACCAGTGAACCATTCTTTTTAATTCCAGAAGATTCTATCTTCTCAATCTTTGGTTTTTCAAGAATTGAAACTTCAGGTTTAGAAACAGATTTCTTCACAAACTCAGCTTCAACATGCTTAACTGTCAGAGGTTTCTTTACCGGCTTTGCTGGTGGTTCAACGAAAAGTCTTCCCAGACTGGGATCTTCTAGACACTTAGTCTTATTCTTCGCAGGACAATCTCTCAGAATATGACCAACAACTCCGCAATGAAAACAAGCACGTCTTTCTTTGTACACCCTAACTTCTTTCTGAATTCCCTTCGAACTAGATGATTCACACTGAGAGTAAGTGTTAAATGTTTGAACAACCTTGGGTTTATCTGAATCAACTTTTTTTTTTACAAAATCAATATTTGAAGTCTTCCCAATCTCATTAGTTTCTTGAAAATCAAACCCACTGCTCACAAATGGTTTCAACGGTTTAGGTTGAGATTGTTTAGTATTCTTATCCGGTTCAGTCATGATGCATCTATCTCTAGTTACTTTCTTGACCACAACAGGTTCATCAACCTTACATTCTTTCACAGTGCCTTCAGCCTTTTCTAGATCAAAGGTTTCATCATCGCTAGAATCATCATAAACCATATCCTCTCCAGTAACAGGATTCACCTTGAGGACCGTTTTTGGCTCTAGATCTTCTTCTGTCACTTTCTCAATGCTACGAGAAGTATAGTTACCATTGAACGGAGGACAAAAACCAACTCCCCCACCAATAGCCTTATCATTAAAAGAAGGACAATAACCTATACCTCCCACCACTTTCTCATTTGTAGCTTTCTCATTATAATATTCCAACAGAAAACTGGAATTCTTTTAATTTTCAAGCTTTCTCAACAATTTTGTTACTTCTGTCTGTGATTGGGCAAGTTCATTAATTTTCTTTTCATATTCAGAATATGCCACATCAAGATGAAAAGCTTGATCATTTACTTTAATTTGTAAAACTTTAATATCTTCTTTTAAAGATTCAATTCTAATGTTCAAAAGCTTTTCATTTTCTTTTAAAACATGATTAGATCTGTGAATTGCCTTCATATCAGATTTGTGTTATCATCACATAATCTGGTAATTTTCAAATCAGATTCAATGCATTTAGTACAAGAAACAACCTTTTGTACCTGTTTAGAATCAACCGTGAATGCATTAGCTTCAGTTAACAACTCAGCAATCTTCTCAGTCACCTTTCCAGCAGCCCAATTATCTTCAATCAGTTTTTCAGTTGAAAACTTAGATTCATCATTCTGAATAATACATTCTTCAGCCTCAGCAACACTCCCAGAATCAGTTGAGTCAACATCGGAAGAACTACTATCAGTACCATCTTCAGAATGAACTTTAGCAAGAAACGCTTGGCTGGCATGACCATCATTATCATCCAAATGGATACCCCAGCCACAGTTTTCATCTTGTTGAGACATCAAAGCTATGGAAGTATTCTGCTTATTCTGATTATTCTGGTTACTTGAAGAACTCTGATTTTGAACTTTTGGTTTTGTGCATTCCCTAGCAAAGTGTCCAAACTCCTGACAGCTGTAGCATTTCACTTTTGACTTGTCTAAACACATCTTTGTTTTGCTAGATGCCCCAATAAACTTAGGTCCCAGCGGGTTTACGGATCGAGCTCAGACATATAACACGTAACATGTACTCGTAGTGCTGAATCCTAACGAATACATGCGTCTCAAACAGATACACATACAATAGAATCACACACAAAGACAAGATCTCCAATAAGCTCTCTGTTGTATTGCTCTGATAAATGTGCTTACAAGTTACAAATCATAGAAATTCTAAACAACACAAACTAAGCACTACTTATTGGCAACACACTCCTACAGGCGAACTTAGCAAGTTCGCCACAACTATATCAGGTGAACTTGTTAAGTTCGCATTAACAAAAACTTAGAAAACATTACAAACAAGAAATCATAAAGACCTAATCTATTACAAGAATGGTTGTCACACAAATGTTCCAACAACATTATCTACCATTTTTGTTATAAAACTCATTTTATTGAAGAATCCATGGTTTATAACATCCCAAAAATATAAAATTGACGAAAGTAAACGAAAAACGAATGTGTCGAGAAGAAGCAATAAAAGAAAAAGAATAATGAACAAGAGGGATCACAGGCTTGTGGACTCGGGTTTGGGCTAGGCTTGGAGGCGCCTGAGAGGAGGGTAAACCCTAGCAATCGTCCTCACCCTCTCCACTTCATCACCCTTCACCAAGCTCTAGAGAGAGAAAGTAGAGAGAGCTCACAACCCGTGCTCAAGACCCTCGTTTGTGACCCGAGATGCAACCCTTATTTATTCCTAAATGGAAATGGGAACACCTTACCATGGATTTCATAACCAAGCTACCTCGTACAGCTAAAGGTCATGATACCATATGTGTAGTTATGGATAGATTGACGAAAAGTGCTCACTTCTTGCCTATACGTGAGACTTATTCATCTGAAAAACTAGCAGAACTGTTCATCAATGAGATTGTGGCAAGACACGGTATGCCCTTGTCGATTGTGTCAGACTGGGACACGCGATTCACATCGAGGTTCTGGAAAAAATTCCATGAGACAATGGGTACGAGACTTAATATCAGCACATCTTACCACCCACAAACCGATGGTCAATCCGAAAGGACTATCCAAACTCTTGAGGACATGCTCCGGTTATGTATCATCGATTTCAGTGGTAGCTGGGATAGCCACTTACCGCTGGCTCAGTTTTCTTACAACAAAAGTTATCATGCTACCATTGGCATGCCACTTTACGAGATGTTATATGGAAGGAAGCGTAAAACGCCCGTTTGACCAAATCAAAGCGTGAATGAAAGCCGCTAAGGATAGGCAAAAATCTTACGCAGATAAGAGAAGAAGAGATCTTGAGTTTCAGGTTAGGGACAAAGTACTGTTGAAGGTGTCCCCGTGGAAAAGAGAAATCCGATTCCGGAAAAGAGGAAAGCTAAGTCCGAGGTTTGTCAGGCCATATAAAGTTTTAGCACGGGTTGGGGAAGTAGCATATCACTTAGAACTACTTGACGAATTGAGTGAAATTAATCCGACGTTTCACGTGTCGCACTTGCGAAAGTGTTTAACTGACGAGTCGGCGTAGGTGCCACTCGATGACATCGAGGTAGACAGCAAACTTAACTATATTGAGCAGCCAATGGCAATTGTGGATAGAAAGGATAAACGACTATGCAACAAAATCATTTCGTTCGTCAAATTTCAATGGAAACATCGGAAAGGATCGGAAGCCACGTGGGAAACGGAGTCCAAAATGAAGTAATTATACCCTCAGTTGTTTGATCTATTGGAGGTTTCGAGGACAAAACCTCCAATAAGAGGGGTAGACTTGTAACGTCCCATAAATATCAAATTGACGAAAATAAACTAAAAAGGAATGTGTCGAGAAGAAGCAATAAAAGAAGAAGAATAATGAACAAGAGGGATCACGGGCTCGTGGACTCGGGTTTGGGCCGGGCTTGGAGGTTCCTGAGAAGAGGGTAAAACCCTAGCAATCCTCCTCACCCTCTCCACTTCATCAGCCTTCACCAAGCTCTAGAGAGAGAAAGTAGAGAGAGAGCTCACCACCCATGCTCAAGACCCTCATTTATGACACGAGATCGTTGCTAAAGATTGCCATCAACAGGAGAAGAAAGAATCACGTGAAAAACCAGGTACCAAACCCTTCCAGAATCCGAGTTTTTGGTTTAAAAGTGGGTTTTAGGGTTTTAAGTGGGTTTCAATTAAAGTCAAGATTTGTACGTATGAATTGGGCTAAAAAGGGTGGATTTAGCTTCATGGGGGTCATAATAAATTTTTGGACGTAAAAAGATTCAAACTTGGATCAAAAACGACGATTTTGGTCAAGAACATATGAATCGTCCGAAAACACGTTGAATGGTCTGAAAACTCTAGCACGTCTGAAAAATATTTCGGACACAGTAAGTTTTCTGATAGAATACGACCGATCGAAATAGTTTTCGGTCGAAAAAGATTTCGACCTAAATAGTTTTCGGGCATGATGTTTTCGAAACGATTAGTTTTCGGTCAAAAAATATTTTGATCGAAATAGATTTCGATCGGAATAGATTTCGAACTGAATGACTTTGTGTTAATTCGTCTAGTCGTAACTCTTAACAGATCCTTTAGCCTCCACCTAGCTCCAAGTTCTTACTGAGTGAGTTAATCCTGAAGAAAAATCAGGTGAGTTCAAGAATCCATATTTTTATTGTTTTAGGGTGGTGTGCATACTCTAGAATTAGACGTTTATAATAATTGTATTTTATTACTTAAACGGTTACAAAGAAAGATAAGAAAGATACGGTTTATATAACCGAACGTTTTGTAAGAAAGAAAGAAAAGAAAATACGGTTTATATAACCGAACTTTTTGTAAACAAGGGGAATAGAATGTTTTATTTGACTATACGTTTTATATACAAAGAGAACATAATGGTTTATTTAACTATATGATTTTTAAACAAAGAGAACAGAATGGTTTATTTAACTATATGTTTAATAAATAAAGAGAAGAAGAAAAAGTCAAATACATTGTCTAATCTGTGAGAGTATGAGACCAAGAAAAGAAAATACTTGGGGTAGTAGCGTAGTCCTTGAGTCTAGTGCTACCCTAAGCATAGTAGCAAGTCTTGAGGTAGTAGTATAGTACTTGAGAAGAGTGCTACCCGAAGCCGATGTTACGTCATGGACTGAGACCATGACGTACCATGAGAATAATCGGCACAATGCTCGATAGGGCACTGTAACGAGGATGTTGTATAACTGTTAGAAATGGGTAACGAAAGTTACTCCGGTGACAACGGTTACCAGAGAAGTCCGTTGTGGACAATTGTGAGTATCGGCTTTTGGACAATGAGCCTTAGGGAACAATGCTCGCTGAGAAGTCCTTTATGGACACGAGAAGTCCTTGTTGGACACCAGAAAGAGAAAGAAATAGATTGTAGACTATAAATGTATGACTTAATAAGAAAGCTCAAAATAACTACGTATTAATTTACATGTAGTTGTAATGTATTTTTACTTAGTAGTATAAAGAATGTTTTTCATTAAATGAGTTTTTATATGATTAACATGAGAAAGAAATGATTTATGTTAAATGTTATAAACTTGAACTCACCCGCGTTAGCTGACTATTTTAGTATGCACATCAAGTAACAAAGGAAAGAATAAGATATGAAGCCGCAAGGGCTTAGGAGAAGATGGATGGATAGCTGCTGCTGACAAGACTGACATCCCCATTATTAGCTTATGAATGTGAACAATGTTAGGATTTAAAGTTTTTTGTTAACTCTTAATTTCGTACAAGACTTATGTTGTTAATGTTTAATGATTAATTCAAGGTTTAAGAACTATGTTTATGCTAAGTTTGCCAACTATGAGAGGTATCCGGTTTGGGTCCTTTAAAGTTGGTATCAGAGCCATAGTTTGAGAGATTCAGACATTCGCCAAAATGTCTGAACTTAAACTTAGAATAGGAGAGAAGTATGGGATGTCAGTCAGAGCAGCCAAGCTACAAGAGAAGAACAGTAAGGCCTTGGTGTAGCAAACAGTAGAAACAGTAAAGGACTTAGAATAGAAGGTAGTCCATGTCCTAGCTTAGAACATAGACACTAAATGCCTTAGAATAAAAAGTATAAAGAATGTGTCTTGATGTAGAAACTCTGGACTTGAGTACGGATGTTACTCTGGTAGGAAATGTTCAGAACCCAAGAAGTAAAGTAAATTAGTGATTTCATACCGGTATTTGTAATTAGTAATTTACGTTACATCGAGGTGTTCTAAATAATTACCTATCATGATGACACGAGTATTTACCTGTTCGCAGTAAGAAAACATCATGGCTGGAAAGAGAGGTGCTAAGAGAGGGGCAGGTACTGGACGTAGGGGTAGACCATGTGTCAACCGCGTCGAAAGGGAAGAAAGTGAACCCTCAGTTCAGGGGTCATTGTCGATCCATACCACAAAGGAAAATACCCCAAGTGACCTTGGAGCACATGATGAAGAAGGCTTAGTGTTGGAGCCAATTGTCAAGAAAGCCATTGCTGATGAAGTTGTTGCAGTCCTAAAGAGCACTCTGTCGGCATCACTAACTGAAGCTCTAAAGACTGTAGAGGAGGAAAGAGGAAGGGGCCTACGGGTCGAGAACAAAAATGGAATTGAAACCGAATCTGAAAGTGATGACCCAGACTATGACGAGAAGCGCGGATGTGACTACAAGTCCTTCTGAAACTGTGATCCACTAACTTTTGACGGCAAGAAAGATGCTATTGCCGCATACTACTAGATTGACCGCATGACTGTAGTCATCAGGATGAGTGAATGCCATGCTGACCAGGCGGTAGGGTTTGCTGCTCATTCTTTTGCCTTCGAGGTACTGAGCTGGTGGGAGAATGTGAAGAAAGCTAAGTCTGAAAGGGATATTGACAGAATGAAGTGGGACGATTTGAAAGCCCTAGTTATTCAGAAGTTCTGTCCCCAAAATGAGATTGATAAAATGGAAGCGGCCTTCATGGAACTCAAGGCTGGTAGCATGACGCACCGACAATTCATCTCCAAATTCAATGAGCTGACACAACTGGTTCCACACTTGGTGAACACGAAAGAGAGAAGGATCAAATGTTACATCCAGAAGCTGCCTCCGAGAGTTCGCATGATCATTAATGCCAACACCCCTGGAGACTTTGACTCTGTGGTGGCCATGAGTGGAAAGATCTTTGATGACGTGGCCGCTGAAGGCATAACACCCGCTAAAACTCAGAAGAAGTGGCCTAACACCACTAAACGCCCGAGCGGGGACTGGCCTGCATCGAAGAACAAGAAGCCTAGAGTGGATGAGATAAAGGTATGTGGGAAGTGTGGAAAAAGGCACCCGGGGGAGTGCAAGTATGGGTTGAACCTATGTTACCGTTGTGGCAAGACGGGGCACATATCCAGTGAATGTACCAGCGCTCCCAGTTCTGCAAATTATGGGAAATGCCACAACTATGGTGGATCAGGACATTTCTCCAAGGACTGCCGCAAACCAAGAACAACAAAAAATGAGAAGGCAAAAGAGGCTGAGAAAGGGGGAGCGAGGACCAGAGCCTATGCCCTGACACATGAAGAAGCAAGGGGAGATTCCAACGTGGTGTTAGTTACGTTTATCCTTGACCACGCCTTTGTTTCTGTTCTGTTTTGATTCAGGTGCTAGTAAAAGTTTTATATCCTCTTCGTTCTGTAAAAGGCTAAAATATAAAACCTCCAAGATAGAAAATGCTTTTAGTGTGGAGACCGATGTGGGTAGAAACACTAAAGTAGTAGAGCTAGTAGACGACCTTACTATAAAAATAGAAGGCCACAGATTTCCTATTAAATTGTACGTTATAGCAATGGGAGGATTCGATTTAGTATTGGGAATGGATTGGTTAGCTGCCAACTTAGCTCAAATTGTGTGTAAACGAAAGGTAATTCAGCTCAACGCTCCCGATGGCAGCGAGGTCGTGATTTACGGGGAACGCGACATCCCGTTGACAAATGTGATCTCGATGATGAAAGCAGAAAAGTATATGAGGCGCGGATGCGAGGCCTACCTGGCTTATGTGATATATAAATATGTGAATGTGAAAGAGTTAAACGATGTACCCGTGGTGTGCCATTAGCCGGAAGTGTTCCCTGAGGAATTGCCTGGATTGCCGCCTGATCGAGAAATGAAATTCCAATTTGAATTGATGCAAGGTGCCCAGCCCATTGCCAAATCACCTTACCGACTAGCGCCACTTCAGATGAAAGAGCTGATGACCCAACTGGAAGAAGTTTTGGAAAAAAGGATTTATCAGACAGAGCATTTCGCCTTGGGGTGCTCCGGTGCTGTTTGTCAAGAAGAAAGACGGTGCCATGAGAATGTGCATCGATCAAAGAGAATTGAAAAAAAGAAATGTTAAGAACAACTACCCGCTACCCAAGATCGATAATCTATTCGACCAAATGCAAGTTGCAAAATGTGTCTGTCAATGCGTTATGAAGCAAAGATAATCAAGAAACGACTTGCGGACCTGGAGTCTAAAAGAGTCAACATTAAAGCCAAGCCTGTTGCAGACAACAACTGAAGCCTTGATGTTCAATGGACTAGGGGGAGATTGTTGGAACCTAGTAGTCCATAGATATCAAGTGTTAGCTTAAAATTGTACAAGTTCAAAGTTTTCGGTGTAAAAGTCTTTCGGTCGAAAACGTTTTCGGACGAAGATTTCGATAGAAATCTTTTTACTATATATAGTTTGTTGTTTGAACTTGTTAGGAGTGATTACCAGTTTTCATGTAATTGTGCTCTTTGATCAGATCAGTTGTAATCACAAGTTCTCTGTTTTAGTCAAGTGCAATTACATCTATTATCAATGGAATCCATTCGTTTGATGATGTTTATCGTTTATGTGGCAGTTTTCGTTCTTATTCTTATTTGATTCGATTTGCTCGGGTATTGTTAATCTTGGATTGATTCTGCCTTTCCAGGAGTGTTACAGAGTGTAAGATACTTGATTATCACCAGATCAGAGGGATTCACAAAATGGTTCTCAAAAAATGACCCGCGGTCTGGTTATCACCAACTAAAAGTAAGAGAGGAAGACAAACCCAAAACCTCATTCCGCACGCGGTATGGACACTACGAGTTCCACATAATGTCCTTTGGGTTGACGAATGCTCCCACAACATTCATAGGTATGATGAACCGAGTGTGCCGACCAATGTTAGACCGGTCAGTAATAGTCTTCATCGACGATATTCTCTTATACTCTAAGAGCGAAGGTGATCACGCATGTCACCTACGAGAGGTTTTGGACACACTAAAAGAAGAAAAGTTATATGCTAAGTTTTCAAAATGCGCGTTCTGGCTAAACAAAGTTCAGTTCCTTGGTCATGTGATTAACGCAGACGGCATCATGGTAGACCCAGCAAAGATTGATGCCGTGTGGAATTGGGAAATCCCTAGAACACCGACCGGCGTACAAAGCTTTCTAGGATTGGCAGGCTATAACCGGAAATTCATATAAGACTTTTCTAAAATAACCTCGCCTTTGACCAACTGACCCGTAAGGAAGTAAAGTATGAATGGGGCCACACCCAAACCAATGCCTTTAAGGAATTAAAGAAGAGGCTGACTGAAGCACTAGTATTGACCCTACCAGATGGTAACGAAGACCTAGTGGTGTATTCAGATGCTTCAGGTCAGGGGTTAGGCTGTGTGCTCATGCAACGAAGGAAGGTGATCGCGTATGTTTCAAGGCAGTTAAAGACTCACAAAGTCAACTACCCGACTCACGACCTTAAGCTCATGGAAGTTGTCTTTGCCTTAAAGATTTGAAGGCATTACCTCTATAGAGGCAAATGCACCATCTACTCCTACCACAAAAGCTTGAAGTACTTCTTTCAGCAAAAGGAGTTAAACATGAGGCAACGACAATGGTTAGAATTGTTGAAAGACTACGATTGCGAAATCCTTTACCACCCATGGAAGGAAAATGTGGTGGCCGACGCTTTGAGTCGAAAGGAGACGACAACTCCTATCACGGTGAAGGCATGCCAACTAGTCGTGACTCTGGATTTTATGACAAAAATAAAACGTGCCCAGAACGAAGCCTTGAAAGAAGAAAATGTCAAGAAAGAGAGAATGATGGGTCAGCTGGAGAAGTTAGAAACTAATGCCTATGGTGTACGAACACGGTTCGGGAGGATGTGGATACCCAAGGCTGGCGAACTTAGAGTTAAAGTTCTTGACGAGGCTCACAAGTCTCGCTACTCTATCCACCCCGCCACAAACTAGATGTACCACGATCTAAAGAAAGAATACTGGTGGCCCAGTATGAAGAATGATGTAACTGATTATGTGAGCAAATGCCTTACCTGTTCACAAGTGAAGGCTGAGCACCAGAAACCGTGTGGGAAGATACAACCCTTATTTATTCCTGAATGAAAATGGGAACACCTTACCATGGATTTCATAACCAAGCTACCGCGTACAGCTAAAGGTCATGATACCATATGGGTAGTTGTGGATAGATTGACAAAAAAACCCTTATTTATTCCTGAATGGAAATGGGAACACCTTACCATGCTCACTTCTTGCCTATACGTGAGACTTATTCATCTGAAAAACTAGCAGAACTGTTCATCAACGATATTGTACGGTATGCCCTTGTCGATTGTGTCGGACCGGGACACGCGATTCACATCGAGGTTCTGGAAAAGATTCCATGAGAAAATGGGTACGAGACTTAATATACTTACCACTCGCAAACCGATGGTCAATCCGAAAGGACTGGCCAAACTCTTAAGGAAAGCTAAGTTCGAGGTTTGTCGCACCATTTAAAGTTTTAGCACGGGTTGGGGAAATAGCATATCACTTAGACCTACCTGACGAATGGAGTGAAATTCATCCGACATTTCACGTGTCGCACTTGCGAAAGTGTTTAGCTGACGAGTCGACGTAGGTGCCACTCGAAGACATCGAGGTAGACAACAAGCTTAACTATATTAAGGAGCCTTAGACAATTGTGGATAGAAAGGATAAATGACTACGCAACAAAATCATTCCGTTGGTCAAAGTTCAATGGAAACATCGGAAAGGATCGGAAGCCACGTGGGAAACGGATTCTGAAATTAAGGAATTGTACCCTCAGTTTATTATCTATAAAAGGTTTCGAGGACGAAATCTCCAATAAGAGGGGTAGACTTGTAAAATCCCAAAAATATCAAATTGATGAAAATAAACGAAAAAGGAATGTGTCGAGAAAAAGCAATAAAAGAAAAAGAATAATGAACAAGAAGGATCACGGGCTCATGGACTCGGGTTTGGGCCGGGCTTGGAGGCGCCTGAGAGGAGGGTAAAACCCTAACAATCCTCCTCACCCTCTCCACTTCATCACCCTTCACCAAGCTCTAGAGAGAGAAAGTAGAGAGAGAGCTCACAACATGCTCAATACCCTCATTTGTGACCCGAGATCGTTGCTAAAGCTTGCCATCGATAGGAGAAGAAAGAATCATGCCAAAAACCAGATACCAAACCCTTCCAGAATCTGAGTTTTTGGTTTAAAAGTGCGTTTTAGGGTTTTAAGTGGGTTTCAATTAAAGTCAAGATTTTTACGTATGAATTGGGCTAAAAAGGGTGGATTTAGCTTCATGGGGGTCATACTAAAGTTTTGGACGTAAAAAGATTCAAAATTGGATAAAAAACGACGATTTTGGTCAAGAACATATGAATCGTCTGAAAACACGTTGAATGGTCCGAAAACTCTGGCCCGTACGAAAAATATTCCGGACACGGTAAGTTTTCGGATAGAATAAGCCCGATCGAAATAGTTTTCGTTAGAAAAATATTTCGACCGAAATAGTTTTCAGGCATGATGTTTTCGAACGAAATAATTATGAGAAGTAGGACATTTCGAACGATTAGTTTTCGGTCGAAAAAGATTTCGATCGAAAAAGATTTCGATCGAAAAAGATTTCGACCGGAATAGATTTTGAATATAGAGATTTCAAACCGAATGACTTGGTGTTAATTCGTCTAGTCGTAACTCTTAACATATCCTTTAGCCTCCACCTAGCTGGAAGTTCTTACTGAGTGAGTTAATCCTTAAGAAAAATCAGGTGAGTTCAAAAATCCCTATTTTTACTGTTTTAGGGTGGTGTGGATACTCAAGAATTAGACGTTTATAATAAATGTATTTTATTAATTAAACGTTTACAAAAAAAGATAAGAAAGATACGGTTTATATAACTGAACGTTTTGTAAGAAAGAAAAATAAGAAAAATACGGTTTATATAACCGAACGTTTTATAAACAAAGAGAATAGAATGGTTTATTTAACTATACGTTTTATAAACAAACAGAACAGAATGGTTTATTTAAGTATATGTTTTATAAACAAAGTGAACAAAATGGTTTATTTAACTATGTCGTCGGATTTGATCTCAAACAGTTTCTCCATGCCTCGTAAGGCTTCATTCTTCAGATTTTCCTCTTTGAGAGCCTGAAGCTGAGCATCACGTATCTGGGTAGGTAGATTCGTGAGAATTGTCAGGTTTAATGATCGAACTTGACGTGGTTTTAGTTGTTCTTTCGGCTCAAGGCATCAGCAACTACGTTCGACTTTCTCGGATGGAGCGGATTGCGCAGTCGTAATCATTAAGCAATTCAACCCATCTGCGCTGGCGCATGTTCAACACCTTTTGATCAAATATGTGTTGGAGACTTTTTTTGGTTGGTGAAACTCGTACACTTGGTATCGTACAGGTAATGTCTCTAACTTTTGAGTTCAAAAACCACAGCACCCAATTCCAGGTCATGGGTAGTGTAGTTCTTCTCCTGCACCTTGAGTTGTCCTGAAGCATATGCGATAACCTTCTCCATTTGCATCAATACACAACCGAGTCCTTGGTGTGACACGTCGCAGTAGACTATGAAATCATGGTTTCCTTCCGGTAATGCTAGGATCGGTGCGTTGCAAAGTTTTTGTTTGAGTAATTGAAATGCTTCTTCTACTCTTTCATCCCACATATACTTCACGTCTTTCTGTGTCAAAGTAGTCAATGGTTTCACAATTCTAGAGAAATTTTCGATAAACCGTCTGTAATAAGAATTGTCGTATTTCGGTTGCGGTTTTGGGTGTTCGCAAGTTTCTTATTGCTTCGATCTTGGTTGGGTCAACGTGTATGCCCATCTCATTGACCACGTGCCCGAGAAAATGTACTTCTCGGATCCAGAAGTCGCACTTGGAAAACTTCGCATATAACTTTTCAGTTTTTAATAATTCTAGAATAAGCCTTAGGTGTTTGGCGTTTTCCTCTTTGTCACGGGAATAGATCAAGATGTCATCAATGAACACTATGAAAAACTTGTCTAGATAGGGTTTACACACGCGGTTCATAAGATCCATTGTAACACCATTCACAAAAATGTCCAAGAAATGCCAAGGTTAAAACCTATAAGGACTTGTATATCTAAAGTACCAAAGTCTAGGGTTAAAAATAAAAATTCTAGAAAAATAGTTAGATATCGGACCGATATCTCTTTCATATCGGTCCGAAGCAAACTAAGGTTAGATATCGGACCGACAACTTTTTCATATCTATCCGAAGCAAAACATGGTCAGAAGTCAGACCGATATCTATTCTCATAGCGGGCCACAATTGAACATTGAGTCGGTTATCAGACCGACATCAATACATAGCGGTCCGACAGCCTCCCCTCAACCGCAATTTATGGTGATGATACGTGTCCTATGACTCAGCCCTAGAATCAGACACGTATCGTGATGTGGGACCGACATGGTCTACATATCGGTCCGATATGAACCCAAAACATGTGCGGTCCAATCAGAAGTCGATGTTTAGGGCTAACGAGGCATAGACGGATGTCGGAGCGACATCCTTTGCCATATCGGTCCAACATGAACCCAATTCTCAGCCTATAAATAGTTGGATGATCTCATTCTATTTCTTCATCCCAAAATCGATTCCCACTTTTAAATCTTGTTCCATGAGATCCCTAGCCCATTCCCGGTCCAACCCCCGCTCGTTGTAGTGCTTGGTCTAAGAAGAAACGCTCTTAGAAGGGCTGTTACGCTATAAGAATTAAGTTAAGAGGCTAGCTTTATAATCTTAGAGGCTCATTCCTAAAATCAAGGTGAATACTTTATCTATTTCAAAACTTGTGTCAAACATGTACATTTACGAAAATGGACAAATACAGGTTAAGGGAATAATGCTCAACGTTCTTCTACAAACAAAGCATTCAGGACATAGGTATACGTAAAACTTACAAGGGATACACGGGTCTTGGGTGAGAGTCCCGGATTGCAATTGGTGCTTATCTTATAACAAATTCGGAGGCGTGTACCTGTCCATTGTTATAAGGCATGACGCCAGTGTATATAGTGGTGCATACAGTCAGGACATGGGCCTGCTGAATGTGTAGATTGAACAAAAAGTTATGATTATGAAATTAATACTTGTTTGTGCCAAATGATTTTACTATCAAGATAATTGTATTCACCGGTGTTCGCGCTGACATTTCATTTTCAAAATGTTTTCAGACAATGAATAAAATGAAAAGGAAAAAAGGGATACGGGCAGACATAAGATCTGACCCAGGAATGGATATTGAGAAAGGATAACTTGCAAGCTGGATTCTCAGGCCTCGTGCATAGGAAATCCTAAAAGATGAAAGAGGAGATAGGACTAAGGGATTGATCAACCTTGTATAGTACTATTTACCGTGGCTTAAAACTTGTCCAAAGGATACAAGAGATGTATTAGATTTCAAACTTGTTTTGTAATCAAAAAGGGTATTTAAATCTCTATGTTTATGAAATAAATACAAGACTTTTTTTTTCTAACTGGGTCTTGATATTTACAAATACAACCCTCGAGGTTTATACAAATAATGAACGATCATTGGGAAAAGACTTCCGCTGTGCTTTATAAAAACTCTGAAATCAAAGCGGGTACCAATCGAGCTCGCACACGTTTAGGGGGTGCCTAAAGCGGGGTGTGACATCCATGAACAATGCGGGTGCGTTGGTCAAACCGAAAGGCATTAGCAAAAACTCGTAGTGTCCGTAACGAGTTCGGAATGCCGTCTTGGGTATGTCTTCCTCTTGGATTCTCAGCTGATGATATCCCGATCATAAATCGATCTTGGAATAATAACTCGACCTGGGAAGGGGATACCGGTTCTTAATGGTTACTTTGTTCAGCTCCCTATACTCGATGCACATATGAAACGACCCGTCTTTCTTTTTGAAAAATAAGGCGGACGCTCCCCATGTTGAATGACTTGGTCGGATGAATCCTTTATCTAGTAACAACTGTAGTTGGTTTGATAATTCTTGCGTTTTCTACGGCGCCAATCGGTACGGTTACCACGCTATCGGTATAGTTCACGGGCTAAGGTCGATTCGGAACTCGACTTGTCGCTGCGGTGGGAGTCCGGGTAAATATTCGAGGAATACTTCAGAAAAATCACGAACAACTGGTATGTCCTCGACCTTCCTTTATTCTGTCCGGTCCTCTGTTACATGAGCTAAGATGGCTTTATATCCCTTTCGTAGATACTTCCAGGCTTTCATACACGAGATGATATTCAGAGAAATCCCGCCCTTTTCTCCTTGAACTGCAAGTGTTTCTCCATTTGGTAGGGGAAGTCTGACAATATTTTTGTGGCACACGATCTCCGCTCCAATCTTGGACATCCAGTCCATACAGATAATCACGTCGAAACTTCCTAGTTTAACAGGTAGTAGAGATATTTCAAAGGTGTGACTGGTTAGTTCTAGAACACAGCTTGGAATAATGTGGTTGGTTTTGATTAATTTACCGTCGGCTAGTTCTATGGTATACTCATTATCTAGCACAGTAGGTTCGACACCAAGTAATGGACTAAATTCACTAGACATGAAACTTCTTTCAGCACCAGTATCAAACAACATAGATGTGTAATGGTTGTTTAGAAGAAACATACCCGTGATGGTGTTGGGGTTCTTCTTGGCTTCACCTGCTCCAATCACAAAAGCACACCCCCTAGCGTTGTTGTTGTTTCTGGGTTTCCTAATAAATGGACAGTCCTTTATAAAATGCCCATTTTGAATACAGTTATAACAAGTACGGTTTACTCCAGTGTTTGAACCTCGTCCGCCCACTCTACAATCCTTGGCCGCATGGCCAATTCTTTTGCACTTTTGGCACCTTGCCTCTTCGCACATGCCATTGTGTTGAAAATTGCATCGGTTACACTTTGGTAGGTTTCCAATATAGATTTTCCTTTGCTTATTGTCATATTGGCCTGCGGTATAGGCTCTGATAGTCTCTTGCCTTTTCGGTGGTGGTGGTACATTGGATGGCTTTGAAGAACTACCTTACGACTTCCTCCTATTATCAGCAGGTTTGTCAAAGAGTCCCTGACGGACAAACTGAGACGTCAGGTTATGAGCCAATCGGATTGCCTGCTGAATTCTTGTGGGTTCGGAAGATGATACCATACCCTGAGTTTGCGGGGCTAGTCCCCACAAATGACGCTCAATACACTTCTCTTTAGGTGTTACCATGTGGGGAAACCATCCTGCTAGGTCATGAAACTTTGATGTGTAATCCACCATTTCCGGTCCGTTCATTTTTAGATTCCAAAACCTTTCCTCGAGATTCTGGATCTCATTCCGTGGATAGTATTCCTCCTTCAACAACTTTATGAAATATGCCCAAGGCATTGCATTGGCCGCTTCCAAACCCAATGCTTGGACGTTGGATTTCCACCAAGTGAGGGCTTATCCCTCAGACGTTCCAGTAGCGAATTTCACCTTTGAGTTCTATGCACAGTTACACATCTCGAAGTAGATTCCACTTTCTCAATCCATTGTACCAAGTTTACTGCTCCATCCTGCCTATTAAAGGTGAGAGGTTTGTAGTCGGGAAAGAGATTATAGGTACACACTGAACGATTTGATCCTGGCCCTCCGCCACAGTGGTCCTCTGTCTCTTGAGGCTCAAGTGCCTCTCTGTCTCAGCTACTCGGTCAGATAAAATGGTAATCCTGGTTGACTCCCTCTGGCGATCCTACGTCAGTCGGGACATCTGTTCCTGTAGCGTCTCTAGTTCAGTCTCTGACACTCGGGTGGGTAGATGTTCAATCTTCTGGTTAGTGTCTTCCCCCTGATCTCCTAGTGATAGCACCTTCTTCCTAAGGTCCTTCATGTGCTTTAGATCATAGCGTATCTCTTTCTGACCCCTTCGAAGTGTCTTTAGTAGGCCATCATATCGGTGATATCGTGCCACAAGGGTCGGAATAGTGCGCTCGATCGGCTCCTCAGTAATTGGTAAAGCGCGAGGTCCGTGAGAAGACTCACCTATCTTAAATACGGGAGATATTCCTTCCTCCTTAGCCCAACCTCACAACGTATCAGGCATGGACGTCCATCTCCTCGCGTCAACCTTAGCCTTCTTATGCTTAGGCTCAGGAGCAATGAGGGGTTGGCACACTCTTCCTCGGATTGTGTTGGATCAATGGTCCATACGGGTGCTCGCGATGCGGGAAAGGGATGTTGTAAGGGGCTACCTCATGGGTCTCCTCTGCTTACGGGGCCTTAGGCTCCACCTACGGCTCAGTGTCGTCGTCCTCAGTTGGTTCCTCCTCTGACTCCTTAGTAGTAGTGTCGTGAGGGACAGGGTCCTCCGATACTGGTTCGTCTGATGAAGTGTCAACTGGTGTCGATGATGTGTACTTGTACTCGTCCTCAGAGTCTGAAATCTCAACCAACTGGTTTGCAGATGACATGGCTGTGACAACACGTTTCATACAATGAAGTGAGTGGTGTAATGGGTATTATAAGTGTATGTGAGGATACTAAGTGTGCGTGCAGAAGTGAAATGCAAATGAGGCATCGGTTATAGTCTAAGTTCACTACGTGCAACCTATTTCGCTGCAACCAATGGCTCTGATACCAGTCTGTCACACCCCCAAATTCCACTTCAGGATTATACCCGCAGGGCGTGACCCGAGAGGATCCTTACCAATGTGTTACTTTGAACGACCACTAAATGGTTTTCAAAATACCTGTTTTAGATATGCTTAAGGAGCCCAAAATGAAGTTTGACATAGTTCAAAGTAATTGTGCGGAAGCAATGTTTTAAAAGTTTACAGCGCTTAACATAATGATTAAAAAGCGTTTGTCAAAATACGGTGCCCAAGCATGATAAGTGTGACTCCATTAGGTGCATCCTAGCCACATACCTTAAGCATTCAACGACCTGAGATAAACATGCTAAAACGGGTCAACATAACGTTGGTGAGTTCATAGGTTTAATGTAATTGAAATCATGTTATGAAATGTATTGGAAATCATATGTACTATACGCAATCATTGTTGATCAGACAAAACAAAAAATTATAATAAGCCCGTCAACCGGCACTCAACTGTAGCCATTGAAAAGGAAGTGGTTCGCCTCTTTGTGCCTTGCACATTAATGGATTAGGTCAATAATGTACCCGTTTGACTTCCAGTCTAAGTTAGCGCTACTAACCCGGGTAGGGATTGTTAAACCCAACAGTACTGTTCATGATTACCTCGCTATGGAAAAATTAATGGTTGACTCTGAGAGGACTTTGTACACAACAGTACCAACTTATATAATTAATGTAACTTTGTAAGCATGGAAGACATGTTTATTGAAAATGTAATACTTGAGCATGTATCTCACCCCAAAGGAAAAACAGGCAAAACGGAGCTGCAAGAACTCAACTAGTAAAGCAGTGAAATGATATGAAAGGTCCTTGCAAATCCTGCTAAGTGAGACGACCTACTCGTGTCCTAGGAAACATTTAGGACTTTAAGGTCTAGGTATTGTAAATGTTTAACCATGAACTCTATGCATCCAAACATGTTATTTGAAAAGTGATATTGATGTTTCGAAGATGTTTTGACTCGGCGACCCGTTGGTGACACGTTATGGACTTAAAACATTCAAATCCTAATATAGAATTCAAACCTCCTTTAAAATAGCCTTTTAACATTCTAATAAACACGTTAGAACATTCGATTGGAATTTAGAGCTTGAAACACAACTTTTAATAGATTAAAGTTTCCTTAATTGGAAAGTCAAGTTTTAGGTCCTAAACATGGCAACTATGAAAAGTTTACATTAACACTTGAAATTAGGCATGTTATAACACATATAAAACATTCCAATGTTTTATTGCTAAAAATAGACAAGTATGCGGGTTTCGGATAATTAAAGTTTCCTATTATAGCAAGATCGTACCAAACTGCCAAGTTTATGGACATACAACATTTTCTATCATACAATGCACTTAGTTAAGTGTTACTAAGTCACTTAAACCCTTTAACCATGTTCATAACTTGTAAATACAACTTTTGGAAAAATAAAGTTTCCTTATTTAGAAACTCGAGTCCTAGAGCTAATACATATGCATTTTAACCCATCATTTCTGTCAATCAATCTTCCATAATGTTCACTATACTAGTTTCATCTATAAACACACCTAAACATCAAGCTTTCATTCATGTCAAGAAATAAAGTTTCTAAAAATAGAAAACAAGCCTAAACACATCATGAACAAGTGAATTCACCAAAAAAAAATTCATACAATATATATATATATATATCTAGTGTTTATGCATCATTTCCACCAAACAAATTACACCCTAACTTCTCCTAACAAAAACCCAAAAATTTAAGTTTTCATAAATAGAACCGAGCATGATATTTCATATGACCAAAAGTTCTAACTAGCAAAACTACTTATTTTATCCATTATCTATACATATTCAACCATTTCCCATCATCAAATCACCCTAAACACGGCATCTAATACAAAACCCAAAATTAAAGTTTCCATAAATTGCAAAAACGAGCATGCATGTATGATCCAACAATTTTGACAACAAAGTTTTCACATATTCTCCATCTATAGACATTACTACAACATAATCCATCATCAAATATCAAGAACACGTCATCTGACATATGCTCATACAATAAAGTTTCTTTTTAAGGAAACTGAACCTAAGAACAAAACCTGATTCCAAAACCACCAACAATATGTACCATTTTGTTATAAAACTCATTTTTTTGAAGAATCCATGGTTAAACATTCATAAAAATGAATTTTACTTGGATGCATGTTCATATGAACATGAAGATGAAAATGGAGAGAAAAAAAGTTCTAGATTCTTACCAAAATCAAAGATGGATGGATGGACGGATGGATGGATGGATGATTCTTCTTGCAAATGTTTGATTTCCACACTTGAAGCCTGATTTTTGGATGGAATAATGATCAAAACAACAAAAAAAAATGGATGAAGATAGAGGTGGTGGTGGTTTCGGCCAAAGAAAGAGAGAGAGAGAGAGAGGAGAGCTGAGTGGTGAAAGATGGAAAGGGGGGTTTATATAGGGGTTTCTAATACTGGGTGGTGGCAAACGAACAATCAACGATTTATTTACCGAATTCCCGAACTAGTATGAACTAAACGATTTGAAAATAATTTGACCGAGACCATGACGTACCATGAGAACAATCGGGACAATGGCCGGCAGGGCACTATAACGAGGATGTTGTACAACTGGTATAAATGGGTAACGACGGTTACTCCGGTGATGACGGTTACTTGAGAAGTCCCTTGTGGACAATTATGAGTATCGGCCTTTGGACGATGAGGCTTAGGGAACAATACTCGCTAAGAAGTTCTTTATGGGCACGAGAAGTCCTTGTTGGACAACAGAAAGAGAAAGAAACAGATTGTAGACTATAAATGTATGACTTAATAAGAAAGAGCACAAAATAACTAAGTATCAATTTAAATGTAGTATTGTAATGTATTTTTACTTAGTATTATAAAGAATGTTTTTCATTAAATGAGTTTTTATATGATTAACATGAGAAAGAAATTATTTATGTTAAATGTTATAAACTTGAACTCACCAGCGTTAGCTGACTATTTTACTATGCACATCCGGTAACAAAGGAAATAATAAGATATGAAGCCGCGAGAGCTTAGGAGATGATGGCTGGATGGCTGCTGCTGACAAGATCCCCATTATTAGATTATGAATGTGAACAATGTTAGGATTTAAATTTTTGTATACTCTGAATTTCATACAAGACTTCCGTTGTTAATGTTTAATGATTAATTCAAGGTTTAAGAACTATGTTTATGCTATGTTTGCCAAATATGAGAGTTATCCGATTTGGGTCCTTTCATGGTTAAACATTCATAAAAACGAATTTTACTTGGATGCAAGTTCATATGAACATGAATATGAAAATGGAGAAAAAAAAGTTCTAGATTCTTACCAAAATCAAAGATGGATGGATGGATGGATGATTCTTTTTCCAAATGTTTGATTTTCACACTTGAAGCTTGATTTTTGGATGGAATAATGATCAAAACAACAAAAAAAAAATGGATGAAGATGGAGGTGGTGGTGGTTTTGGCCAAAGAGAGAGAGAGGAGAGGTGAGTAGTGAAAGATGGAAATGAGGGAAAAGGGGTTTATATAGGGGTTTCTAATACCAGATGGTGGCAAATGAACAGTCATTGATTTATTTACGGAATTCCCGAACTAGTATGAACAAAACGATTTAAAAATAATTTGACTCATAAAGGTATGTTTAACATATAAATTTTTCAGATTTTTATTTGAAACTGTCGGTACATACTGCGGACTGGCTAGACTGCGTCGAAACAGAAAGTTTCTAAGAAAATTCCTGAAAAATTCACAGAGACCTAAACTAATATATCACAGTATTACGTGTAATTTGTATGCTCCAAATATACGTGTAAGTGTCAGCTTAGAATTAAACATCTAGCTAGTGCACACTGTGTCTACAGGACTGTGCTAAAAATAAACGTGTCTCCAAAAATCATGGAAAAATTCATATAGGCATGTGTAGGATCGTAAGATTACAAGGTGATTCTATTCTAGTTGATATTGGCGGAAAACAATAACAACCAACAAAGTAAACAAGTAAACAGCAAGAATACTGATAAATGCACTGTTGTATTAGACTTCTGAGATTACAAGTTTACAAGTAAAACACTATCAAGAAACACTATGAAAGCACAGCAAGCGCTCTTACAATGAAGTGTTTACACAGTATTTATAGTAACTTAGAATCAAGACAGACCCTTGATTCTAAGGATCAGATCTAACACAAGCCGTTGATCTTGTTTATTAATCTAAATTACACGCAAAGGCTAATCTAGTTAACTTTACTGAAACGTCTTCTTAGGCATCATTGTTTGCATGCTTGGAGAAGCGCGTTATTGTCCTTTATTGGTTGCACCAGTGAGGTTCCTTCTGCTTGGAGTGTGGCAGTTGCTTTGGCAGAAAGGTGTCAGAGGCGCTTCACATGGATAGTCAGCTGCAACGTTTGGTCTTTAGAGAATAAAGCTATCAGCAGCAGAGATGAGAATAATGCTGCTGATAAGCCTATCAGCAGCAACTTGTGTTGAACGCTGCTGATAAACCTATCAGCAGCAACAAGTGTTGAATGCTGCTGATAAGCGTATCAGCAGCAATATGTGCTGAATGCTGCTGATAAGCCTATCAGCAGCCATATGTAATGAATGCTGCTGATAAGCCTATCAACAGCATTTGTACTTAGAATAATTTGGTAGCAATCAGTCTTTGGTTCTACAAACTCCCCCTAGACTGATGCAACCAAAATTCTTCTAATTACTTTGCTGCTGAAGCTTTTGCATGTGGCTGACTATCCTTTCAACCTCATAGCCTCTTGGATCCTTGCTAGGATTGTTCAGTGGAAGTTCAGACAGAGTCTTGATGTCTTTGTGTGGCATTTTGTAGATTGCTTTGCTTGAACATCTCATCTGCTGCTTCTTTACATCAATCAGAGTGAACTCATCCAAATCAGCATTGTAGGACCAAGATACAAATGGAGAGTGGGACTTGAGTGGTTTGATATTCATGACCACATCTTTGCTAGGGTTGAAGGAATGTCTGATTGCTAGCATAAGGTGTTTCCCACTCTCATTTGCAGGCTCATGAGCTTCACCCACCTCCAAAATTATTCTTAGGTCTGAATCTGGTAGTTGCAGAACCTCATTAACAGACCTGTATGTAGATCTTCTTCTTTCAGTTCTCCCTCTGAATATCTCAAACCTTTGATCATGTGGATTGTAGGCCCATTCAACTATGTTTCTTGAGTCTTCAGGTTCAGATGAGGATTTGGATTTCTTTAAGGGAGGCTGTTGATGAGTGGGAGCTGGGTGGGATGATTTGGACTTGTTGGGTGGAGGAGTGGAAGGTTTGGGGAGGAGAGTGGAAGGATGATGGACTGAGGAAGAGGTAGGTGAGGGAGAAGGCTTGGGTTTCTTTGTCTTTGGTTTTTCTTCTTCTTTGATAAGTACCCTTTTCTTGGAGCCCTTCTTCCCTAGTCTTTCTTCCTCATCCTTTTTAACTTTGAAGTAGAGGGCTTGCAGGTTCATGAAATTCATGGGACCTAGCCTCTTTTCACTGTCTCCTCTAGCCTTAAGGAAGTCAATCATGACCTTCCTTTCTTCATGGGTCCGTTTATTAAAGGCAATGGTCTTTTTGGACTGTTGTTTGGCTTTTTCTTCTTCTTCAGCCTTTTTCTTCTTTGCCAACTGACCTTGCTGACCCATGAAGGCTCTGTAGACTTCTTTAGTTGATAGTTTCTCAAGGTAGTCTGCATCCTCACCTTGAGAGACTATCGTCTTTATCCACTCCTCCCTCATTTCTTTAGCTAGTTCAGAATTGGTTATTCTGAACTTAGCTTCTTCTTTCTTCTTCTCCAATTCTTCCTCTTCTTTATTGAATTGTTCCTGCAGTTGAAAAGCAAGAGCTGCATCTTCTTCAATCCGGTCAACTGCAGGAATCTTTCTTTTTAGTTCATCCAGCTGTTTAGCATACAGCTGGATGGTTTGTTCTCTTAGGAGAATGGCTGTTTTTCTTTCTTGAGCCTTTTTCATGTCAGCCATCTCCTCTTCTTCTCTTCTTCTTCTTTTCTCTTCCCTCTCTCTTTTCTCTTTTAGCAACCTCTCTTCATCTTCATCAGTCATGATTCCCTTTCCTTTGTTTACATTGGATGCCTTTGCTTCAGCTTCACTGATCACAACAGCAGATGATGATGCTGCTATTGGGATCTCTGCCTCAGCTTCATTGGCAAATTGAGGAATTGACATGGGATGATCACTGTCTTCATCAAGTTGATACTCAGGACCTTCTATTTCCCTCAGTTGATCCCTAAGTGAAGATCTTGTGCCAGATGCTACAGATGTGGCTTCAACTTGTGGAGTATCTGAGTTGGAGTCAGTATCAGAAGTTGACACAGACTCTTCCTAAGGAATCAGTCCTTCTTTTTCAAGATGGGCTTTGATGGTGACCATCATTGCCTGGCTCTCCAATGAGTTAATATTGCAGATGTTGGCTCTGAGCTGAAAAACCTTGAATAGGAAGTCTGAGGGCAGCTGAAGGATGTTCCTGGTGTTGATGATGAGAGAGCAGCCGTTGCTGAGCAGAAGAGTGTGGTCAAAGGACTTAGTGCTCACCCAACCTAGCACGCCCAAGTCCTTGACCAGGAAGGCATACAGGAATCTTCGAAGGCCCAGAACTTCTTCTTCAGTGAGAAGACTGCTCCTTGTTATTTCAAGATTGCTAGGAGTCAGTCTCCTTTCAGCGGCCGCTGAGGATTCAGGATAAGCTACCCGATGTGCTGCTTGTAGGAATCTTTGGAGCATGGGTAGATTATCCTCCATCAGGTCATAGAACCTGCCAATGACAAGTTCTGCTGAGAGATCTGCTGAGTTGTTGATGCAGTTTGATACGTATAGCTGTAGGATTTGGAGGGCATTGAGAGAGTTCCAGTTCAGCTCTTCTACTCCGCTAAACTCCCATCCAATCCAAAACCTCTCAGCTGATCCATCATACCCCCAATCTAGAATGGAGTCAAATTCTAGCTTCTTTGATGATCTGAATAGTTGGGGGGTTGAGGATTGACCAATGATGGCTGCTGCTTCAGGAAGGATGCTAAATGATGTATTTGTTTGTTCTGTGTCTTCAACATCATTCAACATTTCATTGACAGCCCTGACGACCAACTTCCAGTCTTCAGATGTTTCTTCGTCTTCGTTATCTGGGACTGGCAAGTCATGAACTTGGATAAAAGCTGGCTTGAATAGTGAGCTTTGAAGTACAACCTGCTCTTGAATCCAGTCGTCAAGACTGTCTGTATCTTCTTCCATAGAAACCATCTCCCCCTTTTTGGTTGCATCAGTAGACAGGTAAGCATCAGTTTGGGTGCCTACTGATACAAGAGAGGGAGTGGCTAAAGATGGGCATTGATGGGCTTCATGCATAGCGACTTGGTGTCTTAGTTTGGACACTTCAGCCTCTAGCATAGCCACCCTGGCCGTCAATTCCAAGTTATGAAGTTTTAGTCTGTCCTCATCCACAGTTGTGGAATCCTTGGACCCAGATGGGGCCGTAGGCCGAGCCTCAGCATCCCCATCACCCGTGGTTTCTTGGCGCCTGGGATTCCTCTCAGTGAGGGGAGTTTCCAAGGAAACACCCTCACCATGAGTTGTCGTGGTTAAGGTCTTAAAGATGTTGTCACTGTCCTCCTGGTCATTTGATGGGCCAGCAGTAGTGACAGCCTCTTCCACATCCACTCTTTCATTACTCCTAGAGTGGACCTTCAAGGGTGAAGAACTTGGGTTGGGTGTTTCGGAAGCAAGACCAATCAGTACCTCCTTGATAGTGGTAGTTGGAGAAGGTACATCACTTTGGTCAGGTTCCTCAACACTTAAGTCCAAAGAAGATAGGAATGGCTCAAAGGGCTGTTCTATGGATCCGGGAAGTGATCCTGATCCTAATAGAGAGACTTCCAAAGGAGTCTCCCTAACAGTGTGGCTTTCCCTTATGATATTCTCAGTAGAATGTTGTGATTCTGAGTGAGGGATGTTGGCTTGGGTTTGGGCCTTGGAGGCAAGAGAAGAAGGAGTTCTCTTGCCCCTCTTCCTTGTATATTTGGCTGCAACCGGGGCCCTGTGTTCCGGTTGAGCAATCAAACTGTGGGTGAGTAAATTATGTGCCTGTACATCCTCAGTAGAATGCACAGGGGTTCGATCAAGGGAAGCAGCAGTTTGAGTTTGTGGCAGTGAGGTGGAGGGTGTGGGATCAGTATCAGCTGGGTTTGCTGAACTGTCACCCTGGGCACTTTGCGTGTTCAACATTGTAGACAACAATGGAACATCGGCCCCTGAGAACTTTGATGAAACTGTTCTCATGCTTTGAAAAATGTTGTTCTTATGTCCCAGCATTACGTAGATTCTTGCAGTTTTTGAAAGATCTTGGTGCTCAATATTGAACACTTCCTGCAAGAATCTTGGGTACATGAAGAACTGTGATTTCTTGAAGGTTGTATCTCAAACCTTCAAGAATGAGGTGGGAAAAATTGAAACCCGCCCCAGTTATCATACCGTGAATTGTCGACGCAAGTCCGGAGCTAAGTTGGTTCCAGCCACTCCTCTTCTGGGATATGCATTGGAGAAGAGTGTGGCAGAGATACTTCCATTTGGGACCCATGAGTGCCTTCTCTATCGTATACTTTGTTTGATTCCCAGTGTACCCTATGGATACAAAGGTCCTCATGTATACGTCTCTTGGGTAAGAGATGGCGTCCCCTTCATCTTGAAGCTTGAGGTGTTGGCGGAGCTTTGCTTCAGTGATAACCATCTCCTTGCCGTCTAATGTGCCTCTGATTTGGGGAGTGCCCTGGTCAGTAGAATACACGGCTGAGCTCCAAAAATCTTCCATGTGGGAAGTATAGATGGTTGGGTTGACTGTTAGGGCATGGTGGATTTTGGACCGACAAAGGAAGTCGATCATATCATCGAAACCTTCGGATTTCTTGCCCTTTATTAGGCATGCAGTGAGGTTGTGATATGGGGAAACTTGTCGGTGGGATTGTTCATGTCTGCGCCTGCCATTTTTATGGAGTTGGAGGGAAGAGAGAAGGATGTTTTAATGGTGGTTAATTATGGAGGGCTTTGAATGCTGTGGGGACGGGAGAGAAAGTGATGGGAGATTAGGGTTTGAAATTGAATATGAAGAGGTTGTGGGAACGTTTGAAATTGTGATATAACGGCAGACGAAGAAAAAGCAACTTTACTTGTACAGTACAACATGTTTCACTTTTCATTGTTACAGCTGTAAAGCACTCGAGCAGTCATGGTAAAGACTGAGAGTGGTTTTTACCTCGGGTAAAAGTTAATGTAGACTTGTTTTACCCATCAGCAGCAAACTTGGTTGCTGCTGATGGTGAGCTATCCGCTGCAAACTTGGTTGCTGCGGATAGTGAAGTCTTTCAGCAGCAGATTTGGATGCTGCTGACTGTTGTATTCATTCCGCAGCAAAAAGGTTGATGCTGACCGCCTTAAAGCTATCCACAGGAAACTTGTTCCTGCTGATAACTTAAAGCGATCAGTGGCAAAGGCTTTGCTGCTGAAGAGTAAATCTGTCAGCAGTGAAAAAGTGCTGCTGACTATAACCTTTTATTAAGAACAAAAACATAGACATATTTACAAGGAAAGATAAAAATTTGAGACATGTCTTATTCAAAGTTCATCATGCCACTTGATTCAACTAGATATCGAAATCTTGCTTCATCAAAAGGTTTAGTGAACAAATCAGCATATTGCTTATTTGTGTGATCCTTGGATAGGACAATTCTCTTTTTCTCAGCTTGATCCCTGATAAAGTGATACCTGATGTCGATGTGCTTAGTCTTGGAATGCTGCACTGGATTATTCGTGATAGAGATTGCACTCATGTTGTCAATGTGAATTGGAGTCTGCATAAAGGTCATTTCATAGTCAAGCATTTGATTTTGGATCCAGATGACCTGTGCACAGCAGCTTGAAGCTGCAATGTATTCTGCTTCAGCTGTTGAAGTGGAGACACATGTTTGCTTTTTGCATTGCCATGAGATGAGCCTTCCTCCAAGAAATTGACATCCCCCTGATGTGGACTTTTTGTCCAAGTTACAACCCCCATAGTCACTGTCAGTGTAGGCATAGAGATTGACATTTCCATTCTTTGGATACCATAGCCCAAGTTTTGGAGCTCCCTTTAGGTATCTAAGGATCCTTTTGACAGCTTGAAGATGAGACACTTTTGGAGCTACTTGAAATCTTGCGCAGAGACAAACTGCAAACATGATATCTGGTCTTGAGGCAGTGAGATACATGAGAGACCCTATCATTGCTCGGTACTGATGTTGATCAGTGTCTTGTCCTTCTTTATCCGGAGATAATTGATGGTGCACTTGCATAGGAGTTATTGCAGCAGAGCAGTCAGCCATTTTGAACCTCTCTAAGATGCTTTTGACATACTTGGATTGACTTATGAAGATTCCATTTGGTACCTGTTTGACTTGAAGTCCTAAAAAGAAATTTAGTTCACCCATTGAACTCATTTCAAATTTGGAATGCATCAGAACTTCAAAGTCTTTGCAGAGCTTCTTTCTTGTAGATCCAAAGATAATGTCATCAACATAAATCTGGACCAACAAAATTTCTCCCCTTCATCTTTGATGAAAAGTGTCTGATCAATGGCCCCCCTTCTGAAGTTGTTGCTAAGTAGATATCCAGATAAAGTTTCATACCAGGCTCTTGGGGCTTGGTGTAAGCCATAGAGAGCTTTGTCCAGTTTTAAGACCTTATTTGGATGTGTAGGATCCACAAAGCCTGGAGGCTGTTTGACATAGACCTCTTCACCAATCTTGCCATACAAAAAGGCACTCTTCACATCCATTTGATAGACCATAAAGTTTTTGGATGCTGCATATGCCAGAAAGATTCTGATGGCTTCCAGACGGGCAACAGGAGCAAAGACTTCATCATAGTCAATGCCTTCTTCTTGAGTGTAACCTTGAGCTACCAGTCTGGCTTTGTTCTTGACCACGATGCCCCTTTCATCTTGCTTGTTTCTGAAAACCCATCTTGTTCCAATGGCTGTTTGACCAGGTGGAAGATCAACAAGCTTCCAAACATCTTGTCTTTTGAACTGCAGCAATTCTTCATGCATTGCTTCAATCCAACTGTTGTGCTTGAGAGCTTCATCAATCTTCTTGGGTTCCACCTGAGATAGAAAGCAAGAGAACAAACAAATGTTGGCTTCATGAGACTTACTTCTTGTCTGGATACCTGTGTGGACTTGGCCAATGATGTTTTCCAGAGGATGCTCTTTGTTTATTCTCTGTGCTGGTATCACATCCAACCGTATTCCCTCTTCAAGATTACTTTGGTTTAGATCAGGATTGTCTTTAGTTGTGAGGAGAGGAGCTTGGAGGTTCTGATCATTGTGTTCCACATTGTCAGCAGTATTAGCATCAGAGGCCTCTTCAGCATGGATTGAGGAGGCTTCATTAAAGATTTCTTGATCAGAGAGATTGCTGCTTGTGGTGTTGGAAGTACCGGCTTCACCTGTACTGGCTTCAATAGTTTCTGCCACTGATGGAGGATCAATGGATGGTCTTTTCATCCTGATGTAGGGACTGGGAAAATCTAGTCTGTAGTCAGTAGAAGAGGTTGAGGCAGAAGATGTTGATGTTGAAGAAGAAAACTCCATGTTTGAGAATATGAGAGGCTCAAATATCTGGGTGAAGGAGTCTATATCAAAGAGCCAGTTAGGATCTTTGCCTTGTTCACAGACAACGTGTTCCCTGCATTCCACATTAGCAGATTCTTCCACAATCCGAGTCCTAGAATTGAACACTCGGTAGGCCTTTGATTAAGATGAGTACCCACAAAGTAACCTTCATCAGACTTTGCACCGAATTTAGGAAGAACTCCATGTGTGATGAGGATGGTACATGGACATCTAAAGGGCTTCAGGAAGCCAATGTAGGGAACTCTTTTGAGCCAAAGTTCATAGGGTGTTTTCTGGAGAGGCTTAACAATATGGACTCTATTCTGCACATAGCAAGCTGTGCTTACTGCTTCCGCCCAGAAAGTAAGGGGCAGCTTTGAGTCAGCCAGCATAGATCTTGCTGATTCAATTAGAGTCCTATTTCTTCTTTAAGCAACCCCATTTTGTTGAGGGGTTCTTGGAGCACTGTATTGCCTTTCAATGCCCTTGCTCTCACAGAAACTGTTCAAAGTGTGATTTTTGAACTCTGTTCCCTAATCACACCTTATGATCTTTACCTTCAGATTGCTTTTATTCTCTACCCTAAGAATATAGGATTTGAGAATCTCAGCAGTTTCATCTTTTGTTCTTAGGAAGAATACCCATGAGAATCTGGAGAAGTCATCAGTTATCACCAGACAGTAGGACTTTTTGCCCATTGACATGACATTCGTAGGACCAAAGAGATCCATATGCAGTAGCTGGAGAGGGGTGTCATTTGTGTTCAATGTCTTGGGCTTGTGGGAACTCTTGTGTTGTTTTCCCTTCAAGCAGGCAGTGCAGTGATCGTCTAGCTGGAATTCTTTGTCAGGAAGCCCTCTGGCAAGATTGTCTTTCACTAATTTATTGATTGTTTTGATGTTAACATGGCTTAACCTCCTGTGCCAGAGAGCGGATTCATCAACTGATGCCTTTGACAGAAAACATGAAACACTACCAGATGGAGTGGCTTCATTCATGTCAAGCACATATAAGTTGTCCTTTCTACGAGCAGTTAGGAGAATCTTTTCTGGAGGGGGTTTAGATAGGCCAGGAGCTAACACGAAACATTCTTTGTCAGTGAAGAGCATCCAATGCTTTTGATCACATACTTGGGAAACACTCATGAGATTGAAGTCAAGTTCTTTACCATAGTTGACTCTTTCAATACTCATCCTTTCATTGGACACAGTTCCTTGTCCAGTGATAGATCCACCCTTTGAGTCACTCCCAAAAGCAACATATCCTCCATTGAAATGTCTGAAGTTAGAGAGGATGGACCTGTTGCCTGTCATGTGCCTGGAACAGCCGCTATCTACCACCCAAGTATTGTGTTTGTTTCCTGGCTGTCCCTGCACATGGAAGATATCTAATTAGTGGGAGGATCATTGTAGCATGCAGCATTGTAGAAGATCGTTGCTAATTTGCCATTGTCAGCGCAGTCAATGGAACCAATAGTTATGCTTGGAGATTGTTTGGCCTTCCATTGCTGTGTTGGTGGTTTTCTAGCTTTCTTTACATTGTCGGCAGAAGATGTTGTTGCTGACAATTCTGGCTTATCCGCAGCCGATTTTGCTGCTGAGGGCTTTGCTGGAGCAGTAGCAGTTTTTGCTTTGTCAGCAGCAGATACTTTTGCTGCTGATGCCGTTGTTTTTGATTTTGCTTTGTCAGCGGCAGAGACTTTTGCTGCTGGAGGCTCTGCCTTTGGTTTCCTGGACTTTACTCTATCAGCAGCGATTTTGTTTGCTGCCGATGGGTTGAGCACAGATGAACGATTTGCAATCTGGTTAAAAGGGTTGAACTTGCATGTTGCAGCAAAGTGGTTTGATTCCCCACATATGATGCAAGTTTGTTTAGGTTTTTGCATCTTCACTCTTTGAGGGGATAGAGATTCTCTGAACTTTGTTGCCTTTGCATCATAGCTTCTCACCTGTTTGTTTCTTTTTATTTTCTCAAAGGCATGCTGCTTTGAGTTTCTTTGGTGTTCATGGTAGTGAAAGCAGGTGCTGGCAGTGTGATTGTATTTGCCACACACAAAGTAGGATAGTGCTATCTTGTCCTGGTGAAAGTCCACATAGTTCTTACTTTGAAAAAAATCTTTGAAGTTCCAGGGATGAGCTTTGTTATGCTCAAAAGTGGCTTCTTCTAGTGTCTTTTGAACATTTGGACCTTTTTCTCCAGGTGTATGAAAACTATCAAACACCTTTGGCTTTGACTGATGCTTGGGGTTGGTGAAACCTGATGTCTCTCCCTTTTCAATGTTTAGCTTTCTTCCATTTTGAGGATAGCTAATCTTGATTTGTTTGAATGGGATGGGAGCTGGAATAGTTGGAGTAACAACAGGACATTCAGTTTTGTTCAGAACAGCTTCAGAGATAGGAGCAGATGGGACTGGGACTGCACTAGTTTCACAGTGGTCTGAGCAGGTTGACTCAGGTTCTGAAGAGGTGGAGCAGTCTTCCACGAAACATGCATCCATTGAAGGATCAAGGTTTCGGTTTGCCGTGTCAAGATTTGCAGTATTGAAGCTTGGTTCGTGAATGGCAACATAGTCAGCAGGAGGAGGAACTGTCTTGTACTCGTCATCATGATATCCAAGTCCAGTTTTTACCCTTTCATGGACTTAAATATCTAACAATCTTTGTAACTTTTTAGATGAAAATTCATATTTTTCAACATGAACTTTCTGTTCAGCCAGTTCAGCTCTGGTAGCTTTAAGTTTTACTAATAGATCATCAATCTGAGTTTCAAGATTGGTTTGTTCATGTTTTAAAGAAGAAATCTCTTTCTTAAGGCAGTTAATCTTTTCTTTGTAACCGTCTTCGACCTTTTTGAATTCAGATTTTATTTGGTGAAACTCTTCATTTTGATCTATTAGATTTTGGTTATGCTTTCTATAACCTAAAACTTTGTCAATGCAAGCTTGAGAGCAAAGATGTTCAAATACCTGAGGTGGTATCTCTGCATTGTCTGCCATAAGTGCTTGGTTGGAGGCAGGAACATCTTCATATTGAAAACTCCAGTCAAATTCTGTAGTTCCAACATTTGCACAGGCTGCAGTTTGTACTGGAGGAGTTCCTTGCTGCTGCTGCTGCCTGGACTGACCTTGGTAACCTTGTCTTTGATGGCTGGCACCCTGATTAGCTTTGGGTGCCTTGCACTCCCTAGCAAAGTGACCCATTTGATTACAGTTGTAACATCGGATCTTGCTTTTATCAAGCCCAACTCTGGAGTTTGAGTTGTTGCTAGGAACTGATCTCCCGGTTCTAGAATAAAACCTTTTTGCTCTGAGGGAGAGCATGGCATATGAGTGCTGAATATCCATTTCTTCAAGATCATCTGGATGAAAGCATTCCAGATCCTCCTTTATGAAGTGCATGCTGCTTGAGTTGTCAGAGACAAAAGCAGTAGAGGTTGGCTGTTGAGGAGGTGCCTCAAGAAGAAATGGTGATGAGTTGGATTGTGAAGCAGTTGGTGTTTGAGGATGAGTAACAATGGGAGGATAGTAGTTGCTTGCACTAGGACCAGAATGATCAGAGTGAAGCGCTGAGGTGGTGGTGGAGGAAGTGGTAGCTGATTGATAACTGGAGCTCCTTTCTTTAGCTTGAATCATTTCTAATTCATAGGTTTTGAGCATGCCAAAGAGCTCAGTCATCTGAAGAGAATTCAGATTCTCTGTTCTTCTGATGGACACTGTATATAATGTCCAACAACTAGGAAGAGATCTTATGAACTTCTTGAGAATGTCTTCATTCTCCAGCTTTACCTTGGAGCACTGCAGTTCTCCAACCAGGTACGTGTACCTGTTATATAAAACTGTTTGTGACTCACCTTCCTTCCAGACGAAGTTTTCATATTGTTGCTTGAGAATGTCACGTCTGTTCTCCTTGACCTCCTCAGATCCAGCAAACATCTTTTCCAAGGCTCCCCATAACTCCTTTGCAGTTTTGTGAGCCTTGAAGTTGTGAAAAACTTCATTTAGAAGGCACATTTGGATAGCTCCTAATGCCTTGAAGTCCACCTCCATTTTCTTGATGTCTTCTTCAGAATACTTGGAGGGTTCCTTCGGAACTAGTGGTCCTCCGGAGTCAGCAGAGGCCACCATGGGAACATAAAGTCCATCCCTTATGGATTTCCACATTCCGTATTCATGGTAGCAGAAGAAGCTTTCCATACGGTTCTTCCACATATCATAGTCCTCCCCAGACACCAACCTCGGTGGTCGGTTGATACTGCCGATGGCTTCAGATCCATGACTTTGTGCCATTTTGTTTTGTGTGACTTGATCAAGAATAGAGTTTTGAATAGAATCAGAAAGTGATTAAACAAATGTTAGTTTGTTTAATCTTGAGCCAAAGCTCTGATACCACTTGTAGGATCGTAAGATTACAAGGTGATTCTATTCTAGTTGATATTGGCGGAAAACAATAACAACCAACAAAGTAAACAAGTAAACAGCAAGAATACTGATAAATGCACTGTTGTATTAGACTTCTGAGATTACAAGTTTACAAGTAAAACACTATCAAGAAGCACTATGAAAGCACATCAAGCGCTCTTACAATGAAGTGTTTACACAGTATTTATAGTAACTTAGAATCAAGACAGACCTTTGATTCTAAGGATCAGATCTAACACAAGCCGTTGATCTTGTTTATTAATCTAAATTACACGCAAAGGCTAATCTAGTTAACTTTACTGAAACGTCTTCTTAGGCATCTTTGTTTGCATGCTTGGAGAAGCGCGTTATTGTCCTTTATTGGTTGCACCAGTGAGGTTCCTTCTGCTTGGAGTGTGACAGTTGCTTTGGCAGAAAGGTGTCAGAGGTGCTTCACATGGATAGTCAGCTGCAACGTTTGGTCTTCAGAGAATAAAGCTATCAGCAGCAGAGATGAGAATAATGCTGCTGATAAGCCTATCAGCAGCAACTAGTGTTGAACGCTGCTGATAAACCTATCAGCAGCAACAAGTGTTGAATGCTGCTGATAAGCCTATCAGCAGCAATATGTGCTGAATGCTATATGTCTAGGTATTTGTTTTAATTTATCACCAACGGTTGTGCTGTAGGACGCGTGTTTGACCTGCTAATCTTTTGGATTACCGACACGTGTAAATGAATTAGCTTCTTGAATGTGAAATGAACTTAATTACTATAAAATTAAGTGTGATGCATGTCAAATAATCTAATATGTATCTCAGTCGGGTATAGATATTAACCTGAAATTGTCGGACATCACAGTATACGCATCTGATCAAAGTAGGTGCTATTAGGTTACATGCCTAAAGATCCATACGGAAAGGCTACTGTACTACGCAGTGAGGGAAGAGTTGAACATGATAAGAAGTATCGGTCTTGGCAATCTGACCATAAATGAGCCCTTAGATTAGTTATACCCTCGTTATCTGAGTACTGTAGAGGGACCCACTAGTGTTTTCTATCTTAATCCATGAATCCTTAGCCTTGTGTTCCACGTTAGTTGCAGCCCTTAAAACCCTTTTAAATGTCACACCCCATATTCCACTTCGGGCTATACCCGTGGGGCGTGACCCGAGAGGATCTTTACCATTGAGTTACTTTGAAAGACCACTAAATGGTTTTCAAAATAGATGTTTAACAAGGCTCAAACGAGCGCAAAATAAATTTTGACATAGTTCAAAGTAAATGTGCGAAAGCAATGTTTAAAAGTTTACAACGATTGAACAAAGATTTAAAAAAAAAGTTTGTAAAGAAAAAATGCCCATGCATGATGAGTGAAATTCCTGTTATTCGTAGCAGATTCAATACACCGATACAAGAATCATGAAACAAGGTAGAATCACTAACACATAGTTTAAGGTGTAAATCTCAAGTCTTTGTTGATATGTCAAATGAATTCCCCCTTACAAAGATCAAATGTACAAGTATTTATACTAAGAAGACAAAAAATGAATTCGTCCGAAAACGATTTCGATCGGAAAGGATTTCGGTTGAAATCTTTTAACTTCAAAGAATTCATCTGACTTCAGACTGCTTTATATGCGATGGCCTACAATTAGTTCCAACAATCTCCCCCTAGGCCATTGCATATCAAAACACGGGAATTCTGCCAAGCCCCCCCCCCCCCCATACAATAAAGACTTGAGAAGTTGAGAACTTGTAGAAAACTTGAAAATGCTACAAAAACAATCGAGCACCGAAAGCTCTAATACCAATTGAAATTCCTGTTATTCATAGCAGATTCAATACACTGATACAAGAATCATGAAACAAGGTAGAATCACTAACACATAGTTAAAGGTGTAAATCTCAAGTCTTTATTGATATGACAAATGAATTCCCCCTTACAACGATCAAATGTACAAGTATTTATAGTAAGAAGAAAAAAAATGAATTCGTCCGAAAACGATTTCGATCAGAAAAGATTTCTGTCGAAATCTTTTAACTTCAAAGAATTCTTTCGACTTCAGACTGTTTTATATGCGATGGCCTACAATTAGTTCCAACAATCTCCCCCTAGGCCATTGCATATCAAAACACGGGAATTCTGCCAAGCTCCCCCATACACTTTGCATCATCAAAGTTAGGTCTTGGACTTGAAGCTTTAACTCTCCAAACTTTTCTTGGTTTAGCTTTGACATGCCAATCTTGTTTTGATTTTGATGTCCAAAATATCTTCAACCAATTAAAAACCTTAACAACCTTTTCTTGAACCTTTCACTGAGATTGAGAAACGACCTTCTGTTTGGGAGACTTGTGTTTCTTGATACAACAATCTCTTAATAAATGACCCTGCTTTCCACAGCTAAAACATTTCTTTAAAACATGACATGTTCTTTGATAAGGCCCCTTTCGAGATGCTGATTTGTCTTTAGACTTCTGTTCTTCAACTTTTGACTTTTCTACTCCCTCTTTAACGAACATGAGAGGAGCAAATTTATTCTAAATGAACGGGATGTCATTAGCATTGAGTTAACTATCTTTCTTGAACCCTAAGCCACCCTTATTTTCAAAATAATCCACATATTCTTGTATTTCATCATATTTGTCACTGACACAATAATCATCAGAAGCAAGATCACTTGAAATCTTCGATTCAACTTTATTTGCTTCGGAATTTCTCTTTGGCTCTAACGAAGGATAAAGATTTGACACAAACGGCTCTGGAATGTATGGTTGAGGCATACATGAATAAAATTCATTTGTATTAAATGGAGGAGGAACATTTTTGTATCCAACTTCACTATTCACTTTATCATTAACTTGTGCCTCAATGTTTTCACTAGTGCTTTTATATCCAAGCCCAGACTTTACTTTGTCATGTATTTGAGCTTCAATGATCCCATTAGCCACTTTTCCTGAAATGTTTATTTTATCAACCTTAATTGTTCTATTTCTTAATTGTTGTATTTGAGCTTCAATGATCCCCCTACCTTTTCCATCTTCTCGGTCAGCAATTTCTTTTCTTTTTCTCTGTCAGCAATCAACAGTTGAATTTCATAATTCTTTCTCTTTAACTGAAACTTCACGTGAGAATTTTCTTTGACACAGTCATCAATCTTTTCTTTTATACTATTTCTCATGATCTTTTAGAATCTTGTTTGTAGTATGTGCATGATTCAATGCATCCATCAGAAGTTGATTTCGTTTCTTGTAATCAGCAATTTTCTCAAAACACTCCATAGAACCCATGTTTTCGTTAAGCACTTCAGAATATGCTTTAAGTTCCTATGATTCTTTCACTCTTTTAGAAAGTTCCGTTTGTTTAAATCCTTTGCTAGGGGAAACCCTAGGACATTTTTGGCCTAGGTTACGTGAGACAGAAAGAGAGGAGCACGCCGAGAAGAAGAGAGGGAACCGTCAAGGGAAAGAGGAGAGGCGTTCCCTGTGGAGTGGTCCAGTGAGCGTGGTCTATGGCACTTGTCAAGGTAAACCCGGTTATATTTAAAACCATTCCTGTTTATGTTCCTGTTTATGATCTACCGAGTAAAAAGAGTGGAGTCCCGGATGGTGGCTACGGCTGTGATAGTCACGTAGAAAGCCACATGTCATGGTGGGTGGCGGCGGCGGCTCAGCTGCTGTGTGTGACGGTGTCCGGTGGCAAGAGGGAGCCGGTGGAGACTGCTGAAGCGTGCGTAAGTGATGACGGTTGCACGATGGCCGTGAGTGATAGAGGAGAAGACGAAGACAACAAGGGCTCGAGGGGAGTAACCACGATGTGGGTAGCTCGACGGCGAGAAGGGGAGTAATGATACACGGTGGTGAGGTGGAGCCGATAGCGGTGGTGCATGGCCGAGTAGGATTATGGCTAGACAAGGAAGACGATGGTGGTGCGCGAAGTAGATGGTGAAACTCGTGATGAGGCTTGGTAGTGACACACGGTGGTGGTGGTTCACGGTGGTGAACGGGGGAGAGCATGGGATCGAGGTACACCCGAATTAGGGTTTGTAAGCCTAACGATTTCATAGCAAGAATTGAACGTGCATGGGGAGCTCGGCTCGAGTACGGGTGACTCGTGAGGCTAGGTTTACTGCATGGCACATGTACGTGCTTGCATGCGAGTTCCAGATGGGTCCAGGGTAACCCGGTTTGGACGGTTACACGAATTAGGGTTTTTGCATGGATGAAGGGATATACGCATGAGACAAGCATCGGGAACATTTATTTTTTTACGTAGTGACACATGTTTAGGGTGTACGCTGACTATGTGATCATACGTTGACAGGTTCGAGCCCGTACGAGGAGACGTTGTAGAACATGTGAGGGATCTTCAAACCGGTGAGTTTCAAATCCCCTCTTTTAAATGTCTTTAACGTTTTGGTGCTATCGCACATACTTTTGAGACATGTTTTATTACATTAAATGTACGACGAGTTTACAAATTTAACTATTTAAATACGGGACTAAGGGACTATGTGTTGTCCTTGAGAGTGTATGTTAAAGGTGGGTATATAGCCGGGGGTCGTATGGTGACCTAGCAGGGGTGAGTCGGGATTGTAATTACGGGTCGTACGAGTACGACTGGGAGGTGTCATGTACGTAGTATGTGCTTAGACAATGAAACATAGTAACTGTATGTGTGTTGCTATAGTAGCAGTGTATTGTGTTATGCGTTAGTCGGGGTGAGTCGGGATATAAGCTAAACGCTTGTGAATACATGTAGGATATCTTATTCTAATGCTATGTGTGAAGGGCAGGTGCACTTAATGAGTCATGTACATAGAGTATAATGTTATTTGTTTATACATGTGTTGTGTGTATTGAGTCATTGTCCTTGTGACACGGCGGGTATTGTGTTTGCCTTGTTGGCATTATGACACGGCAAACGGATTGTGGGGGACCAAGTCCTTCGGGAGGTTACCAAAGGTGGCAAGTTCTGAGCAGGTTAACGATGAGCTCAGGGTGTGTCGGACGCCCTGACGAGGGTGGAGTAATGAGGTATGTGTTTGTGTGCTTATATATTTCTGTTAAATTGCATACAAGTGTTGAGTTATATTTATTGTGCATGAGATAGTAATAAGGTGGTGAGTCGAGTTAGATTGACCCGTTGTGTCAGGATAGTGATGTGGTGGTTACAACTGTTATGTCAGTTGATTTGTAAGAGCCTTGGTCAAGGCTTAGTAAGTTGATGTTTAGGGATTTGTTGTGTTAACCTAGTGTCGAGTTAATACGTGTACTTGAGCATGAGTTATTAGTGTAGTAAGTTCGACCAATGACGATGAGAATGCGAAATTATTATTATTATGGGATGAGTCTTCGGTAATGAACTATTATGGGATATCGTGTGATAACAGGGGTTATCTATTTGTTAATGAATTGTGGACCTATTTTATAAGGACCGTGGGTCCTGAATATTGTTTAAATAACTTTTGAGATGAGTTGGATTTTAATTAAACTAAACTATTAGAACTCACTTAGCGTAGCTGACTTTGTGTGTACGATAGATTGTTTTGCAAGTAAGCGTTGCGTTGACGTATTTTGGCTTGGGAGCGGTGCTACTCGGATTGGTGTGCAAGCATTCGTGAGGTAACGTAATGACATTAAATAGTAATTAATTTTTTTAGAAAGACTTCCGTTGTAGTTTAATATATCTAAAATGAGTATTTTCAAGGGAACAGCCCGTTATGAGAACCAGCTGTATGGTGCCCGGTTTGGAGCCTTACAACTTGGTATCAGAGCCGTGGTTTAAGAGAAAATCAGTGTTTTTAAACAAATAAAATGCCTTAACATAAACTGAGAATGGGACGAGGGTGAAAAGAATGCCACCACGTGTAACCTCGAGCCAAGAGGTACATCTTCCGTGTTGAGCATTAATTATTATTTACCATTTGTGTAGTGTTACACTAGGTGAAGTAATCGGTGTGAGTAAGTGATATATGGTTCCGTGTGGGATCATGATGTGTGCTATGTGCTATAGTAGTATGTAGAACTACGTGAAGTTGTGTGGTGTGATTAAATGAGACTACGATGTGAGTTGAGTAATGCAAAGTAGCATTAATTGTAACCATGGGAGATAGTTTGGTGTGACGATATGATTTAGTAATTTTGTGTGAAACCTTGGATGGTGTGAAATTATGATAAAGATGATGACTTGCTAGATTATTGTGTGGTGCTATGTGGGTTGTGTGGGATGCATGTGCATCCAGGGTGTATGAAAGATAGAAAGCTAGTGTCAATATGATGGGGAAGGTTTAGAATCCGAGCAGAAATCTAGACCACCAAATTGCATTTGATCACCGTTATTTGGCAGTCTATGATTACTCTCATATTCTGAATTTGGCGCCCATAGTAATCACTCCAACATTCTATCTTGTGCAGGTATTGATGGCTAAGATAAAGCGTACTAGATCGGTCAGACGGGGAGCTCCGGCTAGGGGAAGAACAGACCGTCAGGACAAACCGACGACTACTGTAGACAAGGTGGACAGTGTCATGGGAGTAGTGTTGGCACTTCGTGCGCCAAGTTTGACTAGAGTTGAGGATGGCAGCATTCCGAGTGGTGCAGTGACCAGAATGACCGGATGGAAAAGGAGGGCGGTGTCAGCAGTACGCGATTTCCCTCCAGGATGTGGACCCGCATGAATGAGAGATCGACCACTTGCGACAGCTACGAGAACTCTATGTAAGGAGGACCCAGTGAATGACCCGGGATGCGATGAGGAGGACGCAGTAGATGCACTTGTGGTGGTCCTGTAGTAATTTTGCGACCACTGTTTGAGATACTTGACTTCTTGATGAATAGTGGATGTGATAGTTGTCACGAGAGATTGCGGGGTGATTTGACATTTGACTGATTATACGTTTACGTGGTGTGATGCTTAATTCAAATATTGACTATTTGATTTTGGCATTTATTGTGAGTAATACCGCATGGTGATCTGGACATGATCAATGATAATTGTGTTTGTGACGGCGTACGATTGTGTTTACAATAGTGGAATATGTGCGGTATGGTGTGGTTGTGTGATTGCATTCTAAATGATGTGAGTTAGTACTAAATGTAATCTTTGACGTGATGCTAGAGCTTGGTTGATTAGACTGTATGAGTGGACCAGTGTAGACCCGAGTTTTGATTAATTGTGTGTGCCTACGTTCTTAAGATAGTGTCACCTATGTGTTATGCTTAGGTGATGTGTGAAGTGTAAGGGGTGTGTTTAGCCTTACTCCGATATTAAATGTCCTTATATCTTAAGGCATAGATTTTTGCGAGGTAAATGTTTTGGTGCTTAGGGGCATGAAAGTGTTTGTGAATAAACATGTGTGTCGTTAATTGAGTTGCTTATGAGTATGAGTTATTTGTGTCACGTACTTAATAGTCGTGGCGGGAGATCAAGCATAAGCTTGATATTATGTCTTGCATTAGTCAGGCGGGAGATCAAGTGCAAGCTTGATATAGTGTTGACATTTGTCAACAGGTTATTATGTCTGACGGCAGTCAGGCGGGAGATCGTGTCTACTTATGCCTTTAGGCCAGACGACATGATATACTTGAGTATCTATAAATGAAGACGTCATTGTGTATGCGCGTAGATTTACCCATACCTAGTTAGTTGTGTATGTGCACTTTGTGCGAGTTAGAAGGTTGAGTTAATAGCACATGTGTAGAACAAAGTATGTTCTGTAGTTTTGTGTGTCGGTGTGTGTCCTTGTAGTACACGCTTAGTCGTGCAAATGATGGATGGTTAGTGTGATCAAGTATGGTATTTCTATCTTGGCGATTTTCTTGACGCTGATACAGCAAGGTGATGCGAAAAGTTTTGACGTCTTTCTAGACGACCAGTGAGGTGCTCGTACGAGATGCCTATGCTTATATCTCAGGAATTCGGAGCACGAAGCCAATGGGCGGAGCTATGATAGTAGATGATGAGTGCGTTTAAGTGGACGCTCGCCTAGAAATGTTTATGAAGATCAAGGTGATGACGCTAAAGATTTCAGCACGGAGTCAACAAAGTGACGAAGGACCTTCATGGAACACGTTCCATATGCAGGATTCAGTCGAGGTAAGATACCAGAGGAATAGGGATGTTTTCCCTGAACGAAATGATGGATAGCTGAGGCTTATGAGCAGACGGAATTAATGCTCGTACATGATAAATGAGACGCGGTAGGTGATCGCTTGGTAATGGTAGGGCAACCATGAGGAAAGTGAACCTCAGGAGAGGTACGTGCAGGATTGCACTTAAGTGACTGGGAAGGAGATGCCTACACTGGTAAATATAAGACTAGCTAAAGTGAGCACCGAGGGAGCATTCAAGTGAAGCAAGTGTGTGGCTGTTGTAATAGACACAGTGGTGATAAGCGAGCTTTTGAAAGATATCAAGAGCTGATGAAGATGACCGAGTGTTGTGTGAACGCATGATAATAAAGTAAAGAGATACTATGATAAAGAAATTTGATGGAGACCAGTATAGCTTTACACAAGCTCCTAGAGATCATCAGAAAAGGACAAGAGTAATACCCTTACGGGTAAGGCAGTAGGCTCGAGTTTGAGAAATCATTCGCAAGATGGCGATCTGAGCATGAGAGAGAGGAGTGTGATGGACACATGATAGTAAAGCAACCATTTCCCCTATCCATGAAAGACAAGAACCTACTTGGGAGGGTGATCGTCAGAATGACGCGGTCATCAGGGTCATGAAAGGGACGACGGCATAAGTGTTGTGAGCAGATCCGGAATAGGGGATAAGTAAGTAGGCAAGTGACGATGTCTTACCGACTGGGTAAGAGTTGAAGGGAAAACTAATAAATAAATAGGTAGGTGAGACCTACAAGTCCTAAAAAGAAAGGGGCAACGGAGGAGAATTCCTTTTAGACGCCAAGGATGCTGACTGTATGATAAAGTAATAACCAGGACGAGATGTTCGAAAGAGAGCGGTTAGCACCAAAAGATTTTTTTAAGTATAGCAGGAAGACAAATGAAGTCGGATTGTATTGGCATAGGATTCGAGGACGAATCCTCTTTTAAAGGGGGTAGACTTGTAACATCCTGAAATCCCTATAAGTTGATAATTCGGGTAAACGGATGACCCGAGCTCCCATTTAATGACCAAGTTAATAAGTACTAGTTGTATGGACATTTAACTTGCAAACTTGGGGGACCCGTAAGGGGTTTTAAGCATAATCCCAGGATCCAAGTAAGCCTATAAGAAATGCGGGAACCCGAATGAAAGTCCCGTTTGTTTAAATCCTTTGCTAGGGGAAACCCTAGGACATTTTTGTCCTAGGTTACGTGAGACGGCAAGAAAGGAGCACGCCAAGAAGAAGAGAGGGAACCGGCAAGGGAAAGAAGAGAGGCGTTGGTGGTGGAGCGGTCGGTGAGCGTGGTCTACGGCACTCGTCAACTTAAACCCGGTTACATTTAAAACCATTCTTGTTTATGTTCTTGTTTATGGTCTACCGAGTAGAAAGAGTGGAGTCCCGGAGGGTGGCTACGGCTGTGAAAGTCACATAGACGGCCACATGTCGTGGTGGGTGGCGTGCGGCGGCTCAGCTGCTGTGTGTGACGGTGTTCGACGGTAAAAGGGAGCCGGTGGTGGCTGCTGAAGCGTGCGGCAGTGATGACGGTTGCATGATGGCCGTGAATGATGGAGGAGAAGACGAAGACAACGAGGGCTCAAGGGGAGTAACCATAGTGTGGGAAGCTTGATGGCGATAAGGGGAGTAATGATACACAGTGGTGAGTTGGAGCCGATAGCGGTGGTGCTGTGGTGGTGCTTGGCCGAGTAGGATTATGGCTAGACAAGGAAGACGATGGTGGTATGCGAAGTAGATGGTGAAACTCGTGATGAGGCTTGGTAGTGACACACGGTGGTGGTGGTTCACGGTGGTGAACGGGGGAGAGCATGGGATCGAGGTACACCCGAATTAGGGTTTGTAAGCCTAACGATTTCATAGCAAGAATTGAACGTGCATGGGGAGCTCGGCTCGAGTACGGGTGACTCGTGAGGCTAGGTTTACTGCATGGCACATGTACGTGCTTGCATGCGAGTTCCAGATGGGTCCAGGGTAACCCGGTTTGGACGGTTACACGAATTATGGTTTTTGCATGGATGAAGGGATATACGCATGAGACAAGCATCGGGAACATTTATTTTTTTACGTAGTGACACATGTTTAGGGTGTACGCTGATTATGTCATCATACGGTGACAGGTTCGAGCCCGTACGAGGAGACTTTGCAGTACATGTGAGGGATCTTCAAACCGGTGAGTTTCTAATCCCCTCTTTTAAATGTTTTTAATGTTTTGGGGCTATCGCACATAATTTTGATACATGTTTTATTACATTAAATGTATATCGAGCTTTGGGGTTTAAACCGATGAGTTTACGAATTTAACTATTTAAATACGGGACTAAGGGACTGTGTGTTGTCGTTGAGAGGTGTATGTTAAAGGTGGGTATATAGTCATGGGTCATATGGTGACCTAACAGGGGTGAGTCGGGATTGTAATTACGGGTCGTACGAGTACGACTGGGAGGTGTCACAGGCTGTGCATGTACGTAGTATGTGCTTAGACAACGAGACATAGTAACTGTATGTGTGTTGCTATAGTAGCAGTGTATTGTGTTATGAGTTAGTCGGGGTGAGTCAAGATATAAGCTAAACGCTTGTGAATACGTGTAGGATATATTATTCTAATGCTATGTGTGAAGGGCAGGTGCAGTTAATGAGTCATGTACATAGAGTATAATGTTATGTGTTTATACATGTGTTGTGTGTATTGAGTCGTTGTCCTTGTGACACGGCGGGTATTGTGTTTGCCTTGTTGTCATTATGACATGGCAAACGGGATTGTGGAGGACTAAGTCCTTTGGGAGGTCATCGAAGGTGGCAAGTTCTGAGCAGGTTAACGATGAACTCGGGGTGTGTCGAACGCCTTGATGAGGGTAACCATGACAAGGGTGCAGTACTGAGGTATGTGTTTGTGTGCTTATATATTTCTGTTAAATTGCGTACAAGTGTTGACTTATATTTATTGTGCATGAGATAGTAATAATGTGGTGAGTCGAGTTAGATTGACCGTTGTGTCAGGATAGTGCGGTGGTGCTTATAACTGTTATGCCAGTTGATTTGTAAGAGCCTTGGTCAAGGCTGAGTAATTGATGTTTAGGGATTTGTTATGTTAACCAAGTGTCGAGTTAATACATGTACTTGAGCATGGGTTATTTGTTTAGTAAGTTCGACCTATGTCGATGAGACTGTGGAATTATTATTATTATGGGATGAGTCTTGGGTAATGAACTATTATGGGATATCGTGTGATAACAGGGGTTATCTATTTGTTAATAAATTGTGGACCTATTTTATAAGGACCGTGGGTCCTGAGTAATGTTTAAATAACTTTTGAGATGAGTTGACTTTTAATTAAACTAAACTATTAGAACTCACTCAGCGTAGCTGACTTTGTGTGTACGATAGATTGTTTTGCACGTATGCGTTGCGTTGACGTATTTTGGCTTGGGAGTGGTGCTACTCGGATTGGTGTGCAAGCATTCGTGAGGTAACTTAATGACATTAAATAGTAATTAATGTTTTTATAAAAACTTTCGATGTAGTTTAATATATCTAAAATGAGTATTTTCAAGGGAACAACCCGTTATGAGAACCAACTGTAGGGTGCCCGGTTTTGGGCCTTACACAAATCAGATTCTATACGTTTACAATTTCCTTGAAAATCATAACCATATCCACCTTTGATCACTATTCCGTTCTGATCCTCTTTGAGCGCATACATCTGTAGCTTTGCACATAAATCCTCTAATGAATTAAACTTTAAACCTTTATTTCTGATGTTATGTTTATAAATCTTTCATTCCTGTGGTTGAGCATTGAGAAATTTATCCATGACTTCTGATTTTTCATATTCAATATCAACATCCTTTAGATCATTTATCAACTCTACATATCTATGATATTGTTCAGTCAAAGATTCTCCTTCTGCGCGTGCAAATCCTTGATATCTTTTCTTTAGTTGATCTTGTCTTGCTTTTTTCCTTTCATATTTTCCTTATAAAGATTTGGATGAACATACCCCAATCCATTTACAAACACCTTATGCACACACCATTCGTCAGCCATTGAGAACTCCCTCCTCTCTTATATATATATATAGATTTTTTAACTACCTCATTTTTTCATAATCAGCGCCAAGCATAGTTCCGAGCATCCTCTAGAAATTTCGGCCAAGAAAATTTTTCCTGCCAAAAAATTTTATTTATTTAGTTTTTTACTACTCAGGCATACATTTCGACCGAAAACTTTTTCGAACGAAAAAGATTTTGGACAAGGAGATTTCGGACCAAACTTGAGATTTCGATCAAGAGATTTCTATCGAAAACTCTGGTCGAAAATGATTTCGATCAAAAAGAGATTTCGACCCCTTCAAACAGAGATCTCAAGTTTGGTTGATGATGGTGTTTGAACAGAGATTTCAGACGATTCAACTGAAACTCGTGAAATTCTGACCTGCAATTAAGCCGCAAAAATCATCCCAAACTCCATCTCCACTATTGTACATGCTAGATAGTCGAAAATGGCACTGAAAATGATCCAATTTGATGACTTTTGAATCTTGAAAAGTTGAGAACTTGTAGAAAACTTGAAAATGCTAGAAAAACCCCAAAACCGAGCACCGAAAGCTCTGATACCAATTGAAATTCCTGTTATCATAGCAGATTCAATACACCTATACAAGAATCATGAAACAAGGTAGAATCACTAACATATAGTTAAAGGTGTAAATCTTAAGTCTTTATTGATATGTCAAATGAATTCCCCCTTACAAAGATCAAATGTACAAGTATTTATAGAAAGAAGACAAAAAATGAATTCGTTCGAAAATGATTTCGATCGGAAAAGATTTCGGTCAAAATCTTTTAACTTCAAAGAACTCTTTCGACTTCAGACATTTTATATGCGATGGCTTACAAATAGTTCCAACAATGAGTGTGTGACTCCTAGGATAAACATGCTAAAATGGGTCAACATAATGTTGGTGAGTTCACAGGTTTAGTGTAATTTAAATCATATTTGTAAAGTGTATTGAAAACATATGTACTCTACACAATCATTACTGATCAGACAAAAAAAAAATTATCATAAGTCCATCAACCGACGCTCAACTGTACCCACTGAAAAAGGAAAAGGATGTGGTTCGCCTCTTTGTGCCTTACACATGAATGAATTAGGTCAAAAATGTACCCGTTCGACCCCCAGTCGAAGTTAGCGCTACTAACCCGGGTAGGGGTTGTTAAACCCAACAGTACATGTTCATGATCACCTCGCTATGAAAAAATTAATGGTTGACTGTGAGAGGACTTATATAATTAATGTAAATGTGTAAGCATGGAAAATATGATTTTGAAAACGTATACTTGAGCATGTATCTTCCCCAAAGGAAACACAAGTAAAACAGGGTTATGAGAACTCACCTGATAACGCAGTAAAATGATGTGAAAAAGTCTTAGCAAATTCGGATAAGTGAGACGACCTACTTGTGCCTAAACTTGAAATATGATGGATGGATGGTTGATTCATCTTGCCAACACTTGATAATCACTCTTGAATACTTGGATTTGATGGAAACAAGATCAACAACAAAAAATATATGGAGATGATGGTGGTGGTGAGTGGTTTCAGCGAAAGAAGAGAGAAAGAGGGGAGTGTGTGTGGTGAAAGATGGAAATGGAGGACTTAGGGGGTAATTATAGGGGGGTTTTGTACCGGGTGGTGGAAAACTAACAGTCACCGATTTATTGACGGAATTCCTGAACTAGTATGAATGAAATGATTTAAAAATAATTTGACTCATATGCGTATGTTTAACACATAAAATTTTCAGATTTTTATCTGGAAATGTCGGTACATACTGCGTACTGGTCGGACTACGTTGAAACAAAAAGTTTCTTCGAAAATTCCTGAAAAATTCATAGAGTCCAAAAATAATATTTCACAGTATTAAATGTAATTTGTACGCTCCAAATATACGTTTAAGTGACTGCTAGGAATTAATCACCTAGCTAGTGCACACTGCGTGTCTACCGGACTGTGCTAAATATAAAAGTATTTCTATAAATCACCGAAAAATTCATATAGGCATGATATATTAAATCACAGTGTTACATATAATTTACACATAGAGATTATATGTCTAGGTATTTGTTTTAAATTATCACCACCGGTCGTGCTGTAGGATGCGTGTTTGACCTGGTAATCTTCCGGATTACAGACACGTGTAAACGGATTGACTTTCTAAGTGTGAAATGGACTTAATTACTATAAAATTAAGTGGGATGCATATCGTATACTATAACCTATGTTTTAACCGGGTACAGATATTAACCTGAAATTTGTCGGGTGCCACATTAAAACCCTAAAAACCAAAAAAGATTTTCATTTTCACACTTTATTTTCTTTTAGCCACATTACAACCCTTTTAAGTCCTCTTGATTCATGCATATTACTTAGTGTAACATCCCAAAATAAATGAGGATTTTAAATAACGGGTTGAACCGGGACGAACGGGATAAAAGGGCGAGGCGTAACGGGCCGGGCCGGTTGGGCCGGCAAACTTGAAGGAAGGGGGGGTTTCCTCCCTTTAAATAGCCAACACACACACCATTTCTCTCATTTGCAAGAATCTAGAGAGAGAAACCGTAGAGAGAGAAAGTTGGCGGATCGACCCGAGATTGAAGGAGCTTGTTGCTACTGAACTCGTGAGCAAAACCTCCGGATCAGAATCTCGAAATCAGGTAACACCCGAACCAAATCTGAGTTTTTGTTCGTTTTTGGGTTTTCGGGTATTTTTGTGAAAATGACGGGTTTTTATAAACCAAATGAGGAAAGGGTTATAAATCTGGAATCACGAAAGGAAAATACACGTTTTGAATACAAAAAGTCCGGATCTTGACAAGATCGGACCTGCATGCGAAAGTTAGGGTTTTTGGGGAAGATAGCTGAGTTCTGCAGGTATCGAAACTAGAGTTTCGAGTGGCCTGCAGGTGTCGAAACTAGAAGTTTCGAGTGACCTGCAGTTGTCGAAACTAGAAGTTTCGAGTGACCTGCAGTTGTCGAAACTAGAAGTTTCGAGTGACCTGCAGTTGTCGAAACTAGAAGTTTCGAGGGGCCTGCAGGTATCGAAACTAGAAGTTTCGAGGGGCCTGCAGGTATCGAAACTAAGTAGTTTCGATAGGTCTGCATCAGTAAGTGAAGTCAGTGTATTCACCTGTAACAGAACGAGTAAACCGTTAGAGTCGGGATTTAGGTCTGATGTGTATTTAATTAATCAATTCAGATCGGAAGTGACGTTGTTGGACCTTTGTTTAGGACAACCGAGACTAGCTTATAAGGTGAGTTCTAGAAGCCCTTCTTTAAATGTTTTAATTAATATTTTTGGGCTGGTGTGCATACATACGAAACGATGTTTACGAAATGATGTTTACGAAATGAGGTATATAAAACGATGTTTACGAAGGACGATGTTATGAAATGTTTTGCCAAACGAAGTTTATGAAAGGTTTACGAATGAAGTGTTATTTAATAAAACGTACGAATGCTTTAACTAAAACGAGGTAAAGTTTTTATGAAAGTCACGAATGAACGAATCTGCCACGAGTTCCTACGGGAGCTAAGGTATGTATGTATGTATTGGCCTCACCTTACGGGGGCCTATGTGGCTGGCTAACGGTTGTACAACTGGTTGAGGATGGGGTGACGACGGTCACCCATGGGATTACCGGGATCCCGATGGAAGGTACTATTCCTTGCGGGGAAATATTGCCTATGGTATGTTTAGTCTTCCTAGAGGTAACGAGCCTTAGGAGACGTATGTTTAGTCTTCCTAGAGGTAACGAGCCTTAGGAGACGTATGTTTAGTCTACCTAGAGGTAACGAGCCTTAGGAGACGTATGTTTGGTCCACCTAGAGGTAACGAGCCTTAGGAGACTTGGATGACGGATGACTTAGAGGTAGCGAGCCTTAAGTTCATCCGCTGGTATGCGATGTATGGGTTTGACGGTTACGAGAAGGCGCAGATTCGGTTCATATTGACTAGTGTTATGATGCTATGTTACGATGTTTTGATGATGTTAAGTTATTGCATATTTTACGTACGCTTTTATTAAATAAAGTATGATGTTATGTTTTTGGCAAATATTTGATGTTAATGATTTATGTTAAAACTAGAACTCACCAGCGTAGCTGACCTTTTTTAGTATGCACATTCAGGTTAAGGAAGTTATGATGATGGACGGTGATGCTGGGCGGCTTGAGGAGTTACCCGGATGATGTGAAGACTGGCATCCCGTTACGAGTTGTTTTTGTTATGTACATGTATTTGAAAATGTTACGCTTCCGCATGTTAAACGATGTAATGTTATGTTTGAAATGAAATTTTCCGCTGCGTTATTTGATATTCTAGTTTGAGAACTGTTTGTGAATGAGTAAATCCAACGCGTGGGGCCTCCCGGGTTTGGGGCCTCACACTTAGTTAGTTGGTGGAGACTTGATTTGCATGCAAGCTTATGACCATTGCATAATTCGATTCGAACTTGAGTGTTCTACTTAACTTACATTATCCATATATATATATATATATAACCCTACAGTTTAGTGAACATTTTGAGGAATGAAGGATTATGCACAATTGAAGCTCTAGTAGGCTTGTTATGGATTCCATCATCCTAAAATAGAAAATCCCAAAAATAAAATAAGCGACTCATGAGTTATACCGGAGTCTCCAATTACTTAGAGCTCCTTTACCTTTTGTAAAGTTTTTAGTTATGGGTCTGATCATGCATGAGTTTACTTGAGGACAAGCAAAGTTTAAATGTGGGGTATTATGATGGTAAGGCCCCAAACCCGGGAGGCCTCACTTGTTAGATTTACTCATTCACAAACAGTTCTTAAACTTGATTATCAAATAACGCAACGAAAAATACTTCAATAAAACATAACCATTACATTGTTTAACAACGGAAGCGTAACATAGTCTATTACATAAACTTATCATAATCTAATCATAACGGGATGCCAGTCTTCATGATCAACCGGGTAACTCTTCTCGCTTGCCAAGCATCACCGTCCATCATCCATACCTGCCTTAACCTGAATGTGAATACTAAAAAGTAAGCTGCGCTGGTGAGTTCTAGTTTTCGTTCAATTTAAGAAATGGTTCATCATTCAAAACATTCATTAGGGTTTAACATCACTTATAAGAAAACAGGGCCTTTCGTTCATCATTGAAAACCTTCAAACATTTTTCCTCATCATAAACACATTGAACGGATCATTTGTTTAAAACATTTAACATTCATTTAAGTCATACATTACTATCTACAATCTGTATCTTTCTTTAAGCCTCTCTATGTCCCCGAAGGAACCTTGCATGTCGTGGACAACCGTTACGTATCGCCGTCATTGCCACAACATTTCGTCAATTCCCTTTTTGTATTGCACCCAAGGCTAACTGCACGAGGACCAACAATACCCATTCAGTTGCCCCTATGGCTCTCATGTCCATAGACCGACAACCTCCATCGACGGCTATGGCTCACAGCCATAACACCGTCGGATCATAATTTAACCTTACGTAGGGTCACGTTAACCCCTGAGTAACCGTCGTTACTCCCTACCAGTTGTACAACATCAAAACCATTGGTAGGCCACCAAGACACTGCCCCTGTTGCTCTTATGGCAACTATGGCTCGCTGTCCATAATCTACCACAAGGCTGGGAATTTCATTCCCAGACTTCATTCGTCAATTCCATTCATTCGACAGATTAGATTTGTAATGACTTCTTTAAAACCTTTGCCCTTTTTCTTTTCTTTTCATAAAACCTTTCATTCATTTTCGAAACCCTTTACCTTTAGTTTAAACCATTTCTTTATAAACATTTCATTCGTAAACATTCCGTTCATAAAACTTTCTTTCCATAAACCGTTCATTCCAAATCATTTCATTTTGTAAACATAGTTTCATAAGCATCATTTTATAAACATAGTTTCATAAACATCATTTCGTAAAACATCATTTCATACGTATGCACACCAGCCCGAAAATATTATATAAAACATTTAAAAGAGGGCTCCTAGAACTCACCTGATAAGCTAATCCGGGTTGCCCTAAACAAAGGTCCCACTACGTTACTTCCGATCTGAATTGATTAGTTAAATACACATCAGACCAAATCCCGACTTTTACTGCTTAACCTTCTAAACATGCCGACTTTACCTAATCAGCCTGATGCCTGCGCACTTAGCAAGTGCGCAGACCCTGCCTCCTGCGTACTTGATAAGTACGCAGGATCCTCTTCCTGCGTACTTGATAAGTACGCAGTGCTCTCTTCCTGCGTACTTGATAAGTATGCAGGACCTGCTCCGTGCTTACTTGATAAGTACGCAGATCTGTTTCTTCGCAAAACCCTAACTTTCGCATTCAGGTCTGATCACGTCAAGATCCCGAACCTGTTTGCATTCAAAACGTTTGTTTTCCATTAAGGAACTCAAATCTATGTTTATATTTCAGTTTTATCCGTGAAAACGTTACCTTTTCACCCAAAACCCGAAAAACCCAAAAACAAACAAAAACTCAGATTTAGGCCAAATCGTTACCTGAATCAAGTTTCTGATCCGGAGGTTCTTCTCACGAGCTCTGGAGCAACACACTTCTCAAATCTCGGGTCTATCCGCCAACTTTCTCTCTCTACGGTTTCTCTCTCTAGAAGTTGCAAATGAGAAAAATGGGTGGAGGTCTAAGCTATTTATAGGGGAGGCTCCCCTTCCAGACCGCCGGCCAATCTGGCCCGACCCGACATGCCTCGTTCGTTTATCTCGTCATTTCAACTGTCATTTTATTTTTTTTTGGGATGTTACAATGATATGCCCTAAATTATACATGTTTTTGCATGCATAATGATCCCCATATTATGGTACTAATTGAATAATAACCTTGCAATTGATACTTAAAATGTTAATATTTTATAATTGTAGTTTATTCAGTGTCCTGAGATAAACAAAGCTAAAACCAGTCAAAAATACCAAGAAATCAAGCCTTTTGGAAGATCATTCCCGAGCTTTAACCCCCAAGAAGTCAACCAAGGTCAACAAAAGTCAACCAGAAGCTAAAAGACAAAACTGGGCAGCAGGCAGGGGGATGCATGACCGTGCATCCCATTGCATGGCCGTGCAAGGCCGTACTTGCTCCCCAAGGCTCTAGTACACTCTCCTCTATACCCTGTTTGATTCACGAGGTGTTTGCATTCCCGTGCAAACCAATGCATGACCGTGCATTGCTCATTTTGAGGCCTATAAATAGATAGTTTGAGTTCTTCATTATACACACCTCAAGTAGCAAAGAAATACCATCCAGAGAGAGCATTTTCGTAGTTAGAGTAGAGAGTATAGAGGCTCCTCCTCTTTGTCCGCAATAGGGGAGCCTACGAAACTCAGCGTTACGCTAGTTAGTATTGCCATTCGTGGCTAAACTCTTTGTATTGCTAGGGTGAATATGAAGTTTGGTGTATGTTAATGTTTAACGTATTAATCTGATGGTATGTTTATGTTCTTTAGTCGGTCGTTCTTAAAACTTCTTCATGTTGGATTTTTCTTATTACTTGATTTTGTCTTTACACTTGTGAGTGTTCTTAATTTTAAAGTGTAAGACCGTAAAACCTTTTTAATCAAACTTCTCTTGAAACTTGTACGTCTTTATACAAGCTAATTTTGATAAGCCAAGGCTTGGTTAATACTAATAAGATCGTACGTCTTTATACGAACTTATTATGAAATGAAGAATTGGTGAACTCATATTGGGAACCATACGTCTTTATACATGGTCCCATTGTTGCACCGCCTCTCGGTGAACAAAGTCTAATCACTCTTTCAACTAATAATAAAGATATTTAAGTCTGATGTCCTTAGCTGGGAATCCTACCATTTTATTCGAAAGAACATAATTCGTGAACCAAATGTTGTGAGAATGAGGCTCTAGTGGTGTACCGTTCACACATTTGTATTAGTCATACCACCAGATTAGTCAACTTAACATTAACATATACTAAGCGGATTCGAAGCCCAAAGCAATACTCTTCGTGTAACATCCCAAATTTTTTTAAAGAAATACAAGTTGAAGGACTAAAATGATCATTTGATGAAACCCTAGGGGGTTAAAGTAACATTATATTAAAGTATAAGCGATTAAAGTGCAATTGATTAAAAAATAAAGGGCTAAAAATGAAAATTGTGAAAATGGTCAGATGTCGGACCAACTTCAGAGGGATATCGATCCGCTATGTAGGGCGCAAGGAATCGCTCAGGAGATGCCACGTGTCAGTTGACTAATCGTTGAAATCTGACACGTGTATAGTAGATAACGGACCGACATAAAGACCATAACGGTCCGCCATGCCCATAACGGATCGACATCATGAACATAACGGTCCGCTATGTGCTCACCAAACCAATAAGCCGCCTCATATGGATGTCGGACCGTCACCCATATGTATAACGGTCCGATATGGACCCATCGACCAGCCTATAAATAGATGGACCAGGAGCTCAGTTTTGAGACATCCCACATAACAAACACACATACAAAACACGCACTTAGCCTTGTTAAGCATGCCCAAAAGTCCCTGTTTGTGTAGAGAAGTCCGGTTTCCAGCTTTTTGACACCAATACGCAGTAGATAGTTCTGAGGTAAGGTTCTCACTAGTTCCTAATGACTTGGTTATTTCCACTAAGCTAGGAACTTTTGATTGAGTAATGTTGTAATGACTTAGGACCCTGATCCGAGTCATTGTGCTATTTACAATACCAAAAGTTAAAGTTATCTTAAAAGGAAGGAAGTTAGACGTGAGTTCTATGATGCCCTTGTTAAACATTTTAAAATGTTTTGGGTATGATGCACGTGTCATGAATGTTTTAGATAATGTATGCCATTGATTTAAATCTGTGACCAAGTATCCATGATGTTGCAAGAGAAATGTTTATGTTATAAAATAAAAGGTAACCATCCGACCAGCATGTAGTTATCTGACAAACGAAATGTTCTGTCTAAGGAAAGAGTGGTGTATAAATCCCTCATGGACCCGTCATTCTTTCCTGGGAACATATCTGTTGGAGGTACTACTCTGGGAAGATAATCACCTTGTAATGTTTTAAAGAAAGAAAAGATTATGGTTTGACATGTAAAATGTTTTAAGACTTGTCTTGGTTTACCAGGACAAGTAATGATGAAAGGATGTCATTGGCAGTGATTGCATTGACATGGAATGTTTTGACCATGATGGTCTGTAAAGGAATGTTTTTTGTCAAATCCCACGTAATATCTTGCAACTTATGGGCAGTGATTGCTATATCTACGAAAGGGGACGAATTAAATGCGGACCGTTACATTCCTTCGTGGTATGTAACGGGGGAATGAACCTTTATAAAGGTTATGGAAAGTGGTGACGACCACTTAAGAGGTTTACGAACCTCGATAAAGATGTAAGTTGTGTAAGAATAAATGTTATGTTGGGCAAGGGCGTATGTGAAAGGAAAATGTGATGTTTTGAAACATGTCACATACAAATCATTTGAATGGATCAAAAATACTTTGATTAAACTTAGAACTCACCAACGTAAGCTGACCCATGTTTAAGCATGTGTGTTAGGTCAGAATGTAGCCTCAAGCTGTAATGGCAAGGAGGCATCATGAGCAGGATATCTGGCATCAAACGCTGAAAACTGGCATTAGGATTATGTTGTACTTTCTTTGGAATGTATTAAGACAAGTTTTATAAATAAAGAAATGTTGTTTTTAAAAGTCTTTCGCTGTGAATGTTTCTCTAATTACTATATGTTCAGGAGTAAATCTGACAAGTGACCGGCATTCCTGGTGATCTAGGATGTGGGTGTCACACTTCATGACCTGATCATCCTCGAGATATTTACTTTCCTGCTATTTACTATTCTGCTATTTACATTTCTGTTACACACTTCACGCACATTTTTACTTTTCTGTCATTTACTTTCTTGCTTCACAAACGCACACAACCCACTCCCTAATTAAGCCGGCTAAACGATAACAAACGTTGAGTATTGGAACTCGACCGTGTCCATTGATTCGATACTTGGTTCTTATCTAAACTATATTATGCTGCGATATGTACGCTTGCCTATTGTGTGTGTTTAGTTTTAGTATTTATCATTTTATAAATTTAAAAACTGATCTCATGAAACCATTTCTAAAACAAATATATTTTTTTATATAAAAACTAACACAACACACTTCAACCTACAATTGGTATCAAAGCATTATGCTCTTGATTTTCTAGTATTTTTAGGTTATTGAGATCGATTCTAGGTGTATTTCATCTGATATTCAAGTTTTTCTGGTTCTGCAAGTTTGAGCATTGTTTCATTGTTTTCAGCACTGTTTCATCATTTTTATGGTTATTTCTTCGAGTTTTCTAGATTTGAAGATTGGGTTGGTGTTCAGGAACATAAGAGGAAGATTTTCGCTTGATTGGATCCCTGTTTTGGCTACCTTGATTTCTGATTTTTCTCTGAAACTGCTATTAATGGAGTCTGCTGAAGCTTGAAGAAGAAGTTATCGAAACTAGAAGGAGACATTATCTGAGTACTGATTGGTCATCCAAACTAAGGGGGAACATTCTTTTTTTTTTCGATTGATCATCAAAACTTCTTTTCTGTACTTGTTTTCTGAGAAAACGTATCATCGAAACTAGTTGTTTCGATGCCCTCTATTTAATCGAAACTAGCTACTGTTTGTTTTTGTTCTTCTGAGTTATGACATCCTTAAGCAACAATGATTATGCTAGTGGAAACAAACCACCTGTTCTTGTGTCCACCAAAGATTTTGATGATTAGAAAAAGAAGATGAGGACCTTCTTTCATTTCTATGATCACACTATTTGGCATTCCATCGTTGATGGACAACACAAGCCAGTACATACTACAACAGATGGTCAGCGTCCCAAGACTGCTGTTGAGTATGATGAAAAGGATATTACTTTAATTGCTAGAGATGTGTTTAACACATTTGCTAAGTACACGACTGCCAAGGATCTTTGGGTGGGTTTATGTACCAAGTTTGAAGGAAGTCCAGACATAAGGGAAAGCAAGAGAGATTTGATCAACAAACAGTATGAGACGTTCAGCTGTGTCTCTTGCGAACCTATGTCTGAATCAATCAACCGATTCTCAAGTATCATCTCTAGATTGAAAGTTATGGGAACTGAGTATCCCATTGTGGAGATGAACAAAAAGCTACTTGATTCACTGCGTGAAGAATGGAACATGTACAGAATCATGATCAAGAAGACAGAAAAGCTAAGTGATCTGTCTCAACAACAACTCTATAACATTCTCGAGTCTTATGAATTGGAGATCAAGTAAGGTGCCATCACTCCAACAAATCAGTCAGGAAATACTACTCTTCTTGTTGGACAAGGTTCTTCCAGTCAATCCAACAAACCAACCATGGCATATTATCAAACTGATGTTCCACTTTCAACGTCTGGAGTTCAACCTTCTAGCTCATCTACTTCACAACCGCAGTCTCAAATGATTCCTGATGCCTACCTACCTACCATGACTGCTTTCATATCCTGTTATGATGCCTTAATTTCAGGAAATCTGACACTAGTCAGTTTCCAACCTGATGATCTGGAACAGATCAATTATGAAGATCTTGAGAAGCTTGACATTGATTGGTGTATGGCTATGTTAGCTCTAAGGACTAAGAGACTCATCAAGCAAACTGGGTTGGACAGATTCAGAATGGGGAAGACTTTGGGTTTTGATATCAAGAAGGTCAGATGCTACAATTGTGATCAGCTGGGTCATTTTGCTAGAAATTGCAAGGAGCCTTCTACCAAGGATCATCAAGAGAAGAAAATTTCCATTGGAAAGCATGCTGCAAATTCATCAACTTCTAATGCAACCTCCTCTTCTAAGGCATTGGTATCTCATGCTGATGGGCACTATCATTGGGGAGATCAAAAGGAGGATGCAGTTGATAAAGCGTTGATGGCTGACGTTGAGGAGAAAGACAAGCTTGTTCTCAACCAACCTGCCGAGGATGTCACTGCTATTCTAGTAGAGGTTTTTTCAAAACTTTGTCAATCTGAATCTTGCATAAATGAAATTCAAAAATATAGGTTCATCAACCAAGTGCTGGTCGATGAACATGATCATATAAAAGTCATGTATGATTCTTTGGTTAAAAATGAGAAACATTATTTAAAGAAAATTCATGACATTTTTGCTGAAAACAGATCTTTAATTGTGCAAGTGACCACCAAAAACAACACCAATCAAGTTTTAATTGAAAAACTTCAACAATTAAAAAAAGCTAATTTTGAAGTGGACAACATGGGTGTGGATCAGAAAATTTTGTTTGGAATCATTGACAAGCAAATTCATAAGAAAGTCACTGAAGGTATTGGTTATAACTCATATCCTCCGCCATATTCCTAGTCAGGTAGCTATGCTGGCATGCCGACTCCACATGTTCCCACACCTTCCGTTTGTAATCTATCTGCTGATGAGTATATTAAAACTTCTGATTCGGACGATTTTGCTTCTTGTGCAGAGTCTGACTATGTGAGTACTGAAGATGATTGTGATGAGCGTGCTATTAAGAGAAGTGATTTAAATGAACATGAGTCGGATGAATGTAATAATATGTCCGTGTCAAAACCTAATATTTGTGAACACATTGAAAATTTGTGTTTTGATTTTGTGCCTTCTGAGCATGACAATTTGGCTAATGACATTTCTAAGTTTAAAGATGCTTTGCCTTTTTACTAAGTCTGTTAGTGCTATGAGTTGTATTGAAAATTTTAAAAGTGCAAGAACATTCGTGACCGATCTTCCTCAGGAAACTATGAGCAATCAAGAGTTTTTCTAATTATAGAAAGACCAAAATCTTCAAGATAGAAAAGAAGATGAAAGATTTGCTTCTAGTTCAAATGCCTCAACATCATAATCATCTTCATCATCTTGTGATGATTATTGTCAGGCTAACCAGCCAAGTGGTAAAACCTGTTTTAGTTGTGGAGAGCTTGTTCATATGTTTAAGAGTTGTACTCTCTCCACATATCAGTTCAATAATTCGAAAGAGTTATCTTCCGCTTTGCTTTCAAATGAGTGTGTTTCAAATGATTTGATTGATAAAAACATTTCTAAATCAAAACACAATAGATGTTTGAGACGTAAAAGGCAAAAGAGATTTCTGAATAGGTCGAGAAAAACTTGGCAAGTAAAAGTTGATGATGTTAATGACGACCAAAATTCTTTTAGAGAGAATTTGATTGTGATTTTCGTGAAGTATTTGTTGACGATTCATTAGAAAAATTCCAAGTCAGCAATGGCTTGGGCACCAAACTCTGATTCATAATCTATGTGCAGGGGCAATCAAGGAGGACTAGAGACAACATCTGGCATGTTGACAGTGGTTGCTCAAGGCACATAACCGACCAATTTTTTTTACTACAAGACTTTCAACTAGTATACGGAGAATATGTTGCCTTTAAAGGCAATCCAAGAGGTGGAAAGATAGAAGGACAAGGAACTAAGACCAATGGATTCAATAGTCTGGAGAGTGTTAATTTTGTTCCGTAGCTAAAATACAATCTGATGAGCATCTCCCAGATTTGTGATAAATATTTCTGTGCTCTATTCAACTCTAGGGAATGCTTAATTCTGAAACCTGGAGTGATTATTCTTGAAGACTTAATTCTTATGCATGCTTCCAGGAGATTCAACACGTGTAGTCTGGATATGAACAATCTATCAGGAATTGAATCATGCTTTCTGTCCAAAGCCTCAGAAGATAAGTCCTTCTTTTGGCACAAAAGATTGGGGCTATGTCAACTTCAAAACCATGAATCGCCTCGTTCGAGGAAACCTTGTTACTGGTCTGCCTATAAAATACTTCTCTCCAGTAGAGCATTGCATTGCATGTTCTAAAGGCAAACAACACAAATCTTCTCACAAACCCAAAACCACTAACTCCATTGACTTTCCTCTCCAATTGCTTCATATGGATCTTTTTGGTCCTATGAATGCCATGAGTCATGGAAGAAAGTCCTACTGCTTAGTTTTAACCGATGATTTCTCTCGATTTACTTGGGTCTTCTTCGTAGCTCGCAAGGATGGGACGCCAGAGATTCTGAATATTCATTTGTTGCAGATCGACAATTTGTTCAACTTAAGAGTCAAGACAATCAGAAGTGACCACGACACTTTATTTAATAATGCCACTTTGGATTCTTTTTGTGAAAGTAAAGGCATATTACGGTAATTCAGTGCACATCGTACTCCGCAACAAAATGGTGTAGCTGAACGAAGAAATCGTACGTTGATTGAAGCAGCAAGAATAATGATTGTCGATTCAAAGCTTCCAGTCACTTTTTGGGCCGAAGCAGTCAACAATGCCTGTTTTGTTCAAAATCTAGTTCTTATCATAAAAGGCTGCAACAAGACCCCCTATGAGATCATGTACCAAAAGAAAGCCTATTATTGATTTCTTTAGATAATTTGGGTGTGTGTGAACCATGCTGAACTCTTCGGATTAACTAGACAAGTTTGAAGCTAAGGAGGATGATTGTTACTTTGTGGGATATTCTTCTAATCAGAGAGCTTTTCGTATCTACAATAAGAGAAGAAGAATCGTGCTGGAATCTATTGACATTAACTGGCTTGAAAGCAATCACTCGGACTCTGGGACGGTCCTGGTTAGCTTTTTGACGTGGAATCTTTGTTTAATTTATTTAATCTTCCTGTATTTACTAATAACTCTGTTCCAACTAATCCTTTCTTTTCTGTGGAAAACCTAGGTCCCATAAATGAGTCATGTTCATCTTCAACCAATCAATCAGTGGATCCTACAATAATTGTGGTTTCTCCACCTTTATATACTACTAAATTCCCTTCGGGTTCCTCTGTTGCAACAAGTGAAACTATTGAGGAACAAACTCCTACTATTGTGGATGTTGTCACACCCCAACCGACGGCGGAATCATCGGGGCGGGACATGTAGACTGTTCATGAGCACAAGGTTGACTGAATTGAAATATATTAATCATTCAAATTTCTTTCAAGTATTCAATATAAAACCAAATCAAACCATGTACATAAAATGAAATACATAATCCTTTATTTAAAATTATCTAGGTCCAAAACTTAAGTGTAGCAAGTCTTGATCAAAATCACACATTAGTACCTGAAACATGAATAAAATAAAGTCAACTAAAAAATTGGTAAGCATACACAGGTTTATACATAGGTATTGAATAATTGTAAATGATCAAATCCTTACATAACATGATAAAATAAGACATTTATGGAGAGCAGCTATTGTGTAACCAAAGTACAATCAAACCTTTGTAACTAGCATGCAAAATTGTGTTGTCGGTAACAATCACCCCAATCTGGGTGGGTTTGTTAGACTCAATAGATCTATCATTGTTTACCGACGGCTTGAATAGTTAATGATTGCACAAAAAAATTGCACAAAAAAGTTAGCACAACTAGCACTCAGGCATAAAGCTCAAATTGCACACATGAATGTAAAGAGAATTTGTATTTGTGTAGTTTGTGTAAATGTGAGCAATAGTTTGTATAGTGTTCATGTTCCACCCCAAAAAGTGTAAAAGAGTAAAAGGGGCTATGTAATACTCACTTGATTCGAAGGCGTAGCTAACACGAGATACTAGATAGTAATATGATCCTTGTAATGCACAACGTTAACCTAGTGTGGGATGTATATTGAATTAATAGTGTGCACAATAGTCTATGTCTAAGTCTAGGATTGAATTGGATGTGTGTATAAAGTTTGTGGTTTGTACTTGAAAAGTATTGTATAAAATGAAAGATTTGAAATGGATATTTTAGAACATTCTGATCAATGTTTGAGTTTGAATAACTAAATAAATAAATTACATAATTATTATTTATTCACTTATTTGTAAAAATAATGTAGGTATTAGGGTTTAATTAAGTATAACCTAAATAAACAATTTTTGTATAATGTAAATTAAATAAATAATTGTTATCTTATTTATTTATTTATAAAATATGTAACTTAGTCATTTAGTTATAAAAATGTATCGGATGTTTTATATTAAATATAAATTTCTTTACTTTATTTTCATAAAGATGTGTAAATAAGTTGTGTAATTAATATTTAAGTGTAGGGTTTAACAATAAGTATCAATTTAATTTTGTAAATTTAAATAACTAACTTCTATTTATTTTAGGATTAAGAATTTGATCTTTTTAAATAAAGTTAATATAAATCTTTATAAACACAATTATTTTAATTTGAAAATTAATCTGAAATACTTATTGTTTTTAAAATATAAAAAAAATAATTATTCGGTCAAGATTTTTCTCACACACACGACCGTGTCTGGCACCAGGCACGATCTTGCTAGAACCACGGGCGCGACCGTGCTAGTCAGGGCGCGACCGTGTTGATCAAATGATTCCGCGATTAAAGGCTGCATTTACGTTTCAGTTGACGAGCGGCGTGACCGTGTCCATAAGAGGCGCGACCGTGCCCAAGCACCAGGCGCGACCGTTCTAAAGCAAGGCGCGCGACCGTGCCAGAACGAGGCGCGACCATGCCTATTAGGGTTTTTTGTTAATTTGTTAAAATCAGTCCTTGTACATTTCAGTTTTGACAGATTTATATAAATATAAACTTATTTAGAATTTTAATAGGATATACTCGTGTAAAATTTGCGGATTTGCATTGAAACATAGTATTTAATTGTTGGTACGAATAGAACAAGTCAGTGTACTAAAATGGGGCTTGAAATGTATCACATTGAACTGAAATACAGATAATGAAAATCAGAAATGTTACAGTATCCCCCTGTTGAGGGAATTTCGTCCCGAAATTTAGCTAGTGGAGGCGACGGCATCAGTGAAGAGATGGGGGTACTTGAGCTTCATTTGGTCCTCTCGTTCCCAAGTAAACTCAGGACCACGTTTAGATTCCCAACCAACTTTGACAATAGGGATGCGACTTCGTTTAAGCTGCTTGATCTCACGATCCATGATTTCTACCGGTCTCTCAACGAAGTGCGTCGTTTCGTCAATGCGCACGTCGTCAAGAGGTATATGGAGATTTTCATCAGCAAGGCATTTCTTCAGATTAGATACATGAAATGTAGGATGCACATTGCCAAGTGATGGAGGTAACTCAAGTTTGTAAGCCACTTTCTCAATCCTTTCAAGGATCTTGAATGGACCCACATAGCGAGGTGCTAACTTGCCTTTCTTTCCAAAACGGATCACACCCTTCCACGGAGACACCTTTAGAAGTACAAGGTCACCGACTTGGAATTCCAAGGGTTTTCGTCGTTTGTAGGCATAACTCTGTTGCCGACTCCTCGCTACTCGAATGTTGTCAAGGATTTGAATGATCTTGTCGGATGTTTCTTGGATTAGCTCGGGACCGGTGATTTGTGCTTCACCAATCTCGTTCCAACAGATAGGAGAACGGAACTTACGACCATAGAGAGCTTCAAATGGAGCCATATTGATACTTGTGTGGTAGCTATTGTTGTAAGAGAACTCGATTAGGGATAGATGTGAATCCCAATTGCCACCAAAATCAATTACACAAGCTCTAAGCATATCCTCGAGAGTTTGGATTTTTCGCTCGGTCTGACCATCAGTTTGGGGATGGTAGGCTGTGCTCAAATCCAACCGTGTACCAAGAGCAGTTTGGAGAGATTGCCAAAAACGGGAGGTGAACCGAGCATCCCTATCGGATATTATGTTTAAGGGAATACCATGACGGCTCACAATTTCGTCAATGTAAATTCGGGCTAGTTTCTCAACCCGATAGTCTTCACGGTTAGGCAAGATATGAGCAGATTTGGTGAGACGATCAATAATCACCCAAATGCTATCATAACCACTTGAGGTACGAGAGAGTTTGGTAATGAAATCCATAGCTAAGTTTTCCCATTTCCACACGGGAATTTCTGGTTGTTCAAGTAAACCGGAAGGACGTTGATGTTCGGCTTTGACTTTGGAGCAAGTTAGACATTTGACAACATAGAGAACAATGTCTTTCTTCATACCGGGCCACCAATATTGTTGGCGGAGATCTTGGTACATCTTATCCGCACCAGGGTGAATAGAATAACGAGTCTTGTGAGCCTCGTTCATAAGAAATGCACGGAGATCATCGCGTTCGGGGACCCAAATACGGTTTAAGTAATAAAGTAAGCCATTGGGTTTTGATTCAAGTTGAAGTTCAACACCACACGACATTTCCTCGTACATGTTACCCTTGGGGATTGAGACGTGTTGAGCTTCTAAGATGCGGTTTTGAATATCGGTTTGGATTCGGGCACAATGAAGCATGACATGGTCCTTGCGACTCAAAGCGTCGGCCACAACATTCACTTTGCCGGGATGATAACGAATTTCGCAGTCATAGTCGTTAAGGAGTTCAACCCAACGTTTTTGCCTCATATTGAGTTCTTTTTGATTGAAGATGTGTTGGAGACTTTTGTGGTCGGTGAACACCACACATTTTGTGCCGTAGAGAAATGTCTCCAAATCTTTAATGCGAATACGACCGCACCCAACTCGAGATCGTGCGTCGTATAATTTTTCTCGTGAATCTTGAGTTGTCTTGATGCATAAGCGATTACTTTGCCTCGTTGCATGAGGACACAACCGAGACCTTGGTTAGAAGCATCACAGTATACAACTAGATCATCATTCCCATCAGGGAGAGTCAAAATAGGAGCATTGCACAACTTTTGCTTGAGAGTTTGGAAAGCTTCTTCTTGTTTTGGTCCCCATTCATAAGTTTTACCCTTGTGGTTCAAAGCGGTAAGAGGGACAACAATCTTAGAGAAATTTGAGATGAAACTACGATAATATCCCGCAAGACCAAGAAATGAACGAACTTCGGTGGGGGTCTTCGGTGCATTCCAATTCTTAACCTCTTCGATCTTAGCAGGGTCAACATGAATTCCCTTGTCGTTGACGATATGACCAAGAAATTGAACTTCCCTTAGCCAAAATTCACATTTGGAGAATTTGGCATATAGTTGTTCCTTCCTCAAGAGGTCCAAAACTAGTCTAAGGTGTTGCTCATGGTCGGCTTTACTCTTGGAGTAGATTAAGATATCTTCAATGAAGACGATCATGAATTTATCAAGGTACGGTTTGCACACACGATTCATGAGGTCCATGAAAACTGCGGGTGCATTGGTTAGCCCAAAAGGGATGACCATGAACTCGTAGTGACCATACCTTGTTCGGAAGGCAGTCTTTTGAATATCTTCCTCTTGTACACGGAGTTGGTGATAACCAGATCGAAGGTCAATCTTTGAGAAGCAAGTAGAACCTTGAAGTTGATCAAAGAGATCATCAATTCTAGGCAAGGGATAACGGTTCTTGATGGTAAGCTTGTTGAGTTCGCGGTAGTCAATACACATGCGGAATGATCCATCCTTCTTCTTGACGAATAAGACGTGTGCACCCCACAGTGAATGACTTGGACGAATGAAGCCCTTGTCGGAGAGCTCTTGGAGTTGACTTGCAAGTTCTTGCATTTCAAAAGGTGCAAGACGGTAAGGAGCTCTAGCCATGGGGTTAGCTCCGGGTATAAGGTCAATGCGAAATTCTTCTTGTCGAACGGGTGGAAGACCGGATAGATCCTCGGGAAATACTTCGGGAAAATCCCGAATGATGGGAATGTCTTGGATACTCTTCTCTTTGACATCCTTTTTAACAACATGTGCTAAGAAGGCTACGTACTTCTTTCGTAAGTACTTTTGGGCGGTAGTGCATGACATTAACTTGAGTCCTTTGCAAGGCTTTTCACCAAAGACTCTTAACGTTTCTCCTGACGGTAGAGGTATTCGGATGCATTTCTCAAAACAGATGACTTCGGCATGATGATTTGATAGCCAATCCATGCCTATGATGATATCAAAACTTCCTAGTGGCATTGGTACAAGGTTGATTGGAAATGTATGATCATTAAGTTCTAGAGAGCAGTCGTGAATAACAGAGTCAATTAAAAGGGAGTCACCATTTGTTACTTCGACGGTGAAGGTTTTCTCTAATTGGGATCGTGTCTTTGCAAGTAAGGGTTCAAAGTTAAGTGACACAAAACTTTTATTGACACCGGTATCAAATAAAATGGAGGCATATTGACTATTAACAAGGAACGTATCGCTGACCACATCATTGTTGGCTTGAGCTTCATTGGCGTTTATGTTGAAAGCACGCCCACGAGCTCCGCCTTGTCTAGCATTGATGAACCTTGGGCACTGGTCACGAAAATGATTTGGGTTTCCACATTTATAACAAGCACGCCCATTTGCAATAGCGGCACACCTTGATTAGTCACTTGGGGGTTGGTTCGGTTTGGTGGGTTGACTTGGCCTGCAAGTGCTTTGGCTCTACAAACATTGACTGTATGGCCATATTTCCCACATTGAGTTCAAAGGCGACATGGAATGTTTTGGAGATAGTGATAGTTGCATGTGGCACAGAGTGGGTAGATCCCAACATATGGCTTTTTGGCTGGTGCTTAAACCATAGGCGCAGCTTGGTTAACAGGGATAGCAGGAGTGACCATAGCATAGTTTCAAGCCTTTCTTTTCTTATTATTACGGGAGGGTTCAGTTGTGGCTTCTTTGATGTGTGTGGGAGGGGTTGTGGTGTCGGAAACTTTCTTGGTGCCTTTTCTAGTCAGAGTTCCCGCTTTCACATGGTTGTCGGTTAATGTAGCAGATAAGCGGATAGCATCTTCGAGTGTTGCGGGATTTCTTCCTAAGACATTATCTTGAATTTGCCTAGGTAATCCACCAATATACTTCTCAATGCAGCGGGATAAAGGTGTGACCATATGGGGCACAAGGAGACTCAGCTCATGGAACCGAGTTGTATAAGCTAGACTTTCACCACCATCTTGGGTAAGATCCCAAAACTCGGCTTCCAGTTTCTTTACCTTATTTCGAGGACAAACTTCTTCGGTCATTAGCCTTTTAATCTCATCCCAAGGTAAGGCCATTGCTACTTCCACGCCTCAAGTTCTCTTTTCCCCATTCCACCACATGAGTGCCCGTTTTTGTAAGACACTTGTGGCATGACGAACACGGAGGTTATCGGGAGAGTCACTATTGAGGAAGGTATTCCCAATACTTTCGAACCATTGAAGAAGTCCCGTAGCTCCTTCGGTACCATAGAACTTAAGTGGATTACATGAGTTGAAATGCTTGAAGGTGCATTGTGATGGGTTGGCACCACCATTACCATTAGCCACATGGTTACCATTTGTGGCACTATTAGCTTGAGTGAGTTGGGTTACAACTTGTGTAAGGATAGCAGCGATGTCGGTATTGTTGTTGGTCACGGGAGCACGACGGGGAGGCATTCTACAGAATTGCACAACACAAGAAAAGATGTAAGAACTTATGAATGTTGTTTGGATTTAAAAGAATAAGATAACAAATAAAATAGTTAATCATGGTTTGGATTGTACTCAAATAGCGACATAATCACTTGAATACTATGACACAATAAGGTTAATTAAACTCATATAATTTTTCAAGGAGACATGCTTTAGCCTTTAAGAAAACACTCATCCGGGAATTCCCAGGAAAGCATACGGGTCCCTCAGTTGATTGGGATTTATGCGAAATGCTTTCCTAGACAGAAAACCCAGAATATAGGTGTCACCCTTCCAGATTGCACGTGTCCTCCAATAATTAACAAAGATTAAAAGCCTTAACGAGGAAATAAAGAAATTTTTATAGATTTAGATCCATGAAGTTTCCACATGCTAAGTAGATGATGATAGAGGAGTGGGTAAGAATATTATGAGGTTTTAGGGTATAGGTAGGGATATTGTTTATTTAATTATTATTTAAGTATATCTTAATAAGTCATGAATTTTTAACAACTAAGGCATCAAAACGAAATAATAACTAATCATAGTAAGCATGTAGCACATATCACATAATCATGAAGCATGGCATAAGTGGGTGTCCTAAAGTTATAGTCTAGGTCAAAGGTGTCTAATAACCTAGTTCCCTATAACCAAGGCTCTGATACCAATCTGTTACACCCCAACTGACGGAGGAATCATCGGGGCGGGACATGTAGACTGTTCATGAGCACAAGGTTGACTAAATTGAAATATATTAATCATTCAAATTTATTTCAAGTATTCAAGATAAAACCAAATCAAACCAAGTACATAAAATGAAATACATAATCCTTTATTTAATATTATCTAGGTCCAAAACTTAAGTGTAGCAAGTCTTGATCAAAATCACACATTAGTACCTGAAACATGAATAAAATAAGGTCAACTAAAAAGTTGGTGAGCACACACAGGTTTATACATAGGTATTGAATAATTGTAAATGATCAAATCCTTACATAACATGATAAAATAAGGCATTTATGGAGAGCAGCTATTGTGTAACCAAAGTACAATCAAACCTTTGTAACTAGCATGCAAAATTATGTTGTCGGGAACAATCACCCCAATCTGGGTGGGTTTGTCAGACTCAATAGATCTATCATTGTTTACCGTCGGCTTGAATAGTTAATGATTGCACAAAAAAATTGCACACAAAAGTTAACACAACTAGCACTCAGGCATAAAGCTCAAATTGCACACATGAATGTAAAGAGGATTTGTATTTGTGTAGTTTGTGTAAATGTGAGCAATAGTTTATATAGTGTTCATGTTCCACCCCAAAAAGTGTAAAAGAGTAAAATGGGCTATGTAATACTCACTTGATTCGAAGGCGTAGCTAACACGAGATACTAGATAGTAATATGATCCTTGTAATGCACAACGTTAACCTAGTGTGAGATGTATATTGAATTAATAGTGTGCACAATAGTCTATGTCTAAGTCTAGGGTTGAATTGGATGTGTGTATAAAGCTTGTGGTTTGTACTTGAAAAGTATTGTATAAAATGAAAGATTTGAAATGGATATTTTAGAACATTCTGATCAATGTTTGAGTTTGAATAACTAAATAAATAAATTACATAATTATTATTTATTCATTTATTTGTAAAAATAATGTAGGTATTAGGGGTAATTAAGTATAACCTAAATAAATAATTTTTGTTTAATGTAAATTAAATAAATAATTGTTACCTTATTTATTTATTTATAAAATATGTAACTTAGTCATTTAGTTATAAAAATGTATCGGATGTTTTATATTAAATATAAATTTCTTTACTTTATTTTCATAAAGATGTGTAAATAAGTTGTGTAATTAATATTTAAGTGTAGGGTTTAACAATAAGTATAAATTTAATTTTGTAAATTTAAATAACTAACTTCTATTTATTTTAGGATTAAGAATTTGATCTTTTTAAATAAAGTTAATATAAATCTTTATAAACTCAATTATTTTCATTTGAAAATTAATCTGAAATACTTATTGTTTTTAAAATGTAAAAAAAATAATTATTTTGTCAAGATTTTTCTCAAACACACGATCGTGTCTGGCACCAGGCACGATCGTGCTAGAACCACGGGCGCGACCATGCTAGTCAGGGCGCGACCGTGTTGATCAAACAGAAGGCATAACAAAGTTGTTCACTAGGCACGACCGTGTCTAGACCAGGCACGACCGTGTCTAGGGTTCTGAGGCACGACCAAGTCGAGCCAAGAGGCATGACCGGGTCTGAGTGTGTGAGGCACGACTGCGCTGGTATTGGCACGACCGTGTCTCATGAAGCACGACCGCGCTAGAAGACTAGCGCGACCGTGTCTATTCCAAAACAGGAACGAATTGCTTAAATCTTATATTGTAAATGTTGGGATTCATAGGGCTTTCATCTATAAGGTTATTACGAGTCTATTGAAATAATTTAATTGTATTTAAAACGCGTTCAAAGTAGTGTTCGATTAAATCCATTTTGAATGAAAAATAGATTCGGGTTCGTGATGATTCCCATATTGTAAGCCCAAATTAGATTAGGGCTTTTGATCTATAGACTAAAACGTAGATGTGGAATGTTCCAATTACCCGGAATGGTGATGAATCGATGGCATGCTGGTAGAACGAGTTCCGACGGCGACGGGTTTGGTTTTCGGTGTCCTTTGCTGCAGCTCCAGCTAATTCACGTGTCGAGAAGCCTTAGAGAGGATCGAGTAGTGGGTATCGTGTATTTGCTTGAGAGAATTTGGATCGTAATGGAGGAATTCGTGGTCTTGCTAAAGTGGGTTGACGGTTTTTGAGAGGAATCGGTATAATTGGGTTTATTTGTTGTAAATACGATGATTAAAATTCTTAATTGGGTTGTTAATGGTAGAAACGTGCGTAACGGTTACGAAATCAAATGATTCCGCGATTAAAGGCTGTATTTACGTTTCAGTTGACGAGCGGCGTGACCGTGTCCATAAGAGGCGCGACCGTGCCCAAGCACCAGGCGCGACCGTTCTAAAGCAAGGCGCGCGACCGTGCCAGAACGAGGCACGACCATGCCTATTAGGGTTTTTTGTTAATTTGTTAAAATCAGTCCTTGTACATTTCAGTTTTGACAGATTTATATAAATATAAACTTATTTAGAATTTTAATAGGGTATACTCGTGTAAAATTTGCGGATTTGCATTGAAACATAGTATTTAATTGTTGGTACGAATAGAACAAGTCAGTGTACTAAAATGGGGCTTGAAATGTATCACATTGAACTGAAATACAGATATTGAAAATCAGAAATGTTACAGAAGTTGGTCAGCAATCTTCTCGATAGAAGAGCCATTTATCCCTGACAAATAACATCACTAATCTGGCAGATAATTTGGAAGAAGATGAGATCCCACAGTCAAGAATCCATAAGAATCACCCTACTGAAAACATCATTGGTCCTCTCAATGTGGGTGTCCGAACTCGAAGTACCTCTTGGCCCATTAATGATGGGTTATTCTCATGTTTCATCTCTCAAATCAAACCAAAGAACATCAAAGCCGCTTTGCTTGAAAACAGCTGGGTTGAAGCAATGAAGGAATAGTTGCTGAAATTCTCAAAGCTACATGTATGGAATCTAGTTGACTTACCAAAGGGCAAAATCCCTATTGGTACCCGTTGGGTATTTCGTAACAAGAAGGATGAAGAAGGAATTGTAATTCGAAATAAGGCCCGCTTGGTAGTTCTGAGGTTTTATCAAGAGGAAGGTATCGACTTTGAGGAAGTTTTTGCACCAGTGGCTCGCTTAGAAGCCAGAAGAATGTTTCTTTCCTACGCAGCCTACATGGACTTCACCTTCTATCTAATGTACGTCAAAACTGCATTCTTGTATGGGAAGGTTCAAGAGGAAGTTTATGTCAAGTAGCCACCAGGTTTCATTGATCTAAGTTATCCAGACCGTGTTTACAAGTTGGACAAAGCCTTGTATGGTCTTCATCAAGCCCCCCGTGCATGCTATGAAACGTTATCCAAGCACTTGCTTGGTAATGGTTATACACGGGGAGCTATTGACCAAACTCTATTTAAACAAAAGGACGGTCCGGATACTATCATGGTGCAGATTTATGTTGATGATATCATTTTCGGATCCACTAATCCGAGGTTGTGCAAAGTGTTCGAGGAAGTAATGCGCTCTAAGTTCGAAATGAGCTCCATGGGGGAAACGAAGTTCTTTCATGGTTTGCAAGTTGATCAATCTGAGTCAGGTATTTTTATTCATCAAGAGAAGTATGTCAAAGAAATCCTGATAAAGTTCAAAATGACTGATTCTCATCCATTCAAAACTCATGTTGAAGTCCGGCATTCTCCTTCTCCTGACATGGAAGGCGAAAGCGTTGATCAGCATCTCTATCGTTCTATGATAGGATCACTCATGTATCTCACCGCTAGCAGGCCCGACATAATGTTTGCAGTGTGCTTATATGCATGTTTTCAGGCTAACCCTAAACTTTCTCATTTATCTGTTGTCAAACGTATTTTTAGATATCTAAAGTATAAGCCAAAACATGGACTTTTGTATCCTAAGAATAACTTGTTTGGTCTTATTGCTTATTCAGATTCAGATTATGGGGGTGCAACTTAAACCGTAAATCCACTTCTGGGGGTTGTCAATTTCTTGGCAACAGACTTGTGTCCTGGCAATGTAAGAAACAGACCACCGTTTCTCAATCCACAGCAGAAGCTTAATACATTGCTGCAACCCTTTGTTGTTCATGTAACATCCATGTTTTTCCTATTATTTAATGTCGTACAATGAAAGACGATTTCGCTTCCAATTCTACATTCACCACTTGTCACAACATTCATTATTTCCTGTGCAATGACGAAGACGTAAGAACATACGCACATTTATGATATTACAATAATAACTAAAATAACCCTCCATTATCTTACAAACCCCGAGGACCAAAACTGATCAAAACTCACAACAACGTCAAGACTAGGAAACTACAAGGACTATTCTTGTATTTACCCAAAATTGGTGCAAGCACGGTCGTGCTTGATAGAAGCACGGTCGCGCTTAAGACCACGACCACGGTCGTGCTTAAGATTAAGCACGGTCGCGCCTCCGACACAGTTTGACTTCTGAAAATTCAAACCGACTCAAATCTTGTCCAAAAATAGAATTGAGACGCGTTTTAGAAACCGCGGTGTACACAGAAGTCGATATTCGGTAAATTAAGACCTAGACACGGCCCAATACACATCCAATCGAACGAATCCTTGAAATTTTACCTGGACTTTCCATTCTTAATCGAATCGTGTAATTATGATAGAATCAAACGAATTAAACTATTATAATAACTTCGTACGACTTCCATAAACCTATCTCAACCCAAAAATCGTCTGATCATCACCGCTATTCCTCTGCCGATCCTCAAGAACCACGATTTCTTCCTCGGAGCCGACATCACTCGTTGCCCAATCTAAACAGGTTAGTAGTAGTCCAATTGGTTCGTCTCTTCACTATGATCAAAAGCCCTAACCTAATTCGTTGCTACATTACACGATTAATCAGTTTTGAAATTTAGTTTTGAAAAATAAACGATTTAATCGAACTACACGAAAGATGTGTTTTTAATCCAATTAAATACTAGGAGTAGGTTCGAAAACACTTTATGAATGAAAACCCTTTGATTCCAGTGGCTTTTAATACAAGAATCGAGCGAATTGTGTCTGAAAAAGACCAGACACGGTCACGCTCATCATGGAGCGCGGTCGTGCCTGACCAAGCACAGTCGTGCCCGAGTCATGGCCCGGTCGTGTTTGTCGAGCAAACAAAGTCCTGACCTAAACCAACCCTAGACACGGTCGTGCCGGACACGAGCACGGTCGTGCTCTACGGACAGACCCTTTTGAAGCCTCTGACCAACCACGGGCGCGCTACCGACCAAGCGCGGTCGCGTGCGAGCCGAGCGCGGTCGTGCCCAACACGAGCACGGTCGTGTCCCCCTTAACAGAATCTTTATTTTAACCAATTTAATATATTATATTCTAATGTTATAAAGAGTATTATTTTATAAAATATTCAGAACCGAGTTTCGTTAACAAATCATTCGAATCAATTATTTGCTCTTTCTTTAAATTAAAATCAATAAAATACTACATAATTATTTTTATAAACAACAATACGTTTTGTCTTTAACAAGTATTACTTATTTAAACTTACCATTAAATAAATATAGATATCATTACTATCTAATAAACATTCTAAATAAAACGGTGTATTTTATAACAAACCCTAAAACAAATCCACTTCCAATATCGAATAAACGCAAGTCATTAATACATAATTATATACATTGTTCATTATGTCGAATCTAGCAATCTACAACACACCGCCATTTCATACTTGCTTGTGTGATCTACACTCTGCATAACATGTGAGTTTACATAACCCCCTTTTCAAACTATTTACATTTTTGGGGTGGAACATGCGTTCAACTACATGTTTTCAATTATACACATATACAGTTCCATCCTATGCATGTATACAAATTTTGCGCTTTATGCTTGAGTACTAGACGTGTAGACCAACTATTATGCTCTTCATGTACAATCATTAACTAACAGCCGACAGTAAACAGTGGTAGATCTATTGAGTCTGACAAACCCACCCAGGTAGGGTGACTGTTACTGACAACACAAATTTTGAGTGCAAGTTACAAAGGTTTGATTGTATAGGTCACCCGATAGTTTCTCTCCATAATTGCCGTAATTGCCATGTTAGTATTGAACTGTATGCACATAACACGTATTTTGCTATCACACAATAAAACCTATGTATTCTCACCAACTTTCTAGTTGACGTCGTTTTAACCATGTTTCAGGTACTGACGTTTGAAGTGACTCAAGTTATGCTACACATAGGATTGTTGGACTTAGTATTTAATTAAATCAGTTTATTCTATGTAATTTACATTTTGCTTTGTGGATTGATTGTGTTTTGTCGAACTTGTTTGATTGCAATGAAAACAATTATTAATTATTTAAACTTTAGTAAACCATGAGCGATGAACAGTCTGCACGCTTCACGCCCCGACGTTTCCGCCGTCGGTTGGGGTGTGACAGATTGGTATCAGAGCCAGGTTTCAGGGATTTAGGTTATTAGACACTTTGACCTTGACTATAACCTTAGGACACCCATTATTTACCATACTCTATGAATATATGATATGCTACATGCTATGTGATACATGCTTACTATATTTTATTTTATCATGGTACCTTAATTGTTAGAATTCATAACTTACTAGACTATACCTAAATAATAAATTAGATAAAATAATATCCCTACCCTTACCCTAAACCTCATAACCTTCTTGTCTTCCTTATCATATTCAACATAGCATGTGGAATCTTCATGGAGTTAAATCTATAAAATTTAATTATTTCTTCGTTAAGGTTTTAAACTTTGTTAATTATTAGAGGACACGTGCAATCTGGAAGGGTGACACCTGTATTCCGGGTTTTCTGTCTAGGAAAGCATTTCGTATAAATCCCAATCAACCGAGGGACCCGTATGCTTTCCTGGGAATTCCCGGGATGAGTGTTTACTTATAGGCTAAAGCACGTCTCCTTGAAAGTTATATAAGTTTAATTAACCTTAATGTGTCATAGTATTCAAGTGATTATGTCACTATTTGAGTACAATCCAAACTATGAATATCCGTTTTGTTTGGATATTTTTACATGTTACCCTAAGTAATTTCAATACATGCTACAATACATGATAGTTTATGTGTCACGCTACTTGATAACCCCTGTGCTTACATTCATTACTATCTACATACTACCTATGTGTTTCATTAAGTGTTATCCTAAGTTTTAAACACAAACACACACACCAAAGTTTTCATACACCCTTAAATTCACACATATAATGCCACCACCCTTGTGAACTAAATCTAAACTATTGGGCCTAATGCCCACCAATAATAAACTAAGAAGCCCCTCTATCTTCCAAGAAGAAGAAGTCCACTGAAATGCGTAAACCTTACATTCGGGCCACAAGGCCCAGTCCATAATAATTCTCATCATGACCATGAGCCCAACAATAGTACTATTAATACATGATGGCTGGAAGAGTGTGTAGGCCCATGAGGGATTCTGGCTAAAGAAAGACAGGGCACTTAACTGTGTCTTAGTGACCCACCCCTCTTTCCTGGAAATTCTCCTCAGGGATGCATGCTTATAGGTCAAGTGTGTTTCTAAAATACTATTGTGGAGACTCGGTGTTATGACTAGTCAAACTTTAAACCTATGAGATCCCCTACATTTAACACTCGATATTTCACTATCACTTACAACCTTTTCATTGTTTCTCTGCTAGATATGGACTCTTACTCTCCTTCCTCCCCGGTTTACCGTCCTGGAGCAGAGTCTGATTGGGAAGAAGACATTGGGACACCCGTGTATCGGTCACCAACACCTCCAGCTACTAGACCAAGAGTTGATGTAAGTGCAGATTGGACTAGGAACACCGGCCCGAGACTTCGAACACCTGGATCACCCCCATTAAGAGACCCGTATCTGATGCCCGACCCGTATCATCCTAACCCTTGGGCAAGGCATACCATGGCACCCACTAGTGCTATGGGAATTCCAATCAACGACATTCACCAATATGTGAGGACCTCCGAGTTTGAGAGGCAAAGGATGGAGCACGGAGTAATACATGACTTGCAAGGACAGAGAATGGATAGCCTAGTGAATCAATTAGGGCACCAAAAGGAGTTAATTTCCATCCTCGAAAGAGAAATGCTTGAGAATCGCACGGAAACAGCTAGGGCCGAAGCCAGATTAACTACCCGAATGACCATAGCGGTGCTCGTCTTGGTGATTATCTTCCTTCTAGTGGGAAACTACCAGAGGCGTTAGCAGAAATTTCTATTTATTGCCTTTAAATTTTCAACTTGAAAACTTTTCCTTATGTTTAGAATAATGTTTACCATTTCAGCATTTAATAAATTTTATATTTTTCAAAATTCTAAAGTTATTATTCATTGTTCATCCATCATATTTTCATTAAGATCCCTCAAGTATCACCTTCTTCATCCAATACGATTTCATCTTCTTCATAATCAAATCATCATATTAGATTTAAACAACCTCGTTGTTTTCAGAACCAAACATTTATCGAACTTTTAAAAGAATATCAGAAACATAAATTTCCCATAAACATTTTCACTTTACAAGGGAAATTAATACAACCTATTTTATAGAAATCTTACTTCAAATTGATAAACAAGCATGATTTTCCTCATTACAGTAATTATTTTTAAACATTGGCTAAATTAATATACGACTACTTGTTTAGCCAATAAGTCATCTTAAAATATTCCCTCCATAATAATTAAATTTTTTTTTTTTTTTAAATTAAAGAGTTTTCCTGTAAATGGTCTATTTATTTAGATTATTTAACTCAATAGTTTCATTACTTTATACATCTATAACCAAGAACAATTTACAATTTCCTATTTTCAAACAAAGATCAATTATTTGTAAACACATCCCACTGAGTGTTTCAGAACCTCCTCGTTACTTTTCACTTGCCGCTTCAAGAGACGATCCGTACCGCGTAGATGTTAAACATCCCCACAAACCTCAACGATATTTAAGGGGCTAGAACCTAACTACCACATCTTACAAGAACGACAACAACACACTTCTCCGCAACACTAGATCGTATACAAAACCCGTTAGTACACATCGCACGCGAAGTTCAATGCCCACGTTCCCAATATATTCAATGCAATCTTATGGTACATAAAACTCAATTATTCTCAATATATCCAATACTACACAAATTACATAATACACGAAACTTAATTGTTTGCAATATACGTGATGCATAAGAATTGCGTCATTGATACATAGTTCTAGATTGACCACACTGTACATGAAACTCATTTTTGATTACAAACTACGTGGCACTAGATCATACATGAGACTTGTGTGTTTACTATATACTCGAAACAAAATTGCTTACAATATTTGCAATAGATTGATTACATCATACACAAGACATGGTCATGCACTTTGTACGCCAAAGTTGAAGACCATAATGCATTGAAACGACTCGGGGTTTGACGTATTCTTGTTCAAACACGAGCAAACTAAGAAACTCTAAGTGTTACTACTTTACTAATCGTTAGTTGCAAACTGACCAGGGACATAGTTACTTGGTAGCGACTTTTATGTGTAATCAATAAACGTGATCATAGTAAAAATTGTGCTCCTTACCCGCACACAACGAAACGATCTATACGGACCATACGATGATTTGAATAATTACGGGTGCACACGGTATTATACAAATCAGCGCAGGGAAAGCATAGTGAAATTTTGTCGTGTGTTATAACCTAAAACCTATCATGATATATGACAACGAGACAAATGTGATGTGACAAGGGCATGGTGGATACGCCGCTGGTACTTCCTATATATAAGTGTTCCTGTCATATTGCAAGTAGTAGCGTTGTTCGTATCACGAGAAGTTTTTATGATATTCTGACATTGACCAATATTTGTGAAACCCCTCATCCACTAACAAATCTCGGGCATAATAGACCACATCACAAACAAACCCTAATTACCAAATCCCTATCGTTCCTATTTAAAGTAATACAATGTTATCTTTAGAGTCTAGAGTATTCGTTGATAGTCTTCTCCTTAACCCTTTTCAAGACTAAACCCACTACCACCCTCTATGCCCGACATGACGACAAATTTTTTTTTTCAGACTGAAACCTGGCCATCCGTATTACTCCCTAGGCCAATTGTCAAAAACCCATTGAAAAATCCAAACCCACGTCTCCTTGCAGTTTCAGTAGCCTGAACTAATTCAATTTCGGGACGAAATTCCCTCAACATGGGGATACTGTAACATCCATGTTTTTCCTATTATTTAATGTCGTACAATGAAAGACGATTTCGCTTCCAATTCTACATTCACCACTTGTCACAACATTCATTATTTCCTGTGCAATGACGAAGACGTAAGAACATACGCACATTTATGATATTACAATAATAACTAAAATAACCCTCCATTATCTTACAAACCCCGAGGACCAAAACTGATCAAAACTCACAACAACGTCAAGACTAGGAAACTACAAGGACTATTCTTGTATTTACCCAAAATTGGTGCAAGCACGGTCGTGCTTGATAGAAGCACGGTCGCGCTTAAGACCACGACCACGGTCGTGCTTAAGATTAAGCACGGTCGCGCCTCCGACACAGTTTGACTTCTGAAAAGTCAAACCGACTCAAATCTTGTCCAAAAATAGAATTGAGACGCGTTTTAGAAACCGCGGTGTACACAGAAGTCGATATTCGGTAAATTAAGACCTAGACACGGCCCAATACACATCCAATCGAACGAATCCTTGAAATTTTACCTGGACTTTCCATTCTTAATCGAATCGTGTAATTATGATAGAATCAAACGAATTAAACTATTATAATAACTTCGTACGACTTCCATAAACCTATCTCAACCCAAAAATCGTCTGATCATCACCGCTATTCCTCTGCCGATCCTCAAGAACCACGATTTCTTCCTCGGAGCCGACATCACTCGTTGCCCAATCTAAACAGGTTAGTAGTAGTCCAATTGGTTCGTCTCTTCACTATGATCAAAAGCCCTAACCTAATTCGTTGCTACATTACACGATTAATCAGTTTTGAAATTTAGTTTTGAAAAATAAACGATTTAATCGAACTACACGAAAGATGTGTTTTTAATCCAATTAAATAGTAGGAGTAGGTTCGAAAACACTTTATGAATGAAAACCCTTTGATTCCAGTGGCTTTTAATATAAGAATCGAGCGAATTGTGTCTGAAAAAGACCAGACACGGTCACGCTCATCATGGAGCGCGGTCGTGCCTGACCAAGCACAGTCGTGCCCGAGTCATGGCCCGGTCGTGTTTGCCGAGCAAACAAAGTCCTGACCTAAACCAACCCTAGACGCGGTCGTGCCGGACACGAGCACGGTCGTGCTCTACGGACAGACCCTTTTGAAGCCTTCTGACCAACCACGGGCGCGCTACCGACCAAGCGCGGTCGCGTGCGAGCCGAGCGCGGTTGTAACATTCCCGATTTTCCGACCCTATTTTAATTTATTTAAATTAATAAAATAACGGTACATCATTAAACTTTGTACTTGTTCAAACCTACACGTCATCAATTGTTACCTAACGTATTTTTAATCCGAAGTTTTAGAACTCAAATCACGTGGTAACACCTCCTAGAGTTAACTCAGTTAGTAATCCCGTTAGGTGTTCTGTTAAATCCTAACCAAACTAATTCTGTCAAAGCTGAATTTGCAAGGGCTGATTTTGTAAATAACCAGAAACCCTAGTAGGCACGGTCGCGCCACGTTTTGGCACGGTCGCGCCTCGTCTGGCACGGTCGCGCCTCTTATAGGCACGGTCGCGCCTCACACCAGTTGAAACGTAAAAACAGCCTTTAATCGCTGGACCGTTCGGTTTCGTAACCATTTCTCACATTAACAAACAATTAAGAGTTTAAATCATTTTCATTATAGCCAATGAACCCGTTTTGATCGATCCTTTTCCAAAGTATCAAGACTCTCCTTTGTGACCATCAAATTCATCGTTTCATTGTAAATCCTCTCAACCAAGCAAACCAACACATTAATCGATCCTCCCTAAGGCTTCAGAAGACATCATTTTGGTCGGAGTTGCGGCAGAGAGCACCGGAGACCACACCCGCCGATGCCGGAACTTGTTCTACCCGTCCGCTATCAATTCGTCGTCCTGTAGGGTAATTGAAACCTTTCCCTCAGTCGATTTATTCTATAGATCAAAAGCCCCAAACTAATTTGGGCATTCAATATCGAAATCTACTCGAACCCGAAACCATATTTTCATTCAAAATAGTTTAATCAAATCCGGTCATAAACATGTTTTAAACAAAATTAATCTACACCAACAGACTCGTAATAACCTTGTGAATGAAAGCCCTATCAATTCCGACTCCATCAATATAAGGATCAACCAATTCGTGTCTGTTTTGAAAGAGACACGGTCGCGCTAATCATCTAGCGCGGTCGTGCCTCGGGAGACGCGGTCGTGTTGACATACAACGCGGTCGTGCCTCCTGCTCAGACCTAGACATGCTCGCTGGCTAGTTCTGGTTGTGCCCCTGAAGCATAGACACGGTCGTGCCTGTCCGAGGCACGGTCGTGCCTAGTGTCTTGACTAGTTGTCCTCTGTTTGACCAGCGCGGTCGCGCCCTGTCTCGATCGGTCGCGCCCGACCTAGCACGATCGTGCCCTTAGCTGGCACGGTCGTGTGTGTTGGCAGAATATTTATAACTTATATTTTTTTTAAACACATAGTATTTCAGATTAATTTTTAAAATAAAAGTGATTGAAATTATAAAAATCAGTATTATTTTATTTATAAAAGATCAAATGTTTAATCTTAAGATAAATGGAAATTATTTAAAGTTCAAACATTTAATTTATAAATCCTACTCTTAAATAATATTTTAATGTTTAAGTTACATTTTTTATAAATAAATGAATAAGTTAATAATTATTTATTTGATTTATAAGTAAACAAAAACATTTATTTAGTTATACTAAATTACATATAATACCTACATTATTTCCATAAACAATAATTATTTAATTTACTTAAGTAATTATCCCAAACTCAACATTTATTTAAAATGTTCTAAGAATATTCATTTCGAACCTTCTATTTTACTTTCAAGTACCAAATCACTAACTCTATCCAATTCAACCATGGACTTAGAATTAGACTATTGTGCATTATTAATGCAATATATATTACACTTTAGGTTAACTTGTGCATCTCAAGGATCATTATACTACATAGTATTTGTGCTAGCTACGCCTTCGAAACAAGTGAGTATTCACAACCCCCTTTTACTCTTTTACACTTTTGGGGTGAAACATGAACTATATACAAATTACATGTTTACATTTACGCAAACAACACAATTACAAAACCTATTACATTCATGTGTGCAATTTGAGCTTTATGCCCGAGGACTATTTGTGCTAACTTTTGCATGCTATTATGTACAATCATTAACTATACAAGCCGACGGTTTTCAATGATAGATCTATTGAGTCTGACAAACCCACCCAAGTGGAGGTGATTGATACCGACAACACAATTTGCATACTAGTTACTAAGGTTTGATTGTACTTGGTTACACAATAGCGGCTCCCCATAAATGCCTTATTTTATCATGTTTTGTAAAGGATTTGGTTTACAAACTATATGCTATCTATGTACAAACTTGTGTTATACTCACCAACTTTTTATTTGACCTTATTTTATTCATGTTTCAGGTGCTTTCATATGAGTTTGATCAAGACATGCTACACATAGGCTTTGGACCTAGATAATCTTAATTCAAAAACAAATTGTATTTCATTATGTACATGGAATTTGATTCGTATTTGTTTGAATGGAATTTGATTTAACATATTACAATTTAGTCAACCTTGAGCTCATGAACAGTCTTACATGTCCCGCCCCGATGATTCCGCCATCGGTCGGGGTGTGACAGATTGGTATCAGAGCCTTGGTTATAGGGAACTAGGTTATTAGACACTCTTGACCTAGACTATAACTTTAGGACACCCATACAATGCTATGCTACTACATGTTACATTATCAATTCATGTGTGATTATTTTTACATGCTATCCTAAGTATTTACACCATTTGATACAATACATGATGACTTATGTGTCACACTACTTGATAACTCTCATGCTTGCACTCATTACTACCTATATGCTATATGATTATTCCCTATGTGAATATCTTCATGTGTTATACTATATGATTACATTACATGATACAATACTCAATAGTTTACGTGTCAACTTTTCTTCTATTCATAGCTACCTACTTAAATTATTTAAAACACTATCCTAAGTTTAACACACACACATACACACCAAATTATTCATACACATTTAGACTCCCATACATGATACCATCACCTTTATGAACAAAGACTTGAATTATTGGGCCTAATGTCCACCAATAATAAGCCAAGAAGCCCATCTATCCTACAAGAAGAAGAAGCCCACTAAAATGCATAAACCTTACTCTTGGACCTCAAGGCCCAGTTCACAACAATTCTCATCATAACCATGAGCCCAACAATAGTATTATTAATACATGATGGCTGGAAGAGTGTGTAAGCCCACGAGGAATTCTGGCTAAGGAAAGATAGGGTACTTAAGTGTGTCTTAGTGACCCACCCCTCTTTCCTGGGAATTCTCCTTAGGGATACATTACTTATAGGTCAAGTGTATTTCTAAAATACTATCGTGAAGGTTCGGCGTTATGACTAGTCAAACTCTAAAACCCATAAGAACTTCTATATTTGACATTTCATATTTCATTATCACTTACAACTTTTTTCATTGTTTTTCTGCTAGACATGGACTCCTACCCTCCTCCCTCCCCGGTTTACCGTCATGGATCAGAATCTGATTGGGAAGAAGACACTGAGACACCCATGTATCGGTCACCAACACCCCCAACTGCTAGGCCAAGGTTTGATGTAAGGGCGGACCGGATTAGGAACATCGGCCCGAGACTTCGAACACCTGAATCACCCGTACCCGTAAACCCGTATCATACACCTCACCCCCATAATCAATTGCCACCCCCACTAAGCGACCCATACCTAATGCCCGACCTATACCATCCTAACCCTTGGGTAAGACAAACCATGGCACCCACTAGTGTCATGGGGATTCCAACCCATGACCTCCATCAATATGTAAGAACCTCAGAATTCGAGAGGCAAAGGATAGACCAGGGAGTGATACACGACTTGCAAAGACATAGAATGGATAGCCTAGCAACCCAATTAGGATACCAAAAGGAGTTAATCTCCATCCTCGAAAAAGAAATACAAGAACATCGCACAGAGACCGCCAGGACTGAAGCCAGATCTACTACTCGAGTGACTATAGCGGTACTCATCTTGGCGATTATCTTCTTCCTAGTGGAAAGCTACCAGAGACGTTAGAAGGAGCTTCTACTGATTTCCTTTAAATTTTCGAATTGAGAACCATTTCCCCTATGTTTTGAATAATGTTAACATTTCAGTATTTAATCAATTCCATATATTTTAACTCTACAGTTATTTTTCATTGATTTGACCCGTGGAGCGTAAATTACACCTGTTATATTTTCATCAAACCTTCTCAAATATTACTTCTTTCATTCAACATGATTTAGTACATTACCAACAATCCCTTTTATAAATAAATCATCCTATTTGATGATCTAAATAAAACATCACTATTTTGTTTAACAAAATATTTATTGAATTTTTAGAACATAAATTTTCCATAAAACTTTTCACCTAATAAGGAAAATTAATGCAATCAATTTTATAAAAATATTTTTGTTTCTTCCTTTTGACTGATAAATAGTCATGATTTTTATTTCATTAAAGTAAATAATTCCAATATTTGGCTAAATTAATATGCTACTACTTGTTTAACCAAAAGTTGAAATTTTAAATTTAAAAAAAAAAAAAAAAAAAAAAAATATTTTCTCATAAATTGCATATTCATTTAAAATATGCGATTCAATGATTTCACTACTTTATATGTGCACAACCAAAAACAATTTCCCACTTTTTATGTTCAAACAAAGACCCGTATTTGTAAACATAATTCCCGAATATTTTCAAAACCTCCTCGTTACCTCTCACTTGGCACTTCAAAAGACGAACCATACCACGTAGACATTAACCCTTGTCACCAACATCAATGAGATTTGAGGACTTGAACCTAACTACCACATTATGAAAGTGTGCCAAACTACACGTTTGTCCGCAACACTCGAACCCATGCAAAACCCGTTAGTACACATCGCACGCGAAGTTCAATACCCACGTTCACAATATATTCAATGCAATCTTATGGTACATAAAACTCAATTATTCTCAATATATCCAATGCTACACAAATTACATGATACATGAAACTAGTTTGCCTGCAAATCACAATTTACTCGATTGATTACGTAATGCACGAAACACGTTTATTTGCAGTACACATGCTACTGGATTGAACACATGATACACGAAACTTAATTGTTTGCAATATACGTGATACATAAGAATTGCGTAATTGATGCATAGTTCTAGATTGACCACACTATACATGAAACTCATTTTGTTACAAAGCACCTTATACTAAACGGTGTACATTATACAAAATACATGATGCTAAGTTGCTAACACTATACACGAGATCCATTTCCTACAATACACATAATATTATGTGGTTTACATTACACATTAGAGCTTATTGATTTACAAAATACAAGACGCTAAATTATTTACGCTATATATGAGCCCTGTTTGATTACAAACTACGTGACACTAGATCATACATGAGGATTGTGTGCTTACTATATACTCGAAACAAAATTTGCTTACAATTATTGCAATGGATTGATTACATTATACACAAGACATGGTCATGCACTTTGTACACCAAAGTTGAAGACCATAATACATTGAAACGACTCGGGGTTTGACGTATTCTTGTTCAAACACGAGCGAACTAAGAAACTTGAAGTGTTATTACTTTACTACTCTTTAGTTGCGAACTGACCTGATTAGGGACTTAGTTACTTCTTAGCAACTTTCTATGTGTAAATAATAGACGTGATCATAGCGAAATTGTACCCCCTTACCCATACACAACGAAACAATCTATACGGACCATACGATGATTTGAATAATTACGGGTGCACACGGAATTATGAAAAACAGCGCATGGAAACTATAGTGAAATTTTGTCATGTGTTGTGACCTAAAACTTTTCATGATGTGTAACAACGAAACGGATGTAATGTGACGTGGGCATGGTGGATACGCCGATGGTACTTCCTATATATAAGTGTCCTATCATATTATCAGGAGTAGCGTTGTTCGTGTCACGTAAAGTTTGGACCTAGACCAATGTTTATGAAATCTTTTACCCACTAACAATTTTGAGCACGTTAGACTACATCTTACACAAACTCAAAAGTTCAAAATCTCATCAAATTTGTTCCAAGTAATACATCTTGCATTTAGAATTCAAATTGCTATTCGACAATCTTCTCCTTAAGTCCATTTCAAAAACTAAATTCATTGTCATCATTCATATTCAACCTTGAGTATCAGGCCTAAATCATATCAACGGTCAAACTCACCGAGAACCCAAAACTCCCACCCTTTTTCTTGATTTTTAGTAGCCTCCATTAGTTAAATTTCGGGACAAAATTCCCTTAACATGGGGAGACTGTAACATTCCCGATTTTCCGACCCTATTTTAATTTATGTAAATTAATAAAATAACGGTACATCATTAAACTTTGTACTTGTTCAAACCTACACCTCATCAATTGTTAGCTAAACGTATTTTTAATCCGAAGTTTTAGAACTAAAATCACGTGGTAACACCTCCTAGAGTTAACTCAGTTAGTAATCCCGTTAGGTGTTCTGTTAAATCCTAACCAAACTAATTCTGTCAAAGTTGAATTTGCAAGGGCTGATTTTGTAAATAACCAGAAACCCTAGTAGGCACGGTCGCGCCACGTTTTGGCACGGTCGCGCCACGTTTTGGCACGGTCGCGCCTCGTCTGGCACGGTCGCGCCTATTATAGGCACGGTCGCGCCTCACACCAGTTGAAACGTAAAAACAGCCTTTAATCGCTGGACCGTTCGGTTTCGTAACCATTTCTCACATTAACAAACAATTAAGAGTTTAAATCATTTTCATTATAGCCAATGAACCCGTTTTGATCGATCCTTTTCCAAAGTATCAAGACTCTCCTTTGTGACCATCAAATTCATCGTTTCATTGTAAATCCTCTCAACCAAGCAAACCAACACATTAATCGATCCTCCCTAAGGCTTCAGAAGACATCATTTTGGTCGGAGTTGCGGCAGAGAGCACCGGAGACCACACCCGCCGACGCCGGAACTTGTTCTACCCGTCCGCTATCAATTCGTCGTCCTGTAGGGTAATTGAAACCTTTCCCTCAGTCGATTTATTCTATAGATCAAAAGCCCCAAACTAATTTGGGCATTCAATATCGAAATCTACTCGAACCCGAAACCATATTTTCATTCAAAATAGTTTAATCAAATCCGGTCATAAACATGTTTTAAACAAAATTAATCTACACCAACAGACTCGTAATAACCTTGTGAATGAAAGCCCTATCAATTCCGACTCCATCAATATAAGGATCAACCAATTCGTGTCTGTTTTGAAAGAGACACGGTCGCGCTAATCATCTAGCGCAGTCGTGCCTCGGGAGACGCGGTCGTGTTGACATACAACGCGGTCGTGCCTCCTGCTCAGACCCAGACATGCTCGCTGGCTAGTTCTGGTTGTGCCCCTGAAGCATAGACACGGTCGTGCCTGTCCGAGGCACGGTCGTGCCTAGTGTCTTGACTAGTTGTCCTCTGTTTGACCAGCGCGGTCGCGCCCTGTCTCGATCGGTCGCGCCCGACCTAGCACGATCGTGCCCTTAGCTGGCACGGTCGTGTGTGTTGGCAGAATATTTATAACTTATATTTTTTTTAAACACATAGTATTTCAGATTAATTTTTAAAATAAAAGTGATTGAAATTATAAAAATCAGTATTATTTTATTTATAAAAGATCAAATGTTTAATCTTAAGATAAATGGAAATTATTTAAAGTTCAAACATTTAATTTATAAATCCTACTCTTAAATAATATTTTAATGTTTAAGTTACATTTTTTATAAATAAATGAATAAGTTAATAATTATTTATTTGATTTATAAGTAAACAAAAACATTTATTTAGTTATACTAAATTACATATAATACCTACATTATTTCCATAAACAATAATTATTTAATTTACTTAAGTAATTATCCCAAACTCAACATTTATTTAAAATGTTCTAAGAATATTCATTTCGAACCTTCTATTTTACTTTCAAGTACCAAATCACTAACTTTATCCAATTCAACCATGGACTTAGAATTAGACTATTGTGCATTATTAATGCAATATATATTACACTTTTGGTTAACTTGTGCATCTCAAGGATCATTATACTACATAGTATTTGTGCTAGCTACGCCTTCGAAACAAGTGAGTATTCACAACCCCCTTTTACTCTTTTACACTTTTGGGGTGAAACATGAACTATATACAAATTACATGTTTACATTTACGCAAACAACACAATTACAAAACCTATTACATTCATGTGTGCAATTTGAGCTTTATGCCCGAGGACTATTTGTGCTAACTTTTGCATGCTATTATGTACAATCATTAACTATACAAGCCGACGGTTTTCAATGATAGATCTATTGAGTCTGACAAACCCACCCAAGTGGAGGTGATTGATACCGACAACACAATTTGCATACTAGTTACTAAGGTTTGATTGTACTTGGTTACACAATAGCGGCTCCCCATAAATGCCTTATTTTATCATGTTTTGTAAAGGATTTGGTTTACAAACTATATGCTATCTATGTACAAACTTGTGTTATACTCACCAACTTTTTAGTTGACCTTATTTTATTCATGTTTCAGGTGCTTTCATATGAGTTTGATCAAGACATGCTACACATAGGCTTTGGACCTAGATAATCTTAATTCAAAAACAAATTGTATTTCATTATGTACATGGAATTTGATTCGTATTTGTTTGAATGGAATTTGATTTAACATATTACAATTTAGTCAACCTTGAGCTCATGAACAGTCTTACATGTCCCGCCCCGATGATTCCGCCATCGGTCGGGGTGTGACAGCGGTCGTGCCCAACACGAGCACGGTCGTGTCCCCCTTAACAGAATCTTTATTTTAACCAATTTAATATATTATATTCTAATGTTATAAAGAGTATTATTTTATAAAATATTCAGAACCGAGTTTCGTTAACAAATCATTCGAATCAATTATTTGCTCTTTCTTTAAATTAAAATCAATAAAATACTACATAATTATTTTTATAAACAACAATACGTTTTGTCTTTAACAAGTATTACTTATTTAAACTTACAATTAAATAAATATAGATATCATTACTATCTAATAAACATTCTAAATAAAACGGTGTATTTTATAACAAACCCTAAAACAAATCCACTTCCAATATCGAATAAACGCAAGTCATTAATACATAATTATATACATTGTTCATTAGGTCGAATCTAGCAATCTACAACACACCGCCATTTCATACTTGCTTGTGTGATCTACACTCTGCATAACATGTGAGTTTAAATAACCCCCTTTTCAAACTATTTACATTTTTGGGGTGGAACATGCGTTCAACTACATGTTTTCAATTATACACATATACAGTTCCATCCTATGCATGTATACAAATTTTGCGCTTTATGCTTGAGTACTAGACGTGTAGACCAACTATTATGCTCTTCATGTACAATCATTAACTAACAGCCGACAGTAAACAGTGGTAGATCTATTGAGTCTGACAAACCCACCCAGGTAGGGTGACTGTTACTGACAACACAAATTTTGAGTGCAAGTTACAAAGGTTTGATTGTATAGGTCACCCGATAGTTTCTCTCCATAATTGCCGTAATTGCCATGTTAGTATTGAACTGTATGCACACAACACGTATTTTGCTATCACACAATAAAACCTATGTATTCTCACCAACTTTCTAGTTGACGTCGTTTTAACCATGTTTCAGGTACTGACGTTTGAAGTGACTCAAGTTATGCTACACATAGGATTGTTGGACTTAGTATTTAATTAAATCAGTTTATTCTATGTAATTTACATTTTGCTTTGTGGATTGATTGTGTTTTGTCGAACTTGTTTGATTGCAATGAAAACAATTATTAATTATTTAAACTTTAGTAAACCATGAGCGATGAACAGTCTGCACGCTTCACGCCCCGACGTTTCCGCCGTCGGTTGGGGTGTGACAGTTCACAAGTTCGGTGGATACACCATCAGAAGCTTGATTATGGCATCTCATTTCATGAAACCCCCATTTTGTGTCACAACACTGCAGTTCCAAACATCACCAAAAATCCTGTTCAGCACTCTAAAACTAAGCACATTGAAATCAAACACCATTTCTGTAAGGCCCCATTCCCGGGTAACCTCACTTGTTGGATTTACTCATAAACATAGTCATAAATACTGAGCTTAAATTTAAAAACATCAGAAGTAGCGGAAGCAAACATCATTCGAATTACATGACATAATAGCGGAAGTCTTAACAATTAAATACATAACAATGTCTTAACATATTTAAATGTGGGATGTCAGTCTTATGTTGGTCATACACATAGGGATGATCAACCCGTCTTTTTACCGCGTATATCACAAAGACATACGCCCTTAAGCTACAGTCGTAGCCCTTTTACTCGTCCGGTCCTAGAAACCGTCCGCCTTAACTTTCGTCCGGCCAACCTTCGGCCGTCCGTCTTTACCGTCCTACCGTCGTAGTACGTCATATTCGCCCGTCTACCCAAAGGCATCCGTTTCCCACATGAACTATTGTTTATGCAACCGTAATACTATTTTAGCATTTACTTCGACCGCCCATTAATGCCTTTTGTACGTCCTAGCTTGCGAAGGAACGTATCTTTCCCGGTTGCAAAATAGTCGCGTGGTCGTCCGTCTACAGAAGTAGCCGTTAGCTTCGTTTCCATCCATAACGTATACATACATTCATAACCTGCAATATAAATAATTATAAAGCAAGATTACATTTATTTACGTTATGTCATTCTTTCATTCATTCTTTGTAAACATACGTTTCATTCCTTGTTCATAATTCATTCTCATATATATATAAATATATATTAGTATATCACGTATGATCACATTAGTATTCATATCATTTATTCATTTAGTGTATACTTTTCAGCCCCAAAACATTTAATAAGGTTTGCACATAACATAGAAGGGGGCACATAGAACTCACCTGATAAGCTAGTCTTGGTTGTCCTAAACAAAGATCCAACAACGTCACGTACGATCTGAATTAGGTAGTTACATACACATCAGACCTAATCCCGACTCTAATGGTTTAATCATTCTAAACATACTGACTTTACTTACTGGTCTGCTGCCTGCGCACTTAGTAAGTGCGCCGGACCTTGCTCATGCGTACTTGACAAGTGCTCAGAGAGTTCTTCTTGCGTACTTGGTATGTACGCATGATCTTTCTCCTGCATACTTGGTAAGTACGCAGGACGTCCCTACTGCGTACTTGATAAGTACGCAGCACCTGTTTCTTGGACAAGTCCAAAATTCTTGCATGTTAATCCGATCATGCTAACCTTACAATTTTCTTTGATCAAAAGGTGCGGTTTTCATTCTAGATGCTAGTTCTAAGCTTATTTTCAAGTTTCATCCATAAAAACGTCTCCTATTTAGCTAAAACCCGAGAAACCCCAAAACGAAGAAAAGCTCAGTTTAAGGCCGAATCGTTACCTGGATTGTGATTTTGATTCGGATGTTTTGCTCACGAGCTCAGTAGTAACGTGCTCCTTCAATTTCGGGTCGATCCGTTACTTTCTCTCTCTAGGTTGCAAGTTGTGGTGGAATCGAGATTTCTAGTGCTGTCTTGACCCTTATATACCTGGGCTTCGCTCGGCCCGTTGGAGCCGAGCCCAAGCCCATCCGCTTTTCTTTTGTTTTATTACAATTAATTCTCTATCGCGTTATTATTTACTAAATTACTATTTTTGGGATGTTACAAGTCTACCCTCCTTAAAGAGGTTACGTCCTCGAAACTGCTTATACGCTAAACAATTGAGGGTATACTCCCCTCATCTCGTCTTCTTTTTCCCATGTAGCTTCTGACTCTTTTCTGTGCTTCCATTGTACTTTGACTAAAGGAATCGACTTATTGCGTAGTCGTTTCTCAGCTTGGTCAATGATGGCTATTGGTTCCTCTACATAATTTAGACTGTTATCCACTTCGATCTCGTCGTAAGGTATGTGAGCTGTGTCGTCGGCTAGGCACTTGCGTAAGTGTGACACGTGGAACGTAGGGTGTATTCCACTAAGCTCAACGGGTAGGTCGAGTCTGTAAGCAACTTGACCCACTCTCGCTAATATCCTGAAAGGTCCGACAAACCTTGGACTTAGTTTGCCACGTTTTCTGAATCAGATGATTCCTTTCCATGGTGATACCTTTAACAGTACCATGTCCCCCACTTGAAACTCTAAATCCCTTCTTCTCTTATCCGCGTATGATTTCTGTCTGTCCTTTGCGGCTTTCATTCAAGCCTTGATTTGATCAAACTTCTCGGAAGTAGCTTTGAACACTTCGAGACTTGTAAAATCCTTTTGTCCAATTTCCCCCCAACAAACCGGGGTCCTATATTTCCTTCCATACAACATTTCAAATGGTGGCATGCCAATAGTCGAGTGATAGCTGTTGTTGTATGAAAATTCTGCCAATGGTAGATGGCTGTCCCAGCTCCCACCGAAGTCAATGATACAGGCCCGGAGCATGTCCTCCAAGGTCTGAATGGTCCTTTCCGATTGTCCATCGGTTTGGGGGTGGTAAGCGGTGCTGATGTTCAGCCTAGTGCCCATTGCTTTGTTGAATTTCTTCCAAAACCTTGACATGAATTTAGTATCCTTGTCAGACACAATCGACAGCGGCATACCATGTCTGCTCACAACTTCCTTGATAAATACTTCTGCTAGTCTTTCTGACGAACAAGTCTCACATATTGGCAAGAAGTGAGCACTTTTCGCCAAGCGGTCGACGATCACCCAAATGGTATCATTGCCTTTAGCTGTTCGCGGTAGCTTGGTAATGAAGTCCATCGTGATCTCCTCCCACTTCCATTCCGGTATTGGTAGAGGTTGCATTTTACCGCATGGTTTCTGGTGCTCGGCCTTAACTAGTGAGCATGTTAGGCACTTGTTCACGTACTCGGTCACATCATTTTTCATGCCAGGCCACCAGTACTCTTTCTTCAAGTCTTAATACATTTTGTTTGTCCCGGGGTGGATAGAATAGCGAGACTTATGGGCCTCATCGAGTATTTTGGCCTAAGCTCGCCAATCTTAGGTATCCATATTCGGCCAAACCTAGTCCGTACACCGTATGCATTTGCATCCAAATTCCTTTGTTGTCCTACTATTCTTTCCCGTTTTATATTTCTTTCTAATAGTGCTTCATCTGGTGCCTTTGATATCTCACTCATCAAATCTGGTGTTATAATCAGCTGACACGCTTTGATCCGTATAGGTTTCGATTCTTCCTTTCTGCTTAAAGCGTCAGCCACCACATTTGCCTTGCCTGGATGGTACAATATCTCACAGTCATAGTCCTTCAGTAACTCTAACCACCTCCTTTGCCTCATGTTTAATTCCTTTTGCCCGAAAAAGTACTTCTCGCTTTTGTGATCTGAGTAGATGGTGCATTTAACTCCATACAGATTGTGGCTCCATATTTTTAACGCGAAAACTACTGCTGCTAACTCTAGATCGTGTGTTGGGTAGTTAACCTCGTGAATCTTTAGTTGTCGCGAGGTGTAAGCAATTACCTTTCCTCGTTGCATAAGTACGCAACCTAAACCCTGACCCGAAGCGTCAGAGTAGACTACTAAGTCTTCATTTCCCTCAGGTAGTGCCAAGACTGGAGCTTGGGTTAATCGTGCCTTAAGTTCCTCAAACACGTTGTTTTGGGTTGGACCCCATTCATATTTCACTTCCTTCCGTGTCAACTTAGTTAGTGGAGAGGCTATTCTTGAAAAATCTTGAATGAACCTTCGATAGTAGCCTGCCAATCCCAGAAAGCTTCGTATCTCTGTTGGTGTCCTTGGGACGTTCCATTCCTTTACTGTCTCGATTTTTGCAGGATCCACCATAATGCCGTTTGGGTTTATTACATGACCTAGGAATTGGACTTCCCTAAGCCAGAACGCGCACTTGGAGAATTTTGCGTACAACTTTTCCTGCTCTAGCACCTCCAGAACCTCTCTTAGGTGACAGTGGTGATCACCCTCGCTTTTCGAGTATACCAGTATGTCGTCTATAAAAACTATCACTGATCGATCCAACATGGGTCGACATACTCTATTCATCAAATCCATGAACGCTGCTGGTGCGTTGGTCAATCCGAAGGACATCACGAGAAATTCATAATGCCCATAACGCGTGCGAAATGCGGTCTTTGGTACGTCTTCTTCTCTTACTTTCAACTGATGGTAACCCGACCGAAGATCGATCTTTGAGAACCAACATGCACCTTGCAGTTGATCAAAAAGGTCGTCTATTCTAGGCAGTGGGTATTTGTTCTTTACTGTCCTCTTGTTCAACTCACGGTAGTCAATGCATCATGCTGCCGTCCTTCTTCTTTACAAATAGTACCGGAGCGCCCCACTGTGAGATGCTCAGTCTAATAAATCCTTTTTCTATTAGTTCCTTTAGTTGAGACATCATTTCTTTCATTTCTGACGAAGCCAATCGGTAGGGGGCTTTGGCAACGGGCTCGGCTCCTGGCTCGGCTCCTGGCAATAAGTCAATCTGAAATTCTATTTCCCGATCGGGTGGTAACCCAGGTAGATCCTCAGGAAATACTTCTGGAAAGTTGCACACCACGGGTACATTCTTGAGTTCATTCCTTTTCATTCTATCATCAATAACATATGCCAGATAAGCTTCGCAACCGCGCCTCATGTAACTTTCGGCCTTGATCATCGAGATGACGTTCAGCATCGTGCAATTCCAATCCCCATAAACCGTAATTAGACTGCCGTTAGGAGCTTTGAGGTGTATCCTCTTACGTTTACATATGATTTGAGCTTCGTTGGCAGCTAGCCAATCCATACCCAATACTATATCGAATCCTCCTAAGGTGAGAAGGAATAATCTAGAAGGGAACTTATGACCCTCTATTTCTATGATGCAATCCTCTGTTACTTGGAATACTGTTGAATTTTTACCAACGGCAGTTTGTACACTAAAGACCCTTACTATTGTGTTGATAGTGCATCCTAGTTTAAGACTAAATGCATTGGATATAAAACTTCTACTAGCACCAGAGTCAAATAAAATAGCAGCATGTTCGTTATTAACTAGGAACGTACCTAACACAACATCAGGGTTTCCCCTTGCTTCCTCCTCAGTTAGGGCGTAGGCTCGAGTCCTAGCCTGCGGCTGTTCCTTTTCCCTCTCTTTTCTCAAACCAGATTGGCCGGCCTTCCTGCAGTTCTTTGTCAGATGTCCAAACAATCCACATACTTGACACTTGACGTTTTTTATGCATTCTCGGGAGAAGTGACCCGGCTTCCCGCACTTATAGCATGTGGTGGTGCCGATTCGACACTCGCCAAGATGTTGCCTTCCACATTTCCTGCAAGTTTCATATTCATCCGACCTTGGTTTCTTAACTTCAGTTGCTACATTCCCTTTTCCGGTGCCTCTAGACGGGTTCTCCCACTTCCTCTTTTGTGTCTCAGGTGCCGGGTCCTCATTGGCATAATCGTCGTAGACGATTCCGCTCAGATTCACTGCTGACTCGAAGGTCGAGGGTAGGTTAGCTTTCACATGGACCCGGACCTTTTGCGGCAGACCCTTGACATAGTATTTGATCAGACGGTCTTCAGTTTCCACCAAGTGTGGTACTAGTTGGGCCATCTCGTTGAATCTTGAGGTATACTGGCGATGAGTCTTGTTGCCAGCCTTGAAGTTTAGGAACTCGTTCTCCACATGATCAATCTCGTTCTGTGGGCAGAACTTTTGGATTGTCAGCTTCTTCAGGTCTTCCCATGTCATTCTGGCGAGAGCGTTTGGCGACTTTGTTCTCTGAATGTTTCTCCACCAACCTAGTGCTTCATTGGTGAAAGAATGAGCAACATATTTAACCACCTGGTCCGGTCGACATTCGCTGATGTTGATTACAGCGTTCATCCTCTCGATCCATTCGAACGTAGCCATTGAATCTTTGTTCCCATCAAACTTGGGTGGGTCTCCGTCCTTGAAACCTTTGTAAGTACACCCACGATTGCTTGATCTCACGTTCACTTCATCCCCATCACTGTCATACACTTTCTCTTCATGGTCTCCTTCATCCTCCTCTTTACTTTTCTTTAGTGCCTCTGATAATAGATTGGGCAATACTTTCTTCAGGGTGAGTACAACTTCACAGGCAATAGCATCCCTGACCTCTAGTTCTAACTGTAGAGGCCCTTGACTATTGTTCCCAGTCGGGGTCACCTCTGTTTCGTGCACACTCTCAGTGTGTTCTGCGTGCACACTCTCTTTCTCCTCATGTCTTTGATTCAATGGAGGTCTACCGACTCGGCCAGTACGACCGCCTCAGCCAGTACGACCGCCTCGGCGTCCTGTTCTTCCTCCACCAGCCATAGTTTCCTAGTTTCCTGATAGTTATAAAAGGGAATACATCAATGTCATTTCTTCAGATCATAGCTTGGAACAGTACGAGCAAGGTAAATTTTTAATTACAGTGACCGGTTTGTGATTACTAATTTACATTGCTTTTCGGGTTCAAAACTCTTCAATTCGGTTGTGACATTGACATCTATTGGTTCTAAGTTAAGGTATCTATTCTTATCCAAGTGCATTAACTTTAGTACTTACTTACCGTGCTGGCGTTGGCGTTGGTTACCCATACTGACATCCGTGCGTTGGTCCCATAATCAGTTTGAGTCTAGACATTTAGGGATGTCTGAATCTCTCAAACTATTGCTCTGATACCAACTTGTAAGGCCCCATTCCCGGGTAACCTCACTTGTTGGATTTACTCATAAACATAGTCATAAATACTAAGCTTAAATTTAAAAACATCAGAAGTAGCGGAAGCAAACATCATTCGAATTACATGACATAACAGCGGAAGTCTTAACAATTAAATACATAACATTGTCTTAACATATTTAAATGTGGGATGTCAGTCTTGTGCCGGGTAACCTTCACGCCATCGCACGACCCTTTCTTCCTTTACCAGAAATGTATACTAAAAGTCAGCTAACGCTGGTGAGTTCTAGTTTAAAACTATTAAGTATGAACATTCTTTTCTTTATAAGTATGCATAGTTATATATATATATACATATATATATATATATATATATATAATTACTTTTATATAAATACGTATTCAAAACTTTTGCTTTTCTTTCATCATTCTTATGTGATTACATAGATATGCATTCACCTTTACTTTCTTTAATATTCATTAGTCATACACATAGGGGTGATCAACCCGTCTTTTTACTGCGTATATCACAAAAACATACGCCCTTAAGCTACCGTCGTAGCCCTTTTACTCGTCCGGTCCTAGAAACCGTCCGCCTTAACTTTCGTCCGGCCAACCTTCGGCCGTCCGTCTTTACCGTCCTACCGTCGTAGTCCGTCATATTCGCCCGTCTGCCCTAAGGCATCCGTTTCCCACGTGAACTATTGTTTATGCAACCGTAATACTATTTTACCATTTACTTCGACCGCCCATTAATGCCTTTTGTACGTCCTAGCTTGCGAAGGAACGTATCTTTCCTGGTTGCAAAATAGTCGCGTGGTCGTCCATCTACAGAAGTAGCCGTTAGCTTCGTTTCCATCCATAACATATACATACATTCACAACATGCAATATAAATAATTATAAAGCAAGATTTCATTTATTTACGTTATGCCATTCTTTCATTCATTCTTTGTAAACATATGTTTCATTCCTTGTTCATAATTCATTCTCATATATATATATATATATATATAAATATATATTAGTATATCACGTATGATCACATTAGTATTCATATCATTTATTCATTTAGTGTATACATTTCAGCCCCAAAACATTTAATAAGGTTTGCACATAACATAGAAGGGGGCACATAGAACTCACCTGATAAGCTAGTCTTGGTTGTCCTAAACAAAGGCCCAACAACGTCACGTACGATCTGAATTAGGTAGTTACATACACATCGGACCCAATCCCGACTCTAATGGTTTAATCATTCTAAACATACTGACTTTACTTACTGGTCTGCTGCCTGCGTACTTAGTAAGTGCGCCGGACCTTGCTCATGCGTACTTGACAAGTGCGCAGAGAGTTCTTCTTGGGTAATTGGTATGTACGCATGATCTTTCTCCTGCGTACTTGGTAAGTACGCAGGACGTCCCTACTGCGTACTTGATAAGTACGCAGCACCTATTTCCTGGACAAGTCCGAAATTCTTGCATGTTAATCCGATAATGCTAACCTTATAATTTTATTTGATCAAAAGGTGCGGTTTTCATTCTAGATGCTAGTTCTGAGCTTATTTTCAAGTTTCATCCATAAAAACGTCTCCTATTTAGCTAAAACCCGAGAAACCCTAAAACGAAGAAAAACTCAGTTTAAGGTCGAATCGTTACCTAGATTGTGATTCTGATTCGGAGGTTTTGCTCACGAGCTCAGTAGTAACGTGCTCCTTCAATTTCGGGTCGATCTGTCACTTTCTCTCTCTAGGCCCGAGCTCTCCTTTCTCTCTCTATGTTGCAAGTTGTGGTGGAAATGAGAATTCTAGTGCTGTCTTGACCTTTATATACCTGGGCTTCCCTCGGCCCGTTGGAGCTGAGCCCAAGCCCATCCGCTTTTCTTTTGTTTTTTTACGATTAAGTCTCTATCGCGTTATTATTTAGTAAATTACTATTTTTGGGATGTTACAATTTCATCCGTGATTGTGTTGAGAAAAAGCATATCAAGATAGTTGAGGTTAAAACGTCCAAGCAAACTGTTGAGGTTAAAATAATCTAAGGCTTTCGATTCAGCCAGATTTGAGAAATTGGTAGAAATGCTTGGCATGCTTAATTTTCAGTAATTTTGTATCTGTCCTTTTAATAATTGTGTTTTCACATTCCCTTCCGAAAAACTCTCAAAAACATTGTCTCAACCGAAACTTGTTATTTCGATAGACTTGCTTCTGAGTTTAAGTGTTCACGTTGATTATTCTGATGACTAGTGAATGTTATAATATGCAGAATGGATTTTCTATTTGAGAAGAAGCACAACATCTGTGCCTTCTTGGATGCTACTGACCCTAGAAGTGAAGGGTTTATACAAGTATTGAAATTTCTCTCAAATTCAAGAGTTCATCATGCAATCAGCCACAATCTTCCAATCCATGAATCAACCATCAGACAATTCTGGGAGTCTGTTGAAGGAGTGATTGTCAACAATGTGGAACACATCAGAGCAATAGTGTTTCATCAGGAAGTCCTTATCACTGAAGCCTTAGTCAGACAAGTGCTACAATTCAATGATAACCCATCGGCACCCACTGGGTTTTCAAGCTTCTTCATTAGAGTAAGTTTCAGAAGAATGGGCCACCCCGATGAGTTCAATAGTGGGCAAGTAACCAAAACCTTCTTAGCTTCTCATAGGAGATACATTGTTCATGTATTCATTCACTGCATTTCCATCAGAAAAGGAGGGTTAGACTCAGCAAATGCACAAGTAGCCTCAGCCATTCTAGGCCTGATTACAACTTTTCTGGGCTAGTGTTCAAGCAAATATTGGAGAACATAATAGGAAAGATCAAGGACAAGTTCCTTGTCTATCCTAGATTTATTCAAATGTTTATCAACTACCTTCTTCCAAATCTTCCTCAAGGGAGAAACCTGCTGGTTCTGCAAAGACTTTGAGTTACATGAAAAGCAGCAGCTCAAGAAGTGTCACACCTCGGATTTAGCCCACGCGGGTGTGTGACCAACGATTGGTACGTGTTTCTTATTTTATCTCATCAGAGATTTATAAACACAGCGGAATATTTTAATAACTCAGGATCTTTTCGAAAGACGGGGAATCTCCCGTTTCATTTCATTTCATTTCATAAATAGGGATAAACCCTGATAATGTATACAAATGTTTTAATTTACAAAACCAAGGTTTTCATGAGCCATTTCTTTCAATTGATGTATAGGGTGGACGTTCCCTTTTTCATGACATCTTTTCTTTGTCATCACATGGCTATATCAATATCAAATCATCCTTGGTTACCTATAAAACGTTTGAAAATATTTTATCAGTATAAACTGATGAATACAAGTATATTGGAAATCATAATCTGACAAGCATGAATAAATAGAACAATTTGCTCATAGTTTCTGGTCAATTTACACAGTCAACGGACTAACCACCAGCCACACCAGGGACCTTGGATATATTTTTATGTCTATCTGCCTTACGCTTCAAGCGTTGGGCTTTACAACAACCAAGGGTTCAACCCCTAGCCCTGTTACAACGTCTCATCTAGTAAATCACCTTATGCGTGACTCTATGGGCTGAATCCTATATAGTAAATCACCTTATGCAACCAATGGTTATATTAATTCATTCAAGTCAAAGTATAATCAAAACCATTTTCAGTTTTGAAATTATTTTATAAAAATACAAGTATTCACCTTGACAGAGTATCGTCTTAGTAGGCTTCTAGAGGGAGCGTCCTAGTGGGCAGCGTCTCTGCTTAGATCGTCTAGATTGGATTCTCCAAATGAGCATTTCCTAGCTTCTTGTCTTTATCTAAAGCGAACTGACACTTCAGGAACTTAAACGTATGAGCGGAAATGGTTTTATGAGAGTGGTAATGGCTTACAAGAACTAAGAATTCGATTTTGGTGTGTTTTGGAATTGAACGGCCATTGAAATATATTCATAGGCTGAAAGAGGGTCCATGTCGGACCGATATCAAATGGATGTCGGTCCGACATCCAGCCATGGCACGTTAGCCCTAAACGTCAACATCTGATTGGACCTCACATGTTTTTGGTGCATGTCAGACCGTTATGTGGTCCATGTCGGTCCGACATCATGACACGTGTCAGATTCTAGGGCTGAGTCATAGGACACGTGTCAGCACCACAATTTGCGACTAAGGGGAGGTTGTTGGGCCGTTATGGATTGATGTCGGTCTGATAACAGACTCAACCTTCCATTGCGGATCGTTATAAGATTAGGTATCGGTCCGATATCTGACAATGTTTCGCTTCGGACCGATATGAAAAGAGATATCGGTCCGATATCTAACAATTTTCCATTTTTTTCATTTTTAATCCTTGATCTTTGATGTAATTGCACTTATGGTCCTTATACTTTATTTTTATTATTTTAGCATGAAAATTTTTGCGAATGTTACATTCTCCCCACCTTTAGAAAAATCTCATCCTCGAGATTACTGGAACAGGTGTGGATACTTCTTCTTCATTTCTGATTCTAGTTCCCAAGTGTTATCAGGACCACTTCTAGAATTCCACTTGACTTTGACCAGTTTCAATCTTTTCTTTTTTCAACTTTTTATTCTGATAATATTCTATTTGTAGAGGTTGTTCTACAAATCTTAATTTTTCATGTACCTCTATGTCTTGTGGAGGCATTATCAGAGATTCATCAGCTAAACATTTGCGAAGATTAGATACATGGGATACGTCATGTATTCCACTCATTTTTCTGGTAACTCCAACTTATAAGCTACTGGTCCAATTCGTTTAATAATTTTGAAGGGTCCAACAAACCGAGGACTTAATTTACCCTTCTTTTCGAATCGAACTATTCCTTTCCATGGTGATACTTTTAATAACACCTTGTTTCCAATTTCAAATTTTAGTGGTTTTCTTCATTTATCAGCGTTGTAACATTCTTGATTTTTCATGTATTTGTGTTAGTGCAATGAACAAGGTTTCATTTCCAATTCAAGTGTAATAATATGTTTTATTCGTGTAAGCATTTACTTCCAAGGTTTCAATACAAATTCTAAATTTTTGCATGTACACATACATACATTTTTTATTTTATATCAAAGTTAAAGAATTCTATATATATATATATCCTACAATTTTATTCCATATGTATATATATATAAACACATATGTATTTATTTGTATAAAATACATGTGTTAAACACATTATTTTTATAAACTTAGCTATTTATAAAACTTATAAAGTTTTAAAGCTTTTAAAACAAAAGCTTGCAGACTTGGGTAGGACTTTTGACTTAAGACTAAAATCATCAGCAAGCTGGCATTCAATTGATCCAATGATGGTACTCTGAGATTATGCGGATTTGGATTTTGCTTTCCATTGTTGAATCACCTTTGCAGTTCTTTTAACATTATCAGCAGCAAATGTAGCTTTAGCTGATGATAGTTCTGTCTGATTTTTTATATTCCTGGGTTTAGACTGATCAGCAGCAAACTTGGTTGATGCTGATGGTTTTAACTGATCAGCAGCAAATTTGGTTGCTGCTGAAGGCTTTGAATTGCTCTTTATCTTCTTTGGCTTAACATGATCAACAGTATTCCTGGTTGCTGCTGATGGTTTAGCTGGTTCAACAATCATTGACTTCTCCTTCTTTACTCTCCTATTAAAAATAGGTTTTTCTGTGGGGGTTCTTCTATAGACAGGTTTTTGTCTATCAGGGATGATTTTGACTCTTGATGCTGAGGATGATGATTGAGAGAACTGGTTGAAAGGATTAAACTTACAATTTGTAGCAAAGTGGCCTGATTCATCATAAATGATGCAAGATTGTTTAGCTTTTGGTATTTTACAGTAGCAGTCTGTCTTGTTGGAGAAATAGACCTTCTGAACTGAGTTGATCATGCTTCATAGCTTTTTATCTTCTTGTTTTTGTTTGTTTTCTCAAAAGCTTGTTGCTTGAGATTTCTTTGCTGTTGAAGGTAGTAGAAACATGTGCTTGCTGTATGGTTATATTTGCCACAAACAAAACATAATTTTGCAGTCTTGTCCCTCTGAAGATACACATAGTCCTTTCTTTTGAATAGATCTTTGAAGTTTCCAGGGATGATTTTTGTTGTGTTCAAATGTGGCTTCTTCCAGTGTCTTCTGAACATAAGGCATTCTTTCGCCAGGTGAATGACAGATGTCAAACACTTTCTTTGCATGGATGGAGGGTGAGGATGTTGAGGATTGGCCCTTTTCAATGATCAGTTTTCTTCCTGGATGAGGATAGCCGATTTTGATTTGTTTGGTGGGTTTTGTAACTGGTATGGATGGAATGAAAGGACTTGTAAAGTTTTTTTGAATCACTTTCCCAGATTTGCTGGTTTTCATAATTACTTCATTTGTGGGAAGTAAAGGGGCATCACAATTTTTAGAGGAGTCTGAGCATGTGGAATCAGACTCAGTGGAGGTACTGCATTCTTGTACAACAATATCTTCCTTGGAAAGATCAAGGTTTCGGTTTGCATGGTCAAGATTGGTTAGGTTGAAGTTGGGTTCATGAATGGTTACATAATCAGTGGGTGGTGGTACAGACTCTGATACGACTTGTAAGATCGATGTTTTACAAGATGGTTCTGTTTAGTTTGGTACCCAAGACCAGCAGTTACTTTTTCATGGATTTGAGCATCCAATAATCTTTGCAGCTATTTGGATGCAAACTCATATTTTTCAACATGAACCTTTTGATCTACCAGATCAGCTCTTGTGGCTTTTAACTTAACTAATAGATCATCAATATGAGATTCAAGATTTGTTTGTTCATGTTTTAATGATGAAATTTCTTTCTTTAGACTGTTAATCTTTTCTTTATAACTGTTTTCATCCTTTTTGAACTCAGATTTCATTTGATGAAACTCTTCATTTTGATCTATTAGATTTTGGTTATGCTTTCTATATCCCAAAACTTTATTAATGCAAGCTTGAGAGCAAAGATGTTCATATACCTGAGGTGGGATCTCTGTGGTGTCTGCCATGAGTGCTTGGTTGTTGGCAGATATTTCTTCACACTAAAAGCTCCAGTCAAAGTCAGTTGTTCCAACTTGTTGAGTTGCACAAGCAGTAGTTTGATCAGGATGAGTTTTTTGACCTGTTTGACCTTGATGAGTCTGTCTTGGTTGTGCAGCAGCTGGGTTTGCCTTTGGTGCTTTACATTCTCTAGCAAAATGATCATGTTGATTATAGTTGTAGCATCTTAACTTGCTCTTGTCTAAGCCAACTCTGGTGTTTGGACTGTTGTTTGGGATAGGTCTTCCAGTTCTGGAGTAGAACCGTTTTGCTCTGAGAGACAACATAGCATAAGAATGTTGTATATCCATCTCTTCTAAGTCACATGGATGAAAATACTCCAGATCTTCTTTGATAAAAGACATGTTGCTTAGGGTATCAGAAACAAAGTAAGCAGGGTTTGGATTTTGAGGAGGAGCTTCAAGAAGGAATGGAGAGTTGTTTCTTGTGAGGTGGGTGTTTGAGGATGTGTGACAATGGGATGATAATAGTTGCTTGAGCTTGGTAGTGTATGGTCAGAGTGTAATGCAGAGGCTGTGGTGGATGATGAGGGTGTAGAGTAACCTAATTTTCTCTCTGGCTTGAATCATTTCCAACTCATATGTTTTTAACATACTAAACAGCTCAGTCATTGTGAGAGTCTTCAAGTTTTCAGTTCTTCTGATTGACACTGTATAGAGTGTCCAGCTACATGGGAGGGAGATGATGAACTTCTTGAGAATATCTTCATTCTCTAACTTGACTTCAGAGCACTACAGCTCACCCACAAGATAGGTTGTACAGGGTTGTAAGGGACTCACCATCCTTGTATATGAAATTTTCATACTGTTGCTTTAGAATGTCTCTCCTGTTTTCCTTAACCTCTTTAGATCTAGCAAACATCTTCTCAAGAGCTTCCCATAGCTCTTTAGCAGTCTTGTGTTCTCTGAAGTTGTGAAACACTTCATTTGGCAGACAGATCTGTATAGCTCCTAGAGCTTTAAAGTCTACCTCCATCTTCTTAATATCTTCCTCTGAATATTTTGAAGCTTCTTTGGGAACAGATGGACCTCCGGAATCAGCAGAGGCGACCATAGGCACATAAGGACCATCAATTATGGATTTCCACATTCCATATTCTTGATAACAGAAGAAGCTTTCCATTATGTTCTTCCACATGTCATAATCTTCCCCAGACACCAGCCTTGGTGGTCTGTGAAGGCTTCCGATATCATCAAATTCAGTATTTTGTGCCATACTTTGGAAGGATGATGCAGCAAAGAGATAATAATAACAAAACCAGAGAGTGATTAAACAAATGTGAGATTGCTTAATCTGAGAGCCAAGCTCTGATACCACTTGTAGGATCGATGTATTACAAGATGGTTCTGTTTAGTTGAGATTGGCGGAAACATTCACAACTATGCAAAGTAATAAGAAACAGTGAAGGTAGTGATAAATGCAAATTGTATTGATCTTCAAAGTTTTCAAATTACAGAGAAAACTCTAAGAAAGCCTCCTTGTACAATGAAGAGAAACAATACATATAAAAGAACTTAGAATCAAGACAAAAAACACACTCCAATTCACACACTTAGCCTAGGAATCTATGCCAAGGTTCCGGTTTGCATTAGAAAGTCTAAATTCTAGCCTTACGCCTTTAATTTGCAGTAGATACTTCCGAGGTATGCTCTACCGTGATGTTGTGGGACCCTTTTTTAGGACAACCGAGACTGGCTTATCAGGCGAGTTCTAGAGCCCTCTTTTAAATGTTTAAAATAAATGTTTCAGGCTGGAGTGCATACGTAACGAAGTGACGTTTTATGAAACGAGGTTTATGAATAATGTTTTGGAAGTAAAGTTATGAAATGTACTTATGAAATGTTTTGCCAAAGAAACAAATGAACGTTTTTAATAAAACGTACAAATCCTTTAACTGAGGTTTTGAAGTAAAAGAAGCGAACACTTAAGAAAGTCACAAATGAACGAATCTGCCATGACTCCTTACATATGGTCTGTATATTATGTATATGTCTTACCTTATAGGGGCCTTTGTGGCTGGCCAACTGTTGTAGAACTGGTTCTTCGTGACAGGGAATGACGACGGTCATTCACAGGGTTAACGTGACCCCTCATATGTTTTGGTCTTCCTAGTGGTAGCAAGACTTAGGTGAACTAGGTGTTGAATGGCCTAGGTAACAAGACTTAGGTTTCTCCACCAGTATGTGTGAATGGTATTGACCATTACGAGAAGGAACGGATTCAATGTATTTGTTGACTTATGTGTTATGTTATGTTATTGCATATTTTACGTACGCTTTTGTTAAGTAAATGAATGTTATGTCTTTGGAAAATGTTTATGTTAAAGTTTTATGCTAAGTTAGAACTCACCAGTGTAGCTGACTTTTAGTATGCACATTCAGGATAAGGACAGGTATGAACGGACGTTATGCTTGGCAAGCGCTGAAGAGTTACCTGGTCGATCTATGAAGTCTGCTATCCCGTTACGTTTATGTTGCTGACAATGGTTATGTTTAATAAAATGTTTGTCATTTATGAATGTTGAACAAATATTAATTATGCATGAAATGAATGATTTAGCGGCATTATTTGATATTCAAGTTTAAGAACTGTTTGTGAATGAGTAAATCCAACATGTGAGGCCTCCCTAGTTTGGGGCCTTACAAGAAACTTGAAGCAGAAGTGTAACACCTCAAATTTTCACATAGAAATTAGGGGCTAAAGATGTTAAGAATTGAAATCTAGATGTTGAATTGTATGTTCTCCAAAGATGAAGGACTAAAATTGAAAAATCTGAAAGTGGAAGGGATAGCGGCAGACCTTATCGGTCCGCTATGTGTAGAGGAAGGGATAAACTAGGTGGCGACACGTGTCCTATGACTCACCGGTTAGAAATCTGACACGTGGTACAATATCAGACCGACATCCAGACCATAATGGTCCGCTATGGATAGACGGCCTTCAACGGTCCGCTAAGGAACACATAACGGTCCGTTACGTAGCCCCAAAGTAAAAAATGCAGCTGGAGGAAATGTCGGTCCGCTATGCTCCTACATAACGGTCCGATATGGGTCCTTGTTTGGCCTATAAATAGATTTCGATGGCTAGAACCTTTAGATTATTATTCACACACAAAAAACACACTCCAACACATACACTTAGCCTAGGAATCCATGCCAAGGTTCCGGTTCGCGTTAGAAAGTCCGAATTCATGCCGTACGCCTTCAATTTTGAGTATATAGTTCCGAGTTAAGCTCTACCGTGACGTTGTGGGACCCATGTTTAGGACAACCGAGACTAGCTTATCATGTAAGTTCTAGAGCCCTCTTTTAAATGTTTAAAATAAATGTTTTAGGCTGGTGTGCGTACGTAACGAAGTGACGTATTATGAAACGAGGTTTATGAATGATGTTTTGGAAGTAAAGTTATGAAACGTACTTATGAAATGTTTTGCCACAGAAACGAATGAACATCTTTAATAAAACGTACGAATCCTTTAACTCAGGTTTTGAAATAAAAGAAGTGAACACTTATGAAAGTCACAAATGAACGAATCTGCCATGACTCCTCACGTACGGTATGTATGGGCCTTACCTTATAGGGGCATTTGAGGTTGACCAACTGTTGTACAACTGGTTCTTCATGACAGGGAATGACGACGGTCATTCACAGGGTTAACGTGACCCTTCATATGTTTTGTCTTCCTAGAGGTAGCAAGCCTTAGGATACCTAGGTGTTGAATGGCCTAGGTAACAAGCCTTAGGTTTCTCCACCAATATCTATGAATAGAATTGACGATTACGAGAAGGCGAGAATTCAATATATTTGTTGACTTATGTGTTATGTTAGGTTATCACATGTTTTACGTACACTTTTATTTAGTAAATGAATGTTATGTCTTTGGAAAATGTTTATGTTAAGGTTTTATGCTAAGCTAGAACTCACCAGTGTAGCTGACTTTTAGTATGCTCATTCAGGATAAGGACAGGTATGAACGGACGTGATGCTTGGCAAGCGCTGAAGAGTTACCTGGTCGATCTATGAAGTCTGACATCCCGTTACGTTTATGTTGCTGACAATGGTTATGTTTAATAAAATGTTTGTCATTTATGAATGTTGAACAAATATTAATTATGCATGAAATGAATGATTTAGCGGCATTATTTGATATTCAAGTTTAAGAACTGTTTGTGAATGAGTAAATCCAACACGTGAGGCCTCCCTAGTTTGGGGCCTTACAAGAAACTTGAAGCAGAAGTGTAACACCTCAAATTTTCACATAGAAATTAGGGGCTAAAGATGTTAAGAATTGAAATCTAGATGTTGAATTGTATGTTCTCCAAAGATGAAGGACTAAAATTGAAAAATCTGAAAGTGGAAGGGATAGCGGCAGACCATAACGGTCCGCTATGTGTATAGGAAGGGATAAACCAGGTGACGACACGTGTCCTATGACTCATCGGTTAAAAATCTGACACGTGGTACAATATCAGACCGACATCCAGACCATAACGGTCCGCTATGGATAGACGGCCTACAACGGTCCGCTAAGGAACACATAACGGTCCGTTACGTAGCCCCAAAGTAAAAAATGCGGCTGGAGGAAATGTCGGTCCGCTATGCTCCTACATAACGGTCCGATATGGGTCCTTGTTTGCCCTATAAATAGATTTCGATGGCTAGAACCTTTGGAATATTATTCACACACAAAAAACACACTCCAACACACACACACTTAGCCTAGGAATCCATGCCAAGGTTCCGGTTCGCGTTAGAAAGTCCGAATTCTTGCCGTACGCCTTCAATTTTGAGTATATAGTTCCGAGTTAAGCTCTACCGTGACGTTGTGGGACCCATGTTTAGGACAACCGAGACTAGCTTACTAGGTAAGTTCTAGAGCCCTCTTTTAAATGTTTAAAATAAATGTTTTGGGCTGGTGTGCATACGTAACGAAGTGATGTATTATTAAACGAGGTTTATGAATGATGTTTTGGAAGTAAAGTTATGAAACGTACTTATGAAATGTTTTGCCAAAGAAACGAATGAACGTCTTTAATAAAACATACGAATCCTTTAACTGAGGTTTTGAAATAAAAGAAGTGAACACTTATGAAAGTCACAAATGAACGAATCTGCCATGACTCCTCACGTATGGTATATATGGGCCTTACCTTATAGGGGCATTTGAGGTTGGCCAACTGTTGTACATCTGGTTCTTCATGATAGGGAATGACGACGGTCATTCACAGGGTTAACGTGACCCTTCATATGTTTTGTCTTCCTAGAGGTAGCAAGCCTTAGGATACCTAGGTGTTGAATGGCCTAGGTAACAAGCCTTAGGTTTCTCCACCAGTATATATGAATGAAATTGACGATTACGAGAAGGCGCGAATTCAATGTATTTGTTGACTTATGTGTTATGTTAGGTTATCGCATGTTTTACGTACACTTTTATTTAGTAAATGAATGTTATGTCTTTGGAAAATGTTTATGTTAAGGTTTTATGCTAAGCTAGAACTCACCAGTGTAGCTGACTTTTAGTATGCATATTCAGGATAAGGACAGGTATGAACGGACGTGATGCTTGGCAAGCGCTGAAGAGTTACCTCGTCGATCTATGAAGTCTGACATCCCGTTACGTTTATGTTGCTGACAATGGTTATGTTTAATAAAATGTTTGTCATTTATGAATGTTGAACAAATATTAATTATGCATGAAATGAATGATTTAGCGGCATTATTTGATATTCAAGTTTAAGAACTGTTTGTGAATGAGTAAATCCAACACGTGAGGCCTCCCTAGTTTGGGGCCTTACAAGAAACTTGAAGCAGAAGTGTAACACCTCAAATTTTCACATAGAAATTAGGGGCTAAAGATGTTAAGAATTGAAATCTAGATGTTGAATTGTATGTTCTCCAAAGATGAAGGACTAAAATTGAAAAATCTGAAAGTGGAAGGGATAGCGGCAGACCATAACGGTCCGCTATGTGTATAGGAAGGGATAAACCAGGTGACGACACGTGTCCTATGACTCACCGGTTAGAAATCTGACACGTGGTACAATATCAGACCGACATCCAGACCATAACGGTCCGCTATGGATAGACGGCCTTCAACGGTCCGCTAAGGAACACATAACGGTCCGTTACGTAGCCCCAAAGTAAAAAATGCGGCTGGAGGAAATGTCGGTCCGCTATGCTCCTACATAACGGTCTGATATGGGTCCTTGTTTGGCCTATAAATAGATTTCGATGGCTAGAACCTTTGGAATATTATTCACACACAAAAAACACACTCCAACACACACACTTAGCCTAGGAATCCATGCCAAGGTTCCGGTTCGCGTTAGAAAGTCCGAATTCTTGCCGTACGCCTTCAATTTTGAGAATATAGTTTCGAGTTAAGCTCTACCGTGAAGTTGTGGGACCCATGTTTAGGACAACCGAGACTAGCTTATTAGGTAAGTTCTAGAGCCATCTTTTAAATGTTTAAAATAAATGTTTTGGGCTGGTGTGCATACGTAACGAAGTGATGTATTATGAAACGAGGTTTATGAATGATGTTTTGGAAGTAAAGTTATGAAACGTACTTATGAAATGTTTTGCCAAAGAAACGAATTAACGTCTTTAATAAAACATACGAATCCTTTAACTGAGGTTTTGAAATAAAAGAAGTGAACACTTATGAAAGTCACAAATGAACGAATCTGCCATGACTCCTCACGTATGGTATATATGGTCCTTACCTTATAGGGGCATTTGAGGTTGGCCAACTGTTGTACAACTGGTTCTTCATGACAGGGAATGACGACGGTCATTCACAGGGTTAACGTGACCCTTCATATATTTTGTCTTCCTAGAGGTAGCAAGCCTTAGGATACCTAGATGTTAAATGGCCTAGGTAACAAGCCTTAGGTTTATCCACCAGTACGTATGAATGGAATTGACGATTACGAGAAGGCGCGAATTCAATGTATTTGTTGACTTATGTGTTATGTTAGGTTATCGCATGTTTTACGTACACTTTTATTTAGTAAATGAATGTTATGTCTTTGGAAAATGTTTATGTTAAGGTTTTATGCTAAGCTAGAACTCACCAGTGTAGCTGACTTTTAGTATGCACATTCAGGATAAGGACAGGTATGAACGGACGTGATGCTTGGCAAGCGCTGAAGAGTTACCTGGTCGATCTATGAAGTCTGACATCCCGTTACGTTTATGTTGCTGACAATGGTTATGTTTAATAAAATGTTTGTCATTTATGAATGTTGAACAAATATTAATTATGCATGAAATGAATGATTTAGCGGCATTATTTGATATTCAAGTTTAAGAACTGTTTGTGAATGAGTAAATCCAACACGTGAGGCCTCCCTAGTTTGGGGCCTTACAAGAAACTTGAAGCAGAAGTGTAACACCTCAAATTTTCACATAGAAATTAGGGGCTAAAGATGTTAAGAATTGAAATCTAGATGTTGAATTGTATGTTCTCCAAAGATGAAGGACTAAAATTGAAAAATCTGAAAGTGGAAGGGATAGCGGCAGACCATAACGGTCCGCTATGTGTATAGGAAGGGATAAACCAGGTGACGACACGTGTCCTATGACTCACCGGTTAGAAATCTGACACGTGGTACAATATCAGACCGACATCCAGACCATAACGGTCCGCTATGGATAGACGGCCTTCAACGGTCCGCTAAGGAACACATAACGGTCCGTTACGTAGCCCCAAAGTAAAAAATGCGGCTGGAGGAAATGTCGGTCCGCTATGCTCCTACATAACGGTCTGATATGGGTCCTTGTTTGGCCTATAAATAGATTTCGATGGCTAGAACCTTTGGAATATTATTCACACACAAAAAACACACTCCAACACACACACTTAGCCTAGGAATCCATGCCAAGGTTCCGGTTCGCGTTAGAAAGTCCGAATTCTTGCCGTACGCCTTCAATTTTGAGAATATAGTTTCGAGTTAAGCTCTACCGTGAAGTTGTGGGACCCATGTTTAGGACAACCGAGACTAGCTTATTAGGTAAGTTCTAGAGCCATCTTTTAAATGTTTAAAATAAATGTTTTGGGCTGGTGTGCATACGTAACGAAGTGATGTATTATGAAACGAGGTTTATGAATGATGTTTTGGAAGTAAAGTTATGAAACGTACTTATGAAATGTTTTGCCAAAGAAACGAATGAACGTCTTTAATAAAACATACGAATCCTTTAACTGAGGTTTTGAAATAAAAGAAGTGAACACTTATGAAAGTCACAAATGAACGAATCTGCCATGACTCCTCACGTATGGTATATATGGTCCTTACCTTATAGGGGCATTTGAGGTTGGCCAACTGTTGTACAACTGGTTCTTCATGACAGGGAATGACGACGGTCATTCACAGGGTTAACGTGACCCTTCATATGTTTTGTCTTCCTAGAGGTAGCAAGCCTTAGGATACCTAGGTGTTAAATGGCCTAGGTAACAAGCCTTAGGTTTATCCACCAGTACGTATGAATGGAATTGACGATTACGAGAAGGCGCGAATTCAATGTATTTGTTGACTTATGTGTTATGTTAGGTTATCTCATGTTTTACGTACACATTTATTTAGTAAATGAATGTTATGTCTTTGGAAAATGTTTATGTTAAGGTTTTATGCTAAGCTAGAACTCACCATTGTAGTTGACTTTTAGTATGCACATTCAGGATAAGGACAGGTATGAACGGACGTGATGCTTGGCAAGCGCTGTAGAGTTACCTGGTCGATCTATGAAGTCTGACATCCCGTTACGTTTATGTTGCTGACAATGGTTATGTTTAATAAAATGTTTGTCATTTATGAATGTTGAACAAATATTAATTATGCATGAAATGAATGATTTAGTGGCATTATTTGATATTCAAGTTTAAGAACTGTTTGTGAATGAGTAAATCAAACACGTGAGGCCTCCCTAGTTTGGGGCCTTACAAGAAACTTGAAGCAGAAGTGTAACACCTCAAATTTTCACATAGAAATTAGGGGCTAAAGATGTTAAGAATTGAAATCTAGATGTTGAATTATATGTTCTCCAAAGATGAAGGACTAAAATTGAAAAATCTGAAAGTGGAAGGGATAGAGGCAGACCATAACGGTCCGCTATGTGTATAGGAAGGGATAAACCAGGTGACGACACGTGTCCTATGACTCACCGGTTAGAAATCTGACACGTGGTACAATATCAGACCGACATCCAGACCATAACGGTTCGCTATGGATAGACGACCTTCAACGGTCTGCTAAGGAACCCATAACGGTCCGTTATATAGCCCCAAAGTAAAAAATGCAGCTGGAGGAAATGTCGGACCGCTATGCTCCTACATAACGGTCCGATATGGGTCCTTGCTTGGCCTATAAATAGATTTTGATGGCTAGAACCTTTGGAACATTATTCACACACAAAAAACACACTCCAACACACACACTTAGCCTAGGAATCCATGCCAAGGTTCCGGTTCGCGTTAGAAAGTCCGAATTCTTGCTGTACGCCTTCAATTTTGAGAATATAGTTTCGAGTTAAGCTATACCGTGACGTTGTGGGACCCATGTTTAGGACAACCGATACTAGCTTATCTGGTGAGTTCTAGAGCCCTCTTTTAAATGTTTAAAATAAATGTTTTGGGCTGGTGAGCATACGCAACGAAGTGACGTATTATGAAACGAGGTTTATGAATGATGTTTTGGAAGTAAAGTTATGAAACGTACTTATGAAATGTTTTGCCACAGAAACGAATTAACGTCTTTAATAAAACGTACGAATCCTTTAACTGAGGTTTTGAAATAAAAGAAGTGAACACTTATGAAAGTCACAAATGAACAAATCTGCCATGACTCCTCACGTATGGTATGTATGGGCCTTACCTTATAGGGGCATTTGAGGTTGGCCAACTGTTGTACAACTGGTTCTTCATGATAGGGAATGACGACGGTCATTCACAGGGTTAACGTGACCCTTCATATGTTTTGTCTTCCTAGAGGTAGCAAGCCTTAGGATACCTAGGTGTTGAATGGCCTAGGTAACAAGCCTTAGGTTTCTCCACCAGTATATATGAATGAAATTGACGATTACGAGAAGGCACGAATTCAATGTATTTGTTGACTTATGTGTTATGTTAGGTTATCGCATGTTTTACGTACACTTTTATTTAGTAAATGAATGTTATGTCTTTGGAAAATGTTTATGTTAAGGTTTTATGCTAAGCTAGAACTCACCAGTGTAGCTGACTTTTAGTATGCACATTCAGGATAAGGACAGGTATGAACGAACGTGATGCTTGGCAAGCGCTGAAGAGTTACCTGGTCGATCTATGAAGTCTGACATCCCGTTACGTTTATGTTGCTGACAATGGTTATGTTTAATAAAATGTTTGTCATTTATGAATGTTGAACAAATATTAATTATGCATGAAATGAATGATTTAGAGGCATTATTTGATATTCAAGTTTAAGAACTGTTTGTGAATGAGTAAATCTAACACGTGAGGCCTCCCTAGTTTGGGGCCTTACAAGAAACTTGAAGCAGAAGTGTAACACCTCAAATTTTCACATAGAAATTAGGGGCTAAAGATGTTAAGAATTGAAATCTAGATGTTGAATTGTATGTTCTCCAAAGATGAAGGACTAAAATTGAAAAATCTGAAAGTGGAAAGGATAGCGGCAGACCATAACGGTCCGCTATGTGTATAGGAAGGGATAAACCAGGTGACGACACGTGTCCTATGACTCACCGGTTAGAAATCTGACACGTGGTACAATATCAGACCGACATCCAGACCATAACGGTCCGCTATTGATAGACGGCCTTCAACGTCCGCTAAGGAACACATAACGGTCCGTTACGTACCCCCAAAGTAAAAAATGCGGCTGGAGGAAATGTCGGTCTGCTATGCTCCTACATAACGGTCCGATATGGGTCCTTGTTTGGCCTATAAATAGATTTCGATGGCTAGAACCTTTGGAATATTATTCACACACAAAAAACACACTCCAACACACACACTTAGCCTAGGAATCCATGCCAAGGTTCCGGTTCGCGTTAGAAAGTCCGAATTCTTGCCGTACGCCTTCAATTTTGAGTATATAGTTCCGAGTTAAGCTCTACCGTGAAGTTGTGGGACCCATGTTTAGGACAACCGATACTAGCTTATTAGGTGAGTTCTAGAGCCCTCTTTTAAATGTTTAAAATAAATGTTTTGGGCTGGTGTGCATACGTAACGAAGTGATGTATTATGAAACGAGGTTTATGAATGATGTTTTGGAAGTAAAGTTATGAAACGTACTTATGAAATGTTTTGCCAAAGAAACGAATGAACGTCTTTAATAAAACATACGAATCCTTTAACTGAGGTTTTGAAATAAAAGAAGTGAACACTTATGAAAGTCACAAATGAACGAATCTGCCATGACTCCTCACGTATGGTATATATGGTCCTTACCTTATAGGGGCATTTGAGGTTGGCCAACTGTTGTACAACTGGTTCTTCATGACAGGGAATGACGACGGTCATTCACAGGGTTAACGTGACCCTTCATATGTTTTGTCTTCCTAGAGGTAGCAAGCCTTAGGATACCTAGGTGTTAAATGGCCTAGGTAACAAGCCTTAGGTTTATCCACCAGTACGTATGAATGGAATTGACGATTACGAGAAGGCGCGAATTCAATGTATTTGTTGACTTATGTGTTATGTTAGGTTATCTCATGTTTTACGTACACATTTATTTAGTAAATGAATGTTATGTCTTTGGAAAATGTTTATGTTAAGGTTTTATGCTAAGCTAGAACTCACCAGTGTAGCTGACTTTTAGTATGCACATTCAGGATAAGGACAGGTATGAACGGACGTGATGCTTGGCAAGCGCTGTAGAGTTACCTGGTCGATCTATGAAGTCTGGCATCCCGTTACGTTTATGTTGCTGACAATGGTTATGTTTAATAAAATGTTTGTCATTTATGAATGTTGAACAAATATTAATTATGCATGAAATGAATGATTTAGTGGCATTATTTCATATTCAAGTTTAAGAACTGTTTGTGAATGAGTAAATCCAACACGTGAGGCCTCCCTAGTTTGGGGCCTTACAAGAAACTTGAAGCAGAAGTGTAACACCTCAAATTTTCACATAGAAATTAGGGGCTAAAGATGTTAAGAATTGAAATCTAGATGTTGAATTGTATGTTCTCCAAAGATGAAGGACTAAAATTGAAAAATCTGAAAGTGGAAGGGATAGAGGCAGACCATAACGGTCCGCTATGTGTATAGGAAGGGATAAACCAGGTGACGACACGTGTCCTATGACTCACCGGTTAGAAATCTGACACGTGGTACAATATCAGACCGACATCCAGACCATAACGGTTCGCTATGGATAGACGACCTTCAACGGTCCGCTAAGGAACCCATAACGGTCCGTTATGTAGCCCCAAAGTAAAAAATGCAGCTGGTGGAAATGTCGGACCGCTATGCTCCTACATAACGGTCCGATATGGGTCCTTGCTTGGCCTATTAATAGATTTCGATGGCTAGAACCTTTGGAACATTATTCACACACAAAAAACACACTCCAACACACACACTTAGCCTAGGAATCCATGCCAAGGTTCCGGTTCACATTAGAAAGTCTGAATTCTTGCTGTATGCCTTCAATTTTGAGTATATAGTTCCGAGTTAAGCTCTACCGTGACGTTGTGGGACCCATGTTTAGGACAACCGAGACTAACTTATCAGGTGAGTTTTAGAGCCCTCTTTTAAATGTTTAAAATAAATGTTTTGGGCTGGTGTGCATACATAACAAAGTGACGTATTATGAAACGAGTGTCACACCCCGACCGATGGCAGAATCATCGGGGCGGGACATGTATACTGTTCATAAGCACAAGGTTGACTAAATTGAAATATATTAAACTTCAAATTCCGTTACAATCATTCAAACAAAACCAAATCCAAGACAGAAACAGTATTTCAAAACATAGACTTCTTTATTTAAATTAGCTAAGTCCAAAGCCTAAGTGTAGCACATCTTGATCGAACTCACACATTAGTACCTGAAACATGAACAAAATAAAGTCAACTAAAAAGTTGGTGAGTATAACACAGGTTTGTATGTAGATAGCACATAGTTTGTAAAACAAATCCTTACATGGCATGATAAATAAGGCATTTATGGGGAGCAGCTATTGTGTAACCAAGTACAATCAAACCTTTGTAACTAGCATGCAAATTGTGTTGTCGGTATCAATCACCCCAATCTGGATGGGTTTGTCAGACTCAATAGATCTATCATTGAAAACCGTCGGCTTGAAAAGTTAATGATTGCACATACTCGCATACAAAAGTTAGCACACATAGCACTCGGGCATAAAGCTCAAATTTGTACACATGAATGTAAATAGGATTTGTACTTGTGTTGTTTGGGTAAATGTAAACATGTAATTTGATAGAGTTCATGTTTCACCCCAAAAGTGTAAAAGAGTAAAAGGGGCTATGTATACTCACTTGGTTTGAAGGCGTAGCTAACAAATATACTAGATAGAATAAGGATCCTTGAAATGCACAGGTTAACCTAGTGTACAATGCGTATTGTATCAATAGTGTGCACAAAAGTTTAAGTTGAAAGTTGAATTTGAATTTGTGTATAAGGCCATTGATTTATACTTAAAAGTATTAAATAAAATATAAGGTTTTGAAATAAACATTTTTGAAGCATTTTGTTTAAGGTTTGAGTTTGAATAATTAATTAATTAAATTAAATAATTATCGTTTGTGAAAATATTGTAAGTGTTAAATGAAATTAAGTGTAAATAAATAAATGCCTTATTATTGTAAATAAATAATTATTATTTTATTTATTTATTTATAAAATGTAACTTAACCATTTAAATACTTTTTAAATGAAAGGTTTAGCAATAATTGTAAATTTAATTTTTATAAACTTTAAATAAATAATTTTCTATTTATTCCAAGATTAAATATTTGATCTTGGCCAGGCATGATCGTGTCTATGATTCTAAGACACGATTGAGATTAGCCAAAGGGCATGATTGGGTCTGGACAGGAGGACACGCTTGCGCTGGTAGTCGGCACGACCGCGTCTCTTGAGGCACGACCGCGCTAGATGATTAGCGTGACCGTGTCTCTTCCAAAACAGACACGAATCGACTGATTCTTACATTGTTAGTGTTTGAAATCATAGGGCTTTTATTTATAGCGTTATTACGAGTCTTGTTATATAGATTAATTGTATTTAAATCATGTTTATAATTGAATTCGATTAAACTATTTTGACTAAAATATAGATTCGGGTTCGGGAAGATTTCTATAATGGAAGCCCAAATTATCATGGGGCTTTTGATCTAGAGACTAAATAGACTGAGGACAGAGTTTCAATTACCCGGAAGAGTAGCGAATTCATAGAGGACGGTAGGAAAGAGTTCCGGCATCGACGAGGATAGTTTCCGGTGCTCCTTGCTGTGATTCGGGCTGTCTCAAAGCTTTCGGGAGTTTCTGAGAAGGTCGATGGAGCGTTTGGTTGGGGGAATTTCACTCTAGAATCGAATAATCGATGTTCAAGGGAGAGGATTTTGATTTCTAGGGACGAATCGGGTTTTTCTGATGTTAATGGTTGAAATTGATAATATTATTTTCTTGGTTAATGAAAGTGAAACGTATATCGGTTACGAAACTCAACGATCTCGCGTTTAAAACTGGTTTTACGTTTCAACTGGTACGAGACGCGACCGTGCCCAAACGAGGCGCGACCGTGCCTAGGCACCGGGCGCGATCGTTCCAAAGCAAGTCGCGCGACCGTGCCAAAGCACTCGGCGCGACCGTGCTAGAACGGGGCACGACCGTGCCTATTAGGGTTTCTTGCTACTTTTCAACATCAGACCTTGTAACTTTAGTCTTTTGCCATATTTGTATAATTAGATACTTATGTATTATTTTTATTAGGATATAACCGAGTAAAATTTGCGGATTTGTATTGAAATATAGTATTAAATTGATGGTATGAAAAGAGACAAAACAGTGCACTAGAATTGAGTTTGAATTGCATTACATTGAACTGAAAATACGGATACTAAAAATCAGAAATGTTACAGTCTCCCCATGTTGAGGGAATTTCGTCCCGAAATTTAGCTAGAGGAAGCTACGGCATCAGTAAAAAGATGGGGGTACTTGAGCTTCATTTGGTCCTCTCGTTCCCAAGTGAATTCAGGACCACGCTTAGACTCCCAACGAACTTTGACAATAGGAATACGACTTCGCTTGAGTTGTTTGATTTCACGATCCATAATTTCTACCGGTTTCACAACGAAGTGCATCGTTTCATCAATGCGCACGTCATCAAGTGGTATGTGGAGATTCTCATCAGCGAGACATTTCTTCAGATTAGATACATGAAATGTAGGATACACATTGCCAAGAGATGGAGGTAACTCGAGTTTGTAAGCTACTTTTCCAATCCTTTCAAGGATTTTGAATGGGCCAACATAGCGAGGTGCTAACTTGCCTTTCTTTCCAAAACGGATCACACCCTTCCGCGGAGACACCTTTAGAAGAACAAGGTCAACGACTTGGAATTCCAAGGGTTTTCGACGTTTGTCGGCATAACTCTTTTGCCGACTCCTTGCTACTCGAATGTTGTCACGGATTTGAATGATCTTATCAGATGTTTCTTGAATTAGCTCGGGACCAGTGATTTATGCTTCACCAATCTCATTCCAAAAGATAGGAGAACGACATTTGCGACCATAAAGTGCTTCAAATGGAGCCATGTTGATACTCGTGTGATAGCTATTGTTGTAAGAGAACTCAATTAGGGGTAAATGTGAATCCCAATTTCCACCAAAATCGAACACACAAGCGAGCATGTCTTCAAGAGTTTGGATTGTTCGCTCGGTTTGACCATCAGTTTGAGGATGGTAAGCCGTGCTCAAATCCAATCGTGTACCAAGAGCAGTTTGGAGAGATTGCCAAAAGCGGGAGGTGAACCGAGCATCTCTATCGGAGATTATATTTAAGGGAACGCCGTGACGGCTCACAATTTCGTCAATGTAAATTCGGGCTAGTTTCTCAACCCGATAGTCTTCACGGATAGGCAAGAAATGAGCAGATTTGGTGAGACGATCAATGATTACCCAAATGCTATCATAACCACTCGAGGTGCGAGGGAGATTGGTAATAAAATCCATGGCTAAGTTGTCACACCCCGACCGATGGCGGAATCATCGAGGCCGACAATGGAATGATTGTTCAAAAGCACATGATAACTAAAAAGTTGCATAATTTATTAATTAAATTTAAAGACAACAAAGATCCAAATACAATACATTTCAAACAACCTAGTCTACTTCAAAACATTGATTTATTTAACTAGGTCCATAGTTCTTAAGTGGAGAAATATTCGGCAAGCAATCACATATCCAAACCTGAAACATTATTTAAATCAAGTGTCAACTAAAAAGTTGGTGAGTACATAGGTTTTGTAGTTCCGATAAGTAGTAGATAAAAACGTTTTGCAACTCATTGTTTATCTTGTTAAACATAGTATATATATGGTGTATCATTTATCTAATCACAATTCAAACCTTGATTGACGCGCTTGAACATAGCACAACAGCTAAGTCCGGTATGTTTGAATATAGTTACCCACTATATCCGGTATGTTTGAATATAACACGCGGCTATATCCGAGTATACAGTAATAAACACCCTAACCGGGTGGGCTGGTCAGACACAATAGATCTATTAATATTACTGTTGGTTTTCTTGTGTTTAAATGTATGTACATCCAAGATAATAAGCATATAGTCCACATGCATAACACGTATAAACAATGTGAGTAGCATGTATAATGTTTCACCCCAAAATGTGCAAAAATGTAAAATATGGGCTATGTAACTCACCTGGCTAGCGGATGTTTCTAATCCACGAGGGTAGGTGATACGGATGTTGAAACCTAAGCGTGTTGGAACCCTATGTGGATAAATAGGTTTTATTGTGTGTTTTGTATGTGCGAATTCGTATTTAAATGTGTATAGGTTTATAACAATATTTCTTAACATTTATTGATATAAAATATGGAAAAAAGATGATAATGGTTTTGTAAAACTTAACATCAAGAATATATATATATATATATATATATATATATATTTTAATTTTGTTAAAATATTATATTTTAATTAATTTGTTATTATGTTTATTGTATTTATATATAATAATAAAAAGAAAGTTTCCATTAATCCAATTATGTTATTATTAACATATATTAGATTTATTTAAAAAAAATTTGTTATTATGTTTAATGTATTTATATATAATAATAAAAAGAAAGTTTCCATTTATCCAATTATGTTATCATTAACATATATTAGAATTATTTAAAAAAAATTTTGTTATTATGTTTATTGTATTTATATATAATAATAAAAGAAAATTTCTATTTGTTTAATTATGTTATCATTGTTTTCTTTAATATTTATGTTAACAAGTTTATAAAAATATAGGGTTTATTATTTTATAAAAGTTGGGCGGGTTAAATGTGTATAAAAAGTTATTTAATGGTTTTTAAAATAAACGAACGAGTAAACCGATTCGTTTTAGTCTTTATTGTATAAAAATAATATTAAAACAAGTTAAAATAAATAAATAAAATAACTAAAATAAAAACAGAAGCAAAAAGTTTGGGCCGAAGGCCAACCGGAATCGAACCCGCGACCTACGGTACAAACACACACACGCATAACCAGCCGGGCTACTGCCCATCGTTGGTTATGTGTGTACCCATTAATTTAAATACACAAGTGGGGAGTTGGTCGCTGGTTCTTGGCAACCGGCAAACCAGTGTAACTCAGGGTCGATGGTCACGATTTTGATTGGGCTAGTTTGACAAGCGGTAACAGAAGGTAAAGGAACCAAATTGAGGCTCGAACCTGGTCGCAAAGGGTCTGGTCGGCAGAGTTCTAAATCCAAAAATGTCAAGAATGGGAATCGATCTTCTGGATGGAATTAGCCTTTAAAAAATTGGTCACAGCTTCAATTGGAGACGACGAATGCAATGGCGCCTTCAATTTGGAGTGAGAGTGGGTGGAGGAGAGGTGGCGAGCTTGAGCAGGTCTGGTAACGGCCTTTTATAGCCGAGCTCGATCCCGATGATGAGACAGGCAATTGAGCATGTCTAGACACTTGTCTGGACAAGACGAAACTGTCGAGCCATTTCTCAGGCGTGGAGGTCTACTGTCGGGGCCAATTGCGTGGCGTGGACTTTCGGCCACAAACACGATCAGGCTTTTCGTATGATCAAACGACAAATTGGTCGAGGGCTTTTGTTCGCGTGGGGACGACGAGTTCAGGGATGCCTTTAGCGGCTGTCGAGGTGCAGGAAACAGGCTTGTCGGGATGTCGCCGGAAAAGAGCTTGGACCGCCGGACAAACGTAGGGGGTGACCAGAAAGTCGATTTGTAATTTGGCAGTTTCAGTCCCTGTAGTTTGATTTTGTTTTAATTCGACCCCTGAGATAATTACGGATGAATCCTTGTAGTTTGATTTGTACAGAATTAGTCCCTCAACAGATTTTATCTTAAAACCTTCTAGTTTGAAAATTTTCAAAACAACCCCTCCATTTTTATAAAAATAAATTTCTTTTAATTTCAAATATATTTTATAAACTTATTTTATTATTATTATTATAAATAATTTTTATAAAAGTTATTTGTCTTACTTAAATAGGTTATTTTATTAAATATGAAATTCTTAAATTTAAAATTTTATATAAGTTTTAAAACTTATAAAATTTTAATTAATTTAAATCCGTAAAATGAAAATACCTATTTGTATAAAACTAAATAAAACACTCGTATTTTATTTAATTTGAGAATGATTACACGATAATTATATTACAAGTGCGCGAATGAAAAATCCGAAACGTCACAGTCTCCCCATGTTAAAGGGAATTTCGCCCCGAAATTCAACTAGTGGAGGCTATGAAAAGAGATGTGGATACTTGGTCTTCATTTGGTCTTCACATTCCCAAGTGAACTCGGGTCCACGTTTAGACTCCCAACGGACCTTGACAATGGGGATGCGGCTACGCTTGAGTTTCTTCACTTCTCGGTCCATGATTTCCACGGGTTTCTCAACAAAGTGCATTTTCTCGTCAATACGCACTTCGTCAAGAGGGATGTGGAGATTCCCGTCGGCTAGACACTTTTTTAAATTAGATACATGAAAGGTCGGATGAACGTTGTTGAGTTCTGAAGGAAGATCGAGTTTGTAGGCCACTTTTCCTACCCTCTCGAGTATCTTGAATGGACCCACATATCGAGGTGCGAGTTTTCCTTTCCTTCCAAATCGGACTACTCCTTTCCAAGGTGATACTTTTAGGAGAACCATATCCCCAACTTGAAATTCCAAGGGTTTTCGTCTTTTATCAGCATAGCTCTTTTGCCGACTCCTTGCTACTCGAATGTTGTCCCGGATAAGAGAGATTTTATCGGTGGTCTCTTGGATAAGCTCGGGACCAGTGATTTGTGCTTCACCAATTTCGTTCCAACAAATCGGTGAACGACATTTTCGTCCATAAAGAGCTTCAAACGGTGCCATGTTAATACTTGTGTGGTAGCTGTTGTTGTAGGAAAACTCGATCAGTGGTAGGTGAGAATCCCAATTGCCACCAAATTCGATGACACAAGCTCTAAGCATATCCTCGAGAGTTTGGATTGTTCGCTCGGTTTGTCCATCAGTTTGAGGATGGTAAGCTGTACTTAAATCCAAACGAGTTCCAAGCGCAGATTGTAATGATTGCCAAAATCGGGAAGTAAAACGCGAATCACGATCGGAGATGATGTTCAAAGGGATTCCGTGATGACTTACGATCTCATCAATGTAGATCCGAGCCAATTTCTCGACTCGATAGTCCTCACGAATAGGCAAGAAATGAGCAGACTTCGTAAGTCGGTCGATAATAACCCAGATACTATCGTGCCCACTAGAAGTGCGTGGGAGTTTGGTGATGAAGTCCATAGCAAGGTTCTCCCACTTTCACACGGGGATTTCAGGTTGTTCGAGGAGTCCGGAAGGCTTCTGGTGTTCGGCCTTTACTTTAGAACAAGTTAAGCATTTTACCACAAAGAGGGCAGTATCCTTTTTCATGCCGGGCCACCAATATTGCTGACGAAGACCCATGTACATCTTATCAGCTCTGGGATGTACCGAATATTGAGTTTTGTGGGACTCGTTCATCAAAAATATACGAAGGTCGTCGCGATCGGGAACCCATATACGGTCTAAGTAATATAATAGACCGTTGGCTTTGGTTTCTAGCAAGAGTTCTACACCACATGCCATCTCTTGATACATGTTTCGCTCGGTAACCGAGGTGTGTTGTGCTTTGAGAATACGGGCTTGGATATCGTTATGGATACAAACACTATGAAGCATGATACGTTCTTTACGACTCAAGGCGTCGGCTACAACATTTGCTTTGCCGGGGTGGTAGCGAATCTCGCAGTCGTAGTCGTTAAGAAGTTCAACCCATCGCCGTTGCCTCATATTAAGCTCTTTTTGATTGAAAATATGTTAGAGACTTTTGTGGTCAGTGAAAACCACGCATTTGGTGCCATAGAGATAATGTCTCCAAATTTTCAAGGCGAAAACGACAGCACCAAGCTCGAGATCATGGGTTATATAGTTCTTCTCATGGATTTTGAGCTGACGTGATGCGTATGCAATTACTTGGCCACGTTGCATTAGAACACAACCAAGACCTTGGTTGGATGCATCACAATAAACGACAAAGTCGTCATTACCACTAGGAAGGGTTAGTACAGGAGCATTGCAGAGCTTGTGCTTGAGAGTTTGAAAAGCTTCCTCTTGCTTGGGTCCCCACTCGTAAGATTTACCTTTATGAGTCAAGGCAGTGAGCGGAACCGCAATCTTGGAGAAATTTGAGATGAAGCGACGATAGTAACCTGCTAGTCCAAGGAATGAACGAATCTCGGTAGGAGTCTTAGGAGTACTCCAATTCTTTACCACTTCGATCTTTGCCGGGTCCACATGAATTCCCTTATCGTTGACTATGTGTCCCAAAAATTGAACTTCCTTTAGCCAGAATTCACACTTGGAGAACTTGGCGTATAGTTGTTCTTTCTTCAAGAGTTCCAAAATCAAACGAAGATGTTGTTCATGCTCCGCTTTCGTTTTAGAATAGATGAGAATGTCGTCAATGAAAACGATCATGAAATTGTCCAAATAAGGTTTGCATACACGGTTCATGAGGTCCATGAAGACCGCAGGTGCATTAGTCAAACCGAAGGGCATGACCATGAACTCGTAGTGACCATATCTAGTCCGAAAGGCAGTCTTCGAAATGTCTTCATCGAGAACACGAAGTTGATGGTACCCGGAACGAAGGTCAATCTTGGAGAAGCATGTTGAACCTTGAAGCTGATCGAAAAGATCATCGATACGGGGTAAAGGATAACGGTTCTTAATTGTAAGCTTGTTGAGTTCACGATAATCGATGCACATTCGAAATGATCCATCCTTTTTCTTTACGAATAGCACGGGAGCACCCCAAGGTGAATGGCTCGGGCAGATGAATCCTTTAGATGAGAGTTCTTGTAATTGACTTGCGAGCTCTTGCATCTCGGAAGGTGCAAGACGATAGGGAGCTTTTGCCACGAGAGTTGCTCCAAGCACAAGGTCAATACGAAACTCCACTTGTCTAGGAGGAGGAAGACTGGGTAAATCCTCGGGGAATACCTCGGGAAAGTCTCGAATGATCGGAATATCTTGCAATTTCTTACCCTTGTCTTTCGTGTCAACTAAGTGGGCCAAGAAAGCAACGTATTTTCCGCAAGTACTTTTGTGCTAATGTGCAAGACATGAGTTGAAGACCACGACACGGTTTTTCATCGAAAATAACTAACGTGTCACCCAAAGGGAGAGGTATACGAATGCACTTTTCGTAGCAAATAACCTCGGCATGGTGCTTGGATAACCAGTCCATGCCAATTATAATATCTAAGCTTCCCAATTGCATTGGAAGGAGATCAACAGAGAACACATGATCATTAAGCTCGAGATTGCAGTCGCGGATAACAGAATTTATAGTAATAGATTTTCCGTTTGCTATCTCCACGGAATAAGAATTGTCAAGTTTAGTTCTTTGTTTAGCAAGTCGAGATTCAAAGGTAAGAGACACAAAACTCCTATCGGCACCGGTATCAAATAAAATGGATGCATAATGATTGTTTACGAGAAACGTACCATTTATCACGTCGTTGTTTGCCTGTGCCTCATTAGCGTTTATATTAAACGCTCGTCCTTGAGGACCACCTTGACGATGAAGTTTTGGGCATCGGTCACGAAAATGGTTTGGATCTCCACATTCGTAACATGCCCGACCATTGAGAGGTGCCGGATAGTTTGGACGGTTGGCTGGAGCAGCTTGATGGACGGGAGGACGGGTACGGCAAGTAGTGACCACGTGTCCATATCGTCCGCAGCTTGAACACAATCGGCATGGTAAGTTGGCAGGATGGTGGTACTTGCAGGTCTGACATTGGGGATTTGGGCCCAGATAAGGTTTCGAGTTTTGACCCAAAGGGGCCACTTGAATAGCAGGTACAACGGGAGTTATGGCTGCGAAGTTTCGACCCTTTCGTTTCTTGTTGCGGTTAGAAGACTCGGGTTTTACATTTTTGACGGCCGCAAGAGTAGAGACAACCTTCTTGGAACCCTTTCTTGTTAAGGTTCCGGGTTTGACATGGTTGTCGGATAGGGTAGCGGATAGACGGATAGCAGCTTCAAGTGTAGGAGGATTGCTTCCTAACACATCATCTTGAATTTGCATAGGCAGCCCGCCTATGTATTTTTCAATTTCACGAGCAAGGGGAGTAATCATATGAGGCACCAATAGGCTCAGCTCTTGAAATCAGGTGGTGTAAGCCAGATTATCCCCGCTGTCTTGGGCAAGATCCCAAAACTCAGTCTCGAGCTTCCTCATTTCATTTCGAGGACAGAATTCATCAGTCATGGCTTTCTTCAGATCATCCCATGAAAAAGATGTAGCAACCTCAACACCATGAGTGCGTTTCTCACCGTTCCACCAGGTGAGGGCTCTCTTTTGAAGTACACTTGTGGCATAGCGAACCCGAAGATTATCGGGGCAGTCATTGTTTAGGAATGTGCTTTCCATGCTTTCAAACCATTGCAGTAGGCCGGTAGCACCTTCAGTCCCGAAGAATTTTGTAGGATTGCACGAGTTAAAGTTCTTAAACGTGAATTGAGGCGGGTTAGTACCACCATTTCCTTGGATGTTGTGAGACCCGTCACTGTTGTTATTGGCTTGGGTCATTTGCCCCACCAGCTGGGCAAGAAGAGTAGCAAGATCCGGGTTGGAAGTGCTAGAGTTTGCACGTCGAGGAGGCATTCTAACACCATAAGAAAAGACAATGATATTTTAGATAAGATGGATATATATGAGTCATAGTGGGAAATAATGTAAGCAGAAAAGCGGGATTCATCATGACGCGTGCCAGTGCATGTGTATTTATTCAAGGTTGATGGGGGAAACTAAGCCATCTATTCCGGATAGAACATGATGTTATAGATCATTATTCGCGTAGTTGGAATTGCCGGGACTTGCATGCACTACAAATTGTTATTACGTGTGCACCCGTAATAATGATTTGCTTTGCATGTTCGTCTAGTTCTTCCTATCTTGCTATAATGTCCCCAAATTTTGAGTTTAAGTTCGGATCGTATCCTTGTGAATACATTGACTTATCAACGTTAAATAATTCCTCAAAACTTTCAAGGAGACATGCTTTAGCCTATAGGTAAACACTCACTTCAGGAATTCCCAAGAAAGCATACGGGTCCGTTTATTTGGATTTATACGAAATGCTTTCCTAGACAGAAAACCCAATGTACAGGTGTCACCCTTCCAGATTGCACGTGTCCCTTACTGGTTTCAAGAAATTAAGTCATTGACGAGATTTTCAAGATTTTTATAGACTTGGGAGTCTATGACTATAAAATGTGTAGGAATGTTTCAATTAATATGGATTAGGAAAGAGTATGGATAAGGATGAGTAGTGTATTTGTTTGCATAAGTTTGTTTGTCAAATGTGTATGTAAAGTATGTATCATGTATTTAAGCCTTGTTTGTATGTGTATAAGTCTCATGTACCAAACTTGGGAAAATCCAAATAATACCTAACTACAAATAATTCACATAGCAATTAATCATTTAGCACATAACACATAAAAGGGAGTCCTAGGGTTATAGTCTAGGTCAGTTTGAGGATGGTAAGCCGTGCTCAAATCCAATCGTGTACCAAGAGCAGTTTGGAGAGATTGCCAAAAGCGGGAGGTGAACCGAGCATCTCTATCGGAGATTATATTTAAGGGAACGCCGTGACGGCTCACAATTTCGTCAATGTAAATTCGGGCTAGTTTCTCAACCCGATAGTCTTCACGGATAGGCAAGAAATGAGCAGATTTGGTGAGACGATCAATGATTACCCAAATGCTATCATAACCACTCGAGGTGCGAGGGATATTGGTAATAAAATCCATGGCTAAGTTGTCACACCCCGACCGATGGCGGAATCATCGAGGCCGACAATGGAATGATTGTTCAAAAGCACATGATAACTAAAAAGTTGCATAATTCATTAATTAAATTTAAAGACAACAAAGATCCAAATACAATACATTTCTAACAACCTAGTCTACTTCAAAACATTGATTTATTTAACTAGGTCCATAGTTCTTAAGTGGAGAAATATTCGGCAAGCAATCACATATCCAAACCTGAAACATTATTTAAATCAAGTGTCAACTAAAAAGTTGGTGAGTACATAGGTTTTGTAGTTCCGATAAGTAGTAGATAAAAACGTTTTGCAACTCATTGTTTATCTTGTTAAACATAGTATATATATGGTGTATCATTTATCTAATCACAATTCAAACCTTGATTGACGCGCTTGAACATAGCACAACAGCTAAGTCCGGTATGTTTGAATATAGTTACCCACTATATCCGGTATGTTTGAATATAACACGCGGCTATATCCGAGTATACAGTAATAAACACCCTAACCGGGTGGGCTGGTCAGGCACAATAGATCTATTAATATTACTGTTGGTTTTCTTGTGTTTAAATGTATGTACATCCAAGATAATAAGCATATAGTCCACATGCATAACACGTATAAACAATGTGAGTAGCATGTATAATGTTTCACCCCAAAATGTGCAAAAATGTAAAATAGGGGCTATGTAACTCACCTGGCTTGCAGATGTTTCTAATCCACGAGGGTAGGTGATACGGATGTTGAAACCTAAGCGTGTTGGAACCCTATGTGGATAAATAGGTATTATTGTGTGTTTTGTATGTGCGAATTCGTATTTAAATGTGTATAGGTTTATAATAATATTTCTTAACATTTATTGGTATAAAATATGGAAAAAAGATGATAATGGTTTTGTAAAACTTCACATCAAGAATATATATATATATATATATATATATATATATATATATTTTAAATAATTTGTTATTATGTTTATTGTATTTATATATAATAATAAAAAGAAAGTTTCCATTTATCCAATTATGTTATTATTAACATATATTAGATTTATTTAAAAAAAATTGTTATTATGTTTATTGTATTTATATATAATAATAAAAAGAAAGTTTCCATTTATCCAATTACGTTATCATTAACATATATTAGATTTATTTAAAAAAAATTTGTTATTATGTTTATTGTATTTATATATAATAATAAAAGAAAATTTCTATTTGTTTAATTATGTTATCATTGTTTTCATTAATATTTATGTTAACAAGTTTATAAAAATATAGGGTTTATTATTTTATAAAAGTTGGGCGGGTTAAATGTGTATAAAAAGTTATTTAATGGTTTTTAAAATAAACGAACGAGTAAACCGATTCGTTTTAGTCTTTATTGTATAAAAAGAATATTAAAACAAGTTAAAATAAATAAATAAAATAAAAACAGAAGCAAAAAGTTTGGGCCGAAGGCCAACCGGAATCGAACCCGCGACCTACGGTACAAACACACACACGCATAACCAGCCGGGCTACTGCCCATCGCTGGTTATGTGTGTACCCGTTAATTTAAATACACAAGTGGGGAGTTGGTCGCTGGTTCTCGGCAACCGGCAAACCGTGTCCGAGTACACTGGTTTGCCCGGTAACTCAGGGTCGATGGTCGCGATTTTGATTGGGCTAGTTTGACAAGCGGTAACAGAAGGTAAAGGAACCAAATTGAGGCTCGAACCTGGTCGCGAAGGGTATGGTCGGCAGAGTTCTAAATCCAAAAATGTCAAGAATGGGAATCGATCTTCTGGATGGAATTAGCCTTTAAAAACTTGGTCACAGCTTCAATTGGAGACGACGAATGCCATGGCGCCTTCAATTTGGAGTGAGAGTGGGTGGAGGAGAGGTGGCAAGCTTGAGCAGGTCTGGTAATGGCCTTTTATAGTCGAGCTCAATTGAGCATGTCCAGACACTCGTCTGGACGAGACGAAACTGTCGAGCCATTTCTCAGGCGTGGAGGTCTACTGTCGGGGCCAATTGCGTGGCGTGGACTTTCGGCCACAAACACGATCAAGCTTTTCGTATGATCAAACAACAAATTGGTCGAGGGCTTTTATTCGCGTGGGGACGACGAGTTCAGGGATGCCTTTAGCGGCTGTCGAGGTGCAGGGAACAGGCTTGTCGGGATGTCGTCGAAAAAGAGCTTGGACCGCCCGACAAACGTAGGGGGTGACCGGAAAGTCGATTTGTAATTTGGCAGTTTCAGTCCCTGTAGTTTGATTTTGTTTTAATTCGACCCCTGAGATAATTACGGATGAATCCTTGTAGTTTGATTTGTACAGAATTTGTCCCTCAACAGATTTTATCTTAAAACCTTCTAGTTTGAAAATTTTCAAAACAACCCCTCCATTTTTATAAAAATAAATTTCTTTTAATTTCTTTTAATTTCAAATATATTTTATTAACTTATTTTATTATTATTATTATAAATAATTTTTATAAAAGTTATTTATCTTATTTAAATAGGTTATTTTAATAAATATGAAATTCTTAAATTTAAAATTTTATATAAGTTTTAAAACTTATAAAATTTTAATTAATTTAAATCCGTAAAATGAAAATACCTATTTGTATAAAACTAAATAAAACACTCGTATTTTATTTAATTTGAGAATGATTACACGATAATTATATTACAAGTGCGCGAATTAAAAATCCGAAACGACACAAAGTTCTCCCATTTCCACACGGGAATTTCCGGTTGTTCAAGTAATCCGGAAGGACGTTGGTGTTCGGCTTTGACTTTGGAACACGTTAGACATTTGGCAACATAGTGAGCAATGTCCTTTTTCATACCGGGCCATCAATATTTTTGGCGAAGATCTTGGTACATTTTATCCTTACCAGGATGAATAGATTAACGAGTCTTGTGAGCCTCGTTCATAAGAAACATACGGAGATCTTTGCGATCGGGAACCCAAATACGGTTTAAGTAATAAAGTAAGCCATTGGGTTTTGATTCAAGCAGAAGTTCAACACCACACGACATTTCCTCGTACATGTTACCCTCGGTGACTGAGACGTGTTGAGCTTCTAAGATGCGGATTTGAATATCGGTTTGAATTCGGGCACAATGAAGCATAACATGGTCCTTTCGACTCAAAGCGTCGGCTACAACATTCGCCTTGCCGGGATGGTAACGAATCTCGCAGTCATAGTCGTTAAGGAGTTCAACCCAACGTCGTTGCCTCATATTGAGTTCTTTTTGGTTGAAGATATGTTGAAGAATTTTGTGGTCGGTGAACACCACACATTTTGTGCCAAAGAGATAATGTCTCCAAATCTTCAATGCGAATACAACCGCACCCAACTCGAGATCGTGCGTCGTATAATTCTTCTCATGAATCTTAAGTTGCCTTGATGCATAAGCGATCACTTTGCCTCGTTGCATGAGGACACAACCGAGACCTTGGTTAGGAGCATCACAATAGACAACTAAATCATCATTCCCATCATGGAGAGTCAAAATGGGAGAATTGCACAATTTTTGTTTGAGGGTTTGGAAAGCTTCTTCTTGTTTTGGTCCCCATTCATAAGTCTTACCTTTGTGAGTCAAAGCGGTAAGGGGGACAGCAATATTAGAGAAGTTTGAGATGAAACGACGGAAATATCCCGCAAGATCAAGAAATGAACGAACTTCAGTGGGAGTCTTCGGGGCATTCCAATTCTTAACTGTTTCGATCTTAGCAGGGTCAACATGAATACCCTTGTCGTTGACAATATGACCAAGAAATTGAACTTCTTTTAACCAAAATTCACATTTGGAGAATTTGACATATAGTTGTTCTTTCTTCAAGAGATCCAAAACCAATCTAAGATGTTGCTCATGATCGGCTTTGGTCTTGGAATAGATTAAGATGTCATCGATGAAAACGATCACGAACTTATCAAGGTACGGTTTGCACACACGATTCATGAGGTCCATGAAAATTGCGGGTGCATTGGTTAGTCCAAAAGGCATAACCATGAACTCGTAATGACCATACCTTGTTCGGAAGGCAGTCTTTGGGATATCGTCTTCTTGCACACGGAGTTGGTGATAACCAGATCGAAGATCAATCTTCGAGAAGCAAGTAGAACCTTGAAGTTGATCAAAGAGGTCATCAATTCTAGGCAAAGGATACCGGATTTTTATAGTAAGCTTTTTGAGTTCGCGGTAGTCAATGCACATGCGAAATGATCCATCCTTCTTTTTGACGAATAAGACGGGTGCACCCCACGGTGAATGACTTGGACGAATGAATCCCTTGTCAGAGAGCTCTTGAAGTTGACTTGCAAGTTCTTGCATTTCAGAAGGTGCAAGACGGTAAGGAGCTCTAGCCACGGGGTTAGCTCCGGGCACAAGATCAATGCGAAATTCTACTTGTCGAACGGGTGGAAGACCGGATAAATCTTCGGGGAACACTTCGGGAAAATCTCGGATAATGGGGAGGTCTTGAATACTCTTCTTTTCGACATCTTTTTGAACGATATATGCCAAAAAGGCCACGTACTTCTTTCGTAAGTACTTTTGAGCAGTAGTGCATGACATTAATTTAAGCCCTTTGCAAAGGCTTTTCACCAAAGACTCTTAGCGTTTCTCCCGATGGTAGAGGTATTCAAATACACTTCTCAAAACAGATGACTTCGGCATGATGATTTGATAGCCAATCCATGCCGATGATGATATCAAAACTTCCTAATGGCATTGGTACAAGATTGATTGGGAATGTATGATCATTAAGTTCTAGAGAACAGTCATAGATAATGGACTCGATTGTAAGTGAATCACCATTTGCTATTTCGACAGTGAAGGTTTTCTCTAATTGAGATCGTGTCTTGGCAAGTAAAGGTTCAAAGTTAAGTGACACAAAACTCTTATCGGCACCAGTATCAAATAAAATGGAGGCATATTGACTATTTACAAGGAACGTACCATTGACCACGTCATTGTTGGCTTGAGCCTCGTTGGCGTTTATGTTGAATGCACGTCCACGAGCTCCACCTTGTCTGGCATTGGCAAATCTTGGGCATTGATCACGGAAATGGTTCGGGTTGCCACATTCATAACATGCACGCCCATTTGCAATAGCGGGAGCACCTTGATTAGTCACTTAGGTATTGGTTTGGTTTGGTGGGTTGACTTGGCCCGCAAGAGCTTTGGCCCTACAAACATTTATCGTATGGCCATATCTCCCACAATAAGTACAAAGGCGACATGGGATGCCTTGGGGATGATGGTAGTTGCAGGTGGTACAAAGTGGGTAGATTCCAACATATGGCTTTTTGGCCGGTGCTTGAACCATAGGAGCAACTTGGTGAACAGGCATAGTAGGAGTGACCATAGCATAGTTTCTAGCCTTTCTTTTCTTATTATGTCGGGAGGGTTCAGTTGTGGCTTCCTTGTTGTGGGTGGAAGAAGTTGCAATGTCGGAAACTTTCTTTGTGCCCTTTTTAGTAAGAGTCCCCGCCTTCACATGATTGTCGGTTAAGGTATCGGACAAACGGATAGCATCCTCAAGTGTTGTGGGATTCCTTCCTAGGACAGTATCTTGAATTTGCCTAGGTAGTCCCCCAATATACTTTTCAATGCAGCGGGACAAAGGAGTGACCATGTGGGCCACGAGAAGACTTAACTCATGGAACCGAGTTGTATACGCCCAGTTTTCACCACTATCTTGGGCAAGATCCCAAAATTCGGCTTCAAGTTTCTTTACTTCATTACGAGGACAGAATTCCTCGGTCATTATCCTTTTAACCTCATCCCAAGGTAAGGCCATTGCCACATCCACACCTCTATTTCTCTTCTCCCTATTCCACCACGTGAGTGCCCGTTTTTGTAGGACACTTGTGGCATGACGAACACGAAGGTTGTCGGGGCAGTCACTATTGAGAAAATTATTCTTAATGCTTTCGAACCATTGAAGGAGTCCAGTAGCTCCTTCGGTACCATAGAATTTGGGAGGATTACACGAGTTGAAATGTTTAAAAGTGCATTGAGATGGGTTGTTACCACCATTACCACTATTACTACCATTTCTACCATTGTTGCCATTGGTGGCACTATTAGCTTGAGTGAGTTGTGTCACGAGTTGTGCAAGAATAGCAGCAATGTCGGTATTGGTGTTGGCCGCGGGAGCACGACGAGGAGGCATTCTACAGATTTTCACAAGACAAGAAAAGATGTAAGTACTTATGAGAATTGTTTGGATTCAATAGAATAACATAACAAAATAAATAGATAATCATAGTTTGGATTGTACTCAAGTAGTGATATAATCACTCGAATACTATGACACATTAAGGTTAATTAAACTTATATAATTTTCAAGGAGAAATGCTTTAGCCTATAAGTAAACACTCATCTCGGGAATTCCCAGGAAAGCATACGGGTCCCTCAGTTGATTGGGATTTATGCGAAATGCTTTCCTAGACAGAAAACCCAAAATACAGGTGTCAGTCTTCCAGATTGCACGTGTCCTCAAATAATTAACAAAGCTTAAAAACCTTAACGAGGAAATAAAGAATCTTTATGGATCTAGCTTCATGAAGTTTCCACATGCTTAGAGAGATAAAGATAGAGAAGAAGATAAGAATATTATGAGGTTTTAGGATATAGGAAAGGGTATTGTTTATTTAATTTATCATTTAAGTATATACTAATAAGTCATGGATTTTTAACAATTAAGTCATCAAATAGAATAATAACTAATCATAGTATGCATGTAGCACATAGCATGTAACACATAACATATAACATATAGCATGTAACATATAACATGTAATCATGAAACATAGCATAGGTAGGTGTCCTAAAGTTATAGTCTAGGTCAAGGTGTCTAATAACCTAATTCCCTATAACCAAGGCTCTGATACCAATCTGTCACACCCCGACCGATGGCGGAATCACCGGGGCGGGACATGTAGACTGTTCATAAGCACAAGGTTGACTAAATTGAAATATATTAAACTTCAAATTCCATTACAATCATTCAAACAAAACCAAATCCAAGACAGAAACAATATTTCAAAACATAAACTTCTTTATTTAAATTAGCTAAGTCCAAAGCCTAAGTGTAGCACATCTTGATCGAACTCACACATTAGTACCTAAAACATGAACAAAATAAAATCAACTAAAAAGTGGGTGAGTATAACACAGGTTTGTATGTAGATAGCACATAGTTTGTAAAACAAATCCTTACATGACATGATAAATAAGGCATTTATGGGGAGCAGCTATTGTGTAACCAAGTACAATCAAACCTTTGTAACTAGCATGCAAATTGTGTTGTCGGTATCAATCACCCCAATCTGGGTGGGTTTGTCAGACTCAATAGATCTATCATTGAAAACCGTCGGCTTGAAAAGTTAATGATTGCACATACTCGCATACAAAAGTTAGCACACATAGCACTCGGGCATAAAGCTCAAATTTGTACACATGAATGTAAATAGGATTTGTACTTGTGTTGTTTGTGTAAATGTAAACATGTAATTTGATAGAGTTCATGTTTCACCCCAAAAGTGTAAAAGAGTAAAAGGGGCTATGTATACTCACTTGGTTTGAAGGCGTAGCTAACAAAGATACTAGATAGAATAAGGATCCTTGAAATGCACAGGTTAACCTAGTGTACAATTCGTATTGTATCAATAGTGTGCAAAAAAGTTTAAGTTTAAAGTTGAATTTGAATTTGTGTATAAGGACATTGATTTGTACTTAAAAGTATTAAATAAAATATAAGGTTTTGAAATAAACATTTTTGAAGCATTTTGTTTAAGGTTTGAGTTTGAATAATTAATTAAATTAAATAATTATCGTTTGTGAAAATATTGTAAGTGTTAAATGAAATTAAGTGTAAATAAACAAATGTCTTTGTTTAAATATAATGTAAATAAATAATCATTATTTTATTTATTTATTTATAAAATGTAACTTAACCATTTAAATACTTCTTAAATGAAAGGTTTAGCAATAATTGTAAATTTAATTTTTATAAACTTTAAATAAATAATTTTCTATTTATTCCAAGATTAAATATTTGATCTTTCTAAATAGAATTTAATGAATTTTTATAAAAATCAACTATTTTTATTTTGTAATTTAATCAGAAATATTTATAGTTTGAAAAATATATAAAATTATAATTCTGTCAAAAATTTAACTCACACGACCGTGACTGGGAAGGGCATGATCGTGCTCAAACCATGGGCGCGACCATGCTAGTCAGGGCGCGACCGTGTTGATCAAACAGAGGGTTTAACTAACTAAATCATTAGGCACGACCGTGCCTTGGTTAGGCACGATCGTGTCTATGATTCTAAGACACGACTGAGATTAGCCAAAGGGCATGATTGGGTCTGGACAGGAGGACACGACCGCGCTGGTAGTCGGCACGACCGCGTCTCTTAAGGCACGACCGCGCTAGATGATTAGCGCGACCGTGTCTCTTACAAAACAGACACGAATCGACTGATTCTTACATTGTTAGTGTTTGAAATCATAGGGCTTTTATTTATAGCGTTATTACGAGTCTTGTAATATAGATTAATTGTATTTAAATCATGTTTATAATTGAATTCGATTAAACTATTTTGACTAAAATATAGATTCGGGTTCGGGAAGATTTCTATAATGGAAGCCCAAATTATCATGGGGCTTTTGATCTAGAGACTAAATAGACTGAGGACAGAGTTTCAATTACCCGGAAGAGTAGCGAATTGATAGAGGACGGTAGGAAAGAGTTCCAGCGTCGACGAGGATGGTTTCCGGTGCTCCTTGCTGCGATTCCGACTGTCTCAAAGCTTTCGGGAGTTTCCGAGAAGGTCGATGGAGCGTTTGGTTGGGGGAATTTCACTCCAGAATCGAATAATCGATGTTCAAGGGAGAGGATTTTGATTTCTTGGGACAAATCGGATTTTTCTGATGTTAATGGTTGAAATTGATAATATTATTTTCTTGGTTAATGAAAGTGAAACGTATATCGGTTACGAAACTCAACGATCTCGCGTTTAAAACTGGTTTTACGTTTCAACTGGTACGATACGTGACCGTGCCCAAACGAGGCGCGATCGTGCCTAGGCACCGGGCGCGATCGTTCCAAAGCAAGTCGCGCGACCGTGCCAAAGCACTCGGCGCGACCGTGCCAGAACGGGGCGCGACCGTGCCTGTTAGGGTTTCTTGCTACTTTTCAACATCAGACCTTGTAACTTTAGTCTTTTGCCATATTTGTATAATTAGATACTTATGTATTTTTTTTATTAGGATATAACCGAGTAAAATTTATGAATTTGCATTGAAATATAGTATTAAATTGATTGTACGAAAAGAAACAAAACAGTGCACTAGAATTGAGTTTGAATTGCATTACACTGAATTGAAAATACGGATACTAAAAATCAGAAATGTTACAGTCTCCCCATGTTGAGGGAATTTTGTCCCGAAATTTAGCTAGAGGAAGCTACAGCATCATTAAAAAGATGGGGGTACTTGAGCTTCATTTGGTCCTCTCGTTACTAAGTGAATTCAAGACCACGCTTAGACTCCCAACGAACTTTGACAATAGGAATATGACTTCGCTTGAGTTGTTTGATTTCACGATCCATAATTTCTACCGGTTTCTCAACGAAGTGCATCGTTTCATCAATGCACACGTCATCAAGTGGTATATGGAGATTCTCATCAGCGAGACATTTCTTCAGATTAGATACATGAAATGTAGGATACACATTGCCAAGAGATGGAGGTAACTCGAGTTTGTAAGCCACTTTCCCAATCCTTTCAAGGATTTTGAATGGGCCAACATAGCGAGGTGCTAACTTGCCTTTCTTTCCAAAATGGATCACACCCTTCCACGGAGACACCTTTAGAAGAACAAGGTCACCGACTTGGAATTCCAAGGGTTTTCGACGTTTGTCGGCATAACTCTTTTGCCGACTCCTTGCTACTCGAATGTTGTCACGGATTTGAATGATCTTATCAGATGTTTCTTGAATTAGCCCGGGACCAGTTGTTTATGCTTCACCAATCTCATTCCAACAGATAGGAGAACGACATTTGCGACCATAAAGAGCTTCAAATGGAGCCATGTTGATACTCGTGTGATAGCTATTGTTGTAAGAGAACTCAATTAGGGGTAAATGTGAATCCCAATTTCCACCAAAATCGAACACACAAGCTCTAAGCATGTCTTCAAGAGTTTAGATTGTTCGCTCGGTTTGACCATCAGTTTGAGGATGGTAAGCCGTCCTCAAATCCAATCGTGTACCAAGAGCAGTTTGGAGAGATTGCCAAAAGCGGGAGGTGAACCGAGCATCTCTATAGGAGATTATGTTTAAGGGAACGCCGTGACGGCTCACAATTTCGTCAATGTAAATTCGGGCTAGTTTCTCAACCCGATAGTCTTCATGGATAGGCAAGAAATGAGCAGATTTGGTAAGACAATCAATGATTACCCAAATGCTATCATAACCACTCGAGGTGCGAGGGAGTTTGGTAATAAAATCCATGGCTAAGTTCTCCCATTTCCACACGGGAATTTCCGGTTGTTCAAGTAATCCGGAAGGACGTTGGTGTTCGGCTTTGACTTTGGAACACGTTAGACATTTGGCAACATAGTGAGCAATGTCCTTTTTCATACCGGGCCATCAATATTTTTGGCGAAGATCTTGGTACATTTTATCCTTACCAGGATGAATAGATTAACGAGTCTTGTGAGCCTCGTTCATAAGAAACGTACGGAGATCTTTGCGATCGGGAACCCAAATACGGTTTAAGTAATAAAGTAAGCCATTGGGTTTTGATTCAAGCAGAAGTTCAACACCACACGACATTTCCTCGTACATGTTACCCTCGGTGACTGAGACGTGTTGAGCTTCTAAGATGCGGATTTGAATATCGGTTTGAATTCGGGCACAATGAAGCATAACATGGTCCTTTCGACTCAAAGCGTCGGCTACAACATTCGCCTTGCCGGGATGGTAACGAATCTCGCAGTCATAGTCGTTAAGGAGTTCAACCCAACGTCGTTGCCTCATATTGAGTTCTTTTTGGTTGAAGATATGTTGAAGACTTTTGTGGTCGGTGAACACCACACATTTTGTGCCATAGAGATAATGTCTCCAAATCTTCAATGCGAATACAACCGCACCCAACTCGAGATCGTGCGTCGTATAATTCTTCTCATGAATCTTAAGTTGCCTTGACACATAAGCGATCACTTTGCCTCGTTGCATGAGGACACAACCGAGACCTTGGTTAGAAGCATCACAGTAGACAACTAAATCATCATTCCCATCAGGGAGAGTCAAAATGGGAGCATTGCACAATTTTTGTTTGAGGGTTTGGAAAGCTTCTTCTTGTTTTGGTCCCCATTCATAAGTCTTACCTTTGTGAGTCAAAGCGGTAAGGGGGACAACAATCTTATAGAAGTTTGAGATGAAACGACGGTAATATCCCGCAAGACCAAGAAATGAACGAACTTCAGTGGGAGTCTTCGGGGCATTCCAATTCTTAACCGTTTCGATCTTAGCAGGGTCAACATGAATACCCTTGTCGTTGACGATATGACCAAGAAATTGAACTTCTTTTAACCAAAATTCACATTTGGAGAATTTGGCATATAGTTGTTCTTTCTTCAAGAGATCCAAAACCAATCTAAGATGTTGCTCATGATCGGCTTTGGTCTTGGAATAGATTAAGATGTCATCGATGAAAAAGATCACGAACTTATCAAGGTACGGTTTGCACACACGATTCATGAGGTCCATGAAAACTGCGGGTGCATTGGTTAGTCCAAAAGGCATAACCATGAGCTCATAATGACCATACCTTGTTCGAAAGGCAGTCTTTGGGATATCGTCTTCTTGCACATGGAGTTGGTGATAACCAGATCGAAGATCAATCTTCGAGAAGCATGTAGAACCTTGAAGTTGATCAAAGAGGTCATCAATTCTAGGCAAAGGATACCGGTTTTTGATAGTAAGCTTGTTGAGTTCGCGGTAGTCAATGCACATGCGAAATGATCCGTCCTTCTTTTTGACGAATAAGACGGGTGCACCCCACGGTGAATGACTTGGATGAATGAATCCCTTGTCGGAGAGCTCTTGAAGTTGACTTGCAAGTTCTTGCATTTCAGAAGGTGCAAGACGGTAAGGAGCTCTAGCCACGGGGTTAGCTCCGGGCACAAGATCAATGCGAAATTCTACTTGTCGAACGGGTGGAAGACCGGATAAATCTTCGGGGAACACTTCGGGAAAATCTCGGATAATGGGGATGTCTTGAATACTCTTCTTTTCGACATCTTTTTGAACGATATGGGCCAAAAAGGCCACGTACTTCTTTCGTAAGTACTTTTGAGCAGTAGTGCATGACATTAATTTAAGCCCTTTGCAAAGGCTTTTCACCAAAGACTCTTAGCGTTTCTCCCAATGGTAGAGGTATTCGAATACACTTCTCGAAACAGATGACTTCGGCATGATGATTTGATAGCCAATCCATGCCGATGATGATATCAAAACTTCCTAATGGCATTGGTACAAGTTTGATTAGGAATGTATGTTCATTAAGTTCTAGAGAACAATCATAGATAATGGACTCGATTATAAGTGAATCACCATTTGCTATTTCGACAGTGAAGGTTTTCTCTAATTGAGATCGTGTCTTGGCAAGTAAAGGTTCAAAGTTAAGTGACACAAAACCCTTATCGGCACCAGTATCAAATAAAATGGAGGCATATTGACTATTTACAAGGAACGTACCATTGACCACATCATTGTTGGCTTGAGCCTCGTTGGCGTTTATGTTGAATGCACGCCCACGAGCTCCACCTTGTCTGGCATTGGCAAATCTTGGGCATTGATCACGGAAATGGTTCGGGTTGCCACATTCATAACATGCACGCCCATTTGCAATAGCGGGAGCACCTTGATTAGTCACTTGGGTATTGGTTTGGTTTGGTGGGTTGACTTGGCCCGTAAGAGCTTTGGCCCTACAAACATTTACCGTATGGCCATATCTCCCACAATAAGTACAAAGGAGACATGGGATGCCTTGGAGATGATGGTAGTTGCAGGTTGTACAAAGTGGGTAGATTCCAACATATGGCTTTTTGGCCAGTGCTTGAACCATAGGAGCAACTTGGTGAACAGGCATAGTAGGAGTAACCATAGCATAGTTTCTAGCCTTTCTTTTCTTATTATGTCGGGAGGGTTCAGTTGTGGCTTCCTTGTTGTGGGTGGAAGAAGTTGCAATGTCAGAAACTTTCTTTGTGCCCTTTTTAGTAAGAGTCCCCGCCTTCACATGATTGTCGGTTAAGGTAGCTGACAAACGGATAGCATCCTCAAGTGTTGTGGGATTCCTTCCTATGACAGTATCTTGAATTTGCCTAGGTAGTCCCCCAATATACTTTTCAATGCAGCGGGACAAAGGAGTGACCATGTGGGGCACGAGAAGACTTAACTCATGGAACCGAGTTGTATACGCCAAGTTTTCACCACTATCTTGGGCAAGATCCCAAAATTCGGCTTCAAGTTTCTTTACTTCATTACGAGGACAGAATTCCTCGGTCATTAGCCTTTTAACGTCATCCCAAGGTAAGGCCATTGCCACATCCACACCTCTATTTCTCTTCTCCCCATTCCACCACGTGAGTGCCCGTTTTTGTAGGACACTTGTGGCATGACGAACACGAAGGTTGTCGGGGCAGTCACTATTGAGAAAATTATTCTCAATGCTTTCGAACCATTGAAGGAGTCCAGTAGCTCCTTCGGTACCACAGAATTTGGGAGGATTACACGAGTTGAAATGTTTGAAAGTGCATTGAGATGTGTTGTTACCACCATTACCACTATTACTACCATTTCTACCATTGTTGCCATTGGTGGCACTATTAGCTTGAGTGAGTTGTGTCACGAGTTGTGCAAGAATAGCAGCAATGTCGGTATTGGTGTTGGCCGCGGGAGCACGACGAGGAGGCATTCTACAGATTTTCACAAGACAAGAAAAGATGTAAGTACTTATGAGAATTGTTTGGATTCAATAGAATAACATAACAAAATAAATAGATAATCATAGTTTGGATTGTACTCAAGTGGTGATATAATCACTCGAATACTATGACACATTAAGGTTAATTAAACTTATATAATTTTCAAGGAGACAAGCTTTAGCCTATAAGTAAACACTCATCTCGGGAATTCCCAGGAAAGCATACGGGTCCCTCAGTTGATTGGGATTTATGCGAAATGCTTTCCTAGACAGAAAACCCAAAATACAGGTGTCAGTCTTCCAGATTGCACGTGTCCTCAAATAATTAACAAAGCTTAAAAACCTTAACGAGGAAATAAAGAAATTTTATGGATCTAGCTTCATGAAGTTTCCACATGCTTAGAGAGATAAAGATAGAGAAGAAGATAAGAATATTATGAGGTTTTATGATATAGGAAAGGGTATTGTTTATTTAATTTATCATTTAAGTATATACTAATAAGTCATGGATTTTTAACAATTAAGTCATCAAATAGAATAATAACTAATCATAGTATGCATGTAGCACATAGCATGTAACACATAACATATAACATATAGCATGTAACATATAACATGTAATCATGAAACATAGCATAGGTAGGTGTCCTAAAGTTATAGTCTAGGTCAAGGTGTCTAATAACCTAATTCCCTATAACCAAGGCTCTGATACCAATCTGTCACACCTCGACCGATGGCGGAATCATCGGGGCGGGACATGTAGACTGTTCATAAGCACAAGGTTGACTAAATTGAAATATATTAAACTTCAAATTCCATTAAAATAATTCAAACAAAACCAAATCCAAGACAGAAACAATATTTCAAAACATAGACTTCTTTATTTAAATTAGCTAAGTCCAAAGCCTATGTGTAGCACATCTTGATCGAACTCAAACATTAGTACTTGAAACATGAACAAAATAAAGTCAACTAAAAAGTTGGTGAGTATAACACAGGTTTGTATGTAGATAGCACATAGTTTGTAAAACAAATCCTTACATGACATGATAAATAAGGCATTTATGGGGAGCAACTATTGTGTAACCAAGTACAATCAAACCTTTGTAACTAGCATGCAAATTGTGTTGTCGGTATCAATCACCCCAATCTGGGTGGGTTTGTCAGACTCAATAGATCTATCATTGAAAACCGTCGGCTTGAAAAGTTAATGATTGCACATACTCACATACAAAAGTTAGCACACATAGCACTCGAGCATAAAGCTCAAATTTGTACATATGAATGTAAATAGGATTTGTACTTGTGTTGTTTGTGTAAATGTAAACATGTAATTTGATAGAGTTCATGTTTCACCCCAAAAGTGTAAAAGAGTAAAAGGGGCTATGTATACTCACTTGGTTTGAAGGCGTAGCTAACAAAGATACTAGATAGAATATGGATCCTTGAAATGCACAGGTTAACCTAGTGTACAATGCGTATTGTATCAATAGTGTGCACAAAAGTTTAAGTTTAAAGTTGAATTTGAATTTGTGTATAAGGCCATTGATTTATACTTAAAAGTATTAAATAAAATATAAGGTTTTGAAATAAACATTTTTGAAGCATTTTGTTTAAGGTTTGAGTTTGAATAAGTAATTAAATTAAATAATTATCGTTTGTGAAAATATTGTAAGTGTTAAATGAAATTAAGTGTAAATAAATAAATGTCTTTGTTTAAATATAATGTAAATAAATAATCATTATTTTATTTATTTATTTATAAAATGTAACTTAACCATTTAAATACTTTTTAAATGAAAGGTTTAGAAATAATTGTAAATTTAATTTTTACAAACTTTAAATAAATAATTTTCTATTTATTCCAAGATTAAATATTTGATCTTTCTAAATAGAATTTAATGCATTTTTTATAAAAATCAACTATTTTTATTTTATAATTTAATCAGAAATATTTATTGTTTGAAAAATATATAAAATTATAATTCTGCCAAAAATTTAACTCACACACGACCGTGCCTGGGAAGGGCACGATCGTGCTCAAACCACGGGCGCGACCATGCTAGTCAGCGCGCGACCGTGTTGATCAAATAGAGGGTTTAACTAACTAAATCATTAGGCACGACCGTGCGTTGGCCAGGCACGATCGTGTCTATGATTCTAAGATCCGACTGAGATTAGCCAAAGGGCATGATTGGGTCTGGACAGGAGGACACGACCGCGCTGGTAGTCGGCACGACCGCGTCTCTTGAGGCACGACCGCGCTAGATGATTAGCGCGACCGTGTCTCTTCCAAAACAGACACGAATCGACTGATTCTTACCTTGTTAGTGTTTGAAATCATAGGGCTTTTATTTATAGAGTTATTAGGAGTCTTGTTATATAGATTAATTGTATTTAAATCGTGTTTATAATTGAATTCGATTAAACTATTTTGACTAAAATATAGATTCGGGTTCGGGAAGATTCTCTATAATGGAAGCTCAAATTATCATGGGGCTTTTGATCTAGAGACTAAATAGACTGAGGACAGAGTTTCAATTACCCGAAAGAGTAGCGAATTGATAGAGGACGGTAGGAAAGAGTTTCGGCGTCGACGAGGATGGTTTCCGGTGCTCCTTGCTGCGATTCCGGCTGTCTCAAAGCTTTCGGGAGTTTCCGAAAAGGTCGATGGAGCGTTTGGTTGGGGGAATTTCACTCCAGAATCGAATAATCGATGTTCAAGGGAGAGAATTTTGTTTTCTTAGGACGAATCGGGTTTTTCTGATGTTAATGGTTGAAATTGATAATATTATTTTCTTGGTTAATGAAAGTGAAACGCATATCGGTTACGAAGCTCAACGATCTCGCGTTTAAATCTGGTTTTACGTTTAAACTAGTACGAGATGCGACCGTGCCCAAACGAGGCGCGACCGTGCCTAGGCACCGGGCGTGATCGTTCCAAAGCAAGTCGCGCGACCGTGCCAAAGCACTCGGCGCGACCGTGCCTATTAGGGTTTCTTGCTACTTTTCAACATCAGGCCTTGTAACTTTAGCCTTTTGCCATATTTGTATAATTAGATACTTATGTATTGTTTTTATTAGGATATAACCGAGTAAAATTTGCGGATTTGCATTGAAATATAGTAGTAAATTGATGGTACGAAAAGAAACAAAACAGTGCACTAGAATTGAGTTTGAATTGCATTACATTGAATTGAAAATATGGATACTAAAAATCAGAAATGTTACAACGAGGTTTATGAATGATGTTTTGAAAGTAAAGTTATGAAACGTACTTATGAAATGTTTTGCCAAAGAAACGAATGAACGTCTTTAATAAAACGTACGAATCCTTTAACTGAGGTTTTGAAATAAAAGAAGTGAACACTTATGAAAGTCACAAATGAACGAATCTGCCATGACTCCTTACGTATGGTATGTATGGGCCTTACCTTATAGGGGCATTTGAGGTTGGCCAATTGTTGTACAACTGGTTCTTCATGACAGGGAATGACGACGGTCATTCACAGGGTTAACGTGACCCTTCATATGTTTTGTCTTCCTAGAGGTAGCAAGCCTTAGGATACCTAGGTGTCGAATGGCCTAGGTAACAAGCCTTAGGTTTCTCCACCAGTATGTATGAATGGAATTGACGATTACGAGAAGGCGCGAATTCAATGTATTTGTTGACTTATGTGTTATGTTAGGTTATCGCATGTTTTACGTACACTTTTATTTAGTAAATGAATGTTATGTCTTTGGAAAATGTTTAAGTTAAGGTTTTATGCTAAGCTAGAACTCACCAGTGTAGCTGACTTTTAGTATGCACATTCAGGATAAGGACAGTTATAAACGGACGTGATGCTTGGCAAGCGCTGAAGAGTTACCTGGTCGATCTATGAAGTCTAGCATCCCGTTACGTTTATGTTGCTGACAATGGTTATGTTTAATAAAATGTTTGTCATTTTTGAATGTTGAACAAATATTAATTATGCATGAAATGAATAACTTAGCGGCATTATTTGATATTCAAGTTTAAGAACTGTTTGTGAATGAGTAAATCGAACACGTGAGGCCTCCCTAGTTTGGGGCCTTACAAGAAACTTGAAGCAGAAGTGTAACACCTCAAATTTTCCCATAGAAATTAGGGGCTAAAGATGTTAAGAATTGAAATCTAGATGTTGAATTGTATGTTCTCCAAAGATGAAGGACTAAAATTGAAAAATTTGAAAGTGGAAGGGATAGCGACACACCATAACGGTCCGCTATGTGTATAGGAAGGGATAAACTAGGTGACGACACGTGTCCTATGACTCACCGGTTAGAAATCTGACACGTGGTACAATATCAGACCGACATCCAGACCATAACGCACCGCTATGGATAGACGGCCTTCAACGGTCCGCTAAGGAACCCATAACGGTCCGTTACGTAGCCCCAAAGTAAAAAATGCGGCTGCAGGAAATGTCGGACCACCATGCTCCTACATGACGGTCCGATATGGGTCCTTGCTTGGCCTATAACTAGATTTCGATGGCTAGAACCTTTGGAACATTATTCACACACAAAAAACACACTCCAACACACACACTTAGCCTAGGAATCCATACCAAGGTTCCGGTTCGCGTTAGAAAGTCCGAATTCTTGCCGTACGCCTTCAATTTTGAGTATATAGTTCTGAGTTAAGCTCTACCGTGACGTTGTGGGACCCATGTTTAGGACAACCGAGACTAGCTTATCAGGTGAGTTCTAGAGCCCTCTTTTAAATGTTTAAAATAATTGTTTTGGGCTGGTGTGCATACGTAACGAAGTGACGTATTATGAAACGAGGTTTATGAATGATGTTTTGGAAGTAAAGTTATGAAACGTACTTATGAAATGTTTTGCCAAAGAAACGAATGAATGTCTTTAATAAAGCGTACGAATCCTTTAACTTAGGTTTTGAAATAAAAGAAGTGAACACTTATGAAAGTCACAAATGAACGAATCTGCCATGACTCCTTACGTATGGTATTATGGGCCTTACCTTATAGGGGCATTTGAGGTTGGCCAACTGTTGTACAACTGGTTCTTCATGACAGGGAATTACGACGGTCATTCACAGGGTTAATGTGACTACCCTTCATATGTTTTGTCTTCCTAGAGGTAGCAAGCCTTAGGATACCTAGGTGTTGAATGGCCTAGGTAACAAGCCTTAGGTTTCTCCACCAATATGTATGAATGGAATTGACGATTATGAGAAGGGGCGGATTCAATGTATTTCTTGACTTATGTGTTTTGTTATGTTATCGCATGTTTTACGTACGCTTTTGTTAAGTAAATGAATGTTATGTCTTTGGAAAATGTTTATGTTAAAGTTTTATGCTAAGCTAGAACTCACCAGTGTAGCTTACTTTCAGTATGCACATTCAGGTTAAGGACAGGTATGAACGGGCGTGATGCTTGGCAAGCGCCAAAGAGTTACCATGTCGATCTATGAAGTCTGGCATCCCGTTAATTTTATGTTGCTGACAATGATTATGTTTAAGAAAATATTTGTCATTTATGAATGTTGAATAAATTTTAAATATGTATGAAATGAATGATTTCGCTGCGTTATTTGATATTAAAGTTTAAGAATTGTTTGTGAGTGAGTAAATCCAACACGTGAGGCCTCCCTGGTTTGGGGCCTTACAAGAAACTTGAAGTAGAAGTGTAACACCTCAAAATTTCCCATAGAAATTAGGGGCTAAAGATGTTAAGAATTGAAGTCTAGGGGTTGAATTGTATGTTCTCCAAAGATGAAGGACTGACTGTCATGTTCAGATTCAAGCTTCCTACTTCCTTTAAACACTATGCCTTGACTGTAAAGTCATGAGTACGTGATTCATGACCGTACACCCTTAAAGTCAAACTCTTATAGACACGTCTTGTGTTAAAACACCCACTACCTATTGAATAGCAAAGTATGAAAGACACGACATATCAAACAAAGGTAGAACTGTATAACTAACAGTCGATGCTCGAGGACGAGTATCATGTTCGTTTCCTTGGAAACACCGAACCCAACTAGTTCAATGTGTTCCTTACATTTGACTCTTCTAACCGGATTATTTAAATTCCACCTTGTCATGAACCTTGACTTGAATCACCTTACCGATCCATAGCAAGAACCGATCCCACACCAATAAACGACCGACATTATCCTACTTCTCCATATTTCGGATTGTGATTAACCCTATCCCTAATTAGCGTCTCATGGTGTGAATGATCATTATACGCCATTATGTGCTAAAAAGGTACATTATGAATCAAAATAGTCTTGGCTAACGACATGTCACCTCGATTACTATTTCAAATAGCATGCTCACCTTTAGAAATGATGACTAGCTCGTAGTATAGTCCCAGGTTTCAAGAATCTGATACAAGACATAACTAATGTTACGGAAATATTGTCTACGAAAATATTCATTTGGAAATTTCATTCAGAATAACTCCCAACTTCAAGTATTGACAAATTTCATTGAGCCAACTATCAAAGACGTATATTATGTTTATGACCACACTTTGATCTATGAACATTCAAGGCGAATGTTTCATGAAAGATCAAACATTCATATGACGGTATTCATGATATCTGAAAGATAACTTCGTTACCCAAGGGAGTATAAATCTCGTCGCAGTGAGAGGATTGATCTCCGAACCTCCTAGAGTCAGTACACTATGGTGGTAAGCACCTCAATGGCTTTACTCGGTAGCATTGCATGATAATGTAATAATTATCATGTATTGACACTACCGCTGCTAATTGCAGATACATTATTACCCTATACCGGTACTTATTATTCATGGATGTCTGGTGTAACCTTGTCACTCTTAGACTCTAGTACTAGTACAAGCATATCTCAGTTCAATGACCCTTCAAGAACCGCTTGCCCTCATTCAAATTAAGGAACTGTTAATTACCTGATTATGGGACTAACACACAATCATCTCATTAAACCCTCCGATCTATCATCGCTGGACTTTCAATTATTCTCATTTAAATTCTATCATGATTTGGTTCCCATGAGAGGAAACACATATATAAACTTGGAGTATGTGTCCGCAATGTCACACCCCAACCGACGGCGGAATACGTCAGGGCGGGACCTGTAGACTGTTCAAAAGCTCATGATCAAACTAACTTACATAATTTATTGAAATAATTTAAATGTACAAATACACATTAATCAGCCAATCAAAAGCTAACAATAATCCTAGTTTAATTGTCACTAGGTCCATATGCTCCTAAGTGATGAACTTGTACTTCAAATAAATCCACCTGAAACATGTTTAAAATGAGAGGGTCAACTATAAATAGTTGGTGAACATACATTAAGGTATGCATGTATGTTATGGGCTTACCTTTTAGGGGCCTTTGTGGCTGGCCAACTCTTGTACAACTAGGTGGATAAAGTGGTGACGACGGTCACCATGGGATTATCGGGATCCCTATTGAAGGTAATATTCCCTACGAGGGAACAATGTTTAAGGTGAAGGTACATGCTATCCTTTGGGACATCGTGCTTAAGGTGAAGGTGCGTGTATCCTTGTGGTACCGTTCCTAAGGTTCTGTGTCGAACGACTTTGGGGTATCGGGCCCTAGGTTTCACCGCCTACAGGTAATGTACGGTGTCGAAGGGCCTAGTGGTGGCGTGCCTCGGGGTTTCTCCGCCAGTATGCGATGAATGAAATTGACGGTTACGAAAAGGCGCATATTCGGTTCATGTTGACTTATGTTATGATGATATGATTACGAGGTTTTGATGATGTTAAGTTATTGCATATTTTTACGTACGCTTTTATTAAATGAATGAATGTTATGTTTTTGGCAAATGAAAATGTTGAAGTTTTATGTAATGCTAGAACTCACCAGCGTAGCTGACTTTTAGTATGCACATTCAGGTTAAAGACAGGTACGGAGGGACGGTGATGCTTGGCAAGCGATGAAGAGTTACCCGGCTGATACGATGGCTGGTGTGAGACCCAGTAGTCGAGGTCAATATCCATAGTCATATTTGCACATTCCTATTTTATATTTCTTGGAATATTATCTTTGACATGGTATTGTCAGGAGTCTAGGAAAGGGACAAGTGTCATATTTAGTAATTTTTAAGAATTACTACGATATAAACGATAATAAACCGCATTGAACGTTCATTGGTGATTAACGAGATTTTATTCCTGTAAAAGTCTAGGGAGACGCTTTAACATAAAAGCATAAATATTGGTAACTAAACTTTTATAAAAAGTTGACATATAAATAGTTGTTACATGGCTCTATGTTATTTTATGTATACATGTGTTATATTAGTTAAAACATTAACTATGACGGGTTAAATTAGTGGACTAATAAAATAGTCAAGATACAAAATATATATAGTTTTTAATCATAAAAGTTCGTACATCGGGTATTAGATCACGGGAACACCTACCGAGTATACCCTACCTAAAAATCTATCTAACTAAATACTTAGAAATCAACTAGAAGTGAAACAAGACCCAACCCCCACCCTTTTACCCATTTCGACCGAGGAGGGGGGGGGCACCCACACACCATCACCTCCACCACTCCACCACCATACTTGTTGTCATGAGAAGCCATCTCCAATCAAGTAAGAATCAAGCAACCATCAAATCCATCCATTCAAGCCTTACCTTGTAATGATGATAGTGTAGTCCAACACTCCACTCAATCCATCTCATGATGATGATCTTGGACAAGCATACACTCCATCTAATTGGTATATATAGGAGTGTATGGAAAGAAAGCAAGAACTTTCTCTAGCTCCCTCTCTTCCTCTCTGTTTTAACCAGCCCCAAAACATAAGTTACACCCAAAAATCCAGTAACTCAGCTTCTGCCATATTTTTGGCCAACTTTGCAAGACCATATCTCCTTCGTTACTTGGCCAAATCGGTCCATTTTTCTTCTAGAATGAAGCTCCATGTTAAGAAGGAAGAACCCAAGTGGAATCACTCGAATCCATGGAGTGTTCGACCTCCAAACATCCGGCACGAGAAGGCCGCTCAGTGCAGGTCGAATCTGGATATCTCTTTTCATTTTCCTGTTTTGAGGTACCTACACAACTCCAAACCTAGTAATTATTTTTCACATCTCCTCTGGTTTCAATAAACTTGATTTTAGAAGAAAACCCCAAGTCAGTTGGTCTTCTAAAACCATCTAAAAGTCTAATCGAAGTACGCCTAAAAATCTGAGTTTTCAAGAACAAAATAAAACATAAAAGTCTTGATGAGTTTTGGCTTTATTTCTTCATAAGTCATGTTTGAATACATATATTTAAACATGTACATGTTCATACATAAAATACCAAACTAGAAGGACCATGGACAAGACAAGGACACATCAAATATAAACTACATATATATATACTATCGCATAAAATAATACTTGGATGATGGTGTTTTTCATAAACCCTTCATTCCATTCATATGTTATGTTGAAGGATACATGTTCGTGAAGTTATATGATCATGTGTGACTTACCTGGCAAGACCCGAGGTAATGTCCTATGATTCAAGAAGACATACGAACGATTATCATCAACATATGAACGTGAAAGGTGTTACTAAAATTATATGTTTATTGGTAAAATTGTGATATATATGTGTTGATGTACGGTTTTGGTTAAATTATGGAAATATTTTAGGAATTAAAGATTAGTATCCTAATATGAATATTTGATATATGTGCATGGAACATATGAAGAGATTCGGTTAAAAATAAATAATCATATGACATCGTGGAACATAAGTGAATATATTTTAAGTTACAAAAATAATATTTATTTTTGGTAAACTTAATAAGTCACCAATAGGGAAACATATTATTTTCTCAAAAAATATGTAAGCGTCTAGACTGGAATAATAATCACCAACGAGTCGTAAATAAAAACACTATTTTTACTAAATAAAGGCGTACTTAACGGGATTCGTTAAGTCGGATGAACAACTTACGTATAAGACGGGCAGTCTTAACACATTAGTACCCTCGTGTGATTAGGGTACAGATAGACAAGAACTATTAGCACAAGGTGGTTTGCTAGGATTTCATCAAACACAAGGTGAGTTCACGACCCCCTTTTATTTTTCTACTGTTTTGTAAATATCGGGGGAGAAACATACTTACTTGTTATGTTTTGAAAACATGAAATACAATTGCTTATACGTTTGACAATATGAATATTCTGGTTTAACTCTATGTGAGTTTCACTAACCCCTTTTTCTAAGTTTTTGAAATATTTTGGGGTGGAAACATACTTGTAAAGAATTTTTGTATGTAAATGAATGAACTAATGATCAGACCATATGTGTGTATTGAGGGAAAAATGAAGCGCTTAAGGTCCTCGGAATAAAAATTAGTAACCATTAGCTATGGACTTAGCCCGGGATTTTATGGATAGTACTATTGGGGGTGACGCCTCCGGTCATGATTAGTCGCGCTAATCAGGGGTCCAAATGGCCGAATGACCGCATATTGTTTTAACTCGCAGAAAGGCGAGGGGAGGCATAGAAAGTTGGCGTTTGGTTACGGTCTCGTACATTACATATTATTTTGTATTCCTTGCAAGTTTACAAATGGGGTCAATTGATCGGGTTTGTATTCGGATTCATTGGTAATACATACAAAGAGTTTTGATCGGTAAATGATCAGGTTTAAACAATGTATATGTTTTCAAAAGAAAACTAAATATTTTATGACGGTTAAGTCATGGGCATGTTTTCAAAGGAAAACTACTTATTTGATGACGGTTAAGTCATGTATATGTTTTCAAAGGAAAACTACTTATTTGATGACGGTTAAGTCATGTATATATTTTCAAAGGAAAACTACTTTTTTGATGATGGTTGAGTCATGTATATGTTTTCAAAGGAAAACTACTTATTTGATGACGGTTAAGTTATGTATATGTTTTCAAAGGAAAACTACTTCTTTTATGACGGTTAAGTCATGGACATGTTTTCAAAGGAAAACTACTTATTTTATGACGGTTAAGTCATGGACATGTTTTCAAAGGAAAACTACATATTTTATGACGGTTAAGTCATGGACATGTTTTCAAAGGAAAACTACTTATTTTATGACGGTTAAGTCATGGACATGTTTTTCAAACGAAAACTACTTATTTTATGACGGTAAAGTCATGGACATGTTTTCAAAGGAAAACTACTTATTTTATGACGATTAAGTCATGTATACGTTTTCGGGGAAAACTAACTGTACTAAATGAACAAACTCTGTGAACTCACCAACCTTTGTGTTGACACTTTCAAGTATGTTTCTCAGGTAACCTTTAGCCATGGCGCGGTTGGAATAGACTAGCTGTGTTGGAACAAGTCCTAGTAACCGGACGGGCATAGATTATCAAGTCTCAAGTCGACCATTGAACTAGCAGGACTTAGATCATTGTATTTATTTAGTTTTAGTAATCGTATATGTAATCAAGTCTTAGAAATCACCATTACAGCTTCCGCTATCATGTAATGAACCAATCGTTGCAACCTGTATTTATTTATTAAGTAAATAAATTTGGGGGTGTGACAGATTGGTATCAGAGCAATGGTTTTAGCGAATTAGGTTTCCTTAGTGACACCTAGGCTCTAACCGGACTCATTTAGGGACCAAGATTTCTAAGACTTGCATCACACTAAGAACACCTAAGACTTGAGTATGGGAATTCCATCCGTTGCCGAACAATTTGTGTAGACTATTAGTGTATGGAGTTACACTAGGGTATCATTAGCTACACTAATACAATTACATGGCACATGTAATGAACACTTAAACACATACAACAATGTGGAAATAATAAACACTTACAACATGTTATTGTTCGGATTACGAGTCAAGAATAACGGGTACTCAGCATACTGCAACCTTAGAAGATCGAGTTACGAGCTGAGCTTGGGCGACGACGACAGCAATCGTCAGTTACCGATCTTGGTATCACAACAGGTTGAACCCGTACCAGAATTTGTACCTATACCTACACCACACCGACAACTACTCTAGCCGAGGAGGCAACTTTCTTTCTGACGTATGTGCTGTATAAATACTCTAATTCATGAGTTGCCGGATCGAACGAATAGACTTTTTCCATGAGATGTGGCAGACGGGATTGCCCAGACCGAAGGGAATCCAAGGTGGATAAGCAGGACTAAACGGGGGAGAACTCCATGGGTCAGGAGACCTAGACATTCATCAGGATCATGTGGATCCATACGTACGTACATACTTGGAGCATGAGTTGCTCGACCCTAATTTGAGGATCTCTGCCCTACACATAGTGCCTGACTTCCATACACATTTATTCTTGAGAGACACTGGTGGTGCCTCTCTACCGTTAACCTCATCCGGCAACAGCCAGATTCGGTAGACTCATGGGTATTGGTACACATAATTAAGAGTAATCCGATAAAACAATACACACTCCTGCACAAGTGTGCAAACCTGATCTAATGAACATTTCAAATCTCATTGATTTAAAAGTTGGGGATAGAAGGAACACTACAGGGATCATGCAAAGTAAATTATCATTACGGGGGCACACGTAATTATAATTTGCAGTGCATGGGAACTTTAGTGAGTCTTGCTGTCTAAGCTAATGATCAACCCATGTTCTTAGTCACTTGATTAAGGATTGGATCTTAACAAATCAGACTTCTTAAACAGGTGTCCACAAAGTATTTTCCTAGTTCGGGAGGAACGAGAGAAATTCAAATTGAATTCAACCAATCCTTAGTGAATCCTGAACGACAAAGGATTTCGCACATTCATTCTTTGAAATTCTACTTGTCAGGAATGGTTCAAATTGAGCATTACCACAACTAACTCTTAAAATAATTGCACAATTATTGTGGGAGATTATAAAGTAATCTCAGGATCCATCATACAGTTCAATCTCACAATAGCTTGAAAGTTACGCCAAAAGTGCTATGCACTAACTTCGGTGATGGGGCAGAAAATTTATGCTGACCCGCATACACATAGCAGCGATGGGGTATTGTGGAAGCTCGACATGAGATAAGTAGGTAATCTAAAATTTTAGAATATTTGACAAACAGGGTTGTTCTCACAACCATTGACATTCAGTACACCTTTAAGTCCGACTATTCTCCCAGTGATGAATAGGTCGGGGATGATGCTCAAGCGAATGCCAAAGAAACCTAAGTGTGGACTGATGACTATTGTCGCACTAACAGAAAAACGACATACAAAACTTTTGAAGGTTTCCCAAATGCAGAATTTCTTGCTAATCTCATTAACTCATGATATGCATAAGGGACGTAAGCATGAGTTGTTCAATATAGACCACTGTCCATAAAGATTCAAGAAGGATAGTTTGATACCCTTTGTACCCGCACTTTCCCAAAGATCATCTTGTTGAATGGATCCCAGATTTCAGCATAGAGGAGAGGCGTGATCACATCTTTCGCTCCTAATTTTCTATAATTAAGAAGCTCTAGATCATCTATTGTTAAGAAATGACCTTTTAACGCAGGCTCAGTAAGAGTATAAAGTTTTCGATGTTAAACACTCATTACCTCAATTTTATCCTTGTGCTAAGGATTTTGAGGATATAACCTATATGAGTGGAATACGTAACAATAAGTCACCAAAGCACCATTCAAACACTAAGGAAGTGCATACACACTGTATGACTAATAGTTGGCTATCAACCCTTTCTGCCAACTTAATGTGTTGACAAACCCGTAGCCCATTTTGGGAAAAGCACTAATTCGATGAGACCATTCTCACAGTATCGCTGTTCATTTCCTCACCTAAACAGAATGTGAATATTCCAAACATACATAGAACTTTGTATGACTTACATACTTCGAGAGTATGGTCGTCAAGCCATGAGTTTACATATCAGGACGTTACAACCCAAAGGCTGGTCTGCCTCAGAAAAGTGGTACAAGCAAAGGGTAAAGTGGTGATTAGACTCGAACTTTTCTAGTGAGAGCACACAAGGAATCTTGAAATATTAAATCAATTATGACCCATTTTAATGGAAGATCATAGATAACACGAAACCTGAATTAAGAATAAAGTCTTAGTCCGAGAAAATGCTTTCGAAAAGCATAAGAGGGACAAACATAAAGTTTCATTCGTCGAGTAATTCTTTCCTAAGATCTACAGAGATCTGCTTTTGTGACAAAGTGCGTAGACGAATAGAGGGTATGTGCCAACATACGCTCAAGATTCGCAGGCACCATCCCTTTCATTACCAGGAACGAGCATCACATAACCCTACCGTATTGAGGGTAATCAAATAAAGGGGTTCTTGCACGTTTAATATAGTTAGTCGGAGAAGTATTCGCTTTGCTTTCGAATACCGACTACCAAGTAAATGGAATCAAACAATTGGAGCCTAAGTTGGATGATACAGATAGAATTTGGGTACCAGGTATCGGTAGCCTATGTGGGAGGTTATGGATGAAGTCCATAAGCCCAAGTACTCCGTTCATCCAGAATCAAATAAAACGTATAAGGATCCCGAGGAACTCCATTATGTGGCAAAACATGAAAGAAGAAACTGCTATCTATGTTGGGAGATAACCGACAGTGAAAGCAGAATGTTAGGAATCACCTGAGTGAACACAACAACCGCATATTCCTCAATGGAAATGGGAGGAGAATTCCATAGATTTCATTACAAATCTACCCAGAACATCTAGCGGCTATGATACTATATGGGTAATCATCAGTCGTTTGACGAAATCCGATCACTCCCTACCAATCAAGGAGACAGATAAAAGTAAGAAGCGTGCAAGGCTAAATATTAAGGAAATTGAGGCTAGGCATGGCATGCCAGTTTCCATTTTCTCTAATAGGGACAGTCGATTCATGTCAAGAATCTGGCAGTCTGTACAAGAAGCCTTGGGCACACGCCTTGACATGAGCACTGCATATCATCCCCATATGAACGGTCAAGGTAAAAGGACCATCCAAACTTTAAAAGATGTGTTCTGTGCGTGTGTAATCGATTTCAGAGGAAATAGGGATACTCATCGCCGTTGGCTGAGTTTTCATATAATAACAACTACCATACCAGCATTAAAGCCGCTCCGTTGAGGCTTTGTATGGTTGTAAGTGTCGCTCATCACTATGTTGGGCGGAGGTTGGCAAAAAACATTTGACTGGTCCTGAGATTGGCCAGGAAACCATTGACAAGATCGTCGAAATCAAAGATCGTCTTAAAGCCACTCAAGACAGACGAAAGAGAGTTGTACTAGAAACAGACGAAATCCATTAGAATTCCAAATTGGAGACCGAGCCTTGTTAAAGGTCTCACTAAACATAACCATAAATACATCAGAGAGTTTGATATACGGGCTAGGGTTGGCCCAGCAACCAACAAACTTACGTTGTCACGGGGAACTAAACAATATACACGATGCGTTTCATGTGTCAAATCTCAAGAAGTGTTTATTAGACGAAACGTTAATCATACCGTCTGGTGAGATTCACATAGGTGACAAACCACACCCTGTTCAGGAACCTATTGAAAACACTGGCTAAAAAGTCCAGGGAACAGGGCGTAATCGTATTGAATTGGTTAAGGTACCTTAGGACTCGAAGCGTGACCCTAATGGGAACACGAAGATCAAATGAAAAATCGAGTACCAGACCTTGTTCACGAATACACCAATTCAAGATAACATCAACTGAATTTCGGGACGAAATTCTCTCTAACATGGGGAGAATGTGACACCCAGTAGTCAAGGTCAATATCCATAGTCATATTTGCACATTCCTATTTTATATTTATTGGAATATTATCTTTGACATGGTATTGTCAGGAGTCTAGCAAAGGGACAAGTGTCATATTTAGTAATTTTTAAGAATTACTACGATATAAACGATAATAAACCGCATTGAACGTTCGTTGGTGATTAACGAGATTTTATTCCGGTAAAATTCTAGGGAGACGCTTTAACATAAAAGCATAAATATTGGTAACTAAACTTTTATAAAAAGTTGACATATAAATAGTTGTTACATGGCTCTATGTTATTTTATGTATACATGTATTATATTAGTTAAAACATTAACTATGACGGGTTAAATTAGTGGACTAATAAAATAGTCAAGATACAAAATATATATAGTTTTTAATCATAAAAGTTCGTACATCGGGTATTAGATCACGGGAACACCTACCGAGTATACCCTACCTAAAAATCTATCTAACTAAATACTTAGAAATCAACTAGAAGTGAAACAAGACCCAACCCCCACCCTTTTACCCATTTCGACCGAGGGGGCACCCACACACCATCACCTACACCACTCCACCACCATACTTGTTGTCATGAGAAGCCATCTCCAATCAAGTAAGAATCAAGCAACCATCAAATCCATCCATTCAAGCCTTACCTTGTAATGATGATAGTGTAGTCCAACACTCCACTCAATCCATCTCATGATGATGATCTTGGACAAGCATACACTCCATATAATTGGTATATATAGGAGTGTATGGAAACAAAGCAAAAACTTTCTCTTGCTCCCTCTCTTCCTCTCGGTTTTAACCAGCCCCAAAACATAAGTTATACCCAAAAATCCCGTAACTCAGCTTCTGCCAGATTTTTGGCCAACTTTGCAAGACCATATCTCCTTCGTTACTTGGCCAAATAGGTCCATTTTTCTTCGAGAATGAAGCTCCATGTTAAGAAAGAAGAACCCAAGTGTAATCACTAGAATCCATGAAGTATTCGACCTCCAAACATTCGGCACGAGAAGGCCGCTCAGTGCAGGTCGAATCTGGATATCTCTTTTCATTTTCCTGTTTTGAGGTACCTACACAACTCCAAACCTAGTAATTCTTTTTCACATCTCCTCTGGTTTAAATAAAATTGATTTTAGAAGAAAACCCCAAGTCATTTGGTCTTCTAAAACCATCTAAAAGTCTATTCGAAATATGCCTAAAAATCTGAGTTTTCAAGAACAAAATAAAACATAAAAGTCTTGATGAGTTTTGGCTTTATTTCTTCATAAGTCATGTTTGAATACATATATTTAAACATGTACATGTTCATACATAAAATACCAAACTAGAAGGACCATGGACAAGACAAGGACACATCAAATATAAACTACATATATATATACTATCACATAAAATAATACTTGGATGATGGTGTTTTTCATAAACCCTTCATTCCATTCATATGTTATGTTGAAGGATACATGTTCGTGAAATTATATGATCATGTGTGACTTACCTGGCAAGACCCGAGGTAGTGTCCTATGATTCAAGAAGACATACGAACGATTATCATCAACATATGAACGTGAAAGGTGTTACTAAAAATATATGTTTATTGGTAAAATTGTGATATATATATGTGTTGATGTACGGTTTTGGTTAAATCATGGAAATATTTTAGGAATTAAAGATTAGTATCCTAATATGAACATTTGATATATATACATGGAACATATGAAGAGATTCGGTTAAAAATAAATAATCACATGACATCGTGGAACATAAGTGAATATATTTTAAGTTACAAAAATAATATTTATTTTTGGTAAACTTAATAAGTCACCAATATGGAAACATATTATTTTCTCGGAAAATATGTAAGCGTCTAGACTGGAATAATAATCACCAACGAGTCGTAAATAAAAACACTATTTTTACTAAACAAAGGCGTACTTAACGGGATTCGTTAAGTCGGATGAACAACTTACGTATAAGACGGGTAGTCTTAACACAATAGTACCCTCGTGTGATTAGGGTCAGATAGACAAGAACTATTAGCACAAGGTTGTTTGCTAGGATTTTATCAAACACAAGGTGAGTTCACGGCCCCCTTTTATTTTTCTACTGTTTTGTAAACATCGGGGGAGAAACATACTTACTTGTTATGTTTTGAAAACATGAAATACAATTGCTTATACGTTTGACAATATGAACATTCTGGTTTAACTCTATGTGAGTTTCACTAACCCCTTTTTCTAAGTTTTTGAAATATTTTGGGGTGGAAACATACTTGTAAAGAATTTTTGTATGTAAATGAATGAACTAATGATCAGACCGTATGTGTGTATTGAAGGAAAAATGAAGCGCTTAAAGTCCTCGGAATAAAAATTGTAACCATTAGCTATGGACTTAGCCCGGGATTTTATGGATAGTACTATTGGGGGTCACGCATCCGGTCATGATTAGTCGCGCTAATCAGGGGTCCAAATGGCCGAATGACCGCATATTGTCTTAACTCGCAGAAAGGCGAGGGAAAGTTGGGGTTTGGTTACGGTCTCGTACATTACATATTATTTTGTATTCCTTGCAAGTTTACAAATGGGGTCAATTGATCGGGTTAGTATTCAGATTCATTGGTAATACATACAAAGAGTTTTGATCGGTAAATGATCAGGTTTAAACAATGTATATGTTTTCAAAGGAAAACTAAATATTTTATGACGGTTAAGTCATGTTTCAAAGGAAAACTACTTATTTGATGACGGTTAAGTGATGTATATGTTTTCAAAGGAAAACTACTTATTTGATGACGGTTAAGTCATGTATATGTTTTCAAAGGAAAACTACTTATTTAATGATGGTTGAGTCATGTATATGTTTTCAAAGGAAAACTACTTATTTGATGACGGTTAAGTCATGTATATGTTTTCAAAGGAAAACTACTTATTTTATGATGGTTAAGTCATGGACATGTTTTCAAAGTAAAACTACTTATTTTATGACGGTTAAGTCATGGACATGTTTTCTAAGGAAAACTACATATTTTATGACGGTTAAGTCATGGACATGTTTTCAAAGGAAAACTACTTATTTTATGACGGTTAAGTCTTGGACATGTTTTTCAAAGGAAAACTACTTATTTTATGACGGTAAAGTCATGGACATGTTTTCAAAGGAAAACTACTTATTTTATGACGATTAAGTCATGTATACGTTTTCGGGGAAAACTAACTGTACTAAATGAACAAACTCTGTGAACTCACCAACCTTTGTGTTGACACTTTCAAGTATGTTTCTCAGGTAACCTTTAGCCATGGCGCGGTTGGAATAGACTAGCTATGTTGGAACAAGTCCTTGTAACCGGACGGGCATAGATTATCAAGTCTCAAGTCGACCATTGAACTAGCAGGACTTAGATCATTGTATTTATTTAGTTTTAGTAATCGTATATGTAATCAAGTCTTAGAAATCACCATTACAGCTTCCGCTATCGTGTAATGAACCAATCGTTGCAACCTGCATTTATTTATTAAGTAAATAAATTTGGGGGTGTGACAGTTGGCATCCTGTTATGTTATGTTTATGTTATGTAATGAATGTTTTAGACAATATTTACACTTCCGCATGTTACTGTTATGTTTAAATGAAAGTATTTCCGCTGCGTTATTTGATATTTAAGTTTAAGAACTGTTTGTGAATGAGTAAATCCAACAAGTGAGGCCTCCCGGGTCCGGGGCCTTACAGCATACATATTACACGGTTTGATTGTACACCTAGTTTCAACTATAGATTCCCTATAAAATGCCTTATTTACCATATGTCATATGAATTGTATAATCTATTTGAAAATAGCATGAGATATCTAAACCTCGCTGTCATGGCCCTCATCATTGATGATTTTAGGCAACATATATGATACACATAGGTACTAGAAGTTGAACTTGAGCGTTTTGCAAAGGAATACTTTTTTACTTCAATCTCACTCTTACACTTAGTATTTGATGTTGGAATGGGTCGACATTCTCGTTGTAAGAAGAGATAACAAGGTTAAGCATGAGGAATGTGAACATCCCCATTATCAAATTTTTATATTTTTTTATATTAGGAGCTTGCCTCTTTGCGGTAAAGCATGATCAGGTGATGTTTACGAGTTGCAGTCGCGGTTAGTTGGCGTACTATTTACGAAAATTGTATTTTCATCTATAATCTTCACAACTAATCAGTTGTTGAAGACATTTTTCTTCTCAGGGAGTGATAAGAATTATGCATCAAAGGGATGCTGACAAGATTTCACGTAGATGTGACATTTCTTGTATATAATAGGTCAGTCTTAGATAAGGTAGGAACAAGTAACTTATGTTCGATTTCCAAGGCTCATTTTACATACATGTGTGAATATAAAGATTGCCAAGAGAGGTGAATCATAATAGTTCACTCAGGGTTTTATGCTCAGGGGTTGAAGACTTCTGGGTTAGACTTCCACGTAGACCTTGCTGGTCACTCCTTTATGCGTGCGTCTCTAGCCGGTAGTTGAAATGAAATCCGTCAACATTCGATGTGATAGAGCATGGGAGGCATACCGAAGCGTATTGAATTCAATGTGCACCAATTAATATAACCACAAAACATACTAGGACAATTGATAGTAACTAACTGAATGAAAGAGATGATATTAGGTGTACAAAGGTGTATGCATAAGTTCCAATCGATGTCACGAGTTGGTAGAAAACCAAAGTGAGGGAGTTGTAGTAATAGAAATGATTTAATAAGGATAGGAGTTGAATGAGTTCATAGTGTGCGTGGCTAGTTGAAGTGTTTGTCGGAGCCGCCTCGAATATCAGCAATTCCTGTAAGACTTGTAGAGCGTCTGGCTAGAAAATATGGTCAGTGTGTCCGAAGAGTTGAAATAGGGTTTGAGTATAAATAAGGGCCAGATCCTACGTCGTCATGAGGTTGTTAGAACATAAGAATTGAAGACATGTTCAAGGTACTAGGTTTGTACCAACGTAACAAGATTAACGTCAAAGGTGATAGAGTGATTACTAAGGAACAGGAGACGAGGTCGTGTAAATTTCTAATGCGTGCTTGTCGGTTTGTTGAAACTGCCGAATAGAAGGTCGGATTTACGATGACGAAATAAGGCACAGACTTATGGTTATGTTTGCGTCATCAATAGTAGCTAATTATTACATCCTACTTAGGTCATCACCTCATGATTTCCTAGAATTCACAAGTACATGTAAATTCACAATTACGTGAAATCAAGTGAAATTGTCAATTTACTTCACTTGATCACTCTAGTATTCTCCTATACTGGGTCATAATGTAGATGCCTATCATTTTCGTATTGATACGTATGTTAGATGTTAGCCAAGTATGCCACACAATTGTTCCTAGTGTCAATGTAGCTAATGATACCCTAGTGCAATCATATACACTAACAGTTGACTCAAATGGTCTGGCAACGGTTGGAATTTCTGTACTCGAGTCTGAGGTGTTCCTGGTGTAATACAAGTGTATGAAATCTCGATCCTTAGATACGTGCGGTTAGAGCCTATGTATCACTAAGGAAACCTAATTCGCTAAAACCATTGGCTTTGATACCAATATGTCACACCCCCAAAATTATTTACTTGATAAATAACTCAAGGTTGTAACGACTAATATCATTACATACTTGCGGAAGCTAAATGAAGATTTCTAAAGTGTTGAACACCATTACAAGTACTAACATAAACTAGTACAATGTTCTAGAACCATATAAGTCAAATCTGTCTCGATGTTTGACAAACAGGTCTCTTCAGCTTCTAGGGTTTAATCCAAATGACTAGCCTATTCCAACAGTGCTATTGCCAGACAATACCTGAAAAACATGCTTGAAAGTGTTAACATAAATTTGGTGAGTTCACAGGTTTGAGTGCCACAATAGAAGATCATTTTCTTGTAAAACATTTGAAACATACCCTGAGGATTTTGTAAAACTTCCCTTTATAAATCTGGAAAGCAATGTAGTTGGAATTCCCGCAGGACATTCCCTTGGAATATTTGTAAAACGTTTTATTGGATAATATGGTTGGAATTCCCCTTGGGACATTCCCTTGAAATGTTTGTAAAACGTTTCGTCAAAAGCATGATAACACACATTCAATAATCTTATTGAACTCATCGTTGGACATCATGGTGGACATGTATGGAAAGCTTTTGATAAATTGGAAAAAAAATAAAATATCGTAACTGTGTTAAACGAGCCCTAGGATGATCTATTGTTGTCTAGCTAGGATCAACAAAAAGTAATGCAATTACCATGAGTAACCAACCCTAGACGGTTCTTGATTTTTGCCCCGTCAATGTTCAATCACAAACATTGAAGTGAAATTTCTGGATAATATGCATCCATTAACTGATAGTTGGCGCGACCAACTTGATGAATGGGGGTGTCAACCCAGTAGTACTATTCATATATTCCTAGGCTAACTCCATAGCTAATGGTTATAGTGTGTGTTCCTAGGGACTTTGGTTGTGATGTCCTTGTAAACCCATTTGAGATCGGAATACCTCGTTATCATGTGAGGACCTTGTATGTCTTTGTAAACTTTGTGTGATTGAAAACGTCGTATGTTTTTGTAAAACTGGAATGTCTTTGTAAGGCTGGAATGTCTTTGTAAGACCGAAATGTCTTTCTAACACTGGAATGTCTTTGTAAAACTGGAATGTCTTTGTAAAACTGGAATGTCTTTATAAAACTGGAATGTCTTTGTAACACTTGAATGTCTTTGTAAGACTGAAATGTCTTTGTAAAACTGGAATGTCTTTGTAAGACTGGAATGTCTTTGTAAAATTGGAATGTCTTTGTAAAACTGAAATGTCTTTGTAAAACTGGAATGCCTTTGTAAGACTGGAATGTCTTTGTAAGACTGGAATGTCTTTGTAAAACTGCAATGTCTTTGTAAAACTGAAATGTTTCGAGGAAGCGGATACCAGTTTTTAATTGTAAGTTTGTTCAACTCCCGGTAATCAATACACATTCTAAAGGTTCCATCCTTTTTCTTCACAAACATTACCGGAGCTCCATAGGGTGAGAAACTTGGTCTTATGAAACCTTTATCAAGTAACTCTTGCAGTTGGCTTGATAATTCCTGCATCTCGGAAGGTGCTAGACGATACGGCGATCGCGTAACCGGTGCGGCTCCTGGTACTAGATCGATTCGGAATTCGACTTGTCTCGGAGGTGGTAATCCAGGTAAGTCTTTGGGAAATACCTCAGGGTAATCCCTAACGATCGGTATGTCCTCAAGTCGACGTTCCTCGGTTTTCTTCTCGATGACGTGAGCTGGGAATGCGCAATAACCCTTGCGTAGATACTTACAGGCTTTCATGCAGTTTATCATTCTCAACATTGTTCCACTTTTTTCGCCTTTGAATTGAAATAATTTCTCCGCTTGGTAGTGGGATACGTACAACCTTTTCGAAGCATACGATCTCGGCATGGTTTTTCGATAACCAGTCCATGCCAATGATGATGTCGAAACTCCCCAGATCCACAGGTAGAAGGTCTATACTAAATTTATGGTTTTCTAGACTTAAAGTGTAATCCTGAATGACCTTTCTAGTTTTAATTAATTTCCCATTTGCTAATTTAATTGTATAACTTTGATCTAGTTTGCTGGCCTTAATACCGAGTAAATATTTAAAATCATTTAACACAAAGCTCATAGCAGCAACCGAATCGAAAAGTACAGAGGCGTAGTCATTATTTATCGGGAACGTACAAGTGACAATGTTCGGGTCCTGGCTTACATCCCCGACACCCATCACAAATGCTCTCCCTGATGCCTGAGCGTTGTTCTGATTCTTCCACTTGGGACAGTCCTTCTTGAAGTGCTTTAGATCACCACATTTAAAACATCCCTGCTTAGCTTTAACCGTGGGGTTGGTGTTGATTCAACAATATTGTGTGGTATGTCCAAACCTTCCACACTTCCCATATTTGATGCATCCTCCCCCGTGAGGATACCCACACTTAGTACACCTCGGCAGTGTCACACCCCAACTGACGGCGAAATACGTCGGGGAGGGACATGTAGACTGTTCAAAAGCTCATGATCAAACTAAATTACATAATTTATTGAAATAATTTAAATGTACAAATACACATTAATCAACCAATCAAAAGCTAACAATAATCCTAGTTTAATTGTCATTAGGTCCATATGCTCCTAAATGATGAACTTGTACTTCAAATAAATCCACCTGAAACATGTTTAAAATGAGAGGGTCAACTATAAATAGTTGATGAGCATACATAGGTTTACATATCTCATGCAGTTCTCAAATAGTTTATACAATTCATATGACTTATGGTAAATACGGCATTTTATGGAGAATCTATAGTTGAAACTAGGTGTACAATCAAACCGTGTAATATGTATGCATAGTCCCCCGGACTGCGTGAAGTACCAAAATGTATACACTAACCCGCCAAGGTTCGTGTTAAGTAATGTATCGGTTTCCCCTATAAATGATCATGTTAGGTACTACCTTAGGCTTGCCGCGCAAGTTAATGATTGTACTAGTGTGTCATGTATATGTAGTTCAACTTATAGCATTCAAGCACAAATTACACAAATAGTCATAATGTAGAATTGTATATTGTAATTGTAAATAGTTTTCAATGCAAAACATGTTTCACCCCAAAATGTACAAAAATGAAAAGGGGCTATGTAAAACTTACCTGATTTGTGTACTAGTAGTGGATAGCACCACACAAGGATGCAATAGAAAACACAAGAGTTTGCATGTGAACCGTCTATGTATGCCCTAGGATTATAAGCTTGATAATTAGGGACACATGGGATATTGTGACGATGACACGAAAGAGTGAACGTTCTAAGACGCACTAACGATTAAAGAGTAGACGAACTTGTCCATGGGAATAGAGGATTTTCTTAATATAATAATTATTAAGATAAAAACGTTTCGTGTCGAACGTTAATAATGGATAATATTAATTAATAAATATTTGTAGGTTTTCGCCATTAGAATGGACTAAAGAAATAATATAACTTATTATGCTATTTTTATACTTAGCAAAAAAACTCAATAAATAAATTGTGTGACAAAAAAAAATAATAAATCTATTATTTTTATACGAGGATATAAATGTGGGTAAATAACATAGATAAATATATTATTTATTAGCTTGAAACGTCTCACAATATTTATAAACGTGGCAAAATAATATATAAACATATATCATTTTTATAATTGGGGTCACGGGTTGGAAATAATATAAATATTTTATTTTATAAGTGGGTAAAAATAGTGATTTATGGGTTACAAATCAAACCCGAGCTCACAGGTGTTTTTTTCGGGGTTTAAACTCATTAATATAATATTATAATAATAAGGGATAATGGTTTTATATTAAAATATTAATTAAAAACTGATTTAAAAAGAAATGGGTGTGGGGAGACTCGAACCCGGGTCTCTCCCAAACATGCACACAGCCTTAACCATCTCTGCCCGCTAGGGATTCGCAATCAAATCGGGACTCAAATGTTTTTAACATACAGATCTTGAGAGCACTCCTCCCCCATGCAAGTCGAACCCAAACCAGACCCAAAACCATGCGAATTCGATCGTGTTTGACTCAAAAGATAAAGGGGTTTTGTTCATTAACATTAAACGAGTCTGTGGTGGGATTTAATCGTAAAAACAACAGGTTCATGGTCGTTTAATTTAAGAAATAAGGACCGAAAACCCTAGTTATGAACATCAAATCAAATTGAATGATTCTGATGATGAAAGTTGTTAGGATCATAGGGCTTTTAACAAAAAGGGAATTGCGAATCTGCTGGTATAAATTAATTGGATTTAAAAAGTTGTTAGGATTGAAATCCCCAAATCGTTTTAAGTACAAACCCTAGTTATAGGATCTTGAAAAATTTGGTGTTGTTAGATTCAATTAGCATAGGGCTATTACAGAGCAAGAGATTGCGAAACTACCCATACTAATCAATTGGATTTTGATCATGTTTAGGTTAGGGTTCGATTAAACTGTAAATCGTAAGAACCCTAGAACTGGTTTGTGATCAAATCGATGTTGTAAGCCCCAATAATCATAGGGCTTTCATTCAATTGGTTAAAACGATGCTACTGGTGTATTTAATTACCTGAAATAATGTTGGGATGGTGGAGATCGATCAAACCATAGTTGTGGCTCTGCAAGCTTCACCTCCGGCTGCTCCGGCTACTTCTCCGATCGATGTGAGTCGTGCAAAATCTTCAGGGGTGTTCGTAAGAGGTGCGCAGGGTGTTCAATTGTGGGATTATCACGTGAATTCGACTAATTTGATGACCAACTAATCATTGCCGACGGTTATGAGGTTAATGCCCATAATTGGGTTTAATTCGCGATTGATGGAGTTGTTAATTGGCCTCATAATGGCCGTGAATGGTATTAACTTGAATAACGGTTACTGAATCAAACAGAATTCTATCATTGGATTCAAATTCGGATTAAAACTGCGAGTTTGACTTCTAAAAGTCAACAAAATTGACTTTTGGGTAAGTACAGAAACAGTCCCTATAGTTTCATGTATTCAGGTTTAGGAATTTGGCAGAAAAGACCCTTGTGGTTTGAATTGAGTTAGAACGTGGTTAGTTGACTTTCTAAAGTCAACATAAATACAATTTTGTGCATTTTGACCTCAAAGTCAACCGGATTTGGATTTAAACTAATGAAACAACTAGTCCCTCTAGTTTTAGTTTAATAATTGACATATTTAGTCCCTGGAGTTAGAGATAGTAAACTAAGTTAAGATTTAACTGGATTTAGTTAACGGAGTTAACCTAAAAATCCGGGTTGTCACAGGCAGCGTCCCATTGTATTCCTTTCTTTCCATAGTATTGGCTGCAAAAGCCTTCACGGTTTCCTGTTTCTTGAACTCTTGCTTTCCAGATTTGGCACTCGGCTTTCCCATCCATTTCCTTTTTTCCCTAGATTTACTTTCTCAAACTCCTTCTTCCCAAATAATCCATTACGCACAGCATCATCTCTTAACTTGAATGCTAGAGTTATAGCATTCTTGGCATCCATAGGATTTGATGAAGTTACCATACTATGGATTTGAGGCGCAAGGCCTCCCAAATACCTCTCGACACGCTTATGTTCTGATGTGACCATGTGCGGTACCAGAATTGCCAGTTCATTAAAACGGGTAGTGTAACCAGCCACGTCATCTCCATTCATTTACAAATTCCACATCTCAGCCTCAATTTTATGTAATTCGTTTTGAGGGCAGTATTCCTCGATCATCATACTCTTCAGTTCATCCCATGATAGTTGATATGCTGTATGTCTCCCCAAAGTCTTTACTTGAGAATTCCACCAGGTCAATGCCTTATCAGTGAGCGTGCAAGTAGAATACTTCACCATGCAGTCAGCGGTGCACTTACTAATATCAATCACCGATTCCATCTTTTCAATCCACCTCATCAGATCTACTGCACCCTCCGTGCCATTGAAGCTGTGAGGGTTGCAGGATAGGAAGGCCTTATAGGTGCACTTCCTGCTCGAAGCATCTCCAGAGCCTCCGGCTGTGCCACTGCCTCCTGCACCTCCTCCGCCGGTACAACTTCCATTCCTTCCGTCGTTATTCCGATTGACTTCATACTGCTCCATGGAGGCAGCTACACGTTGTGATATGAGTTGCTCCGCGTATGCGGAAATCGTCGTGTTGTTTTCATCGATGGTGTCACGGGGCTTCCTTTTCTTAGGTTCCATGGTGTTCTTTCTAACATATAATTTAAAAAGAAACAACATTATACAATAATAATGATACAACATGACATAAGGATACAACAACATCAATGCAAACAACCATCACATACATAGTTAAAACATAATCAGTACATAGTTCCAACATAGGAACTCAAAATAGATAAGTTTTTCATAAATCATCCGTACTAAGTTTTAACTACATAACGTGCTACGGGCACAACCCGCCCATAATAGGTCTAAAAATAGGAAAGCGTTCAGTAACCGAGGTCATCATAGCCTACATGCGTGCCTCAGCTAAAGTAGCTCGGAGCTCAGCCTCAATCGCCCTCTGCTCGGCTACCTCTTCTCTCCGCTCAGCGGCGGTGGTCCTTAGCTCCATCTCTGCTAGTCTCCTCTCGACCTCCACCAATCGGTTAGCTGCGTTATGAAGGGACTGGTCGTATAGCTCTTGATCCTCCAACACCCCTAAGACGTGCACTTTCAGGTTTTGTATAGTCGCCATGTCCTCCTGGATGTATCCTACATCAGTCTCTAGTAGGCGGATCTGCTCCCCGTGTGTATCGCTATGGGCCACTAGTATGGGGACAGTGCATTCCACACACTCCCCCGTGAGGTGTAAGGGTCGTGATATGCATGATAATCCGGTGATGTCGCAAGTCATAGGAAGGTCATCCTCTACTCTCCACATCTGGATCGCCCGAGAAAACCACTTCCAAGCCAACATATCCACTCTAGGTCCTCTGGGCGTGGGCTCATTTATAGGCTCAGCCATCTTGTGGATCACTTTCCTAACTACGAAATCTAAATGGTGCTTTGTCGCCCTGGTGTCATGGTCTGTAGTCGGAATGGGGTTAGTGTGTGACATGATGTGACTACAATATCCATATGACATGATGAATGGTTATGCAATTCTTATGCAATGAAAACTTTTTAGCAAGTCATTTAAATTATAGACTAGGTTCAGTTTTAGCCCCTAGTTCGCTATAATCAATGGCTCTGATACCAATCTGTCACACCCCGCCAAGTCGAAAACGCGAGGCGTAACGTTCAAGTTTTCCAAAGCAAGGAATACAAATAATATATTAATACATGAGACCGTAACCAAACCATAACTGGTGAATGCCCCTCCCTCGCTTTACCACGAGAACGGAATAAGACAATATGTAGCCATTTGACCCTTCAGGTCACTGGTTAGCGCGACTAACCATGACCGGGGGCGTCACCCCCAATAGTACTATTCATAGAATCCTAGGCTAAGTCCATAGCTAATGGTTACAAATGATAGTGATGTTCAGGGGACTTTTAGTGCTCTATGTGTTTCCTCATGCAAACATAACAGCCTGGTCTTTGTTCGTTCATTAATGTATGAAAACAGTTACAAGTATGTTTTCCCCCCAAAAGCATTTCGAAACAGTAAAAAGGGGACAGTGAAACTCACCTTGTTAACAATGTGAGCTAGCAAATAATCATGTGTAAATATAGGCCCCACCTATCCGTACCCTAATCACACAATGGTACTTATGTATTAATACTACCCGTCTTAAATGCAAGTTGTTCACATGACTTAACGAATCCCGTTAAGTACTTCTTTTGTTTAGCAAAAACGGTGTTTTCCATGTTACGACTCATTGGTGATTATTATACCGGTCTAGACGCTTACATATTTTCCAAGAAAATATTGCGTTTCCATATTGGTGATTTATTACGTTTACCATAAATAAATATTATTTTTGTATTGACTTATAATTTATTCACATTAGGGTTCACGTATATACATACAATTATTTCTCAAAATAATTATATACAATCTCAAATATCGTTCAAGTATATCCATGCATGTTAATTATTCCACGTACGTACAAACCACGTTACTAGTACACATGCAAATACTTATATTCCGAACGACATTTATTAACTTAGTTATATTTATCACATGCGTACATGCACATAAATCATCAAGTACATAATGTTACTATCTTTTCATCGATTAACATAAATTCCTTTATGAATCTACTTCATAAACATGCATGTATACATAAATATTTAGGCCATATATATCATATTCGCTTTTTTTATGTTTTGACACTAACTGTCATCAAGTTATAGCACGTGTGTGTATATATATATATATGTTTTCAAATCATTTAAACATCTCGTAAAACAAGTCCATGATCACACTTCAAAATGTACATTTGTGTATCCATATGTTACGGTTTTATATATATCTTATATATATACTCAACAAGTTTTAAGTCAACAAACTACAATCCTACACATGCATATATAGATCTCGATGTATACACATACATTTAACAACTTGTCCAAGTTAGCTGAATACCATTATACATATACCTGCATATATATATATATATATATATATATATATATATATATATATATATATATATATCGTCTCATGCATACATATACATATACTTACCAATTTCCAAATTAACACTACAATCATATATGTATCTATATATCACGATTTCCATATATATATATATGCATTCATGCTCAAGCATTTTTCATCAAGTGTTAACCATACTTTTAGATCAATAACCACCACTTATCATCATATGTTCAAAACAATAAAATATACACATACATATGCAAAATTCGGCCACATATATATACACATACAAAACTTGAGCTTTTAACCTATTAAAGTTAAAATTTATAAAATCCCAAAAACCTTTAGAGATGGTTTCGTTTTTAGGGTGAACACCAAGCTTAAAAACTAGAATAAAAGATGAAACTAGAGATTTGGAGTCAGTTTTTCATACCGCTAGACTTGCTAGGGAAGAATAACAAATGGATGGTGGTGATGGCTTGATCTTCCTAGTGAAAGCTTCCTAAATCTCCAAGAATCCTTTTGAATCTTCAGGCCTTCTAGCTAGTCACCTCTAAGAGAGTTTGTTCTTGGTTTTTGAAAGAATGAAGTGTGTGCGCGTGTTGTGTGTGTCGTGTATAAGGAGAAAGAGAAAGAGAAAGAGAGATTGAGTGTTTGACTATTCAATGATCATTACAAAGGAATGGGTAATGTGATGGATTTGACTCTTGCCTTGTTCCATGGTTGAAGGAGTATGGATGAGTATGACAACAATCATGAAAGAAGATGGGAACTTGGTAAGGTGGGTGGCCCCACCGCACTTCGGCCGTAAGGGGTGTAAGGGGGGGTGTTTGGTCTTGTCCAATCACTAGTTACATTCTAATGGATAGTTTAAATAGGTCTAAGATAGTGTAAACCGGTAGGTGCTCCAGTGATATAATACCCAGTGCAATAACTTTAACTATTAAAATATCATATGTTTTGTGTAGTTTGACTAGTTTTAATAATTTGCTAGTGAATCCTGACATAACTAATGACTTAACTACTTTATGTATGTTCACACATAGATAATTTATTAGGAACCGTGTGAACCCAAGTTTTTGTATCAATTTTTATAGATTTATTTCCAATATATATTTTTGTGTAAACAAATATGTTTCTAGACTTTGCGTGCATATTATTTGTTAATCACCAATGACCATACTTTGTGGGTAATAAATGTTCATGGCCTAGTAATTCTCATAATTACTAAAATGTAACTTGTGTTTCTATGCTAGTCTCATGACAATACTTAGTAAAAAACAATGATTCAGGAAATTTGAAATATGAACGTGCTAAAATAAATATGGATATTGACCTGAAATGCTGGGTGTCACAGCAGGTGCTGTGTCTGTGATTATAAATAGCCGGTTATGAGAGTCTCTAAGTACGCTTTCATTGTAAACATCCAGAATTCTTGGAAAGCCTCTTGTAATCGGTTGTTTTTGATAATAGACGAAGTATTTTGTTACTCGTGTTTGTTGTTGATTACCTTGTAGTTGCATTCCAACTAGTCTCGGGGATTCCGCACCTTATTAGACTAGCAACATACCCACACGTGATAGATCCGAGAAACCCGGGACCTACAAAACTTAAACTTAGAAAACCAAACATGAGGTCCATGTGTTCTGCCGTATGCACCAACTCCTCAATTTATTCATGATCATCGGGTTGCCTCCCGGAAGCGCAACGTTTATTAAGGGTCGTTGGCCGGACCCGTACGTGCTTCATCAGTCTATCTTCGGGCAGGAGATTTTGCACACCCCAGTTTCAGGACACCCCGGGCGTGCGACTAGATTGGCACCTCCAATCTTATTTTATTATTAAATCAGAGTTAGTTTAGCAGCGGAAATTCTTTTGGATCGAACTTGTAATAAATTCCAACTGGAGGGTTGATAATGAATGTTTTCCAAATCCGGGGATAAATAAAATATCATTTCATTTCACCGGGATTTAATCACCCCTTCTATATTCAAAAACCATGTTCCACGGCCATTTACATGTCGCCTGCGTAAGCAGTGTAGTACTAGAGCCACAAGGTAGTTGGCCTGTGTCTAGGGAGTTAACCCTGTCTAATACCAAGCTATACAGCATTGGTATCTACGGGTTTTACCTTCCGGCACCTAACCCTGTGTATAACAAGGGAGTATCCATGTCTAGGAAATCGTCATCCTAACATCTCCTCTTGTTTTTTTTCCTGCTGAGTTATCTCAATGCTAGCAGCACATAACCCTGTCAAAATCCTTTATATACACATTTGTCCCCATGACTGTCCCATGGGACTAGTCTTACGGATAATCATGGATTACCTGAAAACATTTTGTAAGATAAAACGTCAACACGAACGCTGGTGAACATGATTATCGTGACTCAATTCGTTTGGCAAATACAATATCAAAACATTTAACCATAATGCCGGTACAATCTACCATTCAGCAGAACTATTTAATCTGAGTGTACAACCACGGTATACACCAATAATTTCTGTAAAGGACTGTTGGTATTACCGGACTTACTTACTACGATGTCCCTTAACTGAGACCCCGTCTTACATCTAGTACAGACAATTACCAGCCCCAATATGGGAATTTCCCCATAAAGCGTGTATCCTTGATCAAGTTTTACGTGTACTTATGGCCTGAATGTTTTAAGTAGACGCCCTTATGCATCAAACTTTTGAATACAAGTATTGCCATTTCATAAACGTAACACTTTCAAAGTTTTGAAGATAAAGACAGATAAACATATTCACCTTAAATGTAGCTTGATCTTAACTTAGGGGTATCTCCTGAAGGCTAGTGTAAACCTTAACGCAAGTTCTAAGTTAAGTTAGTATCTTAACGCACGAATTCGGAAATAAGCGAAAGTGCGAAAAATAAGCCAAAGTCAGATATTTTACTGTAACGCGAGCACGAGGATCGAGGATTTCACAGGTCCAGTAATCTTGGAAAGTGTTTGTGACATAGGTGTGTGCAAAAATGAGAAGTCGGAGGGCTGTATTTATAATTGGCCGAACAGACCCATAGCGAACCGTTTTGGAGAGCATAGCGGTCCGCTATCGCCTAGTGTACGCGTCAGCCCTAGATGTCACTTCCTGATTGGACCGATCCTCAATTTACGGCTATCAGACCGATATTGAGGGACATGTCGGTCCGACATGTGTACACGCGTCAAGTTTTAGGGCTGAGTCATAGTGCACGTGTCAGCACCAAAAATTGCGGCTGAAGGCGCCTTGTCTGACCGTTATCCCAATGATATCGATCCGCTATCCGACGTTGTAGGTCCCACCGGGTAGTCCAACGGATCTCTAAAACTGTGGCAAAACACACATACAAAGTGCGGAATCCATCGTATGTGTACTCACGTATGTACTATGACAATCAATCAAGCAATCACAATATCAAACACAAGGTAAATAACACTCAATTGTGTTGCTCTCAAAAATCTATGTTTACAGGACACAAATGATCATACACTTCTAAACTTACATGTAAACACCATATATATAGGCAATATATTTCCCACACTAGGCGAACTTGACAAGTTCGCCTAGTACAAAACTTATCAACCTTAGACTAATTCAAACATAAAAGATAATACAAACGACATAAAGACAATATAAAGACCTATACGATTAGAAAGCACATTGTCACCAAAATATGTCTCAACAGACTCCCCTTGATAATAGCTTGCTCTTCGGTCTTCAGGTCTTCTGACGTCAAGTATTCTTCTAACACTCCAATTCTTTGCTTTCGGCATGTACTCCCTAATCAATACACACATACAACACCCTTTTATACTACATGGCTTGCTCTCTCCATTCTCTGGTATACATAATTTCTTTTCTTCTAAGCATAAGCTGATCTTTCCTTGAAAAGTTGACTAGATTCATAGCATCATAGAATTGAGCTAAAATCTGTCCATTTTTGTCTTCAACTACTGCTTCACCAGTATTCACATAAACATACCACCACTTCATGTTTCCTATAAAATCTTGAGCAAATTTCTTCAAAGGAATCTTATGAAGTACCTTGACTGGTTTGTACATATATTTTAATATGTTTCTTCGTCACTGGATCAATCTCACCACTAACCACTCTCTTTCCCTTCTGTGGTTTAAGCTTTTCATATCTTCATGTTAACCCTTATTTTCTGATTAACCTTGCAATCACGTCAGCAATTCCATCTCTTGATCTATTAATTAACGGCTTAGAAGCAAGACCGTTAATTTCACATCTCGGTAGAGAATTGAAGTATTTCAGCCTAGGTTTCAAATATTGTACACCGTCAGTTCTTTTGATGGCAAAAACTTTGAATTCTTCATCATAAAACCAGCTTAAAATTCTACCAACACAGTGCATATCATTCACATATCTCTCTTTGTGCACTGGTTCTGGTGGTATAACTGGCATTACTTTTCTCCAGCTTCTCACAATCTTAAGCCATTTCTCATTGGTCATTCCAGTTTCTTTGTACAAAATTGACTCTTCTTCTTCTTGTTGAACCTCTACAGTAGCAGTAGTAGAGGAACAAGGTTTAGTAACTTCAGGATCATTATCTAATAATTCTGTAATTCCCCTCTGAGCTTTCTTCAGGAAAGACATTATCATTTATAAAGTCCATTGATATGTTCATCCCGTCATCCCTTCATAAGTAATTGCATTAGTGTTCTTTATAAGTTCATGTTCAACTATCTCTCCTTCTTCAGTGTCAAACACATCATCATCAATAAGCTCATCTAAGTCAAGCAGACATTCAAGCTTATCAACTTCTTCACTAAAATAATCATCAAAGAACGAAGTACCCCACATATCCAAATCTTCTACATTTGATTCTTTAGTTGTCTTTTTCTCACTTGACCTGCTTTTATCAACATGTGATGTAGACTCCCCCTGAACAATTGATGTCGGGTTTACATCAATGGGTTGACGCTCACCCTTATCTCCTGTTTTACGTTCATCATCCTCATCATTATTTATTTGTAAATCATCTGTGTGACAAGCTTCCTCACTAGATTTCTCCCCCTGAGTGTCAATATACTCAATCAATTGTGCAACAAGAATTTGCATCTCTGCTAGTTGACAGTTTTGTGATTGAATCTCTTGTTGTCTTTGACAATCAGCAACTTGTAAGACATCAACCTGCCCTTGTAATCCCACAACTTGGGCTTCTAGACATGAAACTCTAGATTCTAACTCTTTTAGCTTTTTATCCATGCAGTTGATGATAATGGACCTACTTGTTCAGTAGACTTAGGAACATAAGGTGTAGCTTGTGGAGTATGTGTCGTTGATGGAGTAGGAGTAACTATCAGTGAATCAATAAAAGCTATATCATCATCAACTTGTGCACTTGCCTTTGCAATTTTCTTTTTGGCCTTCGGAGATTCAGGCACATAATCTGAGTCAGACGTATCGTCTCTTAAAGATCTCTTTCCTAGTACAACACCAAAAGGAGGACCTCGGGCTGACTTTCTCCTCGGAATAGACTTTTTCCTCCCTTGAGTAGGTTTTGGAACTCTTGGATGTTTGTCCAACTGAGCATAATGCTCGGGACCAAAATCCGGTTCTGTTTCCTCAGAATCTATTTCATCATCTTTATCACCTTCATTGTTTTCACTTGTACTACTAGAACTTGTACTTGTATCTTCCACTTGAGTATTTTCATCCTGTTGTGGTGGAGAGGGAACATTAACATTGTCATTCATACGTTCTTCTACTTCAATGTTCTCAATATGTAATTCATCATTTTGTTGTTGTTTTTCATCCTGAACAAGATCTGGATCTTGTATATCTTGTTGAATTTCAGCCTGTTGTACTTGTTGTTCTAGTGCTTGTGATTTTTCAGGTTGATCAGGTGCTTGCTGTGGTTGTTGTTGAGCTTATTGAGCTAGTTGTTTAAGTTGTTCTTCATCAGCATTTATCCAATGGACATTTGGTGGTGCAACATAATTAGGATTAATTATGTGCCCAAACAATGGAGTAGAAATTGGTATCAATGCTGGGTTTTGCTGCTTCACACTCTGACAGTCAGTGAATATGCGTTTGTGCATAGGTGTCAGATTTAGACGAGGCGCCAAAGGTGGTAGATTTGGAATGGGATGATTTATAACCACTTGTATGAATCTAGGGTACATAAGGAATACTTGACCTTCAGGTGGATTGATCTGAGCTACAATCTCCTTATAGATGTATCCGGCAAAATTATACCATTGTTTAAAGTTAATGCTACCATTGCAACTTGCAATGAAGCCTTAAGACCGTCTGTGCTAGCTTTTCTTGGTGACAAGAACTTAATCATAACGTGCATGAAATACCGCCACTGTCCTACTAACCCACCTTTCCTTGCATGTGAGTCATTAGCTTTACCACGGTAGCCCATTCGATGGAAACACCCCGTTATTAAGGTGTTCGGGAGCGTAATAGGAACAGTATCTTCACCACCAAGATGTAATGCCTCTCTGATAGTCTGCACCGACATGGCTATATCTTGTTCTCTTATTCTTGCACGAATCACATTAGGATTCACAGTGCAGTCATGCTCAGCTGTGTCCCAAAATTGTTGAATATCCAGGAGATTGATCACCGGGTCAGCTAATAATGCAACTCTAAGTCTTGACCGATTCAGAAATTTGATAATCTCTTGGAAATTAACTGCTTCGGATAAGTCGGGATTCAACAAAGATGCTTGATTGTGATTATACTCTACACGACGAGCCATAAGCTGCAAAAGTAGTTGTTAGACCTTGCATTGAAAAATGAAACAAGAAATAAAATAAAAAAACAAAGTTAAGAAAAATTTGAAAAAAAAATGCTAAGTCTTGATAACTCTGTCACTAGAGGCGAACATGACAAGTTCGCCTGAGCAAGTTCGCTCAAACACTTGACAAACTCAGATTTTGATTCTGATGATAAACATCCAAATCAAAGTATCAAAGATCATCTAAACACACCGACAAGCATTGTAGAATGCTCAATTACAGTTTAAAACCATGAATTAAACCAGTTTGAACAACCCGTAATGTCACACAACACAAACATGCAATTCTGATCGAAGCTGTGGATGAAAACATGTAAAAATACCTTCAATGGATTCGTCTGAAGTTTCTGAGTAAGAACCAAAGAAATAAATTACCTTCTATCACAAGAAATTCATAAAATCAACAAGTTCATTTACAGTCTGAACAAGTTCGCTCTGCTTATGTTCCCTCAAAGTAAACAGGGTAAAGAATAAATTCGCTGAACTGTGCCTTTTATACTTCCATCACCAAGTTCGCTCCTGCAGGCGAACTTAACATGTTCGCTCCCTGGCGAACATGTCCAAGCGAACTAAGCAAGTTCGCTAGTTCCCATACTTAGAAAATTTTTCACATTTCAAAATCTAATTGAAAGTCCTTGTGGCGTCATCTAACAAGTAGGACGCACAAGATCAAACACATTACTCGATGATTCTACTATGAGACGGAAGCATGAAGCGAATTAAACAAACATACGAACACATAAGATAGATGTACTACAGAAAAGATGTATATAATCGATAACGAAGTCGTCATCACATATTACAATACCGAAGAAGTGTACATCTCAACGTTTAAGCTCCAACTCCAACCTCTATATGAGCTCTACCTAGATGTGGTGACTCACTTCACACAGAGACTCACTCCCTCTCTGTGTATGTACCGATAGTTTCAAATAAAAATCTGAAAATTTTATATGTTAAACATATCGATATGAGTCAAATTATTTTTAAATAATTTCGTTCATACCAGTTCGGGAATTCCGTCAATAAATCGGTGACTGTTCGTTTTCCACTACCCGGTATCCCAAGACCCTATAAATACCCCCTAACCCCCCCCCCTTCCACCATATTCACACACTCTCTCTCTCTCTCTCTCTCTCTCCTTCTTCCCTCTCTTGGCCGAGAACACCCCACCCACCACCATCATCCTCCATTTTTGTTGTTTTGATCATTATTCCATCCAAATACAAGCATTCAAGTGTGTTATTAAGCATTTGTAAGAAGATTCATCTATCAATCCATCCATTTTCAAGTTTGGTAAGCATCAAAACCCACATTTTCTCCATTTTCATCTTCATGTTCTTATGAACATGCATCCAAGAAATTCTTGAAAGAAATGAGTTTTCTAACAAAATGGTACATATTTTTGGTGGTTTTGGACTCGGGTTTTGTTCTTAGGCTCGGTTTCCATATAATGAAACTTTGTTGTATGAGCACTTGTTAGATGATGTGTTCTTGATGATTTGATGATGGATTATGTTGTAGTAATGTTTGTAGATGGATAATATGTGAAAACTTTGTTGTCAAAAGTGTTGGATGATACATGCATGCTCGTTTTTGCTATTTATGGAAACTTTAAATTTAGGGTTTTTGTTAGAGGAGGTTATGATGTGATTTGTTTGGGGGAAATGATGCATAAACACTAGATATAGAGATTGTATGATTTTTTTTCGGTAAAATCACATGCTCATGATGTTTTTAGGCTCGTTTTCTATTTTTAGAAACTTTATTTTTCCAAGAGTTGTGTTTGCAAGTTGTTGATATGATTAGAAGGTTTAAATGACTTAGTAACATGTAACTAAGTGCATTGTATGATAATGTATTTTAACATCCCGAAATTAATAAACGACAATAAATGAAAACGGGTTAAACGCGAGACGAACGGAATAAACGAGCGTGGAATGGGCTGGCTATGGGCTTGCGCACGTATGGGCTCAAGGGTAGTCTCTCCCTATAAATACCCTTGCCCATCTCTTTTCTCTCATTTGCAACATCTAGAGAGAGAAACCGTAGAGAGAGAAAGTTGGCGGATCGACTCTAGATTCCAGCAAAGTGTTGCTCCATAGCTCGTGAGAGGAACCTCCGAATCAGAAGCTCGATACAGGTAACGATCTGGCCTAGATCTGAGTTTTTGTTCGTTTTGGGGTTTTTCGGGTTTTGGATGAAAAGGTAACGTTTTTACGAATGAAACTGGAAGAAAAACATAGATTTGAGTTCTTAAACGAAAAGCAAACGTTTTGAATGTAAACAAGTTCGGGATCTTGACTTGATCAGATCCGCATGCGAAAGTTAGGGTTTTTTCGGGGAAGCAGGTCCTACGTACTTATCAAGTACGCAAGAAGCAGATCATGCGTACTTATCAAATACGCATGAAGCAAAGCCTTCGTACTTATGAAGTACGCATGAAGCAAAGCCTGGGTACTTATCAAGTACGCATGAAACAAAGTGTGCGCACTTATTAAGTACGCAAGAACAAGGCCCTACGCACTTGCTAAGGGCGCAGGCATCAGGCTGGTTAGTAAGTCAGTATAGTCGCCTAATTCAGAATGGTTAAACCGATAGAGTTGGGATTAGGTCTGATGTGTATTTAACTAATCAATTCAGATCGGAAGTGACGTTGTTGGACCTTTGTTTAGGTCAACCCAGATTAGCTTATCAGGTGAGTTCTAGAGCCCTCTTTTAAATGTTTTATTAATGTTTTGGGTTGGTGTGCATACTTACGAAATGATGTTTAACGAAATGATGATTTATGAAATGATGTTTATGAAAGGAAAGTTGAAATGTGTTTATGAAGTGTTTTACCAAAGAGGTTTATGAATGGTTTAATGAAGAAATGTTTTATAATAAAACGTACGAATGCTTTAACTGAATGATGTAATGGCGGTAACGGTTATTTTTATGAAAGTCACGAAATGAATGAATCTGCCACGAGTTCCTACGGGAACTAAGGTATGTATGCATGAATGGGCCTTACCCTTATGGGGGCCTTTGTGGCTGGCTAACGGTTGTACAACTGGGGGGATAAAGGGGTGACGACGGTCACCATGGTATTACCGGGATCCCTATTGAAGGTACTAATCCCTGCGAGGGAACAGTGCTTAAGGTGAAGGTACGTGCTGTCCTTTGGGACGCCGTGCTTAAGGTGAAGGTGCGTGTATCCTTGTGATATCGTTCCTAAGGTTCTAGTGTCGAACGACTTTGGGGTATCGGGCCCTAGGTTTCTCCGCCTACAAGTAATGTATGATGTCGAAGGGCCTAGTGGTGGCATGCCTCGGGGTTTCTCCGCCAGTATGCGATGAATGGAATTGACGGTTACGAAAAGGCGCAGATTCGGTTCATGTTGACTTACGTTATGATGATATGATTACAAGGTTTTGATGATGTTAAGTTATTGCATGTTTTTACGTACGGTTTTATTAAATGAATGAATGTTATGTTTTTGGCAAATGTAAATGTTAAAGTTTTATGTAATGCTAGAACTCACCAGCATAGCTGACTTTTTAGTATGCATATTCAGGTTAAGGCAGGTATGGACGATGGACGGTGATGCTTGGCAAGCGAGAAGAGTTACCCGGTTGATCATGAAGACTGGCATCCCGTTATGAGTTGTTTATGTTATGTTTATGTATTTGACAATGTTACGCTTTCGCATGTTTGAACAAGTTTTAATTATGATGAATGAATGATTCTGTGCGTTATTTGATATTCAAGTTTAATAACTGTTTGTGAATGATTAAATCCAACAAGTGAGGCCTCCCGGGTTTGGGGCCTTACAAGTTGGTATCAGAGCAATAGTTTGAGAGATTCGGACACTCCTAGTGTCTGAACTTAAACTGTGAATGGGACCGAAAGCGGATGCCAGTACGGGTAACTCGAGCCACAACATCAGGTATGAAGGCAGTTTATATTTACATGTATAGTATGTCGGTTAGGTAAGGACTTGTGTTCTGATGAAATCACAAAGGTGCCCAAATAGAAATCGAAAGGTAGTGTAATGGTTAATTGCAGATGGCCAGTGTATATTAACATCTTACAGTGCTTGTTGAATTCTATTTGTTAACTAGCATGATGACATTGGATTCCTTGTCTTATAGAACGAAATGGAAAGGAGAGGAAACGGAAGGCGTGGTGGGGGCCATACCGGTGGTCGTAGCATTGGGCGCGGAAGGACCCCTGCACACCAAGAGTACAGTGAAGAAGGAAGTGTTCACACTGAGCCAGAAGTTAGTATGCACGGAACTGAGCGACTCATGTTGAAGAACAACAATTAACTTTTGAACCAGAAGTGAGAGCGGCTCTGGCACGCGAGTTCACTGACTTGATGAAGGTTTTTTTGCCAGGACTGTTGGCAAAAGCGTTAAAGAAGGCTAATGAGACAGGTGGGTCTAACACGGCGGTTGGTACCCCAAACACTGAGGCAATCAACGCACCACTTAACCGTGGTTGCGACTATAAGTCCTTGAAGGCATGTGACCCGCCGGTCCTGACTGGGAAGAAGGACGCGGTGGCTACTTTTGACTAGGTGATACGTATGGAAGTCGCCATCCGTCTGAGCGAATGTCGAGCAAATCAAGTTGTGAAATTTGCTGCTAACTCCTTGAGAGAGGAAGCATCCCATTGGTGGGAAGGTGTACGTCAAGCTAAGGGGGACGAGACGGTTGACGCAATGCTGTGGAACGATTTGAAAACATTGGTGATTAAGAACTTCCGCCCGAGGAATGAAATCGAGAAGGTGGAAAGAGAGTTTCTGGGATTTAAAGCCGGAAGTAAAACACATCGGCAATACACTACCAGATTCAATGAATTGGCACATCTTGTGCCGCATCTAGTCACGACGGAGGAGAGAAAGATTGCTTGCTACATCCAAGGTTTGCTGGATAAGGTCCGTACTTTCATCAAAGCAAACACCCCTGGCACCTATGATTCGATGTTGGAACTCAGTGGTGTAGTGTATAATGACTTGGCACTAAATGATGTTGCCATTGAGGAACCCAAAAAGAAACCGAGCTTCCAAAACAAACGAATAGGTGGAAAGATGTCTGGGGCTCGTGATAAGAGGGCTCGGGTGGAGGAGATAGCGATGTGTAATAAGTGTGGGAAGGAGCATATGGGGGAGTGTAGACTGGGATCCAATCTGTGCTTCAAGTGTAGCAAAATTGGACACTACTCACGTGAATGTCCCCAGCTCTACAAGTGCTATAACTGCGGGGGAACCGGGCATATGAGTCGGGAATGCACCAAGCCAGGATGGGTGAAGCCGGGAAGGGGAAAGGCCCGGAGAAGAAATAAGAGAAGCCCCGAGCAAAGACCCGAGCGTACGCACTAACACAGGACCAAGCCAGGGCAGACCTCGATGTGGCGTCAGGTATGTTTATCCTGGACAACACTTTCGTATCTGTGTTATTTGATTCGGGTGCAAGTAAGAGTTTTATATCTACGACTTTTTGTAAAAGAGTAAAGTACGCTGTGAGTAAGCTAGAAAGGGCCTTTAGCGGAGAAACCGCTGAGGGTAGAACTGCGAGGGTGACTGATGTAGTTGACAATTCCACAATAAAAATAGAAGGCCATAGATTCCCCGCCAGGTTGTTTGTTATGATTTTAGGTGGGTTCGATGTCGTGTTAGGTATGGATTGGCTAACTGCCAATGAAGCGCAAATTATATGCAAACAAAAGATAATCCAACTCAAGGCTCCGAATGGTAGCAAAGTCGTGGTTTTTGGAGATCGTGACGCCCCGGTGCCCAACGTCATCTCGATGATTAAGGCAACATATTACTTGAGGCGCGGATTGTAACATTTTTGATTTTATTATCTTTATTTTCAATCCAAAGTAACACATTTCAAATCGATTTCTAGTGCTATGTTTTAAATTCGTTCGTGCAAACAACTAAGCCCTAGGTTCCCATACAAACTCATGAGATTCACATCATTCAAACCCTGCATATATATGGATAAATGTATATGACGCATATAAAAGTATATATATAGATATATAAATTTCTTAAAACAAAATAAAACTCATAAAGGTTGATATATTCCTTATATATATAAATGTATTTACTTATAGATAAATAGATAAATATATGTATATATATACCAATTCATTTATACAATTTATTATTTTATAAAATATATATACAATTCATTCTTTTATAAAATAATTAAAATAAACTAGATTTTTATAAAAAAAAATTGAATTATCTTGAACCTTTTGGTACAAATAAACCCCCTACTCCATGTGAACCCTCAAAATGAACCATCACCCTTGATATTGGACTTTTGACCTCAATGTTGACCCCAAATCAAGATCCATGACTGATTTTGACTTTTCAAAGTCACAATAGCCCAAGAACACCCCGATTAAGAACTGCCTCGGATCCAATTGGTGTAATTGGATTTCCCGTATACAATTAGTTGATCCTACACCACCCTCAGGCCCATTTGGATGTTAACTTCAATCCAAATATGTGTAATATTTCGAATTCAAACGTGTTTGACTTCTCTAAGTCAAACCGCTCTAAATCGGGAAGTAATTTGCAAATTAAGGCACTATTGATGACATCAAATCATGCGCAAGGGGTGCACGCATGAACCTATACCCAGAAACCGGACTCAATTCAATCCTAATCGACCTAATTGACGCGTAATTCCGCTCGACAGCCGTTACCACCGAATCACAATCAAATCGTATGGGTTGAGTGAAATTAATCGAATTAAACCACTTATTCATCTTCGCATAACTCATTACAAACTCTCTGAACTTTCTATCAATCTGCATAGCACCTCTGGTCGTCGATCGAGCACGAAGAACAGTCGGAGCAAACCCGTAGCCGCCTGTATTGGTGCCTAAACCAAAACAAGTAAGATTACTCTCATTCGATTCGTTTTTGAATCCTTGTCAAAAGCCCCTTACCAATTCGTGTCCACGGAACATATCGAGACCGATTGGGGCTAGGGTTCATGGCGGGTTGGATCGTATTTGAATTCTGCTTTGTGTTAATATCATGTTTTAATCAATTAGAATCCGTAATTATTTAGCGAAACCACCTGGTCCGGCCGGTAAGTCACTGCGCCGCCGAACTAGGTGGCGTGGGTTCGAAACCCACAAACACCGGACCTTTTTGCGCAACCCTTAAACCATAACCCGGTTCCACTGTAAGTCCATGTTAATACGTTTAGAAACTGTTCTGTTACACGGGTGAGTCCCCTAGTCTAGTGGTGTTTACGAGCCATCCATACAGAAACCACCCAGGTTCGAACCGAGTGGTCTGTATCTTTTTAAAAAATCTGTTTTAAAAACTCCAAAAATTTTATAATAAATATTTTTATAAACCTTGCAATATTTATAACAGAATAAAACCATATTTATTAATTTTCAATATAAATTCAGTTTTACTTCAAATTTAGTTGTTAAACTTGTATATTAAATTTTTAAAACAAAAATGTAATATTTAAATTAATTTCCAAATAAAAACAATTGATTTTATAAAAGTTATAAAATATTAACTTTATTTAAAAAATCAAAATACTTATTTCTAAATGATAAATAAGTAAATAAAATTTATTTATTATAACCTACAAAGTTAAATGTATATTTATCATTTAAACTCTACACATAAATATTATTTACATTACGCATCTTTATAAATAAATAAATAGAGTAAAAATTATTTATTTAATTTATATTTAATGTAATACGCCCGCTATTTTTATAACTAAATTAATAAGTTACATACCTTTATAAATAAATAAATAAGGTAACAATTATTTATTTAATTTATATTTAAAACAAAAATTGGTTATGTAGGCTATACTTAAATAAACCGAATAACTACATTATTTTGTAACTAGGATAAATAAATAATAATTATTTGATTTAGTTATTCAAATCCAAACCCTAATTTAAAAACTCTTCATTTCAAATTGTTTTCATTTTATTCAACACCTACACACCTTTTTTTTTTATAATTCGACACGAACTCACTATATAATTCCTTATACTCACATCCATTAAAACCCTAGACTTTGAATTAGACATTCTATTAATTCATGTTCACACGCAATACACTTTAGGTTAACGTTGTGCGTTACAAGGATCACGTTGCTACCTAGTCTCTCGTGTTAGCTACACCTTTGAATCAAGTGAGTATTACATAGCCCCTTTTACACTTTTACACTTTTTTGGGGGGAAACATGAACTCTATACACACAATTGTTTACATTTACACAAACTACACAAACACAAATCCTCTTTACATTCATGTATGCAAAATTTGAGCTTTATGTTTGAGTGCTAGGTGTGTTAACTGTTTGTGTGCAATTTATGTGCAATCATTAACTATTCAAGCCGACGGTTAACAATGATAGATTTATTGAGTCTGACAAACCCACCCAGATTGGGGTGATTGTTACCGACAACACATTTTGCATGCTAGTTGTAAAGGTTTGATTGTACTTTGGTTACACAATAGTTACTCCCCATAAATGTCTTATTTTATCATGTTATGTAAGGATTTGATTATTTATATCTATACACTATCTATGTATAAACCTGTGTATGCTCACCAACTTTTTAGTTGACTTTATTTTATTCATGTTTCAGGTGCTAATGTGTGAGTTTGATCAAGACATGCTACACATAGGCTTTGGACTTAGTTAAATTAAATAAAGAATATTATGTATTTTATTTATGTACTTGTTTGAATTTGGTTGTGTTTGAATTGTTTGAAATGAATTTGATGATTAAAATATTGAAATCTAGTCAACCTTGTGCTCATGAACAGTTTACATGTCCCGCCCCGACGTTTCCGCCGTCGGTTGGGGTGTGACAGATTGGTATCAAAGCCTTGGTTATAGGTAACTAGGTTATTAGACACCCTTGACCTAGACTATAACTTTAGGACAACCACTTAAGCCATGCTTCATGATTATGTGATATGTGCTACATGCTATGTGCTACATGCTTACTATGATTTGTTATTATTTCATTTTGATGCCTTACTTGTTAAAATCCATGACTTATTTGACTATACTTAAATACGCAATATCCCTACCTATACCCTAAAGCCTCATAACCTTCTTACCTACTTCCCTGTCATCATCATTATAGCATGTGGAAACTTCCTGGATCTAAATCTAAAAAATTTCTTTATTTCCTCGTTAAGGTTTTAAACTTTATTAATTATTAGAGGACACGTGCAATCTGGAAGGGTGACACCTGTATTCCGGGTTTTCTGTCTAGGAAAGCATTTCGTATAAATCCCAATCAACCGAGGGACCCGTATGCTTTCCTGGGAATTCCCGGGGTGATTGTTTACTTATAGGCTAAAGCATGTCTCCTTGAAAGTTATATGAGTTTAATTAACCTTAATGGGTCATATTATTCAAGTGATTATATCACTAATTGAGTACAATCCAAAATATGATTTACTATTTTATTTATTATCTTATCCTTTTAAATCCAAGCACCTTTCATAAGATCTTACATCTTTTCTTGTCTTGTGCAAATCTGTAGAATGCCTCCCCATCGTGCTAACGTGACCAACAACAACACCGATATTGCTGCTGTCCTTGCACAACTTGTAACTCAACTCACCCAAGCAAACGAAGCCATTAATAGTACCCATGGGGCTAATGGTGGTGGTGGTGCCAACCCACCACAATGCATCTTCAAGCACTTCAATTCATTTAATCCTCTTAAGTTCTATGGTACCGAGGGAGCCATAGGACTCCTTCAATGGTTCAAAAGTATTGAGGGCACCTTCCTCAATAGTGACTGCCCTGAAAACCTTCGTGTTCGTCATGCCACCAGTGTCTTTCAAAAATGGGCACTCACGTGGTGGAATGGGGAAAAGAGAACTAGAGGCATGGAGGCAACAATAGCCTTACCATGGGATGAGGTTAAGAGACTAATGACCGAAGAGTTCTGTCCTCGGAATGAGGTGAAGAAACTGGAAGCTGAGTTTTGGGATCTTGCCCAAGATAGTGGTGAGAGTCTGGCTTATACAACTCGGTTCCATGAGTTGAGTCTTCTTGTGCCACATATGGTCACACCTTTATCCCGCTGCATTGAGAAGTACATTGGTGGATTACCTAGGCAGATTCAGGATACTGTCTTAGGGAGAAATCCTGCAACACTCGAAGATGCTATCCGCCTATCTGCTACCTTAACCGACAACCACGTGAAAGCAGGGACTCTGACTAGAAAAGGCACCAAGAAAGTTCCCGACACCACAACCCCTCCTGTACACATCAAGGAAGCCAAAACTGAACCCTACCATAATAATAAGAAAATAAAGGCTAAGAATTATGCTGTGGTCACCCCTGCTATCCCTGTTAACCAAGTTGCTCCCATGGCTCAAGCATAAGTCAAGAAGCCATATGTGGGGATCTACCCACTCTGTGCCACATGCAATTATCACCACCTCCAAAACATTCCCTGTCGCCTTTGCACCCACTGTGGGAAATATGGCCATACGGTCAATGTTTGTAGAGCCAAATCACTTACAGGTCAAGTCAACCCACCAACCCGAACCAACCAACAAGTGGCTAATCAAAGTGTTCCCACTATTGCAAATGGGCATGCTTGTTATGAATGTGGCAACCCAAATCATTTCTGTGATCAATGCCCGAAGTTCATCAGTGCTAGACAAGGCAGAGCTCATGGGCGTGCTTAAAACATAAACGCCAATGAAGCTCAGGCCAACAATGATGTGGTCAACGGTACGTTCCTTGTTAATAGTCAATATGCCTCCATTTTATTTGATACCGGTGCAGATAAAAGTTTTGTGTCACTTAACTTTGAACCCTTACTTGCAAAAACACGATCCAAATTGGAGAAAACCTTCACTATCGAAGTAGCAAATGGTGATTCTCTTAAAAATTGACTCCGTTATCCACGACTGCTCTCTAGAACTTAATGATCATACATTTCCAATCAACCTTGTGCCAATGCCACTAGGAAGTTTTGATATCATCATAGGCATGGATTGGCTGTCAAATCACCATGTCGAAGTCATCTGTTTTGAGAAGTGCATCCGAATACCCCTTCCGTCAGGAGAAACGTTAAGAGTCTTTGGTTAAAATCCTTGCAAAGGACTCAAATTAATGTCATGCACTACTACTCAAAAGTACTCACGAAAAAAGTATGTGGCCCTCTTAGCCCATGTTGTTCAAAAGGATGCCAAAGAGAAGGGTATTCAAGACATCCCCATCATCCGGGATTTTCCCCAAGTATTCCTCGAATATCTATCCGGTCTTCCACCCGTTCGACAAGTAGAATTTCGCATTGACCTTGTACCCGGAGCTAACCCCGTGGCTAGAGCTCCTTACCGTCATGCACTTTCTGAAATGCAAGAGCTTGCAAGCCAACTCCAAGAGCTCTCCGACAAGGGCTTCATCCGTCCAAGTCATTCACTGTGGGGTGCACCCATCTTATTCGTCAAGAAGAAGGATGGATCACTCCGCATGTGTATTGACTACCGCGAACTCAACAAGCTTACCATCAAAAACTGTTATCCCTTGCCTAGAGTTGATGATCTCTTTGATCAACTTCAAGGTTCTACTTGCTTCTCGAAGATTGATCTTCGATCTGGTTTTCACCAACTCCGTGTACAAGAGGAAGATATTCCAAAGACTGCCTTTCGAACAAGGTATGGTCACTACGAGTTCATGGTCATGCCTTTTGGGCTAACCAATGCACCCGCGGTTTTCATGGACCTCATGAATCGTGTGTGCAAACCGTACCTTGATAAATTCGTGATAGTCTTCATTGATGATATCTTAATCTACTCCAAGACTAAATCCGATCATGAGCAACACCTTAGGTTGTTTTTGGACCTCTTGAGGAAGGAACAATTATATGCCAAATTCTCCAAATGTGAATTTTGGCAAAAGGAGGTTCACTTTCTGGGTCATATCGTCAACGAAAAGGGAATTCATGTTGACCCTGCTAAGATCGAAGCTGTTAAGAATTGGAATGCCCCGAAGACCCCCACCGAAGTTCGTTCATTTCTTGGTCTTGCGGGATATTATCGTCGTTTCATTCCAAATTTCTCTAAGATTGTTGTTCCTCTCATCGCTTTGACCAACAAGGGTAAACTTTATGAATGGGGACCAAAGCAAGAAGAAGCTTTCCAAACTCTGAAGCAAAAGTTGTGCAATGCTCCTATTTTGACTCTTCTTGATGAGAATGATGATTTGGTTGTCTACTGTGATGCCTCCAACCAAGGTCTCGGTTGTGTCCTCATACAACGAGGCAAGGTGATCGCTTTCGCATCAAGGCAACTTAAGATCCATGAGAAGAATTATACAACGCACGACCTCGAATTGGGTGCGGTTGTATTAGCATTGAAGATTTGGAGACATTACCTTTATGGCACAAAATGTGTGGTGTTCACCGACCATAAAAGTCTCCAACACATCTTCAACCAAAAAGAACTCAATATGAGGCAACGACGTTGGGTTGAACTCCTTAACGACTATGACTTCGAGATTCGTTACCATCCTGGTAAAGCGAATGTGGTAGCCGACGCTTTGAGTCGAAAGGACCATGTCATGCTTCATTGTGTCCAAATTCAAACCGACATTCAAAATCGCGTCCTAGAAGCTCAATACGTCTCGGTCACCGAGGGTAACATGTACGCGAAAATGTCGTGTGGTGTTGAACTTCAGCTTGAAACAAAACCCAATGGCTTACTTTAATACTTGAACCGTATTTGGGTTCCCGATCGCGATGATCTCCTTGCATTTCTCATGAACGAGGCCCATAAGACTCGTTATTCTATCCATCCTGGTGCGGATAAAATGTTCCAAGATCTTCGCTAACAATATTGGTGGCCCGGTATGAAGAAAGACATTGCTCTCTATGTTGCCAAATGTCTAACTTGCTCCAAAGTCAAAGCCGAACATCAACGTCCTTCCGGTTTACTTGAACAACCAGAAATTCCCGTGTGGAAATGGGAGAACTTAGCTATGGATTTCATTACCAAACTCCCTCGCACCTCAAGTGGTTATGATAGCATATGGGTGATCATTGACCGCCTCACCAAATCTGCTCATTTCTTGCCTATCCGTGAAGACTATCGGGTTGAGAAATTGGCCCGAATGTACATTGACGAAATTGTGAGCCATCACGGTGTTCCCTTAAACATAATCTTCGATAGAGATGCTCGGTTCACCTCCCGTTTCTGGCAATCTCTCCAAACTGCTCTTGGTACACGATTGGATTTAAGCACGGCTTACCATCCCCAAACTGATGGTCAGACCGAGCGAACAATCCAAACTCTTGAGGACATGCTTAGAGCTTGTGTAATTGATTTTGGTGGCAATTGGGATTCACATCTATCCCTAATTGAGTTCTCTTACAACAATAGCTACCACACAAGTATCAACATGGCTCCATTTGAAGCCCTCTATGGCCGTAAGTGTCGTTCTCCTATCAATTGGAATGAGATTGGTGAAGCACAAATCACCGGTCCCGAGCTAATTCAAGAAACATCCTACAAGATTATCCAAAACCGTGACAACATTCGAGTAGCAAGGAGTCGGCAAAAGAGTTATGCCGACAAACGACGAAAACCCTTGGAATTCCAAGTCGGTGAACTTGTTCATCTAAAGGTGTCTCCGTGGAAGGGTGTGATCCGTTTTGGAAAGAAAGGCAAGTTAGCACCTCGCTATGTGGGTCAATTCAAGATCCTTGAAAGGATTGGGAAAGTGGCTTACAAACTCGAGTTACCTCCATCACTTGGCAATGTGCATCCTACATTTCATGTGTCTAATCTGAAGAAATGCCTTGCTGATGAGAATCTCCATATACCTCTTGACGACGTGCGCATTTGATGAAACGATGCACTTCGTTGAGAGACCGGTAGAAATCATGGATCGTGAGATCAAACAGCTCAAGCGAAGCCGTATCCCTATTGTCAAAGTTTGTTGGGAATCTAAACGTGGTCCTGAGTTCACTTGGGAACGTGAGGACCAAATGAAGCTCAAGTACCCCCACCTCTTTGCTGATGCAGTCGCCCCAACTAGTTAAATTTCGGGACGAAATTCACTCAACATGGGGATACTGTAACATTTATGATTTTATTGTCTTTATTTTCAATCCAAAGTAACACATTTCAAATCCAATTCTAGTGCTATGTTTTAAATTCGTTCGTGCAAACAACTAAGCCCTAGGTTCCCATACAAACTCATGAGATTCACATCATTCAAACCCTGTATATATATGGATAAATGTATATGACGCATATAAAAGTATATATATATATAAAAATTTCTTAAACCAAAATAAAACTCATAAAGGTTGATATATTCCTTATATATATAAATATATTTACTTATGGATAAATAGATAAATATATGTATATATATACCAATTCATTTATACAATTTATTATTTTATAAAATATATATACAATTCATTCTTTTATAAAATAATTAAAATAAACTAGATTTTTATTAAAAAAAATGAATTATCTTGAACCTTTTGGTACAAATAAACCTCCTACCCCATGTGAACCCTCAAATTGAACCATCAACCTTGATATTGGACCTTTGACCTCAACGTTGACCCCAAATCAAGACCCATGACTGATTTTGACTTTTCAAAGTCACAATAGCCCAAGAACACCCCGATTAAGAACTGCCTCGGATCCAATTGGTGTAATTGGATTTCCCGTATACAATTAGTTGATCATACACCACCCTCAGGCGCATTTGGATGTTAACTTCAATCCAAAAATGCGGAATATTTCGAATTCAAATGTGTTTGACTTCTCTTAGTCAAACCGATCTAAATCGGGAAGTAATTTGCAAATTAAGATACTATTGATGACAGCAAATCATGCGCAAGGGGTACACGCATGAACCTATACCCAGAAACCGGACTCAATTCAATCCTAATCAACCTAATTGACGTGTAATTCAGCTCGACAGCCGTTACCACCGAATCACAATCAAATCATATTGGGGCCTTTGTGGCTGGCTAACGGTTGTACAACTGGTTGGATAAAGGGGTGACGACGGTCACCATGGGATTACCGGGATCCCTATTGAAGGTACTAATCCCTGCGTGGGAGCAGTGCTTAAGGTGAAGGTACGTGATGTCCTTTGGGACGTCGTGCTTAAGATGAAGGTGCGTGTATCCTTGTGATACCGTTCCTAAGGTTCTGGTGTCGAACGACTTTGGGGTATCGGGCCCTAGGTTTCTCCGCCTACAAGTAATGTACGGTGACGAAGGGCCTAGTGGTGGCGTGCCTCGGGGTTTCTCTACCAGTATGCGATGAATGGAATTGACGGATACGAAAAGGTGCAGATTCGGTTCATGTTGACTTATGTTATGATGATATGATTACAAGGTTTTGGTGATGTTAAGTTATTGCATATTTTTACGTATGGTTTTATTAAATGAATGAATGTTATGTTTTTGGCAAATGTAAATGTTAAAGTTTTATGTAATGCTAGAACTCACCAGCGTAGCTGACTTTTTAGTATGCACATTCAGGTTAAGGCAGTTATGGACGATGGACGGTGATGCTTGGCAAGCGAGAAGAGTTACCCGGTTGATCATGAAGACTAGCACCCCGTTATGAGTTGTTTATGTTATGTTTATGTATTTGACAATGTTACGCTTCCGCATGTTTGAACAAGTTTTAATTATGTTGAATGAATGATTCTGCTGCGTTATTTGATATTCAAGTTTAATAACTATTTGTGAATGAGTAAATCCAACAAGTGAGGCCTCCCGGGTTTGGGGCCTTACATGTATGTTGTATATCCATAAACTTGGCAATTTGACATGATCATACTATAATAGGAAACTTTAATTATCCGAAACTCGCATGTTTGTCTATTTTTATGTAACACCCTAGGCGAATCCCACATCGGTCGTGCACAAGAGAGATCCTTGGTTCATAAGAAATGTCTTGCCTCTTAAATCAACAACGTGTTTTGGGGCTTAATGTATTGGATGAGAGGAGAACTCCATAGTTAAGCGTGCTTGGGTGGGAGTAATCCAGGGATGGGTGACCCCTGGGAAGTTTTCACCCGGGCAACCAAAAACAAATCCGTGAGCTCTTAGTGGGCAAAGCGGACAATATTGTTGGTACGAGGGGCCGGATGTTACAAATGGTATCAGAGCCACTCTTATGTCGTTCGGGATGGTGGGACAAACCTCAGCGATCATGGTTGAGTCCCCGGGGGTGTTCAGAAGGACACCTTAGGCGAATCCCACATCCCTGAATTGGATGGTGGGGCAAACCTCATCGAGGACGATGAGTCCAAAAGGGGGGGTGATTGTAACACCCTAGGCGAATCCCACATCGGCCGTGCACGAGAGAGATCCTTGGTTCATAAGAAATGTCCTGCCTCTTAAATCAACAACGCGTTTTGGGGCTTAATGTAGTGGATGAGAGGAGAACTCCACAGTTAAGCGTGCTCAGGTGCGAGTAAGCCAGGGATGGGTGACCCCCTGAGAATTTTTCACCCGGGCAACCAAAAACAAATCCGTGAGCTCTTTGTGGGCAAAGCGGACAATATTGTTGGTACGAGGGGCTGGATGTTACAAATGGTATCAGAGCCACTCTTGTGTCGTTCGGGATGGTGGGGCAAACCTCAGCGATCACGGTTGAGTCCCCGGGGGTGTTTAGAAGGACACCTTAGGCGAATCCACATCCCTGAATTAGATGGTGGGGCAAACCTCATCGAGGACGATGAGTCTGAAGGATCGTGAAATTACAAGATGGTTCTGTTCTTAGTTGAGATTGGCGGAAACAATAACAACTACACAATTACAATCGAGTACACAGAAATAATACTGATAAGAACACTGTTGTATTAAGCTTTTGTGAATAAACGATTACAAATGAAAACTCAGTGAAGAAGCACAAAAATCACACTTACAATGAAGTGTTTACAGATTATTTATACTCACTTAGAATCAAGACAGCCCCTTGATTCTAAGGATCAGATCTAACACAGACTGTTGATCTGTTGTATCTAGCTAACTTTATTGAAGAGTCTTCTTTATGCATCATTACTTGCATGCTTGGAGAAGAGCATTGTTGAGTTTCATTGGTTGCACCATTGAGGTTCCTTCTGCTTTGAGTGTGTCAGTTGCTTTTGCAGAAAGTTGTCAGTGACGCTTGGTATGGATAGTCAGCTGCAACGATTTGTCTTCAAGGCACAAGGCTGTCAGCAGCAAAGATGTTGATCAGCAGCAAAATGTAACCATCCAGAGCTGCTGATGATTTGCCTGTCAGCAGCATCAAGTGTTGATGCTGCTGAGAAGCTTATCCGCAGCAACTTTGGTCTTCAGCAGATAAGGCTATCCGCAGCAGATTTGTTCTTCAGCAGGAGAACAAGTATCCGCAGCAGATAAGCTTGTCCGCAGCAGATTGTTGGTCAGCAGCAAACTCTGAGATCAGCAGCAAACTCTGAGATCAGCAGCATTTGTACTTAGAGAATTTTGTAGCCATCAGTCTTTGATTCTACAAACTCCCCCTAGACTGATGCTACCAAAATTCTCTTATTGCCTTTGTTGCTGAAGCTTTTGCACATTTCTGACTATCCTTTCAACGAAAAGAAAAAGCTTCAAAACAGCCATCTTGTACTTTGAAATACAGCCTGCAGTCGTCAAAGCTGTCTGTGTCTTTCTCCATTGGGACCATCTCCCCCTTTTTGGTTGCGTCAGTGGACAAATAAGCATCATTTTGGGTGCCCACTGATACAAAGGATGGAGTAAGAAAAGTTGGGCATTGATGTGCCTCTATCATATTCACCCTGGCCGTCAATTCCAAGATATGAAGTTTCAGTCTGTCCTCATCCACAGTTGTGGAATCCTTGGATACAGATGGGGCCTTAGGCCTAGCCTCTTCATCCTCATCACCCATGGTTTCTTGGCACCTGGGATTCCTCTCAGAGGACATACATATTTACAACAAAGGATAGACGCATTCAACTGAACCGATGATGATGCTTGGTGGTTTCTTTGCCTTCCATTGTTGAGTTGGTGGTTTTCTAGTTTTCCTCACACTGTCAGCAGCAGATTTTGCTACTGATGTTTCTGGCTTGTTGACAGTAGATCCTGCTACTGACGGCTTTGTTGAAGTGTCAGCATTCTTTGCTATTGTAGGCTTTGCCTTGGGTTTTGCCTTATCAGTAGTGGACACTCTTGCTGCTGATGTCTTTGCCTTATCAGCAGCAGATTTTGCTGCGGAGGATTTTAGCTTATCAGCAGCAGACTTGGTTGCTGCTGAAAGCTTCTGCTTTGTTTTCTTGGGCTTAACTGGACTAACAACCGATGTATGCTGATCCTTATTTACCCTTTGTCTTTAAGGAACTTGATGAAGGATCTGGTTGAAAGGGTTAAACTTACAGTTTGCAGCAAAGTGGTCTGATTCACCACAAATGATGCAAGATTGTAGAGTTTTTGACAACTGCTCCCTTGATGGAGAAAGAGAGTTTCTGAATTGAGTTGTCTTAGCTTCAAACCTTCTTACCTGTTTGTTCTTCTTTGTCTTCTCAAAAGCGTGTTGCTTGAGATTCTTTTGCTGCTGAAGGTAGTGGAAGCATGTGCTGGCAGTGTGATTGTATCTCCCACACACAAAGCATGATTTCGCCACTTTGTCCCTTTCACAGTACATATAGTTCTTTTTTTGGAACAGATCCTTGAAGTTCCATGGATGAGCTTTGTTATGTTCAAAGGTGGCTTCTTCTAGGGTCCTTTGAACATATGGAACTTTTTCTTCCGGCTTACGACATATATCAAATACCTTTCTCTTTGTGATTGGCTTGAACTGAGGCTTGGGGTTTGTGGGTTCTGATGTCTGTCCCTTTTCAATGTTTAGCTTTCTTCCATCTGGAGGATAGCTGATCTTGATCTTTTTTTAATGGTACAGGGGCTTGAACAGCTGGAAGAACAACAGGAACTTCAGCTCTATTCAGAACAGCTTCAGATGGGGCTGTACTGGTTTCATCATGGTCTGAGTAGGTTGACTCAGATTTCGATGAGGTAGTGCAGTCTTCGACGAAAGGTTCATCCATTGAAGGATCAAGGTTTCGGTTTGCAGTGTCAAGATTTGCAACATTGAAGCTTGGTTCGTAAATGGCAATATAGTCAGCAGGAGGAGGAACAGATTTGTACTGATCATTGTTATACCCAAGTCCAGTCTTTACCTTCTCATGGACTTGAATATCTAAAAGTCTTTGTAACTTTTTGGAGGAAAATTCATATTTTTCAACATGAACTTTCTGTTCTGCCAGTTCAGCTCTGGTAGCTTTTAGTTTGACCAGTAGATCATCAATCTGAGTTTCAAGATTAGTTTGTTCGTGTTTTAGCGATGAAATCTCTTTCTTAAGGCAGTCAACCTTTTCTTTATAAGTATTTTCAACCTTTTTGAACTCATATTTCATCTGATGAAACTCTTCCTTTTGATCTATGAGGTTTTGGTTGTGCTTTCTATACCCCAAAACTTTATCAATACAGGATTGAGAGCAAAGATTTTCAAATACCTGAGGTGGTATCTCTGTAGTGTCTGCCATTAGAGCTTGATTGTTTACGGGCAGTTCTTCATATTGAAAGCTCCAGTCGAACTTTCCAGAATGGGTGATGATGGGAGGATAGTAGTTACTTGAACTAGGACCCGAGTGCTTAGAATGGAGGGCAGAGGAGGTGGTGGTGGATGTTGAGGCTGTTTGGTAGCTTGAGCTTCTTTCTTTTGCCTGAATCATCTCTAGCTCATAGGTTTTTAGCATACCGAAGAGCTCAGTCATTTGGAGAGTCTTCAGATTCTCAGTTTTTCTAATGGACACCGTGTAGAGTGTCCAGCAGCTAGGTAAAGACCTGATGAACTTTTTGAGAATATCTTCATTCTCTAGCTTCACCTTTGAGCACTGCAGCTCCCCTACAAGATTGGTAAATCTATTGTATGAAACAGTTAGAGACTCGCCTTCCTTCCAGACGAAGTTTTCATACTGCTGCTTCAGGATGTCTTCAAGCCCGTTGCTTTATGCCATTTTTGTTCTTGGTGATTTTTTGAAGGAGAGAGAGTTTAGAATAGAACCAGAAGTGATTAAACAAGTGTTAGTTTGTTTAATCTGAGCCAAAGCTCTGATACCACTTGTAGGATCGTGAAATTACAAGATGGTTCTGTTCTTAGTTGAGATTGGCGGAAACAATAACAACTACACAATTACAATCGAGTACACAGAAAGAATACTGATAAGAACATTGTTGTATTAAGCTTTTGTGAATAAACGATTACAAATGAAAACTCAGTGAAGAAGCACAAAAAGCACACTTACAATGAAGTGTTTACAGATTATTTATACTCACTTAGAATCAAGAAAGCCCCTTGATTCTAAGGATCAGATCTAACACAGACCGTTGATCTGTTGTATCTAGCTAACTTTATTGAAGCGTCTTCTTTATGCATCATTACTTGCATGCTTGGAGAAGAGCATTGTTGAGTTTCATTGGTTGCACCATTGAGGTTCCTTCTGCTTTGAGTGTGTCAGTTGTTTTGCAGAAAGTTGTCAGTGACGCTTGGTATGGATAGTCAGCTGCAACGATTTGTCTTCAAGGCACAAGGCTGTCAGCAGCAAAGATGTTGATCAGCAGCAAAATGTAACCATCCAGAGCTGCTGATGATTTGCCTGTCAGCAGCATCAAGTGTTGATGCTGCTGAGAAGCTTATCCGCAGCAACTTTGGTCTTCAGCAGATAAGGCTATCCGCAACAGATTTGTTCTTCAGTAGGAGAACATGTATCCGCAGCAGATAAGCTTGTCCGCAGCAGATTGTTGGTCAGCAGCAAACTCTGAGATCAGCAGCATTTGTACTTAGAGAATTTTGTAGCCATCAGTCTTTGATTCTACAGATTCCAAAAGGGGGGGTGATTGTAACACCCTATGCGAATCCCACATCAGCCGTGCATAAGAGAGATCCTTGGTTCATAAGAAATGTCCTGCCTCTTAAATCAAAAACGCGTTTTGGGGCTTAATGTAGTGGATGAGAGGAGAACTCCACAGTTAAGCGTGCTCGGGTGGGAGTAATCTAGGGATGGGTGACCCCTGGGAAGTTTTCACCCGGGCAACCAAAAACAAATCCGTGAGCTCTTAGTGGCAAAGCGGACAATATTGTTGGTACGAGGGGCCGGATTTTACAAATGGATGCAGAGATTTTATAGTCAAACATTTGCAATACTTAGACCTTAAAGTCCTAAATGTTTCCTAGGGCACGAGTAGGTCGTCTCATTTAGACGGATTTGCTAAGACTTGGCACATCGTTTCACTGCTTTATCAGGTGAGTTTCATGGCCCCTTTTTACTTGCTTTATACTTTGGGGGAAAAACATGCAGAGTCTTACAAAACATACCCACTTTACAAGGACATTCCAGTTTTACAAAGACATTTCAGTTTTACAAAGACATTCCAGTTTTACAAAGACATTCCAGTCTTACAAAGACATTTCAGTTTTACAAAGAGATTTCAGTCTTACAAAGACATTCCAGTTTTACGAAGACATTCCAATCTTACAAAGACATTTCAGTTTTACAAAGACATTCCAGTCTTGCAAAGACATTCTAATTTTACAAAGGCATTCCAGTCTTACAAAGACATTTCAGTTTTGCAAAGACATTCCAGTCCTTCAAAGACATTCCAGTTTTACAAAGACATTCCAGTCTTACAAAGACATTCCAGTTTTACAAAAACATTCCAGTCTTACAAAGACATTTCAGTTTTACAAAGACATTTTAGTTTTACAAAGACATTCTAGTCTTGCAAAGACATTCCAGTTTTACGAAGGCATTCCAGTCTTACAAAGACATTTCAGTTTTACAAAGACATTCCAGTCTTGCAAAGACATTCTAATTTTACAAAGGCATTCCAGTCTTACAAAGACATTTCAGTTTTACAAAGACATTCCAGTTTTACAAAGACATTCCAGTCTTACAAAGACATTTCAGTTTTACAAAGACATTTTAGTTTTACAAAGACATTTCAGTTTTACAAAGACATTCCAGTCTTGCAAAGACATTCCAGTTTTACAAAGACATTCCAGTTTTACAAAGACATTTCAGTCTTACAAAGACATTCCAGTTTTACAAAAACATACAATGTTTTCAATCATACAAATTTTACAAAGACATACAAGGTCTTCACATGATAACGAGGTATTCCGATCTCAAATGGGTTACATGGGTTTACAAGGACATCACAACCAAATTCCCCAGGAACACACACTATAACCATTAGCTATCGAGTTAGCCTAGGAATATATGAATAGTACTATTGGGTTGACACCCCCATTCATCAAGTTGGTCGCGCCAACTATCAGTTAATGGATGCATATTATCCAGAAATTTCACTTCAATGTTTGTGATGGAACATTGACGGGGCAAAAATCAAGAACCGTCTAGGGTTGGTTATAGGCTCATGGTAATTGCATTACTTTTTGTTGATCCTGGCTAGACAACAATGGATCATCCTAGGACTTGTTTATCACAATTATGATGTTTCATTTTTCCAATTTATCAAAAGCTTTCCATACTTGTCCATTATGATGTCCGACGATGAGTTCAACAAGGTTGTTGAACGTGTGTTTATCTTGCTTTTGATGAAACATTTTACAAACATTTCAAGGGAATGTCCCAGGGGGGATTCCAACCATATTATCCAATAAAACGTTTTACAAATATTCCAAGGGAATGTCCTACGGGAATTCAAACTACATTGCTTTCCAGATTTACAAAGGAAAGTTTTACAAAATCCTTAGGGTATGTTTCAAAAGTTTTCCATGAAAATGATCTTCTATTGTGGCACTCAAACCTGTGAACTCACCAACTTTATGTTGACACTTTCAAGCATGTTTTTTAGGTATTGTCTGGCAATGGCACGGTTGGAATAGGCTAGTCATTTGGATTAAACCCAAGAAGCCGGAGAGACATGATTGTCAAACCTCGAGACAGTTTGACCTATATGGCTCTAGAACAATGTACCCGTTTATGTTAGTACATGTAATGGTGTTCAACACTTTAGAAATCTTCATTTTAGCTTCCGCAACTATGTAATGATATCAGTCGTTATAACCTTGAGTTATTTATTCAGAAAATAATTTGGGGGTGTGACAGTTCGCTACACATACACTTAGAATTTTAGCTACATTTACAAAAACATGTTCTAACAAACTCCCTCTTAAATGTTGCTAAGAATTCTAAACAAATACTCTTGGGTCTGCACTATACTTGGTAAGACTTGATCTTCGGAATTGCACTTTGATCTTCAACCTGCAATGCTTCAATCGTGAGGCAAAAGACTCCCTCTATACTGATGCATCCATTGTAGAACAATTTTGTTTAGCCTCTTCATGAAAACCGACGAATCCAACACTTTTCATTATAGACCATCCTCTCAACAGTAACCACCTCCGCATTGAATCAAGAATCTAACTTAGATGGTAGAAGGACACCATACAGATCAGACATTTGTAAATCAACCGGCATAAGATAGAGATTCTGAATTTCCAACAATCAGCATCAAACTAATCAACTTCGACAAAGACAAGAATCTCAGTTTGAAAACAAAACTCTCTAATATAATGTGCAAAACCACTCTTTTCTTTGATCTTCATCTTCACCAGAAGTGTTTGACTTTGTCTCATACTTTATCCACTCAACCGATAACTCGAAGTCTTTTTTTCAGATCTTCCCTTCAAGACACAAGCATCTCCGCTTTAAACTAGAAACAGAAGGATCTTTCCTATTTAATCGACATATAATAAAGATTCCATCTTCAACTAGTTGACAATAGATAACCAGCTTCATTTCAAACATACTTGACACAGTCTCACACACATTCGGTAGTAATCATCGTGAATCCAACAATCTTCAATCTGATTTTCATTCCTGGTTAACACCTCCTACTAGTCATAATAGGTTGTCTATCTGGATTCTGCCCAGATCCTAAATGAGAAATCAAATCATAACCAAATCATGTCGAATCATGTAAGGCCCCAAACCCGGGAGGCCTCACATGTTGGATTTACTCATTCACAAACAGTTCTTAACTTTGAATATCAAATAACGCAGCAGAAAATTTCATTTAAAACGTAACATAACATTGTTCAACATGTGGAAGCGTAAACATTGCCTAAACAAAACAAAAACATAACGGGATGCCAGACTTCATTATCATTCGGGTAACTCTTCTCACTTGCCAAGCATCACCGTCCATCGCCCGTACATGTCCTTAACCTAAATGTGCATACTAAAAGTCAGCTACGCTGATGAGTTCTAGCTTTAAATAAAACCTTAACATAAACATTTTTGCCAAAAACATAACATTCATTTATTTAACAAAAGCGTACGTAAAACATGTAATAACTTAACATCATCAAAACATCATAACATAGCATCATATCATAAGTCATCATGAACCGAATATGCGCCTTCTCGTAACCGTCAATTACATACATCGTATTCTGACGGAAGAACCTAAGGCTCGTTACCTCTAGGCCATCCGTCAGCCAGGTCTCCTAAGCCTAGTTACCTTAAGGCAGACCAAACATCGTCTTAGGCACTGTTCCCTCGCGGGGAATAGTGCCTCCCGTAAGGGTTCCCGGTAATCCCATGGGTGACCGTCGTCACCCCATCCTCAACCAGTTGTACAACCGTTATCCAACCACAAAGGTCCCCGTATGGGTAATGCAAATACATACATACATACCCTAGCTCCCGTAGGAACTCGTGGCAGATTCGTTAATTTCATGACTTTCATAAAATCCTTTACCTTGTTTTAGTTAAAGCATTCGTACGCTTTATTAAATAACACTTCATTCGTAAATCTTTCATAAACATGGTTTGGCAAAACATTTCATTAACTCGTTTCATCTTCCCCTTTCGGAAGCATCGTTTTATAAACAATTCATCAACATATCTCAACTTCCCCTTTCGGAAGCATCGTTTCGTAATCATTTCATTTAACTTCCCCTTTCGGAAGCATCATTTCATAATCATTTCATTAACACCTTTTAACTTCCCCTTTCGGAAGCATCGTTCATAAACCTTGTTTTGTAAACATCATTTCATAAACCTCGTTTTGTAAACATCATTTCATAAACCTCGTTTTGTATGTATGCACACCAGCCCAAAACATTATTAAAACATTTAAAAGAGGGCTCTAGAACTCACCTGATAAGCTAGCCTCAATGTGTTATCTACCGCCCAAACTATGCCACGCATAATCTGGATAATTCAGTCATATAAGTTAGGATAACCGTCCTAACCGACAATATACGTTTATATCTTTAAGGTTTGGCAAACTTGGGCAAGTTCGCCACTCATGGCTTAGGCGAACATGGTAAGTTCTCTACTTTAACTTAGGCGAACATATGATAAGTTCGCCTCCCTAACCTAGCGAATATGTGGTAAATTCGTTTCATCTGTATTAGGCGAACATGCTAAGTTCGCCACTTAGCTTCAGGCGAACATGCTAGATTCGCCTGAACTGGGCCTATTCCCAAACAAACCAAAACCTTAATAAGGACGTCTAGGTGATATATATACTTCTTTAATTCTAACGAAAATCAGACAGAGTCCTGTTTGTTTATGGTTTAAACCCGACAATTCCAATTGTCTCATTCCATCTCAAATCAATCAACAATTATTCATAATCATCGTGTGTTAATTACTAATATTGATAACCATCTTTCTATACGTCTATCAAGTGACATTTTTCAAAAATAGTTAATCGTTGCCGGTTATTATTTGTCAAATTATATTTCTTACACGTCATCCTCAACATGGTATTCATGAGCCGAATTAGTATTAATTATTCTACGGGTTGAATCGATAAACCTTTACGAACACGAACCCATGATATGACCAAGCCTCGACACGAACCGCTCTTTTGTCTATGCCCATAATTAGCCCAAACGGACTCCGAATCGGGTGCTTCAAAATCCCATGAACTCGTCTCGGCGCGTCGGTTACATCCTCCGCTATTCTAACAGTTTCCGTTATACAAAACAACACCTTTCTTGGCCATGAAACCACCACCGGCAACACCGTTATCCACCCTGAACCATCACTTCCGACCACCGTGAACCACCACTTCCTACCACCGTCGTCACCATCATTATCCTCATGTGAACCACCCTTAACTACCATCCGTACCACACCATGAAGCTCATATGAACCACCATCGTCTACCATCAATCATTCACCTCCGGCCACTGTTAACCACCTTCACCAATATCCCGCTAACCACTGGTTGTACCGCCACCTTTTAACCATCATGAACCATAGCAGCCACCATATGGAAATTGCCCGTATGACCACCAGCATCCCCGTCGTGAGCTTTCTACCCGAGTTCTTCTTACCGTCGTTAACCACCATGGAACCTCTGCAACACACCCCACCATTGTTCTGTCATGAAGCTTACCACCATCACCATTCTCATGCGCACCACCACTAACCGCCACTAGTCCAGGTCACCATCACCGTGAGGTCACCAATATCCCCACACCCAACCCGCAGAACCAACAAAGCTAACACCGTTGTGAAGCTCTTAGGTCAGCCTCACTTGCAGGCGCCGTCTCCATCCTTAATCCGCCGGAGTTACCACTGTCGACATCCCACAACATTTTCCAGCCTCATCTCCTTCATGTGTACAAATTCTTAATATATGAAAATATATTTTTAGATCCCCCACTTTTGAAACACATTTTATTATATTTTATAAATAGATAACAAGAATCTATTTATTTAAATTTAACTACCTTTTTCCATTAAAACCCATTTAGAGTTAATTTGTCTTTAAACCAATATAATTTACCTAAATATATACAAACCAATATTTTCACACTTCCCTTATTTTAAAGGGATGCAATATTGTAATTAAATGAGTAAAAGGAAATTTAATTGATTAAATTATCTTTTGCTTTAATCCATTTAGGTTTAATTAACATTTTAAATATATATATACTAATACATATTTACACTCTCCTTTCAATGGCTCATATTTTTAACTCGGTGTCGTGACTAGTCAAACTCTAAATTTATGAAAACTCCTATATCTAACACTTAGTATATTTTTATATACCACTTATAATATTTTCCCTTCTTTTTCTGCTAGACATGGACTCCTACTCTCCTCCCTCCCCGGTATACTATCCCGGAGAAGAGTCTGAACAGGAAGAAAATAATGGATCACCAGACTATCGATCACCAACACCCCTAGCTGCTAGGTCAATGTTTGACATAAGGGCAGATTGGATCAGGAACACTGGACCAAGACTTCGAACATCTGGATCACCTCCATCAAGAAACCCGTATCAGGCACCCCATCTACACAACCAGTTACCACCCCCTTCGAGAGATCCCTACCTAGCACCCGACCCATATCACCCTGACCCAAGGGCAAGGCAAACCATGGCACCCACTAGTGCTATGGGAGTCCCATTTGATGCCATCCACCAATACGTCAGAACCTCCGAGTTTGTGAGACAAGGGATGGAGCACGGGATAAGACACGACCTGCTAGGTCAGAGAATTGACAGCCTGGTGGATCAAGTGTGGTGCCAAGAGGAGAAAATTGCACGCCTGGAAGAAGACATGGAGATACTTGATGCACGCAGGGAAGCAGTTAGAGCTGAGTCCCGCTTTGCTATCCTAGTGACCATAGCAATGTTCGTCTTGGTGCTCATATGTTTCCTCGTTGAGAGCTATCTGAGATGCTAGCTGGATTGTTCTGCTTTTGTCTTTAAATTTCCGTTTGAAACTGCTACCTTATGTTTGGATTAAGCTTTTGACATTTTATCATTTAATGCTAAGTTTTATTTTACAACTTTAAAGCCATTACTTGTTGATTCAATATTACCATCATATTTTCATCAAGATTACCCAAACATCACCTTCTCATTCATTGCAAATTAGTACGCTTACCTAAGCCTCTCTTGCAAACTAATCATTTTATTTATTTAAAAAAACATCGTTATTTTGGTCAAGTAAATCACCTATCAAGCCTATAGTGTATAAATATTATTTGGAATATAAAAATTTTTCAACAAACCTTTTTACTTCGAAAGAAAATTTAAACACGACCCGTTTATAAAATATTATCTAAATAAATTATGACTTTTGTTTTGTAAAATTTAATTATTATCAAACCTTGGCTTAATTACTAAATAATCCAGCCATTATTTTTCCTTTGAAACACTCCCTTTATGATAATTAAAATTTAATAAAAAGGTTTTACAATAAATTTATTTAGATTATTCAACTCATTAGTTTCACTATCTTATCTATCTACAAACAAGAATAAATTACAATTACTTATTTATTTACAAACAAAATCAGTTATTCGTAAGCACATTACTCAGAATATTTTCAGAACCTCCTCGATATCTTGCACCTTCGGAAATGTATGAGTGTACTTGCCACTTCAAAGAGATGAATCATTTCGCGTAGAAGTTAACCATCCTTATAAACCTCAACGAGATTTAAAAAGCTAAAACACAGCTACCCACATTATACATGAACACCAAACAACACGCTTGTCCGTAACACTCGATCACGTACAAAATTCATCATTATACATCACTCATGAGATTCAATAACTTACGTATGCACGTTCAAGAAATACACAATACTAGATGGATCACATAAAACTTAGTGTTTGCAATATACATAATGCCAGTTTGAGCACATGAGACTTAGTTGATCACATTATACATAATAGAAGTTTGACTACATGATACATGTCGTTTATAATATACATGATACTGGATTGGTCACATAGTACATAAAACTTAGTTGATTCCCAATATACATAATATAAGATCGATCACATGATACATGAAACTTAGTTGATTCACAATATACATGATGTAAGAGTGATTACATGATACATGAAATTTAGTTGTTCACGATACACATGATACTCAATTGTCTACTGAAAACTTGTTTGCTTATAAAATACATAAATACTAAATTGTTCACCTTGTACACAAAACTCATTTGTTTACTATATACATGATACTGAACTATTCACCTAATACATGAAACATATTTGCTTACAATATGCATAACACTAGATCATACATGAAACTTGAGTGTTTACATTATACACGGAACTAATTTTTTTTTACAATTGTTGCAATAGATTGATTACGTTATACACAAGGCATGATCTTACACTTTATTCACTAAAAGTTGATGTAACATCCGCAAATTTTACATGTAATATTTCAATACATTTTGTGCCTTAGTAACATTATGACGGCTATACTATTTCGACCTCGTTATAACGTATTTATACCGTACATCATGCCATCACGATTTTCAAACATGTAACAATTTGGAGTTTTAAGATTTTAAACTTTTATTTTACAGTTCTTTATATATATTATACATATATATATATAGCTTGTTAAATTAAGTAAATTAATAAGGTTTTATTGTATAAGAGATTAATAATAAGATAAACAATGATATATCTATATGTATATAAGTTGTTAAAAGAAAATTTTAATATAATCTATTTAAATTAGAAAAAAGAAAGGGTTGAACCCTCTCATATAGTCATTGAACCCCCTTTTTATGCTTGAACCCCATCTATTGAACTTCCCCATTCTTGAACCTGGAACAAAACCAACGCTGACTTCGAAAAGTCAAAGCTCGTTATCAATCCTCCAATTTCCCCCCTAAACCACGGATCTAACCTTCCAAATTCATCTTAAGTCAATCCCAATCATATAGGAGCAATGAATCAAGCTTATAATTAACAAATCATTACCAAAAACCAAATTCTTTGGAGATGAGCAAATATCACGGTCGTGGGTTTCGGAACCACAAAGCAGGTCCAAATCCCACGATTCTCGTTTAAATTAATAGTTGTAAACGCGTCTCTTACACCCTATAAACCTCCATATCATCATACACAATCGAATTACCACCAAATCGCCCCTTGATTCCCCGTCTTTTTGTTCCTCCGTCACGATCGGCATTAGAGCCGAGTGGCTCGATTCTCCGGCCTAGAGTTCAAAGACAACCCCAGGTAAACGCTTACTGATATTCTCTTCCTCTGATTCCATCGCTGAGTTCGAGATCTTGTTAGGGGATCTAGGGTTACGATTTTCATATCTGGGTTTTTATGTTTGGAGAAGATGACATCTTATAACTACGTGTTAAATATATTTTCTTTGTAATTAAAAGCAATAAGGAAAATTGCATTAGTTGGTTAAAGCCTTTCAGTCTCACATCCAAGGTCACAGGTTCTATCCTTGTGACCGACATTCTTTTTTTTCTTCTTTTTTTGTTTTAATTGATTTGCTTAATTATACTTACATACACATAAACATGTATATATATAGATTAAGATACATATTTATAATTATAACAAAACACATGCTTATGACACCTAGACTTTATTTTATAAATTTTATTATTACTATGTTAATTTGTTTTGAAAGTTTAAGGCTTTATAGTTAATACTCTTTTTAATAATAAAAAAAAGTATTCATAATTATGTTTAAATATTTTCTAAAAACGTATTGATTACCACAAATGGTATACTGGCATTTTGTTTTATTTCGTACTACTATATATCTCTAAGACATGTCAAACGTTTTTGTATTAACATAAACACTATTATTTTATATATATCTTTTTAAAAAAATTTATACAATGATCGTGTGTTATAACAACATGATCCATGTTTAATATTAAAATTTGTATTATTAAAATCATAATTGTTAATCTTATTATTACTAGTTTCACAAAAATCATGATTCTTTTAATAATTTGTTTTTCATAAATAAAAATTTCGAGTAACTAAATTATTATCTTTTTAAACTAATTATCTTAATGAGATAATTAATCATACTAAATTGCAATTAATATTTATTGTTGGCGCCTAAACTCTCTTTTATAAATAAAATCTATAAAACGTTATTTTATGTAACTTCATTTATACATTATCACTTTATTTAACTTTAGTTATAGTTATAGTTCGTATCTTTATTTTTCTCATTCGTTCGCTCGTTCCTAAATCTTAATGTCCCAACCGTTCCGTTCCTTTTCCTTTTAATCGTCTCTCTATATTAAATAACATATCTTACTTAACATAGGGCATCTTTAATTCTTATTGCTTCAAGTTTCAAGTCCAATGCTCTACATTTCAAGGTGAGAACATAGCCCCCTTTTCTTCCTTTTATTTTTGGGGTGAAACAAGTATATATATAACTTGATAACTCAAACTTTATTTAAACAAATTCTAAAACAAGTAATTTAAATTGTATGCTTGATATCTAAACACTATAACATTATTGCAATCATTAACTTGTTTATAAGCCTAAGGGAGTACTAGTATGATCATATAGGGGAAACCGATATAACTTTTCAATGGCACAACCTTTGGGGTTGTGGATGCAATAACATTTCAACGGCACAACCTTTGGGGTTGTGGATGCAATAACATTTCAACGGCACAATCTGTGTGATTGTGGATGCAGTAACATTTCAACGGCACAATCTGTGTGATTGTGGATGCAATAACATTTCAACGGCACAATCTTTGGGATTGTGGATGCATATAACATTAAGGGTTGATTGCAATGAATTTGGTGTTAATATGCTTACACACTTGTTTGAACTTGTACTGAATTTGTTTTACATCTTTTATGCCAATTTATCTTTATAACTTATAAAACCTATGTCTTTCACCAACTTTATGTTGACCCATTTTACTTTACATGTTTCAGGAAATAAATAGTTGATGATGAAGGATGACATAGGAAAGCTCTTGGACTTAGTTAATAAATTGAACAATATTTTCTTCTGATGTTTGTTTGTTGATTTGAAACAAGTGTTGACATTAAATATGAAATTTAATAATTTATGTGATGCCTTAGTATTTGTCTTTATACCGTGTGCTATGAACTACTTGTGTGACACCTCGAGTTTCCGCCTTTTTGAGGTGTGAAAGATTGGTATCAGAGCCTTGGTTATAGATAATTAGGTATAGAAAGACGTAGACTATAACCTAAGACTCCCTTACACTTTCATAGGGACTTTATGTGAGTTATGTGCTAACCTTATTTTTTTTCTTAGCCATGTCAATATATTCAACCAATGTTTCCAACAACACGCGCGCCCACTCGGACCTTTTTCTACCCATATCCGTTAGGGAACCCTCGTATAGCCCCATCCATTGGGACTTGTTAATGAAGTAAAGTGGAGCAACAAACACGAATAGGCCCAACAAGAAGACCCACAAAGATGAAGGCCCCAGACTATTATCCGTTGCCATGAGCAAATACAAGGAGGAAGCTAAGGAAGCCCACTTAAGAAAAGGAAGCTTACTCAAGAGGATGTATCTCACTCTTGGGCCTCAAAGCCCAAATCCATGATGTTCTCATCATAACAATGGGTTCAAGTGATAGGCATTAGTAGTATATGATGGCCGGAAGAGTAAGTGTAGGTCCATGAATAGTTCTAACTAAGGAAATATTTGGTACTTAAGTGTGTCCCTTGTGACCCACCTCTCTTTCCTGTAAATTCTTTTATGGCTGCACTACTTATAGGTCAAGTATATTTCTAACATGATATTATGAGAAATCGGTGTTATGACTAGTCAATTTTAACCTCATTTATACTTAACACTAAGTGTCGTATAAGCTAGTTTTCATTTAATTCGATTCTACCTTCGTATGACGTTAATGCAAGTGATTTTATGTCACTTCTACTATTTATATGTCTTTCTCTAACCTGACTCATGATCTTTGTCTTTATAGAATTCCTCCTCGCCAAGATCCATTTATCTCAGACCCCACTGGTTAAGTTTTAGATGAAATTCCCTTAACTAAGGGAGACTGGGTAACCCTGATTCTTTCATTGCGTCCTGTTCACTACTTAGATTTATCTCAATTTTATGTTTATCCACCTTATTCTATGAATTGTCATATAAATTATACTACTTTAGTGTTAATTTCATTTTATGAAATGTTATATGTGAATGCCATTACTCACACCAGTTCAACCTTACACGCATAAATTACTTATGTCATGTCACCATCAAGACCACCGAACTTGCTATTTGTATGACAACTCACTACCGTTATCCCTAACATGATCACTCGAGCAATGACCAAACACCTTCAATATCTCTGAGCATAAGTTACCATTCACCTTCGACAATCCAATCTAGTGGACATTGTAGAAGGGTAAGAGAAACTAAGGTGATCATGCAAAGTAAACAATTATTACGGGTGCACACGAAATAAAAGTTTGCGATGCATGCAAATCTTAGTAAAACCTATCCTGTAAACAATAGCCAGTATCCCTATGAACATTTGATTTTAACTCGGAATCTCTCGAACGCCAATCCCAACCGTGGGGTTGAAGGTAGTTACTAAATAGTTACTAAATCAATAAACTTCCTTTAAGTTCAAAACTCATTCGTATTCCTCCACAATGAAGCTCAAATATCCTCAACTCTGTTCTAAATCCAGCAACCCCCACCAGTTGAATTTCGAGGATTAAATTCTCTCAACTTGGGGATACTGTAACATCCGCGAATTTTACATGTAATATTTCATTACATTTTGTGCCTTAGTAACATTATGACGGCTATACTATTTCGACCTCCTTATAACATATTTATACCGTACATCATGCCATCATGATTTTCAAACTTGTAACAATTTGGAGTTTTGAGATTTTAAGCTTTTATTTTACAATTCTTTTTATATATTATATATATAGTTTGTTAAATTAAGTAAATTAATAAGGTTTTATTGTATAAGAGATTAATAATAAGATAAATAATGATATATCTATATGTATATAAGTTGTAAAAGAAAATTTTAATCTAATCTATTTAAATTAGAAAAAAGAAAGGGTTGAACCCTCTCATATAGACATTGAACCCCTTTTTATGCTTGAACCCCATCTATTGAACTTTCCCCATTCTTGAACCTGGAACAAAACCAATGTTGACTTTGAAAAGTCAAAGCTCGTTATCAATCCTCCAATTTTCCCCTAAACCACGGATCTAACCTTCCAAATTCATCTTTAGTCAATCCCAATCATATAGGAGCAACGAATCAAGCTTTTAATTGAAAAATCATTACCAAAAACCGAATTCTTTGGAGATGAGCAAATATCACGGTCGTGGGTTTCGGAACCCACAAATCAAGTCCAAATCCCACGATTCTCTTTTAAATTAACAGCTGTAAACGCGTCGATTACACCCTATAAACCTCCATATCATCTTACACAATCAAATTACCACCAAATCGCCCCTTGATTCCCCTTTTTTTGTTCCTCCGTCGCAATCGGCATTAGAGTCGAGTGGCTCGATTCTCCGGCCTAGAGTTCAAAGACAACCCCAGGTAAACGCTTACTGATATTCTTTTCCTCTGATTCCATCGCTGAGTTCGAGATCTTGTTGGGGGATTTAGGGTTACGATTTTCGTATCTGGGTTTTTATGTTTGGAGAAGATAACATCATATAACTATATCTTAAATATATTATCTTTCTATTTTAAAGCAATAAGGTAAAATTGACTAGTTGGTTAAAGCCTTTCACTCTCACAGGTCACAGTTTCTATCCCGGTGACCGGCATTCTTTTTTTTCTGCTTTTTTTGTTTTAATTGATTTGCTTAATTATACTTACACACACATAAACATGTATATATATATATATAGAGAGAGAGAGAGAGAGAGATTAAGATACATATTTATAATTATAACAAAACACATGCTTATGACACCTAGACTTTATTTTATAAATTTTATTATTACTATGTTAATTTGTTTTGAATGTTTAAGGGTTTATAGTTAATATTCCTTTTAATAATAAAAAAAAATATTCATAATTATGTTTGAATATTTTCTAAAACGTTTTGATTACCACAAATAGTATACGAGCATTTTGTTTTATTTCGTACTACTATATATCTCTAAGACATGACAAACGTTTTTGTATTAACATAAACACTATTATTTTATATATATCTTTTAAAAAAATAATTATACAATGATCGTGTGTTATAACAACATGATCCATGTTTAATTTTAAAATTTATATTATTAAAATCATAATTGTTAATCATATTATTACTAGTTTCACAAAAATCATGATTCTTTTAATAATTTGTTTTTCATAAATAAAAAATTCGAGTAACTAAATTATTATCTTTTTAAACTAATTATCTTAATGAGATAATTAATCATACTAAATTGCAATTAATATTTATTGTTGACGCATAAACTCTCTTTTATAAATAAAATTTATAAAACGTTATTTTATGTAACTACATTTATACATTATCACTTTTTTTAACTTTAGTTATAGTTATAGTTCGTATCTTTATTTTTCTCGTTCGTTCGCCCGTTCCTAAATCTTAATGTCCCAACCGTTTTGTTCCTTTTCCTTTTAATCGTCTCTATATATTAAATAACATATCTTACTTAACATAGGGCATGTTTAATTCTTATTGCTTCAAGTTTCAAGTCCAATCCTCTACATATCAAGGTGAGAACATAGCCCCCTTTTCTTCCTTTTATTTTTGGGGTGAAACATATATACATATAACTTGATAACTCAAACTTTATTTAAACAAGTTCTTAAACAAGTAATTTAAATTGTATGCTTGATATCTGAACACTATAACATTATTGCAATCATTAACTTATTTATAAGCTTAAGGGAGTACTAGTATGATCATATAGGGGAAACCGATATAACATTTCAACGGCACAACCTTTGGGGTTGTGGATGCAATAACATTTTTAACGGGATGCAATAACATTTCAACGGCACAATCTGTGTGATTGTGGATGCAGTAACATTTCAACGGCACAATCTGTGTGATTGTGGATGCAATAACATTTCAACGGCACAATCTTTGGGATTGTGGATGCATAAAACATTAAGGGTTGATTGCAATGAATTTGGTGCTAATATGCTTGCACACTTGTTTGAACTTGTACTGAATTTTTTTTACATCTTTTATGCCAATTTATCTTTATAACTTATAAAACCTATGTCTCTCACCAACTTTATGTTGACCCATTTTACTTTATATGTTTCAGGAAATAAATAGTTGATGATGAAGGATCACATAGGAAAGCTCTTGGACTTAGTTAATAAATTGAACAATATTTTCTTCTGATGTTTGTTTGTTGATTTGAAACAAGTGTTGACATTAAATATGAAATTTAATAATTTATGTGATGCCTTAGTATTTGTCTTTATATCTTGTGCTATGAACTACTTGTGTGACACCTCACGTTTTCACCCTGGTGGGGTGTGACAGTTGAAAACTATAACACTCTGAAACGACTCGGGGTTTGATGTATTCTTCTTCAAATACGAGTACGCTATGGAACTTAAAGTTATACTACATTATTACTCTTTAGTTTTCATGATTGACCTTACTATATAGGGACACAGTTAGTTATTAACAACTCATCGTGAAAACAATGGACTTAAACCAAGTAATGTAGTGCCCTCTCTTGACCTGCACACAATGGAAGGATCTATACGGACCATGCGACGATTCGAGTAATTACGGGTGCACATGTAATCATAAAAATCAGCGCATGGAAAATATAGTGAATTCTGCCGTGTGTTATGATAAAAAAAAAACCATCGTAATATATAGTAACAAAACTAATGAGATATGACAAGGGCATGGTGGATACGCCGCTAGTACTTCCTATATATAAGTGTTCCTATCATATTGTTAAAAGTAGCGTTACTCGTGTCACGTGAAGTTTTATGACCTGGACCAATGTATGTGAAATCCCTTACCCATCGAAAATTTTTGAGTATATCAGACTACATCTTAAACAAACCCTAATCATCAAATTCCCATCAAATCCATCCCAAGTAATGCATTTCACCTTCAGAATCCAAATTACTATCCGACAATTTTCTCCTTGTAAGGCCCCAAACCCGGGAGGCCTCACTTGTTGGATTTACTCATTCACAAACAGTTCTTAAACTTGAATATCAAATAACGCAGCGGAAAATTTCATTTCAAACATAACATAACATCGTTCAACATGCAGAAGCGTAACATTGTTTATTACATAAACATAACATAACCAACTTCATAACGAGATGCCAGTCTTCATATCATCCGGGTAACTCATCAAGCCGTCCAGCATCACCGTCTATCATCATAACTTGCCTTAACTTGAATGTGCATACTAAAAAGTCAGCTACGCTGGTGAGTTCTATCTTTTTATAAAACATTAACTTCAAATATTTGCTAAAAACATATCATTTAACTTCATTAATAAAAGCGTACGAAAACATGCTATAACATAACATAACGTCATAAACATAAGTCAACGAACATATCGAATCTGCGCCTTCTCGTAACCGTCAATTCCAACCTCAAGTAGGATACCACATAGGGCATCCGTACCAAACTTCAAGCACGACATCACAAGGATGACACGTACCAAACTTCCAGCACGATACTCCGTGGAGTAGTCGTACCTAACTTCAAGCACGATTACCCCGCAAGGTAATTCGTACCAAGTTCAAGGATCACGGTAATCCCCATGGTGACCGTCATCACCCCAGTTGTACAACAATTGGCCAGCCACAAAGGCCATTAAAAGGTAAAGGCCCATAACATACATCCCATATTGTAACATCCCAAAAAAAAATAATAAACGACAATAAATAAAAATGGGTTAAACGTGAGACGAACGAAATAAACGAGCATGGAATGGGCCGGCTATGGGCTTGCGCGCGTATGGGCTCAAGGGTAGTCTCTCCCTATAAATACCCTAGCCCATCTCTCTTCTCTCATTTTACAAGTTCTAGAGAGAGAAACTGAAGAGAGAGAAAGTAGACAGATCGGCCCGAGATTCCAGCAAAGTGTTGCTCCATAGCTCGTGAGAAGAACCTCTGAATCAGAAGCTCGATACATGTAACGATTTGAGTTTTTGTTCGTTTTGGGGTTTTCGGGTTTTGGATGAAAAGGTAACGTGTTTACGCATAAAACTTGAAAATGAAATTAGATCCAGCCTCTAGAAGGAAAAATGAACGTTTTGAACAAAAGTCAGGATCTTGACGTGATCAGATCTGCATGCAAAAGTTAGGGTTTTTACGGGGAAGAAGGTCCTGCGTACTTATCAATTACGCATGAAGAAGGTTATGCGTACTTATGAAGTACGCATGAAGCAGGTCCTGCGTACTTATCAAGTACGCATGAAGCAAAGCGTGCGTACTTACCAAGTATGCATGAAGCGAAGTCTGCGCAGTTATTAAGTACGCAAGAACATGGCCCTGCGCACTTGCTAAGTGCGCAGGCATCATGCTGGTTAGTAAAGTCGGTATGGTTGCCTAATTTAGAATGGTTAAACCGTTAGAGTCGGGGTTGGTCTGATGTGTATTTAACTAATCAATTCAGATTGGAAGTGACGTTGTTGGACCTTTGTTTAGGATAACCCAGATTAGCTTATCAGGTGAGTTCTAGAAGTCTTCTTTTAAATGTTTTGAATAATATTTTTGGGCTTGTGTGCATACGTAACGATGTGACTATTTTATAAAATGATGTATGTGACGTTTTATAAAATGATGTTTATGAACGATGTTTTGGAAGGAAGGGTTACGAAAGAAGTGTTTATGAAATATTTTACCAAAAGAAGTTTACGAATTGTTTATGAATGAATGAATGATATTTAATAAAATGTACGAATGCTTTAACTGAAGTTTTGAAGTAAAAGAAGTGAATGTTTACGAAAGTCACAAACGAACGAATCTACTATTATTCCTTAGGGATTGAAGGTTATGTGTATGGGATGTATGTTATGGGCCTTTACCTTTTAGGGGCCTTTGTGGCTGGCCAACTGTTGTACAACTGGGGTGATGACGGTCACCAAGGGGATTATCGTGATCCTTGAAGTTGGTACGATTTACCTTACGGGGTAGTCGTGCTTGAAGTTTGGTACTTGTGCCTTACGGGGTGCAGTGCTTGAAGTTTGGTACGTGTCATCCTTGTGATGCCGTGCATGAAGTTTGGTGTTGAATGACCTAAGTATCGGGCCCTAGGATTTCTTCTCCCGAAGGACAGTACGGTGTTGATGGGCCTAGTGGTGGTGATCTTTAGGTTATTCCGCCAGTATGCGATGTTTGGAATCGACGGTTACGAGAAGGAGCATATTCGATATGTTCGTTGACTTATGTTTATGATGCTATGTTATGTTATTGCATGTTTTCGTACGCTTTTATTAATAAAGTTAAATGATATAATTTTTGAAAATATTTGAAGTTAAGGTTTTATGAAAAGCTAGAACTCACCAGCGTAGCTGACTTTTTAGTATGCACATCCAGGTTAAGGCAGGTTGTGATGATGGACGGTGATGCTGGGCGGCTTGATGAGTTACCCGGATGATATGAATACTGGCATCCCGTTATGATTAGCTTATGTTATGTTTATGTATTAGACTATGTTACGCTTCTGCATTTTGAACAATGCTATAATTATGTTTAAATGAAATTTTCCGCTGCGTTATTTTGATATTCAAGTCTAAGAACTGTTTGTGAATTAGTAAATCCAACAAGTGAGGCATCCCGGGTTTGGGGCCTTACAAGTTGGTATCAGAGCAATAGTTTGAGAGATTTGGAAACTTTCGGTGTCTGAACTTAAACTGTGAATGGGACCGAAAGCGGATGCCAGTACGGGTAACTCGAGCCACAGCATCAGGTATGAAGGTAGTATATATTTATATATATAGTATGCCTTAGAAAGGGTTAGGTGGACTTGTGTTCTGATGGAATCACAAAGGTGGTCAAATAGATATCGAAAGGTAGTGTAATGGTTAATTGCAGATGACAAGTGTATATTAACATCTTACAGTGCTTGTTGAATTCTATTTGTTAACTAGCGTGATGACATTGGATTCCTTGTCTTATAGAACGAAATGACAAGGAGAGGAAACAGAAGGCGTGGTGGGGGCCATACCGGTGGTCGGAACGGTGGGCGCGGCAGGACCCCTACGCGCCAAGAGTGCAGTGAAGAAGGGAGTGTTCACACTGATCCAGAATGCACGGGACTGAGCCAACTCATGTCGAAGAACAACAATTTTGAAGGTTTCTTTGCAAGGGAGTGTTCACACTTTTGAACTGGAAGTGAGAGCGGCTCTGGCACGCGAGTTCACTAAGTTGATGAAGGTTTCTTTGCAAGGACTGTTGGCAGAAGCGCTCAAGAAGGCTAATGAGACGGATGGCTCTACCACGGCGGTTGGTACCCCAAACACTGAGGCAGTCAATGCACCACTTAACCGTGGTTGCGACTATATGTCCTTTAAGTCATGTGACCCGCCGGTCCTGACTGGGATGAAAGACGCGGTGGATACTTTTGATTGGGTAATCCGTATGGAAGCTGCCATTCGTCTGAGCGAGTGTCGAGCGAATCAAGTTGTGAAATTTGCTGCTAACTCCTTAAGAGAGGAAGCATCCCATTGGTGGGAAGGTGAACGTCAAGCCAAGGGGGACGAGGTTGTGGATGCGATGATGTGGACTGATTTGAAGACTTTGGTGATCAAGAATTTATGTCCAAGGAATGAGATCGAAAAGGTAGAAAGGGAATTTCTGGGGAGTAAGGCCGGGAGCAAGACGCACCGACATTACACCACACGGTTCAATGAACTGGAACGTCTGGTGCCACATCTTGTCACGAATGAGGAAAGAAAGATTGCCTGCTACTTTCAAGGGCTGCCGGACCAGGTCCGCACCTATGTTAAGGCAAACGCCTCTACTACCTATGATTCGATTGTAGAACTGAGCGGCGTGGTATTTGATGATCTGGAGCTGAATGTCATTGCCATTGAAGAGCCTAAGAAGAAGCTGAGTTTCCCCGCTAAGCGATCGGCTAGGAAGTTGTCTGGGGCTCGGGACAAACAGGCCAGGGTAGGCGAGGCGGCAGTCTGTGGAAAATGTGGGGTAAGACATGGGGGCGAATGTCGGTTAGGGTCAAATCTGTGCTTTAAATGTGGCAAGACCGGACACTAGTCCCGTGAATGCCCGCAAGGCTTCAAATGTTACAACAGTGGGGAGAGTGGTCGTATGAGTCGGGAATGCACCAAGCCCAGGATGGGTGAAGCCGGGAAGGGGAAAGGCCCGGAGAAGAAAGAAGAGAGGCCCCGAGCAAAGACTCGTGCGTACGCACTGACGCAAGAACAGGCCAGGGTGGACCCCGGCGTGGCGTCAGGTACGTTCATCCTTGACAACACTTTTGTTTCAGTGTTATTTGATTCGGGTGCCAGTAAGATTTTTATATTTGCGACTATTTGTAAACGAGTGAAATACACTATCAGTAAGCTAGAAAGGGCCTTTAGCGTAGAAACTGCTGAGGGTAGAACTACGAGAGTGACTGACGTAGTTGATAACTACACGATAAAGATAGAGGGCCATAGATTCCCTGTCAGGCTGTTCGTTATGGTTCTGGGTGGGTTTGATGTAGTTTTGGGTATGGATTGGCTACCTCCCAATGAAGCGCAGATTATATGCAGACGAAAGATAATACGACTCAAGGCTCTGAATGGTAGCGAAGTTGAGGTTATTGGGGATCGTGACGCCCCGATGCCCAACATCATTTTGATGATTAAGGCAATAGGATACTTGAGGCGCAGATGCGAGGCTTATCTAGTGTATGTGATTGACAAGTGTAAGGAAGTGAAGGAACTAGACGATGTAGCCGTGGTACACGAGTACCTGGAGGTGTTTCCAGAGGATTTTCCTGGGATACCACCCGACAGAGAGATTGAGTTCCGAATCGACTTAGTACAAGATGCCCAGCCCGTGGCTAAGGCTCCATATCGACTAGCACCAGTAGAGATGCAGGAACTAATGACGCAACTAGATGAATTACTCGAGAAGAGATTTATCCAACCGGGAATCTCACCTTGGGGTGCCCCGGTGATATTTTTAAAGAAGAAGGATTGTTCGATTAGAATGTGTATTGATTATCGCGAGTTGAACAAACGTACCGTGAAGAACAAGTACCCTCTAACAAGGATCGACGACCCGTTCGATCAATTACAGGGCGCAAGTTGGTTCTCAAAAATGGACCTTCGATCCGGGTACCATCAGTTGAAGGTGAGGGAAGAAGACATACCAAAAACCTCATTTCGCACGCGTTATGGACATTTCGATTTCCGCGTAATGTCTTTTGGATTGACGAATGCCCCCGTAGCGTTCATGGATTTGATGAATAGATTTTGTTGACCAATGCTGGATCGATCGGTAATCGGGTTCATCGATGATATCCTCATCTACTCCAAGAATGAGGGTGATCACGCGTGTCACTTGAAGGAGGTAATGGAAGCTCTGAAGAAGGAAAAGTTGTATGCTAAGTTCTCTAAATGCGTGTTCTGGCTTAGGGAAGTCCAATTCCTAGGTCACGTCATTAACCCGAACGGCATTATGGTTGACCCAGCAAAGATAATGACGGTAAGGGAATGGAATATTCCTAAAACACCAACTGAAATCCGTAGTTTCTTGGGATTGGCAGGCTACTATCGGATATTTATCAAGGATTTCTCGAAAATAGCTTCGCCGTTGACAAAGTTGACTCATAAGGAGGTAAAGTACGAATGGGGTTTGAACCAGGATGAGGCGTTTAAGGAATTGAAGGAGAAGCTAACCAAAGCTCTAGTCTTGGCCCTTCCCGAGGGCAATGAAGACTTGGTGGTATACTCTGACGCTTCGGGTCAGGGATTAGGGTGCGTGTTGATGCAACGAGGGAGAGTGATTGCATATGCGTCGCGGCAGTTGAAAGTTCACGAAGTCAACTATCCGACTCATGATTTGGAACCTGCTGCTGTCGTATTTGCATTGAAAATCTAGATGCACTACCTCTACGCGGTGAAGTTTACTATTTACTCCGACCACAAAAGTTTGAAGTACTTCTTCGAACAAAGAGAGCTTAATATGAGGCAGAGATGATGGTTGGAACTCCTGAAAGATTATGACTGTGAAATCATATACCATCCTGGAAAGGCAAACGTGGTGGCTAACGCTCTAAGCCAAAAGGATGTGCCTACTCCTATTAGAGTGAAAGCTTGCCAGTTGGTGGTAACATCAGATGTGATGAGGGAAATTGAAAGAGCTCAATATGAAGCACTTAAGGAAGAAAACATAAAGAAGAAAAGGACGGTTGGCCAACAACACAAGTTGGGATATAACATCCTTGGTGTTAGGACACGTTTTGGACGGGTATGGATACCTATGGGTGGCGAGCTTAGAACCAAAATCTTGGATGAGGCTCATAAGTCTCGATACTCTATCCATCCTGGTACCAATAAAATGTACCAAGATCTGATGATGGAATACTGGTGGCCTGGAATGAAACTTGAGGTGACAAAGTATGTAAACAAGTGCTTGACTTGCTCACAAGTAAATGCCGAACACTAGAAACCGTATGAAAAGATTCAACCACTTGATATACCGGAATGAAAGTGGGAACACATTACTATAGACTTCATAACCAAGCTACCTCGCACAGCTAAAGGTCATGACACCATTTGGGTAATTGTGGACTGCTTAACGAAGTGTGCTCATTTCCTACCTATTCGCGAGACGTTCTCGTCGGAAAGGTTAGCGGGAGTATTTATTAACGAAGTAGCAGCACGTCATGGAATGCCTTTGACGATCGTATCTGACCAGCACACGCGATTCACATCGAGGTTCTGGAAAAGGTTTCATGAGGCGATGGGCACGAGGCTCAATGTTAGCACGACATACCACCCACAAACGGATGGTCAGTCCGAAAGGACCATTCAGACATTGGAGGATATGCTTCGCGCTTGTATTATCGATTTTGGCGGCAGTTGGGACAGTCGTCTGCCGTTAGCCGAATTCTCCTACAACAATAGTCATCACACGACGATAGGCATGCCGCCTTATGAAATGTTGTATGGGAGAAGATGCAGGACCCCGGTTTGGTGGGGTGAGATTGGACAGAAGGAATTAGGAAGTCTTGAAGTCGTAAGAGAAACGTCGGAAAGGTTTGATCAAATCAAAGCACGAATGAAGGCCGCACAAGATCGTCAGAAATCCTATGCGGATAAACGACGAATGCCTATTGAGTTTGATGTTGGGGACAGAGTGATGCTGAAAATGTCACCCTGGAAGGGAATCATACGTTTCAGAAAGAGAGGAAAGTTAAGTCCGAGGTTTGTCGGACCATTCAAGATGATGGCACGGGTTGGTGAAGTCGCTTATCGGTTAGAGTTGTCTGATGAGTTAAGTGGGATTCATCCTACCTTCCATGTATCACACTTGCGAAAGGGTTTGGCGGATGAATCGGCTCACGTACCACTTACTGACATCGTGGTCGACAACAACCTTAACTACATCGAAGAACTCGTGGCCATCTTAAACAGAAAGGAGAAGCGTTTGCGTAATAAGATTATTCGATTGGTTAAAGTCCTATGGAAGCACCGAAAGGGATCCGAATCTACTTGGGAAACACAGACGGAAATGAGGGAGTCGTACCCTCAACTATTTGACTTATGATAGGTTTCGGGGACGAAACCTATTGTAAGGGGAGTAGACTTGTAACATCCCAAAAAAAATAATAAACGACAATAAATGAAAACGGGTTAAACGCGAGACAAACGTAATAAATGAGCATGGAATGGGCCGGCTATGGGCTTGCACGCGTATAGGCTCAAGGGTAGTCTCTCCCTATAAATACCCTAGCCCGTCTCTCTTCTCTCATTTTACAAGTTCAAGAGAGAGAAACCAAAGAGAGAGAAAGTAGACGGATCGGCCCGAGATTCCAGAAAAGTGTTGCTCCATAGCTCGTGAGAAGAACCTCCGAATCAGAAGCTCGATACAGGTAATGATCTGGTCTAGATCTGAGTTTTTGTTCATTTTGGGGTTTTCGGGTTTTGGATGAAAAGGTAACGTTTTTACGCATAAAACTTGAAAATGAACTTAGATCTAGCATCTAGAAGGAAAAACGAACGCTTTGAAAAAAAGTCGGGATCTTGACGTGATCAGATCTGCATGCAAAAGTTAGGGTTTTTGCGGGGAAGAAGGTCTTGCGTACTTATCAAGTACGCATGAAGAAGGTCCTGCGTACTTATCAAGTACGCATGAAGCAGGTCCTGCGTACTTATCAAGTACGCATGAAGCAAAGCCTGCGTACTTACCAAGTACGAATGAAGCGAAGTCTGCGCACTTATTAAGTTCGCAAAAACAAGGCCCTGCACACTTGCTAAGTGTGCATGCATCATGCTGGTTAGTAAAGTCAGTATGTTTGCCTAATTCAGAATGGTTAAACCGTTAGAGTCGGGGTTGGTCTGATGTGTATTTAACTAATCAATTTAGATCGGAAGTGACGTTGTTGGACCTTTGTTTAGGACAACCCAGAATAGCTTATCAGGTGAGTTCTAGAAGCCCTCTTTTAAATGTTTTGAATAATATTTTTGGGCTGGTGTGCATATGTAACGATGTGACTATTTTATAAAACGATGTTTATGAATGATGTATGTGACGTTTTATAAAATGATTTTTATGAACGATGTTTTGGAAGGAAGGGTTACGAAAGAAGTGTTTATGAAATATTTTGCCATAAAAAGTTTACGAAGTGTTTATGAATGAATGAATGTTGTTTAATAAAACATACGAATGCTTTAACTGAAGTTGAAGTAAAAGAAGTGAATGTTTACGAAAGTCACAAACGAACGAATCTGCCATTATTCCTTAGGGAATGAAGGTTATGGGTATGGGATGTATGTTATGGGCCTTTACCTTTTAGGGGCCGTTGTGGCTGGCCAACTGTTGTACAACTGGGGTGATGACGGTCACCAAGGGGATTATCATGATCCTTGAAGTTGTACGATTTACCTTACAAGGTAGTCGTGCTTGAAGTTTGGTACTTGTGCCTTTAGGGGTGCAGTGCTTGAAGTTTGGTACGTGTCATCCTTGTGATGCCGTGCTTGAAGTTTGGTGTTGAATGACCTAAGTTTCGGGCCCTAGGATTTCTTCACCCGAAGGACAGTACGGTGTTGATGGGCCTAGTGTGGTAATCTTTAGGTTATTCCGCCAGTATGCGATGTTTGGAATTGACGGTTACGAGAAGGCGCAGATTCGATATGTTCGTTGACTTATGTTTATGATTCTATGTTATGTTATTGCATGTTTTCGTACGCTTTTATTAATGAAGTTAAATGATATGTTTTAGGCAAATATTTGAAGTTAAGGTTTTATGAAAAGCTAGAACTCACCAGCGTAGCTGACTTTTTAGTATGCACATTCAGGTTAAGGCAGGTTATGGTGATGGACGGTGATGCTGGGCGGCTTGATGAGTTACCCGGATGATATGAAGACCGGCAACCCGTTATGATTAGCTTATGTTATGTTTATGTATTAGACAATGTTACGATTTCGCATTTTGAACAATGTTATGATTATGTTTAAATGAAATTTTCCGCTGCGTTATTTTGATATTCAAGTCTAAGAACTGTTTGTGAATGAGTAAATCCAACAAGTGAGGCCTCCCGGGTTTGGGGCCTTACACATACCCATAACCTTCATTCCCTAAGTAACAATCGCAGATTTGTTCGTTTGTGACTTTCGTAAACATTCACTACTTTTACTTTAACACTTCAGTTAAAGCATTCGTACGTTTTATTAAAAATCATCCATTCATTCGTAAACACTTCGTAAACTACTTTTGGCAAAATATTTCATAAACACTTCTTTCATAACCTTTCCTTTCAAAACATCGTTCATAAACATCGTTTCATAAAACGTCACATACGTCATTCATAAACATTGTTTTATAAAACAGTCACATCGTTACGTATGCACACCAGCCCAAAAACATTATTAAAACATTTAAAAGAGGGCTTCTAGAACTCACCTGAAATAAACAGGGTCAAAGGTCTCTAAAGGATCTTCTAACCTATACGTACGTAACCTAGTTTTAGCTTCTCAAATCGTTTGTGACTTTCGTAAACATTCACTACTTTTACTTCAACACTTCAGTTAAAGCATTCGTACGTTTTATTAAAAATCATTCATTCATTCGTAAACACTTCGTAAACTACTTTTGGCAAAATATTTCATGAACACTTCTTTCATAACCTTTCCTTTCAAAACATCGTTCATAAACATCGTTTCATAAAACGTCACATACATCATTCATAAACATTGTTTTATAAAACTGTCACATCGTTACGTATGCACACCAGCCCAAAAACATTATTAAAACATTTAAAAGAGGGCTTCTAAAACTCACCCGAAATAAACAGGGTCAAAGGTCTCTAAAGGATCTTCTAACCTGTACGTATGCAACCTAGTTTTAGCTTCTCAAACAACTCATTACATTTCATTCCAAACCGCAAACTTCACCCAACCGCAAACTTCACCCAAACCGCCAACTTCACCCAACCATGAACTTCACCCAGCCGTGAACTTCACCCAACCGTGAAATTCACCCGACCGTGAACTTCACCCAAACCGCAAACTTCTCCCAACTATGAACTTTACCCATCCGCAAACTTCACCCTAGCGTAAACTTTACCCAAACCGAAAACTTCACCCAAACCGCAAACTTCATCCCATCAGCCCATTTTTGCATGGATTAAGATCTAGATCGATGGTTTCGTCAAGTTTGAAACTTTCTACGTTCAAAACGCGTATTGTCCTCTCGTGATTCCAGATCTATAATCCTTTTCTCTTTTGGTTAATAAAAACCCAACCTTTTTACCAAAAATACCCTGGAACCCGATTTTAAACAAAAACCTAGATTCGGAATGAGTCGTTACGTAAATCGAGCATCAGATTCGGAGGTCTTGCTCCTAAGCTATGTGGTAACATGCTTCTTGAATCTCGGGTCGATCTGCCAACTTTCTCTCTTACGGTTTCTCTCTCTAGAACTTGCAAACGAGATAAAAAGGTGGTGGTTTATGCTATTTATGGAGGGCTCACTTCCTTTGTTTGCCACCCTCATGCGCGCCTGGCCCATCCGGCTCGGCCCATCGTGCCTTGCTTGTTTATTCGGCTCATCTCATGTTTAACCCGTGAATAAAATTTTCATTTTATTTTTTGGATGTTACAAGTCTACCCCCTACAATAGGTTTTGCCCCCGAAACCTATCATAAGTCAAATAGTTGAGGGTACAACTCCCTCATATCCGTCTCCGTTTACCAAGTGGCTTCCGATCCCTTTTGATGTTTCCATTGGACTTTAACCAATTGGATAACTTTATTATGTAACCGTTTCTCCTTCCGATCTAGGATGGCCAAGGGTTCTTCGATGTAGTTAAGGTTGTTGTCAACCTCGATGTCAGTAAGTGGTACATGAGCTGATTCATCCGCCAAACACTTTCGCAAGTGTGATACATGGAAGGTAGGATGGATCCCACTTAACACATCAGGCAACTCCAAACGATAAGCGACTTCACCAACCCGTGCCATTATTCTTAATGGTCCGACAAACCACGGACTTAACTTTCCTCTCTTACTGAATCGTATGACTTCTTTACAGGGTGACACTTTCAACATTACTCTGTCCCCAACATCAAACTCAATAGGCCTTCGTCGTCTATCTGCGTAGGATTTCTGACGATCTTGGGCGGCCTTCATTCGTGCTTTGATTTGATCAAACCTTTCCGACATTTCTCGTACGACTTCAAGGCTTCCTAATTCCTTCTGTCCAATTTCACCCCAACAAACTGGGGTCCTGCATCTTCTCCCATTCAACATTTCGTAAGGCGGCATGCCTATCGTTGTGTGATGACTATTATTGTAGGAGAATTCGGCTAATGGCAGGTGACTATCCCAACTGCCCCCAAAGTCTATAATACAAGCACGGAGCATGTCCTCCAACGTTTGAATGGTACTTTCGGACTGACCATCCGTTTGTGGGTGGTATGCCATGCTGATATTAAGCCTCGTGCCCATTGCTTCGTGAAATCTTTTCCAGAACCTCGATGTGAATCGTGTGTCCCGGTCAGATACAATTGTTAAAGGCATCCCATGCCGTGCTACTACTTCGTTAATAAATACTTCAGCTAACTTTTCTGACAAGAACGTCTCGCGAATAGGTAGGAAATGAGCACTCTTCGTTAAACGGTTCACAATTACCCAAATGGTGTCATGACCTTTAGCTGTGCGAGGTAGATTGGTTATGAAGTCCATGGTAATGTATTCCTACTTCCATTCCGGTATATCAAGTGGTTGAATCTTTCCATACGGTTTCTGGTGTTCGGCCTTTACTTGTGAGCAAGTCAAGCACTTGTTTACATACTTCGTCACCTCATGTTTCATTCCAGGCCACCAGTCTTCCTCAGATCTTGGTACATTTTATTGGTACTAGAATGGATAGAGTAACGAGACTTATGAGACTCATCTAGGATCTTGGTTCTTAGCTCGCCACTCATAGGTGTCCATACTCGTCCAAAACGTGTCCTAACACCAAGGGTGTTATATTCCAACTTGTCCTGTTGGCTAACCATCATTTCCTTCTTTATGTTTTCCTCTTTAAGTGCTTCATCTTGAGCCTTTTCATATTCCCTTATCACATCCGATGTTATCACCAACTGGAAAGCTTTCACTCTAATAGGAGCAGGCACATCCTTTCGGCTTAGAGCGTCAGCCACCACGTTTGCCTTTCCAAGATAGTATATGATTTCACAGTCATAATATTCTAAGACTTCCAACCATTGTCTCTGCCCCATATTAAGCTCCCTTTGTTCGAAGAAGTACTTCAAACTTTTGTTGTCGGAGTAAATAGTAAACTTCACCCCCATAAAGGCAGTGCCTCCAGATCTTCAATGCGAATACGACAGCAACAAGTTCCAAATCGTGAGTCGGATAATTGACTTCGTGAACTTTCAACTGTCGTGATGCATATGCGATCACTCTTCCGCCTTGCATCAGCACGCACCCCAACCCCTGACCCGAAGCGTCAGAGTATACCACCAAGTCTTCATTGCCCCCGGGAAGGGCCAAGACTGGACCTTGAGTTAGCTTCTTCTTCAATTCCTTAAACGCCTCATCCTGGGTCGAACCCCATTCATACTTTACCTTTTTCCGTGTTAGTTTTGTCAGTGGTGAAGCTATTTTCGTGAAATCCTGAATGAATCTCCAGCAGTAGCATGCCAATCCCAAGAAACTGTGGATCTCAGTTGGCGTCTTAGGAATATCCCAATCCTTTACCGTCATATCTTTGCTGGGTCAAACATAATGTCGCTCGGGTTAATGACGTGACCTAGGAATTGGACTTCCCTAAGCCAGAACATGCATTTGGAGAACTTAGCATACAACTTCTCCTTCTTTAGAGCTTCCAACACTTCCTTCAAGTGACATGCGTGATCACCCTTATTCTTGGAGTGGAGGAGGATATCATCGATGAACACAATTACAGATCGATTCAGCATCGGTCGACACACCCTATTCCTCAAATCCATGAACGCCGCGGGGGCATTCGTCAATCCGAAGGACATCACGCGGAACTCGAAATGTCCATAACGCGTGCGAAACGCGGTTTTGGTATGTATTCTTCCCTCACCTTCAACTGATGGTACCCGGATCGAAGGTCGATTTTTGAGAACCAACTTGCGCCTTGTAATTAATCGAATATGTCATCGATCCTTGGTAAAGGGTACTTGTTCTTCACCGTTTGTTTGTTCAACTCCCTGTAGTCGATACACATTCTCATAGAACCATCTTTCTTCTTCACAAACAATATCGGAGCACCCGGCGAGATGCCCGGTTGGATAAATCCTTTCTCAAGTAATTCATCTAGTTGTGCTATTAGTTCTTTCATCTCCACTAGTGCTAGTCGATATGGAGCCTTAGCCACGGGCTGGGCATCTAGTACTAAGTCGATTCGGAACTCAATCTCTCTGTCAGGTGGTATCCCAGGCAAATCCTCTGGAAACACCTCCGGGTAGTCGCGCACCACGGGTACATCGTCTAGTTCCTTCACTTCCTTACACTTATCAATCACATACACTAGATAAGCCTCGCATCCGCGCCTCAAGTATCCTATTTCCTTAATCATCAAAATGATGTTGGGCATCGGGGCGTCACAATCCCCAATAACCTCGACTTCCCTACCATTCGGAGCCTTGAGTCGTATTATCTTTCGTCTGCATATAATCTGCGCTTCATTGGGAGTTAGCCAATCCATACCTAAAACTACATCAAACCCACCCAGAACCATAACGAACAACCTGACAGGGAATCTATGGCCCTCTATCTTTATCGTGGAGTTATCAACTACGTCAGTCACTCTCGCAGTTCTACCCTCAGCAGTTTCACCCTCAGTAGTTTCTACGCTAAAGGCCCTTTCTAGCTTACTAACAGTGTATTTCACTCTTTTACAAAAAGTTACAGATATAAAAATCTTACTGGAACCGGAATCAAATAACACAGAAGAAAAAGTGTTGTCAAGGATGAACGTACCTGACGCCACATCGAGGTCTACCCTGGCCTGTTCTTGCGTCAGTGCATACGCTCGAGTCTTCGGTCGGGGTCTTTCTTCCTTCTTCTCCGGGCATTTCCCCTTCCCGGTATCACCCATCCTGGGCTTAGTTAATTCCCGGCTCATATGACCACTCTCCCCACAGTTGTAGCATTTGAAGCCTTATAGGCATTCGCGAGAGTAGTGTCTGGTCTTGCCGCATTTAAAGCACATATTTGACCCTAGCCAACATTTTCCCGCATGCCTTATCCCACATTTTCCATAGAATTCTGTCTCGCCTACCCTGGCCTGTTTGTCCCGAGCCCCAAATAACTTCCCACTCGATCTCTTAGCGGGAAAACTCAGCTTCTTCTTAGGCTCTTCAATGGCAACGACATTCAATGCCAGATCATCAAACACCAGGCCACTCAGTTCTACTACCGAATCATAGGTAGTAGGGGCGTTTGCCTTAACATAGGTGCGGACCTTGTCCGGCAACCCCTGAATGTAACAGGAGTTCTTTCTTTCTTCAGTAGTGACAAGATGTGGCACCAGACGTGCCAGTTCGTTGATCCGGCTTTCAACCCCAGAAATTCCCTCTCTACCTTCTCGATCTCATTCTTCGGACATAAATTCTTAATCACCAGGGTTTTAAAATCATTCCACATCATTGCGTCAACAGTCTCATCCCCCTTGGCTTGACGCACACCTTCCCACCAATGAGATGCTTCCTCCCTTAAGGAGTTAGCAGCAAACTTCACAACTTGATTCCCCCGACATTCGCTCAGACGAATGGCAGTTTCCATACGGATTACCCAGTCAAAAGTAGCCACCGTGTCTTTCTTTCCAGTCAGGACCGGCAGGTCACATGCGTTAAAGGATTTATAGTCGCAACCACGGGTAAGCGGTGTGTTAACTGCCTCAGTGTTCGGGGTACCAACAGCCGTGTTAGACCCGCCCGCCTCGTTAACCTTCTTTAATGCTTCCGCTAGTAGTTCCGGCAAGGAAGTCTTCATCAACTCAGTGAACTCGCGTGCCAGAGCCGCTCTTACTTCCGGTTCAAAAGTGGACCGTTGTTCTTCAACATGAGTCGGCTCAGTCCCATGCATATTATCTTCTGGCTCAGTGTGAACACTTCCTTCTTCATTGTACTCTTGGCGCGCAGGGGTCCTGCCGCGCCCACCATTACAACCACCGGTATGACCATCGGTATGGCCCCCACCACGCCTTCCGTTTCCTCTCCTTGCCATTTCATTCTATAAGACAAGGAATCCAATGTCATCACGCTAGTTAACAAAAATAATTCAACAAGTACTGTAAGATGTTAATATACACTGGCCATCTGCAATTAACCATTACACTACCTTTCGATTTCTATTTGACCACCTTTGTGATTCCATCAGAACATAAGTCCCAGCCTTAACACTTTCTAAGGCATACTATATATATAAATATATACTACCTTCATACATGATGTTGTGGCTTGAGTTACCCGTCGTGGCATCAGCTTTCGGTCCCATTCACAATTTAAGTTCAGACATCGGAAGTGTCCAAATCTCTCAAACTGTTGCTCTGATACCAGCTTGTAAGGCCCCAAACCCGGGAGGCCTCACTTGTTGGATTAACTCATTCACAAAAAGTTCTTAAACTTGAATATCAAATAACGCACCGGAAAATTTCATTTCAAACATAACATAACATCATTCAACATGCGGAAGTGTAACATTGTCTATTACATAAACATAACATAACCAACTTCATAACGGGATGCTAGTCTTCATATTATCCGGGTAACTCATCAAGCCACACAACATCACCGTCCATCATCATAACCTGCCTTAACCTGAATGTGCATACTAAAAAGTCAGCTACACTGGTAAGTTCTAGCTTTTCATAAAACATTAACTTCAAATATTTGCCAAAAACATATCATTTAACTTCATTAATAAAAGCGTACGAAAACATGCAATAACATAACATAACGTCATAAACATAAGTCAACGAACATATCGAATCTGCGCCTTCTCGTAACCGTCAATTCCAACCTCAAGTACGATACCACATAGGGCATCCGTACCAAACTTCAAGCACGGCATCGCAAGGATGACACGTACCAAACTTCCAGCATGATACTCCAAGGAGTAGTCGTACCTAACTTCAAGCACGATTAACCCGCAATGTAAGTCATACCAACTTCAAGGATCACGGTAATCCCCATGGTGACCGTCATCACCCCAGTTGTACAACAGTTGGCCAAACACAAAGGCATTAAAAGGAAAAGGCCCATAACATACATCCCATACCCATAACCTTCATTCCCTAAGGAATAATGGCAAATTCGTTCGCTTGTGACTTTCGTAAACATTCACTTCTTTTACTACAAAATTTCAGTTAAAGCATTTGTACGTTTTATTAAAAATCATTTATTCATTCGTAAACACTTCGTAAACTTCTTTTGGCAAAATATTTCATAAGCACTTCTTTCATAACCTTTCCTTTCAAAACATCGTTCATAAATATCGTTTCATAAAATGTCACATACATCATTCATAAACATTGTTTTATAAAATAGTCACATCGTTACGTATGCACACCAGCCCAAAAACATTATTAAAACATTTAAAAGAGAGCATCTAGAACTCACCTGAAATAAATAGGGTCAAAGGTCTCTAAAGGATCTTCTAACCTGTATGTACGCAACCTAGTTTTAGCTTCTCATACAACTCATTACATTTCATTCCTAACCGCAAACTTTACCCAAACCGCAAACTTCACCCAAACCGCAAACTTCACCCAGCCGTGAACTTCACCCAACCGTGAACTTCACCCAACCGTGAACTTCACCCGAACCGCAAACTTCTCCCAACCGTGAACTTTACCCATCCACAAACTTCACCCTACCGTAAACTTTACCCAAACCGCAAACTTCATCCCATCAGCCCGTTTTTGCATGAATTCAGATCTGGATCGACGGTTTCGTCAAGTTTGAAACTTTCTACGTTCAAAACGCGTATTTTCCTCTCGTGATTCCAGATCTATAATCCTTTTCTCTTTTGGTTAATAAAAACCCAACATTTTTACCAAAAATACCCGGGAACCCGATTTTAAACAAAAACCCAGATTCGAAACGAGTCGTTACCTGAATCGAGCGTCTGATTCGGAGGTCTTGCTCCCAAGCTATGTTGTAACACGCTTCTTGAATCTCGGGTCGATCCGCCAACTTTCTCTCTCTATGGTTTCTCTCTCTAGAACTTGCAAACGAGAGAAAAGGTGGTGGTTTATGCTATTTATGGAGGGCTCACTTCCCTTGTTTGCCACCCTCATGCGCGCCTGGCCCATCCGGCCCGGCCCATCGTGCCTTGCTTGTTTATTCGGCTCGTCTCATGTTTAACCCGTGAATAAAATTTTCATTTTATTTTTGGGATGTTACACTCCTTAAGTTCGTTTCAAAAAAAAAAAACTAAATTCATTATCATCATTCATACCTGACTTTGAGAAACACACCTGAATCTTATTTATCAATCGTACTCCTCAACCCAATCTCCGAAGTTCATTGAGAATCCAAACGTGGTCCTGAGTTTACTTGGGAACGTAAGGATCAACTGAAGCTCAAATACCCACACCTCTTTGCTGATTCAGTAGCCTCAATTAGTTGAATTTCGGGAAGAAATTCCCTCAACATGGGGATACTGTAACATTTCTGATTTTCCTTGTATTCATTTTATTGCAATAAACAATATTTCAAATTCCATCTCTAGTTCAAAACATTATCAATACAATTCCTTGATTATTACAATTCTTTCTTACATATTATTATAAAGAATTGGAAATTTCTATATATATAAATATAAAATAGGCAAACAATAAAATTATATATATATATATATATACATATATATATACACACATAAGGTTTTAAACAAAAGTCAAATTTTATATATATATCTATGTATATATATATATACATACATACATATAAATATACAAATAGTTACAAGTTAATAGTTTTAAACCCCCCTAACCATATGAACTCCCAATTGGAACCCTAATTGAACCTATTACCCTCATCTTTGACCTCACCCACAATCCTTGACCTATTTTGACTTTTGAAAGTCAATCCGGCCCAAATCGTTTGAAATTCAGCATCCTAAGTTGACAAATCCATTGTTATGGACTTCCCATACGCATGTAATCGATATTAGGCCACACCCGAGCCCATCCACAGTTCAATTTCATCAAACCCGCGGCTAGGATTCAATTTTCAAACAGTTTGACTTCTTAAAGTCAAAACCATGTCCAAATCATGCTCAAATCAAGAAGTCAAGCGTGTTCAATCCCGCAAATCACGTGTAGACTGAGCCCTAGTGTATTCAAGCCTTTTTCGCGACCCAATTCATCCCCAAACTTTCTATTTCACGCGTAAATTAGGTCGACAGCTGTCACACGCAAGGATTCAATCGAATCAAGCATTTTTTATAAAACGAATCAAATTAACTCGTCCCACACCTTCGCATGAACCTTTACAAACTCCCTCGACGCTTAATCGGCCTGCATTATGCCTCTGTACCTCGATCAAGCTCCAAGAACAGTCGGATCCACACCTCTTTCGTTCTCGGCTAATACATCACCAATTCGGGTAAGATTTCTTGCTTCTGATTCGTTTTTGGGTGGAGAAAAATAACCCTCTGTCAATTTCTGATGATAGAGGGTATTAAACTCAAATCGATCTAGGGTTCTTGGCTACTTCTTACGAATGGGGGGGGGGGAGGGTTTGAGTTGATCCATGTGTACATATCTTCCTTTTCCTTTCCCGAACTGGATTGTCTGGTTTTCCTACAATCCCTAGTATGGTGTCCATATCTCCATAACTTTGGCACTTGACGTACTTCAAACAATCTCGGGAGTAGTGCCCCGGCCTCCCGCACTTATAACACATGGTTGAGCCAACAAGACATTCGCCGTGGTGTTTCTTTGAGCATCTCTTAGAAACTTCATATCCTTCTGCCCTATGCTTCTTCGCCTCAGCGGTGTAGTTTCCCTTTCCATTTCCTTTGAACGAGTTCTCCCATTTCCGTTTTGGAGCTTCGGGAGCTGTGTCCTCGTTAGCATAATCGTCATAGACGATTCCAGACAGGTTGACTACCGACTCGAAGGTCGATGGTAGATTAGCTTTTATATGGACATGGACCCTTTGAGGTAGGCCCTTTACATAGTACTTAATCATTCGTTCCTCTATCTCCACCAGGTGGGGTACCAGTTGAGCGAGCTCATTGAACCTAGAAGTATACTGGCGGTGCGTCTTGCTGCCAGCCTTGAAGTTTAGGAATTCATTTTCCACTCGATCAATTTCATTCTGGGGACAGAACTTTTGGATTATCAGCTTCTTCAAGTCTTCCCATGTCATTCTTGAAAGAGCGTTTGGCGACTTTGTCCTCTGAATGTTCCTCCACCAACTTAGTGCTTCATTGGTGAAAGAATGGGCAACATACTTAACAGCCTGGTTCGGTCGACACTCGCTGATGTTAATTACAGCGTTCATTCTCTCAATCCATTCGAACGTAGCCACTGAATCCTTGTTCCCATCGAACTTGGGTGGGTCTCCGTCCTTGAAACCTTTGTAGGTACACCCATGATTGCTTGATTCCACCTTCACTTCATCCCCATCACTGTCATACACCTTCTCTTCATGGTCTCCTTCATCCTCCACTCTACTTTTCTTTAGTGCCTCGGATAGTAGATCAGGCAATACTTTCTTCAGAGTAAGTACAACTTCACGGGCAATAGCATCCCTGACCTCGGGTTCCAACTGTAGAGGCCCTTGATTGTCGTCCCCAGTTGGGGTCACTTCTGTTTCGTGCACACTCTCAGTGTGTTCTGCGTGCACACTCTCTTCTTCTTCATGTCTTTGATTCAATGGAGGTCTACCGACTCGGCCAGTGCGACCGCCTCGGCGTCCTGTTCTTCCTCCACCAGCCATAGAATACTTTACTGATAGTTATAAAGGGAATACATCAGTGCCATTTCTTCATATCATAGTTTTAGAACAGTACAAGCAAGGTAAATTGTTAATTACAGTGACCGGTTTGTGATTACTAATTTACATTGCTTTTCGGGTTCAAAACTCTTCAAATCGGTTGTGACTTTGACATCTATTTGTTCTAAGTTAAGGTATCTATTCTTATCTAAGTGCATTAACTTTAGTATTTACTTACCGTGCTGGCGTTGGCGTTGGTTACCCATACTGACATCCGTGCGTTGGTCCCATAATCAGCTTGAGTCCAGACATTTAGGGATGTCTGAATCTCTCAAACTATTGCTCTGATACCAACTTGTAAGGCCCCATTTCCCGGGTAACCTCACTTGTTGGATTTACTTATAAACATAGTCATAAATACTGATCTAAAATTTAAAACATTTGAATTCAATCATTACATAACGTAACATAACATGACAGCGGAAGTCTTAACAATTAAATACATAACATTGTCTTAACATATATAAAAGTGGGATGTCAGTCTTGTGTCGGGTAACCTTCACGCCATCGCACGACCCTTCCTTCCTTTACCTGAAATGTATACTAAAAGTCAGCTAACGCTGGTGAGTTCTAGCTTAAAGACAACCATACATAATATTTATCTTATCATGAGTATTATATATATATATATATATATATAATATACTTAACATTCGAGCTTTTACATATTCTTTGCTTTACTGTTCTCACATAACATTCATATTGAGTATATACATATGTACATACATACTTACTTGGGGAGAACATTCATTTGGCCATAAACATAAGGGTGATCAACCTATCATACTTGTCGCGAATGTTACAAAGACATCGCGGTGAGAACTACCGTCGTATCCCTTTTCATAAACCGTCCGGCTCTAGAAAACCGTCCGTCGAAACTTAAATCCGTCCGGCAACCTTTGTCCGTCCGCTCTTAAACCGTCCTACCGTCGTAGTCCGTTAATTTGTCCGTCTGCCATAGGGCATCCGTTTCCCACGCGACTATTATGTATGCAACCGTTCTACTTGAGTTAAGGCATTTGCTTCGACCGTCCATGAGTACCTTTTTTATACGTCCTAGCTTGCGAAGGAACGTTTTTGTCCCGGTTGCTAAATAGTCATGTGGTCGTCCGTCTACCGAAGTAGCCGTTGTCATAGAAGGGTTCATAACGTGTACATACATTCATAACATGTAATATATATAATATAAAGCAAGATTTCATTCTTTTACGTTATGTCCTTCTTTCATTCTTTCTTTATAATCATACGTTTCATTCTTTTTCATAATTCATTTTCATATATAAGTATATATATATATATATATATATATTTGTATACCACGTATGATCACATTGACATTCATAGCATTTATTCATTTAGTGTATACACTTCAGCCCCGAAACGTTTAAAATTATTTGCACATAACATAGAAGGGGGCACATAGAACTCACCTGATAAGCTAGTCTTGGTTGTCCTAAACAAAGGTCCAACAACGTCACGTACGATCTGAATTAGGTAGTTAGATATACATCAGACCCAATCCCGACTCTAACGGTTTAATCATACTAAATTTGGCGAACATACTGACTTTACTAACTGGTCTGCTGCCTGCGCACTTAGTAAGTGTGCAGGGCCTTGCTCATGCGTACTTGACAAGTACGCAGAACATTCTTCTTGCGTATTTGATAAGTACGCAAGATCTTCCTCATGCGTACTTGATAAGTACGCATGTCATCCTTCTTGCGTACTTGATAAGTACGCAAGACCAGCTTCTTGGACATGTCCGAATTTCTTGCATGTTAATCCGATCATGCTAATCTTACAATTTTCTTTGATCAAAAGGTGCGGTTTTCATTCTAGATGCTAGTTCTAAGCTTATTTTCAAGTTTCATCCATAAAAAACGTCTCCTATTAAGCTAAAACCCGAGGTCGAATCGTTACCTGGATTGGAATTCTGATTCGGTGGTTTTGCTTACGAGCTCAGTAGTAACGTGCTCCTTCAATTTCGGGTCGATCATTCACTTTCTCTCTCTAGGCCCGAGCTCTCCTTTCTCTCTCTAGGTTGTAAGTTGTGGTGGAAATGAAGGTTCTAGTGCTGTCTTGACCCTTATATTCCTTGGCTTTGCTCGGCCCGTTGGAGCCGAGCCCAAGCCCATCCATTTTCTTTCATTTTTTTGACGATTGAATCTCCATGGCTTTATTATTTACTTATTTACTATTTTTGAGATGTTACATTAGCCACATTAATTATTTTATAAACAAAATTTTATAAAACCTATACCCTTTGGAACTGATTTGTTCAATAATAGGCAAATTTTAAATAAAAACAATTATTTTTACAACCTACATGGTTTTTAACACTTTATTTCTATTTTATTTATCCATCTTATAACCTTAAAAAGTTATATATTTGTGTTTCCTTAAAAATGCTAACTAAAGTTTAAACATAATTAAACACATTCTTAATATATGAAAATATATTTTTAGATCCCCACTTTTGAAACACATTTTATTATATTTTATAAATAGATAAAAAGAATCTATTTATTTAAATTTAACTACCTTTTTCCATTAAAACCCATTTAGATTTAATTTGTCGTTAAACCAATATAATTTACCTAAATATATACAAATCAATATTTTCGCACTTCCCTTATTTTAAAGGGATGCAATATTGTAATTAGATGAGTAAAAGGAAATTTAATTGATTAAATTATCTTTTGCTTTAATCCATTTAGGTTTAATTAACATTTTAAATATATACTAATACATATTTACACTCTCCTTTCAATGGCTCATATTTTTATAATAAATAAATAAAGAGAATTTATTTATTTAAAACCCTAAGTCATTCTTATTCAAATACAAACACAAACCCATTTGTACAATCCCTACACTTAAGTGCCATTGAACCCTAGATCTTACTTTAGACTTTGTGCATATCATTGATTCAATTTCATATAATTTTCTCTAGGTTAACCCTGTGATTCACAATTCACTTGTGCTACCTTTTACACGTGTTAACTACAACATTTGATACAATTGAGTTTACATAGCCCCTTTTTACATTATTTACATTTTGGGGTGGAACATGAGTTTCAATTATACAATGTTACAAATTACACAATACAATTCCACCCTACATTCATGTGTACAAATTTGAGCAATATGTTTGAGTACTAGGTGTGTAAACTACTTTGTGTGCAAATTTACATGTGCAATCATTAACTATACAAGCCGACGGTTAACAATGATAGATCTATTGAGTCTGACAAACGCACCCAGGAAGGGTGATTGTTACCGACAACACAATTTGGTTTTTGCATGCTAGTTACAAAGGTTTGATTGTACAATTTTGGTTTCACAATAGTAACTCTCCATATCTGCCTTATTAACCATGATATGTATGGATTGTATGCACACAACACAATGATACTATTTAGAGTCAAAACCTATGTATGCTCACCAACTTTTTAGTTGACCTTGTTTTAATCATGTTTCAGGTACGAATGTTTGAGATTGATCAAGCTTGCTTCACTTAAGTTGTGGACCTAGATAATATAATAAATGAACTTATTATGTATTTCAATTTATTGTATTTGTTGAATTCTATTTGGTTTGAACTTTTAAATGAAATGTGATGTTTTAATTTATTACAACATAGTCAACCATGTGCTCATGAACAGTCTCCATGTCCCGCCCTGACATTTCCTCCGTCGGTTGGGGTGTGACAATAGGGCAATTGCGCCGTATGACCACCACCATCCCCGCCGTGAGCTTTCTACCCGAGTTCTTCTTACCGTCGTTAACCACCATGGAGTTGCTACAACACACCCCACCATTGTTCTGTCATGAAGCTTACCACCATCACCATGCTCATACGCACCACCACTAACCGCCACCAGCCCAGGTCACCATCACCGTGAGGTCACCAATATCCCCACACCCAACCCGCAGAACTAACAAAGCTAACACCATCGTGAAGCTCTTAGGTCAGCCTCACTTGCAAGCGTCGTCTCCATTCTTAACCCGCCAGAGTTACCACTGTCGACATCCCACAACATTTTCCAGCCTCGTCTCTTTCATGTGTGCCAAAAAAGACCCGAAAGTTGTCCCCGTGAGCTTCTCCACTTAACCGGAGCAAGGTATGATTGCAGGTCCGTCGAATTAGGGTTTCACGAAGGTGGAGATGCGTGGAGTTGCAGGTTAGGAGGAGGGTTATGGCGTTTGAGTTCTGGTTGCAGGCGTCGAAAGAATTCGTATGCATCATGTTGCTGTGCGCTATTGTATGTTGTCGTCCCCCATGAAAACGAACGAAGTAAGGTAGTTGAAGGTTGAGTAAAGGCTTTAATGGAGGTGGGGTGATGGTGTTCATCGAGTTGCAGTTCGGCGAGAGGAAAGGAAAACGAAAATGGGGTTCTTGCGGATGAAACAAATGAGATTAGAATATTAGGTTAAATGAATTTCCACTTTACTCCCCTCAACTTAGTAGTAATTACATTTCCAACTTTTGTTTAATTTAATTAGATTTTGAACTACCGTACCATACTTCGTTCTTTGGCGACTTTAATCCTAATCGAAATTCCGTGCTTTAGGTGGTAGAGAATTTTGGGATGTTACAAATCATTTAGACGATTTTGATCACTTGAACCATTATGCAAAGAAGCATAATATTTCTTGAAAGTTTTATCTCCCTCTTTTCTTTGCAAAGACCCAAACAACACTTCCTCACAATCAAATCCGAGACCTTTAGTTGATAACAACCCTTTTGTTCATATTGTTTCAGTATTCATCCCCTAATAAAGAAGTATCCCATATACTCGTAGCCCACATTTTCAGGTTTGAATACCTAAACAATAAGATTCTTCATTCAAAAGTCATCATCCAACACAAAAATCTCATCCTTGTTTCGCCAAGCCACATCAAATTTGAATTTTGGTCCCGAAAATAACCAAAATTACTATCTTTTCAAAAATGGCTCGAAACAAGCATATAGAAGTTCCCTCAAAATTTTGAACAAGAAAAGTTTTCCTGCCAAAAAAAACTCTTTTTCTTTTATCACTAACTCAACAAGTTTGCTTAAACATTGTCAGCGAACATAACAAGTTCGCTTGAACAGTAACAACGAATATACCAACTTCGTCTGGGAACAAACTCTAGCGAACTTAACAAGTTCGCCTGAGAATCTTCCAGCGAACTTAACAAGTTCGCCTGTAACTGCCAAACAGACTCAAGTTCTCCTGAACGGGCTGTTTCAGCAAAAATATTGAATCTTCATGTTTTGGCGGTAAAAACTTCAAATCTTCAAGCTCTTGAAACTCTGGAATCATCAAACTCATAAAATACCACGAATTTGAAGAATTCCACCGGTAAAAATCATTCTTTTAACGTCTCAAATATGAATATGTGGAATTAAACATCAAATCACGAGTAATAGTGAACCGAATAGGCGATTAGTCCTTCCGGTTCTGAGCCGTAGCTCTGATACCAATTGAAAGTCCCTGTGGCGTCATCTAACAAGTAGGACGCACACAATCAAACACATTACTCGATGATTCTACTATGAGACGGAAGCATGAAGCGAATCAAACAAACACACGAACACATAAGATAGATGTACTACATAAACGATGTATATAATCGATAACGAAGTCGTCATCACAGATTACAATACCGAAGAAGTGTACATCTCAACGTTTAAGCTCCAATTCCAACCGGTGAGCTCTATATAGAGGTGGTGACTCACTCCCTCTCTGTGTATGCTAACTCTAGCATGTTACCCATAAATGAACACTTAATGTCCTATTTATAGGCAGCTGAGTCCTACAGGCGAACTTGTCAAGTTCGTCCATAACTCTATAGGCGAACTTACCAAGTTCGCTAGTTAAGTTCACCTAAACATTCCCTTAGGCAAACTTAACATGTTTGCTACACATACATTTAGAATTTTAGCTACAGTTACAAAAACATGCTCTAACACCGGTATCCATTACAGACCGTTGGGAAGGATGATAGCAGTCCGCTATCTACCTAGAAATCAAAAATTTTCATTTTCAACCCTTAAACTTTGGGGACTTGGCAAATTCAACTCCTTGGGTTTCAAACTTGGCAAATGAGAACTTCAGAATTGGCCTGGTGTTACATCCTCCCCGCCTTTATTCAAATCTCATCCTCGAGATTTATTAGAACAAGTGCGGGTATTTCTTTTTCATTTCACTCTCCAGTTCCCACGTGAACTCAGGTCCACGTCTGGAGTTCTATTTTACTTTTACCAACACCAGCCTTTTCCTTTTTAGCTTTTTAACTTGATGATCCTCAATTTACAGAAGTTGTTCAATAAATTTTAATTTTGGATCCACCTCTACATCCTACAGAGGCATTACTAGAGATTCATCGCCCAAACATTTTCATTTCCTCTGGTAATTCAAGTTGATAGGCGACCGGTCCGATTCTTTTCAGAATCTTGAATGGTCCAACAATCTGGGACTAAGTTTTCCTTTCCTTCCGAATCGTACCACACCCTTCCAGGGTGATACTTTTAATAATACTCGATCGCCTACAGATAATTCTAACGGCTTACGACGTTTATCAGCTAACTTCTCTGTCTATCGCGAGCCACTTTCAAACGTTTACGAATTTGTAATATTTTGTTAGTTGTTTCCTGAACTATCTCAGGACCTGACAATTGATTTTCTCCAATCTCTGCCCAACAGATAGGAGTTCTGCATTTTGTACCATATAAGGCTTCAAATGGGGCAAGCTATTATTGTACAAGAATTCTATTAGAGGTAAGTGGTCGTCCCAACTTCCTCCAAGGTCTATTACACAAGCTCGAAGCATATCTTCCAGAGTTTGTATCGTTCTTCCACTCTGGCCATCCGTTTGAGGATTATAAGCAGTGCTAAGATTTAATCGTGTTCCAAGAGTTTTGTGAAAGCTTTGCTAGAATCGAGACGTAAACCGACTGTCTCTATCTGACACAATAGATAACGGCACACCGTGTAGAGACACGATTTTATTGACATACATTTGTGCCAACTTATCAATACTATACATTTCTTTCATCCGAAGAAAATAGGCAGACTTAGTTAGTCTATTAATGATAACCTAGATAGTATCATTCCCTCGACTCGTTCAGGGAAGTTTCTTAATGAAGTCCATAGTCATCATTTTTCATTTCCATACAAGAATTTCAAGTTGTTGCAATAATCTAGACGGTTTCTGGTGTTCTGCCTTAACTTGCGAACAAGTTAAACATTTTGCAACATAGGAAGCAATATGTTTCTTCATTCCAATCCACTAGTAATCTGGTCTCAAATTTATATACATTTTATCGCCTCCAGGGTGCATGGTATATTTTTGATTTATAAGCCTCTTCAAGAATTCGTTCTTGAAGATCTCCTGCCATTGACACCCATACTCGTTTATTCATTCGTAGAAGACCATCACTTCCTTTGGTTAATTGATTAATCATTTTTCTCAACCTTTCTTGTTCAATATTAGCTTCTTCTAAAGTGTCACACCCCAATTGTTCTGAGGGAGTCGGGGCGAGACGTCAGGGTCGAGGCACATTGGTTATGCAACGGAATTTGAAGCGTAGGGATTTAAACAAAAACTTTCCCCCGAATAGGACATAAAGATTTACTTCATGCATGTAGTGATCATCAAGCAGGTAAAACTGATGTGCACGTAGTTAGTTAATTTCTTTATCCTGAAACAAAAGCATACACGAAAATGAGTCAATAATAATGTTGGTGAGTTCATAGGTTTGAGTTTAGAAAATGTTGTTTCAACGTGTTTGTCTCTGAGGTTTATAAATATAAACCAAATATTTGTTAATCAAAAGCAAGTCCATAACCAAATCTTGTGTCAAAACCCAATCCTACGTTTTGGATTGAATTCTAGGCAATGATGAAATAAGCCACCCTTGTCAAATGTTCGCAGGTTTAAATGAATACGATTTGCAAAACCATTTGCAAGGAAAATGATTTTTATGTATATGATAAACAAAACAAGTAATGTTTGACCCATCCGTAAACTAGCTAAGAATACGAATAATATGTTCATACATGACGCATAACCAAACCATGACACATGTACTTTTACTCCCAGCTCGTACCTCCTGAGCACACGATTGAACACTATGCAATTCGACCAAAACCGATCAAACCATGACCATGGGTGTCAATCCCAAATAGTATTATCTATATAATCCCAGGCTATGTCCTTAGCTAATGGTTATTAAAATGTTCATGTAGGGGACTTTACAAGCTCCCAATGTTAACTCATGCAAACATAAAGGTGAGGTCTTGTTTTCTTGTTATCATATAAAAACGAGTACGAGTATGTTTTTCCCCCAAGTTTATAAAACAGTAAAAAGGGCCCGTGAAACTCACAATGTTCGTTTCATATTTGTAAAATGTTTGAATATTTCATGTAAAACGAAACTGATCTGTGTACTCAAAGATGTCTGAAAGTTTCATGTCATGTTTCAAGAATATTTGTATGTATGTTTTTCCCCAAAATGATTGAAAATAGGTAAAAAGTAGGGGCTATGAACGCACCTCAATATTCCAGCTAAGTGTTGCCAACGTAACAAGCAATCCTACTGTATGCAAATAATCACCATCATAACTCTAAAAGCAATTATAGTAACAACTTCTATTATTAGGAGTAATCTATTTTGCATGCATTTGAGCTCTTATTTATTTGTTAAACTATAACATTAATTTAATGCTCATTAATGGATTGCCAATCGTTGATTAGGTAATGATTACCTATCTCGAGTCGGGATTTCCAACTAGAATATATTTATTTGTATAAATGTTATATTTTCCAATTGACCGTCTATCTTCGTATATTAAGCATATATATATATATATATATATATATATATATATATATTCGGATTTGAAAATAATATGAAAGTTTTTGGATTTAATTTAAAACATGATTATCTATATTTATACATCTTTATTCGAATATATTTACATAAAATACACATACCGAGGGTGCGCCAGCGCCCTTAACCCGCCAGAGACCAGAAGACACAGCCGTCTGATGCTAGCTTCCACCACCATCCACGTATTTTTCCGCCTTAATCATCAACACCACCACCGCCTGCCGTCAAAGAGAAAGGAAGAGGGAGAAGGGGATTGGTTGTTGATGTTGTCGGAGAGAGGTAAAGATTGTCGCCGGGAGGGGTCGCCGGAGATGGCGTGACCACCTCCCTTCATCTCCTAAACATTCTGTCTCTCTCTCGGGTAGACGCACACATAAATGTGTGTTTGGTCTGTTGCTTTGGTATTAAGCAAAAAGAAAGATATTGATCTTTTGTATGTTTTATTTATTTATTTATTATTATGTTATTTTAATTAATTTAGCACATATTTTGTTTTTCTTTTATAACGTTTTATGTATAACGTTTTAAAAAATTCTGAATACATCGTCGGAACGTGCTCATTTTTCTCTACATTTCGACCTAAGTTTTATCAGAAACGGAGTAGGCTTCAAATAATAATTTTTAATATTATTATTAAATATTAATCGTTCGTCTAGGATTTCTAGGTCGAACGTCTTAATTTATGGACTCCAAATTGAGACTATCCGAGCCACCCAACTTTTATTATTATTGTAGGTTCTCTACTAGTATTGCGTGTCCACTCAAATCCATGTCGTGTCTAAAATTCCTGAATTTATGTTTTTAGATGAGTCGACTAATAAGTATTAAAAATATTAATTGTTAAAATTGTTGTCGAAACGGGTATGAGTTACTAATTGTATGTGCATTTATAAAATTACTCTGTAAGAGTATATATACACTTTTCTGAATATATGTTATCTCGAATCTTTAAATGATCCGTCAAACAATGTCACGTGTAAAGTTCACCTATTGGGGCTTGCAACTGGTCCGTTAATGGACCGAGCCCGTCTATGGTGGATTTATCGTCAAGAGTAACTGACTCTAAATTCGGGGTTGTCACATAAAGCTAATTTATGTGCTTATTTAATTTGTTCAAAGAAGTTGAATTTCAATTCTAGTTTCAAAGCACGTACTCTTTTAGACTTTTCTCTTTCTTTTCGACTTAAGGCATCATCTACTACATTAGCCTTACCTTCATGATAGCAGATTTCACAGTCATAATCGCTTAAGATTTCTAACCACCTTCTCTGCCTTATGTTTAACTTTTTCTGACTAAAGATATATTTCAAACTTTTATGGTCAGTGAACACTGTGAACCTCACTCCATAGAGATAGCGTCTCCATAACTTTAATGCAAAAATTATGGCACCCAACTTTAAATCATGAGTCGTATAGTTCCGTTCATGAGTTTTCAATTGCCGAGATGCATATGCAATGACTTTGTTTCTTTGCATTAGCACACTACCAAGACCGGTGTGTGAAGCATCACAATAAATTACAAAGTCTTCAATTCCATCCGGCAAAGCCAGTATTGGAGTATTTGTTAACTTTTGTTTTAGCATCTAAAAAACTGCTTCATGCTTTGGTCCCCATTCATATTTCCCAAATTTCCTTATCAAGGAAGTAAGAGGGACAGTAATTCGGGAAAAGTCCTGGATAAATCTTCGGTAATATCCCGTCAAACCTAAGAAACTCCGAACTTTGATCGGCGACTTTGGAAATTCCCATTTAGTAATTGCTTCAATCTTAGCAAGATCAACATGTATTCCATTGGCATTTATCATATGCAAGAGAAATTGAACTTCAGATAACCAGAATTCATATTTCGAGAATTTGGCATACAATTTCTCGTTCTTAAGTAATTCAAGAATTACTTTTAGATGTTCTACATGTTCTTCCTTATTTTTGGAGTAGATAAGTATATCGTCTATGAATACGATAATAAATTTATCCAAGTAAGGTTTGCGGATTCGATTCATCATATCCGTAAATGCTGCTGGAGCATTAGTGTAAGGCTCCGGACCCAGGAGGCCTCACTTCTTGGATTTACTCATTCACAAGCAGTTCTTAAACTTGAATATCAAATAACGTAGCGGAAAAACTTTCATTTAAACATAACAGTAACATTGTCAGACATGCAAAAGTGTAAACATTGTCTAAAACATTCATTACATAACATAAACATAAACATAACATAACAGGATGCCAGTCATCGTATCAGCCGGGTAACTCTTCATCGCTTGCCAAGCGTCACCGTCCCTCCGTACATGTCCTTAACCTGAATGAGCATACTAAAAGCCAGCTACGCTGGTGAGTTCTAGCATTACATAAAACTTTAAGATTTACATTTGCCAAAAACATAACATTCATTCATTTAATATAAGCGTACGTAAAAACATGCAAAAACTTAACATCATCAAAACCTCGTAATCATATCATCATAACATAAGTCAACATGAACCGAATCTGCGCCTTTTCGTAACCGTCAATTCCATTCATCGCATAATGGCGGAGAAACCCCGAGGTACGCCACCACTAGGCCCTTCGACACCGTACATTACCTATAGGCGGAGAAACCTAGGGCTCGATACCCCAAAGCCGTTCGACACCAGAACCTTAGGAATTGTACCACAAGGATACACACACCTTCACCTTAAGCACGACGTCCCAAAGGATATCACGTACCTTCACCTTAAGCACTGTTCCCTCGCAGGGAATAGTACCTTCAATAGGGATCCCGGTAATCCCATGGTGACCGTCGTCACCCCTTTATCCACCCAATTGTACAACAGTTGGCTAGCCACAAAGGCCCCTAAAAGGTAAGGCCCATAACATACATGCATACCTTAGTTCCCGAAAGAACTCGTGGCAGATTCGTTCATTTTGTGACTTTAATATTAATAACCGTTACCGCCTTTACATCATTTCAGCTAAAGCATTCGTACGTTTTATTATATAAAACATTTTATCATTAAACCGTTTGTAAACCATTCATAAACCTCTTTGGCAAAACACTTCATAAATACATTTCAACTTTCCTTTCGTAAACATCATTTCGTAAGTATGCACATCAGCCCAAAACATTAATAAAACATTTAAAAGAGGGCTCTAGAAATCGCCTGATAAGCTAATCTAGGTTGTCCTAAACAAAGGTCCAACAACGTCACTTCCGATCTGAATTGATTAGTTAAATACACATCAGATCCTATCCTGACTCTAACGATTTAACCATACTGAACTAGGCGAACATACTGAATTCACTAACCAGCTATTTATCCCCATACACCTGATGCCTGCGCATTTAGCAAGTCCACAGGGCCTTGTTCTTGCGTACTTAATAAGTACGCAAACTTCGCTTCTTGTGTACTTGATAAGTACGTAGGCTTTGCTTCATGCGTACTTGATAAGTACGCAGGCTTTGCTTCGTGCGTACTTGATAAGTACGCAGGACCTGCTTGCGGGCAGCCTTCTTCCCCGCAAAAACCCTAACTTTTTGCATGTAGATCCGAACTTTTTACGTTCAAAATGTTTGCTTTTCATTGTAGATGCTAAATCTATGTTTATATTCAAGTTTCATACGTAAAAATGTCATCTTTTTTATCCAAAACCCGAAAACCCCAAAAAGAACAAAAACTCAGATCTAGATCAGATCATTACCTGTATCGAACTTCTGATTCGGAGGTTTTGCTCACGAGCTATGGAGTAACACACTTCTTCAATCTCGGGTCGATCCGCTAACTTTCTCTCTATATGATTTCTCTCTCTAGAACTTGCAAATGAGAGATTATGGAGTGTGTTGGCTATTTAAAGGGAAGTGACTCCTCTCCTCAAGTTCGTCGGCCCATCTGGCCCGGCCCGGCCCGTCATGCCTCGTTCGTTTATTCCGTTCGTCTAGCGTTTAACCCGTTATTTTTTAATCGTTGTTTTATTTTTGGGATGTTACAATTAGTGAGACCAAACGTCATTATCGTAAACTCATAATGTTTGTATTTCATTCTAAACGCAGTCTTAGATATGTTTTCTTCTTGTACCTTCAATTGGTGATATCCCGAACGAGGATCAATCTTTGAAATACAACAAGCTCCCTAAAGTTGATCAAACAGATCATCAATTCGAGGAAGTGGATATCTGTTTTTTATCTTGACCTTGTTCAGTTCACGATAATCAATACACATGCGCATTGATCCGTCTTTCTTTTTGACAAATAGCACTGGAGCTCCTCATGGTGAAGAACTCAGTCTTATGAATCCTTTACTCAACAGCTCTTCAAGTTGTTTCTTTAATTCCGCCATTTCTGTGGGTGCTAATCTGTACGAGGCTTTATCTATTGGAGCTGTTCCCGGTACAAGATTTATTCTAAACTCCACTTCTTGATTTGGCGGTAACCCTGGTAGTTCCTCCGGGAATACTTCCGGATACTTGGATACTACAGGAACTTTTTACAAAGGCTTTGCTTCATTGTTGGTTGTAACTGACATAAGGTATGCTAAGCATCCTTTGTTCAGATACTTTGTTTCCTTAAGGAGTGATATAATTCCAATTGGATTGGAACATTTATCTCCTTTGATAGTAATTGTCTTACCATCAGGCACACAGATCTCAGTAGTTTTCTTGTCGCAATTTATTTGGGCTTGATTGGCAGATAACCAATCCATTTCCAGAACAATGTCAAACCCGGCTAATGTCATAGGTAACAATTTCACAGCTAAGTTATGTCCGGATAGAGAAATCTTACAATTGTCTAAGGAACTAGAAATTTTAACTAGATCCCCATTGGCAGTCTCGACCTCGTAAGATTTGTCTAATCTAGCTAAAGGTTTATCTAACAGCTTACAGAATTTAATATCTATAAAGCTTTGGTTTGCACCAGAATCAAATAAAACATTTGCATAGATATTGTCGACAAGAAACGTACCGGTAATAACATCCGGTATTTTGGCTGCTTCATTTGCATTTAAAACAAATGGCCTAGCATTCTTCTTAACCCCTTCAGTAGATTTTTCTCCAGACGTTCCTGCTTCTTTCGCCTTTGGGCATTGAGTCTTTATATGACCCGACTCTCCACAGCCATAACAAACAATGGGCTTTCTGTTCTTATAACAGTTCTTATTGGAGTCCCCAAAAATTTTACAGGTGTTGAAATATGGCCTTGCACAACATTTACCAACATGCCTCTTTTTGCATGGTCGGCATTCTCGGGCAGTGGAACGAGTATATTTACGATTGAAATTGCTTTCAGATCGTTTCAGCTCCTTTCTGTTTTGGTGCGTGTTATCCTTCATCTTCAACTCCTCTATATTCCTTATTAATCCATCAGTAAGCATAGCACCAAGTTCAATGGCGTCGTCCATTGATTCTGGTTTAGAGGCTTTCACTAAGTTTCTAATTTCCAAGACTAAACCCCAAATATATCTCTTAATGAGGCTTGATTCAGGGGTTGCCAGGTGAGGCACTAGTCTTGCATACTCGAATAGTTTTGTCACTTAATCTTGATGGTTTGTACCTACCATCCTTAGGTTCAGAAAGTTGTGCTTAATCTTCTCCCTTTCATTCATGGGACAAAATGTTTTCCCCATTCTTTCTTTAAAGGCAAACCAACCCATATCATATGCCTTGTCTCTTCCTTTGGCGGATATAACTTGATTCCACCATTCTAAAGCTTGGTCTCTAAATAGAGTAGAGGCATATAGTACTTTGTCTTCTTCAAGACATTTACTTATAGCCAACACTGACGCCTTTTTCTCAAGCCATCTTAGTGCGGCTATTGCTCCTTCTTTTCCAGCAAATTCATAAGGTTTACAGTCTTGAAAATTTTTATACGTGCATCCAAGATTTCTTTGCTTCTTGTATGCAGATTCATACCCTTCCTTGGGACTAGCCATAGAGGAACCATGACTTTCCCGGTATGTTCTCTTGGTGGATTTACCATGGAAGTTTGAGTGGCCTCCCTTCGTATGTTTCGAAAATTGAGGGGTAGAGATTTCATTCTCAGTTTCTTTTGTTTTAGATTTTTGCAGCAAAGATTCTCGCTTCTTAGCAGCTTTGCTTTCTTCTATAGCTGCTACGATTTTTGGAATTGCTTTCTTGATTCCAACGTCGATCATTTTGGTTAATTCTGGTTTCTGAGTTTCAGCAGTATCATTTTTAATCATTTGCTTCCTCTTACCGCGGGTATTATTTGATGGTCGACTTTTCAACATTCTAGAAAAATAAACAAGATTGGAATCAAAAACAGAAATTTTATTACTGAAATTTATACAATAGAAATATATATAGAAATCATTGTTCTAATAATTATTATGATTCTCTTCTTCCAAAGCTTGAATTTGAAGAATATTTTGAGCTTCAGTTTCAGCTTTCTCTCATTCCAGTTCAACTATTCGATTTAATAGCATTCGTTTCCTCTCATTTCCAGATGCTTCTTCATTTACATAAGGAGTAGGGAAATAAACTGTCTCATGATAAGGGATAAAAGGTTTGTTGGAATCTGCTCGTTCTTCATCTTCGAAAACATATTTATTTTCATAAGGTATTTCAGGGAATCTTTTATGAAAATTATATGGACAGATTGGAGTGACATTATACCTTCCTACAGTAGGCGCAGAATGATAACTCATAGATGGATTATAAGGAACATTAGAATTCCTTATTTCCCCGAGGTTTCTGAAAGTAGAACTTTCATGTGACACCCGCAAAAATCCCGGATCCCAAAACCTAGTTGTTGGGCTAACACTAGGCCCAACAAGGCCCGAAAGAACTCTAAGGCCCCTTAACTACCCAGTTATAAGCTCAATAAGGAGTGAAGCCCATTAAAGGCCCAGTGGTAGGCCCAATAGGTGAACCAAACTTCTAACTCTACTTAAAGGATCATAGTACGATTCGAGATAATATATTAGGGTTTAAAAACTTCGCGACTTACGGTTATAAAGATTAACGCGTACACAGTTGATAACCGACACACAACGTGGTACCCGACCACAAATGCTAAATATTAATAAAAATTATTAATATTTATTTCATACGTGTATCTAGAATTTTACGCATGAGTTACATGACTTGGAACACGTTTAGACACGCGGTGCAGGAGTGTACCAACTCATACACTAAACAAAACGTAAAATTTCATGACTTAATACACAAATATTATTATTAATAATATTTCATAATTATAAGAATCTTAGAATAATAATTCGAAGAATTTAGTCGAATTCGAGACTCGGACGGATACCTGTTTTCAGCAACCAATATTTTAATCCCTTCCAAACACCCACCTTGAACCCTAACTATAAATACTCCCTTTAAGACCTTAGCCTCCATTCACCTCATTTTCACCTTCAAAACACACACAAACACTCTCATTTATAGAGAGAGAAAGACCAAAGGGGAGGAGAGGGGAGGGCCGGCCACATCTCAAGCGGCCTCCTCCGGCGTCGCAACAGCAGGGATGGCGGAGCACCGACAACGTAAGGCGGCGCCAGGCGGAGCGCACAACGGCGCTGGTCCCGTCGGCGAGTGGCGACGAGTGGAGGTGATTTGCGGGTAGCCCTCGTGGTCCTAAGTACAGTGGTAATGGTGGTGTTCCTTGTTTTGCGATGATAGTGGCGGAAATCCAGTTAGAAGGGGGTGGCGGCTCTAGGGTTTTTCCATGGCAGGAGAGTTCTAGTGAGCATTTTGCGGCGTCGGAGATGGTAGTGGCTGTGCAAACAACCCCAAGAGCGGCTGACCCGGTGGTCTACCCATGTTCGGGTGCAGCGCAATAGCAGGTCGTCTTCTCCTTCTCGTTTTCCCGCGACGTGTTAGGGTTCCGGCAAACCCGGTTTTCCGGCTAACATCCAGGGGACCCGATTCTTGGCTGCGTGGTTCTCCTTTGTCCCGATTTCCTTGCATGTCCTTTATATCATTTTCTCTTCCAGTAATACGAGGTAAAACCCATAATCGAACCCGTTACTTTGATTACATTTATCTAATCTCCATATCCGTCATTGCATGTTGTAGATCCGGCGTTTTTGTTGATGTTGGGACATGGTCAACAAAAGTCAACTGGTCAACACGGCTCAGCGGGTTCGTAAACATGAATCGAGCACACGAAAAGATAAACGAGTACAAAAATAGTTATAATTATTGACGAGAAGACTAGATACGTGTATGCGGTTGATTGCGTTGAGCATAAGCGATGCGTTACCGACAGGAATTTATATATATATATATATATATATATATATATATATATATATATATATATATATATATATATATATATATATATATATTCGTGTGATGTCTTGGATAAACAAGTGATAATAACGTATTGTTGGAAGTATATTATTATTAGCCAAATGATAACAAAAATAACTGGACGCGTAACCGACTAAACGAGAACTATAGACATTCATTTATAAACGACGCATATTTCAAGTAAATATTATCTTGGTTTAACAAAAATGATGTTATTATTATTACAAATATTTCACATATATAAATATATATATATATATATATATATACACTTTCGTAGGCGTATAAATGCATATATATATATATACACATATATCCATATTGTATAAAAACCAAGCGATTTTACGATACGCCAAATCATATTTCATACAAAGTCAACGCTATCATTTGAAACAAAATAAACATACATATACATATTTATGGATATTCATTCAACATATTACAAAGCCTTGACATCGTTATCTAAAACATCGAGTTGGACATATTCTGTTAATAGTCGAATTAACACGAGTTATATGTATAGATTATTAACACATATAGTCATGTACGTTTAGGTACTAGCTAAACCTATATTTTCTAAACACTACTTTTGTAACACCTACTAGTTGAGGATCCCGACTCAACCTAAGTAACGAGTTTTACGGATCATTACACCAACATCACATACTAAACCGATAATACTTTAGTGAATCCACAAGCTCAACCAAACACGTAGTGTTTAACCCTAGTATCAGTAGTTAATGAATTCCATACAAATATTTGTGATTAGGGTTTTGATGGTGAACGCATATGTGTAGTAGAATTGCTTGCCACAGTGGCAAACTTACTCCCGTCTAGGAAACGTTATGACGATACATTGGTGACACAGGTGAGTTTCACGGCCCCTTTTGTCACACCCCGACCGATGGCGGAATCATCGAGGCGGACAATGAAATGACTGTTCAAAAGCACATGATAACTAAAATGTTGCATATTTCATTAATTAAATTTAAAGACAACAAAGATCCAAATACAATACATTTCAAATAACCTAGTCTAGTTCAAAACATTGATTAATTTAACTAGGTCCATAGTTCTTAAGTGGAGGAATCTTCGGCAAGCAATCACATATCCAAACCTGAAACATTATTTAAATCAAGTGTCAACTAAAAAGTTGGTGAGTACATAGGTTTTGTAGTTTCGATTAGTAGTAGATAAAAACGTTTTGCAACTCATTGTTTATCTTGTTAAACATAGTATATATATGGTGTATCATTTATCTAATCACAATTCAAACCTTGATTGACGCGCTTAAACATAGCTCAAAAGCTAAGTCCGGTATGTTTGAATATAGTTACCCACTATATCCGGTATGTTTGAATATAACACGCGGCTATATCCGAGTATGCAGTAATAAACACCCTAACCGGGTGGGCTGGTCAGGCACAATAGATCTATTAATATTACTGTTGGTTTTCTTGTGTTTAAAATAAACAATTGTACACTCAAGATGAACAAGCATATAATTCACATGTATAACACGTATAAACAATTTGATGAGTAGCATGTATAATGTTTCACCCCAAAGTATGTAAAAATGTAAAATAGGGGCTATGTAACTCACCTGGCTAGCGGATATGATAATCCACGAGTGCGGGTGATAAGGACGTTGAAACCTAAGCACGATGAAATCCTATGTGGATAGATAAGTATTATTGTATGTTTTATTTGTATGTGCGTATTCGTATTTAAATGTGTACGGGTTTTATAATAATATCCTTTAATATTTATTTGTATAAAATATGGTAGAAAATAATAATGACTTGGTAAAACTTTAACTTAAAAATTATATATATATTGTTAAAATATTTCATTTTTAAATAAGTAGTTATTATGTATTTATAAAAGTTCCTATTTATTTATTTATTTATATTATCATTATTATTATATATATATTTTTTTGTAAGTTGAAACTATTTTAACAAATTTATAAAAATATAATATTTATTATTTTATAAAATTTTTTGTGGGTTAAATATGTATAAAAGAATTTTAGTGGTTTCCGGAATAAACGAACGAGTAAACCGACTCGTTTTAGTTTTTATTGTATAAAAAGAATGTTAAAATAAGTTAAAATAAATAAATAAAATAAAAACAGATTAAAAAATTAGGCCGAAGGCCAACCGGGATCGAACCCGCGACCTCTGCCTTAAACACACACACGCATAACCAGCCGGGCTACTGCCCATCGCTGGTTATGTGTGCATCAGTTTATTTAAATACACAAAGGTAAAACAGGTCGCTGGTCCTCGGCAACCGGCAAACCGTGTCCGAGGACGCTTGGTTTTCCCGGTAACTCACGGGCGATGGTCGTGTTTTCGATTGGGGTTGATTACCAGTGGCTAACAGGAACTAATGGAACCAAAATAAAGCTCGAACCTGGTCGCGAAGGGCCTGGTCGGCAGAAGTTTAAACCCGAAAATGTCAAGAATGGGAATCGATCTTCTGGATGGAATTAGCCTTTAAAAACTTGGTCACAGCTTCAATCGGAGACGACGATTGCAATGGTGCCTTCAATTTGGAGTGAGAGTGGGTGGAAGGGGGGTAGTGAGCTCGTGCAGATCCAACTATGGCTATTTATAGTCGAGCTCGTTTCATATGATAAAACGTGAAATTGAGCATGTCCCGACACTCTTCTGGACGAGACGAAGCTATCGTGCATGCGTGGAGGTTGACTGTCGGGCTTAAATTCGGTCGTGGGTTCTCGGCCACCAACAGGATCAGACGATCCGTATGTTGGGGAGACCAATTAGCCGGGGGTTCTTGTTCGTGTAGGCAAGACGAGTTCAAACATGCCTTTAGCGGCTGTTGAGGTGCAGGGAACAGCCCTGTCGGGTTGTTCGCCGGAAAAAGCTTTGGACCGCCGGACAAACGTTGGGGACAACCGGAAATGCAAATTTGGTTTTGGCAGTTTCAGTCCCTGAAGTTTGATTTTGATTTAATTTAGTCCCTGGAATAACTACGGATAAGACCTTATAGTTTGATTTGTACAGAAATAGTCCCTCAACAAATTTTATCTTAAAACCTTCTAGTTTGAAAATTTTCAAAACAACCCCTCAACTTTTATAAAAATAAATTTCTTTAATTTCTTTTAATTTCAAATATATTTTATAAACTTATTTTATTATTATTATTATAAATAATTTTTATAAAAGTTATTTATCTTATTTAAATAGGTTATTTTATTAAATATGCAACCTTTAAATTTAGATTATTTTTATATAAAATTTTATATAAGTTTTAAAACTTATAAAATTTTAATTAATTTAAATCCGTAAAATGAAAATACCTATTTGTATAAAACTAAATAAAACACTCGTTTTTTATTTAATTTGAGAATGATTACACGATAATTATATTACAAGTGCGCGAATGAAAAATCCGAAACGTCACAGTCTCCCCATGTTAAAGGAATTTCGCCCCGAAATTCAACTAGTGGAGGCTATGAAAAGAGATGTGGATACTTGGTCTTCATTTGGTCTTCACGTTCCCAAGTGAACTCGGGTCCACGTTTAGATACCCAACGGACCTTGACAATGGGGATGCGGCTACGCTTGAGTTTCTTGACTTCTCGGTCCATGATTTCCACGGGTTTCTCAACAAAGTGCATTTTCTCGTCAATGCGCACTTCGTCGAGAGGGATGTGGAGATTCTCGTCGGCTAGACATTTTTTCTAATTAGATACATGAAAAGTCGGATGAACGTTGTTGAGTTCTGAAGGAAGATCGAGTTTGTAGGCCACTTTTCCTACCCTTTCGAGTATCTTGAATGGACCCACATATCGAGGTGCAAGTTTTCCTTTCTTTCCAAATCGGACTACGCCCTTCCAAGGTGATACCTTTAGGAGAACCATATCTCCAACTTGAAATTCCAAGGGTTTTCGTCGCTTATCGACATAGCTCTTTTGCCGACTCCTTGCCACCCGAATGTTGTCACGGATAAGAGAGATTTTATCAGTGGTCTCTTGGATATGCTCGGGACCGGTGATTTGTGCTTCACCAATTTCGTTCCAACAAATCGGTGAACGACATTTCCGACCATAAAGAGCTTTAAACGGTACCATGTTAATACTTGTGTGGTAGCTGTTGTTGTAGAAAAATTCGATCAGTGGTAGGTGAGAATTCCAATTGCCACCAAAGTCATTGACACAAGCTCTAAGCATATCCTCGAGAGTTTGGATTGTTCGCTCGGTTTGTCCATCAGTTTGGGGATGGTAAGCCGTACTTAAATCCAAACGAGTACCAAGTGCAGATTGTAATGATTGCCAAAATCGGGAAGTAAAACGCGAATCACGATCGGAGATGATGCTCAAAGGGATTCCGTGATGACTCACAATTTCATCTATGTATATTAGAGCCAATTTCTCTACTCGATAGTCCTCACGAATAGGCAAGAAATGAGCAGACTTTGTAAGTCAGTCGATAATAACCCAGATACTATCGTGCCCACTAGAAGTGCGTGGAAGTTTGGTGATGAAGTCCATAGCAAGGTTCTCCCACTTCCACATGGGAATTTCTGGTTGTTCGAGGAGTCCGGAAGGCTTTTTGTGTTCGGCCTTCACTTTAGAACAAGTTAAGCATTTTGCCACAAAGAGGGCAATATCCTTTTTCATGCCGGGCCACCAATATTGCTAACAAAGACCCATGTACATCTTTTCAGCTCCGGGATGTACCGAATATCGAGTTTTGTGGGACTCGTTCATAAAAAATATACAAAGGTCGTCGCGATCGGGAACCCAGATACGGTCCAAGTAATACAATAAGCCGTTGGCTTTGGTTTCTAGTAAGAGTTCTACACCACATGCCATCTCTTGATACATGTTTCCCTCGGTAACCGAGGTGTGTTGTGCTTGAAGAATACAGGCTTGGATATCGTTATGAATACAAACACTATGAAGCATGATACGTTCTTTACGACTCAAGGCGTCGGCTACAACATTTGCTTTGCCGGGGTGGTAGCGAATCTCGCAGTCGTAGTCGTTAAGAAGTTCAACCCATCGTCGTTGCCTCATATTAAGCTCTTTTTGATTGAAAATATGTTGGAGACTTTGTGGTCGGTGAAAAACACGCATTTGGTGCCATAAAGATAATGTCTCCAAATTTTCAAGGCGAAAACGACAGCACCAAGCTCGAGATCATGGGTCGTATAGTTCTTCTCGTGGATTTTGAGCTGACGTGATGCGTATGCAATTACTTGGCCACGTTGCATTAGAACACAACCAAGACCTTGGTTGGATGCATCACAATAAACGACAAAGTCGTCATTACCACTAGGAAGAGTTAGAATAGGAGCATTGCAGAGCTTGTGCTTAAGAGTTTGAAAAGCTTCCTCTTGCTTGGGTCCCCACTCATAATGCTTACCTTTGTGAGTCAAGGCAGTGAGCGGGACCGCAATCTTGGAGAAATTTGAGATGAAGCGACAATAGTAACCTGCTAGTCCAAGGAATGAACGAATCTCGGTAGGAGTCTTAGGAGTACTCCATTTCTTTACCGCCTCGATCTTTGCCGGGTCCACATGAATTCCCTTATCGTTGACTATGTGTCCCAAAAATTGAACTTCCTTTAGCCAGAATTCACACTTGGAGAACTTGGCGTATAGTTGTTCTTTCTTCAAGAGTTCCAAAATCAAACGAAGATGTTGTTCATGCTCCGCTTTCATTTTAGAATAGATGAGAATGTCGTCAATGAAAACGATCACGAACTTGTCCAAATAAGGTTTGCATACATGGTTCATGAGGTCCATGAAGACCGCAGGTGCATTAGTCAAACCGAAGGGCATGACCATGAACTCATAGTGACCATATCTAGTCCGAAAGGCAGTCTTCGGAATGTCTTCATCGAGAACACGAAGTTGATGGTATCCGGAACGAAGGTCAATCTTAGAGAAACATGTTGAACCTTGAAGCTGATCGAAAAGATCGTCGATACGGGGTAAAGGATAACGGTTCTTAATTGTAAGCTTGTTGAGTTCACGATAATCGATGCACATTCGAAACGATCCATCCTTTTTCTTTACGAACAGCACGGGAGCACCCCAAGGTGAATGGCTCGGGCGGATGAATCCTTTAGATGAGAGTTCTTGTAATTGACTTCCGATCTCTTGCATCTCAGAAGGTGCAAGACGATAGGGAGCTTTTGCCACGGGAGTTGCTCCGGGCACAAGGTCAATACGAAACTCTACTTGTCTAGGAGGAGGAAGGCTGGGTAAATCCTCGGGGAATACTTCGGGAAAGTCTCGAATGATCGGAATATCTTGCAATTTCTTACCCTTGTCTTTCGTGTCAACTACGTGGGCCAAGAAGGCAACGTACTTTTTCCATAGGTACTTTTGTGCCAATGTGCAAGACATGAGTTGAAGACCATGACATGGTTTTTCACCGAAAATAACTAACGTGTCGCCCGAAGGGAGAGGTATACGAATGCACTTTTCGTAGAAAATAACCTCGGCATGGTGCTTGGATAACCAGTCCATGCCAATTATAATATCGAAGCTTCCCAATTACATTGGAAGGAGATCAACAGAGAATTCATGATTATTAAGCTCGAGATTGCAGTCGCGGATAACATAATTTATAGTAATAGATTTTCCGTTTGCTATCTCCACGGAGTAAGAATTTTCAAGTTTCGTTCTTTGTTTAGCAAGTCGAGATTCAAAGGTAAGAGACACAAAACTCCTATCGGTACCGGTATCAAATAAAATGGATGCATAATGATTGTTTACGAGAAACGTACCGTTTATCACGTCGTTGTTTGCTTGAGCCTCATTAGCGTTTATATTAAACGTTCGTCCTTGAGGACCACCTTGATGATGAAGTTTTGGGCATCGGTCACGGAAATGGTTTGGGTCTCCAAATTCGTAACATGCCCGACTATTGAGAGGTGCCGGATAGATTGGACGGTTGGCTGAAGCAGCTTGATGGATGGGAGGACGGGTACGGCAAGTAGTGACCATGTGTCCATATCGTCCGCAGCTTGAACACAATCGGCATGGTAAGTTGGCAGGATAATGGTACTTGCAGGTCTGGCATTGGGGATTTGGGCCCAAATAAGGTTTCGGGTTTTGACCTAAAGGGGCCACTTGAATAGCAGGTACAACGGGAGTTACGGCTGCGAAGTTTTGACCCTTTCGTTTCTTGTTGCGGTTAGAAGACTCGGGTTTTACATCTTTGATGGCCGCAAGAGTGGAGACAACCTTCTTGGAACCCTTTCTTGTTAAGGTTTCGGCTTTGACATGGTTGTCGGATAGTGTAGCGGATAGACGGATAGCAGCTTCAAGTGTAGGAGGATTGCTTCCTAACACAGCATCTTGAATTTGCATAGGCAGCCCGCCTATGTATTTTTCAATTTCACGAGCAAGGGGAGTGATCATATGAGGCACCAATAGGCTCAGCTCTTGAAATCGGGTGGTGTAAGCCAGATTATCCCCGCTGTCTTGGGTAAGATCCCAAAACTCAGTCTCGAGCTTCCTCATTTCATTTCGAGGACAAAATTCATCAGTCATGGCTTTCTTCAGATCATCCCATGATAAAGATGTAGCAACCTCAACACCACGAGTGCGTTTCTCACCGTTCCACCAGGTGAGGGCTCTCTTTTGAAGTACACTTGTGGCATAGCGAACCCGAAGATTATCGGGACAGTCACTGTTTAGGAATGTGCTTTCCATGCTTTCAAACCATTGCAGTAGGCCGGTAGCACCTTCAGTCCCAAAAATTTTTGTAGGATTGCACGAGTTAAAGTGCTTAAACGTGAATTGAGGCGGGTTGGTACCACCATTTCCTTGGATGTTGTGAGACCTGTCACTGTTGTTATTGGCTTGGGTCATTTGCCCCACCAGCTGGGCAAGGAGAGTAGCAAGATACGGGTTGGAAGTGCTAGAGTTTGCACGTCGAGGAGGCATTCTAACACCATAAGAAAAGACAATGATATTTTAGATAAGATGCATATATATGAATTATAGTGGGAAATAATGTAAGCAGAAAAGCGGGATTCATCATGACGCGTGCCAGTGCATGTGTATTTATTCAAAGTTGATGGGGGAAACTAAGCCATCTATTCCGGATAGAACATGATGTTATAGATCATTATTCGCGTAATAGGAATTGTCGGGACTTGCATGCACTACAATCGTTATTACGTGTGCACCCGTAATAATGATTTGCTTTGCATGTTCGTCTAGTTCTTCTTTTCTTGCTATAATGTCCCCAAATTTTGAGTTTAAGTTCGGATCGTATCCTTGCGAATACATTGACTTATCAACGTTAAATAATTCCTCAAAACTTTCAAGGAGACATGCTTTAGCCTATAGGTAAACACTCACTTCAGGAATTCCTAGGAAAGCATACGGGTCCGTTTATTTGGATTTATACGAAATGCTTTCCTAGACAGAAAACCCAATGTACAGGCGTCACCCTTCCAGATTGCACGTGTCCTTTACTGGTTTCAAGAAATTAAGTCGTTGACGAGATTTTCAAGATTTTAATAGACTTGAGAGTCAATGAGTATAAAATGTGTAGGAATGTTGCAATTAATATGCATTAGGAAAGAGTATGGATAAGGATGAGTAGTGTATTTGTTTGCATAAGTTTGTTTGTTAAATGTGTATGTAAAGTATGTATCATGTATTTAAGCCTTGTATGTATGTGTATAAGTCTCATGTACCAAACTTGGGAAAATTCAAATAATACCTAACTACAAATAATTCACATAGCAATTAATCATTTAGCACATAACACATAAAAGGGAGTCCTAGGGTTATAGTCTAGGTCATCGTGTCTAATATCCTAATTCCCTATAACCATGGCTCTGATACCAATCTGTCACACCCCGACCGATGGCGGAATCATCGAGGCGGACAATGAAATGATTGTTCAAAAGCACATGATAACTAAAATGTTGCATAATTCATTAATTAAATTTAAAGACAACAAAGATCCAAATACAATACATTTCAAATAACCTAGTCTAGTTCAAAACATTGATTTATTTAACTAGGTCCATAGTTCTTAAGTGGAGGAATCTTCGGCAAGCAATCACATATCCAAACTTGAAACATTATTTAAATCAAGTGTCAACTAAAAAGTTGGTGAGTACATAGGTTTTGTAGTTCCGATAAGTAGTAGATAAAAAAGTTTTGCAACTCATTGTTTATCTTGTTAAACATAGTATATATATTGTGTATCATTTATCTAATCATAATTCAAACCTTGATTGACGCGCTTGAACATAGCACAACAGCTAAGTCCGGTATGTTTGAATATAGTTACCCACTATATCCGGTATGTTTGAATATAACACGCGGCTATATCCGAGTATGCAGTAATAAACACCCTAGCCGGGTCGGCTGGTCAGGCATAATAGATCTATTAATATTACTGTTGGTTTTCTTGTGTTTAAAATAAACAATTGTACACTCAAGATAATTTAAGATGAACAAGCATATAATTCACATGTATAACACGTATAAACAATTTGATGAGTAGCATGTATAATGTTTCACCCCAAAGTATGTAAAATGTAAAATAGGGGCTATGTAACTCACCTGACTAGCGGATATGATAATCCACGAGTGTGGGTGATAAAGACGTTGAAACCTAAGCACGATGAAATCCTATGTGGATAGATAAGTATTATTGTATGTTTTATTTGTATGTGCGTATTCGTATTTAAATGTGTATGGATTTTATAATAATATCCTTTAATATTTATTTGTATAAAATATGGTAGAAAATAATAATGACTTGGTAAAACTTTAACTTAAAAATTATATATATATATTGTTAAAATATTTCATTTTTAAATATGTAGTTATTATGTATTTATAAAAGTTCCTATTTATTTATATTATCATTATTATTATATATATATTTTTTTTGTAAGTTGAAACTATTTTAACAAATTTATAAAAATATAATATTTATTATTTTATAAAATTTTTGTGAGTTAAATATATAAAAGAATTTTAGTGGTTTCCGGAATAAACGAACGAGTAAACCGACTCGTTTTAGTTTTTATTGTATAAAAAGAATGTTAAAATAAGTTAAAATAAATAAATAAAATAAAAACAGAATAAAAAATTGGGCCGAAGGCCAACCGGGATCGAACCCGCGACCTCTGCCTTAAACACACACACGCATAACCAGCCGGGCTACTGCCCATCGCTGGTTATGTGTGCATCAGTTTATTTAAATACACAAAGGTAAAACAGGTCGCTGGTCCTCGGCAACCGGCAAACCGTGTCCGAGGACGATTGGTTTGCCCGGTAACTCACGGGCGATGGTCGTGTTTTCGATTGGGGTTGATTACCAGTGGCTAACAGGAACTAATGGAACCAAAATAAAGCTCGAACCTGGTCGCGAAAGGCCTGGTCGGCAGAAGTTTAAACCCGAAAATGTCAAGAATGGGAATCGATCTTCTGGATGGAATTAGCCTTTAAAAACTTGGTCACAGCTTCACTCGGAGACGACGAATGCAATGGTGCCTTCAATTTGGAGTGAGAGTGGGTGGAAGTGGGGTAGCGAGCTCGTGCAGATCCGACTATGGCTATTTATAGCCGAGCTCGTTTCGTATGATAAACGTGAAATTGAGCACGTCCCGACACTCTTATGGACGAGACGAAGCTATCAAGCTATCGTGCACGCGTGGAGGTTGACTGTCGGGCTTGAATTCGGGCGTGGGTTCTCGGCCACCAACAGGATCAGACGATCCGTATGTTGGGGAGACCAATTGGTCGGGGGTTCTTGTTCGTGTAGGCAAGACGAGTTCAGACATGCCTTTAGCGACTGTTGAGGTGCAGGGAACAGCCCTGTCGGGGTGTTCGCCGGAAAAAGCTTTGGACCGCCGGACAAACGTTGGGGACAACCGGAAATGCGAATTTGGTTTTGGCAGTTTCAGTCCCTGAAGTTTGATTTTGATTTAATTTAGTCCCTGGAATAACTATGGATAAGACCTTATAGTTTGATTTGTACAGAAATAGTCCCTCAACAGATTTTATCTTAAAACCTTCTAGTTTGAAAATTTTCAAAACAACCCCTCAACTTTTATAAAAATAAATTTCTTTAATTTCTTTTAATTTCAAATATATTTTATAAACTTATTTTATTATTATTATTATAAATAATTTTTATAAAAGTTATTTATCTTATTTAAATATGTTATTTTATTAAATATGCAACCTTTAAATTTAGATTTTTTTTATATAAAATTTTATATAAGTTTTAAAACTTATAAAATTTTAATTAATTTAAATCCGTAAAATGAAAATACCTATTTGTATAAAACTAAATAAAACACTCGTATTTTATTTAATTTGAGATTGATTACATGATAATTATATTACAAGTGCGCGAATGAAAAATCTGAAACGTCACACCTTTTTACTTGCTTTATACTTTGGGGGAAAAACATGCAGAGTCTTACAAAACATACCCGCTTTACAAAGACATTCTAGTTTTACAAAGACATTCCAGTTTTACAAAGACATTCCAGTTTTACAAAAAACATTCCAGTTTTACAAAGACATTTTCAGTCTTATAAAGACATTTCAGTTGTACAAAGAGATTTCAGTCTTACAAAGACATTCCAGTTTTACAAAGACATTTCAGTCTTACAAAGACATTCCAGTTTTACAAAGACATTCCAGTTGTACAAAGACATTCTAGTCTTACAAAGACATTTCAGTCTTACAAAGACATTTCAGTCTTACAAAGACATTTCAGTCTTACAAAGACATTTTAGTTTTACAAATATATTCTAGTTTTACAAAGACATTTCCAGTCTTACAAAGACATTTTAGTTTTACCAAGACATTTCAGTTTTACAAAGACATTCCAGTTTTACAAAGACTTTTCAGTTTTACAAAGACATTCCAGTTTTACAAAGACATTTCAGTTTTACAAAGACATTTAAGGTTTACAAAGGCATTCCAGTTTTACAAAGACATTCCAGTTTTACAAAGACATTTCCAGTCTTACAAAGACATTTCCGTCTTACAAAGACATTTCAGTTTAACAAAGACATTTCAGTCTTATAAAGACACTTTTACGAAGACATTTTAGTTTTACAAAGACATTCGAGTCTTGCAAAGACATTACAGTTTTGCAAAGACATTCCAGTCTTACAAAGACATTTTACAGCTCTACAAATACATTTAAATCTTACAAAGACATTTCAGCTTTACAAAAACATACGATGTTTTAAATCATACAAAGTTTACAAAGACATACAAGGTCTTCACATGATAACGAGGTATTCCGATCTCAAATGGGTTACATGGGTTTACAAGGACATCACAACCAAAGTCCACAGGAAGACACACTATAACCATTAGCTATGGAGTTAGCCTAGGAATATATGAATAGTACTATTGGGTTTACACCCCCATTCATCAAGTTGGTCGCGCCAACTATCAGTTTAATGGATGCATATTATCCGAAAATTTCACTTCAATGTTTGTGATGGAACATTGACGGGGCAAAAATCAAGAACCGTCTAGGGTTGGTTATAGGCTCATGGTAATTGCATTACTTTTTGTTGATCCAAAACTTGTATCTAGCTTCCATGAAGCTAGATACATACATTTTATGCGATTCCATGTGTAAAAATCCCATCTTTATGTGATAAACCCATATAAACCCTAAAACCCATTTCTTGACTAAAAGCTTAGATTCAAGCATGGTGGTTACCTGTTTTCGTCTTCTCTTCATTGCTACACATTCCTGAGATGGAGAGTGATGATTCCCGAGCTTTTGAGCCGTTTCCTTTGCTTTCTCCCTCTATACTCGGTTCTCTCTATCTACAATCTTACCAAAATGGTGAAAGTGGAGGAAGACTGTGGTGTTGTGGCTGAGTTGAGGCCTCCCCCCTTGCCCACAGCCCATGGGCCGGCCCTGGGCCAAGCCCGCAGGTTTTCTTTTTACCTTGTTTTGTTAGTCTTGACTGTTCTCTCGTTTATTTGAGTTTAATAAATTTCAGGATGTTACAGATCCGGGTACCATCAGTTGAAGGTGAGGGAAGAAGACATACCAAAACCGCATTTCGCACACGTTGTGGACATTTCGAGTTCCGTGTTATGTCCTTCAGATTGACAAATGCCCCTGCGGCGTTCATGGATTTGATGAATATGGTGTGTCGACCGATGTTGGACCGATCGGTAATAGCGTTTATAGATGATATCCTCATCTATTCCAAGAATGAGGGTGATCATACATGTCACTTGAAGGAGTTGTTCGAAGCTCTGAAGAAGGAAAATTTGTATGCTAAGTTCTCCAAATGTGCGTTCTGGCTTAGGGAAGTCCAATTGCTAGGTCACGTCATTAACCCGAACGACATTATGGTTGACCCAGCAAAGATAATGACAGTAAGGGATTGGGATATTCCTAAGACACCAATTGAAATCCTTAGTTTCTTGGGATTGGCAGGCTATTATCGGAGATTCATCCAGGATTTCACCAAAATAGCTTCGCCGTTGACAAAATTGAACCGGAAGGAGGTGAAGTGTGAATGGGGTTCGACCCAAGAAGAGGCATTTAAAGAACTGAAGGAGAAGCTAACCCAAGCTCCAGTGTTAGCCCTTCCCAAGGGCAATGAAGACTTGGTGGTATACTCTAACGCTTCGGGTCAGGGGTTGGGGTGCATGCTGATGCAACGAGGGAGAGTGATCGCGTATGCGTCACGAGAGTTGAAAGTTCACGAAGTCAACTATCCGACTCATGACTTAGAACTTGCTGCTATTGTATTCGCATTGAAAATCTGGAGACACTACCTTTACGGGGTGAGGTTTACCATTTACTCGGACCACAAAAGTTTGAAGTACTTCTTCAAACAAAAGGAACTTAATATGAGGCAGAGAAATTGGTTTAAACTTTTGAAAAACCTTGACTGTGAAATCATATACTATCATGGAAAGGCAAACGTGGTGGCTGACGCTCTAAGCCAAAAGGATGTGCCTGCTCCTATAAGAGTGAAAGCTTGTCAGTTGGTGGTAACATCGGATGTGATGAAGGAAATTGAAAAGGTTCAAGATTAGGCACTTAAAGAGGAAAACATAACAAAGGAAAGGATGGGTGGCCAGCTAGACAAGTTGGAATATAACACCCTTGGTGTTAGGACACGTTTTGGCTGGATATGGATACCTATGGGTGGCGAGCTTAGAACCAAAATCTTGGATGAGGCTCATAAGTCTCGGTACTCTATCCACCCCGGTACCAACAAAATGTACCAAGATCTGAGGAAGGAATACTGGTGGCCTGGGATGAAGTACGAGGTGACGAAATACGTAAGCAAGTGTCTGACTTGCTCGCAAGTAAAGGCCGGACACCAGAAACCTTGAGCTCATGAACAGTCTTCATGTCCCGCCCCGACGTATTCCGTCATCGGTTGGAGTTTGACATTACGGAAAGATTCAACCTCTTGATATACCGGAATGGAAGTGCGAACACATTACAATGGACTTCATCACCAAGCTACCTCGCACAGCTAAAGGTCATGACACCATCTGGGTAATTATGGACCGATTAACGAAGAGTGCTCATTTTCTACCTATTCGTGAGACGTTCTTGTCGGAAAGGTTAGCGAAAGTATTTAATAATGTAGTGGTAGCACGGTATGGGATGCCTTTGACGATTGTATCTGACCGGGACACACGATTCACATCGAGGTTCTGGAAAAGATTTCACGAGGCGATGGGCATGAGACTTAATATTAGCACGGCATACCACCCTCAAACGGATGGTCAGTCCGAAAGGACCATCCAAACGCTGGAGGATATGCTCCGCGCTTGTATTATCGGCTTTGGTGGCAGTTGGGAAAGTCATCTGTTGTTAGCCGAATTCTCCTACAACAACAGTCATCACAAGACGATAGGCATGCTGCCTTATAAAATGTTGTATGGGAGAAGATGTAGGCCCCGGTTTGTTAGAGTGAGATTGGAAAGAAGGAATTAGGAAGTCTTGAAGTCGTACGAGAAACATCGGAAATGTTTGATCAAATCAAAGCACGAATGAAGGCCGCACAAGATCGTCAGAAATCCTATGCAGATAAACGACGAAGGCCTATTGAGTATAATGTTGGGGACAGAGTAATGTTGAAAGTGTCGCGCTGGAAGGGAATCATACGATTCAGAAAGAGAGGAAAGTTAAGTCCGAGGTTTGTCGGACCATTCAGGATAATGGCACGGGTTGGTGAAGTTGCTTATCGGTAGGAGTTGCCTGATTAGTTAAGTGGGATTCATCCTACCTTCCATGTATCACACTTGCGAAAGTGTTTGGCGGATGAATCGGCTCACTTACCACTTACTGACATCGAGGTCGACAACAACCTTAACTACATACAGGAACCAATTGGTTAAAGTCCAGTGGAAGGATAGAAAGGGATCAGAAGCCACTTGGTAAACAGAGACGGATATGAGGGAGTCGTACCCTCAACTGTTTGACTTATGATAGGTTTCGGGGGAAAACCTAATGTAAGGGGGGGTAGACTTGTAACATCTCAAAAATAAAACATCGATTAAAATAACGGGTTAAACGCGAGATGAACATAATAAATGAACGAGGCATGACGGGCCTGGCCGGATGGGCCGGCAAACTTGAAGGGAGGAGTCTCCTCCCTTTAAATAGCCAACACACTCCACCATTCTCTCATTTTCAAGTTCTACAGAGAGAAATCATAGAGAGAGAAAGTTGGTGGATCGACCTGAGATTGAAGAAGTGTGTTACTCCATAGCTCGTGAGCAAAACCTCCGAATCGGAAGCTCGACACAAGTAACGATCTGATCTTGATCTGAGTTTTCATTTGTTTTGGGGTTTTCCGGTTTTGGATAAAAAGATGGCATTTTTACGTATGAAACTTGAATTTAAACATATATCTAGCATCTAGAATGAAAAACGAACGTTTTGAACGTAAAAAGTTCGGATCTTGATGAGGTCGGATCTGCATGCAAGTTAGGGTTTTATGGGGAAGAAGACTGCCCACAGGCAGGCCTTGTGTACTTGTTAAGTACGCAAGAACAAGGCCATGCGTACTTGTTAAATACGCAAGAACAAGGCCCTGCGCACTTGCTAAGTGCGCAGGCACCAGGTCCTGCGTACTTTTTAAGTACGCAAGAACAAGGCCTTGCGCACTTGCTAAGTGTGCAGCACCAGGTCTATGGGTATATATAGCCGGTTAGTGAAGTCAGTATGTTCGCTTATTTCAGTATGGTTAACCCGTTAGAGTCGGGATTAGGTCTGATGTTTATTTAACTACTCAATCCAGATCGTGCGTGACTTTGTTGGGCCTTCGATTAGGACAACAAGACTAGCTTATCGGGTGAGTTCTAGAAGCCCTCTTTTAAATGTTTTAAATAATGTTTTTGGGCTGGTGTGCATACGTGACGATGTGACCGTTTTATAAAACAATGTTTTTGAATAATGTACGTAATGTTTTATGAAACGATGTTTATGAACGATGTTTTGGAAGTAAAGGTTATGAAAGAAGTGTTTATGAAATATTTTACCAAAAGAAGTTTACGAAGTGTTTATGAATGAATGAATGATTTTTTAATAGAACGTACGAATGCTTTAACTAAAGTTTTGAAGTAAAAGAAGCGAATGTTTACGAAAGTCACAAACGAATGAATCTGTCATTATTCCTTAGGGAATGAAGGTTATGGGTATGAGAAGTATGTTATGGGCCTTTACCTTGTAGTGGCCTTTGTGGCTGGCTAACTGTTGTACAACTGGGGTGAAGACGGTCACCAAGGCGATTACCGTGATCCTTGAAGTTGGTACGATTTTACCTTGCGAGGTAGTCGTGCTTGAAGTTTCGTACTTGTGCCTTACGGGGTGCAGTGCTTGAAGTTTGGTACGTGTCATCCTTGTGATGCCGTGCTTGAAGTTCGGTTGAATAGCCTAAGTGTCGGGCCCTAGGTTTCTCCGCCCGAAGGACAGTATGGTGTTGAAGGGCCTAGTGGTGGCGATCTTAGGGTTATTCTGCGAGTATGTGACGTTTGGATTTGACAGTTACGAGAAGGCGCAGATTCGATGTGTATGTTGACTTATGGGTTATGCTGTGTTATATTTTTGTTATTGCATTATTTCACGTACGCTTTTATTAAATGAAGTATGAAGTTATGTTTTTGGAAAATATTTGAAGTTAACGTTTTATGTTAAAACTAGAACTCACCAGCGTAGCTGACTTTTTAGTATGCACATTCACGTTAAAGCAGGTTATGATGATGGACGGTGATGCTGGGCGGCTTGATGAATTACCCGGATGATATGAAGACTGGCATCCCGTTATGATTAGTTTATGTTATGTTTATGTATTAGACTATGTTACGCTTCCGCATGTTGAACAATGTTATGATTATGTTTTAATAAAATTTTTCGCTGCATTATTTTTATATTCAAGTTTAAGAATTGTTTGTGAATGAGTAAATCCAACGAGTGAGGCCTCCCGGGTTTGGGGCCTTACAAGTTGGTATCAGAGCAATAGTTTGAGAGATTTGGACACTCCCAGTGTCTGAACTTAAACTGTGAATAGGACCGAGAGCGGATGCCAGTACGGGTAACTCGAGCCACAACATCAGGTATGAAGGTAGTATATATATTTACATATATAGTATGCCTTAGAAGTGTTAGATTAGGACTTGTGTTCTGATGAAATCACAAAGGTGGTCAAATAGAAATCGAGAGCTAATGTAATGGTTAATTGCAGATGGCCAGTGTATATTAACATCTTACAGTACTTGTTGAATTCTATTTGTTAACTAGCGTGATGACATTGGATTCCTTGTCTTATAGAACGAAATGGCGGGAAGAAGAGGCGGAAGGCGTGGTGGGGGCCGTACCGGTGGTGGCCGAGGTAGAACTCCAGCTCGTCAGGAGTACAGTGAAGAAGGAAGTGTCCACACTGAACCAACAGTTAGTGTGCATGGGACTGAGCCGACTCATGTCAAAGGACAACATTTCCCTTTCTAACTGGAAGTGAGAGCAGCTCTATCGCGCGAGTTCACTGTGTTGATGAAGGCTTCTTTGCCAGGACTGTTGGCAGAAGCGTTAAAGAAGGATAGTGAGACGGATAGGTCTAACATGGCGGTTGGTACCCCGAACACTGAGGCAGTTAACGCACCGCTTAACCATGGTTGCGACTATAAGTCCTTTAAGGCATGTGACCCGCCGGTCTTGACTGGGAAGAAAGACGCGGTGGCTACTTTTTATTGGGTGATCCGTATGGAAGCCGCCATTCGTCTGAGCGAATGCCGCTCAAACCAGGTTGTGAAGTTTGCTGCTAACTCCTTGAGGGACGAAGCATCTCATTGGTGGGAGGGAGTGCGTCAAGCCAAGGGGGACGAGGCTGTCGATGCAATGATGTGGAATGATCTGAAAACTCTGGTGATCAAGAATTTCTGTCCAAGGAATGAGATCGATAAGGTAGAAAAGGAATTTCTAAGGTTGAACACCGGGAGCATGACACATTGGCAGTACACTACCTGATTCAATGAACTGGAACGACTGGTGCCACATCTTGTCACGACTGAGGAGAGGAAGATTGCCTGCTACATTCAAGGGCTGCCGGATCAGGTCCGCACTTATGTTAAGGCAAACGCCCCTATTACCTATGATTCGGTAGTGGAATTGAACGACATGGTGTTTGATGATCTGGCGCTGAATGTCGTTTCCATTGACGAGCCCAAAAAGAAGTTGAGTTTTCCTGCCAAGCGATCAGGTGGGAAGTTGTCTGGGGCTCGAGACAAACAGGCCAGGAAAGGCGATACATCTGTCTGTGGAAAATGTGGAGGAAGGCATACAGGTGAATGTCGAGCGAGATCAAACCTGTGCTTTAAGTGCGGCAAGACCGGACACTACTCTCGTGAATGCCCGCAAGGCTTCAAATACTACAACTATGGGGAGAGTGGTCATATGAGCCAGGAATGCACCAAGCCAAGGATGGGTGAAGCTGGGAAAGGGAAAGGCCCGGAGAAGAAAGAAGAGAGGCCCCGAGCGAAGACTCGAGCATTTGCACTAACACAAGAACAGGCCAGGGTGGACCCCGAGGTGGCGTCAGGTACATTCATCCTTGACAACACTTTTGTTTCTACATTATTTGATTCAGGTGCTAGTAAGAATTTTATATCTGTGACTTTTTGTAAACGAGTGAAATACACTGTCATAAAGCTAGAAATGGCCTTTAGCGTAGAAACTGCTGATGGTAGGACTGCTAGAGTAACTGATGTAGTTGACAATTCCACGATAAAAATAGAAGGCCATAGATTCCCCGTCAGGTTGTTTGTTATGGTTTTGGTTGGGTTCGATGTCATATTAGGTGTGGATTGGCTAACTACCAATGAAGCACAAATTATATGCAAACGAAAGATAATCCGACTCAAGGCTCTGGATGGTAGCAAAGTCGGGGTTTTTGGAGAACGTGACTTCCCGATGCCCGACGTTATCTCAATGATTAAGGCAACAGATTACTTGAGGCGCGGATGCGAGGCTTATCTGGTATACGTAATTGACAAACGTAAGGAAGTGAAGGAACTGGACGATGTACCTGTTGTACGCGAGTACCCGGAGGTGTTTCTAGAGGATTTTCCTGGGAACAGAGAGATTGAGTTCGGATATGACTTAGTACCAGATGCCCAGCCCATGGCCAAGGGTCCATATCGACTAGCACCGGTAGAGATGAAAGAACTAATGACACAACTAGACGAACTGCTTGAGAAAGGATTTATCCAACCGAGCATCTCGCCTTGCGGTGCTCCGGTGTTGTTTATGAAGAAGAAAGACGGTTCGATGAGAATGTGTATTGATTATCGTGAGTTGAACAAACATACGGTGAATAACAAGTACCCTTTACCAAGGATCGACGACCTGTTCGATCAGTTACAGGGCGCAAGTAGGTTCTCAAAAATCGACCCTCGATTCGGGTACCATCAGTTGAAGGTGAGGGAAGAAGACATACCGAAAACCGTATTTCGCACACGTTATGGACATTTCGAGTTCCGCATTATGTCCTTCGGATTGAAAAATTCCCTCGCGACTCATGGATTTGATGAATAGGGTGTGTCGACCGATGTTGGACCGATCGGTAATAGTGTTTATCGATGATATCCTCATTTGTTCCAAGAATGAGGGTGATCACGCATGTCACTTGAAGGAGGTGTTGGAAGCTCCGAAGAAGGAAAAGTTGTATGCTAAGTTCTCCAAATGCACGTTCTGGCTTAGGGAAATCCAATTCCTAGGTCACGTCATTAACCCGAACGACATTATGGTTAACCCATCAAAGATAATGACAGTAAGGGATTGGGATATTCCTATGATGCCAACTGAAATCCGTAGTTTCTTGGGATTGGCAGGCTATTATCGGAGATTCATTCAGGATTTCTCGAAAATAGCTTCGCCGTTAAAAAAATTAACCTGGAAGGAGGTGAAGTATGAATGGGGTTCGACGTAAGAAGATGCATTTAAGGAACTAAAGGAGAAGCTAACCCAAGCTCATGTCTTGGCCCTTCCCAAGGGCAATGAAGACTTGGTGGTATACTCTGACGCTTTAGGTCAGGGGTTGGGGGGCATGCTGATGCAACGATGGAGAGTGATCACGTATGCGTCACGACAGTTGAAAGTTCACGAAGTCAACTATCCGACTCATGACTTGGAACTTGCTGCTGTTGTATTCGCATTGAAAATCTGGAGACACTACCTTTACGTGGTGAGGTTTACTATTTACTCGGACCACAAAAGTTTGAAGTACTTCTTCGAACAAAAGGAACTTAATATGAGTCAGAGACGATGGTTAGAACTTTTGAAAGACTATGACTGTGAAATCATATACCATCCTGGAAAGGCAAAAGTGTTAGCTGACGCTCTAATTCGAAAGGATGTGCCTGCTCCTATTAGAGTGAAAGCATGCCAGTTGGTGGTAACATCAGATTTGATGAGGGAAAATAAAAAGGCTCAAGATGAGGCACATAAAGAGGAAAACATAACGAAGGAAAGGATGGTTGGCCAGCAGGACAAGTTGGAATATAACACCCTTGGTGTTAGGACACGTTTTGGCCGGATATGGATACCTATGGGTAGCGAGCTTACAACCAAAATCTTGGATGAGGCTCATAAGTCTCGTTACTCTATCCACCCCGGTACCAACAAAATGTACCAAGATCTGAGGAAGGAATACTGGTGGCCTGGGATTAAGTACGAGGTGACGAAATACGTAAGCAAGTGTTTGACTTGCTCGCAAGTAAAGGCCGAACACTAGAAACCTTATGGAAATATTCAACCTCTTGATAAACCGGAATGGAAGTGGGAAGACATTACAATGGACTTCATAACCAAACTACCTCGCACAGCTAAAGGTCATGACACCATCTGGGTAATTGGGGACCGATTAACGAGAAGTGCTCATTTTCTATCTATTCGCGAGACGTTCTCATCGGAAAGGTTCGCGGAAGTATGTATTAATGAAGTGGTAGCACGACATGGGATGCCTCTGACGATTGTATCTGACCGGGATACACGATCCACATTGAGGTTCTGGACAAGATTTCACTAGCCGATGGGCACGAGACTTAATTTTAGCATGGCATACCACCCTCAAACGGATGGTCAGTCCGAAAGGACCATCCAAACGCTGGAGGATATGCTCCGCGCTTATATTATCGACCTCAGGGGCAGTTGGGACAGTCATCTGTTGTTAGCCGAATTCTCCTACAACAACAGTCATCACACGATAGGCATGCCCCCTTATGAAATGTTGTATGGGAGAAGATGTAGGTCCCCGGTTTATTGGGGTGAAATTGGACAGAACGAATCAGGAAGTCTTGAAGTCGTACGAGAAAAATCGAAAAGGTATGATCAAATCAAAGCACGAATGAAGGCCGCACAAGATCGTCAGAAATCCTATGCGGATAAACGACGAAGGCCTATTGAGTTTAATGTTGGGGACAGAGTAATGTTGATAGTGTCACCCTGGAAGGCAATCTTACGATTCAGAAAGAGAGGAAAGTTAAGTCCGAGGTTTGTCAGACCATTCAGGATAATGGCACGGGTTGGTGAAGTTGCTTATCGGTTGGAGTTGCCTAATGAGTTAAGTGGAATTCATCCTACCTTCCATGTATCACACTTGCGAAAGTGTTTGGCGGATGAATCGGCTCACGTACCACTTACTGACAACGAGGTCGACAACAGCCTTAACTACATCGAGGAACCCGTGGCCCTCCTAGATCGGAAGGAGAAACGTTCACGTATTAAAGTTATCCAATTGGTTAAAGTCCAATGGAAGCATAGAAAGGGATCGGAAGCCACTTGGGAAATGGAGACGGATATGAGGGAGTCGTACCCTCAACTGTTTGACTCATGATAGGTTTTGGGGGCAAAACTTAATGTAAGGGGGGTACACTTGTAACATCCCAAAAATAAAACGACGATTAAAATAACGGGTTAAACGCGAGATGAACGGAATAAATGAACGAGGGGTGAAGGGCCGGGCCGGATGGGCTGGCGAACTTGAGGGGAGGAGTATCTTCCCTTTAAATAGCCAACACACTCCACCATTCTCTTATTTACAAGTTCTAGAGAGAGAAACCGTAGAGAGAGAAAGTTGGCGGATCGACCCGAGATTGAAGAAGTGTGTTACTCCATAGCTCGTAGAAGCACGATACAAGTAACGATCTGATCTAGATCTGAGTTTTTGTTTGTTTTGGGGTTTTCGGGTTTTGGATTAAAAGATGGCATTTTTACGTACGAAACTTGAATATAAGCATAGATCTAGCATCTAGAATGAAAAACGAACATTTTGAACGTAAAAAATTCGGATCTTGACGAGGTCGGATCTGCATGCAAGTTAAGGTTTTGTGGGGAAGAAGACTGCTCACAGGCAGGCCCTGCGTACCTGTTAAGTACGCAAGAACAAGGCCCTGCGCACTTGCTAAGTGCACAGGCACCAGGTCCTGCGTACTTCTTATGTACGCAAGAACAAGGCCTTGCGCACTTGCTATGTGCGCAGGCACCAGGTCTATGGGTATATATAGCCGGTTAGTGAAGTCAGTATTTTCGCCTAATTCAGTATGCTTAACCCTTTAGAGTCGGGATTAGGTTTGATGTGTGTTTAACTACTCAATCTAGATTGTGCGTGACGTTGTTGGGCCTTCGATTAGGACAACAAGACTAGCTTATCAGGTGAGTTCTAGAAGCCCTCTTTTAAATGTTTTAAATAATGTTTTTGGGCTGGTGTGCATACGTGACGATGTGACCGTTTTATAAAACATTGTTTTTGAATGATGTACGTAATGTTTTATGAAACGATGTTTATGAACGATGTTTTGGAAGGAAAGGTTATGAAAGAAGTGTTTATGAAATATTTTGCCAAAAGAAGTTTACGAAGTGTTTATGAATGAATGAATGATTTTTTAATAGAACGTATGAATGCTTTAGCTGAAGTTTTGAAGTAAAAGAAGCGAATGTTTACGAAAATCACAAACGAACGAATCTGCCATTATTCCTTAGGGAATGAAGGTTATAGGTATGGGAAGTATGTTATGGGCCTTTACCTTTTAGGGGCCTTTGTGGCTGGCCAACTGTTGTACAACTGGGGTGATGACGGTCACCAAGGGGATTACCGTGATCCTTGAAGTTGGTACGATTTTACCTTACGGGGTAGTCGTGCTTGAAGTTTGGTACTTGTGCCTTACGGGGTGCAGTGCTTGAAGTTTGGTACGTGTCATCCTTGTGATCTCGTGCTTGAAGTTCGGTTGAATAGCCTAAGTGTCGGGCCCTAGGTTTCTCCGCTCGAAGGACAGTACGGTGTTGATGGGCCTAATGGTGGCGATCTTAGGGTTATTCCTCCAGTATGTGACGTTTGTATTTGACGGTTACGAGAAGGCGCAGATTCGATGTGTTTGTTGACTTATGGGTTATGATGTGTTATGTTTTTGTTATTGCATTATTTTACGTACGCTTTTATTAAATGAAGTATGAAGTTATGTTTTTGGCAAATATTTGAAGTTAACGTTTTATGTTAAAACTAGAACTCACCAGCGTAGCTGACTTTTTATTATGCACATTCAGGTTAAGGCGGGTTATGATGATGGACGGTGATGCTGGGCGGCTTGATGAGTTACCTGGATGATATGAAGTTTGGGCATCCCGTTATGATTAGTTTATGTATTAGACTATGTTACGCTTCCGCATGTTGAACAATGTTATGATTATGTTTTAATGAAATTTTTCGCTGCGTTATTTTGATATTCAAGTTTAAGAACTGTTTGTGAATGAGTAAATCCAACAAGTGAGGCCTCCCGGGTTTGGGTCCTTACACCTAATACGTCTTGGGGTTATATTAATTGGTGCACATTAAATTCAATTACACTTCGGTACGCCTCTCATGCTTTATCACATCGAATCTTGATGGATGTCATTTCAACTACTGGATAGAGACCCAAACATAAAGGAGTAACCAGCAAGGTTTACGTGGAAGTATAGCCCAGAAGTCTTCAACTCCTGATCACAAAACCTTGATTAATTATTATGTTTCGCCTATCTTGTCAATCTCTGGATTCATGCCTGTACGCAAGATGAGTCTTGGAAGCGGGACATAAGTTACCTGTTCCAACCTTATCTAAGACTTGTTGGAGTATTTTGTGTGACATGTAGCTTTGTGTATTAGAACAGGTCTTATGTAATCTTTAGTATTATAATTTGTCTTTTGTAGTTAAGTTTTGTGAATGGCGAACTTAACAAGTTCGCCAAAGCCATGGGTGTGGCGAACTTGTTAAGTTCGCCTGTGGCAGATTTAGTATTACCTATAAATAGTGCTTAGTTGTAGAACTTCAAAAGATCTGTACTTGTAAGCACATTTTGAGTAGTAATACAAAAGGCTTTCAGAGAATCTTGTCTTGAGTGTTTGTATTGTGTTCTTATCTGTTAGAGACGCGTTTATTCGTCTGGATTCCGCACTGCGAGTATACGTCGTGTGTTGTACGAGAGTGAAATCGATCCGTAGATCAGAGTGGACCTACAAGACTAACCTATTATATGCAAGAAATGTCACACCTACGTGAAATCTTGTCAGCATCCCTTGATGCATAATCCTTACACCCTATGAGAAGAAAAATGTCTTCAACAATTGATTAATTGCAAAGGTTCTAGACGACAATACTATTTCCGCAAATAGTACGCCAACTAACTATGACCTCGACTTGTAAACATCACCTGGTCACGCTTCACCGCAAGGAGGCAAACTCATAATTGCAAATGTTGATAGTAGGGATGTTCACATTCCTCATGCTTAACATTGTTAACTGAGATCAAATGTTGCGCTTCTAAATCATTGAAATATAATCTCTTCTTACAACGCGAATGTCGACCCATTCCAACATCAAATACTAAGTGGAAGAGTGAGATTGAAGTCAAGAAGTATTCCTTTGCAAAACGCTCAAGTTCAACTTCTAGTACCTATGTGTATCATATCTGTTTCCTAAAATCATCAATGATGAGAGCCATGACAGCGACTGTCATGTACAGATTCAAGCTTCCTGCTTCCTTTAAATGCTATGCTTTGACTGTAAAGTCACGAGTACGTGATTCGTGACCATACACCCTTAAAGTCAAACTCTTATAGACACGTCTTGTGTTAAAACACCCACTACCTGTTGAATAGCAAAGTATGAAAGACACGATATATCCAAACAAAAGTAGAACTGTATAACTAGCAGTTGATGCTCGAGGACGAGTACCATGTTCGTTTCCTTGGAAACACCGAACCCAACTAGATCAATATGTTCCTCACATTTGACTCTTCTAACCGGATTATTTAAATTCCACCTTGTCATGAACCTTGACTTGAAGCACCTTACCGATCCATAGCAATAACCGATCTCACACCAGTAAACGACCGACATTATCCGACTTCTCCATAGTTTGGATTGTGATTAACCATATTCCCAATCAGCGTCTCATGGTGTGAATGATCATTATACGCCAATATATGCCAAAAAGGTACATTATGAATCACAATAGCCTTGGTTAACGACATGTCACCTCGATGACTATTTCGAATAGCATGCTCACCTTTAGAAATGATGACTAGCTCGTAGTCTAGTCCTAGGTTTCAAGAATCTGATACAAGACATAACTAATGTTACGGGAATATTAGTTCATAGGCTCATCTATGAAAATATTCACTTGGAAATTTCATTCAGAATAACTCCCAACTTCAGGTATGGACAAATTTCATTGAGCCATCTATCAAAGATGTATATTCTGTTTATGACCACACTTTGATCTATGAGCATTCAAGGCGAATGTTTCATGAAAGATCAAACATTCATATGACGGTATTCATGAGATCTGAAAGGTAACTTCGTTACCCAAAGGAGTATAAATCTCGCGCAATCAAAGGATTGATCTCCGAACCTTCAAGAGTCAGTACACTATGGTGGTAACCACCTCAATGGCTTTACTCGGAAGCATTGCATGATAGTGTACGAGTTATCATGTATTGACACTACTGTTGCTAGTTGCAGATACATTATTACCCTATACCGGTACTTATTATTCATGGACGTCTGGTGTAACCTTGTCACTCTTAGACTCTAGTACTAATACAAGCATATCTCAGTTCAATGACCCTTCAAGAACCACTTGCCCTCATTCAAATTAAGGAACTATCAATTACCTGATTCTGGGACTAACGCACAATCGTTTCATTAAACCCTCCGATCAATCGTTACTGAACTTTCAATAATTCTCTTTTAAATTCTATCATGATTTGGTTCCCATGAGAGGAAACACAGATATAAACTTGGAGTATGTGTCAGCAGACTTTCAGAAACCCGTGTGCATGAATGCACATCTGCCGCTCGTTACTAAGGATGGTGATCGTACTGTACCACGCTGAGGAGAATGATCACATAATGAAATGCTTCGGCATCAAATCCTTGATGGGTTACTCTTGCATGTGAGATCACTTAATCAGTGAAAACTCGCTATTTTAATTCACACCAAGTAAACAATCCTTTCATGACTTACTCACTGTACGAAAAGAACCCAACAAGTTGTAATCCCTTTTGTTTATGGGACTCTAATGATTACTTTACCACCCCGAGGTTTAGCTAACGTCGTTTGCATGGCGACGTAATCAAGGGATTTCCAAAATCTACTCATTCGCTTTAATGCATGCTCAACGTCATCTCAATTCCTTACGCAACCAAGGTCATTAGCTGATGAGGTATCCACTTATTCAACATTATCGACTATCGTTTGAAACGAGCGAAAATCTCCCTAGGCATCCGGAAATGACGTTAGATCACGAAAGCTTAATCAAAGTAAGCTTAACAAATTTTGAGGACGAAATTTCTTTAAGGAGGGGAGAATGTGACACCTGCAAAAATCCTGGATCCCAAAACCTAGTTGTTGGGCTAACCCTAGGCACAACAAGGCCCGAAAGAATTCTAAGGCCCCTTAACTACCCAGTTATAAGCCCAATAAGGAGTGAAGCCCATTAAAGGCCCAATGGTAGGCCCAATAGGAGAACTAAACTTCTAACTCTACTTAACGGATCATAGTACGATTAGAGATAATATATTAGGGTTTACATAACCTCGCGACTTACGGTTATAAAGATTAATGCGTACACGGTTGATAACCGACACACAACATGGTACCCGACCACAAATACTAAATATTAATAAAAATTATTAATATTTATTTCATACGTGTATCTATAATTTTACGCATGAGTTACATGACTTAGAACACGTTTAGACACGCGGTGCAGGCGTGTACCGGCTCATACACTAAACGAAATGTAAAATTTCACGACTTAATACACAAATATTATTATTAATAATATTTCATAATTATAAGAATCTTAAAATAATAATTCAGAGAATTTAGTCGAATTCGAGACTCGGACGTATACCTGTTTTCAGCAACCAGTATGTTAATCCCTTCCAAACACCCACCTTGAACCCTAACTATAAATACTCCCTTTAAGACCTTAGCCTCCATTCACATCATTTTTCACCTTCAAAACATACACAAACACTCTCCTCTGTAGAGAGAGAAAGACCAAATGGGAGGAGAGGGGAGGGCCGGCCACATCTCAGGCGGCCTCCTCCGGTGTCGCAGTAGCAGGGATGGCAGAGCACCGACAGCGTAAGGCGGAGCACCGACAGCGCAAAGCGGCGCCAGGCGACAGCGTACGGCGGCACTAGTCCCGTCGGTGAGTGGAGGTGATTTCCGGGTAGCCCTCGTGGTCCTAAGTACAGTGGTAATGGTGGTGTTCCATGTTTCGCAATGATGGTGGCAGAAATCCAGTGAGAAGGGGTGGCGGCTCTAGGGTTTTGCCGTCGCAGGAGAGTTTCGGCAAGCATTTGGCGGCGTCGGAGATGGTGGTGGCTGTGCAAACGACCCCAAGGGCGGCTGACCCGGTGGTCTACCCATGTTCGGGTACAGCGCAACAGTAGGTCGTCCTCTCCTTCTCATTTTCCGGCGACGTGTTAGGGTTCAGGCGAGAATTCCGGTAAACCCGGTTTTCCGGCGAACATCCACGGGACCCGATTCTTGGCTGCATGGTTCTCCATTGTCCCGATCTCCTTTCATGTCCTTTATATCGTTTTCTCTTCTGGTAATACGAGGTCACACCCATAACCGAACCCGTTCCTTTGAATACATTTCTCTAATCTTTATATCCGTCATTGCATGTTGTAGATCCGGCGTTTTTGTTGATGTTGTGACATGGTCAACAAAAGTCAACTGGTCAACACGGGTTCGAGCATTCGGAAAGGTATAAATGAGTACAAAATAGTTATAATTATTGACGAGAAAACTAGATACGTGTATGCGGTTGATTGTGTTGAGCATAAGAGAAGCGTTACCGATAGGAATATATATATATATATATATATATATATATATTCTTGTGATGTCTTGGATAAACAAGTGATAATAACGTATTGTCGGAAGTATATTATTATTAGCCAAATAATAACAAAAATAACCGGACGCGTAACCGACTAAACGAGAACTATAGATATTGATTTATAAACGACGCATATTTCAAGTAAATATTATCTTGGTTTAACAAAATTGATGTTATTATTATTACAAATATTTCACATATATAAATATATATATATATATATACACTTTCGTAGGCGTATAAATGCATATATATATATACACATATATCCATATTTTATAAAAACCAAGCGATTTTACGATACGACAAATCATATTTCATACAAAGTCAACGCTATCATTTGAAACAAAATAAATATACATATATATTTATGGATATTCATTCAACATATTACAAAGCCTTGACACCATTATCTAAAACATCGAGTTGCACACATTCTGTTAATAGTCGAATTAACACGAGTTATATGTATAGATTATTAACACATATAGTCATGTACGTTTAGGTACTAGCTAAACCTATATTTTCTAAACACTACTTTTGTAACAACTACTAGTTGAGGATCCCAACTTAACCTAAGTAACGAGTTTTACCAATCATTACACCGACATCACATACTAAACCGATAATACTTTAGTGAATCCGCAAGCTCAACCGCACACGTAGTGTTTAACCCTAGTATCAGTAGTTAATGAATTCCATACAAATATTTGTGATTAGGGTTTTGATGGTGAATGCATACATGTAGTAGAATTGCTCACCACAGTGGCACACTTACTCCCGTCTAGGAATTGTTATGACGATACATTGTTGACACAGGTGAGTTTCACGGACCCTTTTTACCTGCTTTATACTTTGGGGGGAAACATGCAGAGTCTTACAAAATATACCCGCTTTACAAAGACATTCCAATTTTACAAAGACATTCCAGTTTTACAAAGACATTTCAGTTTTACAAAGACATTCTAGTTTTACAAAGACATTTCAGTCTTAAGAAGACATTTCAGTTTTACAAAGACATTTTTCGTTTTTCAAATACATTTCAGTCTTACAAATACATTTCAGTTTTACAAAGATATTCCAGTCTTACAAAGACATTTCAATCTTACAAAGACATTTCAGTCTTACAAATACATTTCAGTCTTACAAATACATTTCAATTTTACAAAGACATTCCAGTGTTACAAAGACATTTCAGTCTTACAAAGACATTTTAGTTTTACAAAGACATTCCAGTTTTACAAAGACATTTCAGTTTTACAAAGATATTCCAGTTGTACAAAGACATTCCAGTTGTACAAAGACATTCCAGTCTTACAAAGACATTTCAGTTTTACAAAGACATTTCAGTTTTACAAAGACATTCCAGTTTTACAAAGACATTTCCAGTCTTACTAAGACATTTTAGTTTTACAAAGACATTTCAGTTTTACAAAGACATTTCAGTTTTACAAAGGCATTCCAGTTTTACAAAGACATTTCAGTTTTACAAAGACATTTTAACTTTACAAAGGAATTCTAGTTTTACAAAGACATTCCAGTTTTACAAAGACATTTCTAGTCTTACAAAGACATTGCAGTCTTACAAATACATTTTAGTTTTACAAAGACATTTCAGTTTTACAAAGACATTTCAATTTTACAAAGACATTCCAGTCTTGCAAAGACATTCAAGTTTTACAAAAACATTCAAGTCTTACAAAAAACATTTTACAGCTCTACAAAGACATTTCAGTCTTACAAATACATTCCAGCTTTACAAAAACATACGATGTTTACAATCATACAAAGTTTACAAAGACATACAAGGTCTTCACATGATAACGAGGCATTCCAATCTCAAATGGGTTACGTGGGTTTACAAGGACATCACAACCAAAGTCCATAGGAACACACACTATAACCATTAGCTATGGATTTAGCCTAGGAATATATGAATAGTACTATTGGGTTGACACCCCCATTCATCAAGTTGGTCGTGCCAACTATTAGTTTAGTGGATGCATATTATCCGAAAATTTCACTTCAATGTTTGTGATGGAACATTGACGGGGCAAAAATCAAGAACCGTCTAGGGTTGGTTATAGGCTAATGGTAATTGCATTACTTTTTGTTGATCCTAGCTAGACAACAATAGATCATCCTAGGACTCGTTTATAACAGTTATGATATGTCTTTTTTTCCAATTTATCAAAAGCTTTCCATACTTGTCCATTATGATGTCCGACGATGAGTTCAACAAGATTGTTGAACGTGTGTTTATCATGCTTTTGACAAAAAGTTTTACAAATATTCCAAGGGAATGTCCTACGAGAATTCCAACTACATTGCTTTCCAGATTTACAAAGGAAAGTTTTACAAAATCCGTAGAGTATGTTTCAAAAGTTTTTCAAGGGAATAAACTTCTATTATGCACTTAAACCTGTGAACTCACCAACTTTATGTTGACCTTTTTAAGCATGTTTTTCTGGTATTGTTTGGCAACGACACGGTTGGAATAGGCTAGTCATTTGGATTAAACCCTAGAAGCCGAAGAGACCTGATTGTCAGACCTCGAGACATATTTGACCTATGTAGTTCTAGAACATTATACTAGTTATATTAGTACTTGTAATGGGGTTCAACACTTTAGAAATCTTCATTATAGCTTCTGCATATATGTAATGATATCGGTCGTTACAACCTTGAGTTATTTATTCAGAAAATAATTTTGGGGTGTGACAATTCAGTTTCCTCGTTTGTTTCTATGGTAGTTTCATTAGTTTTACGCTCATGGTAATTAGTAGGAACAAATTTACAAAAAAAACTAGGACCTTTGTCTTTTCCAACCATTTCTGTAAATAAAACAAACAACAAAATATAATATATTTAGTTAATCTTTCATCAGTTCAGATCCGAGGTTCATCAGATTTTCCCGGTATTCATAAACCTATTGTCCATAGAACTGCGTCCTTGCCTTTTTCATAATTCTCTCCCTGTTTATTTCGTCTGTTTGGCTCAATGAACGATCTAAACATTCTATGGGAGATGAAGGCATGATGTGTTCATACCCATATTTAGGTGGAGGTTTACGAAGACCAACCATTATATCATTATAGGGTTTTTGATACTCTGGTGGTGCTTGGAAGTAATCCTTGTAAGTACTAGTATATACAGATTCAGGAACAACATAGGGGTCATGAAGTATAGGAGACTCAGGATTGTAAAACGGATAATCTTCTGTATTTTCGGACACAGGAGCATACTGATGAGATTCTTCAGATGTTTCTTCCATTGAATCATTTTGATAAACTTCTTCCACTTCAGCAGATGGAATAGAAATCTCTCAGTAGACATTCTCACTCTCATTCTAGGCTTTCAGGGTGTACTTGGTCCAGCCTGATCATCTACTAGTGGGGGGTATTAAACTACCAGTTACTAAAATCAGAACCGGTATCCATCCAAGAATTCTCAGCATCGTGTGATTGTGGATGATATTCCGGTGTAGGAGTATCTAGATTTATAATGAAAGGATCATTATCATCGGGAAATGTGATTGGCATCATCAGAGATTCGTAAACAGGATATTTAGGTGATTCTTACTGTAAGGCCCTAAACCAGGCACCCTACAGTTGGTTCTCATAACTGGTTATACTCTTTAAAATACTCTTGTTATTAATCAAACTACAACGAAAGTCTTTGTAAAAAGAATAATTGTTATTTAATATTGTCACACCCCCAAATTCCACTAACAGAGTTTTACCGTTTTGGAAGGTGACAAACCAGGATCTCAGACATCAGTTACTTCAAACGACACTATATGGGACTTGAAATGTAATAATATAAAAGATCAAGTTCAGAGTAAATGTGCGGAGGCGTTTAACAAAAGTAAATGCGCAAAACAACGCGACCAAATCCAAATAATAACAAAACATAATTATTGTTTGATAGATTGATGATAAAAGTCAAGACACCATGCATGACCTAAAGTGATCCTTCGTAACGACCTGAGAAAACATGTAAGAAAATGAGTCAACACTAGGTTGGTGAGTTCAAATGTTTCAATCATTTGAAATAAAGCGTTTGGAGATTATGTTCATTCAATATGCATATCTATAGGTAGAATGCCTATGTTCATGTCTTACTAAAGCCCTTGCAACCGAAGCTTACAGTGATGTTTGTTTGTTGCCTCCAGTCAGGTCTATGAACTCTGACTAATATGTGAAGATTAATATTACACCCGTTCGACCTCCAATCGAGTTAGCGTGACTAAAATGGGTGGGGTTTGTCAAACCCAGTAGTACTACCAAAATTACCTCGCTAATACCATATTAACGGTCCGATGTGTGTGAGGACATTCATGATAGTGTGTTACGCTTAGCCTCAACAGTGATATCATATGAATTACAGTAATCAAAATAGTTTGTGACATGTTTTCTCCCCCAATTAAAACAGTAAAAGGGGCCGTGAAACTCACCTGCGTTGTGTAGTAGGTAGTATCACACAAGTAAGAGATTTGGTACACAATGTCAGCCTACAACGGATCACGTATGCCTTAGAATTATAAACATAACAATTAGGGACACATGGGATTTGGGACGACGACACGAAAGATTAGTACGTCTTAGAACATTCTAAGGATTTACGAGTAGACTAGCGTGTCTACGAGAATATAGGTTTCTTAATATAATAATTAAGATGAAAGCGTTTTGTGTCGAACGTTAATAACGAGTAAAATTAATACATAAATATTCGTGCGTTTGTGTCCATTAAAATAATGGCTAGGAAAATAATATAATAATATATTATTTTTGAACTCGTAGAAAAATATACGATAATCATTTACGTGACAAAAATAATAAATGTATTATTTTTATTCGAGATTATAAACGTGAGTAAACAATATAAATAATTATATTATTAATTAGTTTGAAACGTTACACGAGATTAATAAACGAGGCGAAATAATATAAAAATATATATTATTTTATACTAGGAGTCACGGGTTGAAAATAATATAAACATATTATTTTATTTGAATTCGCGGTTTGAAAATTATATAAATATATTATTTTAGAAGTGGAAATAATAATAATTATAAGTTATAAAACCAAACCCGAGGCTACGGGTTGTTTCCCAGGCTAAAACACCTTAATATATTAATATAATAATAGTGGAAAAAGGTTTTATTCTAAACTAATGCTTAAAAATAATTAAAAGCCAAAACATGGGTGGGGAGACTCGAACCCGGGTCTCCTCCCCACCAGCACACTAGGGTATCGTGTTAGAATCCGGATCTGATTAGTTTTAAAACCAATGTATCTAGTGTTCTTCCCCCTTAACGATACCCGGTCCAAACCAGTCCAAATGACATCGAATTCGACCACGATTGGAAGCAATTGCATAGGGGTTTCGTTCAACAGATGTTTGCGAATCTATAAGTGAGTTTAATTTGAAAAAAAATAGCAAGTCTGTATCGTTAAATTCCTGGTTTTAGAAACTGAAACGCTAGTATATGAACCCAAAATCAAATCGAAGGATTCTGATATTAGAAGTTGTTAGAATCATAGGGCTTTTATAGATTAGAACATTACGAAACTATTGATTTAGGTTGTAGGTGAGCTGCAGTGCTCAAAGGTGAAACTGGAGAATGAGGATATTCTCAAAAAGTTCATCAGGTCTTTACCTAGCTGCTGGACAATCTACACGGTGTCCATTAGAAGAACTGAGAATCCGAAGACTCTCCAAATGACTGAGCTCTTCGGTATGCTGAAGACTTATGAGCTAGAGATGATTCAGGCAAAAGAACGAAGCTCAAGCTACCAAACAGCTTCAACATCCACCACCACCTATTCTGCTTTTCACTCTGAGCACTCAGGCCCCAGTACTAGCAACTACTATCCTCCCATAGTCACACATCCTCAAACTCCCACCCCTAAAACAAACATATCACCATTTCTTATTGAAGCTCCTTCTCAAGCCTCAACCACTGCTGCTTTTGTTTCTGAAAACTCAAGCAACATGTACTTTATCAAGGAGGATCTTGAGTGCTTCCATCCAGATGATCTAGAAGAAATGGATATACAACACTCGTATGCCATGCTCTCCATAAGAGCAAAAAGGTTCTACTTTAGAACCGGAAGACCCATTCCAAGCAACAGCTCAAACACCAGAGTTGGTTTGGATAAAAGCAAATTGAAATGTTACAATTGTAACCAACTGAGTCATTTTTCTAGAGAATGCAAGGCACCTAGGGCAAACCCAGCAGCTCACCAAGCCCAACCAAGACATCAACAGCAACAAGCTACTCCTCCAGCTCAAACTGTAGCTTGTGCAACTGTTGGAACATCTAACTTTGACTGGAGCTTCCAGTATGAAGATCTGCCTACTAACAACCAAGCTCTTATGGCAGACACAACTGAGATACCGCCCCAGGTATATGAACATCTATGTTCCCAAGCCTGTATTGATAAGGTTTTAGGCTACAGAAAGCATAATCAAAACCTAATAGATCAAAATGAAGAGTTTCATCAAATGAAATCTGAATTCAAAAAGGTCGAAGACAGTTACAAAGAAAAAATTAACTGCCTAAAGAAAGAGATTTCATCATTAAAACATGAACAAACCAATCTTGAAACTCAGATTGATGATCTACTGGCCAGATTAAAAGCTACCAGAGCAGAATTGGCAGAACAAAAGGTTCATGTCGACAAATATGAATTTGCATCCAAAAAGCTGCAAAGACTTTTGGATGCTCAAATTCATGATAAGGTAATAACTGGTGTGGGGTATCATGATGAACAATATCAAGCCGTTGCACCTCCTGCTGACTACGTGACCATTCATGAACCAAGCTTCAGTCTGGCAAATCTTGATATGGCCAACAGAAATCTTGATCCTTCTAAGGATGAACCATTGGTACAAGAATGCACTACCTCATCAGAGTCTGATTCAACTTACTCAGACTCCACTAAAACAAGTGAAGCTTCATCTCCTCCTGCCCCTCAAGTCACTCTGACTAAAGATGAAGTCCATTCAGCACAAGTACCAGCCATTTCAGTACCAGTTCCTACACCATTCAAACAAATCAAAATTAGCTATCCTCTAGAAGGTAGGAAGCTAAATACAGAAAAGGGCCATTCCTCATTTTCAGTCCAGCCAAGGAAGGTGTTTGACATATGTCATGCGCCTGGAGAAAGGGTTCCATATGTTCAAAAAACATTGGAAGAAGCTACTTTTGAGCACAACAAAGCTCACCCTTGGAATTTCAAAGACCTTTTCAAAAGAAAGGATTATGTGCATCTTTCAAGGGATAAACTGGCAAAATCATGTTTTGTCTGTGGGAAATATAACCACACTGCCAGCACCTGCTTCTACTACCTTCAGCAGCAAAGAAACCTCAAGCAACATGCTTTTGAGAAGACAAAGAAGAACAAACAGGTAAGAAGTTTTGAAGCTAAGACAACTCAATTCAGAAAATCTCTTTCTCCACCAAGGGAACAGTTGTCAAAACCTCAACAATCTTGCATCATCTGTGGAAAATCAGACCACTTTGCTGCAAATTGTAAGTCTAATCCTTTCAATCAGATTCTTCTTCCAACTCCAGTTATACAAAAGCCTATCAATAAGGTGAAGAAGGATAAGCATACATCTGTTTCTAAGCCATCAGCAGCCAAAATAACTGTTGCTGATCGAGTAAAGCCCAAGCAACCAAAAGGAAAGCCTTCAGCAGCAACAAAGTCTGCAGCTGCTCAAGTAAAACCATCAGTAGCAACAAAATCTGCTGCTGATAAGCCAAAATCCTCAGATACAACATCTGCTGTTGAAAAGGAAAAGAGAGCTGGAAAACCATCAACTCAACAATGGAAGGTAAAGAAACCACCAATCATCATCATCGGTTCAGTTGAGTGCATCTATCCTTCATTGTAAATATGTCTGTCTTATGTTGTAAATAAAAGTTATAAGTAAGCTGCATCCTTTTTGACTGCTGACAGGCCTGATCCTCTGAAGCAAAGGATTTGCCACTGACTGCCTTAAGTTATCAGCAGGAACAAAGTTCCTGCGGATAGCTTTAAGGCCATCAGCAGCAACATCCCTGCTGCAGATCATTGCTTCTATCAGCAGCAATTAAGTTTGCTGCTGATAGACTTAACCTTCCGCAGCAACCAAAGTTGCAGCGGACAGGCTTATTCATCCACAGCAACCAAGTTTGCTGTTGATGGGTAAACTTAAGTTCAAATTTACTTTTACCCGCTGTAAAAGAAATTAACGTCAGTCTTTACCATGACTGTCTCGGTGTATTACAGCTGTAACAATGAAAAGTAAATAAGGTTGTACTGTACAAGTCATTTTGCTTTTTCTCTCATCTGCCTGTATAAGAACAAATCAAATTTTCTTTACCACCTCTTCACATTCAATTCAACCCTAACCAACTATCACTTTCACCCTAAGTCCCCACCACATTCAAAGCTCTCCATATTCTCCATACTATCAAGTCTCCACCACACTCAAACCTTATTCAAATCATCCCTCCAGAATCAAACGGCTATGGCAGATATCGACAACCCAGATGACAAGTTTTCCACATATCATAACCTAACAGCATACCTTACCAAAGGAAAGAAATCTGATGGTTTTGACGATATGATCGATTTCTTATGTCGATCAAAGATCTACTTTGCCCTCACCACCAACCCTACCATATATATCCCTCATATGGAGGATTTCTGGAGAACCGACGTCTACTCAACCGAACAGGGGATTCCCCAAATCAAAGCCAAAGTAGACGGCAAGAATATCACCATCTTGGAAGCTACACTCAGAAAACATCTTAAGCTTCAAGATGAGGGAGCGGCCATCTCATACTCAAAGGACGAATACATGAGGACCTTTGTCTCCATTGGATACACTGGAAATCAAACCGAGTATACGATCGAGAAGGCGCTGATGGGCCCTCCATGGAAGTATCTCTGCCACACTCTTCTCCAATGCATATCTCAGAAGAGGAGTGGATGGCATCAGGTGAGCTCTGCACTGGCCTCCGCCTTCCATGGTATGGTCACTAACCAAGGCTTCAACTTTGCACATCTCATTTTTTAGGGTTTGCGATATAACCTTCAAGAGGGTGCAAAGCAGTAATTTTTCATGTACCCAAGATTCTTGCAGGAAGTTTTCAATCAAGAACTAAAAGAACTTTCAAAACCTGCAAGAATCTACATCATGTTGGGTCATAAAAATAACATTTTTCAAAGCATGAGGACTATTTCCAAAAAGTTCTCAAGGTTCAACGTTCCATTGTTATCTACAATGCTGAACATACAAAGTACCCCGGGTGACAGTTCAACAATCCCAGCTGATACTGATCCCACACCCTCCACCTCAAATCCTGAACAACAGTCTGCATCCACCATTCGAACCCCTGTGCATACTACTGAGGATGTACAGGCACAAAAATTACTTACACCTCTTTTGGATGTTATTGTTCAATCGGAACACAGGGCCCCGGTTGCAACAGCATATAATAGAAAAGGGGGCAAGAGAACTCCTTCTTCTCTTGCCTCCAAGGCCCAAACCCAACCTAACAACCCTCACTCAGAATCACAACATTCTGGTGAGAATATCATAAGGGAAAGCCACATTGTTAGGGAGACTCCTTCGGATGCCTCTCTATTAGGATCAGGATCACTTCCCGGATCCGTAGAACAGCCCCCTGAGCCCTTCCTTCCTCTTCTGAACTTAAGTGTTGAGGAACCTGATCAAGATGATGTACCTTCTCCAACTACCACTATCTCGGAGGTACTGATTGATCTTGCTTCCAACACACCCAACCCAAGTTCATCTACCCTGAAGGTCCACTCTAGGAGTTATGAAAGAGTGGATGTGGAAGAGGCTGTCACTACTGCTGGTCTATCAAATGACCAGGAGGACAGTGACAACATTGTTAAGACCTCAACCATGGAAACTCTCAGTGAGGATGTTTCCTTGGAAACTCCCTTCACTGAGAGGAATCCCAGGTGCCAAGAAACCATGGGTGATGGGGATGAAGAGGCAAAGCCTAAGGCCCCATCTGGGTCCAAGGATTCCACAATTGTGGATGAGGATAGACTGAAACTTCATAACTTGGAATTGACGGCCAGGGTGGCTATGCTAGAGGCTGAAGTGTCCAAACTGAGACACCAAGTCTCTATGCATGAAGCCCATCAATGCCCAGCTTCTACCACTCCCTCTCTTGTATCAGTAGGCACCCAAACTGATGCTTACTTGTCTATTGATGCAACCAAAAAGGGGGAGATGGTCTCAATGGAGGAAGACTCAGACAGTCTTGACGACTGGATTCAATAGCAGGTTGTAATTCAAAGCTCACTATTCAAGCCGGCTTTTGTACAAATTCATGACTTGTCAGTCTCAGATAACGAAGAAGAAGTGACATCTGAAGATTGGAAGTTGGTCGTCAGGGCTGTTGATGAAATGCTGAAGACACAGAACAAACAAATACATCATTCAGCATCTTTCCTGAAGCAGCAGCCATCATAAGTCAATCCATTACCCCCCAACTGTTTCAAACTACACAGAAGCTAGAATTTGACTCCATTCTAGTTTGCAGGTATGATAGATCAGCTGAGAGATTTTGGATTGGATAGGAGTTTAGTGGAGTAGAAGAGCTAAACTGGAACTCTCTCAATGCCCTCCAAGTCCTACAACTGTATTTAACTAACTGCATCAACACTTCATCAGATCTCTCAGCAGAACTTGCCATTGGCAGGTTCCATGACTTGATGGAGGATAATCTACCCCACTTCGAAAGACTAATACAAACAGCAAAACGGGTAGCTTATCCTGAATCTTCGGCAGCAGCAGAAAGAAGACTGACTCCTAAAAGACTTGACATTATAAGGAGCAGTCTTCTCACTAAAGAAGAAATTTGCTGCTTAAGAATATTTCTGTACTCCTTCATTGTCAAAGACTTAGATGTGCTGGGATGAACAAGCACTAAGTCTCTTGACCACACCTTCTTACTAAGCAACGGCTCCTCTCTCACCATCAACACCAGGAACATCTTGTCACTTCCTACAGACTTTCTCTACAAGATCTTTCAACTCAGGGCAAATATCTGCAATGTCAACTCACTTGAAAGCCAGACAATGATAGCTACTGTCAGAGCCAAACTTGAACAAGTAGGAAGAATTACTGAGGAAGTATATGTGTCAAGCTCTGACACTGATGCTGACTCAGCTTCCCCTCAAGTAGACATCTGTGCTGCAGCATATGAGTCAAGATCAACTATCAAAGAAATGCTGAAAGAAGTCACAAGTCCTGATTGCAAATCGGATGAAACCAATGACCTTCCCTTGTTCACCTCTCAATGTGCCAATGAAGCTGAGGCTGAGATCCCAATAGCAGCACCATCATCTACTGTTATGGTCAGTGAAGCCGAAGCAGAGGCATCCAATATAAACAAGGGAAAGGGAATTATGACAGATGAAGATAAAGAGAGATTGCTAAAGGAGAAAAGAGAGAGGGAAGAGAAGAGAAGAAGAAGAGAAGAAGAGGAGATGGCTGACATTAAAAAGGCTCAAGAAAGAAAAACAGCCATTCTCCTCAGAGAACAAACCATCCAGCTGTATGTTAGGCAGCTGGATGAACTGAAAAGAAAGATTCCTACAGTTGACCAGATTGAAGAAGATGCAGCTCTTGCTCTTCAACTGCAGGAACAATTTAACAGAGAAGAAGAATTGGAGAAGAAGAAGAATGAAGAAGCTAAGTTCAGAATAACCGATTCTGAACTAGCCAAAGAAATGAGGGAGGAGTGGGTAAAGGCTCTAGTTTCTCAAGGTGAGGATGCAGACTACCTTGAGAAACTATCAAATAAAGAAATCTACAGAGCCTTCATGGGTCAGCAAGGTCAATTGGCAAAGAAGAAACAGGCTGAAGAAGAAGAAGAAAAAGCCAAACAAAAGTCCAAGAAGACCATTGCCTTTAATAAACGGACCCATGAAGAAAGGAAGGTCATGATTGACTTCCTTAAGGCTAGAGGAGAGAGTGGACAGAGGCTAGGTCCCATGAACTTCATGAACCTGCAAGCCCTCTACTACAAAGTCAAGAAGGATGAGGAAGAAAGATTGGGGAAGAAGGGATCCAAGAAAAGGGTACCTATTCAGGAAGAAAAAGAAACAAAAGCAAAGAAACCCAAGCCTTCTCCCTCACCTACCTCTTCCTCAGTCCAACAACCTTCCACTCTCCTCCCCAAACCCTCCACTCCTCCACCCAAAAAGTCCAAACCATCCCACCCAGCTCCCACACATCAACAGCCTCCCTTAAAGAAATCCAAACCCACACCTAAACTAGAAGACTCAAGAGACATAGTTGACTGGTTCTATAATCCACAGGATCAAAGGTTTGAGATCTTCAGGGGGAGAACTGAAAGAAGAAGATCTATCTACAGATCTGTTGATGAAGTTCTGCAATTGCCAGATTCAGATCTTGACAGAATTTTGGAGCTGGGTGAAGCTCATGAGCCTGCAAATGAGGGTGGGAAACTTCTTGTGCTAGCCATCAAACAGTACTTCAACCCTAGCAAAGATGTGATCATAGACATCAAACCACTCAAGTCCCACTCTCCATTTGTAAGTTGGTCCTATAATGCTGATTTGGATGAGTTCACTTTAACTGATGTAAGGAAGCAGAAGATGATATGTTCAAGCAAAACAATCTACAAAATGCCACATAAAGACATCAAGAATCTGTCTGCACTTCCTCTGAACAATCCCAGCAAGGATCCAAGAGGCTATGAGGTTGAAAGGATAGTCAGCCACATGCAAAAGCTTCAGCAGCAAAGTGATTAGAAGAATTTTGGTTGCATCAGTATAGGGGGAGTTTGTAGAACCAAAGACTAATTGCTACCAAATTATTCTAAGTACAAATGCTGCTGATAGGCTTATCAGCAGCATTCAACACATGTTGCTGCTGATAGGCCTATAAGCAGCATTCAACACATGTTGCTGCTGATAGGCTTATCAGCAGCATTCAGCACTTGTTGCTACTGATTAGCTTATCAGCAGCATCATTCTCATTCTTGTTGCTGATAGCTATGTTCGTTGAAGACAAATCGTTGCAGCTGACTATCCATGCCAAGCGTCACTGACAACTTTCTGCAAAAGCAACTGACACACTCAAAGCAGAAGGAACCTCAATGGCACAACCAATGAAACACATCAATGCTCTTCTCCAGACATTCAAGCAATGATGCATAAATAAGACGCTTCAATAAAGTTAGCTAGTTTAGCTTTAACGTGTAAAATTAGCTTTTGTATAAAAGATCAACGGTCTGTGTTCGATCTGATCCTTAGAATCAAGGGTCTGTCTTGATTCTAAGTTAGTATAAATACTGTGTAAACACTTCATTGTAAGTGTGCTTCTTCACAGAGTTTTCATTTGTAATCGTTTATTCACAAAGCTTAATACAACAGTGATCTTACTAGTATTCTTTCTGTCTGTTCGATTACATTTGTGTAGTTGTTATTGTTTCCGCCAATTTCAACTAAGAACAGAACCATCTTGTAATTTCACGATCCTACAAGTGTCTATGCCAAGTAACTAATGTATGTGGCTATAGTCTATGATGCAGTCCTAGTTCCCTATAACCAATGGCTCTGATACCAATCTGTCACACCCCCAAATTCCACTAACGGAGTTTTACCATTTTGGAAGGTGACAAACCAGGAACACAGACATCAATTACTTCAAACGACACTATATGGGACTTGAAATGTAATAATATAAAAGATCAAGTTCAGAGTAAATGTGCGGAAGCGTTTAACAAAAGTAAATGCGCAAAACAACGCGCCCAAATCCAAATAATAACAAAACATAATTATTGTTTGATAGATTGATGATAGAAGTCAAGACACCATGCATGACCTAATGTGATCCTGTGTAACGACCTGAGAAAACATGTAAGAAAATGAGTCAACACTAGGTTGGTGAGTTCACAGGTTTCAATCATTTGAAATTAAGCGTTTGCAGATTATGTTCATTCAATACGCATATCTATAGGTATCATGCCTATGTTCATGTCTTACTAAAGCGCTTGCAACCAAAGCTGACAGTGTTGTTTGTTTGTTGCCTCCAGCCAGGTCTATTAACTCTGACTAATGTCTTAAGGTCAATATTACACCCGTTCGACCTCCAATCGAGTTAGCGTGACTAACGCGTGTGGGGTTTGTCAAACCCAGTAGTACTACCAAAATTAACTCGCTAATACCATATTAACGGTCCGATGTGTGTGAGGATTTTCATGATAGTGTGTTACGTTTAGCCTCAATTGTGATATCATATGAATTACAGTAATCAAAATAGTTTGTGACATGTTTTCTCACCTAATTAAAACAGTAAAAGGGGCCGTGAAACTCACATGCGTTGCGTAGTAAGTAGTATCACACAAGTAAGAGATTTGGTACACAAGTGCCAGCCTGCAACGGCTCACGTATGCCCTAGAAATATAAACATAACAATTCGAGAGACATGGGATTTGTGACGATGAACGGAAGATTAGAACGTCTTATAACATTCTAAGGATTTACGAGTAGACGAGCGTGTATACGAGAATATATGTTTCTTACTATAATAATTAAGATGAAAGCGTTTCGTGTCGAATTTTAATAACGAATAATATTAATTAATAAATATTCATGCGTTTGTTCCATTAAATTAATTGCTAGGAAAATAATATAATAATATATTATTTTTGAACTCGTAGAAAAATATACGATAATCATTTACGTGACAAAAATAATAAATGTATTATTTTTATTCGAGATTATAAACGTGAGTAAATAATATAAATAATTATAATATTAATTAGTTTGAAACGTTACACGAGATTAATAAACGAGGCGAAATAATATAAAAATATATATTATTTTATACTAGGAGTCACGGGTTGAAAATAATATAAACATATTATTTTATTTGAATTCCTGGTTTGAAAATAATATAAATATATTATTTTAAAAGTGGAAATAATAATAATTATAAGTTATAAAACCAAACCCGATCCTACGAGTTTTTTTCCCGGGCTAAAACACCTTAATATATTAATATAATAATAGTGAAAAAGGTTTTATTCTAAACTAATGCTTAAAAATAATTAAAAGCCAAAACAGGGATAGGGAGACTCGAACCCGGGTCTCCTCCCCACCAGCACAAAAAGTTAACCAGTCCCGCCCGTTAAAGTATCGCGTTAGAATCCAGATCTGATTAGTTTTAACACCAAGGTATTTGGTGTTCTTCCCCCTTAACGATACCTAGTCCAAACCAGTCCAAATGCCATCGAATTCGACCACGATTGGAAGCAATTGCATAGGGGTTTCATTCAACAGATGTTTTCGAATCTATAAGTGAGTTTAATTTGAAAAAAAATAGCAAGTCTGGATTGTTAAATTCCTGGTTTTAGAAACCGAAATGCTAGTATATGAACCCAAAATCAAATCGAAGGATTCTGATATTAGATGTTGTTAGAATCATAGGGCTTTTATAGATTAGAATATTACGAAACTATTGATGCAGTTGAATTTGATTTAGGTTGTGTCAAAGATCGAAACCCCCAAATTGAAATAGATTCCATGTCAAGATCAATTCGATGTTACTGGTTCAATTAGCATGGGGCTTTTACAGAGCAACAGATTGCGAAACTATCCATACTATTTAAATGGATTTAGATCGTGTATAGGTTAGGGTTCGATTAATCCGGTTTGTGATGAACCCTAGAATCGTGATCTTGATCGAACTGATGTTGTAAGCCCCAATTATCATAGGGCTTATGATCTAAGTATGAAAACGAAACTAAGGACATAAGATTTTACCAGAATGATGCTCGAATCGGTAGTGTACGAGTAAAACAGGTGCCGACTGTAGAAGAGCTTGATCTCCGACAGGTCTGGTTCTTCCTCCGGATGAATTGATACGTGTAACAGCTTCAAATGTGTTCGTTTAGTGTATGCAGATTGTAGGATCGAGAAAGTACAAGATGGTTATGTTCTTAGTTGAAATTGGCGGAAACAATAGCAACTACACAAGTATAATCGAGTAAACAGAAAGAATACTAATAAGAACATTGTTGTATTAAGCTTTTGTGAATAAACTATTACAAATGAAAACTCTATCAAGAAGCACACTTACAATGAAGTGTTTAAACAGTATTTATACTAACTTAGAATCAAGACAGACCCTTGATTCTAAGGATCAGATCTAACACAGAGCGTTGATCTTTTGTACAAAGCTAATAATACAAGTTTAGTCTAAACAAGCTAACTTTATTGAAGCGTCTTCTTTATGCATCATTACTTGCATGCTTGGAGAAGAGCATTGTTGTCTGTCATTGGTTGCACCATTGAGGTCCCTTCTGCTTTGAGTGTGTCAGTAGCTTTTGTAGAAAGTTGTCAGTGATGCTTGGCCTGGATAGTCAGCTGCAACGATTTATCTTCAAGGCACAAGGCTGTCAGCAGCAAGGATAAGGATCAGCATCAAGACTGATCTGTTGAACGCTGCTGATAAACCTATCAGCAGCAACAAGTGTTGAACGCTGTTGATAAGCCTATCAGCATCAACAAGTGTTGAACGCTGCTGATAAGCCTATCAGCAGCATTTGTACTTAGAAGAATTTTGTTGCAATCAGTCTTTGGTGCTACAAACTCCCCCTAGACTGATGCTACCAAAATTCTTCTACTCTCTTTGTTGCTGAAGCTGTTGCATGTGGCAGACTATCCTTGCAACCTCATAGCCTCTTGGATCCATGCTGGGATTGTTCAGTGGAAGCTCATACAGAGTCTTGATGTCTTTACTTGGCATTTTGAAAATTGTCTTTCTTGAACATCTCATCTGCTGCTTCTTAACATCAGTTAAGGTGAACTCATCCAGATCAGCATTGTAGGACCAACTTACAAATGGAGAGTGGGACTGAAGTGGTTTGATATCTATGATCACATATTTGCTAGGGTTGAAATGGTGTTTGATTGCTAGCATAAGACGTTTCCCACCCTCATTTGCAGGCTCATGAGCTTCACCCATCTGTAAAGTTCTATTGAGATCTGAATCTGGTAATTGTAGAACTTCATCAACAGATTTGTAAACAGATCTCCTTCTTTCGGTTCTCCCCCTGAAGATTTCAATCCACTGATCCTGTGAACTGTAGAACCAATCAACTGTATCTCTAGAGTCTTCTGGTTTAGGTGTGGGTTTGGATTTCTTTAGGAGAGGCTATTGATGAGAGGGAGATGGGTGAGATGGTTTGGATTTTTTGGGTGGAGGAGAGGAAGGTTTGGGGATATCTGTGGAAGGTTTTTGGATAGTGGAAGTAGTGTCTAGGGCAGAAGTCTTTTGTTTCTTGACTGGTCTCTTGTCTTCCTTTTCTGTGACCCTTGTCTTGAAAAATTTCTTTCCTAGTCTTTCTTCTTCTTCCTTCTTGACTTGTCTGTACATGGCTTGTAGGTTGATGAATGTCATGGGACCTAGCCTCCTTCCACTTTCCCCCCTTACCTTTAGGAAGTCAGTCATGACCTTCCTTTCTTCATGGGTTCTCTGGTTAAGTGCAATGGCTTTCTTGGATTTTTGACGAGCCTTTTCTTCCTCTTCAGCTCTCTTCTTCTTTGCCAATTGCCCCTGCTGACCCATAACGGCTCTATAGATCTCTTTGTTTGAAAGTTTTTCAAGGTAGTCAGCATCCTCACCTTGAGAGATCAGAGCTTCAATCCACTCCTCCCTCATTTCTTTTGCTAATTTAGAACCAGAGATTCTGAATTTAGCATCTTCCTTCCTTTTCTTTTCTTCCTCCTCCTCTTCTTCCTTATTTAGTGTTAGGACATGTTTTATAACTGTTGATAAAATTCTGTGTAAGTTCTGCTAGAGGCGAACTTAATAAGTTCGCCTAGCCTATCAGAGGCGAACTTAATAAGTTCGCCTGGGCTATCAGAGGCGAACTTAATAAGTTCGCTTAAGTCTATCAGAGGGGAACTTATTAAGTTCGCTTAGCCTGTTAGAGGCGAACTTAATAAGTTTGCCTAATGATGATCAGTGGCTATAAATAGCAGATTGTAGCAGAAACAGAAAACAGAACGGTGAGACAGAGAGATCAGGAGGAACTGATTAGAGAGTGAATTCTTGTAAACTGATATCTTGGTGGAAATACAAAGCGTTTATTTACACCGTTGTTGTTGATTGAGTTACACAAGCACGTTGATCATGGATTCCGCACGTTATCACCGTGTCGTACCGCGAGTCTAGAGATCCGTCACGCAACGAATTCGGGACCTACAAGTGGTATCAGAGCTATTGCTCTTGATTAGCAAAAGATTCGTGGTGTTTTCGTGTCCAATCAACATCAAAGTTCAGAGATTTTGAAGATTTTTGATGAATTCGTGTTCTTGATAAAAATGGAAGAATTTTGACAAATTTGGATTGATTTTGAATTGTTTTGATGAAATTGATCCGATAGAAGTGTTCCAAATCAGTTTCTACACATTCCTACGGTTCAATTTTATCAAATTCCATCAATTAAGCAAGAAATCATGAATTTCGAAAGTTTTGGTTCGCGAATACGGTTCTGAGCTGTTCTTGAGTTGATTCTGTTGGAGCAAGCGAACTTGCTGAAATCTGTGCAGGCGAACTTAGCAGCAGGCGAACTTGTCAAGTTCGCTTCTCACAGGGTTAAGCGAACTTATTTTAGGCAAACTTAATCGGATTTTCAGGTTTTTTGGTTTAAGAAGTTTAGGCGAACTTATTAAGTTCGCTTAGGCAGGCGAACTTAGCTAGTATTTTGGCGGAAAAATTCTTCTTGTCCAAATTTTTTAGGGAAAGTTTATATGGTCGTTTTGAATCATTTTTGAAATTTTGAATTTTCAAAATTTTTTAAAAAGAGTATTTTGGTGGGAAATTTTTTCCGGGTATTTTCGCAAAAATTTCAAAATGTCAATTTCATGTGATGATAATGAGATTTAAACTATGCCACCGAGACTTTTGTGCATATCAGATTTTCGTAGCTGGAAAGTCCGGTTCGAACAGTTCGTATCAGAAAATGATGAAAACTTTTGGACATCTTTATTTGAAGGATATGTGTATCCTACTTATGACTATATGGGATATTATGATGTTCCTAAACCAGTGACAGCTCTTAGTAAACTAGAAAAGCAGAGGTTTGATCGAGAAATGAAAATGTGTGAGACTTTAAAGATGTCTTTACCAAAAGAAATCATTCATAGTCTCGGGAAGTGTCCAACTTCAAGAGATCTATGGGAAGCTTTGAAGAAAAAGGGTGAAGATACTACTCAAGCGTTTGTGGTCTTGATCAAAGAAGAAGTAGTAAAGCAGAGTGTCTCTGAAAGTGTTTCTTCTACCGAGTTAAGTGATAGTGAGAGTGTTAGATCTGGTGAAAGTACTCAGTCTACCGAGAGTGATGTAGAGACTGAAGTAAGCTTCCAGACAGTTGAAGATGATCTGAGTGTATCAGAAACTGATGTAGAGCCTGTCATTGTTGATCAAAATAGTGAAGCTGATGATGAAGTATTCATGGCTCCTGGTGCATCTTCTTCAGAAGTAAAACCTGAGGTATTTTCTAACTCTGAAAAGTTTTGTTCTAACTGTATTTCAGTTAAGGATAAAATGATGAGGGTTATGGATGACAACGTCAATCTCATTTGTGATATGAAGTCCATGCACACGGTAAATCAGAAATTAAAAGATAATGAGAATGTGTGTATTGAAAGAATAGAATCATTGAAGAGGGATATAAGTTCTCTGACTTTGAAGATCAAAGAGCAGGCATATCACCTGGATATGTCCTTTGCAGAAATTGAGAAAAGAAATAATGATCTTGCTGAGAAAGATAAGGAACTAGCTGAATCTAAAGCAGAGGTGATTAAATTACATAGAAAGCTTTGCAAATTCATCATTCTTATTAGGATATTATCATGAGAATACTGAAGAGGGGAAGGGAACTAGTGGTATTGGTTATGTTCCTCCACCATTCAACGGGAATTATTCTGTTGCACCTCATATTATAAATGATGAGGATTTAGATCCTAAGACTGTGTTGAAAGTGAATCCAGTCACAGGTGAAGATATGGTGTATTCTGATGAGAGTGACGATGAATATTTTGATGAAGCTAAGGTAGAGGGGATACCGAAAGAGATTAAGAAAGAAAACTCAAAGGTTGATTCTAATTCATCTGGTAAAAATACATTTGGAAGTTCTTCAAATTCAAGGAGAGTTCCATATGTCAGAGATTATAAAGACAGGCGTACATGTTTTCATTGTAATGAGATGGGACACATTGTGGTGACCTGTCCTTACAAAAATAAAGGGAAGATGCATGTATTTCCTGAGAAGATGAAGCCTGAATCAAAACCTGTTGCAAAATCTGAAGTTCGAGAGAAAATAAAGAAAAAAGAAGTTCATGTAGGAGAATCTTCTTCAAGTGCATCTAATCGTGTGAAGATTCCTTATATGAGAGAATATTGTGAGACGAGATCTTGTTTTTACTGTGGTCTTGTGGGTCATATTCGGATCGCTTGTCCACACAAAGCCAAAGGTAACCGACATGTTACTCTAGAAAAGGTAAGAACTCATGTTAAGCCTTATGTTAACCAAAATGTGGTTAAACCTCATGTTACACCAAAGGGTAAATCAAAATCTGAGGTTAGGCTTTCTAGACCTCAAAGACGAAGAAGAAACAGAAGATTGAGAAAACTTTTAGAACAACAAGAGTTTTCACAAACAAATCAATTTTCAAATGAACGAAAATGTTCAAACACTTCACATTTTAAGCAAAAAGAACTTAATGAAAAGAAGTATGTTTGGAAATCTAAAGTTTCTGTTTCTGACTCGTCGGAACAATCTCCGGAAATAGATGAGAGATTCGATTGTGAATGGAGTGAGGTTTATTATTTTGATAAAGATGGACGACCCATGACTACCATGGCTTGGGTCCCAATTTCAAATTAATGTTTCTTGTTAGTTGTGCAGGATTTACCAAAAGGGACTATTAATACCATTTTGGCTGTTGATAGTGGTTCTTCTTAGCACTTGACAGGGATTGACATCTGCAAGAGTAAAGAGTTGTTGATGACTGAGAACCTATTTGATTCAACGACTTGATGCTCAAGGGGGAGAATATGTCACACACAATGTTTTGGAAACAGTTTTACAAAGTCCAAATGATAACCTGAAACTTAGGATGACAATGGTGAGCATAAAGTCGTTGATGCAACCATTTGACTAGTTGAGGGGGAGTTTACAGGACAGGGGGAGTACAGAACTGTGTTGGTGACAGAGGCAATGACATTCAATTACAGGATTACATCGGTTTGAGTTTTTAATTGATTGACTTGCTTAATCCTGAGTAACCAAGTAAAATGTTTTTCATAAAATGTTTTCATGGAAGATTTTATTTTCGTTTGTTTTACTTTCTTTGAAAAAGATTTTGAAAAAGCCAAACAAATTGAAAAAGATAAAATCGACATTACTTGAAGTTAAAGAAGAGATGATAGTACATCAGTAGATGTTCTTTCACACATGACCTTAGATTGACTGGTTGATGCTTTATGTTAATATATCTGAATTATATGTTTTGATCTAAACTTCAGAGACTGCACAAATAGGAAATGATAGTGTTGTGTATGCATATAATTTGAATTGTCAGTAGACTAAAAGCGTCATTGAACTATTAGTAGTGTGAAAACATAATTGCATATGTTACAACTGTGAATTGAACCCATTTTATGCCTGGGTGTGTGTGTTAAAAGATCACTATCAGATAAAGAATATTAGCTTTTAATAAAGATTTTCCTATGAGATCAGTTTCGGGTTATGTCCTTAGCACTATTCATTCGATTTGCTTCAGTGCCCATGTCCCGAAAAGCATGCAATTTGAAGTATAATCAAGATATGTACTTGACAACATCTGTCAAACATATACTAGCCCTTGGATCATATTGATAAATCATCTTTATTGATTCCATTGAATTCATAATCCAGATAACAGTTGGATCCACGTACCTGAATCTTTTGATTCCACATATATAAGCCAAGATATTGAATCATTCGATTCTGAATCTCTTTGATTCCTATACAATCTAATTTGGATTCTGCTATTCATGTGCTAAGTGATGTCTCCTCATTCTGGAAATTCGGATAATCTTTAGTAAAATCTCATATGTCTTGAAGATAGTGCATTTACTTTCTTTTGGCATACTAGTGGGGTACACGTTGTATTTCATACTTAAATGGTACCTTAAATCACAAGAAAGTGGGAATGAGATGCTTTAGTTTCAAATATTATAATATTGACAATTTGAATTTGTGTGTCATAGCCTGATCCTATTTTCTTTGAATGTTTATCGAGTATCATAACATGCAATATGAAAGTCTTGAAAAGATAGAGTGTGATAATCTTGAAAGAATGACATAGGATACCATTTGATATTATATGGATTTTATATCCAATATGTGTGATTGATTCATCATATATACTGATATGATCTTCTTCCTCGTGATGTTCGAACAAAAAGATGTGATTTTGTATTTTACATTTTAGTTTGTACAGAGAAAAACCAAAAAAAGATTTTGTCGTTCTTATGTTTGAAAAATTAAAAAGATTTTATTTTTCCAGCTTCCATGGAAATCTTAATTGTTGGTTATTCTTGGTTGTTCTCCTTTGCAAAAACTAAATATTGCAGACAGAAGTTGACAAGGGGTTCTTCTCCCAAGTTTTCTTCTAGAAATAAAGAGAGAGTGTGCAGATGAACAAGACGAAGACTACAGTGTGTTTGATGATATATGAAGACGGATGACAATCTTCTGAAGCTGTTGTCAAGGGGGAGTCTGTTGGAGCATATTCTGGTGACAACTAGCTTGAAGATATTATGTCTTAGTCTTAGAGTCTTTGACTTTTAATTGATAAAATTGTTAGCAACAGTTAAAGGGGAGTCTGTTAGGACATGTTTTGTAACTGTTGATAAAATTCTGTGTAAGTTCTGCTAGAGGCGAAGTTAATAAGTTCGCATAGCCTATCAGAGGCGAACTTAATAAGTTCACCTGGGCTATCAGAGGCAAACTTAATAAGTTCGCTTAAGTCTATCAGAGGCGAACTTATTAAGTTCGCTTAGCCTGTTAGAGGCGAACTTAATAAGTTCGCCTAATGATGATCAGTGGCTATAAATAGCAGATTGTAGCAGAAACAGAAAACAGAAAGGTGAGACAGAGAGATCAGGAGGAACTGATTAGAGAGTGAATTCTTGTAAACTGATATCTTGGTGGAAATACAAAGCGTTTATTTACACCGTTGTTGTTGATTGAGTTACACGAGCACGTTGATCATGGATTCCGCACGTTATCACCGTGTCGTACCGCGAGTCTAGAGATCCGTCACACAACGAATTCAGGACCTACATTTAGTTGTTCCTGCAGCTGTCTAGCAAGTTTATCATATTCGTCAACTTGAGACATTGCATGGAGTTTGACTTTCATCTCATCCAGCTGTTTGGCATACTGCTGGATAAGTTGTTCTCTGAGGAGCATGGTTGTTTTTCTTTCTTGAGCCTTTTTCAGGTCAGCTATCTACTCTTCTTCTCTCTTCCTTCTTATTTCTTCCTTCTCTCTCTTCTCTCTGAGCAACCTCTCTTCATCTTCTTTGGTCATAATTCCCTTCCCTTTTTTTACACTAGATGCCTTTGCTTCGGCTTCACTGATCACAACAGCATATGATTGTGCTGCTGTTGGGATCTCAGCCTCAGCTTCATTGGCAAGTTGAGAGGTTGATAAGGGAAGGTCATTAGCTTCATCTGATTTGCACTCAGGATTTGTAAATTCTATCAACATTTCTTGGACAGTGGATCCTGATTCATATGCTGCAGAAAAGATGTCTACTCGAGGGGAAGCTGAGTCAGAATCGGTGTCAGAATTTGACACATATACTGCCTCAGCAATCCTTCCTTCTTGTTCAAGATGGGCTCTGACAGTAGCTATCATTGCCTGGCTTTCGAGGGAGTTGACATTGCAGATATTTGCCCTGAGTTGAAAGATCTTGTAAAGAAAGTCTGTAGGCAGTAGCAGGATGTTCCTGGTGTTGATGGTGAGAGAGGATCCGTTGCTTAGTAGTAAGGTGTGGTCAAGAGACTTAGTGCTTACCCATCCTAGCACATCTAAGTCCTTGACAATGGAGTTGTACAGAAATCTTCTTAAGCACAGAACTTCTTCTTCAGTGAGAAGACTGCTCCTTATTATTTCAAGTCTTCTAGGAGTATTTTTCTTTCTGCTGCTGCTGAAGATTCAGGATAGGCTACCCTTTTTGCTGCTTGTATTTGTCTTTCGAACTTGGGTAGATTATCCTCCATCAAGTCATAGAACATGCCAATAACAAATTCTACTAAGAGGTTCGTAGAGTTGTTGATGCATTGTAGATGGTATAGGTGAAGGACTTGGATGCTGTTGAGAAAGTCCCAGATTAGCTCTTCTACTCCGCTAAACTACCAACCAATCCAGAACCTCTCAGACTTTCCATCATACCCCCAAGCTAGTATTGTGTCAAACTCTAGCTGTGTTGAAGTCAGTGGAAATTGGGGGGTAGTGGATTGACTTATGATGGCTGCTGCTTCAGGGATGATGCTGAAAGATGTATATGTTTGTTCTTTGTCTTCAACATCAGTCAGCACCTCATCAACAGACCTGACGACTAACTTCCAATCTTCAGACGTCTCTTCCTCTTCGTCATCTGAAGCTGGCAAGTCATGAACCTGTACAAAAGCTGGCTTGAATAGTGTACTTTGAAATGCAGCCTGCTCTTCAATCCAGTCGTCAAGACTGTCTGAGTCTTCTTCCGTTGGGACTATCTCCCCATTTTTGGTTACATCAGTGGACAAATAAGCATCAGTTTTGGTGCCTACTGAGACAGGGGAGGGAGAAGCCATGGAGGGGCATTGATGGGCTTCATGCAGAAGGATCCGGTGTTGTAGTTTTGACACCTCAGCCTCAAGCATAGCCACCCTGGCCGTCAATTCCTGATTTTTAAGTTGCATAATGTCCTCATCCATAGTTGTCGAATCCTTGGAGCTAGATGGGGCCTTAGGCCTAGCCTCTTCATCCCCATCACCCATGGTTTCTTGGCGCCTGGGATTCCTCTCAGAGAGGGGAGTTTCCAAGGAAACATCCTCACTGTGAGTTGCCGTGGTTGAGGTTTAAGCGATGTTGTCACTGTCCTCCTAGTCATTTGATGGACCAGCAGTAGTGACAGCCTCTTCCACATCCACTCTGTCATAACTCCTAGAGTGGACCTTTAGGGGAGTAGAACTTGGGTTGGGTGTGTTGGAAGCAAGATCAATCAGTACCTCTGAGATAGTGGCAGTTGGAGAAGGTACATCATCTTGATCAGGTTCCTCAACACTTAAGTTCAGAAGAGAGAGGAGTGGCTCAAGGGGCTGTTCTATGGATCCGGGAAGTGACCTGATCCTAATAGAGAGACATCCGAAGGAGTCTCCCGAACAATGTGGCTGTCGCTTATGATATTCTCACCAGAATGTTGTGATTCTAAGTGAGGGCTGTTAGGTTGGGTTTGGGCCTTGGAGGTAAGAGAAGAAGGAGTTCTCTTGCCCCTTTTTCTGGTATACTTGGCTGCAACCGGGGCCCTGTGTTCCGGTTGAACGATAACATCCAAAAGAGGTGTATGTGATTTTTGTACCTGTGCATCCTTAGTAGTATGCACAGGGGTTCGAATGGTGGAAGCAGATTGTTGTTCAGGATGTGATGTGGAGGGTGTGGGATCAGTATCAGCTGGGATTGCTGAACTGTCACCCAGGGTACTTTGTATGTTCAGCATTGTAGATAACAATGGAACATTGACCCCTGAGAACTTTTTGAAAACAGTTCTCATACTTTGAAAAATATTATTTTTATGTCCCAACATGATGTAGATTCTTGCAGGTTTTGAAAGTTCTTTTAGTTCTTGATTGAAAACCTCCTACAAGAATCTTGGGTACATAAAAAATTGTTGCTTTGCACCCTCTTGAAGGTTATATCTCAAACCCTCAAGGATGAGGTGTGCAAAGTTGAAACCTAGGCCAGTAATCATACCATGGAAGGCAGAGGCAAGGGCGGAGCTCACTTGATGCCATCCACTTCTCTTCTGAGATATGCATTGGAGAAGAATGTGGCAGAGATACTTCCATGGAGGGCCCATCAGCGCCTTCTCTATAGTATACTCATTTTGATTTCCAGTGTACCCTATGGATACAAAGGTCCTCATGTACTCGTCCTTTGAGTATGAGATGGCTGCTCCCTCAAATTGAAGCTTAAGATGTTTTCGGAGGGAAGCTTCAGAGATGATGATGTCCCTTCCATCTACCTTGGCTTTTATTTGGGGAATCCCCTGTTCGGTAGAGTAGACGGCAGTATTCTAGAAATCCTCCATATGAGGGATATATATGGTAGGGTTGGTTGTGAGTGCAAAATGGATCTTTGATCGGCATAGGAAGTCGATCATATCATCGAATCCTTCAGATTTCTTTCCCTTGGTTAAGTATGCTGTAAGGTTGTGGTATGGGGAGAACTTGTCGTCAGGGTTATTGATGTCTGCCATTGTTGTTTGATTTTGGAGGGAAGGTTTGAAGGTTTAAGAATATGGAAGGCTTTGGATGTTTTAATGATGGAAGGCTTTGAATGTGGTGGGGACTTGAGAGAAAGTGATGTAGGTTTAGAGTGAAATTGAATGTGAAGAGGTGATAAGGAGATTTAATTTGTTCTTATAACGGCAGAGGAGGGAAAAAGCAAAATGACTTGTACAGTACAACCTTATTCACCTTTTACTGTTACAGCTGTAATACACCGAGGCAGTCATGGTAAAGACTGACGTTAATTTTTTACAATGGGTAAAAGTTAATTTAGACTTAAATCTACCCATCAGCAGCAAACTTGGTTGCTGTGGATGAATAAGCTTGTCCGCTGCAAGCTTGGTTGCTGCGGAAGGTTAAGTCTGTCAGTAGCAAACTCAATTGCTGCTGATGGATTCAATGATCTGCAGCAAGGATGTTGCTGCTAACAATCTTAAAGCTATCCGTAGGAAACCTGTTCCTGCTGATAACTTAAAGCAGTCAGTGGCAAATCTTTTGCTGCTGAAGATTAAACCTGTCAGCAGCTGAAGGACAAAAGTGCTGCTGACTCATAACTTTTATTTACAACAAAAGACAAAAACACATTTTTAAAACAGAATTTTAGAGATAGATTTTAATCAAAGTTCATCATACCAATGGATTCAACTAAATATCTGAATCTAGCTTCGTCAAAAGGTTTTGTAAACAAATCAACATATTGCTCATTTGTATGAACTTTGGTTAAAATAATCCTCTTTTTCTCAGCTTGATCTCTTATGAAATGATACCTGATGTCAATGTGCTTTGTCTTAGAGTGCTGCACTGGATTGTTTGTGATTGATATAGCACTCATGTTGTCAATGTGAATTGGAGTTGCCATGAAAGTCATCCCGTAATCCAGCATTTGATTTTGTATCTAGATGACTTGTGCACAGCAACTTGAAGCTGCAATGTATTCTGCTTCAGCTGTAGAAGTTGAAACACATGTTTGCTTCTTGCACTGCCATGAAATCAGCCTCCCTCCCAGAAACTGACATCCCCCTGAAGTGGACTTTTTGTCCAACTTGCATCCCCCAAAGTCACTGTCAGTGTATGCATACAGATTAAACTTTTCATTTTTAGAGTACCATAGCCCAAGTCTTGGGGCTCCCTTTAGGTATCTAAAGATTCTCTTGACGGCTTGAAGATGTGAAATCTTTGGAGCTGCTTGAAATCTTGCACAGAGACATACTGTAAACATGATATCTGGCCTTGAGGCAATGAGATACATGAGAGACCCAATCATTGCACGGTACTTGTCACACCCCGAACGATGGCGGAATCATCGAGGCCGACAATGGAATGATTGTTCAAAATCACATGATAACTAAAAAGTTGCATAATTCATTAATTAAATTTAAAGACAACAAAGATCCAAATACAATACATTTCAAACAACCTAGTCTAGTTCAAAACATTGATTTATTTAACTAGGTCCATAGTTCTTAAGTGGAGAAATCTTCGGCAAGCAATCACATATCCAAACCTAAAACATTATTTAAATCAAGTGTCAACTAAAAAGTTGGTGATTACATAGGTTTTGTAGTTCCGATAAGTAGTAGATAAAAACGTTTTGCAACTCATTGTTTATCTTGTTAAACATAGTATATATATGGTGTATCATTTATCTAATCACAATTCAAACCTTGATTGACGCGCTTGAACATAGCACAACAGCTAAGTCCGGTATGTTTGAATATAGTTACCCACTATATCCGGTATGTTTGAATATAACACGCGGCTATATCCGAGTATGCAGTAATAAACACCCTAACCGGGTGGGCTGGCCAGGCACAATAGATCTATTAATATTACTGTTGGTTTTCTTGTGTTTAAATGTATGTACATCCAAGATAATAAGCATATAGTCCATATGTATAACACGTATAAACAATGTGAGTAGCATGTATAATGTTTCACCCCAAAATGTGCAAAAATGTAAAATAGGGGCTATGTAACTCACCTGGCTAGCGGATGTTTCTAATCCACGAGGGTAGGTGAAACGGATGTTGAAACCTAAGCGTGTTGGAACCCTATGTGGATAAATAGGTATTATTGTGTGTTTTGTATGTGCGAATTCGTATTTAAATGTGTATAGGTTTATAACAATATTTCTTAACATTTATTGGTATAAAATATGAAAAAAAGATGATAATGGTTTTGTAAAACTTAACATCAAGAATATATATATATATATATATATATATATATATATTAATTTTGTTAAAATATTATATTTTAAATAATTTGTTATTATGTTTATTGTATTTATATATAATAATAAAAAGAAAGTTTCCATTTATCCAATTATGTTATTATTAACATATATTAGATTTATTTAAAAAAAATTTGTTATTATGTTTATTGTATTTATATATAATAATAAAAAGAAAGTTTCCATTTATCCAATTATGTTATCATTAACATATATTAGATTTATTTAAAAAAAATTGTTATTATGTTTATTGTATTTATATATAATAATAAAAGAAAATTTCTACTTGTTTAATTATGTTATCATTGTTTTCATTAATATTTATGTTAACAAGTTTATAAAAATATAGGGTTTATTATTTTATAAAAGTTGGGCGGGTTAAATGTGTATAAAAAGTTATTTAATGGTTTTTAAAATAAACGAACGAGTAAACCGATTCGTTTTAGTCTTTATTGTATAAAAAGAATATTAAAACAAGTTAAAATAAATAAATAAAAACAGAAACAAAAAGTTTGGGCCGAAGGCCAACCGGAATCGAACCCGCGACCTACGGTACAAACACACACACGCATAACCAGCCGGGATACTCCCATCGCTGGTTATGTGTGTACCCGTTAATTTAAATACACAAGTGGGGAGTTGGTCGCTGGTTCTCGGCAACCGGTAAACCGTGTCCGAGGACACTGGTTTGCCCGGTAACTCAGGGTCGATAGTCGCGATTTTGATTAGGGTAGTTTGACAAGCGGTAACAGAAGGTAAAGGAACCAAATTGAGGCTCGAACCTGGTCGCGAAGGGTCTGGTCGGCAGAGTTCTAAATTCGAAAATGTCAAGAATGGGAATCGATCTTCTGGATTGAATTAGTCTTTAAAAACTTGGTCACAGCTTCAATTGGAGACGACGAATGCAATGGCGCCTTCAATTTGGAGTGAGAGTGGGTGGAGGAGAGGTGGCGAGCTTGAGCAGGTCTGGTAATGGCCTTTTATAGCCGAGCTCGATCCCGATGATGAGACAGGCAATTGAGCATGTCCAGACACTCGTCTGGACGAGACGAAACTGTCGAGCCATTTCTCAGGAGTGGAGGTCTACTGTCGGGGCCAATTGCGTGGCGTGGACTTTCGGCCACAAACACGATCAGGCTTTTCGTATGATCAAACAAAAAATTGGTCGAGGGCTTTTGTTCGCGTGGGGACGACGAGTTCAGGGATGCCTTTAGCGGCTGTCGAGGTGTAGGGAATAGGCTTGTCGGGATGTCGCCGGAAAAGAGCTTGGACCGCCGGACAAACGTAGGTGTGACCGGAAAGTCGATTTGTAATTTGGCAGTTTCAGTCCTAGTAGTTTGATTTTGTTTTAATTCAACCCCTTAGATAATTGCGGATGAATCCTTGTAGTTTGATTTGTACAGAATTAGTCCCTCAACATATTTTATCTTTAAACCTTCTAGTTTGAAAATTTTCAAAACAACCCCTCCATTTTTATAAAAATAAATTTCTTTTAATTTCTTTTAATTTCAAATATATTTTATAAACTTATTTTATTATTATTATTATAAATAATTTTTATAAAAGTTATTTATCTTATTTAAATAGGTTATTTTATTAAATATGAAATTCTTAAATTTAAAATTTTATATAAGTTTTAAAACTTATAAAATTTTAATTAATTTAAATCCGTAAAATGAAAATACCTATTTGTATAAAACTAAATAAAACACTTGTATTTTATTTAATTTGAGAATGATTACACGATAATTATATTACAAGTGCGCGAATGAAAAATCCGAAACGTCACAGTCTCCCCATGTTAAAGGGAATTTCGCCCCGAAATTCAAGTAGTGGTGGCTATGAAAAAAGATGTGGATACTTGGTCTTCATTTGGTCTTCACGTTCCCAAGTGAACTCGGGTCCACGTTTAGACTCCCAACGGACCTTGACAATGGGGATGCGGCTACGCTTGAGTTTCTTCACTTCTAGGTCCTTGATTTCCACGGGTTTCTCAACAAAGTGCATTTTCTCGTCAATACGCACTTCGTCAAGAGGGATGTGGAGATTCTCGTCGGCTAGACACTTTTTTAAATTAGATACATGAAAGGTCGGATGAACGTTGTTGAGTTCTGAAGGAAGATCGAGTTTGTAGGCCACTTTTCCTACCCTCTCGAGTATCTTGAATGGACCCACATATCGAGGTACGAGTTTTCCTTTCCTTCCAAATCGGACTACTCCTTTCCAAAGTGATACTTTTAGGAGAACCATATCCCCAACTTGAAATTCCAAGGGTTTTCGTCTTTTATCGGCATAGCTCTTTTGCCGACTCCTTGCTACTCGAATGTTGTCCCGGATAAGAGAGACTTTATCGGTGGTCTCTTGGATAAGCTCGGGACCAGTGATTTGTGCTTCACGAATTTCGTTCCAACAAATCGGTGAACGACATTTTCGTCCATAAAGAGCTTCAAACGGTGCCATGTTAATACTTGTGTGGTAGCTGTTGTTGTAGGAATACTCGATCAGTGGTAGGTGAGAATCCAATTGCCACCAAAGTCGATGACACAAGCTCTAAGCATATCCTCAAGAGTTTGGATTGTTCGCTCGGTTTGTCCATCAGTTTGATGATGGTAAGCCGTACTTAAATCCAAACGAGTTCCAAGCGCAGATTGTAATGATTGCCAAAATCGGGAAGTAAAACGCGAATCACGATCGGAGATGATGTTCAAAGGGATTCCGTGACGACTTACGATCTCATCAATGTAGATCCGAGCCAATTTCTCGACTCGATAGTCCTCACGAATAGGCAAGAAATGAGCAGACTTCGTAAGTCGGTCGATAATAACCCAGATACTATCGTGCCCACTAGAAGTGCGTGGGAGTTTGGTGATGAAGTCCATAGCAAGGTTCTCCCACTTCCACATGGGGATTTCAGGTTGTTCGAGGAGTCCGGAAGGCTTCTGGTGTTCGGCCTTTACTTTAGAACAAGTTAAGCATTTTGCCACAAAGAGGGCAATATCCTTTTTCATGCCGGGCCACCAATATTGCTGACGAAGACCCATGTACATCTTATCAGCTCTGGGATGTACCGAATATCGAGTTTTGTGGGACTCGTTCATCAAAAATATACGAAGGTCGTCGCGATCGGGAACCCATATACGGTCTAAGTAATATAATAGACCGTTGGCTTTGGTTTCTAGCAAGAGTTCTACACCACATGCCATCTCTTGATACATGTTTCCCTCGGTAACCGAGGTGTGTTGTGCTTTGAGAATACGGGCTTGGATATCGTTATGGATACAAACACTATGAAGCATGATACGTTCTTTATGACTCAAGGCGTCGGCTACAACATTTGCTTTGTCGGGGTGGTAGCGAATCTCGCAGTCGTAGTCGTTAAGAAGTTCAACCCATCGCCGTTGCCTCATATTAAGCTCTTTTTGATTGAAAATATGTTGGAGACTTTTGTGGTCTGTGAAAACCATTCATTTGGTGCCATAGAGATAATGTCTCCAAATTTTCAAGGCGAAAATGACAGCACCAAGCTCGAGATCATGGGTCGCATAGTTCTTCTCATGGATTTTGAGATGACATGATGCGTATGCAATTACTTGGCCACGTTGCATTAGAACACAACCAAGACCTTGGTTGGATGCATCACAATAAATGACAAAGTCGTCATTACCACTAGGAAGGGTTAGTACAGGAGCATTGCAGAGCTTGTGCTTGAGAGTTTGAAAAGCTTCCTCTTGCTTGGGTCCCCACTCGTAAGATTTACCTTTATGAGTCAAGGCAGTGAGTGGAACCGCAATCTTGGAGAAATTTGAGATGAAGCGACGATAGTAACCTGCTAGTCCAAGGAATGAACGAATCTCGGTAGGAGTCTTAGGAGTACTCCAATTCTTTACCGCTTCGATCTTTGTCGGGTCCACATGAATTCCCTTATCGTTGACTATGTGTCCCAAAAATTAAACTTCCTTTAGCCAGAATTCACACTTGGAGAACTTGGCGTATAGTTGTTCTTTCTTCAAGAGTTCCAAAATCAAACGAAGATGTTGTTCATGCTCCGCTTTCGTTTTAGAATAGATGAGAATGTCGTCAATGAAAACGATCACGAACTTGTCCAAATAAGGTTTGCATACACGGTTCATGAGGTCCATGAAGACCGCAGGTGCATTAGTCAAACTGAAGGGCATGACCATGAACTCGTAGTGACCATATCCAGTCCGAAAGGCAGTCTTCGGAATGTCTTCATCGAGAACACGAAGTTTATGGTACCCGGAACGAAGGTCAATCTTGGAGAAGCATGTTGAACCTTGAAGCTGATCGAAAAGATCGTCGATACGGGGTAAAGGATAACGGTTCTTAATTGTAAGCTTGTTGAGTTCACGATAATCGATGCACATTCGAAACGATCCATCCTTTTTCTTTACGAATAGCACGGGAGCACCCCAAGGTGAATGGCTCGCGCGGATGAATCCTTGAGATGAGAGTTCTTGTAATTGACTTGCAAGCTCTTGCATCTCGGAAGGTGTAAGACGATAGGGAGCTTTTGCCACGGGAGTTGCTCCAGACACAAGGTCAATACGAAACTCCACTTGTCTAGGAGGAGGAAGACCGGGTAAATCCTCAGGGAATACCTCGGGAAAGTCTCGAATGATCGAAATATCTTGTAATTTCTTACCCTTGTCTTTCGTGTCAACTACGTGGGCCAAGAAAGCAACGTACTTTTTCCGCAAGTACTTTTATGCTAATGTGCAAGACATGAGTTGAAGACCATGACACGGTTTTTCACCGAAAATAACTAACGTGTCACCCGAAGGGAGAGGTATACGAATGCACTTTTCGTAGCAAATAACCTCGGCATGGTGCTTGGATAACCAGTCCATGCCAATTATAATATCGAAGCTTGCATTGGAAGGAGATCAATAGAGAACACATGATCATTAAGCTCGAGATTGCAGTCGCGGATAACAGAATTTGTAGTAATAGATTTTCCGTTTGCTATCTCCATGGAATAAGAATTGTCAAGTTTCGTTCTTTGTTTAGCAAGTCGAGATTCAAAGGTAAGAGACACAAAACTCCTATCGGCACCGGTATCAAATAAAATGGATGCATAATGATTGTTTACGAGAAACGTACCGTTTATCACGTCGTTGTTTGCTTGTGCCTCATTAGCGTTTATATTAAACGCTCGTCCTTGAGGACCACCTTGACGATGAAGTTTTGGGCATCGGTCACGGAAATGGTTTGGATCTCCACATTCGTAACATGCCCGACCATTGAGAGGTGCCGGATAGTTTGGACGGTTGGCTGGAGCAGCTTGATGGACGGGAGGACGGGTACGGCAAGTAGTGACCACGTGTCCATATCGTCCGCAGCTTGAACACAATCGGCATGGTAAGTTGGCAGGATGGTGGTACTTGCCGGTCTGACATTGGGGATTTGGGCCCAGATAAGGTTTCGGGTTTTGACCCAAAGGGGCCACTTGAATAGCAGGTACAACGGGAGTTATGGCTGCGAAGTTTTGATCCTTTCGTTTCTTGTTGCGGTTAGAAGACTCGTGTTTTACATTTTTGACGGCCGCAAGAGTAGAGACAACCTTCTTGGAACCCTTTCTTGTTAAGGTTTCGGCTTTGACATGGTTGTCGGATAGGGTAGCGGATAGACGGATAACAGCTTCAAGTGTAGGAGGATTGCTTCCTAACACAGCATCTTGAATTTGCATAGGCAGCCCGCCTATGTATTTTTCAATTTCAAGAGCAAGGGGAGTAATCATATGAGGCACCAATAGGCTCAGCTCTTGAAATCGGGTGGTGTAAGCCAGATTATCCCCGCTGTCTTGGGCAAGATCCCCAAACTCAGTCTCGAGATTCCTCATTTCATTTCGAGGAAAGAATTCATCAGTCATGGCTTTCTTCAGATCATCCCATGATAAAGATGTAGCAACCTCAACACCACGAGTGCATTTCTCACCATTCCACCAGGTGAGGGCTCTCTTTTGAAGTACACTTGTGGCATAGCGAACCCGAAGATTATCAGGGCAGTCACTGTTTAGGAATGTGCTTTCCATGCTTTCAAACCATTGCAGTAGGCCGGTAGCACCTTCAGTCCCAAAGAATTTTGTAGGATTGCACGAGTTAAAGTGCTTAAACGTGCATTGAGGCGGGTTGGTACCACCATTTCCTTGGATGTTGTGAGACCCGTCACTGTTGTTATTTGCTTGGGTCATTTGCCCCACCAACTGGGCAAGAAGAGTAGCAAGATCCGGGTTGGAAGTGCTAGAGTTTGCACGTCGAGGAGGCATTCTAACACCATAAGAAAAGGCAATGATATTTTAGATAAGATGGATATATATGAGTCATAGTGGGAAATAATGTAAGCAGAAAAGCGGGATTCATCATGACGCGTGCCAGTGCATGTGTATTTATTCAAGGTTGATGGGGGAAACTAAGCCATCTATTCCGGATAGAACATGATGTTATAGATCATTATTCGCGTAGTAGGAATTGCCGGGACTTGCATGCACTACAAATTGTTATTACGTGTGCACCCGTAATAATGATTTGCTTTGTATGTTTGTCTAGTTCTTCCTATCTTGCTATAATGTCCCCAAATTTTGAGTTTAAGTTCGGATCGTATCCTTGTGAATACATTGACTTATCAACGTTAAATAATTCCTCAAAACTTTCAAGGAGACATGCTTTAGCCTATAGGTAAACACTCACTTCAGGAATTCCCAGGAAAGCATACGGGTCCGTTTATTTGGATTTATACGAAATGCTTTCCTATACAGAAAACCCAATGTACAGGTGTCACCCTTCCAGATTGCACGTGTCCCTTGCTGGTTTCAAGAAATTAAGTCGTTGACGAGATTTTCAAGATTTTTATAGACTTGGGAGTCTATGAGTATAAAATGTGTAGGAATGTTTCAATTAATAGGGATTAGGAAAGAGTATGGATAAGGATGAGTAGTGTATTTGTTTGCATAAGTTTGTTTGTCAAATGTGTATGTGAAGTATGTATCATGTATTTAAGCCTTGTATGTATGTGTATAAGTCTCCTGTACCAAACTTGCGAAAATCCAAATAATACCTAACTACAAATAATTCACATAGCAATTAATCATTTAGCACATAACACATAAAAGGGAGTCCTAGGGTTATAGTCTAGGTCATCGTGTCTAATAACCTAATTCCCTATAACCATGGCTCTGATACCAATCTGTCACACCCCGACCGATGGCGGAATCATCGAGGCCGACAATGGAATGATTGTTCAAAAGCACATGATAACTAAAAAGTTGCATAATTCATTAATTAAATTTAAAGACAACAAAGATCCAAATACAATACATTTCAAACAACCTAGTCTAGTTCAAAACATTGATATATTTAACTAGGTCCATAGTTCTTAAGTGGAGAAATCTTTGGCAAGCAATCACATATCCAAACCTGAAACATTATTTAAATCAAGTGTCAACTAAAAAGTTGGTGAGTACATAGGTTTTGTAGTTCCGATAAGTAGTAGATAAAAACGTTTTGCAACTCATTGTTTATCTTGTTAAACATAGTATATATATGGTGTATCATTTATCTAATCACAATTCAAACATTGATTGACGCGCTTGAACATAGCACAACAACTAAGTCTGGTATGTTTGAATATAGTTACCCACTATATCCGGTATGTTTGAATATAACACGCGGCTATATCCGAGTATGCAGTAATAAACACCCTAACCGGGTGGGCTGGTCAGGCACAATAGATCTATTAATATTATTGTTGGTTTTCTTGTGTTTAAATGTATGTACATCCAAGATAATAAGCATATAGTCCATATGTATAACACGTATAAACAATGTGAGTAGCATGTATAATGTTTCACCCCAAAATGTGCAAAAATGTAAAATAGGGGCTATGTAACTCACCTGGCTAGCGGATGTTTCTAATCCACGAGGGTAGGTGATACAGATGTTGAAACCTAAGCGTGTTGGAACCCTATGTGGATAAATAGGTATTATTGTGTGTTTTGTATGTGCGAATTCGTATTTAAATGTGTATAGGTTTATAACAATATTTCTTAACATTTATTGGTATAAAATATGAAAAAAGATGATAATGGTTTTGTAAAACTTAACATCAAGAATATATATATATATATATATATATATATATATATATTTTAATTTTGTTAAAATATTATATTTTAAATAATTTGTTATTATGTTTATTGTATTTATATATAATAATAAAAAGAAAGTTTCCATTTATCCAATTATGTTATTATTAACATATATTAGATTTATTTAAAAAAAAATTGTTATTATGTTTATTGTATTTATATATAATAATAAAAAGAAAGTTTCCATTTATCCAATTATGTTATCCTTAACATATATTAGATTTATTTAAAAAAAAATTTGTTATTATGTTTATTGTATTTATATATAATAATAAAAGAAAATTTCTATTTGTTTAATTATGTTATCATTGTTTTCATTAATATTTATGTTAACAAGTTTATAAAAATATAGGGTTTATTATTTTATAAAAGTTGGGCGAGTTAAATGTGTATAAAAAGTTATTTAATGGTTTTTTAAAAAAACGAACGAGTAAACCGATTCGTTTTAGTCTTTATTGTATAAAAAGAATATTAAAACAAGTTAAAATAAATAAATAAAATAAAAACAGAAGCAAAAAGTTTGGGCCGAAAGCCAACCGGAATCGAACCCGCGACCTACGGTACAAACACACACACGCATAACCAGCCGGGCTACTGCCCATCGTTGGTTATGTGTGTACCCGTTAATTTAAATACATAAGTGGGGAGTTGGTCGCTGGTTCTCGGCAACCGGCAAACCGTGTCCGAGGACACTAGTTTGCCCGGTAACTCAGGGTCGATGGTCGCGATTTTGATTGGGGTAGTTTGACAAGCGGTAACAGAAGGTAAAGGAACCAAATTGAGGCTTGAACCTGGTCGCGAAGGGTCTGGTCGGCAGAGTTCTAAATCCGAAAATGTCAAGAATGGGAATCGATCTTCTGGATGGAATTAGCCTTTAAAAACTTGGTCACAGCTTCAATTGGAGACGACGAATGCAATGGCGCCTTCAATTTGGAGTGAGAGTGGATGGAGGAGAGGTGGCGAGCTTGAGCAGGTCTGGTAATGGCCTTTTATAGCCGAGCTCGATCCCGATGATGAGATAGGTAATTGAGCATGTCCAGACACTCGTCTGGACGAGACGAAACTGTCGAGCCATTTCTCAGGCGTGGAGGTCTACTGTCGGGGCCAATTGCGTGGCGTGGACTTTCGGCCACAAAAACGATCAGGCTTTTCGTATGATCAAACGACAAATTGGTCGATGGCTTTTGTTCGCGTGGGCACGACGAGTTCAGGCATGCCTTTAGCTTCTGTCGAGGTGCAGGGAACAGGCTTGTCGGGATGTCGCCGGACAAACGTAGGGGTGACCGGAAAGTCGATTTGTAATTTGGCAGTTTCAGTCCCTGTAGTTTGATTTTGTTTTAATTCGATCCCTGAGATAATTACAGATGAATCCTTGTAGTTTGATTTGTACAGAATTAGTCCCTCAACATATTTTATCTTAAAACCTTCTAGTTTGAAAATTTTCAAAACAACCCCTCCATTTTTATAAAAGTAAATTTCTTTTAATTTCTTTTAATTTCAAATATATTTTATAAACTTATTTTATTATTATTATTATAAATAATTTTTATAAAAGTTATTTATCTTATTTAAATAGGTTATTTTATTAAATATGAAATTCTTAAATTTAAAATTTTATATAAGTTTTAAAACTTATAAAATTTTAATTAATTTAAATCCGTAAAATGAAAATACCTATTTGTATAAAACTAAATAAAACACTCGTATTTTATTTAATTTGAGAATGATTACACGATAATTATATTACAAGTGCGTGAATGAAAAATCTGAAACGTCACAGTACTGATATTGATCAGTGTCTTGGCCATCTTTGTTTGCAGTCAGCTGATGATGCACTTGCATAGGGGTTCTTGCAGCAGAGCAGTCAGCCATCTTGAATCTTTCCAAAATGCTCTTTACATATTTGGATTGGCTGATGAAGATTCCATTTGGGACTTGTTTGACTTGTAGACCCAAAAAGAAATTTAGTTCACCCATTGAACTCATTTCAAACTTTGAGTGCATCAGAATCTCAAAGTCTTTGCACAGCTTTTTCCTTGTTGATCCAAAGATGATATCATCAACATAGATTTGAACTAGTAAGATTTCTCCCCCTTCATCTTTGATAAACAAGGTCTGGTCAATAGCACCTCTTCTGAAGTTGTTGCTTAGTAGATATCCTGAAAAGGTTTCATACCAGGCTCTTGGTGCTTGATGTAGGCCATACAGAGCTTTGTCTAGTTTGAACACTTGAGTAGAATATGAAGGATCTACAAAGCCTGGAGGCTGTTTGACGTATACTTCCTCACCAATCTTCCCATACAGAAAGGCACTTTTTACATCCATTTGATAGACAGTGAAATTCCTGGATGCAGCATATGCCAGGAAGATTTTGATGGCCTCCAGCCTGGCAACAGGAGCAAAGACTTCATCATAGTCAATTCCTTCATCCTTAGTGTAGCCTTAAGCGACAAGTCTGGCTTTGTTCTTGACTACAATACCTCTCTCATCTTGCTTGTTCCTAAAAACCCATCGTGTGCCAATAGCATATTTACCTGGTGGAAGATCAACAAGTTTCCAGACATCCTGCCTTTTGAATTGCAGCAATTCTTCCTGCATTGCCTCAATCCAGCTGTTGTGTTTGAGTGCTTCATCTATCTTCTTACCTGAGATAGAAAACATGAAAACAAGCATATAATGGCCTCGTGATATTTGCTTCTTGTGAGAACTCCTTGGTGGACTTGGCCAATAATATTTTCATTTGGATGTTCTTTGTGGATCCTCTGTGTTGGTACCACCTCCAGCTGTATCCCTTGCTCCAGATTGCTTTGATTTTGATCAGGGGTCTCTTTATTCATGGTGGAAGAGTCTTCAACATCATTAGCCACATCAATATTTTTAGCAATAGCATCAGCAGCATCTACAGTATTTACTGAAGGGTCTTCATTTAGATTTTCAGTTTTAGACAGGCTGCTGCTGGTAACATTGGAGAGTCTTGTTCCGGCTTCATTTGCTTCAATTGCGTCCACAACTGATGGAGGATCAATCGATGGTCTTTTCAGACGGATAGAAGATTTGGGAAAATCCGGTCTGTAGTCAATGGATGAAGTGGAGGCAGGTGTTTGTGTAGACGTAGACTCCATATTTGAGAAGGTGAGAGGCTCAAATATTTGGGAGAAGGAGTCTATGTCAAAGAGCCAGTTTGGGCCTTTTCCCTGCTCACAAACGATGTGTTCTCTACATTCCACATTTACTGATTCTTCCAAAATTCTTGTTCTTGAATTGAATACTATGTAGGCCTTTAATTGAGAGGAATAGCCCACGAAATATCCTTCATCAGATTTGGCACCAAACTTAGGAAGAACCCTATGTGTGATGAGAATGGTGCATGGACACCCAAAAGGCTTTAGAAACCCAATATAGGGAACTCTTTGAAACCAAAGTTCATAAGGTGTCTTGTTGAGGGGTTTGACAATGAGAACTCTATTTTGCACATAGCTGGCTGTGCTAACTGCTTCTGCCCAGAGTGTGAGAGGCAGTTTTGAGTCAGCCAACATAGATCTTGCTGACTCAATTAGAGTTCTGTTTCTCCTTTCAGCAACTCCATTTTGTTGAGGAGTTTTTGGAGCACTGTATTGTCTTTCTATCCCCTTGATTTCACAGAAACAGTTCAAACTGTGGTTTTTGAACTCTGTGCCCTGATCACACCTTATGATATTCACCTTTTGATTGCTTTGATTTTCTACCCTCAGAATGTAGGATTTGAGAATTTCAGCAGTTCATCTTTAGTTCTCAAGAAGTATACCCATGAGAATCTGTTGTAGTCATCAGTTATTACCAGACAGTATGACTTTTTGCCCATTTACATGACATTTGTAGGACCGAAGAGATCCATATGCAGCAGTTGTAGTGGAGTGTCATTTGTATTCAAGGTCTTGGGCTTGTGAGAGCTCTTGTGTTGCTTCCCCTTTAAGCAGGCAATGCAGTGGTCTTCTAGCTGGAACTCTTTGTCAGGAAGTCCTCTGACAAGATTGTCCTTTACCAGTTTTTTAATAGTTTTGATATTAACATGACTTAAACTCCTGTGCCAGAGAGCTGATTCATCAACTGAGGTTTTTGACAGAAAACAGGAAACACTCCCAGATGGAGTGACTTCATTCATGTCAAGTACATAGAGATTTTCTTTTCTCTGAGCAGTTAATAAAATCTTTTCTGGAGGAGGTACGGATAAGCCTGGAGACAGTACGAAGCATTCTTTATCTGTGAAGAGCATCCAATGCTTTTGGTCACACACCTGGGAAACACTTATGAGATTGAAGTCCAATTCTTTGACATTGTTGACCTTATCAATGCTCATTCTTTCGTTACACACAGTTCCTTGTCCAGTAATGGATCCTCCCTTTGAGTCACTTCCAAAGGCAACATATCCTCCATTGAAGTGTCTGAAGTTGGAGAGGATGGATTTGTTGCCTGTCATGTGCCTGGAACAACCACTCTTTACCACCCAGGTGTTATTCTTGTGACCTGGCTGTCCCTACACATGATATAGATCTAGTTAGTGGGAGGATTCCAAGAGCTTGCATCCTTGAAGAAAAGGGTTCTTGGAATGTTAGATTCATCATGTGTGCATTCAACAGAACCAATGATGAGTCTTGGAGTGATAGAAATTGGGATCTTGGCTTTCCATTGTTGAGGAGATGGTCTTCCTGTTCTCTTTTCTCTGTCAGCAGCTAATTTTGCTTTGGCTGCTGATGGATGTTCTTTAACAGCAGCAGATTTTGCTGCTGACAACTTTAGCTTATCAGCAGCATATTTTGTTGCTGCTGATTTCCTTGGCCTCTCAGCAGCAGATTTTGTTGTTGCTGAATTAAGCTTATCAGTAGCAGATGTTTGGATTGTGAAGCAGTTGGTGTTTGAGGATGAGTGACGATGTGGGGATAGTAATTGCTTGCACTAGGACCGGAGTGATCAGAGTGAAGCGTAGATGAGATGGTGGAGGAAGTAGAGGCTGATTGATGATTGGAGCTCCTTTCTTTGGCTTGAATCATTTCTAATTCATATGTTTTCAGCATGCCAAAGAACTCTGTCATCTAGAGAGTTTTTAAATTCTCTGTTCTTCTTATAGACGGCCTTATTTGCTGAAGACCAGAGTTGCTGCGGATAGGCTTCTCAGCAGCATCAACACTTGATGCTGCTGATTGGCAAATCATCAGCAGCTTTGGATGGTTGTGTCTTGCTGCTGATCAACAACTCTACTACTGATAGTTATCCATCCATTGAATATTAAACGTTGCAGCTAACCAGCCTTGCAAAAGCAACCATGACCACTGACAACTTTCTGCTGCACCACTGACACACTCCACGCAGAAAGAATGTCACTGGTGCAGACAATAAAGCACTACAACGCTCTTCTCCAAGCATGCAAGCAATGATACCTAAGAAGACGTTTGACTAAAGATAACTTTTATAGTGTTTATTGTCATTATATGTAGAATAGCTTCAATACAAGATCAATGGTTTGTGTTAGATCTGATCCTTAGAATCAAGGGTCTGTCTTGATTCTAAGTTACTATATAAGTAGTACTTAGAGTCATTGTATCTCAGTGCTTTTCTTAGAGTTTTTCTCTATAATCTTGTAATCATTGAAGCTTAATACAAATTGCATTTATCAGAACTTCTTGTGTTTACTTGTTTACTTTGATTAAGTTGTGATTGTTTCCGCCAATCTCAACTGGAATAGAACCATCTTGTATTTACCGATCCTACAAGGTGATTGTTTTCGCCAATCTCAACTGGAATAGAACCATCTTGTATTTACCGATCATACATCAAAGATCATGGTAATCCCCTTGATGACCGTCGTCACCCCTTTCCCACCCAGTTGTACAACCGTTGGCCAGCCACAAAGGCCCTTATAAAGGTAAGGCCTTTACATAACATACATACTTCGATTCCCAGAGGAACCATGGCAATTTCGTTCATTTTATGACTTTCATAAAAACCTTTACTTCTCTTCAGTTAAGCATCATACGTTTTAGTAAATAACATTTTGTTCGTAAACACTTCTTTGACTTTTTTTTGACAAAATATTTCATAAACACTTCTTTCATAACCTTTCCTTCCAAAACATCGTTCATAAACATCATTTTATAAAACGTCACATACATCATTCATAAACATTGTTTTATAAAATAGTCACATCGTTAAGTATGCATACCAGCCCGAAAATATTATTTAAAACATTTAAAAGAGGGCTTCTAGAACTCACCTGGGAAGCTAGTCTCGGCTGTCCTAATCAAAGGTCCAATAACGTCATGCATGATCTGAATTGAGTAGTTAAATACACATCATATCCTATCCCGACTCTAACGATTTAACCATACTGAACTAGGAGAACTTAAGTCAAGTTCGCCCCTTACCAACCTGGCCAACATACAGGTGAACTTATCAAGTTCGCCTGACCCATGCCCAACGAACTTAGTAAGTTCGCTTGATGCAACCCAGTGAAGTCACAAAGTTCGCCACCATATGTTCGCTTACTTTGTGCCTCAGACAAACTTGTCAAGCGAACTTGATAAGTTCGCCCCAATCTTTGCCAGGCGAACTTGATAAGTTCGTCTGCCGGGCAGTCTTCTTCCCCAAGAACCCTAAGTTCTTGCATACAGATCTGATCATGTCAAGATCCCGACTTTCTACATTCAAAACGTTCGTTTTTCCTTCTAGATGCTAGGTCTATATTTATTTTCAAGTTTCATACGTATAAACGTTACCTTTTTATCCAAAACCCAAAAACCCAACATAAACTAAAAACTCAGTTCTAGATCGAGTTGTTACCTGAATCGAGCTTCTGATTCGGAGGTCTTGCTCACGAGCTCAGTAGTAACACTTTCCTTCAATCTCGGGTCGATCCGCCAACTTTCTCTCTCTACGGTTTCTCTCTCTAAAATGTGTAAATGAGAGAATGAGGAGGGTTTGGCTATTTATAGGGAGGCTCATCTCCCTTGTTTGCCATCCTCAAGCGTGCTTGGCCCATCCAGCCTGACCCATCGTGTCTCGCTCGTTTATTCGGCTCGTTCTCGCATTCTAACCCGTTATTATAACTGTCGTTTTATTTTTGGGATGTTACAGGGATAGGATGTCTGTTTAAGTAATCGCATTCAACTGATGGTGGTTAGATTAAATCCCCATTTTCTAATGTCATTGGAACAACTAGATCATTTTGTGAAGAAAGAAATCCAATTACAGAGTTGGATATGCTGGGGTATAAATCAAATTTGACTAAGGATTAGACACATGATAAAGTAATAGGGTCAAATGGAATTTATTGTTGGAGTGTAAGGGATAACGTTTTAGTTTAGAAGGAATTTTTCAAATTCCGGTTACATATTTGGAGTCGGTGGGTTTACCATCAGTTTCTACTAGAGTTTCAATTGAGATGGTTTCCTTGAGCAAGTTTGGATGAGAGTCTTAAGTTCACTAAGACTCTTACATGAGTGACATAAAATAATTAGTTCCATTGATGATAGCTCAGTTTGTTCATAAATCTCTTCAACCTGATAGTCGCGTCTATCAACTGTTGAACAGGTTTTATGATACCAACTAGTCGTTGAGCGGGTTACAAGAACTTCTACTGACAGTGGAAACTTAAGTCTGTAAATCACTGATTAGGACCATTTATCCATACACTAGGTTTCACCAGGACTTACATGCACCTCAAATTACTATTACGTGTGCACCCGTAATGATAATTTGCTTTGCATGCTCACCCTAGTTCCCCTTGTCCTGTGTTAAATGTCCCTCAATTTTTATTTCCGAGTACAGAGTATTGCCAGATACGATAAGTCATCGAAAGGCTTAGTCATCAACCTTAAATTGATCAACTATGAGTCATATCAGGATGAGTAGTCTGGAATCGTTTGATCCGAGTATTCACTCAAGTTGAAACACACTACGAGAGTCCAATCCAGTGGATTGTAGATGGGAACTTGCACATGAAACAACCATGCACATGGAATGTGACTTCAAGAAGTGAAAGTAGTTTATGTATATGAGTTACTGGGAGAAGCAAAGTGGTCGTTCCGCTAACTTAGTCAGAATAGGGTTCAAGTATGCAATGAGCAAAGCGTTCCCAACTTTGTGGTCAATCTTTCTTCAGCAGAATATCGACCAAAAGCGTGAGCCCGTGGCTCGGGAAGGTGATGACATCTATGTGTCAGTGGATTTCTGTAATAATACGTGCAACGGTCTGCCTCCACATGGTGTACCTCATGCGAGGTCCACGGGTTCGGGCTTGTAGTAGAGTAAAGCTAATGAGGTCGGGTGATTGTTGTTGGTGGGTGCAGGATGGACTCGCTTCCGACGAACCCAACTCCCAAAGAGATATGTGCCAGTGTTGTGTGTCGTCCCTAATACGGACATGAGAAGGCCCACCATACCCAACGGTGTCATCGATAGGCTCGAGCCAGTGTCTTCCTCGGCTCTGGTGGTATGGAAAGGGATGCAGATGATGGTGGTGTAAGTGACTCCTCCGAAGGCTCCGTCTTGATGTCCTCGGACGGGAGTGGATGTTGTTTTGGTAATTCCACGGGTGTCGCCACCGGGAATGATGATACAATGAGAATGGCGTGTTCCTCGTCAACAGAGGGTGATATGGATGTTGTCAACATGCCTACAATGTAATGTATGTATGGATGCTATGTGATCATGTATGAGTGTCTGTGTCGTGTAACTAATCCATGTGTGTGGTTATAGTCTGGTATGTAACCCTAGTTCTCTATAACCAATGGCTCTGATACCAATCTGTCACACCCCCATAATCCACTAACGGAGTTTTACCGTTTGACGTGTGACAAACCAGGATATCGGTCATTAGTTATATCAAACGACTGTATATGAGTTTGAAACAAAACCATAAAAGTTCAGAGTGAATGCGGAAGCGATAAACAAAGTAATAAATGCGCAAAACAAACAAGCCCAAAATTAAGTCAAATCAAAATAGATAAATAGTCTTAAGTTTAATTTAAATGTTTACAATAAGAATAGGACTCCAATGCATGTCCTAGAGGGAACTTGTGCTTAGCGACCCGAGAAAACATGTAAGAAAAGTGTCAACACTAGGTTGGTGAGTTCACAGGTTTTAGTTCGTAATAGCGTTTGCCAGATTAGGTACATTCAATATAAATATCAATAGGTAGCTAACCTATGTTCATGTTTACTAAAGCGCTTCGAGACCGAAGCTGACTGTTTGTTTGTGTTTGAATGCCTCCAACCATGTCTATCAACAGTGGTGGTCAATATTACACCTGTTCGACCTCCAATCGAGTTAGAGCGATTAACGCGGGTGGGGTTTGTCAAACCCAGTAGTACTACTCAAGATTACCTCGCTATGCACATATTAAACCGTTCGATGTGTAAGGACTGTCAGGATAGAGTGTTACGTTAGTCTTAACAAGTGATAATATATGAATTACAATAATCAAAAGTGTTTGCGTCATGTTTTCTCCCCCAATTTAAAAACAGTAAAGGGGCCGTGAAACTCACCTGAGTTGTGTAACGTAGTAAATAACACCGCACAAGGATGCAATAGAAAACACAAGAGTTTGCCTGTGAACCGCCTACGTATGCCCTAGAATTATATTTACAATTGTTAGGGACACATGGGATTTTGTGACGACGACACGGAAAGATTGAACGTCCTAAATACATACTTAGGATCAACGAGTAGACAAACACGACATCGGAATTAAGGGGTTTCTTAGTTAAATGATTAAGATAGATGTGGTACGTATAAAACGTCACCAAACACGAGCTAATAATATATATATATATATATATAATCGTGTGTTTTCAAGTATTAAATAATAGATTTATGTGATAATATAATTAATTATATTATTTTAAATGTGGGGATTAAAATTAAAAACGAGTTATAAATCCAAACCCGAGCCTATGGGTGTTTTCTGGGGTTAACACGTATTAATATATTATTAAAATAATATAGGGTTTGGTTTTATTTAAAAACAATGCTTAAAAAGCTGTTTAAAAAAATAACGCACATGGTGGGATTCGAACCCGGTCACTCCCACCACAGCCCAACGACTTAACCACCACGCCCGTTAGGGTCTCGCAACACAAACCCGTTCGTGTTGAGTTTTAACACAGATGTCCCTGGTGTTCTCCCTCCCCCCTCCCCCCGCCTTACGCGAGCCCACAGTCCCCAATCCATCGATTTTAGTCGCGATTGATAAAACAAGTTTAGGGGTTTTGTTAATCGGGGTATAACGAATCTGAGGGTGAGTTTAATTGAAAAATGATCGAGTTTTGAATCGTTTAATTACGAATTGAATGGCCGAAACCCTAGATTAGAACATGGCATCAAATCGATCGAATTCGATAGTGTTTAATGTTGGAATCATGGGGCTTTTAACAAGTTGATGATGGCGAATCCGACCATGTAACTTAATTGAATTAACATAGTGTTTAGGTTAGGGTTCGATTAAACCCGAATGGGTATGAACCCTAGAATCCAATCATGGTTAATTTAATAAGGTTAGCCCTGATTATGTTAGGGCTTTTGATCTAGGTACTAAAACGAAGCTAAGGGTGTAAGCAATTACCAGATTTGATGTCGAATTGAGGGTGTTCAAGTAGATGGAGTTCCGACTTCGATGAGTTTGGACTCCGGTGACACAGGCTTCAACTCCGGCCGAATTGAACTGTGCAAATGCTTCTGAGATGAGCGATGGAGGTGTGCAGAGGTTTGATTTCAGGAATATTGATCGAATCGATACAAATTGGTGAGTAATAGAGATGAAGTCGACAGTTACAACTTGATTACCCATAATTGGGATTAATTCGAATGATTATTACTCAATAATGCTTCCATGTTGAACGTTAATGGTGTTAAAGTGAATTTCCGTTACAAATTCAAACGAATTTCAGTTGTAGTTTGTGAATTTGGATCAACAGTATCACGAATTTTACTTTTGAAAGTCAAAAGGAACAAAATCCCTCAATTTTGACTTAGTAAAGTAAACAAAATGAGTTTTGGTTAAATACACAACTATTCCTTGTAGTTTTAGATGTGTTTAAGTTTAGATATTGACAGAAATAGTCCGATGTTTCTAACTGAGTTAACTGGGTTAACGGGAATTTGTCGGGTGTCACACCATTCTTGAAGGAGTCCTATCTTATTTGCCGTCTGGAGCAAGTTTGAAGGCAATTTTGGATGTTGGAAGCTAATTAGAGTCAAAGTTTGGAGCTTTCGGATCCGAGGTGCTTAGAGATAGCTATTTCGGGTTCCAATTCTCTTTCGTGTGTTCTTGATTTGTCTGATTGAAACCATTACTATGTCTATTACTTCTGTTTAGAATGTTTTAAGCATGTGTGTTAGCTAGATCTTTGATACTGCCTTGGTCTTTTGATGATTACTTTGTTAAAGTTATGATTTTTATCGGTTTTGGATTTGTTTGAAGGTTTATTGAGTTTGTAATCAATCCCTTGATATCAATTATGATGAATATTGCATGCTTAGTGTTGATCTATTGTTGATTTCAATTCCGTGTGTCGATTGTGGATGTCTTCCAGTTTGATTTGCCTATCTATATCATAGACTTTAGGGTTTGTGGTTGTTTGTGTAGTTTGCTAGAAGTAGTAGCCATAGGAATTGTGATCGAGTGTTATTTAGAACTGAGTGTGTATCCTGTCTCAATACCCGAGAAATGAGAGATGGTCGTTTAGTCTTCGTCGTTAGGAATCCGAGTGTCAACTGTCTGAGAGGAAGTTGGTTTAGGTGTCTAGTGATTGTTGCTATTCTGAGTCATAGTTCTTATCTTGAGATTACCCCGTGCTTTCTTCGAATGTATTGTGTACAGTGAGACTGAAAGGTGATCTGTCTATTTGGGTACTTTATCATTGTTGGAGAGACCGAAAGGTAATCCATTATCTGGTGAGTTATTACACCTTTAGATTCCTTAGTTGGTGACATCCTGATAGTGATTAGGGATCCACTAGGTATTCCAGAGCTGTTTCCATAGAAACCCAGATTCATCTTAGTTTCCAGAACCGGTAGAAGTTGTGCTTTGCAAGTAGGATTCCGACCTAGCTGGTATTCTTCCCATCTATGATATTTCCTTAGTTCTTTGCCTTTATAGCTAGAGTCGTTCTTAGTTTTCTGCATTTGTACTTAATCTTTAGTGTAGTCAACCCCCCATCAATCAATCTTTAGTCCAAGTCAGAGTCTAGTATAGTTATAGTAGTGTCTCTAGGGTTCGATAACTCGGATTACCATTAAACTGTGCTACACTCGATAGGTCCACTTGCCTGTCAGTGCGGTTTAGTCGAAGGTACTCCAATTATTACTTAGGAGTCTATGTTAGGTTTTGTTAATTTTTATATAGACCGTCTGGGCGACATCAATAACCAAGCTACATCGCACAACTAAAGGTTATGACACCATTTGGGTAATTGTGGACCGGTTGATGAAGAGTGCTCATTTCCTGCGTATTTGCGAGACGTTCTCGTCGGAAAGGTTAGCGGAGGTATTTATCAACAAAGTAGTAGCACGGCATGGGATGCCTTTTGTCGATTGTATCTGACCGGGACACACGGTTCACATCGAGGTTCTAGAAAAGATTTCACGAATCGTTAGGCACGAGACTTAATATCAGTACGGCATACCACCCGCAAACGGATGGTCAGTCCAAAAGGACCATTCAAACATTGGAGGACATGCTCCATGCTTGTAATATTGATTTCGACGGTAGTTGGGACAGTCATCTGTCGTTAGCCGAATTCTCCTACAACAACATGTATCACTCGATGATAGGCATGTCGCCTTATGAGATGTTTTGTTGTAGAAGATGCAGGACTCCGGTCTGTTGGGGTGAGATTGGACAGAAAGAATTGGGAAGCCTCGAAGTTGTTAGAGAGACGTCAGAAAGGTTTGACGAGATCAGGGCACGAATGAAGGCCGCCCAAGATCGTCAAAAGTCACAAAGAGGTGAACCACATCCTTTCCTTTTCAGTGGCTATAGTTGAGCATCGGTTGACGGGCTTATTATAGTTTTTTGGTTTTGTCTGATCAACAATGATTGTGTATAGTACATATGATTTTCAATACATTTCATGATATGATTTCAATTACATTAAACATGTGAACTCACAAACGTTATGTTGACCCGTTTTAGCATGTTTATCTCAGGTCGTTGAATTCTTAAGCTATGTGGCTAGGATTGCAACATTTAGGGTTTTCTCATGCTTTAATTTATGCAATGACAATATTTCAACTCATAACCATTTCAATTTATTATACTAATTGCAAGTGATGCAACTTCACAATGGTTTTATATCCACATATACACATACTTATTTCAATTAGTTAAGGAGTTTAATTTCATTATGATGCATATGATATGATCAGATATAAATGCATGACAAAGTATTTTAAATAAGATATTGTTTAAAATCTCGTTCTCTTATAAACAGACAAGTATATATAATATATTTAAATTCCAAATGATATATATAGTTATATATGTTACTTTTTATAACAACATATAATACTAATAACCTATATTAATACTTAACTAGTTTTAAATAAATATATTTATGACAACTTTATAAAACCTATTTATAGTGTTAATTTCATAAATGTTATAAAATAAATTATATAGACACAAAGGGTTAAAGGAACCCTTTGAACCATTGAACCTCTTGAACAACTTGGACCCCTCAATTTGAACCCTTTACATTTTTTTAAACCAATTTGAAACAGGTTTGACTTTGGAAAGTCAAACCAAACTCAATCCCTCAAATTTGTTCATGAATCCCTTGAATTCGAGCACTAAAACAGTAATCAAGCACCTGGAATCAACATGCGACTGTTTTACTCATCCATGACGAGCTAATTACAACTGGAATCAATGAATTGGAGTCCAAACAACTCGTAACCGTCCTCAATCAATCGCGACATCAATTCTTGCATTTAACATGAAATTAGCCTATAAAATCGAATGCCACACCTTCATAACACTCACCATAATCTTTCTAAACACCTGATAGCATCGCATTCCACCTACAGAGCCCTACCGAGTTCATAAATCGCCGATCCAGACGTCCCTACCGTTTGACCTCCACACGTAATCATTCGAGGTATCGAATCGGGTGACATTGGGGTTAGGGTTTGGGACAGGGACGATTGGGGAAGATGATGAACAGGGTTGGGTGTTAAATATTTTTCGAGTCTGATATAAACCTAGGCATATGCCAAGAGCAACCAGTTAAGTCATTAGTCCCACTCAGGCAAGGTCGCGGATTCGATCCCTGTCCTGCACCTTGTTTTTGCGCGTGTTCAGTCCTGGAACCCGGTCCCCTCGTGGACTTGGGTTAACAAGTACCCGGCTGACCATTCTAACACTAAGACCAGGCTGGTCTAGTGGTTTCACGGTGCTGGCCCGTGTTCGACTCCCGTGGTCTACAATCTTTTTTTAATCGTTTTTAAAGAAAATTTTAATCCCATTTATCTTATAAAAATTATTTTATAAAACTCCAAAGACTATGGAATATTTTATGAACCAAATTGTTAACCTAACAATTTTAAATAATTATTTAATCATTTTAGACGGTTAAAAAGTAATAAATTTTAATAAAAGTGTATATAATTATTTATATAAATCCCCTACGAGATATTTTCTTACCCAACCACTTTATACAACTTATATTTTTCTCATTATCTATTTTAATGAGAAGTTAATATAACTATTTAACTAAGTGAAATGTTTTAAACTATTAACATAATTATTTACATAATCAATTTAATATATTTAAACACTTATTTGTAAACAAATTAATTATTTATATATATGTACATATATATTCAATTCCTTATTAAACAAACGTATTATTTACAACAAATAGAGATACATCAACCAACTAAGCCCAATACCCTTATGCATTAGCCTTTTTAGCATGTCATTGATACATATATATATATTCAAACATAGGTTAAACCCGTGTTAGCTAAAACAATTGTGCAACTACCCGTAACTGTGATTTCAAGCTACAAATTCAATGTTAGTTTACATAGCCCCTTTTTCATTTTTACAGCTTTGGGGTGAAACATGATTCCATCCAAACTATTTGCAATTATCACAATTCAAACATTATGATCATTTGTGCAATTTGTGCCTTATGCTTGAACACTATTAGTGCAAACTACATTTACCTACTTTTTGTGCATAGTGCAAGTGCAATCATTAACTCATTACAATCCGACAGTATACAATGATAGATCTGTTGAGTCTGACCAACCCACCCGGTTAGGGTGATTGTTGTCGAAAACACTTAAGGATAACTGTTGTGCTATGCCTATCAGTCACAAGGTTTGGTTGTGCACCCCAGTTTTACCTATAGTGATTCTCCATAATTGCCTTATTAAACCATGATATGATATGAATTGTATATAAACTTGATAACACTTGATATGCTAAAACCTATGTATGCTCACCAACTATTTTAGTTGACTCTATTTTAATCATGTTTCAGGTACCAATAATTGAGAGTTATGTTCAAGATTCATCACGTAAGAAATTGCAAGACCTAGTTAATTAATTAAACTTTGTTTGAAGTACTTTGTTCCCTGTTTGTCTTTGTTTTGATGAAACAGTTGTTATGAATTTGAATTAAATGAAATATGCAACTTTAGCTTGATCATGTGCCTATGAACAGTCTACCCGTCCGCCCTGACGTATTCCGCCATCGGTTGGGGTGTGACGGATTGGTATCAGAGCCATGGTTATAGGGAATTAGGTTATTAGAAATCGATGACCTAGACTATAACCTTAAGACACCCATTTTATACCATACTACATGCTATGTGATGCCTTACTTGTTAGATTACTTACTAGTACTTCTAAGACTCTCATCCTTCTTACCCCTACCTATGTCATCATCACCTTCGCGTGTGGAACGCCATACTCATAGACACAAACATATCAAAAATCTTTAAACCTCGTCAAGACTTTAAATTCTATTAGCTAGTAGGGAACGTGTGCAAACTGGAAGGGTGAAACCTGTATTCTGGGTTTTCTATCTAGGAAAGCATTTCGTTTAAATCCAAATCAACCGAAGGACCCGTATGCTTTCTTGGGAATTCCCGGGATGGGTGTTCACTTATAGGCTAAAGCACATCTTCCTGAAGATTATATGAATTTGAATAACCTTGATAAGTCATAGTATTCACAGGGTACAATCCAAATATAATTATTCTTACCCTTGTGTTGTTTCTTCTATAGCATGCCTCCCCGTCGTGCCAACGAGACCAACAACAACAATGATCTTGCTGCCCTCCTAACCCAACTTTTGAACTAACTCATTCAGGTCAACAACAACAGTAATGGAAATGCTACTGGTGGTGGTGGTGCCAACCCACCCCAATGCACCTTCAAACACTTTAACTCATGCAACCACATCAAGTTCTATGGTACTGAGGGAGCTACAGGTCTCCTTCAGTTGTTTAAAGACATTGAAAACACTTTCCTCAACAGTGACTACCCTCACAATCTCAGAGTCCGTTATACTACGAGCGTTTTCCAGAAACGGGCACTCACTTGGTGGAACGGTGAGAAAAGGAATAGAGGTATTGATGTGGCAATGGCATTGCCATGGGATGATGTGAAGAGACTGATGACCGAGGAGTTCTGTCGTCGGAATGAAATAAAGAAACTGGAAGCAGAGTTTTGGGATCTTACCCAAAACAGTGGTGAAAACTTGGTCTACACAACTCGTTTCCATGAGTTGAGTCTCCTGGTGCCACACATGGTCACACCTCTGTCTCGGGGTATTGAGAAGTACATAGGGGGACTACTTGTGAATATCCATGACACAGTGTTGGGAAGAAACCTGCCACTCTTGAAGACGCTATACACCTAGCCGCCACGTTAACTGACAACCACGTGAAGGCAGGTACGTTGACAAGAAAGGGTGCGAAGAAGATCAGTGACCAGACAACCCCATCTGAAATGACCAAGGTAGACAAGCCCGAAACTTCTTTCAATAATAAGAAGCGCAAGGCTAAGAACTTTGCCGTCGTTACCCCTGCTGCACCCATCACCCAAGTCGCACCTGTGGCTCAGAATCCCGACAGAAGGCCATACGTAGGTGTCAATCCTCAATGAAACACCTGTAAGTATCATCACTACCCGACTGTACGGTGCCATCTATGTACAAGTTGTGGGAAATATGGACATGTGGATAACACTTGTCGAGCTAGACCCCTGTTATCCAAACCAACGCAGGAAACCGAACCAATCCGCCAGTTGCCAACCAAGTTGTACCAGCTATTGCTAATGGGCGCGTTTGTTATGAGTGTGGTGACCCAACCCACTTCCGAGATCGTTGCCCAGGTTGGTTAATGCAAATCAGGGTGGTGCCCGTGGGGCGTGCTTTCAACATGAACGCCAATCAAGCCCAAGCCAACAACGACATTGTTAATGGTACAACTTCAATAACCAATATGCTTCCATTTTATTTGATATCAGTGCTGATATGAGTTTTGTATCACTCAAATTTGAGCCATTACTAGGAAACATTTACCGTTGAAGTAGCGATGGAAATCCCATCACTATAGACTATATCGTCCGTGAATGTTCTCTTGAGCTTAAGGAGCACACTTTCCCTGTCAACCTCATACCAATGCAATTGGGAAGTTTCGATATCATCGTAGGTATGGATTGGTTATCCAACCACCAAGCCGAAGTCATTTGTTTTGAGAAATGCATTCGAATTCCTCTTCCTTCGGGCGACACGTTACGAATCTTTGGTGAGAAGCCTAATAGTGGGCACAAACTCATGTCTTGCATCATGGCACAAAAGTACTTGTGAGAGAAGTATGTAGCCTTCCTGGCACATGTTGTGGAAAAGAAGTACAAAAGGAAAGAGATTCAAGACACTCCGATCATTCGAGATTTTCCTGAGGTATTTCCTGAGGATCTATCCGGTCTGCCGCGCGTACGACAAGTGGAGTTTCGCGTCAACCTTGTACCCGGAGCTAATCCTGTAGATAAAGCTCCATACCGACTCGTACCTTCGGAGATGCAAGAACTTGCAAGCCAACTCCAAGAACTTACTGATAAAGGTTTCATCCGTCCAAGTTATTCACCTTGGGGTGCACCTGTCTTATTCATCAAAAAGAAAGACGGTTCATTCCGGATGTGCATTGACTATTGTGAACTTAACAAACTTACCATCAAGAACTGTTACCCATTACCAAGGATTGACAACCTCTTTGACCAACTTCAAGGTTCAACCTGTTTCTCAAAGATTGATCTTAGGTCCGGCTATCACCAACTTCGTGTGCATGATGAAGATATCGCAAAGACTGCCTTTTGTACAAGGTACAGTCACTACAAATTCATGGTTATGCCTTTTGGGCTAACCAATGCACCTGTAGTTTTCATGGACCTCATGAACCACGTGTGCAAGCCATATTTAGACAAATTCGTAATCGTCTTCATTGACGACATCCTGATCTACTCCAAGATTAAGGCCGATCATGAACAACACCTTAGGCAGATTTTGGACCTTTTGAAGAAAGAACAACTCTATGCCAAATTCTCCAAGTGAGAATTTTGGTTGGACGAGGTTCAATTCTTGGGTCATATTGTCAAAGAAAAGAGAATTCATGTAGATCCTGCTAAGATCGAAGCTGTAAAGAATTGGAGTACACCTGAAACCCCCACCGAGGTTCGTTCATTCCTTGGTCTAGTGGGTTATTATCGTCGATTCATCTCCAACTTTTCCAAGATTGTTGTCCCTCTCACTACCTTAACCCATAAGGGTAAACCTTATGAGTGGGGACCAAAGCAAGAAGAAGCGTTTCAAACTCTCAAACAGAAGCTGTGCAATGCCCCTATTCTAACCCTTCCTGATGGGAATGACGATCTTGTTGTCTATTGTGATGCATCAAACCAAGGTCTTGGTTGTGTCCTTATGCAATGAAGCAAGGTGATCGCTTATGCATCGAGGCAGCTTAAGATCCATGAGAAGAATTATACGACGCACTATCTTGAGGTGGGTGCAGTCGTCTTTGCATTGATGATTTGGAGACATTACCTTTATGGCACAAAATGTGTGGTGTTTACCGACCACAACAGCCTCCAACATATCTTCAATCGAAAGGAACTCAATATGAGGCAGCGGCGTTGGGTTGAACTTCTTGACGACTATGATTGCGAGATTCGTTACCATCCTGGTAAGGCGAATGTCGTAGCCGATGCACTAAGTCGTAAAGAGCACATTATGCTTCATAGTGTCAAGATTCAAACCGACATTCAAATCCGCATACTTGAAGCTCAACACGTCTCAGTTACCTAGGGTAACATGTATGAAGAAATGTCATGTGGAGTTGAACTTCAATTGGAGACCAAACCCAATGGCTTACTTTACTTCTTAGATGGTATTTGGGTTCCCGGTCATGACGATCTCCGTAAATTCCTTATGAACGAGGCACACAAAACCCGTTATTCCATACATCCCAGTGCGGATAAAATGTACAAAGACCTTCACCTGCAATATTGGTGGCCCGGTATAAAGAAGGATATTGCCCTTTATGTAGAAAAGTGTCTTACTTGCTCAAAGGTCAAAGCCGAACATCAACGTCCTTCCGGATTACTTGAACAGCCAGAAGTCCCCGTGTGGAATGGGAGAATCTAGCCATGGATTTTATTACCAAACTCCCTCATACCTCAAGCGGTCATGACAGTATATGGGTAATCATTAACCGTCTCACCAAATCAGCTCATTTCTTTCCAATCCGTGAAGACTATCGAATTGAGAAATTAGCTCGAATCTACATTGACAAAATTATGAGTCGTCACGGTGTTCCTTTGAACATAATTTCTGATCGAGATGCCCGATTTACCTCCAGATTCTGGCAATCCCTACAGACTGCCCTTGGTACACCATTGGATTTAAGTACGGCTTATCATTCGCAAACTGATGGGCAAACCTAATGAACAATCCAAACCCTCGAGGATATGCTTAGAGCATGTGTCATCGACTATGGTGGCAATTGGGATTCTCATCTGGCCTTGATCGAATTCTCTTACAACAACAACTTCCATACAAGCATCAACATGGCTCCTTTTGAAGCCCTTTATGGTCGCAAATGCCGTTCATCCATTTGTTGGAACGAGATTGGTGAAACACAAATCACCGGTCCTGAGTTAATACAAGAAACATCTGAAAAGATCATTCAAATTCGTGACAACATTCGAGTAGCGAGGAGTCGTCAAAAGAGTTACGCCGACAAACGAGGAAAGCCCTTGGAATTCCAAGTCAGGGACCTTGTACTTCTAAAGGGGTCTCATTGGAAGGGCATGGTTCCCTTCAGGAAAAAGGGTAAACTAGCACTTCGCTATGTTTGTCTATTCAGGATCCTTGAAAGGATTGGAAAAGTGGCTTACAAACTCGAGTTACCTCCAGCACTTGGCAATGTGCATCCTACATTTCATATATCTAACCTAAAGAAATGTTTAGCTGACGAGAATCTTCACATTTCGCTTGACGAAGTGCACATTGATGACGCTATGCACTTTGTTGAAAAACCCGTGGAGATTATGGATCGTGAGGTTAAACAACTCAAGCAAAGTCGTATCCCTATTGTCAAAGTTCGTTGGGAATCAAAACGTGGCCCATAGTTCACGTGGGAATGTGAGGATCAGATGAAGCTCAAATACCCTCACCTCTTTCCTGATCCAGTAGCTTCAACAAGTTAAATTTCGGGACAAAATTCCCTCAACTAGGGGATACTGTAACATTTAGGGTTTTCTCATTCTTTAACTTGTGCAATGACAATATTTCAATTTATTATACTAATTGCAAGTGATGCAACATCACAATGGTTTTATATCCACATGTAAACATACTTATTTCAATTAATTAAGGAATTTAATTTCATTATGATGCATATGATATGATCAGATATAAATGCATGACAAAGTATTTTAAATAAGATATTGTTTAAAATCCCATTCTCTTATAAACATACAAGTATATATAAGTTATTTAAATTCCAAATGATATATATAGTTATATATGTTACTTTTTATAACAACATATAATACTAATAACCTATATTAATACTTAACTAGTTTTAAATATATATATATGTAAGACAACTTTTATAAAACCTATTTATAGTGTTATTTTCATAAATGTTATAAAATAATTTATATATACACAAAGGGTTAAAGGAGATGAACTTACTTGGACCCCCTTTGAACCATTGAACCTCTTGAACATCTTGGACCCCTCAATTTGAGCCCTTTACATTTTTTGAAACCAATTAGAAATAGGTTTGACTTTGGAAAGTCAAACCGAACTCAATCCCTCAAATTCATTCATGAATCCCTTGAATTCGAGCCTTAAAACAGTAATCAAGCATCGGGAATCAACGTGCGGCTATTCTACTCATCCATGACGAGCTAATTACAACTGGAATCAATGAATTGGAGTCCAAACAACTCGTAACCGTCCTCAATCAATCACGACATCAATTCATGCATTTAACATGAAATTAGCCTATAAAATCGAATGCCACACCTTCATAACACTCACCATAATCTTTCTAAACACCTGATAGCGTCGCATTCCACTTACAGGGCCCTACCGAGTTCGTAAATTGCCGATCCAGAAGTCCCTACCATTCGTCCTCCACACGTAATCATTCAAGGTAATTTTGGTGTCTACGTCTTCGTTTTGATACAGGGATTAAAAGCCCCATGATCTCGTGGTCGACCTGTATCGAATCGGGTGACATTAGGGTTAGGGTTTGGGACGTGGACGATTAAGGAAGATGATGAATGGGGGTTGGGTGTTAAATATTTTGCGAGTCTGATATAAACCAAGGCATACGCCCAGAGCAACCGGTTAAGTCATTAGTCCCACTCAGGCTAGTCGCGGGTTCGATCCCTGCCCCGCACCTTGTTTTTGCGCATGTTCAGTCCTGGAACCCGGTCCCCTCGTGGACTTGGGTTAACAAGTACCCGACTGACCATTCTAACACTAAGACCATACTGTTCTAGTGGTTTGTGCTTGTGGTTTCACAGTGGCGACCCGGGTTCGAGTCCCGTGGTCTGCAATCTTTTTTTTAATCGTTTTTAAAAGTTGAACCAAATTATTAACCTAACAATTTTAAATAATTATTTAATCATTTTAGAGTGTTAAAAAGTAATAAATTTTAATAAAAGTTTATATAAATCCCCTACGAGGTATTTTCTTGCCCAACCACTTTATACAACTTATATTTTTCTCATTATCTATTTTAATGAGAAGTTAATATAACTATTTAACTAAGTGAAATGTTTTAAACTATTAACCTAATTATTTACACAAGCAATTTAATATATTTAAACACTTATTTGTAAACAAATTAATTATTTATATATATGTACATATATATTCAATTCCTTATTAAACAGAAGTATTATTTACAACAAATAAAGATACATCAACCAACTAAACCCAATACCCTTATGCATTAGCCTTTTTAGCATGTCATTGACACACACACACACATATATATATATATATATATATATTCAAAGATAGGTTAAACCCGTCTTAGCTAAACAACTTGTGCAACTACCCGTAGTTGTGATTTCAAGCTACAAATCCAATGTGAGTTTACATAGCCCCTTTTATCATATTTACATCTTTGGGGTGAAATATCACATTCAAACTATTTTCAATTATCACAATTCTAACATTATGATCATGTGTGCAATTTGTGCCTTATGCTTGAACACTATTAGTGCAAACTATATTTACCTACTTTTTGTGCATAGTGCAAGTGTAATCATTAACTCGGTACAAGCCGACGGTATACAATGATAGATCTGTTGAGTCTGACCAAGCCACCCAGTTAGGGAGATTATTTCCGAAAACACTTAAGGATAACTGTTGTGTTAAGCCTATCAATCACAAGGTTTGTGCCCCTCAGTTTTACCTATACTGATTCTCCATAATTGCCTTATTAAACCATGAGATCATATTAATTGTATACAAACTTGATAACACTTGATATGCTAAAACCTATGTATGTTCACCAACTATTTTAGTTGACTCTGTTTTCATCATGTTTCAGGTACAAATAATTGAGAGTTATGTTCAAGATTCATCACGTAGGAAATTGCAAGACCTAGTTAATTAATTAAACTTTGTTTGAAGTACTTTTTTCCATGTTTGTCTTTGTTTTGATGAAACAATTGTTATGAATTTGAATTAAATGAAATTTGCAACTTTAGCTTGATCATGTGCCTATGAACACTCTACACGTCCGCCCTGACGTATTCCGTTGTCGGTTGGGGTGTGACAAGGATGCACCCACTGGAGTTACACTTATCATGCATGGGCACCTTATTTTGACAAACGCTTTTTAATCATTTTGTTCAAGCGTTGTAAACTTTTAAAACATTGCTTCCACACAATTACTTTTAATTATGTTAAACCTTATTTTGGGCTCATTTGAGCTTCATTTAAAACATGTATTTGAAAACCATTTAGTGGTCGTTCAAAGTAACTCATTGGTAAAGATCCTCTCGGGTCACGCCCCGTGGGTATAACCTGTAGTGGAATTTGGGGTGTGACAGACTAGTATTAGTGCCATTGGTTGCAGCAAACTAGGTTGCACGTAGTGAACTTAGACTGTAACCAGTGTCTTATTTGCATTACATAGACTTGCATACACATTACACCACTCACTTCATTATATGTAAACAAACGTGTTGTCACAACCATGTCTCCTACAAACTAACCGATTGATATTTCAGACTCTGAGGACGAGTACAAGTACACGCCATCGACACCCATTGATACTTCATCAGACGAACCGGTATCGAAGGACCCTGTCCCCGACGACGCTACTGCTGAGGAGTCGGAAGAGGAGACCCACGAGGTAGCCCCTTGCAGCATCCCTTTCCTGGATCACGAGCGCCCGTATGGACCACTGATCAAGCACACATCGAAGAAGAGAGTGCTAACCCCTCGATGGAGCACACTTGCTCCTGAGCCTAAGCGTAAGAAGGCTAGGGTTGACATGACGAGATGGACGTTCGTGCCTGATGCGTTGCGAGGCTGGGCTAAGGAGGAAGGAATAACTCCCGTATTTGAGATAGGTGAGTCTTCTCATGGTCCTCGCGCTTTACCGATTACTAAGGAGTCGATCGAGCGCACTATTCCGACCCTTGTGGCATGATGTCGCCGATATGATGGCCTACTGAAGGCACTTCGAAAGGGCCAGAAGGAGATGCGCGGCGATCTTGAGCACATGAAGGACCTTAGGAAGAAGGTGTTGTCTGTCACACCCCTAAATTTATTTACTTAATAAATAAATAAATAAAATAAGGTTGCAACAATTAGTAACATTACACAACAACGGAAGTTAAAATAAAGACTTATAAGGTGTTGAACACCATTACAAATACTAATTTGAAACAGTACAATGACCAAGACTACATAGGTCAGAAGCGACTTGAGGTTTATCAATTATACTTCTTCGGCTTCTATGGTTTTAATCCGAGTGGTTAACCTATTCCAACCGTGCCATTGCTATGTATTACCTGAAAAACATACTTAAAGTGTCAACACAAAGTTTGGTGAGTTCATAGGTTTAATTGTCTCAATGTAAAGTAGTTTTCCTTGAAAACATCAATAATGCATACGTGGCCAAAATGTGAAACCGTTTTCCTCGAAAACATTGAAAATATGTACATGTCCATAAGATGAAACCGTTTTCCTTGAAAACCTGCGATGACTTCATAGTCATAAAATGAGTCATTTTCCCAAATAAAAACATATAATGAATTTGTGCTCGTGTTAAGCCCTTTGTAATGAAATTGTTAAAGATAAGAACGATAACCAAAACATGTAACGTTGATCCCCCGTAGACTAGCTAGGAATATGTGACACCCGACAAATTTCAGGTTGATATCCATTCCCGACTGAGATACATATTACATTATTAGACATGCATCACACTTAATTTTATAGTAATTAAGTCCATTTCACACTTAGCAAGTCAATCCGTTTACACGTGTCGGTAATCCGGAAGATTACCCGGTCAAACACGCGTCCTCCAGCACGACCGTTGGTGACAATTTAAAACAAATACCTAGACATATAATCTTTGTGTGAAAATTATATGTAACACTATGATTTAATTAATCATGTCTATATGAATTTTTTGGTGATTTATGGAAATACTTTTATTTACAGCACAGTCCGGTAGACACGCAGTGTGCACTAGCTAGGTCCATAATTCTAAGCAGACACTTAGACATATATTTTGTGTGCACAAATTACATGTAGTACTGTGATATGTTATTTTAAGACTTTATGAATTTTTTGGGAATTTTTTGAGAAACATTCTATTTCAACGCTGTCCGGCCAGTCTGCAGTATGTACCGACATTTCCAAATAAAAATCTAAAAATTGTATATGTTAAACATACCAATATGAATCACCATATTTTTAAATAATTTCGTTCAAACCTATTCGAGATTTACGTCAATAAATCGGTGACTATTCGTTTTCCACCACCCGGAGTCAAATGACCCTATAAATACCCCCCACCTCCACCCATTTCTTCTCCTCCACTCTTCCACTCTCTCCCTCCTCCCTATTCCCCTCTCTTGGCTAAGATCACCTCCAACACCATCCATCTTCATTTTTTTGTTGTTTTAATCTCCATTTCATCCAAAATAAAGCATCCAAGTGAAGATTATCAAGTTTGCAACAGATTTCATCCATCAATTCCTTCATATTTTCATGTTTGGTAAGATCAAAACCCACATTTTCTCCATTTTCATCTTCATGTTCTTATGAACATGCATAAAAAAAACCCATTTTTATGAAAGATTATCCATAGATTCTTAAAGAAATGTGTTTTAAAACTAAAAAGGTACATATTGTTGGTGATTTTGAACTCGGATTTTGTTCATAGGATCGGTTTCCATTTAAGAAAACTTTATTATGTATGCATGTGCTATTTGATGATGAGGTTTTGTTGGTTTGATGATGGATTATGTTGTAATAATAGTAGTAGATGATTAATATATGAAAACTTTGTTGACAAATGTGATGGATGATACATGCATGCTCGGTTTTTCTATTTTAGGAAACTTTAATTTTGGGTTTCATGTTAGATGCCATGTTTAGGCTGATTTGATGATGGAAAATGGTTTGATATGAATAAAGAATGGATAATATGTGTAGATTTGCTATCTAGAACTTTTGGTCATATGAGATTTCATGCTCGATTCTATTTATAGTAACTTTAATTTTTGGGTTTCTGTTAAAAGAAGTTATGATGTGATTTGTATGGTGGAAATGGTGCATAAACACTAGATATATAGATTGTTTGATTTTTTTTCGGTAAAATCTCATGTCTATGATGCTTTTAAGCTCGTTTTCTATTTTTATAAACTTTATTTCTTGACATGTATGAAAACTTGGTGTTTGGGTGTATTCAAAGCAAGAAACCAGTGTAGTGAACATTATGAAAGAATAATTGACCAAAATGATGGATTAAAATGCATGTGTATGAGTTTTAGAGCCCGATTTCTAAATAAGGAAACTTTATTCTTTCAAGAGTTATCATTGCAAGTTATTAACATGATTAGAAGGTCTAAATGACTTAGTAACATGTAACTAAGTGCATTGTATGATAATACAGGATGATTATCCATGAACTTGACAATTTGACACGATCTTGCTATAATAGAAAACTTTAATTATCCGAAACTCGCATGTTTGTCTATTTTTAGCAAGTAAACATGGAAATGTTCTATATATGTTATAGCACGCCTAATTACATGTGTGAACATCAACTTTGCATAGTTGCCCTGTTTTGGACTCAAAAACTTGACTTTCCAATTAGGGAAACTCTAATTTATCAAAAGTTGTGTTTCAAGTTCTAAATTCCAATCGAATGTGCCAATGTGTTTATTATACGATAATAGACTATTTCAAAGTTGGTTTGAATTCTATGGTAGGATTTGAATGCTTAAGTCCAACGTGTCACCAACGGGTCGTCAAGTTAAAACATCTTTGAAACATCAAAGTCACTTTTCAAACAACTCTTTGGATGCATAGAGTTCATAGTCAAGCATTTACAATACTTAGACCTTAAAGTCCTAAATGTTTCCTAGGGCACGAGTAGGTCGTCTCATTTAGCCGGATTTGCTAAGACTTGCATATCATTACCGCTTTATCAGGTGAGTTCTCACAGCCTCGTTTCACTCATTTTCCATTTTGGGGTGAGATACATGCTCAAGTAGATTTTTTTCAAAAATCATATTTCCATGCTTACACAGTTACATTAATTATATAAGTTGTACATGGTATGTACAAAGTCCTCTCACAGTCAACTGCTAATTTTTCCATAAGCGAGGTGATCATGAACAGTACTGTTGGGTTTAACAACCCCTGCCCGGATTAGTAGCGCTAACTTCGACTGGAGGTCAAACGGGTACACAATTGACCTAATCCATTCATGTGCAAGGCACAAAGAGGCGAACCACATCATTTTCCTTTTTCAGTGGCTACAGTTGAGCTTCGGTTGGCGGACTTATGATAATTTTTGGTTTTGTCTGATCAACAATGATTGTGTAGAGTACATATGCTTTGCCATGCACTTTCAACATATGCTTTTCCATGCATTGTCAATATATGATTTTCCAAAACATTTCATGATATGATTTCCATTACATATAACCTGCGAACTCACCAACTTTATGTTGACCCATTTTAGCATGTTTATCTCAGGTCATTGAATGAATAGGATATGTGGCTAGGATGCACCCACTGGAGTCACATACTCATCATCCATGGCATCCTATTTTGATAAACAATGATTTATCATCCTTATTTTCAAATGTTGTAAACATTTAAACATTGCTTCCGCACTGTTACTTTGGACCATGTCAAACCCTATTTTGGACTCGTTCGAGTCATGCATAAAACAGGTATTTTGAAAACCATTTAGTGGTCATTCAAATTAATTCAATGGTAAAGATCCTCTCGAGTCACGCCCCTCAGGTATAGTCCGGAAGTGGAATTTTGGGGGTGTGATAGACTGGTATCAGAGCCATTGGTTGCAGCGAACTAGTTGCATATAGTGGACTTAGACTGTAACCAATGTCTCATATGCAGTTCACTTCCGCACGTACACTTAGTATTTTCACATACACTTAAAATACTCACGTAAGATAGAAATTTGTGGTTGACATGTTACAGGAACATGTCAGCTGCAAACCAACCGATTGAGATTACGGTCTCCGAGGACGAGTACGTGTACACGCCATCAACACCAGCGGACACTTCATCCGTTGAGACACTACCAGAGTACCTTGTCTTCGATGACACCACTGTTGAGAAGTCGGGAGAAGAACCGACAGAGGATGATGAAGTTGAGTCAAAGATGGAGTCTGAGACTCCAGCAGCTGAAGAAACCCATGAGATGGCAACTTGTGACATCGCCTACCGGCACCGACATCGCCCCTATGGGCCACTAGTTCAGCATACCCCGATGAAGCGAGCACCACCCTCTCTTACGAGCACGCCTGTCCCTGAGCCCAAGCGCAAGAAATCTAGACTTGACGCGAGAAAGTGGTCATTTGTTTCTGATACCTTGAGGGATTGGGCTAATGAGGAAGGAGTACATATTGTGACCGAGATCGGAGAATCTTCACAAGGACCACGCATCTTACCGATTACCGGGGAGCCGATCGAGCGTACGATCTTGACACTTGTAGCCCGATGCAACCGGTACGATAGACTGCTAGGGAATATGCGATGGGAGCAGAAGAAGGTACGCGACAACCTGAAGCAAGTGGAGCACCTTAAGAAGAAGGTTCTGTCCCTAGAAGATCTGGGGAAAGAGACTGAGCAGAGGATTGAGCATGTTCCTACGCAAGTGTCCGAGACCGCACTATAGACCCTACAGGAGCAGGTGTCCCGATTGACGGAGGATCGCCAGAGGGATGCTGCCAGGATTACCAATTTATATGACCAAGTATTTGAGGCTGAGAGGCACCTGAGCCTCGAGAGACAGAGGACCACCATGGCAGAGCAGAGAGCTACACTTGCTACCCAGAGAGTCATTGCAGCGGAGCTCAGGGCAACATCTAGAGGCTACTAGCGCTCTAGCTGAGTTCAGCATGTGTTGGTTGTATGTTACATATAATCTAACTTTTGATAACATTATAATATGAAGAGACATGCCGCCCCGCCAAGCAACAATGACGGCAGCACAGATGGAGGTCCTGGTTAACCAAAGAGTAATTGTAGCTGTAACAGCCTTACCGAACAACCAGAATGCAAGAGGACAAGGACAAAATCCCCCAGTATGCACCTACAAGCTTTTCCTTGACTGTAAACCGCTCTCTTTCAATGGGTTGGATGGAGCAGTTAACTTAGTACGATGGATTGAGAAAGTAGAGTCTACTTTCGAGATGTGCAACTTTCCGGTAACTTCAAAGGTGAAATTCGCTACTAGAACTTTTGAGGGACAAGCCCTCACCTGGTGGAAATTCAATGTCCAAGCGATGGGCTTGGAAGCAGCGAATGCTATGCCATGGGCAGACTTCAAGAAGTTGTTAAGTGATGAGTACTGTACACGGAACGAGATCCAGGATCTTAAGGAAAAGTTTTGGAACCTGAAAATGAATGGACCAGATGTGGTGGATTACACGTCAAAATTTCATGATTTGGCAGGATTGTGTCCTCAAATGGTAACACCTGAAGAGAAACGTATTGAGCGTTATCCGTGGGGACTGGCCCCACAAATCCAGGGAATGGTATCATCTTCTGAACCTACAACAATCCAGCAAGCAATCCGATTGGCGCACAAACTGACGTCCCAGGCTGCTCGTCAGGGACTCTTTGATAAACCTGCTGATAACAAGAGAAAGTGCGAAGGTAGTTCTTCAAGGTCATTTAATCCGCCAACACCACAGAAAAGGAAAGAAACTACCCGAGCCTACACCGCAGGTCAAGCTGACAATAAGCCGAGGAGAGCTTACGCGGGAACCCTACCAAAGTGCAATCAATGCAACTTTCACCACAACGGCACTTGTGAGGAAGAAAGGCACCAGAAATGCAAGAGGATTGGCCATGAGGCCAAGGATTGTAGAATGAGAGGACCGGTTCCAAACACTGGAGCAACTCGTGCTTGTTACACTTGTGGGCAGAATAGACATTTTTCAAGGGATTGCCCAAAGAACAGGAGGCCAGGAAACAACAACAAAACGCCAAAGGGCGAGCTTTGTGATTGGAGCAGGAGAAGCCAAACAGAACCCCGACACCGTCACGGGTACGTTCCTTCTAAACAACCATTATGCATCTATGTTATTTGATACTGGTGCTGAAAGAAGCTTCGTATCTAATAAGTTTAGTCCATTACTTGGTATCGGACCTACCATTCTAGATAACGAGTATACCGTAGAACTAGCTGATGATAAATTAATCAAAACCAACCACATTAGTCCGAGCTGTGTCCTAGAAAAACTTCTTCTTCTTTTTTTTTTTTTTTTGGAAATTACTTGGACAGTTCTGCCTGTAGTTTCGATAGGCTCTACTTCAGTCGAAACAAGGCTAGTTTCGATAGAGGCAGTATCGAAACAAGAAGTTTCGATAGAGAGATTCTTCAATCGAAACTATAGTTTCGATAGGAGATTCTTCAACCGAAACTAGTAGTTTCGATACCCTCTAGTTTCGATAGCCTAGTTTCGACAGCCTAGTTACGATGTCTTCTACTTCTGATTTAGGGCAACACCAGTAGTTTTGATAGAAAATGTTCAGCCGCCACATAGTTTCGATTGACCATCTTCAACCTTCAGCTACTTCGATACCCCCAATCCAGGTCTGAAAAATGCTTCAAAAGCCTTACATCTTCAGATTTTGAAAGTGGAAATGTAGAACAGCAGTCACGAACCTGCTACACATCAATTTCTTCATGTTTAACATCTCAATGGCGGGTTTTTTTTTTATTTTCGAGCAGATTCGAGAGCAATAAGAGCCACCATGGCTCTGATACCACTTGTAGGTCCTGAGCAGACCTGAAAGAACAGATCTGCGGAGAAATTCTTCAAACAGTCCGGATTGAGAGGCGGAATCTCTGGATCCGGTATTACTCTCGAATCAGAAATGGTAGAGACGGGTGCAGAAATCACAAACACGAACAGAAACATATGAAAATGAAAAGAACAGATAATTGAAAGCATAAAACGTATGATTCTTTGATTGAAATGAAAATTAAAAGGCTCGATCATACACTAACAATTATCTCACCCCAGGGTGAGCTCCCCCTGGGGTGGTGATTCCCTCTACAGACACACTCACTCCTAATGGGTATTATACTATATATAGGAGGCCTCATGTGCCTTGTTTTCCAAGCCACCTGCCAAACAAGCCTGAAAAATAGGCATCGAAACTAGGTAGTTTCGATTGAACAAATGTTCAACCGAAACTACTAGTTTTGATTGAACAAAATTTCAACCGAAACTACTAGTTTCGATACTGTAGTTTCTATTGACAGCATCAGTCTCATTTCTATACCCAACACGTTAAACTTGGGAGTTTTGACGTGATTATCGGTATGGACTGGATGTCCAAGAATGGAGCAGAGATTGAATGCCATGAAAAAATTATCAGATTACCCCTATCAGATGGAGAAACACTTGCAATACAAGGAGAAAGGAGCAGGATTCCTCTGAATATCATCTCATGTATGAAAGCCCAGAAGTATCTACGGAAAGGATACTATGCCATCTTAACACATGTAACGGAGAACCGGACAGAAGAAAGAAAGGTCGAGGACATACCAGTTGTTCGTGATTTTCCTGAAATATTCCCTGAAGACTTACCGGGACTCCCACCACAGCAACAAGTCGAATTACGAATCGACCTTACCCCAAGAGTTACCCCGATAGTGCGGTCACCGTACCGACTGGCGCAGTCGGAAATGCAGGAGTTATCAAACCAACTACAGGAGTTGCTAGATAAAGGAGTTATCTAACCAAGTCATTCACCTTGGGGAGCACCTGTCTTATTTGTCAAGAAGAAAAGACGGATCATTCCGTATGTGCATCGACTACAAGGAAATAAACAAAGTAACCATCAAGAACCGTTACCCTCTACCTAGAATAGACGATTTGTTCGACCAACTACAAGGATCGAGTTATTACTCCATGATCGATTTACGGTCAGGGTACCATCAGCTGAGAATCCAAGAGGAGGACATACACAAGACGGCATTCCGAACTCGATATGGACACTACGAGTTTTTAGTTATGCCATTCAGTTTGACCAATGCACCCGCAATGTTTATGGGTCTTATGAACCGTGTGTGCAAACCCAACCTAGACAAGTTTGTTATTGTGTTCATTGACGATATCTTGATCTATTCTCACAGCGAGGAGGAACACGTTGAACATCTAAGACTCGTTTTAGAATTATTGAAAACCGAGAGGTTCTACACTATGTTTTCAAAGTGCGACTTCTGGATTAAAGAAGTGCATTTCCCAGGTCACGTGGTAAATGAGATGGGCTTACACGTTGCAAATGCCCTAAGTAGGAAAGAACAACTCAAACCACGCCGAGTGCGAGCACTAACCTTGACAATCCACACAAATCTACCTATCCAGATACGTGACGCTCAACTCGAGGCACTCAAGGAGGAAAATTTGGAAAATAAAGGCCTACGAGGCATGGAGAAACTGTTTGAGATCAAATCCGATGATGTGCGTTACTACATGGACCGGATATGGGTACCAAACCATGGGAACTTAAGACACTTAGTGATGGATGAGGCATATAAGTTGAGGTATTCAATTCACCCTGGTTATGACAAAATGTACCATGACCTCAAGACAAACTACTAGTGGCCAAACATGAAAGCCGAGATTGCCACCTATGCCAGAAAATGTCTAACCTACGCCAAGGTTAAGATGGAATACCAGAAACCATTAGGGTTACTACAGCAGCCAGAAATTCCACATGGAAGTGGGAACAAATTTCAATGGACTTCGTCACGAAGTTACCCAAAACGCTGAGCGGATACGACACTATCTGGGTGATCGTTGACCGTTTAACCAAATTCGCACACTTCCTTCCAGTCAAAGAAAATGATAAAAAGGAGAAGTTAACCCGGCTTTACCTAAAGGAAGTAGTTTCAAAGCATGGACTACCGATCTCCATCATCTAAGATAGGGATAGTCATTTTACTTCCCGATTCTGGCAATCATTACAAGAAGCGTTGGGAACACGCTTAGATTTAAGCACTGCCTATCACCCATAAACAGATGGTCAAAGTGAACGAACCATCCAAACACTAGAAGATCTATTCAGAGCTTGTGCGATAGATTTTGGCAACAGCTGGATACTCACCTACTATTGGTCGAATTTTCATACAACAACAGTTACCACACGAGTATCAAGGCAGCACCATTTGAATCACTTTATGGAAGAAAGTGCAGATCACCACTCTGCTGGGCTGAAGTCGGAGATAGTCAGCTCACTGGACCAGAGCTTGTCCACGAGACCACCGAAAAAAATTTTAAAATCCGAGATAGACTAAAATCCACTCAAGATAGATAGAAAAGCTACGCTGATCAAAAGCGTAAACTAGTGGAGTTTCAAGTAGGTGACAAAGTGTTACTGAAAGTTGCGCCTTGGAAAGGTGTAATCTGATTTGGCAAATGTGGGAAACTGAACCCCCGCTACATAGGACCATTCGAGATCCTGCAAAGGATTGGCCCTATTGCCTACCGACTCAACCTACCGGAAGAGCTACATAATATCCACAATGTATTCCATGTGTCCAACCTAAAGAAGTGTCTACACGATGAGACACTTACAATACCTCTTGAGGAAGTATAAATCGACGAACAACTACATTTCGTCGAAGAACCTGTGGAAATCATGGACCGCGAGGTTAAGCAATTGAAACAAAGTCGCATTCCGATAGTCAAGGTTCGATGGAATTCTAGACGCGGACCAGAGTTCACATAGGAGCGTGAAGATCAGATGATGCGCAAGCACCCACACTTGTTTCAAACCACACCATCAGCTATTACCGCAAGCTGAATATCGGGACGAAATTCCTTTCAACCGGGGGATAATGTGACACCCGAAAAATTTTAGGTTGATATCCATTCCCGACTGAGATACAAATTACATTATTAGACATGCATCACACTTAATTTTATAGTAATTAAGTCCATTTCACACTTAGCAAGTCAATCCGTTTACACGTGTCGGTAATCCGAAAGATTACCCGGTCAAACACGCGTCCTCCAGCACGACCGTTGATGACAATTAAAAACAAATACCTAGACATATAATCTATGTGTGAAATATATATGTAACACTGTGATTTAATTAATCATGCCTATATGAATTTTTCGGTGATTTATGGAAATACTTTTATTTTCAGCACAGTCCAATAGACACGAAGTGTGCAGTAGCTAGGTCCATAATTCTAAGCAGACACTGAGACATATATTTGGTGTGCACAAATTACATGTAGTAATGTGAAATGTTATTTCAAGACTCTGTGAATTTTCTGAGAAACTTTCTATTTCAACGTTGTCCGGCCAGTTTGAAGTATGTACCGACATTTCCAAATAAAAATCTGAAAAATTTATATGTTAAACATACCAATATGAGTCACCATATTTTTAAATAATTTCGTTCATACCTATTCGGGATTTCCGTCAATAAATCGGTTACTATTAATTTTTTACCACCCGGAGTCAAATGACCCTATAAATACTCCCCACCTCCACCCATTTCTTCTCCTCCACTCTTCCACTCTCTCTCCTCCCTCTTCCCCTCTCTTGGCCGAGATCACCTCCACCACCATCCATCTTCATTTTTTTGTTGTTTTAATCTCTATTTCATCCAAAATCAAGCATCCAAGTGAAGATTATCAAGTTTGTAAGAGATTTGATCCATCATTTCCTTCATATTTTCAAGTTTGGTAAGATCAAACCCACTTTTTCTCCATTTTCATCTTCATGTTCTTATGAACATGCATACAAAGAAAACCCATTTTTATGAAAGATTATCCATACATTCTTGAAGGAAATGTGTTTTAAAACTAAAAAGGTACATATTGTTGGTGATTTTGAACTCGGATTTTGTTCATAGGCTCGGTTTCCATTTAAGGAAACTTTATTATGTATGCATGTGCTATTTGATGATGAGGTTTTGTTGGTTTGATGATGGATTATGTTGTAATAATAGTTGTAGATGATTAATATATGAAAACTTTGTTGACAAAAGTGATGGATGATACATGCATGCTCGGTTTTTCTATTTTAGGAAACTTTAATTTTGGGTTTCATGTTAGATGCCATGTTTAGGCTGATTTGATGATGGAAAATGGTTTGATATGCATAAAGAATGGATAATATGTGTAGATTTGCTATCTAGAACTTTTGATTATATGAGATTTCATGCTCGGTTCTATTTATAGTAACTTTAATTTTCGGGTTTTTGTTAAAAGAAATTATGATGTGATTTGTTTGGTGGAAATGATGCATAAAAACTAGATATAGAGATTGTATGATTTTTTTTCGGTAAAATCACATGTCCATGATGCTTTTTAGCTCGTTTTCTATTTTTAGAAACTTTATTTCTTGACATGTATGAAAACTTGGTGTTTGGGTGTATTCAAAGCATGAAATTAGTGTAGTGAACATTATGGAAGAATGATTGACCAAAATGATGGATTAAAATGCATGTGTATGAGTTTTAGAGCCCGGTTTCTAAATAAGGAAACTTTATTCTTTCAAGAGTTATGATTGCAAGTTATTAACATGATTAGAAGGTCTAAATAACTTAGTAACATGTAACTAAGTGCATTGTATGATAATACATGATATTATCCATGAACTTGACAATTTGACTGGATCTTGCTATAATAGGAAACTTTAATTATCCGAAACTCGCATGTTTGTCTATTTTTAGCAAGTAAACATTGAAATGTTATATATATGTTATAGCACGCCTAATTTCATGTGTGAACATCAACTTTGCATAGTTGCCATATTTATGACTAAAAAACTAGACTTTCCAATTAGGGAAACTTTAATGTATCAAAAGTTGTGTTTCAAGTTCTAAATTCCAATCGAATTTGCCAATGTGTTTATTATACGATAATAGACTATTTCAAAGTATGTTTGAATTCTATGTTAGGATTTGAATGCTTAAGTCCAACGTGTCACCAATGGGTCGTCGAGTCAAAACATCTTTGAAACGTCAAAGTCACTTTTCAAACAACTCTTTGGATGCATAGAGTTCATAGTCAAGCATTTACAATACTTAGACCTTAAAGTCCTAAATTTTTCCTAGGGCACGAGTAGGTCGTCTCATTTAGCCGGATTTGCTAAGACTTGCATATCATTACCGCATTATCAGGTGAGTTCTCACAGCCCCGTTTCACTCATTTTCCATTTTGGGGTTAGATACATGCTCAAGTACATTTTTTTCAAAAATCATATTTCCATGCTTACACAGTTACATTAATTATATAAGTTGTACATGGTGTGTACCTCTCAGAGTCAACTGTTAATTTTTCCACAAGCGAGGTGATCATGAACAATACTGTTAGGTTTAACAACCCCGGGTTAGTAGCGCTAACTTCGACTGGAGGTCAAACAGGTACATAATTGACCTAATCCATTCATGTGCAAGGCACAAAGAGGCCAACCACATCTTTTTCCTTTTTCAGTGGCTACAGTTGAGTTTCGGTTGGCGGATTTATGATAATTTTTGGTTTTGTCTGATCAACAATGATTGTGTAGAGTACATATGCTTTCCATGCATTTTTAACATATGATTTTCCATGCATTGTCAATATATGATTTTCCAAAACATTTCATGATATGATTTCAATTACATATAACCTGCGAACTCACCAACTTTATGTTGACCCATTTTAGCATGTTTATCTCAGTTCGTTGAATGCATAGGATATGTGGCTAGGATGCACCCACTGGAGTCACACACACATCATGCATGGCATCCTATTTTTATAAACAATATTTTATCATCCTTTTTTTCTAATGTTGTAAACATTTAAACATTGCTTCCGCACTGTTACTTTGGACCATGTCAAACCCTATTTTGGACTCGTTCGAGTTATGCATAAAACAGGTAGTTTGAAAATCATTTAGTGGTCAGTGGTCATTCAAAGTAATTCAATGGTAAAGATCCTCTCGAGTCACGCCCCTCGGGTATAGCCCGGAAATGGAATTTTGGGGGTGTGACAGAATACGAGTTAATATGTCTGTAGGTCCCGGGAGCCTCGTCGCGCATCGGATATACACGGACCTGTTCTGTGATTTGTGTGGGAAAAAAGAAACGAGACAGAGAAAACACGAACAAAGACAACAGATAATGAAACGACACGTAATCCATAACAAAGAAGTCATCCCGTATTACAGACTACATACCGAAGGAGCACACATCTCTCATCTAAGCTCACGGTCGAGGGGTCGGGAGAGCTCTTCCCGACCCGGACACCTCTCAACCTTGTTCCAGAAGTTCCACCTACAAATGAAGACAAGTCTTCTATTTATAGGGGAAGGAAAACTACTTGCGTACTTGACAAGTACGCAAGGTGGTCATGCGTACTTGACAAGTACGTAAGGCAAAAGCCTTGCGTACTTACTAAGTACACAGGACCAAACTGGTGTGCAGGCTAAGTACTCAGGAACACCGTCCTGCGTACTAGCCACGTACACCGATACATAGAATTTAATCTATAGTTACAAAACATGCTTCTACAAACTCCCTCTTAACTATAGCATCAAATTCTATCTATCTCTAACACTGATATACATCAGTTTACAAAGAATGTCCTAACAGACTCCCTCTAAACTAATGACATCACGTGTCTTCTGGCGAGACTTGATCTTCTGGCATTCCACTTGAGATCTTCAAATCTTCAAACTTCAGTCTTCAGTTGCCGAGTGATGACAAACCCGACTCCCTCATAACTGTAGCTTTCATTGTAGACCAAACCAAGTGCTTCAATAAGAACCAATTAACCCAACACAACTCATTGTAGTTCATCCTCTCAGATGTAGCAACCTCCACCCTGACTTAGAATTCTGAGTTTGACAATGTCTTCCTAAACAGGTAACAATAGTAGACTAAGACAACTCCAAATCAGCTGGCATATGATAGATAGTTTGAGTTTCCAATAACCTGCATCAAACTAATCAGCTCCCATAGGAATTGCAGTAAGATAAACTTAAGTCTTCAAGCAGATGTGTCCAACTCTATCCTGTATCTTCACGAGTCAACCAAATTCCTGAAGATGTTCATTTCCAATATCCCCTTTTAGTTTAAGCTCCATCTGACTAGACCAGAAAGAAGGGTTTGTTTCCTATCCCATCGGCCAATGATAAAAGGTTCCATCTTTAACTAATAATCCAACGAATATCCTGCTTCATCTTGAAAACAAATGATAGAATCAAACACGAAAAATAAAGTTTACACGAGAAATCATAGTTGAGATCCACGTTACGTCAAAGAGGTATATATATAGGAAGTACCAACGTCTTTTCCACCACCTCTTTAATGTCTCATGAATACTAGATTTATCCCCCTCATTTCTCTTTAAACTATGTCCAGCTTCATCATCACTTCACTCAAATCCTCAAACAGCATAACTAGCTAACTCCAGGATTTTATTCTTTTATTCCTTTGCAAAGATCCAAAACAGCAAATCCTTGGGTTCAAGTTGTTCCAGTATTCATCCCCTATTAAATAAGTATCCCGGATACTCGTAGCCTACATATTCAGGTTTGAATACCTAAACAAGTTGATTCCCTTTCTAAAAGACCAAAAGCAGCCACATCTTCACAAATAGAACGAGACCTTTAGCCGATGACGACCCAATTGCTCCCATTAGTTTAGCATTCATACCCTATTAAATAAGTATCCCGGATACTCGTAGCCTACATTTTCAGGTATGGACCTGTAGAACCAAAGACTGATTGTTACAAAATTATTCTAAGTACAAGTTGCTGCTGATAGGCTTATCAGCAGCATTCAGCACAAGTTGCTGCTGATAGGCTTATCAGCAGCAGTCCGCACAAGTTGCTGCTGATAGGCTTATCAGCAGCAGTCATCCATGTTTGCTGCTGATAGGCTTACCAGCAGCAACCTTCACTCTTTGCAGTTGATAGCTCTATTCACTGAAAACCAAACGTTGCAGCTGACTATCCAGGCCAAGCGTCTCTGACACCTTTCTGCAAAAGCAACTGACAGACTCAAAGCAGAAGGAACCGCTATGGTCAACCAATGACGGACAACAATACACTTCTCCAAGCATGCAAACAATCATGAATAAAGAAAACGTTTCAGTAAAGTTAACTAGATTAGCCTTTACGTGTAATGTAAATTAATAAACAAGATCAACGGCTTGTGTTCGATCTGATCCTTAGAATCAAGGGTCTGTCTTGATTCTAAGTTACTATAAATACTGAGTTGCCACTTCATTGTATGTGTGCTTGTAGTGCTTGTCATACTTATTCATTGAGTTTCTCACTTGTAATCTTTGCATTCACAAAAGCTTAATACAACAGTGTTTATCAGTATTCTTTGTGTTTACTTGATTATAAATTGTGTAGTTGATTTTGTTTCCGCCAACCTCAACTAAGAACAGAACCATCTTGTATTCTCACGATCCTACAAGTGGTATCAGAGCTTTGGCTCAGATTAAACAAACTAACATTTGTGTAATCATCTCTGGTTCTATTCTAAACTCTCTCTTTGATCAAGTCACCCAAAAACAAAACAAAAATGGCACAGAGCAATGGCTTTGAAGATATTGGCAGCATCAACCGACCACCAAGGTTGGTATCTGGAGAAGACTATGACATGTGGAAAAATCGCATGGAAAGCTTCTTCTGTTACCAGGAATACGGAATGTGGAGATCCATCAAGGAGGGTCCATATATTCCCATGGTGGCCTCTGCTGATGGTGGAGGGCTACAAGTCCCGAAAGAAACCTCCAAGTACTCTGAAGAGGACATCAAAAAAATGGAGGTGGACTTCAAGGCACTAGGAGCCATCCAAATGTGCCTTCCAAATGAAGTTTTTCACAACTTCAGAAGTTACAAAACTGCCAAGGAGCTCTGGGAGGCGTTGGAGAAGATGTTTGCTGGCTCTGAAGAAGTCAAAGAGAACAGAAGGGACATACTGAAGCAACAATATGAGAACTTCGTCTGGAGGGAAGGTGAGTCCTTAACTATTTTATATAACAGATTTACCTATCTTGTAGGTGAACTGCAGTGCTCCAAGGTAAAGCTGGAGAATGAAGACATTCTCAAGAAGTTCATAAGATCTCTTCCTAGTTGTTGGACATTATACACCGTGTCCATCAGAAGAACAGAGAATCTGAAGACTCTTCAGATGACTGAGCTCTTTGGCATGCTCAAAACCTATGAATTAGAAATGATTCAAGCTAAAGAAAGGAGCTCCAGTTATCAATCAGCTACCACTTTCTCCACAACCTCCTCAGCGCTTCACTCCGATCATTCCGGTCCTAGTGCAAGCAGCTACTATCCTCCCATTGTTACTCACCCTCAGACCCCAACCGCTTCACAATCTAACTCATCACCATTTCTTCTTGAGGCACCTCCTCAACAGCCAACCTCTACTGCTGTTGTCTCTGACAACTCAAGCAGCATGTACTTCATAAAAGAGGATCTGGAATGCTTTCATCCAGATGATCTTGAAGAAATGGATATTCAGCACTCATATGCCATGCTCTCCCTCAGAGCAAAAAGGTTCTATTCTAGAACCGGAAGATCATTTCCAAGCAACAACTAAAACAACAGAGTTGGGCTTGATAAAAGCAAGATCCGTTGTTACAACTGTAACCAAATGGGTAACTTTGCTAGGGAGTGCAAGGCACCTAAAGCCAATCAGGGTGCCGGCCATCAAAGACAATCCTACCAAAGTCAGCCCAGACAACAGCAGCAGCAACAAACTCCACCAGCACAAACTGCAGCCTGTGCAAATGTTGGAACTGCAGAATTCGACTGGAGTTTTCAATATGAAGATGTTCCTGTCTCCAACCAAGCACTTATGGCAGACACTGCAGAGATACCACCTCAGGTATTTGAACATCTATGCTCTCAAGCCTGCATTGATAAAGTTTTAGGTTATAGAAAACATAACCAAAACCTTATAGATCAAAATGAAGAGTTTCTTCAACTAAAATCTGAGTTCAAAAAGGTTGAAATCACTTACAAAGAAAAAATTGAATGCCTTAAGTAAGAGATTTCATCTCTAAAACATGAACAAACCAATCTTGAAACTCAGATTGATGATCTATTAGTAAAACTTAAATCAACCAGAGCTGATCTGGCAGAACAGAAAGTTCATGTTGAAAAATATGAATTTTCTTCTAAAAAGCTACAAAGACTTCTAGATATTCAAGTCCATGAAAAGGTAAAGCTTGGAGGACTTGGATATGGCAAGGAACAGTACAATACTGTTCCTCATCCAGCTGACTATGTTGCCATCTATGAACCAAGCTTCGATGTTGCAAAACTCGACACTGCAAACAGAAATCTTGATCCTCCAATGGATGAACCCCTTGTTAAAGACTGCACTACCTCATCAGAATCTGAGTTAACCTTCTCAGACCATGATGAAATCAGTACAGCCTCATCTGAAGCTGTTCTGAATAGAGTCCCAGTCCCTACTGTTCTCCCAGCTGTTCCAGCCCCTGTACCATTCAAACAGATCAGGATCAGCTATCCTCCAGGGGGAAGAAAGCTAAACATTGAAAAGGGACTAGAAGAATTTTGGTAGCATCAGTCTAGGGGGAGTTTGTAGAACCAAAGACTGATTGTTACAAAATTATTCTAAGTACAAATGCTGCTGATAGGCTTATCAGCAGCATTCAGCACAAGTTGCTGCTGATAGGCTTATCAGCAGCAGTCAGCACAAGTTGCTGCTGATAGGCTTATCAGCAGCAGTCATCCATGTTTGCTGCTGATAGGCTTACCAGCAGCAACCTTCACTCTTTGCAGCTGATAGCTCTATTCACTGAAAACCAAACGTTGCAGCTGACTATCCAGGCCAAGCGTCTCTAACACATTTCTGCAAAAGCAACTGACAGACTCAAAGCAGAAGGAACCGCTATGGTCAACCAATGATGGACAACAATACACTTCTCCAAGCATGCAAACAATCATGAATAAAGAAAACGTTTCAGTAAAGTTAACTAGATTAGCCTTTACGTGTAATGTAAATTAATAAACAAGATCAACGGCTTGTGTTCGATCTGATCCTTAGAATCAAGGGTCTGTCTTGATTCTAAGTTACTATAAATACTGAGTTGCCACTTCAGTGCTTGTAGTGCTAGTCATACTTATTCATTGAGTTTCTCACTTGTAATCTTTGCATTCACAAAAGCTTAATACAACATTGTTTATCAGTATTCTTTGTGTTTACTTGATTATAAACTGTGTAGTTGATTTTGTTTCCGCCATCCTCAACTAAGAACAGAACCATCTTGTATTCTCACGATCCTACAAGTGGTATCAGAGCCATCCCTCTCTTCTTTGAACTTAAGTGTAGAGGAACCTGACCAAAGTGATGTACCTTCTCCAACTACCACTATCAAGAGGGTACTGATTGGTCTTGCTTCCGAAAAACCCAACCCAAGTTCCTCACCCTTGAAGGTCCACTCTGGGAGTATTGAAAGAGTGGATGTGGACGAGGCTGTCACTACTGCTGGTCCATCAACTGACCAGGAGGACAGTGACAACATCTTTAAGACCTCAACCATGGCAACTCACGATGAGGGTGTTTCCTTGGAAACTCCCTTCACTGAGAGGAATCCCAGGCGCCAAGAAACCACGGGTGATGGGGATGCTGAGGCTAGGCCTACGGCCCCATCTGGGTCCAAGGATTCCACAACTGTGGATGAGGACAGACTGAAACTTCATAACATGGAATTGACGGCCAGGGTAGCTATGCTAGAGGCTGAAATGTCCAAACTAAGACACCAAGTCGCTATGCATGAAGCCCATAAATGCCCAACTTTAGTCTCTCCCTCTCTTGTATCAGTAGGCACCCAAACTGATGCTTGCCTGTCTGCTGATGCAACCAAAAAGGGGGAGTTGGTTTCTATGGAAGATGATACAGACAGTCTTGACGACTGGATTCAAGAGCAGTTTGTACTTCAAAGCTCACAATACAAGCCAGCTTTTGTCCAAGTTCATGACTTGCCAGCCCCGGATAACGAAGACGAAGAGATATCTGAAGACTGGCAGTTGGTCGTCAGGGCTGTCGATGAAATGCTGAATGATGCTGAAGACACAGAACAAACAAATGCATCATTCAGCATCCTTCCACAAGCAGCAGCCATCATTAGTCAATCATCAACCCCCCAACTATTCAGAACATCAAGGAAGTTAGAATTTGACTCCATCCTAGCTTGGGGGTATGATGGATCAGCTGAGAGGTTTTGGATTGGATGGGAGTTCAGCGGAGTAGAAGAGCTGAATTGGAACTCTCTCAATGCCCTCCAAGTCCTAGAACTGCATCTAACTGACTGCATCAACACTTCAGCAGATCTCTCAGCTGAACTTGCCATTGGCAGGTTCCATGACCTGATGGAGGATAATCTACCCAGGTTCCAAAGATTCCTACAAGCAGCACATCGGGTAGCTTATCCTGAATCTTCGTCGGCCGCAGAAAGAAGACTGTCTCCCAACAATCTTGCAATAACAAGGAGCAGTCTTCTCACTGAAGAAGAAGTTCTAGGCCTTCAAAGATTTCTGTATGCCTTCCTGGTCAAGGACTCGGACGTGCTAGGATGGGTAAGCACTAGGCTCCTTGACCACGCTTTCTTCCTAAGCAACGGTTCTGCTCTCATCATCAACACCGGGAACATCCTTCAGCTACCAACAAATTTCCTCCACAAGATCTATCTACTAAAAGCCAACATCTGCAATGACAACTCCCTTGAAAGCCAGGCGATGATAGCAATTATCAAAGCTCACCTTGAGAAGGAAGGAAGGATTGATGAGGAAGAAGATGTGTCATCCTCTGACACTGTCTCCAACTCAGATTCCCCTCCAGTTAACATCTGCGCTGCAGCTTATGAAGCAAGATCCTCTGTGAGAGAAAGGCTGCTAGAACTTACAGATCCTGAGTGCCAAACTGAAGACCTTCCCTTATCTACCTCTCAACATGTCAATGAAGCCGAGGCAGAGATCCCAACAGCACAACAATCAGCTGTTTCTGTGATCAGTGAAGCCAGAGCAGAGGCACCCAATGTTAATAAAGGGAAGGGCATCATGACAAAAGAGGATGAAGAGAGGTTGCAAAAGGAAAAGAAAGAGAAAGAAGAGAGAAGAAGGAAAAGAGAAGAAGAAGAGTTGGCTGAAGAGATGGCTCAAAAACAAAGGCATGAAGATAGAAAGGCAGCCATACTTCTCAGACAACAGACAATCCAGCTGTATGCCAAACAGCTGGATGAAATGAAGGTAAAAGTCCATGCAGGGTCTCAAGTTGAGGAAGATGAACAACTTGCTAGACAACTGCAGGAACAGTTTGCAAAAGAAGAAGAAGAAGAAGCTACAAAGAAAAGGAAGGAAGATGCTAAGTTTAGAATCACTGATTCTAAATTAGCAAAAGAATTAAGGGAGGAGTGGACTGAAGCTCTGATCTCTCAAGGTGAGGATGCAGACTACCTTGAAAAACTGTCAAACAAAGAGATCTATAGAGCCTTCATGGGTCAGCAGGGGGAATTGGCAAGGAAAAAGAAAGATGAAGAGAAAGAAAAAGCTCAACAGAAGTCAAAGAAAGCCATTGCCCTTAATCTAAGGACCCATGAAGAAAGGAAGAAGATGACTGACTTCCTTAAGGCAAGGGGAGAAAGTGGAAAAAGGTTAGGTCCCATGTCCTTCATGAACCTACAAGCCCTGTATACAACAGTGAAAAAGGAAGAGGAAGAAAGACTGGAAAAGAGACCAGTCAAGAAACAAAGAACCTCTGCACCAGAAACTACTTCCTCTCTCCAAACACCATCCACAAACATCCCCAAGCCTTCCACTCCTCCACCCAAAAAGTCCAACTCATCCCACCCAGCTCCCACTCATCAACAGCCTCCCTTGAAGATACCCAAACCCACTCCTAAACCAGAAGACTCAAGAAATATAGTTAACTGGTTCTACAATTCACAAGATCAAGTGTTTGAGATCTTCAGGGGGAGAACTGAGAGAAGAAGATCCACTTACAGGTCTGTTGATGAGGTTCTGCAATTACCTGATTCCGATCTTCAAAGAATTTTAGAGCTGGGTGAAGCTCATAAGCCTACAAATGAGAGTGGGAAACATCTTATGCTAGCTATCAGACACTACTTCAATCCTAGCAAAGATGTGGTCATGAATATCAAACCACTCAAGTCTCACTCTCCATTTGTATCTTGGTCCTATAATGCTAATTTGGATGAATTCACTTTGATTGATATAAAGAAGCAGCAGATGAGATGTTCAAGCAAAGCTATCTACAAAATCCCACACAAAGACATCAAGACTCTGTCTGAACTTCCATTGAATAATCCCAGCAAGGATCAAAGAGGCTATGAGGTGGAAAGAATAGTCAGCCATATGCAAAAGCTTCAGCAACAAAGGGACTAGAAGAATTTTGGTAGCATCAGTCTAGGGGGAGTTTGTAGAACCAAAGACTGATTGTTACAAAATTATTCTAAGTACAAATGCTGCTGATAGGCTTATCAGCAGCATTCAGCACAAGTTGCTGCTGATAGGCTTATCAGCAGCATTCAGCACAAGTTACTGCTGATAGGCTTATCAGCAGCATTCAGCACAAGTTGCTGCTGATAGGCTTATCAGCAGCAGTCATCCATGTTTGCTGCTGATAGGCTTACCAGCAGCAACCTTCACTCTTTGCAGTTGATAGCTCTATTCACTGAAAACCAAACGTTGCAGCTGACTATCCAGGCCAAACGTCTCTGACACCTTTCTGCAAAAGCAACTGACAGACTCAAAGCAGAAGGAACCGCTATGGTCAACCAATGACGGACAACAATACACTTCTCCAAGCATGCAAACAATCATGAATAAAGAAAACGTTTCAGTAAAGTTAACTAGATTAGCCTTTACGTGTAATGTAAATTAATAAACAAGATCAACGGCTTGTGTTCGATCTGATCCTTAGAATCAAGGGTCTGTCTTGATTCTAAGTTACTATAAATACTGAGTTGCCACTTCATTGTAAGTGTGCTTGTAGTGCTTGTCATACTTATTCATTGAGTTTCTCACTTGTAATCTTTGCATTCACAAAAGCTTAATACAACAGTGTTTATCAGTATTCTTTGTGTTTACTTGATTATAAATTGTGTAGTTGATTTTGTTTCCGCCAACCTCAACTAAGAACAGAACCATCTTGTATTCTCACGATCCTACAGGACCCTTAAACAATGTATGACAAGTGGTATCATCCAACAAAAATCTCGTCTGTGTTTCGCCAAGCCACATCGTATACAAATTCTGGTCCAGAAAAACCAAAATTACTATCTTCTCAAGAATGGGCGAAACACGCGTAAAAATGATCACTAAAAATTTTGGCCAAGAAAAGTTTTCCCGCCACTAAAAATCCGAGTTTTTTTTTTATTTTTTTAATCCCAGATGCTAGTTCATGCGTACTTAGTAAATACGCACATAAAGGGTGCTCATGCGTATTTAGTAAATACGCAAAGCCAAGTGCTCATGCGTATTTGATAAGTTCGCAAAATGCCCATGCGTACATGCTAAGTACGCAGAGTCAAATACTCATGCGTACTTAACAAGTACGCATGACAACTTCTCTTGCGTACTTAGTAAGTACGCAGGACAAAACCCATGCGTACTTAGTAAGTACGCAGAAAAGCTGAATTTGCGTACTTATCAAAAAGTAACAGCGTTGTTGACGGATCTTGAGGAAAATGCTCGAAAAGTGTTGGATTTGATAAATTGATGCTTCCAAAAGGTTAGAAATCATCTTCTAGCAAACCCTTAGCCTTCCAAACACCAAATGAAGTGATAACAAACTCGGATTTAAGGATTTTTGGTCAAAAAGTAAGAACTCAGATCTGCTCCAAAAACCCTAAAACACGAAACTGGAACACAAATCAACGAACACCGAGGCTCTGATACCACTTGTAGGTCCCAGGAGCCTCGTCGCGTAGCGGATATACACGGGCCTATTCTGTGATTTGTGTGGGAACAAAGAAACAAGACAGAGAAAACACGAACAAAGACAACAGATAATGAAACGACACGTAATCCATAACATAGAAGTCATCCCGTATTACAGACTACATACCGAAGGAGCACACATCTCTCATCTAAGCTCACGGTCCAGGGGTCGGGAGAGCTCTTCCCGACTCGGATACCTCTCAACCTTGTTCCAGAAGTTCCACCTACAAATGAAGACAAGTCTTCTATTTATAGGGGAAGGAACACTACCTGCGTACTTGACAAGTACGCAAGGCAAAAGCCTTGCGTACTTACTAAGTACACATGGTTTGGTCATGCGTACTTGACAAGTACGCAAGGCAAAAGCCTTGCGTACTTACTAAGTACGCAGGACCAAACTAGTATGCAGGCTAAGTACTCAGGAACACCCTCTTGCGTACTAGCCACGTACACCGATACATAGAATTTAATCTATAGTTATAAAACATGCTTCTACAATGTCGGCACATGAGCCTATAACCAAACCTAAACCTGTCAAATGATGTTGCCCAACCCCGTGCCATCACGGTAATGTGTTTTAGATTATGCTGCACCCAGACGATCATGTGGATCGTGCGATTAGCGCAACTAACCCTTGGTGGGGAGCTCAATCCCAATAGTACTATTCACATATTCCTCGGCTAAGTCCATAGCTAATGGTTATAGTATATGTATGGTCCACGATCACAAAAGAGTTACGTTCACCCATGTTAACATACAGATCAAAGGTCTTGTTTTCCAATCATTGTCTCAAAAGAAAAGTTCAGGCATATTAAATAAATAAGTTTCATGTAAGTTTTAACATCAGTTGAAGTATGTTTCGTGTTTTCAAACGTGTTATGCAACTATGTTTCTCCCCCGATGTTTCTAAAACATTTAAAAGTTAAAAGGGGCAGTGAACTCACCTGATAACGTGTCAGGAACAATAATGTCCTTCCGGTAGAAATGGGAACCAAAGTCCTCATAATACGACAGTAGCGGTCTATGTCCTACTCGAGTCATACAATCCATGTAGATACTTAAAGATCTTTGTTGACTAACCCGAATATTATAAATTAAGTCTAAACTCGTGTCGAGTTATTACTTGTGCAGTTGAGCTCTGTCGATTCCTAACGGTGTTACCGATTCAGCATACGATGTCGGTTTATCATTCGGTAATATTAGTTTCTTAGATCGAATCGGGATTCATAACTCAAATATGTTTCAATAGTTATATTCAAAAATATAAGTATGTCGTGGACACGATCGTATGAAGCTATGCGTGCGTATATTTAATGATAATAATTTAGGTCCGTGTGTCCTTTAACAAAATGTATGTAACTATATGATTTAGTAAAATAATTTTAGGACTTGTAGTATATTCGTACGCATATTTATAAATATAAATATATTCATACGTTTATATAGTTTCGAAATATAGTTGATCGCATTATGTTTTGAAATAAACGTTCATTAATAGGATTTGCTCGCCTTTATGTATACATATACGTGTGACACACCAACGTTGGTATTTTTTTATCATATTCTGTTTGCTCGTGTCATAACTGAAGATATATATATATATATATATATATATATATATATTTAAATTCATCCTAAAATATAATCATATACTAATTTATTTTCTCATAAAACATATGTTTATATTTTATGTACAATTATATGAAATATCATTTAAGACAAGTATTAAAAGTATATAGTTACATGTATATTTATACTATTTATTCATGAGATGTTAACGTGTTATGTTTCAAAATTGTTCATACCAAAATATATTCAAAAAACGCCAAAGTCATATGTTTATTTACACTAGTATTTGAATATTATATCTAACCAATAATCGTCCGATTTATTTTTATGATGGGGACATATATATATCTTGAATATATATACACACACACATATAAATGTGTTCGAATCCAAAACATCGTATTATAAAATAATTGTTTTATTTCATATAAAATGTAAAGACTCGTAATTACATATTTTTTAACGAACACTTTTTCATAAACACCAAAAATATATTTTACAGATTGGTGTCATTTTTTAAACTCTCGCTTATTCGGTAACGTTATAAATTGATTCGTATAAGTATCAAAATGTCAAATGTAATACTCCGAATACGGGTTTATAATTAGTATCATCGTTATCCAAAATATCCCAAATAATAAGCATCAATTATTTAAATATATTACGAGTACTTTGTAGCTATGCATATGACGAAAGTTATACATACAATTCGTGTATATATATATATATATATATATATATATATAATTTGGAGGAAACCTCTCGCTAATAACACGTTAACTCGAATCGTTAATATTTATTGTTAGATTAATATTTATTTTTATTATTAACGACTTATTTAGGCTCGACACGACTTAACCGCACACGCGTTTAGTTTTCTTATGCTTAAATGTAAATTGGTGAGGCGCGTGTTTATACCTTTTGACTCGTACGCGAATTCCCTAGGAGACCAATGACATCATTTGACTTGGTTTTGCATTCTGATCGTTTCTCCGCTTGTCATACATGTCGTTGACCCCCCCCCCTTGATTTTCGTGGACCAAAACCTGAGACCGTCGGGAACGACCCGAACAGTCCCGCTCCATCGGGTGACGTCCCGTCTCCATTGTAACCTTTCAAAGTTCTAGTTTAAGTCACGGGAAGGAAACACGACCACTCAAAGTTTCTAAGTCTTGAAACGCCCCAAAACGGGTACATCTCATAGTTGGCACACAACATAACAAACATAGTTCTTAAACCGGAAATCAGAATCTATTACAGCGGAAGTCTTTAATTCAAATCATTCATCAAACTATAACATGAAATATTGTCTATAACATGAACTATCAGGATTGGAAATGTCAGTCTTCAATACCGCAGCCCGATGTCCATGCTATCCAGCCCACATGGCTCTTTCACTTTTCTTTAGCTTTACCCTTTTTACCTGCCATGCATACTAAAAGTCAGCTAACGCTGGTGAGTTCTCTCTTTACTTTAAACTGTAAACTTTATCTTTGGTAGCTTAGTTTTATTAAAATAAAATAAGCTTTACTTTCACTTTCTTTGAAATAAACTTTTAACTATTACTTTAAAACTTTACAACGTTACAATTATAAATCTGTTACGTTACTATCTGTCATTAAAACTTTATCTTTAAGGAAACCCGTTAGGGTGTCCCACTGTACTCTGTCTATCATTTCACTTATACTTGACAAGTGACTTTATCATACTTTAACTATCACATATGGATCGTGGTCCGAGGACCAGATCCCTATCTTGCTTACACCTCAGGGTAAGACTTTTACTTTAGCGCTGCCCACACCTCAGGGTGGGACTTTCTTTCTCGCTTGCACGTTAGTGCAAGACTCCTTTAGCATTGCTCACACCTCAGGGTGAGACTTTCTCGCTTACACCGAAGTGAAGACTCCTTTAGCATTGCTTACACCGAAGTGTAAGACTCCTTTAGCATTGCTTACGCCGAAGTGTAAGACTCCTTTAGCATTGCTCACACCTCAGGGTGAGACTTCTACTTTAGCATGCCTGCAGGACTTTCTACTATGCAACTATTATGCAATGCAATTACACTATTACACAAATAGAAATGCAATCACATAACTTTCATATAGACAAATAACACATATTAACACATAAGCATATAACATGGTATTTGTCACTGTCACTGTCACTGTCACTGTCGAGCTGTACCGAAGTACGGCTCCTTTATCGTTCTTTCTTTAGCTCATTGTTATCTTTCAAAAACTTGTTTAAAAGATAATACTATGCTCTTCTGTTCTTTATCTTTCATTTTATAAAAATAACATTTTTATAAAATACTATACTTTGCCTTTCATTTTATAAAAAATAACATTTTTATAAAAGACTATACTTTGCCTTTCATTTTATAAAAATAACATTTTTATAAAATACTATACCAGTATGCATGCCAGCCCAAAACCATTAGGAAAAAGGGCAATAAGAACTCACCAGATGAATCGTTTCTGTTTACACCTAGCCGGTTCCTGATTGTCACTATGGTCACCCACAATCTGTATAATCAAGTCATAGGCGTAAGGCTGTGTTCCTAGGGGACACTTAGACATTACTAGGCTTGACTCAGATGTTTCGGGTCATGGTTTCATTATCGAAACTAGGTAGTTTCGAGTCCTGGCTCCTTATCGAAACTATGTAGTTTCGAGCCCTGGCTTCTTATCGAAACTAAGTAGTTTCGAGTCACTGCTTCTTATCGAAACTAAGTAGTTTCGAGTCACTGCTTCTTATCGAAACTAAGTAGTTTCGAGTCGTATGACTTATATAAATTCTTAGTTAAGGTCTTGGGTCTATATCGAAACTATGGTAGTTTCGATGGGTCTGCCCCTGTCGAAACTAGGTAGTTTCGATAGATGCGTCCATATCGAAACTAGTAGTTTCGACTGTGCAGTCTTCTTCCCCAAACAGAACCCTAGATCTGGTCCCTTTGTTCTAATCGATCAAGCTATGAACTTTTTACGTTCGAAATGTTCCATTTTCCCCCATGAACCCAAACCCGTGGTTTGTTTCCAGTTTCACACGTAAAAATCTAAACCTTTACTCGATTATTAACCCGAAACCCGAAAGTTACAAAAACTCAGATTTAGGCATAATAATTACCTGTTATAGCTTCCTTCTCGTTCCTTTATGCTCCAGAGATGTTGAGCAACAATCCTCGAGACTTTGAGCTTGATCCGAGCTTTCTCTCTCTAGACGATCTCTCTCTCTCTCTCTCTAAGGTTCTTGCGCGGGAAGAAAATGAAGGACACAGGAGGAAATGGCTACTGATTAGAAGGGTTCTTCTCAGTTTTCGGGCCCATGGGCCGGCCCCTAGCCAAGCCCACCTTCCTTTTTCTTTTATTTGGGTTTTTATTTATTTTGGGATGTTACAAGTCTACCCCTCTTACGAAAGGTTTCGTCCTCGAAACCTGTTATAAGTCAAACAGGTGCGGGTACGACTCTTTCATTTCTGTCTCGGTTTCCCATGTAGCTTCCGACCCTTTACGATGCTTCCATTGTACTTTGACTAACTGTATCGCTTTATTCCGTAACCGCTTTTCTTTCCTGTCTAGTATGGCGACGGGTTCCTCGATGTAATTGAGGCTATTATCTATATCGATGTCGTCAAGTGACACGTGTGCCGATTCGTCGGCCAGGCACTTGCGCAAGTGCGACACGTGGAAGGTTGGGTGAATTCCACTCAGCTCATCAGGTAATTCTAACCGGTAAGCGACTTCACCAACCCGTGCTAGTATTTTGAAAGGTCCGACGAATCTTGGGCTTAACTTCCCTCTCTTTCTGAATCGAATGATCCCCTTCCAGGGAGATACTTTCAATAGTACTTGATCCCCGACCTTGAATTCGATTGGTCTTCGCCTTTTATCCGCGTAGGACTTTTGACGGTCCTGTGCAGCTTTCATTCTGGCCTTGATCTGGTCAATCTTTTCAGAGGTTGTTGTGACTACCTCTAAACTCCCCAACTCTTTCTGTCCTACCTCGCCCCAACAGACCGGGGTTCGACATCTTCTACCATACAACATTTCGTAAGGCGGCATACCAATAGTGGTGTGGTGGCTGTTGTTGTATGAGAACTCTGCCAATGGTAGGTGACTATCCCAACTGCCACCAAAGTCTATAATGCATGCGCGGAGCATATCCTCTAACGTCTGGATGGTCCTTTCTGATTGACCATCCGTCTGTGGATGATAAGCCGTGCTGATGTTCAGTCTTGTACCCATTGACTCGTGAAATCTTTTCCAGAACCTCGATGTAAATCGGGTGTCCCGGTCAGATACAATTGATAACGGTATGCCATGTCGAGAGACAATTTCATTGATAAATACTTCTGCCAACTTCTCAGATGAATACGTTTCGCGAATTGGCAAGAAATGTGCACTCTTTGTCAGACGATCCACTATAACCTAAATCGTATCATGGCCTTTTGCTGTGCGGGGCAGCTTTGTAATAAAGTCCATGGTGATACGCTCCCACTTCCATTCGGGTATTTCCAGAGGCTGGATCTTCCCGTACGGTTTCTGATGCTCTGCTTTAACTTGTGAGCAAGTCAGACACTTGCTTACATATCCGGTCACATCATTCTTCATGTTAGGCCACCAATACTCTTTTTTCAAATCCTGGTACATTTTCGTGGTTCCTGGGTGGATGGAATATCGAGACTTATGGGCCTCGTCAAGTACTTTGGCCCTAAGCTCTCCGCCCTTCGGTACCCACATGCGACCACACCTGGTCCTCACTCCATGAGTGTTTAATTCTAACTTTGTCTGTTGACCGACCATTCTTTCTTTCTTTATGTTCTCTTCCTTTAGTGCTTCCTTCTGTGCTGCTTCTAGCTCTGTCATAAAATCTGGGGTTATCACTAACTGGTACGCTTTTACCCTAATAGGAGAACGATTCTCCTTACGACTTAGGGCATCAGCGACCACATTCGCCTTTCCCGGGTGGTATAGGATCTCACAGTCATAGTCTTTCAGCAATTCTAACCACCGCCTTTGCCGCATATTCAGGTCTTTCTGTTCGAAGAAATACTTCAAGCTCTTGTGATCCGAATAAATCGTGCATTTCACCCCGTAGAGGTAATGCCTCCAAATCTTTAATGCAAAAACAACTGCCGCGAGCTCCAAATCGTGAGTCGGGTAGTTAATTTCGTGGATCTTTAGCTGTCGTGACGCATACGCGATCACCTTTCCCCTCTGCATCAAAACACACCCTAACCCTTGTCCCGATGCGTCAGAATATACCACCAGGTCCTCGTTACCGTCGGGTAGTGCTAACACTGGGGCTTGGGTCAACTTCTTCTTTAACTCTTCAAATGCTTTGGACTGAGCCTGACCCCATTCGTACTTTACTTCTTTACGTGTCAACTTTGTCAGTGGCGAAGCTATCCTCGAGAAGTCCTGAATGAACCTTCGATAGTAACCTGCCAATCCCAGAAAACTCCGAATCTCGGTTGGCGTCTTCGGGGTTTCCCATTCCTGTACTGCCTCTATCTTAGCCGGGTCAACCATAATGCCGTCTGCGTTGATAACGTGACCTAAGAATTGGACTTCCTTAAGCCAGAACGCGCATTTGGAGAACTTGGCATACAACTTTTCTTTTTGTAGCGTCTCTAGTACTTCTCGAAGATGACAAGCATGATCACCTTCACTTTTCGAATAAATGAGTATGTCGTCTATAAACACTATCACCGACCTATCTAGCATCGGTCTACACACCTGGTTCATCATACTCATGAATGCTGCCGGAGCGTTCGTCAAGCCGAAAGACATCACGCGAAACTCGTAATGCCCATAACGCGTGCGAAACGCTGTCTTAGGTATGTCCTCTTCTCTTACCTTTAACTGATGATATCCCGACCGCAGATCGATCTTGGAGAACCATCTGGCGCCTTGTAGTTGGTCGAACAGATCATCGATCCTTGGTAGCGGATATTTGTTCTTTACTGTACGCTTGTTCAACTCTCTGTAGTCGATGCACATTCTCATGGCACCATCTTTCTTCTTTACGAACAGAACCGGAGCACCCCATGGAGAAATGCTTGGTCTGATAAATCCTCTATCCAAAAGTTCTTCCAACTGTACCATCAGCTCTTTCATCTCCAGAGGTGCAAGTCGGTACGGTGCTTTAGCCACGGGCTGGGCACCTGGCACTAAGTCTATCTGGAATTTTGTCTCCCGGTCAGGTGGTAACCCAGGCAACTCCTCAGGAAACACCCCCGGAAAATTACATACAACTGGTACGTCTTTTAACTCTCTCACCTTTACATCATTGTCTATCACATAGGCCAGGTAGGCCTCGCATCCGCGCCCTATATACTTCTCTGCCTTTATCATTGATATGACGTTCGTTAGTGAACCGTCGCGATCCCCGTACACCAAAACTTCACCACCGTCTGGAGCTTTGAGCTGAACTATCTTTCGTCTACATATTATCCGGGCTTCGTTGGCAGCTAACCAATCCATACCCAAAACTATATCGAATCCTCCCAAGGTCATAACATACAACCTAACTGGGAATCTATGGCCATGAATCTTTATCGTGCAATTATCTACCAATTCACTTACTATCGTGGTCTTGCCCACTGCGGTTTCCACATTAAAGGCCTGCTCTACTCTAGTAACTTTGCATTTCATTCTTTTACACTTAGAAGATGATATAAAACTCCTACTGGCACCCGAATCAAATAATACTGAAACATAAGTGTGGTCAAGGATGAACGTACCTGACACAACATCTGGGTCTCCCCTAGCCTCCTCCTGTGTCAGTGCATACGCCCGGGTCCTTGCCTTCGGCTTCTCAGGTTCTTTACCCTTCTCGGTGCCAGTAGCCTTGGGTTTCCGACAGTCTTTGGCCATGTGGCCAGGTATCCCGCAGTTATAACAAGACTGTGCCCCGGGACACTCTCGAGAGTAGTGTCCGGTCTTTCCGCACCTATAGCACATATTTAACCCAACTCGGCACTCGCCCGAGTGCTTCCTGCCACACTTAGCACATTCAACCCCATCTTCAATCCTCAGTTTCTTCGTCTCCGGCCCCGCCCACTCTTTAGCTGGCCGTTTAACAGCATTGGTCACTTTCTTCTCAGTAGGCAGTGGGTCTGCGGATTCGAAGTCATCATAAACTATCCCAGCAAGTGATACCACAGATTCAAAACTCGTGGGAGCATTAGCTTTCACGTGCACACGGACTTTCTGTGGTAGTCCCTTGATGTAGTACTTAATCCTCTTTTCCTCAGTGTCCACCAGATGTGGAACCAGCTGAGCCAACTCTTGATATTTGGAGGTATACTGGCGATGAGTCATACTACCAGCACAGAGCCCCAGAAATTCCCTCTCAACTCTGTCAATCTCGTTCTGCGGGCAGAACTTAGTGATTAGCAGCTTTTTCATGTCGTCCCATTTCATCTTTTTCATCTCAGCAGAAGACTTGATTCTTTCGATCGATCTCCACCAGCTTAATGCCTCATTAGTGAATGAGTGAGCGGCAAACTTGACCGCTTGATCATCACGGCACTCACTAATGTTGATCACCCCATTCATTCTCTCTATCCACTCAAAAGTGGCAACAGCATCTTTCCGTCCATCATACTTCGGCGGGTCACACCCCCGAAAGGACTTATAGTTGCAACCCCGGGTTGCCATTTCATAATCAGAATCATCACTGTCAGTGACTCCAAGTCTCTTGCTGCTTTCCTCTTTCGTTTCTTTCTTCCCTATATTAAACTCTTTAAGGGCCTCGCCCAATGCTTCTGGTAGAACTTTCTTCAAGGTTGAAGTAACCTCTGCCGCTATAGCTTCTTTCACAATCGGTTCCAACTCAAGCGCCTCATTAGGGGCATTGTTAGGAGCCGACACATGGTTCCCACTATCATTATGCTCCACATGCACCGATTCAGCTTCGTTGCGGGAGTGCTCACTTTCTTCAGGACGGTTCCGGTTACCTGGAGGTCGGCCTCGACGACCAGTACGACCCCCAGTGCGACCTCCTCTCTTTGCTCTAGCCATTTAGTGTCTACTGTGAACAAAGATAGCTCGTGTTATCAAGATAGGTAACAATTTAGAACACCTCGAGTACTGTAAATTACTAATTACAGAGACCGGTATGAAATTACTAATTTACTTTACTACTCGGGTTCTGAACATTTCCTTTCCGAGTAACATTTGCATCCAAGTTCAGAGTTTCTACTATAAGGCACGTACTATCTACTGTCTACTGTCTGTGCTAAGGCATGTACTATGTACTATTTATGCTAAAGCATCTACTTTCTGCTATCTGTACTAAGGCGTTATTGTCTATGTTCTATGTAAGGACATTGACTACCTTCTGTCTATTATCTTTCCATGGACGGGCTGCTCCGACTGACATTCCTTTCCTTCCTTTGCTTTGTCCCATTCTCAGTTTAAGTTCAGACATTATCGCAAATGTCTGAATCTCTCAAACTATGGCTCTGATACCAACTTGAAACGCCCCAAAACGGGTACATCTCATAGTTGGCACACAACATAACAAACATAGTTCTTAAACCGGAAATCAGAATCTATTACAGCGGAAGTCTTTAATTCAAATCATTCATCAAACTATAACATGAAATATTGTCTATAACATGAACTATCAGGATTGGAAATGTCAGTCTTCAATACCGCAGCCCGATGTCCATGCTATCCAGCCCACATGGCTCTTTCACTTTTCTTTAGCTTTACCCTTTTTACCTGCCATGCATACTAAAAGTCAGCTAACGCTGGTGAGTTCTCTCTTTACTTTAAACTGTAAACTTTATCTTTGGTAGCTTAGTTTTATTAAAATAAAATAAGCTTTACTTTCACTTTCTTTGAAATAAACTTTTAACTATTACTTTAAAACTTTACAACGTTACAATTATAAATCTGTTACGTTACTATCTGTCATTAAAACTTTATCTTTAAGGAAACCCGTTAGGGTGTCCCACTGTACTCTGTCTATCATTTCACTTATACTTGACAAGTGACTTTATCATACTTTAACTATCACATATGGATCGTGGTCCGAGGACCAGATCCCTATCTTGCTTACACCTCAGGGTAAGACTTTTACTTTAGCGCTGCCCACACCTCAGGGTGGGACTTTCTTTCTCGCTTGCACGTTAGTGCAAGACTCCTTTAGCATTGCTCACACCTCAGGGTGAGACTTTCTCGCTTACACCGAAGTGAAGACTCCTTTAGCATTGCTTACACCGAAGTGTAAGACTCCTTTAGCATTGCTTACGCCGAAGTGTAAGACTCCTTTAGCATTGCTCACACCTCAGGGTGAGACTTCTACTTTAGCATGCCTGCAGGACTTTCTACTATGCAACTATTATGCAATGCAATTACACTATTACACAAATAGAAATGCAATCACATAACTTTCATATAGACAAATAACACATATTAACACATAAGCATATAACATGGTATTTGTCACTGTCACTGTCACTGTCACTGTCGAGCTGTACCGAAGTACGGCTCCTTTATCGTTCTTTCTTTAGCTCATTGTTATCTTTCAAAAACTTGTTTAAAAGATAATACTATGCTCTTCTGTTCTTTATCTTTCATTTTATAAAAATAACATTTTTATAAAATACTATACTTTGCCTTTCATTTTATAAAAAATAACATTTTTATAAAAGACTATACTTTGCCTTTCATTTTATAAAAATAACATTTTTATAAAATACTATACCAGTATGCATGCCAGCCCAAAACCATTAGGAAAAAGGGCAATAAGAACTCACCAGATGAATCGTTTCTGTTTACACCTAGCCGGTTCCTGATTGTCACTATGGTCACCCACAATCTGTATAATCAAGTCATAGGCGTAAGGCTGTGTTCCTAGGGGACACTTAGACATTACTAGGCTTGACTCAGATGTTTCGGGTCATGGTTTCATTATCGAAACTAGGTAGTTTCGAGTCCTGGCTCCTTATCGAAACTATGTAGTTTCGAGCCCTGGCTTCTTATCGAAACTAAGTAGTTTCGAGTCACTGCTTCTTATCGAAACTAAGTAGTTTCGAGTCACTGCTTCTTATCGAAACTAAGTAGTTTCGAGTCGTATGACTTATATAAATTCTTAGTTAAGGTCTTGGGTCTATATCGAAACTATGGTAGTTTCGATGGGTCTGCCCCTGTCGAAACTAGGTAGTTTCGATAGATGCGTCCATATCGAAACTAGTAGTTTCGACTGTGCAGTCTTCTTCCCCAAACAGAACCCTAGATCTGGTCCCTTTGTTCTAATCGATCAAGCTATGAACTTTTTACGTTCGAAATGTTCCATTTTCCCCCATGAACCCAAACCCGTGGTTTGTTTCCAGTTTCACACGTAAAAATCTAAACCTTTACTCGATTATTAACCCGAAACCCGAAAGTTACAAAAACTCAGATTTAGGCATAATAATTACCTGTTATAGCTTCCTTCTCGTTCCTTTATGCTCCAGAGATGTTGAGCAACAATCCTCGAGACTTTGAGCTTGATCCGAGCTTTCTCTCTCTAGACGATCTCTCTCTCTCTCTCTCTAAGGTTCTTGCGCAGGAAGAAAATGAAGGACACAGGAGGAAATGGCTACTGATTAGAAGGGTTCTTCTCAGTTTTCGGGCCCATGGGCCGGCCCCTAGCCAAGCCCACCTTCCTTTTTCTTTTATTTGGGTTTTTATTTATTTTGGGATGTTACAAGTCTATATCGTATACTCACGGATCTAGACGGAAAATAACCATTCCTAAAAGTTACGTTTAAACTACCAAAACTGACCTCAATTTCACATATCGGGTAAGAGAACAATGTATAATCAGGATCTGTTTGTCCGGGCTCGCCAAAAACTCACCGGAAAGTCGTCGGAAGATCGAGGGTACTCGGAATTAGCCCTTGTTTGCCGGACAACCTTCTGATCGGTGAATCTCCACCACTCGAAGACAGATCCGTGAATGTTGCAGTCAGTGACGGCCTTTGCCCTGCCTCACTCACGTGTTTCGCCAGAAAAACGTGGTCACCGGAACCCTGGCTTACTTTCACCGGAAATAAAAGCGATGGCGAGGATGATGTTGGTTGCTGTTGGCGGCCAGATTTACTACCGCCGTTGTCGCTATCTCATGGTCTAAGGACCACCACCACCGTCCGCCCTGTCTTCATCTTCCGTCGGCGCCAAAGGCCGCCTAAACACCTCTGTCGTCGCGCTTCGCTGCCCAGACGCTGCACTGCCGCCAAGAACGATCGGAAGTGGGCTGTTGCCCTTCTCTCTCTAAAAGGACCCAAACTGGGTACCTCTCATAGTTGGCAAACATAGCATAATCATAGCTCTTAAACTTTGAATTAATCATTTAACATTAACATCGAAAGTCTTTACTAAATTCAGAAACAATTAAAACTTTTAAACTTTCATTGCCTTTAACATAAACTACTCATAGGGATGTCAGTCTTGCTAGCAGGATGATGGTACTTGCAGGTCTGACATTGGGGATTTGGACCCAAATAAGGTTTCGGGTTTTGACCCAAAGGGGCCACTTGAATAGCAGGTACAGCGGGAGTTACGGCTGCGAAGTTTCAACCCTTTCGTTTCTTGTTGCGGTTAGAAGACTCGGGTTTTACATCTTTGACAGCTGCAAGAGTGGAGACAACCTTCTTGGAACCCTTTCTTGTTAAGGTTCCGGCTTTGACGTGGTTGTCGGATAGTGTAGCGGATAGACGGATGGTAGCTTCAAGTGTAGGAGGATTGCTTCCTAACACATCATCTTGAATTTGCATAGGCAGGCCGCCTATGTATTTTTCAATTCCCCGAGCAAGGGGAGTGATCATATGAGGCACCAGCAGACTTAGCTCTTGAAAACGGGTTGTGTAAGCCAGATTATCCCCGCTGTCTTGGGCAAGATCCCAAAATTCAGCCTCGAGCTTCCTCATTTCATTCCGAGGACAGAATTCATCAGTCATGGCCTTCTTCAGATCATCCCATGATAAGGATGTAGCAACCTCAGCACCACGAGTGCGTTTCTCACCGTTCCACCAGGTGAGGGCTCTTTTTTGAAGTACACTTGTGGCATAGCGAACCCGAAGATTATCGGGACAGTCACTGTTTAGGAATGTGCTTTCCATGCTTTCAAACCATTGAAGCAGGCCGGTAGCACCTTCAGTCCCGAAGAATTTTGTAGGATTGCACGAGTTAAAGTGCTTAAACGTGCATTGAGGCGGGTTGGTACCACCATTTCCTTGGATGTTGTGAGACCCGTCACTGTTGTTATTGGCTTGGGTCATTTGCCCTACTAGCTGGGCAAGGAGAGTAGCAAGATCCGGGTTGGAAGTGCTAGAGTTTGCACGTCGAGGAGGCATTCTAACACCATAAGAAAAGACAAGGATATTTTAGATAAGATGGATATATATGAGTCATAGTGGAAAATAATGTAAGCAGAAATACGAGAATTATCATGACGCGTGCCAGTGCATGTGTATTTATTTTAAGTTGATAGGGGAAACTAAGTCATCTTTTCCGAGTAGGACATGATGTTATAGATCATTATTTGCGTAATAGGAATTGTCGGGACTTGCATGCACTACAAATCATTATTACGTGTGCACCAACAATAATGATTTGCTTTGCATGTTCGTCTAGTTCTTCCTCTCTTGCTATAATGCCCCCAAATTTTGAGTTTAAGTTCGGATCGTATCCTTGCGAATACATTGACTTATCAACGTTAAATAATTTCTCAAAACTTTCAAAGAGACGTGCTTTAGCCTATAGGTAAACACTCACTTCAGGAATTCCCAGGAAAGCATACGGGTCCGTTTATTTGGATTTATACGAAATGCTTTCCTAGACAGAAAACCCAATGTACAGGTGTCACCCTTCCAGATTGCACGTGTCCTTTACTGGTCTCAAGAAATTAAGTCGTTGACGAGATTTTCAAGACTTTGATATACTTACGAGTACAAAATGTGTAGGAATTGTTGCAATTAATACGGATTAGGAAAGAGTATGGATAAGGATGGGTAGTGTATTTGTTTGCATAAGTTTGTTTGTCAAATGTGTATGTAAAGTATGTATCATGTATCAAGGTCTTGCATGTATGTGTATAAGTCTCATGTACCAAACTCGGGAAAATTCAAATAATACCTAACTACAAATAATTCACATAGCAATTTATCATTTAGCACATAACACATAGAAGGGAGTCCTAGGGTTATAGTCTAGGTCATTGTGTTTAATAACCTAATTCCCTATAACCATGGCTCTGATACCAATCTGTCACACCCCGACCGATGGCGGAATCATCGAGGCGGACAATGTGATGATTGTTCAAAAGCACATGATAACTAAAGGTTGTATAATTCATTAATTAAATTTAAAGACAACAAGTTCCAAATACAATACATTTCAAATAACCTAGTCTAGTTCAAAAGATTAATTTATTTAACTAGGTCCATAGTTCCTAAGTGGAAAGATCTTCGGCAAGCAGTCACATATCCAAACCTGAAACATTATTTAAATCAAGTGTCAACTATGAAGTTGGTGAGTACATAGGTTTAGTATTTCCTGTAAATAGTAGTTGTAAATCGTTTTGCAACTCATTGTTTATATTGTTAAACATAGTATGTATGATGTATCATTTATTTAATCACAATTCAAACCGAGTTTGACACGCTTGAACAGAGCACAACAGCTAAGTCCGGTATGTTTGAATATAGTTACCCACTATATCCGATATGTTTGAATATAACACGCGGCTATATCCGAGTATGCAGTAATAAACACCCTAACCGGGTGGGCTGGTCAGGCACAATAGATCTATCAATATTACAGTTGGTTGTCTTGTGTTTAAATGTATGTACATCTAAAGAATAAGCATATAGTCTCATGTATAACACGTATAAACAATGTGAGTAGCATGTATAATGTTTCACCCCAAAACGTATGAAAATGTAAAATAGGGGCTATGTAACTCACCTGGCTAGCGGATATGATAATCCACGAGAGTAGGTGATACGGATGTTTGAAACCTAAGCATGATGGAACCCTATGTAGATAAATGGGTATTATTATATGCTTATAGGTGTGTATCCGTATTTAATTATGTATAGGTTTATAATAATATTTCTTAAAATTATTTGCGTAAAGTGTAGGTTCAGATTTACTTGAAATCACTGATTTTGATCGAAACTATTTCAGGTATCGAAACTATGTTCAAGTATCGAAACTATGTTCAAGTATCGAAACTATGTTCAATCGAAACTACTAGTTTCGGTTGACCACAGAGCTGTCGAAACTTTCTTCTATCGAAACTACTTAGTTTCGATAAGTAGTTATTATGTATTATGTATTTATATAATAATAAAAAATGAAAGAAAAGTCTTTATTTGACTAATTATATTGATATTTTATATATTAAAATTTATTTTAACAAGTTTATTAACAATAATGCAAGGTTCATAAAAAAAATGAGGCATTTTATATATTAAATGTATTTTAATAAGTTTATAAAAATGTTACAAGATTTATAAAAATTATGGGACATTTTATATATAAAAATGTAATTAAATAAGTTTATAAAATATTACAAGATTTATAAAGATATGGGATATTTTATGTATTTAAATAATATTACAAGATTTATAAAATGGAATAGTTTATAGATAAAAAGATTGTTTAATCGATTTCAAAATAAACGAACGATCAAACCGACTCGTTTTAGTCTTTAGTGTAATAAAATATTATTAAAATAAGTTAAAAAAATTAAATAAAATAAAAAAATGATAACAGGAGCAAAAATGGGGTTGGGCCGGAGGCCAGAGGACTCGAACCCGCGACCTGAAGCTCAAACACACACACGCATAACCAGCCGGGCTACTGCCCATCGCTGGTTATGTGTGTAACGGATAAATTAAGTACACAAGGGCAAATCAGGTCGCTGGACCTCGGTGACCGGCAAACCGTGTCCGAGGACATTGGGTTTGCCCGGTAACCCTCGTGCGATTGCCGTGATTTCGAGTTGAATTGTTTACCAGGGATTAATAAAAGATAGTGGAATCGATTCGAGACTCGAACCAAGTCGAAACGGGTCTGGTCGGCACCGTCTTTGAACTCGAAAATGTCACAAGCGGGGATCGATCTCTGAGTGGAATTAGCTCCTGTAATTCTGGTCACAGCTTCACTCAGGGTCGACAAAGGTGATGGAGTCCTTAATTTGGAGTGAGAGTGTGTGGACGGAGAGTAGCGAGCTCGTGCAGGGCCGACAATGGTCATTTATAGGCGAGCTTGATTCCTATGCTCAAACGTGCAATTGGACATGTCCCGACATTAGTCTGGACGAGGAGAAACTAACCCAACATTCGACAGGCGTGGAGGTGGCCTGTCGGGCACGAATTTGGACATGGGTATCTCGACCACCAACAGGATCGGACGATCCCTATGTTGGGGGAACAAATTGGTCGAGGCCTTTTGTTCATGTGGGAGAGACGAGGCCAGAGAGACCACTTTCGGCTGTCGAGGTGTAGGGGACAGTCGTGTCGAGTGTCGCCGGAAAATAGCTTGGACCGCCGGATAACAAAGGTGGTGACCGGAAACACGAATTGGGAATTGGCAACTTTAGTCCCTGAAGTTTGATTTCGTTTTAATTAGGTTCTGCGATAATTACGGATGGGTCCCTGAGGTTTGGTTTGACCACATTTAGTCCCTCAACCGGTTTTTAGGTTAAAACCTTTTAGTTTGAAAAATTCCAATATAACCCCTCATCTTTTATAAAAATAATTTGTTAAATTTCTTTTTAATTTCATTTGTATTTTATAAACTTATATTATTTATTATTATTATAAATATTTTTATAAAAGTTAATTATTTTATTTAAATAGGTTATCTTATGTATAAATGAACCCTCTTAATTTAGATTTTTGTATAAAATTTTATATAAGTTTAAAACTTATAAAATTTTATTTATTTTAAATCCTTAAGTTATATATATATTTATATATACTTGTACAAAATTTTAAATAAAACCACTTGCATTCCATTGAATAGAAAATGTCTACATAATATAAAAGCGTGAATAAAAATCCGAAATGTCACAAAGGCGTTCGGTTCTTTCTTACAAAACATTCGGTTTAACAACCGTTATCTTTCTTTCTTACAAAACATTCGGTTTAACAACCGTTATCTTTCTTTCTTACAAAACATTATGTTTAACAACCGTTATCTTTCTTATAAAATGTTCGGTTAAACAACCGTTATCTTTCTTATCTTTCTTTCTTATAAAACATTAATCTCTCTTATCTTTCTTTCTTGTAAAACATTCGGTTTAACAACTGTTATCTGTCTTATCTTTCTTTCTTACAAAACATTCGGTTTAACAACCATATCTTTCTTTCTTACAAAACATTCGGTTATGTAAACTGTTATCTTTCTTACCTTTCTTTGCAAACGTTTAGGTAATAAAATACATTTATTATAAACGTCTAATTTTTGAGTATGCACACCACCCTAAAACAGTAAAATAGGGATCTTGAACTCACCTGATTCTTTTACGGATTAACTCTTCTTAAGATAAGGCTCAACTGGGTGCTAGACGAACTGTTCGAGCGGTCATAAACGACACGTGTAAATTCCTAGGTATAACATAGCGATTTGTCCAAAAACTTTTTTGTCCAAAATCTCTTGCCCAAAAACTTTTCGACCAAAAACTTTTTGCCCAAAATCTCTTGTCCAAAAACTTTTTTGACCAAAAACTTTTTGTCCAAAATCTCTTGTCCAAAAACTTTTCGACCAAAAATTTTTTGCCCAAAATCTCTTGTCCAAAAACTTTTTCGACCAAAAACTCTCTGCCCAAAATCTTTTGTCTAAAAACTTCTTCGACCAAAAACTCTCTGCCCAAAATCTCTTGTCCAAAAATTTTTCGACCAAAACTCTATGCCCAAAATTTCTTGCCCAAAAACTTTTTCGACCAAAAACTTTCTGCCCAAATTTTTTTTTGACCAAAATCCTTTTTGGTCCATTCAAAGAGTTTTCGGATGATTCATATGTTTTTGGCCAAATTCGTCGTTTTTTATCAAAGTTTGGATATTTTTACGTCCAAAACTTTAGTATGACATTCATGAAGCTAAATACACCCTTTTTAGCCCAATTCATGCGTAAAATCTTGACTTTTGATTAAAACCCTAAAACCCACTTTTTGAACAAAAACTCAGATTCTGGAGCTTTTGTTTCCTAGTTTTTCGCATGATTTCTCCTTCTTTGATCTATAGCAAACTTCAAGAACAATCCCGGGCCAAGGGACAATGTCGGGTTTGGGTCTTGGAGCTTTTTCTCTCTACTTTCTCTCTCTAGATGTTGAAGATGAAGGTGGTAATGGTGGAGTAGGGAAGATGAGGTGGGTTTTTACTCCCATTCTTACGCCCCACCTTTCCGGCCCAAACTCAAAACCCGCGAGCCCGTCATGTTTCATTCGTTTTCCATTTTATTCTTTCCTTCGTTATTTTCGGGATGTTACACTCTCTCATCGGGTTCTCTCTCTCTCTCTCTCTCTCCCTAAAGCTCTTGAGAGCTTTTTCCCAGGTTTCATTTTAGGGTTTTGAGCAAATGAGGAGGATGGATGGTGATAAAGTCCTTAAATAGCTAGGGTTTCATGTGGATGGGAGTTTAGGTGGATACCGCGTGTCAAACCCAAAGCTTTATTGTAACATTCATGATTTTCTTATTCCTTTTTTTGGTGCAATAATAATATTTCAATTTCAATTCTAGTTCAATACATTGTGTCACATAAACCATAACTACAAGTGTATCAAATTTAGGATTTCATTCATACAATTTCATATTTTAGCTTTACAATAAATAAATATATATATATATATATATAACATATGTATATATCCGCTTATATATATATTTGGTTAGATCAATTAAATCAAATTGTAACACATGGACTTTAATCATGTAACCTCACTCTTTTATATATACATATAGATATATATGTAGTCTTTTATAAATATATGTATGTAACATATTTATATACTTGAATTTTTTAAGCAAGCCATATTGAAATAATTGTCTAGTTTTTACAAATTTTATAAAATTAATCTAGATATGTCACACCCCCAAAATCCACTAACGGAGTTTTACCGTTTGGTGTGTGACAAACCAGGATCTCAGTCATTAGTTACGTCAAACGACACTATATGAGTGTGAACAAACCCATTAAATGTTCAGAGTTAAATGCGGAAACGATTTATGTCAAGTAGTTATTGCACAAAATAAACGCACCCAAATTTACTAATAAAAGCAAGTAAATTGTTTTAAATGTTTGCATATGAATGAAATGACAGTAGGACTCCATGCATGTCCTAGGTGTGCAACCTGTGCCTTAGAGACCTAAGAAAACATGTAAGAAAAAGTGTCAACATGAGGTTGGTGAGTTCACAAGTTTGTAAGTGATTAAACTGTTTGAGTGTTTGTAGGATCCATATACATAAGTCATACCTATTGTTAGCTAGACAATGTGCAAGTTACTCTAAGCGTTCGCAACCGAAGCTGATTGTTTGTGTTTGAATGCCTTCCGCCATTGCTAACATCAACAATGTCAAGTGTTTAGGACAATTTACACCCGTTCGACCTCCAATCGTGCTAGCCCGACTAGCCCGGGTGGGGTTTGTCAAACCCAGTAGTACTACTCAAATTTCCTCACTATATACTTTATACTAACGGTTCGAGAGTGTAAGGACTTAGTATGTGTCACACCCCGAAAACGACGATTCGCAGCCGAAACGAGACGTAAGCATGGTGGTCATATAAGTTGGAGCCCAATGATAATAAGCAAACACATTTATTTAAAACATCGGAAAGGTTTAAGAAAATAAGAATAAGTCTTCAGATTATCCAAAATTATAAGCATTGAAATTTAAAACAAGAGTTTCCATGATCCAACACACGAGGATCAAAAATAAAGTTTAAAATGTCCCAACTGAATTCCGACGCAAGTGTTTACCCAAAAGCCCATTTTCATAACGCGCGAGAGCATCTAAGTATCAGAAAAACATGCTTAAAAACATCAACATAAAGTTGAGCGTGTTTCACGGGTTTAGACGAAAACATAAACGAATTTTACGAACTATCATGTAACTTGGACAAACATGTGATATGTCATAGACTAGCTAAGAATATGACAAATGACAGTACCTAGAGCTTATAATCAAACTGAGACACGAATACAACTTGTCCCCACGAATCCTTGCAAAGTATATTCTCTCGTACGAACGACCGATCAGCGCTACTGATCACGAGAGTGGGCATTCAGTCCCAAATAGATCTATCAACACACCTTGCGGCCTACACAAGGGTAATGATTATAACGGCGAGGTTATTCATGAACGATTTACATGAACACATAACGAAAGCCCTTAGTCGAGACCATCAAACGAACACATAACGTAAGTCCAGTATCATGATAAACGAACGAAAGCATGTTCTCCGCCCATAGTTTATAAAACAACAAAATAGTTAAAAAGGGGCCGTGAAAAACTCACCTTGAAGTAACGAACGACGGAAAACGAGTGCTAGCAAATATACGCCCACGAACACTAACGGTGCCCTAAACACGAGGGATACATTACAAATTGAACCTCAAGTATTACAAGCAAGTTGTTCACCCAACTTACTTAGACTTATAATATTTTTAAGAAAATATTTATTTAAGCGACCCGTTGGTGACCTTGACACGCAGTTATGTTTTTAACGAAAAACGGTGGATCATACACACATACGAAGACCTCAAGTGTTATTACTTATCAACAACCAAAATGTGAATATAAACTAATAACACATATATACACTCATACATATGCTTATAAGTCCTAGATCACATGTGAAAACACTTAAGTCACAATATTTTCATATAAGCACTTTTCGAGCAAAACGACTAACTTTTAAGGAACAAATTTCCAAATTTCTAACACATGAGTTCATATAACATCATATATCATCAAAATATACCTAATAAAATATATTTGATCAAACAAAACAATCTTTCATTATTTTGACATAAAGTACCTAAACATGACAATTTCTAGCGTATACGTGGCAACCGAAGCGTCAAACGACAAGTACAAACACATATTTCAAAACATGAACTCATTATATACCTTAAGAGCTGTATTTTAATCATAAATTATACTCAAAATTACTGATCAAAAATTAGATTTAACAAATACTCATTTTTCATGCCGAAAACTACCGTTTTAATCGACTAGTTTAGCGTAAAACCTAACGAAACGCATCCAAACACCAAGAATCATACATATTACTAAAAATATAAATTTTAGACATAAAATATCATCATATTACAGCCATGATTCCATATTTACAAATCTATCTATTTTCATACAAAAATCTACCTTTTTAGCGTCTTTTAAGCAACATAAACATGTCATACACTTAGCAAATCATCACAACATTATGTAGACTTCTAGACCTGATTATTATTATCATAAAATATCACTTTTACCATCATATTTTCAGATTTTAAACAATCTAAATGATCCATGCCAAAACCGTAGCTTAAATCATGCTTTTGGACAACAATCTTTAGCAATAAACACCTAAATCATCAATTCAATGATCCATGCTTAAACTAACATGTTTTTATGCAATAATATACCATTATTTTCTATTTGTAACAAACCATAACAACACATTTGATTGCATGTAAAGATCAAGCCCTAATTCATCACTTTTTGTAAGATATGAACATATAAACATACATACATTCATACGCCAATATATATACATATATACCCATAAAAACCTCCAATAATAAGCCATTATTTACTTATTTTAAATGTTTCAAAAAGGTCCTTTTACTAAAGGTGAACAATACTTGCAAAAATCAAACCTTTCTTTAAGAAAAATAAGAAGGAGATGGAGATTCATACCACTTGACTAAATCAAGGAGAACACTAGAGAAATGCAAGATGATGGATGGTTTTCTTGAGTATTTGGCTCCAAAACTCTTGAATCTTCAAGAAAATGCTCCAAGAACACCAAAAACTCAAGAATACTTGTAAGAAACACTTAGAGAAAAGATGATAGAAAAGTGTGGAGTTGCAAATGAATTTTGAAGGGGTATTTATAGGGGATGGGAGGTTGGATTTCGGCCAAGAGAGGGAGAGAGGAGAGAGATGGAGATTTGACATGCTCCACACAAAAACCATGCAAGGATATGATCACATTTGTGGAGTGTGGAGTTGGGTTAAGTGTGTAAGGAATCAAATAAGTGTGTGTTAATACTTGATTAGGGTGTGGGACCCACTTTATGGCTCATTTTTAGGGAGAGAGAGATCTTCTAGAACCTCCTTTATTTTATAAAAACTACACCACACAAGTGTAGGTGACTTTTTATAAAATCTACAACACTTTTATAAAATTTTACCACTTTAAACATGGTTTTTCATCAAAATAAAAATATATAAAATACCCACTAATTATTTGCTATCATAATTAGTAAACATAATATTTTTTTCTAACAACTCATTTTAACTCATCTGCTAAGCGATTGTACCTCGTAAAACGCAATGAAAATCACCGAAAACAATATTTAACAAGTAGCATATAAATTTCACGTATAATCCCCTAATATAAACCAACTTATATAATTTTCATCAAAACTGATATTTTTAAATTAACCGGGTCATCACCAACCCTAAATACGGACATTTTACCGATATGCGGTACCGAAATTTCTGAAATTTCACGAAATGAAAACCTATGCATACGAAGGGCTTTGATAGACTTTATAATGACCTAATTAACTGAAATTAAGTCTAAGACTCACATAATTAAATTATAAACGCATTCTAAGGTTATACGGTAAATAACCTGAAAATTGCCGGATGTCACAGCCTCCCCTCCTTAAAAAAATTTGGTCCCGAAATTTTACGCTACGAAGCCTGGTTACGGACAGACTTAAACAAATGAGGGTACTTCCGTTTCATCTCATCTTCGCGTTCTTACGTGAACTCGGGACCACGCTTTGAATTCCATCTGACCTTGACCAACTTAATACGGCTTCGCCCAGTCTTGTGAATCTTCTAATCCAAAACCTCCACAGACTCTTCACGAAAATGAAGCTTGTCATCAACACACACTTCATTTGAAGATATCACGAGTGTCTCATCAGACAAACACTTTTTCAGATTTGACACATGGAATACGTTATGAACTCCACTTAGTTCTCACGGAAATTGTAGACGGTAAGCAACTGGCCCTACACAAGGAATAATCTTGTAAGGTCCAATGTAGCGGGGGCTAGGTTTATCATGCTTGCCAAACCTAGGTACCCCCTTCCAAGGAGAGACCCTCAACATAACTCTTTCTCCCACTTGGAATGCTAATGGTTTCCTTCTTCTATCAGCGTATTTCTTCTGAAGATCCTGGGAAACCTTCAAACGATCACGGATCTTGAAAACCTTATCCATAGTTTCCTGGACAAGCTCTGGTGCAGGTAAATGCTTGTCACTAACTTCTGCCCAACAAAGCGGTGAATGACATTTTCTTCCATACAGGGCGGCTTTCAATCAAGTTTGGTAAATATTATTATAAGAGAACTTAGCAAACGGTAGGTGAGTATCCCAACTTCCACCAAAGTCGATTACGCATGCACGAAGCATGTCTTCCAAAATCCGGATGGTCCTTTCACTTTGACCGTCACTCTGCGGATGATACGCCGTGCTTAAATCCAAATGAGTACCTATGGCTATTTGTAGTGACCGCTAAAACTTCGATTTGAAACGACTATCTCTATCGGAGATGATCGAAGTGAGCACCCCATACCGGGACACTACTTCCTTGAGGTATATGCTGGCCAATTTCTTCATACAGTGAGATTCTTTCACGGGCAGGAAATGTGCCGATTTCGTCAAACGATAGACAATTACCTAGATGGAATCGTAGCCATTAGACGTTCGGGGTAACTTGGTGATGAAATCCATGGCAATACAGTCCTATTTCCACTGCGGAATCTCCGGTTGTTGCAGAAGTCCAGATGGCTTTTGGTACTTGGTCTTGACTTTTGCGCAAGTCAAACATTTACCAATGTATGAAGCAATGTCACCCTTGATGTTTGGCCACTAATAGTGCTCCTTGATATCCTTATACATTTTTTTCGATCCTGGGTGAATCTAATATCTTGATTTATGGGCCTCATCCAAAACCATTTCTCGTAAATTGCCTGCCAGAGGCACCCATATTCTATCCATGAAGTACAAGGCATCGTCGTACTTGGGTATAAGTTCTCTAACCATACCACACAGATTCTCATCCTTTAAATTCTCTTCCTTTAGAGCTTCTTGTTGTACATCACGAATCTGAGTTGTAAGGCCCCATTCCCGGGTGACCTCACTTGTTGGATTTACTCATAAACATAGTCGTAATTACTGAACTTAAATTTAAAACATTCAGAAGTAGCGGAAGCAAACATCATTCAAATTACATGTCATAACAGCGGAAGTCTTAAAAATTGAAACATAACATTGTCTTAACATAAATAAAAGTGGGATGTCAGTCTCGTGCCGGGTAACCTTCACGCCTTCGCACGACCCTTCCTTTCTGTACCTGAAATGTATACTAAAAGTCAGCCAACGCTGGTGAGTTCTAGTTTAAAACTATTAAGTATGATCATTCTTTTCTTTATAAGTATACATAATTATATACATTCATAACTTTTGCTTTTCTTTTATCTTTCTTTTGTGATTACATATATATAAATACGTATTCATAAACTTTTGCTTTTCTTTCATCTTTCTTTTGTGATTACATATATATATATATATATATATATATATATATATATATATATATATATATATATATATATATATATACGTATTCATAACTTTTGCTTTTCTTTCATCTTTCTTTTGTGATTACATATATATATATATATATATATATATATATGCATTCACCTTTTCTTTTCTTAACTTTCATGGGTCATACACTTAAGGGTGATCAACCTATCATTTGTTTGCGAATGTCACAAAGACAAACGCCACGGTCCATCGTCAAGGCCCGCCATTCTTACAACCGTCTGGCAACTTGTGTCCGTCCGTCATGACTTACAACCGTCCTACCGTCGAAGGCCGTAATTCGCCAGTCTACCCAAAGGTATTCATTTCCCATATGGCTATTATTTATGTAACCGTTCTACTATTCATAATATGCCATTTGCTTCGACCGTCCATTAATGGCTTTCGTACGTCCTAGCTGATGAAGGAACGTATTTGTCCCGGTTACAAAATAGTCACCTGGTCGTCCGTCTACCGAAGTAGCCGTTATCATCGAAGCGTCCATAACTTTTTCTTATACTTGTCAAGCAATATATACATGGATATAAAGCAAGATTTCATTCTTACACATTGTGTTATTCTTTCATTCATTCTATATAATCATACGATTCATTCTTTGTGCATAATTCATTTTCGTATATATATATATATATAATATATTAGTATATCACGTATGATCACATTAGCATTCATATCATTTATTCATTTAGTGTATATATTTCAGCCCCAAAACATTTGAAAACATTTGCACATAACATAGAAGGGGGCACATAGAACTCACCTGAAAAGCTAGTCTTGGTTGTTCTAAACAAAGGTCCAACAACGTCATGTACGATCTGAATTAGGTAGTTTAAATACACATCAGACCCAACCCCGACTCTAACGGTTCAATCATTCTAAACATACTGACTTTACTTACTGGTCTGCTGCCTGCGCACTTAGTAAGTGTGCAGGGCCTTGCTCATGCGTACTTGATAAGTACGCAGAGCATTCTTCTTGCGTACTTGGTAAGTACGCAGGATCTTTCTCCTGCGTACTTGGTAAGTACGCAGGATCTTTCTCCTGCGTACCTGCGTACTTGGTAAGTATGCAGGACGTCCCTACTGCGTACTTGATAAGAACGCAGCACCTGTTTTCTGGACAAGTCCGAAATTTTGCATGTTAATCCGATCATGCTAATCTTACAACTTTCTTTGATCAAAAGGTGCGGTTTTCACTCTAGATGCTTGATCAAAGCTTATTTTCAAGTTTCATCCATAAAAACGTCTCATGTTTAGCTAAAACCCAAAAAATCCCAAAACGAAGAAAAACTCAGTTTAAGGTCGAATTGTTACCTGGATTGTGATTCTGATTCGGAAGTTTTGCTCACGAGCTCAGTAGTAACGTGCTCCTTCAATTTTGTGTCGATCCGTTGAATTTCTCTCTCTAGACCCGACTCTCCTTTCTCTCTCTAGCTTGCAAGTGTTGGTGAAATAATGAGAGCTTCAAGGCTGTCTTGGTCCTTATATACCTGGGCTTCCCTCGGCCCGTTGAAGCCGAGCCCAAGCCCATCCATTTTTCTTTCATCTTTGATGATTAAATCTCTATTGCGTTATTAATTACTTATTTACTATTTTTGGGATGTTACATGTCTACCCTCCTTAAAGAAGTTTCGTCCTCGAAACCGTTTATACGTTAAACAATTTAGGGTATAGTCCCCTCATCTCTTCTTCTTTTTCCCATGTAGCTTCTGACCCTTTTCTGTGCTTCCATTGTATTTTGACTAACGGAATCGACTTATTGCGTAGTCGTTTCTCAGCTCGGTCAAGGATGGCTATCGGTTCCTCTACATAATTTAGGATGTTATCCACTTCGATCTCGTCGTAAGGTATGTGAGTTGTGTCGTCAGCTAGGCACTTGCGTAAGTGCGACACGTGGAACGTAGGGTGTATTCCACTAAGTTCAACGGGTAGGTCGAGTCTGTAAGCAACTTGACCCACTCTCGCTAAAATCTTGAAAGGTCCGACAAACCTTGGACTTAGTTTGCCACGTCTTCTGAATCGGATGATTCCTTTCCATGGTGATACCTTTAACAGTACCATGTCCCCCCACTTGAAACTCTAAATCCCTTCTTCTCTTATCCGCGTATGATTTCTGTCTGTCTTTTACAGCTTTCATTCGAGCCTTGATTTGATCAATTTTCTCGGAAGTAGCTTTGACCACTTCAAGACTTGCAAAATCCTTTTGTCCAATTACCCCCCAACAAACTGGGGTCCTACATTTCCTCCCATACAACATTTCAAATGGCGGCATGCCAATAGTCGAGTGATAGCTGTTGTTATATGAAAATTATGCCAATGGTAGATGGCTGTCCCAGCTCCCACCGAAGTCAATGATACAGGCCCGGAGCATGTCCTCCAAGGTCTGAATGGTCCTTTCCGATTGACCATCGGTTTGGGGGTGGTAAGCGGTGCTGATGTTCAGTCTAGTGCCCATTGCTTCATTAAATTTCTTCCAAAACCTTGACGTGAATCTAGTATCCCTATCGGACACAATCAACAGCGGCATACCATGTCTGCTCACAACTTCCTTGATAAATACTTCTGCTAGTCTTTCTGACGAAGAAGTCTCACGTATTGGCAAGAAGTGAGCACTTTTTGTCAAGCGGTCGACGATCACCCAAATGGTATCATTGCCTTTAGCTGTTCGCGGTAGCTTGGTAATGAAGTCCATCGTGAGCTCCTCCCACTTCCATTCCGGTATTGGTAGAGGTTGCATTTTACCGCATGGTTTCTGGTGCTCGGCCTTAACTATTGAACACGTTAGGCACTTGCTCACGTATTCTGTCACATCATTCTTCATGCCAGGCCACCAGTACTCTTTCTTCAAGTCTTGATAAATTTTGTTTGTCCCGGGGTGGATAAAATAGCGAGACTTATGGGCCTCATCGAGTATTTTGGCTCTAAGCTCGCCAATCTTAGGTATCCACATTCGGCCAAACCTAGTTCGTACGCCGTATGCATTTGCATCCAAATTTCCTTGTTGTCCTGCTATTCTTTCCCGTTTTACATTTCCTTCTAATAATGATTCATCTTGTGCCTTTGATATCTCACTCATCAAATCAGGTGTTATAATCAGCTGACATGCTTTGATTCTGATAGGTTCCGATTCTTCCTTCCTGTTTAAAGCGTCAGCCACCACGTTTGCCTTGCCTGGATGGTACAATATCTCACAGTCATAGTCTTTCAGTAGCTCTAACCACCTTCTTTGCCTCATGTTTAATTACTTTTGCGCGAAAAAGTACTTCAGGCTTTTGTGATCTGAGTAGATGGTGCATCTAACTCCATATAGATAGTGCCTCCATATTTTCAACGCGAAAACTACTGCTGCTAACTCTAGGTCGTGTGTCAGGTAGTTAACCTCGTGAATCTTTAGTTGTCATGAGGCGTATGCAATTACCTTTCCTCGTTGCATAAGTACGCAACCTAAACCCTGCCCTGAAGCGTCAGAGTAGACTACCAAGTCTTCATTTCCCTCAGGTAGAGTCAAGACTGGAGCTTGGGTTAATTATGCCTTAAGTTCTTCAAACGCGTTGTTTTGGGTTTGACCCCATTCATACTTTACTTCCTTCCGTGTCAGTTTAGTTAGTGGCGATGCTATCCTTGAGAAATCTTGAATGAACCTTCGATAGTAGCCTGCCAATCCCATAAAACTTCGTATCTCTGTTGGTGTCTTTGGGACGTTCCATTCCTTTACTGTCTCGATCTTTGCAGGATCCACCATAATGCCGTTTGGGTTTATTACATGACCTAGGAATTGGACTTCCCTAAGCCAGAATGTGCATTTGGAGAATTTTGCGTACAACTTTTCCTGCTTTAGCACCTCCAAAACCTCTCTTAGGTGACAGTGGTGATCACCCTCGCTTTTCGAATACACCAGTATGTCGTCTATAAAGACTGTCACTGATCGATCCAACATGGGTCGACATACTCTATTCATCAAATCCATAAACGCTGCTGGTGCGTTGGTCAATCCGAAGGACATCACGAGAAACTCATAATGCCCATAACGCGTGCGAAACGCGGTCTTTGGTACGTCTTCTTCTCTTACTTTCAACTGATGGTAACCCGACCTAAGATCGATCTTTGAAAACCAACTTGCACCTTGAAGTTGATCAAAAAGGTCGTCTATTCTAGGCAGTGGGTATTTGTTCTTTACTGTTCTCTTGTTCAACTCGCGGTAGTCAATGCACATGCGCATGCTGCCGTCCTTCTTCTTTACAAATAGTACCGGAGCGCCCCACGGTGAGATGCTCGGTCTAATAAATCTTTTTTCTGTTAGTTCCTCTAGTTGAGACATCAATTCTTTCATTTCTGACGGAGCCAATCGGTAGGGGGCTTTGGCAACGGGCTCAGCTCCTGGCAATAAGTCAATCTGAAATTCTATTTCCAGATCGGGTGGTAACCCAGGTAGATCCTCAGGGAATACTTTCGGATAGTTACACACCACGGGTACATTCTTGAGGTCATTCATTTTCATTCTATCATCAATAACATATGCCAAATAAGCTTTGTAACCACGCCTCATGTATCTTTCGGCCTTGATCATCGAGTTGATGTTCGGCATCGTGCAATTCTAATCCCCATAAACCGTAATTGGGCTGCCGCTTGGAGCTTTGAGGTGTATCTTCTTACGTTTACATATGATTTGAGCTTCGTTGGCAGCTAGCCAATCCATACCCAATACTATATCGAATCCTCCTAAGGTGAGAAGGAATAATCTAGAAGGGAACTTATGACCCTCTATTTCTATGATGCAATCCTCTGTTACTTGAAATACTGCCGAATTTTTTACCAACAGCTGTTTGTACGCTAAATACCTTTACTATGGTGTTGATAGTGCAACCTAGTTTACGACTAAATGCATTGGATATAAAACTTTTACTAGCACCAGAGTCAAATCAAATAGCAGCATGTTCGTTATTAACTAGGAACGTACCTGACACAACATCAGGGTTTCCCCTTGCTTCCTCCTCAGTCAGGGCGTAGGCTTGTGTCCTAGCCTTTGGCTGTTCTTGTTCCTTTTCTTTTCCCGAACCAGATTGTCTGGTTTTTCTGCAACTCTTGGTCAGATGTCCAAATTGTCCACAACTTTGACATTTAGTGTCTCTCAAACAGTCGCGAGAATAGTGTCCCGCCTTCCCACACCTATAACATGTGGTGGTGCCGACTCGACACTCGCCAAGATTTTGCCTTCCACATTTCTTGCAAGTTTCATACCCTTCTAACCTTGGTTTCTTAATTTCGGTTGTTACATTCCCTCTTCTGATGCCTCTAGACGGGTTCTCCCATTTTCTCTTTTGGGTCTCTGTTGGTGGGTCCTCATTGGCATAATCATCGTAGACGATTTCGCTCAGATTCACTACCGACTCGAAGGTCGAGGGTAGGTTGGCTTTCACATGGACACGGACCCTTTGAGGTAGGCCCTTCACATAATACTTGATCATTCGCTCTTCTGTCTCCACCAGGTGGGGTACCAGTTGAGCTAGCTCATTGAATATACAGGTATACTGGCGGTGTGTCTTGCTACCCGCCTTAAAGTTTAGGAACTCGTTCTCCACATGATCAATCTCGTTCTGTGGATAGAACTTTTGGATTATGAGCTTCTTCAGGTCTTCCCATGTCATTCTAGCGATAGCGTTTGGCGACTTTGTTCTCTGAATGTTTCTCCACCAACCTAGTGCTTCGTTGGTGAAAGAATGAGCAACATATTTAACCGCCTGGTCCGGTCGACACTCGCTGATGTTAATTACGGCGTTCATCCTCTCAATCCATTCGAGCGTTGCCACTGAATCCTTACTCCCATCGAAATTGGGTGGGTCTTCGTCCTTGAACCCTTTGTAAGTACAACCACGCTTGCTTGATCCCACCTTCACTTCATCCCCATCACTGTCATACACTTTCTCTTCATGGTCTCCTTCATCCTCCTCTCTACTTTTCTTTAGTGCCTCGGATAGTAGATCAGGCAATACTTTCTTCAGAGTGAGCACAACTTCACGGGCAATAGCATCCCTGACTTCAGGTTCCAACTGTATAGGTCCTGGATTGTCGTCTCCAGTTGGGGTTACTTCTGTTTCGTGCACACTCGCTGTGTGTTCTGCGTGCACACTCACTTCTTCTTCTAGTCTTTGATTCAACGGAGGTCTACCTACTCGGCCAGTGCGACCACCTCGGCGTCCTGTTCTTCCTCCACCAGCCATAGTTCCTAGTCTCCTGATAGTTATAAAGGGAATACATCAATGCCATTCCTTCATATCATAGTTTAGAACAGTACGAGCAAGGTAAATTTTTAATTACAGTGACCGGTTTGTGATTACTAATTTACATTGCTTTTCGGGTTCAAAACTCTTCAAATCGGTTGTGACATTGACATCTATTTGTTCTAGGTTAAGGTATCTATTATTATCCAAGTGTATTAACTCTAGTACTTACTTACCGTGCTAGCGTTGGCGTTGGTTACCCATACTGACATCCGTGCGTTGGTCCCATAATCAGTTTGAGTCCAGACATTTAGGGATGTCTGAATCTCTCAAACTGGCTCTGATACCAACTTGTAAGGCCCCATTCCCGGGTGACCTCACTTGTTGGATTTACTCACAAACATAGTCGTAATTACTGAACTTAAATTTAAAACATTCAGAAGTAGCGGAAGCAAACATCATTCAAATTACATGTCATAACAGCGGAAGTTTTAAAAATTGAAACATAACATTGTCTTAACATAAAGAAAAGTGGGATGTCAGTCTCGTGCCGGGTAACCTTCACGCCTTCGCACGACCCTTCCTTTCTGTACCTGAAATATATACTAAAAGTTAGCTAACGCTGGTGAGTTCTAGTTTAAAACTATTAAGTATGATCATTCTTTTCTTTATAAGAATACATAATTATATACATTCATAACTTTTGCTTTTCTTTCATCTTTCTTTTGTGATTACATATATATAAATACGTATTCATAAACTTTTACTTTTCTTTCATTTTTCTTTGTGATTACGTATATATATATATACGTATTCATAACTTTTGCTTTTCTTTCATATTTCTTTTGTGATTACATATATATATATGCATTCACCTTTTGTTTTCTTAACTTTCATGAGTCATACACTTAAGGGTGATCAACCCGTCATTTGTTTGTGAATGTCACAAAGACAAACGCCACGGTCCATCGTCATGGCCCACCATTCTTACAACCGTCCGACAACTAGTGTCCGTCCGTAATTTTATTCTTACAACCGTCCGGCAACTTGTGTCCGTCCGTCATGACTTACAACCGTCCTACCGTCGTAGGCCGTAATTCGCCCGTCTACCCGAAGGTACCCGTTTCCCATATGACTATTATTTATGCAACCGTTCTACTATTCATAATATGCCATTTGCTTCGACCGTCCATTAATGGCTTTCGTACGTCCTAGCTGATGAAGGAATGTATTTGTCCCGGTTACAAAATAGTCACGTGGTCGTCCGACTACCGAAGTAGCCGTTATCATCGAAGCGTCCATAACTTTTTCTTATACTTGTTAAGCAATATATACATGGATATAAAGCAAGATTTCATTCTTACACATTGTGTTATTCTTTCATTCATTCTATATAATCATACGATTCATTCTTTGTGCATAATTCATTTTCGTATATATATATATAAAAAATATATATTAATATATCACGTATGATCACATTAGCATTCATATCATTTATTCATTTAGTGTATACATTTCAGCCCCAAAACATTTGAAAACATTTGCACATAACATTGAAGGGGGCACATAGAACTCACCTGAAAAGCTAGTCTTGGTTGTCCTTAACAAAGGTCCAACAACGTCACGTACGATCTGAATTAGGTAGTTTAAATACACATCAGACCCAACCCCGACTCTAACGGTTCAATCATTCTAAACATACTGACTTTACTTACTGGTCTGCTGCCTGTGCACTTAGTAAGTGCGCAGGGCCTTGCTCATGCGTACTTGATAAGTACGCAGAGCATTCTTCTTGCGTACTTGGTAAGTACGCATGGTCTTTCTCCTGCGTACCTGCGTACTTGTTAAGTACGCAGGATCTTTCTCCTACGTACCTGCGTACTTGGTAAGTACGCAGGACGTCCCTACTGCGTACTTGATAAGTACGCGGCACCTGTTTTCTGGACAAGTCGGAAATTTTGCATGTTAATCCGATCATGCTAATCTTACAACTTTCTTTGATCAAAAGGTGCGGTTTTCACTCTAGATGCTAGTTCAAAGCTTATTTTCAAGTTTCATCCATAAAAACGTCTCCTATTTAGCTAAAACCCGAAAAATCCCAAAACGAAGAAAAACTCAATTTAAGGTCGAATCGTTACCTGGATTGTGATTCTGATTCGAAGGTTTTGCTCACGAGCTCAGTAGTAACGTGCTCCTTCATTTTCGTGTCGATCCGTCGACTTTCTCTCTCTAGACCTGACTCTCCTTTCTCTCTCTAGCTGGCAAGTGTTGGGGAAATAATGAGAGCTTCAAGGCTGTCTTGGCTCTTATATACCTGGGCTTCACTCGGCCCGTTGGAGCCGAGCCCAAGCCCATCCATTTTTCTTTCTTTTTTGACGATTAAATCTCTATCGCGTTATTAATTACTTATTTACTATTTTTGGGATGTTACATGAGTCGTGAGGTTTGTGTGAATGCTCAGTCCTAGCGCACGCACGCGTAAGGGCTTTACTCGCTCCTTCCTACTTAAGGCATCGGCCACGACATTAGCCTTGCCGGGTGATAACGAATATCACAATCATAGTCATTGAGCAATTCCATCCAACGTCGTTGCCTCATATTCCGCTCCTTCTGGTCAAAAATGTGCTGGAGACTCTTATGATCTTTAAAAATTGTGCACTTGGTACCGTAAAGGTAGTGCCTCCAAATTTTGAGTGCAAAAACTACCGCACCTAATTCCAAATCATGCGTCGCATAATTCTGTTCATGCACCTTGAGTTGACGAGATGCATAGGCTATGACCTTTCCATTCTGCATTAAGACACAATCAAGACCTTGGCGAGAGGCGTCACAGTACACCACGAATCCATCTGTCCCTTCGGGAAGACACAGGATAGGGGCACTGCACAACTTCTTTTTCAACAACTGAAACGCTGCCTCTTGCTTTTCTGTAACATCCCAAAAATAAAAACGACGAGTTATAATAATGGGTAAACACGAGACGAAAAGAATAAATAAATGCGGTGTGGCAGGCCGGGCCGGATGGACCGGCGAACTTGAGAGTGGCGCACAAGGGAGATGAGCCTCCCTATAAATAGCTAAACCCTCCTCATTTCTCTCGTTCTTGCATTTTAGAGAGAGAAACCGTAGAGAAAGAAGAGCCAGAATCGCTCAAGATCTCACCAGCTTGTGTCTTCAGTGCTCATTAGAACAACCTCCGAATCAGAAGCTCGATACAGGCAACGGTTTGGGCTAGATCTGAGTTTTTGTTTACTTTGGGGTTTTCGTGTTTTAAATAAAAAGATGGTGTTTTTATGAATGAAACTGAAAGATAAACATAGATTTGAGTTCTTAAATGAAAAACAAACGTATTGAACGTAAAAAGTTCCAAACTTGACTAATCCATTGATCTAGATCTGAGTCCAAGCAAACTACGGTGTTTTGGATGAAGCTCACAGTTTGGGTGAAGTTGGCGGTTGGGACGAAGTTCACGGTTGGGATGTTTGTGGTTTGGGAAGTTCACGGTTTAGGAAGTTTGCGGTTTGGGAAGTTCACGGTTGGGAAGTTTGCGGTTCGGGAAGTTCACGGTTTGGGAAGTTTGTGGTTTGGGAAGTTCACGGTTAGGAAGTTTGTGGTTTGGGAAGTTTGCGGTTTGGGAAGTTCGCGGTTTGGGAAGTTCACGGTTCGGGAAGTTCATGGTTTTGGGTGAAGTTCACGGCTGAGAATTCTCGAGCTAAATTCCCGGGTACACCCCGAGAATTCCCCTTGAAGCACGAACCCCTAATTTCGTGGGTATGAAACCGTGTACCCCCTAAGTTCTAGGCATGTAGAAGAAAAATGTAATAGTTGTGTGTAAAGCTAAAGCTAGGTTGTGTACGTACAAATTAGAAGATCCTTTACAGACCTTTGACCCTGTTTATCTCAGGTGAGTTCTAGAAGCCCTTCTTTAAATGTTTTAGTTAATGTTTTCGGGCTGGTGTGCATACATACGAAATGATGTTTTACAAAACGATGTTTATGAAATGATGTTTACGAAATAGTGTTTACGAAACGATGTTTACGAAATGATGTTTACGAGATGATGTTTATGAAATGTTTTGCCTAATGAAGTTTATGAAATGTAATGATGTTTTGTTTAATAAAACGTACGAATGCTTTGACTGAGACGAGGTAAAGGTTTTATTAAAGTCACAATGAACGAATTTGCCACGAGTTCCTATGGGAGCTAGGGTATGTATGTATGTATTGGCCTTACCCTTATGGGGGGCCTTTGTGGCTGGCTAACGGTTGTACAACTGGTTGATGATGGGGTGACGACGGTCACCAATGGGATTTCCGAGATCCTCGATGGAAGGCACTATTCCTTGCCGGGAAATAGTGTCTAAGGTACGGGTTGGTGTTGAATGGCTTTGAGATATCGGGCCCTAGGATTTCTTCACCCGAAAGGACAGTACATAGTTGATGGGCCTAATGGTGGTGTGCCTCAGGGTTTCTCAGCCAACCAATGATGTGGAATTGACGATTACGAGAAGGCGCATATTCGGTTCATGTTGACTTATGTTATGATGCTATGTTACGATGTTACGGTGATGTTTAGTTATTGCATGTTTTACGTACACTTTTGTTAAATAAATGTATGTTATGTTTTTGGCAAATGTTTATGTTAAGGTTTAGGAAATGCTAGAACTCACTAGCGTAGCTGACCTTTAGTATGCACATTCAGGTTAAGGACAGGTACGACAATGGACGGTGATGCTTGGAAAGCGAGAAGAGTTACCCTGCTGATAATGAAGTCTGGCATCCCGTTATGTTTTGGTTATGTTTATGATTTGTTTAGACAATGTTTATGCTTTCTCATGTTGAAAAATGTTATGTTATGTTTTAAATGAAATTTTTTACTGTGTTATTTGATATTCAAGTTTAAGAACTGTTTGTGAATGAGTAAATCCAACAAGTGAGGCCTCCCGGGTTTGGGGACTTACAAGTTGGTATCAGAGCAATAGTTTGAGAGATTTGGACACTCCTAGTGTCTGAACTTAAACTGTGAATGGGACCGAAAGCGGATGCCAGTACGGGTAACCCGAGCCACAGCATCAGGTATGAAAGTAGTTTATGGTTGGAAATATTAAAACACTATGACTGTGAAATCATATACCATCCTGGAAAGGCAAACGTTGTGGCTGACGCTTTAAGCCAAAATATTATGCCTGCTCCTATTAGAGTGAAAGCTTGCCAGTTAGTGATAACATCAGATGTGATGAGGGAAATTGAAAGAGCTCAAGATGAAGCACTTAAGGAAGAAGACATAAAGAAGGAAAGAATGGTTAGCCAACATGACAAGTTGGAATATAACACCCTTGGTGTTAAGACACGTTTTGGGCGGGTATGGATACCTATGGGTGGCGAGCTTAGGACCAAAATCTTGGATGAGGCTCATAAGTCTCGTTACTCTATCCATCCCGGTACCAACAAAATGTACCAAGATATGAGGAAGGAATACTGGTGGCATGGAATGAAACACGAAGTGACAAAGTATGTGAGCAAGTTGTTGACTTGCTCGTAAGTAAAGGCTGAACACCAGAAACCGTATGGAAAGATTCAACCGATCTATATACTAGAATGGAAGTGGGAACACATTACCATAGACTTCATAACCAAGCTACCTCGCACAACTAAAGGTCATGACACCATTTGGGTAATCGTGGACCGTTTAACGAAGAGTGCTCATTTCTTACCTATTCGCAAGACATTCTTGTCGGAAAGGTTAGAGGAAGTATTTATTAATGAAGTAGTAGCACGACATGGGATGCCTTTGACGATTGTATCTGACCGGGACACACGATTCACATCGAGGTTCTGGAAAAGATTTCACGAGGCGATAGGCACGGGGCTTAATATCAGCACGACATACCACCCGCAAAAGGATGGTCAGTCCGAAAGGACCATTCAAACATTGGAGGATATGCTTCGTGCTTGTATTATCGACTTTAGTGGCAGTTGGGACAGTCATCTGTCGTTAGCCGAATTCTCCTACAACAACAGTCATCACATAACGATAGGCATGCCGCCTTATGAAATGTTGTATAGGAGATGATGCAGGACCCCGGTTTGTTGAGGTGAGATTGGACAGAAGGAATTAGGAAGTCTTGAAGTCGTAAGAGAAACGTCAGAAAAGTTTGATCAAATCAAAGCATGAATGAAGGCCGCACAAGAACGTTAGAAATCCTATGCGGATAAACGACGAAGGCCTAATGAGTTTGATGTTGGGGACAGAGTAATGTTGAGGGGTCGGGCCAGATGGGCCGGCGAACTTGAGGAGAGGAGTCTCCTCCCTTTAAATAGCCAACACACTCCATAATCTCTCATTTGCATGTTCTAGAGAGTGAAACCGTAAAGAGAGAAAACTGGCAGATTGACCCGAGATTAAAGAAGGGTGTTACTCCATAGCTCGTGAGCAAAACCTCCGAATCAGAACCTCGATACAGGTAACGATCTGATCTAGATCTGATTTTTTGTTCGTTTTGGGGTTTTCGGGTATTGGATAAAAATATGGCATTTTTACATATGATACTTGAATATAAACATAGATTTAGCATCTAGAATTAAAAGCAAACGTTTTGAACGTAAAAAGATCGGATCTTGACGAGGTCGGATCTACATGCAAAAAGTTAGGGTTTTTGTGGGGGAAGAACGCTGCCCGCAAGCAGGCCCTGCGTACTTATCAAGTACGCAAGAATCAAAGACTGCGTACTTATCAAGTATGCATGAAGCGAAGCCTGCGTACTTATCAAGTACGCAAGAAGCGAAGTCTGCGTACTTATTAAGTATGCAAGAACAAGGCCCTGCTCACTTGCTAAGTGCTCAGGCATCGGATCTATGAGTATATATAGCTGGTTAATGAAGAAAATATGTTTTCCTAAAACAGAACGTGTAACCGTTAGAGTCGGGAATAGGTTTGATGTGTATTTAACTAATCAATTCAGATCGGAAGTGACGTTGTTGGACCTTTGTTTAGGACAACCCAGATTAGCTTATCACGTGAGTTCTAGAGCCCTCTTTTAAATGTTTTATTAATATTTTGGGCTGGTGTGCATACTTACGAAATGATGTTTAACGAAATGATGTTTTATGAAATGATGTTTACGAAAGGAAAGTTGAAATGTGTTTATAAATTGTTTTGCCAAAGAGGTTTATGAATGGTTTACGAACGGTTTAATGATGAAATGTTTTATAATAAAACGTACGAATGCTTTAACTGAAATGATGTAAAGGCGGTAACGGTTATTTTTATAAAATCCACAAAATGAATGAATCCGCCACGAGTTCTTTCGGGAACTAAGGTATGCATGTATGTTATAGGCCATACCTTTTAGGCGCCTTTGTGGCTGGCCAATTGTTGTACAACTAGGTGGATTAAGGGGTGACGACGGTTACCATGGGATTACCGGGATCCCTATTGAAGGTACTATTCCCTGTGAGGGAACAATGCTTAAAGTGAAGGTACGTGCTATCCTTTGGGACACCGTGCTTAAGGTGAAGGTGCATGTATCCTTGTGGTACCGTTCCTAAGGTTCTGGTGTCGAACGACTTTGGGGTATCGGGCCCTAGGTTTCTCTGCCTATAGGTAATGTACGGTGTCGAAGGGCCTAGTTGTGGCGTGCCTCGAGGTTTCTCTACCAGTATGCGATGAATGGAATTGACGGTTACGAAAAGGCGCAGATTCGGTTCATGTTAACTTATGTTATGATGATATGATTACAAGATTTTGATGATGTTAAGTTATTGCATGTTTTTATGTACGCTTTTATTAAATGAATGAATGTTATGTTCTGGCAAATGTAAATGTTAAAGTTTTATGTAATGCTAGAACTCACCAGCGTAGCTGACTTTTAGTATGCATATTCAGGTTAAGGACAGGTACGGAGGGACGGTGATGCTTGGCAAGCGATGAAGAGTTACTCGGCTGATACAATGACTGGCATCCCGTTACGTTGTGTTTATGTTATGTAATGAATGTTTTATACAATTTTTACGCTTCCGCATGTCTGACAATGTTACTGTTATGTTTACATGAAAGTTTTTCTGCTGCGTTATTTGATATTCAAGTTTAAGAACTATTTGTGGATGAGTAAATCCAACAAGTGAGGCCTCCGGGGTTTGGGGCCTTACAGGTGATCACACATGTCACTTAAAGGAGGTGTTTGAGGCTCTGAAGAAGGAAAAGTTGTATGCTATGTTCTCCAAATACGCGTTCTGGCTTAGGGAAGTCCAATTACTAGGTCACGTCATTAACCTGAACGACATTATGGTTGACCCAGCAAAGATAATGACGGTAAGGGAATGGAATATTCCTAAGACACCAACTGAAATCCGCAGTTTCTTGGGATTGGTAGGCTACTATCGGAGATTCATCCAGGATTTCTCGAAAATAGCTTTGCCGTTGACAAAGTTGACTCGGAAGGAGGTAAAGTACGAATGGGGTTCGACCCAGGATGATGCGTTTAAGGAATTTAAGGAGAAGCTAACCCAAGCTCCAGTCTTGGCCCTTCCCGAGGGCAGTGAAGACTTGGTGGTATACTCTGACGTTTCGGGTCATGGATTGGGGTGCGTGCTGATATAACCCAGGAGAGTGATCACGTATGCATCACGATTGTTGAAGGTTCACGAAGTCAATTATCCGACTCATGATTTGGAACTTGCTGCTTTCATATTCGTATTGAAAATCTGGAGGCACTACCTTTACGGGGTGAAGTTTACTATTTACTCCAACCATAAAAGTTTGAAGTACTTCTTCGAACAAAGGGAGCTTAATATGAGGCAGAGACGATGGTTGGAACTCCTGAAATATTATGACTGTGAAATCATATACCCTCCTGGAAAGGAAAATGTGGTGGCTGACACTCTAAGTCGAAAGGACATGCCACCTCCTATTAGAGTGAAAGCTTGCCAATTGGTGGTAACACCGGACGTTATGACCGAAATTGAAAAGGCTCAAGATGAGACACTGAAAGAGGAAAACATAAAGAAAGAAAGGATGGTTGGCCAACAGGACAAGTTGGAATATAACACCCTTGGTGTTAGGACAAGTTTTGGACGAGTATGGATACCTATCGGTGGCGAGCTTAGAACCAAGATCTTAGATGAGGCTCATAAGTCTCGTTACTCTATCCATCCTGGTACCAACAAAATATACCAAGATCTGAGGAAGGAATACTGGTGGCCTGAAATGAAGCATGAGGTGACGAAATACGTAGGCAAGTGTCTGACTTGTTCGCAAGTAAAGGTCGAACACCAGAAACCTTATGGAAAGATTCAACCTCTTGATATACCGGAATGGAAGTGGGAACACATTACAATGGACTTCATAACCAAGCTACCTCGCACAGCTAAAGATCATGACACCATCTGGGTAATTGTGGACCGTTTATCGAAGAGTGCTCATTTCCTACCTATTCGTGAGACGTTCTCATCGGAAAGGTTAGCGGAGGTATTTATTAATGAAGTAGTAGCACGGCATGGGATGCCTTTGACGATCGTATCTGACCGGGACACACGATTCACATCGAGGATCTGGAAAAGATTTCACGAGGCGATGGGCACGAGACTCAATATTAGTACGGCATACCACCCACAAACGGATGGTCAATCCGAAAGGACTATTCAGACATTGGAGGATATGCTTCGTGATTGTATTGTCGATTTTGGAGGCAGTTGGGACAGTCATCTGCCGTTAGCCGAATTCTCCCACAACAACAGTTATCACACGACGATAGGCATGCCGCCTTACGAAATGTTGTATGGGAGAAGATGCAGGACCCCGATTTGTTGGGGTGAGATTGGACAGAAGGAATTAGGAAGTCTTGAATTTGTAAGAGAAACGTCGGAAAGGTTTGATCAAATCAAAGCACGAATGAAGGCCGCACAAGATCTTTAGAAATCCTATGCAGACAAACGACGAAGGCCTATTGAGTTTAATGTTGGGGACAGAGTAGTGTTGAAAGTGTCGCCATGGAAGGGAATCATACGATTCAGAAAGAGAGGAAAGTTAAGTCTGAAGTTTGTCAGACCATTCAGGATAATGGCACGTGTTGGTGAAGTCGCTTATCGGTTGGAGTTGCCTGATGAGTTAAGTGGGATTCATCCTACCTTCCATGTATCACACTTGCAAAAGTGTTTGGCGGATGAATCGGCTCATGTACCACTTACTGACATTGAGGTCGACAACAACCTTAACTACATTGAGGAAACCGTGGCCATCTTAGACAGGAAGGAAAAGTGTTTACGTAATAAGGTTATTCAATTGCTTAAAGTCCAATGGAAGCAACGAAAGGGGTCGAAATCTACTTGGGAAACGGAGATGGAAATAAGGGAGTCGTACCATCAACTATTTGACTTATGATAGGTTTCGGGGATGAAACATATTGTAAGGGGGTAGACTTGTAACATCCCAAAAATAAAACAATGATTAAAGTAACGGGTTAAACGCGAGACAAACGGAATAAATGAACGAGGCGTGACGGGCTGGGCTGAGGAACTTGAGGGAAGGAGTCTCCTCCCTTTAAATAGCCAACACACTCCATAATCTCTCATTTGCAAGTTTTAGAGAGAGAAACTGTAGAGAGAGAAAGTTGGCGGATCGACCGGAGATTGAAGAAGTGTGTTACTCCATAGCTCGTGAGCAAAACCTCCGAATCAGAAGCTCTATACAGGTAACGATCCGAGTTTTCATTCGTTTTGTAGTTTTCGGGTTTTGGATAAAAAGATGGCATTTTTACGTATGAAACTTGAATATGAACATAGATCTAGCATCTAGAATGAAAAACAAACGTTTTGAACGTAAAAAGTTCGGATCTTGACGAGGTCGGATCTGCATGCAAAAGTTAGGGTTTTGTGGGGAAGAAGACTGCCCACACGCAGGCCCTGCGTACTTGTTAAGTACGCAAGAACAAGGCCCTGCATACTTGTTAAGTACGCAAGATCAAGGCCATGCGTACTTGTTAAGTACGCAACAGCGAGGCACTGTGCACTTGCTAAGTGTGCAGGCATCAGGTCTATTGGTATATATAGCTACTCAATCCAGAATGGTTAAACCGTTAGAGTCGGGATTAGGTCTGATGTGTATTTAACTACTCAATCCAGATCGTACGTGACGTTGTTCGGCCTTTGTTTAGGACAACCAAGACTAGCTTATCAGGTGAGTTCTAGAAGCCCTTCTTAAATGCTTTATGTAACGTTTTTGGGTTGGTGTGCATACATATGAAACGATGTTTTATGAAAAGATGTTTACGAAATGATGTTTTACGAAACGATGTTTACGAGATGATGTTTACGAAATGTTTTGCCAAATGAAGTTTACAAAAGGTTTACGAAAGAGATGATGTTTTGTTTAATAAAACGTACGAATGCTTTAACTAAGATGAGGTAAAGGTTTAATGAAAGTCACGAATGAACGAATCTGCCACGAGTTCCTACTAGAGCTAGGGTATATATGTATGTATCGGCCTCACCCTTACGGGGGACCTTTATGGCTGGCTAACCGTTGTACAACTGGTTTTTGAGGATGGGGTGATGACGGTCACCCATGGGATTACCGGGATCCCGATGGTTGGTACTATTCCTTGCGGGGAAACAGTGCCTAAGTTATGTTCTGTCTACCTAGAGGTAACTAGCCTTAGGAGACATATGTTTGGTCCACCTAGAGGTAACGAGCCTTAGGAGACCTGGGTGACGGATGACTTAGAGGTAACGAGCCTTAAGTTCTTCCATTGGTATGCGATGTATGGAATTGACGATTACGAGAAGGTGCAGATTCGGTTCATGTTGACTTTTGTTATGATGCTATGTTACGATGTTATGATGATGTTAAGTTATTGCATGTTTTACGTACGCTTTTGTTAAAGAAATGTATGTTATGTTTTTGGCAAAAATGTTTATGTTAAGGTTTTATGTAAAGCTAGAACTCACTAGCGTAGCTGACTTTTTAGTATGCACATTCAGGTTAAGGGCAGGTTATGATGACAGACGGTGATGCTGGGCGGCTTGAGGAGTTACCTGGATGATATGAAGACTGGCATCCCGTTATGTTTTATTTATGTTATGATTATGTTTAAGACAATGTTACGCTTCCGCATGTTGAACAATGTTATGTTATGCTTGAAATGAAATTTTTCGCTACGTTATTTGGTATTCAACTTTAAGAACTGTTTATGAATGAGTAAATCCAACGCGTGAGGCCTCCCGGGTTTGGGGCCTTACATCTAGGAAGTCACATACGATCGAAATATCATCAATCTTCTTCTCTTCGGATGGTTGTTTGGCGACAAGAGCCAGAATATCAGTATGACCCTTACGCAAACACTTATGTGCTTTCATGAAGGATATGATGCCCACGACATCACCACTCTTTTCGCCTTAGACAGAAAGGGTTTCTCCACTAGGGAGAGGAAGGCGAACAATATTGTCACGACAAATGATCTCAGCTTGATTTTTAGATAACCAATCCATGCCGACAATTATATCAAAACTACCAAGTGTGACCGGCATGAGATCAATATCAAGCTTATAATCAGCCAATCCTAGCTTACATCCTTTAAGTATGTGAGTTGCTTCTATTATCTGACCGTATCCTATCTCAATAATGTACTTAGTTTCTAATAGAGTTGGAGTACGACTGCACCAACATGGAATTTGTGAAGTCATGCTGAGACTTCTAGTGAGACCCGCGCTTATAAGGTAAGCGTCAGTCAATGCAAAGGCCAAGGGAAGATTTTCACATGTAGGAAAGAAAAATCTAATGAGATATAGATTCCAGTAATGTAAGCGATAGGATGTATGTTTAAGTAATCGCGTTCAACTGATGGTTGGTTAGAGTAAATCCCCGTTTTCTAATGTCATTGAAATAACTGGATATGTTGGGGTTTAAATCAAATTAGACTAAGGATTAGTCACAGGATAAGGTAATAGGGTCAAATGGAATTTATTGTTGGGGTGTAAGGAATAACGTGTTAGTTTAGAAAGAATTCCTCAAATTCCGTTTACATAGATGGAGTCGGTGGGTTTACCAAGAGGTTCTACTAGAGTTTCAATCGAGGTGGTTTCATTGATCAAGTCTGGACAAGAGTCTTAAGTTCAATAAGACTCTTACATGAGTGAAATAAAATGAAGGATCCTATTGATGATAGTTCAGTGTGTCCGTAAACATCTTCAACATGATAGTCACGTCTATCAACTGTTGAACAGGTTTAACGATAATAACTAGTCGTTGAGCGGGTTGCGAGAATTTCTACACACAGTGGAAACCTAAGTCTGTAAATCACAGATTATGACCATTTATCCACACCCTAGGTTTCACCAGGACTTACATGCACCTCAAATTATTATTACGTGTGCACCCGTAATGATAATTTGCTTTACATGCTCACCCTAGTTCTCCCTGTCCTGCGTCAAAATGTCCCTCACTTTTTATTACCAGGTACAGAGTGTTGTTAGAGAGGATAAGTTATCGAAAGGCTTAGTCATCAACCATAGTTGATCAACTAGGACTCATATCAGGATGAGTAGTCGGGAATCGTTTAATCTGAGTATTCACTCGAGTTGAAACATGATACGAGAGTCCAATCCAGTGGATTGTAGATGGGAACGTACACATGAAACAAACATGCACATGAAATGTGGCGTCGTGAAGTGAAACAGTTCATCGATATGTGTTACTGGAAGAGGCAAAGTCGAGCCCATGGCCCGAGAAAGTGATGACATCTATGTGTCAATGAATTTCTACAATAATACGTGCAACGGTCTGCTATCACATGGCGTACCTCAAGCGAGGCCCACGGGTTCGGGCTTGAAGTAGAGTAAAGCTAGTGAGGTCGGAGTATTGTTGCGAGTGGGTGTAGGAGGGAGATATGTGCCAGTGTTGTGTGTCATTCCTAATACGGACTTGAGAAGGCCCACTATACCCCACGGTGTCATTGATAGGCTCGAGCCGGTGTCTTCTTCGGCTCTAGTAGTATGGAAAGGGGTGCAAATGATGGTGGTGTGAGTGACTCCTCCGAAGGCTCCGTCTTGCTACCCCTGGACGGGAGTGGATGTTGTTTTGGCGATTCCACGGGTGTCACCGCTCAGAATGATGATGCAATGAGAACGACGTGTCCTTCGTCAGTAGAGGGTGATATGGATGATGTCAACATGCCTGCAATGCAATGTATGTGTGGATGCTATGTGTATCATGTATGAGTGTCTGTGTCGTGTAACTAATGCATGTGCGTGGTTATAGTCTAGTATGAAATTCCTAGTTCTCTATAATCAATGGCTCTTATACCAATTTGTCACACCCCCAAAATCCACTAACAGAGTTTTATCATTTGGCGTGTGACAAACCAGGATCTCAGTCATTAGTTACGTCAAACGACACTATATGAGTGTGAACAAACCCATTATATGTTCAGAGTTAAATGCCGAAGCGATTTATGTCAAGTAGTTATTGCGCAAAACAAACGCACCCAAATTTACTAATAAAAGCAAGTAAATTGTTTTAAATGTTTGCATATGAATGAAATGACAGTAGGACTCCATGCATGTCCTAGGTTTGCAACCTGTGCCTTAGCGACCTGAGAAAACATGTAAGAAAAGTGTCAACACGAGGTTGGTGAGTTCATAGGTTTGTAAGTGATTAAACTCTTTGAGTGTTTGCAGGATCCACATACATAAGTCACACCTATTATTAGCTAGACAATGTACAAGTTACTCTAAGCGTTCGCAACTGAAGCTGACTGTTTGTGTTTGAATGCCTTCCGCCATTGCTAACATCAACAATGGCAAGTGTTTAGGACAATTTACACCCGTTCGACCTCCAATCATGCTAGACCGACTAGCCCGGGTGGGGTTTGTCAAACCTAGTAGTACTACTCAAATTTCCTCGCACGGTTCAAGAGTGTAAGGACTTAGTATGTTATGTTTGCACTTAGGTAAACAAGTGGTAATGAAATATTATGGGATCCGTGTTTGTTTGTGTGCGCGTTTCTCCCCCAATAGGAAAACAAGTAAAAGAATGTTTGTTTGTGTGCATGTTTCTCCCTCAACGGGAAAACAAGTAAAACTATGATTGTTTGTGTGCATGTTTCTCCCCCAACGGGAAAACAAGTAAAACTATGATTGCTTGTGTGCATGTTTCTCCCCCAACGGGAAACAAGTAAAAGATGTTTGTTTGTATACATTTTTCTCCCCCAACAGGAAAACAAGTAAAAGATGTTTGTTTGTATACATGTTTCTCCTCCAACAGGAAAACAAGTAAAGATGTTTGTTTGTATACATATTTCTCCCCCAACAGGAAAACAAGTAAAGATGTTTGTTTGTATACATGTTTCTCCCCTAACAGGAAAACGGGTAAAGAGGGGCCGTGAAACTCACCTGAGTTAATGCAGAATGTTGTAAAAAATGAATGTAGATAAACCACGCAAGTGTGCAAGTGAACCGCCTATGCATGCCCTAGATTAATTAAATAGTATTTAATTAATCGTACTGTATGAAAATTAAGTATTGGGAAAAATAAAAAGACAACGCGTAGAGTTGAATATCCTAGAACGCTCTACGATTAACGAATCAAAATATGTCTCGAACGAAATCGAATAATCGTGAAGGAATAATAAACATGATATGTTTAAAAAGAAAAATCGATCGTTACGGGTAAATAAACAAGGAATAATGTATAGGACATCATCGTGGAGGAAACGGTTGTTAAAAACTATTTTATAAATAAATATATTATTTTTACAAATAAAAATAATGGTTAAAATACTAATAGATTCGTTTCCGAGCATACGAACGTTTTCTGGCTTCAAAATGATTTTATATATTATAATAATAATATAGGGATTGGTTTCGTAAAGGAGGATTGCTTGAAAAATGTCTTAAAAAAATAATGCGGACGGCCAGGTTCGAACCCGGGTCTGCTCTGAGAGAGGTTAACAACTTAACCAACTGGACAGGGCATCCAGTTGGTACAATAGTCATGTCCGTATCCCTTTTGTGGTTTGCTCCGGCCTACGTTAGTTCAGTCCAAAAAGGAAAACCAAAATGGTTGGGACAGGGACAGGATTCGAACGCGTGACCACACCTACACAAACCAACACACATACCACTCCGGCCCGCTAGGGTGTCGCATCCATAACTGGTTCTAATTGTTTTTAACACCTAAACCCCGTGAATCCCCCTCCCCATAGAACCCGATCCAATCCACCCTAAAATCCCATCGATTTCGATCGCGATTAGGCACAAAAGCTTAGGGGTTTTCTTAATCAATGATTTGGGAGTCTGATGGTGAGGTTAATTGCAAAAACATCGAGTTTAAGATCGTTGATTCCTGTTTGAAAACACCGAAACCCTAGGTTTTAAGCATGGAATCGAATTGGGTAATTCTGATAATAAAATTTGTTGGATTCATGGGGCTTTCGAAGTGTAAATGATTGCGAAACTATCCCTGTAATTTAATTGGATTGAGATTGGGTCTAGGTTAGCGTTCGATTAAACCGGAATTCGTTATGAACCCTAGAATTGGTTCATCACCAATTCGATGTTATAAGCCTCCAAAAGGTTAGGGCTTTTGATCTAGACATAAAAGCGAGTATAAGGGTGTGTTTATTACCTGTAACAAGTTCGGATTGCTCGATTTTGCTTAAGGTCGGCTTAGGTGCAATCGGTTTCAATCGACAGGTTCTCTGACTACTCGAATGATGAAATTGGTGCTTCAGACACGTTCAGAAAGGTTCGATTACGGTGTGCAGAGAGGTAATTTGAGGGTTGGTAACCAGATTTGATCGATTTGAGTGGTTTTTGAAATGGGTTCGACGGTTTCTAGTTTTGGGCTTTAATTTGAAATGATTAGTGATGATGATCGGTTAGAAACGGCTCAATAACATTCGAAATCATCAATGCCATGCGTTACAACATTGAATTCGAACAGTTTTTCGGTTAAAGAATCGAATTTGGATCAAGATAATTAGGGGTTTGACTTACCAAAGTCAACAGAATGCAAATACACAAGATTTTGACTTTACAAGTCAACAGGTTGAGTTTTGGCTAATTACACAATTAGTCCTTGTAGTTTTATGTGTGTTTGAGTTTGAATATTGACAGAATTAGTCCCTGAGGTTTGTACTGAGTTAACTAGGTTAAGAAATAACGAGATTAATTGAGTTTGTGCTAACGGAGTTAACTCTAAATAGCCCGATGTCACAAGATATATATTTGAAAATGATTTTTTCAAATGAAGTTGATTTGGACCCCCACAGTGCCTTTGAACCAACATGAACACAATTTGAACCCCTCCTTTTTCCAATTTGGACCCTCCTTGATATTGAACCCCCCCTCCCCGATTTTGACCTTCAAAAGTCAACAGGGACGAATCCGTCAAAATCGGTTAACAAACCATCCAAATTATGTGATTAATTCCAATTGATCATGTATATACATTGTAGTGGCAGTTTTTAATGTGTTTGATGAGCTAATTATAGCCATTCAATGATTGAATTCTAAAATTCAATCCCGTAACCGACCCCCCATAACTCGGACATCAATGGTATGTTCTGGATGAAATCTTGCTATAAAACCTAACCCACATCATATGCGACACTCCCTTTAAACCCTCTGGACTCACATTTCCAACTTACCTCATCCCCGGAACTCGAAATCAGGCCGACGAACACGATCCCGAAGGCTCTAGTCGACCTCTATCTATTCGCAACCATTTCAGGTAACAAACGCATCCCTCTACTCGTTTTGATCAACTGAAGAAAAGTCCCATATCTTCGTTTACAAGCCTGTGGTCTATCATGGTAAATTTGGGGGCTAGGGTTAAGGGTCTGCGCTTGTGGGGAAGATGGGACCTGAAGACTAATCGATAAAACTTAAAAGAACCTGTAACTTAACAAGGCATACACCCAGTTCAAATGGTTAAATCTTTACACTCATACAGCAGAGGTCGCAGGTTCGACCCAGCCTCTGCCCATTTTTTTAAACTAATTTTATTTACATGTTTACCCTTGCTTGGCTCATCCACTCACACACACTCATATATACATGTACATATTTATAAATGTGCAAACCCATATATTCCTTTGTAAAGACATAGAGACCAAGACATATTTTGACCATAACCAAACATATATATACTAATTTTAGATACTTTTGTAAACTTTTGGGGGTGTAAACACACACACACACACACACACATATATATATATATATATATATATATTCATATATAAAAATTACCATTTAAACCACTTCTTTTAGAAAATGTTCCAGGGTTTACAACAAACATCGTTTCCAAATAAAAAAAATATACATATTTAGAACCATGTCTAAATGATAGTTATCTCGAGCATTATTATTTCTAAAACGGGTACCGGTTCTTTTCTAATCATATATTATAATTGAAAGCCTAAAAAACCCTAATTGAGCTAAAATAAATCTTTTAACAAATTATCCCCAATTTATAAATTATATTTGGAGAATAAATATGATTATATATTTTTTATATATAAAATTTTTTGCCTTGTAAAGAATTATACATCCTTTTATCTAGTGTAGTTTTATTATATAAAATCAATAAATAAATTTCATACTTCAATTTTGATTTAATTATGAATTAATTTGACCATTATTCTTACAACTTATTCTTTTTCGTGGTAAACAAACTAAATAAGTAAAAGGACTTATTATCTATTTATTTATGTAGTTAGGTATTTATTCAACTAATTAATGTTCATTATTTATTTATTCGTTTGTTAATACATTTACAAATAAAGAAAACCATTCACTTATTTTCTTTATTCATTTATTTGTAAACGAAAGAACACTAATTAATTACTCGTACAAATACACTTATTTATTTTACAAACAAACAAAATCATTTATTTATTCTTTTACATAATCAAAATTCAATATAGTTATTCATCAATATTTACATAAATATCATTTGAAACTCAAATAATTATTTTATTATTCAAATGGGGAAACCCACATCAATGTCTTTGCGCATTAGGACCCCCTTATTCATTTTGTACAAATCATTGATACATATATTCCATCAAACATAGGTTAGTCTGTGATTACCTAGAACATTTGTGCAACAACAACTTGGGCGTGTGATTACCAAGCTACCAATTACAATGTGATTTTACATAGCCCCTTTTTCATTTTTACACCTTTGGGGTGAAACATGATTAAAGTCAAACTATTTGCAATTTATACAATTCAAACATTATGATCATGTGTGCAATTTGTACCTTATGCTTGAACACTATGAGTTTCAAACTACATTTACATACTTTAGTGCATAGTGCAAGTGCAATCATTAACTTTATACAAGCCGACTGTAACAATGATAGATCTATTTTGTCTGACAAACCCACCCAGGTAGGGTGATTGTTGTCGATATTACATTTGGGATAACATTTTGTGCAGTCACAAGGTTTGATTGTACGCCCCGGTTTAAACTATAGTGGTTCTCCATAATTGCCTTATTAAACCATGTTTCATGTGAATTGTACACAACTTTTGGAAACTATTTGAGGCGTCAAAACATATGTATGCTCACCAAGTATTTTTAGTTGACCATGTTTCCATCATGTTTCAGGTGCTAACAATCGAGAATATTTAGAAGACGCTAACATAGGATTGAGGACTTAGTACATAATAAATTGAACGTGGTTGGTGTACTGTGTTTCCTTTGTTTGATTGTACATGTTTTGTTTGAACAAATGTTATGGAAACTTAATTAACATATGAAACTTTAGTTTGATCATGTGCTTATGAACAGTCTACACGTCCGCCCCGACGTATTCCGCCATCGGTTGGGGTGTGACAGATTGGTATCAGAGCCATGGTTATAGGGAATTAGGTTATTAGAAACCAATGACCTAGTCTATAACTTTAGGATACCCCCTTGTGTGATTATCCTACATGTTATCTTATGTGTTATTGTCACACCCCGACCGATGGCGGAATCATCGAGGCGGACAATGTGATGATTGTTCAAAAGCACATGATAACTAAAGGTTGTATAATTCATTAATTAAATTTAAAGACAACAAGTTCCAAATACAATACATTTCAAATAACCTAGTCTAGTTCAAAAGATTAATTTATTTAACTAGGTCCATAGTTCCTAAGTGGAAAGATCTTCGGCAAGCAGTCACATATCCAAACCTGAAACATTATTTAAATCAAGTGTCAACTAAAAAGTTGGTGAGTACATAGGTTTAGTATTTCCTGTAAATAGTAGTTGTAAATCGTTTTGCAATTCATTGTTTATATTGTTAAACATAGTATGTATGATGTATCATTTATTTAATCACAATTCAAACCGAGTTTGACACGCTTGAACAGAGCACAACAGCTAAGTCTGGTATGTTTGAATATAGTTACCCACTATATCTGATATGTTTGAATATAACACGCGGTCATATCCGAGTATTCAGTAATAAACACCCTAACCGGGTGGGCTGGTCAGGCACAATAGATCTATCAATATTACAGTTGGTTGTCTTGTGTTTAAATGTATGTACATCCAAAGAATAAGCATATAGTCTCATGTATAACACGTATAGACAATGTGAGTAGCATGTATAATGTTTCACCCCAAAACGTATAAAAATGTAAAATAGGGGCTATGTAACTCACCTGGCTAGCGGATGTTTTTAATCCACAAGTGCGGGTGATAAGGATGTTGAAAACTAAGCACGATGAAATCCTATGTAGATAAATATGTATTATTGTATGTTTGTATATGTGCATTGGTATTTAAATGCGTATAGGTTTTATAATAATGTTCCTAAATATTTATTTGTATAAAATATGGTAGGAATATGATAATGGTTTTGTAAAACTTTAACTTAAAAATATATATATATTGTTTAAATATTACATTTTTAAATAAGTATTTATTAGGTATTTATAAAAGTTTCTATTTATTTATTTATTATTAATATTATTATTATATATATTTTTAGTAAGTTGAAACTATTTTAACAAATATAACATTTATTATTTTATAAAAATTTTTGTGGGTTAAATATGTTTAAAAGAATTTTAATCGTTCCCGGAATAAACGAACGAGTAAACCGATTTGTTTTAGTATTTATTGTATAAAAAGAATATTAAAACAAGTTAAAATAAATAAATAAAATAAATAAAATGAAAACAGAAACAAAAAGTTTGGGCCGAAGGCCAACCGGGCTCGAACCCGCGACCTACAGCATAAACACACACACGCATAACCAGCCGGGCTACTGCCCATCGCTGGTTATGTGTGTATCATTTAATTGATATACACAACCAAGAAATTGGTTGCTGGTCCTCGGCAACCGGAAAGCCGTGTCCGAGGACACTTGGTTTGCCCAGTAACTCATGGGCGATGGTCGCGATTTCGATTGGTGTAGTTGGCCAGCTGATAACAGAAGGCAAGGGAAACAATTTGAGGCTCGAACCTGGTCGCGAAGGGTCTGGTCGGCAGAGGTTTGAAGTCCGAAAATGTCAAAGATGGAAATCGATCTTCCGGATGAAATTAGCCCTTAATATCTTGGTCACAGCTTCACTCAGGGACGGCGAATGTGATGTCGTCTTCAATTTGAGGTGAGAGTGGGTGGAGGAGGGTGGGCGAGCTCGTGCAGGTCTGTAAATGGCCATTTATAGTCGAGCTCGATCCTTATATTAAGACACGTAATTGAGTATGTCCAGACACTCGTCTGGACGAGACGAATCTGTCGAGACCTCTTGCAGGCGTGGAGGTTGACTGTCGGGGCTGTATTAGAGGCGTGGACTTTCGGCCATAGACAGAATCAGGCTTTCCGTATGTTTAATCGACAAATTGGTCGAGGGCTTTTGTTCGCGTGGGGACGACGAGGTCAGGGACACCTTTGTCGGCTATCGAGGTGCAGGGAACAGGTGTGTCGAGATGTCGCCGGAAAAACGCTTGGACCGCCGGACAAACGTAGGTGGTGACCGGAAACACGAACTGGGAGTTGGCAACTTTAGTCCCTGAAGTTTGATTTCGTTTTAATTAGGTCCCTGCGATAATTACGGATGGGTCCCTGAGGTTTGGTTTGTCCAGCATTAGCCCCTCGACTGATTTCTGTTTTAAAACTCTTTAGTTTGATTAATTACAAAACGACCCCTAAACTTTTTATTTAATAAACTAATCTAATTTCTTTTAAATCAATTAAATTTTATATTAAATTTTAAATGTTTTTATAAACATATTTTATTATTATTATAAATGATTTTTATAAAAGTTGTCTATCTCATTTAAATAGGTTATTTCATTGAATGTGCAACTTTTAATTCTAGATTTTTATATAGTATTTTATATAAATTTCTAAAATTCATAAAATTTTAATTAATTTAAATCCGTAAGATAAAATACCTATTTGTATAAAACTAAATAAAAACTCTTACATTTCATTTAAATAGAGAATGATTACATGATAAATATAATACAAGTGCAAGAACGAAAAATCCGAAACGTCACAGTCTCCCCATGTTAGAGGAATTTCGCCCCGAAATTCAACTAGTGGAGGCTATGAAAAGAGATGCGGATACTTGGTCTTCATTTGGTCTTCACGTTCCCAAGTGAACTCGGGTCCACGTTTAGATTCCTAACGGACCTTGACAATGGGGATGCGGCTACGCTTGAGTTTCTTGACTTCTCGGTCCATGATTTCCACGGGTTTCTCAACAAAGTGCATCCTCTCGTCAATGTGCACTTCATCAAGAGGGATGTGGAGATTCTCGTCGGCAAGACACTTTTTCAAATTAGATACATGGAAAGTCGGATGAACGTTGATGAGTTCTGAAGGAAGATCGAGTTTGTAGGCCACTTTTCCTATCCTTTCGAGTATCTTGAATGGACCCACATATCGAGGTGCAAGTTTTCCTTTCTTTCCAAATTGGACTACGCCCTTCCAAGGTGATACCTTTAGGAGAACCATATCTCCAATTTGAAATTCCAAGGGTTTTCGTCGTCTATCGGCATAGCTCTTTTGTCGACTCCTTGCTACTCGAATGTTGTCACGGATAAGAGAGATTTTATCGGTGGTTTCTTGGATAAGCTCGGGACCGGTGATTTGTGCTTCACCTATTTCGTTCCAACAAATCGGTGAACGACATTTCCGTCCATAAAGAGCTTCAAACGGTGCCATGTTAATGCTTGTGTGGTAGCTGTTGTTGTAGGAAAATTCAATCACTGGTAGGTGAGAATCCCAATTGCCACCAAAGTCAATGACACAAGCTCTAAGCATATCCTCAAGAGTTTGGATTGTTTTTTCGGTTTGTCCATCAATTTAAGGATGGTAAGCCGTACTTAAATCCAAACGAGTACCAAGTGCTGATTGTAATGATTGCCAAAATCGGGAAGTAAAACGTGAATCACGATCGGAGATGATATTTAAAGGGATTCCGTGACGACTTACGATCTCATCAATGTAAATCCGAGCCAATTTCTCGACTCGATAGTCCTCACGAATGGGTAAGAAATGAGCAGACTTTGTAAGTCGGTCGATAATAACCCATATACTATCGCGCCCACTAGAAGTGCGTGGGAGTTTGGTGATGAAATCCATGGCAAGGTTCTCCCACTTCCATACAGGTATTTCAGGTTGTTCGAGGAGTCTGGAAGGCTTTTGGTGTTCGGCCTTTACTTTAGAACAAGTTAGGCATTTTGCTACAAAGAGGGCAATATCCTTTTTCATGCCGGGCCACCAATATTGCTGACGGAGACCCATGTACATCTTATCAGCTCCGGGATGTACCGAATAACGAGTTTTGTGGGACTCGTTCATCAAAAACATACGAAGATCGTCACGACGGGAACCCAGATACGGTCCAAGTAATACAATAGACCGTTGGCTTTGGTTTCTAGCAAGAGTTCTACGCCACATGCCATCTCTTGGTACATGTTTCCCTCGGTAACCGAGGTGTGTTGTGCTTTGAGAATACGGGCTTGGATATCGTTATGGATATAAACACTATGAAGCATGATACGTTCCTTAGGACTCAAGGCGTCGGCTACAACGTTTGCTATGCCGGGGTGGTAGCGAATCTCGCAGTCGTAGTCGTTTAGGAGTTCGACCCATCGTCGTTGCCTCATATTAAGCTCTTTTTGATTGAAAATATGTTGGAGGCTTTTGTGGTCGGTGAAAACCACGCATTTGGTGCCATATAAATAGTGTCTCCAAATTTTCAAGGCGAAAACGACGGCGCCAAGCTCGAGATCATGGGTCGTATAGTTCTTCTCATGGATTTTGAGTTGACGCGATGCGTATGCAATTACTTGGCCACGTTGCATTAGAACACAACCAAGACCTTGGTTGGATGCATCACAATAAATGACAAAGTCGTCATTACCACTAGGAAGGGTTAGAATAGGAGCATTGCAGAGCTTGTGTTTGAGAGTTTGAAAAGCTTCTTCTTGCTTGGGTCCCCACTCGTAAGATTTACCTTTATGAGTCAAGGCAGTGAGCGGGACTGCAATCTTGGAGAAATTCGAGATGAAGCGACGATAGTAACCTGCTAGTCCAAGGAATGAACGAATCTCGGAAGGAGTCTTAGGAGTACTCCAATTCTTTACCGCTTCGATTTTTGCCGGGTCCACATGAATTCCCTTATCGTTGACTATGTGTCCCAAAAATTTAACCTCTTTTAGCCAGAATTCACACTTGGAGAGCTTGGCATATAGTTGTTCTTTCTTTAAGAGTTCTAAGACCAAACGAAGATGTTGTTCATGTTTCGCTTTCGTTTTAGAATAGATGAGGATGTCGTCAATGAAGACGATCACGAACTTGTCCAAATAAGGTTTGCATACACGGTTCATGAGGTCCATGAAGACCGCAGGTGCATTAGTCAAACCGAATGGCATGACCATGAACTCGTAGTGACCATATCTAGTCCGAAAGGCAGTCTTCGGAATGTCTTCATCGAGAACACGAAGTTGATGGTACCCGGAACGAAGGTCAATCTTGGAGAAGCATGTTGAACCTTGAAGCTGATAAAAAAGATCGTCGATACGAGGTAAAGGATAACGGTTCTTAATTGTAAGTTTGTTGAGTTCACGATAATCGATGCACATTCGAAACGATCCATCCTTTTTCTTTACGAATAGCACGGGAGCACCCCAAGGTGAATGGCTCGGGCGGATAAATCCTTTAGATGAGAGTTCTTGTAATTGACTTGCGATCTCTTGCATCTCTGAAGGTGCAAGACTATAGGGAGCTTTTGCCACGGGAGTTGCTCCGGGCACAAGGTCAATACGAAACTCCACTTGTCTAGGAGGAGGAAGACCGGGTAAATCCTCGGGGAATACCTCGGGAAAGTCTCGAATGATCGGAATATCTTGCAACTTCTTACCCTTGTCTTTCGTGTCAACTACGTGGGCCAAGAAAGCAACGTACCTTTTCCGCAAGTATTTTTGTGACAATGTGCAAGACATGAGTTGAAGACCACGACACGGTTTTTCACCGAAAATAACTAACGTGTCACCCAAAGGGAGAGGTATACGAATGCACTTTTCGTGGAAAATAACCTCGGCATGGTGCTTGGATAACCAGTCCATGCCAATTATAATATCGAAGCTTCCCAATTGCATTGGAAGGAGATCAACAGAGAATTCATGATTATTAAGCTCGAGATTGCAGTTGCGGATAACGGAGTTTATAGCAATAGATTTCCCGTTTGCTATCTCCACGGAATAAGGATTGTCAAGTTTCGTTCTTTGTTTAGCAAGTCGAGATTCAAAGGTAAGAGACACGAAACTCCTATCGGCACCGGTGTCAAATAAAATGGATGCATAATGATTGTTTACGAGAAACGTACCGTTTATCACGTCGTTGTTTGCTTGTGACTCATTAGCGTTTATATTAAACGCTCGTCCTTGGGGACCACCTTGATGATGAAGTTTTGGGCATCGGTCACGGAAGTGGTTTGGGTCTCCACATTTGTAACATGCCCGACCATTGAGAAGTGCCGGATAGTTTGGACGGTTGGCTGGAGCAGCTTGGTGGACGGGAGGACGGGTACGGCAGGTAGTGACCACGTGTCCATATCGTCCGCAGCTTGAACACAATCGACATGGTAAGATGGCAGGATGATGGTACTTGCAGGTCTGACATTGGGGATTCGGGCCCAGATAAGGTTTCGGGTTTTGACCCAAAGGGGCCGCTTGAATAGCAGGTACAGCGGGAGTTACGGCTGCGAAGTTTCGACCCTTACGTTTCTTGTTGCGGTTAGAAGACTCGGGTTTCACATCTTTGACGGCCGCAAGAGTAGACACAACCTTCTTGGAACCCTTTCTGGTTAAGGTTCCGTCTTTGACATGGTTGTCGGATAGTGTAGCAGATAGACGGATAGCAGCTTCAAGAGTGGGAGGATTGCTTCCTAGCACAGCATCTTGAATTTGCATAGGCAGGCCGCCTATGTATTTTTCAATTCCTCGAGCAAGGGGAGTGATCATATGAGGCACCAGCAGACTTAGCTCTTGAAACCGGGTGGTGTAAGCCAGATTATCCCCGCTGTCTTGGGCAAGATCCCAAAATTCAGCCTCGAGCTTCCTCATTTCATTCCGAGGACAGAATTCATCATTCTTTTATTTATTACAACTTAGTACACATGCCTAAACCTCTCCTTGATCACTTGATCCATAACCTAAGTTTTGTGATACTTTGAATGCTTCCTCGTCGTGTGAACAACCCCAAAAACAATAGACTTGCTGGTTTTATAGCCCAACGAATGATTACTATCCTTTCCAGTTTAGTTACCCAACTCAATCAAAACTGTTGACCCCGATGGTTTTAGTAATTCTGGTGTTGTGAGTAATCCCAGTAGCAATGCTAACCTTCCTCAATGCACTTTCAAACATTTTAACCCCTACAACCCTCAATGCAACATTTACAAGTATCATTCCCAAAATGTATAGTGCCATTTATACACAAGTTGTGGAAAGTACGGTCATTTGGCCAATACCTGTCAATTTAGACCTCCCCGTTAACCAAGCCAACCAAGGAAACCGAGTTAACCAAGTCAACCAAACTCATCAACAAGACAATCATCTAATTACTGCTCCTTCTCCGCTAGCTATAACCAATTAGCGTGCTTGCTTTGGAATATGGTGACCCGAACCACCTTCGAAATCAATTACGTCATCTTGTTTGCTTCTCTTCGCTTATATACGAACCACTTATCCCTATTCTGTTTGTCATCAGTGTCGGTAAGAGTCGTGTTCTTTGAATTTGAGCCATTACTTATTAAAATCGACGAACTAGACTAGAGAAAACAGTTACGGTAGAAGTTGCGAGTGGAAACCCCACCATTATTGATACTATCACTCACGACTGCCTTCTTGACCTTCATGAACATACTCCCTCCTTTGATCTCATACCTATGCAACTTAAGAGCTTTGATATCATAATAAGACATGGTTTGGATACCCAAACATCGCGCCAAAATTGTAATTTTGAGAAGTACATTCCAAACCCTCTTCTATTGAGTAGCACATTGTGAATCCTTGAAGAGGAGTTTTTCTAGTAGATTTGAAACCCATATCCTGTATCATATCCCAAGAACACTTACACGAGAATTATGTAGCCTTTTTAGTTCATGCAATAGGAAAAGAAGGACAAAAGGAGGAGCAATCAAGACATTTCTACCATACGAGACTTCCGTATGTGTTTCCTCGAAGATCTATCCTATCCTCCTCTTGTTTGTAAATTTGAATCCCTCATCGATTGGAATCGAGATCCAATCCGTGACCAAACTTCTTCATCGTCTTGCACCCTCAGAAATGTATGAGCTTACTGGCCAACTTCCACAAGATGAATCGTTTCACGTGGGCGTTGACTATCCATATTAACATTAAAGAATTTAAAATTTTAAAACTCGACTACCTATATTGTACGTGAATGCCGAGCAACACGCTTGTCCACGAAGCTCGATCACCTACGAAATTCGATAGTACTCATGAGATTTGAATATTTACATTTGATTGTTCGCATTATCCATAAGACTCGATTGTTTACATTATACACGAAACTTGATTATTTGAAAATTGTGACGCCCGGCAAATTCAGGTTAATATCCATACCCGACTATTATCTGAATTCACATGATTACACGTGCATCATACTTAATTATAGAGTAATTAAGTACATATTTCATATAGCAAGTCCATTCGTTTTATTTCAATTCATGCAACGGTAATCTGGAGGATTACCGGGTCACACACGCGTCCTGTCACACGAACGTTGGTGAATTATAGAAATAATATTTAGACATATATTTGGTGTGTATAAATTACATGTAATACTGTGATTTATTATTTCATGCTTAGATTAATTTTTCCAGAATTTTTAGAGCAACTTTTATTTTAACACTTTTAATGCGGATACACGATATGTGCCAACAACTTTAAATTGGGATTTTGGGCCAAATAATTCAGCTATTACTTTTATTAGACAATTTAGGAGCCCAAACTCTTGCAAAAGCCCTTAAAAACTCAAGGAAGCCAAACTCCCTTTTCACTAAAACTCCCTTAAACCCCTTAATCCCTCAATTTACCCTAACCCTAAACTCCCACACTCTCTCTCCCTCTCATTCTTTCGGCCGCAACCCACCATCCCTAGCCACCCTCTCTCTCAAACACATTCAACCATTCTAAGCATTCAAGGTCTAATCCAAGGTGGTTTCAAGTGATTTGGTGGTGATTCAAGCATACAAGGCCATACCAACATCATATATCGGTTTTGTAAGCATTCTTTACACCCACTTTATTATTTTTGTCCATGTATAGAAACCCATCTATCCAAACAATTTTCATTGTTATAAATGTTATAATCCATGTATTGAATAAAGTGTTTTCATAATAAAGGGTTGTTGACACATATTGGCACTTTTTGTGGTTTGAAATGCTTGTTTGTGACTTATATTGCTCGTTGCTATTTACATAAACTTTATTTATTGAAATGTTGTAGAAATGAGCATATGATATGTTTGAAAGCTTGAATAATACTTGTGAATTTGTTTGGTTGAAATGTTGTTTTACACTATGTTATGATCGTCTTTCTATAAAAGGAAACTTTAATTTGTGATATTTTGAGTTATGGTGTTTTAATGGATAAAAGCATGCTAATATGGTTCTATAACATCTATTAAAGTATTAAAAAGAGTTATGAAAGTTACACATGTGTAGGAGGTCGTTTGGACCACTTTCCTAAAAAGGAAACTTTAATTGAACATATTTTGTATATGTATGCTATAAATGTCTAAAGTAGGTTAAATAGCTTTATTACTATATGTATAGATGACTTATGCAGGAATATGTGGTTTAGAGTTTTGTTATGTCATGTTTTGGAAGACCTTACTAATAAAGGAAACTTTATTAGTTTGAAAACTTCACCTTTGCTTGAAATAGAAAGTGTATGCATAGAATCATGTTATAGCATTTTACTAGTATAATTTCATGTATAGTTTATTTATGTGAACTATGACATCTAAAGTGTACTAAAACCCTAATTATCCAAAAAGGGAAACTTTGTTGTGTTATGAACTATGGTACAAAAATGTCATGTTATGTTATTTGTTCAAATAAGTTAAAACAATGTTAGTAGGTGATTAGTACAATAACATGACCTATGTGGATTGTTTGTTAACATGTATGTACAAAATGCCATGTTACTTGTCATATGTTACTTATGCAATACTTGAAGCTAGGTGTTACTATTTATGACATGAACATATGCCAACTATAATAGTTATGAGATGTTACTTACTTATGCAAGTATTTGAAGCATGTATGTTATGTCATAAGGTATTACTTGAACATATCTTCACTATGTGTCACCAACGGGTCGTCGTGTCAAACTTGGTCCACATTGGTCAACATTGGTCAACATTAGTCAAAATTAGTCAAACTCGGTCAAACTTTGTGACACCCGACATTTCAGGTCGATATCCGTACTTACTATAAACGCGTTTACATTGTTCATATTTCCTGATCCACTTAATTTCATAAATTAGGGCATTAAAAGTCTAGCAAATACCATACATTGATTATTTCATATTTTGGTAATTTTAGGAGTTACCGATACACGTGTACGCTTAACCCGTCTAATACGAACGTTGGTGATTAAATTAAACAACCAGAAAAAATAGTATATCTAGACGTATATGGTACACAAACTTTACGTTGGACAATAAATTCTTTTTTTTAGAACTAAAACTTATAATATACGTAAAGTTAAATAACGACCCCTTTCAAAGACGTTACCGCGTATCGTCATCTGTAGGCACTTATACTTACGAATAATCACATCAACGAATTATACAACCCGGGATTTAAATATTTTTTACTCAACAAATCTTTAACTACTTAAATTATAATTCTAGTATCATTAAGATCCTTGTAACATTCCAAAAATAGTAATTTAGTAAATAATAACGCGATAGAGACTTAATCGTCATAAAAACAAAAGAAAAACGGATGGGCTTGGGCTCGGCCCCAACAGGCTGAGGGAAGCCCAGGTATATAAGGGTCGAGGCAGGCTTAGACTCTCATTTTTTCACCAACACTTGCATCTAGAGAGAGAAAGGAGAGCTCGGGTCTAGAGAGAGAAAGTTGACGGATCGACCCGAAATTGAAGGAGCACGTTACTACTGAGCTCGTGAGCAAAACCTCCGAATCAGAATCACAATCCAGGTAACGATTCGACCTTAAACTGAGTTTTTCTTCGTTATGGGGTTTTTCGGGTTTTAGCTAAATAGGAGACGTTTTTATGGATGAAACTTGAAAATAAGCTTAGAACTAGCATCTAGAATGATAACCGCATGTTTTGATCAAAGAAAATTGTAAGATTAGCATGATCGGATTAACATGCAAGAAATTCGGACTTGTCCAGGAAGCAGGTCATGCGTACTTATCAAGTACGCAAGAAGGATGTCATGCGTACTTCGTACTTATCAAGTACGCAGGAGGAAGATCCTGCTTAGTTATCAAATACGCAAGAAGAATGTTCTGCGTACTTGTCAAGTACGCATGAGCAAGGCCCTGCGCACTTACTAAGTGCGCAGGCAGCAGACCAGTTAGTAAAGTCAGTATGTTCGCCTAATTCAGTATAATTAAACCGTTAGAGTCAGGATTGGGTCTGATGTATATCTAACTACCTAATTCAGATCGTATGTGATGTTGTTAGGCCTTTGTTTAGGACAACCAAGACTAGCTTATCAGGTGAGTTCTATGTGCCCCCTTCTATGTTATGTGCAAATCATTTTAAATGTTTTGGGGCTGAAGTGTATACACTAAATAAATAAATGCTATGAATGTCAATGTGATCATACGTGGTATACAAATATATATATATATACTTATATATGAAAATGATTTATGAACAAGAATGAAACGTATGATTATAAAGAATGAATGAAAGAAGGACATAACGTAAAAGAATGAAATCTTGCTTTATATTATATATATTGCATGTTATGAATGTATGTAAACGTTATGAACCCTTCTATGACAACGGCTACTTCGGTAGACGGATGACCACGTGACTATTTAGCAACCGGGACAAAAACGTTCCTTCGCAAGCTAGGACGTATAAGAAGGCACTAATGGACGGTCGAAGCAAATGCCTTAACTCAAGTAGAACGGTTGCATACATAATGGTCGCGTGGGAAACGGATGCCATTGGGCAGACGGACAAAATGACGGACTACGACGTTAGGACGGTTAAGAGCGGACGGACAAAGGTTGCCGGACGCATTTAAGTTTCGACGGACAGTTTTCTAGAGCCGGGCTGTTAATGAAAAGGGCTACGACGGTAGTTCTCACTGCGATGTCTTTGTGACATTCACGACAAGTATGATGGGTTGATCACCCTTAAGTTTATGGCCAAATGAATGTTCTCCCCAAGTAAGTATGTATGTACATATGTATATACTCAATATGAATGTTATGCGAGAACAGTAAAGCAAAGAATATGTAAAAGCTCGAATGTTAAGTATATTATATATATATATATATAATACTCATGATAAGATAAATATAATGTATGATTGTCTTTATACTAGAACTCACCAGCGTTAGCTGACTTTTAGTGTACATTTCAGGTAAAGGAAGAAAGGGTTTTGCGATGGCGTGAAGGTTACCTGGCACAAGACTGACATCCCACTTTAATATATATATTAAGACAATGTTCTGTATTTAATTGTTAAGACTTCGGCTGTTCTGTCATGTTATGTTACGTTATGAAATGATTGAATTCGAATGTTTTAAATTTAAGCTCAATATTAGGACTATGTTTATGAGTGAATCCAACAAGTGAGGTTACCCGGGAATGTGGCCTCACAAGTTGGTATCAGAGCAATAGTTTGAGAGATTCAATCATCCCTAAATGTCTGGACTCAAACTGATTATAGGACCAACGTACGGATGTCAGTATGGGTAACCAACGCCAAAGCCAGCACGGTAAGTAAGTACTAGAGTTAATACACTTGGATAAGAATAGATACCTTAACTTAGAACAAATAGATGTCAATGTCACAACCGATTTGAAGAGTTTTGAACCCGAAAAGCAATGTAAATTAGTAATCAAAAACCGGTCACTGTAATTAATAATTTACCTTGCTCGTACTGTTCTAAAACTATGATCTGAGGGAATGGCATTGATGTATTCCCTTTATAACTATCAGGAAACTAGGAACTATGGCTGGTGGAGGAAGAACAGGACACCAAGGCGGTCGTACTGGCCGAGTCGGTAGACCTCCATTGAATCAAAGACATGAAGAGGAAGAGAGTGTGCACGCAGAACACATTGAGAGTGTGCACGAAACAGAGGTGACCCCAACTGAAACAACAATCATGGGCCTATACTGTTGGAACCCGAGGTCAGGGATGCTATTGCCCGTGAAGTTGTACTTACTCTGAAGAAAGTATTGCCTGATCTACTATCTGAGGCACTAAAGAAAAGTAGAGAGGAGGATGAAGGAGACCATGAAGAGAAGGTGTATGACAGTGATGGGGATGAAGTGAAGGTGGAATCGAGCAATAGTGGGTGTACTTACAAAGGTTTCAAGGATGGAGACCCACCCAAGTTTGATGGTAACAAGGATTCGGTGGCTACGTTCGAATGGATTGAGAGGATGAACGCTGTAATCAACATCAGCGAGTGCCGACCGGACCAGGCGGTTAAATATGTTGCTCATTCTTTCACCAATGAAGCACTAGGTTGGTGGAGAAACATTCAGAGGACAAAGTCGCCAAACGCTCTTGCCAGAATGATATGGGAAGACCTGAAGAAGCTCATAATCCAAAAGTTCTGCCCACAGAACGAGATTGATCGTGTGCAGAACGAGTTCCTAAACTTCAAGGCTAGCAACAAGACTCATCGCCAGTATACCTCAAGATTCATTGAACTAGCCCAACAGGTACCCCACCTGTTGGAGACAGAAGCACGAATGATTAAGTACTATGTAAAGGGCCTACCTCAAAGGGTCCGTGTCCATGTAAAAGCTAATCTACCATCGACATTCGAGTTAGTAGTGAATCTGAGCGGAATCGTCTACGACGATTATGCCAATGAGGACCCGGCACCTAAGAAACAAAAGAGAAAGTGGGAGAACCCATCTAGAGGCACCGAAAAAGGGAATGTAGCAAATGAAATTAAGAAACCAAGGTCGGATGAATATGAAACATGCAAGAAATGTGGAAGGCAACATCTTGGCGAGTGTCGAATCGGCACCACCACATGCTATAAGTGCGGGAAACCGGGGCACTACTCCCGAGATTGTTTGAAGCACGTCAAGTGCCAAAGTTGTGGAAGATATGGACACCAGACTAGGGATTGAAGGAAAACCATACAATCCGGTTCGGGAAAGGAAAAGGAAGCTGAAAAGGAACAACCGCAGGCTAGGACTCGAGCCTACGCCCTGACTGAGGAGGAAGTAAGGGGAAACCCTGATGTTGTGTCAGGTACGTTCCTAGTTAATAACGAACATGCTGTTATTTTATTTGACTCTGGTGCTAGTAAAAGTTTTATATCCAATGCATTTAGTCGTAAACTAGGTTGCACTATCAACACCATAGTAAAGACCTTTAGCGTACAAACTGCCGTTGGTAAAAATTCGACAGTATTTCAAGTAACAGAGGATTGCATCATAGAAATAGAGGGTCACAAGTTTCCTTCTAGATTGTTCCTTCTCACCTTATGAGGATTCGATATAGTATTGGGTATGGATTGGCTAGCTGCCAATGAAGCTCAAATCATATGTAAACGTAAGAGGATACACCTCAAAGCTCCAAGCGGCAACCCAATTACGGTTTATGGGGATTGGAATTGCACGATGCCGAACGTCATCTCGATTATCAAGGCCAAAAGTTACATGAGGCGCGGTTGCGAAGCTTATCTGGCATATGTTATTGATGATAGAATGAAAATCAATGAACTCAAGAATGTACCCGTGGTGTGCAACTTTCCGGAAGTATTCCCTGAGGATCTACTTGGGTTACCACCCGATCGGGAAATAGAATTTCAGATTGACTTACTGCTAGGAGCTGAGCACGTTGCCAAAGCCCCCTACCGATTGGCTCTGATAGAAATGAAGGAATTGATGTCTCAACTAGAGGAATTAACAGAAAAAGGATTTACTAGACCGAGCATTTCACCATGGGGCGCTCCGGTACTATTTGTAAAGAAGAAGGACGGCAGCATGCGCATGTGCATTGACTACCGTGAATTGAACAAGAGGACAGTAAAGAACAAATACCCACTGCCTAGAATAGACGACCTTTTAGATCAACTGCAAGGTGCGAGTTGGTTCTCAAAGATCGATCTTAGGTCGGGTTACCATCAGTTGAAAGTAAGAGAAGAAGATGTACCAAAGACCGTGTTTCGCACACGTTATGGGCATTATGAGTTTCTCGTGATGTCCTTCGGATTGACCAACGCACCAGCAGCGTTCATGGATTTGATGAATAGAGTATGTCGACCCATGTTGGATCGATCAGTGATAGTTTTTATAGACGACATACTGGTATATTCGAAAAGCGAGGGTGATCACCACTGCCACCTAAGAGGGGTTCTGGAAGTGCTAAAGCAGGAAAAGTTGTACGCAAAATTCTCCAAATGCGCGTTCTGGCTTAGGGAAGTCCAATTCCTAGGTCATGTCATAAACCCAAACAGCATTATGGTGGATCCTGCAAAGATCGAAACCGTAAAAGGTTGGAACATCCCGAAAACGCCAACAGAGATACGAAGTTTTCTGGGATTGGCAGGATACTATCGGAGATTCATTCAGGATTTCTCGAGAATAGCCTCGCCGCTGACAAAGCTAACACGTAAGGAAGTAAAATATGAATGGGGTCCAACCCAAAACAACGCGTTTGAGGAACTTAAGACACGGTTAACCCAAGCTCCAATCTTGACACTACCTGAGGGAAATGAAGACTTGGTAGTCTACTTTGACGCTTCGGGACAGGGTTTAGGTTGCGTACTTATGCAACGAGGAAAGGTAATTGCTTACGCTTCGCGACAACTAAAGATTCACGAGGTTAACTACCCAACTCACGATCTAGAGTTAACAGCAGTAGTTTTCGCATTAAAAATATGGAGGCACTATCTGTATGGAGTTAAATGCACCATTTACTCCGATCACAAGAGCCTGAAGTACTTTTTTGAACAAAAGGAATTAAACATGAGAAAAAGGAGATGGTTAAAGCTACTGAAAGACTATGACTGTGAGATATTGTACCATCCAGGCAAGGCCAACGTGGTGGCTGACGCTTTAAGCAGAAAGGAAGAATCAGAACCTATCCGAATCAAAGCGTGTCAGCTGATTATAACGCCTGATTTGATGAGTGAAATATCAATGGCACAAGATGAAGAACTATTAGAAAGAAATATAAAATGGGAAAGAATAGTAGGGTAACAAGGAAATTTGGATGCAAATGCATACGGTGTACGAACTAGGTTTGGCCGGATGTGGATACCTAAGATTGGCGATCTTAGAGGCAAAATACTCGATGAGGCCCATAAGTCTCGCTATTCTATCCACCCTGGGACAAACAAAATGTATCAAGACTTGAAGAAAGAGTACTGGTGGCCTGGCATGAAGAATGATGTGACTGAGTACGTGAACATGCGTCTAACGTGTTCCCTAGTTAACGCCGAGCACCAGAAACCATGCGGTAAAATGCAACCTTTACCAATACCGGAATGGAAGTGGGAGGAGATCACGATGGACTTCATTACCAAGCTACCGCGAACAGCTAAAGGCAATGATACCATTTGGGTAATCGTCGACCGCTTGATGAAAAGTGCTCACTTCTTGCCAATACGTGAGACTTCTTCGTCAGAAAGACTAGCAGAAGTATTTATCAACGAAGTTGTGAGCAGGCATGGTATGCCGCTGTCGATTGTGTCCGACAGGGATACTAGATTCACGTCAAGGTTTTGGAAGAAATTCAACGAAGCAATGGGCACTAGACTGAACATCAGCACCGCTTACCACCCCCAAACCGATGGACAATCAAAAAGGACCATTCAGACCTTGGAGGACATGCTCAGGGCCTGTATAATTGACTTCGGTGGGAGCTGGGACAGCCATCTACCACTGGCAGAATTTTCATATAATAACAGCTATCACTCAACTATTGGCATGCCGCCATTTGAAATGTTGTGTGGGAGGAGATGTAGGATCCCGGTTTGTTGGGGGGAAATTGGACAAAAGGATTTTGCAAGTCTCGAAGTGGTCAAAGCTACTTCCGAGAAGTTTGATCAAATCAAGGCTCAAATGAAAGCCGCAAAGGACAGACAGAAATCATACGCATATAAGAGAAGAAGGGATTTAGAGTTTCAAGTGGGGGACATGGTACTGTTAAAGGTATCACCATGGAAAGAAATCATTCGATTCAGAAAACGTGGCAAAAACTAAGTCCAAGGTTTGTCGGACCTTTCAAGATTTTAGCGAGAGTGGGTCAAGTTGCTTACAGACTCGACCTACCTGTTGAGCTTAGTGGAATACACCCAACGTTCCGCGTGTCGCACTTACGCAAGTGCCTAGCTGATGACACAACTCACATACCTTACGACGAGATCGAAGTGGATAACAGTCTAAATTATGTGGAGGAACCAATAGCCATTATTGACCAAGCTGAGAAACGACTACGCAATAAGTCGATTCCTTTAGTCAAAGTACAATGGAAGCACAGAAAAGGGTCAGAAACTACATGGGAAAAAGAAGAAGAGATGAGGGGACTATACCCTCAATTGTTTAACGTATAAACGGTTTCGAGGACGACACCTCTTTAAGGAGGGTAGACATGTAACATACAAAAAGTAGTAATTTAGTAAATAATAACGCGATAGAGAATTAATCGTCAAAAAAACAAAAGAAAAACGGATGGGCTTGGGCTCGGCCCCAACGGGCCGAGGGAAGCCCAGGTATATAAGGGTCGAGGCAGGCTTAGACTCTCATTTTTTCACCAACACTTGCATCTAGAGAGAGAAAGGAGAGCTCGGGTCTAGAGAGAGAAAGTTGACGGATCAACCAAAAATTGAAGGAGCACGTTACTACTGAGCTCGTGAGCAAAACCTCCGAATCAGAATCACAATCCAGGTAATGATTCGACCTTAAACTGAGTTTTTCTTCGTTATGGGGTTTTTTCGGGTTTTAGCTAAATATGAGACGTTTTTATGGATGAAACTTGAAAATAGCATATAGAACGAAAACCGCATGTTTTGATCAAAGAAAATTGTAAGATTAGCATGATCGGATTAACATGCAGGAAATTCGAACTTGTCCAGGAAGCAGGTCTTGCGTACTTATCAAGTACGCAAAGTACGCATGAGGAAGATCCTGCGTACTTATCAAATACGCAAGAAGAATGTTCTGCGTACTTTTCAAGTACGCATGAGCAAGGCCCTGCGCACTTACTAAGTGCGCAGGCAGTAGACGAGTTAGTAAAGTCAGTATGTTCGCCTAATTCAGTATAATTAAACCGTTAGAGTCGGGATTGGGTCTGATGTATATCTAACTACCTAATTCAGTTCGTACGTGACGTTGTTGGGACTTTGTTTAGGACAACCAAGACTAGCTTAGCAGGTGAGTTCTATGTGCCCCCTTCTATGTTATGTGCAAATCATTTTAAATGTTTTGAGGCTGAAGTGTAAACACTAAATGAATAAATGCTATGAATGCCAATGTGATCTTACGTGGTATAAAAATATATATATATATATATACTTATATATGAAAATGATTTATGAACAAGAATGAAACGTATGATTATAAAGAATGAATGAAAGAAGGACATAACGTAAAAGAATGAAATCTTACTTTATATTATATATATTGCATGTTATGAATGTATGTAAACGTTATGAACCCTTCTATGACAACGGCTACTTCGGTAGACGGACGACCATGTGACTATTTAGAAACTGGGACAAAAACGTTCCTTCGCAAGCTACGACGTATAAAAAGGCACTAATGGACAGTCGAAGCAAATGCCTTAACTCAAGTAGAACAGTTGCATACATAATGGTCGCGTGGGAAACGGATGCCCTAGGGCAGACGGACAAAATGACGGACTGCAACGGTAGGACGGATAAGAGCGGACGGACACAGGTTGCCGGACGGATTTAAGTTTCGACGGACGGTTTTCTAGAGCCGGACGGTTAATGAAAAGGGCTACGACGGTAGTTCTCACTGCGATGTCTTTGTGACATTCGCAACAAGTATGATGGGTTGATCACCCTTAAGTTTATGGCCAAATGAATGTTCTCCCCAAGTAAGTATGTATGTACATATGTATATACTCAATATGAATGTTATGCGAGAACAGTAAAGCAAAGAATATGTAAAAGCTCGAATGTTAAGTATATTATATATATATATATATATAATACTCATGATAAGATAAATATAATGTATGATTGTCTTTAAACTAGAACTCACCAGCGTTAGCTGACTTTTAGTATACATTTCAGGTAAAGGAAGAAAGGGTCGTGCGATGGCGTGAACGTTACCCGGCACAAGACTGACATCCCACTTTTATATATATATTAAGACAATGTTATGTATTTAATTTTTAAGACTTCCGTTGTTATGTCATGTAATGTTACGTTATGAAATGATTGAATTCGAATGTTTTAAATTTAAGCTCAATATTAGGACTATGTTTATGAGTAAATCTAACAAGTGAGGTTACCCGGGAATGGGGCCTCACAATCCTAAACCAAATTAAACTAACACTTAAAAACTCTAATTGAGATTAATACACCTAATAACCTAATTAACTAACACCTAATCTTATGTTATCATCTAAACTAACCCAAACCCCCTAATTCCTTGACTCTCGGCTGAGGAGGCAACATGTAGGGTCCCTCCACCATCAAAATTCCTACTACTAGATTATTTAAGTTAAAAACCATACTCCCTTATCCTCTTTTATTCCCAAAAGTCTTTCAAAACCCATTCCCCATCTAATTCAAAATCTACAAAAGAACTACCACATCCCTATCATTGATCATTCACTCCTTTTCAAACACTCAATCTTTTACCTTACCTCTCTCTTTTTCTCTCGACAACAACACCACCATATGGTCTTCATTCTGTCTTCATTCTACCTTCATGTATTCATCCACTTCAAGCATTAAAACTTTCCATCTTTTGGTGTTCTAAGGAGCTTTCAAAGATTTTCTCAAGGATTTTAGCTAAGGACTCAAGATCACCTTCTTTTGCTCTCAAAAATCATCATCTCCCTAGTTATCTTCCCTAGCTTGCCTAGTGGTAAAGAGTTTATCCATTTCATCTTTATATTCATGATTATCTCCTTTATATTATGGTTTAAAATGCATGAAGTTCACCTAATAGTGGAATGTTTTTATAACAATTTCTTAAATAAATAAACTAACATGAAAAGTGGCTTGATCAAGTGGTTAATATATGGTGTAGGTATATACATATATGTATGTGTCATGATAGTGTATTATATATATATATATATATATATATATATGTATGTATATATGCATGTATATATGTATGTATTTGCCGTGAGGATGTATGTAAATATGTGAATGTGTAAAAAAAAAAAATTTGTTGGCAAAGGTTGCTAAAAAAAGCATGTATGTTGTGACATATGAAACTTAACATGTCAACGTGGTGTAAATTGGGTAGATAAAAACGTAAGATTTAGTTAATGGGTGAATTGGTAAATAAAAATAGTTAACTAGTTACTAAAGTTAAAATGGTCGTGTTAGTTCTCATAAACACGAGACTTTAACATTTTTATGTATAAAAACGATTACTACAAAATGTTGACTTTTATATATATATATATATATATATATATATATATATATATATATATATTTGGTAAAAAGAATTAATGACTTATATATATAAATGGCATTTTTGCAAAGAACCAAGTCTTGGACGTATTTGAGTGACAACATAAGTATGGTAAAAACAATGTATCTATTTTCGGTGAATACGACCGTTAAACGGATTTAACTAGTTATTTTGAGTAAAACATATTATATGGCTACTTAAGAGTTTGGTAGGACATAATATATAAATATATCTAATTGTTAATAAATATGTTTTGGTAAAAATTAATGAATCTCTAAGTATTAAAAATTACTTATGTCGAATCCTAATAGATAACTAGTGCTAGTTGTTCGAAATGAGTATTTATATGTATATGTATTCTTGTTAATCTCAAAACTCGATTACGTGTTTAGTTTTCTTATGCTTAAATGTAAATTGGTGAGGCGCGCCTTTATACATTTCTACTCGTACGCGAATCCGCTCTTAAATGACTCGTTTAGAAGATCAATGACATCATTTGACTTGGTTTTGCATTCCGTTCGTTTCTCCGCTAGTCATACATGTCGTTGACCCCCCTCATTTGACTTTCGTGGACTGAAACCCGAGACCGTCGGGAACGACCCAAACAGTCCCGCTCCATCGGGTGACGTCCCGTCTCCATTATAACCTGTCAACGTTCTAGTTTAAGTCACGGGAAGGAAACACGACCACTCAAAATTTTTAAATCTATATCGTATACTCATGGATCTAGACGGAAAATAACCATTCCCAAAAGTTATGTTTAAACTACCAAAACTGACCTCAATTTCGCAGATCGGGTAAGAGAACAATGTATAATCAGGATCTGTTTGTTCGGGCTCGCCAAAAACTCGCCGGAAAGTCGTCGAAAGACCGAGGGTTGTCGAAATTAGCTCCTGATTGCCGGAAAACATTCTTCTCGTTCAAACTCCACCACTCGAAGACAAATCCATGAATGTTGCAGTCGGTGACGGTGTTTGTCCTGCCTCACGGTGTTTCGCCGGAAAAACGTGGTCACCGGAACCCTAGCTTACTTTCACCGGAAATAAAAGCGATGGCGAGGATGATGTTGGTTACTGTTGGCAGCCGGATTTACTACCGCCGCCGTCGCTATCTCATGGTTCAAGGACCACCACCACCGTCCACCTTGTCTTCATCTTCTGCCAGGGCCGCAGGCCACCTAAACACCTCCGCCGTCGCGCTTCGCTGTCCAGACCCCGCAGTGCCGCCAAGAACGGCCGAAAGTGGGCTGTTGCCCTTCTTTCTCTCATTGGGTTCTCTCTCTCTAAAGCTCTTGAGAGCTTTTTCCCATGTTTCATTTTAGGGTTTTGAGCAAATGACGAGGATGGATGGTGATAAAGTCCTTAAATAGCAGGGTTTCTTGTGGATGAGAGTTTAGGTGGATACCGCGTGTCAAACCCGAAGCTTTATCGCGCTCTCGTCCCCGATAAATTATTTCAAGATCCTTAAAATCATTTAACGCTATTATTGGGGTTATTTAAATAGTTAATGTATGAAATTCCTGCTCTGACGAACGTCCAGGCCGGTACACGCCAATACCGCGTGTCCTACGCTTTCATTTGATTAAACGTTTTGCGTTCCGAAAGGATTTATTATTTCTTAAATAATAATAATAATAATAAAATTAAATAAATAATGATAAAATCAAATTTTAATAATTATTTACCTTTTTTTTCCTTTTAATTATATCAGATAATGATTAATCGGGTTACGTGCATACCAACATTTATCCATATTCAGTGTGCGTGTTAATTCATTTAATATTACACTGCAATGGTATATGTATATATATATATATTTATCATATGTTATCTCGAATCAGACAGTGATCCATCAAGCAAGGTCTCACAAATTTCTTCGGGTTAAGTCATATTTTGGGCCTTTAACTGGGCCGATACTGGGCCAAGCCCGTTTATGGCAAGTTAACCATCCAAAGTTTTTTACCCTATGTTTAGGGTTGTCACACTGCCACTAGTAGATCAGGAGGAAGAGACTGAGTAGAAGATTGAGCATCTACATACCCGAGTGTCAGAGACCGCACTACAGACGCTACAGAAGCAGATGTCCCGACTGACGAAGGATCACCAGAGGGAGTCTGCCAGGTTTACCATTTTATCTAACCGAGTAGCTGAGACTGAGAGGCACTTGAGCCTCGAGAGATGGAGGACCACCGAGGTGGAGGACAAGGACCAAATCCTCCAGTGTATACCTATAAGCTCTTTCTCGACTGCAAACCGCTCACCTTTAATGGGCGGGGTGGAGCAGTCTACTAGGTATGATGAATTGAGAAAGTGAAATCTACTTTCAAGATGTGTAACTGTCCGGATAACTCAAAGGTGAATTCGCTACTGGAACGTTTGAGGGACAAACCCTCACTTGGTGGAAATCCAACGTCCAAGTGTTGGGTTTAGAAGCGACCAATGAAATGCCTTGGGAAGATTTCATAAGACTATTGAAGGAAGAATACTGTCCACGGAATGAGATCCAGAATCTCAAGGAAAGGTTTTGGAAACTGAAAATGAACGAACCAGACGTGGTGGATTACACATCAAAGTTTCATAACCTAGCAGGATTGTGTCCCCACATGGTGACACCCGAAGAGAAGCGTATTGAGCGTTATTTATGGGGACTGGCCCCGCAAGTATAGGGATTGGTATCATCTTCCGAACCCACGACAATTCAGTAGGCAATCCGATTGGCTCACAACCTGACGTCTCAGGCTGTCCGTCAGGGACTCTTTGACAAACCTGTTGATAATAAGAGGAAGTGGGAATGTAGTTCTTCAAAACCATCCAATCCACCACCACCGCCGAAAAGGAAAGAGACTACCAGGGCTTGTACCATAGGCCAAGCCGACAACAAGCAAAGAAAAGTCTATACGGGAAACCTACCAAAGTGCAATCGATGCAATTTTCACCACAATGGCAATACGAAGAGGCAAGGTGCCAAAAATGCAAGAGAATTGGCCATGCGACCAAGGATTGTAGAATGGGCGGACCAGGTCCGAACACTCGAGTAAACTGTACTTGTTATAACTGTGGGCAAAATGGGCATTTTGTAAAGGACTGCCGAAGAAATAGGAAACCTGGAAACAACAACAACGCCAGGGGGTGTGCTTTCGTGATTGGAGCAGTTGAAGCCAAACATAACCCCGACACCATCACAGGTACGTTTCTTCTAAACAACCATTATGCATCTATGTTGTTTGATACTGGTGCTAAAAGAAGTTTTGTGTCTTGTGAATTAAGTCCATGACTTGGTGTCGAACCTACTGTGCTAAATAATGAGTATACCATAGAACTAGCTGATGGAAAATTAATCAAAACCAACCACATTATTCCAAGCTGTATCCTAGAACTAGCTAATCACTCCTTCGAAATAGATCTACTACTCGTTAAACTATGAAGTTTCGATGTGATTAGATTTTCAGACTTCCCCTACCAAATTGTATGCTGTGAAAAGATTGTCAGACTTCCCCTAACGAAATAGATCTACTACCCGTTAAACCCGGACCGGATGTTCAAGTATGGAGCGGAGATTGTATGTCGTGAAAAGATTGCCAGACTTCCCCTACCAAATTGAGAAACACTGGCAGTTCAAGGAGAAAAGGGCGGGATTCCAATGAATATCATCTCATGTATGAAAGCCTAGAATTATCTACGGAAGGGCTACCAACCCATCTTAGCTCATGTAACAGAGAACAGGACAGAAGAAAGGAAGGTCGAGGACATACCAGTTGTCTGTGATTTTCCCGAAGTATTCCCCTAAGACTAGCCCGGACTCCCACCGCAGCGATAAGTCGAGTTCCGAATCGACCTTACCCCCGGAGATACACCGATAGCGCGGTCACTGTACCGACTAGTGCCGTCGGAATTACAAGAATTATCAAACCAACTACAGGAGTTATATATAAAGGATTCATTCGACCAAGTCATTCGCCATGGGGAGCCGGAGCGCCTATCTTATTTGTCAAAAAGAAAGACGAATCGTTTCATATGTGCATCGTGTACAGAGAGTTGAACAAAGTAACCATCAAGAACCGGTATCCCCTACCCAGAATCAACGATTTGTTCGACCAACTACAAGGATCGAGTTATTATTCCAAGATCAATTTACAGTCGGGATATCATCTGCTGAGAATCCAAGAGGAAGACATACCCAAGACAGCATTCCGAACTCATTATGGACACTACGAGTTTTTGGTTATGCCATTCGCTTTGACCAATGCACCCGCGGTGTTTATGGATCTTATGAACCACGTGTGTAAACCCTATCTAGAAAAGTTTGTCATTGTGTTCATTGATGACATCTTAATCTATTCCCATAACACGGAGGAGCATGCCGAATACCTGAAGCTTATTCTAGAGTTGTTGAAAACTGAGAAGTTGTCAAGTTTTCCAAGTGTGACTTCTGGATCCGAGAAGTACATTTTCTCGGGCACGTGGTCAACTAGATGGGCATACACGTTGACCCAACCAAGATCGAAGCAATAAGAAACTGGCGAACACGCAAAACCGCAACCGAAATACGACAATTTTTGGGTCTTGCCGGATATTACAAACGGTTTATCGAAAATTTTTCAAGATTTGCGAAACCATTGACTAACTTGACACAGAAAGACGTGAAGTATACATAGAATGAAAGAACAGAAGAAGCATTTCAATTACTCAAACAAATACTTTGCAGAGCACCGATCCTAACACTACCAGAAGGAAACGACGATTTCGTAGTCTACTGCGACACGTCACACCAAGGACTCGGTTGTGTGCTGAAGCAAAGGGAGAAGGTTATCGCATATGCTTCACGATAACTCAAAGTGCACGAGAAGAACTAAACTACACATGACCTGGAATTGGGAGCTGTGGTTTTTGCAGTCAAAATTTGGAGACATTTTCGGTACGGTACCAAGTGTACGATTTTCACCGACCACAAAAGTCTCCAACACATATTTGATCAAAAGGAGTTGAACATGCGCCAGCACAGATGGGTCGAGTTGCTTAATGATTATAACTGCGCAATCCTCTACCATCCGGGAAAGGCGAACGTAGTTGCCGATGCCTTAGGCCGAAAAGAACAACACAAGTTCGAGCCTTAACCCTAACAATTCACACGAATCTACCTACCCAGATACGTGACGCTCAGCTCGAGGCTCCCAAAGAAGAGAATCTAAAGAATGAAGCCTTACGAGGCATGGAGAAACTGCTTGAGATCAAATCCGATGATGTGCGTTACTACATGGACCGGATTTGGGTACCGAACTATGGGAACTTAAGGGACTTAGTGATAGATGAGGCACATAAGTCAAGGTATTCGATTCACCCTGGTTCTGACAAAATGTACCAAGACCTCAAGACAAATATTAAGACATACAATCCCGTTAATCGTGTTTGGAAAAACTAAGAGAAATGTTGTGATCCTTCTTTAACAATAGTTATGCTAGTTAAAGTATTGATGACACAAGCTTAAAAATTACATGACTTTGACCTAGAATTTCATAAGTTAAGAAATTACACCATTTTATCTATTTAAACTAACATTAAGTGGACAACGTGTAATGTACTCATTGATGTCTTTCTTAATGATTATGGGATTAAAAACCTTGACAGGATTCTAATCCGACCGCTTCAAAGAACATTAACATAATCACAAACTTTAGCCATATAATTTGTCTCGACATAATTAAATAAGCGGATTCTAAATTAAGATGATTGTCCCACAAAAATATTTATCACTTTTAATCAATTAAGTCTTTGCAAAATTAATTATTGTCAATTCAGAAAAGAAATTATAAAAAGAAATTGAAGTAACAAATATTTTCCCTTTTCAATCAAACAAAATAAAGGTTTGGGTCAAAACGTTAAACTGTGTCCATGGATTGACATCCGGTTCTTATCAATGTTATATTACCACCGGACAGGTACACTTGCCTTCGTGTGTGTGGTTTAGTTTAGGTGAAAACCAATTTTAAAACCGACATTTGTGTGAAAAATCTTTATTAAAAATATATATACTTCACGCACATCAAGTTTTTGGCGCCGTTGCCAGGGACACGGTTTCAACAAGAAAATCCAAATTTTTAATTCGTAAATACTAGTGAACATATTTTCAATTTTCATTCTTAGTTCTTTTTCTTTTGGTAAAAATATTCCAATTAACTATTTTAGGTAATGAATATCCACCACACCTGAATCTAATATCGTCACGTCACTATCGGAGCCCGAACGACATTTCCTTCACCGATTATGAGAACAGACACGAGTAGTAGCTGAGGCGATAGAAGAAGAAGAAGTGGAGAATACACACCCAGAAGACAACATGGCGGATGTAGAAGAAAGGAACATGACGTACTATGCCAAGCCATCCCTTGACGGTTACAAGTCTAGTGTCACCCAACCAGCAGTTGCAGCCAACAATTTCGTAATAAAATCAAGCATCGTTCACCTGGTGGAAACTTTCGCTCAGTTTAACGGTATACCAGACGAGGATCCTAACGCTCATATCGCGCGTTTCTTACGAATCTGTGCGACTGTCAAAATCTATAAATGTTCTGACGACGCTGTTAGAATTAGGTTCTTTCCATTTTCGCTCCGTGGCCGTGCCATGGAATGGTTAGATGCACTGCCACCTGGAACCATCACAACATGGGCCGAAATGGCTGAGCAATTCTTATTAAAATACTTTCCACCTGTTAAAACTGACAAGTTAAGATCGAGTATCACCGGTTTTCGTCAGAATGATGATGAATCACTGCTTGTGGCTTGGGAAAGATACAAAATCCTTTTGAGAAGATGCCCACATCACGGGTTAGATCTTTGGCTGCAATGTCAGACGTTCTACGATGCTATTTCGGGAGCACACAAGCAAGCTATTGACCAATGTGCTGCAGGAGACGTCGGAGGAGCAACCCCAACAGAGGCATTCTAAGCATTGGAAAAAGCAGGCACTAAAAGCTTCGCATACAATCCTTTGAGAGCCAGAACCACCCAAAAAGGAATACACCATGTTGACTCTGACACATTGGTTGTAGCACAATTAGAAGCACTCACCAAAAAGTTTGAACAAATGCAAACGGAACTTAAGAAAGCGCAGCTTCGTTGCGACACATGCGGAAAACAGCACAAAACCAGTGAATGTCAACAAGCGATGATAGTAGAAGAGGTTGACTATGTAGGAGGGCAGAACAACTCTTATGGAAACAATTATAACTCTAACTGGAGAAACAACTCATACTTCATAGAGGGGGGCAATAATCAACAACCCCCAGGATTTAGTAGGAGACCAGCCTTCCAGCAGCAGAATGCACCTTTCCCACCCAAACAGCCATACCAAGGCCCGAGCAACAGCAAGCAACCAACCAGAGAACCTAGCATTGAAAGTGTAACATTCTTGATTTTTCATGTATTTGTTTTAGTGCAATAAACAAGGTTTCATTTCCAAATCCAGTATAATAATTTGTATTATGTGTGCAAGCATTTAATCCCAAGGTATCAATGCAAAATCTTAATTTCTGCATGTACAAATACAAACATTTTTTTTAAATCAAAATTTAAGAATTTTATATACATATATATATATATATATATATGTATCCTACAATTTTAATCCATAAAATTATATATGTATAAACATATATGTATTTATATTGTTTTATATATAAAATATAAGTGCTCAACACATCATTTATAAAAATTATAAAGCTTTAAAACCTTATTAGCAAAGATCAATTCACAAATATATAAATAATTATTTTGGTTGAACCCCTTTTGGCACATGGACTCCTATTTTGAACACCCACCTCTAAATTTGAACCCTATTCCCTCAATTTGAACCCCACTCCCTCAATTTTGACCCTTTGACTTTTGGAAGTCAAACAAGAACCAAATTTGTGCAAAACCAAGCTCCAAATCGATCATCCCGGTTTTCTGTGGACTTGCCATACATGATCAAACTACTAGCGACCTATTACACGCTCTATTAACGTTTCAAATCGACAAATTTCATGGTTTAATTCAAATTCAAACAAGTTTGACTCGTCAGAATCAATCCGAGCCCAAATCACCTCCAAATCATGGAAATCAAGCGCGTCCAATCCCACAAATCACGCGTAGGCCATCCTCGCATGTATACAGACCTATAACACGACCCATTTCATCCAAGATCACGCCAATTACGTGTGATTTGTTTCGACAGCTGCCCCCCTATCAGACCCAATCGATTCGAGCCTTTAAAGCGAAATCAATCAAATTAACCCAGCCCCACGCCTTCGCATAATCGTATACAAACTCTTTGAACCCAGAATCACAGCCTACATCACCTATGTACGACGATCGAACACCAAGAACTCGGTTCCTGATCGTTTAGCCTGCAGCACTCGATACTTCACCATATCAGGTAATACTTAGGCCGTTTGATTCGTAATTGGGTCCCTGTCGATAGCCCCTAATCAATTTGTGTTAACAAAACCTATCGGACTCAATTTCATTTAGGGTTCTTAACCAGTTTTTGCGATTTGGGGGATTTTGATTTCATCCGTCTAAAGCATTTAACTATTTGGAATCCTTATTAGACCAGCGAAACCACCCGGTTCATATGGTTAAGTCAGTGCACCAATGCACCCGGTGGCGTGGGTTCGAAACATACAATCCCAACCTTTTTGTGCGAGCCTTAATCCCAAACCCGACCCCTTTACAATTACGGGTTAAAACCAATTCAAATCGGATCTTTAGCAGGGATACGTCCCTGGTCCAGTGGTAAGACGCATACACAACACAGAACCCACCCGGGTTCGAGCCGGGTGGAGTTCTTTTTGTTTTAAAATCATTTTTAAAGCAGTTTTTAAGTTATAAAAAAATTATTTTATAAAAACCCAATACGTTTTAGACCTGTTTAGGCATTAATGAATCGATTTCTATTTATTTAGGTTATAAAAATATCACACTACTTTTATTATAAATAAATAAAACGAATTTTATTTATTTAGGTTATAAAAATATCACACTACTTTTAAAGACTCACTATTTTAAATAAATGAATAAAAGGAATTTTATTTATTTAAACGATTTAAACTAAAACCCTAAAGACAATTATTATTTTCCTTGAAATCCATTTATATACTTTGAACTTACATTTTATTATCACACTTTTATTTGAATACAAAATGTCAACATACAAACCATCCTTTTACATGAAATGATACAACTCTTGTACAAATCCACACACATCAAAACCCGTTGAACCCTAGACTTTGTGCATGTTATTAATTCAAGTCCATACATTTTACTCTAGGTTAACTTGTGATTTGAGAATCACATGTGCTACATAATTGCTCATGTTATCTACACAAGTTATACAAGTGGGTTTTATTTACATAACCCCTTTTTATATTTTTACACATTTTGGTGTGAAACATGATTGTTCATTGAAAAACTATTTGCATTTACAAAATATACAATTCTACAATATGATCATATGTGTTATTTGTGTTTTATGCTTGAATGTTATTAGTTAAGACTACATATACATGACATACTCGTACAATCATTAACTCTATACAAGCCAACGGTAACATTGGTAGATCTATTGTGTCTGACAAACCCACTCAGGTAGGGTGATTGTTACCGACATTACATTAGGGTAACCTGCGTGTTATGCCTCAGTCACAAGGTTTGATTGTGCAAGTAGTTTAACTATAAATTATCCATAAAAGCCTTATATACTATGTATCGTATGAATTGTATAAAACAATTGAATTTTATTTGTGGTGTCAAAACCTATGTGTGCTCACCAATTTTTTAGTTGACCTTATTTTTATCATGTTTAAGGTACGGATAAATGAGTTTGATCAAGTTGCTTTCACTTAAGTCTGAGGACCTAGTATTTTAATTTAAACGAGCTTGTTTATGTAATTTCTATTATTGTATTGTTGGATTTGATGTTTTGAATTATGAAATGAAGTTTGATTGCTTAATTATTTCAACTTTAGTAAATCATGAGCTTATGAACAGTCTACATGTCCCGCCCCGACGTATTCCGCCGTCGGTTGGGGTGTGACAGATTGGTATCAGAGCCTTGGTTATAGGGAATTAGGTTATTAGACACCTTTGACCTAGACTATAACCTTAGGACACCCATCTATACCATGCTCTATGATTGTATGATATTTGCTACATGCTATGTGTTACATGCCTGCTATCTTATGTGATGCCTATTTGTAGACTTCATGACTCATTAGGTCCCATCTAAATAATAAATTAAACAATAATACCCATACCCTTATCCTAAGCCTTGATCCTTCTTCTAGGTCATCATCATCATAGCATGTGGAACGTCATACTCATAGACATAAGTCTATTAAACTTTCTTTTACACCTCATTAAGGTTTTAAACTTTGTTAATTAGTAGAGGACATGTGCAATCTGGAAGGGTGACACCTGTATTCTGGGTTTTCTGTCTAGGAAATCATTTCATTTAAATCCCAATCAACCGAGGGATCTGTATGCTTTTCTGGGAACTCCCGAGATGAGTGTTTACTTATAGGCTAAAGCATGTCTCCTTGAAAGTTATATATGTTTAATTAACCATAATATGTCATAGTATTCATGTGGTTATATTACTATATGAGTGCAATCCAAACTATGATTACTCATGTTTATTTATTCTCTTATTCCTTTTAATCCAAACATTCTCATAAATTCTTACATCGCTCCTTGTGTTGTTTAAATCTATAGCATGCCTCCCCATTGTTCCAACGAGACCAACAACAACAACAACACTGATCTTGTTGCTCTTCTCACCCAACTTGTGAACCAACTTACTCAGGCCAACAACAACAATAGTGGTAGTGCTACTGGTGGTGGTGGTGGTGGTACCAAACCACCCCCATGAACTTTCAAACACTTTAACTCGTGCAACCCCATCAAGTTCTATGGAACCGAAGGAGCTACGGGTCTCCTTCAATGGTTTGAAGGCATTGAAAACACCTTCCTCAACAGTGATTGCCCTGACAATCTCCGGGTTCGCTATGCCACCGGCTTCTTTAAAAAACGGGCGCTCACCTGGTGGAATGGTGAGAAAAGGAACCGGGGTGTGGATGTGTCATTGGCCTTGCCATGGGATGAAGTGAAAAGGCTCATGACCAAAGAGTTTTGTCCTCGTAATGAAATGAAGAAGCTAGAGGTTGAATTTTGGGATCTTACCCAGGACAGTGGCAGAACTTGGCCTACACAACTCGTTTCCTTGAGTTGAGTCTTCTCGTGCCTCACATGGTCACACCACTGACTCGATGTATTGAGAAATACATCGGTGGTTTGCCCATGAAAATCCAGGTCACTGTTCTAGGAAGAAATCCTGCTACACTTGAAGTCGCTATCCGCCTAGCTGCCACATTAACTGATAACTATGTGAAGGCGGGCACGTTGACAAGGAAAGGTGCCAAGAAATTCTCTGACCCTGCAACATCTTCTGAGCCCTCCAAAGAAATCAAGCCCGAAACCTTCTCTAACAACAAGAAGCGACAGGCTAAAAATTTTGCTGTTTTCACTCTAGCTGCCCTAGTCAATCAAGTTGCTCCTATGGCTCAGAACCTGGTCAAGAAGCAATATGTGGGCAACAACCCTTTGTGTAGCACGTGCAATTACCATCAATTCCCAAACATACCGTGCCGACTATGTGCCAGTTGTGGAAGATATGGGCATGTAGCCAACACCTGCAGATTCAAGCCACCTGGGAATCAAGACAACCAGGGAAACAGAGCCAATCAAGCGGTGCCGGCTATTGCTAATTGGCACGCTTGCTTTGAATGTGGTAACCCAAACCACTTCCGAGACCGATGCCCAAGACTTGTCAATGCTAAACAAGGTAGTGCTCGTGGGCTTGCTTTCAACATAAACACCAATGAAGCTCAGGCCAACAATGATGTGGTCAACGGTACGTTCCTCATTAACAACCAATATGCTTCCATACTATTTGATACCGGTGCTGAAAAGAGTTTTGTGTCTCTTGAATTTGAGCCCTTACTTGCTAAAACACGAACTAAGTTAGAGAAAACTTTTACCGTTGAGGTAGCGGATGTAAACCCCATCCTCATTGATTATGTTATCCACGACTGTTCCGTTGAACTCAATAAACACACTTTTCTCGTTAACCTCATCCCTATGTAATTGGGAAGCTTTGACATCATCATAGGCATGGATTGGCTATCCAATTATCATGCCGAAGTCGTTTGTTTTGAGAAGTGCAATCGAATCCCTCTTCCATCTGGAAATACATTAGAATCTTTGGTCAAAAACCATGTGGTGGACTTAAACTCATGTCGTGTACTACGGCCCAAAAGTACTTATGAAAGAAGTATGTGGCCTTTTTAGCCCATGTTGTTCAAAAGAATGACAAAGAGAGGAGTATTCAAGACATCCCCATCATTCGGGATTTTCCCGAAGTGTTTCCCGAAGATCTATCTGGTCCTCCACCCGTTCGTCAAGTGGAGTTTCATATTGATCTTGTACCCGAAGCTAATCCTGTAGCCAAAGCTCCATACCGTCTTGCACCTTCTGAAATGCAAGAACTTGCAAGTCAGCTTCAAGAACTTTTCGATAAAGGTTTCATTCGTCCCAGTCATTCACCATAGGGTGCAGCTGTCCTATTTGTTAAAAAGAAAGATGGCTCATTTCGGATGTGTATTGACTATCGTGAGCTCAAAAAACTTACCATCAAGAATCGTTATCCTTTGCCAACGATTGACAATCTCTTTGATCAACTTCAAGGTTCTATCTACTTCTCGAAAATTGATCTTCAATCCGGTTATCACCAACTTCGTGTGCTAGAGGAGGATATTCAAAATACTGCTTTTCGTACAAGATACGGTCACTATGAAATCATGGTTATGCCTTCTGGGTTGACCAATGCACCCGCGGTTTTCATGGACCTCATGAACCGTGTACGACGATCGAACACCAAGAACTCGGTTCCTGATCGTTTAGCCGCCAGCACTCGATACTCCACCATATCAGGTAATATATAGGTCGTTTGATTCGTAATTGGGTCCCTGTCGATAGCCCCTTATCAATTTGTGTTAACAAAACCTATCGGACTCAATTTGATTTAGGGTTCTTAACCAGGGCTCGAACCCGGGTGGAGTTCTTTTTGTTTTAAAATCATTTTTAAAGCATTTTTTAAGCTATATAAAAAATTATTTTATAAAAACTCAATACTTTTTAGACCTGTTTGGGCAATAATGAACCGATTTCTAAGTAAAAACAATAATTTTTACATTTTAAATGGTTTTTTTTAAACTCCATAAAAGTTATTTAAAAGTTATTATAATTAGAATAATTAGTTTTAAATTAAAGCATTTCAAATAGTTATTTATAAAAATTGAGTAAATATTTTATGAAATACATAAGCATTGTATAGAAATATTAAACATCATTTTTGTTTTTATTTAATTATCTAATTAACATGTAAATTGTAATGACACGAATATAACTTTTCTAAATATATAAATGCACCTATATTTACATTTTTCATATTTTTAAGGAACACACCATTATATTCATTAATAAATAAATGAACAAAAAGAAAGTTATTTATTTAAAAGCATTTATATTTTCACATTATATATTCATCTAGGGTTTGTATACTAATATATATACACTATATTTTTGACACTTTATTATAAATAAATAAAACGAATTTTATTTATTTAGGTTATAAAAATATTACACTACTTTTAAAGACTCACTATTTTAAATAAATGAATAAAAGAAATTTTATTTATTTAAACGATTTAAACTAAAACCCTAAAGACAATTATTATTTTCCTTGAAATCCATTTATATACTTTGAACTTACATTTTATTGTCACACTTTTATTTGAATACAAAATGTCAACTTACAAACCATCCTTTTACATGAAATGACACAACTCTTGTACAAATCCACACACATCAAAAACCCGTTGAACCCTAGACTTTGTGCATGTTATTAATTCAAGTCCATACATTTTACTCTAGGTTAACTTGTGATTTGAGAATCACGTGTGCTACATAATTGCCCGTGTTATCTACACAATTTATACAAGTGAGTTTTACATAGCCTCTTTTTATATTTTTGCACATTTTAGGGTGAAACATGATTGTTCATTGAAAAACTATTTGCATTTACAATATATACAATTCTACAATATGATCATATGTGTTATTTGTGCTTTATGCTTGAATGATATTAGTTAAGACCACATATACATAACATACTCTTACAATCATTAACTCTATACAAGCCAACGGTAACATTGGTAGATCTATTGTGTCTGACAAACCCACCCGGGTAGGGTGATTGTTACCGACATTACCTTAGGGTAACCTGTGTGTTATGCCTCAGTCACACGGTTCGACTGTGCACCTATTTTAACTATAGATTCTCCATAAAAGCCTTATATACTATGTATCGTATGAATTGTATAAAAAAATTAAATTTTATTTGTGGTGTCAAAACCTATGTATGCTTACCAACTTTTTAGTTGTCCTTGTTTTTATCATGTTTCAGGTACGAATAAATGAGTTTGATCAACTTGCTTTCACTTAAGTTTGAGGACCTAGTATTTTAAATTAAACGAGTTTGTTTATGTAATTTCAATTATTGTATTGTTGGATTTGATGTTTTGAAATATGAAATGAAATTTGATTGCTTAATTATTTCAACTTTAGTAAACCGTGATCTTATGAACAGTCTACATGTCCCGCACCGATGTATTCCGATGTCAGTTGGGGTATGACAGAAAGTATATTACAGCAACTCCTGGCTAGTACACAAGCATCCAACAAATTGGTTGAAGAGCAGAACCAGAGAAACGAAGAGCGTTTCCAAAAGCATGAAGTAGAAATGAGAAGTCAAAAAGCATCAATGCAGACCATTGAGAATGAAGTAGGACAAATGGCACAACTTCTTTCAGAACGGTAGCAAGGGAGCCTTCCCAGCAACACCGTAACCAATCCTAACGCACATGTGAAAGCTATCAATCTTAGGAGCGGTAAGACTACTGAAGAAGGAGCAGCCCCTGTTCCACAACAGAACACTGCAGAAAAAGAATCTCCAATCAGAATACGTGAGATCATAACTCTAGTTGCCGAGAAAGAAACAAGGATCCAGTTTGAGCATATGTCCCACCACTTCCATATCCAGGACGTCTGAAAAAGGAGAAATTGGAAAAAGAATATGGGAAATTCTTGGGACTTTTTAAGCAGCTACTTGTGAATCTTCCTTTTATCGAAGCTCTTGCTCAAATGCCGAATTATGCAAAGTTTCTCAAAGGAGTGTTGACAAACAAGAGAAAGCTCGAAGAATTATCACATGTGATACTGAATAAAGAATGCTCAGCTGTCCTTCAAAACAAGCTCCTACAAAAAAGACTGACCCTGGAAGTTTCACCATCCCCTGTCTAATATGAGATCTTTCAGTCTGCAATGCCCTGGACGACCTGGGAGAAAGCATTAACCTAATGCCATACGCAGTTTTCGAGAAACTAAAATTGGGGAAACCCAAACCAACCCGTATGAGCATCCAGTTGGCCGACCATTCGGTAAAATACCCTCGAGGCATAGTAGAAAACATGTTAGTTAAAATTGACAAGTTCGTCTTTCCTGTCGATTTTGTGATCTTGGACATGGATGAGGACAAAAACGTTCCCCTTATTCTGGGACGACCCTTCGTGGCTACAGCCAAAGCCCTCATAGACGTGTGCACAGGAAAATTCACCTTGAGAGTAGACAATGAGGAGATCACCTTCGACATTGGACAATCCATGAAACATCCTCTGCACCATGATGATTCCCTCAATTTCATTGACATTTGTGACTCCATAGTCAGTTGTCATCTTCGTGAAACTAGAGAAGAAGAAGCATGCAACACACAGTTAATTGAGGAAACCCTCCTTGATGACAGTTGTATGAAAAAAGAAGTTTTAAACATAGAAAGTCAAGAAAGTTCTAGCTCTTCACAAACATGCGAGGTCATTGACCGAGACTCAGAACCCAAGGCCAAACCCTCTGTCGAGGAACCGCCTGTTCTGGATCTAAAAGAGCTTCCATCACATCTCGAATACACCTTATTGGAAGAAAAATCTCAGCTTCCAGTCATTATCTCGTCCAGTTTAACAGGCAATGAGAAGGCTAAACTGCTTAAGGTTCTCAAGGCACATAAAAAGGCCATAGCATGGAAAATAATGGACATCAAAGGAATCAATCCATCCTTTTGCACCCATAAGATTTTAATGGAAGATGATTTTAAGCCAGTCGTCCAACACCAAAGATGATTGAATCCTAGCATGAAAGATGTTGTAAAGAAAGAAGTCATAAAGCTGCTAGATGCCGGACTAATTTATCCCATTTCTGACTCACCATGGGTCAGTCCTGTGCAAGTTGTTCCAAAGAAAGGAGGAATGACGGTGGAAGAAAATGAAAAAAACGAGCTCATTCATGCTCATACTGTAACCGGATGGAGGTTTTGTATCGACTACTGAAAGTTAAATGATGTCTCCAGGAAGGATCATTTTCCACTTCCCTTCATAGATTAAATGATGCCTCCAGGAAGGATCATTTGCCAACCTTGTTCTAAATTGGAAAAAATAGGTATAGTGTTAGGGCATAAAATTTCACAAGCAGGACTAGAAGTTGATCAGTCTAAAATAGACACTATCTCAAAACTTCCACCTCCGACTTCCGTGAAATCAATTAGGAGTTTTCTAGGTCACGCCGGTTTCTACCGACGATTCATCAAGGACTTTTCAAAAATAGCTCGTCCTATGACCCAACTCATGGAAAAAGATGCCATCTTTGTATTCTCTAACGAGTGCCTTAAAGCATTCGAACTACTCAAAGAAAAACTTATCAATGCCCCCATCATGGCAACCCCCGATTGGACCTTGCCATTTGAATTAATGTGTGATGCGAGTGATTTTGTAGTAGGAGTTGTAGTAGGAGCTGTCTTAGGACAACGAAAGGAAAAAACATTTCCACCCTATCTACTATGCAAGCAAAACATTGAACGATGCCCAAGAAAACTACACCACCACCGAGAAAGAACTCTTAGAAGTATTTTTTGCATTCGATAAGTTTCGTTCATATCTCGTTCTTTCCAAAACCACCGTTTACACGGATCATGCAGCGCTTCGTTACTTGTTTAATAAACAAGATGCAAAGCCCAGATTGATTCGATGGATACTCTTGTTGCAAGAATTCGATATCGAGATCTGCGATAAGAGGGGAGCAGAGAACGTTGCAGCAGACCATCTCTCACGTCTTGAATGTCCAGACTCAGCAGAAAACATGAAGGTGGACATCCACGATAACTTTTCGCATGAATTCCTGATGAAAATAGATACAGTTTTTGAAAAACATCCTTGGTTTTTTGATTTTGCAAACTATCTTTCGAGCGGGGTTATCTTAAAAGGATTGACATATCAGCCAAAGAAGAAATTCCTCACGGATGTTAGGCACTATTTTTGGGAAGACCCATACCCAATCAGGATCGGAGCCGACCAACTCGTCCGTAGATATGTGTTTGGAGAAGAAGCACAACAAATCCTAAAGCATTGCCATGAAGGGCCAACCGGGGGACATCATGGAGTAACCCTGACCGCTAAAAAAGTATTTGACTCAGGGTTCTTCTGGCCTACAATCTTTAAGTATGCTCATACCATGGTACAATCATGTGACGCTTGTCAAAGGGCAAGTAACATATCCTCAAGGAATGAGATGCCCCAAAGACGCATCCAAGTCTGTGAGATCTTTGACGTCTGGGGAATTGATTTTATGGGACCATTCCCTACGTCCTTTGGGAACCGATACATCCTTGTAGCGGTCGATTATGTTTCAAAGTGGGAAGAGGCTCAAGCTCTACCCACTAACGATGCCAGGACAGTAGTCAAATTCCTAAAAAGACTGTTTTCACGATTCGGTGCACCAAAAGATCTCATTAGTGATAGGGGAACACACTTCTGTAACGCATAATTAGAAAAGGCTTTATCTCGTTACGACATTCATCACCGATTTGCTACGCCATATCACCTACAAACAAGCGGACAAGTGGAAGTAACAAATCGGGGTATCAAAAGAATTCTCGAGAAAACCGTCGGTCACAATCGAAAGGATTGGCCCGAAAGACTCAATGATGCATTGTGGGCGTTTCGTACAGCTTACAAAACTCCCATCGGATCATGAGACTTGCCAAAAATCGAAATTCTTGATCAATGGAGGAACAATATCACCATTTTTGTTCAATAAGATACCAAAGTGGATGATTGACTCATTCCATACTAGAAATAATCGCCGGAAATCCTTTGATAACACGGATTCCTATTTCTCAATGATATTCCACGATCAATACAATTGGCTGAATCCCGTGAAATCATTTCATAGAAGTTCATTGAGATCTTCTTTTTATAAAGGAAATCAACTTTGATTCTTGAATAATCCACGATCAATACAATTGGCTACCCTACCAGATCTGCTGGCAGAGGCAATGAAGAAGGGTAATGAGGTGGGCGAGTCCAACACGGAAACTGATGCCCCGATCATTGAGGCAGTTAATGCACCGCCTGCTCGCGGTTGCGACTATAAGTCCTTCAAGGCATGTGATCCGCTGGTTCTAACTGGGAAGAAAGACACGGTGGCTACGTGTGATTGGGTACTTCGTGTGGAGGATGCCATTCATCTGAGCGAATGTCGAGCAAGTCAAGTTATGAAGTTTGTTGCTAACTCCTTGATGGAGGAAGCATCTCACTGGTGGGAAGGTGTACGTCAGGCTAAAGGGGATAAGGTGGTTGACTCAATGATGTGGAATGACTTGAAAACTCTGGTAATCAAGAACTTATGTCCGAGGAACGAGATTGAGAAGGTATATAGGGAATTTCTGGGTTTGAAGGCCGGGAGCATGACGCACCGGCAGTACACTACCCGATTCAATGAACTGGCACGTCTGGTGCCATATCTCGTCACGAGTGAGGAAAGAAAGATTGCCTGCAACATTCAGGGACTGACGGACATGGTCCGCACCTACGTTAAGGAAAACGCTCCTATTACCTACGATTCGATCGTAGAACTGAGTGGCGTGGTAATTGATGATTTGGCACTGAATGTTGTCGCTACTGATGAGTCGAAGAAGAAACCAAGTTTTTCAGCCAAACGATCTGGCGGGAGACTGTTTGGAGCTCGATAGAAACAGGCTAGAGTGGGTGAGGCTGTGGTATGTGGGAAGTGTGGCAGTAGGCATCCAGGTGAATGCATGCTCTATGCTACAAATGTGGCAAGACTGGGCACTACTCCCGTGAATGCATGCAAGGCATTAAATGTTATAATTGTGGCGAAAACGGCCACATGAGCCGGGAATGCACTAAACCAATAATGGGTGAAGCGGGAAAAGGGAAAGGACCCGAAAAGAAAGAAGACAGGCCCCGAGCGAAGACTCGAGCCTATGTGCTGATGCAGGAACAGGCAAGGGTGGACCCCGATGTGGCGTCAGATACGTTTATCCTTGACAACACTTTTGTATCTTTGTTATTTGATTCGGGTACAAGTAAAAGTTTTATATCAGCCGCTTTTTGTAAACGAGTAAAGTACACGGTTAGTAAAATAGAACGAGCCTTTAGCGTAGAAACCGCTGAGGGTAGAACTGCGAGAGTGACCGATGTAGTTGACAACTCCAAGAAAAAAATAGAAGGCCATAGGTTCCCTGTCAAATTGTTTGTTATGGTTTTGGGAGGGTTTGATGTCATGTTAGGTATGGATTGGTTAACTGCCGGCCGATGCTGGACCGATCGGTAATTGTGTTCATCGATGATATCCTCATCTACTCCAAGAATGAGGGTGAACATGCATGTCACTTAAAGGAGGTGTTAGAGGCTCTGAAGAAGGAAAGGTTGTATGCTAAGTTCTCCAAATGCGCGTTCTGGCTTAGAGAAGTCCAATTCCTAGGTCAGGTCATTAACCCAAATGGCATTATGGTTGTTCCAGCAAATATAATGACAGTAAGAGACTGGGATATTCCTAAGACGCCAACAGTGGTTCGCAGTTTCTTAGGGTTGGCGGGCTACTATCGGAGATTCATCTAGTATTTTTCAAAAATAGCTTCGCCGTTGACAAAGTTGACTCGGAAGGAGGTAAAGTACGAATGGGGTTCGACCCAGGATGAGGGGTTTAAGGAATTGACGGAGAAGCTAACCTAAGCTCCAGTCTTGGCCCTTCATGAGGGCAATGAAGACTTGGTGGTATACTCTAACGCTTCGGGTCGGGGATTGGGGGTGTGTGATGATGCAACACAGGAGAGTGAATGCGTATGCATCAGTTGAAGGTTCACGTAGTCAATTATCCGACTCACGATTTGGAACTTGCTGCTGTCGTATTCGCATAGAAAATCTGGAGGCACTACATTTACGGGGTGAAGTTAACTATTTACTCTGACCACAAAAGTTTGAAGTACTTCTTCGAACAAAGGGAGCTTAATATGAGGAAGAGGCAATGGTTGGAACTCCTGAAACATTATGACTGTGAAATCATATACCATCCTAGAAAGGCAAACGTGGTGGCTGACGCTCTAAGCCGAAAGGATGTGCCTGCTCCTATTAGAGTGAAAGCTTGCCAGTTGGTGGTAACATCGGATGTGATGAGGGAAATTGAAAAGGCTCAAGATGAGGCACTTAAAGAGGAAAACATAAAGAAGGAAAAGATGGTTGGCCAACAGGACAAGTTAGAATATAACACCCTTGGTGTTAGGACACGTTTTGGATGGGTATGGATACCTATGGGTGGCGAACTTAGAACCAAAATCTTAGATGAGGCTCATAAGTCTCGTTACTCTATCCATCTTGGTACCAACAAAAATGTACCAAGATCTGAGGAAGGAATACTGGTGACCTGAGATGAAGCATGAGGTGACGAAATACGTAAGCAAGTGTCTGACTTGCTCGCAAGTAAAGGCCGAATACCAGAAACCATATGGAAAGATTCAACCGCTCGATATACCAGAATGGAAATGGGAACACATTACCTTGGACTTCATAACCAAGCTACCTCGCACAGCTAAAGGTCATGATACCATCTGGGTAATTGTGGAACGTTTAACGAAGAGTGCTCATTTCCTACCTATTCGCGAGACGTTCTCGTTGGAAAGGTTAGCAGATGTATTTATTAACGAAGTAGTAGCACGGCATGGAATGCCTTTGATGATCATAGGACTCAGTATTAGTACGGCATACCACCCACAAACGGATGGCCAGTCCGAAAGGACCATTCAGACATTGGAGGATATGCTTCGTGCTTGTATTATCGACTTCGGTGGCAGTTGAGACAGTCATCTGCCGTTAGCCGAATTCTCCTACAACAACAGTCATCACACGACGATAGGCATGCCGCCTTACGAAATTTTATATGGGAGGAGATGCAGGACCCCGATTTGTTGGGGTGAGATTGAACAGAAGGAATTAGGAAGTCTTGAAGTCGTACGAGAAACGTCGGAAAGGTTTGATCAATCCAAGCACGAATGAAGGCCGCTCAAGATCGTCAGAAATCCTATGCGGATAAACGACGAAGGCCTATTGAGTTTGATGTTGGGGACAGAGTAATGTTGAAAGTGTCACCCTGGAAGGGAATCATACGATTCAGAAATAGAGGAAAGTTAAGTCCGAGGTTTGTTGGACCATTCAGGATAATGTCACGGGTTGGTGAAGTCGCTTATCGGTTGGAGTTGCCTGATGAGTTAAGTGGGATTCATCCTACCTTCCATGTTTTACACTTAAGAAAGTGTTTGGCGGATGAATCGGCTCACGTACCACTTACTGACATCGAGGTCGACAATAGCCTTAACTACATTGAGGAACTCGTAGCCATCTTAGACAGAAAGGAGAAGCGTTTACGTAATAAGGTTATTCAATTGGTTAAAGTCCAATGAAAGCACCGGAAGGGGTCGGAATCTACTTGGGAAACGGAGATGGAAATGAGGGAGTCGTACCCTCAACTATTTAACTTATGATAGGTTTCGGGGACGAAACCTATTGTAAGGGGAGTAGACTTGTAACATCCCAAAAATAAAACGACGATTTAAAATAACGGGTTAAACGCGAGACGAATGGAATAAATGAACGAGGCATGACGGGCCGGCCGGATGGGCCGGCGAACTTGAGGGAAGGAGTCTCCTCCCTTTAAATAGCCAACACACTCCATAATCTCTCATTTGTAAGTTCTAGAGAGAGAAACCGTAGAGAGAGAAAGTTGGCTGATCGACCCAAGATTGAAGAAGTGTGTTACTCCATAGCTCGTGAGGAAAAACTCTGAATCAGAAGCTCGATACAGGTAACGATCTGATCTAGATCTGAGTTTTTGTTTGTTTTGCGGTTTTCGGGTTTTGGATAAAAATATGGCATTTTTACGTATGAAACTTGAATATAAACTTAGATTTAGCATCCAGAATGAAAAGCAAACGTTTTGAAGGTAAAAAGTTCGGATCTTGATGAGGTCGGATCTGCATGCAAAAAGTTAGAGTTTTTGCGGGGAAGAAGGCTGCCCGCAAGCAGTTCCTGCGTACTTATCAAGTACGCATGAAGCAAAGCCTGCGTACTTATCAAGTACGCATGAAGCGAAGTTTGCGCACTTATTAAGTACGTAAGAACAAGGCCATGCACACTTGCAAAGTGCGCAGGCATCAGGTCTATGGGTAGATATAGCTGGTTAGTAAAGTCAATATGTTCGCCTAATTCAGAATGGTTAAACCGTTAAAGTCGGGATTAGGTCTGATGTGTATTTAACTACTCAATCCAGATCGTATGTGACGTTGTTGGGCCTTTGTTTTGGACAATCAAGACTAGCTTATCAGGTGAGTTCTAGAAGCCCTTCTTTAAATGCTTTAATTAATGTTTTTGGGCTGGTGTGCATACATACGAAATGATGTTTTACGAAACGATGTTTACGAAATGATGTTTACGAAATGATGTTTACGAAACAATGTTAACGACATAATGTTTACGAAATGATGTTTACGAGATGATGTTTATGAAATGTTTTGCCAAATGAAGTTTACAAAAGGTTTACGATAGAGATGATGTTTTGTTTAATAAAACGTGCGAATGCTTTAACTGAGATGAGGTAAAGGTTTTATGAAAGGTACTATTCCTTACGGGGAAATAGTGCCTAAGTTATGTTCTGTCTACCTATAGGTAACGAGCCTTAGGAGACATATGTTTGGTCCACCTAGAGGTAACGAGCCTTAGGAGACCTGGGTGATGGATGACTTAGAGGTAACGAGCCTTAAGTTCATCCGCTGGTATGCGATGTATGGAATTGACGGTTACGAGAAGGCGCAGATTCGGTTCATGTTGACTTATGTTATGATGATATGATTACGAGGTTTTGATGATGTTAAGTTAGTGCATGTTTTTACGCTTTTATTAAATGCATGAATGTTATGTTTTTGGCAAAAATGTTTATGTTAAGATTTTATATAAAGCTAGAACTCACCAGCGTAGCTGAATTTTTAGTATACACATTCAGGTTAAGGCAGGTTATGATGATGGAAGGTGATGCTGGGCGGCTTGATGAGTTACCCGGATGATATGAAGACTAGCATCCCGTTATGATTAGCTTATTTTATGTTTATGTATTAGACTATGTTGCGCTTCCGCATGTTGAACAATATTATGATTATATTTTAATGAAATTTTCTGTAGCGTTATTTTGATATTCAAGTTAAGAACTGTTTATGAATGAGTAAATCCAATAAGTGAGGCCTCCCGGGTTTGGGGTCTTACAATTTTTGTCACAGTGAAATATGTGTTCTTCGGCTATGTTTTTCTTTTATTTTGTGTGTTTAATTACTATCCGGCACTGGCTGATCCGTGCCACTTAAACTATCTACTTTAGTTTGCAGGATGTTAATTTTCTGAACTTTAAATTTAGTTCTAATAATTTTGTGTGACCACAATGGATTCATGCTTTTCAGGCCGCTGTGAGTAGCGATCACAAGCATTGGATACACCATCTTTTAGGGGAGATCTTCTGTCCCTTTACCTCTTTTATGCTTTACAATTGTTTAAACATCATGTACATTGAGGACAATGTAAGCTTCAAGTGTAGGGAGGGGGTTTCACCATCTTTAGCACTTGAATTTTGATCACCTAATTCTTAAAGAACTCCATTAAATTTTTTTTGTGGCACCAATGCACTTCAATTTTTTTTTATAAACTGCAAGAAGGAAATGCATTTTTCAAATACAAGTTTTAAACAAGCCAGACGAGTAAAATGGCAGAAATCACTCCAAGGCATGACAAGTTAAACTTAAATAATAGACATACATATATTTTGCACTTTTACGCAAATTCATCCGTTTTCGTGAGCATATTTTTGAGCCTTTACAGCTTTCATTTACAACAATTATGCTTTTGTTTTTATCGGATTATTGAGGGTATCGTATGTTTTGTGTAAATTAGAACTTGTTTTGGGCATACGGGGCAAAAACCACAAAAGGAGATTATTGCATGAAAATGATCTAGGCATTAGGACACCCACCTTGTTACCCGAACATCCAAAGAAAACCAAAAACACCTAGTTAGCCCCATCAAACCCGTTTCCAACCTATCCCCACCAACAACCCGTCACCTTTGTTGCTAAGGACTTGACTTTAAAAAAAATGCATCCTTTTGATTTCAATTTACTTTCATGTCTTCATTTTGCAAAACCGGGATTTCCCCCAGAAATTCGAGAACACCTCTTTGTTCTAATGTTTGAATCAACAAAGAGTTGGAGAAAAATGGAACAAAATACACCATTTTATGGAACTTCAAAGATTGCCATGAAGAGCAAAAAGATACGAAAGGTGCCTTAAGTGTGGAAATTGGTCTCATGATAGAGTATGTAGTAAAAACCAAACAACCTCCCAGCACGAGTATATAGAGTTGATCAGGTGAGGCTCCAAGCCGAACGAACCCTTAGGAAGGATAGCTATGTGTACCCCAAAGTCAAAGAGGAAGTAAGGTTTCTAAAGATGAGATTCGGTCTTGACAATCTGACCTTAAACGAGTCCTCGAGTTAGTAATACCCCTTCTAACCCGAGCATTGTAGAGGGATTTCCAGTTCTAGATTTACTTTACCCCTTTTTAGTCCAATAAGCCAAAGTCAAGTCCTAAGTACCAAATCACTTTCCAAAATAACCCATAACCATCACCCTCAGCCAAACCACAACCCAAAAGACCTTTTGATTCATGCAAAAGTTTCCTATAAATTGGTGGAGTTTCGATCTCTTAACAAGCATATGACTCAGCACATCTCATAATGATAATCGAGTGTTCTAAACACACATCATTACACGTATGACTACAAATATTTAGCCGAGTGTGTGTGAACATTGAGAGTAGTGCTAAAGTCTTGTTTGTCTATAAGTTCATAAAACAAACCATTGCTTCAAGGATATCACTTCATAAGATCATCTTTGCTCGATTGACAGTTGTTTGCTTGTGTTCCTTCTTTAAAGAAGGAAAATAATTTCCTACTTAAAGTTTGTTCAAATTTGCTTTTGAAATTGCCATTTGGAGTAAATTATTCAAAGCATTGCTTGAGGACAAGCAAGGTTCAAGTGTGGGGAGATTTGATGTGCTTTAATTTATACATATATTTCACATCATTTGCATCCCATTTATTGTCAATTTCTTTATACACTGATTGAATTTGTCGCTCATTTAGCTTCTATTTGAAATTCAGGGAACTTGTGGCTTAGAAGGAACAATCGAGGGAATAAGCAGCGAAAAATGAAGAAATTGGACAACTCAAAGGACCAAGCATGGCCCGTACCCACCAAGCACGCCCCCATGCCCCATCATGCAGAAAAGAAAAAGACTTCCGGCCAAGCACGAGCCGTGCCCCACCAGGCACGCCCCCGTGGTCAACTTAAAATTATACCAGTGTACTTTTGTCCCCCGACCAGGTGTAACACGGGGCCGTGCCCCACTAGGCACGCCCCCGTGCCCAGTACATGGTCAGTACATTCGCGATAGAAAACAAAAGCGGTTACTTTGTGGTCCCAGCATGGGGCCGTGCCCCATTAGGCATGGGGTCGTGCCCCCACTAGGCACGGGTCGTGCCTCCTTGCTCAGACACTATAAATTGAGCCCTTTGGCTCATTTGAAGAGAGAGACCTCTTGGAGAAAATTCCACTCACTCAAACACTTGGGAACAAGGCTTGGGAGACCATTTGGAGGCTAAGGAAGGTCCATTTCATCATCAAATTCCACTTGGAAGATCACTACACTAATCTACTTGAAAACTTTAGTTATATCTTTGAACCTATCATCATTTGCATGTATTCCATTGTGTTGTTGTTGTTTGCAAGTTCAATATGAGCTAAACATCTTTTCAATCATCTTAGTTTGATGAAACTTAATTAATTATGTTGAACTTACGACTATGGCTAAAATATTATGTTAATGTAATGATAATCTTGTGTTAGTTTCTTGAAGGATTTGCATGTCTAAGTGTTTATAGATCAACTAAAGGTTTATAGATGAGAAATCATTTATTTATAACTTTACTATCTTTTGGTATAATGTTATAGCTAAGAATTAGGAATAAATATTTGAAACCTTTATTGTGAAATAAATATTAAAACATGCAATCCCATTAATCGTGTTTGGAAAACTAAGAGAAATGTTGTGATCCTTCTTTGACAATAGTTATGCTAGTTAAAGTATTGATGACTCAAGCTTAAAAATTACATGACTTTGACCTAGAATTTCATAAGTTAAGAAATTACACCATTTTATCTATTTAAACTAACATTAAGTGGACAACGTGTAATGTACTCATTGATGTCTTTATTAATGATTATGGGATTAAAAACCTTGACAGGATTCTAATCCGACCGCTTCAAAGAACATTAACAGAATCACAAACTTTAGCCATATAATTTGTCTCGACATAATTAAATAAGCGGATTCTAAATTAAGATGATTGTCTCACAAAAACATTTATCACTTTTAATCAATTAAGTCATTGGAAAATTAATTATTGTCAATTCAAAAAAGAAATTATAAAAAGAAATTAAAGTAACAAATATTTTCCCTTTTCAATCAAACAAATTAAAGGTTTGGGTCAAAACGTTAAACTGTGTCCATGGATTGACATCCGGTTCTTATCAATGCTATATTACCACCCGACAGGTACACTTGCATTCGTGTGTGTGGTTTAGTTTAGGTGAAAACCAATTTTAAAAACGACATTTGTGTGAAAAATCTTTATTAAAAATATATATACTTCACGCACATCAGAATCTTCATTGGCAGAGGTAAGTGTTTTGCACTTACTTAGTAGTAGATAAGTAGTGTTACATGTAAATAGTGTTGGATATATGATGTCCGATCGTCAATTAAGTCAACGTTACTAACAAGGTACGATCCAAAGAGTTACACTTTGGGCAACGAGTAAATATATAATATTTAATTGTTAAATATTATAGTTCACGAAAGACGGATTTATTAAACGGTGGATTAATATTTAGAGAAATAATTATCGATGATTGAGTTAATTAATTATTTAGTGAAATAATTATTTACGGGAGTAAATGTTTAAAATGTTAAACATTTAAAGAATGCATTTTTACTGATTATTTATAATTAGTAAAGTATATGGTTTAATAATTAATAGTTAATTATTAGTTGGGTATTAATTGTTAATACCTCAGGGCCCCGGTCTGTAATTACAATGGTTATAAATATACCATTATAATTAACCGTAAAACCTAATCACTCCCAATCCAAAATCGGCGCCCCCTCCCTTACGAGACCTGACGCCGGCCGAGACCCGACGCCGGCCAATTACCACCGCCGCTTGCCACCTCTAGTCGTCGGCCATTGTCGCCGCCACCATCCTCGCTTGTCCGTGTGACGGGTTTGCTTGTTTGCGGGTTTTTCGTGATCGTGTCATCTAGCGTGACGTTCGTAGAACCAAGGTGTTCTGATTTGGTTATCGTCAAAGGTATAATCTTTGAACATCCTATGGCTGAGTTTTATATTATATTGTTTATACACGTGTAATCGGATCAATGTCCGGGATCCAGATCTGATATGATATTATACGCGTGTGAACCGCTTCCGCTAAAATATATCTGATTTATTTATTTAAAAGAGTTTAAATATTGTTTGTTTTAAAAGTTAAAACTGGTACAATGATTCCCAACAGTGATATCAGAGCCAGGTTTACATGCATTTAGACATATTATTCTTATTAAATCGATCTATTGTTTTATTTGTCAAAACATTTGTTTCTCAAAAGATCGAGTCTTTTTCGTTTTTTTGTAATTATGTTGATCGAATTGACAGTAGAGACCTGTGGTTGTATTGTTTGTGTTGGTTGATTTTTCTTTGCATTTTTATGGGTTATTTGGAACCACGTTGTAATACTTAGGTTTATTTTAATTATTTATTTTTAATGTATTTGTAAATAAATATTATAATACTAAAGAGACGAAGAGTTGAAGACCAAGGCGGACAATGACAGGATTAAAGATGGAGATCTTGGACTAAGTGGGATATAGCATATTTGTTAATTTTGTTATCTCTTAGACCAGTCCGGTTCTCGTTTGATGGCTCGAACGAAACCGGACAATTTTTCCTAGTTGCTCGGTTCATGTGTTTTATTTATTTTTGTGGTTGTGATATAATTATTTAGGATAATAATTAAACTGTAAAATTTTTATAAAACTTTTGATACAATTTAAAAACGACGAGACAAATAATTTTTTTATTTTTTCTCGGAAAAATTATTAAATAAAAAGGTGTTTTATTTAAAAGTAAAGCAAGTTTTAAATGTAATAGTTTTATTTAAAACAATTTTAAATTAATTAAAGAGTTGATTAGTTTAAAAATAGTTCGCGACAAATGACCAATTTAGATTAAATAAGGTATTTAAAATTGGACGGGGTCGAGTGTTGAAAGTCGTTTCACGAACTAAAATTAGTAAAATCGGTTTACAAAAATTGCACTACTTGAATCATTCTTCTCGTCGTCCAAAATATTTTTGACCCTAAACGGTAATTTTAAAACATTGAAGAAATCCCAATATATAAAATCGATATTTCTGCGCCACCCTAAATTGTAACACTTCAACTGATCTATCCGAACCCCCAGTGCTAGTGAATTACCCTGGCATTCGGCCCTATGGTTTTGGTTGAAGGTAGAACTGTGTTTCCTGAGTTACTTAAGTCGGTTCTACAGTTACAATTGAAGGACTAATATCACTTAAGTCGTTTAAGTGGGCGTAGTTGAGGGAAACGTATCCAAGCTTGACAATACTCGGCATGCCCCTCAAACCGAGAATTGTATAGTTGATACAATTGGTAATCGTTACCTACCAACCTAGCTATGCCAGTGGAGAGTGCTCAGCCATTCACTGAGACATGGTGAACCAGGATCTCATTCCTAATTATATTTTTTTTTAATTGGGTCATAAATTTTTATTAGGACGTTATGCATGAAAATACTAAAACTTTATTTTTTTGAATTTTGTAGATGTCTAACGAAATCAATTCCGACTCCATTTTTGCTCTAAAGTATTTGCTTTATTGGAACACACTTGAAGGAGGAAACTTCTCTGAGTGGTACCGTATCTTGAGAAGTGTTCTTGAGGAGGAAAAGAGACCTATGTTCTAAAGATTCCATTTCCCTCCGTTCCGCCCTCTAGTGGCTCCAAAATGCTTTGGAGACGACATGTTGAAGATTCGAATTAGGTTTCATTCTTAATGATATCATCAGTGTGTGACGAACTTCGTCGTGAGCTAGAATATTACCCTGCATATGATATGGCATGCGAATTGAAGAAAAAGTTTCATCAAAACCGCAGCAAGCATCTGGAGGTGTTTAAGTCCTTATCAAGTAGCATGCAAAGGGGAACAGGGATAAGTTCACATTTTGATAAAATGGTGAAGCTCATTGATAGCCTAAAAGATCTTGGTTCGTCCATCAACCAAGATATGGCAATAGACTTCATTTTGATGTCTTTTACGGTTGAGTATGAAGAGTTCATTGATCAGTACAAGCAGTATGTAGTAGGAGGAACCTTATCTAAACTGCTAGGGTCGCTTATGGCTATTGAAATTACTATGGGATACACGAACACTCTGATCTTTAAACCAAGAAAGCGTGGCAAGAAGAGAGCTGTTTTCAAGAGTGATGACACTTGTCATTATTGTGGAGAAATTGGACACTAGAAGAGTACCTGCACGTCATACCTTGCTAAGAAGACCAAAGGTTCAGAAGGAGGCTCTTCATGTATGTTCATTATTGAGATCTTCTCTTTGTCTAGCAAATCTTGAGTGTTTGACACTAGATGTGGTTATCACATTTGTAATGATTTGCAGGGACTAAAGAAGGTTAGGAAGCTGAAGCAAGGAGACCTAGAGCTCCATGTGGGAAATGGACAAAAGGTTGCAGTGAAGGCTGTAAGAGAATACACTCTTTTACTTCCTTCTGGTTTAGAATTTGTTTTGAACATTGTTTATTTTATTCCTAATTTGACTAGGAATATTGTTTCAGTATCCGCTTTGCGGGAACAAGGATTTAATTATGCTTTTGACAATGATTTCATTTATGCATATTTAAATGGTTTGTTTTATTTTTCTGCAAAGCCTCATAATGGAACATATTAGATAGAAGTCTATGAAAATAGCGTTCTATTTAATATCTCCTCCAAACGTAAGAAATTGGATTTCAATTATACGTATCTCTGGCATTGTAGACTTGGACACATAAACAAGAATCACGTGAAGAAACTCCAGACCGCCAGAATTCTGTATTCTACGGGTCAAGAGTCATTTGATGATTGCGAATCATGTTTAAGTAGAAAGCTAACCAAGGAACCTTTTACCGGTATCGGTCAAAGGGCTAAGGATCTGTTAGGACTCGTACATATTGATGTATGTGGTCCATTCAGAACAATGTCTAGAAGTGGAGAGCGATACTTCGTTACATTTACTGATGACTTTAGTAGATATGGTTATGTTTATCTTATGAAGCATAAACATGAAACATTTGAAATGCTCAAACAATACTAGAACGAAGTACTGAATCAACTTGGTAATACGATTAAGATGCTTTGATCTAATCGAGGTGGTGAATATCTTAGTCAAGAGTTAGACGAACATCTAAAGAAATGTGGAATCATTTCTCAACTTACTCCGCCAGGAACACCACATCTTAATGGTGTGTCGGAAAGTAGAAATCGAACTCTATTAGATATGGTGTTGGGTCTAGTTTGAGAATGATGTTTATCAATTCAAGCGATCACGAGAAGTTTAGGTTTGCGTATGAAAATTGGTCTGAGAGTCACTAGCGACACTCTGAGAGTCGCTAGGCTGACTTCAGCCGACTCTCTAAGAGTCGCTAGGTTGATCCCAGCCGACTCTCTGAGAGTTGCTAGGTCGGTGTCAGCCGACTCTCAGTGAGAGTCGGCAATCTGCTGGCCGTCTCTCTATCTTCTATATATAGCTGACCATTTTCATGGCAAACCAACCTTCCTTTTCACCTGAATTTCTTTGTAATCTGATTGTTTAGCTTGTTAGAAAGGTTATTGGTGTATGTTTGTTCCACCATCCCGAGGGAGCTCACCGGGGTGGATGGTGGTTGATCGATGTAATCGTTTCTGTCCAGGAGCTTATTGTAATCATCTTTGTGGATTATCAATCAGATTTGGGTGTTTTTGTTCTTAGTTTTTATGCTCTTTTTCTTGCATCTCTTTTGATTCATCAATAACAGTTGATCTATAGCTGATTTATTGATTAGATCTTGACTAGAATCATCATAGCACTATGATCCATCCTTTCGGGATCTATGTCACACCCCAAAATTCATTTACTTAGTAAATAAATAAATAAATTAAGGTTGTAACAATTGGTAGCATTACACAACAGCGGAAGCTAAATAAAGACTTCTAAATATGTCGAACACTCTGCGTCTCCATCTTCTAAGGGCTTAATCCAAATGTTTAACCTATTCCAACCATGTCGTAGCTATGTATTACCTGAAAAACATGCTCAAAAATGTCAACGCAATGTTGGTGAGTTCACAGGTTTTAAATGAATACAATTGGCAAAACCATATTTACGAAATCGTTTGTCAAAAACTATTTATACGAAATCCTTCGGCAAAAACCATTTGCACGAAATTGATTGACAAAACTGTTTGTACGGGTACTATTGGCAACATCCTTTGCTCGAAATTCACTGTCAAGACCATTGATACGTATACCAATGGCAAAACCCGTTTCTCGAAAATGACTAACAAATCCATTGGTACGTATACCATTGGCGAAATCCTTTGCTCGAAATTTATTTTATGCATATGATAAGCAAAACAAGTTAGCGGTTGATTCATCGTTGTCTAGCTAGCACAAACGAATTATGTGATGCACAAGCCTATAACCAAACCTTTAACGAATTCTTGAATTTTGCCCCAGCCCATTGTACCTTTAAACAATGAGAAACAACAAGACCTAATATGCAATCATTTAACCATGCTGGTCGGGTTAGCGCGACTAACCATGATTGGGGCTGTCAACCCGAATAGTACTATTCATATCGATCTACGGCTAAGTCCATAGCTAATGGTTATAGTTCGAAATACCGAGGACCTTTTAGTGTTAACTCATGCTCACAAGGGAATCAGATGCTTGTTTCTCATTTTCTAGTTATCATACCATTTGAAATTAACATGTTTTTCCCCCAAAATAGAAAACAGTAAAAAGGGGCCGTGAAACTCACCTGAAAATGTGTTATGAACAATAATATCCTCCTGATAGGAATGGAATCCATTGTCCACCTGATATGATGGTAACGGTATAATGTCCTACTCGAATTCTACGATACCTGTAGATGCTTAAAAAGCTTTATGGACTAACCCTAATATTATAAAGTAAATCTAAACTCGCGTCGAGTTGTCACGTGTGCGGTGGAGCTCTGTTGATTCTTAACGATATTACTGATTTAATATATGTTGTTGGTTTAACGATATGTAATATTGGGTATTTAGATAGAGTCCGGATTCTAATATCAAGTCCTTTCCCAAGGTCATGTTTAAAAGTACTAGTTTGTCATGCGCGTGATTGTTTGTCTATAAGTACTTGTAATCAGTAACGATAGTCCCTTTTCGGGCGGCTCGTAACAAAATGTGTGCAATCCAATGTTTTAATAAAACTGTATCGAGATTTTATAATATATTTAAACGAACCACTTGTAACTATATATATATATATATATATATATATATATATATTTTAAAACTTAACATATATTTGTATAGTATGGTATCTTGCAAAGAAACGTCCGGGCTATGTAAAGTACACATATGTTCATTTTGTCAAAAATAGTATTTATACATGTATATATATTCCTTTATATTTGTAGCTAAACATGTATCATATAATATTTGTTTGTTTATGAAACACATAAGTAGTTATAATTATGCATTCAAGTTCCCGTCATATTATGAAAACTTTAATGCCATATCTATACACACACACACATTTTATATCCAAATCTAACCCTCGTGTTACTTAATAATCGTTGGTTTTATATAATGAGTGAATATTTATATTTATATATGTACATGTATATATATGGGTATTTACATGTGTACGAAATACATATATTTATATGGTATTTTTTTATTTATAAAAAAACTACAATCGTATTACTCGTGTTAATCGTCAGATTTCCGTTTAGTAACTTCGGGTATACCATTTTCTTATTATTTGACGCGTATCAAAATATATACATTTGTTTTGAATAAACTACTTACCGTTAAACGCGTCACACCCGTATTTATTTTGTATAGGCCATTTTATATCACTAATATAATAAAATCATTATCACGTCTAAGTAATATTATTTAGTAGTAATACACATCGTTCTTTAACCGAATTCAATATTCTCGTTTAACCGCCAATATATTAACGAATACGCTTTCCCGTTCTAATAATAAATATATTTTTGTCAAACGACACTCTCTTGGTGAAACATACGGGTTCATGGTTTAATAATATAATTTGCTACATTAATATTTATTTTACCGTTAGAGAATCGTTTTAGGCTCAACACTAATCTTAACCGCACACACGTTTATGTTCGCGTAACTAAATATATAATATTCTAATGCGTGTTTTATACCTTTCGGGGGCCCCATTTACGAGCCGACACGTCCGAAACCTCACGTTTCACGTTTCGACCACGTTTGACTTTCGTTGACCAGCATTGACTGGGTTTGACCAAGGCTCAGGATGCTCAAATCTGTCCAAAACTCATACTTTTAATACTCGGGAATGAAATCCGGCAACCAAAAGTCACTAGATCTAGTCAGGAAAACAATAGATCTTTAAAAGTTAATCGAAATCTTCAAAACAAACCTTGGAAAGTGTAGATCGGGACAACAAAACATTGAATCAGCGCATATCTGGTCATTTGGATTCCACCGGAGTTCTCGCCGAACGGGTTCACCGAGAAATCGTCTTCACTCGTCTGCGGCTGGATCCCAACGAACAGTCATTCAAAACCACCTCTGTCATGCCAAAACTTACCATCAGGAGTTCAAGTTTGGACGGAACCCTAGCACAGCCGTTGGACTTTCCGGAAAACCCCCTTTTGGCCAGAAACCCCATCTCCGCCTGCCGGAGATTGCGTCTGGACCTACGACCGCCATCGTGACATCCACTTTTCTGCCTCCAAACCACCGCCACCACTGTTGATCCCATCGTTTCCTGCTGCGTCTCCCGCCACCGCCGGCCGCCGTGAGCCACCCGCCCATCATTTTAGATCTGGGCTCTCCGCCACTAGATGCAGTCACCGAACCAAGGGAATAAGACCACTGTAGAGTCAGTGTGAGAGAAGTAGGTGGTAGGGGTGGTTGAAGAGGGCTAAGCAGGCGGAGCCGCCGTCGCTGGAGGTCCGCCGGTGACGCGGTCGTTGGAGGGGGTGGCCGGAGCAGGAGGCTCCTCCTCTCCCGTATCTCTCTAGTTCACACACACATGTGTGTGTCTTGTGTGTGTTTGCAAAGATGAAAGTGAGGGTGTATGGGTTTTTTTTTTATATCTAGGGTTTCAAATTGGTGAGAGAGTGTAGGTGGATACCGCGCATCAAGACCCGTAATGTAACACGTCATGTTTTGTAGGATTCGTGTTAAATAATGTTTATTTCGTATAACACTTATAATTAATAATAACTAATATTATTTAAACATTTAATTTACGAGAATTTTTCTCCGACTCTCGTCCAGGCCAGTACGCACCAGTGCCGCATGTCTAACGCGTTCGCTAGTTTTAATGTTTCGCGCTCTATTAGAATTATTATTTCTCAAATAATAATAATAGTAATTAAATAACGATGGTATGGAGGTTCACTTAATTTATTTAACCGTACACCGCACAACTTATGTCAATATTATGTATTAATCGTATGTTATCTCGAATCATTCAGTGATCCGTCATGTAAGGTCACATAATAAGTTCAGATATTGGGCCTACAACTGGCCGTTAATGGGTCGGGCTCATTTATAATGAATTAATTATCAAAGATTATTGACCCTAAATCAGGGTTGTCACATTCTCCCCTTGTAAAAAAAAAGTTTCGTCCTCGAAACTTAGTTTATGTTAATCTCCAAAATTGACTCAGTTTATTCAGATGTGAGTTTTGTATCCTTAGTTCATTTCTAGTTCATAGGGGGAATCTTTGACTCAATCCACTCGGTAGTCTCTATTCGAAGATAAAGCGAATACCTTATCAACTAACGATATTGGATGTGTAAGGATTTGAGATGACATCATATCATGTAACAGAGTAACGGTATCTTGAACATTTATTATATCATACGAGTAGATTTAGGGTTGTTCTTTGAATATATTGACAAATGGATGACGTTGGCTATATCCTGAAGTAATAAAGTCATCCCCAAAGTCCCATTAATAAAAGGGACTACAGTGAGTGAGTTCATACTCGTGTAATGAGTATGTTATTAAAAGAATGTCTAATCGGTGTGAATTATAATAGCGAGTCTTCACAAATTAAGTGAACATCTCCCATCCCAAAGTAAACAAAAGATAGATGCCGAAACATTTCATTATGTTGTCCTTCTCATTCGAGCAGAACTGTATGATCATCATCATCGGTAATGAAAAGGAAAAAGTGCATTCATGCACATGGATTTCTGAAAGTGTATGGGCACCCACTCTTTATTTAGATCCGGGTTTTCTCTCCTGAAAACCAAATCATGATAGAATCTAAAAGAAAATTAGCGCAAGTCCAGTAAGATAAGTCAGATGGTTTAACAAAATGTCCATGTGTCAGTTCGTAGTCCGATAATTGACCGTTCATCGTAACGTGTTAATGTCTCTGTGAATTCAATCTTTCTAGAACAAAAGGTTCTTACATTTCATCTGTCTAGTCAGTGCGTAGGTTGAACTGATTCAGTTAAGTTCCAAGAAATAGTATCAACGCATACCATTTCTCACAGAGGAGTTGGAATGTTTTGATAGAAATATTAACGAAATTGATATCGAACAATGAACCTTGAGATAATAGAATCTCGTAGTATTATTGAATCATCCAAATTTTTATGACTCATCTGAAGATGAGGGTGAATCCAGATGAAGAAGGAAAAAATGCTATTGTATTTGAGAATCGTCGAGTTGAGTTGGCTCAACAGTTACCAAAGTGAATGAATTTTCATGGGCTTCAAGGAGAAGTGAGGACGGTTATCCTACCACTTACTAAGTTATGACTCAGCTTCACTTCTATTCGTTTTCTAATTACATACCCATCATATCGGTAGATTGTGATGTGATATCATGGTCAGTTTAGTCAAGGACTTGTCTTCTCATTAAACAGATGTCAGAAATAGACGAGAGTTAATATAAAGCTTCACAGAGTCGCCAAACGCGGGGAAGTCATGCAAAGATAACGCATAGATATTCCAAAAGATCTTGGGAGGGTAAATATAAATTAGAAGGAAAATTGAGAAGTCAAAAAAAATGTATAGGTGTAGACCTCCAAATGAGCAAGGTCGGATATGATTCGTCCTTTGTTCCCTTTTCTGATAGTTACAGCTTTAGACAATCGCTAATTGTAGAGCACAGAATTAGTTCCTCAGATTTCAACTTAGGTCCTTGATTTCTCATCCAAGTTGGTCGGAATACATTAAGGAGTTTTTTTTTTTTTTTTTTTTTTTTCAGAATTTGTCAACAATTGATAATACAGTATGTCCGCAATTCTCTTGGAATTTGAATGATATTATCGTGACTTACCATTACGTATTTCCCTCACATCGGTATAATCTTAAAGTTCTTAGCACAAGGATTCAAGTCATAAGGTTGAGGTAATGAGTATTAAATGTCAAAGTTTTGTATTTTCCCTGAGCATGTGTTAAGAAGTCGTTTCCTAAAAATAGGTGCTCTAGAGCTTTCTAACTATAGAAGGCAGGGAGTAAGAAGTGTGAACATGTCTCTCCTGTAGGCTGAAATCCGAGACTCAAACAACAAAGTGATCCTTAGGGAAATGTAAGTACAACAGGATTTAAGAGCATAAATTAGTCTCAAGTCGTGTTTCCACAATACCCTATAGGTGTCACGTGTAAAAGAATCGGAATAACTTTTCATCCCATTACCGAAGTTAGTGCAGAGCACTTCCGACGTAAATTTCAAGTAAGTGTGGTACTGGATTGTAGGGTAAAATCCTGAGATTATACCGTGACCTCCGATAATAGTTGTATAATCGCTTCAAGTGTTGATCATTGTAAAGATCAATTTGGAGTTTTCGTGGCAAGTAAAATCTCGACGAACATGAGTTAGTAAGTAAGAATGGATACATGAAAATCTTCATCGCTCAAGATCCACTAAGGGCTTGTTAGATCCAATTTGAATTTCTCTTATTCCTTCAGAACTGCGAGAATATTACATGAATATTTAATTGAGGAGTCTGAAATGCTAAAGTCTGATTCATGTTAGATCGAAGATCGTTCACATGCGTTGATTGGTAAATAACAAAATCGAAAAGAGACAGCCTATGGCACAATATCAAAAGTTGAAGCAGTACCTTACAAGGAATTTCTAAACTCGGTTCAAATACCGAAGTTAAATCACTAAGAATAGACATTTTCAGTGTTTCGGTTGAAATTGTCATGCCAATGAAGTCTCGTTAAGAGTTTTAGATCCATTATGATTCAATGATGAAAGAGACGATGTATATTCCCATGCCACCTGAGGTAGCCCACCTCATCATTTGATGTCTTTGGCTCATCCCTAAGCTTACGAGAGTTTTGATCAATATTCGAATGACCAGGAATTGGGGTCAGAAGTACAGATTAATCATGAACATTGACTTGGACAGTAAGACTCACTAAAGTTCTCATGCACTGCAGATTATGATTACGTGTGCACCCGTAATAATAATTTACTTTGCATGGTCCCTATGGTGTTTCTCCTATCTCAAGCTCTGAGCTAAAAAGAAAGCTAAAATGTTCATTAGATTGTGTCATCATGTTGCACTCTCGCGTATGTTTTGTAGGATTACCCTTAGTCATGTGTAACACTACTTGTGAATCTGCCGACTAAGGTTGTTTTTGGATGGAGTTAATGGTAGAGAGACACAGTCGGTGTCCTTTAGGACGTGTGCGGTGGAAGTCAGACACTATGTTAGGGCAGAGATCCTTGAATTTGTGTCAAGCAATTCATGCTCCAAGTTTGTATGTACGTGTGGATCCACATGATCCCATTGATGTTTGGGTCTCCTGACCAGTGGAGTTCTCTCCCGTTTAGTCCTGCTTATCCACCTCAGGTTCCCTTATGATTGGGCAGTCTCGTCTGCCATATCTCAAGGTGAAGGGTCTAGTAATTTAATCCGACAATTAGTGAAGGAGAGTGTATATACCGCACAAAACGAAGACAACACCTGTTAGAAAAAAATTGACTCCACAGCTAGAGTAGTTGTAGGTGTCTATTTGTACGTGTTAAGTGTTCGTTACGTGTGTCATGTAATTATATTAAGTATTAGTGTAGCTAATGATACCCTAGTGTAACAACATACACTAATAGCCGACACAAGTTGCTCGAAAACGGTTGGAAATTCTATACTCAAGTCTTAGGTGTTCTTAATGTGATATAAGTCTTAGAAGTCTTGGTCCCTAATTGAGTCTGGTTAGAGCCTAGGTGACACCAAGGAAACCTAATTCGCTAAAACCATTGGCTCTGATACCAATCTGTCACACCCCAAAATTCATTTACTTAGTAAATAAATAAATAAATTAAGGTTGTAACAATTGGTAGCATTACACAACAGCGGAAGCTAAATAAAGACTTCTAAATATGTCGAACACTCTGCGTCTCCATCTTCTAAGGGCTTAATCCAAATGTTTAACCTATTCCAACCATGTCGTAGCTATGTATTACCTGAAAAACATGCTCAAAAATGTCAACGCAATGTTGGTGAGTTCACAGGTTTTAAATGAATACAATTGGCAAAACCATATTTACGAAATCGTTTGTCAAAAACTATTTATACGAAATCCTTCGGCAAAAACCATTTGCACGAAATTGATTGACAAAACTGTTTGTACGGGTACTATTGGCAACATCCTTTGCTCGAAATTCACTGTCAAGACCATTGATACGTATACCAATGGCAAAACCCGTTTCTCGAAAATGACTAACAAATCCATTGGTACGTATACCATTGGCGAAATCCTTTGCTCGAAATTTATTTTATGCATATGATAAGCAAAACAAGTTAGCGGTTGATTCATCGTTGTCTAGCTAGCACAAACGAATTATGTGATGCACAAGCCTATAACCAAACCTTTAACGAATTCTTGAATTTTGCCCCAGCCCATTGTACCTTTAAACAATGAGAAACAACAAGACCTAATATGCAATCATTTAACCATGCTGGTCGGGTTAGCGCGACTAACCATGATTGGGGCTGTCAACCCGAATAGTACTATTCATATCGATCTACGGCTAAGTCCATAGCTAATGGTTATAGTTCGAAATACCGAGGACCTTTTAGTGTTAACTCATGCTCACAAGGGAATCAGATGCTTGTTTCTCATTTTCTAGTTATCATACCATTTGAAATTAACATGTTTTTCCCCCAAAATAGAAAACAGTAAAAAGGGGCCGTGAAACTCACCTGAAAATGTGTTATGAACAATAATATCCTCCTGATAGGAATGGAATCCATTGTCCACCTGATATGATGGTAACGGTATAATGTCCTACTCGAATTCTACGATACCTGTAGATGCTTAAAAAGCTTTATGGACTAACCCTAATATTATAAAGTAAATCTAAACTCGCGTCGAGTTGTCACGTGTGCGGTGGAGCTCTGTTGATTCTTAACGATATTACTGATTTAATATATGTTGTTGGTTTAACGATATGTAATATTGGGTATTTAGATAGAGTCCGGATTCTAATATCAAGTCCTTTCCCAAGGTCATGTTTAAAAGTACTAGTTTGTCATGCGCGTGATTGTTTGTCTATAAGTACTTGTAATCAGTAACGATAGTCCCTTTTCGGGCGGCTCGTAACAAAATGTGTGCAATCCAATGTTTTAATAAAACTGTATCGAGATTTTATAATATATTTAAACGAACCACTTGTAACTATATATATATATATATATATATATATATATATATATATATTTTAAAACTTAACATATATTTGTATAGTATGGTATCTTGCAAAGAAACGTCCGGGCTATGTAAAGTACACATATGTTCATTTTGTCAAAAATAGTATTTATACATGTATATATATTCCTTTATATTTGTAGCTAAACATGTATCATATAATATTTGTTTGTTTATGAAACACATAAGTAGTTATAATTATGCATTCAAGTTCCCGTCATATTATGAAAACTTTAATGCCATATCTATACACACACACACATTTTATATCCAAATCTAACCCTCGTGTTACTTAATAATCGTTGGTTTTATATAATGAGTGAATATTTATATTTATATATGTACATGTATATATATGGGTATTTACATGTGTACGAAATACATATATTTATATGGTATTTTTTTATTTATAAAAAAACTACAATCGTATTACTCGTGTTAATCGTCAGATTTCCGTTTAGTAACTTCGGGTATACCATTTTCTTATTATTTGACGCGTATCAAAATATATACATTTGTTTTGAATAAACTACTTACCGTTAAACGCGTCACACCCGTATTTATTTTGTATAGGCCATTTTATATCACTAATATAATAAAATCATTATCACGTCTAAGTAATATTATTTAGTAGTAATACACATCGTTCTTTAACCGAATTCAATATTCTCGTTTAACCGCCAATATATTAACGAATACGCTTTCCCGTTCTAATAATAAATATATTTTTGTCAAACGACACTCTCTTGGTGAAACATACGGGTTCATGGTTTAATAATATAATTTGCTACATTAATATTTATTTTACCGTTAGAGAATCGTTTTAGGCTCAACACTAATCTTAACCGCACACACGTTTATGTTCGCGTAACTAAATATATAATATTCTAATGCGTGTTTTATACCTTTCGGGGGCCCCATTTACGAGCCGACACGTCCGAAACCTCACGTTTCACGTTTCGACCACGTTTGACTTTCGTTGACCAGCATTGACTGGGTTTGACCAAGGCTCAGGATGCTCAAATCTGTCCAAAACTCATACTTTTAATACTCGGGAATGAAATCCGGCAACCAAAAGTCACTAGATCTAGTCAGGAAAACAATAGATCTTTAAAAGTTAATCGAAATCTTCAAAACAAACCTTGGAAAGTGTAGATCGGGACAACAAAACATTGAATCAGCGCATATCTGGTCATTTGGATTCCACCGGAGTTCTCGCCGAACGGGTTCACCGAGAAATCGTCTTCACTCGTCTGCGGCTGGATCCCAACGAACAGTCATTCAAAACCACCTCTGTCATGCCAAAACTTACCATCAGGAGTTCAAGTTTGGACGGAACCCTAGCACAGCCGTTGGACTTTCCGGAAAACCCCCTTTTGGCCAGAAACCCCATCTCCGCCTGCCGGAGATTGCGTCTGGACCTACGACCGCCATCGTGACATCCACTTTTCTGCCTCCAAACCACCGCCACCACTGTTGATCCCATCGTTTCCTGCTGCGTCTCCCGCCACCGCCGGCCGCCGTGAGCCACCCGCCCATCATTTTAGATCTGGGCTCTCCGCCACTAGATGCAGTCACCGAACCAAGGGAATAAGACCACTGTAGAGTCAGTGTGAGAGAAGTAGGTGGTAGGGGTGGTTGAAGAGGGCTAAGCAGGCGGAGCCGCCGTCGCTGGAGGTCCGCCGGTGACGCGGTCGTTGGAGGGGGTGGCCGGAGCAGGAGGCTCCTCCTCTCCCGTATCTCTCTAGTTCACACACACATGTGTGTGTCTTGTGTGTGTTTGCAAAGATGAAAGTGAGGGTGTATGGGTTTTTTTTTTATATCTAGGGTTTCAAATTGGTGAGAGAGTGTAGGTGGATACCGCGCATCAAGACCCGTAATGTAACACGTCATGTTTTGTAGGATTCGTGTTAAATAATGTTTATTTCGTATAACACTTATAATTAATAATAACTAATATTATTTAAACATTTAATTTACGAGAATTTTTCTCCGACTCTCGTCCAGGCCAGTACGCACCAGTGCCGCATGTCTAACGCGTTCGCTAGTTTTAATGTTTCGCGCTCTATTAGAATTATTATTTCTCAAATAATAATAATAGTAATTAAATAACGATGGTATGGAGGTTCACTTAATTTATTTAACCGTACACCGCACAACTTATGTCAATATTATGTATTAATCGTATGTTATCTCGAATCATTCAGTGATCCGTCATGTAAGGTCACATAATAAGTTCAGATATTGGGCCTACAACTGGCCGTTAATGGGTCGGGCTCATTTATAATGAATTAATTATCAAAGATTATTGACCCTAAATCAGGGTTGTCACAATCTACCATATGGTTCAATCAATGATGTGTCGTACAAACCTCCCACACTCCTTCTAGAGTTTTGCTCTCGAGACTGCCAAGAATCATAAATCTAGCTACTACAAAGAAGATGGACAAAACGCCTTAAGAGATATGGCATGGGGAGAAACCCAAAGTGTCCTACCTTAGGGTTTGGTGATGTAACACATATGTTACTAGTGAATCTACGGATAATCTAAATCCTCGTGGCGATAAAGTTGTTTTCGTCCGATACCCTAAAACAATCGGCTACTACTTCTACAATCCCGCTGAAAATCGGGTTTTCATTAAACGCAGAGGTACCTTCTTGGAGAAGAAATTTCTTGCGCGAGGGATTGGAGAATACCGTGTGGATATGGATGAGATACGAGAACCACAAGTAACCGAACCCCAAACTGAATCTGCCGTTCAGCATGAGACTGCTGAAACTGAATATGAAAATGTTCAAGATTCAACTGTGACACAAGCTGTTCGCATAAGTACTAGGGATCATCATGAACCTGACCGGTATATCAGGATTCACCAGATTGACGACATCCTGATAGTTGATCAGACTGAGCCTACTAGTTTCAAATCTGTAATCTTAGATTCAGAATCTAAGAAATGGCTTGAAGCCATGGATGCTAAAATCCAATCCATGTACGACAACCATGTATGGGACTTGGTTGATCTTCCTCCCGAAAGTCGGACCGTAGGAAGCAAGTGGATTTTCAAGAAGAAAATCGACAAGGATGGGAATGTGAAAACCTTCAAAGCAAGGCTGGTAGCGAAAGGCTTTACTCAGACTCAAGGAATTGATTATGATGAAACCTTCTCACTAGTAGCCATGCTTAAGTCAATTAGGATCTTGCTTGCCACTGCCGCGTACTATGACTGCGAGATATGGCAAATGGATGTCAAAACCGTGATCCTAAACTGACATCTTAAAGAAGATGTCTATATGGTTCAACCAGAAGGTTTTGAAGATCCAAAGAATCCTAATAAGGTATGCAAGTTAAACAAATCCATTTATGGATTAAAGCAAGCATCCAGAATCTGGAATCTTCGCTTTGACCAGAAAATCAAAGAGTTTGGTTTTGTCAAGAACGAAGATGAACCATGTGGCTACAAGAAGGCAAGTGGGAGCTATGTAGCTTTTTTGATTATGTATGTAGATGACATATTGCTCATTGGAAACCATATCCCTATGCTACAAGACGTAAAGTCCTGGCTGGGTAAGTGTTTCGCAATAAACGATCTTGGTGAAGCTGCTTATATTATGGGAATAAATATCTATAGAGATAGATCAAAGCGACTTATAGGTTTAAGTCAAAGTACATACATTGATAAGGTCATTCAACGCTTTTTCATGCAAGACTCTAAGAGAGGATCTTTGCCTATGGCACATGGAACCATACTGAATAATAAATAGTGCCCTCAGTCTGACGAGGAAAAGAAGAAAATGGAAAAGGTTCCATATGCTTCTGCAATTGGCTCCATCATGTATGCCATGCTATGTACTAGACATGACGTATCATACGCATTAAGTATGACTAGCATATATCAACGGAATCCTGGTGAGAGTCACTGGATAGCTGTAAAGAACATCCTAAAGTACTTGAGAAGAACTAAGTACATGTTCTTTATATACGGAAGACTGGAAGAAGAACTAGCTGTTAAATGTTACACTGATGCTAGCTTCCAGACTGATCGAGATGATTCTCGATCACGAACGGGATTTGTATTTGTTCTGAACGGTGGTGCTATCACTTGGAAGAATTAAACAAAGTGTTGTTGCTCAATCCACCACCGAATCAGAATATATTGCCACTTCGAAAGCTACAAAGGAGGCTGCTTGGATGAAGAAGTTCATTGCTGATCTCGGGGTAATGCCTAGTATTCAGAAACCAATTGAGATACTCTGTGACAACACCGGTTCCATTGCTCAAGCCAAGGAACCAAGGTCACACCACAGCACGAAGCACATACTCAGAAGATTTCATTATATAAGGGATATACTGGAACGGGGAGACATCGTGTTAAACAAAGTTCACACAGATCAGAATCTAGCCGTCCCATTCACTAAGCCTATGCCTCATTCTAAACATGAGGAGCATGATGATAAGATAGGCCTTAGATTTGCTAGACAGTGGGTTTGATCTGTATTTAGTATTTGGTGTTTTCGAACAATATAGTTACATTGGTATTATATATTTGATTTGATGGTTAAATGCATTATAAATAGATGTTACTATGTTCGATAGTTTATACGTTTTAGATATCCTTGAATATTGTATTCTAAATGTCCGTAGTCGATCAGATTCATGGGTATCAATCTGAATGTAAGACTACTGTGAATCGGATGGTTGGTTCATTATGAATAAAAGTCCAAGTAGTTGGAGATCATGTTCACAGATAATCATTAGAGAATGATTATTAGATGTAACTCGTTTCAAAACTATCTTCATGGATCAAAGTCTTCAGATGTTTTGAATATGGTAAGATCTGTGATCCTCGACCCGAGGCACATAGTAGAACTAACTCTGACTAAAGTTTGTTCTTTGATCTTATCTAACGCTGTACCTTAATAGGCAGTAATAAGGGTATGATCAGGAGTAATCTGAAGTTTAGTGGGAGTTGTACGTGGCCAAAGGAATTATGTTCTCCTTTAATTAGGAGTTGGACATTCTGGCACCCTCGTTGATTTGAACTGGTGTAAAACGCATGGCCATGCTCAAACTAAAGAGTTGTTTGTTTATACCACTTTGAATTGGAAAAGGAGAATAAGAATAGTTGAACAACATATGAGAAGTGAATTGTATCCATGTCTCATGTTCTACGGATGCCCTAAACAGAAATGATACATAGATATGTTTACCTTGACTGTTACACTTGGTAAAGTAAAGGTTACTTATACACGAGGAAATAGTTTGACGATTGTAACACGTCATGCCTTGCTAGAGGCAGTGAGATGCAGTTAGGCGTCCACCACTGTCTACGTTGAACCGATTAATTGATGAATCGTCCAAGTGGGAGATTGTTGGATATATGATGTCTGATCGTCAATTAAGTCAACGTTACTAACAAGGTACGTTCCAAAGAGTTACACTTTGGGAAACGAGCAAATATATAATATTTAATTGTTAAATATTATAGTTCACGAAAGACGGATTTATTAAACGGTGGATTAATATTTAGAGAAATATTTATCGGTGATTGAGTTAATTAATTATTTAGTGAAATAATTATTTACGGTGTGTAAATGTTTAAAATGTTAAACATTTAAAGAATGCATTTTTACTGATTATTTATAATTAATAAAGTACAGGATTTAGTAATTAATAGTTAATTATTAGTTGGGTATTAATTTTAAATACCTCGGGGCCCGGCCTGTAATTACAGTGGTTATAAATATACCATTATAATATACCCGTCTCTATTTGTTCAAGAACGAGTTCATGGTTCAAATACACGATTCGATCTGAGTTATCCGCAACACGTTTTATTAATTGGTATCAGAGCCTGGTTCAATGAGTCAATCGGTTTAACCATCAATTTGATTAGAACCATGCTCTTGAATCGTGTTTTACAAGAGGAGACGTTAAGAGAAGGAGTTCAAAGCCGATTTATGAAGATTTGAAGAAGTCAAGAACTAGGGCCGGCTACAAAAACAAGTTCAATTGGTATAGTTCAATTAACTATACACACGCTTTTCAGGATGTGGAATTACGATTCAACAAGAATTTTGGTGATTGGATTGATCTTTCAAAGGACCAAAAGGTAATTTCACAATTAATTATCCTTGGTCGTTTTTTGTTGCTCCTAGATGTGACGTATGCACCAAACATGTGAAAGATCTTTTCAGTGAATACATTATTCAATTATATGGGAATTCCTTGTATTTTGGATGGAAATATGCAATCAACGTCAACTTCTTATTTTTTTGTAAGATAGCAACAATATTTTCAAATGAAGTTCGGTAGTATATTACTACGGAGAGGTTCTGTAGCAAATTTGGAGTCCATGTGAATTCTTGTTCGGTTGCAAACTCTTGTTCACGTGGGATTTGTGCCACAATATAATGAAGATCAATTGGTACCTAAGGCTACTGTCCAAACAAAAAAAAATATTTTCGATCAAGTGATTCAAAAATAATAGTTTTGAAGCTACGGTTCTTTTGGAGAAGGTAGTACTCCTTTTGATACTCACTTGCGAGGCAAAAACAATCATGATCATTCAACCGGTTTCATGTTTTTCATTGCATTTTGATGCCTAATCAGTTATGTCCTGTTGTGAGGACAAACACCCAAAACTCTTAAGACCTTTGGGTTAAAGGTCAGAAGATTTGAATGCTTATATTTAGGGGGAGCTTCAACGAATGGGGAGAAGTAAAATGAAAGATATGAAATTTCCATATGATTGTTCGAGTACAATAAGAAGTATGTTTTCAAGGGTTGTGATGAAAGAAACAAGTTATCAACAAATAAGGGGGAGATCTTTTATGAGCTCAGGAGATGCCTTGAAGATTTTATTTGTTATTTTTGTTTCATTTATATTTCTAAGAACTATGCATTTTTCATCAACAAATAGGGGGAGATTGTTAGGTCTGAAATTGTATAGATTTGCTTGATGAAAGTATTGTAATAGAATGCTTAGGTATATTAAAGTAATCCAACATGAAGACCTAAGTTGCTGCCACCAATGCAATGCAACTTAGTACCAAAGATTTCTACCGAAGACTGTCAGTACCGCACACAGTCGGTACCGAAGAACTCCATTGATACCGATGAGTTAGTACCGACCACCACCGAAGACCGCTGCTACCGAAGACTCAGTCAGTGCTAGAGAACTTATGTTACTACCGATCATACCGTTTGAACCGATCCCCGCGGTTAATGGTAATGAGATATTGACGGCTATGACTATGGGACTTGCCCTAGTATCTCGTAATCATAGTTAATAGGGTGATAGACTTTTCTAATTATTTGGTTGCAATAATTTTGGTTTAAAGTCTATAAATACAAGTCTCCACCATGGAGAAAATTGTGTGAGTGAAACCCCTAAAAGCCGTCATGTAGCAACCTCACCCCTTGGACCAGTTCCAAGGGGTGGATGATTGTACATCACCTCAAATGTAAATCTGTGATTATATAAATGATATAGAGAAAAGTTAAAAGTGTATTCTCATGTGCTTTTTTGTTCTTATTGTTTATATTTACATCACAAAACACCCGTCTCTCTTTGTTCAAGAACGAGTTCATGGTTCAAATACATGATTCGATTCGAGTTATCCACAACACGTTTTATCATAACCTTCTAGCTCAAATATGAGATTTTTATGTTTTGGGGTTTCGGGTTAAAAATCATGCAAAGTCACGGATTTTACGTATGAAATAAGAAATTAAGCTTAGATCTGTGTTCATGAACTTAAAAGGAACGTTTTTAAGGTAAAAAGATCGAAGCTTGAATGCTTGGAACCTTAGCTGCAATAATTAAGGTTTCTTGGTGGGGAAGATGATCGCGTAGGCGAACTTAGCATGTTCGCCTGGGACCATTCCAGCGAACTTAAAAAGTTCTCCATAGTATGTTCGCCTAAGCCAAAGATAGTGAACTTACTATATGTTCGCCTAAGCCAATGATAGCGAACTTACCATACATTTGCCTAATGTCTAAGTAGCGAACTTATCATGATCACTTACGCTCAAGGATGGTGACAATGAGCTTTGTAATATAATAGAACTTTGTATTGTCTTTATGTTTCATGTATTGTCTTTTAGGTTTGAAGTTGTAATAGTTGGATAAGTTGTGTGATATGAGAACTTGTCAAGTTCGCGTAAGTTCGCCCGTGACAGTTTGTTTGCCTAATATAGTGTTTACATTTTCTAGTTAGGTATGAATGGTATTTATCAGTTATGTAAACACTCAAGTTTTTGAGAGCAATAGAAGAGAAGATTATTTACATCTTGTGTTCATTACTATTGTTCTTGTCATCACTATACAAACATGCATGCGTTGGATTCCGCACTCCATGCGTGTGTGTAGAGTCGCTCGTCTAGACAGATCCGTAGAGACCCTTGTGGGACCTACATGTGGTAACAGAGCTTTTGCTCGTGATCGAGATCGACTAATGACTTTTTGTGTATGATTTGACATCAAAAGCTTGAGGTTTTACAGGGATTTCATATCAATGGAGTTTTTGGGTTTTTGAGTTGATTGTTGGGCTGAATCCATAAATTTTGGAGTGTTTTTGAAGAAATTGATCCGTTCAAAGTGTTCTAATTGATCTTCTACACATTCCTACGGTCCAAATTCATCAAATTCCTTAAAACCTACAAGAAATGGTGATTTTCAGAACAGTTGGTTCGTGTTTTGGTTGAAAGTTCATCTTCCTGAAGTTTCAGCTGATACATGCAAACTTAGCACATTTAGTTACTAGCGAACTTATTTGGAGAACTTACCATCTTCGCTTGATTTCTGGTTTAGGCGAACTTATTAAGTTCGCTTGAACACATTTGCTAGGTGTTGGTTATGACACCCGACAAATTCCGGATAAATCCATTAACTCAAATCCCGTTATCTCGTAACTCAGTTAACTAATTTCAAACCATAAGGACTAAACCTATCATAAACTCAAACATTTACATAGAAACTGCAGGGACTAGTCCTGCCAATACCCAAAACCCGATTTCTTGACTTTTGAAAGTCAAAATCATGAGTTCTTGATCCAAATTCAAACCCATAACCGCAAACCTGTTCGAATTCAGAGTTGTAATGAGTAGCATTGATGATTTCGATCATCAATGGATCGTTTCCATACGTTTTAACATCCCCAATGATCGAATTAAACCTCATTAATCACTTAAAACCCGTAACCGTCGAACTCATTGCTTAAACTTATCAATTCGATCACTTGGCATTGCAATCGTGAAGTCCAATTCTCTTCACACCTAAGGCGAATGTTCTGCACATTCCAATTTGATCGGAGAAGCGGTCGGAGACGCCGGAGACCAACCCATCGGACTCGCGACTTGTCACACCACAACCGATGGCGGAATCATTGGGGCGGGACACGTAAGACTGTTCATAGCACATGGTTGACTAGATTGAAATATATTAAAGTCAAATTTCCATTACAGTTAATCCAAGTACAAACCAAATTCAAACAAAGAAACATAAAACAATTCATAGAATTCTTGATTTAAATTGCTAAGTCCAAATCCTATATTGAGCACGTCTTGAATCATTCTCACATATTAGGGCCTGAAACATGAATAAAATAAAGTCAACTAAAAAGTTGGTGAGTATAACACAGTTGTATATAGATAGCATATAGTTGAAAACAGATCCTTTACATATCATGATAAATAAGGCATTTATGGGGAGCAGCTATTGTGTAACCATGTACAACCAAACCTTTGTAACTAGCATGCAAAAATTGTGTTGTCGGTTTCAATCACCGCGCACCTGGGTGGGTTTGTCAGACTCAATAGATCTATCATTGAAAACCATCGGCTTGTATAGTTAATGATTGCACATAATCGCATACAAAGGTTAGCACACCTAGCACTCGGGCATAAAGCTCAAATTGCACACATGAATGTAAATAGGATTTGTACTTGTGTTGTTTGTGTAAATGTAACGTGTAGTTTGAATAATGTTCATGTTTCACCCCAAAAGTGTAAAAGAGTAAAAGGGGCTATGAAATACTCACTTGATAAGGAGGTGTAGCTAACAAGGATAATAGATAGAAAAATAAAGATCCTCGAGTGCACAAATTAACCTAAAGAGTAATGTATGTTGTATCAAATAGTGTGCGCAAAAGTGTAAGTTAAATGATGGTTTGGACTTGAGTAAAATGTTATTGATTTGAACTTGGATGTGTGTAGATGCATAATATGTCCCTAATCCCTTGTAATATGTATTTCATCTATGTTTAATGTAATTATTTGATGTATTAATGAAATTACATGTTTATCCTTAATGTATACTCATATATAACGACTGTGTATTAAACGATCTGATAAATAGCGATAACGTTAATCAATCGTGCTAATGAAAGGCCCATTCGCACGAATGGATCATGAGAATGATCCATTCGCGCGAATAGATCATGAGAATGATTCATTCGCTAGAATAAGTCATGAGAATGATTCATTCGTACGAATGAACCATTCTAATGATTCATTCTTACGAATGAACCATTCTGCTGATTCATTCGCACGAATGAGTCCATTCACATGGCTCATTCGTACGAATGGCCTCAGCACTATATATAGAACTTTCACTTCATGAGCACACATATACAACACATATACACATAGAAGACACTAACCAGAGCAGAACCAGACTAAGCAACAGAACACACAAACTCTTTGCACCTGTATTGTCGAATCTCTGTCCGTTGAGAGTTTCCAGGTCTTCTATCCAACTTCTCTACACCAAAGGGTCGATAGAAACCTTCGTTTCGACATCTAATCCGCTCGTTTCTTACGACCCGATCCGTGTCATAGATTGGATTGCCAATCAAATCGGATTCCGCACGATTTGGTTCGGTTAATGTGTTGAATCATTGGATCAAGGTAGATCCCGATCCAACAAAGTGGTATCAGAGCTTGATGTGCTCTAGATTCAACATAGAAAATCTAATCTTGCTTTTTCTAGCTACTTGAATGTTATAAAGATCACTTGATCGTTGTTTAGCCACGTTCAAAACTTGTGATTATTGCTTCTGAGTGATCTGATCGTTTCAGTTTCCAGATCTGATAATAGGCTCAATCATTGGTGCTTTTTGGTGCAAAAAAGTCAAACAGCCCTCTGTCGTACGAATGGCTACTATGATGAACTTCATTCGCATGAATGGCTCCTACCATTCGCACGAATAGATCAAGTCTCCCGCTCATTTGTTCAAACTTCCAATCGCACGAATAGAAAATTCCATTCGCACGAATAGACCCATTCGCATAAATCTCTTCTGAATTTTTTCTTGTGTCGAAAAACTTCATTTTTTACCATGTCGGACTTAGCCTTTGTTGCCAGTCAGAACAGTAAAATCCAAAACTTGTTATTAATCGATAATGAAGCTGGAAATGCTAACAAGGCTCCAAAACTCATGACAATGGACGAATATCATCACTGGAAAAACAGGTTTGAGATACACATTAATGGAGTTGATACAAACTTATGGATGATGATAGAGAATGGATATCAAAAAGTGTTGAGTGAGGATGGAACTCCTGTTTTGGCTTCCCTTTTAAGCGAACAACAAAGAAAAGATTATGACTTAGAAAAGAAGGCATATGCTATCTTATCTCAGGCCATATCAAGAGAAATATTTCATCAATTCAAGCAGTTTACATCTTCAAAATCTCTGTGGGTTGCCTTAGAACAACGTCACGAAGGAAATGCTTCGTTGAAAGCTATCAATGCTAAGGCCATTAAGAAGGAATTTGATAATTTCATGTATATTGGGAATGAGTCCTTAGATGATCTATTTGAGAGATTCTATCACTTGATGAGTGAATTGCATGCCCATGAGATCAAAACAACGAAAGAAGAAAAGGTTCAATGCATGGCAGATGCGCTACCACCAAAATGGGATTCATTCTTGATGGTTCTCAAACAGAACAATACTCTTGAAACCATTGATATCAATGAATTTCTTCAGAAATTGAGAGAACAAGAGGTGATAAATAAGTGGAAGTTAAAAAGAGGCGTACAAGCTCAGGATCCTTCATTGTACTATTCCACATCAACTCAACAAAATGCTCCTTTGCAGACTGCGTTTGTATCAAACATGTCAAATGTTTCAGCCAGCCAGTCTTCAACAGCTCATGCTTCAGTTTCATCAAGCTCGGTTCCACAGCAGGGAAATACTGCTAGTACTCCTCCACCAAGCCCCATTAAATAGCAAACAGACAACTTCGACAAGGTTACTATCGAAGTGGCCAAGGAACACATGGCACTGTTGTCTACCGTTATCAATTCATATGACAGTCTTGTTGCTGGACAGGTTGGAAACAGTCATCTGACAGCAGAAGACTATGCTCAGATTGATAAGGATGAAATGGATCGAATTGATATAATGTGGGCTATTGCAAGTGCAGTCAGAAGAGCGAGAGATTATGTAAAAAGGACAGGAAAAACTCTCGAAGGGAACAAAGACACTACTTATGGTTTTGATCTGTCTGCTGTTGTTTGTTTTAACTGTGGTGAGAAAGGGCATTTTGCTAGGCAATGTGAAAAGCCTAAACAGACTGGAAACCGCAACCCTTTCAACAACCGTCAAAGCCAACCGAAGCCACAAAATCAAAATACAGAAACAAACCTTGTTCCAGTTACTCTTGCACAAGATAAGGACACTTCAAGTGGAACAAAAGCTATGGTTGTTCAAACAGATGAGACTGTTGATTGGTCTTTTAAATTTGGAGCTGATGGTAGTTCAGGGGATAGAGCTTACATGGCAAAGGCTGTAGAGGTCAATGAAGAATCAGATTCTGATGCTGAGAGAGAGATTGCTTCAGAAAGTTTATCAGCTGAAGACGACACATCTTCAAACAGTTCTGGCTTCACAGCTGAGAATGAAGAAAAATCATCTGTCGTCTCTTCAAGTCAATCGACAGCTGATGTGGATGATAACAATTCCTCTTCTGAATCTACCTGTAGCTGTGCTTTTATGGTAAAAACATCCACAGGCATTCAGGTAAATTCTGACAGTTTTGAAAGTGAGTCTGAATCTCAACCGTGTTTAATTTGTGATGAACTTGAGAAGAAAGTTGAGACACTTAAAAGTCACAACACAGACTTAATTGTTGATTTAACTAATTGTCTTGAAGCAAACCGTGTTTTAAAGGGAAACGAACTTGCCTTCAAAAACAAAATTGATCTTTTAAACAGGCAAGTTCATGAATTAGAAATCTGTGTTATCAACAAACAAAATGCCATCACTTTTTATTTAAACACGATTGATGAAACAAAGAAAAAGCTGGCGCTTGTCGAATGTGATTATGAAACTTTAAATCAAAAGCTGAAAAGTTATTCAAATTCTTCTTACCTTCTTGATTACATGATTTCATGGCGTACAGGAAAGAAAAATGCTGGGTTTGGGTATAAAAATTGTCCTCCACCGGTGTTGAATACTATGGTAAACACACCGGATGATAACCCAATCATTGACTTTAAGGTCAAAACGCCACTTGTCGTTGATCCAACCGAAGACAAAATTTCTCAACCAAAGGTTAACGATAATGGTGCTTCGACCTTGGAGTCCCAGTGTGTTGATGGAATGGTAGAAGAGTGGGATGAAGACGACGATGAGTGTCCTACTCGTGGTTTGGGACACAAAAACTCGTCTGCTCCACAGAATGACAGCATTGGTATTTCAAAATCTGCTTCTAAAAATGTTTTTAAAATTAAACAAACCAATTGCAGTCCATCTTATCCCACTACTTCTGATCAGAAGAGTCAAGTAACCAAAGCCTCAATCAAAAAGGTTAATTTTGTTAAAGCTGGAGAGTCTGTTTAATCAAACAAGTCACTCTCTTCAGCTGAACAAAAAGAAGCTAAGGCTGGTGGTTCAAAAACTCACCAAAGTGAAAATCAATACAGATCTCCGAGGTTGGTTGAGCGGAGATACTGTTTTGAGTGCGGTACAAAAGGACACGTTGTTGTTAACTGTCCTTATCTTCAGAAGCCAAGTAAAAGAGTTAACCATTTTCTAGAAAATAAACAAAAGTTTTTAAAGTCAAAATCTAACTCTTTTACCCAACAACAAGTGCATCAAAAGAAAGTTAAACAAAAGATGCATGACTTGTTGGTCTCTGATTCGAGTTCCACACCTGTACAAATCGTTAAGCAATCCACTGTTTACCACAAACAGTCGTTGCACAAACAACATGTGTGGAAAGCAAAATCAGATGATGCTTCTGACGACTGTACTTCAAAGTCAAATGGTTGTTCCAAAAATCCACAAGGATAGTGGATGGATTGTACTGTTGTAGATGAGACTGGGAAACCCAAGACCGTAAAGGCTTGGGTTCCTAACCTAAACTAATTTTTATCAATTACGTTCTTGTATATATTTTCTTTCTTGCGTTTATTAAAAATCTCAAAAACTCAAAAAGATTTTTCATTTTAAAATTTTAGGGGGAGAAAATGTCAGTAAGAAAATGATCTCTCGCTGAGAAAAATGATAGTACACAGACGCTAGTTATCTGAGACTCCAAAAAGATTTTCCACTTTTGTACAGACTAAAACCCAAAAACATCTGAAAAACTCAAAAATGAGAAATCGTATCCAACCTTTGGGAAGTGATGGCACACTAATCATATGTATGAAGCACATTGCATTTAATGTCATAGTGAATAGTCACACTAAGTCGACATGTGATGCATTGATAGGCTTATCTTACTGAGTCTCGACCATTGATGATCAATCTATACCATATTAGATATTGTCTTGTGAGTCACATAATGGTGAAAGGATTGACGAAAATCTACAATAGAAACTGAAGGTGTTTCTCATTCTGTGCACACCAGTTATCATCGGTTTAATGAGATATCAGAAAGTAGTTATAAAATTAAAAATTAGATTCCAAAGTCGTATACGTGCCATATTGCCTTGTAAATACCTGGCTGAAGCCGTCCATGCGATTAAGAATAAAATAAAAGTATGAATCCGAATCCGTATATGTGCTATATTACCGGGTTGCAGCCTGGTTGAAGCCATCCATGGGATAGGATGAACACAAACACCGTTAGCTGCATACGTGCCATATTGCCTTGTAAATACCTGGCTGAAGCCGTCCATGAGCTGATGGCTGTCACTGTGAATACTAAAAAAAAAAAAAAAAAAAAATTGGTGTAGTAAAGAAGTAACAGGGAATAACTGAGATCTCATGAACTTATGATGGCTGGTTAAGTAAGTTGTGCTGATTTGAAACATTAACATGTTTTGAAAAGTAATTCAAGTCAATTCTTAACCAGTGTGGGACACACAGACAATGGACTCAATCCTTCAAGATCATCTTGTAAGTGTTGAGAAGAAGTCTGCATAGGTTTAAGATGGACAAACATATCAATGATCGCATTTTGACTAAGTGTACTTAAAGCTCAGATAATTTGCAATGTTGCTGATTGCTATGAGCTTAGTACTGATCCCACGTTCGGATCTTTCTCACAAAAAGATGTGTAAATACCATTGTATAGTTGTATCTACAAAATTCAAAATGTCTCAGATCATTGGTCACTAAGTCTGTATGATTTCTCATAAGGATTATTCTTACTAAGACATGCGTGTATATATCTTGTTGATATTATTTTCAACATTACATATTCAAAAATCCAAAAAGATTTTACTTTTCCTGAATTTTAGATTATCTGATAAGACTTGAACGACTGTCAGAAAAACAAAATTTGAAAACCGCTTGACTTTTTGATTGATCAAATCGTTCCTTTACTTCATAAACTATTCCAAAAATTCATAATTGATCCCTTACTTCATAATTAAATTTTTGTTAAAACCAATGTGGTCAGATACCCCATTTAACCTGAAAAGTTTAATTTACTAAAAGAGGTTATCCATTCGTACGAATGGATGAGCAGAATGGCTCACTCGTACGCATGGATGATGAGAATAGGTCATTCACACGAATGGACTGACCAGAATGGTCTACTCGTACGAATGAGTGGCAGAATGAATCAAATCTGGGTCACTCGCACGAATGAGAGTCCACTCGCACGAATGGATGGCCATTCGTACGAATGAACCAAGACATCCTATAAATAGGCCATTCATTCGCATTCTCAGTCTCATTCGCACATATCAGAAATCATATTCGCACGTCTGTTTCATCATAATCTGAAAGTTACCCAAAACTCCGTCAAATCTGTAATCTAATCATTCGTTTTCATTTTACAGGTATAACCCCACAAGTATTCATCGATTGTATACCGATTTGCAGATGTTCGATTAGATTTAGGATTCAAAACCGAAAAACAAACTAAAAACGTAAAAAGTGACTTAATAAACCAATTAAAATGCTAAATATTGGTTGAATACAATAGTCGAGTGTGTTGGTGTCGTTTTTCGGTAAATCTTTTCAAGTGTTGGTTGATTTTTGGACAAATTGGATCGCGACCCGTCTGTCATACGAATGGACACATTCTTCATGTTCATTCGTACGAATGAGCAATCATTCACATGAATGAACACTCATTCATGCGAATGAAACTCATTCACACGAATGAAAACTCATTCACACGAATGAACCCTCATTCACACGAATGAAAGCTCATTCACACGAATGAACACTCATTCGCACGAATGAATACTCATTCATATGAATGAAACTCATTCGCACGAATGAATAGGCAGAATGATCCATTCACACGAATGAACCAACTATTAGGGTTCATTCGTACAAAGGGAAAATGGTCCAAAAGTTCATATTTCCAAAATCTTGCATGTACTGATCTGATGTGCTTCATGTTTTTGTGTTTGCAGACTGATCGTTATGGCGCACAGAGCTCCAGTTGTTCTTAAGGCTTCAATAAAAAGCAACATATGTGCGTACATGATTCCTACATCAAAGAATGCACGTCCGTTTGTCGGCATGATCGAGTTTTTATCAAGATCAAGGATTGCTCATGCTATATCCCATCACCGGACTCCATATACGTCGCATCAAAGGGAGTTCTGGGCCTCTGCCGAGATTGACTGCGAGGTATCTCCACCGGTCATACGAGGGAAGATCGCAGGTCAAGATGTGGTTGTATCGGCAGCTCACATTCGTCGATTGTGTCAATTTGGTGATCATCCTGAAGATCCAGTGACACTGGATAAATATCTGGTCCGCGGATGCTTCATGAGGATAAAGTACGACGGGAATGTCGCCGAGGGAGTTTTAAACAAAGCGAACCTCTGTCCGCAGTACAAGTATCTAGGACATGTTCTTCTGCATTGCCTCGGTTCCCGTCGTGGCGGTTTCGACGACATGCGCAAAACAATTCAGAGCGCATTCGTTGCTCTGGTGTTGAACATTCCGTTCAACTTTTCCGAGAAGGTGTTCATGCATCTTAAGGAAAACATCTATCTAAAAGGGGACAATGCGTAACTTATGTACCCCAGATTCTTACAAATGATAATAGATGACCAACTTCCTCTTCTACCAAGGTCAGACGTCGACATAATCAAGTTAGAACACATGACGGACGTCACTCTAAACAGGGTACAGACCTACAGGGGAAGACCAACAAAGCCACCTCACAAACGACTCATTGGACATCTGGCAAATCCAGATTATGTGGCACCAGCAAACAGAAAATGGCGTCACGATAACAGTGATTCTGACAGGGAGGATATTGTTGTACCTCCAGCTGACGACCAAGATGATGACGACCAAGATGGTCAGGGAGATGGTGGTAATGCTCCTAATGTTCCATCTACCGCTGCCACCACCCCCACTGTTACTGCTATCGATTCTTCCCTTCCAACTAACCCAAAAGATGTTAACCTGGACACCGTCCTGTTTACTGATTCTGAGGACACTGAAGATGATTTTGAAATCAGTCAACAAGTGGCAAGATTGGTCGCAACAAAACGAAAAAGGGGAGCAGGTCAAGGAAGCTCAAGGGTTGATGATGACGTCAGGGATGCTGACTTTGTCCCTGACTGTCCACAAGTATCTGCTGCTCCTTCTTCCCAATCTACCCCGGTCAAGAAGGGAAGAGGAAAGAAAAGAATGGCTAAACGCCAAAATTTTAAGCTCGTTAGAAGGACAGAGAGCACCTCTGCCACTACAGCAACTACCACCAGGTCTGAGGCTCCAATGTCAACATCTATGCCTCAGACACAAACTGTGCCTCCTCCCATCTACACGACTGCTCCTACATCACAGCCATCAACTATTCGAGCTGAATCTTCAATGTCACTGTCGACTGTATCTCTACACGACCAAATCAGTACTTTAAACAGTTTGGTACTTCGTTTACTGGCTCAGAATGAAGAGCAATCAAAGCGTATTGACCAACAGGGCTCGCAGATCAGTCAGTTGACTCTGCAAAATACTGAACAAGCCCAAGCCATCACAAGTCTTTCCACTAGGTGTAATGATCAACAAGCCCTCCTTCTCACTGCTACAAACCAGAATCAACAGTTGTCTAAAACTGTTGATGCACATGCTCAGAGGATACAAAGGCTTGAGGAGGAAAGTAAGAGACTGTTGGAAGACTTAGAAAGCAGAAGGGACCCGACACCCAGAATTGAGGGTGCTCGCAATGATGGTGATGATGGTGACGATGATGATGATGATGATGATTATGATGACGATGATGATGATGATGATAGTGATGATGATGACAATAATGACAAAAATAAGGACGATGGTGCCAATGCTGGTGCTGCATCAAGTGCTGCAAAGACAGCAGAAGCAGAGGCACGCACAAAGCAAAAATCAGACAAATCAGAAGGCCCATCATCAGATACACAAAAGAGCACTGAAGGTTGATAGTTTTTGTTTTAAGTGTTTTAAGTTGTCTTATTGTAAATATTAGATTATTATGTAAATAATTTCAGTTTTATTTTGATTAAATCAATGAAACTTCTTATTCTCACATGTTTATTTTATGATTGTTTATGTAAATAGTTTTGGATGTGATGCCTCTCAAGCAACAACCTTCAAAGTTAACTTATGTGCTTGACATGCAAGGGATCATCCAACATTCAGTTATTTATGACAAAGAGGAAGGGGAAATCGTACACTGCTTGTCAAAAGAACAGATTGCCGAGCTATTTCAAATGAATCCTGACGAAGTCATCACTAAAGAGGCATCTGTTCCTACAACTGATTATCCCTCCTCTGACGAACTAGAAGACGTTGATGAGGTTGAAGTCGAAGACATCACTGATCAAGAATATCCAAAGTACACATCAGTAGATGGTGATGATCTTCCCTCCTTCACAGACTTATTCACTCAGCAGTCCGACGAGGAGGTCAACCGCATTATCGACAACAAAGGAGATGAAGCCGGTCCCTCCACTATTGACATTGACGAGCTGAATGAACGTAAAATTCAGTGGATGGAATACATGGCCGAATTAAAGAAGAACTCAAAGCCCTCTCCTCCAACCAAGTACACTAAAGTTTATCGACTCAAAGGACACAAGTCTGATGGTCGTATAATCAGTTGGGCATACTTCAACGACTTAAGCTGCTATGCTATAAAAAGAGAGAAGGGCATACAATATTTCAGGTACCCTCATGACTTCAAGACGCTGCCCGCATTTGAAGTAAATCAATTGGCGCGTCTAAAGCTTCTATACAGCGAATCTTCCGGTCTATCCGAATGGTTTGAACGTCAATTACAATACGAATACCGGAAGAAGTGGGTGAACTTCAAGCCACAAATGCCTACACGTTACATTAACAAGGAAAAGGTTCATCCAATCACCAAGAAGCCCTTAATTGTCTTAAAGTGGAAACCTCCAACGATCATGAAGAAGATTCCTTTAAGGAAAATGATCCAGGACTTCTCAGATCAGTTCAAATGGTGGTACTATGATGGGCGTACTGGTGAAGCTGTTATAGTGCTTTGTAAAGAAGGGTCATGGGAGACCATCAGGGTCTTTGATCCCTTGTGGCTGACCAACTTGTCTGAACAAGATGTTACAACTTTATACAAGTGTCAACCGTTTTTTGAAGTCAGATATAGACCAGGCGTTGCAGTATGTGAAAGTGATACGTATATGCTTTGCTTTTGATATACACGCCGGAGTTAACTGGAAAACTCGTACAAAAGAGATGTTGAAGACCAACTAATGTTAGTTAGGTCATTTTGAAGGGATCTAGGTCCAAGGGGGAGTATGTAGATGCATAATATGTCCCTAATCCCTTGTAATATGTATTTCATCTATGTTTAATGTAATTATTTGATGTATTAATGAAATTACATGTTTATCCTTAATTTTTACTCATATATAACGGCTGTGTATTAAACGATCTGATAAATAGCGATAACATTAATTAATCGTGCTAATGAAAGGCCCATTCGCACGAATGGATCATGAGAATGATCCATTCGCGCGAATAGATCATGAGAATGATTCATTCGTACGAATGAACCATTCTAATGATTCATTCTTACGAATGAACCATTCTGCTGATTCATTCGCACGAATGAGTCCATTCACATGGCTCATTCGTACGAATGGCCTCAGCACTATATATAGAACTTTCACTTCATGAGCACACATATACAACACATATACACATAGAAGACACTAACCAGAGCAGAACCAGACTAAGCAACAGAACACACAAACTCTTTGCACCTGTATTGTCGAATCTCTGTCCGTTGAGAGTTTCCAGGTCTTCTATCCAACTTCTCTACACCAAAGGGTCGATAGAAACCTTCGTTTCGACATCTAATCTGCTCGTTTCTTACGACCCGATCCGTGTCATAGATTGGATTGCCAATCAAATCGGATTCCGCACGATTTGGTTCGGTTAATGTGTTGAATCATTGGATCAAGGTAGATCCCGATCCAACAATGTGTTGAATAACATATAAAGTTTAAAATGAATATTATCAAAACATTTTGATTAAGGTTTGAGTTTGAATAAATAATTAAGTAAAGTATAATATTATTGCTTATGAAAATAAATAAATAATTGATTTTGTTTAAACATGAATTAAATAAATAGTCATTATCTTATTCATTTATAAAAATTTGTAACCTAAACATTTAAAATATCATTTAAGTGTAAGATTTTACAATAAATATAAATTTAATTTTTATAAACTTTTAAATAAATAATATTTATGCCAAGATTAAACTTTTAATCCTTTTTAAATACAAAAAACACATTTTTTATAAAGTCTGAAACATTTACTGATTGAAAAATATAAAATTTACAATTCTGCCAAACACTCTGAATCACACACGACCGTGCCTATGAAGGGGACGATCGTGCTTAAGCCACGGGCGCGACCGCGCTAGTCGGGACGCGACCGCGCTAGTCGGGACGCGACCGGGTTGATCAACAGAGGGCACAAACTAGACAAGTCAACAGGCACGACCGTGCCTTGGCCCGGCACGGTCGTGTCTATGATTCTTAGACACAACAGAGACTAGCCCAAAGGGCATGACTAGGTCTGGACAGGAGGACACGACCGCGCTGCTAATCGGCACGACCGCGTTTCATGAGGCACGACCGCGCTAGATGATTAGCGCGACCGTGCCTCTTCCAAATCTGACACAAATTGACATATTCTTGTATTTTAAATGATGGAATTGTTAGGGCTTTTGATTATTGAGTTATTACGAGTCTTTTCATATAGTTTTATTGTATGTAAAACGTGTTTAAGACCGGATTCGATTAAATCATTTTTATTAAAATAAGCACTTTGGTTTAAGATGATTTCTGTAGTGAGAACCCAATTTAACAGAGGGCTTTTGATATGAGGACTAATTCGACTGAGGAAGAGGTGCTAATTACCTTGGAGAGTATCGAATTGATAGAAAGCGGTAGAAGAAAGTTCCGGTGTCGGCGATAACGGCTTCCGGCGACTTCGGCTGGAATTCCGGCTAGGCCAGAGAGTCTAGAGACTTGACGAGATTCGGGAGATGCGAATTCCTTTCTTGATTGGGAGGATTTGGGTTCAGAGGAGGATTCGAGTTTTTGCTTGAATTGCTTGAGAGAGGTTTCGAGGTTGATAGTATGAAACTGAGACGTTTGTAAAATTTGAAAATGGTGATACACTCGTTAAGGGGAAAAGAAACGTAGGACTGTTACGGATTCTCAACGATCGGGTGATTAAACTGCATTTACGTTTCAACTGTTACACAGGCGCGACCGTGCCCAAATATGGCGCGACCGTGCCTAGGCACCGGGCGCGATCGTTCCAGGACCAGTCGCGCGATCGTGCCGAGGCACTTGGCGCGACCGTGCTAGACTAGGGTTTCTTGACATTTTTCAACTTTAGTCCTTGACTTTTCAGGTTTGATATGTTTGAATTAAATAGTTTTCTTGCATAGTGTTTAAATGTATATAATTGTGTAAAACTTGCGAATTTGTATCGAATCATTGCGTTTAGTTTACGGTGAGAAAAATAATAAGACAGTGCACGAGTATTGAATTCGAAATTGCATTACATTGAATTGAAATATGAATACTAAAAATCAGAAATGTTACAGTCTCCCCATGTTGAGAGAATTTCGTCCTGAAATTTAGCTAGAGGAAACAACAGTATCAATAAAAAGATGAGGGTACTTGAGCTTCATTTGGTCTTCTCGTTCCCAAGTGAACTCAGGACCACGCTTAGATTCCCAACGAATTTTGACAATAGGAATGCGACTTCGCTTGAGCTGTTTGACTTCACGATCCATAATTTCCACCGGCTTCTCAACGAAGTGCATCGTTTCATTAATGCGCACGTCGTCAAGCGGTATATGGAGATTTTCATCAGCGAGACACTTCTTCAGATTAGATATATGAAATGTAGGATGCACATTGCCAAGAGATGGAGGTAACTCGAGCTTGTAGGCCACTTTCCCAATCCTTTCAAGGATCTTGAATGGACCAACATAACGAGGTGCTAACTTGCCTTTCTTTCCAAAACGGATCACGCCCTTCCATGGAGACACCTTTAGAAGAACAAGGTCACCGACTTGGAATTCCAAGGGTTTTCGACGTTTGTCGGCATAACTCTTTTGCCGACTCCTCGCTACTCGAATATTGTCACGGATTTGAATAATCTTGTCGGATGTTTCTTGAATTAACTCGGGACCAGTGATTTGTGCTTCACCAATCTCGTTCCAACAGATAGGAGAACGACACTTGCGACCATAGAGAGCTTCGAATGGAGCCATGTTGATACTTGTGTGGTAGCTATTGTGGTAAGAAAACTCAATGAGGGATAGATGTGAATCCCAATTGCCACCAAAATCGATTACACAAGCTCTAAGCATGTCTTCAAGAGTTTGGATTGTTCGCTTGGTTTGACCATCAGTTTGGGGATGGTAAGCCGTGCTCAAATCCAATCGAGTACCAAGAGCCTTTTGGAGAGATTGCCAAAATCGAGAGGTGAACCGAGCTCTATCGGATATTATGTTCACGGGAACACCATGACGGCTCACAATTTCATCAATGTAAATTCGGGCTAGTTTCTCCACTTTGAAGTCTTCGCGGATAGGCAAGAAATGAGCGGATTTAGTGAGACGATCAATGATCACCCAAATACTATCATATCCATTCGAGGTGCGAGGGAGTTTGGTAATGAAATCCATAGCTAGATTCTCCCATTTCCACACGGGAATTTCTGGTTGTTCGAGTAAACCAGATGGACGTTGATGTTCGGCTTTGACTTTGGAACAGGTTAAGCATTTGGCCACATAAAGAGCAATGTCTTTCTTTATACCGGGCCACCAATAAAGTTGGCGAAGATCTTGGTACATTTTATCCGCACCAGGAAGAATAGAATAACGAGTCTTATGAGCCTCGTTCATGAGAAATGCACGGAGATCGTCGCGATCGGGAACCCAAATACGGTTCAATTAATAGAGTAAGCCATTGGGTTTTGATTCAAGAAGGAGTTCAACACCACATGACATTTCTTCGTACATGTTACCCTCGGTCACCGAGACGTGTTGAGCTTCTAAGATACGGGTTTGAATATCGGTTTGAATATGGGCACAATGAAGCATAACATGGTCCTTTCGACTCAAAGCATCGGCTACAACATTCGCTTTGCCGGGATGGTAACGAATCTCGCAGTCGTAGTCGTTAAGGAGTTCGACCCAACGTCGTTGCCTCATATTGAGTTCTTTTTGGTTGAAAATATGTTGAAGACTTTTGTGGTCGGTGAACATCACACATTTCGTGCCATATAGGTAATGTCCCCAAATCTTTAATGCGAATACGACCGCACCTAACTCGAGATCGTGCGTCGTATAATTCTTCTCATGAACTTTGAGTTGCCTTGATGCATAAGCGATTACTTTACCTCGTTGCATGAGAACACAACCAAGACCTTGGTTAGAAGCATCACAATAGACAACTAAATCATCGATTCCATCGGGGAGAGTCAATATAGGAGCATTGCACAACTTTTGCTTGAGGGTTTGGAAAGCTTCTTCTTGTTTCGGTCCCCATTCATAAGTCTTACCCTTGTGGGTCAGAGCGGTAAGAGGGACAGCAATCTTTGAGAAGTTTGAGATGAAACGACGATAATAACCCGCAAGACCAAGAAATGAACGAACTTCGGTAGGAGTCTTCGGGGCATTCCAATTCTTAACCGTTTCAATCTTAGCAGGATCAACATGAATTCCCTTGTCATTGACAATATGACCAAGAAATTGAACTTCCTTTAGCCAAAATTCACATTTGGAGTATTTGGCATATAGTTGTTCTTTTCTCAAGAGGTCCAAAACCAATCTAAGGTGTTGTTCATGATCGGCTTTAGTCTTGGAATAGATTAAGATATCGTCAATGAAGACGATCACGAATTTATCAAGGTATGGTTTGCACACACGATTCATGAGATCCATGAAAACTGCGGGTGCATTGGTTAGCCCGAAAGGCATAACCATGAACTCGTAATGACCATACCTTGTTCGAAAGGCAGTCTTTGGAATATCGTCTTCTTGAACACGGAGTTGGTGATAACCAGATCGAAGATCAATCTTTGAGAAGCAAGTAGAACCTTGAAGTTGATCAAAGAGGTCATCAATTCTAGGCAAAGGATAACGGTTTTTGATAGTAAGCTTGTTGAGTTCGCGGTAGTCAATACACATGCGAAATGATCCATCCTTCTTTTTGACGAATAAGACGGGTGCACCCCACGGTGAATGACTCGGACGGATGAATCCCTTGTCGGAGAGCTCTTGAAGTTGACTTGCAAGTTCTTGCATTTCAGAAGGTGCAAGACGATAAGGGGCTCTAGCCACGGGGTTAGCTCCGGGCACAAGATCAATACGAAATTCTACTTGACGAACGGGTGGAAGACCGGATAAGTCTTCGGGGAATACTTCAGGAAAATCTCGGATAATGGGGATATCTTGAATACTCTTCTTCTTAACATCCTTTTGAACGATATGGGCCAAAAAGGCCACGTACTTCTTTCGTAAGTACTTTTGAGCAGTAGTGCATGACATTAATTTAAGCCCTTTACAAGGCTTTTCGCCGAAGACTCTTAACGTTTCTCCCGATGGTAGAGGTATTCGAATACACTTCTCGAAGCAAATGACTTCGGCATGATGATTCGATAGCCAATCCATGCCTATGATGATATCAAAGCTTCCTAGTGGCATTGGAACAAGGTTGATTAGGAATGTGTGATCATTAAGTTCTAAAGAGCAATCATAGATAATGGACTCAATTGTAAGGGAGTCACCATTTGCTACTTCAACGGTAAATGTTTTCTCTAATTGGTACCGAGTCTTTGCAAGTAAAGGTTCAAAATTAAGTGACACAAAACTTTTATCGGCTCCGGTATCGAATAAAATGGAGGCATATTGACTATTAACAAGACACGTACCATTAACCACGTCATTGTTGGCTTGAGCTTCGTTGGCGTTTATGTTGAACGCACGCCCACGAGCTCCACCTTGTCTAGCATTTGCAAGTCTTGAACATTGATCACGAAAATGGTTCGGGTCACCACACTCATAGCAAGCACGCCCATTAGCAATGGCGGGAGCACCTTGGTTAGCCACTTGAGGTACGGTTCGGTTTGGAGGGTTGACTTGGCCCGTAAGAGCTTTGGTCCTACAAACACTAACTGTATGACAATATCTCCCACAATAAGTACAAAGGCGACATGGGATGCTTTGGGGATGATGGTAGTTGCAGGTGGCACAAAGTGGGTAAATTCCAACATATGGCTTTTTGACCAGTGTTTGAACCATAGGTGCAGCTTGGATAACCGGAATAGTAAGAGTGACCACAGCATAGTTTCTAGTCTTCCTTTTCCTATTATTGCGGGAGGGTTCAGTTGTGGCTTCTTTGTTGTGGGTAGGAGGGGTTATAGTGTCAGAAACTTTCTTGGTACCCTTCTTAGTAAGTGTTCCCGCTTTCACATGGTTATCAGTTAAGGTGGCGGATAAGCGGATAGCATCTTCAAGTGTTGCGGGATTCCTTCCTAGGACAGTATCTTGAATTTGCCTAGGTAGTCCCCCAATATACTTTTCAATGCAGCGGGACAAAGGAGTGACCATGTGGGGCACAAGAAGACTCAACTCATGGAACCGAGTTGTATATTCTAAGCTTTCCCCACTATCTTGGGCAAGATCCCAAAATTCAGCTTCTAACTTTTTCACTTCATTTCGAGGGCAGAATTCCTCGGTCATAAGCCTTTTCACCTCATCCCAAGGTAAGGCCATAGCTACATCAACACCCCTATTCCTTTTCTCCCCATTCCACCATGTAAGTGCCCGTTTTTGTAGGACACTTGTAGCATGACGAACACGGAGGTTGTCGGGACACTCACTATTGAGAAAGGTATTCTCAATGCTTTCAAACCATTGAAGGAGTCCAGTAGCTCCTTCGGTACCAAAGAACTTGAGGGGATTGCACGAGTTGAAGTGCTTGAAGGTGCATTGAGATGGATTGTTACCACCATTTCCACCATTATTACCACTATTGCTTCCATTTCCACCATTGTTGCCATTGGTGGCACCATTGGCTTGGGTGAGTTGTGTCACCAATTGGGTAAGAATAGCAGCAATGTCGGTGTTGGCGTTGGTTGCGGGAGCACGACGAGGAGGCATTCTACAGATTTTTCACAAGACAAGAAAGATTGTAAGAACTTATGAGATTTGATATGGTTTAATAGAATGAGATAACAAAAATAAAAATAGATATTCTTAGTTTGGATTGTACTCAAAAGTGACAAAATCACTTGAATACTATGGCACATTAAGGTTAATTAAACTTATATAATTTTCAAGAAGACATGCTTTAGCCTATAAGTAAACACTCATCTCGGGAATTCCCAGGAAAGCATACGGGTCCCTCGGTTGATTGGGATTTATGTGAAATGCTTTCCTAGACAGAAAACCCAAAATACAGGTGTCACCCTTCCAGATTGCACGTGTCCTCAAATAATTTAACAAGTTTAAAAACCTTAACGAAGAAATAAAAATTTTAGAGATTTTTGCTTCAAGAATTTTTTTCCACATGCTAAGAAGGATAAAGATAGAAAAGAAGATAGAAATATTATGAGGTTTTAGAATATAGGAAAGGATATTATTTATTTAATTATTAAGAATATCCTAATAAGTCGTGGATTTAAAACACATAAGTCATCAAAATGAAATAATAAGTAATCATACTAAGCATGTAACATATAACATGTAGCACATAGCACATAATCATGAAGCATAGCATAAGTGGTTGTCCTAAAGTTATAGTCTAGGTCAAGGTGTCTAATAACCTAATTCCCTATAACCAAGGCTCTGATACCAATCTGTCACACCCCAACCGATGGCGGAATCATCGGGCGGGACATGTAAGACTGTTCATAGCACATGGTTGACTAGATTGAAATATATTAAAGTCAAATTTCCATTACAATTAATCCAAGTACAAACCAAATTCAAACAAAGAAACATAAAACAATTCATAGAATTCTTGATTTAAATTGCTAAGTCCAAATCCTATATTGAGCTTGTCTTGAATCATTCTCACATATTAGGACCTGAAACATGAATAAAATAAAGTCAACTAAAAAGTTGGTGAGTATAACACAGTTGTATATAGATAGCATATAGTTGAAAACAGATCCTTTACATATCATGATAAATAAGGCATTTATGGGGAGCAGCTATTGTGTAACCATGTACAACCAAACCTTGTAACTAGCATGCAAAAATTGTGTTGTCGGTTTCAATCACCGCGCACCTGGGTGGGTTTGTCAGACTCAATAGATCTATCATTGAAAACCGTCGGCTTGTATAGTAAATGATTGCACATAATCGCATACAAAGGTTAGCACACCTAGCACTCGGGCATAAAGCTCAAATTGCACACATGAATGTAAATAGGATTTGTACTTGTGTTGTTTGTGTAAATGTAACGTGTAATTTGAATAATGTTCATGTTTCACCCCAAAAGTGTAAAAGAGTAAAAGGGGCTATGAAATACTCACTTGATAAGGAGGTGTAGCTAACAAGGATAATAGATAGAAAAATAAAGATCCTCGAGTGCACAAATTAACCTAAAGAGTAATGTATGTTGTATCAAATAGTGTGTGCAAAAGTGCAAGTTAAATGATGGTTTGGACTTGAGTAAAATGTTATTGATTTGAACTTGGATGTGTTGAATAACATATAAAGTTTAAAATGAATATTATCAAAACATTTTGATTAAGGTTTGAGTTTGAATAAATAATTAAGTAAAGTATAATATTATTGCTTATGAAAATAAATAAATAATTGATTTTGTTTAAACATGAATTAAATAAATAGTCATTATCTTATTCATTTATAAAAATTTGTAACCTAAACATTTAAAATATCATTTAAGTGTAAAATTTTACAATAAATATAAATTTAATTTTTATAAACTTTTAAATAAATAATATTTATGCCAAGATTAAACTTTTAATCCTTTTTAAGTACAGAAAACACATTTTTTATAAAGTCTGAAACATTTACTGATTGAAAAATATAAAATTTACAATTCTGCCAAACATTCTGAATCACACACGACGGTGCCTATGAAGGGCACGATCGTGCTTAAGCCACGGGCGCGACCGCATTAGTCGGGACGCGACCGGGTTGATCAACAGAGGGCACAAACTAGACAAGTCAACAAGCACGACCGTGCCTTGGCCCGGCACGGTCGTGTCTATGATTCTTAGACACAACAGAGACTAGCCCAAAGGGCATGACTAGGTCTGGACAAGAGGACACGACCACGTTGCTAATCGGCACGACCGCGTTTAATGAGGCACGGCCGCGCTAGATGATTAGCGCGACCGTGTCTCTTCCAAATCAGACACGAATTGACATATTCTTGTATTTTAAATGATGGAATTGTTAGGGCTTTTGATTATTGAGTTATTACGAGTCTTTCATATAGTTTTATTGTATGTAAAAAGTGTTTAAGACCGGATTCGATTAAATCATTTTTATTAAAATAAGCACTTCGGTTCAAGATGATTTCTGTAGTGAAAACCCAATTTAACAGAGGGATTTTGATATGAGGACTAATTCGACTGAGGAAGGGGTGCTAATTACCTTGGAGAGTATCGAATTGATAGAAAGCGATAGAAGAAAGTTCCGGCGTCGGCGATAACGGCTTCCGGCGACTTCGGCTGCAATTCCGGTTAGGCCAGAGAGTCCAGAGACTTGACGAGATTCGGGAGATGCGAATTCCCCCTCTTGATTGGGAGGTTTTGGGTTCAGAGGAGGATTCGAGTTTTTGCTTGAATTGCTTGAGAGAGGTTTCGAGGTTGATAGTATGAAACTGAGATGTTTGTAAAATTTGAAAATGGTGATACACTCGTTAAGGGGAAAAGAAACGTAGGACTGTTACGGATTCTCAACGATCGGGTGATTAAACTGCATTTACGTTTCAACTGTTACACAGGCGCGACCGTGCCCAAATATGGCGCGACCGTGCCTAGGCACCGGGCGCGATCGTTGCAGGACCAGTCGCGCGATCGTGCCGAGGCACTTGGCGCGACCGTGCCAGGACGAAGCACGACCGTGCTAGACTAGGGTTTCTTGACATTTTTCAACTTTAGTCCTTGACTTTTTAGGTTTGATATGTTTGAATTAAATAGTTTTCTTGCATAGTGTTTAAATGTATATAATTGCGTAAAACTTGCGAATTTGTATCGAATCATTGCGTTTAGTTTACGGTGAGAAAAATAATAAGACAGTGCACGAGTATTGAATTCGAAATTGCATTACATTGAATTGAAATATGAATACTAAAAATCAGAAATGTTACACGACTGTGTTCTAGTCGAGCACTATCAATTCAATATCCAAACATGTAATCAAACACTTCCTTAGACTCGTTTCTATGGCTAGATCAAAAGCCCTAACACCATTGTGGCTTACAACATCAAATTGATGATGAACATATTCTAGGGTTCATATCAATTCGGGTTTAATCAAACTCTATGCTAGACACAATCTTAATCCAATTAAACTATATGGGTAGTTTCGTAATCCATTGCTTGTCAAAAGCCCCATAATTCCAACGTTTAATCTTATCAGATTCAACCAATTTGATTTCGTGCTCATAATCTAGGGTTTTCGGTTTTCAAAACAGGAATTAATGATTCAAAACTTGTTGTTTTTGCAATTAAACTTACCCACCGGTTCGCACATCATGGATTAACAAAACCCCTATGTTACTTTGTTCAATCGCGATCGAATTCGTGTGGCATAGGACTGGTTCTTGATTCGGGTTCGAAAGGGGGAAGAACACAATGGAATTATGTGTTAAAAATTATTCTAGCCTGGCTTCAGTTGAGATACCCTAGCGGGCGGAGATGGTTAGAGTGTGTGGCTGTTGTGAGTGAGACCCGGGTTCGAGTCCCACAACCCACGTTATTTTCTTAAGTAGCTTTTTAATTTGATTTTTAAATAAAAACCAATCCGCATATTTTTATAATGTTATTTTAAGACGATTGGTCACCCGAAAACGACCGAGCGCTATGGATTGAATTTATAACTCATTTTAAGTATTATTTCCATATTAAAAATAATATAATTATTTATATTATTTCCTAAACTATTATTTAATTCATAAAAACACACGGACCATTATTTTATATTATTATCTCGTGTTGGTAGTGTCTTCACGTACCACATCCGTGTTAGATATCAAACTAGGGATTCTCTAATCCCGATGACAAAATGTCTATTCGTTATTCATAAACATATTTAGGACATCCGACCTTTCCTGTATCGTCGTCATGAAATCCTATGTGTTTCTAACAGTCATGAATCATATTCTAGTTCATTCGTAGACTGTCCACGTGCTATCCATTTGTGGTTATCGTTGCATCCTTGTGTGGTGCTAATTACTACGCTTTACACAACTCATGTGAGTTTCACGACCCCTTTACTGTTTTTAAACTAGGGGGAGAAAACATGACGCAAACATATGATTACTGTAATTCTTATATTATCACTTGTAAAGACTAAGCGTAACACTCTATCATGAAAGTCCTTACACATCGAACCGTTTAATATGAACTTAGCGAGGTAATCTTGAGTTGTAGTACTACTGGGTTTGACAAACCCCACCCGTGTTAGTCGCGCTAACTCGACTGGAGGTCGAACGGGTGTAATATTAACCTAAACACATCACCACTTTTGATAGACATGGTGGGAGGCATCAAACACAAAAAACAGTCAGCTTCGGTTACGAGCGCTTTAGTGACATGAACATAGGTTAGCTACCTATTGATATATATATATATATATATTGAATGTACATAATCTTGCAAACATTATTTGAACTAAAACCTGTGAACTCACCAACCTAGTGTTGACACTTTTCCTACATGTTTTCTCACGTCGCTAAGGCACAGGTGCACAATTAGGACATGCATTGGAGTCCTTTTATCATTTTCAAACATTTAAACTATTTACCTGTCTGCTTCAATAACTTGGATTTTGGGCGCGTTTGTTTTGCGCATTAAATACTTTATTTATCGCTTACGCATTTACTCTGAACATTATTGGTTTTTGTTAAACTCATATAGTGTCGTTTGACGTAACTAATGCCTGAGATCCTGGTTTGTCACACGCCTCGCGGTAAAACCCGGTTAGTGGATTTTGGGGGTGTGACAGATTGGTATCAGAGCGAATGGTTATAGAGAACTAGGAATTGCATACTAGACTATAACTACACACATGCATTAGTTACATGACACAGACACTCAAACATGGAACTTATACCTTACATTACAGGAATGTCTACTCCACCTACATCTCCAATTGCCCAGGAACCTGATGTTCATACTATACCTTTACCAGAGCCTAAGAGGCGTCAGCTGAGCCCGATAGATGACACCATAGTGTACGACGAGCCCTTCTATGTGCGTGTCGGAGGTAACACGTAGGATTAGGAGTGGTATCCTAGCATGATCAGGAGCGAGTTCGACAGGAGCAAGTCCCATGTAAGGCCCCAAACCAGGCACCCTACAGTTAGTCCTCATAACTGGTTAAACTCTTTAAAAACATCTAACTTTCATTTACATAAACAGCGGAAGTCTTTCTCGAAATAATATTATCTTTAAACTCGTTAACTTTGATAACATTACCTAACGAATGCATTCACACCAACCCGAGTAGCCCCGCTTCCAAGCCAAGATACCTTGTCCAACTGACTCCCCTGCAAAACAATCTAACGTACATACAAAGTCAGCTACGCTGAGTGAGTTCTAATAGTTTAATTTAAACAACAACCAACTCATCTCTTTATATATATATTTCCATTCAAGACCCTCTGGTCCTTAGAAAATAGTTGTATAGATTTTCATCATATAAATAACCCCCGTTATCTTATAATATCCCCCGTTATCTTATAATATCCCAAAGGATTCACCACCCCAGACTCTACCCACTATTTTAACTCAGTAAGTCTCACCGACATCGAACGAGCTTACTACACTGATAACTCAGAATTTACCATACGTTTTAATATATTTAATTATTAAAACGTCCTACATTTTGTGTAGATTGACTAGCTTTAATAATCTGCTAGTGAATTCCCGACGTAGTTATTACTTGAACTATATTATACATGTATACACATAAAGTAACTTAGAGTTATGTAACTTATTTATGTGTCAACTTTTTATAAAAGTTAGTCACCAATATTTATGTTTTTAAAGCGTCTCGCTAGACTTTTCTGGAATAACATTCTTTTTAATCACCAACGACCGTATCTTGTGGGTTATAACCGTTTACTATTCTAGTAACTCTTGAAAATTACTAAAATATGGCACGTGTTCCTTTGCTAGACTTCTGACAATACCATGTAAAAGATAATATTCCTAACAAATATAAAATACGAACGTGCCATTATGAATATGGATAATGACCTGAAATACTGGGTGTTACACAAACCCTAGCCATTCGGCTAGGGAGAGTGCTTGACGGACGCAAAGGAGACGCAAGAGAGAGAGTGGCCAAGCAAGGTGGCCTTGCGGCGGCGCTACAACGGCGACGAGCAGGGAGTTGTACCTACACGAGGAAGACAAGGCTGATGAGCTAGGTGGACGGGAAACCTGTGGTGGCGCTTGATAGTGATACACGGTGGTGGTGGCTCACGATGGTTAATAGGGAGGAGAATGGAATCGGGTAACACCTGATTAGGGTTAGTGAGCATGTGGTTTGCATGGCAACACTTATGGTTTCGCATGTGTATGCATGTGCATATACGTGCATGCATGAGAGCTCCGTTCGAGTTTAAGGGTTTCTAAACGGGTCGAGGATGATCCGGCATGAGTCGGGGTTTACGAGATGAGAATGGTTAAAAGTCTGCATGGCACACGTACGTGCATGCTTGTGGAACTAGGGTTTCCCGGATTCAGATTGACAAGCAGATGGAACAATTGTCGGGGCTTCATTATATTGTTATACATTATTCAACGTATGTTTATACGTATCCTGATCGTGTGATCATACGTTTGACAGGTTCGGGTTTCCAGCGCGAACGGACGAGCTGAAGAGTAAGGACTGAGACCTCGTTTAACAAGTGAGTTTTTAATCCCATCTTTTAAATGATTTGAATGTTTTGGGTCTATCGTACATACTTTCAAGACCTGTTTTATTTCATTAATTGTGTATCGAGCTTCGGGGTCTAACCCGATGAGTTTACGAAATTAATTATTTAAATATGGGCTAAGGGACTAGATGTTACCCTTAATACGTGTAGCTTAAAGGTGGGTGTATGGTCACGGGTCGTATACTGACCTAACAGGGGTGAGTCAGGAATGTAAATAAAGGTCATACGGGTATAACTAGAAGGTATCACAGGGTGTGCATGTACGTAGTATGTGCTTAGATAATGAGACATAGTATTAGTATGTGTGTTGCTACATTAGCAATGTATTGTGTTATGAGTTAGTCGGGGCAAGTCGGGATATAAGTTAAACGCTTATGAACACGTGTAGGATATGTTATCGTAGTGCTACATGTGGGGTGCAGGTGTAGTTAATGAGTAATTTAAATAGAGTATGAAGTTATGTGTTATATGTGTTGCTTTATGTGCTTGCATTGTTGTCCATGTGTTGGGTCAACAGTGGTGTGGAGGATGGAGTCCTTCGGGGTCATCATTGTACGTGTGCTCTGGCAGTCACCGTATGGTAGATGATATAGTCACCGTATGGGTGGCTGGGTAGTCATCGTAGATGATGAGTGTGTCGCTATTTTTAGTGGCGGGGCCCTGTTACAAGGGTGGAGTTGAGCTTATGAAGAGTATCCCGACGGGGATAACCCTGACGAGGATGCAGTAATGAGGTATGTGTTTGTGTGCTTATATAATTGTGTTAAATTGCATACAAGCGTTGAGTTATATTTATTGTGCATGAGATAGACTTAATGTGGTGAGTAGAGTTAGATTGATCATTACGTCAGGATTGTGATGTAGTGTTTATAACTGTTATGTCACTTGATTTGTAAGAGCCTTGGTCAAGGCTGAGTAAGTTGATGTTTACGGAGTTGTTGTGTTAACCAAGTGTCGAGTTAATGCGTGTACTTGAGAATGAAATATTAGTGTAGTAAGTTCGGTCTATGTCGATGAGACTGCGGGATTATTATTATTATGGGATGAGTCATGGGTAATGAGTTATTATGGGATATCAGGCGATAACAAGGGTTATCTAATGGTTAAGGAATTGTGGATCTATTTTATAAGGACCGTGGATCCTGAGTGAAGCTTAAATAACTTTTGAGACGAGTTGGCTTTTAATTAAACTAAACTATTAGAACTCACTCAACGTAGCTGACTTTGTGTGTACGTTAGATTGTTTTGTAGGTGAGTCTGCTAGACGAGTTATCTTAGCTTGGGAGCGGTGCTACTCGGATTGATGTGCAAGCATTCGTGAGGTAACCAAACGACATTAAATAGCAATTAATGTTTTAGAAAGACTTCCACTGTAGTTTAATATATTTAAAATGAGTATTTTCAAGAGAATAACCCGTTATGAGAACCAACTGTAGGGTGCCAGGTTTAGGGCCTTACACTTTCTTTAAACATGTCAGGTTCATCATCATTATTCTTTTGAATTTCAACATTATGACAAACATCATTCCCAGGCTTCTCTGGCATCTCCCCTTGAGCATCAAGGCGCTCTAATAACTGTGATAATAGAATCTGCATCTCACCTCTTTGCCCATTCTGGGAGTTTATCTGTTGTTGATGTTGATAATCACTAGCTTTTAACACATCTATTTGACCTTGAAGCCCAACAACCTGTGCTTCTAAGGTGGATACTTTCTGTTCCAAAACTTGTATCTTTTTATCTTTCTTACTAGAAGAATGCTTTGCTTGTGATGTAGATTGATGAGGTATGGATGGAGTAGTAGCTGGAGTAGGATTATGTGATGTTGTAGGAGTTATAAGCAAAGTATCCACAAATTCAATATCATCATTCACATTAGAAACACTTGTTGTAGCTTTTGTCTTCTTTGAAACTGGAGGATCAGGAACATAGTCGGAATCCGAAGATTCATCTCCTAATTGTGTCTTTCCAAGTACAGCATCAGGAGGTGGACCCCGAGCTGACTTTCTCCTAGGTAACTTCTTTTTAATCCTTGGATGAGCAGCCAACCGAGCATAGTGCTCAGGACTGAAATCTAGTTCTGTTTCCTCCGAGTCAGTTGACTCATTCTCTTTTTCAACATGATCACTTGAACTAGAACTCGAACTTGTGTCAACAGCTTCCACATTTTCAGGCTGAGGTGATGGTGGATTCAAATCCATGTTCTCATTATGCACCTCATGTTCTATGTGTTCATCATGATCTATATTCTCATCAATAGCTTCATTTTGTTGTTCAACTTCAAGATTAGGTTGTTCTTGTTGTGGTTGTTCTTGTTGTTGCTGTGCGGGTTGTTGTTATGCTGGTTGAGGTTGTTCTTGAGCTTCATCAGCATGTATCCAGTTATCATTTGGAGAAGCCACATAATAAGGATTAACTATGTGTCCAAATAAAGCAGTAGGCACTGGAATCAATGCTGGATTTTGTTGCTTCACGTTGTAACAGTCTGTGAAAAGTCTCTTTGTCATCAGAGTCAAAGTAAGTCTTGGATTCAACGGTGGTAGATTAGGAATGAGATGGTTGATAATGACTTGTAAAAACCTAGGGTACATGATAAAACCCTGTCCAGCAGGTGGTGTGATTTGTGCAACCAACTCCTTGTAGATATACAAAGCAAAATTGAATGATCTGTTTAGGGTCAAAGCTACCATAGCTCCTTGTAATGTAGACTTAAGACCATCAGTTCCTGCTTTCCTCGGTGACAAGCATTGAATGATGACGTGCATCAAATACCTCCATTGACCTACAAGACCTCCTTTACGTGCCTGTGAATCATTAGCCCTGCCTCTATATCCCATTCTATTAAAGCATCCTGTGATTAAAGTAGTAGGCAAGCTAATTGGATCAGTATCAGCACCTCCTAAGCTCAAAGCTTCTCTTATAGTCTCCACATATATAGCAATCTCTTGGTTATTCACAGTTGCGCGGATCACATTTGGATCAACTGTACAATCATGGTCCGCTGTATCCCAGAACTGCTGACTGTACTATAGACTGATCACAGGGTTAGTAGATAATGCTACTCTCAGTCGTGATTTGTTCAAAAAAGTTATGATCTCTCGGTAATTGACAGCTTTCGGTAACTCAGGATCAAGTAGAGCCACTTGATTGTGCTTATATTCTACTCTTCTATCCATGATCTGCACAAAATTACACGATTAGACTTTAGCATACAAAATAAACAAGAAATAAAACAAAACAAAAGTAAAAAAATCATTTAAAAAAACATAAAACAACAAAAAAAAAATGCTAAGTCTTAAATCAGTAAGACTCCCTGTGGTGAACTTAATAAGTTCGCTACTAGTTCCTGAACAATTTTGCTAGAACTCTCAAACGACTCCAGAAATTTGATCTTCCAAATCAATCGGTAATCCAATGATCTAAAACATGAAAACCAAGCGCAAACACTCGACTAACACTAATATATTCTCAATTTCAGTTTCAAATCCCAAAAAACCCACTCCAAGCACACAACAGACCTCGCATAAACCCTAAGTCTAGAACACCCAAATCACATGACTTACTCGATAAAAACTAGTGATATTACCTTCAATGTACTCGCAATACAATATAGAATAAGATGCAAGGCACAAAATCACTGGTTATCACACAGAATCTGAAAATCAAGCAAGTTCGCTAGGGTTTAGTTCGCTCAAGTCAACAGGTAATAAACAAGTTCGCTCCACTGTAATATTTATACCCTATTGGCAAGTTCGCTTGGTAGGCGAACTTAACAAGTTCGCCACCCCAGGAGAAACTTAAGCTTTCTAAAAAATCACACAAGTTCACTAGTTCATTGAGCAAAGTGAAAAATATCAACTTTTTCAATTTTCACTCGGATTTTCAATCCGGTCCACTTCCATCCTGTAACCTGTAAAAAATAAAATGTAAATCCTGATATGATTTCATGGAAATTGGAAATAAAATCTTTTGGGAAATTTTCATGTTTAATAAACTGGACAAAAATTAAACGTATTTTTGATTTTTCAAAGTTTATGCTAAAACACACTTAAAATATTTTTGTATTTTTCTGAATTGAAATAAAGCAGTAAAACAATAAAAGCAAATCTTTTTGGTTTTTATCTGTACATACTGAATCACATGTTTTTGGTCAAATACTGTGAGTAAGAAGATCATATCAATATATATGATGAAACACACACACACATATTTCAGATATAAATTCTCTAGCAGATCTATGGGTGACCTATGGTATTCTGTGTACATATAAATCTTGACTCATCAATTATGTAACTTGTACAACTCACAGCATAAACTATCAAACCTTTTGAAAATCATGAAATGATACGCGATAAACTTCAAAGTCAACAGGATCAGATCATGACTTGCTAGCTTATTCGTACCGAATTTGAAATATAACACATGTCAATTCAAGTTGTCAGCATTATAAAATTTGAAACCAAAAGCGTTTTTATCCCACGTTCTTGTGAGTTAGTACCATTTATATGTAAACAACGTGTACCCCACAAGTATGTCAACAGAAAGTTGTAGGTCCACATGACTCATCTTAGATCGATCTCGTGACAGGACGTATCGTTAACGCGGAGTGCGGAATCCTACCGTATTAACATTTTGTATAACAATCGTCAATAGAAACAGCGGTAAATAAACTCTCTCTTTTATATCACCAAACATAGTTTACAGAATATTTGATTGTTCAATCTATCATACGCATTCTAAACAGACTCTGTAAACTCTATATTTATAGACACATGTTCTGCAACAGGCGAACTTAAAGTTCGCTTCAAAGATGCTTAGGCGAACTTCACAAGTTCGCCTATAATAGACCAGGCGAACTTATCAAGTTCGCCTCTAGCAGAACTTGTATTTATACTTAGACAAATCTAAACAATTACATATAAAACATAAAGACAATAAGACCTAAACTATTACAAAGCTTTGTCATTCAATCTATGTCCTAACAGACTCCCCCTTGACAATAGCTTGATCTTCTGTCTTTAGTCTTTATGACAAACTCTTCCAGTTGTCTGGTAATCTGCTTCCTGCATGCACTCCATATCTTTGACATATATCCAACACTCTTTTATACTTCAATCCTTGTTCTCTCCATTCATCAGTGAACATGATCTCATTCTTTCTTAACGTCCTCTGATCTTTCTTTGAGAAGTTAAAAAGATTCATTGCATCATAGAAACTAACAATGACCTTATTATCTTTATCATCAATCCTAGCTTCACCAGTCTTCACATCAACATACCACCATTTCATATTCCCCAGAAAATCTTGTGGAATTTTCTTCAATGGTATCTTCTATACAGCACGTACTGGCTTGAACTTATACTTCCAAGTCACATTCTTAGTCTTTTGATGTATAAGCTTCACTCTTTTTCCCTTCTGTGGTTTTAACCTTTCATACTTCCCCCGATCCACCTTCTCTCCATATCAAATTGGCAATCACATTGGCTAATCCACACTTAGATCTATTAATCAATGGTTTCGTTGCTAGACCATTCATTTCACACCTTGGCAAGGTATTGAAATACTTGATCCTAGGCTTCAAGTATTGAACACCATCAGATCTTTTAAGAGCAAACAACTTAGTTTCATCATCATAAAACCAACTTATGATCTTTCCAATACATATCTTTCTTTCTGGGCAGGTTGTATAGGTGACTTTGGTAGTACTTTCATCCAACTGTTAACGACTTCTCTCCACTGTTCTCTAGTCATACCTGTATTTCTATACATCACAGATTCTTCATTTGGCTTAGGAGGCACAGTATGAGTCGTATCAACATCAGAATCTATCTTGTTGGATTGAGCAGTATCATCAGGTGTAGTGATGTCTTCAACAGAGTCCATAGAATCTGTTACTCCATCATAAGAAAACTCAGGAATAACATCATCTTGGATGAAATTATACGGAACATTCAGACCATCACATCCTTCATATGTAACCTTAGATTTACTCTTTTCTATTTCAATCTCTACAATTTCTCCTTCTTCAACTTCGTTATCCAACACATCTTCTTCATCGTCATCAAATAACTCGTCTATATCATCCAGACACTCTAATTTCTCAGCTTCTTCTTCTTCAGAATCTTGAAAGAAATCCAATAACAATATTTCTTCATTCACTCCAGAATCATGTTTGGTTCCTTCGATAGTATGTGATGTCGACTCCCCCTGAGCTCTGGATATTGGATTCACGTCAGCGTATTGACGATCACCCTCAACATTACCACTAGGATCACTGTCATCATTATCTTTTCGTTGAATTGATTCAGCATGACACGTATCATGTAGCCTTAACTCCCCCTAAGCGTCAAGACGCTCAACAAGTTTAGACACCAATAATTGCATGTTAGCAATCTGTGCAGCTTGAGCTTGAAGAACCAATTGTCTCTGAGAATCAGTAGACACAAGAGTATCTACTTGAGTTTGTAAAGCTAGCACCTGTGATTCAAGGAATGTAATTCTTTCAGAATCAGACGGCTTTGAAGGACCAGCTTCAGATGTGTGAGGAACATGTGGAGACAACACTAGAGATGTATGTTTAGAAGCAGGAGGTGTAATCAGTAAGGAAGCAACAAAATTTGCATCCTCTATACCCTGAGATGAGTGAGCAGCAGCAAAAGAAGTAGACATAAGCTTCTGAGCTTTAGGAACTGGAATAGCATCACTATCCGAGTAAGAACTTTCATCTACTAAAGTTCTCTTGCCAAGAACTGATCCAGAAGGAGGATTCCGAACAGTCTTACATCTTGGTTTTCTGGCTGTAGATTTAATACGTTTACCTGCATTAGCCAATGGTAACGTAGCCAACCTTGCATAATGATCTGAGCTAAAATCTCTAGACGAATCAGTATCGGTAGCTTCAGAATCAGGTAAGATAGTGTCACCAGAACTCGAATCTTCAACATTGCCTTCAGCTTCATGAATAGGTGAGTTCACAGCTTCATGAACAAAATCATCCATATTCATACCCAAATCTTGATCATTATCTTGAGTAATCTCTTCTTGAACTGGTTCATTAACAGGAACTGGTTCATTAACAGGAACTTGAACCTATTCTTGTGGAATAGGAACATGTTGTTGTTGTTGTTGTTATTGTTGCTGAGCAGGAACTTGTTGTTGTTGAGGAACTTGTTGTAGTTGTTGAGGAACTTGTTGTTGTTGAGCTTGAACTTGTTGTACTGGAACTTGAATTGGTTGTACAGGAACTTGAACTGGTTGTGGAATTGGAACTTGATTCTAGGCTTGACCTTGTACTAACTCCTCAGGATGAAACCAATTATCATTTGGTGGCTCTACATAATCAGGATTGATTATGTGACCAAACAGAGGAGTAGGAACAGGAATAAGAGCAGCATTTTGTTGTTTCACCTTTGTATAATCAGTAAAGATCCTTTTTGACATAGGAGTCAAAGTTAAACGGATTGGATGCTGAGGTAAGTCCGGAATTAAATGATTCAAAATCATCTGCACGAACCTAGGATACATAAGGAATCCTTGACCTTCTAGAGAATTTATTTGCATGACCAACTCACGGTAGAAGTATAAAGCAAAGTTAAACCATTTGTTGAGTGTCAAAGCAACCATAGCAGCCTATAGTGCACTCTTCAACCCACCAGTACCAGCCTTCCTTGGAGACAGACATTGTAGGATAACGTGCATAAAATATCTCCATTCGCCAACTAAACCTCCTTTTCTAGCTTGTGTATCATTCGGTCTTCCTCTGTAACCCGTCCGCTGAAAACACCCCATAATAAGTGTTCCAGGATATGACATAGGATCGTCCACATCACCTCCTAATCCCAATACAGCATGAATAGTTTCTACTGAAATAGCAACTTCAGTATTATTTACAGTAGCACGAAGTACGTGAGGTTCAACATCCGTATCTTGATTGACGGTATCCCAAAATTGTTGAATATAAGGTAAACTTATATACGGATTAGCAGATAAAGCCACTTGCAATCTTGAACGATTTAGAAAGTTGATAATTCCTTGAAAATTAACAGCTTCAGACATATTCAGATCCAATAACGCCACTTGGTTATGTTTGTACTCAACACGACGAGCCATCTGTAAATGTAGAGGACAAAAACACATTAGTAACAAAACAAACAAAAAGAAAATTAAAAAAAAATTTGACACAATTTTTTTTTCAAAAAATCACAAGTCCAAAACACTACTGAGCCCTTAGGCGAACTTACTAAGTTCGCTTAGTGTTTCAAGAGGCGAACATAATAAGTTCGCCTGAACAAGTTCGCCTGAACCTGTCTGTCGATACAAATTCCACACATAATCACAAACATGTCTAAAACAAGCAAAAATTCTCAATTCAAACTTAACAATAGCATCGATTAAGATTCACGACACATTTTAAATCATCAATTTCAAGTGTTAATTCAGAAACCATGTTCAAATCTCAGAAAAACGTGATATTCAAACCGAATGAAAACAGATTAAAAATTGAAAAATCTAGAAGATTTACCGGATAAAAGTTGTTGAAATTACTCTAGAATTACTCGCATTTGAAAACCGATTCAGAATCAACCACACAAAATTCGAATAAGAAACCCTAGATCTGAAATTATAAGATTTCTAAAAGATTCCGTAAGTTCGCTCGTATAATTTCGCTCAAACAATGAAGAGGATAAATGAATAAGTTCGCCTGAACACAATACTAAATCACCATTAAGTTCGCTCCATTAAGCGAACATGTTAAGTTCGCTTAACAAGCTTCAGGCGAACATATTAAGTTAGCTCCAAACCCTTCCTTTGACCAAAATTCTTCACTTTCAATCACGATCCATTCTCGTGAACTTCCATCTGTAGCAAGTATCCGATCCAATTCCCGAAACATTTTAAAAATAAAATTTTCATGGAAGATAGAAACAAAATATTTTTGGATTTTATCTGTACAAACGGAATCACATATTTTTGGTTTTTATCTGTACATACTTAAAACACATATTTTTAGATTTTATATGAGCAAACTAAAATACATATTTTTGGATGAACATCATGAGCAAGAAGATCATATCAGTATATGAGCAATTCATCACACAGTTTATTATCAACTATGGGTAACCTAAGATATGAAACATTCAAACTCATACTGATGTAACTCATACTTTTTCAATTTTATGAAACTTTTGCAATCTATTTGAATAATACTTGAAATGATACAAGATAAATTTCAAAGTAAACAAGATCAGGTTATGAAATGCTCAATTTTTTATTCCGAATTTGCAATACAAAGCATGAAGTTTTAAATTGTCAATATTATATGATTTGAAACTATAAGCATTTTTCTTCCAAATTCATGTGAGTTAGTACCATTTAGATGAAAAATGTAACATCCCAAAACTGGTAATAAATAAATAATGGCACGATCGAAATTATAATTTTCAAATGACGAAAGAAAAATGAATGGGCTTGGGCTCGGCTCCAACGGGCCGAAGGAAGCCCAAGTATATAAGGGCAAGGGCTGCCCAAACTTCTCATTTTCCACCAATCTCAGTTTCTAGAGAGAGAAGAGAGCACGAGTCTAGAGAGAGAAAGTCGACGGATCGTCACGAGATTGGAGGAGCACGTTACAGCCGAGCCCGTGAGCAAAACCTCTGAATCAGAATTACAATCCAGGTAACGATTCGATCACATTATGAGTTTTTGTTGGTTTTGGGAAGTTTCGGGTTTTAGCTAAAAAGATAAGGATTTTGCGGATGAAACTTGAAAGCGAGCTTAGGTATAGCATCTAGAATGAAAAACAAACGTTGTGATCAAAGAAAAATTTAGATATTGACTCGATCAGACTTGCATGCAAAAACTTTAGATTTTTGGGGAAGACGATGTGCAGACCCATCGAAAATACTTAGTTTCGATATGTGCAGACCCATCGAAACTACTTAGTTTCGATATGTGCAGTAGTTTCGATATGTGCAGACCCATCGAAACTACTCAGTTTCGATATATGCATACCCATCGAAACTACCATAGTTTCGATATAAGCCCACGATCCGAAGCTAAGATTACACCTAAGTTACTTATCGAAACTACCAAGTTTCGACAGAAGCAACCTATCGAAACTACCAAGTTTCGACAGAAGCAACCTATCGAAACTACCAAGTTTTGACAGAAGCAACCTATCGAAACTACCAAGTTTCGACAGAAGCAACCTATCGAAACTACCAAGTTTCGACAGAAGCAACCTATCGAAACTACCAAGTTTCGACAGAAGCAACCTATCGAAACTACCAAGTTTCGATAAAGCAAATCCATCGAAACTACTAAGTTCAAGCATAGTAATATCTAATGTCATCTAGGAGCACTACCTTACGAGTATGACTTTATTATACAGATCGTGAGTGACATTAGTGACGCTCAGTAGCCAGCTTAGTGTATTTCAGAAACTACTCATCAGATGAGTTCTATGTGCCCCTTTCTATGTTATGTGCAAACCTTATTAAATGTTTTGGGGCTGAAATGTATACACTAAATGAATAACAGTTATGAATGTCAATGTGATCATACGTGGTATACAAATATATATATATATATATATATATATATATATATATCTTTACACGAAATAGAATTATGAATAATGAATGAAACGTATGATTTTTAAAGAATGAACGAAAGTATGACATAACGTGTAAAGAAGAAATCTTGCTTTATATCCATGTATATATTGCTTGCCAAGTATAAGAAAACGTTATGGACGCTTCGATGATAACGGCTACTTCGGTAGACGGACGACCACGTGACTATCGTACAACCGGGACAAGTGCGTTCCTTCATTAGCAAGGACGTACGAATGCCACAAGTGCGTTCCTTCATCAGCAAGGACGTACGAATGCCACAAGTGCGTTACTTCATCAGCTAGGACGTACTAAAGTTATTAACGGACGGTCTAAGAAAAATTGGCATCTTATAGTAGAACGGTTGTATAAATAATAGTCGCATGGGAAACGGATACCTTCGGGTAGACAGGCGAATTACGGCCTACGACGGTAGGACGGTTGTAAGTCATGACGGACGGACAAAGGTTGCCGGACGGTTGTAAGAATAAAATGATGGACGACACTTGTTGCCGGACGGTTGTAAGTATAGGTGGGCCATGACGATGGACCGCGGCGATTGTTTTTGTGACCTTCGCAACCAAAAGTCGGGTTGATCACCCTTAAGAGTATTACCCATGAATGTAAAGAAAAGAAAAGAAAAGGTGAATGCATATATATATGTAATCACAAAATAAAGAAGAAAGAGAAGCAAAAGTTATGAAAATAAATGAGACCAATGATGTGAATATATATCTATATGTATTTGCGAAGAATGATAGATGAGAAGCAATTCAAGTCAATGTGTACTTATATAAACATATATATATAATTATGCATACTTATAAAGAAAAGAATGTTTATACCTAATTGCATTAAACTAGAACTCACCAGCGTTAGCTGACTTTTAGTATACATTTCAGGTACAAAAAGGAAGGGTCGTGCGATGGCGTGAAGGTTACCCGGCACGAGACTGACATCCCACTTTTATTTATGTTAAGACAATGTTATGTTTAATGTTAAGACTTCCGCTGCTATGTTATGTTATTGAATGATGTATGCTTCTGCTGTGTTTGAATGTTTTTAATTAAAAGTTCAGTGATTAATGACTATGTTTATGAGTAAATCCAACAAGTGAGGTTACCCGCGAAAGGGGCCTTACAAGTTGGTATCAGAGCAATAGTTTGAGAGATTCAGACATCCCTAAATGTCTGGACTCAAACTGATTATGGGACCAACACACGGATGTCAGTATGGGTAACCAACGCCAACGCCAGCACGGTAAGTAAGTAATAAAGTTAATGCTCTTGCATAAGAATAGATACCATAACTTAGAACAAATAGATGTTAATGCCATGACTGATTTGAAGAGTTTTGAACCCGAAAAGCAATGTAAATTAGTAATCACAAACCGGTCACTGTAATTAAGAATTTGCCTTGCTCGTACTGTTCGAAACTACGATCTGAAGAAATGACATTGATATATTCCCTTTTTAACTATCAAGAAATTAAGAGCTATGGCTGGTGGAGGAAGAACAGGACCTCGTGGCGGTCGCACTGGCCGACGAGGTAGACCTCCGTTGAACCAAAGAATTGAAGAAGAAGAAGAGAGTGTGCACGCAGAGCACACTGAAAGTGTGCACGAAACAGAAGTGACCCCAATTAGGGACGACAGTCCAGGGCCTATACAGTTGGAACCTGAAGTCAGGGATGCTATTGCCCGTGAAGTTGTGCTCACTTTGAAGAAGGTATTGCCTGATCTACTATCCGAGGCAATAAAGAAAAGTAAAGAGGAGGATGAAGGAGACAATGGAGAGAAAGTATATGATAGTGATGGGGATGAAATAAAGATAGGATCGAGCAACCGTGGGTGTACTTACAAAGGCTTTAAGGACGGAGACCCACCCAAGTTCGATGGGAGCAATGATTCAGTGGCAACGCTTGAATGGGTCGAGAGGATGAACGCTATCATCAACATCAGCGAGTGTCGACCAGACCAAGCTGTTAAGTACGTTGCTCATTCTTTCACGAACGAAGCACTAAGTTGGTGGAGGAACATTCAAAGAACTAAGTCACCCAATGCTATCAACAGGATGACGTGGGAAGATTTGAAAAAGCTCATAATTCAAAAGTTCTGCCCACAGAATGAGATCGATCGTGTGGAGAACGAGTTCCTGAACTTCAAGGCTGGCAACAAGACTCATCGCCAGTATACATCAAGATTCAATGAACTGGCTCAACTAGTCCCACACCTAGTGGAAACTGAAGATCGTTTGATCAAGTACTATGTTAAGGGATTGCCACAACGGGTCCGTGTGCATGTAAAAGCTAACCTACCCTCGACCTTCGAGTCGGTAGTGAATCTGAGCGGAATCGTCTACGACGACTACGCCAATGAGGACCCGGCACCTGAGACACAAAAGAGAAAGTGGGAGAACCCGTCTAGAGGTACCGGAAGAGGGAACGTAACTACTAAAAATAAGAAACCAAGGTCGGATAAATATGAAACCTGCAAGAAATGTGGAAGGCAACATTTTGGCGAGTGCCGGGTCGGCTCCACCACATGTTACAGGTGTGGGAAGGCGGGGCACTATTCTCATGACTGCTTAAGAGACACTAAATGCCAAGTATGTTGACTGTTTGGTCACCTGACTAGGGATTGCAGAAAAACTAGACAATCTGGTTCGGGAAAAGAAAAGGAACAGGAACAACCAAAGACTAGGACTCGAGCTTACGCCCTGACTGAGGAGGAAGCAAGGGGAAACCCTGATGTTGTGTCAGGTACGTTTCTAGTTAATGATGAACGTGCTACTATTTTATTTGACTCTGGTGCCAGTAAAAGCTTCATATCAAATGCATTTAGTCGTAAATTGGATTGCACTATCAACACCATAGTAAAGGCCTTTAGCGTACAAACTGCCGTGGGTAAAAATTCGGTAGTATTCCAAGTAACAGACGATTGTATCATAGAAATAGAGGGCCATAAGTTTCCTTCTAGATTATTCCTTCTCACCTTAGGAGGATTCGATATAGTATTGGGTATGGATTGGTTAGCTGCCAACGAAGCTCAAATCATATGTAAACGTAAGATGATACACCTCAAAGCTCCTAGCGGCAGTCCAATTACGGTTTATGGGGATTGGAATTGCATGATGCCGAACTTCATCTCGATGATTAAGGCCGAAAGTTACATGAGGCGCGGTTGCGAAGCTTATTTGGCATATGTTATTGACGATAGAATGAAAATGAATGAACTCAAGGAAGTACCCGTGGTGTGCAACTTTCCGGAAGTATTCCCTGAGGATCTACCTGGGTTACCACCCGATCGGGAAATAGAATTTCAGATTGACTTATTGCCAGGAGCTGAGCCCGTTGCCAAAGCCCCCTATCGATTGGCACCATCAGAAATGAAAGAATTAATGTCTCAACTAGAGGAACTAACAGAAAAAGGATTTATTAGGCCGAGCATCTCACCGTGGGGCGCTCCGGTACTATTTGTAAAGAAGAAAGACGGCAGCATTCGCACGTGCATTGACTACCGTGAGTTGAACAAGAGAACAGTAAAGAACAAATACCCACTGCCTAGAATAGACGACCTTTTTGATCAACTGCAAGGTGCGAGTTGGTTCTCAAAGATCGATCTTAGGTCGGGTTACCATCAGTTGAAAGTAAGAGAAGAAGACGTACCAAAGACCGCGTTTCGCACGCGTTATGGGCATTATGAGTTTCTCGTGATGTCTTTCGGATTGACCAACGCACCAGCAGCGTTTATGGATTTGATGAATAGAGTATGTCGACCTATGTTGGATCGATCAGTGATAGTTTTTATAGACGACATACTGGTATATTCAAAGAGCGAGGGTGATCACCACTGTCACCTAAGGGAGGTTCTGGAGGTGCTAAAGCAGGAAAAGTTGTACGCAAAATTCTCCAAATGCGCGTTTTGGCTTAGGGAAGTCCAATTCCTAGGTCATGTAATAAACCCAAACGGCATCATGGTGGATCCTGCAAAGATCGAGGCAATAAAGGAATGGAACGTCCCAAAGACACCAACAGAGATACGAAGTTTTCTGGGATTGGCGGGCTACTATCGAAGGTTCATTCAAGATTTTTCAAGAATAGCCTTGCCACTAACTAAGTTGACATGGAAGGCAGTGAAGTATGAATGGGGTCAAACCCAAAACAACGCGTTTGAAGAACTTAAGGCACGATTAACCCAGGCTCCAGTCTTGACTCTACCTGAGGGAAATGAAGACTTGGTAGTCTATTCTGACGCTTCAGGGCAGGGTTTGGGTTGCGTACTTATGCAACGAGGAAAGGTAATTGCTTATGCCTCACGACAACTAAAGATTCACGAGGTTAACTACCCAACGCACGATCTAGAGTTAGCAGCAGTGGTTTTTGCGTTGAAAATATGGAGACACTACTTGTATGGAGTTAAATGCACCATCTACTCCGATCACAAAAGCTTGAAATATTTTTTCGAACAAAAGGAACTAAACATGAGGCAAAGAAGGTGGTTAGAGCTACTGAAAGACTATGACTGTGAAATATTGTACCATCCAGGCAAGGCAAACGTAGTGGCTGACGCTTTAAGTAGAAAGGAAGAATCGGCACCTATCCGGATCAAAGCGTGTCAGTTGATTATAACACCAGATTTGATGAGTGACATATCAAAGGCACAAGACGAAGCGCTATTAGAAGGAAATATAAAACGGGAAAGAATAGTAGGACAACAAGGGAATTTGGATGCAAATGCATACGGAGTACGAACTAGGTTTGGCCGAATGTGGATACCTAAGATTGGCGAGCTTAGAGCCAAAATACTCGATGAGGCCCATAAGTCTCGCTATTCTATCCACCCCGGGACAAACAAAATGTACCAAGATTTGAAGAAAGAATACTGGTGGCCTGGCATGAAGAATGATGTGACAGCGGTAAAATGCAACCTCTACCAATACCGGAATGGAAGTGGGAGGAGATCACGATGGACTTCATTACCAAGCTACCGCGAACAGCTAAAGGCAATGATACCATTTGGGTGATCATCGACCGCTTGACGAAAAGTGCTCACTTCTTGCCAATATGTGAGACTTCCTCGTCAGAAAGACTAGCAGAAATATTTATCAAGGAAGTTGTGAGCAGACATGGTATGCCGCTGTCGATTGTGTCCGACAGGGATACTAGATTCACGTCAAGGTTTTGGAAGAAATTCAACGAAGCAATGGGCACTAGACTGAACATCAGCACCACTTACCACCCCCAAACCAATGGACAATCGGAAAGGACTATTCAGACCTTGGAGGACATGCTCCGGGCCTGTATCATTGACTTCGGTGGGAGCTGGGACAGCCATTTACCATTGGCAGAATTTTCATATAACAACAGCTATCACTCGACTATTGGCATGCCGCCATTTGAAATGTTGTATGGGAGGAAATGTAGGACCCCGGTTTGTTGGGGGGAAATTGGACAGAAGGATTTTGCAAGTCTCGAAGTGGTCAAAGCTACTTCTGAGAAATTTGATCAAATCAAGGCTCGAATGAAAGCTGCAAAAGACAGACAGAAATCATACGCGGATAAGAGAAGAAGTGATATAGAGTTTCAAGTAGGGGACATGGTACTGTTAAAGGTATCACCATGGAAAGGAATCATCCGGTTCAGAAAGAGTGGCAAACTAAGCCCAAGGTTTGTCGGACCTTTCAAGATTCTAGCAAGAGTGGGTCAAGTTGCTTACAGACTCGACCTACCCGTTGAGCTTAGTGGAATACACCCTACGTTCCATGTGTCGCACTTACGCAAGTGCCTAGCTGACGACACAGCTCACATACCTTACGACGAGATCGAAGTAGATAACAGTCTAAATTATGTAGAGGAATCGATAGCCATCCTTGACAGAGCTGAAAAACGACTACGCAATAAGTCGATTCCTCTAGTCAAAATACAATGGAAGCACAGAAAAGGGTCAAAAGCTACATGGGAAAAAGAAGACGAGATGAGGGGACTATACCCTCAATTATTTAACGTATAAGCAGTTTCGAGGACGAAACCTCTTTAAGGGGGGTAGACTTGTAACATCCCAAAACTGGTAATAAATAAATAATGGCACGATCGAAATTATAATTTTCAAATGACGAAAGAAAAATGAATGGGCTTGGGCTCGGCTCCAACGGGCCGAAGGAAGCCCAAGTATATAAGGGCAAGGGCTGCCCAAACTTCTCATTTTCCACCAATCTCAGTTTCTAGAGAGAGAGAAGAGAGCACGGGTCTAGAGAGAGAAAGTCGACGGATCGTCACAAGATTGGAGGAGCACGTTACAGCCGAGCCTGTGAGCAAAACCTCTGAATCAGAATTACAATCCAGGTAACGATTCGATCACATTATGAGTTTTTGTTCGTTTGGGGAAGTTTCGGGTTTTGGCTAAAAAGATAACGATTTTGCGGATGAAACTTGAAAGCGAGCTTAGGTATAGCATCTAGAATGAAAAACAAACGTTGTGATCAAAGAAAAATTTAGATATTGACTCGATCAGACTTGCATGCAAAAACTTCAGATTTTTGGGGAAGACGATGTGCAGACCCATCGAAACTACTTAGTTTCGATATGTGCAGACCCATCGAAACTACTTAGTTTCGATATGTGCAGTAGTTTCGATATGTGCATACCCATCGAAACTACCATAGTTTCGATATAAGCCCACGATCCGAAGCTAAGATTACACCTAAGTTACTTATCGAAACTACCAAGTTTCGACAGAAGCAACCTATCGAAACTACAAAGTTTCGACAGAAGCAACCTATCGAAACTACCAAGTTTCGATAAAGCAAATCCATCGAAACTACTAAGTTCAAGCATAGTAATGTCTAATGTCATCTAGGAGCACTACCTTACGAGTATGACTTTATTATACAGATCGTGAGTGACATTAGTGACACTCAGTAGCCAGCTTAGTGTATTTCAGAAACTACTCATCAGGTGAGTTCTATGTGCCCCTTTCTATGTTATGTGCAAACCTTATTAAATGTTTTGGGGCTGAAATGTATACACTAAATGAATAACAGTTATGAATGTCAATGTGATCATACGTGGTATACAAATATATATATATATATATATATATATATATATCTTTACACGAAATAGAATTATGAATAATGAATGAAACGTATGATTTTTAAAGAATGAACGAAAGTATGACATAACGTGTAAAGAAGAAATCTTGCTTTATATCCATGTATATATTGCTTGCCAAGTATAAGAAAACGTTATGGACGCTTCGATGATAACGGGTACTTCGGTAGACGGACGACCACGTGACTATCGTACAACCGGGACAAGTGCGTTCCTTCATCAGCTAGGACGTACGAATGCCACAAGTGCGTTCCTTCATCAGCTAGGACGTACTAAAGTTATTAACGGACGGTCTAAGAAAAATTGGCATCTTATAGTAGAACGGTTGTATAAAAAATAGTCGCATGGGAAACGGATACCTTCGGGTAGACGGGCGAATTACGGCCTACGACGGTAGGACGGTTGTAAGTCATGACGGACGGACAAAGGTTGCTGGACGGTTGTAAGAATAAAATGACGGACGACACTTGTTGCCGGACGGTTGTAAGTATAGGTGGGCCATGACGATGGACCGCGGCGATTGTCTTTGTGACCTTCGCAACCAAAAGACGGGTTGATCACCCTTAAGAGTATTACCCATGAATGTAAAGAAAAGAAAAGAAAAGGTGAATGCATATATATATGTAATCACAAAATAAAGAAGAAAGAGAAGCAAAAGTTATGAAAATAAATGAGACCAATGATGTGAATATATATCTATATGTATTTGCGAAGAATGATATATGAGAAGCAATTCAAGTCAATGTGTACTTATATAAACGTATATATATAATTATGCATACTTATAAAGAAAAGAATGTTTATACCTAATTGCATTAAACTAGAACTCACCAGCGTTAGCTGACTTTTAGTATACATTTCAAGTACAAAAAGGAGGGGTCGTGCGATGGTGTGAAGGTTACCCGGCACGAGACTGACATCCCACTTTTATTTATGTTAAGACAATGTTATGTTTAATGTTAAGACTTCCGCTGCTATGTTATGTTATTGAATGATGTATGCTTCTGCTGTGTTTGAATGTTTTTAATTAAAAGTTTAGTGATTAATGACTATGTTTATGAGTAAATCCAACAAGTGAGGTTACCCGCGAAAGGAGCCTTACAAAAAACATCATGTACCCCACATATATGCCAACAGAAATTAAATTTGCACTATCTTCAAGACATACACAGTTTATTGAAAGATTAGATCAATCTCCAAGATGAAATTATCTCTATTAGCACAAGTATAGAATAGCATATCCCAAAGGATATAAGAATCAGAATGATTCAGAATCGATAGATTCTAATGAATTGGCTTTATAATGAGAATCAAAAGATTCAGGTAGGAGGATCCAACTAATATCTGGATAAATTTTAATGAAATCAGAATAGATGATGTATCTAACTGATCCAAGGGTGAATATATGTTCTAACAGATGGTGTCTGTAGGTCCTCATGGCACTTCTACAGATCGTTCTCGTGATAAGACGTGTCGATAACTCGGAGTGCGGAATCCACCGAATCAACGATTGCATATACAAAAGACAATAGAAACAATCAAGTAAATAAACTTCATGCTTGTATTCCAATTCACAATAGAGTTTACAGACTCAATCTATCTTGTTCTACTTCGATTCTGATCACTCTTACAAACTGACTCTGTAAACATCTATATATAGACTACTGACCTTAAGTTCGCCTCTAACAGACTAAGCGAACTTAACAAGTTCGCCTCAGATAGACTTAAGCGAACTTAACAATTTTGCCTCTGTTAGACTAGGCGAACTTAACAAGTTCGCCTCTAGCAACTTGCCTAAAAACACTTAGAACATTAATACATTACAAAAACATAAAGACATAATATCTAAACTATTACAAAGCTTTTGTCATTACAATCTATGTCCTAACAGACTCCCCCTTGACAATAGCTTGATCTTCAGTCTTCTGTCTTCATGATGAGCTCTTCCAATTATCCGGCAATCTGCTTCCTGCATGCACTCCATATCTTCTACATATCTCCAACACTCGCTTGTACTGCAATCCTTGTTCTTTCCATTCATCAGTGAACATGATTTCATTCTTTCTCAGTGTTCTCTGATCTTTCTTTGAAAAATTGATAAGATTCATTGCGTCATAGAAACATACAATGACTTATTCTCTTTGTCTTCAATCCTCGCTTCACCAGTATTAACATCGACATACCACCATTTCATATTCCCAACGAAATCTTGAGGAATCTTCTTCAATGGTATCCTGTGTACAGCACGTACTGGTCTGAATTTGTACTTCCAGGTCACTTTCCTAGTCTTTTGATCTATGTTCTTCACTCTCTTTCCTTTTTGAGGCTTTAGCCTTTCATACTTCCCTGAACCACCTTCTCTCTTGATCAGATTTGCTATCACATCAGCAAATCCGAACTTGGATCTATTAATAAGTGGATTTGAAGCTAGACCATTCATTTCACACCTTGGCAAGGTATTGAAATACTTGATCCTCGGCTTTAAGTACTGAACACTATCAGATCTTTTAATAGCAAATAGTTTTATGTCATTGTCATAAAACCAGCTTATGATTCTTCCTACACACCTCTCTTTATTCACATAGTTTTCTTTCTGAGCAGGTTGTGTTTGAGACTTGGGTAGCACCTTCATCCAGCTATTAACAACTTCTCTCCACTGTTCTCTAGTCATACCTGTATTTCTGTACATCACAGGTTCTTCATTCATCTTTGGAGACTCAGTGTGAGTAGTATCAGCTTCAGCATCTTTATTGGATTGAATATTTTCTTCATTAGTATCAATCTTAGAATCAGCAGTATCTTCAGGCAGTGTGATGTCTTCAAATGAGTCCATAGAATCTGTTGCTCCTTCATAATTAAACTCATGAATAACATCAGCTTGGATGAAGTTATAAGGGACATTAAGACTATCACAGCCTTCATAAACACTCTATCTTGACTTTTCTCTATCTCTATCTCCACTATCTCTCCTTCTATTTTAGTATCTGACACATCATCTTCTATGTCATTGAATAGTTCATTTATGTCATCAAGACATGCTATCTTTTCATCTTCTTCCTCCTCAGACTCAGCAAAGAACTCCAATAACAAGATTTCTTCGTCATTAACACCAGAAGTATCTTTGTTTCTATCAATTGAATGTGATGTCGACTCCCCCTGAACTTTAGAAATAGGATCAACGTCAGCGTATTGACGATCACCCTCAATATTACCCGAAGGATCATTGTCTTCATCATCATGTCGTTGAATAGCCTCAGTGTGACATGCATCATGTATCCTTAACTCCCCCTGAGCGTCAAGACGCTCAACAAGCTTGGATACTAATGCCTGCATAGCAGCAATCTGCGAAGCTTGAGTCTGAATCACCAGCTGTCGTTGAGTATCAGTAGATACAAGAGTATCCACCTGGGTTTGTAAAGCAAGCACTTGCGATTCAAGGAAAGTAATCCTATCAGAATCAGAAGGCTTAGAAGGACCAGCTGACGATTGAGGAACGAAAGTACTGGGAGTAGGAATCACTGGAGGAACAGGAGTGTGAACAGGAGATTGTTCTTTAGAGCCTGGAGGTGTGACAATCAAAGAAGCGACAAAAGTAGCATCTTCCACACCTTGTGATGATTGAGCCGCAGCAATTGAAGCAGCCATAAGCTTTGGAGATTTAGGATCCGGATTAAAATCACTGTCCGAACTCTCATCTACTAATGTTCTTTTACCAAGTACCGATCCGGAAGGAGGATCCCGAACGGACTTACGTCGTTGTCTTTGGGCTGTAGATTTAAGGCGTTTGCCAGCATTAGCCAAAGGTATACGAGCCAACCTTTCATAATGATCTAAGGAGAAATCCCTAGACTCATCAGAATCGGTTTCTTCAGAAAAAGGTAAGATTGTATCACTTGTGCTAGAACTCGACTCATTCTCAGTCACCACTTTCCCTTCAGCTTCATGAATGGGCGAGTTCACAGCAGCATCAACAAAGTCTATTCATTACTAGATCTTGTTCATGTTCATGAACGACCTCTTCTAGAACAGGCTCATTAACAGGTATATCAACCTGAGCTTGTGGAATTGGAACTTGTTCTGGAATCGGAATTTGTTGTTGTACGGGAACTTGTTGTTGTAGAACTTGTACTTGTGGAATAGGTTGTTGTTGTTGTTGAACATTTTGACCTTGAACTTGAGCTAACTCGTTAGGATGAAACCAGTTATCATTTGGTGGTTCAACATAATCATGATTGATTAAGTGACCAAACAAGGGAGCATTAACTGGAATCAACGCTTGATTCTGTTGTTTCACTTTAGTACAATCCGTAAAGATACGCTTAGACATCGGCGTCAAAGTCAATCTAATCGGATGTTGAGGAAGATCAGGAAGAATATGATTTAGAATCATCTGGATAAACCTAGGATACATAAAAAATCCTTGACCTTCAGCATGTGTAATTTGCATGACCATTTCCCTATAGATATATCTTGCAAAATTGAAGCGTTTGTTCAACGTCAAAGCTAGCATTGCAGCTTGTAAAGCAGTTTTTAACCCATCTGTACCAGCTTTACGAGGAGAGAGACATTGAATAATCACATGCATGAAGTATCTCCATTCACCCACCAAACCACCTTTACGTGCCTGTGTGTCATTAGGTTTACCACGGTAACCCATCCTCTGAAAGCAACCCATGATTAAAGGATTAGGATAGGATATAGGATCTTCAGCAGCACCACCTAATGCAAGAGCTGCACGAATAGTGTCTTCAGATATAGCAATCTCAGTATTGTTGACTGTGGCACGAAGAACGTGAGGTTCTACGTCAGTATCTGAATGTACGGTGTCCCAAAACTATTGAATATACACCAGACTAATGTATGGATCAGCAGATAAGGCAACACGTAGTCGTGAGCGATTTAGAAATCCGATAATCCCTTGAAAGTGTATGGCCTCTGACATGTTAGGATCTAACAATGCCACCTGGTTGTGTTTGTATTCGACACGACGAGCCATCTGAAAATATTTGGAAAAACAAACACATATTAGAAAATTAACAAAACACAAACAATATGACAAACAAATTTAAAACAAAAAATAAAACAAATTTTTTTTTAAAAAAAAATTCAAACAAAAATTTTTTTTCACAAGTCCAAAACTTCTCTGACCCCTAGGCGAACTTAATAAGTTCGCTTAGTGTTTCAAGAGGCGAACTTATTAAGTTCGCCTGGACAAGTTCGCTTGAACAAGTTCGCCTGAACTGTCCGTCGATTCGAATTCAACCCAGAAATCAAAATCTTTCAATTTGTGTTAAAATCAAGAAATAACAATTGCAAACCCGTCGACTAGCACCACTAAGTCAATATCCATAAGCAATTTCAAGATTTAACACTGGAATATCCTTAATTTTGGGCAAAAACAACTCGGGATAACAACCGAGACAAAAACCTTGATTTTCTCTTGATTTATCGGACAAAATTCGATGAAAATACCTTGGTTAGATTCGCAATCCAATTTCGATTTAGAAAGAAACGATTAACAACACAACAACCACGTAATTTGAAATTTCAAAAATTTGAATAAGTTCGCTTGAAAACTGAGAAGACGATGAAGTAGATAAGTTCGCCTGGCTAAACCCTTATTCAGATTAAGTTCGCTTGATTAGGCGAACTTGTTAAGTTCGCTTAACAAGCCCTAGGCGAACATAATAAGTTCGCTTCCCCAATTTCAGATAGACTTAAGCGAACTTAACAAGTTCGCCTCTGTTAGACTAGGCGAACTTAACAAGTTCGCCTCTAGCAACTTGCATAAAAACACTTAGAACATTAATACATTACAAAAATATAAAGACATAAGATCTAAATTATTACAAAGCTTTTGTCATTACAATCTATGTCCTAACAGTGTCAGAAACATAGCTTAGTTCAACAACACCTTGCATGTTTTTCGAGGCATGAGCAGTGAAGTGAACTGAAAGAGATTGTGCTAAAGATATAGATCGATATTGGTCTCATGAAATTCTTAAAACCATATATTCTATATCTGATAATGATCTTTTACACACACACTCTGGCATATAATGGATTCAAATCATAGATGTAATCATATCATATTTAATTTTCACAATACTATTGGTTTAAAAACGCTTCTAGTCTATTGACAATTCAAGTTTCAAACTCATATTCAAATTAAAACATATTATCAAGATTAGAGCATTCAAAACACTATCATTTCTCATCTATGCAGACTTTGAAATTTAAATCAAATCAAATTATTTAAACTTTCATATATCAAAGGTCTACTAAGGTCATGTGTAATGAACTATTCACTGATGTACTATCATTTCTTCTATAACTTCAACCGATGTCAATTTTATATTTTTCATTTTGTTTTGAATTTTTATAAATAACAATTCTTGACTGAAATTTAAAATGCAGAAATGTAATAAAGCAATAAAAGAAATTGAAAACAAAATCTCCCATGAAAATTGTTTTGAATCGGCTCTCTAGACTCGCGGTACGACACGGTGATAACGTGCGGAATCCATGATCAACGTGCAACGTGTAACTCAATCAACAACACGGTGTAAATAAACGCTTTGTATTACTATAATCCTTGATTACAACAGTTCTCTCCAAAACACACACTTACACCTTTTCTTATCTAGTGTTCTCTAGTGTTCTATGGAATATGAACTTGTAACTCCTATTTATAGGAACACACAGCACCTTAAGCGAACTTAACAAGTTCGCCTCAAAGATGCTTAGGCGAACTTGTTAAGTTCGCCTCTCTATGACTCAGCACCTTAGGCGAACTTAACAAGTTCGCTTCTAAAGATGCGTTCGCCTCTGTACGAACTTATACAGAATTTTATCAACAGTTACAAAACATGTCCTAACAGACTCCCCTTTAACTGTTGCTAAAAATTCTATCAATTACAAGTCAAAGACTCTAAGACTAAGACATAATATCTTCAATGTAACATCCCAAATAATGACAAGACAAATAGAAAAGGGAAATAAAGTGGGCTTGGCCAAAATTTCGGCCCATGGGCCGAAAAGAAAAGGGGGAAACCCCATTACAAAACAGCAGCTTCAACCCAAACCCCTCTCATTTCATCTTCCTACGCAAGAATACTAGAGAGAGAGAGAGAGCGATCGGCTTGTGAAGAAAACCGCAAGGAGAAGACTCAAGGGCTCGGGAATCATCCGTCTCCACCATTTCAACGCATAGCAACAGAAATCGGGCCTGTTGAGGTAAGCATCGCCTCTGATTCTGAGTCTTTGCATGTCTCGGGTTTAAATCAAATAAAGATACGATTTTTGCATATGAAACTTGAAACAAATCACGTATTTGAACTCAAGAACGATAAAGGAAGGTGTTTAACGTAAAATGTTCAAGGTTTAATCGATTGGAAATAAGTTGGCTGGAGCAAGGTTCTGGTCAGGGAAGATGCAGACCCATGACTCGAAACTATAGTTTCGATACATGCAGACCCATCGAAACTACTCTAGTTTCGATAGTCATGTTTGACTCGAAACTATCTAGTTTCGATAGCAGCCAATGACTCGAAACTACCATAGTTTCGATAGGAACTCAGGACTCGAAACTACCTAGTTTCGAGTGTCACCTTGAACCTAAACTACTAAGATTTTTCATAAGTTAATGACTCGAAACTACCATAGTTTCGATAGGATCTCATGACTCGAAACTACCTAGTTTCGAGTGTAAGACCATAGCTCGAAACTACCATAGTTTCGATGCGACCCACCTCCCGAAACTACTGAGTTCAAGAACAGTAATGTCTAGTGTCATTTAGGAGCCCTACCTTATATGTATGACTTTATTATACAGATTGTGGGTGACCTTAGTGACGTTTCGAAACCAGCTATTATACTTCAGGGACCCGCCTATCAGGTGAGTTCTATGTGCCCCCCTTTCTATGTTATGTGCAATGATTTATAAATGTTTTGGGGCTGAAGTGTATACACTAAATGAATAAATAATATGAAGGTCAATGTGATCATACGTGATATAGTAAGGTATATGTGTAGATACATATGAAAATGAATTATGAACGACGAATAAAGAACGACACGTATGTTTACAAGGAATGAATGAAAGAATAGTATAACGTAAATAATGAAATCTTGCTTTATAAACATATATTGCATGTTAAGAATGTATGTATACGTTATGAACGGAAACGAAGCTAACGACTACTACGGTAGCCGGACGACCACTTGACTACTATGCAGCTAGGAAAGAAAGTCTAGAAGGGTAGACTAAATAAAGGCCACTACGGTGGAGTAAGACGCTAAATCAATATTCGGCTGTATAGTTAGTTCAAGTGGGAAACGGATGCCTTAGGGCAGACGGGCGAATATGACGGACTACGACGGTAGGACGGTAAGGAAGGACGGCCGAAGGTTGGCCGGACCAAAGTTAAGGCGGACGGTTTCTAGGACCGGACGAGTAAAAGGGCTACGACGGTAGTTCGAGGGCGTATGTCTTTGTGATATACGTACCGTAAGATGGGTTGATCACCCTTATGTGTATGACCAATGAATGTTAAGGAAAAGAAAAGGTGAATACATATCTATGTAATCACATAAGAATGAAGAAAGAAAAGTAAAAGCTATGAATACGTATTTGTAGAAATGTATGTATATAATTATGTATACTTATAAAGAAAAGAATGGTCATACTTAATAGTTTTAAACTAGAACTCACCAGCGTTAGCTGACTTTTAGTATACATTTCAGGTAAAGGAAGAAAAGGTCGTGTGATGGCGTGAAGGTTACCCGACACAAGACTGACATCCCACTTTAATATATGTGTTAAGACTTCCGCTGTCAAGTTATGTTATGTTATGTAATTGAATGATGAATGTTTTTAATCTAAGTTCAGTATTTATGACTATGTTTATGAGTAAATCCAACGAGTGAGGTTACCCGGGAAAGGGGCCTTACATTCAAGCTCGTTGTCACCAGAATATGCTCCAACAGACTCCCCCTTGACAACAGCTTTAGAAGATTGTCATCCGTCTTCAAATATCATCAAACACACTGTAGTCTTCGTCTTGTTCATCTGCACAGTCTCTTTATTTCTAGAAGAAAACTTGGGAGAAGGACCCCTTGTCAACTTCTGTCTGCAATTTTCAGTTTATGCAAAGGAGAACAACCAAGAATAACCAACAATTAAGATTTCCATAGAAGCTGGAAAAATAAAATATTTTTGGTTTTTCAAACATAAGAAACACAAAATCTTTTTGGTTTTTCTCTATATAAACTGAAATGTAAAATACAAAATCACATCTTTTTAGTCGAACATCACGAGTAAGAAGATCATATCAGTATATATGAGATATCAATCACACATCTTGGATATAAAATCCATATAATATCAAATGGTATATTATGTCATTCTTTCAAGCCTTGACCAATCAAACCAATATCTTTCAAGATTATCACACTCTATCTTTTCAAGACTTTCATATTGCATGTTATGATACGCGATAAACATTCAAAGAAAATAGGATCAGGCTATGACACACAAATTCAAATTGTCAATATTATAAGATTTGAAACTAAAGCATCTCATTCCCACTTTCTTGTGAGTTCCATTTAAGTATGAAATACAACATGTACCCCACTAGTATGCCAACATAAAGTAAATGCACTATCCTTCAAGACATATGAGATTTTACTAAAGATTATCCGAATTTCCAGAATGAGGAGACATCACTTAGCACATGAATAGCAGAATCCAAATTGGATTGTATAGGAATCAATGAGATTCATAATCAAATGATTCAATGTATTGGCGTATATATGTGGAATCATAAGATTCAGGTACGTGGATCCAACTGTTATCTGGATTATGAATTCAATGGAATCAGTAAAGATGATTTATCAATATGATCCAAGGGCTAGTATATGTTTAACAGATGTTGTCAAGTACATATCTTGATTATACTTCAAATTGCATGCTTTTCGGGACATGGGCACTGAAGCAAATCGAATGAATAGTGCTAAGGACATAACCCGAAACTAATCTCATAGGACACTCTTTATTAAAAGCTAATATTCTATATCTGATAGTGATCTTTTAACACACACACCCATGCATAAAATGGGTTCAAATCACAGTTGTAACATATGAAATTATGTTTTCACACTACTAATGGTTCAGTGACGCTTTTAGTCTACTGACAATTCAAATTATATGTATACACAACACTATCATTTCCTATTTGTGCAGTCTCTGAAGTTTAGATCAAAACATATAATTCAGATATATTAACATAATGCACCAACCGGTCAATCTAAGGTCTTGTGTGAAAGAACATCTACTGATGTACTATCATCTCTTCTTTAACTTCAAGTAATGTCAATTTTAACTTTTTCAATTTGTTTGGCTTTTTCGAAATTTTTATGAAAGAAAGTAAAATAAACGAAAATAAAATCTTCCATGAAAACATTTTAAGAAAAAACATTTTACTTGGTTACTCAGGATTAAGCAATTCAATCAATTAAAAACTCAAACCAATGTAATGTAATTGAATGTCTTTGCCTTTGTCAACACAGTTCTGTACTCCCCCTATCCTGTATACTCCCCCTCAACTTGTAAAATGGTTGCATCAACGACTTTATGCTCACCATTGTCATCCTAAGTTTCAGGTTATCATTTGGACTTTGTAAAACTCTTTCCAAAACATTATGTGTGACATATTCTCCCCCTTGAGCATCAAGTCATTGAATCAAATAGATTCTCAGTTATCAACAACTCTTTACTCTTGCGGATGTCATTCCCTGTCATGTTCTATGAAGAACCACTATCAACAAACCAAATGTTATTAATAGTCCCTCTTGGTTAATCCTACATATCTAACAAGAAACATTAATTTGAAATTGGGACCCAAGCCATGGTAGTGATGGGTCGTCCATCTGTATCAAAATAATAAACCTCACTCCATTCACAATCGAATCTCTCATCGATTTTCGAAGATTATTCCGACGAGATAGAAACAGAAACTTTAGATTTCCAAACATACTTCTGTTCATTAAGTTCTTTTTGCTTAAAATGTGAAGTGTTTGAACAATCATGTTCATTTGAAAAATGTTTAGATTGTGAAAGCTCTTGTTCTAAAAGTTTTCACAATCTTCTGTTTCTCCTCCGTCTTTGAGGTCTAGAAAGCCTGACCTCAGATTTTGAATTACCCTTTGGAGTATCACGAGGTTTAACCACATTTGGGTTAACATAAGGCTTAGCATGAGTTCTTACCATTTCTTGAGTAACAAGTCGGTTACCTTTGGCATTGTGATGACAAGCAATCTGAATATGACCCACAAGACCACAATAAAAGCAAGATTGTAGGTCCCTCGGGTGTGGCGGATCGTCACATGCAAGTGCGTTCCTGAGTCGGACCGGGTGCGGAATGCCCGTGACTAGGTGGACAGTCTTACAACACAAAGTAAACCGACAAGAGAATCACTTTAAACTTTCGTCTATTATAAACACTTGAAGGATACAGAGAAAAATACTGAGCATACAATGTCTGAGTATTTGCCTGCGTACTTGTCTGTTGTCAACCTATCCTATTTATACACGACCTGATCTCTGCGCACTTAGCAAGTGCGCAGGGCAAATTGCTCACGCGTACTTAGCACGTACGCAGAGTCTTCTTGCGTACTTGTTAAGTACGCGGGAACTAATTCCTGCGCACTTACTAAGTGCGCAAAACACTTAGAGAATTCAGCAACTATCAACATGCATTAGTAAATACAACTCGATAACTAATACATACAGACACTTACAAACAAAGACAAATACATACAATGAAAGTACAAAACTAAGACTCTATCCGGAGTGTTTGTCACACGGAAAGTGCTTCAACAAACTCCCCCTTGATAACAGCTCTGGATCGTCTTCGGTCTTAAGTCTTCGGTCTTCACAGCTCTGCATCTTTAGCTTCCATCTTCTTCTTGTAGTCAAGGCAAAACTTGATCACCTTGTCATATTTAGAAGCAAGGAATTTCGTCCATTCGTCCGTATGCATGCAATACATGTCTGCTAGTGCCTCCAGATCTTTCGAAGAGAAATTTATGAAGCAGACTTCATCAAATACTCTGATTAGTTCACTCGGCACTAAGCATCCACTTTCTGATCGTACCTTTCCTATCACCACAGCCTCGCCCATTTTAGGATCTACGTACCAGTACCACATGTCACCGAGGATATCCTGAGATAACTTGCTCAGGGGAATCTTGGTTTCACATAGCACTGGTTTGTATACCAGTTTCTTTAAGCGTTTCTTAGTCACAGGATGTCTAGCATTCTTATCCTTGACTCGCTTGGGCACTTGAGGCTTGAACACTTAAAACTTCCCAGATCTTGCTTCCCGCTGTAGAACTTGCCACAAACCCATCGCCACTGTGTGATTTGAGTGACCCAGCAGATCTCGGTTTGCTAGGTTCACAAGGTCGTATTTAGGTACGGAGTTGAACGCTTAACTGGTTGGTTTCAAGTATTGAACCCCCCAGATTGTTTGATTGCGAACAACTGCTTATCTTCCTTGAACCTTACATCTAAGATCATCCCTGTTGCTCCTTGTTTGTCTATGATAGAAGTCTTTTGCCAAACAGGAGCTGGACCCTTTGATGAACTAGCAGGCATATCTTTATCTTTCGGTGCCTCTGGATCCACAGGTGTAGGGTCAACTGGGGAGGCTTCAGTCGATGCTTCAACGTTACTAGCAGTGTCGACTGAACCTGTGTCGAGCTGAGATTCAAAGGATGGCACTTCAAAGATCTCACCATCTTCGAACTCATACTCTCCTTCCCCGTCGCCCTTGGGAACTTCAATAACTACATCCTCATCATCTTCATCCCAATCATCACCAGAGTCGATCTCTCCTTCTTCAAGATTGTAGAGAGCATCGATCTGTGCTTCCTTGGAATAGTCAGGCTCTAAGTATAAGATCTCCTCGTCAGATAGATCCTTTAGAACATCAGCCGCTGACTTTCCTTTGTCACCATCAGAGGTATCACCACCTTCCTGATGAGTAGACTCCCCCTCAGCCATTGGAATAGCATAAATAGGCACGATTGCTAAAGCTTGGTGCTCACTTCCACTAGGACCGACTTCGGGATCCTTGTCTTTGTCATCATCCTTAGTCAAATCAACAGGATGACAAGGCTCATCACCAGTAGGTGTTGATGTCTTCTCTTTTTCTTTCTCCTTCTCCCCCTGAGCATCAAGCTTCTTGGTCAGATCAGCAATTAGTTTGACCATCAGTTCATGCTCTTTATGTTGCATATCAAACCTCAGCTCAAGAGACGACCTGTGTCCCATAATCATATTATTTGTCTTGATTAGAAGCTCGTTCTGGGCCATTACATTCTTGAGTCTCTCGTCTGTCCCCATTCTCTGGCTTCTTAGAATTCTAACTTCGTCCACCAACGAATTAATCCGTGCCTGTTGAGCGTCAGATTCCTCCTTTGATTTCCGAACAGTTTCCAGCAGACCAGTAACTTGGGTTTCCAGAATTTCTATCCTTTCTTCATTAGGATCAGGATGTCTGGATGTATACGCTTCAGCATTGTGAATTGGGGAGGAGAAGATAGTATCAAAGTCAAACCCTTGAGTGAATTCTCCATAGTTGAAGGGTTGACTTATAGGTTCGGTGGTTGTAGGGATTGTGGATGTTGTGATGGTTGTAGGGATGATGGAAGGTGTGATGGTGACTGACTCTGTGAGAATTGGAGTAGTCACCGCCACCTGGACATATGTGACAGGGAGGGTCACTATCACAGGAACTTCCTCTGTGCTAGTAGTGACTGCCACATCAGGTTGTACCTTTGGCCTTCTCCTCTGTCGCCGGTATAATTGTTGTGAAGGTGGGGTAGAGGCTAAATCAGTACATACAGCCGAAACTTGTACTTGCTGCTGGGCACTGACCTCCACCTCACTGGGAATAACATGTTGCTGCCTATCCCCCCGGTTCTTGTATAAACTTTCACGCCTTTGTCTCTGAATAGCAGCGTCAGATTCAGAATCTGGCTCATATTCACTGCTTGATGACTGTCGCTTTCTCTTTAAGGATGACTCAGGAAGGGTCACCTTTGTCGTTCTCCTCGGGTGTGCCTGTGATGGTGCATCATCAGAATCAGAAGAATCAGACTCTGTCTCTTCGGAGTCGGATCCCTCAGCACCATCATGACCTGCTTCTTCGTCTCCACTTTCCGACGATTCATCCACACTTTCAACTTCCTCTTCTTGGTGTTGTTGTTCATCCGAATGTTCACTTAGCTCTGGCTCTGAGTCTTGGCTAAACATCTCCAGTCAGCCGGTGCCACATAAGCTTCGTTTATCAGGTGGCCAAAGAGTGCTGTGTGCTCAGGGGTAGGTTCTACACTGCCTGGCTTCAAGAATTGTGCAAACACCCTCTTGTCCACCTTCTTAACTTGCAATCTCTCCCCAGTAGCAGGGAGGTTTGGCAACGCATCGTCAATCAGTAGTTGCACAAATCTTGGGTATAACAAGAACCTGAACCTCTCAGCCGTGTTTATCTGATCATTTATGGCTTTGAATATGTATCTTGAGAAGTTGTAGCCCTTGTTGAGAGATAAGCCAACCATGGCTGCAGCAAGATCATGACCCATTGCATCCTTTCCAGCCTTTCTTGAGGAGATGCACATGATCATGACGTGGGCAAAATACCTCCATTGATCGAGCACCTACATTTTCTTGTATGAAGTATAATCTCTAACACTGACGTACCCCATTCGTTGCCTCCAACAACCATCCACAAAGTAGTCAGGATAGGCTGTTGGGTCGGTGGAGAGATCTCGGAATTGCAAGACCCGTTGAATTGTGTCTTCAGAAAAGGCGATGTCATGACCCGCCACGGTAGCCCTTATAACATTGGGGGTTACCGTGCAATCATGCTTTGCGGTCTCCCAAAACTGCTCGAGGTATGGTCTTGAAAAAATCAGGTCTGCAGAAATAACATAACTGGTTCTTGAACGGTTCAAGAATTCAACTGTCTCTCGGTACTGCAGTGCAGCACCCATCCACTCTGGTTCTGTATGTGCTAGGAGATTGAACTCATTTGTAAACGCACGAGCCATACCTGCAAAAACACACAGAAAACACAATAAGAACAACAAGTTTCATTGGAATTGAAAACACATGACTCAGTATAGCAGTTACTAATTGAACTGAAATTTCAGACTTAGAAATTTTTCACAAGTGTTGGGCCTGCGTACTTAGCAAGTACGCAGGTATTTGTTCTTGCGTACTTAACAAGTACGCATGAATTACTTCTTGCGTACTTGTTAAGTGCGCAAGAAACGCACTTGTACAATTTTCCAGAAATCCAAAAATTTCAACAGATGTTCAAAAATGACGTGGATTAGGTCACCACAAGGTCGGAATACATGATTCTAGAATATGGGACTAATATCAACACCAAATAAGTGCTACATTTGTCACAATTTTGACCTTAGTGGCGACTCAGTCGAACCGACGGTCAAATCCAAGCCAACGTCAAAATTAACAACAACGAGGACGATTAAGGTCTGAAGGGGATCGATTGAAGATTCTTAACACATTTTAGTCATAAAATGTTTATAAAATGACCTAAAATTTGTCTAAAATCAAGATTGAAACCCTAAAATTTTTCAAATTCTGAATTGGTCCATAATTTGTCATTTTGCAGATGGAATGCCTCTAGATTCTCACCAATTGATTGTATAACGATGATGATACTAGTAACAGGACGAAAAATCGGTTAAGAACACTCGAATTTTTGAGTAAAATTTGAAGAGGGAAATGAACAGGCGAAAATATTTGAATGAGATAAAAAATCTGAAAATTTTCTAAGTCCTGTTTTTATACCCAACACAAAAAGGTCTTGCGTACTTGCTAAGTGCGCAAGACTTAACTCCTGCGTACTTACTAAGTGCGCAAGACTTAACTCTTGCGTACTTGTTAAGTACGCAGGGCTTACTTCATGCGCACTTGTCAAGTACACAGAAACCCTTATGTGCGCAAACTTTCAACTCAAATTATGAAGATTTCAAGTCAAATAACGAACAAGATAAACAACATTCAATCAAGAGGATTCAAAATCAATTCAGGAAGGTTACACAAATATTTTTGGCTTTTCTGATTAAGATTGAACTATACACAAACTTAAAATCTTTTTGATCTTTTCTAGATAGAAATATACACGTATTCACACAAACTATTTTTGATCAAAGACACGAGCAGAGGATCAAATCAGGCTAACTTATAGCAAAAAATGATACAATAAAAACATAAAAGAATATGGGATCATGTCATGGATTACTATTTATTCATACGTAATAAGCACATAAACAAGTAATTCAAGTTGACAATATTATAAGATTTGAAACTATAAGCATCTTTGTATCACGTTCTTGTGTGTTAAGGTATTAATTATAAGATATACAACGTGTACCCCACTGATATGCTACAGTAATGTAAGTTGCACTATCTCAAGGCATCTAAGATTTTTCCAATTATTTTCTAAATTTTCAGAATGAAGCTACATCAATTAGCACAGGAAAAATCAAGCAGAATCCATAAGGATTATCAGGAATCATAAGATTCAGAATCGAGTGATTCATTTGTCTTGGTTTCATTTGATTTCTTTAGTGAATATTGGTATGATGATTCAGGATAATGAATATGGTGTTTGAGTATTCGGGTAGGGGAATCCAACTTTTATCTGGATTTGATTTCAATGAATCATGAGTGGTTCAAGGGTGAATACATGCTCAACGGTTAATGTAGAGACATGTCTTGATTCAATCTCTCCTTGCATACTTGTGAGTATGGGCAGTGAGATGAACAACATTAATTGTGCTAACGACATAACCCGAAACTGATCTCAGAAGAAAATTATTGCCAAAATCTAACATCCTTTATCTGATAATGATCTTTTCTATTCTTTTACGCGCACACACTAGCAAACATGGGTTCAAATCACAGTTGTAATTTAGATTTAGTTTCCACACTACTAGTGATTCAAAGACGCATACAGCCTATTGACAATTCAAATTATCTGTAAATAAGCAGATTAAAAACATAATAATTTAAACAATTAGGTAAGCATGACGCAATCATTTCCCATATGAGCAGTCTATGGCGTTTAGATCATTTCTGATGTACTATCATTTCCTCTTTTCTTAAGTTAACTTTGAAATTTTCTCCATTTTCTATTTTGTTTTTGATTCTGTAACATATTTTGAAGATTAAAAGAACTATACAGAAATTTTAAGAGAAACAAAATTTAACTTTCATGAATTGAATTGATTTAAGAAAAACAAGTTTTCACTTTGGATTGAACATTCCTATCAAGTTGACAAGATGCTCAAAACGGGATCGATCAAATGCCTTAGTGAAAAGATCAGCAAGATTGTCATCCGTGTGAACCTTTACAAGTTCAATTAAATGCTTTTCAGCACAATCACGGATGAAATGATGGCGAATTTCAATATGTTTCGTTTTGGAATGTTTCACCAGGTTATTTGTGATGGACATGGTGGCATTGTTGTCAATGAACAGAGGAGTTCCAGTGAAGTTTAAGCCATAGTCTCTCAATTGCTGCTGAATCCACAATATCTGAGAATAACCGCTCGCCGCAGCAATGTATTCTGCTTCACAAGTTGAGACAGAAACCGTTGACTGCTTCTTACACTGCCAGGAAACCAGTCTGTCTCCCAAGAATTGACATCCACCAGAAGTTGACTTTCTGTCAAGGTTACAACCGCCATGGTCTGAATCAGTATAGGCTTTGAAGTCAAATGACTGCTGCTTAGAGTACCAAAGACCCAATCGGGGTTTCCCTTTCAAGTATATGAAAATTCTCTTCACAACTATCATGTGGGACTCCTTCGGTTATGACTGAAACCTTGAGCACAAGCACACAGCATACATTATATCGGGTCTTGAAGCTATGAGATACATAAGTGATCCGATCGTCCCACGGTACAATCTGCAATCCACATCCTTTCCATCTTTGTCGGGATGCAGACCATGATTGACTAGGATAGGTGTGCCATAAGTGCTGCTATCATTCATCTTGTATTTTGACAAGATGTCATGCACATACTTAGTTTGATGCAGATAAATGCCATCCTCTCTTTGACTGACTTGCAGACCTAGGAAGAACGACAATTCACCCATGTTACTCATTTCAAACTTGGACTTCATCACCTATTCGAATTCCCTACACATCCCTTCATTTGTAGATCCAAAAATAATGTCATCGACGTAGACTTGTACAAGAAGAATGTCACCTCCTGCTTTCCGTATGAAGAGGGTCGAGTCGATCTGTCCACGGTCGAAACCATTAGACAATAGATGCTTAGATAATGTCTCATACCATGCCCGAGGTGCTTGATGAAGACCATAAAGTGCTTTGTCGAGCTTATACACTTTATTGATATTATGCGGATCTTCAAAGCCGGGAGGTTGAGTGACATAGACCTCTTCATGTACTTTTCCATACAGGAAAGCACTCTTCACATCAAGTTGATAGACCTTGAAGCCAACATATGAGGCGTAAGCCAGAAACAGTCGAATGGCTTCAAGTCTAGCAACTGGGGCATATACTTTCGTGTAATCCAAGCCCTCTTATTGATAAAAACCCTGAACAACCAATCTTGCTTTGTTCTTCACCACAACATGACGATCATCCGTCTTGCATTTGAACACCCATCTGGTGCCAATTGGTTGTACGCCCCTTGGCAAGTCAACCAAATCCCACACATGCAACTTTTGGAATTGAGACAATTCATCTTGCATCGCCTCAATCCAGCAGTTGTCAGCGAGAGCCTCTTTCACATTCTTCGTCTCTATCTGGGACACAAATGTAGCATGCAGACATGTTTCCATGACACCAGTGTCAAGTATCTCTGAGTACAGACTAGTGTTCTCAGTAATGGTTCGATGACGAGTTTGAACACCGGCATGAGGATCACCAATAATGTTGTCAATTGGATGATTCTTATGCACTCTCGCCTCTGGTACATTCGGTTCCTAAATTTCTGAATCAAGGTTCGTGCTTAACTCCCCCATATCCTGTGTTCCAGAAGAAGAAGATTCAATGTTAATTGGATCAACTGGAGCTTCATTTCCTACACTAGTGTTAGCATTAGCTTGAGCGTCATTTCCTTCAACATGAACATCTTCACTATTATCAACATTAAGAGTTCCAGATGCAGATGCAGCATTGGAATCTGGAGTTACACTCGGTACAGTAGCACGAGTTGAGAAACTGTAGTCATCACCGCCACCAAATAATTCATATACATTTGCGGCATCAACTGCAGACAAATCAGGAAGATTGAATGACTTGAATAGCGCATTATAGTCAAAACTCCAAGCTGGACTAGTTGGTTCTTGTGGAATGCTGTGTTTACTACAATCCACTTCAAACCATTCCTTGACAGTACGCGTTCCTATGTTGTACACTCTCTTGCAAGGCGAGTTGGCAACATATTCTAAGAAGATGCCTTCCACCGCTTTTGCATGAAACTTAGACTTGCGGTCTTTGTACTGTAGCAACAAGGAACAGGGACTACCAAAAGGAACTAGGTAATCAAGATTGGGAGTTCGATTGTTGATCAACTCGTAACAAGTCTTGTTGTGCCTCTTCACAACCAGAACTCTGTTCAAGACGTGACAAGCTGTATTAACTGCTTCTGCCTAGAAAGTGACAGGAAGCTTTGCATCCGACAACATTGTCCTTGCAGTCTCAATCAATGTTCTGTTCTTCCGTTCTGTGACTCCATTCTACTGAGGTGTGTACGGGGCACTAAATTCGTGACGGATACCCTTCTTCAGACAGAAAAGTTCCATCAAGTTATTCTTGAACTCAGTTCCATTGTCACTCCTTATTCATCTAACCTTCAACTGGCAAAGAGATTCCAAGCTCAGGATCAGGTATTGAAGAATGTCAGCAGTTTCGTCCTTCGTACCTAAAAAATGCACCCAAGAAAAACGTGAGAAATCATCAGTTACAACCAGACAGAATGACTTACCTACAATACTCCTGATACTTATGGGGCCAAACAGATCCATATGTAATAGCTCCAAAGGGGTATCGATGGAGTTTTGGAGCTTGGGCTTGTGAGACTTTCGTTGCTGTTTGCCCTTTTTACAAGGCATACAGTCATCTGCAACGGTATATCTTAGCTTAGGAACACCGGTTACCAAACTGTTTCAGACTAGATGATTCATTTTACGATAAGAAATATGTCCGAGTTTCCTATACCACAAGATAGAGTCAAGTTCTGTCGCTTTGGTAAGCATACAGGTAGCAACTTATGAGGTGGTTGTTGCCACGCTCATATCAATCTGATAGGTGTCATTTGTCCTTGGCGCTCTCATCAGAATCCAGTCTTCAGGAACCTCAAAACCAGGTTTGAGTATCAAGCATTCATTCTTGTCAAACATCACCGAGTACTCCTTGTCGCACATTTGGGAGACACTCAACAGGTTATGCTTCAACTGCTCACAAAAGTTGACATTGTCAAAGCTAACACAACCATTTGACACCACGCCTTGACACGTGATACTACCGCCTTTCTCTCCATCAAAGGCCACATAGCCGCCTCTGAATGGTTTCATGTCTTGAAACAAGGCCATGTTTCCTGTCATGTGCCGGGAGCATCCACTATCTACATACCAACGGTTAGAGATAGTACCCTTCGGATGTCCCTGCACGAGTCACAAAAAGAATTAGTTAGATTTGGAGACCCAAGCCATAGTGGTCTTGGGTCGTCCGTCTTTTTCAAAATAAACAACCTCTTTTAACTCACAGTCGTGACTGTTCAAAATGGATGAATCTTTAGAAGAATTGGGACTTGGAGATTGAGAATTTTTAGATTTGGCAGTCCAGGACTCTTCTGTTTCTTAACTGGAACAGTAGACTTAGGTTCAACAACAGCCGGTGAACTAATGGAAGCTTCACCTGATTGACCTCTAGTCAGCTGTTCTAGCTTTCTCAACCTCTTATTCCTTCTCCTCTTCTGTGGCTTAGAAAGTTTCACCACAGATTTCTCACCAGTAGGTGTACTACCAGAGGTAGATACACAAGGTATAGCAGGTTGCTTTCCCTTTCTTGAAACAGATGGTTTAGCCTCAGAGGTTATCTTTGGCTTTACCATCGGTTTTACTGGTGGTTTCACCACATTTGTTTTTGGACTTTTGGGATGCTTCACTTGTGGTGACTTAGGGATGACAGCCGGTTGTGAAACAATAGGCCGTTTCCCTTGGTTCTTAGAAGGGCAGTTCACAAGGATGTGACCTACCAGACCACAGTGAAAGCAAGTCCTCTTGTCTGTGTAAGTCCTCCTATAAGGCTCATTAGATCTAGCATTAGATGACTCAGCATGATGAGCAGGAGGAGTTGGTTTGTGAACAGGAGTTTGACCCGATATAGATTGGTTTTTGGGAGTATAGTATTTTTGCAAATTTTCTTTATAATCCAGCCCATAGTGAGCTGAAAAAGCTTCTTTCTTAACTTGATTAAGATTTTTATACCCTCCATAAAGCATTACCTTTAATTTATCATTTGATTCAATGATATCGGGTTCAGTTAAAATACAATTGTCACTATTAGTGATAATGTTTTTCTTGACTTTCTGTTCAGTTAACAACTCCTCAGATACTACTCCTTCAGGGCAGGTGTTAACCGACCCATCATCAGAAGCAGTAAAGAACTCCTCATCAGATGCGGAGTTGGCCTTACTTGAGGAATCATCCTTGTTAGAGGAATCATCCTTACCTGAGGACTCATCAAGGCAAGTTAGATCAATGTCTACTAAGCCGTTGACAAATTTCCCGCTAACTGGTGGAGGAATGGCATTAGTACCCAGCCCTAAGCCATTCATTTGTCTCACTACAGATTCGTAGTGTTCCACCACAAAACGAGAATTTTTCAACTTCTCATTGGTACATTTCAACAGCAAGATCTCATTTTACAGCTTGTTGATCTCATTGTTCCTTTTCTCTAACCCCTTATATGCAATATCCAAGTGAAGCTGTTGATCGCTCATTTTAAGTGAATAATCACGTTTTTCTTTCTTCAACGTTTCAATTGAATCTTTAAATCGTTTTTCGTTTTCTTTGTAGCTTAAAGCTTAAAGCTTAGAGTTTCCAATTTTTAAGCCTGGACATTTGGAACAAGAAATAATAGTAAAAGGATTAGAATCTACCTCATTTGATAAATGTGATGCCTCTCCGATAGCCATGAGGGCAACAGCAGTTGTAGACTCTTCTCGGTCAGCCACAGAAGCTTCCCGTTCCTCAGCTTCCTTCTCCTTAGCTTCCTTTTTCTCAGCTTCCATCATCTCTATGATCTCAGCCATGAGACCAACTTGAGTTTGTGCAATGATGGCATCCTCCAGATGAACACCCCAATCAAATCTTTCATCCTGTTGAGCTACCAGTGCATTGGACGTTTCACTTTGGCTTTGATTGTGGTTGTTTGAGTTGTTGTAGCCTTGGTTGTTTCCTTGGCTAGGTCTGGTGAAACCCAAAGCCGGTGCTCTGTCCTTTTGACATTCATGAGCAAACTGTCCAAAGTTCAGACACTTGTAGCACTTAGCCTTGGATTTGTCAAAACCAACCTTGGCATTAGAATGCCCGCCAATGAACTTTCTTCCTGTTCTGTTCAGGAAACGCTTGGCTCTCCTCAAGATCATGGCCAAATTCCACTGAATGTCCATGTCCTCCATATCATCCGGATCCACCTGATTGAAGTCTTCTTCTATTGTTTCAGGATCCGTTAGCTTGCCGCCAATGAAGTTCTCATAGGCAAGCATGCATGAAGAGAATAAAGCCACATGATCTTCAGCTATCTTGGCTATTGATGATTGGTTAGCTGAAGATGTGGGTGAAGGATTTCTTGAGGGATTCCGGTGATGAGATCCAGAACCAGAACCAGATGCTGCATAGCATGCATGACCACCACAAGCCTTTACAGTTTCTTCCTCATGAGAGTTTTCAGAGAAAAAGGCAATTCCAGAGCCCGATGACTTGGTTGTAGAAGACGTCCCATGATACATTGAAGGGTCTTGTATATGAGGTCTTCCTGAGCTCTCCTTCCTTTTTAGGTTCATTTCATGAGCTTGAACCTTTCCAATTGCCTCATCAATTGTCATCTCATAGAACTTAGGATTCTCTCTCATCAGGGTTGTATACATCTCAAACTTGGGAGGCAAAGCATCCAGAAACTTTTCAACTAGTTCTTCATAAGGATATTTTAGCTCAAAAGCTTTCAACTCGGTCTGCAGATGATATAATCTAGAGAAGAGCTCGTCTATAGATTCTATCTCCAGAAATCTGAAGCACTCATACTGCTTCCTGAGGAGATCTCGTTTACTTTTCTTGATGTCACTATTTCCCTCGAATCTTTTTTGTAACGCCTTCCAAAGATCCTTGGAGTTATCATATCCTCTGAAACTGTGGAATAACTCCCTAGTCAAGTCCATAGTGATAGAACCGTGAGCCTTCTTCTCTCGATCATAAACTTTCTTTTCTTCCTCATCGAGTTTAGAGATAGGCTTGGGCATTACTTTATCAAGGTAAATGTGTGTGGGATGCTTATATCCCTTTAGAATTGGTATCCATAATGAAGAATCGGTATAGGAAATGTAATGATCAAAGCGTGCTTTCCAGTTAGAATAATCATTTACATTTAGCAACTTTGGCGGTTTCTAAGGTGTTTCGATCTCATTGTCATAGTTTAGAAGATTACCGAGATTCTGAAGATTTGACATGGTGAACACTTAGTCAAAATTCAGAAAAGTCAGAGACACTTGCGCACTTGATATTAGCCTTGCGCACTTAGAGAAATGGTCTTGCGTAGTTAGGATTTGCTCTTGCGTACTTAGTAAGTACGCAGGAGTAAATGATAAGTACGCAGGAGATAACTTAAGTACGCACAAGATTGGTCTTGCGTACTTGATAAGTACGCAGTAAGACTGAACTTTTTACCAGATATGGTAAGTATGCAGGTAACCTTTTCACCAACTCTCACCAAACTATTCCGGTCACTGGAATCTCACCGGAGTTGGGAAAAATCACACAGATGAACAAACAAAATGAGCCAAAGGGGCAGAAACTTGTTTCTAACGAACCTTTGTTGCTCAAAACACTCAAATACACAACAAAAGTCGAGTTTTTGAGTGATTTTTGCTTCTAAAATAGCGCTCAAGAGCTACCCCTATTTTATCATAAAAATCAACAAAAATACACACTTTTGCTTGTAAAATCTCTGTAGAAAACTCTCCAAACACATTCACAACACTCAAAATCAAGAGCAATGCTCTGATACCACTTGTAGGTCCCCCGGGTGTGGCAGATCCTCACATGCAAGTGTGTTCCTGAGTCGGACCGGGTGCGGAATGCCCGTGACTAGGTGGAGAGTCTTACAACACAAAGTAAACCGACAAGAGAATCACTTTAAACTTTCATCTATTATAAACACTTGAAGGTTACAGAGAGAAATACTGAGTATACAATGTCTGAGTATTTGCCTGCGTACTTGTCTACTGTCAACCTATCCTAATTATACACGACCTGATCTCTGCGAACTTAGCAAGTGCGCAGGGCAAATTGCTCATGCGTACTTGCTCTTAGCAAGTACGCAGAGTATTCTTGCGTGCTTGTTAAGTACGCAGGAACTAATTCCTGCGCACTTACTAAATGCACAAAACACTTAGAGAATTCAGCAACTATCAACATGCATTAGTAAATACAACTCGATAACTAATAAATACAGACACTTACAAACAAAGACAAATACATACAATGAAAGTACAAAACTAAGACTCTATCCAGAGTGTTTGTCACACGGATAGTGCTTCAACAAAGATCTCTTCTCACGATAATCTCTCATATAAGGAATCTTCACACGATAAGAAGCACTTGAAGAAGATTCTCCTACATGAACTTCTTTTGGAGTTTGAGAATGAATAAACTTTTTTCTCAACAGGTTTTGATTCAGGCTTCACCTTCTCAGGGACTACATGCTTCTTCCCTTTGTTTTTGTAAGGACAGTTCACCACAATGTGTCCTATCTCAACAATGAAAGCATGTACGCCTGTATTTATAATCTCTGACATATGGAACTCTCCTTGAATTTGAAGAACTTCCAAATGTATAATTTCCAGATGAATTAGAATCAACCTTTGAGTCTTCTTTCTTAACCGCTTTCGGTATCCCCTCTACCTTAGCTTCATCAAAATATTCATCATCACTCTCATCAGAATACACCATATCTTATGTACAGCACGTACTGGCTTGAACTTATACTTCCAAGTCACATTCTTAGTCTTTTGATCTATAAGCTTCACTCTTTTTCCCTTCTGTGGTTTTAACCTTTCATACTTCCCCGATCCACCTTCTCTCTTTATCAAATTGGCAATCACATCGGCTAATCCACACTTAGATCTATTAATCAATGGTTTCGTTGCTAGACCATTCATTTCACACCTTGACAAGGTATTGAAATACTTGATCCTAGGCTTTATATGGGGTGCAGTCCTCCATCTTGAATCGGCTCAAGATTTCCTTTACATACTTGGACTGATGAATAAAGAAACCATCTTCCTTCTGATTAACTTGAAGACCTAGGAAAAATGATAACTCTCTCATAGCTGACATCTCAAACTTTGATTTCATAATACTCTCAAACTCTTTGCATAACCCTTCATTTGTAGAGCCAAAAATAATATCGTCTACATATATTTGTACCAGTAGGTATTCTCCCCCTGCTTTCTTAATGAATAAAGTCGAGTCGATATGTCCACGAACAAAATCATTCGCCAGAAGATGTGTAGACTACGTTTCATACCACGCTTGAGGAGCTTGATGAAGACCATAGAGAGCTTTATCAAGCTTGAAAACTTTAGACGGATTAATTGGATCTTCAAACCCCGGCGGCTGACACACATAAACTTCCTCCTTGACTTTACCATATAAGAAAGCACTTTTTACATCTAATTGAAACACCTTAAAACCTTTGTAAGAAGCAAAAGCAAGAAACAACCTTATAGCTTCAAGCCTAGCAACAGGCGCATAAACCTCGGTGTAATCAATTCCCTATTGTTGATTGAAACCTTGTACAACTAATCTTGCCTTATTTTGCACCACAACACCTCGATCGTCTTTCTTGCATTTAAACACCCACTTTGTACCAATTGGATATACACCCTTTGGAAGATCTACAAGATTCCAAACTTTAAGTTTGTCAAACTGAGCAAGTTCTTCCTGCATAGCCTCTATCCAATTGTTATCACTCAACGCCATTTCGACATTCTTTGGTTCGACCTGAGAAATAAAACATGAATGTGAGCATACATCAAAAACACCAGTCTCTAAACCTAGGATTAAGAATTGTACCAACTCTGTCACTCCTAATTCTTCTGACTTTCTATTTGAACAAATTCTCTAAACCTAGGATTAAGAATTGTACCAACTCTGTGGTTTCGTCTTTAGAAGCAAGGAACTTAACCCATGAAAATCTAGAGAAATCATCCGTTACCACCAGACAGTAAGATTTACCGCCAATGCTCCTGATATAATCGGTCCAAACAAATCCATATGTAGTAGCTCCAAAGGAGTTAAAATAGAATTCTTTGTCTTAGATTTGTGAGACTTCTTATGTTGTTTCCCCTTCTTGCAAGGAATACAGTCACCAGGAACTGAAAATTTCATTTTTGGAACACCAAAAACCAGATCATTCTTCACACGATAATTCATTTTTCGATAATTGATGTGAGCAAGTTTCCTGTGCCACAAAATAGAATCTGACTCAGACGCCTTGGAGAGTAAACAAGTAGGAATTGAATCCGTAGTAGTAGCAACACTCATGTCTAGGACATATGTGTCATTTCTCCTTGGAGCCTTCATTAGAATCCATTCGTCAGGAATCACAAAGCCCGGTTTCAATATTACTCAGAATCATTGAAATGAAATGAAAATTTCTTGTCACCCACTTGAGATACACTTAAAAGATTATGTTCAAGTTGCTCCACATAGTTTACTTTCTCAAATTTGACTTTTTCATTCTTTAAAGTACCCTGACCAGCTATGTACCCGCCTTTATTTCCAGCAAAAGCGACATAACCACCATCAATATTAATCACATCTTCCAACAAACGAATATTCCCTGTCATATGTCGAGAACAACCACTATCCACATACCACGTATTGTTGATAGTCCTCCTTGGTTGTCCCTACATAAACAAAGAAAATCAGTTAGAGATTGGAACCCAAGCCATTGTGGTCTTGGGTCGTCCAGATGGATCAAAATAAACAACTTCAAATAACTCACAATCAACATTGTCATCAACCTTTGGAAAATAAGATTTATGATTAGACCTTTTCAAAGAAGACATAGGTTGATTTATTGGAAAAACATTATTAGATTTATGATTATCAGATTCAGGAATTTCCCAAAATTTCTTTAGTTTTCTGTTACGTCTTATTCGTTGTGGTCTAGAAAGTTTGACCTCAGGTTGAGACTCTTTTTGAATTCCAACAGGTGGAATCTCAAACTTCTTTTGAAAACTAACATGTTTAAAAATAAGCTTATCATGTTGCTTAAATCCCGAAGATTTAGCAAATGATTGACAATGCATATTCTTTTCAACACACTTAGGCTTTTCCCCATTTTGACTTTTCAGAATCGTCACTGCTTGTTTTTGTGAGGGATCACACTTTAATTTGCCTTGATTCTTTAAAGGACAGTGAATCAGAATATGACCAGCCTCATTGCAATGAAAACAAACTCTTCTATCATGATGATTTATGATATAAGGAGTTTTTCTTGAGTTTGATGACCTGTCTGATGAACAAGCTTCAAAAGATTTGTCTGAACAATTGAATGACTTCTTTGGAATAAAAACTTGTTTAGTCACCGTCGATGAATTCTTCTTCTGATAACCAGCAGCAACAAATCCACTTGATTGTAGCATTTTTGAGAGATTAGATTGAATAACTTTCACCTCATCCGGTTCTGTTAAAGTGCATCTATCATGGGTAACATTCTTCACTACTTTTGGTTCATCAATTTGCACTTCCTTTGGAATGCCTTCAACCTTATTATCATCAAACACCTCATCCTCAGAATCAGAATCATAGATCATATCTTCACCAGTTACTGGATTCACCTTCAACACTGTCTTTGAATCAATTTCCTCTTCATGAATAATCTCTGGTTCAACCACATAATTTGCATTGAATGGTGGAGGAACAAAACCAATTCCAGCAACCCTCTTAGTAGGATCAGCATTATCATTAAAGTAATCCAATACTACAGATGAATTTTCAAAGTTTTCCAGCTTTCTATGTAATTTGATCACCTCAGATTCTTTATCAGAAATTTTTCTGAGCGACAATTTCATTTCGCTTCTCAATCTCAGCATAAGCCATATCCAGATGATATGCTTGTTCCTTATATTTCAATCACAAAGAGTTCAAATCTCTTTTCAAAGACTCAATTCTATCTATACACAATTTATCATTATCTTTCAATTTTTGATTAACTGAATGCATTGATTTCATATCACAAATTAAATTTGTGTTATCATCCATTACTTTTTGTATTTTATATTTTATACTTGTGCAATTTGAGCAATAAATGTGACAGACAGAATCTTTTACCTTTGAAGGATCTGACATATCTGCCATGAAGACTTTTGCAATCGGGATATTTTCAGAATCAGCACCATCAGAAGAATTTTGAGTTAAAACAATATCATCTTCAGATACACCAGACGCAATCTCAGTCTCACCATTTTGTACTTGATCACTTCCTTCATCAGCACTTGGCAAAATCTCACCATCACTTGAGCTATCATCATCAGTTGACTCTTCAGATTTAGTAGAATGAATCTCAGCTACAAATGTTTGACTTACCGAACCAACCAAATCTTCAAGATGAATACCCCAGTCATAATTTTCATCATTCTGAGCTACCAAAGCCGATGATGCAGATGCATGATTAGAATTTCCAGAATTAGAAGAACCATGTGACTGATTACGATTGTTCTGAAAGTTATTAGGCTTCTTCTGGGAATCAAATTCAACTTTCGGCTTCACACATTCTATGGCAAAATGACCATACTCTTGACAATTATAGCAACAAACTTTGGTTTTATCAAATCCCATGCGTGAACGACTGTTAGACCCAATATACTTTCTTCCAGTCTTCTTCAAAAAATCCTTTGCTTGTCGCATAAGCATAGCCATATTCCATTGAATGTTCATCTCTTCTAGATCAACAGGATCAGTCTGTCTGAAATCTTCTTCAATAACCTCTGGATCATGAATTTTTCCTCCAATAAAATTTTCATAAGAAGCCATAAAGGAAGAAAACATTGCTAGATAATCATCAGCAACTCTTTGATTCAAACTATGTGTTCCAGATGACGAAGAATTTGTATTTGCAGAGAAATCTGATGTCACACCCCAACCGACGGCGGAATACGTCAGGGCGGGACATGTAGACTGTTCATGAGCACAAGGTTGACTACATTTCAATAATTTAATCATCAAATTTTATTTCAAACACAACCAAATTCAAACAAGTACATACTTGAAATACATAATATTCTTTATTTAAATTTAACTCAGTCCAAAGACTATGTGTAGCATGTCTTGATCAAACTCACATATTAGCACCTGAAACATGAATAAAATAAAGTCAACTAAAAAGTTGGTGAGCATACACAGGTTTATACATAGATAGTGTGTAGATATAAATAATCAAATTCTTACATAACATGATAAAATAAGACATTTATGGGGAGCATCCATTGTGTAACCAAAGTACAATCAAACCTTTGTAACTAGCATGCAAATTGTGTTGTCGGTAACAATCACCCCAATCTGGATGGGTTTGTCAGACTCAATAGATCTATCATTGTTAACCGTCGGCTTGAATAGTTAATGATTGCACATAAATTGCACACAAAAGTTAACACACCTAGCACTCAAACATAAAGCTCAAATTTGCACACATGAATGTAAAGAGGATTTGTGTTTGTATAGTTTGTGTAAATGTAACAATTGTATGTATAGTGTTCATGTTTCACCCCAAAAAGTGTAAAAGTGTGAAAAGGGGCTATGTAATACTCACTTGATTCGAAGGTGTAGCTAGCACGTGTGACTAGGTAGTAAAATGATCCTTGCAACTCACCACGTTAACCTAGTGTGTAATGTATATTGAATTAATAGTGGGTACAATAGTCTATGTCTAAGTCTATGATTGAATTGGAGGTGTGTATCAAGAGTTGGAGTTGTAGGTGTTAGTGGTTCATACTTGAATGAGGTGCTTTATAAAATGAGAAATTCAAACGAATAGTCTTAGAATAATTAGATTAGGTTTTGGGTTTGTGTAAGGCCCCTTTCCCGGGTAACCTCACTTGTTGGATTTACTCATAAACATAGTCATTAATTCACTGAACTTTTAACTAAAAACATTCAAACACACCGGAAACATTCAACATTTGAGTACATTACAGCGGAAGTCTTAACATTCAAAACATTAACCATTGTCTAAACAAAACATAAGGTGGGATGTCAGTCTCATGCCGGGCAGCCTTCACGCCTTCGCACGACCCTTTCCTTTGTTACCTGAAATGTATACTAAAAGTCAGCTAACGCTGTTGAGTTCTAGTTTAAGGACAATCATACATAATACTTATCTTATCATGAATATTTTATATATATGTGTACATAACATACGTAATATTCGTACTTTTACATATTCTTTACTTTACTGTTCTCACATAACATTCATTTTTATGTATATACATACGTACATACATTCTTACTTTTGGGGGGAGAACAGTTATTGGCCATAATCTTAAGGGAGATCAACCCATCATACTTGTCGCGAATGTCACAAAGACATCGCAGTGAGAACTACCGTCGTAGCCCTTTTCATTAACCGTCCGGCTCTAGAATACCGTCCGTCGAAACTTAAATCCGTCCGGCAACCTTTGTCCGTCCGCTCTTTACCGTCCTACCGTCGTAGTCCATCCTTTTGTCCGTTTGCCCTAGGGCATCCGTTTCCCACGCGACCATTATGTATACAACCGTTCTACTTTAGTTAAGGTAATTGCTTCGACCGTCCATTAGTGCCTTAATATACGTCCTAGCTTGCGAAGGAACGTTTTTGTCCCGGTTGCAAAATAGTCACGTGGTCGTCCGTCTACCGAAGTAGCCGTTGTCATAGAAGGGTTCATAACGTTTACATACATTCATAACATGCAATATATATACATATAAAGCAAGATTTCATTCATTTATGTTATATCCTTCTTTTATTCATTCCTTATAATCATACGTTTCATTCTTTGTTCATAATTCATTTTCATATATAAGTATTTATATATATACGTATGATCACATTGACATTTATAGCATTTATTCATTTAGTGTATACACTTCAGCCCCAAAACATTTAAAATGATTTGCACATAACATAGAAGGGGGCACATAGATAAGCTTCTCTAGGTTGTGCTAAACAAAGGTCCAACAATGTCACTTCCGATCTAGACTAGGTAGTTAAATACACATTAGACTCAACCCCGACTCTAATGGTTAAATCATTCTAGACTTACTGACTTTACTTAACCGGCCTGCTGCCTGCAGTCTGCTGCTTGCGCACTTGCTAAGTGCGCAGGACCATGCTCATGCGCACTTGGTAAGTACGCAGGATCTTCCTCCTGCGTACTTGGTAAGTATGCAGGAAGTCCTTCTTGCGCACTTGGTAAGTACACAATACCTGGTTCCTGGACCAAAAATCCGTAATTCTTGCATGCTAACCCGATCATGCCAATCTTATAATTTTCTTTGATCAAAACATGCGGTTTTCATTCTAGGTGCTAGTTATAGGCTTATTATCAGGTTTCATCCAGAAAAAACATCTCCTATTTAGCTAAAACCCGAGAAACCCAAAAATGAACAAAAACTCAGATTATGGTTGAATCGTTACTGGATTGGAACTCTGATTCGGAGGTTTTGCTCATGAGCTCAGCTGTAACGTGCTCCTTCAATCTTGTGTCGATCCGTCGACTTTCTCTCTCTAGACCCGAGCTCTCCTTTCTCTCTCTAGGATGGTGAAATGAAGGTGAAGTGGAGAAAGTGGGCTGCCTTGCCCCTTATATACCTGGGCTTCCATCGGCCCGTTGGAGCCGAGCCCAAGCCCATCCGTTCTTATTTCGTTTTATGGCGTTTAAATCTCTATCGTATTATTATTTACTTATTTACTATTTTTAGGATGTTACAAGTCTACTCTCCTTAAAGAGGTTTCGTCCTCGAAACTGTTTATACGTTAAACAATTGAGGATATAGTCCCCTCATCTCGTCTTCTTTTTCCCATGTAGCTTCTGACCCTTTTTTGTGCTTCCATTGTACTTTAACTAACTGAATCGACCTATTGCGTAGTCATTTCTCAGCTCGGTCAATAATGGCTATCGGCTCCTCTATATAATTTAGACTGTTATCCACTTCGATCTCGTCGTAAGGTATGTGAGCTGTGTCGTCAGCTAGGCACTTGCGTAAGTGTGACACTTGGAACGTAGGGTGTATTCCACTAAGCTCAACGGGTAGGTCGAGTCTGTAAGCAACTTGACCCACTCTTGCTAAAATCTTGAAATGTCCGACAAACCTTGGACTTAATTTGCCACGTCTTCTGAATCGAATGATTCCTTTCCATGGTGATACCTTTAACAGTACCATGTCCCCCACTCGAAACTCTAAATCCCTTCTTTTCTTATCCGCGTATGATTTATGTCTGTCTTTCGCAGCTTTCATTCGAGCCTTGATTTGATCAAATTTCTCGGAAGTAGCTTTAACCACTTCGAGACTTACAAAATCCTTTTGTCCAATTTCCCCCCAACAAACCGGGGTCCTACATTTCCTCCCATACAACATTTCAAATGGCGGCATGCCAATAGTCGAGTGATATCTGTTGTTATATGAAAATTCTGCCAATGGTAGATGGCTGTCCCAGCTCCCACCAAAGTCAATGATACAGGCCCGGAGCATATCCTCCAAGGTTTGAATGGTCCTTTCCGATTGTCCATCGGTTTAGGGGTGGTAAGTGGTGCTGATGTTCAGTCTAGTGCCCATTGCTTCATTGAATTTCTTCCAAAACCTTGATGTAAATCTAGTATCCCTTTCGGACACAATCGACAGCGGCATACCATGTCTGCTTACAATTTCCTTGATAAATACTTCTGCTAGTCTTTCTGACGAAGAAGTCTCACGTATTGGCAAGAAGTGAGCACTTTTCGTCAAGCGGTCGACGATCACCCAAATGGTATCATTGCCTTTAGTTGTTCGCGGTAGCTTGGTAATGAAGTCCATCGTGATCTCCTCCCACTTCCATTCCGGTATTGGTAAGGGTTGCATTTTACCGCATGGTTTCTGGTGCTCGGCCTTAACTAGTGAACACGTCAAGCACTTGTTCACGTATTCAGTCACATCATTCTTCATGCCAGGCCACCAGTACTCTTTCTTCAAGTCTTGATACATTTTGTTTGTCCCAGGGTGGATAGAATAGCGAGACTTATGGGCCTCATCGAGTATTTTGGCCCTAAGCTCGCCAATCTTAGGTATCCACATCCGGCCAAACCTAGTTCGTACACCGTATGCATTTGAATCTAAATTCCCTTATTGTCTTACTATTCTTTCCCGTTTTATATTTCTTTCTGACAGTGCTTCATCTTGTGCCTTTGATATTTCACTCATCAAATCTGGCGTTATAATCAGCTGACACGCTTTGATCCGGATAGGTGTTGATTCTTCCTTTCTACTTAAAGCGTCAGCCACAACGTTTGCCTTGCCTGGATGGTACAATATCTCACATTCATAGTCCTTCAGTAGCTCTAACCACCTTCTTTGTCTCATGTTTAATTCCTTTTGCTCGAAAAAGTACTTCAGGCTTTTGTGATCGGAGTAAATGGTGTATTTGACTCCATACAGATAGTGCCTCCATATTTTCAACGCAAAAACTACTGCTGCTAACTCTAGATCATGTGTTGGGTAGTTAACCTCGTGAATCTTTAGTTGTCGCGAGGCGTAAGCAATTACCTTTCCTCGTTGCATAAGTACGCAACCTAAACCCTGCCCTAAAGCGTCAGAATAGACTACCAAGTCTTCATTTCCCTCAGGTAGACTCAAGACTGGAGCTTGGGTTAATCGTGCCTTAAGTTCTTCAAACGCGTTGTTTTGGGTTTGACCCCATTCATACTTCACTTCCTTCCGTGTCAACTTAGTTAGTGGCAAGGCTATTCTTGAAAAATCTTGAATGAATCTTCGATAGTAGCCTGCCATTCCCAGAAAACTTCGTATCTCTGTTGGTGTCTTTGGGACGTTTCACTCCTTTACTGTCTCGATCTTTGCAGGATCCACCATGATTCCGTTTGGGTTTATTACATGACCTAGGAATTGGACTTCCTTAAGCCAGAACGCGCATTTGAAGAATTTTGCGTACAACTTTTCCTGCTTTAGCACCTCCAGAACCTCTCTTAGGTGACAGTGGTGATCACCCTCGCTTTTCGAATATACCAGTATGTCGTCTATAAAAACTATCACTGATCGATCCAACATTGGTCGACATACTCTATTCATCAAATCCATGAATGCTGCTGGTGCGTTGGTCAATCCGAAGGACATCACGAGAAACTCATAATGCCCATAACGCGTGCGAAATGCGGTCTTTGGTACGTCCTCTTTTCTTACTTTCAACTGATGATAACCCGACCTAAGATCGATCTTTGAGAACCAACTCGCACCTTGAATTTTATCAAAAAGGTCGTCTATTCTAGGCAGTGGGTATTTGTTCTTTACTGTCCTCTTGTTCAACTCGCGGTAGTCAATGCACATGCGCATGCTGCCGTCCTTCTTCTTTACAAATAGTACCGGAGCGCCCCACGGTGAGATGCTCGGTCTAATAAATCCTTTTTCTGTTAGTTCCTCTAGTTGAGACATCAATTCTTTCATTTCTGACGGAGCCAATCGGTAGGGGGCTTTGGCAACGGGCTCAGCTCCTGGCAATAAGTCAATCTGAAATTCTACTTCCCGATCGGGTGGTAACCCAGGTAGATCCTCAGGGAATACTTCCGGAAAGTTGCACACCACGGGTACATTCTTGAGTTCATTCATTTTCATTCTATCATCCATAACATATGCCAAATAAGCTTCACAACCGCGCCTCATGTAACTTTCGGCCTTGATCATTGAGATGATGTTCGGCATCGTGCAATTCCAATCCCCATAAACAGTAATTGAACTGCCGCTTGGAGCTTTGAGGTGTATCCTCTTACGTTTACATATGATTTGAGCTTCATTGGCAGCTAGCCAATCCATACCCAATACTATATCGAATCCTCCTAAGGTGAGAAGGAACAATCTAGAAGGGAACTTATGACCCTCTATTTCTATGATGCAATCCTCTGTTACTTGAAATACTGCCGAATTTTTACCAACGACAGTTTGTACGCTAAAGGCCTTTACTATGGTGTTGATAGTGCAATCCAGTTTTCGACTAAATGCATTTGATATGAAGCTTTTACTAGCACCAGAGTCAAATAGAATAGCAGCACGTTCATTGTTAACTAAAAACGTACCTGACACGACATCAGGGTTTCCCCTCGCTTCCTCTTCGGTCAGGGCGTAGGCTCTTGTCCTTGCCTTTGGCAGTTCCTGTTCTTTTTCTTTTCCCGAACTAGACTGTCCGTTTTTCTGCAGTCCCTGGTCATGTTCCCATATCTTCCACAGCTTTGGCGCTTGACATCCTTTAAGCATTCTCTTGAGAAGTGCCCCGGCCTTCCGCACTTGTTGCACACGGTGGTGCTGATTCGGCACTCGCCAAGATGTCGCTTCCCACACTTCTTGCAGGTTTCATTATCTTCTGTTCTTGGCTTCTTAACTTCAGTGTTTACATTCCCTTTCCCAATGCTCCTAGGCGGGTTCTCCCATTTCCTCTTTTGTGTCTCGGGTGCCGGGTCCTCATTGGCGTAGTCGTCGTAGACGATTCCGCTCAGATTCACTACCAACTCGAAGGTCGAGGGTAGGTTAGCTTTTACATGAACACGGACCCGCTGTGGTAGCCCCTTAACATAGTACTTAATCATTCGTTCTTCTATCTCAACCAGGTGGGGTACCAGTTGAGCTAGCTCATTGAACCTAGAAGTATACTGGCGGTGCGTCTTGCTGCCAGCCTTGAAGTTCAGGAATTCGTTTTCAACTCGATCAATTTCATTTTGGGGGCAGAACTTTTGGATTATTAGCTTCTTCAGGTCTTCCAATGTCATTCTGGCAAGAGCGTTTGGCGACTTTGTCCTCTGAATGTTCCTCCACCAACTTAGTGCCTCATTGGTGAAAGAATGAGCAACATACTTAACAGCCTGGTCCGGGCGACACTCGCTGATGTTGATTACGGCATTCATCCTTTCAATCCATTCGAACGTAGCCACTGAATCCTTGTTACCATCAAACTTGGGTGGGTCTCCATCCTTGAAACCTTTGTAAGTACACCCACGATTGCTTGATGCCACTCTTACTGCATCCCCGTCACTGTCATAAATTTTCTCTTCATTGTTCCCTTCATCCTCTTCTTTGCTTTTCTTTAGTGCCTCAGATAGTAGGTCAGGCAATATGTTCTTCAGAGTAAGTACAACCTCGCGGGCAATAGCATCCCTAACCTCGGGTTCCAACTATATAGGCCCTTGATTGCCGTCCCCAGTTGGGGTCACATTAGTTTCGTGCACACTCTCAGTGTGTTCTGCGTGCACACTCTCTTCCTCTTCACTTCTTCGATTCAATGGAGGTCTACCCACTCGGCCAGTGCGACCGCCTCGGCGTCCAGTTCTTCCTCCTCCAGCCATAGTTCCTAGTTTCCTAATGGTGATAAAGGGAATACATCAATGTCATTCTCTCAGATCATAGTCTTAGAACAGTACGAACAAGGTAAATTTTTAATTACAGTGACCGGTTTGTGATTAGAGATTTACATTGCTTTTCGGGTTCCAAAATCTTCAAATTGGTCGTGACATTGACATCTATTGGTTCTAGGTTTGGGTATCTATTCTTATCCAAGTGTATTAACCTTAGTACTTACTTACTGTGCTGGCGTTGGCGTTGGCTACCCAGACTGACATCCGTGCGTTGGTCCCATAATCAGCTTGAGTCCAGACATTTAATGAACACTTCTATGACAACGGCTACTTCGGTAGACGGACGACCACGTGACTATTTTGCAACCGGGACAAAAACGTTCTTCGCAAGCTAGGACGTATAAAAAGGCACTAATGGACGGTAGAAGCAAATGCCTTAACTCAAGTAGAACGGTTGCATACATAATGGTCGCGTGGGAAAACGGATGCCCTAGGGCAGACGGACAAAATGACGGACTACGACGGTAGGACGGTTTAAGAGCGGACGGACAAAGGTTGCCGGACGGATTTAAGTTTCGACGGACGGTTTTCTAGAGCCGGACGGTTTATGAAAAGGGCTACGACGGTAGTTCTCACTGCGATGTCTTTGTGACATTCGCGACAAGTATGATGGGTTGATCACCCTTAAGTTTATAGCCAAATGAATGTTCTCCCCAAGTAAGTATGTATGTACGTATGTATATACTCAATATGAATGTTATGTGAGAATAGTAAAGCAAAGAAAATGCAAAAGCTCGAACGTCAAGTATATTATATATATATAATACTCATGATAAGATAAATATTATGTATGATTATCTATAAACTAGAACTCACCAGCGTTAGCTGACTTTTAGTATACATTTCAGGTAAAGAAAGAAAGGGTCGTGCGATGGCGTGACGGTTACCCGACACAAGACTGACATCCCACTTTTATATATGTTAAGACAATGTTATGTATTTAACTGTTAAGACTTCCGCTGTCATGTTATGTTACGTTATGTAATGATTGAATTCGAATGTTTTAAATTTAAGATCAGTATTTGTAACTATGTTTATGAGTAAATCCAACAAGTGAGGTTACCCGGGAAATGGGGCCTTACACAGCAACACTGTGATTCATATTATGTGTTCCAGATGATGAAGAAGCTACATTTGCAGAGAAACCAGAATGACTTAGAAACCCAGAACAATGATCATTAGAAACATCTTGAGTACCACCAGAAAAGAACGCAACCCCTGCACCAGTTTTGCCAGAAGTCTTAGCAAAATACATTGAAGGATCTTGAATATGCTCCATATTGGTTTCCTTCTTCTTCATATTCAAATCATGCGATTGAATCTTGGCAAGAACCTCTTCAAGAGACATAGTTTTACACTTGACATTCTCTTTTATTAAAACTGAATACACATCAAATTTAGATGGTAATGCCTCCAAAAACTTATCATTTATTTCTTCAGTCTCATAAACCACTGAAGCACTTGACAATTCACTTAGCAAATGATAGAATCTCGTTGCAAGATCATCTAAAGATTCATTTTGAAAGTGCTTGAATACTAAGAACTGCTTTTTTAGTAATTCTTTTCTGCTTTTCTTAACATCCAAACTACCTTCACACCGCTTTTGTAACGCTTCCCACAATTGTTGAGAAGTCTTGAATTGTTTAAAACTATGATAATTTCTTTAGGAAGAGACATTGAGATATTCGCCATAGCCTTCTTTTCCCTATCAAATAGTAATTTTTCTTCTGTGGTAAAGCAGATACCGATTTAGGAACATCATCCTTTCCCATCCAAGTATATGTCGGATGTGTATAACCTTCCAAGATTGGAATCCATAAACTTGTATTAGTAAAAGACACGAACTGATCAAACCGATCTTTCCAGTTAGAATAATCTGCAAGACTTAACAATTTGGGTGGTTTCTGAGATGTACCAATCACGTTATCGTAATTTAACATGTTAGTCACTTGCACCATATTTGCCATTTTAAAATTTTTTTCCAAGTATTGAACAAGTACTACCCTCAGGCGAAGATAATAAGTTCGCTTCAAATCCAAACAAGCGAATTTGATATCAAGCGAACTTGATAAGTTCGCTTAAACAAGAAAATCCGGTAAGTTCGCCTATAGAATAAGTTCGCTTAAACTGTGAGAAGCGAACTTGATAAGTTCACTTGCTAAGTTCGCCTGCAACAAATCTCAGCAAGTTCGCCTGCTTCAGCTGTAACAAACTCAGCAAGAACTTCAACCCAAACACGAACAAACATCACCTAAAATCATCATTTCTCACAGATTAGAAGGAATTTGAAGAAATTGGACCGTAGGATTTAGTATTTTATGAATTAAAACACTTCTATCGGATTAATTTCACCAAAATCCACTTCAAATCCATGAATTTAGCAGCAAAATCAACTTCAAGAACTTGAAAACTCCATGGATACAAAAACTTCTAAAAATGATCAGTTTCTTGTCAAATTGTACCCAATAACGTCTCTAATGTCACACCCCGCCAAGGCGGAAACGCGAGGCGTAACATTCACTAGTTTTCAAAGCATATGATTACCGCAAACACATACATGATATTGGATACATAATCAAAGTTTAAATGTTTACATTCCAAAACATAACTTAGTTTTTATACAAAGTTTAAGATTTCTCAAATATGACTCAAAACCATGAGTTATACAAGTGAAATCCTTCCAAAAGCTGTATCCTCATGTATGTAAGTAACCTAGATTGCTAGCCTGGAGACCACGTTCATTTTCCTGAAAACATACTTAAAAATGTCAACACGAGGTTGGTGAGTTCACAAATTATTATAAAGAGTTATCATAAACCCAATGATTAAACCTGATCATTTTCACCTGATCAAAACCCTTTATTTAAACCTGTTCACTTAAACCTGATCAAAACTCTTTTGCTTAAACCTAATCACTTTAATCTGATCAGACCTCTTTTGTTTAAACTTGATCATTTTAACCTGATCAAAACCCTTTTGTTAAACCTGATCACTTTAACCTGATCAGAACTCTTTTGTTTAAACCTGATCACTTTAACCTGATCAAAACTCTTTTGTTAAACCTGATCACTTTAATCTGATCAGACCTCTTTTGTTTAAACTTGATCATTTTATGTGACACCCAGTAATTAAGGTAAATATCCATATTACATAAATGCACGTTCAAATCATATATTTTCCTGAAGTATTATTTTGAATAAGTAAAGTCAAGGAGTCTAGCAAAGAAACTTATATCAAAATAGTAATCTTTATGAATTACTAGGGAAATAAGCGATAATAAACCGCAAGGAACGTTGTTGGTGATTAACAAAACTTTTATTCCAAGTAAAGTCTAGTACCACGCTGGTTATAAAAACATAAATATTGGTGACAAAATTATTGAAAATAAACACAAAGAATATTGGTTCATGGTGACGAATTATTATTATGTGTGTACGTATATATTATAGTTAAACATTAACTATGACGGGTTAAATTAGTGGACGATTAAAATATAGTCGAAATACGAAATATAAAGAGTTTTAATCATAAAAGTTCATATATCGGGTAGTAGATCACGGGAGCGCCTACCGGGTATTTTACCTACTAAAAACCTATCAACTAGTATACATACAATCTACAAGTTGAATCAAACCCAAAACCCCCCCCCCCTTCTACCCCTCTCGGCCGAGACCACCCACCCACCACCCACTTTCCACCAAATCCACTAACTCCATCAAATCTTGTCATAGAGACCATTCTCATTCAAGTGTAGAGGTAACTCAAGGTCAAATCCATTCTATCAATCTTGAATGATAATGATGATGGAGTGTTGAAGCATCCAACACTCAAACTCTTCCATCTATATATATATATACGATATACTCACACACACACACTAGCACCATTCCACCTTTTATATTCAAGAACAAGTTCTAGAGAGCCTTAGTTAGAGCTTGGAGAAATTGAGAAGTTTTGAAGCTAGGGAGTCGGGTTCTGACAATAAAACGAGCATCCATCAACGTTCACTAGTGCAATCGTCGCCTAGCTTGACTAGTGGTAAGGAAACCGACACCAAACCCTAATTCCATCTCTTTTTCTTAATCTAAACATGTTGTTCATCATAATAAACAAAGAGGCTGAAAGATTAAAAGAGTTTTCTTAAAGATTTAACCTTATAAAGTATAAAAGTTAGGGTTTTGTATAAATATATATATAAGGGTCGAAAATTTGGTGATTATATACATAAATTGTTGTTGATTATTTTAGTGATAAGTTGTTGTTTCATGTGATGCTAAGTTTAAAGTAGATAAAAACTAAAATAGATGGATATATATATATCTATGTTGGTCGAAAATAATCATGCATATGTTCATATATGTTTGACTTGATTGAGAAACTAGAAGTGTTTAAAGTGTATGAATACATGTGTAAAAATGGAAACTAGGATATGCATACATGTATATACATGGGCCGAAAATGCATGTAAATATATATATATATATATATATATATATATATATGTGTATGTGTTGGATTTATGATAACCAAATGGATGGATACATAAATAGTAATGTAAATTTAATAAATAATTATGGATGTATTCTTGATGTTGGATGATTTTGATAAATAAGTTATAGATTAGAGAAAGTCTAAATAATACTTGAGGAAAAAGGAAAGATATAAGTGCATGTATACATGTAAAAATCCTATGGAATATATCTAGGTGTATATGTGTTTAAGTTGTAGAAATTGAATAATGATTTAACAATTGCATGTAAATATATATATATATATATAAACGTCATAATATATATTTATATATAACGAGAAACTTGTTAAATCGAAAGGAGATATGAAACGGCTAAACAAATGAAATAATATATATTTAGAACACGTTGATAACATAGAACGTAGACACGAGTAAAGAAATATAAAGACGTTCTGTTTGAGAATAAATAATAGTATGTTATCGTGAAACTTGTTTAAATATGTGTTGGATTGTTAAAACATGATTATACTCGTACGTACAAATGAATGCATGTTGAATATAAACACATGTTGTCAGAACAAGTAAATTGTATGAGTACGTGTTAACAAGGATTATGTACACGTAGGACTATTCGTATGCTTGGAACACTTTTGAACGACATTTGTGGTTTATATAATTATTAATACAAAATGATTATATGATGATACGTGAGATATAATATAAATATATTATATTGTGATGCAAAAATAATATTTGTTTTTGACAAACGTAACTAGTCACCAATATGAAAATATATTATTTTCTCGGGAAATAAGTAAAGCGTCTAGACTAGGAATAATAATCACCAACGGGTCGTCACGTTAAAACACGGTTTTATTAAACAAAAACGCACTTAACGGGATTCGTTAAGGCGGGTGAACAACTTGTGTTTAAGACGGTTAGTCTTAACATGTAAGGTATCCTTGTGTGATTAGGGTACGGATAAGCGGGGTTTACGGTTATTCAAGTGTTTGCTAGCAGTCATACTGACGAGGTGAGTTTCACTAATCCCCTTTTTTTTAAGTTTTCAAATGATTTGGGGTGGAAACATACTTGTAAAAGACTTTTGTGTGTAAATGAATTGAACTAATGATCTGACCGTATGTGTGTATTGAGGGAAAAGTAAAGCGCTTAAAGTCCTCTGAATAAGTTAGTAACCATTAGCTATTTTAGCCCGGGATTATATGGATAGTACTATTGGGGGTGACGCCTCCGGTCATGGTTAGTCGCGCTAACCAGGGGTCAAAAGGGCCGAATGACCGCATATTGTCTTACTCGCAAAAAGGCGAGGGGGAGGCACAAAAGGTCGGGGTTTGGTTACGGTCTCGTACATTACATACTATTTTGTATTCCTTGCAAGCTTACAAATGGGGTCAATAGATCGGATTAGTATTCAAATTCATTGGTAATACATGCAAAAGGGTTCTGATCAGGTTAAAGTGATCAAGTTTTAAGCAAAAGAGTTCTGATCAGGTTAAAGTGATCAAGTTTTAAGCAAAAGAGTTCTGATCAGGTTAAAGTAATCAAGTTTTAAGCAAAAGAGTTCTGATCAGATTAAAGCGATCAGGTTTTAAACAAAAGAGGTTTGATCAGGCTAAAGTGATCAGGTTTAAATAAAGGGTTTTGATCAGGTGAAAATGATCAGGTTTAAACATTGGGTTTATGATAACTCTTTATAGTAATTTGTGAACTCACCAACCTCGTGTTGACATTTTTAAGTATGTTTTCAGGAAAATGAACGTGGTTTCCAGGCTAGCAATGTAGGTTACTTACATACATGAAGATACAGCTTTTGGAAGGATTTCACTTGTATAACTCATGGTTTTGAGTCATATTTGAGAAATCTTAAATTTTGTAAAAACTAAGTTATGTTTTGGGTTGTAAACATTTAAACTTTGGTTATGTATCCAATATCATGTATGTGTTTGTGGTAATCATATGCTTCGAAAACCAGTGAACGTTACGCCTCGCGTTTCCGCCTTGGCGGGGTGTGACAGAACTTGGTATCAGAGCCATTGATTATAGCGAACTAGGAGTTTAAAATGGAACCTAGTCTATAATTTGAATGACTCATTAAAACGTTTTCATTGCATAAGCATTGCATAACTAGTCATCATGTAATATGGATATTGTAGTCACAAGCATGTCGTCACACTCTGACCCCGTCTCTGCCTCTGACTCCAATGAGAGACTTCCCGCCGCACGCCCTGGAAGTCGAGTGCAAGTCCGTAGCTCCACACCACCCAATGTCACCATGGGAGAACCGCCTATCGTCTACCGAAAGAAAAGTGGAGGACCAGTTATGGTAAAGAGTGCTAGGAAGAAGGTTCGATTTCCACGCAAGAGGACTCTGGCAGCCCGTGACCCGGAAGACTTGGAGACTGATGAGGAACCACCTAAGCAACGACCCTGCTACCACCCTACTGTGGGGAGTATCAGCTGGATGCCCCGTACACTGGCACGATGGAGGGAAATGGAGAGCATCCCCTCTACCTTTGAGCTCGGGGAGTCCTCCAACTCCCCAACACCCCTACCTCACACTGGGGAAGCCATGAGTGCCTACATTGGTAGCACGTGTTCATACGCACGAGGAGCGTCTTGATGACCTCCTAGATGATATCCGGGCACATGGGGATACAGCCACACGACTACGTCAAGGGCTCGGATCTCGTGTGCAGACTCTGGAGGACAGCACCCGAGACATGCAGGGTGCCACTGACTACCTAGAGTTGAGAGCTGATATGGACTGGCAGTTCACTATCACGGTCCGAGACATGGTGGAGGCGTTGGAGGAGAGGACTTTGGCTGCAGAGTTTGTGGCTAGGGCTAGCTTTGTCATGACAGGACTTGCCAAGATGATTGGGTTGTACTCCCACTTCTTCTTCTAGACCTATTACGGGCGGGTTGTGCCCGTAACACGTTATGTAGTTTAAAACTTTAGTACTGATGTGGTCATGTGAACCCATCCCTTTTGTATCCTTGTCTTTTGGGACAATGTACTATGTATGTTTTAACTATGTATGTGATGGTTTAGGTTGTGATGATGGTTTGTTTACGTTTGATGTTGTTGTATCCTTATGTCATGATCTATCATTATTATTATATAATGTTGTTTCTTTTTAAATGTTATGTTAGAAAGAACGTCATGGCACCTAAGCGAAGGACGCCCCGTAACACTACTAGTGGCAACAACGAGACGATTTCCTCAAACGTGGAACAACTCATAACACAGCGAGTAGCTGCCGCCATGGAACAGTATGAAGCAAATCGAAATAGTGGCGGAGGAAACGGCAGCGGTACCGGCGGAGGAGGTGCAGGAGGTAGCGGTACAGCAGGAGGTAGCGGTACAGCAGGAGGTTCCGGAGGTAATAAAATAAATAAGCCATAACACATAGTCATGATCCGAATTAATGACATTATGACTTGTGATTCTACAGATGCTCCAAATAGGAAGTGCACCTACAAGGCCTTCCTATCCTGCAACCCCCGCAGTTTCAATGGCACCGAGGGTGCAGTTGGGCTAATGAGATGGGTAGAAAAGATGGAATCGGTGATTGATATTAGTGAATGCACCGCTGACTGCATGGTAAAGTATTCTACATGCACACTCACTGATAAAGCTTTAACCTAGTGGAATTCACAAGTCAAGACTTTGGGGAGAGAGACAGCGTATCAATTATCTTGGGAAGACTTGAAAAACATGATGATCGAGGAATATTGTCCTCGAAACGAATTGCAAAAGATTGAAACTGAGATGTGGAACTTACAAATGATCGGAGATGATGTGGCGGGGTACACCGACCGTTTTAATGAATTGGCAATTCTGGTACCTCATATGGTCACACCAGAACATAAGCGTGTGGAAAGGTATCTGTGGGGCCTTGCGCCTCAAATTCATAGTATGGTAACATCATCTAATCCAATGGATGCCAAGAGTGCTATAACTTTAGCATTCAAACTGAAGGATGACGCAGTGCGTAATGAAGTGTTTGGAAGGAAGGAGAACGAGGCAGGTAGATCTGGGGAGAAAAGGAAATGGATGGGAAATTCAAGTAATAAATCTGTAAAACATGGGTTTAAGAAACAAGGAACTGTGAAGGCTTTTGCAGCCAACACAACGGAAAGGAAGGAGTATGATAGGGGCCTACCGAGGTGTAAGAATTGCGGAAATCAGCACACCGGTGAATGTATCAAATGTGGAAAGTGCAACAGGTTTGGTCACACCACACCAGCTTGTCGAGTTAACGACCAAACGGGGAAATTTAAACCGGGATGTTTCATATGTGGTGACCTGAAGCACTTCAGGAAGGATTGTCCCAAGTGGAAGAATCAGACTAACGCTCAGGCACGTGGGAGGGCATTTGTGATGGGTGCAAGGGACGCACGCCAGGACCCGAACATCGTCACTGGTACGTTCCCGATAAATAATCACTATGCCTCTGTACTTTTTGATTCGGGTGCGGATATGAGCTTTGTGTCGAATGATTTTAAATCTTACTCGGTATTCAGGCCAGCAAACTAGATCAAAGTTATACAATTGAATTGGCGAATGGAAAATTAATAGAAACCGGAGAGGTCATTAGGGGTTGTACTTTATATTTAGAAAACCATACATTCAGTATAGACCTTCTACCCGTCGAACTAGGGAGTTTTAATATTGTTATTGGCATGGATTGGTTATCAAAGAATCGTGCCGAGATCGTATGCTTCGAGAGGTTTGTACGTATCCCACTACCAAGCGGAGAAATTCTTTCAATTCGAGGCGAAAAGTGTAGAACGATGTTGAAGATGATAAACTGCATGAAAGCTCATAAGTATCTACGCAAGGGTTATTGTGCATTCCTGGCTCACATCGTCGAGAAGAAACCCGAGGAACGTCGACTCGAGGACATACCAATCGTTAGGGATTACCCTGAAGTATTTCCCGAGGACTTACCTGGATTACCACCATCAAGGCAAGTCGAGTTCCGGATCGACCTAGTACCAGGAGCCGCACCAGTTGCACGATCTCCGTATCGTCTAGCCCCTTCCGAGATGCAGGAACTGTCAAGCCAACTACAAGAATTACTTGACAAAGGTTTCATAAGACCGAGTTTCTCACCGTGGGGAGCTCCGGTCCTGTTTGTAAAGAAAAAGGATGGAACCTTTAGAATGTGTATTGATTACCGGGAATTGAACAAGCTGACAATCAAAAACCGGTATCCTCTTCCTCGAATAGACGATTTGTTTGATCAACTTCAAGGTTCCAGTTTCTATTCTAAAATTGATCTACGATCAGGGTATCATCAACTGAAAATTCAAGAAGAAGATATACCAAAAACGGCTTTTAGGACTCGTTACGGTCACTACGAGTTCCTAGTTATGCCATTTGGCTTGACTAATGCACCGGTTGTTTTCATGGATCTCATGAACCGCGTGTGCAAGCCGTACTTGGATAAATTCGTGATTGTGTTTATCGATGACATATTGATATATTCACGAACCAAGGAAGAACATGAACATCATTTGAAATTAATCTTGGAACTACTCAGGAATGAGAAGCTTTTCGCCAAATTCTCTAAGTGTGAGTTTTGGATCCGAGAGGTTCACTTTCTCGGACACGTCATCAATAAGAATGGTATTCACGTAGATCCATCCAAGATTGAAGCTATCAAAAATGGGAAGCACCAAGAACTCCGACTGAGGTGCGTCAATTTCTGGGTTTGGCAGGCTATTACAGGCGATTTATCGGGAATTTTTCAAAGATAGCTTTGCCTATGACCATGTTAACTCAGAAGGACAAAAATTTTGATTGGACTGATAAACAAGAATCAGCTTTTCAATTGCTGAAGCAGAAACTTTGCAGTGCACCAATCCTATCCCTTCCCGAAGAGACTGACAATTTCATTGTGTACTGTGACGCATCACACCAAGGTCTGGGATGTGTGTTGATGTAGAAAGAAAAAGTCATAGCATATGCATCCAGACAGCTGAAAGTCCATGAGAAAAATTATACGACTCACGATCTAGAATTGGGTGCTGTCGTGTTTGCACTCAAGATTTGGAGACATTACTTATACGGTACAAAATGTACTATCTTTACAGACCACAAGAGTCTCCAGCACATCTTTAACCAGAAAGAACTCAACATGAGACAACGCCGTTGGGTAGAGCTACTGAATGATTACGACTGTGATATCAAGTATCACCCTGGTAAGGCAAACGTCGTAGCAGATGCCTTGAGTCATAAGGAACGGGTTAAAACTCTTCGTGTTCGTGCCCTAGGATTGACAATTCATACGAGTCTCACGACTCAAATCCGGATGGCACAACAAGAGGCAATCAAAGAAGAAAACATTCAGAATGAAGCTTTACGAGGGATGATAAAGCAGTTGGAACCAAAGTCAGATGATACTTTATACTTCATGAATAGAATTTGGGTGCCATGTTATGGTAACTTACGGGAGTTGGTTATGGACGAAGCCCACAAGTCCAAGTACTCCATTCACCCAGGTTCGGATAAGATGTATAAGGATTTGAAAGAACACTATTGGTGGCCGAACATGAAAGGAGAAATTGCCATTTATGTCAGTAAATGCCTGACATGTTTAAGGGTAAAGGCAGAATATCAGAAACCATCGGGATTGTTACAACAACCCGAGATACCTCAATGGAAATGGGAACAAATTTCCATGGATTTCATTACAAAGTTGCCCAGGACGTCGAGCGGATATGACACGATATGGGTAGTTGTCGATCGTTTGACAAAATCAGCTCATTTCCTACCCATCAAAGAAACGGATAAAACCGAGAAACTTGCAAAGCTTTATATCAAGGAAATTGTGGCTAGGCATGGGGTACCAATTTCTATTATCTCTGATAGAGACAGCAGATTCGTGTCTAGAATCTGGAAATCATTACAAGAAGCCATGGGCACACGTCTTGACATGAGCACGGCATATCACCCACAAACCGATGGTCAAAGCGAAAGGACCATTCAAACCTTAGAGGATATGCTCCGTGCGTGTGCAATCGACTTCGGTGGAAATTGGGATACTCATTTTCCGCTAGCTGAGTTTTCATACAATAACAGTTACCAGACCAGCATCAAAGTCGCTCCGTTTGAGGCTTTGTATGGTCGAAAATGTCGTTCACCGCTATGTTGGGCGGAGGTTGGCGACAAACATTTAGCCGGTCCTGAGATTATTCAGGAGACTACCGATAAGATCTTCAAGATCAAAGATCGGCTGAAGGCCGCCCGTGACAGGCAAAAGAGTTACGCGGATAATAGACGAAAACCATTAGAATTCCAAGTTGGGGACCGCGTCTTGTTGAAGGTCTCACCTTGGAAAGGAGTTGCAAGATTTGGCAACCGTGGCAAGCTTAACCCTAGGTACGTTGGACCATTTGAAATATTGGCTAGGGTTGGCCCTGTAGCATACAAGCTCAAGTTGCCACAAGAACTAAGCAATGTACATGATACGTTTCATGTGTCAAACATCAAGAAGTGCTTATCGGACGACACATTAATTATACCGCCTGATGAGATTCACATAGATAACAAGCTGCACTTCGTTGAGGAACCCATTGAAGTCACAGATTGGAAGGTTCAGAGAACAAGGCGTAGCCGGATTAAATTGGTTAAGGTACGTTGGAACTCAAAGCGCGGCCCCGAGTATACGTGGGAGCGGGAAGATAAAATGAAAGCCAAGTACCCGTCCTTGTTCACGAACACTCCAAGTCAAGATGACAAGAACTGAATTTCGAGACGAAATTCTCTTTAACATGGGGAGAATGTGACACCCAGTAATTAAGGTAAATATCCATATTACATAAATGCACGTTCAAATCATATATTTTCCTGAAGTATTATTTTGAATATGTAAAGTCAAGGAGTCTAGCAAAGAAACTTATATCAAAATAGTAATCTTTATGAATTACTAGGGAAATAAGCGATAATAAACCGCAAGGAACGTTGTTGGTGATTAACATAAATATTGGTGACATAAATATTGGTGACAAAATTAAATGTGATGGAACTTGATGTTGGTGTGGTCTATACTAAAAGAGGCATGGCCTTCTATGACATGGGTATGGGAGTGGTGAGGTGGTGTTAAGAGGGTGGGGCCCTCTATTCTCGGCCAAAGTGGGGGGAGAAGGGATGGGGGGTTGGGTGTTGCATTCAACCTAATCATGGCAAGGGATGGGTGACTTGATGGTTTGACCCTTGCTTGCACACTTGGTTAATAGGGTATGGGCTTATGACAACCATGATGGTGGTAAGCATGGTGGAGTGGGTGTGTGGGTGGTCCCACACATGCTTGGCTGAAATGGGGTAGTATGGTGGGGGTTGGGTCTTGTCACATCTTATAATTACAATCCAAGTCCTAGTTAGATAGGTTCTTTGGTGGTGTCAACCTTCTAGGTGATCGCGTGATCTAATACCCGGTGTAGGACTTTTTATGATCAACTATCCTTATGTATTTTTGACTTGTTTATTAGTTTACTAGTTGATCCCGACCTAGTCATTACTTTAACTAAATCACAAGTGTTTTACACATAAAATAACATAGCGACATGTAACAATTATTTATATGTCAACTTTCAAGAGTTTAGTCACCAATATTTGTGTTTTTAAGTTAAAGCGTCTCCCTAGACTTTTACTAGAATAACATCCTTGTTAATCACCAACGATCGTACTTTGCGGGTTATTACTGCTTATTTCCCTAGTAATTCATAAAGATTACTATTTTGATATAAGTTTCTTTGCTAGACTCCTTGACTTTACTTAGTCAAAATAATACTTCAGGAAAATATATGATTTGAACGTGCATTTATGTAATATGGATATTCACCAGAATTACTGGGTGTCACATTCTCCCCATGTTAAAGAGAATTTCGTCCCGAAATTCAGTTCTTGTCATCTTGACTTGGAGTGCTCGTGAACAAGGACGGGTACTTGGCTTTCATTTTATCTTCTCGCTCCCACGTATACTCGGGGCCGCGCTTTGAGTTCCAACGTACCTTAACCAATTTAATCTGGCTACGCCTTGTTCTCTGAACCTTCCAATCTGTGACTTCAATGGGTTCCTCAACGAAGTGCAGCTTGTTATCTATGTGAATCTCATCAGGCGGTATAATTAACGTGTCGTCTAATAAGCACTTCTTGAGATTTGATACATGAAACGTATCATGTACATTGCTTAGTTCTTGTGGCAACTTGAGCTTGTATGCTACAGGGCCAACCCTAGCCAATATTTCAAATGGTCCAACGTACCTAGGGTTTAGTTTGCCACGGTTGCCAAATCTTGCAACTCCTTTCCAAGGTGAGACCTTCAACATGACGCGGTCCCCGACTTGGAATTCTAATGGTTTTCGTCTGTTATCCGCGTAACTCTTTTGTCTGTCACGGGCGGCCTTCAGACGATCTTTGATCTTGAAGATCTTGTCAGTAGTCTCCTGAATAATCTCAGGACCGGTTAAATGTTTGTCGCCAACCTCCACCCAACATAGCGGTGAACGACATTTTCGACCATACAAAGCCTCAAACGGAGCGGCTTTGATGCTGGTGTGGTAACTATTATTGTATGAAAACTCAGCTAGCGGCAAATGAGTATCCCAATTTCCACCGAAGTTAATTGCACACGCACGGAGCATATCCTCTAAGGATTGAATGGTCCTTTCACTTTGACCATCTGTTTGTGGGTGATATGCCGTGCTCATGTCGAGACGTGTGCCCATGGCTTCTTGTAATGATTTCCAGATTCTAGACACGAATATGTTGTCTCTATCAGAGATAATAGAAATTGGCACTCCATGCCTAGCCACAATTTCCTTGATATAAAGCTTCGCAAGTTTTTCGTTTTTATCCGTTTCTTTGATGGGTAGAAAATGGGCTGATTTTGTCAAACGATCGACAACTACCCATATCATGTCATACCCGCTCGACGTCCTGGGCAACTTTGTAATGAAATCCATTGAAATCTGTTCCCATTTCCATTGAGGTGTCTCGGGTTGTTGTAACAATCCCAATGGTTTCTGATGTTCTGCCTTTACCTTTGAACATGTCAGGCATTTACCTACATAAATAGCAATTTCTCCTTTCATGTTCGGCCACCAATAGTGTTCTTTCAGATCCTTATACATCTTATCCGAACCTGGGTAAATGGAGTACCTGGACTTGTGGGCTTCGTCCATAACCAACTCCCGTAAGTTACCAATACATGGCACCCAAATTCTATTCATGAAGTATAAAGTGTCATCTGACTTTGGTTCCAACTGTCTGATCATTCCTCGTAAAGCTTCATTCTGAATGTTTTCTTCTTTGATTACCTCTTGTTGTGCCATCCGGATTTGAGTCGTGAGACTCGTATGACTTGTCAATCCTAGGGCACGAACACGAAGAGTTTTAACCCGTTCCTTATGACTCAAGGCATCTGCTACGACGTTTGCCTTACCAGGGTGATACTTGATATCACAGTCGTAATCAATCAGTAGCTCTACCCAACGACGTTGCCTCATGTTGAGTTCTTTCTAATTAAAGATGTGCTGGAGACTCTTGTGGTCTGTAAAGATAGTACATTTTGTACCGTATAAGTAATGTCTCCAAATTTTTAGTGCAAACACGACAACACCCAATTCCAGATCGTGAGTCGTATAATTTTTCTCATGGACTTTCAGCTGTCTGGATGCATATGCTATGGCTTTTTCTCTCTGCATCAACACACATCCCAGACCTTGGTGTGATACGTGACAGTACACAATGAAATTGTCAGTCCCTTCGGGAAGGGATAGGATTGGTGCACTGCAAAGTTTTTGCTTCAGCAATTGAAAAGCTGATTCTTGTTTATCAGTCCAATCAAACTTTTTGTCCTTCTGAGTTAACGTGGTCAAATGCAAGGCTATCTTTGAAAAATTCTTGATGAATCGCCTGTAATAGCCTGCCAAACCCAGAAATTGACGCACCTCAGTCGGAGTTCTTGGTGCTTCCCAGTTTTTGATAGCTTCAACCTTGGATGGATCTACGTGAATACCATTCTTATTGATGACGTGTCCGAGAAAGTGAACCTCTCGGATCCAAAACTCACACTTAGAGAATTTAGCATAAAGCTTCTCATTCCTGAGTAGTTCCAAGATTAATTTCAAATGATGTTCATGTTCCTCCTTGGTTCGTGAATATATCAATATGTCATCGATAAACACAATCACGAATTTATCCAAGTACGGCTTGCACACGCGGTTCATGAGATCCATGAAGACGGCCGGTGCATTAGTCAAGCCAAATGGCATAACTAGGAACTCGTAGTGACCGTAACGAGTCCTAAAAGCCGTTTTTGGTATATCTTCTTCCTGAATTTTCAGTTGATGATACCCTGATCGTAGATCAATTTTAGAATAGAAACTGGAACCTTGAAGTTGATCAAACAAATCGTCTATTCGAGGAAGAGGATACCGGTTTTTGATTGTCAGCTTGTTCAATTCCCGGTAATCAATGCACATTCTAAAGGTTCCATCCTTTTTCTTTACAAATAGGACCGGAGCTCCCCATGGTGAGAAACTCGGTCTTATGAAACCTTTGTCAAGTAATTCTTGTAATTGGCTCGATAGTTCCTGCATCTCGGAAGGGGCTAGACGATACGGAGATCGTGCAACTGGTGCGGCTCCTGGTACTAGGTCGATCCGGAACTCGACTTGCCTTGATGGTGGTAATCCGGGTAAGTCCTCGGGAAATACTTCAGGGTAATCCCTAACGATTGGTATGTCCTCGAGTCGACATTCCTCGGGTTTCTTCTCGACGATGTGAGCCAGGAATGCACAATAACCCTTGCGTAGATACTTATGAGCTTTCATGCAGTTTATCATCTTCAACATCGTTCTACACTTTTTGCCTTGAATTGAAAGAATTTCTCCGCTTGGTAGTGGTATACGTACGATCTTCTCGAAGCATACGATCTCGGCACGATTCTTTAATAACTAATCCATGCCAATAACAATATCAAAACACCCTAGTTCAACGGGTAGAAGGTCTATACTGAATGTATGGTTTTCTAAACATAAAGTACAACCCTTAATGACCTCTCCGGCTTCTATTAATTTCCCATTTGCGAATTCAATTGTATAACTTTGATCTAGTTTGCTGGCCTTAATACCGAGTAAGGATTTAAAATCATTCGACACAAAGCTCATATCCGCACCCGAATCAAAAAGTACAGTGGCATAGTGATTATTTATCGGGAACGTACCAGTGACGATGTTCGGGTCCTGGCGTGCGTCCCTTGCACCCATCACAAATGCCTTCCCATGTGCCTGAGCGTTCGTCGGATTCTTCCACTTGGGACAATCCTTTTTGAAGTGTTTCAGGTCACCACATATGAAACATCCCGGTTTAAATTTCCCTGTTCGGTCGTCAACTCGACAAGCTTGTGTGGTGTGACCAAACCTGTCACACTTTCCACATTTGATACATTCACCGGTGTGTTGATTTCCGCACTTCTTACACCTCGGTAGGCCCCTATCATACTCCTTCCTTTCCATTGTGTTGGTTGCAAAAGCCTTCACAGTTCCTTGTTTCTTAAACCCTTGTTTTCCAGATTTGTTACTTGAATTTCCCATCCATTTCCTTTTCTCCCCAGATCTACCTTCCTCATTCTCCTTCCTTCTAAACACTCCATTACGCACTGCGTCATCCTTCAGTTTGAATGCTAAAGTTATAGCACTCTTGGCATCCATTGGATTAGATGAAGTTACCATACTGCGAATTTGAGGCGCAAGGCCCCACAGATACCTTTCCACACGCTTATGTTCTGGTGTGACCATATGAGGTACCAGAATTGCCAATTCATTAAAACGGTCGGTGTACCCCGCCACATCATCTCCGATCATTTGTAAGTTCCACATCTCAGTTTCAATCTTTTGCATTTCGTTTCGAGGACAATATTCCTCGATCATCATATTTTTCAAGTCTTCCCAAGATAATTGATACGCTGTCTCTCTCCCCAAAGTCTTGACTTGTGAATTCCACCAGGTTAAAGCTTTATCAGTGAGTGTGCATGTAGAATACTTCACCATGCAGTCAGCGGTGCATTGACTTATATCAATCACCGACTCCATCTTTTCTATCCATCTCATTAGTCCTACTGCACCCTCGGTGCCATTAAAACTGCGGGGCTTGCAGGATAGGAAGGCCTTGTAGGTGCACTTCCTATTTGGAGCATCTGTAGATTCACAAGTCATAACGTCATTAATTCGGATCATGACTATGTGTTATGGCTTATTTGTTTTTATTACCTCCGGAACCTCCTGCTGTACCGCTACCTCCTGCTGTACCGCTACCTCCTGCACCTCCTCCGCCGGTACCGCTGCCGTTTCCTCCGCCACTATTTCGATTTGCTTCATACTGCTCCATGGCGGCAGCTACTTGCTGTGCTATGAGTTGTTCCACGTTTGAGGAAATCGTCTCGTTGTTGCCACTAGTAGTGTTACGGGGCGTCCCTCGCTTAGGTGCCATGACGTTCTTTCTAACATAACATTTAAAAAGAAACAACATTATATAATAATAATGATAGATCATGACATAAGGATACAACAACGTCAAACGTAAACAACCATCATCACAACATAAACCATCACATACATAGTTAAAACATACATAGTACATTGTTCCAAAAGACAAGGATACAAAAGGGATGGGTTCACATGACCGCATCAGTACTAAAGTTTTAAACTACATAACGTGCTACGGGCACAACCCGCCCGTAATAGGTCTAGAAATAGGCAAGCGTTCCTGTCGGAACGGTAGCTGAAGTTAGCATCTGCTCCACGCGTGCCTCAGCTAGAGTAGCCCGAAGTTCAGCATCTATCGCCCTATGCTTGGCTACTTCTGCCCTCCGTTCGGCTGCGGCGGTCCTCCTCTCCATTTCCGCCAATCTCTTCTCGAACTCCATCATGTGGCTGGATACATGCTGAAGGGACTGGTCGATTAATTTCTGATCCTCCGCCATCCCATTAACATTTTCCACTAAAGTTGGAAGAGTTGCCAAGTCCCTTCGGATGGACTTCACATTCATCTCCAAGAGATCAATCTCTATCCCTTGCTTACTGGTTCGGGACACAAGTAAAGGGATGGTGCATTTTGCGCACTCCCCGATGAGCGGCACTGGTTGTGATTCACATGTCAGTCCGACAGAGTCGCAGGTCGCAGGGAGATCCTCCTCCACCCTCCACATTTGAACTACGTGGCAAAGCCATTCCTAGTATGATGTGTCGATCCTTGGTCCTCTGGACATGGTCTCTCCGGTGGATTCAGCCATTGTTATGTAAGACGTTTCCTAACTATGGAGTTTAAGTGGGGTTAATGTGTGACATGGCGTGACTACAATATCCATATTACATGATGACTGGTTATGCAATGCTTATGCAATGAAAACGTTTTAGTGAGTCATTCAAATTATAGACTAGGTTCCATTTTAGACTCCTAGTTCGCTATAATCAATGGCTCTGATACCAAGTTCTGTCACACCCCGCCAAGGCGGAAACGCAAGGCGTAACATTCACTGGTTTTCAAAGCATATGATTACCGCAAACACATACACGATATTGGATACATAATCAAAGTTTAAATGTTTACATCCCAAAACATAACTTAGTTTTTATACAAAGTTTAAGATTTCTCAAATATGACTCAAAACCACGAGTTATACAAGTGAAATCCTTCCAAAAGCTGTATCCTCATGTATGTAAGTAACCTACATTGCTAGCCTGGAGACCACGTTCATTTTCCTGAAAACATACTTAAAAATGTCAACACGAGGTTGGTGAGTTCACAAATTATTATAAAGAGTTATCATAAACCCAATGATTAAACCTGATCATTTTCACCTGATCAAAACCCTTTATTTAAACCTGATCACTTAAACCTGATCAAAACTCTTTTGCTTAAACCTAATCACTTTAATCTGATCAGACCTCTTTTGTTTAAACTTGATCATTTTAACCTGATCAAAACCCTTTTGTTAAACCTGATCACTTTAACCTGATCAGAACTCTTTTGTTTAAACCTGATCACTTTAACCTGATCAAAACTCTTTTTTTAAACCTGATCACTTTAATCTGATCAAACCTGTTTTGTTTAAACTTGATCATTTTAACCTGATCAAAACTCTTTTGCATGTATTACCAATGAATCTGAATACTAATCCGATCTATTGACCCCATTTGTAAGCTTGCAAGGAATACAAAATAGTATGTAATGTACGAGACCGTAACCAAACCCCAACATTATGTGCCTCCCCCCGCCTTTCTGCGAGTAAGACAATATGCGGTCATTCGGCCATTTGGACCCCTAGTTAGCGCGAGTAACCATGACCGGAGGCGTAACCCCCAATAGTACTATCCATATAATCCCGGGCTAAAATAGCTAATGGTTACTAACTTATTCAGAGGACTTTAAGCGCTTTACTTTTCCCTCAATACACACATACGGTCAGATCATTAGTTCATTCATTTACATACAAAAGTCTTTTACAAGTATGTTTCCACCCCAAATCATTTCAAAAACTTTAGAAAAAGGGGGATTAGTGAAACTCACCTTGATGCTAGCAAATCTTTAAATAACAGCAAACCCGCTTATCCGTATCCTAATTACACAAGGATACTATACCCGTTAAGACTACCCGTCTTAAACGCAAGTTGTTCACCCGACTTAACTATTCCTGTTAAGTTCGACTTTGTTTATTTAAAACATTGTTTTATCATGACGACTCGTTGGTGATTATTATTCAAGTCTAGACGCTTTATTTATTTTCCGGAAAAACTATTATATTTCCATATTGGTGACTCATTATGTTTGTCAAAAATAAATATTATTTTTGCAATCGTCTTATAATATATTTATATTATAGTCCATGTATAAACACATATAATTATTTCTTTCCAATAATTATACAAGTATCATTCATGTATTTCCTATGTATGTCTATCTCTATGTGCACATACAATTACTTGTTCTGAACGATATTTATTAACTTGTTTCAGTTCGACATGTATTTATATTTCCTTACAAATATATACACACAAGTATAACTACATTTCAATCATACACTTATTTATTTTTAACTGAAACATCTTTAATTTCGTGCACATGAACCTATCTATGATTATGTCATCACTATATGTGCATGTATGCTTTTTATTGTTACCAAATGTCCCAAACACTTTAATCATAACAATTTCATGCCAATACACATACATATACTTTATGTATAATATTAGGGTTTTTAACATGACTTCTTCGTATACATTTCTAGAACTTGTTAAGTTATCAATATGTATATCTATATATATATATATGTATATATATATTGTCATGCTTTTTATCCAACATCATAAACTATTTTTATCAACATACTCCATAATCATGCATACATATGATTCAATAATTCTCAATTTAACAAGTTTAACACTTTATGAACATACATTTGAAAATACATTTATCAAATTTTCCCAAGTTAATACTAAAACACACCTACATATATATGTAAATATATCATGATTTCTTCATGTATGTATCCATGTTCAAACCTTTTTATCTAGTGTTAATCATGCTTTTAATATCTACAACTATCATTATGGTATCAAAACAACAACATATACACTTATACATACAAATTTCGGCTACACACATATATATACATTTACACACATCTCTTTAGTTTATAAATTCTTAATTTAGCATCATGAATTCAACTTAACAAATATCTCATAAATATGTTAAGATAATAACCTATGTATAAAAGCTTATCATTTTCGAATTTCATACATCTTTTTATATAAAATCTATCTTTTAAATCATAAAAATGTTAAACTTTATAAACTCTTTAACTTTTTAAACCTCCTTTAATTTTGGATGAACAACATGCTTACTTTAAGGAAGTAAAGAAAACATAAAAGATGGATGATGGTTTCGTACCACTAGACAAGCTAGGTGAAGAAAAACGTATGGAGGACACTAGGTGCTCGTGTTGTTATCAAGTCCCGACTCCTAGACTCCAAACCTTCCTTGAATCTTCAACTCTAACTCAAACTTCTCTAGGGTTTTTGCTCTTGAAATTGAAAGATACAAAGTGTTTGTGTGTGTGCATGTGTGAGCCGTATGTGTGTATACATATGGTATGGTGAGAGGTTGAGTATGTAAGTGGGTGCATTAAATGTGATGGAACTTGATGTTGGTGTGGTCCATACTCAAAGAGGCATGGCCTTCTATGACATGGGTATGGGAGTGGTGAGGTGGTGTTAAGAGGGTGGGGCCCTCTATTCTCGGCCGAAGTGGGGGGAGAAAGGATGGGGGGTTGGGTGTTGCATTCAACCTAATCATGGCAAGGGATGGGTGACTTGATGGTTTGACCTTTGCTTGCACACTTGGTTAATAGGGTATGGGCTTATGACAACCATGATGGTGGTAAGCATGGTGGAGTGGGTGTGTGGGTGGTCCCACACATGCTTGGCCGAAATGGGGTAGTATGGTGGGGGTTGGGTCTTGTCACATCTCATAATTACAATCCAAGTCCTAGTTAGATAGATTCTTTGGTGGTGTCAACCTTCTAGGTGATCGCGTGATCTAATACCCGGTGTAGGACTTTTTATGATCAACTATCCTTATGTATTTTTGACTTGTATATTAGTTTACTAGTTGATCCCGACCTAGTCATTACTTTAACTAAATCACAAGTGTTTTACACATAAAATAACATAGCGACATGTAACAATTATTTATATGTCAACTTTCAAGAGTTTAGTCACCACTATTTGTGTTTTTAAGTTAAAGCGTCTCCCTAGACTTTTACTAGAATAACATCCTTGTTAATCACCAACGATCGTACTTTGCGGGTTATTACTGCTTATTTCCCTAGTAATTCATAAAGATTACTATTTTGATATAAGTTTCTTTGTTAGACTCCTTGACTTTACTTAGTCAAAATAATACTTCAGGAAAATATATGATTTGAACGTGCATTTATGTAATATGGATATTCACCTGAATTACTGGGTGTCACATCTAATCAACAAGAATCAAACACAAATCGCGAGCAAAAGCTCTGATACCACTTGTAGGTCCACATGACTCATCTACAGATCGATCTCGTGACATGACGTCTCGATAACACGGAGTGCGGAATCCTTCGTGTTAACGTATGTATACGAATTGACAATAGAAACAGCAGGTAAATAAACTTTCTTTTTGTATATCACCAAACACAGAGTTTACAAGATTCACTGAATACGATCGATTAGGTCTCTCTGAACAAAATCTGTAAACACCTATTTATAGACACAAGCTCTATAGTAGGCGAACTTAACAAGTTCGCCTCAAATAGACTAGGCAAACATAACAAGTTCGCCTCACATGAGACTAGGCGAACTTAACAAGTTCGCCTCTGATAGACTAGGCGAACTAGACAAGTTCGCCCCTTGCCGTTACTGCAGGAGGCTACGTCTTTACCTGATACACATGCTTAAACATATGTTAGCTTACGCTGGTGAGTTCTAAGTGTTTAGTCAAAAATATATTTTACCTCTGTCTTATACATAAATGGATTTATATGACACGTATTCAAAACATATGTAAGGCCCCAAACCCAGGAGGCCTCACTCGTTGGTTTTACTCATTCACAAACAGTTCTTAAACATGAATATCAAATAACGCAGCGGAATCATTCATTCAACATAACAAAAAACTTGTTCATATATGCGGAAGCGTACATTGTCAATTACATAAACTTAACATAAACAACTCATAACGGGATGCCAGTCTTCATGATCGACCGGGTAACTCTTCTCGCTTGCCAAGCATCACCGTCCATCATCCATACCTGCCTTAACCTGAATGTGCACACTAAAAAGTCAGCAACGCTGGTGAGTTCTAGCATTTCATAAAAACTTTAACATCAACATTTGCCAAAAACGTATCATTCATTTAGTAAAACCTTTCACAAAAGCATGTAATAATCTAACATCTTTAAAAAGGTTTCGTACCCATATCATCATCAACATCATAATCATAAACACCGTTAAACGGATCGTTCATTAAAACTTTTAACATTCATTTAAGTCATACATTATTATCTAAATCTGTGTTACCCTTCGTTCCGTCATTTAGTATGGTATTGCCCCTAAGGCTTAACTGCACGAAGACCGACAATACCATACATTCCGTCAATTCCCTTATGGTATTGCCCCTAAGGCTTAACTGCACGAAGACCGACAATACCATACATTTCGTCAATTCCCTTTTGGTATTGCCCCCAAGGCTAACTGCGCGAGGACCGACAATACCCATTCAGTTGCCCTTATGGCTCTCATGTCCATAAACCGATAACTTCCATCGACGGTTATGACTCTTAGCCATAACATCGTCGGATCATAATTTAACCTTACATAGGGTCACGTTAACCCCTGAGTAACCGTCGTTACTCCCTTACCAGTTGTACAACATCATAACCATTGGCATGCCACAGAGACATACCCATGTTGTTCTTGTGGCAACTATGGCTCGCTGTCCATAATCTACCACAAGGCTGGAAATCTCATTCCCAGACTTCATTCGTCAATTCCATTCATTCGACAGATTAGATTTGTAATGACTTCTTTAAAACCTTTACCTCTTTCTCTTCTCGTTAAACATTTCCTCATTTAAACCGTTCATAAAGCATTCGTAACCCTTTTGGCAAAAACATTTCAAAACCTTTCCTTTCGTAAACATCGTTCCAACCTTTCAAAACCTTCCCTTTCGTTAAACATCATTTCTTTAAAACATCATTTCGTTAAACATCATTTCATTAAACATCATTTCTTTAAACATCATTTCGTTAAACATCATTTCGTTAAACATCACTTCGTTAAACATCATTTCGTAAGTATGCACACCAGCCCAAAAACATTAACAAAACATTTAAAAGAGGCCTCTAGAACTCACCTGATACGCTAATATGGGTTGTCCTAAACGAAGGTCCGACAACGTCACTTCCGATCTAAATTGATTAGTTAAATACACATCAGACCAATCCTGACTCTAACGGCTTAACCATTCTAACACACTGACTTCACTTAATCAGTTCTGATGTCTGCGCACTTAGCAAGTGCGCAGACTCTGCTTCCTGCGCACTTAGCAAGTGCGCAGACCTCCCTTCCTGCGCACTTAGCAAGTGCGCAGGTTCCTCTTCCTGCGCACTTAGCATGTGCGCAGGACCTGCTCTGTGCGCACTTAGCAAGTGTGCACGACCTGTTCTTGGCGAAAACCCTAACTTTCAAATTCGGGTCTGATCATGTCAAGATCCCGAACCTGTTGCATTCAAAACGTTCGTTTTCCATTAAGGAACTCAAATCCTTGATTATCTTTCAGTTTCATCCGTTCAAACCTTACCTTTTCACCCAAAACCCGAAAAACCCAAAAGCGAACTAAAACTCAGATTTAGGTCGGATTGTTACCTGAATCGAGTTTCTGATCCGGAGGTTCTTCTCACGAGTTATGGAGTAACACCTTGTTGAAGTCTCGGATCGATCCGCCAACTTTCTCTCTCTACGGTTTCTCTCTCTAAAAAGTTGCAAATGAGAGAAAAGGGGTGGCATTGGCTATTTATAGCCCGCTGACCCATCCGACCCGACCCGTCATGCCTCGTTCGTTTATTCTGTTATTATAACTGTCGTTTTATTTTTGGGATGTTACAAGTCTACCCCCCCTTACAATAGGTTTCGTCCCCGAAACCATATCATAAGTCAAATAGATGAGGGTACACTCCCTCATTTCCTTCTCCGTTTCCCAAGTGGCTTCCGATCCCTTTCGATGCTTCCATTGAACCTTAACCAATTGGATAACTTTATTACGTAAACGTTTCTCCTTCTGATCAAGGATGGCCACGGGTTCTTCGATGTAATTAAGGCTGTTGTCAACCTCGATGTCAGTAAGTGGTACGTGAGCTGATTCATCCGCCAAACACTTTCGCAAGTGTGATACATGGAAAGTAGGATGAATCCCACTTAACTCATCAGGCAACTCCAACCGATAAGCGACTTCCCCAACCCGTGCCATTATCTTGAATGGTCCGACAAACCTCGGACTTAACTTTCCTCTCTTTCTGAATCGTATGATTCCCTTCCATGGTGACACTTTCAGCATTACTCTGTCACAAATATTAAACTCAATAGTCCTTCGTCGTTTATCCGCATAGGATTTCTGACGATCTTGTGCGGCCTTCATTCGCGCTTTGATCTGATCAAACCTTTCCGACGTCTCTCTTACGACTTTGAGACTTCCTAATTCCTTCTGTCCAATCTCACCCCAACAAACCGGGGTCCTACATCTTCTCCCATACAACATTTCGTAAGGCGGCATGCCTATCATCGTGTGATGACTGTTGTTGTAGGAGAATTAAGCTAACGGCAGATGGCTGTCCCAACTGCCACCGAAGTCGATAATACAAGCACGGAGCATATCCTCCAATGTCTGAATGGTCCTTTCGGACTGACCATCCGTTTGCGGGTGGAATGCTGTGCTGATATTAAGCCTCGTGCCCATCGCCTCGTGAAATCTTTTCCAGAACTTCGATGTGAATCGTGTGTCCCGGTCAGATACGATCGTCAATGGCATCCCATGCCGTGCTATTATTTCATTAATAAACACTTCCGCTAACCTCTCTGACAAGAACGTCTCGCGGATAGGCAGGAAATGAGCAATCTTCGTTAATTGGTCCATAATTACCCAAATGGTGTCATGACCTTTAGCTGTGCGAGGTAGCTTAGTTATGAAGTCCATGGTAATGTGTTCCCACTTCCACTCTGGTATATCAAGTGGTTGAATCTTTCTATACGGTTTCTGGTGCTCGGCCTTTACTTGCGAGCAAGTCAAGCACTTGCTTACATACTTCGTCACATCACGTTTCATTCCATGCCACCAGTATTCCTTTCTCAGATCTTGGTACATTTTATTGGTACCGGGATGGATAGAGTAACGAGACTTATGCGCCTCATCCAAGATTTTGGTTCTAAGCTCGCCACCCATAGGTATCCATACCCGTCCAAAACGTGTCCTAACACCAAGGGTGTTATATTCCAACTTGTCCTGTTGACCAACCATCCTTTCCTTCTTTATGTTTTCCTCCTTAAGTGTCTCATCTTGAGCCTTTTCAATTTCCCTCATCACATCTGATGTTACCCCTAACTGGCAAGCTTTCACTCTAATAGGAGTAGGCACATCCTTTCGGCTTAGAGCGTCAGCCACCACGTTTGCCTTTCCAGGATGGTATATTATTTCACAGTCATAGTCCTTCAACAGTTCCAACCATCGCCTCTGCCTCATATTAAGTTCCTTTTGTTCGAAGAAGTACTTCAAACTTTTGTGGTCGGAGTAAATAGTAAACTTCACCCCGTACAGGTAGTGCCTCCAGATTTTCAATGCGAATACGACAGCAGCAAGTTCCAAATCGTGAGTCGGATAATTAGCTTCATGAATCTTCAACTGCCGTGACGCGTACGCGATCACTCTCCCGCGTTGCATCAGTACGCATCCCAATCCCTGACCCGAAGCGTCAGAGTATACCACTAAGTCTTCATTGCCATCGGGAAGGGCCAAGACTGGAGCTTGGGTTAGCCTCTTCTTCAATTCCTTAAACGCCTCATCTTGGGTAGAACCCCATTCATACTTAACCTCTTTCCGAGTCAACTTTGTCAACGGCGAAGCTATTTTCGAGAAATCCTAGATGAATCTCCGATAGTAGCCTGCCAATCCCAAGAAATTGCGGATTTCAGTTGGCGTCTTAGGAATATTCCATTCCTTTACCGTCACTATCTTTGCTGGGTCAACCATAATGCCGTTCGGGTTAATGACGTGACCTAGGAATTGGACTTCCCTAAGCCAGAACGCGCATTTGGAGAACTTAGCATAAACTTTTCTTTCTTCAGAGCCTCCAACACCTCCTTTAAGTGACATGCGTGATCACCCTCATTCTTGGAATAGATGAGGATATCATCGATAAACACGATTACCGACCGATCCAACATTGGTCGACAAACTCTATTCATCAAATCCATGAACGCTGCAGGGGCGTTCGTCAATCCAAAAGACATTACGCGGAACTCGAAATGTCCGTAACGCGTGCGAAATGCAGTTTTCGGTATGTCTTCTTCCCTCACCTTCAACTGATGGTACCCGGATCGAAGGTCGATTTTTGAGAACCAACTTGCGCCCTGTAATTGATCGAACAGGTCGTCGATCCTTGGTAAAGGGTACTTGTTCTTCACCGTACGTTTGTTCAACTCGCGATAATCAATACACATTCTCATCGAACCGTCTTTCTTCTTTACGAACAACACCGGAGCACCCCAAGGTGAGATGCTTGGTTGGATAAATCCTTTCTCAAGTAACTCGTCTAGTTGTACCATAAGTTCTTTCATTTCCACTGGTGCTAGTCGATATGGAGCCTTAGCCACGGGCTGGGCATCTGGTACTAAGTCGATTCGAAATTCAATCTCTCTGTCGGGTGGTATCCCAGGCAAATCCTCTGGAAACACCTCCGGGTACTCGCGTACCACGGGTACATCGTCTATCTCCTTCACTTCCTTACACTCGTCAATTACGTATACCAGATAAGCCTCGCATCCGCGCCTCAAGTAATCTGTTGCCTTAATCATTGAGATGACGTTTGGCATCGGGGCATCCCGATCTCCAAGAACCTCGACTTTGCTACCATCCGGGGCCTTGAGTCGTATTATCTTTCGTTTACATATGATTTGTGCTTCGTTGGCAGTTAACCAATCCATACCCAGCACGACATCAAACCCTCCCAAAACCATAACAAACAATCTGACAGGGAACCTATGACCTTCTATTTTTATCGTAGAGTTGTCAACTACCTCGGTCACTCTCGCAGTTCTACCCTCAGCGGTTTCTACGCTAAAGGCCCTTTCTAGTATATTGACAGCGTACTTCACTCTCTTACAAAAAGTCGCAGATATAAAACCCTTACTGGCACCCGAATCAAATAACACAGAAACAAGAGTGTTGTCAAGGACGAACGTACCTGACGCCACGTCAGGGTCCATTCTGGCCTGGTCTTGCGTCAGCGCGTACGCACGAGTCTTTGCTCGGGGCCTCTCTTCCCTCTTCTCCGGGCCTTTCCCCTTCCCAGCTTCACCCATTCTTGGTTTGGTGCATTCCCGGCTCAGATGACCGGCATTCCCACAGTTATAGCACTTGTAGTGTTGTGTGCACTCACGGGAGTAGTGCCCGGTCTTGCCACACTTAAAGCACAGGTTAGATCCTAGTCTACATTCACCTACATGCTCCTTTCCACACTTCTTACAAACAGTCGGCTCATCCACCCGAGCCCTTTTATCGCGAGCCCCAAACGTCTTTCCACCAGTTCGCTTGTTTGAGAAGCTCGGTCTCTTCTTTGGTTCCTCGATGGCGGTGACATTCAGTGCCAGATCATCAAATACTACGCCGCTCAGTTCTACTACCGAATCATAGGTAGTAGGGGCGTTTGCCTTAACATAGGTGCGGACCTGGTCCGGCAACCCTTGAATGTAGCAGGAAATTTTTCTCTCCTCCGTCGTAACAAGATGTGGCACCAGACGTGCCAGTTCATTGAATCGGGTTGTATACTGCCGGTGCGTCATGCTCCCGGCCTTCAAACCCAGAAATTCCCTCTCTACCTTCTCAATCTCGTTCCTCGGGCAGAAATTCTTGATCACCAAGGTTTTCAAGTCAGCCCACATCATCGAGTCAACAACCTCATCCCCCTTAGCCTGACGTACACCTTCCCACTAGTGGGATGCTTCCTCCCTCAAGGAGTTAGCAGCAAACTTCACTACTTGATTAGCTCGATACTCGCTCAGACGGATGGCGGCTTCCATACGTATTACCCAATCAAAAGTAGCCACCGCGTCCTTCTTCCCAGTCAGGACCGGTGGGTCACATGCCTTAAACGACTTATAGTCGCATCCGCGAGCAGGCGGTGCGTTGTCGGTCTCGTTGTTCTGGGCACCAGTTGCCGCACTAGATCCGCCTTCCCCACTAACTTTCTTTAATGCTTCAGCCAACAGACTTGGCAGAGAATTCTTCATCAACTCGGAGAACTCTCGAGCTATGGCTGCTCTCACTTCTGGTTCAAAAGTGAAAGGCTGTTCTGCAACTTGTGTCTGCTCAGTTCCATGCACACTAACCTCCGGTTCAGTGTGAACACTTCCTTCTTCACTGTGCTCTTGGCGCGCAGGAATCCTGCCACGCCCACCATTTCGAACGCCGGTACGACCACCGGTACGGCCGCCACGCCTTCCGTTCCCTCTCCTCGCCATTTCGTTCTATAAGACAAGAAATCCAATGTTATCACGCTAGTTAACAAATAAAATTCAATAAGTACTGTAAGATGTTAATATACACTGGCCATCTGTAATTAACCATTACACTACCTTTTTATTTCTATTTGACCACCTTTGTGATTCCATTAGAACACAAGTCCTTACCTAACCCATTCTAAAGCATACTACATACACATACTCTACTTTTTATACCAGATGCTGTGGCTCAAGTTACCCGTACTGGCATCCGCTTTCGGTCCCATTCAAAGTTTAAGTTCAGACACTGAGAGTGTCCGAATCTCTCAAACTATTGCTCTGATACCAACTTGTAAGGCCCCAAACCCGGGAGGCCTCACTCGTTGGATTTACTCATTCACAAACAGTTCTTAAACATGAATATCAAATAACGCAGCGGAATCATTCATTCAACATAACTAAAAACTTGTTCATACATGCGGAAGCGTACATTGTCAATTACATAAACTTAACATAAACAACTCATAACGGGATGCCAGTCTTCATGATCGACCGGGTAACTCTTCTCGCTTGCCAAGCATCACCGTCCATCGTCCATACCTGCCTTAACCTGAATGTGCACACTAAAAAGACAGCTACGCTGGTGAGTTCTAGCATTTCATAAAAACTTTAACATCAACATTTGCCAAAAACGTATCATTCATTTAGTAAAACCTTTCACAAAAGCATGTAATAATCTAACATCTTTAAAAAGGTTTCGTACCCATATCATCATCAACATCATAATCATAAACACCGTTAAACGGATCGTTCATTAAAACTTTTAACATTCATTTAAGTCATACATTATTATCTAAATCTGTGTTACCCTTCGTTCCGTCATTTAGTATGGTATTGCCACTAAGGCTTAACTGCACGAAGACCGACAATACCATACATTCCGTCAATTCCCTTATGGTATTACCCCTAAGGCTTAACTGCACGAAGACCGACAATACCATACATTCCGTCAATTCCCTTTTGGTATTGCCCCCAAGGCTAACTGCGCGAGGACCGACGATACCCATTCAGTTGCCCTTATGGCTCTCATGTCCATAAACCGACAACTTCCATCGACGGTTATGACTCTCAGCCATAACATCGTCGGATCATAATTTAACCTTACATAGGGTCACGTTAACCCCTGAGTAACCGTCGTTACTCCCTTACCAGTTGTACAACATCATAACCATTGGCATGCCACAGAGACATGCCCATGTTGTTCTTTTGGCAACTATGGCTCGCTGTCCATAATCTACCACAAGGCTAGAAATCTCATTCCCAGACTTCATTCGTCAATTCCATTCATTCGACAGATTAGATTTGTAATGACTTCTTTAAAACCTTTACCTCTTTCTCTTCTCGTTAAACATTTCCTCATTTAAACCATTCATAAAGCATTCGTAACCCTTTTGGCAAAAACATTTCAAAACCTTTCCTTTCGTAAACATCGTTCCAACATTTCAAAACCTTCCCTTTCGTTAAACATCATTTCGTTAAACATCATTTCATTAAACATCATTTCGTTAAACATCATTTGGTTAAACATCATTTCGTTAAACATCACTTCGTTAAACATCATTTCGTAAGTATACACACCAGCCCAAAAACATTAACAAAACATTTAAAAGAGGGCTCTAGAACTCACCTGATACGCTAATATGGGTTGTCCTAAACGAAGGTCCGACAACGTCACTTCCGATCTGAATTGATTAGTTAAATACACATCAGACCAATCCCGACTCTAACGGCTTAACCATTCTAACACACTGACTTCACTTAATCAGTTCTGATGTCTGCGCACTTAGCAAGTGCGCAGACTCTGCTTCCTGCGCACTTAGCAAGTGCGCAGACTTCCCTTCCTGCGCACTTAGCAAGTGCGCAGGTTCCTCTTCCTGCGCACTTAGCAAGTGCGCAGGACCTGCTCTGTGCGCACTTAGCAAGTGCGCACGACCTGTTCTTGGTGAAAACCCTAACTTTCACATTCGGGTCTGATCATGTCAAGATCCCAAACCTGTTGCATTCAAAACGTTCGTTTTCCATTAAGGAACTCAAATCCTTGATTATCTTTCAGTTTCATCCGTTCAAACCTTACCTTTTCACCCAAAACCCGAAAAACCCAAAAACGAACTAAAACTCAGATTTAGGTCGGATTGTTACCTGAATCGAGTTTCTGATCCGGAGGTTCTTCTCACGAGTTATGGAGTAACACCTTGCTGAAGTCTCAGGTCGATCCGCCAACTTTCTCTCTCTATGGTTTCTCTCTCTAAAAAGTTGCAAATGAGAGAAAAGGGGTGGCATTGGCTATTTATAGCCCGCTTACCCATCCGACCCGACCCGTCTGCCTCGTTCGTTTATTCCGTTATTATAACTGTCGTTTTATTTTTGGGATGTTACAACATCACTTTAACTTCTTGCCCAACATAATACTTTAAACTTGCACACTTGTCTTTTCGTGGTCACGTTAACTCCAAGCGGTCGTCACCACTTATACATACCCTTATACAAGGTGCCATACTATATTCCACAAAGGAATGCGGTATATCTCTGCGTCTTAAGATACAAGATAATATGTGGCATTTGGCCAGACGTGGCAAAACCTTTCCTTTCTTTATAGACCAATATGGTCAAAATGTTTGACATGGCAAAACATGCCAAAACTCTATCTCTTTCTCTTTACTCTTTGTCAAGAAAATAAATGTAAAGACCTCTACAAGTCAAGGTAAAACCCTGACTCCTCTGTCATTACTTATCTGGGCGTACCATGATAAGTTCTAAAACGTTTACGTGTCAAAACCATTTTCTTTCTTAAAATCTTTATAATGTGAAATCATGCCAAAAGGCAAGTTTCCATTCTAACCATTCCTTTCAAAACCAGTCCTTGTCCTAAATCTTCGTAAAGGTTTCTCCATGGTATATCTAAGAAAACAAGGTGGTTATCCTCCTAGAGTAGTACCTCCAACAGAGATGTTCCCAGGGATTTATACACCACTCTTTCCTTAGACAGAACATTCTGTTTGCCAGATAACTACATACCGGTAGGATGGTTACCCAACGCTTCTTTGATATCTCATGAATACTCCGTTACTTAGTTTTAAGATTTAGACATGTTTTATACATAACCTCTTGCAACATCAATGCTATCCCAAATATTTAAATCAAGGTATATAGCATATATGTAAATCTTTATAGCATACATGCCGGCCCAAAACATTTAAAGTAAAACATTAAAAAGGGCCTTATAGAAATCAAGTTAAGGACTTGTGATTAAGTAATATTATAATGGCTTAGGACAGATCCAAGTCGTTGTGCAGTTAGCACGAAAGTATTGTGTGAAAGAGAAGGAGGTTAGAGGTGAGTGAAAATAACCAAGTCATTATGAACTAGTCGAAACCTTACCTTAAGACTATTTACTGCGTACTATAGCTGAAAGACTGAAAACCGGACTTCTCTACACAAACCGGGCTTCTGGGCACGCTTTTCAAGGTTAACTAGGTGTTTTGAGGTGTGTTTTGCCGTGTGAGATGGTCTAAAACTGAGCTCATTGTTCATATATTTATAGGGTGCTCGACGTGTCCGTAACGGACCGCTATGATATAGGGTGGCGGTCCGCCGCCCTTTGAGGTGGCTTAATTCTAGATTGGGGCACACGTAGCGGACCACTATGCTTAATCATGACGGACCGCTAAGAATTATTGTGGCTGGCGGACCGCTAGGGACCTGGTGAGGATCTGCTACCAGCCCTCCACGCGTCATCTTTCAGCTATTAGTCACCTGACACGCGGCTTCTCCTGAGTGATCCCTTGCTCCCTACATAGCGGACCGCTAACCCTTCTGGTGGCGGTCCGCCACCATCCAACTTTCACTTTTTTTTTCATTTTTAGCCCTAAATTTTAATTTAATTGCAACATGACCCCTTGTACTTTAACATAATGTCATTTAACTCACTAGGGTTTTGTCAAATGACCTTTTCAACCCTAACACTTATATTTCCTTGAAAAATTGGGGTGTTACAAATCTACCCTCCTTACAAAGGTTTCGTCGTCGAAACCTGTTATTTACTCGAATAAGTAGGGATAAGATTGCCGCATTTCTTCCTCTGTCTCCCATGTGTCTTTAGATCCCTTTCGATGTTGCCACTGAACTTTAATTTTCTTGATTACTTTATTTCGTAATCTCTTTTCTTTCCAGTCGAGTATAACCACTGGATTTTCGACATAATTCAATTTTTCGTCTACCTCTATATCATTCACGTAACATCCCAAAAATAGTAAATAAGTAAATAATAATACGATAGAGGTTTAAACGTCATAAAACGAAATAAGAACGGATGGGCTTGGGCTCGGCTCCAACGGGCCGATGGAAGCCCAGGTATATAAGGGGCAATGTAACATTTCGGATTTTAGTATGCCTATTTCAGTTCAATGTAATGCAATTTCAAGTTCTATACTCGTGCAATGCCTCATTATTTTCTCGTCGTAAAATTTAATGCAATGATCCTATATAAATCCGCAAGTTTTACAAGATTATATACATTTAAACGCTATACAAGAAACTATTTGGTACAAACTTATCAAACCTGAAAAGTCAAGGACTAAAATTGAAAAACATCAAGAAACCCTAGTTAGCACGGTCGTGCTTCGTTCTAGCACGGTCGCGCCAAGTGCTTTGGCACGGTCGCGCGACCTGCTCTGGAACGATCGCTCCCGGTGCCTAGGCACGGTCGCGCCTCTCCTTGGCACGGTCGCGCCTGCGTAACTGAAAAACGTAAATGCAGTTTAATCACCCGATCGTTCGAATCCGAAACCGTTATACGTTTCCTTTTCCCTTAACAATTGTATTACCACTTTTCAAATTCCAAACGCCTCAGTTCATTTCAATAATTCAAGAAAAACTCTCTCAATTCAAGGAAAATTCTCCCAAGCTCTTTCGACCGGAATTACCTCAAGAAATCCAGTCAAGTGTTTTCCCAAAGCATCTCTGAATCATCCGAAGCCGCTAAAGCATTCGGAACCGCAGCAGAGGTAGCCGGAAGCCAGTCTTGCCGTCGCCGGAACTAAGTTCTACCATTCCCTATCGATTCGCTACTGTTCAGGTTAATTGAATCATCCCTCTCTTTCGTTTCGGTCCATGTAACAAAAGCCCTCTGTCAATTCGGGCTTTCATTACAGAAATCGTTCAGAACCAGAATCCTTTTTATAAGAAAAATGATTTAATCGGAATCGCTCCTAATCATGTTGTTAATACAATTAAAATATCTCAGAACACTCGTAATAACCCATAAATGAAAAGCCCTAACAATTCCACCAATTAAAATACAAGAATCTGTCAATTCGTGTCTGATTTGGAATAGACACGGTCGCGCTAATCATCTAGCGCGGCTGTCACACCCCGAAAACGACGATTCGCAGCGGAAACGAGACGTAAGCATGGTGGTCACATAAGTTGGAGCCCAATGATAATAAGCAAACACATTTAATTTAAAACATCGGAAATGTTCAACGAGATAAAAGATAAGTCTTACAATTATCCAAACTTGAAAGCATTAAAATTTAAAACACGAGTTTTAATGATCCAACACACGAGGATCCAAAATAAAGTTTAAAATGTCCCAACAGAAATCCGATGCAAGCGTTTGCCCAAAAGCCCGTTTTCATAACCGCGCGAGAGCATCTAAGTACCTGAAAAACATGCTTAAAAACATCAACATAAAGTTGAGCGAGTTTCACGGGTTTAACGATAACATAAACGAATTTAACGAACTATCAAGTAACTTGGACAAACATGTGATATGTCATAAGCTTGCAAGGAATACAACATGATGACAGTACCTAGAGCTTATAATCAAACCGAGACACGAATACAACATATCCCCACGAATCCTTTCAAAATATATTCTCTCGTACGAACGACCGATCAGCGCTACTGATCACGAGAGTGGGCAGTCAGTCCCAAATAGATCTATCAACACACCTTGCGGCCTACACGAGGCTAATGATTATAACGGCGGGGCTATTCATGAACGACATACATGAACACATAACGAAAGCCCTTACTCGAGACCATCAAACGAACACATAACGTAAGTCCAGTATCATGATAAACGAACGAAAGCATGTTCTTCCCCCATAGTTTATAAAGCAACAAAATAGTTTAAAAAAAAAGGGGCCGTGAAAAACTCACCTTGATAACGAACGGCGGAAAAACGAGTGCTAGCAAAAATACGCCCACGAACGCTAACGGTGCCCTAAACATGAGGGGTACATTACTAATTGAAACTCACGTCTTACTAGCAAGTTGTTCACCCAACCTACTTAGACTTGTAATATTTTTAAGAAAATATTTATTTGAACGACCCGTTGGTGACTTCGACACGCGGTTATGTTTTTAACGAAAAATGGTGTATCATACACACATACGAAGACTTCAAGTGTTATCACCTAACAACGATCAACATGAAAGTATGAAACTAATAACATATATATATCTACTCATACATATGCTTATGAGTTCTAAATCACATGTGAAAACACTAAAATCACAATATTTGCACATAAGCACTTTTCAAGCAAAACGACTAACTTTTAAGGAACAAACTTCCAAATTTCTAACACATGAGTTCATATAACATCATATATCATCAAAATATACTTAATAAAATATATTTCATTAAACAAAACAATCTTTCATTATTTTGACATAAAGTACCTATACATGGCAATTTCTAGCACATATGCGATAACCGAAACATCATACCACATAAGTAAACACATGGGTCATAACACTAACTCATCATATACATTATTAGCTGAAAATATGTCATAAAATAAGTTTAATTTGCTGTTTGAAATCAGACCTAACTAGCATTCATTTTTCAAGGCGGAAAACACCGATTTTACGACTAGTCATGCCTAAAATGTTATCCAAAAGCATCAAAACACCAAGGATCATATTATTTATTAAAAATATGGATTTTTAACATAAAATATAATCTTTTTACAGCCATATAATCAAACCTAACTTATCCATCATTTTACATGTAATAATCCATCATTTAAGTACCCTTTTTGTAACAAATCATGGTCAAAACTCTAGCTAATCATCACAACATAAAATACCCTTTTAGAGCTGATCATTATACATAAAATACATCATATTTATCACCTTATTTCCAGATTTCAAATAATCCTAACAATTCATGTACAAACCTAGCTTTTATCATGCTTTTTAAACCACAATCTTTAGTAACAAGCATCCAAACATAGGGGTTTAAGATCCATACATAAAATAACAAGTTTTTATGTAATAATACACTTTATTTTTCTGTTTTAACTTGGTCATAACAAAATATTTGTTTGCATGCAAGAATCTAACATTATTCATCATCATTTTGCAAGATATGAACACATAAACACACATTCATTCACATGACTACATGCATGCATATATAAATACTAAAACCCTTTTATAAAAACCCTTATTTGCTGAATTTTAATGGTTCATAAAAAGTCTTTTAGTTGGTGATGAACAACTCTTGCAAGGATCACTATTTTTATCAAAGAAAAAGAAAGAAGCAAAGAAATATGAGGTTCATACCTCTTGAACTAAATCAAGGGAGATACTAGTGAAATGCAAGTTGATGGATGGTTTTGTTGAGTATTTGGCTCCACACTCTTGAATCTTCAAGAAAATGCTCCAAGAACACCAAAAACTCAAGAACACTTGAAAGAACACTTAGAGAAAAGATGATAGAAAGGTGTGGGATTGAAGTGAAGATTGAAGGGGTATTTATAGGTGGGGTGAGGGATGAATTCAGCCAAGAGAGGAGAGAGGAGAGAGGATTTGACATCTTCCATTCAAATTTCATGCAAGTTGAATGATCAAATTTGGTGGAGTGTAGTTTTGTACAAAGTGTGTAAGGAATCAAATGAGTGTGTTTAACACTTGATTAGGGTGTGGGACCCACTTTTTATGGCTGATTTTTGGGAGAGAGAAAAGATGCCATCTTTTATTTTATAAACCTCTACACACATGTAGGTGATCTTTTATAAAAACTACAACACTTTTATAAAATGTTACCACTTTAAACATGGTTTTTCGTCAAAATAAAAATATATAAAATACCCACTAATTATTTGCTATCATAATTAGTGAAAATAATATTTTTTGCTAACATTCATTTTAACTCATCCGGTACGCGATTGTACCGGGTAAAACGCAACGAAAATCGTCGAAAGCGGTATTTAACACATTGCACATAAATTTCACACATAATCCACTAATATAAACCAGTTTATATAATTTTCATCAAAACTGATATTTTTATGGTTAACCGGGTCGTCACCAACGTTAAATACGGGCATTTTACCGATACGCGGTATCGAAATTTCTGAAATTTCACGAAATGCAAACCTATGCATACGAAGGGCTTTGCTAGACTTTATAATAACCTAATTAACTGAAATTAAGTCTAAGACACACACAATTAAATTGCAAACGCGTTCTAAGGTTTAACGGTAAATAACCTGAAAATTGCCGGATGTCACAGCCTCCCCTCCTTAAAGAAATTTCGTCCCGAAATTTTACGCTACAAAGCCTGGTTACGTGCAGACTTAAACAATTGAGGGTACTTCCGTTTCATCTCATCTTCATGTTCCCACGTGAACTCGGGACCACGCTTTGAATTCCATCTGACCTTGACCAACTTAATACGACTACGCCTGGTCTTGTGAATCTTCCAATCCGAAACCTCTACGGGCTCTTCACGAAAATGGAGCTTGTCATCAACACATACCTCACCTGGAGGTATCATGAGTGTCTCATCAGACAGACACTTTTTCAGATTGGACACATGGAATACGTTATGAACTCCACTCAGTTCTCGCGGTAACTGCAGTCGGTAAGCAACTGGCCCTACACGAGCAATAATCTTGTAAGGTCCAATGTAGCGGGGGCTAAGCTTATCATGCTTGCCAAACCTAGCTACCCCCTTCCAAGGAGAGACCCTCAGCATAACTCTGTCTCCCACTTGGAATGCTAATGGTTTCCTTCTTCTATCAGCGTATTTCTTCTGACGGTCCTGGGCAACCTTCAAACGATCACGGATCCTGAAAACCTTATCGGTAGTTTCCTGAATAAGCTCTGGTCCAGTTATATGCTTGTCACCAACTTCTGCCCAACAAAGCGGTGAGCGACATTTTCTCCCATACAGGGCTTCAAACGGAGCGGCTTTCAATCCAGTTTGGTAACTGTTATTATAAGAGAACTCAGCCAACGGTAGGTGAGTATCCCAACTTCCACCAAAGTCAATTACGCAGGCACGGAGCATGTCTTCTAAAATCTGGATGGTCCTCTCACTTTGACCATCACTCTGTGGATGATACGCAGTGCTTAAATCCAAACGAGTACCCAAGGCTTTTTGTAGTGACCGCCAAAACTTCGATGTGAAACGACTATCTCTATCGGAGATGATCGAAGTCGGAACACCATGTCGGGATACTACTTCCTTAAGGTATATGCTGGCCAATTTCTTCATTCGGTAAGATTCTTTCACGGGTAGGAAATGTGCCGATTTCGTCAAACGATCCACAATTACCCAGATGGAATCATAGCCACTAGACGTTCGGGGTAATTTGGTGATGAAATCCATGGCAATACAGTCCCATTTCCACTGCGGAATCTCCGGTTGTTGCAGAAGTCCAGAAGGCTTTTGGTATTCGGTCTTGACTTTTGCGCAAGTCAAACATTTACCAACGTATGAAGCAATATCACCCTTCATGTTCGGCCACCAGTAGTGCTCCTTGATATCCTTATACATTTTTGTCGATCCTGGGTGAATCGAATATCTTGATTTATGGGCCTCATCCAAAACCATTTCTCGTAAATTGCCTGCCAGAGGCACCCATATTCTATCCATGAAGTACAAGGCATCGTCAGACTTGGGTATAAGTTCTCTAACCATACCACGAAGATTTTCATCCTTTAAATTCTCTTCCTTTAGAGCTTCTTGTTGTGCATCACGAATCTGAGCTGTGAGGTTTGTGTGAATGGTCAATCCTAACGCACGCACGCGTAAGGGCTTGACTCGCTCCTTCCTACTCAAGGCATCGGCCACGACATTAGCCTTGCCTGGGTGATAACGAATATCACAATCGTAGTCATTGAGCAATTCCATCCAACGTCTCTGCCTCATATTCAGCTCTTTCTGGTCAAAAATGTGTTGGAGACTCTTATGATCTGTAAAAATTGTGCACTTAGTACCGTAAAGGTAGTGCCTCCAAATTTTGAGTGCAAAAACCACCGCACCCAGTTCCAAATCATGTGTCGCATAATTGTGTTCATGCACCTTGAGTTGACGAGACGCATAAGCTATGACCTTTCCATTCTGCATTAGGACACAACCAAGACCTTGGCGAGAGGCATCACAGTACACCACGAATCCATCTGTCCCCTCAGGAAGAGACAAGATAGGGGCACTGCACAGCTTCTTTTTCAACAATTGAAACGCTGCCTCTTGCTTTTCTCCCCAGATATACTCCTTGTCCTTCTGGGTCAATAGCGTTAGGGATTGCGCTATCTTGGAGAAATTCTCGATAAACCTTCGATAGTAACCCGCCAAACCTAGGAATTGTCGTACCTCAGTCGGACTCTTCGGCGCTTCCCAATTTTTAATTGCCTCAATCTTTGCTGGGTCCACGTGTATACCCTTCTCATTGATAACGTGTCCAAGAAAATGAACTTCTCGGATCCAGAACTCGCATTTGGAAAGTTTAGCATATAGCTTCTCATTCCTCAACATCTCCAAAATCAGCTTCAGATGGTGCTCGTGCTCTTCCTTGGTCCGTGAATAGATGAGTATATCATCGATAAACACTATCACGAACTTGTCCAAGTATGGTCTGCACACTCTATTCATGAGATCCATGAATACCGCAGGAGCGTTTGTCAAACCAAAAGGCATGACCAAAAACTCGTAATGACCATACCGGGTTCGGAATGCAGTCTTCGGAATATCTTCTTCAACAATCCTCAATTGATGGTAGCCTGAACGTAAATCGATCTTCGAATAATAACTCGATCCTTGCAGCTGATCGAACAAGTCGTCGATTCTCGGTAATGGATACCGATTCTTGATGGTAAGCTTGTTCAATTCTCGATAATCGATACACATCCGCATAGAACCATCTTTCTTTTTCACGAATAAAACCGGCGCTCCCCAGGGCGAGAAACTCGGTCTTATAAAACCTTTATCCAACAATTCTTGCAATTGCTTGGATAGCTCTTGCATTTCAGATGGTGCCAAACGATAAGGAGATCGAGCTATCGGCGCTGCTCCGGACACTAGGTCAATCCTGAACTCGACTTGCCTTTGCGGTGGCAATCCAGGTAACTCTTCAGGAAATACCTCCGGATAATCACGAACTACAGGGATCTCTTCAAGCTTCTGCTCCTCAACCCTAGTGTCAACCACGTGGGCTAAGTATGCTGGGTATCCTTTTCGCAAATACTTCTGAGCTTTCATCATATTAACGATTCTCAAAGGGGCACTCTCATCACCTTGAATTTCCAACGGTTCACCAGTCGGAGGTAGAAGACGAACTATCTTCTTATCGCACACAATCTCTGCATGATTCTTTGATAACCAATCCATGCCAATAACGACATCGAAACTTCCAAGTTCTACTGGTAAAAGGTCAATACTATACATACGATCTCCCAAACGCAAGGTACACTCACGAAAAACTTCGTCGGCTTCTATTAATTTTCCGTTAGCTAACTCTATAGAATACTTAACATCTAATTTACTTGATTTTGAGCTAAGAAAAGGCTCAAAGTTTTTGGAAACAAAACTTTTATCGGCTCCGGTATCAAATAAAATGTAAGCATAACGGTCATTTACGTGAAACGTACCGGTAACAACCGATGGATCCTTTCGTGCTTTCTTGGCCTCCATCACGAATGCTCTGCCACGATTTCCCTGGTTCTTTAGTTTTGGGCAATCCTTCCTAAAATGCCCTACAGTTCCACATTCAAAACATCCATGGTTCGATTCTTCTTTCTTCACACCCAATTTCACACAGCAGGTTTGGGCTTGATGTCCAAATTTGCCACAACGTTCACAGACGTTGCACTGACCAGTGTGAAAATAACCACATTTGTTGCACTTTGGGTTAGGACCCTGATACCTTCTTGTTTCCATGGTGTTGGCTGCATACATCCTTCCCTGATTCCTCCTTTTGTTCTGAGAGTTACTAGCATGACTCCCAGATCCTTCAGACCACTTACGCTTTCCTTCAGTTGGCAGTTTTCGTTTCTCAGTCGTTTTATCAACAACTTCCACTGGCTTCTTCCCTGAACCACTCTTCTTCAATGTCCCCATACGAACAGCATCGTCAGTCAGGGAGTGTGCTAATTGCACAGCACTCTGAATAGTCGTAGGGTTTGCTGACGTCACCATACTACGGATCTGAGATGCCAAGCCCCAGATATAACGCTCAATTCTTTTGTGCTCCGGTGTTACGAGATGGGGTACAAGTCGTGCCAATTGATGAAACTTGGACGTGTATTCCCTTACCTCAGCATCTACCATGGTCAAATTCCAGAATTCCGCTTCTAATTTTTGAATTTCGTTGCGTGGACAATACTTACGCAGCAACATTTCCTTCAACTGATCCCAAGTGAGACCATAGGCATTAGCCTCACCGAGACTCTGAATTTGAGTATTCCACCAGGTTAGAGCTTCATCCTGAAATGAACTTGTTGCATACTTCACGCGTTGAGCTGCAGTACAGTTACTTATGATCATCACAGACTCCATTTTCTCAATCCAGCGGACAATGCCGATTGGTCCTTCAGTTCCAGAAAAGAGACGGGGATGACATGCTTGAAAGGTCTTATAAGAGCACCCTTCAATATGGTTCGCCTGGTTCACGTTCCGGTTGGCCGCTTCGTTAGCAAGGGCGGTGTTGACATGTTGCGAAATCAACTGGGCCAATTCCTCGGCCGTAGTGGGGAGTGGGTTAGCATTTTGGTTTTCTCTCCGCGGTGGCATGTTCCTTTTCCCAATACAAATAATACAACGAGTGAGACAATATATATCACGCAATATCCATGCCATTCATGTATGTACGAAAATAACTTAACAAACACCACGATAAACCAAAATCAACCACTTCATGTCATTTTTGTTAAAAATTAGAGTTCAAACTTAGATACATCATTAAACCAAATGATTACAAAAATGGGCGTGGTATACGACCAAACCCTAACAATTTTCTCTAATATAACAAAATGAAAAGACATGAAATCAAAAGAAACAACATCCCCAAAGACATGAACTAACGGGTGTGGCGCGGGAAAACACCGATGCGAGCAACAGTGGCGGCGATCAGAACACACGTAACTGCAAGGGCTAGAGAGTCCTCGAGGCGCTCCTCAAGTGCATCCACACGCTGTAAGGCCTCAACCTCTCTGACTTCCGCTTCCATGGCTCTCGAGGTAGCCTCCTCGGCCATCTTTATTGCTTCTTCGGCCTTCTTCTCGCTCCCTTCCAACCTTCTCCTCAATTCAGCCATATCTTCTCGGGCCTGAACTTGATCTTTCTTCATAAGTTTCACATAGCTATCCACACGCTTAAACCTACGAGTAATCCTATCCATGCTAACTCCAATGGAATCTATCCTCGACTCCTCACGGGCACATCGAGCAGCTAGCAAGGGCACTGTGCGCTTGATGGGCTGACCAGTGAGGGGTAGCACCCTCTGAGAAGAGGAGGACTCACCAATCTGGCGAATAATCGGTACGCCCTCTTCATTCGTCCATTCACGCACTTGCTCGGACAGCCAATCCCAATTTCTGGCGACAAAAGGTCTTGTCCTCTTAGGAGGACGCTCAACGATATAACCAACGGTTGCCGAATCATCATCATCTCTTTCGGCTAGCTTTCTCTTCTTAGCCGGTGACACTGATTTCCTAGCAGTAAACTTCAGAAGTGGACCTTCAGGATGTTCACGATAAGATCGATGAGATGGAAAACGTAATTCTACCGTTGTTGGCCTAACAGGCTCAATGGCAGTCATAGCGTCATCGTCCTCATGGACAGGGCTAATAGTCTCGGAGATCACTGGAATAGGCTCAACACTAGCTGGAGTCTCCTCCATAGGTTTCTTAACCAACTGACTTGTCTCAACTGGCTCTTCCTCACTAGACTCCTTTTCATCATCAGATTCCTCTTCGCTAGGCTCTTCTTCATTAGATGGTACATCTTCATCTTCAGATTCTCCTATCCACCCATTCCCATAATACGGGTGATTAGCAAAATCCGGTATGTTCGGGTCAAATCCGAAATCAAATACCGAATTTAGAGACATCGGTGAAACTGGTGTGGACTCTGGCTCACTATCAGACGAGATCGAGATGACGGAAGGTGAAAGAGACATTTGTGACATGAAATATATACATGGTGTGAATAATTTTGCCAATAAATGTAAGCACGTACGTATGCAACACATTTAAGGCACGTAAGGGGTAAAGAGGATATCTTATACGTAAGCACATACGCATGCATACAACTAATGCACATAAGGAACAAAGGAATATTCTATTATATCTAATTAATAATAACACTTACTCCTAATATAAGATGCATGCGGTATGAAAACGTCTTTAACCCAAAAACCCAATTTTAAAAGTTATAGTCTAGATTTTTAAGAAAAACATTTTCTAGTTCGCTATAACCATGGGCTCTGATACCAACTTCTGTCACACCCCGAAAACGACGATTCGCAGCGGAAACGAGACGTAAGCATGGTGGTCACATAAGTTGGAGCCCAATGATAATAAGCAAACACATTTAATTTAAAACATCGGAAATGTTCAACGAGATAAAAGATAAGTCTTACAATTATCCAAACTTGAAAGCATTAAAATTTAAAACACGAGTTTTAATGATCCAACACACGAGGATCCAAAATAAAGTTTAAAATGTCCCAACAGAAATCCGATGCAAGCGTTTGCCCAAAAGCCCGTTTTCATAACCGCGCGAGAGCATCTAAGTACCTGAAAAACATGCTTAAAAACATCAACATAAAGTTGAGCGAGTTTCACGGGTTTAACGATAACATAAACGAATTTAACGAACTATCAAGTAACTTGGACAAACATGTGATATGTCATAAGCTTGCAAGGAATACAACATGATGACAGTACCTAGAGCTTATAATCAAACCGAGACACGAATACAACATATCCCCACGAATCCTTTCAAAATATATTCTCTCGTACGAACGACCGATCAGCGCTACTGATCACGAGAGTGGGCAGTCAGTCCCAAATAGATCTATCAACACACCTTGCGGCCTACACGAGGCTAATGATTATAACGGCGGGGCTATTCATGAACGACATACATGAACACATAACGAAAGCCCTTACTCGAGACCATCAAACGAACACATAACGTAAGTCCAGTATCATGATAAACGAACGAAAGCATGTTCTTCCCCCATAGTTTATAAAGCAACAAAATAGTTTAAAAAAAAAGGGGCCGTGAAAAACTCACCTTGATAACGAACGGCGGAAAAACGAGTGCTAGCAAAAATACGCCCACGAACGCTAACGGTGCCCTAAACATGAGGGGTACATTACTAATTGAAACTCACGTCTTACTAGCAAGTTGTTCACCCAACCTACTTAGACTTGTAATATTTTTAAGAAAATATTTATTTGAACGACCCGTTGGTGACTTCGACACGCGGTTATGTTTTTAACGAAAAATGGTGTATCATACACACATACGAAGACTTCAAGTGTTATCACCTAACAACGATCAACATGAAAGTATGAAACTAATAACATATATATATCTACTCATACATATGCTTATGAGTTCTAAATCACATGTGAAAACACTAAAATCACAATATTTGCACATAAGCACTTTTCAAGCAAAACGACTAACTTTTAAGGAACAAACTTCCAAATTTCTAACACATGAGTTCATATAACATCATATATCATCAAAATATACTTAATAAAATATATTTCATTAAACAAAACAATCTTTCATTATTTTGACATAAAGTACCTATACATGGCAATTTCTAGCACATATGCGATAACCGAAACATCATACCACATAAGTAAACACATGGGTCATAACACTAACTCATCATATACATTATTAGCTGAAAATATGTCATAAAATAAGTTTAATTTGCTGTTTGAAATCAGACCTAACTAGCATTCATTTTTCAAGGCGGAAAACACCGATTTTACGACTAGTCATGCCTAAAATGTTATCCAAAAGCATCAAAACACCAAGGATCATATTATTTATTAAAAATATGGATTTTTAACATAAAATATAATCTTTTTACAGCCATATAATCAAACCTAACTTATCCATCATTTTACATGTAATAATCCATCATTTAAGTACCCTTTTTGTAACAAATCATGGTCAAAACTCTAGCTAATCATCACAACATAAAATACCCTTTTAGAGCTGATCATTATACATAAAATACATCATATTTATCACCTTATTTCCAGATTTCAAATAATCCTAACAATTCATGTACAAACCTAGCTTTTATCATGCTTTTTAAACCACAATCTTTAGTAACAAGCATCCAAACGTAGGGGTTTAAGATCCATACATAAAATAACAAGTTTTTATGTAATAATACACTTTATTTTTCTGTTTTAACTTGGTCATAACAAAATATTTGTTTGCATGCAAGAATCTAACATTATTCATCATCATTTTGCAAGATATGAACACATAAACACACATTCATTCACATGACTACATGCATGCATATATAAATACTAAAACCCTTTTATAAAAACCCTTATTTGCTGAATTTTAATGGTTCATAAAAAGTCTTTTAGTTGGTGATGAACAACTCTTGCAAGGATCACTATTTTTATCAAAGAAAAAGAAAGAAGCAAAGAAATATGAGGTTCATACCTCTTGAACTAAATCAAGGGAGATACTAGTGAAATGCAAGTTGATGGATGGTTTTGTTGAGTATTTGGCTCCACACTCTTGAATCTTCAAGAAAATGCTCCAAGAACACCAAAAACTCAAGAACACTTGAAAGAACACTTAGAGAAAAGATGATAGAAAGGTGTGGGATTGAAGTGAAGATTGAAGGGGTATTTATAGGTGGGGTGAGGGATGAATTCAGCCAAGAGAGGAGAGAGGAGAGAGGATTTGACATCTTCCATTCAAATTTCATGCAAGTTGAATGATCAAATTTGGTGGAGTGTAGTTTTGTACAAAGTGTGTAAGGAATCAAATGAGTGTGTTTAACACTTGATTAGGGTGTGGGACCCACTTTTTATGGCTGATTTTTGGGAGAGAGAAAAGATGCCATCTTTTATTTTATAAACCTCTACACACATGTAGGTGATCTTTTATAAAAACTACAACACTTTTATAAAATGTTACCACTTTAAACATGGTTTTTCGTCAAAATAAAAATATATAAAATACCCACTAATTATTTGCTATCATAATTAGTGAATATAATATTTTTTGCTAACATTCATTTTAACTCATCCGGTACGCGATTGTACCGGGTAAAACGCAACGAAAATCGTCGAAAGCGGTATTTAACACATTGCACATAAATTTCACACATAATCCACTAATATAAACCAGTTTATATAATTTTCATCAAAACTGATATTTTTATGGTTAACCGGATCGTCACCAACGTTAAATACGGGCATTTTACCGATACGCGGTATCGAAATTTCTGAAATTTCACGAAATGCAAACCTATGCATACGAAGGGCTTTGCTAGACTTTATAATAACCTAATTAACTGAAATTAAGTCTAAGACACACACAATTAAATTGCAAACGCGTTCTAAGGTTTAACGGTAAATAACCTGAAAATTGCCGGATGTCACAGCGGCCGTGCCTCATTTAGCGCGGTCGTGCCGATTAGCAGCGCGGTCGTGTCCTCCTGTCCAGACCTTGTCATGCCCTCTGGGCTAGTCCCTGTTGTGTCTAAAGATCATAGACACGACCGTGCCGGGCCAAGGCACGGTCGTGCCTGTCAAACTTGTCTAGATTGTGCTCCTGTTGATCAACCCGGTCGCGCCCCGACTAGCGCGGTCGCGCCCGTGGCTTGAGTACGATCGTGCCCTTCCGAGGCACGGTCGTGCTAGACTCAGATTATTTTAGCAGAATTATAATTTTTATATTTAACCAGGAAATGTTTCAGATTTTATAAAAATTTGTGTTCTGTATTTAAAAATGGATTAAAAGTTTAATCTTGGCATAAATATAATTTATTTAAAAGTTTATAAAAATTAAATTTATATTTAATTAAATGATGTTTTAAATAATTAAGTTACAAAATTTATAAATAATGATTAGTTATTTAATTTACATTTTAAATCAAAATCATTTATTTATTTATACTTAATTACAATTAATATTTACATTATTTCATAAACTATAATTATATATTTATTTATTTATTCAATTCAAACCTAATCAAATTATTTCAAACGTATTTTACTTCAAACTCTATATATTTTATACAAAGCAATAGTTTTATATATACAAATTCAACTTTCACTTTAGACCTAAACTTTGTATATCTATGTGATTCAATACATATTACTCTTTAGGTTAAAGTGTGCATTTCAAGGATCTTATTTGCTATCTATATTCCTTGTTAGCTCCACTTCCATACCAAGTGAGTATTCACAACCCCCTTTTACTCTTTTACACTTTTGGGGTGGAACATGAACTTTATACACATTACACATTTCACAACTACATTTATACAAACAACACAAGTGCAATATCCTACATACATACATGTGTGCAAAATTTGAGCTTTGTGCCCGAGTGCTAGTTGTGCTAGTCTTTGTGAAAACTATGTGCAATCATTAACTATACAAGCCGACGGTTTTCAATGATAGATCTATTGAGTCTGACAAACCCACCCAAGTGGAGGTGATTGATACCGACAACACAATTTGCATACTAGTTACTAAGGTTTGATTGTACTTGATTACACAATAGCAGCTCCCCATAAATACCTTATTTTTCATGTCTTGTAAAGGATTTGTTTTACAACTATATGCTATCTATATACAACTGTGTTATACTCACCAACTTTTTAGTTGACTTTATTTTATTCATGTTTCAGGCCCTAATATGTGAGAATGATTCAAGACGTGCTCAATATAGGATTTGGACTTAGCAATATTAAATCAAGAAGTTTATGAGTTGTTTTATTTTCTTGTTTGGATTTGGTTTGTACTTGGATTATTTGTAATGGGAATTTGACTTTAATATATTACAATTTAGTCAACCTTGTGCTATGAACAGTCTTACATGTCCCGCCCCGATGATTCCGCCATCGGTCGGGGTGTGACAGATTGGTATCAGAGCCTTGGTTATAGGGATTTAGGTTATTAGACATCTTGACCTAGACTATAACTTTAGGACACCCACTTATACTATGCTTCATGATTTTGTGCTATGTGTTACATGCTATGTGCTACATGCTTACCATGATAAATTGTTTATTATATTTGGTACCTTACTTGTTAGAAATTCATGACTTATTAGGATCTTCTTAAATAATACCTTTCCTATATCCTAAAACCCCATGATATTCCTACCTTCTTTTCTATCTTTATTCTTTCTAAGCATGTGGAAAAATTTTCTTGAAGCAAAAATCTTAAATTTTTTTTTTTATTTTCTTCGTTAAGGTTTTTAAACTTGTTAAATTATTTGAGGACACGTGCAATCTGGAAGGGTGACACCTGTATTTTGGGTTTTCTGTCTAGGAAAGCATTTCGCATAAATCCCAATCAACCGAGGGACCCGTATGCTTTCCTGGGAATTCTCAAGATGAGTGTTTACCTATAGGCTAAAGCATGTCTCCTTGAAAATTATATAAGTTTAAATTAACCTTAATGTGCCTTAGTATTCAAGTGATTTTATCACTTTTGAGTACAATCCAAACTATGAATATCTATCTTTTATTTGGTTTTCTCATTCTATTAAATCCTAGCAATTCTCATAAGTTCTTACAATCTTTCTTGTCTTGTGAAAATCTATAGAATGCCTCCTCGTCGTGCTCCCGCCGCCAACGCCAACACCGACATTGCTGCTATTCTCACCCAATTAGTGACACAACTCACCCAAGCCAATGGTGCCACAAATGGCAATGGTGGAAATGGAAGCAATAGTGGTAATAATGGTGGTAATGGTGGAAATGGTGGAAACAATCCATCTCAATGCACCTTCAAGCACTTCAATTCGTGCAATCCCCTAAAGTTCTATGGTACCGAAGGAGCTACTGGACTCCTTCAATGGTTTGAAAGCATTGAGAATACCTTTCTCAATAGTGACTGTCCCGACAACCTCCGTGTTCGTCATGCTACAAGTGTCCTACAAAAACGGGCACTTACATGGTGGAATGGGGAGAAAAGGAATAGGGGTGTTGACATAGCTATGGCCTTACCTTGGGATGAGGTCAAAAGGCTTATGACCGAGGAGTTCTGTCCTCGAAATGAAGTGAAAAAGTTAGAAGCTGAATTTTGGGATCTTGCCCAAGATAGTGGGGAAAGCTTAGCATATACAACTCGGTTCCATGAGTTGAGTCTTCTAGTGCCCCACATGGTCACTCCTTTAGCCCGTTGTATCGAAAAGTATATTGGTGGGCTACCAAGACAAATTCAAGATACTGTCTTAGGTAGAAATCCTGCTACTTTGGAGGATGCCATCCGCCTGTCTGCTACCTTAACTGATAATCATGTTAAAGCTGGAACTCTTACCAAAAAGGGTTCTAAGAAAGTTGCTGAAACCGTAACCCCTCCTGCCCACAACAAAGAAGCCACAACTGAACCCTCTCGCAATAACAAAAAGAGGAAGGTTAGAAACTTTGCTGTGGTTACTCCTGCGGTGCCCGTTAATCAAGTTGCACCCGTAGTTCAAGCACCGGCTAAAAAGCCATATGTTGGGATTTATCCTCTTTGTGCCACCTGCAATTTTCATCATCCTCAAAATATCCCATGTCGCCTTTGCACTCATTGTGGGATATATGGTCACACTATCAATATTTGTAGGGCCAAAGCTTTTGAGGGTCAAGTCAATCCACCGAACCAACCCAACCCGCGAGTGGCTAATCAAGGTGCTCCCGCCATTGCTAATAGGCGTGCTTGCTATGAGTGTGGAGACCCGAACCATTTTCGTAATCTATGTCCAAGACTTGCAAATGCTAGACAAGGTGGAGCTCGTGGGCGTGCGTTCAACATAAACGCCAACGAAGCTCAAGCCAACAACGACGTGGTTAATTGTACGTTCCTTGTAAATAGTCATTATGCCTCCATTTTGTTCGATACCGGTGCCGATAAAAGTTTTGTGTCACTTAATTTTGAGCCTTTACTTGCAAAGACGCGATCCCAATTAGAGAAAACCTTCACCGTTGAAATAGCAAATGGTGACTCCCTTACAATTGAGTCTATTATCTATGATTGCTCTTTAGAACTTAATGATCATGCATTCCCAATCAACCTTGTTCCAATGCCACTAGGAAGCTTTGATATTATCATAGGTATGGATTGGCTATCAAATCATCATGCTGAAGTCATTTGCTTTGAAAAGTGTATTCGAATTCCGCTACCATCGGGAGAAACCTTAAGGGTTTTTGGTGAAAAGCCTTGCAAGGGTCTTAAATTGATGTCTTGTACTACCGCTCAAAAGTACTTACGAAAGAAGTACATCGCCTTCCTAGCTCATATTGTTCAAAAGGACGTCAAGGAGAAGAGTATTCAAGACATTCCTATCATTAGGGATTTTCCCGAAGTGTTTCCTAAAGATTTATCCGGTCTTCCTCTTGTTCGTCAAGTAGAGTTCCGTATTGATCTTATGCCCGGAGCTAACCCCGTTGCTAGAGCTCCTTATCGTCTTGCACCTTCCGAAATGCAAGAGCTCGCAAGTCAACTTCAAGAACTCTCCGATAAAGGTTTCATTCGCCCAAGTCATTCACCGTGGGGTGCACCCGTCTTATTTGTTAAGAAGAAGGATGGATCATTTCGCATGTGTATTGACTACCGCGAACTCAACAAGCTTACTATCAAGAATCGTTATCCTTTGCCTAGAATCGATGATCTCTTTGATCAACTTCAAGGTTCTACTTGCTTCTCGAAGATTGATCTTCGATCTGGTTATCATCAGCTCCGTGTTCAAGAAGATGACATTCCTAAGACTGCTTTTCGAACAAGGTATGGTCATTACGAGTTCATGGTTATGCCTTTCGGGTTAACCAATGCACCCGCAGTTTTCATGGATCTCATGAACCGTGTGTGCAAACCGTACCTTGATAAATTCGTGATCGTTTTCATTGACGATATCTTAATCTATTCCAAGACTAAAGCCGACCATGAAGAACACCTTAGATTGGTTTTGGACCTGTTAAAGAAAGAACAATTATATGCCAAGTTCTCCAAATGTGAATTTTGGTTAAAAGAAGTTCAATTTCTTGGTCACATCGTCAACGACAAGGGTATTCATGTTGATCCTGCTAAGATTGAAACGGTTAAGAATTGGAATGCCCCGAAGACTCCTACCGAAGTTCGTTCATTTCTTGGTCTTGCGGGTTATTATCGTCGTTTCATCTCAAACTTCTCAAAGATTGCTGTCCCTCTTACCGCTTTGACTCATAAGGGTAAAACTTATGAATGGGGACCGAAACAAGAAGAAGCTTTCCAAACTCTTAAGCATAAGTTGTGCAATGCTCCTATATTAACTCTCCCCGATGGAAATGATGATCTAGTTGTCTATTGTGATGCTTCTAACCAAGGTCTTGGTTGTGTCCTCATGCAACGAGGAAAAGTGATCGCTTATGCATCAAGACAACTCAAAATTCATGAAAAGAATTATACGACGCACGATCTCGAGTTGGGTGCGGTCGTATTCGCGTTAAAGATTTGGAGACATTACCTATATGGCACGAAATGTGTGGTATTCACCGACCACAAAAGTCTTCAACATATCTTCAACCAAAAAGAACTCAATATGAGGCAACGACGTTGGGTCGAACTCCTTAACGACTATGACTGCGAAATTCGTTACCATCCCGGCAAAGCGAATGTCGTAGCCGATGCTTTGAGTCGAAAGGACCATGTTATGCTTCATTGTGCCCGTATTCAAACCAATATTCAAACCCGTATCTTAGACGCTCAACACATCTCGGTAACCGAGGGTAACATGTATGAAGAAATGTCGTGTGGTGTTGAACTTCTTCTTGAATCAAAACCCAATGGCTTACTATATTATTTGAATCGTATTTGGGTTCCCGATCGCGATGATCTCCGTGCATTTCTCATGAACGAAGCTCATAAGACTCGTTATTCTATTCATCCTGGTGCGGATAAAATGTACCAAGATCTTCGCCAACTTTATTGGTGGCCCGGTATGAAGAAGGACATTGCTCTTTATGTTGCCAAATGCTTAACTTGCTCCAAAGTCAAAGCCGAACATCAACGTCCTTCTGGTTTGCTTGAACAACCGGAAATTCCCGTGTGGAAATGGGAAAATTTAGCTATGGATTTCATTACCAAGCTCCCTCGCACCTCGAGTGGTTATGATAGTATTTGGGTGATCATTGATCGTCTCACCAAATCTGCCCACTTCTTGCCTATTCGTGAAGACTTTAAGGTGGAGAAATTAGCCCGAATTTACATTGATGAAATTGTGAGCCGTCATGGTGTTCCCTTGAACATAATATCCGATAGAGACGCTCGGTTCACTTCTCGATTTTGGCAATCTCTCCAATCTGCTCTTGGTACTCGTTTGGATTTGAGCACGGCTTACCATCCCTAAACTGATGGTCAAACCGAGCGAACAATCCAAACTCTTGAAGACATGCTTAGAGATTGTGTAATCGATTTTGGTGGCAATTGGGATTCACATTTATCCCTCGTTGAGTTTTCTTACAACAATAGCTACCACACAAGTATCAACATGGCTCCATTCGAAGCTCTCTATGGTCGCAAGTGTCGTTCTCCTATCTGTTGGAACGAGATTGGTGAAGCACAAATCACCGGTCCTGAGTTAATTCAAGAAACTTCCGACAAGATTATTCAAATCCGTGACAATATTCGAGTAGCGAGGAGTCGGCAAAAGAGTTATGCCGACAAGCGTCGAAAACCCTTGGAATTCCAAGTCGGTGATCTCGTTCTTCTTAAGGTATCTCCATGGAAGGGTGTGATCCGTTTTGGAAAGAAAGGCAAGTTATCGCCTCGTTATGTTGGTCCGTTCAAAATCCTTGAAAGGATTGGGAAAGTGGCTTACAAGCTCGAGTTACCTCCATCTCTTGGCAATGTGCATCCTACATTTCATGTATCTAATCTAAAGAAGTGTCTCGCCGACGAAAATCTCCATATACCGCTTGACGACGTGCGCATTGATGAAAAGATGCACTTCGTTGAGAAACCGGTGGAAATTATGGATCGTGAAGTCAAGCAACTCAAGCGAAGTCGCATTCCTATCGTTAAAGTTCGTTGGGAATCTAAGCGCGGTCCTGAGTTCACTTGGGAACGAGAAGACCAAATGAAGCTCAAGTACCCTCATCTTTTTACTAATAATGTTGTTTCCTCTAGCTAAATTTTGGGAGGAAATTCTCTCAACATGGGGAGACTGTAACATTTCGGATTTTAGTATGCCTATTTCAGTTCAATGTAATGCAATTTCAAGTTCTATACTCGTGCAATGCCTCATTATTTTCTCGTCGTAAAATTTAATGCAATGATCCTATATAAATCCGCAAGTTTTACTAGATTATATACATTTAAACGCTATACAAGAAACTATTTGGTACAAACTTATCAAACCTGAAAAGTCAAGGACTAAAATTGAAAAACATCAAGAAACCCTAGTTAGCACGGTCGTGCTTCGTTCTAGCACGGTCGCGCCAAGTGCTTTGGCACGGTCGCACGACCTGCTCTGGAACGATCGCGCCCGGTGCCTAGGCACGGTCGCGCCTCTCCTTGGCACGGTCGCGCCTGCGTAACTGAAAAACGTAAATGCAGTTTAATCACCCGATCGTTCGAATCCGAAACCGTTATACGTTTCCTTTTCCCTTAACAATTGTATTACCACTTTTCAAATTCCAAACGCCTCAGTTCATTTCAATAATTCAAGAAAAACTCTCTCAATTCAAGGAAAATTCTCCCAAGCTCTTTCGACCGGAATTACCTCAAGAAATCCAGTCAAGCGTTTTCCCAAAGCATCTCTGAATCATCCGAAGCCGCTGAAGCATTCGGAACCGCAGCAGAGGTAGCCGGAAGCCAGTCTTGCCGTCGCCGGAACTAAGTTCTACCATTCCCTATCGATTCGCTACTGTTCAGGTTAATTGAATCATCCCTCTCTTTCGTTTCGGTCCATGTAACAAAAGCCCTCTGTCAATTCGGGCTTTCATTACAGAAATCGTTCAGAACCAGAATCCTTTTTATAAGAAAAATGATTTAATCGGAATCGCTCCTAATCATGTTGTTAATACAATTAAAATATCTCAGAACACTCGTAATAACCCATAAATGAAAAGCCCTAACAATTCCACCAATTAAAATACAAGAATCTGTCAATTCGTGTCTGATTTGGAATAGGCACGGTCGCGCTAATCATCTAGCGCGGCCGTGCCTCATTTAGCGCGGTCGTGCCGATTAGCAGCGCGGTCGTGTCCTCCTGTTCAGACCTTGTCATGCCCTCTGGGCTAGTCCCTGTTGTGTCTAAAGATCATAGACACGACCGTGCCGGGCCAAGGCACGGTCGTGCCTGTCAAACTTGTCTAGATTGTGCTCCTGTTGATCAACCCGGTCGCGCCCCGACTAGCGCGGTCGCGCCCGTGGCTTGAGCACGATCGTGCCCTTCCGAGGCACGGTCGTGCTAGACTCAGATTATTTTAGCAGAATTATAATTTTTATATTTAACCAGGAAATGTTTCAGATTTTATAAAAATTTGTGTTCTGTATTTAAAAATGGATTAAAAGTTTAATCTTGGCATAAATATAATTTATTTAAAAGTTTATAAAAATTAAATTTATATTTAATTAAATGATGTTTTAAATAATTAAGTTACAAAATTTATAAATAATGATTAGTTATTTAATTTACATTTTAAATCAAAATTATTTATTTATTTATACTTAATTACAATTAATATTTACATTATTTCATAAACTATAATTATATATTTATTTATTTATTCAATTCAAACCTAATCAAATTATTTCAAACATATTTTACTTCAAACTCTATATATTTTATACAAAGCAATAGTTTTATATATACAAATTCAACTTTCACTTTAGACCTAAACTTTGTACATCTATGTGATTCAATACATATTACTCTTTAGGTTAAAGTGTGCATTTCAAGGATCTTATTTGCTATCTATATTCCTTGTTAGCTCCACTTCCATACCAAGTGAGTATTCACAACCCCCTTTTACTCTTTTACACTTTTGGGGTGGAACATGAACTTTATACACATTACACATTTCACAACTACATTTATACAAACAACACAAGTGCAATATCCTACATACATACATGTGTGCAAAATTTGAGCTTTGTACCCGAGTGCTAGTTGTGCTAGTCTTTGTGAAAACTATGTGCAATCATTAACTATACAAGCCGACGGTTTTCAATGATAGATCTATTGAGTCTGACAAACCCACCCAAGTGGAGGTGATTGATACCGACAACACAATTTGCATACTAGTTACTAAGGTTTGATTGTACTTGATTACACAATAGCAGCTCCCCATAAATGCCTTATTTTTCATGTCTTGTAAAGGATTTGTTTTACAACTATATGCTATCTATATACAACTGTGTTATACTCACCAACTTTTTAGTTGACTTTATTTTATTCATGTTTCAGGCCCTAATATGTGAGAATGATTCAAGACGTGCTCAATATAGGATTTGGACTTAGCAATATTAAATCAAGAAGTTTATGAGTTGTTTTATTTTCTTGTTTGGATTTGGTTTGTACTTGGATTATTTGTAATGGGAATTTGACTTTAATATACTTCAATTTAGTCAACCTTGTGCTATGAACAGTCTTACATGTCCCGCCCCGATGATTCCGCCATCGGTCGGGGTGTGACAGGCAAGGCAGCCCACCTTCTCCACTTCACCTTCATTTCACCATCCTAGAGAGAGAAAGGGGAGTCGGGTCTAGTGAGAGAAAGTCGCCGGATCGACACGAAATTGAAGGAGCACGTTACTACTGAGCTCGTGAGCAAAACCTCCGAATCAGAATCACAATCCAGGTAACGAATCGACCTTAAACTGAGTTTTTCTTTGTTTTGGGGTTTCTCGGGTTTTAGCTAAATAGGAGACGTTTTGTGGATGAAACTTGAAAATAAGCTTAGAACTAGCATCTAGAGTGAAAACCGCACATTTTTATCAAAGAAAATTATAAGATTAGCATGATCGGATTAACATGCAAGAATTTCGGATTTTTGGTCCAGGAACCAGGTATTGCGTACTTACCAAGTAAGCAAGAGGGAAGTACGCAGAAGGAAGATCATGCGTACTTACCAAGTGCGCAAGAAGGACCCTCTGCGCACTTGTCAAGTGCGCATGAGTATGGTCCTGCGCACTTAGCAAGTGCGCAGGCAGCAGGCTGGTTAAGTAAAGTCAGTAAGTTTAGAATGGTTAAACCATTAGAGTCGGGGTTGGGTCTAATGTGTATTTAACTACCTAATCTAGATCGGAAGTGACGTTGTTGGACCTCTGTTTAGGACAACCTAGAGAAGCTTATCAGGTGAGTTCTATGTGCCCCCTTCTATGTTATGTGCAAATCATTTTAAATGTTTTGGGGCTGAAGTGTATACACTAAATGAATAAATGTTATAAATGTCAATGTGATCATACGTATATATATATAAATACTTATATATGAAAAGAAATTATGAATAAAGAATGAAGCGTATGATTATAAAGAATGAATGAAAGAAGGACATGACGTAAATGAATGAAATCTTGCTTTATATTATATATATATTGCATGTTATGAATGTATGTAAACGTTATGAACCCTTCTATGACAACGGCTACTTCGGTGGACGGACGACCACGTGACTATTTTGCAACCGGGACAAAAACGTTCCTTCGCAAGCTAGGACGTATGAAAAGGTATTAATGGACGGTCGAAGGAATTGCCTTAACTAAAGTAGAACGGTTGCATACATGATAGTCGCGTGGGAAACGGATGCCCTAGGGCAGACGGACAAAATGACGGACTACGACGGTAGGACGGTTTAAGAGCGGACGGACAAAGGTTGTCGGACGGATTTAATGAATGACGAACGGTTTTCTAGAGCCGGACGGTAATGAAATGGGCTACGACGGTAGTTCTGACTGCGATGTCTTCGTGACATTCGCGACAAGTATGATGGGTTGATCTCCCTTAAGATTATGGCCAATAAGTGTTCTCTCAAAAAGAAAGTATGTATGTACATATGTATATACCCTCAATGAATGTTATGTGAGAGCAGTAAAGTAAAGAATGTTTAAAAGTATGAATATATATATACATTATATTCATGATAAGGTAAATATTATGTATGATTGCCTTTAAACTAGAACTCACCAGCGTTAGCTGACTTTTAGTATACATTTCAGGTAAAGGAAGAAAGGGTCGTGCGATGGCGTGAAGGTTACCCGACACAAGACTGACTTCCCACTTTAATACATGTGTTAAGACTTCCACTGTCAAGTTATGTTATGTTATGTAATTGAATGACGAATGATATGTAATTGAATGATGAATGTTTTTAATTTAAGTTCAGTATTCATGACTATGTTTATGAATAAATCCAACAAGTGAGGTTACCCGGAAAAGGGGCCTTACAATTCAGTGGTACATGAGAGGTTTCGTCTGCCAGACACTTTCGTAAGTGCGATACATGGAATGTTGAGTGGAGTCCACTCAACTCTTCTGGCAATTCCAATCTATACGCAACCTTCCCTACTCGAGCTAAATTTTTAAATGGTCCAATAAATCTTGGACTTAATTTCCCTCTCTTTCTGAATCTAATGATTCCTTTCCACAGAGATACTTTCAGCAGAACGTAATCTCCAACTTGAAACTCTATTGGTCTTCGTCTTTTGTCTACATAGGACTTTTGTCTATCATGGGCAACTTTCAGACGAGCTTTAATCTGATCTATCTTTACACCTGTCGCTTGGACAATTTCTTTACTTCCCAACTCTTTCTGTCCAACCTCTCCCCAACATATGGGAGTTCTACATCTCCTTTCTTATAACATCTCGTATGGCGGCATGCCAATACTTGCATGATAGCTGTTGTTATACGAGAATTCTACTAAAGGTACATGACTATCGATGTTTTTGGTAGCTTTGTTATGAAGTCCATAGTGATATGCTCCCATTTCCATTCTGGAATATCTAGTGGTTGCAATATGCCATAAGGCTTTTGATGCTCTGCTTTGACTTGAGAACAAGTCAAGCATTTAGCCACATATTTCATGATATCGAATTTCATACCGGGCCAACAATAATCTTGGCGTAGATCTAGGTAGATTTTTGTAGTACCCGGATGAATCGAATATCGTGACTTATGAGCTTCATCTAGAACTTTAATTCTGAATTCATCTATATGTGGTATTCACATACGACCGAATCGAATCTTAACCCCATACTCATTCACTTCTAAGTGTTTTTCTTGTCCAGCCATTCTTTCTTTCTTAACATTCTCTGCTTTTAATGCATCTATTTGAACATTCCTGAGTTGAGTCATAAAGTCAGGAGTCACAACTAACTTATATGACTTCACCCTGATAGGAGGATGCTCTTCTTTACGACTAAGAGCATCTGCCACTACATTGGCTTTCCCTGGGTGATACAGGATTTCACAATCATAATCCTTTATCAGCTCTAACCATCTTCGCTGCCTCATGGTCAGATCTTTTTGCTCAAAGAAATACTTTAAGCTTTTATGATCTCTATAGATTGTGCACTTAACTCCATACAGATAGTGTCTCCATATTTTAAGTGTAAATACTATAGTAGCTAACTCTAAATCATGGGTTGGGTAGTTAGCTTCATGGGGTTTGAGTTGTAGTGAAGCATAGGCTATAACCTTGCCTCTCTACATTAATACACACCTCAGTCCCTGATACGAAGCATCAGAGTAAACTACCAGATCCTCTGTCCCTTCCGGTAAAGACAAAACCGGAGCTTGAGTTAATTTCTCCTTTGGAAGGCACTTTCTTGTTCTGTTCCCCATACAAACTTTGTCTCATTCTTTGTGAGTTTTGTCAATGGGGTTGCAATCTTGGAGAAATCCTGAATAAATCTTCTATAGTAACCAGCCAAACCTAAGAAACTACGAATTTCTGTAGATGTCTTTGGCGGGTTCCATTTCATTACAGTTTCTATCTTTGAAGGATCTACAAGAATACCTTATGCGTTTATTACGTGACCTAAGAATTGAACTTCCCAGAGCCAAAACGCACACTTAGAAAATTTTGCATACAACTTTTCTTTTCTAAGTGTTTCCAGCAATTCCTTGAGATGATATGCATGATTCCCTTCATTCTTTGAGTAGATTAGAATATCATCAATGAACACAATCACATATAGGTCCAACATTGGTCGACAAACCCTATTCATGAGGTCCATGAATGCAGCTGGGGCATTAGTCAAACCAAATGACATTACTAAGAACTTATAATGTCCATATATTGTACGGAAGGCTGTTTTTTGATATCTTCAACTCTAACCTTCAACTGATGATACCCCGATCTTAGATCGATTTTGGAGAACCAGCTTACTCCTTGTAATTGATCGAACAAGTCATCGATCCTAGGTAATGGGTATTTGTTCTTGTTGGTAAGTTTGTTCAACTCTCGGTAGTCTATGCACATACGCATACTACCATCCTTCTTCTTCACGAAAAGAACCGGAGCACCCTAAGGTAAGATACTCGGTCTAATAAAACCTCTGTCTAACAACTCTTGCAGTTGTGACATTAGTTCTTTCATTTCTTATGGAGCTAATCGATAAGGTGCCTTAGCTACATGCTTAGCACCAGGAACTAAGTCGATTCGAAACTCCACTTCTCTTTCGGGAGGTATTCCTGGTAATTCTTTGGGAAATACATCAGGAAAGTCACATACTACTGGCACGTCTTTCAATTCTTTAGTTTCACTTTGGAATCAATAGCATAAGTGTCACACCCCAAGACAACGAATTGCAGCGGAAATATTTATGAAAGCATGGTGGTAACATAAGTTGGAGCCCATAATATAATAGCAAACACTTTTATTTAAAAATTAGGGAAAATAAGTCTTACAAAAGATAAAATTAAGTTTGAACATAAGTTTAATGATCCGATACAAGTCGGATCATATTACAAAAGATAGTCCCAAATGAATTTCCAATGTGAAGCGTTTGCCAAAAGCCCATTTTTCATGACCGCGCGTTCTTGCATCTATTTTCCTGAAAAACATGCTTAAAAACATCAACAAAAAGTTGAGCGAGTTTCACAGGTTTAAATAATTACTAACCGAAACATCATGCAACTTTTGACTAACATGTGATAAGTTGTAAGCTTGCAAGGGATACAACAAGATGATAGTACCTAGAGCTTATAATCAAACCGAGACACGAAATATACAATATGTCCCCACAAAACCTTTCAAAATATACTCTCTCGTACAAACGACCGATTAGCGCTACTAATCACGAGAGTGGGTGGTCATACCCAAATAGATCTATCAATATACCCTTTGGCCCATAAGAGGCTAATGATTATAACGGCGGGGCTATTCATGAACGATTTACACGAATATATATATATATATACACATATATAAATGCCCTTACTCGAAACAATCACACAAACACATAAGTAAGTCAAGTATTATGATAAACGAACGAAAGCATGTTCTTCCCCCATATTTTATAAACGATTAAGATAATTCAAAAAGGGGCCATGAAAACTCACCTTGAGCAAGGAACAATTGAAATTGACAAGTACTAGCAACTACGCCCACGAGCGCCGGTCGGACCTAATAGTGCCCTAAATAAGATAGACATTTTAATAATTGAACTCAAGTCTTACAAGTAAGTTGTTCATACAACCTACTAGACTTATAATATTTTTAAGAAAATATTTATTTACGAGAACCGTTGGTGACTTCGACACTCGGTTAAGACTTTATGAAAATGATGGATTACGCACCCTTAGATAAAATGCTAATCAACGATCAAAATGTGAAATTATAACCAAATAGCACATAAAAACATTCATACTTATGTACATAAGTCCTAGATCATATGTGGACATACCCAAATCATACTACTTGCATATGCACATTATTTAAGTGAAACGGTCAATTTTTATTAGTCAAATTCTCAATTTACCAATACTAGTGACCCTATATCATCTCGTAGCATGAAATCATAATTGACAAACCATGTTTCATGAATCAAAACAATCTTTCATCACATTAGCATCAATGTACCTAAAACATGGCAATTTCTACGCATACGAGGTAATCGAATAGTCAAATAATGCATATAGAAACATGTTAATGACGTTAATCAATTTATAACATAATTGCTGTAAATAATCCATAAAATATGACCAAACTTTCTGCTCAAAATTATATTGATAGAACACTTATTTTTCATACAAAAAATAGTTGATTTTTACGACTAGTTTACCGTAAAACCTAACGAAATGCATCCAAACACCAAGATTCATACATATAACTAAAAATCTAAGTTTTAAACATGAAATATCATCAAGTTACTGCCATAGCTCCAGATTTTTAACAATTTCCTTTTTATGGCATAAATTCACCGTTTTAGCGTACTTTTAAGCATCATAAGCTAGTCCACTATTTGGCCAATCATCCCAACACATGATATACTTTTAGAACAGATTATTATAGCCAAAATACATCAGATTTATCACATTGTTTTCAGATTTCAATAATCCTTTTAATCCTTGCTCAAAACCCAAATTTAAACATGCATTTTAATGACAATTTTAAGCAATAAACACCTAAATCAACAAATCAATGATCCGTCCATAATCTATCATGCTTTTATACAATAATATATCCTAATTTACTATTTGAAACTAACCATAATAAACATTTGTTTTGCATGCCAAGATCAAGTCATAAATCATAACATTTTGCAAGATATGAACAAATACATATATACACGACACACATACACACCTATAAACATTTCAAAACCTTCAATAATAAGCCATAATTTACTGATTTAAAACTTTATAAAAAGTTCCTCTTAGTTGGTGGTGAACAATCACTTGTAAGTGTCAAATTCGGTAAAAATAAGTAAAGGAATGGATGGGGGTTCTCTTACCACTTAAGTAAATCAAGGGAAGCACTATAAATGTAGGTGAAAAGAGAGTATTTTCTGCTGGAAATTCAGCTCCAAGAGACTCCAAGACTCAAAACACCATAAAAACTTCAAGAATACTTAAGAACTTTGGGAGAAAATGCTTGGAGATGGTGTGGAGATTTGTTGCAAGAGTTGAAGGGTATAAATAGGGGGAGGGGGGCTGGTTTTCGAACTCAAGAGGGAGGGAGAGAGGGGAGTTGGTCCAATGGGTGTTCATGCAAAGAAATGATGAGGATTTGGTGTGTAAGATTGGTTTTAAGCAAATGTGTAATCTTGGGTAAAATAATTAGATTAGATTTGATTATTTATGGTAGGTGGGACCCAAATTTTTCAGCAGATTTTTAAAGGGGAAGGGCTTCTAGAAGACCATTTTTATAAAAATCCCCATAAGTAGGTAATTCTTTGTATAAAAACCAACCTTTTATAAAAATAAACCATTTTAAGCATGGTTTCTCACCAAATAAAATTTATATAAATTAACTACTAATTTTTCTCTATCATAATTGATAAAGATCATAATTTTTACTAAAAGTGAATTTTTAACACTTCCGGTGCGCCAAACGGTTAAAATACCGGTAGAACGCGATAAAAATTACCAAATGCAACAATTAATAAGTAGCACATAATTTTCACATATAATCCACCAATTTAATTTTTATTCAAGTAATTTTTGACACAAACGGATATTTTTATCTTACCGGGTCGTTACCGGCTCGTATTACGGGCATTTAACGATACGCGGTACCGAAATTTCCGAAATTTCATGAAATGCCAATTCTTGTAAACGAAGGGCTTTGGTAGACGTTATAATATCCTAATTGACTAAAATTAAGTCTAAGATGCGTATAATTAATTTACGATGCGTATAAGGGCTTAACGGTAATTAACCTGAAAATCGTCGAATGTCACAGCCTTCCCTCCTTTAAGAAATTTCGTCCTGAAATTTTCAACTATACAGTTTGGTTACGAACAGACTTGAACAAATGCGGGTACTTCTGCCTCATCTCATTTTCACGTTCCCACGTAAACTCGGGACCACGCTTCGAATTCCACCGTACTTTTACCAACCTGATGCAACTACGTTTCAACTTGTGAACAATCCAATCCGTGATTTCCACGGGTTCATCACGAATATGAAGTTTGTCATTGACACGAACTTCATTAGGAGGTATCATGAGTGTCTCGTCGGCTAGACACTTTTTCAGATTGGAAACATGAAACACGTTGTGCACTCCGCTTAATTCTTGCGGCAACTCGAGTCGGTAAGCAACTGGGCCAATGCGAGCAATAATCTTATAAGGACCGATATATCGGGGGCTAAGCTTATCATGCTTACCAAACCTAACAACCCCCTTCCAAGGAGAGACTTTCAACATAACTTTATCTCCTATCCGGAATTCTAACGGCTTTCTTCTTCTATCGGCATACTTCTTTTGCCTATCCAAAGCGACTTTCAACCGATCTCGGATCTTAAAAACCTTATCAGTAGTCTCTTGGATAAGTGCAGGTCCAGTTAATTGCTTATCTCCAACTTCTGCCTAACAAAGTGGGGAACGACACTTTCTACCATACAAAGCTTCAAACGGAGCGGCCTTCAAGCTGGTTTGGTAGCTGTTATTGTAGGAAAACTCAGCCAACGGTAGATGAGTATCCCAACTTCCACCAAAATCAATTACACAGGCTCGAAGCATGTCTTCTAAAATTTGGATGATCCTTTCACTTTGGCCATCACTCTGCGGATGATAAGCTGTGCTCATATCCAAGCGAGTACCTAAGGCTTCTTGTAGGGCTTTCCAAAACCTTGACGTAAATCGGCTATCTCTATCCGAAATGATTGATAATGGCACACCATGCCTAGCCACTACTTCTTTAATATAAATGTTGGATAATTTCTTCATACGATAGGATCCTTTAATGGGTAGGAAATGCGTTGATTTCGTCAAACGATCCACAATTACCCAAATGGCATCATAGCCACTACGAGTGTGGGGTAACTTGGTGATGAAATCCATGGCAATACGATCCCATTTCCACTGCGGAATCACAGGTTGTTGAAGAAGTCCAGACGGTTTTTGGTGCTCAGCTTTGACTTTCGCGCAAGTCAAACATTTACCAACATATGTAGCAATGTCACCCTTCATGTTTGGCCACCAATAGTGCTCTTTGAGATCCTTATACATCTTATCCGATCCTGGATGAATCGAATACCTGGATTTATGTGCTTCGTCCATAACCAATTTACGTAGGTTCCCAATAAGGGGTACCCATACTCTATCCATAAAGTACAAGGTATCATCAGACTTGGGCACTAATTCTCTAGCCATACCACGGAGATTCTCATTCTTCAAATTTTCTTCCTTCAAAGCTTCATGTTGTACATCACAAATTTGTGCTGCGAGGTTTGAATGAATGGTCAGCCCCAGTGCACGCACCAGTAAAGGCTTAACTCTCTCTTTCCTACTCAAAGCATCGGCCACGACATTAGCCTTGCCTGGGTGATAACGGATATCACAATCGTAGTCATTGAGCAATTCCACCCAACGTCTCTGCCTCATATTCAACTCCTTTTGATCAAAGATGTGCTGGAGACTTTTGTGATCGGTAAATATTGTGCATTTAGTACCATAAAGGTAATGCCTCCAAATCTTAAGTGCGAACACTACGGCACCTAATTCCAAATCATGAGTTACGTAGTTCTGTTCGTGCACTTTTAGCTGGCGCGAAGCATAAGCTATAACTTTTCCATTCTGCATCAGAACACATCCGAGTCCTTGTCGTGAGGCATCACAGTATACTACAAAACCATCCGTCCCTTCAGGGAGAGACAAGATAGGGGCACTGCATAACTTTTGTTTCAGCAACTGAAAGGCTGTTTCTTGTTTTTCACTCCAAACGAATTCCTTTTCCTTTTGCGTCAATAGCGTCATAGGCTGTGCTATTTTGGAAAAATTCTCAATGAACTTTCGGTAATAACCTGCCAAACCTAGGAATTGTCGAACCTCGGTTGGACTTTTAGGCGCTTCCCAATTCTTAATTGCCTCAATCTTTGTTGGATCCACGTGAATGCCCTTCTCATTGATCACGTGTCCAAGAAAATAAACTTCTCGGACCCAGAACTCACACTTTGAGAACTTTGCATAGAGCTTCTCATTCCTTAGCAACTCCAAAATTAGCTTCAAATGTTGCTCATGCTCCTCTTTTGTTTGCGAATAGATGAGTATGTCATCAATGAATACTATAACGAATTTGTCTAAGTACGGGCGACACACCCTATTCATGAGATCCATGAATACAGCAGGGGCATTGGTCAACCCAAAGGGCATGACCAAAAATTCATAGTGACCATACCGTGTTCGAAACACAGTCTTCGGAACATCTTCATCAATGATTCTCAATTGATGGTAACCAGAACGCAAATCAATCTTCGAGTAATAACTCGAACCTTGTAGTTGGTCGAACAAGTCATCAATCCTTGGCAAAGGATACCGATTTTTGACAGTAAGTTTATTCAACTCTCTATAGTCGATACACATCCTCATTGATCCGTCCTTTTTCACAAATAAAATCGGCGCTCCCCAGGGCGAGAAACTCGGTCTTATGAAGCCTTTGTCCAACAATTCTTGTAATTGCTTGGATAACTCTTGCATTTCGGATGGCGCCAAACGATAAGGAGATCGAGCAATTAGGGCGGCTCCTGGCACTAGATCTATTTTAAACTCAACTTGTCTTTGCGGCGGCAAACCAGGCAATTCCTCGGGGAACACTTCCGGATAATCACGGACTATCGAGATTTCTTCAAGCTTCTTTTCTTCCATTCTAGTGTCAACCACGTGAGCTAAGAATGTCGGATATCCCTTTCGTAAATACTTGTACGCCTTCATCATAGTGACAATTTTCAATGGGGCACTCTCATCACCTTTAATCTTCAGCATCTTGCCGCTTGGGAGTGCTAATTGGACTATCTTTTCGGAGCACACAATCTCCGCATGATTCTTTGATAACCAATCCATGCCAATAACAACATCGAAACTTCCAAGTTCTACTGGCAGAAGGTCAATACTAAACGTATGATCTCCTAAACGTAAATTGCACCCACGAAACACTTCATTTGTTTCTATTAATTTACCGTTAGCTAACTCTATAGAATATTTAACATTTAATTTACTTGACTGCGAGCTCAGGAGAGGTTCAAAGTTTTTAGAAACAAAACTTCTATCAGCTCCAGTATCAAATAAAACGCAAGCATAATGGTTATTAACGAGAAACGTACAACTAATAACTGACGGTCCTTCTTCGCCTTCTTTCCGTCCATCACAAAGGCTCTGCCACGGGCTTCATTATTCTTCAGTTTTGGGCAGTCTTTTATAAAATGTCCAACAACACCACATTCGAAACAACCAGAGTTTGGTTCTTCCTTCTTCACAGTTAACTTCACACGGCAGGTTGGGGCTTGGTGCCCAAACTTGTTGCAACGAGCGCAGACATTGCATGTGCCGGTGTGAAAGTAACCACACTTGTTGCATTTAGGGCTTGGACCCCTATTCCTTCTTGGTTCAGTAATATTTGCTGCAAACATCCTTCCCGGATTCTTCTTCTTGTTCTGGAAGTTATTAACACGACTCCCAGAAGCTTCAGTCCACTTACGCTTCCCTTCATTAGACCATTTTCCTTTCTCCTCACAAGCTTCCATTGGCGTTTTCCTAGTACTACCCTTCTTCAATAGTCCAGTACGAACCGCATCATCAGCTAAAGTGTGTGCCAGTTGCACAGCATCCTGAATGGTTGTGGGGTTTGCTGATGTCACCATACCACGAATTTGAGGTGCCAACCCCCAAATATAACGCTCAATCCTTTTCGGCTCAGGGGTTACAAGATGGGGTACAAGCCTTGCCATCTGATATCAATCATAGTCAAGTTCCAAAATTCAGCTTCAATCTTCTGGATCTCATTGCGCGGGCAGTATTCACGCATCAACATTTCCCTCAGTTGATTCCAATTGAGACCATAAGCATTCGCTTCACCGAGCCCCTGTACTTGGGTGTTCCACCAGGTTAATGCTTCGTCTTGAAAGCAACTTGATGCATACTTTACACGTTGAGCAGGAGTGCAGTTGCTTATGACCATTACGGACTCCATCTTCTCGATCCAACGAATGATTCCCACGGGTCCTTCTGTTCCAGAGAAAGATCGTGGTTGGCACGCTTGAAAAGTCTTGTATGAACAGCCCTCGTTCGGGTTCCCTGTTTTCACAAGTACAAACCATTTCTCAATAAGTGGTTATACAAGAACAGTTACTTGGAACCCTACAAAAACATCATCCATTGGTGCTATAAAGCATCATTAGGAGAGTTTGGCATACCTTGGTTGGCATACCTTGGTTCGCTTGAACACCATGAGTAGCAGCAAATTGGGCAAGAGCAGCATTCACATGTTGAGTAATCACTTGATTCAACTCTTCAGCAGTGGCTGGAAGCATCGTTCTACTAGTTTCACGTCTTGGTGCCATTTTCACTCTAATACATACGATACAAGATAATTACGACAATATCATACGCAATATTTGATTAAATCATGCCCGTAAGTAAGGAAAATAAATAAGCACAACGCATAAAACCAAAAGATAATTCATGTCGTTTCCATAATAGATAATGTTTGACTTGACAACATCATTTTAAACTAGAATGACAACCAAAAATGGGTATGGCATACAACCAACCCTCAAGTTCACCAATACAGTACATGAAATGACATAAATAATCCCAAAAGGAACAACCACCAATAACTAACGAGTACGACGGGTGACAACACCGACATGAGCAATAGTAGCAGCAAGGAAAATACATGCTACAGCTAGGGCTAGTGTAGCCTCGAGGCGCTCTTCGAGTGCGTCCATACGCAGCGGAGCCTCGGCTTCCCTAACATCCGCTGCTGCGGGCTCTAAGTGTGGCATTTTCAGCCACCAACCTAGCCTGCTCAGTCACTCTCTCGCACTCATCCATCCTCTTCTTTAACTCAGTAATCTCGTCACGCGTCTTCACCTGGTCGCTACTCACTGCCTTAACATGATGACTAATCCTCTCAGACCTACGGTCAACACGATCAACTTTGGCTCCCATAGAATCCATCCTAGTCTCCTCACGGGCACACCTAGCGGCTAATAATGGAACTGTCCGCTCAATGGGCTGGCCTGTGAGGGGTAATACCCTCGAGGAGGAGGACTCTCCAACACAACGAATATTGGGGACACCCTCTTCATTGGTCCATTCTTGCACACGCTCAGATAGCCAACCCCAACGCCTTGCAACAAAGGCCCTCGTCTTTTGTGGAGGACGCTCCACTATGTAACCAATCGTAGCCGATTCATTTTTCCTTTCATCCATCTTTCTTTTCTTAACCGGTGATACAGATTTTCTAGCAGTCATTTTAAACAGCGCACCCTCACGAAAAGAATGGGGAGATGGAAGACGTAATGCCCCTGTCATTGGCCTAGGTGGCTCAACGGCAATAGCAACGTCCTCGCCCTCGTATACAAGGCTGTCAGCAGTAGAGGTCACAGGTGTAAGTTCCAAAGGGGCCTCTTCTTCTTCTTCCTCTGATTCTTCTATCCACCCATTTCGATTATCTGGATGATCAGCATCCTCGGCCATGTGGATTGCGAAGCCATCGAGGACCGAGTCTGGTGACATGGGTGAAACTGGTGAGAAGTCCGGCTCGTCGTCTGATGAGATTGGAATAATCGGAGAAGGAGAAGTCATCTGTGACACGAAAATATTTACACGGTGTAAATAACTAGCCCATAAATAAGCACATACGTATGCAACATATTAAGGCACGAAACAAATAGAGAGGAAAACTTGTAAGCACATACGCATGCAAACAATTAAGTATTTAGATATAAGGAAAAAAATACACTCATACCTAACTAAGATGCACGCGGTTTGAAAAACGCTTCTTAACCCAAAAACTCTTTTTTTTATAGACTAGATTTTTTAAGAAAAACATTTTCTAGTTCGCTATAAACATGGGCTCTGATACCAACTTAACTGTCACACCCCAAGACAACGAATTGCAGCGGAAATGTTTATGAAAGCATGGTGGTAACATAAGTTGGAGCCCAATATAATAGCAAACACTTTTATTTATAAATTAGGGAAAATAAGTCTTACATAAGATAAAATTAAGTTTGAACATAAGTTTAATGATCCGATACAAGGCGGATCATATTACAAAAGATAGTCCCAAATGAATTTCCCATGTGAAGCGTTTGCCAAAAGCCCATTTTTAATGACCGCGCGTTCTTGCATCTATTTTCCTGAAAAACATGCTTAAAAACATCAACAAAAAGTTGAGCGAGTTTCACAGGTTTAAATAATTACTAACCGAAACATCATGCAACTTTTGACTAACATGTGATAAGTTGTAAGCTTGCAAGGGATACAACAAGATGATAGTACCTAGAGCTTATAATCAAACCGAGACACGAAATATACAATATGTCCCCACAAAACCTTTCAAAATATACTCTCTCATACAAACGACCGATTAGCGCTACTAATTACGAGAGTGGGTGGTCATACCCAAATAGATCTATCAATATACCCTGTGGCCCATAAGAGGCTAATGATTATAACGGCGGGGCTATTCATGAACGATTTACACGAATATATATATATACAAATATATAAATGCCCTTACTCGAGACAATCACACAAACACATAAGTAAGTCAAGTATTATGATAAACGAACGAAAGCATGTTCTTCCCCCATATTTTATAAACGATTAAGATAATTCAAAAAGGGGCCGTGAAAACTCACCTTGAGCAAGGAACAATTGAAATTGACAAGTACTAGCAACTACGCCCACGAGCGCCGGTCGGACCTAATAGTGCCCTAAATAAGATAGACATTTTAATAATTGAACTCAAGTCTTACAAGTAAGTTGTTCATACAACCTACTAGACTTATAATATTTTTAAGAAAATATTTATTTACGAGAACCGTTGGTGACTTCGACACTCGGTTAAGACTTTATGAAAATGATGGATTACGCACCCTTAGATAAAATGCTAATCAACGATCAAAATGTGAAATTATAACCAAATAGCACATAAAAACATTCATACTTATGTACATAAGTCCTAGATCATATGTGGACATACCCAAATCATACTACTTGCATATGCACATTATTTAAGTGAAACGGTCAATTTTTATTAGTCAAATTCTCAATTTACCAATACTAGTGACCCTATATCATCTCGTAGCATGAAATCATAATTGACAAACCATGTTTCATGAATCAAAACAATCTTTCATCACATTAGCATCAATGTACCTAAAACATGGCAATTTCTACGCATACGAGGTAATCGAATAGTCAAATAATGCATATAGAAACATGTTAATGACGTTAATCAATTTATAACATAATTGCTGTAAATAATCCATAAAATATGACCAAACTTTCTGCTCAAAATTATATTGATAGAACACTTATTTTTCATACAAAAAATAGTTGATTTTTACGACTAGTTTACCGTAAAACCTAACGAAATGCATCCAAACACCAAGATTCATACATATAACTAAAAATCTAAGTTTTAAACATGAAATATCATCAAGTTACTGCCATAGCTCCAGATTTTTAACAATTTCCTTTTTATGGCATAAATTCACCGTTTTAGCGTACTTTTAAGCATCATAAGCTAGTCCACTATTTGGCCAATCATCCCAACACATGATATACTTTTAGAACAGATTATTATAGCCAAAATACATCAGATTTATCACATTGTTTTCAGATTTCAATAATCCTTTTAATCCTTGCTCAAAACCCAAATTTAAACATGCATTTTAATGACAATTTTAAGCAATAAACACCTAAATCAACAAATCAATGATCCGTCCATAATCTATCATGCTTTTATACAATAATATATCCTAATTTACTATTTGAAACTAACCATAATAAACATTTGTTTTGCATGCCAAGATCAAGTCATAAATCATAACATTTTGCAAGATATGAACAAATACATATATACACGACACACATACACACCTATAAACATTTCAAAACCTTCAATAATAAGCCATAATTTACTGATTTAAAACTTTATAAAAAGTTCCTCTTAGTTGGTGGTGAACAATCACTTGTAAGTGTCAAATTCGGTAAAAATAAGTAAAGGAATGGATGGGGGTTCTCTTACCACTTAAGTAAATCAAGGGAAGCACTATAAATGTAGGTGAAAAGAGAGTATTTTCTGCTGGAAATTCAGCTCCAAGAGACTCCAAGACTCAAAACACCATAAAAACTTCAAGAATACTTAAGAACTTTGGGAGAAAATGCTTGGAGATGGTGTGGAGATTTGTTGCAAGAGTTGAAGGGTATAAATAGGGGGAGGGGGGCTGGTTTTCGAACTCAAGAGGGAGGGAGAGAGGGGAGTTGGTCCAATGGGTGTTCATGCAAAGAAATGATGAGGATTTGGTGTGTAAGATTGGTTTTAAGCAAATGTGTAATCTTGGGTAAAATAATTAGATTAGATTTGATTATTTATGGTAGGTGGGACCCAAATTTTTCAGCAGATTTTTAAAGGGGAAGGGCTTCTAGAAGACCATTTTTATAAAAATCCCCATAAGTAGGTAATTCTTTGTATAAAAACCAACCTTTTATAAAAATAAACCATTTTAAGCATGGTTTCTCACCAAATAAAATTTATATAAATTAACTACTAATTTTTCTCTATCATAATTGATAAAGATCATAATTTTTACTAAAAGTGAATTTTTAACACTTCCGGTGCGCCAAACGGTTAAAATACCGGTAGAACGCGATAAAAATTACCAAATGCAACAATTAATAAGTAGCACATAATTTTCACATATAATCCACCAATTTAATTTTTATTCAAGTAATTTTTGACACAAACGGATATTTTTATCTTACCGGGTCGTTACCGGCTCGTATTACGGGCATTTAACGATACGCGGTACCGAAATTTCCGAAATTTCATGAAATGCCAATTCTTGTAAACGAAGGGCTTTGGTAGACGTTATAATATCCTAATTGACTAAAATTAAGTCTAAGATGCGTATAATTAATTTACGATGCGTATAAGGGCTTAACGGTAATTAACCTGAAAATCGTCGAATGTCACAGCCTTCCCTCCTTTAAGAAATTTCGTCCTGAAATTTTCAACTATACAGTTTGGTTACGAACAGACTTGAACAAATGCGGGTACTTCTGCCTCATCTCATTTTCACGTTCCCACGTAAACTCGGGACCACGCTTCGAATTCCACCGTACTTTTACCAACCTGATGCAACTACGTTTCAACTTGTGAACAATCCAATCCGTGATTTCCACGGGTTCATCACGAATATGAAGTTTGTCATTGACACGAACTTCATTAGGAGGTATCATGAGTGTCTCGTCGGCTAGACACTTTTTCAGATTGGAAACATGAAACACGTTGTGCACTCCGCTTAATTCTTGCGGCAACTCGAGTCGGTAAGCAACTGGGCCAATGCGAGCAATAATCTTATAAGGACCGATATATCGGGGGCTAAGCTTATCATGCTTACCAAACCTAACAACCCCCTTCCAAGGAGAGACTTTCAACATAACTTTATCTCCTATCCGGAATTCTAACGGCTTTCTTCTTCTATCGGCATACTTCTTTTGCCTATCCAAAGCGACTTTCAACCGATCTCGGATCTTAAAAACCTTATCAGTAGTCTCTTGGATAAGTGCAGGTCCAGTTAATTGCTTATCTCCAACTTCTGCCTAACAAAGTGGGGAACGACACTTTCTACCATACAAAGCTTCAAACGGAGCGGCCTTCAAGCTGGTTTGGTAGCTGTTATTGTAGGAAAACTCAGCCAACGGTAGATGAGTATCCCAACTTCCACCAAAATCAATTACACAGGCTCGAAGCATGTCTTCTAAAATTTGGATGATCCTTTCACTTTGGCCATCACTCTGCGGATGATAAGCTGTGCTCATATCCAAGCGAGTACCTAAGGCTTCTTGTAGGGCTTTCCAAAACCTTGACGTAAATCGGCTATCTCTATCCGAAATGATCGATAATGGCACACCATGCCTAGCCACTACTTCTTTAATATAAATGTTGGATAATTTCTTCATACGATAGGATCCTTTAATGGGTAGGAAATGCGTTGATTTCGTCAAACGATCCACAATTACCCAAATGGCATCATAGCCACTACGAGTGTGGGGTAACTTGGTGATGAAATCCATGGCAATACGATCCCATTTCCACTGCGGAATCACAGGTTGTTGAAGAAGTCCAGACGGTTTTTGGTGCTCAGCTTTGACTTTCGCGCAAGTCAAACATTTACCAACATATGTAGCAATGTCACCCTTCATGTTTGGCCACCAATAGTGCTCTTTGAGATCCTTATACATCTTATCCGATCCTGGATGAATCGAATACCTGGATTTATGTGCTTCGTCCATAACCAATTTACGTAGGTTCCCAATAAGGGGTACCCATACTCTATCCATAAAGTACAAGGTATCATCAGACTTGGGCACTAATTCTCTAGCCATACCACGGAGATTCTCATTCTTCAAATTTTCTTCCTTCAAAGCTTCATGTTGTACATCACAAATTTGTGCTGCGAGGTTTGAATGAATGGTCAGCCCCAGTGCACGCACCAGTAAAGGCTTAACTCTCTCTTTCCTACTCAAAGCATCGGCCACGACATTAGCCTTGCCTGGGTGATAACGGATATCACAATCGTAGTCATTGAGCAATTCCATCCAACGTCTCTGCCTCATATTCAACTCCTTTTGATCAAAGATGTGCTGGAGACTTTTGTGATCGGTAAATATTGTGCATTTAGTACCATAAAGGTAATGCCTCCAAATCTTAAGTGCGAACACTACGGCACCTAATTCCAAATCATGAGTTACGTAGTTCTGTTCGTGCACTTTTAGCTGGCGCGAAGCATAAGCTATAACTTTTCCATTCTGCATCAGAACACATCCGAGTCCTTGTCGTGAGGCATCACAGTATACTACAAAACCATCCGTCCCTTCAGGGAGAGACAAGATAGGGGCACTGCATAACTTTTGTTTCAGCAACTGAAAGGCTGTTTCTTGTTTTTCACTCCAAACGAATTCCTTTTCCTTTTGCGTCAATAGCGTCATAGGCTGTGCTATTTTGGAAAAATTCTCAATGAACTTTCGGTAATAACCTGCCAAACCTAGGAATTGTCGAACCTCGGTTGGACTTTTAGGCGCTTCCCAATTCTTAATTGCCTCAATCTTTGTTGGATCCACGTGAATGCCCTTCTCATTGATCACGTGTCCAAGAAAATAAACTTCTCGGACCCAGAACTCACACTTTGAGAACTTTGCATAGAGCTTCTCATTCCTTAGCAACTCCAAAATTAGCTTCAAATGTTGCTCATGCTCCTCTTTTGTTTGCGAATAGATGAGTATGTCATCAATGAATACTATAACGAATTTGTCTAAGTACGGGCGACACACCCTATTCATGAGATCCATGAATACAGCAGGGGCATTGGTCAACCCAAAGGGCATGACCAAAAATTCATAGTGACCATACCGTGTTCGAAACACAGTCTTCGGAACATCTTCATCAATGATTCTCAATTGATGGTAACCAGAACGCAAATCAATCTTCGAGTAATAACTCGAACCTTGTAGTTGGTCGAACAAGTCATCAATCCTTGGCAAAGGATACCGATTTTTGACAGTAAGTTTATTCAACTCTCTATAGTCGATACACATCCTCATTGATCCGTCCTTTTTCACAAATAAAATCGGCGCTCCCCAGGGCGAGAAACTCGGTCTTATGAAGCCTTTGTCCAACAATTCTTGTAATTGCTTGGATAACTCTTGCATTTCGGATGGCGCCAAACGATAAGGAGATCGAGCAATTAGGGCGGCTCCTGGCACTAGATCTATTTTAAACTCAACTTGTCTTTGCGGCGGCAAACCAGGCAATTCCTCGGGGAACACTTCCGGATAATCACGGACTATCGAGATTTCTTCAAGCTTCTTTTCTTCCATTCTAGTGTCAACCACGTGAGCTAAGAATGTCGGATATCCCTTTCGTAAATACTTGTACGCCTTCATCATAGTGACAATTTTCAATGGGGCACTCTCATCACCTTTAATCTTCAGCATCTTGCCGCTTGGGAGTGCTAATTGGACTATCTTTTCGGAGCACACAATCTCCGCATGATTCTTTGATAACCAATCCATGCCAATAACAACATCGAAACTTCCAAGTTCTACTGGCAGAAGGTCAATACTAAACGTATGATCTCCTAAACGTAAATTGCACCCACGAAACACTTCATTTGTTTCTATTAATTTACCGTTAGCTAACTCTATAGAATATTTAACATTTAATTTACTTGACTGCGAGCTCAGGAGAGGTTCAAAGTTTTTAGAAACAAAACTTCTATCAGCTCCAGTATCAAATAAAACGCAAGCATAATGGTTATTAACGAGAAACGTACAACTAATAACTGACGGTCCTTCTTCGCCTTCTTTCCGTCCATCACAAAGGCTCTGCCACGGGCTTCATTATTCTTCAGTTTTGGGCAGTCTTTTATAAAATGTCCAACAACACCACATTCGAAACAACCAGAGTTTGGTTCTTCCTTCTTCACAGTTAACTTCACACGGCAGGTTGGGGCTTGGTGCCCAAACTTGTTGCAACGAGCGCAGACATTGCATGTGCCGGTGTGAAAGTAACCACACTTGTTGCATTTAGGGCTTGGACCCCTATTCCTTCTTGGTTCAGTAATATTTGCTGCAAACATCCTTCCCGGATTCTTCTTCTTGTTCTGGAAGTTATTAACACGACTCCCAGAAGCTTCAGTCCACTTACGCTTCCCTTCATTAGACCATTTTCCTTTCTCCTCACAAGCTTCCATTGGCGTTTTCCTAGTACTACCCTTCTTCAATAGTCCAGTACGAACCGCATCATCAGCTAAAGTGTGTGCCAGTTGCACAGCATCCTGAATGGTTGTGGGGTTTGCTGATGTCACCATACCACGAATTTGAGGTGCCAACCCCCAAATATAACGCTCAATCCTTTTCGGCTCAGGGGTTACAAGATGGGGTACAAGCCTTGCCATCTGATATCAATCATAGTCAAGTTCCAAAATTCAGCTTCAATCTTCTGGATCTCATTGCGCGGGCAGTATTCACGCATCAACATTTCCCTCAGTTGATTCCAATTGAGACCATAAGCATTCGCTTCACCGAGCCCCTGTACTTGGGTGTTCCACCAGGTTAATGCTTCGTCTTGAAAGCAACTTGATGCATACTTTACACGTTGAGCAGGAGTGCAGTTGCTTATGACCATTACGGACTCCATCTTCTCGATCCAACGAATGATTCCCACGGGTCCTTCTGTTCCAGAGAAAGATCGTGGTTGGCACGCTTGAAAAGTCTTGTATGAACAGCCCTCGTTCGGGTTCCCTGTTTTCACAAGTACAAACCATTTCTCAATAAGTGGTTATACAAGAACAGTTACTTGGAACCCTACAAAAACATCATCCATTGGTGCTATAAAGCATCATTAGGAGAGTTTGGCATACCTTGGTTGGCATACCTTGGTTCGCTTGAACACCATGAGTAGCAGCAAATTGGGCAAGAGCAGCATTCACATGTTGAGTAATCACTTGATTCAACTCTTCAGCAGTGGCTGGAAGCATCGTTCTACTAGTTTCACGTCTTGGTGCCATTTTCACTCTAATACATACGATACAAGATAATTACGACAATATCATACGCAATATTTGATTAAATCATGCCCGTAAGTAAGGAAAATAAATAAGCACAACGCATAAAACCAAAAGATAATTCATGTCGTTTCCATAATAGATAATGTTTGACTTGACAACATCATTTTAAACTAGAATGACAACCAAAAATGGGTATGGCATACAACCAACCCTCAAGTTCACCAATACAGTACATGAAATGACATAAATAATCCCAAAAGGAACAACCACCAATAACTAACGAGTACGATGGGTGACAACACCGACATGAGCAATAGTAGCAGCAAGGAAAATACATGCTACAGCTAGGGCTAGTGTAGCCTCGAGGCGCTCTTCGAGTGCGTCCATACGCAGCGGAGCCTCGGCTTCCCTAACATCCGCTGCTGCGGGCTCTAAGTGTGGCATTTTCAGCCACCAACCTAGCCTGCTCAGTCACTCTCTCGCACTCATCCATCCTCTTCTTTAACTCAGTAATCTCGTCACGCGTCTTCACCTGGTCGCTACTCACTGCCTTAACATGATGACTAATCCTCTCAGACCTACGGTCAACACGATCAACTTTGGCTCCCATAGAATCCATCCTAGTCTCCTCACGGGCACACCTAGCGGCTAATAATGGAACTGTCCGCTCAATGGGCTGGCCTGTGAGGGGTAATACCCTCGAGGAGGAGGACTCTCCAACACAACGAATATTGGGGACACCCTCTTCATTGGTCCATTCTTGCACACGCTCAGATAGCCAACCCCAACGCCTTGCAACAAAGGCCCTCGTCTTTTGTGGAGGACGCTCCACTATGTAACCAATCGTAGCCGATTCATTTTTCCTTTCATCCATCTTTCTTTTCTTAACCGGTGATACAGATTTTCTAGCAGTCATTTTAAACAGCGCACCCTCACGAAAAGAATGGGGAGATGGAAGACGTAATGCCCCTGTCATTGGCCTAGGTGGCTCAACGGCAATAGCAACGTCCTCGCCCTCGTATACAAGGCTGTCAGCAGTAGAGGTCACAGGTGTAAGTTCCAAAGGGGCCTCTTCTTCTTCTTCCTCTGATTCTTCTATCCACCCATTTCGATTATCTGGATGATCAGCATCCTCGGCCATGTGGATTGCGAAGCCATCGAGGACCGAGTCTGGTGACATGGGTGAAACTGGTGAGAAGTCCGGCTCGTCGTCTGATGAGATTGGAATAATCGGAGAAGGAGAAGTCATCTGTGACACGAAAATATTTACACGGTGTAAATAACTAGCCCATAAATAAGCACATACGTATGCAACATATTAAGGCACGAAACAAATAGAGAGGAAAACTTGTAAGCACATACGCATGCAAACAATTAAGTATTTAGATATAAGGAAAAAAATACACTCATACCTAACTAAGATGCACGCGGTTTGAAAAACGCTTCTTAACCCAAAAACTCTTTTTTTTATAGACTAGATTTTTTAAGAAAAACATTTTCTAGTTCGCTATAAACATGGGCTCTGATACCAACTTAACTGTCACACCCCAAGACAACGAATTGCAGCGGAAATGTTTATGAAAGCATGGTGGTAACATAAGTTGGAGCCCAATATAATAGCAAACACTTTTATTTATAAATTAGGGAAAATAAGTCTTACATAAGATAAAATTAAGTTTGAACATAAGTTTAATGATCCGATACAAGGCGGATCATATTACAAAAGATAGTCCCAAATGAATTTCCCATGTGAAGCGTTTGCCAAAAGCCCATTTTTAATGACCGCGCGTTCTTGCATCTATTTTCCTGAAAAACATGCTTAAAAACATCAACAAAAAGTTGAGCGAGTTTCACAGGTTTAAATAATTACTAACCGAAACATCATGCAACTTTTGACTAACATGTGATAAGTTGTAAGCTTGCAAGGGATACAACAAGATGATAGTACCTAGAGCTTATAATCAAACCGAGACACGAAATATACAATATGTCCCCACAAAACCTTTCAAAATATACTCTCTCATACAAACGACCGATTAGCGCTACTAATTACGAGAGTGGGTGGTCATACCCAAATAGATCTATCAATATACCCTGTGGCCCATAAGAGGCTAATGATTATAACGGCGGGGCTATTCATGAACGATTTACACGAATATATATATATACAAATATATAAATGCCCTTACTCGAGACAATCACACAAACACATAAGTAAGTCAAGTATTATGATAAACGAACGAAAGCATGTTCTTCCCCCATATTTTATAAACGATTAAGATAATTCAAAAAGGGGCCGTGAAAACTCACCTTGAGCAAGGAACAATTGAAATTGACAAGTACTAGCAACTACGCCCACGAGCGCCGGTCGGACCTAATAGTGCCCTAAATAAGATAGACATTTTAATAATTGAACTCAAGTCTTACAAGTAAGTTGTTCATACAACCTACTAGACTTATAATATTTTTAAGAAAATATTTATTTACGAGAACCGTTGGTGACTTCGACACTCGGTTAAGACTTTATGAAAATGATGGATTACGCACCCTTAGATAAAATGCTAATCAACGATCAAAATGTGAAATTATAACCAAATAGCACATAAAAACATTCATACTTATGTACATAAGTCCTAGATCATATGTGGACATACCCAAATCATACTACTTGCATATGCACATTATTTAAGTGAAACGGTCAATTTTTATTAGTCAAATTCTCAATTTACCAATACTAGTGACCCTATATCATCTCGTAGCATGAAATCATAATTGACAAACCATGTTTCATGAATCAAAACAATCTTTCATCACATTAGCATCAATGTACCTAAAACATGGCAATTTCTACGCATACGAGGTAATCGAATAGTCAAATAATGCATATAGAAACATGTTAATGACGTTAATCAATTTATAACATAATTGCTGTAAATAATCCATAAAATATGACCAAACTTTCTGCTCAAAATTATATTGATAGAACACTTATTTTTCATACAAAAAATAGTTGATTTTTACGACTAGTTTACCGTAAAACCTAACGAAATGCATCCAAACACCAAGATTCATACATATAACTAAAAATCTAAGTTTTAAACATGAAATATCATCAAGTTACTGCCATAGCTCCAGATTTTTAACAATTTCCTTTTTATGGCATAAATTCACCGTTTTAGCGTACTTTTAAGCATCATAAGCTAGTCCACTATTTGGCCAATCATCCCAACACATGATATACTTTTAGAACAGATTATTATAGCCAAAATACATCAGATTTATCACATTGTTTTCAGATTTCAATAATCCTTTTAATCCTTGCTCAAAACCCAAATTTAAACATGCATTTTAATGACAATTTTAAGCAATAAACACCTAAATCAACAAATCAATGATCCGTCCATAATCTATCATGCTTTTATACAATAATATATCCTAATTTACTATTTGAAACTAACCATAATAAACATTTGTTTTGCATGCCAAGATCAAGTCATAAATCATAACATTTTGCAAGATATGAACAAATACATATATACACGACACACATACACACCTATAAACATTTCAAAACCTTCAATAATAAGCCATAATTTACTGATTTAAAACTTTATAAAAAGTTCCTCTTAGTTGGTGGTGAACAATCACTTGTAAGTGTCAAATTCGGTAAAAATAAGTAAAGGAATGGATGGGGGTTCTCTTACCACTTAAGTAAATCAAGGGAAGCACTATAAATGTAGGTGAAAAGAGAGTATTTTTTGCTGGAAATTCAGCTCCAAGAGACTCCAAGACTCAAAACACCATAAAAACTTCAAGAATACTTAAGAACTTTGGGAGAAAATGCTTGGAGATGGTGTGGAGATTTGTTGCAAGAGTTGAAGGGTATAAATAGGGGGAGGGGGGGCTGGTTTTCGAACTCAAGAGGGAGGGAGAGAGGGGAGTTGGTCCAATGGGTGTTCATGCAAAGAAATGATGAGGATTTGGTGTGTAAGATTGGTTTTAAGCAAATGTGTAATCTTCGGTAAAATAATTAGATTAGATTTGATTATTTGTGGTAGGTGGGACCCAAATTTTTCAGCAGATTTTTAAAGGGGAAGGGCTTCTAGAAGACCATTTTTATAAAAATCCCCATAAGTAGGTAATTCTTTGTATAAAAACCAACCTTTTATAAAAATAAACCATTTTAAGCATGGTTTCTCACCAAATAAAATTTATATAAATTAACTACTAATTTTTCTCTATCATAATTGATAAAGATCATAATTTTTACTAAAAGTGAATTTTTAACACTTCCGGTGCGCCAAACGGTTAAAATACCGGTAGAACGCAATAAAAATTACCAAATGCAACAATTAATAAGTAGCACATAATTTTCACATATAATCCACCAATTTAATTTTTATTCAAGTAATTTTTGACACAAACGGATATTTTTATCTTACCGGGCATTTTACCGATACGCGGTACCGAAATTTCCGAAATTTCATGAAATGCCAATTCTTGTAAACGAAGGGCTTTGGTAGACGTTATAATATCCTAATTGACTAAAATTAAGTCTAAGATGCGTATAATTAATTTACGATGCGTATAAGGGCTTAATGGTAATTAACCTGAAAATCGTAGAATGTCACAATAAGCCAGATAGGTCTCACTGCCTCGATTCATAAACTTCATAGCCTTCATCATAGAGATGATTCTAACGGCTGATCTTATTTTATCACCGTGGATGGTAATCCTGTTGCCGTCAGGAGTCTGCATCTGAACTGCTTTTAGGTTGCGAATGATCTGGGCATCGTTTGCTGCAAACCAGTCCATTCCCAAGACTATATTAAATCCTTCGAGGATCATAGGATATAGTTTTAATAGGGAATTTGTGTCCTTCAAGATTTATGAAGCAATCTTGAATGACTTCTGCCACCTTCATCGTTTTCCCGATAGCCGTTTCGACTTCAAAGGTTTCACTTAATCTTATGGTAGGCCTAGCTGATACTACGTCAGGAAGTGTCTTAGTGTAACATCCCAAATAATGACAAGACAAATAGAAAAGGGAAATAAAGTGGGCTTGGCCAAAATTTCGGCCCATGGGCCGAAAAGAAAAGGGGGAAACCCATTACAAAACAGCAGCTTCAACCCAAACCCTCTCTCATTTCATCTTCCTGCGCAAGAACACTAGAGAGAGAGAGAGAGAGCGATCGGCTTGTGAAGAAAACCGCAAGGAGAAGACTCAAGGGCTCGGGAATCATCCGTCTCCACCATTTCAGCGCATAGCAACAGAAATCGGGCCTGTTGAGGTAAGCATCGCCTCTGATTCTGAGTCTTTGCATGTCTCGGGTTTAAATCAAATAAAGATACGATTTTCGCATATGGAACTTGAAACAAATCACGTATTTGAACTCAAGAACGATAAAGGAAGGTGTTTAACGTAAAATGTTCAAAGTTTAATCGATTGGAAATAAGTTGGCTGGAGCAAGGTTCTGGTCAGGGAAGATGCAGACCCATGACTCGAAACTATAGTTTCGATACATGCAGACCCATCGAAACTACTCTAGTTTCGATAGTCATGTTTGACTCGAAACTACCTAGTTTCGATAGCAGCCAATGACTCGAAACTACTATAGTTTCGATAGGAACTCAGGACTCGAAACTACCTAGTTTCGAGTGTCACCTTGAACCTAAACTAAGATTTTCGTAAGTTAATGACTCGAAACTACCTAGTTTCGATAGAAGGATTATGACTCGAAACTACCTAGTTTCGAGTGTAAGACCATAGCTCGAAACTACCATAGTTTCGATGCGACCCACCTCCCGAAACTACTGAGTTTAAGAACAGTAATGTCTAGTGTCATTTAGGAGCCCTACCTTATATGTATGACTTTATTATACAGATAGTGGGTGACCTTAGTGACGTTTCGAAACCAGCTATTATACTTCAGGGACCCGCCTATCAGGTGAGTTCTATGTGCCCCCTATATGCTACGTGCAAATGATTTTAAATGTTTTGGGGCTGGAATGTATACACTAAATGAATAAATGAAATGAATGTCAATGTGACCATACGTGATATATTAAGGTATATGTGTAGATACATATGAAAGTGAATAATGAATTATGAACAAAGAACAACACGTATGTTTACAAAGAATGAATGAATGAATGGTATAACGTAAATGAATGAAATCTTGCTTTATATCTATGTATATATTGCTTGCCAAGTATGAAAAGAATGACACAAAGTGTAAGAATGAAATCTTGCTTTATATCTATGTATATATTGCTTGCCAAGTATGAAAAGAATGACATAACGTGTAAGAATGAAATCTTGCTTTATATCCATGTATATATTGCTTGCCAAGTATAAGTAAACGTTATGGACGCTTCGATGATAACGGCTACTTCGGTAGACGGACGACCACTTGACTATTATGCAGCTAGAGAAGGAAGTCTAGAAAGTTAGACTAATTAAAGGCCACTACGGTGGAGTAAGTCGCTAAAACAATATGCGGCTGCATAATTAGCTCAAGTGGGAAACGGATGCCTTAGGGCAGACGGGCGAATATGACGGACTACGACGGTAGGACGGTAAAGATATGACGGACTACTTCGGTAGGACGGTAAAGATATGACGGACTACTTCGGTAGGACGGTAAAGATATGACGGACGGTTTCTAGTGCCGGACGGTTAAGAAAAAGGGCTACGACGGTAGCTCGAGGGCGTATGTCTTTGTGATATACGTACCGTAAGATGGGTTGATCACCCTTATGTGTATGACCAATAAATGGTAAAGAAAGTAAAGGTGAATGCATATCTATGTAATCACGTAAGAAAGATAAAGAAAGAATGGTAAGAAAAGTGAAAGAAAAGGGTGAACGCATATATATATATATATATGTAATCACATTATTAAAGAAAAAGAAAGATGAAAGAAAAGCAAAAGTTATGAATACGTATTTATATGAATGACTTTATAATAATGTTTACTTATGAAGTAAAGAAAAGAATGTTTATATCTAAACGCATTAAACTAGAACTCACCAGCGTTAGCTGACTTTAGTATACATTTCAGGTAAAGGAAGAAAAGGTCGTGCGATGGCGTGAAGGCTACCCGGCACAAGACTGACATCCCACTTTTGTTTGTTAAGACAACGTTGTGTTTTTAATTGTTAAGACTTCCGCTGTTATGTAATGTAATTGAATGAAGAATGTTTTAAATTTAAGTTCAGTATTTATGGCTATGTTTATGAGTAAATCCAACAAGTGAGGTCACCCGGGAAAGGGGCCTTACAAGTTGGTATCAGAGCAATAGTTTGAGAGATTCAGACATCCCTAAATGTCTGGACTCAAACTGATTATGGGACCAACGCACGGATGTCAGTATGGGTAACCAACGCCAACGCAGCACGATAAGTAAGTAATAAAGCTAATGCTCTAAATAAGGATAGATACCTTAACTTAGAACAAATAGATGTCAATGTCACAACCGATTTGAAGAGTTTTGAACCCGAAAAGCAATGTAAATTAGTAATCACAAACCGGTCACTGTAATTAAGAATTTACCTTGCTCGTACTGTTCCAAACTATGATCTGAAGTAATGACATTGATGTATTCCCTTTATGACTATCAGGAAATTAAGAAATTATGGCTGGCGGAGGAAGAACTGGACGCCGAGGCGGTCGCACTGGCCGACGAGGTAGACCTCCGTTGAATCAAAGATTAGAAGAAGGAGAGAGTGTGCACGCGGAACACACCGAGAGTGTACACGAAACAGAAGTGACCCCAGCTGGAGACGACAATCCAGGGCCGATACAGTTGGAACCCGAAGTCAGGGATGCTATTGCCCGTGAAGTTGTGCTCACACTGAAGAAGGTATTGCCTGATCTACTATCTGAGGCAATAAAGAAAAGTAAAGAGGAGGATGAAGGGAACAATGAAGAGAAAATTTATGATAGTGACGGGGATGAAGTAAAAGTGGCAGCAAGCAATCGTGGGTGTACTTACAAAGGATTCAAGGACGGAGACCCACCTAAGTTTGATGGAACCAAGGATTCGGTGGCCACGTTCGAATGGATCGAGAGGATGAACGCAGTCATCAACATCAGCGAGTGTCGACCAGACCAAGCTGTTAAATATGTTGCTCATTCTTTCACCAATGAAGCACTAGGTTGGTGGAGAAATATTCAAAGAGCAAAGTCACCACATGCTCTTGCCAGAATGACATGGGAGGACTTGAAAAAGCTCGTAATCCAAAAGTTCTGCCCACAAAATGAGATTGATCGTGTGGAGAACGAGTTCCTGAACTTCAAGGCTGGCAACAAGACTCATCGCCAGTATACATCAAGATTCAATGAACTGGCTCAACTAGTACCACACCTGGTGGAAACTGAAGATCGTTTGATCAAGTACTATGTTAAGGGATTGCCACAACGGGTCCGTGTTCATGTAAAAGCTAACCTACCCTCGACCTTCGAGTCGGTAGTGAATCTGAGCGGAATCGTCTACGACGATTATGCCAATGAGGACCCACCAACAGAGACCCAAAAGAGAAAGTGGGAGAACCCGTCTAGAGGCACAGGAAGAGGGAACGTAACAACTGAAACTAAGAAGCCAAGGTCGGACGAATATGAAACATGCAAGAAATGTGGAAGGCAACATCTTGGCGAATGTAAAATCGGCACCATCACATGCTATAAGTGCGGGAAGCCGGGGCACTTCTCTCGAGAATGTGTAAGAGACGTCAAGTGTCAAGTATGTGGATTGTTTGGACATCTGACAAAGAACTGCAGGAAGGCCGGCCAATCTGGTTCGGGAAAAGAAAAGGAAAAGGAACAGCCAAAGGCTAGGACTCGGGCCTATGCTTTAACCGAGGAAGAAGCAAGAGGAAACCCTGACGTCGTGTCGGGTACGTTCCTAGTAAATGATGAACATGCTGCTATTCTGTTTGATTCTGGTGCTAGTAAAAGTTTTATATCCACTGCCTTTAGCCGCAAATTAGACTGCACAATCACTAGCCTTTTAAGGGCCTTTAGCGTACAAACTGCTATTGGTAAAAACTCAGTAGTCATCCAAGTGACTGACGATTGCATGGTAGAAATAGAGGGCCATAAGTTTCCATCTAAATTGTACCTTCTAACCTTAGGAGGATTCGATGTAGTATTGGGCATGGATTGGTTAGCTGCCAACGAAGCTCAAATCATATGTAAACGAAAGATGATACATCTCAAGGCCACTGACGGCAGTCCGATTACGGTTTATGGTGACTGGAATAGCACAATGCCGAACGTCATCTCGATGATCAAGGCCGAAAGTTACATGAGGCGCGGTTGCGAAGCTTATCTGGCGTATGTTATTGACGATAGAATGAAAACGAAAGAGCTAAAAGATGTACCCGTGGTGTGCAATTTTCCAGAAGTGTTCCCAGAGGACCTACCTGGTTTGCCGCTCGATCGGGAAATAGAATTTCAGATTGACTTACTGCCAGGAGCTGAGCCCGTTGCCAAGGCACCATACCGATTGGCTCCGTCAGAAATGAAAGAATTAATGTCCCAACTTGAAGAATTAACAGAGAAAGGATTTATCAGACCGAGCATCTCACCATGGGGCGCTCCGGTATTATTTGTAAAGAAAAAGGACGGCAGCATGCGCATGTGCATCGACTACCGTGAACTGAACAAGAGAACAGTGAAGAACAAATACCCACTGCCTAGAATAGACGACCTCTTTGATCAATTACAAGGCGCGAGTTGGTTCTCAAAGATTGATCTCAGGTCGGGTTACCATCAATTGAAAGTAAGAGAGGAAGATGTACCGAAAACTGCGTTTCGTACGCGTTATGGGCATTATGAATTTCTCGTGATGTCCTTCGGATTAACTAACGCACCAGCAGCATTTATGGATTTAATGAACAGAGTATGCCGACCCATGTTGGATCGATCAGTAATAGTTTTTATAGATGACATCCTCATATATTCAAAGAATGAAGGTGATCACCACTGTCACCTAAGGGAAGTATTGGAGGTGCTAAAGCAGGAAAAGTTGTACGCAAAATTCTCCAAATGCGCGTTCTGGCTTAGAGAAGTCCAATTCCTAGGTCATGTCATAAACCCAGGCGGCATTATGGTGGATCCTGCAAAGATCGAAACGGTAAAAGAATGGAACATCCCGAAAACGCCAACGGAAATACGAAGTTTTCTGGGATTGGCAGGCTACTATCGGAGATTCATTCAGGATTTCTCGAGAATAGCCTCGCCACTGACGAAGCTGACACGTAAGGAAGTAAAGTATGAATGGGGCCCATCCCAAAATAACGCATTTGAAGAATTGAAGACACGATTAACCCAAGCTCCAATTTTGACCTTACCTGAGGGGAACGAGGACTTGGTAGTTTACTCCGACGCTTCGGGTCAAGGATTGGGTTGTGTACTTATGCAAAGGGGAAAAGTTATTGCTTATGCCTCGCGGCAGCTAAAGATTCATGAAGTTAACTACCCGACTCACGATCTGGAGTTGGCAGCAGTGGTTTTCGCGTTAAAAATATGGAGACACTATTTGTACGGGGTTAAATGCACCATCTACTCCGATCACAAGAGCCTGAAGTACTTCTTCGAGCAGAAGGAATTAAACATGAGACAAAGAAGGTGGTTGGAACTACTAAAAGACTACGATTGCGAAATATTATACCACCCAGGCAAGGCAAATGTAGTGGCTGACGCCTTAAGCAGGAAGGAAGAGTCGACACCTATTAGAATCAAGGCGTGTCAGTTGATTATAACACCAGATTTAATGAATGAAATAGTAAAGGCACAAGGTGAAGCACTGTTAGAGAGAAATGTGAAACGCGAAAGAATAGTTGGACAACAGGGTAACCTGGAAACCAATACGTACGGTGTACGAACTCGTTTTGGCCGGATGTGGATACCTAAGATTGGTGAACTTAGGGCCAAAATCCTTGACGAGGCCCATAAGTCTCGCTACTCTATTCACCCCGGGACAAACAAAATGTATCAAGACTTGAAGAAAGAATACTGGTGGCCTGGCATGAAGAATGATGTGACAGAATACGTGAGCAAGTGCCTAACGTGTTCTCTAGTTAAGGCCGAGCACCAGAAGCCATGCGGTAAAATGCAACCTTTGCCAATACCGGAATGGAAGTGGGAGGAGATCACGATGGACTTCATTACCAAGCTACCGCGAACAGCTAAAGGCAATGATACCATTTGGGTGATCGTCGACCGCTTGACAAAGAGTGCTCACTTCTTGCCAATACGAGAAACTTCTTCTTCTGAAAAGCTAGCAGAAGTATTTATCAAGGAAATTGTGAGCAGACATGGTATGCCGCTGTCGATTGTGTCTGACAGGGATACTAGATTCACGTCAAGGTTTTGGAAGAAATTCAATGAAGCAATGGGCACTAGACTGAACATTAGCACCGCTTACCACCCCCAAACCGATGGACAATCGGAAAGGACCATTCAGACCTTGGAGGACATGCTCCGGGCCTGTATCATTGACTTCGGTGGGAGTTGGGACAGCCATCTACCATTGGCAGAATTTTCATATAACAACAGCTATCACTCGACTATTGGCATGCCGCCATTTGAAATGTTGTATGGGAGGAAATGTAGGACCCCGGTTTGTTGGGGGGAAATTGGACAGAAGGATTTTGCAAGTCTCGAAGTGGTCAAAGCTACTTCTGAGAAATTTGATCAAATCAAGGCTCGTATGAAAGCCGCAAAAGACAGACAGAAATCATACGCGGATAAGAGAAGGAGGGATTTAGAGTTTCAAGTAGGGGACATGGTACTGTTGAAAGTATCACCGTGGAAAGGAATCATTCGGTTCAGAAAGCGTGGCAAACTAAGTCCAAGGTTTGTCGGACCTTTCAAGATTGTAGCAAGAGTGGGTCAAGTTGCTTACAGACTCGACCTACCCGTCGAGCTTAGTGGAATACACCCTACATTCCACATATCACACTTACGCAAGTGCCTTGCTGACGATACGGCTCACATACCTTATGACGAAATCGAAGTGGATAACAGCTTGAACTATGTAGAAGAACCAATAGCTATTCTTGACAGAGCCGAGAAACGATTACGCAATAAGTCGATCCCTTTAGTCAAAATACAATGGAAACACAGAAAGGGGTCCGAGGCTACTTGGGAGAAAGAAGACGAGATGAAGGAACTGTACCCCCAGTTGTTTAACGTGTAACAGGTTTCGAGGACGAAACCTCATTAAGGAGGGTAGACTTGTAACATCCCAAATAATGACAAGACAAATAGAAAAGGGAAATAAAGTGGGCTTGGCCAAAATTTCGGCCCATGGGCCGAAAAGAAAAGGGGGAAACCCATTACAAAACAGCAGCTTCAACCCAAACCCTCTCTCATTTCATCTTCCTGCGCAAGAACACTAGAGAGAGAGAGAGAGAGCGATCGGCTTGTGAAGAAAACCGCAAGGAGAAGACTCAAGGGCTCGGGAATCATCCGTCTCCACCATTTCAGCGCATAGCAACAGAAATCGGGCCTGTTGAGGTAAGCATCGCCTCTGATTCTGAGTCTTTGCATGTCTCGGGTTTAAATCAAATAAAGATACGATTTTCGCATATGGAACTTGAAACAAATCACGTATTTGAACTCAAGAACGATAAAGGAAGGTGTTTAACGTAAAATGTTCAAAGTTTAATCGATTGGAAATAAGTTGGCTGGAGCAAGGTTCTGGTCAGGGAAGATGCAGACCCATGACTCGAAACTATAGTTTCGATACATGCAGACCCATCGAAACTACTCTAGTTTCGATAGTCATGTTTGACTCGAAACTACCTAGTTTCGATAGCAGCCAATGACTCGAAACTACTATAGTTTCGATAGGAACTCAGGACTCGAAACTACCTAGTTTCGAGTGTCACCTTGAACCTAAACTAAGATTTTCGTAAGTTAATGACTCGAAACTACCTAGTTTCGATAGAAGGATTATGACTCGAAACTACCTAGTTTCGAGTGTAAGACCATAGCTCGAAACTACCATAGTTTCGATGCGACCCACCTCCCGAAACTACTGAGTTTAAGAACAGTAATGTCTAGTGTCATTTAGGAGCCCTACCTTATATGTATGACTTTATTATACAGATAGTGGGTGACCTTAGTGACGTTTCGAAACCAGCTATTATACTTCAGGGACCCGCCTATCAGGTGAGTTCTATGTGCCCCCTATATGCTACGTGCAAATGATTTTAAATGTTTTGGGGCTGGAATGTATACACTAAATGAATAAATGAAATGAATGTCAATGTGACCATACGTGATATATTAAGGTATATGTGTAGATACATATGAAAGTGAATAATGAATTATGAACAAAGAACAACACGTATGTTTACAAAGAATGAATGAATGAATGGTATAACGTAAATGAATGAAATCTTGCTTTATATCTATGTATATATTGCTTGCCAAGTATGAAAAGAATGACACAAAGTGTAAGAACGAAATCTTGCTTTATATCTATGTATATATTGCTTGCCAAGTATGAAAAGAATGACATAACGTGTAAGAATGAAATCTTGCTTTATATCCATGTATATATTGCTTGCCAAGTATAAGTAAACGTTATGGACGCTTCGATGATAACGGCTACTTCGGTAGACGGACGACCACTTGACTATTATGCAGCTAAAGAAGGAAGTCTAGAAAGTTAGACTAATTAAAGGCCACTACGGTGGAGTAAGTCGCTAAAACAATATGCGGCTGCATAATTAGCTCAAGTGGGAAACGGATGCCTTAGGGCAGACGGGCGAATATGACGGACTACGACGGTAGGACGGTAAAGATATGACGGACTACTTCGGTAGGACGGTAAAGATATGACGGACTACTTCGGTAGGACGGTAAAGATATGACGGACGGTTTCTAGTGCCGGACGGTTAAGAAAAAGGGCTACGACGGTAGCTCGAGGGCGTATGTCTTTGTGATATACGTACCGTAAGATGGGTTGATCACCCTTATGTGTATGACCAATAAATGGTAAAGAAAGTAAAGGTGAATGCATATCTATGTAATCACGTAAGAAAGATAAAGAAAGAATGGTAAGAAAAGTGAAAGAAAAGGGTGAACGCATATATATATATATATGTAATCACATTATTAAAGAAAAAGAAAGATGAAAGAAAAGCAAAAGTTATGAATACGTATTTATATGAATGACTTTATAATAATGTTTACTTATGAAGTAAAGAAAAGAATGTTTATATCTAAACGCATTAAACTAGAACTCACCAGCGTTAGCTGACTTTAGTATACATTTCAGGTAAAGGAAGAAAAGGTCGTGCGATGGCGTGAAGGCTACCCGGCACAAGACTGACATCCCACTTTTGTTTGTTAAGACAACGTTGTGTTTTTAATTGTTAAGACTTCCGCTGTTATGTAATGTAATTGAATGAAGAATGTTTTAAATTTAAGTTCAGTATTTATGGCTATGTTTATGAGTAAATCCAACAAGTGAGGTCACCCGGGAAAGGGGCCTTACACTTAGCTTCTTCTGTTGTCAAGGTATAGGCCTTACTCTTGGTCTTTGGGGCTTCCTTCTCCTTTCCATCCTTAATCAAAACTGGTGCTGAAATCTTCAGGGTTGGGCATTCTATGATTCAGTGTTTGAGTTCTCCACACTTGTAACACCTCATTCCTGACTTATTTGGGCAATTGGTGGCTATATGCCTAGGCTTACCACAACTGTAGCAAGTATTTGTCCCATACCTGCATTCTCCAGTGTGTAGTTTACCACATTTGGTACATTTAGAACCGCCATTATGTTCCTGCTTCTTTCCTCCCCCTCCACCTCCTCCATTTTTCTTGTTCTGATTTTTAGAAATGTCAGACCATTTTCTCTTTGATTCCACAGGGCGGGAACCGAAGACTTCATCGTACATTGTCGAAGCAAGTTGTACGGCAGACCGAAAAGTCTTCAAGTCTGAAGTCTTTACTAACCTCCTTATCTCGGATGGTAAACCTTGCACGAGCTTGATGCGTACAGATTCAGGAGTTATCAGATGGGGCACTAAACGAGCCATTTTATTAAACTTGGTAGTATACTCTCGGTGAGTCATACTACCAGCTTCCAATCTAAGAAAATCTCTTTCGAGTTTGTCCATCTCTATATCTGGACAGAAATCCTCTATCGGCAAACTTTTTAGCTCTACCCAAGTCATCCGGTCAATAGCTTTATCTCCCAAAGCTATGACTAAGTTTTCCCACCAACACAAAGCTTCTGAAACAAACGAGTGGGCTGCATACTTGACTTTCGGATCGTCTCTACATTCACCGATCTTAATAACTGCTTCTATCTCTCTTATCCACTGATGAGTAACAGTGGCATCCTTTGTTCCTTCAAACTTAGGAGGGTTTCCGTCTTTGAATGCCTTGTAAGGACATCCCTTCTTTCCTTTCTTCCGAGTTCTTACCTCATATGAATCATCAGATTCATAATCATAATCGAAATCATCCTCATCCTCATCATCTAGCTTGTTATTTCTATCCGTCGGTTGAGTCTCATCATTCTTCTTTCTATTTTCCTCTAAGCTTGTCAATAAAATTGGTAGAGCAATGTCTAGTGCTTTGGCAACAGCCAAGTCTACAAGATTTTTAAGCTAAGGATCTATCACAGGTTCTTCTACCCGCTCCTCTCTCTCTACATGTTCTATCTCAGGTTCGGCATTGGCGGTAAACCGCATCTGCCTTCTAGTAGTGGGATTAGTTCTCCCTCCTCTTCTTCTCTACCTCTACCGGCCATTTCTACAAAAGATATGGAGTGTTTTAGTATTTGCATGATGGATTGATAGCTAGAACACAAGTGTATTGTAAATATTAATAACTGTGGCCATGAAGAAATTAATCATTTACGCCACTTTCGGTGCTCTAGTTATCTTTCTATCAGGTTCCTACTAAATACCCCTATTTTTTTCCTTTCTCTATCTTTATCATCAGGCTATCTTAACTAGCATCTCTACTGGCATTCTCACTGTCTCTTAGTCTTAGTTTAAGTTTAGATACTTGGGCAAGTATCTAAATCTCTTAAACTATCAGCTCTGATACCAACTTGTGACACCCACATCCCGGCTCACCCGAGATGTCGACCACTTGTCGGATTTACTCATGAACATATAGTAAACATAGATCATACACAGCGGAAGACTTTTAAAATACTATATTTATTTCATAAATCTTGTTTTAATGTACATTCTAAAGAAAGTACAAACATTTCTATTCTAATGCCAGCGTGCCGGAGAATGCCAGATAGCCCAACAGATGCCTCTACTCTAGCCCCTTGCCGTTACTGCAGGAGGCTACGTCTTTACCTGATACACATGCTTAAACATATGTCAGCTTACGCTGGTGAGTTCTAAGTGTTTAGTCAAAAATATCTTTGACCTCTGTCTTATTCATAAATGGATTTATATGACACGTATACAAAACATCACATTAACTTCTTGCCCAACATAAAACTTTAAACTTGCACACTTGTCTTTCCGAGGTCACGTTAACCTCCAAGCGATCGTCACCACTTATACATACCCTTGTACAAGGTGCCATACTATATTCCACAAAGGAATGCAGTATATCTCTACGTCTTAAGATACAAGATAATATGTGGCATTTGGCCAGACGTGGCAAAACCTTTCCTTTCTTTACAGACTAATATGGTCAAAATATTTGACATGGCAAAACATGCAAAAACTCTCTCTCTTTCTCTTTACTCTTTGTCAAGACAATAAATGTCAAGACCTCTACAAGTCAAGGTAAAACCCTGACTCCTCTGTCATTAATTTTCTGGGCTTACCGTGATAAGTTCTAAATCGTTTACGTGTCAAAACCATTTTCTTTCTTAAAATATTTATAATGTGAAATCATGCCAAAAGGCAAGTTTCCATTCTAACCATTCCTTTCAAAACCAGTCCTAAATCTTCGTAAAGGTTTCTCCATGGTATATCAAAGAAGACAAGGTCGTTATCCCCCAAAGTAGTACCTCCAACAGAGATGTTCCCAGGAAAGAATGACGGGTCAAGGAGGGATTTATACACCACTCTTTCCTTAGACAGAACATTCTGTTTGCCAGATAACTACATACCGGGCGGATGGTTACCCAACGCTTCTTTGATATCTCATGAATACTCCGTTACTTAGTTTTAAGATTTAGACATGTTTTATACATAACTTCTTCCAACATGAATGCTATCCCAAATATTTAAATCAAGGTATATAGCATTTATGTAAATCTTTATAGCATGCATACCGACCCAAAACATTTAAAGTAAAACATTAGAAAGGGCCTTATATAACTCACCTCTAACCTCCTTCTCTTTCACACATTACTTTCGTGCTAAAAGCACAACGACTTGGATCAAGGTCCTAAGACATTATAATATTACTTAATCACAAGTCCTTAACTTAGTGAAAATAACCAAGTCATTATGAACTAGTCGGAACCTTACCTTGAGACTATTTACTACGTACTAGAGCTGAATGACTGGAAACCGGGCTTCTCTACACAAACCGGGCTTCTGGGCATGCTTACCGTGGTTAACTAGGTGTTTTGAGAGTGTGTTTTGCTATGTGAGATGGTCTAAAACTGAGCTCATTGTCCATCTATTTATAGGGTGCTCGATGGGTCCGTAGCGGACCGCTAAGATATAGGGTGGCGGTCCGCCACCCTTTGAGGCGGCTTCATTCTGGATTGGGTCACACGTAGCGGACCGCCATGCTTCATGGTGACGGACTGCTAAGAATTATTGTGGCTGGCGGACCGCTAGGGACCTGGTGACGGTCCGCTCCCAGCCCTCCACGCGTCATCTTTCAGCTAATAGTCACCTGACACGCGGATTCTCCTGAGTGATCCCTTGCTCCCTATGTAGTGGACCGCTAACCCTTCTGGTGGCGGTCCGCCACCATCTAACTTTCACCATTTTTTCATTTTCAGCCCCTAAATTTTAATTTAATTGCAACATGACCCCTTGTACTTTAACATAATATCATTTAACTCACTAGGGTTTTGTCAAATGACATCTTCAACCCTTGCACTTATATTTCCTTAAAAAATTAGGGTGTTACAAACATTAAGAGCGAAATGGTATGGTCAAGGGTAAGGACAATGAAACCTTCGTAGGAGGATTGTTAATCAAGGAAATCACGTATGGCAACTTCTAGCAAGTGTCGGGATAGCAAGAACCGGAGAGGCGGCCGTTTGACTAATGGCTGGCTAGACGAGAGACGAGAGAATGTGTAGGTGAGACCTACGAGTTCCAAGGTTGAAAGGGGGCAACAAAGTAGACTTCTTTGAACCCCAAGAAGAGTGGAGGTATTGAAAGGCAAAGTTATTAAACCGAAGGGTGTGAAGGTGAATACTGAACACGAAAGAATTTGGTGTACGAGTACGAATGGAAAGGATGGGTTGTGTTGGTTGTGCCCACACAGGATTCGAGGACGAATCCTCTTTTAAGGGAGGTAGTCTTGTAACATCCCAAAAATTTAGAAGCATATAGTTCGGGTTGCGGGCGTCCCAGATCCTTATTATGTGTCATGGGTTGTACGGATTTTCATGTAAAGTTGGGATTTGTGACACCCAGTAATTCAGGTGAATATCCCTATTACATAAATGCACGTTCAAATCATATATTTTCCTGAAGTATTATTTTGACTAAGTAAAGTCAAGGAGTTTAGCAAAGAAACTTATATCAAAATAGTAATCTTTATGAATTACTAGGGAAATAAGCAATAATAACCCGCAAAGTACGATCGTTGGTGATTAACAATGATGTTATTCTAGTAAAAGTCTAGGGAGACGCTTTAACTTAAAAACACAAATATTGGTGACTAAACTCTTGAATGTTGACATATAAATAATTCTTACATGTCGCTATGTTATTTTATGTGTAAAACACGTGTGATTTAGTTAAAGTAATGACTAGGTCGGGATCAACTAGTAAACTAATAAACAAGTCAAAAAAACATAAGGATATTTGATCATAAAAAGTCCTACACCGGGTATTAGATCACGCGATCACCTAGAAGGTTGACACCACCAAAGAACCTATCTAACTAAGACTTGGATTGTAATTATGAGATGTGACAAGACTCAACCCCCACCCTACTACCCCATTTCGGCCATACTTATGTGGGGCCACCCACACACCCACTCCACCATCATGACCATGAGCATGTGTCATGAGGGGCCATACCCAATCAACCAAAGGTGCAAGCAAGAGTCAATTCGTCAAGTCAATCATCCTTGATGTGACTTGGTTGATTACAACACCCAACCCCCCACCCTTCTCCTTCTATTCGGCTGAAGTCAAGGAGGGCCCCACCCTCTTAACACCACCTCACCACTCCCATACCCATGTCATAGAAGGCCATGCCTCTTTGAGTATAGACCACACCAACATAAAGTTCCATCACATTTAATGCTCCCACTTACACACTCAACCTCTCACCATACCATATGTATACACACATATGGCTCACACATGCACACACACAAACACTTTGTATCTTTCAATTTCAAGAGCAAAAACCCTAGAGAAGTTTGAGTTAGAGTTGAAGATTCAAGGAAGGTTTGGAGTCTAGGAGTCGGGACTTGATAACAACACGAGCACCTAGTGTCTTCCATACGTTTTTCTTCACCTAGCTTGTCTAGTGGTACGAAACCATCATCCATCTTTTATGTTTTCTTTACTTCCTTAAAGTAAGCATGTTGTTCATCCAAAAATTAAATGAAGTTTAAAAAGCTAAAGAGTTTATAAAGTTTAACATTTTTATGATTTAAAAGCTAGATTTTATATAAAAAGATGTATGAAATTCGAAAATGATAAGCTTTTATACATAGGTTATTATCTTAACATATTTATGAGATATTTGTTAAGTTGAATTCATGATGCTAAATTAAGAATTTATAAACTAAAAAGATGTGTGTAAATGTGTATATATGTGTGTAGCCAAAAATTGTTGGTATAAGTGTATATGTTGTTGTTTGATACCATAATGATAGTTGTAGATGTTAAAAGCATGATTAACATTAGACAAAAAGGTTTGAACATGGATACATACATGAAGGAATCATGATATATAGATATATATGTAGGTGTGTTTTGGAAAACTTGATAAATGTATGTTCATAAAGTGTTAAACTTGTTAAAATGAGAATTATTGAATCATATGTATGCATGATTATGGAGTATGTTCATAAAAATAGTTTATGATATTGGTTAAAAACATGACAATACATATATATATATATATACATATTAATAACTTATTAAGTTCTGGAAATGTATACTAAGAAGATCATGTTAAAAAAAAACCTAAAAATATACATAAAGTATATGTATGTGTATGCATGTAAATCTTGAAAGCACACTGTCAAGTTAGTCTAAAAATATATGTGCATACATAAGGATAAAAGTTCTTATGTTATCATGGAGCATACTTAAATATATGTTGGATCGTTGAACTATATTTATAATTGTGTGCATAGATTAGTACGAATATGTAAGGCCCCAAACCCGGGAGGCCTCAATTGTTGGATTTACTCATTCACAAACAGTTCTTAAACACGAATATCAAATAACGCAGCGGAATCATTCATTCAACATAACTAAAAACTTGTTCATACATGCGGAAGCGTACATTGTCAAATACATAAACTTAACATAAACAACTCATAACGGGATGCCACTCTTCATGATCGACCGGGTAACTCTTCTCGCTTGCCAAGCATCACCGTCCATCGTCCATACCTGCCTTAACCTGAATGTGCATACTAAAAAGTCAGCTACGCTGGTGAGTTCTAGCATTTCATAAAAACTTTAACATCAACATTTGCCAAAAACGTATCATTCATTTAGTAAAATCTTTCACAAAAGCATGTAATAATCTAACATCTTTAAAAAGGTTTCATACCCATATCATCATCAACATCATAATCATAAACACCGTTAAACGGATCGTTCATTAAAACTTTTAACATTCATTTAAGTCATACATTATTATCTAAATCTGTGTTACCCTTCGTTCCGTCATTTAGTATGGTATTGCCCTTAAGGCTTAACTGCACGAAGACCGACAATACCATACATTCCGTCAATTCCCTTATGGTATTGCCCCTAAGGCTTAACTGCACGAAGACCGACAATATCATACATTCCGTCAATTCCCTTTTGGTATTGCCCCCAAGGCTAACTGTGCGAGGACCGACAATACCCATTCAGTTGCCCTTATGGCTCTCTTGTCCATAAACCGACAACTTCCATCGACGGCCATGGCTCACGGCCATGACACCGTCGGATCATAATTTAACCTTACATAGGGTCACGTTAACCCCTGAGTAACCGTCATTACTCCCTTTACCAGTTGTACAACATCATAACCATTGACATGCCACAGAGACAATGCCCCTGTTCTTCTTGTGGCAACTATAGCTCGCTGTCCATAATCTACCACAAGGCTGGGAATCTCATTTCCCAGACTTCATTCCTCAATTCCATTCATTCGACAGATTAGATTTGTAATGACTTCTTTAAAACCTTTACCTCTTTCTCTTCTCATTAAACATTTCCTCATTTAGACCGTTCATAAAACATTCGTAACCTTTTTGGCAAAAACATTTCAAAACCTTTCCTTTCGTAAACATCATTTCGTTAAAACATCATTTCGTTAAACATCGTTTCGTTAAACATCATTTCGTTAAACATCATTTCGTTAAACATCATTTCGTAAGCATGCACACCAGCCCAAAAACATTAACAAAACATTTAAAAGAGGGCTCTAGAACTCACCTGATACGCTAATATGGGTTGTCCTAAACGAAGGTCCAACAACGTCACTTCTGATCTGAATTGATTAGTTAATACACATCAGACCAATCCCGACTCTAACGGTTTAACCATTCTAACATACTGACTTCACTTAATCCGTTCTGATGTCTGCGCACTTAGCAAGTGCGCAGACCCTGCTGCCCGCGCACTTACAAGTGCGCAGACCATGCTTCCTGCGCACTTAGCAAGTGCGCAGGTCCTTCCTCCTACGCACTTAGCAAGTGCGCAGGACCCTCCTCCTGCGCAGTTAGCAAGTGCGCAGGACCTGCTCCGTGCGCACGACCTGTTCTTCGCGAAAAACCCTAACTTTCGCATTCGGGTCTGATCGTGTCAAGATCCCGAACCTGTTGCATTCAAAACGTTCATTTTCCATTAAGGAACTCAAATCCTTGATTATCTTTCAGTTTCATCCATTCAAACCTTACATTTTCACCCAAAACCCGAAAAACCCAAAAATGAACTAAAGCTCAGATTTAGGTCGGATCGTTACCTGAATCGAGCTTCTGATCTGGAGGTTCTTCTCACGAGTTATGGAGTGACACTTTCCTGAAGTCTCGGGTCGATCCGCCAACTTTCTCTCTCTACGGTTTCTCTCTCTAAAAGTTGCAAATGAGAGAAAAGGGGGTGGCATAGGCTATTTATAGCCCGCTGACCCATCCGACCCGACTCGTCATGCCTCGTTCGTTTATTCAGTTATTATAACTGTCGTTTTATTTTTGGGATGTTACAAGTGTACCCCCCTTACAATAGGTTTCGTCCCCGAAACCTCATCATAAGTCAAATAGGTGAGGGTACGACTCCCTCATTTCCTTCTCCATTTCCCAAGTGGCTTCCGATCCCTTTCGATGCTTCCATTGGACCTTAACCAATTGGATAACTTTATTACGTAAACGTTTCTCCTTTCGATCAAGGATGGCCACGGGTTCTTCGATGTAATTAAGGCTGTTGTCAACCTCGATGTCAGTAAGTGGTACGTGAGCCGATTCATCCGCCAAACACTTTCGCAAGTGTGATACATGGAAAGTAGGATGAATCCCACTTAACTCATCAGGCAACTCCAACCGATAGGCGACTTCCCCAACCCGTGCCATTATCTTGAATGGTCCGACAAACCTCGGACTTAACTTTCCTCTCTTTCTGAATCGTATGATTCCCTTCCATGGTGACACTTTCAGCATTACTCTGTCACCAATATTAAACTCAATAGGCCTTCGTCGTTTATTCGCATAGGATTTCTGACGATCTTGTGTGGCTTTCATTCGTGCTTTGATCTGATCAAACCTTTCCGACGTCTCTCTTACGACTTCGAGACTTCCTAATTCCTTCTGTCCAATCTCACCCCAACAAACCGGGGTCCTACATCTTCTCCCATACAACATTTCATAAGGCGGCATGCCTATCGTCGTGTGATGACTATTGTTGTAGGAGAATTCAGCTAACGGCAGATGGCTGTCCCAACTACCACCGAAGTCGATAATACAAGCACGGAGCATATCCTCCAATGTCTGAATGGTCCTTTCGGACTGACCATCCGTTTGCGGGTGGTATGCTGTGCTGATATTAAGCCTCGTGCCCATCGCCTCGTGAAATCTTTTCCAGAACCTCGATGTGAATCGTGTGTCCCGGTCAGATACGATCGTCAATGGCATCCCATGCCGTGCTATTATTTCATTAATAAACACTTCCGCTAACCTCTCTGACGAGAACGTCTCGCGGATAGGCAGGAAATGAGCACTCTTCGTTAATCGGTTCACAATTACCCAAATGGTGTCATGACCTTTAGCTGTGCGGGGTAGCTTAGTTATGAAGTCCATGGTAATGTGTTCCCACTTCCATTCCGGTATATCAAGTGGTTGAATCTTTCCATATGGTTTCTGGTGCTCGGCCTTTACTTGCGAGCAAGTCAAGCACTTGCTTACATACTTCATCACATCACGTTTCATTCCAGGCCACCAGTGTTCCTTCCTCAGATCTTGATACATTTTATTGGTACCGGGATGGATAGAGTAACGAGACTTATGAGCCTCATCCAAGACCTTGGTTCTAAGCTCGCCACCCATATGTATCCATACCCGTCCAAAACGTGTCCTAACACCAAGGGTGTTATATTCCAACTTGTCCTGTTGGCCAACCATCCTTTCCTTCTTTATGTTTTCTTCTTTAAGTGCCTCATCTTGAGCCCTTTCGATTTCTCTCATCACATCCGATGTTACCACCAACTGGCAAGCTTTCACTCTAATAGGAGTAGGCACATTCTTTCGGCTTAGAGCATCAGCCACCACGTTTGCCGTTCCAGGATGGTACATGATCTCACAGTCTTAATCTTTCAGGAGCTCCAACCATCGCCTCTGCCTCATATTAAGTTCCTTTTGTTCGAAGAAGTACTTCAAACTTTTGTGGTCGGAGTAAATAGTAAACTTCACCCCGTACAGGTAGTGCCTCCAGATTTTCAATGCAAATACGACAGCAGCAAGTTCCAAATTATGAGTCGGATAGTTGACTTCGTGAACCTTCAACTGCCGTGACGCATATGCAATCACTCTCCCGCGTTGCATCAATACGCACCCTAATCCCTGACCCGAAGCGTCAGAGTATACCACCAAGTCTTCACTGCCCTCGGGTTGGGCCAAGACGGGAGCTTGGGTTAGCTTTTCCTTCAATTTCTTAAACGCCTCATCCTGGGTTGAACCCCATACGTACTTTACCTCCTTCCGAGTCAACTTTGTCAATGGCGAAGCTATTTTCAAGAAATCCTGGATGAATCTCCGATAGTAGCCTGCTAATCCCAAGAAACTACGGATTTCATTTGGCGTCTTAGGAATGTCCCATTCACTTACCGTTACTATCTTTGCTGGGTCAACCATAATGCCGTTCGGGTTAATGACGTGACCTAGGAATTGGACTTCCCTAAGCCAGAACGCGCATTTGGAGAACTTAGCATACAACTTTTCTTTCTTCAGAGCCTCCAACACCTCCTTTAAGTGACATGCGTGATCACCCTCATTCTTGGAATAGATGAGGATATCATCGATAAACACGATTACCTACCGATCCAGCATTGATCGACAAACTCTATTCATCAAATCCATGAACGCTGCAGGGGCGTTCGTCAATCCAAAAGACATTACGTGGAACTCAAAGTGTCCATAACGTGTGCGAAATGTCGTTTTCGGTATGTCTTCTTCCCTCACCTTCAACTGATGGTACCCGGATCGAAGGTCGATCTTTGAGAACCAACTTGCGCCTTGCAATTGATCGAACAGGTCGTCGATCCTTGGTAACGGGTACTTGTTCTTCATGGTACGTTTGTTCAACTCGCGATAGTCAATACACATTCTCATCGAACCGTCTTTCTTCTTTACGAACAACACCGGAGCACCCCAAGGTGAGATGCTTGGTTGGATAAATCCTTTCTCAAGTAACTCGTCTAGTTGTACCATAAGTTCTTTCATTTCCACTGGTGCTAGTCGATATGGAGCCTTAACCACGGGCTGGGCATCTGGTACTAAGTCGATTCGGAACTCAATCTCTCTGTCGGGTGGTATCCCAGGCAAATCCTCTGGAAACACCTCCGGGTACTCGCGTACCACGGGTACATCGTCTAATTCCTTCACTTCCTTACACTTGTCAATCACGTACACCAGATAAGCCTCGCAACCGTGCCTCAAGTAATCTGTTGCCTTAATCATCGAGATGACGTTTGGCATCGGGACGTCACGATCTCCAAAAACCTCGACTTTGCTACCATCCGGAGCCTTGAGTCGGATTATCTTTCGTTTACATATGATTTGTGCTTCGTTGGCAGTTAACCAATCCGCACGACATCAAACCCTCCCAAAACCATAACCAACAATCTGACAGGGAACCTATGACCTTCTATTTTTATCGTAGAGTTGTCAACTACCTCGGTCACCCTCGCAGTTCTACCCTCAGCGGTTTCTACGCTAAAGGCCCTTTCTAGTATACTGACAGCGTACTTCATTCTCTTACAAAAAGACGCAGATATAAAACTCTTACCGGCACCCGAATCAAATAACACAGAAACAAGAGTGTTGTCAAGGACGAACGTACCTGACGCCACGTCGGGGTCCATTCTGGCCTGGTCTTGCGTCAGCGCGTACGCACGAGTCTTTGCTCGGGGCCTCTCTTCCCTCTTCTCCGGGCCTTTCCCCTTCCCGGCTTCACCCATTCTTGGTTTGGTACATTCCCGGCTCAGATGACCGGCATTCCCACAGTTATAACACTTGTAGTGTTGTGTGCACTCACGGGCGTAGTGCCCGGTCTTGCCACACTTAAAGTACAGGTTAGATCCCAGTCTACATTCACCTACATGCTCCTTTCCACACTTCTTACAAACAGTCGGCTCATCCACCCGAGCCCTTTTATCGCGAGCCCCAAACATCTTTCCACCAGTTCGCTTTTTTGAGAAGCTCGGTCTCTTCTTTGGTCCCTCGATGGCGGTGACATTCAGTGCCAGATCATCAAATACTACGCCGCTCAGTTCTACTACCGAATCATAGGTAGTAGGGGCGCTTGCCATAACATAGGTGCGGACCTGGTCCGGCAACCCTTGAATGTAGCAGGAAATTTTTCTCTCCTCCGTCGTAACAAGATGTGGCACCAGACGTGCCAGTTCATTAAATCGGGTTGTGTACTGCCGGTGCGTCATGCTCCCGGCCTTCAAACCCAGAAATTCCCTCTCTACCTTCTCAATCTCGTTCCTCGGGCAGAAATTCTTGATCACCAAAGTTTTCAAGTCAGCCCACATCATCGAGTCAACAACCTCATTCCCCTTAGCCTGACGTACACCTTCCCACCAGTGGGATGCTTCCTCCCTCAAGGAGTTAGCAGCAAACTTCACTACTTAATTAGCTCGACACTCGCTCAGACGGATGGCGGCTTCCATACGTATTACCCAATCAAAAGTAGCCACCGCGTCCTTCTTCCCAGTCAGGACCGGCGGGTCACATGCCTTAAATGACTTATAGTCGCATCCGCGAGCAGGCGGTGCGTTGTCGGTCTCGTTGTTCTGGGCACCAGTTGCCGCACTAGATCCGCCTTCCCCACTAACTTTCTTTAATGCTTCAGCCAACAGACTTGGCAGAGAATTCTTCATCAACTCGGAGAACTCTCGAGCTATGGCTGCTCTCACTTCTGGTTCAAAAGTGAAAGGTTGTTCTGCAACTTGTGTCTGCTCAGTTCCATGCACACTAACCTCCGGTTCAGTGTGAACACTTCCTTCTTCAATGTACTCTTGGCGCGCAGGAATCCTGCCACGCCCACCATTTCGACCGCCGGTACGACCACCGGTACGGCCACCACGCCTTCCGTTCCCTCTCCTCGCCATTTCGTTCTATAAGACAAGAAATCCAATGTTATCACGCTAGTTAACAAATAAAATTCAATAAGTACTGTAAGATGTTAATATACACTGGTCATCTGTAATTAACCATTACACTACCTTTCGATTTCTATTTGACCACCTTTGTGATTTCATCAGAACACAAGTCCTTTCCTAACCCTTTCTAAGGCATACTACATACACATACTCTACTTTTCATACCTGATGCTGTGGCTCGAGTTACCCGTACTGGCATCCGCTTTCGGTCCCATTCAAAGTTTAAGTTCAGACACTGAGAGTGTCCGAATCTCTCAAACTATTGCTCTGAAACCAACTTGTAAGGCCCCAAACCCGGGAGGCCTCACTTGTTGGATTTACTCATTCACAAACAGTTCTTAAACACGAATATCAAATAACGTAGCGGAATCATTCATTCAACATAACTAAAAACTTGTTCATACATGCGGAAGCGTACATTGTCAAATACATAAACTTAACATAAACAACTCATAACGGGATGCCAGTCTTCATGATCGACCGGGTAACTCTTCTCGCTTGCCAAGCATCACCGTCCATCGTCCATACCTGCCTTAACCTGAATGTGCATACTAAAAAGTCAGCTACGCTGGTGAGTTCTAGCATTTCATAAAAACTTTAACATCAACATTTGCCAAAAACGTATCATTCATTTAGTAAAACCTTTCACAAAAGCATGTAATAATCTAACATCTTTAAAAAGGTTTCATACCCATATCATCATCAACATCATAATCATAAACACCGTTAAACGGATCGTTCATTAAAACTTTTAACATTCATTTAAGTCATACATTATTATCTAAATCTGTGTTACCCTTCGTTCCGTCATTTAGTATGTTATTGCCCCTAAGGCTTAACTGCATGAAGACCGACAATACCATACATTCCGTCAATTCCCTTATGGTATTGCCCATAAGGCTTAACTGCACGAAGACCGACAATACCATACATTCCGTCAATTCCCTTTTGGTATTGCCCCCATGGCTAACTGCGCGAGGACCGACAATACCCATTCAATTGCCCTTATGGCTCTCTTGTCCATAAACCGACAACTTCCATCGACGGCCATGGCTCACGGCCATGACACCGTCGGATAATAATTTAACCTTACATAGGGTCACGTTAACCCCTGAGTAACCGTCGTTACTCCCTTTACCAGTTGTACAACATCATAACCATTGACATGCCACAGAGACAATGCCCCTGTTGTTCTTGTGGCAACTATGGCTCGCTGTCCATAATCTACCACAAGGCTGGGAATCTCATTTCCCAGACTTCATTCGTCAATTCCATTCATTCGACAGATTAGATTTGTAATGACTTCTTTAAAACCTTTACCTCTTTCTCTTCTCATTAAACATTTCCTCATTTAGACCGTTCATAAAGCATTCGTAACCTTTTTGGCAAAAACATTTCAAAACCTTTCCTTTCGTAAACATCATTTCGTTAAAACATCATTTTGTTAAACATCGTTTCGTTAAACATCATTTCGTTAAACATCATTTCGTAAGCATGCACACCAGCCCAAAAACATTAACAAAACATTTAAAAGAGGGCTCAAGAACTCACCTGATACGCTAATATGGGTTGTCCTAAACGAAGGTCCAACAACGTCACTTCTGATCTGAATTGATTAGTTAATACACATCAGACCAATCCCGACTCTAACGGTTTAACCATTCTAACATACTGACTTCACTTAATCAGTTCTGATGTCTGCGCACTTAGCAAGTGCGCAGACCTTGCTGCCTGCGCACTTAGCAAGTGCGCAGACCATGCTTCCTACGCTGCGCAGGTCCTTCCTCTTGCGCACTTAGCAAGTGCGCAGGACCCTCCTCCTTCAAACTTAGCAAGTGCGCAGGACCTGCTCCGTGCACACTTAGCAAGTGCGCATGACCTGTTCTTCGTGAAAAACCCTAACTTTCGCATTCGGGTCTGATCGTGTCAAGATCCCGAACCTGTTGCATTCAAAACGTTCGTTTTCCATTAAGGAACTCAAATCCTTGATTATCTTTCAATTTCATCCGTTCAAACCTTACATTTTCACCCAAAACTCGAAAAACCCAAAAACGAACTAAAGCTCAGATTTAGGTCGGATCGTTACCTGAATCGAGCTTCTGATCCGGAGGTTCTTCTCACGAGTTATGGAGTGACACTTTGCTGAAGTCTCGGGTCGATCCGCCAACTTTCTCTCTCTACGGTTTCTCTCTCTAAAAGTTGCAAATGAGAGAAAAGGGGGTGGCATAGGCTATTTATAGCCCGCTGACCCATCCGACCCGACTCGTCATGCCTCGTTCATTTATTCAGCTATTATAACTGTCGTTTTATTTTTGGGATGTTACAGAATAAATGCATGATAAACATAAACAAGTTAATAAATATCGTTCGGAACATGTAATTGTATGTACATATAGAGATAGACATACATAGGAAATACATGAACGATACTTGTATAATTATTGGAAAGAAATAATTATATGTGTTTATACATGGACTATAATATAAATAAATTATAAGATGATTGCAAAAATAATATTTATTTTTGACAAACATAATGAGTCACCAATATGGAAATATAATAGTTTTTCCGAAAAATAAATAAAGCGTCTAGACTTGAATAATAATCACCAACGAGTCGTCATGATAAAACAATGTTTTAAATAAACAAAGTCGAACTTAACAGGAATAGTTAAGTCGGGTGAACAACTTGCGTTTAAGACGGGTAGTCTTAACGGGTATAGTATCCTTGTGTAATTAGGATACGGATAAGCGGGTCTGCTGTTATTTAAAGATTTGCTAGCATCAAGGTGAGTTTCACTAATCCCCCTTTTTCTAAAGTTTTTGAAATGATTTGGGGTGGAAACATACTTGTAAAAGACTTTTGTATGTAAATAAATGAACTAATGATCTGACCGTATGTGTGTATTGAGGGAAAAGTAAAGCGCTTAAAGTCCTCTGAATAAGTTAGTAACCATTAGCTATTTTAGCCCGGGATTATATGGATAGTACTATTGGGGGTGACGCCTCTGGTCATGGTTAGTCGCGCTAACCAGGGGTCCAAATGGCCGAATGACCGCATATTGTCTTACTCGTAGAAAGGCGGGGGGAGGCACAGAATGTTGGGGTTTGGTTACGGTCTCGTACATTACATACTATTTTGTATTCCTTGCAAGCTTACAAATGGGGTCAATAGATCGGATTAGTATTCAGATTCATTGGTAATACATGCAAAAGAGTTTTGATCAGGTTAAAATGATCAAGTTTAAACAAAAGAGGTCTGATCAGATTAAAGTGATCAGGTTTAAGCAAAAGAGTTTTGATCAGGTTTATGTGATCAGGTTTAAATAAAGGGTTTTGATCAGGTGAAAATGATCAGGTTTGATCATTGGGTTTATGATAACTCTTTATAATAATTTGTGAACTCACCAACCTCGTGTTGACATTTTTAAGTATGTTTTCAGGAAAATGAACGTGGTCTCCAGGCTAGCAATGTAGGTTACTTACATACATGAGGATACAGCTTTTGGAAGGATTTCACTTGTATAACTCATGGTTTTGAGTCATATTTGAGAAATCTTAAACTTTGTATAAAAACTAAGTTATGTTTTGGGATGTAAACATTTAAACTTTGATTATGTATCCAATATCATGTATGTGTTTGCGGTAATCATATGCTTTGAAAACCAGTGAACGTTACGTCTCACGTTTTTGCCTTGGCGGGGTGTGACAGAACTTGGTATCAGAGCCATTGATTATAGCAAACTAGGAGTCTAAAATGGAACCTAGTCTATAATTTGAATGACTCACTAAAACGTTTTCATTGCATAAGCATTGCATAACCAGTCATCATGTAATATGGATATTGTAGTCGCGCCATGTCACACACTAACCCCACTTAAACTCCATAGTTAGGAAACGTCTTACACAACAATGGCTCAATCCACCGGAGAGACCATGCCCAGAGGACCAAGGATCGACGCATCATACTGGGAATGGCTTTGCCAATTAGTTCAAATGTGGAGGGTGGAGGAGGATCTCCCTGCGACTCTGTCGGACTGACATGCGAATCACAACCAGTGCCGCTCACCGGGGAGTGCGCAGATTGCACCATCCCTTTACTTGTGTCCCGAACCAGTAAGCAAGGGATAGAGATTGACCTCTTGGAGATGAATGTGAAGTCCATCCGAAGGGACTTGGCAACTCTTCCAACTTTAGTGGAAAATGTTAATGGGATGGCGGAGGATCAGAAATTAATCGACCAGTCCCTTCAGCATGCATCCAGCCACATGATGGAGTTTGAGAAGAGATTGGCGGAAATGGAGAGGAGGATCGCCGTAGCCGAACGGAGGGCAGAAGTAGCCGAGCAGAGGGCGATAAATGCTGAACTTCGGGCTACTCTAGCTGAGGCACACGTGGAGCAGATGCTAACTTCAGCTACCGTTCCGACAGGAACGCTTGCCTATTTCTAGACCTATTACGGGCGGGTTGTGCCCGTAGCACGTTATGTAGTTTAAAACTTTAGTACTGATGTGGTCATGTGAACCCATCCCTTTTGTATCCTTGTCTTTTGGAACAATGTACTATGTATGTCTTTTGGAACAATGTACTATGTATGTTTTAACTATGTATGTGATGGTTTATGTTGTGATGATGGTTGTTTACGTTTGACGTTGTTGTATCCTTATGTCATGATCTATCATTATTATTAAATAATGTTGTTTCTTTTTAAATGTTATGTTAGAAAGAACGTCATGGCACCTAAGCGAAGGACGCCCCGTAACACTACTAGTGGCAACAACGAGACAATTTCCTCAAACGTGGAACAACTCATAGCACAGCGAGTAGCTGCCGCCATGGAGCAGTATGAAGCAAATCGAAATACTGGCGGAGGAAACGGCAGCGGTACCGGCGGAGGAGGTGCAGGAGGTAGCGGTACAGTAGGAGGTTCCGGAGGTTCCGGAGGTAATAAAAATAAATAAGCCATAACACATAGTCATGATCCGAATTAATGACGTTATGACTTGTGATTCTACAGATGCTCCAAATAGGAAGTGCACCTACAAGGCCTTCCTATCCTGCAACCCCCGCAGTTTTAATGGCACCGAGGGTGCAGTAGGACTAATGAGATGGATAGAAAAGATGGAGTCGGTGATTGATATAAGTGAATGCACCGCTGACTGCATGGTGAAGTATTCTACATGCACACTTAGTGTTGCACAAAAGCCGGTTTTTGAACCGAACCGGTTTCGAACCGGCCCGAACCGGTTTGGTCAACGCGAACAGTAAACCGGTTTTGACCAAAACCGGTTCGGGTTAAACCGGTTTTGTAAGTATAAAACATCGAACCTGTTGAACCGGTTCAGTTCGGTTCTGGACCGGTTCGGGTTGGTAAACCGGTTTAAACCGGTTTTTTTTTTTTTTTTTTTTTTTTAATTATAAAATATTACAAAATTACAAAACATTACAATACGAGAAAAATAAAAACATAAAGTTCAACGCTTATTCATATTGAAGGGGTTCGGAAATCACAAAACATTACAAAATTAAACATTACAATACGAGAAAAAAAAATATTTTTATTTTTTGGAGTTTTTTTGTTTAATATTAGCCGTCATTCTCAGAGTTACTAGTGGATCCTCGTAGTCTATCATCTTCGGCGAGTTCTTCATTTGTAAGTGGGCTCGCCAATCCTTGGTTAACCTCAGATTCTTGTATGAGTTCTTCAACTTCAATTTCGTCTTCAAGCGAAGCCCTATCTTGTCTCCTATCTACCGCATCCAAATGGTCTTTCAAGCAAATGCACATTTCCATTGCCGCGGGAGTGAGTCTAGTTCTTCGAATAGATAAAACCCTGTCACTAAGAGAAAAAACGGATTCCGAAGCTACCGTGGAAGCTTGGACGGTTAGTAAATCACGGGCCATGGCGGAAAGGACCAGAAAAGTAGATTCGTTTCCTTTCCACCAAGCCAAAATATCAAAGTCCTCAAAAACATCCGGACTCATAAATGATAAAAAGTTTGTTCCCGTATACCTTCCGAGTTCGCTACTCGGGATGGACCCTCTAGCCCGTTTAGTAAATTCATTTCTCATTTCTTTATACAAATTTAAGTTCACATTCCTCGAGCTGCTACTTGATGCGCCCGCGCCCATCGTATCATGTGGGGTTTGTGTTGTACCATATTTATGTAAATAAATATCAAACAAATCTTGCAAACATTTGTTAAAATAAGTTTATGTTACGGTTGAAAAATGAATATCTTCGGCATTCAAATCCAAATCGTAAGTTATTTTATCAATCAAGGTTTCAACACCGTAAACATTAATTGTAGGGTTTAATGCGGCGGCACAAGTTATAAACGGAGGCATTTCTTTAAAATATTTAACAAATTTTTCTTTCATCGGTTTTATCATTCTCGTAAAAAAAGTATTTTTATTTTCAAGTTCGGCTAATTTGTTACACATTAGAAATATTTGTTTAAGAACCAAGGGACTTGTGGGGTAATAAACCCCGGATAAAAAAGTAGTGGCGGTTTTGAAAACTTCGAGCAATTCGGTTATATTTTCAAGAATGTCCCAACTCGTAGACGGAAAACTTTGAATTTTACGACGCGGTTTTGAAGAAAGCATATCATGAAAAATTGATAAAGTATCTTTTTGTCGTATAGCACTATAAAACATTTTATAAGTTGAATTCCATCTTGTTGGGAGGTCCCAATTGGGACCTAAGCAAATCAAACCCGTATCGTTACATAATCTAATATATTCATGGTATCTTTTTTTACTACTACTAAAAACGTCTTTAAGCATGACTCGAAATGCATTACTTAATTCAATAACGGGTTCAACCGCAAGCCCGTCTTGTACGGCTAAGTTGATGATGTGTGCAATACATCGACTATGGAAAAAAGCGCCGTTGCAAATCGGATTATATTTTAATATTAATTTTTGAACCGCATTTGTATTATTTGAGGCATTATCAAAAGATATTGAAAATAATTTATTTTGTAATTTAAAATCGGTTATCACATCATCTAAAATGTAAAATAAATTTTGACCCGTGTGAGGATATTCAAACATATCAAACGCGATTGTACGTTTCATCATTTGCCACGTATTGGGATCAACCCAATGAGCGGTAACGCAAATATATGAGTCGGGAATACCATGTGGAGCCGACCAAACGTCGGTGGTTAAGTTCACACCGGTTTCCAATTTTTCAAAACCTAAAATTAATTCTTTTTTTGCTTTTTTCCACATTTTTAGACAATCACGTCTAAGAGTATTACGACTTACTTGATGATAACGTGGTTGAAGGGCTTCTTGAATCATCCTCGTCGTGAGCGGATTGTCGAAGTGGTTGAACGGCAAACCTCTTTGAATAACTAATTTCGTCATTCTATCTCGAACAATATTTGGATCGAAGTTCCAAATTCCACCCTCGCTTGTCATAGATGCTTGACCCTCATCCGGAATTTTCTTCAAACTCGGGAAAGATTTTTCCATATGAGTTTTTAAAGTAGAATTTGAATCCTTTTTAAAAAACCCACCACATTTTTTGCAACGAGCCCGTTCCAACCCGTTAGACATCTCACATAGATCGTAGTTTGACCAAATTGCGGGGTTCCTCGTTGTTGGTATGATTCTCACAACGCTAACTTCGGAAGAGGAAACACCAAAACTTGAAGAAGTTGCCATAACGTTTTTTGAGCGTTTTTTGACCGTTTTTTGAGCATTTTTTGAGCGTTTGAGAAGTGTGATTTAACCAAAACACCCACTACCTATTTATAATGTGTTTGGGGGTTAAAATGGGTGAAAAAACGGTCAAAAAAACGGCTAGATTCAAAAAATTAACGTTAAACCGGTTCAAACCGGTTTTAAACCGATCCTCACGCAAATGATCCAAACCAGCGGTTCCTACCGGTTTGAAACCGGTTCACAAAAAACCGGTTCGTGGGCGGTTCGGTTTCCGGTTCCGAACCGGTTTGGATTTCCAAACCGGTTTTTTTGTGCACCTCTATGCACACTCACTGATAAAGCTTTAACCTGGTGGAATTCACAAGTCAAGACTTTGGGGAGAGAGACAGCGTATCAATTATCTTGGGAAGACTTGAAAAATATGATGATCGAGGAATATTGTCCTCGAAACGAATTGCAAAAGATTGAAACTGAGATGTGGAACTTACAAATGATCGGAGATGATGTGGCACACCGACCGTTTTAATGAATTGGCAATTCTGGTACCTCATATGGTCACACCAGAACATAAGCGTGTGGAAAGGTATCTGTGGGGCCTTGCGCCTCAAATTCGTAGTATGGTAACATCATCTAATCCAATGGATGCCAAGAGTGCTATAACTTTAGCATTCAAACTGAGGGATGACGCAGTGCGTAATGGAGTGTTTAGAAGGAAGGAGAATGAGGAAGGTAGATCTGGGGAGAAAAGGAAATGGATGGGAAATTCAAGTAACAAATCTGGAAAACAAGGGTTTAAGAAACAAGGAACTATGAAGGCTGCAAACACAATGGAAAGGAAGGAGTATGATAGGGGCCTACCGAGGTGTAAGAAGTGCGGAAATCAGCACACCGGTGAATGTATCAAATGTGGAAAGTGTGACAGGTTTGGTCACACCACACAAGCTTGTCGAGTTGACGACCGAACAGGGAAATTTAAACCGGGATGTTTCATATGTGGTGACCTGAAACACTTCAAAAAGGATTGTCCCAAGTGGAAGAATCCGACGAACGCTCAGGCACATGGGAGAGCATTTGTGATGGGTGCAAGGGACGCACGCCAGGACCCGAACATCGTCACTGGTACGTTCCCAATAAATAATCACTATTTGTGTCGAATGATTTTAAATCCTTACTCGGTATTAAGGCCAGCAAACTAGATCAAAGTTATACAATTGAATTAGCAAATGGGAAATTAATAGAAGCCGGAGAGGTCATTAAGGGTTGTACTTTATGTTTAGAAAACCATACATTCAGTATAGACCTTCTACCCGTTGAACTAGGGAGTTTTGATATTGTTATTGGCATGGATTAGTTATCAAATAATCGTGCCGAGATCGTATGCTTCGAGAAGATCGTACGTATCCCACTACCAAGCGGAGAAATTCTTTCAATTCAAGGCGAAAAGTGTAGAACAATGTTGAAGACGATAAACTGCATGAAAGCTCATAAGTTATACACAAGGGTTATTGTGCATTCCTGGTTCACATTGTCGAGAAGAAACCCGAGGAACATTGACTCGAGGACATACCAATTGTTAGGGATTACCCTGAAGTATTTCCTGAGGACTTACCTGGATTACCACCATCAAGGCAAGTCGAGTTCCGGATCGACCTAGTACCAGGAGCCGCACCAGTTGCACGATCTCCGTATCGTCTAGCCTCTTCCAAGATGCAGGAACTGTCGAGCCAATTACAAGAATTACTTGACAAAGGTTTCATAAGACCGAGTTTCTCACCATGGGGAGCTCCAGTCCTATTTGTAAAGAAAAAGGATGGAACCTTTAGAATGTGCATTGATTACCGGGAATTGAACAAGCTGACAATCAAAAACCAGTATCCTCTTCCTCGAATAGACGATTTGTTTGATCAACTTCAAGGTTCCAGTTTCTATTCTAAAATTGATCTACGATCAGGGTATCATCAACTGAAAATTCAGGAAGAAGATATACCAAAAACAGATTTTAGGACTCGTTACGGTCACTACAAGTTCCTAGTTATGCCATTTGGCTTGACTAATGCACCGGCCGTCTTCATGGATCTCATGAACCGCGTGTGCAAGCCGTACTTGGATAAATTCGTGATTGTGTTTATCGATGACATATTGATATATTCACGAACCAAGGAGGAACATGAACATCATTTGAAATTAATCTTGGAACTAATCAGGAATGAGAAGCTTTATGCTAAATTCTCTAAGTGTGAGTTTTGGATCCGAGAGGTTAACTTTCTCGGACACGTCATCAATAAGAATGGTATTCACGTAGATCCATCCAAGATTGAAGCTATCAAAAACTGGGAAGCACCAAGAACTCCGACTGAGGTGCGTCAATTTCTGGGTTTGGCAGGCTATTACAGGTGATTCATTGAGAATTTTTCAAAGATAGCCTTGCCTTTGAACCCGTTAACTCAGAAGGACAAAAAGTTTGATTGGACTGATAAACAAGAATCAGCTTTTCAATTGCTGAAGCAAAAACTTTGCAGTGCACCAATCCTATCCCTTCCCCAAGGGACTGACAATTTCATTGTGTACTGTGACGCATCACACCAAGGTCTGGGATGTGTGTTGATGCAGAGAGAAAAAGTCATAGCATATGCATCCAAACAGCTGAAAGTCCATGAGAAAAATTATACGACTCACGATCTGGAATTGGGTGCTGTCGTGTTTGCACTAAAAATTTGGAGACATTACTTATACGGTACAAAATGTACTATCTTTACAGACCACAAGAGTCTCCAGCACATCTTTAATCAGAAAGAACTCAACATGAGGCAACGTCGTTGGGTAGAGCTACTGAATGATTACGACTGTGATATCAAGTATCACCCTGGTAAGGCAAACGTCGTAGCAGATGCCTTGAGTCGTAAGGAATGGGTTAAAACTCTTCGTGTTCGTGCCCTAGGATTGACAATTCATATGAGTCTCACGACTCAAATCCGGATGGCACAACAAGAGGCAATCAAAGAAGAAAACATTCAGAATGAAGCTTTACGAGGAATGATCAGACAGTTGGAACCAAAGTCAGATGACACTTTATACTTCATGAATAGAATTTGGGTGCCATGTATTGGTAACTTACAGGAGTTGGTTATGGACGAAGCCCACAAGTCCAGGTACTCCATTCACCCAGGTTCGGATAAGATGTATAAGGATCTGAAAGAACACTATTGGTGGCCGAACATGAAAGGAGAAATTGCTATTTGTGTAGGTAAATGCCTGACATGTTCAAAGGTAAAGGCAGAACATCAGAAACCATCGGGATTGTTACAACAACCCGAGATACCTCAATGGAAATGGGAACAGATTTCAATGGATTTCATTACAAAGTTGCCAAGGACGTCGAGCGGGTATGACACGATATGGGTAGTTGTCGATCGTTTGACAAAATCTGCCCATTTTCTACCCATCAAAGAAACGGATTGTAACATCCCAAAAATAAAACGACAGTTATAATAACGGAATAAACGAACGAGGCATGACAAGTCGGGTCGGATGGGTCAGCGGGCTATAAATAGCCTATGCCACCCCTTTTCTCTCATTTACAACTCTTTAGAGAGAGAAACCGTAAAGAGAGAAAGTTGGCGGATCGACCTGAGACTTTAGCAAAGTGTTACTCCATAACTCGTGAGAAGAACCTCCGGATCAGAAACTCGATTCTGGTAACAATCCGACCTAAATCTGAGTTTTAGTTCGTTTTTGGGTTTTTCGGGTTTTGGGTGAAAAGGTAAGGTTTGAACGGATGAAACTGAAAGATAATCAAGGATTTGAGTTCCTTAATGGAAAACTAACGGTTTGAATGCAACAGGTTCGGGATCTTGACATGATCAGACCCGAATGTGAAAGTTAGGGTTTTCGCCAAGAACAGGTCGTGCGCACTTGCTAAGTGCGCACAGAGCAGGTCCTGCGCACTTGCTAAGTGCGCAGGAAGAGGAACCTGCGCACTTGCTAAGTGCGCAGGAAGAGGAACCTGCGCACTTGCTAAGTGCGCAGGAAGGGAAGTCTGCGCACTTGCTAAGTGCGCAGGAAGCAGAGTCTGCGCACTTGCTAAGTGCGCAGACATCAGAACTGATTAAGTGAAGTCAGTATGTTAGAATGGTTAAGCCGTTAGAGTCGGGATTGGTCTGATGTGTATTTAACTAATCAATTCAAATCGGAAGTGACGTTGTCGGACCTTCGTTTAGGACAACCCATATTAGCGTATCAGGTGAGTTCTAGAGCCCTCTTTTAAATGTTTTGTTAATGTTTTTGGGCTGGTGTGCATACTTACGAAATGATGTTTTACGAAATGATGTTTAACGAAATGATGTTTAACGAAATGATGTTTAACAAAATGATGTTTAACGAAATGATGTTTTAACGAAATGATGTTTAACGAAAGGAAAGGTTTTGAAATGTTGAAACGATGTTTACGAAAGGAAAAGTTTTGAAATGTTTTTGCCAAAAAGGGTTACGAATGCTTTATGAACGGTTTAAATGAGGAAATGTTTAATGAGAAGAGAAAGAGGTAAAGGTTTTAAAGAAGTCATTACAAATCTAATCTGTCGAATGAATGGAATTGACGAATGAAGTCTGGGAATGAGATTCCCAGCCTTGTGGTAGATTATGGACAGCGAGCCATAGTTGCCACAAGAACAACAGGGGTATGTCTTTGTGGCATGCCAATGGTTATGATGTTGTACAACTGGTAAGGGAGTAACGACGGTTACTCAGGGGTTAACGCGACCCTATGTAAGGTTAAATTATGATCCGACGATGTTATGGCTGAGAGTCATAACCGTCGATGGAAGTTGTCGGTTTATGGACATGAGAGCCATAAGGGCAACTGAATGGGTATTGTCGGTCCTCGCGCAGTTAGCCTTGGGGGCAATACCAAAAGGGAATTGACGGAATGTATGGTATTGTCGGTCTTCGTGCAGTTAAGCCTTAGGGGCAATACCATAAGGGAATTGACGGAATGTATGGTATTGTCGGTCTTCATGCAGTTAAGCCTTAGGGGCAATACCATACTAAATGACGGAACGAAGGGTAACACAGATTTAGATAATAATGTATGACTTAAATGAATGTTAAAAGTTTTAATGAACGATCCGTTTAACGGTGTTTATGATTATGATGTTGATCATGATATGGGTACGAAACCATTTTAAAGATGTTAGATTATTACATGCTTTGCGAAAGGTTTTACTAAATGAATGATACGTTTTTGGCAAATGTTGATGTTAAAGTTTTTATGAAATGCTAGAACTCACCAGCGTAGCTGACTTTTTAGTATGCACATTCAGGTTAAGGCAGGTATGGACGATGGACGGTGATGCTTGGCAAGCGAGAGGAGTTACCCGACTGACTATGAAGACTGGCATCCCGTTATGTTTTACTTATGATGTATTATGTTTTAAACAATGTTTACGCTTCCGCATGTATGAACAATGATGACGTTATGTTTGAATGAATTTTCCGCTGCATTATTTGATATTCATGTTTAAGAACTGTTTGTGAATGAGTAAATCCAACGGGTGAGGCCTCCCGGGTTTAGGGGCCTTACAAGTTGGTATCAGAGCAATAGTTTGAGAGATTCGGACACTCCTAGTGTCTGAACTTAAACTTTGAATGGGACCGAAAGCGGATGCCAGTACGGGTAACTCGAGGCACAGCATCAGGTATGAAAAGTAGAGTATGTGTATGTAGTATGCCTTAGGAAGGATTAGGAAAGGACTTGTGTTTGATGGAATCACAAAGGTGGTCAAATAGAAATCGAAAGGTAGTGTAATGGTTAATTGCAGATGGCCAGTGTATATTAACATCCTACAGTACTTATTGAATTTTATTTGTTAACTAGCGTGATGAAATTGGATTTCTTGTCTTATAGAACAAAATGACGAGGAGAGGGAACGGAAGGCGTGGTGGCCGTACCGGTGGTCATACCGGCGGTCGAAATGGTGGGCATGACAGGATTCCTGCGCGCCAAGAGCACAGCGAAGAAGGAAGTGTTCACACTGAACCGACGGTTAGTGTGCATGGAACTGAACAGACACAAGTTGCAGAACAACCTTTCACTTTTGAACCAGAAGTGAGAGCAGCCATAGCTCGAGAGTTCTCCGAGTTGATGAAGAATTCTCTGCTAAGTCTGTTGGCAGAAGCATTGAAGCAGGTCAATGGGGAAGGTGGGTCTAACCCAACGATTGATACCCCAAACACCGAGGCAATCAATGCACCGCCTGCTCGCGGATGCGACTATAAGTCCTTCAAGGCATGTGACCCGCCAGTCCTGACAGGAAAGAAAGACGCGGTAGCTACGTTTGACTGGATAATCCGTATGGAGGCTGCCATCCGTCTCAGCGAATGTCGAGCGGATCAAGTTGTGAAATTTGTTGCTAACTCCTTGAGGGAGGAAGCATCCCATTGGTGGGAAGGTGTACATCAGGCAAAAGGGAGCGAGATTATTGATGCGATGATGTGGGCTGACTTGAAAACCTTGGTGATCAAGAATTTCTGCCCGAGGAACGAGATTGAGAAGGTAGAGAGGGAATTTATGGGTTTGAAAGCCGGGAGCATGACGCACCGGCAGTATACAACCCGATTCAATGAACTGGCACGTCTGGTGCCACATCTTATTACGACGGATGAGAGGAAAATTTCCTGCTACATTCATGGGTTGCCGGAGCAGGTCCGCACTTATGTTAAGGCAAACGCCCCTACTACCTATGATTCGGTAGTAGAACTGAGCGGCGTAGTATTTGATGATCTGGCACTGAATGTCGCCGCCATCGAGGAACCAAAGAAGAGACCGAGCTTCTCAAACAAGCGAACTGGTGGAAAGGTGTTTGGGGCTCGCGATAAAAGGGCTCGGGTGGATGAGCCGACTGTTTGTAAGAAGTGTGGAAAGGAGCATATAGGTGAATGTAGACTGGGATCTAACCTGTGCTTTAAGTGTGGCAAGACCGGGCACTACGCCCGTGAGTGCACACAACACTACAAGTGCTACAACTGTGGGGATTTCGGTCATTTGAGTAGGGACTGCCCGAAGCCAAGGATGGGGGAAACCGGGAAATGAAAGGGCCCGGAAAAGAAGGGAGAGGGATCTCGTGCGAAGACGCGAGCGTACGCACTGACGCAAGATCAGGCTAGGAAGGACCCCGACGTGGCGTCAGGTACGTTCATCCTTGACAGCACTTTTGTTTCTGTGCTATTTGATTCGGGTGCCAGTAAGAGTTTTATATCTGCGACTCTTTGTAAACGAGTAAAGTACAAAATGAGTAAGCTAGAAAAGGCCTTTAGCGTAGAAACCGCTGAGGGTATGACTGCGAGAGTAACCGATGTAGTTGACAACTCCACGATAAAAATAGAAGGTCATGAGTTCCCTGTCAGATTGTTTGTTATGGTTTTGGGAGGGTTCGATGTCGTGTTAGGTATGGATTGGCTAACTGCCAATGAAGCGGAAATTATATGCAAACGAAAGATAATCCGACTCAAGACTCCGGATGGTAGCAAAGTCGAGGTTCTTGGGGATCGGGACGCCCCGATGTCAAACGTCATCTCGATGATTAAGGCAACAGATTACTTGAGGCGCGGATGCGAGGCTTATCTGGTGTACGTGATTGACAAGTGTAAGGAAGTGAAGGAACTAGACGATGTACCCGTGGTACGTGAGTACCCGGAGGTGTTTCCAGAGGATTTGCCTGGGATACCACCCGATAGAGAAATTGAGTTCCGAATTGACTTAGTACCAGATGCCCAGCCCGTGGCTAAGGCTCCATATCGACTAGCACTAGTGGAAATGAAAGAACTTATGGTACAACTAGACGAGTTACTTGAGAAAGGATTTATCCAACCAAGCATCTCACCTTGGGGTGCTCCGGTGTTGTTCGTAAAGAAGAAAGACGGTTCGATGAGAATGTGTATTGATTATCGCGAGTTGAACAAACGTACGGTGAAGAACAAGTACCCGTTACCAAGGATCGACGACCTGTTCGATCAATTACAGGGCGCAAGTTGGTTCTCAAAAATCGACATTCGATCCGGGTACCATCAGTTGAAGGTGAGGGAAGAAGACATACCGAAAACTGCATTTCGCACGCGTTACGAACATTTCGAGTTCCACGTAATGTCTTTCGGATTGACGAACGCCCCCGCAGCGTTCATGGATTTGATGAATAGAGTGTGTCGACCAATGCTGGATCGATCAATAATCGTATTCATCGATGATATCCTCATCTACGCCAAGAATGAGGGTGATCATGCGTGTCACTTGAAGGAGGTATTGGAAGCTCTGAAGAAGGAAAAGTTGTATGCTAAGTTCTCCAAATGCGCGTTCTGGCTTAGGGAAGTCCAATTCCTAGGTCACGTCATTAACCCGAACGGCATTATGGTTGACCCAGCGAAGATAGTGACGGTAAAGGAATGGAATATTCCTAAGACGCCAACTGAAATCCGCAGTTTCTTGGGATTGGCAGGCTACTATCGGAGATTCATCCAGGATTTCTTGAAAATAGCTTTGCCGTTGACAAAGTTGACTCGGAAAGAGGTTAAGTATGAATGGGGTTCGACCCAAGATGATGCGTTTAAGGAATTGAAGAAGAGGCTAACCCAAGCTCCAGTCTTGGCCCTTCCCGAGGGCAATGAAGACTTAGTGGTATACTCTGACGCTTCGGGTCAGGGATTGGGATGCGTACTGATGCAACGCGGGAGAGTGATCGCGTATGCGTCACGACAGTTGAAGATTCACGAAGCTAATTATCCAACCCACTATTTGGAACTTGCTGCTGTCGTATTCGCATTGAAAATCTGGAGGCACTACCTATACGGGGTGAAGTTTACTATTTACTCCGACCACAAAAGTTTGAAGTACTTCTTCGAACAAAAGGAACTTAATATGAGGCAGAGGCGATGGTTGGAACTGTTGAAGGACTATGACTGTGAAATAATATACCATCCTGGAAAGGCAAACGTGGTGGCTGACGCTCTAAGCCGAAAGGATGTGCCTACTCCTATTAGAGTGAAAGCTTGCCAGTTATTGGTAACATCAGATGTGATGAGGGAAATTAAAAAGGCTCAAGATGAGGCACATAAGGAGGAAAACATAAAGAAGGAAAGGATAGTTGGCCAACAGGACAAGTTGGAATATAACACCCTTGGTGTTAGGACACGTTTTGGACGGGTATGGATACCTATGGGTGGCGAGCTTAGAACCAAAATCTTGGATGAGGCGCATAAGTCTCGTTACTCTATCCATCCCGGTACCAATAAAATGTACAAAGATCTGAGAAAGGAATACTGGTGGCCTGGAATGAAACGTGATGTGACGAAGTATGTAAGCAAGTGCTTGACTTGCTCGCAAGTAAAGGCCGAGCACCAGAAACCGTATGGAAAGATTCAACCACTTGATATACCGGAATGGAAGTGGGAACACATTACCATGGACTTCATAACTAAGCTACCTCGCACAGCTAAAGGTCATGACACCATTTGGGTAATTGTGGACCGTTTAACGAAGAGTGCTCATTTCCTACCTATTCGCGAGCCGTTCTTGTCAGAAAGGTTAGCGGAAGTATTTATTAACGAAGTAGTAGCACGGCATGGGATGCCTTTGACGATTGTATCTGACTGGGACACACGATTCACATCGAGGTTCTGGAAAAGATTTCACGAGGCGATGGGTACGAGGCTTAATATCAGCACAGCATACCACCCGCAAACGGATGGTCAGTCCGAAAGGACCATTCAGACATTGGAGGATATGCTCCGTGCTTGTATTATCGACTTCGGTGGTAGTTGGGACAGCCATCTGCCGTTAGCTGAATTCTCCTGCAACAATAGTCATCACACGACGATAGGCATGCCGCCTTACGAAATGTTGTATGGGAGAAGATGTAGGACCCCGGTTTGTTGGGGTGAGATTGGACAGAAGGAATTAGGAAGTCTCGAAGTCGTAAGAGAGACGTCGGAAAGGTTTGATCAGATCAAAGCACGAATGAAGGCCACACAAGATCGTCAGAAATCCTATGTGAATAAACGACGAAGGCCTATTGAGTTTAATATTGGTGACAGAGTAATGCTGAAAGTGTCACCATGGAAGGGAATCATACGATTCAGAAAGAGAGGAAAGTTAAGTCCGAGGTTTGTCGGACCATTCAAGATAATGGCACGGGTTGGGGAAGTCGCTTATCGGTTGGAGTTGCCTGATGAGTTAAGTGGGATTCATCCTACTTTCCATGTATCACACTTGCGAAAGTGTTTGGCGGATGAATCGGCTCACGTACCACTTACTGACATCGAGGTTGACAATAGCCTTAATTACATCGAAGAACCCGTGGCCATCCTTGATCGAAAGGAGAAACGTTTACGTAATAAAGTTATCCAATTGGTTAAGGTCCAATGGAAGCATCGAAAGGGATCGGAAGCCACTTGGGAAACGGAGAAGGAAATGAGGGAGACGTACCCTCATCTATTTGACTTAGGATGAGGTTTCGGGGACGAAACCTATTGTAAGGGGGTAGACTTGTAACATCCCAAAAATAAAACGACAGTTATAATAACGGAATAAACGAACGAGGCATGACAAGTCGGGTCGGATGGGTCAGCGGGCTATAAATAGCCTATGCCACCCCTTTTCTCTCATTTGCAACTTTTTAGAGAGAGAACCGTAGAGAGAGAAAGTTGGCGGATCGACCCGAGACTTCAGCAAAGTGTTACTCCATAACTCGTGAGAAGAACCTCCGGATCAGAAACTCGATTCAGGTAACAATCCGACCTAAATCTGAGTTTTAGTTCGTTTTTGGGTTTTTCGGGTTTTGGGTGAAAAGGTAAGGTTTGAACGGATGAAACTGAAAGATAATCAAGGATTTGAGTTCCTTAATGGAAAACGAACGGTTTGAATGCAACAGGTTCGGGATCTTGACATGATCAGAATCGAATGTGAAAGTTAGGGTTTTCGCCAAGAACAGGTCGTGCGCACTTGCTAAGTGCGCACAGAGCAGGTCCTGCGCACTTGCTTAGTGCGCAGGAAGAGGAACCTGTGCACTTGCTAAGTGCGCAGGAAGGGAAGTCTGCGCACTTGCTAAGTGCGCAGGAAGCAGAGTCTGCGCACTTGCTAAGTGCGCAGACATCAGAACTGATTAAGTGAAGTCAGTATGTTAGAATGGTTAAGCCGTTAGAGTCGGGATTAGTCTGATGTGTATTTAACTAATCAATTCAGATCGGAAGTGACGTTGTCGGACCTTCGTTTAGGACAACCCATATTAGCGTATCAGGTGAGTTCTAGAGCCCTCTTTTAAATGTTTTGTTAATGTTTTTGGGCTGGTGTGCATACTTACGAAATGATGTTTTACGAAATGATGTTTAACGAAATGATGTTTAACGAAATGACGTTTAACGAAATGATGTTTTAACGAAATGATGTTTTAACGAAATGATGTTTAACGAAAGGAAAGGTTTTGAAATGTTGAAACGATGTTTACGAAAGGAAAAGTTTTGAAATGTTTTTGCCAAAAAGGGTTACGAATGCTTTATGAACGGTTTAAATGAGGAAATGTTTAATGAGAAGAGAAAGAGGTAAAGGTTTTAAAGAAGTCATTACAAATCTAATCTGTCGAATGAATGGAATTGACGAATGAAGTCTGGGAATGAGATTCCCAGCCTTGTGGTAGATTATGGACAGCGAGCCATAGTTGCCACAAGAACAACAGGGGCATGTCTTTGTGGCATGCCAATGGTTATGATGTTGTACAACTGGTAAGGGAGTAACGACGGTTACTCAGGGGTTAACGTGACCCTATGTAAGGTTAAATTATGATCCGACGATGTTATGGCTGAGAGTCATAACCGTCGATGGAAGTTGTCGGTTTATGGACATGAGAGCCATAAGGGCAACTAAATGGGTATTGTCGGTCCTCGCGCAGTTAGCCTTGGGGGCAATACCAAAAGGGAATTGACGGAATGTATGGTATTGTCGGTCTTCGTGCAGTTAAGCCTTAGGGGCAATACCATAAAGGGAATTGACGGAATGTATGGTATTGTCGGTCTTCGTGCAGTTAAGCCTTAGGGGCAATACCATACTAAATGACGGAACGAAGGGTAACACAGATTTAGATAATAATGTATGACTTAAATGAATGTTAAAAGTTTTAATGAACGATCCGTTTAACAGTGTTTATGATTATGATGTTGATCATGATATGGGTACGAAACCTTTTTAAAGATGTTAGATTATTACATGCTTTGCGAAAGGTTTTACTAAATGAATGATACGTTTTTGGCAAATGTTGATGTTAAAGTTTTTATGAAATGCTAGAACTCACCAGCGTAGCTGACTTTTTAGTATGCACATTCAGGTTAAGGCAGGTATGGACGATGGACGGTGATGCTTGGCAAGCGAGAGGAGTTACCCGACTGACTATGAAGACTGGCATCCCGTTATGTTTTAGTTATGATGTATTATGTTTTAAACAATGTTTACGCTTCCGCATGTATGAACAATGATGACGTTATGTTTGAATGCATTTTCCGCTGCGTTATTTGATATTCTTGTTTAAGAACTGTTTGTGAATGAGTAAATCCAACGGGTGAGGCCTCCCGGGTTTAGGGGCCTTACAAGTATTTGTAGCATCCGGCTTCTCATACCAACAATATTGTCCGCTTTGCCCACTAAGAGCTCACGGATTTGTTTTTGGTTGCCCGGGTGAAAACTTCCCAGGGGGTCACCCATCCCTGGATTACTCCCACTCGAGCACGCTTAACTGTGGAGTTCTCCTCTCATCCACTGGGCATTACTTATGAACCAAGGATCTCTCTTGTGCACGGCCGATGTGGGATTCGCCTAGGGTGTTACAATCACCCCCCTTTTGGACTCATCGTCCTCGATGAGGTTTGCCCCACCATCCAATTTAGGGATGTGGGATTCGCCTAAGGTGTCCTTCTGAACACCCCCGGGGACTCAACCGTGATCGCTGAGGTTTGCCCCACCATCCCGAATGACACAAGAGTGGCTCTGATACCATTTGTAACATCCGGCTTCTCATACCAACAATATTGTCCGCTTTGCCCACTAAGAGCTCACGGATTTGTTTTTGGTTGCCCGGGTGAAAACTTCCCAGGGGGTCACCCATCCCTGGATTACTCCCACTCGATCACGCTTAACTGTGGAGTTCTCCTCTCATCCACTACATTAAGCCCCAAAACGCGTTGTTGATTTAAGAGGCAGGGCATTACTTATGAACCAAGGATCTCTCTTGTGCACGGCCGATGTGGGATTCGCCTAGGGTGTTACACGGATAAAACCGAGAAACTTGCGAAGCTTTATATCAAGGAAATTGTGGCTAGGCATGGAGTGCCAATTTCTATCATCTCTGATAGAGACAGCAGATTCGTGTCTAGAATCTGGAAATCATTACAAGAAGCCATGGGCACACGTCTTGACATGAGCACGGCATATCACCCACAAACAGATGGTCAAAGTGAAAGGACCATTCAAACCTTAGAGGATATGCTCCGTGCGTGTGCAATTGACTTCGGTGGAAATTGGGATACTCATTTGCCGCTAGCTGAATTTTCATACAATAACAGTTACTACACCAGCATCAAAGCTGCTCCGTTTGAGGCTTTGTATGGTCGAAAATGTTGTTCACCGCTATGTTGGGCGGAGGTTGGCGACAAACATTTAACCGGTCCTGAGATTATTCAGGAGACTACTGACAAGATCTTCAAGATCAAAGATCGTCTGAAGGCCGCCCGTGACAGACAAAAGAGTTACGCGGATAACAGACGAAAACCATTAGAATTCCAAGTCGGGGACCGCATCATGTTGAAGGTCTCACCTTGGAAAGGAGTTGCAAGATTTGGCAACCGTGGCAAGCTTAACCCTAGGTACGTTGGACCATTTGAAATATTAGCTAGGGTTGGCCCTGTAGCGTACAAGCTCAAGTTGCCACAATAACTAAGCAATGTACATGATACGTTTCATGTATCAAATCTCAAGAAGTGCTTATCAGACGACACGTTAATTATATCGCCTGATGAGATTCACATAGATAACAAGCTGCACTTCGTTGAGGAACCCATTGAAGTCACAGATTGGAAGGTTCAGAGAACAAGGCGTAGCCGGATTAAATTGGTTAAGGTACGTTGGAACTCAAAGCGCGGCCCCGAGTATACGTGGGAGCGGGAAGATAAAATGAAAGCCAAGTACCCGTCCTTGTTCACGAGCACTCCAAGTCAAGATGACAAGAACTGAATTTCGGGACGAAATTCTCTTTAACATGAGGAGAATGTGACACCCAGTAATTCAGGTGAATATCCATATTACATAAATGCACGTTCAAATCATATATTTTCCTGAAGTATTATTTTGACTAAGTAAAGTCAAGGAGTCTAGCAAAGAAACTTATATCAAAATAGTAATCTTTATGAATTACTAGGGAAATAAGCAATAATAACCCGCAACGTACGATCGTTGGTGATTAACAAGGATGTTATTCTAGTAAAAGTCTAGGGAGACGCTTTAACTTAAAAACACAAATATTGGTGACTAAACTCTTGAAAGTTGACATATAAATAATTATTACATGTCGCTATGTTATTTTATGTGTAAAACATGTGTGATTTAGTTAAAGTAATGACTAGGTCGGGATCAACTAGTAAACTAATAAACAAGTCAAAAATACATAAGGATATTTGATCATAAAAAGTCCTACACCGGGTATTAGATCACGCGATCACCTAGAAGGTTGACACCACCAAAGAACCTATCTAACTAAGACTTGGATTGTAATTATGAGATGTGACAAGACTCAACCCCCACCCTACTACCCCATTTCGGCCATACTTATGTGGGGCCACCCACACACCCACTCCACCATCATGACCATGAGCATGTGTCATGAGGGGCCATACCCAATCAACCAAAGGTGCAAGCAAGAGTCAATTCGTCAAGTCAATCATCCTTGATGTGAATTGGTTGATTACAACACCCAACCCCCCACCCTTCTCCCTCTATTCGGCCAAAGTCAAGAAGGGCCCCACCCTCTTAACACCACCTCGCCACTCCCATACCCATGTCATAGAAGGCCATGCCTCTTTGAGTATAGACCACACCAACATCAAGTTCCATCACATTTAATGCACCCACTTACACACTCAACTTCTCACCATACCATATGTATACACACATACGGCTCACACATGCACACACACAAACACTTTGTATCTTTCAATTTCAAGAGCAAAAACCCTAGAGAAGTTTGAGTTAGAGTTGAAGATTCAAGGAAGGTTTGGAGTCTAGGAGTCGGGACTTGATAACAACACGAGCATCTAGTGTCTTCCATACGTTTTTCTTCACCTAGCTTGTCTAGTGGTACGAAACCATCATCCATCTTTTATGTTTTCTTTACTTCCTTAAAGTAAGCATGTTGTTCATCCAAAATTAAAGGAAGTTTAAAAAGCTAAAGAGTTTATAAAGTTTAACATTTTTATGATTTAAAAGCTAGATTTTATATAAAAAGATGTATGAAATTCGAAAATGATAAGCTTTTATACATAGGTTATTATCTTAACATATTTATGAGATATTTGTTAAGTTGAATTCATGATGCTAAATTAAGAATTTATAAACTAAAAAGATGTGTGTAAATGTGTATATATGTGTGTAGCCAAAAATTGTAGGTATAAGTGTATATGATGTTTTTTGATACCATAATGATAGTTGTAGATGTTAAAAGCATGATTAACATTAGATAAAAAGGTTTGAACATGGATACATACATGAAGGAATCATGATATATAGATATATATATATATATATATATATATATATATATATATATATATATATATATATATATATATATATATATATATATATATGTAGGTGTGTTTTGGAAAACTTGATTAATGTATGTTCATAAAGTGTTAAACTTGTTAAAATGAGAATTATTGAATCATATGTATGCATGATTATGGAGTATGTTCATAAAAATAGTTTATGATATTGGTTAAAAACATGACAATACATATATATATATATATATATATAGATATACATATTAATAACTTATCAAGTTCTGGAAATGTATACTAAGAAGATCATGTTAAAAAAAAACCTAATATTATACATAAAGTATATGTATGTGTATGCATGTAAATCTTGAAAGCACACTGTTAAGTTAGTCTAAAAATATATGTGCATACATAAGGATAAAAGTTCTTATGTTATCATGGAGCATACTTAAATATATGTTGGATCGTTGAACTATATTTATAATTGTGTGCATAGATTAGTACGAATAAATGCATGATAAACATAAACAAGTTAATAAATATCATTCGGAACATGTAATTGTATGTACATATAGAGATAGACATACATAGGAAATACATGAACGATACTTGTATAATTATTGGAAAGAAATAATTATATGTGTTTATACATGGACTATAATATAAATATATTATAAGACGATTGCAAAAATAATATTTATTTTTGACAAACATAATGGGTCACCAATATGGAAATATAATAGTTTTTTCAGAAAATAAATAAAGCGTCTAGACTTGAATAATAATCACCAACGAGTCGTCATGATAAAACAATGTTTTAAATAAACAAAGTCGAACTTAACAGGAATAGTTAAGTCGGGTGAACAACTTGCGTTTAAGACGGGTAGTCTTAACGGGTATAGTATCCTTGTGTAATTAGGATACGGATAAGCGGGTCTGTTGTTATTTAAAGATTTGCTAGCATCAAGGTGAGTTTCACTAATCCCCCTTTTTCTAAAGTTTTTGAAATGATTTGGGGTGGAAACATACTTGTAAAAGACTTTTGTATGTAAATGAATGAACTAATGATCTGACCGTATGTGTGTATTGAGGGAAAAGTAAAGCACTTAAAGTCCTCTGAATAAGTTAGTAACCATTAGCTATTTTAGCCCGGGATTATATGGATAGTACTATTGGGGGTGACGCCTCCGGTCAAGGTTAGTCGCGCTAACCAGGGGTCCAAATGGCCGAATGACCGCATATTGTCTTACTCTCAGAAAGGCGGGGGGAGGCACAAAATGTTGGGGTTTAGTTACGGTCTCGTACATTACATACTATTTTGTATTCCTTGCAAGCTTACAAATGGGGTCAATAGATCGGATTAGTATTCAGATTCATTGGTAATACATGCAAAAGAGTTTTGATCAGGTTAAAATGATCAAGTTTAAACAAAAGAGGTCTGATCAGATTAAAGTGATCAGGTTTAAGCAAAAGAGTTTTGATCAGGTTTAAGTGGTCAGGTTTAAATAAAGGGTTTTGATCAGGTGAAAATGATCAGGTTTAATCATTGGGTTTATGATAACTCTTTATAATAATTTGTGAACTCACCAACCTCGTGTTGACATTTTTAAGTATGTTTTCAGGAAAATGAACGTGGTCTCCAGGCTAGCAATGTAGGTTACTTACATACATGAGGATACAGCTTTTGGAAGGATTTCACTTGTATAACTCATGGTTTTGAGTCATATTTGAGAAATCTTAAACTTTGTATAAAAACTAAGTTATGTTTTGGGATGTAAACATTTAAACTTTGATTATGTATCCAATATCATGTATGTGTTTGCGGTAATCATATGCTTTGAAAACCAGTGAACGTTACGTCTCGCGTTTCCGCCTTGGCAGGGTGTGACAGGATTATCCAAACTAAAGGACCCAGTTAGCCGTGTTTGCGCAAGTATGGGATTTAAACGCACGTCAAGGGAAACATAAGGTCCAGAGAGTAACATGCAAGGGTTTAAATACCACCTAAGCAACAAACTGTCACAACCCCAAATTTATTTACTTAATAAATAAATACAGGTTGCAACGATTGGTTCATTACACGATAGCGGAAGCGGTAATTGAGAATTTCTAAGACTTGATTACATATACAATTACTAAACTAAGTAATACTATGATCTAAGTTCTTCTAGATCAACGATAGACTTGAGACTTGATATTCTACGTCCTTCCAGCTACTAGGAAATTGATCCAACATAGCTAGCCTATTCCAACCGCGCCATAGCTAAAGGTTACCTGAGAAACATACTTGAAAGTGTCAACACAAAGGTTGGTGAGTTCACAGAGTTAGTTATATCAGTGCTTATAGTTCTTCCCGAAAACATGTACATGACTTTACCGTCATAAAACTAAGTAGTTTTCCCCGAAAAACTATACATGACTTAACCGTTAAATAATGAGTAGTTTTCATTTGAAAACGTGTCCATGACTTTACCGTCATAAAATATGTAGTTTTTCCTTTGAAAACAATACCATGACTTAACCGTCATGAATCCAATGTATAAACATGATCATTTTCTGATCAAAAACTCTTTTGTTTAAAACCTGATCACTTTAACCTGATCAGAACTTTTTTGTTTAAAACCTGATCACTTTAACCTGATCAGAACTCTTTTGTTTAAAACCTGATCACTTTAACCTGATCAGAACTCTTTTTCTTAAAACCTGATCAGAACTCTTTTGTTTTAAACTGATCACTTTAACCGGATCAGAACTCTTTTGTTTAAAACCTGATCACTTTAGCCTGATTAGAACTCTTTTGCTTAAAACCTGATCACTTTAACCTAATCAGAACTCTTTTGTTTAAAACCTGATCACTTTAACCTGATCAGAACTCTTTTGCTTAAAACCTGATCACTTTAACATGATCAGAACTCTTTTGTTTTAAACCAGATCACTTTAACCTGATCAGAACTCTTTTGTTTAAAACCTGATCACTTTAACCTGATCAGAACTCTTTTGCTTAAAACCTTATCACTTTAACCTGATCAGAACTCTTTTGTTTAAAACCTGATCAGAACTCTTTTGCTTAAAACCTGATCACTTTAACCTGATCAGAACCCTTTTGCATGTATTACCAATGAATTTGAATACTAATCCGATCTATTGACCCCATTTGTAAGCTTGCAAGGAATACAAAATAGTATGTAATGTACGAGACCGTAACTAAACCCCAACATTTTGTGCCTCCCCCCGCCTTTCTGAGAGTAAGACAATATGCGGTCATTCGGCCATTTGGACCCCTGGTTAGCGCGACTAACCTTGACCGGAGGCGTCACCCCCAATAGTACTATCCATATAATCCCGGGCTAAAATAGCTAATGGTTACTAACTTATTCAGAGGACTTTAAGCGCTTTACTTTTCTCTCAATACACACATACGGTCAGATCATTAGTTCAATTCATTTACACACAAAAGTCTTTTACAAGTATGTTTCCACCCCAAATCATTTCAAAAACTTAGAAAAAGGGGAATTAGTGAAACTCACAAGGAGTTAGACTTGAATGTTCATGATGTCAAACTTGTAAGCAAATGTAATTCATGTTTTCAAACATAACAAGTAAGTATGTTTCTCCCCCCGATGTTTACAAAACATTAAAAAGTTAAAAGGGGGCCGTGAACTCACCTTGTGTTCGATGAAATCCTCGCTAACAAACTTGTGCTAGTTCTTGTCTATCCGTACCCTAATCACACAAGGGTACTAATGTGTTAAAACTACCCGTCTTATATCCGACTTAACAAATCCCGTTAAGTACGCCTTTGTTTAGTAAAAATAGTGTTTTTATTTACCACTCGTTGGTGATTATTATTCCAGTCTAGACGCTTACATATTTTCCGAGAAAATAATATGTTTCCCTATTGGTGACTTATTAAGTGTACCAAAAATAAATATTATTTTTGTAACTTAAAATATATTCACTTATGTTCCACGATGTCACGTGATTATTTATTTTTAACCGAATCTCTTCATATGTTCCATGTACATATATCTAATGTTCATATTAGGATACTAATCTTTAATTCTTAGAACATTTCCATGATTTAACCAAAACCGTACATCAACACATATATATCATAATTTTATCTATAAACCTATACTTTTAGTAACACCTTTCACGTTCATATGTTGATGATAATCGTTCGTATGTCTTCTTGAATCATAGGACATTACCTTGGGTCTTGCCAGGTAAGTCACACATGATCATATAACTTCATGAACATGTATCCTTCAACATAACACATGAATGGAATGAAGGGTTTGTGAGGAACACCATCATCCAAGTGTTTATTTTATGTGATAGTATATATATGTAGTTTATATTTGATGTGTCCTTGTCTTGTCCATGGTCCTTGTAGTTTGGTATTTTATGTATGAATATGTACGTGTATTAAATATATGTACTCAAACATGACTTATGAAGAAATAACGCCAAAACTCATCAAGACTTTTATGTTTTATTTCGTCCTTGAAAACTCAGATTTTTAGGCGTACTTCGAATAGACTTTTAGATGGTTTTAGAAGACCAAATGACTTGGAGTTTTCTTCTAAAATCAAGTTTATTGAAACCAGAGGATATGTGAAAAAGAATTACTACGTTTGGAGTTGTGTAGGTACCTCAAAACAGAAAAATGGAAAGAGATATCCAGATTCGACCTGCACTGAGCGGCCTTCTTGCGCCGGCTGTTTGGAGGTCGAATACTCCATGGATTCGAGTGATTCCACTTGGGTTCTTCCTTCTTAACATGGAGCTTCATTCTAGAAGAAAAATGGACCGATTTGGCCAAGTAACGAAGGAGATATGGTCTTGTAAAGTTGGCCCAAAAATCTGCCAGAAACTGAGTTACGGGATTTTGGTCTTCTTTCGGTTTTCAGGGCTGGTTAAAATTAGAGAACAATATGTGGTGTCGAGTATGGTGGAGTGGGTGTGTGGGTGGTCCCACATAGGTATGGCTGAAAATGGGGTAGTAGGGTGGGGGTTGGGTCTTGTCACATCTCATAATAGCCATCTAAGCCCTAGTTAGATGGGTTCTTTGGTGGTGTCAACCTTCTGGGTGATTGCGTGATCTAATACCCGGTGTATGACTTTTTAATGTTTTAAACTTTATATATCTATATACCTAGATATTATATATATATCCATACATATATATACACGTATATATATAATTATTTGATGAAAAGGGGGTTGATTGTAGAACTCAACAAGTCATCATCATTACGACTTGACGTTGGAGTGGAGTATAAGCAAAGATATAATGATGGTGATGTGATCCTTGAGGTTGCTTGTACTCTTGGTCATAATCATGATGATCATGACGCTTGAGTGTTGTGTAAGCAAAGCAATCATGATGATGATGTGATTGATTTAGACGCGGTATACTACCCAAATTAATACCTGTTTTAATATATTTAATTATTAAAACGTCCTACATTTTGTGTAGATTGACTAGCTTTAATAATATGCTAGTGAATTCCCGACGTAGTTATTACTTGAACTATATTATACATGTATACACATAAAGTAACTTAGAGTTATGTAACTTATTTATGTGTCAACTTTTTATAAAAGTTAGTCACCAATATTTATGTTTTTAAAGCGTCTCCCTAGACTTTTCTGGAATAACATTCTTTTTAATCACCAACGACCGTATCTTGTGGGTTATAACCGTTTACTATTCTAGTAACTCTTGAAAATTACTAAAATATGGCACGTGTTCCTTTGCTAGACTTCTGACAATACCATGTAAAAGATAATACTCCTAACAAATATAAAATACGAACGTGCCATTATGAATATGGATAATGACCTGAAATACTGGGTGTTACATTCTCCCCATGTTAAAGAGAACTTCGTCTCGAAATTCAGTTCTTGTCATCTTTACTTGGAGTGTTCGTGAACAAGGACGTGTACTTGGCTTTCATTTTATCTTCCCGCTCCCACGTATACTCGGGGCCGCGCTTTGAATTCCAACGTACCTTAACCAATTTAACCCGGCTATGCCTTGTTTTCTGAACCTCCTAATCAGTGACTTCAATCGGTTCCTCAATGAAGTGTAGCTTGTTATCTATGTGAATCTCATCAGGCGATATAATTAATGTCTCGTCTGATAAACACTTCTTGAGATTTGATACATGAAACGTATCATGTGCATTTCTTAGTTCTTGTGGCATCTTGAGTTTGTATACTACAAGGCCAACCCTAGCCAAAATTTCAAATGGTTTAACGTACCTAGGGTTAAGCTTGTCACGGTTGCCAAATCTTGCAACTCCTTCCCAAGGTGAGACCTTCAACATGACTTTGTTTCCCACTTGGAATTCTAATGGCTTTCGTCTGTTGCTAGCACAACTCTCTTTCGTCTGTCGCTAGCACAACTCTCTTTCGACTGTCTCTAGTGGCTTTCGGACGATCTTTGATTTCAACGATCTTGTCCATGGTTTGCTAGCCAATATCAGGACCAGTCAAATGATTTTCGCCAACCTCCGCCCAACATAGCGATGGGCGACACTTACAACCATCCAAAGCCTCAACGGAGCGGCTTTAATGCTGGTATGGTTGTTTTTATTATATGAAAACTCTGCCAACGGCACTGAGTATCCCTATTTCCTCTGAAATCAATTACACACGCACGGAGCACATCTTTTTAAGTTTGGATGGTCCTTTTACCTTGACCGTTCATCTGGGGATGATATGCAGTGCTCGTGTAAAGGCGTGTGCCCAAGGCTTCTTGTACAGACTGCCAGGTTCTTGACATGAATCGACTGTCCCTTTTAGAGAAAATGGAAACTGGCATACCATGCTTAGCCTTAATTTCCTTAATATTTAGCCTCGCACGCTTCTTACTTTTATCTGTCTCCTTTATTGGTAGGGAGTGAGCGGATTTCGTAAAACGACTGACGATTACCCGTATTGTATCATAGCCGCTATGTGTTTTGGGTAGCTTTGTAATGAAATCCAGGGAATCCTCCTCCCATTTCCATTGAGGAATACGAGGTTGTTGTGATTACTCAGTTGATTCCTAACATTCTGCTTGTACTGTCGGGTATCTCCCAACACAAATAGCAATTTCTCCTCTCATGTTTGGCCACATAATTGAGTTCCTCGGGGTCCTTATACGTTTCATTCGATTCTAGATGAACGGAGTACTTGGGCTTATGGACTTCATCCATAACCTCCCACATAGGCTGCCGATACCTGGTACCCAAATTATATCTGTATCATCCAACTTAGGCTTCAATTGCTTGATTCCATTTACTTGGTAGTCAGTATTCGAAAGCAAAGCGAATACTTCTCCGACTAACAATATTATACGTGCAAGAACCTGTTTATTTGATTACCCTCAATATGGTAGGGTTATGTGATGCTCATTCCTGGTAATGAAAGGAATGGTGCCTGCGAATCTTGAGCGTATTTTGACACATACCCTCTATTCGTCTACGCACTTTGTCACAAAAGCAGATCTCTATAGATCTTAGGAAAGAATTACTGGATGAAGTGTCCAAGTTTTAGTTGAATATTGGGTAGTAATGACACCGTACGAAAATGAAACTTTTATGTTTGTCCCTCTTATGCTTTTCGAAAGCATTTTCCCGGACTAAGACTTTTCTCTTATTTCAGGTTTCACGTTTCCTAGGATTTTCCTCTCCATGTGCCTTCATGGAGCTAAGATTTGATGTTCCTTGGGAGCTCTTATTTGCGAACATCGAGTCTAATCACCACTTTACCCCTTTGCTTGCACTACCTTTCGAGGCAGACTAGCCTTTGGGTTGTAGCGTCCTGATATGAAAACTCCTGTCTCGACTACCATACCTTCAAAGTATGTAAGCCATACGAAGTTCGATGTTTGTTTGGAATATTCACATTCCGTCTAGCTGAGGGAATGAATAGTAATACTATGAAAATGGTCTCATCGAATTAGTGCTTTCCCCAAAATGGGCTATGGGTTTGTCAACCCATTAAGTTGGCTGAGACGTTTTGGGAGTTTTACAATTGCCATCTTGTAGTCATTCAGTGTGTCTGCACTTCCTTAGGGTTTGAATGGTACTTTGGTGACTTACCATTACGTATTCCACTCATTCAGGTTATAGCCTCAAAATCCTTAGCACAAGGATAAGCTTGAGGTAATGAGTGTTGAACGTCGAGACTTTTGTATTCTAATTGAGCCTATCCAAGAGATCATTTCTTAACAATAGATGCTCTAGAGCTTCCCAATTATAGAAAACTAGGAGTGAAAGATGCGATCACACCTCTCTTCTAGGCTAAAATCTGGGATCCGTCCATCAAGATGAACTTTAGGGAAGTACGAGTACAAAAGAGTAATAAATTATTCTTCTCAACTCTTTGTGGACAGTGGCCTGTTGTGAATAGCTCGAGCTTACGTCCCTTATGCATATCACGAACTAATGAGATTAGCATGAAATTCCGCATTTGGGACTCCTTTAAGAGTTTTGCATGTCGTTTCCCTGTTAGTGCGACAATAGTCGTTAGTCCACACTTAGGTTTCTTTGGCATTCGCTTGAGCATCAACCCCGGCTTATCCATTACCGAGAGAATAGTTAGACTTAAAGGTATATTGAATGTCAATGGCTGCGAGAGCAATCCTGTTTGACCAATATTTTGAAATGTCCGATTACCTACTTGTCTCATGTCGAGCTTCCACAATATCCATAGGTGCCATGTGTATGCGGGTCAGAATAATATCCTGCCCCATTACTGAAGTTAGTGCATAACACTCTTGGCGTAACTTTAAAGCAATTGTGAGATTGAACTGTATGATGGATTCTGAGATTACGCTATAATCTCCCACAATAATTGTGCAATTATTTTAAGTGTTAGTTGTGGTAACGCTCAATTTGAAGCATTCCTGACAAGTAGAATCTCAAAGAATGAATGTGCGAATTCATTAGTCGTTCAGGATTTACTAAGGATTGGTTGAATTCAATTTGAATTTCTCTCGTTCCTCCAAAACTAGGAGAATGCTTTGTGAGTACCTAATTGAGAAGTCTGATTTGTTAAGATACAATCCTTAATCAAGTGATTGAGAACATGGGTTGATCATCAGCTTAGACAGCAAGACTCACTAAAGTTCCCATGCACTGCAAATTATGATTACGTGTGCACCCGTAATGATAATTTGCCTTGCCTGATCCCTATAGTGTTTCCCCTATCCCTAGCTTTTAATCAAAAGGGATTTGAAATGATCATTAGATTGCGTTTGCACATTTGTACAGGAGTGTGTATTGTTTTATCGGATTACTCTTAATTATGTGTATCAATACTCATGAATCTGCCGAATATGGATGTTGTCGGATGAGGCTAATGGTAGAGAGGCACTACCAGTGTCTCAGAATTAAAATGCGTATGAAAGTCAGGCACTATGTGTAGGGCAGAGATCCTCAAATGATTATCGAGCAGCTCATGCTCCAAGTATGTAAGGATCCACATGATCCTGATGAATGTCTGGGTCTCTTGACCTGTATGGTTCTCTCCCGTTTAGTCCTGCTCATCCATCTTGGGTTCCCTTCTGTCCGGGTAATCTCGTCTGCCATATCTCATGGCGAAATTCTAGGCATCCGATCCAGCAACTTATGAAGGAGAGTATTTATACCGCAAATATGTTAGAAAGATAGTTGCCTCCATGGCTGGAGTAGTTGTGGTGCAGGTATAGGTACAGATTCTGGTACGGATTCAGCCTGTTGTGATACCAAGATCGGTAACTGACGATCGCTGCCGTCGTCGTCCAAGCTCAGCTCGTAACTCGATCTTCTAAGGTTGCAGTATGTTGAGTACCCGTTATTCATGACTCGTAATCCGAACAGTAACATGTTATAAGTGTTTATTATTTCCACATTGTTGTATGTGTTTAAGTGCTCATTACATGTGCCATGTAATTGTATTAGTGTAGCTAATGATAACCTAGTGTAACTCCACACACTAATAGTCTACACAAATTGTTCGGCAACGGTTGGAATTCCTATACTCAAGTCTTGGGTTAGTGTGATGCAAGTCTTAGAAATCTTGGTCCCTAAATAAGTCCGGTTAGAGCCTAGGTATCACTAAGGAAACCTAATTCGCTAAAACCATTGCTCTGATACCAATCTGTCACAACCCCAAATTTATTTACTTAATAAATAAATACACCAACGATTGGTTCATTACACGATAGCGGAAGCAGTAATTGTGATTTCTAAGACTTGATTACATATACAATTACTAAACTAAGTAATACTATGATCTAAGTTCTTCTAGATCAACGATAGACTTGAGACGTGATATTCTACGTCCTTCCAGCTACTAGGAAATTGATCCAACATAGCTAGCCTATTCCAACCGCGCCAGAGCTAAAGGTTACCTGAGAAACATACTTGAAAGTGTCAACACAAAGGTTGGTGAGTTCACAGAGTTAGTTATATCAGTGCTTATAGTTCTTCCCGAAAACATGTACATGACTTTACCGTCATAAAACTAAGTAGTTTTCCCCGAAAAACTATACATGACTTAACCATCATAATAATGAGTAGTTTTCATTTGAAAACGTGTCCATGACTTTACCGTCATAAAATATGTAGTTTTTCCTTTGAAAACATTACCATGACTTAACCGTCATGAATCAAATGTTTAAACATGATCATTTTCTGATCAAAAACTCTTTTGTTTAAAACCTGATCACTTTAACCTGATCAGAACTCTTTCGTTTAAAACCTGATCACTTTAACCTGATCAGAACTCTTTTGTTTAAAACCTGATCACTTTAACTTGATCAGAACTCTTTTGCTTAAAACCTGATCACTTTAACCTGATCAGAACTCTTTTGTTTCAAACCTGATCACTTTAACCTGATCAGAACTCTTTTGTTTAAAATCTGATGACTTTAACCTGATCAGAACTCTTTTGCTTAAAACCTGATCACTTTAACCTGATCAGAACTCTTTTGTTTAAAACCTGATCAATTTAACCTGATCAGAACTCTTTTGCTTAAAACCTGATCACTTTAACCTGATCAGAACTCTTTTGTTTTAAACGTGATCACTTTAACCTGATCAGAACTCTTTTGTTTAAAACCTGATCACTTTAACCTGATCAGAACTCTTTTGCTTAAAACCTGATCACTTTAACCTGATCAGAACTCTTTTGTTTAAAACCTGATCACTTTAACCTGATCAGAACTCTTTTGCTTAAAACCTGATCACTTTAACCTGATCAGAACCCTTTTGCATGTATTACCAATGAATTTGAATACTAATCCGATCTATTAACCCCATTTGTAAGCTTGCAAGGAATACAAAATAGTATGTAATGTACGAGACCGTAACCAAACCCCGACCTTTTGTGCCTCCCCCTCGCCTTTTTGCGAGTAAGACAATATGCGGTCATTCGGCCCTTTTGACCCCTGGTTAGCGCGACTAACCATGACCGGAGGCGTCACCCCCAATAGTACTATCCATATAATCCCGGGCTAAAATAGCTAATGGTTACTAACTTATTCAGAGGACTTTAAGCGCTTTACTTTTCTCTCAATACACACATACGGTCAGATCATTAGTTCAATTCATTTACACACAAAAGTCTTTTACAAGTATGTTTCCACCCCAAATCATTTCAAAAACTTAGAAAAAGGGGAATTAGTGAAACTCACAAGGAGTTAGACCTGAATGTTCATGATGTCAAACTTGTAAGCAAATGTAATTCATGTTTTCAAACATAACAAGTAAGTATGTTTCTCCCCCCGATGTTTACAAAACATTAAAAAGTTAAAAGGGGGCCGTGAACTCACCTTGTGTTCGATGAAATCCTCGCTAACAAACTTGTGCTAGTTCTTGTCTATCCGTACCCTAATCACACAAGGGTACTAATGTGTTAAAACTACCCGTCTTATATCCGACTTAACAAATCACGTTAAGTACGCCTTTGTTTAGTAAAAATAGTGTTTTTATTTACGACTCGTTGGTGATTATTATTCCAGTCTAGACGCTTACATATTTTCCGAGAAAATAATATGTTTCCCTATTGGTGACTTATTAAGTGTACCAAAAAAAATATTATTTTTGTAACTTAAAATATATTCACTTATGTTCCACGATGTCACGTGATTATTTATTTTTAACCGAATCTCTTCATATGTTCCATGTACATATATCCAATGTTCATATTAGGATACTAATCTTTAATTCTTAGAACATTTCCATGATTTAACCAAAACCGTACATCAACACATATATATCATAATTTTATCCATAAACCTATACTTTTAGTAACACCTTTCACGTTCATATGTTGATGATAATCGTTCGTATGTCTTCTTGAATCATAGGACACTACCTTGGGTCTTGCCAGGTAAGTCACACATGATCATATAACTTCATGAACATGTATCCTTCAACATAACACATGAATGAAATGAAGGGTTTGTGAGGAACACCATCATCCAAGTGTTTATTTTATGTGATAGTATATATATGTAGTTTATATTTGATGTGTCCTTGTCTTGTCCATGGTCCTTGTAGTTTGGTATTTTATGTATGAACATGTACGTGTATTAAATATATGTACTCAAACATGACTTATGAAGAAATAACGCCAAAACTCATCAAGACTTTTATGTTTTATTTCGTCCTTGAAAACTCAGATTTTTAGGCGTACTTCGAATAGACTTTTAGATGGTTTTAGAAGACCAAATGACTTGGGGTTTTCTTCTAAAATCAAGTTTATTGAAACCAGAGGAGATGTGAAAAAGAATTACTACGTTTGGAGTTGTGTAGGTACCTCAAAACAGAAAAATGGAAAGAGATATCCAGATTCGACCTGCACTTAGCGGCCTTCTTGCGCCGGCTGTTTGGAGGTCGAATACTCCATGGATTCGAGTGATTCCACTTGGGTTCTTCCTTCTTAACATGGAGCTTCATTCTAGAAGAAAAATGGACCGATTTGGCCAAGTAACGAAGGAGATATGGTCTTGTAAAGTTGGCCCAAAAATCTGCCAGAAACTGAGTTACGGGATTTTGGTCTTCTTTCGGTTTTCAGGGCTGGTTAAAATTAGAGAACAATATGTGGTGTCGAGTATGGTGGAGTGGGTGTGTGGGTGGTCCCACATAGGTATGGCTGAAAATGGGGTAGTAGGGTGGGGGTTGGGTCTTGTCACATCTCATAATAGCCATCTAAGCCCTAGTTAGATGGGTTCTTTGGTGGTGTCAACCTTCTGGGTGATTGCGTGATCTAATACCCGGTGTATGACTTTTTAATGGTTTAAACTTTATATATCTATATACCTAGATATTATATATATATCCATACATATATATACACGTATATATATAATTATTTGATGAAAAGGGGGTTGAGTGTAGAACTCAACAAGTCATCATCATTACGACTTGACGTTGGAGTGGAGTATAAGCAAAGATATAATGATGGTGATGTGATCCTTGAGGTTGCTTGTACTCTTGGTCATAATCATGATGATCATGACGCTTGAGTGTTGTGTAAGCAAAGCAATCATGATGATGATGTGATTGATTTAGACGCGGTATACTACCCGAAATTAATACCCGTTTTAATATATTTAATTATTAAAACTCCTACATTTTGTGTAGATTGACTAGCTTTAATAATATGCTAGTGAATTCCCGACGTAGTTATTACTTGAACTATATTATACATGTATACACATAAAGTAACTTAGAGTTATGTAACTTATTTATGTGTCAACTTTTTATAAAAGTTAGTCACCAATATTTATGTTTTTAAAGCGTCTCCCTAGACTTTTCTGGAATAACATTCTTTTTAATCACCAACGACCGTATCTTGTGGGTTATAACCGTTTACTATTCTAGTAACTCTTGAAAATTACTAAAATATGGCACGTGTTCCTTTGCTAGACTTCTGACAATACCATGTAAAAGATAATACTCCTAACTAATATAAAATACGAACGTGCCATTATGAATATGGATAATGACCTGAAATACTGGGTGTTACATTCTCCCCATGTTAAAGAGAATTTCGTCCCGAAATTCAGTTCTTGTCATATTTACTTGGAGTGTTCGTGAACAAGGACGTGTACTTGGCTTTCATTTTATCTTCCCGCTCCCACGTATACTCGGGGCCGCGCTTTGAATTCCAACGTACCTTAACCAATTTAACCCGGCTATGCCTTGTTTTCTGAACCTCCTAATCAGTGACTTCAATCGGTTCCTCAATGAAGTGTAGCTTGTTATCTATGTGAATCTCATCAGGCGATATAATTAATGTCTCGTCTGATAAACACTTCTTGAGATTTGATACATGAAACGTATCATGTGCATTTCTTAGTTCTTGTGGCATCTTGAGTTTGTATACTACAAGGCCAACCCTAGCCAAAATTTCAAATGGTTCAACGTACCTAGGGTTAAGCTTGTCACGGTTGCCAAATCTTGCAACTCCTTTCCAAGGTGAGACCTTCAACATGACTTTGTTTCCCACTTGGAATTCTAATGGCTTTCGTCTGTTGCTAGCACAACTCTCTTTCGTCTGTCGCTAGCACAACTCTCTTTCGACTGTCTCTAGTGGCTTTCGGACGATCTTTGATTTCAACGATCTTGTCCATGGTTTGCTAGCCAATATCAGGACCAGTCAAATGATTTTCGCCAACCTCCGCCCAACATAGCGATGGGCGACACTTACAACCATCCAAAGCCTCAACGGAGCGGCTTTAATGCTGGTATGGTTGTTTTTATTATATGAAAACTCAGCCAACGGCAATGAGTATCCCTATTTCCTCTGAAATCAATTACACATGCACGGAGCACATCTTTTAAAGTTTGGATGGTCCTTTTACCTTGACCGTTCATCTGGGGATGATATGCAGTGCTCGTGTAAAGGCGTGTGCCTAAGGCTTCTTGTACAGACTGCCAGGTTCTTGACATGAATCGACTGTCCCTTTTAGAGAAAATGGAAACTGGCATACCATGCTTAGCCTTAATTTCCTTAATATTTAGCCTCGCACGCTTCTTACTTTTATCTGTCTCCTTTATTGGTAGGGAGTGAGCGGATTTCGTAAAACGACTGACGATTACCCGTATTGTATCATAGCCGCTATGTGTTTTGGGTAGCTTTGTAATGAAATCCAGGGAATCCTCCTCCCATTTCCATTGAGGAATACGAGGTTGTTGTGATTACTCAGTTGATTCCTAACATTCTGCTTGTACTGTCGGGTATCTCCCAACACAAATAGCAATTTCTCGTCTCATGTTTGGCCACATAATGGAGTTCCTCGGGGTCCTTATACGTTTCATTCGATTCTAGATGAACGGAGTACTTGGGCTTATGGACTTCATCCATAACCTCCCACATAGGCTGCCGATACCTGGTACCCAAATTATATCTGTATCATCCAACTTAGGCTTCAATTGCGTGATTCCATTTACTTGGTAGTCAGTATTCGAAAGCAAAGCGAATACTTCTCCGACTAACAATATTATACGTGCAAGAACCCGTTTATTTGATTACCCTCAATATGGTAGGGTTATGTGATGCTCATTCCTGGTAATGAAAGGAATGGTGCCTGCGAATCTTGAGCGTATTTTGACACATACCCTCTATTCGTCTACGCACTTTGTCACAAAAGCAGATCTCTATAGATCTTAGGAAAGAATTACTGGATGAAGTGTCCAAGTTTTAGTTGAATATTGGGTAGTAATGACACCGTACGAAAATGAAACTTTTATGTTTGTCCCTCTTATGCTTTTCGAAAGCATTTTCCCGAACTAAGACTTTTCTCTTATTTCAGGTTTCACGTTTCCTAGGATTTTCCTCTCCATGTGCATTCATGGAGCTAAGATTTGATGTTCCTTGGGAGCTCTTATTTGCGAACATCGAGTCTAATCACCACTTTACCCCTTTGCTTGCACTACCTTTCGAGGCAGACTAGCCTTTGGGTTGTAGCGTCTTGATATGAAAACTCCTGTCTCGACTACCATACCTTCAAAGTATGTAAGCCATACGAAGTTCGATGTTTGTTTGGAATATTCACATTCCGTCTAGCTGAGGGAATGAATAGTAATACTATGAAAATGGTCTCATCGAATTAGTGCTTTCCCCAAAATGGGCTATGGGTTTGTCAACCCATTAAGTTGGCTGAGACGTTTTGGGAGTTTTAAAATTGCCATCTTGTAGTCATTCAGTGTGTCTGCACTTCCTTAGGGTTTGAATGGTACTTTGGTGACTTACCATTACGTATTCCACTCATTCAGGTTATAGCCTCAAAATCCTTAGCACAAGGATAAGCTTGAGGTAATGAGTGTTGAACGTCGAGACTTTTGTATTCTAATTGAGCCTACTCCAAGAGATCATTTCTTAACAATAGATGCTCTAGAGCTTCCCAATTATAGAAAACTAGGAGTGAAAGATGCGATCACACCTCTCTTCTAGGCTAAAATCTGGGATCCGTCCATCAAGATGAACTTTGGGGAAGTGCGAGTACAAAAGAGTAATAAATTATTCTTCTCAACTCTTTGTGGACAGTGGCCTGTTGTGAATAGCTCGAGCTTACGTCCCTTATGCATATCACGAACTAATGAGATTAGCATGAAATTCCGCATTTGGGACTCCTTTAAGAGTTTTGCATGTCGTTTCCCTGTTAGTGCGACAATAGTCGTTAGTCCACACTTAGGTTTCTTTGGCATTCGCTTGAGCATCAACCCCGGCTTATCCATTACCGAGAGAATAGTTAGACTTAAAGGTTATTGAATGTCAATGGCTGCGAGAGCAATCCTGTTTGACCAATATTTTGAAATGTCCGATTACCTACTTGTCTCATGTCGAGCTTCCACAATATCCATAGGTGCCATGTGTATGCGGGTCAGAATAATATCCTGCCCCATTACTGAAGTTAGTGCATAACACTCTTGGCGTAACTTTAAAGCAATTGTGAGATTGAACTGTATGATGGATTCTGAGATTACGCTATAATCTCCCACAATAATTGTGCAATTATTTTAAGTGTTAGTTGTGGTAACGCTCAATTTGAAGCATTCCTGACAAGTAGAATCTCAAAGAATGAATGTGCGAATTCATTAGTCGTTCAGGATTTACTAAGGATTGGTTGAATTCAATTTGAATTTCTCTCGTTCCTCCAAAACTAGGAGAATGCTTTGTGAGTACCTAATTGAGAAGTCTGATTTGTTAAGATCCAATCCTTAATCAAGTGATTGAGAACATGGGTTGATCATCAGCTTAGACAGCAAGACTCACTAAAGTTCCCATGCACTGCAAATTATGATTACGTGTGCACCCGTAATGATAATTTGCCTTGCCTGATCCCTATAGTGTTTCCCCTATCCCTAGCTTTTAATCAAAAGGGATTTGAAATGATCATTAGATTGCGTTTGCACATTTGTACAGGAGTGTGTATTGTTTTATCGGATTACTCTTAATTATGTGTACCAATACTCATGAATCTGCCGAATATGGATGTTGTCGGATGAGGCTAATGGTAGAGAGGCACTACCAGTGTCTCAGAATTAAAATTCGTATGAAAGTCAGGCACTATGTGTAGGGCAGAGATCCTCAAATGATTATCGAGCAGCTCATGCTCCAAGTATGTAAGGATCCACATGATCCTGATGAATGTCTGGGTCTCTTGACCCGTATGGTTCTCTCCCGTTTAGTCCTGCTCATCCATCTTGGGTTCCCTTCTGTCCGGACGATTGTAAGAATAAAATGACGGACGGCACTTGTTGCTGGACGGTTGTAAGTATAGGTGGGCCATGACGATGGACCGCGGCGATTGTCTTTGTGACCTTCGCAACCAAAAGATGGGTTGATTACCCTTAAGAGTATTACCCATGAATGTAAAGAAAAAGAAAAGAAAATGTGAATGCATATATATATGTAATCACAAAATAAAGAAGAAAGAGAAGCAAAAGTTATGAAAATAAATGAGACCAATGATGTGAATATATATCTATATGTATTTGCGAAGAATGATAGATGAGAAGCAATTCAAGTCAATGTGTACTTATATAAACGTATATATATAATTATGCATACTTATAAAGAAAAGAATGTTTATACCTAATTGCATTAAACTAGAACTCACCAGCGTTAGCTGACTTTTAGTATACATTTCAGGTACAGAAAGGAAGGGTCGTGCGATGGCGTGAAGGTTACCCGGCACGAGACTGACATCCCACTTTTATTTATGTTAAGACAATGTTATGTTTAATGTTAAGACTTCCGCTGCTATGTTATGTTATTGAATGATGTATGCTTCTGCTGTGTTTGAATGTTTTTAATTAAAAGTTCAGTGATTAATGACTATGTTTATGAGTAAATCCAACAAATGAGGTTACCCGCGAAAGGAGCCTTACAAAAAACATCATGTACCCCACATATATGCCAACAGAAATTAAATTTGCACTATCTTCAAGACATACACAGTTTATTGAAAGCTTAGATCAATCTCCAAGATGAAATTATCTCTATTAGCACAAGTATAGAATAGCATATCCCAAAGGATATAAGAATCAGAATGATTCAGAATCGAAAGATTCTAATGAATTGGCTTTATAATGAGAATCAAAAGATTCAGGTAGGAGGATCCAACTAATATCTGGATAAATTTTAATGAAATCAGAATAGATGATGTATCTAACTGATCCAAGGGTGAATATATGTTCTAACAGATGGTGTCTGTAGGTCCTCATGGCACTTCTACAGATCGTTCTCGTGATAAGACGTGTCGATAACTCGGAGTGCGGAATCCACCGAATCAACGATTGCATATACAAAAGACAATAGAAACAATCAAGTAAATAAACTTCATGCTTGTATTCCCATTCACAATAGAGTTTACAGACTCAATCTATCTTGTTCTACTTCGATTCTGATCACTCTTACAAACTGACTCTGTAAACATCTATATATAGACTACTGACCTTAAGTTCGCCTCTAACAGACTAAGCGAACTTAACAAGTTCGCCTCAGATAGACTTAAGCGAACTTAACAATTTTGCCTCTGTTAGACTAGGCGAACTTAACAAGTTCGCCTCTAGCAACTTGCATAAAAACACTTAGAACATTAATACATTACAAAAACATAAAGACATAATATCTAAACTATTACAAAGCTTTTGTCATTACAATCTATGTCCTAACAGACTCCCCCTTGACAATAGCTTGATCTTCAGTCTTCTGTCTTCATGATGAGCTCTTCCAATTATCCGGCAATCTGCTTCCTGCATGCACTCCATATCTTCTACATATCTCCAACACTCGCTTGTACTGCAATCCTTGTTCTTTCCATTCATCAGTGAACATGATTTCATTCTTTCTCAGTGTTCTCTGATCTTTCTTTGAAAAATTGATAAGATTCATTGCATCATAGAAACATACAATGACTTATTCTCTTTGTCTTCAATCCTCGCTTCACCAGTATTAACATCGACATACCACCATTTCATATTCCCAAGGAAATCTTGAGGAATCTTCTTCAATGGTATCCTGTGTACAGCACGTACTGGTCTGAATTTGTACTTCCAGGTCACTTTCCTAGTCTTTTGATCTATGTTCTTCACTCTCTTTCCTTTTTTTGGCTTTAGCCTTTCATACTTCCCTGAACCACCTTTTCTCTTGATCAGATTTGCTATCACATCAGCTAATCCGAACTTGGATCTATTAATAAGTGGCTTTGAAGCTAGACCATTCATTTCACACCTTGGCAAGGTATTGAAATACTTGATCCTCGGCTTTAAGTACTGAACACTATCAGATCTTTTAATAGCAAATAGTTTTATGTCATTGTCATAAAACCAGCTTATGATTCTTCCTACACACCTCTCTTTATTCACATAGTTTTCTTTCTGAGCAGGTTGAGTTTGAGACTTGGGTAGCACCTTCATCCAGCTATTAACAACTTCTCTCCACTGTTCTCTAGTCATACCTGTATTTCTGTACATCACAGGTTCTTCATTCATCTTTGGAGACTCAGTGTGAGTAGTATCAGCTTCAGCATCTTTATTGGATTGAATATTTTCTTCATTAGTATCAATCTTAGAATCAGCAGTATCTTCAGGCAGTGTGATGTCTTCAAATGAGTCCATAGAATCTGTTGCTCCTTCATAATTAAACTCATGAATAACATCATCTTGGATGAAGTTATAAGGGACATTAAGACTATCACAGCCTTCATAAATCACTCTATCTTGACTTTTCTCTATCTCTATCTCCACTATCTCTCCTTCTATTTTAGTATCTGACACATCATCTTCTATGTCATTGAATAGTTCATCTATGTCATCAAGACATGCTATCTTTTCATCTTCTTCCTCCTCAGACTCAGCAAAGAACTCCAATAACAAGATTTCTTCGTCATTAACACCAGAAGTATCTTTGTTTCTATCAATTGATTGTGATGTTGACTCCCCCTGAACTTTAGAAATAGGATCAACGTCAGCGTATTGACGATCACCCTCAATATTACCCGAAGGATCATTGTCTTCATCATCATGTCGTTGAATAGCCTCAGTGTGACATGCATCATGTATCCTTAACTCCCCCTGAGCGTCAAGACGCTCAACAAGCTTGGATACTAATGCCTGCATAGCAGCAATCTGCGAAGCTTGAGTCTGAATCACCAGCTGTCGTTGAGTATCAGTAGATACAAGAGTATCCACCTGGGTTTGTAAAGCAAGCACTTGCGATTCAAGGAAAGTAATCCTATCAGAATCAGAAGGCTTAGAAGGACCAGCTGACGATTGAGGAATGAAAGTACTGGGAGTAGGAATCACTGGAGGAACAGGAGTGTGAACAGGAGATTGTTCTTTAGAGCTTGGAGGTGTGACAATCAAAGAAGCGACAAAAGTAGCATCTTCCACACCTTGTGATGATTGAGCCGCAGCAATTGAAGCAGCCATAAGCTTTGGAGATTTAGGATCCGGATTAAAATCACTGTCCGAACTCTCATCTACTAATGTTCTTTTACCAAGTACCGATCCGGAAGGAGGATCCCGAACGGACTTACGTCGTTGTCTTTGGGCTGTAGATTTAAGGCGTTTGCCAGCATTAGCCAAAGGTATACGAGCCAACCTTTCATAATGATCTAAGGAGAAATCCCTAGACTCATCAGAATCGGTTTCTTCAGAAAAAGGTAAGATTGTATCACTTGTGCTAGAACTCGACTCATTCTCAGTCACCACTTTCCCTTCAGCTTCATGAATGGGCGAGTTCACAGCAGCATTAACAAAGTCTATTCATTACTAGATCTTGTTCATGTTCATGAACGACCTCTTCTAGAACAGGCTCATTAACAGGTATATCAACCTGAGCTTGTGGAATTGGAACTTGTTCTGGAATCGGAATTTGTTGTTGTACGGGAACTTGTTGTTGTAGAACTTGTACTTGTGGAATAGGTTGTTGTTGTTGTTGAACATTTTGACCTTGAACTTGAGCTAACTCGTTAGGATGAAACCAGTTATCATTTGGTTGTTCAACATAATCATGATTGATTAAGTGACCAAACAAGGGAGCATTAACTGGAATCAACGCTTGATTCTGTTGTTTCACTTTAGTACAATCCGTAAAGATACGCTTAGACATCGGCGTCAAATTCAATCTAATCGGATGTTGAGGAAGATCAGGAAGAATATGATTTAGAATCATCTGGATAAACCTAGGATACATCAAAAATCCTTGACCTTCAGCATGTGTAATTTGCATGACCATTTCCCTATAGATATATCTTGCAAAATTGAAGCGTTTGTTCAACGTCAAAGCTAGCATTGCAGCTTGTAAAGCAGTTTTTAACCCATCTGTACCAGCTTTACGAGGAGAGAGACATTGAATAATCACATGCATGAAGTATCTCCATTCACCCACCAAACCACCTTTACGTGCCTGTGTGTCATTAGGTTTACCACGGTAACCCATCCTCTGAAAGCAACCCATGATTAAAGGATTAGGATAGGATATAGGATCTTCAGCAGCACCACCTAATGCAAGAGCTGCACGAATAGTGTCTTCAGATATAGCAATCTCAGTATTGTTGACTGTGGCACGAAGAACGTGAGGTTCTACGTCAGTATCTGAATGTACGGTGTCCCAAAACTATTGAATATACACCAGACTAATGTATGGATCAGCAGATAAGGCAACACGTAGTCGTGAGCGATTTAGAAATCCGATAATCCCTTGAAAGTGTATGGCCTCTGAGATGTTAGGATCTAACAATGCCACCTGGTTGTGTTTGTATTCGACACGACGAGCCATCTGAAAATATTTGGAAAAACAAACACATATTAGAAAATTAACAAAACACAAACAATATGACAAACAAATTTAAAACAAAAAATAAAACAAATTTTTTTTTAAAAAAAAAAAATTCAAACAAAAAAAAATTTTCACAAGTCCAAAACTTCTCTGACCCCTAGGCGAACTTAATAAGTTCGCTTAGTGTTTCAAGAGGCGAACTTATTAAGTTCGCCTGGACAAGTTCGCTTGAACAAGTTCGTCTGAACTGTCCGTCGATTCGAATTCAACCCAGAAATCAAAATCTTTCAATTTGTGTTAAAATCAAGAAATAACAATTGCAAACCCGTCGACTACCACCACTAAGTCAATATCCATAAGCAATTTCAAGATTTAACACTGGAATATCCTTAATTTTGGGCAAAAACAACTCGGGATAACAACCGAGACAAAAACCTTGATTTTCTCTTGATTTATCGGACAAAATTCGATGAAAATACCTTGGTTAGATTCGCAATCCAATTTCGATTTAGAAAGAAACGATTAACAACACAACAACCACGTAATTTGAAATTTCAAAAATTTGAATAAGTTCGCTTGAAAACTGAGAAGACGATGAAGTAGATAAGTTCGCCTGGCTAAACCCTTATTCAGATTAAGTTCGCTTGATTAGGCGAACTTGTTAAGTTCGCTTAACAAGCCCTAGGCGAACATAATAAGTTCGCTTCCCCAATTTCAGATAGACTTAAGCGAACTTAACAAGTTCGCCTCTGTTAGACTAGGCGAACTTAACAAGTTCGCCTCTAGCAACTTGCATAAAAACACTTAGAACATTAATACATTACAAAAACATAAAGACATAAGATCTAAATTATTACAAAGCTTTTGTCATTACAATCTATGTCCTAACAGTGTCAGAAACATAGCTTAGTTCAACAACACCTTGCATGTTTTTCGAGGCATGGGCAGTGAAGTGAACTGAAAGAGATTGTGCTAAAGATATAGATCGATATTGGTCTCATGAAATTCTTAAAACCATATATTCTATATCTGATAATGATCTTTTACACACACACTCTGGCATATAATGGATTCAAATCATAGATGTAATCATATCATATTTAATTTTCACAATACTATTGGTTTAAAAACGCTTCTAGTCTATTGACAATTCAAGTTTCAAACTCATATTCAAATTAAAACATATTATCAAGATTAGAGCATTCAAAACACTATCATTTCTCATCTATGCAGACTTTGAAATTTAAATCAAATCAAATTATTTAAACTTTCATATATCAAAGGTCTACTAAGGTCATGTGTAATGAACTATTCACTGATGTACTATCATTTCTTCTATAACTTCAACCGATGTCAATTTTATATTTTTCATTTTGTTTTGAATTTTTATAAATAACAATTCTTGACTGAAATTTAAAATGCAGAAATGTAATAAAGCAATAAAAGAAATTGAAAAACAAAATCTCCCATGAAAATTGTTTTGAATCGGCTCTCTAGACTTGCGGTACGACACGGTGATAACGTGCGGAATCCATGATCAACGTGCAACGTGTAACTCAATCAATAACACGGTGTAAATAAACGCTTTGTATTACTATAATCCTTGATTACAACAGTTCTCTCCAAAACACACACTTACACCTTTTCTTGTCTAGTGTTCTCTAGTGTTCTATGGAATATGAACTTGTAACTCCTATTTATAGGAACACACAGCACCTTAAGCGAACTTAACAAGTTCGCCTCAAAGATGCTTAGGCGAACTTGTTAAGTTCGCCTCTCTATGACTCAGCACCTTAGGCGAACTTAACAAGTTCGCTTCTAAAGATGCGTTCACCTCTGTACGAACTTATACAGAATTTTATCAACAGTTACAAAACATGTCCTAACAGACTCCCCTTTAACTGTTGCTAAAAATTCTATCAATTACAAGTCAAAGACTCTAAGACTAAGACATAATATCTTCAAGCTCGTTGTCACCAGAATATGCTCCAACAGACTCCCCCTTGACAACAGCTTTAGAAGATTGTCATCCGTCTTCAAATATCATCAAACACACTGTAGTCTTCGTCTTGTTCATCTGCACACTCTCTTTATTTCTAGAAGAAAACTTGGGAGAAGGACCCCTTGTCAACTTCTGTCTGCAATTTTCAGTTTATGCAAAGGAGAACAACCAAGAATAACCAACAATTAAGATTTCCATAGAAGCTGGAAAAATAAAATATTTTTGGTTTTTCAAACATAAGAAACACAAAATCTTTTTGGTTTTTCTCTATATAAACTGAAATGTAAAATACAAAATCACATCTTTTTAGTCGAACATCACGAGTAAGAAGATCATATCAGTATATATGAGATATCAATCACACATCTTGGATATAAAATCCATATAATATCAAATGGTATATTATGTCATTCTTTCAAGCCTTGATATCTTTCAAGATTATCACACTCTATCTTTTCAAGACTTTCATATTGCATGTTATGATACGCGATAAACATTCAAAGAAAATAGGATCAGGCTATGACACACAAATTCAAATTGTCAATATTATAAGATTTGAAACTAAAGCATCTCATTCCCACTTTCTTGTGAGTTCCATTTAAGTATGAAATACAACATGTACCCCACTAGTATGCCAACAGAAAGTAAATGCACTATCTTCAAGACATATGAGATTTTACTAAAGATTATCCGAATTTCCAGAATGAGGAGACATCACTTAGCACATGAATAGCAGAATCCAAATTGGATTGTATTGGAATCAATGAGATTCATAATCAAATGATTCAATGTCTTGGCGTATATATGTGGAATCATAAGATTCAGGTACGTGGATCCAACTGTTATCTGGATTATGAATTCAATGGAATCAGTAAAGATGATTTATCAATATGATCCAAGGGCTAGTATATGTTTGACAGATGTTGTCAAGTACATATCTTGATTATACTTCAAATTGCATGCTTTTCGGGACATGGGCACTGAAGCAAATCGAATGAATAGTGCTAAGGACATAACCCGAAACTGATCTCATAGGACACTCTTTATTAAAAGCTAATATTCTATATCTGATAGTGATCTTTTAACACACACACCCATGCATAAAATGGGTTCAAATCACAGTTGTAACATATGAAATTATGTTTTCACACTACTAATGGTTCAGTGACGCTTTTAGTCTACTGACAATTCAAATTATATGCATACACAACACTATCATTTCCTATTTGTGCAGTCTCTGAAGTTTAGATCAAAACATATAATTAAGATATATTAACATAATGCACCAACCGGTCATTCTAAGGTCTTGTGTGAAAGAACATCTACTGATGTATCTCTTCTTTAACTTCAAGTAATGTCAATTTTAACTTTTTCAATTTGTTTGGCTTTTTCGAAATTTTTATGAAAGAAAGTAAAATAAACGAAAATAAAATCTTCCATGAAAACATTTTAAGAAAAAACATTTTACTTGGTTACTCAGGATTAAGCAATTCAATCAATTAAAAACTCAAACCAATGTAATGTAATTGAATGCCTTTGCCTTTGTCAACACAGTTCTGTACTCCCCCTGTCCTATAGACTCCCCCTCAACTTGTCAAATGGTTGAATCAACAACTTTATGCTCACCATTGTCATCCTAAGTTTCAGGTTATCATTTGGACTTTGTAAAACTCTTTCCAAAACATTGTGTGTGACATATTCTCCCCCTTGAGCATCAAGTCATTGAATCAAATAGATTCTCAGTTATCAACAACTCTTTACTCTTGCGGATGTCATTCCCTGTCATGTTCTATGAAGAACCACTATCAACAAACCAAATGTTATTAATAGTCCCTCTTGGTTAATCCTACATATCTAACAAGAAACATTAATTTGAAATTGGGACCCAAGCCATGGTAGTGATGGGTCGTCCATCTGTATCAAAATAATAAACCTCACTCCATTCACAATCGAATCTCTCATCGATTTTCGAAGATTATTCCGACGAGATAGAAACAGAAACTTTAGATTTCCAAACATACTTCTGTTCATTAAGTTCTTTTTACTTAAAATGTGAAGTGTTTGAACAATCATGTTCATTTGAAAAATGTTTAGATTGTGAAAGCTCTTGTTCTAAAAGTTTTCGCAATCTTCTGTTTCTCCTCCGTCTTTGAGGTCTAGAAAGCCTAACCTCAGATTTTGAATTACCCTTTGGAGTATCACGAGGTTTAACCACATTTGGGTTAACATAAGGCTTAGCATGAGTTCTTACCATTTCTTGAGTAACAAGTCGGTTACCTTTGGCATTGTGATGACAAGCAATCTGAATATGACCCACAAGACCACAATAAAAGCAAGATTGTAGGTCCCTCGGGTGTGGCGGATCGTCACATGCAAGTGCGTTCCTGAGTCGGACCGGGTGCGGAATGCCCATGACTAGGTGGAGAGTCTTACAACACAAAGTAAACCGACAAGAGAATCACTTTAAACTTTCGTCTATTATAAACACTTGAAGGTTACAGAGAGAAATACTGAGCATACAATGTCTGAGTATTTGCCTGCGTACTTGTCTATTGTCAACCTATCCTATTATACACGACCTGATCTCTGCGCACTTAGCAAGTGCGCAGGGCAAATTGCTCACGCGTACTTAGCAAGTACGCAGAGTCTTCTTGCGTACTTGTTAAGTACGCGGGAACTAATTCCTGCGCACTTACTAAGTGCGCAAAACACTTAGAGAATTCAGCAACTATCAACATGCATTAGTAAATACAACTCGATAACTAATACATACAGACACTTACAAACACAGACAAATACATACAATGAAAGTACAAAACTAAGACTCTATCCGGAGTGTTTGTCACACGGAAAGTGCTTCAACAAACTCCCCTTTGATAACAGCTCTAGATCGTCTTCGGTCTTCAGTCTTCGGTCTTCACAGCTCTGCATCTTTAGCTTCCATCTTCTTCTTGTAGTCAAGGCAAAACTTGATCACCTTGTCATATTTAGAAGCAAGGAATTTCGTCCATTCGTCCGTATGCATGCAATACCTGTCTGCTAGTGCCTCCAGATCTTTCGAAGAGAAATTTATGAAGCAGACTTCATCAAATACTCTGATTAGTTCACTCGGCACTAAGCATCCACTTTCTTATCGTACCTTTCCTATCACCACAGCCTCGCCCATTTTAGGATCTACGTACCAGTACCACATGTCACCGAGGATATCCTGAGATAACTTGCTCAGGGGAATCTTGGTTTCACATAGCACTGGTTTGTATACCAGTTTCTTTAAGCGTTTCTTAGTCACAGGATGTCTAGCATTCTTATCCTTGACTCGCTTGGGCACTTGAGGCTTGAACACTTAAAACTTCCCAGATCTTGCTTCCCGCTGTAGAACTTGCCACAAACCCATCGCCACTGTGTGATTTGAGTGACCCAGCAGATCTCGGTTTGCTAGGTTCACAAGGTCGTATTTAGGTACGGAGTTGAACGCTTAACTGGTTGTTTTCAAGTATTGAACCCCCCAGATTGTTTGATTGCGAACAACTGCTTATCTTCCTTGAACCTTACATCTAAGATCATCCCTGTTGCTCCTTGTTTGTCTATGATAGAAGTCTTTTGCCAAACAGGAGCTGGACCCTTTGATGAACTAGCAGGCATATCTTTATCTTTCGGTGCCTCTGGATCCACAGGTGTAGGGTCAACTGGGGAGGCTTCAGTCGATGCTTCAACGTTACTAGCAGTGTCGACTGAACCTGTGTCGAGCTGAGATTCAAAGGATGGCACTTCAAAGATCTCACCATCTTCGAACTCATACTCTCCTTCCCCGTCGCCCTTGGGAACTTCAATAACTACATCCTCATCATCTTCATCCCAATCATCACCAGAGTCGATCTCTCCTTCTTCAAGATTGTAGAGAGCATCGATCTGTGCTTCCTTGGAATAGTCAGGCTCTAAGTATAAGATCTCCTCGTCAGATAGATCCTTTAGAACATCATCCGCTGACTTTCCTTTGTCACCATCAGAGGTATCACCACCTTCCTGATGAGTAGACTCCCCCTCAGCCATTGGAATAGCATAAATAGGCACGATTGCTAAAGCTTGGTGCTCACTTCCACTAGGACCGACTTCGGGATCCTTGTCTTTGTCATCATCCTTAGTCAAATCAACAGGATGACAAGGCTCATCACCAGTAGGTGTTGATGTCTTCTCTTTCTCTTTCTCCTTCTCCCCCTGAGCATCAAGCTTCTTGGTCAGATCAGCAATTAGTTTGACCATCAGTTCATGCTCTTTATGTTGCATATCAAACCTCAGCTCAAGAGACGACCTGTGTCCCAGAATCATATTATTTGTCTTGATTAGAAGCTCGTTCTGGGCCATTACATTCTTGAGTCTCTCGTCTGTCCCCGTTCTCTGGCTTCTTAGAATTCTAACTTCGTCCACCAACGAATTAATCCGTGCCTGTTGAGCGTCAGATTCCTCCTTTGATTTCCGAACAGTTTCCAGCAGACCAGTAACTTGGGTTTCCAGAATTTCTATCCTTTCTTCATTATGATCAGGATGTCTGGATGTAGACGCTTCAGCATTGTGAATTGGGGAGGAGAAGATAGTATCAAAGTCAAACCCTTGAGTGAATTCTCCATAGTTGAAGGGTTGACTTATAGGTTCGGTGGTTGTAGGGATTGTGGATGTGATGATGGTTGTAGGGATGATGGAAGGTGTGATGGTGACTGACTCTGTGAGAATTGGAGTAGTCACCGCCACCTGGACATATGTGACAGGGAGGGTCACTATCACAGGAACTTCCTCTGTGCTAGTAGTGACTGCCACATCAGGTTGTACCTTTGGCCTTCTCCTCTGTCGCCGGTATAATTGTTGTGAAGGTGGGGTAGAGGCTAAATCAGTACTTACAGCCGAAACTTGTACTTACTGCTGGGCACTGACCTCCACCTCACTGGGAATAACATGTTGCTGCCTATCCCCCCGGTTCTTGTATAAACTTTCACGCCTTTGTCTCTGAATAGCAGCGTCAGATTCAGAATCTGGCTCATATTCACTGCTTGATGACTGTCGTTTTCTCTTTGAGGATGACTCAGGAAGGGTCACCTTTGTCGTTCTCCTCGGGTGTGCCTGTGATGGTGCATCATCAGAATCAGAAGAATCAGACTCTGTCTCTTCGGAGTCGGATCCCTCAGCACCATCATGACCTGCTTCTTCGTCTCCACTTTCCGACGATTCATCCACACTTTCAACTTCCTCTCTTGGTGTTGTTGTTCATCCGAATGTTCACTTAGCTCTGGCTCTGAGTCTTGGCTAAACATCTCCAGTCAGCCGGTGCCACATAAGCTTCGTTTATCAGGTGGCCAAAGAGTGCTGTGTGCTCAGGGGTAGGTTCTACACTGCCTGGCTTCAAGAATTGTGCAAACACCCTCTTGTCCACCCTCTTAACTTGCAATCTCTCCCCATTAGCAGGGAGGTTTGGCAACGCATCGTCAATCAGTAGTAGCACAAATTTTGGGTATAACAAGAACCTGAACCTCTCAGCCGTGTTTATCTGATCATTTATGGCTTTGAATATGTATCTTGAGAAGTTGTAGCCCTTGTTGAGAGATAAGCCAACCATGGCTGCAGCAAGATCATGACCCATATTCAAGAAGGTTAAACACAAATATTTTTGGTTTTTCTGATTAAAATTGAACTGTACACAAACTTAGAATCTTTTTGATCTTTTCTAAATAGAAATATACAAGTATATACACTATTTTTGCTCAAAGACACGGGCAGAGGATCATATCAGGCTAAACTCTAGCAAAAACGATACAAGATAAACGTCAAAGAATATGGGATCATGTCATGGATTACAATTTATTCATACGTAATAAGCACATAAACAAGTAATTCAAGTTGGCAATATTATGATATTTGAAACCATAAGCATCTTTGTATCACGTTCTTGTGTGTTAAGGTATTAATTTTAAGATATACAACGTGTACCCCACTGATATGCTACAGAAATGTAACTTGCACTGTCTCAAGGCATTTAAGATTTTCCCAAAGATTTTCAAATCTCCAGAATGAAGTTACATCGTTTAGCACAGAAAAATCAAGCAAAATCCATAAGGATTATCAAGAATCATAAGATTTAGAATCGAGTGACTCAGATGTCTTGGTTTGATTGGATTTTCTTCTATGAATATCATATGATGATTCAGGTTAATAAATATGGAGTCTGAGGATTTAGGTAAGGTGATCCAACTTTTTATCTGGATTTGATTTCAATGAATCAGGTATGATTCAAGGGTGGATATAAGCTTAACGGTTGATGTTAAGACATATCTTGGCCCAATTTCCCATTGCATAATTGTGAGTATGGGCAGTGAAATGAACCGATAAATTGTGCTAAAGACATAACCCGAAACTGGTCTCTTAAGAAAATATTTGTTAAAATCTTACATCCTTTATATGATAATGATCTTTTTGTATTTTTTTACACACGCACACATGCATACATGGGTTCTAATCACAGTTGTAGTCTAGATTGAGTGTCCACACTACTAATGATTCAAATACGCCTACAGCCTACTGACAATTCAAATTACTTGTAGAAAAGCAGATTAAAAACATAACAATTTAAACAATCAAGTAAGCATGACGCAATCATTTCCCATATGATCAGTCTATGGCGTTTAGATCATTACTGATGTACTATCATTTCCTCTTTTCTCAAGATAACTTTGAAATTTTATCCATTTTCTATTTTATTAGATTTTTTGTAAAATATTTGAAAATAAAAGAACTATACAGAAGACTTAAAAGAAATAAAATTTAACTTTCATGAATTGAATTGATTTAAGAAAAACAAGTTTTCACTCTGGATTGAACATTCCTATCAAGTTGACAAGATGCTTAAAACGGGTTCGATCAAACGCCTTAGTGAAAAGGTCAACAAAGTTGTCATCCGTGTGAACCTTTACAAGTTCAATGAGATGTTTTTCAGCTCAATCACGGATGAAATGATGGCGAATTTCAATATGTTTAGTTTTGGAATGTTTCACCGGGTTGTTTGTGATGGACATGGTGGCATTGTTGTCAATGAACAGTGGAGTTCCCGTGAAGTTTAAGCCATAGTCTCCCAATTGCTGCTGAATCCATAATATCTGAGAACAACCGCTAGCTGCAGGAATGTACTCTGCTTCACATGTTGAGACAGAAACCGTTGACTGCTTCTTACACTACCAGGAAACCAGTCCGTCTCATAAGAATTGACATCCACCAGAAGTTGACTTTCTATCAAGGTTACAACCGCCATAGTCTGAATCAGTATAGGCTTTGAAGTCAAAAGACTGCTGCTTTGAGTACCAAAGACCCAATCGGGGTTTCCCTTTCAAGTATCTGAAAATCCTCTTGACAGCTATCATATGAGACTCCTTTGGTTGTGACTAAAACCTTGAGCACAAGCATACATCAAACATTATGTCGGGCCTTGAAGCTGTGAGATACATAAGAGATCCGATCATCCCACGGTATAATTTGCAATCCACATCCTTTCCATCTTTGTCTGGATGCAGACCATGATTGACGGGGATAGGTGTGCCATAAGTACTGCAATCATTCATCTTGTATTGTGACAAGATGTCCTGCACATACTTGGTTTGATGCAGATAAATGCCATCCTCTCTTTGACTGACTTGCAGACCCAGGAAGAAGGACAATTCACCCATGTTACTCATCTCAAACTTGGACTTCATCACCTGTTCGAATTCCCTACACATCTCTTCATTTGTAGACCTAAAGATAATGTCATTGACATATACTTGTACAAGAAGAATATCACCTCCTGCTTTCCGTATGAAGAGGGTCGAGTCGATCTGTCCACGGTCGAAACCATTTGATAGTAGATGTTTTGATAATGTCTCATACCATGCCCGAGGTGCTTGATGAAGACCATAAAGTGCTTTGTCGAGCTTATACACTATATTGATATTATGCGGATCTTCAAAGCCGGGAGGTTGAGTGACATAGACCTCTTCACGAAGGAAAGCACTCTTCACATCAAGTTGATTGACCTTGAAGCCGACATAGGAGGCATAAGCCAGAAACAGTCGAATGGTCTCAAGTCTAGCAACTGGGGCATATACTTCTGTGTAATCCAAGCCCTCTTGTTGATAAAAACCCTAAACAACCAACCTTACTTTATTCTTCACTACAACATGACGATCATCCGTCTTGCACTTGAACACCCATCTGGTACCAATTGGTTGTACACCTCTTGGCAAGTCAACCAAACCCCACACATGCAACTTTTGGAATTGAGACAGTTCTTCTAGCATTGCCTCAATCCAGCAGTTGTCAGCGAGAGCCTCCTTCACATTCTTTAGCTCTAACTGGGACACGAATGCAGCATGCAGACATGTTTCCATGACACCAGTGTCAAGTATCTCAGAGTACAAACTAGGGTTCTCAGTAATGGTTCGATGACGAGTTTGAACACCGACATGAGGATCACCAATAATGTTGTCAATTGGATGTATCTTATGCACTCTCATCTCTGGTACATTCGGTTCCTGAATTTCTGAATCGAGGTTCGTGCTTAACTCCCCCATGTCCTGTGTTCCAGAAGAAGAAGATTCAATGTTGATTGGATCAGCTGGAGCTACATTTCCTATACGAATGTTAGGATTAGTTTGAGCGTCATTTCCATCATCATGAACATCTTCAATGTTATCACTGTCATGAGTTCAAGATGCAGATGCAGCATAGGAATCAGGAGTTACAATTGGTACAGTAGCACGTGTTGAGAAACTGGAGTCATCACCGCCACCAAATAATTCATATACATTTGCGGCATCATCTGCAGACAAATCAGGAAGATTGAAAGATTTGAATAGCGCATCATAATCAAAACCCCAAGCTGGACCAGTTGGTTCTGGTGGAATGCTGTGTTTACTACAATCCACTTCAAACCATTCCTCGACAGTACGAGTTCCTATATTGTACACTCTCTTGCAAGGCGAGTTGGCAACATATCCTAAGAAGATGCCTTCCACTGCTTTTGCATGAAACTTAGACTTTCGGTCTTTGTATTGTAGCAATAAGGAACAGGGACTACCAAAAGGAACTAGATAGTCAAGATTGGGAGGTCGATTGTTGATCAACTCATAGCAAGTCTTGTTGTGCCTCTTCACAACCAGAACTCTATTCAAGACGTGACAAGCTGTATTAACTGCTTCTGCCCAGAAAGTGACAGGAAGCTTTGCATCCGACAACATTGTCCTTGCAGTCTCAATCAATGTTCTGTTCTTCCGTTCTACGACTCCATTCTGCTGAGGTATGTACGGGGCACTAAATTCATGATGGATACCCTTCTTCAGACAGAAAAGGTCCATCAAGTTATTCTTGAACTCAGTTCCGTTGTCACTCCTTATTCATCTAACCTTCAACTGGCAAAGAGATTCCAAGCTCAGGATCAAGTATTGAAGAATGTCAGCAGTTTCGTCCTTCGTACCTAAAAAATACACCCAAGAAAAACGTGAGAAATCATCAGTTACAACCAGACAGAATGACTTACCTCCAATACTCCTGATACTTATGGGGCCAAACAGATCCATATGTAATAGCTCCAAAGGGGTATCGATGGAGTTTTGGAGCTTGGGCTTGTGAGACTTCCGTTGCTGTTTTCCCTTTTTACAAGGCATACAGTCATCTGCAACGGTAAATCTCAGCTTAGGAACACCAGTTACCAATCCGTTTCGGACAAGATGATTCATTTTTCGATAAGAAGTGTGTCCGAATTTCCTATGCCACAAGATAGAGTCAAGCTCTGTCGCTTTGGTAAGCAAACAAGTAGCAACTGATGAGGTGGTTTTCGCCACGCTCATGTCGATCTGATAGGTGTTGTTTGTCCTTGGCGCTCGCATCAGAATCCAGTCTTCAGGAACCTCAAAACCAGGTTTGAGAATCAAGCATTCAGTCTTGTCAAACATCATTGAGTACTCCTTGTCGCAAATCTGGGAGACACTCAACAGGTTATGCTTTAGCTGCTCTCAGTAGTTGACGTTGTCGAAGCTGACACAACCATTTGAAACCATGCCTTGAAACGTGATACTACCGCCTTTCTCTCTAGCAAAGGCCACACATCCTCCTCTGAATGGTTTCACATCTTGAAGCAAGGCCATGTTACCTATCATGTGTCGGGAGCATCCACTATCTACATACCAAAGATTAGAGATAGTACCCTTCGGATGTCCCTGCATGAGTCACGAAAAATTAATTAGATTTGGAGACCCAAGCCATAGTGGTCTTGGGTCGTCCGTCTTTCTTAAAATAAACCACCTCAATTAATTCACAGTCGTGACTGTCAAAAATGGATGAATTTTAGAAGAATTGGGACGAGATTGAGAACTTTTGGATTTGTTATTCCAGGACCTCTTCTTTTTCTTAACTGGAACAGTAGACTTAGATTCAACAGCAGCAGGTGAACTAGTGGAAGCTTCACCTGATTGAATTCCAGCCAGCTGTTCCAGCTTTCTCAATCTCTTGTTCCTTCTTCTCCTCTGTTGCTTAGAGACCACAGGTTTCTCACCAGTTGTGATCTTTGGCTTTACCATAGGTTTTATGGTGGTTTCACCACATTTTCTTTTGGACTTTTGGAATGCTTCACTAGTGGTGACTTAGGGATAACAGCTGGTTGTGAAACAATTGGCCGTTTCCCTTGGTTCTTAGCAGGACAGTTCACAAGAATGTGACCAACCATACCACAGTGAAAGCAAGTTCTCTTTTCTTTGTAAGTCATGTAAGGCTCATTAGATCTGGCATTAGATGACTCAGCATGATAAGCAGGAGAAGTTGTTTGGTGAACAGTAGTTTGACCCGATGATGATTGGTTTTTATATCCCCCATAAAGCATCACTTTTAATTTTTCATTTGATTCAATGATATCGGGTTCAGTCAAAATACAATTATCACTATCAGTGATAATGTTTTTCTTAACTTTCTGTTCACCTAGCAACTCCTCAAAGACTACTCCTTCAGGGCAGGTGTTCTCAGACCCATCATTAGAAGCAGTAAAGAACTCTTCGTTAGATGCAGAGTCAGCCTTACTTGAGGAATCATCCTTGTTAGAGGAATCACCCTGACTTGAGGACTCATCAAGGCAAGACAAATCAATGTCAATTAAGCCGTTGACAAATTTCCCGCTAACTGGTGGAGGAATGGCATTAGTACCCAGCCCTAAGCCATTCGTCTGTCTCACTACAGACTCGTAGTGTTCCACCACAAAACGAGAATTTTTCAACTTCTCAATATTATCTTTCAACTGCAAGATCTCATTTTGCAGCATGTTGATGTAGAACCAAAGACTGATTGCTACCAAATTATTCTAAGTACAAATGCTGCTGATAGGCTTATCAGCAGCATTCATCACATATGGCTGCTGATAGGCTTATCAGCAGCATTCAACACTTGTTGCTGCTGATAGGCATATCAGCAGCCTTCAACACTTGTTGCTGCTGATAGGCATATCAGCAGCACTCAACACTTGTTGCTGCTGATAGGCTTATCAGCAGCATTCAACACTTGTTGCTGCTGATAGGCATATCAGCAGCATTCAACACAAGTTGCTGCTGATAGCTCTATTCTCTGAAGACCAAACGTTGCAGCTGACTATCCATGTGAAGCGCCTCTGACACCTTTCTGTAAAAGCAACTGCCACACTCCAAGCAGAAGGAACCTCAGTGGTGCAACCAATAAAGGACCATGACGCGCGTCTCCAAGCATGCAAACAATGATGCCTAAGAAGACGTTTCAGTAAAGTTATCTAGATTAGCCTTTGCGTGTAATTTAGATTAATAAACAAGATCAACGGCTTGTGTTAGATCTGATCCTTAGAATCAAGGGTCTGTCTTGATTCTAAGTTACTATAAATACTATGTAAACACTTCATTGTAAGTGTGCTTGCTGTGCTTTCATAGTGCTTCTTGATAGTGTTTTATTTGTAAACTTGTAATCTCAGAAGTTTAATACAACAGTGCATTTATCAGTATTCTTGCTGTTTACTTGTTTACCTTGTTGGTTGTTATTGTTTCCGCCAATATCAACTAGAATAGAATCACCTTGTAATCTTACGATCCTACAGTTGATCTCATTGTTCATTTTCTCTAACCCCTTGTACGCAACATCCAAATGAAACTGTTGATCGCTGATTTTAAGTGAATAATCACGTTTTTCTTTCTTTAAAGTTTCAATTGAATCTTTGTAACATTTTTCATTTTCCTTGTTGCTTAACGCTGCAATACGAAGGGGTTTGACTTTTTCTTGAAGCTTAGAATTTTAAACCTTTAAGCTTAGACATTTGGAACAAGAAATGATAGCAAAAGAATTGGAATCTACCTCATTCGATGAACATGATGCCTCTCCAATAGCCATGAGTGCAATTGCAGTTGTGGACTCTACTTGATCAGCCACAGAAGCTTCCCGTTCCTCAGCTTCCATCATCTCCATAATCTCAGCCATGAGACCAACCTGTGTTTGTGCAATAAGGGCATCCTCCAGATGAACACCCCAATCAAAGCTTTCATCCTGTTGACCCACCAATGCATTGGACGTTCCACCTTGACTTTGATTGCGGTTGTTAGAGTTGTACCCTTGATTGTTTCCTTGGTTGTTTCCCTGGCTTGGTCTTGTGAATCCAGAGGCAGGTGCTTTGTCCTTTTAACATTCACGAGCAAAGTGTCCAAAGTTCAGACACTTGTAGCACTTGGCCTTGGATTTGTCAAAACCAACCTTGGCATTTGAATGCCCACCAATAAAATTTCGGCCAGTTCTGTTCAGGAAACGCTTCGCCATTCTCAAGATCATGGCCATATTCCATTGAATATCCATATCCTCCATATCATCCGGATCCACCTGATTGAAGTCTTTTTCTATGGTTTCAGGATATGTGAGCTTACCGCCAATGAAGTTCTCATAGGCAAGCATGCATGATGAGAATAAAGCCACATGATCTTCATCTATCTTATCTATTGCTGATTGGTTAGCTGAAGATGTGGGAGAAGGGTTTCTTAAGGAATTCTGGTGATGAGATCCAGAACCAGAACCAGAACCAGATCCAGATGTTGCATAGCAAGAATGACCACCACAGACATTTGAGTTATCCTCTTCATGAGAGTTCCCTGAGAAAAGGACAATTCCAGAACCCGATGACTTGGCTATGGAAGACGTCCCAAAATACATAGAAGGGTCTTCTATTTGAGGTCTCCCTGAGCTCTCTTTTCGTTTTAGATTCATATCATGTGCTTGAACCTTTCCAATTGCTTCATCAATAGTTATCTCATAAAACTTTGAGTTCTCTCTCATCAAAGTGGTGTACATCTCAAACTTTGGTGGTAAGGCATCCATAAATTTCTCAACTAACTCCTCATTAGGATAGATCAGGTCATAAGCTTTCAGCTCAGTTTGTAGATGATAGAATCTAGAGATAAGCTCATCTATAGATTCATTCTCCAGATATCTGAAGCACTCATACTACTTCCTAAGAAGATCCCTCTTACTCTTCTTGATGTCGCTGTTTCCCTCGAATCTCTTCTACAAAGCCTTCCAAAGAGCCTTGGAGTTATCATATCCTCTAAGGCTGTGGAATAACTTCCTGATCAAGGCCATAGTAATAGATTCGTGTGCCTTCTTCTCTCTATCATAAACTTTATTTTCTTCTTCATCAAGTTTGGAGATAGGCTTGGGAACTTCCTCATCAAGATATGTATATGTGGGATGCTTATAACCCTCTAGAATGGGTATCCAAAGTGAAGAATCGGTATATGAGAATTAGTGCTCAAAGCGTGCTTTCCAGTTTGAATAATCATTTACATTAAACAACTTTGGTGGTTTCTGTGGGGTTCCAATTTCATTGTAATAATTAAGTAGGTTACGGAGGTTCTGAAGATTTGCCATATTGTAACACTTAGTCAAATTTCAGAAAAGTCAAAACAACTTGCGCACTTGTCTCCGGCCTTGCGCACTTAAAAAATCTGGTCTTGCGTGTTTAGAATTTGCTCTTGCTTACTTGACAAGTACGTAGGCAAAAATAATAAGTACGCATCAGATGACTTAAGTATGCAGCAAATATAGTCTTGCGTACTTGGTAAGTACGCAGCAAGACTGTACTTGTTGCCAAATAAGGTAACTACGCAGGTCACTTTTTCACCAACCCTTATCAACTTTTTCCGGTCACTGGAATCTCACCGGAGACAGAAGAAATCGAATATATGACCAAACAAAATGAGCCAAAGGGTCAAAAACTCGTTTCTAACCAACCTTTGATGCTCAAAACACTCAAATACACAAAAAAAGTCGATTTTTGAGTGATTTTTGCTTCTAAAATAGTGCTCAAGAGCTACCCCTATTTTATCATAAAAATCAACAAAAACACCCACTTTTGCTTGCAAAAACTCTGTAGGATGTATAGAAGATGCTCCTAACACACTCACAACACTCGAAATCAAGAGCAGTGCTCTAATACCACTTGTAGGTCCCCGGGTGTCTCGGATCGTTACGTGTGGGTGTGTGACTAGTCGGACCGGGTGCGGAATGCCCGTGACTAGGTGTAGAATCAAACAACACAAAGTAAACCGACAACGAAATCACATTAAAACTCCGTCTATTATAAACTTGAACGGTTACAGAGAGAAAATACTGAGTGCAAAATTTCTGAGTGCATATCTTCTGTCAACCTATTCTATTTATACTAGACATGTTGCCTGCGTACTTGTTAAGTGCGCAGGGCTTTGTTCCTGCGTACTTAGCAAGTACGCAGACAATGTTCTTGCGTACTTGCTAAGTACGCAGGTTGAGCAACCTGCGCACTTGTTAAGTGCGCACAACACTTAACAAAGACGAATACAACGAAAAGTACCTACGAACATGATTACAACTCGATAAACCAATACATACAGATGCTGATATACAAATACAAATACATAACGACAATACAAAAATAAAAACAATCTTTAGAGTGCTTGTCAAAAGAATTGCTTCAACAAACTCCCCCTTGACAGCAACTCTGGAGATGTCTACACAGCTTTAGAGTAAACAGCTTCAGAGTGATTGTCACAAGAATTGCTTCCACAAACACCCCCTTGACAGCAGCTCTGGAGTTGTCTTCAGTCTCTACCATCTGTATGCAAGTAGTATTTGTCTAATAGCGTAGTATTAAAGGTTCCCCAAGGTCAAAATCCATGAGCTCAAGGACGACTATGTCAAATTTGAGCTCCGTGATTGTCTTTTCCAAACTTCTCTTGTTGGCCATCTCCTTAGCTTCTATGTCATCGTACATTGCTGCACTAAGTTGTACTGCCGAATCTATAGTTGTAGGTGCAGTAGTTTTTACTAAGGTTCGAACTTTAGGGGTAGGCCTTGAATATAGCACTTAATCCTCCTAGATTCAGGAGTCACTAGATGTGGCACCATTTAGCCATCTCATTGAATTTGCTGGTATACTCTTGATGGGTGAGGTTTCTAGCTTCAAACCATTGAAACTATGTCTCAATCTTGTCCACTGCATTTTGTGGACAGTATCTCTTTACTATCAATGCTTTCAAATCTTCCTATTTCATCCTATCGGTGTATTCCTCTCCTTTGGTTTGCTTGACTGACTCCCAACAGTCAAGTGCATCTTCTTCAAATGAGTGCGTAGCAAATTTAACTGCTTGTAACCTCCATGATTTTCTAGCATTATTCCATTCTATTTTAGATAATAATAACACTTCATTTCAAACCCGTACTTGTCACATTAATTATTATTATTTTAACGAGTATTAATTCAAAGTTTCATTCTTATTGTTACATAATATTTTCTAATTGTACATATATAACATATGTATGTATATTTATATATATATATATATTGGGTTTGAGATCATAAGCAAGATACTACATATAGGGTTTGGAGTTAGTGAACAAAGAATTTGATCATGTTGATGTATTGGATTTTTGGTTGTTGATTGAACTTATGTAATGAAATCATGATTTAATGAACCTATGAAATTATAGTTGATCATGTGCTTATGAACAGTCTACACGTCCACCCCGACGTATTCCGCCGTCGGTTGGGTTGTGATAGATTGGTATCAGAGTCATGGTTATAGGGAATTAGGTTATTAGACACACATGACCTAGACTATAACCTAGGAGTCCCCAAACATGAGTTTAACTCGTGTCTTTTACTAGGAACTCCACTCTATACTCCACTTACATGTCTACATTTGCCTATTTCGATCTACGTAGTGCAAATACATGAACTACAGCATTCAAGAGACTACATGAAACTATTTGAAACTACATGGACTACTTGAAACATATTTTTAGTCTACAACCTTAGGATACGCTTGTGTAATTATGCTACATATTATCTAGCGTATTACATTGCATGATACAACACAATTTCTCTTATGTGCTATGTTACTTGATAACCTACATGTTTACAAAAACTACTACTCCTGTGATACCTTATTAGCTACACTATTTGAATTGTTTGCACAATACCTATTTGATATCACTAGATGCTATCCTAAGTTTTTCCATACACACCTTCGTCTTTACACATCATCACAAGTCACTTATGGAAAGATTCAAACTCCTAGACCCAATGCCAATTAAAATTTTAAAATCCCGTCAAAGTTTTGGGTTCTGAAAATTAGTAGAGAACATATGCAATCCGGAAGGGTGGATGCTTGTACCTTGGGTCTTCTGTCTAGGAAAGAATTTCATATAAATCCACATCAACCGAATGATCCGCATGCTTCCCTGGGAATTCCTGAAGTGAGTTGTAACATTTCTGATTTTTAGTATCCGTATTTCAATTCAATGTAATGCATTTCAAATTCAATTCTAGTGCACTATTTTGTTCTATTCGTACCATCAATTAAACACTATACTTCCATGCAAATCCACAAATTTTACTCGGTTATATTCTATTAAAACACTACATAAGTACCTATTTATACAAATACGTCAAAGACTAAAGTTACAAGGTCTGACGTTGAAAATTTACAAGAAACCCTAATAGGCACCTTCGCGCCTCGTTCTGGCACGGTCGCGTGCCTTGCTTCGGAACGGTCGCGCCCGGTGCCTTGGCACGGTCGCGCCTCATATTGGCACGGTCGCGCCTCTCATCAGTTGAAACGTAAATACAGACTTTAATCACAGAGACGTTCGATTTCATAACCGTTCGACGCATTTTCACCATTAACAAACTCAATTAGCTCTTTTAATCATAACAATTACAGCAAATAAACAAAATTTCGTCGATTCAACTCATAACCATCCAATTCTATCACAAGACCGTCGAATTTACCATTCTGATTATGATTCTCATAAACCAACATTCTATCAATCCTCTCTGGAGCTCCCGGGAACACCGAGTCAGTCGGAATTGCAGAAGAAGGCGCCGGAAACCGAACCCGTCGCCGAAATTTCTCTCTACCGAACACTGTCAATTCGTCGTCCTTCCGGGTAATTGAAACCTCTCACACTTACGTTTTAGTCTACTAATCAAAAGCCCTAATCTAATTTAGTCTTACAAAACAGGAATCATCACGAACCAGTGTCTAATTTTCGTTCAAAAAAGATTTAATCGAATCGAATCTTAGACACGCTTTAAATACAATTAATCTCTACAAAAAGATTCATGATGATCTAATGGGTGAATGCCCCATGAATTCCGACATTTACAATATAATAATTAGTCAAATTGAATCTGTTTTGGAACAGACACGGTCGCGCTAATCATATAGCGCGGTCGTGCTTCATGAGACACGGTCGCGCCAAATACCAGCGTGGTCGTGCCTCACACACTCAGACCCAGTCATACCTTTGGCTAGACTTGGTCATGCCTCAAAACCCTACACACGGTCGTGCCTAGTCCAGGACACGATCGTGCCTAGAGAACAATCCAATTGTGCATTCTGTTTGATCAACACGGTTGCGCCCTGACTAGCATGGTCGCGCTCGTGGTTCGTGCACGATCATGCCCTTCCCAGGCACGGTCGTGTGTGAGTTAAATTTTTGACAGAATTAAAATTTTATATATCTTTCAAACAATAAATATTCTGATTAAATTACAAAATAAAAATAATTGATTTTTATAAAAAAGAATGCATTTAGTCCTATTTAGAAAGATCAAATATTTAATCTTGGAATAAATAGAAAATTATTTATTTAAAATTTATAAAATATAATTTACATTTATTGTTAAACCTTAAAAAGTATTTTAATGGTTACGTTACATATATTATAAATAAATAAATAAAGAAATGATTATTTATTTAACTTATATTTAAACAAAAAACAATTAATTATTTATACTAAATTATAACTAATACTTACAATGTTTTCATAAACAATAATTATTTACATTACTTATTTAATTATTCAAACTCAAACCTTAATCAAAATATTCTAAAAATATTCTTTCAAACTTTATATTTTATTCAATACTTTCAATTACAAATCAATGACTTTTTACACAAGTCCAAATGCAACTTTAGACTTAAACTTTTGTGCACACTATTAATACCATATACATTACACTTTAGGTTAACTTGTGCGTTTCAAGGATCCTTATTACTATCTAGTATCTTTTGTTAGCTACGCCTTCGAACCAAGTGAGTATACATAGCCCCTTTTACTCTTTTACACTTTTGGGGTGAAACATGAACTCTATCAAATTACATGTTTACATTTACACAAACAACACAAATACAAATCCTATTTACATTCATGTGTGCAATTTGAGCTTTATGCCCGAGTGCTATGTGTGCTAACTTTTGTGAACACTTATGTGCAATCATTAACTATTCAAGCCGACGGTTTTCAATGATAGATCTATTGAGTCTGACAAACCCACCCAGATTGGGGTGATTGATACCGACAACACAATTTTGCATGCTAGTTACAAAGGTTTGATTGTACTTGGTTACACAATAGCTGCTCCCCATAAATGCCTTACTTATCATTTTATGTATGGATTTGTTTTACAAACTATATGCTATCTACATACAAACCTATCTTATACTCACCAACTTTTTAGTTGACTTTATTTTATTCATGTTTCAGGTACTAATGTGTGAGTTTGATCAAGATGTGCTACACTTAGGCTTTGGACTTAGCTAATTTGAATAAGGAAGTCTATGTTTTGAAATATTGTTTCTGTCTTGGATTTGGTTTTGTTTGAATGATTGTAATGGAATTTGAAGTTTAATATATTTCAATTTAGTCAACCTTGTGCTTATGAACAACCCCGATGATTCCGCCCCGATGATTCCGCCATCGGTCGGGGTGTGACAGATTGATATCAGAGCCTTGGTTATAGGGAATTAGGTTATTAGACACCTTGACCTAGCCTATAACTTTAGGACACCCACTTATGCCATGCTTCATGTTTATATGATTATGTGCTACATGTTACGTGTTACATGTTATGTGTTACATGCTATGTGTTACATGCTTACTATGATTAGTTATTATTTCATTTTTGATGCATTACTTGTTAAAAGTTCATGACTTATTAGGATATCCTTAAATAATAATTAAATAAACAATATCCCTTTCTTATATCCTAAAACCTCATAATATTCTTATCTCCTTCTCTATCTATATCTTTCTTAGCATGTGGAAACTTCATGAAGCTAAATCTATAAAATTTATTTATCTCCTCGTTAAGGTTTTTAAACTTTGTTAATTATTTGAGGACACGTGCAATCTGGAAGGGTGACACCTGTATTTTGGGTTTTCTATCTAGGAAAGCATTTCGCATAAATCCCAATCAACCGAGGGACCCGTATGCTTTCCTGGGAATTCCCGAGATGAGTGTTTACTTATAGGCTAAAGCATGTCTCCTTAAAATTATATAAGTTTAATTAACCTTAATGTGTCATAGTATTCGAGTTATTATATCACTATTTGAGTACAATCCAAACTATGATTATCTATTTATTTTGTTATCTTATTCTATTAAATCCAAACAATTCTCATAAGTTCTTACATCTTTTCTTGTCTGGTGAAAATCTGTAGAATGCCTCCTCGTCGTGCTCCCGCGGCCAACACCAATATCGACATTGCTGCTATTCTTGTACAACTCGTGACACAACTCACTCAAGCTAATAGCTCCATCAATGGCAACAATGGTGGTAATGTTAGTAATAGTGGAAATGGTGGCAATGGTGGAAATGATGGTAACAACCCATCTCAATGCATTTTCAAGCATTTCAACTCGTGTAATCCTCCCAAGTTTTATGGTACCGAAGGAGCTACTGGACTTCTTCAATGGTTCGAAAGTATTAAGAACACCTTTCTCAATAGTGACTGTCCCGACAACCTTCGTGTTCGTCATGCCATAAGTGTCCTACAAAAACGGGCACTCACGTGGTGGAATGGAGAGAAAAGAAATAGAGGCATGGATGTAGCAATGTCCTTACCTTGGGATGAAGTTAAAAGGCTAATGACCGAGGAATTCTGTCCTCGAAATGAAGTGAAGAAACTTGAAGCCGAAATTTGGGATCTTGCCCAAGATAGTGGCGAAAGCTTGGCATATACAACTCGGTTTCACGAGTTAAGTCTTCTCGTGCCCCACATGGTCACTCCTTTGTCCCGCTGCATTGAAAAGTATATTGGGGGACTACCTAGGCAAATTCAAGATACTGTCCTAGGAAGAAATCCTGCAACACTTGGGGATGCGATCCGTTTGTCCGCTACCTTAACCGATAATCATGTGAAGGCGGGGACTCTTACTAAAAAGGGCACCAAGAAAGTCTCCGACACTGCAACTCCTTCCACCCACAACAAAGAAGCCATAACTGAACCCTCCCGACATAATAAGAAGAGAAAGGCTAGAAATTTTGCGGTGGTCACTCCTGCTATTCCTGTTAACCAAGCTGCACCTATGGTTCAAGCACCGGCCAAAAAGCCATATGTTGGAATCTACCCACTTTGTGCCACTTGCAATTACCATCATCCCCAAAGCATCCCATGTCGCCTTTGTACTTATTGTGGGAGATATGGCCATACGGTCAATGTTTGTAGGGCCAAAGCTCTTGCGGGCCAAGTCAACCCACCAAACCAAACCAACACCCAAGTGACTAATCAAGGTACTCCCGCTATTGCAAATGGGCGTGCATGTTATGAATGTGGCAACCCGAACCATTTCCGTGATCAATGCCCAAGATTTGCCAATGCTAGACAAGGTGGAGCTCGTGGGCGTGCTTTCAACGTAAACGCCAACGAAGCTCAAGCCAACAATGACGTGGTCAATGGTACGTTCTTTGTAAATAGTCAATGTACCTCCATTTTATTTGATACCGGTGCTGATAAGAGTTTTGTGTCACTTAACTTTGAACCTTTACTTGCCAAGACACGATCTCAATTAGAGAAAACCTTCACTGTCGAAATAGCAAATGGTAACTCACTTACAATCGAGTCTATTATCTATGACTGTTCTCTAGAACTTAATGAACGTACATTCCCAATCAATCTTGTACCAATGCCATTAGGAAGTTTTGATATCATCATAGGCATGGATTGGCTAACAAATCATCATGCCGAAGTCATCTGTTTCGAGAAGTGTATTCGAATACCTCTACCATCGGGAGAAACACTAAGAGTATTTGGTGAAAAGCCTTACAAAGGGCTTAAATTAATGTCATGCACTACTGCTCAAAAGTACTTACGAAAGAAGTACGTGGCCTTTTTGGCCCATATAGCTCAAAAAGATGTCAAAAAGAAGAGTATTCAAGACATCCCCATTATCCGAGATTTTCCCAAAGTGTTCCCCGAAGATTTATCCGGTCTTCCACCCGTTCGACAAGTAGAATTTCGCATTGATCTTGTGCCCGGAGCTAACCCCGTGGCTAGATCTCCTTACCGTCCTGCACCTTCTGAAACGCAAGAACTTGCAAGTCAACTTCAAGAGCTCTCTGACAAGGGATTCATTCGTCCAAGTCATTCACCGTGAGGTGCACCCGTCTTGTTCGTCAAAAAGAAAGATGGATCATTCCGCATGTGTATTGACTACCGCGAACTCAACAAACTTACCATCAAGAACCGTTACCCTTTGCCTAGAATTGATGACCTCTTTGATCAACTTCAAGGTTCTACTTGCTTCTCTAAGATTGATCTCCGATCCGGTTATCACCAACTCCGTGTGCAAGAAGACGATATTCCAAAGTCTGCCTTCCGAACAAGGTATGGTCATTACGAGTTCATGGTTATGCCTTTTGGACTAACCAATGCACCCGCAGTTTTCTTGGACCTCATGAATCGTGTGTGCAAACCGTACCTTGATAAGTTCGTAATCGTTTTCATCGATGACATCTTAATCTATTCCAAGACTAAAGCCGATCATGAGCAACATCTTAGATTGGTTTTGGATCTCTTGAAGAAAGAACAACTATATGCCAAATTCTCCAAATGTGAATTTTGGCTAAGGGAAGTTCAATTTCTTGGTCACATCGTCAACGATAAGGGTATTCATGTTGACCCTGCTAAGATCAAAACGGTTAAAAATTGGAATGCCCCGAAGACTCCCACTGAAGTTCGTTCATTTCTTAGTCTTGCGGGATATTACCGTCGTTTCATCTCAAACTTCTCTAAGATTGTTGTCCCCCTTACCGCTTTGACCCACAAGGGTAAAACTTATGAATGGGGACCAAAACAAGAAGAAGCTTTCCAAACTCTCAAGCAAAAGTTGTGCAATGCTCCTATCTTGACTCTCCCTGATGGGAATGATGATCTAGTTGTCTACTGTGATGCTTCCAACCAAGGTCTTGGTTGTGTCCTCATGCAACGAGGCAAAGTAATCGCCTACGCATCACGACAACTCAAGATTCACGAGAAGAATTATACGACGCACGATATCGAGTTGGGTGCGATCGTATTCGCATTGAAGATCTGGAGACATTATCTCTATGGCATGAAATGCGTGGTGTTCACCGACCACAAAAGTCTCCAACACATCTTCAACCAAAAGGAACTCAATATGATACGACGACGTTGGGTTGAACTCCTTAACGACTATGACTGTGAGATTCGTTACCATCCCGGCAAAGCGAATGTTGTAGCCGACGCTTTGAGTCGAAAGGACCATGTCATGCTTCAATGTGTCCGTATTCAAACCGACATTCAAAACCGCATCTTAGAAGCTCAACACGTCTCGGTCACCGAGGGTAACATGTATGAGGAAATGTCGTGTGGTGTTGAACTCCAACTTGAATCAAAACCCATTGGCTTACTTTATTACCTGAACCGTACTTGGGTTCCCGATCGCGATGATCTCCGTACATTTCTTATGAACAAGTCTCACAAGACTCGTTATTCTATTCATCCTGGTGCGGATAAAATGTACCAAGACCTTCGCCAGCAATATTGGTGGCCCGGTATGAAGAAAGACATTGCCCTTTATGTTGCCAAATGTTTAACCTGCTCCAAAGTCAAAGCTGAACATCAACGTCCTTCTGGTTTGCTTGAACAACCTGAAATTCCCGTGTGGAAATGGGAGAACTTAGCTATGGATTTTATTACCAAACTCCCTCGCACCTCGAGTGGCTATGATAGCATTTGGGTGATCATTGATCGTCTCACCAAATCTGCCCATTTCTTGCCTATCCACGAAGACTATAAGGTTGAGAAACTAGCCCGAATTTACATTGATGAAATTGTGAGCCGTCATGGTGTTCCCTTGAACATAATATCCGATCGAGATGCCCGGTTCACTTCTCGATTTTGGCAATCTCTCCAAACTGCTCTTGGCACACGATTGGATTTGAGCACGGCTTACCATCCTCAAACTGATGGTCAGACCGAGCGAACAATCCAAACTCTTGAAGACATGCTTAGAGCTTGTGTAATCGATTTTGGTGGCAATTGTGATTCACATTTATCCCTCATTGAGTTCTCCTACAATAATAGCTACCACACGAGTATCAACATGGCTCCATTTGAAGCTCTCTATGGTCGCAAGTGTCATTCTCCTATCTGTTGGAACGAGATTGGTGAAGCACAAATCACCGGTCCCGAGCTAATTCAAGAAACATCCGACAAGATTATCCAAATCCGTGACAACGTTCGAGTAGCGAGAAGTCGGCAAAAGAGTTATGCCGACAAACGTCGAAAACCCTTGGAATTCCTAGTCGGTGACCTTGTTCTTCTTAAGGTGTCCCCGTGGAAGGGTGTGATCCGTTTTGGAAAGAAAGGCAAGTTAGCACCTCGCTATGTTTGTCCATTCAAGATCCTTGAAAGGATTGGGAAAGTGGCTTACAAACTCGAGTTACCTCCATCTTTTGGCAATGTGCATCCTACATTTCATGTATCTAATCTGAAGAAATATCTCGCTGATGAGAATCTCCATATACCACTTGATGACGTGCGCATTGATGAAACGATGCACTTCGTTGAGAAACCGGTAGAAATTATGGATCGTGAAATCAAGCAACTCAAGCGAAGTCGTATTCCTATTGTCAAAGTTCGTTGGGAGTCTAAGCGTAATTCACTTGGGAACGAGAGGCCCAAATGAAACTCAAGTACCCCCACCTTTTTACTGATGTCGTAGCTTCCTCTAGCTAAATTTCGGGACGAAATTCCCTCAACATGGGGAGACTGTAACATTTCTGATTTTTAGTATCCGTATTTCAATTCAATGTAATGCATTTCAAATTCAATTCTAGTGCACTGTTTTGTTCTATTCGTACCATCAATTAAATACTATACTTCCATGCAAATCCATAAATTTTACTCGGTTATATTCTATTAAAACACTACATGTCACACCCCAACCGACGGCGGAATCATCGGGGCGAGACATGTAGACTGTTCATGAGCACAAGGTTGACTAGATTGTAATATATTAAATCCATTTCCATTCAAACAAACATGAAACAAGTTCAAAGTACATAATGAATTACAATTTGTCTTTGATTTAATATTAACTAGGTCCAAAGCCTATGTGTAGCATGTCTTGATCCAGCTCATATAAAAGCACCTGAAACATGAATAAAATAAGGTCAACTAAAAAGTTGGTGAGTATAACACAGGTTTGTACATAGGTAGCATATAATTTGTAAACCAAATCCTTTACATAACATGATAAATAAGGCATTTATGGGGAGCAGCTATTGTGTAACCAAGTACAATCAAACCTTTGTAACTAGCATGCAAAAATTGTGTTGTCGGTTTCAATCACCGCGCACCTGGGTGGGTTTGTCAGACTCAATAGATCTATCATTGAAAATCGTCGCTTGTATAGTTAATGATTGCACATAATCACATACAAAGGTTAGCACACCTAGCACTCGGGCATAAAGCTCAAATTGCACACATGAATGTAAATAGGATTTGTACTTTGTGTTGTTTGTGTAAATGTAATGTGTAATTTGAATAATGTTCATGTTTCACCCCAAAAGTGTAAAAGAGTAAAAGGGGCTATGAAATACCCACTTGATTTGAAGGCGTAGCTAACACGAGATACTAGAAAGTAATGTGATCCTTGTATCGCACAACGTTAACCTAGAGTGTAATGTATATTGCATTAATAATGCACAATAGTCTAAGTCTAAGTCTAAGGTTGAATTGGATAAAGTTAGTGATTGGTACTTGGAAGTATTGTATAAAACGGAAAATTTGAAATGAATATTTTTACAACATTTTGAATAAGGTTTGAGTTTGGAATAATTAAATAAGTAAATTAATTAATTATTGTTTATGAGAATAATGTAAGTATTAGATGTAATTAAGTATAACTAAATAAATGTTTTTGTTTAATTATAAATCAGATAAATAATTATTACCTTATTCATCTATTTATAAAATGTAACTTAGACATTAAAATATTATTTAAGTGTAGGGTTTATAATTTAAAGGTTGAAACTTTAATTAAATAATTTCCATTTATTTTAAGATTAAATACTTGATCTTTTTAAATAAAGATAATACGCATTTTATAAATTCAACTATTTTTATTTTGAAAATTAACTTGAAATACTAATTGTTTAAAAAATATAGAAATTTTAAGGATTCTGTGAACACACACGACCGTGCCTAGACAGGGCACGATCGTGCTCGGGCCACGGGCGCGACCGCGCTAGTTAGGGCGCGACTGTGTTGATCAACAGAGGACATAGCTAGACAAATCACTAGGCACGACCGTGCCTTGTACAGGCACGACCGTGTCTATGCTTCAGGGGCACGACCAAGTCTAGCCAACGAGCGTGACTGGGTCTGAGCAGGAGGCACGACCGCGCTGGAAGTCGACACGACCGCGTCTCCTGAGGCACGACCGTGCTAGATTATTAGCGCGACCGTGTCTCTTTCAAAACAGAAATGAATTGATTGATCCTTATATTGATGGTGTCAGAATTGATAGGGCTTTCATTCACTAGGTCATTAAAAGTCTTTTGGTGTAGATTAATTGTTTTTAAAACATGTTTAGGACCGGATTCGATTAAACTATTTTGAATGAAAATATGGTTTCTGGTTCGAGTAGATTTTATATTGAATTCCCAAATTAGATTAGGGCTTTGGATCTATAGAATAAATAGAAGGTTTAGAAGGTTTCAATTACCCTGAACGACGATGGATTGGTAGCTTACGGTAGAAAGGAGTTCCGGTGTGACGAATTTTGTCTCCGGCGTCTCCTGCTGCAATTCCGGCTCAACTAGTGTACTCGTGAGTTTCAGTGAGGATCGTGTGATGTTTATCGTTTGTTTACTTGAGAGAATATGGATCGAAAGGAAGAAATTTGTGGTTTCGTTTAGTTTTCTTGATATGAATCGGTTCCAAATGATAATGGTTGTAATTGGCAGTGTAATTGTCTTTGTTAATGGATATTAAGTGGAATCAGTTACGGGAAACCAACGATCGGGCGATTAAAGCTGCAGTTACGTTTTCTCAGACATGAGGCGCGACCGTGCCAACAATAGACGCGACCGTGCCAACAATAGACGCGACCGTGCCAGACGAGCGCGACTGTACCAACATGAGGCGCGACCGTGCCTACTAGGGTTTCTGGTTATTTACAAAATCAGCCCTTGCAAGTTCAGCTTTGACAGAATTAGCTTGGTTAGGATTTAACAGAACACCTAACGGGATTACTAACTGAGTTAACTCTAGGAGGTGTTACCATGTGCTTTGAGTTCTAAAACTTTGAATTAAAGTATGATCGGCTAACAATTTAATGATGCGTAGGTTTGAACAAGTATAGGGTCTAGCATTGTATTGTTATTAAAATAAGTTAGAATAGGGTCGAAAAATCAGGAATGTTACAGTCTCCCCATGTTAAGGGAATTTCGTCCCGAAATTTAACTAACGGAGGCTGCAAAAATCAAGAAAGAGGAGGGAGTTTTGGGTTCTCGGGTAGTTTTGAGTGTTGGATTATGGGGTGTGTAACATGACTTAAGCCTGATACTTTGAATATGAAGGGTGATAATAAATTTTGTTTTGAAATGAAGATTGTCGAATAAAAATTTGAATTCTAAATGTGAGATGTGTTACTTGGAATTGATTTGATGGGATTTGATATTTAGAGTTTGTGTAAGATATAGTCTAATATGTTCTAAATTGTTAGTGGGTAAGAGATTTCATAACCATTGGTCTGGGTCAAAACCTCACGTGACACGAACAACGCTACTTATGATAATATGATAGGTTTTAGGTCATAACACACGACAAAATTTCACTATAGCTTCCATGTGCTGATTTTTATAATTCCGTGTGCACCCGTAATTATTTAAATCATCGTATGGTCCGTATAGATTGTTTCGTTGTGTGCGGGTAAGGGGGCATAATTTCACTATGACCACGTATATTGTTTACACATAAAAAGTCGTTAACAAGTAACTATGTCCCTAATCAGGTCAGTTCGCAACTAAAGAGTAGTAAAGTAGTAACACTTAAAGTTTCTTTGTTTGCTCGTGTTTGAACAAGAATACGTCAATCCCCGAGTCGTTTCAATGTATTATGGTCTTCAACTTTGGTGTATAAAGTGCATGACCATGTCTTGTGTAGAATGTAATCAATCCATTGCAATAATTGTAAGCAGATTTTTGTTTCGAGTATATAGTAAGCACACAAGTCTCATGTATGATCTAGTGTCACGTAGCTCGTAATCAAATAAGTCTCATATATAGCGTAAATAATTAAGCGTCTTGTATTTTGTAAGTCAATGAACTCTGATGTGTAATGTAAACAACATAGTATTTTGTGTATAGTAGAAAATGAATTTCATGTAGAGTATTGGCAACTTAGCATCATGTATATTGTACAATGTGCACATCTTAGTGTAATATACTTCGTAACCAAATAAGTTTCATGAATAGTGTGGTCAATCTAGAATTATGTATCAATGAAGCAATTCTTATGTATCATGTATATTGCAAACAACTATGTTTCGTGTATCATGTGCTCAATCCAGTAGCATGTGTATTGCAAATAAACGTGTTTCGTGCATTACGTAATCAATCGAGTAAGTTGTGATTTGTAGGCAACTAGTTTCATGTATCATGTAATTTGTGTAGCATTGGATATATTGAGAATAGTTGAGTTTCATGTACCATATGGTTGCGTTGGATATATTATGAACGTGTATACGTAGGTATTGAACTTCACGTGCGATGTATATTAACGGGTTTCGCATGTGTTCGAGTGTTGCGGACAAACGTGTTGTTTGGTGTTCTTGCATAATGTGGTAGTTGGGTTCGAATTCTCAAATCTCATTGAAGTTGATGGGGATGGATAACGTTTACGCTGTACGATCGTCTCTTGAAGTGACAAGTGGAAGGTAACGAGGAGGTTCTGAAAATATTCGGGGAAGCGTGTTTACAATTACTGATCTTTGTTTGAAAATAGGAAGTGGTAAATTATTCTTGATTGTGGATATATAAAGTAGTGAAACCATTGGATCACATAATTTAAATAAGTAGACAATTTATGGAAAAATTCTTTTAAATTTTCAACTATCAACAAGAGAATATTTTTAAGCGAAATTATTGGCTAAACAATTAGTCGTATATTAATTTAGCCAGGGTTTAGAAATATTTACTTAAACGAGGAAAACCATAATTATTTATCAATTCGAAATAATATATATATTTATATATATATATATATATATTTTTTATAAAATCGGTTGTATTAACTTTCCTTATCAGGTGGAAAGTTTTATGGAAAATTTATGTTTTTGATACTATCTAAAAGTTTGATAAACATTTTGTTTGAACAAGATAGCGAGGTCTTGTTTAAATCGAACAATAGGATGATTTGTTTATGAAGGAGATTGTTGGTAGTGTACTAAATCGTATTGAATGAAGAAGGTGATACTTGAGAAATTTTGATGAAAATATGATGGGTGTAATTCACACTCAACGTATTGAATTTATGAATAATAACTTTGGAAAATATAAAATTTAGTAATGCTGAAACGTATTCAAAACACAGGGAAATGTTCTCAAACTGAAATAAATAAGAAAATAATCCTGTTAACGCCTCTTGTAGTTTTCCACTAGAAGGAGAATAATTCCCAAGGCGAGCACCGCTTCGAGGATGGAGATTAATTCCTTTTGGTATCCTAATTGGTTTGCTAGGCTATTCCTTGTCCTTGCAAGTCGTGCATTAACCCTTGCTCCATTCTTTGCCTCTCAAATTCTGTGGTCCTTACATATTGGTGCGTGTCATTGATTGGAAATTCGATAGTACTAGTGAGTGCCATGATATGCCCTACTCAAGGATTAGAGTAATATGGGTCGGGCATTAGATATGGGTCTCTTAGTGGGAGTGGTAGTTGATTGTGGGGATGGGGTGTCTGATACGGGTTTCTGGGCGCGGCTGATCCAGGTGTTCGAAGTCTTGGGCCGGTGTTCCTAATCCAATCTACCCTTACATCAAACCTTGATCTAGCAGCTGCGGGTGTTGGTGATCGATGTACGGGTGATCCGGTGTCTTCTTCCCAATCAGACTCTTCTTCGGGACGGCATACCGGGGAGGTAGGAGAGTAGGAGTCCATACTTAGCAGGAAAACAATGGAAAGGTTGTAAGCGATAATAAAATACTGAGTGTCAAATGTAGGAGTTCTCATAGGTTTAGAGTTTGACTAGTCATAACGCCGAACCTTCACAATGGTATTTTAGAAATACACTTGACCTATAAGCAATGCATCCCTGAAGAGAATTCCCAGGAAAGAGGGGTGGGTCACTAGGACACACTTAAGTACCCTATCTTTCCTTAGCCAGAATCCCTCATGGGCCTACACACTCTTCCAGCCATCATGTATTAATAACACTATTGTTGGGCTCGTGGTCATGATGAGAATTGTTGTGAACTGGGCCTTGTGGCCTGAAAGTAAGGTTTATGCATTTCAGTGGCTTTTGCTTCTTGGAGGATAGATTGACTGCTTAGTTTATTATTGATGGACATCAGGCCCAATAGTTTAAAATTTTGTTGTTTAGAAGAGTTGTGGTATTATGTATGTGAGTTTAGGGGTGCATGAATAACTAAGTGTGTATGAGTGTGTGAGGAAACTTAGAATAGCACTTTTAAATAAGTTAAATAGGTAGCAATGAATAGGAGAAAAAGTGGGCAGGTAAAGTGACACATAGATTATTAAGTATTGTATCATATGATGTAGTTATATAGTAAAACATGTAAGAATATTCACATACAAATAATCATATAGCATGTAGATAGTAATGAGTGTAAACACAAAAGTTATCAAATAGTGTGACACATAAGTCATTATGTATTGTATCACGTAGTGTAAATACTTATGATAGCATGTAAAAATATTTACACAAGAACTAATAATGTAACATGTAGTAGCATGGGATTGTATGGGTGTCCTAAAGTTATAGTCTAGGTCAAGAGTGTCTAATAACCTAATTCCCTATAACCAAGGCTCTGATACCAATCTGTTACACCCCAACCGACGGCGGAATCATCGGGGCGGGACATGTAGACTGTTCATGAGCACAAGGTTGACTAGATTGTAATATATTAAATCCATTTCCATTCAAACAAACATGAAACAAGTTCAAAGTACATAATGAATTACAATTTGTCTTTGATTTAATATTAACTAGGTCCAAAGCCTATGTGTAGCATGTCTTGATCTAGCTCATATGAAAGCACCTGAAACATGAATAAAATAAGGTCAACTAAAAAGTTGGTGAGTATAACACAGGTTTGTATATAGGTAGCATATAATTTGTAAACCAAATCCTTTACATAACATGATAAATAAGGCATTTATGGGGAGCAGCTATTGTGTAACCAAGTACAATCAAACCTTTGTAACTAGCATGCAAAAATTGTGTTGTCGGTTTCAATCACCGCGCACCTGGGTGGGTTTGTCAGACTCAATAGATCTATCATTGAAAACCGTCGGCTTGTATAGTTAATGATTGCACATAATCGCATACAAAGGTTAGCACACCTAGCACTCGGGCATAAAGCTCAAATTGCACACATGAATGTAAATAGGATTTGTACTTTGTGTTGTTTGTGTAAATGTAATGTGTAATTTGAATAATGTTCATGTTTCACCCCAAAAGTGTAAAAGAGTAAAAGGGGCTATGAAATACCCACTTGATTTGAAGGCGTAGCTAACACGAGATACTAGAAAGTAATGTGATCCTTGTATCGCACAACGTTAACCTAGAGTGTAATGTATATTGCATTAATAATGCACAATAGTCTAAGTCTAAGTCTAAGGTTGAATTGGATAAAGTTAGTGATTGGTACTTGGAAGTATTGTATAAAACGGAAAATTTGAAATGAATATTTTTACAACATTTTGAATAAGGTTTGAGTTTGGAATAATTAAATAAGTAAATTAATTAATTATTGTTTATGAGAATAATGTAAGTATTAGATGTAATTAAGTATAACTAAATAAATGTTTTTGTTTAATTATAAATCAGATAAATAATTATTACCTTATTCATCTATTTATAAAATGTAACTTAGACATTAAAATATTATTTAAGTGTAGGGTTTATAATTTAAAGGTTGAAACTTTAATTAAATAATTTCCATTTATTTTAAGATTAAATACTTGATCTTTTTAAATAAAGATAATACGCATTTTATAAATTCAACTATTTTTATTTTGAAAATTAACTTGAAATACTAATTGTTTAAAAAATATAGAAATTTTAAGGATTCTGTGAACACACACGACCGTGCCTAGACAGGGCACGATCATGCTCGGGCCACGGGCGCGACCGCGCTAGTTAGGGCGCGACTGTGTTGATCAACAGAGGACATAGCTAGACAAATCACTAGGCATGACCGTGCCTTGTACAGGCACGACCGTGTCTATGCTTCAGGGGCACGACCAAGTCTAGCCAACGAGCATGATTGGGTCTGAGCAGGAGGCACGACCGCGCTGGAAGTCGACCCGACCGCGTCTCCCGAGGCACGACCATGCTAGATGATTAGCGCGACCGTGTCTCTTTCAAAACAGAAACGAATTGATTGATCCTTATATTGATGGTGTCAGAATTGATAGGGCTTTCATTCACCAGGTCATTAAAAGTCTTTTGGTGTAGATTAATTGTGTTTAAAACATGTTTAGGACCGGATTCGATTAAACTATTTTGAATGAAAATATGGTTTCTGGTTCGAGTAGATTTTATATTGAATTCCCAAATTAGATTAGGGCTTTGGATTTATAGAATAAATAGAAGGTTTAGAAGGTTTCAATTACCCTGAACGACGATGGATTACGGTAGAAAGGAGTTCCGGCGTGACGAATTTTGTCTCCGGCGTCTCCTGCTGCAATTCCAGCTCAACTAGTGTACTCGTGAGTTTCAGTGAGGATCGTGTGATGTTTATCGTTTGTTTACTTGAGAGAATATGGATCGAAAGGAAGAAATTTGTGGTTTCGTTTAGTTTTCTTGAGATGAATCGGTTCCAAATGATAATGGTTGTAATTGGCAGTGTAATTGTCTTTGTTAATGGATATTACGTGGAAATCAGTTACGGGAAACCAACGATCGGGCGATTAAAGCTGCAGTTACGTTTTCTCAGACATGAGGCACGACCGTGCCAACAATAGACGCGACCGTGCCAGACGAGGCGCGACCGTGCCAACATGAGGCGCGACCGTGCCTACTAGGGTTTCTGGTTATTTACAAAATCAGCCCTTGCAACTTCAGCTTTGACAGAATTAGCTTGGTTAGGATTTAACAGAACACCTAACGGGATTACTAACTGAGTTAACTCTAGGAGGTGTTACCATGTGATTTGAGTTCTAAAACTTTGAATTAAAGTATGATCGGCTAACAATTTAATGAGGCGTAGGTTTGAACAAGTATAGGGTCTAGCATTGTATTGTTATTAAAATAAGTTAGAATAGGGTCGGAAAATCAGGAATGTTACACTACATAAGTACCTATTTATACAAATACGTCAAAGACTAAAGTTACAAGGTCTGATGTTGAAAATTTACAAGAAACCCTAATAGGCACGGTCGCGCCTCGTTCTGGCACGGTCGCGCCAAGTGCTATGGCACGGTCGCGCGCCTTGCTTCAGAACGGTCGCGCCCGGTGCCTTGGCACGGTCGCGCCTCATATTGGCACGGTCGCGCCTGTCATCAGTTGGAACATAAATGCAGACTTTAATCACAGAGACGTTCGATTTCATAACCGTTCGACGCGTTTTCACCATTAACAAACTCAATTAACTCTTTTAATCATAACAATTACAGCAAATAAACAAAATTTCGTCGATTCAACTCATAACCATCTAATTCTCTCACAAGACCGTCGAATTTACCATTCTGATTACGATTCTCATAAACCAACATTCTATCAATCCTCTCTGGAGCTCCCGGGAACACCGAGTCAGTCGGAATTGCAGAAGAAGGCGCCGAAAACCGAACCCGTCATCACCGGAATTTCTCTCTACCGAACACTGTCAATTCGTCGTCCTTCCGGGTAATTGAAACCTCTCACACTTACGTTTTAGTCTACTAATCAAAAGCCCTAATCTAATTTGGGCTTACAATACGGGAATCATCACGAACCAGAGTCTAATTTTCGTTCAAAATAGATTTAATCGAATCGAATCTTAGACACGCTTTAAATACAATTAATCTCTACAAAAAGATTCATGATGATCTAATGGATGAATGCCCCATGAATTCCGACATTTACAATATAAGAATTAGTCAAATTGAATCTGTTTTGGAACAGACACGGTCACGCTAATCATATAGCGCGGTCGTGCTTCATGAGACACGGTCGCGCCAAATACCAGCGCGGTCGTTGTAACATCCCAAAAATAGTAAATAAGTAATTAATAATACGATAGAGATTTAAATGTCATAAAACGAAATAAGAACGGATAGGTTTGGGCTCGGCTCCAACGGGCCGATGGAAGCCCAGGTATATAAGGGGCAAGGCAGCCCACTTTCTCCACTTCACCTTCATTTCACCATCCTAGAGAGAGAAAGGAGAGCTCGGGCCTAGAGAGAGAAAGTCGACGGATCGACACGAGATTGAAGGAGCACGTTACAGCTGAGCTCGTGAGCAAAACCTCCGAATCAGAGTTCCAATCCAGGTAACGATTCAACCATAATCTGAGTTTTTTTTTGTTTTTGGGTTTCTCAGGTTTTAGCTAAATAGGAGACGTTTTTTATGGATGAAACCTGATAATAAGCCTAGAACTAGCATCTAGAAGGAAAACCGCACGTTTTCATCAAAGAAAATTGTAAGATTGGCATGATCGGGTTAGCATGCAAGAATTTTGGATTTTTGGTCCAGGAACCAGGTTTGCGTACTTACCAAGTGCGCAAGAAGGACTTCCTGCGTACTTACCAAGTACACAGGAGGAAGATCATGCGTACTTACCAAGTGCGCAAGAAGTATTCTCTGCGCACTTGTCAAGTGCGCATGAGTATGGTCCTGCGCACTTAGCAAGTGCGCAGGCAGCAGACAGCAGGCATCAGGCTGGTTAAGTAAAGTCAGTAAGTTTAGAATGATTTACCCATTAGAGTCGGGGTTGGGTCTAATGTGTATTTAACTACCTAATCCAGATAGGAAGTGACGTTGTTGGACCTTTGTTTAGGACAACTTAGAGAAACTTATCAGGTGAGTTCTATGTGCCCCCTTCTATGTTATGTGCAAACCTTATTAAATGTTTTGGGGCTGGAATGTATACACTAAATGAATAAATGATATGAATGCTAATGTGATCATACGTGATGTATTAATATATATTTTATATATATATATATAAGAGAATGAATTATGAACAAAGAATGAAACGTATGTTTACAAAGAATGAAGGAAAGAATGGCATAACGTAAATAAACGAAATCTTGCTTTATAATTATTTATATTGCATGTTATGAATGTATGTATACGTTATGGACGGAAACGAAGCTAACGGCTACTTCTGTAGACGGACGACCACGTGACTATTTTGCAACCGGGAAAGATACGTCCATCGCAAGCTAGGACGTACAAAAAGCATAAAAGGGCGGTCGAAGTAAATGCTAATATAGTATAACGGTTGCATAAACAATAGTTCGCGTGGGAAACGGATGCCTTAGGGCAGACAGGCGAATATGACGGACTACGACGGTAGGACGGGTAAGAAGGACGGCCGAAGGTTGGCCGGACCAAAGTTAAGGCGGACGGTTTCTAGGACCGGACGAGTAAAAGGGCTACGACGGTAGCCCAAGGGCGTATGTCTTTGTGATATACGTACCGTAAGTTGGGTTGATCACCCTTATGTGCATGACCTATGAAAGTTAAGGAAAGAAAAGGTGAATACATATCTATGTAATCACATAAGAATGAAGAAAGAAAAGTAAAAGCTATGAATACGTATTTGTAGAAATGTATGTATATAATTATGTATACTTATAAAGAAAAGAAACAAGACACTGCGAAGCTTTTACACATACCACATTCACCGGAGATGCAACCAGAACCGCCGGGATTAAGCAATTCGAAGTCGGACCTGCATTTGGTCGATCACCATCAATCCAACAACAGTTCTGGTAATTGTTTGAATCCACACTTTCGTTTTTATCCATAGGATGAAAGCCCTATCATTACCAGGGCTTATAACATCCAATTCGATCAATCCAGGTCCTAGGGTTTATATAAAATCGGTTTGATCGAACTCCATTGCAGACTCAATTTAAATCTAATTAAAGTATACCATTAGCTTCGCAATCATCTAATCATCGAAAGCCCTCTGCTAAATCAACGATCTATTATCGAATTGATCGCGATCAGTAACCTAGGGTTCATATGAAAAACGATTTGGGGCTTTTGATCCTAGACACGTTTTTAATTCAATTGAATCATACCATTAACTTCGAAATTTTCAGTATAATAAAAACCCCATATCAATTGATTCAATTATCATCGAATTTTTCATAATCCGAATTCTAGGGTTCATATGAACTCGGTTTAATCGAAACCCAACTCTAACCCTGTTTGAATACAATTAATCCACATCTCTAGACTCGTAATCACCTTTTTATTAATAGCCCTATGAATCCAACACCTTCCATTATCAGAATCGATCAAATCGATTTCTTTGTCCATATCTAGGGTTTCAGTAACTGGATCTGTAATTAAACGACCTTAGACTCGATGTTTTTCAAATTAAACTCACCCACAGGACCGAAAACCTTCGATTAACAAAACCCCTATGCTTTCAAATCCGATCGTGGGTTAAGGGGTTGGTTTGGCTCGGCGTGCGTGGGGGAAGAAGAACCCACGGGAATTGTTGATTAAAACCAATTCTGACCGGGATCTGTTGCGATAGCCTAGCGGCCGGGACTGGTTAGAGCTGTGTGCGTGTGTGGGAGAGACCCGGGTTCGAGGCCGGGCTCCCACAATCATTTTTAAACATTTTTCTGTTAATATTTAATTAATAAAAATCAAACCCTATAATATTATAATATTATACAAATGTGTTTTAGCCCGGAAAACAACCCGTAGGCTCGGGTTTGAATTATTAACATATTTTTATATAATATGCCCACTTTATAAATAATTTATTGTTATTATCCTCAAGTAAAAATAATATGTTTATATTATTTTAAGCCACAAATTCGTATAAAATAATACGTTTATATTATTTTCAAACCGTGACTCGTATTATTAAATAATATATATAGATATTATTTCGTATCGTTTTACAACCTCGTATAACGTTTGAAACTAAATAATAATATAATGAGTTATATTATTTACCTGTATTTGTTACGTTAATACAAATAATATATTTATTATTTTGTACCACGAATGAGTAAATAAAATATTCTTTCGAAACTAAAAATAATATATTAAATTATATTATTTTTCTAATTTTTGTGAATGACAAAACACTCGATTATATTTATTATTATTTTTGTCATTCGTCGCGCAACGTATATACATATCTTAGTTATAACTTAAGGAATTTCTACCCCGTGGACACGTTCGTTTACTTTTGAATATTAGAACGTTTCCTTAGGACGTTTCTCTTTCCGTGTCACTGTCACAATTCCCATTATCGTTCCTAATTTATATGTTTATAATTTTAGGACATTCGTAAGTCTTTTGAGACTTACACTCGTGGTTCCAATTTACTCCTAGTGTGAAACCTTCAACGCCAAGCAGGTGAGTTTTCACGGCCCCTTTTTACTGCTTTTAACTTGGGGGAGAAAACATGCTTAAACTGATTTTTAAATTTTGTATTTCATATGGTATCAATGTTAAAGCTAAGTGTAACATGCTATCACAGAAAGTCCTCATCTTATTTTGAACCGTTAATATGGATCTTAGCGAGGTAATGTTTAGTAGTACTACTGGGTTTGACAAATCCCACCCGCGTTAGTCGCGCTAACTCGATTGGATATCGAACGGGTGAAATGTTAGCCTACTCACATGGCCAGTATTGATAGATCTGGCAGGAGGCAATAAACAAACAGTCAGTTTCGGTTGCGAGCACTTGAGCTAAAACATGAACATAGGTTAGCTACCTATAGATACATATTGAATGATCATAAATCTGGTAACGCTTACTTATTTATTTGAAACCTGTGAACTCACCAACCTTGTGTTGACACTTTTTCTTACATGTTTTCTCAGGACGCTAAGCTAAGACACAGGTGCACGTTAGGGCATGCATGGGATTCAACTGCTTTGCTTTGTGTCTATTTATGTTTGGTTGAATTATTTTATTGTACTTTGTTTGGTTTGGACGTTTGGACTTTTGAGACTTTTGGACTTTGGTTTTGGGCGCGTGTATTTTGTGCATTTACTTTCTTTACGCTTCCGCATTGATACTCTGATTTAAAAGATACTTTTATTTTGAGTCCCATGTAGAGTCGTTCAATGTAACTAGTGTCTGAGATCCTGGTTTGTCACTTCCCAAAACGGTAATACTCCGTTAAGTTGAAATTGGGGGTGTGACAAGACAAATGTTATGTACTTAATTTTAAAAGACTTCCGATGTTATGTCATGTCATGTTACGTTATGTAATGAATGAATTCGAATGTTTTAAATTTAAGCTCAGTGATTATGACTATGTTTATGAGTAATCCAACAAGTGAGGTCACCCGGGAAAAAGGGGCCTTACAGTCGTGCCTCACACACTCAGACCCAGTCATACCTTTGGCTAGACTTGGTCATGCCTCAAAACCCTAGACACGGTCGTGCCTAGTCCAGGACACGATCGTGCCTAGAGAACAATCCAATTGTGCATTCTGTTTGATCAACACGGTCGCGCCCTGACTAGCATGGTCGCGCCCGTGGTTCGAGCACGATCGTGCCCTTCCCAGGCACGGTCGTGTGTGAGTTAAATTTTCGGCAGAATTAAAATTTTATATATCTTTCAAACAATAAATATTCTGATTAAATTACAAAATAAAAATAGTTGATTTTTATAAAAAGAATGCATTTAATCCTATTTAGAAAGATCAAATATTTAATCTTGGAATAAATAGAAAATTATTTATTTAAAATTTATAAAATATAATTTACATTTATTGTTAAACCTTAAAAAGTATTTTAATGGTTACGTTACATATATTATAAATAAATAAATAAAGAAATGATTATTTATTTAATTTATATTTAAACAAAAACAATTAATTATTTATACTAAATTATAATTAATACTTTCAATGTTTTCATAAACAATAATTATTTACATTACTTATTTAATTATTCAAACTCAAACCTTAATCAAAATCTTCTAAAAATATTCTTTCAAACTTTATATTTTATTCAATACTTTCAATTACAAATCAATGACTTTTTACACAAGTCCAAATGCAACTTTAGACTTAAACTTTTGTGCACACTATTAATACCATATACATTACACTTTAGGTTAACTTGTGCGTTTCAAGGATCCTTATTACTATCTAGTATCTTTTGTTAGCTACGCCTTCGAACCAAGTGAGTATACATAGCCCCTTTTACTCTTTTACACTTTTGGGGTAAAACATGAACTCTATCAAATTACATGTTTACATTTACACAAACAACACAAATACAAATCCTATTTACATTCATGTGTGCAATTTGAGCTTTATGCCCGAGTGCTATGTGTGTTAACTTTTGTGAACACTTATGTGCAATCATTAACTATTCAAGCCGACGGTTTTCAATGATAGATCTATTGAGTCTGACAAACCCACCCAGATTGGGGTGATTGATACCGACAACACAATTTTGCATGCTAGTTACAAAGGTTTGATTGTACTTGGTTACACAATAGCTGCTCCCCATAAATGCCTTATTTATCATGTTATGTATGGATTTGTTTTACAAACTATATGCTATCTACATACAAACCTATCTTATACTCACCAACTTTTTAGTTGACTTTATTTTATTCATGTTTCAGGTACTAATGTGTGAGTTTGATCAAGATGTGCTACACTTAGGCTTTGGACTTAGCTAATTTGAATAAGGAAGTCTATGTTTTGAAATATTGTTTCTGTCTTGGATTTTGTTTTATTTGAATGATTGTAATGGAATTTGAAGTTTAATATATTTCAATTTAGTCAACCTTGTGCTTATGAACAGTCTACATGTCCCGCCCCGATGATTCCGCCATCGGTCGGGGTCTGACATGAGTAAGTATATGAACTCAAATCACTTTGATTTGTCACAGTATCCATTGGGTTATGCCCCAAATGAATACAACCTAAACATCATTCGCTTAACTATTATGATTTGGTACACAAGTCTAAACCTCCTACTTGACTCTGACACTTAATCATATTTAAGTCAACTACACCCTTTCAACCTGATGCCTTGAAAATTTTATCACCCTTATTATCATTTGCAAAGGATTTAAACCCTTAGACCTTACCATCTGAGGAAAGGAAGCTGCTTGAATAGAGGAAACACACCTTTGAGCCACAAGACACAATCCTTAATGATTCTCATCATAACCATGAGTTCAAATAATAATATTAATAGTACATGATGGCTGGAAGAGTGGGTGTAAGTCCATGAAAGGTTCCGACTAAGGAAAGACTGAGATCTTCAGTGCGTGTCCCTTGTGACCCACCTCTATTTTCTGTGAATCCTTTTCGTGGGTACACTAATTATAGGTCAAGTGTTACCCTCGATATATTATTATAAGAACTCGGTGTTATGATTAGTCAAAATCTAAACTCATAAGCACCTTTAACACTTATCATTACACTTACGACCTTTTCGTGATAGACATGGCCTCTTACCCTCCTCACTCCCCTGAGAATCACCCCGAAGTAGAGTCAACACAAGAGGAAGACTTTGTGTCCCCATCACGAGACAACCAGTCACCGGCACGACTAGCTGCCAGACCCATGTTTGACTGCTGAGCAGTCTGGATTAGGAGCAGGCTTGAGACTCCGAGCAACTGAATCATCTCCTCCGAGAGACCCTTATCCAGCACCTAACCTAAACCCTCCAGAACCAAGAGCAAGACAAGTCATGGGACTTACCACTGCAATAGGAGTTCCAGTCGATACTACTCACCTATATGTAAGGACCGCAGAGTTTCTGAGACAAGAAATGGAGACCAGGGAATACTAAAATAACTAGAGTTGAAGCCCGGTTTGCAATACGAATAACCACAACGATGATCGTCTTGGTGCCCATCTGCTTCCTAGTGAAAAACCATCTGAGATGTTAGCCGGATACTCTATTTCTCATTTTCTAAAAATTTTAATTTGAAATCCATATCCCGCACCCAAATATAAATATTGTTATTGGCTGTAAGGCCCCTAAACCGGGTGACCTCACTTGTTGGATTTACTCATAAACATAGTCATTAATTACTGAACTTTTAATTAAAAACATTCAAACACATCGGAAACATTCAACATTTGAGTACATTACAGCGGAAGTCTTAACATTCAAAACATTAACTAATTGTCTAATCAAGACATAAAGTGGGATGTCAGTCACACGCCGGGCAGCCTTCACGCCTTCGCACGACCCTTTCCTTTGTTACCTGAAATGTATACTAAAAGTCAGCTAACGCTGGTGAGTTCTAGTTTAAAACTATTAAGTACGATCATTCTTTTCTTTATAAGTATACATAATTATATACATACATTTCTACAAATACGTATTCATAGCTTTTACTTTTCTTTCTTTATTCTTATGTGATTACATAGATATGCATTCACCTTTACTTTCTTTACCATTTATTGGTCATACACTTATGGGTGATCAACCCGTCATTTACTGCGTATATCACAAAGATATACGCCCTTGAGCTACCGTCGTAGCGCTATTACTCGTCTTGTCCTAGAAACCGTCCGCCTTAACTTTTGGTCCGGCCACCCTTCGGCCGTCCGACATAATCGCCCGTCTGCCATAAGGTATCCGTTTCCCACTTGAACTAATTATACAGCCGAATTATTGACTTAGCGACTTACTCCACCGTAGTGGCCTTTATTTAGTCTACCTTTCTAGACTTACTGTTTCTGGCTGCATAATAGTCAAGTGGTCGTCCGTCTACCGTAGTAGTCGTTAGCTTCGTTTCCGTCCATAACGTATACATACATTCATAACATGCAATATATATTTATAAAGCAAGACTTCATTCATTTACGTTATGCCATTCTTTCATTCATTCTTTGTAAACATACGTTTCGTTCTTTATTCATAATTCACACTTCATTTTTCATATGTATCTACACATATACCTTAATATATCACGTATGATAACATTGACGTTCATATCGTTTATTCATTTAGTGTATACACTTCAGCCCCAAAACATTTATAAATCATTTGTATATAACATAGAAGGGGGCACATAGAACTCACCTGATGAGTAGTTTCTGAGATACACTTAGTTGGGTACTGAGCGTCACTAATGTCACTCACGATCTGTATAATAAAGTCATACACATAAGGTAGTGCTCCTAGATGACACTAGACATTACTATGCTTGAACCTAGTAGTTTCGATTGATTAGCTTATATCGAAACTTGGTAGTTTCGATAGGTTGTTCCTGTCGAAACTTGGTAGTTTCGATAGGTAGTTTCGATAGGTTGCTTATGTCGAAACTTGGTAGTTTCGATAGGTAGTTTCGATAGGTAGTTTCGATAAGTAGTTTCGATAGGTAGTTTCGATAAGTAACTTATGTATTATCTTAGCTTCGGATCGGGGGCTCATATCGAAACTATGGTAGTTTCGATTGGGTCTGCATATATCGAAACTAGGTAGTTTCGATGGACCTGCACATATTGAAACTAAGTAGTTTCGATGGGTCTGCACTTATCGCCTTCCCCAAAAATCCGAATGTTCTGCATGCGAATCTGATCATGTCGATATCTAAATTTTCTTTGATCAAAACGTTTGTTTTTCATTCTAGATGCTATACCTAAGTTCACTTTCAAGTTTCATCCGCAAAATCGTTATCTTTTAGCCAAAACCCGAAACTTCCCAAAACGAACAAAAACTCATAATGTGATCGGATCGTTACCTGGATTGTAATTCTGATCCGGAGGTTTTGCTCACGGGCTCAGCTGTGTCGTGCTCCTCCAATCTCGTGACGATCCGTCGACTTTCTCTCTCTAGACCCGAGCTTTCCTTTCTCTCTCTAGAAGCTGCGTGAGTTGGGGAAATGAGCAGGGAAGAGGGCTGCCTTGCCTCTTATGTGCATGGGCTTCCCTCGGCCCATTGAAGCCGGGCCCAGGCCCGCTCCCTTTTTGTTTAAATATTCCAACTAAATCACCGGTCTCGCTATATTTATTCGTTTTATTATTTTTGGGATGTTACATTGGCTAGCCTTAGTGGTTGACATCTAAACCTTTCTTGTAAACTAATTATTTTGTTATTTCTCGATTTAACTAATATAGTTATTTTGTTCAAACACAATCTTTACCAAACCCATGGTTCTTTTACCTCGTAAGGAAACTTAATACCCGTCTTGTACAAATTGTTATATAAAAGTATTAACAAATATTTCATCATTTTAATAATAACTTGATTATTTATTTTATATTGACTATTTTGTTCCATTAAACTAATTATTATTTAAATCTTGGCTTAATTATTAAATAATAAGGCCATTATTATCTTTTGAAATATTTTCGTTATGATAATGGAATTAAAAGGTTTTTAATTATCCATCCGCTCATATTATTATTTCCACTTAATTTTTAATTTACAAACAAGAGTAAAATTTCAATTACTTGTTTATTTACAAACAAAAAACACAAATTAGATATTCATGTACACATTATTCTAATTAACTGCAAAACTTTCCCATTATCTTGCACCTTCGGGAATGTATGAGCTTACTTGTCACTTCAAGGAGATGAATCATTTCGCGTAGGCGTTAACCACCCATATAAACCTCAACAAAAATTAAAAACTTAAAATCCAACTATCTACATGATACATGAATGTCAAGCAACACGCTTGTCTGCAAAACTCGATCACCTACGAAATTTGATAGCTTACGTTACTCATGAGAGTCAATTATTTACATATGAACGTTCACATTGTACGTGAAAACTAGTTTGTATACATTATACATGAAACTTAATTGGTCACATTCACGAAACTTGGTTGTTTGCAATATGCATGATACTAGATTGTTCACATCATACTTGAAACTTACTCGTTTGCAATATACATGATACTAGCTTGTTCACAGGATACATGATACTTGGTTGTTTGCAATATGCATGATACTAGATCATTTACGTTATACATGAAAGTTGAGTGTTTACATTACACATGAAACTAGACTGTTTACATTGTTTGCAATTAATTGCCCACTATATACATGAGGCATGATCGTTCACTTTATCCATGAAAATTGAGAGCTATAAACTTTGAGCTACTCGGGGTTTGACATATTCTTGTTCAAACTCGTGGAAGCTATAAACTTTAAAGCTAATCGGGGTTTGATTTATTCTTGTTCAAACACGAGGAAGCTATGGAACTCTAAGTTATGCCACATTATTACTCTTTAGTTTTTCTGATTGACCTTACTATCTGGGGGCACAGTTATTTATTAGCAACTCATACGTGAAAACAATAGATATAAACTAAGTGATTTTGTGTCCCCTCTTGACCCACACACAATTGGATGATCTATACGGACCATACGATATGATATGCAAAGGGCATGGTGGATACGCCACTGGTACTTCCTATATATAAGTGTTCATGTCATACTGTCAGAGGTAGCGTTGCTCGTATCACGTAAAGTTTTATGTTATTTTGACCTTGACCAATGTTTGTGAAATCTCTTATCCAGTGACATTTCTTGAACATATTAGACTACATCCAAAACAAGTGTTGATCATCAAAAACTTTCACCATTCCCATTCCGAGTGATGCATTTCATCCTAGGAGTTCAAGATATGCTTCGGCAATCTTTCTCCTCAACTCACTTCAAAATAAACCCACTATCAGCATTCATGTCGGACTTTGAATATGAGACCTAAATCTTGTTATCGAATGTACTCCTCAAACCAAATTTTCAAAGTTCATTGAGAATCCAAACATGACTCAGGGTTTACTTGAAAACGTGAGGATCAAATAAATCTCAAGTACTCTCATCTCCTTTCTAACTCAAAAGTCTCCATCAGTTGAATTTCGGGACTAAATTCCCTCAACTTGGGAATACTGTAACCTCCACGGTTTTCTAGCATTATTCCATTCTATTTTAGATAATAATAACACTTCATTTCAAACCCGTACTTGTCACATTAATTATTATTTTAACGAGTATTAATTCAAAGTTTCATTCTTATTGTAACACATTATTTTCTAATTGTACATATATAACATATGTATGTATGTATATATATATATATAGATATATATATACTTTGTTATAATAACTACGAGCTTTAAATCATGTATTTACATTATATATATAAGTATTTATTTATAAATATATGTGAATATATATTTGTTTGCGATAAATAAATCATTTATACAAGTTTATAATTTTATAAAAAAATAGAAACTTTTTCCTTTTTTAAATTTAGTGTGATAAAACAAATAAGTATATAATTACATTTATCAAACACTTTAAATATGAATTATGTTGAAACATAAAATTAATGAGCACTTAAGTTAGAATATTAAAAACTATTCTTCATCTTTTGCATCCTAGTCCAATTATCATTTAAATTTTGCGAATAAGTCCCTAATCTCACCCTATAAATAGAGCCCTTATTCGTCCATTATTCTTCGCACCTCAATGATCCTCTAGTGCTCTCTATCTACTAAAGGTCGTTCCTATCATCTTTTGGAAGATTCTAGCTTAAATCCTTCCATTCTAAGTAAGTTCTTCTCGTGTTCTTGCTCGTTCATATTTTTTCTTTCAAAATTATTCATAACTAGCTAGATCTGTGATTCCCTAACATGTTTATGTTATAATCATAGACCTATCCAAGATCAAAAGCCTTATTTAATCAAAATTGTTCAAACTTATATTTAAAAAAAACTTGGTTTGATCTTTCTTGTTCCTTTCAATTTCAAAAATCATGTTTTTACTAAAACTCCTTATTTTCAAATTAAATTATTTAATATTCAATTTATATCTTTACTAAACTCATATTTCCACTTTAGCCCATATACTTTCCAAACACACCCTAAACTTGGTTAAGTTTGCAAATAGAGTAAATTTGAAACTAGTATGTAGTTATCTAGCAAACATTAAAGTTCTGGCTAGGAAAAAACGAGGTTTTGATCCGACCAAATCTTTCATGAGAACTTTTCTGTTGGAGGTACTACTCTAGAATGATAACCATTCTAGTATACAACAATCACTTTCAACTAATTATGATTATGATTATAAACCCCTTTCTTATAAATATTTATACAAACTTTTATATAATTCATTTTATTATATGAGAACATTTAAAACACAAATCTACATACTTTTAATTAATAATTAATTATGGTTTATTTATTAATTAATTAGAACATTATTATTATACTTTAAATTTTGGTTTAATTACCAATTAATTAAATCATTATTTTTAACATTTATTTTTCATACATCAAATGAAAGGTTTTATTCAATTATTTATGTAATAAATTATTTAATTACTTATTACTCATTTATTTATTTATCCATTTATTAATTTATGCGATTGCAAATAAAAGAAAACTATTCATTTATTTATTTGTGTATTTATTTACAAACAAAAGAAACCTAATTATTTTTTTTATACATTTATATAATTGTTACAAACAAACAAAATCCTTATTCATTCGTTCACTTATTACAATACGATTATTTATCAAAGATTTACATAAAATATTAGTTGCAACTAAAATAATTATTTTATTATTAAAATGAGGACACCCACATCAATCTCCCCGCACATTAAGATTCCATATTTCATTTGTACAAATCATTGATTAATATTGTCCAACAAACATAGTTTAACCTTGTCGTTAGCTAGAACATTTGTGCAACAAACAACATACTTGTGTGACATTCAAGCTACTCATTGCAAGGTGAGTTTACATAACCCCTTTTTCATATTTACATCTTTGAGGTGAAACATGATTATATTCAAACTATTTGCAATTATTACAATTCAAACATTATGATCATGTGTGCAATTTGTGCCTTATGCTTGAACACTATTTGTGCAAACAACATTTACATACTTTTTGTGCAAAGTGCAAGTGCAATCATTAACTCTGTACAAGCTGACGGTATACAATGATAGATCTATTGTGTCTGACCAACCCACCCGGTTAGGGTGATTGTTTCCGAAAACACTTAAGGATAACATTCTTGTTATGCCTATCAGTTAAAAGGTATCATTGTGCGCCCAGTTTAAACAATAGTGGTTCTGCATAATTGCCTTATTTATCCATGTATCATATGAATTGTACACAAACTCTTGATATTACTTGTGGTGTCAAAACCTATGTATGCTCACCAAGTATTTTTAGTTGACCCTGTTTTCATCATGTTTCAGGTACTAGTGTTTGAGATCATAAGCAAGATACTACATATAGGGTTTGGACTTAGTGAACACAGAATTTGATCATGTTGATGTATTGGATTTTTGGTTGCTGATTGAACTTATGTAATGAAATCATGATTTAATGAACCTATGAAATTATACTTGATCATGTGCTTATGAACAGTCTACACGTCCGCCCCGACGTATTTCGCCGTCGCGTGACACTGCTTGGTCAGGTCTGCATTCATTCATTTTGATTACGGCCTCCATAGAAGTTATCCACTACATGGCTGCAATGGCATTCTTCTTGCCGTTGAAAGGTTTAGGGTGACAGTCACTAAAATTCTTGTAAGTACACCATTGATTATTTCCACCTGTGCTCTGGTTCGTTATTCCAATAGTTTCAGGGGTTCGGGTTGTACCAATATTGTTTCCTACTGGGGTAGTGTGGTGAGTATTTTTTGTTTGAGGAATTGTACCACTTGCTCCTTCAGTTCTATTTGCATGAGTATTGGAATTCATTCTCCTTCTTAGAGCATCATCTAGGATTCCAGGTAAAGTATTTTGGAACACTCGAGTGACCTCAGATGCCACTACTCCTTGGAACTCGGATTCTCTCATGACAACTTCCTCAGTATGCTGCTCATGTTCAGCATTGGTATTTTCTTCTATAGTTGGGTCAACATTCGTCGTATTACGGGTACGAGACCTAGTATTCGGTGTCCTACCTCTACCACCTCCTCGTCCTCTACATCTTCCAGCCATTTGTACCTACATATAGATGTATGATATCAGAATTCGTATAACTAGTAATAATCCAGAAAATCAGAAATTAAAGACATTTGGCCAAGAATGCATTTAATTATCTGTTTCCTCGATATTACTCGCTATATTCATAATGAAAATCAATATCTCAACCTATGGCATTCCAGCTACCTTACAGAACCCTAGTTTAAGTATAGATACTAATCTCTTATTAATATCTAAATTCCTTAAAATGATGCTCTGATACCAACTTGTCACACCCGTAACACAGGACAGTCGTCTAACCAGAGTAGTACCTCCAACAGATATGTTCCCAGGAAAGAACGACAGATCTAGAAGAGATTTATACACAACTCTTTCCTTAGACAGAACATTCCGTTTGTCAGATAACTACATACCGGCTTGAAGGTCGCCTTCTAGTTACTGTGAAGTTAATACCAAAAACACACAGCGGAAGCTAAGCCATAGAACTTTATTCATTCACAACTAAACTGTTTTACATCATAGACCAAACCTCTATTACAGACTAACCAAATGATAAACGTTCATAGATTTTAAAATCTCCACCAGACATCTCTACTCAGCATGCCTCCAACCATCATAATTCTCTGACCAACCAGACGACTATCCACATCTATTAGCTACCTGGAATGCCCCTAACAGATCCACCTGTAACATCTTTAAAAGTAACCGAGTCAACATAAGTTGGTGAGTTCATGAACCTTTACCATAAATGGTTGTTATGTAATCATCAGCATTCCCACATCCCACCCACATGCCACATTGCTTGTGAGCTTTTTGGTATATATATATAATTGGCAACCTTTCCACGACTGGTCCTCCCACACTAGTATAAATAAACTATCTCACCCTACTGGTCCTCCCACACCAGTAAAATGAGATAATCCACCCATAGGTTCCATCCCACAACAGAACGTATAAAGTACTTATTACGCATTATATATACATGGAATATGGTGACTATTTCAAATAACAACTGTGTAACAATACACATTAAGTTCAGAGGAACTCACTTGGGCAGTATTTCAGCTTATTGTATTGATAATATGTTAAACACCTTGGACAAAACCTTGACGTATATTTAACTGCTAATATTCCTTAATTAAAATCTATCATAAACTTAGTAATATATAATCCACACTTAATAATAAGTAACAAAGTTGCCGGAACCTTACCTTAGTACTATCTTCCGAATTTTAAAGGCGTATCGAAACCTTGGCATGAATCCCTAGGCTAAGTGTGTGTGTAGGAAAGTGTTTTTGTGTGTGAATTGTGTCTCCACAACTCTTGCCATTGAAATTGATTTATAGGGCAACCTCCGACCCGTAGCGGACCGTTATACAAAGTCGTAGCGGTCATCCACCTAATGAGGCGGCTTATATGATGTAGCGCCCCCATAGCGGACCGTTATCCATGGTGGTGGCGGTCCGCCACCTAACTAGTTTCAGTGAGTCATTGGACACGCGTCCGCTCCTCGTGGTCCGATTCCAAATTGTGGCTAGCGGACAGTTAGCCAAAGGCTTAATGGTCCGCCATAGGGCTGAGTCATCAGACACGCATCTGATGACGTGGCATTCCCTCATGATCGCCTTTCTCTCCACGTAGCGGACCGTCAAGACCTTGGTCGCGGTCCGATACCAGCAATTTTTCAAAATTTTATATTTTTAATCCTCCAACTTTGAAATAATTGCCACTTAACCCCTAGAGTTTAGTTTCCTACATTTTTAATCCTTAGTTTCTATGGGAAAATTCGAGGTTTTACAGGCACTGCACAGCTTCTTTTTCCACAATTGAAACACTACCTCTTGCTTTTCTCCCCAGATATACTCCATGTCTTTCTAGGTCAATAGCGTTAGGGATTGCGCTCTCTTGGAAAAATTCTCGATAAACCTTCGATACTAACCCGCCAAACCTTGGAATTGTCGTACCTCGGTTGGACTCTTTGGCGCTTCCCAATTCTTAATTGCCTCAATCTTTGCTGGGTTCACGTGTATACCCTTCTCATTGATAACGTGTCCAAGAAAGTGAACTTCTCGGATCCAGAACTCGCATTTGGAAAGTTTAGCATATAGCTTCTCATTCCTCAACATCTCCAAAATCAGTCTCAGATGGTGCTCGTGCTCTTCCTTTGTCCAAGAATAGATGAGTTTATCGTCGATAAACACTATCATGAACTTGTCCAAGTATGGTCTGCACACTCTATTCATGAGATCCATGAATACCGCAGAAGCGTTTGTCAAACCAAAAGGCATGACCAAAAACTCATAATGACCATACCGGGTTCAGAACGCAGTCTTCGAAATATCTTCTTCAACGATCCTCAATTGATGGTAGCCTGAACGTAAATCGATCTTCGAATAATAACTCGATCCTTGCAGCTGATTGAACAAGTCATCAATTCTTGGCAATGGATACCGATTCTTGATGGTGAGCTTGTTCAATTCTCGATAATCGATACACATCCTCGTAGAACCATCCTTCTTTTTCAAGAATAAAACCGGCGCTCCCCAGGGCGAGAAACTCGGTCTTATAAAACCTTTATCCAACAATTCTTGTAATTGGTTGGATAGTTCTTGCATTTCAGATGGTGCTAAACGATAAGGAGATGAAGCAATCGGGGCTGCTCCGGACACTAGGTCAATCCTGAACTCGACTTGCCTTTGCGGCGGCAATCCAGGTAGCTCCTCAGGAAATACCTCCGGATAATCATGAACTATAGGGATCTCTTCAAGCTTCTGCTCCTCAACCCTAGTGACAACCACGTGGGCTAAGTATGCTGGGTATCCTTTTCGCAAATACTTTTGAGCTTTCATCATATTAACAATTCTCAAAGGGGCACACTCGTCACCTTGAATTTCCAATGGTTCACCAGTTAGGGGTAGAAGAAGAACTATCTTCCTATCGCACACAATCTCTGCATGATTCTTTGATAACCAATCCATGCCAATAACGGCATCAAAACTTCCAAGTTCTACTGGTAAAAGGTCAATACTATACGTACGATCTCCCAAACGCATGCTACACTCACGAAAAACTTCTTCGGCTTCTATTAACTTTCCGTTAGCTAACTCTATAGAATACTTTACATCTAATTTACTTGATTTTGAGCTAAGAAAAGGTTTAAAGTTTTCGGAAACAAAACTTTTATCGGCTCCGGTATCAAATAAAACGTAAGCATAATGGTCATTTGTAGGTCCCTCCGGGTGGGTGTGTCGGATCATGATCGTGTGAGTATGTAGACTAGTCCCTAGGTGCGGAATCCCGATGACTAGGTGGAACAACGTTCAACTGAAAGTTTAACAAAACAACACAAGCTCGTACTTATAAATACACGTTCTATATATAACGAGGTGTTTCAAACAAGTACATACACAAGACGAATGACTTCTGGAGTGACAAACAACTGACTTTTGCTTACTTGACTATCTAGATACATCTGATATGAAAATGAAACAAAACCACGCTGTTTATAGAACTTGGTCCATGCCTACTTGACAAGTACGCTTGACCATACTTCATGCGTACTTGTTTAAGTGCGCATGACCATTAGTACTTAACAAATACGCAGGAGCACTTCCATGCGTATTTGCTTAGTACAACCAAAACATACAAAGATTACAAGTTCAGAGATTACAACCAAAACATACAAAGATTACAACCAAAACTTCCATGCGTATCTGAAGATCCTCTTCACAGCTATCAAGTGAGATTCCTTTGGTTGTGACTGAAACCTTGAGCACAAGCAGACAGCAAACATAATATCAGGCCTTAAAGCTGTGAGATACATTAGAGAACCGATCATCCCGCGGTATAATTTACAGTCCACATCCTTTCCATCTTTGTCCGGCTGCAGACCGTGATTGACTGGGATTGGTGTGCCATAAGTAGTACAATCATTCATCTTGTATTTTGACAAAATGTCCTGCACATACTTAGTTTGATGTAGATAAATGCCATTCTCCCTTTGACTGACTTGCTGACCTAGAAAGAATGACAGTTCACCCATGCTGCTTATTTCAAACTTGGACTTCATCTCCCTTTCGAGTTCTCTACACATCTCTTCATTGGTAGACCCAAAGATAATGTCGTCGACATAAACTTGCACAAGTAGAATATCACCTCCTGCTTTCCTAATGAAGAGAGTCGAGTCAGTTTATCCTCGGTCGAAACAATTGGACAGTAGATGTTTTGATAAAGTCTCATACCATGCCCTAGGTGCTTGATGAAGACCATAAAGTGCTTTATCCAGCTTATACACTTTATCAATATTATGCGGATCTTCAAAACCTGGAGGTTGAGTGACATAGACCTCTTCATGAACTTTATCAATAGTCTTTCAGTTGATAGACCTTGAAGCCGACAAAGGAGGCATAAGCCAGAATCTGTCGAATGGCCTCAAGTCTAGCAACTGGGGCATACACCTCGGTGTAATCCAGGCCCTCCTGCTGATAAAACCCTGAACAACCAACCTTGCTTTATTCTTCACTACAACATGTCAATCGTCTTTCTTGCATTTGAACACCCATCTGGTTCCAATCAGATGCATACCCTTCGGAAGGTCAACCAAATCCCACACATGCAACTTTTGGAATTGAGACAGTTCATCTTGCATCGCCTTTGTCCAGTAGTTGTCAGCGAGAGCCTCTTTCACATTCTTCGGCTCCAATTGGGATACGAATGCAGCATGCAAACATGTTTCCATGATACATGTGTCAAGTATCTCAGCATACAAACTGGTGTTCTAAGTAATGGTTCTGTGACGAGTTTGAACACCGGCATCAGGATTACCAATAATGTTGTCAATTTGATGATTCCGATGCACTCTAGTCTCTGGTACTTGAGGTTCTTGAATAGTTGACTCAAGGTTTGTGCTTAACTCCCCCATATCAAGTGATGATTCAATGTTGACTGGATCAACTGAGCATCATTTCCTACATGAACATTAGGATCAACTTGAGCATCGTTTCCTTCAACATGAACTTCATCTCCATTGTCATTGTCAAGAGTTCCAGATGCAGATGCATCATTGGAATCGGAAGTTGGGATAGGTACCGTTGTTCTGGTTGAGAAATTGGAGTCGTCGCCGCCACAATAGAACTCATACAACTTGGCGGCGTCTTCAGCAGATAAATCAGGAAGGTTAAAAGACTTGAACAGAGCATAATAATCAAATCCTCAAGCATGGCCAGTTGGTTCTGGTGGAATGTTGTGTTTACTGCAGTCCACTTCGAACAATTCTTCCACATACCTACTCTCAATACTGCACACTCTCTTGCATGGCGAATTGGCAACATATCCTAAGAAGATGCTTTCCACCGCTTTTGCGTGAAATTTAGACTTGCGATCTTTGTGCTGTAACAATAATGAGCAGGGACTACCAAAAGGAACTAGGTAGTTAAGATTTGGAGGACGATTGTTGATCGGCTCATAACAAGTTTTTTTGTGCCTCTTAACCACCAGAACTCTATTTAAGACGTGACAAGCTGTGTTGACTGCTTCTGCCTAGAACGTTACGGGAAGCTTAGCATCTGACAGCATTGTCCTTGCAGTCTCAATTAGGGTTCTGTTCTTCCGTTCTGCAACTCCATTCTGCTGGGGTGTATACGGTGCACTAAATTCATGACGAATGCACTTCTTGAGACAAAAAAAGCTCCATCATGTTGTTTTTAAACTCCGTGCCGTTGTCACTCCTTATTCTTCTAACCTTCAGTTTGCATAAAGTTTCCAAGCACACAATCAGGTATTGAAGAATTTCAGCAGTCTCATACTTTGTACCTACGAAATGCACCCAAGAAAAACGTGAGAAATCATCAGTTACAACTAGACAGTATGACTTACCTCCAATACTCCTGATACTTATGGGCCCAAACAAATCCATGTCCAGTAGCTCCAAAGGGGTATCGATAAAGTTTTGGATCTTAGGCTTGTGAGATTTCCGTTGTTGTTTGCCCTATTTACAAGGCATACAGTCATCTACAACGACAAATCTCAGCTCAGGAATCCCGGTTACTCGTAGCCCACATTTTCAGGTTTGAACACCTCACCAATGTATGACAATTGGTATCATCCAACAAAAATCTCTTCCTTGTTTCGCCAAGCCACATCAAATACAAAATTCGGTCCCAAAAAACCAAAACTGCTATCATCTCAAAATGGCCCGAAACAAGCATACAAACGATCGGTCAAAATTTTTTATTTTTATATTTATTTTTATTTATTTATTATTTTAATCCCAGATGATAGTTCATGCGTACTGAGTAAGTTCGCACAACCAAATGTTCACGCGTACTTGATAAGTTCGCACAGCCAAATACACATGCGTACTTAGCAAGTACGCAGGTCAACTCCTCATGCACATGCGTACTTAGGTGGAGAATCAAACAACACAAATAAACCGACAACAAACACAAGATACTTTAAACTTCGTCTATTGATAATCACAGCCGGTTACAGTGTGCAAATGAGTGTGTACCTAATCACAACACAAACCAACTATATATACCAGACCTGCTACTTGCGCACTTGCTAAGTACGCAGGGCTTTGTTCCTGCGTACTTAGCAAGTACGCAAACAATGTTCTTGCGTACTTGTTAAGTACGCAGGTTAAGCAACCTGGGCACTTGTTAAGTGCGCACAACACTTAACAAAGACAAAACATTCACAAGTACCTACGAACATGATTACAACTCGATAAGCCAATACATACAGACAATGAAATACAAATACATAAATACATTACATAACCAAGAACAATCTTGTAGGTCCCAACGAGTCTACGGATCGATCTCAGACGTATAACACACAACGAATACTCGTAGTGCGGAATCCTAACGAATAAACGCGTCTCGTACGGATAAGAACACAAGATAAACACACAAGACAAGATTCACTGAAAGCTCCTTGTATTACTAAGATAAATGTGCTTACAAGATCACTAACTATTACAAAATGACAAGACTAAGCACTATTTATAGGTAACACTCAACTGTTACTGGCGAACTTAATATGTTCGTGTGACACCCGACAATTCAGGTCAATACCCGCATATGTTATAAACAAGTTTACATTATAAGTGTTTTGTGATTTACTTAATTTCACAAACAAGGACATTAAGGTCTAACAAAAACCGTACAGGGTCTCATTTTAAATTTTTGGTAATTCTGGGAGTTACCGGTTTACACACCAGTATAAACCGAATTTAATTACCATTTGAAACTCTAAATAATATATACCTAAAACTAATTGTTTGATAAATCAAACAATCCAACCCACTTGCTTGACTTTCTCGGCCGAAAGTCAGGGGAGCCATTCTCCCAGTTGCTAATACACTCAAATTCAGACAAAACCATACTCCTTTCAATCAAAACTCTCACGAATCCCTTTTATCTCTCATTTTCATACGGTAAACTTCTTTATTTCTCTTCAAAATCGAAGCCAAGTTTTAAGGCAAAACTTACCACAATTCGGTATTTTAAGAAGATTTCTAGTGTTCTAAAGAAAGTTTAACAGAAGATTCAAGACTCTTCTCTGTTTTCTTTCATCATCTTCATCTCGGTTTTAAGGTAAAAACTCGATATTATCCACTTTATTTTCTTTAAAACCGTATCTAAGCATACAAAATGTTCAATCGCAAGTAAGATAACAAGAAAAGTGTGTCAAATTCAAGATTTGAACATAAAAATATACAGGACGAATTCTGTCAATCAAAGTGCAGTAATCGAAACTAGGAGTTTCGATACCTGTTCAATCGAAACTAGGAGTTTCGATACCTGTTATTCAATCGAAACTAGGAGTTTCGATACCTATTCAATCGAAACTAGGAGTTTCGATATAAGTTTACTCAATCGAAACTAGGAGTTTCGATACTAGTTGTTCAATCGAAACTATGTAGTTTCGATACATATTGCTCAATCGAAACTAGGTAGTTTCGATACCCTTCTTGCCAATCGAAACTAGGTAGTTTCGATACCAGTTTTTGCTCATTCGAAACTAGGAAGTTTCGACAACTGTCATACTCAATCGAAACTAGGAAGTTTCGATACCCAACTACTCAATCGAAACTATGAAGTTTCGATACTCAATTGCCCAATCGAAACTAGGAAGTTTCGACATCTGTTCATCAGTCACATTGGGCAGTAACTTAGAACTATTTTTATAACGAAACAAGTGTTGAAAAACTAAAAAGATACTTAAACGAAAGCAATCAGATCTGTTAAGTCGTATGAACAACTTACGTATAAGACGAGTAGTTTTTAACACATTAGTACCCTTGTGTGATTAAGGTACGGATATACAAGAACTAGCACAAGTTTGTTTGCTAGGATTTCATCGGACACAAGGTGAGTTCACGGCCCCCTTTTAACTATTTACTGTTTTGTAAACATCGGGGGAGAAACATACTTACTTGTTATATTTTGAAAACATGAATTACATTGCTTATACATTTGACAATATGAACATTTTGGTTTAACTCCTTGTGAGTTTCACTAACCCCTTTTTCTAAGTTTTGAAATGATTTGGGGTGGAAACATACTTGTAAAGAATTTTCATATGTAAATGAATGAAACTAATGATCTGACCGTATGTATGTATTGAGGGAACAATAAAGCGCTTAAAGTCCTCGGAATAAATTAGTAACCATTAGCTATAGACTTAGCTCGGGATTATATGAATAGTACTATTGGGGGTGACGCCTCCGGTCATGGTTAGTCGCGCTAACCAGGGGTCCAAATGGCCGAATGACCGCATATTGTCTTACTCGCAGAAAGGCGAGGTGAGGCACAGAAAGTTGGGGTTTGGTTACGGTCTCGTACATCACATACTATTTTGTATTCCTTGCAAGCTTACAAATAGGGTCAATAGATCGGATTAGTATTCTTATTCATTGGTAATACATACAAAGAGTTCTGATCAGGTTAAAATGATCAGGTGTAACAAAGAGTTTCGATCAGGTTAAAATGATCATGTTAAACATTGGAGTTATGACGATTAAGTCATGGTAATGTTTTCAAAGGAAAACTACATATTTTATGACGGCTAAGTCATGGTAATGTTTTCAAAGGAAAACTACTTATTTCATGACGGATAGGTCATGGGCATGTTTTCAAAGGAAAACTACTTATTTTATGACGGTAAAGTCATGTACATGTTTTCGGGAAAAACTATAAGCACTAATATAACTAACTCTATGAACTCACCAACCTTTGTGTTGACAATTTTAAGTATGTTTCTCAGGTGACCTCTAGCCATGGCGCGGTTGGAATAGGCTAGCTATGTTGAATCAATTCCTAAAGACTGGAAGGACGTAGAATATCAAGTCTCAAGTCTGTCATTGATCTAGAAGAACTTAGATCACAGTATTACTTAGTTTTAGTAATTGTATATGTAAACAAGTCTTAGAAATCATTATTACAGCTTCCGCTATCGTGTAATGAACCAATCGTTACAACCTGTATTTATTTAATAAGTAAATAATATATGGGGGTGTGACAGTTCGCCAGTTCTAGTCTTAGGCGAACTTGATAAGTTCGCCACAATTATATCAGGCGAACATGTTAAGTTCGCCTGTTACAAACAACTTAACAACTTTAAGAAAACATTACATACAAAATATAAAGACCTATTCTATTACAAGGCTAGTTGTCACACACCATGCTCCAACAAACTCCCCCTTGACAACAGCTCGGTCTTTATCTTCATGTCTTGCTCTTCCAAGTCTCCGGTAGCTCACTTCCTACACATACTCCATATTTAATACACACATACAGAACCCTCTGTACTACATTGCCTGTTCTCTTCACTCCTTTGTGTACATAATTTCTCTACGCTTCAGCATCTTTTGATCAAACTTAGAAAAATTAATAAGATTCACAGTTTTAACAGGCTTAAATCTACATCTCCAAATAATCTTCTTAGAAACCGGATCTGTGTCTTTGAACCTCTTTCCCTTCTGTGGTTTCAATCTTTCATATTTCCCTGATCCTCCTTCTATCTTTATTAGTCTGGCAATTGAATCAGCTATTCCATTCCCTGAGGGATTAATCAAAGGCTTGGTTGATAACCCATTGATTTCACACCTTGGTAAAGAATTAAAATACTACAATCTTGGCTTCAGATACTGAATAACGTCAATTCTTTTTATAGCAAATAGCTTGAACTCATCATCATAAAACCAACTAATAATTCTTCCAACACACATGTCTTCGTTGACATATCTCTCCTTTTGAATTGGCATGAACGGAGAATCTGGTAAAACCTTTTTCCAACTCTTTATCATTTCTAGCCATTGAGTTTTCGTCATAACAGTGTCTTTATATAATGCTTAATCTTTAGAATCATCTACAGCAGTATCACAACTAGGCTTGGACATTTCATGATCTGATTCATCTGACTCTGCAATTCCTTTAGAAATTTCATCAAGTATTACATTATCATGAATTAAATTCATATCAACACTTAATCCATCATATCCTTCATAGCTTATATTGTCAGACTCTCTTTCAACTTCAAGCTCTACAATCTCTCCTTCTTCAATCTAAGACTCATCATCAACATCCATCTCTTCATCTCCCATACAGTCATCAAGATCCATCAAACATTCTAACTTATCAGCTCCATCTATATTAGAATCTTCAAAAATTGATTCATCTAACATATCTGCATCAGTTTGAACATCAGAGGCTTCTTTAACACTTTTATCTTCAATACTCTTATCGGACTCTCCCTGAGCTAATGAAGTAATGGTATCATCAGCGTTTTGACGCTCACCTGAACCACCACCAACATCTGGTTCATCATCATCATTATCTTTATTTGCTTTAGTAGTATGACTAGTATCGGGTTCAGCAATAACAACTTTCTCCCCCTGAGCATCAACACGCTCTATCAACTGAGATAACAAGATTTGCATTTCTACAATCTGTCTATTTTGAAAATTAATAGCTTGATGATGTTGAGACTCACTTGCTTTAAGAACATCAACTTGAGTCTGCAAGCTTGTTACTTGACTTTGTAAAAAACTGACGAGTGTTTCTATAACCTGAATTTTAGCATCCCGAGGATCAGTAGTAGTAGAAGGACCAACTTCATCATTAGTTTCCTCAGCTTGGACTTGTTATACCTGAGGAGGAGATGGTATATCAACAAGTTCTTCATTTTCAACATTTACCTCCTGATGTACTTCTTCATTGATAATCACATTCTCACCATTTCCAGCATCATTATCATCATCATGTCCATCATTGTCATCATCATGTCCATCATTGTCATCAATACCTTCAACTTGATTCTCACCATCATCTTGAGGTTGAACAGGTGGTAATTCCATAGCTGGATCAGCATGAATCCAGTTGTCATTCGGTGGTGCAACATAACCAGGATTGATTATGTGCCCAAACAAAGGAGTAACCACTGGAATTAAAGCAGGATTCTGTTGCTTAATATTATGACAATCCGTAAAGATTCTCCTTGTCAGAGGAGTCAGAGTCAATCTTGGGTTCAACGGGGGTAAATTAGGAATTAGATGATTAATTATCACTTGTAAGAATCGAGGATACATGAGAAAACCTTGACCCGGAGGTGGAGTAATTTGAGCAATCAACTCCCTGAAGATATATAGTGCAAAATTAAATGGTCTATTCAAAGTCAAAACCACCATGGCTGCTTGTAAAGAAGTCTTCAAATCCGTCTGTACCAGCTTTCCTTGGAGATAGACATTGAATCATAACATGCATAAAGTACCTCCATTTTCCGACAAGACCTCCTTTCCTAGCTTGAGAATCATTTTGCCTTCCACGGTATCCCATCCTTTGAAAACACCCCATTATTAAGGGATTGGGCAAACTAATAGGATCAGTATGGGCACCCCCCAAACTCAAAGCAATTCTAATTGTTTCCACAGAAATGACAATCTCCTGATTATTAATAGTAGCACGAATCACACTTGGATCAACATTGGTGTCATGAGTAGCAGTCTCCAAGAATTGTTGAATGTATAATAAGCTGATAATAGGATTTGCCGATAAAGCAACTCTGATTCGAGACCGATTCAAAAAGTTGATTATCTCCTGAAAATTTGCAGCTTCAGCCAAATCAGGATCCAACAAAGCTACTTGATTATGTTAACACGTCTATCCATTTCCTGCTCGGAAATCATGATTAGACGCTAGCAATTTTCATAACAAACAGAACAGAACAAAAACTAAAAAAATAAAATAAATCACAACACATGAAAAATTTTGCCAAGTCCAGACACGACTGACCCTGAGGTGAACTTAATAAGTTCTCTTAGAGTTGCAAGAGGCGAACTTATTAAGTTCGCTCAAACTGTCGAACATTCAGAAAAAATTCAAATTCCATAAAAACACAGAGTTAAGTAGGAATTAGGGTCACATAATCCATCATCAACACCTGACGAGTGCAACGGACCAATGAATTTCAATTTGAACCACAAAATCAAAGTGAAAACACAAGGATGACAGGAGCGATAAACCCTATATGCTAACACACTGATTCTGATCAAATCCATGGATGAAATGATATGAATCTACCTTCGTTGAAAACACAAATCGATTTGGAATGAATATTGGAATACACGAACACTTTCACCCACAAATATTTGAAATCAGACAAGTTCGCCACTTCACAGATAAACTCGCCTATTAAGTTCGCTAGGACAAGAAATGACGGTGAAAAGATTATGTTCGCTGAAAAACCCTTATATACTCAACAGATTAAGTTCGCCAACCCAAGCGAACTTAATAAGTTTCCCACCTCAGGCGAACAAATCAAGCGAACAAATCAAGCGAACAAATCAAGCGAACAAGCCAAGTTCGCCTAATCGATACTTAACCAAAATTTGAAAATTTTCACCTTTTCAACTGTAACTCTCTATTCAAACAACCTTCAACATGTTCAGCAACTTAATCCCAGAAATTAAGGCTTCTCATGAAAGACAAAAATAAAATCTTTTTGATGTTTTCTGATAACAACTAACTGGAACAAGTAAAGAACATATTTTTGGATTTTTTTAAACTTTTTGCTAAAAAAAACACACTAAAATCTTTTTGTATTTTTCAAAATGAAATAGAGTAGTAAACAAAGAAAATAATTTTTTTTTGGATTTTGTCTGTACATACTGAATCACATATTTTTTTGATCGAACAATGCGAGTAAGAAGATCATATCAGTATCTTTCATGAAACACACACACATTCCATAAATAAAATCCCTAGAAGATCTAAGGGTAACCTATGGAGTTCTGTGTATATACAGATCTCAGTTTAGTAAATCGGCAAGCATATTGTGCAACATCACATGATATCTCAGCAACGAAATTCTTAGAACCAATACTGCAAAACTGTCAAACCTTTTAAAAATCATGAAATGATACGCGATAAACATCAAAGTAAACAAGATCAGATCATGACATGCTAACTTATTCATACCGAATTTGCAGTACACTACATGTCAATTCAAGTTTTCAACATTATAATATTTGAAACCAAAAGCGTTTTCATCCCACGTTCTTGTGAGTTAGTACCATTTATATGAAAACAACGCGTACCCCACAAGTATGCCAACAGAAAGTAAATTGCACTATCTTCAAGACATATGAGACTTTGTGCAAAAAAATGAAATTACATCAATTAGCATAGGTAAAGAAGCAGATCCCGAAGGATATAAAGAATCATAAAGATTCAGAATCAAGTGATTCATATAGATTGGTTTGGCTTTGATGATTCTCAATGATATCATGTAACATATGAAAAACTGAATAAAGAATCGATTGATTCAATAATTCAGGGTAATGTGGTCCAACTGTTATCTAGATCTCTTCAATGAATCAGGATAATCAAGTGATTTTGATTCAAGGGCAAGTATATGCTTGACAGATGTTATCAAGACATATCTTAGTTCAACAACACATTACATGTTTTTCAGGGCATGGGCAGTGAAGTGAACTGAAAAATTATGCTAATGACATAATCCGATGCTGGTCACATGAAATTCTTAAAGCCTCATATTCTCTATCTGATAATGATCTTTTAACACACACACCTGACATACCATGGGTTCAAATCACAGTTGTGACATAGAACAATTTATTTTCACACTACTAATGGTCTAAAAACGCTTCTAGCCTACTGACAATTCAAATTACATGTAAATATTCAAATTAAAAATTATAAAAACAATGTCAAGCAGTCATGAAACTATCATTTCTTGTTTATGCAGACTAAGAAGTTTAGATCAAATCATATAAGCACAAACTTCAAACATAAATACAGAAACCAGGTAGTCATTCTATGGTCATGTGTGTATGATCATCTACTGATGTACTATCATTTCTTCTCAAACTTCAAACAGTTCCGGTTTATCTTTTTCAATTTGTTTGGATTTCTGAAAGCAAGTAAACTATTGAAACTAAAGCATGAAACTAATAAGAAAAGTAAAAAATAAAACTTCCATGAAAGACCTTTTTGAAAATCTCTTTCACCCAGGATTAATCATTCCAATCATTTGAGTAAGAAATTCAAACCGTGACCGATCGAATGCTTTGGTAAATAGATCAGCAAAATTATTGTTCTTATGAACTTTCACCAACTCAATTAGCTTCTTCTTAGCACAATCTCTGTAACATCCCGAGTTTTAGAGCGCGAAAGAATTCACGAGAATTAAAAATTTTAAATAAGAAAAAGGGAAGCGGGCTTGGGTCGGGGTGTATGGGCTGAAAGGGGCAAGGGTTTGGGCCCTTATAAGCCTCAAGAATAGCCCAAAACCCTCACTTCCAACACATTTTCGGTTTCTAGAGAGAGAAAGTGAGAGAGATCCTAGAGAGAGAAAGTTCCAGTTTTCGGATTAGAGCTTCAAGGATCATTAGCAAGAGTCTCTTGAGTGTTTAGCAACGAAAAGGAAGTGATTACAGGTAACTGATTCTACTAGATGTGAGTTTTTGTTCGTTTTTGGGTTTTTCGGGTTTTGGGTGAAAAGGTTATGTTTGAACGGATGAAACTGAAAGATGAGCATAGATTTGAGTTCCTTAATGGAAAACGAACGTTTTGAATGCAAACAGGTTCGGGATCTTGACGTGATCAGACCCGAATGCGAAAGTTAGGGTTTTTCACGAAGAACAGGTCGTGCGTACTTATCAAGTGCGCACAGAGCAGGTCCTGCGCACTTGCTAAGTGCGTAGGAAGAGGAACTAAGAGGAACCTGCGTACTTGCTAAGTGCGCAGGAAGAGGAACCTGCGCACTTGCTAAGTGCGCAGGAAGAGGAACCTGCGCACTTGCTAAGTGCGCATGCATCAGGCTGGTAAAGTCAGTATAGTCGCCTAAATCAGAATGGTTAAACCATTTAGCGTTGAGTTAAGTCTGATACGTGTCAATTGTCATGATTGTTCAGATTGTGTGAGATACAGTAGACAATTGCAGCTAAGATACCAGGTGAGTTCTAATCCCCTTTTTGCCTTCTTTAGGGGTGGTGTGCATACTTAGTGTAAAGCGTTTATTATATTTTATATATTATAAACTGAAAGGAAAAGTTATGTTTTAGTGAAAAGTTTAAAAGAGGCAAAAGTACGTTTTGAGGAAAGTATATCTATATTATGGCAAGCGTTTACTATATTTTTATATACATAAACAAAGGCATGATATATGTGCTAGTATGTTTTCAGTAAAGTAAGATATATTATTTGGCAAGCGTTTACTATATTTCTATATACATAAACAAAGGCATGATATATGTGCTAGTATGTTTTCAGTAAAGTAAGATAGATCATTTGGCAAGCGTTTACTATATTTCTATATACATAAACAAAGGCATGATATATGTGCTAGTATGTTTTCAGTAAACAAGTTATATTTTATGGCAAGCGTTTACTATATTTTTATATACATAAACAAAGGCATATTATATATGAAAGTTATGAACAAGATGTACAGAAAGTTTTATGAACAGTAAAGTGAACAGCTTTCCTTCGGGAATGTGTACCAGTTTGTAAAGGTCCTTGGGACAGATGTTACTTGTACAAGATGTCAGATATGGGTTCTACCCATTAGTAAGAGTCTTGGTGGCTCGTTAACAATTGTACAATTGGGATGAGTGACGGCGGTTGCTCGGGGGACTATGCAATCCCCCATGTACCTGTTAAGCGGTATTGATCACGAGGACAATACCCGGTGTTGATCACGAGGACAACATCGTGTCATGTGGTGTTGATCACGAGGACAACATTCAGTGGTCACGAGGACCCAACTATGTTAAGCGGTATTGATCACGAGGACAATACCAGTAGTGACAAGGAATTGACGGTTAAGTGGTATTGATCATGAGGACAATACCAGCAGTGATAAGAATTGACGGTTAAGCGGTATTGATCACGAGGGCAGTACCAACAGTGATAAGGAATTGACGGATACTTTACGAATGTTTTAAACTATTTTTGAAAAGTGAAGTATGTAAAGTTTTGCCTTAAGGGCAGTATGTATGTATTAGTAAATCTTTTGTATAATTGATTTAAAAGTAAACGTTAGAACTCACTCAGCGTTGCTGATTTTTAGTATGCATATCAGTTAAGTGCAGGTGTAGTTGATGGATGTGGATGCTTGGCTTAGCGAGAAGAGTTACCCGAAGATAAGTGTCTGGCATCCCGATTATGTTTATGTCTATGTTTCTTTTGATTATGTTGATTAAGACAAGTTTCAGTTGTATTTGGCAAATTATGTTTAGACATGTTATGTTTCCGCTGCGTATGTTGAAGTTTAAATTGTTTCCGCTGTGTTAATGAATGTCTTATGTTTAAAGTGCTATGTGTTGATGTGTAAATCCAATACGTGAGGCCTCCCGGGTTTGGGGCCTTACAAGTTGGTATCAGAGCCATAGTTTGAGAGATTTGGACATCCCCGATGTCCAGACTTAAACTGAGAATGGGACCAAGTAGCGGATGCCAGTACGGGTAACTCAAGCCAAAGCATCAGAAGCGTATAGTAAGTAAAGTTTACCTTTTAGAGTGTCAAGATAAGAATAGAGGCTTTAGTGGAGCCATGAAAGCGAATAAATAGAACAACAAGAAGTGATGTAATGGTTAATTGCAGATGGCCAGTGTATATTAACATCTTACCTTACTTATTGTGTTCTACATATTCCCTAGCATGATGAAATTAAATCTTTTGTTCTCTATCTTTCAGTTAGAAATGGCTAGACGTGGAGGAACTAGAGGGGGTGGAGGAGGAAGACGTGGTGGGCGTACAGGCCGCCACGGTGGAGCTAGCACAAACCAAGTGATTGAGGGGAGTGTTCACACTACCCATACTGATAAGGTAGTCAGTCAGCATAATGTTGAGCATGCTGAAGGAGATGACCAACCGTTTGAGTTTGAACCAGTCGTACAAGCAGCTCTTGGTCGTGAGTTTACCCGGCTCCTGAAGGAAATCTTACCAGCCATACTAGACGAAGCGTTAAGAAAGGCCAAGGAAAACCCCAACGTAATCCCAGCCACTGAAGGGCCAGTGGTGCTTCCAGCCATGGGAGGACCAGTTCTGGTGGAGAATGTTGCACCGCCTACTCGCGGATGCGATTACAAGGCATTTCGTGGTTGTGATCCCCCTGAGCTAACTGGGGAGAAAGAAGCAGCTGATACTTTAGATTGGATCAACGGCATGGAATCCACCATCCGCCTCAGTGACTGCCGGCTGAATCAAGCGGTCATGTTCGCAGCTAAGTCACTGAAGGGAGAGGCAGCACACTGGTGGGAGACTATGAAACAGGCTAAGGGTGACCAAGCAGTCGAGCTAATGAGGTGGAGTGATCTGAAAGCGCTAGTAACTGAGAAATTCTGCCCCAAGAACGAAGTCCACAAGGTGGAGAGAGAGTTCCTGACGTTGCAAGCCGGACTCATGACTCACAGACAATATACTTCCAAGTACAACGAATTGGCACGCCTGGTGCCTCATCTTGTAACACGAAGGAGAGGAGGATTCATTATTATGTTCAAGGGTTGCCTCCAAAGATACGTACCTTTGTAAGGGCCAACACACCGAGTACCTTTGAGTCGGTGGTTGTTTTGAGCGGAGTTGTCTATGATAACATTGCCTCTGAAGTCATTTATGAAGCACCTAAGAAACAAGCGGCTAAGCGGACTGGGGAGGAACTTCAGGGTCCTAGTGATAGGAGGTCAAGGTTAGAAGCAGAGGGTCTGTGTGGAAAATGTGGGAAAAGGCACGGAGGAGAGTGCAGAGCTGGGCAGGCGGGATGCTTTAAGTGTGGCAAGTTTGGACACCAATCACGTGACTGTCCGGTGAAGCCTAGGTGCCACAACTGTGGGGAGCCGGGGCATTTGAGCAGAGACTGTAGAAAGCACAAAGAGCCGGAAGCGGGAGGATTCGGAAAGGGTAAGGGTGCAGAGAAGGAACCTTACATCAACAAGGCCACAGCAAGGGCTTACCAGATGACTCAGTAAGGTACGTTGCAAACTCTTAATTGTGATATGCCAAGTTTATGTTATTATTTCCTTAAATGATTAGTTAGCCCCATCAGCTTAGAAGCCTTAGAACTAGATATTACCCTGATTAGACCCTCAGCGGTAGTTAATCACAATGGCCTTCATGACCAAGCTGCCTTGCATAGCTACGGATTATGCCACCCATTCTGTGATTTGCTATCAGTATAGCTTACGATAGGTTTCGAGGACGAAACCTATCATAAGGAGGGTAGACTTGTAACATCCCGAGTTTTAGAGCGCGAAAGAATTCATGAGAATTAAAAATTTTAAATAAGAAAAAGGGAAGCGGGCTTGGGCCGGGGTGTATGGGCTGAAAGGGGCAAGGGTTTGGGCCCTTATAAGCCTCAAGACTAGCCCAAAACCCTCACTTCCAACACATTTTCGGTTTCTAGAGAGAGATCCTAGAGAGAGAAAGTCCCGGTTTTCGGATTAGAGCTTCAAGGATCATTAGCAAGAGTCTCTTGAGTGTTTAGCAACGAAAAGGAAGTGATTACAGGTAACCGATTCTACTAGATCTGAGTTTTTGTTTGTTTTTGGGTTTTTCGGGTTTTGGGTGAAAAGGTTATGTTTGAACGGATGAAACTGAAAGATGAGCATAGATTTGAGTTCCTTATTGGAAAACAAACGTTTTGAATGCAAACAGGTTCGGGATCTTGACGTAATCAGACCCGAATGCGAAAGTTAGGATTTTTCGCGAAGAACAGGTCGTGCATACTTATCAAGTGCGCACAGAGCAGGTCCTGCGCACTTGCTAAGTGCGCAGGAAGAGGAACCTGCGCACTTGCTAAGTGCACAGGAAGAGGAACCTGCGCAGGAAGAGGAACCTGCGCACTTGCTAAGTGCGCAGGCATCAGGCTGGTAAAGTCAGTATAGTCGCCTAAATCAGAATGGTTAAACCATTTAGCGTTGAGTTAAGTCTGATACGTGTCAATTGTCATGATTGTTCAGATTGTGTGAGATACAGTAGACAATTGCAGCTAAGATACCAAGTGAGTTCTAATCCCCTTTTTGCCTTCTTTAGGGGTGGTGTGCATACTTAGTGTAAAGCGTTTATTATATTTTATATATTATAAACTGAAAGGAAAAGTTATGTTTTAGTGAAAAGTTTAAAAGAGGCAAAAGTACGTTTTGAGGAAAGTATATCTATATTATGGCAAGCGTTTACTATACTTTTATATACATAAACAAAGACATGATATATGTGCTAGTATGTTTTCAGTAAAGTAAGATATATTATTTGGCAAGCGTTTACTATATTTCTATATACATAAACAAAGGCATGATATATGTGCTAGTATGTTTTCAGTAAAGTAAGATATATCATTTGGCAAGCGTTTACTATATTTCTATATACATAAACAAAGACATGATATATGTGCTAGTATGTTTTCAGTAAACAAGTTATATTTTATGGCAAGCGTTTACTATATTTTTATATACATAAACAAAGCCATATTATATATGAAAGTTATGAACAAGATTTACAGAAAGTTTTATGAACAGTAAAGTGAACAGCTTTCCTTCGGGAATGTGTACCAGTTTGTAAAGGTCCTTGGGACAGATGTTACTTGTACAAGATGTCAGATATGGGTTCTACCCATTAGTAAGAGTCTTGGTGGCTCATTAACAATTATACAATTGGGATGAGCGACGACGATTGCTCGGGGGACTACGCAATCCCCCATGTACCAGTTAAGCGGTATTGATCACGAGGACAACATCGTGTCATGTGGTGTTGATCACGAGGATGACATTCAGGGGTCATGAGGACCCAACTATGTTAAGCGGTATTGATCACGAGGACAATACCAGTAGTAACAAGGAATTGACGGTTAAGTGGTACTGATCACGAGGACAATACCAGCAGTGATAAGAATTGACGGTTAAGCGGTATTGATCACGAGGGCAGTACCAACAGTGATAAGGAATTGACGGATACTTTACGAATGTTTTTAACTATTTTTGAAAAGTGAAGTATGTAAAGTTTTGCCTTAAGGGCAGTATGTATGTATTAGTAAATCTTTTGTATAATTGATTTAAAAGTAAACGTTAGAACTCACTCAGCGTTGCTAATTTTTAGTATGCATATCAGTTAAGTGCAGGTGTAGTTGATGGATGTGGATGCTTGGCTTAGCGAGAAGAGTTACCCAAAGATCAGTGGCTGGCATCCCGATTATGTTTATGTCTATGTTTCTTTTGATTATGTTGATTAAGACAAGTTTCAGTTATATTTGGCAAATTATGTTTAGACATGTTATATTTCCGCTGCGTATGTTGAAGTTTAAATTGTTTCCGCTGTGTTAATGAATGTCTTATGTTTAAAGTGCTATGTGTTAATGAGTAAATCCAATACGTGAGGCCTCCCGGGTTTGGGGCCTTATAATCTCGGATGAAATGATGTCGAATTTCAATATGCTTTGTTTTTTAGTGCTTCACAGGATTATTAGTGATAGACATCATGGCAGTGTTGTTAGTAAACCTTGGTGTCTCTGTGAAATTCAGATCATAATCTCTCAACTGCTGTTGAATCCAGAGAATTTGAGAACAACAACTGGCTGCAGCAATGTATTCGGCCTCGCAAGTTGAAATTGCAACCGATGTTTGCTTCTTGCATTGCAAGGACACAAGTCTTTTTCCCAAGAATTGACAACCACCAGACGTTGACTTTCTATCTAAACTGCAACATCCATAATCTGAATCTGTAAAAGCTTTAAAATCAAAAACAGAATTAATAGGATACCATAAACCCAAACTTGGTTTACCCATCAAGTATCGAAAAATCCGCTTTACAGCAATCAGATGAGATTCCTTCGGTTTAGACTGAAATCTCGAACACAAGCATACTGCGAACATAATATCAGGTCTTGACGCAGTCAGATACACTAAAAATCTAATCATTCCTCTGTATAATCTACATTCAACTTCCTTCCCTTTCGAGTCAGAATCTAATTTGTGATTAACCGGAATTGGAGTACTGAACGCTGAAGTATCTGACATCTCGAATTTCTTTAAAGTATCTGACACATATTTCGATTGATGAATGAAAAAACCATCTTCTTTCTGATCAACTTGAAGACCTAAAAAGAAAGATAACTCTCTCATGCTGCTCATTTCAAATTTTAGCTTCATAACTCTCTCAAAGTCTTTACACATATCCACATTCGTCGACCCAAAAATTATGCCGTCGACATAAACTTGAACTAGTAAGATATCTCCCCCTACTTTTCTGATGAAAAGAGTGGAGTCAATTTGGCCACGTTCAAAGCCATTCTCTAGTAAGTATACTGACAAAGTTTCATACCAATCGTGAGGGGCCTGATGAAGATCATATAACGCCTTATCAAGTTTAAACACTTTGTCTGGAAACTTAGAGTCTGCAAAACCAAGCGATTGCTTTACATAAACCTCTTCCTTCACCTTTCCATACAGAAAAGAACTTTTCACATCCAACTGAAATACTTTGAATCCCTTGAATGATGCGTATGCAATAAATAAACGTAGTGCCCCCGTCTTTGCAACCGGAGCATAAACTTCTGTATAATCAATACCTTCTTGTTGGTTAAATCCTTGAAAAACAAGCCTTGCCTTATTACGTACCACAACACCTCGATCATCACGTTTGCACTTAAACACCCATTTTGTTCCAATAGATCTTGAGCCTTTCGGTAAGTCAACTAAATCCCAAATATGCAATTTGTCAAATTGAGCCAGCTCCTCTTGCATAGCCTCGATCCAACAATCTTCATCAAGTGCCTCAGCCACATTCTTTGGCTCTGATTGAGAAATAAAACAAGCATTCAAACATCTCTCCATAATACCTGTATCCACAAGCTGTGTATATAAACAAGAATTTTCAGCAAGTGAACGGTGTCTCGTTTGGACACCTGCATTCAAATCACCAATAATGTTATCAGTCCGATGAAGTTTATGCACACGAGTTTGTGGAATATCAGAAGTTTGAATCACAGCATCAAGATTAGAAGGTATCTCCCCCTCAGACTGTGTCGGTGTCGACGAATCATCAACTATGTTCTGGAAATCATTAGAAGATTCCGGAAACACAGTTTCATCATCCTCACTGTCACTGTCTTGTGTTGTACCCGAGGACGAAGCTCCATTTGGGTCAACCGGAGAAGGAACAACTGATCGTGGATCGACAATTCAATCATCGTTACAGCATGACTGATATAAAAGACATGCTTCGACATGGGACATCTCAGGATGAACATTAAATGATCTGAACAAAGCATCATAATCAAAAAGCCCATATTGGTCCTTTGGCCTCTTAAGGAGCAGAACGATTGTCACAATCAACATGAAACCATTCCTCAATCTGTCTGCTTTCTTTATTAAAAACTCGCTTGTTGTGAGAATTTGCAACATATCCCAAGAAAATTCCTTCAATTGCCTTCTCACTAAATTTGGTTTGAATGTCACGAGTCTTCAATAAAGTGCACGGGTTTCCAAAAGGCAACAGGTACTTCAAGTTAGGCTTCCGGTTATTTAGCAGTTCATAGCATGTTTTGTTGTGTTTCTTCACAGTTAAAACACGATTAAGAACATGACAAGTTGTGTTTACTGCCTCTGCCCAGAAAGTCACGGGCAACTTCGAGTCAGATAACATTGTGCGAGCCGTCTAATTCAGCGTTCTATTCATTCGTTCAGCCACACCATTCCGTTGAGGAACATAAGGAGCACTAAATTCATGATGGATGCCTTTTTTGCAGACAAAATAAACCCATATTTCCATTCTTGAATTCCGTTCCATTGTCACTACGAATTATCCTGACTTCCAGTTTGAACAAACTCTCAAGCCCCACAATCTAGAAACTTAAGAATGTCTGCAGTCTCATCCTTCAAAACCAGAAATTTTACCCACGAAAATCTTGAATAATCGCTAGTCACTACCAAACAATATGATTTGCCACCTTCACTCTTGACACTAATAGGTCCGAATAAATCCATATGCAACAACTCGAGAGGAGTCACAATTGAATTAGTCAACTTGGATATGTGAGATTTCTTGTGCTGCTTCCCCTTCTTGCATGAAATACAGTCTTCGTTCACTTGAAATCTCATGGATGGGACACTAGAAACTAGCCCGTTCTTCACTAAGAAATTCATTTTTCTAAAATTGATGTGAGCCATTTTCCGGTACCACAAAGTTGACTCGGACACAGAAGCTTTCGATAGAAGACACGTTGGCACAGACGAAGATGTCGTTGCCATGCTCATATCGAGCATATACGTATCATTCTTTCACGGAGCTCTCATAAGGATCCATTCTTCAGGTATCTCAAATCCAGGCTTCAACACCAAACATTCTGACTTATTAAAGTGAAATGAGAAGTCTTTATCACAAACTTGTGAAACAGATAACAAATTATGTTCGAGCTGCTCCACATAATTGACTTTCTCAAAGATCAATCCACCATTTGACACAATTCCTTGACCAGAAATGTTGTCGCCTTTCTTCCCAGCAAAGGCTACATATCCACCTTGTATTTATTTCACATTCTCCAATAAGTTAATGTTTCCTGTCATGTGTCGAGAACATCCACGATCAACATAGCAGTGGTTGCCAAGAGTCCTCCTTGGAGTCCCCTGCACACTGACAGAAACAATTAGTTAGTAATGGAGACCCAAGCCATAGTGGTCTTGGGTCGGCCTGACTCATCAAAATAAACAATCTCTTTTAAGACAATGAAATCTCTCCTCTATTTTAGGAGACTGTTTTTTGGAATCAAAAACTTATTTCTTAGATTTCTTTGGTGGTTGAACCTTAACAGTTTCTTTTTGTGTTGATACTTCAGAAGATTCACCAGACTCTTTTACAACCGATTGTTCTAAAAGCTTCTTTAATCTCTTGTTTCTTCTTCTACGTTGAGGTCTAGACAGTTTGACCTTCTCTTGTTCAATAACAACTAAGGAACCACCTTTCTTAATTCCAGAAGATTCAATCTTCTCATCCTTTGGTTTTTCAAGAACTGAAACTTCAGATTTAGAAGCATGTTTCTTCACAAACTTGACATCAGCATGTTTAGCTATCACAAGTTTCTTTACCGGTCTTGTTGGTGGTTCAACGAAAGATCTTCCCATCCTGGGATCTTCTAACCACTTTCCCTTATTCTTATCAGGACAATCTCTTAGAATATGACCAACAACCCCACAATGAAAGCAAGCACGTCGTTCTTTGTATACCCTGACATACTTTTCTTTCTTCATTCCCTTTGAACTCGATGATTTACATTGAGAGTTAGTGTTAGATGTTTGAACAACTTTGAATATTTCTGAATCAACTTTAGTTTTGATAAAATCAAGTGTTGAAGTTTTTTCAATTATTTTAGTTTCTTGAGAATCAAAACCACTGCTTACAAAATTTTTCACAATTTTAGGTTTTGGTTGTTCAACACCTTCATCTAGTTCAGTTGAAATACATTTGTCTCTGGTTACATTCTTAACCACGACAGGTTCCTCAACTTTGCATTCTTTCTCAATGCCTTTAACTTTTTCTGAATCAAAACTTTCTTCATCACTAGAGTCATCATAAACCATATCCTCTCCTGTAACAGGATTCACCTTGATAACTGTTTTTGGCTCTATATCTTCTTCTGTCACTGTCTCAATGCTACGAGAAGTATAGTTACCATTGAATGAAGGACAATAACCAACTCCCCCACCAATTTCCTTATCATCAAAGGAAGGACAATAACCTATACCTCCCACCACTTTTTCACTTGTAGCTTTATCATTATAATATTCCAACAGAAAACTGGAATTTTTATAACCCATAAGCTTTCTCATCAATTTTGTTACCTCTGTCTGTGATTGGGTAAGTTCATTAATTTTCTTTTCATATTCAGAATATGCCACATCAAGATGAAATGCTTGATCATTTACTTTAATTTGTAAAACTTTAATATCCTCTTTTAACGATTCAATTCTAATGTTCAAAGCTTTTCATTTTCTTTTAAAGTTTGGTTTGATGTGTGAATTGCCTTCATATCACAGATCAGATTTGTGTTATCATCACACAATCTGGTAATTTTTAAATCAGATTCAATGCATTTAGAACAAGAAACAACCTTTTGTACCTTTTTAGAATCTGCCATGAATGCATTTGCTTTAGACAACATTTCAGCAATCTTCTCAGTCACCTTCCCAGTAGCTTTATTATTATCAAGTAATTCTTTAGTTGAAAACTTAGATTCATCATTCTGAATAATACATTCTTCAACTTCATCAATACTTCCAGAATCAGTTAAGTCATCATCAGAAGAACTACTATTAGTAACATCCTCAGAATGAACTTCAGCGATAAATGCTTGATTGACATGACCAACAATATCATCCAAATGAATACCCCAGTCATAATTTTCAACCTGTTGAGACATCAAAGCTGTGGAAGTATTCTGCTTATTTTGATTGTTCTGGTTACTTTTGGTTTGTTGCATTTCCTTGCAAAGTGCCCAAACTCCTGACAATTGTAGCATTTTACTTTTGACTTGTCTAAACCCATCTTTTTTTTGCTAGATGCCCCAATGAACTTCTTTCTAGTCTTCTTCAAATGTTCCTTTCCTTGCCGCATCCATAAAGCCATATTCCATTGTATATTCATTTCTTCCAAAGTATCTTTATCCAATTGTTTAAAATCTTCCTCAATCATATCAGGATCAATGATTTTGCCACCGATAAAGTTCTCATATGATGTTAGAAATGAAGCAATCATAGCCATCATATCATCTGCAGCTTTAGGAGACATCTTTTGATGACATGAGTGATTATCACATTTGGAATTTTGAGAACATCCAGAAGTTGAAGTAACAAAACATGAACCTTCATTACATGAGCTTTCTTTTGGACTATCCAAAATATCTCCAGAAAACAGTGCAACTCCAGATTTCTGTGTAGAAGTACCCTTACCAAAATAAATGCTTGGATCCTGATAAACTGTATCTTTCTTTTGCGTATTCAAATCATATGACTGAATCTTTCCCATAAGATCTTTAAGACTCAGTTCATCAAACCCCGGCTATTCTTTGATAACAATGGTATACAGATGTTGGTAACGCATCTAGAATTTTTTCAAGTAACTTTCTGTTCTTGTATCCAATATCATTGTTTACAATTTCACTTAACAAATGATAGTATCTTGACATCAATTCATCAATGGTTTCTCCATCAAAATGCTTGAACACACTAAATTGTTTCTTTAATAATTCTCTTCTGCTCTTTTTTATGTCTGTACTCCCTTCACAACTCTTGGCTAACCCTTCCCAAAGATCACGCGGAGTAGTAAACTTTTTGAAAGTGTGATATATATCTAAAGGCAAACACATGGATAAAGTAGCAAGTGCTTTCTTTTCTCGATCATCCAGAAGTTTTTCTTCAGTAGTAAGAGGTGAAACTGGTTTTGGTGTATCTATAACTCCCATATGACTATATACAGAATGTTTGTATCCTTCACTAATTGGAATCCACATGCTTGTATCACTGATGTTAACATAGTTCTCAAACCGACTTTTCCAGTTAGAATAATCTTTCAAATTCATCAGTCTTGGTGGTTTAGTTGGAGTACCTATTTCATTATCATAGTTCAACAAATGAGTCATATTATTCACACTAGAATGATTTGAACTTGACATATTTGAAATCTTGTAAAAATTCAACACTTAGAAACTTTCTGAACAAGTTCTGCCTTAGGCGAACTTAGGTAAATTCGCCTGACCAAGTATAAGCGAACTTAATAAGTTCGCTGATTAAGTTCGCCTGATTTGGATGAGGCGAACTTAATAAGTTCGCTGAATCAAGTTCGCCTGTAACTGCCTGGACATGTTCGTCTGTTTCAGCTGAAGAACAAAGAAGATTGTTCTATCACCCAAACTCAAGAACTAGACTGAGAATCAACATATCTTGCAATTTTGTAATAATTAAACAAATTCCATCAGTAGGATTCTTTAAAACATGAATTAGAACACTTCTAACGGATCAATTTCAACAAAAACACCTCCACAATTGATCAAATCAGCCTCTCCATTAACTAAAACTTGTAAAAAAAACCCAGCAATTACACAAAGCTTCAAAAATCTTAATCTTTTGATGTAAATCAGAACGAAACGGTGTCACATGATGATCTCTAATCAAGAGCAAAAGCTCTGATACCAATTGTAGGTCCCATCGAGTCTACGGATCGATCTCAAACGTATAACACACAAATAATATTCGTAGTGCGGAATCCTAACGAATAAACGCGTCTCGTACGGATAAAAACACAAGATAAACACACAAGACAAGATTCACTGAAAGCTCCTTGTATTACTCAGATAAATGTGTTTACAAGATCACTAACTATTACAAATGACAAGACTAAGCAGTATTTATAGGTAACATTCAACTGTTACAGGCGAACTTAATATGTTCGCCAGTTCAATAGGCGAACTTGATAAGTTCGCCACAACTATATGTTCACTTGTTACAAACAACTTAACAACTTTAAGAAAACATTACATACAAAATATAAAGACCTATTCTATTACAAGGCTAGTTGTCACACACCATGCTCCAACAAATCTTCAGAGTGTTTGTCAAAAGAATTGCTTTACCAAACTCCCCCTTGACAGCAGCTCTGGACATGTGTACAGACTCTAACTGCTTTAGAGTGCTTGTCACAAGAATTGCTTCAACAGCATCATCGGTCAGGGAGTGTGATAAATGCACAGCACTCTGAATAGTCGTAGGGTTTGCTGATGTCACCATACTACGGATCTGAGGTGCCAAGCTCCAGATATAACTCTCAATTCTTTTGTGCTCTGGTGTTACGAGATGGGTTACAAGTCGTGCCAATTGATGAAACTTGGTCGTATATTCCCTTACTTCGGCATCTACCATGGCCAAATTCCAGAATTCTGCTTCTAATTTCTGAATTTCGTTGCGTGGACAATACTCACGCAGCAACATTTCCTTCAACTGATCCCAAGTGATACCATAGGCATTGGCCTCACCGAGACCCTGAATCTGAGTATTCCACCAGGTTAGAGCTTCATCCTCAAATGAACTTGTTGCATACTTCACGTGCTGAGCTGTAGTACAGTTACTTATGACCATCACAGACTCCATTTTCTCAATCCAGCGAACAATGCCGACTTGTCCTTCAGTTCCAGAAAAGAGTCGGGGCTGACATGCTTGAAAGGTCGTGTAAGAGCACCCTTCAATCTGGTTCCCCTGGTTCATGTTCTGGTGGGCCGTTCGATTAGCGAGGGCGGTGTTGACGTGTTGTGAAATTAACTGGGCCAATTCCTCGACCGTAGTGGGAAGTGGGTTGGCATTTTCATTTTCTCTCTGCGGTGGCATATTCCTTTTTCCAATACAAACAATACAACGAGTGAGACAATATATATCATGCAATATCCATGTCATTCATGTATGTACGAAAATAACTTAACAAACACCACGATAAACCAAAATCAACCACTTCATGTCGTCATTGTTAAAAATTAGAGTTCAAACTTGAATACATCATTAAACCAAATGACTACAAAAATGAGTGTGGCATACGACCAACCCTAACAAGTTTCTCCAGTATAACACAAGAAAGAGACATGAACTACAAAAACAACATCGTCAAGGACAATGACTAGCGGTTCTGACGAGGGAGAACACCGAGGCAAGCAAAAGTGGCAGTGAGCAGAACACACTTAACTACAAGTGCTACTGTAACATCCATGATTTTAGGGCTTAACTTTTAACTTATCTTTATGTAAAAATGACACTTCATTTCAAATCCCGTACATATTCAACATTTTATGTTACATTAATTATTACTTGGACGTATATCAATTTCCAAATTTCAACTCTACAATAACGCATTGTTTTTCTACAATATATTTATATAAAGCACATACTTATATATATATACCTGGTTACAAAAACTTTGAGTTTTAATTTCGTATTTGCATCCCTTTATATATATATATACATTTATGTACTTAATTATAAATATATATATAGATATAATGTTAATTATTGGTATCAAATAAACCATTTTTTTTCTTACATAATATATATATATATATATATATATATGTAAATATATTTATATATATAGAAATTGGTTTTGAACCTCCTCCCCAAATTCCTTGAACCCTAAACATGAACCTCCACTCTTGCAAATGAACCCTTGGACTAGACTTGACCCCATGAGAATCAAACTTGACCCACATCCATCATGTTTGACTTTAAAAGTCAAACCGGCCCAAAACCATAAAATCCAACCTATGAATTCGATGAATCGGGTTGTTATGGACTTCCATTACGCACGAAATCATGAATCGGCCTAACCCTGACCCAAGTAGCAGCCCAAATTCCATCTATCACGTGGTTGAATTCAAATTTTATACCCATGTGACTTTGTGTAGTCAAATCCGAATCAATCCGATTCAATTCGATTAATAAAACGTGTTTCAATGTCGAAAATCACGCATAAGCTGTATGTGCATGTATCTGAACCTATTACACGACCAAATTCATTTGATTATGCAACATCCCAAAAATAATAAAACGAATAAATATAGCGAGACCGGTGACTAAGTCAGAATATTTAAACAAAAGGGAGCGGGCTTGGGCTCGGCTTCAATGGGCCGAGGGAAGCCCAGGCATATAAGAGGCAAGGCAGCCCTCTTCTCTGCTCATTTCCCCACTCTCGCAAGTTCTAGAGAAAGAGACGAGAGCTCGGGTCTAGAGAGAGAAAGTGACGGATCGACTCGGGAATTCAGGAGAACGTTGCTGCTGTGCTCGTGATCATCTCCTCCGAATTAGAAATCCAATCCAGGTAAGCGTTCGATCATAATCTGAGTTTTTATGATTTTTAGGATTTTCGGGTTTTGGCTAAAAAGGTAACGATTTAGCGGATGAAACTTGAAAATGAGCTTAGGTATAGCATCTAGAATGAAAACCGAACGTTTTGATCTAAGAAAAATCGAGATATTGGCACGATCAGATTCACATGCAGAAACTTCAGATTTTTGGGGAAGATGGTTTGTGCAGACTCATCGAAACTACTTAGTTTCGATATGTGCAGACCCATCAAAACTACATAGTTTCGATATATATACAGACCCATCGAAACTACCATAGTTTCAATATATATATATATATATGCAGACCTATCGAAACTACCATAGTTTCGATATGAGTCCACTATCCGAAGCTAAGATTACACCTAAGTTACTTATCGAAACTACCAAGTTTCGACATAAGCAACCTATCGAAACTATCAAGTTTCGACATAAGCAACCTATCGAAACTACCAAGTTTCGACATAAGCAACCTATCGAAACTACCAAGTTTCGACATAAGCAACCTATCGAAACTACCAAGTTTCGACATAAGCAACCTATCGAAACTACCAAGTTTCGACATAAGCAACCTATCGAAACTATCAAGTTTCGACATAAGCAAATCCATCGAAACTACTAGGTTCAAGCATAGTAATGTCTAGTGTCATCTAGGAGCACTACCTTACGTGTATGACTTTATTATACAGATTGTGAGTGACATTAGTGACGCTCAGTAACCAGCTAAGTGTATCTCAGAAACTACTCATCAGGTGAGTTCTATGTGCCCCCTTCTATGTTATGTGCAAACCTTATTAAATGTTTTGGGGCTGAAATGTATACACTAAATGAATAAATGATATGAATGCTAATGTGATCATACGTGATGTATTAATATATATTTTATATATATATATAAGAGAATGAATTATGAATAAAGAATGGAACGTATGTTTACAAAGAATGAAGGAAAGAATGGCATAACGTAAATAAACGAAATCTTGCTTTATAATTATTTATATTGCATGTTATGAATGTAAGTATACGTTATGGAAGGAAACGAAGCTAACGGCTACTTCTGTAGACGGACGACCACGTGACTATTTTGCAACCGGGAAAGATACGTTCCTAGCAAGCTAGGACGTACAAAAAGCATAAAAGGGCGGTCGAAGTAAATGCTAAAATAGTATAACGGTTGCATAAACAATAGTTCGCGTGGGAAACGGATGCCTTAGGGCAGACGGGCGATTATGACGGACTACGACGGTAGGACGGTAAAGAAGGACGGCTGAAGGTAGGCCGGACCAAAGTTAAGACGGACGGTTTCTAGGACCGGACGAGTAAAAGGGCTACGACGGTAGCCCAAGGGTGTATGTCTTTGTGATATACGTACCGTAAGATGGGTTGATCCCCCTTATGTGTATGACCAATGAATGTTAAGGAAAGAAAAGGTGAATACATATCTATGTAATCACATAAGAATGAAGAAAGAAAAGTAAAAGCTATGAATACGTATTTGTAGAAATGTATGTATATAATTATGTATACTTATAAAGAAATGAATGATCATACTTAATAGTTTTAAACTAGAACTCACCAGCGTTAGTTGACTTTTAGTATACATTTCAGGTAACAAAGGAAAGGGTCGTGCGAAGGCGTGAAGGCTGCCCGGCATGTGACTGACATCCCACCTTTTGTTTTGTTTAGACAATGGATAATGTTTTGAATGTTAAGACTTCCGCTGTAATGTACTCAGATGTTGAATGTTTCCGCTGTGTTTGAATGTTTTTAATTAAAAGTTCAGTAATTAATGACTATGTTTATGAGTAAATCCAACAAGTGAGGTCACCCGGGAAAAGGTGCCTTACAAGTTGGTATCAGAGCCACAGTTTGAGAGATTCAGACATCCCTAAATGTCTGGACTTAAACTGATTATGGGACTAACGCACGGATGTCAGTCTGGGTAACCAACGCCAACGCTAACACGGTAAGTAAGTACTACAGTTAATACACTTGGATAAGGATAGATACCTTAACTTAGAACAAATAGATGTCAATGTCACAACCGATTTGAAGAGTTTTGAACCCGAAAAGTAATGTAAATTAGTAATCACAAACCGGTCACTGTAATTAAAAATTTACCTTGCTCGTACTGTTCCAAACTATGATCTGAAGAAATGACATTGATGTATTCCCTTTTCATATCAGAAATTTCTAGAAAACTATGGCAAGTAAAGGAAGAACTGCACGCCAAGGCGGCCATACGGGGCGAGTGGGTAGACTGCCAATGAACTAGAGACAAGAGAAAGAAGAAAGCATGCACGTGAAATACACCGAGAGAGTGCATGACACTAATGTGACCCCACCGGGAGGTGACAATGAAGGGGCACTACGATTGGAACCCGAACTTAGGGATGCTATTGCCCGTGAGGTTGTACTGACACTGAAGAGCATATTGCCTGGTCTGTTACCCGAGACACATAAAAGGAAATGGGAAAATGTGTCTAAGGGAACTGGAAAGGGGAACTATATAGCTGAGGCTAAGAAGCCAAGAACTGAAGAATACGAAGCTTGTAAGAAATGTTTGAGGAAACACCAAGGCGAGTGCCTAGTTGGTTCCACCGTCTGTTATAGGTGTGGGAAGGCGGGACACTATTCTCGCGAATGTTTAAGAGACACTAAATGCCAAGGCTGTGGACTATTTGGACATCTAACCAAGAATTGCAGGAGAACCAGACAATCTGGTTCGGGAAAAGAAAAGGAACAGCCGAAGGCGAGGACTCGAGCCTACGCCCTGACCGAGGAGGAAGCAAGGGGAAACCCTGATGATGTGTCAGGTACGTTCCTAGTAAATGATGAACATGTAGCTATTTTATTTGACTCTGGTGTTGGTAAAAGCTTTATATCCAATGCATCTAGTCGTAAACTAAATTGCACTATCAACATCATAGTAAAGGGGTTTAGCATACAAACTGCCGTTGGTAAAAATTCGGCAGTATTTCAAGTAACAGAGGATTGCATCATAGAAATAGAGGGTCATAAGTTTCCTTCTAGATTATTCCTTCTCACCTTAGGAGGATTCGATATAGTATTGGGCATGGATTGGTTAGCTGCCGACGAAGCTCAAATCATATGTAAACATAAGAGGATACACCTCAAAGCTCCTAGCGGCAGTCCAATTACGGTTTATGGGGATTGGAATTGCACAATGCCGAACATCATCTCGATGATCAAGGCCGAAAGTTACATGAGGCGCAGTTGCGAAGCTTATTTGGCATATGTTATTGATGATAGAATGAAAATGAATGAACTCAAGGAAGTACCCATGGTGTGCAACTTTTCGGAAGTATTCCCTGAGGATCTACCTAGATTACCACCCAATCGGGAAATAGAATTTCAGATTGACTTATTACCAGAAGCTGAGCCCGTTGCCAAAGCCCCCTACCGATTGGCGCCGTCAGAAATGAAAGAATTAATGTCTCAACTAGAGGAACTAACAGAAAAAGGATTTATTAGGCCGAGCATCTCACCGTGGGGCGCTTCGGTACTATTTGTAAAGAAGAAAGACGGCAGCATGCGCATGTGCATTGACTATCGTGAGTTGAACAAGAGAACAGTAAAGAACAAATACCCACTGCCTAGAATAGACGACCTTTTTGATCAACTGCAAGGTGCGAGTTGGTTCTCAAAGATCGATCTTAGGTCGGGTTACCATCAGTTGAAAGTAAGAGAAGAAGACGTACCAAAGACCGCGTTTTGCACGCGTTAAGGGCATTATGAGTTTCTCGTGATGTCTTTCGGATTGACCAATGGATTTGATGAATAGAGTATGTCGACCCATGTTGGATCGATCAGTGATAGTTTTTATAGACGACATACTGGTATATTCGAAAAGCGCGGGTGATCACCACTGTAACCTAAGGGAGGTTCTGGAGGTGCTAAAGCAGGAAAAGTTGGACGCAAAATTCTCCAAATGCGCGTTCTGGCTTAGGGAAGTCCAATTCCTAGGTCATGTAATAAACCCAAACGACATCATGGTGGATCCTGTAAAGATCGAGACAGTAAAGGAATGGAACGTCCCAAAGACACCAACAGAGATACGAAGTTTTCTGGGATTGGCGGGCTACTATCGAAGGTTCATTAAAGATTTTTCAAGAATAGCCTTGCCACTAACTAAGTTGACACGGAAGGAAGTGAAGTATGAATGGGGTCAAACCCAAAACAACGCGTTTGAAGAACTTAAGGCACGATTAACCCAAGCTCCAGTCTTAACTCTACCTGAGGGAAATGAAGACTTGGTAGTCTATTCTGACGCTTCGGGGCAGGGTTTGGGGTGCGTACTTATGCAAACGAGGAAAGGTAATTGCCTACGCATCGCGGCAATTAAAGATTCGCGAGGTTAATTACCCAACACACGATTTAGAGTTAGCAGCAGTAGTTTTCGTGTTGAAAATATGGAGGCACTATCTGTATGGAGACAAATGCACCATTTACTCCGATCAAAAAAGCCTGAAGTACTTTTTCGGGCAAAAGGAATTAAACATGAGGCAAAGGAGGTGGTTAGAGCTACTGAAGGACTATGACTGTGAGATATTGTACCATCCAGGCAAAGCAAACGTGGTGGTTGACGCTTTAAGCAGAAAGGAAGAATCGGAACCTATACAGATCAAAGCGTGTCAGCTGATTTTAACACCAGATTTGATGAGTGAAATATCAAAGGCACAAGATGAAGCGCTATTAGAAGGAAATATAAAACGGGAAAGAATAGTAGGATAACAAGTGAATTTGGATGCAAATGCATACGGTGTACGAACTAAGTTTGGCCGAATGTGGATACCTAAGATTGGCGAGCTTAGAGCCAAAATACTCGATGAGGCCCATAAGTCTCGCTATTCTATCCACCCCGGGACAAAAAAAATGTATCAAGACTTGAAGAAAGAATACTGGTGGCCTGGCATGAAGAATGATGTGACAGAATACGTGAGCAAGTGCCTAACGTGTTCTCTAGTTAAAGCCGAGCACCAGAAACCATGCGGTAAAATGCAACCTCTACCAATACCGGAATGGAAGTGGGAGGAGATCACGATGGACTTCATTACCAAGCTACCGCGAACAGCTAAAGGCAATGATACCATTTGGGTGATCGTCGACCGCTTGACGAAAAGTGCTCACTTCTTGCCAATACGTGAGACTTCCTCGTCAGAAAGACTAGCAGAAATATTTATCAAGGAAGTTGTGAGCATACATGGTATGCCGCTGTCGATTGTGTCCGACAGGGATACTAGATTCACGTCAAGGTTTTGGAAGAAATTCAACGAAGCAATGGGCACTAGACTGAACATCATTACCGCTTACCACCCCCAAACCGATGGACAATCTGAAAGGACTATTCAGACCTTGGAGGACATGCTCCGGGCCTGTATCATTGACTTCGGTGGGAGCTGGGACAACCATCTACCATTGGCAGAATTCTCATATAACAACAGCTATCACTCGACTATTGGCATGCCGCCATATGAAATGTTGTATGGGAGGAAATGTAGGACCCCGGTTCGTTGGGGGGAAATTGGACAGAAGGATTTTGCAAGTCTCGAAGTGGTCAAAGCTACTTCCGAGGAATTTGATCAAATCAAGGCTCGAATGAAAGCCGCAAAAGACAGACAGAAATCATACGCGGATAAGAGAAGAAGGGAGCTAGAGTTTCAAATAGGGGACATGGTACTGTTAAAGGTATCCATGGAAAGGAATCATTCGGTTCAGAAAACGTGGCAAACTAAGTCCAAGGTTTGTCGGACCTTTCAAGATTTTAGTGAGAGTGGGTCAAGTTGCTTACAGACTCGACCTACCCGTCGAGCTTAGCAAAATACACCCTACGTTCCACGTGTCGCACCTACACAAGTGCCTAGCTGACGACACAGCTCACATACCTTACGACGAGATCGAAGTGGATAACAGTCTAAATTATATAGAGGAACCGATAGCCATTATTGACCGAGCTGAGAAACGACTACGCAATAAGTCAATCCCATTAGTAAAAGTACAATGGAAACACAGAAATGGTTCAGAAGCTACTTGGGAAAAAGAAGACGAAATGAGAGGACTATATCCCCAGCTGTTTAACGATTAGCAGGTTTCGAGGACGAAACCTTTCTAAGGAGGGTAGACTTGTAACATCCCAAAAATAATAAAACGAATAAATATAGCGAGACCGGTGACTAAGTCGGAATATTTAAACAAAAGGGAGCGGGCTTGGGCTCGGCTTCAATGGGCCGAGGGAAGCCCAGGCATATAAGAGGCAAGGCAGCCCTCTTCTCTGCTCATTTCCCCACTCACGCAAGTTCTAGAGAGAGGAGAGAGCTCGGGTCTAGAGAGAGAAAGTGACGGATCGACTCGGGAATTCAGGAGAACGTTGCTGCGGTGCTAGTGATCATCTCCTCCGAATCAGAAATCCAATCCAGGTAAGCGTTCGATCATAATCTGAGATTTTATGATTTTTAGGATTTTCGGGTTTTGGCTAAAAAGGTAACGATTTTGCGGATTAAACTTGAAAATGAGCTTAGGTATAGCATCTAGAATGAAAACCGAACGTTTTGATCTAAGAAAAATTGAGATATTGGCACGATCAGATTCGCATGCAGAAACTTCAGATTTTTGGGGAAGATGGTTTGTGCAGACCCATCGAAACTAAGTAGTTTCGATATGTGCAGACCCATCGAAACTACTTAGTTTCGATATGTGCAGACCCATCGAAACTACATAGTTTCGATATGTATACAGACCCATCGAAACTACCATAGTTTCGATATATATATATATATATATATATATATATATATATATATATATATATATATATATATATATATATATATATATATATATATATATATATATATATATATATATATATATATATATATATATATATATATATATATATATATATATATATATATATATATATATATATATATATATATATATATATATATATATATATATATATATATATATATATATATATATATATATATATATATATATATATATATATATATATATATATATATATATATATATATATATGCAGACCTATCGAAACTACCATAGTTTCGATATGAGTCCACGATCCGAAGCTAAGATTACACCTAAGTTACTTATCGAAACTACCAAGTTTCGACATAGCAACCTATCGAAACTATCAAGTTTCGACATAAGCAACCTATCGAAACTATCAAGTTTCGACATAAGCAACCTATCAAAACTACCAAGTTTCGACATAAGCAACCTATCGAAACTATCAAGTTTTGACATAAGCAACCTATCGAAACTACCAAGTTTCGACATAAGCAACCTATCGAAACTACCAAGTTTCGACATAAGCAACCTATCGAAACTATCAAGTTTCGACATAAGCAAATCCATCGAAACTACTAGGTTCAAGCATAGTAATGTCTAGTGTCATCTAGGAGCACTACCTTACGTGTATGACTTTATTATACAGATTGTGAGTGACATTAGTGACGCTCAGTAACCAGCTAAGTGTATCTCAGAAACTACTCATCAGGTGAGTTTTATGTGCCCCCTTCTATGTTATGTGCATACCTTATTAAATGTTTTGGGGCTGAAATGTATACACTAAATGAATAAATGATATGAATGCTAATGTGATCATACGTGATGTATTAATATATATTTTATATATATATATAAGAGAATGAATTATGAATAAAGTATGGAACGTATGTTTACAAAGAATGAAGGAAAGAATGGCATAACGTAAATAAACGAAATCTTGCTTTATAATTATTTATATTGCATGTTATGAATGTAAGTATACGTTATGGACGGAAACGAAGCTAACGGCTACTTCTGTAGACGGACAACCACGTGACTATTTTGCAACCGGGAAAGATACGTTCCTAGCAAGCTAGGACGTACAAAAAGCATAAAAGGGCGGTCGAAGTAAATGCTAAAATAGTATAACGGTTGCATAAACAATAGTTCGTGTGGGAAACGGATGCCTTAGGGCAGACGGGCGATTATGACGGACTACGAAGGTAGGACGGTAAAGAAGGACGGCCGAAGGTAGGCCGGACCAAAGTTAAGACGGACGGTTTCTTGGACCGGACGAGTAAAAGGGCTACGACGGTAGCCTAAGGGCGTATGTCTTTGTGATATACGTACCGTAAGATGGGTTGATCCCCCTTATGTGTATGACCAATGAATGTTAAGGAAAGAAAAGGTGAATACATATCTATGTAATCACATAAGAATGAAGAAAGAAAAGTAAAAGCTATGAATACGTATTTGTAGAAATGTATGTATCTAATTATGTATACTTATAAAGAAATGAATGATCATACTTAATAGTTTTAAACTAGAACTCACCATCGTTAGCTGACTTTTAGTATACATTTCAGGTAACAAAGGAAAGGGTCGTGCGAAAGCGTGAAGGCTGCCCGACATGTGACTGACATCCCACCTTATGTTTTGTTTAGACAATGGATAATGTTTTGAATGTTAAGACTTCCGCTGTAATGTACTCAGATGTTGAATGTTTTCGCTGTGTTTGAATGTTTTTAATTAAAAGTTCAGTAATTAATGACTATGTTTATGAGTAAATCCAACAAGTGAGGTCACCCGGGAAAAGGGGCCTTACTGATTACAACTGGATTAACGCGTAATCGTGACCAAGACCGACACCCGTAACCTTTGCAAACGAATCAAGCATTAAAGGCCAAATAAATCAAATTAAATGCTCACGAACCTTCGCACGACCTTATATAAACTTGTCCAAAACTCGATTGAGTCTCATTACACTCCTGCTTGTCGATCGATCACCAAGAATATCGTCTCCGTTTCCTCTAGTCGTCGGCCCTTTACACTCATTCGTTTCAGTTATGGCTTGTGTCATTTGAGTTATTTTCTTGTTAAGATCGAAAGCCCTCTGTCAATTTCATATGACAGAGGACACCAAACTCAAATTTGTTTGAAATTAAGAGCTGTTCATACGGATTTTTCTAAATCGAAATGGTTAACGTATTTAAGCATTTAAACTCTATAATCTACCAGCGAACCATCTGGTCCGACCGGTTAAGACATTGCACCGTCGGACCAGAGGGCGTGGGTTCGAAACCCACAAGTCCAGCCCTTTTTGCGCGCATACTTGAACCAAACCCAGCCCTCTGTTATGTACATGTTAACATGTATTCTGACCGAGTTATATCAGGGATAAGTCCCTTGGTCTTGTGGTTGGGATGTTTGCCTCACTCAACATCCACCCGGGTGGACTGTTTCTATTTTTTAAACCGATTTGATAAACATTAGAACACTATAAAAATATTTTTACAAACCTAACATTATTTAGAATGGTCTCATACAAAAATCCATAACTTTAAATTCAAACACCTATTTTTACAATTTTAAATTGTTTAAAACCTCATTTTAATTATTTAAAAATATATTTTAAGTAATTAAACAAAGTAACTAAATTTCCTAGTTTATAAGTATTTTGACAAGATATTTTTATACATTATTCAATCAATTGTCTTTCCTATATATATTTATATATATTAGAATGTATAAATAAAAATCCTTTTTCTAATATATATATATATATACACATATATGTAACCTACATTTTTATTATTCTAACAACAAACAAATGAAAATTTATTACGTTGTACACTTAGAGTTTCTTTAGATTGCATATATTTGACACATGGTCATAAATAAATAAATTTATATACTCTAGTATATAAAAACACATTACTTTTAACAAGACGCATTATTTCTAAATAAGTAAAAAGAATTTTATTTATTTAACCATGAACCCTAAAAATATAATATTCTCATATAACGCTTTGAACTTACAAGTTTGTATCAAACTTTTGACAACTTATAACACAAACTTTATACGAAGTCACACCTAAAAAGACCCGATGAACATTAGACCCATCCTTAGACTTTGTGCACATTTTTAACTTAAGATCATACTTTTCACACTAGGTTAACTTGTGATTTGAAAATTACTTGTACTACATACTTGCTCATGTTACCCACGCAATATATCCAAGGGAGTTTTACATAGCCCCTCTTTACATTTTGCACTTTTTGGGGTGAAACATGATTACACTTTGAACTCTTTGCGATTTACTCATATACAATTCAATAATATGATGATATGTGTTATTTGTGCTTTATGCTTGAATGCTAAGAGTTAAGACTACATATACATGACATTAGTACAATCATTAACTAAGTACAAGCCAACGGTTAACATTGATAGATCTATTGCGTCTGACAAACCCACCCGGTTAGGGTGTTTGTTAACGACATTACATTTGGGTAACCTGCGGGTTATGCCTCACAACAGTCACAAGGTTTGATTGTACACTTAGTTTAACTATAGATTCTCCATAAATGCCTTATATACCATGTATCGTATGAATTGTATAAAATTTTTTGAACTTTACTTGTGGTGTCAAAACCTATGTATGCTCACCAATTATTTTTAGTTGACCCTCTCATTTTATCATGTTTCAGGTACTAACTCTTGAGATCATTTACAAGATGCTACACATAGGATTGAGGACTTAGTTGAAAATGAATTGAACGTTTATTGTGTACCTTGTTTTTCCCTTTTTATAACTGTACATGTTTTGTTGAACAAGTGTTATGATTCAATTAATATATGAAACTTTAGCTTGACCATGTGCTATTGAACAGTCTACATGTCCCGCCTTGACGTATTCCGCCGTCGGTTGGGGTGTGACAGATTGGTATCAGAGCCTTGGTTATAGGGAATTAGGTTATTAGACACTTTTGACGTAGACTATAACCTTAGGACACCCATTTATGCCATGCTCTATGATTCTATGATATGCTACATGCTATGTGCTACATGTTTAATATATTATGTGTTAAATCATTTAATGACTTATTATGTTCTGTATAAATAATAAGTTAAGAACAATAATACCTATATCCTTACCCTAAACCTCTATCCTTTCTCCATGTCATCATCATCATAGGATATAGAACGTCATATTCATAGGCATAAGTCTATTAAATTTCTTTTTACACCTCGTTAGGGTTTTAAACTTTGTTAACTAGTAGAGGACATGTGCAATCTGGAAGGGTGACACCTGTATCTTGGGTTTTCTGTCTAGGAAAGCATTTCATATAAATCCCAATCAACCGAGGGATCCTTATGCTTTCCTAGGAATTCCCGGGATGAATGTTTACTTATAGGCTAAAGCATGTCTCCTTGAAAGTTATATGAGTTTAATTAACCTTAATGTGTCATAGTATTCATGTGATTATTTGAGTAAAATCCAAACTATGATTAATTACTTTATTATCTTATCCTCTTTAAATTCAATCAACTTCCATAAATTCTTACACCTCTCGATGTTTTGTTTAAATCTATAGCCTCCCCATCGTGCCAACGAGACCAACAATGACCTTGCTGCTCTTCTCACTCAACTTGTGAACCAACTCACCCAGGCTAATGGTGGCTCTAGTGGCAGTGCTAACGGTAGTGGTGGTGGTGGTGCCAACCCACCCCCATGTACTTTCAAGCACTTTAACTCGTGCAACCCTACTAAGTTTTATGGCACTGAAGGAGCCACGGGTCTTTTGCAATGGTTCGAGAGCATTGAAAGCACCTTTCTCAACAGCGATTGTCCCGAAAACCTCCGGGTCCACTATGCCACCAACGTCTTCCAAAAACGGGCGCTCACTTGGTGGAATGGAGAAAAGAGGAATAGGGGCATAGATGTGGCAATGGCTTTGCCATGGGATGAGGTCAAACGGCTCTTGACCTAGGAGTTCTGTCCTCACAACGAAATGAAGAAGTTAGAGGCCGAATTTTGGGATCTTGCCCAAGATAGTGGTGAAAGCTTAGCCTACACCACCCGTTTCCATGAGCTAAGTCTTCTAGTACCTCACATGGTCACACCGCTGGCTCGGGGTATTGAAAAGTACATTGGTGGTCTGCCTATGAAAATTCAAGACACCGTCCTAGGGAGAAACCCAGCTACTCTTGAAGACGCCATCCGCCTATCTGCCACGTTAACTGATAATCATGTGAAGGCGAGTACGTTGACAAGAAAGAGTTCCAAGAAAGTCTCTGACACAACAACACCTTCTGAGCCCTCCAAAGAACTCAAGTCTGAACCCTATCACAACAACAAGAAGCGAAAGGCTAAAAACTTTGCTGTTGTTACTCCAGTCAACCAGGTTGCCGCTATGACTCAGAACATGGCCAAGAAGCATGTAACAACCCAAAAATAAAACGACAGTTGAAATGACGAAATAAACGAACGAGGCATGTCGGGTCGGGCCGAATGGTCCGGCGGGCTGGAAGGGAAGCCTCCCCTATAAATAACTTAGACCTCCACCCATTTCTCTCATTTTCAACTTCTAGAGAGAGAAACCGTAGAGAGATAAAGTTGGCGGATCAACCCGAGATTTGAGAAGTGTGTTGCTCCAGAGCTCGTGAGAAGAACCTCCGGATCAGAAACTTGATTCAGGTAACGATTTGGCCTAAATCTGAGTTTTTGTTCGTTTTTGGGTTTTTCGGGTTTTGGGTGAAAAAAGTAACGTTTTCACGGATAAAACTGAAAGATAAACATAGATTTGAGTTCCTTAATGGAAAACAAACGTTTTGAATGCAAACAGGTTCGGGATCATGACGTGATCACACCTGAATGCGAAAGTTAGGGTTTTGCGAAGAAAACAGATCGTGCGTACTTATCAAGTACGCATGGAGCAGGTCCTGCGTACTTATCAAGTACGCAGGAAGAGAGCACTGCGTACTTATCAAGTACGCAGGAAGCAAGGTCTGCGCACTTGCTAAGTGCGCAGGCATCAGGCTGATTAGGTAAAGTCGGTATGTTTAGAAGGTTAAGCCGTAAAAGTCGGGATTTGGTCTGATGTGTATTTAACTAATCAATTCAGATCGGAAGTAAAGTAGTGGGACCTTTGTTTAGGGCACCCCGGATTAGCATATCAGGTGAGTTCTAGAAGCCCTCTTTTAAATGTTTTATATAATATTTTTCGGGCTGGTGTGCATACATATGAAAATGATGTTTATGAAACTATGTTTACGAAATGAAATGATTTGGAATGAACGGTTTATGGAAAGAAAGTTTTATGAATGGAATGTTTACGAACGGAATGTTTATAAAGAAATGGTTTAAACTAAAGGTAAAGGGTTTCGAAAATGAATGAAAGGTTTTATGAAAAGAAAAGAAAAAGGGCAAAGGTTTTTAAGAAGTCATTACAAATCTAATATGTCGAATGAATGGAATTGACGAATGAAGTCTGGGAATGTAATTCCCAGCCTTGTGGTAGATTATGGACAGCGAGCCATAGTTTCCATAAGAGCAACAGGGGCAGTGTCTTGGTGGCCTGCCAATGGTTTGATGTTGTACAACTGGTAGGGAGTAACGACGGTTACTCAAGGGTTAACGTGACCCTACGTAAGGTTAAATTATGATCCGACGGTGTTATGGCCGTGAGCCATAGCCGTCGATGGAGGTTGTCGGTCTATGGACATGAGAGCCATAGGGGCAACTGAATGGGTATTGTCGGTCCTCGTGCAGTTAGCCTTGGGGGCAATACAAAAAGGGAATTGACGGAATGTTGTGGCAATGACGGTGATACGTAACGGTTGTCCACGACATGCAAGGTTCCTTCGGGGACATAGAGACGCTTAAAGAAAGATACAGATTGTAGATAGTAATGTATGACTTAAATGAATGTTAAATGTTTTAAACAAATGATCCGTTCAATGTGTTTATGAGGAAAAATGTTTGAAGGTTTTCAATGATGAATGAAAGGCCCTGTTTTCTTATAAGTGATGTTAAACCCTAATGAATGTTTTGAATGATGAACCATTTCTTAAATCGAACGAAAACTAGAACTCACCAGCGTAGCTGACTTTTTAGTATGCACATTCAGGTTAAGGCAGGTATGGATGATGGACGGTGATGCTTGGCAAGCGAGAAGAGTTACCCGGTTGATCATGAAGACTGGCATCCCGTTATGATTAGATTATGATATGTTTATGTAATAGGCTATGTTACGCTTCCTTTGTTAAACAATGTATTGGTTATGTTTTATTGAAGTATTTTTCGCTGCGTTATTTGATAATCAAGTTTAAGAACTGTTTATGAATGAGTAAATCCAACAAGTGAGGCCTCCCGGGTTTGGGGCCTTACAAATCAATATGTGGGAAACAACCCTTTGTGCAGCACATGCAATTACCATCATGTCCCAAATGTACCATGCCGTCTATGTGCTAGTTGTGGAAGGTATGGCCATGTAGCCAACTATTGCCGCTCTAAACCACCGGGTAATCAAGCTGACCAGGGAAGCAGAGCCAATCAAGTAGTCCCGGCAATTACTAACGGGCATGCATGTTTTGAGTGTGGTAACCCAAACCACTACCGACACCAATGCCCAAAACTTGCCAATACTAACCAAGGTGGTGCTCATGGGCGCGCCTTCAACATAAACACCAATGAAGCCCAAGCCAATACCGAGGCAATAAATGAGACCAATTGAAGCTAGTGCAAGACGAAGTCGAATGTAGATCTAATCTAGAATAAATTGCGCATTGTAATCATTTACGTTACCTTGTCATGGTTCGAACTATTTATATCTATTACGGTTTGTCACTATAAATTTGAGTTTGCTAGCCAACTTCAGAAAGTGAATCATTTCGCCATCAACCGTCCATATAAACACTGACAAATTTAAAAGTTAAAACACATCTACCTACATCATACATGAACGCAAAGCAACGCACTCGACCGTCTACAAAACCCGATAGTTTTTCGGTACACATAAGACTCAATGAACATTCATAATATACATAATACTAGAGTGATCACATTATACATATTTTCTTGGACATAAAAACATGTTTGCTTACAATATACATGATACCAAATTGCTCACACTATACATGAAACCTATTTGTGTACAATGTACATGCACTAGATCGTACATGAAACATGAATGTTTACACAAAAATAGACTGTTTACAATTGCTGCAAGTGACTTATCACATTATACATTCATTGTAAATTGAAATCTATAAACTCCAAATTTACTCGGGTTTTGGCGTATTCTTGTCCAAACACGAGGAAGTTATGAAACCCTAAATTGTGCCACGCTATTACTCTTTAGTACCTGATTGACTCTACTATCTATGAACATAGTTATTTGATTAGCAACACATATGTGAAAACAATAGTTATGAATTATGTGATTTGGTGTTACCCTTGACCCACACACACAATGGGATGAACTATACGGACCATGCGACGATTTGTATAATTACGGGTGCACACGTAATTATAAAAAAAAACCAGCACATGGAAAACATAGTAAATTATGTCGTGTGTTATGACATGAAACCTATCGCGATATATAGTGACGAAACTAATGCGATATGATAAGGACATGGTGGATACGCCGCTGGTACTTCCTATATATAAGTGTTCCTGTCATATTGTCAGAAGTAGCGTCATTCGTGTCACGTGAAGTTATATGTTGTTTGACGGGGCCAATGTTCGTGAAATTTTTTCTTTATCCACTGATAATTCCTGAACATATTAGATTACATTTTAAACAAACCTTGATCATCTAGTTCCCATCAATTCCATTTCAAGTAATACATTTCATCCTTAGAATCAAAATTATTATTCAACAGACTTTCTCCTTGAGTTCATTTTAAAACTAAACCCACTATCATCATTCGTGCCTAATCTTAAGAAACAAACCTGAATCTTTTTATCAATTGTACTTGTCAAACCGACAGTCAAAACTCGTCGAGAATCCAAAACCCTCACCTCTTTACAAATTCAGTAGCCTCCACCATTTAAATTTCGGGATGAAATTCCCATAACATGGGGAGACTGTATCATCCATGATTTTAGGGCTTAACTTTTAACTTATCTTTATGTAAAAATGACACTTCATTTCAAATCCCGTACATATTCAACATTTTATGTTACATTAATTATTACTTGGACGTATATCAATTTCCAAATTTCAACTCTACAATAACGCATTGTTTTTCTACAATATATTTATATAAAGTACATACTTATATATATATATATATACTAGGTTAGAATCCCGTGTATTACACGAGACTGTATATTAAAAAGATAAAACTTATAAATTTGTAAATACGTCATCAAATGAAAATGTGTGTGCATATAACAAATTAGTATTTTTCTTTAATTAGTTATATTTTGATTTCCTATTATATATTCTTATTTAATATAATTAGTATTCTTTTTTAATAATATATTTATAATATCATCACTATTTAATAAGATAGATGCACATTTATTAAGAGAGATAGGCGGAAAAATCAATGTGAGGAAGAATGAGGAGATGACACGTGTCCTATCAAAACCTTTATTTATTAGTATATATATATATATATATATATATATATATATATATATATATATATATATACCTGGTTACAAAAATTTTGAGTTTTAATTTCGTATTTACATCCCTTTATATATATATATATATATATATATATATACTTATGTACTTAATTATATATATATATATAGATAGATATAAAGATAATTATTGGTATCAAATAAACCATTTTTTTCTTACATAATTCATAATATATATATATGTAAATATATATATATATATATATATATATATATATATATATATATTTAAAATTATTTTAATATATATACAAATTGGTCGTGAACCTCCTCCCCAAAGTCCTTGAACCCTAAACATGAACCTCCACTCTTGCAAATGAACCCTTGGACTAGACTTGACCTCATGAGAATCAAACTTGACCCACAACCATCAGGTTTGACTTTAAAAGTCAAACCGGCCCAAAACCATAAAATCCAACCTATGAAATCGATGAATCGGGTTGTTATGGACTTCCATTACGCCCGAAATCATGAATCGGTCTGACCCTGACCCAAGTAGCAGCCCAAATTCCATCTATCACGTGGTTGAATTCAAAATTTAAACCCATTTGACTTTGTGGAGTCAAAGCCGAATCAATCCGATTCAATTCGATTAATAAAACGCGTTTTAATCCCGGAAATCACGCATAAGCTGATCGTGCATGTATCTGAACCTATTACACGACCAAATTCATTTGATTACAACAGGATTAACGCGTAATCGTGACCAAGACCGACACCCGTAACCTTTGCAATCGAATCAAGCATTAAAGGCCAAATCAATAAAATTAAATCCTCACGAACCTTCGCACGACCTTATATAAACTCGCTCAAACCTCGATTGAGTCTCATTCCACTCCTGCTTGCTGATCGATCACCAAGAATATTGTAAGGCCCCAAACCCGGGAGGCCCCACTTGTTGGATTTACTCATTCACAAACAGTTCTTAAACATGAATATCAAATAACGCAGCGGAAAAACTTCATTCATTCATCATATTTAAAACTTGTTCATACATGCGGAAGCGTAAACATAGTTTAAAACATATTTACATCATAATTAAACATAACGGGATGCCAGTCTTCATGATCAGCCGGGTAACTCTTCTCGCTTGCCAAGCATCACCGTCCATCCTCATAACCTACCTTAACCTGAATGTGCACACTTAAAAACGTCAGCTACGCTGGTGAGTTCTAGTTTTAACATAAACCTTAACTTCAAATAAATTGCCAAAAACATCACTTCATACTTCATTTAATAAAAAGCGTACGTAAATAATGCAATAACAAACATAACACTTCATAAGTCAATGAACATATAGAATCTGCGCCTTCTCGTAACCGTCAAATCCAAACGTTACATACTGGTTGAATAACTTAAGGATCACCACCACTAGGCCCATCATCACCGTACTGTCCTTCGGGTGAGGAACTCCTAGGGCCCGATACTTAGGTTATCCAACCCTTCAAGCACGACGTCCCAAAGGATAGCGCGTACCAAACTTCAAGCACTGCATCCCGTCGGACACAAGTACTTAACTTCAAGCACGACTACCCCGTAAGGTAAATCGTACCAACTTCAAGGATCACGATAATCCACTTGGCGACAGTCATCGCCCCAGTTGTACAACAGTTGGCCAGCCACAGAGGCCCCTAAAAGGTAAAGGCCCATAACATCTTTCCCATCCCTTAACCTTCATTCCCTAAGGAATATTGGCAGATTCGTTCGTTTGTGACTTTCGTAAACCTTCGCTTCTTTTACTTCAAAAACTTCAGTTAAAGCATTCGTACGTTTTATTAAAAACATTCTCTTCGTTAAAACACTTCGTAAACTTCTTTTGGCAAAATATTTCATAAACACTTCCTTCATAAACATCATTTTATAAAACGTTACATACTTCCTTCATAAACATCATTTTATAAAACGTTACATACAACCTTCGTAAATATCGTTTCATAAACATCGTTTCATAAACATCGTTTTATAAAATCATCACGTGTGCACACCAGCCCAAAAACATTATTAATACATTTAAAAGAGGGCTTCTAGAACTCACCTTATAAGCTACTCTCGGTTGTCCTAACAAAGGTCCAACAACTTCACTTCCGATCTGAATTGATTAGTTAATGCACATCAGACCAATACCGACTCTAACGGATTAACCATTCTAACATACTGACTTCACTTAATCAGTTCTGATGTCTGCGCACTTAGCAAGTGCGCAGACCATGCTTCCTGCGCACTTAGCAAGTGCGCAGACCATGCTTCCTGCGCACTTAGCAAGTGCGCAGGTCCTACCTCCTGCGCACTTAGCAAGTGCGCAGGTTCCTCTTCCTGCGCACTTAGCAAGTGCGCAGGTCCCTCCTCCTGCGCACTTAGCAAGTGCGCAGGACCTGCTCCGTGCGCACTTAGCAAGTGCGCACGACCTGTTCTTCGCGAAAACCCTAACTTTCGCATTTCGGGTCAAATTGGACTTTAACCAATTGGATAACCTATCATAAGTCAAATAGATGAGGGTACGACTCCCTCATTTCCTTCTCCGTTTCCCAAGTGGCTTCCGATCCCTTCCGATGTTTCCATTGGACTTTAACCAATTGGATAACCTTATTACGCAAACGTTTCTCCTTCCAATCAAGGATGGCCACGGGTACTTCGATGTAATTAAGGCTGTTGTCGATCTGGATGTCGGTAAGTGGTACGTGAGCCGATTCATCCGCCAAACACTTTCGCAAGTGTGATACATGGAAGGTAGGATGAATCCCACTTAACTCATCCGGCAACTCCAACCTATAAGCGACTTCCCCAATCCGTGCCATTATCCTGAATGGTCCGATAAACCTCGGACTTAACTTTCCTCTCTTCCTGAATCGTATGATTCCCTTCCAGGGCGACACTTTCAACATTACTCTGTCCCCAACATCAAACTCGATAGGCCTTCGTCGTCTATCCGCATAGGACTTCTGACGATCTTGTGCGGCCTTCATTCGCGCTTTGATCTGATCAAACCTTTCCGACGTCTCTCTTACGACTTCGAGACTTCCTAATTCCTTCTGTCCAATCTCACCCCAACAAACCAGGGTCCTACATCTTCTCCCATACAACATTTCGTAAGGCGGCATGCTTATCGTCGTGTGATGACTATTGTTGTAGGAGAATTCAGCTAACGGCAGATGGCTGTCCCAACTGCCACCGAAGTCGATAATACAAGCACGGAGCATATCCTCCAACGTCTGAATAGTCCTTTCGGACTGACCATCCGTTTGCAGGTGGTATGCTGTGCTGATATTAAGCCTCGTGCCCATCGCCTCGTGAAATCTTTTCCAGAACCTCGATGTGAATCGGGTGTCCCGGTCAGATACAATCGTCAGAGGCATCCCATGCCGTGCTACTACTTCATTAATAAACACTTTCGCTAACCTTTCCGACGAGAACGTCTCGCGAATAGGTAGGAAATGAGCACTCTTCGTCAATCGGTCCACAATTACCCAAATGGTGTCATGACCTTTAGCTGTGCGAGGTAGCTTGGTTATGAAGTCCATGGTAATGTGTTCCCACTTCCATTCTGGTATGTCAAGTGGTTGAATCTTTCCATACGGTTTCTGGTGTTCAGCCTTTACTTGCGAGCAAGTCAAACACTTGCTTACATACTTCGTCACATCACATTTCATTCCAGGCCACCAGTAGTCCTTCTTCAGATCTTGGTACATTTTATTGGTACCAGGATGGATAGAGTAACGAGACTTATGAGCCTCATCCAAGATCTTGGTTCTAAGCTCGCCACCCATAGGTATCCATACCCGTCCAAAACGTGTCCTAACACCAAGAGTGTTATATTCCAACTTGTCCTGTTGGCCAACCATCCTTTCTTTCTTTATATTTTCTTCCTTCAAAGCTTCATCTTGAGCTCTCTCAATTTCCCTCATCACATCCGATGTTACCACCAACTGGCAAGCTTTCACTCTAATAGGAGTAGGCACATCCTTTCGGCTTAGAGCGTCAGCCACCACGTTTGCCTTTCCAGGATGGTACATTATTTCACAGTCATAGTCCTTCAGGAGTTCCAACCATCTCCTCTGCCTCATATTAAGCTCCTTTTGTTCGAAGAAGTACTTCAAACTTTTGTGGTCGGAGTAAATAGTAAACTTTACCCCGTACAGGTAGTGGTTCCAGACTTTCAATGCAAATACGACAGCAGCAAGTTCCAAATCGTGAGTCGGATAGTTGACTTCGTGAACCTTCAACTGCCGCGACGCATATGCAATCACTCTACCACGCTGCATCAACACACACCCCAATCCCTGACCCGAAGCGTCAGAGTATACCACCAAATCTTCACTGCCCTCGGGGAGGGCCAAGATTGGAGCTTGTGTTAGCTTCTCTTTCAATTCCTTAAACGCCTCATTCTGGGTCGAACCCCATTCGTACTTTACTTCTTTCCGAGTCAACTTTGTCAATGGCAAAGCTATTTTTGAGAAATCCTGGATGAATCTCCGATAGTAGCCTGCCAATCCTAAGAAACTGCGGATTTCAGTTGGCGTCTTAGGAATGTCCCATTCACTTACCGTTACTATCTTTGCTGGGTCAACCAAAATGCCGTTCGGGCCAATGACGTGACCTAGGAATTGGACTTCCCTAAGCCAGAACGCACATTTGGAGAACTTAGCATACAACTCCTCCTTCTTCAGAGCTTCCAATACTTCCTTCAAGTGACACGCGTGATCACCCTCATTCTTGGAGTAGATAAGGATGTCATCGATGAACACTATTACCGATCGATCCAGCATCGGTCGACACACCCTATTCATTAAATCCATGAACGCTGCGGGGGCGTTCGTCAATCCGAAAGACATTACGCGGAACTCGAAATGTCCATAACGCGTGCGAAATGCAGTTTTCGGTATGTCTTCTTCCCTCACCTTCAACTGATGGTACCCGGACCGAAGGTCGATTTTCGAAAACCAACTTGCGCCTTGCAACTGGTCGAACAGGTCATCGATCCTTGGTAAAGGGTACTTGTTCTTCACCGTTCGTTTATTCAACTCGCGATAATCGATACACATTCTCATCGAACCATCTTTCTTCTTTACAAACAACACCGGAGCACCCCACGGCAAGATGCTCGGTTGGATAAATCCTTTCTCAAGTAACTCGTCTAATTGAACCATAAGTTCCTTCATTTCCACTGGTGCTAGTCGATATGGAGCCTTAGCCACGGGCTGGGCATCTGGTACTAAGTCAATTCGGAACTCAATTTCTCTATCGCGTGGTATCCCAGGCAAATCCTCTGGAAACACCTCCGGGTACTCGCGTACCACGGGTACATCTTCTAGTTCCTTCACTTCCTTACACTTATCAATTACATATACCAGATAAGCCTCGCATCCGCGCCTCAAATAATTCGTTGCCTTAATCATTGAGATGACATTTGGCATCGGGGCATCACGATCTCCAAAGACTTCGACTTTGCTACCATCCGGAGCCTTGAGTTGGATTATCTTTCGTTTACATATAATTTGTGCTTCATTGGCAGTTAGCCAATCCATACCTAACACGACATCGAATCCTCCCAAAACCATAACAAACAATCTGACAGGGAACCTATGACCTTCTATTTTTATCGTGGAGTTGTCAACTACATCGGTCACTCTCGCAATTCTACCCTCAGCGGTCTCTACGCTAAAGGCCCTTTCTAGCTTACTCACAGCATACTTCACTCTTTTACAAAAAGTCGCCGATATAAAACTCTTACTGGCACCCGAATCAAATAACACAGAAACAAGAGTGTTGTCAAGGATGAACGTACCTGACGCCACATCGGGATCCTTCCTAGCCTGATCCTGCGTCAGTGCGTACGCCCGCGTCTTCGCACGAGATCCCTCTCCCTTCTTTTCCGGGCCCTTTCCCTTCCCGGTTTCCCCCATCCTGGGCTTGGTGCATTCCCGACTCATATGACCATTCTCCCCACAATTGTAGCATTTGTAACCTTGCGGGCATTCACGGGAGTAATGTCCGGTCTTGCCGCATTTAAAGCACAGATTCGATCCTAACCGACACTCACCCGCATGTCTTACCCCGCATTTCCCACAGACTGTCGTCTCGCCTACCCTGGCCTGCTTGTCCCGAGCCCCAAACAACTTCCCACCCGATCGTTTAGCGGGAAAACTCAACTTCTTTTTAGGCTCTTCAATGGCAACAACATTCAGCGCCAGATCATCGAATACCACGCCACTTAGCTCTACCGCCGAATCATAGGTAGTAGGGGCGTTTGCCTTAACATAGGTGCGGACCTGGTCCGGCAACCCTTGAATATAACAGGCAATCTTTCTCTCTTCAGTAGTGACAAGGTGTGGCACCAGACGTGCCAGTTCATTAAATCGGGTTGTGTACTGCCGGTGCGTCATGTTTCCGGCCTTCAAACCCAGAAATTCCCTCTCTACCTTCTCAATCTCGTTCCTTGGGCAGAAATTCTTGATCACCAAGGTTTTCAAGTCAGCCCACATCATCGCATCCACAATCTCGCTCCCCTTTGCCTGACGTATACCTTCCCACCAATGAGATGCTTCCTCCCTCAAGGAGTTAGCAGCAAACTTCACTACTTGATTAGCTCGACACTCGCTCAGACGGATGGCGGCTTCCATACGTATTACCCAATCAAAAGTAGCCACTGCGTCCTTCTTCCCAGTCAGGACCGGCGGGTCACATGCCTTAAAGGACTTATAATCACATCCGCGAGCAGGCGGTGCATTGTCGGTCTCATTGTTCTGAGCACCAACTGTCGCGCTAGACCCACCCGCCGCATTGACCTGCTTCAATGCTTCTGCCAACAGACCTGGCAGAGACGTCTTCATCAACTCCGTAAACTCTCGAGCTATAGCTGCTCTCACTTCTGGTTCAAAGGTGAAGGGTTGTTCTTCAACCTGTGTCTGCTCGGCTTCATGCACACTAACCGCCGGTTCAGTGTTAACAGTTCCCTCTTCACTATACTCTTGGCGCGCAGGGATCCTGCCACGCCCACCATTTCGACCGCCGGTACGACCACCGGTACGGCCACCACGCCTTCCGTTTCCTCTTCTTGCCATTACGTTCTATAAGACAAGAAATCTAATGTCATCACGCTAGTTAACAAATAGAATTCAATAAGTACTGTAAGATGTTAATATACACTGGCCATCTGTAATTAACCATTACACTACCTTTCGATTTCTATTTGACCACCTTTGTGATTCCATCAGAACACAAGTCCTTACTTAACCTCTTCTAAGGCATACTATATACGTAATATATATACTACCTTCATACCTGATGCTGTGGCTTGAGTTACCCGTACTGGCATCCGCCTTCGGTCCCATTCAAAGTTTAAGTTCAGACACTAGGAGCGTCCAAATCTCTCAAACTATTGCTCTGATACCAATTTGTAAGGCCCCAAACCCGGGAGGCCCCACTTGTTGGATTTACTCAATCACAAACAGTTCTTAAACATGAATATCAAATAACGCAGCGGAAAAACTTCATTCATTCATCATAATTAAAACTTGTTCATACATGCGGAAGCGTAAACATAGTTTAAAACATATTTACATCATAATTAAACATAACGGGATGCCAGTCTTCATGATCAGCCGGGTAACTCTTCTCGCTTGCCAAGCATCACCGTCCATCCTCATAACCTACCTTAACCTGAATGTGCACACTTAAAAACGTCAGCTACGCTGGTGAGTTCTAGTTTTAACATAAACCTTAACTTCAAATAAATTGCCAAAAACATCACTTCATACTTCATTTAATAAAAAGCGTACGTAAATAATGCAATAACAAACATAACACTTCATAAGTCAACGAACATATAGAATCTGCGCCTTCTCGTAACCGTCAAATCCAAACGTTACATACTGGTTGAATAACTTAAGGATCACCACCACTAGGCCCATCATCACCGTACTGTCCTTCGGGTGAGGAACTCCTAGGGCCCGATACTTAGGTTATCCAACCCTTCAAGCACGACGTCCCAAAGGATAGCGCGTACCAAACTTCAAGCACTGCATCCCGTCGGACACAAGTACTTAACTTCAAGCACGACTACCCCGTAAGGTAAATCGTACCAACTTCAAGGATCACGATAATCCACTTGGCGACAGTCATCGCCCCAGTTGTACAACAGTTGGCCAGCCACAGAGGCCCCTAAAAGGTAAAGGCCCATAACATCCTTCCCATCCCTTAACCTTCATTCCCTAAGGAATATTGGCAGATTCGTTCGTTTGTGACTTTCGTAAACCTTCGCTTCTTTTACTTCAAAAACTTCAGTTAAAGCATTCGTACGTTTTATTAAAAACATTCTCTTCGTTAAAACACTTCGTAAACTTCTTTTGGCAAAATATTTCATAAACACTTCCTTCATAAACATCATTTTATAAAACGTTACATACTTCCTTCATAAACATCATTTTATAAAACGTTACATACAACCTTCGTAAATATCGTTTCATAAACATCGTTTTATAAAATCATCACGTGTGCACACCAGCCCAAAAACATTATTAAAACATTTAAAAGAGGGCTTCTAGAACTCACCTTATAAGCTAGTCTCGGTTGTCCTAACAAAGGTCCAACAACTTCACTTCCGATCTGAATTGATTAGTTAATGCACATCAGACCAATACCGACTCTAACGGTTTAACCATTCTAACATACTGACTTCACTTAATCAGTTCTGATGTCTGCGCACTTAGCAAGTGCGCAGACCCTGCTGCCTGCGCACTTAGCAAGTGCGCAGACCATGCTTCCTGCGCACTTAGCAAGTGCGCAGGTCCTACCTCCTGCGCACTTAGCAAGTGCGCAGGTTCCTCTTCCTGCGCACTTAGCAAGTGCGCAGGTCCCTCCTCCTGCGCACTTAGCAAGTGCACAGGACCTGCTCCGTGCGCACTTAGCAAGTGCGCACGACCTGTTCTTCGCGAAAACCCTAACTTTCGCATTTCGGGTCTGATCATGTCAAGATCCCGAACCTGTTGCATTCAAAACGTTCGTTTTCTATTAAGGAACTCAAATCTACACTCATCTTCCATTTTCATCCGTTCAAATATAACCTTTTTGCCCAAAACCCGAAAAACCCAAAAACGAACAAAACTCAGATTTAGGTCGGATCGTTACCTGAATCGAGCTTCTGATCCGGAGGTTCTTCTCACGAGTTATGGAGCAACACACTTCTCAAATCTCGGGTCGATCCGGCAACTTTCTCTCTCTACGGTTTCTCTCTCTAGAAGTTGCAAATGAGAGAAATGGGTTGTGACCTTGGCTATTTATAGGGGAGGCTCCCCTTCTAGCCCATCCGACCCGACCCGACATGCCTCGTTCGTTTATTTAGTCATTTTAACCGTCGTTTTATTTTTGGGATGTTACAAATATTGTCCCTGTTTCCTCTAGTAGTCGGCCCTCTACACTCAGTCGTTTCAGGTATGGCTTGTGTCATTTGAGTCATTTTGGTGTTAAGATCGAAAGCCCTCTGTCAATTTCATATGACAGAGGCCACCAAACTCAAATTTTTTTGAAATCAAGAGCTGTTCATAGGGGTTCTAATTGGGATTTTTCTAAATCGAAATGCTTAACGTATTTAAACTCTATAATCTACCAGCGAAGCATCTGGTCCGACCGGTTAAGACATTGCACCGTCGGACCAGAGGGCGTGGGTTCGAAACCCACAAGTCCGGTGTTGGAACCAAATAGTCCATAGAAATCAATTAGGTTTTAGAAGTATAACTTTAGAGTTTTCGGTCGAAAACTTTATGTTTTCGGTTGGAAAATGTTTTCGGTCGAAAACACTTTTCGATCAAGAAGATTACGATCGAAAACTCTTTAGTATAAATAGTTGTGTCTTTTGTATTTCAAGTAACTTTCTCATTTTTGTACTGTGATTTTACAAGTTAATCAAGAGAATTTCTGTGTGTTTCTACTGTTAATACTTGATTACATTACTTGATTAATGAAGCTAATCATCATGAATGATGCATTTGGTGTGATTGATAGTATTGAGATTGTTCTTCTTTGATTTGTTCATTTTGATGTGGATTTGATTTCTGAATTGATTCTGCCAATTCAGAGAGTGATTGAAGACTTTATCCTTGAATATCAACAGATCTGAGGGAATCACAAGTGGTATCAGAGCTGTTGGTTAATAGCTCTTGGTATTCAAGAAGATTTTAAGTCAAATCTGATCAAATTGAAGTAATTTGGGTACCATTGTTGCTGAATTGAAGCTAGTTTTGATGGAGATGAAGTTTGCATCAAGTTTGAAGACTTGATTCTTTACTCGGATCATCACAGAAAGTTTTTGGTCAATTCAAGTGTTCTTCTGTTGAATTGTCCGAAAAGTTTGTTTGAAGTAGCCGAAAACTCTGTTTGAAGAAATCGAAAAGTATTTAGTCCGAAAAGTATTGTATGAAATTTCATCTGTCCGAAATATTCTGACTTTTCGATCGAAAAATATTGTACTAAGTTTTCGACCGAAAAGTTATAAGTTGGAAATTTTTCTGATTTTGACCAAGTTTCAAATTACAAGTAAAGAATGGCTGGAAAGGAATACGATACTGAGAGGGTTATTGGGAAATCACCACCGATGCTGAAATCAATATCAGAATTTTCAAATTGGAAGATAATGATGAAGGCTTATTTCAAGTTTACTGAACACACACTTTGGGAATCAATTGTAAAAGGTCCTCACATTCCTAAGACTGCAAATGCTAATGGGTTAGTCCCGATTGCTAATCCTGATCTTTATTCAGAGGAAGATAAGAAGTTAATCGAAAGGGATAACAGAGCATTTGGTTCTATTATTCTAGCACTTCCGACTGAGTTGTATTTGAATTTTGAGCAACATGAAACTGCTCAGGGTCTGTGGAATGCTTTATGATTAAGATTTGAGAGTAATGCAGCTCTTCAGGAAAGATGAACCGATCTTCTACCTAAGCAATATAACATGTTTAGTTATAAAAATAATGAGACTCTCAGTGAGCAGGTGACTAGGTTTACAACCATGATCAACAGGTTGAGAAAAATGGGAGTAAAATTTGAAGAGTATGAGCTAGGAAAGAAGATGTTAGACTCACTGCCAGATTGCTGGAGCATACCTTGTATGCTAATCAAGAACACAACTCCAGATCTGAAGAGTAAAACACTTGATGATATTATCTGTTTACTCGAGTCCTATGAATTGGATACAAAGAAGAGAGAACTGAACAACAAAGATAAACAAAATAACTCAAGTTCAACAAATGCACCATTATTTTCTGGAAGTAGTGAATGAAATAGTGGAACAAAACCTGAGAAAAACAAAGGTTGTTGTGAACACTCCTCTGGTGAGAAAGTCAAGTCCTCTGGACAAATCCCTAAAGATCAGATTGCTCTGTTCGGAGCTTTTATGAGCAGCTATGATGCACTGGTGATAGGAAAGTTACAACCTGTCGTGCATGATGTAGAAGATCTTGTTCAGATCCATCCTGATGACTTGGAATATATAGACTTGCAATGGCAGATGGCCATGATAGCTATAAGGGCTAAAAAGTATTTGTAGAAGGTTGGGAAGGATAAGTTGCAATTTGGTAAAAAGGTTGGCTTTGACAAAGCTAAACTCAGGTGCTACAACTGTCAACAGCTTGGTCACTTCGCTCGTGAGTGTACCAAGGACAAGAAAAAGAAGATTGAGGGAAGCGGGGTTAAGCTGGTGGAAATGATTGATGAATCTAATAAGTCAAAGAAGGCTCCAACTGCACTCATGTCCAAACAGCTGAGTAATTGTTAATGGGAGGATGAGATCGAAAATGCTGAGGATGAAATGGATGAAGCCTTGATAGCTGAAATTGAAGATTCAATGAAACCAACTGATATTGCCAGTGACTATGTGATCAAAATCGATTATAAAGAAAAGGGCAAAGCTGCTGTTTCTGATGAAACTTCATTTGAGAATGTGGTAAATTCTGAAAATAAATTTGATATATGTTCCTCATTGTGTGTAGATTGAATGCAAAACTATCATGTAGCAAACACTTTTCTGATTGCTGAAAATGATAAACTAAAAAGAGTAAACAAAGAATTGAAACAAAATGAAGTAAATTTTACAAGAAAAATTAAAGCATTATTGAAAGATAATGTAACATTTAAAGAATATTTGGATAAAAAAGATGTTTAAATCAAAGATCTTTCAGAAAAACTTATCAAATCTGAAACTGATTTAATAAAAGAAAGGGTAATTGTTTCAAAATGGAAGATGCAACAAAATGTCTTTGATGAATGTGTGAGCAAACAGAGAACTGTTTATATCAAAGGCGGGTTGGGTTACAACAAGGTTCCACATCTTGAGAATTTTGTACCTTTTCCTGAACTGCATGAATCGAATGAGTTGATAAATGTCAAAAATTCTAACTTTCATGATATGTATATTAGTGCAGATATAAACTCAGGGTGTGTGGATGATGAAAATGAACTTGATGCAGTGAAAAGTTTTTCAGCTTTCAATAAACAGTGCACTAGGGAGTTTATTAGGGACTGTAAACAGTACCTAGATGTTGACTGTAATCTAGATAAATTTGTTTCAATTTCTTGTTTAAATGCTGATGCAAAAAATATTAATGCTTCTGATTCTGATTATGATATTTCTTATGTTTCGGCATGTTCTACTAACGATTGTGTGTCTGAAGTGTCATCAACATCAACTTTCTTTGATAAAGTGGTGCATACAGCTAGGTATTATGTCCCACTTAATAAACTCTCTAGTCTAGTTGGTGATGTGGTCTTAGATGAGTTTGGAAATCCTCTGATTCAAGAGTATGATTTGTCAAGTGAGAGACCAAAGAAAAATAATGTCATAGTACTTTCTTTGATAAAGTGGTGCATACAGCTAGAGATTATGTCCCACTTAATAAACTCTCTAGTCTAGTTGGTGATGTGGTCTTAGATGAGTTTGGAAATCCTCTGATTCAAGAGTATGATTTGTCAAGTGAGAGACCAAAGAAAAATAATGTTATAGTACTAGAGAATCATATTCTTACAAGTGAGACAGAGAACAATAAAGTTGTCAAAGTTAAAGTGAGTGTATCAACAAATGTCCAAAGAAAGTGTTGGTGTGTCAAAGGCAAAACCATTGATGTCAACGACAAGTTCATTGATGTCAAAGATAATTCTATTCAAATCAAAGAACAATTAAGAGAGAAAAGTTGTGGCATAACGAGTGAAGTAGGCGAATGTTCAAAGTCAAAGTCAAAGTCAAAGCCTAAGAGCTACAATTGCTTTGTGTGTGGTCAGGTTGGTCATTTTGCGAGAAATTGCAAACACAACTCTAGTGAGTCAAGGTTCACAAAGAACAAAGAGAAAGTTAAGAGCAACGTTAATCGGCATTTCAAGCGAACGTCTGAGAACGACAGTGTGTCAGAGTCCGGAGTGATACAAAGATACAGTCGTGATTACTTGCTTTCCAGAAATTGTCATGCTTTATATTCTAATGTTTGCCGTGATTATGTGCTACCAAAGTTTGGGAATAAACGTGTCCCAAAAGGTTCACAATATGTGAAGAAATTTAACCAACCAATCTATTTTGCTAAAAAAAATTACTATGAAATATGCGAAAAATGTTGGTTATGTTTGGAAAGTTAAAAAGGAACAATCTTCACATATGGTTGGAATAAAGAAAAATATAAAATTGAAAGAACAAGATGTTAAAGATGTTAAGACTGTAAAAGGTAAAAGTCAGCCCGGGTCAAAGATGATTTGGGACCTGTTTATCATTAATTTTGTCTTGAATGTGCAGAGTTTAACCGGGAGGACTATTAATAATGCTTGGCATGTTGATAGCGGTTGCTCAAGGCACATGACTGGACAAAGAAAAATTATGGAAAATTTTTGAACTTTTGATGGAGGTTTTGTTGCATTTGCTGGAGATAAAAAGGGAGGAAAAATAACTGGTCAAGGAACAGTGTCGAATGAACTCATAACATTAGAAAAGGTAAATTTTGTGTCTCAATTGGAATTCAATTTACTAAGTGTTTCTCAAGTTTGTGATAAAGACATACCAGTTCATTTTACTGCAAATGAATGCTTGTTCTTAAAGCCTGGATTGGTTATTCCAGAAGAAATGATTCTGATGCGTGCTCCAAGGAAATTCAACACATATGTGGTTGACATGAATGATCATACTACACCAGTAAACGTTTCATGTTTATTATCAAAGGCAACTGGTTCAGAATCTTATTTGTGGCATCGAAGAATGGGTCATGTGAATTTAAAGAACATGAATAACTTGGTGCATAAAGATTTGGTGCGAGGAATGCCAAAGAAAGAGTTCACAATTGAAGAAAATTGCATTTCATGTGCAAAGGGAAAACAGCACAAGAAGTCCCATCCAAGAAAAACCATAACAACTTTTAGTAGACCTTTATTTCTTATTCATATGGATTTGTTTGGTCCAGTTCGAGTTAAAAGCATTACGAAAAAGTCATATTGTCTTATTATCACAGATGATTTTTCAAGATTTTCATGGGTGTTTTTCCTTACAACAAAGGATGAAACACCTGAAACAATTATTGATTTTGTTAAACGAATAGAAAACATCTGTGATAGCAAAGTTTCAATCATTCGCAGTGACAATGGAACAAAATTTAAAAATAAACTAATAAGTTTGTTTTGTGCAGAAAAAGGAATAACACATCAGTATAGTGCTGCAAGAACACCACAACATAATGGAGTAGCTGAAAGGAAGAACAGAACTTTAATAGAAGCTGCTCGAACAATGCTTGTCGATTCCAAGTTGCCCATTATCTTCTGGGCTGAAGCAGTAAACACTGCATGTTATGTTTTAAACTGAGTTCTTATGATGAAGCCGCTTACAAAGACTTCGTATGAACTATTCTATAAACGAAAGCCATATATCAAGTTCTTCAGAGCATTTGGTTGTTCTTGTACATTGTTGAAAACACAAGATTCATTGCCAAAATTTGCAGCTTGTCGGTGATGAATGCTATTTTTTGGGTTATTCTTCATATCAGAAAGCTTATAGAGTGTACAACAAAAGAATCAAAATTGTTCAAGAATCATTTTATGTGGAGTGGCAAGAGCTAAATACTCCAACAGATCAAAATGGACCTGACTGGTTCTTTGATACTGAAATAATCTTCAAAACTTTTGATCAACAACTTCAAATGGATTCTAATGAAGCAAGTACTTCGAGTACTGTAACTGAGTCTTCTACAAGTAGTGATCTATCTGTTGGAAAGTTTTTGGTTGGGCCACAGAATTTGATGATTCAAAATGAGATGTCTGAGAATGTTAATATATCAACTCAAATACAAGAAGATCTTGTTGATAACTCTGTCACTAATGTTGATTCTGAAGTACAAGAAATTCCAAGTACAAATGATGAACCAGCAGTTAATGAAGTTCAGTTGGATCCTATAAATGATCAGACTGAGGATGTAATTCAAACAAGTTCTTCTAGTGTTGAAGATTCAAATGATCAATTACCAGATTTGAATGATACAAACATGCCAGAATCTGTGGAAGTTGAGCATATTCAAAATCATCAAATCCATTCTGCTCATCCAGTTGAGAATATTATTGGATCTCTTGAAGATGGAGTAAAGACAAGAAGTTAAACTGGAAATATAAATGTTTGTTTGTACTCCTGTTTCTTATCTCAAGAGGAACCAAAGAATGTTACTGTTGCTTTACAAGATCCAAGTTGGATTGAAGCTATGCAAGAAGAATTGCTTCAGTTTAAGAAGTTAAATGTGTGGCATCTTGTGTACTTACCTGAGGGAAAATATCCAATTGGAACGAAGTGGGTCTTCAGAAACAAAAAGGATGATCGTGGGATTGTAGCTCGGAACAAAGCTCGTTTGGTTGTACCAGGTTTTTATCAAGAGGAAGGACTAGATTATGATGATGTCTTTGCTCCTGTTGCACGAATTGAAGCCATACTAATCTTTTTGGCTTATGCATCGTACAAGAAATTTATTGTATATCAAATGGATGTAAAAACAGCTTTTCTGTATGGGGTGGTAAAGGAAGAAGTTTACGTGAATCAACCACCAGGTTTTGAAGATCCAGCTCATCCATTTCAAGTGTATAAGCTTGATAAAGCATTGTACGGGTTACATCAAGTACCTCGTGCATGGTATGAATCCTTGTCAATACATCTTACATCAAATGGCTTCGTTCGTGGAACAATTGACAAGACCTTACTCCTGAAGAAATATGATGCTGATATGTTAATTGTACAAGTTTATGTCGATGATATTATCTATGGATCAACAAATGAAGCTCTTTACAAAGAATTTGAACAAGTTATGAAATTAAAGTTTGAAGTGAGCTTCATGGGAAAAATGCAGTTTTTTCTGGGGTTACTAGTTGAGCAGTCTGAATCAGGAATTCTTATTCATCAGGCCAAATATGTGAAAGATATTCTTACAAAATTCAAAATGACTGATTGCAAATCAGCTTCAACACCAATTGCTCCTCATGAACCTTTAACTGTCGATGTGTCTAGAGTTGAAGTAAATCAAAAGATGTACAGGTCAATGATTGGCTCGTTGATGTATTTGACTGCAAGTCGACTAGATATCATGTTTGTTGTTTGCTCTTGTGCCAGATATCAGGCAGTTCCAAAAGAATCTCATGAATCAGCTGTTAAAAGAATTTTCTGATATCTTAAGGGTCGAGTAAATTTAGGTTTATGGTATCCTTCTGATTCTGAATTTAATTTCTTTGCTTACACTAACAGCGATTATGGACGTTGTAATTTGGACAGGAAGTCAACTTCAGGTGGATGTCAATTTTTGGGGGAGAGACTGGTGTCTTGGCAATGTAAGAAACAAACGAATGTATCCATATCAACTGCTGAAGCTGAGTATACTACTGCCTTGAGCTGTTGTTCACAAGTTATCTGGATTCAACATCAAATGCTAGATTTTGGAATAAATTTCCTGGAAACTCTGATTTATTGTGACAACGAGGCAGTGCTCGGAATAGTAAAAAACCTCATTCAGCATTCCAAAACAAAGCACATTGCGATCAGGTTAAATTTCATTCGTGACTGTTTTGAGAATGGGCTAATTAAAGTGGTCCATGTCGATACATTAGAGCAAAAAGCTGATATTTTTACAAAAGTTTTTTCAACGGATCGGTTTAACTCTTTGGTTGAGATGTTGGGGATGATTTCTTTTTAAAAAAAATTTTTGAATAATAAATAGTCCATTTTTGAACTAAAAGACCTTAGAAATCTGTTCCTCAAAAACGATTTTCTTTTAAGTGTTAAAATTGTGTTGTGTACGCTTTATATGTGTGTTAGCATAATTTGTTTGCTCTATTGACTATATACGTCAAATATATGATTTATAGTTAAACACCTTCATACAGCTGATGGTTCTGGTGAAAATCTCGGATGGAAACCAGGAAGTCAGTCTGTTTCGCCATTTGAATCATTCGTGATTTCAATTGACATATCCAATATCTTACGGATATCCGCATACCCAAATCATTCATGATTCTTCACATCTCATATGAATCAATATGATTCTGTACTATCTCATAAACCAAGACGTGATTCTGAATCAATATGATTCCAATCAAATCCACTTGGATTATTTTTCCTGTGCTAAGAACGCTACCTTCATGCTGGAGATTGGATCATGATCTGGTGAAATATTGTGTTAATTCTAAGTTCATTCCATCTCGATTGTGGGGTACATACTGTATTGATTAATATAACCTTAAATGTCACACAGTATTTGTTGAAACGTGATGCATGAGTTTATGTGGATAACAATACTGGCAATCAAGGTTGAACTGTTTATATCGTGATTTGATATGCAGTGTAGTTAAGACAACATACATTTTTGATCCTATGTCATTTCAGTTCATCAAAAGAAAATGTCTGTGAATAAAGTAGTTGTTATGATCTGGATTTTATGTTTAAAGTTTTTTGTTTTTGTTTTGTTTGTTTTGTGAAAAATAAAGTTCTGGAACAGGTATTAATGATGTCAAAATGGACTTAAATAAAATATATATATATATATATAAATTGGTTTGAAAATTTTCAAAATTTATCATGTTTGGGGTTTTCAGTCGAAATCTCTTGACTGAAAATAAATCATCTGATAAAGTTTTCGATCGAAAAGTCATGACTGAAGTTTTCGGTCAAGATTTGAAAAGTCTATATATTCAAATTTTTCGATTGAAAAGATTTTTCCCACTTGTATTTTTCTCTCGACCGTATCATTTCAAAATTTATCGTGTTTTACAAGGGTTAAATATTCGTATGAAAAAGTGGTCGATCGTGACATCAACTTGATTCTCAATGTTTTTCGATCATCCAAGTATGTTCTCGTGATTCATAGAGGTTGATAGGTTAGATCCAAAGCCGTAGTTTTAATTTGAATTTATGAGTTTTTGAATCGCCCGAAAACTAGGAAGAATGAACCGAAAAGTCTGTTGAATGGATCGAAAAGTGTTTCAGATGGAAATGAAGTTAATTCTGATTCGTTCGAAATGTGTTTTCGACCGAAAAATGTTTTCGATCGAAAAATCATGGCTTGAGAAATTTTTGAAAAATAAGAGTTTTCGATCGAAAAAGACGTTTGATGAAAATTCTGATTAGAAAAGTTTTCGATCGAAATAGTCATGGTTTATATTGTTGAATACAAGAGTTTTTGATCGAAAAGTTCAAAGTTGTGATTTCAACTTTTCTGGTGAAAAGGTTAAAAGGAGTTTTTCGATCGAAAAGGTTGCAAATAAGGGAGTTTTCGATTGAAATGTCTAGAGTTAATGATTTTTCAGAAATTTTCTAATTTTATGTGTTTGTTCTTTACATATATGAACCGTTTAAAGTTTAAACCCAAACACAATATTATTTTTTTGGGTAAAGGGTTTACCCCGGTGAATTTTATATCAAACAAACAAAAGAACAAAACAAGTGAGGAATAGAGCATCCCCCAGTTCTCTAGCATGACATACCATACCAGAGTTTACAAGCAAGAAACAGACTAGAGCTAACAAAGCACCCCAACTCACAAGTCAAACACGACACACTACATTACACAACTCGCTATAACTATTAACCACAATCATCATCTTCTATCAGGAGGCCACGCGGCAAGCTCCAATCCTGTAAGATCCTCTCCACTTGACTCGTCCTCTTGAACCGCATAGTGTGAAGTTTCATCCTGACCGTAGCTAAAATCACCTCTACAAGTCGATCCGCACTCCTTTTTTTTGTAGAACACAATCTCAGATTCTTTTCCTGCCACACAAAGTACGCTGCAGCACCAACGACTAGCTTCCCAATCACATGTTTCGCATTCTTAGACTTATTAAACCGCACCAGATGATCAGAAATGCTATCCCAAGTATTTCGAACAGTTTCCATTCCAGCTCTACCTTTAACTCCCTTCCAAACCTGTGTCCCATAAGAGCATTCAAAAAACAGGTGCTTATGAGAGTCCGGACCTGATGTACACAAGGAACAGCATAGGAGGTTAAAATTAGTGTTTCCCGAAGTATACCACCTGCACATTATATCCTGCGTCTTTAGTTTCTTATTAACCAGGAGCCACATGAAAAACGAGTGACGAGGAATAGATTGAGGAAACCAAACCATGTCAGCCCACGGAACCTCATTCTGTACGAACCGGATATCATCCCACACAATAGAGGCACTATACTCCGTTTCTTTCCATGATCTGGATCTCCACACCAATCTATCTTTACTAAGCGGATTAAGCACAAACAAGCAAAATATTTATGCATGCTTAACCACAAACACCAAGAAAGCACGTGGTTAAGAAGAGATTGTCAGGTTCTTGATAAATTCCAGAATTCACACAGCAATATCCACACAAGTTAGAGTGTTTGAGAAACATGTGAGGGAGTTTTGGGACAATGTAGAATACAAGAACGTAAACAAGGAGATCTGTATAGAAAGCTCTGTTGGTGGAAATACAATAAAAGTTACAGAACAATTTATTCGTGAAGTGTTAAACTTCAGAGACGCAGCTGATTTTCCTTACAAAATTAATCACATTGCAATCTCAGGGATAATTCTGAGTATAGGATATGAAGGAACGTTTCTAAGAAGACAGGTGACCAAAACTATGTTTGCAAAACAATGGAGATACCTTGTCCATGTATTAATTCATTGCATGAGTCTCAGAACATCTGCTTTTGATCAAATAGGTGAAGTATTTAGCAGAGCGTTAGTGTGTCTGGCAACTCATAGAAGATTCAGTTTTTCAAGAATGATATTCGAGGCAATGATTAGTAAACTTCGTGGGACCAAGGCAAAACTACAAGTTTCTAATGTACCCAAGATTTGTACAAATGATTATTAATACACTGCTGCTGAATCTGGAAAATGATGGTGTTGAACTGCCTTTGGATTCAATGAATGAAGCAATCTTCAGCAGCATGAATAATGTGAGGAAGACAAGAAAATTTAGTGGCACTGTGACACCACTATTTCCTAATATGCTTGAAGAAAATCCTGATCCAGGTTTTACTATTGAAGATGAAATCAATGACTTAATGGCAGAAGATATAGAAGATGGAGTTGATAGTGACAATAATGAAACTGACCAAGTGCAGAATAATGATCAGGGAAATGATAATGATCAAGGTCATGGTGGTGGTCAAGTAAATGTTATTCAACAGGAAGGTCAAGTTCAAGTTGAAGAACATGATATGTTTTTTTTGAAGAAAACAGAGTTCCTGAAGTAAATGAAGAAGTTACTGAACCATTACTAAGTCACACAGAAGAATTTATTGTTGAAGCTGACGATGTCTTAAGTGTGAACACTGAAGTGTTAGAAATTAATGATGAACAGTTAATTGCCACAGCAACAACCCCATCAAAGAAAAGAAAAGAACTTGAACAAACAAAGACCGTACCTTCTAGACCTCCTCCGTCTAAGGGTATTGTATTTACTGCTCCAGAATTACAGAAGAAAGAGAAAACTACAACAAGACTTGATAAAGGCAAGGGTAAAGCTAAAGAGGCACCAGAGAAGCATAAGTCCAAAAGATCTAGAGGTTATGAGTTGGTTGATGAAGAGTTTCTTAACTATGCAACCAAGGAAACTGCAGATGTTGTTACTCAATTGCAGACTCAGATCTCAAACTTGCAAAGTAGAGAAGCTACTAATTCCAGAGAGATCAGAGAGTTGAAAATTTAAAGTACTAAACAAAAGGGTGTAATAGCTCAACAGCAGCAACAGATTGATCAACTTCAGAAGATGGTATAGGATTTAATAGCTCTTACAGGTGTTCAAATTGGTACAAACCTAGTAGAAAATGTTGAAGAGATTCATAGTCCAGCAGCCACCCAATTCCTTCTACTAGTGAACAAGTTCAAACTTCAGTATTTGAAGCAACTATGTATGAAGACAACATGTTATTTGATGTTGATATGATTCTCAATGATGAAGGTGAAGGATTAGAGAAAATTAATGAGAATCAAGAAGAGACAGAGAAGGAAGAAGAAGAAGATGATACAGAAGTGGTGATCACTGGTGAAAGAAAAGATGATAACAATTCTTCAGATGACGATGATAATAGTGGTGGTACTGGTGGTGTTGGTGGAAGTGGAAAAACAATTGAAGATGCTGAACAAGAAACTCCAACCAACACTGAATACAAAATTTATGAATATGAACAACAACAGACGTATGTTGAAGAAGATGGTTCAGTGATTGGTAAATTGGATAAGCTTGTAGATGAAAGAGAGCCATTTACTATTTCTGAAGATATTGAATGACCATCTAAAAGGCCAAAGACTTCAAAGATTGACAAGAGTACTTGGTGGATAGTGACTGAGAAGCTATCCATTGTAGAAAAGATTACACAGACAATAAAGAGTCCAGAACAAGCGTTAACTGGTGAAATATTAGCATGGATGTATGATGGTGAAAAGAAGATGTATGTAATAAAGAGATGTGATGGGAATATTCAGTATTTTGAAAGAAGTTCAAAGTTAAACACATTGCCATACTGGGATATTCGAGAGCTAAGTCAACTGAAGATGATCAATCCATCGAACAATTCAGTTGTTGCTAATTTTGAAGAATTTTTAAAGAGAGAGTGTGGAAAATCTAAATTTGAAAAATTCAAACCACAGGTGCCTGAATGCAGAAAGTTGAAAAGAAATGAAAAAGACGGCAAAAGAAGGTTTAGATACATTGTGAAGCCTGCTGATACAGTTTCAACTGCTTACATTCCAGTACGTAAAGAGACATTCATTAAAAGCTTCAAGTAGTGGGTGTATGATAGCAAAACACATAAAGCTGTGATTATACATGATCATTTACCAGAAGTCAGAGTTTTTGATCCAGTGGATTTGTTTAGCTTTTTTGATGATGATCTAAAGATTTTGTACAAGAATCCTATTAGATGTGATATGAGCACGAAGATTAAAACTGAAGCAAAGTTGTATATGAGAGTCGTGGCTCGATGTTTGTCAAGAAGACATGAAGCTGAAGTGATCAAGAAGAGACTTGCTGCTATGGATGCTAAGAAGCTAAGTGTTAAAGTCAAAACCAAGCCTGCAAAAGACAACTTTTGAAGAATTGGTGTTCTGTGGAATAGGGGGAGATTGTTGGAACCTAATAGTCCATAGAAATCAATTAGGTTTTAGAAGTATAACTTCAGAGTTTTCAGTCGAAAACTTTATGTTTTCGGTCGGAAAATGTTTTCGGTCGAAAACATTTTTTGATCAAGAAGATTTCGATCGAAAACTCTCTAGTATAAATAGTTGTGTCTTTTGTATTTCAAGTAACTTTCTCATTTTTGTACTGTGATTTTACAAGTTAATCAAGAGAATTTCTGCGTGTTTCTGCTGTTAATACTTGATTACATTACTTGATTAATGAAGCTAATCATCATGAAGTATGCATTTGGTGTGATTGATAGTATTGAGAATGTTCCTCTTTGATTTGTTCATTTTGATGTGGATTTGATTTCTGAATTGATTCCGCCAATTCAGAGAGTGATTGAAGACTTTATCCTTGAATATCAATAGATCCGAGGGAATCACATCCGGCCCTTTTTGCGCGCATACTTGAACCAAACTCGGCCCTCTGTTACGTACATGTTAACATGTATTCTGACCGAGTTATATCAGGGATAAGTCCCTTGGTCCAGTGGTTGGGATGTTTGCCTCACTCAACATCCACCCGGGTTTGAACCGGGTGGACTGTTTCTATTTTTTTAAACCAATTTGATAAACATTAGAACACTATAAAATATTTTTACAAACCTAACATTATTTAGAATGGTCTCATACAAAAATCCATAACTTTAAATTCAAACACCTATTTTTACAATTTTAAATTGTTTAAAACCTCATTTTAATTATTTAAAAATATATTTTAAGTAATTAAACAAAGTAACTAAATTTCCTAGTTTATAAGTATTTTGACAAGATATTTTTATACATTATTCAATCAATTGTCTTTCCTATATATATTTATATATATTAGAATGTATAAATAAAAAACATTTTTCTAATATATATATATATACATATATGTAACCTACATTTTTATTATTCTAACAACAAACAAATGAAAATTTATTACGTTGTACACTTAGAATTTCTTTAGATTGCATATATTTGACACATGGTCATAAATAAATAAATTTATTTATTCTAGTATATAAAAACACATTACTTTTAACAAGACTTATTATTTCTAAATAAATAAAAAGAATTTTATTTATTTAACCATGAACCCTAAAAATATAATATTCTCATATAACGCTTTGAACTTACAAGTTTGTATCAAACTTTTGACAACTTATAACACAAACTTTATACGAACTCACACCTAAAAAGACCTGATAAACATTAGACCGTCCTTAGACTTTGTGCATATTTTTAACTTAAGATCATACTTTTCACACTAGGTTAACTTGTGATTTGAAAATCACTTGTACTACATACTTGCTCGTGTTACCCACGCAATATATCCAAGTGAGTTTTACATAGCCCCTTTTTACATTTTGCACTTTTTGGGGTGAAACATGATTACACTTTGAACTCTTTGCAATTTACTCATATACAATTCAATAATATGATGCTATGTGTTATTTGTGCTTTATGCTTGAATGCTATGAGTTAAACTACATATACATGACATTAGTACAATCATTAACTCAGTACAAGCCAACAGTTAACATTGATAGATCTATTGCGTCTGACAAACCTACCCGGTTAGGGTGTTTGTTACCGACATTACATTAGGGTAACCTGCGGGTTATGCCTCACAACATTCACAAGGTTTGATTGTACACTTAGTTTAACTATAGATTCTCCATAAATGCCATATATACCATGTATCGTATGAATTGTATAAAATCTTTTGAACTTTACTTGTGGTGTCAAAACCTATGTATGCTCACCAACTATTTTTAGTTGACCCTCTCATTTTATCATGTTTCAGATACTAACTCGTGAGATCATTTACAAGATGATACACATAGGATTGAAGACTTAGTTGAAAATGAATTGAACATTTATGGTGTACCTTGTTTTTCCTTTTGTATAATTGTACATGTTTTGTTGAACAAGTGTTATGATTCAATTAATATATGAAACTTTAGTTTGACCATGTGCTATTGAACAGTCTACATGTCCCGCCGCGTCGTATTCCGCCGTCGGTTGGGGTGTGACAGCTAGAGAGGCCTTGAGGCGCTCCTTAAGTGCATCTACACGCTATAAGGCCTCAACCTCTCTGACTTTCGCTTCGGCGGCTCTCGCAGTAACCTCCTCGGCCATCTTTATTGCTTCTTCTCGCTTTCTTCCAACCATCTCCTTAATTCAGCCATATCTTCTTGGGCCTGAACCTGGTCTCCTTTCCTGGTTGCCGCATCGGCGTCATCTCTATCGGACAGTTTTCTCTTCTTTACTGGCGACACAGTCTTCCTAGCAGTAAACTTTAGAAATGGACCTTCAGGATGTTCACGATAAGACCGATGAGATGGAAGACGTAAATTTCTCGTAGTTAGCCTAACATGCTCAATAGCAGTCATAACCTCATCGTTCTCATGAACATGTCTAATAGTCACGGGAATCACTAGAGTAGGCTCGTCACTAGCTGAAGTCTCCTTATTGCCTAGCTCAGCAACTAGATCTTCCTTGATTGGTTTCTTAACCAAAGGACTCATCATAACTGGCTCTTCCTCACTAGATTCCTTTTTATCTTTAGATTCCTCTTCGGTAGACTCCTCTTCATCTTCAGATTCCTCTTCACTTGTTGGTACCTCTTCATCTTCAAGTTCTTCTTCACCAGATGGTACCTCTTCATCTTCAGATTCTTCTATCCACCCATTCATATAATATGGGTGATTAGAAAAATTCGGCATGTTCGGGTCAAATCCGAAATCAAGAACCGAATCTGGAGACATCGACGAAACTGGTCAGAACTCTGGCTCACTATCAGAATAGATCGAGATGATGGAAGGAGAAAGAGACATCTGTGACACGGTATATTTACACGATATAAATGATTTACCCATAAATCTAAGCACGTACGTATGCAACACACTTAAGGCACGTAAGGCACATAAAGGAAGTATCCTAATACTACCTAAATACTAACACTTACTCTTTAATATAAGATGGATGCGGTATGAAAACGTCTTTAACCCGAAAACCCAATTTTTAAAAGTTATAGTCTAGATTTTCAAGAATACATTTTTCAGTTCGCTATAACCATGAGCTCTGATACCAACTTCTGTCACACCCCGAAAACGACGATTCGCAGCAGAAACGAGACGTAAGAATGGTGGTCATATAAGTTGGAACCCAATGATAATAAGCAAACACATTTATTTAAAACATCGAAAAGGTTTAACAAAACAAAGATAAGTCTTCAGATTATCCAAAATTAAAAGCATTGAAATTTAAAACAAGAGTTTCCATGATCCAACACATGAGGATCCAAAATAAAGTTTAAAATGTCCCAACTGAATTCTGATGCCAGTGTTTGCCCAAAAGCCCGTTTTCATAACCGTGCGAAAGCATCTAAGTACCTCAAAAACATGTTTAAAAACATCAACATAAAGTTGGACAAACACGTGATATGTCATAGACTAGCTAAGAATATGACAAATGATAGTACCTACGACTTATAATCAAACTGAGACACAAATACAACTTATACCCATGAATCCATTCAAAATATATTCTCTCGAACGAACAACCGATCAGCGTTACTGATCACGAGAGTGGGCAGTCAGTCCCAAATAGATCTATCAACACACCTTTCGGCCTACACAAGGCTAATGATTATAACGGCGGGGCTATTCATGAACGACATACATGAACACATAACGAAAGCCGTTACTCGAGACCATAAAACGAACACATAACATAAGTCCAGTATTGTAACATCCCAAAAATAATAAAACGAATAAATATAGCGAGACCGGTGATTTAGTCGGAATATTTTAACAAAAGGGAGCGGGCTTGGGCTCGGCTTCAATGGGCCGAGGGAAGCCCAGGTATATAAAAGGCAAGGCAGCCCTCTTCTCTGCTCATTCCCCACTCACGCAACTTCTAGAGAGAGAAAGGAGAGCTCGGGTCTAGAGAGAGAAAGTTGACGGATCGTCCCAGAATTGAGGGAGCACGTTGCTGCTAAGCTCGTGAGCAAAACCTCCAAATCACAACCCCAATCCAGGTAACGATTCGACTCTAAACTGAGTTTTTTGTTTAATTTGGGATTTTCGGGTTTTGGCTAAAAAGGTAACGATTTTGCGGATGAAACTTGAAAATGAGCTTACCTATAGCATCTAGAATGAAAACCAAACGTTTTGATCTAAGAAAATTGAGATATTGACTCGATCAGACTCGCATGCAAAAACTTCAGATTTTTGGGGAAGACGATATGTGCAGACCCATCGAAACTACTTAGTTTCGATATGTGCAGACCCATCGAAACTACTCAGTTTCGATATGTGCAAACCCATCGAAACTACTCAGTTTCGATATGTGCAGAACCATCGAAACTACCATAGTTTCGATATGAGCCCACGATCCAAAGCTAAGATTACACATAAGCAACCTATCGAAACTACCAAGTTTCGATATAAGCAAATCCATCGAAACTACTAGGTTCAAGCATAGTAATGTCTAGTGTCATCTAGGAGCACTACCTTACGTGTATGACTTTATTATACAGATTGTGAGTGACATTAGTGACGCTCAGTAACCAGCTAAGTGTATCTCAGAAACTACTCATCAGGTGAGTTCTATGTGCCCCCTCTATGTTATGTGCAAACCTTATTAAATGTTTTGGGGCTGAAGTGTATACACTAAATGAATGAATGATAAGAATGCCAATATGATCATACGTGTTACATGAAAGTAATGATGAACAAAGAATGGACCCAATAACTACAAAGAATGAAATGAAAGTATGACATAACTTATAAGAATGAAATCTTGCTTTATATCCATATATATTGCTTGCTATGAATGAATAAACGTTATGAATGGAACAATGATAACGGCTACCTCGGTAGATGGATGACCACTCGACTATTATGTAGCCAGAAATGAAAGTCTAGAAAGGTAGACTAAACAGGCCACTACGGTGGAGTAAGTCCCGAAATCGATGCACGACTGTATAATTAGTTCGGGTGGGAGACGGATACCTTAGGGCAGTCAGACAAATATGACGGACTACGACGGTAGGACGGTTGTAAGTATGACGGACTACTTCGGTAGGACGGTTATAAGATAATGACAGACTACTTCGGTAGGACGGTTGTAAGTATGACGGACTACTTCGGTAGGACGGTTGTAAGATAATGACGGACTACGTCGGTAGGACGGTTGTAAGATAATGACGGACTACTTCGGTAGGACGGTTGTAAGATAATGACGGACTACTTCGGTAGGACGGTTGTAAGATAATGACGGACTACTTCGGTAGGACAGTTGTAAGATAATGACGGACGGACACTAGTTGCCGGACGGTTGTAAGTATGGTGGACTACGACGGTAGACCGCGACGTTTGTCTTTGTGACTCACGTAATCATTGATGGGCTGATCCCCCTTATGCGTAAGACCAGCAAAGGCACAAATAAATGTAAGAATGTTTGTATATATATATGTACCCACAAAGATTAAAAATATGAGGGAAAGAATTGAAACGGTAAATATATATACATGAATACTTATGAAAATTATGACAAGAATTAATGTTTATGCCTACTTGATTTAAACTAGAACTCACCAGCGTTAGCTGACTTTTAGTATACATTTCAGGTGACAAAAGGAAGGGTCGTGCGAAGGCGTGATGGTTACCCGGCAAGCGACTGACATCCCACTTTTATATATGTTAAGACAAATGTTATGTTTTTAATTGTTAAGACTTCCGCTGTTATGCTATGTAATTCGAATGATGTTTGCTTCCGCTACTCTCAAATGTTATTAATTTAAGTTCAGTATTTATGACTATGTTTATGAGTAAATCCAACAAGTGAGGTTACCCGAGAAAGGGGCCTTACAAGTATCATGATAAACGAACGAAAGCATGTTCTTCCCCCATAGTTTATAAAACAACAAAATAGTTTAAAAAGGGGCCGTGAAAAACTCACCTTGTAGTAACGAACGACGGAAAACGGGTGCTAGCAAAAAATACGCATACGAACACTAATGGTGCCCTAAATACGAGGGATACATTACTAATTGAACCTCATGTCTTACAAACAAGTTGTTCACCCAACCTACTTAGACATATTATATTTTTAAGAAAATATTTATTTAAATGACCCGTTGGTGACTATGACACGCGGTTATGTTTTTAACGAAAAACGGTGGATCATACACACATACGAAGACATCAAGTGTTATTACTTATCAACAACCAAAATGAAAGTATGAAACAAGTAACACACACACACACACACACACACACATATATATATATATATATATATATATATATATATATATATATATATATATATATACTCATACATATGCTTATAAGTTTTAAATCACATGTGAAAACACTAAAATTACAATATTTGCACATAAGCACTTTTCAAGCAAAACGACTAACTTTTAATGAACAAACTTTCAAATTTCTAACACATGAGTTCATATAACATCATATATCATCAAAATATACCTAATAAAATATATTTCATCAAACAAAACAATCTTTCATTATTTTGACACAAAGTACCTAAACATGGCAAATTCTAGCACGTACGTGACAACCGAAACGTCAACGACAAGTACAAACGCATATTTCATAACATGAACTCATTATATATATTACGAGCTGTATTTTAATCATAAAATATACTCAAACTTACTGATCCAAATCATATTTAACAAATACACATTTTTCATGCCGAAAACTACTGTTTTAATCGACTAGTTTAGCGTAAAACCTAACGAAACGCATCCAAACACCAAGAATCATACATATTACTAAAAATATATATTTTAGACATAAAATATCATCATATTACAGCCATGATTCTAGATTTACAAATCTATCTATTTTCATACAAAAATCTACCTTTTTAGCGTGTTTTAAGCAACATAAACATGTCATACACTTAGCAAATCATCACAACATTATGTAGACTTTTAGAGCTGGTCATTATTACTATAAAATATCATTTTTATCAACATATTTCCAGATTTTACACAATCTAAATAATCCATGCCAAAACCCTAGTTTAAATCATGATTTTGGACAACAATCTTTAGCAATAAACACCTAAATCATCAATTCAATGATCCATGCATAAACTAACATATTTTTATGCAAATATACCATTACTTACTGTTTGAAACAAACCATAAAAAACATTTGATTGCATATAAAGATCAAGCCCTAATTCATCACTTTTTGCAAGATATGAACATATAAATATACATACATACGCCAATTAAACTAGTAAGAAGAAAGTAAGAGAATAGTTAGGGTTCATACCACTTGATTAAATAAAGGGAGACACTTAGAGAAATTAAAAGATGATAGATATTTTTCCCTTGTATAATCAGCCCCTAACACTCTTGAATCTTCAAGAGGTACTTCAAGAGGTACTTCAAGAACACCAAAACTCAAGAACACATGCAAGAACACTTAGAGAGAGGATGATAGAAATGGTGTGGAGTTGAAAATGAAGTTTGAAGGGGTATTTATAGAGGGTGGGGGTTGGATTTCGGCCAAGAGAGGGAGAGAGGAAAGAGATGGAGATTTGACATGCTCCACACAAAAACCATGCAAGGATATGATCACATTTGTGGAGTGTGGAGTTGGGTTAAGTGTGTAAAGAATCAAATGAATGTGTTTAATACTTGATTAGGGTGTGGGACCCACTTTTTATTGCTGATTTTTGGAGAGAGAGAGGTTTTCTAGAACCTCATTTATTTTATAAAAACTACACCACACAAGTGTAGGTGATATTTTATAAAAAACTACAACACTTTTATAAAATTTTACCACTTTAAACATGGTTTTTCATCAAAATAAAAATATATAAAATACCCACTAAGTATTTGCTATCATAATAAGTAAAAATAATATTTTTTTCTAACAGTTCATTTTAACTCATCCGATACGCGATTGTACCGGGTAAAACGTAACGAAAATCACCGAAAGCGATATTTAACAAGTAGCATTAAATTTTCACATATAATCCACTACTATAAACCAGTTTATATAATTTTTTTTATCAAAAATGATATTTTTAAGGTTAACCGGCTCGTCACCAACGCTAAATACAAACATTTTACCGATACGTGGTACCGAAATTCCTGAAATTTCACGAAATGAAAACCTATGAATACGAAGGGCTTTGCTAGACTTTATAATGACCTAATTAACTGAAATTAAGTCTAAGACTCACATAATTAAATTATAAACGCATTCTAAGGTTATACGGTAAATAACCTGAAAATTGTCGAATGTCACCCTAAGTCTCTAACAGAAAAATTGATGAAACTGATTTCATCAAACACTCTCACCAACTCCTTTAACGTCACCTTCTCCATCATCATATCCTCACCGGTAATGGGGTCAACATACAAGTACCACATGTTACCCAATATATCTTGTGGGATTTTCCTTAGAGGAATATTGGTCTCACACAGTACCGGTTGATAAACCAGCTTCTTCAGAAATTTGAATGTCATAGGATGTCGTTGAGTCTTATCCTTGACACGCCTCGGCATTTGAGGCTTGAAAACAACAAAATTTTCAGATCGACCCTCTCTGTAACGTTCCCCACAGACCCTTGGCGACGACGAAAGAAGTTTCGCCGATAAGTTCTCGGTTGGCCAAGTTAATGAGGTCATATTTGGGTAGGGAATTAAATGCTTCACTTGTTGGTTTCAATTATTGAACGTCTCCTGATATTTTAATTACAAATAATCCCTTGCCATCCTCAATGCGTACAAATAGGATTATCCCTGCAACACCGTGCTTGTCAGTGTACTGAGATTTATGCCAAGCAGAGGGTTGTGGTTTCTTGAACCAATCTTGGGGAAGCTTGTTCCTCTAAGAGTTGGTGCTACCGGTTTCTGGGACAGGGTCCGTTCAGGATGCTTTACGTGATGTTGCTACATCACTTTCCACAGCAACATCCAGTTCAGCTGAATCAGAAAAGGTTACGAGCGGGGATTCAAAGATCTCCCCGTCCTCATGCTCGTATATTCCCTCACCGGTACCCGTAGGAAATTCTACAACAACATCCTCACCGTCTTCTTCCTAATCATCTCCCGAATCAATCTCTCCTTCTTCCATCTCCTCTATGGCTTCAATCATTGGTTCCTTTGAGTAGTTTGGCTCTATGGTATTATCAGATAGTTCTTCCAAGACTTCAGCCACAGACTTACCCTTATTACCTCCACCTTCTCCACCGGTTCTTAATGACTCCCTCTGAGCCAAGGTACTACTAATAGTGAGGCAGCTGAGAAAGCTTGAGGCTCACCACCAGAAGGACCAGCCTCGTGATCCTTGTCATGTTCATCATCACCCATCAAGTCGATCTGGTGACATGCTTCTTCTGGTTTCTTGCTCTCCCCCTGAGCAGCTAGCTTTCTTGTCAATTCTTTAATTAAGGCAACCATTTTCTGATAATCTTCCTATTGAATAGCAAATCTGGCTTCCCCTGATTGTCTGTTTATGAGGACATAGTTATTAATTTTGATCTGCAAATCACTCTGTTCCATTAATGTTCTCAGCTGCTTTTGGGTGCTGACCCACTGGTGTCATAAACTTGTAACTTCACCAACTAAAGAGTTGATCCGAACTTGTTGAGCCTCGACTTCAACTCTATAGTTGGCAACGGTTTCTAGCAAAACAGCAACTTGTGCTTCCAAATAAAATATTCTGGCATCTCAAGGATCAGTATCCCTTGATGTTGATGCCTCGCTAGTCTCTTGAATCGGGTCAACAAAGATGTTAGAAAAATCAAGTTCATGAGCCATGTCTCCAAAGACTATTTGATGTGTCAATGGGGGTAAGGAACTAGCAGTAACAGATGCTACTAAGATTGTTGGTTGGATGAGTGTTGGTGCAGCAGTTGTTGTGTGACAATCCGGACTTTTCCAGTTAACTCTGTTAACTAAACCCAGTTAAACCTTAACTTATTTAACAAAATCTAACCCCTTGGACTAATTCTGTCAATAATTGAATTAAAACCACAGGGACTAGTTATGTAAATACCTAAAACCTGCTCCATTGACTTCTCAAAGTCAAAATTGATCGAATTTGGTTCCTATTAACTTCAAAAAGTCAAACTCGCGAGCTTGAGATCAAATTTGAATTCCACAACTGAAATTCGACCGATTCTGTAACAGATCATATCATTATGATCAATTTCGACATCATCAAATCCTTAATCATCGACATTACACGCGAATTAATTCCAATTATTAGTAATCAAACCCGTAACCGCCGACTTCACTACCATTACTCACCAATTCTCAATTATTCTATCGTATACGCTGAAATTGAACACTCTCAAACCTGAATCGCACCTGTTAGAACCTGTTGCACACTCGAATTTGGCCGAAATTGCTGCAGTGGTCACCAGGGATCGAAGTCGTCGCCGTCGGCACTCGTTTTAGTCAAATCCATTCAATCCGACATCCAATCTGGTAATCTCCTATACCTGTAACTTCGTTTCTTCATCCAGATCAAAAGCCCTATCATGTACAGGGCTTACAACATCGAATTTAGTATGAACCCAAATCTAGGGTTCATATGTTCACGTTTTGAGCGAACTCTACCCTAGACCCAATCTAAATTCAATTAAACTTCATGGATAGACTCGCCATCATCTATCCTCTGAAAGCCCTATGCTAATTCGAATGTATAACATCGAATTAATCATGAACCGATTATAGGGTTCATCACGAGCACGGGTTAATCGAACTCTACTTTTAAACCTGTTTAAATTCAATTAATCCATATGATTAGCTTCGCAATTAACCACTCTTTGAAAACCCTATGCGAATTTGATCTCATAATATCGAATTTTTCAAGATCCAGTAACTAGGGTTGTTCTTAAAACAATTTGGGGGTTTCGTCCCTAACAAACTGATAAATTCAATTAATTTATATAACTAGATTCGAAACCCTCTGCTTGTGTAAAGCCCTATGATTCCAAACATGTTCATTATCAAAATTGATCAAATCGACCCCTTGTTTCGTTCTAGGTTTTCGGCTTCTGTTTCAGAAATTAAACGACCTTTAAATTGTTAGTTTTGCAATTAAACAAGCCCACAAACTCAAAATGCCCCGACAAACAAAACCCCTAACCTGTTTTGATCGATCGAAGTCCAAATTGAAAGATCTGGGGTGGGTTTGGTTCGGCTTGGCGTGGGAGGGAAGAACCCACTGAAGTTTGTGATTAAAACCCAATTGATTTGGGTTCTATTGCGATTCCCTAGCGGGATGGAGTGGTTAAGTCTGTGAGTTGGTGTAGAGGAGACCCGGGTTCGAGTCCCTCCACCCCCAATTCGTTTTTAGAGTAGTTTTTATCATTATTTTAATTATAAAATCTATCCCCTATTATTATAATATTATATTGATGTGTTTAAGCCCGGAAAACAACCCGTAGGCTCGGGTTTGAATTATTAACCCATTTTTATATTATTACCGCTTTTAAAAAAATAATATATTTATATTATACTCAAACTGTAACTTCGTATAAAATAATATGTTTATATTATTTTTAACCCGTGACTAATCCTATTAAATAATATATATATATATATGTATTATTTCGTATATTTTTATACCTCGTGGGACGTTTTAAACTATTTAATAATATAATTGTTATATTATTTACTCGTGTTCCTTATCTCGAATAAAAATAATATATTTATTATTTTTGCCCAAAATGATTATTTAGTCAATCCTACGAACCTAAAAATAATATATTTAATTATATTATTTTCCTAACTTTTGTAAACGACTTTGATGTACGAATTTATTAATTTATTTATTTATTTAACATTAGTCGTTATTAATGTTCGACACGTAACGCTTTGATTTTTTTTAAAATTATTATATTAAGAAACCGATGTTTCCGTAGACACGTTCGTCTACCCGTTAATCCTTAGAATGTTTTAAGATGTTCTAATCATCCGTGTCGTTGTCACAATTCCCATTATTATCCCTAAATTTATGTGTTTATAATTTTAGGGCATTCGTAAGTCTTTTGAGACTTACACTCGTGGTTCCAACTTATCCTTTGTGTGATACTAACTACAACGCAACGCGGGTGATTTTTCACGGCCCCTTCTTTTTACTGTTTTTAATCTGGGGGAAAAAACATGATTAAACTATTTTGAGGTTTTGTAATTCATATGATATCGATGTTAAAGCTAAGCGTAATACGCTATCACAGAAAGTCCTCATCTTATATCGGACCGTTAATATGGATCTTAGCGAGGTACTATTTAGTAGTACTACTGGGTTTGACAAATCCCACCCGTGTTAGTCACGCTAACTCGATTAGAGATCGAACGGGTGAAATGTTAGCCTATTCACACCACCAGTGTTGATAGACCTGGCAGGAGGCAAATGAACAAACAGTCAGCTTCGGTTGCGAGCGCTTGAGTTAAACATGAGCATAGGTTAGCTACCTATAGATACATATTGAATGATCATAAATCTGGTAAACGCTTATTTATATATTGAAACCTGTGAACTCACCAACCTCGTGTTGACATATTTTCTTACATGTTTTCTCAGGTCGCTAAGATAAGGCACAGGTGCACATTAGGGCATGCATGGGATTCATCTATTTTGATTGTTGCTTATTTATGTTTGTTTGGATTATTTTGTATTGTACTTGGTTTGTTTGAACTTTTGGACTTTTGGTTTGGGCGCGTGTGTTGCATTTACTTTTCTTTACGCTTCCGCATTGAAACTCTGATAGATATAATATTTTCATTTGAGTCGAGTCCTTCAAAGTAACTAATGTCTGAGATCCTGGTTCGTCACTTCCCACACGGTAAAACTCCGTTAGTTGAAATTTGGGGGTGTGACAGATTGGTATCAGAGCTAGGGGCCGGACTGGTGGGCCAGCGAGGACGCTGGGCTCCGTAAGGGTTGTAATATCCCACATCGGTTGAGGGAGAGAACGAAGCCTTCCTTATAAGGGAGTGGATACCTTCTCTATCAAGACGCGTTTTGCCTGGGCGAGCAAATCGTCGGGTGAAAACAAAACTGTGAGTCCTAGATGGGCAACCCATCGGGGGCAAAACGGACAATATCTTGGTATGGTTTTCTTGGGCTGTTACAGATGGTATCAGAGCCATTGGTTATAGAGAACTAGGATTGCATACTAGACTATAGCCTCACACATTAGTTACATGTCATTTGGATGTTTGGCACTTATATATATTGTTACAGGAACATGTCGTCAACTCCACCTCCATCACCTAAGGCACCAGGACATAAGGCACCTATCCTATCATCCCTGGAGCCCAAAAGGCGCCGGACTAGTTCCAGTGACTATTCAGTTGACCAGGGGAAACGAGAAGCGCGCAAGCAATGAATCCTGCTCGCAATTGGAACGCATACCCGCAAATGATCCAAAGATGGATCAAAATGGGAAATGTCCCATCACCTTACTTTGGTTCTACTTCCTCATCATCTACATTACCTAGCTTGCCATGCACTATGGAACAAGCTTTTGCAGCCCTTGTATTCTACATGTCTAGGGAGTTGAGTATTGTGAAAGATTCTACTGATGAGATACCTGACATTCTGAAGAGAGAGTCTCAAATAGAGGAGAATAAGGTAGGGATAGAGCTTTTGACTGTTGAACTAGCAGTAACGGATCAAGTCCATAACGTCTTAGTGGATCGGATGACACATTTGGAGACGAGGGTGGACACCTCGGACAATGATATGGAAGGAGTTTTGGAGAGAGTGGCTGCTCTGGAAGCTCAGCTACATGTAGCAAACCATATTGCTGAAGGTCTTCAAGAGAGGGTGACTCACTTGGAAGCCCAACTGCAAGCAGCTTTATTTCTTGAGAAGATTCCACTTTCTGACGGCGAGGAAGAGCCCTTCGAGGATGAGCCCTTGGAGGAGGAGCCACCTAATGAGGAACAAGTGGAGATCGATGATGCACAATCATATGTTTCTTCTGATGACGAAGATGTTTGATGATCTTCCTATTCTATCTTCCCTTTTCATGCATGTTTTGCTTTTGTTATTTCTCTTTTCAAACCTAGATGGGTAAGGTTGTTCCCATTCAATAAAAGCATGAGAAGTTTAATGTTTGAATTATTTATTTTGTAGCCTTACAATTTATTTAATTTTCAAAATATTAGATGTTGTATTTCTTTACTCGTACATAAATAATGTTTAATATGCGATATATTTCTCATTGTTTTGTATTTGTGAATGTGAAGAATCATGTCAGGAAGAGGACTTGGAGGTCGTGCTGGTGGCTGAGGTACCATTAACATGATGGCAGCGGAGCTAGCGACACTAATAAACGATAGTGTGGCGGAGGCTCTAGCAGCACAGAATGCTGCAGGTAAATGCTTTAGCTATTGACTAATGATGTCAATTCATCTCTTAAAAAGCCTGTCCTAAACTCTATAATCCCAATCCTATTTTGTTTCTGACTCTTGGCCCGCAAAACCCGCAACCAGCCTGCACCTTCAAGGCATTCATGGATTGTAAGCCCCACGCCTATAGTGGAGCTGAAGGAGCTGTCGGACTACTTCGTTGGTTCGAGAAAGTAGAATCAGTGATTGCCATGTGCAACTGCCCAGTGGCTAATCAGGTCAAGTTCGCCACTGGAACTTTGGAGGGCCCGGCTCTCACATGGTGGAACGCCCAGGTCCAGATGTTGGGTCTGGCCATGGCAAATGGACTCCCGTGGGAAGAGTTTAAATCAATGATGAAGGAGGAGTACTGTCCTCGAGATGAAATTCAGAAGTTAGAGGGAGAGTTCTGGAACCTAAAGATGGAGGGTTCTGAAATTGAACTTTATACCACACGTTCACATGAACTTGCTACTATGTGCCCGCATATGGTGACCCCTGATTACAAGAGAATTGAACTATATATTGGAGGTCTAGTGCCTCAAATACAAAGCATGGTTACTTCATCCAACCCTACCACTATCCAGCAGACTATCCGACTTGCCCATAGGTTAACCGATCAGGCGGTGACTCAAGGGACTCTACCTCCGAGAGGTTCGGTCTCTAAATCCACTGATAATCATAAACGCAAGTTTGACCACCACTCCAACTCTCACTCCAAAGTACCCCATGTCACACCCCGCCAAGGCGGAAACGCGAGGCGCAACGTTCATGGTTTCCAAAGCATATGATTACCGCAAACACATACATGATAAATGGATACATTAACAAGTTTAATGTTTTACATTACAAAACATAATCTGAGTTTACAAAAAGTTAAGATTTCACAAATATGACTCAACTCAATGAGTTATACAAGGGAAATCCTCCTTGAGTAGTATCCATCGTGCATGCATGTAATCTATATTGCTAACCTTGAAATCACGTTCAGTTACCTGAAAAACATACTTAAAATCGTCAACACGAGGTTGGTGAGTTCACAGGTTTAATCAAATAGTTCTTTGCAAAATTTCATTGTTCGTAAATAGTTTCAGTTGTATGTGATAAACAGAATAAGAATTGTTGACTCATTTGTAAACTAGCTAGGAATACAAATAATATGTTCATACATGAGGCGTAACCAAACCATGACATGTGTGAGCCCCTATTAAGCGTTATCAGATTCTATGCGGCCATAAATCCTCCAGATTGTGGTTAGCGCGACTAACCATGACCGGGAGACGTCACTCTCCATAGTACTATTCATAGGACCCTAGGCTACAGTTAATGGTTACTATGTTGTTCCAGGGGACTTTAGCGGCCTCCAATGTGTTGTTCTCATCCCATGTAAACATAAAGTCGTGTCTTATTCTCTTGTTATCCCATAAAATAGTTGAAGTATGTTTCTCCCCCAAATATTTGAAAACAGTAAAAAGAAAGGGGCCGTGAAACTCACCTTGTGTTTGTGTATATACTTGTAATAATATTTGTTGTAGTCAACCTTGACTGTTTGTACCCTAGATACCAAGGGTAAATTGTTGTTAAGACCAACGTCTTAATTGTAAATTGTTCACCGACCTTGTAAATCTGATTATGTTTGTTTAAATATCGTTTTAGTTTTCCAACACATGTTTTGTTATAAAATAGTTTTGAGTTACTGCCCAACTGGGACTGTTGTACAGGTGTCGAAACTTCTTAGTTTCGATTGGGCATATGTGTGTCGAAACTACTTAGTTTCGATGGAGTGGTCAGGAGTCGAAACAACCTAGTTTCGATTGAGTAAAAGGGTATCGAAACTCCTAGTTTCGATTGACCAACAGGTATCGAAACTCCTAGTTTCGATTGAGCAACAGGTATCGAAACTCCTAGTTTCGATTGAGAAACAGGTATCGAAACTCCTAGTTTCGATTGAGAAACAGGTATCGAAACTCCTAGTTTCGATTGAGAAACAGGTATCAAAACTCCTAGTTTCGATTGAGTATTTGCTATCGAAACTACCTAGTTTCGATTGAGAAAAGGTATCGAAACTACCTAGTTTCGATTGAGTTAACTGGTATCGAAACTCCTAGTTTCGAGTACTGGACTTCTGTTTGACAGAATCAGTCCTGCATATTTTTATATTTTAAACTTGAATTCGACACACTCTTCTTGTTGTCTTTCTTGCGTTTAAATAAAATGTAAGTTTAGCTACGGTTTTAAAGAAACTAATGTGAAAATGTCGAGTTTTTACCTTAAAACCGAGATGAAGATGATGAAATAAAACAGAGATGATCTCGACTCCTTTGCAGAAACACTTGAGATTCTTCTTAAAATACTGGTTTGTGGTAGGATTTTGCCTTGAAGCTGGACTTCGAATTGAAGAGAATTGGAATGTTTGCCGTATAAAAATGAGAGTGATGAAAGGAATTATGAGAAAAGTGATGGAAGTGAGTATGGTTATGTCTGAGTTTTTCGCAATAGGAGGTATGGGTTTTGAGTAAGATGATCGTGGGAGTGGCTTTCTCTGGCTTCGGCCGAGAAAGTCAATAAAAGTGGTTTGGGATAATTTGAATAAAATAATTAGATTTAGGTATTAATTAGAGTTTTAAAGGGGTAGTTTAATTCGGTTTATTTTCCCCACAGTATTATAATTTTTATTCTAAAAATAATTTATTGACCAACTTAAAATTTGTGTAATATATATATGCCTGGATATTTAATTTATCCACTATTGTTCGAATTTGTCGGTGTATATAACACGTGATCCGGTAACTCCTAGAATTACCAAATGTGAACTGAGACAATGCTCGGTTTTTGTTAGACTCTAAAGTCCTTGTTTGTGAAATTAAATAAATCACAAAAATAATTATTATGTAAACTTGTTTATAATGTGTACGGATATTGACCTGAAATGTCGGGTTGTCACATTCTCCCCATGTTAACAGAATTTCGTCCCGAAATTCAATTTGTGTCCTCTTGAACTGGGGCATCCTCAAACAAGGATGGGTATTTTGTTTTCATTTGGTCCTCTCGTTCCCATGTATACTCAGGACCACGCTTTGAGTTCCAACGTACTTTAACCAGTTTGATTCGACTACGTCTCAGCTTTTGAACCTTCCAATCTGATATCTCAATTGGTTGCTCGATGAAATGAAGTTTATCGTCAATGTGAATTTCATCAAGCGGTATGATCAAAGTCTCGTCTGATAGACACTTTTTGAGATTTGACACATGAAATGTATCATGTATATTGTTTAGTTCTTGTGGTAGCTTGAGTTTGTAAGCTACAGGGCCAACCCTAGCCAGTATTTCGAACGGACCAACGTATCTAGGGTTGAGCTTACCACGGTTACCAAACCTTGCAACGCCTTTCCATGGTGAGACTTTTAACATTACTCGGTCACCAATTTGAAATTCTAATGGTTTTCGTCTGTTGTCAGCGTAGCTCTTTTGTCTATCTCGGGCCGCTTTCAAACGGTCCTTAATTTTGAAAATCTTATCAGTGGTTTCCTGGACAATCTCAGGGCCTGTCAAATGTTTTTCACCAACTTCCGCCCAACATAGCGGTGAGCGGCATTTACGACCATATAAAGCTTCAAACGGTGCTGCTTTAATGCTCGTATGGTAGCTGTTATTGTAGGAAAACTCAGCTAATGGTAAATGAGTATCCCAATTTCCTCCGAAATCAATTACACACGCACGGAGCATATCTTCTAATGTCTGGATAGTCCGTTCACTTTGACCATCTGTTTGTGGGTGATATGCCGTGCTCATGTCAAGACGTGTGCCCATTGCTTCTTGTAATGATTTCCAGATTCTAGACACGAATCTGCTATCTCTATCCGAGATAATAGAAATTGGCACTCCATGCCTAGCCACAATTTCCTTGATATAAAGCTTTGCAAGTTTCTCGGTTTTGTCAGTTTCTTTCATTGGCAGAAAGTGAGCAGATTTTGTTAATCGGTCGACAATAACCCATATGGTATCATAACCACTGGACGTCTTGGGTAATTTCGTGATGAAATCCATAGAAATCTGTTCCCATTTCCATTGGGGAATTTCAGGTTGTTGTAACAAACCAGACGGTTTCTGATGTTCGGCTTTTACTTTTGAACACGTTAGGCATTTACTGACATATGTGGCAATATCTCCTTTCATATTGGGCCACCAATATAATTCTTTTAGATCTTTATACATTTTATCTGAACCCGGGTGAATGGAGTACCTGGACTTGTGGGCTTCGTCCATAACTAACTCCCGTAAGTTACCAAAACGTGTCACCCAAATTCTATTCATGAAGTATAAAGTGTCATCTGACTTAGACTCCAATTGCTTTATCATTCCTCGTAAAGCTTCATTCTGAATGTTTTCTTCTTTGATTGCCTCATGTTGTGCCATCCGAATTTGAGTAGTGAGATTTGTATGAATTGTCAATTCTAAGGCACGAACACGAAGAGTTTTAACTCGTTCTTTGCGACTTAAAGCGTCCGCTACGACATTGGCTTTCCCGGGATGGTACTTGATATCACAATCATAATCGTTTAGTAGTTCTACCCAACGACGTTGTCTCATGTTAAGTTCCTTTTGATCAAAGATATGCTGGAGACTCTTGTGATCAGTAAAGATAGTACATCTTGTACCGTAAAGGTAATGTCTCCAAATTTTGAGCGCAAACACAACTGCACCCAATTCCAAGTCGTGGGTCGTATAATTCTTTTCGTGCACTTTTAGTTGTCGTGAGGCATATGCGATGACTTTGTCTCTTTGCATTAACACACAACCCAGTCCTTGGTGTGATGCATCGCAGTATACGACAAAATTGTCGATTCCCTCAGGAAGGGATAGAATTGGTGCACTACACAGCTTCTGCTTTAGTATTTGAAAAGCTGACTCTTGCTTGTCATTCCAATCATACTTATTTTCTTTCTGGGTTAATTTGGTTAAAGGCAGGGCTATTTTTGAAAAATTCTCGATGAATCGTCTGTAATAGCCGGCCGAACCTAAAAATTGACGTACTTCTGTCGGAGTCTTTGGTGCTTCCCAGTTTTTGATCGCTTCAATTTTAGATGGATCAACGTGAATTCCTTCCTTGTTGATGACATGTCCAAGAAAATGCACTTCTTAGATCCAAAACTCACACTTAGAGAATTTAGCGTAAAGTTTCTCGTTTCTGAGTAGTTCTAAGATTAATTTAAGATGATGTTCATGATCCTCCTTGGTTCGTGAATATATTAATATGTCATCGATAAACACAATCACGAATTTATCCAAGTATGGTTTGGACACGCGGTTCATGAGATCCATGAAAACAGCTGGTGCGTTTGTCAAACCAAATGGCATAACTAGGAATTCGTAGTGACCATAACGAGTCCTAAATGCTGTCTTGGGTACATCTTCTTCTTGGATTCTTAGTTGATGATACCCTGACCGTAGATCGATCTTAGAGTAGAAGCTAGAACCTTGTAGTTGATCGAACAAATCATCTATTCGAGGTAGTGGGTATCGGTTTTTGATTGTAAGCTTGTTTAATTCTCGGTAATCTATACACATCCTAAAGGTTCCATCCTTTTTCTTTACGAATAAGACCGGAGCTCCCCAAGGTGAGAAACTCGGTCTTATGAAACCTTTATCAAGCAACTCTTGTAGTTGATTTGATAACTCTTGCATTTCAGAAGGTGCTAATCGATACGGCGATCGCGCAATCGGTGCGGATCCTGGTACCAAATCGATTCGAAATTCGACTTGCCTAGGTGGTGGTAATCCAGGTAAGTCTTCAGGGAAAACTTCAGGATAATCCTTAACGATTGGTATATCCTCAAGTCGACGTTCCTCGGGTTTCTTCTCGACGACGTGAGCCAGGAATACGCAATAGCCTTTACGTAGATACTTACGAGTTTTCATGCAGTTTATCATCCTTAACGCTACTCCACTCTTCTCACCTTGAATCGAAAGAACTTCTCCGTTTGGGAGTGGGATTTGGACAATTTTCTCAAAACAAACAATCTCGGCGTGATTCTTTGACAACCAATCCATGCCAATAACAACGTCAAAGCTTCCTAAGTCAACAGGTAACAGATCTATACTAAATGTGTGGTTTTTAAGACATAAGGTACAATCCTGAATGACTTCTTCGGTATTAATTAATTTTCCGTTCGCTAATTCAATTGTATACTTTTGGTCTAGTTTACTGGGCTTAATACCGAGTAGGGACTTAAAGTCATTTGACACAAAACTCAAATCAGCACCCGTATCGAAAAGTATAGAGGCATAGTGATTATTTATCGGGAACGTACCAGTGACAATGTTTGGATCTTGTCGTGCGTCACCAGCCCCCATCACAAATGCTCTTCCACGGGCCTGATTGTCGTTTCGGTTCTTCAACTTTGGACAGTCTTTTCTGAAGTGCTTTGGATCTCCACACTCAAAGCATCCTTGATTCATCCTTTCTGTTCCTGGGTTGACTTTTCCTGCTACTTGATTTATCTTGTTAGGGTTCGCATTGCTCCTACAGTCAAGGGCTAGATGTCCATACTTTTTACATTTTCCACATTGGGTACACTTCCCACTGTGATGATATCCACAATTGTCACACCTTGGTCGTGCTCCAAGGTATCCTTTTTGTTCCACAGTGTTGGCGACAAAGGCTTTCATAGTTTCAGGTCTCTTGTAAATTTGATTCTTGTTTTGATTAATTGGTTTTCCAAACCATTTCCTCTTTTCCCCAGATTTCCCTCCTTCGGTCTCCTTCTTCTCAAACAAACCATCACGTACAGCATTATCCCTTAGCTTGAAAGCCAGAGTTATGGCGCTCTTGGCATCCATAGGGTTCGATGAAGTCACCAGACCTCGGATTTGAGGTGCGAGACCCCACAAGTATCTTTCAACCTTCTTGTATTCTGGGGTGACCATGTGTGGAACCAAGATTGCTAACTCATTGAATCGGTCAGTGTAGCCAGCAACATCATCTCCTGTCATTTGTAAATTCCACATTTCAGATTCGATCTTTTGCAACTCGTTTCGAGGACAGTATTCCTCGATCATCATGGCTTTTAAGTCTTCCCATGACAACTCATATGATGTTTGCCTTCCCAAAGTCTTTACTTGTGAATTCCACCAGGTTAAAGCTTTATCAGTGAGTGAGCATGTAGAATACTTCACCATGCAGTCAGCGGTGCATTCACTAATATCAATCACCGATTCCATCTTCTCTATCCATCTCATTAGTCCAACTGCACCCTCGGTGCCATTGAAGTTACGGGGTTTGCAAGACAGAAAGGTCTTGTAGGAGCACTTTCTAATTGGAGCATCTGTAGAATTACAAGTCATAACGTCATTAATTCGAATCATGACTATATGTTATGGCTTATTTATTTTATTACCTCCGGCTGTACCGCTACCTCCTGCACCTCCGGAACCTCCAGCTGTACCGCTACCTCCTACACCTCCTCCACTATTTCGATTGGCTTCATACTGCTCCATGGCAGCAGCTACTCGTTGTGCTATAAGTTGTTCCACATTTGGAGAAATTGTCTCGTTGTTGTCTCCAGTAGTGTTACGGGTTGTCCTACGCTTAGGTGCCATGACGTTCTTTCTAACATATCAATTAAAAAGAAACAACATTATATGACAATAATGATAGCTCATGACATAAGGATACAACAACGTCAAATGTAAACAACCATTATCACAACATAAACCATTACATACATAGTCAAAACATTCATAGTACATTGTTCCAAAAGACAAGGATACAAAAGAGATGGGTTCACATGACCTCATCAGTACTAAAGTTTTAAACTACTTAATGTACTACGGGCACAACCCGCCCGTAATAGGTTTAAAAGAAGAAGTGAGAGTACAATCCAATCATCATGGCAAGTCCTGCCATGACAAAACTAGCTCTCGCCACAAATTCTGCAGCCAACGTCCTTTCTTCCAGAGCCTCCACCATGTCTCGGACCGTAACAGTGAACTGCCAATCCATGTCAGCTCTCAACTCTAGATAGTTAGTGGCATCCTGTATGTTTCGGGTGCGGTCATCTAGAGTCTGAACTCGAGATCCGAGTCCTTGACGTAAGCGCATGGCTGTATCCCTATGTGCCCGAATATCATCTAGGAGATCATCAAGACGCTCCTCATGCGTACGAACGCGAGCTACCAAGGTAGGCACAGTGAGCTCTATGGCTTCCCCAGTGTGGGGTAGGGGTGTTGGGGAGTTAGAAGACTCTCCAAGCTCAAAGGTAGATGGAATGCTCTCCATCTCCCTCCAACGGGCCAGAGTACGGGGCATCCAACGGATAGTTCCCACAGTAGGGTGGTAGCAGGGTCTTTGCCTAGGTGGTTCTTCACCAGCCACCAAGTCTTCTGGGTCACGGGCTGCTAGATTCCTTTTGCGTGGAAGTCGAACCTTCTTCCTAGCGCTTTGCACCTTAACTGGTCCTCCGCTTTTCTTTCGGTAGACGACAGGCGGTTTTCCCAAGGCGACTTTAGGTGGTGTGGAGCTACGGGTTTGTACTTGATTTTTGGGACGTGAGGCGGAAAATTCCTCATTTGATTCAGTGTCAGAGACGGGATCAGAATGTGAATGTGACGACATGCTTGTGACTACAATATCCATATGACAAAATGACTGGTCATGCAATGTTTATGCAATGAAAACGTTTTAGTGAGTCATTTAGATTATAGACTAGGTTCCAATTTAGATTCCTAGTTCACTATAATCAATGGCTCTGATACCAAGTTCTGTCACACCCCGCCAAGGCGGAAACGCGAGGCGCAACGTTCATGGTTTCCAAAGCATATGATTACCGCAAACACATACATGATAAATGGATACATTAACAAGTTTAATGTTTTACATTACAAAACATAATCTGAGTTTACAAAAAGTTAAGATTTCACAAATATGACTCAACTCAATGAGTTATACAAGGGAAATCCTCCTTGAGTAGTATCCATCGTGCATGCATGTAATCTATATTGCTAACCTTGAAATCACGTTCAGTTACCTGAAAAACATACTTAAAATCGTCAACACGAGGTTGGTGAGTTCACAGGTTTAATCAAATAGTTCTTTGCAAAATTTCATTGTTCGTAAATAGTTTCAGTTGTATGTGATAAACAGAATAAGAATTGTTGACTCATTTGTAAACTAGCTAGGAATACAAATAATATGTTCATACATGAGGCGTAACCAAACCATGACATGTGTGAGCCCCTATTAAGCGTTATCAGATTCTATGCGGCCATAAATCCTCCAGATTGTGGTTAGCGCGACTAACCATGACCGGGAGACGTCACTCTCCATAGTACTATTCATAGGACCCTAGGCTACAGTTAATGGTTACTATGTTGTTCCAGGGGACTTTAGCGGCCTCCAATGTGTTGTTCTCATCCCATGTAAACATAAAGTCGTGTCTTATTCTCTTGTTATCCCATAAAATAGTTGAAGTATGTTTCTCCCCCAAATATTTGAAAACAGTAAAAAGAAAGGGGCCGTGAAACTCACCTTGTGTTTGTGTATATACTTGTAATAATATTTGTTGTAGTCAACCTTGACTGTTTGTACCCTAGATACCAAGGGTAAATTGTTGTTAAGACCAACGTCTTAATTGTAAATTGTTCACCGACCTTGTAAATCTGATTATGTTTGTTTAAATATCGTTTTAGTTTTCCAACACATGTTTTGTTATAAAATAGTTTTGAGTTACTGCCCAACTGGGACTGTTGTACAGGTGTCGAAACTTCTTAGTTTCGATTGGGCATATGTGTGTCGAAACTACTTAGTTTCGATGGAGTGGTCAGGAGTCGAAACAACCTAGTTTCGATTGAGTAAAAGGGTATCGAAACTCCTAGTTTCGATTGACCAACAGGTATCGAAACTCCTAGTTTCGATTGAGCAACAGGTATCGAAACTCCTAGTTTCGATTGAGAAACAGGTATCGAAACTCCTAGTTTCGATTGAGAAACAGGTATCGAAACTCCTAGTTTCGATTGAGAAACAGGTATCGAAACTCCTAGTTTCGATTGAGTATTTGCTATCGAAACTACCTAGTTTCGATTGAGAAAAGGTATCGAAACTACCTAGTTTCGATTGAGTTAACTGGTATCGAAACTCCTAGTTTCGAGTACTGGACTTCTGTTTGACAGAATCAGTCCTGCATATTTTTATATTTTAAACTTGAATTCGACACACTCTTCTTGTTGTCTTTCTTGCGTTTAAATAAAATGTAAGTTTAGCTACGGTTTTAAAGAAACTAATGTGAAAATGTCGAGTTTTTACCTTAAAACCGAGATGAAGATGATGAAATAAAACAGAGATGATCTCGACTCCTTTGCAGAAACACTTGAGATTCTTCTTAAAATACTGGTTTGTGGTAGGATTTTGCCTTGAAGCTGGACTTCGAATTGAAGAGAATTGGAATGTTTGCCGTATAAAAATGAGAGTGATGAAAGGAATTATGAGAAAAGTGATGGAAGTGAGTATGGTTATGTCTGAGTTTTTCGCAATAGGAGGTATGGGTTTTGAGTAAGATGATCGTGGGAGTGGCTTTCTCTGGCTTCGGCCGAGAAAGTCAATAAAAGTGGTTTGGGATAATTTGAATAAAATAATTAGATTTAGGTATTAATTAGAGTTTTAAAGGGGTAGTTTAATTCGGTTTATTTTCCCCACAGTATTATAATTTTTATTCTAAAAATAATTTATTGACCAACTTAAAATTTGTGTAATATATATATGCCTGGATATTTAATTTATCCACTATTGTTCGAATTTGTCGGTGTATATAACACGTGATCCGGTAACTCCTAGAATTACCAAATGTGAACTGAGACAATGCTCGGTTTTTGTTAGACTCTAAAGTCCTTGTTTGTGAAATTAAATAAATCACAAAAATAATTATTATGTAAACTTGTTTATAATGTGTACGGATATTGACCTGAAATGTCGGGTTGTCACACCCCAGCCCAACCAACCCTAGTTTAATCAACCACAGCATCAACAGCAGTGTAAGTTTGAGCCTGTTAAGAACTTCAACCAGTCGACCTCTTCAGGTCAAAACCAGGGTGGTTACGCGGGAAAGTCTCCTAAGTGTAACAAGTGCAACTTCCATCACTTCGGGTTTTGTAATCGTTGTCAGCGGTGTGGCAAAATAGGTCAAGCTGCCAAAGATTGTAGGGGTGAGTTGCAAGCTAAACAACCTTTTCAACAGCCTGGATCCACAAGGGGTTGTTTTGAGTGTGGAAAGGAGGGACATATCCGGAAGAATTGTCCTCAGTTAAAGAAGGGAGGTAATGGAAACCACAACCCTAACCAGAATAACAACAATGGGGGTAACAACGGAAATGGTGGAGGAAATGGTGTGAAGGGACGAGCCTTCGTGCTAGGATCTGGAGAAGCTCGTCATGATCATAATGTGGTTACCGGTAAGTTTCTCTTAAATAATTACTTTGCTTCTATCCTTTTTGACACTGGAGCTGATAGAAGTTTTATATCTAAGAAACTTAGTGATATGATAAAAGGAACTCCAACTCTGTTAGAAGCTAAGTATATAATAGAGATAGCTATTGGCCAAATAATTGAAGCAACTCACATTTTTAAGGGATGTAAGCTTGAGCTAGCTAGACATATACTTGATATCGACCTTATGCCGGTCACACTTGGTAGTATTGATGTAATTGTCGGCATGGATTGGTTATCTAAAAACCAAGCTGAAATTATCTGTCATGAGAAAGTTGTTCGTATTCCTCTCCCGAGTGGAGAAACCCTTTCCGTTTAGGGCGAAAAATTTGGTGCAGTCATGGGCATCATATCTTTTATGAAAGCACATAAATGCCTTCGAAAGGGACGTACGACTATTTTGGCTCTCGTTGCTGAGCAGTCATCAGAAGAGAAAAAATTGATGATATTCCCGTCGTTCGTGAATTTCTAGAAGTATTTCCCGAGGATCTGCCTTGTCTGCCACCACACCGACAGGTTGAATTCCAAATAGATCTGGCACCCGGAGCGGCACCGGTCGCCCGGGCACCTTATAGGTTAGCACCTAGTGAATTGCAAGATTTGTCCACTCAGTTACAGGATTTGTTGGATAAAGGTTTCATCCGACCTAGCTCATCGCCATGGGGAGCTCCAGTCCTGTTCGTCAAGAAGAAGGATGGAACCTTCCATATGTGTATCGACTACCGTGAACTGAATAAGGTCACAATCAAGAATCGTTATCCTTTGCCTCGTATAGATGACCTATTTGATCAACTCCAAGGATCAAGTTTCTATTCCAAGATAGATCTTAGGTCCGGCTACCATCAATTGAGAGTCCGAGATGAAGATATCTCTAAGACTGCTTTCAGGACAAGGTACGGCCACTATGAATTTATGGTCATGCCTTTCGGATTAACCAACGCACCTGCGGTATTCATGGACCTCATGAACCGTGTGGGTAAGCCTTACCTTGATCAATTCGTCATCGTTTTCATCGACGAAATTCTCATTTATTCCAAGAACAAGGAGGAACATGAGGAACATCTACGCCTAATTTTGGAATTACTTAAAAGGGAGCAACTATATGCTAAAGTTTTCCAAGTGTGAATTTTGGATCCGGGAGGTTCAATTCTTAGGACATGTGGTTAACGAGAAAGGAATACATGTCGACCCATCAAAGGTAGAAGCCATCAAGAATTGGCAGCACCGACGACTCCGACTGAAGTGCAACAATTTCTAGGATTGGCTGACTATTACCGTCGATTCATTGAGGGATTCTCAAAAATTGCACAACCCCTCACTGCCTTAACTCAAAAGGGTAAAGCCTATAACTGGGGCGATAACCAAGAGTCAGCATTCCAACATCTTAAACGAAAACTTTGCAGTGCACCTATTCTAGCTCTTCCGGAAGGAACGAATGATTTTGTGGTGTATTGTGATGCGTCTATTCAGGGTCTAGGTTGTGTGTTAATGCAACGAGAAAAGGTGATCGCGTATGCTTCGCGTCAACTAAAGGTTCACGAGAAAAACTACACCACTCATGACTTAGAGTTAGGAGCTGTAGTTTTCGCACTTAAGATATGGAGACATTACTTGTACGATACCAAATGCACCATCTACACCGATCACAAGAGTCTTCAGCATATCTTTGAACAGAAAGAGTTGAACATGCGACAGCGTCGTTGGGTCGAACTCTTAAATGATTATGACTGTGCGATCTGGTACCACCCGGGTAAAGCTAATGTTGTAGCTGATGCCCTAAGTCGAAAGGAAACAAAACCCAAACGAGTTCGAGCATTACACCTTACTATTCACCCCGGATTACCTGACAAAATCCGTAGTGCTCAACTCGAAGCCCTGAAGGAGGAAAACCTACCGCTGGAAGGTACGCGCGGCATGGAAGCACAACTCGAGGTCAAATCTGACGGTATTCGCTACTTCATCGAGCGAATATGGGTTCCAGTATTTGGAAACCTAAGGGAACTAGTCATGGATGAGGCTCATAAATCTCGTTACTCTATTCATCCAGGTTCCGACAAGATGTACCATGATCTAAAGGTGCTATATTGGTGGCCGAAGATGAAGGCCGATATAGCCACCTATGTGAGTAAGTGTCTGACTTGCGCGAAGGTCAAAGTTGAATATCAAAAGCCATCCGGTCTTCTCCAACAACCAGAAATTCCCATGTGGAAATGAGAACAAATCTCCATGGACTTTATTACAAAATTGCCACGAACTCCTACCGGATGTGATACCATTTGGGTAATGGTTGACCGTTTAACAAAGTCCGCTCACTTCTTAGCAATCAAGGAAACCGACAAAATGGATAAGCTTACTCGTACTTACTTGAAAGTAGTCTCTCGGCATGGGGTGCCAATCTCTATCATTTCGGATCGTGATGCACGATTTACTTCTCGTTTTGGGCAGTCGTTACATAAAGCTTTAGGCACGCGTCTAGACATGAGCACAGCATACCATCCGCAGACTGATGGCCAGACAGAACGTACTATTCAAACTCTGGAGGACATGCTACGAGCTTGTGTGATTGATTTTGGTAACACTTGGGAGTCTCACCTACCGTTGGTGGAGTTTTCCTACAACAACAGTTATCACACTAGCATCAAGGCAGCTCCATTTGAAGCACTATATGGACGGAAATGCCATTCTCCTATTTGTTGGGCCGGGTTGGGGATAGTCAACTTACAGGTCCTGAACTCGTACTTGAAACTTTTGAGAAAATCGTTCAAATTAGAAACCGTATGGCAGCAGCTCGTGATCGTCAAAAGAGATATGCCGATAGGCGTCGTAAACCGTTAGAATTTCAAGTAGGGGATATGGTCTTGTTAAAAGTTTCACCTTGGAAGGGTGTCATTCGTTTTGGGAAATGAGGCAAACTGAATCCTCGTTATGTTGGACCATTCAAGATAATGAAGAGAATTGGACCAGTAGCGTCTCGACTGGACTTACCTGAAGGACTTAGTGGTGTACACAACGTCTTTCACGTCTCAAATTTGAAGAAATGTCTAGCAGACGAATCGCTCGTGGTTCCTCTTACGGAACTACACATTGATGAACAGTCACATTTCATCGAAGAACCCGTGGAAATTATGGATAGGGAAGTCAAAACGTTAAAGCACAGTAAAATCCCTATTGTTAGAGTCCATTGGAACTCGAAACGCGGACCGGAATTCACGTGGGAACGCGAGGATCAAATGATGCGCAAATATCCTAATCTGTTCAAGCACTCCGCGTCAAATTCTTAGGTACTATTTAATTTTCGGGACGAAAATTCTTTCAACTAGGGGATGATGTGACAATCCGACTTTTCCAGTTAACTCCGTTAACTAAACCCAGTTAAACCTTAACTTATTTAACAAAATCTAACCCCTGGGACTAATTCTGTCAATAATTGAATTAAAACCACAGGGACTAGTTATGTAAATACCTAAAACCTGTTCCATTGACTTCTCAAAGTCAAAATTGATCGAATTTGGTTCCTGTTGACTTTAAAAAGTCAAACTCGCGAGCTTGAGATCAAATTTGAATTCCATAACTGAAATTCGCCCGATTCTGTAACGGATCATATCATTATGATCAGTTTCGACATCATCAAATCCTTAATCATCGTCATTACACGCGAATTAATTCCAATTATTAGTAATCAAACCCGTAACCGCCGACTTCACTACCATTACTCACCAATTCTCAATTATTCGATCGTATACGCTGAAATTGAACACTCTCAAACCTGAATCGCACCTGTTAGAACCTGTTGCACACTCGAATTTGGCCGGAATTGCTGCAATGGTTACCAGGGATCGAAGTTGTCGCCGTCGGAACTCGTTTAATCAAATCCATTCAATCCGACATCCAATCTGGTAATCTCCTATACCTGTAACTTCGTTTCTTCATCCAGATCAAAAGCCCTATCATGTACAGGGCTTACAACATCGAATTTAGTATGAACCCGAATCTAGGGTTCATATGTTCACGTTTTGAGCGAACTCTACCCTAGACCCAATCTAAATTCAATTAAACTTCATGGATAGACTCGCCATCATCCATCCTCTGAAAGCCCTATGCTAATTCGAATGTATAACATCGAATTAATCATGAACCGATTCTAGGGTTCATCACGAGCACGGGTTAATCGAACTCTACTTTTAAACCTGTTTAAATTCAATTAATCCATATGATTAGCTTCGCAATTAACCACTCTTTGAAAACCCTATGCGAATTTGATCTCATAATATCGAATTTTTCAAGATCCAGTAACTAGGGTTGTTCTTAAAACAATTTGGGGGTTTCGTCCCTAACAAACTTATAAATTCAATTAATTTATATAACTAGATTCGAAACCCTCTGCTTGTGTAAAGCCCTATGATTCCAAACATGTTCATTATCAAAATTGATCAAATCGACCCCTTGTTTCGTTCTAGGTTTTCGGCTTCTGTTTCAGAAATTAAACGACCTTTAAATTGTTAGTTTTGCAATTAAACAAGCCCACAAACTCAAAATGCCCCGACAAACAAAACCCCTAACCTGTTTTGATCGATCGAAGTCCAAATTGAAAGATCTGGGGTGGGTTTGGTTCGGCTTGGCGTGGGAGGGAAGAACCCACTGAAGTTTGTGATTAAAACCCAATTGATCCGGGTTCTATTGCGATTCCCTAGCGGGCTGAAGTGGTTAAGTCTGTGAGTTGGTGTAGAGGAGACCCGGGTTCGAGTCCCTCCACCCCCAATTCGTTTTTAGAGTAGTTTTTATCATTATTTTAATTATAAAAACCTATCCCCTATTATTATATTATTATATTGATGTGTTTTAGCCCGGAAAACAACTCGTAGGCCCGAGTGTGAATTATTAACCCATTTTTATATTATTACCACATTAAAAAAATAATATATTTATATTATACTCAAACTATAACTTCGTATAAAATAATATGTTTATATTATTTTCAACCCGTGACTAATCCTATTAAATAATATATATATATATATATATATATATATGTATGTATTATTTCATATCGTTTTATACCTCGTGAGACGTTTTAAACTATTTAATAATACAATTGTTATATTATTTACTCGTGTTCCTTACCTCGAATAAAAATAATATATTTATTATTTTTGCCACAAATGATTATTTAGTCAATCCTACGAACCTAAAAATAATATATTTAATTATATTATTTTCCTAACTTTTGTTAACGACTTTGATGTACGAATTTATTAATTTGTTTATTTATTTAACATTAGTCGTTATTAATATTCGACACGTAACGCTTTGATTTTTTTTTTTAAATTATTATATTAAGAAACCGATGTTTCCGTAGACACGTTCGTCTACCCGTTAATCCTTAGAATGTCTTAAGATGTTCTAATCTTCCGTGTCGTTGTCACAATTCCCATTATTATCCCTAAATTTATGTGTTTATAATTTTAGGGCATTCGTAAGTCTTTTGAGACTTACACTCGTGGTTCCAACTTATCCTTTGTGTGATACTAAGTACAACGCAACGCAGGTGAGTTTTCACGGCCCCTTCTTTTTTACTGTTTTTAATCTGGGGGAGAAAACATGATTAAACTATTTTGAGGTTTTGTAACTCATATGATATCGATGTTAAATCTAAGCGTAATACGCTATCACAGAAAGTCCTCATCTTATATCGGACCGTTAATATGGATCTTAGCGAGGTAATATTTAGTAGTACTACTGGGTTTGACAAATCCCACCCGCGTTAGTCGCGCTAACTCGATTAGAGATCGAACGGGTGAAATCCTAGCCTATTCACACCGTCAGTGTTGATAGACCTGGCAGGACTTTTGGACTTTTGGTTTGGGCGCGTGTGTTTTGCGCATTTACTTTTCTTTACGCTTCCGCATTGAAACTCTGATAGATATAATATTTTCATTTGAGTCCCATGTAGAGTCGTTCAAAGTAACTAATGTCTGAGATCCTGGTTCGTCACTTCCTAAACGGTAAAACTCTGTTAGTTGAAATTTGGGGGTGTGACATGTTGCAACAATAATAGCCTCTGCCATTATTGGTAGGGTGCTTGTTAGGACAGGAACTGTAGCAGCATGAAGAGAGACTATTTGTGGAGACTCCTCTTGGACGGTAGAAACAATCACAGGTGGAATTGTTCTATGTCTCCTTCTGCTGTACAATTGTGATGGTTCTCTTGAGATTCTTTGGGCTTGCTGGCGTGCATTGATATGTTCCATAACCACGTGCCATGGGCGATCAAATCTGAATTTCTTTCTTCGTTCAGCATGTTGTTGCCTAACAGCTTCTGTATCTGAGCTCTCTTTATCAAGTTGATAGTCACTGTCTGAATTCTCCTCTCATTGTCGTTTCAAGGAGGATTCAGGAAGGGATACCTGAAAGTTCCCTCTGGGTGTGCCTCATCTGGTGCATCATCGGAATATGAAGAATCAAATTTAGTTCTCTCTGAGTCTGTGTCCTCCGCACCACTGCCATCACTATCTTCATCACCATCTCCACTAACATCAGAATCATTATCATCTCCTTGTTGTTCAACTTCCTCTCCTTCTTCATGTTGCTCTTCATCTGAGTGTTCACTTGCTTCGGGTTCAGAATTTACGCTGTACCGTCGGTCATCGGCTGGTGCTATATAGGCTTCATAAATCAGGTGTCCAAAAAGAGGTGTGTGTACTGGAATAGGTTCTTCGGTTCGAGGTTTCATTAATTGTACGAACACTCTTTTGTCCACACGTTTTACTTGCAATCTCTGTCCAATTTGTGGAAGATTGGGCAGAAAGTGGTTGATCAATAGTTTAATGAATCTTGGATATAACAGAAATCTAAATCTCTCCACTGTATTGATCTGTTCTATCATTGATCGATAGATGTAACGTGAAAATTGTATCCTCTGTTTAAGGACAAACCAACCATAGCTGACGCTAGATCATGCCCCATAGCGTCTTTTCCAGCCTTCTGTACTGAGATACACATTATCATGATGTGAGCAAAATAACACCATTAGTCTAATAATCAGTTCTCCCTACGTATCCGATGCGTTGCCTCCAGCAACCGTCTATAACATAATTTGGATAAGTTATGCGATCAGTAGCCTGGTCATGAAATTGTAGAACTTCTTGAATTGTTCCTTCTGAGGTAGCAATCCGTTGATTAGAAAAAGTAGCCCCGATGACGTTAGGGTTAACTGTGCAATCGTGTTTGGCCGTTTCCCAGAATTGTTCAATGTAAGGTCTTGATACTACATGATCTGTTGAAATGGCATAAGCTATCTTTGAACGATTTAGAAATGTGGCAATCTCCTGGTAGTTGACAACCGCTCCTTTCCTTTCTGGAGCTGTGAGAGCCAACATATTGAACTCATCTGTATAAGCACGTCGAGCCATACCTACAAAGAACACATAAAGAATAAAATTAGAACAGTGAAAATCAAAGATAAGGAACAAAAATCAGTGTGCATAAGTTCAAATACTCAAACAAGGGTTTCAAGACTTAAAAAATTTCAGGATTCCCTTCTTACGTACTTAGTAAGTACGCAGATAGTTGTTCTTACTTACTTAGTAAGTACACAGACAGTTGTTCTTGCATACTTACTAAGTACACATGTGCTATTAAGGAAAATTTACCCTTGCGTACTTATCAAGTACGCATGGTTTGGGACTTGTTCATTTTTCCAAGTTTTGAATCCTTCAATTAGGTGTTTTTGGTCAATGATTTTGATTCCCAAGCTATTGAAAATGACCTAGAAGCATAATGTGATTAAAATCAAGACCAATATCAAGCCCCTAGACACCCAAGTAGATGAAACAGGGACCGATGTAAGTTTCAACCCAAACCACTGATCAAACTAAAAATCAATCCATGTTAACTGTGAATTTTGTAGTCAAAAGCTTAGAATGATGATTAGAAACAAGTATTGATACTCAATTTCACATAAAAACATCCAAATGTTCAAGAAATTTGGTCATCAAAACCCTAGTTAGCATGAACACAAAATCACTCAATTTTAGATGATTTAACGGATGAAATGAACCAAGATTCTCACCAAATGATGTTGGGATGATATTTTAACAGGAAATGTGATAAAAATTCGTTTTGGAACACACAATTTTCCGAGTAAAATGAGCGGTTTGTAGTCTGAGGGTGTAGAACAAGTGAAAATGGTTTGAACTGAGGAGTAAATGCAAGTACCCGTTATATATACTCTTCCCCACAGACCATGCGAACTTAATAAGTTCGCAAGACTCTTCCTCTGCGTACTTGATAAGTACGCAGGCTTTAAGTCTTGCGTACTTATCAAGTACACATGACCAAAGCCAGCTCAGATTTTAACTCAAAAATTTTATGAAGTAATTAAAGACGAACCTGATACGAACATTCAACTCTAAGTTTAACAAAGACGTTTCCAGTAGTAAGGAAAACAAATTTGGTTATGCAAAAATAAAAAAATTTTGAAAAGTTGTGCATAAAACTTTTTGCCTTTTTTTCAAAGTTTAAGTTAAAACATTCCAAAAATCTTTTTGTTGTTTTCTGATGGTAAATACAAGATACTGAATTTAGAGTAAACAAAATACTTACAGTGAACTTCTTTTTGATCAAAGTCATGAGCAGATGATCATATCAGACTAAACATATAGAAAAAATGATACAAGATAAATTTCAAAGAGATTGGGATCATATCATGACATAACTTATATAGACAATGAATATGAAATACGCATCATGTTAATTTAAGTTGTCAATATTATAAGATTTGAAATTACAAGCATTTTTGTATCATGTTCATGTGAGTTAAGGTACCATTTAAAGTTCTACAACGTGTACCCCACGGTTATGTTATCAGAAAGTAACCTGCATTATCTCAAGACATCTAAGATTTTCCCAAGGATTATCAGAATCTCCAGGTTGAAGTTACATCGTTTAGCACAGAAAAATCAAGCATAATAGATAAGGATTATCAAGAATCATATGATTCATAATCGATTGACTCATTTGTCTTGGTTTGAGAGGTTTATCTTCATTGAATATTTGTAATGATTCAGGGTAATAGATATGGAATTCGTGGATTCGGGTAAGGGGATCCAACTATTATCGGGATATATCTTCAATGGAATCAGATGTGATCCAAGGGGGTAATACTTGCTTGACGGTTGTTGTCAAGACATATCTTGGCTCAACTTTCCATTGCATACTTGTGAGTATGGGCAGTGAATTGAAAAGAAAATTTGTGCTAAAGATGATGTCGGTCAAACGGTCTATAAAATTAAACACAAACTAACCTAGACACTCTAGTTAAACTCTGGACAACTCTACTAAACTAGACCACAAAGACAGGCAAGTGTACCTATCAATTGTAACACAGCTAAAAGAATTCCGTATATCGAACCCACGAGACACTGACTCTAACTAGGACTTAATATTTGGTTAGGATTGGGGGGGGGTGGGAATTCTACGAACTAAGATTAAACTAGGAAAATGATACTAAAGAAGACAATAAGAATGGATAGGACTACCTAGGCTATGAATCATAAATGCTAAGCTCGGTTTCTGTTGGTTAAGGAATATGATATGGAACTGGGATTTAAAGATATGACACCCTTAAGACTGACTAATGGATTCCCGATCACTCTCAGTCACGGAATGTGAGCAGAAGACTACTCAAAGGCTATTAAACTCACCAGTTATCGGATCACCTCTCGGTATCACCGATTATGCTATGGACTCGATAGACAGCTCATCTCTCGGTTACGCTATCTCAATACATCAAAGATGCAAGGAGCAATCTGAATTCACTATGTTTGACATAGATCAGCAATAATACCAGACCTCTAAGGAAACGCCCTCTCAGACAATTCGCACTCAGAAACCCTAACACTGAAGACTATCCGATTACGTATCACTTTTTCAGATATTTAGATAAGAAGAACACTTGATTTTAATTGATTATTAGTTGACAATCCTATGGTGACTACGTCTAGACAACCACAAACTAATCGTAAACACAAAGTAAACGATCTACTACACACTCATTCATGAAAGACATTCTACAAAGCATGTATGGATATTGTTTGTTGGATGAATCAACCAACAAACAATCAATAACAAGCATGCATATTCATCAAACACATCAAATCAGATCTGGACAATAGCACAATGATCAAATCAACATCCAAAAACCAGTGAAAATCTAAACTTTAACATCTAATCATCTTAAACCTAGGTAGTTCTAAAGTTTTAGCCAAGAAACATGATAAAGAAAGAAGTATCAGAGTTAAAGATAGCAAACAAAGTCATAGAACACAGATCAAGAACAACTGAATGATTAATCATGACCGAATGCTTGATCCTAACCCGATTTGTCTCCAATACCTTGAAACCTTGATCAAAATCCAATCTTCCTTGCCAAAATCGCCCAAGATCCAAGCTTTGATGACAATTAGTCGATCTCCTTTTTTTCCAATTTTTTTAAACCTAAAATTCCAATTTTTAAAAACCGACATAATCTTTAAAAACCTAAAATTCCAATTTTTCCGGATTAGCGGGTCTCTCGCGTACCGCGAGAGACTTTAGCCGGCTCCTCGCTTACCGCGAGGGCCAAAATAGTCGGTGCTCTTCCTGGCTTCCCTCGCGGTACGCGAGGGATCTTCTCTTCCTCCATCACATACCGCGAGGGACCTAAATTCTTAGAAAATTATTATTTTATTCTTTTGCTTCGCTCTCCAACTCCATGTGCTCTTTTTCTCCAGGAAATAGCTTCGTTTTTTACTTCTTTAGCACACTATAACCTGCATCTATAACCCAAATTCAGAACGAACTCAAAACAATACAAAACGATTACAAAACTATACAATTATGCACAAATATACAAGGATAAATACATGTGTTTTGCAACACATCAAAAGACATAACCCGAAACTGGTCTCAAAAGATAATACTAGCCAAAATCTTACATTCTATTTCTGATAATGATCTTTTAATGATATTTTACACACGCACCCAACATAACATGGGTTCAAATCACAGTTGTAGCAAAAACATTAGGTTTTCACACTACTAATGATTCAAAGAATGCTTCTAGCCTATTGACAATTCAAATTAAATGAATGTATTTAAATTAATGCTAGATAGAGATAATTTAAAAACAGTTTAGGCAGTCATGACGCAATCATTTCCGAAACATGTAGTCTATGAAATTTAGATCACATACTGGTGTACTATCATCTACTCTTAACTTCAAATGACTTGGAATTTTTTTTTGATGTTTTTATATTTTGTTTGGTTTTTCTTAAAGGTTTTAACAGAAATAAACTAAACAGAAAGTAAAATTTAAAAAAGAAAATAAGTTTTAACTTCCAAGAAACATATATGTTTTTAAAATGAGTTTCACTCAGGATTGAACATTCCTATCATGTTGACAAGATGTTTAAATCAAGAACGATCAAAGGCTTTTGTGAAAAGGTCAGCAAAATTGTCATCCGTGTGAACTTCTACAAGTTCAACTAAGCGCTTTTTAGCACAATCACGGATAAAATGGTGACGAATTTCAATATGCTTATTTTTGGAATGTTTCACTGGGTTATTCGTGATAGACATGGTAGCATTGTTGTCAACGAACATAGGAGTTCCAGTGTAATTTAAGCCATAATCTCTTAGTTGTTGCTAGATCGATAAGATTTGAGAGCAACAGCTTACAGCAACAATATATTCGGCTTCACAGGTTGAGACATAAGTCGTTGATTGCATTTTACACTGCCAGGAGACAAACCTGTCTCCCAAGAATTGACATCCACCAGAAATTGATTTTCTATCAAGGTTACAACCGCTGTAGTCAGAATCCGTGTAGGCTTTGAAATCAAATGACTGATGCTTGGGATACAAGAGACCTAATTGGGGATTCCCTTTTAGATATCTGAATATTCTTTTCACAACTGTCAAATGTGATTCCTTTGGTTGTCACTGAAACCTTAAACACAAGCATACAACAAACATAATGTCAGGTCTTGAAGTTGTAAGATACATTAGAGAACCAATCATCCCACGATATAATTTACAATCTAAGTCATTTCCGTCTTTGTCCGGACTTAGCTTGTGGTTGACTGGAATCGGTGTGCAATAAGTAGAACAATCATTCATCTTATATTTTTCCAAGATGTCGTGTACATACATAGATTGATGTAGGTAAATGCCATCCTGCTTTTGATTGACTTGCAATCCTAAGAAAAATGATAGTTCACCCATGTTGCTCATTTCAAACTTAGACTTCATCACCGTTTCAAATTCTCTGCACATATCCTCGTTAGTTGACCCGAAAATAAGGTCGTCTACATAGAGTCGTACTAAAAGAATATCACCCTCCACTTTCTGTATGAAAAGAGTCGAATCTATCTATCCGCGATCAAAACCGTTAAATAATAGATGCTTGGATAACGTCTCATACCATGCCCGGGGTGCTTGATGAAGACCATAAAGTGTTTTACCCAGCTTGTACACTTTATTTGGAAATTATGGGTCTTCAAATCTAGGCGGTTGAGTGACGTATACTTCTTCATGAACTTTTCTATATAGGAAAGCACTCTTCACGTCAAGTTGATAGACCTTGAACCCAACATATGATGCATAAGCCAAGAATAATCTGATAGCTTCAATTCTAGCAACTGGGGCATACACTTCAGTATAATCTAAGCCCTCTTGTTGTTAAAACCCTGTACAACTAGTTGTGCCTTGTTTCTTATCAGAACATGTCGATCGTCAGTTTTACATTTAAACACCCATCTAGTACCAATAGGATGTACACCTTTCGGCCAATCAACCAAATCCCGCACATGCAACTTGCGGAATTGAGACAATTTATCTTGCATAGCCTTGATCCAACAATTGTCTCTGAGAGCCTCTTTCACATTCTTCGGCTCCATTTGGGATACATATGCTACGTGTAAGCTTTTCTCCATGATACTAGTGTCAAGTATCTCTGCGTAAAGACTAGTGTTCTCAGTAATTGTTCGACTCCAAGTTTGAACACCAGCATCAGGATCACCAATAATGTTGTCAATTGGATGATTCTGATGCAGTCTTGTCTCTGGTACAACCTGTTCCTGGATAACTGAGTCAAGATTCGTACTAACTTCCTCCATATTACGAGTACTGTAAGAAGATTCAATATTAATAGGATGAACTTGTGCTTCATCTCCTTCCAAAATGTCAGGATCAACATGAGCATCATTTCCTACAACATTGGTATCATCTTCAGTGTTAGTTTCATGAGTTCCTGATGCAGATGACGCTTTTGGATCAGTGGCAGGAATAGGTACAGTGGATCTTGTTTAGAAGGTGGAGTGATCACTGCCACTACAATGTTCATATAATCTGGCAACATCTTTAACATATAAATACGGAATAGTGAAAGACTTGAAAAGAGTATCATAATCAAAACCTCACGTTGGACTTGTTAGTTCTGGTGGAATGATGTGTTTACTGCAATCCACCTTAAACCATTCTTCTACTGAACGAGTTTCCTTGTTGTAAACCCTCTTGCAAGGAGAATCTGCAACATATCCTAAGAAAATGCCTTCCGTTTCTTTTTCATGAAATTTAGATCAACGTTCTTTGGATTGTAACAACAAGAAACATGGACTAACAAAAGGAATTAAGTAGTCCAAATTTGGTGGTCGGTTGTTGATCAACTCATAACAAGTTTTGTTGTGACGCTTCACCACAAGAACTCTATTCAAAGTGTGACATGTTGTATTTACTGCCTCAGCCCGAAAGGTAATTGGCAGTTTGGCATCCACCAGCATAATCTGTGCAGTTTCTATTAGAGTTCTTTTCTTCCGTTCTGCTTCTCTATTCTGCTATGGTGTATACGGCGCGCTGAATTCATGAGGAATATGTAGAAGCATGTTTTTGTAACTATAGATTAAATTCTATGTATCGGTGTACTTAGCTAGTACACAGTGCGTACTTAGCTTGTACACCAGATTAGTTCTACGTACTTAGTAAGTACGTAAGGATTTTGCCCTGCGTACTTATCAAGTACGCATGACCAATGCCCTGCGTACTTGGATCAAGTACGCATGACCAATGCCCTGCGTACTTAGCCAAGTACGCAGGTATTGTTCCTTCCCCTATAAATTGAGATGATGGCCTCATTTGTTGGTGGAACTTCAAGAACAAGGTTGAGAGGTGTCCAGGCGGGATGAGCTCTCCCGCCCCTGGACCGTGAGCGTAGACGAGAGATGTGTACCTCTTCGGTATTTAATGTGAGATGACTTCTTTGTTATGGATTACGTATCGTTTTTGTATTGATTCTCTTGCTTTATGTTCATGTTTTTTTCTGTCTTGTCTCCTTCGTTCCCACACGAATTCGACGACCAGATCTTTGTTTTTCCGCTTCACGACGAGGCTCCCGGGACGTACAACTGGTATCAGAGCCTCGGTATTCGTTGATTTGTGTTCCAGATTCGAGTTTTTAGGGTTTTTAGCAGATCTGAGTTCACACGGGTCGTAACTTTTTCAGACCAAAATCCTTAAATTCGTCTTTGTTATCGCTTCATTTGGTGTTTGGAAGTCTGAGGGTTTGTTAGAAGATGATTTCTAAGCTTTTTGGAAGCATCAATTTCTCAGATCCAACACTTTTCGAGAATTCTCCTCAAGATCAGTCAAGAACGCTGATGTGCTGAATAAGTACGCAATATCACCTTTTCTGCGTACTTACTATGTACGCATGGGTTAGGCCTGCGTACTTACTAAGTACGCTTGAGGAGTTGCTCTGCGAACTTACAAGTACGCATGTACTTTTGGCTTTGCGAACTTACTAAATACGCAGGGACACCCTATATCTGCGTATTTACTAAGTATGCATGAACTATCATTTGGGATTTAAAACAAAATAATAATAAGAAAATAAAAAAAATTAGGGATCGTTTGTGCGCTTGTTTCGGGCCATTTTTGAGAAGATAGATATTTTGGTTTTTCGGGATGGAATTTTTGTATTTGTTGTGGCTTGGCGAAACAAGGATGAGATTTTTGTTGGATGATACCAATTGTCATATATTGGTGAGGTGTTCAAACCTGAAAATGTAGGCTACGAGTATCCGAGATACTTCTTTAACAGGGAATGAATGCTGAATCAACTTGAGCAACTGGATCGTCATCGGCTAAAGGTCTCGTTTTATTTGTGAAGATGTTTCTTCTTTGGGTCTTTGCAAAAAGAATCATATTGTTTAGGTATTCAAACCTGAATATGTAGGCTACGAGTATCTATGATACTTTTTTAATAGGGGATGAATACTGTAACAACTTGAACCCAAGGTTTTGCTGTTTTAGATCTATGCAAAAGAAGAAAAGAATAAAATCCTAGAGTTGACTAGTTATGGTTTTTGAGGAATCGGGTGAAGCGGTGATGAAGCTGATCATAGTTTACAGAGAAATGAGGGGGATAAAATCTAAGGAGTATTCAAAAGACATTAAAGAGGTGGTGGAAAATCCGTTGGTACTTCCTATAAATAAACCTCTTTGACGTAACATGGATCTCAACTATGATTTCTCGTGTAAACTATATTTTTTGTGCTCTTTGGTCAAGCTTGTGTTCAAGATTTTATGTGATTTATTTATGATTGGATTTCTCATTTGGGATCTGGGCGGAATCCAGATATACAACCTAGTTATGGAAGTTCACCGTGGTGAATGTTACCGATTAGGAGATGTTAACCAGGAATGAAGAGCTAATTGAAGATGTTGGACTTTGGATTCAGGATGATCACCGTTGAGCATGATTTTTTGTTAGATTCTATTGTGTGTTTTCAAGATGTAGCTGGATCTCCGCTAGATTATTAGTTGAAGATGGAACCTTTATCATTGGCCGACGGGATAGGAAACATTCCCTTGTTTCTGGTCTAGTCAGATGGAGCTTACATTGAAAGGGGAAATTAGAAATGAACATCTTCAGGAATTTGGTTGACTTGTGAAGATACAGGATAGAGTTGGACACATCTGGTTTGATGACTGAAGTTTATCTTATTGGAATTCCTATGGGAGCTGATTAGTTTGATGCAGGTTATTGGAAATTCAAACTCTCTATTATATGCCAGATGGTTTGGAGGAAGTCTAAGTCAGGTTGGAGGAAGCTACTGCTGAGAGGATGAACTACAATGAGGTGTGTTGGGTTAGTTGGTTCTCATTGAAGCACTTGATTTGGTCTACAATGAAAGCTACAGGTAAGAGGGAGTCGGATTTGTCAGATTACTCGGCAACTGAAGACTGAAGTTTGAAGATTTGAATATCTCAAGTGGAATGCCAGAAGATCAAGTCTTGCCAGAAGACACGTGATGTCATTAGTTTAGAGGGAGTCTGTTAGGACATTCTTTGTAAAATGATGTTTATCATTGTTTATCAGTATTAGTTTAAGAGGGAGTCTGTAGAAGCATGTTTTTGTTACTATAGATTAAATTCTATGTATCGGTGTACTTAGCTAGTATGCAAGAGGGTGTTCCTGCGTACTTAGCTTGTAGACCAGATTGGTGCTGCGTACTTAGTAAGTACGCAAGGCTTTTGCCCTGCGTACTTATCAAGTACGCATGACCAATGCCCTGCGTACTTAGCCAAGTACGCAGGTATTGTTCCTTCCCCTATAAATTGAGATGATGGCCTCATTTGTAGGTGGAACTTCTGTAACAAGGTTAAGAGGTGTCCGGGCGGGATGAGCTCTCCCGCCTCTAGACCGTGAGCGTAGACGAAAGATGTGTACTTCTTCAGTATGTAATGTGATATGACTTCTTTGTTATGGATTACGTATTATTTTTGAGTTGATTCTCTTGCTTTATGTTCATGTTTTTCTCTGTCTTGTCTCCTTTGTTCCCACATGAATTCGACGACCAGATCTTTGTTTTTCCGCTGCTCGACGAGGCTACCGGGACCTACAGAATACCCTTCTTGAGACAGAAAAGCTCCATCATGTTGTTCTTAAACTCGACACCGTTGTCACTTTTGATTCTTCTGACCTTCAATTTGCATAAATTTTCCAAGCTCAAAATAAGATATTGAAGAATCTCAGAAGCCTCGTCCTTTATACCTAGAAAATGAACCCAAGAAAAACGTGAGAAATCATCATTTACAATAAGACAATATGACTTTCCACCAATACTCTTGATATTTATGGGGCCAAATAAATCCATGTGTAAGAGCTCCAAAGGCGTATCAATAGAGTTTTGGATCTTGGGCTTGTGAGATTTTCATTGCTGTTTGCCCTTTTTACATGGCATACAGTCATCTGCAACGAAAACTTAGGAATCCCGGTAATTAAACCGTTTCGAACAAGATAATTCAATTTTCTATAAGAAATGTGTCCAAGTTTCCTATTCCACAAGATTGAGTCAATCTATGTTGCTTTAGCAAGTAAACAAGTAGAAACTGATGTGGTGGTTTTTGCCACACTCATATCAATCTGATATATATCATTTGTTCTTGGTGCTTTCATTAGAATCCATTCTTCACGAACCACAAAGCCTGGTTTGAGAATCAGGCATCCAGACTTGTCAAACATTATATAGTACTCTTTGTCACACATTTGTGAGACGCTTAACAGGTTATGCTTAACCTGCTCGCAATAATTGACGTTGTCGAAGCTGATGCATCCATTTGATACTACGCCTTAACTGGCGATACTTCCGCCTTTCTCACCTGCAAAGGCCACATAGCCGCCTCTAAATGGTTTCACATCTTGAAGTAGAGCCATGTTGCATGTCATGTGCCGGGAGCATCCACTATCAACATACCAGCAGTTTGTGATAGTTCCCTTCGGATGTCCCTGCACGAGTCAAAAGAAATTAATTAGTTTTGGAGACCCAAGCCATTGTGACTATCAAAAATTGGTCACATCTTTTGAGGATTTGAACTAGAAGTTTGAGAATCATTACCTTTATTGTTCTTTGACCTATTTTTCTTTTTCTTTAGAACATTAGGTTTTACATCATTACCTGATGGTGTACTAGAAGAAGCAGCACCATTTTGTTTTTTAGAAAATTTTAATTCAGTTTTCTCAACTTCTTGTTCAGACGTCTCCTCTGTGGTTTTGTGAGTTTAACCATAGGTTTCCCACCAGATCTTGTACTTCCAGATGTTGATACACTAGGACTAGCAGGTTGCTTATCCTTTTTTATAACAGATGGTGCAGCCACATATGTTGCTTGTGGCTCCACCATTTGTTCAACCGGTGGTTTAACCACATTCCGAATAGGACGATACACTTGTTTCATTTGTGGTTTCTTAGGAGATGCAGCATGCTGAGGGACAACTGGCTTTTTCTCCTGGTTCTTATCAGGACAGTCACAACTATGTGTCCTACTGTACCACAATGAAAACAAGTTCTTTTCTTTTTGTGCTATCTATGATAAGGCTCATTCACTTTTGATGTGGAAGGTTCACTTTGATGAACAGGAGGAGATGTTTGATGAATCGTAATTGGTGTTTGAACAGATGTTGCTTGACTCTTGGATGTGTAATTCTTTAAAATGTTTTCATGAAAATTCTTTCTGTTGGAGCACGTTTGTGTAACAGACACTCTAGATGTTGTCTATGCTTTTGTATCTTTCTTTCTGTATTTGTATGTCAGAGTTTGTACGTATTGGTTTATCGAGTTGTAAACACGTATGTAGGTACTTGTCAATGTTTTGACTTTGTTAAGTGTTGTGCGCACTTAACAAGTGCGCAGGTTTTATTACCTGCGTACTTAGCAAGTACGCAAGAACATTGTCTGTGTACTTGCTAAGTACGCAGGAACAAAGCCATGCGCACTTAGCAAATGCGCAAGCAGCAGGTCTAGTATATATAGCTGGTTCGTGGAGTTGTTATGTACGCACTCATTTGCACACTATAACCGGCTGTGATTATCAATAGACGAAGTTTAAAGTATCTTGTGTTTGTTGTCGGTTTACTTTGTGTTGTTTGATTCTCCACCTAGTCACGGGCATTCCACACCTGGTTAGACTAGCCAACGCACTTGCATGTGATGATCCGAGACACACGGGGACATACAAGTGGTATCAGAGAATTTGCTCTTGATTTCGAGTGTTGTGAGTGTGTTAGGAGCATTTTCGACACATTTGGTAGCATTTTACATGAAAAGGAGACCGATTTTTGTTGATTTTTGTCATAAAACAGAGGTAGCTCTTGAGCGCTATTTTAGAAGCAAAAATCCTTCAAAATTCGACCTTTTTGTTGTTTGTTTGAGTGTTTTGATCATCAAGGGTTTGTTAGAAACAAGTTTCTAACCTTTTGGCTTGATCAATTCGTTCAAAACTTCAAGATTTGAAGATTTGAGCATTTTCCGGTGATCAGAAATAGTTGGTGGAGCAGTTGAAAAAGTGATCTGTGTACTTACCTTTTTTGGCAAAAAGGACTCTGTTCATGCGTACTTGATAAGTACGCAAGACCAATTCTTTGCGTACTTAGCTTTTGTGCCTACGTACTTACTCCTGTGTTCCTGCGTACTTGATAAGTACGCAAGATCAACCTTAAGTGCGCAAGACCATTTTCACAAGTGTGCAAGTTGTGCAAAATTTGTGAATTTTGACTAAGTTAATCACTATGTCAAATATTCAGAACATTAGTAGTATGCTGAACTATGACAACGAGATAGGGACTCCACAGAAACCACCAAAGCTGCTTAATGTAAATGACTATTCGAACTGGAAAGCACGCTTTGATATATCTCGTATATTGATTCCACCTTATGGATACCCATTCTTGAGGGATATAAACATCCAACCTATCTGTTTCTTGATGAAAATGTTCCCAAACCTATCTCCAAGCTAGATGAAGAAGAGAAGAAGGCTTATGACCGAGAAAAGAAGGCACATGGCTCTATAACTATGGCCTTGACTAGGGATCTATTTCACAGTTTCAGAGGTTATGATACTTCTAAGGATCTTTGGAAGGCTTTGCAGAAGAGGTTCGAGGGAAACAGTGACGTCAAGAAAAGCAAGAGAGAGCTACCGAGGAAGCAGTATGAGTGCTTCAGATATTTAGAGAATGAATCTATTGATGAACTTATTTCTAGATTCTATCACCTGAAAACAGAGCTCAACTCTTATGAACTTAAGTATCCTGATGATGAATTGGTGGAGAAGTTTCTTGATTCTTTGCCACCAAAATTTGACATGTATACCACACTATTGAGAGAGAACCCGAAGTTTTATGAGATGACAATTGATGATGCAATTGGAAAGGTTCAAGCACACGACATGAACCTGAAAAAGAAAGAAAGTTCTGGAAGACCTCAGATTCAAGATCCTTCTATGTATTATGGAGTGTCTTCCACATCAAAGTCATCGGGTTCTAGAATTGCCTTGTTCTCTAGGATTCCTCAGGAAGAAGATAATTCTAATGGTTGTGGAGGTCATACTTGTTTTGCTGCATCAGGATCTGGTTCATACCACCAACATTCCTCAAGAAGCCCTATCTTTACCCCTTCAGCAAACCAATCTGCTATTGCCAAGATAGCTGAAGATCATGTGCCACTTTTCTCATCCTGCATGCTTGCCTACGAGAACTTCATAGGTGTAAAGCTAACGGATCCTGAAACCATTGAAGAAGACTTTAATCAGGTGGATCCGGATGATATGGAGGATATGGATATTCAATGGAACATGGCCATGATCTTGAGGAGGGCTAAGCGTTTTCTGAATCGAACAGGTAGGAAGTTCATTGGTGGGCATTCTAATGCCAAGGTTGGATTTGATAAATCCAAAGTTAAGTGCTACAAATGTAATAACTTTGGACATTTTGCAAGCAAATGTCAAAAGGATAAAGCACCAGCTTCGGGTTTCCCTAGATCAAGCCAGGGAAACAACCAAGGGTTCAACAATCAGAACAACCGCAATCAGAGTCAAAGTGGAACGTCCAGTGCATTAGTGGTTCAACAGGACGAGAGCTTTGATTGGGGTGTTCATCTGGAAGATGCGATACTTGCACAGACTCAAATAGGTTTAATGACAGAGATTGTTGAGTTGATGGAAGCTGAGGAAAGGGAAGCATCTGTTGCTGACAAACAAGAATCTACATCTGCATTTGCTCTCATGGCTATTGGAGAAGCATCACGTTCAACAACTGAGGTAGATTCTAACTCTTTTGCTGTTGTTTCTTGTTCCAAATATCTTATATTGAAGGATGAGAATGATCGTATCCATAATCAACTCGAACCCTTACGTATTGCAGCTCTAAGTTATAAAGAAAATGAAAAACGGTTTAAAGATTAAATTGAAAATCTTAAGAAAGAAAGACACGAGTTTTCAATTAAAAGCAGTGAACAACAATTTCACTTAGATGTTGCATACAAGGGGTTAGAGAAAAGAAATGTCGAGATCGCCAAACTGCAAAATGAAATCCGGCAGTTGAGTGGCAAACTTGAGTAGTTGAAAAACTCTCGCTTTGTGGTGGAACATTACGAGTCAATAGTGAGAAAAGTGAGTGGCAAAGGGTTAGGTACTAATGCCATTCTTCCACCAGTAAGTGGAAAGTTTGTCAACGGGCCGATGGACATTGATTTGTCTTTCTTGGATGACTCTTCGAGCAAGGAAGAATCCTCTATCAAGGATGATTCCTCAAGTAAGGCTGAGTCAGTTTCTGATGAGGAGTTCTTCTCTGATGAATGTTCTGAGAACACCAAGGTCGAGGGTGTTGTCTCAGAAGAGTTGATTGATGAACATAAAATTGAGAAAAAACATTGTCACTAATCGTGACAATTGCATTTTAACTGAACCTGATACAATTGAGTCCAATGATAAACTGAAAATGATGCTTTATGGAGGTTTCAAGTCCATAAAGCAAGTAAAGAAAGAAGCTTTTGTTAATCATTTGAGTAAGAATCATCATGAAAACATGGAAAAACATTTTACTCCCAAAATAAAATCAGGTCAAGCACAAGATGTTGTTAATGTTCATCAAACAACTCCCATTGCTCATCAAGCTGATTCATCTCCTTCCAAAAACCAAGAGCCTTACAAGAGGATTTACAAAGACAGAAGAGCTTGCTTTCACTGTGGTACGATAGGTCACATTCTGGTGAACTGTCCTGATAAGAACCAAGGAAAATGGCCAGTCGTCCCACAACAAGCTGTTATTCCTAAGACATCACAAGTGAAGCAACCCAAGAGCACCAAACCAAAAATGGTGAACCCACTAGTGAAACCAACAGCCACCAGCAAAACATGTGGCTGAACCATCTATTCCTAAAGGGGTAAAGCAAGTTGCTAAACCCTGTGTATCTACCTCTGGTAGTACACAAATTGTTGAGAAGCATGTGGTGAAACTTTCTAAGCCACAGAGGAGAAGAAGGAACAAAAGATTGAGAAAGCTTGAACAACGGCTAGCTGGTTGCAAACCAGGTGAGGCTTCTACTAGTTCACCTGCGGTTGACGAGAGCAAGCCTACCGTTCAAAAGATTCAAAAGAAAAGTTCCTGGAAAAAGAAAACCAAAACTTCTGAATCTTCTGATCCTAAATTTCCAAAGGATTCACCCATTTTTTACAGTCATGATTGTGAATTAATTGAGGTAGTTTATTTTGAGAAAAACGGACGACCCAAGACCACCATGGCTTGGGTCTCCAAATCTAATTAATTTCTTGTGACTCATGCAGGGACATCCGAAGGGAACTATCTCTAACCGTTGGTATGCCGATAGTGGATGCTCCAGGCACATGACAGGCAATATGGCTTTGCTTCAAGATGTTAAACCATTCAGAGGCGGCTATGTGGCCTTTGAAGGAGAGAAGGGAGGAAGTATCACTTGTCAAGGAGTGGTTTCCAATGGATGTATAAGCTTCAACAATGTCAACTACTGTGATCAGCTGAAGCATAACTTGTTGAGTGTATCTCAAATGTGCCACAAGGAGTACTGGGTTATGTTTAACAAGTCTGAATGCTTGGTTCTCAAGCCTGGTTTTGTGGTTCCTGATGATTGGATTCTGATGAGAGCGCCAAGGACAAACAACACCTATCAGATCGATATGAGCGTGGCCACAACCACCTCATCAGTTGCTACCTGTTTACTTACAAAAGCGACAGAACATGACTCAATCTTGTGGCATAGGAAACTCGGACACATTTTTTATCGTAAAATGAACAATCTTGTTCGAAACGGTTTGGTAACCGGGATTCCTAAGCTGAGATTTGCCATTGCAGATGACTGTATGCCTTGTAAAAAGGGCAAACAGCAACGGAAATCTCACAAGCTCAAGATCCAAAACTCTATCGATACCCCTTTGGAGCTCCTACACATGGATTTGTTTGGGCCCATAAGTATCAGGAGTATTGGAGGAAAGTCATACTGTCTGGTTGTAACTGATGATTTCTCATGTTTTTCTTGGGTGCACTTTTTAGGTAACAAGGATGAGACTGCTGAAATTCTTCAATACCTTATCTTGAGTCTGGAATCTTTATGCAAGCTGAAGGTTAAAAGAATAAGGAGTGACAACGGCACAGAGTTCAGGAACAACATGATGGAGCTTTTCTGTCTCAAGAAGGGCATTCGTCATGAATTTAGTGCACCATATACACCCCAGCAGAATGGAGTTGCAGAACGGAAGAACCAAACCCTAATTTAGACTTCAAGGACAATGCTGTCAGATGCCAAGCTTCCCGTAACGTTCTGGGCGGAAGCAGTCAACACAGCCTGTCACGTCTTAAATAGAGTTCTGGTTGTTAAGAGGCACAACAAAACTTGTTATGATAAACAATCAACCTCCAAATCTTGACTACCTAGTTCCTTTTGGTAGTCCCTACTCATTATTGTTACAATACAAAGATCGCAAGTCTAAATTTTATGCAAAAGCGGTGGAAGACATCTTCTTATGATATGTTGCCAATTCGCCATGCAAGAGAGTGTACAATATTGAGAGTAGGTCTTTGGAAGAATGGTTCGAAGTGGACTGCAGTAAACACTGCATTCCACTAGAACCAACTAGTCCTGCTTAGGGATTTGATTATGATGCTCTGTTCAAGTCTTTTAACATTCCTGATTTATCTGCTGAAGAAGCTGCCATGTTGTATGGGTTCTGTTGTGGCGGCGATGACTCAAATTTCTCAACCAGGGCAACGGTACCTATCCCAACTTCCGATTACAATGTTGCATCTGCATCTGGAACTCTTGACAGTGACAACGGAGATGAAGTTCATATTGAAGGAAACGATGCTCAAGCTGATCCTAATGTTCATGTAGGAAATGATGCTCGAGTTGATCCAATCAACATTGAGTCATCTTCGGGTACACTTGATATGGGGGATTTTAGCACAAACCTTGAGTCTGCTATTCAAGAACCTCAAGTACAAGAGACGAGAGTGCATCGGAATCATCCAATTGACAACATTATTGGTGATCCCGATGCCGGTGTTCAAACTCTTCACAAAACAATTACCGAGAACACTAGCTTGTATGCTGAGATACTTGACACATGTACCATGGAAACATGTTTGCATGCTGCATTCGTATCCCAATTGGAGACGAAGAATGTGAAAGAGGCTCTCACTGAAAACTGCTGGATAGAGGCGATGCAAGATGAATTGTCTCAATTCCAAAAGTTGCACGTGTGGGATTTGGTTGACCTTCTGAGAGGTGTACATCCAATTGGAACTAGATGGGTGTTCAAATGCAAAACGGACGATCGACATGTTGTGGTGAAAAACAAAGCAAAGTTGGTTGTTTAGGGTTTCTATCAGCAAGAGGGCTTGGATTACACAAAGGTGTATGCCCCAGTTGCTAGACTTGAAGCCATTCGACTGTTTCTGGCTTATGCCTCATTTTTCGGCTTCAAGGTCTATCAACTTGATGTGAAGAGTGCTTTTCTATATGGGAAAGTTCATGAAGAGGTCTATGTCACTCAATCTTCAGGTTTTAAAGATCCGCATAATATCAATAAAGTGTACAAGCTGGATAAAGCACTTTATGGTCTTCATCAAGCACCTAGGGCATGGTATTAGACTTTATCAAAACATCTACTGTCCAATGGGGTCACACCCCAACCGACGGCGGAAACGTCGGGGCGGGACATGTAGACTGTTCATGAGCACAAGGTTGGCTAAATTGAAATATATTAATCATTCAAGTTCATTGCAAATATCCAAGACAAAACAAATTTAAAACGAGTACATGAAATGAAGTACATAATCCTTTATTAAAATTATCTAGGTCCAAACTTAAGTGTAGCAAGTCTTGATCAAATCACACATTAGTACCTGAAACATGAATAAAATAAGGTCAACTAAAAAGTTGGTGAGCATACACAGGTTTATACATAGGTAGCAATATAGATTGAGAATACACAAATCCTTACATAACATGATAAAATAAGGCATTCATGGAGAGCAGCTATTGTGTAACCAAGTACAATCAAACCTTTGTAACTAGCATGCAAAATTGTGTTGTCGGTAACAATCACCCCAATCTGGGTGGGTTTGTCAGACTCAATATATCTATCATTGTTAATCGTCAGCTTGTATAGTTAATGATTGCACATGTAAATTGCACACAAAAGTTAACACACGTAGCACTCAGGCATAAAGCTCAAATTGCACACATGAATGTAAAGAGGATTTGTATTTGTGTAGTTTGTGTAAATGTAAGCAATAGTTTGTATAGTGTTCATGTTCCACCCCAAAAATATAAAAGAGTAAAATGGGCTATGTAATACTCACTTGATTCAAGGTGTAGGTAACACGGGAGACTAGGTAGTAAAATGATCCTTGCAACTCACCACGTTAACCTAGTGTGTAATGTATAATGAATTAATAGTGGGTACAATAGTCTATGTCTAAGTCTAGGATTGAATTGGGTGTGTGTATCAAGAGTTGGAGTTGTAGGTGTTAGTAGTTCATACTTGAATGAGGTACTTTATAAAATGAGAAATTTAAATGAATAGTTTTAGAATAATTAAATTAGGTTTTGGGTTTGAATAACTAAATAAATTAAATAATTATTATTTAGTAATTTAGTTATAAAGTTAGTTGTGTGAATTATCTTAATTATATATTAAATAAATAATTTAGCTTTATTTATTTATTTATTTATTTATAAAGATATATAAGAATAATATTTATTTATAAATATGTGTAAAAATGATATTCATTTATAAGGATGTGTAAAAATGGAGTTGCGTAAAATAACATTTATGTGTGGAGTTAAATATACATTTACCTTTATAATAAATAACTTTTATTTATTTATTTATCATTTAGAAATAAGTATTGATCGTTTTAAATAAAGTTAATATTTTATAAATTTTATTAAATCAATTGTTTTTATTTGACAATTAATTTAAATATTTAGATTTTTGCGTTAAATATTTAATATGCAAATTTTTATATATAAATTCATAATAAAATGAATTTATATAGGGAATTTATAATTCTGATTTTTATTGTGTTAAATATAAAGTTTAAGTTTTGTAAAACTTTTTATAAAATTGTCCCAAGTTTTGTAATCAATTTACCCAAAATAATTACATAATTTAAATTGATTATTTAATGTATAATTTCATAAAAATATAGATTTTTATGCAAAATTTGTAAAACTGGTTTTATTCTGTTCTAATATTTGTAAAGTTTATAAAAATACTTTTTTATAAAATCATTGGAGTCTTGAAAACGGATTTTAAAAATTAAACAGGCCTGGGGGTTCGAACCCGGGTCTGTTTTGTACGGGTCTTGTAAACGAACCACTGGACCAGGAGGCTATTCTTGTTACTGGGTTCGTTCTGAATGGGTTTAAACCTATTATTAAGAGGGTCGGGTTTTACGTGCGGCACGCAAGAAAAATAAACAGGCCTGGTCACGGGCCGTGGGTTTCGAACCCACGCCATCTAGCCTAGCAGTGACGTGACTTACCGGCTGGGCTAGATGGTTTCGCTGGTCATATGAGAACTCTGAAATTTAAACGTTAATTGGATTGTGCTAATTTCCCAAATCGGAATCGCAAGAACAAGCCCTGAAATTGAATTGCAATTGAACCTGTGGTGTAATACGAACACGAATTGATAAGGGGTTATTGACGTGCACTGAAAAACGAATCGAACGATGTAAAAACTTACTTGATTGGTTTGGGCACGAATGTAGACGGCTACCGATTCGGTCTCGAAGTTCTTGAGACTCGATTGACTTCCAGAGGTGAAATGGAGTGTGATATTGGTTCTTGGGGGTTTGAATGGGGTTGTACGACGGTGTATGACTGTATGAATTTGATAAATTTTATCTTAATTAGCCGATTTGATTTTGGTTTGTCCGTAACAGTTGTCGGACGAGATTTACGCATCAAATCGACGGTTTGAAAATGAATTGGGTCGCGAACAGGTCCACATTCATCCAAGAAACGTTTGCGCGTGACTTCCGGGGATTTAAACGCGTTAATTTTACGGGTTGATAATGGATTGATACGAATTTGACTTTGTGAAGTCAAATTCGTTTGAATTCAAACTCGCCCGGTTGAAATGATCGAATTGATATGATGATTGGGCCGAGATTGGGTCGATTTCTGTTTGTGAATCCACGAGGAGTCCAACTCGAAAAGGATCCATCGACGGCAGCCTCGGATTATCACGGTTTTGGCCCCTTTGACTTTTGAAAGTCAAACAGATCAAGGAAAGTCAAAATTAAGGTTTTAAAGTCAAAATTTGGAGTGTGGGGTTCCAATTTAGGGTTCGATTGTTTTGGGGTTCAATCAACCGTGAAATTCCTTGTTAATGGAATAAATGTATCTATGTGTGTATGTATTTGTTTGATATTTATATATATATACATATATCAGATTTTAATAAGGTACACTCATGTAAAGATTTGCGGATTTGCATTGGAATCAAATGTTTAATTGTTGGTACGAATGAAATAAACCAGTGCACTAGATTTTGAAATTTAAATGAGTTACATTGAATTGTAAATAAAGATAGTAAAATCAGAAATGTTACAGTATCCCCATGTTGAGGGAATTTCGTCCCGAAATTTTAGTTAGTTGGGGCGACTGCATCAGCAAAGAGGTGGGGGTACTTGAGCTTCATTTGGTCCTCACGTTCCCAAGTAAACTCAGGAACACGTTTTGATTCCCAACGAACTTTGACGATAGGGATACGGCTTCGCTTGAGCTGCTTGATCTCACGATCCATGATTTCTACCGGTCTCTCAACGAAGTGCATCGTTTCGTCAATGTGCACATCGTCAAGAGGTATATGGAGATTCTCATCAGCAAGACATTTCTTCAGGTTGGACACATGGAACGTAGGATGCACATTGCCAAGTGATGGAGGTAACTCGAGTTTGTAAGCCACTTTCCCAATCCTTTCAAGGATCTTAAATGGACCCACGTAGCGAGGTGCTAACTTGGCTTTCTTTCCAAAACGGATCACGCCCTTCAACGGAGACACCTTTAGAAGAACAAGGTCACCGACTTGGAATTCCAAGGGTTTTCGACGTTTGTCGGCATAACTCTTTTGCCGACTCCTCGCTACTCGAATGTTGTCACGGATTTGGATAATCTTGTCTGATGTTTCTTGAATTAGTTCGGGACCGGTGATTTGTGTTTCGCCAATCTCCTTCCAACAGATAGGAGAACGACACTTGCGACCATAGAGAGCTTCAAATGGAGCCATGTTGATACTTGTGTGGTAGCTATTATTGTAAGAGAACTCGATTAGGGATAGATGAGTATCCCAATTGCCACCAAAATCAATTACACAAGCTCTAATCATATCCTCAAGAGTTTGGATTGTTCGCTCGGTCTGACCATCAGTTTGGGGATGGTAAGCCGTGCTCAAATCCAATCGTGTACCAAGAGCAGTTTGGAGAGATTGCCAAAAACGAGAGGTGAACCGAGCATCTCTATCGGATATTATGTTCAAAGGAACACCGTGACGGCTCACAATTGCGTCAATGTAAATTCAGGCAAATTTCTCAACCCGATAGTCTTCACGGATAGGCAAGAAATGAGCAGATTTGGTGAGGCGGTCAATGATTACCCAAATGCTATCATAACCACTTTAGGTGCGAGGATGTTTGGTAATGAAGTCCATAGCTAAATTCTCCCATTTCCACACGGGAATTTCCGGTTGTTCAAGTAAACCAGAAGGACGTTGATGTTCGGCTTTGACTTTGGAGCAAGTTAGACATTTGGCAACATAGAGGGCAATGTCTTTCTTCATACCGGGCCACCCATATTGATGGCGAAGATCTTGGTACATTTTATCCGCCCCAGGATGGATAGAATAACGAGTCTTGTGGGCCTCGTTCATGAGAAGTGTACGGAAATCATCGCGATCGGGAACCCAAATACGGTTCAAGTAATAAAGTAAGCCATTAGGTTTTGATTCAAGCTGAAGTTCAACACCACACGACATTTCCTCGTACATGTTACCCTCGGTGACCGAGACGTGTTGAGCTTCTAGGATACGATTTTGTATGTTGGTTTGAATTTGGACACAATGAAGAACATGGTCCTTTCGACTCAAAGCGTCGGCTACAACATTCGCTTTGCCGGGATGGTAACGAATCTCGCAGTCATAGTCATTAAGGAGTTCAACCCAACGTTGTTGCCTCATATTGAGTTCTTTTTGGTTGAAGATGTGTTAGAGACTTTTGTGGTAGGTGAACACCACACATTTCGTGCCATAGAGGTAATGTCTCCAAATCTTCAATGCAAATACAACCGCACCCAATTCGAGATCGTGCGTTGTATAATTCTTCTCATGAATCTTAAGTTGCCTCAATGCATAAGCGATTACTTTGCCTCGTTGCATGAGGACACAACCGAGACCTTGGTTGGAGGCATCACAGTAGACGACTAGGTCATCATCCCCATCAGGAAGAGTCAAAATAGGAGCATTGCACAACTTTTTCTTGAGAGTTTGGAAAGCTTCTTCTTGCTTTGGTCCCCATTCACAAGGTTTACCCTTGTGGGTTAAAGCGGTGAGAGGAACATCAATCTTAGAGAAATTTGAAATGAAATCCCGCAAGACCAAGAAATGAACGAACTTCGGTGGGGGTCTTCGGGGCATTCCAATTCTTAACGGCCTCGATCTTAGCAGGGTTAACATGAATTCCCTTTTCGTTAAGAAATTGAACCTCCTTTAGCCAAAATTCATATTTGGAGAAATTGGCATATAGTTGTTCTTTCCTCAAGAGGTCCAAAACCAATCTAAGATGTTGCTCATGGTCGGCTTTAGTCTTGGAGTATATTAAGATGTCGTCAATGAAAACGATCACAAAGTTATCAAGGTACGGTTTGCACACACGATTCATGAGATCCATGAAAACTGCGGGTGCATTGGTTAGCCCAAAAGGCATGACCATGAACTCGTAGTGACCATACCTTGTCCGGAAGGCAGTCTTTGGAATATCTTCCTCTTGTACACGGAGTTGGTGATAACCAGATCGAAGGTCAATCTTCGAGAAGCAAGTAGAACCTTGAAGTTGATCAAAGAGATCATCAATTCTAGGCAAGGGGTAACGGTTTTTGATGGTAAGCTTGTTGAGTTCGCGATAGTCAATACACATACGAAATGATCCATCCTTCTTCTTGACGAATAAGACGGGTGCACCCCACGGTGAATGACTTGGACGGATGAAGCCCTTGTCGGAGAGCTCTTGGAGTTGACTTGCAAGTTCTTGCATTTCAGAAGGTGCAAGACGGTATGGAGCTCTAGCCACTGGGTTAGCTTCGGGTACAAGGTCAATGCGAAATTCTACTTGTTGAACGGGTGGAAGACCAGATAGATCTTCGGGGAAAACTTCGGGAAAATCCCGGATGATGGGGATGTCTTGAATACTCTTCTCTTTGACATCCTTTTGAACAACATGGGCTAAGAAGGCCACGTACTTATTTCTAAGTACTTTTGAGTTGTAGTGCATGACATTAACCTGAGTCTTTTGCAAGGTTTTTCACCAAAGAATCTCAACGTTTCTCCTGACGGAAGGGGTATTCGGATGCACTTCTCAAAACAGATGACTTCGGCATGGTGATTTGACAGCCAATCCATGCCTATGATGATATCAAAACTTCCTAGTGGCATTGGCATAAGGTTGATTGGAAATGTATGATCATTAAGTTCTAGAGAGCAGTCGTGGATAACAGAGTCAATTGTAAGGGAGTCACCATTTGCTACTTCGACAGTGAAGGTTTTCTCTAATTTGGATCGTGTTTTTGCAAGTAAGGGTTCAAAGTTAAGTGACACAAAACTTTTATCCGCACAGGTATCAAATAAAATGGAGGCATATTGACAATTAAAAAGGAACGTACCGTTGACCACATCATTGTTGGCCTGAGCTTCTTTGGCGTTTATGTTGAAAGCACGCCCACGAGCTCCGCCTTGCCTAGCATTGATGAACTTCGGGCACTGGTCATGGAAGTGATTTGGGTTGCCACATTCATAACAAGCACTCCCGTTTGCAATAGGGGAACACCTTGATTAGTCACTTGTTGGTTGGTTTGGGTTGGTGGGTTGACTTGGCCTGCAAGTGCTTTGGCTGTACAAACATTGACCGTATAGCCATATTTCCCACAGTGAGTGCAAAGGCGACAGGGAATGTGTTGGAGATGGTGATAATTGCATGTGGCACAGAGTGGGTAGATCCCCATATATGGCTTTTTGACTGGTGCTTGGACCATGGGAGCAGCTTGGTTAACAGGGATAGCAGGAGTGACCATAGCAAAATTCCTAGCCTTTCTTTTCTTATTATTGTGGTGGGGTTCAGTTTTGGCTTCTTGACATGTGTAGGAGGGGTTGTGGTGTCGGGAGCTTTCTTGGTGCCTTTTCTAGTCAGAGTTCCTGCCTTCACATGATTGTCGGTTAAGGTAGCAGATAACCGGATAGCATCTTCGAGTGTTGCGGGATTTCTCCCTAAGACAGTATCCTGAATCTGCCTAGGTAATCCACCTATGTACTTCTCAATGCAGCGGGATAAGGGTGTGACCATATGGGGCACAAGGAGACTCAGTTCATGGAACCGGGTCGTATAAGCCAGACTTTCACCACTGTCTTGGGTAAGATCCCAAAACTCAGCTTCCAGCTTCCTCACCTCATTTCGAGGACAGAACTCTTCGGTCATTAGTCTCTTAACCTCATCCCATGGTAAGGCCATAGTTGCCTCTATACCTCTAGTTCTCTTTTCCCCATTCCACCACGTGAGTGCCCGTTTTTGGAAGACACTTGTGGCATGACAGACACGAAGGTTATCGGGGCAGTCACTATTGTGGAAGGTGCCCTCATTACTTTCGAACCATTGAAGGAGTCCCGTAGCTCCTTCGGTACCATAGAACTTAAGAGGGTTACACGAATTGAAGTGCTTGAAGGTACATTGCGGTGGGTTGGCACCACCACCACCATTAGTTCCATGGGTACCACTAATGGCTCTATTAGCTTGGGTGAGTTGAGTTACAAGTTGTGCAAGGATAGCAGCAATGTCGATGTTGTTGTTGGTCACGGTAGCACGACGGGGAGGCATTCTACAGATTTGCACAAGAAAAGAAAAGATGTAAGAACTTATGAAAGTTGATTGAATTTAAAAAGATAAGAGAGCAAAGAAAATAGTTAATCATGCTTTGGATTGTACACAAATAGTGATATAATCACTTGAATACTATGACACATTAAGGTTAATTAAACTCATATAATTTTTCAAGGAGACATGCTTTAACCTATAAGTAAACACTCAACCCGGGAATTCCCAGGAAAGCATACGGGTCCCTCGGTTGATTGGGATTTATGCGAAATGCTTTCCTAGACAGAAAACCCAGAATACAGGTGTCACTCTTCCAAATTGCACGTGTCCTCAAATAATTAACAAGTCTAAAAACCTTAACGAGGAAATAAAGAAATTTTTATAGATTTAGATTTATGAAGTTTCCACATGCTAGGAAGATGATGATAGAGAAGTAGATACGAAGGTTATGAGGCTTAAGGTAAGGGTAGGGATATTGTTTATTTAATTTATTGTTTAAGTATAGTCTAATAAGTCTTGAATTTTAACAAATAAGGTATCAAAAACGAAATAATAACTAATAATAGTAAGCATGTAACACATAGCATGTAGCACATATCACATAATCATGAAGCATGGCAAAAGTTGGTGTCCTGAAGTTATAGTCTAGGTCAAGGGTGTCTAATAACCTAGTTCCCTATAACCAAGGCTCTGATACCAATCTGTCACACCCCAACCGACGGCGGAAATGTCGGGCGGGACATGTAGACTGTTCATGAGCACAAGGTTGGTTAAATTAAAATATATTAATCATTCAAGTTCATTGCAAATATCCAAGACAAAACAAATTTAAAACGAGTACATGAAATGAAGTACAAAATCCTTTATTAAAATTATCTAGGTCCAAACTTAAGTGTAGCAAGTCTTAATCAAATCACACATTAGTACCTGAAACATGAATAAAATAAGGTCAACTAAAAAGTTGGTGAGCATACACAGGTTTATACATAGGTAGCAATATAGATTGAGAATACACAAATCCTTACATAACATGATAAAATAAGGCATTCATGGAGAGCAACTATTGTGTAACCAAGTACAATCAAACCTTTGTAACTAGCATGCAAAATTGTGTTGTCGGTAACAATCACCCCAATCTGGGTGGGTTTGTCAGACTCAATATATCTATCATTGTTAATCGTCGGCTTGTATAGTTAATGATTGCACATGTAAATTGCACACAAAAGTTAACACACGTAGCACTCAGGCATAAAGCTCAAATTGCACACATGAATGTAAAGAGGATTTGTATTTGTGTAGTTTGTGTAAATGTAAGCAATAGTTTGTATAGTGTTCATGTTCCACCCCAAAAATATAAAAAAGTAAAATGGGCTATGTAATACTCACCTGATTCAAGGTGTAGGTAACACGGGAGACTAGGTAGTAAAAAGATCCTTGCAACTCACCACGTTAACCTAGTGTGTAATGTATAATGAATTAATAGTGGGTACAATAGTCTATGTCTAAGTCTAGGATTGAATTGGGTGTGTGTATCAAGAGTTGGAGTTGTAGGTGTTAGTAGTTCATACTTGAATGAGGTACTTTATAAAATGAGAAATTTAAATGAATAGTTTTAGAATAATTAAATTAGGTTTTGGGTTTGAATAACTAAATAAATTATTTAGTAATTTAGTTATAAAGTTAGTTGTGTGAATTATCTTAATTATATATTAAATAAATAATTTAGCTTTATTTATTTATTTATAAAGATATGTAAAAATAATATTTATTAATAAAGATGTGTAAAAATGGTATTCATTTATAAAGATGTGTAAAAATGGAGTTGCGTAAAAAACATTTATGTGTGGAGTTAAATATACATTTACCTTTATAATAAATAACTTTTATTTATTTATTTATCATTTAGAAATAAGTATTGATCGTTTTAAATAAAGTTAATATTTTATAAATTTTATTAAATCAATTGTTTTTATTTGACAATTAATTTAAATATTTAGATTTTTGCGTTAAATAATTAATGCGCAAATTTTTAGATATAAATTCATAATAAAATGAATTTATAAAGGAATTTATAATTCTGATTTTTATTGTGTTAAAAATAAAGTTTAAGTTTTGTAAAAAATTTTATAAAATTGTCCCAAGTTTTGTAATCAATTTACCCAAAATAATTACATAATTTAAATTGATTATTTAATGTATAATTTCATAAAAATATATATTTTTATGCAAAATTTGTAAAACTGGTTTTATTCTGTTGTAATATTTGTAAAGTTTATAAAAAAAAAATTTTATAAAATCTTTGGAGTCTTGAAAACGGATTTTAAAAATTAAACAGGCCTGGGGGTTCGAACCCGGGTTTGTTTTGTACGGGTCTTGTAAACGAACCACTGGACCAGGAGGCTATTCTTGTTACTGGGTTCGTTCTGAATGGGTTTAAACCCATTATTAAGAGGGTCGGGTTTTAGGTGCGGCGCGCAAGAAAAATAAACAGGCCTGGTCACGGGCCGTGGGTTTCGAACCCACGCCATCTAGCCTAGCGGTGCCGTGACTTCCCAGCTGGGCTAGATGGTTTCGCTAGTCATATGAGAACTCTGAAATCTTTTAAACGTTAATTGGATTGTGCTAATTTCCCAAATCGGAATCGCAAGAACAAGCCCTGAAATTGAATTGCAATTGAACCCGTGGTGTAATACGAACACGAATTGATAAGGGGTTATTGATGTGCACTGAAAAAAGAATTGAACGATGTAAAAACTTACTTGATTGGTTTGGGTACAAATGCAGACGGCTATCGATTCGGTCTCGAAGTTCTTGAGACTCGATTGACTTCCAGAGGTGAAATGGAGTGTGATATTGGTTCTTGAGGGTTTGAATGGGGTTGTACGACGGTGTATGACTGTATGAATTTGATAAATTTTATCTTAATTAGCCGATTTGATTTTGGTTTGTCCGTAACAGTTGTCGGACGAGATCAAATCGACGATTTGAAAATGAATTGGGTTGCGAACAGGTCCACATTCATCCAGGAAACGTTTGCGCGTGACTTTCGGGGATTTAAACGCGTTAATTTTACGGATTGATAATGGATTGATACGAATTTGACTTTGTGAAGTCAAATTCGTTTGAATTCAAACTCGCCCGCTTGAAATGATCGAATTGATATGATGATTGGGCCGAGATTGGGTCGATTTCTGTTTGTGAATCCACGAGGAGTCCAACTCGACAAGGATCCATCGACGGCAGCCTCGGATTATCACGGTTTTGGCCCCTTTGACTTTTGAAAGTCAAACAGATCAAGGAAAGTCAAAATTAAGGTTTTAAAGTCAAAATTTGGAGCGTGGGGTTCCAATTTAGGGTTCGATTGTTTTGGGGTTCAATCAACCGTGAAATTCCTTGTTAATGGAATAAATGTATCTATGTGTGTATGTATTTGTTTGATATTTATATATATATATATATATATATATATATACATATATCGGATTTTAATAAGGTACACTCATGTAAAGATTTGCGGATTTGCATTGGAATCAAATGTTTAATTGTTGGTACGAATGAAATAAACCAGTGCACTAGATTTTGAAATTTAAATGAGTTACATTGAATTGTAAATAAAGATAGTAAAATCAGAAATGTTACAAATGGTTTCGACCGAGGACAAATTGACTCGACTCTCTTCATAAGGAAAGCAGGAGGTGATATTCTACTTGTGCAAGTGTATGTCGATGATATCATATTTAGATCTACAAATGAAGTGATGTGTAGAGATTTCGAGAAGGTGATGAAGTCAAAGTTTGAAATGAGCAACATGGGTGAACTGTCGTTCTTTCTAGGTCTGCAAGTCAGTCAAAGGGAGGATGGCATTTATCTACATCAAACTAAGTTTGTGCAGGACATTTTGTCAAAATACAAAATGAATGATTGTACTACTTATGGCACACCAATCCCAGTCAATCATGGTCTGCAGCCGGACAAAGATGGAAAGGATGTGGACTGTAAATTGTACCGCGGAATGATCGGTTCTCTAATGTATCTCACAGCTTCAAGGCTCGATATTATGTTTGATGTCTGCTTGTGCTCGAGGTTTCAGTAACAACCGAAGGAATCTCACTTGATAGCTGTGAGGAGGATCTTCAAATACCTGAAAGGGATTGGGTCTTTGGTACTACAAGCATCAGTCATTTGAATTCAAAGCCTATACCGATTATGATTATGGCGGTTGTAACCTCGATAGAAAATCAACCTCAGGTGGATGTTAATTCTTGGGAGACATGCTGGTCTCCTGGCAGTTGAAGAAGCAGTCAACGGTTTCTGTCTCAACTTGTGAAGCATAATACATTGCTGCCACTAGCTGTTGCTCTCAGATATTATGGATCCAGCAGCAACTGAGAGATTATGGCTTGAACTATACTGGAACTCCTTTATTCATTGACAATAATGCCACCATGTCCATCACGAACAACCCGATGAAACATTCCAAAACTAAGCATATAAAGATTCACCATCATTTCATCCGTGGCTGTGCTGAAAAGCATTTGATTGAATTTGTCAAAGTTCACATGGATGACAACTTTGCTGACCTTTTCACCAAGGCGTTTGATCGTACCCGTTTTGAACATCTGGTCAACTTGATAGGAATGTTCAATCCTGAGTGAAAACTCTTTTTCAAAATCAAATCATTTCATGGAAGTTAAACTTTATTTCTTTTAAATGTTTTCTATACTGTTCGTTTTCTCTTTAATTAACATTTTCAGAAAATCCAAACAAAATATAAAAACAAGAAAAATTTCAAAGTCATTTGAGAATAAGAGGAAATGAGAGTACATCAGTAATTGATCTAAATGTCTTAGACTGCACATATGGGAAATGATTACGTCATGCTTACTTGAAAGTTTAAGTTGTTTCATTTTTAATTTGAATATTTGCAACTGATTTAAATTGTCAATAGGCTATAAGCGTCTTTGAATCGTTAGTAGTGTGGAAACTAAATCAATCTACTTCAACTGTGCTTTGAACCCATGTTTGCATGTGTGTGTGTAAAAGAATGCTAAAAGATCATTATCAGATAAAGGATGTAAGATTTTGGCAAGTATTTTCTTATGAGATCAGTTTCGGGTTATGTCTTTAGCACAATTTTTCGGTTCACTTCACTGCCCATACTCACAAGTATGCAATGGGAAGTTAGGCCAAGATATGTCTTGACAGCAACCGTCAAGCATATGCTACCCCTTGGATCACATCTGATTCATTGAAGACATATCCAGATAATAGTTGGATCCCCTTACCCAAATCAATAGACTCCATATATATTAACCTGAATCATCATCTGATATGCACAGAAGAAAAACCTATCAAACCAAGACAAATGAATCACTCGATTCTGAATCTTATGATTCTTGATAATCCTTATGGATTCTGCTTGATTTTTTCTGTGCTAAACGATGTAACTTCATTCTAGAGATTTGGAAATCTTTGGGAAAATTTTAGATGCCTTGAGATAGTGCAATTTAAATTTCTATATCATAAATGTGGGGTACACGTTGTATATCTAAAATTAATACCTTAACACACAAGAACGTGATAAAAGATGCTTATGGTTTCAAATCTTATAATATTGCCAACTTGAGTTAACTTGCATATATTGCATATTACATATGAATAACTACTAATCCTGAAATGATCCCATATTCTTTGATGTTTATTTTGTATCATTTTTGCTTATAATAGCCTAATATGATCCTCTCCTCATGACCTTTTCCAAAAATAGACTATGAGTATATTCCTGTATATCCGTATCTGAATCTTGTGCATATTATCTTTATTCAGAAAAGCACAAAAAGATTTTAAATTAGTGTACAGTTCAATCATTATCAAAAATGACAAAAAGATTTTCAGTACAGTTTATCAAAAGTTAAGAAAAACCAAAAATATTTGTGTTTAACTTCCTTGAATTGCTTTTGAAACCTCTTGATTGAACGTTCATATCCAGTTCGCTATTTGGCTTGACAACCTTCATAATTTGAGTTGAAAGTTGAGAACACACTGGTCTCTGCGTACTTGTTAAGTGCGCAAAAGTTAAACCTTGCGTACTTAGCAAGTGCGCAAGTCATAAGTCATGCGTACTTGTCAAGTACGCAAGAGTTAATTCCTGCGCACTTACCAAGTGCGCAAGGCATGTGTGTGTAGGGTATATATACGGGTGTTAGAAACATTCATCTGTTTATCACATTCACACGATCTAACACTGTATTATTCTCCTGACTCAAATTTTCCTCAAAAATTCATGTGTTTCCAAAGAGATTTTTCGTCCCATTTCTAGTTTCAACATCATCTCAGAGCATTTCATCCACAAAATCATGAGTTTTGGACCGATTTCTTGACTTTTAGAACCTTGGGTTTAGATGATGAAATTTGAACCGATTTTGGGTGTTCTTGAGTGAAATTAAGCCCTAAAACCTGTTTAACACCATTAATCGGAGCTCTAGCAACTCATTTTCATCCTTAACTTTTTTTTATTTTGATTTTGACCCCCTGTGTCACCGTGGTTCTACGTCGGACAAGGGGTAGGTCAAAATGACCAAGTCTTAGCTCGAGTTTGGTGCTAGTCTTGGTCTCATAGGTCCTAAACATGTTTTTCGACCTTGTAGTGACCATCATACACACTAAACTCACATTCTTTGGATTTTGGAATTTCAAAATTTTCTAAGTATCAGCTCATGCGTACTTAACAAGTACGCAAGAACAAGCACATGCGTACTTGCTAAGTGCACAGTAAAGGGCAGCTTGAAAATTTTCTAAGTCTGAAAAACAGTTCAGTGTGTAAGAGCTATATCAGGTCATATTTGTTCCATTCCAATGAGTTTATTTGTTCTTATTGTGTTCATTTTGTGTTTTTGCAGTGATGGCTCGAGCTTTTACCAGTGTTCAATCATCCAGAATGGAAAGGTGCTGCACTAGAGTATAGACAGATTGTTTATTTTCTAAATCGATCCAAGATCAGCTATGCTATATCGGCTGATCCCATTGTCTCACGTCCTTACCTGGAGCAGTTATGGAACACGGCTGATCATGACTGTACAGTAACCCCAAATGTAATTAGGGCTACTATAGCAGGTTAGGATATTGCAATCTTAGAAGACACCATCAGGAGAGTATTATAGTTTAGGGATTTGGCAACTGACCCAGTCACTTACCCAGACTATATAGTAGATGGATGCTGGAGACAAAGGATGGGTTATGTTGGTACCATGGACTACTCCTCAAATAAGAAGATGTGGGTACTTGATCTGTGGCGTTACTTCGCACACGTCATGATCATGCCTATCTGCTAGGAAGGCGGGCAAGGATGCCAAGGGTCATGACTTGGCAGCTGCAATGGTTGGACTCTCTCTCAACAAGGGCTACAACTTTTCCAAGATATCTACAAGTCCATGACTAACCAGATAAATGCAGTGGAGAGGTTTAGATTCCTATTGTACCCGAGATTTGTTCAACTATTAGTCAATGATGTTGTGCCCAATATACCTCAGATTGGAGAACATCTATAAGTTAAACGGGTGGACAAGTGAGTGTTTGCATAATTTCTAAAGCCACGCAGTGTAGTACCTACCCCTAAGCACACTCCTCTCTTTGGCCACCTAATTAATGAAGCATATGGGGCCCCTGCTGACTTCAGATGGTATAGTGCTGATTCTGAGCCTAAGCTGAGTGAACACTCTGATGAACAAGTAGAGGAGGAAGAGGTAGGAGATGAAGGTTCTGAGAGTGATGAGTCGAGTGATGGCGATGACGAAGAAGAAGGAGATGGTGCCGAAGAGTCGGATTCTGAAGCTACTAAATCTGATTCATCTGATTCTGATGATGCACCGGACCAAATACACCCAAGGAGATTGATGAAGGTTTCCCTTCCCGAGTCATCTTCGAAAAGACAAAGACAAGAGAATACCGAAAGTTAATATGAACCCAATTCCGATACTGAAGTACAAAGACAGAGGAGAGAGAGACGGGTTAAGCAAAGAGAAGACATTTGATACTGTTATGAGAGAAGCTGAGGCTCGTGCTTAGCACTATGCAACCCCTGCGGCTGCGAGCATGACATCAACTTCAACTCCTATATCAACCCAGCTGTATCAGCGAAGGAGGAGGAGGCAGCCACGTGTTATTACTGAGGTGGCTTCCACTACTGTCTCGGAAGAGTGCCCGAGATAGTATCCCTTACTATCCAACCAGTCCATCAAGTGATGGTGACGACTCCAATTCAGAAGGAATCGATCACTATCACCCCAACCACAGTTGAAACAACCACAATTCCAACCACTATCCCAACTACCATTCCCACAACCACCCTTCAACCCATCGGTCCACCCTATACATTTGGTGACTTTACCCAAAGGTTTGACTTGGATGAGTTATTCTCTTTTCCCACCCATACAGCCGCAGCCTCTTCATCCAGGGATCCGGATCCTCGTGATGCCAGGATTGCTATTGTGACAATCCGAACTTTTAGGGTTAACCTTGTTAGCAATCCAGTTAAATATTCCGTTAAATCCTAACCCAGTTACTCTAATCTTGAATCCCAGGGACTAATTCTGTCATTTCTTAATCTCAAACTCCAGGGACTAGTTCTGCCAAGTCCAAAAACCGAAATTTTAACTTTCAAAGTCAAAATAGAAAGTGTTGTATTCTTGTTGACTTTCAAAAGTCAAACCGTGTGATCATTGGATCCAAATTCGAATCCTATAACTGAAAATCATCCAAACTGTAACCGATTAAGACATTAACACAATTAACGTTCTTCATCAAGTCTCTAATTATCATCATCATTGTCGAATTAAACCCAATAATGGGTAATGAACCCGTAACCGCCGACATTCGCCATTTATCTATCAAATTGGACGAGTTCTTGTGTTACTTTCACAAATCGAGCATACACACACCTTAGTCACTCATGTTAGAAGTAATCCCACGCCTCAATTCGATCGGAGTAGCAGCAAGAGTCGCCGGAGACCAAGCCATTCACAGTCGAACCTGCGTACACTCGATTACCTTCAATTCGGCACTCATTTCGGTAATCAAACACATCCTTAATTTCGTTTTGGTGTCTAGATTGAAAGCCCCATGGTTATTAGGGCTTGCAATATCGAATCAAACACGAACCTGAATCTAGGGTTCATACAATTACGGTTTAAGCAAATTCAATCCTATACTCAATTAAAATTCAATTAAATTATACCACTCGATTCGTAATCATCTGCTTTATGAAAGCCCTATATCAATTTAACCTGATAACATCGAATTTTACTCAATCCATAACCTAGGGTTTGTTAGTAATTCGATTTGAGGGTTTCAATCTTAAACACTATCTCAATCAAATTAAATCATATCATTGGATTCGCAATGTCCTGTTTAGTAAAAGCCCTATGTTTTCTTTGAGTTTTAACATCTAATTTAATCAATTTGATTTGGTGTTCATATATAGGGTTTCGACTTATGAATTTGTAATTAAACGATCCAAACCTTATTATTTTTGCAATTAAATGAGACCGAAGTTTCGAAATACCCCGACTATCAAAACCCTCATGTCATTTGGTTTAATCGAATTCAGATTCATTGGATCTGGGATGGAATTGGATTCTAAATCGCGAATGGGGGTAGGGACTTGATGTCTGCGAAGATTAAAACTTTATATTCTGAGTTTTGTTCACAAACTGTAACCTAGATCAGTTGGTTAAGTTGTGTGGCTTATTCACAGAAGACCCGGGTTCGAATCCGGTTTCCTGTGTTAATTTTTTTAGGAGCTTTTCTTGGATTAATTATTATAAAACTTTTTTCACTATTATTATGATATTATATTAAAATGTTTTTAAAACCGAAAAACTCCCGTAGGCTCGGGTATTGAACATATGGCACATTTTTGAGTATTATGTTAAATTAAAAATAATGTAACTTATTATACTATTTCCGAAATAATTATTAAACAATGGTTTTATATCCGGTTGGGATATTATAAACCGTTTTCTTTAGGTTTTCACCGCAATTAAATAATATATTAATATTGTTTCTAAACTCATGATTTCGAATAAAATAATAGTGTATGCAAATTATTTTCATCATGTTAATACGATACCATGTCACGTTCCAATCTTGTAAATGATAAAATGATTTATATTATTTTTGTAGCACAGTTGTTTATGGTGAGGTCTTGTTAAATAAAAATAATATATATAAATTATATTAATTTCTTAGACCAATACTTAATGGCGAAAACGCTCGAATATATTTAATATATATTATTATTTGTCATTCGTCGTGAAACGTATTTATCGTACTTATTAATTATAAAATTCTCATCCTCGTGGGCACGTTCGTTTACTCGTTGATCTTTAGAGCATTTCCTTTAGGACGTTCTTTATTCCGTGTCGTCGTCACATATTCCATTTTATCCCTAATAATTATGTTGTAATTCTAGGGCATTCGTGAGCCGTGTCAGGCTAACGCTTGAGGTTCTAAATCTCATACTTGTGTGATACTACTTACTACGCAACGCATGTGAGTTTTCACGGCCCCTTTTACTGTTTTACAATTTGGGGGAGAAAGCATGTCGTAAACATTTTTGGTTATGTAATTCATATATGTTATCACTTGTTTAACTATGCGTACACATCTATCACTAAGTCCTCACATCGGACCGTTAATATGAACATAGCGAGGTAAGTTGAGTAGTACTACTGGGTTTGACAAACCTCACCCGCGTTAGTTGCGCTAACCCGACTGGATGTCGAACGGGTGCATTCTTGACCTAAACATGCACCATGGTTGATAGGCCTGGTGGGAGGCAAAAACATAAACAGTCAGCTGTTGGTTGCGAGCGCATTAGTTAACATGCTTATGGGTTAGCTACCTATTGATTTATATATTGAATGTACATTAACCTATTGAACTTTGTTGTAAACTGAAACCTGTGAACTCACCAACCTTGTGTTGACACTTTTCTTACATGTTTTCTCAGGACGCTAAGCTAAGGCACATGTGCACTTTAGGGCATGCATGGTGTCAACATGATGTATACAATAATTGTCAATATACTAAAAACTTATTATGTTTCCGTTATTGTTAGACTTGGGCGCGTTGTTGTGCGCATTTACTCTTTCGTTTTACGCTTCCGCACTTACTTTGATCATTTATGATATATTTTCATTTTACTCCCATATAGTGTCGTTCAATGTAACTAATGACTGAGATCCTAGTTTGTCACTTCCCAAACAGTAAAACTCCGTTAGTTGAAATTGAGGTTGTGACAACTATTCTGGAATCTCAGGTCACTGGTCTTCTTGAAACCGTTCGAAAGTCAAGGGAAGAATCTGAGACACAACATGCTCAGATAAATTCCTTGGTGCATGAAGTTACAGTTTTGAAAAGCCAGAGGACCGGAACTGAAGAGAGACTGAAGAATGTGTTGGCCCAAAATGAACTTATGATTAAAACTAATGAGCTGATTCTGGGACACAGAACTTCTTTAGAGGTGAGGTTTGACAAGCAGCATAAAGAACATGATGTGATGGTCAAGTTAGTCTACAAACTGACCGAGAAGCTTGCTGCTCAGGGGGAGAGATTGAAAGAGATGGAGAAGGAGAAAGAAAAACCATCAAAGCCTAGCGGTGATGAGGCTTGTCATCCGGTTGATCTAACCAAGGATGATGACAAAGACAAGGATCCTAAAGCCGATCCTAGTGGAAGTGAGCAACAAGCTTTGGATATTGTTCCAATTTCCACTGTGTCATTGGCTGAGGGGGAGTCTACTCAGCATCAAGGTGGAGGTGATACTTCTGGTGCTGGTGGTGGGAGTGAGAAAGGAAAGTTTGTGGCTAATGTGCTATACGGTCTATCTGATGAGGTCATATTAATGATTGAGCCAGACTATTCCAGGGAAGCACAAATCGATGCTCTCTATAATCTAGAAGAAGGAGAGATCGAGTCTGATGATGAGGGGGATGTGAAAGATGAATGGTGGTGGAGTTTCCCAAGGGTGACGGTGAAGGAGTGTATGAGCTTGAGGATGGAGATATTTTTGAGGCTCCAGCCTTTGAAGCTGCTTTCAACATAGGTTCAGTCGAGCCTTACAATGTTATTGAGGCTAGTGGTGCAGCAACCTCGACTGAAGCCTCTCACACTGATCCCCAACTTGTTAATCCCGAAGCATGGAAGAACAGATATCCGCAAGGATGGTTCACTAAGGATCAACCTCCAGTTTGGCAAAAGACATCTATCATAGACAAACATGGAGCAACAGGTATGATCTTGTCTATCAAGTTCGACGACAACAAGAAGCTGTTTGCCATCAATACTTGTAGACAACCAGTGAGGCGTTCAACTCATTTTCGAAGTACGATCTGGTGAACTTACCAAATCGTGAGCTGCTTGGTGACACTAGTCACGCAGTAGCAAAGGCTTCGTACGGTGCACTGCAAAGAGAGGTAATATCTGGGAACTTCGAGATGTTCAAGCCTCAAATGCCCAAGAGAGTCCGGAATAAGAATTTGATACATCCTGTGACTAACAGAAGCCTAAGGAAACTGGTCTACAACCCAGTGCTATGTGAAACCCCTGAGCAAGTTATCTCAGGATATCCTTGGTAACATGTGGTACTGGCACGTGGACCCAAAGACGGGCGAGGCGGTGGTTATTGGAAAGATGAGGTCCGCAAGTGGAAGCTTGGAGCCTAAGGAAATGATCAGATTCTTTGATGAAATCACTTTCATCAACTTCTTTGTGAAAGATCTGAAGGGTCTAAATGACAAGTACTGCATCTACACAGACGAATGGACGAAGCTTCAAGCATCAAGATACAACAAGTTAGTCAAGTTTTTTCTTGACTACAAGCTGAAGATGGGAAGCTAAAGCTGGTGGAGTTAGAAGACCGAAGATAATCCAGAGCTGTTGTCAAGGGGGAGTTTGTTGGAGCATGTTTGTGTGACAGACACTCTGGATGTTGTCTATGCTTTTGTATCTGTCTTTCTGTATTTGTATTTGTATGTCAGAGTCTGTACGAATTGGTTTATCGAGTTGTAAACATGTATGTAGGTACTTGTCAATTTTTTTTACTTTGTTAAGTGTTGTGCGCACTTAACAAGTGCGCAGGTTTTATTACTTGCGTACTTAGCAAGTACGCAAGAACATTGTCTACGTACTTGCTAAGTATGTAGGAACAAAGCCCTGCGCACTTAGCAAGTGCGCTGGCAGCAGGTCTAGTATATATAGCTGGTTTGTGGAGTTGTTATGTACGCACTCATTTGCACACTGTAACCGGCTGTGTTTATCAATAGATGAAGTTTAAAGTATCTTGTGTTTGTTGTCGGTTTACTTTGTGTTGTTTGATTCTCCACCTAGTCACGGGCATTCCACACCCGGTTAGACTAGCCAACGCACTTGCATGTGACGATCCGAGACACACGGGGACCTACACTTTCCAAGTTTGTTTGCAAAATTTTCTTTCTTGGATTGCTTCATGGTTTTGAAACATCCATAAAGCAGGTTTTTCAATTTATTGTTGGACTGAACAACATCGGGTTCAGTTAAAATACAATCATCACGGTTGCTAATAATATCTTTCTGAACCTTGGGTTCATCAAGCATTTCCTCAGAAACAACTCCATTAACTTTGATGTTATCATTTAGTTCAACAGAGTTACCTTCCTCATCACTCTCAGAAATTGAATTAGCCTTACTTGAAGACTCATCTAGACAGGATAGATCAATGTCAATTGGCCCGTTGATAAACTTGTCGTTTAGTGGTGGAGGAATGGCGTTGGTACCTAAACCTTGGCCATTCATTTGTCTGACTAATGATTCGTAATGTTCTACCACAAAACGTGAGTTTTTCAACTTCTCAAGTTTGCCCTTTAACTGCAAAATTTCATTTTGCAGTTTGGCCTGTTCAACATTCCTCTTTTCTAATGCTTTGTTTGCAACATCAAGGTGAAATTGTTCTTCCCTGATTGTAATTGAAAAATCATGTTTGACTTTCTTTAGATTTTCAATTGAATCCTTAAAACGTTTTTCATTTTCTTTATAGTTCAATGCTGCACAACGAAGCAGTTCGAGTTGATCATTAACTCGATCATTCTCATCTTTCAGAATCTTACAATTTAAACAAGAAACCGAAACATTAGAAAAAGCATTAGAATCTACCTCACTCGTGCTTGATGATTCTCCAATGGCCATCAGTTCGAATGCAGATTCTTGTTGAGTAGAAACTCCAGCTTCCTTTCTTTCTTCTTCCATAAGTTCAATAATTTCTGCCATCAATCCTATCTGTGTCTGTGAGACAATGGCATCCTCCAAGTGAACACCCCAGTCAAGACTGTCGTCCTGCTGAACTACCAAAGCACTTGATGTAGTTCCCTGATTTTGTCTCCGGTTGTTCTGATTGTTGTAACTTTGACTGTTTCCTGGACTAGGTCTAGTAAAATCAAAAGCCGGTGCTTTGTCCTTTTGACATTCCCTTGCAAAGTTTCCAAAGTTCCGACACTTGTAACATTTTGCCTTCGACTTGTCAAAGCCAACCCTTGCATTTGTATATCCACCTATGAACTACCTTCCGGTTCTATTTAGAACACGCTTAGCCCTTCTTAAAACCATCGCCATATTCCATTGAATATCCATATCCTCTATATCATCAGGATCAACTTGGTTGAAATCTTCTTCAATAGTCTCTGGATCTGTAAGCTTCCCACCAATGAAGTTCTCATAGGCAAGCATACATGATGAGAATAAAGTGACATGATCTTCAGCAATTTTTGCAATACCATTCTGATGAGCGGATGCTGAAGACGGACCTCTTGAGAAATTGGATCCTGAAGCAGCAAAACATGTTGAGTTTACACAACCATTGGTATGATTGTCTTCCTATGAAGACCTTCGCAAAAACAAAGCAATTCATGAACCTGAAGACGTAGAAGATTTCCCATAATAAATTGACGGATCTTGAACTTGACGTCAGTTACCGGTTTCTTTCTTTTTCAAATTCATATCATGTGCTTGAATCTTCCCTATCGTCGTGTCAATGGCCATTTCGTCGAACTTGTTTCTTTCCCATAGTAGGATTGTGTACATGTCAAACTTAGGAGGTAGTGCATCTAGAAACTTTTCCACTAACTCATCTTCAGAGTATCTCAACCTGTATGATTTCAATTCTGTCAATAAGCGATATAATCTAGAAATCAAGTCATTAGTAGACTCGTCTTCTAAATGCTTGAAACACTTATTTTGTTTTCTAAATAACCCCGAAAATTGTGAAACGTGCTTTCTTTTCTAAATCGTAAGCTTTCTTTTCTTCTTCTGTTAGTCTAGACAGAGGTTTGGGAATAGTTTCATCAAGGTATTCATGTGTTGGATATTTATACCCACCCAGAATGGGTATCCACATATTTGAATCATTGTACGAAACATATGCCTCGAATCTTGCTTTCCAAGAATGGGTATCCACATATTCACGTTTAACAACTTAGGTGGTTTTTGTGGAGTTCCTATTTCGTTGTCAAAGTTCAACAAACTACTTATATTCTGAATATTCGACATTGTGTAAGACTTAGTCAAAATTCAGAACAAAAATCCAACCGATGGTCTTGCGTACTTGTGCTTGGTCTTGCGTATTTGTTAACTACGTACGAAGATAATAACTTCGCACACAATAAGCCTTGCGTACTTGATAAGTACGCAGGAGCTAATCAAATACGCAGGATCTGATCCAAATTAGGTAAGTACGCCAAATCATCTTTTGAACTTTATATATCCACTGGACTGGTCAAACACTAACTGAGATTTATAGATTGTTGTCTATGAAGAATGTGGTGCAATCAAAGAATCAGTTTCTTGATTCTAAGCAACTCTTCATGAACGGATCATTAAAAAAAACCAACAAACAAAAGTGGATTTTGAGATTTTCAAGGATGAACAAGTATATGAACAAAGGTAAACCTCAGTTATGAAAATCACCAATGTGGGTTCAAAAGTAGGTAGATTGAAGAACACTTTGTCAGAAAATGTTCCTAACACACTTACAACACTCGAAAACAAGAGCAAAAGCTCTGATACCACTTGTAGGTCCCCGGGTGGGTGGATCATGATCGTGTGGGTGTGTAGTCTAGTCTACAAGAGTGCGGAATCCTCGTGACTAGATGGAACGAAAGACGACAAATGTAAACACGACAACAAACACAAGTAATCAAAATACACGGTCTATTATTGTAGCCAAGTGTTTACAATCACAAGTACAGGCTTTCCAATATTTCTGGAACTTAGACAAGAACCTAGTGCATACTTGTGTGTGTGAACAACCCTCTTACATACTGAAAACAACTCAGCTATTTATAGACCTGCTCCCTACATACTTGCCAAGTACGCAGGAAACTCCTTCATATGTACTTAGTAAGTACGCATGGTATGTATTGCGTACATAACAAATACGCAGGAACAACATCCTTGCGTATTTGTACAGTACCCAATACGTACTTACAACTGAAAGAAACAATAACAACAAGTACAAATACAGACATAAAAGATTATAACTCGATCAAGGACAAATACATACAGAAAGACTGAAATACAGATAAACAAAAGATTAGTACAATATCCAGAGTGACTGTTACAAAAGATGCTTCTACACATGCTCAGAAGGCACGAAATCAAAATACACATTTTCAACGTGTTCACAAATATCTGGTTTTGACACAGACATTGTAACACCTTAGGCAAATCCCATATCATTATGTTCTGTTCTGTCCACGGGAGAGATGCTGGGTTCATAAGGAATGCCCCGCCTCAAATACCATAACGCGTTTTGGGACTTAATGTACTGGATGAGAGGAGAACTCCACAGTTAAGCGTGCTCGGGAGGGAGTAATCCAGGGATGGGTGCCCTTGGAAATTTTCACCCGGGCAACTAAAAACAAATCCGTTAGCTCTTAGGGGGCAAATCGGACAATATTGTTGGTACGAGAGGCCGGATGCTACAAATGGTACATCCAGAAATCCAATACCTTATGTGGCTTTCTTATGGATTTGCTTATCAATGATTACAAACAAAATTTTCATTGATAAGCAAATCTATATAGAAAAGAAAGAACTTCAAGTTGAAAACATGGGTATGGATCAGAAAATTTTGTTTGTAATCATTGATAAGCAAATCCATAAGAAAGCCACAGAAGGTATTGGATATAACTCACATCCTCCGCCTTATTAAAGGTCAGGTAGATTTACTAATATGGTAGCTCCTCATGTTCCCACACCTTTTGTTTGTACTTTATCTGATGATGATTATATTAAGACTTCAGATTCTGACAATTTTGCTTCTTGTGCAGAGTCAGATTGTGTAAGTTTTAAAGATGTTTGTGATGAGAGTTCTAGTAAGAGAAATATTTTAAAAGAACATGAGTCGGATGAATGTAATAATATGTCTGTAACACCTTAGGCAAATCCCATATAGTTTTGTTCTGTTCTGTCCACGGGAGAGATGTTGGGTTCATAAGGAATGTCTCGCCTCAAATACCACAACGCGTTATGGGCCTTAATTTAGTGGATGAGAGGAGAACTCCACAGTTAAGCGTGCACGGATGGGAGTAATACAGGGATGGGTGACCCCTTGGGAAGTTTTCACTCGGCAACCAAAAACAAATCCGTGAGCTCTTAGGGGGCAAAGCGGACAATATTGTTGGTATGAGAGACCATTTGTAACATTAGGCATTTCAATCGAAACTTGTATTTTCAGTTGGATTCTCTCATCATCGAAACTAGTTGTTTCAGGATTTTATTATCTATCGAAACTAGGAGTTTCGGGCAATCTGTTCTCTATCGAAACTAGTAGTTTCGATCAGTGTTTTTGTCAACCGAAACTAGATTCTATTCAAGAAATTTTTTCTGTGAAATGGCTTCATCAAGTTCAAATGACTATGCTAGAGGGAACAAACCACTTGTCTTGGTGTCCACTAGAGACTTTGATGATTGGACCAAAAATATGAAGACTTTCTTTGAGTTCCATGGCCACACTCTTCTGTAGTCAATCATTGATGGTCCACATAAGCCAGTTACTACTAATACAGATGTTCAGCGTCCCAAGACTGTTGCTGAATATGATGAGAAGGATATTGCTTTAATTGCCAGAGACAAACAAAGCTTATGGATCTATTGCTATGTCTCTTCCTATGGATGTGTTCAACATATTTGCTAAGTATACCACCGCCAAGGATCTTTGGCTGGCTTTATGTACTAGATATGAAGGAAGTGCTGAGGTAAGGGAAAGCAAGAGAGATTTGATCAAGAAGTAGTATGAGATGTTTAGCAGTGTTCCTGGCGAGCCTATGTCTGAATTAATCAATCGGTTCTCAAGCATTGTGTCCAAGTTGAAGGTTTTAGGAACTGAGTATCCAACAATTGAAGATCTTACTGCTGTTCCAGCTGAGGTAATGTCTAGAATTTACAAATCTCAATCCTGTTTAAATGAAATTAAAAAATATAGATTTATCAACCAAGCTTTAGTCGATGAACGTGATCATATAAAAGTGATGTATGATTCTGTGGCTAAAAATTAAAAACTGTATTTAAAGAAAATTCGTGACATTTCTAGTGAAAACGGATCTTTAATTATGCAACTTACCACCCAAACCAATAATAATCAAATTTTAACTGAAAGACTTCAAAAGGTTGAAAAAGCAAATTTTCAAGTTGAAAACATGGGTGTGGATCAGAAAATTTTGTTTGTAATCATTGATAAGCAAATCCATAAGAAAGCCACAGAAGGTATTGGATATAACTCACATCCTCCACCTTATTCCAAGTCAGGTAGATTTGCTGATATGTCAGCTCCTCATGTTCCCACACCTTTTGTTTGTACTTTATCTGCTGATAATTATATTAAGACTTCAGATTCTTACAATTTTGCTTCTTGTGCAGAGTCAGATTGTGTAAGTTTTAAAGATGATTGTGATGAGAGTTCTAGTAAGAGAAATATTTTAAAAGAACATGAGTCGGATGAATGTATTAATATGTCTGTAACACCTTAGGCAAATCCCATATAGTTTTGTTCTATTCTGTCCATGGGAGAGATGTTGGGTTCATAAGGAATGCCCCGCCTCAAATACCAAAAACATCTCATACTACTTCTTGATCAAATCTCTCTTGCTTTCCCTTACCTCAGCACTTCCTTCATATCTAGTACATAAAGCCAGCCAAAGATCCTTGGCGGTGGTATACTTAGCAAATATGTTGAACACATCCATAGGAAGAGACATAATAATAGATCCATAAGCTTTGTTTGTCTCTGGCAATTAATGTAACACCCCAAAAATAATAATTTAGTAAATAACAACGCGATAGAGACTTAATCGTCGTAAAACAAAAGAAAAACGGACGGGCTTGGGCTCGACTCCAACGGGTCGAGCGAAGCCCAGGTATATGAGGGCCAAGACAGCCTTGAAGCTCTCATTTCTCACCAACACTTGCAAGCTAGAGAGAGAAAGGAGAGTCAGGTCTAGAGAGAGAAAGTCAACGGATCGACACGAAATTGAATGAGCACGTTACTACTGAGCTCGTGAGCAAAACCTCCGAATCAGAATCACAATCCAGGTAACGATTCGACCTTAAACTGAGTTTTTCTTCGTTTTGGGGTTTCTCGGGTTTTAGCTAAATAGGAGACGTTTTTATGGATGAAACTTGAAAATAAGCTTAGAACTAGCATTTAGAGTGAAAACCGCACCTTTTGATCAAAGAAAGTTGTAAGATTAGCATGATCGGATTAACATGCAAGAATTGCGGACTTGTCCAGGAAACATGTGCTGCGTACTTATCAAGTACGCAGTAGGGACGTCCTGCGTACTTACCAAGTACGCAGGAGAAAGATCATGCGTACTTACCAAGTACGCAAGAGAAAGGTCATGCGTACTTGTCAAGTACGCATGAGCAAGGCCCTGCGCACTTACTAAGTGTGCAGGCAGCAGACCAGTAAGTAAAGTCAGTATGTTTAGAATGATTAAACCGTTAGAGTCGGGGTTGGGTCTGATGTGTATTTAAACTACCTAATTCAGATCGTACGTGACGTCGTTGGGCCTTTGTTTAGGACAACCAAGACTAGCTTATCAAGTGAGTTCTATGTGCCCCCTTCTATGTTATGTGCAAATCATTTTAAATGTTTTGAGGCTGAAATGTATACACTAAATGAATAAAGGATATGAATGCTACTGTAATCATACGTGATATACAAATATATATTTATATATATATGAGAATGAATTAAGAATAAAGAATGAAACGTATGTTTACAAAGAATAAATGAAAGAATGGCATAACGTAAATAAATGAAATCTTGCTTTATAATTATTTATATTGCATGTTATGAATGTACGTATACGTTAGGACAGAAACGAAGCTAACGGCTACTTCTGTAGACGGACGACCACGTGACTATTTTGCAACCGGGAAAGATACGTTCCTTCGCAAGCTAGGACGTACAAAAAGCATAAATGGGCGGTCGAAGTAAATGCTAAAATAGTATAACGGTTGCATAAACAATAGTTCGCGTGGGAAGCGGATGCCTTAGGGCAGACGGGCGAATATGACGGACTACAACGGTAGGACGGGTAAGACGGACGGCCGAAGGTTGGCCGGACCAAAGTTAAGGCGGACGGTTTCTAGGACCGGACGAGTAAAAGGGCTACGACGGTAGCTTAAGGGCGTATGTCTTTGTGATATACGCAGTAAAAGACGGGTTGATCACCCTTATGTGTATGACCAATGAATGTTAAGGAAAGAAAAGGTGAATGCATATCTATGTAATCACATAAGAATGAAGAAAGAAAAGTAAAAGCTATGAATACGTATTTATAGAAATGTATGTATATAATTATGTATACTTATAAAGAAAAGAAAGATCATACTTAATAGTTTTAAACTAGAACTCACCAGCGTTAGCTGACTTTTAGTATACATTTCAGGTAAAGGAAGAAAAGGTCGTGCGATGGCGTGAAGGTTACCCGACACAAGACTGACATCCCATATTTATATGTTAAGACAATGTTTTGTATTTAATTGTTAAGACTTCCGCTGTTACGTCATGTAATATGAATGATGTTTGCTTCCGCTACTTCTGAATGTTTTAAATTTAAGCTCAGTATTTATGACTATGTTTATGAGTAAATCCAATAAGTGAGGTTACCCGGGGAAGGGGCCTTACAATTAAAGAAATATCCTTCTCATCATATTCAGCAACAGTCTTGGGACGCTGAACATCTGCATTAGTAGTAACTGGCTTGTGTGGACCATCAATGATTGACTGCAGAAGAGTGTGGTCATGGAACTCAAAGAAAGTCTTCATATTTTTGGTCTAATCATCAAAGTCTCTAGTGGACACCAAGACAAGTGGTTTGTTCCCTCTAGCATAGTCATTTGAACTTGATGAAGCCATTTCACAGGTTGACAAAAACACTGATCGAAACTACTAGTTTCGATAGAGAACAAATTGCCCGAAACTCCTAGTTTCGATAGATAATAAAATCCTGAAAAAACTAGTTTCGATGATTAGAGAATCCAACTGAAACTACAAGTTTCGATTGAGTAGTTTCGATTGAAATGCTGCAAAGGTTAGTTTCGATATAGATGAGACAAAAACACTAGTTTCGATTATAACTTTTCTTAGACAACAAGTACACACAAGAAGTTTCGATGAATAACTGAAAACAGAATGTGTCCCCCATTGTTTCAATACCTTCTTCCCCAAGCTTCAGAAAAACTCCATGGATGAACAGCTCCAAAAATCAAAATAATGAAAATAAGAACGCAATCCAGCGAAAATCTTCTAAAGGTGTTTCTGATAACGAATCCAATCTTCAAACCGAGAATCTCGAACAAATACACCCGAAAAAGATGAAACAGTGCCCGAAACTCAATGAAACAGTGCTCAGAACATCAGAACCAAAAAAACTTCAATCGGAGACTAAAAGGCACCTAAAATCGATCACACAACCTAATAATACTCAGAAATCAAGAGCATAAAGCTCTGATACCAATTGTAGGTCCTGATTCTTGACAGAATCATACAAACAAATCGATTACACACACACCTACGGAATAGATGTGTGTGGTGGTGAAACAGAGGCAAAAACAGTATGATGGTGAAGATAACAGGCTAACCACTCTTGAATAACAATACACCATGATATGAAATTGCAAGAACACAATGAATAAACTCAAAGCTTGTATTGATTCAAGGAAAACTTGTGAGAGAGAAAATGCAGGGTTACAGCCGTCACTCACACCCTTGGAAATCACTAACTAGGCTATTTATAGGAAGCTGGCAGACATCGAAAGTGTGACACCCAGTATTCCAGGTCAATACCCATAGTCATATTTCAAAGTTCATATTTTATATTTCCTGAAACATTATATTTGACATGGTATTGTCAGAAGTCTAGCAAATGAACACATGTCATTTTAAGAAATACTAGGTCAAAAACATTTATAACCCGCAATGTACGGTCATTGGTGATTATCAAAGTTATACAAGTAAAGCCTAGAGGTATAATTATTTTATACAAAGTATATATTGTTGACTAAATCTTTAAAGATTGACGCAAAAATGTTTGTTCACATGGTCTTAGTTTATTTCCTATATGTGAACATGTACGAATAGTTAAAGATATTAACTATGTCGGGATTCACTAGCAAATTATTAAAACTAGTCAAACTACACAAAACGTAGGACGTCTTATTAATTAAAGATATTGAGGCGAGTATTAATTTCGGGTAATATATCGCGTTAAAATCAATCACATCATCATCATGATTGCTTTGCTTACACAACACTCAAGCGGCATAATCATCATGATTATGACCAAGAGTGCAAGCAACTTAAAGATCACATCACCATCATTATATCTTTGCTTATACTCCACTCCAACATCAAGTTGTAATGATAATGACTTGTTGAGATCTACACTCAACCCCCGTTTCGTCTAATATAAATATATATATATGTATATATATATATATATATATATATATAAATATCTAGGTATATAGATATATAAAAAGTTTAAATCATAAAAGTCCCTACACCGGGTTTTATATTACGGGATCACCTATCGGGTTTACTCTAACTAGGACCGACCCGACTAATACTTAGACTACAACTAGTGAAATGACAAGACCCAAGCCCCCACACCTACCCCCTTTCTCGGCCGAATGGTCCAAGTGGGGGCCACCCACTTACAAACCCACAACTTCTTCATGATGATTGTCATAAAAGCCATGCTCATTCAACTAGAAATATAAGCTAAGATCAAATCAATCGTATCTAGTCATGATGGTAATGATGATGGAAAGTTGAACACTCCACTCCAACTCCATCTATTTCTCCCTATATGAATCGATTCATACACACACACACTTGCATTCTTTCAAAATCCAAGAGCAAAAATCTAGAGAGTTCTAGCTAGAAATTTGGAGATTCAAGGAAGCCTTGGAGGTATAAGGATCGGTTTTGCTAGCTTATCAAGTCATCATCACTTTCTAACCATTGTTCTTCACCTAGCTTTGTCTAGTGGTACAAAACCGACACAATCTTTATCTCCGTCTTTTATTCTTGATCTAAGCACGTTGTTCATCTTTGTAAACGAAAGGGTTTGGGGAAATTAATGATTTTTATAAAGAGTATCAAAGTGATAACCCGAAAGATTTAAGATTTGAATCATGTAAAGTGTGTATATATATATATAAGCCGAGATATATATACACATTTGTGTATATTTGAATGTAGATCATGGAACATGTCTCAATGTAACATCCCAAAATAAATGAGGATTTTAAATAACGGGTTGAACCGGGACGAACGGGATAAAAGAACGAGGCGTAACGGGCCGGGCCGGTTGGGCCGGCAAACTTGAAGGAAGGGGGGGTTTCCTCCCTTTAAATAGCCAACACACACACCATTTCTCTCATTTGCAAGAATCTAGAGAGAGAAACCGTAGAGAGAGAAAGTTGGCGGATCGACCCGAGATTGAAGGAGCTTGTTGCTACTGAGCTCGTGAGCAAAACCTCCGGATCAGAATCTCGAAATCAGGTAACACCCGAACCAAATCTGAGTTTTTGTTCGTTTTTGGGTTTTCGGGTATTTTCGGGAAAATGACGGGTTTTTATAAACCAAATGAGGAAAGGGTTATAAATCTGGAATCACGAAGGGAAAATACACGTTTTGAATGTAAAAAGTCCGGATCTTGACCAGGTCGGACCTGCATTGCGAAAGTTAGGGTTTTTCACGGGGAAGATAGCTGAGTTCTGCAGGTATCGAAACTAGAGTTTCGAGCGGCCTGCAGGTGTCGAAACTAGAAGTTTCGAGCGGCCTGCAGGTGTCGAAACTAGAAGTTTCGAGGGGCCTGCAGGTATCGAAACTAGAAGTTTCGATGGGCCTGCACCTGTCGAAACTAAGTAGTTTCGATAGGTCTGCATCAGTAAGTGAAGTCAGTGTATTCACCTGTAACAGAACGAGTAAACCGTTAGAGTCGGGATTTAGGTCTGATGTGTATTTAATTAATCAATTCAGATCGGAAGTGACGTTGTTGGACCTTTGTTTAGGACAACCGAGACTAGCTTATAAGGTGAGTTCTAGAAGCCCTCTTTTAAATGTTTTTATATAATGTTTTCGGGCTGGTGTGTACACGTATGAAATGTTGTTTTATAAAATGATTTGTTTATGAAACTACGTTTACGAAAGGAAATGATTTGGAACGAGGGGTTTATGGAAAGAAAGTTTATGAACGGAATGTTTACGAACGAATGTTATAAAGAAATGGTTTAATGAAAAGGTAAAGGGTTTTGAAAGTGAAGGAAAAGTTTTATGAAAAGAAAACAAAAAGGGGCAAAGGTTTTAAAGAAGTCATTACAAATCTAATCTGTCGAATGAATGGAATTGACGAATGAAGTCTGGGAATGTGATTCCCAGCCTTGTGGTAGATTATGGACAGTGAGCCATAGTTACCACAAGAACAACATGGGCAATGTCTTTGTGGCATGTCAATGGTTTTGATGTTGTACAACTGGTAAAGGGAGTAACGACGGTTACTCGGGTGATGACGATCATCCTAAGCGAACGAGGTAATGGGAAATCAATGACGGCGATACGTAACAGTTGATTTCCAAAGGAAAGATGCGTGTTGGGCAATGACGGCGATACGTAACGGTTGACCCCACGTATTGAATGGTAATGGGAAATTAATGACGGTGATACGTAACGGTTAATTTCCAAAGGAAAGATGCGTGTTGGGCAATGACGGCGATACGTAACGGTTGACCTCACGTAGTATATGGTTGTGGCAATGACGGCGATACGTAACGGTTGCCCACAACATTAAAGGTTCCTACGGGGACATAGAGACGCGTAACGATACAGATTTAGATAATAATGTATGACTTAAATGAATGTTAATGTTTTAAACAAATGATTGTGTTTAAATATGCGAAGGTTTACGAATGAAAGGCCCTGTTTTCTTATACGAATGTTAAACCCTATTGAATGTTTGAATGATGAACCATTTCTTAAAACGAACGAAAACTAGAACTCACCAGCGTAGCTGACGTTTTTAAGTGTACACATTCAGGTTAAGGCAGGTTATGAGGATGGACGGTGATGCTTGGCTAGAGATGAAGAGTTATCCGACTGTTTTTGAAGACTGGCATCCCGTTATGTTTAGTTATGATGTAATTATGTTTACGCTTCCGCATGTATGAATAACGATTAAGTTATGTTTAAATAAAATTTCCGCTGCGTTATCTGATATTCATGTTTAAGAACTGCTTGTGAATGAGTAAATCCAATAAGTGAGGCTTCCCGGGTTTGGGTCCTCACAAGTTGGTATCAGAGCAATAGTTTGAGAGATTCGGACACTCCCAGTGTCTGAACTTAAACTTTGAATGGGACCGAAAGCGGATGCCAGTACGGGTAACTCGAGCCACAGCATCAGGTATGAAAAGTAGAGTATGTGTATGTAGTATGCCTTAGGAAGAGTTAGGAAAGGACTTGTGTTCTGATGGAATCACAAAGGTGGTCAAATAGAAATCGAAAGGTAGTGTAATGGTTAATTACAGATGGCCAGTGTATATTAACATCTTACAGTACTTATTGAATTTTATTTGTTAACTAGCGTGATGACATTAGATTCCTTGTCTTTTAAGAACGAAATGGAGGGAAGAATAGGCGGAAGGCGTGGTGAGGGTCGTACCGGATGACACGGTAGGATTCCCGCCCACCAAGTTATAGTGAAAAGGCCAGAGTTCTTGCGGAACCGGAAGGTAGTGCGCATGAGACCGTACGAGTGTGATGCGAAATGTCCTCCGTTGTGTTGACTTAGAGCGAAAGTGGTAAGAGGTGTCGATGAGAATGCCGGGACAAAATCTCAACTTTGAAGGGACGCGAGTATTAGAAAGTGTTATAAGAGGAACTAGAATGCTCGAGTAAGGTAAATTGGTAATTTCGTTTGGATCCGCGAAATTGTGAATTTACAGGTGCACGTGCATGATGGTGAATCTTATGGTATTGATTAATGCTTACGTATCAGAGTTGATCCAATTACTCAACCACGACTACGAGATGTTAGTCACCCGAGTAACGATTAAGGAGATTGATGAACATCATTAGTAATGGTAATGATGTCAAAGATGGTGTACCTTACAACGGTGAATGATGTCAGCAAGTACGAGCCACAGACAAGATGAGGAGGAATGAAACTTCGGTTTACCTAAGTCAGACGAGCATACGTATGAAGGATGCCAAGGAGCTAGGATGGGCTACGCTTAGCGCAAACACGTTCTGATGAATAAGAATCGGTCTACTGTTGAAGTATGCATGAGCATGAAAGAAATAACCACACTAGTGTATGTCCAAAGAATATATGAGTGCATGAATGCACAAATGGCATCTTTCTATGTAGAAGACAGTCCAAGACAACTAATAAGAGTATCTGCTGAAACGAGAAAATAGGTATACCAACAACAACAAGAGACGGGAACCACGATGTTAATTAGGGCGTGCAGACTAAACCAAATCAAACCAGATCTGACCCAAGGATTGTTGGTCTATAATGAATGTGAAAGACAAGTTTTGACCAACAATGTGAAGTAAGGCAGTGGCACTAAGAAGAAATTAAAGGCGACTCAGAGAACGCTCTACTAGGGCTGAGTCTAATCAATAGCCGCGAGGGTTGCTAGAATTGGAAAGCCGTTGAGGGACCCACTGAAACTAGAAAGGAAATGAAAGTACAAGTGTCACCGTACGTGTCATCTATCCATAGTAAGACCAACGAATGTGACTTTAGAAGAAATGCATGCAGAAAAGGCTAACGGAAACGAGTAGCTAGAGAATATATATTGTCGGTCAGATGGGATGCCAATCCCTAAGACCATCCAGTGATATGTAGGAATAAGGGTGTTCAATGAACCAACGATGTGAAACGTAAAACCTGACAAGTACGTTTGAAAGAAAGACTAGAAGGAGATTGTGTATGAAGATATGAATGAAAAGTTCGAGTGACTAGTGTGCCATCTGAATGAATACCTTCCCGACAAGTTGAGTGTGATAAGGGATACCTCATATGTTTGGGGGATACCCGATACGGTTCCTACGGGGACGAAGCGATACGGTTCCTACGGGAACGAAGCGATACGGTTCCTACGGGAACGAAGCGATAAGGTTCCTTCTGGAATGAAGTATATGGTTCCTTAGGGAACGAGACGATGTGGTTCCTTCGGGAATGAGATGGTACGGTACCTTAGGAAACTTGATAGTAGGAATCATTCAGGAACGGGATATTATGATTCATTCGAGAACGACATGGTATGGTCCTTCAAGGACGAATGCACCATGGACAGCTTATGAGGTATGCACAATGATCCAAATAGTTGAGAGACGATCGATAGGAACCGTTCAGATGGAAAGGTGGATAACCTGAACGAGGAGTTGAAATTATGGCCAAGGAGTCTTCTGTGGACGACTCCGAGTTTGATAAGACATTTCACATAGAATGACGATATAAGAACCCTAACGGTTAGATGTGAAAGACCGACTAGGGATGTACGATGCTGAAAAAGATAACGTCTATCAAGAACGAGAGAGGTATAGTCAAGATTACACAAGGATCTGTCAACGGGAGAGTGATTGCATATACGTCGCGGCAGTTGAAAGTTCACGAAGTCAATTATCCGACTCATGATTTGGAACTTACTGCTGTCGTATTTGCATTGAAAATATGGAGGCACTACCTCTATGGGGTGAAGTTTACTATTTACTCCGACCACAAAAGTTTGAAATACTTCTTCGAACAAAGAGAGCTTAATATGAGGCATAGACGATGGTTGGAACTTCTGAAAGATTATGACTGTGAAATCATATACCACCCTGGAAAGGCAAACGTGGTGGCTGACGCTCTAAGCCGAAAGGATGTGCCTACTCCTATTAGAGTGAAGGCTTGCCAGTTGGTGGTAACTTCAGATGTGATGAGAGAAATTGAAAAGGCTCAAGATGAGGCACTTAAAGAGGAAAACATAAAGAAGGAAAGGATGGTTGGCCAACAGGACAAGTTGGAATATAACACCCTTGGTGTTAGGACACGTTTTGGGCGGATATGGATACCTATGGGTGGCGAGCTTAGGACCAAAATCTTGGATGAGGCTCATAAGTCTCGTTACTCTATCCATCCCGGTACCAATAAAATGTACCAAGATCTGAGGAGGGAATACTGGTGGCCTGGAATGAAATGTGACGTGACGAAGTATGTAAGCAAGTGCTTGACTTGCTCGCAAGTAAAGGCCGAGCACCAGAAACCGTATGGAAAGATTCAACCACTTGATATACCGGAATGGAAGTGGGAACACATTACCATGGACTTCATAACTAAGCTACCTCGCACAGCTAAAGGTCATGACACCATTTGGGTAATTGTGGACCGTTTAACGAAGAGTGCTCATTTCCTACCTATTCGCGAGACGTTCTCGTCGGAAAGGTTAGCGGAAGTGTTTATTAATGAAATAATAGCACGGCATGGGATGCCATAGACGATCGTATCTGACCGGGACACACGATTCACATCGAAGTTCTGGAAAAGATTTCACGAGGCGATGGGCACGAGGCTTAATATCAGCACAGCATTCCACCCGCAAACGGATGGTCAGTCCGAAAGGACCATTCAGACATTGGAGGATATGCTTCGTGCTTGTATTATCGACTTCGGTGGCAGTTGGGACAGCCATCTGCCGTTAGCTGAATTCTCCTACAACAACAGTTATCACACGACGATAGGTATGCCGCCTTATGAAATGTTGTATGGGAGAAGATGCAGGACCCCGGTTTGTTGGGGTGAGATTGGACAGAAGGAATTGGGAAGTCTCGAAGTCGTTAAAGAAACATCGGAAAGGTTTGATCAGATCAAAGCACGCATGAAGGCCGCCCAAGATCGTCAGAAATCCTATGCGGATAAACGACGAAGGCCTATTGAGTTTAATGTTGGGGATAGAGTAATGTTGAAAATGTCGCCTTGGAAGGGAATCATACGATTCAGAAAGAGAGGAAAGTTAAGTCCGAGGTTTATCGGACCATTCAGGATTATGGCACGGGTTGGTGAAGTCGCATATCGGTTGGAATTGCCTGATGAGTTAAGTGGGATTCATCCTACCTTCCATGTATCACACTTGCGAAAGTGTTTGGCAGATGAATCGGCTCACGTACCACTTACGGACATCGAGGTCGACAACAGCCTTAACTACATCGAAGAACCTGTGGCCATCCTAGACAGGAAAGAGAAACGTTTACGTAACAAAGTTATCCAGTTGGTTAAAGTCCAGTGGAAGCACCGGAAGGGATCGGAAGCTACATGGGAAACGGAGACGGAAATGAAGGAGTCGTACCCTCAACTGTTTGACTTATGATAGGTTTCGGGGACGAAACCTATTGTAAGGGGGGTAGACTTGTAACATCCCAAAATAAATGAGGATTTTAAATAACGGGTTGAACCGGGACGAACGGGATAAAAGAACGAGGCGTAACGGGCCGGGCCGGTTGGGCCGGCAAACTTGAAGGAAGGGGGGGTTTCCTCCCTTTAAACACACACACCATTTCTCTCATTTGCAAGAATCTAGAGAGAGAAACCGTAGAGAGAGAAAGTTGGCGGATCGACCCGAGATTGAAGGAGCTTGTTGCTACTGAGCTCGTGAGCAAAACCTCCGGATCAGAATCTCGAAATCAGGTAACACCCGAACCAAATCTGAGTTTTTGTTCGTTTTTGGGTTTTCGGGTATTTTCGGGAAAATGACGGGTTTTTATAAACAAAATGAGGAAAGGGTTATAAATCTGGAATCACGAAGGGAAAATACACGTTTTGAATGTAAAAAGTCCGGATCTTGACCAGGTCGGACCTGCATTGCGAAAGTTAGGGTTTTTCACGGGGAAGATAGCTGAGTTCTGCAGGTATCGAAACTAGAGTTTCGAGCGGCCTGCAGGTGTCGAAACTAGAAGTTTCGAGCGGCCTGCAGGTGTCGAAACTAGAAGTTTCGAGGGGCCTGCAGGTATCGAAACTAGAAGTTTCGATGGGCCTGCACCTGTCGAAACTAAGTAGTTTCGATAGGTCTGCATCAGTAAGTGAAGTCAGTGTATTCACCTGTAACAGAACGAGTAAACCGTTAGAGTCGGGATTTAGGTCTGATGTGTATTTAATTAATCAATTCAGATCGGAAGTGACGTTGTTGGACCTTTGTTTAGGACAACCGAGACTAGCTTATAAGGTGAGTTCTAGAAGCCCTCTTTTAAATGTTTTTATATAATGTTTTCGGGCTGGTGTGTACACGTATGAAATGTTGTTTTATAAAATGATTTGTTTATGAAACTACGTTTACGAAAGGAAATGATTTGGAACGAGGGGTTTATGGAAAGAAAGTTTATGAACGGAATGTTTACGAACGAATGTTATAAAGAAATGGTTTAATGAAAAGGTAAAGGGTTTTGAAAGTGAAGGAAAAGTTTTATGAAAAGAAAACAAAAAGGGGCAAAGGTTTTAAAGAAGTCATTACAAATCTAATCTGTCGAATGAATGGAATTGACGAATGAAGTCTGGGAATGTGATTCCCAGCCTTGTGGTAGATTATGGACAGTGAGCCATAGTTACCACAAGAACAACATGGGCAATGTCTTTGTGGCATGTCAATGGTTTTGATGTTGTACAACTGGTAAAGGGAGTAACGACGGTTACTCGGGTGATGACGATCATCCTAAGCGAACGAGGTAATGGGAAATCAATGACGGCGATACGTAACGGTTGATTTCCAAAGGAAAGATGCGTGTTGGGCAATGACGGCGATACGTAACGGTTGACCCCACGTATTGAATGGTAATGGGAAATTAATGACGGCGATACGTAACGGTTAATTTCCAAAGGAAAGATGCGTGTTGGGCAATGACGGCGATACGTAACGGTTGACCTCACGTAGTATATGGTTGTGGCAATGACGGCGATACGTAACGGTTGCCCACAACATTAAAGGTTCCTACGGGGACATAGAGACGCGTAACGATACAGATTTAGATAATAATGTATGACTTAAATGAATGTTAATGTTTTAAACAAATGATTGTGTTTAAATATGCGAAGGTTTACGAATGAAAGGCCCTGTTTTCTTATACGAATGTTAAACCCTATTGAATGTTTGAATGATGAACCATTTCTTAAAACGAACGAAAACTAGAACTCACCAGCGTAGCTGACGTTTTTAAGTGTACACATTCAGGTTAAGGCAGGTTATGAGGATGGACGGTGATGCTTGGCTAGAGATGAAGAGTTATCCGACTGTTTTTGAAGACTGGCATCCCGTTATGTTTAGTTATGATGTAATTATGTTTACGCTTCCGCATGTATGAATAACGATTAAGTTATGTTTAAATAAAATTTCCGCTGCGTTATCTGATATTCATGTTTAAGAACTGCTTGTGAATGAGTAAATCCAATAAGTGAGGCTTCCCGGGTTTGGGTCCTCACACTCAACATGTGATAACTTTAAAGATCTAAAAATATAAAGACATGTAAAGTATATGTATATATGCAACCGTAATATATACATATGTGTGTATAACTATAGTTTGATCATAGAATGTTTTATGAAATGTTTAGATGATTTGAAAACATACATATATATGCTTATAACTTGGTGATATCTAGTAACAAAACATGAAAGGTGAATATGTATGTACATGTGTCAAAATATATATGTACATGCATGTTATGGAGTATGTTTATAAAAGGGTTCATGTTATTTGATATAAACATGATTAAGAATATGCATGTATATGTACATATATAGGTCATAGTAATATATATGTGAATGTTCTAAATGGTTAACTTGGAAAGATTTGTATATATATATGGTTTTGGATAAAATTATGATATATATATATATATATGTTGATGTGCTGTTTTAGTGCATCATGGAATTGATTGTGAAAATAATGCTTAGTATCAACACAAGAACATTTATATGCGCACGTATGGTCAAAAATGGATAAGGTGTATATGTGCATGAAACCAATGGTTAAGTTTGGTTAAAAATAAATAATCTCATGACATCGTGAAATAAATATGAATATATGTAGTGATGTAGGAATACCTGTATGCATGTATTTGATGAAAATAAATAAAGATGTATGCATGATGAACATAACTAAGTTAATAAATGTCGTTCGGAATAAAAGTATTTGCATGTTGACGTAGTAACGTGGATTGTACGTACGTAGAATAAATAACATGCACGGATATACTTGAACGATATTTGAAATTTTATATAATTATTTTTAAGAAATAATTATATGTTTATACGTGAACTATAATGTGAATATATTATAAGTTGTTACAAAAATAATATTTATTTTTGGTAAACATAATAAGTCACCAATATGGAAACCTATTATTTTCTTAGAAAATATGTAAGCGTCTAGACTGGAATAATAATCACCAATGAGTCGTCACGTGAAAACATTGTTTTACCAAACAAAGCAGTGCTTAACGGGATTCGTTACGTCAGGTGAACAACTTGCATTTAAGACGAGTAGTCTTATCACATAAGTATCCTTGCATGATTAGGATACGGATAGACAGGAACTATTAGCACCCTGATAATTGCTAGGATTTCATCGGACACAAGGTTAGTTCACGACCCCCTTTTATCTTTTTACTGTTTTGTAAACGTCGGGGGAGAAACATACTTACTTAATATGTTTTGAAAACATGAATACTCTGGTTTAACTCCTTGTGAGTTTCACTGTCCCCTTTTTCGGGTTCTGAAATGTTTTGGGGAGGAAAAATATATTTGTAACAGTTTTCATATAATGAAGGAACAATGACCATACCGTATGTTTACATGAGGAACAATAGAGCGCTAAAAGTCCTCGGAACAACATTAACATTTTGTAACCATTAGCTATGGTCTTAGCCTGGGATTATGTGAATAGTACTATTGGGGTTGACGCCCCCCGGTCATGGTTAATTACGCTAACTAGGGGTCTATATGGCCAATTGACCGCATATTGTCTTATTCTCGTGGTATAGTGAGGGAGGGGCATTCATTTGTCATGTGTAGAAGCATGTTTTTGTAACTATAGATTAAATTCTATGTATCAGTGTACTAGGCTAGTACGCAGGAGGGTGTTCCTGCGTACTTAGCTTGTTCACCAGTTTGGTCCTGCGTACTTAGTAAGTACGCAAGGCTTTTGCCTTGCGTACTTGTCAAGTACGCATGACCAAACCCTGCGTACTTAGACAGGTACGCAGGTAATGTTCCTACCACTATAAATAGAAGACTTGTCTTCATTTGTAGGTGGAACTCTGGAACTGGGTTGAGAGGTGTCCGGGTCGGGACGAGCTCTCCCGAACCTTGGACCGTGAGCTTAGATGAGAGATGTGTGCTACTTCGGCATGTAGTCTGTAATACGGGATGACTTCTATGTTATGGATTACGTGTCGTTTCATTATCTTTTGTATTTGTTTGTCTTTCTCTGTCTCGTTTCTTGGTTCCCACACAAATCACAGAACAGGTCCGTGTATTTTCGCTGCGCGACGAGGCTCCAGGGACCTACATCAAGGTTTGGTTACGGTATCATGTATTAACATATTATTATTTGTATTCGTAGCTAGTTTACAAATGGGGTCTGCCGGTCGTTCATTCATGGTTCAATGCATTGGGTATTTATAAAGGGTTTAATGGGTCGGTTAAGTACCCATGGTTCAATGCATTGGTTACTCATTAAAACTAGTTATTTTTATGACGGTTAAGTCATGTGTACGTTTTCGGTGAAAACTTCTTATTTTATGACGGTTAAGTCATGTGCATGTTTTCGAAGAAAACTACCTATTTTATGACGGTAATGTCATGCGCATGTTTTCGGGTGAAAACTAATTATTTTTATGACGATTAAGTCATTTGCATGTTTTCGTAGAAAACTAACTATTTTATGACGGTAATGTCATGCGCATGTTTTCGGGTGAAAACTACTTATTTTTATGACGGTTAAGTCATGATTATGTTTTCGGTGAAAACTACTTATTTTATGACGGTAATGTCATGTGCATGTTTTCGGGGAAACTACTTATTTTTATAACGGTTAAGTCATGCATATGTTTTCGGTGAAAATTACTTATTTTATGACGGTTTGGTCATATACATGTTTTTGGGAAAAACTACTAGTACTGAAACAACTAACTCTATGAACTCATCAACTTTTGTGTTGACACTTTCAAGTATGTTTCTCAGGTAACCCTTAGCCATGGCACGGTTGGAATAGGCTAGCTATGCTGGATTAATTCCTAGTAGCTGGAAGGATATAGATTATCAAGTCTCAAGACTATCGTTGATCTAGAAGAACTTAGATCATTGTATTGCTTAGTCTTAGTATTTGCGTATGTATTAAAGTCTTAGAAATAACTATTACAGCTTGCGCAATCATGTAATTAACCGATCGTTGCAACCCTTATTTATTTATTAAGTAAATAAATTTGGGGGTGTGACAGATTGGTATCAGAGCAATGGTTTTAGAAAATTAGGTTCCCTTAGTAACACCTGGGCTCTAACCGGACTCATTTAGGGACCAAGATTTCTAAGACTTGCATCACACTAAGAACACCCAAGACTTGAGTATAGAAATTTCAACCGCTGCTAAACAACTTGTGTATAGAAATTTCAACCGCTGCTAAACAACTTGTGTAGACTATTAGTGTATGGAATTACACTAGGGTATCATTAACTACACTAATACTTAATACGATTACATGGCTCATGTAATGAACGCTTAGCACGTACAAATAAGACACCTACGATGTTTCTCAACAAAGTGTCACTGTTCGGATTACGAATCAAGGATGACGGGTACTCAGCACACTATAACCCTAGAAGATCGAGTTACGAGCTGAACTTGGGAGACGACGGTAGTAATCGCCAGTTACCAATCTTGGTATCACAACATGCTGAATCCGTACCAGAACCTGTATCTATACCTGCACCACACCTACAAAAATAATATTTATTTTTGATAAACATAATAAGTCACCAATATGGAAACATATTATTTTCTCGAAAAATATGTAAGCGTCTAGACTGGAATAATAATCACCAATGAGTCGTCACGTGAAAACACTGTTTTACCAAACAAAGCAGTGCTTAACGGGATTCGTTAAATCGGGTGAACAACTTGAGTTTAAGACGGGTAGTCTTAACACATAAGTATTATTGCATGATTAGGATACAGATAGATAGGAACTATTAGCACCCTGATAATTGCTAGGATTTTATCGGACACATGGTTAGTTCACGACCCCCTTTTATCTTTTTACTGTTTTCTAAACGTCGGGGGAGAAACATACTTACTTAATATGTTTTGAAAACATGAATACTTTGGTTTAACTCCTTGTGAGTTTCACTGTCCCCTTTCTCTGGTTCTGAAATGTTTTGGGGAGGAAAAATATATTTTAACAGTTTTCATATAATGAAGGAACAATGACTAGACCGTATGTTCACAAGAGGAACAATACAGCGCTAAAAGTCGCTGGAACAACATTAACATTTTGTAACCATTAGCTATGGTCTTAGCTTGGGATTATATGAATAGTACTATTAGGGGTGACGCCCCCGGTCATGGTTAGTCGCGCTAACCAGGGGTCTATATGGCCAATTGACCGTATATTGTCTTATTCTCGTGGTACAGCGAGGGAGGGGCATTCATTTGTCATGGTTTGGTTACGGTATCTTGTATTAACATATTATTATATGTATTACTAGCTAGTTTACAAATGGGATCTGGCGGTCGTTCATTCATGGTTCAACGCATTGGGTATTTATAAAGGGTTTAATGGGTCGGTTAAGTACCCATGGTTCAATGCATTGGTTACTCATTAAAACTAGTTATTTTTATGACGGTTAAGTCATGTGTACGTTTTTGGTGAAAACTACTTATTTTATGACGGTAATGTCATGCGCATGTTTTCGGGTGAAAACTAATTATTTTTATGACGATTAAGTCATTGTTTTCGTAGAAAACTAACTATTTTATGACGGTAATGTCATGCGCATGTTTTCGGGTGAAAACTACTTATTTTTATGACGGTTAAGTCATGATTATGTTTTCGGTGAAAACTACTTATTTTATGACGGTAATGTCATGTGCATGTTTTCGGGGAAAACTACTTATTTTTATGACGGTTAAGTCATGCATATGTTTTCTGTAACATTTCGGATTTTAGTACTCATATTTCAATTCAATGTAATGCAATTTCAAAACTCAATACTCGTGCAATGTCTCATTATTTTATCGCCGTAAATTAAATGCAATGACTCTATACAAATTCGCAAGTTTTACTCAATTATATACATTTAAACGCTATGCAAGAAACTATATATTTCAAACTTATCAAACCTGAAAAGTCAAGGACTAAAAATTGAAAAATTATCAAGAAACCCTAGTTAGCACGGTCGTGCTTCGTCCTAGCACGGTCGCGCCAAGTGCCTCGGCACGATCGCGCGACTGGTCCTGGAACGATCACGCCTAGTGCCTGAGCACGGTCGCGCCTTTCTTGGCACGGTCGCGCCTGCGTAACAGTCGAAACGTAAATGTGATTTCAAAACGCTCAATCGTTCGAAATTCAAATCCGATTACGTTTCTTTTTCCATTAACGTGAGTTATACCATTTTCAATTACTCAACGCCTCAGTTTCACGCTATCAATTTCGAATTCTCTCTCAAACAATTCAAGCAAAACTCGAATCCTATTCTGAGATGCAAATTCTCCCGATCAAGAAAGGATTACGCATCTCCCGGATCTCTCCAAGACTCTGGACTCTCTGGCCTAGCCGGAATTGCAGCTGAAGTCGCCGAAAGCCGTTCTCTCCGTCGCCGGAACTCCCTTCTACCGATCGTTACCACTTCCTTCCTGTTTTAGGTAAGTATACTCTCCATCTCATTCGTTTCAATATTATCATCAAAAGCCCCCTATTAATCTGGGCTTTCATTACAGAAATCGTTCGAATCAGAATTGTTATTTTAAATAAAAAGGATTTAATCGATTCCACTCTTAAACACGATTTCCATGCAATTAAATTATATGAAAAGACTCGTAATAACCCTTTAATCAAAAGCCCTATCAATTCCATCGTTATAAATACAAAAATTTCTCGATTCGTGTCTGATTTGGATTAGACACAGCCGCGCTAATCATCTAGCGCGACCGTGCCTCATAGTGCACGGTCGTGCCGACTAGCAGCGCGGTCGTGTCCTCCTGTCCAGACCTTGTCATGCCCTCTGGGCTAGTCTCTGTTGTGTCTAAAGATCATAGACACGACCGTGCCGGGCCAAGGCACGGTCGTGCCTGTTGATTCGTCTAGATTGTGCTCCTGTTGATCAACCCGGTCGCGCCCCGACTAGCGCGGTCGCGCCCGTGGCTCGAGCACGATCGTGTCCTTCCGAGGCACGGTCGTGTGTGTGACTCAGAAACTTTAACAAAATTATAATTTTATATTTTTCAATCAATAAATGTCTCAAATTTTATAAAAACCTTTTGCTATAATTTCTTGTTCTAAATGTCTAAGCTTAAAGGTTGAAAATTCTAAGCTTCAAGACAAAGTCGAACCCCTTCGTATTGCAGCGTTAAGCTACAAGGAAAATGAAAAATGATTTAAAGATTCAATTGAAACGTTGAAGAAAGAAAAACGTGATTATTCACTTAAAATCAGCGATCAACAGTTTCACTTGGATGTTGCATACAAGGGGTTAGAGAAAAGGAACAATGAGATCAACAAGCTGCAAAATGAGATCTTACCGTTGAAATGTACTAATGAGAAGTTGAAACATTCTTGTTTTGTGATGGAACACTACGAGTCTGTAGTGTGGCAATTGAATGGCTTAGGATTGGGTACTAATGCTATTCCTCCACCAGTTAGCGGGAAATTTGTCAACGGCTTAATAGACATTGATTTGTCTTGCCTTGATGAGTCCTCAGGTAAGGATGATTCTTCTAACAAGGATGATTCCTCAAGTAAGGCTGACTCCGCATCTAATGAGGAGTTCTTTACTGCTTCTGATGATGGGTCTGAAAGCACCTGCCCTGAAGGAGTAGTATCTGAGGAGTTGTTATGTGAACAGAAAATTAAGAAAAACATTATCACTAATAGTGACAATTGTATTTTGACTGAACCCGATATCATTGAATCAAATAATAAATTAAAGGTAATGCTTTATGGGAGTATAAACACATTAATCAAGTTAAGAAAGAAGCTTTTTCAGCTCATTATGGGCTTGGTTATAAAGAAAATTTGCAAAAGTATTATACTGCCAAAAACCAATCTTTATCGGGTGAAACTCCTGTTCACCAACCAACTCCTCCTGCTCATAATGCTGAGTCATCTAATGCCAGATCTAGTGAGACTTACAAGAGGACTTACACAGACAAGAGGACTTGCTTTCACTGTGTGAATTGTCGTTCTTCCTGGGTCTGCAAGTCAGTCAAAGAGAGGATGGCATTTATCTGCATCAAACTAAGTTTGTGCAGGACATCTTGTCAAAATACAAGATGAATGATTGCGGTACTTATGGCACACATATCCCCGTCAATCATGGTCTGTATCCTGACAAAGATGGAAAGGATGTGGATTGCAAATTGTACCATGGGATGATCGGATCTCTTATGTATCTCACAGCTTCAAGGCCAGATATAATGTTTGTTGTATGCTTGTGCTCAAGGTTTCAGTCACAACCGAAGGAGTCCCATATGATAGCTGTAAAGAGGATTTTCAGATACTTGAAAGGGAAACCCCGATTGGGTCTTTGGTACTCTAAGCAGCAGTCTTTTGACTTCAAACCCTACACTGATTCAGATTATGGCGGTTGTAACCTTGATAGAAAGTCAACTTCTGGTAGATGTCAATTCTTGGGAGACAGACTGGTTTCCTGGCAGTGTAAGAAGCAGTCAACGGTTTCTGTCTCAACATGTGAAGCAGAATACATTGCTGCAGCTAGCGGTTGTTCTCAAATATTGTGGATTCAGCAGCAATTGAGAGACTACGGCTTGAACTTCACTGGAACTCCTCTGTTCATTGACAACAATGCCACAATTTCCATCACAAATAACCCAGTGAAACATTCCAAAACTAAACATATTGAAATTCGCCATCATTTCATCCGTGATTGTGTTGAAAAGCATCTCATTGAACTTGTAAAGGTTCACACGGATGACAACCTTGCTGACCTTTTCACTAAGGCGTGACAATCTGGACTTTTATGACCGATCTCGTTTTGAGCATCTTGTCAACTTAATAGGAATGTTCAATCCAGAGTGAAAAACTTATTTTTTCTTAAATCAATTCAATTCATGAAAGTTAAATTTTATTTCTTTTAAATTTTCTGTAAAGTTCTTTTAATTTTCAAATATTTTATAAAAATTCAAACAAAATAGTAAATGGTCAAAAAGTCATCGCATACGCTTCTCGTCAACTGAAAATCCACGAGAAGAACTACACGACTCATGACTTAGAGTTGGGAGCCATGGTATTTGCACTAAAGATATGGAGACATTACTTGTATGGTACCAAATGCACCATCTATACCTATCACAAGAGTCTTTAGCATATCCTCGAACAGAAAGAGTTGAACATGCCACAACGTCATTGGGTTGAACTCTTAAATGACTATGACTGTGCAATCAGATATCATCCGGGGAAGGCTAATGTGGTAGCCGATGCCCTAAGCCGTAAGGACACCAAACCTAAATGAGTTCTAGCATTACAACTTACTATTCACACCGGATTGCCTGACAAAATCCAAAGTGCTCAACTTGAAGCCCTTAAAGAAGAAAACCTTCCGATGGAAGCCGCACGCGGTATGGAAGAACAACTGGAGGTCAAATCAGATGGCATTTAGAGCGAATATGGGTTCTAGTGTATGGGAACTTAAGAGAACTGGTTATGGATGAAGCTCACAAATCTCGATACTCTATTCATCCAGGTTCTAACAAGATGTACCACGACCTAAAGGTGCTATATTGGTGGCCAAAGATGAAAACTGACATAGCCACCTATGTGAGCAAGTGCCTGACTTGCGCAAAGGTCAAAGTGGAATAACAAAATCCTTCTGGCTGAATTAAACAGCAAGAGATCCCAATGTGGAAATGGGAACAAATTTCTATGGACTTCATAACCAAACTACCCAGAACACCTAGCGGATGCGACACCATCTGGGTGATCGTAGATCGCTTTACAAAATCTGCACACTTCTTAGCAATCAAAGAGACTGACAAAATGGAAAAAACTTACTCGTGTTTACTTGAAGGAAGTGGTCTCTCGGCATGGAGTGCCAATCTCTATCATTTCAGATCGTGACGCTAGATTCACAACACGTTTCTGGCAATCTCTGCAAAAAGCTTTATGCACGCGTCTAGATATGAGTACGGTGTACCATCCTCAAACTGATGGCCAAACGGAACGTACCATTCAAACCTTGGAGGATATGCTACGAGCTTGTGTGATCGATTTCGGTAACACTTGGGAATCTAACTTACCTCTAGTGGAGTTCTCCTACAACAACAGTTATCACATTAGAATCAAGGCAGCACCATTCTAAGCATTGTACGGACGTAAATGCCGATCTTCTATCTGTTGGGCTGAAGTTGGGGATAGCCAACTTACAGGTCCCGAACTTGTATTTGAAACATCTGAAAAGATCGTTCAAATTAGAAACCGTATGGCGGCAGCTCGTGATCGTCAAAAGAGCTATGCCAACAAGCTTCGTAAACCATTAGAGTTTCAAGTAGGTGACATGGTTCTACTCAAAGTCTCACCTTGGAAAGGTGTAATTCGCTTCGAGAAACGAGGCAAACTGAATCCTCGTTATGTTGGTCCGTTCAAAATAGTGAAGAGAATTGGCCCAGTAGCGTATCAACTGGACCTACCGGAAGGACCTAGTGGTGTACTTGGCGTCTTTCATGTCTCGAACTTGAAGAAATTTCTAGCAGACGAGACACTCACGGTTCCTCTTGAGGAACTACACATCGATGAACAATTGCGTTTTGTTGAAGAACCGATAGAAATCATGGATAGGGAAGTCCAAACACTCAGAAATAGTAATATCCCTATTGTCAGAGTTCGTTGGAACTCGAAACGCGGACATGAATTCACATGGAGCGTGAGGATCAGATGACGTGCAAGTATCCTCATCTGTTCAAGCAATCCACGTCAAACTCTTAAGGTACTATTCTAATTTTCGGGACGAAAATTCTTTCAACTAGGGGATGATGTGACACTCAGAAATTTTTATTTATTTATTCTAATTTTCAGGACGAAAATTCTTTCAACTAAGGGATGATGTAACAATCCGGACTTTTAGGATTAACCCCGTTAGTAAATTCCGTTAAAGCCTAACCTAGTTAACTCAATCCTAAACCCAAGGGGCTAATTCTATCAAGAATTAAACTTAAACTACAAGGACTAGTTATGTAATTAACCTAAACTCAATTCTAATTGACTTTTTAAAGTCAAAATCCAATATTCAAGTTCTGTTGACTTTGAAAGTCAACTAACCAAGTTCTTAACACATCTCAAACCTCAAGGATCATTTATGCCTTTTTCCCAAACTCTAAAGCATGAAAATAGAGGGACTTAACCTGTAATTAACTCATTCTTGATTCTGTTTGACTTTTGGAAAGTCAAACTTGCATACATGATCAAAATTCAAATTTCCAAACGGATTTCAGTTGAATTTGAAACTGTTATCGCATTATGGTGTCATTAAAACCTTAACTGCTGAAATGAAGCATCATCATTATCAAATTAAAACCGATTAATGGTCAATTAACTCATAACTGTCGACACCATGATTTCATACCAACGAATTCGATCATTTTAATCGTTGTTCTAGCAAACAAACTACATGCACACATCAAACGAGCCCTTGAGAAGCTTATGTATACATCATAGTGACCGAAAACACTGCAGGAGTCGCCGGAGACAAATTCAGTCACAACTGGCATCGGTTTTAGTCGAGCACCTTCAATTCAAATCCAATTCTAGTAACTACTTACACCTATAGCTTCGTTTTTATCCGTAGAGTAAAAGCCCTATGTTTAATTGGGCTTATATCATCGATTGAATCGAAGTTCAGAATCTAGGGTTCATATGAAACCGGTTTGATCGAACCCTACCCTAGACTCTGTTTAAATTCAATTAAATTATACCACTCGATTCGTAATCTTCTGCTTTATGAAAGCCCTATGCTAATTTGAACTTATAACATCGAATTCTTCATGATCCAGAAACTAGGGTTCGTTCATAAAACAATTTGGGGCTTTTGATTGTTAGGACATAGATTTGTAATGACAAAAGCTTGTAATAGTTAGATTTTATGTCTTTATGTTTTTGGTATGTAATTGTTTAAAAGTTGCTAAGTGTTTAACTAGTGAGCCTAGAGGCGAACTTGTTAAGTTCGCCTGGTCTATCAGAGGCGAACTTAATAAGTTCGCTTAGGTATAACTGAGGCGAACTTGTTAAGTTCGCTTGGTCTGTTGGAGGCGAACTTAACAAGTTCGCTTACAGCAGGTGTGTTTCTATATATATGTGTTACAGAGTCATTAGACAGTAACCGAAACAGAGAGATCAGAGAGAACTATTTTTGTCTGATTAAGTCTGTAACCATTGTTGAATCTGAATATATTGAAGAAGTTTATTTACATGTGTTGTGTTGAGTTGTCATTTAGTATACAAGCGTTAATACGAAGGATTCCGCACTTTGTATTATAGAAACGTCATATCACGAGTTCGATCAGTAGTTGAGTTACCTGGACCTACAAGTGGTATCAGAGCTTATGCTCGTGAATTAAGTACGATTCTCGGTGATTAGTGACGGTTTTTGTGTACAATTCGACAAGAAATTCAACATTTTTGAAGTTTCTGCAACAATGGAGCTTTTCAAGTTCTTGAAGATTGTTTCTTTGCTGAATTCGTGATTTTGGAAGGGTTTTTTTGACGAAATTAGTCCGATAGAATTGTTCTATTTGATAACATTCACAATCCTACGGTTCAATTTCCTTAAATTCCATCAATTTGCTGAGAAATCATGAATTTTGAAGGTTTCGGTTCGTGTTTGGGTGAAGAATCTGTTGAATCTGTTACAGCAGTTTAAGCGAACTTGCTGAGTTCCTGTGCAGGCGAACTTAGCAAGCGAACTTATTAAGTTCGCTTCTCACATTTCAAGCGAACTTAGCTGTTAAGCGAACTTATTGGATTTCCTCCTTAAGCGAACTTGTCTTGTTCGCCTGATTTTAAGTTCGCTTAGTACTCCCTAAAGCGAACTTATTAAGTTCTCCTGAGGGTAAAATTAGTTGAATACTTAGAAATTTTTCAGAAATTGTTTTTAAAAACATGGCAAATATGGTTCAAGTCACAAACATGTTCAATTATGACAATGAGATAGGTACATCTCAAAAACCTCCGAAGTTGCTGAATCTAGCTGATTATTCAAATTGGAAAGATCGGTTTGACCAATTCTTATCTTTTACCGATACTAGTTTGTGGATTCCAATTTTGGAAGGATATACACACCCTACTTATTCATGGATGGGAAAAGATGATGTTCCAAAACCAGTGTCTGCTTTATCTACTGAAGAGAAGCTGTTATTTGATCGAGAAAAGAAAGCAATGGCTAGCATTTCGATGTCTCTACCAAAGGAAATTTATCATAGTTTTAAACAGTTCAAGTCTTCTCAACAGTTGTGGGAAGCTCTACAGAAAAGGTGTGAAGGGAGTTTAGATGTGAAGAAAAGTAGAAAAGAGTTACTAAAGAAGCAGTTCCTAGTTTTTAAACATTTTCAGAATGAATCTTTGGATGATCTTTCTACAAGATTCTATCATCTTCTTAGTGAACTGGCTAGTGCATCTGTGGTATATGAGACTGAGGAAATAAATGATAAATTCTTGGAGGCTTTACCATCAAAGTTTGATGTGTATACGGTTTTGATCAAAGAAAATGATAAATACAAAACCATGTCTCTTGAAGAAGTCCTAGGGAAAATTCAGTCACATGACATGAATATGAAAAAGAAAGAGACTAATATGGAGCATATCCAGGATCCCTCGATGTATTTTGCCAAATCTGTTGGTAAATCTGGTACTGGAGTAGCATTCTTTTCTGGTGTTGCTCAAGAGTCTTCAAATGACCAGTGTTCTGGAGTTCCAATCTATTCTGGTCATACAAGCCATTCTGGATTTTCTGCTACTACTGCTTCAACATCATCTGGATCTCATGTGAATCAGAAAGTTGCTGATGATTATTTGGCTATGTTTTCTTCATTCATGACATCATATGAGAATTTCATTAGAGGAAAAATACATGATCCTGAGGTAATAGAAGAAGATTTCAGACAGATTGACCCTATTGATCTGGAAGAAATGAATATTCAATGGAATATGGCCATGTTAATGCGCCAAGCAAAAGATTTTTTGAAGAGAACTGGCAGAAAATATATTGGTTCAAATAGTCGATCGCGTATGGGTTTTGATAAGAGCAAAGTTAGATGTTACAACTGCCAAGAGTATGGTCACTTTGCTAAGGAGTGTGTGAAACCAAAGGTAGAATTTGATTCTCAAAAGAAGCAATCTAACTTTCAGCATAATAGGAATCGGCCTCATGGTTCATCTGGTAATCAAAATCATGGTCCTTCTGGTAATACAAATCATGCATCTGCATCATCAGCTCTAGTTTCTCAAAACGATGAAAACTATGATTGGGGCATTCATCTGGAAGATTTAGTGGGTGCTGTGAGTCAGGCTTTTGTTGCAGAAATTCATTCAGAAAAACCAGAAGAGTCTACTGATGATGAAAGTTCTAGTAATGATTCATGTGATGGTGATAGTGTTCCAAGTGTTGATGATGAGGAAGAAAGAGAGCAAAGTAGTGATTCTGATGCTGTGACAGGGGTTGCTGAGGAAGAAATTGTTCTTACAGAAAATGTGTCAGTTGGTAAAGATTCAGAAAACATTCCAATTGCCAAAGTATTCATGGCAGACATGTCTGACCCGACTAAGGTAAAAGACTATGTTTGTCATATATTTTGTTCTAATTGTATCTCTGTTAAAGATAAACTACAAAAAGTCATGGATGATAACACAAATTTGATTTGTGACATGAAATCAATGCATTCAGTTAATCAGAAACTGAAAGATAATGATAAACTGTGCATTGATAGAATTGAATCTTTGAAAAGAGATTTAAATTCTCTTGGGTTAAAATACAAAGAGCAGGGTTATCATCTAGACATGGATTATGCTGAAATTGAAAAACGTAATGAAGTAGTTGCTCAAAAGAACAAGGAGATTTCTGAAAAAGAATCTGAGGTGATAAAGTTACATAGAAAGTTGGAACAATTTGAGAATTCATCTGTAGTGTTGGATTATTTTTATGCTAATGCTGATCCCACAAAAAGAGTTGCTGGTATTGGGTTTGTTCCTCCTCCGTTCAATGGGAATTATGTAGTTGAGCCTGAAATAATTCATGAAGAGGAGATTGATCCCAAGACAGTATTAAAAGTGAATCCAGTGACGGGTGAAGACATGGTGTATGATTCTAATACAGAGGATGAAGTATTTGATGATTCAAAGGTTGAAGGCATTCCGAGAGAGGTGAAAATTGAGGAACCAAAGATTGTGAAGAATGTTACTCGGGATAGGTGCATTTTGACTGAACCTGAAGAGGTGAAAGTGGTTCAAACTAAACTTTCTCCAATCTTACAGTCAAGTGGGTTTGTGGTGGCTGGTTTTCAAAAGGTAAATTCTTCAAAGGTGCCAAAACAGACTTATGTTCCTAAGAAGTCGATAAATTGTTCAGGGCATTCCTCTGAAGCTTATTCTTCTGACGGTTCTTCAAATTCAAAGAAAACATCTTATTTCAGAAGTTATCAAGAAAGAAGAGTGTGCTTTCATTGCAATGAGCCTGGTCATATTTTGATTAATTGTCCATACAAGAACAAGGGCAAACTGAAAACTGTTCCTTCACAACCGAAAGTGGTGAAGATTCTGAAAAGGAAAGATGAGGGAAAATCGTCTTCTAGTTTGGAAAAAGATATGACTGGACGATCTTTTGTTAATTCTCCTGGAATTAAACAACAGAATACATTGCATGCTAAATCTTTTGTATGCAGAGAAAATCTTGAGATTCCAAAAGTTGGGATTTCAAAAGATACTTTTCAGGAGGTTAAATTGTCCAGACCTCAAAGAAGAAGGAGAAACAGAAAATTAAAGAAAATTTTGGAAACATCTGAATCTGACAATAATTTTTCAAATAATGTTTCTAAAAATAATAAAAATGGTTCTTCTTTGAAAAGGTCTGATTGTCAAACTTCTGTTCCAACAGTGAATGATAAAATTGATTGTAAATTACAAGAAGTTGTTTATTTTGATCAATCCGGACGACCCAAGACCACGATGGCTTGGGTTCCACTTTCTAACTGATTCTCGTTGTTTATGTAGGGACAACCAAGGAGGACTATCAACAATACATGGTATGTGGATAGTGGTTGCTCTCGACATATGACAGGGAATGTTAGATTACTTGAGGATGTGATTAAAATTGATGGTGGTTATATCGCTTTTGCGGGTAATAAAGGTGGGTACATAACAGGCCAGGGAACGTTAAAGAATGACAAAGTAAAATTTGAAAAGGTGAATTATGTTGAGCAGCTGGAACACAATCTTTTAAGCGTATCACAAGTCTGTGACAAGAAGTTTTCGTTCCATTTCAACGATCATGAATGTTATATTCTGAAACCGGGTTTTGTGATTCCTGATGAATGGATTCTTATGAAGGCTCCAAGGAGAAATGACACATATGTCCTTGACATGAGTGTCGCTACTACAACGGATTCAATTCCAACATGTTTACTCTCCAAGGCGTCGGAATCTGATTCAATATTGTGTCACAGAAAGCTAGCTCACATAAACTTCAGGAAGATGAACTACATTGTTAGGAATGATCTTGTGCTTGGAGTTCCGAGAATGAAATTCTCAGTTCCTGATGATTGTATTCCGTGCAAGAAGGGGAAGCAAAGAAAGAAATCTCACAAATCGAAGTCGACGAATTCTATCGTAACTCCTTTGGAGTTGCTGCATATGGATTTGTTCGGTCCTATAAGTATTAGGAGCATTGGTGGGAAATCGTATTGTTTGGTCGTAACTGATGATTACTCCAGATTTTCATGGGTTAAGTTTCTTTCCTCTAAAGCTGAGACTACTGAGTTAGTACAGTACTTAATCCTGGGTTTGGAGAACTTATTCAATCTGAAAGTCAGACGAATCAGGAGTGACAATGGCAGCGAATTTAAGAATAGCAAAATGGGCTTATTCTGTCTACAAAAAGGAATTCATCATGAATTCAGTGCGCCATATGTTCCTCAACAAAACAGTGTCGCTGAACGAAAGAACAGGACGTTGGTCGAAACAGCTCGCACGATGCTTGCAGATTCTAAGCTTCCAGCCACCTTTTGGGCTGAAGCTGTGAATACTGCGTGTCATGTTTTGAACAGGGTCTTGACCGTAAAGCAACATAACAAGACTTGCTATGAATTGCTAAACAATCGAAAGCCGAATCTGGACTACTTACTACCTTTTGGTAATCCGTGTACCCTACTGAAATTTCGAGATGTCCCAACAAAATTCAGTGCAAAGGCTATAGAAGGGATTTTTCTGGGGTATGTGGCAAATTCAACTACCAAGAGGGTTTATAACAAAGAGACACGCCAAGTTGAAGAATGGTACCATATTGACTGTTCAAATCGGTCTTTACCACAAATGGCGATTGGTCCGGATTGGCATTTGATTATGAAAACTTATTCAAGTCTTTTCATTTACCGTCTGACATTTCTGATGAAGATGCTGCTGTTATCTATGATTCTTGTCAAGATGCTCAGCACAATGGATTTCTACCAAATGCTGTTCCCAATTCAACGATTCCATCTACCTCTGCTCCAGATCCAAACGTTGCTTCTTGTTCGGGTCCGCAAGATTCAGAGTGTGAGGAGGATAATGCTATTTTTCAAGATTCTTCTGCTGATCCGCTGTTGAGTGATGATCCATTACCTTCGACACAGGCTCAGGGGGAGATTCCAACAAATTTAGACTCGGAAATTCCAATTCCTCAAGATTATTCTTATCAATCTGACTCTACTCAAGTTGATGTGTTGCCGATTCCTGAAGTCGCATCCATCAAGGAACACAAAGATCATCCAGTAACAAATATAATTAGCAATTTACAGGATGGAGTGAAGACTCGTTCTCTTGTTGACAATACTTGTTTGTATACTTGCATTAAAGATTCTGGTGTTCTTGATGATTGCTCACATTCTTGCTTTATTTCACAGGTTGAACCCAAGAATGTAGAAATGGCTTTACATGACAATAACTGGATAGAAGCTATGCAGGAAGAACTAGCTCAATTTGATAAACTGAAGGTTTGGAATCTTGTTGATTTACCGAATGGTGCGTATCCGATAGGAACAAAATGGGTGTTTAAATGTAAAAAGGACGATCGAGGTGTCGTGGTACGCAATAAGGCAAGATTAGTTGTCCAGGGCTTCAATCAACAAGAAGGAATTGATTACACTGAAGTTTATGCGCCGGTTGCAAGGCTTGAAGCTATAAGGCTGTTTCTAGCTTTTGCTTCCTTTAAAGGTTTTAAGGTGTTTCAATTAGATGTCAAGAGTGCATTTTTATATGGAAAGGTCAAGGAGGAAGTCTATGTGTGTCAGCCGCCGGGGTTTGAAGATCCACTGAATCCGAACATGGTTTTCAAGCTAGATAAGGCCCTCTATGGTCTTCATCAGGCTCCTCGTGCGTGGTATGAGACTTTATCTGCACATCTTTTGGCGAATGACTTTGTTCGTGGAAAGATAGACTTGACCTTATTCATAAAGAAATCAGGGGGAGATTACCTACTGGTACAGATTTATGTGGATGATATTATATTTGGCTCGAAAAATGAAGGGTTGTGCAAAGACTTTGAGGGTGTTATGAAGTCGAAATTTGAAATGTCTGCGATGGGAGAGTTATCGTTTTTCTTAGGTTTACAAGTAAATCAAAAGGAAGATGGTTTCTTTATTCATCAGTCCAAGTATGTCAAAGACATCTTGAGCCGGTTCAAGATGGAGGACTGTACTTCATACGATACTCCAATTCCGGTCAATCATAAGTTAAACTCTGACCCGGAAGGAAGAAATGTAGACTGTCGACTTTACAGAGCTATGATTGGATCCCTCATGTACTTAACCGCTTCAAGGCCGGATATAATGTTCGCCGTGTGTATCTGTTCCAGATTTCAGGCAAAGCCAAAAGAATCTCACTTAATTGCTGTGAAAAGAATCTTTCGGTATTTAAAAGGAAAACAACGTTTAGGGCTATGGTATCCTCATGGTTCTAATTTTGATTTCAATGCTTATACTGATTCTGATTTTGGAGGTTGTTGCCTGGACAGGAAATCTACAACAGGTGGTTGCCAGTTCTTAGGTAATCAACTTGTATCCTGGCAATGCAAAAAGCAAACCACAGTCTCGATTTCAACATGCGAAGCAGAATACATCGCTGCTGCAAGTTGCTGTTCACAGATTCTGTGGATACAACAACAATTGAGAGATTACGTTTTAAATTTCACAGGAACCCCAATGTTTATTGATAACAATGCTACTATGTCAATAACGAATAATCCTGTTAAACATAGTAAAACTAAGCACATCGAAATTCGATATCATTTTATACGTGATTGTGCAGAGAAAAGGTTGATTGAGCTAGTCAAGGTACACACTGAAGATAATTTTGCTGATTTGTTTACTAAGTCATTTGATCGTACCAGGTTTGAATTCCTAATTAAAATGATTGGTATGATCAATCCTGAATAAAAATTTTTCAAATTCAGAATTTCATGGAAAAATTTTCTTTTAGGTTCTTTTATTGCTTTATTACATTTCTGCAGTTACATTTTCAGTCAAAAAGTCTAAATTATAAAAAGTCAAAACAAATTGAAAAACATAAAATTTGACATCATTTGAGGTTAAAGAAGAAATGATAGTACATCAGTGATTAGTTCATTTCACACGACCTTAGTAGACCTTGATATATGAATGATTAAAATAAGTTGATCTGATCTAAATTTCAAAGTCTGCATAAATAAGAAATGATAGTGTTATGAATGTTCTATTCTTAATAATTTGTTTTAAAATTTGTGTATAAAATTTGAAACTTGAATTGTCAATAGGCTAAAAGCGTTTTGAAACTAATAGCAGTGTGAAAATTAAATATAATATGATTACATCTGTGATTTAAACCCATTTTATGCCTAGGTGTGTGTGTTAAAAGATCACTATCAGATAAAGAATATTAGCTTTTAATAAGGATTTTCCTATGAGATCAGTTTCGGGTTATGTCCTTAGCACTATTCATTCGATTTGCTTCAGTGCCCATGTCCCGAAAAGCATGCAATTTGAAGTATAATCAAGATATGTAGTTGACAACATCTGTCAATCATATACTAGCCCTTAGATCATATTGATACATTATCTTTACTGATTCCATTGAATTCATAATCCAGATAACAGTTGGATCCACGTACCTGAATCTTATGATTCCACAAATATAAGCCAAAGCATTGAATCATTCGATTCTGAATCTCATTGATTCCTATACAATCCAATTTGGATTCTGTTATTCATATGCTAAGTGATGTCTCCTCATTCTGAATATTCGGAAAATCTTTAGTAAAATCTTATATGTGTCTTGAAGATAGTGCATTTATTTTCTATTTGGCATATATGTGGGGTACATGATGGTTATCATCTAAATGGTACTAAATCACATGAATTTGGAGAATAAACGCTTATAGTTTCAAATAATATAATATTGACCATTTTAAGAATTCAGACTTTATATTTCAAATTCGGTATAAATAAAAGAGCATTTTATAACCTGATCTTATTTACTTTGAAATTTATCGCGTATCATTTCAAATATTATTCAAATTGAATGAGTTTCAAAATGAAAAAGATGCAATATGCACAAAATTGAGTTGAATGGTCTCTTACTATAGGTTACCCTTTGTTATTGATAATATGTGTGATGAATTAATTGAATACTGATATGATCTTCTTGCTCATGATGTTAAAACCAAAAATATGTCATATCAGTTTATTAAAAAAAAAAACCAAAAATATGTGATTCTGTTTGTACAGAGAAAAATCAAAAATATGTGATTCTGTTTGTATAGAGAAAAACCAAAAATATGTGTTTCCGTATGTATAGATAAAATTCAAAAAGATTTTATTTTTACTTTCCATGAAAATTCTAAACTTTTATTAAAATTGTTCGGGATTGGATCAAATATGTGTTGCTGACAGAAGTTCAAGATTTAAAAGGTTGAAGTTGGTAAAATTTATGTTCAAGGCAAAAAGGTTGGAAAAGTAATTAAGTTCGCCTGTGAACAGTGAAGCGAACTTAATATGTTCGCTTAAATAGGTGAAGCGAACTTAATTTTCAGTCTCGGGTGAAGCGAACTTATCTTGTTCGCCGAAGGCTTGTTAAGCGAACTTAACAAGTTCGCTTAATCAAGCGAACTTAACCTGAATAAGTGTTGAATCAGGCGAACTTATCTCATCATCGTCTTCCTCATAACAAGCGAACTTACCAGCGAACTTGCCCAAATTTCTCAAACATTTTAATTTGTGTTGTGAGTGTTAATTTCTGGTTGTCACTTGATCGAAATCACATTGCGAATCTAACAAAGGTATTTTCGTTGGATTTCATCCGCTATATTGAGTGTATTCGATGGTTTTTCATCTCGGGTTTCGTCGGACTGTTTCAAGACGATTTTGACCTAAGTTTTGACCGAGATATCAAATTGTTCATCGTTTTTGGTCATATTGTGATATTCTATTGTTTGGATAGGCTTATTTCATGATTTGATCTTGGTTTGCCGGATTTTGAAATTCCAGTGTTTGAATTTGAAACGTCTCAAGTTCAGGCGAACTTGTTCCAAGCGAACTTGTTCGAAGCGAACTTGTCAGGCGAACTTAATAAGTTCGCCTCTTGCACTACTAAGCGAACTTATTAAGTTCGTCTAGGGGTCAGAAGTGAAAAAGAGTTGTGATTTTTTTTGTGTTTGAAATTTTTTTAAAATTTTTTGTTTGAAATTTTTTTTTTCATTTTTGTTGTTGTTTTGTTTGTGTGTTTTATTAAATGTGTATCATATATGTGTACGTGTTCTAATATTTGTTAAGTTGTCCAATATTTTCACAGATGGCACGTCGTGTCGAATACAAGCATAATCAAGTAGCGTTGTTAGATCCAAATTTGCCTGAAGTAGTTCACTATCAGGGCATTATCAATTTTCTGAATCGATCAAGATTACATGTTGCATTATCTGCGGATCCTTTTATTAGCTTGGTATACATCCAACAATTCTGGGATACTGTACATCACGATATCGATGTGGAACCACATGTCCTTCGTGCAACAGTCAATAATATAGAGATTGCTATTTCAGAAGAGACAATTCGTGCTGCTCTAGTTTTGGTAGGCAATGCTGAAGATCCAATATCTTATCCCAATACTCTTATTATGGGTTGTTTTCAAAGGATGGGATATCGTGGAAGACAAAATGATACACAAGCTAGGAAAGGTGGATTAGTGGGAGAATGGAGGTACTTTATGCATGTGATTATCCAATGCATTTCTCCACGAAAGGCTGGTACAGATGGCTTGAAGATGGCTCTTCAAACAGCGATGGTGGCCTTAACTTTGAATAAAAGATTCAATTTTCCGCTTTATTTTTATCGGGAGATGGTAATGCAGATAAATCCGGCTGAAGGTCAAGGTTTCTTGATGTATCCACGATTCATTCAAATGATACTCAATCATCTTATTCCGGATCTTCCACAACATGCCATACGATTGACTTTGACTCCGATGTCAAAACGTATCTTTACAGATTGTACAAAGGTGAAACAGCAAAATGCTGCATTGATTCCAGTTAATACACCACTGTTTAATCAATCCTGGTTATGTTGCACCACCTAATGATAATTGGTTTCATCCCAATGAACTTGTTCGAGTTCAAGGAGTTAATGTTCAACCACAACCACAGCAACCACAACAACAACCTGCACAACAACAACAGATACAAGTTCCATAAATTCAAGTTCAACAACCACAAATACATGTTCCTGTACAACCTCAAATTCCTATTCCTGAACAAGTTCCTATTCCACAGGCTGTAGTTAATATTCCTATTCAGGAACCAGTTCTAGAAGAGGTCGTTCATGATCCTAATCAAGATATGGATATGAACATGGATGATTTTGTTGATGAAGCTGTGAACTCGCCCATTCATGAACAAGAAGGGAATGTGGTGACAGACGCTGAGTCTAGTTCCAGTTCAAGTGATACAACATCATCTGATGATGACAGCACTGATTCTGATGAATCTAGAGATTTTTCTCCAGGTTATTATGAACGATTGGCTGCTATTCCACTGGCTAATGCTGGAAAACGCATTAAATCTCAAGCCAGACGACCACGACGCAAGTCTGTTCGGGATCCTCCTTCCAGATCAGTGCTTGGTAAAAGATCGTTGGTAGATGAAAGTTCTGACACTGACAGTGACTTTAATCCAGATCCTTCACGACAAAAGTTAATGTCTGCTTCAATTGCGGCTGCACAATCTTCTCAAGGAGTTGAGGATGCAAATTTTGTTGCTTCTCTGATCATTACTCCTCCAAGATCTAAGGATCCTTCTCCAGTTCCATCTCCTATTCCTCCAGAGATTCCTACTACTTCAGGTCCTTCTATTCCACAATCAACAGCTGGTCCATCCAAGCCTTCTGATTCTGACAGGATAACTTTCCTTGAATCTCAAGTGCTATCTCTACAAACACAGGTTAACTCTCTTGTGTCTATTGATTCTCAACGACAGCTGGAGATTCATACTCAAGCTCAACAGATTGCTGATATGCAAGTCTTAGTGTCCAAACTCGTTCAGCGTCTTGACGCTCAAGGGGAGTTGAGGATACCTGATACTTGTCACACAGAGTCAATTCAAAGACGTGATGATGAAGACAATGATCCTGCTGGAAATATTGAGGGTGATCGTCAATACACTGACGCTAATCCTATATCTAGAGTTCAGGGGGAGTCGACATCACAATCTCTTGAAGGAAACAAGGAAAAAGATACTTCGGGTACTAAAGAAGAAGAAATTCTGTTATTAGAATTCTTTCAAGATTCATAAGAAAAAGAAGCTGAAAATATTGAATGTCTTGATGACATTGATGACTTATTCAATGACATAGAAGATGATATGTCAGACACTGAGATAGAAGAAGGAGAAATAGTGGAGATTGAAAAATAGAAAGATAAAGATAGTGTTACATATGAAGGCTGTGACGGTCTTAAGGTGCCTTATAACTTCATCCAAGAGGATGTTGTTCCTGAGTTCTCTTATGATGGAATAACTGACTCTATGGACTCTATTGAAGATGTCACATTGCCTGATGATACAGCTGACTCAAAGATGGATACTGATGATGAGAATCTTCAATTCAATAAGGGTGCTGAAACTGAAACTACTCACACTGAGTCTCCGAAGATTAATGAAGAACCTGTGATGTTCAGAGATACAGGAATGACACGAGAACAGTGGAGAGAAGTTGTAAACAGTTGGATGAAGGTGCTACCCAAGTCTCCAGCACAACCTGCTCAGAAAGAGAAATATGTGAATAAAAAGCAGGAAGGATCATTAGTTGGTTCTATGATGGTGAATCAAAATTGTTTGTAATCAAACGATCTGATGGTGTTCAATACTTAAAGCCAAGGATCAAATATTTCAATACCTTGCCGAGGTGTGAAATAAATGGTCTAGCTTCAAAGCCACTCATAAATAGATCGAAGAATGGTTTGGCTGATGTGATAGCAAACCTGATAAAGAAAGAAGGTAGTTAAGGTAAGTATGAACGGCTGAAACCACAGAAGGGAAAAAGAGTGAAGATTACAGATCCTAAGACTGGGAAAGTAACCTGGAGATACAAGTATAGACCAGTGCGTGCTATTCACAAGATACCATTAAAGAATATTCCTCAAGACTTTCTTGGGAATATGAAATGGTGGTATGTTGATGTTATTACTGGTGAAGCAAGGGTTGAAGATAAAGATAATAAGGTCATTGTGTGTTTCTATGACGCAATGAATCTTATAAATTTTTCAAAGAAAGATAAGAGGACATTGCGAAAGAATGAGATAATGTATACTGATGAATGGAGAGAACAAGGTCTACTGTATAAAAGAGTTTTGGAGATATGCAGAAGATATGGTGTGCATGCTGGAAGCAGATTACCAGACAACTGGAAGAGTTCAAGATAAAGATTGAAGACAGAAGATCAAGCTATTGTCAAGGGGGAGTCTGTTAGAACATAGATTTGTAATGACAAAAGCTTGTAATAGTTAGATTTTATGTCTTTATGTTTTTGGTATGTAATTGTTTAAAAGTTGCTAAGTGTTTAACTAGTGAGCCTAGAGGCGAATTGTTAAGTTCGCCTGGTCTATCAGAGGCGAACTTAATAAGTTCGCTTAGGTATAACTGAGGCGAACTTGTTAAGTTCGCTTGGTCTGTTGGAGGCGAACTTAACAAGTTCGCTTACAACAGGTGTGTTTCTATATATATGTGTTACAGAGTCATTAGACAGTAACCGAAACAGAGAGATTAGAGAGAACTATTTTTGTCTGATTGAGTCTGTAACCATTGTTGAATCTGAATATATTGAAGAAGTTTATTTACATGTGTTGTGTTGAGTTGTCAATTAGTATACAAGCGTTAATACGAAGGATTCCGCACTTTGTATTATAGAAACGTCATATCACGAGTTCGATCAGTAGTTGAGTTACCTGGACCTACATTGATCTTAAGCACAACGTAAATCCAATTAAACTATACTAACAGATTCTCAATTCCATCCTTGTTAAAAGCCCCATGATTCTTACAAGTTTTAATATCAAATTTCATCCATTTGATATGTGTTCTTAACCTAGGGTTTTCGACTATTTTAAACAGAAATTAACAACTCAAATCTCAACCGTTTTTACAATTGTTTGTATCATCAGTTTCGCAATTTCCTAAACAACAAAACCCCTATGCTTCTGAGTCAAATCGTAAACGAAATCGAAGGGATAGGGACTGGATTCGATCGCAGGTGAATATGGGGGAGGGGCTCACGGGAGTTATTGATTAAAACCATTTAGAACCGGGTTTGTTTGCGATTCCCTAGCGGGCAGGAGTTGTTAGGTCGTTTGGCGTTGGGGGAGGAGACCCGGGTTCGAGTCCCTCCACCCCCATTTCTTTTTAAACTAATTTTTTTAGTTATTATTTTAATATAAAACCAATACCTATATTATTTTAATAATATATTAATGTGTTTTAACTCCGTAAAACACCCGTAAGCTCGGGTTTGGTTTTATAACTCATTTTTAATATTATTACCCACTTTTAAAATAATATGTTTATATTATTTACAACTCATGACTCCGATTAAAATAATATATTATTATATTATTTTCGCCACATTAATAATCTCGTGTAACGTTTCAAACTAATTAATAATATAATTATTTATATTATTTACTCACGTTTACTATCCCCAAATAAAAATTAATATATTTATTATTTTTGTCACGTTAATGATTATCGCATATTTTCTACGAGTTCAAAAATAATATATTAATTATATTATTTTTCTAGCCATTATTTTAATGGTACTAACGCACGGATATATTTAATTTATAATTAACATTATTCATTAATAACGTTCGACACGTAACGCATTTATCTTAATTGTCATATTAAAAAACCTATTTCCCGTAGATTCGTGCGTCTACTCATTGATCCTTAGAATGTGTTAAGACATTCTAATCTTCCGTGTCGTCCTCACAAATCCCAATGTGTCCCTAATTGTTATGTTTATAATTATATGGCATACGTAAGCCGTTGCAGGCTGACACTTGTGTACCAAATCTCTTACTTGTGTGATACTACCTACTACGCAACGCAGGTGAGTTTCACGGCCCCTTTTTACTTGTTTTCCTGTTGGAAGAGAAACATGTACACAAACCATCATACTTTTACTTGTTTTCCCGTGGGGGAGAAACAGGTATGCAAACAAACATCATTTTGCATGTTTTTCCTATTGGGGGAGAAAACATGACGCAAACTATTTTGAGTATGGTACTTCATATGATATCACTGTTGAGGCTAAGCGTAACACACTATCATGAAAGTCCTCACACACATCGGACCGTTAATATGGATTTAGCGAGGTAATGTTTGGTAGTACTACTGGGTTTGACAAACCCCACCCGGGCTAGTCGTCTAGTTCGATTGGAGGTCGAACGGGTGTAATATTGACCTAATGACATTAGTCAGAGTTGATAGACCTGGCTGGAGGCAAACAGACAAACACATCAGTCAGCTTCGGTTCCGACCGCTTTAGTAAGACAGGAACATAGGCTAGCTACCTATAGATATGCATATTGAATGTACATAATCTGGCAAACACTCTCTTATTGCATACTTAAAACCTGTGAACTCACTAAACTCGTGTTGAAACTTTTCGTACATGTTTTCTCAGATCGCTAAGGCACAGATTGCACAACTAGGACATGCATGGAGTCCTACTATCATTTCACTCATATGCAAACCGTTAAAACAATTCACTTACTTTTTTTAAACTAAGCTTTGGCACGTTGTTTTGCGCATTTATTTTCTTGTTTAAACGCTTCCGCATTAACTCTGAACTTTTATGTTATGACATTTTAAGTCCCATATAGTGTCGTTTGATGTAACTAATGAATGAGATCCTGGTGTGTCACATCCCTAACGGTAAAACTCCGTTAGTGGAATTTGGGGGTGTGACATTATCTGCATGATAATGGTTTCACACGAGAGGCAATTGACCAAACTTTGTTCAAACGAAAGGATGGTGCGGATGCCATTTTGGTGCAAATCTATGTTGATGATATCATTTTTGGATCCCCAAATCCTAGGTTGTGTAAAGAGTTCGAGGAAGTGATGCGTTCTAAGTTTGAAATGAGCTCTATGGGAGAAATGAAATTCTTTCTTGGTTTGCAAGTAGATCAGTCTGACTCGGGAATTCTTATCCATCAAGAAAAATATGTCAAAGAAATCCTGACTGAGTCTCATCCTTACAAGACTCCGTGGAAGTTCGACACTGTCTGTCTCCTGATTTGGATGGTGAAAGCGTTGATCAGCACCTCTATCGCTCGATGATAGGATCTCTCATGTATCTCACTGCTAGCAGACCAGACATCATGTTTACAGCGTGCTTGTGTGTACGCTTTCAGGCAAATCCTAAACTCTCTCATTTAATTGCTGTTAAACGTATTTTAAGATATTTGAAGTACAAGCCAAAACTTGGGCTTTGGTATCCCAAAAATAACTTGTTTGATCCTTTGGCTTATTCAGATTCAGACTACAGGGGATGCAACTTAGACCGAAAATCCACTTCTGGAGGTTGTCAATTCCTTGGCAATCGCCTTATTTCCTGGCAATGTAAGAAACAGACCACCGTTTCCCAATCCACAGCAGAAGCCAAATACATTGCCGCAGCCCTTTGTTGTTCCCAAGTGAGGTGGATACACCATCAAATGCTTGATTACGGGATCACCTTCCATGAAACCCCCATCCTGTGTGACAACACCGCCGTTCCCCATATCACTAAAAATCCCGTTCAACATTAAAAAACCAAACACATTGAGATCAAACATCATTTCATCCATGACTGTGTCGAAAAGAAACATATCAAAATTGTTGAAGTCAAAACCGACAAGCAAACCGCCGACATCTTTACAAAAGCATTTTATTATGCCAGATTTGAGAAATTGGTGGAGATGCTCGGCATGATCAACTTTTAGTAACCCTTGTGCATATTGTCTTTTCTATTTAAACTTGTTAATCGAGAAGATTTCCAAAAAGATTTTATTTTTCTGTATTGTAGTTTTCTTTATCAGTTTGTGAAGCAAAACTTTTGGGGAGAAATTGGAATTTGTAGTTAGTAAGAAAAAGATTTGCTTTGTATAGTCAAAAAGAAAAGAAAATAAAAAAGAAAAGAAAATATTTGATTTATTTATTGTTTGCTTAAGAAAAACTCACTGTAAGTGTCATGTTTTGTTTCAGGAAAATCGGATCCGACCTTATGAGAAATGATAGAGTCTGATCACACTTCTTGAACATGGAATGGACCATAAGCGATGGTGCTTACCGAGGTATAGCCGGTAGGCCCGACATATGGTTATAACTCTTTAGTAGTGTGAAAATCTAATTCTCAATCATACACGTATGTTTGAACCCATTTTTGAAACATCTAACCCATTTTAAGCTAAGAAAACTGATTCAATCAGATATAGGCTTACGTGTTGGATTCTGATTCATGCGTCAGGTGACCGTCAAAGTAACGAAAGCTACCGTCGATGACCCCGTCTATTTTTCTTACGCAAAGATTTCGGGAGTTCATCTTTTTCCCATCCACTTGGATGATTTGGCACCGTCTGTTTTGCTTACGCAAAGATCTCTGGTGTTCAACCTTTTCCTACCCGCTTGGATAATTTTACGGCTTCTTCTGTTTTGCTTACGCAAAGATCTAGAATGTTCGTACCTTTTTAATATCCACTTGGATATTTTTCATTTTACAACTTCTGATATCTAGTTGGATCTTATTTTAATTTTGGCGGTGATTTTGACTTACTAAGATGGTACCCTGGTTAACCTGTAAGAGATGATAGGATGAATGCGGGTATTTCTTGAGGATTGATAGGCTTTCAAAACCATTTTATTTCAAAATGTGGGGTACGCCATGTTTCGTGCTCAAATGGTACCACTTAATCACATGAAATCATTGTACAAGCAAATGTTCGGGTTTATCTTGCACAAATATCGGCTATCTTCAGGGATTCACAGTAGCTGAGTGCAAAATGAAGTGTTTCAAGGGTTTTGACCAAACATGATCTCGCGTTGTATCTTTTCCAAGGCTAAGTGTTCATATCCTTTATTGTTTTTCCAAGGCTGAGTTTGAAGTTGAGCAAAACATAGAACAAGAAATGGAACAACCAGTTCAAGAAGCTCAGTTTATAGATCAAGAGATAGAAAATCTGGATCCTTTGGATTTCCAAGCACATGATGAAAACATAGAAGCTGAATCACATGTTGATGCTGAAGTTCAAGTTAATGTGGAAGTTGAAGCTGAATCAAGTGAAACCTTGGACGAAGGCATCTATGGTACAAAGTATGATCAGTCTGATTATGAGTCTGAAGAAGAGGAGCAGAATGAACCTCCTGCATCCTCCTCCAAGAGACAAGTTTACTCAAGTTCTGACTATGAAAAAGAAGAACCCCTAGCCAAGAAAATCAAGACAGGACTGGAGTCTTTAACCTCTTCATAGAATCACTTTTTGACATTCCAGAACACCTAACACCTATTCGTTCAGCTATCCATGTTCCACCACCATCACCACAACCATCTCCACAACATGCACTCGTTCCTACACCACCTGCATCGCCTGCCCCTGACCTATCACCATCAGTTCCAAGAGTCAAAACCCTAAGCTTGGAGGTGAAAAAGCTACAAGAGAAAGTAACAAAACAAGATGGAGTTATAGAAGGGTTAAAAAACGAACTAAGTGAGAGCAAGGAAGAAGTTAAAGATCTTAACCTAGAAGTTGGAGGTTTGCATACCCAACTAGATGTTCAGCAAACTCAACTTGAAACTCAACAGAAGTTAATTTCTCAACAACAACAAGATTTTAAGGCACTATATGACATTGTTGAGCAACTCAAGGCTTCATTGGTTAAATCTTCTCAGCAAGGAACCCCTTCCACAGCTCAGGGGGAGACCACTTCTGCTGGTGGACCTTCTTCTCCTGCCTTTGTTACAAATCCTCAGTTTACATTGACTATCTTCACTGGCCTGGTTGCCAAGACAAAGGAATCTATGGAAGTCAAGATTGAAGAAGCTGAGTTTGATCTTCCCTCGACTAGTGAAAGGAGAGCCGCCAGAGAAAGAGGAAAGGGAAAAGAGTCAGATATTGAGGTGGTAATTCTTGATGAAGAGGAAGTTGGATCAGATCATGAGCTGGATGAACTACTAAAGCAAGTTGATGACTTTGGAACAAATGAATATTACCCTGAAATTGTTACATTAGGTGAAGAACAGGGAGATAAGCTCAAGTATTTCACAGAAGAAGTAAATGAGTTTGATGCTCCATCAGATAATGAGCTAGAGGACCAGAATGTCCAAGTGACCTTTGTTGAGCCTGTAAACATTGCTGTGCCAATAGGCACAACTGAAGAAGCTCTAACAGCAACACCAACACCAACTGCAACAGGAACTGATACTTCATCTATCCAGGCTTCAGATCCTAGAAGGTCTTGGTTCAAAGAAATGTCTGCTCAGGAACCACCAAAGCACTATGAGTGGTTTGCTGAGTATCAAGAGTTAAAAAGGCCACCAGTCGGGTGGAAGTACGATAAAGAACGTTCAGTTTTCATCATCAGAAGATACAAAGGAGGAGTGGAGCACTTCAAGTCTCCTCATGACTTCAGCTCCCTCCCTAAATATGACTTAAGAGCCCTTTCCAAGCTACCTCTTCAAAACCCTAGAGATGTGGGCATTGCAAGAGATTTTGATACCTTCTTGAGAAATCAGACCTTCAATGATTTTAGGTCCATTACCACTGCTAAACCAAGAAGAGTTATCTCCAAGACTAGGATTCATCCCAGAACTCAAAGGCCCTGGGTAAGCCTTCAGTACAAGCCCGCGGAAACTGTCAAATCCATTCAACTACCAAGGTCTGTGCTAGTCCAACTTCAAAATTTCACTAAATGGTTTTACAACTCAACCATTAGAAGTGCTGTAATTGAGTGTGAAGGCAAGGAAGACATTCATATTTTTGAACCTATGGAGCTATTAAAATTTCAACCTGAGGATCTTGAAGTGTTATTCAACAACCCTATCAAGATCTTTCATGGAGATGATGAAGCTGATGCTAAGGCCTATCAAAGAGTGGTGTCATTGAATGCCAAGCCATTTTTCAAGAAACCAAGTCAAGAGCCAACTGCTTAGCGAATAGTTGAAGACATTGATGCAACAACTTAGGGGGAGATTATAGAGTCTTGTATTTTTATAAGCTGATGTCATCAATGTATTTTGAACAATGTTATTTTAGTTTATTTACTTGTAATTTCATCTGATGTAATTTCCTGCTTTTTAGTCTATGTCTGGGCCATCGAAACTACTTAGTTTCGATTAAGGTTTGTTGAATCAAAACTAGTAGTTTCGATAGATAGGAAGTTTCGACAGGCTTGTTCTTTCACTTGTAAATGCTCAACCAAAACTACTAGTTTCGGTGAGCATAGTTTCGATGCCTGTCAGCTTACTATAAATAGCCTAGTTTGAGAATGTTTAGGGTGTGGATAGCGACTGTAACCCTGAAACTCTCTCTTTCATAGTTTTCTGATTCAATACACATTTGGAGTTAATTCATCTGTTGTTCTTACAATTTCATATCATACTTGTGTTGATTTCTGTGTGGTTTGCCTGTTTATCTTCACCAATTCTGTTTCTACCCTCTGTTTCATGACCATACACACAGATTCCGCCTGTGTGTGTGTACCTAGGGTACAAAAGAAACCCTTGACCAGCAGGTGGAGTAATCTGAGCAACTATCTCCTTATAAAAATAGTGAGCAAAATTGAATCCTCTATTCAAAGTAAGAGCCACCATTGCTGATTGTAATGATGTCTTCAAACCATTAGTTCCAGCTTTTCTAGGAGAAAGACATTAAATAATGATGTGCATAAAGTATCTCCATTGTCCTACTAGACCACCTTTCCTTGCTTGAGTATCATTAGCTCGTCCTCTGTAACCCATCCTTTGAAAACAACCCATAATCAATGTAGACGGTAACCCCAAAGGTTCTTCATCATTTCCTCCCAGATGTAGAGCTTGACGAATAGTATCAACAGAAATTGCTACTTCCGTGTTATTGACAATAGCTCTAATAGCATTCGGATCAACTATACAGTCATGTTGTGTTGTATCCCAGAATTGTTGAATGTAATTCAAGCTAATGTAGGGATTTGCTGAAACAACAACACTAATTCTTGATCTATTCAGAAAGTTAATGATATCTCGGTAATTCACAGCTTCAGATAAATTTGGACCCACCAACACCACTTGGTTATGTTTATATTCAACTCGACGATCCATCTGTAACAAGGACATAGCAAAAACCACCCACAAAATATGTTAAAACATGATACAAACACTAAAAATAAAAAACACAAAACAAAAAAAATTAGAAAAAAATGCTAATTCAAAATTACTTCTGTCCCCTGAGGCGAATTTATTAAGTTCGCTTAGAGTTGCAAGAGGAAAACTTAATAAGTTCGCCTGAGCAAGTTCGCTCCAAGCTCAGAACAACCCACAGAAATCAAAAACCTCCGAAACGATGAAATCCGATGAATAAACCGAACACTACAGGATCGAAACACCTCGATAAAACTTTATGAAACATCAATTTCAAGCATAACACATATGAGATCGAGGATTAGATCTAAACACAGTGGAGGCAACAAAAACCGTAACCTAGAAGATAAGCCTGCTTGATACGAACGATTCAATGGATAAAAAGACCTGATTATACCTTGGTGTGAAGCGCAAATCCTTGAATAACCAGAAAATAGAAACAACAACACAGATTCAAACACAAACTAATACCGAGAACAAGTTCGCTTAAAATGAGATAAGTTCGCTTCAGACAAAGTTTGTGAGAATATGAACAAGTTTGCTTCAGATAAACAATATAAGCTTCAATTTTAAGTTCGCTTACCAGGCAAACTTACTAAGTTCGCTTACCAGGCGAACTTAACCTAGGCGAACAAAATAAGTTCGCTTCTTCTCCACACTTAGAGAAATTTTGAACTTTTGAACTTTCAACCTTCTATACGTCTCTCTCTCAATTTTCTTGTCAATCACCTGGAACCTGTATCCGATCCAATCCCGAACCTTTTAATAAAATTTGGAATTCTCACGGAAGCATGACAGAAAATATTTTTTGAATTTTATCTATACAAACTTGAAAACACATATTTTTGATATTTCTCTATACAAACTTGAAAACACATATTTTTGATATTTCTCTATACAAACTTGAAAAGAAGTAAACTGAAAAGCAATAAAGAACATATTTTTGTTGAACACCATGAGCAAGAAGATCATATCAGTATATATGACATTTCAATCACACATTTTGTATATAAAATCTGTATATCAAGGTAATTGGTATCCTATGTCATTCTTTCAAGTCTTGACCAATAAAACAAATATCTTTCAAGATTATCAACCTCTATCTCTTTCAGACTTTCATATATTGCATGTAATGATACGCGATAAACATTCAAAGAAAACAGGATCAGGCTATGACACACAAATTCAGATTGTCAATATTATAAGATTTGAAACTAAAAGCATCTCATTTCCACTTTCTTGTGAATTAAGGTACCATTTAAGTATGAAATACAACGTGTACCCCACTAGTATGCGAACAGAAAGTAAATTACACTATCTTCAAGACATATGATACTTATGCAAAGATAATATCAATCTTCAGGATGAAACCATCTCAATTAGCACACGAAAAGAAACAGATCCCGAAGGATATAAGGAATCAGAATGATTCAATGTCTTGGCTTATATATATAGAATCATAAGATTCAGGTACGTGAATCCAACTATTATCTGGATTATGAATTCAATGGAATCAGTAAATATGATGTATCAATATGATCCAAGGGCGAGCATATGTTCCAACAGATGTTGTTAGAAACATATCTTAGTTCAACATCACATTGCATGTTTTTCGGGGCATGGGCAGTGAAGTAAGCTGAAAAACTGTGCTAATCATTATAGTTCGATACTGGTCTCATGAAACACTTTAAGCCTCATATTCTATATCTGATAATGATCTTTTAACACACACACCTATGCATAAAATAGGTTCAAATCATAGTTGCAACATATGCAATTATGTTTTCACACTACTAATGCTTTAAAGACGCTTTTAGCCTATTGACAAGCTAAATTATATGCATACATAACAGTATCATCTCCTATTTGAGTAGTCTCTAAAGTTTAGATCAAAACATATATAATTCAGATATATTGAATAAACACAAATCACCAACCAGTCAATCTGAGGTCATGTGTGAATGAATATCTGCTGATGTACTATCATTTCTTCTCATGCTCAAATGATGTCGATTTTAAGATTTTTCAATTTGTTTGCGCTTTTTATAAATAACAAGCTTTTTGACAGTAAATTGAAATGCAGAAATGAAAGAAAGCAGTTAAGAAAAATAAAATAAAATAAACCTCCATGAGAATAATTTTGAGCAAAACTCATTCAGGATTGATCATACCAATCATCTTTATCAGAAATTCAAACCTTGTACGATCAAATGCCTTGGTGAACAAATCTTCAAGATTGTCATCAGTATGGACTTTCACCAGCTCAATCAACCTTTTATCTGCACAATTACGAATAAAATGATATCTAATTTCAATATGCTTTGTTTTACTGTGCTTAACTGGATTGTTTGTAATAGACATTGTGGCATTATTATCAATGAAAATGGGGGTGCAAGTGAAATTCAAACCATAGTCTCTTAATTGTTGTTGAATCCACAAAATTTGTGAACAACAACTTGCAGCAGCGATATATTCTGCTTCACATGTTGAAATTGAGAAAGTAGTCTGCTTTTTACACTGCCATGACACAAGACGATCACCTAGAAATTGGCAACCTCCTATTGTAGATTTCCTGTCCAAACAACAACCTCCAAAATCTGAGTCAGTATAAGCATTAAATTCAAAATTAGAACTATGCGGAAACCATAATCCTAATCTCGGTTTCCCCTTCAGGTACCGAAAAATACGTTTAACTGCAATCAGATGTGATTCTTTTGGTTTTTCTTGAAATCTGGAACAGAGACACACGAAAAACATTATATCTGGCCTTGAAGCAGTTAAGTACATGAGAGAACCAATCATTGCTTTGTACAAGCGGTTGTCAATATCCTTTCCTTCCGGATCTGGATTCATCTTATGATTTACCGGAATTGGAGTGTCATATGGGGAACAATCTTCCATTTTGAACCGACTCAAAATGTCTTTCACGTATTTGGACTGATGAATAAAGAAACCATCCTCTTTTTGATTAACTTGTAATTCTAAAAAGAACGACAACTCTCCCATAGCGGACATTTCAAACTTCAACTTCATAACAGTCTCAAACTCTTAGCATAACTCTTCGTTTGTTGAGTCAAATATAATATCATCCACGTAGATCTGAACCATCAGGTAATCTCCCCCTGATTTCTTTATGAACAAGGTGGAATCAATTTGACCACGATCGAAACCATTGTACAAAAGGTGTTGCGACAATGTTTCATACCACGCACTGGGTGGTTGATGAAGACCATAAAGAGCCTTATCTAGCTTGAACACTTTTGTAGGATACAATGGATCCTCAAATCCCGGTGGTTGACAAACATAAACTTCCTCTTTCACCTTGCCATACAAGAAAGCACTTTTGACATCCAGTTGATAAACCTTGAAACCTTTGAACGAAGCAAAAGCTAAAAACAAATGAATTGCTTCCAACCTTGCTATAGGTGCGTACACCTCAGTATAATCAATACCCTCTTGATGATTAAAGCCCTTTACAACCAATCTTGCTTTGTTCCTTACTACGACACCACGATCATCCTTTTTACATTTGTAAACCCACTTGGTGCCAATCGGATACAATCCCTTTGGTAAATCAACTAAATTCCACACCTTTAGCTTATCAAATTGAGAAAGCTCTTCTTGCATTGCTTCTATCCAACTGTTGTCTTGTAAAGCCATCTCCATATTTTTAGGTTCTACCTGAGAAATAAAACAAGAATGTAAGCAAACATCAAGTACTCCAGTATCTCTAATGTAAGAATATAAACATGTATTTTTAGTTAAAGAACGATTTTAAACTCCATCTTGCAAATTCCCAATGATATTCGTCACCGGATGATCTTTGAGTTCTTTTATGGACGCCACCTCCGGAACAGGTAAAATATCAACTTGAGGAATATCAGATTGAGAATATTGATCAACTGGTATCTCAGAATCTAAAGTTGTAGACTCCCCCTGAACATGTGTAGTATTGGATGAATCATCAACAATTAATGGATCTGCCGAAGAATCCTAAAAAATTTCTTCATCCTCACTATCAGTCTCGTGAGTTCCCGAACTAGATGGAACATTTGGATCAGGGTGAACTGATAATGATGGAACGGAATATGGAACCGTTGATTTTGGAATTAAACCACAATCTTGGTCACCTTGACATGAATTGTATAGTAATGCAACTTCTTCATCAGATAAGTCAGGAGCAAAATTAAAAGACTTGAACAAGCTGTCATAATCAAACGCCCATTATGGATCAACCGCCTTTTGGGGAATAGATCGATTAGAACAATCGATATGAAACCATTCTTCGATCTGTCGTGTTTCCTTGTTATACACTCTTTTATTCAACGAATTGGCAACATAACCTAGAAAAATTCCTTCGATCGCCTTTTCGCTAAACTTAGTAGAAACATCTCGGATCTTCAGAAGAGTACACGGATTTCCAAAAGGAAGAAGATAATTCAAATTAGGCTTTCGACCATTTAACAACTCATAACACGTCGTGTTGTATCGCTTGACGGTCAGAACATGATTCAGGACATGGCATGTCGTATTCACAGCTTCGGCCCAAAAAGTAACCGGTAGCTTAGAATCTGCCAACATTGTTCTAGCTGCCTCAATCAGAGTTCTGTTCTTTCGCTCAGCAACACCGTTTTGTTGAGGAACATATGGCGCACTAAATTCATGATGTATACCCTTTTGTAAACAAAAGAATCCCACCTTTCCATTCTTGAACTCGATGCCATTGTCACTTCTGATACGCCTGACTTTCTGATTCAAAAGATTCTCCAACCCAAGAATTAAGTATTGAACTGTCTCTGCCATTTCAGACTTTGTTGCCAAAAACTTAACCCATGAAAATCTTGAGAAGTCATTCGTTACCACCAGACAGTATGATTTACCTCCAATGCTTCGAATACTTATCGGTCCGAACAAATCCATATGCAGTAACTCCAAAGGAGTAACAATAGAATTTTGTTTCTTGGATTTGTGAGACTTCCTGTGTTGCTTGACCTTCTTGCAAGGAATGCAGTCATCAGGCATAGCAAATTTCATTTTTGGAATACCAGATACCAAATCATTCTTCACCAAATAATTCATTTTTCTAAAATTGATATGAGCTAGCTTCTGATGCCAAAGAATAGAGTCAGATTCAGATGCTTTTGAGAGTAAACATGTAGGAATTGAATCCATTGTTGTAGCAACACTCATGTCTAAAACATAAGTGTCATTTCTTCTCGGAGCCTTCATCAGAATCCATTCTTCAGGTATTTCAAATCCAGGCTTTAGAATATAACATTCAACATCTATAGGATAGGTAAATACAAGATGGTTCTATTCAAGTTGAGATTGGCGGAAACAATCACAACTTAATCAAAGTAAACAAGTAAAAACAAAGAAGTACTGATAAATGCAATTTGTATTAAGCTTCAATGGTTACAAGATTACAGAGAAAACTCTAAGAAAAGCACTAAGATACAATGACTCTAAGTACTACTTATATATTAACTTAGAATCAAGACAGACCCTTGATTCTAAGGATCAGATCTAACACAAACCGTTGATCTTGTATTGAAGCTATTCAACATATAATGACAATAAACACTATAAAAGTTAACTTTACTCAAACGTATTCTTAGGCATCATTGCTTGCATGCTTGGAGAAGAGCGTTGTAGTGTTTTATTGTCTGCACCAGTGGCATTCTTTCTGCGTGGAGTGTGTCAATGGTGCAGCAGAAAGTTGTCAGTGGTCATGGTTGCTTTTGCTTTTGCAAGGCTGGTCAGCTGCAACGTTTGATCTTCAATGGATGGATAACTATCAGCAGCAGAGTTGTTGATCAGCAACAAGACACAACCATCCAAAGTTGCTGATGATTTGCCTATCAGCAGCATCAAGTGTTGATGCTGCTGAGAAGTCTATCCGCCGCAACTTTGGTCTTCAGCAGATAAGGCTATCTGCAACAGATTTGTTCTTCAGCAAAAGAACAAGTATTCGCTGTAGATAAGCTTATCTGCAGCAGTTTGTTAGCAGCATTTGTACTTAGAGAATTTTGTAGCCATCAGTCTTTATTTCTACAAACTCCCCCTAGACTGATGCTACCAAAACTCTCTTACTGCTTTTGTTGCTGAAGCTTTTGCATGTGGCTGACGATTCTCGCAACCTCATAGCCTCTTGGGTCCTTGCTGGGATTGTTAAGAGGAAGCTCAGATAGAGTCTTGATATCTTTGCTTGGCATTTTGAAGATAGCCTTGCTTAGACACATCATCTTCTGTCCTTTAATGTCTGTCAAGGTGAACTCATTTTCTTCAGCATTGTAGGACCAACTGATTAACGGAGAGTGGGATTGGATAGGTTTTGCATCAATAATTTCACCTTTGCTGGGGTTGAAGTGATGTTTGATCACCAGCAACAGATGTCTCCCACCTTCATTCTCGGGCTCATGAGCTTCACCCAGCTCCATTATTCTTCTAGATCTGAATCTGGAAGTTACAATATCACATCAACAGTTGTATAGATTGATCTTTTTTGCTTATGTCCTCCCCCTGAAGACCTCAAACCATTGATCTTGAGTGTTGTAGAACCAGATGATGATTTCTCTTGAGTCTTCTGGTTTGGTAGTAGGTTTGCTTTTTTCTTGGGAGGTTGTTGATGAGTAGGAGCTGGGTGGGAGGATTTGGACTCTTTAGGTGGAGATAAGGGAGGTCTAAGAGGGAAAGTGGAAGGTTGTTGGATAGAGGAAGGGGAGGATGAGGGAGAAGGCTTGGGTTTCTTTGGTTTCCTTTCTTCTTCTTGATTGATTACCCTCTTCTTTGAGCCTTTCTTCCCCAGTCTTTCTTCCTCTTCCTTTTTGACTTTAAGGTAAAGGGATTGCAGGTTCATGAAATTCATGGGACCCATCCTTTTTCCACTCTCTCCTCTAGCCTTTAGGAAGTCAATCATGACCTTCCTTTCTTCATGGGTTCTTTTGTTGAAGGCAATGGTCTTCTTTAATTTCTGTTTGGCTTTTTCTTCTTCTTCAGCCCTTTTTTTGTTTGCCAATATACCTTGCTGACCCATGAAGGCTCTGTAGATTTCTTTATTTGATAGTTTCTCAAGGTAGTGTGCATCCTCACCTTGAGAAATCAGAGCTTCTATCCACTCCTCTCTTATTTCTTTGGCTAGTTCAGAATCAGTTATTCTGAACTTAGCCTCTTCCTTCTTCTTCTTCTTCTTCTTCTTTCTTTCTTCTTCTTTATTAAATTGTTCCCGCAGTTGAAGAGCAAGAGCTTCATCTTCTTGAATTTGATAGACTGCAGGAATCTTGACTTTCAGATCATCCAGCTGTTTGGCATACAGCTGGATTTTTTGTTCTCTGAGGAGAATGGCCGCTTTTCTTTCTTGAGCTTTTCTTAGTTCAGCCATCTCCTCTTCTTCTCTTCTTCTTCTTCTTTCCTCCCTTTCCTTCTTCTCTCCTCCCTTTCCTTCTTCTCTTTTAATAACTTTTCTTCATCTTCTTCTGTCATAGGTCTTTTCCCTTTGTCTTTGCTGGATGCCTCTTCTTTCATGGAGCACAACAGCAGATGTAAGAGATGCTGTTGGGATCTCAGCTTCAGCTTCATTGGTATGATGAGGAGTAGACACAGAGGAAGGGACTGCTTCACTCTCTTCCTTTTCCCATTCATTCCCATATATAGCTTTAAAGGCCTCTTTGATATTCTAAGCAGCCACTTTTCTTGACCCTTTTGCTGCGTTTAGTATGACAGTTGGTGAGGAGGGAAGGGATAGATCTGAGTCAGAGTCATTCATTGCAGGCGATTCCTCCTTATAAAGAGAAGCCTTGATGAGTTTGATCATTTCTTGACTTTCTAAGGAGTTGATGTTGCAGATGAGTGATCTGAGCTCAAAGACCTTGTGCAGGAAGTCTGAAGGTAGGAGTAAGATCTCTTTGATGTTGATTGAGAGAGAAGATCATTGCTTAGGAAGAAGGTGAAATCAGAGGAATCAGTGCTCACCCATCCTAGCACTTCCAAGTCCCTGACCATGATGTTGTACAAAAATCTTCACCAGCAGATAACTTCTTCTTCAGTTAAAGCACTGCTCCTGATTAAGTCAAGTCTTCTTGGATCCAGCCTTTGTTCTGCTGTTGATGAAGATTCAGGATAAGCCACCCTATTTGCTTCTTTTAGTAGTCTTTCAAACCAGGGCATATTATCCTCCATTAAGTCATAGAACCTGCTGATTGCAAGTTCTGCTGAGAGATCTGATGAAGTGTTGATACATCTTGTCAGATATAGATTAAGAACCTGGAGGGCATTAAGAGTGTTCCAGTTTAGCTCTTCTACTCCACTAAACTCCCATCCAATCCAGAATCTCTCAGCTATGCCATCATACCCCCAAGCTAGAATGGAGTTGAATTCTAGCTTGTTTGAAGTTAGTGAGAATTGGGGAGTAGATGTTTGACTTATTATGGCAGGAAGTATGTTGAATGATGGAGGTGTGTCTTCATGGAGAATTTCATCTTGCAACACCTCATCAACAGCTCGGACAACTAACTTCTAATCCTCAGTGATATCTTCCTCTTCATCTACTGAGTCTGGAAAGTCATGGATTTGAACAAAAGCAGGTTTGTATAGCGAACTTTGAAACACGGTCTTCTCTTGTATCCATTCTTCTAGGCTGTCCGCATAATCTTCCTTGGTAACTACCTCCCCATTTTTGGGCATTGATGGGCTTCATGCATAGAGACTTGGTGCCTTAGTTTGGACACTTCAGCATCTAGCATAGCTACCCTGGCCGTCAATTCCATATTATGAAGTTTCAGTCTGTCCTCATCCACAGTTATGGAATCCTTGGAGCTAGATGGGGCCTTAGGCCTAGCCTCTGCATCCCCATCACCATGGTTTTCTTGGCACCTGGGATTCCTCTCAATGAAGACTGTTTCAAAGGAAACATCCTCACTGTGAGTTGCCGTGGTTAGGGTCTTAGTGATGTTGTCACTGTCCTCCTGGGCAGTTGATGTACCATGAGTAGTGACAACCCTTTCCACATTCACTCTGTCAGTACCACTAGAGTGAACCTTCTTGGGTAATGAACTTGGGTTAGGTGCACCAGCAGCCAAGTCAATCAATTAACTCCGAGATAGTGGTTGTTGGAGAAGGTATATCATCTTGACAAGGAGCCTCTGCACTTAAGTTCAGAGAAGAGAAATGAAGGTATGGCTCAGCAGGTTGTTCTATGGATCCAGGATGTGATCCTGATCCTAATAGAGAAACTTCTAAGGAGGTCTCTCTAATATTGTGGCTATCCCTTTTGATATTCTCATCATAATGCTGGGATTCTGAATGAGGGCTTTGAGGTTGGGATTGGGCCTTTGAGACAAGAAGAGAAGCAGTCTTCTTGCTCTTTTTTCTAGTGTATGTCGTTACAACTGGGGCCCTTTGTTCTAGTTGAACGATAACATCCAAAACAGATGTAAGTGATTTTTGTACCTGTGCATCCTTAGTATTTTGCACAGGGGTTCGAGCAATGGAAGCAACTTGTTGTTCAGGAATTGAAGTGGAGGGTGTGGGATCAGTATCAGCTGGGATTGCTGAACTGTCACCCTGGGTACTTTGTATGTTCACCATTGTAGTTAACAATGGAACATTGACCCCTGAGAACTTTTTGGAAACAGTTCTCATACTTTGAAAAATATTATTTTTATGACCCAACATGATGTAGATTCTTGCAGGTTTTGAGAGATCTTTTAGTTCCTGGTTTAAAACCTCCTGCAAGAATCTAGGGTACATAAAAAATTGTTGCTTTGCACCCTCTTGAAGGTTATATCTCAAACCCTCAAAGATGAGGTGTGCAAAGTTGAATCCTTGGCTAGTAATCATACCGTGAACAGCAGAGGCAAGTGTAGAGCTCACTTGATGCCATCCACTTCTCTTCTGAGATATGCATTGTAGAAGAGTGTGGCAGAGATACTTCCATGGAGGGCCCATCAGTGCCTTCTCTATTGTGTACTCAATTTGATTTCCAGTGTACCCTATGGATACAAAGTTCCTCATGTATTCTTCCTTTGAGTATGAGATGGCTGCCCCCTCATCTTGAAGCTGAAGATGTTTTCGAAGAGTAGCTTCAGAGATGATAATGTCCTTGCCGTGTACCTTGGCTTTTATTTAGGGAATCCCCTGTTCGGTAGAGTAGACGGCGGTATTCCAAAAATCCTCCATATGAGGAATATATATGGTAGGGTTGACTGTTAGTGCAAAATGTATCTTTGATCGGCACAGAAAATCGATCATATCATCGAATCCCTCAGACTTCTTTCCTTTGGTTAAGTATGCCGTGAGGTTGTGATATGGGGAGAACTTATCATCAGGATTGCTGTCTGCCATTTTTGTTGGTTTGGAGGGAAAGAGGAAGGTTTTGAAGGGTGGTTAGGAATGGAAGGCTTTGAATGTTGTGGGGGCTTGAGAGAAAGTGATGGGAGTTAGGGCGAAATTGAATGTGAAGAGGTGGTGAAGAAATTTGATTTGTTCTTATAACAGCAGAGGAGGGAAAAGCAAACTCACTTGTACAGTACAACCTCGTTCACCTTTTTACTGTTACAGCTGTAATACACTATAGCAGTCATGGTAAAGACTGAAAAGAATTTTTACAGCGGGTAAAAGTTAATTTAGACTTATTTTTACCCATCAGCAGCAAACTTGGTTACTGCGGATGGTCAGCGGATAGTTAAGTCTGTCAGCAGCAAACTCTATTGCTGCTGATGGATGCAATGATCTGCAACAAGTGTGTTGCTGCTGACTGCCTTAGAGCTATCCACAGGAAACTTGTTCCTGCTGATTACTTAAAGCGGTCAGTGGCAAAATCTTTGCTGCTGATAATTAAACCTGTCAGCAGCAAAAAAGATGCTGCTGACTTGTAACTTTTATTTATAACAAAAGACAAACATATTTACAAAGACAAATTTTTAGAGACATATTTTAATCAAAGTTCATCATACCAATAGATTCAACTAAATATCTAAATCTAGCTTCATTAAACGGTTTTGTAAACAAATCAGCATATTGCTCATTGGTATGAACTTTGGTTAAAATAATTCACTTTTTCTCAGCTTGATCTCTTATGAAGTGATACCTAATGTCAATGTGCTTTGTCTTGGAGTGCTGCACTGGATTGTTTGTGATTGATATAGCATTCATGTTGTCAATCTGAATGGGAGTTGCCATGAAAGTCATCCCATAATCCAGCATTTGATTTTGTATCTAGATGACTTGTGCACAGCAACTTGAAGCTGCAATGTGTGCTTCAGCTGTAGAAGTTGAAACACATGTTTGCTTCTTGCACTGCCATGAAATCAGTCTTCCTCCCATAAACTGACATCCCCTTGAAGTGGACTTTTTGTCCAAGTTGTATCCCCCATAATCACTGTCAGTGTATGCATACAGATTAAACTTATCATTTTTAGAGTATCATAGCCCAAGTCTTGGGGCTCCCTTTAGGTATCTAAAAATTCTCTTGACAGCTTGAAGATGTGAAATCTTTGGAGCTGCTTGGAATCTTGCACAGAGACATACTACAAACATGACATCTGGCCTTGAGGCAGTGAGATACATGAGAGACCCTATCATTGCACGGTACTGATGTTGATCAGTGTCTTGACCATATTTGTCTGGAGTCAGCTGATGGTGCACTTGCGTAGGGGTTCTTGCAGCAGAGCAGTCAGCCATCTTGAATCTTTCCAGAATGCTCTTGACATATTTGGATTGGCTGATAAAGATTCCATTTGGGACTTGTTTGACTTGAAGACCCAGAAAGAAATTTAGCTCACCCATTGAGCTCATTTCAAACTTTGAGTGCATCAGGATCTCGAAGTCTTTACACGGCTTCTTCCTTGTTGATCCAAAGATGATATTAATAGACCTAGCTGGAGGCAAACAAACAAACACATCAGTCAGCTAAGGTTGCGAGCGCTTTAGTAAGACAGGAACATAGGCTAGCTACCTATAGATATGCATATTGAATGTACATAATCTGGCAAACACTCTCTTATTGCATACTAGAAACCTGTGAACTCACGAACCTCGTGTTGAAACTTTTCGTACATGTTTTCTCAGGTCTCTAAGGCACAGGTTGCACAACAAGGCCATGCATGGAGTCCTACTATCATTTCACTCATATGCAAACCGTTAAAACAATTCACTTACTTTTATTAAACTAAACTTTGGCGCGTTGTTTTGCGCATTTACTTTCTTGTTTAAAAACTTCCGCATTAACTCTGAACTTTTATGTTATGACATTTTAAGTCCCATATAGTGTCGTTTGATGTAACTAATGACTGAGATCCTGGTGTGTCACATCCCTAATGGTAAAAGTCCGTTAGTGGAATTTGGGGGTGTGACAGATTGGTATCAGAGCCATTGGTTATAGCGAACTAGGAATTGCATACTAGACTATAACTCACACACATTAGTTATACGACACAGACACTCATACATGCTACACGTAGCATCTACACATGCATTGGATTACAGGCATGTTGACATCATTCATATCACCCTCTACTGACGAGGAACACGTCATTCGTATTGCATCATCATTCCCAGTGCAGACACTCGGGGAATCATCAGAACAACATCCACTCCCGTCCGAGGGCAGCAAGACGGAGCCTTCGGAGGAGTCACTCACACGACCATCATCTTCACCCTTATTACACCATCAGAGTCGAAGATGACACTGGCTTGAGCCTATCGATGACACAATCGGGAGTGGTGGGCCTTCTCAGGACCGTGTTAGGGATGACACCAGCACTTGCACGTATCTCTTTGGGAGTTGGGTTCGTTGGAGGCGACTCCCTCCTGCACCCACTAGCAACAATACTCCGATCTCACTATCTTTACTCCACTTCAAGCCCGAACCCGTGGACCTCACTTGAGGTACACCGTGTAGAGGCAGACTGTTGCATGTATTACGGTAGAAATTCATTGACACATAGATGTCATCATTTTCTCGAGCCGTGGGCTCACGCTTTGGTCGATATTCTGTTGAAGAAAGATTGACCACAAGGTTGAGAACGCCTTGCTTATTGCATACTCAAACCCTATCTTGACTCAGTTGGAAGGACGGCTACTTTGCCTCTTCCAGTAACACCTATCCATGAACTAGTTTCACTCCTCAAAGCCGCATTTCATGTGCATGTTCCCATCTACAATCCACTGGATTGGTGTAACATCCCGAAAATAAAACGACGAGTTATTATAACGGGTAAACACGTGACGAAAAGAATAAATAAATGCGCCATGACGGGCCAGGCCGGACACGCCAAGCGAACTTAAGGGTGGCGCATAAGGGGGAGGAGTCTCCCTATAAATAGCATAAACCACCACCTTTTCTCTTATTTGCAAGTTTTAGAGTGAGAAAGTTGGCGGATCGACCCGAGATTCAAGAAGCGTGTTACCACATAGCTTCGGAGCAAGACCTCCAAATCAGACGCTCGATTCAGGTAACGACTCATTCCGAATCTTGGTTTTTGTTTAAAATCGGGTTCCCGGGTGTTTTTGGTAAAAAGGTTGGGTTTTTATTAACCAAAAGAGAAAAGGATTATAGATCTGGAATCATTAGAGGAAAATACACCTTTTGAACGTAAAAAGTTCCAAGCTTGACGAATCCATCGATCCAGATCTAAGTCCATGCAAACTGAGGTGTTTTGTATGAAGTTTGCGGTTTTGATAAAGTATGGGGTTATGATAAAGTTTACGGTTTGGATGAAGTTCACGGCCGGGCAAAGTTCACGGTTGTGAAGTTCACGGCTGATGAAGTTCACGGCTGACAAAGTTTGCGGCTGGGTGAAGTTCACGGTTGTGAAGTTCACGGCTGATGAAGTTCACGGCCGATGAAGTTTGCGGCCCGGTGAAATTCACGGCTTGAAGTTCACGGCTGATGAAGTTTGCGGTTTGGGTAAAGTTTGCGGTTAGGGATGAAATGTGATGAGTTGTACGTAAAGCTAAGACTAGGTTGCGTACATATAGGTTAGAAGATCTTTTAGAGACCTTTGACCATGTTCATCTCAGGTGAGTTCTAGAAGCCCTCTTTTAAATGTTTTGAATAATATTTTTGGTCTGGTGTGCATACGTAACGATGTGACTATTTTATAAAACGATGTTTACGAATGATGTGTGTGACGTTTTATGAACCGAGGTTTTGGAAGGAAAGGTTATGAAAGAAGTGTTTACGAAATATTTTGCCAAAAGAAGTTTACGAAGTGTTTACGAATGAATGAATGATTTTTAATAAAACGTACGAATGCTTTAACAGAAGTTTTGAAGTAAAGTAGTGAAGGTTTAGGAAAGTCACAAATGAACGAATCTGCCATTATTCCTTAGGGAATTGAGGTTATGGATATGGGATGTATGTTATGGGCCTTACCTTTTAGGGGCCTTTGTGGCTGGCCAACTGTTGTACAACTAGGGTGATGACGGTCACCATGGGGATTACCGTGAAGCTGGAAGTCAGGTACGACTACTCTTCGGGGTATCGTGCTTGAAGTTTGGAATTGATGGTTACGAGAAGGCGCAGATTCGATATGTTTTGTTTACTTACGTGTTATGTTATATTATTGCATGCTTTATGTATGCTTTTGTTAAATGAAGTTGAATGTTATGTTTTGGCAAATATTTGAAGTATAACGTTTATGTTAAAGCTAGAACTCACCAGCGTAGCTGACTTTTAGTATGCACATTTAGGTTAAGGACAGGTATGGAAGTTGAACGGTGATGCTTGGCTGGCAAAAGGAGTTACCCGGTTGATCATGAAGACTGGCATCCCGTTACGAGTGGTTTATGTTATGTTTATGTAATTGACAATGTTACGCTTCCGCATGCTGAACAAGTTTTAATTATGTTGAATGAATGATTCCGCTGCGTTATTTGATATTCAAGTTTAAGAACTGTTTGTGAATGAGTAAATCCAACAAGTGAGGCCTCCCGGGTTTAGGGCCTTACAAGTTGGTATCAGAGCAATAGTTTGAGAGATTTGGACACTTCCGGTGTTTGAACTTAAACTGTGAATGGGACTGAAAGCAGATACCAGTACGGGTAACTCGAGCCACAGCATCACGTATGAAGGTAGTATATATTTACGTATATAGTATGCCTTAGAAAGTGTTAAGGCTGGGACTTGTGTTCTGATGGAATCACAAAGGTGGTCAAATAGAAATCGAAAGGTAGTGTAATGGTTAATTGCAGATGGCTAGTGTATATTAACATCGTACAGTACTTGTTGAATTCTATTTGTTAACTAGCATGATGACATTGGATTCCTTATCTTATAGAACGAAATGGAAAGAAGAGGAAACGTAAAGCGCGGTGGGGACGGTACCGGTGGTCGTACCAGTGGTGGCCAAGGCAGAACTCCTGCTCGTCAGGAGTACAGCAAAGAAGGAAGTGTCCACTCTGAACCGACAGTTAGTGTGCATGGAAGTGAGCCGACTCATGTCGAAGAACAACAATTCACTTTTGAACCAGAAGTGAGAGCGGTTCTGGCACGCGAGTTCACTGAGTTGATGAAAGCTTCTTTGCCAGGACTGTTGGCAGAAGCATTAAAGAAGGCTAATGAGGAGGGCGGGTCTAAACCGACAACTGATGCCCCGATCTTTAAGGCAGTTAACGCACCGCCTTCTCACGGTTGCGACTATAAGTCCTTCAAGACATGTGATCCGCCGGTTCTTACTGGGAAGAAGGACGCGGTGGTTACGTTTGACTGGGTGATACGTATGGAAGCCGCCATCCGTTTGAGCGAATGTCGGGCGAATCAAGTTGTGAAATTTGCTGCTAACTCCTTGATGGAGGAAGCATCACACTAGTGGGAAGGAATACGCCAGGCTAAAGGGGACGGGGTGGTTGATTCGATGATGTGGAATGACTTGAAGACTCTAGTGATCAAGAATTTCTGTCCAAGATATAAGATCGAGAAGGTAGAAAGGGAATTTCTAGGGTTGAAGTCCGGATGTATGACGCATCGGGAGTACACCACTCGGTTCAATGAACTGGCATGTCTGGTGACACATCTTGTCACCACTGAGGAAAGAAAGATTGCCTGCTACATTCAAGGGTTGTCGGACCAGGTCCGCACCTATGTTAGGGCAAACGCCCCTACTACCTATGATTCAGTGGTGGAACTGAGTGGCTTGGTATTTGATGATCTGGCACTAAATGTCGTTTCCATTGACAAGCCCTAAAAGAAGCTAAGTTTTCCTGCCAAGTGATCAGGTGGGAGTTTTGTTTGGGGCTCGGGACAAACAGGCCAGGGTAGGCGAGACGACAGTCTATGGAAAATGTGGGGTAAGGCATGCACGTGAATGTCGGCAAGGGTCAAACCTATTCTTTAAATGCGGCAAGACTGGACACTAGTCCCGTGAATACCCGTAAGGCTTCAAGTGCTTTAACTATGGGGAGAGTGGCCACCTGATATGAGAATGCACTAAGCCAAGGATGGGCGAAGCTAGAAACAGTAAAGGCCCGGAGAAGAAAGAAGAGAGGCCTCGAGCGAAGACTCAAGCGTATACAGTAACACAGGAACAAGCGAGGGTGGACCCTGACGTGGCGTCAGGTACGTTTGTCCTTGACACCACTCTTGTATCTGTGTTTTTTGATTCAGGTGCTAGTAAGAGTTTTATATCTGTGGATTTTTGTAAACAAGTGAAGTACTCTGTAAGTAAGCTAGAAAGGGCATTTAGTGTATGTGACACCCGACATTTCAGGTCAATATCCGTACATGTTATAAACAAGTTTACATCATAATTGTTTTCGTGATTTACTTAATTTCACAATCAAGGACATTAAGGTCTAACAAAAACCGTACATTGTCTCATTTCATATTTTGGTAATTCTAGGAGTTATCGGTTCACGTACCATATAAACCGACTAATACGAACGTTTGTGGTGAAATTAAATAACCAGAAAAATATATAGACGTATATGGTACACAAACTTTACGTTGGACTATAAATTCTTTTTTTTTTCTTTAGAACTAAAACTTATAATATACGTAAAGTTAAATAACAAACCCTTTTGAAGACATTACCGCGTATCGTCACCTATAGGCGCTTATGCTTACTAATAATCACATCAACGAATTATACAACCCGGGATTTAAATATATTTCACTCAACGAATCTTTAACTAATTAAATTACAATTCTAGTATCATTAAGAACCTAAACCAAATTAAATTAACACTTAAAAACTCTAAATGGGATTAATACACCTAATAAGCTAATTAACTAACACCTAATCTTATGTTATCATCTAAACTAACCCAATCCCCCTAATTCCTTGACTCTCGGCTGAAGAAGCAACATGTAGGTCCCTCCACCATCAAAATTCCTACTACTAGATTGTTTAAGTTAAAAACCATACTCCCTTATCCTCTTTTATTCCGAAAATTCTTTCAAAACTCATTCCCCATCTAATTCAAAATCTACAAAAGGACTACCACATCCTATCATTCATCACTCACTCTTTTTCAAACACTCAATCTTTTTCAAACACTCAATCTTTTACCTTACCTCTCTCTTTTTCTCACGACAACAACACCACCGTATCGTCTTCATGCTGTCTTCATTCTACCTTCATGTATTCATCCACTTCAAGCATTAAAACTCTCCATCTTTTGGTGTTCTAAGGAGCTTTCAAAGATTTTCTCAAGGATTTTAACTAAGGACTCAAGATCATTCTCTATTTCTCTCAAAAATCATCATCTCTGTTTCGAGGTAAAAACTCAATATTATTCATATTTTCTTTAAAACCGTAGCAAAACATACAGTTTACTCGAACGTAAGAAAAATAACTAGAAAAGTGTGTCGAATTCAAGATTAAAACATGAATATATGCGTATATGTATGAATAAAGTTTTGAAACTGATTCTGTCAATCAAAATTTCAGTAATCGAAACTATAGTTTCGATACTTGTTTACTCAATCGAAACTAAGTAGTTTCGATACCTGTTTACTCAATCGAAACTAGGTAGTTTCGATACCTGTTTACTCAATCGAAACTAGGTAGTTTCGATACCTGTTGCTCAATCGAAACAAGGTAGTTTCGATACCTTTCTTACCCAATCGAAACTAGGTAGTTTCGATACCCAGTTTGCTCAATCAAAACTAGGTAGTTTCGACATCTGTTCTGTTCAATCGAAACTAGGTAGTTTCGATACCTGTTTCAGGCCCATTGGGCAGTAACTTAGAACTATTTTATAACGAAACAAGTGTTGAAAAACTAAAAAGATATTTAAACAAAAGCAATCAGATTTGCTAAGTCGGTGAACAATTTGCATATGAGACATTCGGTCATAACACGAATTACCCTTTTGTAATTAGGGTACGAATAGTCAAGTTGACTAGAACAATTATCATTACAAGCATACACAAACTCAAGGTGAGTTTCACGGCCCCTTTTTACTGTTTTGTATAATTTGGGGGAAGAACATACTTATAACTATTTTTATATGATAACAAGAAAACAAGACCCGACCTTTATGTTTGCATGAGTTGATACATTTGGAGCTCATAAAGTCCCCTGACCATCATATTTATAACCATTAGCTATGGATTAGCCTAGGAATCTATGGATAGTACTATTGGGTCTGACACTCCCGGTCATGGTTAGTCGCGCTAACCATGGGTCCCTCTGGCCAAATGACTGCATAGTGTTCTAATGTTGCTCGTGAGGAACGAGTGAGGGGCAAAACACCTGGTCTTGGTTTGGTTATGCCTCATGTATGTACATATTATTTGTATTCCTAGCTAGTTTACAAATGGGTCAAACATTACTTGTTTTGTTTATCATATACGTAAAATCATTTTCATGCAATTGGTTTGCTCATTGTATTCATATATAAAACCTGTGAACTCACCAACCTAGTGTTGACATTTTCTAGTATGTTTTTCAGGAAATTAATCGCGGAAACAAGAGTAATACTACGTAGGGTTCATGCATACATGGTGGATACTACTTTTGAAGATTTTTCTTGTATAACCCATAATGTTTGGGTCATATTTGCAAAATCTTAATATTTTGTAACTTCAACTACTATTTTGGGCTGTAAAACCTTAAACTTAATTTATGTATCCAGTTGTATGTATGAGTTTGCAATAATTATATGCTTTGGAAACCATGAACGTTACGCCTCGCGTTTTCGCATTGGCGGGGTGTGACAGTGTAGAAACCGCTGAGGGTAGAATTGCGAGAGTTACGGAAGTAGTTGACAATTCCACGATAAAAATAGAAGGCCATAGATTCCCCGTCAGGCTGTTAGTTATGGTTTTAGGTGGGTTTGATGTCGTGTTGGGTATGGATTGGCTAACAGCCAATGAAGCGCAAATTATATGCAAACGAAAGATAATCCGACTCAAGGCTCCGGATGGTAACGAAGTCGAGGTTTTTGGAGAACGTGACTCCCCGATGCCTAACGTCATTTCAATGATTAAGGCAGCATATTACATGAGGCACGGATGCGAGGCTTATCTGGTGTACGTAATTGACAAGTGTAAGGAAGTGATGGAACTGGACAATGTACCCGTGGTACGCGAGTACCCAGAGGTGTGTCTAGAGGATTTGCCTAGGATACCACCTCACATAGAGATTGAGTTACGAATCGACTTAGTGCCAGATGCCCAGCCCGTGGTCAAAGCTCCGTATCGACTAGCACCAGTGGAAATGTAAGAACTGATGACACAACTAGATGAGTTGCTTGATAAAGGGTTTATCCGACCAAGCATCTCACCTTGGGGTGCTCCGGTATTATTTTTGAAGAAGAAAGATGGTTCCATGAGAATGTGTATCGACTACAGGGAATTGAATAAACGTACCGTGAAGAACAAGTACTCCCTACCAAGGATCGATGACCTGTTCGATCAATTACAGGGCGCAAGTTGGTTCTCAAAAATCGACCTTTAAATCGGGGTACCATCAGTTGAAGGTAGAGGAGGAAGACATACCGAAAACCGCGTTTCGCACACGTTATGGAAATTTTGAGTTCCACGTAATGTCTTTCGGATTGACAAACTCCCCCGCAGCGTTCATGGATTTGATGAATAAGGTTTGTCGTTCGATGCTGGATAGATCGGTAATTGTGTTCATCGATGATATCCTCATCTACTCCAAGAATGAGGGTGATCACGCATGTCACTTGAAGGAGGTGTTGGAAGCTCTGAAGAAGGAAAAGTTGTATGCTAAGTTCTCCAAATGCTGGCTTAGGGAAGTCCAATTCCTAGGTCACGTCATTAACCCGAACGGCATTATGGTTGACCCAGCAAAGATAATGATGGTAAGGGAGTGGGATATCCCTAAGACGCCAACTGAAATCCGTAGTTTCTTTGGATTGGCAGGCTACTATCGGATATTCATTCAGGATTTCTCAAAAATAGCTTCGCCATTGAAAAAGTTGACACGGAAGGAGGTAAAGTACGAATGGGGTTCGACCCAGGAAGAAGCATTTAAAGAACTGAAGGAGAAGTGTAGGTCCACATGACTCATCTCAGATCGATCTCGTGACAAGACGTCTCAATAACACGGAGTGCGGAATCCTACCGTATTAACGTTTGTATACTAATTGACAATAGAAACAACAGGTAAATAAACTTTCTCTTTTATATCACCAAACAGAGTTTACAGACTACTTGTTCGTTTAATCCACACGTACTGAACAGACTCTGTAAACTCTATATTTATAGACACATGTTTTGAAATAGGCGAACTTAACAAGTTCGCTTCAAAGATGAAGTTCGCCTCTAATAGACTAGGCTAACTTATCAAGTTCGCCTCTAGCAGAACTTGTACTGACAAAACTAAACAATTACATAAAAACATAATGACAATAAGACCTAAACTATTACAAAGCTTTTGTCATACAATCTATGTCCTAACAAGCTCCCCCTTGACAATAGCTTGATCTTCTGTCTTCAGTCTTTATGACGAGCTCTTCCAGTTTTCTGGTAATCTGCTTCCTGCATGCACTCCATATCTTTGACATATCTTCAACACTCTTTTATACTGTAATCCTTGTTCTCTCCATTCATCAGTGAACATGATCTCATTCTTTCTTAACGTCCTCTGATCTTTCTTTGAGAAATTAATAAGATTCATTGCATCATAGAAACTAACAATGACCTTATTATCTTTATCATCAATCCTAGCTTCACCAGTATTCACATCTACATACCACCATTTCATATTCCCCAGAAAATCTTGTGGAATTTTCTTCAAAGGTATCTTCTGTACAGCACGTACTGGCTTGAACTTATACTTCCAAGTCACATTCTTAGTCTTTTGATCTACAAGCTTCACTCTTTTTCCCTTCTGTGGTTTTAACCTTTCATACTTCCCTGATCCACCTTCTCTCTTTATCAAATTGGCAATCACATCGGCTAATCTACACTTAGATCTATTAATCAATGGTTTCGTAGCTAGACCATTCATTTCACACTTTGGCAAGGTATTGAAATACTTGATCCTAGGCTTTAAATATTGAACACCATCAAATCTATTAAGAGCAAACAACTTAGTGTCATCATCATAAAACCAACTTATGATCTTTCCAATACACCTCTCTTTATTCACATATCTTTCTTTTCTGAGCAGGTTGTATAGGTGACTTTGGTAGTACTTTCATCGAACTGTTAATGACTTCTCTCCACTGTTCTCTAGTCATTCCTGTATTTCTATACATCACAGGTTCTTCATTTAGCTTAGGAGACACAGTATGAGTCGTCTCAACATCAGAATCTATCTTGGATTGAGCAGTATCATCAGGTGTAGTGATGTCTTCAATAGAGTCCATAGAATCTATTACTCCATCATAAGAAAACTCAGGAATAACATCATCTTGGATGAAGTTATACGGAACATTCAGACCATCACTTCCTTTATATGTAACCTTAGATTTACTCTTTTCAATTTCAATCTCTACAATCTCTCCTTCTTCAATGTAACATCCAGTATTTCAGGTCATTATCCATATTCATAATGGCACATTCATATTTTATATTTGTTAGGAGTATTATCTTTGACATGGTATTGTCAGAAGTCTAGCAAAGGAACACGTTTCATATTTTAGTAATTTTTAAGAATTACTAGAATAGTAAACAGTTATAACCCGCAAGATACGGTCGTTGGTGATTAAAAAGAATGTTATTCCAGAAAAGTCTAGAGACACGTTTGAATATAAAAACATAAATATTGGTGACCAAACTTATAAAAGTTGACATATAAATGTTTGTTACATGGCTCTAAGTTATTTTATGTGTATACATGTATAATATAGTTATAGTAATAACTATGTCGGGTTAACTAGTAAACTATTGAGACAAGCCAAACAATACAAAAACATATAATTTATTTGATCTTAAAAAGTCCTACACCGAGTAGTAGATCATGCGATCACCTAGAGGGTTTACACCACCAAAGAACCGACGTAACTAGCCATTGGATTGCAACTAAATGACTTGACAACACCCAACCCCCCACCCTATACCCCTCTCGGCCAAAAGTGGGTGGAGCAACCCACTACATCACCAACTTTTGCTTACTTGTCATGCATGCACCATACTCTTTCAACCTTGGAACAAGCTAAAGTCAAATCAATCTCTTCTTCTAGGTTTGTGATGATTAAGTAGAGTCCAACACTCCACCTCCCTTTCTTTCTCTCATTTGAACGGCTATATCAACCACCCCGTCATCAATGTTCTTACACTATGTCATACATCACCATCTCTTTCACCATGATTACATGCAAGGGTCTAATCAAGTCATAGATGGTAATGATGAAGATGATTATGGCAAAGATTACACTCCATCTCCTTAGTATATATAGGAGTGTATGGCATCAAGCAAGAACTCTTGTCTTGCTCTGTCTTTTTCTCTCGATCCTAACCAGCCCCAAGACCGGAAAAAAAATACCAAAAATCCCGTAACTCAGTTTCTGCCAGATTTTTAGCCAACTTTACAAGCCCATATCTCTTTCGTTCCTTAGTCAAATCAGTCCATTCTTTTTCTAGCATGAAGCTCTATGTTAACAGAGGAGAACCCAAGTGGAATCACTCGAATCCATGTAGTATTCGACCTCCAAACAGCCTACACAAAAACGTCGCTCTGTGCAGGTCAAAGCTGGATAGTTCTTCCCATTTTCTTGTTTTGAGGTATCTACACAACTTCAAATGTAGTAATTCTTTTTCACATATCCTCTGGTTTCAATAAACGTGATTTTAGAAGAAAACCCTAAGTCATTTGGTCTTCTAAAACTATCTAACAGTCTACTCGAAGTACGCTTAAAAATCTGAGTTTTCAAGAACAAAATAAAACATAAAAGTCTTGATGAGTTTTACTTTATTTCCTCATGAATCATGTTTGAATACATATATTTATACACATACATGTTCATACATATAATACTAAGCTAGAAGGATCACGAACAAGACAAGGACACATCAAATATAAATTACATATATATATACTATCACATAAAATGACACTTGGATGATGGTGTTCTTCATAAACCCTTCATTCCATGATGGTGTTCTTCATAAACCCTTCATTCCATTCATGACACTTGGATACATGTTCGTGAAATTATATGATCATGTGTGACTTACCTGGCAAGACTCGAGGTAGTGTCCTATGATTCAAGAAAACATACGAACGATTATCGTCAACATATGAACGTGAAAGGTGTTACTAAAAATATATATATAAACAATAATCACTTATGCACGTTTATGCATTTATAAAAGTCTATTATCAACATATGTGTATGCACATACATAAATATAAGTGTACTAACATCGTAAACACGCATCATCTTGTCTAAAATCTGAAAACATGAACTATTATTAAAACCCGGAAAATTAGTGTTTATCGTGCCTACATCCATCACCAATGTTTCATGAATAGAGTTGAGAACTCAAAAAATATTTATTTTTGGTACACTTAATAAGTCACCATATGGAAACGTAATATTTTCTCGAAAAATACATAAATGTCTAGACTGGAATAATAATCACCAATGAGTCGTCACATGAAAACACTGTTTTACTAAACAAAGGCGTACTTAACGGGATTGTTAAGTCGGGTGAACAACTTGCATTTAAAACGGGTAGTCTTAACACAATAGTACTCTTGTGTGATTAGGGTACGGATAGACAGGAACTATTAGCACAATGTTGTTTGCTAGGATTTCATCGGACATAAGGTGAGGTCACGACCCCTCTTTTAGCTTTTTAATGTTTTATAAACATCGGGGGAGAAACATACTTACATAACATATTTGAAAATATGAAACATATTTGCTTACATGTTTGACAACACGAACATTTTGGTTTAACTTTTGTGACACAATTACTTACAATATCTGAAAGCATGAAAAATAAATGTTTGATACATTTGAGAAAACATGAAACACATTTACAAACATTTTCATATGGTAACAAGAGAACAAGACCCGACCTTTATGTTTGCATGAGTACGAACAATTATAGAGCTCGTAAAGTCCCCTGGAACAATTTAGTAACCATTAACTGTAGCCTAGGGTCCTATGAATAGTACTATGGGGAGTGACGTCCCCCGGTCATGATTAGTCACGCTAACCACAATCTGGAGGATTTATGGCCGCATAGCATCTGATAACGAATATGAGGGGCGAAAGAACAATTGTCATGGTTTGGTTACGCCTCATGTATGAACATATTCTTTGTATTCCTAGCTAGTTTACAAATGGGTCAACATTACTTGTTATGTTTATCATATATATAAACTTAGAACAATTTGCGAACAATTGGATTTACAAGAACTATTTGATTGGGAAAACTACTTATTTCATGACGGTTAAGTCATGGGCATGTTTTCAAAGGAAAACTACTTATTTCATGACCGTAAAGTCATGGGCATGTTTTCAAAAGGAAAACTAGTTATTTGATGACGGTTAAATCATGTATATGTTTTCAAAGGAAAACTACGTATTTTATGACGGTTAAGTCATGAGAATGTTTTCAAAGGAAAACCACTTATTTTATGACGGTAAAGTCATGGACATGTTTTCAAAGGAAAACTACATATTTTATGACGGTTAAGTCATGAGAATGTTTTCAAAGGAAAACCACTTATTTTATGACGGTAAAGTCATGGACATGTTTTCAAAGAAAAACTACTTATTATATGACGGTAAAGTCATTGGCATGTTTTCAAAGGAAAACTACTTATTTTATGACGATTAAGTCATGTATACGTTTTCGGGGAAAACTAACTGTACTAAATGAACAAACTCTGTGAACTCACCAACCTTTGTGTTAACACTTTCAAGTATGTTTCTCATGTAACCTTTAGCCATGGCGCGGTTGGAATAGGCTAGCTATGTTGGAACAAGTCCTAGTAACCGGACGGGCATAGATTATCAAGTCTCAAGTCGACCATTGAACTAGCAGGACTTAGATCATTGTATTTATTTAGTTTTAGTAATCGTGTATGTAATCAAGTCTTAGAAATCACCATTACAGCTTCCGCTATCGTGTAATGAACCAATCGTTGCAACCTGTATTTATTTATTAAGTAAATAAATTTGGGGGTGTCACAGATTGGTATCAGAGCAATGGTTTTAGCTAATTAGGTTTCCTTAGTGACACCTAGGCTCTAACTGGACTCATTTAGGGACCAAGATTTCTAAGACTTGCATCACACTAAAAACACCCAAGACTTGAGTATAGGAATTCCAACCGTTGCTGAACAACTTGTGTAGACTATTAGTGTATAGAGTTACACTAGGGTATCATTAGTTACACTAATACAATTACATGGCACATGTAATGAACACTTAAACACATACAACAATGTGGCAATAATAAACACTTACAACATGTTACTGTTCGGATTACGAGTTAAGAATAACGGGTACTCAGCATACTGCAACCTTAGAAGATCGAGTTACTAGCTGAGTTTGGGCGACGACGGCAACAATCGTCAGTTACCGATCTTGGTATCACAACAGGCTGAACCCATACCAGAATCTGTACCTATACCTGCACCACACCGACAACTACTCTAGCCGTGGAGGCAACTTTCTTTCTGACGTATGTGCGGTATAAATACTCTATTTCATGAGTTGCTGGATCGAACGAATAGACTTTCGCCATGAGATGTGGCAGACAGGATTGCCCGGACCGAAGGGAATCCAAGGTGGATAAGCAGGACTAAACGGGGGAGAACTCCATGGGTCAGGAGACCCAGACATTCATCAGGATCATGTGGATTCATACGTACATACATACTTGGAGCATGAGTTGCTCGACACTAATTTGAGGATCTCTGCCATACACATAGTGCCTGACTTCCATACACATTTTATTCTTGAGAGACACTGGTGGTGCCTCTCTACCGTTAACCTCATCCGGTAACAGCCAGATTCGACAGACTCATGGGTATTGGTACACATAATCAAGAGTAATCCGATAGAACAATACACACTCCTACTCAAGTGTGCAAACACGACATAATGATCATTTCAAATCCTATTAACTAAAAGTTGGGGATAGAAGGAACACTACAGGGATCATGCAAAGTAAATTATCATTACGGGTGCACACGTAATCATGATTTGCAGTGTATGGGAACTTTAGTGAGTCTTGCCGTCCAAGGTAATGATCAACCCATGTTCGCAGTCACTTGATTAAGGATTGGATCTTAACAAAGCAGACTTCTCAAATAGGTGTCCACAAAGTATTCTCCTAGTTCGGGAGGAACGAGAGAAATTCAAATTGAATTCAACCAATCCTTAGTGAATCCTGAACGGCGAAGGATTTCGCACATTCATTCTTTGAGATTCTGCTTGTCAAGATAGCTTCCAATTGAGCATTACCACAACCCACAATTACAAGAATTGCAAAATTATTGTGGGAGATTATAGCGTAATCTCAGGATCTATCGTACAATTTAGTCTCAGAATTACTTGAAAGTTACGTCAGGAGTGCTATGCACTAGCTCCGGTAACGGGGCAGAAAATCTTTCTGACCTGCATACACATAGCACCTATGGGGTGTTGTGGAAGCTCGACATGAGACAAGTAGGCAATCTGACATTTCATAATATTGGTCAAACAAGGTTGCTCTCGCAACCATTGACATTCAGTACACCTTTAAGTCCGACTATTCTCCCGGTGATGAATAGGTCGGGGATGATGCTCAAGCGAATGCCAAAGAAACCTAAGTGTGGACTAACGATTATTGTCGCACTAATAAGAAAACGACATGCAAAACTCTTAAAGGAGTCCCAAATGTGGAATTTCATGGTAATCTCATTAGTTCATGATATGCACAAGGGACGTAAGTTCGAGCTATTCACAACAGGCCACTGTCCACAAAGAGTTGAGAAGAATAATTTATTACTCTTTTGTACTCGCATTTCCCCAAAGATCATCTTGTTAGATGGATCCCAGATTTCAGCATAGAAGAGAGGCGTGATCACATCTTTCACTCCTAGTTTTCTATAATTGGGAAGCTCTAGAGAATCTATTGTTAAGAAATGATCTCTTAGCGTTGGCTCAGTTAGAATACAAAATTTTCGATGTTTAACACTCAGTTACCTCAATCTTATCCTCGTGCTAAGGATTTTGAGGCTATAACCTGTAGGAGTGGAATAAGTAATGGTAAGTCACCAAAGTACCATTCAAACCCTAAGGAAGTGCAGACACACTGTATGACTAATAGTTGGCTATCAACCCTTTCTGCCAACTTAATGGGTTGACAAACCCATAGCCCATTTTGGGGAAGCACTAATTCGATGAGACCATACTCACAGTATCACTGTTCATTTCCTCACCAAGACGAAATGTGAATATTCCAAACAAAGATAGAACTTTGTATGGCTTACATACTTCGAGGGTATGGTCGTCAAGCCATGAGTTTACATATCAGGACGTTACAACCCAAAGGCTGGTCTGCCTCAGAAAGATGGTACAAGCAAAGGGTAAAGTGGTGATCAGACTCGAACTTTGCTAGTGAGAGCACACAAGGAATCTTGAAATATTAAATCAATTATGACCCATTTTAATGGAAGATCATAGATAACACGAAACCTGAATTAAGAATAAAGTCTCAGTCCAAGAAAATGCTTTCGAAAAGCATAAGAGGGACAAACATAAAGTTTCATTTCCGTACTATGTCATTACTACCCAATATTCAACTAAAACCTGGACACCTTGTCGAGTAATTCTTTCCTAAGATCTATAGAGATCTGCTTTTGTGACAAAGTGCGTAGAAGAATAGAGGATATGTGTCAACATACGCTCAAGATTCGCAGGCACCATTCCTTTCATTACCAGGAACGAGCATCACATAACCCTACCGTATTGAGGGTAATCAAATAAAGGGGTTCTTGCACGTTTAATATCGTTAGTCGGAGAAGTATTCGCTTTGCTTTCGAATACCGACTACCAAGTAAATGGAATCAAACAATTGGAGCCTAAGTTGGATGATACAGATAGAATTTGGGTACCAGGTATCGGTAGCCTATTTGGGAGGTTATGGATGAAGTCCATAAGCCCAAGTACTCCGTTCATCCAGAATCAAATAAAACGTATAAGGATCCCGAGGAACTCCATTATGTGGCAAAACATGAAAGGAGAAACTGTTATCTATGTTGGGAGATACCCGACAGTGAAAGCAGAATGTTAGGAATCACCTGAGTGAACACAACAACCGCAGATTCCTCAATGGAAATGGGAGGAGAATTCCATAGATTTCATTACTAATCTACCCAGAACATCTAGCGGCTATGATACTATATGGGTAATCATCAATCGTTTGACGAAATCCGCTCACTCCCTACCAATCAAGGAGACAGATAAAAGTAAGAAGCGTGCAAGGCTAAATATTAAGGAAATTGAGGCTAGGCATAGTATGCCAGTTTCCATTTTCTCTAATAGGGACAGTCGATTCATGTCTAGAATCTGGCAGTCTGTACAAGAAGCCTTGGGCACACGCCTTGACATGAGCACTGCATATCATCCCCAGATGAACGGTCAAGGTAAAAGGACCATCCAAACTTTAAAAGATGTGCTCCGTGCGTGTGTAATCAATTTCAGAGGAAATAGGGATACTCACCGCCGTTGGCTGAGTTTTCATATAATAACAACTACCATACCAGCATTAAAGCCGCTCCGTTGAGGCTTTGTATGGTTGTAGGTGTCGCTCATCACTATGTTGGGAGGAGGTTGGCAAAAAAAAAAAAAAAAAGAAAAACATTTGACTGGTCCTGAGATTGGCCAGGAAACCATTGACAAGATCGTCGAAATCAAAGATCGTCTAAAAGCCACTCAAGACAGACGAAAGAGAGTTGAACTAGAAACAGACGAAATCCATTAGAATTCCAAATTGGAGACCAAGCCTTGTTAAAGGTCTCACTAAACATAACCATAAATACATCAGACCGTTTGATATACGGCTAAGGTTGGCCCACTAACCTACAAACTTACGTTGTCACGGGGAGCCAAGCAATACACATGATACGTTTCATGTATCAAATATCAAGAAGTGCTTATCAGACGAAACGTTAATCACACCGTCTTGTGAGATTCATATAGGTGACAACCTACACCCTATTAAGGAACATATTGAAATCACTGACTAAAAAGTCCATGAACAAGCATAACCATATTGAATTGGTTATGGTACATTATAACTCGAAGCATGACCCTAAGGGTACTTGGGAACACAAAGATCAAATGAAAAATCGAGTAGCAGACCTTGTTCATGAAAATATTAATTCAAGATTACATCAACTGAATTTCGGGACGAAATTCTCTTTAACATGGGGAGAATGTAGCATCCAGTATTTCAGGTCATTATCCATATTCATAATCGCATGTTCGTATTTTATATTTGTTAGGAGTATTATCTTTGACATGGTATTGTCAGAAGTCTTGCAAAGGAACACGTTTCATATTTTAGTAATTTTTAAGAATTACTAGAATAGTAAACAGTTATAACCCGCAAGATACGGTCGTTGGTGATTAAAAAGAATGTTATTCCAGAAAAGTCTAGAGACACGTTTGAATATAAAAACATAAATATTGGTGACCAAACTTATAAAAGTTAACATATATTTGTTACATTGCTCTAGTTATTTTACGTGTATACATGTATAATATAGTTATAGTAATAACTATGTCAGGCTAACTAGTAAACTATTGAGACTAGCCAAACAATACAAAAACATATAATTTATTTGATCTTAAAAAGTCCTACACCGAGTAGTAGATCACGCGATCACCTAGAGGGTTTACACCACCAAAGAACCGAACTAACTAGCCATTGGATTGCAACTAAATGACTTGACAACACCCAACCCCCCACCCTATACCCCTCTCGGCCGAAAGTGGGTGGAGCCACCCACTACATCACCAACTTTTTCTTACTTGTCATGCATGCACCATACTCTTTCAACCTTGGAACAAGCTAAAGTCAAATCAATCTCTTCTTCTAGGTTTGTGATGATTAAGTAGAGTCCAACACTCCACCTCCCTTTCTTTCTCTCATTTGAACGGCTATATCAACCACCCCATCATCAATGTTCTTACACTATGTCATACATCACCATCTCTTTCACCATGATTACTTGCAAGAGTCTAATCAAGCCATAGATGGTAATGATGAAGATGATTATGGCAAAGATTACACTCCATCTCCTTAGTATATATAGGAGTGTATGGCATCAAGCAAGAACTCTTGTCTTGCTCTCTCTTTTTCTCTCGATCCTAACCAGCCCCAAGACCGGAAAAAAAAAATACCCAAAATCCGGTAACTTAGTTTCTGCCAGATTTTTGGCCAACTTTGCAAGCCCATATCTCTTTCGTTCCTTGGTCAAATCAGTCCATTCTTTTTCTAGAATGAAGCTCTATGTTAACAGAGGAGAACCCAAGTGGAATCACTCGAATCCATGTAGTATTCGACCTCCAAACAGCCTACACAAAAACGTCGCTCTGTGCAGGTCAAAGCTGCATAGTTCTTCCCATTTTCTTGTTTTGAGGTATCTACACAACTTCAAATGTAGTAATTCTTTTTCACATCTCCTCTGGTTTCAATAAACGTGATTTTAGAAGAAAACCTCAAGTCATTTGGTCTTCTAAAACCATCTAACAGTCTACTCGAAGTACGCTTAAAAATCTGAGTTTTCAAGAACAAAATAAAACATAAAAGTATTGATGAGTTTTACTTTATTTCCTCATGAATCATGTTTGAATACATATATTTATACACATACATGTTCATACATATAATACTAAGATAGAAGGACCACGAACAAGACAAGGACACGTCAAATATAAATTACATATATATACTATCACATAAAATGACACTTGGATGATGGTGTTCTTTATAAACCCTTCATTCCATTCATGTGTTATGTTGAAGGATACATGTTCGTGAAATTATTTGATCATGTCAGACTTACCTGGCAAGACCCGAGGTAGTGTCCTATGATTCAAGAAAACATACGAACGATTATCGTTAACATATGAACGTGAAAGGTGTTACTAAATATATATATATAAACAATAATCACTTATGCATGTTTATGCATTTATAAAAGTCTATTATCAACATATGTGTATGCACATACATAAATATAAGTGTACTAACATCGTAAACACGCATCATCTTGTCTAAAATCCGAGAACATGAACTATTATTAAAACCCGGAAAATTAGTGTTTAACGTGCCTACATCCATCACCAATGTTTCATGAATAGAGTTGAGAACTCAAGAAATATTTATTTTTGGTACACTTAATAAGTCACCATATGGAAATGTAATATTTTCTCGAAAAATACGTAAATATCTAGACTGGAATAATAATCACCAATGAGTCATCACATGAAAACACTGTTTTACTAAACAAAGGCGTACTTGTCACACCCCGCCAAGGCGGAAACGCGAGGCGTAACGTTCATGGTTTCCAAAGCATATGATTACCGCAAACACATACATGATAAATGGATACATAAACAAGTTTAAAGTTTTACATTTCAAAAATGTAAATTGGGTTTACAAAAGTGAAGATTTCGCAAATATGACTCTATTACAATGAGTTATACAAGAGAAATCCTCCAAAAGTTGTATCCATCGTGCATGCATGTAATCTACATTATTAACCTTGCGATCACGTCAATTTCCTGAAAAACATACTTAAAATTGTCAACACGAGGTTGGTGAGTTCACAGGTTTAAATCAAATAGATCTTTGTAAAATTCAATTGTTCGTAAATAGTTCCAGTTGTATGTGATAATCAGAATAAGAATTGTTGACCCATTTGTAAACTAGCTAGGAATACAAATAATATGTTCCTACATGAGCCGTAACCAAACCATGACAATTGTACACGCCCCTAATTTCGTTATCCGGTTCTATGCGGCCATAAATCCTCCAGATTGTGGTTAGCGCGACTAACCATAACCGGGAGACGTCACTCTCCATAGTACTATTCATAGGACCGTAGGCTACAGTTAATGGTTACTAAATTGTTCCAGGGGACTTTAGCGGCCTAAAATCGTTTAACTCATGTAAACATAAAAGTCGAGTCTTATTCTCTTGTTATCACATAAAAATAGTTGTAAGTATGTTCTTCCCCCAAATATTGAAAACAGTAAAAAGGGGCCGTGAAACTCACCTTGAGTTTGTGTATGCTTGCAATGGTAATTGTTCTAGTCAAACTTGACTATTCGTACCCTAATTACAAAAAGGGTAATTCGTGTTATGACCGAATGTCTCTTATGCAAATTGTTCACCGACTTAGTAAATCTGGTTGCTTTCGTTTAAATATCTTCTTAGTTTTCCAACACTTGTTTCATTGTAAAATAGTTCTAAGTTACTGCCTAGTGGGCCTGAAACAGGTATCGAAACTACTTAGTTTCAATTGAACAGAACAAATGTCGAAACTTCCTAGTTTCGATTGAGCAAACTGGGTATCGAAACTTCCTAGTTTCGATTAGGCAAGAAAGGTATCGAAACTACCTTGTTTCGATTGAGCAACAGGTATCGAAACTACCTGGTTTCGATTAAGTAATAGGTATCGAAACTACCTAGTTTCGATTGAGTAAACAGGTATCGAAACTACCTAGTTTCGATTGAGTAATAGGTATCGAAACTATCTAGTTTCGATTAAACAGGTATCGAAACTACCTAGTTTCGACTGAGTAATAGGTATCGAAACTATAGTTTCTATTACTGAAATTTTGATTGACAGAATCAGTCCTGCATATTTTTATGTTTTAAACTTGAATTCGACACACTTTTCTGGTTATTTTACTTGAGTTCGAACAAATTGTATGTTTTGCTACGGTTTAGAGAAAATAATATGAATAATATTGAGTTTTTACCTCTAAACAGAGATGATGATTTCGAGAGAAACAGAGAATGATCTTGAGCTCCTTAGCTTGATTCTTGAAAAAAACACTTGGAACTCTCCTTATAACACCGAAATATGGTGGTTTTTGCCTTAAAACTTGAATTCAACTTGAAGAGAAATGGGGAAGATTGCCGTAAGAAAATGAGAGAGATAAAAGGGTTCGTGAGATTTTTGATTGAGGGGGTATGGTTTATATCCAATTCTCCAAGGCATGAGGTATGGGTCGCAGGAAGTGGGAATGGGGCATTCCCTGAGATTTTAGTCAAGAAAGTCAAGGGTGATTTGGGGTTAAATTTGTATAATAATTAGATTTAAGTATTAATTAATTAATTTATTAAGGGTATTAATATCAATTAGAGTTTTAAAGGGTAATTTAATACGGTTTAGATTTTTCACGGTATTATAAATTTAACAAGTTTATGGCTCGTTAAAGAAAAATATTAAAATCTTGAATTGTATAATTCGTTGAGGTGATTATTTGTAGGTATGAGTACCTAAAGGTGACGCTACATGGTAACGTCTTCGAAAAGTCCATTATTTTACTTTTACGTATATTATATGATTTAGTCTTAAAAATAAATTATAGTTCAACGTAAATTTTGTGTAATATATATATATATATATATATATATATATATTTTTTTTTTCTGGTTATTTAATTTAACCACTAGTGTTCGTATTAGTCGGTTTATATGACACGTGAACCGGTAACTCCTAGAATTACCCAAAATATGAAATGAGACAATGTACGGTTTTTGTTAGACCTTAATGTCCTTGTTTGTGAAATTAAATAAATCACAAAAACAATTAAAATGTAAACTCGTTTATAACATGTACGGATATTGACCTGAAATGTCGGGTGTCAAATTCTCCCTATGTTAAAAGAATTTCGTCTCGAAATTCATATTGTGCCATCTTGAACTGGTGTATCCTTAAACAAGGAGGGCTATTTCGTTTTCATTTGATCTTCTCGTTCCCATGTATACTCAGGACCACGTTTTGAGTTCCAACGTACTTTAACCAATTTGATTCGACTACGTCTCAACCTTTGAACTTTCCAATCTGAAATCTCAATCGGTTCTTCGATGAAATGAAGTTTATCATCAATATGAATTTCATTAGGTGGTATGATCAAAGTCTCGTCGGACAAACACTTTTTGAGATTCGACACATGAAATGTATCGTGTACGTTGCTTAGTTCTTGTGGTAGTTTGAGTTTGTAGGCTACAGGGTCAACCCTAGCTAGTATTTCAAATAGTCCAACGTATCTAGGGTTGAGCTTACCACGGTTACCAAACCTTGCAACGCCTTTCCATGGTGAGACTTTTAACATTACTCGGTCACCAATTTGAAATTCTAATGGTTTCCGTCGGTTATCAGCATAGCTCTTCTGTCTGTCTCGGGCCGCTTTCAGACGGTCCTTAATTTTGAAGATCTTATCAGTGGTTTCCTGGACAATCTCAGGACCTGTCAAATGTTTTTCACCAACTTCCGCCCAACATAGCGGTGAGCGGCATTTACGACCATATAAAGCTTCAAACGGAGCTACCTTGATGCTCGTGTGGTAACTGTTATTATAGGAAAACTCTGCCAACGGTAAATGAGTATCCCAATTTCCTTCGAAATCAATTACACACGCACGGAGCATATCCTCTAAAGTTTGAATGGTCCTTTCACTTTGACCATCCATTTGTGGGTGATATGCCGTGCTCATGTCAAGACGTGTGCCCATGGCTTCTTGTAAAGATTTCCAGATTCTAGACACGAATCTGCTGTCTCTATCAGAGATAATAGAAATTGGCACTCGATGCCTAGCCATAATTTCCTTGATATAAAGCTTTGCAAGTTTCTCGTTTTTATCCGTCTCTTTGATAGGTAGAAAATGAGCTGATTTTGTCAGACGATCGACAATTACCCATATCGCGTCATACCCACTCGACGTCTTGGGTAATTTCTTGATGAAATCCATAGAAATCTGTTCCCATTTCCATTGGGGAATTTCGGGTTGTTGTTACAATCCCGACGGTTTCTGATGTTCTGCCTTTACCTTTGAACACGTTAAGCATTTACTGACATATGTAGCAATATCTCCTTTCATATTGGGCCACCAATATAATTCTTTTAGATCCTTATACATCTTATCTGAACCCGGGTGAATGGAGTACCTGGACTTGTGGGCTCCATCCATAATCAACCCACGTAAGTTACCGTTACTCGGCACCCAAATTCTGTCCATGAAGTAAAACGTATCATCTGACTTAGACTCCAATTGTTTGATCATTCCACGTAGTGCTTCATTTTGGATGTTCTTTTCTTTAAGTGCTTCTTGTTGTGCTATTCGGATTTGAGTAGTAAGACTCGTATGAATTGTTAATCCGAGGGCACGAACACGAAGAGTTTTGACTCGTTCCTTGCGACTTAAGGCGTCTGCTACGACATTGGCTTTTCCAGGATGGTACTTGATATCACAATCATAGTCGTTTAGTAGTTCTACCCAACGACGTTGTCTCATGTTAAGTTCCTTTTGATCGAAGATATGTTGGAGACTCTTGTGATCAGTAAAAATAGTGCATCTTGTACCGTAAAGATAATGTCTCCAAATCTTGAGCGCAAACACAACTGCGCCCAACTCCAAGTCGTGGGTCGTATAATTATTTTCGTGCACTTTTAGTTGTCGTGAGGCATATGCGATGACTTTGTCTCTTTGCATTAACACACAACCAAGTCCCTGGTGTGATGCATCGCAGTATACGACAAAATTGTTGATTCCCTCCGGAAGAGATAAGATCGGTGCACTACACAGCTTTTGCTTCAGTAATTGGAAAGCTGACTCTTGCTTGTCACTCCAATCATACTTCTTTTCTTTCTGGGTTAACGTAGTTAAAGGCAAGGCTATCTTTGAAAAATTCTCGATAAATCGCCTGTAATATCCTGCCAAACCCATAAATTGATTCACCTCAGTCGGAGTTCTTGGTGCTTCCCAGTTTTTGATCGCTTCAATTTTTGATGGATCAACATGAATTCCTTCCTTGTTGATGACATGTCCAAGAAAATGCACTTCTCGGATCCAAAACTCACACTTAGAGAATTTAGCGTAAAGTTTCTCGTTCCTGAGTAGTTCTAAGATTAATTTCAGATGATGTTCATGATCCTCCTTGGTTCGTGAATATATTAATATATCATCAATAAATACTATCACGAATTTATCCAAGTATGGCTTGCACACTCGGTTCATGAGATCCATAAAAACAGCTGGTGCGTTTGTCAAACCAAACGGCATAACTAGGAATTCGTAGTGGCCATAATGTGTCCTAAATGCCGTCTTTGGTACATCTTCTTCTTGGATTCTTAGTTGATGATACCCTGAACGTAGATCGATCTTAGAGTAGAAGCTAGAACCTTGTAGTTGATCGAACAAATCGTCTATTCTAGGAAGTGGGTATCGGTTTTTGATTGTAAGCTTGTTTAATTCTCGGTAATCAATACACATCCTAAAGGTTCCATCCTTTTTCTTTACGAACAAGACTGGAGCTCCCCAGGGTGAGAAACTCGGTCTTATGAAACCTTTATCAAGAAACTCCTGGAGTTGATTTGACAATTCCTGCATTTCAGAAGGTGCTAATCGATACGGTGATCGCGCAACCGGGGCGGCTCCTGGTACCAAGTTGATTCGGAATTCGACTTGCCTCGGTGGTGGTAATCCAGGTAAGTCTTCAGGAAAAACTTCGGGGTAATCCTTAACGATTGGTATGTCTTCAAGTCGACGTTTCTCGGGTTTCTTCTCGACGACGTGAGCCAGGAACACGCAATAGCCTTTACGTAGGTACTTACGAGCTTTCATGCAGTTTATCATCCTCAATGTCACTCCACTTTTCTCACCTTGAATCGAAAGAACTTCTCCGTTCGGGAGGGGAATATGAACAATCTTCTCAAAACAAACAATCTTGGCGTGATTCTTCGATAACCAAGCCATACCAATAACAACGTCAAAACTTCCCAGATCAACGGGTAACAGGTCTATATTAAATGTGTGGTCTTTCAAACATAGAGTACAATCCTGAATGACTTCTCCAGTTTTAATTAATTTTCCGTTTGCTAATTCAATTGTATAATTTTGGTATAGTTTGTTGGGCTTAATACCGAGTAGGGACTTAAAGTTATTTACACAAAACTCATATCAGCACCCGTATCGAAAAGTATAGAGGCATAGTGATTATTTATCAGGAACGTACCAGTGACAATGTTCGGATCATGTCGTGCGTCACCAGCCCCCATCACAAATGCTCTTCCACGGGCCTGATTGTCGTTTCGGTTCTTCAACTTTGGACAGTCTTTTCTAAAGTGCTTTGGATCTCCACACTCAAAGCATCCCTGATTCATCCTTTCTGCTCCTGGGTTGACCTTTCCTGCTACTTTATTGATCTTATTAGGGTTCGCATTGTTCCAACAGTTATGGGCTAGATGCCCATACTTTTTACACTTTCCACATTGGGTACACCTTGCACTGTGATGATATCCACATTTGTCACACTTCGGTCGTGTTCCAATATATCCTTTTTGTTCCACAGTGTTGACAGCATAGGCTTTCATAGTTCCAGGTCTCTTGTAAGTTTGATTCTTGTTTTGATTACTTGGTTTTCCAAACCATTTCCTCTTTTCCCCAGACCTTCCTTCCTCGGTCTCCTTCTTCTCAAACAAACCATCACGCACGGCATTATCCCTTAGCTTGAATGCTAGAGTTATAGCGCTCTTGGCATCCATGGGGTTCGATGAAGTCACCATGCTTCGGATTTGAGGTGCGAGACCCCACAAATATCTTTCAACCTTCTTGTATTCTGGGGTAACCATGTGTGGAACTAAACTTGCTAACTCATTGAATCGGTCAGTGTAACCAGCCACATCATCTCCTATCATTTGTAAATTCCACATTTCAGATTCGATCTTTTGCAACTCATTTCGAGGACAGTACTCCTCAGTCATCATGGCTTTCAGCTCCTCCCAAGTCAGTTGGTATGCAATCTGTCTTCCCAGGGTTTTCACTTGTGAATTCCACCAAGTTAAAGCCTTATCAGTGAGCGTGCATGTAGAATACTTCACCATGCAGTCAGCGGTGCATTCACTAATATCAATCATCGACTCCATATTTTCTATCCATCTCATTAGCCCAACTGCACCCTCGGTGCCATTGAAGTTGCGGGGGTTGTAAGATAGAAAGGCCTTGTAGGTGCACTTCCTATTTGGAGCATCTGTAGATTTACAAGTCATAACGTCATTAATTTGGATCATGACTACGTGTTACGGCTTATTTATTCTATTACCTCTGGAACCTCCGGAACCTCCGGCTGTACCGCTACCTCCTGCACCTCCTCCGCCGGTACCACTGCCGTTTCCTCCTCTAATATTTCGATTCGCTTCATACTGCTACATAGCAGCAGCTACTCACTGTGCTATGAGTTGTTCCACGTTTGGAGAAATCGTCTCGTTGTTGTCACCAGTAGTGTTACGGGGTGTCCCACGCTTAGGTGCCATGACGTTCTTTCTAACATATCAATTAAAAAGAAACAACATTATATAATAATAATGATAGATCATGACATAAGGATACAACAACATCAAACGTAAACAACCATCATTACAACATAAACCATCACATACATAGTACATTGTTCCCAAAAGACAAGGATACAAAAAGGGATGGGTTCTCATGACCACATCAGTACCAAAGTTTTAAACTACATACTGTGCTATGGGCACAACCCGCCCATAATAGGTTTAAAAGAAGAAGTGGGAGTACAATCCCATCATCATGGCAAGTCCTGCCATGACAAAGCTAGTTCTCACCATAAATTCTGCAGCCAAAGTCCTTTCTTCCAGCGCCTCCACCATGTCTCGGACCGTGAGAGTGAACTGCCAGTCCATATCAGCTCTCAACTCTAGATAGTCAGTGGCACCCCGTATGTCTCGGGTGTTATTCTCCAGAGTCTGTACTCGAGATCCGACCCCTTGACGTAGTCGCGTGGCTGCATCCCCATGTGCCCGAATATCATCTAGGAGATCGTCAAGACGCTCCTCGTGTGTATGAACGCGTGCTACTAATGTAGGCACTGTGAGCTCCATGGTTTCCCAGTGTGGGGTAAGGGTGTTGGGGAGTTGGAGGACTCTCCGAGCTCAACGGTAGAGGGAATGCTCTCCATCTCCCTCCATCGTGCCAGGGTACGGGGCATCCAACGGATAGTCCCCACCGTAGGGTGGTAACAGGGTCGTTGCCTAGGTGGTTCTTCATCAGTCTCCAAGTTTTTCGGGTCACGGGCTGCCAGGGTTCTTTTGCGTGGATATCGAACCTTCTTCCTAGCACTCTTTACCATAACTGGTCCTCCGCTTTTCTTTCGGTAGACGATAGGCGGTTCTCCCAGGGCAACATTGGGTGGTGTGGAGCTGCGAACTTGTATTCGATTTTTGGGGCATGTGGCGGAAAGTTCCTCGTTGGATTCAGAGTCAGAGACGGGGTCAGAGTGTGAAGGTGACGACATGCTTGTGACTACAATATCCACATGACATGATGACTAGTTATGCAATGCTTATGCAATGAAAATGTTTTAGTGAGTCATTTAAATTATAGACTAGGTTCCGTTTTAGACTCCTAGTTTGCTATAATCAATGGCTCTGATACCAAGTCTGTCACACCCCGCCAAGGCGAAAACGCGAGGCGTAACGTTCATGGTTTCCAAAGCATATGATTACCGTAAACACATACATGATAAATGGATACATAAACAAGTTTAAAGTTTTACATTTCAAAAATGTAAATTGGGTTTACAAAAGTGAAGATTTCGCAAATATGACTCTATTACAATGAGTTATACAAGAGAAATCCCCCAAAAGTTGTATCCATCGTGCATGCATGTAATCTACATTGTTAACCTTGCGATCACGTCAATTTCCTGAAAAACATACTTAAAATTGTCAACACGAGGTTGGTGAGTTCACATGTTTAAATCAAATAGATCTTTGTAAAATTCAATTATTCGTAAATAGTTCCAGTTGTATGTGATAATCAGAATAAGAATTGTTGACCCATTTGTAAACTAGCTAGGAATACAAATAATATGTTCCTACACGAGCCGTAACCAAACCATGACAATTGTACACGCCCCTAATTTCGTTATCCGGTTCTATGCGGCCATAAATCCTCCAGATTGTGGTTAGCGCGACTAACCATAACCGGGAGACGTCACTCTCCATAGTACTATTCATAGGACCCTAGGCTACAGTTAATGGTTACTAAATTGTTCCAGGGGACTTTAGCGGCCTAAAATCGTTTAACTCATGTAAACATAAAAGTCGAGTCTTATTCTCTTGTTATCACATAAAAATAGTTGTAAGTATGTTCTTCCCCCAAATATTGAAAACAGTAAAAAGGGGCCGTGAAACTCACCTTGAGTTTGTGTATGCTTGCAATGGTAATTGTTCTAGTCAAACTTGACTATTCGTACCCTAATTACAAAAAGGGTAATTCGTGTTATGACCGAATGTCTCATATGCAAATTGTTCACCGACTTAGTAAATCTGGTTGCTTTCGTTTAAATATCTTCTTAGTTTTCCAACACTTGTTTCGTTATAAAATAGTTCTAAGTTACTGCCCAGTGGGCCTGAAACAGGTATCGAAACTACTTAGTTTCAATTGAACAGAACAAATGTCGAAACTTCCTAGTTTCGATTGAGCAAACTGGGTATCGAAACTTCCTAGTTTCGATTAGGCAAGAAAGGTATCGAAACTACCTTGTTTCGATTGAGCAACAGGTATCGAAACTACCTGGTTTCGATTAAGTAATAGGTATCGAAACTACCTAGTTTCGATTGAGTAAACAGGTATCGAAACTACCTAGTTTCGATTGAGTAATAGGTATCGAAACTATCTAGTTTCGATTAAACAGGTATCGAAACTACCTAGTTTCGACTGAGTAATAGGTATCGAAACTATAGTTTCTATTACTGAAATTTTGATTGACAGAATCAGTCCTGCATATTTTTATGTTTTAAACTTGAATTCGACACACTTTTCTGGTTATTTTACATGAGTTCGAACAAATTGTATGTTTTGCTACGGTTTAGAGAAAATAATATGAATAATATTGAGTTTTTACCTCTAAACAGAGATGATGATTTCGAGAGAAACAGAGAATGATCTTGAGCTCCTTAGCTTGATTCTTGAAAAAAACACTTGGAACTCTCCTTATAACACCGAAATATGGTGGTTTTTGCCTTAAAACTTGAATTCAACTTGAAGAGAAATGGGGAAGATTGCCGTAAGAAAATGAGAGAGATAAAAGGGTTCGTGAGATTTTTGATTGAGGGGGTATGGTTTATATCCAATTCTCCAAGGCATGAGGTATGGGTCGCAGGAAGTGGGAATGGGGCATTTCCTGAGATTTTAGTCAAGAAAGTCAAGGGTGATTTGGGGTTAAATTTGTATAATAATTAGATTTAAGTATTAATTAATTAATTTATTAAGGGTATTAATATCAATTAGAGTTTTAAAGGGTAATTTAATACGGTTTAGATTTTTCACAGTATTATAAATTTAACAAGTTTATGGCTCGTTAAAGAAAAATATTGAAATCTTGAATTGTATAATTCGTTGAGGTGATTATTTGTAGGTATGAGTACCTAAAGGTGACGCTACATGGTAACGTCTTCGAAAAGTCCATTATTTTACTTTTACGTATATTATATGATTTAGTCTTAAAAATAAATTATAGTTCAACGTAAATTTTGTGTAATATATATATATATATATATATATATATATATTTTTTTTTTTCTGGTTATTTAATTTAACCACTAGTGTTCGTATTAGTCGGTTTATATGACACGTGAACCGGTAACTCCTAGAATTACCCAAAATATGAAATGAGACAATGTACGGTTTTTGTTAGACCTTAATGTCCTTGTTTGTGAAATTAAATAAATCACAAAAACAATTAAAATGTAAACTCGTTTATAACATGTACGGATATTGACCTGAAATGTCGGGTGTCACAGTACTTAACGGGATTGTTAAGTCGGATGAACAACTTGCATTTAAAACGGGTAGTCTTAACACATTAGTACTCTTCTGTGATTAGGGTACGGATAGACAGGAACTATTACCACAATGTTGTTTGCTAGGATTTCATCAGACACAAGGTGAGTTCACGACCCCTCTTTTAGCTTTTTAATGTTTTATAAACATCGGGGGAGAAACATACTTACATAACATATTTGAAAATATGAAACATATTTGCTTACATGTTTGACAACATGAACATTTTGGTTTAACTTTTGTGACACAATTACTTACAATATCTGAAAGCATGAAAAATAAATGTTTGATACATTTGAGAAAACATGAAACACATTTACAAACATTTTCATATGTTAACAAGAGAACAAGACCCGACCTTTATGTTTGCATGAGTACGAACAATTATAGAGCTCGTAAAGTCCCCTGGAACAATTTAGTAACCATTAACTGTAGCCTAGGGTCCTATGAATAGTACTATGGGGAGTGACGTCCCCCGGTCATGGTTAGTCGCGCTAACCACAATCTGGAGGATTTATGGCCGCGTAGCATCTGATAACGAATATGAGGGGCGAAAGAACAATTGTCATGGTTTGGTTGCGCCTCATGTATGAACATATTCTTTGTATTCCTAGCTAGTTTACAAATGGGTCAACATTACTTGTTCTGTTTATCATATATATATACTTAGAACAATTTGCGAACAATTGGATTTACAAGAACTATTTGATTGGGAAAACTACTTATTTCATGAAGGTTAAGTCATGGGCATGTTTTCAAAGGAAAACTACTTATTTCATGACGGTAAAGTCATGGGCATGTTTTCAAAGGAAAACTATTTATTTGATGACGGTTAAATCATGTATATGTTTTCAAAGGAAAACTACGTATTTTATGACGGTTAAGTCATGAGAATGTTTTCAAAGGAAAACCACTTATTTTATGACGGTAAAGTCATGGACATGTTTTCAAAGAAAAACTACGTATTTTATGACGGTTAAGTCATGAGAATGTTTTCAAAGGAAAACCACTTATTTTATGACGGTAAAGTCATGGACATGTTTTCAAAGAAAAACTACTTATTTTATGATGGTAAAGTCATGGGCATGTTTTCAAAGGAAAACTACTTATTTTATGACGATTAAGTCATGTATACGTTTTTGGGGAAAACTAACTGTACTAAATGAACAAACTCTGTGAACTCACCAACCTTTGTGTTGACACTTTCAAGTATGTTTCTCATGTAACCTTTAGCCATGGCGCGGTTGGAATAGGCTAGCTATGTTGGAACAAGTCCTAGTAACCGGACGGGCATAGATTATCAAGTCTCAAGTCGACCATTGAACTAGCAGGACTTAGATCATTGTATTTATTTAGTTTTAGTAATCGTGTATGTAATCAAGTCTTAGAAATCACCATTACAGCTTCCGCTATCGTGTAATGAACCAATCGTTGCAACCTGTATTTATTTATTAAGTAAATAAATTTGGGTGTGTCACATTCAACTTCATTATCCAACACATCTTCTTCATCATCATCAAATAACTCATCTATATCATCCAGACATTCTAATTTCTCAGCTTCTTCTTCTTCAGAATCTTGAAAGAATTCCAATAACAATATTTCTTCATTCACTCCAGAATCATGCTTGGTTCCTTCAATAGTATGTGATGTCGACTCCCCCTGAGCTCTGGATATTGGATTCACGTCAGCGTATTGACGATCACCCTCAACATTACCACTAGGATCATTGTCATCAATATCTTTTCGTTGAATTGATTCAGCATGACACGTATCATGTATCCTTAACTCCCCCTGAGCGTCAAGACGCTCAACAAGTTTAGACACCAATAACTGCATGTTAGCAATCTATGTAGCTTGAGCTTGAAGAACCAACTGTCTCTGAGAATCAGTAGACACAAGGGTATCTACCTGAGTCTGAAAGGCTAGCACCTGTGATTCAAGGAATGTAATTCTTTCAGAATCAGACAACTTTCAAGGACCAGCTTTAGATGAGTGTGGAATGTGTGGAGAAAGCACTAGAGATGTATGTTTAAAAGCAGGAGGTGTAATCAATAAGGAAGTTACAAAATTAGCATCCTCAACACCTTGAGATGAATGAGCAGCAGCAATAGAAGCAGACATAAGCTTCTGATCTTTAGGAACTTGAATAACATCACTATCCGAGTCAGAACTTTTATCTATTAAAGTTCTCTTGCCAAGTACTGATCCAGAAGGAGGATTCCGAACATTCTTACGCCACGGTTTTCTAGCTTTAGATTTAATCACGTTTCCCCGCATTAGCCAATGGTAATGTAGCCAATCGTGCATAATGATCTGAGCTAAATTCTCTAGACGAATCAGTATCAGTAGCTTCAGAATCAGGTAATATAGTATCATCGGAACTCGTATCTTCAACATTGCCTTCAGCTTCAGGAATATGTGAGTTCATAGCTTCATGATCAAAATCATCCATATTCATACCCAAATCTTGATCATTATCTTGAGCAATCTCATCTTGAACGGGTTCATTAACAGGAACTTGATTTTGTTCTTCTTGTTGTTGTTGAGCAGGAACTTGTTGTTGTTGTTGTTGTTGTTCAGGAACTTGTTGTTGAACTGGAACTTGTTGTACTTGAACTGGTTGTTGAATTGGAACGTGATTCTGGACTTGGCCTTGTACTAACTCCGCAGGATGAAACCAATTATCATTAGGTGGCTCAACATAATCATGATTGATTACGTGACCAAACAAAGGAGTAGGAACAGGAATTAGAGCAGCATTGTGTTGTTTCACCTTAGTACAATCAGTAAAGATCCTTTTTGACATAGGAGTCAAAGTCAAACGGATTAGATGCTGAGGTAAATCTAGAATTAAATGATTCAAAAACATTTGCACGAACCTAGGATACATAAGGAACCCTTGACCTTCTAGAGGATTTATTTGCATGACCAACTCACGGTAGATATATAAAGCAAGTTAAACCGTTTGTTGAGTGTCAAAGCAACCATAGCAGCTTGTAGTGCACTCTTCAGCCCATCAGTACCAGGCTTTCTTGGAGACAGACATTGTATGATGACGTGCATAAAATATCTCCATTCACCAACTAAACCTCCTTTTCTTACTTGTGTATCATTTGGTCTTCCTCTGTAACCCATCCGCTGAAAACACCCCATAATAAGTGTTCCAGGATATGACATAGGATCGTCAACAGCACCTCCTAATGCCAATGCAGCACGAATAGTTTCCACTGAAATAGCAACCTCCGTATTATTTACTGTAGCACGAAGTACGTGAGGTTCAACATCCGTATCTTGATGGATGGTATCCCAGAATTGTTGAATATATGGTAAGCTGATATACGGATTAGCAGATAAAGCCACATGCAATCTTGAATGATTCAGAAAGTTGATAATTCCTTGAAAATTAACAGCTTCAGACATATTCGGATCCAATAACGCACTTGATTATGTTTGTACTCAACACGACGAGCCATCTGTAAATATAGAGGATAAAAACACATTAGTAAGCAAACCAAACAACAAAAAAAAATTAACACACAAAAAAAAAATTTCAACACAAAAAAAAAAATCACAAGTCCAAAACACTCCTGAGCCCTTAGGCGAACTTACTAAGTTCGCTTAGTGTTTCAAGAAGCGAACATAATAAGTTCGCCTAAACAAGATCGCTTGATCAAGTTCGCCTGAACTAGTCTGTCGATACAACTTCCACACAGAATCACAAACATGTCTAAATCATGTATAAAATCTCAATTCAAACATAACACAATCATCGATTAACATTCACGACACAAGATTAAGCTTCAATTTCAAGTGTTAATATAGAAAATTTGTTAAAATCCCAGAAAACGTAAAACTTTCAAACCGAACGAACACAGAGGTAAAAGGCCAAATTCCAGACGATTTAACGGATAAAATTTGTTGAGACTACCTTAGAATTACTCGCAATCAAAAATCGATCCAGAAACAAACACACAAAATTCAAATCAGAACCCTAGATCTGAAATCACAAGTTCGCTAAATATTCCGTAACATCGCTCTTATAAGTTCGCTCTAACAGTGAATAAGATAAATGAATAAGTTCGTCTGAACACAATATTTAAATCACCATTAAGTTCGCTCCATTAGGCGAACTTGTTAAGTTCGCTTAACAAGCCTCAGGCGAACATATTAAGTTCGCTTACTCAGAACCAGGCGAACATATTAAGTTCGCTCCAAACCTTTTCCTTTGACCAAAATTCTTCACTTTCAACACGACACATTCTTGTGAACTTCCATCTGTAGCAAGTATCTGATCCAATCCCGAAACATTTTAAAAATAAAATTTCCATGAAAGATAGAAACAAAATATTTTTGGATTTTATCTGTACAAACGAAATCACATATTTTTTGTTTTTATCTGAGCAAACTGAAAAAACATATTTTTGGATTTTATATGAGCAAACTAAAACACATATTTTTGGATTAACATCATGAGCAAGAAGATCATATCAGTATATGAGCAATTCATCACACAGTTTATTATCAACTATGGGTAACCTATGATATGAAACAATCAAACTTATACTTATGTAACTCAGTACTTTTTCAAATTTTATGTAACTTTTGCAATCAATTTGAATAATACTTGAAATGATACGTGATAAATTTCAAAGTAAACAAGATCTGGTCATGAAATGCTCAAATTTTCATTCCGAATTTGCAATACAAAGCATGAATTTTTAAATTGTCAATATTATATGATTTGAAACTATAAGCATTTTTCTTCCAAATTTATGTGAGTTAGTACCATTTAGATGAAAAACATCGTGTACCCCACATATATGCAAACAGAGATTAAATTTGCATTATCTTCAAGACATACACAGTTTATTGAAAGATTAGATCAATCTCCAAGATGAAATTATCTCTATTAGCACAAGTATAGAATAGCAGATCCCAAAGGATATAAGAATCAGAATGATTCAAAATCTAAAGATTCTAATGAATTGGCTATATAATGAGAATCAATAGATTCAGGTAGGAGGATCTAACTATTATCTGGATAAATTTCAATGGAATCAGAATAGATGATGTATCTAACTGATCCAAGGGTGAAAATATGTTCTAACAGATTTTGTCAGAAACATATCTTAGTTCAACAACACCTTGCATGTTTTTCAGGGCATGGGCAGTGAAGTAAACTGAAAGAGATTGTGCTAAAGACATAATTCGATATTGCTCTCATGAAATTCTTAAAACCATATATTCTATATCTGATAATGATCTTTTACACACACACTCAGGCATATAATGGATTCAAATCACAGATGTAATCATATCATATTTAATTTTCACACTACTATTGGTTCAAAAACGCTTCTAGTCTATTGACAATTCAAGTTTCAAACTCATATTCAAATTAAAACAAGTTATCAAGATTAGAGCATTCAAAACACTATCATTTCTCATTTATGAAGACATTGAAATTTAGATCAAATCAAAATACTTTAAACTTTCATATATCAAAGGTCTACTAAGGTCATGTGTAATGAATTATTCACTGATGTACTATCATTTCTTCTATAACCTCAAATGATGTCAATTTTATATTTTTCATTTTGTTTTGAATTTTTATAAATAACAATTTTTGACTGAAATTTAAAATGCAGAAATGTAACAAAGCAATAAAAGAAATTGAAAACAAAATCTCCCATGAAAATTGTTTTGAAAAACTTTTATTCAGGATTGATCATACCAATCATTTTGATCAGAAATTCAAACCTGGTACGATAAAATGCTTTGGTAAAAAGATAAGCAAAATCATCATCTGTATGTACCTTTACCAGCTCAATCAACTTCTTATCTGCACAATCACGAATAAAATGATATCTAATTTCAATGTGCTTTGTTATACTGTGCTTAACAGGATTATTTGTAATAGACATTGTAGCATTATTATCAATAAACATGGGGGTTCCTGTAAAATTCAAACCGTAGTCTATTAATTGATGTTGGATCCACAAGATCTGTGAACAACAACTTGCAGCAGCAATGTATTCTGCTTTGCATGTTGAAATGGAGACCATAGTTTGCTTTTTGCATTGCCAGGAAACTAGACGATTACCCAAGAACTTGCAACCACCTGTAGTAGATTTCCTATCCAAACAACAAGCACCAAAATCAGAATCAGTGTAAGCATTGAATTCAAAGTTAGAACCATGAGGAAACCATAGTCCCAAACTTTGTTTTCCTTTTAGATAACGAAAGATTCTCTTTACTGCAATCAAATGAGACTCTTTTGGTTTTGCTTGGAACCTGAAACAAATACACACATCGGACATTATATCTGGCCTTGAAGCGGTTAAGTACATAAGAGATCCAATCATTGCACGGTAGAGTCTGCAATCAACTTCTTTTCCATCCGGGTCAGAATTCAATTTATGGTTGACTGGAATCGGAGTATCATATAGGGTACAGTCCTCCATCTTGAATCGGCTCAAGATGTCCTTTACATACTTGGACTGATGAATAAAGAAACCATCTTCCTTCTGATTAACTTGAAGACCTAGGAAAAATGATAACTCTCCCATAGCTGACATCTCAAACTTTGATTTCATAATACTCTCAAACTCTTTGCATAACCCTTCATTTGTAGAGCCAAAAATAATATCGTCTACATATAGATACCAGTAGGTATTCTCCCCCTACTTTCTTAATAAATAAAGTCGAGTCAATATGTCCACGAACAAAATCATTCTCCAGAAGATGTGTAGAAAATGTTTCATACCACGCTCGAGGAGCTTGATGAAGACCATAGAGAGCTTTATCAAGCTTGAAAACTTTAGACGGATTAATTGGATCTTCAAACCCCGGCGGCTGACACACATAAACTTCCTCCTTTACTTTACCATATAAGAAAGCAATTTTTACATCTAATTGAAACACCTTAAACCCTTTGTATGAAGCAAAAGCAAGAAACAACCTTATAGCTTCAAGCCTAGCAACAGACGCATAAACCTCGGTGTAATCAATTCCCTCTTGTTGATTGAAACCTTGTACTACTAATCTTGCCTTATTTCTCACCACAACACCTCGATCGTCTTTCTTGCATTTAAACACCCACTTCGTACCAATTGGATACATACCCTTTAAAAGATCTACAAGATTCCAAACTTTAAGTTTGTCAAACTGAGCAAGTTCTTCCTGCAAGGCCTCTATCCAATTGTTATCACTTAACACCATTTCGACATTCTGTGGTTCGACCTGAGAAATAAAACAGGAATGTGAGCATACATCAAAAACACCAGTATCTTTAAAACCTGTATACAAGCATGTGTTGTCAAGAGTAGAACGCGTTTGCACTCCATCACGCAAATCCCCAATGATATTTGAAATCGGATGAGCTTTGAGTTCCTTGATTGATGCAACCTCAGGAATTGGCAACGCATCAACTTGAGTTGTATCAGATTGATAAGATAGATCTTGATTAACTGGTATCCCCGAGTCTAGATTTGTAGGAATCTCCCCCTGATCATGTGACAAATTAGAAGGTTTATCAACTATCAACGGATCATCAGAAGAATCTTGGAAAATAACATTTTCATCTTCACTATCAGACTCTTGTGTTCCCGAACAAGAAGCAACATTAGGATCTGGAGCAGATGTAGAAGGAACCGACGATTATGGAACCGCAGTCGGTAGAAAACCACTATTCTGTGTATCTTGACATGAGTCATATAAAACAGCAGCTTCCGTAGGAGAAATATCAGAAGATAAATGAAAAGACTTGAATAAATTCTCATAATCAAAAGCCCAGTCTGGTCCAATCGCCATTTGAGGTAAAGACCGATTAGAACAGTCAATATGAAACCATTCTTCAACCTGGCGAGACTCTTTGTTTTAAGCCCTCTTGGTAGTAGAATTAGCAACATACCCCAGAAAAATCCCTTCAATTGCCTTAGCACTAAATTTGGTTGGGACATCGCGAACTTTCAAAAGGGTGCATGGATTACCAAAAGGTAGTAAATAATCCAGATTCGGCTTACGATTATTAAGCAACTCATAGCATGTCTTGTTGTGTCGCTTAACGGTCAAGACTCGGTTCAAAACATGACACGCAATATTCACAGCCTCAGCCTAAAAAGTTACTGGAACCTTAGAATCAGCAAGTATCGTACGTGCAGTTTCAACTAAAGTCCTGTTCTTTCATTCAACAAACCCATTTTGTTGAGGTACATATGGCGCACTGAATTCATGATGAATTCCCTTTGAAGACAGAATAACCCCATTTTGCTATTCTTAAATTCACTGCCATTGTCACTCCTAATTCTTCTGACTTTCTGTTTGAACAAATTCTCTAAACGCAGGATTAAGAATTGTACCAACTCTATGGTTTCGGCTTTAGAAGCAAGGAACTTAACCCATGAAAATCTAGAGAAATCATCTGTTACTACCAGACAGTAAGATTTACCACCAATGCTCCTGATACTAATCGGTCTAAACAAATCCATATGAAGTAGCTCCAAAGGAGTTACAATAGAATTCTGTGTCTTAGATTTGTGGGACTTCTTGTGTTGTTTCCCCTTCTTGCAAGGAATACAGTCATTAGGAACTGAAAGTTTCATTTTCGGAACACCAAAAACCAGATCATTCTTCACAAGATAATTCATTTTCCGATAATTGATGTGAGCAAGTTTCTTGTGCCACAAAATAGAATCCGACTCAGATGCCTTGGAGAGTAGACATGTAGGAATTGAATCTGTAGTGGTCTTGGGTCGTCCTGATGGATCAAAATAAACAACTTCAAGCAATTCACAATCAACATTGTCATCAACCTTGGGAACATAAGATTTATGATTAGACTTTCTCAAATAATACATAGTATGATTTGTTTGAAAAACATTATTAGATTTATGATTATCAGATTCAGGTATTTCCAAAAATTTCTTTAGTTTTCTGTTACGTCTTCTTCGTTGTGGTCTAGAAAGTTTGACCTCAGGTTGAGACTCTTTTGAAATTTCAACATGTGGAATCTCAAACTTCTTTTGAAAAACAACGGGTTTAAAAATACGCTTATCATATTGCTTAAATCCCGTAGATTTAGCAAATGATTGACAAGGCATATTCTTTTCAACACTACACTTAGGCTTTTCCCCAGTTTGTCTTTTTAGAATCTTCACTGCTTGTTTTTGTGAGAGATGACTCTTTAATTTGCCTTGATTCTTATAAGGACAGTGAATCAGAATATGACCAGCCTCGTTACAATGAAAACAAACTCTTCTATCTTGATGATTTCTAATATAAGGAGTTTTTCTTGAATTTGATGACCCGTCTGATGAACAAGCTTCAGAAGATTTTTCTAAACAATTGACCGACTTCTTTGGAACAAAAACTTGTTTAGTCACCGTTGATGAATTCTTCTTCTGATAACCAGCAGCAACAAAACCACTTGATTGTAACATTTTGGAAAGTTTAGGTTGAACAACTTTCACCTCATCCGGTTCTGTTAAAATGCATCTATCACGGGTAACATTCTTCACTACCTTTGGTTCATCAATTTGCACTTCCTTTGGAATGCCTTCAACCTTATTATCATCAAAAACCTCATCCCCAGAATCAGAATCATAGATCATATCTTCACCAGTTACTGAATTCACCTTTAACACTGTCTTTGGATCAATTTCCTTTTCATGAATAATTTCTGGTTCAACCACATAATTTGCATTGAATGGTGGAGGAACAAATCCAATTCCAGCAACCCTCTTAGTAGGATCAGCATTAGCATTAAAGTAATCCAATACCACAGATGAATTTTCAAAGTTTTCCAGCTTTCTATGTAATTTGATCACTTCAGATTCTTTATCAGAAATCTCTTTGTTCTTTTGAGCAACAAATTCATTTTGCTTCTCATTCTCAGCATAAGCCATATCCAGATGATATGCTTGTTCCTTATATTTCAATCCCAAAGAGTTCAAATATCTTTTCAAAGACTCAATTCTATCTATACACAATTTATCATTATCTTTCAATTTTTGATTAACCGAATGCATCGATTTCATATCACAAATTAAATTTGTGTTATCATCCATTACTTTTTGCATTTTATCTTTTAAACTTATGCAATTTGAGCAATAAAGGTGACATGCAGAATCTTTTACCTTTGAAGGATCTGACATATCTGCCATGAAGACTTTTGTAATCGGGATATTTTCAGAATCAACGCCATCAGAAGAATTTTGAGTTAAAACAATATCATCCTCAGATACACCAGATGCAATCTCAGTCTCACCATTGTGTACTTGATCAATTTCTTCATCAGCACTTGGCAAACTCTCACCATCACTTGAGCTATCATCATCAGTTGGCTCTTCAGATTTTGTAGAATGAATCTCAGCTACAAACGCTTGACTTACCGAACCAACCAAATCTTCAAGATGAATACCCCAGTCATAATTTTCATCATTCTGAGCAACCAAAGCAGATGATGCAGATGCATGATTAGAATTTCCAGATCCAGAGGAGCCATGTGACTGATTACGATTGTTCTGAAAGTTATTAGGCTTCTTCTGAGAATCAAATTCAACTTTCGGTTTCCCACATTCTTTGGCAAAATGTCCATACTCCTGACAATTATAGCAATGAACTTTGGTTTTATCAAATCCCATTCATGAACGACTGTTAGACCCAATATACTTTCTTCTAGTCTTCTTCAAAAAATCCTTTTCTTGTCGCATCAGCATAGCCATGTTCCATTGAATGTTCATCTCTTCTAGATTAACAGGATCAATCTGTCTGAAATCTTCTTCAATAACCTATGGATCATGAATTTTTCCTCTAATAAAATTTTCATAAGAAGCCATAAAGGAAGAAAACATAGCTAAATAATCATCAGCAACTCTTTGATTCATAGTATGTGTTCCAGATGACGAAGAAGTTGTATTTGCAGAGAAACCTGAATGACTTGAAACCCCAGAACAATGATCATGAGAAACATCTTGAGTATCATCAGAAAAGAACACAACCCCTGCACCAGTTTTGCTAGAAGACTTAGCAAAAATACATTGAAGGATCTTAAATATGCTCCATATTGGTTTCCTTCTTCTTCATATTCAAATCATGTGATTGAATCTTACCAAGAACCTCTTCAAGAGACATAGTTTTATATTTGACATTCTCTTTAATCAAAACCGTATACACATCAAATTTAGATGGTAATGCCTCCAAAAACTTATCATTTATCTCTTCAGTCTCATAAACCACTGAAGCACTTGACAACTCACTTAGCAAATGATAGAATCTCGTTGCAAGATCATCTAAAGATTCATTTTGAAAGTGCTTGAATACTAAGAACAGCTTCTTCAGTAATTCTTTTTGGCTTTTCTTAACATCCAAACTACCTTCACACCTCTTTTGCAACGCCTCCCACAATTGTTGAGAAGTTCTGAATTGTTTAAGCTGTGATAAATTTCTTTAGGAAGAGACATTTAGATACTAGCCATTGCCTTCTTTTCTCTATCAAACAATAATTTTTCTTCTGTGGTTAATGCAGATACTGATTTCGGAACATCATCCTTTCCCATCCAAGTATGTCGGATGCATATAACCTTCCAAGATTGGAATCCATAAAGTTGTATCAGTAAAAGATACGAACTGATCAAATCGATCTTTCCAGTTGGAATAATCTACAAGACATAACAATTTTGATGGTTTCTGAGATGTACCAATCTCGTTGTCGTAATTTAACATATTAGTCACTTGCACCATATTTGCCATTTTTAGAAAAAAATTTACAAGTGTTGAACACAAACTCCCCTCAGGCGAAGATAATAAGTTCGCTTCAGCCAAACAAGCGAATTTAATATCAAGCGAACTTGACAAGTTCGCTCACCCAAGAAATCCAGTAAGTTCGCTTACTGATTAAGTTCGCCTACTAAGTTCGCTTAAACTGAGAGAAGCGAACTTAATAAGTTCGCTTACTAAGTTCGCCTGCAACAACTTTCAGTAAGTTCGCCTACAACAGCTGAAACAAACTCAGCAAGAACTTTAACCCAAACATGAACAAACATTACCAAAAATCATCATTTCTCACAGATTAGAAGGAATTTGAAGAAATTGAACCGTAGGATTTAGTATTTCATGAATTTGAACACTTCTATCGGATTAACTTCACCAAAATCAACCTCAAATCCATGAAGTCAACAATAAAATCAGCTTCAAGAACTTGAAAACTCCATGGATACAAAAATGCTCAATTTCTTGTCAAATTGTACAAAAAAACGTCTCTAATCACCAAGAATCAAACGCAAATCACGAGCAAATGCTCTGATACCACTTGTAGGTACACATGACTCATCTTAGATCGATCTCGTGACAAGACGTCTCGATAACACGGAGTGCGGAATCCTACCGTATTAACGTTTGTATACTAATTGACAATAGAAACAACAGGTAAATAAACTTTCTCTTTTATATCACCAAACAGAGTTTACAGACTACTTGATCGTTTAATCAACACGTACTGAACAGACCCTGTAAACTCTATATTTATAGACACATGTTCTGCAATAGGCGAACTTAACAAGTTCGCTTCAAAGATGCTTAGGCGAACTTAACAAGTTCGCCTCTAATAGACTAGGCGAACTTATCAAGTTCGCCTTAGCAGAACTTGTACTTATACTTAGGCAAAACTAAACAATTACATAAAAATATAAAGACAATAAGACCTAAACTATTACAAAGCTTTTTTCATACAATCTATGTCCTAACAAGAAGCTAACCCAAGCTCCAGTCTTGGCCCTTCCTGAGGGCAATGAAGACTTGGTGGTATACTCTGACGCTTCGGGTCAGGGATTGGGGTGCGTACTGATGCAACGTGGGAGAGTGATCACATATGCATCACGACAGTTGAAAGTTCACGAAGTCAATTATCCGACTCATTATTTGGAATTTGCAGCTGTTGGGTTTGCATTGAAAATCTGGAGGCACTACCTTTACGGGGTAAAGTTCATTATCTACTCCGATCACAAAAGTTTGAAGTACTTCTTCGAACAAAGAGAACTGAATATGAGGCAAAGGCGATGGTTGGAACTCTTGAAAGATTATGACTTTGAAATCATATACCATCCTCGAAAGGCAAATGTGGTGGCTGACGCTCTAAGTCGAAAGGATGTGCCTGCTCCTATTAGAGTGAAAGCTTGCCAGTTGGTGGTAACACCGGATGTGATGAGGGAAATTGAAAAGGCTCAAGATGAGGCACTAAAGGAAGGAAACATAAAGAAGGAGAGGATGGTTGGCCAACAGGACAAGTTGGAATACAACACCCTCGGTGTTAGAACACGTTTTGTCCGGATATGGATACCTATGAGTGGCGAGCTTAGAACCAAGATCTTAGATGAGGCTCATAGGTCTCGTTACTCTATCCATCCTGGTACCAACAAAATATACCAAGATCTGAGGAAGGAATACTAGTGGCCTGGAATGAAGCATGATGTGACGAGATACGTAAGCAAGTGTATGACTTGCTTGCAAGTAAAGGCCGAACACCATAAACATTATGGAAAGATTCAAACTCTTTATATACCGGAATGGAAGTGGGAACACATTACCATGGACTTCATAACCAAGCTACCTCGCACAGCTAAAGGTCATGACAACATATGAGTAATTGTGGACCGTTTAACGAAGAGTGCTCATTTCCTACCTATTCGCAAGACGTTCTCATCGGAAAGGTTAGAGGAAGTATTTATTAATGAAGTAGTAGCACGACATGGTATGCCTTTGACGATTGTATCATACCGGGACACACGATTCACATCGAGGTTCTGGAAAAGATTTCACGAGGCGATGGGCATGAGGCTTAATATCAGCACGGCATACCACCCGCAAAAGGATGGTCAATCCGAAAGGACCATTCAAACATTGGAGGATATGCTTCGTGCTTGTATTATCAACTTCGATGGCAGTTGGGACAGTCATCTGTCGTTAGCCGAATTCTCCTACAACAATAGTCATCACATGACGATAAGCATGCCGCCTTATGAAATGTTGTATGGGAGAAGATGCAGGACCCTGGTGTGTTGGGGCTAGAACGGATAGAAGGAACTCTGAAGTCTTGAAATGGTGAGAGAAACATCGGAAAGGTTTGATCAAATAAAGGCACGAATGAAGGCTGCTCAAGATCGTTAGAAATCTTATGCGGATAAACGACGAAGGCCTATTGAGTTTAATGTTGGGGATCATGTAATGTTGAAAGTATCGCCCTGGAAGGGGTTCATACAATTCAGGAAGAGAGGAATGTTAAGTCCGAGGTTTGTCGGACCTTTCAGAATAGCGGCCCGGGTTGGTGAAGTCGCTTATCGGTTGGAGTTACCTGATGAGTTAAGTGGGATCCATCCTACCTTCCATGTATCACACTTGCAAAAGTGTTTGGCGGATGAATCAGCTCACGTACCACTTACCAACATCGAGGTTGATAACAACCTTAACTACATCGAAGAACCCAAGGAAAAACGTTTGCGTAACAAAGTTATCCAATTGGTTAAAGTCCAATGGAAGCACCGAAAGGGGTCGGATGCTACATGGGAAACAGATACGGAAATGAGGGAGTCATACCCTCGACTGTATGACTAATGATAGGTTTCGGGGACGAAACCTATTGTAAGGGGGGTAGACTTGTAACATCCCGAAAATAAAACGACGAGTTATTATAACGGGTAAACACGTGACAAAAAGAATAAATAAATGCGGCATGACGGGCCGGGCCGGACAGGCCAAGCGAACTTATGGGTGGCGCATAATGGGGAGGAGTCTCCCTATAAATAGCATAAACCACCACCTTTTCTCTCATTTGCATGTTTTAGAGAGAGTAACTGTAGAGAGAGAAAGTTGGCGGATCTACCCGAGTTTCAAGAAGCGTGTTACCACATAGCTTGGGAGCAAGACCTCCGAATCAGACCCTCGATTCAGGTAACGACTAGTTCCGAATCTGGGTTTTTGTTTAAAATCGGGTTCCCGTGTATATTTGGTAAAAGGTTGGGTTTTTATTAACCAAAAGAGAAAAGGATTATAGATCTGGAATCACGAGAGGAAAATACACCTTTTGAAGGTAAAAAGTTCTAAGCTTGATGAATCCATCCATCCAGATCTAAGTCCATGCAAACTGAGGTGTTTTGTATGAAGTTTGCGGTTTTGATAAAGTATGCAGTTATGATAAAGTTTACAGTTTGGATGAAGTTCACGGTCGGGCAAAGTTCACAGTTGTGAAGTTCACGGCTGATGAAGTTCACGCCCGATGAAGTTCACGGCCGACGAAGTTTGAGGCCGGGTGACGTTCACGGTTGTGAAGTTCACCACTGATGAAGTTAACGGCTGATGAAGTTTGCGGCCGGGTGAAGTTCACGGTTGTGAAGTTCACGGCTGAAGAAGTTTGCGGTTTGGGTAAAGTTTGCGGTTAGGGATGAAATGTGATGAGTTGTACGTAAAGCTAAGACTAGGTTGCGTACGTACAGGTTATAAGATCTTTTAGAGACCTTTGACCGTGTTCATCTCAGGTGAGTTCTAGAAGCCCTCTTTTAAATGTTTTGAATAATATTTTTGGGCTTTTTGTGCATACGTAACGATGTGACTATTTTATAAAACGATGTTTACGAATGATGTGTGTGACGTTTTATGAAATGATGTTTATGAACAAGGTTTTGGAAGGAAAGGTTATGAAAGAAGTGTTTATGAAATATTTTGCCAAAAGAAGTTTACGAAGTGTTTACAAATGAATGAATGATTTTTAATAAAACGTACGAATGCTTTAACGGACGTTTTTAAGTAAAGTAGTGAAGGTTTATGAAAGTCACAAACGAACGAATCTGCCAATATTCCTTAGGGAACTGAGGTTATGGGTATGGGATGTATGTTATGGGCCTTACCTTTTAGGGGCCTTTGTGGCTGGCCAACTGTTGTACAACTGGGTGATGACGATCACCATGGGGATTACCGTGATCCTTGAAGTAGGTATGATTTACCTTACGGGGTAATCGTGCTGGAAGTTAAGTATGACTACTCGTCGGAGTATCGTGCTGGAAGTTAGGTATGACTACTCTTCGGAGTATCGTGCTGGAAGTTAGGTATGAGTACTCTTCGGAGTATCATGCTGGAAGTTAGGTACGACTACTCTTCGGGGTATCGTGGTGGAAGTTTGGAATTGATGGTTACGAGAAGGCGCAAATTCGATATGTTTTGTTGACTTACGTGTTATGTTATGTTATTGCATGCTTTACGTACGCTTTTATTAAATGAAGTTGAAAGTTATGTTTTGGCAAATATTTGAAGTATAACGTTTATGTTAAAGCTAGAACTCACCAGCGTAGCTGACTTTTAGTATGCATATTCAGGTTAAGGACAGGTATGGAAGTTAAACGGTGATGCTTGGCTGGCAAAAGGAGTTACCCGGTTGATCATGAAGACTGGCATCCCATTACGAGTTGTTTATGTTATGTTTATGTAATTGAGAATGTTACGCTTCCGCATGTTGAACAAGTTTTACTTATGTTGAATGAATGATTCCGCTGCGTTATTTGATATTCAAGTTTAAGAACTGTTTGTGAATAAGTAAATCCAACAAGTGAGGCCTCCCAGGTTTGGGGCCTTACAATTGGACTCTTGTGTTATGTTCCAACTCGAGTAAATACTCGGATCAAACTATTCCCGACTACTCATCCTGATATGAGTTCTAGTTGATCAATTTATGGTTGATGACTAAGCTTCTCGATGACTTATCGTATCTGATAACACTATGTACTAGGAAATACAAACCAAAGGACATTTTGACACAGGACAGGGAGAAGCTAGGGTGAGCATGCAAAACAAATTATCATTACTGGTGCACACGTAATTGTAATTTGAGGTGCATGTAAGTCCTGGTGAAACCTAGTGTGTAGATAAATGGTCCTTATCAGTGATTTACAGACTTAAGCTTCCACTGTCAGTAGAAGTTATTGTAACCCGCTCAACGACTAGTTGGTATCATTAAACATGTTCAACAGTTGATGCAACTATCAGGTTGAAGAGTTTTACGGACACACTGAGCTATCATCAATGGAACCCATTATTTTATGTCACCAATGTAAGAGTCTTAGTGAACTTAAGACTCTCATTCAAACTTGATCACGGAAACCATCTAGATTGAAACCCTAGTAGAACCGTATGGCAAACCCATTGACTCCAAGTATGTAAGCGAAATTTGGAATGTTCTTCCTAAACTAACACGTTATTCCTTACACTCCAACAATAGATTCCATTTAACCTTGTTACCTCATCCTGTGACTAATCCTTGGTCTAATTTGATTTATACCCCAGCATATCCAGCTATTTCAGTGACCTCATAAATTTCTTACTGGTGCGGTCGTACCCCAACCCTACTAGAAGATAAGTACGCCATAGAAATAGCTGATGGACAGTTAATGAAAGCAACTCACATTCTTAATGGTTGTAAACTTGAACTAGTTGGTCATAAATTCGACATTGACCAAATGCCAGTCATACTCAGTAGTTTTGATGTAATTGTCAGAATGGATTGGTTATCTAATTGTTAGGAGAAAATTGTTCGCCTTCCTCTCCCTAGTGGAGAAATCCTTTCTGTCCAAGGCAAAAAGAGTGGTGCTGTTATGGGCATCATATCTTTTATGAAAGCACAAAAGTGTCTATGTAAGGGTCATACTGCCATTCTGGCTCTCGTCGCCGAGCAGCCATATGAGGAGAAGAGGATTGACAACATTCCGATCATTCGTGATTATCCAAAAGTATTTCCCGAAGATCTACCTGGTCTCCCACCACATCGTCAAGTCGAATTTCAAATTGATCTAGCACCCGGAGTAGCGCCTATTGCTCGGGCACCCTACCGACTTGCCCTCAGCGAATTGCAAGAACTATCTACACAACTACAAGAATTGTTAGATAAAGGTTTCATTAGACCTAGCTCATCTCCATGCGGAGCTCCAGTCCTATTCACCAAGAAGAAAGACGGGACTTTCAACATGTGCATCGACTACCGTGAGCTGTACAAAGTGACGATCAAGAACCGTTATCCTCTACCCCGCCTTGATGATCTATTTGATCAACTCCATGGATAAAGCTTCTATTTCAAGATAGATCTTAGATCCGGTTACCATCGACTGAAAGTCCGAAACGAAGACATCTATAAAAACTGCATTCAGAATCCGGTACGGCCATTAGGAGTTTTTTTTGGTCATGCCATTCGGACTGACCAACGCACCCGCAGTGTTCATGGACCTCATGAACCGCGTGTGTAAACCCTACCTCGATCAGTTCATCATTGTTTTCAATGATGACATACTCATCTATTCTAAGAACGAAGAAGAACATGAGGAGCATCTGCGTTTGATTCTAGAATTTCTAAAGCAAGAGAAATTATATGCTAATTTCTCCAAGTGCGAATTCTCGATTCGTGAGGTTCAATTCCTATGACATGTGGTCAATGATACAGGAATACATGTCGATCCAGCTAAAGTAGAAGCAATCAAGAATTGGGCAGCACCTACAACGCCGACGGAGGTGCGACAATATCTGGGACTGGCTGGCTATTACTGGCGATTCATCAAAGGATTTTCCAAGATTACCCAACACCTCACTGCTCTAACTCAAAAGGGTAAATCCTATAACTGGGGTGACACCCAGGAGTCAGCGTTCCAACTTCTTAAACATAAACTCTGCAGTGCACCCATCCTATCTCTTCTGGAGGGAACGGATGATTTTGTGGTATATTATGATGCATCCATTCAAGGTCTTGGTTGTGAACTGATGCAACACGAGAAATTCATCGTATACGCTTCTCGTCAACTGAAAATCCATGAGAAGAACTACACGACTCATGACTTAGAGTTGGGAGCCATGGTATTTTCACTAAAGATATGGAGACATTACTTGTACGGTACCAAATGCACCATCTATACCGATCACAATAGTCTTCAGCATATCCTCGAACAGAAAGTGTTGAAGCACTTTTGTGTGACAAACACTCTGGATAGAGTCTTAGTTTATGTACTTTCTTTGTATGTATTTGTCTTTGTTTGTAAGCGTTTGTATGTATTAGTTATCGAGTTGTATTTACTAATGCATGTTGATTGTTGCTTAATTCTCTAACTGTTTTGCGCACTTAGTATGTGGGCAGGAATTAGTTCCTGCGTACTTAGCAAGTACGCATGAGCAATTTGCCCTACGCACTTGCTAAGTTCAGGTTTTGTATAAATAGAATAGGTTGACAGAATGTAAGTACGCATACATTGTGCACTCAGTATTTTCTCTCTGTAACCTTCAAGTGTTTATAATAGACGAAAGTTTAAATTGATTCTCTTGTCGGTTTACTGTGTTGTTTGATTCTCCACCTAGTCACGGGTATTCCGCACCCAGTCCGACTAGCCAACGCACTTGCATGTGACGATCCGTGATACCGAAGGGACCTATAAGTGGTATAAGAGCTTTGCTCTTGATTTCGAGTGTGAGTGTGTTTGGAGCATTTTCCTCACATCCTATAGAGTTTTTGCAAGCAAAAGTGGGTATTTTTGTTGATTTTTGTGATAAAATAGGGGTAGCTCTTGAGCACTATTTTAGAAGCAAAAATAACTCAAAAACCCGACTTTTGTTGTGTATTTGAGTGTTTTGAGAATCAAAGGTTGGTTAGAAACGTGTTTCTGACCCTTTGGCTCATTTTGTTTGGTCATATTTTCGATTTCTGCCATCTCCGGTGAGTTTCCAGTGACCGGAAAAGGTTGGTGAGAGTTGGTGAAAAGGTGATCTGCATACTTACCTTATTCGGCAACAAGTACAGTCTTACTGCGTACTTACCAAGTACGCAAGACCAATCTTGGTGCGTACATAAGTTATTTCTTGCGTACTATCATTTACTCGTACGTACTTATCAAGTACGCAAGAGCAAATCCTAACTACGCAAGACTACTTCTTTAAGTGCGCAAGGCCAGTTACAAGTGCGCAAGTTTCTATGACTTTTCTGAAATTTAACTAAGTGTTCACCATGTCAAATCTTTAGAACCTCGGTAACCTTCTGAACTATGACAACGAGATCGGAACCCCTCAGAAACCGCCAAAGCTGCTTAATGTAAATGATTATTCAAACTGGAAAGCATGCTTTGAGCATTATATTTCTTATACCGATTCTTCGTTGTGGATACCCATTCTAGAGGGCTATAAGCATCCCACATACATTTACCTTGATGACGAAGTTCCCAAGCCTATCTCTAAACTTGATGAAGAAGAAAAAAAAGTTTATGATAGGGAGAAGAAGGCACACGGATCTATCACTTTGGCCTTAACTAGGGAGTTATTCCACAGCTTCAGAGGATACGATAACTCCAAGGATCTCTGGAAGGCGTTACAGAAGAGATTCAAGGGTAATAGTGACATCAAGAAAAGTAAACGGGATCTTCTCAGGAAGCAGTATGAGTGCTTTAGATTTCTGGAGAACGAATCCATAGATGAACTCATCTCTAAATTCTATCATATGCAGACTGAGTTGAAAGGTTTTGATCTCATTTATCCAAATGAGGAATTAGTTGAAAAATTTCTGGATGCTTTGCCACCCAAATTTGAGATGTATACTACCCTGATGAGAGAAAATTCTAAGTTTTATGAGATGACAATTGACGAGGCAATTGGAAAGGTTCAAGCACATGACATGAACCTAAAAAGAAATGAGAGCTCAGGAAGACCTCAAATACAAGACCCTTCTATGTATTATGGGACGTCTTCTACAACCAAGTCATCGAGCTCTGGAATTTCCCTTTTCTTAGGACACTCTCATGAGGAAGAAACTGTAAAGGTTTGTGGTGGTCATACGTGCTATGCAGCATCTTGATCTGGTTCTGGATCTCATCACCAGAACTCCTCAAGAAATCCTTCTCCCACATCTTCAGGTAACCAATCAGCAATAGTCAAGATAGAAGAAGATCATGTGGCTTTATTCTCATCATGCGTGCTTGCCTATGAGAACTTCATTGGTGGTAAGCTCACGGATCCTGAAACCACCGAAGAAGACTTTAATCAGGTGGATCCGAATGATATGGAGGACATGGATATTCAATGGAATATGGCCATGATCTTGAGGAGGGCCAAGCGTTTCCTGAACAGAACTGGCCGAAAGTTCATTGGTGGCCATTCTAATTCGTAGGTTGGTTTTGACAAATCCAAGGCCAAGTGCTATAAGTGTCTGAACTTTGGACACTTTGCTCGTGAATGTCAGAAGGACAAAGCACCTGTCTCTGGATTCACAAGACCAAGCCAGGGAAGCAACCTGGGAAAAAACCAAGGGTACAACTCTAATAACCGCAATCAAAGTCAACGTGGAACGTCCAATGCATTGGTGGCTCAACAGGACGAAAGCTTTGATTGGGGTGTTCATTTGGAGGATGCCCTTATTGCACAAACACAGGTTGGTCTCATGGATGAGATTATGGAGTTGATAGAAGCTGAGGAACGGGAAGCTTCGGTGGCTGACCAAGAAGAGTCTACAACTGTTGTTGCCCTCATGGCTATTGGAGAGGTATCAGGTTCATCAAATGAGGTAGACTCTAATCCTTTTGCTGTAATTTCTTGTTCTAAATGTCTAAGCTTAAAGGTTGAAAATTCTAAGCTTCAAGACAAAGTCGAACCCCTTCGTATTGCAGCGTTAAGCTACAAGGAAAACGAAAAACGATTTAAAGATTCAATTGAAACGTTGAAGAAAGAAAAACGTGATTATTCACTTAAAATCAGCGATCAACAGTTTCACTTGGATGTTGCATATAAGGGGTTAGAGAAAAGGAACAATGAGATCAACAAGCTACAAAATGAGATCTTACCGTTGAAATGTACTAATGAGAAGTTCAAACATTCTTGTTTTGTGGTGGAACACTACGAGTCTGTAGTGAGGCAATTGAATGGCTTAGGGTTGGGTACTAATGCTATTCCTCCACCAGTTAGCGGAAAATTTGTCAACAGCTTAATAGACATTGATTTGTCTTGCCTTGATGAGTCCTCAGGTAAGGATGATTCCTCAACTAAGGCTGACTCCGCATCTAATGAGGAGTTCTTTACTGCTTCTGATGATGGGTCTAAAAGCACCTGCCCTGAAGGAGTAGTATATGAGGAGTTGTTATGTTAACAGAAAATTAAGAAAAACATTATCACTAATAGTGACAATTGTATTTTGACCGAACCCGATATCATTGAATCAAATGATAAATTAAGGGTAATGCTTTATGGGGGGTATAAACACATTAATCAAGTTAAGAAAGAAGCTTTTTCAACTCATTATGGGCTTGGTTCTAAAGAAAATTTGCAAAAATATTATACTCCCAAAACCCAATCTTTATCGGGTCAAACTCCTGTTCACCAACCAACTCCTCCTGCTCATAATGCTGAGTCATCTAATGCCAGATCTAATGAGACTTACAGGAGGACATACACAGACAAGAGGACTTGCTTTCACTGTGTGAATTGTCGTTCTTCCTTGGTCTGCAAGTCAGTCAAAGAGAGGATGGCATTTATCTGCATCAAACTAAGTATGTGCAGGATATCTTGTCAAAATACAAGATGAATGATTGCAGTACTTATGGCACACCTATCCCCGTCAATCATGGTCTGCATCCTGACAAAGATGGAAAGGATGTGGATTGCAAATTGTACCGTGGGATGATCGGATCTCTTATGTATCTCACAGCTTCAAGGCCAGAAATAATTTTTGTTGTATGCTTGTGCTCAAGGTTTCAGTCACAACCGAAGGAGTCCCATATGATAGCGGTAAAGAGGATTTTCAGATACTTGAAAGGGAAACCCCGATTGAGTCTTTGGTACTCTAAGCAGCAGTCTTTTGACTTCAAAGACTACACTGATTCAGATTATGGCGGTTGTAACCTTGATAGAAAGTTAACTTCTGGTGGATGTCAATTCTTGGGAGACAAACTGGTTTCCTGGCAGTGTAAGAAGCAGTCAACGGTTTCTGTCTTAACATGTGAAGCAGAATACATTGCTGCAGCTAGCGGTTGTTCTCAAATATTGTGGATTCAGCAGCAATTGAGAGACTACGGCTTGAACTTCACTGGAACTCCTCTGTTCATTGACAACAATGCCACAATTTCCATCACAAATAACCCAGTGAAACATTCCAAAACTAAACATATTGAAATTCACCATCATTTCATCCGTGATTGTGCTGAAAAGCATCTCATTGAACTTGTAAAGGTTCACACGGTTGACAACCTTGCTGACCTTTTCACTAAGGCGTGACAATCCAGACTTTTATGACCGATCCCGTTTTGAGCATCTTGTCAACTTGATAGGAATGTTCAATCCAGAGTGAAAAACTTGTTTTTTCTTAACTCAATTCAATTCAATTCATGAAAGTTAAATTTTATTTCTTTTAAATTTTTTGTAAAGTTCTTTTAATTTTCAAATATTTTATAAAAATTCAAACAAAATAGTAAATGGACAAAAAGTCATCGCATACGCTTCTCGTCAACTGAAAATCCACGAGAAGAACTACACGACTCATGACTTAGAGTTGGGAGCCATGGTATTTGCAATAAAGATATGGAGACATTACTTGTATGGTACCAAATGCACCATCTATACCGATCACAAGAGTCTTCAGCATATCCTCGAACAGAAAGAGTTGAACATGCCACAACGTCGTTGGGTTGAACTCTTAAGTGACTATGACTGTGCAATCAGATATCATCCGGGGAAGGCTAATGTGGTAGCCGATGCCCTAAGCCGTAAGGACACCAAACCTAAACGAGTTCGAGCATTACAACTTACTATTCACACCGGATTGCCTGCAAAATCCAAAGTGCTCAACTTGAAGCCCTTAAAGAGGAAAACCTACCGATGGAAGCACACGCGGTATGGAAGAACAACTGGAGGTCAAATCAGATGGCATTTGCTACATGGAAGAGCGAATATGGGTTCCAGTGTATGGGAACTTAAGAGAACTGGTTATGGATGAAGCTCACAAATCTCGATACTCTATTCATCCAGGTTCTAACAAGATGTACCACGACCTAAAGGTGCTATATTGGTGGCTAAAGATGAAGACTGATATAGCCACCTATGTGAGCAACTGCCTGACTTGCGCAAAGGTCAAAGTGGAATAACAAAAGCCTTCTGGCTTAATTCAACAGCAAGAGATCCCAATGTCGAAATGGGAACAGATTTCTATGGACTTCATAACCAAACTACCCAGAACACCTAGCGGATGCGACACCATCTGGGTGATCGTAGATCGCTTTACAAAATCTGCACACTTCTTAGCAATCAAAGAGACTGACAAAATGGAAAAAACTTACTCGTGTTTACTTGAAGGAAGTGGTCTCTCGGCACGGAGTGCCAGTCTCTATCATTTCGGATCGTGACGCTAGATTCACAACACGTTTTTGGCAATCTCTGCAAAAAGCTTTAGGCACGCGTCTAGATATGAGTACGGTGTACCATCCTCAAACTGATGGCCAAACAGAACGTACCGTTCAAACCTTGGAGGATATGCTACGAGCTTGTGTGATCGATTTCGGTAACACTTGGGAATCTAACTTACCTCTAGTGGAGTTCTCCTACAACAACAGTTATCACACTAGAATCAAGGCAGCACCATTCGAGACATTGTACGGACGTAAATGCCGATCTTCTATCTGTTGGGCTGAAGTTGGGGATAGCCAACTTACAGGTCCCGAACTTGTATTTGAAACATTTGAAAAGATCGTTCAAATTAGAAACCGTATGGCGGCAGCTCGTGATCGTCAAAAGAGCTATGCCAACAAGAGTCGTAAACCATTAGAGTTTCAAGTAGGTGACATGTTTCTACTCAAACTCTCACCTTGGAAAGGTGTAATTCGCTTCGAGAAACGAGGCAAACTGAATCCTCGTTATGTTGGACCGTTCAAAATAGTGAAGAGAATTGGCCCAGTAGCGTATCAACTGGACCTACCGGAAGGACTTAGTGGTGTACACGACGTCTTTCATGTCTCGAACTTGAAGAAATTTCTAGCAGACGAGACACTCACGGTTCCTCTTGAGGAACTACACATCGATGAACAATTGCGTTTTGTTGAAGAACCGGTAGAAATCATGGATAAGGAAGTCCAAACGCTCAGAAATAGTAATATCCCTATTGTCAGAGTTCGTTGGAACTCGAAACGCGGACCGAAATTCACATGGGAGCGCGAGGATCAGATGACGTGCAAGTATCCTCATCTGTTCAAGCAATCCACGTCAAACTCTTAAGGTACTATTCTAATTTTCGGGACGAAAATTCTTTCAACTAGGGGATGATGTGACACTCAGAAATTTTTTTTTATTTATTCTAATTTTCGGGACGAAAATTCTTTCAACTAGGGGATGTTGTGACAATCCGGACATTTAGGATTAACCCCGTTAGTAAATTCCGTTAAAGCCTAACCTAGTTAACTCAATCCTAAACCCAAGGGGGCTAATTCTGTCAAGAATTAAACTTAAACTAGAAGGACTAGTTATGTAATAAACCTAAACTCAATTCTAATTGACTTTTTAAAGTAAAAATCCAATATTCAAGTTTCTGTTGACTTTGAAAGTCAACTAACCAAGTTCTTAACTCATCTCAAACCTCAAGGATCATTTCTGCCTTTTTCCCAAACTCTAAAGCATGAAAACAGAGGGACTTAACCTGTAATTAACTCCTTGAAAAAGTCAAACTCGCATACATGATCAAAATTCAAATTTCCAAACGGATTTCAGTTGAATTTGAAACTGTTATCGCATTATGGTGTCATTAACAACCTTAACTGTTGAAATGAAGCATCATCATTATCAAATTAAAACCGAGTAATGGTCAATTAACTCATAACCGTCGACACCATGATTTCATACCAACGAATTCGATCATTTTAATTGTTATTCTCGCAAACAAACTACCTGCACACATTAAACGAGCCCTTGAGAAGCTTCTGTACGCATCATAGTGACCGGAAACACAGCAGGAGTCGCCGGAGACAAATTCAGTCACAACCGGCATCGGTTTTAGTCGAGCACCTTCAATTCAAATCCAATTCTAGTAACTACTTACACCTATAGCTTCATTTTTATCCGTAGAGTAAAAGCCCTATATTTAATTAGGCTTATATCATCGATTGAATCGAAGTTCAGAATCTAGGGTTCATATGAAACCGGTTTGATCGAACCCTACCCTAGACTCTGTTTAAATTCAATTAAATTATACCATTCGATTTGTAATCATCTGCTTAATGAAAGCCCTATGCTAATTTGAACTTATAACATCGAATTCTTCATGATCCAGAAACTAGGGTTCGTTCATAAAACAATTTGGGGCTTTTGATCTTAAGCACAACGTAAATCCAATTAAACTAGTTAACATATTTTTCACAGAAACCCTAATGCTCTCTCTCTAGCCAGACGATTCTTCTGTTCTTCTTGTGTTCTTCGATTTTGATCTATCTAATCTGTGTAATAGGTCTGTGATTGGTGTTTGATTAGTCAAATATCTAATACAGATGATTGATTAATTTTGAAGGACTTTTTCTTTTTTTCTTGTTCATAATCGCTGCCGTAATCTGTTGTTTTCAATCTGATCGGATAGAAGTGTGGGTTTTTCTGTCCTACTGGTTGGGCAGTAACTTTGAATTACCTGTTATTCTATTCAATTTTGTGAGATTCAATGGGTTAGGGTTTGCTAGAATTAGGGTTTCTTTAATTTTCGTTCTTGGTTTTGGCTGGTTTTGATCGTATTTTCTGCTGCATGGTTGTTTGTTTCTCTTGATTATGGAGAGAGTTGATGATCCTTAATCTGTTGATTGTAATCAACTTGGAGGTATTGCTCAGAAAATTTGGAATATTGATGGTAAACTGATTGCTTCATCCGGTATTTTCAAGAACTCGAGTTCTATTTTGGGGAAATATTTTGATAATGTCAATTTGAATTTCAAACCCAATGCCGATAAGCTGTTTGATTCTGCTAATATCACGATTCCTACTTCTACAAGTGAGTTAGATATCAATGATTATGATTCGTTTAGGAAGTCTCAAGATCAGACGATAAGGGTGAATGATGAGGTTAATCTTGATGCTGATTTTGTGGACTCGTATGCCTCCAAATTAAAATCAACCAAAGAGGTTAGGCCTATTAATTTTCGTGTTCTTCAATCTGTGGAGGTTATTGATGATGTTGATGTTGTTCTTCCGAAGGAAGCTGTTCGAGTTGTCAAGGATAAGTATGCAAATACCTTGTATGGTTACTTCTTGGGCAAAAGACTAGCTTTCCCGGTTGTTGAATATTTTGTGAAGAAGAATTGGCTGAAATTTTGTTTACAAAAATCGATGATGAACGCTAATGGTTTTTTCTTCTTTAAGTTTTCGGATGAAAAAGGTATGCATGATGTGTTAGAGGGTGGTCCTTGGTTAATTAAAAATACTCCTTTTTTACTTAATGTTTGGACTCCTACGAAAATCTTGAAGAATGATGATATCAAGAAGGTAGCTGTTTGGGTTAAAATACATAATGTTCCCTTGGCTGCTTATTCGGATGATGGCCTAAGTATGCTTGCAACGAAATTGGGGACTCCAAAAATGCTTGATAACTATACTTCTCAGATGTGCTCAGATTCATGGGGTAGGAGCAGTTTTGCAAGGGCTCTTGTTGAACTTTCAGCTGATAATACATTAAAGGAGGAACTTAAAATTGCAATCCCGAGTATTGAGGGGGGATGGTCATGTAAAAGAAACTATGAAAGTTGAGTATGAATGGAAACCCCCGAGATGTGATGCTTGTAAAGTGTTTGGGCATCTTGATTCGAGCTGCCCAAAGTCTGTCAAAGTCATTCAAAAGGCTCCGGAGTTAAAAGATGCTGATGGTTTTGAGTTAGTGAAAGGCAAAAATAAGACTAATAATAAGAAGGGTGTTCCGCTTAATAAAGGGAAACCGGTTTTTGTTTACAAACCGGTTGGTAGGAAGGGAGATAATGTTGGTGCCAGTTCTTCTTCTAGTAAACCTGTAGCTGTTTCTAATCCGTTTGAAGCTCTTAATAAAGGTTGGGGAAGATGTTGGTAGTATGAAGGAAGGTTCCTCTTCTGGGCTGACTAGTGGATCTTTAAAGAAACCTGTTGTTTTAGGAACTGATGACAATGAGGAGGTTGAAAATGTGTATGATGAAACTGCTAAATTTATGGAAGCGGGTGTTCAATCCAAAATTTATTCTGAGGGGGCAAGCACTCCCAGTTCAATGGGTTTTAATGGGTAGTGTGGCTTCTTGGGACATAAGGGGTTTGGGCCGATCCCCTAAAAAGAAAGAGGTTCGGGAAGTGGTTAATGAAAATCATTTGAATGTTTGTTCTATTTTGGAATCTCATATGGATGTGTCTTCGGTTTATAATGCTTGTCGTTCTATTTGTAATTGTTGGAGCTGGTCGTCTAATGGCTCGTTGTGTGATAAGGGTACTAGAATTATCGTCGGGTGGAATGCTGATGTTGTTGATTTGATGGTGCTTTCACAAACTAATCAAGTGGTGCATACTCAGGTTGTCTACAAATCTGATAATACATCGTTTTATTGTTCCTTTATTTATGCAGATAACGACTACATCAAGAGAAGGGAGCTTTGGCAGAATTTGGGTATGCATCATCAGTTTGTAAACAATAATCCATGGGTTTTGTTAGGTGATTTTAATTCAGCTTTAAACCTTGAGGATAACTTTTTTGGTTCTTCTAATATCAGTACGGGTATGAGAGATTTTAAGGAGTGTGTTGATCAAATTGAGGTGATGGATGTGAAGAGCTCGGGATTCCATTATACATGGAATCAAAAACCAAAGAATGGATTGGGTATTCTGAAGAAGATTGATAGAGTTATGGGTAATGCTCAGTTTTTGGTGAAGTTCCCGTCAGCCCATGCTATCTTTCAGCCGTATAGGATCTCGGATCATTGTCCCTGTATCTTGAAGCTTCCTAATGTGGCTAGATCAGGTCCGAAACCATTTAAATTTGCTAATTTTTTAGTTCATAAACCTGAGTTTATAGATGAAGTTATTAAAGGTTGGGGGATTGATTGTAGTGGTAATCGAATGTATTGTGTGGTTAAGAGGATGAAATTTCTTAAATCTTCTATGAGAAAGCTTCTATTTAAACAAGGCAACTTGCATGAGAAAGTGAAGAATTTAAGGGCTGATTTGGATGAAGTTCAATCAGCTATTGATAGAGATCCAAGTAATTTGAGTTTACGGGAACAGGAGATTAGAGTTGGTAATTCGTTCAGTGAGGCTAAATTGGATGAGGAGAGCTTTTTGAAACAAAAATACAAGATTGGTTGGCTTCAAGTGGGGGATTCTAATTCTGCTTTTTTTCATAATTATGTTAAATGCAGGAACCATGTTACTCGTATTGATTACATTAAGGATAGAAATGGAATTGTTTTTTAAGGAGATGAGGTGCCAAATGCTCTAGTTGATCATTATTCCAATTTTTTGGGAGTGGAGGGTATCATCTCTGATTCCTTGAGTCCTGATATGTTTGTTAGAAGATTGGATCCGGCTAAGGCTCTTAATATGGTTCGGGATGTCTCTATTGCAGAAATTAAAGAGGCTATGTTTCTATTGGTAATAATAAGGCTCCGGGTCCGGATGGTTATTCAGCGGCTTTCTTTAAGCATTCATGGGATGTAGTAGGTAATGATGTCTCTCAAGCCATACAACAATTTTTTGTTAATGGGAAGCTTTTGAAGGAGATAAATCATACGATTTTGGCTCTCATTCCTAAGGTTACCACTCCTGATTCAGTTTTGGATTACCATCCTATTTCTTGTTGTAATGTTTTATACAAGTGCATTAGTAAGATCATTACAAATAGGATTAACGTTGGGCTGGATGATATTGTTGATATTAACCAATCGGCTTTTATTCCGGGTAGACGTATATCGGATAACATTTTGCTTACTCAAGAGTTGATGCATAAGTATCATCGTCCTATTGGGACTCCTAAATGTGCATTTAAAGTTGATATTCAGAAGGCTTATGATACGGTTGATTGGTCGTTCTTGAGGTCTTTGCTGATCGGGTTTGGCTTTCATCACAGGATGGTTCATTGGATTATGGTTTGAGTTACTTCTACATCTTTTTCTATAGGTGTTAATGGTAACATTCATGGTTATTTTAGAGGTAAAAGGGGCTTGCGTCAAGGTGATCCCATGTCGCCTTATTTGTTTACTATGGTGATGGAGTCGTTGACTCTAATTTTGAAGGACTTGGTTGCTAAATCTCTTAATTTCAGATTTCACAATCTTTGCAAGAAACAGAAAATTGTTAATGTTTGTTTTGAAGATGATTTATTTTTGTTTGCTAGAGGTGATGTAATTTCAGCAAGAATTATTATGGAGGGTTTAGAGAGATTCAAGAATATGTCGGGGCTTGTTCCTAGTGTTGCTAAGAGTACGGTTTTCTTTGGTAATGTTCCTCTGGAGGATAAGCAAGCTATTTTACAGTTGATGCCGTTTGATGAAGGGTCGCTTCCGGTTCGTTATTTGGGTGTTCCTCTTCTCTCTACTAGATTGCTGTAAAAGGATTGCAAAATTTTGGTTGAGAGATTAGAAGCTAGAATTGTTAGTTGGAAGAACAAAACTTTATCATTTGCAGGTCGTCTACAATTAATCAAATCGGTTTTGTATTCTATGCATATCTATTGGGCTTCGGTCTTCATCCTTCCTGCTCGTATCATTGATGACTTAGAGAAGAAAATGCGTGACTTTATTTGGTCTCAAGGTCCGATGAAGAAAGGGAAAGCCAAAGTGAATTGGAGTGATGTTTGTTTGCCTAAACTTGAGGGTGGTTTGGGTATTCGAAGAATTCGTGATATGAATGTTGCTTTAATCACTACTCATGTGTGGAGTCTTATTACTAGACGGAATTCTCTTTGGGTTAATTGGATTTATGATCATAAACTTAATGAGAGATCTTTCTGGCATGTTAGATCAAAGAAGGATTGTTCTTGGTGTTGGCGGAAATTGCTCCAATTACGTGATCGTCTTCAGCCTCATATCATCGCCAAGATTGGGAATGGTTTGTCTATTTCAGCTTGGTTTGACTCGTGGGCGTCCATTGGTCCTCTCTATTCATTCATATCTTCGCGGAAGATGCATCGAGCTAGGTTTGATCTTTCTTCCAAAGTTTCGGATATTGTGGAAGCTGATTCGTGGTTATGGCCGCGAGCTTGGTTTAATTTATTTCCAGTTCTTATTAATATTCAGCCTCCTGTTATTCAATCTCATATGGAAGATTCTTTTGTTTGGCGTCGGTATGATGGTGTGAAATTTGATTATTCTGCTTCCATCGCTTGGGATACATTGAGAGCTCGTAATGATAGAGTTACGTGGGTTGATTTGGTTTGGTTTGCTAATTGTATCCCGAGGCATGCATTTCTTCTTTGGCTGGTCTGTAAGAGGAAGTTGAAGACTCAAGACAAGTTAAAGCAATGGGATGTTAGTGGTTCCACTAACTTAAACCTTCTTTGCTGCTCGTTATGTCAATCGGGTCCGGATTCACATGATCATTTATTTTTTGATTGTTCGTATGCTATGCAGATTTGGTCTATTATTAGACCTTTGGCTGGTATTCATACTTCTTCATTTAAACTTGATGAGATCATGGAGTGCTTATTGTCTATTCCTAACAAGAATTCGGTGAGTAGTATTATTGGTCGTTTGCTTTTGGCTGCTGCTTCTTATTTTATTTGGCAAGAGCGTAATACAAGACTTTTTAAGTCAAGGAGGAGATCATCCGTTAAGCTTGGTGAAGTTATAGTCTCCACGGTCCGTTTGAAGCTTGCTTCATTGAAGATTAAGAGATCTATGACGGGTATTAGCTTGCTGGATAAATGGAGATTGCCAATGACGTAGTCTTTAGTTGTTTTCATTTTTCTCTAGTGGTGTCTAGAGTTGTTTGATTGTTAGTTTGGTTTCCTTGATTTTGCTTTTTGCTTGGTTACACTTTCCTAGCATGTTGGGATTGTGAACTATTGAGGTACTCTACCTCATTACTTGTATTGTTTGGTTATTGTTGTTATAATAGTGAATCGGGGTATCCCTTTACCCAAAAAAAAAAATCCAATTAAACTATACTAACAGATTCGCAATTCCATCCTTGTTAAAAGCCCCATGATTCTTACAATTTTTTATATCAAATTTCATCCATTTGATATGTGTTCTTAACCTAGGGTTTTCGACTCTTTTAAACAAAAATTAACAACTCAAATCTCAACCGTTTTTACAATTGTTTGTATCATCAGTTTCGCAATTTCCTAAACAACAAAACCCTTATGCTTCTGAGTCAAATCGTAAACGAAATCGAAGGGATTGGAACTGGATTCGATCGCAGGTGAATATGGGGGAGGGGCTCACGGGAGTTATTGATTAAAACCATTTAGAACCGGGTTTGTTTGCGATTCTCTAGCAGGCAGGAGTTGTTAGGTCGTTTGGTGTTGGGGGAGGAGACCTGGGTTCGAGTCCCTCCACCCCCATTTCTTTTTAAACTAATTTTTTTAGTTATTATTTTAATATAAAACCAATATCCTATATTATTTTAATGATATATTAATGTGTTTTAACTCCGTAAAACACCCGTAAGCTCAGGTTTGGTTTTATAACTCATTTTTAATATTATTACCCACTTTTAAAATAATATGTTTATATTATTTACAACTCGTGACTCCGATTAAAATAATATATTATTATATTATTTTCGCCACATTAATAATCTCGTGTAACGTTTGAAACTAATTAATAATATAATTATTTATATTATTTACTCATGTTTAGTATCCCCAAATAAAAATTAATATATTTATTATTTTTGTCACGTTAATGATTATCGCATATTTTTTACGAGTTCAAAGATAATATATTAATTATATTATTTTTCTAGCCATTATTTTAATGGTACTAACGTACGGATATATTTAATTTATAATTAACATTATTCATTAATAATGTTCGACACGTAACGCATTTATCTTAATTGTCATATTAAGAAACATATTTCCCGTAGATTCGTGCGTCTACTCATTGATCCTTAGAATGTGTTAAGACATTCTTATCTTCCGTGTCGTCGTCACAAATCCCAATGTGTCCCTAATTGTTATATTTATAATTCTATGGCATACGTAAGCCGTTGCAGGCTGACACTTGTGTACCAAATCTCTTACTTGTGTGATACTACCTATTACGCAACGCAGGTGAGTTTCACGACCCCTTTTTACTCGTTTTCCTGTTGGGGGAGAAACATGTACACAAACTATCATACTTTTACTTGTTTTCCCGTGGGGGAGAAACAGGTTGTTGATGCACTTTCCTGTGACAACACTCTGGATAGAGTATTAGTTTGTATTTCTAATGTCTGTAATTTGTCTTTGTATGTAAGAGTCGTTACGTAATAGTTTATCGAGTTGTATTTACTTTTACATAATGTTTGTTGTTTTTCTGCTAAGTGTTTTGCGCACTTACATGTGCGCAGGAGAAAGCTCCTGCGTACTTAGCAAGTACGCAAGAACACCTCTGCGTACTTGTTAAGTACGCAAGAGCAATTGGTCCTGCGCACTTGCTAAGTGCGCAGTCATCAGGTCTGTATAAATAGGATAGGTTCACAGAAGCTAAGTACGCAGAAACCATTTTGTTCAGACGAACTCAGTTCTGCTAAGTACGCAACTTGTATTCTCTGTAACCGTCGAGTGTTTATAATAGAAAGAACGTTTATTGTGACTCTCGTGTTTGATTTACTTTGTTTTGTAAGACTCTCCACCTAGTCACGGGTATTCCGCAACCCGGTCCGACTAGTAGACCACTTGCATGTGACGATCCTACACACACGAAGGGACCTACACAGGTACGCAAACAAACATCATTTTACATGTTTTTCCTGTTGGGGGAGAAAACATGATGCAAACTATTTTGATTATGGTACTTCATATGATATCACTGTTGAGGCTAAACCCCACCGGACCATTAATATGGATTTAGCGAGGTAATGTTTGGTAGTACTACTGGGTTTGACAAACCCCACCCGGGCTAGTCATCTAGTTCGATTGGAGGTCGAACGGGTGTAATATTGACCTAATCACATTAGTCAGAGTTGATAGACCTGGCTGGAGGCAAACAAACAAACACATCAGTCAGCTTCGGTTGCGACCGCTTTAGTAAGACAGGAACATAGGCTAGCTACCTATAGATATGCATATTGAGTGTACATAATCTGGCAAACACTCTCTTATTGCATACTTAAAAACTGTGAACTCACCAAACTCGTGTTGAAACTTTTCGTACATGTTTTCTCAGGTCGCTAAGGCACAGATTGCACAACTAGGACATGCATGGAGTCCTACTATCATTTCACTCCTATGCAAACCGTTAAAACAATTCACTTACTTTTATTAAACTAAGCTTTGGCGCGTTGTTTTGCGCATTTATTTTCTTGTTTAAACGCTTCTGCATTAACTCTGAACTTTTATGTTATGATGTTTTAAGTCCCATATAGTGTCGTTTGATGTAACTAATGACTGAGATCCTGGTGTGTCTCCGTTAGTGGAATTTGGGGGTGTGACATTATCTAAGCATCTGCTTAATAATGGTTTCACACGAGGGGCAATTGACCAAACTTTGTTCAAACGAAAGGATGGTGCGGATACCATTTTGGTGCAAATCTATGTTGATGATATCATTTTTGGATCCCCAAATCATAGGTTGTGTAAAGAGTTCGAGGAAGTGATGCGTTCTAAGTTTGAAATGAGCTCTATGGGAGAAATGAAATTCTTTCTTGGTTTGCATGTAGATCAGTCTGACTCGGGAATTCTTATCCATCAAGAAAAATATGTCGAAGAAATCCTGACTGGGTCTCATCCTTACAAGACTCCCGTGGAAGTTTGACACTGTCTGTCTCCTGATTTGGATGGTGAAAGCGTTGATCAGCACCTCTATCGCTCGATGATAGGATCTCTCATGTATCTCACTGCTAGCAGACCAGACATCATGTTTACAGCGTGCTTATGTGTACTCTTTCAGGCAAATCCTAAACTCTCTCATTTAATTGCTGTCAAACGTATTTTAAGATATTTGAAGTACAAGCCAAAACTTGGGCTTTGGTATCCCAAAAATAACTTGTTTGATCCTTTGGCTTATTCAGATTCAGACTACGGGGGATGCAACTTAGACCGAAAATCCACTTCTGGAGGTTGTCAGTTCCTTGGCAACCGCCTTGTTTCCTGGTAATGTAAGAAACAGACCACCGTTTCCCAATCCACAGCAGAAGCCGAATACATTGTCGCAGCCCTTTGTTGTTCCCAAGTGAGGTGGATACACCATCAAATGCTTTATTACGGGATCACCTTCCATGAAACCCCCATCCTGTGTGACAACACTGTCGTTCCCCGTATCACTAAAAATCCCGTTGAGCATTAAAAAACCAAACACATTGAGATCAAACATCATTTCATCCGTGACTGTGTCGAAAAGGAACATATCAAAATTGTTGAAGTCAAAACCGACAAGCAAACCGCCGATATCTTTACAAAAGTATTTGATTCTGCCAGATTTGAGAAATTGGTGGAGATGCTCGGCATGATCAACTTTTAGTAACCCTTGTGCATATTGTCTTTTCTATTTAAACTTGTTAATCGGGAAGATTTCCAAAAAGATTTTATTTTTCTGTATAGTACTTTTCTTTATCAGTTTGTGAAAGCAAAACTTTTGGGGGAGAAATTGGAATTTGTAGTTAATAAGAAAAATATTTGCTTTGTATAGTAAAAAAGAAAAGAAAATATTTGATTTGTTTATTGTTTGCTTAAGAAAAACTCACTGTAAGTATCATGTTTTGTTTCAGGAAAATCGGATCCGACCTTATGAGAAATGATAGAGTCTGATCACACTTCTTGAACATGGAATGGACCATAAGCGATGGTGCTTACTGAGGTATAGCCGGTAGGACCGACATATGGTTATAACTCTTTAGTAGTGTGAAAATCTAATTCTCAATCATACACGTATGTTTGAACCCATTTTTGAAACATCTAACCCATTTTAAGCTAAGAAAACTGATTCAATCAGATATAGGCTGACGTGTTGGATTCTGATTCATGCGCCGGTGAACGTCAAAGTAACGAAAGCTACCGTCGATGACCCCGTCTATTTTGCTTACGCAAAGATCTCGGGAGTTCATCTTTTTCCCATCCACTTGGATGATTTGGCACCGTCTGTTTTGCTTACGCAAAGATCTCGGGTGTTCAACCTTTTCCTACCCGCTTGGATAATTTTACGGCTTCTTCTGTTTTGCTTACGCAAAGATCTAGAATGTTCGTACCTTTTTAATATCCACTTGGATATTTTTCATTTTACAACTTCTGATATCCAGTTGGATCTTATTTTAATTTTGGCGGTGATTTTGACTTACTAAGATGGTACCCTGGTTAACCTGTAAGAGATGATAGGATGAATGCGGGTATTTCTTGAGGATTGATAGGCTTTCAAAACCATTTTATTTCAAAATGTGGGGTACGCCATGTTTCGTGCTCAAATGGTACCACTTAATCACATGAAATCATTGTACAGAAAATGTTCGGGTTTATCTTGCACAAATATCGGCTATCTTCAGGGATTCACAGTAGCTGAGTGCAAAATGAAGTGTTTCAAGGGTTTTGACCAGACATGATCTCACGTTGTATCTTTTCCAAGGCTAAGTGTTCATATCTTTTATTGTTTTTACTTTTATTTTTCATAATAAATTTCTTAATCTTCCTTATTAGCTTGTTTAAATTATGTACATATGAGAGTTTTCCTTTGTTTCTGATAAAGTATCTCATGTCACCCGAAACAACATTCCCACCGAAACTACTCAAACCTCCCGAAACTTCCTCCCAACCGAAACTACTTTGCCCCATCGAAACTAGTAGTTTCGATAGGGGCATTTTGGTTATTTGTCTTTTGAAAATTAAATGTCTTCATAATCAGGTTTCTTCCATGCCAAGTTCACTTGAACTCTCCGAACCTTTTTCACCTTCATCTTCACACATAAAATCTCTCAATTCCTCGGTCTAAGTTTGCAAAATCAGGGTTTCTCATCTGATTCCCCCATCGTCTTCATCATCAGGTACTGATTTCTGTTCATATGTTTGCGTATTTACAAAATGCCAGACCTAAGGTTTCAATTCTGAGAGTATTACGACTAAATCTTCATAATCTTGGTCGTTTTGTGTTCAAATCTTGTTATTAATCTTGCCGTTGTTGATATCTCATTTGTGTATTGTATATATTTGCAGATTTCAGTTGATTACTCGGTAAGATGGAGTTTCGATTCTCACAGGATCTTCTTTCTGTCCTCTTTTACTTAGTTTTTAACTCTTTTACTTATTTGATTTTGATTCTATAAGTCTGTGTACGGGTTCAAGGTCCTTTTCGTTGTGTATTGAGACTACACATCTGTTCAGGGTTTAGGCATAAAAACTAGTAGTTTCGGTAAAAGGCATTTTTCTTTTAAAATTCTTTTAAAAATTTGAACATGTTTCCATCGAAACTAGTTGTTTCGATGCCCAATGTTGCCCGAAACTTTGTAATTTCGACCAAGTCTCTTTGCCCGAAACTAAGTAGTTTCGATTAGGGTTACTTGCCCGAAACTAGTAGTTTTGATCAGGCTTCTCTAAAATTTTTCTAAGTGTTAGGATTTTGACAATGTTTTTCTTTTGGAGATATGGATCTTCTATTTGTCAAAAGACATAATGTCTGTGCATTTTTTTATGCCAATGATCCAAAGAGTGCAGATTTCGTTCAAGTCCTGAACTTCCTTGCAAACTCCAACATAAGCTTTGCCATTAGTCACAATGTACCACTCTTGGAATCAACCATAAGGCAGTTCTGGAACACTGCAGAGGCTGTAATCATTGACAATGTGGAACACATTCGAGCTACTGTTCATGATCAAGGGGTGTTATTTTCATGGGCTACAATAACAGGTGTTTTTATTTGCTGACAATCATGAAGCACTGGTGGAATTTCCATGTTTCTATGCCAAGGAATGTTTTAGAAGACTGGGTCACCCTGATGAGTTCAAGAGTGGGCAAATCATCAAGAATTCCCTTCCACCTCTCTTGAGATATATTGTGCACATCTTCATCCACTGCTTGTCCATTCGGAAAGGTGGATTTAACTCAGCAAATTCCATGGTGGCTTCTACAATGCTAGGGCTTATCAAAGGAAGGGACTACAATTTCTCAGGTCTAGTCTTTAAACAAATGAAAGAAAATCTAACAGGGGGTGCTAGAGATAAATTTTTGGTCTATCCAAGATTTCTCCAAATCATCATCAATCATCTTCACCCAAACCTGCAACAAGATGGTCATGTGTTCGTTTTTTATCATATAACAGCTAAAACCTTAAGCTATATGAAAAGTACAAGCAAAAGAACCAACAGAGTGATTGCCAATATTCCTCTGTTTGGTCACATTATTGGTGAAGAGGAAGAAGAAGTTCCTGACGTGGATACACAACTACAAGTTGAATCATCAACATTTGAAGAGGAAGAAGAAGAAGAAGAGCATGTTCAAGGGAACCAAGAGGCTGAGTTTGAAGTTGAGCAAAACATAGAACAAGAAATGGAACACAGTTCAAGAAGCTCGGTTTATAGATCAAGAGACAGAAAATTTGGATCCTTTGGATTTCCAAGCACATGATGAAAACATAGAAGCTGAAGCACATGTTGATGCTGAAGTTCAAGTTAATGTGGAAGTTGAAGCTGAATCAAGTGAAACCTTGGATGAAGGCATCTATGGTACAAAGTATGATCAGTCTGATTATGAGTCTGAAGAAGAGGAGCAGACTGAACCTCCTGCATCCCCCTCCAAGAGACAAGTTTACTCAAGTTCTGACTATGAAAAAGAAGAACCCCTAGCCAAAAAATCAAGACAGGACTAGAGTCTTTAACCTCTTCATCAGAATCACTTTTTGACATTCCAGAACACCTAACGCCTATTCATTCACCTATCCATTTTCCACCACCATCACCACAACCATCTCAACAACATGCACTCGTTCCTACACCACCTGCATCCCCTGTCCCTGACCTATCACCATCAGTTCCAAGAGTCAAAATCCTAAGCTTGGAGGTGAAAAAGCTACAAGAGAAAGTAACAAAACAAGATGGAGTTATAGAAGGGTTAAAACATGAACTAAGTGAGAGCAAGAAAGAAGTTAAAGATCTTAACCTAGAAGTTGGAGGTTTGTATACCCAACTAGATGTTCAGCAGACTCAACTTGAAACTCAATAGAAGTTAATTTCTCAACAACAGCAAGATTTTAAGGCACTATCTGACATTGTTGAGCAACTCAAGGCTTCATTGGTTAAATCTTCTCAGCGAGGAACCCCTTCCACAGCTCAGGGGGAGACCACTTCTGCTGGTGGACCTTCTTCTCCTGCCTTTGTTACAAATCCTCAGTTTACATTGACTATCTTCACTAGCCCGGTTGCCAAGACAAAGGAATCTATGGAAGTCAAGATTGAAGAAGCTGAGTTTGATCTTCCCTCGACTAGTGAAAGGAGAGCCGCCAGAGAAAGAGGAAAGGGAAAAGAGTCAGATATTGAGGTGGTAATTCTTGATGAAGAGGAAGTTGGATCAGATCATGAGCTGGATGAACTACTAAAGCAAGTTGATGACTTTGGAACAATTGAATATTACCCTGAAATTGTTACATTAGGTGAAGAACAGGGAGATAAGCTCAAGTATTTCACAGAAGAAGTAAATGAGTTTGATGCTTCATCAGATAATGAGCTAGTGGACCAGAATGTCCAAGTGACCTTTGTTGAGCTTGTAAACATTGCTGTGCCAATAGGCACAACTGAAGAAGCTCTAACAGCAACACCAACACCAACTGCAAGAGGAACTGATACTCCATCTATCCAGGCTTCAGATCCTAGAAGGTCTTGGTTCAAAGAAATGCCAGCTCAGGAACCACCCAAGCACTATGAGTGGTTTGCTGAGTATCAAGAGTTAAAAAGGCCACCAGTCGGGTGGAAGTACGATAAAGAACGTTTAGTTTTCATAATCAGAAGATACAAAGGAGGAGTGGAGAACTTCAAGTCTCCTCATGACTTCAGCTCCCTCCCTAAATATGACTTAAGAGCCCTTTCCAAGCTACCTCTTCAAAACCCTAGAGATGTGGGCATTGCAAGAGATTTTGATACCTTCTTGAGAAATCAGACCTTCAATGATTTCAGGTCCATTACCACTGCTAAACCAAGAAGAGTTATCTCCAAGACTAGGATTCATCCCAGAACTCAAAGGCCTTGGGTAAGCCTTCAGTACAAGTGCGCGGAAACTGTCAAATCCATTCAACTACCAAGGTCTGTGCCAGTCCAACTTCAAAATTTCACTAAATGGTTTTACAACGCAACCATTAGAAGTGCTGTAATTGAGTGTGAAGGCAAGGAAGACATTCATATTTTTGAACCTATGGAGCTATTAAAATTTCAACCTGAGGATCTTGAAGTGTTATTCAACAACCCTATCAAGATCTTTCATGGAGATGATGAAGCTGATGCTAAGGCCTATCAAAGAGTGGTGTCATTGAATGCCAAGCCATTTTTCAAGAAACCAAGTCAAGAGCCAACTGTTTAGCGAATAGTTGAAGACATTGATGCAACAACTTAGGGGGAGATTATAGAGTCTTGTATTTTAAAAGCTGATGTCATCAATGTATTTTGAACAATGTTATTTTAGTTTATTTACTTGCAATTTCATCTGATGTAATTTCCTGCTTTTTAGTCTATGTCTGGGCCATCGAAACTACTTAGTTTCGATTGAGGTTTGTTGAATCAAAACTAGTAGTTTCGATAGATAGGAAGTTTCGACAGGCTTGTTCTTTCACTTGTAAATGCTCAACCGAAACTACTAGTTTCGGTGAGCATAGTTTTGATGCGTGTCAGCTTACTATAAATAGCCTAGTTTGAGAATGTTTAGGGTGTGGATAGCGACTGTAACCCTGAAACTCTCTCTTTCATAGTTTTCTGAATCAATACACATTTGGAGTTAATTCATCTGTTGTTCTTACAATTTCATATCATACTTGTGTTGATTTTTGTGTGGTTTGCCTGTTTATCTTCACCAATTCTGTTTCAACCCTCTGTTTCACCACCATACACACAGATTCCGCCTGTGTGTGTTTTGAGTGATTTTCGATTGAAATCTGGACCTCCACTGACATTTCGGACCCATGGGCAGTGTTCCATTTTACTCTTTCCTAGCAGGGGCTTGAATAGCTGGGGCAACTTGGTTAACAGGTGTGGCAGGGGTAACCATTGAGAAACTCTCGATAGTCTTTTGCTTCTTATGATGATGATAGTCAGTCTTCTGACCCTGATCATCCTTGGCCTTCCTAGATTCTTTCTTCACCAACACTCCTGCTAACACCACATCATCGGTCAGAGCGGCAGACAAATTAATGGCAACTTCTAGAGTGAATGGAGCAGCAAACAAAACATGACCTCGAATCTGAGGGGCCAAACCACCGATGTAGCCATTGATTCTCATACTAAGGGGAGTGACCATGTGAGGTACCAGGGTGCACAACTCGTGGAAACGAGTGGTGTAGGCCATATGCTCTGCACCGTCCATGGTATTATTCCACATCACTGTTTCAGTCTTTTGTAGTTCATTCTCGGAGCAAAACTCCCCGGTCAACAACTTCTTAAAATCATCCCAAGACATAGCTAGGGCAACATCTCTTCCCCTGGCTCTTAATTGGGGGTTCCACCATGTTAGATCTCCTTTGTGGAAAGAGCTCAAAGCATACTTCACCTTCAGATTCTCTGGGCAACCGCTGATGTCTAGGGTACCTTCCATTTTCTCAAACCATTGCATCAGGCCAGTAGCACCTTCCGTGCCATAGAAATCAGCTAGCTTGCATGATAAAAAGGACTTGTAAGAACAACCGTTAGTATCTCCATTGCTTCATCCAGAGCTCCCAGTGTTAAAGAGCGAGTCACTTATCTATGAGACCAAGGCTAGCATGACTGTGGCTAGTTCGTATGAGATGAGAGTAGCAAGTTCAGTCGTCTCCGAGATTTCATGACGATGGGGCATTCTATATTACATGTGTAAATGAGTTTATAAGCAATAGTGTGTGTGATGACATCATCAAGTAGCAATCAATAATCACTTATATAAATGTAAATAGTTAATGTGCATATATATCCGTTTGTTGTAAAATAAGGAAACAAAATATCGATGGAGACACTAGCAGATATATGTCATGTGCATATATATCCGTTTGATGTCTAGAACAAAACTAGATATAAAGAAGTAATAGTCATGTAAGAGAAAACTGTGGATGCCATAGAGTGAAGCTATTAGCGCAAGCTGCATCTCGGGAGGAAATTCCTTTCAACCAGGGGATAATGTGACACCCGGCAAATTTCAGGTTGATACTGATTCCCGACTGAGATACATATTAAATTATTAGACATGAATCACACTTAATTTTATAGTAATTAATTCCATTTCATACTTTGCAAGTCAATCGATTTACACGCAACGGTAATCCGGAAGATTACCCGGTCAAACACGCGTCCTTCAGCACGACCGTTGGTGACAATTTAAAACAAATACCTAGACATATGATATGTGTGTGAAAATTATATGTAACACTGTGATTTAATTAATCATGCCTATATGAATTTTTCGGTGATTTATAGAAATACTTTTATTTTCAGCACAGTCCGGTAGACACGCAGTGTGCACTAGCTAGGTCCATAATACTAAGCAGACACTTAGACACATATTTGGTGTGCAAAAATTACATGTAGTACTTTTATATGTTATTTCAAGACTCTGTGAATTTTTCAGGAATTTTCTGAGAAACTTTCTGTTTTAACGCTGTCCGGCCATTCTGTAGTATGTACCGACATTTCCAAATAAAAATCCTAATATTTTATATGTTAAACATACCAATATGAGTCAAATTATTTTTAAATAATTTCGTTCATACCTATTCGAGATTTCCGTCAATAAATCGGTGACTATTCGTTTTCCACCACCTAGAGTCACAAGACCCTATAAATACCCCCTATTTTCTCTCTTTCCACCATCCACTCCACACACTCTCTCTCCTCCCTCTTTCTCCCTCTCTTGGCCGAAACCCCCACCCACCATCTCCATCTCCATCTCCATCTCCATTTTTCTTTGATCTTTGATCCATTCTTCACCAAGATCAAGTTTTCAAGTGAGATTATCAAGCATTACAAGAAGATTCATCCATCATTTCATCCATTTTTCGAGTTTGGTAAGCATCAAAACTCATCTTTTCCATTTTTCATCTTCATGTTCGTATGAACATGCATCCAAAGAAAACCCATTTTTATGAAAGATTATCCATAGATTCTTGAAGGAAATGTGTTTTAAAACTAAAAAGGTACATATTGTTGGTGGTTTTGGACTCGGGTTTTGTTCATAGGCTCGGTTTCAATTTAAGGAAAGTTTATTATGTATGCATGTGCTAGATGATGAGATTTTGTTGGTTTGATGATGGATTACGTTGTAATAGTAGTTGTAGATGATCAATATGTGAAAACTTTGTTGTTAAAAGTGTTGGATGATAAATGCATGCTCGGTTTTGATATTTTAGGAAACTTTAATTTTGGGTTTCATGCTAGATGCCATGTTAGGGTGATTTGATGATGGAAAATTGTTAGATATGCATAAAGAATGGAAAATATGTGTTGATTTGCTATCTAGAACTGTTGGTCATATGAGATTTCATGCTTGGTTCTATTTATAGTAAATTTAATTTTCAGGTTTTTGTTAAAAGAAGTTATGATGTGATTTGTTTGGTGAAAATGATGCATAAACACTAGATATAGAGATTGTATGATTTTTTTTTTCCGGTAAAATCACATGTCCATGATGCTTTTAAGCTTGTTTTCTATTTTTAGAAACTTTATTTCTTGATATGTATGAAAACTTGATGTTTGGGTGTATTCAAAGCATGAAACTAGTGTAGTGAACATTATGGAGGAATGATTGACCAAAATGATGGATTAAAATGCATGTGTATGAGTTTTAGAGCTCGGTTTCTAAATAAGGAAACTTTACTTTCCACAAGATGTGTTTGCAAGTTGTTAACATGATTAGAAGGTCTAAATGACTTATTAACATGTAACTAAGTGCATTGTATGATAATATATGATATTATTCCATGAAACCTTACTTATTCGAAACTCGCATGTTTGTCTATTTTTAGCAAGTAAACCTTTGGATGTTTTATATGCGTTATAACATGACTAATTTCATGTGTGAACATCAACTTTGCATAGTTGCCATGTTTAGGACTCAAAAACTTGACTTTCCTATTAAGGAAACTTTGAATGTACCAAAAGTTGTGTTTCAAGTTCTAAATTCCAATCGAATGTGCCAATGTGTTTATTATACGATAATAGACTATTTCAAAGTAGGTTTGAATTCTATGTTAGGATTTGAATGCTTATGTCCAACGTGTCACCAACGGGTCGCCAAGTCAAAACATCTTTGAAACGTCAAAGTCACTTTTCAAACAACTATTTGGATGCACAGAGTTCATAGTCAAACATATACAATACTTAGAACTTAAAGTCCTAAATGTTTCCTAGGGCACGAGTAGGTCATCTCATTTAGCCGAATCGCTAAGTGTAGGTCCCTTCGTGTGTGTCGGATCGTCACATGCAAGTGGTCTACTAGTCGGACCGGGTTGCGGAATACCCGTGACTAGGTGGAGAGTCTTACAAAACAAAGTAAACCAAACACGAGAGTCACAATAAACGTTCTTTCTATTATAAACACTCGACGGTTACAGAGAATACAAGCCGCGTACTTAGCAGAACTGAGTTCGTCTGAACAAAATGGTTTCTGCGTACTTAGCTTCTGTGAACCTATCCTATTTATACAGACCTGATGCCTGCGCACTTAGCAAGTGCGCAGGACCAATTGCTCTTGCGTACTTAACAAGTACGCAGAGGTGTTCTTGCGTACTTGCTAAGTACGCAGGAGCTTTCTCCTGCGCACATGTAAGTGCGCAAAACACTTAGCAGAAAAACAACAAACATTATGTAAAAGTAAATACAACTCGATAAACTATTACATAATGACTCTTACATACAAAGACAAATTACAGACATTAGAAATACAAACTAAGACTCTATCCAGAGTGTTGTCACAGGAAAGTGCATCAACAAACTCCCCCTTGACAACAGCTCGGGATCTTCATCGTCTTCAGTCTTCATTCTTCAGTCTTCACAGCACTTGTTCCTTAGCTTCCATCTTCTTCTTGTAATCAAGGAAAAACTTGATTAACTTGTCGTATTTGGCCGAGAGAAGCTTTGTCCATTCGTCAGTGTGGATGCAGAACTTATCTGCTAGTACCTCCAGATCGTTCACAGAGAAATTGATGAAGCAGACTTCATCAAAAACCCTGATCACTTCCTTTGGTACTGTGTTTCCACTATCTGACTTACCTTTACCCATAACCACAGCCTCGCCCGTTTTTGGATCAACGTACCAGTACCACATGTCACCAAGAATATCCTGAGGTAACTTGCTCAGGGGAATCTTAGTTTCACATCGCACTGGCTTGTATACCAATCTCTTTAAGGGTTTCTTAGTCACAGGATGCACAGCGTGCTTATCCTTGACTCTTCTGGGCACCTGAGGCTTGAGGTATTCAAATTTTCCTGATCTTGCTTCCCGCTGTAGTGTAACCCACAAACCCATTGCTACAGCATTACTCGAGTGACTCAGCAGGTCGCGGTTTGCGAGGTTCACAAGGTCGTACTTGGGCAAAGAGTTGAACGCCTCACTGGTGGGTTTCAAGTATTGAACTCCCCCAGATCTTTTGATGGCGAACAGCTGCTTGTCCTCCTCGAACCTAACAGCCAAGATCATACCTGTCGCTCCGTGCTTGTCTGTGATAGACGTCTTTTGCCACACGGGAGCTGGACCCTTTGTAGATGCAGAAGGCATGTCTTTCTCTTTTGGTGCCTCGGGGTCCACAGGTGTAGGGTCGACTGGGGAGGCTTCAGTTGTAGCTTCAACATTACTTGCCATGTCAACTGAGCCTGTGTCTGTTTCGAGCAGAGATTCGAGCGATGGTATTTCAAAGATCTCACCATCCTCTAACTCGTACTCTAGTTCCTCGTCACCCTTGGGAATCTCGATTATCACATCATCATCATCATCATCATTCCAGTCATCACCAGAGTCAATCTCTCCTTCTTCCAGATTAAGGAGAGCATCGATCTGTGCCTCTTTGGAATAGTCAGGCTCTAAGTAGAGGATCTCATCATCAGATAAGTCCTTGAGCACGTCAGCCGCTGACTTCCCTTTATCTCCACCACCACCACCTGAGGTATCACCACCCTCTTGCTGAGTGGACTCCCCCTCAGCCAATGGAACAGAAGAGATGGGCACAATCGCCAAAGCTAGGTGCTCACCTCCACTAGGACCAACTTCAGGATCCTTGTCTTTATCATCATCCTTAGTCAGATCGACTGGATGACAAGACTCGGCACCGGTGGATTTCTTTGCTTTGTCTTTCTCTTTCTCTGTCTCCTTCTCCCCCTGAGCACCTAGCTTCGCGGTCAGTTCACCAACTAATTTGACCATCGCTTCGTGCTCTTTTCTCTGCAAGTCCATCCTCAGCTCAAGTGAAGTTCTGTGGCCTAGAATCATTTCGTTAGTCTTCATTAACAGTTCATTCTGTGCCATGACATTCTTCAATTGCTCATTTGTCCCTGTTCTCTGGCTATGGAGAATCCTAACTTCATCGGCCAGGGAATTAATCTGTGCTTGTTGAGCATCAGACTCCTCCTTTGACTTTTGAATGGTCTTCAACAGTTCAGCAACTTGGGTCTCTAGCACATCGATCCTTGCATCATTTGGATTAGGATGCCTAGATGATGAGGCTTCGGCATTATGGATGGGAGAGGAGAAGATTGTGTCAAAGTCAAACCCTTGTGAGAAATCACCATAGTTGAATGGGTGACCTGACGGCTCTTTGGTGGGTGTTGGGATGGGGGATGTAATGATGGGAGTTATGGTTGGGGTGATGGTGACTGACTCCGTGAGAAGTGGAGCAGTCACCGTCACCTGGACGGTTGGAGTAGGGAGGGTCACCGTCACACGAATCACCTATGTGACCGCCGTGACTGCCACATCTGCTTGTACCAGTGGCCTTCTCCTCCTTGTAAACAGTTTCCGTGCTGGCGTGGTAGATTCTGACTCTGGACGGGCAGCCTCAACTTGTACTGGCTGCACAGTCGGAATCTCTTCAACCTTGGGGATAGCAACCTCTTGCCGATCGCCCCTTTTCTTGTTGGCTTTCTCTCGCCTTCGTCTTTGTAGAGCAGCGTCAGAGTCGGAATCCGGCTCGTATTCGCTGCTCGAGCTTTGTCGTTTTCTTTTTGAAGATGACTCAGGCAGGGTTACCTCTGCCGACCTTCTCGAATGTACCTGTGATGGTGCGTCATCGGAATCAGAAGAATCTGATTCTGTTGCCTCCGAATCGGATTCCTCTGCACCACCAACATCACCTTCATCATCCTCATTCTCTTCATCTTGTTCTTCATCAGAGATGAGTCCCGAGTTGGGACTATACCAGTTCCAGTCCTCCGGAGCGACGTATGCTTCATTAATCAGGTGGCCGAAGAGTTCAGTATGCTCAGGGGTAGGTTCTACACTGCCTGGCTTTAGAAACTGTGCAAAGACTCTATTGTCCACCCTTTTTACCTGCAGTCTCTCCCCGATAGCACGCAGATTTGACAATGCATCATCGATCAGTAGTTGCACAAACCTCAGGTATAAAAGGAACCTAAACCTCTCTGCTGTATTTATCTGGTCATTTAGTGCTTTGAAGATATAGCGAGAGAAGTTATAGCCCCGATTGAGAGACAGGCCCACCATGGCCGTTGCTAGGTCATGACCCATGGCATCTTTCCCTGCTTTCCTAGATGAGATGCACACGATCATGATGTGGGCAAAGTAACGCCATTGATCCAATACCCACATCTTCTTGTAGGAATCATAGTCCCTTGCCCCGACATATCCCATTCTGTGCCTCCAACACCCATCCACGTAGTAATCTGGATAGGATGTCGGGTCGGTGGCAAGGTCTCCGAATTGTAATACTCTCCTTATTGTACCTTCCGAGATAGCAATAGCCCGACCGTCAACTGTAGCCCGTATGACATTCGGGGATACCGTGCAATCGTGCTCTGCAGTCTCCCAGAATTGCTCCAGGTACGGTCTTGAGACTGTTGGGTTTGCTGAGATTGCATAACATATTCTTGATCTATTGAGAAAATCCACAATCTCCCGGTATTGCAAGGCTGCGCCTTTCCATTCTGGTTCGGTGTTAGCCACTAGGTTGAATTCGTCAGTGAATGCACGAGCCATAGCCTGCAAACACACACAGAAAACATATTCAGAACAACTTATAACACTGGAAGTAGACACACATGACATAGTATAGTAATTACACTTTGAAAAATTTTTCAGACTTAGAAAAAATTTCTAAGTGTTGGTCCTGCACACTTAGCAAGTGCGCAGGTTTTTCCTCTTGCGTACTTAGCAAGTACGCAAGAATTACTTCTAGCGTACTTGCTAAGTGCGCAAGAACAACCCTTAGCAAAAAAATTCAGAATTTTAAAATCGTTCAAAGCGTGGGTTGATTAGGTCGCCACTTGGTCGAAATCAGGGATTCCAACCTATGGTACCATTATTAACACCACAAAACACTACACCACGAGCAATTTTGACCTAGGTCAGTCGAACGACCCATTGACTGTTCAACTTCAATCGACGGATCAGACGATGACTAAGAGAATGAATAGAGGATCGATTAGGCGTGTATTAGCAAATTAATGTCAATAAGTTATCCAAACAACCCCATTTCACCCCAAAATGTATCGGATTTAACCTAATATTTTCTAAGTCAAAAATCGGTCCAAATGTCAAGAATCGATGGATGGAATTGGCCTATAATCTCACCACTGAGATGAAATACGAAGATGACAATGTGATTGGGATGAAAAATCCGGTTGGAACACTCGAAATTTTTGAGGAAAATGGTCGGAGGGAATATCACAGGAGAAAACGATTTGAAAGTGATAAACCCTAAAAAAATTTCTAAGTCCTGTATTTATACCCAACACATATTGGTCGTGCGTACTTACTAAGTACGCAGGACTTAACTCCTGCGTACTTACTAAGTACGCATGACTTAAGTCTTGCGTACTTGTTAAGTACGCAGGGTTTACCTCATGCGCGCTTATCAAGTACGCAGAGACTCTTTTGTGCACACACTTTCAACTCAAATTATGAAGATTTGCAAGTCAAATAACGAACAAGATAAAAATATTCAATCAAGAGGATTCAAAATCAATTCAGGAAGGTTAAATACAAATATTTTTGGCTTTTCTGAATAAAGTTGAACTATGCATAAACTTAAAAACTTCAAATCTTTTTGTTCTTTTCAAGATAGATATATACAATCATTTACACAAGCTATTTTTGATCAAAGACACTAGCAGAGGATCATATCAGGCTGACTTATAGCAAAAACGATACAAAATAAACATCAAAGAATATGGGATCATGTCATGTATTACTCTTTATTCATACGTAATAAGCACATAAACAAGTAATTCAAGTTGATGATATTATAGGATTTGAAACTATAAGCATCTTTGTATCACGTTCTTGTGTATTAAGGTATTAATTATAAGATATACAACGTGTACCCCACTGATATGCTATGATATTTTGCACTATCTTCAAGGCATCTAAGATTATTTTCAATTATTTTCTTAATTTTCAGAATGAATTTACATCTATTAGCACAGAAAAATCAAGCAGAATCCATAAGGATTATCAGGAATCATAAGATTCAGAATCGAGTGATTCTTTTGTCTTGATTTCATGTGATTTTCTTCTTTGAATATCGGTATGATGATTCGGGATAATGAACATGGTGTTTGATTATAGGGTAAGGGGATCCAACTTTTATCTGGATTTGATTTCAATGAACCAGGAATGATTCAAGGGTGTATACATGCTCAACGGTTAATGTAGAGACATGTCTTGATTCAATCTCTCCTTGCATACTTGTGAGTATGGGCAGTGAGATGAAACACATTAATTGTGCTAACAACATAAACCGAAACTGATCTCAAAAGAAAATTATTGTCAAAATCTAACATCATTTATCTGATAGTGATCTTTTCGAATCTTTTACTCACACGCGCTTGCAAACATGGGTTCAAATCACAGTTGTAATTTAGATTTAGTTTCCACACTACTAGTGATTCAAAGACGCATACAGCCTACTGACAATTCAAATTACTTGTAAATAAACAGATTAAAAACATAGTAATTTTAAGCAGATAAGTAAGCATGACGCAATCATTTCCCATATGAGCAGTCTATGAAGTTTAGATCATTTCTGATGTACTATCATTTCCTCTTTTCTCAAGTTAACTTTGAAATTTTCTCCATTTTCTATTTTGTATTTGATTTTTGTAAAATATTTTAAAACCAAAAGAACTGTACAGAAAATTTAAAGGAATTAAAAAATTTAACTTCCATGAATTGAATTGAGTTAAGAAAACTTAGTTTTCACTCAGGATTGACCATTCCTATCAAGTTGACAAGATGCTCAAAACGGGATCGATCAAATGCCTTTGTGAAAAGGTCAGCAAGATTGTCATCCGTGTGAACTTTTACAAGTTCAATTAAATGCTTTTCAGCATAATCACGGATGAAATGATGGCGAATCTCTATATGTTTAGTTTTGGAGTGTTTCACCGGGTTATTTGTGATGGACATGGTGGCATTGTTGTCAATGAATAGAGGAGTGCCAGTGAAGTTTAAGCCGTACTCTCTCAACTGCTGCTGAATCCACAGTATCTGAGAACAACCGCTCGCTGCAACAATGTATTCTGCTTCACAAGTTGAGACAGAAACCGTTGACTGCTTCTTGCACTGCCAGGAGAGCAGCCTGTCTCCTAAGAATTGACATCCACCAGAAGTTGACTTTCTGTCAAGGTTACAACCGCCATAATCTGAATCAGTGTAGGCTTTGAAGTCGAATGATTGCTGCTTGGAGTACCAAAGACCTAATCGGGGTTTCCCTTTTAGGTATCTGAAAATTCTCTTCACGGCTATCATATGTGACTCCTTCGGTTGAGACTGAAACCTTGAGCACAAACATACAACAAACATTATATCGGGTCTTGAAGCTGTGAGATACATAAGTGATCCGATCATCCCACGGTACAACCTGCTGTCCACATCCTTTCCATCTCTGTCGGGATGCAAACCATGATTGACTGGGATTGGTGTGCCATAAGTAGTGCTATCACTCATCTTGTATTTTGACAAGATGTCCTGCACGTACTTAGTTTGATGTAGATAAATTCCATTCTCTCTTTGACTGACTTGCAAACCTAGAAAGAATGACAGTTCACCCATATTGCTCATTTCAAACTTAGACTTCATCACCTTCTCGAATTCCCTACACATCCCTTCATTGGTCGACCCAAAGATAATGTCGTCGACATATACTTGCACAAGAAGAATGTCACCTCCTGCTTTCCGTATGAAGAGAGTCGAGTCAATCTGTCCACGGTCAAAACCATTAGACAGTAAATGCTTAGATAAAGTCTCATACCATGCCCGCGGTGCTTGATGAAGACCATAAAGTGCTTGTCGAGCTACACTTTATTGATATTATGCGGATCTTCAAAACCGGGAGGTTGAGTGACATAGACTTCTTCATGCACCTTACCATAAAGGAAAGCACTCTTCACATCAAGTTGATAAACCTTGAAGCCGACATATGTGGCATAAGCCAAGAACAGTCGAATGGCCTCAATTCTAGCAACTGGGGCATATACTTCATTGTAATCCAAGCCCTCTTGTTGATAAAAACCCTGAACAACCAATCTTGCTTTGTTCTTCACAACTACATGACGATCATCCGTCTTGCATTTGAACACCCATCTGGTACCAATTGGCTGAAAGCCTTTTGGCAAGTCAACTAAATCCCACACGTGCAACTTTTGGAATTGAGACAGTTCATCTTGCATCGCCTCAATCCAGCAGTTGTCAGTGAGAGCCTCCTTCACATTCTTCGGCTCTAACTGGGACACAAATGCAGCATGCAGACATGTTTCCATGACACCAGTGTCAAATATCTCTGTGTAGAGACTGGTGTTCTCAGTGATGGTTCTATGACGAGTCTGAACACCTGCATAAGGATCACCAATAATGTTGTCGATTGGATGATTCCTATGCACCCTCGTCTCCGGTACAATCGGTTCTTGAATTTCTGGATCTAGATTCGTGCTTAACTCCCCCATTTCCTGTGTTCCAGAGGAAGAAGATTCAATGTTAATTGGATCAGCTGGAGCTTCATTTCCTATAATTGTGTTAGGATTGGCTTGAGCGTCATCTCCAACAACATGAACACCTTCACTGTTATCAATGTCATGAGTTCCAGATGCAGATGCAACATTGGAATCAGGAGTTATAATTGGTACAGTAGCACGAGTAGAAAAACTGGAGTCATTGTCGCCACGCAATAAATCATAGACATTTGCTAAGTCTTCATCAGATAAGTCAGGAAGATTGAAGGACTTGAATAGCGCATCATAATCAAAACCCCAAGCTGGACCTTTTGGTTCTGGTGGAGTGCTGTGTTTACTACAGTCCACTTCAAACCATTCCTCGACAGTACGGGTTCCTATGTTGTACACTCTCTTGCAGGGCGAATTGGCAACATATCCTAAGAAGATGCCTTCCACCGCTTTCGCATGAAATTTAGACTGACGGTCTTTATACTGTAGCAACAAGGAACAAGGACTACCAAAAGGAACTTGGTAATCAATATTGGGAAGTCGATTGTTGATCAACTCATAACATGTCTTGTTGTGCCTTTTCACAACCAGAACACTGTTTAAGACGTGACAAGCTGTATTAATTGCTTCTGCCTAGAAAGTGACAGGAAGCTTTGCATCTGACAGCATAGTCCTTGCAGTCTCGATCAGTGTTCTGTTCTTCCGTTCAGCCACTCCATTCTGCTGAGGTGTGTACGGCGCGCTGAATTCGTGACGGATCCCTCTCTTGAGACAGAAAAGTTCCATCAAATTATTCTTGAACTCAGTTCCGTTGTCACTCCTTATTCTTCTAACTTTCAGCTTGCAAAGAGATTCCAAGCTCAGGATCAGGTATTGAAGAATATCAGCAGTCTCGTCTTTTGTACCTAAAAAGTGCACCCAAGAAAAACGTGAGAAATCATCAGTTACAACCAGACAAAATGACTTACCTCCAATACTCCTGATACTTATGGGGCCAAACAGATCCATGTGTAATAGCTCCAAAGGGGTATCGATAGAGTTTTGGAGCTTGGGCTTGTGAGACTTCCGTTGCTGTTTGCCTTTTTACACGGCATACAGTCATCTGCAACGGTAAACCTCAACTTAGGAACCCCGGTTACCAAACCGTTTCGAACAAGATGATTCATTTTACGATAAGAAATATGTCCGAGTTTCCTATGCCACAAGATGGAGTCAAGTTCTGTCGCTTTTGTAAGCAAACAAGTAGCAACTGATGAGGTGGTTTTTGCCACGCTCATATCGATCTGATAAGTGTGTTTGATCTTGGTGCTCTCATCAGAATCCAGTCTTCGGGAACCTCAAAACCAGGTTTGAGAATCAGGCATTCTGATTTGTCAAACATCACCGAGTACTCCTTGTCACACATTTGGGAGACACTCAACAGGTTATGCTTCAGCTGCTCGCAGAAGTTGACATTGTCAAAGCTGACACAACCGTTCGACACCACGCCTTGACACGTGATACTGTCGCCTTTTTCTCCGGCAAAGGGCACATAGCCGCCTCTTAATGGTTTAACGTCTTGAAGCAAGGCTATGTTTCCTGTCATGTGTCGGGAGCATCCACTATCTACATACTAACGGTTAGAGATAGTACCCTTCGAACGTCCCTGCACGAGTAACAAAAGAATTAGTTAGATTTGGAGACCCAAGCCATTGTGGTCTTGGGTCGTCCATCCTTCTCAAAATAAACTACATCTTTCAACTCACAGTCATGATGACTGTTCAAAATTGGTGAATCTTTGGATGAATTTGGAACAGGAGATTGAGAACCTTTAACTTTCTTGTTCCAGGATCTCTTTTGATTCTTAACCAGAACAGTAGACTTTGGCTCAACCACATCCGATGAACTTGTGGAAGCTTCACCTGATTAAGTCTTAGTCTGTTGTTCCAGCTTTCTCAACCTCTTATTCCTTCTTCTTCTTTGTGGCTTAGAGAGTCTAGCCACAGATTTCTCACCAGTGCGTGTACTACCAGATGTAGACACACGAGGTACAGCAAGTTGCTTTACCTTTCTTGCAACAGATGGTTTGGCCTCAGATTTAATCTTAGGTTTTCCCATAGGTTGTACTGGTGGTTTCACCACATTCTGCTTTGGACTTTTGGGAGACGGTTTCACTGGTGGTGACCTGGGGATAACAGCGGGATGTGAAACAACATGCTGTTTCCCTTGGTTCTTAGAAGGACAGTTCACAACAATGTGACCAACCAAGCCACAGTGAAAACAGTTCCTCTTCTCTACATAAGTTCTCTTGTAAGGCTCATTAGATATGGCCTTAGATAACTCTCCATTATGAGCAGGAGGAGTTGGTTTATGAACAGAAGTCTGACCTTTTTCAGTTTGGTTTTTGGGGGTATAGTACTTTTGCAAATTCTCTTTGTAACCAAGCCCATAATGAGCTGAAAAGGCCTCTTTCTTAACTTGGTTAATATTTTTATAACCCTCGTAAAGCATTACCTTAAGTTTATCATTTGTTTCAATGATATCAGGTTCAGTTAAAATGCAGTTATCACTATTAGTGATAATGTTTTTGTGGACTTTCTGTTCAGTCAACAACTCCTCAGAGACTACTCCTTCAGGGCAAGTGTCAACCGACCCATCTTCAGAAGCAGTAACATACTCCTCACTAAATGTGGAGTTAGCCTTACTTGTGGATTCATCCTTTTTAGGGGAATCATCCTTATCAGAGGACTCATCTAGACAGGTGAGATCAATGTCTATCAAGCTATTGACAAACTTCCCACTTATTGGTGGAGGAATGGCATTGGTACCAAGACCTATACCCTTCATTTTCCTCACTACTGATTCGTAGTGCTCCACCACAAAGCGAGAGTTTTTCAACTTCTCATTTGTACATTTTAACTGCAGGATCTCATTTTGCAGTTTGTTGATTTCATTGTTCCGTTTTTCTAACCCCCTATATGCAATATCCAAGTGAACTTGTTGCTCACTTATTTGTAAAGAATATTCACATTTTTCCTTTTTTAACGTTTCAACAGACTCTTTAAAACGTTTTTCGTTTGCTTTGTAATTATGAGCTGCCATAGTTAGGGGTTCGATTTTGTCTTGGGGCTTAGAAATTTCATGCTTTAGCTCTAGACATTTAGAACAAGAAATAACACAGAAAGGGTTAGAATCTACCTCAGATGATGAACTCTGTGCTTCTCAAATGGCCATTAGAGCAACGGCAGTGGTAGACTCCTTTTCAACAGCTACAGAAGCTTCCTTCTCCTCAGCTTCTTTTCTCTCAGCCTCCATCAGCTCCATGATCTCAGCCATGAGACCAACCTGTGTTTGAGCAATGATGGCGTCCTCTAGATGAACACCCCAATCAAAATTTTCATCATACTGAGCTACCAGTGCATTTGACGAACCATCTTGGTGTTGATTGTGGTGGCTAGTGTTGTTGTGGCCGTGGCTGTTTCCCTGGCTAGGTCTAGTGAAACCAGAGGCCGGTGCTCGGTCTTTTTGACACTCACAAGCAAAGTATCCATAGTTCAGACACTTGTAGCATTTGGCCTTGGATTTATCAAATCCAACCTTGGCATTAGAATGTCCACCAATGAACTTTCTTCCTGTTCTGTTCAGGAAACGCTTGGCCCTCCTCAAAAGCATAGCCATATTCCATTGAATATCCATGTCCTCAATATCATCAGGATCCACTTGGTTAAAGTCTTCTTCAATAGTTTCGGGATCTTAGCTTGCCGCCTATGAAATTCTCATACGCAAGCATACATGATGAAAACAATGCTACGTGATCTTCAGCTATTTTGGCTATTGCAGAATGGTTAGCTGAAGACGTAGCTGGAGGATTTCTTGAGGTGTGTTGATGATTGTTCCCAACCCTGATCCGGATGCATAACAAGCATGACCACCACACCCATTTGAGTGGTCTTCTTCATTAGAGTGTCCAGTAAAGAGGGCAATTCCAGAGCCCGATGATTTTGAAGTGGAAGTCGTCCCATGATACATGGAAGGGTCCTGTATCTGAGGTCTTCCCGAGCTCTCCTTCTTCATAAGATTCATGTTATGAGCTTGAATCTTACCAATAGCCTCATCTACTGTTAACTCATAGAATTTAGGATTTTCCCTCATCAGGGTTGTATACATCTCAAACTTTGGTGGCAAAGCATCAAGAAATTTTTCCACCAGTTCTTCATCGGGATATTTCAGTTCAAAAGCTTTCAACTCCGTTTGTTAATGATAGAATCTAGAGATGAGATCATCTAACGATTCATTTTCCATGAAATTGAAGCATTCATACTGCTTCCGGAGAAGATCCCGCTTACTCTTCTTAATGTCATTGTTCCCCTCAAATCTTTTCTGAAGTGCTTTCCAAAGATCCTTGGAGGTGTCATAGCCTCGGAAACTGTGAAACAGTTCCCGAGTTAATGACATAGTGATTGAGCCAAGAGCCTTCTTTTCCCGATCATAAGCTTTCTTTTGTTCTTCATCAAACTTAGAGATGGGCTTTGGCACCTCTTCATCAAGATAGATGTGTGTGGGATGCTTATATCCCTCAAGGATTGGTATCCATAATGATGAGTCGGTGTATGAAATGTAGTGCTCAAAACGCGCCTTCCAATTCGAATAATCGTTTACATTTAATAGTTTAGGCGGTTTCTGAGGTGTACCGATCTCATTATCATAATTTAACATGTTTCCAAGATTCTGAAGGTTCGACATAGTGAATTACTTGGTCAAAAAATCAGAAAAATCAGACACTGTTGCGCACTTGGTTTTGGCCTTGCGCACTTGAGAAATGGTCTTGCGAAGTTAAGATTTGCTCTTGCGTACTTGTAAGTATGCAGGAGGAAATATTAAGTACGCAGGATATAACTTAAGTGCGCACAAGTTCAGTCTTGCGCACTTGTAAGTACGCAGGAGATAACTCTTACGTAGTTAGTAAGTACGCAGAAAACTGTACTTTTTACCAAAAATGGTAAGTACGCAGGACACCTTTTCAGCAACTCTCACCAACCTTTTTCGGTCACCTGAAAATCGCCGGAGATAGTGAAAAGTAGGCTGATGATCAATGCAATCGAGCCAAAGGATCAGAAACAAGTTTCTAACCAACCTTTGATGCTCAAAACACAAAAATACACAACAAAAATCGGTTTTTGAGAGATTTTTGCTTCTAAAAAAGTGCTCAAGAGCTACCGCTTTTTTTTCACAAAAATCAACAAAAATACCTCTTTTTGCTTGTAAAACTCAGTAAAACGTCTCCAAACTCACTTACAACACTCGAATTCAAGACAAATGCTCTGATACCACTTGTAGGTCCCTTCGTGTGTGTCGGATCGTCACATGCAAGTGGTCTACTAGTCGGACCGGGTTGCGGAATACCCGTGACTAGGTGGAGAGTCTTACAAAACAAAGTAAACCAAACACGAGAGTCACGATAAACGTTCTTTCTATTATAAACACTCGACGGTTACAGAGAATACAAGCTGCGTACTTAGCAGAACTGAGTTCGTCTGAACAAAATGGTTTCTGCGTACTTAGCTTCTATGAACCTATCCTATTTATACAGACCTGATGCCTGCGCACTTAGCAAGTGCGCAGGACCAATTGCTCTTGCGTACTTAACAAGTACGCAGAGGTGTTCTTGCGTACTTGCTAAGTACGCAGGAGCTTTCTCCTGCGCACATGTAAGTGCGCAAAACACTTAGCAGAAAAACAACAAACATTATGTAAAAGTAAATACAACTCGATAAACTATTACATAACGACTATTACATACAAAGACAAATTACAGACATTAGAAATACAAACTAAGACTCTATCCAGAGTGTTGTCACAGGAAAGTGCATCAACACTAAGACTTACATATCATTACCGCTCTATCAGGTGAGTTCTCACAGCCCCGTTTCACTCATTTTCCATTTTGGGGTGAGATACATACTCAAGTACATTTTTAAAAAATCGTATTTCCATGCTTACACAGTTACATTAATTATATAAGTTGTACATGGTGTGTACAAAGTCCTCTCAGAGTCAACCGTTACTTTTTCCACAAGCGAGGTGATCATTAACAGTACTGTTGGGTTTAACAACCCCTGCCCGGGTTAGTAGCGCTAACTTCGACTGGAGGTCGAACAGGTACATAATTGACCTAATCCATCCATGTGCACGGCACAAAGAGGCGAACCACATCCTTTTCCTTTTTCAGTGGCTATAGTTGAGCTTCGGTTAGCAGACTTATGATAATTTTTTGTTTTGTCTGATCAACAATGATTGTGTAGAGTACAAATGCTTTTCCATGCATTTCCAACATATGCTTTTCCATGCATTATCAATATATGATTTTCCAAAACATTTCATGATATGATATCCATTACATACATCCTGTGAACTCACCAACTTTATGTTGACCCATTTTAGCATGTTTATCCCAGGTCGTTGAATGAATATGATATGTGGCTAGGATGCACCAACAGGAGTCACACACTATTCATGCATGGCATCCTATTTTGACAAACACTTTTAATTCATTTGTTAAGCGTTGTAAACTCTTAAACATTGCTTTCGCACATTTACTTTGAACTTTGCTAAACTTATTTTGGGCTTGTTCAAGCCATGCATTAAAACAAATATTTTGAAAAACATTTAGTGGTCGTTCAAAGTAATACAATGGTAAAGATCCTCTCGAGTCACGCCCCTCGGGTATAGCCAGGAAGTGGAATTTGGGGGTGTGACAATAAATTCCATTTGACCCTAATGCATTATCCGGTGACTAATACTCAGATTAATTTGATTTATACCCTAGGATATCTAACTATGTACACGGGCTTCTTCTTTCACAAAACGATCCAGTTGTTCTAATGACTTTAGAAAACGGGGATTTAATCTAACCAACCATCGGTTGAACGCAACTACTTAAACAGACACCCTATCCCTCATGTTACTGAAACTTGTATCTCTTTAAATTTCTTCTCCTACATGTGAACCTTCTCCCTTAGCCTTTGCATTGACCGACGCTTACCTTATAAACACGGGTTTCACTAGAAGTTTCAGCATGACTTCATAAATTTTATGATTGGTGCGATCGTACTCCAACCCTACTAGAAGCTAGATACACCATAGAAATAGCTGATGGACAAATAATAGAAGCAACCCACATTCTTAAGGGTTGTAAACTTTAACTGGTTGGTCATAAGCTTGACATTGACCTCATGCCAGTTACACTTGGCAGTTTTGACGTAATCGTCGGAATGGATTGGTTGTCTAAGAACCAAGCCGAGGTTATCTGTTGTGAGAAAATTGTTCGTCTTACTCTCCCTAATGGCGAAACCCTTCTGTCCAAGGCGAGAAGAGTGATGCAGTCGTTGGCATCATATCCTTCAACAAAGCAGAAAAGTGTCTACGTAAGGGTCATGCTGCCATTTTGGCTCTCGTCGCCGAGCAGCCATCTAAGGAGAAGAAGATTGAATACATTCCGATCATTCGTGATTACCCAGAAATAGTTCCTAAAGACCTACCTGGTCTTCCACCACATCGTCAAGTCGAGTTCAAAGTTGATTTAGCACCCGGAGCAGCGCTTATTGCTCGGGCACCTTACCGACTGGCACCCAGTGAATTGCAAGAACTATCTACACAACTACATGAGTTGTTAGATAAAGGTTTCATTCGACCAAGCTCATCGCCATGGGGAGCTCCAGCCCTGTTTGTCAAGAAGAAGGACGGGACTTTCCGCATGTGAACCAACTACCGAGAGCTGATTAAAGTGACGATCAAGTACCGTTATCCTCTACCACGCATTGATGATCTGTTCGATCAACTCCAAGGATCAAGCTTTTATTCCAAGATAGATCTTAGATCCGACTATCATCAACTGAGAGTCCGAGAGGAGGACATCTCAAAGACGGCATTCAGGACTAGGTATGGTCACTATGAATTCATGGTCATGCCGTTTGGACTGACCAACGCACCTGTGGTGTTCATGGACCTCATGAACCGTGTGTGTAAACCCTACCTTGATCAGTTCGTCATCATATTTATTGATGACATCCTCATCTATTCCAAGAATAGGGATGAACATGAGGAACATCTTTGTTTGATGCTAGAATTGCTAAAACAAGAGCAATTGTATGCAAAATTTTCTAAGTACGAGTTCTGGATTCGTGAAGTGCAATCCTTAGGACATGTAGCAAATGAGAACGGAATACATGTCGATCCATCTAAAATAGAAACCATTAACAATTGGGTGGCATCGGCAACTCCAACTGAGGTGCGACAATTTCTGGGATTGGCTGGCTATTGCCGTCGTTTCATTGAAGGATTCTCCAAGATTGCCCAACCCCTCACAGCCATAACTCATTGAAGCATTCGCTTCTCGTCAACTAAAAGTCCACGAGAAAAACTACACGACTCATGACTTAGAGTTAGGATGGTATTTCCACTAAAGATCTGGAGACATTACTTGTACGGTTCCAAATGCAATATCTACACCGATCACAAGAGTCTTTAGCATATCTTTGAATAGAAAGAGTTGAACATACGACAACGTAGTTGGATCAAACTCTTGAACGACTATGACTGTGCTATCAAGTATCATCCGGGCAAGGCTAGCGTGGTAGCCGATGCCCTAAGCCGAAAAGAAACTAAGCCCAGACGAGTTTGAGCATTACGACTCACTATCCACCCTGGACTACCTGATCAGATCCGTAGTGCTCAACTCGAAGTCCTGAAAGGGGAAAAATTACCGTTGGAATCCACACGTGGTATGGAGGACCAACTCGAAGTTAAATCAGACTGTATTCGCTACTTCGCGCAGCAAATATGGGTTCCAAAGCACGGGAACATAACGACACTTGTAATGGATGAATCTCACAAATCGAGCTATTCTATTCATCCTAGTTCTGATGAGATGTATCATGACCTAAAGGTTCCCTATTGGTGTCCGAGCATGAAAGCTGATATAGCCACCTTTGTAGGCAAGTGCCTGACCTGCTAGAAGGTCAAAGTCGAGTACCAAGAACCTTCTGGGTTGCTTAACCAACCAGAAATTCCGATGTGGAAATGGGAGTAGATTTCCATGAATTTTATTACCAAACTACCCCTAACTTCTAACGGATGCGACATAATCTGGGTGAATGTAGATCGTTTGACTAAAATCCGCTCACTCGTACTTATCTTAAAAAGGTCTTCTCTCAGCACGGAGTGCCAATCTCAGTCATCTTGGATCGTGACGCCCGATTCACCTCACGTTTCTGTCAATCTTTACAAAAAGCTCTAGGCACGTACCATTCAAACCTCAGAGGACATTCTATGAGCTTGTGTGATTGATATCGGTAACAGTTGGAAAACTCACTTGCCTTTAGTGGAGTTCTCCTACAATAACAGTTATCACACTAGCATCAAGGCAGCACCATTCGAGGCATTGTACGGACGTAAACGCCGATCTCCTATCTGTTGGACTAAAGTTGGGGATAGCTAACTTACGGGTCCTGAACTTGTATTTGAAACCGTATGACGGCAACTCGTGATCGTTAAAAGAGTTATGCCGATAAGCGTTGTAAACCGTTAAAATTTCAAATTGGCGACATGGTTCTTCTGAAAGTCTCACCTTAGAAAGGACAAGGACTAATTGTGTAATTAGCCTAAACCTAATTCTATTTGACTTTGTAAAGTCAAAATTCAATAGTTAAGTCCTATTAGCTTTTACAAGTCAACTAACCATGTTTCTAACTCTATTCAAACCTCAAGGACCAATTCTGCCGACTCCCATCCTTAATACAAGAAACCACAAGGGCTGATTCTGTAATTTAACTAAACTCGATTTCTATTGACTTTGCAAATCAAACCCCCAACTCCTTTGATCCAAATTCGATTCCAAATATCAATTCGTCTGATTTGTAACTGATAATGCACGATTAAGCAATTAACGTTCATTATTAGGACTTAAAACATTATCATTGTCGGAATTAAATCCAATTATAGACAATTATGTCGTAACTGTCGACTTCTTGAACAAACATCCTCAAATTCGTTGAATTCGTATACCGATTCATAATTGATCATCTGCACACAATAAACAAAACCCTGTGAAGCTCCTGTACGCATCAATTGCACCAGAATCCCAGCAGAAGTTGTCGGGAACCAAAACAGTCATCGTCGGCCTTGGTTTCAGTCGACCACACTCAATTCGTCATCTAATTTGGTAAATTCTTACATCCCTAGCTTCGTTTTAATCCATAGAGTGAAAGCCCTATGCTAATTGGGGCTCATAACATCAGTTCGATCGAAACCCAGATTCTAGGGTTCATACGATTGTGGTTTAATTGAACCCGGATCCAAACACCATTTCAATCCAATTAAATCACACGGTTAGCTTCGCAAGCAGTCACTCGTTGAAAACCCTTTGCTAATTTAATGATATAACATTGTATTGACTAAGATCAAATAACTAGGGTTTATTCATAATCAGATTTGGTGCTTTTGATCTTAACGACTATTTTAATGAAATTAAACCACATGATCAGTTTCACAACCTTTTGTTTAGTAATAGCCCTATGAATCTAAGATCTTTCAACATCAGAATCGATCAAATCGATCCTTTGTTTTGTTCTAGGGTTTCAGCATTTGAAACAGAAATTAAACGATCTTGAACTTAATGCTTTTCAAATTAACTATACTCGCAGGTTCGAAATCCATCGTTAAACAAAACCCCTTTACTTTGGTGTTCAATTGAAATCGAATTCGATGGTTTTTGTATGGATTTAGGTTCGGATTCAATGGGAGGGGGGAAGAACTCACTTGAGTTCTATGTTAAAACCATTCCTGACCAGGTTCTAACACGATTCCCTAGCGGGCAGACCTGGTTAAGATTCATGGCTTATACGCAAGAGACCCGGGTTCGAAACCGGTCTCCTGCAATTATTTTTTTGGGACCTTTAATGAATTTCCTATTATAAAAACAAATCCCTATATTTTACTATTATCATATTATCATGTTTTAGCCTCGAAAACCACCCGTAGACTCGGGTTTTATTTTATAACTTATAATTAATATTATATCCACCTCTAAAATAATTATTTATATTATTTTCAAACCACGACTTCGTATAAAATAATATGTTTATATTATTTTCAACCGGTGACTCCTAGTATAAAATAATATATATTTTATATTATTTCGCCTCGTTTATTTAACTCGTGTAACGTTTCAAACTTATAAATAATGTAATTATTTATATTATTTACCCTCGGTTTTATCCTCGAATAAAAATAATATATTTATTATTTTGTCACGTAAATGATTATCGTATAATTCCTACGAGTTCAAAAATAATATATATGTTATATTATTTTCTTAGATCATTATTAAATGATACAAAAGCACGAATTTATTTATTTTATTCATATTAGAGACGTTCGACACGTAACACATTTATCTTAATTATTATATTAAGAAACTTATATTCCCGTAGACATGTTCGCCTACCCGTTAATCCTTAGAATATTTTAAGACGTTCTAACCTTCCATGTCGTTGTCACAAACCCCAACTTGTCCCTAATTACTATGTTTATAATTCTAGGGCATACGTAAGCCGTGTAGACTAACATTTGAGGTTCCAAATCTCTTTCTTGTGTGACGCAATCTACAACTCAATCCAGGTGAGTTTCACGGCCCCTTTTTACTCGTTTTCCTGTTGGGGGAAACATGTACACAAATCAATATCTTTTACTTGTTTTCCCATTGGGGGAGATACATACATACAAGCAATCATACTTTTACTTGTTTTCCCGCAGGGGAGAAACAGGTATGCAAACAAAAATGTTTTTCCCGTTGGGGGAGAAAACATGATGCAAACTCTTTTGGTTATTTTAATCCATATGATATCACTTGTTATGACTATACGTAAACACTATCATGAAAGTCCTCACATCGAACCGTTTAAATATGAGTATAGCGAGGTATGTTGAGTAGAACTACTGGGTTTGACAAACCCCACCCGCGTTAGTCGCGCTAACTCGATTGGAGGTCGAACGGGTGTAATATTGACCTAAACATGCACCATGGTTGATAGCCTGGTGGGAGGCATCTAAACATAAACAGTCAGTTTACGGTTGCGAGCGCATTAGTATACAAGAACATAAGCATGCTACCTATAGATATGCATATTGAATGTACATAATCTGGCAAACACTCTCTTATTGCAAACTTGAACCCTGTGAACTCACCAACCTCCTGTTGACACTTTTCGTACATGTTTTCTCAGGTCGCTAAGGCACAAGTTGCACAACTAGGACATGCATGGAGTCCTACTATCATTTCACTCATTTGCAAATCGTTAAAGCAATTCACTTACTTTTTAAACTAAACTTTGGCGCGTTGTTTTGCGCATTTACTTTCTTGTTTAAACGCTTCCGCATTAACTCTGAACTTTTATGTTATGACATTTTAAGTCCCATATAGTGTCGTTTGATGTAACTAATGACGGAGATACTGGTTTGTCATGCTGCTAACGGTAAAACTCCGTTGTGGATTTTGGGGGGTGTGACATTAACACATTCTAAGCATCAATGAGTAGACGCACGAATCTACTGGAAATGGGTTTCTTAATATGACAATTAAGATAAATGTGTTACGTGTCGAACGTTATTAACGAATAATGTTAATTATAAATTAAATATATCCGTTCGTTAGTACCATTAAAATAATGGCTAGGAAAATAATATAATTAATATATTATTTTTCAACTCATAGAAAATATGTGATAATCATTAACGTGACAAAAATAATAAATATATTAATTTTTATTTGAGGATATTAAACTTGAGTAAATGATATAAATAATTATATTATTAATTAGTTTGAAATGTTACACGAGATTATTAATGTGACGAAAATAATATAATAATATATTATTTTAATCGGAGTCACGGGTTGAAAATAATATAAACATATTATTTTAAAAGTGGGTAATAATATTAAAAATGAGTTATAAAACCAAACCCGAGCTTACGGGTGTTTTACGGAGTTAAAACACATTAATATATTATTATAATAACATAGGGTATTGGTTTTATAGTAAAATAATAACTAAAAAAATTAGTTTAAAAAGAAATGGGGGTGGAGGGACTCGAACCCGGGTCTCCTCCCCCAAAGCCAAATGACCTAACCACTCCTGCCCGCTAGGGAATCACAAACAAACCCGGTTCTAAATGGTTTTAATCAATAACTCCCGTGAGCCCCTCCCCCATATTCACCTGCGATCGAATCCAGTCCCAATCCCTTCGATTTCATTTACGATTTGACTCAGAAGCATAGGGGTTTTGTTGCTAAGGAAATTACGAAACTGATGATACAAACAATTGTAAAAACAGTTTAGATTTGAGTTGTTAATTTCTGTTTAAAAGAGTCGAAAACCCTAGGTTAAGAACACAGATCAAATGGATGAAATTTGATATTAAAACTTGTAAGAATCATGGGGCTTTTAACAAGGATGGAATTCCGAATCTGATAGTATAATTAGGTTTACGTTGTGCTTAAGATCAAAAGCCCCAAATTGTTTTATGAACGAACCTAGTTTCTGGATCATGAAGAATTCGATGTTATAAGTTCAAATTATCATAGGGCTTTCATTAAGCAGAGGATTACGAATTGAATGGTATAATTTAATTGAATTTAAACAAAGTCTAGGGTAGGGTTCGATCAAACCGGTTTCATATGAACCCTAGATTCTAAACTTCGATTCAATCGATGATATAAGCCCAATTAAACATAGGGCTTTTACTCTATGGATTAAAACGAAGCTATATGTGTAAGTAGTTACTAGAATTGGATTTGAATTGAAGGTGCTCGACTAAAACCGATGCCGGCTATGACTTAATTTGTCTCCGGCGACTCCTGCTGTGTTTCCGGTCACTATTATGCGTACAGAAACTTCTCAAGTTCTCGTTTGATGTGTGCAGGTAGTTTGTTTACGAGAACAATGATTGAAATGATCGAATTCGTTGGTATGAAATCATGGTGTCGACGGTTATGAGTTAATTGACCATTAATCGGTTTTAATTCGATAATGATGATGCTTCATTTCGGCAGTTAAGGTTGTTAATTGTAGAAATAAATACTGATGACTACAAAATTCTCTAAGTACAAACTGATACGGATAAGCTTATCATCAAAGGATACTTGTTCTTCTGCTGAAGAACAAATTTGTTGCGGATAGCCTTATCTGCTGAAGACCAAAGTTGCTATTGATAGACAAATCATCAGCTGCTGTGGACAGTTGTGTCTTGCTGCTGATCAACAACATTGCTGCTGATAGCCATTCCCATTGAAGATCAAACGTTGCAGCTGACTGGCTTCGATAAAGCAACCATTACCACTGACAACTTTCTACTGCAACACTGACACACTCCACGCGGAAAGAATGGTACTGGTGCAAGACAATAAAAGACAACGACGCTCTTCTTCCAAGGACTCAAGCAATGATGCCTAAGAAGAGGTTTGAGTAAAGATAACTTTTGTAGTTTTTATTGTCGTTACATGTAGAATAGCTTCAATACAAGATCAACGGCTTGTGTTAGATCTGATCCTTAGAATCAAGGGTCTGTCTTGATTCTAAGTTACTATATAACTAGTACTTAGAGTCATTGTATACAAGGGCTTTTAATTAAGAGTTTTCTCTGTAATCTTGTAATCTTTGAAGGTTAATACAAATTGCATTTATTAGTATTCTTCTTGTTTACTTGTTTACATTGCTTAGATGTGATTGTTTCCGCCAATTTCAACTAGAATACAACCATCTTGTATTCACCGATCCTACAAGTGTTATCAGAGCTTTGGCTCACAGATTAAACAAACTCACACTTGTTTAATCATTCTCTGGTTCTATTTGTCACACCCCCAAATTTATTTATAAATAAATACAGGTTGCGACGATTGGGTCATTACACGATAGCGGAAGCTGTAATAGCGATTTCGAAGACTTGATTACATATACGATTACTAAAACTAAATAAATACAATGATCTAAGTTCTTCTAGATCAACGATAGACTTGAGGCCGGATAATCTATGTCCTACCAGCTAGTAGGAATTTATCCAATTATAGCTAGCCTATTCCAACCGTGCCATGGCTATGAATTACCTGAAAAACATACTTAAAAATGTCAACACAAAGGTTGGTGAGTTCGCAGGTTTGATTGTTGCAATGTAAAGTGATTTTCCTTGAAAACGTTGATATTGTGTACATGGCCATGATACGAAACTGTTTTCCTTGAAAACATTGAAAATATGTACACGGGTTTAATGTAAGGTTGTTTTCCTCGAAAACATGTGATGACTTCATAGTCATAAAACGAGTAGTTTTCCCAGTGAAAACATGTGATGACTTCATAGTCATAAAACGAGTAGTTTTCCCAATGAAAACATGTGATGACTTCATAGTCATAAAACGAGTAGTTTTCCCAATGAAAACATGTGATGACTTCATAGTCATAAAACGAGTAGTTTTCTCAATGAAAACATGTGATGACTTCATAGTCATAAAACGAGTAGTTTTCCCAATGAAAACATGTGATAACGTCATATTCATAAAATAAGTCATTTTTCCTGAAAACATTGATACTGTGTACATGGCCATAATATGAAACTGTTTTCCTTGAAAACATTGATAAAAACATTTCCACTTGAACGAATGGCAAAACCATCGGTGTATAAGTGATTGGCAGATCCATCTGCATGAAAACGTTTCAATGAATATGATAAACAAAACAAGTAATGTTGACCCATTTGTAGACTAGCTAGGAATACAAATAATATGTACATACATGAGGCATAACCAAACCATGACACAGGTGTTTTTCCCCTCGCTCATACGTCACGAGCAATGTTTGAACACTATGCGGTCATTTGGCCAGAGGGACCCATGGTTAGCGCGACTAACCATGACCGGGGGTGTCAATCCCAATAGTACTATCCATAGAATCCCAGGCTAACCTATAGCTAATGGTTATAAATATGATGGTCAGGGGACTTCCAGCGCTCTATATATGTTAACTCATGCAAACATAAAGGTCGGGTCTTGTTTTCTTGTTATCATACGAAAATGTTTGTAAGTGTTCCATGTTTTCCCAAATGTATCAAACATTCATTTTTTTCATGCTTTCAAATATGTAAGAAAATATGTTGTACAAGTATGTTTCTCTCCCGATGTTTATAAAACATTAAAAAGTTAAAAGGGGGCAATGAACTCACAAACGAGTTAAACCAGAATGTTCATATTGTCAAACGTATAAGCAATTGTATTTCATGTTTTCAAAACATAGCCAGTAAGTATGTTTCTCCCCCACAGTTTACAAAACATTAAAAAGCGAAAGGGGGCCGTGAACTCACCTCGTGTTTGTGTATGCTAGCAACGATAATTGTTCTAGTCAAACTTGACTATTCGTACCCTAATTAAAAAAAAGGGTAATTCGTGTTATGACCGAATGTCTCATATGCAAATTGTTCACCGACTTAGTAAATCTGGTTGCTTTTGTTTAAATATCTTCTTAGTTTTCCAACACTTGTTTCGTTATAAAATAGTTCTAAGTTACTGCCCAATGGGCCTGAAACAGGTATCGAAACTACTTAGTTTCGATTGAACAGAACAGATGTCGAAACTTCCTAGTTTCGATTGAGCAAACGGGGTATCGAAACTTCCTAGTTTCGATTGGGCAAGAAAGGTATCGAAACTACCTTGTTTCGATTGAGCAACAGGTATCGAAACTACCTAGTTTCGATTGAGTAAACAGGTATCGAAACTATAGTTTCGATTACTGAAATTTTGATTGACAGAATCAGTTTCAAAACTTTATTCATACATATACGCATATATTCATGTTTTAATCTTGAATTCGACACACTTTTCTGGTTATTTTTCTTACGTTCGAGTAAACTGTATGTTTAGCTACGGTTTTAAAGAAAATAATATGGATGGTATCAAGTTTTTACCTCTGGATAGAGATGATGATTTTTGAGCGAAAAAGAGAATGATCTTGACTTCTCCTGCTAAAAACCTTTGAGAAAACACTTGGAACTCTCCTTATAATACCGAAATAAAGGATTCGAGTCTTCGATTATGGAAGAACACCAAAAGAAAGTGAAGATAGATATTCTTGTTGTTGTCGTAGAAGAAAAGAGAGATGACAGGGGTTGTGAGTTTTTGCTCTTGATGGATGAATTGATAGACAATGAGGTGGTATGGTTTTTATCTAAACTTTGAAGTCATGAGGTATGGGTTTTAGTATAGATAATTAGAATGTGAGTGAAGTAGGAAGTGGGAATGGGGCCTTCTCTGAATTTCGGCCGAGAAAGTCAAGGGGGTGGGTTGGGTTAATTAATCAAATAATTAGATTTAAGTGTAAATTTATTTAATTCATTAAGTGTATTAATATTAATTAGAGTTTCAAATGGTAATTTAATTTGGTTTAGGTTCTCCACGGTATTATAAATTTATTAAGTTTATGGCTCGTTAACGAAAGATATTGAAATCTTGGATTGTATAATTCGTTGAGGTGATTATTTATAGGTATAGATACCTAAAGTTGACGCTACCAGGTAACATCTTCGAAAGAGTTCGTTAGTTTACTTTTACGTATTTTATATATTTTAGTCTAAAAATGAATTATTGTCCAACGTAAAGTTCGTGTAATATATATGTCTAGATATTTTTCTTGGTTATTTAATTTAATCACTAACGTTCGTATTTAGTCGGGTTATGCGGTTACATGAACCGGTAACTCCTAGAATTACTAAAATATGAAATGAGATAATGTACGGCTTTTGATAGACTTTAATGTCCTTATTTATGTATTTACGTGAATGACGAAAACTAATATAATATAAACTCGTTTATATCGTGTACGGATATTGACCTGAAATGTCGGGTGTCACACTATTCAAAACTATCTCTTTGCTAAAGCACCCATTATCAAAAATAAAAAATGGCACAAAACAGTGGAGTTGAAGACACTGGAAGCATCAACAGGCCACCAAGACTGGTGTCTGGAGAAGACTATGATTTGTGGAAGAACATAATGGAAAGCTTCTTCTCCTATCAAGAATACGGGATGTGGAAATCCATAAAAGATGGACCATACATACCCATGGTGGCCTCCGCTAATTCCGGAGGTATATTGGTTCCCAAAGAATCCTCCAAATACTCTGATTAAGACATCAAGAAAATGGAGGTAGATTTCAAGGCTTTTGGAGCCATCCAGATGTGCTTACCAAATGAAGTTTTTCACAACTTCAGAGGATACAAAACTGCAATGGAGCTATGGGAGGCTCTTGAGAAGATGTTTGCTGGTTCAGAGGAAGTAAAGAAAACAGAAGAGACATCCTGAAGTAGCAATATGAAAACTTCGTCTGGAAGGAAGGTGAGTCTCTAACTGTTTTATTTAACATATATACTTATCTTGTAGGTGAGCTGCAGTGCTCAAAAGTGAAGCTGGAGAATGAAGATATTTCAAGAAGTTCATCAGGTCTCTACCTAGTTGCTGGACACTCTACACAGTGTCCATCCGAAGAACTGAAAATCTGAAGACTCTTCAGATGACTGAGCTTTTCAGTATGCTAAAAACCTATGAATTAGAGATGATTCAGGCCAAGGAAAGAAGCTCAAGCTACCAAACAGCCTCAACTTCTACCACCACCTCTTCTGCCCTCCACTCCAACCACTCAGGTCCTAGTTCAAGCAACTATTATCCTCCCATCGTCACTCATCCCCAAACTCCAACCTCTCAATCAAACAACTCACCATTTCTTCTTGAAGACTCACCTCAAACATCAACCTCTGCTGCTTTTGTCTCTGAAAACTCAAGCAATATGTCCTTTATCAAGGAAGATCTGGAATGTTTTCATCCAAATGATCTAGAAGAAATGGATAAACAGCACTCCTATGCCATGCTCTCTCTAAGAGCAAAAAGGTTCTACTCAAGAACAGGAAGACCCGTTCCAATCAACAACTCTAACACCAGGGTTGGCTTGGACAAAAGCAAACTGAAGTGTTACAACCATAACCAACTTGGTCATTTTGCTAGGGAATGCAAGGCACCAAAGGCAAACACAGCTGCTGCTCATACTAGACAAGCTCACCATGCTCAACCAAGATAGCAACAGGCCACTCCTCCTGCACAAACTGTAGCTTGTGCAGCTGTTGGAACTGTTGACTTTGACTGGAGCTTTCAGTATGAGGATATTCCTGCCAACAATCAAGCTCTCATGGCAGACACATCAAAGGTACCACCTCAGGTATATGAAAATCTGTGTACTCAGGCTTGTATTGATAAGGTCCTTGGATACATGAAACATAACCAGAATCTCATAGATCAAAATGAAGAATTTCACCAAATGAAATCTGAATTTAAAAAGATTGAAAACAGTTACAAGGAAAAGATTGATTGTTTAAAGAAAGAAATTTCATCATTAAAACATGAACAAACAAACCTTGAAACTCAAATTGATGACCTTCTAGTTAAGTTAAAAGCTACAAGGGCCGAATTAGCAGACCAAAAGGTCTATGTGGAAAAATATGAATTTGCATCCAAAAAGCTGCAAAGACTTTTGGATGCTCAAATTCATGAAAAGGTAACTGCACCCGCTAACTATGTAGCTATCCATGAACCAAGTTTCAATCTTTCCAACCTTGACATGGCCAACCGAAATCTTGACCCTGTTGTCCAAGAAACCCCTGTGCAAGAATGCACTACTTCATCCGAGTCTAAGTCAACATGCTCAGACGCCACTGAAATCAATAAATCTTCATCACCTCCTACCTGGGAAGCTATTAAAGCCAACAATCCAAGCCCTTTCATCCCTTCAAAAACAGTACCAGTATCTCATCCAACCAAACAAATCAGAATTAGTTGTCCTCTAGAAGGAAGAAAGCTAACTGTTGAAAAGGGACAGTCTTCAACCTCCACTAACTCAAAGCCTCAATCCAAATCCCAACAAAGGAAGGTGTTTGACATATGTCATGCGCCTGCAGAGAGGGCTCCATATGTTCAAAAGACATTGGAAGAAGCCACCTTTGAGCACAACAAAACACACCCATGGAACTTCAAAGACTTGTTCAAAATAAAGGACTATGTGTACTTTCAGAGGGATAAACTGGCAAAATCATGCTTTATGTGTGGGAAATACAATCATACTGCCAGCACCTGCTTCTACTACCTTCAGCAACAAAGAAACCTCAAGAAACATGCTTTTGAAAAGACAAACAAGAACAAAAAGGTAAGAAGCTTTGAAGCCAAGGCAACTCATTTCAGAAACTCCCTCTCCCCACCAAGGAAGAAGCTGCCAAAACCTCAACAATCTTGCATCATCTGTGGTGAATTAGACCACTTTGCTGCAAATTGTAAATTTAATCCCTTCAGCCAGATTAACCAAAAGCCTATCGACAAAAGAACTTCTAAAGAGAAACCATCTGGTAACAAGGTAAAGAAGGATGGGCATACATCTGTTGTTAAACCATCAGCAGCTAGCAAAAATGTTGTTGATCAAGTAAAGCCCAAAAAACCAAAGGACAAGCCTTCAGCAGCAACCAAGTCTGCTGCTGCTAAAGTAAAACGATCAGCAGCAACAAAATCTGCTGCTGATAAGCCAAAGTCCTCAGTTGCAAAATCTGCTGCTGATCAAGCAAATATGTCAGTGGCCAAAGCAACATCAGCTGCTGACAAAGCAAAGAGAGATGGAAAACCACCAATTCAGCATTGGAAAGTCAAAATTCCTCCAAGAATCATCATTGGTTACGTTGATTGCAAACATGCTGATACTGATAATCCGAGAACCTTTTTTACAAGGATACAAGCTCTTGGATTCCTCCCACTAACTAGATCTCTCTCATGTGTAGGGATAGCCAGGTCACTTAAATTTTGTTTTGTAAATGTGTTTGTCCCTTGTTGTAAATAAAAGTTATAAGTCAGCAGCAATTTTGTCTTTTAGCTGCTGACAGGTTTCATCATCAGCAGCGAAGATTTTGCCTCTGACTGCTTTAAGTTATCTGCAGGAACAAGTATCCTGTGGATAGCTTTAAGGCTGTCAGCAGCAACATCCTTGCTGCGGATTATTGCATCCATCAGCAGCAAAGAATTTGCCACTGACTGCTTTAAGTTATCAGCAGGAACAAGTTTCCACCCGATAGCTTTAAGGTTGTCAGCAGCAACACCCTTGCTGCAGATCATTGCATCCGTCAGCAACAATTGAGTTTGCTGCTGACAGACTTAACCATCCGTTGCAACTAAGCTTGCAGCGGATAGGCTTAACCATCCACAGTAACCAAGTTCGCTGCTGATGGGTAAAAATAAGTCTAAATTAACTTTTACCCGCTGTAAAAAATTACCTTCAGTCTTTACCATGACTGCTATAGTGTATTACAACTGTAACAGTAAAAGGTGAATGAGGTTGTACTGTACAAGTAAGTTTGCTTTTTCCCTCCTCTGCCGTTATAACTTAAATCAATTTCTCCATAACCTCTTCACATTCAATTTCAACCTAACCCTTACCATTTTCTCTCAAACCTCCATATGCATTCAAAGCCTTCCATACTTAACCACCTTTCAAAACCTTCATCCTTCCCTCCAAACCCAACAAATGGCAGAGGTAGACATAAACCGTCCCGATGATAAGTTTTCTCCATACCACAACCTCACAGCATACATAATAAAAGGGAAGAAGTCCGAGGGGTTCGATGATATGATCAATTTTCTTTGTCGATCAAAGATACATTCCCATTTACATTCCTCACATGGAGGATTTCTGGAAATCTGCCGTCTTCTCTACAGAATAGGGGATACCCCAAATCAAAGCACAGGTAAATGGCAAAGAATTCACCATCTCTGAAGCTACTCTCCGCAAACACCTCAAGCTTCACGACGAGGGGGCCGCCATCTCATACTCAAAAGAAGTCTATATGAGGACCTTTGTATCCATAGGGTACACTGGAAATCAGAATGAGTACACAATAGAGAAGGCACTGATGGGCCCCCATGGAAGTATCTATGCCACACTCTTCTACAATGCATATCTCAGAAGAGAAGTGGATGGCATCAAGTGAGATCTGCACTTGCCTCTGCTGTTCGCAGTATGGTTACTGGCCAAGGAGTCAACTTTGCACATCTCATCTTTCAAGGTTTAAGATACAACCTTCAAGAGGGTGCAAAGCAGCAATTTTATATGTACCCAAGGTTCTTGCAGGAGGTTTTTAACAATGAATTAAAAGAGCTTTCAAAACCTGCAAAAATCTATCTTATGCTGGGTCATAAAAGTAACATTTTTCAAAGTATGAGAATTGTTTCCAAAAAGTTCTCAGGGGTCAATGTTCCATTGTTATCTACAATGATGAACATACAAAGTACCCAGGGTGACAGTTCATCAATCCCAGCTGATACTGATCCCACACCCTCCTCTTCACATCCTGAACAACAATCTGCTTCCACTGTTCGAACCCCTGTGCATACTACTAAGGATGCACAGGCACATAAATACTTACACCTGTTTTGGATGTTATCGTTCAACTGGAACAAAGGGCCCCAGTTGCAGCAAAATACACTAGAAAGAGGAGCAAGAAGACTCCTTCTCTTCTTGTCTCAAAGGCCCAATCCGTAAAAGCCCTCATTCAGAATCCCAAAATTCTGATGAGAATATCAAAAGGGATAGCTACATCATTAGAGAGACTTCCTTGGAAGCTTCTCTATTAGGATCAGGATCACATCCCGGATCCATAGAACAACCCACTGAGCCATTCCATTATCTTTCTTCTTTGAACTTAAGTGCAGAGGCACCTTGTCAAGATGATATACCTTCTCCAACAACCACTATCTCGGAGGTATTGATTGACTTGGCTGCTAGTGCACCTAACCCAAGTTCTTCACCCAAGAAGGTTCACTCTAGAAGTAATGATAGAGTGAATGTGGAAAGGGCTGTCACTACTCCTGGTACATCAACTAATCAGGAGGACATTGATAACATCATTAAGACCCTAACCACGACAACTCACAGTGAGGATGTTTCTTTTGAAACACTCTTCACTGAGAGGAATCCCAGGTGCCAAGAAAACGAGGGTGATGGGGATGCAGAGGCTAGGCCTAAGGCCCCATCTGAATCCAAGGATTCCACAACTGTGGATGAGGATAGACTGAAACTTCATAACTTGGAATTTACGGCAAGGGTGGAAATGCTAGAGGCCGAAGTGTCAAAACTAAGGCACCAAGTCTCTATGCATGAAGCCCATCAATGCCCTCCTATGACTACTCCCTCCCTTGTCTTAGTGGGCACTCAAACTGACCAGACTCTGTGCATTGATGCAACCAAAAAGGGGGAGATAGTTGTTGTGGAAGACGATGCTGACAGCCTCGACGAATGGATACAAGAGAAGACAACCTTTCAAAGTTCTCTATTCAGACCTGCTTTCGTTCAAGTTCATGACTTGCCAGACTCAGTTGATGAAGAAGATATCACTGAGGATTAGAAGTTAGTTGTCCGAGCTGTTGATGAGGTGTTAAAGAATGAAAGTCAAAATGAAGACACACCTTCATCATTCTGCATACTTCCCACTGCTGCAGCCATATCAAGACATACCATTGCCCCTCAATTCACACTGTCTTCAAATAAGCTAGAATTTGACTCCATACTAGCTTGGGGGTATGCTGGTTCAACTGAGAGAGCTGAACTGGAATGCACTAAATCCACTCTAAGTGCTTGAACTGTACCTATCCAGCTGCACCAACAACTCTACAGATCTCTCTACAGAACTTGCAATCGACAGGTTCTACGTCTTGATGGAGGATAATCTTCCCTGGTTTGAAAGGCTCTTAGAAGAAGAAAACAGGGTGGCCTATCCTAAACACCATGTAGAATCTTCAACAACATCAGAACAAAGACTGGCTCCAAGACTTGCCTTGATCAGGAGCAATGCTTTAACAGAAGAAGAAGTTCTATGTTGGAGAAGATTTCTCTACAACACTGTGGTTAGAGACTTGGAAGTACTAGGATGGTCAAACACTGTGTCTTCTAACTTCACATTCTTTCTAAGCAATAGATCATCTCTCTCAATCAACATCAATGAGATCCTACTCTTAAATTCAGACTTCCTACACAAGGTCTTCGAGCTCAGAACACACATATGCAATGTAAATTCCTTAGAGAGTCAAGAAATGATAAAAACCATCAAAGCTAAGCTTGAAAAGGAAGGATGACTTGCAATGGATGACTCCAACTCTGACTCAGACCTGTCCTTTCTTTCCTCTCCAACTGTCAGATTAAACACAGCAGAAGAATCCAGAAGAAGAGAAAAGGAAAAGATGAAGAAAGAATGGAAAGCAGTGACAGGTCTTGAATGGGAAGAAGATGAAGAAAGTGTCCTTCCCTTGTCCATTCCACAAAATGCTAATGAAGCTAAAGCTGAGATCCCAATAGCATCTCTTACATCTGCTGTTGTGGTCCATGAAGGTGAAGCAGAGGCATCCAGCAAAGACAAGGGGAAGAGACCTATGACAGAAGAAGATGAAGAAAGGTTATTGAAAGAGAAGAAGGAAAAGGAGGAAAAAAGAAGAAGAAAGATGAGATGGCTGAATTAAGAAAAGCACAAGAAAGAAAAACTGCCATACTCCTTAGAGAACAACAGATCCTCCTCTATGCTAAGCAGCTAGATGATCTGAAAGTCAAGATTCCTGCAGCTTCTCAAATTCAAGAAGATGAAGCTCTAGCTCTTCAACTGCAGGAACAATTCAATCAAGAAGAAGAAGAAAGAGAGAAGAAGAAAAAGGAAGAGGCTAAGTTCATAATAACTGATTCTGAACTAGCCAAAGAAATGAGAGAGGAGTGGATAGAGGCTCTGATTTCTCAAGGTGAGGATGCAGACTACCTTGAGAAACTATCAAATAAAGAAATCTATAGAGCCTTCACGGGTCAGCAAGGTCAATTGGCAACTAAGAAAAAGCTGAAGAAGAAGAAAAAGCCAAACAGAAATCCAAGAAGACCATTGCCTTTAACAGAAGAACCCATGAAGAAAGGAAGGTCATGATTGACTTCTTAAAGGCTAGAGGAGAGAGTTGAAAAAGGCTGGGTACCATGAGCTTCATGAACCTGCAAGCCCTTTACTTTAAAGTCAAGAAGGAAGAGGAAGAAAGACTGGGGAAGAAAGGCTCAAAGAAGAGGGTGATTAATCAACAAGATGAAAGGAAAGAAAAGAAACCCAAGCCTTCTCCCTCATCCACCACTTCCTCTATTCAACAACCTTCCACTCTCAATCCTAGACCTCCCTCCTCTCCACCCACAAAGTCCAAATCCTTCCACCCAGCTCCTCCTCATCAGCAGCCTTCCAATAAGAAAACCAAACCTACCATCACCCCAGAAGACTCAAGAGAAATAATTGGCTGGTTCTATAACAGTCAAGATAAATGGTTTGAAGTTTTCAGGGGAAAGGAAGAACTGAAAAGATCAGCCTATAAATTTGTTGATGAGGTACTACAATTCCCAGACTCAGATCTAAGAAAAATGATGGAGTTGGGTGAAGCCCATAAGCCAGAGAATGAAGGTGGGAGACATCTTGTGCTAGTGATCAAACATCACTTCAACCCTAGTAAAGATGTAGTCACTGATACCAAACCCATTCTCCATTCACCAGTTGTGTAAGGCCCCAAACCCGGGAGGCCTCACTCGTTGGATTTACTCATTCACAAACAGTTCTTAAACATGAATATCAAATAACGCAGCGGAATCATTCATTCAACATAACTAAAAACTTGTTCATACATGCGGAAGCGTACATTGTCAAATACATAAACTTAACATAAACAACTCATAACGGGATGCCAGTCTTCATGATCGACCGGGTAACTCTTCTCGCTTGCCAAGCATCACCGTCCATCGTCCATACCTGCCTTAACCTGAATGTGCATACTAAAAAGTCAGCTACGCTGGTGAGTTCTAGCATTTCATAAAAACTTTAACATCAACATTTGCCAAAAACGTATCATTCATTTAGTAAAACCTTTCACAAAAGCATGTAATAATCTAACATCTTTAAAAAGGGTTTCGTACCCATATCATCATCAACATCATAATCATAAACACCGTTAAACGGATCGTTCATTAAAACTTTTAACATTCATTTAAGTCATACATTATCGTTACCTAATTCTGTATCTTACTTTACGTGTCACAGTGTCCCCGAAGGAACCTTTGGTGTTGTGGGCAACCGTTACGTATCGCCGTCATTGCCACAACCATACACTATGTGGGGTCAACCGTTACGTATCGCTGTCATTGCCCAACCATTCATTACGTGGGGTCAACCGTTACGTATCGCCGTCATTGCCCAACACGCATCATTCCTTTGGAAATCAACCGTTACGTATCGCCGTCATTGATTTCCTTTACCCTTTTCACTTAGGATGATCGTCATCACCCGAGTAACCGTCGTTACTCCCTTACCAGTTGTACAACATCAAAACCATCGACAGGCCACCAAGACACTGCCCTGTTGTTCTTATGGTAACTATGGCTCGCTGTCCATAATCTACCACAAGGCTGGGAATCACATTCCCAGACTTCATTCGACAGATTAGATTTGTAATGACTTCTTTAAACCTTTACCTCTTTCCCTTTTCATTAAACATTTCCTCATTTAAACCGTTCATAAACATTCGTAAACCTTTTTGGCAAAAACACTTCATAACCTTTCCTTTCGTAAACATCGTTTCGTTAAAACATCATTTCGTTAAAACATCATTTCGTTAAAACATCATTGCATTAAAACATCAGTTAGTAAGCATGCACACCAGCCCAAAACATTAAACAAAACATTTAAAAGAGGGCTCTAGAACTCACATGGTACGCTATTATGGGTTGCCCTAAACGAAGGTCCAACAACGTCACTTCCGATCTGAATTGATTAGTTAAATACACATCAGACCAATCCCGACTCTAACGGTTTAACCATTCTAACATACTGACTTCACTTAACCAGTTCTGATGTCTGCGCACTTGGCAAGTACGCAGACCCTGCTGCCTGCGCACTTATCAAGTGCGCAGACCCTGTTGCCTGCGCACTTATCAAATGCGCAGGTCCCTCCTCCTGCGCACTTAGCAAGTGCGCAGGTGCCTCCTCCTGCGCACTTAGCAAGTGCGCAGGTCCCTCCTCCTGCGCACTTAGCAAGTGTGTAGGACCTGCTCCGTGCGCACGACCTGTTCTTCGCGAAAAACCCTAACTTTCGCATTCGGGTCTGATCATGTCAAGATCCCGAACCTGTTGCATTCAAAACGTTCGTTTTCCATTAAGGAACTAAAATCCATGATTATCTTTCAGTTTCATCCGTTCAAACCTTACCTTTTCACCCAAAACCCGAAAAACCCAAAAACAAACTAAAACTCAGATTTAGGTCGGATCGTTACCTGAATCGAGTTTCTGATCCGGAGGTTCTTCTCACGAGTTATGGGGTAACACTTTGCTGAAGTCTCGGGTCGATCCGCCAACTTTCTCTCTCTACGGTTTCTCTCTCTAAAAGTTGCAAATGAGAGAAAAGGGGTGGCATAGGCTATTTATAGCCCGCTGACCCATCCGACCCGACTCGTCATGCCTCGTTCATTTATTCCGTTATTATAACTGTCGTTTTATTTTTGAGATGTTACAAGTCTACCCTCCTTACAATAGGTTTCGTCCCCGAAACCTCATCATAAGTCAAATAGGTGAGGGTACGACTCCCTCATTTCTTTCTCCGTTTCCCAAGTGGCTTTCGATCCCTTTCGATGCTTCCATTGGACTTTAACCAATTGGATAACTTTATTACGTAAACGTTTCTCCTTCCGATCAAGGATGGCCGCGGGTTCTTCGATGTAATTAAGGCTGTTGTCAACCTCGATGTCAGTAAGTGGTACGTGAGCCGATTCATCCGCCAAACACTTTCGCAAGTGTGATACATGGAAAGTAGGATGAATCCCACTTAACTCATCAGGCAACTCCAACCGATAAGCGACTTCCCCAACCCGTGCCATTATCTTGAATGGTCCGACAAACCTCGGACTTAACTTTCCTCTCTTTCTGAATCGTATGATTCCCTTCCATGGTGACACTTTCAGCATTACTCTGTCACCAATATCAAACTCAATAGGCCTTCATCGTTTATCCGCATAGGATTTCTGACGATCTTGTGCGGCCTTCATTCGCGCTTTGATCTGATCAAACCTTTCCGACCTCTCTCTTACGACTTCGAGACTTCCTAATTCCTTCTGTCCAATCTCACCCCAACAAACCGGGGTCCTACATCTTCTCCCATACAACATTTCGTAAGGCGGCATGCCTATCGTCGTGTGATGACTATTGTTGTAGGAGAATTCAGCTAACGGCAGATGGTTGTCCCAACTGCCACCGAAGTCGATAATACAAGCACGGAGCATATCCTCCAATGTCTGAATGGTCCTTTCGGACTGACCATCCGTTTGCGGGTGGTATGCTGTGCTGATGTTAAGCCTCGTGCCCATCGCCTCGTGAAATCTTTTCCAGAACCTCGATGTGAATCGTGTGTCCCGGTCAGATACAATCGTCAAAGGCATCCCATGCCGTGTTACTACTTCGTTAATAAATACTTCCGCTAACCTTTCCGACTAGAACGTCTCGCGAATAGGTAGGAAATGAGCACTCTTCGTTAAACGGTCCACAATTACCCAAATGGTGTCATGACCTTTAGCTGTGCGAGGTAGCTTAGTTACGAAGTCCATGGTAATGTGTTCCCACTTCCATTCCGGTATATCAAGTGGTTGAATCTTTCCATACGATTTCTGGTGCTCGGCCTTTACTTGCGAGCAAGTCAAGCACTTGCTTACACATTTCGTCACATCACGTTTCATTCCAGGCCACCAGTATTCCTTTCTCAGATCTTGATACATTTTATTGGTACCGGGATGGATAGAGTAACGAGACTTATGCGCCTCATCCAAGATTTTGGTCCTAAGTTCGCCACCCATAGGTATCCATATCCGTCCACAACGTGTCCTAACACCAAGGGTGTTATACTCCAACTTGTCCTGTTGGCCAACCATCCTTTCCTTCTTCATGTTTTCCTCCTTAAGCGCCTCATCTTGAGCCTTTTCAATTTCTCTTATCACATCCGATGTTACAACCAACTGGTAAGCTTTCACTCTAATAGGAGTAGGCACATCCTTTCGACTTAGAGCGTCAGCCACCACGTTTGCCTTTCCAGGGTGGTATATGATTTCACAGTCATAATATTTTAGGAGTTCTAACCATCGTCTCTGTCTCATATTAAGCTCTCTTTGTTCGAAGAAGTACTTCAAACTTTTGTGGTCAGAGTAAATAGTAAACTTTACCCCGTAAAGGTAGTGCCTCCAGATTTTCAATACAAATACGACAGCAGCAAGTTCCAAATCATGAGTCGGATAATTAGCTTCATGAACCTTCAATTGCCGTGACGCGTACGCGATCACTCTCCCGCGTTGCATCAATACGCATCCCAATCCCTGACCCGAAGCGTCAGAGTATACCACTAAGTCTTCATTGCCCTCGGGGAGGGCCAAGACTGGTGCTTGGGTTAGCCTCTTCTTCGATTCCTTAAATGCCTCATCCTGGGTCGTACCCCATTCGTGCTTTACCTCCTTTCGAGTCAACTTCGTCAACGGCGAAGCTATTTTCGAGAAATCCTGGATGAATCTCTGATAGTAGCCTGCCAATCCCAAGAAACTGCGGATTTCAGTTGGCGTCTTAGGAACATTCCATTCCCTTACCGTTACTATCTTTGCTGGGTCAACCATAATGCCGTTCGGGTTAATGACGTGACCTAGGAATTGGACTTCCCTAAGCCAGAACGCGCATTTGGAGAACTTAGCATACAACTTTTCCTTCTTCAGAGCTTCCAATACCTCCTTCAAGTGACACGCGTGATCACCCTCATTCTTGGAGTAAATGAGGATATCATCGATGAACACGATTACCGATCGATCCAGCATTGGTCGACAAACTCTATTCATCAAATCCATGAACGCTGCAGGGGTGTTCGTCAATTCAAAAGACATCACGCGAAACTCGAAATGTCCATAACGCGTGCGAAATGCAGTTTTCGGTATGTCTTCTTCCCTCACCTTCAACTGATGATACCCGGACCGAAGGTCGATTTTTGAGAACCAACTTGCGCCTTGCAATTGATCGAACAGGTCGTCGATCCTTGGTAACGGGTACTTGTTCTTTACGGTACGCTTGTTCAACTCGCGATAATCAATACACATTCTCATCGACCCGTCTTTCTTCTTCACAAACAACACCGGAGCACCCCACGGCAAGATGCCCGGTTGGATAAATCCTTTCTCAAGTAACTCGTCTAGTTGGACCATAAGTTCCTTCATTTCCACTGGTGCTAGTCGATATGGAGCCTTAGCCACGCGCTGGGCATCTGGTACTAAGTCGATTCGAAATTCAATCTCTCTGTCGGGTGGTATCCCAGGCAAATCCTCTGGAAACACCTCCGGGTACTCGCGTACCACGGGTACATCGTCTAGCTCCTTCACTTCCCTACACTCGTCAATTATGTACACCAGATAAGCCTCGCATCCGCGCCTCAAGTAATCTGCTGCCTTAATCATCGAGATGACGTTTGGCATCGGGGCGTCACGATCTCCAAGAACCTCGACTTTGCTACCATCCGGAGCCTTGAGTCGGATTATCTTTCGTTTGCATATAATTTGCGCTTCATTGGCAGTTAGCCAATCCATACCTAACACGACATCGAACCCTCCCAAAACCATAACAAACAATCTGACAGGGAACTCATGACCTTCTATTTTTATCGTGGAGTTGTCAACTACATCGGTTACTCTCGCAGTCCTACCCTCAGCGGTTTCTACGCTAAAGGCCTTTTCTAGCTTACTCACATTGTACTTTACTCGTTTACAAAGAGTCGCAGATATAAAACTCTTACTGGCACCCGAATCAAATATCACAGAAACAAAAGTGTTGTCAAGGATGAACGCACCTGACGCCACGTCGGGGTCCGCCCTGGCTTGTTCTTACGTCAGTGCGTACGCACGAGTCTTTGCTCGGGGCCTCTCTTCTTTCCTTTCTGGGCCTTTCCCTTTCCCGGCTTCACCCATTCTCGGTTTCGGGCATTCCCTACTCAGATGACCGGCATCCCCACAATTATAGCACTTGAAATGTTGTGGGCATTCACGGGAGTAGTGCCCGGTCTTGCCACACTTAAAGCACAAGTTAGATCCCAGTCTGCATTCACCTACATGTTCTCTTTCACACTTCTTACAAACAGTCGGCTCGTTCACCCGAGCCCTCTTATCACGAGTCCCAAACATCCTTCCACCAGTTCGCTTGTTCGAGAAGCTCGGTCTCTTCTTCGGTTCCTCAAAGGCGGCGACATTCAGCGCCAGATCATCAAATACTACACCGCTCAGTTCTACTACCGAATCATAGGTAGTAGGGGCGTTTGCCTTAACATAGGTGCGGACCTGGTCCGGCAACCCTTGAATGTAGCAGGAAATTTTTCTCTCCTCCGTCGTAACAAGATGTGGCACCAGACGTGCCAGTTCATTGAATCGGGTTGTGTACTGCCGGTGCGTCATGCTCTGCCGGTGCGTCATGCTCCCGGCCTTCAAACCCAGAAATTCCCTCTCTACCTTCTCAATCTCGTTCCTCGGGCAGAAATTCTTGATCACCAAAGTTTTCAAGTCAGCCCACATCATCGAGTCAACAACCTCATCCCCCTTAGCCTGACGTACACCTTCCCACCAGTGGGATGCTTCCTCCCTCAAGGAGTTAGCAGCAAACTTCACTACTTGGTTAGTTCGACACTCGCTCAGACGGATGGCGGCTTCCATACGTATTACCCAATCAAAAGTAGCCACCGCGTCCTTCTTCCCAGTCAGGACCGGCGGGGCACATGCCTTAAAGGACTTATAGTCGCATCCGCGAGCAGGCGGTGCGTTGTCGGTCTCGTTTTTCTGGGCACCAGTTGCCGCACTCGATCCGCCTTCCCCACTAACTTTCTTTAATGCTTCAGCCAACAGACTTGGCAGAGAATTCTTCATCAATTTGGAGAACTCTCGAGCTATGCCTGCTCTCACTTCTGGTTCAAAAGTGAAAGGTTGTTCTGCAACTTGTGTCTGTTCAGTTCCATGCACACTAACCGTCAGTTCAGTGTGAACACTTCCTTCTTCACTATACTCTTGGCGCGCAGGGGTCCTGCCACGCCCACCATTTCGACCGCCGGTACGACCACCGATACGGCCACCACGCCTTCCGTTTCCTCTCCTTTCCATTTCGTTCTATGAGACAAGAAATCCAATGTCATCACGCTAGTTAACAAATAAAATTCAATAAGTACTGTAAGATGTTAATATACACTGGCCATCTGCAATTAACCATTACACTACCTTTCGATTTCTATTTGACCACCTTTGTGATTCCATCAGAACACAAGTCCTTTCCTAACCCTTTCTAAGGCGTACTACATACACATACTCTACTTTTCATACCTGATGCTGTGGATCGAGTTACCCGTACTCGCATCCGCTTTCGGTCCCATTCAAAGTTTAAGTTCAGACACTGGAAGTGTCCGAATCTCTCAAACTATTGCTCTGATACCAACTTGTAAGGCCCCAAACCCGGGAGGCCTCACTAGTTGGATTTACTCATTCACAAACAGTTCTTAAACATGAATATCAAATAACGCAGCGGAATCATTCATTCAACATAACTAAAAACTTGTTCATACATGCGGAAGCGTACATTGTCAAATACATAAACTTAACATAAACAACTCATAACGGGATGCCAGTCTTCATGATCGACCGGGTAACTCTTCTCGCTTGCCAAGCATCACCGTCCATCGTCCATACCTGCCTTAACCTGAATGTGCATACTAAAAAGTCAGCTACGCTGGTGAGTTCTAGCATTTCATAAAAACTTTAACATCAACATTTGCCAAAAACGTATCATTCATTTAGTAAAACCTTTCACAAAAGCATGTAATAATCTAACATCTTTAAAAAGGGTTTCGTACCCATATCATCATCAACATCATAATCATAAACACCGTTAAACGGATCGTTCATTAAAACTTTTAACATTCATTTAAGTCATACATTATCGTTATCTAATTCTGTATCTTACTTTACGCGTCACAGTGTCCCCGAAGGAACCTTTGGTGTTGTGGGCAACCGTTACGTATCACCGTCATTGCCACAACCATACACTATGTGGGGTCAACCGTTACGTATCGCCGTCATTGCCCAACCATTCATTACGTGGGGTCAACCATTACGTATCGCCGTCATTGCCCAACACGCATCTTTCCTTTGGAAATCAACCGTTACGTATCGCCGTCATTGATTTCCTTTACCCTTTTCACTTAGGATGATCGTCATCACCCGAGTAACCGTCGTTACTCCCTTACCAGTTGTACAACATCAAAACCATCGACAGGCCACCAAGACACTGCCCTGTTGTTCTTATGGTAACTATGGCTCGCTGTCCATAATCTACCACAAGGCTGGGAATCACATTCCCAGACTTCATTCGTCAATTCCATTCATTCGACAGATTAGATTTGTAATGACTTCTTTAAACCTTTACCTCTTTCCCTTTTCATTAAACATTTCCTCATTTAAACCGTTCATAAACATTCGTAAACCTTTTTGGCAAAAACACTTCATAACCTTTCCTTTCGTAAACATCGTTTCGTTAAAACATCATTTCGTTAAAACATCAATTAGTAGGTATGCACACCAGCCCAAAACATTTAACAAAACATTTAAAAGAGGGCTCTAGAACTCACCTGATACGCTATTATGGGTTGCCCTAAACGAAGGTCCAACAACGTCACTTCCGATCTGAATTGATTAGTTAAATACACATCAGACCAATCCCGACTCTAACGGTTTAACCATTCTAACATACTGACTTCACTTAACCAGTTCTGATGTCTGCGCACTTGGCAAGTGCGCAGACCCTGCTGCCTGCGCACTTATCAAGTGCGCAGACCCTGCTGCCTGCGCACTTATCAAGTGCACAGGTCCCTCCTCCTGCGCACTTAGCAAGTGCGCAGGACCTGCTCCAAGTGCGCACGACCTGTTCTTCGCGAAAAACCCTAACTTTCGCATTCGGGTCTGATCATGTCAAGATCCCGAACCTGTTGCATTCAAAATGTTCGTTTTCCATAAGGAACTCAAATCCATGATTATCTTTCAGTTTCATCCGGTCAAACCTTACCTTTTCACCCAAAACCCGAAAAACCCAAAAACGAACTAAAACTCAGATTTAGGTCGGATCGTTACCTGAATCGAGTTTCTGATCCGGAGGTTCTTTTCACGAGTTATGGAGTAACACTTTGCTGAAGTCTCGGGTTGATCCGCCAACTTTCTCTCTCTACGTTTTCTCTCTCTAAAAGTTGCAAATGAGAGAAAAGGGGTGGCATAGGCTATTTATAGCCTGCTGACCCATCCGACGCGTCTCGTCATGCCTCGTTCGTTTATTCCGTTATTATAACAGTCGTTTTATTTGTTACAAGTTGGTCCTTCAAGGCTGATACCAACGAGTTTATCCTGATTGATGTTAAACGTGGCATAGGCTATTTAACAGTCGTCTAAACGTGGACCCGAGTTCACTTGGGAACGTGAAGACCAAATGAAGACCAATTATCCGCATCTCTTTTCATAACCTCCACTAGCTGAATTTCGATGCGAAATTCGTCTAACATGAGGAGACTGTGACGTTTCGGATTTTCATTCACGCACCTGTGTTATATTTATCGTGTAATCATCTCCTATTTTAATAAAGTGTAAGAGTTTTATTTAGTTTTATACGATTAGGTATTTTATTTCACGGATATAAATTAATTAAAATTTTATAAGTTTTAAAAACTTATATAAAATTTTATATAAAATCTAAATTTTAAAAGTTGCATATTTAATAAAAGAATCTATTTAAATAAGATAAATAACTTTTATAAAAATTATTTATAATAATAAAAATAAATAAAATAAGTGTATAAAAACATTTTTAAATTAATTTTATTTAAAAAATATTAAATTAATTTAGTTAAATAAAAGTTCAAGGGTTGTTTTGTAATTAATCAAACTAGAAGGTTATAAAAACTGAAATCTGTCGAGGGACCATTCCTGGACAAGTTAAAGTACAAGGACCCATCCGTATTTATTTCAAGGGTTAAAATAAGTCAAACCAAACTCCATGGACTAAAACTGCCAAATTCCAATTCGATTATCCGGTCACCCCCTTCGATTGTCCGGCGGTCCAAAGTCTTTTTCCGGCGACTCCCGACAGGGCTGTTCCCTGCACCTCAACAGCCGACAAAAGCTTCTCTGGCCTCGTCGTCCCCACACGAACAAAAGCCTTCGACAAATTTGTCGATTAAACATAGGGATCAACTGATCCTGTTGGTGGCCGAAAAACCCACGATCGAATTCGCGCTCGACAGGCCACCTCCACGCGTGTCGATTGTCTGCTTAGTTTCGTCTCGTTCAGACCAATGTCGGGACATGCCCAATTGCACGTTCTAACATAGAAATCAAGCTCGCCTATAAATGACCATTGTCGGCCCTGCACGAGCTCGCTACCATCCTTCCACCTGCTCTCGCACCAAATTGAGGATACCATCACTTTCGTCGTCCCTGAGTGAAGCTGTGACCAGGATTTCGGAAGCTAATTCCACACAAGAATCGAATTCCACTTTTGACATTTTCGAGTTTCAAAACTGTGCCGACCAGACCCATTGCAACGTGGTTCGAGCCTCAAATCGACTCCACTACCTTCTATTAATCCCTGGTAAACAATCCAACTCGAAATCACGGCAATCGCACGAGAGTTACCGGGCAAACCCAGTGTCCTCGGACACGGTTTGCCGTTCACCGAGGTCCAGCGACCTGATTTGCCCTTGTGTATTTAATTTATCCGTTACACACATAACCAGCGATGGGCAGTAGCCCGACTGGTTATGCGTGTGTGTGTCCGAGGCTGAGGTCGCGGGTTCGAACCTTCCGGCCTCCGGCCCAACCCCATTTTGCTTCTGTTTTCATTTTTTTTATTTTATTTAATTATCTTAACTTATTTTAATATTATTTTTATACACTAAAGACTAAAACGAGTCGGTTTGATCGTTCGTTTATTTTGAAATCAATTAAACAATCTTTTTATCTATAAACTATTCCAATTTTTATAAATCTTGTAATATTATTTAAATACATTTTTATGTATATAAAATATCCCATATATTTTTATAAATCTTATAATATTTTTATAAACTTATTTAAACACATTTTTATATATAAAATGTCCTATATTTTTATAAATCTTGTAACATTTTTATAAACTTATTAAAATACATTTAATATGTAAAAATGTCTCATTTTTATAAATCTAGCAATTGTTTTTAATAAACTTGTTTAAATTCTGAATATCAACATAATTAGTCAAATAAAGACTTTTCTTTTATTTTGTTATATTTTTTTATAAATACATTAAATATAACAATACTTGTTTAAAACAATATATATATATATACTCATAAGTTAAAGTTTTACAAAAACTATTATCATTCTATTTCCATACTTGATACAAATAAATAGTTAGGAAGATTATATTAAAGCCTATATACATTTAAATACAAATACACACCTATACGCATACAATAATACCCATTTGTCTACATAGGGTATCAACGTGCTTAGGCTTACACATACTTATCACCTACACGCGTGGAAAAATACCCGCTTGCAAGGTGAGTTACATAGCCCCTATTTTACATTTTTATAAGTTTTGGGGTGAAACATTATACATGCTACTCACATTGTTTATACGTGTTATACATGAGACTATATGCTTATTCTTTGGATGTACATACATTTATACACAAGACAACCAACTGTAATATTGATAGATCTGTTGTGCCTGACCAGCCCACCCGGTTAGGGTGTTTATTACTGCATACTCGGATATAACCGCGTGTTATATTCAAACATATCGGATATAGTGGGTAACTATATTCAAGCATACCGGACTTAGCTGTTGTGCTCTGTTCAAGCGCGTCAAACTCGGTTTGAATTGTGATTAAATAAATGATACATCATATACTATGTTTAACAAGTTAAACAATGAGTTGCAAAACGATTTACACTACTATTTACCGGATTTACTAAACCTATGTACTCACCAACTTTTTAGTTGACACTTGATTTAAATAATGTTTCAGGTTTGGATATGTGACTGCTTGCCGAAGATCTCTCCACTTAGGAACTATGGACCTAGTTAAATAAATTAATGTTTTGAACTAGACTAGGTTATTTGAAATGTATTGTATTTGGAACTTGTTGTCTTTAAATTTAATTAATGAATTATGCAACCTTTAGTTATCATGTGCTTTTGAACAATCATTCCATTGTCCGCCTCGATGATTCCGCCATCGGTCGGGGTGTGACAGATTGGTATCAGAGCCATGGTTATAGGGAATTAGGTTATTAGACACAATGACCTAGACTATAACCCTAGGACTCCCTTTTATGTGTTATGTGCTAAATGATTAATTGCTATGTGAATTATTTGTAGTTAGGAATTGTTTGAATTTTCCCGAGTTTGGTACATGAGACTTATACACATACATACAAGACTTTGATACATGATACATACTTTACATACACATTTGATCAACACATTTATGCAAACAAATACACTACCCATCCTTATCCATAATCTTTCCTAGTCCTTATAAATTGCAACACTCCTACACATTTTATACTCATAGACTCTCAAGTCTATCAAAAATCTTGAAAATCTCGTCAACGACTTAATTTCTTGAGACTAGTAAAGGACACGTGCAATCTGGAAGGGTGACACCTGTACATTGGGTTTTCTGTCTAGGAAAGCATTTCATATAAATCCAAATAAACGGACCCGTATGCTTTCCTGGGAATTCCTGAAGTGAGTGTTTACCTATAGGCTAAAGCATGTCTCTTTGAAAGTTTCGGGAAATTAATTAACGTTAATAAGTCAATGTATTCGCAAGGATACAATCCGAACTTAAACTTAAAATTTGGGGATATTATAGCAAGATAGGAAGAACTAGACAAACATGCAAAACAAATCATTATTACGGGTGCACACGTAATAACGATTTGTAATGCATGCAAGTCCCGGCAATTCCTATTATGCAAATAATGATCTATAACATCATGTCCTACTCGGAAAAGATGCCTTAGTTTCCCCTATCAACTTAGAATAAATACACATGCACTGGCACGCGTCATGATAAATCTCGTATTTCTGCTTACATTATTTCCCGTTATAACTCATATTTATCCGTCTTATCTAAAATATCATTGTCTTTTCTTATGGTGTTAGAATGCCTCCTCGACGTGCAAACTCTAGCACTTCCAACCCGGATCTTGCTACTCTCCTTACCCAGCTAGTAGGGCAAATGACCCAAGCAAACAACAACAGTGACGAGTCTCACAACATCCAAGGGAACGGTGGTACCAACCCGCCTCATTGCACGTTTAAGCACTTTAACTCGTGCAATCCTACTAAATTCTTCGGAACTGAAGGTGCTACCGGCCTACTTCAATGGTTTGAGAGCATGGAAAGCACATTCCTAAACAACGACTGTCCCGATAATCTTCGGGTTCGTTATGCCACAAGTGTACTCCAAAAGAGAGCCCTCACCTGGTGGAACGGTGAGAAACGCACTCGTGGTGCTGAGGTTGCTACATCCTTATCATGGGATGATCTGAAAAAGGCCATGACTGATGAATTCTGTCCTCGGAATCAAATGAGGAAGCTCGAGGCTGAGTTTTGGGATCTTGCCCAAGACAGCGGGGATAATCTGGCTTACACCACCCGGTTCCAAGAACTAAGTCTATTGGTGCCTCACATGATAACTCCCCTCGCTCGGGGAATTGAAAAATACATAGGCGGCCTGCCTATGCAAATTCAAGATGCTGTGCTAGGAAGCAATCCTCCTACTCTTGAAGCTGCTATTCGTCTATCTGCTACACTATCCGACAACCATGTCAAAGCCGGAACCTTATCAAGAAAGGGTTCCAAGAAGGTTGTGTCTACTCTTGCGGCCGTCAAAGATGTAAAACCCGAGTCTTCTAACCGCAACAAGAAACAAAAGGGTCGAAACTTCACAGCCGTAACTCCCGCTGTGCCTGCTATTCAAGCGGCCCCTTTGGGTCAAAACCCGAAAACTTATCAGGGCCCGAATCCCCAATGCCAGACCTTCAAGTACCATCATCCTGCCAATCTACCATGCCGATTGTGCTCAAGCTGCGGGCGATATGGACATGTGGTCACTACTTGCCGTACCCGTCCTCCCGTCCATCAAGCTGCTCCAGCCAACCGTCCCGTCTATCCGGCACCTCCCAATGTCCGGGCATGTTACGAATGTGGAGATCCAAACCATTTCCGTGATCGATGCCCAAAACTTCATCATCAAGGTGGTCCTCAAGGACGAGCGTTTAACATAAACGCTAATGAGGCTCAAGCAAACAACGACGTGATAAACGGTACGTTTCTTGTAAATAATCATTATGCATCCGTTTTATTTGATACCGGAGCCGATAGGAGTTTTGTGTCTCTTACCTTTGAAACTCGACTTGCTAAACAAAGAACGAAACTTGACAATTCTTATTCCATGGAGATAGCAAACGGAAAATCTATTACTATAAACTCTGTTATCCGTGACTGCAATCTCGAGCTTAACAATCATGAACTCTCTGTTGATCTCCTTCCAATGCAATTGGGAAGCTTCGATATTATAATTGGCATGGACTGGCTATCCAAGCACCATGCCGAGGTTGTTTGCTACGAAAAGTGTATTCGTATACCTCTCTCTTCTGGTGACATGTTAGTTATTTTTGGTGAAAAACCGTGCCGTGGTCTTCAAATCATGTCTTGCACATTGGCACAAAAGTACTTGCGAAAAAAGTACGTTGCCTTCTTGGCCCACATAGTTGACACAAAAGACAAGGGTAAGAAATTGCAAGACATTCCAATCATCCGAGATTTTCCCGAGATATTCCCTGAGGATTTACCTGGTCTTCCTCCCCCTAGACAAGTGGAGTTTCGTATCGACCTTGTGCCCGGGGAAACTCCCGTGGCAAAAGCCCCCTGTCGTCTTGCACCTTCCGAAATGCAAGAGCTTGCAAGTCAATTACAAGAACTCTCATCCAAAGGATTCATCCGCCCAAGCCATTCACCTTGGGGTGCTCCCATGCTGTTTGTAAAGAAAAAGGATGGATCATTTCGAATGTGCATTGATTATCGTGAGCTCAACAAACTTACAATTAAGAACCGATATCCTTTACCCCGTATCGACGACCTTTTCGATCAGCTTCAAGGTTCAACATGTTTCTCCAAGATTGACCTTCGTTCCGGATACCATCAACTTCGTGTTCTCGATGAAGACATTCCGAAGACTGCTTTTCGAACTAGATATGGTCACTACGAGTTCATGGTCATGCCCTTCGGTTTGACTAATGCACCTGCGGTCTTCATGGACCTCATGAACCGTGTGTGCAAACCTTATTTGGACAAGTTCGTGATCGTTTTCATTGACGACATTCTCATCTATTCTAAAACGAAAGCGGAACATTAACAACATCTTCGTTTGATTTTGGAACTCTTGAAGAAAGAACAACTATACGCCAAGTTCTCCAAGTGTGAATTCTGGCTAAAAGAGGTTCAATTTTTGGGTCACATAGTCAACGATAAGGGGATTCATGTGGACCCAGCAAAGATCGAGGCGGTAAAGAATTAGAGTACTCCTAAGACTCCTACCGAGATTCGTTCGTTTCTTGGACTAGCAGGTTACTACCGCCGTTTCATTTCAAATTTCTCCAAGATTGCGGTCCCGCTCACTGCCTTGACTCACAAAGGTAAGCACTACGAGTGGGGACCCAAACAAGAGGAAGCTTTCCAAACTCTAAAGCACAAGCTCTGCAATGCTCCTATTCTAACTCTTCCTAGTGGAAATGACGACTTTGTCGTTTATTGTGATGCATCCAACCAAGGTCTTGGTTGTTTTCTTATGCAACGAGGTCAAGTAATTGCATACGCATCACGTCAACTCAAAGTCCATGAGAAGAACTATACGACCCACGACCTCGAGCTTGGTGCTGTCGTTTTCGCCTTGAAAATTTGGAGACACTATCTATATGGCACCAAATGCGTGATATTCACCGACCACAAAAGTCTCCAACATATTTTCAATCAAAAAGAGCTTAATATGAGACAACGACGATGGGTTGAACTTCTTAACGACTACGACTGCGAGATTCGCTACCACCCCGGCAAAGCAAACGTTGTAGCCGACGCCTTGAGTCGTAAGGAGCGTATCATGATTCATAGTGTTTATATCCATAATGATATCCAAGCCCGTATTCTCAAAGCACAACACACCTCAGTTACCGAGGGAAACATGTATCAAGAGATGGCATGTGGCGTAGAACTCTTTCTAGAAACCAAGGCCAATGGTCTATTGTATTACTTGGACCGTATCTGGGTTCCCGATCGCGACGATCTTCGTATATATTTGATGAACGAGTCCCACAGAACTCGTTATTCGGTACATCCCGGAGCTGATAAGATGTACACGGGTCTTCGTCAGCAATATTGGTGGCCCGGCATGAAAAAGGATATTGCCCTCTTTGTGGCAAAATGCCTAACTTGTTCTAAAGTGAAGGCCGAACACCAAAAGCCTTCCGGACTCCTCGAACAACCTGAAATTCCCGTGTGGAAGTGGGAGAACCTTGCTATGGACTTCATCACCAAACTTCCACGCACTTCTAGTGGGCACGATAGTATCTGGGTTATTATCGACCGACTTACAAAGTCTGCTCATTTCTTGCCTATTCGTGAGGACTATCGAGTCGAGAAATTGGCTCGAATCTACATTGATGAGATCGTAAGTCGTCACGGGATCCCTTTGAACATCATCTCCGATCGTGATTCGCGTTTTACTTCCCGATTTTGGCAATCACTACAATCAGCACTTGGTACTCGTTTGGATTTAAGTACGGCCTACCATCCTCAAACTGATGGACAAACCGAGCGAACAATCCAAACTCTCGAGGATATGCTTAGAGCTTGTGTCATTGACTTTGGTGGCAGTTGGGATTCTCACCTACCACTGATTGAATTCTCATACAACAACAGCTATCACACAAGTATTAACATGGCACCGTTTGAAGCTCTTTATGGACGAAAATGTCGTTCACCAATTTGTTGGAATGAAATTGGCAAAGCACAAATCATCGGTCCCGAGCTTATCCAAGAAACCACCGATAAAGTCTCTCTTATCCGTGACAACATTCGGGTATCAAGAAGTCGGCAAAAGAGCTATGCCGATAAGCGACGGAAACCCTTGGAATGTTGAAGATATGGTCCTTCTAAAGGTATCACCTTGGAAAGGCGTAGTCCGATTTAGAAAGAAAGGAAAACTTGCACCTCGATATGTGGGTCCATTCAAGATACTCGAAAGGGTAAGAAAAGTGGCCTACAAACTCGATCTTCCTTCAGAACTCAGCAACGTTCATCCGACTTTTCATGTGTCTAATTTGAAAAAGTGTCTAGCCGACGAGAACCTCCACATCCCCCTTGACGAAGTGCGTATTGACGAGAAAATGCACTTTGTTGAGAAACCCGTGGAAATCATGGACCGAGAAGTTAAGAAACTCAAGCGTAGCCGCATCCCCATTGTCAAGGTCCGTTGGGAGTCTAAACGTGGACCCGAGTTCACTTGGGAACGTGAAGACCAAATGAAGACCAAGTATCCGCATCTCTTTTCATAACCTCCACTAGCTGAATTTCGGGACGAAATTCCTCTAACATGGGGAGACTGTGACGTTTTGGATTTTCATTCACGCACCTGTGTTATATTTATCGTGTAATCATCTCCTATTTTAATAAAGTGTAAGAGTTTTATTTAGTTTTATACGATTAGGTATTTTATTTCACGGATATAAATTAATTAAAATTTTATAAGTTTTAAAAACTTATATAAAATTTTATATAAAATCTAAATTTTAAAAGTTGCATATTTAATAAAAGAATCTATTTAAATAAGATAAATAACTTTTATAAAAATTATTTATAATAATAAAAATAAATAAAATAAGTTTATAAAAACATTTTTAAATTAATTTTATTTAAAAAATATTAAATTAATTTAGTTAAATAAAAGTTCAAGGGTTGTTTTGTAATTAATCAAACTAGAAGGTTATAAAAACTGAAATCTGTCGAGGGACCATTCCTGGACAAGTTAAAGTACAAGGACCCATCCGTATTTATTTCAAGGGTTAAAATAAGTCAAACCAAACTCCATGGACTAAAACTGCCAAATTCCAATTCGATTATCCGGTCACCCCCTTCGATTGTCCGGCGGTCCAAAGTCTTTTTCCAGCGACTCCCGACAGGGCTGTTCCCTGCACCTCAATAGCCGACAAAAGCTTCTCTGGCCTCGTCGTCCCCACACGAACAAAAGCCTTCGACAAATTTGTCGATTAAACATAGGGATCAACTGATCCTGTTGGTGGCCGAAAAACCCACGATCGAATTCGCGCTCGACAGGCCACCTCCACGCGTGTCGATTGTCTGCTTAGTTTCGTCTCGTTCAGACCAATGTCGGGACATGCCCAATTGCATGTTCTAACATAGAAATCAAGCTCGCCTATAAATGACCATTGTCGGCCCTGCACGAGCTCGCTACCATCCTTCCACCTGCTCTCGCACCAAATTGAGGATACCATCACTTTCGTCGTCCCTGAGTGAAGCTGTGACCAGGATTTCAGAAGCTAATTCCACACAGGAATCGAATTCCACTTTTGACATTTTTGAGTTTCAAAACTGTGCCGACCAGACCCATTGCAACGTGGTTCGAGCCTCAAATCGACTCCACTACCTTCTATTAATCCCTGGTAAACAATCCAACTCGAAATCACGGCAATCGCACGAGAGTTACCGGGCAAACCCAGTGTCCTCGGACACGGTTTGCCGGTCACGAGGTCCAGCGACCTGATTTGCCCTTGTGTATTTAATTTATCCGTTACACACATAACCAGCGATGGGCAGTAGCCCGGCTGGTTATGCGTGGGCCCAACCCCATTTTGCTTCTGTTTTCATTTTTTTTATTTTATTTAATTATCTTAACTTATTTTAATATTATTTTTATACACTAAAGACTAAAACGAGTCGGTTTGATCGTTCGTTTATTTTGAAATCAACTAAACAATCTTTTTATCTATAAACTATTCCAATTTTTATAAATCTTGTAATATTATTTAAATACATTTTTATGTATATAAAATATCCCATATATTTTTATAAATCTTATAATATTTTTATAAACTTATTTAAACACATTTTATATATAAAATGTCCTATATTTTTATAAATCTTGTAACATTTTTATAAACTTATTAAAATACATTTGATATGTAAAATGTCTCATTTTTATAAATCTAGCAATTGTTTTTAATAAACTTGTTTAAATTCTGAATATCAACATAATTAGTCAAATAAAGACTTTTCTTTTATTTTGTTATATTTTTTTTATAAATACATTAAATATAACAATACTTGTTTAAAACAATATATATATATACTCATAAGTTAAAGTTTTACAAAAACTATTATCATTCTATTTTCATACTTTATACAAATAAATAGTTAGGAAGATTATATTAAAGCCTATATACATTTAAATACAAATACACACCTATACGCATACAATAATACCCATTTGTCTACATAGGGTATCAACGTGCTTAGGATTCCACATACTTATCACCTACACGCGTGGAAAAATACCCGCTTGCAAGGTGAGTTACATAGCCCCTATTTTACATTTTTATAAGTTTTGGGGTGAAACATTATACATGCTACTCACATTATTTATACGTGTTATACATGAGACTATATGCTTATTCTTTGGATGTACATACATTTATACACAAGACAACCAACTGTAATATTGATAGATCTGTTGTGCCTGACCAGCCCACCCGGTTAGGGTGTTTATTACTGCATACTCGGATATAACCGCGTGTTATATTCAAACATATCGGATATAGTGGGTAACTATATTCAAGCATACCGGACTTAGCTGTTGTGCTCTGTTCAAGCGCGTCAAACTCGGTTTGAATTGTGATTAAATAAATGATACATCATATACTATGTTTAACAAGATAAACAATGAGTTGCAAAACGATTTACACTACTATTTACCGGATTTACTAAACCTATGTACTCACCAACTTTTTAGTTGACACTTGATTTAAATAATGTTTCAGGTTTGGATATGTGACTGCTTGCCGAAGATCTCTCCACTTAGGAACTATGGACCTAGTTAAATAAATTAATGTTTTGAACTAGACTAGGTTATTTGAAATGTATTGTATTTGGAACTTGTTGTCTTTAAATTTAATTAATGAATTATGCAACCTTTAGTTATCATGTGCTTTTGAACAATCATTCCATTGTCCGCCTCGATGATTCCGCCATCGGTCGGGGTGTGACATTATCTGCAGCGGATACTCGTTCTTCTGCTGAAGAACAAATCTGCTGCGGATAGCCTTATCTGCTGAAGACCAAAGTTGCTACTGATAGGCAAATCATCAGCAGCTGTGGACAGTTGTGTCTTGCTGCTCATCAACAACATTGCTGCTGATAGCCATTCCCACTGAAGATCAAACGGTGCAGCTGACTGGCTTCGATAAAGCAACCTTTACAACTGACAACTTTCTGCTGCAACACTGACACACTCCACGCAGAAAGAATGGTACTGGTGCAAGACAATAAAAGACAACGACGCTCTTCTTCCAAGGACTCAAGCAATGATGCCTAAGAAGACATTTGAGTAAAGATAACTTTTGTAGTTTTTATTGTTGTTACATGTAGAATAGCTTCAATACAAGATCAACGGCTTGTGTTAGATCTGATCCTTAGAATCAAGGGTCTGTCTTGATTCTAAGTTACTATATAAGTTGTACTTAGTGTCATTGTATACAAGTGCTTTTGCTTAAGAGTTTTCTCTGTAATCTTGTAATCTTTGAAGCTTAATACAAATTGCATTTATCACTATTCTTTGTTTACATTGATTAGTTGTGATTGTTTCCGCCAATCTCAACTAGAATATAACCATCTTGTATTCACCGATCCTACATTAATGACACCATAATGCGATAACAGTTTCAAATTCAACTGAAATCCGTTTGGAAATTTGAATTTTGATCATGTATGCGAGTTTGACTTTCCAAAAGTCAAACAGAATCAAGAATGAGTTAATTACAGGTTAAGTCCCTCTGTTTTCATGCTTTAGAGTTTGGGAAAAAGGCAGAAATGATCCTTGAGGTTTGAGATGAGTTAAGAACTTGGTTAGTTGACTTTCAAAGTCAAAAGAAACTTGAATATTGGATTTTGACTTTAAAAAGTCAATTAGAATTGAGTTTAGGTTAATTACATAACTAGTCCTTGTAGTTTAAGTTTAATTTTTGACAGAATTAGCCCCTTTGGGTTTAGGATTGAGTTAACTGGGTTAGGATTTAACAGAATTTACTAACGGGGTTAATCCTTAAAGTCCGGATTGTCAAATCATCCCCTAGTTGAAAGAATTTTCGTCCCAAAAATTAGAATAAAAAAAAAATTTATGAGTGTCACAGATAACGTCTCATACCACGCACGAGGTGCTTGATGGAGACCGTACAATGCCTTGTCAAGTTTGTAAACTCTGTAAGGATAGTTTGGATCAATGAAACCCGGCGACTACTTGACATAAATTTCCTTTTGAACCTTTCCATACAGAAATGCGCTTTTGACATCCATTTGATGAACTGTGAAGTCCATGTAGGCTGCATAGGCGAGAAACATTCTGATGGCTTCTAAGCGAGCCACTGGTGCAAAGACATCCTCAAAGTCAATCCCTTCTTCTTGATAAAACCCTTGAACCACCAAGCGGCCGTTATTCTTTGGAAGATCCACCAGATTCCTACTTCATCCTTCTTGTTACGAAATATCCAACGAGTGCCAATTGGGACTTTATTCTTTGGAAGATCCACCAGATTCCATACATGTAACTTGTTGAACTGCTGCAATTCTTCCTGCATGGCCTCCACCCAATTGTTCTCAACCAATGCAGCTTTGATATTTTTAGGTTCAACTTGAGATATGAAGCAAGAGAAGAGACCGCCATTCATTGCTTCGGTGGCACTACGAGTTCGGACTCCCACATTGAGTGGACCAATGATGTTTTCTGTAGGATTATCCTCGTGAATTCTTAACTGTGGAATCTCATCCTCTTCCAAGTGTTCATCCAGATTGGTAATGTTATTGTAAGAAAGGCCAGCTTCATCATCAATAGGACCTTCAGCAGATGATTGTGGAGCAACATCCACTATTGGAGGAGTTTCTTCCTCACTAGTTTCACTTGTTGCCACAGAGTCCGAAGAATCCTGAGTGGATTCAACATTAGCTATTGTAGGAGGAACATCTATATGCTGACTTGACGAAGAGGAGCTTGAAGCAGTAGAGGTACCTAGGATATTCACAGACATAAGATGATTAGCGGAGATAGATATGTTAGTGAAATCGGGATGATTAAATGATTTAAACAAAGAATCGACATCAAAAAGCCAATCAGGACCGTCCCCAGCGTCCTTATTATTGCTTTCATGCCAGTTGATATCAATGGACTCCAGCACGATCCTTCGTCTTTTGTTGTAAACACGAAAAGCTATTTGATTTGAAGAATAGCCCACAAAGTAACACTCATCAGCTTTGGCTTTGAGCCTGTTCAGCTGATCTGAAGTATTCAACATTGTGCAAACACACCCAGATTTTCTGAAGAAGTCAATAACAGGCTTGTGCTTGTACATAATCTCATACGGAGTCTTGTTGCAGCTTTTGGTGATAAGAACTCGGTTTTGCACAAAACATGCTGTATTGACTGCCTCACCCCAAAACGTGACAGGAAGCTTTGAATCAACGATCATAGTCCTTGCTGCTTCTATCAACGTACGATTTCTTCATTCAGCTACACCATTTTGTTGCGGAGTACGAGGTGCACTGAACTGCCGAGATATACCCTTACTTTCACAGAAAGAATCTAGAATGGTATTCTTGAACTCTGTGCCATGATCACTGAGGATAGTCTTCACATTTAGATTGAACAGATTCTCGATTTGTAGCAGATGAATCTTCAGAGTCTCTAGCGTCTCATCTTTCTTTGCCAGGAAGAATACCCAAGTAAATCGAGAGAATGCATCGGTTACCACCAAGCAGTAGGATTTCTTTCCATGACTCATGACACTCACAGGACCGAAGAGATCCATGTGAAGAAATTGAAGGGGAGAGTCATTGGAATTAGTGGTTTTAGATTTGTGAGAAGATTTGTGTTGCTTGCCCTTGGAACAAGAGAGACAATGTTCCACGGGTGAGAAGTCTTTTAGAGGTAAACCGGTGACAAGGTTTCCTCGAACAAGGCGGTTCATAGTCTTGAAATTCACGCCTCCTAATCTTTTGGGCCAAAGAAAGGACTCAGCTTTTGAAGCTTTTGAGAGAAAGCATGATTCGATTCCTGGTGGGTTATTCATATCCAGACTGTATGTATTGAATCTTCGAGGGGCACACATAAGGATTAGGTCTTCGGGAATAACCACTCAAGGCTTCAGAATCAAACATTCTCTGGAGTTGAAGAGGGCACAAAAATCTTTATCACAAATCTCAGACACACTCATCAGATTATACTTCAGCTGTGGGACGAAGTTGACATTCTCCAAGCTATTTACACCGTTGGAAAAAGTTCCTTGTCCTTCAATATTTCCTCCTCTTGGATTGCCTGCAAAGGCGACAAAATCTCCGTCTATTGGATGATAATTTTGCAACAAATAAAAATGACTAGTCATATGTCTTGAGCTACCACTGTCGACATGCCAGATATTATCTCTAGTCCTCCTCAATTGTCCCTACACAAAATGAATCATTTAGACATTTGTAACCAAGCTATTTCTTACTTGGAACGTCTTAATTTTGCAAGAAGCATTTTGGAAATCATAGTCAGAATCCTCCTTTAATGTCTTATCAAAAAGATCATTATTCTTAATTTTTCGAATCCTTTTTGACCAATTTTTTGCATTTTTAATCCTTTTACGTCGCAGAGTTCTACTATGTTGTCATTTAGAGAAAATATTTGAAGCATAATCAACTGAATTTTGAATAACAGATGGTACATTTTCTTCTTTGAAATGATATGTAGACAATTTACATGTCTTGAAAACATGATTAGATTCACCACATTAAACAAACTTTATCACATGTCGGCTTAGCCTGATAATTGTCATCACAGGATGATAAAGATGATTGTGATGTTAAGGCATCAGAACTAGAGGCCACTCGTTCTTCAATATTTCTTTCTTGAAGACTTTGATCTTCCTTTAATCTGAAAAATTTTAGATTGCTCATTGTTTCTTGTGGAATGTCAGTCACAACAACTCCTGCACTTTTAAAATTTGCAATTCAACTCATAGCATTAACAGATTTAGGAATGAAAGGTAAAGCATTCTTAAACTTAGAAATGTCATTTCTCAAACTGTCATGCTCAAAAGGCATAGGACCAAAATACAAATTTTCAACATGTTGACAAATATCTGGTTTTGACACGGACATATTATTACATTCATCCGACTCAATTTCATTTAAAACAGTTCCTTCATTAGAACTCTCATAACAATCATCTTCGGAACCAACATAATTTGATTCTGCACATGAAGCAAAACTGTAACATCCCGAAAATAATAATAGGAATAAATATGCAAACGAACACGTAACAAGCTAACGGGAGCGGGCCTTGGGCCGGGCCGAAGGGAGGCGCAAGGGGAAGGGGAAGGGTTAAACCTTCTCCACCTTCCCCACTTCACCTTCATTATTCAAATACGAGAGAGAGAGAGAGAGAGTAGATAGAGAAAGCTTCATAACTCAATCGAGACCTTCTCGTTTGAGCCCGAGATCGTTGCTACGCCTTACTGAGGATCGAAGAAGGAGAAATCAAATAGAAACAGGTAACAAAACACTCTCAGATTCGAGTTTAGATTTGAAAGTGGGTTTTAGGGTTTCAAAGTGGGTTTTCATAAAAGATGGGATTTTTACATGTAGATTTGATTAAAAAGTATGTATCTAGCTTCATGGAATATAAGTTTTGGACGTAAAAAGATTGGAACTTGGATCAAAAACGACGGATTTGATCAAGAACAGATTAATCGTCCGAAATCTCTATAAATGGTCCGAAAACTCGGATACGTCCAAAAAGTATTTCGGAACATCATAGATTTCAGACAGAACTTTTCGGTCGAAAAGTATCTCGGACAGAACATTTCGGACGAAAAGTATTTTGGACATAAAAGGATTTCGGACAAATGTTTTCGAGCAAAACAGTTCTCGGACAAAAGTTTTCGAACAAAGAAGCCATTAATAGAAAATAGTTCTAACACTAGAGTTTTCGGTCGAAAAAGATTTCGAGCACAGATAGTTTTCTGATGAAACATATAGGTTGTAACCTTGTTCCATTCGTCACCCTTGTTCCATTCGTTAAAGAGATAATTTTCAAGGTTAAAGAATATTTTATAAGAATTGTATATTTTTATAAAATGAAAGACAAAGTATAGTATTTTATAAAAATGTTATTTTTATAAAATGAAAGAGAAAGGCATAGCTTTTTATAAAAAGTTATTTTTATAAAAAGAAAGGTAAAGTATAGAAGAGAATAGTACTATCTTTGAAATGTAATTTCAAGAAAGTAAAGCAAAGTAAAGAATGGTAAAAAAGTTGCATTGAGATACAGCTTGACAGTGACAGTGACAAATGTCATATTATATGCTTATGTGTTAATATGAGTTATTTGTCTATGTGATATGTGTTTCAATGGCATTATATTATGTGACATAGTATAATTGCATAGTAGTTGCATTGTAGTTGCAAAGTAAAAAGCCATGCAGGCAAGCAAAGTAGAAGTCTCACCCTGATGTGTGAGCAAGCAAAGTAGAAAGTCTCACCTTGAGGTGTGAGCAGGCAAAGGAGTCTTCACTTCGGTGTAAGAGAGAAAGTCCCACCCTGAGGTGTGGGCACAGCAAAGTAAAGGTCTTACCCTGATGTGTAAGCGAGCAAAGGGATCTTGCCATCGGGCAATGATCCGTATGTGATAGTTAAAGTATGTTATAGTCACTTGGCTGGTACGAGTGAAATGTAAAGTTGCAAAGAGTAAAGGAGGACACCATAACCGGTTACCTCAAAAGTAAAGTTTTAAAGTAAACGTAAAGGAAAAGATGTTTTTAAAGTAAAGAAAGAAAGCTTATTTTATTTTTATAAAACTAGCTATTTAAAAAAAGCTTACAGTTTAAAGTAAAGATAGAACTCACCAGCGTTAGCTGACTTTTAGTATGCAAGACAGGTAGTCAAGGTAAAGTAAAAGTAAAGTAGAGGAGCCGTGAGGGCCGGATAGCATAGACATCGGGATGTTGCGCTGAAGACTGACATTTCCTGTTCGTAAGTTTGCACACCGACCCAAAACATTAATAAAACATTTAAAAGAAGCCTCTAGAACTCACCTAATAAGCTAATCGGGGTTGTCCTAAACAAAGGTCCAACAACGTCACTTCCGATCTGAATTGATTAGTTAAATACATATCAGACCTAATCCCGACTCTAACGGTTTACTCGTTCTGTTTTAGGCGAACATACTGACTTCACTGACCAGCTATATATACCCATAGACCTGATGCCTGCGCACTTAGAAAGTGCGCAGGGCCTTGTTCATGCGTACTTGATAAGTACGTAGGATTTGCTTCTTGCGTACTTGATAAGTACGCAGGCTTTGCTTCATGCGTATTTGATAAGTACGCAAGACCTGCCTGCTTGCGGGCAGCCTTCTTCCCCGCAAAAACCCTAACTTTTTGCATGTAGATCCGACCTCGTCCAGATCCGAACTATTTACGTTAAAAACGTTTACTTTTCATTCTAGATGCTAAATCTATGTTTATATTCAAGTTTCATATGTAAAAATGCCATCTTTTTATCCAAAACCCGAAAACCCCAAAACGAACAAAAACTCAGATCTAGATGAGATCGTTACCTGTATCGAGCTTCTGATTCGGAGGTTTTGCTCACGAGCTATGGAGTAACACACTTCTTCAATCTTGGGTCGATCCGCCAACTTTCTCTCTCTATGGTTTCTCTCTCTAGAACTTGCAAATGAGAGATTATGGAGTGTGTTGGCTATTTAAAGGGAGGAGACTCCTCTCCTCAAGTTCTCCAGCTCATCTGGCTCGGCCACTCATTCCTCTTCGTTTATTCCGTTCGTCTCGCGTTTAACCAGTTATTTTTAATCGTCGTTTTATTTTTGTGGGATGTTACAAGTCTACCCCCTTACAATAGGTTTGGTCCTCGAAACCTATCATATGTCAAATAGTTGAGGGTACGACTCCCTCCTTTCCGTCTCCGTTTCCCAAGTAGATTCCGATCCCTTCTGGTGTTTCCATTGGACTTTAACCAATTGAATAACCTTATTACGCAAACGATTATCCTTCCTATCTAAGTTGACCACGGGTTCCTCAATGTAGTTAAGGTTGTTGTCGACCTCGATGTAAGTAAGTGGTACGTGAGCCGACTCATCCGCCAAACACTTTCGCAAGTATGATACATGGAAGGTAGGATGAATCCCACTTAACTCATCAGGCAACTCCAACCGATAAGCGACTTCACCAACCCGTGCCGTTATCCTGAATGGTCTGACAAAACTCGAACTTAACTTTCCTCTCTTTTTGAATCGTATGATTCCCTTACAGGGTGACACTTTCAACATTACTCTGTCCCCAACATCAAACTCAATAGGCCTTCGTCATTTATCCGCATAGGATTTCTAACAATCTTCATTCGTGCTTTGATTTGATCAAACCTATCCGACGTTTCTCTTACGACTTCAAGACTTCCTAATTCCTTCTGTCCAATCTCACCCCAACAAACCCGTATCCTGCATCTTCTCCCATACAACATTTCATAAGGCGGCATGCCTATCGTCGTGTGATGACTGTTGTTGTAGGAGAATTCGGCTAACGGCAGATGACTGTCCCAACTGCCACCAAAGTCGATAATAAAAGTACGAAGCATATCCTCCAATGTTTGAATGGTCCTTTCGGACTGACCATCCGTTTGCGGGTGGTATGCCGTGCTGATATTAAGCCTCGTGCCCATCGCCTCGTGCCCATCGCCTCGTGAAATCTTTTCCAGAACCTCAATGTGAATCGTGTGTCCCGGTCAGATACAATCGTCAAAGGCATCCCATGTCGTGCTACTACTTCATTAATAAATACTTTCTCTAACCTTTCCGACGAGAACGTCTCATGAATAGGTAGGAATTGAGCACTTGTCACACCCCGCCAAGGCGGAAACGCGAGGCGCAACGTTCATGGTTTCCAAAGCATATGATTACCGCAAACACATACATGATAAATGGATACATTAACAAGTTTAATGTTTTACATTACAAAACATAATATGAGTTTACAAAAAGTTAAGATTTCACAAATATGACTCAATTCAATGAGTTATACAAGGGAAATCCTCCTTGAGTAGTATCCATCGTGCATGCATGTAATCTACATTGCTAACCTTGAAATCACGTTCAGTTACCTAAAAAACATACTTAAAATCGTCAACACGAGGTTGGTGAGTTCACAGGTTTAATCAAATAGTTCTTTGTAAAATTCAATTGTTCGTAAATAGTTTCAGTTGTATGTGATAAACAGAATAAGAATTGTTGACCCATTTGTAAACTAGCTAGGAATACAAATAATATGTTCATACATGGGGCGTAACCAAACCTTGACATGTGTACACGCCCCTAATTTCGTTATTCAGTTCTATGCGGCCATAAATCCTCCAGATTGTGGTTAGCGCGACTAACCATGACCGGGAGACGTCACTCTCCATAGTACTATTCATAGGACCCTAGGCTACAGTTAATGGTTACTATGTTGTTCCAGGGGACTTTCGCGGCCTCCATTGTGTTGTTCTCATCCCATGTAAACATAAAAGTCGTGTCTTATTCTCTTGTTATCCCATAAAATAGTTGAAGTATGTTTTTCCCCCAAATATTAGAAAACAGTAAAAAGAAAGGGGCCGTGAAACTCACCTTGTGTTTGTGTATATACTTGTAATAATATTTGTTGTAGTCAACCTTGACTAATTGTACCCTAGATACCAAGGGTAAATTGTTGTTAAGACCAACGTCTTAATTGTAAATTGTTCACTGACCTTGTAAATCTGATTGTGTTTGTTTAAATATCGTTTTAGTTTTCCAACAGATGTTTTGTTATAAAATAGTTTTGAGTTACTGCCCAACTGGGACTGTTGTACAGGTGTCGAAACTTCTTAGTTTCGATTGGGCATATGTGTGTCGAAACTACTTAGTTTCGATGGAGTGGTCAGGAGTCGAAACAACCTAGTTTTGATTGAGTAAAAGGTATCGAAACTCCTAGTTTCGATTGACCAACAGGTATCGAAACTCCTAGTTTCGATTGAGCAACAGGTATCGAAACTCCTAGTTTCGATTGAGAAACAGGTATCGAAACTCCTAGTTTCGATTACTGGACTTATGTTTTGACAGAATCAGTCCGGCATATTTTTATGTTTTAAACTTGAATTCGACACACTCTTCTTGTTATCTTTCTTGCGTTTAAATAAGATGTAAGTTTAGTTACGGTTTTAAAGAACATAATATGAAAAATATCGAGTTTTTACCTTGAAAACAGTGATGAAGATGATGAGAGAAAACAGAGAATGGTCTCGAATCTTCTGTTAAACTTTCTTTAGAAACACTTGAAATCTTCTTAAAACACTGGATTGTGGTGGATTTTTACCTTAAAACTTGGCTTCGATTTTGAAGAGAAATGAGAAGATTTTCGTACGAAAATGAGAGAGATAAAAGGTTTGTGAGAGTTTTGAGTGAAAGGGTATGGGTTATATCTGAAAATATGGTAAAATGGGACGTGAGAATGGGGGGGGATGGTTTTCTCTGCATTTCGGCCGAATAGTCAAGGGTGGGTGGTTTGGGTCAAAATAAATCAAACAATTTGTTTTTACCACTAATTTATTAATGGTATTAACATCTATTAGAGTTTTAAAGGGGGTAAATAAATTCGGTTTCTATGACACGTGAACCAGTAACTCCTAGAATTACCAAATGTGAACTGAGACAATGCTCGGTTTTTGTTAGTCCTTCATGTCCTTGTTTGTGAATTTAAGTAAATCACAAGAATAATTATAATGTAAAATTGTTTAATACATGTACGGATATTGACCTGAAATGTCGGGTGTCACATTATCCCCTTGTTAAAAGAATTTCGTCCCAAAATTCAACGTGTCATCTTGAACTGGTGTATCCTTAAACAAGGATGGGTATTTTGTTTTCATTTGGTCCTCTCGTTCCCATGTATACTCAGGACCACGTTTTGAGTTCCAACGTACTTTAACCAGTTTGATCCGACTACGTCTCAGCTTTTGAACCTTCCAATCTGATATCTCACTCGGTTCCTCGATGAAATGAAGTTTATCGTCAATGTGAATCTCGTCAGGCGGTATAATTAAAGTCTCGTCTGATAGACACTTTTTGAGATTTGACACATGAAATGTATTGTGTACGTTGCTTAGTTCCTGTGGTAGCTTGAGTTTATAGGCTACAGGGCCAACCCAAGCCAGTATTTCAAATGGTCCAACGTATCTAGGATTGAGCTTACCACGGTTACCAAACCTTGCAACGCCTTTCCATGGTGAGACTTTTAACATTACTCGGTCACCAATTTGAAATTCTAATGGTTTTCGTCTGTTATCAGCGTAGCTCTTTTGTCTATCCCGGGCCGCTTTCAGACGGTCCTTAATTTTGAAGATCTTATCAGTGGTTTCCTAGACAATCTCAGGGCCTGTCAAATGTTTTTCACCAACTTCCGCCCAACATAGCGGTGAGCGGCATTTACGACCATATAAAGCTTCAAACGGTGCTGCTTTAATGCTCGTATGGTAGCTGTTATTATAGGAAAACTCAGCTAATGGTAAATGAGTATCCCAATTTCCTCCGAAATCAATTACACATGCACGAAGCATATCTTCTAATGTCTGAATGGTCCTTTCGCTTTGACCATCTGTTTGTGGGTGATATGCCGTGCTCATGTCAAGACGTGTGCCCATTGCTTCTTGTAATGATTTCCAGATTCTAGACACGAATCTGCTGTCTCTATCGGAGATAATAGAAATTGGCACTCCGTGTCTTGCCACAATTTCTTTAACATAGAGTCTTGTAAGTTTCTCTGTCTTGTCAGTTTCTTTCATTGGCAGAAAGTGAGCAGATTTCGTTAATCGGTCGACAATTACCCATATGGTATCATAACCACTAGACGTCCTGGGTAATTTCGTGATGAAATCCATAGAAATCTGTTCCCATTTCCATTGGGGAATTTCAGGTTGTTGTAACAAACCAGGCGGTTTCTGATGTTCGGCTTTTACTTTTGAACACGTTAAGCATTTACTGACATATGTGGCAATATCTCCTTTCATATTGGGCCACCAATATAATTCTTTTAGATCTTTATACATTTTATCTGAACCCGGGTGAATGGAGTACCTGGACTTGTGGGCTTCGTCCATAACTAACTTCCGTAAGTTACCAAAACATGGCACCCAAATTCTATTCATGAAGTATAAAGTGTCATCTGACTCAGACTCCAAATGCTTTATCATTCCTCGTAGAGCTTCATTCTGAATGTTTTCTTCTTTAATTGCCTCTCGTTGTGCCATCCGAATTTGAGTAGTGAGATTTGTATGAATTGTCAATTCTAGGGCACGAACACGGAGAGTTTTAACTCGTTCTTTGCGACTTAAGGCGTCTGCTACGACATTGGCTTTTCCGGGATGGTACTTGATATCACAATCATAGTCGTTTAGTAGTTCTACCCAACGACGTTGTCTCATGTTAAGTTCCTTTTGATCGAAGATATGTTGAAGACTCTTGTGATCAGTAAAGATAGTGCATCTTGTACCGTAAAGATAATGTCTCCAAATCTTGAGCGCAAACACAACTGCACCCAATTCCAAGTCGTGGGTCGTATAATTCTTTTCGTGCACTTTTAGTTGTCGTGAGGCATATGCGATGACTTTGTCTCTTTGCATTAACACACAACCAAGTCCTTGGTGTGATGCATCGCAGTATACAACAAAGTTGTCGATTCCCCCAGGAAGGGATAAGATTGGTGCACTACACAACTTCTGCTTCAGTAATTGAAAAGCTGACTCTTGTTTGTCACTCCAATCATACTTCTTTTCTTTCTGGGTTAATGTGGTTAAAGGCAAGGCTATCTTTGAAAAATTCTCGATGAATCGTCTGTAATAGCCAGCCAAACCCAAAAATTGACGCACTTCTGTCGGAGTCTTTGGTGCTTCCCAGTTTTTGATCGCTTCAATTTTTGATGGATCAACGTGAATTCCTTCCTTGTTGATGACGTGTCCAAGAAAATGCACTTCTCGGATCCAAAACTCACACTTAGAGAATTTAGCGTAAAGTTTCTCGTTCCTGAGTAGTTCCAAAATTAATTTCAGATGATGTTCATGATCCTCCTTGGTTCGTGAATATATTAATATGTCATCGATAAATACAATCACGAATTTATCCAAGTATGGCTTGCACATGCGGTTCATGAGATCCATGAAGACAGCTGGTGCGTTCGTCAAACCAAATGGCATAACTAGGAATTCGTAGTGGCCATATCGAGTCCTAAATGCTGTCTTTGGTACATCTTCTTCTTGGATTCTTAATTGGTGATATCCCGAACGTAGGTCGATCTTAGAGTAGAAGCTAGAACCTTGTAGTTGATCGAACAAATCATCTATTCGAGGAAGTGGGTATCGGTTTTTGATTGTAAGCTTGTTTAATTCTCGGTAATCAATACACATCCTAAAGGTTCCATCCTTTTTCTTTACGAATAGGACCGGAGCTCCCCAAGGTGAGAAACTCGGTCTTATGAAACCTTTATCAAGCAACTCTTGGAGTTGATTTGATAATTCCTGCATTTCAGAAGGTGCTAATCGATATGGTGATCGCGCAACCGGTGCGGCTCCTGGTACCAAGTCGATTCGGAATTCAACTTGCCTCGGTGGTGGTAATCCAGGTAAGTCTTCAGGAAAAACTTCAGGATAATCCTTAACGATTGGTATATTCTCAAGTCGACGTTCCTCGGGTTTCTTCTCGATGACGTGAGCCAGGAATACGTAATAGCCTTTACGTAGATACTTACGAGCTTTCATGCAGTTTATCATCCTTAACGTTACTCCACTCTTCTCACCTTGAATCGAAAGAATTTCTCCGTTTGGGAGTGAAATTTGGACAATCTTCTCAAAACAAACAATCTCTGCATGATTCTTTGACAACCAATCCATGCCAATAACAACGTCAAAGCTTCCTAAGTCAACAGGTAACAAATCTATACTAAATGTGTGATTTTTAAGATATAAGGTACAACCTTGAATGACCTCTCCGGTATTAATTAATTTTCCGTTCGCTAATTCAATTGTATACTTTTGTTCTAGTTTGCTGGGCTTAATACCGAGTAGGGACTTAAAGTCATTTGACACAAAACTCAAATCAGCACCCGTATCGAAAAGTATAGAGGCATAGTGATTATTTATCGGGAACGTACCAGTGACAATGTTTGGATCTTGTCGTGCGTCACCAGCTCCCATCACAAATGCTCTTCCACGGGCCTGATTGTCGTTTCGGTTCTTCAACTTTGGACAGTCTTTTCTGAAGTGCTTTGGATCTCCACACTCAAAGCATCCTTGATTCATCCTTTCTGTTCCTGGGTTGACTTTTCCTGCTACTTGATTTATCTTGTTAGGGTTCGTATTGCTCCTACAGTTATGGGCCAGGTGCCCATACTTTTTACACTTCCCACATTGGATACACTTTTCGCTGTGATGATATCCACACTTGTCACACCTCGGTAATGTTCCAAGATATACATTTTGTCCCACAGTGTTGGCGACAAAGGCTTTCATAGTTTCAGGTCTCTTGTAAATTTGATTCTTGTTTTGGTTAATTGGTTTTCCAAACCATTTCCTCTTTTCCCCAGACCTTCCTTCCTCGGTCTCCTTCTTCTTAAACAAACCATCACGTACAGCATTATCCCTTAGTTTGAAAGCTAGAGTTATGGCGCTCTTGGCATCCATAGGGTTCGATGAAGTCACCAGACCTCGGATTTAAGGTGCGAGACCCCACAAGTATCTTTCAACCTTCTTGTATTCTGGGGTGACCATGTGTGGAACCAAGATTGCTAACTCATTGAATCGGTCAGTGTAGCCAGCAACATCATCTCCTGTCATTTGTAAATGCCACATTTCAGATTCGATCTTTTGCAACTCATTTCGAGGACAGTATTCCTCGATCATCATGGCTTTTAAGTCTTCCCATGACAACTCATATGCTGTCTGCCTTCCCAAAGTCTTTACTTGTGAATTCCACCAGGTTAAAGCTTTATCAGTGAGTGAGCATGTAGAATACTTCACCATGCAGTCAGCGGTGCATTCACTAATATCAATCACCGATTCCATCTTCTCTATCCATCTCATTAGTCCAACTGCACCCTCGGTGCCATTGAAGTTACGGGGTTTGCAAGATAGAAAGGTCTTGTAGGAGCACTTCCTAATTGGAGCATCTGTAGAATTACATGTCATAACGTCATTAATTCGGATCATGACTATATGTTATGGCTTATTTATGTTATTACCTCCAGAACCTCCGGAACCTCCGGCTGTACCGCTACCTCCTGTACCTCCTCCGCCGGTACCACTGCCGTTTCCTCCACCACTGTTTCGATTTGCTTCATACTGCTCCATAGCAGCAGCTACTCGTTGTGCTATGAGTTGTTCCACATTTGGGGAAATCGCCTCGTTGTTGTCACCAGTAGTGTTACAGGTTGTCCTACGCTTAGGTGCCATGACGTTCTTTCTAACATATCAATTAAAAAGAAACAACATTATATGACAATAATGATAGCTCATGACATAAGGATACAACAACGTCAAATGTAAACAACCATTATCACAACATAAACCATTACATACATAGTCAAAACATTCATAGTACATTGTTCCAAAGGACAAGGATACAAAAGAGATGGGTTCACATGACCTCATCAGTACTAAAGTTTTAAACTACTTAATGTACTACGGGCACAACCCGCCCGTAACAGGTTTAAAAGAAGAAGTGAGAGTACAATCCAATCATCATGGCAAGTCCTGCCATGACAAAACTAGCTCTCGCCACAAATTCTGCAGCCAACGTCCTTTCTTCCAGAGCCTCCACCCTGTCTCGGACCGTAACAGTGAATTGCCAATCCATGTCAGCTCTTAACTCTAGATAGTTTGTGGCACCCTGTATGTCTCGGGTGTGGTCCTCCAGAGTCTGAACTCGAGATCCGAGCCCTTGACGTAAGCGCATGGCTGCATCCCTATGTGCCCGAATATCATCAAGACGCTCTTCATGTGTACGAGTGCGTGCTACCAAGGTAGGCACTGTGAGTTCCATAGCTTCCCCAGTGTGGGGTAGGGGTGTTGGAGAGTTGGAAGACTCTCCGAGCTCAAAGGTAGATGGGATGCTCTCCATCTCCCTCCAACGGGCCAGAGTACGGGGCATCCAACGGATAGTTCCCACAGTAGGGTGGTTGCAGGGTCTTGGCCTAGGTGGTTCTTCACCAGCCACCAAGTCTTCTGGGTCACGGGCTGCTAGATTCCTTTTGCGTGGAAGTCGAACCTTCTTCCTAGCGCTTTGCACCTTAACTGGTCCTCCGCTTTTCTTTCGGTAGACGATAGGCGGTTTTCCCAAGGCGACTTTAGGTGGTGTGGAGCTACGGGTTTGTACTTGATTTTTGGGACGTGAGGCGGAAAATTCCTCATTTGATTCAATGTCAGAGACGGGATCAGAATGTGAATGTGACGACATGCTTGTGACTACAATATCCATATGACAAAATGACTGGTCATGCAATGCTTATGCAATGAAAACGTTTTAGTGAGTCATTTAGATTATAGACTAGGTTCTAATTTAGATTCCTAGTTCACTATAATCAATGGCTCTGATACCAGTTCTGTCACACCGCACCAAGGCGGAAACGCGAGGCGCAACGTTCATGGTTTCCAAAGCATATGATTACCGCAAACACATACATGATAAATGGAGACATTAACAAGTTTAATGTTTTACATTACAAAACATAATCTGAGTTTACAAAAAGTTAAGATTTCACAAATATGACTCAATTCAATGAGTTATACAAGGGAAATCCTCCTTGAGTAGTATCCATCGTGCATGCATGTAATCTACATTGCTAACCTTGAAATCATGTTCAGTTACCTGAAAAACATACTTAAAATCGTCAACACGAAGTTGGTGAGTTCACAGGTTTAATCAAATAGTTCTTTGTAAAATTCAATTGTTCGTAAATAGTTTCAGTTGTATGTGATAAACAGAATAAGAATTGTTGACCCATTTGTAAACTAGCTAGGAATACAAATAATATGTTCATACATGGGGCGTAACCAAACCTTGACATGTGTACACGCCCCTAATTTCGTTATTCAGTTCTATGCGGCCATAAATCCTCCAGATTGTGGTTAGCGCGACTAACCATGACCGGGAGACGTCACTCTCCATAGTACTATTCATAGGACCCTAGGCTACAGTTAATGGTTACTATGTTGTTCCAGGGGACTTTCGCGGCCTCCATTGTGTTGTTCTCATCCCATGTAAACATAAAAGTCATGTCTTATTCTCTTGTTATCCCATAAAATAGTTGAAGTATGTTTTTCCCCCAAATATTAGAAAACAGTAAAAAGAAAGGGGCCGTGAAACTCACCTTGTGTTTGTGTATATACTTGTAATAATATTTGTTGTAGTCAACCTTGACTATTTGTACCCTAGATACCAAGGGTAAATTGTTGTTAAGACCAACGTCTTAATTGTAAATTGTTCACCGACCTTGTAAATCTGATTGTGTTTGTTTAAATATCGTTTTAGTTTTCCAACAGATGTTTTGTTATAAAATAGTTTTGAGTTACTGCCCAACTGGGACTGTTGTACAGGTGTCGAAACTTCTTAGTTTCGATTGGGCATATGTGTGTCGAAACTACTTTGTTTCGATGGAGTGGTCAGGAGTCGAAACAACCTAGTTTCGATTGAGTAAAAGGTATCGAAACTCCTAGTTTCGATTGACCAACAGGTATCGAAACTCCTAGTTTCGATTGAGCAACAGGTATCGAAACTCCTAGTTTCGATTGAGAAACAGGTATCGAAACTCCTAGTTTCGATTACTGGACTTCTGTTTTGACAGAATCAGTCCGGCATATTTTTATGTTTTAAACTTGAATTCGACACACTCTTCTTGTTATCTTTCTTGCGTTTAAATAAGATGTAAGTTTAGTTACGGTTTTAAAGAACATAATATGAAAAATATCGAGTTTTTACCTTGAAAACAGTGATGAAGATGATGAGAGAAAACAGAGAATGGTCTCGAATCTTCTGTTAAACTTTCTTTAGAAACACTTGAAATCTTCTTAAAATACTGGATTGTGGTGGATTTTTACCTTAAAACTTGGCTTCGATTTTGAAGAGAAATGAGAAGATTTTCGTACGAAAATGAGAGAGATAAAAGGTTTGTGAGAGTTTTGAGTGAAAGGGTATGGGTTATATCTGAAAATATGGTAAAATGGGACGTGAGAATGGGGGGGGGGATGGTTTTCTCTGCATTTCGGCCGAATAGTCAAGGGTGGGTGGTTTGGGTCAAAATAAATCAAACAATTTGTTTTTACCACTAATTTATTAATGGTATTAACATCTATTAGAGTTTTAAAGGGGGTAAATAAATTCGGTTTCTATGACACGTGAACCAGTAACTCCTAGAATTACCAAATGTGAACTGAGACAATGCTCGGTTTTTGTTAGTCCTTCATGTCCTTGCTTGTGAATTTAAGTAAATCACAAGAATAATTATAATGTAAAATTGTTTAATACATGTACGGATATTGACCTGAAATGTCGGGTGTCACAGCACTCTTCATTAAACGGTCCACGATTACCCAAATGGTGTCATGACCTTTAGCGGTGCGAGGTAGCTTGGTTATGAAGTCCATGGTAATGTGTTCCCACTTCCATTCTGGTATATAGAGCGGTTGAATCTTTCCATACGGTTTCTGGTGTTCAGCCTTTACTTGCGAGCAAATCAAGCACTTGCTTACGTACTTTGTCACTTCGTGTTTCATTCCAGGCCACCAGCATTCCTTCCTCAGATCTTGGTACATTTTGTTGGTACCGGGATGGATAGAGTAACGAGACTTATGAGCCTCATCCAAGATTTTGGTCCTAAGCTCGCCACCTATTGGTATGCATACCCGCCCAAAACGTGTCCTAACACCAAGGGTGTTATATTCTAACTTGTCCTGTTGGCCAACCATTCTTTCCTTCTTTATGTTTTCTTCCTTAAGTGCTTCATCTTGAGCTCTTTCAATTTCCCTCATCACATCTGATGTTACCACCAACTGACAAGCTTTCACTCTAATAGGAGTAGGCACATCTTTTCTGTTTAGAGCGTCAGGCACCACGTTTGCCTTTCTAGGAGGCTATATGATTTCACAGTCATAGTCTTTCAATAGTTCCAACCATCGTCTCTGCCACATATTAAGTTCCCTTTGTTCGAAGAAGTACTTCAAACTTTTGTGGTCGGAGTAAATAGTAAACTTCACCCCGTAAAGGTAGTGCCTCCAGATTTTCAATGCGAATACAACAGCAGCAAGATCCAAATCATGATTCGGATAATTGACTTCATGAACCTTCAACTGTCATGATGCATACGCGATCACCCTCCTGCGTTGCATCAGCACGCACCCCAATCCCTGACCCGAAGCGTCAGAGTATACCACCAAGTCTTCATTGCCCTCGGGAAGGGCCAAGACTGGAGTTTGGGTTAGCTTCTCATTCAATTCCTTAAACGCCTCATCCTGGGTCGAACCCCATTCGTACTTTACCTCCTTCCGAGTTGTCACACCCTCAAATTTATTTACTTAATAAATAAATAAAGGTTGCAACGATTGGTTCATTACACGATAGCGGAAGCTATAATAGTGATTTCTAAGACTTGATTACATATACAATTACTAAAACTAAGTAATACAATGATCTAGACTTGAGACTTGATACTCTATGCCCTTCCAGTTACTAGGAATTAATCCAGCATAGCTAGCCTATTCCAATTGCACCATGGCTAAGGGTTACCTGAGAAACATACTTGAAAGTGTGAACACAAAGGTTGGTGAGTTCACAGAGTTAGTTATATCAGTGCTAGTAGTTTTTCCCGAAAACATGTACATGACTTTACCGTCATAAAACTAAGTAGTTTTCCCTGGAAACGTATACATGACTTAACCGTCATAAAATAAGTAGTTTTCACCAGAAAACGTATCCATGACTTAACCGTCATAAAATAAGTAGTTTTCACCCGAAAACATATCCATGACTTAACAGTCATAACATAATAGTTCTCACCCGAAAACGTATCCATGACTTAACCGTCATAAAATAAGTAGTTTTCACCTGAAAACGTATCCATGACTTAACCATCATAAAATAAGTAGTTTTCTCCTGAAAACGTATCCATAACTTAACTGTCATAAAATAAGTAGTTTTCACCCGAAAACGTCTTGACTTAACCGTCATAAAATAAGTAGTTTTACCCGAAAACGTTTCCCATGACATTACCGTAAAAAATAAGTACAAATAATTCTACACGCATATGATAAACGAAACAAGTGTTATTGATCCATTCGTAAGCTAGCTAGGCGTACAAATACCTATGTTCGTAAATGAAACCGTAACCAAACCATGACAAATGAATGCCCCGCCCTCGCTAAATCATGAGAATTAGACAATATGCGGTAATTCGGCCATGTGGACCCCCGGTTAGCGCGACTAACCATGACCGGGGGCGTCACCCTCAATTGTACTATCCATAGAATCACAGGCTAAGACCATAGCTAATGGTTACAAAAAAGTGTTAATCCGGGGACTTTAAGCTCTATATTGTTCCTCATGTACAACATAATATTAGTGTCTTGTTTCCTTGTGATATAAAAAATGTTTGCAATGTTTTATCAACAATGTTTCCAAATGTATTAAACAATAATGTAATACACAATGTGTAAGTATGTTTCTCCCACGCAGTTTACAAAGCATTAAAAAGTGAAAAGGGGGCCGTGAACTCAGCTTGTGTCCGATGAAATCCTAGCAAATAACAGTGTGTTAAAAGTTACTGTCTATCCGTACCCTAATCACACAAGGGTACTAATGTGTTAAGACTGCCCGTCTTAAATGCAAGTTGTTCACCCGACTTAACGAATCTCGTTAAGTATGCCTTTGTTTAGAAAAACAATGTTTTCATGTGACGACTCGTTGGTGACTATAGACGCTTAAATATTTTCCAAGAAAATATTATGTTTCCATATTGTTGACTTGTTAGGTGTACCAAAAATAAATATTATCTTTGCATCATAATATATTCATATTATCGTTTGCATATAAACATATAATTATTTCTTACCAATAATTATATAAAACCACAAATATCGTCCAAGTATATTCAATGCATGTCATTTATCCTACGTGCGTATAAACCTCGTTAACACGTCCACATGCAATTACTTGTTCCGAACGACATTTATTACTTTGTTTATGTTCGTCATGCCTTTATTTATACTAATATATGCATACGAGTATTCCAACAATTTGACATATGCTTAAATATGTTTCACGATAACATGTGATCATTTATTTTTAACCAAACGTCTTTAATCTCATGCACATAAATTCACCTATGATTATTCCATCATGATATATGCATATATGATTCTTATGATTACCAAATGTCTTAAACATTTTAATCATAGCAAGTTTCATGTTCAACACTTAACTATAATTTGCCAGTTCAAATTTTCTTTAATTGTTTCCTTTTATATTTTTCATGATCTATTTTCAAGGCATGAATATATTCCATTATTTCATGTATATACCTTTGATCATGTTTTTAGATTAACAACTTGACAACTATACAAATTTATATATATATATAAATATATACACATATATCATGGTCTCCTTATGCATAATCATACATATATCTTATCCATGTATATGTACACTTTTAACAACTTCCAAGTAAACAATAACTCTATATGCACAAACATATTCTTATCTCTAACCATCTTTCCAAGTTACCAACTTTAAACATACACATATATATACATATAAATCACGATTATATATATATATATATATATATATGTGTATATATATTCCACTTTTCATCAAGTATTAATCCACCCTTTTTAGATTATTAAACATGCTTTCAATTTAAAACCTAATCTTATCATCATGTGATCAAACAACATATACATATATACATACACAATATTTCGACCATATATATATTTGTACAAAAACGTAGTTTTTAAACTTAATAAGTTAAACTTTTTATAAAATCTCTTTAACTCTTTAAATCCTTTATTTTCATGGTGAACAACAAGCTTTAAACAAGAATAAAGATGAAAATAATGATTCGTGTCGGTTTCATACCGCTAGACAAAGCTAGGTGAAGAATCACGAGTAGAAGATGGTGATGACTCGATATACTAGCGAAACCGACCCTTGAACCTTCAAGAGCTCCTTGGATCTCCAAATTCTCTAGCTAAACTCTCTAACTTTTTGTTCTTGAACTTTAAAGAGTAAATGTGTTTGTGTGTATGTACATATATCGATATATATATGTATATATATATATAATGAAAGGAGGTTGAGTGTTGTATTGAACAAAATGATGACTAATGATGGTGGATATGATGTTATCCTTATCTATACTCGAGTAGGCATGGCTTTTATGACACAAGCATGGTACACCTGGAATAAGACAAGTGGGTGGCCCCGACTAGGCCATGCTTGGCCGAAATAGGGGTAGGGTGGGGGTTGGGTCTTGTCACATCAAGAGTCATCATTACTAAGCATGGACGATTTGACTTGATGTGATGTTGGCTTGGATGACACTTGAAAGGGCATGGGTTTTCATGATGACATAAGTATGGTGATGGGATTTGTGATGACTAGTGAGTAGCCCCACATTGGTGTTGTCACCTCATGTGTCATCATTACAATGTTTAGGTAGATGGTACTTAAGTAGTGTATACCCGGTAGGTGATTCCGTGATCTAATACCCGATGTATGACTTTTTATGATCGAATAACTTTATATATTTTGTATCTTGACTAGTTTTAATAATCTAGTAGTTAAACCCGGCATAGTTATTATTTTAACTATAATATACATGTATACACATATAAATAATTTAACGTCATGTAATAAACATTTAGAAATCGACTTTTAAGAGTTTAGTCACCAATATTTAAGTTTTCATATTATAACGCGTCACTAGACTTTATTTAAATAAAATTTTGTTAATCACCAACGAACGTACCTTAGTCATCCTAAAAATTACTAAAATATAATGTGTGTTCCTTTGCTAGACTCCTTAACAATACTTTGTCAAACAATAAACCAAGAAATATAAATTTTGAACGTGAATTCTTGAATATGGCTTTTGACCTGAAATACTGGGTGTCACATTCTCCCCATGTTTAAGAGAATTTTGTCATGAAATTCAGTTATTGTTATCTTGACTTGGAGTGTTCGTGAACATGGGTGGGTACTTGGCTTTCATTTGATATTCTCGTTCCCGCGTATACTCGGGGTCACGTTTTGAATTCCAAAGTACCTTAACCAATTTAACACGGCTATGCCTTGTTTTCTGAACTTTCTAATCTGTGACTTAAATGGGTTCCTCAACGAAGTGCAGCTTGTCGTCTATACGAATCTCATCAGGCGGTATAATTAACATCTCATCTTATAAGCACTTCTTGAGATTTGACACATGAAACATATCATGTACATCGCTTAGTTCTTGTGGCAACTTGAGCTTGTATGCTACAGGGTCAACCCTAGCCAATATTTCAAATGGTCCAATGTACCTAGGGTCAAGCTTGCCACGGTTGCCAAACCTTGCAACTCCTTTCCAAGGCGAGACCTTCAACATGACTTGGTCCCCAACTTGGAATTCTAATGGTCTTCGTCTGTTATTCACGTAACTCTTTTGCCTGTCACGGGCGGCCTTCAGATGATCCTTGAGTTTGAAAATATTGTCGGTGGTTTCCTGAATAACCTCAGGACCGGTTAAATGCTTGTCGCCAACCTCCGTCCAACATAGCGGTGAATGACACTTTCGACCATACAAGGCCTCAATGGAGCGGCTTTAACGCTGGTATCAAAATTGTTATCATATGAAAGATTAGCCAATGGTAATTGGGTATCCCATATTCCTCCGAAATTGTTTGTACACGCACGGAGTATATCTTCTAAAGTTTGACTGGTCCTTTCACCTTGACCGTCCGTTCGTGGATGACATACAATGTTTATGTCAAGGCATGTGCCCAAGGCCTCTAGTAATGATTGCCAGTTTCTTGATACGAATTGGCGGTCTCTATATCAAAGATAATGGAGACTGGCACACCTTGTCCAACCACAATTTTCTTAATACGTATCCTTGCACATTTCTTGGTTTTATCTGTCTCTTCGCTTGGCAGAAAGTGAGCTGATTTTGTTAAACGATCGACGATTACCCATACAGTGTCGTACCCGCTCGACGTCTTGGGTAACTTAGTAATGAAATCCATGGAAATCTATTCCTATTTCCATTGAGGAATCTTAGGTTGTTGTGATCACCCAGGTGGTTCCTAACATTCTGCCTTCACTGTCGGGTATCTCCCAATATAGATAGCAATTTGCCCTTTCATGTTTGACAACACAATAGAGTTCTTCGAGATCCCTATACGTTTTATTCGATCTTGGATGAACAGCGTACTTGGACTTATCGACTTCATTCATAACCACCCACATAGGTTACCAGTACTTGGTACCTAAACTTTTATTTGTATCATCCAACTTAGGCTCCAATTGTTTGATTTCCATTTACTTGGTAGTCTGTATTCGAAACCAAGGCGAATACTTCCCCGACTATTGATATTATTCATGCAAGAACCCCTTATTTGATTTCCCTTGATATGGTGGGGTTATGTGATACTCATTCCTGATAATGATAGAAATGGTGCCTGAGAATCTTGAGTGTATGCTGACACATACCCTCTATTCATCTACACATTATGATGCATAATAGCCAGTTCTCTATAGATCTTTGAAAGGAATTACTCGCCGGGATGTTCAGGTTTCAGTTGAAGATCATGTTGTAATGATACAATATGGAAACAAAACTTTATGGTTGTCCCTCCTATGCTTTTCGAAAGCATTTTCTCGGACTAAGACTTTATTCTTATTTCAGGTTTCGTGTTATCTAGGATCTTCCATTAAAATGGGTCATAATGGATTTAATATTTTGAAGTTCCCTATGTGCTCTTGCTAACAAAGTCCGAGTCTAATCACCGCTTTACCCTTCGCTTGTACCACCTTTCCAAGGCAGACCAGCCTTTGGGTTGTAACTTCCTTATATGTAAACTCATAGCATGACCACCATACTCTTGAAGTATGTAAGCCATACGAAGTTGTATGTTTATTTGGAATATTCACATTCCATTTAGGTGAGGAAATGAACAGCGATACTGTGAGAATGGTCTCATCGAATTAGTGCATTCCCCAAAATGGTCTATGGGTTTGTCAACCCATTAAGTTGGCAGGAAGGGTTGATGGCCAACTACTAGTCATACAGTGTGTCTACACTTCCCTAGCATTCGAATGTTACTTTGGTGACTTACCATTACGTATTTCACTCTTACCGGCCCTAGCCTGAAGTCCTTAGTACAAGGACTCAGGTCATAACATTGAGGTAATGAGTGTTAAACATCAAAATTTTGTATTTTTCATGAGCGTGCGTTAAGAAGTCATTTCTTAACAATAGATGCCATAGAGCTCCTTATTTATAGAAAACTTGGAGTGAGAGAGGTGACCACGCCTCTCCTCTAGGATAAAAACTGGGATCCATTCAACAAGATGATCTTTGGGAAAGTGCGGGTACAAAGGGTATCAAACTATCCTTCTTGAATCCTTGTGGACAGTGGTCTGTTGTGAACAACTCATGCTTACGTCCCTTATGCATATCATGAGCTAATGATATTAGCAAGAAATTCCGCATTTGGGACTCCTTTAAGTGTTTTGTACATCGTCCTTCTGTTATTGCCACAATAGTCGTTAGTCCACACTTAGGTTTCTTTGGCATTCGCTTGAGAATAAATCACGGTTTATTCATCACCGAAAGAATAGTCAGACTTAAAGGTGTACTGAATGTCAAAGGTTGTGAGAGCAACCCTGTTTGACCAATATCCTAAAATGTCAGATTACCTACTTGACTCATGTCGAGCTTCCACAATATCCCATAGATGCCATGTGTATGCGGGTCAGAATAATCTTCTGCCCCATTACTGAAGTTAGTGCATAGCACTCCTGGCGTAACTTTCAAGCAATTGTGAGACTGAACTGTATAATGGATCTTGAGATTACGCTATAATCTCCCACAGTAATTGTGAAAATATTGTAAGTGTTAGTTGTGGTAACGCTCAATTTGAAGCCTTCCTGACAAGTAGGATCTCAAAGAATGAATGTGCCAATTCCTTCGTCGTTCAGGACTCACTAAGGATTGGTTGAATTTAATTTGAATTTCTCTCGTTCCTCCAGAACTAGAAGAATGCTTTGTGAACACCTAATTGAGAATTCCGATTTGTTAAGATCCAATCCTTAATCAAGTGATCGAGAACACGGGTTAATCATTAGCTTGGACAGCAAGACTCACTAAAGTTCTCATGCACTGCAAATTATGATTACGTGTGCACCCGTAATGATAATATACTTTTCATGATCCCTGTAGTGTTCCATCTATCCCCATCTTTTAAATCAATGGGATTTGAAATGTTCATTAGGTCGTGTTTGCACACCTGTGTAGGAGTGTGTATTGTTCTATCGGATTACCCTTAATTATGTGTACCAATACTCATGAATCTGCCGAATATGGTTATTGCCTAATCAGGCTAATGGTAGAGAGGCACCACTAGTGTGTTTCAAGAATAAAATGTGTATGGAAGCCATGTACTATGTGTAGGGCAGAGATCCTCAAATCAGTTTCGAGCAACTCATGCTCCAAGTCTGTATGTATGGATCCACATGATCCTGATGAATGTCTGGGTCTCTTGACCCTTGGAGTTCTCTCCCATTTAGTCCCGCTTATCCACCACGGATTCCCTTCTGTCTGGGCAATCCTGTCTGCCATATCTCATGGCGAAAGTCTAGGCATCCGATCCGGTAACTTATGAAGGAGAGTATTTACACCGCACATATGTAAAAAAGAAAGCTGCCTCCACGGCTGGAGTAGTTGTAGGTGTGGTGCAGGTATCGGTACAGGTCCTGGTACGGGTTCAGCCTGTTGTGGTACCAAGATCGGTAACCGGCGATTACTACTGTCGTCGCCCAAGCTCAGCTCGTAACTCGATCTTCTAGGGTTGTAGTGTGCTGAGTACCCGTTATCCTTAATTCGTAATCCGAACAGTAACACTTTGTTGAGAAACCTTGTACGTGTTTATTATTTCCACGTCGTTGTTCGTGTTAAGTGTTAGTTACATGTGCCATGTAATTGTATTATGCGTTAGTGTAGCTAATGATACCCTAGTGTAACTCCATACACTAATAGTCTACACAAGTTGTTCGGCAACGGTTGGAATTCCCATACTCAAGTCTTAGGTGTTCTTAATGTGATGCAAGTCTTAGAAATCTTGGTCCCTAAATGAGTACGGTTAGAGCCTAGGTGTCACTAAGGAAATCTAATTCGCTAAAATCATTGCTCTGATACCAATCTGTCACACCCCTAAATATATTTACTTAATAAATAAATAAAGGTTGTAATGATTGGTTCATTACACGATAGTGGAAGCTATAATAGTGATATCTAAGACTTGATTACATATACAATTAATAAAACTAAGTAATACAATGATCTAAGTTCTTCTAGATCAACGATAGACTTGAGACTTGATACTTTATGCCCTTCAAGTTACTAAGAATTAATCCAGCATAGCTAGCCTATTCCAACTGCGCCATGGCTAAGGGTTACCTGAGAAACATACTTGAAAGTGTCAACACAAAGGTTGGTGAGTTCACAGAGTTAGTTATATCAGTGCTAGTAGTTTTTCCCGAAAACATGTACATGACTTTACCGTCATAAAACTAAGTAGTTTTCCCTAGAAACGTATACATGACTTAACCGTAATAAAATAAGTAGTTTTCACCTGAAAACGTATACATGACTTAACCGTTATAAAATAAGTAGTTTTCACCCGAAAACGTATCCATGACTTAACCGTCATAAAATAAGTAGTTTTCACCCGAAAACGTATCCATGACTTAACTGTCATAAAATAAGTAGTTTTCACCTGAAAACGTATCCTTAACTTAACCGTCATAAAATAAGTAGTTTTACCCGAAAACTTTTCCCACGACATTACCGTCATAAATAAGTACAAGTAATTCTAAACGCATATGATAAACGAAACAAGTGTTATTGATCCATTCGTAAGCTAGCTAGGCTTACAAATACCTATGTTCGTACGTGAAACCGTAACCAAACCATGACAAATGAATGCCCCTCCCTCGCTAAACCACGAGAATAAGAAAATATGCGGTCATTCGGCAATGTGGACCCCCGGTTAGCGCGATTAACCATGACCGGGGGCGTCACCCCAATAGTACTATCCATAGAATCACAGGCTAAGACCATAGCTAATGGTTACAAAAAGTGTTAATCCGGGGACTTTAAACGCTATATTGTTCCTCATGTACAACATAATGTTAGTGTCTTGTTTCCTTGTTATCATATAAAAAATGTTTGCAATGTTTTCTCAACAACGTTTCCAAATGTATTAAACAATAATGTAATACATAATGTGTAAGTATGTTTCTCCCCCGTAGTTACAAAGCATTAAAAAGCGTAAAGGGGGCCGTGAACTCACCTTGTGTCCGATGAAATCCTAGCAAATAACAGTGTGTTAAAAGTTCCTGTATGTCCGTACCCTAATCACACAAGGGTACTAATGTGTTAAGACTACCCGTCTTAAATGCAAGTTGTTCACCCGACTTAACGAATCCTGTTAAGTACGCCTTTGTTTAGAAAACCAGTGTTTTCATGTGACGACTATTTGGTGACTATTATTCCAGTCTAGACACTTAAATATTTTCCAAGAAAATATTATGTTTCCATATTGGTGACTTGTTAGGTGTACCCAAAATAAATATTATTTTTGCATCATAATATATTCATATTATCGTTCGCATATAAACATATAATTATTTCTTACCAATAAATATATGAAACCACAAATATCATCCAAGTATATTCTATGCATGTCAATTACCCTACGTATGCATAAACCTAGTTAACACGTCCACATGCAATTACTTGTTCCGAAAGACATTTATTACTTTGTTTACATTCGTCATGCATTTATTTATACTAATATATGCATACGAGTATTCCAACAATTCGACACATGCTTAAATATGTTTCACGATAACATGTAATCATTTATTTTTAACCGAACGTCTTTAATCTCATGCACATAAATTCACCTATGATTATTCCATCATGATATATGCATATATGATTCTTATGATTACCAAATGTCTTAAACATTTTAATCATAGCAAGTTTCATGTTCAACACTTAACTATAATTTGTCAGTTCCAATTTCTTTAAGTGTTTCCTTTTATATTTTCCATGATCTGTTTTCAAGGCATGAATATATTTCATTATTTCATGTATATACCTTTGATCATGTTTTTAGATTAACAACTTGACAACTATACAAATATGTATATATATACACATATATCATGATCTCCATATGCATAATCATACATATATATATACCTTTCGGTTCTTATCCATGTATATGTACACTTTTAACAACTTCCAAGTAAACAATAACTCTATATGCACAAACATATTCTTATCTCTAACCATCTTTCCAAGTTACCAACTTTAAACATACACATATATACATATAAATCACGATTATATATATATATATATATTTATATATATATATATGTATATATATTCCACTTTTCATCAAGTATTAATCCACCCTTTTTAGATTATTAAACATGCTTTCAACTTAAAACCTAATCTTATCATCATGTGATCAAACAACATATACATATATACATACACAATATTTCGACCAGATATATATATATATATTTGTACAAAATCATAGTTTTAATACTTAATAAGTTAATCTTTTTATAAAATCTCTTTAACTCTTTAAATCCTTTCTTTTCATGGTGAACAACAAGCTTTAAACAAGAATAAAGATGAAAATAAAGATTCATGTCGGTTTCATATTGCTAGACAAAGCTAGGTGAAGAATAACGAGTAGAAGATGGTGATGACTCGATATACTAGCGAAACCGACCCTTGAACCTTCAAGAACTCCTTGGATCTCCAAATTATGTAGCTAAACTCTCTAACTTTTTGTTCTTGAACTTTAAAGAGTAAATGTGTTTGTGTGTATGTACATATATTGATATATATATATATATATATATATATATATATATATATATATATATATATAATGAAAGGAGGTTAAGTGTTGTATTGAACAAAATGATGACTTATGATGGTGGATTTGATGTTAGCCTTATCCATACTCGAGTAGGCATGGGCTTTTATGACACAAGCATGGTACACCTGGAATAAGACAAGTGGGTGGCCCCCACTAGCCCATGCTTGGCCAAAATAGGGGTAGGGTGGGTGGTTGGGTCTTGTCACATCAAGAGTCATCATTACTAAGCATGGACGATTTGACTTGATGTGATGTTGGCTTGGATGACACTTGAAAGGGCATGGGTTTTCATGATGATATAAGTATGGTGATGAGATTTGTGATGACTAGTGGGTGGCCCCACATTGGTGTTGTCACCTCATGTGTCATCATTACAATGTTTAGGTAGATGGTACTTAGATAGTGTATATCCGGTAGGTGATTCCTTGATCTAATACTCGGTGTATGACTTTTTATGATCGAATAACTTTATATATTTTGTATCTTGAGTAGTTTTAATAATCTACTAGTTAAACCCGACATAGTTTATAATTTAACTATAATATACATGTATGCACATAAAAATAACTTAACATCATGTAATAAACATTTTGACATCAACTTTTAAGAGTTTAGTCACCAATATTTAAGTTTTCATATTATAACGCGTCACTAGAGTTTATTTAAATAAAATCTTGTTAATCACCAACGAACGTACCTTGCGGATTATGATTGCTTATTCCTTAGTAATCCTAAAAATTACTAAAATATAATGTGTGTTCCTTTGATAGACTCCTTGACAATACTTTGTCAAACAATAAACCAAGAAATATAAATTATGACCGTGAATTCATGAATATGGCTTTTGACCTGAAATACTGGGTGTCACATTAGTTAACTTTGTCAACGGCGAAGCTATTTTCGAAAAATCCTGGATGAATCTCCGATAGTAGCCCGCCAACCTCAAGAAACTGTGAACCTCTGTTGGCGTCTTAGGAATATCCGTATCTCTTACTGTCATTATCTTTGCTGGATCAACCATAATGCCATTCGGGTTAATGACGTGACCTAGGAATTGGACTTCCCTAAGCCAGAACGCGCATTTGGAGAACTTAGCATACAACTTTTCCTTCTTAAGAGCCTCCAACACCTCCTTTAAGTGACATGCGTGATCACCCTCATTCTTGGAGTAGATAAGGATATCATCGATGAACACAATTACCGATCGATCCAGCATCGATCTACATACCCTTTTCATCAAATCCATGAATACTGCGGGGGCGTTTGTCAATCCGAAGGACATCACGCGGAACTCAAAATGTCCATAACGCGTGCGAATTGCGGTTTTCGGTATGTCTTCTTCCCTCACCTTCAACTGATGGTACCCGGATCGAAGGTCGATTTTTGAGAACCAACATGCGCCTTGCAATTGATTGAACAGGTCGTCGATCCTTGGTAGAGGGTACTTGTTATTCACGTTACATTTATTCAACTCCTTGTAGTCGATACACATCCTCATAGAACCATCTTTCTTTTTCACAAATAATACTGGAGCACCCCAAGGCGAGATGCTCGGTTGGATAAATCCTTTCTCAAGTAACTCGTCTAGTTGTGCCATTAGTTCCTTCATCTCCACTGGTGCTAGTCGATATGGAGCCTTATGTAACATCCCAAAAATAAAACGACAGTTATAATAACGGAATAAACGAACGAGGCATGGCGGGTCGGGTCGGATGGGTCAGCTGGCTATAAATAGCCTATGCCACCCTTTTTCTCTCATTTGCAACTTTTAGAGAGAGAAACCGTAGAGAGAGAAAGTTGGCGGATCGACCCGAGACTTCAGCAAAGTGTTACTCCATAACTCGTGAGAAGAACCTCCGGATCAGAAACTCGATTCTGGTAACGATCCAATCTAAATCTGAGTTTTAGTTCGTTTTTGGGTTTTTCGGGTTTTGAGTGAAAAGGTAAGGTTTGAACGGATGAAACTGAAAGATAATCATGGATTTGAGTTCCTTAATAGAAAACGAACGTTTTGAATGCAACAGGTTCGGGATCTTGACATGATCAGACCCGAATGCGAAAGTTAGGGTTTTTCGCGAAGAACAGGTCGTGCGCACTTGCTAAGTGCGCACGGAGCAGGTCATGCGCACTTGCTAAGTGTGCAGGAGGAGGGACCTGTGCACTTGCTAAGTGCGCAGGAAGCAGGGTCTGCGCACTTGGCAAGTGCGCAGACATCAGAACTGATTAAGTGAAGTCAGTATGTTAGAATGGTTAAACCGTTAGAGTCGGGATTGGTCTGATGTGTATTTAACTAATCAATTCAGATCGGAAGTGACGTTGTTGGACCTTCGTTTAGGAAAACCCATATTAGCGTATCAGGTGAGTTCTAGAGCCCTCTTTTAAATGTTTTGTAAATGTTTTTGGGCTGGTGTGCATACTTACGAAATGATGTTTAACGAAATGATGTTTAACGAAATGATGTTTTAACGAAACGATGTTTACGAAAGGAAAGGTTTTGAAGTGTTTTTGTCAAAAAGGGTTACGAATGCTTTACGAACGGTCTAAATGAGGAAATGTTTAATGAGAATAGAAAGAGGTAAAGGATTTAAAGAAGTCATTACAAATCTAATCTATTGAATGAATGGAATTGACGAATGAAGTCTGGGAATGAGATTCCCAGCCTTGTGGTAGATTATGGACAGCGAGCCATAGTTGCCACAAGAACAACAGGGGCAGTATCTCTATGGCATGTCAATGGTTATGATGTTGTACAACTGGTAAGGGAGTAACGACGGTTACTCAGGGGTTAACGTGACCCTATGTAAGGTTAAATTATGATCCGACGGTGTCATGGCCGTGAGCCATGGCCGTCGATGGAAGTTGTCGGTTTATGGACATGAGAGCCATAAGGGCAACTGAATGGGTATTGTCGGTCCTCGCGCAGTTAGCCTTGGGGGCAATACCAAAAGGGAATTGACGGAATGTATGGTATTGTCGGTCTTCGTGCAGTTAAGCCTTAGGGGCAATACCATACTAAATGACGGAACGAAGGGTAACACAGATTTAGATAATAATGTATGACTTAAATGAATGTTAAAAGTTTTAATGAACGATCCATTTAACGGTGTTTATGATTATGATGTTGATGATGATATGGGTACGAAACCTTTTTAAAGATGTTAGATTATTACATGCTTTTGAGAAAGGTTTTACTAAATGAATGATACATTTTTGGCAAATGTTGATGTTAAAGTTTTTATGAAATGCTAGAACTCACCAGCGTAGCTGACTTTTTAGTATGCACATTCAGGTTAAGGCAGGTATGGACGATGGACGGTGATGCTTGGCAAGCAAGAAGAGTTACCCGGTCGATCATGAAGACTGGCATCCCGTTATGAGTTGTTTATGTTAAGTTTATGTATTTGACAATGTACGCTTCCGCATGTATGAACAAGTTTTTAGTTATGTTGAATGAATGATTCCGCTGCGTTATTTGATATTCATGTTTAAGAACTGTTTGTGAATGAGTAAATCCAACGAGTGAGGCCTCCCGGGTTTGGGGCCTTACACCTTAGCCACGGGCTGGACATCTGGTACTAAGTAGATTCGGAACTCGATCTCTCCTTCGGGTGGTATCCCAGGTAAATCCTCTGGAAACACCTCTGGGTACTCGTGTATATCGTCTAGTTCCTTCACTTCCTTACACTTTTAAATCACGTACACCAGATAAGCCTCGCATCTGCGCCTTAGGTAATCTGCTGCCTTAATCATTTAGATGACGTTAGGCATCGGGGCATCACGATCTCCAAAAACCTTGATTTCGCTACCATCTGGAGCCTTGAATCGGATTATCTTTCATTTACATATGATTTGTGCTTCGTTGGTAGTTAACCAATCCATACCCAACACGACATCAAACCCTCCCAAAACCATAACAAACAATCTAACAGGGAACCTATGACCTTCTATTTATATCGTGGAGTTGTCAACTACATCGGTCACTCTCGCAGTTCTACCCTCAGCGGTTTCTACACTAAAGGCTCATTCTATTTTACTAACCGTCTACTTTACTCGTTTATAGAAAGCGGTCGATATAAAACTTTACTTGCACCCGAATCAAATAATACAGAAACAAAAGTGTTGTCAAGGATGAACGTACCTGATGCCACATCGGGGTCTGCCCTGGCTTGGTCGTGCGTCAGTGCGTAAGCTCGGGTCCTTGCCAGAAGCCTTTCATCCTTCTTTTCAGTGCTCTTCCCTTTCCCAGTTTCCCCCATTCTTGGCTTTGTGCAGTCCCTAGTCAGATGCCCCGTTCCCCCGTAGTTATAGCACTTGTAGAGCTGGGGACATTCACGTGAGTATGTCCAGTTTTGCCACACTTGAAGCATAGATTGGATCCCAGTCTGCACTCACCCATATGTTCCTTCCCACACTTATTACACATTGCTATCTCCTCCACCCGAGCCCTCTTATCATGATCCCCAAACATCTTTCCACCTGTTCGTTTGTTTTGGAAGCTCGGTTTCTTTTTGGGTTCCTCAATGGCAACATCATTTAGTGCCAGGTCATCATACACTACACCACTGAGTTCCACCACTGAATCGTAGGTGCTAGGGGTGTTTGCTTTGATGAAAGTACGGACCTTATCCGGCAAACATTGGATGTAGCAAGCAATTTTTTTCTCTCCTCAGTCATGATCATATGCGGCACCAGACATGCCAGTTCATGGAATCTGGTAGTGTATTGCCTATGTGTTTTACTTCTGGCTTTAAATCTCAGAAACTCTCTTTCCACCTTCTGGATTTCATTCCTCGGGCAGAAGTTCTTGATCACCAATGTTTTCAAATCGTTCCATAAAATTGCGTCAACCGTCTCGTCCCCCTTAACTTGACGTACACCTTCCCACCAATGGGATGTTTCCTCCCTCAAGGAGTTAGCAGCAAATTTCACAACTTGGTTTGCTGACACTCGCTCAGACGGATGGCTGCTTCCATACGTATCGCCCCGTCAAAAGTAGCTACCACGTCTTTCTTTCCGGTCAGAATCGGCGGGTCGCACGCCTTGAAGGACTTATAGTCGCAACCGCGAGCAGGCGGTGCGTTAACTGCCTCAATGATCGGGGCATCAGCTGCCGTGTTGGACCCGCCCGCCTCATTAGCCTTCTTTAATGTTTTTGCCAGCAGGTCTAACAAGGTAGCTTTCATCAGCTCAGTAAACTCGCGTGCCAGGGCCGCCTTCACTTCCGGTTTGAAATTGAAGTGTTGTTCTTCCACGGGAGTCCGTTCAGTTCCATGCATGCTGATTTCCGGCTCCGTGTGGACACTTCCCTATTTACTGTACTCCTGACGAGCAGGAGTCCTACTACGATCTCCGGTACGGCCCCCACCACGCCTTCCGCTCTTTCGTCCTGCCATTTCGTTCTATAAGACAAGGAATCTAATGTCATCATGGTAGTTAACAAATAGAATTCAACAAGTACTGCAAGATGTTAGTATACACTGGCCATATGCAATTAACCATTACACTGCCTTTTGATTTCCATTTGACCACCTTTTTGATTTCATCAGAACACATGTCCTAATCTATTACTTTCTAAGGCATACTACATAAACATACTCTACTTCTTTTTTTTCATACCTGATGCTGTGGCTCGAGTTACCCGTACTAGCATCCGCTTTCGGTCCTATTCACAGTTTAAGTTCAGACACTGGAGGTGTCCGAATCTCTCAAACTATTGCTCTGATACCAACTTGAAAGGCCCCAAACCCGGGAGGCCTCACTTGTTGGATTTACTCATTCACAAACAGTTCTTAAACTTGAATATGAGATAACGCAGCGGAAAAACTTTCATTTAAACATAGCAGTAACATTGTCAGACATGCGGAAGTGTAAACATTATCTAAAACATTCATTACATAACATAAATATAACGTAATGGGATGCCAATCATCGTATCTGCCGGGTAACTCTTCATTGCTTGCCAAGCTTCACCGTCCCTCCGTACCTGTCCTTAACCTGAATATGCACACTAAAAGTCAGCTACGCTGGTGAGTTCTAGCATTACATAAAACTTTAACATTGACGTTTGCCAAAAACATAACATTCATTCATTTACTAAAACCGTACGTAAAAACATGCAATAACTTAACATCATCAAAACCTCATAATCATATCATCATAACATAAGTCAACATGAACCGAATCTGCGCCTTTTCGTAACCGTCAATTCCATTCATCGCATATTGGCGGAGAAACCCCGAGGCACGCCACCACTAGGCCCTTCGACACCGTACATTACCTATAGGCGGAGAAACCTAGGGCCGATACCCCAAAGCTGTTCGACACCAGAACCTTAGGAACAGTACCACAAGGATACACGTATCTTCACCTTAAGCACGACGTTCCAAAGGATAGCACGTACCTTCACTTTAAGCACTGTTCCCTCGCAGGGAATAGTACCTTCAAATGGGATCCTGGTAATCCCATGGAGACCGTCGTCACCCCTTTATTCACCCAATTGTACAATAGTTGGTCAGCCACAAAGGCCCCTAAAAGGTAAGGCCCATAACATACCTGCATACCTTATTTCCCGAAAGAACTCGTGGAAGATTCGTTCATTTTGTGACTTTTATCAAAAATAACCATTACTGCCTTTACATCATTTCAGTTAAAGCATTCGTACGTTTTATTATAAAACATTTCATCATTAAACCGTTCATAAACCATTCATAAACCTCTTTGGCAAAACACTTCATAAACACATTTCAACTTTTTTTTCGTAAACATCATTTCATAAAAAATCATTTCGTTAAACATCATTTCGTAAGTGTGCACACCAGCCCAAAACATTAATAAAACATTTAAAAGAGGGCTCTAGAACTCACCTGATAAGCTAATCTGGGTTGTCCTAAACAAAGGTCCAACAATGTCACTTCCGATCTAAATTGATTAGTTAAATACACATCAGATCCTATCCCGACTCTAACGGTTTAACCATACTGAACTAGGCAAACATACTGACTTCACTAACCAGCAATTTATCCCCATCGACCTGTGTAAGGCCCCAAACCCGGGAGGCCTCACTTGTTGGATTTACTCATTTACAAACAGTTCTTAAACTTGAATATCAAATAACGCAGCGGAAAATTTCATTTCAAATATAACATTGCATCGTTCAACATGCGGAAGCGTAACATTGTCTATTACATAAACATAAAATAACCAACTTCATAACGGGGTGCCAGTCTTCATATCAGCCGGGTAACTCATCAAGCCGCCCAACATCACCTTCCATTATCATAACCTGCCTTAACCTGAATGTGCATATTAAAAAGTCAGCTACGCTGGTGAGTTTTAGCTTTTCATAAAACATTAACTTCAAATATTTGCCAAAAACATAACTTCATACTTCATTTAATAAAAGCGTACGTAAAATAATGTAATAACAAAACATAACACATCATAACCCATAAGTCAACGAACATATCGAATTTGCGCCTTCTCGTAACTGTCAAATCCAAACATCGCATACTGGTGGAATGACCTAAAGATCACCACCACTAGGCCCTTCCACCGTACTGTCCTTCGGGCGGGAATCCTCGGGCCCGATAAGTTTACCACCGAACTTCAAGCACGGTACCACAAGGATGACATGTACCCTGGATTATCCGTGTAAAGTTTATAGATCAAGTCGCTCATTCAATACACCCCCCAAACTCTTACGTGTACACACACACACAATCCTACATTCTTGAATCAGTATAAAAGATTAAAACCTTGTATCTACTCACTCCTTTGTATACATACATACATATATATTAGCCATAACACAAAATAGATACGTATAAATTTAAGGTTTTAAACAAAAGTCAAACCACATACACACACACACACATATATATATATATACACACACATATAAACATATAGATGCAATTTAATGGTTTGAACCCCCAAACCGTTCGAACCCTTAACTTGTAATACATACATTGCAATATTGACATTTAAACCTTCCAATTGAACATATTCAAGTTATTGAACCCCATCCTCATCAGTTTTGACTTTTGAAGTCAACACAGCCCAAGAAACACCACGATTCAAGGCTGCCCTTGATTAAAATTGTGTAATTATACTTCCCATACGCGAATATTCGATCATACACCATCCCCAGGCTCAACTAGAGTTGCAATTTGATCCAATTGCGCGGCCTATTTCTGTATTCCCACACGTTTGACTATCCAGAGTCAAACAGGCCAAATCTTTGCTTTCCAAGGCCGGATTCGAGCAAGACAGTTGTCATGGACTCCCTAAGCATGTGTAATCAATTATAGTCCATACCCAGGCCCGATCCAAGTGTCAATTGATCTAACCCGCGGCTAGGATTTGATTTTCGAATGGTTTGACTTTTTAAAGTCAAAACCATGTTTAATCAATCCCAAATCAAGGGATTCGGGTGAAATCAATCCCACAAATCACGCGCAATCGACCCTCGTACGTATTCAACTCTGAAACAAGTCCAAATTCATCTGCGGCTGAGCAATTGACGCGTGAATTATGTATGACAACCGTTGTACATGAGGCACAATCGAATCGGGCTTTAAAGCTGAGTTTGAACAAATCTTTATACACCCACACCATCACATACTCTCATACAAGCTCTCTGAACCTGAAACACATCCCACATCACCTCTGTAACGAGATCAAGCTCCAAGAACAGCCGGCCAAAGTTTCCAGCCGTTCTCCTTTGTCCTATAATCAAATCAAGTAAGTCCAGTGTCAATCGAGTCGTTTTTGCATACTTATCAAAAGCGCCATATCAATTTACAAGAACTGAATCAAATTGAAACATTTTTAAATCTGGGGTTCATGTTCTTTGGGTGGTAAACCGAATTTGGGGCTCGATCAATGTTTTCCATAAAAATAAATGGAATCCTAAACTGCCAGCGAAACCACTTAGCTCGGCTGGTAAGTCCCTGCACCACGAGCCAAGTGGCATGGGTTCGAAACCCACAACCCGCGCCTATCCGGCTTCTTTTTACACGTCTTCCCTTCACCAAACCGACCCCCTTTCCTTTATCTGTTAATACGTATCCGGTCGAGATTTGTACACGGGTTAGTGACTTTGGTCCGGTGGTAAGACTCGTTTGCAACACAGAATCCACCCAGGTTCGAACCGGGTGGCATTCTTTTTATTTTAAAATCTTTTTTAAAGCATTATTTAATTTATTAAAAATTATATTTATAAACCTAATATCTTTTAGAACATACCGGCTCGATAAATTATCACTTTAAACATAAAACCACTATTTTTACAAATGTAATTATGTAGAATCCTATTATTTGTTGATGTTTCTTTATATATTTTACTAAAAAATATATATATTAGGATTTTAAACCCTATTTGGATCATAAAACTGTTTCTAAATATATAAATATATATATATATATACACATTTCTATATTTTCTTTAGGGAATATGCTATTTTAAATAAATTATGAATTCATTTTTACAACCCACTCAGAGTTTAGACTAATTGGTACAATATCTTTTTTTATATTAATATATATATTTATTTTGACACATTTTCATAAATAAATAATAGAGAATAAATTTAATTTTTTAAATTATATTTGATTAAATATAATCCACACTACCCTTCCTAAAATAAATAAATAAAAAGAAATTTATTTATTTAATCATTTATTCAAAGTAAACCCTAAAGCCACTCACTAATAACTTTGAAACTTACATTTTTCATTTAAAACTCTTATTCAAATACCAACACAAAACACATTCCTTACATGATGTAACACAAACCCTTTGTACAAGTTCTTATACTCATATCCAGTAAAACCCTAGACTTTCTTTAGACTTTGTACACAACACCAATACAAGTTCATACATTTACACTTTAGGTCAAACCCAGTGACCTAAAAAACATCATTGCTATCTATTCCCTTGTGCAATCTACATCTTTAATACAAGTGTGTTTTACATAGCCCCTTTTTACATTCTTGCACTTTTGGGTTGAAACATGATTCTCTTTACAATCTACTATGCAATTACATATATACAATTCTTCAATATGACTCTATGTGCTTACTTGTGCTTTATTCTTGAATGCTTTAGTTAAGACTACATATACATGACACATTATTACAATCATTAACTCATTACAAGCCAACGATAACATTGATAGATCTATTGTGTCTGACAAACCCACCCAGGTAGGGTGAGTGTTACCGATATTACACTAGGCTAAACACTTGTTGTTAAGCCCTTCATTAGGATAACATTGGTATGTTATGCCCTTCATTAGGATAACACTTATGTGTTATGCCCTTCATTAGGATAACCTGTGGGTTATGCCCTTCAGTTTGATTGTACACTAGCTTAACTTTGGGTTCTCCATAAATGCCTTGTAAAACATATGTCATATGAATTGTATTAAACATTGAAATCTATTGATTCAAAACCTATATATGATCACCAACTTTTTAGTTGACCTTGTTTTTAATCATGTTTCAGGTACGATTATTTGAGTTGATCAGGATTGCTTCACTTAGGTTGTGGACCTAGCTAATTAATCAAATAGAATTTGTTATGTACTTCCAATTCATGTACTTGATGAATGTTGTTTGTTTTGAATGAAGAATTAAAATGGGATGCTTTAATATATTACAACATAGCTAACCATGTGCTTATGAACAGTCTACATGTCCCGCACCGACGTTTCCACCGTCGATTCGGGTGTGACAGTGTGACACCCACATCCCGGATCACCCGAGATGCCGGTCACTTGTTGGATTTACTCATGAACATATAGTAAACAGAGATCATACACAACGGAAGACTTTAAAATACTATATTTATATCATAAACCTTGTCTTAATGTACATTCTAAAGAAAGTACAAACATTTCTATTCTAATTCCAGCCTGCCAGAGAATGCTAGATAGCCCATCACATGCCTCTACTCTAGCCCCTTGTCTTTACTGCAGGAGGCTACGTCTTTACCTGATATACATGCTTAAACATACGTCAGCTTACGCCGGTGAGTTCTAAGTTTTAGTCAAAATATCTTTGACCTTTGTCTCATACATATATGGATTTATATGGCACACATTTAAAACATCACATTAACTTCTTGCCCAAACATAATACTTTAAACTTGCACACTTGCCTTTCCGAGGTCACGTTAACCTCCAAGCGGTCGTCACCACTTATACATACCCTTGTACAAGGTGCCGTACTATATTCCACAAAGGAATGCAGTATATCTCTACGTCTTAAGTTGCAAGATATTATGTGGCATTTGGCCAGACGTGGCAAAACCTTTCCTTTATTTACAGACCAATATGGTCAAAATGTTTGACATGCCAAAACATGCCAAAACTCTATCTCTTTCTCTTTACTCTTTGTCAAGAAAATAAATGTCAAGACCTCTACAAGTCAAGGTAAAACCCTGACTCCTCTATCATTACTTATCTGGGCTTACCATGATAGGTTCTAAAACGTTTTACGTGTCAAAACCATTTTCTTTCTCAAAAACCTTATAATGTGAATTCATGCCAAAAGGCAAGTTTCCATTCTAACCATTCCTTTCAAAACCAGTCCTTGTCCTAAATCTTCGTAAATGTTTCTCCATGGTATATTAAAGAAGACAAGGTGGTTATCCTCCCATAGTAGTACCTCCAACAGAGACGTTCCCAGGAAAGAATGACGGGTCCAGGAGGGATTTATACACCACTCTTTCCTTAGACATAACATTCTGTTTGCCAGATAACTACATACCGGTCAGATGGTTACCCAACGCTTCATTGATATCTCATGAATACTCCGTTACTTAGTTTTAAGATTTAGACATGTTTTATACATAACCTCTTGCAACATGAATGCTATCCCAAATTTTTAAATCAAGGTATATAGCATTTATGTAAATCTTTATAGCATACATACCGGCCCAAATCATTTAAAGTAAAACATTAAAAAGGGCCTCATAGAACTCACCTCTAACTTCCTTTTCCTTCACACGGTTCTTTCGTGCTAATGTAAACAGCACAACGATTGGGACCAGGGTCCTAAGTCATTATAACATTACATAATAATAAGTTCCTAGCTTAACCAAGTCATTAAGAACTAGGCAGACCCTTACCTCAGAACTATCTCCTGCGTATTGGGGTTGAAAAACTAGAAACCGGGCTTCTCTAAGTGAACCGGGGCTCCGGGCACGCTTCCCTAGATTAACTAGGTGTTTTGTGAGTTAGTTTTCAGCTTGAAGTGTTCTAAAAATGAGCTCTAGGTCCATCTATTTATAGGGTGCTAGACAAGCCCGTAGCGGACCGCTGAGACTTAGGGTGGCGGTCCGCCACCTGTTGAGGATGCTTATTCTGGATTGGGGCACACGTAGCGGACCGCTGTGCTTCATCGTGACAGACCGCTAAGGTTATTGCGGCTGGCGGACCGGTAAGGATCTAATGACGGTCCGCTATAGGATTCCACGCGCCCGTTTGTCAGCTGACACGTGTCACCTCCTCATTATTCCCTTGCTCCCTACGTAGCGGACCGCTAACCCTTCAGGTGGCGGTCCGCCACCCTTTATCTTTCACTTTTTCTCATTTTCAGCCCTTGGATTTTGAATTAAATACAACCTAACCCCTTGTACTTTAACATAATGCCATTTAAACCTCTAGGGTTTCATCAATTGACCATTTTAGTCTTTCAACATATATTTCTTTAAAAAAATTGGGGTGTTATAAATCTACCCCCCTTACAAGGGTTTCGTCCTCGAAACCGAACACTTACTCGAATAAGTAGGGATAAGACTACCTCATCTCTTCCTCTGTCTCCCCTGTGGCTTTAGATCCCTTTCGATGTTGCCACTGAACTTTAACTAGCTTGATTACTTTATTTCGTAATCTCTTTTCTTTCCAGTCGAGTATAGCCACTGGCTTCTCGACATAATTCAATCTTTCATCTACCTCTATATCATTCAGTGGTACATGAGAGGTTTTGTCTGCCAGACACTTTCGTAAGTGTGATACATGGAATGTTAGGTGGATTCCACTCAACTCTTGTGGCAATTCTAATATATATGTAACCTTCCCTACTCGAGATAAAATTTTAAATGGTCTAATAAATCTTGGACTCAACTTCCCTCTCTTTCTGAATCTAATGATTCCTTTCCACGGAGATACTTTTAGCAGAACGTAGTCTCCGACTTGGAACTCTATCGGTCTTCGTCTTTTGTCTGCATAGAACTTTGTCTGTCCTGGGTAGCTTTCAGACGAGTTTTAATCTGATCTAACTTTACACCTGTCGCTTGGACAATTTCTTTACTTCCCAACTCTTTATGTCCAACCTCTCCCTAACATATGGGAGTTCTACATCTCCTTCTGTATAACATCTCGTATGGCGGCATGCCAATACTTGCATGACAGTTTTTGTTATACGAGAATTCTACCAAAGTTAGATGACTATCCCAACTTCAACTGAAGTCAATAATGCAAGCACGCAACATATCCTCAAGTGTTTGTATCGTTCTTTCACTTTGTCCATCCGTTTGAGGATGATATTCCATGCTAATAAACAACTTAGTTCCCATTTCTTCATGGAACTTCTTCCAGAAATGTGACGTAAAACGTTTGTCTCTGTCAGATACAATTGAAACCGTCACTCCATGTCGTGAAACAATTTCTTAGATAAATGTTTCTGCTAACCTTTCTGAAGAGTAAGTCTCACATATTGGTAAAAAGTGATCACTCTTAGTCAATCTGTCTACTATCACCCATATGGTATCATAACCTTTAGCTATTTTTTGTAGCTATGTTATGAAGTCCATAGTGATATGCTCCCATTTCCATTCCGGAATATCTAGTGGCTGCAATCTGCCATAAGGCTTTTGATGCTCTACTTTGACTTGAGAACAAGTCAAGCATTTAGCCACATATTTCATGATATCGAATTTCATACCAGGCCACCAATAATCTTGGCGTAGATCTTGGTACAATTTTGTAGTACCCGGATGAATCGAATATCGTGACTTATGAGCTTCATCCAAAACTTTAATTCTGAATTGACCTATATGTGGTATCCACATACGGTCGAATCGAATCTTAACTCCATACTCATTTTCTTCCAAGTATTTCTCTTGTCCAACCATTATTTCTTTCCTAACATTCTCTGCTTTCAATGCGTCTATTTGAACATTCCTGAGCTGAGTCATAAAGTCAGGAGTTACAACTAAATTATATGACTTCACCCTGATAGGAGGATGCTTTTCCTTATGGCTTAGAGCATCTTCCACTGCATTGGCTTTTCCTGGGTGATATAGGATTTCAAAATCATAATCCTTTATCAGCTCTAACAATCTTCGCTGTCTCATGTTCAGATCTTTTTGCTCAAAGAAATACTTTAAGCTTTTATGATCTGTGTAGATTGTGCACTTAACTCCATACAGATAGTGTCTCCATATTTTAAGTGCAAATACTACATCAGCTAACTCTAAATCATGGGTCGGGTAGTTAGCTTCATGGGGTTTGGGTTGTCTTGAAGCATAGGCTATAACCTTGCCTCTCTGCATTAATACACACCCAAGTCCCTGATACGAAGCATCAGAGTAAACTACCAGATCCTCTGACCCTTCCGGTAAAGATAAAACTGGAGCTTGAGTTACTTTCTCCTTTAGCTTTTGGAAAGCATTTTCTTGTTCTGTTCCCCATACAAAATTTGTCTCCTTCTTTGTGAGTTTTGTCAATGGGGTAGCAAACTTGGAGAAATCTTGAATAAATCTTCTATAGTAACCATCCAAACCTAAGAAACTGCGAACCTCTGTATGTGTCTTTGGCGGGTTCCATTTCATTACAGTTTCTATATTTGAAGGATCTACAAGAATACCTTCTGCGTTTATTACTTGACCTAAGAATTGAACTTCTCGGAGCCAAAACGCACACTTAGAGAATTTTGCATACAACTTTTCTTTTCTAAGTGTTTCCAGCACTTCCTTGAGATGACATGCATGATCCCCTTCATTCTTTGAGTAGATTAGAATATCATCAATGAGCACAATCACAGATCGGTCCAACATTGGTCAACAAACCCTATTCATGAGGTCCAAAAATGCAGCGGGGGCATTAGTCAAACCAAATGATGTTACTAAGAACTCATAATGTCCATATCTTGTATGAAAGGCTGTTTTTGGAATATCATCATATCTAACCTTCAACTAATGATACCCCAATCTTAGATCGATTTTGGAGAACCAGCTTGCTCCTTGTAATTGACTGAACATGTCATCGAGCCTAAGTAATGGGTATTTGTTCTTGATGGTAAATTTGTTCAACTCTCAGTAGTCTATGAACATACGCATACTACCATCCTTCTTCTTCAGGAAAAGAACCGGAGCACCCCAAGGTGAGATACTAGGTCTAATAAAACCTCTATCTAACAACTTTTGCAGTTGTGACATTAGTTCCTTCATTTCCGAAGGAGCTAATCGATAAGGTTCCTTAGCTACAGGCTTAGAACCAGGCACTAAGTCGATTCGAAACTCCACTTCTCTTTCGGGAGGTATTCCTGGTAATTCTTCGGGAAATACATCAGGAAATTCACACACTACTGGCACGTCTTTCAATTCTTTAGTTTTTACTTTGGAATCAATAACGTTTGCCAGATAGGCCTCATTGCCTTGACTCATAAACTTTGTGGCTTTCAACATAGAAATGATTCTAACGGCTGATATTATCTTATCACCGTGGATCGTAATCCGATTGTCGTTAGGAGTCTGCATCTGAACTGCTTTCTTGATGCAAATGATCTGGGCATCGTTTGCTACCAACCAGTCCATTCCCAAGACTACATTAAATCCTTCGAGGATCATTGGATATAGTTTAACAGGGAATCTGTGTCCTTCAAGATTGATGAAACAATCTTGAATGACTTCTGCCACCATCATCGTTTTCCCGATAGCTGTTTTGACTTCAAAGGTTTCACTTAATCTTATGGTAGGTCTAGCTAAGGAAGAACAGAAATCTAAGGATACAAAACTTCTACTAGCTCCTGAGTCAAATAACACAGTAGCAGGTATGTTATTAACGAGAAATGTACCTGATATTACGTCAGGAAGTGTCTTAGCTTCTTCTGTCGTCAAGGTATAAGCCCTACTCTTGGCCTTTGGGGCTTCCTTATCCTTTCCATCCTTAATCAACACTGGTGTTGAAATCTTCAGGGTTGGGCATTCTATGATTCGGTGTCCGAGTTCTCCACAGTTGTAACACCTCATTCCTGAGTTATTTGGGCAATTAGTGGCTATATGCCCAGGCTTACCACAACTGTAGCAAGTATTTGTCCCATACCTGCATTCTCCAGTGTGTAGTTTATCACATTTGGTACATTTAGAACCACCACTATGTTCCTGCTTCTTTCCTCCTCCTCCACCTCCTCCATTCTCCTTGTTATGATTTTTAGAAATGTTAGACCATTTTCTCTTTGATTCCACAGGGAAGGAACCGAAGACTTCATCATACATTGTCGAAGCAAGTTGTACGGCAGCCAAAAATCTTCAAATCTGAAGTCTTTACTACCCTCCTTATCTCAGATGGTAAACCCTGCACGTATCGCTTGATGTGTACAGATTCAGGAGTTATCAGATGGGGTACTAAACGAGCCATTCTATTAAAGTTGGTAGCATACTCTCGGTGACTCATACTACCAGCTTCCAATCTAAGAAAATCTCTTTCGAGTTTGTCCATCTCATTATCTGGACAAAACTCCTCTATTAGCAATCTTTTCAACTGTTCCCAAGTCATCCGGTCAATAGCTTTATCTCCTAAAGCTATGACTAAGTTTTTCCACCAGCACAAAGCTTATGAAACAAACGAGTGGGCTGCATACTTGACTTTCTGATCGTCTCTACATTCACTGATCTTGATAACTGCTTCTATCTCTCTTATCCACTGATGAGTAATAGTGGCATCCTTCGTTCCTTCAAACTTAGGAGGGTTTCCGTCTTTGAATGCCTTGTAAGGACATCCCTTCTTTCCTTTCTTCCGAGGTCTTGCCTCATATGAATCATTAGATTCGTAATCATAATCGAAATCATCCTCATCATCTAGCTTGCTATTTCTTTCCGTCGGTTGAGTCTCATCATTCTTCTTTCTATTCTCTTCTAAGCTTGTCAATAAAATTGGTAGAGCCGTGTCTAACGCTTTGGCAACAGCCATGCCTACAAGATTCTTAAGTTGTGGATCTACCACAGGCTCTTCTATCCGTTCTTCTCTCTCTACATGTTCTATCTCTGGTTCGGCATTGGCGGAAGACCGCGTTTGCCTTCTAGGAGTGGGATTAGTTCTCCCTCCTCTTCTTCCTCTACCTCTACCAGTTATTTGTAAAAAAGATGTGGAGTGTTTTAGTATTCGCATGATGGATCGATAGCTAGAACACAAGTGTATTGTAAACATTAATAACTGTGGCCACAACGAAATTAATCATTTTCGCCACTTTCGGTGCTCTAGTTATCCTTCTATCATGTTCCTACTAAATATCCCTACCTTTTCCTTTATCTATCTTTAGCATCAGGCTATCTTGACTGGCATCTATACTAGCATTCTCACTGTCCCTTAATCTTAGTTTAAGTCTAGATACTTGGGCAAGTATCTAAATCTCTTCAAATATAGCTCTGATACCAACTTGTTTCACCCACATCCCGGATCACCCGAGATGCCGGTCACTTGTTGGATTTACTCATGAACATATAGTAAATAGAGATCATACACAGCGGAAGACTTTAAAATACTATATTTATTTCATAAAACTTGTCTTAATATACATTCTAAAGAAAGTACAAACATTTCTATTCTAATGCCAGCCTGCCAGAGAATGCTAGATAGCCCACCACATGCCTCTACTCTAGCCCCTTGTCTTTAATGCAGGAGGCTACGTCTTTACCTGATATACATGCTTAAAAATATGTCAGCTTACGCTGGTGAGTTCTAAGTTTTAGTCAAAATATCTTTGACCTCTGTCTCATACATAAATGGATTTATATGACATGCATTTAAAACATCACATTAACTTCTTGCCCAAACATAATACTTTAAACATGCACACTTGTCTTTCCGAGGTCACGTTAACCTCCAAACGGTCTTCACCACTTATACATACCCTTGTACAAGGTGCCATACTATATTCCACAAAGGAATGCAGTATATCTCTATGTCTTAAGTTGCAAGATATTATGTGGCATTTGGCCAGACGTGGCAAAACCTTTCCTTTCTTTACAGACCAATATGGTCAAAATGTTTGACATGCCAAAACATGCCAAAACTCTATCTCTTTCTCTTTACTTTTTGTCAAGAAAATAAATGTTAAGAGCTCTAAAAGTCAAGGTAAAACCCTGACTCCTCTGTCATTACTTGTCTAGGCTTACCATGATAAGTTCTAAAACGTTTTACGTGTCAAAACCATTTTCTTTCTCAAAATCCTTATAATGTGAAATCATGCCAAAAGGCAAGTTTCCATTCTAACCATTCCTTTCAAAACCAGTCCTTGTATTAAATCTTCATAAATGTTTCTCCATGGTATATTAAAGAAGACAAGGTAGTTATCCTCCAAGAGTAGTAACTCCAACAGAGATGTTCCCAGGAAAGAATGACGGGCCCAGGAGGGATTTATACACCACTTTTTCCTTAGACAGAACACTCTGTTTGCCAGATAACTACATACCGGTCGGATGGTTACCCAACGCCCAAAACATTTAATATAAAACATTAAAAAAGGCCTCATAGAACTCACCTCTAACTTCCTTTTCCTTCACACAGTTCTTTCATGCTAATGTAAACAGCACAACGACTGGGAACAGGGTCCTAAGTCATTATAACATTACATAATCATAAGTTCCTAGCTTAACCAAGTCATTAGGAACTAGGCAGAACCTTACCTCAGAACTATCTCCTGCGTATTGGGGTCGAAAAACTGGAGACCGGACTTCTCTACGTGAACCGAGGCTCGGGGCATGCTTCCCTAGATTAACTAGGTGTTTTGTGAGTTAGTTTTCAGCTTGAAGTGTTCTAAAAACGAGCTCTAGGTCCATCTATTTATAGGGTGCTCAACAAGCCCATAGCGGACCGCTAAGACATAGGGTGGCGGTCCGCCAACCATTGAGGCGGCTTATTCTGGATTGGGGCACACGTAGCGGACCGCTATGCTTCATCGTGACAGACCACTAAGGATTATTGTGGATGGAGGACCGCTAAGGATCCAATGTCGGTCCGCTATAGGATTCCACACGTTCGTTAGTCAGTTGACACATGTCACCTCCTCATTATTCCCTTGCGCCCTATGTAGCGGACAGCTAACCCTTCAGGTGGCGGTCCGCCACCCTCATCTTTCACTTTTTCTCATTTTCAACCCTTGGATTTTGAATTAAATACAACCTGACCCCTTGTACATTAACATAATGCCATTTAAACCCCTAGGGTTTCATCAATTGACCACTTTAGTCTCTCAACATATATTTCTTTAAAAAAATTTGGGGTGTTATAGACAGATTGGTATCAGAGCCTTGGTTATAGGGAATTAGGTTATTAGACACCCTTGACCTAGACTATAACCTTAGGACACCCACCTATTCCATGCTTTATGATAATGTAATATGCGCTACATGCTATGTGTTACATGCTTGCTATTTTATGTGTTAGTTTATTTGGTGCCTCAATTGTTAGAATTCATGACTTATTAGGTTATACCTAAATAATAAACTAAATAAAACAATATCCATACACATATCCTAAGCCACATATCCTTCTTGCCTACTTCTCTTTCATCATCATCATAGCATGTGGAACTTCATATCCATAAACATAAGTCTATTAAATCTTCTTTTACACCCCGTTAAGGTTTTAGACTTTGTTAACTATTAGAGGACACGCACAATCTGGAAGGGTAACACCTGTATTCTGGGTTTTTCTATGCAGGAAAGCATTTCATATAAATCCCAATCAACCGAGGGATCCGTATGCTTTCCTGGGAATTCCCGGGATGAGTGTTTACTTATAGGCTAAAGCACGTCTCATTGAAAGTTATATGAGTTTAATCAACCTTAATATGTCATAGTATTGAAGTGGTTATGTTACTATTTGAGTACAATTCGAACTATGAATTATTTATATTTATCCTCTTGTTTGATCCAAGAAATTCTTATAAATCCTCACATCTCTCCTTATGTTGTTTTAAATCTGTAGAATGCCTCCCCGTCATGCCAACGAGACCAACAACAACAATAACAATGATCTTGCTGCTCTTCTCACACAACTTGTGACCCAACTTACCCAGGCCAATAACAACACCCATGGAGGCACCAGTGGCAGTGCCAATGGGGGACGTGGTGGTGGCACCAACCCGCCACAATTCACCTTCAAACACTTTAATTCGTGTAATCCCCTCAAATTCTATGGCACTGAAGGAGCCACGGGACTCCTTCAATGGTTTGAAAGTATCGAGGGCATATTCCTCAATAGTTACTCTCCCGACAACCTCCGGGTTCGTCATGCCACCAGCGTCTTCCAGAAACAGGCGCTCACATGGTGTAATGGTGAGAAAAGGACTAGAGGTATGGATGCGGTAATTGCCTTACCATGGGATGAGTTGAAAAGGCTCATGACGGAGGAGTTCTGTCCTCGAAATGATATGAAGAAGCTAGATGTCGAGTTTTGGGATCTTGCCCAAGACAGTGGTGAGAGTTTGGCCTACACAACTCGCTTTCATGAGTTAAGCCTTCTTGTGCCTCATATTCACAGCACTTTCCCGGTGCATTGAAAAGTACATCGGTGGTTTGCCTACACAAATTCAAGACACTGTTCTAGGAAGAAATCCCGCTACCCTTGAAGATGCTATCCGCCTGTCTGCCACACTAACGGATAATCATGTTAAGGCGGGTACGTTGACAAGGAAAGGCTCAAAGAAAGCCACTGACACAGCTACACTCTCTACACCCACCAAAAAAGTCAAATATGTACCATACCACAACGACAAGAAGAGAAAGGCTAAAAACTTTGTTGTTGTCACCCCAGCCGCTCTAGTTAACCAAGTTGCACCCATAGCTCATAATCCAGCCAAGAAGCAATATGGGGGAAACAATCCCTTGTGTAACACGTGCAATTATCACCATTTCCCGAACATGCCACGTCGCCTATGTACCAATTGTGGTAAGTATGGCCATACGGCCAATGTTTGTCGATCCAGGCTACCTACTACTCAAGACAACCAGGGAAACAGAGTCAACCAACAAGTGGTGAATCAAGCGGTCCTGGCCATTGCTAATAGGCATGCTTGCTTTGAATGTGGCAACCCAAACCACTTCCGTAACCAGCGCCCAAGGCTTGTCAATGCTAATAAAGGTGGAGCTCGTGGGCGTGCTTTCAACATAAACACCAACAAAACTCAAGTCAATACCGATACGGTGAATGATACCATTTAAAGCAAGTGCAAGATGGAGTCAAATAGAGAATTAATCTAGAATAAATTACGCATTGTAATCATTTACGTATCTTGTCGTTATTTGAACTATTTACACCTACCACAGTTTGTCACCATTATTACAAAGAAATTGAACTTGCTAGCCAACTTAGGGAAGATGAATCATTTCAAATGAGCATTAACCATTCATACAAACACTGACGATTTAAAACTCGACTACCCACATTGTACATGAACGCCGTGCAACACGTTTGTCCGCAACACTCGATCACCTACAAAATCTAATAGTTTACGTTACTCATGAGATCCAATAACTTACATATGAGCATTCACATGATAGGTTTATTACATGATACAAAATACTAGAGTTATCACATGAAACGTGAAACTTATTTGTTTACAATGTACGTGACACTAGATCATACATGAAAGTTGAGTGTTTACATTATGCACGGAACTAAAAATTGTTTACAATTGTTGCAATTTGTAGGTCCCTCGGGTGTGGCGGATCGTCACATGCAAGTGGGTCTACTAGTCGGACCGGGTGCGGAATACCCATGACTAGGTGGAGAGTCTTACGAAACAAAGTAAACCGACAAGATAATCACTATAAACGTTCGTATATTATAAACACTTGAAGGTTACAGAGAGAAGTTCTGAGATTACAAAGTTCTGCGTATTTGCTAATCTGAATGCGTACTTATCTACTGTCAACCATTCCTATTTATACATGACCTGATGCCTGCGCACTTAGCAAGTGCGCAGGGCAATTTGCTCATGCGTACTTAGCAAGTATGCAAAGGTATTCTTGCGTACTTGCTAAGTACGCAAGAACTATCTCCTGCGCACATACAAGTGCGCAAAACACTTAGAGAAATCTGCAACAGCCAATATGTAAAAGTAAATACAACTCGATAACTAATACATACAGACACTTACAAACAAAGACAAATACATACATGAAAGTACTAAACTAAGACTCTATCTATCCATAATCTACCAAGAGTGTTTGTCACAGGAAAGTGCTTCAACAAACTCCCCCTTGACAACAGCTCTGGATCATCTTCGATCTTTAGTCCTGAGTCTTCGGTCTTCAGTCTTCACAGCTATGCATCTTTAGCTTCCATCTTCTTCTTATAGTCAAGGAAGAACTTGATCACCTTGTCATATTTAGAAGCAAGGAATTTCGTCCATTCGTCCGTATGCATGCAATACCTGTCTGCTAGTGCCTCCAGATCTTTCACAGAGAAGTTAATGAAGCAGACTTCATCAAATACTCTGATTAGTTCCCTCGGCCCTAAGCATCCACTTTCTGATCTCACCTTTCCAATCACCACAACCTCGCCCATCTTTGGATCTACGTACTAGTACCACATGTCACCGAGGATATCCTGAGATAACTTGCTCAGGGGAATCTTGGTTTCACATAGCACTGGCTTGTATACCAATTTCTTTAAGAATTTCTTAGTCATAGGATGTCTTGTTGTCTTATCCTTGACTCTCTTGGGCACTTGAGGCTTGAACATATCAAACTTCCCAGATCTTGCTTCCCGTTGTAGAACCACCCACAAACCCATTGCAACTGCATGATTAGAATGACCCAGCAGCTCTCGGTTTGCTAGGTTCAAAAGGTCGTATTTGGGTAAGGAGTTGGACGCTTCACTGGTTGGTTTCAAGTATTGACCCCCCCAGATCTTTTGATTGCGAACAACTGCTTATCCTCCTCGAACCTTACAGCCAAGATCATCCCCGTTGCCCCTTGTTTGTCTATGATAGACGTCTTCTGCCAAATAGGAGCTGGACCCTTAGATGAAGTACAAGGCATATCTTTTTCTTTTGGTGCCTCCAGATCCACAGGTGTAGGGTCAACTGGGGAGGCTTTAGTCGAGGCTTCCACATTACTAGCATGTTCGACTGAACCTGTGTCGAGCTGAGCTTCGAAGGATGGAAATTCAAAGATCTCTCCATCTTCTAACTCGTACTCTCCTTCCCCGTCACCCTTGGGAACTTCTATCACTACATCCTCATCATCTTCATCCCAATCATCACTAGAGTCGATCTCTCCTTCTTCTAGATTAAAGAGAGCATCGATCTGTGCTTCCTTGGAATAGTCAGGCTCTAAGTATAAGATCTCATCATCAGATAAATCCTTAAGCACATCAGTCACTGACTTTCCTTTGTCACCACCACCAGATGTATCACCACCCTCTTGATGAGTAGACTCCCCCTGAGCCATTGGAATAGTAGAGATGGGCACAATTTATAAAGCTTGGTGCTCACCTCCACTAGGACCGGCTTCGGGATCCTTGTCTTTGTCGTCATCCTTAGTCAAGTCAACAGGATGACAAGCCTCATCACCAGTAATTTTCTCCTTCTCTTTCTTCTTCTCCTTATCTTTCTCCCCCTAAGCATCAAGCTTCTTGGTCAGATCAGCAATTAGTTTGACCATCAGCTCATGCTCTTTCTGTTGAGTATCAAACCTCAGCTCTAGAGATGAACTGTGACCCAGAATCATTTCATTTGTCCTGATTAGAAGCTCGTCCTGGGCCATGACGTTCTTCACTCTCTCGTCAGTCCCCGTTCTCTGGCTTATTAGAATCCTAACTTCATCCACCAACGAATTAATCTGTGCTTGTTGAGCGTCAGATTCCTCCTTTGACTTCCGAATAGTTTCCAATAATCCAGCAACTTGGGTTTCCAGAACATGTATCCTTGCATCATTAGGATCGAGATGTCTGGATGATGACGCTTCGGCATTGTGAATTGGGGAAGAGAAGATGGTGTCAAAGTCAAACCCTTGAGTAAATTCTCCGTAGTTGAAGGGTTGACTTATCGGTTCGGTGGTTGTTGGGATTGAGGATGTGATGACGGTTGTAGGCGTTATGGAAGGGGTGATGGTGACTGACTCCGTGAGAATTGGAGTAGTCACTGCCACCTGGACAGATGTGACAGGGAGGGTCACTATCACAGGAACCTCCTCTGTGTTTGAAGTGAGTGCCACGTCATGTTGTACCTGTGGCCTCCTCCTTTGTCTCCTGTATAGCTGCTGTGAAGGTGGGGTGGAAGCTGAGTCAGAACTCGCAGCTGAAACTTGTACTTGCTGCTGAGGACTCACCACCAGCTCACTAGGAATAGGTTGTTGCTGCCTATCCCCCTTGTTCTTATGTATACTTTCACGTCTTTGCCTTTGAATAGCAGCGTCAGAGTCAAAATCTGGCTCATATTCGCTGCTAGAGGACTGTCGCTTTCTCTTTGAGGACGACTCAGGAAGGGTGACCTTTTTCGTTCTCCTCGGGTGAACCTGCGATGGTGTATCATCGGAATCAGAAGAATCAGACTCTGTCTCTTCCGAGTCGGATCCCTCAGCACCATCATGACCTTCTTCTTCGTCTCCACCATCCGACGATCCATCTTCACTTTCAACTTCCTCCTCTTGTTGTTGTTTTTGTTCATCTGAATGCTCACTCAATTCTGGCTCCGAATCGTGACTATACCATCTCCAGTCACCTGGTGCCACGTGCACTTCATTTATAAGGTGGCCAAAGAGTGCTGTGTGCTCAGTGGTAGGATCTACACTGCCTGGCTTTAAAAACTGTGCAAACACCCTTTTGTCCACCCTTTTAATTTGCAATCTCTCCCTGGTAGCAGGTAGGTTTGGCAACGCATCGTTTATCCGAAGTTGCACAAACCTTGGGTATAACAAGAACCTGAACCTCTCAGCCGTGTTGATCTGGTCATTAATGGCTTTGAATATGTAGCGTGAGAAGTTGTAGCCCTTATTGAGAGATAAGCCAATCATGGCTGCAACAAGGTCATGACCCATTGCATCCTTTCCAGCTTTTCTTGAGGAGATGCACACGATCATGACGTGGGCAAAATATCTCCATTGGTCAAGCACCCACATTTTCTTATACGAAGCATAGTCTCTCGCACCGACATATCCCATTCGTTGTCTCCAACAGCCATCCACAAAGTAGTCTGGATAGGCTGTAGGGTCGGTCAAGAGATCTCGGAATTGCAGGACCCTTCTAATTGTATCTTCAGAGAAGGCGATGTCATGACCAGCCACGGTAGCCCTTATAACATTGAGGGTTACCGTGCAATCATGCTCCGCAGTCTCCCAAAATTGCTCCAGATAAGGTCTTGAAACGATCGGGTCAGCTGAAATAGCGTAGCTGATTCTTGAACGGTTCAAGAAATCAACTATCTCTCGATAATGAAGCGCTGCACCCTTATTAGCTAACAGATTGAATTCGTTCGTAAACGCCCGAGCCATAATCTGCAGAAACACACATAAAACATAATCAGAACAACAAGTTTCATTGGAAATGAATAAACATGACGCAGTATAGCAGTTACTCTTTGAACTGGAATTTCAGACTTAGAAATTTTTCCCAAGTGTTGGTCCTGCGTACTTAGCAAGTACACAGGAATTACCTCTTGCGTACGCAAGAATTACTTCTTGCGTACTTGCTAAGTGCGCAAGAAACATACTTGTTCAAAAATGTCAGAAGTTGTAAAAATCAACAGATGTTCAAAGAGGAGGTGGATTAGGTCACCACAAGGTCGGAATTAGTGATCACGACCTATGGGACCAACCTTCACACCAAATACTTGCTACACTAGTCCAATTTTAACCTAATCGATGACCCTGACGAATCGTCGGTCAAATCCAAGCCCAATGGTCAAAATCAAAGATTAGACGGACGATTAAGGGTCGATTACTAGTTTTAATTATCAATTTTTACTTAGACAACCAAGCCTTTGACTAAAAATTTGAATAAAAAAACCTAAGTTTTAAGACTCTGAATCGGTCCAAAATCGTGAATTTTGTGGATGGATTGGCTCAAGATTCTCACGGATTGATTGTTACACGATGATGATACTAGAGATGGGACAAGAAATCGGTTAGGAACACTCAGATTTTTGAGGAAAATTGTCGGAGGGAAAATGAACAAGCGTTAAGTTTGAATGAGATAAATCTCTGAAATTTTCTAACTCCTGTTTATATACCCAACACCAAAAGGTCTTGCGTACTTGCTAAGTGCGCAAGATTTAACTCCTACGTACTTACAAGTGCGCAAGACTTAACTCTTGCGTACTTGTTAAGTACGCAAGGCTTACTTCATGCGTACTTATCAAGTACGCAGAAACCCTTAAGTGCGCAAACTTTCAACTCAAATTATGAAGATTTCAAGTCAAATAACGAACAAGATAAAAAATATTCAATCAAGAGGATTCAAAATCAATTCAGGAAGGTTAAACACAAATATTCTTGGCTTTTCTGATTAAGATTGAACTGTTCATAAACTTAAAATCTTTTTGATCTTTTCTAGATAGAAATATACACGTATTTACACAAACTATTTTTTTGATCAAAGACACGAGCAATGGATCATATCAGGCTAACTTATAGCAAAAACGATACAATATAAACATCAAAGAATATGGGATCATGTCATGGATTACTATTTATTCATACATAATAAGCACATAAACAAGTAATTCAAGTTGACAATATTATAAGATTTGAAACTTTAAGCATCTTTGTATCACGTTCTTGTGTATTAAGGTATTACTTATAAGATATACAACGTGTACCCCACTGATATGCTACAATAATGTAAATTGCACTATCTCAAGGCATCTAAGATTTTCCTAATGATTTTCTAAATTTTCAGAATGAAATTACATCTATTAGCACAGGAAAAATCAAGCAGAATCCATAGGGATATCAGGAATCATAAGATTCAGAATCGAGTGATTCATTTGTCTTGGTTTCATTTGATTTTCTTCATTGAATATCGGTATGATGATTCGAGATAATGAATATGGTGTTTGAATAAGGTAAGGGAATCCAACTTTTATCTGGATTTGATTTCAATGAATCAGGAGTGATTCAAGGGTGAATACATGCTCAACGATTGATGTAGAGACATGTCTTGATTCAAACTCTCCTTGCATACTTGTGAGTATGGGCAGTGAGATGAACCGCATTAATTGTGCTAACGACATAACCCGAAACTGATCTCAAAAGAAAATTATTTCCAAAATCTAACATCCTTTATCTGATAATGATCTTTTCTATTCTTTTACGCACACACACTAGAAAACATGGGTTCAAATCACAGTTGTAATTTAGACTTTAGTTTCCACACTACTAGTGATTCAAAGACGCATACAGCCTACTGACAATTCAAATTACTTGTAGATAAGCAGATTAAAAACATAATAATTTAAACAATTAAGTAAGCATGACGCAATCATTTCCCATATGAGCAGTCTGTGACGTTTAGATCATTTCTGATGTACTATCATTTCCTCTTTTCTCAAGTTAACTTTGAAATTTTCTCCATTCTCTATTTTGTTTTTGATTTTGTAAAATGTTTTTGAAAGTTAAAAGAACTATACAAAAAATTTAAAAGAAATAAAATTTAACTTCCATGAATTGAATTGATTTATGAAAAACAAGTTTTCACTCAGGATTGAACATTCCTATCAAGTTGACAAGATGCTCAAAACGGGATCGATCAAATGCCTTTGTGAAAAGGTCAGCAAGATTGTCATCCGTGTGAACTTTTACAAGTTCAATTAAATGCTTTTTAGCACAATCACGGATGAAATGATGGCGAATTTCTATATGTTTAGTTTTGAAATGTTTCCCCGGGTTATTTGTGATGGACATGGTGGCATTGTTGTCAATGAATAAAGGAGTTCCAGTGAAGTTTAAGCCGTAGTCTCTCAATTTTTGCTGAATCCACAATATCTGAGAACAACCGCTCGCCGCAGCAATGTATTCTGCTTCACAAGTTGAGATAGAAACCGTTGACTGCTTCTTACACTGCCAGGAAACCAGTCTGTCTCCTAAGAATTGACATCCGCCAGAAGTTGACTTTCTGTCAAGGTTACAACCGCCATAGTCTGAATCGGTGTAGGCTTTGAAGTCAAATGACTGCTGCTTAGAGTACCAAATACCCAATCGAGGTTTCCCTTTCAAGTATCTGAAAATTCTCTTCACGGCTATCATATGTGACTCCTTCGGTTGAGACTGAAACCTTGAGCACAAGCACACAGCAAACATTATATCGGGTCTTAAAGTTGTGAGATACATAAGTGATCCGATCATCCCACGGTACAATCTGCAATCCACATCCTTTCCATCTTTGTCTGGATGCAGACCATGATTGACTGGGATAGGTGTGCCATAAATACTGCTATCATTCATCTTGTATTTTGACAAGATGTCCTGCACATACTTTGTTTGATGTAGATAAATCCCAACCTCTCTTTGACTGACTTTGTTTGATGCAGACCCAGGAAGAATGACAATTCACCCATGTTACTCATTTCAAACTTGGACTTCATCACCTGTTCGAGTTCCCTACACATCCCTTCATTGGTAGATCCAAAAATAATGTCTTCGACGTAGACTTGTACAAGAAGAATGTCACCTCCTGCTTTCCTAATGAAGAGGGTCGAGTCAATCTGTCCACGGTCGAAACCATTAGATAGTATATTTTTAGATAATGTCTCATACCATGCCTGTGGTGCTTGATGAAGACCATAAAGTGCTTTGTCGAGCTTATACACTTTATTGATATTATGCAGAGCTTCAAAGCTGGGAGGTTGAGTGACATAGACCTCTTCATGAACTTTTCCATATAGGAAAGCACTCTTCACGTCAAGTTGATAGACCTTGAGGCCGACATATGTGGCATAAGCCAAGAACAGTCGAATGGCCTCAATTCTAGCAACTGTGGCATATACTTCCGTGTAATCCAAGCCCTCTTGTTGATAACCCTGAACCACCAATCTTGCTTTGTTCTTCACAACCACATGATGATCATCCGTCTTGCATTTGAACACCCATCTGGTTCCAATTTCCTGAAAGCCTTTTGGCAAGTCAACCAAATCCCACACGTGCAACTTTTGGAATTGAGACAATTCATCTTGCATCGCCTCAATCCAGCAGTTGTCAGTGAGAGCCTCCTTCACATTCTTCGGCTCTAACTGGGACACGAATATAGCATGCAGACATGTTTCCATGACACCAGTTTCAAGTATCTCCGAGTAAAAACTAGTGTTCTCTGCAATGGTTCGATGACGAGTTTGAACACCGGCATGAGGATCACCAATAATGTTGTCAATTGGATGATTCTTATGCACTCTCGCCTCTGGTATATTCGGTTCCTGAATTTTTGAATCGAGATTCGTGCTTAACTCCCCCATTTCTTGTGTTCCAGAAGAAGTAGATTCAATGTTAATTGGATCAGCTGTAGCTTCATTTCCTACAGTTGAGTTAGGGTTAGCTTGAGCGTCATCTCTATTAACATGAATATCTTCACTGTTATCACCATTAAGAGTTCCAGATGCAGATGCAGCATTGGAATCAGGAGTTACGATAGATACAGTAGCACGGGTAGAGAAACTGGAGTCATCGCCGCCACCCAATAATTCATAAACATTTGCGGCGTCAACTGCAGATAGACCAGGAAGATTGAATGACTTGAATAGCGCATCATAATCAAAACCCCAAGCTGGACCTGTTGGTTCTGGTGGAATGCTGTGTTTACTGCATTCCACTTCAAACCATTCCTCGACAGTACGAGTTCCTATATTGTACACTCTCTTGCAAGGCGAGTTGGCAACGTATCCTAAGAAGATGCCTTCCACCGCTTTTGCATGAAACTTAGACTGGCGATCTTTTTACTATAGCAACAAAGAACAGGGACTACCAAAAGGAACTAGGTAATCAAGATTGGGAAGTCGATTGTTGATCAACTAGTAACAAGTCTTGTTGTGCCTCTTCACAACCAGAACTCTGTTTAAGACGTGACAAGCTGTATTAACTGCTTCTGCCCAGAACGTGACAGGAAGCTTAGCATCCGACAGCATAGTCCTTGCAGTCTCAATCAACGTTCTGTTCTTTCGTTCTGCAACTTCATTCTGCTGCGGTGTGTACGGGGCGCTGAATTCGTGACGGATCCCCTTCTTGAGACAGAAAAGTTCCATCAAATTATTCTTGAACTCAGTACAATTGTCACTCCTTATTCTTCTAACCTTCAGCTTGGAAAGAGATTCCAAGCTCAGGATCAGGTATTGTAGAATGTCTGCAGTTTCGTCCTTCGTACCTAAAAAATGCACCCAAGAAAATCGTGAGAAATCATCAGTTACAACCAGACAGAACGACTTACCTCCAATACTCCTGATACTTATGTGGCCAAATAGATCCATGTGTAATAGCTCCAAAGGGGTATCAATGGAGTTTTGGAGCTTGGGCTTGTGAGACTTCCGCTGCTGTTTGCCCTTTTTACAAGGCATACAGTCATCTACAATGGTAAATATCAGCTTAGGAACCCCGGTTACCAAACCGTTTCCGACAAGATGGTTCATTTTATGATACGAAATATGTCCGAGTTTCCTATGCCACAAGATAGAGTCATGCTCTATCGCTTTGGTAAGCAAACAAGTAGTAACTGATGAGGTTGTTGTTGCCACGCTCATATCAATCTGATAGGTGTCGTTTGTCCTTGGCGCTCTCATCAGAATCTAGTCTTCAGGAACTTCAAAACCAGGCTTGAGAATCAAACGTTCATTCTTATCAAACATCACCGAGTACTCCTTGTCGCACATTTGGGAGACACTCAGCAGGTTATGCTTCAGCTGCTCGCAAAAGTTGACATTGTCAAAACTGACACAACCATTTGATACCATGCATTGACACGTGATACTACCGCCTTTCTCTCCAGCAAAGGCCACATAGCCGCCTCTGAATGGTTTCACGTCTTGAAGCAAGGCAATGTTTCCTATCATGTGCCAGGAGCATCCACTATCTACATACCAGTGGTTAGAGATAGTACCCTTCGGACTTCACTGCACGAGTCACAAAAAGAATTAGTTAGTTTTAGAGACCCAAGCCATAGTGGTCTTGGTTCGTCCATCCTTTTCAAAATAAACTACCTCTTTTAACTCACAGTCGTGACGACTGTTCGAATTGGATGAATCTTTAAAAGAATTAGGACTAGGAGATTGAGAATTTTTGAATTTGTTAGTCCAGGACCTCTTCTGTTTCTTAACTGGAACAGTAGACTTATGTTCAACAACAGCAGGTGAACTAGTGGAAGCTTCACCTGATTGAACTCCAGTCAGCTGTTCTATCTTTCTCAACCTCTTATTCCTTCTCCTCCTATGTGGCTTAGAGAGTTTCACCATAGGTTTCTCACCAGTAGGTATACTACCAGAGGTAGATACACAAGGTGTAGTGGGTTGCTTTCCCTTCCTTGAAACAAATGGTTTAGCCTCAGAGGTTATCTTTGGCTTTACCGTCGTTTTTACCGGTGGTTTCACCATATTTGCTTTTAGACTTTTGGGATGGTTCACTTGTGGTGACTTAGGGATGACAGCCGGTTGTGAAACAATAGGCCGTTTCCCTTGGTTCTTAGAAGGGCAGTTCACAAAAATGTGACCAACCATACCACAGTGAAAACAAGTTCTCTTGTCTGTGTAAGTTCTCCTATAAGGCTCATTAGATCTGGCATTAGATGACTCAGCATGATGAGCAGGAGGAGTTGGTTTGTGAACAGGAGTCTGACCCGATATAGATTGGTTCTTGGGAGTATAGTATTTTTGCAAATTTTCTTTGTAACCAATCCCAAAGTGAGCTGAAAAAGCCTCTTTCTTTACGATTTTTATACCCCCCATAAATCATTACCTTTAATTTATCATTAGATTCAATGATATCGGGTTCAGTTAAAATACAGTTATCACTATTAGTAATAATGTTTTTCTTTACTTTTTGTTCAGATAACAACTCCTCAGATACTACTCCTTCAGGGTAAGTGTTAACCGACCCATCATCAGAAGCAGTAAAGAACTCCTCATCAGATGCGGAGTTGGCCTTACTTGAGGAATCATCCCTTTTAGAGGAATCATCCTTTCCTGAGGACTCATCAAGACAAGTTAGATCAATGTCTACTAAGCTGTTGACAAACTTCCCGCTAACTGGTGGAGGAATGGCATTAGTACCCCGCCCTAAGCCATTCATTTGCCTCACTACAGATTCGTAGTGTTCCACTACAAAACGAGAGTTTTTAAACTTCTCATTAGAACATTTCAACTGCAATATTTCATTTTCCAGCTTGTTAATTTCATTGTTTCTTTTCTCCAACCCCTTGTATGCAATATCCAAGTGAAGCTGTTGATCGCTCATTTTCAGTGAATACTCACGTTTTTCCTTTTTCAACGTTTCAATTGAATCTTTAAAACGTTTTTCGTTTTCTTTATAACTTAGAGCTGCAATGCGAAGGCGTTCGACCTTGTCTTGGAGCTTGGAATTTTCAAGTTTTAAGCCTAGACATTTAGAACAAGAAATAACAGAAAAAGGATTAGAATCTACCTCAGTTGATGAACTTGTTGCCTCTCCAATAGCCATGAGAGCAACAGCAGTAGTAGATTCCTCTTGATCAGCTATAGAAGCTTCCTTTTCTTCAGCTTCCTTTTTCTCAGCTTCCATCAACTCCATGATCTCAGCCATGAGACCAACCTGAGTTTGTGCAATGATGGCATCTTCCAGATGAACACCCCAATCAAAGATGTCATCCGGTTGACTACCAGTGCATTGGACGAACCACCGTGGCTTTGATTGTGGTTGTTAGTGTTGTTGTAACCATGGCTGTTTCCTTCGCTAGGTCTGGTGAAACCCGAAGCCGGTGCTCTGTCTTTCTAACATTCATAAGCAAAGTGTCCAAAGTTTAGACACTTATAGCATTTGGCCTTGGATTTGTCAAAACCAACCTTGGCATTAGAATGCCCGCCAATGAGCTTTCTTCCTGTTCTGTTCAGGAAACGCTTGGCTCTCCTCAGTATCATGGTCATATTCCATTGAATATCCATGTCCTCCATGTCATCAGGATCCACTTGATTAAAATCTTCTTTAATTGTCTCAGGATCTGTAAGCTTGCCACCTATGAAGTTCTCGTAGGCCAGCATACAAGATGAAAATAGTGCTACATGATCTTCGGCTATTTTGGCTATAGCTGATAAGGTCATCTAAAGATTCATTCTCCAGAAATCTGAAGCACTCATACTGCTTCCTGAGAAGATCCCATTTACTTTTCTTGATGTCACTATTCCCCTCGGATCTTTTCTGTAACGCCTTCCAAAGATCCTTAGAGTTGTCATATCCTCTGAAACTGTGGAACAATTCCCGAGTCAACGCCATAGTGATAGAACCATGAGCCTTCTTCTCTCGATCATAAACTTTCTTTTCTTCTTCATCGAGTTTAGAATAGGTTTAGGCAGTTCATCATCAAAGTAAATGTATGTGGGATGCTTATATCCCTCCAGAATTGGTATCCATAACGAAGAATCGGTATAAGAAATGTAATGCTCAAAGCGTGCTTTCCAGTTGGAATAATCATTTACGTTTAGCAACTTTGGCGGTTTCTGAGGAGTTCCAATCTCATTGTCATAGTTTAAAAGGTTTCCAAGGTTCTGAATATTCGACATGGTAAACACTTGGTCAAATTTCAGAAAAATCAGAGACACTTGCGCAGTTGATATTGGCCTTGCGCACTTAGAGAAATGGTCTTGCGTATTTAAGATTTACTCTTGCGTACTTGATAAGTACGCAGGATATAACTTAAGTACGCGCAAGATTAGTCTTGCGTATTTAGCAAGTACGCAAGATATTAGTCTTGCGTATTTAGTAAGTACGCAACAAGACTGTACTTTTTGCCAGATATGGTAAGTACGCAGAACACCTTTTCACCAACTCTCAACAAACTATTCAGGTCATTGGAAAACACACCGGAGATGGCAAAAATCGGACGGATGAACAATCAAAATGAGCCAAAGGGTCAGAAACTTGTTTCTAACCAACCTTTGATGCTCAAAACACTCAAATTACACAACAAAAGTCGGTTTTTGAGTGATTTTTCCTTCTAAAATAGTGGTCAAGAGCTATGTCACACCCCGACCGATGGCGGAATCATCGAGGCGGACAATGGAATGATTGTTCAAAAGCACATGATAACTAAAATGTTGCATAATTCATTAATTAAATTTAAAGACAACAAAGATCCAAATACAATACATTTCAAATAACCTAATCTAGTTCAAAACATTGATTTATTTAACTAGGTCCATAGTTCTTAAGTGGAGAAATCTTCAGCAAGCAATCACATATCCAAACCAGAAACATTATTTAAATCAAGTGTCAACTAAAAAGTTGGTGAGTACAAAGGCTTATCAGCAGCATTCAACACATGTTGCTGCTGATAGGCTTATCAGCAGCATTCAACACTTGTTGCTCCTGATAGGCTTATCAGCAGCGTTCAACACAAGTTGCTTCTGATAGACTTATCAGCAGCATTATTCTCATTCTTGCTGCTGATAGCTATGTTCCTTGAAGACAAATCGTTGCAGATGACTATCCATGACAAGCGTCACTGACAACTTTCTGCAAAAGCAACTGACACACTCAAAGCAGAAGGAACCTCAATGGTGCAACCAATGACGGACGACAATGCTCTTCCCCGAGCATGCAAACAATGATGAATAAAGTAAACGCTTCAATAAAGTTAGCTAGTTTAGCTTTAACGTGTATTATTAGCTTTTGTATAAAAGATCAACGGCCTGTGTTCGATCTGATCCTTAGAATCAAGGGTCTGTCTTGATTCTAAGTTAGTATAAATACCGTGTAAACACTTCATTGTAAGTGTGCTTCTTCACTGAGTTTTCACTTGTAATCGTTTATTCTCAAAGCTTAATACAACAGTGTTCTTATCAGTATTCTTTCTGTTTACTCGATTGTAATTGTGCAGTTGATATTATTTCCGCCAATCTCAACTAAGAATAGAACCATCTTGTAATCTTATGATCCTACAAGTGGTATCAGAGCTTTGGCTCAGATTAAACAAATTCACACTTGTTTAATCACGTCTGGTTCTATTCTAAACTCTCTCTTTGATTAAGTCACCAAAAACAAAGATGGCACAGAGCAATATGGTTGAAGACATCCTGAGGCAACAGTATGAAAACTTCGTCTGGAAGGAAGATGAGTCTTTAACTATTTTATACAACAGATTTACTTATCTTATAGGTAAGTTGCAGTGCTCAAAAGTAAAGTTGGAGAATGAAGATATTCTTAAGAAATTCATCAGATCTCTACCTAGTTGCTGGACACTCTACACAATGTCCATCAGAAGAACTGAGAATCTGAAGACTCTTCAGATGACTGAGCTATTTGGTATGCTCAAAACCTATGAATCAGAAATGATTCAGGCCAAGGAAAGGAGCTCAAGCTACCAAACAACTTCAACATCCACCACCATCTCTTCTGCTTTTCACTCTGAGCACTCAGTTTGTGCAGCTGTTGGAACATCTGACTTTGACTGGAGCTTCTAGTATGAAGATCTGCCTACTAACAACCAAGCTCTTATGGCAGACACAACTGAGATACCGCCTCATGTATTTAAACATCTTTGTTCTCAAGCCTGTATTGATAAAGTTTTGGGTTATAGAAAGCATAACCAAAACCTTATGGATCAAAATGAAGAGTTTCATCAGATGAAATCTGAGTTCAAAAAGGTCGAAGACACTTATAAAGAAAAGACTAACTGCCTTAAGAAAGAGATTTCATCACTAAAACACGAACAAACTAATCTGGAAACTCAGATTGATGATCTACTTGTCAAACTAAAAGCTACCAGAGCTGAACTGGCAGAACAAAAAGTTCATGTTGAAAAATATGAATTTTCCTCCAAAAAGTTACAAAGACTTTTAGATATTCAAGTCCATGAGAAGGTAAAGACTGGACTTGGGTATAACACTGATCAGTACAAATCTGTTCCACCTCCTGCTGACTACGTTGCCATCCATGAACCGAGCTTCAATCTGGCAAATCTTGATATGGCCAACAGAAATCTTGATCCTTCTATGGACAAATCTTTGGTACATGAGTGCACCACCTCATCAGAGTCTGATTCAACTTGCTCAGACTCCACTGAAACAAGTGAAGCTTCCCCCTCAAGTCACTCTGACTAAAGATGAAGTCCATACAGCACAAGTACCAGCCATTCCAGTACCAGTAACCTTTCAAACAAATCAAAATTAGCTATCCTCCAGAAGGAAGGAAGCTAAATACTGAAAAGGGCCAGTCCTCAACTTCAGTCCAAGGAGAGAGGGTTCCATATGTTCAAAAGACATTGGAAGAAGCTACATTTGAGCACAACAAAGCTCACCCTTGGAACTTCAAAGACCTTTTCAAAAGAAAGGATTATGTGTATCTTTCAAGGGATAAACTGGCAAAATCATGTTTTGTCTGTGAAAAATATAACCACACTGCCAGCACCTGCTTCTACTACCTACAGCAGTAAAGAAACCTCAAGCAACATGCTTTTGAGAAGACAAAGAAGAACAAACAGGTAAGAAGTTTTGAAGCTAAGACAACTTAATTCAGAAAATCTCTTTCTCCACCAAGGGAGTAGTTGTCAAAACCTCAACAATCTTGCGTCATCTGTGGAGAATCAGACCACTTTGCTGTAAACTGTAAGTTTAACCCTTTCAACCAGATTCTTCATCAAGCCCCTCAAAGACAAAGGGTACAGAAGGATCAGCATACATCAGTTGTTAGTCCAGTTAAGCCCAAGAAAACGAAGCAGAAGCTTTCAGCAGCAACCAAGTCTGCTGCTGATAAGCTAACAAAGTCCGCAGCAAAATCTGCTGCTGATAAGGCAAAGCTATCAGCAGCAAAAGGGTCCACTGCTGATAAGGCAAGATCCAAGGCAAAGCCTTCAACAGCAACAAAGTCTGCAGCTGCTCAAGTAAAATCATCAGATACAACGTCTGCTGCTGAAAAGACAAAGAAAGCTGGAAAACCACCAACTCAATAATGGAAGGCAAAGAAACCACCAAACATCATCATCGGTTCAGTTGAGTGCATCTATCCTTTGATGTAAATATGTCTGTCTTATGTTGTAAATAAAAGTTATAAGTCGCATTTTTGCCTCTCAGCTGCTGACAGGTTTAAATTTTCATCAGCAAAGCCTTTGCCACTGATCGCTTTAAGTTATCAGCAGGAACAAGTTTCCTGCTGACAGCTTTAAGGCGGTCAGCAGCAACCTTTTTGCTGCGGAATGAATACAACAGTCAGCAGCACCCAAATCTGCTGCTGAAAGACTTCACTATCCGCAGCAACCAAGTTTGCAGCGGATAGCTCACCATCGGCAGCAACCAAGTTTGCTGCTGATGGGTAAAACAAGTCTACATTAACTTTTACCCGAGGTAAAAACTACTCTCAGTCTTTACCATGACTGCTCGAGTGTTTTACAGCTGTAACAATAAAAAGTGAAACAGGTTGTACTGTACAAGTAAAGTTGGTTTTTCTTCGTCTGCCGTTATATCACAATCTCAAACGTCCCCACAACCTCTTCATATTCAATTTCAAACCCTAATCTCCCATCACTTTCTCTCCCGTCCCCACAGAATTCAAAGCCCTCTATAATTAACCACCATTCAAACACCCTTCTCTCTTCCCTCCAAATCCATAACAATGGCAGCCGCAGACATAAACAACCCCAACGACAAGTTTTCCCCATATCACAACCTCACTGCATACCTAATAAAGGGCAAGAAATCCGAAGGTTTTGATGATATGATCGACTTCCTTTATCGGTCCAAAATCCACCATGCCCTAACAGTCAACCCAACCATCTATACTTCTCACATGGAAGATTTTTGGAGCTCAGCCGTGTATTCTATTGACCAGGGCACTCCCCAAATCAGAGGCACAGTAGACGGCAAGGAGATGATTATCACTGAAGCAAAGCTCCGCCAACACCTCAAGCTTCAAGATGAAGGGGACGCCATCTCTTACCCAAGAGACGTATACATGAGGACCTTTGTATCCATAGGGTACACTGGGAATCAAACAGAGTATACGATAGAGAAGGCACTCATGGGTACCAAATGGAAGTATCTCTGCCACACTCTTCTCCAATGCATATCCCAGAAGAGGAGTGTCTGGAACCAACTTAGCTCCGGACTTGCGTCGGCAATTCACAGTATGATAACTGGGGCGGGTTTCAATTTTTCCCACCTCATTCTTGAAGGTTTGAGATACATCCTTCAAGAAGGAGTGAAATCACAGTTCTTTATGTACCTAAGATTCTTGCAGGAAGTGTTCAACATTGAGCACCAAGATCTTTCAAAAACTGCAAGAATCTACATAATGCTGGGACATAAAAACAACATTTTTCAAAGCATGAGAACAGTTTCATCAAAGTTCTCAGGGGCCGATGTTCCATTGTTGTCTACAATGTTGAACACGCAAAGTGCCCAGGGTGACAGTTCAGCAAACCCAGCTGATACTGATCCCACACCCTCCACTTCACTGCCACAAACTCAAACTGCTGCTTCCCTTGATCGAACCCCTGTGCATTCTACTGAGGATGTACAAGCATATACTTTACTCACCCACAGTTTGATTGCTCAACCGGAACACAGGGCCCCGGTTGCAGCCAAATATACAAGGAAGATGGGCAAGAGAACTCCTTCTTCTCTTGCCTCCAAGGCCCAAACCCAAGCCAACATCCCTCACTCAGAATCACAACATTCTAGTGAGAATATCATAAGGGAAAGCCACACTGTTAGGGAGACTCCTTCGGAAGTCTCTCTATTAGGATTAGGATCACTTCCCGGATCCATAGAACAGCCCTTTGAGCCATTACTATCTTCTTTGGACTTAAGTGTTGAGGAACCTGACCAAAGTGATGTACCTTCTCCAACTACCACTATCAAGGAGTTACTGATTGGTCTTGCTTTCGAAACAACCAACCCAAGTTCTTCACCCTTGAAGGTCCACTCTAGGAGTAATGAAAGAGTGGATGTGGAAGAGGCTGTCACTACTGCTGGTCCATCAAATGACCAGGAGGACAGTGACAACATCTTTAAGACCTCAACCACGGCAACTCATGGTGAGGGTGTTTCCTTGGAAACTCCCCTCACTGAGAGGAATCCCAGGCGCCAAGAAACCACGGGTGATGGGGATGCTGAGGCTAGGCCTAAAGCCCCATCTGGGTCCAAGGATTCCACAACTGTGGATGAGGACAGACTGAAACTTCATAACTTGGAATTGACGGCCAGGGTGGCTATGCTAGAGGCTGAAGTTTTCAAACTAAGACACCAAGTCTCTATGCATGCAGCCCATCAATGCCCAACTCTAGCCACTCCCTCTCTTGTATCAGTAGGCACCCAAACTGATGCTTACCTGTCTACTGATGCAACCAAAAAGGGGGGGATGGTCTCTATGGAAGAAGATACAGACAGTCTTGACGACTGGATTCAAGAGCAGGTTGTACTTCAAAGCTCACTATTCAAGCCGGCTTTTGTACAAGTTCATGACTTGCCAGTCTCAGATAACGAAGAAGAAGAGACATCTGAAGACTGAAAGTTGGTCGTCAGGGCTGTCGATGAAATGTTGAATGATACTGAAGACACAGAACAAACAAAAACACCATTCAGCATCTTCCCTGAAGCAGCAGCCATCATAAGTTAATCCATTACCCCCCAACTCTTTCAAACTACACAGAAGCTAGAATTTGACTCCATTCTAGCTTGGGGGTATGATGGATCAGTTGAGAGATTTTGGATTGGATGGGAGTTTAGTGGTGTAAAGGAGCTAAACTGGAACTCTCTCAATGCCCTCCAAGTCCTACAACTGCATTTAACTAACTGCATCAACACTTCATCAGATCTCTCAGCAGAACTTGCCATCGGCAGGTTCCATGACTTGATAGAGGATAATCTACCCCACTTCGAAAGACTAATTCAAACAGCAAAACGGGTAGCTTATCCTGAATCTTCGGCAGCAGCAGCAGCAAGAAGACCGACTCTTAGAAGACTTGACATTATAAGGAGCAGTCTTCTCACTAACGAAGAAATTTGCTACTTAAGAAGATTTCTGTACACCTTCATTGTCAAAGACTTAGATGTGCTGGGATGGACAAGCACTAAGTCTCTTGACCACACCTTCTTACTATGCAACAGCTCCTCTCTAACCATCAACACCAGGAACATCTTGTCACTTCCTACAGACTTTCTCTACAAGATCTTTCAACTCAGGGCAAACATCTGCAATGTCAACTCACTTGAAAGCCAGGCAATGATAGCTACTGTCAGAGCCAAACTTGAACAAGTAGGAAGAATTACTGAGGTAGTATATGTGTCAAACTCTGACACTGACACTGACTCAGCTTCCCCTCGAGTAGACATCTGCACTGCAGCATATGGGTCAAGATCAACTATCAAAGAAATGCTGAAAGAAGTCACAAGTCCTGAGTGCAAATCGAACGAGGCCAATGACCTTCCCATGTTCACATCCCAAATTGCCAATGAAGCTGAGGCAGAGATCCCAATAGCAGCATCATCATCTGCTGTTGTGATCAGTGAAGCTGAAGCGGAGGCATCCAATGTAAACAAAGGAAAAGGAATCATGACAGATGAAGATGAAGAGAGGTTGCTAAAAGAGAAAAGAGAGAGGGAAGAGAAAAGAAGAAGAAGAGAAGAAGAGGAGATGGCTGACATCAAAAAGGCTCAAGAAAGAAAAACAGCCATTCTCCTAAGAGAACAAACCATCCAGCTGTATGCTAAACAGCTGGATGAACTGAAAAGAAAGATTCCTGCAGTTGACCGGATTGAAGAAGATGCAGCTCTTGCTCTTCAACTGCAGGAACAATTCAATAGAGAAGAGGAAGAATTGGAGAAGAAGAAGAAAGAAGAAGCTAAGTTCAGAATAACCGATTCTGAACTAGCTAAAGAAATGAGGGAGGAGTGGGTAAAGACTCTAGTCTCTCAAGGTGAGGATGCAGACTACCTTGAGAAACTATCAACTAAAGAAGTCTACAGAGCCTTCATGGGTCAGCAAGGTCAGTCGGCAAAGAAGAAACAGGCTGAAGAAGAAGAAAAAGCCAAACAACAGTCCAAAAAGACCGTTGCCTTTAATAAACGGACCCATGAAGAAAGGAAGGTCATGATTGACTTCCTTAAGGCTAGAGGAGAGAATGGAAAGAGGCTAGGTCCTATGAACTTCATGAACCTTCAACCCTAGCAAAGATGTGATCATTGACATCAAACCACTCAAGTCCCACTCTCCATTTATAAGTTGGTCCTATAATGCTGATCTGGATGAGTTCACCTTAACTGATGTAAGAAAGCAGAAGATGAGATGTTCAAGCAAAACAATCTACAAAATGCCAAATAAAGACATCAAGACTCTGTCTGCACTTCCACTGAACAGTCCCAGCAAGGATCCAAGAGGCTATGAGGTTGAAAGGATAGTCAGCCACATGCAAAAGCTTCAGCAGCAAAGTGATTAGAAGAATTTTGGTTGCATCAGTCTAGGGGGAGTTTGTAGAACCAAAGACTGATTGCTACCAAATTATTCTAAGTACAAATGCTGCTGATAGGCGTATCAGCAGCATTCAACACATATGGCTGCTGATAGGCTTATCAGCAGCATTCAACACATGTTGCTGCTGATAGGCTTATCAGCAGCATTCAACACTTGTTGCTGCTGATAGGCTTATCAGCAGCGTTCAACACAAGTTGCTGCTGATAGACTTATCAGCAGCATTATTCTCATTCTTGCTGCTGATAGCTATGTTCCTTGAAGACAAATCGTTGCAGCTGACTATCCATGCCAAGCGTCACTGACAACTTTCTGCAAAAGCAACTGACACACTCAAAGCAGAAGGAACCTCAATGGTGCAACCAATGACGGACGACAATGCTCTTCCCCGAGCATGCAAACAATGATGAATAAAGTAAACGCTTCAATAAAGTTAGCTAGTTTAGCTTTAACGTGTATTATTAGCTTTTGTATAAAAGATCAACGGTCTGTGTTCGATCTGATCCTTAGAATCAAGGGTCTGTCTTAATTCTAAGTTAGTATAAATACCGTGTAAACACTTCATTGTAAGTGTGCTTCTTCACTGAGTTTTCACTTGTAATCGTTTATTCACAAAGCTTAATACAACAGTGTTCTTATCAGTATTCTTTCTGTTTACTCGATTGTAATTGTGCAGTTGATATTGTTTCCGCCAATCTCAACTAAGAATAGAACCATCTTGTAATCTTACGATCCTACAATCTTGTTAAACATAGTATATATATGGTGTATCATTTATCTAATCACAATTCAAACCTTGTTTGACGCGCTTGAACATAGCACAACAGCTAAGTCCGGTATGTTTGAATATAGTTACCCACTATATCCGGTATGTTTGAATATAACACACGGCTATATCCGAGTATGCAGTAATAAACACCCTAACCGGGTGGGCTGATCAGGCACAATAGATCTATTAATATTACTGTTGGTTTTCTTGTGTTTAAAGCAAATGATTGTACACCCAAGATAACAAGAATATAATTGTCACACCCCGCCAAGGCGGAAATGCGAGGCGTAACGTTCAAGTTTCTCAAAGCATATGAATATTGCAAACACATACATACAAAATGGATACTTAATTTAAGTTAAGGTTTACAACCAAAATACTTGTTTGAAAATCAAAAGTCTTGAGATTTTGCAAATATGACCCATCACGATGAGTTATACAAGAAAAATCCCCAAAAGAGGTATCCAAATTCATGCATGCTTCCTACATTGACGTACCTGGGTTCCGCGATTTAGTTTCCTGAAAAACATACTTAAAATGTGTCAACACTAGGTTGGTGAGTTCAAAGGTTTAAATCATATAGTTCTCAAAATTCAATTGTTCGCAAATAGTTCCATGTGCATGTGATAATCAGAATAAGTAATGTTTGACCCATCTGTAAACTAGCTAGGAATACAAATAATATATTCATACATGAGGCATAACCAAACCATGACAATTGTTCTTTCGCCCCTCTCATTTGTTATCAGATGCTATGCGGCCATAAATCCTCCAGATTGCGGTTAGCGCGACTAACCATGACCGGGGGACGTCACTCCCCATAGTACTATTCATAGGACCCTAGGCTACAGTTAATAGTTACTAAATTGTTCCAGGGGACTTTAGCGGCCTAAAATTGTTCAACTCATGCAAACATAAAGGTCGAGTTTTATTCTCTTGTTATCACATGAAAAATAGTTGTAAGTATGTTCTTCCCCCACATATAGAAAACAGTAAAAAGGGGCCGTGAAACTCACCTCGAGTTTGTGTATGCTAGCAAACGATAATTGTTCTAGTCAAACTTGACTACTCGTACCCTAATTACAAAAGGGTAATTCGTCTTAAGACCGAACGTCTTATGTGCAAATTGTTCACCCGACATAATAATGTCGTTAAAGATGTGTTCATTTTTAAATAAGGTGTTTCGAGTTGCGACCTGTTGGTGATTATTATTTAAGTCTTGTTATAAATACATTTTCTCAAAACATGTACGTATACATATAGTCGTTCCAACAACATGTTATGTTGTCACAATTTCTTATATTAACATACGAGTAATGTCGTTTGGGATTATTTGTTTTAGTATGTCCACCGGTGTTTGTCCAAATATAATAGATCCTACTCTTGATTCTTTTCAAAACGTCCTTATAAGTTGTACACTATTAATTTTTATTAATATTCTATTTTAAGTCGTCAAACCGTCATTTTAATAAAAGTCATTTTACATAATAATAGTTACGCTTTATATTTATACAATCATTTTAAATATAATAATAATTCAATCGTTTTTATTTTATTTTATTTTTTTCAAATTGTTGGTAATATGTATGTATAAATATACTCACTTATCAAGTTGTTTATGTTCACATACTCATATAAGTTCCAATATTTATATATTTACCATAAACATGCAAGTTAATAATTATATGCGTTTATTTATCATCAACAAACATATATATACATATACACACACATACGATATATATACACGTTATGCACACACATACACGACATATACACACATATGGTACACACACATATATGACCATATTTTTGTTTAGATTAAATATTCCAACTACTTTTATATTTCTTAAACATCTCATTAAAGTTTTATAAAAACCCTTTTCATCACCATGGTCTCCCTTTATCCAACAACTTATAAACATGTACATATGTATACATACGTTACGGTTATATATATATATATATATATATATATATCTATATATTTACACTTTACTATTTTCAAATCTTCTTTTCTTAATGAAAATCACCAAATTAATAAATGCTTTCATTTTTAAGGTGAACAATATGCATGATTTAAGATTAGTGAACTAAAAATAAGAGATGAAGAGTCGGTTTCCATACCACTAGCCTAGCTAGGGAAGAATAACAAGTAGAAGATGGTGGTGGCTTGATCTTCCTTGTGAGAGCTCCCTAGAACTCTAAGAATTCTTTGAAAATCCAAGATTCTAGTTAATCTCTTCTAATGGAACTTGTTCTTGAGATTTGAAATTGTGAGATGTGTGGGTGTGTATGTTGTCGTATAAAAGAGAAAGAACAAGAGGGATTGAGTGTTGAATTAGTTAATCATCATTGTCATGTATGGATGGTGAGATGGATGAGACAAATGTTTGAGTTTTGGTTGAATGAGCATGGTGCCTTATGACAACAATAATGAAAATATGATAAGTGGGTAAGGTGGGATGGTGGTATCCACGCATACATGCCGTTCAAAAATAGAGAAAAAAAGGTGTTTATGTGTTGACTTGGATAATAGATGAAGTAACATGGGTGTATGGAACTTGTAATGATGGTGGAGTGTTTCAAGGTTGAATGAAGATGATTTATGTCATAAATAATGGAGTAGAAAGGTAAATGATTGTGGGGTGGCCCCACTAGACACTCGTCTGGACGAGACGAAGCTAACGAGTTATTAAATACGCGTGGAGGTTGACTGTCGGGCTCGAATTCGGGGCGTGGGTTCTCGGCCACCAACAAGATCAGGCGATTCGTATGTTGGGGAGACCAATTGGTCGGGGCCTTTTGTTCGCATGGGGAAGACGAGTTTAGGGATGCCTGTAGCGGCTGTCGAGGTGCAGGGAACAACCCTGTCGGGGTGTTCGTCGGAAAAATGCTTTACCCGCGGACCAAGGAACATGGTGACCGGAAAGTCGATTTGGAAATTGGCAGATTCGGTCCTTGTAGTTTGGTTTTGATTTAATTCGGCCCCTGAGATAATTACGGATGAGTCCTTGTAGTTTGATTTGTACAGAAATAGTCCCTCAAATGATTTTTGCTTAAAACCTTCTAGTTTGAAAAGTTTCTAAACAACCCCTTAACTTTTATAAAAATAATTAGTTTAATTTCTTTAAATTTTCAAATATATTTTATAAACTTATTTTATTATTATTGTTATAAATAATAATTTTTTTATAAGAGTTAGTTATCTTATTTAAACAGGTTATTTTATTAAATCTGAAACTTTTTAAATTTAGATTTTTATATAAAATTTTATATAAGTTTAAAACGTATTTATTTTTAATTATTTTAAATCCATAAAATAAATAAAAATAAATATATATTTTGTACAAAATTAAATAAAACACTTGCATTTCATTTAGTTGAAAATGATTACATGATATATATTACAAATGCGTGAATAAAAATCCAGAATGTCACAAGCTACCCCTATTTTATCACAAAAATCAACAAAAACACCTCCTTTTGCTTGTAAAACTCTGTAGAAAACTCTCCAAACTCTCTCACAACACTCGAAGTCAAGAGCAAGGCTCTGATACCACTTTTAGGTCCCTCGGGTGTGGCGGATCGTCACATGCAAGTACGTCTACTAGTCGGACCGGGTGCGGAATACCTGTGACTAGGTGGAGAGTCTTACGAAACAAAGTAAACTGACAAGATAATCACTATAAACGTTCATCTATTATAAACACTTGAAGGTTACAGAGAGAAGTTCTGAGATTACAAAGTTCTGCGTATTTGCTAATCTGAATGCGTACTACTGTCAACCATTCCTATTTATACATGACCTGATGCATGCGCACTTAGCAAGTGCGCAGGGCAATTTGCTCATGCGTACTTAGCAAGTACGCAAAGGTATTCTTGCGTACTTGCTAAGTACGCAGGAACTATCTCCTGCGCACATACAAGTGCGCAAAACACTTAGAGAAATCTGCAACAGTCAATATGTAAAAGTAAATATTCTCTAAGTGTTTTGCGCACTTGTATGTGCGCAGGAGAAAGCTCCTGTGTCCTTATCAACTACGCAAGAATACCTTTGTGTACTTGTTAAGTACGCAAGAGCATTTTGCCCTGCGCACTTGCTAAGTGCGCAGGCATCAGGTCATGTATAAATAGGAATGGTTGACAGTAGATAAGCACGCAATCCTAGACTCAGCAAATACGCTGTAACATCCCAAAAATAATAAAACGAATAAATATAGCGAGACCGATGATTTAGTCAGAATATTTAAACAAAAGGGAGCGGGCTTGGGCTCGGCTCCAACGGGCCGAGCGAAGCCCGAGTATATAAAGGCCAAGACAGCCTTGAAGCTCTCATTTTTCACCAACACCTGCAAGCTAGAGAGAGAAAGGAGAGTCGGGTCTAGAGAGAGAAAGTCGACGGATCGACACGAAACTGAAGGAGTACGTTACTACTGAACTCGTGAGCAAAACCTCCGAATCAGAATCACAATCCAGGTAACGATTCGATCATAATCTGAGTTTTTGTTTAATTTGGGATTTTCGGGTTTTGGCTAAAAAGATAACGATTTTGCGGATGAAACTTGAAAGTGAGCTTAGGTATAGCATCTAGAATGAAAAACGAACGTTGTGATTAAAGAAAAATTTAGATATTGACTCGATCAGACTTGCATGCAAAAACTTCAGATTTTTGGGGAAGACGATGTGCAGACCCATCGAAACCACTTAGTTTCGATATGTGCAGACCCATCGAAACTACTTAGTTTCGATATGTGCAGTAGTTTCGATATGTGCAGACCCATCGAAACTACTCAGTTTCGATATATGCATACCCATCGAAACTACCATAGTTTCGATATAAGCCCACGATCCGAAGCTAAGATTACACCTAAGTTACTTATCGAAACTACCAAGTTTCGACAGAAGCAACCTATCGAAACTACCAAGTTTTGACAGAAGCAACCTATCGAAACTACCAAGTTTCGACAGAAGCAACCTATCGAAACTACCAAGTTTCGATAAAGCAAATCCATCGAAACTACTAAGTTCAAGCATAGTAATGTCTAATGTCATCTAGGAGCACTACCTTACGAGTATGACTTTATTATACAGATCGTGAGTGACATTAGTGACGCTCAGTAGCCAGCTTAGTGTATTTCAGAAACTACTCATCAGGTGAGTTCTATGTGCCCCCTTTCTATGTTATGTGCAAACCTTATTAAATGTTTTGGGGCTGAAATGTATACACTAAATGAATAACAGTTATGAATGTTAATGTGATCATACGTGGTATTCAATATATATATATATATATATATATATATATATATATATCTTTACACGAAATAGAATTATGAATAAAGAATGAAACGTATGATTTTTTAAAGAATGAACGAAAGTATGACATAACGTGTAAAGAAGAAATCTTATCCATGTATATATCGCTTGCCAAGTATAAGAAAACGTTATGGACGCTTCGATGATAACGGCTACTTCGGTAGACGGACGACCACGTGACTATCGTACAACCGGGACAAGTGCGCTCCTTCATCAGCTAGGACGTACGAATGCCACAAGTGCGTTCCTTCATCAGCTAGGACGTGCTAAAGTTATTAACGGACGGTCTAAAAAAATTGGCATCTTATAGTAGAACGGTTGTATAAATAATAGTCGCATGGGAAACGGATACCTTCGGGTAGACGGGCGAATTACGGCCTACGACGGTAGGACGGTTGTAAGTCATGACGGACGGACAAAGGTTGCCGGAAGGTTGTAAGAATAAAATGACGGACGACACTTGTTGCTGGACGGTTGTAAGTATAGGTGGGCCATGACGATGGACCGCGTCGATTGTCTTTGTGTCCTTCGCAACCAAAAGACGGGTTGATCACCCTTAAGAGTATTACCCATGAATGTAAAGAAAAGAAAAGAAAAGGTGAATGCATATATATATGTAATCACAAAATAAAGAAGAAAGAGAAGCAAAAGTTATGAAAATAAATGAGACCAATGATGTGAATATATGTCTATATGTATGCGAAGAATGATAAATGAGAAGCAATTCAAGTCAATGTGTACTTATATAAGTGTATATATATAATTTTGCATACTTATAAAGAAAAGAATGTTTATACCTAATTGCATTAAACTAGAACTCACCAGCGTTAGCTGACTTTTAGTATACATTTCAGGTAAAGGAAGATGAGGTCGTGCGATGGCGTGGAGGTTACCCGGCACGAGACTGACATCCCTCTTTTGTTTTATATGTCTTCGAACAATGTTATGTTTTTAAATGTAAAGACTTCCGCTGTTATGATTATGTAATTGGATAACGAATGTTTTTAACATAAATTCAGTATTTTATGACTATGTTTATGAGTAAATCCAACAAGTGAGGTTACCCGGGAAAGGGGCCTTGCAAGTTGGTATCAGAGCAATAGTTTGAGAGATTCAGAAATCCCTAAATGTCTGGACTCAAACTGATTATGGGACCAACGCACGGATGTCAGTATGGGTAACCAACGCCAACGCCAGCACGGTAAGTAAGTAATTGAGTTAATGCTCTTACATAAGAATAGATACCATAACTTAGAACAAATAGATGTTAATGCCATGACTGATTTGAAGAGTTTTGAACCCGAAAAGCAATGTAAATTAGTAATCACAAACCGGTCACTGTAATTAAGAATTTGCCTTGCTCGTACTGTTCGAAACTACGATCTGAAGAAATGACATTGATGTATTCCCTTTTTAACTATCAGGAAATTAAGAGCTATGGCTGGTGGAGGAAGAACAGGACCTCGTGGCGGTCGCACTGGCCGACGAGGTAAACCTCCGTTGAACCAAAGAATTGAAGAAGAAGAGAGTGTGCACGCAGAGCACACTGAAAGTGTGCACGAAACAGAAGTGACCCCAATTAGGGACGACAGTCCAGGGCCTATACAGTTGGAACCTGAAGTCAGGGATGCTATTTCCCGTGAAGTTGTGCTCACTTTGAAGAAGGTATTGCCTGATCTACTATCCGAGGCAATAAAGAAAAGTAAAGAGGAGGATGAAGGAGACAATGAAGAGAAAGTATATGATAGTGATGGGGATGAAATAAAGATAGGATCGAGCAACTGTGGGTGTACTTACAAAGGCTTTAAGGACGGAGACCCACCCAAGTTTTATGGGAGCAAGGATTCAGTGGCAACGCTTGAATGGATTGAGAGGATGAATGCTATAATCAACATCAGCGAGTGTCGACCAGACCAGGCTGTTAAATACGTTGCTCATTCTTTCACCAACGGAGCACTAAGTTGGTGGAGGAATATTCAGAGAACTAAGTCACCAAATGCTGTAAACAGAATGACATGGGACGACTTGAAGAAGCTGATCATCCAAAAGTTCTGCCCACAGAACGAAATTGATCTAGTGGAAAATGAATTCCTAAACCTTAAGGCTGGAAACAAGACGCACCGCCAGTATACTTTGAGATTCAATGAGCTAGCTCAACTAGTACCCCAACTGGTAGAAACTGAAGACCGTTTGATCAAGTACTATGTTAAGGGGTTGCCACAACGGGTCCGTGTTCATGTAAAAGCTAACCTACCCTCGACCTTCGAGTCGGTAGTGAATCTGAGCGGAATCGTCTATGACGACTACGCCAATGAGGACCCGGCACCTGAGACACAAAAGAGAAAGTGGGAGAACCCGTCTAGAGGTACCGGAAGAGGGAACGTAACTACTGAAAATAAGAAACCAAGGTCGGATAAATATGAAACCTGCAAGAAATGTGGAAGGCAACATTTTGGCGAGTGCCGGGTCGGCTCCACCACATGTTACAGGTGTGGGAAGGCGGGGCACTATTCTCGTGACTGCTTAAGAGACACTAAATGCCAAGTATGTGGACTGTTTGGTCACCTGACTAGGGATTGCAGAAAAACCAGACAATCTGGTTCAGGAAAAGAAAAGGAACAGGAACAACCAAAGACTAGGACTCGAGCTTACGCCCTGACTGAGGAGGAAGCAAGGGGAAATCCTGATGTTGTGTCATGTACGTTCCTAGTTAATGATGAACATGCGGCTATATTATTTGACTCGGGTGCTAGTAAAAGCTTTATATCAAATGCATTTAGTCGTAAACTGAATTGCACTATCAACACAGTAGTAAAGGCCTTTAGTGTACAAACTGCAGTTGGTAAAAAATTGGCAGTATTCCAAGTAACAGAGGATTGCATAATAGAAATAGAGGGTCATAAGTTTCCTTCTAGATTATTCCTTCTCACCTTAGGAGGATTCGATATAGTATTGGGTATGGATTGGTTAGCTGCCAACGAAGCTCAAATCATATGTAAACGTAAGAGGATACACCTCAAAGCTCCTAGCGGATGTCCAATTACGGTTCATGAGGATTGGAATTGCACAATGCCGAACATCATCTCGATGATCAAGGCCAAAAGTTACATCAGGCGCGGTTGCGAAGCTTATCTGGCATATGTTATTGACGATAGAATGAAAGCGAAAGAACTCGAGAACGTACCCGTGGTGTGCAATTTTTCGGAAGTATTCCCTGAGGATCTACCTGGGTTGCCACCCGATTGGGAAATAGAATTTCAGATTGACTTACTGCCAGGAGCTGAGCCCGTTGCCAAAGCCCCCTACCGATTGGCTCCGTCAGAAATGAAAGAATTGATATCTCAACTACAAGAATTAACAGAAAAAGGATTTATTAGACCGAGCATTTCACCATGGGGCGCTCCGGTACTATTCGTAAAGAAGAAAGACGGCAGCATGCGCATGTGCATTGACTACCGTGAACTGAACAAGAGGACAGTAAAGAACAAATACCCACTACCTAGAATAGATGACCTTTTTGATCAACTGCAAGGTGCGAGTTGGTTCTCAAAGATCGATCTTAGGTCGGGTTACCATCAGTTGAAAGTAAGAAAGGAAGACGTACCAAAGACCGCGTTTCGCACGCGTTATGGGCATTATGAGTTTCTCGTGATGTCTTTCGGATTGACCAACGCACCAGCAGCGTTTATGGATTTTATGAATAGAGTATGTCGACCCATGTTGGATCGATCAGTGATAGTTTTTATAGACGACATACTGGTATATTCGAAAAGCGAGGGTGATCACCACTGTCACCTAAGGGTGGTTCTGGAGGTGCTAAAGAAGGAAAAGTTGTACGCAAAATTCTCCAAATACGCGTTCTGGCTTAGGGAAGTCCAATTCCTAGGTCACGTAATAAACCCAAACGGAATCATGGTAGATCCTGCAAAGATCGAGACAGTAAAGGAATGGAACGTCCCAAAGACACCAACAAAGATACGAAGTTTTCTGGGATTGGCAGGCTACTATCGAAGGTTCATTCAAGATTTCTCAAGGATAGCCTCGCCACTAACTAAACTGACACGGAAGGAAGTGAAATATGAATGGGGTCAAACCCAAAACAACGCGTTTGAGGAACTTAAGGCACGATTAACCCAAGCTCCAGTCTTAACACTACCTGAGGGAAATGAAGACTTGGTAGTCTACTCTGACGCTTCAGGGCAGGGTTTAGGGTGCGTACTCATGCAACGAGGAAAGGTAATTGCTTATGCATCGCGGCAACTAAAGATTCACGAGGTTAACTACCCAACACACGATCTAGAATTAGCAGCAGTAGTTTTCGCGTTGAAAATATGGAGACACTATCTGTATGGAGTTAAATGCACCATTTACTCCGATCACAAAAGCCTGAAGTACTTTTTCGAACAAAAGGAATTAAACATGAGACAAAGGAGATGGTTAGAACTACTGAAAGACTATGACTGTGAGATATTGTACCATCCAGGCAAGGCAAACGTAGTGGCTGACGCTTTAAGTAGAAAGGAAGAATCGGCACCTATCCGGATCAAAGCGTGTTAGTTGATTATAACACCAGACTTGATGGGTGAAATATCAAAGGCACAAGATGAAGCATTGTTAGAAAGAAATGTGAAACGGGAAAGAATAGTAGGACAACAAAGGAACTTAGATGCAAATGCATACGGAGTACGAACTAGGTTTGGCCGGATGTGGATACCTAAGATTGGCGAGCTTAGAGCCAAAATACTCGATGAGGCCCATAAGTCTCGTTACTATATCCACCCCGGGACAAACAAAATGTATCAAGACTTGAAGAAATAGTACTGGTGGCCTGGAATGAAGAATGATGTGACTGAGTACGTGAACAAGTGCTTAACGTGTTCACTAGTTAAGGCCGAGCACCAGAAACCATGCGGTAAAATGCAACCTTTACCAATACCGGAATGGAAGTGGGAGGAGATCACGATGGACTTCATTACCAAGCTACCACGAACAGCTAAAGGCAATGACACCATTTGGGTGATCATCGACCGCTTGACGAAAAGTGCTCACTTCTTGCCAATACGTGAGACTTCTTCGTCAGAAAGACTAGCAGAAGTATTTATCAAGGAAATTGTGAGAAGACATGGTATGCCGCTGTCAATTGTGTCCGACAGGGATACTAGATTCACATCAAGGTTTTGGAAGAAATTCAATGAAGCAATGGGCACTAGACTGAACATCAGCACCGCTTACCACCCCCAAACCGATGGACAATCGGAAAGGACCATTCAGACCTTGGAGGACATGCTCCGGGCCTGTATCATTGACTTCGGTGGGAGCTGGGACAGCCATCTACCCTTGGCAGAATTTTTGTATAACAACAGCTATCACTCGACTATTGGCATGCCGCCGTTCGAAATGTTGTATGGGAGAAAATGTAGGACCCCGGTTTGTTGGGGGGAAATAGGACAGAAGGATTTTGCAAGTCTCGAAGTGGTCAAAGCTACTTCCGAGAAATTTGATCAAATCAAGGCTCGAATGAAAGCCGCAAAGGACAGACAGAAATCATACGCAAATAAGAGGAGAGATTTAGAGTTTCAAGTAGGAGACATGGTACTGTTAAAGGTATGACCATGGAAAGGAATCATCCGCTTCAGAAAGCGTGGCAAACTAAGTCCAAGGTTTGTCGGACCTTTCAAGATTCTAGCGAGAGTGGGTCAAGTTGCTTACAGACTCGACTTACCCGTTGAGCTTACTGGAATACACCCTACGTTCCACGTGTCACACTTACGCAAGTGCCTAGCTGACGACACCGCTCACATACCTTACGACGAGATCGAAGTGGATAACAGTCTAAATTATATAGAGGAACCGATAGCCATTATTGACCGAGCTGAGAAACGACTACACAATAAGTCGATTCAGTTAGTTAAAGTACAATGGAATTATAGAAAAGGGTCAGAAGATACATGGGAGAAAGAAGACGAGATGAGGGGACTATATCCTCAATTGTTTAACGTGTAAGCAGTTTCGAGGACGAAACCTCTTTAAGGAGGGTAGACTTGTAACATCCCAAAAATAATAAAACGAATAAATATAGCGAGACTGATGATTTAGTCAGAATATTTAAACAAAAGGGAGCGGGCTTGGGCTTGGGCTCGGCTCCAACGAGCCAAGCGAAGCCCGAGTATGTAAAGGCCAAGACAGCCTTGAAGCTCTCATTTTTCACCAACACCTGCAAGCTAGAGAGAGAAAGGAGAGTCGGGTCTAGAGAGAGAAAGTTGACGGATCGACACGAAACTGAAGGAGCACATTACTACTGAACTCGTGAGCAAAACCTCCGAATCAGAATCACAATCCAGGTAACGATTCGACCATAATCTGAGTTTTTGTTTAATTTGGGATTTTCTGGTTTTGGCTAAAAAGATAACGATTTTGCGGATGAAACTTGAAAGTGAGCTTAGGTATAGCATCTAGAATGAAAAACGAACGTTGTGATCAAAGAAAAATTTAGATATTGACTCGATCAGACTTGCATGCAAAAACTTCAGATTTTTGGGGAAGACGATGTGCAGACCCATCGAAACCACTTAGTTTCGATGTGTGCAGACCCATCGAAACTACTTAGTTTCGATATGTGCAGTAGTTTCGATATGTGCAGACCCATCGAAACTACTCAGTTTCGATATATGCATACCCATCGAAACTACCATAGTTTCGATATAAGCCCACGATCCGAAGCTAAGATTACACCTAAGTTACTTATAGAAACTACCATAGTTTCGATATAAGCCCATGATCCGAAGCTAAGATTACACCTAAGTTACTTATCAAAACTACCAAGTTTAGACAGAAGCAACCTATCGAAACTACCAAGTTTCGACAGAAGCAACCTATCGAAACTACCAAGTTTCGATGAAGCAAATCCATCGAAACTACTATGTTCAAGCATAGTAATGTCTAATGTCATCTAGGAGCACTACCTTACGCGTATGACTTTATTATACAGATCGTGAGTGACATTAGTGACGCTCAGTAGCCAGCTTAGTGTATTTCAGAAACTACTCATCAGGTGAGTTCTATGTGCCCCCTTTCTATGTTATGTGCAAACCTTATTAAATGTTTTGGGGCTGAAATGTATACACTAAATGAATAACAGTTATGAATGTCAATGTGATCATACTTGGTTTACAAATATATATATATATATATATATATATATATATATATCTTTACACGAAATAGAATTATGAATAAAGAATGAAACGTATGATTTTTAAAGAATGAACGAAAGTATGACATAACGTGTAAAGAAGAAATCTTGCTTTATATCCATGTATATATCGCTTGCCAAGTATAAGAAAACGTTATGGACGCTTCGATGTAACGGCTACTTCGGTAGACGAACGACCACGTGACTATCGTACAACCGGGACAAGTGTGTTCCTTCATCAGCTAGGACGTACGAATGCCACAAGTGCGTTCCTTCATCAGCTAGGACGTACTAAAGTTATTAACGGACGATCTAAGAAAAATTGGCATCTTATAGTAGAACGGTTGTATAAATAATAGTCGCATGGGAAACGGATACCTTCTGGTAGACGAGCGAATTACGGCCTACGACGGTAGGACGGTTGTAAGTCATGACGGACGGACGAAGGTTGCCGGACGGTTGCAAGAATAAAATGACGGACGGCACTTGTTTCCGGACGGTTGTAAGTATAGGTGGGCCATGACGATGGACCGCGGCGATTGTCTTTGTGACCTTCGCAACCAAAAGACGGGTTGATCACCCTTAAGAGTATTACCCATGAATGTAAAGAAAAGAAAAGAAAAGGTGAATGCATATATATATGTAATCACAAAATAAAGAAGAAAGACAAGCAAAAGTTATGAAAATAAATGAGACCAATGATGTGAATATATATCTATATGTATTTGCGAAGAATGATAAATGAGAAGCAATTCAAGTCAATGTGTACTTATATAAGTGTGTATATATAATTATGCATACTTATAAAGAAAAGAATGTTTATACCTAATTGCATTAAACTAGAACTCACCAGCGTTAGCTGACTTTAAGTATACATTTCAGGTAAAGGAAGATGAGATCGTGCGATGGCGTGGAGGTTACCCGGCACGAGACTGACATCCCTCTTTTGTTTTATATGTCTTCGAACAATGTTATGTTTTTAAATGTAAAGACTTCCGCTGTTATGATTATGTAATTGGATGACGAATGTTTTTAATATAAATTCAGTATTTTATAACTATGTTTATGAGTAAATCCAACAAGTGAGGTTACCCGGGAAAGGGGCCTTGCATACGCAAATCGTAATCTCAGTACTTGTCTCTATAACCTTCAAGTGTTTATAATAGACGAACGTTTATAGTAATTATCTTGTCGGTTTACTTTGTTTCATAAGACTCTCCAACTAGTCACGGGCATTCCGCACCCGGTCCGACTAGTAGACCCACTTGCATGTGACTATCCGCCACACCCGAGGGACCTACAAGTGGTATCAGAGCATTGCTCTTGATTTCGAGTGTTGTGAGTGAGTTTGGAGAGTTTTCTACAGAGTTTTACAAGCAAAAGGAGGTGTTTTTGTTGATTTTTGTGATAAAATAGGGGTAGCTCTTGAGCACTATTTTAGAAGCAAAAATCACTCAAAAACCGACCTTTGTTGTGTATTTTGAGTGTTTTGAGCATCAAAGGTTGGTTAGAAACAAGTTTCTGACCCTTTGGCTCATTTTAATTGTTCATCCGTTTGATTTTTGCCATCTCCGGTGTGTTTCTAGTGACCGGAATAGTTTGGTGAGAGTTGTTGAAAAGGTGTTCTGCGTACTTACCATTTCTGGCAAAGAGTACAGTCTTGTTGCGTACTTACTAAATATGCAAGACTAATCTCCTACGTACTTACTAAATTCGCAAGACTAATCTTGTGCGTACTTAAGTTAGTTCCTGCGTACTTATCAAGTACGCAAGAGCAAATATTAAATACGCAAGACCATTCCTCTAAGTGCGCAAGGCCAATATCAAGTGCGCAAGTGTTTCTGATTTTTCTGAAATTTGACTAAGTGTTCACCCTGTCGAATTTTCAGAACCTTGGAAACCTTTTAAATTATGACAATGAGATCGGTACTCCTGAGAAACCGCCAAAGCTGCTAAATGTAAATGATTACTCAAAATGGAAGGCACGCTTTGAGCATTACATTTCGTACACTGATTCTTCATTATGGATTCCAATTCTAGAAGGCTATAAGCATCCTACACACATTTATCTTGATGATGAACTGCCTAAGCCTATCTCTAAACTTGATGAAGAGGAAAAGAAAGCTTATGATCGAGAGAAGAAGGTTCTTGGTTCAATCACCATGGCACTAACTCGGGAGTTGTTTCACAGCTTCAGAGGTTATGACAACTCTAAAGATATTTGGAAGGCGTTACAGAAAAGATTCAAAGGGAATAGTGATATCAATAAGAGTAAACGGGTTCTACTCAGGAAGCAGTATGAATGCTTCAGATTTTTGGAGAATGAGTCTTTAGATGATCTCATCTCTAGATTCTATCATCTGCAGACAGAATTGAAAGCTTTTGAGCTCAAGTATCCCGATGAAGAGTTGGTGGAAAAGTTTCTGGATGCTTTGCCACCCAGGTTTGAAATGTACACAACCTTGATGAGAGAGAATCCAAAATTCTATGAGATGACAGTGGAGGAGGCAATTGGAAAGGTTCAAGATCATAACATGAACCTAAGAAAGAAGGAGAGCTCAGGAAGACCTCAGATACAAGACCCTTTTATGTATCATGGGACGTCTTCTACAACCAAGTCATCGGGCTCTGGAATTGCCCTTTTCTCTGGAAACTCTACAGAAGAAGACCACTCAACCGGTTGTGGTGGGCATGCATGCTATGAATCTGGATCAGGTTGTGGATCTCATCAACAACACACCTGAAGAAACCCTCCCGCTACAACTTCAGCTAACCAATCAGCTATAGCCAAAATAGATGAAGATCATGCAGCTCTATTTTCATCGTGTATGCTGGCCTACGAGAACTTCATAGGTGGCAAGCTTACAGATCCCGAGACAATAGAAGAAGACTTCAATCAAGTGGATCCTGATGACATGGGGGACATGGATATTCAATGGAATATGGCCATGATATTGATGAGAGCCAAGCGTTTCTTGAACAGAACAGGAAGAAAGTTCATTGGCGGACATTCTAATGCCAAGGTTGGTTTTGACAAATCCAAGGCCAAATGCTATAAGTGTCTAAACTTTGGACACTTTGCTCGTGAATGTCAGAAAGACAGAGCACCGGCTTCGGGTTTTACCAGACCTAGCCAAGGAAACAGCCATGGCTACAACAACTCAAACAACCATAATCAAAGCCAAACTGGAACGTCCAATGCACTGGTAGCTCAATAGGACGACAGCTTTGATTGGGGTGTTCATCTGGAAGATGACATCATTGCACAAACTCAAGTTGGTCTCATGGCTGAGATCATGGAGTTGATGGAAACTGAGAAAAAGGAAGCAGAGGAGAAGGAAGCTAAAGAAAAGGAAGCTTCTGTAGCTGATCAAGAGGAATCTACTACTGCTGTTGCCCTTATGGCCATTGGAGAAGCAAAAAGTTCATCGTCTGAGTTACATTCTAATCCCTTTTCTGTTATTTCTTGTTCTAAATGTCTAGGCTTAAAACTTGAAAATTCTAAGCTTCAAGACAAGGTCGAACCCCTTCGCATTGCAGCTCTAAGTTACAAAGAAAACGAAAAACATTTTAAAGAGTCAATTGAAACATTGATAAAGGAAAAACGACATTATTCACTAAAAATGAGCGATCAACAGCTTCACTTGGATATTGCATATAAGGGGTTAGAGAAAAGGAACAATGAAATTAACAAGCTGCAAAATGAGATCCTGCAGTTGAAATGTTATAATGAGAAGTTGAAAAACTCTCGTTTTGTGGTGGAACACTACGAATCTGTAGTAAGGCAAATGAATGGCTTAGGGTTGGGTACTAATGCCATTCCTCCACCAGTTAGCGAGAAGTTTGTCAACAGCTTGGTAGACATTGATCTAACTTGTCTTGATGAGTCCTCAGGAAAGGATGATTCCTCTAAAAGGGATGATTCCTCAAGTAAGGCCAACTCCGCATCTGATGAGGAGTTCTTTACTGCTTCTGATGATGGGTCGGTTAACACTTGCCCTGAAGGAGTAGTATCTGAGGAGTTGTTATCTAAACTGACAGTCAAGAAAAACATTATCACTAATAGTGATAATTGTATTCTAACTGAACCCGATATCATTGAATCTAATGATAAATTAAAGGTAATGCTTTATGGGGGGTATAAAAATCTTAATCAAGTAAAGAAAGAGGCTTTTTCAGCTCACTTTGGGCTTGGTTACAAAGAAAATTTGCAAAAATACTATACTCCCAAGAACCAATCTGTATCGGGTCAGACTCCTGTTCACAAACCAACTCCTCCTACTCATAAGGCTGAGTCATCGACTGCAAGATCTAATGAGCCTTACAGGAGAACTTACACAGACAAGAGGACTTGCTTTCACTATGGCTTGGTTGGTCACATGTGACACCCAACATTTCAGGTCGATATCCGTACTTATTATAAACGCGTTTACCTTATTTATGTTTCTTGACTTACCTAATTGCATAAATTAGGACATTAAAGTCTAGCAAAAGCCATACGTTGTTTCATTTTATATTTTGGTATTTATGGGAATTACCGGTGCACATACACATATAACTCGTCTAACACGAACGTTGATAGTTAAATTAAATGACCAGAAAAATATATAGACGTATATAGTACCGTTAAGAGTCTAAACCGAATTTGTTTACCGTTTAGCACCCTAATTAATATTTAAGCACCTAATCAATTAATCATTTAACACCTAAATATGATTAGTAAAGTAATTAAGCCAAACCACCCCCCCCCCATTTGATTTCTATGGCCGTAACTTATGAATGGGGTCTTTCCCCACATGTTTTTCCTTCTAATCCAATTCTTTAATTCATACACCATACTTCTTTCCTTCTAAACTTTGACAAGGATCATGACTTCCTATCACATCTAGTCATTCCAAATTCAAACCCACAATCCCATCTCCTTTTTCTTTCTCTCTTACGGCAACCACAACAACACCATTTTCATTTTATTTTTCTTGGGTTCACCCATATTCAAGACTCACTTCTTCCATACTAAGGTGTTCTAAGAATTATTCAAGTGATTTCTCAAGGGGTTTTAACTAAGGACTCAAGACCATCTTCTTTTTCCTTTCAAAAATCATCATCTCTCCTGTGGTCTTTCCTAGCTTGTCAAGAGGTAAAAACTTGATCCTTCACATCTTTATATATTCATATTATTTTCTTTAAACCGTAGCTAAACATACAATTTGTTCGAACGCAAGTAAAATAACAAGAAAAGTATGCCGAGTTCAAGACTAAAATACGAATTTATGCACGTAAGTATGTGCGCTATAGGAGTATAATTTTGAGACTAATACTGTCAATTCAAAAATTGCAGTATCGAAACTAGGAAGTTTCGATACTTTCGATTGAGTAATAGGTATCGAAACTAGGTAGTTTCGATACCTATTACTCAATCGAAACTAGGTAGTTTCGATACCTATTACTCAATCGAAACTAGATAATTTCGATACACATTTTTGCTCAATCGAAACTAGGTAGTTTCGATATCTGTTATGCTCAATCGAAACTAGATAGTTTCGACACCTGTTCATCAGTCCCATTGGGCAGTAGCTTGGAATTATTTTGTCATAATGAAACAAGTGTTGAAAAACTAAGAAGATAATTTAAGTAAAATAACCGGAGTTACTAAGTCGGTGAACAATTTGCATTCGAGATATTCGGTCATAACCCGAAATACCCCTTTTGTAAATAGGGAACGATTAATCAAGTTTGACTGGAACAATTATCATTGCTAACATACACAAAAACGAGGTGAGTTTCACGGCCCCTTTTTATTGTTTTCTATATTTGGGGGAAGAACATACTTACAACTATTTTATGTGATAACAAGAGAATAAGACTCAACTTTTATGTTTGCATGAGTTGAACAATTTAGGCCGCTAAAGTCCCCTGGAACAACTTAGTAACCATTAACTATAGCATAGAGTCCTATGAATGGTACTATGGGGAGTGACGTCCCCCGGTCATGGTTAGTCGCGCTAACCACAATCTGGAGGATTTATGGCCGCATAGCATCTGATAACAATTGAGAGGGGCAAAAGAACAATTGTCATGGTTTGGTTACGCCTCAAGTATGAAAATATTATTTTTATTCCTAGCTAGTTTACAAATGGGTCAAACATTTCTTATTCTGATTATCACATGCAACTGGAACTATTTATGAATAAACAAATTTTACAAAGAACTATTTGAGTAAACCTGTGAACTCACCAACCTAGTGTTGACATTTTTAAGTATGTTTTTCAGGAAATTGAACGTGATCGCAAGGTTAGCAATGTAGATTACATGCATGCACGATGGATACGACTCAAGGAGGATTTCTCTTGTATAACTCATTGTAATTGAGTCATATTTGCGAAATCTTAACTTTTTGTAAACTCATATTACATTTTGGAATGTAAAACTTTAAACTTGTTTATGTATCCATTCCTCGTGTATGTGTTTGCGATGATCATATGCTTTGGAAACCATGAACGTTACGCCTCGCGTTTCCGCCTTGGCGGGGTGTGACAGATTGTTATCAGAGCCATTGATTGTAGCGAACTAGGAGTCTAAAATGGAACCTAGTCTATAATTTAAATGACTCACTAAAACGTTTTCATTGCATAAGCATTGCATTACCAGTCATCATGTCATATGTATATTGTAGTCACAAGCATGTCGTCACACTCTGACCCCGTCTCTTCCTCTGAATCCAACGAGGAACTTTCCGTCACACGCCCCAAAAATCGAGTACAACTTCGCAGCTCCACACCACCCAATGTCGCCCTGGGAGAACCGCCTATCGTCTACCGAAAGAAAAGCGGAGGACCAGTTATGGTAAAAAGTGCTAAGAAAAAGGTTCGATTTCCGCGCAAGAGGACCCTGGCAGCCCGTGACCCGGAAGACTTGAAGACTGATGAGGAACCACCTAAGCAACGACCCTGCTACCACCCTACTGTGGGGACTATCAGCTGGATGCCCCGTACACTGGCACGATGGAGGGAGAAGGAGAGCATCCCCTCTACCTTTGAGCTCGGAGAGTCCTCCAACTCCTCAACACCCCTACCCCGCACTGGGGAAGCCATGGAGCTCACAGTGCCTACATTGGTAGCACGCGTTCATACGCACGAGGAACGTCTTGATGACCTCCTAGATGATATCCGGGCACATGGGGATGCAGCCACGTGACTACGTCAAGGGCTCGGATCTCGAGTACAGACTCTGGAGGACAGCACCCGAGACATACAGGGTGCCACCGACTACCTAGAGTTGAGAGCTGATATGGACTGGCAGTTCACTCTCACGGTCAAAGACATGGTGAAGGCGCTGGAAGAAAGGACTTCGGCTGCAGAATTTGTGGCTAGGGCTAGCTTTGTCAGGGCGGGACTTGCCATGATGATTGGGTTGTACTCCCACATCTTCTTTTAGACCTATTACGGGCGGGTTGTGTCCGTAGCGCATTATGTAGTTTAAAACTTTGGTACTGATGTGGTCATGTGAACCCATCCCTTTTGCATCCTTGTCTTTTGGAACAATGTACTATGCATGTTTTAACTATGTATGTGATGGTTTATGTTGTAATGATGGTTGTTTACGTTTGATGTTGTTGTATCCTTATGTCATGATCTATCATTATTATTATATAATGTTGTTTCTTTTTAATTGATATGTTAGAAAAGAACTTCATGGCACCTAAGCGTAGGACACCCCGTAACACTACTCGTGACAACAACGAGACAATTTCCCTAAACGTGGAGCAACTCATAGCACAGAGAGTAGCTGCTGCCATGGAACAGTATGAGGCAAATCGAAATAGTGGAGGAGGAAACGGCAGTGGTACCGGCGGAGGTGGTGCAGGAGGTAGCGGTACAGCCGGAAGTTTCGGAGGTAATAGAATAAATAAGTCATAACACATAGTCATGATCCGAATTAATGACGTTATGACTTGTAATTCTACAGATGCTCCAAATAGGAAGTGCTCCTACAAGGCCTTTCTATCTTGCAACCCCCGCAACTTCAATGGCACCGAGGGTGCAGTTGGGCTAATGAGATGGATAGAAAAGATGGAGTCGGTGATTGAGATTAGTGAATGCACCGCTGACTGCATGGTGAAGTATCCCACATGCACGCTCACTGATAAGGCTTTAACTTGGTGGAATTCACAAGTGAAAACCCTGGGAAGGCAGATTGCATACCAACTGACTTGGGAGGAGCTGAAAGCCATGATGACTGAGGAGTACTGTCCTCGAAATGAGTTGCAAAAGATCGAATATGAAATGTGGAATTTAAAAATGATAGGAGATGATGTGACTGGTTACACTGACCGATTCAATGAGTTAGCAAGTTTGGTTTCACACATGGTTACCCCAGAATACAAGAATGTTGAAAGATATTTGTGGGGTCTTGCACCTCAAATCCGAAGCCTGGTGACTTCACCGAACCCTATGGATGCCAAGAGCGCTCTAATTCTAGCTTTCAAGCTAAGGGATAATGTTGTGCGTGATGGTTTGTTTGAGAAGAAGGAGACCGAGGAGGGAAGGTCTGGGGAAAAGAGGAAATGGATTGGAAAACCAAGTAATGAAAACAAGAATCAAACTTACAAGAGACCTGGAACTATGAAAGCCTATGCTGTCAACACCGTGGAACAAAATGGATATCTTGGAACACTACCGAAGTGTGACAAGTGTGGATATCATCACAGTGGAAGGTGTACCCAATGTGGAAAGTGTAAAAAGTATGGGCATCTAGCCCATAACTGTTGGAGCAATGCGAACCCTAATAAGATCAATCAAGTAGCAGGAAAGGTCAACCCAGGAGCAGAAAGGATGAATCAGGGATGCTTTGAGTGTGGAGATCCAAAGCACTTCAGGAAAGACTGTCCAAAGTTGAAGAACCGAAACGACAATCAGGCCCGTGGAAGAGCGTTTGTGATGGGGGCTGGGGACGCACGACAAGATCCAAACATTGTCACTGCTACGTTCCCGATAAATAATCACTATGCCTCTATACTTTTCGATACGGGTGCTGATATGAGTTTTGTGTTAAATGACTTTGTACCTACTCGGTATTAAGGCCAGCAAACTAGATCAAAATTATACAATTGAATTAGCAAACGGGAAATTAATTAAAACCGAAGAAGTCATTCAGGGTTGTACTCTATGTTTGAAAAACCACACATTTAGTATAGACCTGTTACCTGTTGACCTGGGAAGTTTTGACGTTGTTATTGGTATGGATTGGTTGTCGAAGAATCACGCCGAGATTGTTTGTTTTGAGAAGATTGTTCATATTCCACTCCCGAACGGAGAAGTTCTTTCTGTTCAAGGTGAGAAGAGTGGAGTGACATTGAGGATGATAAACTGCATGAAAGCTCGTAAGTACCTACGTAAAGGCTATTGCGTGTTCCTGGCTCACGTCGTCGAGAAGAAACCCGAGGAACATCGACTTGAAGACATACCAATCGTTAAGGATTACCCCGAAGTTTTTCCTGAAGACTTACCTGGATTACCACCACCGAGGCAAGTCGAATTCCGAATCGACTTGGTACCAGGAGCCGCCCCGGTCGCACGATCGCCGTATCGATTAGCACCTTCTGAAATGCAGGAATTATCAAATCAACTTCACGAGTTGCTTGATAAAGGTTTCATAAGACCGAGTTTCTCACCTTGGGGAGCTCCGGTCCTATTCGTAAGGAAAAATGATGGAACCTTTAGGATGTGTATTGATTACCGAGAATTAAACAAGCTTACAATCAAAAACCGATACCCACTTCCTCGAATAGACAATTTGTTCGATTAACTACAAGGTTCTAGCTTCTACTCTAAGATCGATCTACGTTCGGGGTATCATCAACTAAGAATCCAAGAAGGAGATGTACCAAAGACGGCATTTAGGACTCGTTATGGCCACTACGAATTCCTAGTTATGCCGTTTGGTTTGACGAACGCACCAGCTATTTTTATGGATCTCATGAACCGAGTGTGCAAGCCATACTTGGATAAATTCATGATATTATTTATTGATGATATATTAATATATTCACGAACCAAGGAGGATCATGAACATCATCTGAAATTAATTTTGGAACTACTCAGCAACGACAATCTGTACGCTAAATTCTCTAAGTGTGAGTTTTGGATCCGAGAAGTGCATTTTCTTGGACATGTCATCAACAAGGAAGGAATTCACGTTGATCCATCTAAAATAGAAGCGATCAAAAACTGGGAAGCACCAAAGACTCCGACAGAAGTACGTCAATTTTTGGGTTTGGCCGGCTACTACAGACGATTCATTGAGAATTTTTCAAAAATAGCCCTGCCCTTAACCACATTAACCCAAAAAGAAAAGAAGTATGATTGGAGTGACAAACAAGAGTCAGCTTTCCAATTACTGAAGCAGAAGCTGTGTAGCGCACCGATCTTATCTCTTCCGGAGGGAATCAACAATTTTGTTGTATACTGCGATGCATCACACCAAGGACTTGGTTGTGTGTTAATGCAAAGAGACAAAGTCATCGCATATGCCTCACGACAACTAAAAGTGCACGAAAAGAATTATACGACCCACGACTTGGAGTTGGGAGCAGTTGTGTTTGCGCTCAAGATCTGGAGACATTATCTTTATGGTACGAGATGCACTATTTTTACTGATCACAAGAGTCTCCAACATATCTTTGATCAAAAAGAACTTAACATGAGACAACGTCGTTGGGTAGAACTACTAAAAGACTATGATTGTGATATCAAGTACCATCCCGGGAAAGCCAATGTCGTAGCAGACGCCTTAAGTCGCAAAGAACGAGTTAAAACTCTTCGTGTTCGTGCCCTAGGATTAACAATTCATACGAGTCTTACTACTCAAATCCGAATGGCACAACAAGAAGCACTTAAAGAAAAGAACATCCAAAATGAGACACTACGTGGAATGATCAAACAATTGGAGTCTAAGTCAGATGATACGTTTTACTTCATGGACAGAATTTGGGTGCCGAGTAACGGTAACTTACGTGAGTTGATTATGGATGAAGCCCACAAGTCCAGGTACTCCATTCACCCGGGTTCAGATAAGATGTATAAGGATCTAAAAGAATTATATTGGTGGCCCAATATGAAAGGAGATATTGCCACATATGTCAGTAAATGCTTAACGTGTTCAAAAGTAAAAGCCGAACATCAGAAACCGTCTGGTTTGTTACAACAACCCGAAATTCCCCAATGGAAATGGGAACAGATTTCTATGGATTTCATCACGAAATTACCCAAGACGTCGAGCGGGTATGACGCGATATGGGTAATTTTCGATCGTCTGACAAAATCAGCTCATTTTCTACCCATCAAAGAGACGGATAAAACTGAGAAACTTGCAAAGCTTTATATCAAGGAAATTGTGGCTAGGCATGGAGTGCCAATTTCTATTATCTCTGATAGAGACAGCAGATTCGTGTCTAGAATCTGGAAATCATTACAAGAAGCCATGGGCACACGTCTTGACATGAGCACGGCATATTACCCACAAACGGATGATCAAAGTGAAAGGACCATTCAAACTTCAGAGGATATGCTCCGTGCGTGTGTAATTGATTTCGGAGGAAATTGGGATACTCATTTACCGTTGGCAGAGTTTTCCTATAATAACAGCTACCACACGAGCATTAAGGCAGCTCCGTTTGAAGCTTTATATGGTAGTAAATGCCGCTCACCGCTATGTTGGGCGGAAGTTGGTGAAAAACATTTGACAGGTCCTGAGATTGTCCAGGAAACCACTGATAAGATCTTCAAAATTAAGGACCGTCTGAAAGCGGCCCGAGACAGACAGAAGAGTTATGCTGATAACAGACGGAAACTATTAGAATTTCAAATTGGTGACCGAGTAATGTTAAAAGTCTCACCATGGAAAGGCGTTGCAAGGTTTGGTAACCGTGGTAAGCTCAACCATAGATACGTTGGACCGTTTGAAATTCTGGCTAGGGTTGGCCCTGTAGCTTACAAGCTCAAACTACCGCTAGAATTAAACAACGTACATGACACGTTTCACATATCGAATCTCAAGAAGTGCTTGGCAGACGAGACCTTGATCCGCCAGATGAAATTCATATTGATGATAAACTTCATTTCATCGAGGAACCGATTGAGATTACAGATTGGAAGGTTCAAAGGTTGAGACGTAGTCGTATCAAACTGGTTAAAGTACGTTGGAACTCAAAGCGTGGTCCTGAGTATACATGGGAACGAGAGGATCAAATGAAAACAAAATACCCCTCCTTGTTTAAGGATACACCAGTTAAAGATGGCACGAAGTGAATTTCTGGACGAAATTCTTTTAACATGGGGAGAATGTGACACCCAACATTTCAGGTCGATATCCGTACTTATTATAAACGCGTTTACCTTATTTATGTTTCTTGACTTAACTAATTGCATAAATTAGGACATTAAAGTCTAGCAAAAGCCATACGTTGTTTCATTTTATATTTTGGTATTTTTGGGAATTACCGGTGCACATACACATATAACTCGTCTAACACGAACGTTGATAGTTAAATTAAATGACCAGGAAAATATAAAGACGTATATAGTACCGTTAAGAGTCTAAACCGAATTTGTTTACCGTTTAGCACCCTAATTAATATTTAAGCACCTAATCAATTAATCATTTAACACCTAAATATGATTAGTAAAGTAATTAACCCAAACCACCCCCCCCCCATTTGACTTCTACGGCCGTAACTTATGAATGGGGTCTTTCCTCACATGTTTTTCCTTCTAATCCAATTCTTTAATTCATACACCATACTTCTTTCCTTCTAAACTTTGACAAGGATCATGACTTCCTATCACATCTAGTCATTCCAAATTCAATCCCACAATCCCATCTCCTTTTTCTTTCTCTCTTACGGCAACCACAACAACACCATTTTCATTTTATTTTTCTTGGGTTCACCCATATTCAAGACTCACTTCTTCCATACTAAGGTGTTCTAAGAATTATTCAAGTGATTTCTCAAGGGGTATTAACTAAGGACTCAAGACCATCTTCTTTTTCCTTTCAAAAATCATCATCTCTCCTGTGGTCTTTCCTAGCTTGTCAAGAGGTAAAAACTTGATCCTTCACATCTTTATATATTCATATTATTTTCTTTAAACCGTAGCTAAACATAAAATTTGTTCGAACGCAAGTAAAATAACAAGAAAAGTATGTCGAGTTCAAGACTTAAAATACGAATTTATGCACGTAAGTATGTGCGCTATAGGAGTATAATTTTGAGACTAATACTGTCAATTCAAAAATTGCAGTATCGAAACTAGGAAGTTTCGATACTTTCGATTGAGTAATTGGTATCGAAACTAGGTAGTTTCGATACCTATTACTCAATCGAAACTAGGTAGTTTCGATATCTATTACTCAATCGAAACTAGATAATTTCGATACACATTTTTGCTCAATCGAAACTAGGTAGTTTCGATATCTGTTCTGCTCAATCGAAACTAGATAGTTTCGACACCTGTTCATCAGTCCCATTGGGCAGTAGCTTGGAATTATTTTGTCATAATGAAACAAGTGTTGAAAAACTAAGAAGATAATTTAAGTAAAATAACCGGAGTTACTAAGTCGGTGAACAATTTGCATTCGAGATATTCGGTCATAACCAGAAATACCCCTTTTGTAAATAGGGTACGATTAATCAAGTATGACTGGAACAATTATCATTGCTAACATACACAAAAACGAGGTGAGTTTCACGGCCCCTTTTTACTGTTTTCTATATTTGGGGGAAAAACATACTTACAACTATTTTATGTGATAACAAGAGAATAAGACTCGACTTTTATGTTTGCATGAGTTGAACAATTTAGGCCGCTAAAGTCCCCTGGAACAACTTAGTAACATTAACTATAGCCTAGGGTCCTATGAATGGTACTATGGGGAGTGACGTCCCCCGGTCATGGTTAGTCGCGCTAACCACAATCTGGAGGATTTATGGCCGCATAGCATCTGATAACGATTAAGAGGGGCAAAAGAAAAATTGTCATGGTTTGGTTACGCCTCATGTATGAACATATTATTTGTATTCCTAGCTAGTTTACAAATGGGTCAAACATTTCTTATTCTGATTATCACATGCAACTGGAACTATTTATGAATAAACAAATTTTACAAAGAACTATTTGAGTAAACCTGTGAACTCACCAACCTAGTGTTGACATTTTTAAGTATGTTTTTCAGGAAATTGAACGTGATCGCAAGGTTAGCAATGTAGATTACATGCATGAACGATGGATACGACTCAAGGAGGATTTCTCTTGTATAACTCATTGTAATTGAGTCATATTTGCGAAATCTTAACTTTTTGTAAACTCAGATTACATTTTGGAATGTAAAACTTTAAACTTGTTTATGTATCCATTCATCATGTATGTGTTTGCGGTGATCATATGCTTTGGAAACCATGAACGTTACGCCTCGCGTTTCCGCCTTGGCGGGGTGTGACATCACATTTTTGTGAACTGTCATTCAAAGAACCAAGGGAAACAGCCTATTGATTCACAACCGTCTGTCATCCCTACGTCGCCATCAGTGAAACCTCCCAAATGTCCAAAACAAAATGTGGTGAAACCACCAGTTAAACCGATGGAAAAGCCAAAGTTCAAATCTGAGGCCAAACCATCTGTTTCAACAAAGGTAAAGCAACCTGTTGTACCTTGTGTATCTACCTCTGGTATTACACGTACTGGTGAGAAACCTGTGGTGAAACTCTCTAAGCCACATAGGAGGAGAAGGAATAAGAGGTTTCGAAAGCCAGAGCAGCTGACGTCAGTTCAATCAGGTGAAGCTTCCACAAGTTCACCTGCTGTTGTTGAACCAAAGTCTACTGTTCTGGATAAGAAAAAGAAGAGGTCCTGGACTGCCAAATCTAAAAATTCTCAATCTCATAGTCCAAATTCTTTTAAAGATTCATCCATTTCGAACAGTAATCACGACTGTGAGTTAAAAGAGGTAGTTTATTTTGAAAAGGATGGACGACCCAAGACCACTATGGCTTGGGTCTCCAAATCTAACTAATTCTTTTTGTGACTTGTGCAGGGACGTCCGAAGGGTACTATCTCTAACCGCTGGTATGCAGATAGTGGATGCTCCCGGCACATGACAGGAAACATGGCCTTGCTTCAAGACGTGAAACCATTCAGAGGCGGCTATATGGCCTTTGCTGGAGAAAAAGGCGGCAGTATCACGTGTCAAGGCGTGGTATCAAATGGTTGTGTCAGTTTTGACAATGTCAACTTTTGCGAGCAGCTGAAGCATAACCTGCTGAGTGTCTCCCAAATGTGCGATAAGGAGTACTCGGTGATGTTTGATAAGAATGAATGCTTGATTCTCAAGCCTGGTTTTGAAGTTCCTGATGATTGGATCCTGATGAGAGCGCAAAGGACAAACGACACCTATCAGATTGATAAGAGCGTGGCAACAACCACCTCATCAGTTGCTACTTGTTTGCTTACCAAAGAAACAGATCTTGACTATATCTTGTGGCATAGGAAACTCGGACATATTTTGTATCATAAAATGAATCATTTTGCCCGAAACGGTTTGATAACCGGGGTTCCTAAGCTGAGATTTACCGTTGCAGATGACTGTATGCCTTGTAAAAAGGGAAAACATCAGCGGAAGTCTCACAAGCCCAAGCTCCAAAACTCCATTGATACCCCTTTGGAGCTATTACACATGGATCTGTTTGGCCCCATAAGTATCAGGAGTATTGGAAGTAAGTCATTCTGTCTGGTTGTAACTGATGATTTCTCACGTTTTTCTTGGGTGCATTTTTTGGGTACTAAGGACGAGATTGCTAATATTCTTCAATACTTGATCCTGAGCTTGGAATCTGTTTGCAAGCTGAAAGTTAGAAGAATAAGGAGTGACAACGGAACTGAGTTCAAGAATAATTTGATGGAACTCTTCTGTCTCAAGAAGGGGATCCGTCACGAATTCTGCGCCCCGTACACACCGCAGTAGAATGGAGTTGCAGAATGGAAGAACAGAACACTAATTGAGACTGCAAGGACTATGCTGTCGGATGCAAAGCTTCCTGTCACTTTCTGGGCAGAAGCAATTAATACAGCTTGTCACGTCTTAAACAGAGTTCTGGTTGTGAAAAGGCACAACAAGACTTGTTACGACTTGATCAACAATCGACTTCCCAATCTTGATTACCTAGTTCCTTTTGGTAGTCCCTATTCCTTGTTGCTACAGTACAAAGACAGCCAGTCTAAGTTTCATGCAAAAGCGGTGGAAGGCATCTTCTTAGGATACGTTGCCAACTCGCCTTGCAAGAGAGTGTACAATATAGGAACTCGTACTGTCGAGGAATGGTTTGAAGTGGATTGCAGTAAACACAGCATTCCACCAGAACCAACAGGTCCAGCTTGGGGTTTTGATTATGATGCGCTATTCAAGTCATTCAATCTTTCTGATCAATCTGCAGTTGACGCCGCAAATATTTATGAATTATTGGGTGGCGGCGATGACTCAAGTTTCTCTACTCGTGCTACTGTCCCGATAGTAACTCCTGATTCCAATGCTGCATCTGCATCTGGAACTCTTAATGGTGTTAACAGTGAAGATGTTCATGTTAATGGAGATGACGCTTAAGCTAATCCTAACACATCTGTAGGAAATGAAGCTCCAGCTGATCCAATTAATATTGAATCCTCTTCTTCTAGAACACAAGAATTGGGGGAGTTAAGCATAAATCTCGATTCAGAAATTCAGGAACCGAATGTACCAGAGACGAGAGTGCATAAGAATCATCCAATCGGCAACATTATTGGTGATCCTCATGCCGGTGTTCAGACTCGTCATCGAACCATTGCAGAGAACACTAGTCTTTACTCGGAGGTACTTGACACTGGTGTCATGGAAACATGTCTGCATGCTGCATTCGTGTCCCAGTTAGTGCCGAAGAATGTGAAGGAGGCTCTCGCAGAAAACTGCTGGATTGAGGCGATGCAAGATAAATTGTCTCAATTCCAAAAGTTGCACGTGTGGGATTTGATTGACTTGCCAAAAGGCTTTCAGCCAATTGAAACCAGATGGGTGTTCAAATGCAAGACGGATGATCGTCATGTGGTTGTGAAGAACAAAGCAAGACTGGTCGTTCAGGGTTTTTATCAACAAGAGGGCTTGGATTACACGGAAGTATATGCCCCAGTTGCTAGAATTGAGGCCATTCAACTGTTCTTGGCTTATGCCACATATGTCGGCTTCAAGGTCTATCAACTTGATGTGAAGAGTGCTTTCCTATATGGAAAAGTTCATGAAGAGGTCTATGTCACTCAACCTCCCGACTTTGAAGATCCGCATAATATCAATAAAGTGTATAAGCTCGACAAAGCACTTTATGGTCTTCATCAAGCACCGCGGGCATAGTATGAGACATTATCTAAGCATCTATTGTCTAATGGTTTTGACCGTGGACAGATTGACTCGACCCACTTCATTAGGAAAGCAGGAGGTGACATTCTTCTTGTACAAGTCTACGTCGACGACATTATTTTTGGATCTACCAATGAAGGGATGTGTAGGAAATTCGAGCAGTTGATGAAGTCCAAGTTTGAAATGAGTAACATGGGTGAATTGTCATTCTTCCTAGGTCTGCAAGTCAGTCAAAGAAAGGATGACATTTATCTACATCAAACTAAGTATGTGCAGGACGTCTTGTCAAAATACAAGATGAATGATAGCAGTACTTATGGCACACCTATCCCAGTCAATCATGGTCTGCATCCTGACAAAGATGGAAAGGATGTGGATTGCAGATTGTACCGTGGGATGATCGGATCACTTATGTATCTCACAGCTTCAAGACCCGATATAATATTTGCTGTGTGCTTGTGCTCAAGGTTTCAGTCTCAACCGAAGGAGTCACATATGATAGCCGTGAAGAGAATTTTCAGATACTTGAAAGGGAAACCTCGATTGGGTATTTGGTACTCTAAGCAGCAGTCATTCGACTTCAAAGCCTACACTGATTCAGACTATGGCGGTTGTAACCTTGACAAAAAGTCAACTTCTGGTGGATGTCAATTGTTAGGAGACAGACTGGTCTCCTGGCAGTGCAAGAAGCAGTCAACGGTTTCTGTCTCAACTTGTGAAGCAGAATACATTGCTGCGGCGAGCGGTTGTTCTCAGATATTGTGGATTCAGCAGCAATTGAGAGACTACGGCTTAAACTTCACTGGAACTCCTTTATTCATTGACAACAATGCCACCATGTCCATCACAAATAACCCGGTGAAACATTCCAAAACTAAACATATAAAAATTCGCCATCATTTCATCCGTGATTGTGCTGAAAAGCATTTAATTGAACTTGTAAAAGTTCACACGGATGACAATCTTGCTGACCTTTTAACAAAGGCATTTGATCGATCCCGTTTTGAGCATCTTGTCAACTTGATAGGAATGTTCAATCCTGAATGAAAATTAATTTTTCTTAAATCAATTCAATTCATGGAAGTTAAATTTTATTTCTTTTAAATTTTCTGTATAGTTCTTTTAGTTTTTAAAATATTTTACAAAATCAAAAACAAAATAGAAAATGGAGAAAATTTCAAAGTTAACTTGAGAAAAGAGGAAATGATAGTACATCAGAAATGATCTAAACGTCATAGACTGCTCATATGGGAAATGATTGCGTCATGCTTACTTAATTGTTTAAATTATTATGTTTTTTAATCTGCTTATTTACAAGTAATTTAAATTGCCAGTAGGTTGTATGCGTCTTTGAATAACTAGTAGTGTGAAAACTAAATCTAAATTACAACTGTGATTTGAACCCATGTTTACTAGTGTGTGTGCGTAAAAGAATAGAAAAGATCATTATCAGATAAAGGATGTTAGATTTTGGCAATAAGTTTCTTTTGAGATCAGTTTCGGGTTATGTCGTTAGCACAATTAATGCGGTTCATCTCACTGCCCATACTCACAAGTATACAAGGAAAGATTGAATCAAGACATGTCTCTACATCAACCGTTAAGCATGTATTCACCCTTGAATCACTCTTGATTCATTGAAATCAAATCCAGATAAAAGTTGGATTCCCTTACCTTATTCAAACACCATACTCATTATCCTGAATCATCATACCGATATTCAATGAAGAAAATCAAATGAATCCAAGACATATGAATCCCTCGATTCTGAATCTTATGATTCCTGATAATCCTTATGGATTCTGCTTGATTTTTCCAATGCTAATAGATGTAACTTCATTCTGAAAATTTAGAAAATCATTGGGAAAATCTTAGATGCCTTGAGATAGTGCAATTTACATTATTGTAGCATATCAGTGGGGTACTCGTTGTATATCTTATAATTAATACCTTAATACACACTAACGTGATACAAAGATGCATATAGTTTCAAATCTTATAATATTGTCAACTTGAATTACTTGTTTATATGCTTATTACGTATGCATAAAGAGTAATCCATGACATGATCCCATATTCTTTGATGTTTATATTGTATCGTTTTTGCTATAAGTTAGCCTGATATGATCCTCTGCTCGTGTCTTTGACCAAAAATAGTTTGTGTGAATACTTGTATATTTCTATGAGAAAAGATCAAAAAGATTTTAAGTTTATGCATAGTTCAATTTTACTCAGAAAAGCCAAAAATATTTGTGTTTAACCTTCCTGAATTGTATTTGAATCCTCATGATTGAATACTTTTATCTTGTTCGTTATTTGATTTGAAAATCTTCATAAATTTGAGTTGAAAGTTTGCGCGCTTAAGGGTTTGTGCGTACTTGTAAGTGCGCATGAAGTTAGCCCTGCGTACTTAACAAGTACGCAAGAGTTAAGTTATGCGCACTTGTAAGTACGCAAGAGTTAAAGCGTGCGCACTTGCTAAGTACGCACGACCTTTTTGCGTGGGTATATAAACTGGACTTAGAAAGATTTCAGAGTTTCATCACTTTCAAACCGGTTCAAATTCCCTCCGACTTTTACTCAAAAATTAAAGTGTTCCTAAACCGATTTTTCGTTCCGTTGTTAGTTTCATCTTCATATAACAATCAATCGGTGAGAAACTAGGCTTAATCCATCCACATAATCACTTCGTACGGACCGATTTAGACTGTAAAATTGATTAGGGTTTGAATCGCGGGTTTTTGAACAAATCAATGGTTGTTTTGATAAAACGTGATAACTAAAAATTGTATAGAACCCGTGCTAGACCCTTAATCGTCCATTTAATATTTGATTTTGCCATTTGAACCTCGTTTGATCGTCGTTTCATCTGAGTGTTAATTTAGGTCAAAATTGGACAAGTAAAGCAGTGTTTTGGTGTTGATATTGGTCCCATAGGCAAGAATCATCGATTCTGACCTTGTGGTGACCCTATACACACCGATTTTTTAACATCATTTAAATTTTCAAATTTCTAGAATTTTCACCAAGTGTAGTTCTTGCGAACTTAGCAAGTACGCAAGAAGCAATTCATGCGTACTTGTTAAGTATGCAAGAGGAAATTCCTGAGTACTTGCTAAGTACGTAGGACCAACACTTGGGAAAAATTTCTAAGTCTGAAATTTCAGTTCAAAGAGTAACTGCTATACTGAGTCATGTTTAATCATTTCTAATGATACTTGTTGTTCTGATTATGTTTTCTGTGTGTTTTTGCAGATTATGGCTCGGGCGTTTACTAACGAATTCAATCTGTTAGCTAATACTGAACCAGAATGGAAGGGTGCAGCACTGCAGTATAGAGAAATAGTTGATTTCTTGAACCGTTCAAGAATCAGCTACACTATTTCTGCTGACCCGATCGTTTCAAGACCCTATCTGCAGCAGTTTTGGGATACTGCAGAGCATGATTGCACGGTAACCCCCAACGTTATAAGGGCTACCGTTGCTGGTCATGCTATCGCCTTTTCTGAAGATTCTATTAGAAGGTTCCTGCAATTCAGAGGTCTCTCGACCGACCTGACAGCCTATCTAGACTACTTTGTGGACGGCTGTTGGAGGCAAAGAATGGGATATGTCGGTGCGAGAGACTATGCTTCATATAAGAATATGTGGGTGCTAGACCAATGGAGATACTTTGCCCACGTCATGATCATGTGCATCTCCTCAAGGAAAGCTGGAAAGGATGCCATGGGTCATGACCTTGCAGCACCATGGTTGGCCTATCTCTCAATAAGGGTTACAACTTCTCCTGCTACATATTCAAAGCCATCAATGACCAGATCAACACGGCGGAGAGGTTTTGGTTCTTATTATATCCTAGGTTTGTGAAACTTTTGATTAACGACGCGTTGCCAAACCTTCCTGCTATAGGGGAGAGATTGCAAGTAAAAAGGGTGGATAAGAGGGTGTTCGCACAATTCTTAAAGCCATGCAGTGTAGAACCTACCCCTGTGCATACAGAACTCTTTGGCCACCTAATCAATGAAGCATATGTGGCAGCAGGTGACTGGAGATGGTATAGTCATGATTCGGAGCCTGAATTGAGTGAAGATGGATCATCTGATAATGGAGACGAAGAAGGAGGAAATGATGGTGCTGAGGGATCCGACTCGGAAGAGACAGAGTCAGATTCTTCTGATTCCGATGATGCACCATCTCAGGTACACCCAAGGAGAACGACAAAGGTAACCCTACCTGATTCGTCCTCCAAGAGAAAGCGACAGTCTTCTAGCAGCGAATATGAGCCAGACTCTGACTCTGACGTTGCTATACAGAGACAAAGACGAGAAAGCATTCATAAAAACAGGGGGGATAGGCAATAGCTTTCTATCCCTAGTGAGGTGGAGCCTCAGCAGCAAGAACAAGTTTCAGCTGCTAGTCCTGATTCAGCCTCCACCCCACCTTCACAGCAACTATACCGCAGGAGGAGGAGGCCACAGATGCAACTTGACGTGGCAGTCACTTCAGTCACAGAGGAGGTTCCTGTGATAGTGACCCTCCATATCACATCTGCCCAGGAGGCGGTGACTACTCCAATTCTCACGGAGTCAGTCACCATCACCCCTTCCATAACACCTACAACCCTCATCACATCCTCAATCCCAACAACCACCATTGATCCTCTAAGTCAACCCTTCAATTATGGAGATATCACACAAAGGTTTGACTTCGATACCATATTTTCTTCCCCTATTCACAATGTCGAGGCGTCATCATCCAGACATCCTGATCTGAATGCTGCAAGGATAGATGTTCTGGAAACCCAAGTTGTTGGATTATTGGAAACTATTCGGAAATCAAAGGAGGAGTCTGACGCTCAACAAGCAGAGATTAATTCATTGGTAGACGAAGTTAGAATCCTACGTAGCCAGAGAACGGGGACTGATGAAAGACTGAAGAACGTCATGGCCCAGAACAAGCTCCTAATCAAGACAAATGAAATGATTCTGGGTCACAGGTCGTCCTTGGAGCTGAGGTTTGATGTACAGAGGAAAGAGCATGAAGCGATGGTCAAACTAATTGCCGAACTGACCAAGAAGCTTGATGCCCAGGGGGAGAAAGAGAAAGAGAAGGAGAAAGAGAAAGAAAAGACACCCACTGGTGATGCACCTTGTCATCCTGTCGACTTGACTAAGGATGAAGACAAAGACAAGGATCCCGAAGCCGGTCCTAGTGGAGGTGAGCACCAAGCTTTAGCAATTGTGCCCATCTCTGCTATTCCAATGGCTCAGGGGGAGTCTACTCATCAAGTAGGTGGTGATACATCTGGTGGTGGTGGTGAGAAAGGAAAGTCAGCGGCTGACGTGCTTAAGGACTTATCTGATGATGAGATCCTATACCTAGAGCCTGACTATTCCAAGGAAGCACATATCGATGCTCTCTTTAATCTAGAAGAAGGAGAGATCGACTCTGGTGATGATTGGGATGATGATGATGAGGATGTTGTAATTGAAATTCCCAAGGGTGACGGGGAAGGAGAGTACGAGTTAGAAGATGGAGAGATCTTTGAATTTCCATCCTTCGAAGCTCAGCTCGACACAGGTTCAGTCGAGCATGCTAGTAATGTGGAAGCCTCGACTGAAGCCTCCCCAGTTGACCCTACACCTGTGGACCCAGAGGCACCGAAAGAAAAAGATATGCCTTCTACTTCACCAAAGGGTCCAGTTCCTGTGTGGCAAAAGACGTCTATAATAGACAAACAAGGAGCAACAGAGATGATCTTGACTGTAAGGTTCGAGGAGGATAAGCAACTGTTCGCAATCAAAAGATCTGGGGGGTTCAATACTTGAAACCCACAAGTGAAGCGTTCAGCTCCTTACCCAAATACGACCTTGTGAACCTAGCAAACCGAGAGCTGCTGGGTCATTCAAATCATGCAGTGGTGATGGGTTTGTGGGTGGTTCTGCAGCGGGAAGCAAGATCTGGGAAATTTGAAGTGTTCAAGCCTCAAGTGCCCAAGAGAGTCAAGGATAAGCACGCTAGACATCCTATGACTAAGAAGCACTTAAAGAAATTGGTATACAAGCAAGTGCGATGTGAAACTAAGATTCCCCTGAGCAAGTTATCTCAGGATATCCTTGGTGACATGTGGTACTGGTACGTAGATCCAAAGACGGGCGAGGCTGTGGTGATTAGAAAGGTGAGGTCAGAAAGTGGATGCTTAGTGCTGAGGGAACTAATCAGAGTATTTGATGAAGTCTGCTTCATTAACTTCTCTGTGAAAGATCTGGAGGCACTAGCAGACAGGTATTGCGTGCACACTGAGAATGGACAAAGCTCCTTGCTTCTAAATATGACAAGGTGATTAAGTTCTGCCTTGAATACAAGAAGAAGATGGAAGCTAAAGATCAAGTGCTGTGAAGACCGAAGATGTGAAGACTGAAGATTATCCAGAGCTGTTGTCAAGGGGGAGTTTGTTGAAGCACTTTCCTGTGACAAACACTCTGGATAGATAGAGTCTTAGTTTGTACTTTAATGTTTGTAATTGTCTTTGTATGTAAGAGTCTTTATGTATTAGTTTATCGAGTTGTATTTACTTTTACATATTGAATGTTGCATAATTCTCTAAGTGTTTTGCGCACTTGTATGTGCGCAGGAGAAAGCTCCTGCGTACTTAGCAAGTACGCAAGAATACCTTTGCGTACTTGTTAAGTACGCAAGAGCATTTTGCCCTGCGCACTTGCTAAGTGCGCAGGCATCAGGTCATGTATAAATAGGAATGGTTGACAGTAGATAAGCACGCAATCCTAGACTCAGCAAATACGCAAATTGTAATCTCAGTACTTCTCTCTGAAACCTTCAAGTGTTTATAATAGACGAACGTTTATAGTAATTATCTTGTCGGTTTACTTTGTTTCGTAAGACTCTCCAACTAGTCACAGGCATTCCGCACCCGGTCCGACTAGTAGACCCATTTGCATGTGATGATCCGCCACACCCGAGGGACCTACAAAAGGTAAGGCCCATAACATACATGCATACCTTAGTTCCCGAAAGAACTCGTGGCAGATTCGTTTATCTTGTGACTTTTATAAAAATAATAGTTACCGCCTTTACATCATTTCAGTTAAAGCATTTGTACGTTTTATTATAAAACATTTCATCATTAAATCGTTCGTAAACCATTCATAAACCTCTTTGGCAAAACACTTCATAAAGATATTTCAACTTTCCTTTCGTAAACATCATTTCCTAAAACATCATTTCGTTAAACATCTTTTCATAAGTATGCACACCAGCCCAAAAAATTAATAAAACATTTAAAAGAGGACTCTAGAACTCACCTGATAAGCTAATCTGTGTTTTCCTAAACAAAGGTCCAACAACGTCACTTCCGATCTGAATTGATTAGTTAAAATACCCATCAGACCTAATCCCGACTCTAACGGTTTACTCGTTCTGTTTTAGGCGAACATACTGACTTCACTGACCATCTATATATACCCATAGACCTGATTCCTGCGCACTGGGCCTTGTTTCTTGCGTACTTGATAAGTACGCAGGCTTTGCTTCTTGCGTACTTGATAAGTACGCAGGCTTTGCTTCATGCGTACTTGATAAGTACGCAGGCTTTGCTTCATGCGTACTTGATAAGTACGCATGACCTGCTTGCGGGCAGCCTTCTTCCCCGCAAAAACCCTAACTTTTTGAATGCAGATCCGACCTCGTCAAGATCCGAACTTTTTACGTTAAAAACGTTTGCTTTTCATTCTAGATGCTAAATCTATGTTTATATTCAAGTTTCATACGTAAAAATGCCATCTTTTTATCCAAACCCCGAAAACCCCAAAACGAACAAAAACTCAGATCTGGATCAGATCGTTACCTGTATCGAGCTTCTGATTATGAGGTTTTGCTCACGAGCGATGGAGTAACACACTTCTTCAATCTCGGGTCGATCCGCCAACTTTCTCTCTCTATGGTTTCTCTCTCTAGAACTTACAAATGAGAGATTATGGAGTGTGTTGGCTATTTAAAGGGAGGAGACTCCTCTCGTCAAGTTCGCCGGCCCGTCTGGCCCGGCCCGTCACGCCTCGTTCGTTTATTCCATTTTTCTCACGTTTAACATGTTATTTTTAACCTGTTATTTTTAATCCAGATGAGTTCTTCTTTTCATGCTGCTCCTTTGATGATGGCTCCTTGCAATCCTATCAAAATGACCCAGCTGGTCACAACTGTAGCATCTCACCTTTTTTATGTCGAACCCTAGAGTCTTTCCTTGCTTGAATCTATCCATCTCATTCCTCTTGATGAATCTCTTGGCCCTCGGAGTCAGCATAGCCATGCACCAATCAATATCCATCTTCTCCAAATCATCTGGGTTGATCTGCTCCAAGTCATCAGGTTGAAAGCTAACCGGTGTCAGGTTTCCAGAAATCAGGGCATCATAACACGACATGAAGGCAGTCTTGATAGGCAGATACTCATCGGGGATCATAGTGGTTGGCTTCTGAAAGGTGGATGAAGTAGTAGGCTGAACTCCAAAAATTGAAGGTGGGACATCAGTTTGAAAATATGCCATTGTAGTTTTGTTGGATGAAGTGGAGGAACCTTGACCAGCAAGAAGAGTTGTGTTTCCAGACTGATTGGATGGAGTGACTGCACCCTTTTTTATCTCTAACTCATAAGACTTCAGAATGCTGTAGAGTTCTTGCTGTGACAAGTCACTTAACTTTTCAGTTTTCTTAATCATAATTCGGTACATATTCCATTCCTCGGGCAGTGAATCAAGCAGCATCTTGTTTAACTCAACAGTGGGATACTCAGTTCCCAAAACCTTTTACTTAGAGACAATGCTTGAGAATTGGTTGATCAACTCAGACATGGGTTCTCTAGGGACACTACTAAACATCTCATATTGCTTCTTGATCAAATCCCTTTTGCTTTCTCTAACCTCAGCACTTCCCTCATACCTTGTACATAAAGCAACCCAAAGATCTTTAGCAGTAGTATACTCAGCAAATATGTTAAACACATCCATAGGAAGAGCCATAGAAATAGATCCATAAGCCTTGTTATCTCTAGCAATTAAGGTAATATCCTTTTCATCATATTCAGACACAAGCTTAGGACGCTGAACATCTGCAGTGGTAGTAACTGGCTTGTGTGGACTATCAGTGATTGACTGCAAAAGAGTATGGTCATGGAATTGAAAGAAAGTCTTCATTTTCTCGGTCCAATCATCAAAGTCTCTAGTGGACACCAAGACATGTGGTTTGTTTCCCCCTAACATATTCATTTTTGCTTGACAATGCCATAACTCAGAAAATAAACCCAAACAGTAGCTAGTTTCGGGTGAGAAAAACTGATCGAAACAACTAGTTTCGATTGAGAAAAGCTGACCGAATATACTAATTTTGATAGACAAATAGCTCACGAAACTCCTATTTTCGATTGAGAAGGTGCTGCCCGAAACTCTAAGTTTCGATAGATAAAGACTTGACAGAAAATCCAAAGATAACCAACAGAAACTATAAGTTTGGATTGAAACTATAGTTTCGGGTGAACAAATCTGCACAGGTTAGTTTCGATAAGAAAAAGACAAAAGCAGTAGTTTCGATGGTACCTTCTTCAGACAAAGAGTACAGACAAGAAGTTTTGATGAAAAACTAAATCAGAGAATGTCCCCCAGTAGTTTCGATGTCGTCCTCCCCAAGTTTCAGAAAACCTCCATTGAAGAACAGCTTCAATAATCAAAGTAATGATAAAACAAATCTGATCCAGCCAAAATCTTCCCAACATTCTTGATCACGAAAATAACCTTTAATCCCGAAAACTTGACCAGATACGACCGGAAATCGATGAAACAATGCTTCCAAAACTCAGATGCAGAAAAACTTCAATAATATACCGAAAAACACCTAAAATCGATCACAAAAACCTAAATACACTCAGAAATCAAGAGCATAAAGCTCTAATACCAACTGTAGGTCTAGATTTCAATCGGAAATCACTCAAAAGATCGATTACACGCACATAGGCGGAATCTGTGTGTGTGTGGTGGTGAAACAGAGGGTAGAAACAGAATTGGTGAAGATAAACAGGTAAACCACACAGAAATCAACACAAGTATGATATGAAATTGTAAGAACAACAGATGAATTAACTCCAAATGTGTATTGATTCAGAAAACTGTGAAAGAGAGAGTTTCAGGGTTACAGCCGCTATCAACACCTTAAACATTCTCAAACTAGTCTATTTATAGTAAGCTGACAGGCATCGAAACTATGCTCACTGAAACTAGTAGTTTTGGTTGAGCATTTACAAGTGAAAGACAAGCATGTCGAAACTTCCTATCTATCGAAACTACTAGTTTCGATTGAACAAACCTCAATCGAAACTAAGTAGTTTCGATGGCCTAGACATAGACTAAAAAGCAAGAAATTACATCAAATGAAATTACAACTAAATAAACTAAAATAACATTGTTCAAAATACATTGATGACATCAGCTTATAAAAATACAAGACTCTACAGTCAGTATCATCACCGAGGAACCACTGCATCAAGTGCAACAATTGGGGAAGGTTTGGTCATTTGGCCCAGAACTGAAGGCCACCTCCTGCTGCCGCCAACACCAACAATGCAGCGGTCATGAATCCCGCCCCCAATAACAACATCAGGACCTGGTATGAGTGTGATGGCACTGACCACTTTGTGAACCAATGCCTCAGACTGAGGCAGAATAACATCAAGCTTTTCATGGTCGAGCCTTTGCTATAGGAACGTCCGACGATAATCAAGATCCAACAGAGTCGCATTCCAATAGTGAATTCAGATGGAACTCCAAGTGATGTTCTGAGTTCACTTGGGAACGTGAAGATCAGATGAAACTCAAGTACCCTCACCTCTTCCAGGATAGCACAGACTCTACTAGTTGAATTTTGGGACAAAATTCTCTTAACTAAGAGAGACTGTAGCATCTCATATTTTCTACGCATATTTGTTCACATCTACATTGTTTTGATATCATTCCAGTTACATGTTTGCTTAATTGACGATTTGTTCTTACACTATTTGAAATACATAACATTTTACTTATGATATTAATGTTTATTACACTACGACAACAATCAAAAACATATTTCACTAAATCTCACGGAATCACACTTTCAAATGCGTTACTGTGACACCCAACTTTTCAGGTCGATATCCGTACTTATTATGAACGCGTTTATATTTTTTATATTTCCTGATCCGCTTAATTTCATAAATTAGGGTATTAAAAGTCTAGCAAATACCATACGTTGACCATTTCAGATTTTGGTAATTTTAGGAATTACCGGTACACGTGTATATTTAACCCGTCTAATACGAACGTTGAAGATTAAATTAAATAACCAGAAAAATATTTAGACGTATATAGTACGTAAACTTTACGTTGGACAATAAATTCTTTTTTTAGACTAAAATTTATAATATAGGTAAAGTTAAATAACGAACCCGCTCGAAGATATTACCGTGTAGCGTCACCTTTAGTCACCTATTCTTACAAATAATCACCTCAACGAATTATATAATCCGGGATTTGAATATTTTTTTTTTATCAACTAGCCTTCAACTGACTAAACCATAATTTGAGTATCGTTAGGAACCTAAACCGAACTTAATTACTCTTATGACTCTAATCTTGATTAACACTCCTAAAAATCTAAATACCCACTATTTAATCACACTTGATTAAGTTAACCAACCCAAAACCCCCATATAACCTTCTCGGTCGAATGGAAGTATGAGCCATCCCATGTTCAAGAATTCCTGCCACTTAATTTTTGTATAAGATTACACACAATCATCCCATTCCCTAATGTCTTTCTATCCTATAAAAGGACACTTCTACCATCTTTCATCATTTCAACACAAATAAATCAAACACTCAAACTTCCTTTTTCTCTTTCCTTCCTACGACAACAACAACAATTCCTATATTGTTTCCCTTCTATTTTTTTCTCACGGCAACAACAATATCATCATCATCCTCATGCCCTTGCAATATTAAGCCAAATTTAGTGAAGAATCAGGTGAAGGTTGCAATATTTCAAGAGCTACAAATGATCTTGGAGTATTTACAAGCCATTCAAGTTTCATTAATCCACCCATTTTAGTCTCTACCCTAGCCTGTCTAGTGGTAAAGATTCTCATCCTTTTCAACTTTATATTTCATATTATCTCCTTGAATCATGGCTAAACATGCATTTTGTTCACCAAAAAGTGGAATGTTTTTTTTTTTGTAAAACCCTCTCAAATATATAAACTAACATGAAAAGAGGTTGAGTCTAGTGATTAATACACGATCTATGCATGATTATATGTGTATGTATATGTTGACTAAAAATTATAGATAAAACTTTATATCTAGACATATATGAGAAAGTATGTACTCTTGACATGTATTATTGTTATTTTTTGAGTTAAAATGCACTTATATAAGTAGATATATGTATTAGACGTTGAAAAACATGAGCACGATAGATTGTACAAAATCGAATATGTTAAAGTGAATAGGTTGTATAAATAAAAACGTTTAATAATCATTAACATGTAACACGATAAATAAGAATGAGTAACTTATTATTAAAGTTAAAATAGTCGTTCTTGTTCGCACTAACACGATATTCAACTTGTTATGTATAAAAGTGATTAGTATAAAATGTTGACCTAATATATACATATTTTTTTAGTAAAGAAAAATTAGTAACTTATATATACATATATATAGTATTTTGAAAAGTATCAAGTCTTGGACATATTTGGATGACAAAATAAGTATGGTAAAAGCCACGTATCTATTTTCGTTAATTACGACCGTTAAACGGATTAAAATAGTTATTTTGAGTTAAGTACATATTGTATGACTATTTAAGAATTTTGGAAGACATAATATATAAATATATCAAATTGTTAGTGAATATGTGTTTTGGTAAAAAATATTAATGAATCTCTAAATACTAAAAATTACTTATGTCGAAATCCTAATAAATAATTAGTGCTAGTTGTTTGAAAAGAGTATTTATATGTATATGTATTCTTATTAATCTCAAAAATCGATTATGCGTTATCTCACGAAGTTAATCGTTAAATAAATATATAATGTAATAATAATAAATATCTTATTTTACGTTATCACGTTTATAATGGATCATTCCACTAACAATAATTACATGTTTCGTCAAGAATATAAAGATTTGACAATCGTGACGTACTATTTTTTTATGCTTTCCTATATATATATTTTACGTATAAATATATATTTATAGAAGTAAATATTAATCACCAACGGTTCATAACAAAAAAAATATCTTTTGCCTAAGTGAAACCATCCCTAACCGGATCTGCTAAGTCGGGTGAACAACTTGCATACGAGACATCCGGTCTTAACACTAAAATGCCCTTTTGTATTAGGGTACGGGTAGTCAAGTCTTCCTAGAACAAAGTATTATTTGCTAGCATACTCAGATCTCGAGGTGAGTTTCACGACCCCTTTTTTATTGTTTTTGTATACTTTGGGGGAAGAACATACTTACAACTATTTTTATATGATAACAAGAAAACAAAACCCGACCTTTATGTTTACATGAGTTGGCACACGTAGCTCTCGTAAAGTCCCCTGCATTAACGTAATTTATGACCATTAGCTATAGGTTAGCCTTAGGCCCTATAAATAGTACTATTGGGAATGACACACCCCGGTCATGGTTAGTCGCACTAACCGATGATCCACATGATCGAATGGCCGCATAGTGTCTACACAAGGGCTCGTTTGGTACGAGCAGAGGGCAAGAACAAGTCTTAGGGTTTGGTTATACCTCATGTATGAACATATTATTTTGTATTCCTTGCTAGTTTACAAATGGGTCAAACATTACTTGTTTTGTTTATCATATACACTCGAAATTGTTTTCGTACAATTGGATCACAAATCCTGCTTGATTCAAACCTTTGAACTCACCAACCTTGTGTTGACACACTTTAAGTATGTTTTTCAAGAAACTAAACGCAGCATCAAGGGTAATACTACGTAGGGTTCATGCATACATGGTGGATACTACTTTTGAAGATTTTTCTTGTATAACCCATAATGCTTGGGTAATATTTGCAAAATCTTACTTCTTTTGTATTTCAAACTAATATTTTGGGCTGTAAAATCTTAAACTTACTTTATGTATCAAGTGTATGTATGCGTTTGCAATAATCATACGCTTTGGAAACCATGAACATTACGCCTCGCGGTTCCGCCTTGGCGGGGTGTGACAGATTGGTATCAGAGCCATTGATTATAGCGAAATGAGTTTGAAATAAACCTAGTATATAATTTAAATGACTCATTAAAATGTTTTCATTGTATGACTCACCTTACATCATTAGGATATTCTAGTCACAGCATGTCATCTTCCCACAACCCGATCAAGATTTCTGACTCCGAGGACGAGTCTGTGGAGTAGCACCCAGCTTCGGAGACTGAGGAGTCACCTTCCCTATCTGAGACTGTTCCACCCACTGCTGCTTTTAGGGAGAAGACCTCTACCTACCGCCCCCGACCCGATGTTGCACTGGGAGAGCCTCCCATTTTGTATCAAAAGAGGGAAGGAGGACCGTTAATGGTGAAGAGCGCAAGAAAGAAGACCAGACTTCCTCTTAAGAGGACTTTGGCGGCATGCGCATCAGAGGAGCCGACTTCAGACGAGGAGCCACCCGATGGAGGCAGCGTCGCTACACACCAGCAAGGATGTTTGATTGTATGCCACACACTCTGATCAGGTGGCGTGAGATGGAGGGTATCCCCTCAACTTAAGAGATAGGGGAGTCCTCCAACTCCTCACCACCTCTACCCCTCACCAGGGAAGCTCTGGAACTCATTGTTCCGACATTGGTCGCGCGGGCCAACACACATGAGGAGCGCCTAGACCACATTTGGGATGACATCAGGGCATAGAGAGATGCATCCACACTTTTATAGCGGGAGCTCAGACACCGCCTAGGAGTGTTGAAGGACACTACTAGAGACCTGAAGGGAGCCGTGGATCACATGGAGATTCGAGTCGATATGGACTGGCTTGTGACCTCTACAGTTTGAGACAAAGTTGTTGCGCTAGAGGAGAGGACCGTGGCAGCTGAGATACTAGCCAGGGTGTGCACTGTCGTGGCTGGACTTGTCGTACTCTTCGACATGTACTCTCATTTCTTACGCTAGACCTATTATGGGCGGGTTGTGCCCATAGGACATTATGTAGTAAAACTTAGTACTGATGGTTTGTATGAACTCGTTTATTTTGTATCCTTTTCTTTTGGAACAATGTACTATGTATGTTTTAACTATGTATGGGTTGTATATGTTGTGATGATGGTTGTTTTGCGTTTGATGTTGTTATATTCTTATGTCATGTTATATCATTACTATTATATAATGTTGTTTCTTTTTAAATTGTATGATTAGAAAAGAACACCATGGCACCTAAGCGAAGGACGCCCCGTGACCCCACCGGTGATAACAACACAACGATTTCCACAGAAGTGGATCAACTCATATCACAACGTGTAGTCGCTGCCATGGAGCAGTATGAAGCCAATCAGAATAATGACGGAGGGAATGATAGTGGTACCGGTGGAGGAGGTGCAGGAGGCAATGGCACAACTGGAGGTTCTAGAGGTAATAGGATGAGTAATCACCTCTGTAACACATAGTCACGATCTAAGTTAACAACATTATTAAAATAGTGACTTGTGACCCTACATATGCTTCGAGCAAGAAGTGCACCTATAACGCCTTTCTAACCTGCAACCCAAGCTTCAATGGTACCGAAGGTGAAGTTGGCCTAATGAGATGGATTGAAAAGATGGAGTCAGTACTAGACATCAACGAATGTACGGCCGACTGCATGGTGAAATACGCTACCTGCACGCTTACTGACAAAGAGTTAACTTGGTGGAATTCTCATATGAAAACTGTTGGAAGGCAAACCGCTTACCAGCTAACTTGGGAGGAACTGAAAACCATGATGATTGAGGAGTACTGTCCTGGAAATGAATTACAGAAGATTGAGACTGAGATGTGGAATCTACAGATGATCGGGGATGATGTTGCTGGCTATACCGATTGATTCAATGAACTGGCAATCTTGGTGCCACATATGGTCACACCAGAGTATAAAAGAGTTGAAAGGTATTTGTGGGGTCTTACGCCCCAAATCCGCAGCATGGTGACCTCGTCAAACCCGATGGATGCCAAGAGTGCCATAGTTCTAGCCTTTAAACTAAGAGATGATGCCGTGCGAAATGGATTGTTTGGAAAGAAAGATACCGGGGAGACGAAGTCTGGAGATAAGAGAAAATGGACTGGTAAACCCAATAACAGATTCAAGAAGCAACCCTATAAGAAATAGGAAACCGTGAAAGCCTTTGCTGCCAACACTGTAGAACAAAAGGGGTATTTTGGCAAGCAAGCAAAATGTGACAAGTGTGGGTATCATCATATGGGGAGATGCCTTCAATGTGAGAAATGCAAGAAATTTGGGCATTCAACTCAAAGATGCAGAACCAATACCACCCCCACACGGCCAGACCAGGATGCTTTAAATGTGGAGATCCTAACACTACGTGAAAGATTGCCCCAAGTTGAAGAATCAGAATAACAATCAGGCCCGAGGAAGAGCGTTTGTGATGGGAGCTGGGGACGCATGCAAGGACCTTAACATTGTCACTGGTACGTTCCCGATAAATAATCACTACGCCTCTGTACTTTTCGATACGGGTGCTGATATGAGCTTTGTGTCAAATTTAAATCCTTACTTGGTATTAAGGCCAACAAACTAGACCAAAGTTATAAAATGGAATTAGCAAACGGGAAATTAATTGAAACCGGAGAGATTATTCATGGTTGTACCTTATGTCTAGAAAACCATACATTTAGTATAGATCTTTTACCTGTTGATCTGGGAAGCTTTGATGTCGTTGTCAGCATGGATTAGCTGTCAAAGAACCACGCCGAAGTTGTCTGTTTTGAAAAGTTAGTACGTATCCCACTCCCAAACGGGGAAGTTCTTTCAATTCAGGGTGAAAAGAGTGGAACGACATAGAAGATGATAACCTGCATGAAGGCCCGTAAGTATCTACGCAAAGGCTATTACGCATTCTTGGCTCACGTCATCGAGAAGAAGTCGAAGGAACGCCGACTCGAGGACATACCAGTCGTTAAGGATTATCCTGAAGTTTTTCCAGAAGACTTACTTGGGTTGCCGCCACCAAGGCAAGTTGAATTTCATATCGATTTGGTACCGGAAGCCGCACCGGTTGCGCGATCGTCGTATCGGCTAGCACCCTCTGAGATGCAGGAATTATCCAATCAACTGCAAGAGCTGCTTGATAAGGGCTTCATAAGACCGAGTTTCTCACCCTGGGGAGCGCCGGTCCTGTTCGTAAAGAAAAAGGATGGAACTTTTAGGATGTGTATTGATTATCGGGAGTTAAAAAAACTTACAATTAAAAACCGGTATCCACTTCATAGAATAGACGATTTATTCGATCAATTAAATGGTTCTAGTTTCTACTCTAAGATTGATTTACGCCCGGGATATCACTAGTTGAGAATTCAAGAAGAAGATATACCGAAGACGGCATTCAAGACTCGTTACGGCCATTACGAGTTCCTAGTCATGTCGTTTGGTTTAACAAATGCACCAACAGTCTTTATGGATCTTATGAATAGGGTGTGTAAACCCTATTTGGATAAATTCGTGATTGTGTTTATCGATGACATATTGATATATTCACGAACCAAGGAGGACCATGAACATCATTTGAAGTTAATCTTGGAACTACTTAGGAATGAGAAGTTATATGCCAAATTCTCTAAGTGTGATTTTTGGATCTGAGAAGTTCATTTTCTCAGACATGTCATCAATAAGAAGGGTATCCACGTGGACCCGTCCAAAATTGAGGCAATCAAAAATTGGAAAGCACCAAGAACTCCAACCGAGGTGCGTTAATTTCTGGGGTTAGCGGGTTACTACCGACGATTCATCGAGAATTTTTCAAAAATAGCCCTGCCTTTGACCACGTTAACCCATAAAGATAAAAAGTTTGATTGGACTGATAAACAAGAATCGGCTTTTCTGTTACTAAAACAGAAGTTGTGTAGTGCACCGATCCTATCACTTCCCGAAGGAACCAAAAATTTCATTGTGTATTGCAATGCATCACACCAAGGTCTGGGTTGTGTACTGATGCAGAAAGATAAGGTTATAGCCTATGCATCCAGACAATTGAAAGTACATGAGAAAAACTATACGACTCACGATTTGGAATTGGGCGCCGTCGTGTTTGCACTCAAGATTTGGAGGCACTACCTATACGGTACAAAATGTTCTATCTTCACATATCAGAAGAGCATTTAACATATTTTTGATCAAAAAGAGCTTAACATGAGACAACGTCGTTGGGTAGAACTACTGAACGACTATGACTGTGATATCAAGTACCACCCTGGAAAAGCCAATGTTGTAGCAGACGCCTTAAGTTGCAAGGAACAAGTTAAAACTCTTCGTTTTCGTTCACTAGGATTAACAATTCATACGAGTCTTACTACTCAAATCCGAATGGCCCAACAAGAGACCCTTAAGGAAAGGAACATACAGAAAGAGGCTCTACGTGGAATGACTAAACAATTGGAGTCTAAGTCGGATGATACGTTATACTTCATGGACAGAATTTGGGTGCCGAGTACTTGTAACTTACGCGAGTTAGTTATGGACGAAGCCCATAAGTCCAAGTACTCCATCCATCCAGGTTTAGACAAAATGTATAAGGATCTCAAAGAACTCTATTGGTGGCCAAACATGAAAGGGGAGATTGCTATTTATGTCCGTAAATGTCTGACGTGTTGAAAGGTAAAGGTAGAATGTCAGAAACCGTCTACAACAACCTGAGATTCCTCAATGGAAATGGGAACAGATTTCCATAGATTTCATTACGAAATTACCCAAGACGTCAAGCGGTTATGATACTATATGGGTAATCGTCGATCGTTTGACGAAATCCGCTCACTTCCTGCCAATCAAAGAGACTGATAAAACCGAGAAACTTGCAAGACTGTATATTAAAGAAATTGTGGCTAGACATGGTGTGCCAATTTCCATTATCTCTGATAGAGATAGTCGTTTCGTGTCAAGGATCTGGAAGTCATTACAAGAAGCCCTAGGCACGCGCCTAGACATGAGCACAGCCTATCATCCACAAATGGACGGTCAAAGTGAAAGGAATATCCAAACTTTAGAAGATATGCTCCGTGCATGTGTAATTGATTTCGAAGGAAATTGGGATACCCATTTACCGTTGGCTGAATTTTCTTATAATAACAGCTACCACACCAGCATTAAGGCTGCTCCGTTTGAAGCTCTATATGGTCGTAAATGTCGTTCGCCACTATTTTGGGCGGAGGTCGGTGACAAACATTTGACAGGTCTGGAGATTGTTCAGGAAACCACTGATAAAATTTTCAAAATTAAAGATCGCCTAAAAGCAACCCGAGACAGACAAAAGAGCTACGCTGATAACATACGGAAACTATTAGAATTTCAAGTTGGAGACAGGGTAATGTTAAAAGTCTCATCATGGAAAGACGTTCAACCCTAGATACGTTGGACAATTTGAAATACTAGCTAGGGTTGGCCCTGTAGCTTACAAGCTCAAACTACCACATGAGCTAAGCAACGTACAACATACATTTCACGCGTCGAATCTCAAAACGTGCTTGTTAGATGAGACCTTGATCATACCGCCTGATGAAATTCGTATTAATGATAAACTTCATTTCATCGAGGAACCAATTGAGATCACATATTGGAAAGTTCAAAGACTAAGACGTAGTCGTATCAAACTGGTTAAAGTACGTTAGAACTCAAAGCGTGGTCCCGAGTATACATTGGAACGAGAGGATCAAATGAAAAACAAAAACCCCTCCTTGTTAAAGGATGCACCCGTTCAAGATGGCACGAATTGAATTTCGGGACGAAATTCTTTTAACATGGGGAGAATGTGAAACCCGACTTTTCAGGTCGATATCCGTACATATTACGAACGCGTTTATATTCTTTATATTTCCTGATCCGCTTAATTTCATAAATTAGGGTATTAAAATTCTAGCAAATACCATACATTGACCATTTTCATATTTTGGTAATTTTAGGAATTACCGGTACACGTGTACGTTTAACCCGTCTAATACGAACGTTGATGATTAAATTAAATAACCAGAAAAATATTTAGACGTATATAGTACGTAAACTTTACGTTGGACAATAAACTATTTTTTTAGACTAAAATTTATAATATACGTAAAGTTAAATAACGAACCCGCTCGAAGATATTACCGTGTAGCGTCACCTTTAGGCACCTATTCTTACAAATAATCACCTCAATGAAATATATAATCCGGGATTTGAATTTTTTTTTATCAACTAGCCTTCAACTTACTAAACCATAATTTGAGTATCGTTAGGAACCTAAAATGAACTTAATTACCCTAAGGACTCTAATCTTGATTAACACTCCTAAAAATCTAAATACCCACTATTTAATCACACTTGATTAAGTTAACCAACCCAAAACCCCCCATATAACCTTCTCGGCCGAATGGAAGTATGAGCCACCCCATGTTCAAGAATTCCTACCACTTGATTTTTGTATAAGATTACACACAATCATCCCATTCCCTAATGTCTTTCTATCCTACAAAAGGACACTTCTACCATCTTTCATCATTTCAACACAAATAAGTCAAACACTCAAACTTCCTTTTTCTCCTTCCTTCCTACGACAACAACAACAATTCCTATATTGTTTCCCTTTCTTTTTTTTCTCACGGCAACAAAAATATCATCATCATCCTCATGCCCTTGCAATATTAAGCCAAATTTGGTGAAGAATCAAGTGAAGGTTGCAAGATTTCAAGAGCTACAAGTGATCTTGGAGTATTTACAAGCCATTCAAGTTTCATTAATCCACCCATTTTAATGTCTACCCTACCTTGTATAGTGGTAAAGATTCTCATCCTTTTCAACTTTTATATTTCATATTATCTTCTTGAATCATGGCTAAACATGCATTTTGTTCACCAAAAAGTGAATTTTTTTTGTAAAACCCTCTGAAATAAATAAACAAACATGAAAAGAGGTTGAGTTTAGTGATTAATACATGAACTATGCATGATTATATGTGTATGTATATGTTGACTAAAAATTATAGATAAAACTTTAGATCTAGACATATATGGAAAGTATGTACTCTTGACATGTTTTATTGTTATTTTTTTGAGTTAAAATACACTTATATAAGTAGATATATGTATTTGACGTTGAAAAACATGAGCACGATAGATTGTACAAAATCGAATATGTTAAAGTGAATAGGTTGTATAAATAAAAACGTTTAATTCTCGTTAACATGTAACGCGATAAATAAGAATGGGTAACTTATTATTAAAGTTAAAATAGTCGTTCTTGTTCGCACTAACACGATACACAACTTGTTATATATAAAAGTGATTAATATAAAATGTTGACCTTATATATATATTTTTTTGGTAAAGGAAAATTAGTAACTTATATATACATATATATACTATTTTGAAAAGTATCAAGTCTTGGACGTATTTGGGTGACAAAATAAGTATGGTAAAAGCCACGTATCTATTTTCGTTAATTACGACCGTTGAACGGATTAAAATAGTTATTTTGAGTTAAGCACATATTGTATGACTATTTAAGAATTTTGAAAGACATAATATATAAATATATCAAATTGTTAGTGAATATGTGTTTTGGTAAAAAAATTAATGAATCTCTAAATATTAAAAATTACTTATGTCAAAATCCTAATAAATAATTAGTGCCAGTTGTTAGAAAAGAGTATTTATATGTATATGTATTCTTATTAATCTCAAAAATCGATTATGCGTTATCTCACAAAGTTAATCGTTAAATAAATATATACTGTAATAATATTAAATATATTATTTTACGTTATCACGTTTATAATGGATCAAACCACTAACAATAATTACATGTTTCGTCAAGAATATAAAGATTTGAAAATCGTGACGTACTATTTTTTTTATGCTTTCCTATATATATATATATATTTTACGTATAAATATATATACTTATAGAAGTAAATATTAATCACCAATGGTTCATAACACAAAATATCTTTTACCTAAGCGAAAACATCCCTAACCGGATCTGCTAAGTTAGGTGAACAACTTGCATACGAGACATCCGGTCTTAACACTAAAATGCCCTTTTGTATTAGAGAACGGGTAGTCAAGTCTTCCTAGAACAAAATATTCTTTGCTAGCATACTCAAATCTCGAGGTGAGTTTCACGGCCCCTTTTTTTACTTTTTTATATACTTTGGGGGAAGAACATACTTACAACTATTTTTATATGATAACAAGAAAACTAGACCCGACCTTTATGTTTACACGAGTTGGCACACTTAGCGCTCGTAAAGTCCCCTACATTAACGTAATTTATAACCATTAGCTATAGGTTAGCCTGAGGCCCTATGAATAGTACTATTGGGAATGACACACCCCGGTCATGGTTAGTCGCGCTAACCGATGATCCACATGATCGAATGGCCGCATAGTTTCTACACAAGGGCTCGTTTGGTACGAGCAGGGGGCAAGAACAAGTGTTTGGGTTTGGTTATACCTCATGTATGAACATATTATTTTGTATTCCTTGCTAGTTTACAAATGGGACAAACATTACTTGTTTTGTTTATTATATACACTCGAAATTGTTTTCGTACAATTGGATTACAAATCTTGCTTGATTCAAACCTGTGAACTCATCAAACTTGTGTTGACACACTTTAAGTATGTTTTTCAGGAAACTAAACGCAGCATCAAGGGTAATACTACGTAGGGTTCATGCATACATGGTGGATACTACTTTTAAAGATTTTTCTTGTATAACCCATAATGCTTGGGTCATATTTGCATAATATTACTTCTTTTGTATTTCAAACTAATAATTTGGGCTGTAAAACCTTAAACTTACTTTATGTATCCAGTTGTATGTATGCGTTTGCAATAATCATACGCTTTGGAAACATGAACGTTACGCCTCGCGGTTCTGCCTTGGTGGGGTGTGACAGTTACACGGTGAACCGGGATGCAAAAAAGTTAATTTGTTTTCATAAAAACAAAGGGCTTCTAGAAGGAATTTCACATGTGAATCAAAACTTGGTGAACAAGTTAAGGAACCCCCCCCCCCCAGTAAATTGCGGCCAAAAATTCCCCCTCTCCACCTCCTTCTATTTTAACCCCCCTTAAACCGTAATCCTATTAGTATAAATAGATGCCTTTGCCTTCATAGTTTTTCACACCTAAAACACAATAACAAGCCTTCCTAAGGAGCTTAGGAATCAATCTAGGAGGTGGAGCAAGCAAGGATCTAGCATTCAAGTAAGTGTTCTTCCTTTGTTCTTCATTTTTTATATTTGTTTTTTTTCCTTGTTCTTATCTTTTTTTTTCTTTCAATATTATTCTTTAAACCTTTTTAGATACTGTCATTCTACTTCTTAAGCTTGTTTTAATCTTTATCTAATGTTAATCCATGATCATACATTCTTATTGTAGTAATCATGGATCAAACAAAAGATTTAAACTCAAGATGATCATGTTTTCACCATAGCATTGATGATCTCGTTCTTTCTCTTTAAAATCATTATTTTATTCTTGATTCTCTACTTATCTAAGATGATTTATGATTCTATATCAACAATATATAGAACTCATGGATCAAAACTTAGATCAAACCCTAATAAAACTCTATACTTTTACAACAACATAACTAATCAAACTAATTTTCGGAATTCTACCTGAAAACTTCGGTCAACTTTAAATTATCATAACTTTCTAAATTTTTATCCATATTAGGTGATTTTTCTTCTGGAATTTATCATGATGTGTTAGCTTTCAAACCCCACTAATTTCACCTCCAAACTCTAAGTATTCGACCTCCAAACTGTTGACACAAGATCAGTACGCAGAAACCCTAGAATTCGTCCAAACATAACTTATGTCTTTCTTTTAAATATCTTAAGCCACTAATGATTATGCAACTTTTTAGTTATGATTAATACATTAAAACAAAGATCTAAACTTATGGTTTTTCACTTGATCTTTATAAAAAGCCATCACATGAAATTAGGAGTTTTGAGTTATAGATCTTTCAAATCTTGTTTTCAATCCTACTTGATTTATTTCTCATTGATTTCATTCTTCAATATCATCATGTTAAACTTCAAACCCTTATATTAACACATTAGGGCACCCGTAACCGATTCACACACAACAAGATCAAGTTCTAAGTTATTCAATTTCAAGGTGATATCTCACAACCCCTATTTACAACTTTTCATCCTTTAGGGTGGAAAACATGCTTACAAATACAACCTTTCATACAAAACACACAACAGTTTTTATATACTTGTAAAGATTAAATGGCTCTTACATGTTGCAATGATTCATTTGTCACTTATTCAAAAGTCCCTCTCAGTACAACATTTACACAACCATTAACTTTGCTAAGCCAACGGTAGTACGTTAATAGATCTATTTTCGATACTCGAGTTGGTGCGCGTCAACCAACTTTGGGGTTCCCAGGTAGGGAGTTGGATGTTTGAAATCCGTCAACAAGTAACAACGGTCACTGCGTCAAAAATGGCCTACGGCCACACAAAAAATGTGTGACCGTAGGCCTTTCGCTGTACTTTTTTTCCAGCTCAAGTGTGACCAAAGCTCGATTCATCGTAGGTATCATACGGCCACACACGCTTTTTAGTGGCTGTAACAACTTAAAAGTGTGGCTAAAGGGTATCAATATTTCTTACGGAAATCAAGCATTCCCTCCATTAAGTGTGGCTAAAGGGTAGCAACGGTCACATGACGTTACTTTAAGTGTGGCTAACGGGTCGCAACGGCCGCATGAATTTACTAAAAAGTTTGTTTTAGCAACACTTATTTAATAAAACTAGGGCAAAAGGGTTGTTGTGATCAAGCATTTTGTCCCAATAAGTGAGGCTAAATGGTAACAACGGCCACTTGAATTTACTGTAAGTGTGGTTGTTTATATTATATAGTTACTAGAATTTATTTTAAGTTTGGCTAAAATCTTTTATTTGACACACACAAAATTATTGTAATTTTAAGTGTGGCTATTGTCTAACCTTTGGACACACATAATTGTTTATTCCCATGACGTTTGGTATCATTCCGTCAAATAAGCAAAAAAACAAAGTTACTTTGGTGTGGCTAATGGTCATTTATAGCCACTAGAAAATTTGTAATTTTATGTGTAGCTATTGTCTTACATTTGGTCACACATATAGTTTTTTTCCCACGACGTTTGCTATCATTCCGTCACACAAACATAAAGCAAAGTAACTATGGTGTGGCTAATGGTTATTTATAGCCACCTGAAATTTTGGAATTTTAAGTGGCAATTTTCTCACCTTTGGTCACACATAAAGTTTTTCTCTATGACGTTTGCTATCATTCAGTCACACTAACAAAAACATAAAGTGACTATGGTGTAGCTAATGGTTTTGTTTATAGCTACACGAATTTTGTAATTATAAGTGTGGCTATTGTCTAACCTTTGGTCACACATAATTTTTTCCTATGACCTCTGGTATCATTTCGTCACATATGCTACTTTGGTATGGCTAATGGTCATTTATAGCCACATGAAATTTTTTAATTTGAAGTGTGGCTATTGTCTTACCTTTGGTCACACATATAGTTTTTTCCCCACGACGTTTGTTATCATTCCGTCACACTAACATAAAACACCGTAACTATGGTGTCGCTAATGGTTATTTATAGCCACACGAAATTTTGGAATTTTAAGTGTGGCTATTGTCTTAGCTTTGGTCACATAAATCTATTGGGGTTCTATGTGGCCATTTTTGTGTAATTTGCCATTTTAGTTTCTTTTTTTTTTTTGTATATAATTATTATAAACAGCAGTAAACATGAATGAGAAAACCAAATTATATTAAGAATAAATCTGAATAAAAAACCAAAATCAATACATAAGTTTTATGTTAAATACTAAAGAATGTCTATTTGTTGTTGGTTTTCTTCTTGTTCCTTGCTGGTATTTGATGACTTTTAGCGTTGTAAAAGTTATATTTTGCTTCTTAGCAACTTCAGTTGTAGTGTTTTGTGTTTGATTGGATGGTGGATCTGGTAGCCGGAGCAACAAAACATGGAAACAAATATTAATACTTGTTTTAATTAGTTGCATTTAGTCAGATTTTAATTAAGGATCAAACCTGCTGGTCACTTTTGACAAGGGATTTTGGCCAAGGAACAAAAGAATGGAGTGCCTCCTTAACTGTTTTGAACTCACTAGTTTCTACTGGTAGAAATGCTTCCCCCTTTATAGATTCATTAATAGAAACTCTATAACAATCATCTTGTAGTGGAACTCCATGAATGGTTTGTGATTTCGTTGACCATTGAATTGTACCACGTGCCACGCAGTTGTTTAAATTTATATGACACAGACTACACTTAAATGTCTATAAAAATTTGTGGGATATATTAACATGGTAAAGTTAAAGTCAATATATATGTGCATTTCACGCAATATGTACCTGTGTGTCATTTTCTTTTGATTCCAAATGAGATGAGACATCTTCTTGTGATACATCGACTTTCCTTTTCCTCGTTTTCAATGGTGTTTTTTGCACCCTTTTAGATAAGTTACTCTGAGGAGTGACTTCTGTTTGCACTGCTGTTTTGTCAAGTTTGGTCTCCGTATAATTGGCCTATAATTCAATTAATTAGGTCATGGAAAATCAGCACTCAAATGGAAAATTATAAAAAAAAGAATTAAATTGCCATATACTTACCTGAGGAGTGACTTCTGTTTGCACTTCTTTACATGATCCGTTAGATGGGGTAGCATTAGTATTGTCCTTAGAGCCAACATTGTTGTCCACAGAATTGACCTACAATTCAATTAATTAGGTTATGGAGCAGACATAAAAAAAGAATGAAATTGTCAAATACCATTTTCTTTTGCCCCAATTTATATGTGGTAGCACTAGTACTTTGGTTAGATCCAACATAATTGTCCAAAGAATTCACCTACAAAATGTAACGACAGAGGGGCAAATGTTAAAGTATTAATTAATTTGTGAATAAAATAAGTCACTTTTACTTGTGTTGTTAATAACGGCACTCCTTGTGCAGCCAAATGTTGTAGAACTTGATTAAGTTTGTTTTGTGTTTCTTCCATCTAGATGGATAGGGTGTTAATCCTTTCATCTTTTTTGTATAGTTGACACTCAAGTAGTGCAATTCGTTCTTTTGATGATCCTTTGTTCGAGGAACATTCCAATATCTACTGGAAGTCACTCCATAGCCAACCCCTTTAAAAATCCACCTCTTTCCTTGCCAAGTGCTACTGTGAGGGTTCCAATATCTGTACCCGGTCCAAGGTTCAGGGTTCCATCCATGATTTGTGTTTCACTGTCGATCTGCAAAAAAAATGTCAAAAGAATGTAGTGAGATGTTTTTTTTTAACAAAGTAACATGTATTATAGTAAATTGTTGGATCCTGAAAAGAATTGCTGATTCTGAAAGCCGAAACTTCAGGCGTTCACTAGAACTTTACAGAATAATAGGGCTTTGACTTTACAAAGAGCAAAGTGCTGATTTCCTACAAGCATAGAACATATGGATGTAACTGCTGGTTACATGAACTGCTAATTCTGAAAGCCGAAACTCCAGGTGTTGATCAGAACTCTACAGAAGAATAGGGCTTTGACTTTAGAAAGAGCAAACTGCTGATTTCCTACAAGCATAGAACATCTGGCTGTAACTGCTGGTTACATGAACTGCTGTTGAAATTGTTCACCAGCAGTTCCCCGAACCCACAGTTGTGTCCATTCCAGCTATTTACTTGTTCCAGCAATTTTACTAAGTGATGAGAAATAAGCTTGTTAGCCTACTTAGATGTCACAATCAGGGTGATGTAACCAGTAGTTCTTACTAATGTATAAATAGAATTGTAACATCCCGAATAAATAGAAAACAAATAAAAGAAAAGCAATGTGGGCTTGCCCAAGGTTCGGCCCATGGGCCTGAAATATGAAAGGAAACCCTTCTAATCAGCAGCCACCAACCCTTCCCCCTCATTTCCTTCCTGCGTAAGTTTCTAGAATGAGAGAGAGAGAGAACGACTCTAGAGAGAGAAAGCGGGGAAAGAAGCTCAAAGGCTCAAGAATCGTTCGCCTTCATCACATCAACGTATAGCAACGGGAACCGAACTTCAAGAGGTAAGCATCACCTCTAAATCTGAGTTTTTACACATTTTGGGGATTCGGGTTTAATTCACATAAAGACATGGTTTTTACGTATAAAACTTGAAACAAATCACATATTTGTGCTCATGAATGAAAAAGGAACGTTTTGAACATGAAAAGTTCAAGGCTTGATCAACTAGAAATAAATTGCCAGATCTAGGGTTCTGGTTAGGGAAGAAGACTGATGCATCGAAACTACTAGTTTCGATATACATAAATCCATCAAAACTATCTAGTTTCGATATATGCAGACCCATCAAAACTACCATAGTTTCGATATAAACCCATGACCCGAAACTACTAAGATCTTACATAAGTTACTCATCGAAACTACCATAGTTTTGATATAAACCCATGACCCGAAACTACTAAGATTTTACATAAGTTACTTATCGAAACTACCATAGTTTCGATATAAACCCATGACCCGAAACTACTAAGATTTTACATAAGTTACTCATCAAAACTACCATAGTTTCGATATAAATCCATGACCCGAAACTACTAAGATTTTACATAAGTTACCTATCGAAACTACCATAGTTTCGATATAAACCCATGACCCGAAACTACTAGGTTCAATCATAGTATTGTCTAGTGTCATCTAGGAGCACCACCTTATGTGTAAGACTTTATTATACAGATTGTGAGTGACCATAGTGACGCTCAGTAACCGGCTAAGTGTATTAGAGAAACCACTCATCAGGTGATTTCTATGTGCCCCCTACGTGTTACGTGCAAATGATTTTAAATGATTTTGGGGCTGAAGTGTATACATGATATGAATGAATGTTATGTTAGGTGTTATATGACAATGCATGATAGTTATATGTATGACAGATATGCTTATGAACAAAGAAACATAGCAAGTATGTTATGAATTATTAATGAAAGTATGATATAACACAAAAGAATGAAATCTTGCTTTATATATATATACTATATACTGCATGTTATGAATATATGTGAATGTTATGGCCGCTTCGTTGCTAACGGCTACTACGGTAGACGGACGACCATGTGACTATCATACAACCGGGACATGTACGTTCCTTCATCAGCTAGGACGTATGAAAGGCAATCAATGGACGGTCGAAGCAAATGCCTTATCAATGATAAGTAGAATGGTTGCATGAATAATAGTTCGCATGGGAAACGGATGCCTTCGGGCAGACAGGCGAAAGGACGGACTATGACGGTAGACACGGTAGACGGACGGCCAAAGGTTGCTGGACGGTAATGAAGGACGGACTACTTCGGTAGACACGGTATGAATTACGGCCTACGACGGTAGGACGGAGCGTCTATCTTTGTGACTTACGCAATCATTTACGGGTTGATCACCCTTATGTGTATGACCAATGAATGTTCAATGTATGCATATACACCTACTTGCGTGTATAGTCAATGTATGTCCACCGAAACAATGCTGTAAGTATATATATATATATATATATATATATATATATATATATATATATATATATATATATATATATATATATATATATATATATGAACCAATGATATGAATGAATGACTAGTGTTATACCTAATGCTTTAAACTAGAACTCACCAGCGTTAGCTGACTTTTAGTATACATTTCAGCTAACAAGAGGAAGGGTCGTGCGAAGGCGTGATGGCTATTCGGATGATACTGACATCCCACTTTAAATAATGTTAAGACAATGCTTATGTTTTAAATGCTAAGACTTCCGCTGTTAAGTACTTAAATGACGAACGTTTCCACTGTGTCTTGAATGTTTTAAATGTTATAATTCTGTATCAATGGCTATGTTTATGAGTAAATCAAATAAGTGAGGTCACCCAGGAAAGGGGCCTTACAAGTTGGTATCAGAGCAATAGTTTGAGAGATTCAGACATCCCTAAATGTCTGGACTCAAGCTGATAATGGGACCAACGCACGAATGTCAGTCTGGGTAGCCAACGCCGACGCCAGCACAGTAAGTAAGTAAGTACTAAAGTTAATGCCTGTAGATAGGAATAGATGCCTTAACTTAGAACGCTTAGATGTTATTGTCACTACTGATGTGAAGAGTTTCGAACCCGAAAAGCAAAGTAAATTATTAATCACAAACCGATCACTGTAATTAAGAATTTACCTTGCTCGTACTATTCAAAACTATGATATGAAGGAATGACATTTATGTATACCCTTTTACTTATCAGGAAATCTAGAAAACTATGGCTCGTAGAGGAGGAACTGGACGCCGAGCCGGTAGACCACCATTGAACCGAAGACGTAATGATGAGGAAAGCGTGCACGAAGAACGTACTGACAGTGTGCATGAAACTACTGTGACACCACCGGGTGAAGGCAACGAAGGATCTCTATGACTGAAACCCGAAGTTAGGGATGCTATTGCCCGTGAGGTTGTTCTAACTCTGAAGGACGTACTGCTTGATCTGTTATCTGAGGCACTAAACAAGAACAAGGAAGTGGAAGAAAAGAACCACGAGGAAAAAGTTTATGTTAGTGATGAGGATGAGGTGACTGTGGTACTGAACACCCGAGGGTGTACTTACTAGAGGTTTAAGGATGGTGACCTTCCCAAGTTTGATGGGAACAAGGATTCGGTGGCTACGTTTGAATGGATTGAGAGGATGAACGGAGTAATCAATATAAGCGAGTGTCGACCTGACCAGGCTGTGAAGTATGTGGCTCACTCTTTCACCAATGAGGCACTGAGTTGGTGGAGGAACATTCAAAGGACTAAGTCATCAAACGCTCTCAAAAGGATGACTTGGGAAGATCTGAAAAGGCTGATAATCCAAAAGTTTTGTCCCCAAAATGAGATAGATCGGGTAGAGAATGAGTTTCTGAACTTCAAGGCTGGCAACAAGACTCATCACCAGTACACTTCTAGATTCAATGAGCTGGCTCAACTGGTACCTCACTTGGTAGAGACTGAAGAGCGATTGATTAAGTACTTTGTCAAGGGCCTGCCACAAAGGGTCCGTGTTCATGTTAAAGCCAACCTACCCTCAACCTACGAGTCGGTAGTAAATCTGAGTGGGATCGTTTATGATGACTATGCAAATGAGGACCCGGCACCTGAGACACAGAAGAGGAGGTGGGAAAACCCGTCAAGGGGTACTGGAAAGGGAGTTGTCACAACTAAGGCTAAGAAGCCGAGAATTGATGAGGGCGAAAATTGCCTGAAATGCGGGAAACAACACCGCGGTGAATGTTTGGCTGGCTCTACGATATGCTACCGATGTGGGAAGGCTGGGCACTACTCGAAAGATTGTAGGGGTAATGCCAAGTGCCAAAACTGTGGTGTGTTTGGGCATGCAACTAAGGATTGTAGGAAGACCGGACCATCTGTTTTGGGAAAGGAAAAAGATCATGAACAGCCTAAGGTTAGGACCCGTGCCTATGCCTTAACTTAGGAAGGAGCAAGAGGAAACCCTGATGTCGTGTCATGTACGTTCTTAGTTAATGATGAACATGCTGCTATTTTGTTTGACTCCGGTGCTAGTAAAAGCTTTATATCCACTGCATTTAGTCGCAGATTAGACTGCACAATCACAAACCTCGTAATGGCCTTTAGTCTAGAAACTGCTGTTGGTAGAAACTCAGTAGTCATCCGAATGACTGACGTTTGCATGATAGAAATAAAGCGTCATAAGTTTCCGTCTAAATTGTAACTTCTAACCTTAGGAGGATTTGACATAGTGTTGGGCATGGATTGGTTAGCTGCCAACGAAGCACAAATTGTATGTAAATGAAAGATGATACTTCTCCAAGCCATTGATGGTAGTCCGATTACGGTTTATGGTGATCGGAATCACACCATGCCAAATGTCATTTCGATGATCAAGGCTGAAAGCTACATGAGGCGCGGTTGCGAAGCTTATCTGGCATATGTTATTGACCATAGAATGAAAACGAAAGAGCTCAACGATGTACCCGTGGTGTGCAACTTTCCAGAAGTGTTCCCAGAGGACCTACCTGGCTTGCCGCCCGATCAGGAAATAGAATTTCAGATTGACTTACTGCCAGGATCTGAGCCCGTTGCCAAAACACCCTACCAATTGGCTCCGTCAGAAATTAAAGAATTAATGACTCAACTTGAAGAATTGGCAGAGAAAGGATTTATCCGACTGAGCATGTCACCATGGGGCGCTCCGGTAATATTTGTAAAGAAGAAAGACGGCAGCATGCACATGTGCATCGACTACCGTGAATTGAACAAACGAACAGTAAAGAGCAAGTACCCACTACCTAGAATAGATGATCTTTTTGATCAACTACAAGGCGCGAGTTGGTTCTCAAAGATCGATCTTAGATCGGGTTACCATCAATTGAAAGTGAGGGAGGAGGATGTACCGAAAACCGCGTTTCGCACGCGATATGGACATTATGAGTTCCTCGTAATGTCCTTCGGACTAACCAATGCACCTGCAGCGTTTATGGATCTAATGTATAGAGTGTGCTGACAAATGTTGGATCGGTCAGTAATAGTTTTCATAGATGACATCCATATCTATTCAAAGAACGAAGGTGATCACCACTGTCACCTGAGGGATGTATTAGAAGTTCTGAAGGAGGAAAACTTGTATGCAAAATTCTCTAAAATGCGTGTTCTGGCTCAAGGAAGTCCAATTCCTAGGTCATGTCATAAACCCAAACGGCATTATGGTGGATCCTGCAAAGATCAAAACAGCAAAAGGTTGGAACATCCTGAAAATGCCAACAGAGATATGGAGTTTTCTGGGATTGGCAGGATACTATCGGAGATTCATTTCGGATTTCTCGAGAATAGCCTCGCCGCTGACAAAGATTACATGTAAGGAAGTAAAGTATGAATGGGGTCCAACCCAAAACAACACATTCGAAGAATTGAAGACACGACTAACCCAAGCTGCAGTCTTGACCTTACCTGAGGGAAATGAAGACTTGGTAGTCTACTCTGACGCTTCAGGTCAAGGATTGGGTTTTGTACTTATGCAACGAGGAAAGGTAATTGTTTATGCCTCGCGATAGTTAAAGATTCACGAAGTTAACTACCCGACTCATGACCTAGAGTTGGCGGCGGTAGTTTTCGCATTAAAGATATGGAGGCACTATTTGTACGGAGTTAAATGCACCATTTACTCCGACCACAAGAGCCTGAAGTACTTTTTCGAGCAAAAGTGTAGGTCCCCGGGTTTCTCGGATCGTTACGTGTGGGTGTGTGACTAGTCGGACCGGGTGCGGAATACCCGTGACTAGGTGGAGAATCAAACAACACAAAGTAAACCGACAAAGAAATCACTTTAAAGTTCCTTCTATTATACAATCGAACGGTTACAGAGAGAAAATACTGGGTGCAAATGTCTGCGTACTTATCTTCTGTCAACCTATTCTATTTATACAAAACCTGATCTCTGGGCACTTAACAAGTGCGTAGGGCAAATTGTTCATGCGTACTTAGCAAGTACGCAGAGTATTCTTGCGTATTTGCTAAGTACGCAGGAACTAATTCCTGCGCACATGCTAAGTGCGCAAAACACTTAGAGAATAATTATAACCATGGCATGCATTAGAAATTACAACTCGATAACTAATACATATAAACATTACAATACAAAGACAAAACATATAAGACAAGTACAATAAACTAAGACACTATCCAGAGTGTTTGTCACACAAAAGTGCTTCAACAAACTCCCCCTTGACAATAGCTCTGGATTATCTTTGGTCTTCACTGCTCCCCATCTTTAGCTTCCATCTTCTTTTTGTAGTCAAGGCAGAACATGATCACCTTGTCGTATTTAGAAGCAAGGAACTTTGTCCACTCGTCCGTGTACATGCAGTACTTGTCAGCTAGTGCCTCCAGATCTTTCATAGAGAAGTTTATGAAGCAGACTTCATCAAACACTCTGATCAGTTCCCTTGGCACTAAGCTTCCACTATCGGACCACACCTTTCCAATCACCACCGCCTCGCCCGTTTTAGGATCTACGTACCAGTACCATATGTTACCAAGGATATCCTGAGATAACTTGCTCAGGGGAATCTTGGTTTCACATAGCACTGGCTTGTATACTAGTTTCTTTAAGCTTTTCTTAGTCACAGGATGTCTAGCATTCTTTTCCTTGACTCGCTTGGGCACTTGAGGCTTAAACGTTTCGAATTTCCCAGATCTTACCTCACGCTGTAGAACCTGCCATGAACCCATCGCTACTGCGTTATTTGAGTGACCCAGCAGCTCCCGGTTTACTAGGTTCATGATGTCGTATCTTGGTAAGGAGTTGAAAGCTTCGCTAGTTGGTTTCAAGTATTGAACCCCCCCAGCTCGCTTGATTGCAGAAAACTTCTTATCCTCATCGAACCTCACAGCTAAGATCATCCCTGTCGCTCCGTGTTTTTCCATGATTGAAGTCTTTTGCCATACTTGAGCCGGATCCTTTGATGAACTTTTAGGCATGTGTTTGTCTTTCTTTGCTTCTGGATCCACAGGTGTAGGGTCGGCAGGGGAGGCTTCAGTAGACGCCTCAACAGTACTAGTAGGCTCAACTGAACCTGTGTCAATATAAGATTCAAAGGATGGAACTTCGAAGATCTCTCCATCTTAAAGCTCATACTCTCCTTCCCCGTCGCCCTTGAGAACTTCTATCACCACATCATCATCCTCCTCATCCCAATCGTCACCAGAGTCGATCTCTCCTTCTTCAAGATTGCAGAGAGCCTCGATATGTGCTTCTTTGGAATAGTCTGGCTCTAAGAATAAGATCGCATTATCCGACATGTCGTCAGATAGATCTTTCAAAACGTCAGCTACAGACTTTCCTTTATTTCCACCTGAAGCATCACCACCTTCCTGGTGAGTCGACTACCCCTCAGCCATTGTAACAGTAGAAATGGGCACTATCGCCAAAGCTTGTTGCTCACTTCCACTAGGACCGACTTTAGGATCCTTGTCTTTGTTATCATCCTTTGTTAAATCAACTGGATGACAAGCCTCATCACCGGTAGATTTTGATGTCTTCTCCTTCTCTTTCTCTTTCTTCTTCTCCCCCTGAGTAGCAAGCTTCTTGGTCAGTTCAGCTACTAACTTGACCATCATTTCAAGTTCTTTCCGCTGCATGTCAAAACGTACCTCTAAGGAAGTTCTGTGTCCCAGAATCATATTATTAGTTTTGATCAGTAGTTCGTTCTTGGCTATCACATTTGCTAGTCTCTCCTCAGTCCCAGTCCGCTGGCTTCTTAGAATAGTAACTTCTTCCACCAACGAATCTATCTGAGCCTGTTGAGCCTCAGATTCTTCCCTTGATTTCCAAACTGTTTCAAGTAGACCAGCAACTTGTGTTTCCAAAGTGTCAATCCTGGCATCATTTGGATCAGGATTCCTAGACGTAGAGGCTTCAGCATTGTGGAGGGGAAGCGAGAAGATCGTATCAAAGTCAAAACCCTGGGAAAAGTCTCCAAAGTTGTAGGGTTGACTGATAGGTTCAATGGTGGTAGTGGGAATTGATGATAGGATGGTGGTAGTAGGATTGGTGGAAGGAGTGATGGCGACTGACTCGGTAAGAATCGGAGCAGTCATGGCCACTTGGACTGATGTTACCGGGAGGGACACTATAACAGGAACCTCCTCTGTGATAGAAGTGACAGCCACATCAGGTGTAACCTGTGGCCTCCTCCGTTGTCACCGGTATAGCTGTTGTGAAGGTGGGGTAGAAGCGGAATCAGTACTCGCGGCCGATATAGTTACTTGCGTCTGAGCACTGACCTCTACCTCACGAAGGATAGCTTGTTGCGGCCTATCCTCCTGTTGCTTATTGATACTTTCTCTCCTACGTCTTTGTATAGCAGTGTCTGAATCAAAATCAGGTTCATATTCACTGCTAGTCGATTGTCGCTTTCTCTTAGAAGATGACTCGAGAAGGGTCACCTTCGTCAGTCTTATCGGGTGTGCCTGTGATGGTGCATCATCAGAATCAGATGAATCAGACTCTGTATCTTCGGTGTCAGATTTTTCAGCACCATTATTACTCGCTTCGTCGTCTCCTCCTTCATACAATTCATCCTCACTCCCAACTTCCTCTACTTCTTGCTGTTCATCACTGTGCTGACTGAGTTCTGGCTCAGACTCGGCACTATACCATCTTAAGTCAGTAGGGGCCACATATGCTTCATTGATCACGTGGCCAAAGAGAGGAGTGTGCTAAGGGGTAGGTTCTACACTACCTGGCTTTAGAAATTATGGAAACACTCTCTTGTCCACCCGTTTGACTTGAAGTCTCTCTCCAATCGCCGGTAGATTCGGTACAGCATCATTAATCAACAGCTGCACGAACCTAGGGTATAATAGAAATCTAAACCTATCATCAGCATTGATCTGATCGGTGATAGATTTGTAGATGTACTTCGAGAAGTTATAACCCTTGTTGAGAGAGAGGGCAACCATTGCAGCAGCCAAGTGATGCCCTATGGCATCTTTTCCATCCTTTCTGGAAAATAGGCACATGATCATGACGTGTGCGAAGTAACGCCACTAATCAAGTACCCACATCTTCTTGTATGAGGAATAGTCCATGGTACCGACATACCCCATCCTTTGTCTCCAGCATCCATCAACGAAGTAGTCAGGGTAACTCACCGGATTAGTGGATAAGTCCCTAAACTGTAGCACGCGTCTGATGGTATCTTTCGAAATAGCAAGGTCATGACCCGCCATAGTAGCCCGAATGACGTTAGGGGTTACCGTGCAGTCATGATCCGCTGTATCCCAGAACTGCTCCAGGTACGGTCTTGAGACAACATGATCAGCATATATGGCATAGTTGAGCTTTGATCGGTTTAGGAAGTCGATTATCTCCCTATACTGAAGTGCAGCACCCTTCCACTCGGGCTGTGTTAGAGCCAACATATTGAATTCGCTGGTGAATGCACGAGCCATCACTACAAGAACAAACAATAAACAAAATAAGAACAAGAAGCATCATTGGAATGGATCAGACATGACAAGATATAGCAGCTACACAATGAACTGAATTTCAAACTTAGAAATTTTTCACAAGTGTTCTTCCTGCGTACTTAGCAAGTACGCCGGGATTAGTTCTTGCGTACTTAGCAAGTACGCAAGAATGACTTCTTGCGTACTTGTTAAGTGCGAAAGAACTTGCACTTAGTCAAATTTCAAAAAATCCAATATTCATCAAAGAAGAAGTATTGTTGTGGATTATGGTCACCACAAGGTCGAAATCCAAGATGATGACCTATGGGACCACTATCCACATCAATGAGCTGCTAAACTTAGTCAAATTTGACCTAGCCTTTGTCTGACGATAATCTATGGCCAAACAAGGGATCAAAGTCAAAATCAAGAGGTGTTATGGATGATTAAGTAATGAGTAGGCTTCGAAAGTTGTTTCTAAACAAGTTTTGATCATAATGTGTTATAACCACAACCAAAAAATGTCCAAAATCAAGATTCAAAAACCTAGATATTCAAAGTCTCAAATCGTTTAGAAACCAAGAGATTTAACGGATGAATTTCCTTAAGATTCTTACCAAATGATGTTTATCCGTAGATGAAACAATGATCGGGACGAAAAAGGTCTTTGGAACACATGAAATTTTTGAAGAAAAAATGGGTAGAGGGTAATCGACAGACTTTTGAATGAGAATGTTATGAAAAAATTCTAACACCTGTTTAAATACCCCCAACACATTAAGTCTTGCGTACTTGTTAAGTGCGCAGGACTTAACTCCTGCATACTTACTAAGTACGCATGACTTAAGTCTTGCGTACTTGTTAAGTACGCAGGGTTTACCTCATGCGCACTTAATAAGTACGCAGAGACCCTTGTGTGCTCAAACTTTCAACTCAAATTATGAAGATTTCAAGTCAAATAACGAACAAGATAAACACATTCAATCTAGAGGATTCAAAGTCAATTCAAGAAGGTTAAACACAAATATTTTTGGTTTTTCTGATTAAAATGAACTGTACACAAACTTAGAATCTTTTTTGATCTTTTCTAGATAGAAATATACAAGTATATACAAACACTATTTTTGTTCAAAGACACGAGCAGAGGATCATATCAGGCTAAACTTTAGCAAAAACGATACAAGATAAACGTCAAAGAATATGGGATCATGTCATGAATTACAATTTATTTATACATAATAAGCACATAAACAAGTAATTCAAGTTGGCAATATTATGATATTTGAATCCATAAGCATCTTTGTATCACGTTCTTGTGTGTTAAGGTATTAATTTTAGGATATACAACATGTACCCCACTGATATGCTACAGAAATGTAACTTGCACTATCTCAAGGCATCTGAGATTTTTCCAAAGATTTTCAAATCTCCAGAATGAAGTTACATCGTATAGCACAGAAAAAATCAAGAAGAATACATAAGGATTATCAAGAATCATAAGATTCAGAATCGAGTGATTCAGATGTCTTGGTTTGATTGGATTTTCTTCTATGAATATCATATGATGATTCAGGTTAATAGATATAGAGTCTGAGGATTTAGGTAAGGTGATCCAACTTTTATCTGGATTTGATTTCAATGAATCAGGAATGATTCAAGGGTGAATACATGCTCAACGGTTGATGTAAAGACATGTCTTGATTCAATCTCTCATTACATACTTGTGAGTATGGTCAGTGAGATGAACCGCAGTAATTGTGCTAAAGACATAACCCGGAACTGGTCTCTTAAGAAAATATTTGCTAAATTCTTACATCCTCTATCTGATAATGATCATTTTGTATTCTTTTACACATTCACACATGTATACATGGGTTCAAATCACAGTTGTAGTCTAGATTTAGTTTCCACACTACTAGTGATTCAAAGACGCCTACAGCCTACTGATAATTCAAATTACTTGTAAATAAGCAGATTAAAAACATAACAATTTAAACAATTAATTAAGCATGATGCAATCATTTCCCATAGGAGCAGTCTATGGCGTTTAGATCATTTCTGATGTAATATCATTTCCTCTTTTCTCAAGATTACTGTGAAATTTTCTCCATTTTCTATTTTGTTTGGATTTTTGTAAAATATTTGAGAATTAAAAGAACTATATAAAAATCTTAAAATAAATAAAATTTAACTTTCATGAATTGAATTGATTTAAGAAAAAACAAGTTTTTCACTCTGGATTGAACATTCCTATCAAGTTGACAAGATGCTCAAAACGGGACCAATCAAATGCCTTAGTGAAAAGGTCAGCAAAGTTGTCATCCGTGTGAACCTTTACAAGTTCAATGAGATGCTTTTCAGCACAATCACGGATGAAATGATGGCGAATTTCAATATGTTTAGTTTTGGAATGTTTCACCGGGTTGTTTATGATGGACATGGTGGCATTGTTGTCAATGAACATAGGAGTTCCAGTGAAGTTCAAGCCGTAGTCTCTCAATTGCTGCTGAATCCACAATATCTGAGAACAACCGCTAGTTGCAGCAATGTATTCTGCTTCACATGTTGAGACAGAAACCGTTGATTGCTTCTTAAACTGCCAGGAAACCAGTCTATCTCCTAAGAATTGACAGCCACCAGAAGTTGACTTTCTATCAAGGTTACAACCGCCATAGTCTGAATCAGTGTAGGCTTTGAGGTCAAATGATTGCTGCTTAGAGTACCAAAGACCCAATCGGGGTTTCCCTATCAAGTATCTGAAAATCCTCTTTACAGCTATCATATGAGACTCCTTCGGTTGTGACTGAACCTTGAGCATAAGCATACAGCAAACATTATGTCAGGCCTTGAAGCTGTGAGATACATAAGAGATCTGATCATCCCACGGTACAAATTGCAATCCACATCCTTTCCATCTTTGTCAGGATGCAGACCATGATTGACGGGGATAGGTGTGACATAAGTACTACTATCATTCATCTTGTATTTTGACATGATGTCCTACACATACTTGGTTTGATGAAAACAAATGCCATCCTCTCTTTGACTGACTTGCAGACCCAGGAAGAACGAAAATTCACCCATGTTACTCATTTCAAACTTGGACTTCATCACTTGTTCAAATTCCCTACACATCTCTTCATTTGTAGACCCAAAGATAATGTCATCGATATACACTTGTACAAGAAGAATATCACCTCCTGCTTTTCGTATGAAGAGGGTCGAGTCAATCTGTCCACGGTCGAAACCATTAGACAGTAGATGTTTAGATAAAGTCTCATACCATGCCCATGGTGCTTGATGAAGACCATAAAGTGCTTTGTCGAGCTTATACACTTTATTGATATTATGCGGATCTTCAAAGCCGGGAGGTTGAGTGACATAGACCTATTCATGAACTTTTCCATACAGGAAAGCACTCATCACATCAAGTTGATAGACCTTGAAGCCAACATATGAGGCATAAGCCATAAATAGTTGAATTGCCTCAAGTCTAGCAACTGGGGCATATACTTCTGTGTAATCCAAGCCCTCTTGTTGATAAAAACCCTGAACGGTAGGTCCAGGTAACTCAACTACTGATCAAACTCGTGATAAGACGTTGCTATAACACGAAGTGCGGAATCCTTCGCGTTAACGTTTGTATACTAACCGACAACACGCGTAAATAAACTTCTCGATTATATTCCAAATAACAATGGTTACAGACTCAATCAGACAATTGTTTCTCTCTCAGATCGATCTCTGTTCACCTCTGTCTAATGACTCTGTAACACAAATATATAGAACCAAAACTGCTGTAAGCGAACTTAGTTAAGTTCGCCTGAAACAGTCTAAGCAAACTTAACAAGTTCGCCTCAGTTATGCCTAAGCGAACTTATTAAGTTCGCCTCTGTTAGAGCAGACGAACTTAACAAGTTCGCCTCTAGGCTTACTAGTAAAAACACTTAGCAACTTTACAATTTCATAACAAAACATAAAGACATAAAATCTAACTATTACAAGCTTTTGTCATTACAAATCTATGTCCTAACAGACTCCCCCTTGACAATAGCTTGATCTTCTGTCTTCAGTCTTTATCTTGAACTCTTCAAGTTGTCTGGTAGTCTGTTGCCAGCATGCACACCGTATCTTCTGCATATCTCCAAAACTCTTTTATACTGTAGACCTTGTTCTCTCCATTCATCAGTATACATGATCTCATTCTTTCGCAGTGTCCTCTGATCTTTCTTTGAAAAATTAATAAGATTCATTGCGTCATAGAAACACACAATGACCTTATTATCTTTATCTTCAACCTTTGCTTCACTAGTATTAACATCAACATACCACCATTTCATATTCCCAAGAAAGTCTTGAGGAATATTCTTTAATGGTATCTTGTGTATAGCACGCACTGGTCTATACTTGTATCTCCAGGTTACTTTCCCAGTCTTAGGATCTGTAATCTTCACTCTCTTTCCTTTCCTGTAGAGCTTCCCACAGCTGTTGAGAAGACTTGAACTGTTTAAAACTGTGATAAATTTCCTTTGGTAGAGACATCGAAATGCTAGCCATTGCTTTCTTTTCTCGATCAAATAACAACTTCTCTTCAGTAGATAAAGCAGACACTGGTTTTGGAACATCATCTTTTCCCATCCATGAATAAGTAGGGTGGGTATATCCTTCCAAAATTGGAATCCACAAACTAGTATCGGTAAAAGATACGAATTGGTCAAACCGATCTTTCCAATTTGAATAATCAGCTAGATTCAGCAACTTCGGAGGTTTTTGAGATGTACCTATCTCATTGTCATAATTGAACATGTTTGTGACTTGAACCATATTTGCCATGTTAAAAAAAAATATTTTTTGAAAAATTTCTAAGTATTGAACTGTTTTTACCCTCATGCGAACTTAACGCTTTAGGGAGTACTAAGCGAACTTAATATCAGGCGAACAAGACAAGTTCGCTTAAGGAGGAAATCTGGTAAGTTCGCTTAACAGCTAAGTTCGCTTGAAATGTGAGAAGCGAACTTAATAAGTTCGCTTGCTAAGTTCGCTTGAACAGGAACTCAGCAAGTTCGCTTAAACTGCTGTAACAGAATCAACAGAGTCTTCGTCCAAACACGAACTGAAACCTTCAAAATTCATGATTTCTCAGTGAATTGATGGAATTTAAGAAAATTGATCCGTAGGATTATGAATTTTAACAAATGGAACAGTTCTATCGGACTAATTTCGTCAAAAACACTTCCAAAATCACGAATTCAGTAAAAAAACAATCTTCAAGAACTTGAAAAACTCCATTGTTGCAGAAACTTCAAAAGGTTGTATATCTTGTCGAATTGTACACAAAAACCGTCAATTATCACCAAGAATCGTACTTAATTCACGAGCACTTTGCTCTGATACCACTTGTAGGTCCAGGTAACTCAACTACTGATCAAACTCGTGATAAGACGTTGCTATAACACGAAGTGCGGAATCCTCCGCGTTAACGTTTGTATACTAACCGACAACACGCGTAAATAAACTTCTCGGTTATATTCCAAATAACAATGGTTACAGACTCAATCAGACAATTGTTTCTCTCTCAGATCGATCTCTGTTCACCTCTGTCTAATGACTCTGTAACACAAATATATAGAACCAAAACTGCTGTAAGCGAACTTAGTTAAGTTCGCCTGAAACAGTCTAAGCGAACTTAACAAGTTCGCCTCAGTTATGCCTAAGCGAACTTATTAAGTTCGCCTCTGTTAGAGCAGACGAACTTAACAAGTTTGCCTCTAGGCTTACTAGTAAAAACACTTAGCAACTTTACAATTTCATAACAAAACATAAAGACATAAAATCTAACTATTACAAGCTTTTGTCATTACAAATCTATGTCCTAACATGAACAACCAACCTTGCTTTGTTCTTCACCACAACATGACGATCATCTGTCTTGCATTTGAACACCCATCTGGTGCCAATTGGTTGTACGCCCCTTGGCAAGTCAACCAAATCCTACACATGCAACTTTTGGAATTGAGACAGTTCTTCTTGCATTGCCTCAATCCAGCAGTTGTCAGCGGGAGCCTCTTTCACATTCTTCGGCTCTAACTGGGATACGAATGCAGCATGCAGACATGTTTCCATGACACTTGTGTCAAGTATCTCAGAGTAGAGACTAGTGTTCTCAGCAATGGTTCGATGACGAGTTTGAACACCGGCATGAGGATCGCCAATAATGTTGTCATTTGGATGATTCTTATGCACTCTCATCTCTGGTAGATTCAGTTCCTGAATTTATGAATCTAGGTTCGTGCTTACCTCCCCCATATCCTGTGTTCTAGAAGAAGAAGATTCAATGTTGATTGGATCAGCTGGAGCTTCATTTCCTACACGAGTGTTAGGATTAGCTTGAGCGTCATTTCCGTCAACATGAACATCTTCACTGTTATCGCCATCATGAGTTCCAGATGCAGATGCAGCATAGGAATCAGGAGTTACAATCGGTACAGTAGCACATGTTCAGAAACTGGAGTCATCACCGCCACCAAATAATTCATATACATTTGCGGCATCATTTGCAGACAAATCAGCAAGATTGAAAGATTTGAATAGCGCATCATAATCAAAACCCCAAGCTGGACCAGTTGGTTCAGGTGGAATGCTGTGTTTACTACAATTCACTTCAAACCCTTCCTCGACAGTACGAGTTCCTATATTGTACACTCTCTTGCAAGGCGAGTTGGCAACATATCCTAAGAAGATGCCTTCCACCTCTTTTGCATGAGACTTAGACTTTCAGCCTTTGTATTGTAGCAATAAGGAACAGGGACTACCAAAAGGAACTAGATAGTCAAGATTGGGAGTCGATTGTTGATCAACTCATAACAAGTCTTGTTGTGCCTCATCACAACCAGAACTATGTTCAAGATGTGACAAGATGTATTAACTGCTTCTGCCTAGAAAGTGACAGGAAGCTTTGCATCTGACAGCATTGTCCTTGCAGTCTCAATCAAGGTTTTGTTCTTTCGTTCTGCGACTCCATTCTGCTGAGGTGTGTACGGGGCACTAAATTCTTGACGGATCCCCTTCTTGAGACAGAAAAGTTCCATCAAATTATTCTTGAATTCAGTTCCGTTGTCACTCCTTATTCTTCTAACCTTCAACTTGCACAGATATTCCAAGCTCAGGATCAGGTATTGAAGAATGTCAGCAGTTTCGTCCTTCGTACCTAAAAAATGCATGCAAGAAAAACGTGAGAAATCATCAGTTACAACCAGACAGAACGACTTACCTCCAATACTCCTGATACTTATGGGGCCAAACAGATCCATATGTAATAGCTCCAAAGGGGTATCGATGGAGTTTTGGAGCTTGGGCTTGTGAGACTTTCGGTGCTGTTTGCCCTTTTTACAAGGCATACAGTCATCTGTAATGGTAAATCTCAGCTTAGGAACACCGGTTACCAAACCTTTTCGGACAAGATGATTCATTTTTCTATAAAAATGTGTCCGAGTTTCCTATGCCACAAGATAGAGTCAAGTTCTGTCGCTTTGGTAAGCAAACAGGTAGTAACTGATGAGGTGGTTGTTTCCACGCTCATATCAATCTGATAGTTGTCGTTTGTCCTTGGCGCTCTCATCAGAATCCAGTCTTCAGGAACCTCAAAACCAGGTTTGAGTATCAAGCATTCAGTCTTGTCAAACATCACTAAGTATTCCTTGTCGCACATCTAGGAGACACTCATCAAGTTATGCTTCAGCTGCTCGCGGTAGGTGACATTGTCAAAGCTGACACAACCATTTGAAACCACGCCTTGACACGTGATACTACCGCCTTTCTCTCCAGCAAAGGCCACATAGCCGCCTCTAAATGGTTCCACATCTTGAAGCAAGGCCATGTTACCTGTCATGTGCCGGGAGCAACCACTATCTACATACCAACGATTAGAGATAGTACCCTTTGAATGTCCCTGCACGAGTCACAAAAAGAATTAATTAGATTTGGAGACCCAAGCCAGAGTGGTCTTGGGTCGTCCGTCTTTCTCAAAATAAACAACCTCAATTAACTCACAGTTGTGACTGTCAAAAATGGATGGCACTTTAGAAAATTTAGGATCAGGAGATTGAGAACATTTGGATTTGTTATTCCAGGACCTCTTCTTTTTCTTAACTGGAACAGTAGACTTAGATTCAACAGCAGCAGGTGAACTAGTCGAAGCTTCACCTGATTGAATTTCAGCCAGCTGTTCTAGCTTTCTCAATCTCTTGTTCCTTCTTCTCCTCTATGGCTTAGAGAGTTTCACCACAGGTTTCACACCAGTTTGTGCACTACCAGAGGTAGATGCACTAGGTTTAGTTGGTAGCTTTCCCCTTTTTGAAACAAATGGTTTAGCCTCGGAAGTGATCTTTAGCTTTACCATAGGTTTCACTGGTGGTTTCACCACATTTGTTTTTGGACTTTTGGAATGCCTCACTAGTGGGGACTTAGGGATAACAGCCGGTTGTGAAACAATTGGCCGTTTCGTTTGGTTCTTAGTAGGACAGTTCACAAGAATGTGACCAACCATACCATAGTGAAAGCAAGTTCTCTTTTCTTTGTGAGTCCTCCTGTAAGGCTCATTTGATCTGGCGTTAGATGACTCAACATGATGAGCAGGAGAAGTTGTTTGGTGAACAATGATTTGACCCGATGATGATTGGCTTTTGGGAGTATAAAATTTTTGCAAATTTTCTTGATAACGAAGCCCAAAATGAGCTGAAAAAGCTTCTTTCTTAACTTGATTAATGTTTTTATATCCTCCATAAAGCATCACTTTCAATTTCTCATTAGATTCAATGATATCGGGTTCAGTCAAAATACAATTATCACTATTAGTGATAATGTTTTTCTTCACTTTCTGTTCACTTAACAACTCCTTAGAGACTACTCCTTCAGGGCAGGTGTTCTCAGAACCATCATCAGAAGCAGTAAAGAACTCTTCATTAGCTGCAGAGTCAGCCTTACTTGAGGAATCATCCTTGTTAGAGGAATCATCTTGACTTGAGGACTCATCAAGGCAAGACAAATCAATGTCAATTAAGCCGTTGACAAATTTCCAGCTAACTGGTGGAGGAATGGCATTAGTTCCCAGCCCTAAGCCATTCACTTGCCTCACTACAGACTCGTAGTGTTCCACCACAAAACGAGAATTTTTCAACTTCTCAATATTGCCTTTCAACTACAAGATCTCATTTTAGGAATCAACTGAGTAATCACAACAACCTCATATTCCTCAATGGAAATGGGAGGAGGATTCCATGGATTTCATTACAAAGCTACCCAAAACACATAGCGGCTACGATACAATACGGGTAATCGTCAGTCGTTTTACGAAATCCGCTCACTCCCTACCAATAAAGGAGACAGATAAAAGTAAGAAGCGTGCGAGGTGAAATATTAAGGAAATTAAGGCTAAGCATGGTATGCCAGTTTCCATTTTCTCTAAAAGGGACAGTCGATTCATGTCAAGAACCTGGCAGTCTGTAAAAGAAGCCTTGGGCACACGCCTTTACACGAGCACTGCATATCATCCCTAGATGAACGGTCAAGGTAAAAGGACCATCCAAACCTTAAAAGATGTGCTCCGTGCGTGTGTAATTGATTTCAGAGGAAATAGGGATACTCATTGCCGTTGGCTGAGTTTTCATATAATAAAAACTACCATACCAGCATTAAAGCCGCTCCGTTGAGGCTTTGGATGGTTGTAAGTGTCGCCCATCGCTATGTTGGGCGGAGGTTGGCGAAAATCATTTGACTGGTCCTGATATTGGCTAGCAAACCATGGACAAGATTGTCGAAATCAAAGATCGTCCGAAAGCCACTAGAGACAGTCGAAAGAGAGTTGTGCTAGCGACAGACGAAAGAGAGTTGTGCTAGCAACAGACGAAAGCCATTAGAATTCCAAGTGAGAAACAAAGTCATGTTGAAGGTCTCACCTTGGGAAGGAGTTGCAAGATTTGGCAACCGTGGCAAGCTTAACCCTAGGTACGTTGAACCATTTGAAATTTTGGCTAGGGTTGGCCTTGTAGAATACAAGCTCAAGATGCCACAAGAACTAAGCAGTGCACATGATACGTTTCATGTATCAAATCTCAAGAAGTGTTTATCGGACGAGACATTAATTATTTCGCCTGATGAGATTCACATAGATAACAAGCTACACTTCATTGAGGAACCGATTGAAGTCACTGATTGGGAGGATCAGAAAACAAGGCGTAGCCGGGTTAAATTGGTTAAGGTACGTTGGAATTCAAAGCGCGGCCCCGAGTATACGTGGGAGCGGGAAGATAAAATGAAAGCCAAGTACACGTCCTTGTTCACGAACACTCCAAGTAAAGATGACAAGAACTGAATTTCGGGACGAAATTCTCTTTAACATGGGGAGAATGTAACACCCAGTATTTCAGGTCATTATCCATATTCATAATGGCACGTTCGTATTTTATATTTGTTAGGAGTATTATCTTTGACATAATATTGTCAGAAGTCTAGCAAAGGAACACGTGCCATATTTTAGTAATTTTCAAGAGTTACTAGAATAGTAAACAGTTATAACCCGCAAGATACGGTCGTTAGTGATTAAAAAGGATTTTATTCCAGTAAAGTCTAGAGACACACCTTAAAATAAAGAAACAAATATTGGTGACTAACTTTTATAAAAAGTTGACACATAAATAAGTGTTACGTGTCTTTATGTTATTTTATGTGTTATATAGTTAAAGTGGTAACTATAACGGGTTAACTAGTAGTTTATCGAAACTAGTCAAAACCATCCAAAAACTTATAAGTAATGAATCGTTTAAAGGTTTTACACCAAGTATTAGATCACGGGAACATCTACCGGGTATATACTACCTAAAAATAGCTTGACTAATACATAGACTTAGTTAAATGATGGAACAAGACCCAAACTCACCCCCCTTGTGCACCTTTCGCCCGAGAACCACCCAAGGGGCCCCACCCATTTACCAAACCAACTACTCCATCATTATGAATGTCATAAGGCCATGCTTCATCAACCAAATGAGCAAGCAAAGGTCAAATCCATCATATCCAAGTCATGATTATAATTATTAGAGCAAGTTTAACACTCAAGCTCCATCCCCTTTTCACCCTATATATATCGACACATGCACACACACAACCACTTTACATCTTTCAAATCCAAGAGCAAAAACCAAAAGAATACCCTAAAATCCCGTCACTCAATTTCTGGCAGATTTTTGGCCAACTTTGCAAGACCATATCTCCTTCGTTACTTGGCCAAATCGGTCCATTCTTCTTCTAGAATTAAGCTCCATGTTAAGAAGGAAGAACCCAAGTGGAATCACTCGAATCCATAGAGTATTCGACCTCCAAACAGCCGGCGTGAGAAGGCCGCTCTGTGCAGGTCGAATCTGAACACTTCTTTCCATTTTCCTGTTTTGAGGTACCTACACAACTCCAAATGTAGTAATTCTTTTTCACATCTCCTCTGGTTTCAATAAACTTGATTTTAGAAGAAAACCCCAAGTCATTTGGTCTTCTAAAAGCATCTAAAAGTCTATTCGAAGTACGCCTAAAAATCTGAGTTTTCAAGGACGAAATAAAACATAAAAGTCTTGATGAGTTTTGGCGTTATTTCTTCATAAGTCATGTTTGAGTACATATATTTAATACACGTACATGTTCATACATAAAATACCAAACTACAAGGACCATGGACAAGACAAGGACACATCAAATATAAACTACATATATATACTATCACATAAAATAAACACTTGGATGATGGTGTTCCTTACAAACCCTTCATTCCATTCATGTGTTATGTTGAAGGATACATGTTCGTGAAGTTATATGATCATGTGTGACTTACCTGGCAAGACCCAAGGTAGTGTCCTATGATTCAAGAAGACATACGAACGATTATCATCAACATATGAACGTGAAAGGTGTTACTAAAAGTATAGGTTTATGGATAAAATTATGATATATATGTGTTGATGTACGGTTTTGGTTAAATCATGGAAATGTTCTAAGAATTAAAGATTAGTATCCTAATATGAACATTGGATATATGTACATGGAACATATGAAGAGATTCGGTTAAAAATATATAATCACGTGACATCGTGGAACATAAGTGAATATATTTTAAGTTACAAAAATAATATTTATTTTTGGTACACTTAATAAGTCACCAATAGGGAAACATATTATTTTCTCGGAAAATATGTAAGCGTCTAGACCGGAATAATAATCACCAACGAGTCGTAAATAAAAACACTATTTTTACTAAACAAAGGCGTACTGAACGGGATTTGTTAAGTCGGATATAAGACGGGTAGTTTTAACACATTAGTACCCTTGTGTGATTAGGGTATGGATAGACAAGAACTAGCACAAGTTTGTTTGCTAGGATTTCATCAAACACAAGGTGAGTTCACGGCCCCCTTTTAACTTTTAATGTTTTGTAAACATCGGGGGGAGAAACATACTTACTTGTTATGTTTGAAAACATGAATTACATTTGCTTACAAGTTTGACATCATGAACATTCAGGTCTAACTCCTTGTAAGTTTCACTAATTCCCCTTTTTCTAAGTTTTTGAAATGATTTGGGGTGGAAACATACTTGTAAAAGACTTTTGTGTGTAAATGAATTGAACTAATGATCTGACCGTATGTGTGTATTGAGGGAAAAGTAAAGCGCTTAAAGTCCTCTGAATAAGTTAGTAACCATTAGCTATTTTAGCCCGGGATTATATGGATAGTACTATTGGGGGTGACGCCTCCGGTCATGGTTAGTCGCGCTAACCAGGGGTCAAAAGGGCTGAATGACCGCATATTGTCTTACTCGCAAAAAGGTGAGGGGGAGGCACAAAAGGTCGGGGTTTGGTTACGGTCTCGTACATTACATACTATTTTGTATTCCTTGCAAGCTTACAAATGGGGTTAATAGATCGGATTAGTATTCAAATTCATTGGTAATACATGCAAAAGGGTTCTGATCAGGTTAAAGTGATCAGGTTTTAAGCAAAAGAGTTCTGATCAGGTTAAAGTGATCAGGTTTTAAGCAAAAGAGTTCTGATCAGGTTTTAAACAAAAGAGTTCTGATCAGGTTAAAGTGATCAGGTTTTAAACAAAAGAGTTCTGATCAGGTTAAAGTGATCAGGTTTTAAGCAAAAGAGTTCTGATCAGGTTAAAGTGATCAGGTTTTAAACAAAAGAGTTCTGATCAGGTTAAAGTGATCAGGTTTAAAACAAAAGAGTTCTGATCAGGTTAAAGTGATCAGGTTTTAAGCAAAAGAGTTCTGATCAGGTTAAAGTGATTAGGTTTTAAACAAAAGAGTTCTGATCAGGTTAAAGTGATCAGGTTTTAAACAAAAGAGTTCTAATCAGGTTAAAATGATCAGGTTTTAAACAAAAGAGTTTTTGATCAGAAAATGATCATGTTTAAACATTAGATTCATGACGGTTAAGTCATGGTAATGTTTTCAAAGGAAAAACTACATATTTTATGACGGTAAAGTCATGGACACGTTTTTAAATGAAAACTACTCATTATTATGACGGTTAAGTCATGTATAGTTATTCGGGGAAAACTACTTAGTTTTATGACGGTAAAGTCATGTACATGTTTTCGGGAAGAACTATAAGCACTGATATAACTGACTCTGTGAACTCACCAACCTTTGTGTTGACACTTTCAAGTATGTTTCTCAGGTAACCTTTAGCTATGGCGCCTTCTTCTCTCTATCATAAACTTTGTTTTCTTCTTCATCAAGTTTAGAGATAGGCTTGGGAACTTCCTCATCAAGGTAAGTGTATGTGGGATGCTTATAGCCCTCTAGAATGGGTATCCATAACGAAGAATCGGTATAAGAAATATAATTTTCAAAGCGTGCTTTCCAGTTTGAATAATCATTTACATTAAGCAGCTTTGGGGGTTTCTGTGGGGTTCTGATCTCATTGTCATAGTTCAGAAGGTTACCGAGGTTCTGAAGATTTGACATGGTGAACACTTAGTCAAATTTCAGAAAAGTCAAAGAAACTTGCGCACTTGTCTCTGGCCTTGCGCACTTAACAAACCTAGTCTTGCGTATTTAGGATTTGCTCTTGCGTACTTGATAACTATGTAGGAGTAAATGATAAGTACACAGGAGATTAAGTAAGTACGCAGCAAGTATGGTCTTGCGTACTTGATAAGTACGCAGCAAGACTATACTTGTTGCCAAATAAGGTAAGTACGCAGGTCACTTTTTCACCAACTCTCACCAACCTTTTTCGGTCACTGGAAACTCACCGGAGATGGTAGAAATCGAAAATGTTATCAAACAAAATGAGCCAAAGGGTCAGAAACTCGTTTCTAACCAACCTTTGATGCTCAAAACACTCAAATACACAACAAAAGTCGGTTTTTAAGTGATTTTTGCTTCTAAAATAGTTCTCAAGAGCTACCCCTATTTTATCACAAAAATCAACAAAAACACCCACTTTTGCTTGCAAAAACTCTGTAGGATGTGTAGAAGATACTCCTAACACACTCAACACTCGAAATCAAGAGCTAAGCTCTGATACCACTTGTAGGTCCCCGGGTGTCTCAGATCATTATGTGTGGGTGTGTAACTAGTCGGACCGGGTGCAGAATACTCGTGACTAGGTGGAGAATCAAACAACACAAAGTAAACCGACAAAGAAATCACTTAAAGTTCATTCTATTATAAACTCGAACGGTTACAGAGAGAAAATACTGAGTGCAAATGTCTGCGTACTTATCTTCTGTTAACCTCTATTTATACAAAACCTGATCTCTGCGCACTTAACAAGTGCGCAGGGCAAATTGTTCATGCGTACTTAGCAAGTACGCAGGAACTAATTCCTGCGCACATGCTAAGTGCGCAAAACACTTAGAGAATAATTACAACAATGACATGCATTAGAAATTACAACTCGATAACTAATACATACAGACATTACAATACAAAGACAAAACATACAAGACAAGTACAACAAACTAAGACACTATCTAGAGTGTTTGTCACACAAAAGTGCTTCAACAAAAAAGGAATTAAACATGACACAAAGAAGGTGGTTAGAGCAACTGAAAGACTATGACTGCGAAATATTGTACCATCCAGGCAAGGTAATTGTAGTGGTTGACGCCTTAAGCAGGAAAGAAGAACCAACACCTATTCAAATCAAAGCATGTTAGTTGATTATAACACCGGATAGAATGAATGAAATAGCGAAAGCACTGGAAGAAGCATTGTTGGAGAGGAATGTGAAACGGTAAAGAATAGTAGGGCAACAGGGTAATCTGGAAACCAACGTGTATGGTGTACGAACTCGTTGTGGCCGGATGTGGATACCTAAGATTGGTGAACTTAGGGCCAAGATCCTTGATGAGGCCCCGGGATGAACAAAATGTACCAAGATCTAAACAAAGAATGCTGGTGGCCTGGCATGAAGAACGACGTGACCGAATATGTGGGCAAGTGCCTAACTTGTTCTCTGGTTAAAGCCGAACACAAGAACCCATGCGGTAAAATGCAACCTTTGTCGATACCAGAATGGAAGTGGGAAGAGATCACAATGGACTTCATTACCAAGCTACCACGAATAGTTAAAGGCAATGATACCATTTGGGTGATCGTCGACCGCTTGACGAAAAGTGCTCACTTCTTACCAATACATGAGGCTTCTTCGTCTAAGAAGTTAGCAGAGATATTCATCAAGGAAATCGTAAGCAGACATGGCATGCCATTAACAATCGTGTCAGACAGGGACACTCGATTCACATCAAGGTTTTGGAAGAAATTCAATGAATCCATGGGCACTAGGCTAACACATCAGCACCGCTTACCACCCTCAAACCGATGGTCAATCGAAAAGGACCATTCAGACCTTGGAGGACATGTTCCGGGCCTGTATCATTGATTTCGGTGGTAGTTGGGACAGCCATTTGCCCTTGGCAGAATTTTCATATAATAACAGCTATCACTCAACCATTGGCATGCCCCCATTTGAGATGCTATATGGAAGAAGATGTAGAACCCCGGTCTGTTGGGGAGAAATTGGACAGAAAGACTTTGCAAGTCACGAAGTGGTCAAAGCTACTTCAGAGAAGTTTGACCAGATAAAAGCTCGAATGAAAGCCGCCAAAGACAGACATAAATAATACGCGGATAAGAGAAGAAGGGATTTAGAGTTTCAAGTAGGGGAGATGGTACTACTGAAAGTGTCACCCTGGAAAGGAATCATCCGATTCAGAAGACGTGGTAAATTAAGTCCAAGGTTTGTCGGACCTTTCAAAATCGTAGCAAGAGTTGGTCAGGTTGCTTACAGACTCGACCTACCCGATGAGCTCAGTGGAAATTCACCCTACATTCCACGTATCGCACTTACGTAAGTGCCTTGCTGACGATACGACTCACATACCCTATGACGAAATCGAAGTGGATAACAGTTTGAACTATATAGAAGAACCAATAGCTATTCTCGACCGAGCCGAGAAACGGCTACGAAATAAATCAATTCCTTTAGTCAAAGTATAATGGAAGCATAGGAAAGGGTCCGAAGCCACTTTGGAGAAGGAAGATGGGATGAAAGGACTGTATCCAAAGTTGTTTAACTTGTAGCAGGTTTCGAGGACGAAACCTCTATAAGGAGGGTAGACTTATAACATCCCGAATAAATAGAAAACAAATAAAAGAAAAGCAACGTGGGCTTGGCCCATCGAAACTACTAGTTTCGATATAGGTAAATCCATCGAAACTACCTAGTTTCGATATATGTAGACCCATCGAAACTACCAATATAAACCCATGACCCGAAACTACTAAGATTTTACATAAGTTACTCATCGAAACTACCATAGTTTCGATATAAACCCATGACTCGAAACTACTAAGATTTTACATAAGTTACTCATCGAAACTACCATAGTTTCGGTATAAACCCATGACCCGAACCTACTAAGATTTTACATAAGTTACTCATCGAAACTAACATAGTTTCGATATAAACCCATGACCCGAAACTAGTAAGATTTTACATAAGTTACTTATCGAAACTACCATAGTTTTGATATAAACCCATGACCCGAAACTACTGGGTTCAAGCATAGTAATGTCTAGTGTCATCTAGGAGCACCACCTTATGTGTATGACTTTATTATACAGATTGTGAGTGACCTTAGTGACGCTCAGTAACCGGCTAAGTGTATTACAGAAACCACTCATCAGGTGAGTTCTATGTGCCCCTTACGTGTTACCTGCAAATGATTTTAAATGATTTTGGGGCTGAAGTGTATACATGATATGAATGAATGTTATGTTAGGTGTTATATGACAATGCATGATAGTTATATGTATGACAGATATGCTTATGAACAAAGAAACATAGCAAGTATGTTATGAATTATGAATGAAAGTATGATATAACACAAAAGAATGAAATCGTGCTTTATATATATAGTATATACTGCATGTTATGAATATATGTGAATGTTATGGCCGCTTCGATGCTAAAGGCTACTACGGTAGATGGACGACCATGTGACTTTCATGCAACCAGGACATGTACGTTCCTTCATCAGCTAGGACGTATGAAAGGCAATCAATTGACGGTCGAAGCAAATGCCTTATCAATGATAAGTGGAACGGTTTCATGAATAATAGTTCACATGGGAAACGGATGCCTTCGGGAGGACGGGTGAAAGGACGGACCACGACGGTAGACACGGTAGACGGACGGCCAAAGGTTGTCAGACGGTAATGAAGGACAGACTACTTCGGTAGACACGGTATGAATTACGGCCTACGACGGTTGGGCGGAGCGTCTGTCTTCGTGACTTACGCAATCAATGACGGGTTGATCACCCTTATGTGTATGACCAATGAATGTTTAATGTATGCATATGCACCTACTTGCGTGTATAGTCAATGTATGTCCACCGAAACAATGTTGTAAGTATATATATATATATGTATATATATACATATATATATGTATATATATGAACCAATGATACGAATGAATGACTAGTGTTATACCTAATGCTTTAAACTTGAACTCACCAGCGTTAGCTGACTTTTAGTATACATTTCAGGTAACAAGAGGAAGGGTCGTGCGAAGGCTTGATGGCTATTCGGCATGAGACTAACATCCCACTTTAAATTATGTTAAGACAAAGTTTATGTTTTAAATGCTAAGTCTGTTAGCACATGTTTGGTAACTGTTGATAAAATTCTGTGTAAGTTCATAGAGAGGCGAACTTAACAAGTTTGCCTAAGCATCTTTAGGAGCATCTTTAGAAACGAACTTGTTAAGTTCGCCTATAGCAGGTTTGTGTCAATAAATAGGAGTTTACAGATTTTGTTCTGTAGCGAAGCAGAGAGGCGAGAGTAGAGGGACTTAATCGATCGTATTCAGTCAATCTTGTAAACTCTGTGTTTTGTGGAATACAAAGAGAAAGTTTATTTACCTGCTGTTTCTATTGTCAATTTGTATACATACGTTAACACGAAGGATTCCGCACTCCGTGTTATCGAGACGTCCTGTCATGAGATCGATTTGTAGATGAGTCATGTGGACCTACAAGTGGTATCAGAGCTTTTGCTCATGATTTGTGTTTGATTCTTGGTGATTCGTGACGTTTTTGTGTACAATTTGACAAGAAATTTATCATTTTTAGAAGTTTTGTATCCATGTTGTTTTCAAGTTCTTGAAGTTGAAATTGCTGCTGATTTCATGGATTTGAAGTGTATTTTGGTGAAATTAATCCGATAGAAGTTTTCTAATTCATAAAATGCTAAATCCCACGGTCCAATTTTTTCAAATTCCATCTAATCTGTGAGAAATGATGATTTTCGGTGCTGATTAGTTCGTGTTTGGGTTCCTGAGTATTTTGGCGGGAAATTTGTTCTTGTCCAATTTTTTTAGGGAAATCTTATACGGTTGTTTTGAATCATTTTTAAAATTTTGAAATTAAAAAAAAAGAGTATTTTGGCGGGAAATTTTTTTCCGAATATTTTTGCAAAAATTTCAAAATGTCAATTTCATATGATGATAATGAGATTGGAACTATGCCACCAAGGCTTTTGTGCATATCAAATTACCGTAGCTGAAAAGTCTGGTTCGAACAGTTCGTATCAGAAACTGATGAAAATTTTTGGAGACCAATAACAGAAGGATATGTGCATCCTACTTTTGACTTTCTAGAATTTTGTGATGTTCCTAAACCAGTGACAGCTCTTACTAAAGTAGAAAAGCAGAAGTTTGATCATGAGATGAAAACGTGTGAAACTTTAACGATGTCTTTACCAAAAGAAATCATTCATAGTCTCGGGAAGTGTCCAACTTCAAGAGATCTATGGGAAGCATTGAAGAAAAAGGGTGAGTGTAACATCCCAAAAATAAAACGACGGTTAAAATGATGAAATAAACGAACGAGGCATGTCGGGTCGGGTCAGATGGGCTAGAAGGGGAGCCTCCCCTATAAATAGCCAAGGTCACAACCCATTTCTCTCATTTGCAACTTCTAGAGAGAGAAACCGTAGAGAGAGAAAGTTGTCGGATCGACCCGAGATTTGAGAAGTGTGTTGCTCCATAACTCGTGAGAAGAACCTCCGGATCAGAAGCTCGATTCAGGTAACGATCCGACCTAAATCTGAGTTTTTGTTCGTTTTTAGGTTTTTCGGGTTTTGGGTAAAAAGGTTATGTTTGAACGGATGAAACTGGAAGATGAGTATAGATTTAAGTTCCTTAATGGAAAACAAACGTTTTGAATGCAACAGGTTCGGGATCTTGACATGATCAGACCTGAATGCGAAAGTTAGGGTTTTCGTGAAGAACAGGTCGTGCGCACTTGCTAAGTGCGCACGGAGCAGGTCCTGCGCACTTGCTAAGTGCGCAGGAGGAGGGACCTTCGCACTTGCTAAGTGCGCAGGAAGAGGAACCTGCGCACTTGCTAAGTGCGCAGGAGGAAGGACCTGCGCACTTGCTAAGTGCGCAGGAAGCATGGTCTGCGCACTTGCTAAGTGCGCAGGCAGCAGGGTCTGCGCACTTGCTAAGTGCGCAGACATCAGAACTGATTAAGTAAAGTCAGTATGTTAGAATGGTTAAACCGTTAGAGTCGGTATTGGTCTGATGTGCATTTAACTAATCAATTCAAATCGGAAGTGAAGTTGTTGGACCTTTGTTAGGACAACCGAGACTAGCTTATAAGGTGAGTTCTAGAAGCCCTCTTTTAAATGTTTTAATAATGTTTTTGGGCTGGTGTGCACACGTGATGATTTTATAAAACGATGTTATGAAACGATGTTTACGAAGGATGTATGTAACGTTTTATAAAATGATGTTTATGAAGGATGTTTTAGAAGGAAGGTTTATGAAGGAAGTGTTTATGAAATATTTTTCCAAAAGAAGTTTACGAAGTGTTTTAACGAATGAGAATGTTTTTAATAAAACGTATGAATGCTTTAACTGAAGTTTTTGAAGTAAAAGAAGCAAAGGTTTACGAAAGTCACAAACGAACGAATCTGCCAATATTCCTTAGGGAATGAAGGTTAAGGGATAGGAAGTATGTTATGGGCCTTTACCTTTTAGGGGCCTCTGTGGCTGGCCAACTGTTGTACAACTGGGGTGATGACGGTCACCAAGGGGATTATCGTGATCCTTGAAGTTTGGTACGATTTACCTTACGGGGTAGTCGTGCTTGAAGTTTGGTACTTGCGCCCGACGGGGCGCAGTGCTTGAAGTTTGGTACGCGCTATCCTTTGGGACGTCGTGCTTGAAGGGTTGGATAACCTAAGTATCGGGCCCTAGGAGTTCCTCACCCGAAGGACAGTACGGTGATGATGGGCCTAGTGGTGGTGATCCTTAAGTTATTCAACCAGTATGTAACGTTTGGATTTGACGGTTACGAGAAGGCGCAGATTCTATATGTTCGTTGACTTATGAAGTGTTATGTTTGTTATTGCATTATTTACGTACGCTTTTTATTAAATGAAGTATGAAGTGATGTTTTGGGCAATTTATTTGAAGTTAAGGTTTTATGTTAAAACTAGAACTCACCAGCGTAGCTGACGTTTTTAAGTGTGCACATTCAGGTTAAGGTAGGTTATGAGGATGGACGGTGATGCTTGGCAAGCGAGAAGAGTTACCCGGCTGATCATGAAGACTGGCATCCCGTTATGTTTAGTTATGATGTAAATATGTTTTAAACTATGTTTACGCTTCCGCATGTATGAACAAGTGTTAATTATGATGAATGAATGAAGTTTTCCGCTGCGTTATTTGATATTCATGTTTAAGAACTGTTTGTGAATGAGTAAATCCAACAAGTGGGGCCTCCCGGGTTTGGGGCCTTACAAGTTGGTATCAGAGCAATAGTTTGAGAGATTCGGACACTCCCAGTGTCTGAACTTAAACTTTGAATGGGACCGAAAGCGGATGCCAGTACGGGTAACTCGAGCCAAAGCATCAGGTATGAAAGTAATATATATATTACGTATATAGTATGCCTTAGAAAGGGTTAAGTAAGGACTTGTGTTCTGATGGAATCACAAAGGTGGTCAAATAGAAATCGAAAGGTAGTGTAATGGTTAAATACAGATGGCCAGTGTATATTAACATCTTACAGTGCTTATTGAATTCTATTTGTTAACTAGCGTGATGACATTGGATTTCTTGTCTTATAGAATGAAATGGCGAGAAGAGGAAACGGAAGGCGTGGTGGCCGTACCGGTGGTCGTACCGGCGGACGAAATGGTGGGCGTGGCAGGATCCCTGCGCGCCAAGAGTATAGTGAAGAGGGAAGTGTTCACACTGAACCGGCGGTTAGTGTGCATGAAGCCGAGCAGACACAGGTTGAAGAACAGCCCTTCACCTTTGAACCAGAAGTGAGAGCAGCTATAGCTCGAGAGTTTACGGAGTTGATGAAGACTTCTCTGCCAGGTCTGTTGGCAGAAGCATTGAAGCAGGTCAATGCGGTGGGTGGGTCTAGCGCGGCAGTTGGTGCTCAGAACAATGAGACCGACAATGCACCGCCTGCTCGCGGATGTGATTATAAGTCCTTTAAGGCATGTGACCCACCGGTCCTGACTGGGAAGAAGGACGCGGTGGCTACTTTTGATTGGGTAATACGTATGGAAGCCGCCATCCGTCTGAGCGAGTGTCGAGCTAATCAAGTAGTGAAGTTTGCTGCTAACTCCTTGAGGGAGGAAGCATCTCATTGGTGGGAAGGTATACGTCAGGCAAAGGGGAGCGAGATTGTGGATGCGATGATGTGGGCTGACTTGAAAACTTTGGTGATCAAGAATTTCTCCCCAAGGAACGAGATTGAGAAGGTAGAGAGGGAATTTCTGGGTTTGAAGGCCGGGAACATGACGCACCGGCAGTACACAACCCGATTTAATGAACTGGCACGTCTGGTGCCACACCTTGTCACTACTAAAGAGAGAAAGATTGCCTGTTACATTCAAGGGTTGCCGGACCAGGTCCGCACCTATGTTAAGGCAAACGCCCCTACTACCTATGATTCGGCGGTAGAGCTAAGTGGCGTGGTATTCGATGATCTGGCGCTGAATGTTGTTGCCATTGAAGAGCCTAAAAAGAAGTTGAGTTTTCCCGCTAAACGATCGGGTGGGAAGTTGTTTGGGGCTCGGGACAAGCAGGCCAGGGTAGGCGAGACGACAGTCTGTGGGAAATGCGGGGTAAGACATGCGGGTGAGTGTCGGTTAGGATCGAATCTGTGCTTTAAATGCAGCAAGACTGGACATTACTCCCGTGAATGCCCGCAAGGTTACAAATGCTACAATTGTGGGGAGAATGGTCATATGAGTCGGGAATGCACCAAGCCCAGGATGGGGGAAACCGGGAAGGGAAAGGGCCCGGAAAAGAAGGGAGAGGGATCTCGTGCAAAGACTCGTGCGTACTCACTGACGCAGGAACAAGCCAGGGCGGATCCCGATGTGGCATCAGGTACGTTCGTCCTTGACAACACTCTTGTTTCTGTGTTATTTGATTCGGGTGCCGGTAAGAGTTTTATATCTGCGTCTTTTTGTAAGAGAATGAAGTACGCTGCCAGTAAGTTAGAAAGGGCCTTTAGCGTAGAAACCGCAGAGGGTAGAACTGCGAGAGTGACCGATGTAGTTGACAACTCCACAATAAAAATAGAAGGACATAGGTTCCCTGTCAGATTGTTTGTTATGGTTTTGGGAGGGTTTGATGTCGTGTTAGGTATGGATTGGCTAACTGCCAATGAAGCACAAATTAAATGTAAACGAAAGATAATCCAACTCAAGGCTCCGGATGGTAGCAAAGTCGAAGTCTTTGGAGATCGTGACGCCTCGATGCCAAATGTCATCTCAATGATTATGGCAACGAATTATTTGAGGCGCGGATGCGAGGCTTATCTAGTATATGTAATTGACAAGTGTAAGGAGGTGAAGGAACTAGACGATGTACCCGTGGTACGCGAGTACCCGGAGGTGTTTCCAGAGGATTTGCCTGGGATACCACGCGATAGAGAAATTGAGTTCCGAGTTGACTTAGTACCAGATGCCCAGCCCGTGGCTAAGGCTCCATATCGACTAGCACCAGTGGAAATGAAGGAACTTATGGTCCAACTAGACGAGTTACTTGAGAAAGGATTTATCCAACCGAGCATCTCGCCGTGGGGTGCTCCGGTGTTGTTCGTAAAGAAGAAAGATGGTTCGATGAGAATGTGTATCGATTACCGCGAGTTGAATAAACGAACGGTGAAGAACAAGTACCCTTTACCAAGGATCGATGACCTGTTCGACCAGTTGCAAGGCGCAAGTTAGTTTTCGAAAATCGACCTTCGGTCCGGGTACCATCAGTTGAATGTGAGGGAAGAAGACATACCGAAAACTGCATTTCGCACGCGTTATGGACATTTCGAGTTCCGCGTAATGTCTTTCGGATTGACGAACGCCCCCGTAGCATTCATGGATTTAATGAATAGGGTGTGTCGACCAATGCTGGATCGATCGGTAATCGTGTTCATCGATGATATCCTTATCTACTCCAAGAATGAGGGTGATCACGCGTGTCACTTGAAAGAAGTATTGGAAGCTCTGAAAAAGGAGAAGTTGTATGCTAGTTCTCTAAATGCGCGTTCTGGCTTAGGGAAGTCCAATTCCTAGGTCACGTCATTGGCCCGAACGGCATTATGGTTGACCCAGCAAAGATAGTAACGGTAAGTGAATGGGACATTCCTAAGACGCCAACTGAAATCCGTAGTTTCTTGGGATTGGCGGGCTACTATCGGAGATTCATCCAGGATTTCTCGAAAATAGCTTCGCCATTGACAAAGTTGACTCGGAAAGAAGTAAAGTACGAATGGGGTTCGACCCAGGATGAGGCGTTTAAGGAATTAAAAGAGAAGCTAACACAAGCTCTAGTCTTGGCCCTTCCCGAGGGCAGTGAAGACCTGGTGGTATACTCTGACGCGTCGGGTCAGGGATTAGGGTGTGTGTTTATGCAACACGGTAGAGTAATTGCATATGCGTCGCGGCAGTTGAAAGTTCACGAAGTCAACTATCCGACTCACGATTTGGAACTTGCTGCTGTCGTATTCGCATTAAAAATCTGGAGGCACTACCTGTACGGGGTAAAGTTTACTATTTACTCCGACCACAAAAGTTTGAAGTACTTCTTCGAACAAAAGGAGCTTAATATGAGGCAGAGGAGATGGTTGGAACTCCCGAAGGACTATGATTGTGAAATAATGTACCACCCTGGAAAGGCAAACGTGGTGGCTGACGCTCTAAGCCGAAAGGATGTGCCTACTCCTATTAGAGTGAAAGCTTGACAGTTGGTGGTAACATCAGATGTGATGAGAGAAATCGAAAGAGCTCAAGATGAAGCTTTGAAGGAAGAAAATATAAAGAAAGAAAGGATGGTTGGCCAACAGGACAAGTTGGAATATAACACCCTTGGTGTTAGAACGCGTTATGGACGGGTATGGATACCTATGGGTGGCGAGCTTAGAACCAAAATCTTGGATGAGGCTCATAAGTCTCGTTACTCTATCCATCCTTTCGATAGGTTGTTTCTGTCGAAACTTGGTAGTTTCGATAGGTATTATCTTAGCTTCGGATCGGGGGCTCATATCGAAACTATGGTAGTTTCGATTGGGTCTGCATATATCGAAACTGGGTAGTTTCGATAGGTCTGCACATATCGAAACTAAGTAGTTTCGATGAACCTGCACATATCGAAACTAAGTAGTTTCGATGGGTCTGCACTTATCGCCTTTCCCAAAAATCCGAATGTTCTGCATGCGAATCTGATCATGTCGATATCTAAATTTTCTTTGATCAAAACGTTCGTTTTTCATTCTAGATGCTATACCTAAGTTCACTTTCAAGTTTCATCCGCAAAATCGTTATCTTTTTAGCCAAAACCCGAAAACTCCCAAAACGAACAAAAACTCATAATGTGATCGAATCGTTACCTGGATTGGATTTCTGATTCAAAGGATATGATCACGAGAACAGCAGCAACGTTCTCCTGAATTCCCGAGTTGATCCGTCACTTTCTCTCTCTAGACCCGAGCTCTCCTTTCTCTCTCTAAAAGCTGCGTGAGTTGGGGAAATGAGCAGGGAAGAGGGCTGCCTTGCCTCTTATGTGCATGGGCTTCCCTCGGCCCATTGAAGCCGGGCCCAGGCCCGCTCCCTTTTTGTTTAAATATTCCAACTAAATCACCGGTCTCGCTATATTTATTCGTTTTATTATTTTTGGGATGTTACAATAATTTCACAATTTTTATGTCAACATTATTTGCAACTAAATTACATTTTAATTTTTTTTTATATATTTAAAAAACTTTCACATAAGGCCTCAATTTCAATGTTCGCTTTAGGCCACAAAATATGTTATTGTATTAACTTACTATATATTGAGATGATATGAGATGTTGATTCATACCTGATTACCATGAGTTTCTTCATTTAATTAGTCACACGGAAATGAAACTGTAAAAATGCAAATTTATAATTAAAACTTAAAAGAAGTAGATTAACGGTTAATTCTTCCCACAACTTATCCTTTACTTCTTTTGGCACCGCCTTCCATGCTAGAAACCTTAATCGGACTTTTTCCCTTACTAGGTCTCCCAAATAACTTGGAAATTCTGATCTATATTCCCTAGTTTTCTTCCACCGGAGTTTGTATATGCTGCACGTAACTTTGGTAACCTGATCAACCCCCTCTTAGTTGTTTTCGTTGTAGCTAAACTGAGATCCATATCCATATCTTCATTGACTTGTGATTCACCTAGCTTGGTAACCATCAAATCGTCGTTTTGATGATCCAAATCATTGCTTTCATAGTCGTTTGATGAATAGTTATATCCATCGTCGTTGAATTGATCATCTTCACTGTCCATGAGTTTCAGATTAATGAAATCGGATTTGAGATCAGAAATACAAAAGCTCGGATTTGAAATCGGATGGGAAGAGGACGGATTTGAAATCAGAGTGGAAGGGGGTGGGTTTGAAATCGAATTGGGGCACGTAGTTTTGGGGAGTTTTCTTTAAAATTTTACTGCTGATTTTGTGACCTAAATGAAGTTTCAACATTTTTCTTAAAATTTTACCGCTGATTTTGTTTGAGATCCCACCATATAGTTTTGGAGAATTTTTAAACCAAAAACTAATTACTGTTTCTAAAATATATTTGTAAAAAAATAAAAAACTAATTAAGTTTATAATAAATCTACTTAAAACATTTCATAAATTAAAAAAAATAAAAATTTACATAAACCACATATTTAATTAACCCCTAAAAAACAAAACATAAGTTAAAATTAAAAGATTACATAAACCGCATAAAAACATTACTTAACATCACCCATGACCCATATGACCAGTAAGCCTTGTAGGGGTCACACTGGTTGTGAGTCAGGTAAGGGTGACATGGGTTATGGCATTACACGTCTTATGGGTTAAAATGCTATATATCACCCATGTCCCATGGCCCGTATGACCCATATATAAGCCTTATAGGGGTCACACTGGTTGTTGGTTATTGCTTGTGAGTTATGGGTGAAATAGGTTATCATCATCATCATATGGGTCGTCCTGATCATCACCATCATTATATCCTCAGATGGGTTATCATGGTCATCTTATGGGTTATCATCATCATCATCATCATCTTATGAGTTATCATCATCATCATCATCATCTTATGAGTTTTCATCATCATCATCATTGTGACAATTCGGACTTTTTAGTCTAACTCAGTTATTTAAATCTAGTTAAAAGTTAACCTATTTAACCTAACACAAGCTTTAGGGACTATTTCTGTCATTCCCTCAAACCCTAACTACAAGGACTAATTGTGTAATTAGTCCAAACCCCAATCACATTGACTTTGAGGTTAAATTTCACAAAATTGTATCCCTGTTGACTTTAGAAAGTCAAACAGTCAAGTCTAAACCCAAACTCAAATCTTAGGGACTGAAACTGCCACATTCCAAACTTTAAAACAGGAAAACCAAAGGGACTAGAGTTGTAATTAACCCATTTCCAATTTCTGTTGACTCTTGAAAGTCAACCCACGCATTTTCTAGCCAATATGCCATGATCGATCTCAGTTGAAACTATAACCGATTTGCACGAACATCATCATTAACACTCATCATTAACACTCATCATTAACTCATTTAAACCTTACATTAAACACAATAATGGACAATTGTTTTGTAACCGTTGGTTTCGTGAACAAACGACCTCAAATTCGTTGAATTCGTGCAACAATTCACGATTTAAACATCTGCGCACCTAAATCGAGCGTCCTTGAACCTGTTCACACTGTTTTTGTTTGAAAACCAATGTTTAGTATTATTTTCAATATAAAAATCATTCCACTGTTATTATTATACTATATTAAAATGTTTTGAACCTATAAAACACCCGTAGGCTCGGGTTTGGTTTTATAACCCATTTTTATATTATTTCCACTTTTAAAAATAATATATTTATGTTATTATCTTATAAAAATAATATGTTTATATTATTTTCAAACCGTGACTCCTAGTATAAAATAATATATAGTTTTATATTATTTCACCACGTTTAATTACCTCGTGTGACGTTTTAAACTAATTAATAATATAATTTTTACATTATTTACCCACGTTTATATACTCGATTAAAAATAATATATTTATTATTTCTCCACACAAATGATTATTTGGTTAATCCTACGAACCTAAAAATAATATATTAAATTATATTATTTTCCTAACTTTTGAAAACGACTCTAACGTACGAATTTATTTATCTATTCATTATTCATTATTAACGTTCGACACGTAACGCTTTGATCTTAATTATTATATTAAGAAATATATATTTTCGTAGACACGTTCGTCTACTCTTAAATCCTTTGAATGTATTAAGGCGTTCAATCTTCCTTGTCGTCGCCACAAATCCCAACTTATGACCCTAATCCGATGTGTTTATAATTCTAGGGCATACGTAACTCGTCTGAGACTAACACTTGTGGTTCCAACCTAATTTCATCCTTGTGTGATCCAACCACTACTCAAACTCAGGTGAGTTCCACGGCCCCCTTTTATTGTTTTAATTTGGGGGAGAAAACATGCAAACTATTTTTTATTATGGTACGTCATATGATATCACTGTTGGGGCTAAGTGTATTGCAACTATCACTGAAAGTCCTCTCACTCACATCGTACCGTTAACATGGATCTTAGCGTGGTAATGTTTAGTAGTACTACTGGTTCTTGACAAGCCCCACCCGCGTTAGTCCCGCAAAAAAAATTGGAGGTCGAACTGGTGAAATATTAGCCTAATCACATTAGTTAGGGTTGATAGACTTGACTGGAGGCAAACAATCAAACACATGTCATCTTCGGTTACGAACCCTTTAGCAAAACAGGAACGTAGGTTAGCTACCTATAGATATGCATATTAGAATGTACATAATCTGCAAGTGCTTTACTATGTTATTGAAACCTGTTAACTCACCAACCTAGTGTTGACTCGTTTTCTTACATGTTTTCTCAGGTTGGCACTCAGGATCACGTTAAGTCATGCATGTGTCTTAGACTACATTCAAATTATCTATCTATCAAACAATCTTTATGTTTGTATTTGGATTTGGGCACGTTATTTTGCTCATTTACTTTCGTTTAACGCTTCCGCATATTTACTCTGAACCTTATACTTTTATGAAATGTTATTATGAGTCTCATATAGAGTCACTTGAAGTAGCTAATGTCTAAGATCCTAGTTTGTCATGTCCCAAACGGTAAAACTCCGTTAGTGGAATTTGGGGGTGTGATAATCATCTTATGTGTTATCATCATCATCATCATCATATGGCTTATCATCATCATCATTACATAAACCACATAAAAACATTACTTAATATCACTCATGACCTATATGACCATGGGTTATAACGTCATACCCCATACCACCCATGACCCATATGACAATGGGTCATGGGTTATAACTAATGTCATAACCCGTATCACCCATGATCTACCCATATGACCAACAAGCCTTTTAGGGGCACACAGGTTGTGAGTCAGGGTGACATGGGTTATGACATTACACAGCTTATGGGTCATGGGTTAAAATGCCATATCCCATATCTTCATGACCCATGGCCCGTATGACCCATATATAAGCCTTATAGGGTTATTGGTTGTGAGTTATGGTTGATATGGGTTATAGCATTACAAGGCTTATGGGTTATCATCATCATCATCATCTTATGGGTTGTTATCATCATCATCATTACATATATAAAACACATAAAAACATTATTGAATATCACCCATAATCCATATGGTCATATGACCATGGGTCATGGGTTATAATGTCATACCCCATACCACCCATGACCCATATGACCATGGGTTATGGGTTATAATGTCAGAACCCATATTACCCATGACCCATATGACCAATAAACCTTGTAGGGGTGGGTCACACTGGTTGTAAGTAAAGGTAGCACGGGTTATGGCATTACACGACATATGGGTCATTGGTTAAAATGGCATATCCCATATCACCCATGACCGCCTGTATAACCCATAAGACTTATAGGGGTCACACTGGTTGTGGGTTTGGTTGAGTTATGGGTGGCATGGGTTGTGACATTACAAGGCTTATTGGTTATCATCGTCATCGTCATCATCATCATCATATGAGTCGTCATGATGCTAATCATCACCCTCATATGGGTTATCATCATCATATGGGTTATCATTATCATCATCATATGGGTTATACATCATCTTCATCATCATATATGGGTTATATACCATCATTATCATTATCATATGGGTTATATACATTATCAATATCATCATCATATGGGTTATACATCATCATCATCATCATCATATATGGGTTATATACCATCATTATCATCGTCATCATCATCATCATCATCATATATGGGTTATATACTGTAACACCCTGAAATTTTCTAAGTAAATGGAGGGCTAAGATTGAAAATAAGTTAAAGCCAAAGGACCCAAAGTAGCAAGATTGAAATAACAAGGGCCAAAAATGAAAAATAGCCTGTAACTTACCGTCACCGGCCATAATGGTCCGTTACGCCTCATGACGGACCGTCGCCCGTCATGACGGTCCATGCCGCAATATCGGAGGCGGTTTTAGGGTTGCTAACACGTGTCCGATGACTCACCCTCGTGACGGACCGTCACGAACCATAACGTTCCGTCAAGGACACAAACTTTGCCCTATAAATAGATGGACGAACTTGAGCTATTCCACATAATTTTCACACTCAAATACACACACACACTCTCTGTAATTCTGATGCCGAGCCCCGGTTCACGGGCAAAAGTCCGGTTTCCAGCGTTTTGACTCCAAATTGTCATAGATAGTGCTGAGGTAAGATTCCTACTTCCTGTTAAGCTTTGGTAATACACCATTAAGCTAGACTTATGTAATTACGTAATGTCATATGATATCTTGGAGCTTGTCCGAGGTGTTGATTATATTACTGAATTGATAAGCTGAAATACTGTCTAGGTGAGTTCTTAAACTGTGATGCATGAACCCAATTATGACCTTGTCTAGCATGATTGATTTATGAAAACATTTTGAGTATCTTGAAACGATTGTACCGATTGTTTATATATAATGTATTCTAAGCGCTTATTGTATTTCACTTGCCCGTGGAATGGCATGTTGGACAGTACCCATGGAACGGTCTTTGGTTATATTTAAACTGAATGATTATTCATAGTTATCTATGAATTTGGTTGTTGAATCCCATTGGGTGTTGAAGCCCATGAATGTGTTCAAGATACTTTGGCGGGTCATTTTAAACTATTTTAGTTTATGAATTCACCAGCTTTATGTTAACCCATGTTTTATCAAATAATTTTGAACGCATCACATTTGTTACTAGACATGGAATTTCCTGGACTAGAAAGAAACGATGAACGATCCAGATGATGGGCATGCCTGGAACTATAAGTCCCGGATGACTTGTTCCTTGTTAGGAACAGATGATGAAACAATATAACCTTTATGATAACATGATGTAAACGATATTTCAATATTATAATAACGGTTGATGGTTATAGTTTCCGCTGCGTGTTTTTGATATCAACGTCACAGTAACTAGAAGGCGACCTTCTGACCGGTATGTAGCTATCTGACAAACGGAATGTTCTGTCTAAGGAAAGAATGGTGTATAAATCTCTCCTAGACTCGTCGTTCTTTCCTGGGAACATATCTGTTGGACATACTACTCTGGTTAGATAACCGTCCTGTGTTACGGGCGTGACAAGTTGGTATCAGAGCCTCAATTTAAGGGATTTAGATGCTACAGGAATAGTATCTAGACTTAAACTAGGACTCTGAAATTAGTCTAGAAATGCCTAAGGATAAGTTAGGTGTATACATTCAGTACGACATATAATGGGAAATACTTAGAAATCAGATAATTAAAGGCATTTTTGGCCAAATGTTGTTAATTTATGAATTTCTGGATTATGCCCGGTCATACGAAATCTGATGTTATACATCTGTTTGTAGGTACAAATGGCAGGACGTGGTTGAGGACAAGGCAGAGGTAGGGGTAGGATGCCCAACACTAGGTCTTGTATTCTTGACACGACAAACACGAACACTAATCCAAATGAAAACGTCAATACGAATACTGAACCCGAACAACATGTAGAAGTAGTTATTATGACAGAAGTCGAATTCCAAGGGGCGGTGGAATCTGAGGTCACCCGAGTTCTTCAAACAACTCTACCTGGAATCCTTGATGATGCTCTTAGGAGAATGGAGAATCATAACAGTCTGGGAAACCAAAATGAGGAACAAGTGGTGCTATGCCCCGAACAGAAGATACGCTGCATACCTCTCCAGTAGGAAACAATGTAGGTACCACCTGAACTCATGAAACAGTTGGAATGACAAACCAGAGTACAAGAATTCATGGCCACGGATGTAACTACAAGAATTTCAGTAAACCCTTTAATGGAAAAAAAAAGATGCCATTGCAGCCTTGCAGGGATCACTTCCGTGGAAGCTGTCATAAAAATGAGTGAATGTAGAGTAGACCAAGCTGTAAAGTTTGCTGCACACTCTTTTGAAGACAAGGCCCTTGACTGGTGGGAATCAGTCAAGCAGAAAAAGGGAGAAGCTGTAACTGATAGAATGACTTAGGAAGATCTCAAGTCTTTGATTGTGAAGAGATATTGTCCACAAAATGTTGTGGACAAGATTGAAGCTAAATTTCTGCGGTTCGAAGCTGGAACCATGACTCATCAGGAGTACACAACCAAGTTCAATGAGATGGCCAAGCTGGTGCCATATTTGGTTACTCCCGAGTAAAAAAGAATCAAATGTTATGTCCAATGTTTACCTCCTAAGGTTCGTACCTTAGTGAAATCCATCACCTACGGACAAAGTGAACGTACAATTCAAACTCTGGAAGATATGCTAAAAGCTTATGTTATAGATTTCGGAGGTAATTGGGATAATCACCTACCGTTAATTGAATTCTCCTACAACAACAGTTATCATTCAAGTATCAAGGCTGCACCATTTGAAGCATTATATGGAAGGAAGTGCAGAACTCCTTTCTGTTGGACTGAAATAGGAAACAGTCAATTATCTGGACCTAAAGTTATACAAGAAACAACAGATAAGATAGTCCAAATTAAACAACGGTTGAAAGCTGCTCAAGATCGACAAAAGAGTTATGCTGACAAAAGATGACCACCATTAGAATTCCAAGTTGGAGATTTTGTAATGTTAAAAGTTTCACCTTGGAAAGGTGTAGTAAGGTTCAGAAAACAAGGAAAGCTAGGACCAAGGTATATTGGACCTTACAAAATCACTGAAAAGATTGGAGCAGTAGCCTACAAGTTAGATTTACCCGAAGCTTTACAACGAATTCATAATACGTTTCACGTATCTTGCTTACGCAAATGTTTAGCTGATCTAACTCAAGCTATCGCATTAGATGATGTGCATGTGGACGATAAACATCATTTTACTGAACAACCAATTAAGATTCTAGATACTCAAGAACGAAAGTTAAGAAAGAAAGCAATACCAATGGTGTTGGTTCAATGGAAAGGTGGGATCGGAGCAGAAAAAACTTGGGGATTAGAGGAACAGATAAGAGTCAAGTACCCTCATTTATTCACATCTTAATTTCGAAGATGAAATTCTTAAAGGAGGGGAGAATTGTAACACCCTGAAATATTCTAAGTAAATGGAGGGCTGAGATTGAAAATAAGTTATAGCCAAAGGACCCAAAGTAGCAAGAATGGAAGAACAAGGACCAAAAATGAAAAATAGCCTGTAACGGACCGTCAACCGCCATGACGGTTCGTTACGCCTCATGACGGACCGTCACCCATGTTGACGGTCCGTGCCGCAATACCGGAGGCGGTTTTAGGATTGTTGACACGTGTCCGATGACTAACCCTCGTGACGGACCGTCACGAACCATAACGGTCCGTCACATACCCAAAATTTGCCCTATAAATAGATGGACGCCTTGAGCTATTCCACACAATTTTCACACTCAAATACACACACACTCCCTCGAATTCTGATCTCGAGCCCCAGTTCGCGTGCGAAAATCCGTTTTCCAACGTTTCGACTCCAAATTACTGTAGATAGTGCTGAGGTAAGGTTCCTACTTCCTGCTAAGCTTTGGTAATACACCATTAAGCTAGACTTGTGAAATTAAGTAACGTCGTACGATATCTAGGAGCTTTTCCTAAGTGTTGATCATATTACTGATTGATAAGCTGGAATATTGTCCATGTGAGTTCTTAAACTGTGATGCATAAACCCAATCATGACATTGTCTGGCATGATTGATTTATGAAAACATTTTGAGTATCTTGAAACGATTGTTTATATATAACATATTCTAAGTGCTTATTGTATTTCACTTGTCCTTGGAATGGCATGTTGGACAGGACCCGTGGAACGGTCTTTGGTTATATTTAGACTAAATGATTATTCATAGTTATTTATGAATTTGGGTGTAAGGCCCCATACCCGGGAGGCCTCACTTGTTGGATTTACTCATTCACAAACAGTTCTTAAACATGAATATCAAGTAACACAGCGGAAAATTTCATTCAAACATAACATCATCATTGTTCATACATGCGGAAGCGTAAACATTGTTTAAAACATAAATACATCATAACTAAAACATAACGGGATGCCAGTCTTCAAAGTCAGCCGGGTAACTTCTCTCGCTAGCCAAGCATCACCGTACATCCTCATAACCTGCCTTAACCTGAATGTGCACACTAAAAAGTCAGCTACGCTGGTGAGTTCTAGTTTTCGTTCGATTTAAGAAATGGTTCATCATTCAAAACATTCATTAGGGTTTAACATCACGTATATGAAAACAGGGCCTTTGATTCATAAACCTTCACACATTTAAACACATTGAACGGATCATTTGTTTAAAACATTTAACATTCATTTAAGTCATACATTACTATCTAAAATCTGTATCGTTACGCGTCTCTGTGTCCCCGAAGGAACCCTGCATGTCGTGGCCAACCGTTACATATCACCGTCGTTGCCACAACATTCCGTCAATTCCCTTTTTGGTATTGCCCCCAAGGCTAACTGCACGAGGACCGACAATACCCATTCAGTTGCCCCCCCTATGGCTCTCAGCCATAGGCCGACAATCTCCATTGAAGGCTATGGCTCTCAGCCATTGACCGACAACTTCCATCGACGGTTATGACTCTCAGCCATAACATCGTCGGATCATAATTTAATCTCACGTAGGGTCACGTTAACCCCTGAGTAACCGTCGTTACTCCACAACATCAAACCATTGGCAGGACACTAAGACACTGCCCCTGTTGTTCTTATGGTAACTATGGCTCGCTGTCCATAATCTACCACAAGGCTGGGAATCTCATTCCCAGACTTCATTCGTCAATTCCATTCATTCGACAGATTAGACTTGTAATGACTTCTTTAAACCTTTGCCCTTTTTCTTTCCCTTTCATAAAACCATTCACTCGTTTTCAAAACCCTTTTACCTTTACTTTAAACCATTTCTTATTAAACATTCGTTCGTAAACATTCCAGGCATAAAACTTTCTTTTCATAAACCGTTCATTCCAAATCATTTCATTTCATAATCATAGTTTCATAAAATATCATTTCATAAAACATCATTTCATATGTATGCACACCAGCCCGAAAACATTATATAAAACTTTTAAAAGAGGGCTTCTAGAAATCACCAGATAAGCAGTTTCTGAAATACTCTTAGCTGGCTACTGAGCGTCACTAATGTCACTCACAATCTGTTATAATAAAGCCATACTTGTAAGGTAGTGCTCCTAGATGACACTAGACACCCCTATGCTTAAACCTAGTAGTTTCGATGGGTTTGCTTATATCGAAACTTGATAGTTTCGATAGGTTGTTTATGTCGAAACTTGGTAGTTTAGATAAGCAACTTAGGTATAAACTTCGGATCGTGGGCTCATATCGAAACTATGGTAGTTTCGATGGGTCTGCACATATCGAAACTATGGTAGTTTCGATGGGTCTGCACATATCGAAACTATGTAGTTTCGATGGGTCTGCACATATCGAAACTAAGTAGTTTCGATGGGTCTGCACATATCGAAACTATGTAGTTTCGATGGGTCTGCACATATCGAAACTAAGTAGTTTCGATGGGTCTGTACATATCGAAACTATGTAGTTTCGATGGGTCTGCACATATCGAAACTATGTAGTTTCGATGGGTCTGCACAGGTCGTCTTCCAAAAATTTGAAGTTTTTGCATGCGAGTCTGATCGAGACAATATCTCAGTTTTTCTTAGATCAAAACGTTCGGTTTTCATTCTAGATGCTATACCTAAGCTCATTTCAAATTCCATCCGCAAAAATCGTTACCTTTTTAGCCAAAACCCGAAAATCCCAAAAACGAACAAAAACTCAGATTTAGGCAAGATCATTACCTGTATCGAGATTCTGATCCGGAGGTTCTTCTCACGAGCTTAGCAGTAACGTGTTCCCTCAATTCCGGGATGATCCGTCACTTTCTCTCTCTAGACCCGAGCTCTCCTTTCTCTCTCTAGAAGTTGCGTGAGTGGGGAATGAGCAGAGAAGAGGGCTGCCCTGCCTCTTATATAGCTGGGCTTCCCTCGGCCCATTAAAGCCGAGCCCAAGCCCGCTCCCTTTTGTTTAAATATTCCGACTAAATCGCCGGTCTCGCTATATTTATTCGTTTTATTATTTTTGGGATGTTACATTGCTGTTGAAGCCCATGAATGTGTTCAAGATACTTTGGCGGGTCGTTTAACTATTTTAGTTTATGAATTCACCAGCTTTATACTGACCCATGTTTTATCAAATGTTTTTGAACACATCACAGGTAGTCATTAGACATGGCATTTCCAGGACTAGAAATAAACAATGAACGATCCAGATGATGGGCATGCCTGTAACTATAAGTCCCGAATGACTTGTTCCTTGTTAGGAACAGATGATGAAACAATATAACCTTTATGATAACATGATGTAAACGATATTTCAATAATATAATAAAGGTTGATGGTTATAGTTTTCGTTGTGTGTTTTTGATATCAACGTCACAGTAACTAGAAGGCGACCTTCTGACCGGTATGTAGCTATCTAACAAACGGAATGTTCTTTCTAAGGAAAGAACGATGTATAAATCTCTCCTAGACCCGTCGTTCTTTCCTAGGAACATATCTGTTGGAGGTACTACTCTGGTTAGATAATTGTCCTATCTTACGGGCGTGACATATACCATCATTATCATGATCATAAGGGTTATACATCATCATCATCATCATCATCATCATATATGGGTTATATGCCATCATTATCATCATCAACATCATATGGGTAATATATCATCATGATCATCATCATATATGGGTTATATACCATCATCATCATCATCATATAGGTTATACATCATCATCATCATATGGGTTATACATCATCATCATCATATATGGGTTATATATCATCATTATCATCATCATATGGGTTATACATTATCATCATCATCATCATCATAATATATGGGTTATATACCAACATTATCATCATCATCATCATATTTTAGTTTATTTTATTAAACTAAAATAAAAGTTAAACTTTTCTGCTGTTTTACACGTGACTTCTACAAGGCACGTGTGATAAATTATAGTTGAAAGAATTTAGCATTTATTCTTTGAATATCTTCGTTGTCAATCGCAAATAAAAACCCTAAGTGAAGATCACCATGGAATCTTCCACATCCAGTAGCAGAAGCAATCGATCTCATGCATGACCATGTTTATTGTTCTTGTGGTCAAGAAGCGATGCTAAGAACATCATGGACCTCAAAAAATCCAGGTTGAAGGTTCTACACTTGTGCGTCTGAGGTAAGTGAAATTGAAAATGGAATTATTGTCGTCTCTTGACCTAAAACTCACTCTCTATATTTGAAATAGGGATCATCAAAATGTGGCTATTTTAAGTGGTTTAATCCCGTGGTGTGCAAAAGATGTAAGGAAAACATTCCTGGCTTGCTGAGGGCAAAAAACGAATTAGAGAATCAACTCGCAATGAGTGAAGCTTCAAGGACTAAACTAAAAAAGAGATTGCAGTTTAAACTCTTTATTACCTATTTGTTTTTTTAGGGCTTGTAATTGGTGTTGTTTTTTTAGGGCTTGTAATAGGGATCGTTAAATTATAATAATTTTAGGGATTGTAATGTTTGTAATAAATATGGAAAACAATATTGTGATCCAACTAAAAGATTTCATTATAAACGATCCATGATTACAACCACAAGTACCAAAAAAACTTTACAACCAAAGGTTTAGCACCCTCACTGACCAAACCTTATTGCCATAGTTCTTGCAAGCTCAATCCGCCTTTCCAGCAGTTCCAGCCTCAAGTTTTTGAGCTACCCAAGTGTGGCTTTGTTGGCGTAGAGTTGTTCAAGCAGCAGGGTGCCATACCTGTAGCATGCTGGAGTGGGTGGTTGCTTTAGAAGATCATCAAGCAGTTGTTGATTTTCTTGTATCGCCCTCCTGACCGTGTTGATGGCAGCATCAACCTTTGTTATGATCTCTAGTTGAGACATTTCAAAGAAATCTCTGACCAAACCTCCAAAAGTAGCCATTTTAATTGTGTATGGGACTATGGGAGAATACAAGAATGCTGGATAGAATGGTGGTTGCTTCAGGCGAATGATGGTTATTTATAATTGAAAAGTTAAGAAATGGTTATAATAATTGGTAAACCAACAATCATTTCAGTTTGAGAAGCTGGTTAGAACAGCTGGATAGAACAGCTGGTTAATGCCAGTCGTTTTCAGTTTTACATTGAAAAGTTAAGAAATGGTAATAATGGTGCCTAAACCATCATTACTCCATTGAGATATGTGCTAGTAGCTAAATCAAACCGTCATTACTCTATTTTTGACAAAAAAAAAACCATTTACATCATGTAACAAAAACCATATGAGGTTTTTTGACTAAAAAAATGAACTGCTGTTAAAAACCTGATCCATACATGCATAACATACATTCATCAAAATTAACCGTTTACATCAGCTTGTAACAAAATACAAAAAACAACTAAAAAAACCTTCACCACAAAAATCTATTTTATATTTTGTTGTCAATTTAACATCTGTTCATTGTTTTGCAAAATTTCAAAGGGTTATCCATTTCAACGATCTGGTGGTGCAAATTATGAAACAATATTTAGAATCAAACGATAAAATTTTGCAATGAATTGGATAATTAAGTTCTTTTCTTTTCTCACTGTGATAGAATGGGGTAATCATGGCTAATGGAAGATATGACTAGTCATAGAGATAGAAATATAAATAAAATAAGTCTCCATTTAATACTCTTAATCGAAAGGAGATCATCTAGTAGTTGGCTTTGTTCTTCTATTTCACGGGTCACTGTGTTGATCATACCATCAATGTTCTTCTATTTCACTGGTCAATATTTGTGGTAATTTTTGTTAAGAATGTGAATATATAGAAAAATGTAGTTCAAAGGTCTTTGTGGCAGATTAGGGTTTGTTGATATTTGACCGTCAATATTGTACTTTTTTTTATTAAAAAATAGATAAAAAAATGTTACTTTTGGTTTATTTAAATATAATTAACACAAACTCGTGGGTTCTTAAAACTTTGTTTTTTTTCAAATTGTAAAAGGTTGTTATTGAAGCCATTTAATTTCTCCATTCCTTCCCCCATTTCAAAATCTGTCAGCTAATCGACTGCCAAGTTAATTGCCGTCTCACCAAACCCTAAGCTGCCAAGTTATTGAAGGTAATCGATTTTGGTTTTCGTCGATTATTAATTGCCGTCTCACCAAACCCTAAGCTGCAAGTGTAGTTATTGAAGCTCTAATCGACTTCTCATCAAGTTACTTTTTGTAACATCCCGAAAATAGTAAATAAGTAAATAATAATACGATGGAGATTTATACGACATAAAACGAAATAAGAACGGATGGACTTGGGCTCGACTCCAACGGGCCGAGGGAAGCCCAGGTATAAAAGTGTAAGACCCCTTTCTCGGGTAACCTCACTTGTTGGATTTACTCATAAACATAGTCATAAATACTGAACTTAAATTAAAACCTTCATCATTCAATTACATAATCATAACAGCGGAAGTCTTTACAAATAAAACATAACATTGTTCTAAGACATATAAAACAAAAGTGGGATGTCAGTCTTGTGCCGGGTAACCTTCACGCCTTCGCACGACCCTTTCCTTTGTTACCTGAAATGTATACTAAAGTCAACTAACGCTGGTGAGTTATAGTTTAAAGACAATCATACATAATATTTATCTTATCCTGAATATAATGTATATTCATACTTTTAAATATTCTTTACTTTACTGTTCTCACATAACATTCATGGAGGGTATATACATATGTACATACATACTTTCTTTGGGAGAACACATATTGGCCATAATCTTAAGGGAGATCAACCCATCATACTTGTCGCGAATGTCACGAAGACATCGCAGTCAGAGCTACCGTCGTAGCCCTTCTCATAACCGTCCGGCTCTAGAAAACCGTCCGTCATAACATTAAATCCGTCCGGCAACTTTTGTCCGTCCGCTCTTAACCGTCCTACCGTCGTAGTCCGTCATAACATTAAATCCGTCTGCCCTAGGGCATCCGTTTCCCACGCGACCATTATGTATGCAACCGTTCTACATTAGTTAAGGCAATTGCTTCGACCGTCCATTTTTACCTTTTCATACGTCCTATCTTACGTAGGAACGTTTTCGTCCCGGTTGCAAAATAGTCACGTGGTCGTCCGTCTACCGAAGTAGCCGTTGTCACAGAAGGGTTTATAACGTTTACATTCATTCATAACATGCAATATATATAATATAAAGCAAGATTTCATTCTTTTACGTTATATCCTTCTTTCATTCTTTCTTTATATCATACGCTTCATTCTTTATTCATAATTCATTTTCACATATATAAGTATTTATATATTCATATATATACGTATGATCACATTGTCACTTATAGCATTTATCCATTTAATGTATACACTTCAGCCCCAAAACATTTATAAATCATTTGCACATACATAGAAGGGGGCACATAGAACCCACCTGATGAGTAGTTTCCGAAGTACACTTAGCTGGCTACTGAGCGTCACTAATGTTACTCACGATCTGTGTAATAAAGTCATACTCATAAGGTAGTGCTCCTAGATGGCATTAGATATTACTATACTTGATCTTAGTAGTTTCGATGGGTTTACTTATATCGAAACTTGATAGTTTCGATAGATTGTCTCTGTCGAAACTTGTAGTTTCGATAGGTTGCTTCTGTCGAAACTTGTAGTTTCGATAGGTAACTTAGGTATAAACTTAGCTTCGGATCGTGGCTCATATCGAAACTATGGTAGTTTCGATAGGTATGCATATATCGAAACTACTGCACATATCAAAACTAAGTAGTTTCGATGGGTCTGCACATATCGAAACTAAGTAGTTTCGAGGGGTCTGCACATTGTCTTCCCCAAAATTGCAGTTTCTTTTGCATGCGAGTCTGATCGAGCCAAAATCTCTATTTTTCTTAAATCAAAACGTTTGGTTTTCATTCTAGATGCTACCTAAGCTCACTTTCAAGTTTCATCCGCAAAATCGTTATCTTTTAGCCAAAACCCGAAAACTCCCAAAACGAACAAAAACTCATAATGTGATCGAATCGTTACCTGGATTAGATTTCTGATTCAGAGGATATGATCACGAGAACAGCAGCAACGTTCTCCTGAATTCCCGAGTTGATCCGTCACTTTCTCTCTCTAGACCCGAGCTCTCCTTTCTCTCTCTAAAGGCTGCGTGAGTTGGGGAAATGAGCAGGGAAGAGGGCTGCCTTGCCTCTTATGTGCATGGGCTTCCCTCGGCCCATTGAAGCCGGGCCCAGGCCCGCTCCCTTTTTGTTTAAATATTCCAACTAAATCACGTGTCTCGCTATATTTATTCGTTTTATTATTTTTGGGATGTTACAAGTCTACCCTCCTTGAAGAGGTTTCGTCCCCGAAACTGTTCATACGTTAAACAATTGAGGGTATAGTCCCCTCATCTCGTCTTCCTTTTCCCATGTAGCTTCTGACCCTTTTCTGTGCTTCCATTGTATCTTGACTAACGGTATCGACTTATTGCGTAGTCGTTTTTCAGCTCGGTCAAGAATGGCTATTGGTTCTTCTACATAATTTAGACTGTTATCCACTTCAATCTCGTCGTAAGGTATGTGAGCTGTGTCGTCAGCTAGGCACTTGCGTAAGTGCGACACGTGAAACGTAGGGTTTATTCCACTGAGCTCATCGGGTAGGTCGAGTCTGTAAGCAACTTGACCCACTCTTGCTAAAATCTTGAAAGGTCCGACGAACCTTGGACTTAGTTTGCCACGCTTTCTGAATCGGATGATTCCTTTCCATGGTGATACTTTCAACAGTACCATATCCCCCACTTGAAACTCTAAATCCCTTCTTCTCTTATCCGCGTATGATTTCTGTCTGTCTTTTGCGGCTTTCATTCTAGCCTTGATTTGATCAAATTTTTCAGAAGTTGCTTTGACCACTTCGAGACTTGCAAAATCCTTCTGCCCAATTTCTCCCCAACAAACCGGGGTTCTGCATTTTCTCCCATATAACATTTCAAATGGCGGCATGCCAATAGTCGTGTGATAGCTGTTGTTATATGAAAATTCTGCCAATGGTAGATGGCTGTCCCAACTCCCACCGAAGTCAATGATACAGGCCCGGAGCATGTCCTCCAAGGTCTGAATGGTTCTTTCAGATTGACCATCGGTCTGAGGGTGGTAAGCGGTGCTGATGTTCAGTCTAGTGCCCATCGCTTCATTGAATTTCTTCCAAAACCTTGAGGTGAATCTAGTATCCCTTTCGGACACAATCGACAGTGGCATACCATGTCTACTCACAATTTCCTTTATAAATACTTCTGCTAGTCTTTCCGACGAAGAAGCCTCACGTATTGGCAAGAAGTGAGCACTTTTCGTCAAACGGTCGACGATCACCCAAATGGTATCATGGCCTTTAGTTGTTCGCGGTAGCTTGGTAATGAAGTCCATTGTGATCTCTTCCCACTTCCATTCTGGTATAGGTAAAGGTTGCATTTTACCGCATGGTTTCTGGTGCTCGGCTTTAACTAGTGAACACGTTAAGCACTTGCTCACGTATTCAGTCACATCATTCTTCATGCCAGGCCACCAGTACTCTTTCTTCAAGTCTTGATACATTTTGTTTGTCCCGGGGTGGATAGAATAACGAGACTTATGGGCCTCATCGAGTATTTTGGCTCTAAGCTCGCCAATCTTAGGTATCCACATCCGGCCAAACCTAGTTCGTACACCGTATGTATTTGCACTTAAGTTCCCTTGTTGTCCTACTATTCTTTCCCGTTTCACATTTCTTTCTAACAGTGCTTCATCTTGTGCCTTTGTTATTTCGCCCATCAAATCTGGTGTTATAATCAGCTGACACGCTTTGATCCGGATAGGTGCCGATTCTTCCTTTCTACTTAAAGCGTCAGCCACAACATTTGCCTTGCCTGGATGGTACAATATTTCACAGTCATAGTCTTTCAGTAGCTCTAACCACCTCCTTTGTCTCATGTTTAATTCTTTTTGCTCGAAAAAGTACTTCAAGCTTTTATGATCGGAGTAGATGGTGCATTTAACTCCATACAAATAGTGCCTCCATATTTTCAATGCGAAAACTACTGCTGCTAACTCGAGATCGTGCGTTGGGTAGTTAACCTCGTGAATCTTTAGTTGTCGTGAGGCATAAGCAATTACCTTTCCTCGTTGCATAAGTACGCAACCTAAACCCTGCCCCGAAGCGTCAGAGTAGACTACCAAGTCTTCATTTCCCTCAGGTAGAGTCAATACTGGAGCCTGGGTTAATCGTGTCTTAAGTTCCTCAAACGCGTTATTTTGGGTTTGACTCCATTCATATTTCACTTCTTTCCGTGTCAGTTTAGTTAGTGGCGAGGCTATCCTTGAGAAATCTTGAATGAACCTTCGATAGTAGCCTGCCAATCCAAGAAAACTTCGTATATCTGTTGGTGTCTTTGGGATGTTCCATTCCTTTACTGTTTCTATCTTTGCAGGATCTACCATGATGCCGTTTGGGTTTATCACATGACCTAGGAATTGGACTTCCCTAAGCCAGAACGCGCATTTGGAGAATTTCGCGTACAACTTCTCCTGCTTTAACACTTCCAGAACTTCTCTTAGGTGACAGTGGTGATCACCCTCGTTTTTCGAATATATCAGTATGTCGTCTATGAAAACTATCACTGATCGATCCAACATTGGTCGACATACTCTATTCATCAAATCCATGAACGTTGCTGGAGCGTTAGTCAATCTGAAGGACATCACGAGGAATTCATAATGTCCATAACGCGTGCGAAACGCGGTCTTTGGTACGTCTTCTTCTCTTACTTTCAACTGATGGTAACCCGACCTAAGATCGATCTTTGAGAACCAACTCGCACCTTGCAGTTGATCAAAAAGATCGTCTATTCTAGGCAGCGGGTATTTGTTCTTTATTGTTCTCTTGTTCAATTCGCGGTAATCAATGCACATGCGCATGCTGCCGTCCTTTTTCTTTACAAATAATACCGGAGCGCCCCATGGTGAGATGCTCGGTCTAACAAATCCTTTTTCTGTTAGTTCCTCTAGTTGAGACATCAATTCTTTCATTTCTGACGGAGCCAATCGGTAGGGGGCTTTGGCAACGGGCTCAGCTCCTGGCAGTAAATCAATCTGAAATTCTATTTCCCGATCGGGTGGCAACCCAGGTAGATCCTCAGGGAATACTTCCGAAAAGTTGCACACCACGGGTACATTCTTGAGTTCTTTCGTTTTCATTCTATCATCAATAACATATGCCAGATAAGCTTCGCAACCGCGCCTCATGTAACTTTCGGCCTTGATCATCGAGATGACGTTTGGCATCGTGCAATTCCAATCCCCATAAACCGTAATTGGACTGCCGCTAGGAGCTTTTAGGTGTATTCTCTTACGTTTACATATGATTTGAGCTTCGTTGGCAGCTAACCAATCCATACCGAATACTATATCGAATCCTCCTAAGGTGAGAAGGAATAATCTAGATGGAAACTTATGTCCCTCTATTTCTATGATGCAATCCTCTGTTACTTGAAATACTGCCGAATTTTTACCCACGGCAGTTTGTATGCTAAAGGCCTTTATTATGGTGTTGATAGTGCAATCCAGTTTTTGACAAAATGCATTTGATATGAAGCTTTTACTAGCACCAGAATCGAATAAAATAGCAGCACGTTCGTCATTAACTAGAAACGTACCTGACACGACATCAGGGTTTCCCCTTGCTTCTTCCTCAGTTAAGGCATAGGCTCGGGTCCTAGCCTTTTGTTGTTCCTGTTCCTTCTCCTTTCCCGAACCAGATTGGCCGGCCTTCCTGCAATTCTTTGTCAGATGCCCAACCAATCCACATACTTGACATTTGGCGTCCTTCCAACAATCTCGGGATTAGTGCCCCGGCCTCCCGCATTTATAACACACGGTGGTGCCGATTCGACACTCGCCACTATGTTGCTTTCCACATTTCTTGCACGTTTCATATCCGTCCAACCTCGGTTTCTTAATTTCAGTTGTTTCATTCCCTCTTCCGGTGCCTCTAGACGGATTTTCCCACTTCCTCTTTTGTGTCACAGGTTCCGGGTCCTCGTTGGCATAATCGTCGTAAACGATTCCAGACAGGTTGACTACCGACTCGAAGGTCGAGGGTAGGTTGGCTTTTACGTGGACACGGACCCTTTGCGGCAGACCCTTGACATAGTATTTGATCATACGTTCTTCGGTTTCCACCAAGTGTGGTACCAGTTGGGCCAGCTCATTGAACCTTGAAGTATATTGGCGATGAGTCTTGTCGCCAGCTTTGAAGTTTAGGAACTCGTTCTCCACACGATCAATCTCATTCTGTGGGCAGAACTTTTGGATTACGAGCTTTTTCAAGTCTTCCCATGTCATTCTGGCAAGAGCATGTGGTGACTTTGTTCTTTGAATGTTTCTCCACCAACCTAGTGCTTCATTGGTGAAAGAATGAGCAACATATTTCACCGCCTGGTCTGGTCGGCACTCGCTGATGTTGATTACAGCGTTCATTCTCTCAATCCATTCCAAAGTAGCCACTGAATCCTTGCTACCATCAAACTTGGGTGGGTCTCCATCTTTGAAACCTTTATAAGTGCACCCTTTGGTGCTTGGCCCCACTTTTATCTCATCCCCGTCGCAGTCATATACTTTTTCTTCGTGGTTTCCTTCATCCTCCTCTTTACTTTTCTTTATTGCCTCGGATAGTAGATCAGGCAATACCTTCTGCAAAGTGAGCACAACTTCACGGGCAATAGCATCCCTGACTTCAGATTCCAACTGTATAGGCCCTGGACTGTCGTCCCTAATTGGGGTCACTTCTGTTTCGTGCACACTTTCGGTGTGCTCTGCGTGCACACTCTCTTCTTCTTCAAATCTTGGGTTCAACGGAGGTCTACCTCGTCGGCCAGTTCGACCGCCTCGAGGTCCTGTCCTTCCTCCACCAGCCATAGTTCTTAATTTCCTAATAGTTACAAAGGGAATACATCAATGTCATTTCTTCAGATCATAGTTTGGAACAGTACGAGCAAGGTAAATTCTTAATTACAGTGACCGGTTTGTGATTACTAATTTACACTGCTTTTCGGGTTCAAAACTTTTCAAATCAGTCATGGCATTAACATCTATTTGTTCTAAGTTATGGTATCTATTCTTATGCAAGAGCATTAACTTTATTACTTACTTACCGTGCTGGCGTTGGCGTTGGTTACCCATACTGACATCCGTGCGTTGGTCCCATAATCAGTTTGAGTCTAGACATTTAGGGATGCCTAAATCTCTCAAACTATTGCTCTGATACCAACTTGTAAGACCCCTTTCTCGGGTAACCTCACTTGTTGGATTTACTCATAAACATAGTCATAAATACTGAACTTAAATTAAAACCTTCATCATTCAATTACATAATCATAACAGCGGAAGTCTTTACAAATAAAACATAACATTGTTCTAAGACATATAAAACAAAAGTGGGATGTCAGTCTTGTGCCGGGTAACCTTCACGCCTTCGCACGACCCTTTCCTTTGTTACCTGAAATGTATACTAAAGTCAACTAACGCTGGTGAGTTCTAGTTTAAAGACAATCATACATAATATTTATCTTATCCTGAATATAATGTATATTCATACTTTTAAATATTCTTTACTTTACTGTTCTCACATAACATTCATGGAGGGTATATACATATGTACATACATACTTTCTTTGGGAGAACACATATTGGCCATAATCTTAAGGGAGATCAACCCATCATACTTGTCGCGAATGTCACGAAGACATCGCAGTCAGAGCTACCGTCGTAGCCCTTCTCATAACCGTCCGGCTCTAGAAAACCGTCCGTCATAACATTAAATCCGTCCGGCAACTTTTGTCCGTCCGCTCTTAACCGTCCTACCGTCGTAGTCCGTCATAACATTAAATCCGTCTGCCCTAGGGCATCCGTTTCCCACGCGACCATTATGTATGCAACCGTTCTACATTAGTTAAGGCAATTGCTTCGACCGTCCATTTTTACCTTTTCATACGTCCTATCTTACGTAGGAACGTTTTCATCCCGGTTGCAAAATAGTCACGTGGTCGTCCGTCTACCGAAGTAGCCGTTGTCACAGAAGGGTTTATAACGTTTACATTCATTCATAACATGCAATATATATAATATAAAGCAAGATTTCATTCTTTTACGTTATATCCTTCTTTCATTCTTTCTTTATATCATACGCTTCATTCTTTATTCATAATTCATTTTCACATATATAAGTATTTATATATTCATATATATACGTATGATCACATTGTCACTTATAGCATTTATCCATTTAGTGTATACACTTCAGCCCCAAAACATTTATAAATCATTTGCACATACATAGAAGGGGGCACATAGAACCCACCTGATGAGTAGTTTCCGAAGTACACTTAGCTGGCTACTGAGCGTCACTAATGTTACTCACGATCTGTGTAATAAAGTCATACTCATAAGGTAGTGCTCCTAGATGGCATTAGATATTACTATACTTGATCTTAGTAGTTTCGATGGGTTTACTTATATCGAAACTTGATAGTTTCGATAGATTGTCTCTGTCGAAACTTGTAGTTTCGATAGGTTGCTTCTGTCGAAACTTGTAGTTTCGATAGGTAACTTAGGTATAAACTTAGCTTCGGATCGTGGCTCATATCGAAACTATGGTAGTTTCGATAGGTATGCATATATCGAAACTACTGCACATATCGAAACTAAGTAGTTTCGATGGGTCTGCACATATCGAAACTAAGTAGTTTCGAGGGGTCTGCACATTGTCTTCCCCAAAATTGCAGTTTCTTTTGCATGCGAGTCTGATCGAGCCAAAATCTCTATTTTTCTTAAATCAAAACGTTTGGTTTTCATTCTAGATGCTACCTAAGCTCACTTTCAAGTTTCATCCGCAAAATCGTTATCTTTTAGCCAAAACCCGAAAACTCCCAAAACGAACAAAAACTCATAATGTGATCAAATCGTTACCTGGATTAGATTTCTGATTCAGAGGATATGATCACGAGAACAGCAGCAACGTTCTCCTGAATTCCCGAGTTGATCCGTCACTTTCTCTCTCTAGACCCGAGCTCTCCTTTCTCTCTCTAAAGGCTGTGTGAGTTGGGGAAATGAGCAGGGAAGAGGGCTGCCTTGCCTCTTATGTGCATGGGCTTCCCTCGGCCCATTGAAGCCGGGCCCAGGCCCGCTTCCTTTTTGTTTAAATATTCCAACTAAATCACCGGTCTCGCTATATTTATTCGTTTTATTATTTTTGGGATGTTACAAAAAGGGGCAAGATAGCCCATTTGACCATTTCACCTCCATTTCACCAATTCTAGAGAGAGAAAGGGAGCCCGAGTCTAGAGAGAGAAAGTCGACGGATCCCCACGAGATTTAGGGAGCACGTTACTACTGAGATCGTGAGCAAAACCTCTGGATCATAATTCCAATCCAGGTAATGATTCGATCATAATATGAGTTTTTGTTCATTTTGGGGTTTCTCGGGTTTTAGCTAAATAGGTGATGTTTTTACGGATGAAACTTGAAAATAAGCTTAGAAATAGAATCTAGAATGAAAACCGCACGTTTTGATCAAAGAAAATTGTAAGATTAGCATGATCGGATCAACATGCAAGAATTCCGAAATTTTGGTCCAAGAACCAGGTACTGCGTACTTACCAAGTGCGTAGGAAGGAATCCCTGCGTACTTACTAAGTGCGCAGGCAGCAGTCCCTGCGTACTTACCAAGTACGCAGGAGGAAGACTCCTGCGCACTTACCAAGTGCGCATGAGCAAGTCCCTGCGCACTTACTAAGTGCGCAGGCAGCAGACAGCAGGCAGCAGGTTGGTTAAGTAAAGTCAGTAAGTTTAGAATGATTAAACCATTAAAGTCGGGGTTGGGTCTAATGTGTATTTAACTACCTAATCCAGATCGAAAGTGACGCTGTTGGACCTTTGTCTAGGACAACCTAGAGTAGCTCATCAGGTGAGTTCTATGTGCCCCTTCTATGTTATGTGCAAATGTTTTCAAATGTTTTGGGGCTGAGATGTATACACTAAGTGAATAAATGTTATGAATGTCAATGTGATCATATGTGTTATACAAGTATATATATATATACCTATACATGAAAGAGAAATTATGAATAAAGAATGAAAAGCATGATTATAAAGAATGAATGAAAGTATAACACAATATGAAAGAATGAAATCCTGCTTTATATCCATGTATATATTGCTTGCCAAGTACAGAAAATGTTATGGACGCTTCGATGATAACGGCTACTTCGGTAGACGGACGACCATGTGATTATTTTACAACCGGGACAAGTGCGTTCCTTCATCAGCTAGGACGTACGAATGCCATTAATGGACGGTCGAAGCAATTGGCATATTATAGTAGAACGGTTGTATAAATAATAGTCGCATGGGAAACGGATACCTTCGGGTAGACGGGCGAATTACGGCCTACGACGGTAGGACGGTTGTAAGTCATGACGGACGGACAAAGGTTGCCGGACGGTTGTAAGAATAAAATGACGGACGGCACTAGTTGCCGGACGGTTGTAAGTATAGGCGGGCCATGACGATGGACCGCGGCGATTGTCTTTGTGACATTCGTAAGCAAATGACGGGTTGATCACCCTTATAGAGTATGACCCATGAAATTAAAGAAAGAAAGAAAAGAAAGAAAAGGGTGAATGCATATATATATATATGAAATCACAAAAATACAGAAAAGAAAGATGAAAGAAAGGCAAAAGTTATGAATACGTATTTATATGAATGACTATACAGTAATGCATACTTATAAAGTAAAGAAAAGAATGTTTATATCAAATCGCATTAAACTAGAACTCACCAGCGTTAGCTGACTTTTAGTATACATTTCAGGTAACAAAGGAAAGGGTCGTGCGAAGGCGTGAAGGTTACCTGGCACAAGACTGACATCCCACTTTTGTTTGTTAAGAATATGTTATGCTTTTATTTGTAGAGACTTCCGCTGTTTTGATTAACCCGTCATAGTTAATACTTTAACTATAATATATATGTATGCACCCAAAAATAACTTGTCACAATGAAATAAATATTTTTGTGTCCACTTTTAATAGTTTTGTCACCAATATTTATGTTTTTATATTAAGACATATTACTAGACTTTACGAGAATAATTTTTTTGTTAATCACCAACGAACGCAGCTTGCGTGTTAAAATTACTTATTTCCTAGTAATTTTCAAAAATTACTAAATATACTTTGTGTTCCTTTGCTAGACTCCCTGACAATACTTTGTCAAAATAATAAACCAGGAAATATAAATCATGAACGTGAAATTATGCGATATGGATATTGATCTGAAATGTTGGGTGTCACATTAATCATGAGTTATGTTAATCGGTTTTTGACTTTGGGTTTCCCAATTGATGTTGGTATATATATATATATATATATATTGAATGGCCCCTAAATGCTAATCTCAAAATATTGTGATTAATTAGTATTAATCTCGATGCAGTTCTTGGAATTGAGATGGATAAGTCTTGGATGTTAACCGACAGAACCAAAAAACCATATTTCGCTGGAGTTGAGGCATTCGTAGATTATGCAATTCGTAATTTGAAGATGGACCCACTAAAATGTGATAAACAAAAAACAAAAATTCCATGTCCATGTGTGAATTGTTTAAACCACTACTCTCTTCCTGTGGACGATGTAGATGTAACATCCTGAAATTTACGATAAATAATAAATGACGTTACGGAATAATGAAATAAAGAAATAATGAAATAATAGGTGGGCTAGAGCGGATCGGGCCTTGGGCCGAGAGTAAGTGTTGCAAAGAGGGGGAGGGGGTAAAACCCTAGCCACCCTCTCCACTCCCCACACTTCACTTCACCTTCTTCATCATCATTTCTAGAGAGAGAGAGTAGAGAGAGAAAGCTCCATAGCTCACCCGAGACCGACCTTCTCGCTTGAGCCTGGAATCATTACTGCACGTTACAGAGAATCGAAGAGGAAGGAATCAAGCATCAACAGGTAACCACCCGTTCTCAGATTCGATTTCTGAAAATGAAATGGGTTTTTAGGGTTTCAAAGTGGGTTTTTATAAAAGTCGTGATTTTTACAATGGAATTCGGCTAGAAAGCATGTATTTAGCTTCATGGAAGCTAAACACAACTTTTGGACGTAAAAAGATCGAGTCTTGGATCAAAAACGACAAAATCAACCAAGAACACTTGAATCGTCCGAAAACTCTATGAATGGTCCGAAAACTCGGATACGTCCGAAAAGTATTTCGGAACACCATAGATTTCGGATAGGACTTTTTGATCGGCAAGTATCTCGGGCAGAACATTTCGGTCGAAGAGTATTGTGGACAAAAGAGGATTTCGAACAGATGTTTTCGAACGAAACAGTTCTCAGACAAAAGTTTTCGAACGAAGAAGCCATTAATAGAAAATAGTTCTAACACTAGAGTTTTCGGTCAAAATAGATTTCGACATAAAAAGATTTCGAACACAGAAAGTTTTTGGATGAAACACATAGGTTGTAACCTTGTTTTATTCGTGACCCTTGACAGATTTGTCAGCATCCCACCTAGCTCGAAGTTCCTTGCTAAGTGAGATAAGTTCCATAGAAGTCTGATGAGTTCTTATTGCCCTTTTTCCTAAACGGTTTTGGGCTGGCATGCATACTGTTAAAGAGATAGTTTTCAAAGATAAAGAATACTTTATAAGAATTGTATATTTTTATAAAATGAAAGGCAAAGTATAGTATTTTATAAAAAGGTCATTTTTATAAAATGAAAGAGAAAGGCATAGCTTTTTATAAAAGGTCGATTTTATAAAAAGAAAAGTAAAGTGTTAAAGAGAATAGTACTACCTTTGAAATGTAATTTCAAGGAAGTAAAGCAAAGTAAAGAATGGTAAAGAAGTTGCATCTCGGTGCTTAAAAAGTTCGCCTCAAAGATGCTTAAACTTAACAAGTTCGCCTCTAATAGGCTAGGCGAACTTAACAAGTTCGCCTCTAGTAGAAACTTGTTCTATCACTTAGACAAAATCTATACAATTACATAAAAACATAAAGACAATAAGACCTAAACTATTACAAAGCTTTTGTCATACATTCTATGTCCTAACAGACTTCCCCTTGACAGTAGCTTGATCTTCTGTCTTCAGTCTTTATGACGAGCTCTTCCAGTTATCTGGTAATCTGCTTCTTGCATACACTCCATATCTCTGACAGATCTCCAACACTCTTTTATATTGCAATCCTTGTTCTCTCCATTCGTCAGTAAACATAATCTCATTCTTTCTTAACGTCCTCTGATCTTTCTTTGAGAAATTAATAAGATTCATTGCATCATAGAAACTAACAATGACCTTATTATCTTTATCATCAATCCTAGCTTCACAAGTATTCACATCTACGTACCACCATTTCATATTCCCCAGAAAATCTTGTGGTATTTTCTTCAATGGTATCTTCTGTACATCACGTACTGGCTTGAACATATACTTCCAAGTCACAATCTCAGTCTTTTGATTTACAATCTTCACTCTTTTTCCTTTCTGTGGCTTTAATCTTTCATACTTCCCTGATCCACCTTCTCTTTTAATCAAGTTAGCAATCACATCAGCTAATCCACACTTTGATCTATTAATCAGTGGTTTTGTAGCTATACCATTCATTTCATACCTTGGCAAGGTATTGAAATACTTGATCTTAGGCTTTAGGTATTGAACACCATCAAATCTCTTAAGAGCAAACAACTTCATGTCATCATCATAAAACCAACTGATGATTCTTCTAATACACCTCTCTTTATTCACATATCTTTCTTTCTGAGCAGGTTGTATAGGTGACTTTGGTATTACTTTCATCCAACTGTTAACTACTTCTCTCCACTGTTCTCTAGTCATTCCTGTCTTTCTATACATCACAGGTTCTTCATTCAGCTTAGGAGACACATGATGAGTAGTATCAACATCATAATCTATCTTGGATTGAGCAGTATCATCAGGTGTAGTGATATCTTCAACAGAGTCCATACAATCTGTTACTCCATCATAAGAAAACTCAGGAATAACATCATCTTGGATGAAGTTATACGGTACATTCAGACCATCACTTCCTTCATATGTAACTTTATCTTTACTCTTTTCTATCTCAATTTCTACAATCTCTCCTTCTTCAACTTCATTATCCATCACGTCCTCTTCAACATCATCAAATAATTTGTCCATATCATCCAGACATTCTAACTTCTCAGCTTCTTCTTCTTCAGAATCAACAAAGAATTCCAATAGTAAAATATCTTCATTCACTCCAGAATCATTCTTGGTTCCTTCAATATTACCTGATGTAGACTCCCCCTGAACTCTTGATATTGGATTCACATCAGCGTATTGACGATCACCCTTAATTTTACCACTAGGATCATTGTCATCATCATTCTTTCTTTGAACAGAATCAGCATGACAAGTATCATGTATCCTTAACTCCCCCTGAGTGTCAAGACGCTCAACAAGTTTGGACACCAATAACTGCATGTCAGCAATCTGTGTAGCTTGAGCTTGAAGAACCAACTGTGTCTGAGTATTAGTAGACACAAGAGTATCTACCTGAGTCTGCAAAGCAAGCACCTGTGATTCAAGGAAGGTAATCCTTTCAGAATCAGAAGGCTTTGAAGGACCAGAATCAGATGAATGTGGAACATGTGGAGAAATCACCGGAGATGGATGTTTAGATGTAGGAGGTGTAACCAGTAAGGATGCAACAAAAGTAGCGTCCTCGACACCTTGAGATGAATGAGCAGCAGCAATAGAAGCAGACATAAGCTTCTTAACTTTTGGAACTGGAATATCATCACTATCCGAGTCAGAACTCTCATCAATTAAAGTTCTCTTGCCAAGTACTGATCCAGAAGGAGGATTCCGAACAGACTTACGCCTCGATTTTCTGGCTTTAGATTTAATACGTTTCCCCACATTTGCCAATGGTCACGTAGCCAATCTCTCATAATGATCTGAGCTAAAATCTCTAGACGAATCAGAGTCAGTAGCCTCAGAATCAGGTAAAATAGTATCACCGGAACTCGTATCTACCACATTCCCTTCAGCTTCATGAATGGGTGAGTTCAAAGAGTCATTATCAAAATCTTCCATATTCATACCCAAATCTTGTTCATTATCTTGAGCAATATCTTCTTGAACTGGTTCATTAACAGGAATGTGAACCTGTTCTTGTGGAATAGGAACTTGTAGTTGTTGAATAGGAACTTGTTGTTGTTGTTGTTGAGCTTGAACTTGTTGCGGTTGTTGTGGTTGTTGTACTTGATTCTGGACTTGGCCTTGAACTAACTCCTCAGGATGAAACCAATTATCATTAGGTGGCTCAACATAATCAGAATTGATTAAATGACCAAACAAAGGAGTCGGAACATGAATCAAAGCAACATTTTGTTGTTTAACCTTACTACAACCAGTAAAGATTCATTTAGACATAGGAGTCAAAGTCAAACGGATTGGATGCTGTGGTAAATTAGGAATTAAATGATTCAGCATCATTTGTAAGAACCTAGGGTACATAAGAAACCCTTGACCTTCTAGAGGATTAATTTGCATGACCAACTCACGGTAGATATATAAAGCAAAGTTAAACCATTTGTTTAGGGTCAATGCAACCATTGCAGTTTCTAATGCACTCTTTAAACCATTAGTACCAGCCTTTCTTGGAGACAAACATTGTATGATGACGTGCATAAAATACCTCCATTCTCTAACTAAACCTCCTTTTCTTGCATGAGTATCATTTGGTCTGCCTCTGTAACCCATCCTCTGAAAACACCCCATAATCAGTGTTCCAGGATAAGACATAGGATCTTCATTAGCACCTCCCAATGCCAAAACATCATGAATAGTGTCCACTGAAATAGCTACCTCTGTATTATTCACCGTAGCACGAAGTATGTGAGGTTCAACATCTGTGTCTTGATGTACTGTATCCCAGAATTGTTGTATATATGGTAAGCTAATGTATGGATCTGCGGATAAGGCCACATGCAAACGTGAACGATTCAAAAAGTTGATAATCCCTTGGAAATTAACAGCTTCACACATATTTGGATCTAACAACGCCACATGATTATGTTTTTACTCAACACGACGAACCATCTGTAAAAGTATTGGACAAAGAACACACATTAGTCATATAATAAACAAAAGAAAAAAAATCATAAAAAAAATTTCATACAAAAAAATCACAAGTCCAAACACTACTTAGCCCTTAGGCGAACTTAATAAGTTCGCTTAGTGTTGCAAGAGGTGAACATAATAAGTTCGCCTAAACAAGTTCGCTTGAACAAGTTCGCCTGAACAAGTTCGCCTGAACAAGTTCGCCTGAACAAGTTCGCCTGAACCAGTTTGTCGATACAAATTCTACAGCAGATATCCAAAATGTCCAATTCGTCAATTTTTTTTCAAATTAAACACATCATAATCATCGATACTCAATCACGAAACAATATTAAGTGTCAATTGTAATTTTTAACCATGAAACGACACCATATCAGATCAAACATAGACCGGCTGTTAAAAAAACGATGAACACAGGGTCAAAGGATCAAATTTCCATCAATTTAACGGATAAAAAACCCTGAAATTACCTTAGAAAGATTCGCAATTCAATTCCTATCTAGAGGGAAACATGAAAATTTCAAATCGAAAACCCTAGTTCAGATTGTCACAAGTTCGCTAAAAAACCCGTAAGTTCGCTCCCACAGTGAACAAAATATTTAATCACAATTAAGTTCGCTTCATTAGGCGAACTTGTTAAGTTCGCTTCATTAGGCGAACTTGTTAAGTTCGCTTAACAAGCCTCAGGCGAACATATTAAGTTCGCTTAATCAGAAACATGCGAACATATTAAGTTCGCTCCAAACCTTTGCCATGAACAATTTCTTTACTTTCAACAAGGTCACATTCTTGTGAACTTCCATCTGTAGCATGTATCTGATCCAATCCTGAATCATTTTAATAAAAATAAAATTCTCATGGAAGATAGAAACAAAATATTTTTGGATTTTATCTGTACAAACGGAATCACATATTTTTTGTTTTTATCTAAGCAAACTGAAACACATATTTTTGGATTAAGATCATGAACATGAAGATCATATCAGTATATGAGTAATTCATCACACAGTCTATTATCAACTATGGGTAACCTATGATATGAAACAATCAAACTCATTCTTATGTAACTCAAATATTTTTCATTTTTATGTAACTTTTGTAATCAATTTGAATAGTACTTGAAATGATACGCGATAAATTTCAAAGTAAACAAGATCAGTTCATGAAATGCTCAATTTTTCATTTCGAATTTATAATACAAAGCATGAATTCTTAAGTTGTCAATATTATATAATTTGAAACTATAAGCATTTTTCTTCCCAATTCATGTGAGTTAGTACCATTTAGATGAAAAACATCGTGTACTCCACATATATGCCAACATAAATTTAAATTTGCACTATCTTCAAGACATACACATTTTATTGCAAGATTAGATCAATCTCCAAGATGAAATTATCTCTATTAGCACAAGTATAGAATAGCAAATGCCAAAGGATATGAGAATCAGGATGATTCAGAATCAAAAGATTCTAATGATTTGGCTTTATAATGAGAATCAATAGATTCAGGTAGGAGGATCCAACTATTATTTGGATAAATTTCAATGAAATCAGAATAGATGATGTATCTAACTGATCCAAGGGTGAATATATGTTCCAACAGATGATGTCATAAAAATATCTTAGTTCAGCAACACAATGCATGTTTTTCGGGGCATGGGCAGTGAAGTGAACTGAAAGAGATTGTGCTAAAGACATAATTCGATATTAGTCTCATGAAATTCTTAAAACCATATATTGTATATCTGATAATGATCTTTTACACACACACCCAGGCATTATAATGGATTCAAATCACAGATGTAATCATATCATATTTAATTTTCACACTACTATTGGTTCAAAAATGCTTCTAGTCTATTGATAATTCAAGTTTCAAACTCATATTCAAATTAAAACATATTATCAAGATTAGAGCATTCAAAACACTATCATTTCTTATTTATGCAGACTTTGAAATTTAGATCAAATCAATTACTTTAAACTATCATATATCAAAGGTCTACTATGGTCATGTGTAACGAACTATTCATTGATTTACTATCATTTCTTCTCTAACTTCAAATGATGTCAATTTAAATTTTTTCATTTTGTTTTGAATTTTTATAAATAACAATTTTTGACTAAAATTTAAAATGCAGAAATGTAATAAAGCAATAAAAGAAATTTAAAACAAAATCTCCCATGAAAATATATTTTTGAAAAACTTTTATTCGGGATTGATCATACCAATCATTTTGATCAGAAATTCAAACCTGGTACGATCAAATGCCTTGGTAAAAAGATCAGCAAAACTATCATCTGTATGTACCTTTACCAGGTCAATCAACTTCTTATCTGCATAATCACGAATAAAATGATATTTAATTTCAATGTGCATTGTTTTACTGTGCTTAAAATGATTATTTGTGATAGACATTGTAGCATTATTATCAATAAACATGGGGGTTCCTGTAAATTCAAACCGTAGTCTCTTAATTGATGTTGGATCCACAAGATCTGTGAACAACAACTTGCAGCAGCAATATATTCTGCTTCACAAGTTGAAATGGAGACCGTAGTTTGCTTTTTTGCATTGCCAGGAAACTAGATGATTACCCAAGAACTGGCAACCACCTGTAGTAGATTTCCTGTCCAAACAACAACCACCAAAATTTGAATCAGTGTATGCATTGAATTCAAAGTTAGAACCATGTGGAAACCATTGTCCCAATCTTTGTTTTCCTTTCAGATAACGAAAGATTCTCTTTACTGCAATCAAATGAGACTCTTTTGGTTTTCCTTAGAACTTGGAACAAATACACACAGCGAACATTATGTCTGGCCTTGAAGCGGTGAGTACATGAGAGATCCAATCATTGCACAGTAGAGTCGGCAATCAACTTCTTTTCCATCCGGGTCAGAATTCAATTTATGATTGACCGGAATCGGAGTATCGTATGGGGTACAGTCCTCCATCTTGAACCGGCTCAAGATGTCCTTTACATACTTGGACTGATGAATAAAGAAACCATCTTCCTTCTGATTAACTTGAAGACCTAGAAAAAATGATAACTCTCCCATAGCTGGCATCTCAAACTTCGATTTCATAATACTCTCAAACTCTTTGCACAACCCTTCATTTGTAGATCCAAAAATAATATCATCTACATATATCTGTACTAGTAGATATTCTCCCCCTGCTTTCTTAATGAATAAAGTCGAGTCAATATGTCCATGAACAAAATCATTATCCATAAGATGTGTAGACAACGTTTCATACCACGCTCGAGGAGCTTGATGAAGACCATAGAGAGCTTTATCAAGCTTGAAAACTTTAGACGGATTAATTGGATCTTCAAACCCAGGCGGCTGACACACATAAACTTCCTCCTTGACTTTACCATATAAGAAAGCACGTTTTACATCTAATTGAAACACCTTAAATCCTTTGTACAAAGCAAAAGCAAGAAACGGCCGTATAGCTTCAAGCCTAGCAACAGGAGCATAAAACTCGGTGTAATCAATTCCCTCTTGTTGATTGAAACCTTGTACAACTAATCTTGCCTTATTTCTCACCACAACACCTCGATCGTCTTTCTTGCATTTAAACACCCACTTCGTACCAATTGGATACACACCCTTTGGAAGATCTACATGATTCCCAACTTTGAGTTTGTCAAACTGAGCAAGTTCTTCCTGCATGGCCTCTATCCAATTGTTTTCACGTAACGCCATTTCGACATTCTTTGGTTCGACCTGAGAAATAAAACATAAATGTGAGCATACATCAAGAACACCAGTATCATTAATACCTGTATACAAGCAAGTGTTTTCAATAACAGAACGCGTTTGCACTCCATCTCGCAAATTCCCAATGATATTTGTAATCGGATGAGCTTTGAGTGTGACATCCGGCAATTTCAGGTTAACTCCGTTAACTCAAACACGTTATCTCAAACAGTTATTTCATTCAAACACGATACCACGAACAGTTATTGATTCAAACTCAGTTACCTCAAACAGTCATGCATGCATCACATTTAATTAAGATTAATTAGATGTGTCGGTTTTGCACTAACACTCACGTATCGGTAAATCGTAGAATTACCGGATCACACACGAGTCGAACCCGGAACGTTGGTGATAAGCAATAAATAATAATTCAAGCAATAAATAATTTATAATGAATATAAATTATGTGTTTTTACGTGCTACGTGAATTATCTGTGAATTACGTGAACTTTCGTTAAATCGCGTAGATTTACCGGACTGCTTATTTATCTGCTATTTTATAAAGATTGTATTTTTATAAAATAAATTAGTTAAAGGGTTTTAATTATTAATTAGTTAAAGTTAAATTAAAAGCCCGTAATTACCCAAACCCGTTAGTAAAAGCCCGTACAAGATTTATAAAAAGATTTTTATAAAAGTTTCTAACCTAAATCACTCTCTCTCTCAATCTCGCCGTCTCTCTCTCTCTCTCTCACCCTCTCTCACGAAATTGAACCTGCAACCAAGCAAGGATCGCTCATTCAAGCTTCAAACTTGGAATTAGACGCGTATTCGGAATCCTCGTTACGTTTCTAACATCCACACGTAAGTCGTTTCATCCGATTTGATTTCCTTTTGATTATTGCAGTTAGATCAGACCCTAAATCCATCCAAACATGATGATTTTCTTAATGTAGTTGCAAGCTTGATGTGTTTTTGTTGAATATTGTTGATTTATGATGTTTTGCTAAACTCTAGCGATGTATGACTGATTAGTTGTTGATTATTGAAACTAGTAATGTTAGAATAGTGTAGAACATGATTAAAGTCGATAACTTTGCTACTGAAATCGTTGGATTGCATGAGAAACGGCTAAACCCTAATGTTTAATTTACCTTGCTGTCGAACAGGCTCTTCGCGTACCGCGAAGACCCGCGGGCGAGTCTTTCGCGTATCGCGAGAGACAATTTAGTCGGGCCTGATTTTTGGTCCTCTCGCGTACCGCGAAAACCCAGGTCCAAGTCTATCGCGTACCGCGAGAGACAAGTAAACCGGGCGAGTCCTGAAACCTCTCGCGTACCGCGAGGGAGACCCCTCTCCTCTCCCGCGTACCGCGAGGGACATCTCTTAACAGAAAGTTAATTTCAATTTTCACTTTTTCACCCGCTCACTCGTTTTGAATTCTATAGCTTCTTGATGATGGTTTTGTACTTGACATGACATGATAATGTGTGTAAACTTGATTGATGATTATATAACGCGCATGCTCATCATAGGTTGCTAAAAATAGAAACTTTATCGGAACCAAGTCAAACATGCTATGTAGAATAGAATTGTTGTAGGATATGATGATTGCTATGTGCTACTTGAATTGAAACCTGCAAGCATATGATAACAATGATGTGAAACCCGAACATGGTTACTATTTATAGAAACTTACTAATTATGGAAACCTGCCATTAATGGAAACATGCTACCTTTCTAGAACAAATAGGATTTGTTGCTACGTGCTATCGTATGATCAATTGTGTGTTATGTGTTAGTATGCAACTCAAACATTAAAACACAAACGTGTCACCAACGGGTCGTCGTGTCAAACTTGAGTCGCACTTGCAAACTATTTTCTACAACCTTTAACAACAACATTGTTTGGATATATGGGTCTATATCGAACATCATGAACACGCACTTATAGACTACGGTTATAGGTGGCAGTTAGAAGTCCAGCAGTTGCTTCTTAGCTTTCATACTTGCATACGCACTCAGGTGAGTTTCATAACCCCTATTTTACTTGTTTTCCTTTTTGGGGGAGAAAACATGCTTTCAAACATTTCAAACATTTTGGGATTCTGTATTACTGTTTTACCGCTTGCGTACTGAAAGTGCACAAACATACCAAACAAGTCCTTACATTTCGAACCGTTAGTATTGGGGAATAGCGAGGGGATTTTGAGTAGTACTACTGGGTTTTGACAAAGCCCCACCCGAGTTAGTCGCTCTAACTATGATTGGAGGTCAACGGGTGTAAAATTTGCCTAAACATTAGCCAGTGTTCGGTAGACATGGCTGGAGGCATTCAAACATACAAACAGTCAGCTTCGGTTGCGAACGCTTAAAGTAGCAATGCATTAGACTAGCTATCTATCGGTAAACAATAATTACTTTATCTGACAAACATTGAGCATGGGATGCTTGCGTTAAACAATTGGATTTACTTACATTACTTTATGAACTCACCAACCATTGTGTTGACACTTTTTAGCATGTCTTTCTCAGGTCACTAAGGTATCCAAGCACGAGCATAGGGCATGCATGGAGTCTTATCACTATCGAACATTGAATTTACGTTATTTACTTAAACTGCATGGTTTTGGGCGCTTTGTTTTGCGCAACTTACTTTTACTTGCATTGGTTTATGTTTACGCTTCCGCAACGTTTTCAAACTTGAACTTTTGTTGTCTCGTGACTATGAGCAGCATTAGTGGTTTATTTAAATTCATATAGAGTCGTTCCGTGTAACTAATGACTGAGATCCTGATGTGTCACCTTCCAAAACGGTAAAACTCCGTTAGTGGGATTTGGGGGTGTGACAGATTGGTATCAGAGCCAGGTTTTAGTGAACTAGGAATTGCATTGCATTCTAGACTTTAACCACACACTTGCATTAGTTACACAACACTTACACTCATACAGTACACTGACTCATCACACTACAGGAGATGTCTCATTCACCCAAGTCACCAGATTCCCCGATCGAGCAGGAACCCGAGGTTCCAACAGTACCTTCACCCGAGCCAAAGAGGCGAAGGATGACGCCCATGGATGATACTAGAGTGTATGGCGAGCCATTCCATGTGCGTATTAGAGACGACACGGAGCATTGGGATTGGTATCCCGACATGATTAGGAGTTGGATCCGCGAGGAGCAGGTTCCACCTCCACTTGCTGCTGACATTCCTACTTCTTCCTCTTCTGCTTCGCGAACTTTGCCACCGTTGAGATATCCACCTGAGCAGGTTCTAGCTGCATTTGTAGCTAAGATGGACCGAGAGATCAGAAACATGCGCGAGGCTGCTGGTGAGATCACCGGGCTACTACAGCGTGGATACAAGACTGACCAGAGGGTGGAGAAGCTGCTTAACAACCAGGGAAGGTTGAACACTGTGCAAGACCAACTAGCAGCAGCATACTATGAGTTACGAGATCAAGTGAACGTCCAGCGCCTTAACCTCGAGGCAGCAGAGGCTAGGATTGAGCAGCTGGAGGAGCAGCTTGAGGCTGCCAATGCTGCAGAGGTTGAGCAGGAGGAGGAGCAGGGTGAGGATGAAGAGCAGGGTGATGATGAGGAACAGGATGAGGATGAGGATACTGTTTCTGATGTGACTTCAGTTGACAGTGATGATGACTGATAGACTATCTTTTGAGTTATTTTGCTTTTATTTAAACCTAGATGGGCAGGGTTGTTCCCATCCAACAGATATTTCTGGATTTTGATGTTTGATTGAAAGTACTTTGTAGCCTTTACAATTTATTTTATCAAGTATTATTATTGAAATGTTAGATGTTGTGGTTTAATTTTCTGTTATTTACTTATACTTGTATGACAATGATATGCGATGTATTTTTGCTCATGATTTTGTATTTGTGAATGTGAAGAACATGTCTGGACGAAGAGGTGGACGTAACGCCGGGCGTGGTAGCATCAATCTGACCCCAGCAGAGCTTACTGCTATGATTAACGAGCGTGTGGCTGAGGCTTTGGCAGTCAACCCGAATGGAGGTAAATCTATCATCTGTCGACTTTAACGAGTCAACATTCATTCTGAACTCACTTCCGAATCTTATTTGTCCCCGAACGCATTCTTTATATTTAATCCAGGTCAGAACAACCACCAACAGGCCTGCACTTATAAGACATTTATGGACTGTAAGCCCCACACTTTTAGTGGAGCCGAAGGAGCTGTAGGTCTACTCCGCTGGATGGAGAAGACAGAGTCTGTCTTTGCTATGTGCAACTGCCCACAAGCCAACCAGGTGAAGTTTGCATCTGGCACACTGGAGGGTCCAGCCCTCACCTGGTGGAACGCCCAGGTACAAATGCTGACTCTAGAAATGGCAAATGCTTTGCCATGGAATGAGTTCAAGACTATGTTAACAGAGGAGTACTGCCCTCGCGATGAGGTGCAGAAGCTTGAGGTCGAGTTCTGGAACCTCAAGATGGAAGGGTCAGAGATCGAAGCCTACACTACCCGCTCTCATGAACTAGCTACTTTGTGCCCACAGATGGTGACTCCAGTGTACAAGCGCATTGAGAGGTTTATCGAGGGTCTAGTCCCTCAAATTCAGAGTATGGTGACATCATCCAACCCCACCACTATCCAGCAAACCATCCGTTTGGCTCACAGGTTGACCGATCAGGCGGTCGCACAGGGTACACTTCCTCCCAGGAGAGCACTTTCTAAGCTGGCAGATAATAAGCGTAAGTTTGAAAGTCCACATTTCAAGCCTTCTCAGTCCAATCCGCCTCAACAGCAGCATCATCAGCAACGAAAGTTCGAGCCTGCTAAGAGCCATTCACAGTCTAACTCGGCTCAGCAGAATCAGGGATCTTATGCTGGTAAGTACCCTAAGTGTAATAAATGCAACTTTCATCATACTGGGGCGTGCGACAGGTACCGTTGCCAGAGGTGCGGGAAGATGGGCCATTCGGCCAAGGATTGTAGAGGGGATCTACAAGCTAAACAGGCACCGACTGGTGAGGCGCCTAAAGGGTGTTTTGAGTGTGGCAAGGAAGGGCACTACAAGCGGGATTGCCCTCAACTGAAGAAAGCTGGTAATGGGAACGGAAACGGCAACCATCAGGGTGGTAATGGTAATGGCAACGGTAATGGTGCGAAGGGTCGGGCCTTCGTAATTGGTTCAAGTGAAGCTCGTAAAGATCAAAATGTTGTCACTGGTATGTTTCCTTTAAACGATCATTTTGCTTCTGTTCTCTTTGATACTGGTGCCGATAGGAGCTTTATTTCCGAAAACTTTAGTAAACACTTAGAGCTGACCAAAACCCCGTTAGAGCACAAATATTCCATAGAAATAGCTGACGGTAAACTAATCGAGGCAACTCATATCCTCGAGGGGTGTAAGTTGGGACTATCTGGTCACAAACTCGACATCGATCTCATGCCAGTTACACTTGGCAGCTTCGACATAATAGTTGGCATGGATTGGTTGTCCAAAAACCAAGCCGAAATCATCTGTAGGGACAAAATCGTTCGTATCCCTCTACTTAGTGGAGAGATTCTTTCTGTGAAAGGCGAGAAGAGTGGTGCCGTCGTGGGCATCATATCTTACATGAAAGCGCAGAAATGCCTACGCAAGGGTCATACTGCGATACTAGCCCTTGTCGTTGACAAACCTTCCGAGGAGAAGAAAATTGCAGATATCCCTATTGTTCGCGACTTCCCAGAAGTCTTTCCTGATGACTTACCCGGTCTTCCACCCCATCGACAGGTCGAATTTCAGATTGACCTAACCCCCGGAGCAGCACCTATTGCCAGAGCACCTTATAGACTTGCACCAAGTGAGCTGCAGGAGTTGTCCACACAGTTGCAAGAACTGTTGGATAAGGGTTTCATCCGACCCAGTTCATCACCATGGGGAGCCCCAGTCCTATTTGTCAAAAAGAAAGATGGGACTTTCCGTATGTGTATTGACTACCGAGAGTTGAACAAGGTAACCATCAAGAACCGCTACCCACTTCCCCGCATTGACGATCTATTCGACCAACTTCAAGGGTCGAGTGTTTACTCAAAAATCGATCTAAGATCTGGATATCATCAGCTACGAGTTCGTGATGAGGATATATCCAAAACCGCTTTCAGAACCCGGTACGGCCATTACGAGTTTTTGGTCATGCCATTTGGATTAACCAACGCACCCGCGGTGTTCATGGACCTCATGAACCGTGTGTGTAAGCCCTACCTCGATCAATTCGTCATTGTATTCATTGACGATATCCTTATCTATTCTAAGAGTAAGGAAGAACACGAAGAACATTTGCGCTTAATCCTTGAACTGCTTAGGCAGGAGCAGCTATACGCGAAGTTTTCCAAATGCGATTTTTGGATTCGCGAGGTTCAATTCCTTGGACATGTAGTCAACGAGAAGGGAATACATGTCGACCCATCCAAAGTAGAGGCCATTAAGAATTGGGCAGCACCAACGACTCCGACTGAGGTGCGACAATTTTTGGGATTGGCTGGCTACTACCGCCGGTTTATTGAGGGATTTTCTAAGCTCGCTCAACCCCTCACCGCCTTAACTCAAAAAGGTAAACCTTATACCTGGAGCGAAACCCAAGAATCAGCATTCCAACTTTTGAAACAGAAACTTTGCAGCGCACCCATCCTATCCCTACCTAAAGGAACCGATGATTTCATAGTGTATTGCGATGCATCGATCCAAGGTCTCGGTTGTGTGCTTATGCAACGTGAGAAAGTTATCGCATACGCTTCCCGACAATTGAAAATCCACGAGAAGAACTACACGACTCACGACTTGGAGTTGGGAGCCGTGGTGTTCGCACTGAAAATCTGGAGACACTACTTGTACGGTACCAAGTGCACCATTTACACCGATCACAAGAGTCTTCAGCACATATTCGAGCAGAAAGAGTTGAACATGCGACAGCGTCGCTGGATCGAACTTCTAAATGATTATGATTGTGCAATCAAATACCATCCGGGCAAAGCTAACGTGGTAGCCGATGCCCTAAGCCGAAAGGAAACTAAACCCCGACGAGTTCGAGCGTTGCAACTCACTATTCATACAGGATTACCCGAACAAATCCGCAATGCTCAACTTGAAGCACTAAAGGAAGAGAACTTAACTCTGGAAGCCACCCGTGGTATGGAGAAACAACTAGAGGTTAAATCCGATGGTATTCGCTACTTCGCAGAGCGAATATGGATTCCAGTGTACGGAAACCTGAGAGAGCTCGTTATGGATGAAGCTCACAAATCCCGATACTCTGTTCACCCGGGATCTGACAAAATGTACCACGATCTCAAAGTTATGTATTGGTGGCCGAACATGAAAGCTGACATAGCCACGTATGTGAGCAAGTGTCTGACTTGTTCCAAGGTCAAGGTGGAGTACCAAAAACCATCCGGATTGCTTCAACAACCGGAAATCCCAATGTGGAAATGGGAGCAGATTTCCATGGACTTCATAACCAAATTACCCCGAACCCCATCTGGATGTGACACAATCTGGGTGATAGTGGATCGTTTAACCAAATCCGCTCATTTCCTTGCTATCAAAGAGACCGACAAAATGGAAAAGTTAACTCGCCTCTATCTTAAAGAAGTAGTATCCCGACATGGAGTGCCAATCTCCATCATCTCCGACAGAGACGCCCGATTCACCTCACGTTTCTGGCAATCATTACAGAAAGCTCTAGGCACGCGCCTGGATATGAGCACAGCGTACCATCCTCAAACAGATGGCCAGAGTGAGCGTACCATTCAAACCCTAGAAGATATGCTACGAGCTTGTGTGATCGATTTTAGTAACAGTTGGGAGACTCACTTGCCTTTAGTGGAGTTCTCTTACAATAACAGCTATCATACTAGCATCAAAGCCGCACCGTTTGAGGCTTTGTATGGACGAAAGTGTAGATCACCACTTTGTTGGGCTGAAGTTGGAGATAGCCAACTTACTGGTCCTGAACTTGTGCACGAAACCTCAGAGAAAATAGTACAAATCCGAAACCGTATGGCGGCAGCGCGTGACCGTCAAAAGAGTTATGCAGACAAGCGCAGAAAACCGCTAGAATTCCAAGTGGGCGACAAAGTTTTATTAAAAGTTTCACCTTGGAAAGGTGTGATTCGTTTTGGGAAACGAGGAAAGTTAAACCCCCGTTATGTTGGACCATTCGAGATAGTGAAAAGGATTGGTCCAGTAGCATATCAGTTGAACCTGCCAGATACACTCAATGGAGTGCATAATGTCTTTCATGTCTCAAACCTAAAGAAGTGCCTATCAGATGAGACTCTTGTAGTTCCACTCGAGGAGTTGGAAATTGATGAACAGCTACGTTTTGTTGAGGAACCAGTTGAGATCATGGACCGAGAGGTCAAAACCCTCAAGCGCAGTAAGATACCTATTGTCAGAGTTCGCTGGAACTCGAAGCGTGGACCGGAGTTCACGTGGGAACGCGAGGATCAGATAATGAAAAAGTATCCTCACCTGTTCAAACATTCAACGGCAAACACGAAAGGTACAAACTAAATTTCGAGACGAAATTTCTTTCAACAAGGGGATGATGTGACAACCCAAATTTTTGTTTCAAACAGCTAGCGACTTGGATTAATTTTCGGGACGAAAATTCTTTCAACAAGGGGATGATGTGACATCCGGCAATTTCAAGTTAACTCCGTTAACTCAAACACGTTATCTCAAACAGTTATTTCATTCAAACACGATACCACGAACAGTTATTGATTCAAACTCAGTTACCTCAAACAGTCATGCATGCATCACATTTAATTAAGATTAATTAGATGTGTCGGTTTTGCACTAACACTCACGTATCGGTAAATCGTAGAATTACCGGATCACACACGAGTCGAACCCGGAACGTTGGTGATAAGCAATAAATAATAATTCAAGCAATAAATAATTTATAATGAATATAAATTATGTGTTTTTACGTGCTACGTGAATTATCTGTGAATTACGTGAACTTTCGTTAAATCGCGTAGATTTACCGGACTGCTTATTTATCTGCTATTTTATAAAGATTGTATTTTTATAAAATAAATTAGTTAAAGGGTTTTAATTATTAATTAGTTAAAGTTAAATTAAAAGCCCGTAATTACCCAAACCCGTTAGTAAAAGCCCGTACAAGATTTATAAAAAGATTTTTATAAAAGTTTCTAACCTAAATCACTCTCTCTCTCAATCTCGCCGTCTCTCTCTCTCTCTCTCTCACCCTCTCTCACGAAATTGAACCTGCAACCAAGCAAGGATCGCTCATTCAAGCTTCAAACTTGGAATTAGACGCGTATTCGGAATCCTCGTTACGTTTCTAACATCCACACGTAAGTCGTTTCATCCGATTTGATTTCCTTTTGATTATTGCAGTTAGATCAGACCCTAAATCCATCCAAACATGATGATTTTCTTAATGTAGTTGCAAGCTTGATGTGTTTTTGTTGAATATTGTTGATTTATGATGTTTTGCTAAACTCTAGCGATGTATGACTGATTAGTTGTTGATTATTGAAACTAGTAATGTTAGAATAGTGTAGAACATGATTAAAGTCGATAACTTTGCTACTGAAATCGTTGGATTGCATGAGAAACGGCTAAACCCTAATGTTTAATTTACCTTGCTGTCGAACAGGCTCTTCGCGTACCGCGAAGACCCGCGGGCGAGTCTTTCGCGTATCGCGAGAGACAATTTAGTCGGGCCTGATTTTTGGTCCTCTCGCGTACCGCGAAAACCCAGGTCCAAGTCTATCGCGTACCGCGAGAGACAAGTAAACCGGGCGAGTCCTGAAACCTCTCGCGTACCGCGAGGGAGACCCCTCTCCTCTCCCGCGTACCGCGAGGGACATCTCTTAACAGAAAGTTAATTTCAATTTTCACTTTTTCACCCGCTCACTCGTTTTGAATTCTATAGCTTCTTGATGATGGTTTTGTACTTGACATGACATGATAATGTGTGTAAACTTGATTGATGATTATATAACGCGCATGCTCATCATAGGTTGCTAAAAATAGAAACTTTATCGGAACCAAGTCAAACATGCTATGTAGAATAGAATTGTTGTAGGATATGATGATTGCTATGTGCTACTTGAATTGAAACCTGCAAGCATATGATAACAATGATGTGAAACCCGAACATGGTTACTATTTATAGAAACTTACTAATTATGGAAACCTGCCATTAATGGAAACATGCTACCTTTCTAGAACAAATAGGATTTGTTGCTACGTGCTATCGTATGATCAATTGTGTGTTATGTGTTAGTATGCAACTCAAACATTAAAACACAAACGTGTCACCAACGGGTCGTCGTGTCAAACTTGAGTCGCACTTGCAAACTATTTTCTACAACCTTTAACAACAACATTGTTTGGATATATGGGTCTATATCGAACATCACGAACACGCACTTATAGACTACGGTTATAGGTGGCAGTTAGAAGTCCAGCAGTTGCTTCTTAGCTTTCATACTTGCATACGCACTCAGGTGAGTTTCATAACCCCTATTTTACTTGTTTTCCTTTTTGGGGGAGAAAACATGCTTTCAAACATTTCAAACATTTTGGGATTCTGTATTACTGTTTTACCGCTTGCGTACTGAAAGTGCACAAACATACCAAACAAGTCCTTACATTTCGAACCGTTAGTATTGGGGAATAGCGAGGGGATTTTGAGTAGTACTACTGGGTTTTGACAAAGCCCCACCCGAGTTAGTCGCTCTAACTATGATTGGAGGTCAACGGGTGTAAAATTTGCCTAAACATTAGCCAGTGTTCGGTAGACATGGCTGGAGGCATTCAAACATACAAACAGTCAGCTTCGGTTGCGAACGCTTAAAGTAGCAATGCATTAGACTAGCTATCTATCGGTAAACAATAATTACTTTATCTGACAAACATTGAGCATGGGATGCTTGCGTTAAACAATTGGATTTACTTACATTACTTTATGAACTCACCAACCATTGTGTTGACACTTTTTAGCATGTCTTTCTCAGGTCACTAAGGTATCCAAGCACGAGCATAGGGCATGCATGGAGTCTTATCACTATCGAACATTGAATTTACGTTATTTACTTAAACTGCATGGTTTTGGGCGCTTTGTTTTGCGCAACTTACTTTTACTTGCATTGGTTTATGTTTACGCTTCCGCAACGTTTTCAAACTTGAACTTTTGTTGTCTCGTGACTATGAGCAGCATTAGTGGTTTATTTAAATTCATATAGAGTCGTTCCGTGTAACTAATGACTGAGATCCTGATGTGTCACCTTCCAAAACGGTAAAACTCCGTTAGTGGGATTTGGGGGTGTGACATTGAGTTCCATGATTGATGCAACCTCAGGAACAGGCAACACATCAACTTGAGTTGTATCAGAATAATTAGACATATCTTGACTAATTGGTATCTCCGACTCAAGATTTGTAGGAATCTTCCCCTGAGCCTGTGTCAATTTAGAAGGATCATCAACTAACAAAGGATCAGCAGAAGAATCTTGGAAAATAACATTGTCGTCCTCACTATCAGACTCTTGTGTTCCCGAACAAGAAGCAACATTAGGATCTGGAACAGATGTAGAAGGAACAAATGATTGTGGAACCGCAGTCGGTAGAAAACCACTATTCTGCGCATCCTGACATGAATCATATAAAACATCAGCTTCCTCAGGAGAAATATCATAAGGTAAATGAAAAGATTTGAATAAATTCTCATAATCAAAAGCCCAGTCTGATCCAATCGCCATTTGAGGTAAAGACCGATTAGAACAGTCAATATGAAACTATTCTTCAACCTAACGAGTCTCTTTATTATAAACCCTCCTGATATGTTGCAAAGATTTGAATTTGCAACATACCCTAGAAAGATCCCTCCAATAGCCTTAGCACTGAACTTGGTTAGGACATCTCTAACTTTCAACAGGGTGCATGGATTACCAAAAGGTGGTAAATATTCCAAATTCGAGTTTCGATTATTAAGCAATTCATAGCATGTCTTGTTGTGTCGCTTAACGGTCAAGACTCTGTTCAAAACGTGATACGCAGTATTCACAGCCTCAGCCTAAAAAGTTACTGGAAGCTTAGAATCTGCAAGCATCGTACGTGCCGTTTCAACCAAAGTCTTGTTCTTTCGTTCAGCAACACCATTTTGTTGAGGTACATATGGTGCACTGAATTCATGATGAATTCCCTTTTGAAGACAAAATAAACCCATCTTGCTATTTTTAAACTCATTGCCATTGTCACTCCTAATTCTTCTAACTTTCTGTTTGAACAAATTCTCTAAACCCAGGATTAAGAATTGTACCAACTCTGTGGTTTCGGCTTTAGAAGCAAGGAACTTAACCTATGAAAATCTAGAGAAATCATCTGTTACTACCAGACAGTAAGATTTACCGCCAATCCAACTCAGACGCCTTGGAGAGTAAACATGTAGGAATTGAATCTGTTGTAGTAGCAACACTCATGTCTAGGAAATATGTGTCATTTCTCCTCGGAGCCTTCATTAGAATCCATTCGTCAGGAATCACAAAGCTCGGTTTCAAGATATAACACTCAGAATCATTGAAATGAAATGAAAATTTCTTGTCACACACTTGAGATACACTTAAAAGATTATGTTCAAGTTGCTCCACATAGTTTACTTTCTCATATTTGACTTTATCGTTCTTCAAAGTACCCTGACCAGTTATGTACCCGCCTTTATTTCCAGCAAAAGCGACATAACCACCATCAAAATTAATAACATCTTCCAGCAAACGAATATTCCCTGTCATATGTCGAGAATAACCACTATCCACATTCCACGTATTGTTGATAGTCCTCCTTGGTTTCCCCTACATAAACAAAGAAAATCAGTTAGAAATTGGAACCCAAGCCATTGTGGTCTTGGGTCGTCCAAATGGATCAAAATAAACAACTTCAAGCAATTCACAATCAACATTGTCATCAACCTTTGGAACATAAGATTCACAATTAGACCTTCTCAATGAAGACATAGTATGATTAATTGGAAAAACATTATTAGATTTATGATTATCAGATTAAGGTATTTCCCACGTTTTGTCTTTTCAGAATCGGCACCACTCGTTGTAGTGAGGAACACTCTTTAATTTGCCTTGATTATTATAAGGACAGTGAATCAGAATATGACCAGCCTCATTACAGTGTAAGCAAACTCGTCTATCTTGATGATTTATGATATAAGGAGTTTTTCTTGATTTTGATGACCCTTTCGATGAACAATCTTCAGAAGATTTTACTGAACATTTGACTGGCTTCTTTTGAACAAAAACTTGTTTAGTCACTGTTGATAAATTCTTCTTCTGGTTACCAGCAGCAACAAAATCACTTGATTGTAACATTTTGGAAAGTTTAGGTTGATCAACTTTCACCTCATCAGGTTCTGTTAAAATGCATCTATCACGGGTAACATTTTTCACTACCTTTGGTTCATCAAGTTGCCCTTCCTTAGGATTGCCTTCAACCTTTTTATCATCAAAAACTTCATCCTCAGAATCAGAATCATAGATCATATCTTCACCAGTTACTAGATTTACTGTGACAATCCAGACTTTTCAGTTAGTTCCGTTAGAAATTCCGTTAAGTTTTCTGTTAAAACCTAACCCAGTTAACTCAATATCAAACCCAAAGGACCAATTCTGTCTTTTTCTAATCTCAAACTCCAGGGACTGATCATGCCAAGTCCCTAAACTCAATTTATTGACTCTCAAAGTCAAAATCAAAAGCAAAGCAACACTATTGACTTTTAAAGTCAAACCCATAACCGAATCGACTCAAATCCGAATCCCACAATCATTCCTGTTGAAATTCGTAACCGTTATACACTTAATAGCCATAATCGATCATCATTAGAACATTAATCTCAGTTATTAATTCGAATTAAACTCAATTATGGGAATTAAGTTCAAAACCGTCGACCATTATCATATCATTATCAAATTCGTTCATTTCAGTTATAATTCTCACGATTACGCATACTCTCACCTCAAAAAAATTGCTGTCAAGCTTCTGCGAGTATCAATTCGATCGGAAAAGCAGTTAGAGTCGCCGGAATTAAAGCTAGTCGCAGTCGGCTGCGATTTTGATCGAGCACCTTCAATTCGAATTCGTTTCTGGTAACTAAACCCTCCTATAGCTTCGTTTTTATTCCTAGAATAGAAGCCCTATTATTATTTGGGCTTATAACATCGATTCGATCGAAATCAAGAATCTAGGGTTCATATGTTCACGTTTTGATCGAACTCTACCCTAGACCTAATCTAAATTCAATTAAACTTCATGGATAGACTCGCCATCATCCATCCTTTGAAAGCCCTATGCAAATTTGAATGTATAACATCGAATTAATCATGAACCGATTCCTAGGGTTCATCTAATTACGGTTTAATCGAACTCCAATCTAAACACGTTAATAATGCAATTGAATTACATCAGTAGATTCGAAATACTCTAAACAATGATAGCCCTATAATTTCAACATGTTTTAATATCAGATTTGATCAAATCGATTATGTGTTCATAATCTAGGGTTTCGATATTCAATCGGTAATTAAACGATTCCACACTTGTTGTTTTCGAAATTAATTCCACCCACAGGTTCGCCATCCACCGATTATCAAAAGCCCTAAACCCGTGTTGCCATTCTTAGTCGAATTCGTTGGATTTGGGGTTGAGATGGGTTTCGGTTCGCTTAAAGGGAAGAACACGGGGGTGATGAGTGTTAAAACTGTAACATCCATGATTTTCAAGTATTATTTTATTTTATTTATTTTACAATAATGACATTTTCATCTTCAATCTTGTACTTGTGCGACGCAATATGTCACATTAATCACTTTTCTAAAACATATATCAATCTAAAATGCCAACATTTCAATTCTATGTTATTTTCCATTAAAAATATATCATACGTATGTTTATTTATATACATATATATATATATATATATATATAAACACCTTACTACAAAGCATAAGTCAAAATAAAAATTTTAAAGTTTAGTGACATCTTTGTATATATATATATATATATATATATATATATATATATATATATATATATATGTGTGTGTGTGTGTGTGTGTGTGTGTGTGTGTTTAAATTAATAACTTCATATGCATTTAATAAACCACTTTGTAATTCTATTGAAATGAAAGTTACTCCCTTTATAAATATATAAAATAACAACTAGTTTTTTTTTTTTTATAAACCTTATAAATTTTTTTTAAAAAAAAGGGAATTTAAAATAATTAATGTTGAGCCTTGAACCCCCACAATTTGGGATATGAACCCTTTCATTCAATCTTGACCCCATCCTTCACATTTGACCAAATTCAAACATTTTTAACCTAATTTGACTTCCATGTGACCAAGTTTGACCCCTGAAAAGTCAACAGCCCCGATTTCTTGGATTTCAAAGTTGAAATTGACCAAATTCGTGTGTTAAACACCTTTCATGTTTACCTAATCAATCATCGACCACTCCTATTCATTGAAACCTCCCAATTTTTCTACATTCCACGCGGCTAATTTCAAATTCAAACAAACTTTGACTCCACAGAGTCAAAGCGAGTCCAATTCGCTTCCAAATTAGGAAACTAAGACCTATTAATGGCTTCAAATCATGCACGATCAATCCCTCTATGTATTCGAACCCTAAACGCGGCCAAATTCATCCAAAGTTGTTCGAATTAACGCGTAATTGGGGCCGACGGTTGTTACACTCAAATCGCCACCGAATCGTGTAATTGTGAGGAAATTTAACGAATTAATACACACACGCTCCCTCGCACAACCCACTACAACCTCTCTGAGCGTTCAGTTGACTCGTATTACCACTCTGGACTCCGATCGAGCACCAAGAACAGGAAGTTCTTTGACTTAGTCGGCAGCCCTTGACACTCCATCATACCAGGTAACACTTAGTTCATTCGATTCGTAATTAGGCCCCGATCAAAAGCCCCTTATCAATTTTTGTTAACAAAACCCACCGGACGCGATTTGATTTAGGGTTTTTACGGTGTTCATACGGGATTTGTTTTGGGATTTTTGACTAATTTCATTTAGCATACTTATTCTTTGGATTTCATTTTATATCAGCGAAACCATCTAGTCCAACCGGTAAGTCACTTCACCATTGGACTAGATGGCGCGGGTTCGAAAACCCGCTTACCCTGTCTTCTTGAGCAACCCTTTAGACCCAGAACCGGACCCTTTTGCAATTACTTGTTAAATGTTTTCCCATCTGGTTCTGTACCAGACATACCCCCTGTTCTAGTGGTTTGCACTCAAAGAGTTCCTAGAACCAACCCGGGTTCGAACCGGGTGGTTCAAAATCTTTTCTGTTTTGCATTTTTAACACTCTAAAAGTTTTATAAAAACCCTTATCACTTGCAATTTTAAAAACATGAAACAATTAAATTTAGAATTTAAATATTATGAAAAATCCCTTTTACATTATAAAGATCATTAACAAGTTTAATTATCAACTTACAAAAATAAAGCATTTCAAATACCTATCTTATAAAAACTGTGAAAAGATTCTATTCATTTCAATTATTTAAATTAAACCTTAAGTCAGTTATTATTTTTATTAAATTCATATGTACCTTGAATTTACATTTTATATTAAGTTGTAGTCAAATTCAAACACCAACTTACGCGCGTCCATTTCATGAAATGTCTCAAATACTTCCGTACAAATTCCCACACTCAGATTCCGTTGAACCTTAGACTTTGCCTTAGACTTTTGAGCACGTCATTGATTAGATACATATAAATCAATTATAGGTTGACGTGTGATTTAACTAATCACTTGTGCCACCTACTAGTCATGCTATCTACAAGTTATCCATACATGTGAGCATTACATAACCCCTTTTACTCTTTTACACTTTTTAGGGTGAAACATGAACTCTATACACACAATTGCTTATATTTACACATACTACACAAACACAAAGCCTCTTTACATTCATGTATGCAAAATTTTAGCTTTATGTTTGAGTGCTAGGTGTGTTAACTGCTTGTGTGCAATTTATGTGCAATCATTAACTATTCAAGCCGACGGTTAACAATGATAGATCTATTGAGTCTGACAAACCCACCCAGATTGGGGTGATTGTTAACGACAACACATTTTGCATGCTAGTTACAAAGGTTTGATTGTACTTTTGGTTACACAATAGTTGCTCCCCATAAATGCCTTATTTTATCATGTTATGTAAGGATTTGTTTATTCACATCTATATATAAACCTATGTATGCTCACCAACTTTTTAGTTGACCTTATTTTATTCATGTTTCAGGTGCTAATGTGTGATTTTGATCAAGGCTTGCTACATATAGGTTTTGGAACTTAGTTAATTTTAATTCAAGAACAAATTTGTATTTCATGTATGTACTTTGGAATTGGTTTATGTTTGTTCGAATTGAAATGAATTTAATATATTACAATTTAGTCAACCTTGAGCTCTTGAACAGTCCACATGTCCCGTCCCGACATATTCCGCCGTCGGTTGGGGTGTGACAGATTGGTATCAGAGCCTTGGTTATAGGGAATTAGGTTATTAGACACTCTTGACCTAGACTATAACCTTAGGACACATATACTATGCCATGCTATTACATGTTACATGATTACTTCTTATGTGAATATTTTACATTTTATACTAAGTAATTACACTACATGATACAATACTTAATAGTCTATGTGTCACACTACTCACTAACTTTTGTGCTTATGTTCATTGTTATCTACATGCTACCTATTTGATTCATTTAAGTACTATCCTAAGTTTCAACACACACTTATACACACTTTGTTCTTCATACATCCTTAATCTCACACACATAATGTCACCATCTCTCGTGATCAAAATTTAAACTATTAGGCCTAATGCCCATTAATAATAAACAAGAAGCCCATTTATCATCTAAGAAGAAGAAGACTGTTGGAATGAACAAACCTTACCTTCAGGCCTCAAAGGCCGGTCCACAACAATTCCCATCATGACCATGAGCCCAACAATAGTGTTATTAATACATGATGGCTGAAAGAGTGTCTAGGCCCATGAGGGATTCTGGCTAAGGAAAGATAAGGTACTTAAGTGTGTCCTAGTGACCCACCCCTCTTTCCTAGGAATTCTCCTCTGGGATGCATTGCTTATAGGTCAAGTGTATTTCTAAATACTATTGTGAAGACTCGGTGTTATGACTAGTCAAACTCTAAACCTATGAGAACTCCTATATTTAACACTAGGTATTTTATTATCGCTTACAACCTTTACATTGTTTTCTGCTAGACATGGACTCCTACTCTCCTTCCTCCCCAGTATACCGTCCCGGAGCAGAGTCTGATTGGGAAGAAGACCTTGGGTCACCCGTGTATCGGTCACCAACACCCCCAACTTTCAAGCCAAGGCTTAACGTAAGGAACACTGGCCCAAGACTTCGAGCATCTGGATCACCCCCACCCAGAAACCAGTATCAGACACCCCATCTACACACTCGGTTACCACCCCCACTAAGAGACCCATATCTAATGCCCGACCCGTACCATCCTAACCCTTGGGCAAGGCGTACCATGGCACCTACTAGTGCTATGGGAATTCCAATCGATGACGTTCACCAATATGTGAGGACCTTAGAGTTTGAGAGGCAAAGGATGGAGCAAGAGATAATGGACGACTTGCAGGGACAGAGAATGGATAGCCTAGTGAATCAATTAGGGTACCAGAAAAAGTTAATTTCTTCCCTCGAAAAAGAAATGCTGGAGAATCACACGGAAGCAGCTAGAGCTGAGGCCAGATCGGCTACCCGAATGACCGTAGCGGTGCTCATATTGGTGATTATCTTCCTTCTAGTGGGAAGCTACCAGAGACGTTAACATAAATTTATATTTATGGTCTTTAAATTTTCAGTTTGAGAACCATTTCCCCTATGTTTTGAATAATGTTTACCATTTCAGCATTTAATAAATTTTATATTTTTCCAACTCTAAAATTATTATTCATTGATTTAATACGTTGAATGTGAATTTCATACATCATATTTCCACCAAGATCCTCCAAGTATCACATTCTTCATTCAACACGATTTAGTATACTACCGGCAATCTCCTTCGTAAACAAATCATCATATCATATTTAAACAACCTCGTTATTTTCAAACCAAACATTTATCAAACTCTTAAGAGAGTATCAGAAATATAAATTTCCCATAAACATTTTCACTTTGCAAGGGAACTTAATAGAACCTATTTTATAAAAATATTACTTCAAAATGATAAATAAGTATAGTTTTTCCTCATTAAAGTAATTATTTCTAAAACCTGGTTAAATTAATATACAACCGCTTGTTTAGCCAATAAATTTCTCTTAAAATGTTCTTATAATAATTGAAAATTTAATAAAAAGATTTTTCCTATAAATTGGTTATTTATTTAAACTATTTGACTCAATAGTTTCACTACTTCATATACCACCAAGAACAAGTTACAATTTCCCATTTATAAACAAAGATCGGTTAGTTGTAAACACATTTCCCTGAGTGTTTTCAAAACCCCCTCGTTACCCTTCACTTGCCGCTCCAAGAGACGATCCATACCGTGAAGACGTTAACCATCCGTACAAACCTCAATGAGATTTAAAGAGCTAGAACCTAACTACCACCTCTTACACGAACGCAAAGCAACACGTTTCTCCACAACACCTGATCACATGCAAAACTCGTTAGTATAAGTCATGTACGAAATTCAATAACTTACGTATGAACATTCACAAGATACATAGCACGATCACATAACACACGAAACTTGTTCGTTTGCAATACACACGCTACCAGATTGAACACATAATACATGAAACTTGTATGTTTATAATATACATGATACATAACAATTGTTTGTTTGGTACATAATACTAGATTGACCACATTGAACATGAAACTTATTTGGTTACAAAGTACATGATACAAAATTATGCACATTATACAATATACATGATACTAAATTGTTTACATTACACAAGGAAGCTTATTTGTTTACAAAATACATGATACTAAGTGGTTAACATCATACATGAAATTCATTCCTTGCCATATACATGACGCTAAATTGTTCACGTTACACATGAAACCTATTTGATTACAATCTACATGACACTAGATCATACATGAAACTTGGGTGCTACATTATACACGAAACTAAATGGCTTACAATTGTTGCAATTAATTGATTACATTATACACAAGGCATGGTCATACGCTTTGTTCACCAAAGTTGAAAACCATAACACATTGAAGCTACTCGAGGTTTGACGTATTCTTGTTCAAACTCGAGGAAGCTGTAACACTTTAAAACAATTTGGTGTTTGACGTATTCCTTTTCAAACATGAGTAAACTATGAAACTTTAAGTTATACTACCTTGTTACTCTTTAGTTGCTAACAGACCTGCCTATTTAGGGATATAGTTACTTATTAGCAACTCATATGTGAAAACAATAGACATGAACTAAGTGAATTTGTGCCCCTCTTGCCCCGCACACAACGGAAGGATCTATACGGACCATACGATTATTTGAGTAACTACGGGTGCACACGTAATTATAAAAATCAGCGCATGGAAAACATAGTGAATTCTGTCATGTGTTATGACCTAAAACCTATCGTGATATATAACAACGAAACTAATGTGATATGACAAGGGCATGGTGGATACGCCGATGGTACTTCTTATATATAAGTGCTCTGTCATATTATCAGAAGTAGCGTTGTTCGTGTCACGTGAAGTTCTGACCTAGAGCAATGGTTGTGAAATCCTGACAATTCTCGAGCATATTAGAACAAACCCTGATCATCAAATTCCTATCAAATCCATTCCATGTAATGTATTTCACCCGTAGAATTCAAATTATTGCTCAACGGACGTTCTCCTTAAAATTCTCTTAAACAAAAACCCACCGTCATCATTCGTGACTGATTTTGAGAAACAGACCTAAATCTTGTTACCAGTTATACTCCTTGAACTGACAATCAAAGCTCGTTGAGAATCCCAAACTCACCTCTTTCTTGATTCAGTAGACCTCACTTATTCAATTTCAGGACGAAATTCCCTTAACATGGGGAGACTGTAACATCCATGATTTTCAAGTATTATTTCATTTTATTTATTTTATAATAATGACATTTTCATCTTCAATCTTGTACTTGTGCAACGCAATATGTCACATTAATCACTTTTCTAAAACATATATCAATCTAAAATGCCAACATTTCAATTCTATGTTATTTTCCATTAAAAATATATCATACGTATGTTTATTTATATACATACATATATATATATATATATATATATATATATATATATATATATATAAACACCTTACTACAAAGCATAAGTCAAAATAAAAATTTTAAAGTTTAGTGACATCTTTGTATATATATATATATATATATATATATATATATATATATATATATATATATATATATATATATATATATATAACTTCATATGCATTTAATAAACCACTTTGTAATTCTATTGAAATGAAAGTTACTCCCTTTATAAATAAATACATAACAACTAGTGTTTTTTTATAAACCTTATAAAAAAAATTTTTAAAATAAAAGGGAATTTAAAATAATTAATGTTGAGCCTTGAACCCCCATAATTTTGGGATTTGAACCCTTTCATTCAATCTTGACCCATCCTCCACATTTGACCAAATTCAAACATTTTTAACCTAATTTGACTTCCATGTGACCAAGTTTGACCCCTGAAAAGTCAACAGCCCCGATTTCTTGGATTTCAAAGTTGAAATCGACCAAATTCGTGTGTTAAACACCTTTCATGTTTACCTAATCAATCATCGACCACTCCTATTCATTGAAACCTCCCAATTTTTCTACATTCCACGTGGCTAATTTCAAATTCAAACGAACTTTGACTCCACAGAGTCAAAGCGAGTCCAATTCGCTTCCAAATCAGGAAACTAAGGCCTGTTAATAGCCGCAAATCACGCACGATCAATCCCTCTATGTATTCGAACCTTAAACGCGGCCAAATTCATCCAAAGTTGTTCGAATTAACGCGTAATTGGGGCCGACGGCTGTTACACCCAAATCGTCACCGAATCGTGTAATTGTGAGGAAATTTAACGAATTAATACACACACGCTTCCTGGCACAACCCACTACAACCTCTCTGAGCGTTCAATTGACTCGTATTACCCCTCTTGACTCCGATCGAGCACCAAGAACAGGAAGTTCTTTGAATTAGTCGGCAGCCCTTGACACTCCATCATACCAGGTAACACTTAGTTCATTCGATTTGTAATTAGGCCCCGATCAAAAGCCCCTTATCAATTTTTGTTAACAAAACCCACCAGACGCGATTTGATTTAGGGTTCTTACGGTGTTCATACGGGATTTGATTTGGGATTTTTGACTAATTTCATTTAGCATACTTATTCTTTGGATTTCATTTTATATCAGCGAAACCATCTAGTCCAACCGGTAAGCCACTGCACCGTTGGACTATATGGCGCGGGTTCGAAACCTGCTTACCCTGTCTTCTTGCGCAACCCTTTAAACCCAGAACAGGACCCTTTTGCAATTACTTGTTAAATGTTTTCCCATCTGGTTCTGTACTAGTACATACCCCCTGTTCTAGTGGTTTGTACTCAAAGCGTTCCCAGAACCCACCCGGGTGGTTCAAAATCTTTTCTGTTTTGCATTTTTAACACTCTAAATATTTTATAAAAAAATATTTTATAAAAACCCTTATCACTTGCAATTTTAAAAACATGAAACAATTAAATTTAGAATTTAAATGTTTTGAAAAATCCCTTTTACATTATAAAGATCATTAACAAGTTTAATTATCAACTTACAAAAACAAAGCATTTCAAATACCTATCTTATAAAAATTGTGAAAAGATTCTATTCATTTCAATTATTTAAATTAAACCCTAAGTCAGTTATTATTTTTATTAAATTCATATGTACCTTGAATTTACATTTTATATTAAGTTGTAGTCAAATTCAAACACCAACTTACGCGCGTCCATTTCATGAAATGTCCCAAATACTTCCGTACAAATTCCCACACTCAGATTCCGTTGAACCTTAGACTTTGCCTTAGACTTTTGAGCACGTCATTGATTAGATACATATAATTCAATTATAGGTTGACGTGTGATTAAACTAATCACTTGTGCCACATACTAGTCGTGCTATCTTCAAGATATCCATACATGTGAGTATTACATAACCCCTTTTACTCTTTTACACTTTTTGGGGTGAAACATGAACTCTATACACACAATTGCTTACATTTACACATACTACACAAACACAAATCCTCTTTACATTCATGTATGCAAAATTTGAGCTTTATGTTTGAGTGCTAGGTGTGTTAACTGTTTGTGTGCAATTTATGTGCAATCATTAACTATTCAAGCCGACGGTTAACAATGATAGATCTATTGAGTCTGACAAACCCACCCAAATTGGGGTGATTGTTACCGACAACACAATTTGCATGCTAGTTACAAAGGTTTGATTGTACTTTTGGTTACACAATAGTTGCTCCCCATAAATGTCTTATTTTATCATGTTATGTAAGGATTTGTTTATTCACATCTATATACTATCTATGTATAAACCTGTGTATGCTCACCAACTTTTTAGTTGACCTTATTTTATTCATGTTTCAGGTGCTAATGTATGATTTTGATCAAGGCTTGCTACATATAGGTTTTGGGACTTAGTTAATTTTAATTCAAGAACAAATTTGTATTTCTTGTATGTACTTTGGAATTGGTTTATGTTTGTTCGAATTGAAATGAATTTAATATATTACAATTTAGTCAACCTTGAGCTCATGAACATTCCACATGTCCCGCCCCGACGTATTCCGCCGTCGGTTGGGGTGTGACAAAAACCAAATCTGATCCGGATTATGTCGCGATACCCTAGCGGGCGGGACTGGTTAAAAGTGTGTGTTGGTGTGGGAGAGACCCGGGTTCGAGTCTCTCCACACCCCTTTTATTTTTAAAAATCGTTTTTATTATTATGTTAATATAAAATCAATACCCCACATTATTATATTAATATATTATCATCTTTTAACCCGGGAAACCACCCGTAGGCTCGAGTATTGGTTTATAAACCATATTTATTATAAAAAACTTATTTATAAAATAATATTTATATTATTTTCAACCCAAAACTCCAACTAAAAATAATATATATTATTTTCGTCACGTTCATAAACATTTTTGTAGCGTTTCAAGGTTATAAATAATATAATTATTCATATTATTTACACTCGTTACATCCTCGAATAAAAACAATAAGTTATTATTTTTGTCACGCAAGTTAATTGTTTAAGTTACTTCGCTAAACTTAAAAATAACATAATAAATTATATTATTTTCCTAGACTTCTAGTAACGGCAAAACGCTAGAATATATTATATTATTTTGTCGTTCGTCGCGTAACATATATATATCTTAATTATTAATTAAAGAATTCCTATTACCGTGGACACGTTCGTCTACTCTCAGTTATTAGAGCGTTTCTTTAGGACGTTTCTCATTCCGTGTCGTTGTCACAATTTCCATTCTATCCCTAACTTATGTGTTTATAATTTTAGGGCATACGTAAGTCGTTTGAGACTTACACTCGTGGTTCCAACTTATCTCTTGTGTGATACTACCTACGCTATTCAGGTGAGTTTTGGGGGAGAAAACATGTTGTAAATGCTTTTTGATTTTTGTAATTCATTTATGATATCACTTGTAAGACTATGCGTACACATTATCCTTTAAGTCCTCACATCGGACTGTTAATATGAATATAGCGAGGGAATTTGAGTAGTACTACTGGGTTTGACAAACCTCACCCGCGTTAGTCGAGCTAACTCGATTGGAGGTCGAACGGGTGCAATATTGACCTAAACATGCACCATGATGGTGGGAGGCATATAAACAGTCAGCTGTCGGTTGCGAGCATATTAGTTAACATGTTTATGGGTTAGCTACCTATTGATTTATATATTGAATGTACATTAATCTGTTAAACGCTTCTATAAACTGAAACCTGTGAACTCACCAACCTCGTGTTGACATTTTCTTACGTGTTTTTCTCAGGTCGCTTAAGATAAGGCACAGGTGCACACAATAGGACATGCATGGAATTCTGCCTTTGATTTCTGTTTTATTTAACTGTTTGGACTATTTTGAATTGTGTTTGGTTTGGACTTTTGGACTATTCTTTTGGACGCGTGTGTTTTGCCTATTTACTTTCTTTACGCTTCCGCATTAACTCTGATTGATATGACATTTTCATTTGAGTCCCATGTAGAGTCGTTCAATGTAACTAATGTCTGAGATCCTAGTTCGTCACTTCCCAAACGGTAAAACTCCGTTAGTTGAAATTTGGGGGTGTGACAGATTAGTATTAGAGCAATTGGTTATAGGGAACTAGGATTGCATACTAGACTATAACCTCACACATTAGTTACATGTCGTAAACATTTGGATGTTTGGCACTTATATGTTATATTATAGGAACATGTCGTCAACTCCACCACCATCACCTAAGGCACCAGGACATGATGCACCTATCTATTCATCCCCGGAGCCCAAAAGGCGTCGGACTAGTTCTAGTGATTATTCGGTTGATCAGGGTGAACCGAGTAGCGTGCAAGCATCGAATCCTGCTCGCAATTGGAATGCATACCCGCAAATGATCCAAAGGTGGATCAAAATGGGAAATGTCCCATCACCCTACTTTGGTTCCGCTTCCTCATCATCTACTTTACCTAGCTTGCCCTGCACTATGGAACAAGCTTTTGCAGCTTTTGTATTTTACATGTCTAGGGAGTTGAGCATTGTGAAAGATGCTACTGAAGACATACCTGACATTCTACAACGAGAGACTCAAATAGAGGAGAACAAGGTAGGAATTGAGCTTTTGACTACTGAGCTAGCAGTGACGGATCAGGTCCATAACGTTTTGGTGGATCTGGTTACACATTTGGAGACGAGGGTAGACACCTCGGATTTTGAGGTAGGAGCGATTCTGGAGAGAGTGGCTAATCTGGAAGCCCAACTACAGGTAGCAAACCATGCTGCCGAAGGACTTCAAGAAAGAGTGACTCACTTAGAATCCCAACTGCAAGCAGCCCTATTTCCAGAAGACATTCCACTTTCGGACGGCGAGGAAGAACCTTACGAGGATGAGCCCTTAGAGGAGGAGCCACCCGAGGAGGAACCGGTGGAGACCGATGATGCACAATCATACGTTTCTTCCGATGACGAGGATGTTTGATGATCTTCCTATTCTATCTTTCCTTTCCATTCATGTTTTGCTTATGTTATTTCTCTTTTCAACCTAGATGGGTAAGGTTGTTCCCATTCAATAAAAGCATGAGAAGTTTAATGTTTGAGTTATTTATTTTGTAGCCTTACAATTTATTTAATTTTCAAAATATTAGATGTTGTATTTTCTTACTTGTACATAAATAATGTTTAATATGCGATATATTTCTCATTGTTTGTATTTGTGAATAAGAAGAATCATGTCAGGAAGAGGAGGTGGAGGTCGTGCTGGTGACCGGGGTACCATCAACATGACAGCAGCACTAATCAATGATAGTGTGGCTGAGGCTCTAGCAGCACAGAATGCTACAGGTAAATGCTTTATCGATTGACTAATGAGGTCAATTCATCTCTTAAAGCGCCTTTCCTAAGCTCTATAATCCCAATCCTATGTTATTTCTAAATCCAGGCCAGCAGAATCAGCAACCAGCATGCACGTTTAAGACATTTATAGACTGTAAGCCCCACACTTTTAGTGGAGCTGAAAGAGATGTCGGACTACTCCGGTGGTTCGAAAAGGTAGAATCGGTAATTGCCATGTGCAACTGCCCAGTGGCCAATCAGGTCAAGTTCGCCGCTGGAACTTTGGAGGGCCCGACTCTCACGTGGTGGAACGCTCAGGTCCAGATGTTGGGTCTGGCCATGGCAAATGGACTCCCGTGGGAAGAGTTTAAGACGATGATGAAGGAGGAGTATTGTCCTCGCAATGAAATTCAGAAGTTGGAAGGTGAATTTTGGAACCTGAAAATGGAAGGTTTCGAAATTAAGCAAATCTGATCCGGATTATGTCGCGATACCCTAGCGGGCGGGACTGGTTAAGAGTGTGTGTTGGTGTGGGAGAGACCCGGGTTCGAGTCTCTCCACACCCCTTTTATTTTTAAAAATCGTTTTTATTATTATGTTAATATAAAATCAATACCCCACATTATTATATTAATATATTATCGTGTTTTAACCCGAAAAATCACCCGTAGGCTCGGGTATTGGTTTAAACCATATTTATTATTAAAAACTTATTTATAAAATAATATTTATATTATTTTCAACCCAAAACTCCAACTAAAAATAATATATATTATTTTCGTCACGTTCATAAACATTTTTGTAGCGTTTCAAGGTTATAAATAATATAATTATTCATATTATTTACACTCGTTACATCCTCGAATAAAAACAATAAATTATTATTTTTGTCACGCAAGTTAATTGTTTATGTTACTTCGCTAAACTTAAAAATAATATAATAAATTATATTATTTTCCTAGACTTCTAGTAACGGCAAAACGCTCGAATATATTATATTATTTTGCCGTTCGTTGCGTAACGTATATATATCTTAATTATTAATTAAAGATTTCCTATTCCCGTGGACACGTTCGTCTACTCTCAGTTATTAGAGCGTTTCTTTAGGACGTTTCTCATTCCGTGTCGTTGTCACAATTCCCATTGTATCCCTAAGTTATGTTTTTATAATGTTAGGGCATACGTAAGTCGTCTGAGACTTACACTCGTGGTTCCAACTTATCTCTTGTGTGATACTACCTACGCTATTCAGGTGAGTTTTCACGGCCCCCTTTTTATTGTTTTAAACTGGGGGAGAAAACATGTCGTAAATGCTTTTTGATTTTTGTAATTCATATATGATATCACTTGTATGACTATGCATACAAATTATCCTTTAAGTTCTCACATCGGACCGTTAATATGAATACAGCGAGGTAATTTGAGTAGTACTACTGGGTTTGACAAACCTCACCCGCGTTAGTCGTGCTAACTCGATTGGAGGTTGAACGGGTGCAATATCGACCTAAACATGCACCATGATGGTGGGAGGCAAATAAACAGTCAATTTTCGGTTGCGAGCGCATTAGTTAACATGTTTATGGGTTTGCTACATATTGATTTATATATTGAATGTACATTAATCTGTTAAACGCTTCTATAAACTGAAACCTGTGAACTCACCAACCTCGTGTTGACATTTTCTAACGTGTTTTTCTCAGGTCGCTTATAAGGCACAGGTGCATTGTGTTTGGTTTGGACTTTTGGACTATTCTTTTTGGGCGCGTGTGTTTTGCGCATTTACTTTCTTTACGCTTCCACATTAACTCTGATTGATATGACATTTTCATTTGAGTCCCATGTAGAGTCGTTCAATGTAACTAATGTCTGAGATCCTTGTTCGTCATTTCCGAATCGATAAAACTCCGTTAGTTGAAATTTGGGTGTGTGACATTTACTTTCAACACCGTCTTTGGATCAATTTCCTCTTCATGAATAATTTCTAGTTCAACCACATAATTTGCATTGAATGGTGGTGGAACAAATCCAATTCCAGCAACCCTCTTAGTAGGATCAGTATTAGCATTAAAGTAATCCAATACCACAGATGAATTTTCAAAATTTTCCAGCTTTCTATGTAATTTAATCACTCCAGATTCTTTATCAGAAATTTCTTTGTTCTTCTGAGCGACAATTTCATTTCGATTCTCAATCTCAGCATAAGCCATATCCAGATGATATGCTTGTTCCTTATATTTCAATCCCAAAGAGTTCAAATCTCTTTTCAAAGACTCAATTCTATCTATACACAATTTATCATTATCTTTCAATTTTTGATTAACTGAATGCATCGATTTCATATCACAAACTAAATTTGTGTTATCATCCATTACTTTTTGCATTTTATCTTTTATACTAGTGCAATTAGAGCAATAAATGTGACAGACAAAATCTTTTACCTTTGAAGGATCTGACATATCTGCCATGAAGACTTTTGCAATCGGAATATTTTCAGAATCAGCACCATCAGAAGAATTTTGAGTTAATACAATATCATCTTCAGATACACCAGATGCAAAATCAGACTCAACATTTTGTACTTGATCATGCTCTTCATCAGCACTTGGCAAACTCGCACCATCATTTGAGCTATCATCATCAGTTGACTCTTCAGATTTTGTAGAATGAATCTCAGCTACAAAAGCTTGACTTACAGTACCAACTAAATCTTTAAGATAAATATCCCAGTCATAATTTTCATCATTCTGAGCAACCAAAGCAGATGATGCAGATGCATGATTAGAATTTCCAGAGCCAGAGGAGCCATGTGACTGATTACGATTGTTCTGAAAGTTATTAGGCTTCTTCAGAGAATCAAATTAAACTTTTGGTTTCACACATTCTTTGGCAAAATGACCAAAATTGGCTGAGTTTTAACGAGATTTGACAAGACCAAAATTGGCTGAGTTTTCATATAATAACAACTACCATACCAGCATTAAAGCCGCTCCGTTGAGGCTTTGTATAGTTGTAAGTGTCGCTCATCGCTATGTTGGGCGGAGGTTGGCGAAAAGCATTTTACTGGTCCTAAAATTGGCTAGGAAACCATTGACAAGATCGTCGCAATCAAAGATTGTCCGAAAGCCACTCAAGACAGACGAAAGAGAGTTGTGCTAGCAACAGACGAAAGCCATTAGAATTCCAATTGGGAGACAAAGTCATGTTGAAAGTCTCACCTTGGAAAGGAGTTGCAAGATTTGGCAACCTTGGCAAGCTTAACCCTAGGTACGTTGAATCATTTGAAATTTTGGCTAGGGTTGGCCCTGTAGCATACAAGCTCAAGTTGCCACAAGAACTAAGCAATGTACATGATACGTTTCATGTATCAAATCTCAAGAAGTGTTTATCAGACGAGACATTAATTATACCGCCTGATGAGATTCACATAGATAACAAGCTACACTTTATCAAGGAAACCCATTGAAAAATTCTCCGTCTGATCCAAGAATGAACTAAGAATACGGGACTCTCATCTGGATAGAGTAAATCAGTCCTAAAGGTTAACTTAAACTAAGTTTCGAGGACGAAACTTCCTTAACGGGGGGAGAATGTGACACCCGACATTTCCATGTCATAATCTGTACATAACATAAACGTGTTTGCATTCCCAAGTTTCCCGATTGACTTAATTGCATGAATTATGTCCTAAAGTCTATCAATAGCCATGCATTAATTTGTTCCTTATTTTGGTAATTTTAGGAATTACTGGGTCACGTATACGCATAACTCAACTAATACGAACGTTGGTGACAAACCTAAAGGTCCAAAATAATGTCCAAAGATCCATAACACATGAAATATATGTTTATACATTCAAATATATATTTTAAAGTTCACATTTCATAAAACGATTCGTAATGACGTATTACGAAGTTTTCACCGCCTACCGTCAACCCTTAACGTAACTGCACGTAATAAAATATATCTATATCCAATACAATACATGAATTCAGTGTTTTTCACTAAACTAGACATAAACTAGTTAACTTTAGTTTAAAATGTCATCAAAGAATCGAGAACCGCATTAAATTACCGTTTCGAGCCCTAACCGCGATTAACGCACCTAATGACCTAAATATCTACACTAACTAACCATCTAACCACCCAAACTACCCCACCCACTCCCCTTGACCAGAAATATCGGCCTCAAGGCCATGTGGGTCCACCCCACACCCTAAATTTCAACATCTTCTACTTACTTAAGCAATCTCCCATACCCATCTTTCAAGTCATGTCCTTAAAGCCATCCACCCCACATCACTTCTCCATCGTTCACTCATTTATCCACTCCAACACTTCACACCCTCTCTCCCTCCTCTCTTTGGACAGAACACAAACAAGAACACACACTCTCCACTTTGTTCAAATAATCATCCAAGATTCAAGGGAGATTCAAGGGTTTTAAGGTGTTTCTCAAGAAGAATAGCAAGGTTTTTGGGCTTGGAACTTCCTTCTTACTCCTTTATTCTATCCTACTTGTTGTGAGTTCCTATCTGTCTTCATCCTCTTCATTTTTACTAGCACCAAGTTGTTGTCATGCATAAAACTCCATCCAAAAGAATAATGCTCAAAAACTAGCTTAAAGCAGGATTTACATCTTTTAAACAAAACGTTCTTTTAAAAACTCATGGATCTAGTGGTTTCGATGAACAAATCTGGACAATGGACTTTAGAACATGTCATATCTAACTTAAACATCAACCATTTGGTAAACAAGAGTCAAAACAAGTACAAAATTTGAATAGTTGTTGAAATTGAGTGTTATAGAACCAAAACAGTGAGCTGGCAGAATTTTAAACCGACTTTACCATGCCATAACTCGGTCCATGCTCACCCAAACTTGTCGAATCTTAGGTCTAAAATCAATTACAAAGAGTCAAGAGTCCAACCCAAGGGGTTTCATGAAATTTCGTTGAGTTTTGATACCCCAAAATGGTCATACAAGAAAGTGTGTCATGGCTGTCCTTTTCGACAGAATTTTAGCATCACTTGTGAGAGTCATAATTTGGTCATAACAAGTCTAAATAACCTGATTCCACTTTCTAAAGTTAGTATTTTATGTACATAGTAAAATTTGTAGGGTCTTGGGTCATGAAAATGGGTCTAGGTCGGTCAATTAAAAAGGAATCCTCAAGACACTCCAGAACCGAATGCTGCTACCCTCTCTTGTCCGAATAAATATTTAAAAATACTTAAACATGTCAAAAGTTATTGATTAATACATCCCTGTAACCCTAAGACATGTAGGTATCTTGGTATAAATTGTCATGACTAAAAGAGTTCATTTGGTTAATCAAAATGGCGACACACAGATAACTTAAAATTCAGGAAAATATCTATAGACTAGGGTTACCTTAATATTGTAGTTTGAAGTGAATAACTACCAAAACCCTAACATAATGTATATACAACAACCTATGGATAAGCATCTGTTTGTATAACATAAATAATGTATATATGTGTGAATAAATACGAACATGCATCATGAAATTCAATGACAAGTCACCAACGGTTCGTCGGGTCACATTTTCTAAACATGACACTTACGTTTTTGAGTCTAACATATTGGATGGACTTTGTACATGACCGACTTGTATGCTGACACTCAATATTAAGGTCATAAGATTACCGTCACTATTTAGGTCACGGTTAGGACAGTCTCGCATACACTTCGGCCTTGCTAGCACTTAAACATTGAAAGCTCATCAGGTGAGTTCACGGCCCCCTTTCGCTTTTTAATGTTTTGTAAACTGCGGGGGAGAAACATACTTACTGGCTATGTTTTGAAAACATGAAATACAATTGCTTATACGTTTGACAATATGAACATTCTGGTTTAACTCGTTGTAAGTTCACTGCCCCCTTTTAACTTTTTAATGTTTTATAAACATCTGGGAAGAAACATACTTGTACAACATATTTTCTTACATATTTGAAAGCATGAAAAAAATGAATGTTTGATACATTTGGGAAAACATGGAACACTTACAAACATTTTCGTATGATAACAAGAAAACAAGACCCGACCTTTATGTTTGCATGAGTTAACATATATAGAGCGCTGGAAGTCCCCTGACCATCATATTTATAACCATTAGCTATAGGTTAGCATGGGATTCTATGGATAGTACTATTGGGATTGACACCCCCGGTCATGGTTAGTCGCGCTAACCATGGGTCCCTCTGGCCAAATGACCGCATAGTGTTCAAACATTGCTCGTTAGGTATGAGCGAGGGGTAAAACACCTGTGTCATGGTTTGGTTATGCCTCATGTATGTACATATTATTTGTATTCCTAGCTAGTCTACAAATGGGTCAACATTACTTGTTTTGTTTATCATATTCATTGAAACGTTTTCGTGCAGATGGATCTGCCAATCACTTATACACCAATGGTTTTGCCATTTGTTTACGTGTAAATGTTTTTATCAATGTTTTCAAGGAAAACAGTTTCATATTATGGCCATGTACACAGTATCAATGTTTTCAGGAAAAATGACTTATTTTATGACTATGACGTTATCACATGTTTTCATTGGGAAAACTACTCGTTTTATGACTATGAAGTCATCACATGTTTTCATTGGGAAAACTACTCTTTTTATGACTATGAAGTCATCACATGTTTTCATTGGGAAAACTACTCGTTTTATGACTATGAAGTCATCACATGTTTTCGAGGAAAACAACCTTACATTAAACCCGTGTACATATTTTCAATGTTTTCAAGGAAAACAGTTTCGTATCATGGCCATGTACACAATATCAATGTTTTCAAGGAAAATCACTTTACATTGCAACAATCAAACCTGTGAACTCACCAACCTTTGTGTTGATATTTTTAAGTATGTTTTTCAGGTAATTCATAGACATGGCACGGTTGGAATAGGCTAGCTATAATTGGATAAATTCCTACTAGCTGGAAGGACATGGATTATCCGGCCTCAAGTCTATCGTTGATCTAGAAGAACTTAGATCATTGTATTACTTAGTCTTAGTATTTGTGTATGTATTCAAGTCTTAGAAATCACTATTACAGCTTCCATATCGTGTAATGAACCAATCGTTGCAACCTGTATTTATTTATTTATTCATTAAGTAAATAAATCTGGGGGTGTGACATTTTCCCTATCAAACAGTAATTTTTCTTCTGTGGTTAACGTAGATACCGATTTAGGAACATCATCCTTTCCCATCCAAGTATATGTCGGATGGGTATAGCCTTCCAAGATTGGAATCCATAAACTTGTATCAGTAAAAGACATGAACTGATCAAACCGACCTTTCCAGTTAGAATAATCTGCAAGACTTAACAATTTGGGTGTTTTTTGAGATGTACCAATCTCGTTATCGTAATTTAGAATATTAGTCACTTGCACCGTATTTGCCATTTTCAGAAAAAAAATTCCAAGTGTTGAACAAATACTCCCCTTAGGCGAAGATAATAAGTTCACTTCAAATCCAAACAAGCGAATTTGATATCAAGCGAACTTGATAAGTTCCCTTAACCAAGAAACTCCAGTAAGTTCGCCTACTGATTAAGTTTGCCTACTAAGTTCGCTTAAACTAAGGGAAGCGAACTTGTTAAGTTCGTCTACAACAAATATCAGCAAGTTCGCTTGCTTCAGCTGTAACAAACTCATCAACCCAAACACGAACTTATAGCACCGAAAATCATCATTTCTCACAGATTTGAAGGAATTGGAAGAAATTGGACGTAGGATTTAATATTTTATGAATTAGAACACTTCTATCGGATTAATTTCACCAAAATCCACCTCAAATCCATGAATTCAGCAGTAAAATCAGCTTCAAGAACTTGAAAACTCCATGGATACAAAACTTCTAAAAATGATCAATTTCTTGTCAAATTGTACACAAAAACGTCTCTAATCACAAAGAATCAAACACAAATCACGAGTAAAAGCTCTGATACCACTTGTAGGTCCACATGACTCATCTTAGATCGATCTCGTGACAGGACATCTCGTTAACACGGAGTGCGAAATCCTACCGTATTAACGTTTTGTACACGAATTGACAATAGAAACAACATGTAAATAAACTTTCTCTTTGTATTCCACAAAACACAGAGTTTACATAATACTATCAATCAGGTCTTTCTACTTTTCTCTCTGCTCTAGTGTTCTTTAATAGATTCTGTAAATTTCTACTTATAAGCACAAACTCTGCAATAGGCGAACTTAACAAGTTCGCCTGAAAGATGCTTAGGCGAACTTAACAAGTTTGCCTCACATGAGACTAGGCGAACTTAACAAGTTCTCCTCTAATAGGCTAGGCGAACTTAACAAGTTCGCCTCTAGCAGAAACTTGTTCTATCACTTAGACAAAATCTATACAATTACATAAAAATATAAAGACAATAAGACCTAAACTATTACAAAGCTTTTGTCATACATTCTATGTCCTAACAAGTTGCAAAGTAAAAAGTCCTGCAGGCAAGCAAAGTAGAAGTCTCACACTTCGGTGTGAGCAGGCAAAAGAGTCTTTTACTTCGGTGTAAGTAAGAAAGTCTCACCCTGAGGTGTGAGCAGGCAAAGGAGTCTTCACGTTGGTGTAAGCGAGAAAGTCCCACCATGAGGTGTGGGCACAACAAAGTAAAAGTCTTACCCTGAGGTGCAAGCGAGCAAAGGGATCTTGCCTTCAGGCGAAGATCCACATGTGATAGTTAAAATGTTATGGTCACTTGTCATGTACGAGTGAAACGTAAAGAGGCAAAGAGTAAAGGAAGACAACTTAACCGGTTGCCTCAAAGCTAATGTTTTTAACGTAACATTTTTATAATTATAACGTAGAAAAGTTTTAAAGTAAAGTTAAAGTGTTTTAAAGATAGAGAAAGAAAAGCTTATTTATTTTTATAAAGCTAAGCTACCAAAAAGAAAGTTTTATAGTTTAAAGTAAAGAAAGAACTCACTAGCGTTAGCTGACTTTTAGTATGCATGACAGGTAGTAAAGGAAAAGCAAAGGCAAAGTAGTGAAGCCGTGAGGGCTTGATAGCATGGATAGCGGGTGTAGCGCTGAATAATGACATTTCCAAATCCTGATAGTTCATGTTATAGACAATGATTATGTTACCGTTCAATGAATGTTTTAAATTGAAAGACTTTCGCTGTAATAGATTCTGATTTCCGGTTTAAGAACTATGTTTGTTATGTTTTGTGACAACTATGAGACGTACTCGGTTTTGGGGCGTTTGAGTAGAGCTTCACTTGTTCATGAAGGGAATCGATCCAAATTATATAAGGTGGATTAAACATGGAGAAAATGACGAGCCAACAAAAATAGTGATTGATGATCATACAGACTTTGTTGACACCGAAATTCCAACATATGCCTATGAAACAGTAGAAATGGTAAAAGCTACAGAATACAATTTCATAGATGACCATGAAAAGTTTCAAGAACTACTTGCAGACGCTGAGGAGCCCATGTATGAAGGATGTCTTAACTTCACAAAGTTGTCTGCACTAGTTCAACTACTCAACTTGAAGAGTAAGAATGGAGTATCGGATAAGTTCTTTACTGAACTTTTAGTTTTGTTGAAAAAGATGCTACCCGAAGGTAACGAAATGGTGAACAATACATATGAGGCCAAAGAGATAGAGAAGGCAATGGGTACATGCATGTATCAACGACTGCATTCTTTACAGGAAGGAGTACACGGACTTGACAGTATGTCCAAGATGTGGGAAATCAAGGTGGAAGGTGGATGAGAAGACTAAAATAATGTACAAAAATATTCCTGCAACGGTATTGTGGTACTTTCCCATTATTCCATGATTTAAACGACTCTTTCAAGCGAAGAGAACAGCAGAAGAATTAAGATGGCATGCCACCAGTTCCAATAAACCCGGTGTTTTACGCCACCCATCTGATTCACCATCATGGAAAGACATAGATGATAAATTTCCCGAAATTGTTAACGATCAAAGAAATCTTCAGCTTGGCATTTCCACTGATGGGGTGGACGTAAATAGAGGCAATAGAAATCACAGTGTCTGGTCTGTTTTAACTGTCATTTACAACCTTCCACCTTGGTTGTGTATGAAAAGAAAGTTCATCATGCTTTCATTATTAATATCGGGAGCGCCTGGAAATGATATTAATGTGTTTTTGGATCCTTTGATTGACGATCTAGAACTCTTATTTGAACAAGGAGTTGAAACATATGACGCCTATGCACAAGAAAAGTTTACACTACGAGCAGTTATTTTATGGACGATTAATGACTACCATGCTCTTGGTACACTATGTGGTTGCCTTTACAGTGGATTCAATGGTTGTGTAGTGTGTCAGAAAGAAACTGACTGTGTTAGACTTCCTAACTCAGCAAAGCAGAGTTATGCTGGTTACATGAGATATCTACCACATGACCACCGTTTCAGAAAGCAAACAAAGGCGTTCAATGGAAAACAAGAGTTGAGAACTGCTGCAGAGCCTATGACAGGGGAAGAAATATTCAACGACGTTAAATACGTTAAGAGTATATGGGGGAAGGGTAAAGAATCAGAAATCCTACAAACTTTGACTGGAAATAAGAGAAAAAGAAAAACATCTTCCAGACACCAAGAACCGACCTATTGGAAGAAATTCAACTTATGGTTTCGACAGCTTAGGTATTGGTGATATAATTGTGTCCAACATTGTATTGATTTCATGAACATTGAAAAAAATGTGGCTAAGAGTATTGTCGGAACGTTGCTAAACGTTCTACGAAAGACAAAAGATGGATTGTTTGCTCGATTGGATCTGGTGCATTTTGGGTTAAAACAAAAGTTGCAGGCTAAAAAAGAAGGCAACAATACAATACTTCCTGCAACATGCTACACACTAACGAAAGAAGAAAAAGACATGTTTTGTGAAACATTATACAACTTAAGGGTTCCACAAGGGTATTGTTGTAACTTTTCTAGCTTGGTGAGTTGTAAGGAAAGGAAGCTTTTTGGACTTAAATCACATGATTATCATATGCTTATGCAACAATTTTTGCCCCTTGCAATACGATCTATCATGACAGAACCCACAAGATATGCTATTATCAGGCTTTGTTTTTTTTTTTCAAGTGAATATGTAGCAAAGAAATCAAGGTAGAAGAACTTGATAAGCTGTAGGAAGAGCAATGTGTGACACTGTGCCTGCTCAAGAAATACTTTTCTCCATCATTTTTTGATGTTATGGTTCATTTAAGTGTGCACCTTGTTAGGGAGATAAAATTGTGTGGGCCAATATTGCTTTCGGTGGATGTATCCCTTTGAAAGGTGTATGAAGGTTATAAAAGGTCATGTGCGAAACAAAACTTATCCAGAAGGATGCATTGCTGAGGAGAATTTTGCAGAAGAAACAATTAAGTTTTTCAGCGAATACCAAAAAAGCATCAAGACTATTGGTATTTCTAATGATAAGCATAATGATAATGATACTAGGGAGGGAAATCCTTTGTTAGCCGGTAAACCGGATCAAGTTTCTCCAGCACTTTTCTTCAAAGCACATTTCTATGTATTACAAAATACTCCTGAAGTTCTGCCGTATATCGAGTAAGTATTAGTAACATGTTTGTTTTTTTGTTTATTTTTTCGCAATAGGATTTATCAAATATGATACTCATTTATGTACTTGCAGACAACACATGACCTGTTTGAAAAACCAACATGGTGGTAAATGACAAGCATGGCTAGAGAAAGAGCATAGCTTAAAGTTTGGTAACTGGTTACGCAACAAGGTAAATTAAATTTCAGCATATATAATCTTTGTTTTTTCTCTGTTGTAGTTTGTACAAGCTAGGTGAATCTCATCCTTGTAATGAAATTCAGGTCGAAAAAGAGTCAGTGGTCTCCCCAGAAAGTATATCAGAAACAGTAAAGTGGATTTCACATGGAGCACACAGCAACGTATTGAAATACGAAGCATATGACATCAATGGCTATACATTTCGTACAAAAGCTCGTGACGGTAGAGTTCACTAGAACAGTGGGGTTGGTGTAGAGGCAACTGACATGCACATTTCTAAAGAATTAGTAACCTTTGGACAAAACTTTTACTATAGGGTTTTACGAGAGATATGGGTACTAGATTACCATATTAAAAAAATTCCTCTTTTCATGTGCGACTGGGTTGATAATAGAAATGGGGTCAAACAAGATAGTCTTGGTTACACGTTGGTCGAACTAAACAGACTAGGCCACAAGGATGATACATTCATAATGGCCTCACAAGCACGACAAGTGTTTTATGTTAAAGACCAGCTGAATAAAAAAAATGCATATTGTCCATATGACACCTCCCATAAATTATAGAGATTCGTATGCCATTGTCGATGGGGAATTTAGTACTCTAACTTTTCCTCACAATGATAATATATTGCCACCTATAGATTCACTTGACCTGGGTAATGAGTCCCGCAATAATTATTTTAGAACCGACTGTAAGGGTATAGTTTTACGTAATGCCGATTGAACCCTGTTATTACGTTGGTCATTTTATTTGTATTTTTATGTAGTGAAGAATATGTACAAGAACTGCTGTTTTTATAGAACATCTGACTAGAACTGTTGGTTACAAGAACTGAGGTTGAAAATTAAAGAAAGAGCTACCTAGAAGACATGGTGAGGGAAACTACTGGTGAAGTTCACCAGCAATTCTCCCAAAACCAGCAGTTTGTTAGCCTAGTTAGATGCCACTAATGTATAAATAGAATGTTCACATATGATGTCACCACTTTGTACTTTTTTATTCGTAGTGATGAAATCTGTGATGACAACATCCTTTATCATCTTGTTTGTTTTTTGAATAATTGATCATATTACTCCGCTGCATATTGAATTTACTATTTGACAAATTTGGAAAACACAAAACACACACAAACACACACTCAGATTTCAACAAAAGTATGGCTACTAATGCAGGTCTGTTAAGTTCATACATGAAGTGTAATGTTGAAACCAAATAACCAAAATTATTTCCAATGACAATCATCGTTTAACCAGTCTGAGTCTGAATAATGCTCGCCTTCGTCAGGATTATGGTAGTCGTAGTCAACCTCCTTTTCTGGACTGTCGTAAATCCAAGCCTTTTCAGGATCATAGTCTTTCGTATGGATCATGGTACTCGGCTTCTGCTGCTTGTTCATCATCCTTTTCAACAGTTGGTTTTGTTTCTTGCACAACCTATTTTCCAACATGTTTTTCATGCAAAACATTATCAACTTGGTCAGACTTTGAAGATGGTAGTTTTTGATCCATTTGTTTCTTGGATGACCATGTGATTAAGTTTTGGAAAGGGTTTTATCAGAGCCTAAGACCGACACAGATGGCTTAATCACTCAACCCATCTGTGTTGACTTATAAAGCCATCTGTGTGTCTCAGGCCTTCATAAAACCCTTTCCAAACTCAATGTCATCACCAATATTCACATATATGTCCTTGTTTGGCCAAATATAGCTAAACAATGACCTCAGCTCTTTCTGCGTGGAATTCAAACAACATATATAAGGACTCATTTATGCGGACATTAAAGTCTCAACTGTCCTATTTAAAATCAGATGACCATTTTACCATTTCATTAAACATGGTCTAACTACCATCAAACCTACACACAATGACCTGACCCATATTTAATCCACGTAGATGACCAGTTTACACCTACAGCCATTAAACCTACAATCTGACCCATTTAACCATAACTAATCATCATGCTGACCCATGTGACCAACGATGGATAAGAGACCCAACCAAAGTTGGGTCAAAATACATATTATTTCCAAATTTAGTAACATAACATGTTTATTGACAATAATAGTAACATAACATCATAACACCAAAAACATGCATCCAAAAGATAATTTAAATTCAACTGCAACAACTTCTCATTATTCTTGGAACAGACTGTGAATCCCTCTGCTCCGATGATAAACAAGCCTCTAATCAGCAACAACACTTCTGGATAGGCGGAATCAATCCAGAATCCAACGATAACCGAGTAAATCGAATCAAACAATAACGAGAATGAAAACCGCCACATAAACAAGATCAAGCATCAAACAAGTAGATTCCATTGATAAAACAGGTAATTACACTGGCTAAACTGAGAGAAAACTATTGATTACAATATGATCGGATCTAAGAACAATACCAACAATGATTCCTTTGTAAATGTTCAAACATACAACTATATATAGTAAAAAGATTTTGACCGAAAACTGTTGACATGTGGACTACTAGGTTCCAACAATCTCCCCCTAGTCCATTGAACATCAAGACTTCAGTTGTTGTCTGATGTCGGCTTGGCTTCAACTTTTACACGTTTAGAATCCAGCTCTACTAATCTTTTCTTAATCATTTTAGCTTCGTAATGCATCGAGAGACAACTTTCCACCACTCGCATATACAACTTGGCCTCTGTCTTGATCATAGTGCTCTTGTCACACCGAATCGGATTATGATATAGAATCTTCAGATCTTCATCGGAGAAACTGAACAGATTCATTGGATCAAAGGCTCTGACTTCAGGTAAATTATGTTGTGTGATCACAGCTTCATGAGTTTGACTGTCGTATTCCCATTTTATAAATGCTTTAATAAAGATAGCTTCTTGCTAGGATATACACGGTGGACACAGTTTCTGCAGGTTGAACCAGATACTTGTATTGTCTCTTTCCGTCTTTATCTTTCTTCTTCACCTTCACACACTTTGGCACTTGAGGCTGGAAACTTCCAAACTTGTCTAAGGCACACTAATTTCTCAAATACTTCTCAAAGTTTTCAGCATAACTGTTGTTTGAAGGATTTATTAAGTCAAGACGACTCAAATACCTATTATCCCATCTTGGTAAAGACTTAAACTTTCCACTGCTAGCAAAATACTGAATGTCCCCTTAAACCCTTTTAACCGCAAACATCTCCTTCTCGTGATCATACATCCAGCAAAGAATCTGTCCAGTCAATGCTTTCTTTGGACTACGAATTTTCTGGGTTATCTTTTCAATTATCGAAGGCTTTTCTCTGATCTTCCACCACAAACTCTTATCAATAAAATTCGTCTTTGGAGTTTCAGTTGTTTGTTCCTCATCTTCAGGCACTTCAAACGTTTCATGATCACTAACAATCTTGTCCAATTTTCCGATCACTGAACCATCACCTTCGACATACGTTTGTTTCTGTTCATACTCAATCTTAGTATATTCTTTGTTAGTGTCACCTTCATCATCTGATTTTGGCTCATCGGAACCACCACCACCAATACCACCAGGTCCATCACTACTACTATCATCGTAATCATAAGGTTTATCATCATCCTTTCTTTCACCTGTAATAAGTACTTCCTCTTCTTCATCTTTCTCCTTCCTTCTTCTTTCTCCTCTTCTTCATCATTATTTTCTTCACCACCATCTGTGCCTTTATTCTGATCATCAATAAATTCCATCCCTTCACCTTGATAATTCAGCAAGTCATCAACATCAAAAGTTTCTTGAGAGCTATAAACATTTGCTTCAATTACATGAGATGTAATATTTAGTGGTTCAATAGAAGACGGTCCTTCTTGATTCAAATCCACATGATCATCAGGGTTAGGTTGAGGAGTAACATTCATTTCTTGAGATTGTAGACCAAGATGCCTCAATAAATCCTGTACAATACTTTGTAACTAATTGATTTGACTTTGTTGCTGTTCAATTATCAACTGTTGTCTGCTACTTTCTGCTCGTAGCTCCCTTATGTCTCTTGAACTTACTGCTTCTCTTCCTTGAAGATTGGCAATCTGTGTCTTTAAAACACTCACAGTATTAGCAGTTTCCTGAGTTGCAAAGTTAGCAAACTCTTCATCAATCAGGTTGAAATCTCACGATGGCTTGAATTTGTTTTCTCTGGAATCTCTACACCTTTGCCTTTGCCCGACACATCTCTCTTAGCCATACTCTTTAATCTTTTGCCTTCAGGACTTCTAAACACAATACCTTTAGACTGAGGAGATCTAGAAGGCACGGTACTATCTTTTTCAGTCTTTTTTCTCTTCTTTGATGGAGTTTCAGTTACTTGTGCTTCTGGAGTTCTTTCAACATTTTCAATTATTTTCTCTGTCACAATGACTTCATTATGAATCTATGTTTGTACTTCTTCAGTTCTAACTGGCTTTGAAACACCAGGTTCAGTTGATTCAATATTCATATTCTGCTCAACATTTTCTAGAGTTTGTTCAACATTAACAAGTTGTTCTACTTCCACATTCTGATTTCCTTGATTTCCATCACCACCATCATTATCATCATCTTCATCATCATTACCATCATTGTCCTCAAAATCACTATCCAATAAGTCATCTACTTCATCTTCAACATTGAAATCTGGATCGGGATTGTCTAAGAGCATGTTCGGGAACAACAGAGTCTCTGTCCCACTAAACTTACTTCTCTTCCTGATGGTAAGTCAGGTAATAGAGTGTTGATTATCATCTGTATAAATCTTGGATATAGAAGAAACTTGAAATTCTACCTTGGACCCACAAAATTACTAATCATTGCCTCAAAGATCATTCTTGAATAATTGAATCTTCGATGAGTAGCCAAACAAACTAAAACACGACTAAATACTTCATCGATCTGATCAAAAGCAGCTGTTCTTGGTCCTAAACAATGTATTAGTACATGAACTAGATATCTCCACTTCTTTCCGAGTAATGTTTTGGTGACTTGGCGTCTTTGGAAATCACCTTCATATCCCATCGTCATAACGATTCCTGAAACTCTAGTATGGCTCACTTTGTAAGGGAAATCAGGTGAATCTCTAAAGTTTAATACTTCCCGAAGTTTAATACATCCCGAATGACTTGTTCTGTTACCTTGATTGACTTGCCACCCACTGTACTTTCTATCCAAATCTCTGTGTTCCCGTGCTTGTGGTCCACATTCTCCCAGAATTCACGAACTTGATTCTCAAAAACTCTAACTTGTTTTGATATTGCGGTATGGATCCTTGATCTGTATAGAAACTTAACTATCTGCTCGTATCCCCTGGATTTCCTAGTTGATGTAGTAAGAAACGCACAAATATTGTGCCTCTGTTCAAACTTTAATGATTCATAACTGTAGAAACAACGATCAAACAGTTAGAAAAATTCTGAAAATTTTCTGAAAAATTACAACTCCAAACTTTTCGATCGAAAACTCCTGGTCGAAAACATTTTTCGATCGAAAACGTTTTTCGATCGAAAACTCTGAACACAATAGAATCCAACTGAGAACTTTTCGATCGAAAACACTACTTTAAGACCGAAAACTCTAACAAGAGAAAAATTACCAACTTCAGACTTTTCGACCGAAAACCCTTGAAGTAAAACCTTTTCGATCAAAAACTCAATTTTAAACAAAATTTTCCAACTCAAAGATTTCGATCGAAAACTCATGACCAAAACACTTTTTGATCGAAAACCTTTTCGATCAAAAACTCTTTTCGGACAGATCAGTGACCCTTCATTTCCATCCGGAAAAAAATTCGGTCCATTCAAGGACTTTTCGGACGATTCAATCGCGATTTCGATCCATTAATCTCCAAAATTTAATCTAAGGTCATGGATCTAACCTATACATCTCTACGAGTCACGAAAACGTACCTTGATGATCAAAAACTTCGGAGAACACTGATGATGTCACAAACACGAGATACCAATATAAAAAATTTCGATGGAAATATCAATATAAAAATTTCTCAAGACCCAAACACTGATGACGTCACAAACATTTCAAAAAATTTCTCAAGACCGAATCGAAAACTGAGAATGGTGGTGAAAATGTTTTCGATCGAAATATCAATATAAAAAGCTTTCACGATTTTGATCGGAATCGATTTCGGACAAGAATTTTCAATCGGAAACAATTTTGGATAAGACTTTTCGGACAAAAGATTTCGGGCAAGAGATTTCGAACAAAAACTTTGTACTTGTAAAATTTCAAACATTTATTTTATTTGTCTAATTCTGATATCATTAAGACCTGTTCCAAATTTTTAATATTTTCAGGAAAAAAAAAACTGATACTCGGCACATATCACTTATTGATACACCACTTTCACAAACATACACACTTTCAGATTTTGTAAAAACACAACAGACGATAACACTTATTCTGATGAACTAAACACACTTATTTACAAAACACTTTTATTGAAATAAATATCACATATATGTACAACAACAATGAAATATTGTTAGGACATAGAATGTATGACAAAAGCTTTGTAATAGTTTAGGTCTAATTGTCTTTATGTTTTTATGTAATTGTATAGATTTTGTCTAAGTGATAGAACAAGTTTCTGCTAAGTTCGCCTAGCCTATTAGAGGCGGACTTGTTAAGTTCGCCTAGGCATCTTTGAGGCGAACTTGTTCAGTTCGCCTAGGCATCTTTGAGGCGAACTTGTTCAGTTCGCCTAGGCATCTTTGAGGCGAACTTAGAGTTTGTGTTTATAAATAGGAGTTTACAGAATCTGTTAAAGAACACTAGAGCAGAGAGAAAAGTAGAAAGACTTGATTGATAGTATTCTGTAAACTCTGTGTTTCGTGGAATACAAAGAGAAAGTTTATTTACCTGTTGCTTCTATTGTCAACTCGTATACAAAACGTTAATACGGTAGGATTCCGCACTCCGTGTTAACGAGACGTCCTGTCACGAGATCGATCTAAGATGAGTTATGTGGACCTACAAGTGGTATCAGAGCTTTTGCTCGTGATTTGTGTTTGATTCTGTCACACCCCGCCAAGGCGGAAACGCGAGGCGTAACGTTCATGGTTTTTCAAAGCATATAATTATTGCAAACGCATACATACAACTGGATACATAAATTAAGTTTAAGGTTTTACAGCCCAAAATAGTAGTTGAAGTTATAAAATATTAAGATTTTGCAAATATGACCCAAACATTATGGGTTATACAAGAAAAATCTTCAAAAGTAGTATCCACCATGTATGCATGAACCCTACGTAGTGTTATTCTTGTTGTCGCGATTAATTTCCTGAAAAACATCCTTGAAAATGTCAACACTAGGTTGGTGAGTTCACAGGTTTTATATATGAAAACAATGAGCAAACCAATTGCATGAAAATGATTTTTACGTATATGATAAACAAAACAAGTAATGTTTGACCCATTTGTAAACTAGCTAGGAATACAAATAATATGTACATACATGAGGCATAACCAAACCAAGACCAGGTGTTTTGCCCCTCACGAGCAATATTAGAACACTATGCAGTCATTTGGCCAGAGGGACCCATGGTTAGCGCGACTAACCATGACCGGGGGTGTCAGACCCAATAGTACTATCCATAGAACCTCAGGCTAATCTATAGCTAATGGTTATAAATATGATGATCAGGGGACTTTACGAGCTCCAAATTTGTTCACTCATGCAAACATAAAGGTCGGGTCTTGTTTTCTTGTTATCATATAAAAATAGTTATAAGTATGTTCTTCCCCCAAATTATACAAAACAGTAAAAAGGGGCCGTGAAACTCACCTTGAGTTTGTGTATGCTTGCAATGATAATTGTTCTAGTCAAATTTGACTATTCGTACCCTAATTACAAAAAGGGTAATTTGTGTCATGACCGAATGTCTCATATGCAAATTGTTCACCGACTTAGCAAATCTGATTGGTTTTGTTTAAATATCTTTTTAGTTTTTCAACACTTGTTTTGTTATAAAATAGTTCTAAGTTACTGCCCAATGGGCCTGAAACAGGTATCGAAACTACTTAGTTTCGATTGAACAGAACAGATGTCGAAACTTCCTAGTTTCGATTGAGCAAACTGGGTATCGAAACTTCCTAGTTTCGATTGGGCAAGAAAGGTATCGAAACCACCTTGTTTCGATTGATCAACAGGTATCGAAACTACCTAGTTTCGATTGAGAAAACTGGTATCGAAACTACCTAGTTTCGATTGAATAAACAGGTATCGAAACTATAGTTTCGATACTGTAATTTTTTTTGACAGAATCAGTCCTGCATATTTTTATGTTTTAAACTTGAATTCGACACACTTTTCTGGTTATTTTACTTGCGTTCGAACAAATTGTATGTTTTGCTACGGTTTAAAGAAGATAATATGAAAAATATTGAGTTTTTGCCTCTAAACAGATATGATGATTTTTGAGAGAAACAGAGAATGATCTTGACTTCGCTGAGTTAGAAATCCTTGAGAAACTCCTTGAAACTCCTTAGAACACCAACGATGGGAAATTCTATTGCTTGAAGCAGGAGAATGGTGAATATGTGTGGTGTAGGTGCCGTAAGAAATGAGATGAAATGAAGACAAAGAGAGAAGGGTATGGCTTTTATCTGAATTCTCGCAGGCATGTATGGGCTTTTAGGATGTGAGTGAAGTAGGAAGTGGGAGAATGGCTTCTCTGAATTTCGGCCGAAAAGTCAAGGAAGTGGTTTGGGTTAATAATAATTAGATTTAAGTATTAATTTATTAATGGTATTAGTATCAATTAGAGTTCCAAATGGTAATTTAATTCGGTAAATTATTTGTTTTAGTCTAAAAATAAATTATTGTCCAACGTAAAGTTGCTGTAATATATATGTATATATATTTTTCTGGTTATTTAATTTAACCACAAACATTCGTATTAGTCGGTTTATATGGTATGTGAACCGGTAACTCCTAGAATTACCAACTATGAAATGAGACCATGTATGGTTTTTGTTAGACCTTAATGTCCTTGTTTGTGAAATTAAATAAATCACAAAAACAATTAAAATGTAAACTTGTTTATAACATGTACGGATATTGACCTGAAATGTCGGGTGTCACATTCTCCCCATGTTAAAAGAATTTCGTCCCGAAATTCAATTCGTGCCATCTTGAGCTGGTGCGTCCTTAAACAAGGAGGGGTATTTTGTTTTCATTTGATCCTCTCGTTCCCATGTATACTCAGGACCACGTTTTGAGTTCCAACGTACTTTAACCAGTTTGATTCGACTACGTCTCAGCCTTTGAACCTTCCAATCTGAAATCTCAATCGGTTCCTCGATGAAATGCAACCTGCCGTCTATGTGAATCTCATCAGGCGGTATAATTAACATCTCATCTGATAAACACTTCTTGAGATTTGATACATGAAACGTATCATGTACATTGCTTAGTTCTTGTGGCAACTTGAGCTTGTAAGCTACAGGGCCAACCCTAGCCAGTATTTCAAAAGGTCCAACGTATCTAGGGTTGAGCTTACCACGGTTACCAAACCTTGCAACGCCTTTCCATGGTGAGACTTTTAACATTACTCGGTCACCAATTTGAAATTCTAATGGTTTCCGTCTGTTATCAGCATAGCTCTTCTGTCTGTCTCGGGCCGCTTTCAGACGGTCCTTAATTTTGAAGATCTTATCAGTGGTTTCCTGGACAATCTCAGGACCTGTCAAATGTTTTTCACCAACCTCTGCCCAACATAGCGGTGAACGACATTTACGACCATATAAAGCTTCAAACGGAGCTGCCTTGATGCTTGTGTGGTAGCTGTTATTATAGGAAAACTCCGCCAACGGTAAATGAGTATCCCAATTTCCTCTGAAATCAATTACACACGCACGGAGCATATCTTCTAATGTTTGGATAGTCCTTTCACTTTGACCGTCCGTTTGTGAATGGTAGGCTGTGCTCATGTCTAGGCGCGTGCCTAGGGCTTCTTGTAACGACCTCCAAATCCTTGACACGAAATGACTATCCCTATCAGAGATAATGGAAACTGGCACTCCGTGTCTTGCCACAATTTCTTTAATGTAGAGTCTCGTAAGTTTCTCTGTCTTGTCGGTTTCTTTAATTGGCAGAAAGTGAGCAGATTTCGTTAAACGGTCGACAATTACCCATATGGTATCATAACCACTGGATGTCTTGGGTAATTTCGTGATGAAATCCATAGAAATCTGTTCCCATTTCCATTGGGGAATTTCAGGTTGTTGTAACAAGCCAGACGGTTTCTGATGTTCGGCTTTTACTTTTGAACACGTTAAGCATTTACTGACGTATGTGGCAATATCTCCTTTCATATTGGGCCACCAATATAATTCTTTCAGATCCTTATACATCTTATCTGAACCTGGGTGAATGGAGTACCTGGACTTGTGGGCTTCATCCATAATCAACCCACGTAAGTTACCGTTACTCGGCACCCAAATTCTGTCCATGAAGTAAAACGTATCATCTGACTTAGACTCCAATTGTTTGATCATTCCACGTAGTGCTTCATTTTGGATGTTCTTTTCCTTAAGTGCTTCTTGTTGTGCCATTCGGATTTGTCCCGACAACCTCCGTGTTCGTCATGCTACAAGTGTCCTACAAAAACGGGCACTTACATGGTGGAATGGGGAGAAAAGGAATAGGGGTGTTGATGTAGCTATGGCCTTACCTTGGGATGAGGTCAAAAGGCTTATGACCGAGGAGTTCTGTCCTCGAAATGAAGTGAAAAAGTTAGAAGCTGAATTTTGGGATCTTGCACAAGATAGTGGGGAAAGCTTAGCATATACAACTCGGTTCTATGAGTTGAGTCTTCTAGTGCCCCACATGGTCACTCCTTTGTCCCGTTGTATCGAGAAGTATATTGGTGGGCTACCAAGACAAATCCAAGATACTGTCTTAGGTAGAAATCCTGCTACTCTGGAGGATGCTATTCGTCTATCCGCTACCTTAACTGATAACCATGTGAAAGCGGGAACACTTACTAAGAAGGGTACTAAGAAAGTTTCTGAAACCGTAACCCCTCCTACTCACAACAAAGAAGCCACAACCGAGCCCTCTCGCAATAATAGAAAGAGGAAGGTTAGAAATTTTGCTGCGGTTACTCCTGCTGTTCCCGTCAACCAAGCTGCACCTATGGTTCAAGCGCCGGCTAAAAAGCCATATGTTGGAATCTACCCACTTTGTGCCACCTGCAACTACCATCATCCCCAAAACATCCCATGTCGCCTTTGTACTTATTGTGGGAGATATGGTCATACGGTTAGTGTTTGTAGGACCAAAGCTCTTACGGGCCAAGTCAACCCTCCAAACCGAACCGTACCTCAAGTGGCTAATCAAGGTGCTCCGGCCATTGCTAATGGGCGTGCTTGCTATGAGTGTGGTGACCCGAACCATTTTTGTGATCAATGTCCAAGACTTGCAAATGCTAGACAAGGTGGAGCTCGTGGGCGTGCGTTCAACATAAACGCCAACGAAGCTCAAACCAACAATGACGTGGTCAATGGTACGTTTCTTGTTAATAGTCAATATGCCTCCATTTTATTCGATACCGGAGCCGATAAAAGTTTTGTGTCACTTAATTTTGAACCTTTACTTGCAAAGACTCGGTCCCAATTAGAGAAAACATTTACCGTTGAAGTAGCAAATGGTGACTCCCTTACAATTGAGTCCATTATCTATGATTGCTCTTTAGAACTTAATGATCACACATTCCCAATCAACCTTGTTCCAATGCCACTAGGAAGCTTTGATATTATCATAGGTATGGATTGACTATCAAATCATCATGCCGAAGTCATTTGCTTTGAAAAATGTATCCAAATTCCGCTACCTTCGGGAGAAACCTTAAGGGTTTTTGGTGAAAAGCCTTGCAAGGGACTTAAGTTGATGTCATGTACTACCGCTCAAAAGTACTTACGAAAGAAGTACGTGGCCTTTTTGGCCCATATCGTTCAAAAGGATGTTAAGAAGAAGAGTATTCAAGATATCCCCATTATCCGAGATTTTCCTGAAGTATTCCCCGAAGACTTATCCGGTCTTCCACCCGTTCGTCAAGTAGAATTTCGTATTGATCTTGTGCCCGGAGCTAACCCCGTGGCTAGAGCCCCTTATCGTCTTGTACCTTCTGAAATGCAAGAACTTGCAAGTCAACTTCAAGAGCTCTTCGACAAGGGATTCATCCGTCTGAGTCATTCACCGTGGGGTGCACCCGTCTTATTTGTTAAGAAGAAGGATGGATCGTTTCGCATGTGTATTGACTACCGCGAACTCAATAAGCTTACTATCAAGAACCGTTATCCTTTACCCAGAATTGATGATCTCTTTGATCAACTTCAAGGTTCTACTTGCTTCTCGAAGATTGATCTTCGATCCGGTTATCATCAGCTCCGTGTTCAAGAAGATGACATTCCCAAGACTGCTTTTCGAACAAGGTATGGTCATTACAAATTCATGGTTATGCCTTTCGGGTTAACCAATGCACCTGCAGTTTTCATGGACCTCATGAACCGTGTGTGCAAACCGTACCTTGATAAATTCGTGATCGTCTTCATCGACGATATCTTAATCTATTCCAAGACTAAAGCCGATCATGAACAACACCTTAGGTTGGTTTTGTACCTCTTGAGAAAAGAACAACTATATGCCAAATTCTCCAAATGTGAATTTTGGCTAAAGGAAGTTCAATTTCTTGGTCATATTGTCAATGACAAGGGAATTCATGTTGATCCTGCTAAGATTGAAACGATTAAGAATTGGAATGCCCCGAAGACTCCTACCGAAGTTCATTCATTTCTTGGTCTTGCGGGTTACTATCGTCGTTTCATCTCAAACTTCTCAAATATTGCGGTCCCTCTTACCGCTCTAACCCACAAGGGTAAGACTTATGAATGGGGACCGAAACAAGAAGAAGCTTTCCAAACCCTCAAGCAAAAGTTGTGCAATGCTCCTATATTGACTCTCCCCGATGGAATCGATGATTTAGTTGTCTATTGTGATGCTTCTAACCAAGGTCTTGGTTGTGTTCTCATGCAACGAGGCAAAGTAATCGCTTATGCATCAAGGCAACTCAAAGTTCATGAGAAGAATTATACGACGCACGATCTCGAGTTGGGTGCGGTCGTATTCGCGTTAAAAATTTGGAGACATTACCAATATGGCACGAAATGTGTGGTGTTCACCGACCACAAAAGTCTTCAACATATTTTCAACCAAAAAGAACTCAATATGAGGCAACGACGTTGGGTCGAACTCCTTAACGACTACGACTGCGAGATTCGTTACCATCCCGGCAAAGCGAATGTTGTAGCCGATGCTTTGAGTCGAAAAGACCATGTTATGCTTCATTGTGCCCGTATTCAAACCGATATTTAAACCAGTATCTTAGAAACTCAACACGTCTCGGTAACCGAGGGTAATATGTACGAAGAAATGTCATGTGGTGTTGAACTCCTTCTTGAAGCAAAACCCAATGGCTTACTCTATTACTTGAACCGTATTTGGGTTCCCGATCGCGACGATCTCCGTGCATTTCTCATGAACGAGGCTCATAAGACTCGTTATTCTATTCATCCTGGTGCGGATAAAATGTACCAAGATCTTCGCCAACAATATTGGTGGCCCGGTATGAAGAAAGACATTGCTCTTTATGTGGCCAAATGCTTAACCTGTTCCAAAGTCAAAGCCGAACATCAACGTCCATCTGGTTTACTCGAACAACCAAAAATTACCGTGTGGAAATGGGAGAATCTAGCTATGGATTTCATTACCAAACTCCCTCGCACCTCGAGTGGTTATGATAGTATTTGGGTGATCATTGATCGACTCACCAAATCTGCTCATTTCTTGCCTATCCGTGAAGACTATCGGGTTGAGAAACTAGCCCGAATTTACATCGACGAAATCGTGAGTCATCATGGTGTTCCCTTGAACATAATATCTGATCGAGATGCCCGGTTCACTTCCCGATTTTGGCAATCTCTCCAAACTGCTCTTGGTACACGATTGGATTTGAGCACGGCTTACCATCCCCAAACTGATGGTCAAACCGAGTGAACAATCCAAACTCTTGAAGACATGCTTAGAGCTTGTGTAATTGATTTTGGTGGCAATTGGGATTCACATCTATCCCTCATTGAGTTTTCTTACAACAATAGCTACCACACGAGTATCAACATGGCTCCATTCGAAGCTCTCTATGGTCGTAAGTGTCGTTCTCCTATCTGTTGGAACGAGATTGGTGAAGCATAAATCACTGGTCCTGAGTTAATTCAAGAAACATCCGACAAGATTATTCAAATCCGTGACAATATTCGAGTAGCGAGGAGTCGGCAAAAGAGTTATGCCGACGAACGTCGAAAACCCTTGGAATTCCAAGTCGGTGATCTTGTTCTTTTTAAGGTGTCCCCGTGGAAGGGTGTGATCCGTTTTGGAAAGAAAGGCAAGTTAGCACCTCGTTATGTTGGTCCATTCAAAATCCTTGAAAGGATTGGGAAAGTGGCATACAAGCTCGAGTTACCTCCATCTCTTGGAAATGTGCATCCTACATTTCATGTATCTAATCTGAAGAAGTGTCTCGCTAATGAAAATCTCCATATACCGCTTGACGACGTGCGCATTGATGAAACGATGCACTTCGTTGAGGAGCCGGTGGAAATTATGGATCGTGAAGTCAAACAACTCAAGCGAAGTCGCATTCCTATTGTCAAAGTTCGTTGGGAATCTAAGCGTGGTCCTGAGTTCACTTGGGAATGAGAAGACCAAATGAAGCTCAAGTACCCTCATCTTTTTATTGATACTGTTGTATCCTCTAGCTAAATTTCGGGACGAAATTCTCTCAACATGGGGAGACTGTAACATCTCGGAATTTAGTACTCATATTTCAATTCAATGTAATGCAATTTCAAATTCAATGCTCGTGCACTGCCTTATTATTTTGCTTACCGTAAACTAAATGCAATGATTCAATACAAATTTACAAGTTTTGTTCGATTATATACACTTAAACGCTATACAAGTAACTATTTATTTCAAACTAATCAAACCTAAAAGGTCAAGGACTAAAGTTGAAAAACAACAAGAAACGCTAGGTAAGCACGGTCGTGCTTCGTCTTGGCACGGTCGCGCCAAGTGCCTCGGCACGATCGCGCGACTGGTCCTGGAACGATCGCGCCCGGTGCCTAGGCACGGTCGCGCCATATTTGGGTACGGTCGCGCCTGTGTAACAGTTGAAACGTAAATGCAGTTTAATCACCCGATCGTTGAGAATCCGTAACAGCCCTACGTTTCTTTTCCCCTTAACGAGTGTATTACCATTTTCAAATTTACAAACGTCTCAGTTTCATACCATCAATCTCGAAATCTCTCTCAAGCAATTCAAGCAAAAAAACTCGGATCCTCCTCTAAACCCAAATCCTCCCAATCAAGAAAGGAATTCGCATCTCCCGAATCACGTCAAGTCTCTGGACTCTCTAGCCTAGCCGGAATTGCAGCCGAAGTCGCCGGAAGTCGTTATCGCCGTCGCCGGAACTCCCTTCTACCGATCGCTATCGATTCCTTTCTGTTTGAGGTAATTGAATCATCCCTCCCTTTCGTTTCGGTCCATATATCAAAAGCCCCCTATCAATCTGGGCTTTCATTACAGAAATCGTCCGAATCAGAACTTATATTTTTAATAAAAAGGATTTAATCGATTTCACTCTTAAACACGAGTTACATACAATTATTTTATACGAATAGACTCGTATCGACTCAGTAATCAAAAGCCCTATCAATTCCAACACTATAAATTCAAGAATTGTTCAATTCGTGTCTGATTTGGAAGAGACACGGTCACGCTAATCATCTAGCGCGGCCGTGCCTCATGTAGCGCGGTCGTGCCGACTAGCAGCGCGGTCGTGTCCTCCTGTCCAGACCAAGTCATGCCCTTTGGGCTAATCTCTGTTGTCTCTAAGAATCATAGACACGACCGTGTCGGGCCAAGGCACGGTCGTGCCTGTTGACTGGTCTAGTTTGTGCCCTCTGTTGATCAACCCGGTCGTGCCCCGACTAGCGCGGTCGCGCCCGTGGCTTGAGCACGATCGTGTCCTTCCGAGGCACGGTCGTGTGTGACCCAGAAATTGTAACAGAATTATAATTTTATATTTTTTCGATCAATAAATGTTTCAAATTTTATAAAAATATGTTTTCTGTATTTGAAGAGATAAATATTAATTATTTAAAAGTTTATTTAAAAAGTTTATAAAAATTAAATTTATATTTATCTTACACTTAAATGATGTTTTTAAATGATTAAGTTACAAGTTTATAAATAAATAAGATAATAATTATTTATTTAATATTTAAACAAAAATCATTTATTTATTTATACTTAATTACAATCAATATTTACATTATTTCATAAACTATAATCATTTACTTATTTATTAATTTATATTTAACACATGCATTATTTTCATAATCAACAATTTTATAAGAATTCTATTTTATTATTTAAATTCCAAACTTTAATCAAATAATCCAAAAATGATTACTACAACTTTATATATTTCATTTAATACTTTTTATACACAAATTCAACCTTCAATGTTAGACTTAAACTTTGTACACCAACTTGATTCAATATACATTACTATCTAGGTTAACCCGTGCGTATCAAGAACCCTTATTTTATCTATACTCTTTGTTAGCTACATCTCCATACCAAGTGAGTATTCACAACTCCTTTTTACTCTTTTACACTTTTGGGGTGGAACATGAACTCTATACACATTACACATTTACATTTACGCAAACAACACAAGTGCAAAATCCTATTTACATACATGTGTGCAAAATTTGAGCTTTGTGCCCGAGTGCTAGTTGTGCTAACCTTTGTATGCGATTATGTGCAATCATTAACTATACAAGACGACGGTTTTCAATGATAGATCTATTGAGTCTGACAAACCCACCCATGGTGCGCGGTGATTGAAACCGACAACACAATTTTTTTTGCATGCTAGTTACAAGGTTTGGTTGTACATGGTTACACAATAGCTGCTTCCCATAAATGCCTTATTTTATCATGTTTTGTAAAGGATTTGTTTTCAACTATATGCTATCTATTTACAACTGTGTTATACTCACCAACTTTTTAGTTGACTTTATTTTATTCATGTTTCAGGCCCTACTATGTGAGAATGATTCAAGACGTGCTCAATATAGGATTTGGACTTAGCAATTTAAATCAAAATTTCATGAGTTGTTTTATGTTTCTTGTTTGAATTTGGTTTGTACTTGGATTATTTGTAATGGAAATTTAACTTTAATATATTTCAATTTAGTCAACCATGGGCTATGAACAGTCTTACATGTCCCGCCCCGATGATTCCGCCATCGGTCGGGGTGTGACAAGTTACATAAAAATGAAAAATATTTGAGTTACATAAGAATGAGTTTGATTGTTTCATATCATAGGTTACCCATAGTTGATAATAGACTGTGTGATGAATTACTCATATACTTATATGATCTTCTTGTGTGACACCCAGTATTCCAGGTCAATACCCATAGTCAAACTACACAAAACGTAGGACGTCTTAATAATTAAAGATATTGAAGCGGGTATTAATTTCGGGTAATATACCGCGTTAAAATCAATCACATCATCATCATGATTGCTTTGCTTACACAACACTCAAGCATCATAATCATCATGATTATAACCAAGAGTGCAAGCAACTTAAATATCACATCACCATCATTATATCTTTGCTTATACTCCACTCCAGCGTCAAGTCGTAATGATGATGACTTGTTGAGGTCTACACTCAACCCCCGTTTCATTAAATAATTATATATATATATATATATATATGTATATGTATATGTATATATATATAAAATATCTGGGTATATAGATATATAAAGTTTAAACCATTAAAAAGTCATATCGAGTATTAGATCACGGGATCACCTACCGGGTATACACTACCTAAAAACCAATCAACTAAAACATGGAATGATGACTCGTGATGTGACAAGACCCAACCCCCCACCCCATCCCCAATCATGGCTGAAATGTGGGGCCCACCCACATACCACCATCAAATCCATCACAACTCATCATTTTGTGTCATAAGGGCCATTCTCTTTTAAGTTTAGATCCATCCATGGGTCAATCCATCATATCAAACCATAACTAGTAATGATCTTTTTAAATGGAACACTCAACCTCTTTCACTCTATATGCATATATACGGCTCACATACACACACATGCACACACCTCTTGCAATTCCAAGTAAAGATCAAGGTGATTCCAAGTGATTATAAGGATTCAAGCCAACATTCTTCCATCAAATCCTTCTCCTTGCTTGCTTTAAGTGAGTCTCTTCATACTAAGTCTTGATTTTATTGATCCTACTAGTTGTTTTGTGTAGGAGATTCACCCAAATAATGGATTGTTCAAAGAAAAAGTCACAATTTTATACAAACATGTTGCTGGCAGAATTTTTTAGTCAACTTTGGAGGGTTGTATCTTAATCAAAACTAAACCAAAATGGACGATTCTTGAGTCAAAAATTAAGTTTAAAGAATCCTCTGTCCAACCCAAGCGATTTCATGATTTTTGGTGGAGTTTTGATACCCGAAAAGATCGATACAAGAAAATTGGTACAACCTGAGTTTTTGGACAGAATTCTAAGGCCGACTTCATGGGGTCATAACTCACTCAAAAATGGTTCAAATGACTTGATTCCTTTTTCTAAAACTAGTATTTTGTGTTGGCATTACAACCCATATGTCCTATTATCAGAAAACTAACATTTTGACCCCCAACCGTCAAGATTTCCGAGACCTATCCGACAAAACCGAAGCTGTTAACCTATTTGTGTTATGATTTTTGTTTGAAACCCTTAAGCCCCGTTATAAATTATGATCAATACATTTATATGGAGTCAATACACTTAGTTGAGTGTGGTAAAAGTTTCATAAATTATTGAGTTCGATAAATTGACTAAAAACACGACACAAGTTGACGTAAAAACCCGAATACATTACTAAAGGCTATTTTGATGTAAACGTTTTACCTTCCATACTATATATTGTTTTCAACCCCAACCATGAGGTGGTTGTGTAAACGTAAAGACACGTCTTGAGATACAGAACTTATTTATATAAGTATATATATATATATGTGATTGTCACAACTCATCACTGACGGTCGTCATGTCAAAACTGTCGGAAATATAAACTAGTATTCGTGTCGAGTCTAATTGGGTGAATCATATACACGATCAACTTAAACCTTAGAAACATTGTTTAGACCTTAAAGTGTCTTATTTTACCATAGGGCACGGTTAGGTCGGCTCACATATTCACGGACCTTGCTAGTTGCTACTTATTTTGCTAGGATTTCATCGAACACAAGGTGAGTTCACGGCCCCCTTTTAACTTTTTAATGTTTTGTAAACATCGGGGGGAGAAACATACTTACTTGTTATGTTTGAAAACATGAATTACATTTGCTTACAAGTTTGACATCATGAACATTCAGGTTTAACTTCTTGTGAGTTTCACTAATCCCTTTTTTTTCTAAAGTTTTTGAAGTGATTTGGGGTGGAAACATACTTGTAAAAGACTTTTGTATGTAAATGAATGAACTAATGATCTGACCGTATGTGTGTATTAAGGGAAAAGTAAAGCGCTTAAAGTCCTCTGAATAAGTTAGTAACCATTAGCTATTTTAGCCCGGGATTATATGGATAGTACTATTGGGGGTGACGCCTCCGGTCATGGTTAGTCGCGCTAACCAGGGGTCCAAATGGCCGAATGACCGCATATTGTCTTACTCGCAGAAAGGCGGGGGGAGGCACAAAATGTTGGGGTTTGGTTACGGTCTCGTACATTACATACTATTTTGTATTCCTTGCAAGCTTACAAATGGGGTCAATAGATCGGATTAGTATTCAGATTCATTGGTAATACATGCAAAAGAGTTCTGATCAGGTTAAAGTGATCAGGTTTAAACAAAAGAGTTCTTATCAGGTTTAAACAAAAGAGTTCTGATCAGGTTAAAGTGATCAGGTTTAACAAAAGGGTTTTAATCAGGTTAAAATGATCAAGTTTAAACAAAAGAGGTCTGATCAGATTAAAGTGATCAGGTTTAAGCAAAAGAGTTCTGATCAGGTTAAAGTGATCAAGTTTAAACAAAAGAGGTCTGATCAGATTAAAGTGATCAGGTTTAAGCAAAAGAGTTTTGATCAGGTTTAAGTGATCAGGTTTAAATAAAGAGTTTTGATTGGAAAATGATCATGTTTAAACATTGGATTTATGACGGTTAAGTCATGGTAATGTTTTCAAAGGAAAACTACATATTTTATGACGGTTAAGTCATGGTAATGTTTTCAAAGGAAAACTACATATTTTATGACGGTTAAGTCATGGTAATGTTTTCAAAGGAAAATTACTTATTTCATGACGGTAAAGTCATGGGCATGTTTTCAAGGGAAAACTACTTATTTTATGACGGTAAAGTCATGGGCATGTTTTCAAAGGAAAACTACTTATTTTATGACGGCTAAGTCATGTATATGTTTTCGGGGAAAACTAACTGTACTAAATGAACAAACTCTGTGAACTCACCAACCTTTGTATTGACACTTTCAAGTATGTTTCTCAGGTAACCTTTAGCCATGGCCAGGTTGGAATAGGCTAACTATGTTGGAACAATTCCTAGCTGGAAGGACATAGATAATCCGGTCTCACGTCTGTCGTTGATCTATAAGAACTTAGATCATTGTACTAATTAGTCTTACTATTTGTGTATGTATACAAGTCTTAGAAATCACTATTACAGCTTTCGCTATCGTGTAATGAACCAATCGTTGCAACCTGTATTTATTTAATAAGTAAATAAATTTGGGGGTGTGACAGATTGGTATCAGGGCAATGGTTTTAGCGAATTAGGTTTCCTTAGTGACACCTAGGCGCTAACCGGTTACATCACACTAAAAACACCCAAGACTTGAGTATAGGAATTCCAACCGTTGCCGAACAATTTGTGTAGACTATTAGTGTATGGAGTTACACTAGGGTATCATTAACTACACTAATACAATTACATAGCACATGTAATGAACACTTAAACACATACAACAATGTGAAAATAATAAACACTTACAACATGTTACTGTTCGGATTACGAGTCAAGAATAACGGGTACTCAGCATACTGCAACCTTAGAAGATCGAGTTACGAGCTGAGCTTGGGCGACGACGACAACAACCGTCAGTTACCGATCTTGGTATCACAACAGGTTGAACCAATACCAGAATCTGTACCTATACCTGCACCACACCGACAACTACTCTAGCCGTGGAGGCAACTTTCTTTCTAACGTACGTGCGGTATAAATACCCTAATTCATGAGATGCCGAATCAAACGAATAGACTTTCGCCATGAGATGTGGCAGACGGGATTGCACGGACCGAAGGGAATCCAAGGTGGATAAGCAGGACTAAACGGGGGAGAACTCCATGGGTCAGGAGACCCAGAAGTTCATCAGGATCTTGTGGATCTATACGTACATACATACTTGGAGCATGAGTTGCTCGACACTAATTTGAGGATCTCTGTCCTACACATAGTGCCTGACTTCCATACACATTTTATTCTTGAGAGACACTGGTGGTGCCTCTCTACTGTTAACCTAAGCCGGTAACAGCCAGATTCGGCAGACTCATGGGTATTGGTACTCATAATCAAGAGTAATCCGATAGAACAGTACACACTCCTACACAAGTGTGCAAACACGACCTAATGATCATTTCAAATCCTTTTAACTAAAAGCTGGGGATAAAAGAAACACTATAGGGATCAGGCAAGGCAAATTATCATTACGGGTGCACACGTAATCATAATTTGCAGTGCATGGGAACTTTATTGAGTCTTGTTGTCCAAGCTAATGATCAAACCATGTTCTCAGTCAATTGATTAAGGATTGGATCTTAACAAATCGGACTTCTCAATTAGGTACTCACAAAGAACTCTCCTAGTTTTGGGAGGAACGAGAGAAATTCAAATTGAATTCAACCAATCCTTAGTGAATCCTGGACGGCGAAGGATTTCGCACATTCATTCTTTGAGATTTTGCTTGTCAAGATGGCTTCAAATTGAGCATTACCACAACCCACAATTACAATAATTGCAAAATTATTATGGGAGATTATAGCATAATCTCAGGATCTATCGTACAATTTAGTCTCACAATTACTTGAAAGTTACGTCAGGAGTGCTATGCACTAGCTCTGGTAATGGGGCAGAAAATCTTTCTGACCCGCATACACATAGCACCTATGGGGTGTTGTGGAAGCTCGACATGAGACAAGTAGGCAATCTGACATTTCATAATATTGGTCAAACAGGGTTGCTCTCGCAACCATTGATATTCAGTACACCTTTAAGTCCGACTATTCTCCCGATGATGAATAGGTCGGGGATGATGCTCAAGCGAATGCCAGAGAAACCTAAGTGTGGACTAACGACTATTGTCGCATTAACAGGAAAACGACATGCAAAACTCTTAAAGGAGTCCCAAATGCGGAATTTCATTCTAATCTCATTAGTTCATGATATGCGTAAGGGACGTAAGCTCGAGCTATTCACAACAGGCCACTGTCCACAAAGAGTTGAGAAGAATAATTTATTACTCTTTTGTACTCGCACTTCCCCAAAGTTCATCTTGTTGGATGGATCCCAGATTTTAGCCTAGAAGAGAGGCGTGATCACATCTTTCACTCCTAGTTTTCTATAGTTGAGAAGCTCTAGAGCATCTATTATTAAGAAATGATCTCCTGGTCAGTTAGAATACAAAAGTCTCGACGTTCAACACTCATTACCTCAAGTCTATCCTTGTGCTAAGGATTTTGAGGCTATAACCTGAATGAGTGGAATACGTAATGGTATGTCACCAAAGTACCATTCAAACCCTAAGGAAGTGCAGATACACTGAATGACTACAAGATGGCAATTGTAAAACTCCCAAAACATCTCAGCCAACTTAATGGGTTGACAAGCCCATAGCCCATTTTGGGGAAAGCACTAATTCGATGAGACCATTCTCACAGTATCACTATTCATTTCCTCACATAGACAGAATGTGAATATTCCAAACAAACATCGAACTTCGTATGGCTTACATACTTTGAAGGTATGGTAGTCGAGACATGAGTTTACATATCAAGACGCTACAACCCAAAGGCTAGTCTGCCTCGAAAGGTAGTGCGAGCAAAGGGGTAAAGTGGTGATTAGACTCGAAGTTTACAAATAAGAGCTCCCAAGGAACATCAAATCTTAGCTCCATGAAGGCACATGGAGAGGAAAATCCTAGAAAACATGAAACCTGAAATAAGAGAAAGGTCTTAGTCCAGGAAAATGCTTTCGAAAAGCATAAGAGGGACAAACATAAAGTTTCATTTTCGTATTGTTTCATTACTACCCAATATTCAACTAAAACCTGGACACCTCGTCGAGTAATTCTTTCCTAAGATCTATAGTGCGTAGACGAATAGAGGGTATGTGTCAACATACGCTCAAGATTCGCAGGCACCATTCCTTTCATTACCAGGAATGAGCATCACATAACCCTACCATATTGAGGGTAATCAAATAAAGGGGTTCTTGCACGTTTAATATTGTTAGTCGGAGAAGTATTCGCTTTGCTTTCGAATACCGACTACCAAGTAAATGGAATCAAACAATTGAAACCTAAGTTGGATGATACAGATAGAATTTGGGTACCAGGTATCGGTAGCCTATGTGGAAGGTTATGGATGAAGTCCATAAGCCCAAGTACTCCATTCATCCAGAATCGAATAAAACGTATAAGGATCCCGAGGAACTCCATTATGTGGCAAAACATGAAAGGAGAAATTGCTATTTATGTTGGGAGATACCCGACAGTAAAAGCAAAAGGTTAGGAATCACCTGAGTGAACGCAAAAACCACAGATTCCTCAATGGAAATGGGAGGAGAATTCCATAGGTTTCATTACAAATCTACCCAGAACACCTAGCGGCTATGATACTATATGGGTAATCGTCAGTCGTTTGACGAAATCCGCTCATTCCCTACCAATAAAGGAGACAGATAAAAGTAAGAAGCGTGCGAGGCTAAATATTAAGGAAATTGAGGCTAGGCATGGTATGCCAATTTCCATTTTTCTCTAATAGGGACAGTCAAATCATGTCAAGAACCTGGCAGTCAACCTTGGGCACACGCCTTGACATGAGCACTGCATATCATCCCTAGATGAACGGTCAAGGTAAAAGGACCATCCAACTTTAAAAGACGTGCTCCGTGCGTGTGTAATCGATTTCGGAGGAAATTGGGATACTCACCACCGTTGGCTGAGTTTTCATATAATAAAACTACCATACCATTATTAAAGCCACTCCGTTGAGGCTTTGTATGGTTGTAAGTGTCGCTCATCACTATGTTGGGTAGAGGTTGGCGAAAAGCATTTGACTGGTCCTGATATTGGCTAGGAAACCATTGACAAAATCGTCGAAATCAAAGATCGTCTGAAAGCCACTCAATGCAGACGAAAGAGAGTTATGCTAGCAACAGACGAAAGCCATTAGAATTCCAAATTGGAGACCGAGCCTTGTTAAAGGTCTCACCTTGGAAAGGAGTTGCCAGGTGTGGTAACTGTAGCAAACATAACCATAAATACATCAGATCGTTAAATATACGGGCTAGGGTTGGCCCAGTAACCTACAAGCTTACGTTGTCACGGGGAATTAAGCAATATATAAGATTTGTTTCACGTTTCAAATCTCAAGAAGTATTTATCAGACGAAACATTAATCATACTGTCTGGTGAGATTCACATAGATGACAACCTACACCCTGTCAAGGAACATACTGAAATCACTGGCTAAAAGGTCCAGGGAACAGGGTGCAATCGTATTGAATTGGTTAAGGTACGTTAGGACTCGAAGCGTGACCCTAAGGATACATGGGAACACGAAGATCAAATGAAAAATCGAGTAGCGGACCTTGTTCACGAAAATACCAATTCAATATAACATCAACTGAATTTCGGGACGAAATTCTCTCTAACGTGGGGAGAATGTGACACCCAGTATTCCAGGTCAATACCCATAGTCAAACTACACAAAACGTAGGACGTCTTAATAATTAAAGATATTGAAGCGTGTATTAATTTCGGGTAATATACCGCGTTAAAATCAATCACATCATCATCATGATTGATTTGCTTACACAACACTCAAGCATCATAATCATCATGATTATAACCAAGAGTGCAAGCAACTTAAATATCACATCACCATCATTATATCTTTGCTTATACTCCACTCCAACGTCAAGTCATAATGATGATGACTTGTTAAGGTCCACACTCAACCCCCGTTTCATTAAATAATTATATATATATATATATGTATATGTATATGTATATATATATATAATATCTGGGTATATAGATATATAAAGTTTAAACCATTAAAAAGTCAAATCGAGTATTAGATCACGGGATCACCTACCGAGTATACACTACCTAAAAACCAATCAACTAATACATGGAATGATGACTCGTGATGTGACAAGACCCAACTCCCCACCCCATCCCCAATCATGGCTGAAATGTGGGGCCCACCCACATACCACCATCAAATCCATCATAACTCATCATTTTGTGTCATAAGGGTCATTCTCTTTTAAGTTTAGATCCATCCATGGGTCAATCCATCATATCAAACCATAACTAGTAATGATCTTGTTAAATGGAACACTCAACCTCTTTCACTCTATATGCATATATACGGCTCACATACACACACATGCACACACCTCTTGCAATTCCAAGTAAAGATCAAGGTGATTCCAAGTGATTATAAGGATTCAAGCCAACATTCTTCCATCAAATCCTTCTCCTTGCTTGCTTTTAGTGAGTCTCTTCATACTAAGTCTTGATTTTATTGATCCTACTAGTTGTTTTGTGTAGGAGATTCACCCAAATAATGGATTGTTCAAAGAAAAAGTCACAATTTTATACAAACATGTTGCTGGCAGAATCTTTTAGCCAACTTTGGAGGGTTGTATCTTAATCAAAATTAAACCAAAATGGACGATTCTTGAGTCAAAAATTAAGTTTAAAGAATCCTCTTTCCAACCCAAGTGATTTCGTGATTTTTGGTGGAGTTTTGATACCCGAAAAGATCGATACAAGAAAATTGGTACAACCTGAGTTTTTGGACAGAATTCTAAGGCCGACTTCATGGGGTCATAACTCACTCAAAAATGGTTCAAATGACTTGATTCCTTTTTCTAAAACTAGTATTTTGTGTTGGCATTACAACCCATATGTCCTATTATCATAAAACTAACATTTTGACCCCCAACCGTCAAGATTTCCGAGACCTATCCGACAAAACCGAAGCTGTTAACCTATTTGTGTTATGATTTTTGTTTGAAACCCTTAAGCCCCGTTATAAATTATGATCAATACATTTATATGGAGTCAATACACTTAGTTGAGTGTGGTAAAAGTTTCATAAATTATTGAGTTCTATAAATTGACTAAAAACACGACACAAGTTGACGTAAAAACCCGAATACATTACTAAAGGCTATTTTGATGTAAACGTTTTACCTTCCATACTATATATTGTTTTCAACCCCAACCATGAGGTGGTTGTGTAAACGTAAAGACACATCTTGAGATACATAACTTAATTATATAAGTATATATATATATGTATATGATTGTCACAACTCATCACTGACGGTCGTCATGTCAAAACTGTCGGAAATATAAACTAGTATTCGTGTCGAGTCTAATTGGGTGAATCATATACACGATCAACTTAAACCTTAGAAACATTGTTTAGACCTTAAAGTGTCTTATTTTACCATAGGGCACGGTTAGGTCGGCTCACATATTCACGGACCTTGCTAGTTGCTACTTATTTTGCTAGGATTTCATCGAACACAAGGTGAGTTCACGGCCCACTTTTAACTTTTTAATGTTTTGTAAACATCGGGGGGAGAAACATACTTACTTGTTATGTTTGAAAACATGAATTACATTTGCTTACAAGTTTGACATCATGAACATTCAGGTTTAACTTCTTGTGAGTTTCACTAATCCCTTTTTTTTCTAAAGTTTTTGAAATGATTTGGGGTGGAAACATACTTGTAAAAGACTTTTGTATGTAAATGAATGAACTAATGATCTGACCGTATGTGTGTATTGAGGGAAAAGTAAAGCGCTTAAAGTCCTCTGAATAAGTTAGTAACCATTAGCTATTTTAGCCCGGGATTATATGGATAGTACTATTGGGGGTGACGCCTCCGGTCATGGTTAGTCGCGCTAACCAGGGGTCCAAATGGCCGAATGACCGCATATTGTCTTACTCGCAGAAAGGCGGGGGGAGGCACAAAATGTTGGGGTTTGGTTACGGTCTCGTACATTACATACTATTTTGTATTCCTTGCAAGCTTACAAATGGGGTCAATAGATCGGATTAGTATTCAGATTCATTAGTAATACATGCAAAAGAGTTCTGATCAGGTTAAAGTGACCAGGTTTAAACAAAAGAGTTCTGATCAGGTTTAAACAAAAGAGTTCTGATCAGGTTAAAGTGATCAGGTTTAACAAAAGGGTTTTGATCAGGTTAAAATGATCAAGTTTAAACAAAAGAGGTCTGATCAGATTAAAGTGATCAGGTTTAAGCAAAAGAGTTCTGATCAGGTTAAAGTGATCAAGTTTAAACAAAAGAGGTCTGATCAGATTATAGTGATCAGGTTTAAGCAAAAGAGTTTTGATCAGGTTTAAATAAAGAGTTTTGATTGGAAAATGATCATGTTTAAACATTGGATTTATGACGGTTAAGTCATGGTAATGTTTTCAAAGGAAAACTACATATTTTATGACGGTTAAGTCATGGTAATGTTTTCAAAGGAAAATTACTTATTTCATGACGGTAAAGTCATGGGCATGTTTTCAAGGGAAAACTACTTATTTTATGACGGTAAAGTCATGGGCATGTTTTCAAAGGAAAACTACTTATTTTATGACGGCTAAGTCATGTATATGTTTTCGGGGAAAACTAACTGTACTAAATGAACAAACTCTGTGAACTCACCAACCTTTGTGTTGACACTTTCAAGTATGTTTCTCAGGTAACCTTTAGCCATGGCGCGGTTGGAATAGGCTAACTATGTTGGAACAATTCCTAGCTGGAAGGACATAGATAATCCGGTCTCACGTCTGTCGTTGATCTAGAAGAACTTAGATCATTGTACTATTTAGTCTTACTATTTGTGTATGTATACAAGTCTTAGAAATCACTATTACAGCTTCCGCTATCGTGTAATGAACCAATCATTGCAACCTGTATTTATTTAATAAGTAAATAAATTTGGGGTTGTGACATCTTATTCATGATGTTAATCCAAAAATATGTGTTTCAGTTTGCTTAGATAAAATCCAAAAATATGTGATTCCGTTTGTATAGATAAAATCCAAAAATATTTTGTTTCTATCTTCTATGAGAATTTTATTTTTTATTAAAATGATTCGGGATTGGATCGGATACATGCTATAGATGGAAGTTCACAAGAATGTGCCGTGTTGAAAGTGAAGAAATTGTTCATGGCAAAGGTTTAGAGCGAACTTAATATGTTCGCCTGTTTATGATTAAGCGAACTTAATATGTTCGCCTGAGGCTTGTTAAGCGAACTTAACAAGTTCGCCTAATGAAGCGAACTTAATTGTGATTAAATATTTTGTTCAGGCGAACTTATCCTTATTATCATGTTTCACTATGGGAGCAAACTTATTGAGCGAACTTACGTGTTTTTTAGCGAACTTGTGACAATCTGAACTAGGGTTTTTGATTTTAAATTTTCGTGTTTCCCTGTGGATCGGATTTGAATTGCGAATCTTTCTAAGGTAATTTCAAGGTTTTTTATCCGTTAAATCGATGGGAATTTGATCCTTTGACCCTGTGTTCATCGTTTTTTTGACAGCCGGTCTGTGAATGCTCTGATATGGTATCGTTTTATGGTTAAAACTTACATCTGACGCTTAATATTGTTTCGTGGTTGTAAATCGTTGATTATGATATGTTTAATTTGAAAAAAATTGACGATTTGGACATTTTGGATATCTACTGTAGAATTTGTATCGACAAACTGGTTCAGGCGAACTTTTTCAGGCGAACTTGTTCAAGGGAACTTGTTTAGGCGAACTTATTATGTTCGCCTCTTGCAACACTAAGCGATCTTATTAAGTTCGCCTAAGGCTATGTAGTGTTTAGACTTGTGATTTTTTTGTGTGAAATTTTTTTTATGATTTTTTTTTCTTTTGTTTGTTATATGACTAATGTGTGTTCTTTGTCCAATACTTTTACAGATGGCTCATCGTGTTGAGTACAAACATAATCAAGTGGTGTTGTTAGATCCAAATATGTCTGAAACTGTTAATTTCCAAGGGATTATCAACTTTTTGAATCGTTCACGTTTGCATGTGGCCTTATACGTAGATCCGTACATTAGCTTACCGTATATACAACAATTCTGGGATACAGTACATCAAGACACAGATGTTGAACCTCACGTACTTCGTGCTACGGTGAATAATACAGAGGTAGCTATTTCAGTGGACACTATTCGTGCTGTTTTGGCATTGGGAGGTGCTAATGAAGATCCTATGTCTTATCCTGGAACACTGATTATGGGGTGTTTTCAGAGGATGGGTTACAGAGGTAGACCAAATGATACTCAAGTAAGAAAAGGAGGTTTAGTTAGAGAATGGAGGTATTTTATGCACGTCATCATACAATGTTTGTCTCCAAGAAAGGCTGGTACTGATGGTTTGAAGAGTGCATTACAAGCTGCAATGGTTGCTTTGACCCTGAACAAACGATTTAACTTTGCTTTATATATCTACCGTGAGTTGGTCATGCAAATTAATCCTCCAGAAGGTCAAGGGTTTCTTATGTACCCTAGGTTCTTACAAATGATGCTGAATCATTTAATTCATGATTTACCACAGCATCCAATCCGTTTGACTTTGACTCCTATGTCTAAACGAATCTTTACTAATTGTACTAAGGTTAAACAACAAAATGTTTCTTTGATTCCTGTTCCGACTCCTTTGTTTGTTCACTTAATCAATCCTGATTATGTTGCGCCACCTAATGATAATTGGTTTCATCCTAAGGAGTTAGTTCAAGGCCAAGTACAGAATCAAGTTCAACAACCACAACAACCGCAACAAGTTCAAGCTCAACAACAACTCCAACAACAAGTTCCTATTCAACAACAACAAGTTCCTATTCCACAAGAACAGGATCACATTCCTGTTAATGAATCAGTTCAAGAAGATATTGCTCAATATAATGAACAAGATTTGGGTATGAATATGGAAGATTTTGAAAATGACGCTGTGAACTCACCCATTCATGAAGCTGAAGGGAATGTGGTAGATACGAGTTCCGGTGATACTATTTTACCGGATTCTGAAGCTACTGATTCTGATTCGTCTAGAGATTTTAGCTCAGATCATTATGAGAGATTGCCTATGTTACCATTGGCAAATGCGGGGAAACGTATTAAATCTAAAGCCAGAAAACCGAGGCGTAAGTCTGTTCGGAATCCTTCTTCTGGATCAGTACTTGGCAAGAGAACTTTAATTGATGAGAGTTCTGACTCGGATAGTGATGTTATTCCAGTTCCAAAAGCTCAGAAGTTTATGTCTGTTTCTATTGCTGTTGCTCATTCATCACAAGGTGTTGAGGATGCTACTTTTGTTGCATCCTTACTGGTTACACCTCCTACATCTAAACATCCATCTCCGGTGATTTCTCCATATGTTCCACATTCTTCTGACACTGGTCCTTCAAAGCCTTCTGATTCTGAAAGGATTACCTTCCTTGTATCACAGGTGCTTGCTTTGCAGACTAAGGTAGATACTTTTGTGTCTACTGATACTCAGATACATTTAGTTCTACGAACTCAAGCTACACAGATTGCTGACATGCAGTTATTGGTGTCCAAACTTGTTGAGCGTCTTGACGCTCAGGGGGAGTTAAGGATACATGATACTTGTCATGCCGATTCTGTTCAAAGAAAGAATGATGATGACAATGATCCTAGTGGTAATATTGAGGGTGATCGTCAATACGCTGATGTGAATCCAATATCAAGAGAGTCTACATCAGGTAATATTGAAGGAACCAAGAATGATTCTAGAGAGAATGAAGATATTTTACTATTGGAATTCTTTACTGATTCTGAAGAAGAAGAAGCTAAGAAGTTAGAATATCTGGATGATATTGATGAATTATTTGATGATGTTGAAGAGGATGTGATGGATAATGAAGTTGAAGAAGGAGATATTGTAGAAATTGAGATAAAAAAGAGTAAAGATAAAGTTACATATGAAGGAAGTGATGGTCTGAATGTACCGTATAACTTCATCCAAGATGATGTTATTCCTGAGTTTTCTAATGATGGAGTAACAAATTATATGGACTCTGTTGAAGATATCACTACACCTGATGATACTGCTCAATCCAAGATAGATTCTGATGTTGATACTACTCATCATGTGTCTCCTAAGCTGAATGAAGAACCTGTGATGTATAGAAAGACAGGAATGACTAGAGAACAGTGGAGAGAAGTAGTTAACAGTTGGATGAAAGTACTACCAAAGTCACCTATATAACCTGCTCAGAAAGAAAGATATGTGAATAAAGAGAGGTGTATTGGAAGAATCATCAGTTGGTTTTATGATGATAACATGAAGTTGTTTGCTCTTAAGAGATCTGATGGTGTTCAATACTTAAAGCCTAGGATCAAGTATTTCAATACCTTGCCAAGGTGTGAAATGAATGGTCTAGCTACAAAATCACTGATTAATAGATCAAAGTGTGGATTAGTTGATGTGATTGCTAACTTGATTAAAAGAGAAGGTGGATCAGGGAAGTATGAAAGATTAAAGCCACAGAAAGGAAAAAGACTGAAGATTGTAGATCAAAAGACTGAGATTGTGACTTGGAAGTATATGTTCATGCCAGTACGTGCTGTATAGAAGATACCATTAAAGAAAATACCACAAGATTTTCTAGGGAATATGAAATGGTGGTACGTAGATGTGAATACTGGTGAAGTTAGGATTGATGATAAAGATAATAAGGTCGTTGTTAGTTTCTATGATGCAATGAATCTTATTAACTTCTCAAAGAAAAATCAGAGAACGTTAAGAAAGAATGAGATTATGTTTACTAATGAATAGAGGGAACAAGGATTGCATTATAAAAGAATGTTATGGACCTAAGATGAGTCATGTGGACCTACAAATATTCCACATTCATTTATTCTTTTTGACTTTTTCTTTTATTTGATATTTTCATTATCTTTTGGTGAACTGAAATTGACATAGGATCATAAATGCACACTGTATTAATCACACTTCATATCAAATCAGGATCTATACAGTTCAACATTGATTGCCAGTATAATTTTTCAGCATAAACTCATACATTATGTTTCAGCAGATACTGTGTGACGTTTAGGGTAATATTAATCAATACAATGTGTACCCTACAATCGAGATGGAACGAACTAAGACTTAACACAAAATTTCACTAAATCATGATCCAATCACCAGCATGAGGGTAGCGTTTTTAGCATAGAAAAAATAATCCAAGAGGATTTGATTTGAATAAATTTGATTCTTTTTGTCTTGGTTTCTGAGATTGTACGCACGGAATCATAATGATTCATATGAGATGGAATGTGTCAAGAATCATGATTGATTCATGTGAATGAATGTAGATGTGATGTTCTTTGATTAATATGTTTGAATCAGATTGATTCGGGTACGCGGATATCCATAGGATATTGGATATGTCAATTGAAATCACGAATGATTCAAAGGGCTGAACAAACTTACTTCCTGGCTTCCATCTGTAACATCCCAAAATAAAAATGAGAAATAAAGATAACGGGTTTAAAGCGGAACGAATGGGATGAACAGACAAGGTACGCGGGCCGGGGATGGGCCGAGTCGATCACGAGGTGGGCTTGGGGAGGGGAGGCCTCTCCCATAAATACCCCAACACACACACATTCTCTCATTCTAGCATTCTAGAGAGAGAAACCTTAGAGAGAGAAAGTTGGCAGATCGACCCGAGATTGAAAAAGCGTGTTACTCCATAGCGCGTGAGCAAAACCTCCGAATCAGAAGCTCGATACAGGTAAAAATCTGATCTAGATCTGAGTTTTTGTTCGTTTTCGGGTTTTTGGGTTTTGGATAAAAAGATAGCATTTTTACGTATGAAACTTGAATGTAAACATAGATCTAGCATCTAGAACGAAAAGCAAACGTTTTGAACATAAAAATTTCAGATCTTGACAAGGTCGGATCTGCATGCAAAAAGTTAGGGTTTTTGCGTGGAAGAAAGTCCTTGGTACTTATCAAGTACGCAAGAAGCAGGTCCTGCGTACTTGTCAAGTACGCAAGTACGCAAGAAGCAAAGCCTGTGTACTTATCAAGTACGCAAGAAGCGAAGATTGCGTAGTTATTAAGTACGTAAGAACAAGGACCTGCGCACTTGCTAAGCGCGCAGGCATCAGGCCTATAGGTATATTTAGCCAGTTAGTGAAGTCAGTATGTTTGCATAAAATAGAACGAGTAAACCGTTAGAGTCGGGATTGGGTCTGATGTGTATTTAACTGCTCAATACAGATCGTACGTGATGTTGTTGGGCCTTTGTTTAGGACAACCAAGACTAGCTTATCAGGTGAGTTCTAGAAGCCCTTCTTTAAATGCTTTAATTAATGTTTTTTGGGCTGGTGTGCATACATACGAAATGATGTTTTACGAAACGATGTTTAAGAAACGATGTTTTATGAAATGATGTTAACGGAATGATGTTTACGAAGGATGATGTTTATGAAATGTTTTGCCAAATTAAGTTTATGAAAGGTTTACGAATGAAACATTGTTTAATAAGACGTATGAATGCTTTAACTAAAATGAGGTAAAGGTTTTATGAAAGTCACGAATGAACGAACCTGCCACGAGTTCCTACGGGAGGTAGGGTTTGTATGTATGTATTGGCCTCCCTTACAGGGGGCCATTGTGGCTGGCTAACGGTTGTACAACTGGTTGAGGATGGTGTGACGACGGTCACCCATGGGATTACCAGGATCCCGATGGAAGGTACTATTCCTTGAGGGGAAAGAGTGCCTAAGTTATGTTCTATCTACCTAGAGGTAACGAGCCTTAGGAGACATATGTTTGGTCTACCTAGAGGCAACGAGCCTTAGGAGACATATGTTTAGTCCACCTAGAGGTAATGAGCCTTAGGAGACCTGGGTGACAGATGACTTAGAGGTAACGAGCCTTAAGTTCATCCGCTGGTATGCCACGTATGGAATTGACGGTTACAAGAAGGCGCAGATTCGGTTCATGTTGACTTATGTTATGATGCTATGTTTCGATGTTATGATGAGGTTAAGTTATTGCATGTTTTATGTACGCTTTTGTTAAATAAATGTATGTTATGTTTTTGGCAAAATGTTTATGTTAAGGTTTTATGTAAAGCTAGAACTCACCAGCGTAGCTGACTTTTAGTATGCATATTCAGGTTAAGGCAGGTATGGAAGTTGATCGGGGATGTTTGGCTGGCGAAAGGAGTTACCCGGTTGATCATGAGGACTGGCATCCCATTATAAGTTGTTTATGTTATGTTTATGTAATTGACAATGATATGCTTCCGCATGTTTGAACAAGTTTTAATTATGTTGAATGAATTATTCCGCTGCGTTATTTGATATTCAAGTTTAAGAACTGTTTGTGAATGTGTAAATCCAACAAGTGATCCCGGGTTTTGGGGCCTTACACCATCCGAGATTTTCACTAGAACCATCAACTGAATAAAAGGTGTTTAACTCTAAATCGTATATTTTACGGGTATAGTCAAAAGAGCAAACAAATTGTGCTAAGAACTCATCAAGATCTTGGTCTCATGGTATGACTGGATTCATTTTGCATTCAAATGATGAAAGTACCGATACTCGACGTGGGTAAAATACAAAGATTGCAATTTAGTTAATCACACAAATATCGCCTAATTTATAAATGCAGAGCATACCGACATATCAATAGTCGTAACCGATGTCACCATTATATCCAATTCATACGTAAGCTCAGTATACAAATATACTATCATTTCCTATTTGCATGTCAATCAGTCACACATTATAAAGCACAATAACAAACAGCATAACAAAATTTTCAATTTTTAGGATCTCATAATAATCACATAGTACTAACACTTATTTTCTTTTTCATTAATTTTCTTTTTCATTAATTTTCATTTTCATTAATTTTCATTTTCTTTTATTTTCCCCGTAAAATTATGATTTAATATATAACAAAACACAATAACTACAAATACAAATACTCACAACACAATTTTAACACTAAAAGAAAATCCTTTTAAGGAACATATATGGTCTTTCAATCAAAATCGGACTTTATTCAGAAAATTTTTTTTAATTTTTTTTATTTATATTTAATTTTTTTTATATTTTTTTTAACATCAAACGACACTCAGAATGATATCATTCCCAACATTTCTACCAGAGAGTTAAACCGATCAGTTGAAAATGTTTTTTTGTAAAAATGTCAGCTTTTTGCTCTAAGGTATCAACGTGGACCACCTTAATCAGACCATTATCAAAACAATCACGAATAAAATGTAACCTGATTGCGATATGCTTTGTTTTCGAATGCTGAATTGGAATCTTTACTATGCCTAAACAACTTCATTGTCACAATAAATCGGGGTCTCAAAGAAATTGATTCCAAAATCCAAAAGTTGATGTTGAATCCAAATAACCTGTGAACAACAGCTCGAAGCGGCTGTGTATTCTGCCTCAGCAGTTGAAGTGGACACATTTGTTTGATTCTTGCATTTCCACGACACTAACCACTCCCCTAAAAACTGACATCCGCCAGATGTGGATTTCCTGTTTAAATTGCTACCACCATAATCACTGTCAGTGTAAGCATAAAAATTAAATTCGGATTCAGACGGATACCACCAGCCAAGGTTAACATGACCCTTAAGATACCGAATTATCCTTTTAACAGCATATTCATGGAATTCTTTTGGAGCAGACTGATATCGAGCACAAGAACAAACAGCAAACATTATATCAGGCCGACTTGCAGTTAGATATATCAACGAGCCAATCATGGAGCGATACAACTTTTGATTAACTTCAACACCGGGCGGATCCACTGTGAGCGGTTCATGAGGAGCAATGGGGGTGGATGCTGCTTTGTAATCACTCATATTAAACTTTGTCAGAATATCCTTAACATATTTGGCCTGATGAATGAGAATTCCCGCATCAGATTGTTCCACTTGCAACCCTAGAAAGAACTGCATTTAACCCATCGGACTCACTTCAAATTTTAGCTTCATGACAATCTCGAAATCACGATAAATATTCTCATTTGTCGAGCCGTAGATAATATCATCAACATAAATTTGAACTATCAACAGATCGGAATCAAACTTCTTCAAAAATAATGTCTTGTCAATGATGCCACGAACGAATTCATTTGTTGTAAGATGTGTCGACAAGGTTTCATACCACGCACGAGGCACTTGATGCAAACCATACAATGCCTTATCGAGTTTGTACACCTGGAACGGATGATCAGGATCTTCGAAACCAGGTGGTTGATTAACATATACTTCTTCTTTTACAACCCCGTAAAGAAATGTAGTCTTCACATTCATTTGATACACCTTAAACTTCAGATGAAGCATAGGATAAAAAGATACGAATAGCTTCAATCCTAGCAATAGGAGCAAATACATCATCATAATCCAATTCTTCCTGATAAAAACCTTGAACAACGAGCTGAGCCTTGTTCCGAACCACAATACCACGATCGTCTTTCTTATTTTTAAAACCCTACTTAGTACCGATCGGGTACTTACCATCAGGAAGATCTACAAGATGCCAAACATTAAGCTTTTTAAACTGAAGAAGTTCCTCTTGCATTGCTTCAATCCAGTTTGGATCTTGAAGGGAAATTATAACATTCTTTGGTTCTTCTTGTGATAAGAAGCAGGAATATAGACAAACATTGATATTTCCTTATTGGCTTCTTGTTTTAACACCATCTTCAATTGAACCAATGATGTCTTCGACCAGATGAGCTGAATGAATTCTAAGAGTCGGAATATCATCAACCTAAATTGATTCTGGCATATTAGTATCATTGAGATCAGGGGATTGGTCACTAGAATCATTAACACTAGAAGAATTTGACAAATTTACATCCTCAGCTGAAACATTAGAATTCTCTAGCTGATCTTCATATACAGCTGGTTCATCATAAGTAACAGGAACTTGTACCTCAGAATCAGCATTTGTAACTGAAAATTCAATAGATTCTTCTTGTGTTTGTGTAGATGAAGTACCAGCTTCAGAACTTTCATTTTGAATTGGTACTAGTTGTGGACCAACCATGAAATCGTTAACAGTTTGATCAAGCCTGGTTAAAGACTCATCAACTGAATTTGAAAAACTTGAATCAACAGAATCACATACAAATTGTTTATCAAAAGTCTTGAAAATAATGGCCGCATCAAAGAACCATTCTGGCCCACTTTGAACAGGAGGAACATTCGATTCTTGCCATTCCACGTAATAAGATTCTTGAACAATCTTTGTTCTCTTGTTATAAACTCTGAACACTTTCTGAAATGAAGAGTATCCCAAAAGTAACATTCATCGGCCACTGTAGCAAACTTTGGCAATAAATCTTGAGTGTTCAGAAGTGTACACGTGTATCCAAAAGCTCTGAAAAACTTGATATATGGCTTTCTTTAAAAAAATAACTCATATGAAGTCTTTGTATATTGCTTCACCATGAGAACTCTGTTCAATACATAACAAGCCGTGTTCACTGCTTCTGCCCAGAAAATTATGGATAACTTTGAATCCACGAGCATTGTACGAGCCGCTTCAATTAAAGTTCTATTCTTTCTTTCAGCCACTCCATTTTGTTGCGGAGTCCTTGCTGCACTAAATTGATGAGTTATGCCTTTTTTCTGCAAAAAATGAATTTATCAGTTTATTTTTAAACTCGGTTCCATTATCACTGCGAATAATTGACACTTTGCTATCACAGATGTTTTCGATTCGCTTTACAAAGTCAATTATCGTTTCAGGTGTTTCAAACTTTTGTTGTAAGGAAGAACACCCAAGAAAATCTGGAAAAATCATCTGTGATAACAAGACAATAAGATTTCTTCACAATACTCTTGACTCGAACTGGACCGAATAAATCCATATGAATAAGAAATAAAGGTCGAGTAAATGTTGTCACTATCTTGATCGGATGGGATTTCTTGTGATGTTTACTCTTCGCACATGACATACAATTTTCTTGAATTATAAACTCTTTTCTGGGTAACCCTCGCACCAGATCTTTATGAACCACATTGTTCATATTTTTCAGATTCACATGATCCATTCGACGATGCCACAGATAAGATTCAGCCAGTGGCCTTTGACAACAAACAATATACGCTTACTGGTGTTGAATGGTCAATCATATCTACCATGTAAGTGTTGAACTTTCTTGGAGCACGCATCAAAATCATATCTTCAGAAATAAACAGTCCTGGCTTTAAGAACAAGCATTCTTTTGCTGTAAAATGAACCGGTATGTCCTCGTCGCATACTTGTGAAACACTAAGGAGATTAGATACCAATTGAGACACAAAGTTGACTTTCTCAAGAGTGATTAGATCATTTGAAACTGTTCCCTGACAAGTAATCTTTCCACCCTTTTTATCTCCAGCGAAAGCAACGAAACCACCATCAAAGGATCGAAAATCATTCAGAATCACTCTTTGTCCCGTCATATGCCTTAAGCAACCGCTATCAACATGCCAAGCATTATTAATAGTCCTCCCGGTTTGACTCTGCACATTTTAAGACATTTTAATGAGAAACAGGTACCAGATCATCTTTTACCCGGGTTGACTTTGACTTTTTACAGTCTTAGTCACCACGACTTGTTCCTTCAAATTCACAACATTCTTTGTTCCAACGATATGTGAAGTTTGTTCAATTTTAACTTTCCAAAAACAACCAACATTTTTCTCATTTTTCTTAGTAAATTTTTCTTTAGCAAAATAACTTGGTTGGTTAGTTTTCTTCACATATCTTGAACTGTTTTGGACCTTTTTATACACAAATTTGGGTAACACATAATCACGACAAGCATTTGAATAAAATTCATTACAATCTCTAGAAAGCAAGTAATCACGACTGTAACGATGAATCACTCCGGACTCAGACACACTGTCGTTCTCAGACGCCTTCTTGTATGTCACACCCCAACCGACGGCGGAATACGTCGGGGCGAGACATGTAGACTGTTCAAAAGCTCATGATCAAACTAAATTACATCATTTTATTAAATGATTTAAATGTACAGTTACATATTGATTAGACAATAAAAACTACAACAATTTTATTTGTCACTAGGTCCATATGCTCCTAAGTGATGAACTTGTACTTCAAACAATTCCACCTAAAACATTTTTAAAATGGGAGGGTCAACTATAAATAGTTGGTGAGCATAGATAAGTTTAGATATCTCATGTAGTTTTCAAATGGTTTATATAATTCTTATGACACAAGGTAAATAAGGCATTTTATGGATAATATATAGTTGAAACTAGGTGTACAATCAAACCTTGTGACTGAGGCATAACACGCAGGTTACCCTAATGTAATTGTCGGTAACAAACACCCTACCCGGGTGGGTTTGTTAGACACAATAGATCTATCAATGTTAACCATTGGCTTATACTGAGTTAATGATTGTACGAGTGTATGTCATGTATATGTAGTTCAACTCATAGCATTCAATCACAAAAGCACAAATTATACAAATAGTCATAATGTAGAATTGTATATTGTAATTGCAAATAGTTTTCAATGCAAAACATGTTTCACCCTAAAATGTACAAAAATGAAAAGGGGCTATGTAATACTCACCTTGAATAGTAGAGATTTGGACTTGTAACTTGTAGCAACAAGAATAAAGGATACCCTAAGTTAAATAAGATATGTTATTTAATGTAATACTACTATTTATGCGAATTGTAATACTACTATTTATGAAAGAAATACAATTTAGTAAGATTAATTACCAAACGAATGATTATCGTATTACTACTAATACCATTTTATTAGTAAAAGGAATAATATGGTAAATATAGTAATGAAACAATTATTAAAAATTATATTATTAGTAACACTAATAAAATCGTATTATTAACATTAATGCGTTATAGATCGTGTCCTTAATAAACATATCATTGATAATTTCAAAATAATGAAAATGGTATTATTTAATTGCGAACGTTTATTTACCAAAAGGTAGTGTTAATTTATAATAGTTTACTTATAGAATATATATATACACACATTTAATTAAAATAACAAATAGTTAAACCTTGAGAAAAGAAAATAATCTAATAAGGTTCATTTACTAGAAAATAGATTTGATTTTTTTATTTAAAAATATATTAGTATGTAAAAGTGCTTAAAATCAAAGTTGAAGAAGAAAAAAAAAAGAAAGAAAGAAAAGGAATAGAGGGTCTTAAACCCGAGAACATTAGCTTGTTTAGTGTAAGGCCTTAACCACTAGGCTAAGACTCCATTTTCTTGAAGGTTTTGAAAAGAAAATATTTAAGCTTAAAAACCCTTCACCATCTTCTACAACTAAAACACAGACATGGACCGGTTTAACCTAATTCCTATTTTGGTTTTTAACAGAGCAGGGGAGGTGCGATTAAGACGGAGATGGTGATACATGATACGAAATCCTCACAAAATAGCCTTTAATAGCCGATGAACTTCCGGCGTCCCCCTTGCGTCGATCGGAAATAGGGAGGAAAAAATAACGAGTTTGAGGTTATTTCGAGCTACAAAGTGATATGGGAATTTATAGGACGATTAGAAAACGCGTTTTCAGTTTTGAATAACCAATATTTGTGGGGGTTGGAGCTTGATTTACGGGTTGTTTCAAAGTTTCTCTTTTTAATCGGGTTTTGAATTTATTGAGATAAATGAGTGATAATCGACGTTTATGGCTGTAAAAAACGCGCGAGTGACTCAAGGATGGCATGATTGGATCGAATAGAGTGGTAACCTTGTTTGATTCCAACCGATTTGAGAGTGTAGAAATTGATTTTGACTTTTAGAAAGTCAAATCTGCAGGTTCTGATGTCCAGGGTCCAAGAGGGGTTCAAGGTTAAAAGTGGGGTTCAAAGGAAATGAAAGGGTTCAAAGCTTTCTTTTCCACTTTTATTTGTTTAATTTTTATAAAAACCATCATAAAACTTATATATATATATATATATATTATTTTTCTTTTGTAAAAATAAAACCTCGTTTTGGTTATAAACTTAAAAGTTTATAAAATATATTTAAAATATATATATATACATATATATAAATAAAAGATTAAAATCTCAAAACTCTGAGTCATTTACCGGTTTGAATGCGAATAACTTTCATACGTGATATAATGAAATGTACAAGTATGTTATGGAATAATATGGCAGTCGTAAATGATCTCGTTGCATAAACTGAAGTACTTAATACTAGTACAAAATCATGGATGTTACCGTATCCCCAAGTGTAACATCTCGTATTTCTAAAGCGATAGAACGAACACGGGATTTACATAAAAATTTAAATCGAAGAAAGCGTGATGGACCGGGCCTTGGGCCGGATCGCTAGGTGGGCCGAGCTGAAGGTGAGGGTGAGCCTTAAGACCCTAACCCTCATCCCAAACCACCTCATTTAAAACTCCATCTTCCCGACTTTCTAGAGAGAGAAATCACCTAGAGAGAGTGTCGGTTTTTGTCCCAAGATCTATCCCAACCTTCTTCTCCAGTGTTTGTTTGAAACTTCTCCGAAGAATCAAGCACGAACAGGTATCGATCCATCCAGAATCTGAGTTTTTATGTTGAAATGGGTTTTCTAGGGTTTTATAAGTTTTTCTCATAAAGATCGGATTTTTACGTGTATTTATGTCTAAAAACCATAGATTTAGCTTCATGGTTAAGATCAGAAAAGTTTGGACGTAAAAAGTTGTGATTTTGGATAAAAAAAAACAAAGAATCTAGCTTAGATCAGATGAATCGTCCGAAAAGTCGATGAATGGACCGAAAAGTCCAGTTCGTCCGAAAAGTATTTCGGACGCGGTGTGAGATTTCAATCGAAAAGTGATTTCGATTGAAAATAGATTTCAGACGGATCAGATTTCGGAGGAACAAGCCTTTGGATGAAAGACATTTCAGGTGAATTAGTTTTCGGGCAAAATGGTTTTCGGACAAGACTTTTCGACCGAAATAGATTTCGATTGAAAGGAGATTTTGGTCAAGTAGAGTTTTCGACCAGTAGATTTTTCGGACTGCTAGTTTTAATATGACACGGTGTTAACACGTTTCGTTTATGACCACTCGTACAGATCGTTGAGCCTTAAGAAGAGTAGTAAAGAAAGTCAAGTGAGTTCTAATCCCCTTTTTGCCTGCTTTAGGGGTGGTGTGCATACTTAGTGTAAAGTGTTTATTACATATTTTTATATTAATAAACAAAGTGAAAAGCTATGTTTTAGTGAAAAGTTTAAAAGAGGCAAATGTGCGTTCTGAGAAGAGTATAGTTATATAATTGGTAAGCGTTTACTATATTTTCATATACATAAACAAAGGCATGATATATATGATAAGCTATGTTTTCAGTAAAGCAAGTTATATTATTGGCAAGCGTTTACTATATTTTGATATACATAGACAAAGGCATAATATATGTTAGTATGATCAAGTTAAAGAAAGTTTATGAATAAAAAGTGAATAGTCTTCCTATGGTTAGTGAACCAGTTGGATAAGGTCCTTGGGACAGATGTTACTTGTACAGGATGCCAGACATGGGTGCTACCCATTAGTAAGAGTCTTGATGGCTCGTTAACAGTTGTACATTTGGGATGAGTGACAGCGGTTACTCGGTGGACTACGCAATCTCCCATGTACCAGTTAAGCGGTATTGATCACGAGGACAATACCCGGTGTTGATCACGAGGACAAAATCGTGTCGTGTGGTGTTGATCACGAGGACAACATCAATGGGTCACGAGGACCTTGGGTCACGAGGACCAAACTATGCTTAGCGGTATTGATCATGAGGACAATACTAGTTATTGATCACGAGTACAACATCATGCTAAGCGGTATTGCTCACGAGGACAATACCAGTAGTGACAAGATTTGACGGATAAGTGGTACTGATCACGAGGACAATACCAGCAGTGATAAGAATTGACGGTTAAGTGGTATTGATCACGAGGGCAGTACCAGTAGTGATAAGGGATTGACGGCTACCTTATGGATGTTTTAAACTGTTTTTTAAAAGTGAAGTATCTAAAGTTTTGCCTTAAGGGCAGTATGTATGTATTAGTAAATCTTTTGCATAATTGATTTAAAGTAAACATTAGAACTCACTCAACGTTGCTGATTTTTAGTATGCATATCAGTTAAGTGCAGGTGCAGTTGATGGATGTGGATGCTTGGCTTAGCGAGAAGAGTTACCCGAAGATCAGCATCTGGCATCCCGTTTATGTTTATGTTATGTTCCAGTTGTTGAAGACAAGTTTTCTTTGTTTAAGACAAGTTATGTTTAGACATGATATGTATTTCCGCTGCGTATGTTGAAGTTTTAAATCGTTTCCGTTGTGTTAATGAAAGTTTTATATTTAAGAGCTATGTGTTGATGAGTAAATACAATACGTGAGGCCTCCCGGGTTTGGGGCCTTACACCAAGTTAAGGGAATTTTTTCCCGAAATTCAACTTGTGAAGGCTACTGAATCATAAAATAGATGAGGATACTTGAGCTTCGTTTGGTTTTCATGTTTCCATGTAAACTCGAGGCCATGTTTGGATCTTCAGTGAACTTTAAAAATTTTGGTTGAGGAGTACGATCTATAATAAGATTCAGGTCTGTTTCTCAAAGTCAGTGTCAAACCCCGACCGATGGCGGAATCATCGGGGCGGGACATGTAGACTGTTCATAAGCACAATGTTGACTATATTGAAATTTATTAATTATCAAATTCCATTACAACCATTCAATCAAAAGCAATTCCAAGAAAAGAAACATAATTGAAATACATAAGTTCTTTATTTATTTTAACTAAGTCCAAGCCTATATGTAGCACATCTTGATCAATCTCACATATTAGGACCTGAAACATGAATAAAATAAAGTCAACTAAAAAGTTGGTGAGTATGACACAGGTTTGTATGTAGATAGCATATAGTTTGTAAAACAAATCCTTACATAACATGATAAATAAGGCATTTATGGGGAGCAGCTATTGTGTAACCAAGTACAATCAAACCTTTGTAACTAGCATGCAAATTGTGTTGTCGGTATCAATCACCCGAATCTGGGTGGGTTTGTCAGACTCAATAGATCTATCATTCAAAACCGTCGGCTTGAATAGTTAATGATTGCACATAAGTGTTCACAAAAGTTAGCACACATAGCACTCGAGCATAAAGCTCAAATTGCACACATGAATGTAAATAGGATTTGTATTTGTGTTGTTTGTGTAAATGTAAACATTTAATTTGATAGAGTTCATGTTTCACCCCAAAAGTGTAAAAGAGTAAAAGGGGCTATGAAATACTCACTTGGTTCGAAGGCGTAGCTAACAAAAGATACTAGATAGTAATAAGGATCCTTGAAACGCACAAGTTAACCTAAAGTGTAATGTATATGGTATTAATAGTGTGCACAAAAGTTTAAGTCTAAAGTTGCATTTGGACTTGTGTAAAAAGTCATTGATTTGTAATTGAAAGTATTGAATAAAATATAAAGTTTGAAAGAATATTTTTAGAATATTTTGATTAAGGTTTGAGTTTGAATAATTAAATAAGTAATGTAAATAATTATTGTTTATGAAAACATTGTACGTATTAGTTATAATTTAGTATAAATAAATAATTGTTTTTTGTTTAAATATAAATTAAATAAATAATCATTTATTTATTTATTTATTTATTTATAATATATGTAACTTAACCATTAAAATACTTTTTAAGGTTTAACAATAAATGTAAATTATATTTTATAAATTTTAAATAAATAATTTTCTATTTATTCCAAGATTAAATATTTGATATTTATAAGTAGGATTAAATGCATTCTTTTTATCAACTATTTTTATTTTGTAATTTTATCAGAATATTTATTGTTTGAAATATATATAAAATTTTAATTCTGCCAAAAATTTAACTCACACACGACCGTGCCTGGGAAGGGCACGATCGTGCTCGAACCACTGGCGCGACCATGCTAGTCAGGGCACGACCGTGTTGATCAAACAGAATGCACAATTGGATTGTTCTCTAGGCACGATCGTGTCCTGGACTAGGCACGACCGTGTCTATGGTTTTGAGGCATGACCAAGTCTAGCCAAAGGTATGACTGGGTCTGAGTGTGTGAGGCACGACCACACTGGTATTTGGCGCGACCGTGTCTCATGAAGCACGACCGCGCTATATGATTAGCGCGACCGTGTCTGTTCCAAAACAGATTCAATTTGACTAATTCTTATATTGTAAATGTCGGAATACATGGGTCTTTCACCCATTAGATCATCATGAATTTTTTTGTAGAGATTAATTGTATTTAAAGCGTGTCTAAGATTCGATTCGATTCGATTAAATCTATTTTGAACGAAAACTAGACTCTGGTTCGTGATGATTCCCGTATTGTAAGGCCAAATTAGATTAGGGCTTTTGATTAGTAGACTAAAACGTAAGTGTGAGAGGTTTCAATTACCCGGAAGGACGACGAATTGACAGAGTTCGGTAGAGAGAGATTCCGGCGACGACGGGTTCAGTTTCCGGCGCCTTCTTCTACAATTCCGACTGACTCGGTGTTCCCGGGAGCTTCAGAGAGGATTGATAGATTGTTGGTTTATGAGAATCGTAATCGGGATGGTAAATTCGACGGTCTTGTGAGAGAATTGGATGGTTATGAGTTGAATCGACGAAATTTTGTTTATTTGCTATAATTGTTATGATTAAAAGAGTTAATTGAGTTTGTTAATTGTGAAAACGCGTCGAACGGTTATGAAATCGAACGTCTATGTGATTAAAGTCTGTATTTACGTTTCAACTGGTGAGAGGTGCGACAGTGCCAATATGAGGCGCGACCGTGCCAAGGCACCGGGCGCGACCGTTCCGAAGCAAGGCGCGCGACCGTGCCATAGCACTTGGCGCTACCGTGCCAGAACGAGGCGCGGTCGTGCCTATTAGGGTTTCTTGTAAATTTTCAACATCAGACCTTGTAACTTTAGTCTTTGACATATTTGTATAAATAGGTACTTATGTAGTGTTTTAATAGAATATAACCGAGTAAAATTTGTGGATTTGCATGGAAGTATAGTATTTAATTGATGGTACGAATAGGACAAAACAGTGCACTAGAATTGAATTTGAAATGCATTACATTGAATTGAAATACGGATACTAAAAATCAGAAATGTTATAGTCTCCCCATGTTGAGGGAATTTTGTCCCGAAATTTAGTTAGAGGAAGCTACGGCATCAGTAAAAAGGTGGGGGTACTTGAGTTTCATTCGGTCCTCTCGTTCCCAAGTGAATTCAGGACCACGCTTAGACTCCCAACGAACTTTGACAATAGGAATACGACTTCGCTTGAGTTGCTTGATTTCACGATCCATAATTTCTACCAGTTTCTCAACGAAGTGCATCGTTTCATCAATGCGCACGTCATCAAGTGGTATATGGAGATTCTCATCAGTGAGACATTTCTTCAGATTAGATACATGAAATGTAGGATGCACATTGCCAAGAGATGGAGGTAACTCGAGTTTGTAAGCCACTTTCTCAATCATTTCAAGGATCTTGAATGGACCAACATAGCGAGGTGCTAACTTGCCTTTCTTTCCAAAACGGTTCACACCCTTCCACGGGGACACCTTAAGAAGAACAAGGTCACCGACTTGGAATTCCAAGGGTTTTCGACGTTTGTCGGCATAACTCTTTTGCCGACTTCTCGCTACTCGAATGTTGTCACGGATTTGGATAATCTAGTCGGATGTTTCTTGAATTAGCTCGGGACAGGTGATTTGTGCTTCACCAATCTCATTCCAACAGATAGGAGAACGACACTTGCGACCATAGAGAGCTTCAAATGGAGCCATGTTGATACTCATGTGGTAGCTATTATTGTAAGAGAACTCAATGAGGGATAAATGTGAATCCCAATTTCCACCAAAATCGATTACACAAGCTCTAAGCATGTCTTCAAGAGTTTGGATTGTTCGCTAGGTTTGACCATCAGTTTGAGGATGGTGAGCCGTGCTCAAATCCAATCGTGTGCCAAGAGCAGTTTGGAGAGATTGCCAAAATCGAGAAGTGAACCGGGCATCTCAATCGGATATTATGTTCAAGGGAACACCATGACGGCTCACAATTTCATCAATGTAAATTCAGGCTAGTTTCTCAACCTTATAGTCTTCGCGGATAGGCAAGAAATGGGCTGATTTGGTGAGACGATCAATGATCACCCAAATGCTATCATAGCCACTCGAGGTGCGAGGGAGTTTGGTAATAAAATCCATAGCTAAGTTCTCCCATTTCGACACGGGAATTTCCGGTTGTTCAAGCAAACCAGAAGGACGTTGATGTTCGGCTTTGACTTTGGAGCAGGTTAAACATTTGGCAACATAAAGGGCAATGCCTTTCTTCATACCGGGCCACCAATATTGCTGGCGAAGGTCTTGGTACATTTTATCCGCACCAGGATGAATAGAATAACGAGTCTTGTGAGCCTCGTTCATGAGAAATGTACGGCGATCTTCGCGATCGGGAATCCAAATACGGTTCAAGTAATAAAGTAAACCATTGGGTTTTGATTCAAGTTGGAGTTCAACACCACACGACATTTCCTCATACATGTTACCCTCGGTGACCGAGACGTGTTGAGCTTCTAAGATGCGGTTTTGAATGTCGGTTTGAATACGGACACATTGAAGCATGACATGGTCCTTTCGACTCAAAGCGTGGGCTACAACATTCGCTTTGCCGGGATGGTAACGAATCTCGCAGTCATAGTCGTTAAGGAGTTCAACCCAACGTCGTTGTCTCATATTGAGTTCCTTTTGGTTGAAGATGTGTTGGAGACTTTTGTGGTCGGTTAACACCACGTATTTCATGCCATAGAGATAATGTCTCCAAATCTTCAATGCAAATACGACCGCACCCAACTTGAGATCGTGCGTCGTATAATTCTTCTCGTGAATCTTGAGTTGTCGTGATGCGTAGGCGATTACTTTGCCTCGTTGCATGAGGACACAACCAAGACCTTGGGTGGAAGCATCACAGTAGACAACTAGATCATCATTCCCATCAGGGAGAGTCAAGATAGGAGCATTGCACAACTTTTTCTTGAGAGTTTGGAAAGCTTCTTCTTGTTTTGGTCCTCATTCATAAGTCTTACCCTTGTGGGTCAACGACGGTAATATCCCGCAAGACCAAGAAATGAACGAACTTCAATGGGAGTCTTCGGGGCATTCCAATTATTAATCATTTCGATCTTAGCAGGGTCAACATGAATACCCTTGTCGTTAACAATATGACCAAGAAATTGAACTTCTTTTAACCAAAATTCACATTTGGAGAATTTGGCATATAGTTGTTCTTTCTTCAAGAGATCCAAAACCAATCTAAGATGTTGCTCATGATCGGCTTTAGTCTTGGAATAGATTAAGATGTCATCGATGAAAACGATCACGAACTTATCAAGGTACGGTTTGCACACACGATTAATGAGGTCCATGAAAACCGCGGGTGCATTGGTTAGTCCAAAAGGCATAACCATGAACTCGTAATGACCATACCTTGTTCGGAAGGCAGTCTTTGGAATATCGTCTTCTTGCACACGGAGTTGGTGATAACCGGATCGAAGATCAATCTTCGAGAAGCAAGTAGAACCTTGAAGTTGATCAAAGAGGTCATCAATTCTAGGCAAAGGATAACGGTTTTTGATAGTAAGCTTGTTGAGTTCGCGGTAGTCAATACACATGCGAAATGATCCATCCTTCTTTTTGACGAATAAGACGGGTGCACCCCACGATGAATGCCTTGGACGAATGAATCCCTTGTCGGAGAGCTCTTGAAGTTGACTTGCATTTCAGAAGGTGCAAGACGGTATGGAGCTCTAGCCACAGGGTTAGCTCCGGGCACAATATCAATGCGAAATTCTACTTGTCGAACGGGTAGAAGACCGGATAAAATATGTAACATCCCGAAAATAGTAAATAAGTAAATAATAATACGATAGAGATTTAAACGTCATAAAACGAAATAAGAACGGATGGGCTTGGGCTCGGCTCCAACGGGCCGAGGGAAGCCCAAGTATAAAAGGGGCAAGGCAGCCCACTAGCTCATTTCACCTTCATTTTCACCATCTTAGAGAGAGAAAGGGAGCTCGGGTCTAGAGAGAGAAAGTCGACGGATCGTCACGAGATTAGAGGAGCACGTTACAGCTGAGCTCGTGAGCAAAACCTCCGAATCAGAACTTCAATCCAGGTAATGATTCGACCATAATCTGAGTTTTTGTTCACTTTGGGGTTTCTCGAGTTTTAGCTAAATAGATGATGTTTTTACGGATGAAACTTGATAATAAGCTTAGAAATAGCATCTAGAATGGAAACCGCACATTTTGATCAAAGCAAATTGTAAGATTAGCATGATCAGATTAACATGCATGAATTCCGAAATTTTGGTCCATGAACCAGGTACTGCGTACTTACCAAGTGCGCAGGAAGGAATTCCTGCGTACTTATCAAGTACGCAGGAGGAAGTCCCTGCGTACTTACCAAGTACGCAGGAGGAAGACTCCTGCGCACATGCCAAGTGCGCATGAGCAAGTCCCTGCGCACTTACTAAGTGCGCAGGTAGCAGACAGCAGGTTGGTTAAGTAAAGTCAGTAAGTTTAGAATGATTAAACCATTAGAGTCGGGGTTGGGTCTAATGTGTATTTAACTACCTAATCCAGATCGGAAGTGACGCTGTTGGACTTTTGTTTAGGACAACCTAGAGTAGCTCATCAGGTGAGTTCTATGTGCCCCCCCCCCCCCTTCTATGTTATGTGCAAATGATTTTTAAATGTTTTGGGGCTGAAGTGTATACACTAAATGAATAAATGTTATAAATGTCAATGTGATCATACGTATATATATATACATAAATACTTATATATGAAAATGAATTATGAATAAAGAATGAAGCGTATGACTATAAAGAATGAATGAAAGAAGGACATAACGTAAAAGAATGAAATCTTGATTTATATTACATATATATTGCATGTTATGAATGAATGTAAACGTTATAAACCCTTCTATGACAACGGCTACTTCGGTAGACGGACGACCACGTGATTATTTTGCAACCGGGACAAAAACGTTCCTTCGCAAGCTAGGACGTATGAAAAGGTATAAATGGACGGTCGAAGCAATTGCCTTAACTAATGTAGAACGGTTGCATACATAATGGTCACGTGGGAAACGGATGCCCTAGGGCAGACGGACAAAAATGACGGACTACGACGGTAGGACGGTAAAGAGCGGACAGACAAAGGTTGCCGGACGGATTTAATGATATGACGGACGGTTTTCTAGAGCCGGACGGTAATGAAATGGGCTACGACGGTAGTTCTGATTGTGATGTCTTCGTGACATTCGCGGCAAGTATGATGGGTTGATCTCCCTTAAGATTATGGCTAATAAGTGTTCTCTCAAAGAAAGTATGTATATACTTATGTATATACCCTCAATGAATGTTATGTGATAAAATAAAGTAAGGAATATTTAAAGGTACGAATATACATATACACGTTATATTCATGAAAAGATAAGTATTAATTATGAATGTCTTTAAACTAGAACTCACCAGCGTTAGCTGACTTTTAGTATACATTTCAGGTAAGGGAAGAAAGGGTCGTGCGATGGCGTGAAGGTTACCCGGCACAAGACTGACATCCCAATTTTGTTTATTAAGAATATGTTATGTTTTATTTGTAAAGACTTCCGCTGTTATGATTATGTAATAGAATGATGAATGTTTTAATTTAAGTTCAGTATTTATGACTATGTTTATGAGTAAATCCAACAAGTGAGGTTACCCGGGAAAGGGGCCTTACAAGTTGGTATCAGAGCATTTAGTTTGAGAGATTCAGACATCCCAAAATGTCTGGACTCAAACTGATTATGGGACCAACGCACGGATGTCAGTATGGGTAACCAACGCCAACGCTAGCACGGTAAGTAAGTCATAAAGTTAATGCTCTTGCATAGGAATATATACCATAACTTAGAACAAGTAGATGTTAATGCCACGACTGATTTGAAGAGTTTCGAACCCGAAAAGCAATGTAAATTAGTAATCACAAACCGGTCACTATAATTAAGAATTTACCTTGCTCGTACTGTTCCAAACTATGATCTGAAGAAATGACATTGATGTATTCCCTTTTTAACTATCAGGAAATTAAGAACTATGGCTGGTGGAGGAAGAACAGGACCTCGAGGCGGTCGCACTGGCCGACGAGGTAGACCTCCGTTGAACCCAAGATTTGAAGAAGAAGATAGTGTGCACGCAGAGCACACCGAAAGTGTGCACGAAACAGAAGTGACCCCAATTAGGGACGACAGTCCAGGGCCTATACAGTTGGAACCTGAAGTCAGGGATGCTATTGCCCGTGAAGTTGTGCTCACTTTGAAGAAGGTATTGCCTGATCTACTATCCGAGGCAATAAAGAAAAGTAAAGAGGAGGATGAAGGAAACCACGAAGAAAAAGTATATGACAGCGACGGGGATGAAATAAAAGTGGGTCAAGCACTAAATGGTGCACTTATAAAGGTTTCAAAGATGGAGACCCACCCAAGTTTGATGGTAGCAAGGATTCGGTGGCTACTTTCGAATGGATCGAGAGGATGAACGCTGTAATCAACATCAGCGAGTGCCGACCGGACCAGGCGGTTAAATATGTTACTCATTCTTTCACCAATGAAGCGCTAGGTTGGTGGAGAAACATTCAAAGAACAAAGTCGCCAAATGCTCTCGCTAGAATGACATGGGAAGACCTGAAGAAACTCATAATCCAAAAGTTCTGCCCACAGAACGAGATTGATCGCGTGGAGAACGAGTTCCTAAACTTCAAAGCTGGCGACAAGACTCATCGTCAATATACTTCAAGGTTCAATGAGCTGGCCCAACTGGTACCACACTTGGTGGAAACCGAAGAACGTATGATCAAATACTATGTCAAGGGTCTGCCGCAAAGGGTCCGTGTCCACGTAAAAGCCAACCTACCCTCGACCTTTGAGTCGGTAGTCAACCAGTCTGGAATCGTTTACGACGATTATGCCAATGAGGACCCGACACCTGTGACACAAAAGAGAAAGTGGGAGAATCCGTCTAGAGGCACCGGAAGAGGGAATGAAACAACTGAAATTAAGAAACCGAGGTTGGACGGATATGAAACGTGCAAGAAATGTGGAAAGCAACATATTGGCGAGTGTCGAATCGGCACCACCGTGTGTTATAAGTGCGGGAGGCCGGGGCACTACTCCCGAGATTGTTGGAAGGATGCCAAATGTCAAGTATGTGGATTGTTTGGACATCTGATAAAGAATTGCAGGAAGGCCAGCCAATCTGGTTCGGGAAAGGAGAAGGAACAGGAACAACAAAAGGCAAGGACTCGGGCCTATGCCTTAACTGAGGAAGAAGCAAGGGGAAACCCTGATGTCGTGTCAGGTACGTTCCTAGTTAATGATGAACATGCTGCTATTTTATTTGACTCTGGTGCTAGTAAAAGTTTTATATCCAATGCATTTAGTCGTAAACTAGATTGCACTATCAACACCATAGTAAAGGCCTTTAGCGTACAAACTGCCGTTGGTAAAAATTCGGCAGTATTCCAAGTAACAGAGGACTGCATAATAGAAATAGAGGGACATAAGTTTCCTTCTAGATTATTCCTTCTCACCTTAGGAGGATTCGATATAGTATTGGGAATGGATTGGCTAGCTGCCAACGAAGCTCAAATCATATGTAAATGTAAGAGGATACACCTCAAGACTCCAAGCGGCAGTCCAATTACGGTTTATGGGGATTGGAATTGCACGATGCCGAGCGTCATTTCGATGATCAAGGCCGAAAGTTACATGAGGCGCGGTTGCGAAGCTTATCTGGCATATGTTATTGACGATAGAATGGAAACGAAAGAACTCAAGAATGTACCCGTGGTGTGCAATTTTCCGGAAGTATTCCCTGAGGATCTACCTGGGTTGCCACCCGATCGGGAAATAGAATTTCAGATTGATTTACTGCCAGGAGCTGAGCCCGTTGCCAAAGCCCCCTACCGATTGGCTCCGTCAGAAATGAAAGAATTGATGTCTCAACTACAAGAATTAACATAAAAGGGATTTATTAGACCGAGCATCTCACCATGGGGCGCTCCGGTACTATTCATAAAGAAGAAAGACGGCAGCATGCGCATGTGCATTGACTACCGCGAACTGAACAAGAGGACAGTAAAGAACAAATACCCACTGCCTAGAATAGACGACCTTTTTGATCAACTGCAAGGTGCGAGTTGGTTCTCAAAGATCGATCTTAGGTCGGGTTACCATCAGTTGAAAGTAAGGGAAGAAGACGTACCAAAGACCGCGTTTCGCACGCGTTATGGGCATTATGAGTTTCTCGTGATGTCCTTCGGATTAACTAACGCACCCGCAGCGTTCATGGATTTGATGAATAGAGTGTGTCGACCCATGTTGGATCGATCAGTGATAGTTTTTATAGACGACATACAAGTATATTTGAAAAGCGAGGGTGATCACCACTGTCACCTAAGAGAAGTTCTGGAGGTGCTAAAGCAGGAAAAGTTGTACGCAAAATTCTCCAAATGCGCGTTTTGGCTTAGGGAAGTCCAATTCCTAGGTCATGTGATAAACCCAAACGGCATCATGGCAGATCCTGCAAAGATCGAGACAGTAAAGGAATGGAACATCCCAAAGACACCAACAGAGATACGAAGTTTCCTGGGTTTGGCAGGCTACTATCGAAGGTTCATTCAAGATTTCTCAAGAATAGCCTCGCCACTAACTAAATTGACACGTAAGGAAGTAAAATATGAATGGGGTCAAACCCAAAACAACGCGTTTGAGGAACTTAAGGCACGATTAACCCAAGCTCCAGTCTTAACACTACCTGAGGGAAATGAAGACTTGGTAGTCTACTCTGACGCTTCGGGGCAAGGTTTAGGGTGCGTACTTATGCAACGAGGAAAGGTAATTGCGTATGCATCGCGACAACTAAAGATTCACGAGGTTAACTACCCAACTCACGATCTAGAATTAGCAGCAGTAGTTTTCGTGTTGAAGATATGGAGGCACTATCTGTATGGAGTTAAATGCACCATCTACTCCGATCACAAAAGCCAGAAGTACTTTTTCGAACAAAAGGAATTAAACATGAGGCAAAGGAGGTGGCTAGAGTTACTGAAAGACTACGACTGTGATATATTGTACCATCCGGGTAAGGCAAACGTAGTGGCCGACGCTTTAAGTAGAAAGGAAGAATCGACACCTATCCGAATCAAAGCATGTCAGCTAATTATAACGCCAGATTTGATGGGTGAAATATCAAAGGCACAAGATGAAGCACTGTTAGAAAGAAATGTGAAACGGGAAAGAATAGTAGGACAACAAGGGAACTTAAGTGCAAATACATACGGTGTACGAACCAGGTTTGGCCGGATGTGGATACCTAAGATTGGCGAGCTTAGAGCCAAAATACTCGATGAGGCCCATAAGTCTCGTTATTCTATCCACCTCGGGACAAACAAAATGTATCAAGACTTGAAGAAAGAGTACTGGTGGCCTGGCATGAAGAATGATGTGACTGAATACGTGAACAAGTGCTTAACGTGTTCACTAGTTAAAGCCGAGCACCAGAAACCATGCGGTAAAATGCAACCTTTACCTATACCAGAATGGAAGTGGGAAGAGATCACAATGGACTTCACTACCAAGCTACCGCGAACAGCTAAAGGCAATGATACCATTTGGGTGATCATCGACCATTTGACGAAAAGTGCTCACTTCTTGCCAATACGTGAGTCTTCTTCGTCAGAAAGACTAGCAGAAGTATTTATCAAGGAGATTGTGAGCAGACATGGTATGCCACTGTCAATTTTGTCCGACAGGGATACTAGATTCACATCAAGGTTTTGGAAGAAATTCAATGAAGCAATGGGCACTAGACTGAACATCAGCACCGCTTACGACTCCCAAACCGATGGACAATCGGAAAGGACCATTCAGACCTTGGAGGACATGCTCCGAGCCTGTATCATTGATTTCGGTGGGAGTTGGGACAGCCATCTACCATTGGCAGAATTTTCATATAACAATAGCTACCACACAACTATTGGCATGCCGCCATTTGAAATGTTGTATGGGAGGAAATGTAGGACCCCGGTTTGTTGGCGAGAAATTAGACAGAAGGATTTTGAAAGTCTCGACGTGGTTAAAGCTACTTCCGAGAAATTTGATCAAATCAAGGCTCGGATGAAAGCCGCAAAGGACAGACAGAAATCATACGCGGACAAGCGAAGAAGGGATTTAGAGTTTCGGGTAGGGGACATGGTACTGTTAAAGGTATCACCATGGAAAGGAATCATCCGATTCAGAAAGCGTGGCAAACTAAGTCCAGGGTTTGTCGGACCTTTCAAGATTCTAGCAAGAGTGGGTCAAGTTGCTTACAGACTCGACCTTCCCGTCGAGCTTAGTGGAATACACCCTACATTCCACGTGTCGCACTTACGCAAGTGCCTAGCTGACGACACAGCTCACATACCTTATGACGAGATCGAGGTGGATAACAATTTAAATTATGTAGAGGAACCGACTGCCATTCTTGACCGAGCTGAAAAACGACTACGCAATAAGTCGATACCTTTAGTCAAAATACAATGGAAGCACAGAAAAGGGTCAGAAGCTACATGGGAAAAAGAAGACGAGATGAGGGGACTATACCCTCAATTGTTTAACGTATAAACAGTTTCGAGGACGAAACCTCTTTAAGGAGGGTAGACTTGTAACATCCCGAAAATAGTAAATAAGTAAATAATAATACGATAGAGATTTAAACGTCATAAAACGAAATAAGAACGGATGGGCTTGGGCTCGGCTCCAACGGGCTGAGGGAAGCCCAGGTATAAAAGGGGCAAGGCAGCCCACTAGCTCATTTCACCTTCATTTTCACCAACTTAGAGAGCGAAAGGGAGCTCGGGTCTAGAGAGAGAAAGTCGACGGATCGTCACGAGATTAGAGGAGCATGTTACAGCTGAGCTCGTGAGCAAAACCTCTGAATCAGAACTTCAATCCAGGTAATGATTCGACCATAATCTGAGTTTTTGTTCACTTTGGGGTTTCTCGAGTTTTAGCTAAATAGATGATGTTTTTACGGGTGAAACTTGATAATAAGCTTAGAAATAGCATCTAGAATGGAAACCGCACATTTTGATCAAAGAAAATTGTATGATTAGCATGATCGGATTAACATGCATGAATTCCGAAATTTTGGTCCATTAACCAGGTACTGCGTACTTACCAAGTGCGCAGGAAGGAATTCCTGCGTACTTACCAAGTACGCAGGAGGAAGTCCCTGCGTACTTACCAAGTACGCAGGAGGAAGACTCCTGTGCACATGCCAAGTGTGCATGAGCAAGCCCATGCGCACTTACTAAGTGCGCAGGCAGCAGACAACAGGTTGGTTAAGTAAAGTCAGTAAGTTTAGAATGATTAAACCATTAGAGTCGGGGTTGGGTCTAATGTGTATTTAACTACCTAATCCAGATCGAAAGTGACGCTGTTGGACCTTTGTTTAGGACAACCTAGAGTAGCTCATCAGGTGAGTTCTATGTGCCCCCCCCTTCTATGTTATGTGCAAATGATTTATAAATGTTTTGGGGCTGAAGTGTATACACTAAATGTTATAAATGTCAATGTGATAATACGTATATATATATATATACATAAATACTTATATATGAAAATGAATTATGAATAAAGAATGAAGCGTATGACTATAAAGAATGAATGAAAGAAGGACATAACGTAAAAGAATGAAATCTTGCTTTGTATTACATATATATTGCATGTTATGAATGAATGTAAACGTTATAAACCCTTCTATGACAACGGCTACTTCGGTAGACGGACGACCACGTGATTATTTTGCAACCGAGACAAAAACGTTCCTTCGCAAGCTAGGACGTATGAAAAGGTATAAATGGACGGTCGAAGCAATTGCCTTAACTAATGTAGAACGGTTACATACATAATGGTCACGTGGGAAACGGATGCCCTAGGGCAGATGGACAAAAATGACGGACTACGACGGTAGGACGGTAAAGAGCGGACGGACAAAGGTTGCCCGACGGATTTAATGATATGACGGACGGTTTTCTAGAGCCGGACGTTAATGAAATGGGCTACGACGGTAGTTCTGACTGTGATGTCTTCGTGACATTCGCGACAAGTATGATGGGTTGATCTCACTTAAGATTATGGCTAATAAGTGTTCTCTCAAAGAAAGTATGTATATACTTATGTATATACCCTCAATGAATGTTATGTGATAAAATAAAGTAAGGAATATTTAAAGGTACGAATATACATATACACGTTATATTCATGAAAAGATAAGTATTAATTATGAATGTCTTTAAACTAGAACTCACTAGCGTTAGCTGACTTTTAGTATACATTTCAGGTAAGGGAAGAAAGGGTCGTGCGATGGCGTGAAGGTTACCCGGCACAAGACTGACATCCCACTTTTGTTTGTTAAGAATATGTTATGTTTTATTTGTAAAGACTTCCGCTGTTATGATTATGTAATTGAATGATGAATGTTTTAATTTAAGTTCAGTATTTATGACTATGTTTATGAGTAAATCCAACAAGTGAGGTTACCCGGGAAAGGGGCCTTATAGATAAATCTTCGGGGAACACTTCGGGAAAATCTCGGATAATGGGGATGTCTTGAATACTCTTCTTTTTGACATCTTTTTGAACTATATGGGCCAAAAAGGCCACGTACTTCTTTCGTAAGTACTTTTGAGCAGTAGTGCATGACATTAATTTAAGCCCTTTGCAAGGCTTTTCACCAAATACTCTTAGTGTTTCTCCCAATGGTAGAGGTATTCGAATACACTTCTCGAAACAGATGACTTCGGCATGATGATTTGTTAGCCAATCCATGCCTATGATGATATCAAAACTTCCTAATGGCATTGGTACAAGATTGAATGGGAATGTATGTTCATTAAGTTCTAGAGAACAGTCATAGATAATAGACTCGATTATAAGTGAATCACCATTTGCTATTTCGACAGTGAAGGTTTTCTCTAATTGAGATCATGTCTTGGCAAGTAAAGGTTCAAAGTTAAGTGACACGAAACTCTTATGGGCACCGGTATCAAATAAAATGGAGGCATATTGACTATTTACAAGGAACGTACCATTGACCACGTCATTGTTGGCTTGAGCTTCTATGGCGTTTATGTTGAAAGCACGCCCATGAGCTCCACCTTGTCTAGCATTGGAAAATCTTGGGCATTGATCACAGAAATGGTTCGGGTTGCCACATTCATAACATGCACGCCCATTTGCAATAGCAGGAGTACCTTGATTAGTCACTTGGGTGTTGGTTTGGTTTGGTGTGTGACACCCGACATTTCAGGTCAATATCCGTACACATTATGAACAAGTTTACATTATAATTATTTTTGTGATTTATTTAATTTCGCAAACAAGGACTTTAGAGTCTAACAAAAACCGAGCATTGTCTCAGTTCACATTTGGTAATTCTAGGAGTTACCGGTTCACATACACTTATAACCCGAATAAATTCGAACACTAGTGGTTAAAATAAATAACCAGAAAAATATATATATATATATTATTTTACACAAACTTGACGTAGAGCGATAAATTATTTTGGAATAAATTTATTATACCGTAGGGAAAATAAACCGAATTAAACTACCCCTTTTTAAACTCTAATTGGTATTAATATCAAAAATCTAATTGTTTTATTATTATAACCCAAACCCCCCAACCCACCCTTGACTTCTCGGCCGAAATGCAGAGAAAACCATCCCCCCCATTCTCACGTCCCATTTTACCATATTTTCAGATATAACCCATACCATTTCAATCAAAAACCCTCACAACTCCATTTTATCACTCATTTCTTACGGCAAATTTTCTCAATCCTCTCCAAATCGAAGTCAAATTCCAAGGCAAAACCTATCCGCATTCGGTGTTTTAAGAAGAATTTTAAGAGTTTCTGCAAAAGAGTCAAGACCATTCTCTGTTTTCTTCATCATTTTCATCTCGGTTTTAAAGGTAAAAACTCGATATTTTTCATATTATGTTCTTTAAAACCGTAGCTAAACTTACATCTTATTTAAACGCAAGAAAGATAACAAGAAAAGAGTGTCAAATTCAAGTTTTAAAACAAAATATGCAGGACTGATTCTGTCAAACAGAAGTCCAGTAATCGAAACTAGGAGTTTCGATACCTGTCGCTCAATCGAAACTAGGAGTTTCGATACCTGTTGGTCAATCGAAACTGGGAGTTTCGATACCTTTTACTCAATCGAAACTAGGTTGTTTCGATACCCAGTTTACTCAATCGAAACTAAGAAGTTTCGACACCTGACTACTCCATCGAAACTAAGTAGTTTCGATGCACATTTGTCCAATCGAAACTAAGAAGTTTCGACACCTGTACAACAGTCCCAGTTGGGCAGTAACTCAAAACTATTTTATAACAAAACATGTGTTGAACAACTAAGGAGATATTCAAACAAAAACGACCAGATTTACAAGGTCGGTGAACAATTTACAATTAAGACGTTGGTCTTAACAACAATTTACCCTTGGTATCTAGGGTACGAATAGTCAAGGTTGACTACAACAAGTTTTATCACAAGTATATACACAAACTCAAGGTGAGTTTCAGGGTCCCTTTTTACTGTTTTCAATATTTGGGGGGAAAACATACTTACAATTATTTTATGGGATAACAAGAGAATAAGACACGACTTGTATGTTAACATGAGATGAGAACAACAATTTGAGGCCGGAAAAGTCCCCTGGAACAACGTAGTAACCATTAACTGTAGCCTAGGGTCCTATGAATAGTACTATAGAGAGTGACGTCTCCCGGTCATGGTTAGTCGCGCTAACCACAATCTGGAGGATTTATGGCCGCATAGAACCGGATAACGAAATTAGGGGCGTGTACAATTGTCATGGTTTGGTTACGCCTCATGTAGGAACATATTATTTGTATTCCTAGCTAGTTTACAAATGGGTCAACAATTCTTATTCTGTTTATCACATACAACTGAAACTATTTACGAACAATGAAATTTTGCAAAGAACTATTTGATTAAACCTGTGAACTCACCAACCTTGTGTTGACGATTTTAAGTATGTTTTTCAGGTAACTGAACGTGATTTCAAGGTTAGCAATGTAGATTACATGCATGTACGATGGATACTACTCAAGGAGGATTTCCCTTGTATAACTCATTGAATTGAGTCATATTTTGTGAAATCTTAACTTTTTGTAAACTCAGATTACATTTTTGTAATGTAAAACTTTAAATTTGTTTATGTATCCATGTATCATTTATGTGTTTGCGGTAATCATATGCTTTGGAAACCATAAACGTCGCGCCTCGCGTTTCCGCCTTGGCGGGGTGTGACAGAACTTGGTATCAGAGCCATTGATTATAGCGAAATAGGAATCTAAATAGGAACCTAGTCTATAATCTAAATGACTCACTAAAATGTTTTCATTGCATAAGCATTGTATAACCAGTCATTTTGTCATATGGATATTGTAGTCATAAGCATGTCGTCACATTCACATTCTGATCCCGTCTCTGACACTGAATCAAACGAGGAACGTTTCGCCTCACATCCCAAAAATCGAGTACAAACCCGTAGCTCCACACCACCTAAAGTCGCCTTGGGAAAACCGCCTATTGTCTACCGAAAGAAAAGCGGAGGACCAGTGAAGGTACAAAGTGCTAAGAAGAAGTTTCGACTTCCACACAAAAGGAATCTAGCAGCCCGTGACCCAGAAGACTTGGAGACTGGTGAAGAACCACCTAGGCAAAGACCCTGCTACCACCCGACTGTGGGAACTATCCGTTGGATGCCACGTACTCTGGCCCGATGGAGGGAGATGGAGAGCATCCCATCTACCTTTGAGATTGGAGAGTCTTCTAACTCCCCAACACCCCTACCCCACACTGGGGAAGCCATAGAGCTCACAGTGCCTACACTAGTAGCACGCGTTCGTACGCATGAGGAGCGTCTTGATGATCTCCTAGATGACATCCGGGCACAGGGGGATGCAGCCACGCGACTTCGTCAAGGACTCGGATCTCGAGTTCAGACTCTAGATGACCGCACCCGAAACATACAGGATGCCACTAACTATCTGGAGTTGAGAGCCGACATGGACTGGCAGTTCACTGTCACTGTCCGAGACATGGTGGAAGCACTGGAGGAAAGGACTTTGGCTGCAGAATTTATGGCTAGAACAAGCTTTGTTATGGCAGGACTTGCCATGATGATTGGATTGTACTCTCACTTCTTCTTCTAAACCTATTATTGGCGGGTTGTGCCCATAGTACATTATGTAGTTTAAAAACTTTAGTACTGATGTGGTCATGTGAACCCATCCTTTTTGTATCCTTATCTTTTGGGAACAATGTACTATATATGTTTTGACTATGTATGTAATGGTTTATATTGTAATGATGGTTGTTTGCGTTTGATGTTGTGGTATTCTTATGTCATGTGCTATCATTATTGTCAAATAATGTTGTTTCTTTTTAATTGACATGTTAGAAAGAACGTCATGGCACCAAAGCGTAGCACACCCCGTAACACTACTGGAGACAACAACGAGACAATTTCTCCAAATGTGGAACAACTTATAGCACAGCGAGTAGCTGCTGCCATGCAACAGCATGAGGCGAATCGAAATAGTGGAGGAGGAAACGGCAGTGGTACCGGTGCAGGAGGTGCAGGAGAAAGCGGTACAGCTGGAGGTTCCGGAGGTTCCGGAGGTAATAGAATAAATAAGCCGTAACACATGGTCATGATCCGAATTATTGACGTTATGACTTGTAATTCTACAGATGCTCCAAATAGAAAGTGCTCCTACAAGGCCTTTCTATCTTGCAAACCCCGTAACTTCAATGGCACCGAGGGTGCAGTTGGACTAATGAGATGGATAGAGAAGATGGAATCAGTGATTGATATCAGTGAATGCACCGCTGACTGCATGGTGAAGTATTCTACATGCTCACTCACTGATAAAGCTTTAACTTGGTGGAATTCACAAATAAAGACTTTGGGAAGGCAGACAGCATATGAGTTGTCATGGGAAGACCTGAAGGCCATGATGATCGAGGAATATTATCCTCGAAATGAGTTACAAAAGATCGAATCTGAAATGTGGAATTTGCAAATGACAGGAGATGATGTTGCTGGCTACACTGATCGATTCAATGAGTTAGCAATCTTGGTTCCACACATGGTTACCCCAGAATACAAGAAGGTTGAAAGATATTTATGGGGTCTCGCACCTCAAATCCGAAGTCTGGTGACTTCATCGAACCCTATGGATGCCAAGAGCGCCATAACTCTAGCTTTCAAGCTGAGGGATAATGCTGTACGTGATGGTTTGTTTGAGAAGAAGGAGACCGAAGAAGGAAGGTCGGGGGAAAAGAGGAAATGGTTTGGAAAACCAAGTAATCAAAACAGGAATCAAAGTTACAAGAGACCTGAAACTATAAAAGCCTTTGTCGCCAACACTGTGGAACAAAATGGATACCTTGGAGCACTACCAAGGTGTGATAAGTGTGGATATCATCACAGTCGAAGGTGTACTCAATGTGGAAAATGTAAAAAGTATGGGCACCTAGCCCATAACTGTTGGAGCAATGCAAACTCTAATAAGACAAATCAAGTAACAGGAAAGGGCAACCCAGGAACAGGGAGGATGAATCAGGGATGCTTTGAGTGTGGAGATCCAAAGCACTTCAGAAAAGACTGTCCAAAGTTGAAGAACCGAAACGACAATCAGGCCCGTGGAAGAGCATTTGTGATGGGGGCTGGTGACGCACGACAAGATCCAAACATTGTCACTGGTACGTTCCCGATAAATAATCACTATGCCTCTATACTTTTCGATACGGGTGCTGATTTGAGTTTTGTGTCAAATGACTTTAAGTCCCTACTCGGTATTAAGCCCAGTAAACTAGACCAAAAGTATACAATTGAATTAGCGAACGGAAAATTAATTAATACCGAAGAAGTCATTCAGGGTTGTACCTTATGTCTTAAAAACCACACATTTAGTATAGATCTGTTACCCGTTGATTTAGGAAGCTTTGACGTTGTTATTGGCATGGATTGGTTGTCAAAGAATCATACCGAGATTGTTTGTTTTGAGAAGATTGTCCAAATCCCACTCTCAAACGGAGAAGTTCTTTCGATTCAAGGTGAGAAGAGTGGAGTAACGTTAAGGATGATAAACTGCATGAAAGCTCGTAAGTGTTTACGTAAAGGCTATTGCGTGTTTCTGGCTCACGTCGTCGAAAAGAAACCCAAGGAACGTCGACTTGAAGATATTCCAATCGTTAGGGATTACCCCGAAGTTTTTCCTAAAGACTTACCTGGATTACCACCACCGAGGCAAGTCGAATTCCGAATCGATTTGGTACCAGGATCCGCACCGATTGCGCGATCGCCGTATCGATTAGCACCTTCTGAAATGCAAGAATTATCAAATCAACTACAAGAGTTGCTTGATAAAGGTTTCATAAGACCGAGTTTCTCACCTTGGGGAGCTCCGGTCCTATTTGTAAAGAAAAAGGATGGAACCTTTAGGATGTGTATTGATTACCGAGAATTAAACAAGCTTACAATCAAGAACCGATACCCACTTCCTCGAATAGACGATTTGTTCGATCAACTACAAGGTTCTAGCTTCTATTCAAAAATTGATCTACGTTCAGGGTATCATCAATTAAGAATCCAAGAAGAAGATGTACCAAAGACAGCATTTAGGACTCGTTACGGTCACTACGAGTTCCTAGTTATGCCATTTGGTTTAACGAACGCACCAGCTGTCTTCATGGATCTCATGAACCGCGTGTGCATACCATACTTGGATAAATTCGTGATTGTATTCATCGATGACATATTAATATATTCACGAACTAAGGAGGATCATGAACATCACCTGAAATTAATCTTAGAATTACTCAGAAACGAGAAACTTTACGCTAAATTCTCTAAGTGTGAGTTTTGGATCCGAGAAGTGCATTTCCTTGGTCATGTCATCAACAAGGAAGGAATTCACGTTGATCCATCTAAAATTGAAGCAATCAAAAACTGGGAAGCACCAAAGACTCCGACAGAAGTACGTCAATTTTTAGGTTTGGCCGGTTATTACAGACGATTCATCGAGAATTTTTCAAAAATAGCCTTGCCTTTAACCACATTAACCCAGAAAGAAAAGAAGTATGATTGGAGTGACAAGCAGGAGTCAGCTTTCCAATTACTGAAACAGAAGCTGTGTAGTGCACCAATCCTATCCCTTCCGGAGGGAATCGAAAATTTTGTCGTATACTGCGATGCATCACACCAAGGACTTGGTTGTGTGTTAATGCAAAGAGACAAAGTCATCGCATATGCCTCACGACAACTAAAAGTACACGAAAAGAATTATACGACCCACGACTTGGAATTGGGTGCAGTTGTGTTTGCGCTCAAAATTTGGAGACATTACCTTTACGGTACAAGATGTACTATCTTTACTGATCACAAGAGTCTTCAACATATCTTCGATCAAAAGGAACTTAACATGAGACAACGTCGCTGGGTAGAACTACTAAACGATTATGATTGTGATATCAAGTACCATCCCGGGAAAGCCAATGTCGTAGCGGACGCTTTAAGTCGCAAAGAACGAGTTAAAACTCTTCGTGTTCGTGCCTTAGGATTGACAATTCATACGAATCTTACTACTCAAATTCGGATGGCACAACATGAGGCAATCAAAGAAGAAAACATTCAGAATGAAGCTTTACGAGGAATGATAAAGCAATTGGAGCCAAAGTCAGATGACACTTTATACTTCATGAATAGAATTTGGGTGACACGTTTTGGTAACTTACGGGAGTTAGTTATGGACGAAGCCCACAAGTCCAGGTACTCCATTCACCCAGGTTCAGATAAAATGTATAAGGATCTAAAAGAATTATATTGGTGGCCCAATATGAAAGGAGATATTGCCACATATGTCAGTAAGTGCTTAACATGTTCAAAAGTAAAAGCCGAACATCAGAAACCGTCTGGTTTGTTACAACAACCTGAAATTCCCCAATGGAAATGGGAACAAATTTCTATGGATTTTATCACAAAATTACCCAAGACACCCAGTGGTTATGATACCATATGGGTAATTGTCGATCGATTGACAAAATCAGCTCATTTCCTACCTATGAAAGAAACTGATAAAACCGAGAAACTTGCAAAGCTTTATATCAAGGAAATTGTGGCTAGGCATGGAGTGCCAATTTCTATTATATCGGATAGAGATAGCAGATTTGTGTCTAGAATCTGGAAATCATTACAAGAAGCCATGGGCACACGTCTTGACATGAGCACGGCATATCACCCACAAACAGATGGTCAAAGCGAAAGGACCATTCAAACTTTAGAGGATATGCTACGTGCGTGTGTAATTGATTTCGGAGGAAATTGGGATACTCATTTACCATTAGCTGAGTTTTCCTACAATAACAGCTACCATACGAGCATTAAGGCAGCTCCGTTTGAAGCTTTATATGGTCGTAAATGCCGCTCACCGTTATGTTGGGCGGAAGTTGGTGAAAAGCATTTGACAGGCCCTGAGATTGTCCAGGAAACCACTGATAAGATTTTCAAAATTAAGGACCGTTTGAAAGCGGCCCGAGATAGACAAAAGAGCTATGCTGACAACAGACGAAAACCATTAGAATTTCAAATTGGTGACCGAGTAATGTTAAAAGTCTCACCATGGAAAGGCGTTGCAAGGTTTGGTAACCGTGGTAAGCTCAACCCTAGATACGTTGGACCTTTTGAAATACTGGCTAGAGTTGGCCATGTAGCTTACAAACTCAAGCTACCACAGGAACTAAGCAACGTACACAATACATTTCATGTGTCAAATCTCAAAAAGTGTCTATCAGACGAGACTTTGATCATACCGCCTGACGAGATTCACATTGACGATAAACTTCATTTCATCGAGGAACCGATTGAGATTTCAGATTGGAAGGTTCAAAAGCTGAGACGTAGTCGGATCAAACTGGTTAAAGTACGTTTGAACTCAAAGCGTGGTCCTGAGTATACATGGGAACGAGAGGACCAAATGAAAACAAAATACCCATCCTTGTTTAAGGATACACCAGTTCAAGATGACACAAATTGAATTTCGGGACGAAATTCTGTATGGGGAGAATGTGACACCCGACATTTCAGGTCAATATCCGTACACATTATGAACAAGTTTACATTATAATTATTTTTGTGATTTATTTAATTTCGCAAACAAGGACTTTAGAGTCTAACAAAAACCGAGCATTGTCTCAGTTCACATTTGGTAATTCTAGGAGTTACCGGTTCACATACACTTATAACCCGAATAAATTCGAACACTAGTGGTTAAAATAAATAACCAGAAAAATATATATATATATATTATTTTACACAAACTTGACGTAGAGCGATAAATTATTTTGGAATAAATTTATTATACCGTAGGGAAAATAAACCGAATTAAACTACCCCTTTTTAAACTCTAATTGGTATTAATATCAAAAATCTAATTGTTTTATTATTATAACCCAAACCCCCCAACCCACCCTCGACTTCTCGGCCGAAATGCAGAGAAAACCATCCCCCCCATTCTCACGTCCCATTTTACCATATTTTCAGATATAACCCATACCATTTCAATCAAAAACCCTCACAACTCCATTTTATCACTCATTTCTTACGGCAAATTTTCTCAATCCTCTCCAAATCGAAGTCAAATTCCAAGGCAAAACCTATCCGCATTCGGTGTTTTAAGAAGAATTTTAAGAGTTTCTGCAAAAGAGTCAAGACCATTCTCTGTTTTCTTCATCATTTTCATCTCGGTTTTAAAGGTAAAAACTCGATATTTTTCATATTATGTTCTTTAAAACCGTAGCTAAACTTACATCTTATTTAAACGCAAGAAAGATAACAAGAAAAGAGTGTCAAATTCAAGTTTTAAAACAAAATATGCAGGACTGATTCTGTCAAACAGAAGTCCAGTAATCGAAACTAGGAGTTTCGATACCTATCGCTCAATCGAAACTAGGAGTTTCGATACCTGTTGGTCAATCGAAACTGGGAGTTTCGATACCTTTTACTCAATCGAAACTAGGTTGTTTCGATACCCAGTTTACTCAATCGAAACTAAGAAGTTTCGACACCTGACTACTCCATTGAAACTAAGTAGTTTCGATGCACATTTGTCCAATCGAAACTAAGAAGTTTCGACACCTGTACAACAGTCCCAGTTGGGCAGTAACTCAAAACTATTTTATAACAAAACATGTGTTGAACAACTAAGGAGATATTCAAACAAAAACGACCAGATTTACAAGGTCGGTGAACAATTTACAATTAAGACGTTGGTCTTAACAACAATTTACCCTTGGTATCTAGGGTACGAATAGTCAAGGTTGACTACAACAAGTTTTATCACAAGTATATACACAAACTCAAGGTGAGTTTCAGGGTCCCTTTTTACTGTTATCAATATTTGGGGGGAAAACATACTTACAATTATTTTATGGGATAACAAGAGAATAAGACACGACTTGTATGTTTACATGAGATGAGAACAACAATTTGAGGCCGGAAAAGTCCCCTGGAACAACGTAGTAACCATTAACTGTAGCCTAGGGTCCTATGAATAGTACTATGGAGAGTGACGTCTCCCGGTCATGGTTAGTCGCGCTAACCACAATCTGGAGGATTTATGGCCGCATAGAACCGGATAACGAAATTAGGGGCGTGTACAATTGTCATGGTTTGGTTACGCCTCATGTAGGAACATATTATTTGTATTCCTAGCTAGTTTACAAATGGGTCAACAATTCTTATTCTGTTTATCACATACAACTGAAACTATTTACGAACAATGAAATTTTGCAAAGAACTATTTGATTAAACCTGTGAACTCACCAACCTTGTGTTGACGATTTTAAGTATGTTTTTCAGGTAACTGAACGTGATTTCAAGGTTAGCAATGTAGATTACATGCATGTACGATGGATACTACTCAAGGAGGATTTCCCTTGTATAACTCATTGAATTGAGTCATATTTTGTGAAATCTTAACTTTTTGTAAACTCATATTACATTTTTGTAATGTAAAACTTTAAATTTGTTTATGTATCCATGTATCATGTATGTGTTTGCGGTAATCATATGCTTTGGAAACCATAAACGTCGCGCCTCGCGTTTCCGCCTTGGCGGGGTGTGACATGGTGGGTTGAATTGGCCCGCAAGAGCTTTGGCCCTACAAACATTGATCGTATGGCCATATCTCCCACAATGAGTACAAAGGCGACATTGGATGTTTTGGGGATGATGGTAATTGCATGTGGCACAAAGTGGGTAGATTCCAACATATGGCTTTTTGGCCGATGCTTGAACCATAGGTGCAGCTTGGTTAACAGGAATAGCAGGAGTGACCACCTCAAAATTTCTAGCCTTTCTCTTCTTATTATGCCGGGAGGGTTCAGTTATGGCTTCTTTGTTGTGGGTGGAAGGAGTTGCAGTGTCGGAGACTTTCTTGGTGCCCTTTTTAGTAAGAGTCCCCGCCTTCACATGATTATCGGTTAAGGTAGCGGACAAACGGATTGCATCCTCAAGTGTTGCAGGATTTCTTCCTAGGACAGTATCTTGAATTTGCCTAGGTAGTCCCCCAATATACTTTTCAATGCAGCGGGACAAAGGAGTGACCATGTGGGGCACGAGAAGGCTTAACTCGTGAAATCGAGTTGTATATGCCAAGCTTTCGCCACTATCTTGGGCAAGATCCCAAAACTCAGCTTCAAGTTTCTTCACTTCATTTCGAGGACAGAATTCCTCGGTCATTAGCCTTTTAACCTCATCCCAAGGTAAGGCCATTGCTACATCCACACCTCTATTCCTTTTCTCCCCATTCCACCTTGTGAGTGCCTGTTTTTGTAGAACACTTGTGGCATGACGAACACGAAGGTTGTCGGGGCAGTCACTATTAAGAAAGGTATTCTCAATGCTTTCGAACCATTGAAGGAGTCCTGTAGCTCCTTCGGTACCATAGAACTTGAGAGGGTTACACGAGTTGAAATGTTTGAAAGTGCATTGAGATGGGTTGTTACCACCATTTCCACCATTACCACCATTACCACTATTACTACCATTTCCACCATTGTTGCCATTGGTGGCACTATTAGCTTGAGTGAGTTGTGTCACGAGTTGTGCAAGAATAGCAGCAATGTCGGTATTGGTGTTGGCCGCGGGAGCACGACGAGGAGGCATTCTACAGATTTTCACAAGACAAGAAAAGATGTAAGAACTTATGAGAATTGTTTGGATTTAATAGAATAAGATAACAAAATAAATAGATAATCATAATTTGGATTGTACTCAAATAGTGATATAATCACTCGAATACTATGACACATTAAGGTTAATTAAACTTATATAATTTTCAAGGAGACATGCTTTAGCCTATAAGTAAACACTCTTCTCGGGAATTCCCAGGAAAGCATACGAGTCCCTCGGTTGATTGGGATTTATGCGAAATGCTTTCCTAGACATAAAACCCAAAATACAGGTGTCACTCTTCCAGATTGCACATGTCCTCAAATAATTAACAAAGTTTAAAAACCTTAACGAGGAGATAAAGAAATTTTATAGATTTAGCTTCATGAAGTTTCCACATGCTAAGAAAGATATAGATAGAGAAGGAGATAAGAATATTATGAGGTTTTAGGATATAGGAAAGGGATATTGTTTATTTAATTATTATTTAAGGATATCCTAATAAGTCATGAAATTTTAACAAGTAATGCATCAAAAATGGAATAATAACTAATCATAGTAAGCATGTAACACATAGCAAGTAACACATAACATGTACCATGTAACATGTAGCACATAATCATATAAACATGAAGCATGGCATAAGTGGGTGTCCTAAAGTTATAGTCTTGGTCAAGGTGTCTAATAACCTAATTCCCTATAACCAAGGCTCTGATACCAATCTGTCACACCCCGACCGATGGCGGAATCATCGGGGCGGGACTTGTAGACTGTTCATAAGCACAAGGTTGACTAAATTGAAATATATTAATTGTCAAATTCCATTACAACCATTCAATCAAAAGCAATTCCAAGAAAAGAAACATAATTGAAATACATAAGTTCTTTATTTATTTTAACTAAGTCCAAGCCTATATGTAGCACATCTTGATCAATCTCACATATTAGGACCTGAAACATGAATAAAATAAAGTCAACTAAAAAGTTGGTGAGTATGACACAGGTTTGTATGTAGATAGCATATAGTTTGTAAAACAAATCCTTACATAACATGATAAATAAGGCATTTATGGGGAGCAGCTATTGTGTAACCAAGTACAATCAAACCTTTGTAACTAGCATGCAAATTGTGTTGTCGGAATCAATCACCCGAATCTGGGTGGGTTTGTCAGACTCAATAGATCTATCATTGAAAACCGTCGGCTTGAATAGTTAATGATTGCACATAAGTGTTCACAAAAGTTAGCACACATAGCACTCGGGCATAAAGCTCAAATTGCACACATGAATGTAAATAGGATTTGTATTTGTGTTATTTGTGTAAATGTAAACATGTAATTTGATAGAGTTCATGTTTCACCCCAAAAGTGTAAAAGAGTAAAAGGGGCTATGAAATACTCACTTGGTTCGAAGGCGTAGCTAACAAAAGATACTAGATAGTAATAAGGATCATTGAAACGCACAAGTTAACCTAAAGTGTAATGTATATGGTATTAATAGTGTGCACAAAAGTTTAAGTCTAAAGTTGCATTTGGACTTGTGTAAAAAGTCATTGATTTGTAATTGAAAGTATTGAATAAAATATAAAGTTTGAAAGAATATTTTTAGAATATTTTAATTAAGGTTTTTGAGTTTGAATAATTAAATAAGTAATGTAAATAATTATTGTTTATGAAAACATTGTACGTATTAGTTATAATTTAGTATAAATAATTAATTGTTTTTGTTTAAATATAAATTAAATAAATAATCATTTATTTATTTATTTATTTATAATATATGTAACGTAACCATTAAAATACTTTTTAAGGTTTAACAATAAATGTAAATTATATTTTATAAATTTTAAATAAATAATTTTCTATTTATTCCAAGATTAAATATTTGATCTTTCTAAATAGGATTAAATGCATTCTTTTTATCAACTATTTTTATTTTGTAATTTTATCAGAATATTTATTGTTTGAAATATATATAAAATTTTAATTCTGCCATAAATTTAACTCACACACGACCGTGCCTGGGAAGGGCACGATCGTGCTCGAACCACGGGCGCGACCATGCTAGTCAGGGCGCGACCATGCTAGTCAGGGCGCGACCGTGTTGATCAAACAGAATGCACAATTGGATTGTTCTCTAGGCACGATCGTGTCCTGGACTAGGCACGACCGTGTCTAGGGTTTTGAGGCATGACCAAGTCTAGCCAAATGTATGACTGGGTCTGAGTGTGTGAGGCACGACCGCGCTGGTATTTGGCGCGACCGTGTCTCATGAAGCACGACCGCGCTATATGATTAGCGCGACTGTGTCTGTTCCAAAACAATTTCAATTTGACTAATTCTTATATTGTAAATGTCGGAATACATGGGGCTTTCACCCATTAGATCATCATGAATCTTTTTGTAGAGATTAATTGTATTTAAAGCGTGTCTAAGATTCGATTCGATTAAATCTATTTTGAACGAAAACTAGACTCTGGTTCGTGATGATTCTCGTATTGTAAGCCCAAATTAGATTAGGGCTTTTGATTAGTAGACTAAAACGTAAGTGTGAGAGGTTTCAATTACCCGGAAGGACGACGAATTGACAGTGTTCGGTAGAGAGAAATTCCGGCGACGACGGGTTCGGTTTCCGGCGCCTTTTTCTGCAATTCCGGCTGACTCGGTGTTCCCGGGAGCTTCAGAGAGGATTGATAGATTGTTGGTTTATAAGAATCGTAATCAGAATGTTAAATTCGACGGCCTTGTGAGAGAATTGGATGGTTATGAGTTGAATTGACGAAATTTTGTTTATTTGCTGTTATTGTTATGATTAAAAGAGTTAATTGAGTTTGTTAATGTTGAAAATGCGGTGAACGGTTATGAAATCGAACGTCTCTGTGACTAAAGTCTGTATTTACGTTTCAACTTATGAGAGGCGCGACCGTGCCAATATGAGGCGCGACCGTGCCAAGGCATCGGGCGCGACCATTCCGAAGCAAGGCGCACGACTGTGCCTAGCACTTGGCGCGACTGTGCCATAGCACTTGGCGCGACCGTGCCAGAACGATGCGCGACCGTGCCTATTTCTTGTAAATTTTCAACATTTGTAACTTTAGTCTTTGACATATTTGTATAAATAGGTACTTATGTAGTGTTTTAATAGAATATAACCGAGTAAAATTTGTGGATTTGCATGGAAGTATAGTATTTAATTGATGGTACGGATAGAACAAAACAGTGCACTAGAATTGAATTTGAAATGCATTACATTGAATTGAAATACGGATACTAAAAATCAGAAATGTTACAGTTAGGCACAAATGTTGATAGTGGATTTAGTTTAGGAGAATTAAGGAGAAAACTGGAAGAATTTTTTTCTTTTTGACTCCAAAAATGAAATGTTGCCCTTGAATGAGAACGATGAGATTTTGATGATCAAAATATGTTTAGGATGAAGTCTAACATGTTTAAGAATTTTCACTGGATAAGAGTTTTCACAAACATTGGTCAAGGTCAAAATAACATAAAACTTCACGTGACACGAGTAACGCTACTTCTGACAATATGACAGGAACACTTATATATAGAAAGTACCAGCAGCGTATCCACCATGCCCTCATCATATCACGTTATTTTCATTACTATATGTGCACGATAAGTTTTATGTCATAACACACGACATAATTCACTATGTTTTCCATGCGCTGACTTTTATAATTACGTGTGCACCCGTAATTACTCAAATCGTCGTATGGTCCATATAGATCATCCCATTATGTGTGGGTCAAGAAAGGACATGCAATTACTTAGTTCATGTCTATTGTTTTCATGTATGAGTTGCTAACAAGTAACAGTGCCCTTAAATAGTAAGGTAAATAAGGAAAACTAGAGAGTAATAAGGTGGCATAACTTAAAGTTCCATAGCTTACTCGTGTTTGAACAAGAATACATCAAACCCCGAGTAGTTTCAAAGTGTTATAGCTCTCAACTCTAGTGAATAAAGTGTATGATCATGCCTTGCGTATAATGTGATCAGTCAATTGCAACGATTGTAAACAATTTAGTTCCGTGTATCATGTGAACACTCAAGTTTCATGTATGATCTAGTGTTATGCACATTGTAAGCAAATAGGTTTCATGTATAATGTGAATAGTTTAGTACCATGTATATAGTAAACAAATGGGTTTTATATATAAGGTGAACAATTTAGTATTTATGTATTTTGTAAATAAACAAGTTTTCATGTATAATGTAAACAATTGAGTATCATGTGTATTGTGAACAACTAAGTCTCATGTATCATGTAATCAATCTTATATCATGTATATTGTGAATCAACTAGGTTTCATGTATCATGTGATCAATCTTATATCATGTATATTGTGAATCAACTAAGTTTTATGTGATCAATCTAGTATTGTGTATCTTGTTAACGTTCATACATAAGTTATTGAATCTCATGAGTGACATAGACTAACGAATTTTGTAGTTGATCGAGTGTTGCGGACAAGCGTGTTGTTTGGTGTTCATGTGTAATGTGGGTAGTTGGGTTTTAGCTTTTTAAATCTCGTTGAGGTTTATAATGATGGTTAACGTCTACGCGAAATGATTCATCTCTTTGAAGTGGCAAGTATACTCATACATTACCGAAGGTGCAAGATAAAGAGGAGGTTCTGAAAATATTCTGAGTAATGTGCTTACGAATAACTGATTTTGTTTTTAATAAATAAGTAATTGTAATTTATTCTTGTTTGTAGATAAATAAGATGGTGAAAATAATGAGTTGAATAAATAAATATTTAATTATACGAAGGCCTTTTTATTTAATTTTAATTATTATAAAAGTATTTCAAGAGAAAAATAGTGGCTAAATAACTTAAGCCATGATTTATAACGGCTAAACAAGTAATTGTAAATTAATTTAACCAAGGTTTAGAAATAACAATTTTTTTTACGAAGTAAGAGCCACAAATAATCAAGATAATGTTTCATAAATCGGGTTGTATTGAATTTCTTTTCCAGGTAGAAATCTTTATTGAAAATTTATATCCCAGTCATATCTACAAACTTAGGGTTTGATAAATAAAATAACGATGTTGTTTAAATCAGATAATAAGATGATTTACAAAGAAGGTTTTAGGCAAGTGTATTAAATTGTAATGAATGAAAAATGTGATATTTGAGGAATTCTGATGAAAATATGACGGATGTATTTCACACTCCTTGTGTCAAGTCAAAGAGTAATAGCATTTGAGTAGTAATATAAAACTTATCATTAAATGTTGAAATGTTGAACATTTATTCTAAACATAAGGAAAAGGTTCTCAAACTGATATTTAAAGGCAAGGAATAGAAAACTCATGGTAAAGTCTTAGGTAGTTTTCCACTAGGAAGCAGATAAGCACCAAGACGAACATCGCTATGGTTACTCGGATGGCAAATCTGGGCTCAGCTCTAGCTGCTTCTGTGCGTGCATCAAGTATCTCCCTGTCTTCTTCCAGGCTTGCAAGCTTCTACTCTTGGCACCACACTTGATTCAATAGGCTATCTATTCGCTGACCTAGTAGGTCGTGTCTTATCACATGCTCCATCCCTTGTCTCACAAACTCTGAGGTCCTCACGTATTGGTGGATGGCATCAATTGGGACTCCCATAGCACTAGTGGGCGACATGGTTTTCCTTGCCCTTGGGTTAGTGTGATATGAGTCGGGTGCTAAGTAGGGGTCTCTCAGAGGAGATGGTAACCGGTTGTGTAGATGAGGTGTCTGATATAGGTTTCTTGTGTCAAACATAGGTCTAGTAACTAGGGGTGTTGGTGACCGATAGTCTGGTGACCTGATGTCCTTTTCCTAGTCAGACTCGGCTCCGGGATAGTATGCCGGGGAGGGAGGAGAGTAGGAGTCCATGTCTAGTAGAGAAAGGAAAAGATTGTAAGCGATAATAAAATACTAAGTGTTAATGATGTAGTGCAAAGCACACATCTGTATTCAGTTGTTTTAGTGCGTCTTTAGATAGTTTTATCTTTGTTTTGAGTCGTTTTGATATACATTTGAGTCTATTATATGTTTTCAGGTGCTCGTATGAAATACAAGTGAATATGTGAAGGAACCGAGTAAAAGAAGAAAGTACAGGGTTTAAAGTGCAAAAAGTGAGATTTTCAGAATCTCGCGGTACGCGAGAAGCCCAGAGAAAACCTTCGCGGTACGCTAGGATTTCCAGAATCAGCAGTGACTAAATTGTCCTTCGCGGTACGCGAAGGACTTGAGATTAATTTTCGCGGTATGCGAGGGACCTAATTTCCACAAAACCCTAGATTTCGATTTTAAATAGATTTTTATGCCCATTCTTTGGGGAGTTCGATTTATTGCCGTCCAGAGAGAGTTAGATGGCGATTTTGGGTGTAGGAAGCAGCTTTGAAGCTAAAGGTTCAAGCTTTGGAATCCGAGTACGTTATATTAGCGTTCTAGGTTTTCAAGATTCGATCTTTGTGTTTAAATTATGTGTTTGAAACCTTGTTTTGTTCTTATTACTTCTGTTTGAATGTTTTGAGAATGATTCTAGGCTAAAACTTATATATTGCCTAGGTCAATTGATGAATACTTGTTAAAGTTTCTGTTTTTATTCGGTTGTTGGATTTAATTAATGGGTTTATGATTTTGTAGAAGATCTTGAGTTAATAATTGTGATGTTATTGCATGTTTAGATCTGATCTTCTGGTTGATTTAAATTCCTTGCGTTGATTATGGTTATCTGCCAGTTATATTAGCGTATCTTGGTCATATATCTTAGGGTTTGTGATTAGGGTGGTTTTCTAAACGTAGTAGCCATACGAGTTGTCTTTGATTACTGATTAGAGTTTAGTGTGTATCCTAGTTCAATACCTGAGAGGTGAGAATTAGTCGTTTAGTCTTCGTCATTAGGAATCCGAGTGTCAACTGTCTGAGAGGAAGCCGGTATTAGGTGTCTAGTGATTGTTGCTATTCGTGTCATAGTTGTTATCTTGAGATTACCCCATGTATTCTTTGAGTGTATTGGTGGACGAAGAGACTGAGAGGTAATATGTCTATTAGGGTACTTGGTCATAGTTGGAAATACCTGAGAAGTGATCCAACAATCTGGTGAGTTATTACATCTTTAGGTTCCTTAGTTGGTGACACCCTGAGAGTAATTAGGGATCCACTAGGCTGTCTAGAGTTGTTTCATTAGAAATCCAGATCCATTATAGTTTCCATAACCGATAGAAGTTGTGCTTTGCAAGTAGGAGTCTGTCCTAGGTGATATTCTTCTCATTCTTGATTTAACCTTATTATTGATCTTGATTGTTGAGTCGACCTTTGTTTGTTGCATTCTTAGTTAATCTTTAGTGTAGTCAACCCCCAAACCAAATCAATCTTTAGTTCGAGCCAGAGTCTAGTATTAGTATTCAGTGTCTCTATGGTTTGCTATTCCGGTTTACCGTTAAGCTGTGCTACACTCGATAGTTACACTTTCCTGTCAGTGCGATCTAGTTCATAGGTTTTCCATTTACTACTTAGGAGTCTAGGTTAGGTTTAGTAGAGTTTTTATATAGACCGTCTGGACGACATCAAGTTTTTGGCGCCGTTGCCGGGGACACTTGGCAATAGCAATATTGAATTTGACTAGTTCTTTGTTTAATTTTTGGTTTATTTTATTTTCCTTTTCTTTTGAGTCTTGTGTGTCTTCTATGCTTATCCTACGTGCTATCTGAGTGTCTAAAATAGGATCGAGTCCTTCTGTTTTTGAGTCTTTATTTGTTTTCTTTTGCTCTTGTGTCAGTTTATGCACAATACTCGTTTGCAGGGATCACCACCTTATTCAGCTTTTTCAGAGCCTGAACGAGAGCTACACGAGCGCACCCGCGACTTTCGGAACAAATCCCAGGTACGTTCTACTAGCCCAATCCCATTTCCTACCATGGGCTACGCTGACCCACCAGCGAGTCATACATTGCACCAGAGGACCAATGACGGGGTCACTAGGGCTAGATCTTCGATCACACGCCCCACCATTCCTAACACCAATACATGGTAGATCCCGTCACATGTCATGAGCATGATCACTCATGCCACCCAATTTCATGGGTGTGTCCCGCTTCGCGCGGATATGTGATACATTCAATATCACGGGTGTGTCTAAGGACGCTATCTACCTGCGTCTCTTCCCATTCTCGGTCTCTAGTCGCGCATCTACTTGGCTTGACACCCTTCCCGACAATTCTATCACCACATGGGAGGATATTCAAGCCAAATTCTACAAGAAGTACTATCAACCTTCTAGGGCCGCCCCCCTTCGGGACCAAATCCATTCATTCTGGATGGACCCTGACGAGCCGTCTCACATGGCCTGGGAGCGGTTCAACACGCTGTTGAGCCGATGTCCTAAGCACGGTCTTTCCAACTGGGCGCTACTGGAGAAGTTCTATAATGGCCTCACCTTCGAGAAGCAGCAAATGTACAACACAGCTGCGGGAGGTCATATCATGGAGAGACTCGAGCCTGATGAGTGCGAGGAAATGTTCGAGAGCTTCGCTCAAGCCGAACAGTAGCATCCACATTTTGTTAGGAATTCCATTCCTACTGCTAGAGCACCCGCCTCTTCTCCTAGAGGTGTACATCAGGTCACTCATGAGACTAGCGTGGCTGCTGCACTTGCCTCAATGGCTAACGAGATTAAGGAGCTGAAGCTCAGTGCTCAGCGATGTCAAGTGTGCAAGGGAGGCCACGACACCCAAGATTGCCCCATAAATAATCAGGAGCATGTAAGCTTTGTGGGCAACCAGAACCGAGGGTACAACAATTACAATTCATTTGGCTCGGGATGGAGATCTGGTAGCAACCCATCTAGGTTTAATGCCCGCCAGTATCAGTATGGGGGAGCTTAAGGAGGAGCAAGCTCGGGAAGCATTGTCAACACAAAGAAAATCGAAGAGATGATAGAGAATCAGACACAGTTGCTTGCTCAGTTAGTGCAAAATGATAGGCATTCTAGGCAGAGATTGGATAGCCACGACACTCTATTGAAGAATCAAAAGTCGGCATTCCAGGATATGCAACGCACGGTAGGAGACATCGCTCAGAGCTTGAAAGATCGACAGGGAGGTCCATCTTCAAGCTCCAATGCTTCAGTGATGGCCATGTCAGTCAGGAGTGTGGAGAAGAAAGAGGTTGTAGAGGATGACTCCCACTCGAGTATGTATAGCATTCCGTCACTAAGGAGGTCAAGAAGATTGACTGGAGAGCTCGATTTGCTGAGATCGATGCTAAGATGGCAGAGGAGCAGGTGGACGAGGATGAAGTAGCTGAGATGTCTGTCGAGAAGGCAGAGGTGGAGAAGAAGGGGCGGAGATGCAGACCCCCGAGATTGACCTGACTCGTGTTCCCTACCCAACACGTTTGCTGCCATTCAAGCAAGCTAGGGAACACTTCCTTGACATGTTTAAACAACTCAAGGTCAATCTTCCGCTGATAGAGACCCTCCAGCGCATACCAAAGTATGGCAAGTTTCTAAAAGATCTTCTTTCCAACAAGAAGAAGCTCGAGGAGGTCTCTAAAGTCTCACTTAGTGTGCAATGCTTTGCGATGGTGCAGAACAAGCTGCCCGAGAAATTGGGATATTCAGGGCGTTTCACGATTCCGTGTCTCCTAGGCAGTTTGCCCTTGAACCACACATTGGCTGATCTGGGTGCTAGCATCAATCTGATGTCGTATTCTATCTATGAACAGCTAGACCTAGGTGAAGTGCAGCCGACGCGCATGAGCATTTCCTTGGCTGACCGCTCAGTCAAGTATCCACAGGGAATTGTGGAGAATCTTTTAGTGAAAGTAGGAAAATTTGTCTTCCCCATGGATTTTGTGATTCTGGATATGGAAGTCGATGATAGAGTCCCACTCATCCTCGGACGCCCATTCTTGCGCACCGCCAAGGAAGTAATCGATGTCTTTGACAGGAAACTCACACTTCGTGTGGTGGATGAGTCGGTTATATTTGATGCCACACAGTCCGTGAAGGATGTTGGCGAGCATAGCCACTCTGTGTGCATGCTTGATGCCTTCATGGACTACCAGCAAGACTCTGATCCGATGTTAGAAGTTGGTGAACCCGCCCTGAATTTCGAAGAACCATCTGATTGGGTGGTAGAATTAGAGAAGTTGTTGGAAGAGCCGGACGATTACGGCGATGAGATGCCAGATGATCTGCTCGAGATGATAGCTGAATTTGATGAGATCATAGGAAAAACCACAAGTGTGGGGAGGTTAGAGGAGAGTGTTGAGGATCCCGATGATCCTGATGATGGTTTAGGGGTCACACTATTAGAAATACCCGAGCCCCTATCCATCCTTGTTATTCATTCTGAGGGGAGAGCTGCTGATCTGAACCATAGTTCTAGTGTTCCTAGGTCTAGGCCACCCCGTAAGAGAACCCGTGCGTTAAGAGATTCATCTAGGGTGAGGGTAGTGAAAACCCCAAGCGTGGGGAGGTTTACGAGTGATAAGCTACTTGGTTATCTGAGTCATATTATCTTCGAACCTGGTAGGTTTAAGATGTGGTGGAAGGATCTGTGTGCAAAATGTGATATGAGTTCAATATTTCAGGGGAGTAGTTGTTTGCTAGAGATGTGGAGGACCGAGAGACCGTGGAGAGTGAAGGCAGTACCAGTTAGGATTAAGGAGAAGCCTCCTGATAGGTTTGTTTGAGTCTTGGGAAAGTGCCCGAGATGTAGAGTTTTTTTGCATTCTTGGTTTAAGTCCGTGTCAGTTTTTGTGTTTTTTCGGTTCGTGTCAGGTTTTGCATGGATTCGTGCTTGATTCGGTGAGGAAAACCATCAGGAATGAAGTTCCAGGTATTTTTACATATGTTTTTATGCTTAGAATAGGTTTTTATGGAATTTGGGTGGAAAGAAGTTAAGGGGTGAAAAAATTTTTAAGTATAAAAACCCCCTTAAATTTCTGTCACTAGGGGTCCCTCGCGGTACGCGAGGATTTGTCTATGGTTTCTCGCGGTACACGAGAGACAAAAGACAAGGCCGGCTTAAATGCCACTCCCTCGCGGTACGCGAGGAGTGGCCGCCTGTTCTTTCGCTGTACGCGGGGCCCTTCTAGATTTGCCTTTCTTCCTTGTTTTCCCATGGTACCCCTCACCCACATCTACCACCACCCATCACCATACTACCACCTTCATCTTTATCCATCATCCATCCATTATTACACCCTCATCCATCATCATCCTTCTACCATCACCCACCATTCATCATCACACATATCATCCACTGACGACCACCACCGACCATGGGAAACTAGAAACCGTTTGTGACCGATGACCGACCTTGCTGTGGCATTCATATCTATGTGCTTGCCACCCATTGAGTATGTTTCTCTGCATCTATCTATCTTGAGTCTTTTAATTCTCAGTTTGAGTCAGTTAAGTTTTTATTTTTAATTTGAGTCAGTTTAATGCTGCAGGTTTGTTGTGAGGATAATTTTGCATCAAGTTTTTGCAGGTTTATCGCTCCGTCCGTACTCAATCTCCATTCGGGCGAGATCGATTATCACTTATACACAGTTTGTAAAGGCAACCCAGTAGTCTGTTCAACCGCGACCGAAATGCTATACGGTGCACACATGGAAGAACGAAGCTTCACATTTGTTTGCATCTACATTACCAGCTAAGTCGCTTCCTGTTTTGTTTTATTTTTGCATTTTTATTTGTAGTTGTGTTTTACTTCACATTGAGGACAATATGTCTTTCAAGTGTGGGGATCTGAGTGTCTAGTTTGTCTTGTTTAGTTTGTCTTGTTTATTAAAATTCAAAAATACAAAAAAAAAATAAAAATTTTGAAAAAATGTCCTTGGAAATAATTGCATATACTTGGAAAATGATAGTACAAGTGGATCTTATTTGGGTTTAAAGGTTTAAATAATAGAAAACGTGTTTAATTAGTGATGTTTTGGTAGACCCAGCTAGCTAGTAAAGCTTAAATAGCCTATGAGTATTGTTTAAGAATTAATTGGAATTAAAATTATGATATCATGTGGGTACTCATCTTAGGGTAATGGTAATACTGAAACTGTCAACATATGGTGATAGGTACCATGTTAAGTTAAAATTTAGAGCTTTTTGAAATTTTTTGGCACACCACTCTCTTTTTATGAGAATAAATCCGAGTTTCGGTGGCGCCCGCATCCATAATTCCATAATTCTTGAGCTTATTTAATTAAAATCTAAGTTTCGCCTACGTGTCACACGTCGGGTTCCAGCCTCACTGGGTTGATTCTTATATGCTTCATTGTTTAGACTGTAGTCTATGTGTTACCTTCCGGTATAGTGACTTGGTTGAAACACCTCTAGATGAAGTTTAATTTGCTTATTAATGCTCATTATCATCCATTCATTCATATTTCATCTTATTTCTAAAAACCTGTAAATTTTAGTTTAACGTGATAGGGTAAATCTATATGGTTTGAACCGTGCCTAGATATAACCGTGATATGTGATTAGGTAGAGCTGTAACTTTTAAGTGTGAGTCACATAGATTGTTTGATAGTTGAATAAAATGAATTAGAACACTATACGGGGACTTGAAAGTTGGTGTTGGGTTTAATCGGACAGAAATACTGATTATTGCTTTTTAACGCATGAGTATGCTTTGCTAATTGGTAAATGATGTTAGTTAGTAGATGCCAGTTATGATTCCATATGCAGCTTTTTCGAGGACGAAAAAAGGTTAAGTGTGGGGATATTTGATGTGGTGCAAAGCACACATCTGTATTCAGTTGTTTTAGTGCGTCTTTAGATAGTTTTATCTTTGTTTTGAGTCGTTTTGATTTACATTTGAGTCTATTGTAAGTTTTCAGGTGCTCGTATGAATTACAAGTGAATATGTGAAGGACCCGAGTAAGAGAAGAAAGTCCAGGGTTCAAAGTACAAAACGTGAGATTTTCATACTCTCGCGGTACGCGAGAAGCCCAGAGAAAACCTTCGCGGTGCGCGAGGATTTCCAAAATCAGCCGCGACTAAATTGTCCTTCGCGGTACGCGAAGGACTTGAGATTAATTTTCGCGGTATGCGAGGGACCTTTTTTCCGCAAAACCCTAGATTTCTATTTTAAATAGATTTTTATGCCCATTCTTTAGGGAGTTCGATTTCTTGCCGTCCAGAGAGAGTTAAAAGGCGATTTTGGGTGTAGGAAGCAGCTTTGAAGCTAAAGGTTCAAGCTTTGGATTCCGGGTTCGTTATATTAGCGTTCTAGGTTTTCAAGATTCGATCTTTGTGTTTAAATTCTGTGTTTGAAACCATGTTTTGTTCTTAGGCTGAAACTTATATATTGCCTAGATCAATTAATGAATACTTGTTAAAGTTTCAGTTTTTATTCGGTTGTTGGATTTAATTAATGGGTTTATGATGTTGTAGAAGATCTTGAGTTGATAATTGTGATGTTATTGCATGTTTAGATCTGATCTTCTGGTTGATTTCAATTCCTTGCGTTGATTGTGGTTGTCTGCCAGTTATATTAGCGTATCTTGGTCATAGATCTTAGGGTTTGTGATTAGGGTGGTTTGCTAGACGTAGTAGCCATAGGAGTTGTCTTTGATTACTGATTAGAGTTGAGTGTGTATCCTAGTTCAATACCTGAGAGGTTAGAATTAGTCGTTTAGTCTTCGTCATTAGGAATCCGAGTGTCAGCTGTCTGAGAGAAAGCCGGTATTAGGTGTCTAGTGATTGTTGATATTCGTGTCATAGTTGTTATCTTGGGATTACCCCGTGTATTCTTTGAGTTTATTGGTGGACGGAGAGACTGAGAGGTAATCTGTCTATTAGGGTACTTGGTCATAGTTGGAAATACCTGAGAAATGATCCAACAATCTGGTGAGTTATTACATCTTTAGGTTCCTTAGTTGGTGACACCCTGAGAGTAATTAGGGATCCACTAGGCTGTCTAGAGTTGTTTCATTAAAAACCCGGATCCATTATAGTTTCCATAACCGATAGAAGTTGTGCTTTGCAAGTAGGAATCCGTCCTAGGTCATATTCTTCCCATTCTTGATTTAACCTTATTATTGATCTTGATAGTTGAGTCGACCTTTGTTTGATCCATTCTTAGTTAATCTTTAGTGTAGTCAACCCCCCAAACCAAATCAATCTTTGAGTCAGAGTCTAGTATCGGTATTCAGTGTCTTTAGGGTTCGAAATTCTGGTTTACCGTTAAGCTGTGCTACACTCGATAGGTACACTTGCCTGTCAGTGCGGTCTAGTTCATAGGTTTTCCATTTATTACTTAGGAGTCTAGGTTAGGTTTAGTAGAGTTTTTATATAGACTGTCTGGATGACATCAGTTAAATATAGGAGTTTTCATGAATTTAACGTTTGACTAGTCATAACACCGAGTCTTTACAATAGCATTTTAGAAGTAATATTTGACCTATAAGTAGTGTATCCATGAAGAGGATTCCCTGGAAAGAGGGGTGGGTCATAAGGACACACTGAAGTACCCGGTCCTCCCTTAGCCAGAATCTCTCATGAGTCTACACACACTCTTCCAGCCATCTTGTACTAATAACACCATCGTTTGGGCTCATGGTCATGATGAGAATCATTATGGACTGGGATTTGAGGCCCAATGGTGAGGTTTATTTACTCTCACATGCTTCCTCTTCTTGGATGGTAAGTGGGCTCTTTAGTTTTCTTATTAATGGGTATTAGGCCCAATGGTTCAAGTTTTATTCACAAAAGATGATGGTGACATGTGTGCAAGAATGAGGGTGTATCAAGACTTAGGTGTGAATAGATGTGTGGTAAGACTTAGGATTACACTTAATGGAATCAAATAGGTAGCATGTAGATAGCAATGTTTATGAGCACGTGTGTTATCAAGTAGTGTATTACATAGACTATCATTATTGTGTCATGCGAGGTAATACTTAGAATAACATATAAGGTAATCACACAAAGTGGTAAACATGTAGCATTTAGTAATGTGGCAAATACCGTGTAACATAGAACATGGCGCAATATGGGTGTCTTGAGGTTATAGTCTAGGTCAAAGGTGTCTAATAACCTAATTCCTTATAACCAAGGCTCTGATACCAATCTGTCACACCCCAACCGACGGCGGAATACGTCGGGGCAGGACATGTAGACTGTTCAAAAGCTCGTGATCAAACTAAATTACATCATTTTATTAAATGATTTAAATGTACAATTACATATTGATTAGACAATAAAAACTACAACAATTTTATTTTTCACTAGGTCCATATTCTCCTAAGTGATGAACTTGTACTTCAAACAATTCCACCTGAAACATGTTTAAAATGAGAGGGTCAACTATAAATAGTTGGTGAGCATACATAAGTTTAGATATCTCATGTAGTTTTCAAATGGTTTATACAATTCTTATGAAACATGGTAAATAAGGCATTTTATGGAGAATCTATAGTCGAAACTAGGTGTACAATCAAACCTTGTGACTAAGGCATAACACGCAGGTTACCCGAATGTAATTGTCGGTAACAAACACCCTACCCGGGTGGGTTTGTTAGACACAATAGATTTATCAATGTTAACCGTTGGCTTATACTTAGTTAATGATTGTACAAGTGTATGTCATGTATATGTAGTTCAACTCATAGCATTCAAGCACAAATTACACAAATAGTCATAATGTAGAATTGTATATTGTAATTGCAAATAGTTTTCAATGCAAAACATGTTTCACCCCAAAATATACAAAAATGAAAAGGGGCTATGTAAAACTCACCTTGAATAGTAGAAAGTTGGACTTGTAACTTGTAGCAACATAAATAAAGGACGCCCTAAGTTAAATAAGATATGTTATTTAATGTATAGAAACGATTAAAAGGAATAAGAACTGGTCAAAAGGGAATTAAGGATTTGGAACGATTGAACGAACGAATATTAAAGATACGAATTTTAACGATAACTAAAGTTATAATATATAAATGAAATTACTTGAAATGATGTTTTATAGATTTTATAAAAGAGATTTTAGGTGACATCAATAAATATTAATTGTAAATTTAAGATAATAAAATTCCTAATAGTCATCTTGTTAGAACATTGTGGTATAATAATATTTATATGGATATAATTTGAAATAAATAAGTTGAGTTATGCGAATTGTAATACTACTATTTATGAAAGAAATACAATTTAGTAAGATTAATTACCGAACAAATGATTATCGTATTACTACTAATACCATTTTATTAGTAAAAGGAATAATATGGTAAATATAGTAATGAAACAATTATTAAAAATTATATTATTAGTAACACTAATAAAATCGTATTATTAACATTAATGTGTTGTAGATCGTGTCCTTAATAAACATATCATTAATAATTTCAAAATAATGAAAATGATATTATTTATTTGCGAACGTTTATTTACCAAAAGGTAGTGTTAATTTATAATAGTTTACTTATAGAATATATATATATATATATATATACATTTAATTAAAATAACAAATAGTTAAACCTTCAGAAAAGAAAATAATCTAATAAGGTTCATTTACTAGAAACTAGATTTGATTTTTTTATTTAAAAATATATTAGAATGTAAAAGTGCTTAAAATCAAAGTTGAAGAAGAAAAAAAAAGAAGGAAAGAAAAGGAATAGAGGGTCTTGAACCCGAGAACATTAGCTTGTTTAGTATAAGGCCTTAACCACTAGGCTAAGACTCCATTTGCTTGAAGGTTTTGAAAAGAAAATATTTAAGCTTAAAAACCCTTGACATATCTTCTACAACTAAAACACAGACGTGGACCGGTTTAACCTAATTCCTAATTTGGTTTTGAACAGAGCAGGGGAGGTGCGATTAAGACGAAGATGGTGATACCTGAAACGAAATCCTCACAAAATAGCCTTCAACAGCCGATGAACTTCCGGCGTCCCCCTTGCGTCGATCGGAAATAGGGAGGAGAAATGAAACGAGTTTGAGGTTATTTCGAGCTACAAAGTGATATGGGAACTTATAGGACGATTAGAAAACGCGTTTTCAGTTTCGAATAACCGAGATTTGTGGGGGTTGGAGCTTGATTTACGGGTTGTTTCAAAATTTCTCTTTTTAATTGGGTTTTGAATTTATTGAGATAAACGAGTTATAATCGACGTTTATGGCTGTAAAAACGCGTGAGTGACTCAACGATGGCAAGATTGGATCGAATAGAGTGGTAACCTTGTTTGATTCCAACCGATTTGAGAGTGTAGAAATTGATTTTGACTTTTAGAAAGCCAAATCTGCAGGTTCTGATGTCCAGGGTCCAAGAGGGGTTCAAGGTTAAAAGTGGGGTTCAAAGGAAATGAAAGGGTTCAAAGCTTCCTTTTCCACTTTTATTTGTTTAATTTTTATAAAAACCATCATAAAACTTACATATATATATATTATTTTTCTTTTGTAAAAATAAAACCTCGTTTTTGTTATAAACTTAAAAGTTTATAATTGATTTATAAAATATATTTAAAAAATATATATATACATACATATAAATAAAAGATTAAAATCTCAAAACTCTGAGTCGTTTACCGGTTTGAATGCGAATAACTTTCATACCTGATATAATGAAATATATAAGTATGTTATGGAATAATATGGCAGTCGTAAATGATCTCGTTGCATAAACTGAAGTACTTAATACTAGTACAAAATCATGGATGTTACATTGTACCACTTGTTGATACCACTGTTGGTATGACTTTTTGATCGTTCTTTGTAAAATTTAGATTTTGATTCACTTGACTTGTGCTTGCAATTCCTAGCGAAATGTCCAACTTGACCACAAGTAAACCAATTGTTGCTTTTAAACTTTGACTGTGATTTGGACTTTGACTTTGAACACTCGCCTACTTCAACCACGAACTGTCCTTTATCACACTCTGACGGACACACATTCTTTACTAACTTCCCTTTGCTTTGAGCAGGCTTATCTTTGACATCAATGAATTGTCTTTGACATCAACTGATTTGCCTTTGGCACTCACTTTATTTGACACTTTGATCTCACTTTGAATCTTTGTCGGTGCACTGATTTTAACTTGGACAGACCTTTTACTCTCTTGATCACTCATAAGTATATGATTCTCAGGAGCTATGAAATCATCTTTCTTAGGATTTTCATGAGAGAGGTCATAATCTTGAATTAAATGGATTCCCAAATTCATCTAACACGACATCCTCAGCTATAGTTGAGACTTTATGAATTGGAACATAATCGTGTGCACCACTTTGTCAAAGAAAGTAGATGTGGTCGACACTTCAAACACACAATCAGAGTCATCACAAATAGAATTAGTAGAACATGCAGAAACATTTGAAATATCAATATCAGAACGAGTGTCTAAACCATGCTTATCACAAGCATTTACACATTTTTTCATATCACAATCAAAATCTAGATATTGCTTGCAATCTCTTATGAATTCCCTAGTACACTGTTTATTGAATGCTGAAAAACTCTTAACACCATCAATGTCAATCTCATCCTCTACACAACCTGTTTTCACATCTGCACTTACATACATATCATGAAAATTAGAATCCCTCGCACTTATCAAATCATTTGATTAATGCGGTTCAGGAAATGGCACAAAGTTATCAGGATGAGGTACTTTGTTGTAACCTAGACCATCTTTGATGTACACAGTTCTTTGTTTATTCACACATTCATCAAAAATATTTCTTTGCATTTTCCACTTTGGAATTATAACACGCTCCTTGATTAAATCAGTTTCGGAAGCAATCAATTTATCAGAAAAATCTTTGATTAAAACATCATTTTTATCCAGATATTCTTTAAAAGTTACATTGTCTTTTAACAAAGCTTTGATTTTTCTAGTGTATGTGACCTCATTCTGTTTGATATCCTTATTTACTCTTTTCTATTTATCATTCTCAGCAATCAATAATAAGTTTGCTACATGATAATTCTGCATTTTCTTAACACAATCAGAAGAACAAATAAATGAATCATCATCAGAATTTACCTCACTGTCAGATGAAATTTTCTCAGAAGTAGATGTTGCTGCCTTGCCTTTACCTTTATCGTCAGTTTTCAAGGCAAAACCACTTTCTTCTGCAGTTGCCTTCCCAGATTCCTCAATTTCTGCTATCAAAGCTTCATCAAAGTCTTCTTGAGCATCTTCAGTTTCTGATTCCCACTCACAGTTGCTTAGCTGTTTTGACATCAAAGCTGTTAGAGCTTTCTTAGATTTGTCATCCTCATCTATCATCTCAATTAGCTTTACTCCATTGCCATCCAATTTCTTCTTTTTCTCCTTCGGACACTCACGAGCGAAGTGTCCAAGTTGCTGGCAATTGTAGCACCTCAGCTTAGCTTTATCGAAACCAACCTTTTTTTCCGAATTGAAGTTTTTCCTTTCCAGTCTTTTGAAGGTACTTCTTTGCTCTTACAGCAATCATTTCCATTGCCATTGCAGATCCATGTACTCTAGATCATCAGGATTTATCTACACAAGATCCTCAGCATCCAGAACAGCTGGTTGTAACTTTCCAGTAACGAATGCATCATAACTACTCATGAATGCACCGAACAAGGCAATTTGATCTTCTGATATCTGACCAGTTGCTTTTCCCTTTTCACTAGCAATACTCTTAGAACCACAACAACCCTTTTCCTTCCCAGCCTTTGAACCACAGTTGCTTCCTTCTTCACTACCTGAAAACAATGCTGCATTAGCTGAACTTGTGCTATTTGGCTTGTCTGGATTATTCATCTCCCTCTTCTTTGCATCAAGTTCATAAGACTCTAAGAAGCAAATTATATCATCAAGAGTCTTGCTCTTCAAATCAGGAGTAGTGTTCTTTATCAGCATGCATGGTATGGTCCAGGAATCAGGTAATGAATCAAGCAGCTTCTTACACAAGTCATATTCCTCAAACTTTACACCCATCTTTCTCAACCTGTTAATCATGGTAGTAAAACCTATGACTTCCTCACTCAGGGTTTCATTTTTCTTGTAGCTAAACATATTATACTGCTTCAATAACATATCTGTGGGACTCTCTTACAATGCTGCATTTCCCTCAAATCTTAGACACAATGCATTCCACAATCCTTAAGCTGTCTCATGCTGCTCAAAATTCAGATAGAGTTCAGTCGGAAGAGCTAGAATGATTGATCCTAACGCTCGATTGTCCCTTTCAATCAGTTTCTTATCATCCTCAGAATACAGGTCTGGATCAGCATTTGGAACTAATCCATCAGCATTGGCTGTCTTTGGCACATGAGGGACTTTGACAATAGACTCCCACAAAATATGTTCGGTAAATTTAAAGTAAGCTTTCATCATAATTTTCCAGTTTGAGAATTCAGAAATAGATTTCAGCATTGGTGGCGACTTTCCCACTACACGCTCAGTCTCGTACACCTTCCCAGCCATTGCACAAACACAATTGAACACAAGTCAAATTTTAGAAAAGACTTCCAAGTATGGAGTTTTCGATCGAAAACTTTTTCGACCGGAAACTATTTCGGACAGGACTTTTCGATCGAAAAGTCAAGATTTCGAACACTAGAGATTTTGGACACTTCTAAGATTTTGGACGCAACTTTTCGATCGGAAACTATCAACCAAAAAGACTTTTCGATCGAAAAGAGATTTCAACTTCTTCAACAGACTTTTCAATCGCTTCTTCTCAAGAACACCAAAAATCAACCTGCAACTTCTCTGATGCAAAATCAGACGTCCAAATCGATAAAAAACTTCATCTCCATCAAATTTGACTCAAAAAACACGAAAATGGTGATAAATTTCACTCTGATTCGATTGCTATTGATAAAAAAAGCTTGAATATCACGAGCTTTAACCAACAGCTCTGATACCACTTGATAATCCCTCTGATCCGATCATAAACAAGCCTCTAATCAGCAACAACACTTCTGGATAGGCAGAATCAATCTAGAATCCAATGATAACCGAGTAAATCTAATCAAACAATAACTAGAATGAAAATCGCCACATAAACAAGATCAAGCATCAAACAAGTAGATTCCACTAATAAAACTGGTAATTACACTGGCTAAACTGAGAGAAAACTATTGATTACAATATGATTAGATCTAAGCACAATACCAACAATGATTCCTTTCTAAATGTTCAAACATACAACTATATATAGTAAAAAGATTTCGACCGAAATCTTTTGACCGAAAACGTTTTCGACCGAAAACTTTTGACTTGTACAATGAAAGCTTTAATCTTGATTTCTGACTAATAGGTTCCAACAATAATTATTGGAACTATTTGTAGGCCATCGCATATAAAACATTCTGAAGACAGAAGAATTCTTTGAAGTTAAAAGATTTCGTCCGAAATCTTTTTCGTTCGAAATTGTTATCGAACGAAATACATTTTGACCGAAGTGTATTTCGGACGAAGTTATTCGTTGTTTTCTTAGTATAAATACTTGTAAAGGGGGAGTTCATTTGAGATATCAATATACTTTTGAGAGTTACACCTTTAACTATGTGTTTTTTATCCAATCTTATTTCTTGATTATTGTATTGGTGTATTGAATCTGCTACGAATAAACGGTTTCCACAAGTGGTATCAGAGCTTTCGGTGCTCGGTTTTGGGGTTTTTGTAGCATTGTCAAGTTTTCTACAAGTTCTCAACTTTTCAAGATTCAAAAGTCATCAAATTGGATCATTTTCAGTGCCATTTTTTACTATCTAGCATGTACAACAGCGGAGATGAAGTTTGGAATGATTTTCGGGGCTTAATTTGACGTTCGGGAGTTGCAGGTCGAGATTTTACGAGTTTCATTTGAATCGTCTGAAATCTCTGTTAAAGGAGTCAAAATCTCTTTTCGATCAGAGTTTTCGATCGAAATCTCAAGTTTGGGCTGAAAAGTTTTGTCCAAAATCTCCTGATCGAAATCTGACTTTTTGACCGAAAAGTCTTTTCCGAAAAAGTTTTCGATCAAAAAGTATGCCCGAGTAAAAAACAAAAATTGGGGGGAAAATTTTTCTTGGTCGAAAATTTTGGAGGATGTTGAGCTATGTTTGGTGTTGATTATGAAAAAATGAGGTAGTTAAAGAAAATTATAAAAAAAAGGATTCTCAATGGCTGACGAAGGGTGTATGCATAAGGTATTTGTAAATGGATTGGGGTATCTGTCACACCCCAACCGACGGCGGAATACGTCAGGGCGGGACATGTAGACTGTTCAAAAGCTCATGATCAACTAAATTACAAAATTTTATTAAAATTGTTTAAATGTACAATACATATTGATCAAACAATCAAAAGCTAACAAATTCTAGTTTATTTGTCACTAGGTCCATAAGCTCCTAAGTGATGACCTTGTACTTCAAATAATTCAACCTGAAACATGTTTAAAATGAGAGGGTCAACTACAAATAGTTGGTGAGCAAACATAGGGTTAGATATCTCATGTAGTTTTCAAAGGATTTGTACAATTCTTATGACATATGGTAAGTAAGGCATTTTATGGAGAATCTATAGTCGAAACTAGGTGTACAATCAAACCTTGTGACTGAGGCATAACACGCAGGTTACCCTAAAGTAATTGTCGGTAACAAACACCCTACCCGGGTGGGTTTGTCAGACTCAATAGATCTATCAATGTTAACCGTTGTCTTGTACTGAGTTAATGATTGTACGAGTATGTCATGTATATGTAGTTCAACTCATAGCATTCAAGCACAAAAGCACAAATTACACAAATAGTCATAATGTAGAATTGTATATTGTAATTGCAAATAGTTTTTAATGCACAACATGTTTCACCCCAAATGTACAAAAATGATAAAAAGGGGTTATGTAAACTCACCTTGCAAGTGTAGAGGGTTGAACTTGAACTTGTAGTAACTTGGATTCAATGCCTTAAGGATTGCCTAAGTTAAGTTTGTTACGTTAGAAACACGTTATGGATAGTCAAGGGGTTGACAGTGTAATTAGGTGAAAGTGATTGTTGTACACTAGAGTGGTTATCATTCCAGAGTAGTACCTCCAACAGAAAAGTTCCCAGGAAAGAGTTAGCCGGATCAGAACCCCGTCTTTTCCTAGCCAGAACTTTAATGTTTGTCAGATAACTACATACTGGTTTGAAAGTTACTCTATTTGCATACTTAACCAAGTTGAGGTTGAGTTTGGTAAGCTTGGAAAGTATAAGGGCTAAAGTGAAAATATGAGTTTAGTAAAGATAGAAATAAATTTAATTGAATATTAATTGAATATTAAAGGGTTTTAAAAATAAGGAGTTTTGGTAAAAACATGAATTTTTTGAAATTGAAAGGAATATAAAGATCAAAACCAAGTTTTTAAATAAAGTTTGAACAAGTTTAATTAAAATAAGGCTTTTGATCTTGGATAGATCTATGATTATAACATAAACATGTTAGGGATCATAGATCTAGCTAGTTATGATGAACTTTTAAAAAGAAAGGTATGAACAAGTAAGAACATAAGAAGAACTTACTTAGAATGGAAGGATTTAAACTAGAATCTTCCAAAAGATGAGAAGAACAACCTTTAGTTGCTAGAGAGCCTTAGAGGATTGTTGAGATGTGAAAATGAATGAGGTTTAAGACTCTATTTATAGGTGAGGCTAAGGGACTTATTCGTAAAAATCAATTTGTTGATAAAGACTAGGATTGCAAAAGGTGAAGAATAGTATTTAATGCTCATTAATGTTATGTTTGACTCCATAATTCATATTTAAAATTGTTTTTATAAAGTTTATAAAATCTTAAATATGTTACTTGTTTAATTACAAATGTTTATAAAAAAATGTCTTTCATTTTTATAAAGACTACAATTTGTGTAAATGGTTTACTAAAATAGATATATGTTTACATATTTATTTAAAAATTAAATACATACATTTAGAAAATGTAAACTCTTGATTAATGCTCATATATTTTAAAACTTACAATTTGTATAGATGATTAATTTAATAACATCAAATACATATATCATATATACATATTTATAATTAGATTCCTATATCTATATAGAATAATATGTAAAAACGTGATTAAGGATGTATAAGTCCTATATCAAAAGTTGTATAATTGATTTATTTGATATAATCATATATAAATATATATATGAATGTACATACATATGTTATATATATAATAGGAGGGTAATATTTAAATGTAAGATCAAAAATCTAAATTGATAGATGTTAAAATAATAATTAAAGTGACATATTGTTTTGAACAAGTATGGGGTTCATTAGGAGTGTCGTTACTGTATAAAGTAAGATAATGCAGTATTAGAAAAATCTTGGATGTTACAGTATCTTCATCCAGATCTTGTTGAATCATTATGTGTAAATAAGGAAGATAAGAAACAAGCAAGACAAGACACATTAAAGAAAAGATATCAAGTGTTCACACATGCTGAAGGAAAATCTTTGACAGACCAGTATCACAGATATGTGAGATTGATAAATGATCTAAAGGAGGTTGATATTGAATATGAAAAATCAGAGGTCATGGATAAATTTCTAAATTTTCAACCAGAGGAATGGATGATGTATAAATTGTACATCAGAAATAGAGGACTAAAACTTAACACATTAGAGGATTAGTGTGCAAAGTTACAGTTCGATGCACTCAAAGCAGATAAGGACATAATAGTGATCAAAGGAGGATACGGTTATGATTTTCAAGGAAATTGTAAGCGTATCGAATCCGACTTGGTTGCTGAAGCAGTGAAAGAATTAGAGGAACTTAAAGCTTATTCTGAACTGCTCAATGAAAATATGTGTTTTGCCGAGTGTTTTGAGAAAATTGCTGATTACAAGCAACAAAATCAACTTCTGATGGATGCATTGAATCATGCAAATACTACAAACAAGATTCTGAAATATCGTGAGAAAGAGTATAAAAGAAAGATTGATGATTGTGTTAAAGAAAATTCTCATGTGAAACTTCAGTTAAAGAGAAAGAATTATGAAATTCAATTGTTGATTGCTGAAAGAGAAACAAAAAAAAAAATTGTTGACCGAGAAGATGGAAAAGGTAGCAAATACAACAGTTAAAGTTGATAAAATAAACATTTCTGGAAAAGTTTCTAGTGGGATCATTGAAGTTCAAATACATGGCAAAGTAAAGTTTGGGTTTGAATATAAAAGCACTGGTGAAAACATTGAGGCTAACGTTAATGATATGGTGAATAGTGAGGTTTGATACAAAAGTGTTCCTCCTCCATTTACTACAAATGGATTTTATTCACATATGCCTCAACCATACATTCCAAAGTCGTTTGTGTCAAATTTTTATCCTTCGTTAGAGCCAAAGAGAAATTCTAAAGCAAATAAACTTGAATCAAAGATTCCAAGTGATCTTGCTTCTGATCATGATTGTGTTAGTGACAAATCTGAAGAAAGTCAAGAATGTGTGGATTATTTTGACAATAAGGGTGGCTTAGGGTTCAAGAAAGACAATGCACTTAAGGCTAATGCCATCCCATTCGTTTCGAATAAATTTGATCCGCTCATGTTCGTTAAAGAGGGAGTAGAAAAGTCAAAAGTTGAAGAACAGAAGTCTAAAGACAAATCAGCATCTCGAAAGGGGCCTTATCAAAGAACATGTCCTACTTTGAAGAAATGTTTCAGTTGTGGAAAGCAAGGTCATTTATCAAGAGATTGTTGCATCAAGAAACACAAGTATCCCAAACAAAAGCTCGTTTCTCAACCTCTGAGAATGGTTCAAGAAAAAGTTGTTAAAGCTTTTAATAGGTTAAAGATGTTTTGGATGTCAAAACCAAAACGAGATTGGCAGGTGAAAGCTAAACCAAGACAAGTTTGGAGAGTTAAAGATTTGAGTCCAAGATCCAACTTTGAAGATGCATAATGTATGGGGGAGCTTGGCAGAATTCTCGTGTTTTGATATGCAATGGCCTAGGGGGAGATTGTTGGAATTATTTGTAGGCCATCGCATATAAAACATCCTGAAGACGGAAGAATTCTTTGAAGTTAAAAGATTTCGTTCGAAATCTTTTTCGTTTGAAATTGTTTTCGGACTAAATACATTTCGACCGAAGTGTATTTCGGACGAAGTCATTCTTTGTCTTCTTGGTATAAATACTTGTATAGTTTAAACATTGTAAATGGAGTGTTCATTTGAGATATAAATATACTTTTGAGAGTTACACCTTTAACTATGTGTTTTTGATCCAAACTTGTTTCTTGATTATTGTATTGGTGTATTGAATCTGCTACGAATAACCGGTTTCCACACAGACAAAGTACATATTGCCTAACCTCGACATATATGGCAATACACACATCAACCAAATACACAATTGAATACAATCATCATTAATTAATTATTAGCATCAACCAAATATTTAGATTATTGAACAATACACAATATCACCAAAAGAACTAAATTAGCTTACCAAATTAAAATATATTAACATGAATACATTGTCCAAAAAAATATATTGTTTTCAACAACCTATCTTGACCTAGCATCCGAAATCAAATCCTCATCAGATTGCCATATCCTATCATCACTTGCAGCAAGCTTATAGAACATGGGTACCCATTATCACTTATAGCAAGCGTCAGGTTGCATCCTAGACAATCTGCAGAAGAAGTATATAAGTTGGACTCCTCCATCATCTCCAGGTATAAGGATATTTCATCAAACTCCATCACGTAAAGGGCCAAAGCCCTTATATCCCATTCATCATACAATGGAACCAGTCCATAGTCCAGCGTCAGTTTTGTGATCATATAGTGAATGGAGTACCTGTCGATATTAAATTTGACGAACACCCAATCACGGCAGAGAGCATTTCTCTAAACTGGTCCACAGTCAATACGTCAATGTCGACGTAGTCAAGGTAGGTAACACGGCCTCCGTAATACTGTCGGCCCCTGTGATAGATTTTAAAATAGAACAACGTTCGATTGTCGCCTAAAATTTCAAAACAGTTGACACATTAGCTTAAAAAAACCCAAATTGTTGAAATTTTAAAGAAGAGAAGATATATATATATACATCGATCATATACTCACCATCGTACATCACGTTGTAGTCAGCTGTAGGAGCATCAGCTGATCGTATTCTCCATGCCACCATAATTTTGACAAGTTGAATGAAGAAGAAATTAATTAAGCAAGAAGTTTAGGTTTTTAATTTGGAGATCGTCATTTATAAGCAAGAACTTTAGTGTAATTAATGTGTGCGACTTTTAGTCTTCTGATTCAGGTGGCAAGGAGAAGTGGATATTATGATCATTCATCATTACCTTTAGCCACATATAAAAACTTTAACCGTGTCCATATATTACTTTTAGCCACACTTAAAACGTTTTACCGTGACTATTTATACTTTTAGCCACACATAAATTCAAATAAATACCAATATGGCAGTTGGTCACATTTGGCCACACTTTTCTAGTGTGGCTAATAGATGTGTTTTTGGTCACATGAAACCAATATTGTGGTCGTAGATCACATTTGGCCACACTTTTCTAGTGTGGCTACTAAATGTCATAGTTTTTTTCTTAAAGTGTGGCTAATAGATGTGTTTTTGGTCACATGAAACAAATACTGTTGTGACACCCGGCAAATTTCAGGTTGATATCCATTCCCGACTGAGATACATATTACATTATTTGACATGCATCACACTTAATTTTACAGTAATTAAGTCCATTTCACACTTAGCAAGTCAATCCGTTTACACGTGTCGGTAATCCGAAAGATTACCTGGTCAAACACGCGTCCTACATCACGACCGTTGGTGACAATTTAAAACAAATACCTAGACATATTATCTGTGTGTGAAAATTATATGTAACACTGTGATTTAATTAATCATGCCTATATGATTTTTTCGGTGATTTATGGAAATACTTTTATTTTCAGCACAGTCCGCTAGACACGCAGTGTGTACTAGCTAGGTCCATAATTCTAAGCAGACACTTAGACATATACTTTGTCACACCCCGACCGATGGCGGAATCATCGTGGCGGACAATGGATGATTGTTCAAAAGCACATGATAGCTAAAATATTGCATAATTTATTAATTTAATTTAAAGACAACAAATATCCAAGTACAATACATTTCAAATAACCTAGTCTATTCCAAAACATTGATTTAATTAACTAGGTCTATAAGTTCTTAAGTGGAGGAATCTTCAGCAAGCAATCACATATCCAAACCTGAAACATTATTTAAATCAAGTGTCAACTATAAAGTTGGTGAGTACGTAGGTTTTGTGGACCCGATAAATAGTAGATGAAAACGTTTTGCAACTCATTGTTTATCTTGTTAAACATAGCATATATAGTTGTATCCTTCATGTTTATCTAAGCACAATTCAAACCTTGATTGACGCGCTTGAGCATAGCACAACAGCTAGGCCCGGTATGTTTGAATATGCAGTAATAAACACCCTACATGGGTGGGTTGGTCAGGCACAATAGATCTATTAATATTACTGTTGGTTTTCTTGTGTTTAAAATAAATAAGTGTACACCCAAGATAATTCACGATGAACAAGCATATAATTCACATGTATAACACGTATAAACAATTTGATGAGTAGCATGTATAATGTATCACCCCAAAGTATGTAAAAATGTAAAATAGGGGCTATGTAACTCACCTGGCTAGCGGGTATTTTAATCCACGAGTGTAGGTGATAAGGATGTTGAAACCTAAGCACGTTGGAACCCTATGTGGATAAATAGGTATTATTGTAGGTTTTGTATGTGTGTATTCATATTTAAACGTGTATAGGTTTATAATAATATTTCTTAAAATTTATTTGTATAAAATATTGTATAAAGATGATAATGATTTTGTAAAACTTAACATCAAAAAAATATAAATTTTAATCTTGTTAAAATATTATATTTTTAAATAAGTAGATATATTATATAAATATCTCTATTTTGTTTATTTATATTATTATTATTATTATATATTTTCTTTTGTGAGTTAAAATTATTTAAACGAGTTTATAAAACATAGGGTTTATTATTTTATAAAAATTCAATGGGTTAAATATGTGTAAAAAGTTATAAATGGTTTCGAAAATAAACGAACGAGTCACCCAACCCGTAATAGTTTTTATTGTATAGATATAATATTAAAATATGATAAAATAAATAAAATAAATTATATCATTAAAACAGAAAAAATTGGGTTGGGCCGGAGGCCACCAGAATCGAACCCGCGACCTAAGGCTCAAACACACACATGCATAACCAGCCGGGCTACCGCCCATCGCTGGTTATGTGTGTATCGTTTAATTAATAAACGCATACGCGAAACTGGTCGCTGGTCCTCGGCAACCGGCAAACCGTGTCCGAGAACACTGGTTTTCCCGGTAATCGATGGTTTGAAGTCGCGATTTTGATTGGTACAGATTGCCAGAGGATAACAGAAGGCAAAGGAACGAATCCGAAAATACCGAGATCGGGAATTCAAGCTTCGGGATGGAATTGGGCTCTGAGATTCTGGTCACAGCTTCTCACAGAGACGACGAACACAATGCCGGCTTCAATTTTGAGTGAGAGTGGGTGGAGGAGGGGTGGCGAGCTCGAGCAGGTCCATAAATGGCTATTTATGGCCGAGCACGATCCCTATAATAAAACATGCAATTGAGTATGTCCAGACACTCGTTTGGACAAGACGAAGCTAACGAGCCATCTAGCAGGCATGGAGGTGTACTATCGGGGCCGAATTCGTGGTGTGGACTTTCGGCCACAAACACGATCAGACGTTTTGAATGTTGGGGAGACAAATTGGTCGGGGGCTTTTGCTCGCGTGGGGACGACGAGGTCAGGGAGACCATTTTCGGCGGTCGAGGTGCAGGGGACAGGCGTGTCGAGGGGGTCGCGGGAAAATGGCTTGGACCGCCGGACAATGGAGGAGACAACCGGAAACGCGAATTCGAAGTTGGCAATTTTGGTCCTTGTAGCTTGTTTTTGTATTAAGTTAGTCCCTGGGATTTTTACCCGTTAGTCCCTGAGGTTTAGTTTGTCCAGAAACAGCCCCTTAACTTACTTTTACTTTAAAACCTTTTAGTTTGAGATATTTCAAAACAGCCCCTTAACTTATATAAAAAAAATTAATTAAGTTTCTTTTTAATTTCAATTATATTTTATAAACTTATATTATTATTATTATAAATATTTTTATAAAAGTTAATTATTTTATTTAAATAGGTTATCTTATTTATAAATGAACCTTTTAATTTAGATTTTTATATAAGTTTAAAACTTATAAAATTTTATTTATTTTAAATCCATAAATTAAATATATATATATATATATATATATATACTTTGTACAAAAATTTAAATAAAAACACTTGCATTCCATTGAATAGAAAATGTTTACAGGATACATAATATAAAAGCGTGAATAAAACCCGAAATGTCACATACTTGGTGTGCACAAATTACATGTAGTACTGTGATATATTAATTTAAGACTCTGTGAATGTTTCGGGAATTTTCTGAGAAACTTTCTGTTTCAACGCTGTCCGGGCAGTCTGCAGTATGTACCGACATTTCCAAATAAAAATATGAAATTTTTATATGGCAAACTTACCAATATGAGTCAAATTATTTTTAAATAATTTCGTTCATAACTATTCAGGATTTTCGTCAATAAATCGGTGACTATTCGTTTTACACCACCCGGAGTCACAAGACCCTATAAACACCCCCCCTATTTCCCCATATCTCCATCTTTTCCAACTCTCTCTCTCCCTCTCTCTCTCCTTCACCATTTGAGCCAAGAACACCCCCCACACCACCATTCTTCACCATTTTTTATTCTTTGATCTTGTTCTTCCATCCAAATCAAGCTTAGTCAAGATTATCAAGTTTGCAAGAGATTTCATCCATCATTCCATCCATTTTCAAGTTTTGTAAGATCAAAACCCTCTTTTTTCTATTTTTTTCATGTTCATATGAATATGCATCCAAAGAAAGCTAATTTTTATGAAAGATTAACCATGGATTCTTAAAGGAAATGTGTTTTAAAACTCAAATGGTACATATTGTTGGTGATTTTGGACTCGGATTTTGTTCATAGGCTCGGTTTCCATTTAAGGAAACTTTATTATGTATGCATGTGCTAGATGATGAGGTTTTGTTGGTTTTATGATGGATTATGTTGTAATAATAGTTGTAGATGATTAATATGTGAAAACTTTGTTGACAAAAGTGATGGATGATACATGCATGCTCGGTTTTGCTATTTTAGAAAACTTTAATTTTGGGTTTCATGTTAGATGCCATGTTTAGGTTGATTTGATGATGGAAAATGGTTAGATATGCATAAAGAATGGATAATATGTGTAGATTTGCTATCTAGAACTTTTGGTTATATGAGATTTCATGCTCGGTTCTATTTATAGTAACTTTAATTTTCGGGTTTTTGTTAAAAGAAGTTATGATGTGATTTGTTTGGTAGAAATGATGCATAAACACTAGATAAAGAGATTGTATGATTTTTTTTTGGTAAAATCACATGTCCATGATGCTTTTAAGCTCGTTTTCTACTTTTAAAAACTTTATTTCTTGATATGTATGAAAACTTGTTGTTTAGGAGTATTCAAAGCATGAAACTAGTGTAGTGAACATTATGGAAGAATGATTGACCAAAATGATGGATTAAAATGCATGTGTATGAGTTTTAGAGCCCGGTTTCTAAATAAGGAAACTTTATTCTTTCAAGAGTTATGATTGCAAGTTATTAACATGATTAGAAGGTCTAAATGACTTAGTAACATGTAACTAAGTGCATTGTATGATAATACATGATGATTATCCATGAACTTGACAATTTAACATGATCTTGCTATAATAGGAAACTTTAATTATCCGAAACTCGCATGTTTGTCTATTTTTAGCAAATAAACATTGAAATGTTCTATATATGTTATAGCACGCCTAATTTCATTTGTGAATAGGACTCAAAAACTTGACTTTCCAATTAGGGAAACTTTAATGTATCAAAAGTTGTGTTTCAAGTTCTAAATTCCAATCGAATGTGCCAATGTGTTTATTATACGATAATAGACTATTTCAAAGTAGGTTTGAATTCTATGTTAGGATTTGAATACTTAAGTCCAACGTGTCACCAACGGGTCGTTGAGTCAAAACATCTTTGAAACGTCAAAGTCACTTTTCAAATAACTCTTTGGATGCATAGAGTTCACAGTCAAGCATTTACAATACTTAGACCTTAAAGTCCTAAATGTTTCCTAGGGCACGAGTAGGTCGTCTCATTTATCAGGTGAGTTCTCACAGCACCGTTTCACTCATTTTCCATTTTGGGGTGAGATACATGCTCAAGTACCTTTTTTCAAAAATCATATTTTCATGCTTACATAGTTACATTAATTATATAAGTTGTACATGGTGTGTACAAAGTACTCTCAGAATCAACCGTTAATTTTTCCACAGGAGAGGTGATCATGAACAGTACTGTTGGGTTTAACAACCCCTACCCGGGTTAGTAGCGCTAACTTCGACTGGAGGTCGAACGGGTACATAATTGACCTAATCCATTCATGTGCAAGGCACAAAGAGGCAAACCACATCCTTTTCCTTTTTCAGTGGCTACAGTTGAGCTTTGGTTGGCGGACTTATTATAATTTTTGGTTTTGTCTGATCAACAATGATTGTGTAGAGTACATATGCTTTTCCATGCATTTTCAACATATACTTTCCATGCATTGTCAATATATGATTTTCCAAAACATTTTATGATATGATTTCCATTACATATAACTTGCGAACTCACCAATTTTATGTTGACCCATTTTAGCATGTTTATCTCAGGTCGTTGAATGCATAGGATATGTGGCTAGGATGCACCCACTGGAGTCACACACTCATCATGCATGGCATCCTATTTTGATAAACAATATTTTATCATCCTTATTTTCAAATGTTGTAAACATTTAAACATTGCTTCCCCACTGTTACTTTGGACCATGTCAAACCTTATTTTGGACTCATTCGAGTCATGCATAAAGTAGGTATTTTGAAAACCATTTAGTGGTCATTCAAAGTAATTCAATGGTAAAGATCCTCTCGAGTCACGCCCCTCGGGTATAGCCCGGAAGTGGAATTTGGGGGTGTGACAACTGTGGCCGTAGATCACATTTGGCCACATTTTTCTAGTATGGCTACCAAATATCACAGTTTTTTCATAAAGTGTGGCTAATAGATGTGTGTTTGGTCACATGTATCAAAAAAACAAACAAATACTGTGGCCGTAAATCACATTTGGCCACACTTTTATAGTGTGGCTACTAAATGTCACAGTTTTTTTCTTAAAGTGTGGCTAAAGGTTTGGAACCGTTATACATTGGTCACACGAATAAATAAAATGTGTGGCCAAAAGTAGGATAGAAAGTTTTGAAATGTGATTAATGACCTTTAGTCACACATTTTATCAAAAGCGTGGCAGGGCGTTTTTTTTGCAAAAGTGTGGCCGTAGGTCACTTCTGGCGCAAGGGGTGGTATTCAACAGTCTGACATCCCCGTATCAAGGAGTCAGACATCAGAGGGCGTGGTATTCAGTCATTAGGGTTGGTTGTGGACGACATGTATTTGAATTTAATTATTTGTATATCTTAACTTGTTTATGTTTTGCACAACTCCATGATTACAATTATTTATCAAAACATATGTCACCAACTTTATAGTTGACACGTTTTAGCTTGTTTTTTAGGTAATGGAGACTAAGAGTTTTGAAGACCGTTGATTGCTCACGCTAGGAACAAGGAAGACCTAGATATTAAAATTTGGATATCATATGTTTATGTTTTATTTTAATGAACAAGTTTTGTAGAAATTATTTCAATAATTAATGACTTAGTATTTCTTTATTGCAAGTGTATAGTTCAATTTTGTCGTTTTCTCATATTTCCACTTTAGTAAGGGTGTGACAGTTCATATGTCACGTTTTTATTTAAACGATCCCTTGCATTTCTATATCATATATCAAATCTAAATCCTCATGATCCTTTCTCAATGCTGGTGACAATGTATGAGCAAGCAACTAGACATGTTGGATATAGGGTATTATATTATTATTTTTTTAAGACGCTTTTAATTTTCGTAGCACCTGAAGTCACAAGAATAAGATTCAATGTTTTTACCTTTTAATTACGACTTCCATAGTCTTTCACCGTCATCACCCACATCATCCACCAAGATCAACTTTGCCATTTTTATATTGTTCTCTTTTCCTAAATTTGAGAAACAAAATAGAGGTAGGTGATGGACCAAATCCATATTAAAAATAATTGTTTTTTACTAATTATAATTAAACGTATATTTCAAAATTATTAATAGTTTTCTTAGTTTGAAATAACATTCCTTATAATTCTAAAGTTATTCTACATATTTTGTTTAAAGAAGATTAAAAGAACATTACTTAACAAAACAACTCAAAATTCTTATTGAGTATAAACATTTAAAATTTGTTTATAACTAAATCAAACATAAAGTAATTTGTCACATAAAATATTTACCTGAACTAGAATATGAAAGACGGCTAAAGATGCCAACTGATCGATATCCTTCACAAAACATACAATGCTTGGCTTTGTTCTTGGTAAAACAAAGGATGAACCCAAAAACATATATGTGAACAAATTATATTCTTTAAGAGTTAATTACTCTTTGATTTTTCATCTCTAATTTGTAATCATGAACCTTTAGGCGAACTTTATAATGGTTACAACATGCAACTAAAATATAATAAAAGGTTTATAATATCAAAATAAAATTATAATTAATTTTGTTTCCTTTATAGAGATTTTCCAGAGTCCCATGCTTGAAGGGGTAGAAAGTCGAAGGTGAAATTCACACCATCTCCATCCTTAGTATTTACTCGATATCCCACTTGCACAATTTTAATCTTTTATTCCCAATCTCGAGCTCTCATTTTACATGCAATACCCCCACCTTAAAGCAACAAATTACCACACCACACCCCAACCTACCTATCATGAAATGGATCCACCACCACCACTACCACTACCAAGACTCCGTTGAGTCTTCCTCCTCCCCCACTTGCCGCCAATGGGACGACACTCTACCACCACCCTCACCTTGGAAAGGTGTAATTCGCTTCAGGAAACGAGGCAAACTGAATCCTCGTTATATTGGACCGTTCAAAATAGTGAAGAGAATTGGCCTAGTAGCGTATCAACTTGACCTACCAGAAGGACTTAGTGGTGTACACGACGTCTTTCACGTCTCTAACTTGAAGAAATTTCTTGCAGACGAGACACTCACGGTTCCCCGTGAGGAGCTGCACATCGATGAACAATTGCGGTTCGTTAAAGAACCGGTAGAAATCGTGGATAGGGAAGTCAAAACGCACAAACGCAGTAAAATACCTATTGTCAGAGTTCGTTGGAACTCGAAACGCGGACCGAAATTGACATGGGAGTGTGAGGATCAGATGATGCGCAAGTATCCTCATCTGTTCAAGCACTCCACGTCAAACTCTTAACGTACTATTCTAATTTTCGGGACGAAAATTCTTACAACTAGGGGATGATGTGACATCCAAGAATTTTTTTTTTATTATTTTAATTTTCTGGACGAAAACTCTTTCAACTAGGGGATGATGTGACAATCCGGACTTTTTAGACTAACTCTATAATTAGATAAACCCAGTTAAATTATAACCTAGTTAACCTATCTCTAACTTCAGGGACTGTTTCTGTCAATTATTAAACTAAAACTAGAGGGACTAGTTCTGTCATTAGTCAAAACCCTAATTCTGTTGACTTTGAGGTTAAAATGCACAAAATTGTATTTCTGTTGACTTTAGAAACTCAACTATCCATGTTCTAACTCAATTCAAACCACAAGGGTTATTTCTGTCAAGTTCCAAACTCTAAAGCATGAAACTAGAGGGACTAATTCTGTAATTAAAGCAATTTCAATTTTTGTTGACTTTTGGAAGTCAACCCGAATGTTCTTGAGCCCAAATCACAGACTATAACTGATTTCTGTTTGAAATTGTAACGGTTACACACGTTCAAGGCATTAACGTTCATTATTAAGCCTTTAATCATCGATTTACTGCGATTCAAGCCCAATTATGGACATGAATGTCATAACCGTCAACACCTTTGGTCCTTATGAATCAAATTCAATGAATTCGTGTATCACTCTCTCAATTGAACACCCTGCGCATGCTGTACGAATCCCCCAGGAACTTTTACACTCATCAGATCGATCGGAGTGATAGCCGAACTCGCCACAGACCAACCCAGTTGCTGTCGACACCTGTTCTAGTCGAGAACCACCAATTCGAATCCGATTCTAGTAAAATCTTAACTCCTTAGTATCGTTTTCATGCATAGATCATAAGCCCTATGAAAATTGGGCTTATAACAGGGGTTTATACCCATTCGGGTTTAATCGAACCCCAACCTTAACACAATCTAAATTCAATTAAAGGTCATGATCAGGTTCGCAAACATCCACTCATCGAAAGTGTAACATCCCAAAAATAAAACGACAGTTATAATAACGGAATAAACGAACGAGGCATGACGGGTCGGGTCGGATGGGTCAGCGGGCTATAAATAGCCTATGCCACCCCTCTTTCTCTCATTTGCAACTTTTAGAGAGAGAAATCGTAGAGAGAGAAAGTTGGCGGATCGACCCGAGACTTCAACAAAGTGTTACTCCATAACTCGTGAGAAGAACCTCCGGATCAGAAACTCGATTCAGGTAACAATCCGACCTAAATCTGAGTTTTAGTTCGTTTTTGGGTTTTTTTGGGTTTTGGGTGAAAAGGTAAGGTTTGAACGGATGAAACTGAAAGAATATCATGGATTTGAGTTCCTTAATGGAAAACGAACGTTTTGAATGCAACAGGTTCGGGATCTTGACATGATCAGACCCGAATGCGAAAGTTAGGGTTTTTCGCGAAGAACAGGTCGTGCGCACTTGTTAAGTGCGCACGGAGCAGGTCCTGCGCACTTGCTAAGTGCGCAGGAGGAGGGACCTGCGCACTTGCTAAGTGCGCAGGAAGCATGGTCTGCGCACTTGCTAAGTGCGCAGGCAGCAGGGTCTGTGCACTTGCTAAGTGCGCAGACATCAGAACTGGTTAAGTAAAGTCAGTATGTTAGAATGGTTAAACCGTTAGAGTCGGGATTGGTCTGATGTGTATTTAACTAATCAATTCAGATCGGAAGTGACGTTGTTGGACCTTCGTTTAGGACAACCCATATTAGCGTATCAGGTGAGTTCTAGAGCCCTCTTTTAAATGTTTTGTTAAATGTTTTGGGCTGGTGTGCATACTTACGAAACGATGTTTTAACGAAATGATGTTTTAACGAAACGATGTTTTAACGAAATGATGTTTTAACGAAACGATGTTTACGAAAGGAAAGGTTAAGAAGTGTTTTTGCCAAAAAGGTTTACGAATGTTTATGAACGGTCTAAATGAGGAAAGGTTTAATGAAAAGGGAAAGAGGTAAAGGTTTAGATAAGTCATTACAAATCTAATCTGTTAAATGAATGGAATTGACGAATGAAGTCTGGGAATGAGATTCCCAACCTTGTGGTAGATTATGGACAGCGAGCCATAGTTGCCATAAGAATAACAGGGGTAGTGTCTTAGTGGCCTGCCAATGGTTTTGATGTTGTACAACTGGTAAGGGAGTAACGACGGTTACTCGGGTGATGACGATCATCCTAAGTGAATGGTAATGGGAAATTAATGACGACGATACGTAACGGTTGATTTCCAAAGGAAAGATGCGTGTTGGGCAATGACGGCGATACGTAACGGTTGACCCCACGTAGTGTATGGTTGTGGCAATGACGGCGATACGTAACGGTTGCCCACAACACCAAAGGTTCCTTCGGGGACACAAAGACGCGTAACGATACAGAATTAGATAACGATAATGTATGACTTAAATGAATGTTAAAAGTTTTAATGAACGATCCGTTTAACGGTGTTTATGATTATGATGTTGATGATGATATGGTACGAAACCTTTTTAAAGATGTTATTATTACATGCTTTTGTGAAAGGTTTTACTAAATGAATGAATGATATGTTTTTGGCAAATATTGATGTTAAAGTTTTTATGAAATGCTAGAACTCACCAGCGTAGCTGACTTTTTAGTATGCACATTCAGGTTAAGGCAGGTATGGACGATGGACGGTGATGCTTGGCAAGCGAGAAGAGTTACCCGGTCGATCATGAAGACTGGCATCCCGTTATGAGTTGTTTATGTTAAGTTTATGTAATTGACAATGTACGCTTCCGCAAGTATGAACAAGTTTTTAGTTATGTTGAATGAATGATTCCGCTGCGTTATTTGATATTCATGTTTAAGAACTGTTTGTGAATGAGTAAATCCAACGAGTGAGGTCTCCCGGGTTTGGGGCCTTATAGAAAGCCCTATACTAATTCAAGCACTTAACATCGAATTGAACATGATCCAGTAACTAGGGTTTACTCATAATACGATTTGGGGATTTCGATCTTGGCAACTGCGTAAATCAAATTAATGTACATGGCTAGACTCGCTTTAACCTAAGCAATAAAAGCCCTATGTTTTCAGCCGATTCTATTATCGAATTTGACAATATGGATTCATGTTCTTAATCTAGGGTTTTGGGTTTATAACAGAGAACTAAACGATCCTATACTTAACCTTTTTGCAATTAACTTCACCTACGAATTCACAAACACGCAATTAACAAAACCTCTTTGCTGTTTTGATCGATCATTAACGAAATCGACGGTTTTGTGCTAGGATCGATCCTGCATGTATTCGGGAGGGGGAACTTACGTGAGTTATTGAATAAAACCATTTAGAACCGGGTTTGTTTACGATTCCCTAGCATGCAGGAGTGGTTAGATCGTTTGGCTTTGGGGGAGGAGACCCGGATTCAAGCCCTACTCCCCTGTTTTCTTTTTAAATATATATTTTAAAGGTATTTTAATTATAAAATCAATTGTTATATTATTATATTTTTATATTAATGTGTTTTAGTTCGGGAAACAACCAGTAGGCTCGGGTTTGGTTTTATAATTCATAATTATTATTATTTTCACTTTTAAAATAATATATTTATACTTTTCAAACCACGACTTCGAATAAAATAATATGTTTATATTATTTTCAACCCGTAACTCCTATTATAAAATAATGTATATTTTTATATTATTTCGCCTCGTTTATTAATCTCGTATAACGTTTCAAACTAATTAATAATACAATTATTTATATTGTTTACTCACGTTTATAATCTCGAATAAAAATAATACATTTATTATTTTTGTCACGTAAATGATTATCGTATATTTTTCTACGAGTTCAAAAATAATATATTATTATATTATTTTCCTAGCCATTATATTAATGGAACAAACACACGAATATTTATTAATTAATATTATTCGTTATTAACGTTCGACACGTAACGCTTTTATCTTATTTATTATATTAAGAAACCTATATTCCCGTAGACACGCTCGTCTACTCGTAAATACTTAGAATGTTCTAAGACGTTCTAATCTTACGTGTCGTCGTTACAAATCACGTGTGTCCCTAATTGTTATGTTTATAATTCTAGGTCATACGTGAGCCGTTGCAGGCTGACAATTGTGTACCAAATCTCTTACTTGTGTGATACTACCTACTACACAATGCATGTGAGTTTCACGGCCCCTTTTACTGTTTTAATTGGGGGAGAAAACATGTCACAAACTATTTTGATTACTGTAATTCATATGATATCACTTTTGAGGCTAAGCGTATCACACTATCATGAAAGTCCTCACACACATCGGACCGTTAATATGGTATTAGCGAGGTAATTTTGGTAGTACTACTGGGTTTGACAAACCCCACCCGCATTAGTCGTGCTAACTCGATTGGAGGTCGAACGGGTGTAATATTGACCTTAACACATTGCTAGAGTTGATAGACCTGGCGGGAGGCAAACAAACATCACTGTCAGCTTCGGTTGCGAGTCTTTAGTAAGACATGAACATAGGCATGCTACCTATAGATATGCATATTGAAATAACATAATCTAACAAATGCTTTATTTCAAATGATTGAAACCTGTGAACTCACCAACCTAGTGTGGACTTGTTTTCTTACATGTTTTCTCAGGTCGGTATGCAGGATCACGTTAGGACATGCATGATGTCATTTGACTTTTATCGTCACATGTCATTCAATCAAACATTATTTATGTTCTGTTATTACTTAAACTTGGGCGTGTTGTTTTGCGCATTTACTTTTGTTTAAACACTTTCGCACATTTACTCTGGTCTTATATAATATGACATTTTGAGTCCCATATAGTGTCGTTTGAAGTAACTGATGTCTGAGATCCTGTTTGTCACCTTCCAAACAGTAAAACTCCGTTAGTCGAATTTGGGGTGTGACAAAGAAGCAACAGATACTTTAGACTGGATTACCGACATGGAGTCGACCATTCATCTTAGTGAATGTTGACCGGAACAAGCGGTCATGTTCGCGGCAAAGTCGTTAAAGGGAAAAGCAGCACACTGGTGGGAAACTGTGAAACAGGCTAAAGGTGACCAAGCGGTCGACTTAATGAGATGGAATGACCTGAAAGCACTGGTAATTGAAAAGTTTTGTCCTAAGAATGAGGTCTATAAGGTGGAGAGGGTTTCTTGACTCTACAAGCCGGACTCATGACTCACCGACAGTATACTTCAAAGTACAATGAGTTGGCACATCTAGTGCCCCAAATTGTTACAACCGAAGAGAGGAGAATTCATTATAATGTTCAGGGGTTGCCTCCAAAGATCCGTACCTATGTCAAAGCCAACACACCGAGTACCTTTGAGTCGGTAATTGTTCTGAGCGGCGTCGTGTATGATGACATCACCTCTGCTGAGGCCATCCCTGAGGTGCCCAAGAAACAAACGGTAACGCGTGCTGGTGAGGACCTCCAAGGTCCCGGGGAGAGGAGAGCAAGAGTAGAAGCTGAAGGCCTATGTGGCAAATGTGGGAATAGGCACGAAGGTGAATGTAGAGCTGGTCAAGTGGGATGCTACAAATGTGACAAGTTCGGACACCAGTCATGTGACTGCCCGGACAGGGCTAGATGCCATAACTGTGGACATCAGGGGCATTTAAGCCGAGATTACAGGAAACCCAAAGAACAGGAAGCTGGAGGATCCGAAAAAGGAAAAGGTGCATAGAAAGAACCCTACAACAACAAGGCCAAAGCAAGGGCCTACCAGATAACTCAGTAAGGTACGTTACAAGCTCTTGTATGTTATACCAAGTTCATGTTATTGATTTTCCTCATATGATTAGTTGACCCAGTAACTTAGATGCCTTAGAATGAAAGATCTGCCCCGGTTAGACTCTCAATGATAGCTAATCACAATGGCCTTCATTACCATGATGCCTCGTATTGCTACGGTTTATGCCACCCATTCTGTGATATGCTGTCATTATAGCTTATGGCAAGTTTCGAGGACGAAACCTGTTGTAAGGAGGGTAGACTTGTAACATCCCAAAATTTGAAAGCGTAGATCGGGCACGGTATTTGCAAAGAACAAGGAAGGTGAAAGGGGATGGGCCTTGGGCTTGGACTTGGGCTTGGGCCGGAATAGGGAAGGAGTTTGGGCTCCATAAAACCCCAAATTCATCCCTTCCACCCTCATTTCACCATCTTCTTCATTTCCACAAGTTCTAGTGAGAGGTTAGAAAGAGAAAGGCATTGGTTTTGCTCAACGATCGAACCAAACTTCTTCTCCAGTGATAACACGAAGCTTTACTGAAGAAACGAGCCGATTAGAGGTAAGAAACTAGCTCAGATCTGAGTTTTTGTTTGAAATGGGGTTTTAGGGTTTCTTGGGTATAATCACATAAAGATTGCATTTTTACGTATAAAAGCACTTGAAAAGTATAGATCTGGCTTCATGGGAGCCGGAGAAGTGATTTGAACGTAAAAAGTTATGGTTTTAGATCGAAAACGAATCTGTTATGGAATTAGGGTCTTGAGCCGACTCTCAGCGAAGAAGACCGGCCTCCTGTAGCATGACACAAGTCCTGAACGCAAGTTCAGGCGACTCTCTGGAGTATCAGCTGACTATGTCAGCCGACTCTTGAGAGGGCCGGCCAACTATGTCTGCCGAATCTTAAGAGTGTAGGCCGACTATGTTAGCCAACTCTTGAGAGTGTCGCCCGACTCTAACAGCCGACTCTCCAGTGTATTAGCCGACGCTAGCAAGTTTAACCGATTTCATGTATTGTATTCGCACATATCACGTAGCACTCTTGTAGCCCGAGATTTTAGTTTCAGTAGACAGAATATCATGTGAGTTCTAATACCCTTTTTGCCTGCTTCAGGGGTGGTGTGCATACTTAGTGTAAAGTGTTTATTACATATTTTCATATTAATAAACAAAGTGAAAAAGCTATGTTTAGTGTAAAGTTTAAAAGAGGAAAACGTATGTTTTAAGCAAGGTATAATTATATCATTGGCAAGCGTTTACTATATTTTCATATGCATAGACAAAGGCATGATATATGTGTTAAGCGATGTTTTAGTAAAGCAAGATATATTTTGATGGCAAGCGTCTACTATATTTTCATATACATAGACAAAGGCATAATATATGTATTAGTATGTTTCAATAAAGCAAGATATATCTTTATGTCAAGCGTTTACTATATTTTCATATATACATAAACAAAGGCATAAGATATGTGAAAGTTATGAACAAGTCAGATAAAGTGTTATGAACAGGAAGTGAATAGATTTCCTTCAGGAATGTGTACTTGCTGTAAAGGTCCTTGGGACAGATGTTACTTGTACAAGATGTTAGATATGGGGTAATCCCATTAGTAAGAACCTTTGGGTTCGCTAACGGATGTACAATTAGTATGAGTGATAGCAGTATAGTCGGTTCATGGTGTAAGCCATGAGGGCATTGACCAGGTACTCGTCGGTTCATGGTGTAAGCCATGAGGGCGGTACAGTAGTGACAAGTGAATTGACGGTTAAGCAGTAGAGTCGGTACATGGTGCTAGCCATGAGGGCATTGACCAGGTACTTGTCGGTTCATGGTGTAAGCCATGAGGGCGGTACAGTAGTGACAAGTGAATTGATGGTTAAGCAGTAGTGTCGGTCCATGGTGCTAGCCATGAGGGCATTGACCAGGTACTTGCTGGTTCATGGTGTAAGCCATGAGGGCGGTACAGTAGTGACAAGTGAATTGGCGGTTAAGCAGTAGTGTCGGTTCATGGTGCTAGCCATGAGGGCATTAACCAGGTACTTGTCGGTTCATGGTGCAAGCCATGAGGGCAACAGTGTAAAGGAATTGACGGTTTATTATATGTTTATAAACTGATTTGAAAAGTAAAGTATGTAAAGTTTTGCCTTAAGGGAAGTATGTACGTATTAGTAAATCTTTTATGTAATTGATTTAAAATACACGTTAGAACTCACTCAGCGTTGCTGATTTTTAGTATGCATATCAGTTAAGTGTAGGATGCTTTGGATGGATGTGGATGTTTGGCTTGGCAGGAAGAGTTACCCAAAGATCAGCGTCTTGCATCCCGTTTTATGTTATGTTTATGTTTCAGTTGTTTAAGACAAGTTTCCTTTCGTATCAGAAAAGTTATGTTTAGACATGTTATGTATTTTCGTTGCGTTGGTTAAAGTTTAAATCGTTTCCGCTGTGTTAATGAATGTCTTATGTTTAAGTGCTATGTGTTGTTGAGTAAATCCATTAAGTGAGGCCTCCCGTGTTTTGGGGACTTACAAGTTGGTATCAGGGCCATAGTTTGAGAGATTTGGACATCCCCGATGTCCAGACTTAAACTGAGAATGGGACCGAGCAGCGGATGCCAGTAACAGGTAACTAAAGCCAGAGCATCAGAAGTGTATAGTAAGTAAAGTTTCTTTCCCTGTTTAGAATGTCAAGATAAGAATAGAGGCTTTAGTGGAATCATGAAAGTGAATAATTAGAAAACAAGAAGTGATGTAATGGTTAATTGCATATGGCCAGTGTATATTAACATCTTACCTTACTTATTGCGTTCTACATATTCCCTAGCATGATGAAGTTAAATCCTTTTGTTCTCTATCTTACTGTTAGGAATGACGAGACGTGGAGGAACGAGAAGAGGTGGGGGAGGAAGACGAGGTGGGCGGACTGGCCGCCGCAGTGGAGCTAGTACAAACCAAGAGGTTGAGGGGAGTGTTCACACTACCCATACCGAGACGGAGGTTAGCCAGCATAATGCTGAACATATGGAAGGAGATGGCCAGCAATTTGAGTTTGAACCAGCCGTACAGGCAGCTCTCGACTAGGAATTCACCCGACTACTGAAGGAAACCTTACCGGTTATATTAGACGAATCCTTGAGGAAAGCCAAGGAGAACCCGAACACAACCCCAGTCACTGAAGGGCCCGTGGTGCTTCTAGCTTTGGGAGGACCAATTCCGGTAGTGAACGTTACACCGCCTGCTCGTGGGTGCGACTACAAAGCATTTCGAGGTTGTGATCCACCTGCGCTTACTGGGGAGAAAGAAGAAGCATATACTTTAGACTGGATTACCGGCATGGAGTCGACCATTCGTCTTAGTGAATGTCGACCGGAACAAGCGGTCATGTTCACTGCAAAGCCGTTAAAGGGAGAAGAAGCACAGTGGTGGGAAACTGTGAAACAGGCTAAAGGTGACCAAGCGGTCGAGTTAATGAGATGGAATGACATGAAAGCACTGGTAATTGAAATTTTTTTTCCCTAAGAATGAGGTCCACAAGGTGGAGAGGGAAGTCTTGACTCTACAAGCCGGACTCATGACTCACCGGCAGTATACTTCAAAGTACAATGAGTTGGCATGTCTGGTGCCCTAACTTGTGACAACCGAAGAGAGGAGAATTCATTATTATGTTTAGGGGTTGCTTCAAAAGATCCGTACCTTTGTCAAAGCCAACACACCGAGTACCTTTGAGTCGGTGGTTGTTCTGAGCGACGTCGTGTATGATGACACCCCTGCCGAAGCCATCCCTAAGGTACCCAAGAAACAAACGGTAAAGCGTGCTAGTGAGGACCTCCAAGGTCCCGGTGTGAGGAGAGCAAGAGTAGAAGCTGAAGGCCCATGCGGCAAATGTGGGAAGAGGCACGGAGGTGAATGTAGAGCTGGTCAGGTGGGATGCTTCAAATGTGGCAAGTTCGGACACCAGTCATGTGACTGCCCGGACAGGGCTAGATGCCATAACTGTGGATATCAGGGACATCTAAGCTGAGATTGTAGGAAACCCAAAGAACTGGAAGCTGGAGGATCCGGAAAAGGAAAAGGTGCAGAGATAGAACCCTACATCAACAAGGCCAAAGCAAGGGCCTACCAGATAACTCGATAAGGTAAATTACAAGCTCTTGTATGTTATATCAAGTTCATGTTATTGATTTTCCTCATATGATTAGTTAGCCCCAGTTACTTAGATGCCTTAGAATTAGAGATCTGCCCCGGTTAGACTCTCAATGATAGATAATCACAATGGCCTTCATTACCAAGCTGCCTCGTATAGCTAAGGTTTATGCCACCCATTCTACGATCTGCTATCATTATAGCTTATGGCAGGTTTCGAGGACGAAACCTGTTATAAGGAGGTAGACTTGTAATATCCTGAAATTTGAAAGCGTAGATCGACATGGGATTTGCAAAGAACAACAAAGGTGAAAGGGGATGGGCCTTGGGCTTGGGCTTGAGCCGGAATAGGGAAGGAGTTTGGGCTCCATAAAACCCAAAATTCATCCCTTCCCCCTCATTTCACCATCTTCTTCATTACCACAAGTTCTAGTGAGAGAGTGAGAGATTAGAGAGTGAGAGGTGTCGGTTTTGCTCAAAGATCGAACCAAACTTCTTCTCCAGTTATAACACGAAGCTTTGCTGAAGAAACGAGCCGATTAGAGGTAAGAAATTAGCTCAGATCTGAGTTTTTGTTCGAAATGGGTTTTTTTGGGTTTCTTGGGTATAATCACATAAAGGTTGCATTTTTACGTATAAAAGCACATGAAAAGTATAGATCTGGCTTCATGGAAGTTGGAGAAGAGATTTGAACATAAAAAGTTATGGTTTTAGATCGAAAACGAATCTGTTATGGAATTAGGTTTCCTGAGCCGACTCTCAGCGAAGAAGATGAAGGGAGAATCGGCCCGGAGAGAATCGGCCTCCTGTAGCATGACACAAGTCCTGAACGCAAGTTCGGGTGACTCTCTGGAGTATCAGCCGACTCTTGAGAGGGCCGGCCGACTTTGTCAGCCAAATCTTAAGAGTGTCGGCCTACTAAGTTAGACGACTCTTGAGAGTGTCGCACGACTCTAACAGCTGACTCTCCAGTGTATTAGCCGACTCTAGCAAGTTTAACCGATTTCATGTATTGTATTTGCACAGATCACATAGCACTCGTGTAGCCCGAGCTTTTAGTTTTAGTAGACAGAATATCAGGTGAATTCTAATCCCCTTTTTGCCTGCTTTAGGGGTGGTGTGCATACTTAGTGTAAAGTGTTTATTACATATTTTCATATTAAAAAACAAAGTGAGAAAGCTATGTTTAGTATAAAGTTTAAAAGAGGCAAACGTATGTTTTGAGTAAGGTATAATTATATCATTGGCAAGCGTTTACTATATTTTCATATACATAGACAAAGGCATGATATATGTGTTAAGCTATGTTTCAATAAAGCAAGATAAATTTTTATGGCAAGCGTCTACTATATTTTCATATACATAGACAAAGGCATAATATATGTATTAGTATGTTTTAGTAAAGCAAGATATATCTTTATGGCAAGAGTTTACTATATTTTCATATATACATAAACAAAGGCATAAGATATGTGAAAGTTATGAACAAGTCAGATAAAGTGTTATGAACAGGAAGTGAATAGATTTCCTTCGGGAATGTGTACCAGCTTTAAAGGTCCTTGGGACAGATGTTACATGTAAAAGATGTCAGATATGGGGTAATCCCATTAGTAAGAACCTTTGGGTTCGCTAACGGTTGTACAATTGGTATGAGTGACGGCGGTTGCTCGGGAGAACCACGCAACTCCCCATAGCGGTATTGTCGGTTCATGGTGTATGGCATGAGGGCATTGACCAGGTTCTCGTCGGTTCATGGTGTAAGCCATGAGGGCGGTACAGTAGTGACAAGTGAATTGACGGTTTGCAAGGCCCCGGACCCGGGAGGACTCACTTGTTGGATTTACTCATTCACAAACAGTTCTTAAACTTGAATATCAAATAACACAGCGGAAAAACTTTCATTTAAACATAACAGTAACATTATCAGACAAGCGGAAGCGTAAACATTGTTTAAAACATTCATTACATAACATAAACATAACGTAACGGGATCCCAGTCATCGTATCAGCCAGGTAACTCTTCATCGCTTGCCAAGCATCACCGTCCCTCTGTACCTGTCCTAAACCTGAATGTGCATACTAAAAGTCAGCTACGCTGGTGAGTTCTAGCATTACATAAAACTTTAACATTTACATTTGCCAAAAACATAACATTCATTCATTTAATAAAAGTGTTGGAACCTAATAGTCCATAGAAATCAATTAGGTTTTAAAAGTATAACTTCAGAGTTTTCGGTCGAAAACTTTATGTTTTCGGTCGGAAAATGTTTTCGGTCGAAAACATTTTTCGATCAAGAAGATTTCGATCGAAAACTCTCTAGTATAAATAGTTGTGTCTTTTGTATTTCAAGTAACTTTCTCATTTTTGTACTGTGATTTTACAAGTTAACCAAGAGAATTTATGTGTGTTTCTGTTGTTAATACTTGATTACATTACTTGATGAACGAAGCTAATCATCATGAAGTATGCATTTGGTGTGATTGATAGTATTGAGATTGTTCTTCTTTGATTTATTCATTTTGATGTGGATTTGATTCCTGAATTGATTCCGCCAATTCAGAGAGTGATTGAAGACTTTATCCTTGAATATCAACATATCTGAGGGAATCACAAGTGGTATCAGAGCTGTTGGTTAATAGCTCTTGGTATTCAAGAAGATTTTAAGTCAAATATGATCAAATTGAAGGAATTTGGGTACCATTGTTGCTGATTTGAAGCTAGTTTTGAGGGATATGAAGTTTGCATCAAGTTTGAAGATTTGATTCTTTACTCGGATCATCACAGAAAGTTTTTGGTCAATTCAAGTGTTCTGCTGTTGAATTGTCCGAAAAGTTTGTTTGAAGTAGCTGAAAACTCTGTTTGAAGAAAATCGAAAAGTATTTTGTCCGAAAAGTATTGTCCGAAATTTCATCTGTCCGAAATATTCTGACTTTTCGATCGAAAAGTAGTGTACTAAGTTTTCGACCGAAAAGTTATAAGTTGGAAATTTTTCTGATTTCGACCAAGTTTCAAATTACAAGTAAAGAATGGCTGGAAAGGTATACGATACTGAGAGGGTTATTGGGAAATCACCACCTATGCTGAAATCAATATCATAATTTTCAAATTGGAAGATAATGATGAAGGTTTATTTCAAGTTTACTGAACACACACTTTGGGAATCAATTGTAAAAGGTCCTCACATTCCTAAGACTGCAAATGTTGATGGGTTAGTCCCGATTGCTGATCCTGATCTTTATTCAGAGGAAGATAAGAAGTTAATCGAAAGGGATAACAGAGCATTGAGTTCTATTATTCTAGCACTTCCGACTGAGTTGTATTTGAATTTTGAGCAACATGAAACTGCTCAGGGTCTGTGGAACGCTTTATGCTTAAGATTTGAGGGTAATGCAGCTCTTCAGGAAAGCAAAACTGATCTTCTACTGAAAAAATATAACATGTTTAGTTATAAAAAGAATGAGACTCTCTGTGAGCAAGTGACTAGGTTTACAACCGTGATCAACAGGTTGAGAAAAATGGGAGTAAAATTTGAAAAGTATGAGCTAGGAAAGAAGCTGTTAGACTCACTGCCAGATTGTTGGAGCATACCTTATATGCTAATCAAGAACACAACTCCAGATCTGAATAGTAAAACACTTGATGATATTATCTGTTTACTCGAGTCTTATGAAATGGAAGCAAAGAAGAGAGAACTGAACATCAAAGATAAACAAAATAACTCAAGTTCAACAAATGCAACATTATTTTCTGGAAGTAGTGAAGGAAATATGGAACCAAACCTGAGAAAAAAAAGGTTGTTGTGAACACTCCTCTGGTGAGAAAGTCAAGTCATCTAGACAAATCCCTAAAGATCAGATTGCTCTGTTCGGAGCTTTTATGAGCAGCTATGATGCACTGGTGACAGGAAAGTTACAACCTGCCATGCATGATGTAGAAGATCTTGTTCAGATCAATCCTGATGACTTGGAATATATGGAATTGCAATGGCAGATGGCCATGATAGCTGTAAGGGCTAAAAAGTATTTGCAGAAGGTTAGGAAGGATAAGTTGCAGTTTGGTAAAAAGGTTGGTTTTGACAAAGCTAAACTCAGGTGCTACAACTGTCAACAGCTTGGTCACTTCGCTCATGTGTGTACCAAGGACAAGAAAAAGAAGGTTGAGGGAAGCGGAGTTAAGTTGGTGGAAATGATTGATGAATCTAATAGGTCAAAGAAGGCTCCAACTGCACTCATGTCCAAACATCTGAGTAATTATGAATGGGAGGATGAGATCGAAGATGCTGAGGATGAAATGGATGAAGCCTTGATGGCTGAAATTGAAGATTCAATGAAACCAGCTGATATTGCCAGAGATTGTGTGATCAAAATCGATTATAAAGAAAAGGGCAAAGCTGTTGTTGTAGGATCGGTAAATACAAGATGGTTCTATTTCAGTTGAGATTGGCGGAAACAATCACAACTTAAGCAAAGTAAACAATTAGATAAGAAGAATACTGATAAATGCAATTTGTATTAAGCTTCAAGTGTTACAAGATTACAGAGAGAACTCTTAAGCAAAAAGTACTTTTACAATGAATCTAAGTACTACTTATATAGTAACTTAGAATCAAGACAGACCCTTGATTCTAAGGATCAGATCTAACAAAGACCGTTGATCTTGTATTGAAGCTATTCTACATATACAGACAATAATAATAACTACAAAGGTTAACTTTATTCAAACGTCTTCTTTGCATCATTGCTTGAATATTCAAAAGGAGAGCGTCGTTGTCTTTTATTGTCTTGTGTCAATGACATTCTTTCTGCGTGGAGTGTGTCAGTGTAACAGCAGAAAGTTGTCAGTGGTATTGGTTGCTTTATCAAGAACAGTCAGCTGCAACATTTGATCTTCAATGAAAAGGCTATCAGCTGCAACTTTGATCTTCAGTGGATAAGGCCTATCAGCTGCAACTTTGGTCAGCAGCAGATAAGGCCTATCAGCTGCAACTTTGGTCAGCAGCTGATAAGACTTATCAGCTGCAGCTTTAGTCAGCAGCGGATAAAGCCTATCAGCTGCAACTTTGTCGATCCGCAACAATCTTTGAGATCAGCAGCATTTGTACTTCGAGAATTTTGTAGCCATCAGTCTTTATTTCTACAAACTTCCCCTAGACTGATGCTACCAAAACTCTCTTACTGCTTTTGTTGCTGAAGCTTTTGCATGTGGCTGACAATTCTTTCAACCTCATATCCTCTTTGGTCCTTGCTGGGATTGTTAAGAGGAAGCTCAGATAGAGTGTTGATGTCTTTGCTGGCCATTTTGAAGATAGCTTTGCTTGAACACCTCATCTTCTGTCCTTTAACATATGTCAATGTGAGCTCATCTTTTTCAGCATTGTAGGACCAGCTGATGAATGGAGAGTGGGATTGGAGAGGTTTGACATCAAGGATTTCATCTCTGCTGGGGTTGAAATGATGTTTGATTACCAGCAGCAGATGTTTCCCACCTTCATTCACGGGCTCATTGGCTTCACCCAGCTCCATCATTCTTCTTAGATCAGAATCTGGAAGTCGTAGTACCTCATCAACAGATGTATAAATTGATCTTTTAACTTCTGTCCTCCCCCTGAAAACTTCAAACCATTGGTCTTGAGAGCTGTATGACCAGATGACTATTTCTCTTGAGTCTTCTGGTTTGGAAGTAGGTTTGTTTTTCTTTTTAGGAGGTTGTTGATGAGTAGGAGCTAGGTGTGAGGATTTGGACTTTGAGGGTGGAGAGGAGGGAGGTCTAGGATGGAGAGTGGAAGGTTGTTGGATTGAGGAAGTGTTGGGTGAGGGAGAAGGCTTGGGTTTCTTTGTTTTCCTTTCTTCTTCTTGAATGATTACCCTCTTCTTGGAGCCTTTCTTCCCCAGTCTTTCTTCCTCATCCTTCTTGACTTTAAGGTAGAGGGCTTGTAGGTTCATGAAGTTCATGGGACCCAGCCTCTTTCCACTCTCTCCTCTAGCCTTAAGGAAGTCAATCATGATCTTCCTTTCTTCATGGGATCTTCAGTTAAAGGCAATAGTCTTCTTGGACTTTTGTTTGGCTTTTTCTTCTTCTTCAGCCTTTTTCTTGTTTGCCAATTGACCCTGCTAACCCATGAAGGCTCTGTAGATTTCTTTATTTGATAGTTTCTCAAGGTCGTCTGCATCCTCACCTTGAGAAACCAGAGCCTTTACCCACTCCTCTCTCATTTCTTTGGCTAGTTCAGAATCAGTTATTCTGAACTTAGCCTCTTCCTTCTTCTTCTTCTCTATCTCTTCTTCTTCTTTGTTGAATTGTTCCTGCAGTTGAAGAGCAAGAGCTTCATTTTCGTCAATCTGATAAACTGCAGGAATTTTTACTTTCAGATCATCCAGCTGTTTTGCATACAGCTGGATCTGTTGTTCTCTAAGGAGAATGACTGTTTTTCTGTCTTGAGCTTTCTTTAGTTCAGCCATCTCCTCTTCTTCTCTTCTTCTTCTTCTATCCTCCTTTTCTTTCTTCTCCTTCTCAATTCTTTCTTCATCTTCTTTGGTCATTAGTCCCTTTCCCTTATCTTTGTTGGATGCCTCTGCTTCAGCTTTATGGACCACAACGGCAGATGTAGTAGATGCTGTTGGGATCTCAGCTTCAGCTTCATTGGCATTTTGGGTAATGGACAAGGGAAGGGAACTTTCTTCATCTTCTTCCCATTCCATACCTGTCATTTCTTTCCATGCTTCTTTCATCTTTTCCTCGTCTCTTCTTTTTTATTCTTCTTCTGTGTTCAGTCTGACTGTTGGGGAAGAGAGAAAGGATAGGTCTGAGTCAGATCCAGATTCCTCCTTATAAAGAGAAGCCTTGATGATTTTGATCATTTATTGACTTTCTAAGGAGTTGACATTGAAGATGAGTGATCTGAGCTCAAAGACCTTGTGCAGGAAGGTTGAAGGTAGGAGCAAGATCTCTTTGATGTTGATTGAGAGAGAAGATCCATTGCTCAGGAAGAAGGTGAAGTCATGGGAGTCGGTGCTTATCCATCCTTGCACTTCCACATCCCTGACCATTATGTTGTACAGGAATCTTCTCCAGCAGATAACCTCTTCTTCAGTTAAAGCACTGCTCCTGATTATGTCAAGTCTTCTCGGAGCCAGTCTTTGTTCTACTGCTGATGAAGATTCAGGATAAGCCACCTGTTTGCTTCTTTTAGTAGTCTTTCAAACCAGGGCATGTTATCCTCCATTAAGTCATAGAACCTGTTGATTGCAAGTTCTGCTGAGAGATCTGATGAAGTGTTGATGCATTTTTTCAGATACGGAATGAGAACTTGGAGGGCATTAAGAGAGTTCCAGTTTAGCTTTTCTACTCCACTAAACTCCCATCCAATCCAGAATCTCTCAGCTATTCCATCATACCCCAAAGCTAGAATGGAGTCAAATTCTAGCTTCTTTGAAATTAGGAAGAGTTGGGGGGTAGATGAATGACTTATTATGGCTGCAGCTTCAGGAAGAATGCTGAATAATAGAGGTGTGTCTTCATGGAGAGTTTCTTCTTGTAGCACCTCATCAACAGCTCGGACGACTAACTTCCAATCCTCAGTGACATCTTCCTCTTCATCTACTGAGTCTGGAAAGTCATGGATTTGAACAAAAGCAGGTTTGTATAGGGAGCTTTGAAACACAGTCTGCTCTTGTATCCATTCTTCGAGGCTGTCAGCATCATCTTCCTTAGTAACCACCTCCCCCTTTTTGGTTGCATCAGTGAAAAGGGATGTATCTGTATGAGTTCCCACTTATAAAAGAGAGGGAGTAGGCACAGTTGGACATTGATGGGATTCATGCATAGAGACTTGGTGTCTTAGTTTGGACACTTCAGCCTCTAACATTGCCACCCTGGCCGTCAATTCCAAGTTATGAAGTTTCAGTCTGTCCTCGTCCATAGTTGTGGAATCCTTGGAGCTAGATGGGGCCTTAGGCCTAGCCTCTGCATCCCCATCACCCTGGTTTTCTTGGCGCCTGGGATTCCTCTCAGTGAAGAGTGTTTCACAGGAAACATCCTCACTATGAGTTGCCATGGTTAGGGTCTTAGCTATGTTATCACTGTCCTCCTGGGCAGTTGATGTACCAGGAGTAGTGATAGCCCTTTCCACATTCACTCTATCAATACTACCAGAGTGAACCTTCTTGGGTGATGAACCTGGGTTGGGTGCACCAGCAGCCAAGTCAATCAATACCTCCGATATAGTGGTTGTTGGAGAAGGTATATCATCTTGACCAGGTGCCTCTGCACTTAGGTTCAGAGAAGAGAAATAATGGAATGGCCCCGGGGGTTGCTCTATGGATCCGGGATGTGATCCTGATCCAAATAGAGAGGCTTCCAAGGAAGTCTCTCTAGTGTTGTGGCTATCCCTTTTGGTATTCTCATCATAATGTTGGGATTCTGAATGAGGGCTTAGAGGTTGGGTTTGGGCCTTTGAGACAAGAAGAGAAGGAGTCTTCTTGCTCCTTTTTCTGGTGTATGTCGTTGCAACTGGGGCCCTTTGTTCAAGTTGAAGGATAACATCCAAAACAGATGTAAGTGATTTTTGTACCTATGCATCCTTAGTAGTATGCACAGGGGTTCGAATGGTGGAAGCAGATTGTTATTCAGGATGTGATGTGGAGGGTGTGGGATCAGTATCAACTGGGATTGCTGAACTGTCACCCAGGGTACTTTGTATGTTCAGCATTGTAGATAACAATGGAACATTGACCCCTGAGAACTTTTTGAAAACAGTTATCATACTTTAAAAAATATTATTTTTATGTCCCAACATGATGTAGATTCTTACAGGTTTTGAGAGTTCTTTTAGTTCCTAGTTGAAAACCACCTGCAAGAATCTTGGGTACATAAAATATTGTTGCTTTGCACCCTCTTGAAGGTTATATCTCAAACCCTCAAAGATGAGCTGTGCAAAGTTGAAACCTAGGCCAGTAATCATACCAAGAAAAGCAGAGGCAAGTGCGGAGCTCACTTGATGCCATCCATTTCTCTTCTGATATATGCATTGGAAAAGAGTGTGGCAGAGATACTTTTATAGAGGGCCCATCAGCGCCTTCTCGATTGTATACTCATTTTGATTTCCAGTGTACCCTATGGATACAAAGGTCCTCATGTACTCGTCCTTTGAGTATGAGATGGCTGCTTCCTCATCCTGAAGCTTAAGATATTTTCGGAGGGTAGCTTCAGAGATGATAATGTCCTTGCCGTCTACCTTGGCTTTATTTGGGGAATCCCCTGTTCGGTAGAGTAGACGGCGGTATTCCAGAAAACCTCCATATGAGGGATATATATGGTAGGGTTGGTTGTGAGGGTAAAATTGATCTTTGATCGGCATAGGAAGTCGATCATATCATCGAATCCTTCGGATTTTTTTCCCTTGGTTAAGTATGCTGTAAGGTTATGGTATGGGGAAAACATATCATCAGGGTTATTGATGTCTGCCATTGTTGTTTGATTTTGGAGGGAAGGTTTGAAGGTTTAAGAATATGGAAGGCTTTGAATGTTTTAAGGATGGAAGTTTGAATGTGGTGGGGACTTGAGAGAAAGTGATGTGGGTTTAGGGTGAAATTGAATGTGAAGAGGTGGTAAGGAACTTTGATTTGTTCTTATAACGGTAAAGGAGGGAAAAAGCAAAATGACTTGTACAGTACAACCTTATTCACTTTTTACTGTTACAGTTGTAATACACCGAGGCAGTCATGGTAAAGACTCACGTTAATTTTTACAGCGGGTAAATGTGAATTTGGACTTAAATTTACCCATCAGTAGCAAACTTGGTTGCTGTGGATGGATAAGCCTGTCCGCTGCAAGCTTGGTTGCTGCGGAAGGTTAAGTCTATCAGCAGCAAACTCAAATGCTGCTGATGGACTCAATGATCTGCAACAAGGATGTTGTTGCTGACAGCCTTAAAGCTATCCGCAGGAAACCTGTTCCTGCTGATAACTTAAAGCAGTCAGTGGCAAATCCTTTGCTGCTGAAGATTAAACCTGTCAGCAGCTGAAGTACAAAAATGCTGCTGATTCATAACTTTTATTTACAACAAAAGACAAAACACATTTTAAAAACAGAATTTTAGAGATAGGTTTTAATCAAAGTTAATCATACCAATGGATTCAACTAAATATCTAAATCTAGCTTCATCAAAAGGTTTTGTAAACAAATCAGCATATTGCTCATTGGTATGAACTTTGGTTAAAATAATCCTCTTTTTCTCAGCTTGATCTCTTATGAAATGATACCTGATGTCAATGTGCTTTGTCTTGGAGTGCTGCACCGGATTGTTTGTGATTGATATAGCACTCATGTTGTCAATGTGAATTGGATTTGCCATGAAAGTCATCCCATAATCCAGCATTTGATTTTGTATCCAGATGACTTGTGTACAGCAACTTGAAGCTGCAATGTATTCTGCTTCAGCTGTAGATGGTGAAACACATTTTTGCTTCTTGCACTGCCATGAAATCAGTCTCCCTCCCAAAAACTGATATCCCCCTGATGTGGACTTTTTTCCAAGTTGCATACCCCATAATCACTGTCAGTGTATGCATACAGATTGAACTTGTCATTTTTAGAGTACCAAAGCCCAAGTCTTGGGGCTCCCTTTAGGTATCTAATAATTCTCTTGACAGCTTGAAGATGTGAAACCTTTGGAGCTGCTTGAAATCTTGCACAGAGACATACTGCAAACATGATATCTGGCCTTGAGACAGTGAGATACATGAGAGACCCTATCATTGCACGGTACTGATGTTGATCAGTATCTTGGCCATCTTTGTCTGGAGTCAGCTGATGGTGCACTTGCACAGAGGTTCTTGCAACAGAGCAGTCAGCCATCTTGAATCTTTCCAAAATGCTCTTTACATATTTGGATTGGCTGATGAAGATTCTATTTGGGACTTGTTTGACTTGTAGACCCAAAAAGAAATTTAGTTCACCCATTGAACTCATTTCAAACTTTGAGTGCATCAGAATCACAAAGTCTTTGCACAGCTTTTTCCTTGTTGATCCAAAGATGATATCATCAACATAGATTTGAACTAGTAAGATTTCTCCCCCTTCATCTTTGATAAACAAGGTCTGGTCAATAGCACCTCTTCTGAAGTTGTTGCTTAGTAGATATCCTGACAAAGTTTCATACCAGGCTCTTGGTGCTTGATGTAAGCCATACAGAGCTTTGTCTAGTTTGAACACTTGAGTAGGATGTCTAGGATCTACAAAGCCTGGAGGCTGTTTGACGTATACTTCCTCACCAATCTTCCCATACAGAAAGGCACTCTTTACATCCATTTGATAGACAGTGAAATTCTTGGATGCAGCATATGCCAGGAAGATTCTGATGGCCTCCAGCCTGGCAACAGGAGCAAAAACTTCAACATAGTCAATTCCTTCTACCTGAGTGTAGCCTTGAGCTACAAGTCTAGCTTTGTTCTTGACTACAATGCCTCTCTCATCTTGCTTGTTCCTGAAAACCCATCGTGTGCCAATAGCATCTGGTGGAAGATCAACAAGTTTCCAGACATCCTGCCTCTTGAATTGCAGCAACTCTTCCTGCATTGCCTCAATCCAGCTACCGTGTTTCAATGTTTCATCTATCTTCTTGGGTTCCACCTGAGATAGAAAACATGAAAACAAGCATATATTGGCCTCGTGAGATTTGCTTCTTGTGAGACCTCCTTGGTGGAATTGGCCAATAATATTTTCTTGAGGATTTCTTTACGGATCCTCTGTGCTGGTACCACCTCCAGATGTATCCCTTGCTCCAGATTTCTTTGATTTTGATCAGGGGTCTCTTCATTCATGGTGGAAGAGTCTTCAACATCAGTAGCCACATCAATATTGTTAGCAATAGCATCAACAGCATCTACAGCATTTACCGAAGAGTCTTCATCTAAATTTTCAGTTTCAGGCGGGCTGCTGCTGGTGACATTGGAGAGTCTTGTTCCGGATTCACTTGCTTCAACTGCTTCCACAACTGATGGAGGATCAATGGATGGTCTTCTCAGACTGATAGAAGATTTGGGAAAATCCAGTCTGTAGTCAATGGATGAAATGGAGGCAGGTGTTTTTGTAGAGGTAGACTGATGTCGTCCAGACGGTCTATAAAAACTATCAAATAAAACCTAATCTAGACTCTCTAGCTTTAAATTTATAAAACCTAGACTCGACCTAAAACTAGACCACACAACCGGCAAGTGTACCGATCAATGCAATATAGCCTAACGAAGTCCGGATATCGAACCCAAAAGACACTGAATAACTAAATTAGACTCTAACTAGGACTTAATATGATTAATTGATTGGGGGGTTTACTACACTAAAGATTAACTAAGAATGCAATAAACTAAGGACAATTCAAGCTATCAAGAGTAAACTAAAGATGAAATCAAGAATGGAGAAGTCACTACCTAGGTCGGAATCCTATGTGTAAAGCTCAACTTCTATCGGTTTTGGAACTAGGTTGGATCTGGGTTTCTAAAGATATAACACCTAAAAGATATCTAGTGGATTCCCGATCACTCTCGGTCTCGGGATGTGACCAGAAGACAACCTAAGGATATTAACTCACCAGATGATCGGATCACCTCTCGGGTATTTCCTACTATGACAGGTACCCTAATAAACGGATTACCTCTCAGTCTCACCGCTTACCATACATTCAAGGAATGCATGGGGTAGTTCTAGAATGGATACTATGATTCGGATAGCAACTATCACTAGACACCTAATACCAACTTCCTCTCAGACAGCTGACACTCGGATTCCTAATGACGAAGACTAAACGACTAATTCTCACCTCTCGGGTATTGAACTAGGACACACATTCACTTCTAATCAGTAATTAACTAGGTTTTCTATGGCTACTACGTCTAGACACCACTCTAACTCACAAACCCTAAAGTCTATGAACCAGAAACGAAGATCAAACTGGCAGACAACCACAATCAACGCAGAAAAGCATAATCAACCACATAATCAGAATTAAACATGCACTAACATCACACATAAGCAAACTCAAACCTTTACTACATCATAAATCCAACATTCAAATCCAAAAACCGAATAAAAATCGAAACTTTAACACATAATCATCATATTGACCTAGGTAGATCAAGGATCTAGCCTAGAATCATACTAAGAACATCTACACAGAAGCAAATAGCAAGATCCATTGGTTCAAAACATAAAATCAAAGATAAAAATCAAGTCTTTAAAACCTAGAACGTATAACTACGAACCCGGAATCCAAAGCTTTAATCTTTAAGCTTCAATCTTCTTCCAAACTCCCAAAATCGCCTCTTTTCTTCCCTGGAACGGCTTAGAATCCAACTCCCTCATAATGGCCGTTTAAATCTTTTTAATTTAGAAAATTAGGGTTTTGCGGAAAACGGCCCTCTCGCGTACCGCGAGAGAATGTTTACTGGATCCTCGCGTACCGCGAGGACCAAAATAGTCGGGCGGATTCCTGGAGTTTCCCGCGTACCGCGAGAATTATTACACTCGTCTTTCGCGTACCGCGAGAGACCTAAATTTCAGAAAATTGTCTTTTGATCTTTGGACTTTTCCGGGCTTCGTTTCTTCGCTCGTTTTCTTCACGTATTCTTCATTAATATTCCCGAGCTCCTACAAATAAGACCAACGACTCAAATGTACATAAAATTGACTCAAAACTAATATAAAACTACTTAGAACACATTAAAACAAAGGAATAAAGACGTGTGCTTTCGCACCCTATCAAATATCCCCACACTTAACCTTTTTTCGTCCTCGAAAAATCTGCAAATGGAATCATAACTGGCATCTAACTCAACAAACATAAATTTCAATTTTCAAAACATACTCACGTGTTAAAAAGCAACAATTAGTATTTCTGTCCGATTAAACCCAAGCACTAACTTTCAAGCCCCCGTTACGTGTTCTAAATCCATTTTATACAACATATCAATCAATCTATGTGACTCACACTTAGAAGTTACAGCTCTACCTAATCCCGTCTCAAGGTCATGTTTAGGCACGGATTAAACCATATAGATTTACCCTACCACGTTAAACTACTATTTACAGGTTTTTAGAAATCAGATGAAATCATGAATGAATGGATGATAATGAGCATAATAAGCAAAAGAACTTTCGTCTAGAGGCGTTTCAACCAAGTCACTATCCCGGAGGGTAACACATAGACTACATTCTATCAATGAAGCACATAAATCTTACTTAGGGGTGTATCCTCCAAGTCGCTATCCCAAAGGGTAACACATAAGCAAAACTCAGTATAGCTCATAAATTATGGAATAACATGGATTATGGAATGCGGGCGCCACCGAAACTCGGATTTATTCTCACAAAAAGAGAATGGTGTGCCATAAAAATTTTCAAAAACCTTTAAATTTTAACTTAATCGTGGTACCTATCACCCTATATTGACAGTTTCAGTATTACCATTACTCTAAGATGAATACCCACAAGATATCATGATTTTATTCCGTGATTAATCCTAAATAACACAAACAGGATATTTAAGCTTTATTAGTTAGCTGGGTCTACCAAAACATCACTAATTAGACACGTTTTCAATTATTTAATCTTTTAAACTCATAAATAGATCCAGTTCTACTATCATTTTCCAAATATATGCAATTATTTTCAAGAACATTTTTCAAATTTTTCAATTTTTTTTTTTTTTTTTTGTATTTTTGAATTTTTAAAGACACAAACTAAACAAACTAGACACTCACATCCCCACACTTGAAAGACACATTGTCCTCAATGTGAAGCAAAACACAACTAAAAAAAAAATTGGACAAAACAGAACAGGAAGCGACTTAGCTGGTAATGTAGATGCAATCTAGTATGCAGCTTCGTTCTTCCTTGTGTGCACCGTATAGCATTTCGGTCGCGGTTACACATCAGCTGTTGGGTTGCCTTTACAAGATAGTAATGGTAATCATCAAACCCGCCCGAATGGAGATTGAGTACGGACAGAATGATAAAACCTGCAAAATAAACCTCATACAAACCCACAGCATTAAACTGACTCAAATAAAATATAGAGACTAGACAGACTCAAGAAAACTAAAAGACTCAAGATAGATAGATGCAGAGAAAACATACTCGACATGTGGCAAACACAAAGACATGAATACCACAGCAAGTTCGAACATCGGTCATAAACGGTTTCTAGTTTCCCATGGTCACGGTGGTCGGATGGTGGTAGGTGGGTGAATTAATGTGATGGATGATGGTGGTTAAAGGTGATGCTTCATGGTAGTGGTGGTACGAAGGTAGGTGATGAATAGTGGTGGTGAGTGAAAACGGGGACAGAAACGGGTACGGGAAACCATGGGAAACAAAGGAAATAGGGTGACACCAGCAGTCCCTCGCGTACCGCGTAAGTCGAAGGGGATATTTTTCGCGTACCGCGAAGGCCAAAAAGTTAGGCCGGTCGAGACTTTTGTCTCTCGCGTACCGCGAGAGATCTTCCTCTCGTTCTTCGCGTACCGCGGGAGGGTGTCGTTAACAGAAAGTTTTTAAGTTTTTCCAATTTTTGTACTTAGAAAAAATTTTGCCATTTAAGAAAAAATTTTCACCCAACTTCCTTAAAACCTTGTCCCAAGCATAAAAACACATGTAACCATACCTGGGGCTTCATTCCCGACGATTTTCCTTACCGAATCAAGCATGGATTCCTGCAAAACTTGACACAACCAAAACACAAACCGAAAAACAAAGAAAAAGACACGGACTCAACCCAATGAAATCATACAAACTCTACATCCCGGGCACTTGCCCATGACTCAAGCAAGCCTATCAGGGGGCTTCTCCTTGATCCTAACCGGTACCGCCTTCATCCTGCGCGGCCTCCGGGTCCTCCATACCTCTAGTAAACAAATACTACTCTCAAACATTAAACTCATATCACATGTAGCAATCCAGTCCTTCCACCACAACTTAAACCTACCCGGACCGAAGATAACATTGTTCAAATAACCGAGTGTACTGTCATCTTTACATATCCCCACACTTGGGGTTTGCTCCATCTTCAACTCTACCTCTCTCGACTCGCGGGTTCTCTTACGTGGTGGCCTAGATCTAGGGGGATTAGAATTAGGGGTCGGTTTTTCAACTCTCCCCTCAACACAAATAAGGGTGAAGACATGTGAAGGTTCAGGAATAGATATTTTCAGCGGTATGACCTCTTCACTCTCACCAGGATCATCATAGGGATCCTCCACAATCTCTACTAGCTTCCCCACACTTGGGGTTTTGCCTATGACCTCTTCAAACTCTGCCATCATCTCCAGCAAATCATCAGGCACCTCATCTCCATAATCGTCTGGCTCATCTAGCAATCCTTCTAACTCCAACGCCCAATCATATGGTTCTTCTATATTCGGGGCGGGTTCACCTACTTCTATCACCGGATCGGGGTCCCAATGGTGGTCCATGAAAGAATCGAGCATGCACACGGAGTGGCTGTGCTCGCCAACATCCTTCCCGGACTCTACAGCATTGAATGTAAGGACCTCATCCCCCACACGAAGTGTGAGCTTCCCGTCAAAGACATCAATCATCGCCTTTACGGTTCGTAGGAACGGGCGTCCTAAGATGAGTGGGACCTTGTCATCCACCTCCATATCTAGAATCACAAAATCCACGGGGAAAACAAAATTGCCCACTTTCACTAATAGATTTTCCACTATTCCCCGTGGATACTTGACTGAGCGGTCAGCCAAGGAAATGCTCATGCGCGTTGGTTGTGGTTCACCTAGGTCCAGCTGCTTGTACAATGAATAGGGCATCAAATTGATGCTAGCGCCTAGGTCGGCCAACGCGTGGTGTAATGGTAGGTTGCCCAACAAGCAAGGGATCGTGAACCGACCCGAATCAGACAACTTTTCTGGCAAATGATTTTGCACCACAGCCGAGCACTGCTCACCAAGTGAGACTCCAGAGACCTCCTCAAGTTTTTTCTTGTTGGAAAGAAGGCCTTTTAAGAACTTAGCATATTTGGGCATATGCTGGAGGACCTCTACAAACGGGAGATTGACCTTGAGTTGTGTGAACATATCAAGGAAGTGACCGTATTCCTTAGCGGGTTTATGCGGCATGACACGTGTTGGATAAGGGATACGGGTCAGGTCAATCTCGGGGGACTTCATCTCCACCCCCTTCTTCTTCTCCTCTACCCTCTTGGTAGGTATCTCAACTACTACTTCCTCCTCCACCGGCTCTTCTTCTTCTACTACCGGTGGGCTCTCATCTTCCTTCTCTCCCATGCTCCTTGTCGAAACAGCATTCGAATCGGTCTCTTTCAGCATCCTTGCGTCGATTTCAGCAAATCGAGCTGCCCAATCAATCTTATTCACCTCCTCCACCGAGGGAATATTATGCTCCTTAGAGTGGGAGTCAACCTCTTCAACCACTTTACTCTCCACACTCTCTATAGACACGGCCATCACTGAAGCGTTCGGGCCCGTAGAAGGGCTTCCTTGTCTATCATGTATGCTCCTAGCAATGTCTCCTACCGTGCGTTGCAAATCCTGGAACGCCGATTGCTGATTCTTCATCAAAGTGTCATGGCTATCCAGTCTTAGCCGAGCATCCTTGTTATTCTGCACCAGCTGGGCAAGCAACTGTGTCTGAGTCTCCATCATCTCCTCAATCCTTCGTGACCCAACAGTGCTCCCAGAACTCGCTCCTTCTTCTGCTCCTCCATACTGTTGCTGACGACCAGTGAATCCAGATCTCCATCCCGAACCAAAAGTATTAGAATTGTTGTAATTTCGGTTCTGGTATTGGTTGCCAGCATAGCTCACATGCTCTTGATTATTTACCGGGCAATCTCGGGTGTCGTGTCCTCCCCTGCACACCTGACACCTCAAAGCATTGAGCTTGAGCTCCTTTATCTCATTCGCCATCGAGGCGAGAGGGCAGCAGCCACGCTAGTATCAGGAGTGACCTGATGCACACCTCTAGGAGAAGAGGCGTGTGACCTAGCAGTAGGGATGGAATCCCTAACAGAACGTGGGTGCTGCTGTTCGGCTTGAGCGAAGCTCTCGAACATATCCTCGCACTCCTCAGGCTCGAGTCTATCCATGATATGGCCTCCTGCAGCTGTGTTGAACATTTGCTGCGTCTCGAAGGTGAGGCCATTATAGAACTTCTCCACTAGTGCCCAGTCGGGGAGACCGTGCTGGGGACATCGGCTCAACAGCGCGTTGAACCGCTCCCAGGCCATATGGTAAGGCTCGTCGGGATCCATCCGAAACGAATGGATCTGGTCCCGAAGGCGAGCGGCCCTGGAAGGTGGAAAGTATTTCTTGAAGAACTTGGCTTCGAGATCCTCCCATGTGGTGATAGAATTGTCGGGAAGAGTGTCGAGCCAAGTAGATGCACGCCCAGAAAGAGAGAATGGAAAGAGACGCAAGTAGATTGCGTCCTTAGATACACCCGTGATATTAAATGTATCACATATCCGCGCGAAGCGGGACAAATGTCCGGGTGCATCCTCATCCTCGAGGCCATGGAATTGAGTGGCATGAGTGATCGTACTCATGACATGTGATGGGATCTGCCAAGAATTGGTGTTCGGTATAGTGGGGCGTGTGATCGAAGATCTCGCGCCCGTGACCCCCTCACTGGCCCTCTGGTGTACTGTACGCCTCGCTGGAGGATCAGCGTCGCCCATAGTAGGAAATGGAACTCGGCTAGTAGGACGTACCTTTGGTTTAACCAGCTCCTCTAAACGCTCCCGAAAGTCGCGGGTGCGCTCGTGAAGCTCTCGTTCGGGCTCTTGAAAAGCTGCAAAAGATGGTGATCCTTGCAAACGAGTATTGGGCATAAACAGAAAGACTCTAAGAAGGAAACAGAATAAAGACTCACAAGTAGCACACAAGACTCAAAAGAAAACAAAAGACTCAAATAAACCAAAAATCAAACAAAGAACTAGTCAAAGCTAATATTGCTATTGCCAAGTGTCCCCGGCAACGGCGCCAAAAACTTGATGTCGTCCAGACGGTCTATAAAAACTATCAAATAAAACCTAATCTAGACTCTCTAGCTTTAAATTTATAAAACCTAGACTCGACCTAAAACTAGACCACACAACCGGCAAGTGTACCGATCAATGCAATATAGCCTAACGAAGTCCGGATATCGAACCCAAAAGACACTGAATAACTAAATTAGACTCTAACTAGGACTTAATATGATTAATTGATTGGGGGGTTTACTACACTAAAGATTAACTAAGAATGCAATAAACTAAGGACAATTCAAGCTATCAAGAGTAAACTAAAGATGAAATCAAGAATGGAGAAGTCACTACCTAGGTCGGAATCCTATGTGTAAAGCTCAACTTCTATCGGTTTTGGAACTAGGTTGGATCTGGGTTTCTAAAGATATAACACCTAAAAGATATCTAGTGGATTCCCGATCACTCTCGGTCTCGGGATGTGACCAGAAGACAACCTAAGGATATTAACTCACCAGATGATCGGATCACCTCTCGGGTATTTCCTACTATGACAGGTACCCTAATAAACGGATTACCTCTCAGTCTCACCGCTTACCATACACTCAAGGAATGCATGGGGTAGTTCTAGAATGGATACTATGATTCGGATAGCAACTATCACTAGACACCTAATACCAACTTCCTCTCAGACAGCTGACACTCGGATTCCTAATGACGAAGACTAAACGACTAATTCTCACCTCTCGGGTATTGAACTAGGACACACATTCACTTCTAATCAGTAATTAACTAGGTTTTCTATGGCTACTACGTCTAGACACCACTCTAACTCACAAACCCTAAAGTCTATGAACCAGAAACGAAGATCAAACTGGCAGACAACCACAATCAATGCAGAAAAGCATAATCAACCACATAATCAGAATTAAACATGCACTAACATCACACATAAACAAACTCAAACCTTTACTACATCATAAATCCAACATTCAAATCCAAAAACCGAATAAAAATCGAAACTTTAACACATAATCATCATATTGACCTAGGTAGATCAAGGATCTAGCCTAGAATCATACTAAGAACATCTACACAGAAGCAAATAGCAAGATCCATAGGTTCAAAACATAAAATCAAAGATAAAAATCAAGTCTTTAAAACCTAGAACGTATAACTACGAACCCGGAATCCAAAGCTTTAATCTTTAAGCTTCAATCTTCTTCCAAACTCCCAAAATCGCCTCTTTTCTTCCCTGGAACGGCTTAGAATCCAACTCCCTCATAATGGCCGTTTAAATCTTTTTAATTTAGAAAATTAGGGTTTTGCGGAAAACGGCCCTCTCGCGTACCGCGAGAGAATGTTTACTGGATCCTCGCGTACCGCGAGGACCAAAATAGTCGGGCGGATTCCTGGAGTTTCCCGCGTACCGCGAGAATTATTACACTCGTCTTTCGCGTACCGCGAGAGACCTAAATTTCAGAAAATTGTCTTTTGATCTTTGGACTTTTCCGGGCTTCGTTTCTTCGCTCGTTTTCTTCACGTATTCTTCATTAATATTCCCGAGCTCCTACAAATAAGACCAACGACTCAAATGTACATAAAATTGACTCAAAACTAATATAAAACTACTTAGAACACATTAAAACAAAGGAATAAAGACGTGTGCTTTCGCACCCTATCATAGACTCCATATTTGAGAAGATGAGAGGCTCAAATATTTGGGAGAAGGAGTCTATGTCAAAGAGCTAGTTTGGGCCTTTTCCCTGCTCACAGACAATGTGTTCTCTACATTTCGCATTTGCTGATTCTTTCACAATTCTTGTTCTTAAATTGAATACTCTGTAGGCCTTTGATTGAGAGGAATATCCCACAAAATATCCTTCATCAGATTTGGCACCAAAGTTAGGAAGAACCCCATGTGTGATGAGAATGGTGCATGGACACCCAAAAGGCTTTAGAAACCCAATGTAGGGAACTCTTTGAAACCAAAGTTCATAAGGTGTCTTGTTGAGTGGCTTGACAATGAGAACTCTATTTTGCACATAGCAGGCTGTGCTAACTGCTTCTGCCCACAATGTGAGAGGCAGTTTTGAGTCAGCCAACATAGATCTTGAGTTATGTTTCTCCTTTCAGCAACTCCATTTTGTTGAGGAGTTCTTGGAGCACTGTATTGTCTTTCTATCACCTTGCTTTCACAGAAACAGTTCAAAGTGTGGTTCTTGAACTCTGTGCCCTGATCACACCTTATGATCTTCACCTTTTGATTGCTTTGATTCTCTACCCTAAGAATGCAGGATTTGAGAATTTCAGCAGTTTCATCTTTAGTTCTCAAGAAGTATACCCATGAGAATCTGGTGTTGTCATCAGTTATCACCAGACAGTATGACGTCTTGCCCATTGACATGACATTTGTAGGACCAAAGAGATCCATATGCAGCAGCTGTAGTGGAGTGTCATTTGTATTCAAGGTCTTGGGCTTGTGAGAACTCTTGTGTTGCTTCCCCTTTAAGCAAGCAATGCAGTGGTCTTCTAGCTGGAATTCTTTGTCAAGAAGCCCTCTGAGAAGATTATCCTTCACCAGTTTGTTAATAGTTTTGATATTAACATGACTTAATCTCCTGTGTCAGAGAGCTGATTCATCAACTGAGGCTTTTGACAGAAAACCGGAAACACTCCCAGATGGAGTGACTTCATTCATGTCAAGTACATAGAGATTTTCTTTTCTATGAGCAGTTAATAAAATCTTTTCTGGAGGAGGTTTGGATAAGCCTGGAGACAGTACAAAGCATTCTTTATCTGTGAAGAGCATCCAATGCTTTTGATCATAGACCTTGGAAACACTCATGAGATTGAAGTCCAATTCTTTGACATAGTTGACCTTATCAATGCTCATTATTTCATTGGACATAGTTCCTTGTCCAGTAATGGATCATCCCTTTGAGTCACTTCCAAAGGCAACATATCCTCCATTGAAGTGTCTGAAGTTGGAGAGGATGGATCTTTTGCCTGTCATGTGCCTGGAACAACCACTGTCTACCACCCAGGTGTTATTCTTGTGACCTGGCTATCCCTGCACATGATAGAGATCTAGTTAGTGGGAGGAGTCCAAGAGCTTGCATCCTTGAAGAAAAGGGTTCTTGGAATGTTAGATTCATCATGTGTGCATTCAAAAGAGCCAATGATGATTCTTGGAGTGATAGAAACTGGGATCTTGGCTTTACATTGTTTAGGAGATGGTCTTCCAGTTCTCTTTTCTCTGTCAGCAGCTGAGTTTGCTTTGGCTGCTGATGGATGTTCTTTAACAACAGCAGATTTTGCTGCTGGGGACTTTAGCTTATCAGCAACAGGCTTTGTTGCTGCTGATGGCTTTGGCTTCTCAGCAGCAGATTTTGTTGCTGCTAACTTAAGCTTATCAGTAGCAGATGTTGTTGCTGCTGATGGTTTTGCTTGAGCAGCAGCAGATTTGGTTGCTGCTGAAGGCTTGTTTTTAGGTTGCTTGTGCTTCACTTGATTACCAACACTTTTTCTGGCTGCTGATGGTTTAACAACCGATGTATGCTGATCCTACTTTACCTTTTGTCTTTGAGGGGCTTGATGAAGGATCTGGTTAAAAGGGTTAAATTGACAATTTGCAGCAAAGTGGTCTGATTCACTACAGATGATGCAAGTTTGTTGGGATTTTGGCAGCTGCTTCCTTAGTGGAGAAGGAGATTTTCTAAATTGAGTTGCCTTTGCTTCAAAGCTTCTAACCTGTTTGCTTTTGTTTGTTTTCTCAAAAGCATGTGATTTTTGAACTCTTTGTTGATGATTCCTCTGTTGCTGAAGGTAGTAGAAGCAGGTGCTGGCAGTGTGATTGTATTTGCCACAGACAAAGCATGATTTAGCCAGTTTGTCCATTGAAAGATAAACATAATCCTTTCTTTTGAAATGGTCTTTGAAGTTCCAAGGGTGAGCTTTGTTGTGCTCAAAAGTGGCTTCTTCCTATGTCTTTTGAACATATGGAACTCTTTCTCCAGGAGCATGACATATGTTAAACACCTTCCTTTGAGGCTTGGAGTTGATGGAAGTTGAGGACTGTCCCTTTTCAACAGTTAGCTTTCTTCCTTCTAGAGGATAACTGATTTTGATTTGGCTGAAAGGCATAGGAACTGGAGCAGCTGGTACTTGTACTGAAGCTGGTACTTGTACTGAGGGAATGAAAGGAACATGAGCACGTGTTTGAATGACTTCCAAGACAGGCGGTGCTGGTACTTGAGCTGTTGATGAGGCCTCCTCAGCTTTAGTGGACTCTGAACAAGTTGACTTAGAATCTAACGAGGTAGTGCACTCTTGTACCAATGGTTCATGCCTTGAGTCATCAAGATCTCGGTTGGCCGTTTCAAGGTTTGAGAGATTGAAGCTTGGTTCATGGATGACAACGTAGTCAGTAGGAGGTGCAACGACTTGGTATTGTTCACCATGATACCCCAGACAAGTTTTTACCTTTTCATGAATTTGAGCATCTAAAAGTCTTTGCAACTTTTTAGATGCAAATTCATATTTATCAACATGAACTTTTTGTTCTGCCAATTCTGCTCTGGTAGCTTTTAATCTAGCAAGTAGATCATCAATCTAAGTTTCAAGATTGCTTTGTTCATGTTTTAGTAATGAAATCTCTTTCTTTAGGCAGTTAATTTTTTCTTTATAACTGTTTTCTACCTTTATGAATTCAGATTTCATTTGATGAAACTCTTCATTTTGATCTATAAGGTTTTGATTATGCTTTCTGTAGCCTAACACCTTATCAATACAAGCTTGGGAACAGAGATGTTCATATACCTGAGGCGGTATCTCAGTTGTGTCTGCCATAAGAGCTTGGTTGTTGGCAGGCAGATCTTCATACTGGAAGCTCCAGTCGAAGTCAGAAGTTCCAACAGTTGCACAAGCTGTAGTTTGAACTGGAGGAGTAGCTTGTTGCTGTTGTTGTCTGCGTTGGGCTTGGTGAGCTTGTCTTGATTGAGGAGTAGCTGGATTGGCTCTTAGTGCCTTGCATTCTCTAGCAAAGTGACCCAGTTGGTTACAGTTGTAACATCTTAGTTTGCTTTTATCCAATCCAACTCTGGTGTTGGAGTTGTTGCTTGGAATGGGTCTTCCGGTTCTAGAGTAGAACCTTTTTGCTCGTATAGAGAGCATGGCATACGAGTGCTGTATGTCCATTTCTTCTAAGTCATCTGGATGGAAGCATTCCAGATCCTCCTTGACAAAGGACATGTTGCTTGAGTTTTCAGAAACAAAAGCAGCTAATGTTGAGGTTTGAGGAGGAGCTTCTAGGAGAAATGGTGAGGTGTTTGTTTGAGAGGTTGGAGTTTGTGGATGGGTGACAATGGGAGGATAGTAGTTGCTAGAACTAGGACCCGAGTGGTCAGAGTGGAGGGCAGAGGTGGTGGTGGATGTTGAGGCATTTTGATAGCTTGAGCTTCGTTCTTTTGCATGAATCATCTCTAGCTCATAGGTTTTCAGCATACCGAAGAGCTCAGTCATTTGGAGAGTCTTCAGATTCTCAGTTCTTCTAATGGACACTCTGTAGAGTGTCGAGCAGCTAGGTAAAGACCTGATGAACTTTTTGAGAATATCTTCATTCTCCAGCTTCACCTTTGAGCACTGCAGCTCACCTACAAGATAAGTAAATCTGTTATATAAAATAGTTAGGGACTCACCTTCCTTCCAGACGAAGTTTTCGTACTGCTGCTTCAGGATGTCCCTTCTGTTTTCTTTGACTTCCTCTGAGCCAGCAAACATCTTCTCAAGAGCCTCCCATAGCTCCTTAGCAGTTTTGTAACCTCTGAAGTTGTGAAAAACTTCATTTGGTAAGCACATCTGGATGGCTCCCAAGGCTTTGAAGTCTACCTCCATTTTCTTGATGTCTTCATCAGAGTACTTGGAGGGTTCTTTGGGAACAGTGCACCTCCGAAATCAGCAGAGGACACCATGGGTATGTATGGTCCATCTTTAATGGATTTCCACATCCCATATTCCTGATAGCAGAAGAAGCTTTCCATTCTGTTCTTCCACATATCGTAATTTTCCCCAGACACAAGTCTTGGTGGTCTGTTGATGCTTCCAATGTCTTCAAATCCATTGTTTTGTGCCATTTTTATTTTTAGACAATGAGTGACTTTAGCAAAGAGATAGATAAGAATAGAACCAGAGAATGATTAAACAAATGTGAGTTTGTTTAATCTGTGAGCCAAAGCTCTGATACCACTTGTAGGATCGGTAAATACAAGATGGTTCTATTTCAGTTGAGATTGGCGGAAACAATCACAACTTAAGCAAAGTACACATGTAGACAAGAAGAATACTGATAAATGCAATTTGTATTAAGCTTCAAATGTTACAAGATTACAGAGAGAACTCTTAAGCAAAAAGTACTTTTACAATGAATCTAAGTACTACTTATATAGTAACTTAGAATCAAGACAGAACCTTGATTCTAAGGATCAGATCTAACACAGACCGTTGATCTTGTATTGAAGCTATTCTACATATACAGACAATAATAATAACTACAAAGGTTAACTTTATTCAAACGTCTTCTTTGCATCATTGCTTGAATACTCAAAAGGAGAGCGTCGTTGTCTTTTATTGTCTTGTGCCAATGACATTCTTTCTGCGTGGAGTGTGTCAGTGTAACAGAAGAAAGTTGTCAGTGGTATTGGTTACTTTATCAAGAACGGTCAGCTGCAACGTTTGATCTTCAGTGAAAAGGCTATCAGCTGCAACTTTGATCTTCAGTGGATAAGGCCTATCAGCTGCAACTTTGGTCAGCAGCTGATAAGACTTATCAGCAGCAACTTTGGTCAGCAGCGGATAAAGCCTATCAGCTGCAACTTTGTCGATCCGCAGCAATCTTTGAGATCAGCAACATTTGTACTTAGAGAATTTTATAGCTATCAGTCTTTATTTCTACAGCTGTTTCTAATGAATCGTCATCTGAGAATGAGGTAAATTCTGAAAATAAATTTGATATATGTTCCTCATTGTGTGTAGATCGAATGCAAAACTATCATGCATCAAACACTTTTCTAATTGCTGAAAATGATAAACTAAAAAGAGTAAACAAAGAATTGAAACAAAATGAAGTAAATTTTACAAGAAAAATTAAAGCATTATTGAAAGATAATGTAACATTTAAAGAATATTGTAACATCCCAAAATAAATGAGGATTTTAAATAACGGGTTGAACCGGGACGAACGGGATAAAAGAACGAGGCGTAACGGGCCGGGCCGGTTGGGCCGGCAAACTTGAAGGAAGGGGGGGGGGTTTCCTCCCTTTAAATAGCCAACACACACACCATTTCTCTCATTTGCAAGAATCTAGAGAGAGAAACCGTAGAGAGAGAAAGTTGGCGGATCGACCCGAGATTGAAGGAGCTTGTTGCTACTGAGCTCGTGAGCAAAACCTCCGGATCAGAATCTCGAAATCAGGTAACACCCGAACCAAATCTGAGTTTTTGTTCGTTTTTGGGTTTTCGGGTATTTTCGGGAAAATGACGGGTTTTTATAAACCAAATGAGGAAAGGGTTATAAATCTGGAATCACGAAGGGAAAATACACGTTTTGAATGTAAAAAGTCCGGATCTTGACCAGGTCGGACCTGCATTGCGAAAGTTAGGGTTTTTCACGGGGAAGATAGCTGAGTTCTGCAGGTATCGAAACTAGAGTTTCGAGCGGCCTGCAGGTGTCGAAACTAGAAGTTTCGAGCGGCCTGCAGGTGTCGAAACTAGAAGTTTCGAGGGGCCTGCAGGTATCGAAACTAGAAGTTTCGATGGGCCTGCACCTGTCGAAACTAAGTAGTTTTGATAGGTCTGCATCAGTAAGTGAAGTCAGTGTATTCACCTGTAACAGAACGAGTAAACCGTTAGAGTCGGGATTTAGGTCTGATGTGTATTTAATTAATCAATTCAGATCGGAAGTGACGTTGTTGGACCTTTGTTTAGGACAACCGAGACTAGCTTATAAGGTGAGTTCTAGAAGCCCTTCTTTAAATGTTTTAATTAATATTTTTGGGCTGGTGTGCATACATACGAAACGATGTTTACGAAATGATGTTTACGAAATGAGGTATATAAAACGATGTTTACGAAGGACGATGTTATGAAATGTTTTGCCAAACGAAGTTTATGAAAGGTTTACGAATGAAGTGTTATTTAATAAAACGTACGAATGCTTTAACTAAAACGAGGTAAAGTTTTTATGAAAGTCACGAATGAACGAATCTGCCACGAGTTCCTACGGGAGCTAGGGTATGTATGTATGTATGTATTGGCCTCACCTTACGGGGGCCTATGTGGCTGGCTAACGGTTGTACAACTGGTTGAGGATGGGGTGACGACGGTCACCCATGGGATTACCGGGATCCCGATGGAAGGTACTATTCCTTGCGGGGAAATATTGCCTATGGTATGTTTAGTCTTCCTAGAGGTAACGAGCCTTAGGAGACGTATGTTTAGTCTACCTAGAGGTAACGAGCCTTAGGAGACGTATGTTTGGTCCACCTAGAGGTAACGAGCCTTAGGAGACCTGGATGACGGATGACTTAGAGGTAGCGAGCCTTAAGTTCATCCGCTGGTATGCGATGTATGGGTTTGACGGTTACGAGAAGGCGCAGATTCGGTTCATATTGACTAGTGTTATGATGCTATGTTACGATGTTTTGATGATGTTAAGTTATTGCATATTTTACGTACGCTTTTATTAAATAAAGTATGATGTTATGTTTTTGGCAAATATTTGATGTTAATGATTTATGTTAAAACTAGAACTCACCAGCGTAGCTGACCTTTTTAGTATGCACATTCAGGTTAAGGAAGTTATGATGATGGACGGTGATGCTGGGCGGCTTGAGGAGTTACCCGGATGATATGAAGACTGGCATCCCGTTACGAGTTGTTTTTGTTATGTACATGTATTTGAAAATGTTACGCTTCCGCATGTTAAACGATGTAATGTTATGTTTGAAATGAAATTTTCCGCTGCGTTATTTGATATTCTAGTTTGAGAACTGTTTGTGAATGAGTAAATCCAACGCGTGGGGCCTCCCGGGTTTGGGGCCTCACAAGTTGGTATCAGAGCAATAGTTTGAGAGATTTGGACACTCCCTGTGTCTGAACTTAAACTGAGAATGGGACCGAAAGCGGATGCCAGTACGGGTAACTCGAGCCACAGCATCAGGTATGAAGGTAGTGTATATATATTTACATATATAGTATGCCTTAGGAAGTGTTAAGGTTAGGACTTGGGTTCTGATGGAAATCACAAAGGTGGTCAAATCGAAATCAAGAGGTAGTGTAATGGTTAATTGCAGATGGCCAGTGTATATTAACATCTTACAATGCTTGTTGAATTCTATTTGTTAACTAGCGTGATGACATTGGATTTCCTTGTCTTGTAGAACGGAATGGCAAGAAGAGGGAACGGAAAGCGTGGTGGGGGCCGTACCGGTGGTCGTACCGGTGGTGGCCGAGGTAGAACTCCTATTCACCAGGAGTACAGTGAAGAAGGAAGTGTTCACACTGAGCCAGAAGCTAGTGTGCACGGGACTGAGCCGACTCATGCTGAAGAACAACAATTCACTTTTGAACCGGAAGTAAGAGCGGCTCTGGCACGTGAGTTCACCGAATTGATGAAGGCTTCTTTGCCAGGACTACTGGCAGAAGCACTAAAGAAGGCTAATGAGGAGGGCGGATCTAAACTGACAACTGATATTCCAAACATTGAGGCCGTTAACGCACCGCCTGCTCGCAGCTGCGACTATAAGTCATTCAAGGTATGTGACCTGCCGGTTCTGACTGGAAAGAAGGACGCGGTGGCTACTTTTGACTGGGTAATTCGTATGGAAGCCGCCATTCGTCTGAGTGAATGTCGACCGAATCAGGTCGTGAAGTTTGCTGCTAACTCCTTGAGGGAGGAAGCATCTCACTGGTGGGAAGGTGTACGCCAGGCTAAGGGGAACGAGGTGGTTGATTCGATGATGTGGGATGATTTGAAAACTTTGGTGATCAAGAATTTCTGTCCAAGGAATGAGATCGAAAAGGTAGAAAGGGAATTTCTGGGTTTGAAGGCTGGGAGCATGACGCACCGGCAGTATACGACACGGTTCAATGAACTGGCACGTCTGGTGCCACACCTTATCACTACTGAAGGAAGAAAGATCGCTTGTTATATTCAAGGGTTGCCGGACAAGGTCCGCACATATGTTAAGGCAAACGCCCCTACTACCTACGATTCGGTAGTAGAACTGAGCGGCGTGGTATTTGATGATCTGGCACTGAATGTCGTTGCCATTGAAGAGCCTAAGAAGAAGCTGAGTTTTCCCGCTAAGCGATCGGGTGGGAAGTTGTTTGGGGCTCAGGACAAACGGGCCAGGGTAAATGAATTAGCAGTCTGTGGGAAGTGTGGGGGAAGGCATGCCGGTGAATGCCGGTTGGGATCAAATTTGTGCTACAAATGTGGCAAGACCGGGCACTACTCCCGAGAATGCCCGAACGGTATCAAATGCTACAACTGTGGGGAGAGTGGCCACATGAGCCGGGAATGCACTAAGCCCAGGATGGGCGAGACCGGGAAAGGGAAAGGCCCAGAGAAGAGGGAGGAAAGGCCCCGAGCGAAGACTCGAGCGTATGCACTAACGCAAGAACAGGCCAGGAATGACCCCGATGTGGCGTCAGGTACGTTCATCCTTGACAACACTTTTGTTTCAGTGTTATTCGATTCGGGTGCCAGTAAGAGTTTTATATCTGCAACTTTCTGTAAACGAGTAAAGTACACGGTTAGTAAAGTAGAACGAGCCTTTAATGTAGAAACCGCTGAGGGTAGAACCGTAATGGTAACCGAAGTAGTTGACGATTCCACGATAAAGATAGAAGGCCATAGATTTCCCGTCAGATTATTTGTTATGGTTTTGGGAGGGTTTGATGTCGTGTTAGGTATGGATTGGTTAACTGCCAACGAGGCTCAAATTATATGCAAACGAAAGATAATCCGACTCAAGGCTCCGGACGGTAGCGAAGTGGAAGTACTTGGGGATCGCGATGCCCCGATGCCCAACGTCATCTCGATGATTAAGGCAGCAGATTACTTGAGGCGCGGATGCGAGGCTTATCTGGTATACGTAATTGACAAGTGTAAGGAAGTGAAAGAACTGGACGATGTACCCGTGGTACGCGAGTACCCGGAGGTGTTTCCAGAGGAGTTGCCTGGGATACCACCCGATAGAGAGATTGAATTTCGAATCGACTTAGTACCAGATGCCCAGCCCGTGGCTAAGGCTCCATATCGACTAGCACCAGTGGAAATGAAAGAATTAATGGCACAACTAGACGAGTTACTTGAGAAAGGATTTATCCAACCAAGCATCTCGCCGTGGGGTGCTCCGGTGTTGTTTGTGAAAAAGAAAGACGGTTCGATGAGAATGTGTATCGATTATCGCGAGTTGAACAAACGAACGGTAAAGAACAAGTACCCTTTACCAAGGATCGATGACCTGTTTGATCAATTGCAAGGCGCAAGTTGGTTCTCGAAAATCGACCTTCGGTCCGGGTACCATTAGTTGAAGGTGAGGGAAGAAGACATACCGAAAACTGCATTTCGCACGCGTTATGGACATTTCGAGTTCCGCGTAATGTCTTTCGGATTGACGAACGCCCCCGCAGCGTTCATGGATTTGATGAATAGGGTGTGTCGACCGATGCTGGACCGATCGGTAATTGTGTTCATTGATGATATCCTCGTCTACTCCAAGAATGAGGGTGATCACGCTTGTCATTTGAAGGAAGTGTTGGAAGCTCTAAAGAAGGAGAAGTTGTATGCTAAGTTCTCCAAATGCGCGTTCTGGCTTAGGGAAGTCCAATTCCTAGGTCACGTCATTAACCCGAACGGCATTATGGTAGACCCAGCAAAGATAACGACGGTAAGGGACTGGGATATTCCTAAGACGCCAACGGAGATCCGCAGTTTCTTAGGGTTGGCAGGCTACTATCGGAGATTCATTCAGGATTTCTCGAAAATAGCTTCGCCATTGACAAAGTTGACACGAAAGGAAGAAAAGTACGAATGGGGTCCGAAGCAGGATGAGGCATTTAAGGAGTTAAAAGAAAAGCTAACCCAAGCTCCAGTCTTGGCCCTTCCCGAGGGCAATGAAGACCTGGTGGTATACTCTGACGCTTCGGGTCAGGGGTTGGGGTGTGTGCTGATGCAACGTGGAAGAGTGATCGCATACGCATCACGACAGCTGAAGGTTCATGAAGTCAACTATCCGACTCACGATTTGGAACTTGCTGCTGTTGTGTTTGCATTAAAAATTTGGAGGCACTACCTCTATGGGGTAAAGTTTACCATATACTCCGATCACAAAAGTCTGAAGTACTTCTTCGAGCAAAAGGAGTTAAATATGAGGCAGAGGCGATGGTTGGAACTTTTGAAAGACTATGACTGTGAAATCATGTACCATCCTGGAAAAGCAAACGTGGTGGCTGACGCTCTAAGCCGGAAGGATGTGCCTGCTCCTATTAGAGTGAAAGCTTGCCAAATGGTGGTAACGTCGGATGTGATGAGGGAAATTGAAAAGGCTCAAGAAGAGGCACTAAAGGGGGAAAACATAAAGAAGGAAAGGATGGTTGGCCAACAGGATAAGTTAGAATATAACACCCTTGGTGTTAGGACACGTTTTGGTCGAGTATGGATACCTATGGGTGGCGAGCTTAGGACCAAAATCTTGGATGAGGCTCATAAGTCTCGTTACTCTATCCATCCCGGTACCAACAAAATGTACCAAGATCTGAAGAAGGAATACTGGTGGCCTGGGATGAAACACGAAGTGACGAAATACGTAAGCAAGTGCTTGACTTGCTCACAAGTGAAGGCCGAACACCAGAAACCGTATGGGAAAATTCAACCACTTGAGATACCGGAATGGAAGTGGGAACACATTACTATGGACTTCATAACCAAGCTACCTCGCACAGCTAAAGGTCATGACACCATTTGGGTAATTGTGGACCGTTTAACGAAGAGTGCTCATTTTCTACCTATTCGCGAGACATTCTCGTCGGAAAGATTAGCAGAAGTATTTATTAATGAAGTAGTAGCACGGCACGGGATGCCTTTAACGATTGTATCCGACCGGGACACACGATTCACATCGAGGTTCTGGAAAAGATTTCACGAGGCGATGGGTACGAGACTTAATATCAGCACGGCATACCACCCGCAAACGGATGGTCAGACCGAAAGGACCATTCAGACGTTGGAGGACATGCTTCGTGCTTGTATTATCGACTTTGGTGGCAGTTGGGACAGTCATCTGCCATTAGCCGAATTCTCCTACAACAACAGTTATCACACGACGATAGGCATGCCGCCTTATGAAATGTTGTATGGGAGAAGATGCAGGACCCCCGTTTGTTGGGGTGAGATTGGACAGAAGGAATTGGGAAGTCTCGAAGTCGTTAAAGAAACATCGGAAAGGTTTGATCAGATCAAAGCACGCATGAAGGCCGCCCAAGATCGTCAGAAATCCTATGCGGATAAACGACGAAGGCCTATTGAGTTTAATATTGGGGATAGAGTAATGTTGAAAGTGTCGCCTTGGAAGGGAATCATACGATTCAGAAAGAGAGGAAAGTTAAGTCCGAGGTTTATCGGACCATTCAGGATTATGGCACGGGTTAGTGAAGTCGCATATCGGTTGGAATTGCCTGATGAGTTAAGTGGGATTCATCCTACCTTCCATGTATCACACTTGCGAAAGTGTTTGGCGGATGAATCGGCTCACGTACCACTTACGGACATCGAGGTCGACAACAGCCTTAACTACATCGAAGAACCTGTGGCCATCCTAGACAGGAAAGAGAAACGTTTACGTAACAAAGTTATCCAGTTGGTTAAAGTCCAGTGGAAGCACCGGAAGGGATCGGAAGCTACATGGGAAACGGAGACGGAAATGAAGGAGTCGTACCCTCAACTGTTTGACTTATGATAGGTTTCGGGGACGAAACCTATTGTAAGGGGGGTAGACTTGTAACATCCCAAAATAAATGAGGATTTTAAATAACGGGTTGAACCGGGACGAACGGGATAAAAGAACGAGGCGTAACGGGCCGGGCCGGTTGGGCCGGCAAACTTGAAGGAAGGGGGGGGGGGTTTCCTCCCTTTAAATAGCCAACACACACACCATTTCTCTCATTTGCAAGAATCTAGAGAGAGAAACCGTAGAGAGAGAAAGTTGGCGGATCGACCCGAGATTGAAGGAGCTTGTTGCTACTGAGTTCGTGAGCAAAACCTCCGGATCAGAATCTCGAAATCAGGTAACACCCGAACCAAATCTGAGTTTTTGTTCGTTTTTGGGTTTTCGGGTATTTTCGGGAAAATGACGGGTTTTTATAAACCAAATGAGGAAAGGGTTATAAATCTGGAATCACGAAGGGAAAATACACGTTTTGAATGTAAAAAGTCCGGATCTTGACCAGGTCGGACCTGCATTGCGAAAGTTAGGGTTTTTCACGGGGAAGATAGCTGAGTTCTGCAGGTATCGAAACTAGAGTTTCGAGCGGCCTGCAGGTGTCGAAACTAGAAGTTTCGAGCGGCCTGCAGGTGTCGAAACTAGAAGTTTCGAGGGGCCTGCAGGTATCGAAACTAGAAGTTTCGATGGGCCTGCACCTGTCGAAACTAAGTAGTTTTGTTAGGTCTGCATCAGTAAGTGAAGTCAGTGTATTCACCTGTAACAGAACGAGTAAACCGTTAGAGTCGGGATTTAGGTCTGATGTGTATTTAATTAATCAATTCAGATCGGAAGTGACGTTGTTGGACCTTTGTTTAGGACAACCGAGACTAGCTTATAAGGTGAGTTCTAGAAGCCCTTCTTTAAATGTTTTAATTAATATTTTTGGGCTGGTGTGCATACATACGAAACGATGTTTACGAAATGATGTTTACGAAATGAGGTATATAAAACGATGTTTACGAAGGACGATGTTATGAAATGTTTTGCCAAACGAAGTTTATGAAAGGTTTACGAATGAAGTGTTATTTAATAAAACGTACGAATGCTTTAACTAAAACGAGGTAAAGTTTTTATGAAAGTCACGAATGAACGAATCTGCCACGAGTTCCTACGGGAGCTAGGGTATGTATGTATGTATGTATTGGCCTCACCTTACGGGGGCCTATGTGGCTGGCTAACGGTTGTACAACTGGTTGAGGATGGGGTGACGACGGTCACCCATGGGATTACCGGGATCCCGATGGAAGGTACTATTCCTTGCGGGGAAATATTGCCTATGGTATGTTTAGTCTTCCTAGAGGTAACGAGCCTTAGGAGACGTATGTTTAGTCTACCTAGAGGTAACGAGCCTTAGGAGACGTATGTTTGGTCCACCTAGAGGTAACGAGCCTTAGGAGACCTGGATGACGGATGACTTAGAGGTAGCGAGCCTTAAGTTCATCCGCTGGTATGCGATGTATGGGTTTGACGGTTACGAGAAGGCGCAGATTCGGTTCATATTGACTAGTGTTATGATGCTATGTTACGATGTTTTGATGATGTTAAGTTATTGCATATTTTACGTACGCTTTTATTAAATAAAGTATGATGTTATGTTTTTGGCAAATATTTGATGTTAATGATTTATGTTAAAACTAGAACTCACCAGCGTAGCTGACCTTTTTAGTATGCACATTCAGGTTAAGGAAGTTATGATGATGGACGGTGATGCTGGGCGGCTTGAGGAGTTACCCGGATGATATGAAGACTGGCATCCCGTTACGAGTTGTTTTTGTTATGTACATGTATTTGAAAATGTTACGCTTCCGCATGTTAAACGATGTAATGTTATGTTTGAAATGAAATTTTCCGCTGCGTTATTTGATATTCTAGTTTGAGAACTGTTTGTGAATGAGTAAATCCAACGCGTGGGGCCTCCCGGGTTTGGGGCCTCACAAATATTTGGATAAAAGGACGTTTTAATCAAAGATCTTTCAGAAAAATTTATAAAATCTGAAACTGATTTAACAAAAGAAAGGGTAATTGTTTCACAGTGGAAGATGCAACAAAATGTCTTTGATGAATGTGTGAGCAAACAGAGAACTATTTATATCAAAGACGGGTTGGGTTACAACAAGGTTCCACATCCTGTGAATTTTGTACCTTTTCCTGAACCGCATGAATCGAATGAGTTGGTAAATGTCAAAAATTCTAACTTTCATGATATGTATATTAGTGCAGATATAAACTCAGGGTGTGTGGATGATGAAAATGAACTTGATGGAGTGAAAAGTTTTTCAGCTTTCAATAAATAGTGCACTAGGGAGTTTATTAGGGACTGTAAACAGTACCTAGATGTTGACTGTAATCTAGATAAATTTGTTCAATTTCTAGTTTAAATGTTGATGCAAAAAATATTAATGCTTCTAATTCTGATTCTGATATTTCTTATGTTTCGGCATGTTCTACTAACGGTTGTGTTGAGTTTGATTGTGTGTCTGAAGTGTCATCAACATCAACTTTCTTTGATAAAGTGGTGCATACAGCTAGAGATTATGTCCCACTTAATAAACTCTCTAGTCTATTTGGTGATGTGGTCTTAGATAAGTTTGGAAATCCTCTGATTCAAGAGTATGATTTGTCAAGTGAGAGACCAAAGAAAAATAATGTCATAGTACCAGAGAATCATATTCTTACAAGTGAGACAGAGAACAATAAAGTTGTCAAAGTTAAAGTGAGTGTACCAACAAATGTCCAAAGAAAGTCTTGGTGTGTCAAAGGCAAAACCATTGATGTCAACGACAAGTTCATTAATGTCAAATATAAGTCTATTCAAATCAAAGAACAATTAAGAGAGAAAATTTGTGGCATAACGAGTGAAGTAGGCGAGTGTTCAAAGTCAAAGTCAAAGCCTAAGAGCTACAATTGCTTTGTGTGTGGTGAGGTTGGTCATTTTTCGAGAAATTGCAAACACAACTCTAGTGAGTCAAGGTTCACAAAGAACAAAGCAAAAGTTAAGAGAAACGTTAATCGGCATTTCAAGCGAGCGTATGAGAACGACAGTGTGTTAGAGTCCGGAGTGATACAAAGATACAGTCGTGATTACTTGCTTTCCAGAAATTGTCATGCTTTATATTCTAATGTTTGTCGTGATTATGTGCTACCAAAGTTTGAGGATAAGCGTGTCCCAAAAGGTTCACAATATGTGAAGAAATTTAACCAACCAATCTATTTTGCTAAAGATTGTCATGCTTTTATTTTGTCTTGAATGTGCAGAGTTTAACCGGGAGGACTATTAATAATGCTTGGCATGTTGATAGCGGTTGCTCAAGGCACATGATTGGAGAAAGAAAAATTATGGAAAATTTTTGAACTTTTGATGGAGGTTTTGTTGCATTTGCTGGAGATAAAAAGGGAGGAAAAATAACTGGTCAAGGAACAGTGTCGAATGAACTCATAACATTAGAAAAAGTAAATTTTGTGTATCAATTGGAATTCAATTTACTAAGTGTTTCTCAAATTTGAAATAAAGACATACCAGTTCATTTTACTACAAAGGAATGCTTGTTCTTAAAGCCTGGATTGGTTATTCCAGAAGAAATGATTATGATGCGTGCTCCAAGGAAATTCAACACATATGTGGTTGACATGAATGCTCATACTACACCAGTAAACGTTTCATGTTTATTATCAAAGGCAACTGGTTCAGAATATTATTTGTGGCATCGAAGAATGGGTCATGTGAATTTAAAGAACATGAATAACTTGGTGCATAAAGATTTGGTGCGAGGATTGCCAAAGAAAGAGTTCATAATTGAAGAAAATTGCATGTCATGTGAAAAGTGTGACACCCGACATTTCAGGTCAATATCCGTACATATTATAAACAAGTTTACAGTATAATTGTTTTCGCGATTTACTTAATTTCACAATCAAGGACATTAAGGTCTAACAAAAACCGTACATTGTCTCATTTCATATTTTGGTAATTCTAGGAGTTACCGGTTCACGTGTCATATAAACCGACTAATACGAACGAGAGTGGTTAAATTAAATAACCAGAAAAATATCCAGATATATATGTTACACAAATTTTTACGTTGGTCAATAAGTTATTTTTAGAATAAATCATATAATATACGTAAAAGTAAACTAACGAACCCTCTCGAAGACTTTACCATGAAGCGTCACCTTTAGGTACTCATACCTACAAATAATCACCTCAACGAATTATACAATTCAAGATTTCAATATTTTTCTTTAACGAGCCATAAACTTGTTAAATTTATAATACCGTGAAAAATCTAAACCGAATTAAATTACCCTTTAAAACTCTAATTGATATTAATACCCTTAATAAATTAATTAATTAATACTTAAATCTAATTATTATACAAATTTAACCCCAAATCACCCTTGACTTTCTTGACTAAAATCCCAGGGAATGCCCCATTCCCACTTCCTGCGACCCATACCTCATGCCTTGGAGAATCGGATATAAACCATACCCCCTCAATAAAAAATCTCACGAACCCTTTTTATCTCTCTCATTTTCTTACGGCAATCTTCCTCATTGCTCTTCAAGTTGAATTCAAGTTTTAAGGCAAAACCCACCATATTTCGGTGTTATAAGAAGAGTACCAAGTGTTTTTCTCAAGAATCAAGCTAAGGAGCTCAAGATCATTCTCTGTTTCTCTCGAAATCATCATCTCTGTTTAGAGGTAAAAACTCAATATTATTCATATTATTTTCTTTAAAACCGTAGCTAAACATACAGTTTACTCGAACGTAAGAAAAATGACCAGAAAAATGTGTCGAATTCAAGTTTAAAACATAAAAATATGTAGGACTGATTCTGTCAAAACGAAATAACAGTATCGAAACTAAGTAGTTTCGATACCTGTTTACTCAATCGAAACTAGGAGTTTTGATACCTGTTTGATCGAAACTAGGTAGTTTCGATACCTATTACTCAATCGAAACTAGGAGTTTCGATACCTGTTTGATCGAAACTAGGTAGTTTCGATACCTATTACTTAATCGAAACCAGGTAATTTCGATACATGTTGCTCAATCGAAACAAGGTAGTTTCGATACCTTTCTTGCCCAATCGAAACTAGGAAGTTTCGATACCCAGTTTGCTCAATCGAAACTAGGAAGTTTCGACATCTGTTCTGTTCAATCGAAACTAGGTAGTTTCGATACCTGTTTCAAGCCCATTGGGTAGTAACTTAGAACTATTTTATAACAAAACAAGTGTTGAAAAACTAAAAAGATATTTAAACCAAAAGCAATCAGATTTGCTAAGTCGGTGAACAATTTGCATATGAGACATTCTGTCATAACACGAATTACCCTTTTTGTAATTAGGGTACGAATAGTCAAGTTTGACTAGAACAATTATCATTGCAAGCATTCACAAACTCAAGGTGAGTTTCACGGCCCCTTTTTACTGTTTTCAATATTTGGGGGAAGAACATACTTACAACTATTTTTTTGTGATAACAAGAGAATAAGACTCGACTTTTATGTTTACATGAGTTAAATGATTTTAGGCCGCTAAAGTCCCCTGGAACAATTTAGTAACCATTAACTGTAGCCTAGGGTCCTATGAATAGTACTATGGAGAGTGACGTCTCCCGGTCATGGTTAGTCGCGCTAACCACAATCTGGAGGATTTATGGCCGCATAGAACCGGATAACGAAATTAGGGGCGTGTACAATTGTCATGGTTTGGTTACGGCTCATGTAGGAACATATTATTTGTATTCCTAGCTAGTTTACAAATGGGTCAACAATTCTTATTCTGATTATCACATACAACTGGAACTATTTACGAACAAATGAATTTTACAAAGATCTATTTGATTTAAACCTGTGAACTCACCAACCTAGTGTTGACAATTTTAAGTATGTTTTTCAGGAAATTGACGTGATCGCAAGGTTAGCAATGTAGATTACATGCATGCACGATGGATACAACTTTTGGGGGATTTCTCTTGTATAACTCATTGTAATAGAGTCATATTTGCAAAATCTTCACTTTTGTAAACCCAATTTACATTTTTGAAATGTAAAACTTTAAACTTATTTATGTATCCATTTATCATGTATGTGTTTGCGGTAATCATATGCTTTGGAAACCATGAACGTTACGCCTCGCGTTTCCGCCTTGGCGGGGTGTGACAAAAAGGGAAAACAGCACAAGAAGTCCCATCCAAGAAAAACCATAACAACTTTTACTAGACCTTTATTTCTTATTCATATGGATTTGTTTGGTCCAGTTCGAGTTAAAAGCATTGCGAAAAAGTCATATTGTCTTGTTATCACAGATGATTTTTCAAAATTTTCATAGGTGTTTTTCCTTGCAACAAAGGATGAAACACCTGAAACAATTATTGATTTTGTCAAATGAATAGAAAGCATCTGTGATAGCAAAGTTTCAATCATTCGCAGTGACAATGGAACAGAACTTAAAAATAAACTGATAAGTTTGTTTTGTGCAGAAAAAGGAATAAAACATCAGTATAGTGTTGCAAGAACACCACAACAGAATGGAGTAGCTGAAAGGAAGAACAGAACTTTAATAGAAGTTGCTCGAACAATTCTTGTCGATTCCAAGTTGCCCATTATCTTCTGGGCTAAAGCAGTAAACACTGCATGTTATGTTTTAAACAGAGTTCTTATGGTAAAGCAACTTACAAAGACTTCGTATGAACTATCCTATAAACGAAAGCCATATATCAAGTTCTTCAGAGCATTTGGTTGTTCTTGTACATTGTTGAATACACGAGATTCATTGCCAAAATTTTCAGTTGTCGGTGATGAATACAACAAAAGAACCAAATTTGTTCAAGAATCGTTTTATGTGGAGTGGCAAAAACTAAATACTCCTACAGATCAAAATGGACCTTACTGGTTCTTTGATGCTGAAGTAATCTTCAAAACTTTTGATCAACAACTTCAAATGGATTCTAATGAAGCAAGTACTTCGGGTACTGTAACTGAGTCTTCTACAAGTAGTGATATATCTGTTGGAAAGTTTTTGGTTGGGCCACAGAATTTGATGATTCAAAATGAGATGTCTGAGAATGTTACTACATCAACTCAATCACAAGAAGATCTTGTTGATAACTCTGTCACTAATGTTGATTCTGAAGTACAAGAAATTCCAAGTACAAATGATGAACCCGCAGTTAATGAAGTTCAGTTGGATCCTGTAAATGATCAGACTGAGGATGTAATTCAAACAAGTTCTTCTAGTGTTGAAGATTCAAATGATCAATTACCAAATTTGAATGATACAAACATGCCAGAATCTGTGGAAGTTGAGCATATTCAAAATCATCAAATCCATTCTGCTCATCCAATTGAAAATATTATTGGAGCTCTTGAAGATGGAGTAAAGACAAGAAGTCAAACTGGAAATGTAAATGTTTGTTTGTACTCCTGTTTCTTATCTCAAGAGGAACCAAAGAATGTTACTATTGCTTTACAAGATCCAAGTTGGATTGAAGCTATGCAAGAAGAATTGCTTCAGTTTAAGAAGTTAAATGTGTGGCATCTTGTGGACTTACCAGAGGGAAAATATCCAATTGGAACGAAGTGGCTCTTCAGAAACAAAAAGGATGATCGTGGGATTGTAGTTCGGAACAAAGCTCGTTTGGTTGTACAAGGTTTTTATCAAGAGGAAGGACTAGATTATGATGATTTATTTGCTCCTGTTACACGAATTGAATCCATACGAATCTTTTTGGCTTATGCATCGTACAAGAAATTTACTGTATATCAAATGGATGTAAAAACAACTTTTCCGTATGGGGTGGTAAAGGAAGAAGTTTACGTGAATCAACCACCAGGTTTTGAAGATCCAGCTCATCCATTTCAAGTGTATAAGCTTGATAAATCATTGTACGGGTTACATCAAGCGCCTCGTGCGTGGTATGAAACCTTGTCAATACATCTTACATCAAATGGCTTCGTTCGTGGAACAATTGACAAGACCTTATTCCTGAAGAAATATGATGCTGATTTGTTAATTGTATAAGTTTATGTCGATGATATTATCTATGGATCAACAAATGAAGCTCTTTACAAAGAATTTGAACAAGTTATGAAATTAAAGTTTGAAGTGAGCTTGATGGGAAAAATGCAGTTTTTTCTGGGGTTTCAAGTTGAGCAGTCTGAATCAGGAATTCTTATTCATCAGGCCAAATATATGAAAGATATTCTTACAAAATTCAAAATGACTGATTTCAAATCAGCTTCAACACCAATTGCTCCTCATGAACCTTTAACTGTCGATGTGTCTGGAGTTGAAGTAAATCAAAAGATGTACAGGTCAATGATTGGCTCGTTGATGTATTTGACTGCTAGTTGACCAGACATCATGTTTGTTGTTTGCTCTGGTGCCAGATATCAGGCAGCTTCAAAAGAATCTCATGAATCAGCTGTTAAAAGAATTTTCCGATATCTTAAGGGTCGAGTAAATTTAGGTTTATGGTATCCTTCTGATTCTGAATTTAATTTATGTGCTTACACTGACAGCGATTATGGAGGTTGTAATTTGGACAGGAAGTTAACTTCAGGAGGATGTCAATTTTTGGGGGAGAGACTGGTGTCTTGGAAGTGTAAGAAACAAACGAATGTATCCACATCAACAGTTGAAGCTGAGTATACTGCTGCCTCGAGCTGTTGTTCACAAGTTATGTAGATTCAACATCAAATGCTAGATTTTGGAGTAAATTTCCTGGAAACTCTGATTTATTGTGACAACGAGGCAGTGCTCGAAAGAGTAAAAAATCCCATTCAGCATTCCAAAACAAAGCACATTGCGATCAGGTTACATTTCATTCGTGACTGTTTTGAGAATGGGCTGATTAAAGTGGTCCATGTCGATACCTTAGAGCAAAAAGCCGATATTTTTACAAAAGCTTTTTAAACGGATCGGTTTAACTCTTTGGTTGAGATGTTGGGGATGATTTCTTTTAAAAAAAAATAAAAAAAAATAAAAAATGAATAATAAATAGTCCATTTTTGAACTGAAAGTCCTTAGAAATCTATTTTACAAAACGATTTTCTTTTAAGTGTTAAAATTGTGTTGTGTACGCTTTATATGTGTGTTAGCTTAATGAATGTTTGTTCTCATACGTGATATAATTAGTAAATAAAGTCACATCACAATTTTAGGGGGAGATTAAAAGAAAAGGAAAATTTGTGTGTCTGAATGACGTATATATAGGAAATGATAGTACAAGTGTGTGTTGAGCTTATGCATGAATTGGATATGATAATGACATTGGTTATAATTTTTGATATGCTGGTAGGCTCTGCATATGTAAATTAGGCGATATTTGTGTGATTATCTAAATCGCAATCTTTGTGTTTTACCCACATCGAATATCGGTACTTTCATCATTCGAATGCAAAGTGAATCTAGTCATACCATGAGACCAGGATCTTGATGAGTTCTTAGCACAATTTGCTTGCTTTATTGACTATATACGTCAAATATATGATTTAGAGTTAAACACCTTCATACAGCTGATGGTTCTGGTGAAAATCTCGTATGGAAACCAGGAAGTCAGTCTGTTTCGCCCTTTGAATCATTCGTGATTTCAATTGACATATCCAATATCTTACGGATATCCGCATACCCAAATCATTCATGATTCTTCACATCTCATATGAATCAATATGATTCTGTACTATCTCAGAAACCAATACAATGAATCAAAATCATTCTGAATCAATATGATTCCAATCAAATCCACGTGGATTATTTTTCCTGTGCTAAGAACGCTACCTTCATGCTAGAGATTGGATCATGATCTGGTGAAATTTTTTGTTAATTGTAAGTTCATTCCATCTCGATTGTGGGGTACACACTGTATTGATTAATATAACCTTAAATGTCACACAGTATTTGCTGAAACGTGATGCATGAATTTCTGTGGATAACAATACTGGCAATTAAGGTTGAACTATTTATATCCTGATTTGATATGCAATGTAGTTAACACAATATACATTAATGATCCTATGTCATTTCAGTTCATCAAAAGAAAATGTCTATGAATAAAGTAGTTATGATCTGGATTTTATGTTTAAAGTTTTTTTGTTTTTGTTTTATTTGTTTTATGTGTGTGTGAAAAATAAAGTTCTGGAACAGGTCTTAATCAAAATGGACTTAAATAAATAAATATATATATATATATATTGGTTTGAAAATTTTCAAAATTTATCATGTTTGGAGTTTTCGGTCGAAATTTCTTGACCGAAAATAAATCATCTGATAAAGTTTTCGATCGAAAAGTCATGACTGAAGTTTTCGGTCAAGATTTGAAAAGTCTATATATTCAAATTTTTCGATTGAAAATTTTTTTCCCACTTGTATTTTTCTCTCGACCGTATCATTTCAAAATTCATCGTGTTTTACAAGTGTTAAAGATTCATACGAAAAAGTGGTCGATCGTGATGTCATCTAAATTCTCAGTGTTTTTTGATCATCCAGGTATGTTCTCGTGATTCATAGAGGTTGATAGGTTAGATCTAAAGCCGTAGTTTTAATTTGAATTTATGAGTTTTTGAATCGCCCGAAAACTAGGAAGAATGAACCGAAAAGTCTATTGAATGGCTCGAAAAGTGTTTCAGATGGAAATGAAGTTAATTCTGATTCGTCCGAAATGTGTTTTCAACCGAAAAATGTTTTCGATCGAAAAATCATGGCTTGAGAAATTTTTGAAAAATAAGAGTTTTCGATCGAAAAAGACGTTTGATGAAAATTCTGATTAGAAAAGTTTTCGATCGAAATAGTAATGGTTTATATTGTTGATTACAAGAGTTTTTGATCGAAAAGTTCAAAGTTGTGATTTCAACTTTTCTGGTGAAAAGGTTAAAATGAGTTTTTCGATTGAAAAGGTTGCAAATAAGAGAGTTTTCGATCGAAATGTCCTGAGTTATGGATTTTTCATAAATTTTCTAATTCTATGTGTTTGTTCTTTACAGATATGAACCGTTTAAATTTTGAACCCAAGCACAATATTTGTGCGTGCTTAACCACAAACACCAAGAAAGCACATGATTATGAAGAGATTGTCATGTTCTTGATAAATTCCAGAATTCACACAGCAATATCCACACAAGTTAGAGTGTTTGAGAAATATGTGAGGGAGTTTTGGGACAATGTAGAATACAGCTATGTTGGTGGAAATACAATAAAAGTTACAAAACAAGTTATTCGTGAAGTGTTAAACTTCAGAGACGCTGCTGATTTTCCTTACAAAATTAATCACATTGCAATCTCGGGGATAATTCTGAGTATGGGATATGAAGGAACGTTTCTAAGAAGACAGGTGACTGAAACTATGTTTGCAAAACAATGGAGATACCTTGTCCATGTATTAATTCATTGCATGAGTCCTAGAACATCTGCTTTTGATCAAATAGGTGAAGTATTCAGCAGAGCGTTAGTGTGTCTAGCAACTCATAGAAGATTCAATTTTTCAAGAATGATATTCGAGACAATGATTAGTAACTTTGTGGGACCAAGGCAAAACTACAAGTTTCTAATGTACCCAAGATTTGTACAAATGATTATTAATACACTGCTGCCGAATCTGGAAAATGATGGTGTTGAACTGCCTTTTGATTCAATGAAAGAAAAAATCTTCAGCAGCATGAATAATGTGAGGAAGACAAGCAAATTTAGTGGTACTGTGACACCACTATTTCCTAATATGCTTGAAGAAAATCCTGATCCAAATTTTATTATTGAAGATGAAATCAATGACTTAATGGCAGAAGATATAGAAGATGGAGTTGATAGTGACAATGATGAAACTGACCAAGTGCAGAATAATGATCAGGGAAATGATAATGATCAAGGTCATGGTGGTGGTCAAGTAAATGTTATTCAACAAGAAGGTCAAGTTCAAGTTGAAGAACATGATATGTTTTTTTGAAGAAAACAGAGTTCCTGATGTAAATGAAGAAGTTACTGAACCATTACTAAGTCACACAGAAGAATTTATTGCTGAAGCTGACGATGTCTTATGTGTTGATGCACTTTCCTGTGACAACACTCTGGATAGAGTCTTAGATTGTATGTCTAATGTCTGTATTTTGTCTTTGTATGTAAGAGCTGTTATGTAATAGTTTATCGAGTTGTATTTACTTTTACATAATGTTTGTTGCATTTCTTCTAAGTGTTTTGCGCACTTGTATGTGCGCAGGAGAAAGCTCCTGCGTACTTAGCAAGTACGCAGGAAGACCCATGCGTACTTGTTAAGTACACAAGAGCATTTGGTCCTGCGCACTTGCTAAGTGCGCAGGCATCAGGTTTGTATAAATAGGATAGGTTGACAGAGGATAAGTACGCAGAACCATTTGTTTAGACGAACTCAGTTTTGCTAAGTACGCAGCTTGTAATCTCTCTGTAACCGTCGAGTGTTTATAATACAAAGAACGTTTATTGTGACTCTCGTGTTTGGTTTACTTTGTTTAGTAAGACTCTCCACCTAGTCACGGGTATTCCGCAACCCGGTTCGACTAGTAGACCACTTGCATGTGACGATCCGACACACACGAAGGGACCTACAAGTGGTATCAGAGCATTGCTCTTGAATTCAAGTGTTGTAAGTGAGTTTGGAGACGTTTTACTGAGTTTTACAAGCAAAAAGAGGTATTTTTGTGATAAAAAAAGGGTAGCTCTTGAGCACTTTTTTAGAAGCAAAAATCTCTCAAAAATCGATTTTTGTTGTGTATTTGTGTGTTTTGAGCATCAAAGTTTGGTTAGAAACTTGTTTCTAATCATTTGGCTCGATTGCATTGATCATCAGCCTATTTTTCACTATCTCCGGCGAGTTTCAGGTGACCGGAAAAGTTTGGTGAGAGTAGTTGAAAAAGGTGTCCTGCATACTTACCATTTTTGGTAAAAAGTACAGTTTTCTGCGTACTTACTAACTACGCAAGAGTTATCGCCTGCGTACTTAATATTAACTCATGCGTACTTATCAAGTACGCAAGAGCAAATCTTAACTACGCAAGACCATTTCTCAAGTGCGCAAGGCCAAAACCAAGTGCGCAACAGTGTCTGACTTTTCTGATTTTTTGACCAAGTAATTCACTATGTCGAACCTTCAGAATCTTGGAAACATGTTAAATTATGATAATGAGATCGGTACACCTCAGAAACCGCCTAAACTATTAAATGTAAACGATTATTCGAATTGGAAGGCGCGTTTTGAGCACTACATTTCTTACACCGACTCATCATTATGGATACCAATCCTTGAGGGATATAAGCATCCCACACACATCTATCTTGATGAAGAGGTGCCAAAGCCCATCTCTAAGCTTGATGAAGAACAAAAGAAAGCTTATGATCGGGAAAAGAAGGCTCTTGGCTCAATCACTATGTCATTAACTCGGGAATTGTTTCACAGTTTCCGAGGCTATGACACCTCCAAGGATCTTTGGAAAGCACTTCAGAAAATATTTGAGGGGAACAGTGACATTAAGAAGAGTAAGCGGGATCTTCTCCGGAAGCAGTATGAATGCTTCAATTTCATGGAAAATGAATCGTTAGATGATCTCATCTCTAGATTCTATCATTTACAAACGGAGTTGAAAGCTTTTGAACTGAAATATCCCGATGAAGAACTGGCGGAAAAATTTCTTGATGCATTGCCACCAAAGTTTGAGATGTATACAACCCTGATGAGGGAAAATCCTAAATTCTATGAGTTAACAGTAGATGAGGCTATTGGTAAGATTCAAGCTCATAACATGAATCTTATGAAGAAGGAGAGCTCGGGAAGACCTCAGATACAGGACCCTTCCATGTATCATGGGACGACTTCCACTTCAAAATCATTGGGCTCTGGAATTGCCCTCTTTACTGGACACTCTAATGAAGAAGACCACTCAAATGGGTGTGGTGGTCATGCTTGTTATGCATCCGGATCAGTGTTGGGAACCAATCATCAACACACCTCAAGAAATCCTCCAGCTACGTCTTCAGCTAACCATTCTGCAATAGCCAAAATAGCTGAAGATCACGTAGCATTGTTTTCATCATGTATGCTTGCGTATGAGAATTTCATAGGCGGCAAGCTAACGGATCCCGAAACTATTGAAGAAGACTTTAACCAAGTGGATCCTGATGATATTGAGGACATGGATATTCAATGGAATATGGCCATGCTTTTGAGGAGGGCCAAGCGTTTCCTGAACAGAACAGGAAGAAAGTTCATTGGTGGACATTCTAATGCCAAGGTTGGATTTGATAAATCCAAGGCCAAATGCTACAAGTGTCTGAACTATGGACACTTTGCTCGTGAGTGTCAAAAAGACCGAGCACCGGCCTCTGGTTTCACCAGACCTAGCCAGGGAAACAGCCATGTCCACAACAACACTAGCCACCACAATCAACACCAAGGTGGTTCGTCAAATGCACTGGTAGCTCAGAATGACGAAAACTTTGATTGGGGTGTTCATCTAGAGGACGCCATCATTGCTCAAACACAGGTTGGTCTCATGGAGCTGATGGAGGCTGAGAGAAAAGAAGCTGAGGAGAAGGAAGCTTCTGTAACTGTTGAAAAGGAGTCTACCACTGCCGTTGCTCTCATGGCCATTGGAGAAGCACAAAGTTCATCATCTGAGGTAGATTCTAACCCTTTCTTTGTTATTTCTTGTTCTAAGTTTCTAGAGCTAAAGCATGAAATTTCTAAGCTCCAAGACAAACTCGAACCCCTAACTATGGCAGCTCATAATTACAAAGCAAACGAAAAACGTTTTAAAGAGTCTGTTGAAACGTTAAAAAAGGGAAAATGTGAATATTCTTTACAAATAAGTGAGCAACAAGTTCACTTGGATATTGCGTATAGGGGGTTAGAAAAACGGAACAATGAAATCAATAAACTGCAAAATGAGATCCTGCAGTTAAAATGTACAAATGAGAAGTTGAAAAACTCTCGCTTTGTGGTGGAGCACTACGAATCAGTAGTGAGGAAAATGAAGGGTATAGGTCTTGGTACCAATGCCATTCCTCCACCAATAAGTGGGAAGTTTGTAAATAGCTTGATAGACATTGATCTCACCTGTCTAGATGAGTCCTCTGATAAGGATGATTCCCCTAAAAAGGATGAATCCTCAAGTAAGGCTAACTCCACATCTAGTGAGGAGTATGTTACTGCTTCTGAAGATGGGTCGGTTGACACTTGCCTTGAAGGAGTAGTCTCTGAGGAGTTGTTGACTGAACAGAAAGTCCACAAAAACATTATCACTAATAGTGATAACTGCATTTTAACTGAACCTGATATCATTGAAACAAATGATAAACTTAAGGTAATGCTTTACGGGGGTTATAAAAATATTAACCAAGTTAAGAAAGAGGCTTTTTCAGCTCATTATGGGCTTGGTTACAAAGAGAATTTGCAAAAGTATTATACCCCCAAAAACCAAACTGAAAAAGGTCAGACTTCTATTCATAAACCAACTCCTCCTGCTCATAATGGAGAGTTTTCTAAGGCCAGATTTAATGAGCCTTACAAGAGAACTTATGTAGACAAGAGGAACTGTTTTCACTGTGGCTTGGTTGGGCACATTGTTGTGAACTGTCCTTCTAAGAACCAAGGGAAACAGCATGTTGTTTCACAGCCTGCTGTTATCCCCAGGTCGCCACCAGTGAAACCATCTCCCAAAAGTCCAAAGCAGAATGTGGTGAAACCACCAGTACAACCTATGGGAAAACCTAAGATTAAGTCTGAGGTCAAACCATCTGTTGCAAGAAAGGTAAAGCAACCTGCTGTACCTCGTGTGTCTACATCTGGTAGTACACGCACTGGTGAGAAATCTGTGGCTAGACTCTCTAAGCCACAAAGAAGAAAAAGGAATAAGAGGTTGAGAAAACTGGAACAGCTGACTAAGACTCAATCAAGTGAGACTTCCACAAGTTCACCGGCTGTGTTTGAGCCAAAGTCTACTGTTCTGGTTAAGAATCAAAAGAGATTTTAGAACAAGAAAGTTAAACGTTCTCAATCTCCTGTTCCAAATTCATCCAAAGATTCACCAATTTTGAACAGTCATCATGACTGTGAGTTGAAAGAAGTAGTTTATTTTGAGAAGGATGGACGACCCAAGACCACAATGGCTTGGGTCTCCAAATGTAACTAATTCTTTTGTTACTCGTGCAGGGACGTCCGAAGGGTACTATCTCTAACCGTTGGTATGTAGATAGTGGATGCTCCCGGCACATGACATGAAACATGGCCTTGCTTCAAGACGTTAAACCATTCAGAGGCGGCTATGTGGCCTTTGCCGGAGAAAAAGGCGGCAGTATCATGTGTCAAGGCGTGGTTTCGAACGGTTGTGTCAGCTTTGACAATGTCAACTTCTGCGAGCAGCTGAAGAATAACCTGTTGAGTGTCTCTCAAATGTGTGACAAGGAGTACTCGGTGATGTTTGACAAGTCAGAATGCCTGATTCTCAAACCCGGTTTTGAAGTTCCGAAAGATTGGATCCTGATGAGAGCGCCAAGAACAAACGACACCTATCAGATCGATATGAGCGTGGCAACAACGACCTCATCAGTTCCTACCTGTTTGCTTACCAAAGCGACAGAACTTGACTCCATCTTGTGGCATAGGAAACTCGGACATATTTCTTATCGTAAAATGAATCATCTTGTCCGAAACGGTTTGGTAACCGGGGTTCCTAAGCTGAGGTTTACCGTTGCAGATGACTGTATGCCTTGTAAAAAGGGCAAACAGCAACGGAAGTCTCACAAGCCCAAGCTCCAAAACTCTATCGATACCCCTTTGGAGCTATTACACATGGATATGTTTGGCCCCATAAGTATCAGGAGTATTGGAGGTAAGTCATTCTGTTTGGTTGTAACTGATGATTACTCACGTTTTTCTTGGGTTCATTTTATAGGTACTAAAAACGAGACTGCTGATATTCTTCAATACTTGATCCTGAGCTTGGAATCTCTTTACAAGCTGAAAGTTAGAAGAATTAGGAGTGACAACGGAACTGAGTTCAAGAATAACTTGATGGAGCTTTTCTGTCTCAATAAAGGGATCCGTCACGAATTCAGCGCGCCGTACACGCCTTAGCAGAATGGAGTTGCTGAAAGGAAGAACAAAACACTGATTGAGACTGCAAGGACTATGCTGTCAGATGCAAAGCTTCCTGTTACTTTCTGGGCAGAAGCCGTTAATACAGCTTGTCACGTCTTAAACAGGGTTCTGGTTGTGAAGAGGCACAACAAAACTTGCTACGAGTTGATCAACAATCGACTTCCCAATCTTGATTACCTAGTTCCTTTCGGTAGTCCTTGTTCCTTGTTGCTACAGTACAAAGACCGCAAGTCTAAGTTTAATGCAAAAGCGGTGGAAGGCATCTTCTTAGGATACGTTGCCAACTCGCCTTGCAAAAGAGTGTACAATATAGGAACTCGTACTATCGAGGAATGGTTTGAAGTGGATTGCAGTAAACACAGCATTCCACCAGAACCAAAAGGTCCAGCTTGGGGTTTTGATTATGATGCGCTATTCAAGTCCTTCAATCTTCCTGATTTATCTGCAGAAGACGCCGCAAATGTTTATGAGTTATTTGGTGGCGGCGATGACTCCAGTTTTTCAACTCGTACTACTGTACCAATTATAACTCCATATTCCAATGCTGCATCTGCATCTGGAACTCATGACAGTGATAACAGTGAAGATGTTCGTGTTGTTGGAGATGACGCTCCAGCCAATCCTAACACAACTGTAGGAAATGAAGCTCCAGCTGATCCAATAAACATTGAATCTTCTTCCTCTGGTACACAGGAAATGGGGGAGTTAAGCACGAATCTAGATCCAGAAATTCAGGAACCGATTGTACCGGAGACGAGAGTGCATAGAAATCATCCAATTGAAAACATTATTGGTGATCCTTATGCCGGTGTTCAGACTCGTCACAGAACCATCACTGAGAACACCAATTGGTTGGAACCATCCTTATGCCGCTCCAGCCAATCCGGCTCTCACTGACAACTGCTGGATTGAGGCGATGCAAGATGAACTGTCTCAATTCCAAAAGTTGCACGTGTGGGATTTAGTTGACTTGCCAAAAGGCTTTCAGCCAATTGGTACCAGATGGGTGTTCAAATGCAAGACGGACGATCGTCATGTTGTTGTGAAGAACAAAGCAAGATTGGTTGTTCAGGGTTTTTATCAACAAGAGGGCTTGGATTACAATGAGGTATATGCCCCAGTTGCTAGAATTGAGGCCATTCGACTGTTCTTGGCTTATGCCACATATGTCGGCTTCAAGGTCTATCAACTTGATGTGAAGAGTGCTTTCCTTTATGGTAAGGTTCATGAAGAAGTCTATGTCACTCAACCTCCCGGTTTTGAAGATCCGCATAATATCAATAAAGTGTACAAACTCGACAAAGCACTTTATGGTCTTCATCAAGCACCGCGGGCATGGTATGAGACATTATCTAAGCATTTACTGTCTAATGGTTTTGACCGTGGACAGATTGACTCGACTCTCTTCATACGGAAAGCAGGAGGTGACATTCTTCTTGTGCAAGTATATGTCGACGACATTATCTTTGGGTCGACCAATGAAGGGATGTGTAGGGAATTCGAGAAGGTGATGAAGTCCAAGTTTGAAATGAGCAATATGGGTGAACTGTCATTCTTTCTAGGTCTGCAAGTCAGTCAAAGAGAGAATGGAATTTATCTACATCAAACTAAGTACGTGTAGGACATCTTGTCAAAATACAAGATGAGTGATAGCACTACTTATGGCACACCAATCCCAGTCAATCATGGTTTGCATCCCGACAGAGATGGAAAGGATGTGGACAGCAGGTTGTACCGTGGGATGATCGGATCACTTATGTATCTCACAGCTTCAAGACCCGATATAATGTTTGCTGTATGTTTGTGCTCAAGGTTTCAGTCTCAACCGAAGGAGTCACATATGATAGCTATGAAGAGAATTTTCAGATATCTGAAAGGGAAACCCCGATTAGGTCTTTGGTACTCTAAGCAGCAGTCATTCGACTTCAAAGCCTACACTGATTCAGATTATGGCGGTTGTAACCTTGACAGAAAGTCAACTTCTGGTGGATGTCAATTCTTAGGAGACAGACTGGTCTCCTGGCAGTGCAAGAAGCAGTCAACGGTTTCTGTTTCAACTTGTGAAGCAGAATACATTGCTGCAGCGAGCGGTTGTTCTCAGATACTGTGGATTCAGCAGCAGTTGAGAGACTACGGCTTAAACTTCACTGGAACTCTTCTATTCATTGACAACAATGCCACCATGTCCATCACAAATAACCCGGTGAAACATTCCAAAACTAAACATATAGAGATTCGCCATCATTTCATCCGTGACTGTGCTGAAAAGCATTTAATTGAACTTGTAAAGGTTCACACGGATGACAATCTTGCTGACCTTTTCACAAAGGCATTTGATCGATCCCGTTTTGAGCATCTTGTCAACTTGATAGGAATGTTCAATCCTGAGTGAAAACTAAGTTTTCTTAACTCAATTCAATTCATGGAAGTTAAAAAAAAATTATTCCTTTAAATTTTCTGTATAGTTCTTTTAGTTTTAAAATATTTTACAAAAATCAAAAACAAAATAGAAAGTGGAGAAAATTTCAAAGTTAACATGAGAAAAGAGGAAATGATAGTACATCAGAAATGATCTAAACTTCATAGACTGCTCATATGGGAAATGATTGCGTCATGCTTACTTATCTGTTTCAAATAATTATGTTTTTAATCTGTTTATTTACAAGTAATTTTGAATTGCCAGTAGGCTGTATGCGTCTTTGAATCACTAGTAGTGTGGAAACTAAATCTAAATTACAACCGTGATTTGAACCCATGTTTGCAAGTGTGTGTGTGCGTAAAAGAATAGAAAAGATCATTATCAGATAAAGGATGTTAGATTTTGACAATAATTTTCTTTTGATATCAGTTTCGGGTTATGTTGTTAGCACAATTAATGCGGTTCATCTCACTGCCCATACTCACAAGTATGCAAGGAGAGATTGAATCAAGACATGTCTCTACATTAACCGTTGAGCATGTATACACCCTTGAATCATTCCTGGTTCATTGAAATCAAATCTAGATAAAAGTTGGATCCCCTTACCGTATAATCAAACACCATGTTCATTATCCCGAATCATCATACCGATATTCAAAGAAGAAGCTCACATGAAACCAAGACAAACGAATCAATCGATTCTGAATCTTATGATTCCTGATAATCCTTATGGATTCTGCTTGATTTTTCTGTGCTAACTGATGTAACTTCATTCTGAAAATTAAGAAAATAATCTTAGATGCCTTGAAGATAGTGCAAAATATCATAGCATCTCAGTGGGGTACACGTTGTATATCTTATAATTAATACCTTAATACACAAGAACATGATACAAAGATGCGTATAGTTTCAAATCTTATAATATTGTCAACTTGAATTACTTGTTTATGTGCTTATTACGTTTGAATAAAAAGTAATACATGACATGATCCCATATATCTTTGATGTTTATTTTGTATCGTTTTTGCTAAAAGATAGCCTGATATGATCCTTTGCTCGTGTCTTTGATCAAAAAAATAGCTTGTGTAAATGATTGTATATATCTATCTTGAAAAGCACAAAAAGATTTTAAGTTTTTAAGTTTATGCATTGTTCAAGTTTAATCAGAAAAAGCCAAAAATATTTTATGTTTAACCTTCATGAATTGTATTTGAATCCTCTTGGTTGAATAGTTTTATCTTGTTCGTTATTTGACTTGAAAATCTTCATAAATTCTGAGTTGAAAAATTGCGCACTTAGCAAAGTACGCACGTAGTAAAACTTGCGCACTTAGCAAGTACGCAAGAGTTAAGCCTTGCACACTTGTTAAGTACGCAAGAGTTAATTCGTGTGCACTTAACAAGTACGCACGAACAATTTCTGGGGGGTATAAATCCGACACTTAGAAAATTTTCAGGTTTCTCGCTTTCAAACCTAATTTTTTTCCCCCCTGCAATTTTTCTCTCAAAATCGAGTGTGTTCAAACCCTCTTTTCATCCCGTCAATACTTTAATCATCGTATTACATCTCATTGGTGAGAATCTAGGGAAATTCCAACCGTAGATTCATGACTTTTGGACCGATTTGACATAGATTTTTTTTTTTTTGGTTAAATCCGACAAAAATTGGGATAATCTGGGATTGTTTGGGTAACTTATTATCATTAACATGTTAATGGAAACCTTAATCGCATCTCTAATCATCCTCCTGTCCTCGATTTGATCTGTTGGTTGAAGATGAACCGACAGTGGGTCGTAGACTGTCTAGGTCAAAATTTGGTGTATTTTGGTAGTTGCTGGTGTCAACAATGGTCCCATAAGTTAGAATCGTTGATTCCGACTAAGTGGCGACCTACTCGACCTGCCATTATGCATTCTGTGATTTTTTTCATGTTTCTGAAATTTTGCTAAGGGTTGTTCTTGCGCACTTAGCAAGTACGCAAGAAGTAATTCCTGCGTACTTGTTAAGTACGCAAGAGGAAAATCCTGCGCACTTGCTAAGTGCGCAGGACCAACACTTAGAAATTTTTTCTAAGTCTGAAAAATTTTTCAAAGTGTAACTATTATACAGTGTCATGTGTGTCTACTTCCAGTGTTATAAGCTATTCTGAATATGTTTTCTGTGTGTGTTTGCAGGCTATGGCTCGTGCATTCACTGACGAATTCAACCTAGTGGCTAACACCGAACCTGAATGGAAAGGCGCAGCCTTGCAATACCGGGAGATTGTGGATTTTCTCAACAGATCAAGAATAAGTTATGCAATCTCAGCAAACCCAACAGTCTCAAGACCTTACCTGGAGCAATTCTGGGAGACTGCCAAGCACGATTGCACGGTGTCCCCTAATGTCATAAGGGCAACAGTTGACGGTCGGGCTATTGCTATCTCAGAGGATACAATCAGGAGAGTACTGCGGTTCGGAGACCTTGCTACCGACCCGACATCCTATCCAGATTACTACGTGGATGGGTGTTGGAGGCATAGAATGGGGTATGTCGGGGCAAGGGACTATGCTTCTTACAAGAAGATGTGGGTATTGGATCAATGGCGTTATTTTGCCCACATCATGATAGTGTCCAGGAAAGCGGGGAAGGATGCCATGGGTCATGACCTAGCAGCGGCCATGGTGGGCCTGTCTCTTAATCGGGGCTATAACTTCTCTCGCTATATTTTCAAAGCACTAAATGACCAGATAAATACAGCAGAGAGGTTCAGATTCCTTTTGTACCCGAGGTTTGTGCAGCTACTGATCGATGATGCACTGCCAAACCTACGTGCTATCGGGGAGAGACTGCAGGTAAAACGGGTGGACAAGAGAGTCTTTGCACAGTTTCTAAAGCCAGGCAGTGTAGAACCTACCCCTGAGCATACTGAATTCTTCGGCCACCTGATTAATGAAGCATACGTCGCTCCGGAGGACTGGAACTGGTATAGTCCCAACTCGGGACCAGAGATGAGTGATCACTCTGATGAAGAACAAGAGGCAGAGAATGAAGGTGATGATGAACATGATGAAGGTGATGATGAACATGAAGATGAACATGAAGGTGATGATGACGTTGGTGTTGGTGGTGCTGAGGAATCCGATTCGGAGGCAACAGAATCAGATTCTTCTGATTCCGATGACGCACCATCACAGGTACATCCGAGAAGGTTGTCACAGGTTACCCTGCCTGCGTCATCTTCAAAAAGAAAGCGACAAAGCTCAAGCAGCGAATATGAGCCGGATTCCGACTCTGACGCTGCTCTACAAAGACAGAGGCATGTGAGTGCTAACAAGGAAAGGGGCGATAGGCAAAAGGTTGCTATCCCCAGGGTTGAAGAGATTCCAACTATGCAGCCAGTACAGGTTGAAGCTGCCAGATCAGAGTTAGAATCTACCCCCATCAGCACAGCAACTGTATAGACGGAGGAGAAGGCCACTAGTACAAGCAGATGTGGCAGTCATGGCGGTCACAGAGGAGATTTCTGTGACGGTGACCCTCCCTACTCCAACTGTCTAGGTGACAGTGACTACTCCAATTCTAACGGAGTCAGTCACCGTCACCCCAACCATAACTCCCATCATTACATCCCCAATTCCAACACCCACCAAAGAGCCGTCAGGTCAACCCTTCAACTATGGTGATTTCTCACAAGGGTTTGACTTTGACACAATCTTCTCCTCTCCCATCCATAATGCCGAAGCCTCATCTTCTAGGCATCCTGATCCGAATGATGCAAGGATCGATGTGCTAGAGACCCAAGTTGCTGAACTGTTGAAGACAATTCAAAAGTCAAAGGAGGAGTCTGATGCTCAACAAGCACAGATCAATTCTCTGGCCAATGAAGTTAGGATTCTCCATAGCCAGAAAACAGGGACGAATGAGCGGCTGAAGAATGTGATGGCACAGAATGAACTTTTAATGAAGATGAATGAAATGATTCTAGGCCACAGAACTTCACTTGAACTAAGGATGGATTTGCAGAGAAAAGAGCACGAAGCGATGGTCAAATTAGTTGAAGAACTGACCAAGAAGCTCGGTGCTCAGGGGGAGAAGGAGACAGAGAAAGATAAAGAGAAAGAGAAAGACAAAGAAAAGAAATCCACTGGTGCCGAGTCTTGTCATCCAGTCGATCTGACTAAGGATGATGATAAGGACAAGGATCCTGAAGTCGGTCCTAGTGGAGGTGAGCACCTAGCTTTGGCGATTGTGCCCATCTCTTCTATTCCATTGGCTGAGGGGGAGTCTACTCAGCAAGAGGGTGGTGATACCTCAGGTGGTGGTGGCGGAGACAAAGGGAAGTCAGTGGCTGATGAGATTCTCTATCTCGAGCCTGACTATTCTAAAGAAGCACAGATCGATGCTCTTCTTAATCTGGAAGAAGGAGAGATCGACTCTGGTGATGATTGGAACGATGATGATGATGTGATAATCGAGATTCCCAAGGGCGACGGGGAACTAGAGTATGAGTTAGAGGATGGTGAGATCTTTGAAATACCATCGCTCGAATCTCTGCTCGAAACAGACACAGGCTCAGTTGACATGGCAAGTAATGTTGAAGCTACAACTGAAGCCTCCCCAGTCGACCCTACACCTATGGACCTCGAGGCACCGAAAGAGAAAGACATGCCTTCTGCATCTACAAAGGGTCCAGCTCCCGTGTGGCAAAAGACGTCTATCACAGACAGGCACGGAGCGACAAGTATGATCTTGGCTGTTAGGTTCGAGGAGGACAAGCAGCTGTTCGCCATCAAAAGATCTGGGGGGGGGGTTCAATACTTGAAACCCACCAGTGAGGCGTTCAACTCTTTGCCCAAGTACGACCTTGTGAACCTCGCAAACCGTGACCTGCTGAGTCACTCGAGTAATGCAGTAGCAATGGGTTTGTGGGTAACACTACCGCGGGAAGCAAGATCAGGGAAATTTGAATACCTCGAGCCTCAGGTGCCCAGAAGAGTCAAGGATAAGCACGCTGTGCATCCTGTGACTAAGAAACCCTTAAAGAGATTGGTATACAAGCCAGTGCGATGTGAAACTAAGATTCCCCTGAGCAAGTTACCTCAGGATATTCTTGGTGACATGTGGTACTGATACGTTGATCCAAAAACGGGTGAGGCTGTGGTTATGGGTAAAGGTAAGTCAGATAGTGGAAACACAGTGCCAAAGGAAGTGATCAGGGTTTTTGATGAAGTTTGCTTCATCAATTTTTCTGTGAGAGATCTGGAGGTACTAGCAGACAAGTTCTGCATCCACACTGATGAATGGACAAAGCTTCTCTCGGCCAAATACGACAAGTTAATCAAGTTTTGTCTTGATTACAAAAAGAAGATGGAAGCTAAGGAACCAGTGCTGTGAAGACTGAAGATTGAAGACTGAAGACAATGAAGATCCCGAGCTGTTGTCAAGGGGGAGTTTGTTGATGCAATTTCCTGTGACAACACTCTGGATAGAGTCTTAGTTTGTATGTCTAATGTCTGTATTTTGTCTTTGTATGTAAGAGCTGTTATGTAATAGTTTATCGAGTTGTATTTACTTTTACATAATGTTTGTTGCATTTCTTCTAAGTGTTTTGCGCACTTGTATGTGCGCAGGAGAAAGCTCCTACGTACTTAGCAAGTACGCAGGAAGACCCATGCGTAGTTGTTAAGTACGCAAGAGCATTTGGTCCTGCGCACTTGCTAAGTGCGCAGGCATCAGGTTTGTATAAATAGGATAGGTTGACAGAGGATAAGTACGCAGAACCATTTGTTTAGACGAACTCAGTTTTGCTAAGTACGCAGCTTGTAATCTCTCTGTAACCGTCGAGTGTTTATAATACAAAGAACGTTTATTGTGACTCTCGTGTTTGGTTTACTTTGTTTAGTAAGACTCTCCACCTAGTCACGGGTATTCCGCAACCCGGTTCGACTAGTAGACCACTTGCATGTGATGATCCGACACACACGAAGGGACCTACAATATGTGTGAACACTGAAGTGTTAGAAATTAATGATGAACAGTTAATTGCCGCAGCAACAACCCCATCAAAGAAAAGAAAAGAACTTGAACAAACAAAGACCGTACCTTCTAGACCTCCTCCGTCTAAGGGTATTGTATTTACTGATCCAGAATTACAAAAGAAAGAGAAAACTACAACAAGACTTGATAAAGGCAAGGGTAAAGCTAAAGAGGTACCAGAGAAGCATAAGTCCAAAAGATCTAGAGGTTATGAGTTGGTTGATGAAGAGTTTCTTAACTATGCAACCGGGGAAACTGCAGATGTTGTTAGTCAGTTGAAGACTCAGATCTCAAACTTGCAAAGTAGAGAAGCTACTAATTCCAGAGAGATCAGAGAGTTGAAAATTGAAAGTACTAAACAAAAGGGTGTAATAGCTCAACAGCAGCAACATATTGATCAACTTTAGAAGATGGTACAGGATTTAATAGCTCTTACGGGTGTTCAAATAGGTACAAACCTAGCAGAAAATGTTGAAGAGATTCATAGTCCAGCAGCCACTGAACCAATTCCTTCTACAAGTGAACAAGTTCAAACTCCAGTTTTTGAAACAACTATGTATGAAGACAACATGTTATTTGATGTTGATATGCTTCTCAATGATGAAGGTGAAGGATTGGAGAAAATTGATGAGAATCAAGAAGAGACAGAGAAGGAAGAAGAAGAAGAAGATGATGAAGAAGTGGTGATCACTGGTGAAAGAAAAGATGATAATAATTCTTCAAATGACGATGATAATAGTGGTGGTACTGGTGGTGTTGGTGGAAGTGGAAAAACAATTGAAGATGTTGAACAAGAAACTCCAACCAACACTGAATACAAAAGGTATAAATATGAACAACAACAGACGTATGTTGAAGAAGATGGTTCAGTGATTGGTAAATTGGATAAGCTTGTAGATGAAAGAGAGCCATTTACTGTTTCTGAAGATATTGAATCACCATCTAAAAGGCCAAAGACTTCAAAGATTGACAAGAGTACTTGGTGGACAGTGACTGATAAGCCATCCATTGTAGAAAAGATTACACAGACAATAAAGAGTCCAGAACAAGCGTTAACTGGTGAAATATTAGCATGGATGTATGATGGTGAAAAGAAGATAAAGACGGCAAAAGAAGGTTTAAAAACACTGTGAAGCCTACTGATACTGTTTCAACTATTTACATTCCAGCACGTAAAGAGACATTCATTAAAAGCTTCAAGAAGTGGGTGTATGATAGCAAAACACATGAAGCTGTGATTATACAGGATCATTTACCAGAAGTCAGAGTTTTTGATCCAGTGGATTTGTTTATCTTTTCTGATGATGATCTAAAGATTTTGTACAAGAATCCTATTAGATGTGATATGAGCACGAAGATTAAAACTGAAGCAAAGTTGTATATGAGAGTCATGGCTTGATGTTTGTCAAGAAGACATGAAGCTGAAGTGATCAAGAAGAGACTTGCTGCTCTGGATGCTAAGAAGCTAAGTGTTAAAGTCAAAACCAAGCCTGCAAAAGACAACTTTTGAAGAATTGATGTTCTGTGGACTAGGGGGAGATTGTTGGAACCTAATAGTCCATAGAAATCAATTAGGTTTTAGAAGTATAACTTCAGAGTTTTCGATCGAAAACTATATGTTTTCGGTCGGAAAATGTTTTCGGTCGAAAACATTTTTCGATCAAGAAGATTTCGATCGAAATCTCTCTAGTATAAATAGTTGTGTTTTTGTATTTCAAGTAACTTTCTCATTTTTGTACTGTGATTTTACAAGTTAATCAAGAGAATTTATGTGTGTTTCTGCTGTTAATACTTGATTACATTACTTAATTAACGAAGCTAATCATCATGAAGTATACATTTGGTGTGATTGATAGTATTGAGATTGTTCTTCTTTGATTTGTTCATTTTGATGTGGATTTGATTTTTGAATTGATTCCGCCAATTCAGAGGGTGATTGAAGACTTTATCCTTGAATATCAACATATATGAGGGAATCACAAAAAGCGTACATAAAAACATGCAATAACTTAACATCATCAAAACCTCGTAATCATATCATCATAACATCAGTCAACATGAACCGAATCTACGCCTTCTCGTAACCGTCAATTCCATTCATCGCATACTGGAGGAGAAAACCCGAGGTAAGCCACCACTAGGCCCTTAGACACCGTACATTACCTGTAGGCAGAGAAACCTAGGGCCCGATACCCCAAAGCTGTTCGACACCAGAACCTTAGGAACGGTACCACAAGAATACACGCACCTTCACCTTAAGCACGGCGTCCCAAAGGATAGCATGTACCTTCACCTTAAGCACTGTTCCCTCGCCGGGAATAGTACCTTCAATAGGGATCTCGGTAATCCCATGGTGACCGTCGTCACCCCTTTATCCACCCACTTGTACAACAGTTGGCCAGCCACAAAGGCCCCTAAAAGGTAAGGCCCATAACATACATGCATACCTTAGTTCCCGAAAGAACTCGTGGCAGATTCGTTCATTTTGTCACTTTTATAAAAATAACCGTTACCGCCTTTACATCATTTCAGTTAAAGCATTCGTACATTTTATTATAAAACATTTCATCATTAAACCGTTCGTAAACCATTCATAAACCTCTTTGGCAAAACACTTCATAAACACATTTCAACTTTCCTTTCGTAAACATCATTTCATAAAACATCATTTCGTTAAACATCATTTCGTAAGTATGCACACCTGCCCAAAAAATTAATAAAACATTTAAAAGAGTGCTCTAGAACTCACCTGATAAGCTAATCTGGGTTGTCCTAAACAAAGGTCCAACAACGTCACTTCCGATCTGAATTGATTAGTTAAAGACACATCAGACCTAATCCTGACTCTAACGGTTTACTTGTTCTGTTTTTGGAGAACATACTGACTTCACTAACCAGTTATATATACCCATAGACATGATGCATGCGCACTTAGCAAGTGCGCAGGGCCTTGCTCTTGCATACTTAATAAGTACGCAGACTTCGCTTCTTGCGTACTTGATAAGAACGCAGGCTTTGTTTCATGCGTACTTGATTAGTACGCAGGCTTTGCTTCTTGCGTACATGATAAGTACGCAGGACCTGCTTGCGGGCAGCCTTCTTCCCCGCAAAAACCCTAACTTTTTGCATGCAGATCCGACCTCGTCAAGATCCGAACTTTTTACGTTCAAAATGTTTGCTTTTCACTCTAGATGCTAAATATATGTTTATATTCAAGTTTCATACGTAAAATGACATCTTTTTATCCAAAACCCCAAAACGAACAAAAACTCAGATCTAGATCAGATAGTTACCTGTATCGAGCTTCTGATTCAGAGGTTTTGCTCACGAGCTATGGAGTAACAAACTTCTTCAATCTCGGGTCGATCCGCCAACTTTCTCTCTCTACGGTTTCTCTCTCTAGAACTTGCAAATGATAGATTATGGAGTGTGTTGGCTATTTAAAGGGAGGAGACTCCTCTCCTCAACTTCGCTGACCCATCTGGCCCGGACCGTCACACCTCGTTCGTTTATTCCGTTCGTCTCGCGTTTAACCCGTTATTTTTAATCTTCGTTTTATTTTTGGGATGTTACAAGTCTACCCCTCTTACAATAGGTTTTATCCCTGAAACCTATCATAAGTTAAATAGTTGAGGGTACGAGTCCCTCATTTCCATCTCCATTTCCCAAGTAGATCTCGATCCCTTCCGGTGCTTCCATTGGACTTTAACCAATTGAATAACCTTATTACGTAAACGCTTCTCCTTCATGTCTAAGATGGCCACGGGTTCCTCAATGTAGTTAAGGCAGTTGTCGACCTCGATGTCAGTAAGTGGTACGTGAGCCGATTCATCCACCAAACACCTTCGCAAGTGTGATACATGGAAGGTAGGATGAATCCCACTTAACTCATCAGGCAACTCCAACCGATAAGCGACTTCACCAACCCGTGCCATTATCCTGAATGGTCCGACAAACCTCGGACTTAACTTTCCTCTTTTTCTGAATCGTATGATTCCATTCCAGGGTGACACTTTCAACATTACTATGCCCCCAACATCAAACTCAATAGGCCTTCATCGTTTATCCGCATAGGATTTCTGACGATCTTGTGCGGCCTTCATTCGTGATTTGATTTGATCAAACCTTTCCGACGTTTCTCTTACGACTTCAAGACTTCCTAATTCCTTCTATCCAATCTCAACCCAACAAATCGGGGTCCTGCATCTTCTCCCATACAACATTTCATAAGGCGGCATGCCTATCGTTGTGTGATAATTGTTGTTGTAGGAGAATTCGGCTAACGGCAGATGACTGTCCCAACTGCCGCCAAAATCGATAATACAAGCACGAAGCGTATCCTCCAACGTCTGAATGGTCCTTTCGGACTGAGCATCCGTTTGCTGGTGGTATGCCGTGCTAATATTAAGTCTCGTGTTCATCGCCTCGTGAAATCTTTTCCAGAACCTCGATGTGAATCGTGTGTCCCGGTCAGATACAATCTTCAAATGCATCCCATGCCGTGCTACTACTTCATTAATAAATACTTCCGCTAACCTTTCTGACGAGAACGTCTCGTGAATAGGTAGGAAATGAGCACTCTTCGTTAATCGGTCTACAATTACCGAGATGGTGTCATGACCTTTAGCTGTGCGAGGTAGCTTGGTTATGATGTTCATTGTAATGTGTTCCCACTTCCATTCCGGTATATCAAGAGGCTGAATCTTTCCATAAGGTTTCTTGTGTTCGGTCTTTACTTACGTGCAAGTCAGACACTTGCTTACGTATTTCATTACCTCATGCTTCATCCCAGGCCACCAGTATTCCTTCCTCAGATCTTGGTACATTTTGTTGGTACCAGGATGGATAGAGTAACGAGACTTATGAGCCTCATCTAAGATCTTGGTTCTAAGCTCGCCACCCATAGGTATACTCGTCCAAAACGTGTCCTAACACTAAGGATGTTATATTCCAACTTGTCCTGTTGGCCAACCATCCTTTCCTTCTTTATGTTTTCCTCTTTAAGTGCCTCATCTTGATCCTTTTCAATTTCCCTCATCACATCCGATGTTACCACCAACTGGCAAGCTTTCACTCTAATAGGAGCAGGCACATCCTTTCGGCTTAGAGCGTTAGCCACCACGTTTGCCTTTCCAGGATGGTATATGATTTCACAGTCATAATCTTTCAGGAGTTCCAACCATCGTCTCTGCCTCATATTAAGCTCCCTTTGTTCGAAGAAGTACTTCAAACTTTTGTGGTCGGATTAAATAGTAAACTTCGCCCCGTAAAGGTAGTGCCTCCAGATTTTCAATGCGAATACGACATCAGCAAGTTCCAAATCGTGAGTCAGATAATTGACTTCGTGAACATTCAACTATCGTGATGCATACGTGATCACTCTCCCGCGTTGCATCAGCACGCACCCCAATCCCTGACCCGAAACGTCAGAGAATACCACCAAGTCTTTATTGCCCTCGGGAAGGGCCAAGACTGGAGCTTGGGTTAGCTTATCCTTCAATTCCTTAAATGCCTCATCCTGGGTCGAACCCCATTTGTACTTTACTTCCTTCTGAGTCAACTTTGTCAACGACGAAGCTATTTTCTAGAAATCCTGGATGAATCTCCGATAGTAGCCTGCCAATCCCAAGAAACTGCGGATTTCAGTTGGTGTCTTAGGAATATTCCATTCCCTTACCGTCATTATCTTTGCTCGGTCAACCGTAATGTCGTTTGGGTTAATGACGTTACCTAGGAATTGGACTTCCCTAAGCAAGAACGCGCATTTAGAGAACTTAGCATACAACTTTTCCTTCTTCAAAGCTTCCAATACCTCCTTCAAGTGACATGCGTGATCACCCTCATTCTTGGAGTAGATTAGTATATCATCGATGAATACGACTACCGATCGATCCAGCATTGGTCGACAAACTCTATTCATCAAATCCATGAATGCTGCGGGGGCGTTCGTCAATCCAAAAGACATTACGCGAAACTCGAAATATCCATAACGCTTGTGAAATGCTGTTTTTGGTATGTCTTCTTCCCACACCTTCAACTGATGGTACCCGGATCAAAGGTTGATTTTTGAGAACCAACTTGCGCCCTGTAACTGATCAAACAAGTCGTCGATCCTTGGTAAAGGGTACTTGTTCTTCACCGTTCGTTTGTTTAACTTGCGATAATCAATACACATTCTCATCGAACCATCCTTCTTCTTCACAAACAACACAGGAGCACCCCAAGGCGAGATGCTCGGTTGGATAAATCCTTTCTCAAGTTATTCATCTAGTTGTGCCATTAGTTCCTTCATCTCTACTGGTGCTAGTCGATATGGAGCCTTAGCCACGGGCTGGGCATCTGGTACTAAGTCGATTCGGAACTCAATCTCTCTGTCGGGTTGTATCCTAGGAAAATCCTCTGGAAACACCTCCAGGTACTTGCGTACCACGGGTACATCGTCTAGTTCCTTCACTTCCTTACACTTTTCAATCACGTACACCAGATAAGCCTCGCATCCGCGCCTCAAGTAATCTGCTGCCTTAATCATTGAGATGAGGTTAGGCATTGGGGCGTCACGATCTCCAAAAACCTCGATTTCGCTACCATCTGGAGCCTTGAGTCGGATTATCTTTCATTTACATATGATTTGTGCTTCGTTGGCAGTTAACCAATCCATACCCAACACGACATCAAACCCTCCCAAAACCATAACAAACAATTTGACAGGGAACCTATGGCCTTCTATTTTTATCGTGGAGTTGTCAACTACATCGGTCACTCTCGCAGTTCTACCCTCAGCGGTTTCTACACTAAAGGCTCGTTCTATTTTACTAACTGTGTACTGTACTCGTTTATAGAAAGTGGCTGATATAAAACTTTAACTGGCACCCGAATCAAATAACACAGAAACAAAAGTGTTGTCATGATGAACGTACCTGACGCCACGTCGGGGTCCACCGTGGCTTGTTCTTACGTCAGTGCATACGCACGAGTCTATGCTCGGGGCCTCTCTTCTTTCTTTTCAGGGCCTTTCCCCTTACCAGCTTCATCCATTCTTGGCCTAGTGCATTCCCGGCTCATGTGTCCGTTACCCCCACAGCTATAGCATTTGATACTGTTCAGGCATTCCCGGGAGTAGTGCCCGGTCTTGCCACACTTGAAACATAGATTCAATCCCAGTTTGCATTCACCCACATGTTGCTTCCCGCACGTCTTACACACAATCAACTCTCCCATCCGAGCTCTCTTATCACGAGCCCCAGACATATTCCCACCTGCTTGTTTGTTCCAGAGATCACGTTTAGGGCCAGGTCATCAAATACCACACCACTCAGTTCTACTACCGAATCGTAGGTAATAGGATCGTTTGCCTTAACGTAGGTGCGGACCTGTCTGGCAGTCCCTGAACGTAGCAAGCAATCTTTCTTTCCTCTGTCGTGACAAGATGTGGCACCAGACGTGCCAGTTCGTTGAATCGGGTAGTGTACTGTCGGTGTGTCATGCTCCCAGCCTTCAACCCCAGAAATTCCCAATCTACCTTCTCAATCTCGTTCCGTGGACAGAAGTTCTTGACTACCAGAGTTTTCAAGTCATTCCACATCATCGAATCAACCACCTCATCCCCCTTAGCCTGACGTACACCTTCCCACCAGTGAGATGCTTCCTCCCTCAAGGAGTTAGCAGCAAACTTCACAACGTGACTCACTCGGCATTCGCTCAGACGAATGGCGGCTTCCATACAGATCACCTAGTCAAAAGTAGCCACCGCGTCTTTCTTTCCAGTCAGAACCGGCGGGTCACATGCCTTAAAGGACTTATAGTCGCAACCACGGTTAAGCGGCGCGTTAACTGCCTCAGTGTTCGGGGTACCAACCGTCGTGTTAGACCCGCCAGCCTCGTTAACCCTCTTTAATGCTTCTACCAGTTGTTCCGGCAAGGAAGTCTTCATCAACTCAATGAATTCGCGTGCAAGGGCCGCTTTCACTTCCGGTTCGAAAGTGAGATGTTGTTCTTCCATGGGAGTCCGTTCAGTTTCGTGCACACTGTTTTCTTGTTCCGTGTGAACACTTCCCTCTTCACTGTACTCCTGACGAGCAGGAGTCCTATCACGCCCACCGGTACGACCGTCGGTACGGTCACACCCGATTAGGGTTTTGACGAGTCTAGGACTTGCATGGCATGGACGTGCATGGGAGGCTCGTCTCGTGTACAAGTGACCCGTAAGGCTGGGATGTTTGCACGACACATATACGTGCATGCACGCGGGTTCCGAACGGGTCCAGGGTAACCTGGTTCGAGTGGATACATGAATTAGGGTTTTTGCATGGATGAAAGGATGTATGGATGAGACGAGTATCGAGAATATTTATACTTATACGTAATTGACACATGCCTAGGGCGTACTCTGATTGTGTGATCATACGTTGACAGGTTCGGGTTTCGTGCGAGGAGACCGTTGTAGTGCAGGAGTTAGATCTTCGTAACGGTGAGTTTCTAATCCCCTTCTTTTAAACGTTTTAATGTTTTTGGGGCTATCGTACATACTTGTAAGAGATGTTTGTTATATTAAATGAATTAAGAGTTTGGGTATAACCTGAGGTGTTTTATAAACTAAACCTTTCATTAATTATTCGAAGAGTCTACGGGGTGTCAGTGTAATTATGGGAGTTAGGGTTAAGAGAGTTATTGACGTGTGTGTCATGTTATGAGTTAGTCGGGATGAGTCGGGAATTGAGTTAAACCTGTGAAGGTTATATAGGGAGAGTTAGCATGGGAACCCATATGTGGTTTATTGATGAGTCATGTAAATACTAGTAGACTGTTGTGGCTTATTTGCTTGATGTTGCGTGTTTTGTGTCGTTGTCCTTGGGGCACGGTGGGTATTGTGTTTGCATCGTTGTCTCTGTGACATGGCAAACGGGATTGTGGAAGACTAAGTCTTTCGGGAGGCCACCAAAGGTGACAATGTCCAACAGGACAGTGACGAGCTCGAGGTGTGTCAAACGCCCTGACGAGGGTGCAATGATGTGGTATGTGTTTGTGTGCATATATGTAAGGCCCCAAACCCGGGAGGCCTCACTTGTTGGATTTACTCATTCACAAACAGTTCTTTAACTTGAATATCAAATAACGCAGCGAAAGATTTCATTTCAAACATAACATAACATTGTTCAACGTGCGGAAGCGTAACATTGTCTTAAACATAAAACATAACATAAATAAATCATAACGGGATGCCAATCTTCATATCATCCGGGTAACTCATCAAGCCGCCCAGCATTACCGTCCATCATCATAACCTGCTCTTAACCTGAATGTGCACACTAAAAAGTCAGCTATACTGGTGAGTTCTAGCTTTACATAAAACTTTAACATGGTCATTTTGCCAAACACATAACATTCATTTATTTAACAAAAGCGTACGTAAATCATGCAATAACTTAACATCATCAAAACATCATTGTTAGGACAGTTTGTAATGACAAAAGCTTTGTAATAGTTTAGATCTAATGTCTTTATGTTTTTGTAATGTAAAATGTTCTAAGTGTTTATGCAAGTTATGCTAGAGGCGAACTTGTTAAGTTTGCCTAGTCTAAAAGAGGTGAACTTGTTAAGTTCGCTTAAGTCTATCTGAGGCGAACTTGTTAAGTTCGCTTAGTCTGTTAGAGGCAAACTTGTTAAGTTCGCCTAATGCAGGTCAGATGTCTATGAATAGGGTTTACAGAGTCAGTTAGATGAGGAGAAAAAAATAGTGAACAGAGTTGAACGATTTGGTCTGATTGAGTCTGTAAACTCTATTGAGAATTGGAATACAAGCGTGAATGTTATTTACTTGATTGTCTCTATTGTCTTTTGTGTATGCAATCGTTGATTCGTTGGATTCCGCACTTCGAGTTAACGACACGTCTTATCACGAGAACGATCCGTAGAAGTGCCATGAGGACCTACAAGTGGTATCAGAGCATATGCTCGTGATTCTTGGTGATTATAGACGGTTTTGTATGCAAATTGACAAGAAATTCATCATCTTTGAAATTTTCATTTCCATGGAGTTTTCAAGCTTAATTTGGTTCTGATTTGGTGTTTTTGAAGAGGATTTTGAAGAAATTGATCCGATAGAAATATTCAAATTGAGAAATTACACAATTCTACGGTTTGATTTTGACTAATTCCTTCAAATCAGTGAATTATGAAGTTTTATGTTGAGTTTTGGTTTGCGGTTTCTGGACTGAACTGTTCTTGATTTTGATTCTGCTGAAGCAAGCGAACTTGCTGATTTGGTGTGCAGGCGAACTTGTCAAGTTCGCTTCTCACAAATTAGGCGAACTTATTTTTAGGCGAACTTAATTAGATTTCTGGATTCTGGTTTAAGCGAACTTATTAAGTTCGCTTCATATTAACTTCGCTTGGGTATCACAGAAGCGAACTTATTATCTTCGCCTAAGGGTAGTGGGTGTTCAACACTTGGAAATTTTTTAGGAAAATGGCAAATATGGTACAAGTAACGAATATGTTCAATTATGATAATGAGATTGGTACATCCCAAAAACCGCCGAAGTTGTTGAATCTTGCTGATTATTCTAATTGGAAAGATAGGTTTGATCAGTTCGTGTCTTTTACCGATACCAGTCTATGGATTCCTATTTTAGAAGGTTATACGCATCTGACTTATTCGTGGATGAGAAAGGATGATGTTCCAAAGCCGGTGTCAACGTTAACTACTGAAGAAAAGTTGTTCGATAGGGAAAAGAAAGCGATGGCAAGTATTTCGATGTCTCTTTCGAAGGAAATATATCACAGTTTCAAACAATTCAAGTCTTCTCAACAACTGTGGGAAGCATTACAGAAAAGATGTGAAGGTAGTTTGGATGTAAAGAAGAGTAGAAAAGAGCTACTGAAGAAGCAATTCTTGGTCTTCAAACATTTTCAAAATGAATCCTTGGATGATCTTGCTACCAGATTCTATCATCTGCTTAGTGAACTGTCGAGTACTTCTGTGGTATATGAGACTGAAGAAATTAATGATAAGTTCTTGGAGGCATTACCATCAAAATTTGATGTGTATACGGTTTTGATAAAAGAAAATATCAAGTACAAAACCATGTCTCTTGAAGAAGTTCTTGGAAAGATTCAATCGCATGACCTGAATATGAAGAAGAAAGAGACTAACATGGAGCATATCCAGGATCCTTCAATGTATTTTGCCAAGACTTCTGGTAAAACTGGTACAGGAGTTGCATTCTTTTCTGGTGATGCTCAAGATTCTTCTAATGATCAGTGTTCTGGAGTTCCTATTCATTCTGGTCATTCTAGTCATTCTGGTTTTCTGCGACTACAACTTCTACATCTTCTGGGTCTCATATAAATCAAAAGGTTGCTGATGATTATCTAGCTATGTTTTCCTCATTCATGGCTTCGTATGAGAATTTTATTGGAGGGAAAATTCATGATCCTGAGGTTATTGAAGAAGATTTCAGACAGATCGACCCTGTTGATCTGGAAGAAATGAACATCCAATGGAATATGGCCATGTTGATGCGTCAAGCAAAGGATTTCTTGAAGAAAACTGGCAGAAAGTATATTAGGTCTAATAGTCGATCACGCATGGGATTTGATAAAACCAAAGTGCGTTGTTATAACTGTCAAGAGTATGGTCACTTTGCTAAAGAGTGTGTGAAGCAAAAGGTTGAGTTTGATTCTCAGAAGAAGCAGAATAATTTACAAAATAATCGTAATCAGTCACATGGTTCATCTGGAAATTCAAATCATGCATCTGCATCATCGGCGTTGGTTGCTCAGAACGATGAAAACTATGACTGGGGTATTCATCTGGAAGATTTAGTGGGTGTTGTAAGTCAAGCCTTTGTAGCATAAATTCATTCTGAAAAATCAGAAGAGGTGATAGATGATGACAGTTCGAGTGATGGTGAAAGTGTGCAGATTGTTGATGAAGAGATAGAACAAGTGCAGAATATTGATTCTGATGTTGCATCAGGTGTTGCTGAAGATGATATTGGTCTAACATAAAATGCTTCAGATGGTGCTGATTCAGAGAATATTCCCATTGCCAAAGTTTTCATGGCAGACATGTCTGATCCGTCAAAGGTAAAAGACTCTGTTTGTCATATTTACTGTTCTAACTGCATTACTGTAAAAGATAAATTGCAAAAAGTCATGGATGATAACACAAACTTGATTTGTGATATGAAATTGATGCATTCAGTTAATCAGAAACTGAAAGATAATGATAAATTGTGCATGATAGAATTGAGTCTTTCAAAAGAGACTTAAATTCTCTGGGGTTGAAATATAAAGAACAAGCTTGTCATCTGGATATGGCTTATGCTGAGATAGAAAAACGAAATGAAGTTGTCACACAAAAGAATAAAGAAATTGCTGACAAAGAGTCTGAAGTGATCAAACTTCATAGAAAAATGGAAAAGTTTGAAAATTCATCGGTTGTTTTGGATTATTTTAATTCAAATGCTGATCCTACTAAGCGGGTTGCTGGTATTGAATTTATTCCTCCACCATTTAATGCAAATTATGTGGTTGAACCTGAAATCATACATGAAGAGGAAATAGATCCAAAAACGGTATTAAAAGTGAATCCGGTAACTGGTGAGGATATGTTTTATGAATCTGATTCTGACGATGAGGTGTTTGATGGAAAGAAGGTTGAAGGTATTCCAAAAGAGGTGAAACTTGATGAACCAACAGTTGTAAAAACTGTTACCCGTGATAGATGCATTCTAACTGAACCTGATGAGGTGAAAGTTGTTACACCTAAGCTTTCCCCAATTTTACAGTCAAGTGGTTTTGTCGCTGCTGGTCATCAAAAGGTGCATTCATCAAAGGTGCCTACACAGGTTTATGTTCCAAAGAAGTCAGTAAATTGTTCTGGACAATCTTCTGAAACTTATTCCTCTGATGGCTCCTCAAACTCAAAGAACACTTCTTATTTCAGAACTTATCAAGAGAGAAGAGTTTGTTTTCATTGCAACGAGGCTGGTCACATTCTGGTAAATTGTCCTTATAAGAACCAGGGCAAATTGAAGACTGTTCCTTCACAACCAAAAGTGGTGAAGATTCTGAAAAGAACAGATGAGGGAAAGTCATCCTTTAGTTTGGAGAAAAATATGTCATGTTGATCTTTTGTTAAATCCTCTGGATTTAAACAGTAGGATAAATTGAATTCTAAATCATTTGTTTGTCAAGAGAAACTTGAGATTCCTCATGTTAGAATTTCAAAAGATTCTCATTCTGAAGTTAAATTGTCTAGACCACAAAGGAGAAGACGAAACAGAAAATTGAAGAAAATTTTGGAAACATCTGAATCTGATAATAATATATCAAATAATGTTTTTCAAAATAATCAAAATGTGTCTCTTTGAAAAAGTCTGATGGTGAAACTTCTATTCCAAAGATTAATGATAACATTGATTGTGAATTGCTAGAAGTTGTTTATTTTGATCAATATGGACGACCCAAGACCACAATGGCTTGGGTTCCTATTTCTAACTGATTTTCGTTGTTTATGTAGGGACAACCAAGGAGGACTATCAACAATACATGGTATGTGGATAGTGGTTGCTCTCAACATATGACAGGGACTATTAGATTGCTTGAAGATGTTAAAAATATTGATGGAGGTTATGTCGCTTTTGCGGGTAATAAAGGCGGGTACATAACTGGACTGGGTACTTTAAAGAATGACAAAGTCAAATTTGAGAAGGTGAATTATGTGGAGCAGCTTGAACACAATCTTTTAAGTGTATCACAAGTTTGTGACAAGAAGTTTTCGTTCCATTTCAATGATGCTGAGTGTTATATCTTGAAACCAGGTTTCGTTATTCCTGACGAATGGATTCTCATGAAGGCTCCGAGGAGAAATGACACGTATGTCCTTGACATGAGTGTAGCTACTACAACGGATTCATTTCCTACATGTTTACTCTCCAAGGCGTCGGAATCAGATTCTATTTTGTGGCACAGGAAGCTAGCTCACATCAACTATCGGAAGGCGAACTATATTGTTAAGAATGATCTGGTTCTTGGTATTCCGAAGATGAAATTCTCAGTTCCTGATGATTGTATTCCTTGCAAGAAGGGGAAACAACGAAAGAAATCACACAAATCTAAATCAAAGAATTCTATCGTAACTCCTTTGGAGCTGCTGCATATGGATTTGTTCGGTCCGATTAGTATCAGGAGCATTGGTGGAAAATCGTACTGTTTGGTAGCAACGGATGATTTCTCTAGATTTTCATGGGTTAAGTTTCTTTCTTCTAAAGCTGAAACCACTGAGTTGGTACAATACTTAATCCTGGGTTTGGAGAATTTGTTCAATCTGAAGGTCAAAAGAATTAGGAGTGACAATGGCAGCGAGTTCCACATTCATCCCTTCATGAAGCTGTTGTTCTCTATGATTCATGTCAGGATGCACAGCACAATGGCTTTCTACCAAATGCAGTTCCACATTCATCAGTTCCATCTACTTCTGCTCCCGATCCAAATGTTGCTTCTTGTTTGGGACCACAAGATTCAGAGAGTGAGGAAGACAATGCTATTTTTCAGGATTCTTCTGCTGATCCTTTGTTGGGTGATGATCCATTACCTTCGACACATGATTCGGGGGAGATTCCTACAAATTTAGACTCGGAAATTCCAATTAATCATGATTTGTCTTATCAATCTGATACAACTCATGTTGAAGTGTTGCATGTTCCTGAGGTTGCTTCCATCAAGGAACTCAAAGATCATCCGGTGACAAATATAATCGGGAATTTGCAGGATGGAGTGAAAACACATTCTATTGTTGACAATACTTGTTTGTATACATGTATTAAAGATTCTGGTGTTCTTGATGATTGCTCACATTCATGTTTTATTTCTCAGTCGAACCCAAAAATGTTGAAATGGCTTTAAATGATAACAATTGGATAGAGGCCATGCATGAAGAACTTGCTCAGTTTCACAAACTTAAGGTTTGGAATCTTGTAGATCTTCTGAAGGGTGTGCATCCGATTGGTACTAAATGGGTGTTTAAATGTAAGAAAGACGATCGAGGTGTCGTGGTAAGAAACAAGGCAAGATTAGTTGTCCAAGGTTTCAATCAACAAGAGGGAATTGATTACACCGAGGTTTATGCGCCTGTTGCGAGGCTTGAAGCTATACGGCTGTTTCTGGCTTTTGCTTCTTATAAAGGTTTTAAGGTGTTTCAATTGGATGTGAAAAGTGCGTTTTTATATGGAAAGGTCAAGGAGGAGGTTTATGTTTGTCAACCGCCGGGGTTTGAAGATCCACTTAATCCGAATATGGTTTTCAAGCTTGATAAGGCCCTCTATGGTCTTCATTAGGCTCCTCGAGCGTGGTATGAAACATTGTCCACACATCTTTTGGCAAATGATTTTGTTCGTGGCAAGATTGACTCGACCTTATTCATAAAGAAATCAGGGGGAGATTACCTACTGGTGCAGATATATATGGACGATATTATTTTTGGCTCAACAAATGAAGGGTTATGCAAAGATTTTGAGAGTGTTATGAAGTCGAAGTTTGAAATGTCAGCTATGGGAGAATTATCACAAATGAAGGGTTATGTAAAGATTTTGAGAGTGTTATGAAGTCGAAGTTTGAAATGTCAGCTATGGGAGAGTTATCGTTTTTCTTAGGTTTACAAGTAAATCAAAAAGAAGATGGTTTATTTATTCATCAGTCCAAGTATGTCAAAGACAACTTGAGCCGGTTCAAGATGGAGGACTGTACCCCACATGATACTCCGATTCCAGTCAATCATAAGTTGAATTCTGACCCGGATGGAAAAGATGTGGATTGTCGACTTTACAGGGCAATGATTAGATCTCTCATGTACTTAACCGCTTCAAGGCCAGATATAATGTTCACTGTATGCATCTGTTCCAGATTCCAAGCAAAACCAAAAGAATCTCACTTAATAGCTGTAAAAAGAATCTTTCGTTATTTGAAAGGAAAACAAAGATTGGGACTATGGTATCCACATGGTTCTAACTTTGATTTCAATGCTTATACTGATTCTGATTTTGGTGGTTGTTCTTTGGACAGGAAATCTACAACAGGTGGTTGCCAGTTCTTGGGTAATCGACTTGTTTCCTGGCAATGCAAAAAGCAAACTACAGTCTCCATTTCTACATGCAAAGCAGAATACATCGCTGCTGCAAGTTGTTGTTCACAGATCCTGTGGATACAACAGCAATTAAGAGATTACGGTTTGAATTTCACAGGAACCCCTATGCTTATTGATAATAATGCTACAATGTCTATAACTAATAATCTTGTTAAGCACAGTAAAACAAAGCACATTGAGATTAGATATCATTTTATTCGTGATTGTGCAGAGAAAAGGTTGATTGAGCTGGTAAAGGTTCATACTAATGATAATTTTGCTGATTTATTTATCAAGGCATTTGATAGTACCAGGTTTGAATTTCTAATCAAAATGATAGGTATGATCAATCCCGAATAAAAGTTTTTCAAAATCAGATTTTCATGGAAAATTTTGTTGTTTAATTTCTTTTATTGCTTTATTACATTTCTGTATTTTAAATTTTTAGTCAAAAAGTTCTTAATTTATAAAAAGTCAAAACAAAGTGAAAAATATAAAATTTGACATCATTTGAAGTTAGAGAAGAAATGATAGTACATCAGCGATTAGTTCATTTCACACGACCTTAGTAGACATTTGATTTATGATTGATTAAACTGAGTTGATTTGATCTAAATTTCAAAGTCTGCATAAATGAGAAATGATAGTGTTTTGAATCCTCTAATCTTGATAATCTGTTTTTAAATTTGTGTATGAGTTTTTGAAACTTAAATTGTCAATAGACTAGAAGCGTTTTGAAACTGATAGTAGTGTGAATAGTTAAATATGATATGATTACATCTGTGATTTGAATCCATTATATGCCTGGTGTGTGTGTAAAAGATCATTATCAGATAAAGAATATATGGTTTTAAAGAATTTCATGAGACCAATATCGAATTATATCTTTAGCACAAATCTATTTCAGTTCACATCACTGCCCATGCCCCGAAAAACATGCAATGTATTGTCGAACTAAGATATGCTTTCAAAATCTGTTGAAACATATATTAGCCCTTGGATCAGTTAGATACATCATCTAGTCTGACTCCATTGAATCTTATCCAGATAATAGTTGGATCCTCATACCTGAATCTGTTGATTCTCATTATACAGCCAATTTATTAGAATCTTTTGATTTTGAATCATCATGATTTATATATCCTTTGGGATCTGCTTCTATTCTTGTGCTAAATGAGATAATTTCATCTTGGAAATTGATCTAATCTTAAAATAAACTGTATATGTCTTGAAGATAGTGCAATTTTTATTTCTGTTTGGCATATATGTGGGGTACACGATGTTTTTCATCTAAATGGTACTAAATCACATGAATTTGGAGAATAAACGCTTATAGTTTCAAATCATATAATATTGACAAATTTAAGAATTCATGCTTTCTATTACAAATTCGGTATGAATAATTGGGCTTTTCATAACCTGATCTCATTTACTTTGAAATTTATCGCGTATCATTTCAAATATTATTCAAATACTGAAAAGAATGTATAAATATGAAAAAGATGTAAAGCGCACAATAATGAGTTGGATTGTTTCATATCATAGGTTACCCTTGGTTATTGCTAAAATGTGTGATGAACTACTCAGATACTGATATGATCTTCTTACTCATGATGTTCATTCAAAAATATGTGATTTCAGTTTGTACAGATAAAAATCCAAAAATATGTGATTTCAGTTTGTACATATAAAAATCCAAAAATATGTGATTTCAGTTTGTACAGATAAAAATCCAAAAATATGTGATTTCAGTTTGTACAGATAAAAATCCAAAAATATGTGATATCAGTTTGTACAGATAAAAATCCAAAAATATGTGATTCCGTTTGTATAGATAAAATTCAAAAAGATTTTGTTTTTTATTTTCCATGAAAATTCTAAGCTTTTATTAAATTGTTCGGGATTGGATCGAATACATGCTGCTGACGGAAGTTCAAGAAGTGACGGGTTGAAAGTTGGTAAAAAATTTGATCAATGGAAAAGTTGAAGTCATTATGTTCGCCTAACTCTGGTGAAGCGAACTTAATATGTTCGCCTGATGTTGGTGAAGCGAACTTATTATGTTCGCCTAGGGCTTGTTAAGCGAACTTAACAAGTTCGCCTAAATAAGCGAACTTAATCTGTATAAGATTTTGTCCAGGCGAACTTAATCAGTCATCCTCTTCAAACTTTCAAGCGAACTTGTCTTTGTGTCGAAATTTTTTTAGAAATTTTCAAAATCAGTGATTGTTGGGTTGTTTACCGATTTATTCTTGTTCGGATTTGAATTACGAACTTGCCTAAGGTATTTTAATCAAATTTTATCCGTTCAATTGTGAGAAAATTACCTTTTTCAGGTCGGTTTTTCATCGGGACTATTTTGCCCTAAATTGATGCTTATTCTGACTTAAATCATACAATTGATCATTGATATTGATTCATTAGTGCTAATCGATGTGATTCAAATGCTTATTTCATGCTTTCCAATCGATTTGAAGATAGTTGATTTCTGGGTTGGTATTTGAAACGTCAGACAGGTTCAGGCGAACTTGTTTAAGCGAACTTGTCTAGGCGAACTTAATAAGTTCGTTGCAACACTAAGCGAACTTATTAAGTTCGCCTAGGGGTCAGAAGGGTTTTGGACTTGTTAAATTTTTTTTTTTGTTTGTTTGAAATTTTTTTTGTTTTGTTTTTGTTTCATTTTTTTTTTTGTGTTTGTTATTTGTCTAATGTGTTTGTTGTCCAAATATTTTTTAGATGGCTCGTCATGTCGAATACAAACATAACCAGGTGGCATTGTTAGATCCTAACATGTCAGAGGCTGTAAACTTTCAAGGAATTATTGAATTTCTGAATCGTTCACGACTTCGTGTCGCATTATCTGCAGATCCATACATTAGTCTAGTGTATATTCAGCAATTTTGGGACACAGTTCATCAAGATACTGACGTAGAACCTCATGTTCTTCGTGCCAATGTAAACAATACGGAGATTGCAATATCGGAAGAAACTATTCGTGCTGCTCTTGCTCTAGGTGGTGCTGCTGATGATCCTATGTCATATCCTGGAACTTTGATTATGGGATGCTTTCAGAGGATGGGTTACCGTGGAAAACCTAATGATACACAAGCTCGTAAGGGTGGTTTGGTTGGTGAATGGAGATACTTCATGCATGTGATTATCCAATGCCTATCTCCTCGTAAAGCTGGTACAGATGGATTAAAGATTGCTCTACAAGCTGCAATGGTGGCTTTGACCTTGAACAAACGGTTCAATTTTGCTCTTTACATTTATCGGGAATTGTTAATGCAAATCACTCCTGCTGAAGGTCAAGGATTTCTTATGTATCCTCGGTTCATCCAACTGATTCTGAATCATCTTCTTCCTGATCTCCCACAGCATTCGATTCGATTAACTTTGACTCCGATGTCCAAGCGTATCTTTACTGATTGCACTAAGGTGAAACAACAAAATGCAGCGTTGATTCCTGTTAATACTCCATTGTTTGGTAACTTAATCAATCCTGATTATGTTGAACCACCGAATGACAACTGGTTTCATCCTGATGAGATAGCTCAAGTGCAAGGTCCGAATGTTCAACAACAACAACAACAACCACAACAACCTATTCAACAACCCGTACTAGTTCAACAACAACAAGTTCCCGTACAACAAAAAATTCCTATTCAAGAACAAGTTCCAATTCAACAAGCTCAGGTTGATATACCTGTTAATGAACCTGTTCCAGAAGAGGTCGTTCATGAACATGAACAAGATCTAGGGATGAATATGGATGATTTTGTTGATGACGATGTTAACTCACCCATTCATGAATCTGAAGGGAATGTGGTGACAGATAATGAGTCGAGTTCTAGCTCAAGTGATACGATTTTACCTATTTCTGAAGAAACCGAATCTGATGAATCTAGAGATTTTTCCTCAGATCATTATGAAAGGTTGGCTCGTATACCATTGGCTAATGCTGGTAAACGTCTTAAATCTACAGCCAGAAGGCAAAGACGTAGGTCTGTTCGGGATCCTCCTTTTGGATCAGTACTTGGCAAAAGAACATTGGTGGATGAGAGTTCTGATAGTGATTTTAATCTGGATCCTAAAACTCAAAAGCTTACGTCTGCTTCAATTGCTGCTGCTCAATCTTCACATGGTGTAGAGGATGCTACTTTTGTTGCTTCCTTAATTGTTACACCTCCACGTTCTAAAGATCCATCTCCTGTTCTAACTCATGTTCCTCCTGTGATTATTCCTACTCCTAGTCCTTCGGTTCCTCAATCTTCGGCTGGTCCTTCCAAGTCTTCTGATTCTGATAGGATTACTTTCCTTGAATCTCAAGTGCTTGCTTTACAAACTCAGGTGGATACTCTTGTATCTACTGATACTCAAAGACAGCTGGTGATTCAGACTCAAGCTACGCAGATTGCTGCCATGCAGGCATTAGTGTCCAAACTTGTTGAGCGTCTTGACGCTCAGGGGGAGTTAAGGATACGTGATACATGTCACACTGAGTCTATTCAAAGACATGATGATGAAGACAATGATCCTTCTGGTAATATTGAGGGTGATCGTCAATACGCTGACGTTAATCCTATATCTAAATTTCAGGGGGAGTCGACATCACAATCCATTGAAGGAAACAAAGATACTTCTGGAGTTAATGAAGAAGAAATTTTATTATTGGAGTTCTTTGCAGAGTCTGAGGAGGAAGAAGCTGAAAAGATAGCATGTCTTGATGACATTGATGAATTATTCAATGACATAGAAGATGATGTGTCAGATAATGAAATAGAAGAAGGAGAGATAGTGGAGATAGAGATAGAGAAAGGTCAAGATAAAGTGACTTATGAAGGCTGTGATGGTCTTAATGTCCCTTATAACTTCATCCAAGATGATGTTATTCATGAGTTCACTTATGAAGGAGTAACAGATTCTATGGACTCTTTTGAAGACATCACACTGCCTGAAGATACTGCTGATTCTAAGATTGATACTGATGATGAAAACATTCAATCCAATAAAGATGTTGAAACTGATACTACTCACACTGAGTCTCCAAAGGTGAATGAAGAACCTGTGATGTACAGAAATACAGGTATGACTAGAGAACAGTGGGGAGAAGTTGTGAATAGCTGGATGAAGGTGCTACCCAAGTCTCAAGCACAACCTGCTCAGAAAGAAAAATATGTGAATAAAGAGAGGTGTGTAGGAAGAATCATAAGTTGGTTTTATGATAATGACACAAAATTATTTGCTATTAAAAGATCTGATGGTGTTCAGTACTTAAAGCCGAGGATCAAGTATTTCAATACCTTGCCAAGGTGTGAAATGAATGGTCTAGCTTCAAAGCCACTTATTAATAGATCCAAGTTTGGTTTAGCTGATGTGATTGCAAATCTGATCAAGAGAGAAGGTGGTTCGGGGAAGTATGAAAGGCTAAAGCCTCAAAAAGGAAAGAGTGTGAAGAACATAGATCAAAAGACTGGGAAAGTGACCTGGAAGTACAAATTCAAACCAGTACGTGCTGTACACAAAATACCATTGAAGAAGATTCCTCAAGATTTCCTTGGGAATATGAAATGGTGGTATGTCGATGTTAATACTGGTGAAGCAAGGATTGAAGATAAAGATAATAAGGTCATTGTGTGTTTCTTTGATGCAATGAATCTTATTAAATTTTCAAAGAAAGATCAGAGGGCGTTGAGAAAGAATGAGATCATGTACGCTGATGAATGGAAATAACAAGGATTGCAGTACAAGAGAGTGTTGGAGATATGTAGAAGATATGGAATGTATGCAGGCAGCAGATTACTGGATAATTGGAAGAGCTCATCATAAAGACAGAAGACTGAAGATCAAACTATTGTCAATGGGGAGTCTGTTAGGACATAGTTTGTAATGACAAAAGCTTTGTAATAGTTTAGATCTAATGTCTTTATGTTTTTGTAATGTAAAATTTTCTAAGTGTTTATGCAAGTTATGCTAGAGGCGAACTTGTTAAGTTCGCCTAGTCTAACAGAGGCGAACTTGTTAAGTTCGCTTAAGTCTATCTGAGGCGAACTTGTTAAGTTCGCTTAGTCTGTTAGAGGCGAACTTGTTAAGTTCGCCTAATGCAGGTCAGATGTCTATAAATAGGGTTTACAGAGTCAGTTAGATGAGGAGAAAAAAATAGTGAACAGAGTTGAACGATTTGGTCTGATTGAGTCTGTAAACTCTATTAAGAATTGGAATACAAGCGTGAATGTTATTTACTTGATTGTCTCTATTGTCTTTTGTGTATGCAATCGTTGATTCGTTGGATTCAGCACTTCGAGTTACGACACGTCTTATCACGAGAACGATCCGTAGAAGTGCCATGAGGACCTACACTCATAACATATCATCATATCATAAGTCATCATGAACCGAATCTGCGCCTTCTCGTAACCCTCAATTCCATACATCGTATTCTGACGAAGGAACCTAAGGCTCGTTACCTCTACGCCATCTGTCAGCCAGGTCTCCTAAGGCTAGTTACCTTAAGGCAGACCAAACATCGTCTTAGGCACTGTTCCCTCGCGGGGAATAGTACCTCCCGTAAGGGATCCCGGTAATCCCATGGGTGACCGTCGTAACCCCATCCTCAACTAGTTGTACAACCATTAGCCAGCCACATAGGCCCCCCATAAGGGTAAGGCCGATTAACACATGCATACCTTAGCTCCCGTAGGAACTCGTGGCAGATTCGTTCATTTCATGACTTTCAAAAAAACCTTTACCTTGTTTTAGTTAAAGCATTCGTACGTTTTATTAAATAACATTTCATTCATAAATCTTTCGTAAACTTTATTGGCAAAGCATTTCATTACCTCGTTTCATTGTCCCCTTTCGGAAGCATCGTTTCGTAAACAATTCATTAACATATTTCAACTTCCCCTTTCGGAAGCATCGTTTCGTAATCATTTCATTTAACTTCCCCTTTTGGAAGCATCATTTCGTAATCATTTCAATAACACCTTTTAACTTCCCCTTTCGGAAGCATCGTTCATAAACCTCGTTTTGTAAACATCATTTCATAAATCTCATTTTGTAAACATCATTTCATAAACCTCGTTTTATATGTATGCACACCAGCCCAAAACATTATTAAAAACATTTAAAAGAGGACTCTAGAACTTACCTGATAAGCTAGTCTCGGTTGTCCTAAACAAAGGCCCAACAACGTCACGTACGATCTGAATTAGGTAGTTAAATACACATCAGACCCAACCCCGACTCTAATGGTTTACTCGTTCTGTTTCAGGCGAACATACTGACTTCACTAACCAGCTGTATATACCCGTAGACCTGATGCCTACGCACTTAGCAAGTGCGCAGGGCCTCGCTCTTGCGTACTTAACAAGTACGTAGGGCCTTGTCCTTGCGTACTTAACAAGTATGCAGGGATTTGATCCTGCGTACTTAACAAGTACGCAAGGCCTTGTTCTTGCGTATTTAACAAGTACGCAGAGCCTGCATGTGGGCAGTATTCTTCCCCACAAAACCCTAACTTTTGCATGCAGATCCGACCTCGTCAAGATCCGAACTTTTTACGTTCAAAACATTTGTTTTTCATTGTAGATGCTAGATCTATGTTTAGATTCAAGTTTTATACATAAAAGTGCCATCTTTTTATCCAAAACCCGAAAACCCCAAACCGAACGAAAACTCATATCTAGATCAGATCGTTACCTGTATCGAGCTTCTGATTCGGAGGTTTTGCTAACGAGCTATGGAGTAACACATTTCTTCAATCTTGGGTCGATCCGCCAACTTTCTCTCTCTATGGTTTCTCTCTCTAGAACTTGCAAATGAGAGATTATGGAGTGTGTTGGCTATTTAAAGGGAGGAGACTCCTTCCCTCAAGTTCGCCGGCCCATCCGGCCCGGCCTGGCCCGTCACGCCTCGTTCATTTATTCTGTTCGTCTCGCGTTTAACCCGTTATTTTGATCGTCGTTTTATTTTTGGGATGTTACAATATATATTTGTTAAATTTGCATGAAAATTATGAGTTATAATAATTGTGTATGAGATGATATTAATGTGGTGAGTAGATGATATTAATGTGGTGTGTAGAATCAGATTGACCGTTGTGTGGGGATGAGTACATTGTGTTACAACTGTTGTGTCAGATCGCTTGTGAGAGTCTTGGTTAGGACCCGTAAGTCGGTGTCTAGAGGTTGGTTGAAATAACCAATGTTTGGTTAATATGTGTGGTAAATTTTGAGTTATCAGAGTGGTAAGCTCGATCCATGTCGGAGATACTTACTGAGTTAAAATGGCGGGATAAGTCTGGGGGTGGTGAATCCTTTGGGATATTAGGGGTTATCTAAATGGTGATAAATTATAAAACTATTTTTATAAGGACTGGAGGGTCTTGAGTAAAGATAAATTGAGAATGTGACGAGTTAGATTTTATATAAATTAAACTATTAGAACTCGCTCAGCGTAGCTGACTTTGTGTGTGAGTTAGACTATTTTGCAGGTGAGTTTTGAGGACAACGTATGTTGTCTTGGGGGCGGTGCTACTCGGGTCGGTGTGTAAGCATTTGTGAGGTAATGTTAATAACGTTAATGACTTTAAAAAGCAATAATTATTTTAGAAAGACTTCCGCTGTACGTTTGTTAAATAAAACGAGTACTTTTATAAGAGAATACCTAGTAATGAGAACCAACTGTAGGGTGCCCGGGTTGGGGCCTTACAAGTTGGTATGAAGCCTGGTGTTTTTAAACAATAAAAATGCCTTAACTTAAACTGAGAATGGGATGAGGGCGAAACAAATGCCACCACGAGTAACCGCGAGCCAAGAGGTACGTCTTTTGAGTTATACTTTAATTGTTAGAGTGTTGATTGTGTAGTGTGACACTACGTGGAGTTTTGTGGTATGATTAGGTGAGATTATATTTTGTGAGTTGGGTATTGTAGAGTAGCATTAATTGTACCTATGTGAGATAGTTTGTTGTGTCGGTATGGTTTAGTGATTTTTGTGTGGAACCATGTGTGGTGTGCATTTGTGAAGGATATGATGATTTGCTAAATTATTGCGAGGTGTTATGTGAGTTGTGTGTGAGATAAATATATATAAATATATATTTGTTTTAGAAATGGTTTCACGAGATCAGGTTTTAAATTTATAAAATGATAAATACTCAAACTTAAAACACACACAATAGGCAAGTGTACCTATCGTAGCGTAATATAGTTTAGGTAAGAACCAAGTATCGAACCAATGGACACGGTCGAGTTCCAATACTCAACTTTTGTTACCGTTTCGCCGGTTTAATTAGTGAGTGAGTTTTGTGTGCTTGTGAAGCAGAAAAGTAAATGACGGTAAAGTAAATAACAGAAAAGTAAAAACGTGTGTGATGTGTGTAACAGGAATGTAAATAACAGAATAGTAAATATCAAGAAAGTAATTATCTCGAAAATGATCAGATCACGAAGAGTATTACTTTGGGCTTCGAATCCGCTTGGTATATGATAATGTTAAGTATTAACCAAGACCTGGCTTATCAAAATCCACTTGTATAAAGACGTATAAGCATCAAGAGAAGTTTGATTAAAAAGGTTTTACGGTCTTACGCTTTGAAATCAAGAACACTCACAAGTGTAAAGACAGATTTAGATAATAATAAAATCCCACCTGGAAGGTGGTTTTAAGAGCAAATAGTTAGGCATAAACATACCATTAGATTAATATGTTAAACATTAACAAACACCAAACTTCATCTTCACCCTAGCAATACAAAGAGTTTAGCCACGAATGGCCATACTAACTAGCGTAACGCTGAGTTTCGTAGGCTCCCCTATTGCGGACAAAGAGGGGGAGCCTCTCTACTCTCTACTCTAACTATGAAATACTCTCTTTGGAATAGTGTCTTGAGGTATGGAAAGGTGTGTGGAATGAAGAACCCAAGCCTCCTATTTATAGGCCTCAGAATGAGCAATGCACGGCCGTGCATTGGATTGCACGGGCGTGCAAACACCTCGGGAATCAAACAGGGTACAGGGGACAGTGTATTGGAGCCTTGGGAAGCAAGTTGGGCAATGCACGCCCATGTATTGGGATGCACGGCCATGCATCCCTCCCTTGCTGCCCAGTTTTGTGTTTTAGCTTCTTGTTGACTATTGTTGACCTTGGTTGCCTTCTTGGGGGTCAAAGCTCGGTAATGATCCTTCTAGAAGCTTGGTTTCTTGGTGATTTTGATTGATTTTAGCTTTGTTTATCTTTAAGACACCGAATAACCTACAATTATAAAATATAAACGTTTTAAGTATCAATTGCAAGGTTATTATTCAATTAGTACCATAATATGGGGATTATTATGCATGCAAAACATGTATAAATGATGGCACATCATAACACCTCATACTTAAACTTTGCTTGTCCTCAAGCAAACTCATGCATGATCAGACCCATAACTAAAAGCTTTACAAAAGGTAATGAAACCCCCAAGTAGTTGGAAACTCCGGGATAACTCATGATTCGCTTTATTCTATTTTTGGGTGATGGAATCCATGACAAGCCTACTAGAACTTCAATTATGCATAAACCTTCACTCCTCACAATGTTCACTCCTCTAGGGTTGTATATGTGTGGATAATGTAAGTTAAGTGGAACACTCAAGTTCGAATCGAATTATGCAATGGTCATAAGCTTGTATGCAAATCAAGTCTCCACCAATTAACTAAGTAGTATGCATGAATCAAGAAGACTTTAAAAGGGTTTTAATGTGGCTAAGAGTAAAATAAAAGGGTTGAAAGTGAAAATATTTTTGGGTTTTTAGGGATTTTAAAGTGTTTCAAGGGCTGCAGCTAACGTGAAACACACAGCTACGGCTTTGTAGAACCAAAGACTGATTGCTTCTAAATTATTCTAAGTACAAATGCTGCTGATAGGCTTATCAGAAGCATTCAACACATGTTGTTGCTGATAGGCTTATCAGCAGCATTCAACACATGTTGCTGCTAATAGGCTTATCAGCAGCATTCAACACTTGTTGCCGCTGATAGGCTTATCAGCAGCATCATTCTCATTCTTGCTGCTGATAGCTGTGTTCCTTGAAGACAAATCATTGCAGCTGACTATCCATGCCAAGCATCACTGACAACTTTCTGCAAAAGCGACTGACACACTCAAAGCAGAAGGAACCTCAATGGTGCAACCAATGACGGACGACAATGCTCTTCTCCAGACATGCAAGCAATAATGCATAAAGAAGACGCTTCAATAAAGTTAACTAGGTTTAGACTAAACGTGTAATAATTAGCTATATTCATCAGATCAACGGTCTGTGTTAGATCTGATACTTAGAATCAAGGGTCTGTCCTGATTCTAAGTTAGTATAAATACTGTGTAAACACTTCATTGTAAGTGTGCTTCTTCACTGAGTTTTCATTTGTAATCGTTTATTCACAAAGCTTAATACAACAGTGTTCTTATTGGTATTCATTCTGTTTACTCGATTATACTTGTGTAGTTGTTATTGTTTCCGCCAATCTCAACTAAGAACAAAACCATCTTGTACTTTCACGATCCTACAAGTGGTATCAGAGCTTTGGCTCAGATTAAACAAACTCACACTTGTTTAATCATGTCTGGTTCTATTCTAAACTTTATCTTTGATCAAGTCACCCAAAATCACAAAACAAAAATGGCACAAAGCAATGGTTTTGAAGACATCGGCAGCATCAACCGACCACCAAGGTTGGTATCTGGGGAAGACTACGACATGTGGAAAAATCGCATGGAAAGCTTCTTCTGTTATCAGGAGTATGGAATGTGGAAATCCATCAGGGATGGACCATACACTCTCATGGTAGCCTCTGCTGACTCTGGAGGACCATCAGTCCCGAAGGAGCCCTCCAAGTACTCAGAAGAGGACATAAAGAAGATGGAGGTGGACTTCAAGGCACTAGGAGCTATCTAAATGTGCCTTCCAAATGAAGTTTTTCATAACTTCAGAAGTTACAAAACTGCTAAGGAGTTATGGGAGACTCTCGAGAAGATGTTTGCTGGCTCAGAAGAAGTCAAAGAAAACATAAGGGACATCCTGAAGCAGCAGTACGAAAACTTCGTCTGGAAGGAAGGTGAGTCCCTAACTGTTTTATATAACAGATATACTTATCTTGTAGGTGAGTTGCAGTGCTCAAAAGTGAAGTTGGAAAATGAAGATATTCTCAAGAAATTCATCAGATCTCTACCTAGTTGCTAGACACTCTACACAGTGTCCATCAGAAGAACTAGGAATCTGAAGACTCTTCAGATGACTGAGCTATTTGGCATTCTCAAAACCTATGAATTAGAAATGATTCAGGCCAAGGAAAGGAGCTCAAGCTACCAAACAACCTCTACATCCAACACCACCTCGTCTGCTTTTCACTCTGAGCACTCAGGTCCTAGTACTAGCAACTACTATCCTCCCATAGTCACACATCCTCAAACTCCTACCTCTAAAACAAACACATCACCATTTCTTCTTGAAGCTCCTTCTCAAGCCTCAACCACTGCTGCTTTTGTTTCTGAAAACTCAAGCAACATGTAATTTATCAAGGAGGATCTTAAGTATTTCCATCCAGATGATCTAGAAGAAATGGATATACAGCACTCGTATGCCATGCTCTCTATAAGAGCAAAAAGGTTCTACTCTAGAACCGGAAGACCCATTCCAAGCAACAGCTCCAACACCAGAGTTGGCTTGGATAAAAGCAAATTGAGATGTTACAACTATAACCAACTGGGTCACTTTGCTAGAGAATGCAAGGAACCTAGGGCAAACCCAGCAGCTCACCAAGCCCAACAACAACAGCAACAAGCTACTCCTCCAGCTCAATTGCAGCTTGTGCAGCTGTTGGAACATCTGACTTTGACTGGAGCTTCCAGTATGAAGATCTGCCTGCTAACAACCAAGCTCTTATGGCAGACACAACTGAGATACCGCCTCAGGTATATGAACATCTATGTTCCCAAGCCTGTATTGATAAGGTTTTAGGCTACAGAAAGCATAATCAAAACCTCATAGATCAAAATGAAGAGTTTCATCAAATGAAATCTGAATTCAAAAAGGTCGAAGACAGTTACAAAGAAAAAATTAACTGCTTAAAGAAAGAGATTTCATCATTAAAACATGAACAAACCAATCTTGAAACTCAGATTGATGATCTACTGGCCAGATTAAAAGCTACCAGAGCAGAATTGGCAGAACAAAAAGTTCATGTCGACAAATATGAATTTGCATCCAAAAAGCTGCAAAGACTTTTGGATGCTCAAATTCATGAAAAGGTAAAAATTGGTCTGGGGTATCATGCTGAACAATATCAAGCCGTTGCACCTCCTGCTGACTACGTTGCCATCCATGAACCAAGCTTCAATCTTGCAAATCTTGATATGGCCAACAGAAATCTTGATCCTTCTAAGGATGAACCTTTGGTACAAGAATGCACTACCTCATCAAAGTCTGATTCAACTTGCTCAGACTCCACTGAAACAAGTGAAGCTTCATATTTGGTACAAGAATCCACTACTTCATCTCCTCCTGCCCCTAAAGTCATTCTGACTAAAGATGAAGTCCCCATTATCCATTCAGCACCAGTACCAGCCATTTCAGTACCAGTTCCTACACCATTCAAACAAATCAAAATTAGCTATCCTCCAAAAGGTAGGAAGCTAAATACTGAAAAGGGCCAGTCCTCATCTTCAGTCCAGCCAAGGAAGGTGTTTGACATATGTCATGCGCCTGGAGAAAGGGTTCCATATGTTCAAAATACATTGGAAGAAGCTACTTTTGAGCACAACAAAGCTCACCCTTGGAATTTCAAAGACCTTTTCAAAAGAAAGGATTATGTGTATCTTTCAAGGGATAAACTGGCAAAATCATGTTTTGTCTGTGAAAAATATAACCACACTGCCAGCACCTGCTTCTACTACCTTCAGCAGCAAAGAAAACTCAAGCAACATGCTTTTGAGAAGACAAAGAAGAACAAACAGGTAAGAAGTTTTGAAGCTAAGACAACTCAATTCAGAAAATCTCTTTCTCCACCAAGGGAGCAGTTGTCAAAACCTCAACAATCTTGCATCATCTGTGGAGAATCAGACCACTTTGCTGCAAATTGTAAGTCTAATCCTTTCAATCAGATTCTTCTTCCAACCCCAGTTATACAAAAGCCTATCAATAAGGTGAAGAAGGATAAGCATACATATGTTTCTAAGCCATCAGCAGCCAAAATAACTGCTGCTGATCGAGTAAAGCCCAAGCAACCAAAAGGAAAGCCTTCAGCAGCAACAAAGTCTGCAGCTGCTCAAGTAAAACCATCAGCAGCAACAAAATCTGCTGCTGATAAGCCAAAATCCTCAGATACAACGTCTGCTGCTGAAAAGACAAAGAAAGCTGGAAAACCACCAACTCAACAATGGAAGGTAAAGAAACCACCAAGCATCATCATCGGTTCAGTTGAGTGCGTCTATCCTTTGTTGTAAATATGTCTGTCTTAAAAGTAAAAAAAAAATAATAAAAAATATATAATAAAAGTTATAACTCAGCAGCATCCTTTTGGCTGCTGACAGGTCTGATCTTCAGCAGCAAAGAATTTTCCCCTGACTGCTTTAACTTATCAGAATGAACAAGTTTCCTACGGATAGCTTCAAGACTGTCAGCAGCAACATCCTTGCTGCAGATCATTGCATCTATCAGCAGCAATTAAGTTTACTGCTGACAAACTTAACCTTCCGCAGCAACCAAAGTTGCAGCGGACAGGCTTATTCATCCACAGCAACCAAGTTTGCTGCTGATGGGTAAACTTAAGTCCAAATTAACCTTTACCCGCTGTAAAAGATATTAACGTCAGTCTTTACCATGACTGCCTCGGTGTATTACAGCTGTAACAATAAAAGGTAAATAAGGTTGTACTGTACAAGTCATTTTGCTTTTTCTCTCCTCTGCCGTTATAAGAACAAATCAAATTTTCTTTACCACCTCTTCACATTCAATTCAACCCTAAGTCCCCACCACATTCAAAGCTCTCCATATTCTCCATATTCTCAAGTCTCCACCATACTCAAACCATCCCTCCAAAATCAAACGGCTATGGCAGATATCAACAATCCAGATGACAAGTTTTCCCCATACCATAACCTAACAACATACCTCACCAAAGAAAAGAAATCCGAAGGATTTGACGATATGATCGATTTCTTATGTCGATCAAAGATCTACTTTGCCCTCACCACCAACCCCTACCATATATATCCCTCATATAGAGGATTTCTGGAGTACCGCTGTCTACTCTACCGAATAGGGGATTCCCCAAATCAAAGCCAAAGTAGATGGCTAGAATATCACCATCTTGGAAGCCACACTCAGAAACATCTTAGCTTTAAGATGAGGGAGCAACGATCTCATACTCGAAGGACGAATATATGAGGACCTTTGTCTCCATTGGATACACTGGAAATCAGACCGAGTATACCATCGAGAAGGCGCTGATGGGCCCTCCATGGAAGTATCTCTGCCACACTCTTCTCCAATGCATATCTCAGAAGAGGAGTGGATGGCATCAGGTGAGCTCTGCACTTGCCTCCGCCTTCCATGGTATGATCACTAACCAAGGCTTCAACTTTGAACACCTCATCTTTGAGGGTTTGAGATATAACATTCAAGAGGGTGCAAAGCAGCAATTCTTTATGTACCCAAGATTCTTGCAGGAAGTTTTCAATCAAGAACTAAAAAAACTTTCAAAACCTACAAGAATCTACATCATGTTGGGTCATAAAAATAACATTTTTCAAAGCATGAGGATTGTTTCCAAAAAGTTCTCGGGGGTCAATGTTCCATTGTTATCTACAATGCTGAACATGCAAAGAACCTCGGGTGACAGTTCAGCAATTCCAGCTGATACTGATCCCACACCCTCCACCTTACATCCTAAACAACAATCTGCTTCTACCATTCGAACCCCTGTGCATACTACTAAGGATGCACAGGCACAAAAATTACTTACACATCTTTTGGATGTTATCGTTCAACCGAAACACAGGGCCCCGGTTGCAACAACTTACACTAGAAAAAGGGGTAAGAGAACTCCTTCTTCTCTTGCCTCCAAGGCCCAAACCCAACCTAACAGCCCTCACTCAGACTCCTAACATTCTGATGAGAATATCATAACGGAAAGCCACATTATTAGGGAGACTTCTTTGGATGTCTCTCTATTAGGATCAGGATCACTTCCCGGATCTGTAGAACAGCCCCCTGAGCCCTTCCTTTCTCTTCTGAACTTAAGTGCTGAGGAACCTGATCAAGATGATGTACCTTCTCCAACTACCACTATCTCGGAGGTACTGATTGATCTTGCTTACAACACACCCAACCCAAGTTCTTCTACCCTGAAGGACCACTCTAGGAGTTATGAAAGAGTGTATGTGGAAGAGGCTGTCACTACTGCTGGTCCATCAAATGACTAGGAGAACAGTGACAACATTGCTAAGACTCAACCACGGCAACTCACAGTGAGGATGCTTCCTTGGAAACTCCCCTCACTGAGAGGAATCCCAGGCGCCAAGAAACCATGGGTGATGGGGATGAAGAGGCTAGGCCTAAGGCCCCATCTGGATCCAAGGATTCCACAACTGTGGATGAGGACAGACTGAAACTTCATAACCTGGAATTGACGGCCAGGGTGGCTATGCTAGAGGCTAAAGTGTCCAAACTAAGACACCAAGTCTCTATGCATGAAGCCCATCAATGCCCAACTGTACCTTCTCCCTCTCTTGTATCAGTGGTCACCCAAACTGATGTTTATTTGTCCACTGATGCAACCAAAAAGGGGGAGATGGTCCCAATGGAGGAAGACACAGACAGTCTTGACGACTGGATTCAAGAGCAGGCTGTTTTTCAATGTACACTTTTCAAGCCAGCTTTTGTACAGGTCCATGACTTGCCAGCTTCAGATAACGAAGAAGAAGAAACAATTGAAGACTGGAAGTTAGTCGTCAGGGCTGTTGATGAGGTGTTGAATGAAGCTGAAGACAAAGAACAAAAATATACAGCTTTTAGCATCCTCCCTGAAGCAGCAGCCATCATAAGTCAATCCATTACCCCCCAACTCTTTCAAACTTCACAGAAGCTAGAATTTGACTCCATTCTAGCTTGGGGGTATGATGGATCGGCTGAGAGATTTTGGATTGGATTGGAGTTTAGTGGAGTAGATGAGCTAAACTGGAACTCTCTCAATGCCCTCCAAGTCCTACAACTGTATTTAACTAACTGCATCAACACTTCATCAGATCTCTCAGTAGAACTTGCCATTGGCAGGTTCTATGACTTGATGGGGGATAATCTACCCAACTTCGAAAGACTCATACAAACAGCAAAACGGGTAGCTTATCCTGAATCTTTGGCAGCAGCAGAAAGAAAACTGACTCGTAGAAGACTTGAAATTATAAGGAGCAGTCTTCTCACTAAAGAAGAAGTTTGTTGCTTAAGAAGATTTCTGTACTCCTTCATTGTCAAAGACTTAGATGTGCTGGGATGGATAAGCACTAAGTCTCTAGACCACACCTTCTTACTGAGCAACGGCTCCTCTCTCACCATCAACACCAGGAACATCCTGTCACTTCCTACAGACTTTCTCTACAAGATCTTTCAACTCAGGGCAAATATCTGCAATGTCAACTCCCTTGAAAGCTAGGCAATGATAGCTACTGTCAGAGCCGATCTTGAACAAGAAGGAAGAATTACTGAGGAGGTATATGTGTCAAACTCTGACACTGATACTGACTCAGCTTCCCCTCGAGTAGACATCTTTGATGCAGCATATGAGTCAAGATCAACTATCAAACAAATGCTGAAAGAATTCACAGGTCCTGAGTGCAAATCGGATGAAGCCAATGACCTTCCCTTGTTCACCTCTCATTGTGCCAATGAAGCTGAGGCTGAGATCCCAATAGCAGCACCATCATCTGCTGTTGTGGTCAGTGAAGCCGAAGCAGAGGCATCCAATATAAACAAGGGAAAGGGAATTATGACAGATGAAGATGAAGAGAGATTGCTAAAAGAGAAAAGAGAGAGGGAAGAGAAGAGAAGAAGAGGAGGAGATGGCTGACATTAAAAAGGCTTAAGAAAGAAAAACAGCCATTCTCCTCAGAGAACAAACCATCCAGCTGTATGCTAGACAGCTGGATGAACTGAAAAGAAAGATTCCTGCAGTTGACCATATTGAAGAAGATGCAGCTCTTGCTCTTCAACTGCAGGAACAATTTAACAGAGAAGAGGAAGAATTGGAGAAGAAGAAGAAAGAAGAAGCTAAGTTCAGAATAACCGATTATGAACTAGCCAAAGAAATGAGGGATGAGTGGGTAAAGGCTCTAGTTTCTCAAGGTGAGGATGCAGGCTACCTTGAGAAACTATCAAATAAAGAAATCTACAGAGCCTTCATGGGTCAGCAAGGTCAATTGGCAAAGAAGAAACAGGCTGAAGAAGAAGAAAAAGCCAAACAAAAGTCCAAAAAGACCATTGCCTTTAATAAACGGACCCATGAAGAAAGGAAGGTCATGATTGACTTCCTTAAGGCTAGAGGAGAGAATGGAAAGAGGCTAGGTCCCATGAACCTGCAAGCCCTCTACTTCAAAGTCAAGAAGGATGAGGAAGAAAGATTGGGGAAGAAGGGCTCCAAGAAAAGGGTACCTATTCAGGAAGAAGAAGAAACAAAAGCAAAGAAACCCAAGCCTTCTCCCTCACCTACCTCTTCCTCAGTCCAACAACCTTCCACTCTCCTCCTCAAACCTTCCACTCCTCCACCCAAAAAGTCCAAACTGTAGATGCATAATATGTCCCTAATCCCTTGTAATATGTATTTCATCTATGTTTAATGTAATTATTTGATGTATTAATGAAATTACATGTTTATCCTTAATGTTTACTCATATATAACGACTGTGTATTAAATGATCTGATAAATATCGATAACGTTGATCAATCGTGCTATTGAAAGGCCCATTCGCACGAATGGATCATGAGAATGATCCATTCGCGCGAATAGATCATGAGAATGATTCATTCACTAGAATAAGTCATGAGAATGATTCATTCGTACGAATGAACCATTCTAATGATTCATTCTTACGAATGAACCATTCTACTGATTCATTCGCACGAATGAGTCCATTCACATGGCTCATTCGTACGAATGGCCTCAGCACTATATATAGAACTTTCACTTCATGAGCACATATACAACACATATACACATAGAGAGACTGACCAGAGCAGAACCAACAGAACACACACAAACTCTTTGCACCCGCATTGTCGAATCTCTGATTGAGAGTTTCCAGGTCTTGTATCCAAATTCTCTACACCAAAGGGTCGATAGAAACCTTCGTTTCGAAGTCTAATCCGCTCATTTCTCTCGACCCGATCAGTGTCATAGATTGGATTGCCAATCAAATCGGATTCCGCACGATTTGGTTCGGTTAATGTGTTGAATCATTGGATCAAGGTAGATCCCGATCCAACAAAGTGGTATCAGAGCCTGATTGTGCTCTAGATTCAACATAGAAAATCTAATCTTGCTTTTAATCTTGCTTTTTCTAGCTTCTTGAATGTTATAAAGATCACTTGATCGTTGTTTAGCCACGCTCAAATCTTGTGTTTATTGCTTCTGAGTGATCTGATCGTTTCAGTTTCCAGATCTGATAAAAGGCTCAATCATTGGTGCTTTTTGGTGCAAAAAAGTCAAACTGCCCTCTGTCGTACGAATGGCTACTATGATGAACTTCATTCGCACGAATGGCTCCTACCATTCGCACGAATAGATCAAGTCTCCCGCTCATTTGTTCAAGCTTCCAATCGCACGAATAGAGAATTCCATTCGCACGAATAGAAAATTCCAATCGCACGAATAGAGAATTCCATTCGCACGAATAGAAAATTCCAATCGCACGAATAGAAAATTCCATTCGCACGAATAGACCCATTCGCATAAATCTCTTCTGAATTTTTTTAAGTGTCGAAAAACTTCGTTTTTTACCATGTCGGACTTAGCCTTTGTTGCCAGTCAGAACAGTAAAATCCAAAACTTGTTATTAATCGATAATGAAGCTGGAAATGCTAACAAGGCTCCAAAACTCATGACAATGGACGAATATCATCACTGGAAAAACAGGTTTGAGATACACATTAATGGAGTTGATACAAACTTATGGATGATGTTAGAGAATGGATATCAGAAAGTGTTGAGTGAGGATGGAACTCCTGTTTTGCTTTCCCTTTTAAGCGAACAACAAAGAAAAGATTATGACTTAGAAAAGAAGGCATATGCTATCCTATCTCAGGCCATATCAAGAGAAATATTTCATCAATTCAGGCAGTTTACATCTTCAAAATCTCTGTGGGTTGCCTTAGAACAACGTCACGAAGGAAATGCTTCGTTGAAAGCTATCAATGCTAAGGCCATTAAGAAGGAATTTGATAATTTCATGTATATTGGGAATGAGTCCTTAGATGATCTATTTGAGAGATTCTATCACTTGATGAGTGAATTGCATGCCCATGAGATCAAAACAACGAAAGAAGAAAAGGTTCAATGCATGGCAGATGCGCTACCACCAAAATGGGATTCATTCTTGATGGTTCTCAAACAGAACAATACTCTTGAAACCATTAATATCAATGAATTTCTTCAGAAATTGAGAGAACAAGAGGTGATGAATAAGTGGAAGTTAAAGAGAGGCGTACAAGCTCAGGATCCTTCATTGTACTATTCCACATCAACTCAACAAAATGCTCCTTTGCAGACTGCGTTTGTATCAAACATGTCAAATGTTTCAGCCAGCCAGTCTTCAACAGCTCATGCTTCAGTTTCATCAAGCTCGGTTCCACAGCAGGGAAATACTGCTAGTACTCCTCCACCAAGCCCCATTAAATTGCAAACAGACAACTTCGACAAGGTTACTATCGAAGTGGCCAAGGAACACATGGCACTGTTGTCTACCGTTGTCAATTCATATGACAGTCTTGTTGCTGGACAGGTTGGAAACAGTCATCTGACAGCAGAAGACTATGCTCAGATTGATAAGGATGAAATGGATCGAATTGATATAATGTGGGCTCTTGCAAGTGCAGTCAGAAGAGCGAGAGATTATGTAAAAGGACAGGAAAAACTCTCGAAGGTAACAAAGACACTACTTATGGTTTTGATCTGTCTGCTGTTGTTTGTTTTAACTGTGGTGAGAAAGGGCATTTTGCTAGGCAATGTGAAAAGCCTAAACAGACTAGAAACCGCAACCCTTTCAACAATCGTCAAAGCCAACCGAAGCCACAAACTCAAAATACAAAAACAAACATTGTTCCAGTTACTCTTGCACAAGATAAGGGCACTTCAAGTGGAACAAAAGCTATGGTTGTTCAAACTGATGAGACTGTTGATTGGTCTTTTAAATTTGGAACTGATGGCAGTTCAGGGGATAGAGCTTACATGGCAAAGGCTGTAGAAGTCAATGAAGAATCAGATTCTGATGCTGAGAGAGAGATTGCTTCAGAAAGTTCATCAGCTGCAGACGACACATCTTCAAACAGTTCTGGCTTCACAGCTGAGAATGAAGATAAATCATCTGTTGTCTCTTCAAGTCAATCGACAGCTGATGTGGATGATAACAATTCCTCTTCTGAATCTACCTGTAGCTGTGCTTTTATGGTAAAAACATCCACAGGCATTCAGGTAAATTCTGATAGTTTTGAAAATGAGTCTGAATCTCAACCGTGTTTAATTTGTGATGAACTTGAGAAGAAAGTTGAGACACTTAAAAGTCACAACACAGACTTAATTACTGATTTAACTGCTTGTCTTGAAGCAAACCTTGTTTTAAAGGGAAACGAACTTGCCTTCAAAAACAAAATTGATCTTTTAAATAGGCAAGTTCATGAATTAGAAATCTGTGTTATCAAAAAACAAAATGCCATCACCTTTTATTTAAACACGATTGATGAAACAAAGAAAAAGCTGGCGCTTGTCGAATGTGATTATGAAACTTTAAATCAAAAGCTGAAAAGTTATTCAAATTCTTCTTACCTTCTTGATTACATGATTTCACGTCGTCCAGGAAAGAAAAATGCTGGAATGGGGTATAAAAATTGTCCTCCACCGGTGTTGAATACTATGGTAAACACACCGGATGATAACCCAATCATTGACTTTAAGGTCAAAACGCCACTTGTCGTTGATCCAACCGAAAACAAAATTCCTCAACCAAAGGTTAACGATAATGGTGCTTCGACCTCGAAGTCCCAGTGTGTTGATGGAATGGTAGAAGAGTGGGACGAAGACGACGATGAGTGTCCTACTCGTGGTTTGGGACACAAAAACTCGTCTGCTCCACAGAATGACAGCATTTGTATTTCAAAATCTGTTTATAAAAATGTTTTTAAAATTAAACCAACCAATTGCCGTCCATCTTATCCCACTACTTCTGATCAGAAGAGTCAAGTAACCAAAGCCTCAATCAAAAAGGTTAATTTTGTTAAAGCTGGAGAGTCTGTTCAATCAAACAGGTCACTCTCTTCAGCTGAACAAAAAGAAGCAAAGGCTGGTGGTTCAAAAACTCACCAAAGTGAAAATCAATACAAATCTTCGAGGTTGATTGAGCGGAGATACTGTTTTGAGTGCGGTACAAAAGGACACGTTGTTGTCAACTGTCCTTATCTTCAGAAGCCAAGTAAAAGAGTTAACCATTTTCCAGAAAATAAACAAAAGTTTTTAAAGTCAAAATCTAACTCTTTTACCCAACAACAAGTTCATCAAAAGAAAGTTAAACAAAAGATGCATGACTTGTTGGTCTCTGATTCGAGTTCCACACCTGTACAAATCGTTAAGCAATCCACTGTTTACCACAAACAGTCGTTGCACAACCAACATGTGTGGAAAGCAAAATCAGACGATGCTTCTGACGACTGTACTTCAAAGTCAAATGGTTGTTCCAAAAGTCCACAAGGACAGTGGATGGATTGTACTGTTGTAGATGAGTCTGGGAAACCCAAGACCGTAAAGGCTTGGGTTCCTAACCTAAACTAATTACTTTCTTTCTTGTGCGGGTTGTCCTTTACAATCCTATTAGCAATAATTGGATTGTTGATAGTGGGGCATCCAGGCACATGACTGGAAACTTAGCTCTCCTTTTCGACGTCAGAAATATCAAAGGGGGCTATGTTTCATTTTCAGGCGATAAAGGTGGTTTTATCTCAGCTCAGGGAACACTGTCTAATGGAGCTGTCAGTTTTGAGAAGGTCAACTTTGTCAAACAGTTGGATAACAACTTACTTTCTGTTTCTCAAATCTGTGATAAGGAGTTCAAGGTTCTTTTTGATGACAAGCATTGTTATATCTTGAAAAAGGAGTTTATGATTCCAGAAGACATGGTGATTATGTCTGCTCCAAGAGTGAATGACCTTTATATTCTTGACATGTCACAAGCATCATCCTCAGTGTCCACAGCATCATGTTTTTTTCAAAAGCCACTGAGAAGGATTCTATTTTATGGCACAAAAGAATGGGACATCTTAGTCTCAGAAAAATGAATCATTTGGTGCACAAAAATCTTGTTGAAGGAGTCACTGTGAAAAGTTTTCATCTTCCTGACGTGTGTGTTTCTTGAAAGAAAGGCAAACAAACCAAGAAATCTCACAAACCCAAATCTCAATATTCCATCACTATACCACTAGAGCTCTTACACATGGACTTGTTTGGTCCTATCAACCGGAAGAGCATTGCTGGAGACTTATATTGTTTGGTTGTGACGGATGAGTATTCGAGATATTCTTGGGTGATGTTCTTAAAAGAAAAATCTGAGACTTTTGAATATGTGGAGATTCTGATTACCAAATTGGAGTCTCTGTATAAGTTAAAGGTTAGGAGGATCCGTTCTGACAATGGTACTGAATTTAAAAATCACCTTATGGAAACTTTCTGTCAAAAACTTGGTATTCATCATGAATTCAGTGCGCCATATGTTCCACAAATGAACGGTGTTGCTGAGAGAAAGAATCGGACCTTGATAGAAGCGGCAAGGACTATGCTCGCTGACTCACACTTACCCGTGCAGTTCTGGAATGAAGCTATTGCTAATGCGTGTTACACGCTCAACCGGGTTCTAGTTGTCAAGCGTCACGATATAACTTACTTTGAATTGTTGCATCGACGGAAACCGAACTTACAGTATCTTGAACCGTTCGGCGCTCCATGTACCATGTTGAAAAAAGATGCTCATGGCAAGTTTAACGAGAAAGTAGAGGAAGGTTACTTCTTAGGGTACAGCACTCCAAATAAAAGAGTTTACAACAAAGCTTCTGGAAATGTAGAAGAATGGTACCATGTTGATGTTCAAAAGTATACCTCTCCTGCTGCTGGAAAAGGTCTTCCTTGGATGTTTGATTATGAAGAACTTTTTGCCTCGTTTAATCTTCCTCCAGAATGTTCAGATGAGGAGGTTGCTGTTCAAATGATGTATGATGCTCAAAACGCACCTGATGAACATGTGCAACCTACTCCCTCATCATCTGACATTCCTGAGTCCTCCAGTAACACACAAGTCACACAGGATGATGACTCTTCTTCTTCTTCTTCAGAGTATGAGGGTTCTCGACAAGAAATAGACTAGGTGATTGAAGATCCTTCCCATGATGTTGTACAATTGAGTGATGATGTTTCACATTCTGTGGCAATTGAACAGAGTATCACAAACCTTGATCAAACTGTTGAGGTTCCTGCTCATCCTGTGGGTAGGATTGATAGAATTCATCCTCAACAGAATATTATTGGTGATCCCACATCTGGTGTCAAAACTAGGGGTCAGATCAACTCTGGAGTCTACTCAGAAATCATGGAATCTGGTGTGGTCAACGATTGTGCGCATTCATGTTTCGTCTCGCAAATCGAACCACGGTTTATAACAGATGCTTTAAAAGAAGAATCTTGGGTAAATGCAATGCAGGAAGAACTACTCCAATTTCAGAAGCTCGGAGTTTGGAAGTTAGTTGATTTACCAAAAGGAGCTAAGAAGATTGGTACTCGATGGGTTCTTCGTTGCAAAAGGGATGATCAAGGAATAGTCATAAGAAATAAGGCTCGTTTGGTCGTTCAGGGATTTAGGCAAATTGAAGGTATAGATTACAATGAAGTGTTTGCACCGGTTGCTCGTCTGGAAGCAATTCGAATTTTTCTTGCTTATGCATCCTACAAAAGGTTCAAAGTCTATCAAATGGATGTAAAGAGTGCTTTCCTTCATGGAGAAATCAGTGAAGTCGTATACGTCAGTCAACCTCCCGGGTTTGAAGATCCTATGCATCGTGACCGTGTCTACAAATTGGACAAGGCACTGTACGGATTGCACCAAGCTCTGCGAGCGTGGTACGAGACACTTTCCACTCATCTTCTGAACAATGGATTTAGAAGAGGTGTCATCGACTGCACGTTGTTTATTCGAGAAAAGGGTGGAGAACTTTTAATGGTACAGGTATACGTGGATGACATTATTTTCGGATCGACGAATGATGTTCTATGCAAAGAATTTGAAAGAGTTATGCAGGACAAGTTCGAGATGAGTTCCATGGGAGAGATGAAGTTCTTTCTAGGGCTACAAGTAGATCAATCTGAGACAGGGATTTTCCTTCATCAAACAAATTATGTTGGAGACATACTGAGCCGATTCAGTATGACTGATGCCAAACCTGCTGGTACTCCTTTGGCGATCAATCACGGGATTTCGCCTGATGACAAGGGGGAGTATATTGATGCTACTCTCTATCGAGCCATGATCGGATCTCTCATGTATCTCACGGCATCTCGACCAGACATCATGTTCGCCACGTGTCTCTGTGCCCAATATCAGTCAAAACCAAAAGTCTCCCACTTAATTACTGTCAAAAGGATTTTTCGTTATCTGAAGGGTACTCCTGATCTTGGATTATGGTACTCTAATGATGATAACTTTGAGCTTACTGCATATAGTGATTCTGATTATGGTGGTTGCAAAACAGACTTCAAGTCTACATCTGCAGGGTGTCAGTTCTTTGGAAACCGTCTTGTGACATGGCAATGCAAAAAGCAGACTTCAGTGGCTACATCTACATGTGAAGCTGAATACATCGCTGCTGCCAGTTGCTGTTCACAGATTATCTGGATTCAACAGCAACTTCGGGACTACGGTTTGCAATTCTCTAACACTCCTATTTATGTAGATAATTCTGCTGCCATAGCTATCACTAAGAATCCGATTCAGCATTCAAAAACCAAACACATCGGCATAAAATATCACTTCATTCGTGATTGTTTTGAAAAGAAACTGATTGATATGGTTCAAATTAACACTGATTTCCAAAAGGCCGACCTCTATACAAAAGCCTTTGACAAACCAAGATTTTTATTCTTGTTAGAGGTAAACGGCATGAAAAAGAAGGATGACGTTGTTCCGAACCAAGAGTCGAGTCAATAATCATTTTTATCAATTACGTTCATGTATATATTTTCTTTCTTGCGTTTATTAAAAATCTCAAAAACTCAAAAAGATTTTTCATTTTAAGATTTTAGGGGGAGAAAATGTCAGTAAGAAAATGATCTCTCGCTGAGAAAAATGATAGTACACAGACGCTAGTTATCTGAGACTCCAAAAAGATTTTCTAAATTGTGTACAGTTATTTGTGTATAGTTTGTTTTTTTTTTTTTTTTTTTTAAAAAAAATTTCATTTTTGTACAGTCTAAAACCCAAAAACATCTGAAAAACTCAAAAATGAGAAATCGTATCCAACCTTTGGGAAGTGATGGCACACTAACCATATGTATGAAGCACATTGCATTTAATGTCATAGTGAATAGTCACACTAAGTCGACATGTGATGCATTGATAGGCTTATCTTACTGAATCTCGACCATTGATGATCAATCTATACCATATTAGATATTGTCTTGTGAGTCACATAATGGTGAAAGGATTGACGAAAATCAACAATAGAAACTGAAGGTGTTTCTCATTCTGTGCACACCAGTTATCATCGGTTTAATGAGATATCAGAAAGTAGTTATAAAATTAAAAATTAGATTCTGAAGTCGTATACGTGCCATATTGCCTTGTAAATACCTGGTTGAAGCCGTCCATGAAATAAAAGTATGAATCCGAATCCGTATATGTGCCATATTACCGGGTTGCAGCCTGGTTGAAGCCATCAATGGGATAGGATGAACACAAACACCGTTAGCTGCATACGTGCCATATTGCCTTGTAAATACCTGGCTGAAGCCGTCCATGAGCTGATGGCTGTCACTGTGAATACTAAAAAAAAAAAAAAAAAATAAATAAATAAAATAAAATAGAGTAAAGAAGTAACAGGGAATAACTGAGATCTCATGAACTTATGATGGCTGGTTAAGTAAGTTGTGCTGATTTGAAACATTAACATGTTTTGAAAAGTAATTCAAGTCAATTCTTAACTAGTGTGGGACACACAGATAATGGACTTAATCCTTCAAGATCATCTTGTAAGTGTTGAGAAAAGGTATGCATAAGTTTAAGATGGACAAACATATCAATGATCGCATTTTGACTAAGTGTACTTAAAGCTCACATAATTTGCAATGTTGCTGATTGCTATGAGTTTAGTACTGATTCTATGTTCGGATCTTTCTCACAAAAAGATGTGTAAATACCATTCTACAAAATTCAAAATGTCTCAGATCATTGGTCACTAAGTCTGTATGATTTCTCATAAGGATTATTCTTACTAAGACATGCGTGTAAATATCTTGTTAATATCATTTTCAGCATTACATATTCAAAAATCCAAAAAGATTTTACTTTTCCTGAATTTTAGATTATCTGATAAGACTCGAACGACTGTCAGAAAAACAAAATTTGAAAACCGCTTGACTTCCTGATTGATCAAATCGTTCCTTTACTTCATAAACTATTCCAAAACTTCATAATTGATCCCTCACTTCATAATTAAATGTAAATTACTTCATAATCAAATTGTTGTCAAGACCGATGTGGTCGGATACCCCATTTAACTTGAAAAGTTTAATTTGCATAAGGGGATTGTCCCATTCGAACGAATGGATGAGCAAAATGGCTCACTCGTACGAATGGATGAGGAGAATAGCTCATTCACACGAATGGACTGACCAGAATGGTCCACTCGTACGAATGAGTGGCAGAATGAATCAAGTCTAGCTCATTCACACGAATGGACTGACCAGAATGGTCCACTCGTACGAATGAGTGGCAGAATGAATCAAGTCTGGGTCACTTGCACGAATGGACTGACCAGAATGGGCCATTCGTACGAATGAACCAGGCCATCCTATAAAAACGCCATTCATTCGCATTCTCAGCATCATTCGCACAAATCAGAAATCCTTATTCGCACGTCTGTTTGATTAAAATCTGCATTTGAACAAATCTCCGTCCAATCACCGATCTAACGCTTGATTTTTGTTTACAGGTATACCCTCAAGAGATTAATCGTCTGTATACTCGATTCTTGGATGACTTGACTAGATTTAGGGTTCAAAACCAAAAACCAAACCTAAAAACGTAAAAAGTGACTTAATAAACCAATTAAAATGCTAAATATTGGTTGAAAATCATAGTCGAGTGTGTTGGTGTCTTTTTCGGCAAATCTTTTCAAGTCTTGATCGAATTTTTGGACAAGTTGGATCGCGACCCGTCTGTCACACGAATGGACATACTCTTCATTTTCATTCGTACGAATGAACGCTCATTCACACGAATGGAAACTCATTCACACGAATGAGAGCTCATTCACACAAATGAATAGGCAGAATGATCCATTCGCACGAATGAACCCTCATTCACACGAATGAACGCTCATTCACACGAATGAACACTCATTCGCACGAATGAATAGGCAGAATGATCCATTCACACGAATGAACCAACTTTTTGGGTTCATTCGTACAAAGGGAAAATGGTCCAAAAAGTTCATATTTCCAAAATCTTGCATGTACTGATCTGATGTGCTTCATGTTTTTGTGTTTGCAGACTGATCGTTATGGCGCACAGAGCTCCAGTTGTTCTTAAGGCTTCAATAAAAAGCAACATATGTGCGTACATGATTCCTACATCAAAGAATGCACGTCCGTTTGTCGGCATGATCGAGTTTTTATCAAGATCAAGGATTGCTCATGCTATATCCCATCACCGGACTCCATATACGTCGCATCAAAGGGAGTTCTGGGCCTCCGCCGAGATTGACTGCGAGGTATCTCCACCGGTCATACGAGGGAAGATCGCAGGTCAAGATGTGGTTGTATCGGCAGCTCACATTCGCCGATTGTGTCAATTCGGTGATCATCCTGAAGATCCAGTGACACTGGATAAATATTTGGTCCGCGGATGCTTCATGAGAATAAAGTACGATGGGAATGTAGCAGAGGGAGTTTTAAACAAAGCGAACCTCTGTCCGCAGTACAAGTATCTTGGACATGTTCTTCTGCATTGCCTCGGTTCCCGTCGTGGCGGATTTGATGATATGCGCGAAACAATTCAAAGCGCATTCGTTGCACTAGTGTTGAACATTCTGTTCAACTTTTCCGAGATGGTGTTCACGCATCTTAAGGAAAACATCTATCTTAAGGGGGACAATGCGTATCTTATGTACCCCAGATTCTTACAAATGATAATAGATGACCAGCTTCCTCTTCTACCAAGGTCAGACATCGACATGATCAAGCTAGAACACATGACGGATGTCACTCTAAACAGGGTACAGACCTACAGGGGCAGACCAACAAAGCCACCTCACAAACGACTCATTGGACATCTGGCAAATCCTGATTATGTGGCACCAGCAAACAGAAAATGGCGTCACGATAACAGTGATTCTGACAGGGAGGATATTGTTGTACCTCCAGCTGACGACCAAGATGATGACGACCAAGATGGTCAGGGAGATGGTGGCAATGCTCCTAATGTTCCATCTACCGCTGCCACCACCCCCACTGTTGCTGCTATCGATTCTTCCCTTCCAACTAACCCAGAAGACGTTAACCTGGACACCGTCCTGTTTACTGATTCTGAGGACACTGAAGACGAATTTGTAATCAGTCAACAGGGGGCAAGATTGGTCGCAACAAAACGAAAAAGGGGAGCAGATCAAGGAAGCTCAAGGGTTGATGATGACGTCAGGGATGCTGACTTTGTCCCTGACTGTCCACAAGTATCTGCTGCTCCTTCTTCCCAATCTACCCCAGTCAAGAAAGGAAGAAGAAAGAGAATGGCCAAACGCCAAAAGTTTAAACTTGTTAGAAGGACGGAGAGCACCTCTGCTACTACAGCAACTGCCACCAGGTCTGAGGCTCCAATGTCAACATCTATGCCTCAGACACAAACTGTGCCTCCTCCCATCTACACGACTGCTCCTACATCACAGCCATCAACTATTCGAGCTGAATCTTCAATGTCACTGCCGACTGTCTCACTACACGACCAGATCAGTACTTTAAACAGTTTGGTACTTCGTTTACTGTCTCAGAATGAAGAGCAATCAAAGCGTATTGACCAACAGGGCTCGCAGATCAGTCAGTTGACTCTGCAAAATACTGAACAAGCCCAAGCCATCACAAGTCTTTCCACTAGGTGTAATGATCAACAAGCCCTCCTTCTCACGGCTACAAACCAGAATCAACAGTTGTCTAAAACTGTTGATGCACATGCTCAGAGGATACAAAGACTTGAGGAGGAAAGTAAGAAACTGTTGGAAGACTTAGAAAGTAGAAGGGACCCGACACCCAGAATTGAGGGTGCTCGCAATGATGGTGATGATGGTGATTATGGTGACGATGATGATGATGATGACGATGATGGTGATGATGATGACGATGATGATGATGATAGTGATGATGATGACGACAATAATAACAAAGATAAGGATGATGGTGCCAATGCTGGTGCTGCATCAAGTGCTTCAAAGACAGCAGAAGCAAAGGCACGTACAAAGCAAAAATCAGACAAATCAGAAGGCCCATCATCAGATACACAAAAGGGCACTGAAGTTTTGGATGTGATGCCTCTCAAGCAACAACCTTCAAAGTTAACTTATGTGCTTGACATGCAAGGGATCATCCAACATTCAGTTATTTATGACAAAGAGGAAGGGGAAATCGTACACTGCTTGTCAAAAGAACAGATTGCCGAGCTATTTCAAATGAATCCCGACGAAGTCATTACTGAAGAGGCATCTGTTCCTACAACTGATTATCCCTCCTCTGACGAACTAGAAGACGTTGATGAGGTTGAAGTCGAAGACATCACTGATCAAGAATATCCAAAGTACACATCAGTAGATGGTGATGATCTTCCCTCCTTCGTGGACTTATTCACTCAGCAGTCCGACGAGGAGGTCAACCGCATTATCGACAACAAACAGGATGAAGCCGGTCCCTCCACTATTGACATTGACGAGCTGAATGAACGTAAAAGTCAGTGGATGGAATACATGGCCGAATTAAAGAAGAACTCAAAGCCCTCTACTCCAACCAAGTACACTAAAGTTTATCGACTCAAAGGACACAAGTCTGATGGTCGTATAATCAGTTGGGCATACTTCAACGACTTAAGCTGCTATGCTATAAAAAGAGAGAAGGGCATACAATATTTCAGGTACCCTCATGATTTCAAGACGCTGCCCGCATTTGAAGTAAATCAATTGGCGCGTCTAAAGCTTCTATACAGCGAATCTTCCGGTCTATCCGAATGGTTTGAACGTCAATTACAGTATGAATACCGGAAGAAGTGGGTGAACTTCAAGCCACAAATGCCTACACGTTACATTCATAAGGAAAAGGTTCATCCAGTCACCAAGAAGCCCCTAATTGTCTTAAAGTGGAAGCCTCCAACGATCATGAAGAAGATTCCTTTAAGGAAAATGATCCAGGACTTCTCAGATCAGTTCAAATGGTGGTACTATGATGGGCGTACTGGTGAAGCTGTTATAGTGCTTTGTAAAGAAGGGTCATGGGAGACCATCAGGGTCTTTGATCCCTTGTGGCTGACCAACTTGTCTGAACAAGATGTTACAACTTTATACAAGTGTCAGCCGTTTTTTGAAGTTGCAGATATAGACCAGGCGTTGCAGTATGTGAAAGTGATACGTATATGCTTTGCTTTTGACATACACGCCGGGGTCAACTGGAAAACTCATACAAAAGAGATGTTGAAGACCAACTAATGTTAGTTAGGTCATTTTGAAGGGATCTAGGTCCAAGGGGGAGTATGTAGATGCATAATATGTCCCTAATCCCTTGTAATATGTATTTCATCTATGTTTAATATAATTATTTGATGTATTAATGAAATTACATGTTTATCCTTAATGTTTACTCATATATAACGACTGTGTATTAAATGATCTGATAAATATCGATAACGTTGATCAATCGTGCTATTGAAAGGCCCATTCGCACGAATGGATCATGAGAATGATCCATTCGCGCGAATAGATCATGAGATAGATTCATTCGCTAGAATAAGTCATGAGAATGATTCATTCATACGAATGAACCATTCTAATGATTCATTCTTACGAATGAACCATTCTGCTGATTCATTCTCACGAATGAGTCCATTCACATGGCTCATTCGTACGAATGGCCTCAGCACTATATATAGAACTTTCACTTCATGAGCACATATACAACACATATACACATAGAGAGACTGACCAGAGCAGAACCAACAGAACACACACAAACTCTTTGCACCCGCATTGTCGAATCTCTGATTGAGAGTTTCCAGGTCTTGTATCCAACTTCTCTACACCAAAGGGTCGATAGAAACCTTCGTTTCAAAGTCTAATCCGCTCATTTCTCTCGACCCGATCAGTGTCATAGATTGGATTGCCAATCAAATCGGATTCCGTACGATTTGGTTCGGTTAATGTGTTGAATCATTGGATCAAGGTAGATCCCGATCCAACACAAACCATTCCACCCAGCTCCCACTCATCAACAGCCTCCCTTGAAGAAATCCAAACCCACATCTAAACAAGAAGACTCAAGAGACATAGTTGATTGGGTCTATAATCCACAGAATCAAAGGTTTGAGATCTTCAGGGGGAGAACTGGAAGAAGAAGATCTATCCACAGATCTGTTGATGAAGTTCTGCAATTGCCAGATTCAGATCTTGGCAGAATTTTGGAGCTGAGTAAAGCTCATGAGCCTGCAAATGAGGGTGGGAAACTTCTTGTGCTAGCCATCAAACACTACTTCAACCCTAGCAAAGATGTGATCATTGACATCAAACCACTCAAGTCCCACTCTCCATTTGTAAGTTGGTCCTATAATGCTGATTTGGACGAGTTCACTTTAACTGATGTAAGGAAGCAGAAGATGAGATGTTCAAGCAAAACAATCTACAAAATGCCACATAAAGACATTAAGACTCTGTCTGCACTTCCACTGAACAATCCCAGCAAGGATCCAAGAGGCTATGAAGTTGAAAGGATAGTCAGCCACATGCAAAAGCTTCAGCAGCAAAGTGATTAGAAGAATTTTGGTCGCATCAGTCTAGGGGGAGTTTGTAGAACCAAAGACTGATTGCTTCTAAATTATTCTAAGTACAAATGCTGCTGATAGGCTTACCAGCAGCATTCAACACATGTTGTTGCTGATAGGCTTATCAGCAGCATTCAACACATGTTGCTGCTGATAGGCTTATCAGCAGCATTCAACACTTGTTGCCGCTGATAGGCTTATCAGCAGCATCATTCTCATTCTTGCTGCTGATAGATGTGTTCCTTGAAGACAAATCGTTGCAGCTGACTATCCATGCCAAGCGTCACTGACAACTTTCTGCAAAAGCGACTGACACACTCAAAGCAGAAGGAACCTCAATGGTGCAACCAATGACGGACGACAATGCTCTTCTCCAGACATGCAAGCAATAATGCATAAAGAAGACGCTTCAATAAAGTTAACTAGGTTTAGACTAAACGTGTAATAGTTAGCTATATTCATCAGATCAACGGTCTGTGTTAGATCTGATACTTAGAATCAAGGGTCTGTCCTGATTCTAAGTTAGTATAAATACTGTGTAAACACTTCATTGTAAGTGTGCTTCTTCACTGAGTTTTCATTTGTAATCGTTTATTTACAAAGCTTAATACAACAGTGTTCTTATTAATATTCATTCTGTTTACTCGATTATACTTGTGTAGTTGTTATTGTTTCCGCCAATCTCAACTAAGAACAGAACCATCTTGTACTTTCACGATCCTACAGGCTTCATGGATTAAGATGGAAAATACTAGCGGGTCCCTCTACAGTACTCAGATCATGAGGGTATAACTAATCTGAGGGCTCGTTTATGGTTAGATTGCCCTTCTTATCATGTTTAACTCCTCCCTCATTGCGTAGTACACATTGCTGCCTATCTGTATGGTTCTTTCGGCTTGTAACCTAATAGCACCTACTTTGATCAGATGCGTATACTCATGTTGGGAATAAGTTTGATTCTTGCTGCATTTTCCGTTGTGGCTCCAGTTGCCACACTTCACACATTTTCCATATCTTTTGGCTCTTCTTTTGGCCGCGCATTTTGACAAGCCGTAGAATGGTGGTAGTTGTTCTTGCTTGTGCCACCATTTTCTTACATCACTTGTTGCTCTGAAAACTTTCTCTCGGAGTTCAGGTGGTAATTCAGGCTTTGCAAAATGAATACAAGAAAGCAAATTGAAATCAAAAGAATGCATATCCAGCTCTTTAAGGTCTAACCGGTAAAAGACTAACTTCTCTCTTCTCTTTTTCTTTTCTCATTTTTCTATATATTTTTTTAGACAACATATCATCAAGACTAATTTTTCAATAATTATTTTCCTCAAATTCCTTGAAATAATTTTTCCATATCTTCCTTGTAGATCGTTCGGCTGTTTCTTCCTATTACATCCACTTTCTTCTTGTATATTGCAATTCCCTTGAGTGAAACAGATTATTTCCAAATTACCTCAATGGTTGTAAACTTGAAATAACGACATAAGATAGTCTAATATTTGGCCATCTTGAAGACAGTCAGCCAATAACCGGTGTTTACGAAAAGCTGGTTCGGTGATAATTGTGGATAGTAGAAAAGAAAAGTCTAAGGCTCAAAGGGCTATCTAGGCGGATATTGTTTTGGGATTTTGGGTTTAAGGATAATATATAAAGGGTAATAAAGTCCTAGGTGCCTCAATCATATTCATACTTCTACTAGATCACGATCTTTATATATATAAGTTATACAAGTTCTAATTATACATAAAATTCAATCGAAAAACACTCAATATACCAAACTAAAGAGCATGCGAAAAAAATGATATTAATGCTCGTGAAAAGGCTCAGATTATTCTCACATGGAAACGGATGGGATAAGGTTTAGTGAATTATTATGCATAATATCCATTTGTTTCTACTTGCCATGTCTTCATTTTATTTAATTAAGCGCGAACTCGAAGAGATTTAGGTTTTAGGGTTTAAAATTTTTAAAAAATTTTCGGGTTTTTAAGAGAAGTAGGATTTTAGTAAGATTTTAGTCAAATGGGTAGAAAATCATGAGTTTAGTTTTACTGCTTTCAGGTTACAAGCTGTCCTGAATCTCAAATTCCCCACCACACACTTAAAACTATGTATTGCCCTCAATGTACAAATGCATGTAATGGAATGCTATGCAGGAATTTAAATGCATGAAGTTTTAAGAGAAAAGAAACTGGTACTCTCCCGGTCAATTCGGTGTATAACCTATGGCCAAAACTTGTTGTTGTTGTCAACATTTCGCTTCAAAGACATCATCGAATTTCTCATAAATTTGATGCGTTTTCCGGCATCCAAGCTTGTAGAGGTGGAGTGTAACTCATCAAAGAAGTAGAGAAACTACATGGTGATGCTATGCTATTTGTCAAACAAAGGAAAACATAAAAACAGAAAACGGAAAATAAAAGGTAGAAGCTACTAAGGTCCTAGTATCGAGAATGCATACCTGGGGGCTGAAGTATGAAAAACTTAAACTTGGAAAACCAAACCTGAGATCCATGATTTCTGCCGTATGCACCAACTTCTCAATTTATTCATGATCATCAGGTTGCCTCCCGGAAACGCCACGTTTATTTAAGGTTCATTGGCCAGACCCGTACGTGTTTCATCAGTCTCTCTTCGGGTGGGGGCTATTGACCTCCCCCGTGTCTCCCGTTCCTTCATTCAAGTCCTTCAACTTTGGTAGCTTGTCCCTGTAGTTACCAATCCAGTGTGCGTTATCAAGACCCTTGCCAAGGTCTGGTTTCTTTACTTTGTTGAACTCTTTAGCTTTCTTTAGTTTGTAGTCCAGATTAGTATCGGTGAACTGGGTAATTTCAAAGGGGTCATTCGATAAGCATTCATTCCTTCGATGTTGTAAGTGACCGATTGTTTTCCAACACGAAATGTCAGAATTCCTTCATTTATATCAATGACAGCTCGGGCAGTGGCAAAAAATGGACGACCCAAAATCAAAGGAACAGAATAGTCGGGCCCCATTTCTAAGACCATGAAGTCGGCAGGGAAGACAAACCTGCCAACTTTTACTAGTAAGTTCTCAATAACTCCTATAGGTGATTTAACAGTACCATCCGCAAGTTCGATAGTAGGATTGACAGGTCGCGGATTCCCAATTTTTAGTTTTTGAAAAAAGTTATATGGTAAAGAAAACTTTCTAGGATCTGAAAGTTTCTTTGGAAGGCATCTTTCAATGAGAGCGACACATTGATTAGTCTTTTTGACTGCTTCTTCCATGTTTCTTTTGTTAGTGAGGAAGTCTTTCAGAAAACATCAGTACTTAGGCATTTGTTGTATGATATCCAGGAAAGGAAGGTTGACATGAATTTGGCTTAAAAGCTTGATGAATTTCTCATATTTTTCATCAGTCTTTTGCTTTACTAGCCTTCCTGGGTATGGTATGTGAAATTTGAAAGCCCTTTTTGTCGGAATGTTTTGAGGGATGTCCACTGGAGCAGGTTGTGGAATTACTTTTGGTGGTGATGCTTGAACGGTTGATTCTGCGACAGGCGGATGAAGTGGTACTCCAGTGAATATTTCCCTCCTTGGTGTTTGAACTTCTTCTTCTTCTGGTGATGGTGGTTCTGAATAAACTTTGCTATTTCTGATAGTGATAGCACTTACATTTGCTTTTGGATTATGTTCAGTGTTGCTTGGAAGACAACCTGGTTGTCTTTCGGATAGAAGTTTTGCAATCTGCTGTAGTTGTATCTCAGTGGACTGAAGAGTTGCTTTCTGTGTCCTAAACTCAGCTTCGTGAAGACTAAACTTATCCTCATATTGTTTGTGACGGGAATCTGCTATAAGGGCTTGACTTTCAGTTATAGAAATAAACTTAGTTACCGCGTCCTCCAAGCTTAACCCATTACTTGGCTTGTTAGTTCCCTGAAATTGTTGACGGGGCTGATAGTTTTGAGATTGTCTTTGTTGAAACTGTTGTTGTTGTCCGAAACCGGATTGCCCTTGGTTGTTGTTATCCTTCCAGCTGAAATTTGGATGGTTTCTCCATCCAGGCTTGTAAGTATTACTGTAGGGATTGTTCTACGGGCGATTTGTTCCGATAAAGTCAACCTACTCAGCATCAATAGTGATGCTTTTTACTTCTTCAGTAGTTTCAGTGGTTATTTTGCCCTTGCTAAGTTGATTGAGTCGAGTGGTGAGGGCATCTACTTGCGCAGAAAGTGAAGTGACGGTATTGATAGAATGAACTCCTTGCCTTGCTCCCCTGTTACTCCTTAGACAGTATCGAGTGGTGAGGACCTTTTCCTTGAGGTGTTTCACTTGCTTCATATTGCCGCATCCTCTTCTGACCCCTCCGTAGATCTTCTAGTAAATCATCGTAACAGCTGCATCGGGCTACCAGAGTCGGGATCGTACGCTCGATCGACTCCCCGGTAATCGGTAAAGCACGGGGTCCATGAGACGACTCCCCGATCTCTGTCACAGGAGGTATTCCTTCCTTATTAGCCCAGTCCCGCAATGTATCAGAAACGAATGTCCACCTTCTCGAGTCAGCCCTAGCCTTCTTGCGCTTAGGCTCAGGGGCAAGCGTGCTCGAATGAGAGGGTGGTGTGTAACATCCATGATTTTCCGGCCTTATTTTATTTTATTTTTTTTATGACGTCCCATTTAAATCCCGTGCTTATTCAAACACAACATGTCACAGTAATTATTATTTTTTTAACATGTATAAATTCAAATTTTCAACCTTGCATTACATAATATTTATCTGTAACACATGTAAGTATATAAGTAACACCCCAACCCGATTCTAGGGCTGACATGTCACTTATACAGTAATCAGAATTCAATGCGTCAATTTCCATTAATGATAAAACGTTTACAATAAATAAAGTACAATACATTTAAATTTGTTTAAAGAAAAACTCTTGATCTTTATTCTCTCGAGCCCTCCTTCCAAGACTTCCAGAACAGTCCTGTAACCTAACGTACATAACAGGAAGAATGTACGCCTGAGTAAACTTGGCTTTACTCAGTGGGACAACAACTATACAATAAATAAAATCTTAACAATATATGTATCAAACAAATACATACATACACATTCGATGAGTCACATAACGATAGTTCACATTCGATAGATCACATTCGATGAGTCACATAACACATTCAATAGTTAAATGCGCACAAAGTGGCATTTCAATAGTTCGATGCTTACGAAGGGTCAATGCGCACGAAGCGTCATATTCAATAGTCCAATGCTTACGAAGGTCCATATCCAATAGTTCAATGCGCACGGAGCGTCATCTTCATCAATTCAATGCTTATAAACAATATATCTATGTATATATATAATACACATAAGCACGTAATAACGAATTTAGATCCTAACAACGGAGTATTGGAAACCAAATCCGTACACATAAGTTGTTTGAAAAGTCCGTACCTTAATGACGAAAAGCGATAACTAGAATAAAACCTTACGTGCGAAAATAAACGATGCGGAAGCCTATAATTTTTATAATAACTTAGATTTTAAAAATCCTTTTGGTGATCGTGAACACAAAGTTTTAAATCGTTTGGCGGACAAAAACAAAATATTTATAAACTCTTTCGATTAAGAAATCATGAATTTTAGAATAAAAATGACTATATTTATACTTATATTTATTTAAAATACAATAGTTTTTATATCCTTAACTTTGAATGAAATATAGTTTCCTATATTTATTATTATTAGTTTTTTTTTTTTTTTTTTAGAATTAGACATCCTAGTCATAAACAAACAGGAACTAATGAAATTTGGATTACTAAAAAGCAAAAATAAATTTTCAGTATGCAAATAATGTGGAGTAAAAAATCAAAACAGAAAACTAGGATGAGTGGGTTTTGAACCCGTGACCTCTGCTTTGTGAAACAAGAGCTTAACCCACTGGACTGAGGTGATAAGAAATTATGAATAAAATCATTTAAAAAGTGACTTAAAGTTGTTCTTTCTTCCTTAACAAACCAAGACGTGAACCCAGACCTTGCCCCCAAATTGATTTCGATTTCGATCTGATACAAACGGAAGATGCGCGATTAACAGAAAGGAGGGTTACCTGGTGTTGATTAACGAAGAACAAAGTCCAAAACGTTTGCCGATTGCGGTAACGAATCCCGACTCAGCTTCTTGCCGAATGCAATCGGGGGAGAAAAAGAAAGCTTGGTGATTTCGTTTTGAGGCCCAACGTGTATTAATAGGGTGTTAAACACGGACACGGAATGCGTTTTCGACTTGAATTTGGATGAGATTTGGGGAATCACAGCCGTTAATTGCCTTGTTTGAGCCATGTATACCCGTTTCCAAACTTGTTCCTAACGATTCGAATTAGCTCTTGATTCTGTCAATAAAGCTTCTTATTATCGATCCTTCACGATTGGAACTGATTTAGGATAAGATTGGAAGGTTTTGGTTCACGGATTTTATGGGATTTAACAAGATTTACGCGGTTTGACTCTTTCGGAGTCAAACATTGCGTTCTTGGGTCTGATGTTTGAGAAAAGGGGAAGGGGTTCAGATGGGGGTTTTAAACACTTAGAGGGGTCAAATGGTGTTTGACAATTTGAGGGTTCATATCCTTTATATTAAAATATCCTTTTTAAATCAAAGTAAATCTCTTTTAAATTTTATTTAAATTCAAACCAATAAATTTAAAAAAATAATCGTTCCAATGTATAAATATATTTATACATTTTAAACATATATATTTTATTTCAACTCTTTTCAATATTATGAAAACATCTTTATTTAAAACATTTAAATAAGTTTATAACAATTAATTACAATATCCATATTTCATAAATGAAAAATTAAATTTAAATAAATCTCATTAATCTTGTATGTGGGAATTTAAAATATTAACTTAAATTTTTTTTTTAAATTATGGTTATTACAATATACCACCCTTAAAAAAAATTTCGTCCCCGAAATTGCACGAAAATAACACATTTAACAATCATCAAATAACAAAAGGCAAAAGGAATTCATTCATGAACGGAAGCAAGGTTTACTCAATAATCGAAAGATTCAAACGTAGCAGTAAAAAAATGTCTTAAATTCAAATGATAAGAAAATTAAACGGAGGAATTCTTCATATCTTAAGTTTCTCGACCAATTAGTCATCATGCCGAAGGAGGTTCTTTGCAAGCTCCGTTGGTTTACCGTCAGCAGTTAAAGCGAACACCCTTCCACCGGAAGTAGTTGGCACAGTGGCCGGTGTAGCCTTACCCTTCCCAGTATAAGCATGCGGGCAATCCTTGGATGAATGCCCGGGTTTTCTACAATTGAAACAACCTCCTGTGAGTTTGAGGCATACCCCCCCATGGGGTTTCCCGCATGTGTTGCATGGTGGTCGGTTTTGACCTTGGTTTAGCGGAAGGACAGATTTATCATTCTGAGACGGACGTTGGGAGTTCCCGTGTTGGTTACCATAGTTTCGATTGGAACTTGACTTAGGATTCCCAATAGGTGGGACTTGGGTCGACGACTGACCGGAGTTTAAGGCAAGTTTTTTCAGAAGGTTCCCATCATATTCGAGTTTCATGGTTTTGTTGGCGATTTCAAGATTCTGAACTGCGTTTACCACTTCGGTGATATCTTTAAACTATTGGTTCACAATCAACCATTTGACTCTTTCACATAAGGCCCACATTAGTTTCCCAGCCAGTTCCACTAGGCTAACTTTAGGTCCCACAAAACTTGCCAATCTCGTGAATCGTTCCATGAACTCGGTCATAGGTTCGTCTTCCCTTTGTTGAATAGATGCGAACTCCCGAACGTATTCCTCTCTAAAGGCTACAGGAAAGTATTGCTGAAAGAACAATATCTTGAAATCATTCCATGGAAAAGTAGCAGCGAATTGATCTCCGCTTCTTGAATGTTTGACTGAGCGCCACCAATTTTACACATTGTCTTCTAGCTTATAAGCCGCCAGTCTTGTTTTGAATACGTCATTAACCCCCAGAACTTCAAAAATCTTCTCTATATGGGAAATCCAATTCTTTGCTTCTATCGGTGTCGCCGCGGTGCTAAATGACCGAGGGTGTTGCTTATGAAATCTTGATAGCTATTTGTGAATATCAATAACGGGTGGTTCAACCGTGTCTTCCCACCTGGTGGCTTTGGGTGGTGATGATGGAGGAGTTGGAGAATGGGGAGGGGTAAGGAAATAGAGAGGAGTAGGGGAACGAGGAGGGGTTGGAAAATAAGTAGGGGTAGGGGAACGAGGATGAGACGGGGGTGGCCTGTTGTTTCTCTCCTCATGCATACGTTGCAAAACAGATTGCGTGAGGTTAGGAAGCAACTCGGCGCGCATGTGGTTAGTGATTGTTTCCAACATATTAGGGAGCAGCCCTTCAACCTCACGTTGAACTGCGCCATTGAGGTTGCGACGCCTCGAAGATGTGGCCGAACTACGCTTACTAGTTCTTCTAATCGGAGGCATCTACAAAAATTTAAGCATAAGGACGGTGACAAATAAAATGGACATAAACCCTAGCTTGGTGTCTACCCATTATCCCACAGGTTTTGTTTTTTAAAAAAATTTCTAAAAGAAAGAAACTGAGCTCTGATACCATAACTGTAACACCCCAACCCGATTCTAGGGCTGACATGTCACTTATACAGTAATTAGAATTCAATGCGTCAATTTCCATTAATGATAAAACGTTTACAATAAATAAAGTACAATACATTTAAATTTGTTTAAAGAAAAACTCTTGATTTTTATTCTCTCAAACCCTCCTTCCAAGTCTTCCAGAACAGTCCTATAACCTAACGTACATAACAGGAAGAATGTACGCCTGACTAAACTTGGCTTTACTCAGTGGGACAACAACTATACAATAAATAAAATCTTAACAATATATCTATCAAACAAATACATACATACACATTCAATACACATTCGATAAGTCACATAACGATAGTTCAGATTCGATAGATCACATTCGATGAGTCACATAACACATTCAATAGTTAAATGCACACAAAGCGGCATTTCAATAGTTCGATGCTTACGAAGGGTCAATGCGAACGAACCGTCATAGTCAATAGTTCAATGCTTACGAAGGGCCATATCCAATAGGTCAATGCGCACGGAGCGTCATCTTCATCAATTCAATGCTTATAAAAAATATATCAATGTATATATATAATACACATAAGCACGTAATAACGAATTTAGATCCCAACAACGGAGTGTTGGAAACCAAATCCGTACACATAAGTTGTTCGAAAAGTCCGTACCTTAATGACGAAAAGCGATAACCAGAATAAAACCTTGCGCGCGAAAATAAACGATGCGGAAGCCTACAATTATTATAATAACTTAGATTTTAAAAATCATTTTGGTGATCGTGAACACAAAGTTTTAAATCGTTTGGCGGACAAAAACAAAATATTTATAAACTCTTTCGATTAAGAAAATCATGAATTTTAGAATAAAAACGACTATATTTATACTTATATTTATTTAAAATACAATAGTTTTTATATCCTTAACTTTGAATGAAATATAGTTTCCTATATTTATTATTATTAGTATTTTTTTTTTTTTAGAATTAGACATCCTAGTCATAAACAAACAGGAACTAATGAAATTTGGATTACTAGAAAGCAAAAATAAATTTTCAGTATGCAAATAATGTGGAGAAAAAAAATCAAAACAGAAAACTAGGATGAGTGGGTTTTGAACTCGTGGTCTCTGCTTTGTGAATCAAGAGAAGCCACTGGACTGAGGTATCATGCTTGATAAAATCTATAAATAAAATCATTTAAAAAGTGACTTAAAGTTCTTCTTTCTTCCTTACCAAACCAAGACGTGAACCCAGACCTCTCCCCCAAATTGATTTCGATTTCGATCTGATACAAACGGAAGATGCGCGATTAACAGAAAGGAGGGTTACTTGGTGTTGATTAACGAAGAACAAAGTCCAAAACGTTTGCCGATTGCGGTAACGAATCCCGACTCAGCTTCTTGCCGAATGCAATCGGGGGAGAAAAAGAAAGCTTGGTGATTTCGTTTTGAGGCGCAACGGGTATTAATAGGGTGTTAAACACCGACACGGAATGCGTTTTCGACTTGAATTTGGACGAGATTTGGGGAATCACCGCCGTTAATTGCCTTGTTTGAGCCATGTATACCCGTTTCCAAACTTGTTCCTAACGATTCGAAATAGCTCTTGATTCCGTCAATAAAGCTTCTTATTATCGATCCTTCACGATTGGAACTGATTTAGGACAAGATTGGAAGCTTTTGGTTCACGGATTTTATGGGATTTAATAAGATTTACGCGGTTTGACTTTTTCGGAGTCAAACATTGCGTGTGGTTTTAAACACTTAAAGGGGTCAAATTGTGTTTGACAATTTGAGGGTTCATATCCTTTATATTAAAATATCCTTTTAAATCAAAGTAAATCTCTTTTAAATTTTATTTAAATTCAAACCAATAAATTTAACAAAATAATCGTTCCAATGTATAAATATATTTATACATTTTAAACATATATTACTGTTAGATTTATTTTACTTTATTACTCATTAATTTTATTTATATTTTTATCTTTTTCTTTCCCATGGAGCCGGGGGTCTAAACGGGAGCAGCCTCTCTATCCCTTGGGATAGGGGTAAGGTTTGCCCTCATCACACCCTCCCCAGACCCTACTAATATTGTTAGCTATGTGTGGGATTATACTGGGTACGTTTGGTTTGGTTTGGTATACATTTTAAACATATATATTTTATTTCAACTCTTTTCAATATTATGAAAATATCTTTATTTAAAACATTTAAGTAAGTTTATAACAATTAATTACAATATCCATATTTCATAAATGAAAAATTAAATTTAAATAAATCTCATTAATCTTATATGTGGGAATTTAAAATATTAACTTAATTTTTTTTTTAAATTCGGGTTATTACAATATATAAACACTTTGTTATAATAAATATATATATTAAAATAAAACGTGTGAGTTTTTATCATTCCAATTGTGAGTATATATGTAAACATATGCATATTTGATCATAATAAATCGAGCATACAACTTTTAATCATGTATTTACATTCTTTTAAACATATACATATGTTATGAATAAGTATGTAAATATAGATTTTGTTTTTGATATTTTATTAAAAAAAAAAAGATAATTTATCCCTTATAAATATTTAATAACTAGATCTTTTTAAAACTTTATAAAAACAATTATATAAGCAATTAGAATGAATTTAAATTAATTAATATTAGTCTTGAACCAACCCCCCCCCCCCAACCAAGCCAAAGAACCCCTTCAAACAGCATTGAACCCCCCTATTGGACCCCCTCCCCTTTGGTTTTGAACCCTAAATACTTATCTTGCCAATTTTGACTTTTCAAAGTCAAAGCTGGCCAAATATCGGTTTCTTTTCCACGAATTCAAGATTTGTAAATGCTTGCAAATCATGTGGAATCGTCATCCGACCGTTCCCAAACGTCTACATCGATCAAATTTGACCACAATCAAAGTTTTAAACCCATTAATGAAATTTTCGGTTCTGTGTGTGTGTAACCACGAAATCAGACTTAAATCCACGAATTCCGTTTCCATTCGACGGTTACGAGATACCTTCACCTTCCTAAAACCTCCTATAATCATTTACAACCGATCTAAACTCAAAAATCGATCGATTTCAGCCCTTCTAGTTCTCTCTCTTAGTCGCGGACGTCATCAGGGACAAACCTCACATTTCTGCATCGAATCGGGTCTATTGTCAGGTAATGATCCCTCCCCTTACTCGTTTTAATCCCTTATACAAAAGCCCCATGCTTTCTGATCACGATTTGATGCTGGTTTGGGGGCTAGGGTTTCAAAATCGGGATGCAGTGGTTAAACCAAGGCACTTAGCTCAGATGGAGTGGTTATAAGCATGTGTTCCCCGTTTATTACAAAGGCACTTAGCTCAGATGCAGTGGTTAAACCACTTCACTTCTAGCGAACAGGTCACGGGTTCTAATCCCGGGCAGGCCTGTTTGCTTACATTTTTTTGATATTGCTTGAGTTTTACCCTTTTCTCACTCCCACATAAATATATATATATATATATATATATATATATATATTATATACACCTATTTTTATTACTACAAACTCACGTATTTCTTCATAAATAAAGGGATAGTATATATATATGTTTACTTATATACATTATCCTATAATTTTGATGGAGGTGGAAACATAAATATATAAATTTATACATATAATTTTTTTATAAACAAGTATTGTTATAAACCTATCTTTTAGAAACACTCAAGGGTTTACAAATATTATTCCTTTCAAATAAATAAATAAATAATATATTTATATATATATAGAGAGAGATATATTCATAACTATGATTAATTGTTCTAATCATCTCAAATGTCTAACAAATATTATGTGAGCACTACACGTGTATAGTTTCGTTACCAATACACATATTTCTAAAGAATGGCAAATTTCGAGTGTTTTTTTTTTCATAAACCCCTATTACTTTATACCTTTTGAAATTATAGTCGCGCTATGACTTTTATTAAACGAAAGGGGTTATACATATATTTTATTTAATCTATTTTAGCGACATGATCCATATTATAATATTAAAATGAGTATTATTTTTTTCTTTTTATCATATTATTATTATTGCTTTCACAAATATTAATGATTCTTTCAATAATTTTATAAATAATAAATTTATTTATTTTAAAGAATACCATATTAAAATGCTCCAACATAGTGACAATTTTAACTTAAAGGTCGTATTGGAATATTTACTTTTTGCAATTAATACTTATTGTTGACACTAAATTTCTTTTATAAATAACATTCATGAAACATTATTTTATTAAATTCTATCTACATATTATCACTTTAGTTATCGTTTAGATTCGCATCCTTACTTCGTCCGTCCGTTCCAAAACCTTGAGATCCCAACCGTTCCATCCTTATTTCCCTTTATTTATTTCCATATTAGACATGTACAAATTATTGATCCATATACAATCCAGCTTAGGTTTACCTTGAGGTTAGCTTGAACTTTTGTGCAACAAACCATATACTTGTGTGGCATACAAAGCTTCTTATTGCAATGTGAGTTACATTTTTTTTTATTCATGTTCCATTTGAAAACTATTTACAATACACTATACAATTCTACATTTATGAACATACATGCAATTTGTGATTGAATGCTATGAGTTGAAACTACATATACATGACATACACGTGCAATCATTAACTCTATACAAGCCAACGGTAACATTGATAGATCTATTGTGTCTGACATACCCACCCAGGCAGGGTGATTGTTGCCGACATTACATCAGGATAACATTAAGTGTTATGCCCTACGTTAGAATAACCTGCGGGTTATGCCCTTCAGTCACAAGGTTTGATTGTACACCCAGTTTGACTATAGTGGTTCTCCACAATTTCCTTATTTGCCATGTTTCATAAGAATTGTACATAAAACATTTGGAAACTACTTGTGGTGTCAAAACCTATGTATGCTCACCAACTATTTTTAGTTGACCTTGTTCTCATCATGTTTCAGGTGCTATCATTTGAGATCATACACAAGATGCTACATATAGGATTGAGGACCTATCTAATTAATTGAACATTGCTGATGTACTTTGCTTTTGAATGTATTGTTTATGTTTGTTTTGAACACATGTTATGGAAATATCGATTTGATTAATATATGAAAGATAGTTTGATCATGAGCTTATGAACAGTCTACATGTCCCGTCCCGACGTATTCCACCATCGGTTGGGGTGTGACATTGTGCCCTCTTCTTAAGGTTATGCTGGACTAGTGGGCCATAGGGGCGATGTCGGTGTGGGTAGGCGATGTCACAAGTGGCCATCTCGCGGGTCTCCTCAGCTGTCGGGGCCTCAGGCTCCGTCTTTGACTCAGCGTCATCATCCTCATTCGGTTCTTATTCCGATTCCTCAGTAGTAGTGTCGTCGAAGACAGGGTCCTCCGATACTGTCTCATCAGATGAGGTGTCCATTGGTCTTGATGGCGTGTACTTATACTCGTCCTCGAAGTCTGAAATCTCAATTGGCTGGTTCGCAGCTGACATGTTCCTATAACAGGTCAACCGCCAATTTCTATCTTACGTGAGCATTCTAAGTGTATGTGAGAATACTAGGTGTACGTGCGGAAGTGAAATGCAAATGAGACATCGGTTACAGTCTAAGTTCACTACGTGCAACCTAGTTCGCTACAACTAATGGCTCTGATACCAGTCTGTCATACCCCCAAATTCCCAATTTGGGCTATACCCGTGGGGCGTGACCCGAGAGGATCTTTACCATTGAATTACTTTGAATGACTAGTAAATGGTTTTCAAAATACATGTTTTAATGCATGGCTCGAACGAGCCCAAAATAAGTTTGACATAGTTCAAAGTAAATGTGCAGAAGCAATGTTTAAAAAGTTTACAACGCTTAAACAAATGATTAAAAGCGTTTGTCAAAACAAAATGCCTATGCATGATGAGTGTGTGACTCCTGTGAGTGCATCCTAGCAACATATCCTATGCATTCAACGTCCTGAGATAAACATGCTAAAATGGGTCAACATAATGTTAGTGAGTTCACAGGTTTAATGTAATTGAAATCATATATTGAAAAAGAAATGCATGGGAAAACATATGTACTCTACACAATCATTGCTAATCAGACAAAATAAAAAATTATCATAAGTCCATCAACCGAAGCTCAACTGCAGCCACTGAAAAAGGAAAAGGATGTGGTTTGCCTCTTTGTGCCTTGCATATGAATGGATTAGGTCAATAATGTACCCGTTCGACCTCCAGTCGAAGTTAGCGCTACTAACCCGGGTAGGAGTTGTTAAACCCAACAGTACTGTTCATGATTGTTAGGACATGTTTTTGTATCTGTCGCTAAAACTCTAGATATAGCGAACTTACTAAGTGCGCTAGAGTTATGCTTAGCGTAGTTAGTAAGTGCGCTAGTGATACGTCTAGCGAACTTGTTAAGTGCGCTAGAGGAATTCTAGGCACAGTTAACAAGTGCGCTAGCAGCAGGTCATTTCCCTATAAATAGAACGACTTGTGTTCATTTGTAGGTAAGCATGCTAGAGTTAGCATACACATAGAGGGTGTGAGTCTCTGTGAGAAGTGATTCACCAACCCTAGGTAGAGCTCACCTAGGGGTTGGACATGGAGCTTAAACGAGATGTATACTCATTCGGTATTGTATTCGTATGATGAGTTCGTTATGAATAAAGGATCGAATTCTGTTACATCTACTATCTTATGTGTTCGTGTGATTGTTTGAATCGCTTCTGCTTCCGTCTCTAGACGAATCATGAGTAACTGTTTGTTGATCGTGGTTGTCAAGGACGCCACAGGGCCTAACAATGATCACCTCGCTTGTGGAAAAATTAACGGTTGACTCTGAGAGGACTTTGTATACACCAGTACAAACTTATATAATTAATGTAACTGTGTAAGCATGGAAAATATGATTTTTGAAAATGTATACTTGAGCATGTATCTCACTCAAAAGGAAAATGAGTAAAACGGGGCTGTGAGAACTCACCTAATAAAGCGGTAAATGATATGCAAGTCTTAGCAAATCCGGCTAAATGAGACGACCTACTCGTGCCCTAGGAAACATTTAGGACTTTAAGGTCTAAGTATTGTAAATGTTTGACTATGAACTCTACGTATCCAAATGAGTTGTTTGAAAAATGACTTTGACGTTTCAAAGATGTTTTGACTTGACGACCCGTTGGTGACACGTTGGACTTAAACATTCAAATCCTAACATAGAACTCAAACCTCCTTTGAAATAGTCTATTATCATTCTAATAAACACATTAGCACATTCAATTGGTATTTAGAACTTGAAACACAACTTTTGATACATAAAAGTTTCCTTAATTGGAAAGTCAAGTTTTGAGTTCTAAACATGGCAACTGTGCAAAGTTGATGTTCACACATGAAATTAGGCATGTTATAACACATATAGAACATTTCAATGTTTACTTGCTAAAAATAGACAAACATGCGAGTTTCAGATAATTAAAGTTTCCTATTATAGCAAGATCATGTCAAATTGTCAAGTTTATGGATAAACATCATATATTATCATACAATGCACTTAGTTAAGTGTTACTAATTCATTTAAACCTTTCAATCATGTTAACAACTTGAAAACACAACTCTTGGAGAGAGTTTCCTTATTTAGAAACTGGGCTCCAGAACTCATACACATGCATTTAAACCTATCATTTTTGTCAATCATTCTTCCATAATGTTCACTATACTAGTTTCATGCTTTGAATACACCCAAACATCAAGTTTTCATACATGTCAAGAAATAAAGTTTCTAAAAATAGAAAACGAGCCTAAAACATCATGAGCATGTGGTTTTACCGAAAACAAAATCATACAATCTCTATATCTAGTGTTTATGCATCATTTCCACCAAACAAAACACATCATAACTTCCTTTAACAAAAACCCATAATTTAAAGTTTCCATAAATAGAAACCGAGCATGAAATCTCGTATGACCAAAAGTTCTAGATAGCAAATCTACACATATTATCCATTCTTTATACATATCCAACTATTTTCCTTCATCAAATCACCCTAAACATGGCATCTAGCATGAAACCCAAAATTAAAGTTTCCTATAATAGCAAAACCGAGCATGCATGTATCATCCAACACTTTTGACAACAAAGTTTGCACATATTATTCATCTACAACTATTACTACAACATAATCCATCATCAAATCATCAAGAACACATCATCTAACATATGATCATACAATAAACTTTCCTTATATGGAAACCGAGCCTAAGAGCAAAACCCGAGTCCAAAACCACCAACAATATGTACCATTTTAGTTATAAAACTCATTTCTTTCAAGAATCCATGGTTAATATTTCATTAAAATGACTTTTCTTGGATGCATGTTCATAAGAACATGAAGATGAAAATGGAGAAAAAGTGGGTTTTGATCTTACCAAACTTGAAAATGGATGGAATGGTGGATGAATTTCTTGCAAATGCTTGATTCTTGATGTTGGAAGCTTGGATTTGAAGAGAACAAGATCAAAAGAACAAAAAATGGTGAAGATGGTGGTGTGGTGGTGGTTCTCGGCTCAAAGAGGAAGAGAGAGAGAGAGAGTGAAAGATGAAAATGGGGGAGAAAGGGGTATTTATTGGGGTTTTGGATACCGGGTGGTGGAAAACGAATAGTCACCTATTTATTGATGGAATTCCCGAATTGGTATGAAAAAATTTTTTTAAAAAGAATTTGACTCATATTGGTATGTTTAACATATAAAATTTTCGGATATTTATTTGAAAATATCGGTACATACTCCGGACTCGCTCGACTGCGTTAAAACAGAAAGTTTCTCCTAAAAATTCATAGAGACTTAAAATAACATATCACAGTATTACTGTAACATCCCAAAAATAAAACGACAGTTATAATAAAGGAATAAAAGAAACGAGGCATGACGGGTCGGGTCAGATGGGTCAGCGGGCTATAAATAGCCTATGCCACCCCTTTTCTCTCATTTGCAACTTTTTAGAGAGAGAAACCGTAGAGAGAGAAAGTTGGCGGATCGACCCGAGACTTCAGCAAAGTGTTACTCCATAACTCGTGAGAAGAACCTCCGGATCAGAAACTCGATTCAGGTAACAATCCGACCTAAATCTGAGTTTTAGTTCGTTTTTGGGTTTTTCGGGTTTTGGGTGAAAAGGTAAGGTTTGAACGGATGAAACTGAAAGATAATCATGGATTTGAGTTCCTTAATGGAAAACGAACGTTTTGAATGCAACAGGTTCGGGATCTTGACATGATCAGACACGAATGCGAAAGTTAGGGTTTTTCACGAAGAACAGGTCGTGCGCACTTGCTAAGTGCGCACGGAGCAGGTCCTGCGCACTTACTAAGTGCGCAGGAGGAGGGACCTGCGCACTTGCTAAGTGCGCAGGAGGCAGGGTCTGCGCACTTGCTAAGTGCACAGGCAGTAGGGTCTGCGCACTTGCTAAGTGCGCAGACATCAGAACTGGTTAAGTGAAGTCAGTATGTTAGAATGGTTAAACCATTAGAGTCGGGATTGGTCTGATGTGTATTTAACTAATCAATTCAGATCGGAAGTGACGTTGTTGGACCTTCGTTTAGGACAACCCATATTAGCGTATCAGGTGAGTTCTAGAGCCCTCTTTTAAATGTTTTGTTAAATGTTTTGGGCTGGTGTGCATACTTACAAAACGATGTTTTAACGAAATGATGTTTTAACGAAATGATGTTTTAACGAAACGATGTTTACGAAAGGAAAGGTTATGAAGTGTTTTTGCCAAAAAGGTTTACGAATGTTTATGAACGGTCTAAATGAGGAAAGGTTTAATGAAAAGGGAAAGAGGTAAAGGTTTAGATAAGTCATTACAAATCTAATATGTTAAATGAATGGAATTGACGAATGAAGTCTGGGAATGAGATTCCCAGCCTTGTGGTAGATTATGGACAGCGAGCCATAGTTACCATAAGAACAACAGGGCAGTGTCTTGGTGGCCTGTCTATGGTTTTTATGTTGTACAACTGGTAAGGGAGTAACGACGGTTACTCGGGTGATGACGATCATCCTAAGTGAATGGTAATGGGAAATCAATGACGGCGATACGTAACGGTTGATTTCCAAAGGAAAGATGCGTGTTGGGCAATGACGGCGATACGTAACGGTTGACCCCACGTATTGAATGGTAATGGGAAATCAATGACGGCGATACGTAACGGTTGATTTCCAAAGGAAAGATGCGTGTTGGGCAATGACGGCGATACGTAACGGTTGACCCCACGCATTGAATGGTTGTGGAAATGACGGCGATACGTAACGGTTGCCCACAACATCAAGGGTCCCTTCGGGAACACAAAGACGCGTAACGATACAGAATTTAGATAATAATGTATGACTTAAATGAATGTTAAAAGTTTTAATGAACGATCCGTTTAACGGTGTTTATGATTATGATGTTGATGATGATATGGGTACGAAACCTTTTTAAAGATGTTATTATTACATACTTTTGTGAAAGGTTTTACTAAATGAATGAATGATATGTTTTTGGTAAATGTTGATGTTAAAGTTTTTATGAAATGCTAGAACTCACCAGCGTAGCTGACTTTTTAGTATGCACATTCAGGTTAAGGCAGGTTATGAGGATGGACGGTGATGCTTGGCTAGCGAGAGGAGTTACCCGGCTGACTATGAAGACTGGCATCCTGTTATGTTTTAGTTATGATGTATTTACGTTTTAAACATTGTTTACGCTTCCGCATGTATGAACAATGATGACGTTATGTTTGAATGAAATTTTCCGCTGCGTTATTTGATATGCATGTTTAAGAACTGTTTGTGAATGAGTAAATCCAACGAGTGAGGCCTCCCGGGTTTGGGGCCTTACAAGTTGGTATCAGAGCAATAGTTTGAGAGATTCGGACACTCCCAGTGTCTGAACTTAAACTTTGAATGGGACCGAAAGCGGATGCCAGTACGGGTAACTCGAGCCACAGCATCAGGTATGAAGGTAGTATATGATTACATGTATAGTATGCCTTAGAAAGGGGTAGGTAGGGACTTGTGTTCTGATGGAATCACAAAGGTGGTCAAATAGAAATCGAAAGGTAGTGTAATGGTTAATTGCAGATGGCTAGTGTATATTAACATCTTACAGTACTTGTTGAATTCTATTTGTTAACTAGCGTGATGACATTGGATTTCTTGTCTTATAGAACGAAATGGCGAGGAGAGGGAACGGAAGGCGTGGTGGCCGTACCGGTGGTCGTACCGGCGGTCGAAATGGTGGGCGTGGCAGGATTCCTGCGCGCCAAGAGCACAGCGAAGAAGGAAGTGTTCACACTGAACCGACGGTTAGTGTGCATGGAACTGAACAGACACAAGTTGCAGAACAACCTTTCACTTTTGAACCAGAAGTGAGAGCAGCCATAGCTCGAGAGTTCTCTGAGTTGATGAAGAATTCTCTGCCAGGTCTGTTGGCAGAAGCATTGAAGCAGGTCAATGGGGAAGGTGGGTCTAACCCGACGGTTGATACCCCGAACACTGAGACAATCAACGCACCGCCTGCTCACGGATGAGACTATAAGTCCTTCAAGGCATGTGACCCGCCAGTCCTGACAGGAAAGAAAGACGCGGTAGCTACGTTTGACTGGATAATCCGTATGGAGGCTGCCATCCGTCTCAGCGAATGTCGAGCGGATCAAGTTGTGAAATTTGCTGCTAACTCCTTGAGGGAGGAAGCATCCCATTGGTGGGAAGGTGTACGTCAGGCAAAAGGGAGCGAGATTGTGGATGCGATGATGTGGGCTGACTTGAAAACTTTGGTGATCAAGAATTTCTGCCCAAGGAACGAGATTGAGAAGGTAGAGAGGGAATTTCTGGGTTTGAAGGCCGGGAACATGACGCACCGGCAATATACAACCCGATTCAATGAACTTGCACGTCTGGTGCCACACCTTGTCACTACTGAAGAGAGAAAGATTGCCTGCTATATTCAAGGGTTGCCGGACCAGGTCCGCACCTATGTTAAGGCAAACGCCCCTACTACCTATGATTCGGCAGTAGAGTTAAGTGGCGTGGTATTTGACGATCTGGCACTAAATGTTGTTGCCGTTGAAGAGCAAAAAAAGAGACCGAGCTTCTCAAACAAGCGAACTGGGGGAAGGATGTTTGGGGCTCGTGATAAGAGAGCTCGGGTGAACGAGCCGACTGTTTGTAAGAAGTGTGAAAGAGAGCATGTAGGTGAATGTAGACTGGGTTCTAACTTGTGTTTCAAATGTGACAAGACCGGGCACTACGCCCGTGAGTGCACACAACACTACAAGTACTACAACTGTGGAGATTTCGGTCATCTGAGTAGGGACTGCCCGAAGCCAAGGATGGGGGAAACCGGGAAAGGAAAGGGCCCGGAAAAGAAGGGAGAGGGATCTCGTGCGAAGACGCGAGCGTACGCACTGACGCAAGATCAGGCTAGGAAGGACCCCGACGTGGCATCAGGTACGTTCATCCTTGACAACACTTTTGTTTCTGTGTTATTTAATTCGGGTGCCAGTAAGAGTTTTATATCTGCGACTCTTTGTAAACGAGTAAAGTACAATGTGAGTAAGCTAGAAAAGGCCTTTAGCGTAGAAACCGTTGAGGGTAGGAATGCGAGAGTAACCGATGTAATTGACAACTCCACGATAAAAATAGAAGGTCATGAGTTCCCTGTCAGATTGTTTGTTATGATTTTGGGAGGGTTCGATGTCGTGTTAGGTATGGATTGGCTAACTGCCAATGAAGCGCAAATTATATGCAAACGAAAGATAATCCGACTCAAGGCTCCGGATGGTAGCAAAGTCGAGGTTCTTGGAGATTGGGAGGCCCCGATGCCAAACGTCATCTCGATGATTAAGGCAACAGCTAACTTGAGGCGCGGATGCGAGGCTTATCTGGTATACGTAATTGATGAGTGTAAGGAAGTGAAGGAGTTAGACGATGTACCCGTGGTACGCGAGTACCCGGAGGTGTTTCCAAAGGATTTGCCTGGGATACCACCCGACAGAGAGATTGAATTTCGAATCGACTTAGTCCCAGATGCCCAGCCCGTGGCTAAGGCTCCATATCGACTAGCACCAGTGGAAATGAAAGAACTTATGGTACAACTAGACGAGTTACTTGAGAAAGGATTTATCTAACCAAGCATCTCACCTTGGGGTGCTCCTGTGTTGTTCGTAAAGAAGAAAGACGGTTCGATGAGAATGTGTATTGATTATCGCGAGTTGAACAAACGTACGGTGAAGAACAAGTACCCTTTACCAAGGATCGACGACCTGTTTGATCAATTACAGGGCGCAAGTTGGTTCTCAAAAATCGACCTTCGATCTGGGTACCATCAGTTGAAGGTGAGGGAAGAAGACATACCGAAAACTGCATTTCGCACGCGTTACGGACATTTCGGGTTCCGCGTAATGTCTTTCGGATTGACAAACGCCCCCGCAGCGTTCATGGATTTGATGAATAGAGTGTGTCGACCAATGCTGGATCGATCGGTAATCGTATTCATCGATGATATCCTCATCTACTCCAAGAATGAGGGTGATCACGCGTGTCACTTGAAGGAGGTATTGGAAGCTCTGAAGAAGGAAAAGTTGTATGCTAAGTTCTCTAAATGCGCGTTCTGGCTTAGGGAAGTCCAATTCCTAGGTCACGTCATTAACCCGAACGGCAATATGGTTGACCCAGCAAAGATAGTGACGGTAAAGGAATGGAATATTCCTAAGACGCCAACTGAAATCCGCAGTTTCTTGGGATTGGCAGGCTACTATCGGAGATTCATCCAGGATTTCTCAAAAATAGCTTCGCCGTTGATGAAGTTGACTCGGAAAGAGGTTAAGTATGAATGGGGTTCGACCCAAGATGAGGCGTTTAAGGAATTGAAGAAGAGGCTAACCCAAGCTCCAGTCTTGGCCCTTCCCGAGGGCAATGAAGACTTAGTGGTATACTCTGACGCTTCGGGTCAGGGATTGGGATGCGTACTGATGCAACGCGGGAGAGTGATCGCGTATGCGTCACGACAGTTGAAGATTCACGAAGCTAATTTTCCAACCCACGATTTAGAACTTGCTGCTGTCGTATTCGCATTGAAAATCTGGAGGCACTACCTGTACGGGGTGAAGTTTACTATTTACTCCGACCACAAAAGTTTGAAGTACTTCTTTGAACAAAAGGAACTTAATATGAGGCAGAGGCGATGGTTGGAACTGTTGAAGGACTATGACTGTGAAATAATATACCATCCTGGAAAGGCAAATATGGTGGCTGACGCTCTAAGCCGAAAGGATGTGCCTACTCCTATTAGAGTGAAAGCTTGCCAGTTAGTGGTAACATCAGATGTGATGAGGGAAATTGAAAAGGCTCAAGATGAGGCACTTAAGGAGGAAAACATAAAGAAGGAAAAGATGGTTGGCCAACAGGACAAGTTGGAATATAACACCCTTGGTGTTAGGACACGTTTTGGACGGGTATGGATACCTATGGGTGGCGAGCTTAGAACCAAAATATTGGATGAGGCGCATAAGTCTCGTTACTCTATCCATCCCGGTACCAATAAAATGTACCAAGATCTGAGAAAGGAATACTGGTGGCCTGGAATGAAACGTGATGTGACGAAGTATGTAAGCAAGTGCTTGACTTGCTCGCAAGTAAAGGCCGAGCACCAGAAACCGTATGGAAAGATTCAACCACTTGATATACCGGAGTGGAAGTGGGAACACATTACCATGGACTTCATAACTAAGCTACCTCGCACAACTAAAGGTCATGACACCATTTGGGTAATTGTGGACCGTTTAACGAAGAGTGCTCATTTCCTACCTATTCGCGAGACGTTCTCGTCGGAAAGGTTAGCGGAAGTATATATTAACAAAGTAGTAACACGGCATGGGATGCCTTTGACGATTGTATCTGACCGGGACACACGATTCACATCGAAGTTCTGGAAAAGATTTCACGAGGCGATGGGCACGAGGATTAATATCAGCACAGCATTCCACCCGCAAACGGATGGTCAGTCCGAAAGGACCATTTAGACATTGGAGGATATGCTCCGTGCTTGTATCATCGACTTCGGTGGCAGTTGGGACAGCCATCTGCCGTTAGCTGAATTCTCCTACAACAATAGTCATCACACGACGATAGGCATGCCGCCTTACGAAATGTTGTATGGGAGAAGATGTAGGACCCCGGTTTGTTGGGGTGAGATTGGACAGAAGGAATTAGGAAGTCTCGAAGTCGTAAGAGAGACGTTGGAAAGGTTTGATCAGATCAAAGCGCGAATAAAGGCCGCACAAGATCGTCAGAAATCCTTTGCGGATAAACGACGAAGGCCTATTGAGTTTAATATTGGTGACAGAGTAATGCTGAAAGTGTCACCATGGAAGGGAATCATACGATTCAGAAAGAGAGGAAAGTTAAGTCCGAGGTTTGTCAGACCATTCAAGATAATGGCACGGGTTGGGGAAGTCGCTTATCAGTTGGAGTTGCCTGATGAGTTAAGTGGGATTCATCCTACTTTCCATGTATCACACTTGCAAAAGTGTTTGGCGGAGGAATCGGCTCACGTACCACTTACTGACATCGAGGTTGACAACAGCCTTAATTACATCGAAGAACCCGTGGCCATCCTTGATCAGAAGGAGAAACATTTACGTAATAAAGTTATCCAATTGGTTAAGGTCCAATGGAAGCATCGAAAGGGATCGAAAGCCACTTGGGAAACGGAGAAGGAAATGAGGGAGTCGTACCCTCATCTATTTAACTTATGATAAGGTTTCGGGGACGAAACCTATTGTAAGGGGGGTAGACTTGTAACATCTCAAAAATAAAACGACAGTTATAATAACGGAATAAACGAACGAGGCATAACGGGTCGGGTCGGATGGGTCAGCGGGCTATAAATAGCCTATGCCACCCCTTTTCTCTCATTTGCAACTTTTTAGACAGAGAAACCGTAGAGAGAGAAAGTTGGCGGATCGACCCGAGACTTCAGCAAAGTGTTACTCCATAACTCGTGAGAAGAACCTCCAGATCAGAAACTCGATTCAGGTAACAATCCGACCTAAATCTGAGTTTTAGTTCGTTTTTGGGTTTTTCGGGTTTTGGGTGAAAAGGTAAGGTTTGAACGGATGAAACTGAAAGATAATCATGGATTTGAGTTCCTTAATGGAAAACGAACGTTTTAAATGCAACAGGTTCGGGATCTTGACATGATCAGACCCGAATGCGAAAGTTAGGGTTTTTCGCGAAGAACAGGTCGTGCGCACTTGCTAAGTGTGCACGGAGCAGGTCCTGCGCACTTGCTAAGTGCGCAGGAGGAGGGACCAGCGCACTTGCTAAGTGCGCAGGAGGAGGGACCTGCGCACTTGCTAAGTGCGCAGGAGGCAGGGTCTGCGCACTTTCTAAGTGCGCAGGCAGCAGGGTCAGCGCACTTGCTAAGTGCGCAGACATCAGAACTGGTTAAGTGAAGTCAGTATGTTAGAATGGTTAAACCGTTAGAGTCGGGATTGGTCTGATGTGTATTTAACTAATGAATTCAGATCGGAAGTGACGTTGTTGGACCTTCGTTTAGGATAACCCATATTAGCGTATCAGGTGAGTTCTAGAGCCCTCTTTTAAATGTTTTGTTAAATGTTTTGGGCTGGTGTGCATACTTACGAAACGATGTTTTAACGAAATGATGTTTTAACGAAACGATGTTTACGAAAGGAAAGGTTATGAAGTGTTTTTGCCAAAAAGGTTTACGAATGTTTATGAACGGTCTAAATGAGGAAAGGTTTAATGAAAAGGGAAAGAGGTAAAGGTTTAGATAAGTCATTACAAATCTAATATGTTAAATGAATGGAATTGACGAATGAAGTCTGGGAATGAGATTCCCAGCCTTGTGGTAGATTATGGACAGCGAGCCATAGTTACCATAAGAACAACTGGGCAGTGTCTTGGTGGCCTGTCTGTGGTTTTGATGTTGTACAACTGGTAAGGGAGTAACGACGGTTACTCGGGTGATGACGATCATCCTAAGTGAATGGTAATGGGAAATCAATGACGGCGATACGTAACGGTTGATTTCCAAAGGAAAGATGCGTGTTGGGCAATGACGGCGATACGTAACGGTTGACCCCACGTATTGAATGGTAATGGGAAATCAATGACGGCGATACGTAACGGTTGATTTCCAAAGGAAAGATGCGTGTTGGGCAATGACGGCGATACGTAACGGTTGACCCCACGTATTGAATGGTTGTGGCAATGACGACGATACGTAACGGTTGCCCACAACATCAAGGGTCCCTTCGGGAACACAAAGACGCGTAACGATACAAAATTTAGATAATAATGTATGACTTAAATGAATGTTAAAAGTTTTAATGAACGATCCGTTTAACGGTGTTTATGATTATGATGTTGATGATGATATGGGTACGAAACCTTTTTAAAGATGTTATTATTACATGCTTTTGTGAAAGGTTTTACTAAATGAATGAATGATATGTTTTTGGTAAATGTTGATGTTAAAGTTTTTATGAAATGCTAGAACTCACCAGCGTAGCTGACTTTTTAGTATGCACATTCAGGTTAAGGCAGGTTATGAGGATGGACGGTGATGCTTGGCTAGCGAGAGGAGTTACCCGGCTGACTATGAAGACTGGCATTCTGTTATGTTTTAGTTATGATGTATTTACGTTTTAAACAATGTTTACGCTTCCGCATGTATGAACAATGATGACGTTATGTTTGAATGAAATTTTCCGCTGCGTTATTTGATATGCATGTTTAAGAACTGTTTGTGAATGAGTAAATCCAACGAGTGAGGCCTCCCGGGTTTGGGGCCTTACAATTACATGTAATTTGTACATCAAATATATGTCTAAGTGTCTGCTTAGAATTAATCATCTAGCTAGTGCACACTGTGTGTCTACCAGACCGTGCTGAAAATAAAAGTATTTCTATAAATCACCGAAAAATTCATATAGGAATGATTAGTTAAATCACAGTGTTACATATAATTTACACGCACAGATTATATGTCTAGGTATTTGTTTTAAATTATCATCAACGGTCGTGCTGTAGGACGCGTGTTTGACCTGGTAATCTTCTGGATTAACGGATTGACTTGCTAAGTGTGAAATGGACTTAATTAATATAAAATTAAGCATGACGCATGTCATATGCTATAACCTATGTTTTAGCCGGGTACAGATATTAACCTGAATTTATCGGGTGTCATAGGTTAAGACTTCCAGCTTCGAATCGGTGAAACTCTGTTTTGATTTTGTCCACGGCAATCTGTGGAAAGTATCTATTGACTATCAATGCTTTCAAGTCCTCCCACTTCATTATATCTGTGTATTCCTCTCCTTTGGTTTGTTTGACTGACTCCCACCAGTCAAGTGCATCTTCCTCGAACGAATATGCAGCAAATTTGAAGGCTTGATCAGATCTGCACTCACTCATTTTGGTTACGGCATCCATAGAAGTTATCCACTGCATGGATACAATAGCATTCTTCTTACCGTTGAAAGGTTTGGGGTGACAATAACTAAAATTCTTGTAAGTACATCCTTGGTACTTATCTCCCGTGCTCTGGTTTGTAATCACAACTGTTTCAGGGGTTCAGGTAGCACCACTATTATTTCCTACATGGTTGGTATGAATAGTATCTTCCACTCATGCGTTTGCACCACTAGCTCCTTCATTCCTATTTCCTTGATTGTTGGAGCTCATCCTCCTCTGGAATGCATCATCAATGATTCCAGGCAAAGTTGATTGGAGTACATTGGTGACCTCATATGCCACCGCTCCTTGAAACTAGGATTCTGCCATAATTACCTCCTGTCTATGTTGCTCATGTTAAGCATTGGTATTCGTTTCTACGTTCGGGTTAACATTCGTGGTGTTACGAGACCTAGTATTGGGAGTCCTACCACTGCCTCATCCTTTACCTCTTCCTGCCATTTATACCTACAAATAGATGTATGACATTAGAATTCGTATAACTGGTGATAATCCAGAAAATCTGAAATTAATAACATTTGGCCAAATATGTAATTAATTATTTGTTTTCATGGTATTAACCGTTATATTCATAATGAAAGTGAACATCTCAACCTATGGCATATCTTATGGCATTCCAACTATTTTACAGAACCCTAGTTTAAGTTTAGATACTAAACCTTAGTACCTAAATCCGTTAAAATGAGGCTCTGATACCAACTTGTCACACCCCGGTCCCAGGTACCAGTTAGACGTGACGTATGGTACAGAACACACAGCGGAAACTAAACCATTATCCTCTTTTATTAATAACTAAATTGTTTTACATCATAAAGCCAACTTCTATTACAAACTAAACAAACCAATACACGTCAGTTCCTGTCAAGGAACTCAAACACCGCAGGCCGTATAGCTCTTCCAAGCATACTTCCATCCATTACAATCCTATGATCATCCAGAAAACTATCCTCAGCTATTATCTACCTGGAATGCCACTACCTGGAATGCCATCTAATATCCACCTGCAACAACCTTTAAAATAGTAAAAGCAACTAGGTCAACATAAGTTTGTGAGTTCATGAATCTTTACCATATGGTTGTTATTCAATCACCAGCAATCCCATGTCCCACTCATTAGTTTACACAAACTAATAAGCTTTTGTTATATATATAATTGATCAACCCTTCCGCCACTGGCCTACCTTTCACCAGTATAAAATGGACAACTACCCTACCCTAGTTACCTACCTTTCACCAGTAAGATAAGATAATCGTCCACCCGTAGGTCCCATCCACTTTCGGCATGTATACAGTACTTAATACGCATTATATATACTTGGAATAAGGCATTACATCAGGCATTATTTCAAATAACAACTGTGTAATTAAATACACATTTCAATTCAGAGGAACTCACCTAGACAATATTTCAACTTATTGTATCAATAATATGTTAATCACCTTGGACAGCACCACGACGTATATTTAACTACTAATATTTCTTAATTAAGATCTATAATAAACTTAATAATTTACAATCAAAACTTAATGAAAAGTAACTAAGTTGTCGGATTCTTACCTCGGAACTATCTACGGCTATTTGAAGGCGTAAGACTAAGTGTGTGTGTGTTGGAGTGTGTTTTTGTGTGTGAATGATGTCTCAATAGCCTTGGCCATCGAAATCTATTTATAGGGAAACTTTCGACCCATAGCGGACCGTTATGTAGGAGCATAGCGGTCTGACATTGCCTCCAGCTGCATTTTTCCTTGGAGCCCACGTATCGGACCGTTATGGGTTCCTTAACGAACCGATTAAGGCCATCTGTCCATAATGGATCGTTATGGTCCGGATGTCGGCCGCTATCGTACCACGCGTCAGATTTCTAACCGGTGAGTCACAGGACAAGTGTCGTCACCCGGTTTATCCCTTCCTCCACACATAGGGAACCGTTATGTCCTGGGATAGCGGTCCGCTATCCCTTCCACTTTCAGATTTTTCAATTTTAGTCCTCCATCTTTGGAGAACATATAATCCAACTCCTAGACTTTTCATTTTGACATATTTATCTCCTAATTTCTATGAAAAATTCGAGGTGTTACATCCGGAAACCGGATCCGTGTCCAAACCTCCCAAGCTTTTGTGCACCGATGATTTCCCGAACTTGAAGAACCGAATGAAGGCGTACTTCGATATGATTGACTTTGGTCAATGGATCTCGACTACTAATGTTCCTCACTGTCCTCTGACCACTGGAGAGGATGGAGTTGTCACTCAAACTGATCCAGCATCATACACCGAGAATGACAAAATTCTAATCGCAAGAGATTATAGAGCCTCTGGTGCTTTAAACATGGCTCTTCCAGCCAACATAATGAACATGTTTGAAGAGTATGAGACCGCTAAATCTCTGTGGCAAGCTATGGTTTCCTCTTCGTCTACTAATCAACAAAGCTCATCAAGCAATGAGTCCAAAAGCAATCAGAATAGTAAAGTTGTTTCAAATCCTTCAAGTGAACATATGGCTTTGTTTGGATTGTTTGTCAACAGTTATCAAGCATTTACTACTGGTGAAGCCGGTGTTAGTCATATTGAAGATGTTTTTTAGGTGGATCCTGATGATATGGAAGAGGTTGATCTGCAGTGGAAGATGGCTATGTTAACTCTGAGGGAGAAAAGATTCATGGATCGCACTGGTAAAAAAGCGTCTAGGAGGAAAAGTTGTTGGTTTTGATAAAACCAAGATGAGATATTACAACTGCAAGCAGCTTTGTCACTTCAAAAGGGAATGTCCCCATCCAATCACTGATGCCTTCCCCTTCCTACCATTGTTTCCATCACTGAAGGAAACGAACAAAACGAGAAGGCAAAGGAACGGGCTAATGCTTTGGTCGTCAATGACTTCGATTGGAGTAATGAGATAGAGGAAGCTCAGATGGATGTTTGCAAGGCTCTTATGGCTAATGATTCCTCAACTTAATTTATGGTTCATGGTATGGAAGCTAGTCTTGTTGAAAAAGATAAGAAATATGTGCTTAGAAAAATCATCATCAACACTGATTCAATCGGACCAACCGCTTACCTGAAGCAATTTGATATTCAAGGAACTGAGAGTCATGTAATTGATACTAAAGGTAGCATGATGCATAATGCCAATATTAAGAATGAGAAAAGGAAGGGTGTTGATGAGATGAAGGTCAGTGATGAGAAGAAGGATTCTTGCTTAAGTTCCAGCTCAACGGATCGAGTTGTCTCTCCAATGAGTGCTAGTGATGGAACTCAAACCGAATGTGATGGAAGCTCAAATCACGGGTGTATATGCAGGAAAACTACTGCAGAGCTGATTCCACCTAAGGTAAAATCTCGTTCATGTTCCTCTGATTGCGTTGACATGATTGTTCATTATCGCACTTTGAACAAACTGATAATTCGTGAAAAGGATGATGCTCTTGCTCTCCTTAACCAAGTCAAGAAGAGCGAAGTGGCTCTCAAAATCAGTTTGAACAAAGCTCAACAAGAAATCCAAACCCTAAAGTGTCACACCCCAAAAACGACGATTCGCAGCGGAAACGAGACGTAAGCATAGTGGTTACAAAAGTTGGAGCCCAATGATAATAAGCAAACACATTTATTTAAAACATCAAAAAATTTCAAAGAAAGAAAGATAAGTCTTACAATTATCCAAATTTAAAAGTATTGAAATTTAAAACAGGAGTTTTCATGATCTAACATATGAGGATCCAAAATAAAGTTAAAAGTCCCAAATGAGTTCCGATGTAAGCGTTTGCCCGAAAGCCCGTTTTCATGACCGCGCGAGAGCATCTAAGTACCTGAAAAACATGCTTAAAACATCAACATAAAGTTGAGCGAGTTTCACAGGTTTAAACGATAACATAAACGAATTTAACGAACTATCAAGTAACTTAGACAAACATGTGATATGTCATAAACTTGCAAGGAATACTACAAAATGACAGTACCTAGAGTTTATAATCAAACCGAGACACGAATACAACATGTCCCCACGAATCCTTTCAAAATATATTCTCTCGTACGAACGACCGATCAACGCTACTAATCACGAGAGTTGGCAGTCAGTCCCAAACAGATCTATCAACACACCTTGCGGCCTACACGAGGCTAATGATTATAATGGCGGGGCTGTTCATGAACGAATACATGAATACATAACGAATGCCTTTACTCGAGGCCACCAAACGAACACATAAAGTAAGTCAAGTAATTGATAGACTAATGAAGCTTGTTCTTCCTCCATATTTTATAAAACGATAAAATAGTTTGAAAAGGGGCCGTGAAAAACTCACCTTGTAGTAACGAACGACGGAAAAACGAGTGCTAGCAAAAGTACGCCCACGAGATATTAACGGTCCCTAAATACGAGGGATACATTAATAATCGAACCTTAAGTCTTACGCGCGAGTTGTTCACCTAACTTACACGACTTATATATTTTAAGAAAATATTCATTTAAATGTCCCGTTGGTGACTACGACACGAAGTTTATATTTATAACGAAAAACAGTGGATTACTCCCACGAAGTCATTTTGTGTCAATACTTATCAACCACCAAAATGTTAAAATAAAATAAGAATAGTAATAAAGATATATACCTATAGCATATATAAACACTCATACATTTGCTCATAAGTTCTAATCATGTGGGAAAACACTTAAGTTATAAAGATTTACACATAAGCACTTTTCAAGCAAACTAACCAATTTTAATAAACTAAATCTCCAAGTTTCTAACACATATGATCATATTACATTATTTAACATTATAATATACTTGATAAATAATATTTTATCAACCAAAATAATCTTTCATTATTTAGCCACAAAGCACCAAAAAATATGACAATTTTCAAGTTTTACGTAACGATCTAACACCGTACCACATATAATAACACATGGGTCATAACACTAACTAATCATATACATTATTAGCTGAAAATATATCATAAAATATGCTTAACTTGCTGTTTATAATCAGACCTAATAATCATTCATTTTTCAAGCCGAAAAACACCGATTTTACAACTAGTTGTGCTTAACATGCCGTCCAAAAGCAACAAAACACCAAGGATCATATAAGTTATTAAAAATATGAAATTTTAACATAAAATATCATCTTTTTACAACCATAGATTCAGATCTAATTTATCCATCATTTTTCATGCAATAATCCATCATTTAAGCACCCTTTTAGTAACAAATCATGGTTAAAACCCTAGATAACCATCACCACCTAAATATGATATATACATAAAATATATCATATTTATCACCTTATTTCCAGATTTCAAACAATCTTAGCAATCCATGTACAAACCTAGCTTTTATCATGCTTTTTAAACAACAATTTCTAGCAATAAGCACCCAAATATAGATGTTCAAGATCCATACATAAAATAACAAGTTTTTTATGTAATAATACACTTTATTTTTCTGTTTTAGTTTAATCATAAGAAAATATTTTTTTCATGCGAAGATCTAGCACTATTCATCAACGTATTGCAAGATATGAACACATAAACACCCATACACCCACACGACTACATGCGTGCATATATATATATATATATATATATATATATATATATATACTAAAACCATTTATAAAACTCATATTTTGCTGATTTTTAATGGTTCATAAAAGTCTCTTAGTTGGTGATGAATAACTCTTGCAAAAATCACCATTTTCATCAAACACAAAGAGAAAGAAACAAGGAAAGATGAGGTTCATACCTCTTGAACTTAATCAAAGGAAGTTCTAAGAAATTTTAGAGGTGTATGGATGATTCTTGATATCTTTTCCAACTATTGCTTCCAAATTTGCAAAAACTCCACCCAAAATGCAAGACTTCACACTTGAATACGATGAACACCTTGAGAGAACTCTTGAAAGTTCAAAATGGATTTTGTGTGAAATGAGGAAGGTGGGGGTGGAAGGGGACGGTTATGGGGAGAGGGGAGAAGGGGATTGGGTTGTCTGGGAGGTGGATAATTATGAGAGAAGGTTGAGTGTGGTATTCAAAATGTGTGTAAGTAGTTAAAATGATTAGATTTTATTAGAAAAGAGGGGAGGGGTTCTAGAATATTTATTATTTTTTATAAACCTTTGCAAGTGTAGGTAATCTTTTATAAAACCCAACACTTATACATATAAATTTCAACACTTTAAAGCATGATTTTTCACCAAAATAAATATTTATAAAATATCCACTAATTATATACAATCATAATCAGTAAAAATAATATTAATTACCAAACAGTGCATTTTTATCGCTTACAGTACGTGAAAGACAAAAAGACCGGGTAAAATGCAACGAAAAATCACCGAGAGGGACTGTAACATGTAATAACGTAATTATCACATATAATCCACTAATTTATGTCTATATAAATAATTTTGGCAAAAACAGATATTTTTAAATTAACCGGGTCGTCACCAACGCTAAATACAGACATTTTACCGATACGCGGTACCGTAAATTCCAGAAATTCATGAAATGCAAATCCATGCATATGAAGGGCTTTGCTAAACTTTAAAATGACCTAATTAACTGAAATTAAGTCTAATGATGCAATAATTAAAATAATAATACGTTCTAAGGTTGTACGGTAAATAACCTGAAAATTGTCGGAGTCACAGCCTTCCCTCCTTAAAGAAATTTCGAGGATACTTCCGCTTCATCTCATCTTCACGTTCCCACGTAAACTCGGGGCCACGCTTTGAATTCCATCTGACCTTGACCAACCTGATACGACTACGCCTGGTCTGGTGAACCTTCCAATCCGAAACCTCCACAGGCTCTTCACGAAACTGAAGCTTGTCATCAACACATACTTCACCTGGAGGTATCACGAGTGTCTCATCAGTCAGACACTTTTTCAGATTGGACACATGGAACACGTTATGAACTCCGTTCAGTTCTCGCGGCAACTGTAGTCGGTAAGCAACTGGGCCAACATGGACAATAATCTTGTAAGGTCCAATGTAGCGGGGGCTAAGCTTATCATGCTTGCCAAACCTAGCTACCCCCTTCCAAAGAGAGACTCTCAGCATAACTCTGTCTCCCACTCAAAATGTTAATGGTTTCCTTCTTCTATCAGCGTATTTCTTTTGACGATCCTAGGCAACCTTCAAACGATCACGGATCTTGAAAACCTTATCGGTAGTTTCCTGGATAAGCTCTGGTCGACTTATATGCTTGTCACCAACTTTTGCCCAACAAAGCGGTGAGCGACATTTTCTTCCATACAAGGCTTCGAACGGAGCGGCCTTTAAGCCAATTTGGTAACTGTTATTGTAAGAGAACTCAACCAACGGTAGGTGAGTATCCCAACTTCCACCAAAGTCGATTACGCCGTGCATGTCTTCCAAAATCTGGATGCTTCTTACACTTTGACCATCACTCTGCGGATGATACACCGTGCTCAAATCCAAACGGGTACCTAAGGCTTTGTGTAGTGACCGCCAAAACTTTGACGTGAAACGACTATCCCTATCTGAGATAATCGAAGTCGGCACACCATGTCGGACACTACTTCCTTGAGGTATATGCTAGCTAATTTCTTCATTCGGTAAGATTCCTTCACGGGCAGGAAATGTGCCGATTTCGTCAAACGATCCACAATTACCCAGATGGAATCGTAGCCACTAGACGTTCGGGGTAACTTGGTGATGAAATCCATGGCAATACGGTCCCATTTCCACTACGGAATCTCCGGTTGCTGCAGAAATCCAGATGGCTTTCAGTACTCGGTTTTGACCTTCACGCAAGTCAAACATTTACCAACGTATGAAGCAATATCACCCTTCATGTTCGGCCACCATTTGTGACAATCCGAACTTTTAAGTTAACTCCGTTATTATAATCCAGTTAAATCTTAACTTAGTTAACCTAACTCAAACTCCAGGGATTGTTTTTGCCATTAATTGATCTAAAACTATAAGGACTAGTTGTGACATTAGTCCAAACTCCAATTCTGTTGACTTTCGAAGTCAAAATTTGAATTCTGTATTCCTGTTGACTTTGGAAAGTCAATTATACAAGTTCTTAACTCATTTCTAAATCACAAGGACTAATTCTGTCAAACTCTAAAACTCTAATTTACATGAAACTACAAGGACTAAATCTGCCAAGTCCTAAAACTAGATTCTTTGACTTTCAAAGTCAAAATCAGGAACAATGTTGGATCTGTTTGACTTTAGAAAGTCAAACCGATTATCTTTAATCTAATTCAAGCTCCATTGTCGTTATTTGATCGAAATTGTAACTGATGTTGCACAATTTAGCCATTAACGGTGATCATTGGCACATTATCAAGGCTATCAATTCAAATTAAACCAATTTATGGGTAATCAAAGCCGTAACCGCCGACCGTCATCACGTGTACATCAAATTCGATCCTTTCCATCATTTCACACTTCAATTGAACGTCTGTGCATCTCTATCTCGCATCACAGAAGCTGTATCGCACCTCAATTCAATCGAAAATAGCAGTTAGGGTCGCCGGAGGTAAAGCTATTCACAGACGGATTCTGTTTTAATCGAACACCATCGAATCGAGCATCATTATGGTAATCATTTACATCCCTGGTTTCGTTTAAGTGTCTAGATCAAAACCCCCTTAGCAATTTGGGGTTACATTATCGAAATTATCATGTACTGATTCTAGGGTTCATATACATTCAGATTTAATCGAGCCATACCCTAGACACAATCTAAATTCAATTAAACTATATGGATAGACTCGCCATCATCTAGTCTTTGAAAGCCCTATCAATCCAAACCCTTTTATTATCATATTCAACAGATTCGATTTCCAAGTTTATAAACTAGGGCTCCTAATGTTCGAATGAATAATAAACGGTTTTAAACTCAACGATTTTACGATTAAACGTATACACAGATTCGATAATGCTCGATTTACAAAAGCCCTATACTTACAAGATCAATCACAACCGATTTGATTGGATTTGGGATGGAGTTTGGATCGGGTATCGATGGGGGGAAAACACAGGAAAGCTGTTGGTTAAAACCATTTGGATCTGGAATTGGTTGCGATAACCTAGCGGGCTGGGATGGTTAACTCTGTTGGCTGTAGGGGAGGTGACCCGGGTTCGAGTCCCTCCACCCCCAATTCTTTTTAAATCGAATTTTAATTATTATTCTTAATATAAAAAGCATTCCACTATTAGTATATTATGTTAATGTGTTTTGAGCCCGGAAACCGGGTTTGGTTTTATAACCTATTTTAATATTATTTCCCCACTTTTAAAATAATGTAATTATTTTATTTTCAAACCACGACTCCGAATAGAATAATATATCTATATTATTTTCAACACGTGACTCTTATTATAAAATAATATATACTTATATATTATTTCGTCTCGTTTATAAAACTCGTGTAACGTTTCGAACTAATTAATAATATAATTATTTATATTATTTATTCACGTATTATATCCTCGAATAAAAATAATATATTTATTATTTTTATCACGTAAGTGATTATCACATATTTTCTACGAGTTCAAAAATAATGTATTAACTATATTATTTTTCTAGCCATTATTTTAATGGTACAAACACACGAATATATTTAATTATTAATTAATATTATTCGTTATTAACGTTCGACACGTAACACATTTATCTTAATTATTATATTAAGAAAGTCCCTTATTCCCGTGGACAAGATCGTCTACTCTTTAATCTGTAGTGCGTCTTAGGACGTTCAATCATCCATGTCATCGTCACAAAAATCCCATTGTATCCCTAACTATTATGCTTATAATTTTAGGGCATACGTAAGCAGTCATAGGCAAACTCTTGTGTTTCCTTCTTGCATCCTTGTGTGGTGCTATCTACTGCTCATACACAACGCAGGTGAGTTTCACGACCCCTTTTTACTCGTTTTTATGTTGGGGGAGAAACATGTACACAAACCATCATACTTTTACTTGTTTTCCAATGGGGGAGAAACAGGTACGCAGACACATATTATTTTACATGTTTTTCCCGTTGGGGGGAGAAAACATGACGCAAACTCTTTTGATTATTGTAATTCATATGATATCACTGTTGAGGCTAAGCGTAACACACTATCACTGAACGTCCTCACAACACATCGAACCGTTAATTTGACAAGCGAGGTAATGTTTAGTAGTACTACTGGGTTTGACTAGCCCCACCCGCATTAGTTGCGCTAACTCGATTGGAGGTCGAACGGGTGAAATGTTAGCCTACTCTTTTGGCCAAAGTTTATAGAACTTACAGGAGGTAAACAACCAGTTATGCTTCGGTTGCGAGCGCTTTAGTAAGACATGAACATAGGCTAGCTACCTATAGATATGCATATTGAATTTACATAATCTGGCAAACACTCTCTTATTGCAAACTTGAAACCTGTGAACTCACCAACCTCGTGTTGACACTTTTCGTACATGTTTTCTCGGTCGCTAAGGCATAAGTTGCACAACTAGGACATGCATGGACTCTTACTATCATTTCACTCATATTCAAACCGTTAAAACAAATCACTTACTTTTATTAAACTAAACGTTGGCCCGTTGGTTTGCGCATTTACTTACTTGTTTTAAACGTTTCCGCATTAACTCTGAACTTTTATGTTATGACATTTTAAGTCCCATATAGTGTCGTTTGATGTAACTAATGACTGAGATCCTGGTGTGTCACATCCCTAACGGTAAAACTCCGTTAGTGGAATTTGGGTGTGTGACAGATTGGTATCAGAGACATTGGTTATAGCGAACTAGGAATTGCATACTAGACTATAACCCACACACATTAGTTACACGACACAGACACTCATACATGCTACACGTAGCATCTACACATACATTGCATTTCAGGCATGTTGACATCTTGAATATCACCCTCTACTGACGAGGTACAAGTCATTCGCATTGCATCATCATTCTAAGTGGTGACACTCATCATCAGAACAACATCCATTCCCGTCCGTGGGTAACGAGACGGAGCCTTTGGAGGAGTCACTCATACTACCATCATCTACACCCTTGTTACACCACCAGAACCGAAGATAACACCAACTTGAGCCTATCGATGTGTAAGGCCCCTTTCCCCGGGTGACCTCACTCGTTGGATTTACTCATAAACATAGCCATAGATACTGAATAATTACATTGAATACTTTCTAAACGTAGCGTAAGCTTACATCATTCGATTACATAGCCATAACAGCGGAAGTCTTAATCATTTAAACATAACACATTGCTTTAAACAAAAATTAAAGTGGATGGGATGTCAGCCCTTGATCGGGATAGCCTTCACTCCAATGCACGACCTTTCTTCTTTTTACCTGAAATGTATACTAAAAGTCAGCTAACGCTGGTGAGTTCTAGTTAAAAACATTTAGGTATGTACATTATTCATTTATAAATACTTACGTATAAATATATAAATATAAATACACATTTACATATCCTTTGCTTTCTTTTATCATTCGTATGTGAGCACATAAATATGCATTCATCTTTACTTTCATTAACATTTATTGGTCATACTCATAAGAGTGATCAGCCAACATTCATTTATGCGTAAGTCACGAAGACAATACGCCCGTCCTACCGTCGTAGTCCGTCCTCCACAACATCCGGCAAACCTTCGGCCATCTGTTATGCTATACCGTCCGGCAAACCTTCGGCCGTCCGTCTTAACCGTACTACCGTCGTAGTCCGTCATATTCGCCCGTCTGCCCTAAGGCATCCGTTTCCCTCGTGAACTATTATATATGCAACCGTTCTACTTATCATTGATAAGGCAATTGCTTCGACCGTCCATTAGTGCCTTTCACACGTCCTAGCTAATGAAGGAACGTGTTTGTCCCGATTGCAAAATAGTCACGAGGTCGTCCGTCTACCGAAGTAGCCGTTATCATCGAAGCGTCCATACATTTACATGCATTCGTAACAAGCAATATATAAAATATAAAGCAAGATTTTCTTCTTTTTTGTTATGTCGTTCGTTCATTCATTCTTTGTATTCATTCGTTTCATTCTTGTTCATCATTATTTTAAGTATGATCATATTAACATTCATATATATATAAGTATCACATATGATCACATTGGCATTCATAACATTTATTCACTTAGTGTATACATCTCAGCCCCAAAACATTTGAAAACATTTGCACATAACATAGAAAGGGGGACATAGAACTCACCTGATAGGCGGGTCCCTGAAGTATAATAGCTGGTTTCGAAACGTCACTAAGGTCTCCCACAATCTGTATAATAAAGTCATACATATAAGGTAGGGCTCCTAAATGACACTAGACATTTCTATTCTTGAACTCAGTAGTTTCGGGAGGTGAGTCGCATCGAAACTATGGTAGTTTCGAGCTATGGTCTTACACTCGAAACTAGGTAGTTTCGAGTCATAGTCCTTCTATCGAAACTAGGTAGTTTCGAGTCATGAGATCCTATCGAAACTATGGTAGTTTCGAGTCATTAACTTATGAAAAATCTTAGTTTAGGTTCAAGGTGACACTCGAAACTAGGTAGTTTCGAGTCCTGAGTTCCTATCGAAACTATGGTAGTTTCGAGTCATTGGCTGCTATCGAAACTAGATAGTTTCGAGTCAAACATGACTATCGAAACTAGAGTAGTTTCGACGGGTCTGTATGTATCGAAACTATAGTTTCGAGTCATGGGTCTGCATCTTCCCTGACCAGAACCTTGCTCCAGCCAACTTATTTCCAATCGATTAAACCTTGAGCATTTTACGTTAAACACCTTCCTTTGTCGTTCTTGAGTTCAAATACGTGATTTGTTTCAAGTTTCATATGCAAAAATCGTATCTTTATTTGATTTAAACCCGAGACATGCAAAGACTCATAATCAGAGGTGGTGCTTACCTCAACAGGCCCGATTTCTGTTGCTATGCGTTGAAATGGTGGATTCGGATGATTCCCGAGCCCTTGAGTCTTCTCCTTGCGGTTTTCTTCACAAGCCGATCGCGCTCTCTCTCTCTCTCTCTAGTATTCTTGCGCAGGAAGATGAAATGAGAGGGGTTTGGGTTGAAGCTGCTGTTTTGTAATGGGGTTTCCCCCTTTTCTTTTCGGCCCATGGGCCGAAATTTTGGCCAAGCCCACTTTATTTCCCTTTTCTATTTGTCTTGTCATTATTTGGGATGTTACAAGTCTACCCTCCTTAATGAGGTTTCGTCCTCGAAACCTGTTACACGTTAAACAACTGGGGATACAGTTCCTTCATCTCGTCTTCTTTCTCCCAAGTAGCCTCGGACCCCTTTCTGTGTTTCCATTGTATTTTGACTAAAGGAATCGACTTATTGCGTAATCCTTTCTCAGCTCGGTCAAGAATGGCTATTGGTTCCTCTACATAATTTAGACTGTTATCCACTTCGATCTCGTCGTAAGGTATGTGAGCTGTGTCGTCAGCTAGGCACTTGCGTAAGTGCGACACGTGGAACGTAGGGTGTATTCCACTAAGCTCGACGGGTAGGTCGAGTCTGTAAGCAACTTGACCCACTCTTGCTACTATCTTGAAAGGTCCGACAAACCTTGGACTTAGTTTGCCACGATTTCTGAACCGAATGATTCCTTTCCACGGTGATACTTTCAACAGTACCATGTCCCCTACTTGAAACTCTAAATCCCTCCTTCTCTTATCCGCGTATGATTTCTGTCTGTCTTTTGCGGCTTTCATACGAGCCTTGATTTGATCAAATTTCTCAGAAGTAGCTTTGACCACTTCGAGACTTGCAAAATCCTTCTGTCCAATTTCCCCCCAACAAACCGGGGTCCTACATTTCCTCCCATACAACATTTCAAATGGCGGCATGCCAATAGTCGAGTGATAGCTGTTGTTATATGAAAATTCTGCCAATGGTAGATGGCTGTCCCAACTCCCACCGAAGTCAATGATACAGGCCCGGAGCATGTCCTCCAAGGTCTGAATGGTCCTTTCCGATTGTCCATCGGTTTGAGGGTGGTAAGCTGTGCTGATGTTTAGCCTAGTGCCCATGGATTCGTTGAATTTCTTCCAAAACCTTGACGTGAATCGAGTGTCCCTGTCCGACACGATCGTTAACGGCATGCCATGTCTGCTTACGATTTCCTTGATAAAAATTTCTGCCAACTTCTCAGACGAAGAAGCCTCACGTATAGGTAAGAAGTGAGCACTTTTCGTCAAGCGGTCGACGATCACCCAAATGGTATCATTACCTTTAGCTGTTCGCGGTAGCTTGGTGATGAAGTCCATCGTGATCTCCTCCCACTTCCATTCCGGTATTGGCAAAGGTTGCATTTTACCGCATGGCTTCTGGTGTTCGGCCTTAACTAGTGAACAAGTCAGGCACTTGCTCACATATTCAGTCACATCGTTCTTCATTCCAGGCCACCAGTAGTCTTTCCTCAAGTCTTGATACATTTTGTTTGTCCCGGGGTGAATAGAGTAGCGAGACTTATGGGCCTCGTCAAGGATTTTGGCCCTAAGTTCACCAATCTTAAGTATCCACATCCGGCCAAAACGAGTTCGTACACCGTACGTATTGGTCTCCAGGTTGCTCTGTTGTCCAATTATTCTTTCTCGTTTCACATTTCTTTCTAATAGTGCCTCATCTTGTGCCTTTACTATTTCATTCATTAAATCTGGTGTTATAATCAACTGACACGCCTTGATTCTAATAGGTGTCGACTCTTCCTTCCTGCTTAAGGCGTCAGCCACTACATTTGCCTTGCCTGGGTGGTATAATATTTCGCAATCGTAGTCTTTTAGTAGTTCCAACCACCTTCTTTGTCTCATGTTTAATTCCTTCTGCTCGAAGAAGTACTTCAGGCTCTTGTGATCGGAGTAGATGGTGCATTTAACTCCGTACAGATAATGCCTCCATATCTTTAATGCGAAAACTACGGCCGCCAACTCCAGATCGTGAGTCGGGTAGTTAACTTCATGAATCTTTAACTGTCGCGAGGCATAAGCAATTACCTTTCCTCGTTGCATAAGTACACAACCCAATCCTTGCCCCGAAGCGTCAGAGTAGACTACCAAGTCTTCGTTTCCCTCAGGTAAGGTCAAGACTGGAGCTTGGGTTAATCGTGTCTTCAACTCTTCGAACGCATTGTTTTGGGTTGGTCCCCATTCATACTTTACTTCCTTACGTGTCAGCTTTGTCAGTGGCGAGGCTATTCTCGAGAAATCCTGAATGAACCTCCGATAGTAGCCTGCCAACCCCAGAAAACTTCGTATATCAGTTGGCGTTTTCGGGATGTTCCATTCCTTTACCGTTTCGATCTTAGCAGGATCCACCATAATGCCGTCCGGGTTTACGACATGGCCTAGGAATTGGACCTCCCTAAGCCAGAACGCGCATTTGGAGAATTTTGCATACAACTTCTCCTGCTTTAGAACCTCCAATACTTCTCTTAGGTGACAGTGGTGATCACCTTCATTCTTTGAATATATGAGGATGTCATCTATAAAAACTATTACTGATCGATCCAACATGGGTCGGCATACTCTGTTCATTAAATCCATAAATGCTGCTGGTGCGTTGGTTAGTCCGAAGGACATCACAAGAAATTCATAATGCCCGTAACGTGTACGAAACGCAGTTTTCGGTACATCTTCCTCTCTTACTTTCAATTGATGGTAACCCGACCTGAGATCAATCTTTGAGAACCAACTCGCGCCTTGTAATTGATCAAAGAGGTCGTCTATTCTAGGCAGTGGGTATTTGTTCTTTACTGTTCTCTTGTTCAATTCACGGTAGTCGATGCACATGCGCATGCTGCCGTCCTTTTTCTTTACAAATAATACCGGAGCGCCCCATGGTGAGATGCTCGGTCTGATAAATCCTTTCTCTGTTAATTCTTCAAGTTGGGACATTAATTCTTTCATTTCTGACGGAGCCAATCGGTATGGTGCCTTGGCAACGGGCTCAGCTCCTGGCAGTAAGTCAATCTGAAATTCTATTTCCCGATCGAGCGGCAAACCAGGTAGGTCCTCTGGGAACACTTCTGGAAAATTGCACACCACGGGTACATCTTTTAGCTCTTTCGTTTTCATTCTATCGTCAATAACATACGCCAGATAAGCTTCGCAACCGCGCCTCATGTAACTTTCGGCCTTGATCATCGAGATGACGTTCGGCATTGTGCTATTCCAGTCACCATAAACCGTAATCGGACTGCCGTCAGTGGCCTTGAGATGTATCATCTTTCGTTTACATATGATTTGAGCTTCGTTGGCAGCTAACCAATCCATGCCCAATACTACATCGAATCCTCCTAAGGTTAGAAGGTACAATTTAGATGGAAACTTATGGCCCTCTATTTCTACCATGCAATCGTCAGTCACTTGGATGACTACTGAGTTTTTACCAATAGCAGTTTGTACGCTAAAGGCCCTTATAAGGCTAGTGATTGTGCAGTCTAATTTGCGGCTAAATGCAGTGGATATAAAACTTTTACTAGCACCAGAATCAAACAGAATAGCAGCATGTTCATCATTTACTAGGAACGTACCCGACACGACGTCAGGGTTTCCTCTTGCTTCTTCCTCGGTTAAAGCATAGGCCCGAGTCCTAGCCTTTGGCTGTTCCTTTTCTTTTTCTTTCCCCGAACCAGATTGTCCAGTCTTCCTGCAATCCTTAGTAGCGTGCCCATACCAACCACAGTTCTGGCACTTGATGCCCTTAGTACAATCCTTCGAGTAGTGCCCCGGTCTTCCACATTTAAAACACATGGTTGAGCCGGCCAAACATTCACCGCGGTGCTGTTTCCCGCATTTTGTGCATATTTCGTACTCATCATTCCTTGGCTTCTTTGCCTCAGCAGTAACATTTCTTCTTCCAGTCCCCTTAGACGAGTTCTCCCACTTCCTCTTTGGTGCCTCCGGCACCGGGTCCTCATTGGCATAATCGTCATAGACGATTCCGGACAGATTCACTACCGACTCGAAAGTCGAGGGTAGGTTAGCTTTCACATGAACACGGACCTTTTGGGGTAGGCCTTTGACATAATACTTAATCAATCACTCCTCAGTCTCTACCAGGTGGGGTACCAGTTGAGCTAGCTCATTAAATCTTGAAGTGTACTGGCGATGAGTCTTGTTGCCAGCCTTGAAATTTAGAAACTCGTTTTCCACTCGATCAATCTCGTTCTGTGGGCAGAACTTCTGGATTATCAACTTTTTCAGATCTTCCCAAGTCATTCTTTTGAGAGCGTTTGGCGATTTAGTTCTTTGGATAGTCCTCCACCAACTTAGTGCCTCGTTGGTGAAAGAGTGAGCCACATATTTTACAGCCTGGTCAGGTCGGCATTCGCTTATGTTGATTACCCCATTCATCCTCTCGATCCATTCAAACGTAGCCACCGAATCCTTGTTTCCATCAAATTTGGGCGGATCACCGTCCTTAAATCCTTTGTAGGTACACCCATGGGTGTTCAGTCTCACTGTCACTTCATCCCCATCACTATCATAAACTTTCTCCTCATGGTTGTTTTCCTCCTCCTCTTTGCTCTTCTTTAGTGCCTCAGATAACAGATCAGGCAGTACTTTCTTCAGAGTTAGTATGACCTCACGGGCAATAGCATCTCTAACTTCGGGTTCCAGTCGTAGAGATCCTTCATTGCCCTCAGCTGGTGGGGTTACATTTGTTTCATGCACGCTCTCAGTGTGTTCCACGTGCACACTCTCCTCTTCCTCATATCTTTGGTTCAATGGCGGTCTACCGACTCGGCCAGTGCGACCGCCTCGGCGTCCAGTTCCTCTTTTACGAGCCATAGTTTTCTAGATTTCCTGTTGAGTAAAAAGGTATACATCAATGTCATTCCTTCAGATCATAGTTTAGAACAGTACGAGCAAGGTAAATTCTTAATTACAGTGACCGGTTTGTGATTAATAATTTGCTTTGCTTTTCGGGTTCGGAACTCTTCACATCAGTAGTGACATTGACGTCTAAGCGTTCTAAGTTAAGGTATCTATCCCTAACTATAGGCATTAACTTTATGACTTACTTACTGCACTGGCGTTGGCGTCGGCTACCCAGACTGACATCCGTGCGTTGGTCCCATTATCAGCTTGAGTCCAGACATTTAGGGATGTCTGAATCTCTCAAACTATTGCTCTGATACCAACTTGTAAGGCCCCTTTCCCCGGGTGACCTCACTCGTTGGATTTACTCATAAACATAGCCATAGATACTGAATAATTACATTGAATACTTTCTAAACGTAGCGTAAGCTTACATCATTCGATTACATAGCCATAACAGCGGAAGTCTTAATCATTTAAACATAACACATTGCTTTAAACAAAAATTAAAGTGGATGGGATGTCAGCCCTTGATCGGGATAGCCTTCACTCCAATGCACGACCTTTCTTCTTTTTACCTGAAATGTATACTAAAAGTCAGCTAACGCTGGTGAGTTCTAGTTAAAAACATTTAGGTATGTACATTATTCATTTATAAATACTTACGTATAAATATATAAATATAAATACACATTTACATATCCTTTGCTTTCTTTTATCATTCGTATGTGAGCACATAAATATGCATTCATCTTTACTTTCATTAACATTTATTGGTCATACTCATAAGAGTGATCAGCCAACATTCATTTATGCGTAAGTCACGAAGACAATACGCCCGTCCTACCGTCGTAGTCCGTCCTCCACAACATCCGGCAAACCTTCGGCCATCTGTTATGCTATACCGTCCGGCAAACCTTCGGCCGTCCGTCTTAACCGTACTACCGTCGTAGTCCGTCATATTCGCCCGTCTGCCCTAAGGCATCCGTTTCCCTCGTGAACTATTATATATGCAACCGTTCTACTTATCATTGATAAGGCAATTGCTTCGACCGTCCATTAGTGCCTTTCACACGTCCTAGCTAATGAAGGAACGTGTTTGTCCCGATTGCAAAATAGTCACGAGGTCGTCCGTCTACCGAAGTAGCCGTTATCATCGAAGCGTCCATACATTTACATGCATTCGTAACAAGCAATATATAAAATATAAAGCAAGATTTTCTTCTTTTTTGTTATGTCGTTCGTTCATTCATTCTTTGTATTCATTCGTTTCATTCTTGTTCATCATTATTTTAAGTATGATCATATTAACATTCATATATATATAAGTATCACATATGATCACATTGGCATTCATAACATTTATTCACTTAGTGTATACATCTCAGCCCCAAAACATTTGAAAACATTTGCACATAACATAGAAAGGGGGACATAGAACTCACCTGATAGGCGGGTCCCTGAAGTATAATAGCTGGTTTCGAAACGTCACTAAGGTCTCCCACAATCTGTATAATAAAGTCATACATATAAGGTAGGGCTCCTAAATGACACTAGACATTTCTATTCTTGAACTCAGTAGTTTCGGGAGGTGAGTCGCATCGAAACTATGGTAGTTTCGAGCTATGGTCTTACACTCGAAACTAGGTAGTTTCGAGTCATAGTCCTTCTATCGAAACTAGGTAGTTTCGAGTCATGAGATCCTATCGAAACTATGGTAGTTTCGAGTCATTAACTTATGAAAAATCTTAGTTTAGGTTCAAGGTGACACTCGAAACTAGGTAGTTTCGAGTCCTGAGTTCCTATCGAAACTATGGTAGTTTCGAGTCATTGGCTGCTATCGAAACTAGATAGTTTCGAGTCAAACATGACTATCGAAACTAGAGTAGTTTCGACGGGTCTGTATGTATCGAAACTATAGTTTCGAGTCATGGGTCTGCATCTTCCCTGACCAGAACCTTGCTCCAGCCAACTTATTTCCAATCGATTAAACCTTGAGCATTTTACGTTAAACACCTTCCTTTGTCGTTCTTGAGTTCAAATACGTGATTTGTTTCAAGTTTCATATGCAAAAATCGTATCTTTATTTGATTTAAACCCGAGACATGCAAAGACTCATAATCAGAGGCGGTGCTTACCTCAACAGGCCCGATTTCTGTTGCTATGCGTTGAAATGGTGGATTCGGATGATTCCCGAGCCCTTGAGTCTTCTCCTTGCGGTTTTCTTCACAAGCCGATCGCTCTCTCTCTCTCTCTCTCTAGTATTCTTGCGCAGGAAGATGAAATGAGAGGGGTTTGGGTTGAAGCTGCTGTTTTGTAATGGGGTTTCCCCCTTTTCTTTTCGGCCCATGGGCCGAAATTTTGGCCAAGCCCACTTTATTTCCCTTTTCTATTTGTCTTGTCATTATTTGGGATGTTACACGATGACACAATCAGAAATGGTGGGTCTTCTCAAGTTCATGTTGGGGATGACACACAGATCAAGCACATGTCTCTTTGGGAGTTGGGATCGTCGGAGGCGAGTCCCTACTGTACACACTAGCAACAATACGCCGTGTGAAGGCAGACTGTTACACGCATCATTGCAGAATCCATTGACACGTAGATGTCGTCACTTTCCGGAGCTGTGGGCTCGCGCTTTGGTCTATAAATAGTTGAAGAAAGATTGACCACAAGGTTGAGAACGCCTTGCTCATTGCATACTCAAACCCTATCCTAACTCAGTTAGAAGGAGGGCTACTTTTCCTCTTCGAGTAACACATATCCATGAACTAGTTTCACTTCTTGAAGTCACATTCAGCGTGCATGATTCCATCTACAATCCGCTGGATTGGACCATCGTAGTGTATTTCAACTCGAGTGAATACTCGGATCAAACGATTCCTGTCTAATCATCCGGATATAAGTTCTAGTTGATCAATTTATGGTTGATGACTAAGCCTCTTGATGACTTATCATATCTGAAAACACTCTGTACTCGGCAATACAAACTAAAGAACATTTTGACACAGGACAAGGAGAAGCTAGGGTGAGCATGCAAAACAAATTATCATTACGGGTGCACAAGTAATAGTAATTTGAGGTGCATGTAAGTCCTGGTGAAACCTAGTATGTGGATAAATGGTCCTAATCTGTGATCTACATACTTATATTTCCATTGATAGTAGAAATTCTCAAAACCTGCTCAACGACTAGTTGGTATCATTAAACTTGTTCAACAGTTGATAGACACGACTATCATGTTGAAGGTATTTACGAACACACTGAACTATCATCCATAGAACCCATTATTTTATATCACTCATGTAAGAGCCTTAGTGAACTTAAGACTCTCATCCAAACGTGATCATAGAAACCAACTTGATTGAAACTGTGGTGGAACCTCATGACAAAATGTCACACCCCGCCAAGGCGGAAACGCGAGGCGTGACGTTACATGGTTTCCAAAGCATATGATTACCGCAAACACATACATGATAAATGGATACATAAATTAAGTTTAAAGTTTTACATTCCAAAATGTAAATTGAGTTTACAAAAAGTGAAGATTTCGCAAATATGACTCCATTACAATGAGTTATACAAGAGAAATCCCCCAAAAGTTGTATCCATCGTGCATGCATGTAATCTACATTGCTAACCTTGCGATCACGTTCAATTTCTTGAAAAACATACTTAAAATTGTCAACACTAGGTTGGTGAGTTCACAGGTTTAATCAAATAGTTCTTTGTAAAATTCAATTATTCGTAAATAGTTTCAGGTGCATGTGATAAACAGAATAAGAATTGTTGACCCATTTGTAAACTAGCTAGGAATACAAATAATATGTTCATACATGAGGCGTAACCAAACCATGACAATTGTACACGCCCCTAATTTCGTTATCCGGTTCTATGCGGCCATAAATCTCCAGCTTGTGGTTAGCGCGACTAACCATGACCGGGAGACGTCACTCTCCATAGTACTATTCATAGGACCCTAGGCTACAGTTAATGGTTACTACGTTGTTCCAGGGGACTTTAGCGGCCTCACTTGTTGTTCTCATCTCATGTAAACATAAAAGTCGTGCCTTATTCTCTTGTTATCCCATAAAATAGTTGTAAGTATGTTTTTCCCCCAAATATAGAAAACAGTAAAAAGGGGCCGTGAAACTCACCTTGAGTTTGTGTATGCTTGTAACGATATTTGTTCTAGTCAACTTGACTATTTGTACCCTAGATACCAAAGGGTAAATTGTGTTAAGACCGAACGTCTTATATGCAAATTGTTCATCGACTTAGTAAATCTGATTGCTTTTGTTTAAAATATCTTCTTAGTTTTTAAACACTTGTTTCGTTATAAAACAGTTCTGAGTTACTGCCCAATGGGACTGATGAACAGGTATCGAAACTACTTAGTTTCGATTGAATCAGAACAGATGTCGAAACTTCCTAGTTTCGATTGAGCAAACTGGGTATCGAAACTTCCTAGTTTCGATTGGGCAATAGGTATCGAAACTTCCTAGTTTCGATTTAGTAAACAGGTATCGAAACTCCTAGTTTCGATTGAGTAACCAGGTATCGAAACTCCTAGTTTCGATTGAGTAATAGGTATCGAAACTACCTAGTTTCGATCAAACTAGTATCGAAACTCCTAGTTTCGATTGAGAAACAGGTATCGAAACTATAGTTTCGATTACTGCAATTCTGATTGACAGAATCAGTCCTGCATATTTTTATGTTTTAAACTTGAATTCGACACACTTTTCTGGTTATTTTTCTTACGTTCGAGTAAACTGTATGTTTGGCTACGGTTTTAAAGAAAATAATATGAATGGTATCGAGTTTTTACCTCTGGACAGAGATGACGATTTTGAGAGAAACAGAGAATGATCTTGATTCTTCTGTTAAATTTCCTTTAGAAACACTTGAAATTCTTCTTAAAACACCGAATTATGGTTGGTTTTGCCTTAGAACTTGACTTCGATTTGGAGAGAAATGGGAAAGATTGCCGTAAGAAATGAGAAATATGACAGAGATTGTGAGGTTGAGACTGAGGAGGTATGGGTTTTTCTAAATGTGAGTGAAGTAGGAAGTGGGAGGGATGGTCTCTTCTGAATTTCGGCCGAAAAGTCAAGGAAAGTGGTTTGGGGGTTGATAAATCAAATAATTAGATTTTAAGTGTTAATTTATTAATGGTATTAATATCAATTAGAGTTTCAAAGGGTAATTTAATTCGGTTTAGATTCTTCACGACATTGTAAATTTATCAAGTTTATGGCTCGTTAACGAAAGATATTGAAATCTTGGATTGTATAATTCGTTGAGGTGATTATTTGTAGGTATAAGTACCTAAAGGTGACGCTACATGGTAACGTCTTCGAAAAGTCCATTATTTTACTTTTACGTATATTATATGATTTAGTCTTAAAAATAAATCATAGTTCAACGTAAATTTTATGATATATATATATATATATATATATATATATTTTTCCTGTTTATTTAATTTAATCCCTAACGTTTGCATTTAGTCTGGTTATACGGGTATGTGAAACAGTAACTCCTAGAATTACCAAAATATAAAATGAAACAATGTACGGCTTTTCTTAGACTTTAATGTCCTAATTTATGCAATTAGGTAAATCACGAACATAAATATAATATAAACTCGTTTATATCGTGTACGGATATTGACCTGAAATGTCGGGTGTCACATTCTCCCCATGTTAAAAGAATTTCGTCCCGAAATTCAATTCATGCCATCTTGAACTGGTGTATCCTCAAACAAGGAGGGGTATTTTGTTTTCATTTGATCCTCTCGTTCCCATGTATACTCAGGACCACGTTTTGAGTTCCAACGTACTTTAACCAGTTTGATTCGACTACGTCTCAGCTTTTGTACTTTCCAATCTTAAATCTCAATCGTTTCCTCGATGAAGTGCAACCTGTCGTCTATGTGAATCTCATCAGGCGGTATAATTAACGTCTCGTCTGATAAACACTTCTTGAGATTTGATACATGAAACGTATCATGTACATTGCTTAGTTCTTGTGGAAACTTGAGCTTGTAAGCTACAGGGCCAACCCTAGCCAGTATTTCAAACGGTCCAACGTATCTAGGGTTGAGCTTACCACGGTTACCAAACCTTGCAACGCCTTTCCATGGTGAGACTTTTAACATTACTCGGTCACCAATTTGAAATTCTAATGGTTTCCGTCTGTTATCAGCATAGCTCTTCTGTCTGTCTCGGGCCGCTTTCAGACGGTCCTTAATTTTGAAGATCTTATCAGTGGTTTCCTGGACAATCTCAGGACCTGTCAAATGTTTTTCACCAACTTCCGCCCAACATAGCGGTGAGCGGCATTTACGACCATATAAAGCTTCAAACGAGGCTGCCTTAATGCTCGTGTGGTAGCTGTTATTATAGGAAAACTCCGCCAACGGTAAATGAGTATCCCAATTTCCTTCGAAATCAATTACACACGCACGGAGCATATCTTCTAATGTTTGGATAGTCCTTTCACTTTGACCGTCCGTTTGTGGATGGTAGGCGGTGCTCATGTCTAGGCGCGTGCCTAAGGCTTCTTGTAACGACTTCCAAATCCTTGACACGAAACGGCTATCCCTATCAGAGATAATAGAAACTGGAACTCCGTGTCTTGCCACAATTTCTTTAATGTAGAGTCTTGTAAGTTTCTCTGTTTTGTCGGTTTCTTTAATTGGTAGAAAGTGAGCAGATTTCGTTAAACGGTCGACAATTACCCATATGGTATCGTAACCACTGGACGTCTTGGGTAACTTCGTGATGAAATCCATAGAAATCTGTTCCCATTTCCATTAGGGAATTTCGGGTTGTTGTAACAAGCCAGACGGTTTCTGATGTTCTGCTTTTACTTTTGAACACGTTAAGCATTTACTGACATATGTGGCAATATCTCCTTTCATATTGGGCCACCAATAAAATTCTTTTAGATCCTTATACATCTTATCTGATCCAGGGTGAATGGAGTACCTGGACTTGTGGGCTTCATCCATAATCAACCCACGTAAGTTACCGTTACTTGGCACCCAGATTCTGTCCATGAAGTAAAACGTGTCATCTGACTTAGACTCCAATTGTTTGATCATTCCACGTAGTGCTTCATTTTGGATGTTCTTTTCCTTAAGTGCTTCATGTTGTGCCATTCGGATTTGAGTAGTAAGACTCGTATGAATTGTTAATCCTAGGGCACGAACACGAAGAGTTTTAACTCGTTCCTTGCGACTTAAGGCGTCTGCTACGACATTGGCTTTTCCGGATTGGTACTTGATATCACAATCATAGTCGTTTAGTAGTTCTACCCAACGACGTTGCCTCATGTTGAGTTCTTTCTGATTAAAATTGTGTTGGAGACTCTTGTGGTCTGTAAAGATAGTACATTTTGTACCGTATAAGTAATGTCTCCAAATCTTAAGTGCAAACACAACTGCGTCCAACTCCAAGTCATGGGTCGTATAATTCTTTTCATGCACTTTTAGTTGTCGTGAGGCATATGCAATGACTTTGTCTCTTTGCATTAACACACCACCAAGTCCCTGGTGTGATGCATCGCAGTATACGACGAAGTTGTCGATTCCCTCAGGAAGGGATAAGATCGGTGCACTACACAGCTTCTGCTTTAGTAATTGGAAAGCTGACTCTTGCTTGTCACTCCAATCAAAATTCTTTTCTTTCTGGGTTAATGTGGTTAAAGGCAGGGCTATTTTTGAAAAATTCTCAATGAATCGCCTGTAATAGCCTGCCAAGCCCAAAAATTGACGTACTTCTGTCGGAGTCTTTGGTGCTTCCCATTTTTTGATCGCTTCTATTTTAGATGGATCAACGTGAATTCCTTCCTTGTTGATGGCATGTCCAAGAAAATGCACTTCTCGGATCCAAAACTCACACTTAGAGAATTTAGCGTAAAGTTTCTCGTTCCTGAGTAGTTCTAAGATTAATTTCAAATGATGTTCATGTTCCTCTTTGGTTCGTGAATATATCAATATGTCATCAATAAACACAATCACGAATTTATCCAAATACGGTTGCATACGCGGTTCATGAGATCCATGAAGACGTCCGGTAAATTAGTCAAGCCAAATGGCATAACTAGGAACTCGTAGTGACCGTAACGAGTCCTAAAAGCCGTTTTTTGTATATCTTCTTCCTGAATTTTCAGTTGGTGATACCCTGATCGTAGATCAATTTTAGAATAGAAACTGGAACCTTGAAGTTGATCAAACAAATCATCTATTCGAGGAAGAGGATACCGGTTTTTGATTGTCAGCTTGTTCAACTCCCGATAATCGATGCACATTCTAAAGGTTCCATCCTTTTTTTTTACGAATAGGACCGGAGCTCCCCAAGGTGAGAAACTCGGTCTTATGAAACATTTATCAAGTAACTCCTGTAGTTGATTTGATAATTCCTGCATTTCAGAAGGTGCTAATCGATACGGTGATCGCGCAACCGGGGCGGCTCCTGGTACCAAATCGATCCGGAATTCGACTTGCCTCGGTGGTGGTAATCCAGGTAAGTCTTCAGGAAAAATTTCGGGGTAATCCTTAACGATTGGTATGTCTTCAAGTCGACGTTCCTCGGGTTTCTTCTCGACGACGTGAGCCAGGAACACGCAATAGCCTTTACGTAGGTACTTACGAGCTTTCATGCAGTTTATCATCCTCAATGTCGCTCCACTCTTCTCACCTTGAACCGAAAGAACTTCTCCATTCGGGAGGGGAACATGAACAATCTTCTCAAAACAAACAATCTCGGCGTGATTCTTCGACAACCAATCCATACCAATAACAACGTCAAAACTTCCCAAGTCAACAGGTAGTAGGTCTATACTAAATGTGTGGTTCTTAAGACATAAGGTACAACCCTGAATGACTTCCCCAGTTTTAATTAATTTCCCGTTTGCTAATTCAATTGTATAATTTTGGTCTAGTTTGCTGGGCTTAATACCGAGTCGGGACTTAAAGTCATTTGACACAAAACTCATATCAGCACCCGTATCAAAAAGTATAGAGGCATAGTGATTATTTATCAGGAACGTACCAGTGACGATGTTTAGATCTTGTCGTGCGTCACCAGCCCCCATCACAAACGCTCTTCCACGGGCCTGATTGTCGTTTCGGTTCTTCAACTTTGGACAGTCTTTTCTAAAGTGCTTTGGATCTCTACACTCAAAGCATCCCTGATTCATCCTTTCTGCTCCTGGGTTGACCTTTCCTGCTACTTGATTGGTCTTATTAGGGTTCGCATTGTTCCAACAGTTATGGGTTAGATGCCCATGCTTTTTACATTTTCCACACTGGGTATACCTTCCACTGTGATGATACCCACATTTGCCACACTTCGGTAGTGTTCCAAGATATCCATTTTGTCCTTCAATGTTGGCAGCATAGGCTTTCATGGTTTCAGGTCTCTTGTAAGCTTGATTCTTGTTTTGATTACTGGGTTTTCCAAACCATTTCCTCTTTTCCCCAGACCTTCCTTCCTCGGTCTCCTTCTTCTCAAACAAACCATCACGCACGGCATTATCCCTTAGCTTGAATGCTAGAGTTATAGCGCTCTTGGCATCCATGGGGTTCGATGAAGTCACCAGGCTTCGGATTTGAGGTGCAAGACCCCACAAATATCTTTCAACTTTCTTGTATTCTGGGGTAACCATGTGTGGAACTAAACTTGCTAACTCATTGAATCAGTCAGTGTAACCAGCCACATCATCTCCTATCATTTGTAAATTCCACATTTCAGATTCGATCTTTTGCAACTCATTTCGAAGACAGTACTCCTCGATCATCATGGCCTTTAGATCATCCCATGATAGTTGGTAGGCAGTCTGTCTTCCCAAAGTTTTCATCTGAGAATTCCACCAGGTTAATGCTTTGTCAGAAAGTGTGCAAGTGGCATATTTCACCATACAGTCAGCTGTGCATTCACTAACATCAATTACAGATTCCATCTTCTCAATCCACCTCATCGGGCCTACTGCACCCTCGATGCCATTGAAGTTGCGAGGGTTGCAGGATAGAAAAGCCTTATAAGTGCACTTCTTGTTCGAAGCATCTGTAGGGTCACAAGTCAATATTTTAATAATGTTGTTATCTTAGATCGCGACTGTGTTTCAGAGGTGTTTACACATCCTATTACCTTTAGAACCTCTAGTAGTGTCACTGCCTCCTGCACCTCCTCCACTACCACTACCATTTCCTCCGCCATTATTCTGATTGGCTTCGTACTGCTCCAAGGCGGCGGCTACACGTTGGGATATGAGTTGCTCAACTTCTGCAGAAATCGTCGTGTTGTTTTCACCAGTAGTGTCACGCGGTGTCCTTCTTTTGGGTGCCATGGGTCTGAAGTCGAAATGGGGTTAGTGTGTGACGATATTCAGTGTCTACGATATCCGTACAATATGATGATAAGTTATGAAATGCATATGCAATGAAAAACGTCTTAGTGAGTCATTTAGATTATAGACTAGGTTCGATTTTTGACTCCTAGTTCGCTATAATCAATGGCTCTGATACCAAGTTCTGTCACACCCCGCCAAGGCGGAAACGCGAGGCGCGACGTTACATGGTTTCCAAAGCATATGATTACCGCAAACACATACATGATAAATGGATACATAAATTAAGTTTAAATTTTTACATTCCAAAATGTAAATTGAGTTTACAAAAAGTGAAGATTTCGCAAATATGACTCTATTACAATGAGTTATACAAGAGAAATCCCCCAAAAGTTGTATCCATCGTGCATGCATGTAATCTACATTGCTAACCTTGCGATCATGTTCAATTTCCTGAAAAACATACTTAAAATTGTCAACACTAGGTTGGTGAGTTCGCAGGTTTAATCAAATAGTTCTTTGTAAAATTCAATTGTTCGTAAATAGTTTCAGGTGCATGTGATAAACAGAATAAGAATTGTTGACCCATTTGTAAACTAGCTAGGAATACAAATAATATGTTCATACATGAGGCGTAACCAAACCATGACAATTGTACACGCCCCTAATTTCGTTATCCGGTTCTATGCGGCCATAAATCTCCAGCTTGTGGTTAGCGCGACTAACCATGACCGGGAGACGTCACTCTCCATAGTACTATTCATAGGACCCTAGGCTACAGTTAATGGTTACTACGTTGTTCCAGGGGACTTTAGCGGCCTCACTTGTTGTTCTCATCTCATGTAAACATAAAAGTCGTGCCTTATTCTCTTGTTATCCCATAAAATAGTTGTAAGTATGTTTTTCCCCCAAATATAGAAAACAGTAAAAAGGGGCCGTGAAACTCACCTTGAGTTTGTGTATGCTTGTAACGATATTTGTTCTAGTCAACTTGACTATTTGTACCCTAGATACCAAAGGGTAAATTGTGTTAAGACCGAACGTCTTATATGCAAATTGTTCATCGACTTAGTAAATCTGATTGCTTTTGTTTAAAATATCTTCTTAGTTTTTCAACACTTGTTTCGTTATAAAACAGTTCTGAGTTACTGCCCAATGGGACTGATGAACAGGTATCGAAACTACTTAGTTTCGATTGAATCAGAACATATGTCGAAACTTCTTAGTTTCGATTGAGCAAACTGGGTATCGAAACTTCCTAGTTTCGATTGGGCAATAGGTATCGAAACTTCCTAGTTTCGATTGAGTAAACAGGTATCGAAACTCCTAGTTTCGATTGAGTAACCAGGTATCGAAACTCCTAGTTTTGATTGAGTAATAGGTATCGAAACTACCTAGTTTCGATCAAACTAGTATCGAAACTCCTAGTTTCGATTGAGAAACAGGTATCGAAACTATAGTTTCGATTACTGCAATTCTGATTGACAGAATCAGTCCTGCATATTTTTATGTTTTAAACTTGAATTCGACACACTTTTCTGGTTATTTTTCTTACGTTCGAGTAAACTGTATGTTTGGCTACGGTTTTAAAGAAAATAATATGAATGGTATCGAGTTTTTACCTCTGGACAGAGATGACGATTTTGAGAGAAACAGAGAATGATCTTGATTCTTCTGTTAAATTTCCTTTAGAAACACTTGAAATTCTTCTTAAAACACCGAATTATGGTTGGTTTTGCCTTAGAACTTGACTTCGATTTGGAGAGAAATGGGAAAGATTGTCGTAAGAAATGAGAAATATGACAGAGATTGTGAGGTTGAGACTGAGGAGGTATGGGTTTTTCTAAATGTGAGTGAAGTAGGAAGTGGGAGGGATGGTCTCTTCTGAATTTCGGCCGAAAAGTCAAGGAAAGTGGTTTGGGGGTTGATAAATCAAATAATTAGATTTTAAGTGTTAATTTATTAATGGTATTAATATCAATTAGAGTTTTAAAGGGGTAATTTAATTCGGTTTAGATTCTTCACGGCATTGTAAATTTAGCAAGTTTATGGCTCGTTAACGAAAGATATTGAATTCTTGGATTGTATAATTCATTGAGATGATTATTTGTAGGTATAAGTACCTAAAGGTGACGCTACATGGTAACGTCTTCGAAAAGTCCATTATTTTACTTTTACGTATATTATATGATTTAGTCTTAAAAATAAATCATAGTTCAACGTAAATTTTATGTAATATATATATATATATATATTTTTTCTTGTTTATTTAATTTAATCCCTAACGTTTGCATTTAGTCTGGTTATACGGGTATGTGAACCGGTAACTCCTAGAATTACCAAAATATAAAATGAAACAATGTACGGCTTTTCTTAGACTTTAATGTCCTAATTTATGCAATTAGGTAAATCACGAACATAAATATAATATAAACTCGTTTATATCGTGTACGGATATTGACATGAAATGTCGGGTGTCACACAAAACCCATCGACTCCAAGTATGTAAGCGGAATTGGAAGAATTCTTTTCCGCTAACACGTTATTCCTTACACACCAACAAAAAAAATTCCATTTGTCTATAATACATTATCCTGTGACTAATCCTCAGATTAATTTGATTTATACCCCAGGATATCCAACTCTGTAAACAGGCTTCTTCCTTCACAAAATGATCCAGTTGTTCTAATGACATTAGAAAACAAGGATTTAATCTAACCAACCATCGGTTGAACACGACTACTTAAACATACGCTCTATCCCTTATGTTACTGAAACCTGTATCTCATTAAATTTCTTCCCTTACATGTGAACCTCTTCCCTTAGCCTTTGCATTGACCGACGCTTACCTTATAAGCACGGGTCTCACTAGAATTTTCAGCATGACTTCACAAATTTTATGTTGGTGCGGTCGTACTCCAACCCTACTAGAAGCTAGATACACCATAGAAATAGCTGATGGACAGATAATAGAAGCAACCCACATTTTTAAAGGTTGTAAACATGAACTGGTTGGTCATGAGCTTGACATTGACCTCATGTCAGTCACACTTGGCAGATTCGACGTAATTGTCGGAATGGATTGGTTATCTAAGAACTAAGCCGGGATTATATGTCATGAGAAAATTGTTAGCCTTCCTCTCCCGAGTGGAGAAACCCTTTCTGTCCAAGGCGAAAGGAGTGGTGCAGTCATTGGCATCATATCCTTCATGAAAGCACAAAGGTGTCTACGTAAAGGTCATACTGCCATTCTGGCTCTCATCGCCGAGCAACCATCTGAGGAGAAGAGGATTGACGACATCACGATCGTTCGTGATTATCCGAAAGTATTTCCCGAAGATCTGTCTGGTCTTCCACCACACCGACAAGTCGAGTTCCAAATTGATTTAGCACCCGAAGCAGTGCCTATTGCTCGGGCACCTTATAGACTTGCACCCAGTGAGCTGCAAGAGTTATCAACACAACTGCAAGAGTTGTTAGATAAGGGTTTCATTTGACCAAGCTCATCACCATGGGGAGCTCCAGTCCTGTTCGTCAAGAAGAAAGACGGGACTTTCCGCATGTGCATCGATTATCGTGAGCTAAACAAAGTGACGATCAAGAACCGTTATCCTCTACCCCGCATCGACGATCTGTTTGATCAACTCCAAGGGTCAAGCTTCTATTCCAAGATAAATCTTAGATCCGGTTACCATCAACTGAGTGTCCGAGAGGAGGACATCTCAAAGACGACATTCAGGACTAGGTATGGTCACTACGAATTCATGGTCATGCCATTCGGACTAACCAACGCACCCGCGGTGTTCATGGATCTCATGAACCGTGTGTGTAAACCGTACCTTGACCAATTCGTTATCGTCTTCATTGATGACATCCTCATCTATTCCAAGAATATGGATGAACGTGAGGAACATCTTCGTTTGATTCTGGAATTGCTGAAACAAGAACAACTGTATGCAAAACTTTCCAAGTGCGAATTCTGGATTCGTGAAGTGCAATTCTTAGGACATGTAGTCTACGAGAGCGGAATACATGTCGACCCATCTAAATTAGAAGCAATCAAGAATTGGGCGACACTGACAACGCCAACTGAGGTGCGACAATTTCTGGGATTGGCTGGCTATTACCGTCGTTTCATTGAAGGATTCTCCAAGATTGCACAACCCCTCATAGCCTTAACTCAAAAGAGTAAACCTTATAACTGGGGTGATACCTAGGAATTAGCATTCCAACTTCTGAAGCAGAAACTTTACAGTGCACCAATCCTATCTCTTCCGGAGGGAACGGATGATTTTGTGGTATATTGTGATGCATTAATTCAAGGTCTTGGTTGTATGCTGATGCAGCGCGAGAAGGTCATCGCTTACGCTTCTCTTCAACTGAAAATACATGAGAAAAACTACACAACTCATGACTTAGAGTTAGGAGCCATGGTATTTGCACTAAAATATATGGAGACATTACTTGTACGGTACCAAATGCACTATCTACACCGATCACAAGATTCTTTAGCATATCTTTGAACAGAAAGAGTTGAACATGCGACAACATCGTTGGATCGAACTCTTAAATGACTATGACTGTGCAATCAGATATCATCCAGGGAAGGCTAATGTGGTAGCCGATGCCCTAAGCCGTAAGGACACCAAACCCAAACGAGTTTGAGCATTAAAGCTTACCATTAACACCAGATTACCTGACAAAATCCGAAGTGCTCAACTCGAAGCCTTTAAAGAGGAAAACCTACCGTTGTAAGCCACACGCGGTATGGAAGAATAACTTGAGGTCAAATCAGACGTCATTTGCTACTTCGCAGAGCAAATATGGGTTCCAGTGTACGGAAATTTAAGAGAACTGGTTATGGATGAAGCTCACAAATTTCGATACTCTATTCATCCAGGTTCTGACAAAATGTACCATGACCTTAAGGTGTTATATTGGTGGCCAAAGATAAAGGCCGATATAGCCACCTACTTAAGCAAGTGCCTGACCTGCTCAAAGGTCAATGTAGAATACCAGAAGCCTTCTGGTCTACTTCAAAAGCTAGAGATCCTAATGTAGAAATGGGAGAAAATTTCTATAGACTTCATAACTAAACTACCCAGGACCCCTAGCGGATGCGACACCATCTGGGTGATCGTAGATCGCTTGGAAAAACTAACTCGTATTTACTTGAAGGAAGTAGTCTCTCGGCACGGTGTGCCAATTTCTATCATTTCGAATCGAGACGCTCGATTCACCTCTCGGTTTTGGCAATCACTACAAAAAGCCCTAGGCACACGTCTAGACATGAGTACAACATATCATCCACAAACCGATGGTCAAGGGAAACGTACCATCCAAACCTTTGAAGACATGCTACAAGATTGTGTGATAGATTTCGGTAACAGTTGGGAAACTCACTTACCTTTAGTGGAGTTCTCCTATAATAACAGTTATCACACTAGCATCAAAGTAGCACCATTCGAGGCATTGTACAGACGTAAATGCCGATCTCCTATCTGTTGGGCTGAAGTTGGGGATAGCCAACTTACGAGTCCTGAACTTGTATTCGAAACTTCTGAAAAGATCATTCAAATTCGAAACCATGTGGCGACTCGTGATTGCCAAAAGAGCTATGCCGATAAACGTCGCAAACCGTTAGAATTTCAAGTAGGCGACATGGTTCTACTCAAAGTCTCACCTTGGAAAGGTGTAATTCGCTTCGGGAAGCGAGCAAACTGAATCCTCGTTATGTTGGACCAATCAAGATAGTGAAGAGATTGGCCCAGTAGCGTACCAACTGGACCTACCTGAAGGACTAAGTGGTGTACACAACGTCTTACATGTCTCAAACTTGAAGAAATGTCTAGCAGACGAGACACTCGCGGTTCCTCTTGAGGAACTACAGATCGATGAACAACTACGCTTCATTGAAGAAATGGTCGAAATCATGGATAGGGAAGTCAAAAGCTTAAACACAGTAAAATTCATCAGAGTTCGTTGGAACTCGAAACGCGGACCGGAATTCACTTGGGAGCGTGAGGATCAGATGATGCGCAAGTATCTTCATCTGTTCATGCACTCCAAGTCAAACTCTTAAGTTACTATTCTAATTTTCGGGACGGAAATTCTTTCAACTAGGGGATGATGTGACACCTCAAAAAAAAATTTATTTTAATCTTCGGGACGAAAATTCTTTCAACTAGGGAATGATATGACAATCCGAACTTTTAAGTTAACTCTGTTATCATAATCCAGTTAAATCTTAACTTAGTTAACCTAACTTAAACTCCAGGGATTGTTTCTGCCATTAATTGATCTAAAACTAAAGGGACTAGTTGTGACATTAGTCCAAACTCTAATTCTGTTGACTTTCGAAATCAAAATTTGAATTCTGTATTCCTGTTGACTTTGGAAAGTCAATTAGACAAGTTCTTAACTCATTTCTAAACCACAAGGACTAATTCTATCAAACTCTAAAACTCCAATTTACATGAAACTACAAGGACTAAATCTGCCAAGTCCTAAAACTAGATTCTTTGACTTTCATAGTCAAAATCAGGAACAATGTGGGATCTGTTTGACTTTGGAAAGTCAAACCGATTATCTTTAATCTAATTCAAGCTCCATTGTCGTTTTTTGATCGAAATTGTAACTGATGTTGCACGATTAGCCATTAACGGTCATCATTGGCACATTATCAAGGCTATCAATTCAAATTAAACCAATTTATGGGTAATCAAAGCCGTAACCGCTGACCGTCATCACGTGTACATCAAATTCGATCCTTTCCATCGTTTCACACTTCAATTGAACTTCTGCGCATATCTATGTCGCATCACAGAAGCTGTATCACACCTCAATTCAATCGGAAATAGCAGTTAGGGTCGCCGGAGCTAAAGCTATTCACAGTCGGAGTCTGTTTTAATCGAACACCATGGAATCGAGCATCATTCTGGTAATCATTTACATCCCTGGTTTCGATTAACTGTCTAGATCAAAACCCCCTTACCAATTCGGGGTTACATTATCGAAATTATCATGTACAGATTCTAGGGTTCATATACATTCAGATTTAATCAAGCCATACCCTAGACACAATCTAAATTCAATTAAACTATATGGATAGACTCGCCATCATCTAGTCTTTGAAATCCCTATCAATCCAAACCCTTTTATTATCATATTCAACAGATTCGATTTCCCAGTTTATAAACTAGGGCTCCTAATGTTCGAAGGAATAATAAACGGTTTTAAACTCAACGATTTTATGATTAAACGTATACACAGATTCGATAATGCTCGATTTACAAAAGCCCTATACTTACAAGATCAATCACGACCGATTTGATTGGATTTGGGATGGAGTTTGGATCGGGTATCGATGGGGGGAAGAACACAGGAAAACTGTTGGTTAAAACCATTTGGATCTGGACTTGGTTGCGATACTCTAGCGGGCTGGGATGGTTAACTCTGTTGGCTGTGGGGGAGGTGACCCGGGTTCGAGTCCCTCCACCCCCAATTCTTTTTAAATCGAATTTTAATTATTATTCTTAATATAAAAATCATTCCACTATCATTATATTATTATGTTAATATGTTTTGAGCCCGGAAACCAACCGTAGGCTCGGGTTTGGTTTTATAACCTATTTTAATATTATTTTCGCACTTTTAAAATAATGTAATTATTTTATTTTCAAACCACGACTCCGAATAGAATAAAATATTTATATTATTTTCAACCCGTGACTCCTATTATAAAATATTATATTATTTCGCCTCGTTTATAAATATCGTGTGACGTTTCAAACTAATTAATATTATAATTATTTATATTATTTACTCACGTATTATATCCTCGAATAAAAATAATATATATTATTTTTATCACGTAAGTGATTATCGCATATTTTCTACGAGTTCAAAAATAATATATTAACTATATTATTTTCCTAGCCATTATTTTAGTGGTACAAACACACGGATATATTTAATTATTAATTAATATTATTCGTTATTAAAGTTCGACACGTAACGCATTTATATTAAGAAATCCCTTATTCCCGTGGACAAGATCGTCTACTCTTTAATCTGTAGTGCGTCTTAGGACGTTCAATCATCCATGTCATCGTCACAAAAATCCCATTGTATCCCTAACTATTATGCTTATAATTTTAGGGCATACGTAAGCAGTCACATGCAAACTCTTGTGTTTCCTACTTGCATCCTTGTGTGGTGCTATCTACTGCTCGTACACAACGCATGTGAGTTTCACGGCCCCTTTTTACTCGTTTTCCTGTTGGGGGAGAAACATGTACACAAACCATCATACTTTTACTTGTTTTCCTGTGGGGGGGGGGGGAACAGGTACGCAGACAAACATTATTTTACATGTTTTTTCCGTTGGGGAGAGAAAACATGACGCAAATACTTTTGATTATTGTAATTCATATGATATCACTGTTGAGGCTAAGCGTAACACACTATCACTGAAAGTACTCACAACACATCGGACCGTTAATTTGACAAGCGAGGTAATGTTTAGTAGTACTACTGGGTTTGACTAGCCCCACCCGCGTTAGTCGTGCTAACTCGATTGGAGGTCGAATGGGTGAAATGTTAGCCTACTCTTTTGGCCAGGGTTGATAGACCTGCAGGAGTCAAACAACCAGTCATGCTTCGGTTGCGAACGCTTTAGTAAGACATGAACATAGGCTAGCTACCTATAGATATGCATATTGAATGTACATAATCTGGTAAACACTCTCTTATTGCAAACTTGAAACCTGTGAACTCACCAACCTCGTGTTGACACTTTCCATACATGTTTTCTTAGGTCGCTAAGGCACATGTTGCACAACTAGGACATGCATGGACTCTTACTATCATTTCACTCATATTCAAACTGTTAAAACAATTCACTTACTTTTATTAAACTAAACGTTGGCGCGTTGGTTTGTGCATTTACTTACTTATTTTAAACGCTTCCACATTAACTCTGAACTTTTATGTTATGACATTTAAGATCCCATATAGTGTTGTTTGATGTAACTAATGACTGAGATCCTGGTGTGTCACATCCCTAACGGTAAAACTCTGTTAGTGGAATTTGGGGTTGTGACACCAATAGTGCTCCTTGAGATTCTTATACATTTTTGTCGATCCTGGGTGAATCGAATATCTTGATTTATAGGCCTCATTCAAAACCATCTCACGCAGATCGCCGGCCAGAGGCACCCATATTCTAACCATGAAGTACAAGGCTTCATCAGACTTGGGTATAAGTTCTCTAACCATACCACTGAGATTCTCATACTTTAAATTCTCTTCCTTCAGAGCTTCTTGTTGTGTATCACGAATCTAAGCTGTGAGGTTTGTGTGAATGGTCAATACTAACCCACGCACGCGCAAGGGCTAGACTCGATCCTTCCTACTCAAGGCGTCGGCCACGGCATTAGCTTTGCCTGGGTGATAACGTATATCACAGTTGTAGTCATTGAGCAATTCCATCCAACGTCACTGCATCATATTCAGCTCCTTCTGGTAAAAAATGTCCTGGAGACTCTTATGATCTGTAAAAATTGTGCACTTAGTACCGTAAAGGTAGTGCCTACAAATTTTGAGCGCAATAACCACCACATCCAGTTCCAAATCGTGCGTCGCATAATTTTACTCATGCACCTTGAGTTGACGAGACGCATAAGATATGACCTTTCCATTATGAATTAGGACACAACCAAGACCTTGGCGAGAGGCGTCACAGTACACCACGAATCCTGTCACACCCCAACCGACGGTGGAAACGTCGGGGCGGGACATGTAGACTGTTCATAAGCTCATGGTTTGCTAAAGTTGAAATAATTAAACAGTAAATTTTCATTTCATAACTCAAGTAATCATTTACACCATTTACAAGAATTTAAGAATACATGAACCTCCGTATTAAAATTTAAGACTAGGTCCTCAACCCTAAGTGATGTAGCTTGAATCATAACTCAAACAACTGTACCTGAAACATGATAAAATGAGAGGGTCAACTATAAATAGTTGGTGAGCATACATAGGTTTTGACACCACAAGTAAAGTTCAAATGTTTTGTGTACAATTCATATGATACATGGTTTATAAAGCATTTATGGAGAATCTAAGTTAAGCTAGTTACACAAATGAAACCTTGTAACTGAAGGGCATAACAACACATGTTATCCTAATGTAGGGCATAACAACACATGTTATCCTGATGTAGGGCATAATAACACATGTTATCCTGATGTAATGTATTTATGTTTGCACGTGCATGTCATATATATGTAGCCTTAACAAACAACATTCAAGCATAAAGCACAAATAAACACATATGATCATATTGTAGAATTGTACGTATGTAATTACAAATAATGTTTGTTGTGTAATCATGTTTCACCCCAAAATTGTAAAAAGAAAAAGGGGCTATGTAAACTCACTTGTATTGGTTGTGTGATGACACGAGCAATAGGTAGCAACAGTAATCTTTGTAAATCACAAAGTTAACCTAGAGTGAAAATATATGAACTTAAATCAAAGACATGTACAATGTCTAAAGTAAGGGCTAAGGTTCCACGGGATTTGAGTATAGGGATTTGTACAAAAAATGTTTGCGTTATGTAAAAGATGTAAATTGATAATATTTTGCGTTATGTAAAAGATGTAAACTGATAAAAGTTTGGTATAAAAATGTGGGTTCAAAAGAATAATTGTCGTAGAATTTAACTCTAAATAGTTTAAGTAAATAAATTCTTTTTATTTATTTATCATAAAAAAATTTGGTGTGTCATAAAACAAAGTATTTATATGTTGGTATATATATATATTTAAGGAGATTATATTTAACTTGTACTCTAAAACAATTATAAGTGTAAAGGTAACTAATTTAAATAAAAGAATTTCTTTTATTTATTTATTTTCTTTAAAATTTGGAAGCGAATATATATATATATATATATATAAAATTTATATTTATTTGATATAAATTAAACCCTGAGTAAATTCCTATGTAAAAAGATTTGTTTTTAAATAAAATCATAAAAATGTTTTAGGTAATTAAAACTAATGATTTTATAGAATCAAAACATGATTTCGTAAAATAAATATTTTTTAATGCTTTGTTTGTAGAAATACATTTGAACTTACTTTTACCTTGGAAATGAAAGTTTAAAACAAATTAAATTGCAAAAATAATTGTTTTACATTTAATCACCGTTTATTATTGTACTAAATAATTCCAAATGTTATAAACATTTATAAAATAATTTTCATAAAATAAATGGAGTGGTAAAAACAGTTTTTAATAAGAATGGAGCTTGCCCGGGTCGAACCCGGGTGGGCTCGGTGGAGGCCAAGGATCCAAACCACTAGGTCCGTGGTCTAGTAGTTGGTATATGTCCAACCGGATTAGTGTTTAACAGTAATGGCAATGAGTCCGGGTCCAAAGGTGCGAAAAAGGGGCAAAAAGGTGCGGGGCTGGTTCCGAACCCGCGACCTTTCTGTGCGAATCAATGGAATTAACCGGTCGGACTAGGTGATATGCCTTGTAAGAGAACATAACCGTTTGGTTGTATCAACTATCCCAACCCACCATCGTCCCCATATGAAATCGAAAACCCTAGTCCCCCAAATCAACCCGATTAAGGCGCTAATCAGCTTTAGAATCATGGGGCTTTCATTCCCTGGTATAAGATGAGTACAACGGTACAAGGAATACTTGATTTGGTTACGAGATGGTGTTTTTCGGCTATGGCTCCTGAGATCGAGTCCTTCGGTTCGAATTGACTTTCAACAGTGATATGCGGAGTGATTGAGAGCTTGGGGAGTTAGAAAAGGGTGTTGCGAGAGTGTGTGTGTAGGTTATAGGCTCCAATTTTATTCAAAATGCTCGAATGATTTGTGGTTATGGGAAACGGCTATGGGGTTGATTTATACTACCAATTCGTTTAATTCCCAATGAATTGAGTCGGTATTTGGGTTTGAATACATTCGAGTATCGTCTGAGCGTGATTTACAGTCAATAAACGCATTGATTTCCTTGATTTGTAAACGAATTTGGTTTCGTTTGACTCTGAGTAGTCAAACGCGTGTGAAAAAGGTTCCAGTTGTTAAATCTGTTAAATCGACCCAATAGTTGAGCCGAGAATTGATCGAGAATCAATTAGCTATACAAGGCAAGTCCTTGATTTCAAGTTTGCTCGATTGAGACAAATAATTTAGGGGAAATTCGTCCCTGTTGACTTTCAAAAGTCAAATGGGAGGGTTTAGGGTTCAATTTCTTTGAATGGTCCAAATTAAAGTAAAAAGGTTCAATTGCTAAGGTTTTGGAGGGTTCAAAATGGAAGACCATATAGTCAAAGGTTCAAATCTACCTTGTAACAAATACGACCTTAATTCTTTTGTAGTTTCATATTTATTTTCTTTTAAAGATTTTAAAAATATAAGAAACTCTATAAAAATTTCTTTTTATATTATAAATTTTAAACTTATAATTAAATGCATGTGTACTTATACATTTGTTTATAAATCAATATATGTATGTATAACATATATGTAATGGAAAATAGGATGTAAAAGTGAGGTTGAAATAATAACTACGTGTTTAAAATAGTGAATGATTGTGTCATATTGTGTTGAACAATTATATGATTCCGAGTGTTTAATTAATCAAAAAAATAAATTTATGACCTGAAAATCATGGATGTTACAAATCCATCTGTCCCCTCAGGAAGAGACAGGATAGGGGCACTGCACAGCTTCTTTTTCAACAATTGAAATGCTGCCTCTTGCTTCTCTCCCAAGACATACTCTTTGTCTTTCTGGGTCAACAGCATTAGGGGTTGCGCTATCTTGGAAAAATTCTCAATAAACCTTCGATAATAACCCGCCAACCCTAGGAATTGTCGTACCTCGGTCAGACTCTTTGGCGCTTCCCAATTCTTAATTGCTTCAATCTTTGCTGGATCCACGTGTATACCCTTCTCATTGATAACGTGTCTAAGAAAATGAACTTCTCAGATCCAGAACTCGCATTTGGAAAGTTTAGCATATAGCTTCTCATTCCTCAACATCTCCAAAATCAGCTTTAGATGATGCTCGTGTTCTTCCTTGGTTTGCGAATAGATCAGTATATCGTCGATAAATACTATCACGAACTTGTCCAAGTACGGTCTGCACACCCTATTCATGAGATCCATGAATACCACAGGAGCATTTGTCAAACCAAAAGGCATGACCAAAAACTCATAATGACCATACCGGGTTCGGAACGCAGTCTTCGGAATATCTTCTTCAACAATCCTCAATTGATGGTAGCCTGAACGTAAATCGATCTTCGAGTAATAACTCGATCCTTGCACAAGTCGTCAATTCTCGGCCATGGATACCGATTCCTGATGGTAAGCTTGTTCAATTCTCTATAATCGATACACATCCTCATAGAACCATCCTTCTTTTTCATGAATAAAACCGGCGCTCCGCAGGGTGAGAAACTCGGTCTTATAAAACCTTTATCCAACAATTCTTGCAATTGCTTGGATAGCTCTTGCATTTTAGATGGTACTAAACTATAAGGAGATCGAGCAATCGGCGCTGCCCCGGATAATAGGTTAATCCTGAACTTTACTTGCCTTTGCAGCGGCAACCCAGGTAACTCCTCGGGAAATACCTCCGGATATTCATGAACTGCGGGGATCTCTTCAAGCTTTTGCTCCTCAACCCTAGTGTCAACCACGTGGGCTAAGTATGCTGGGTATCCTTTTCGAAAATACTTCTGTGCTTTCATCATATTAACAATTATCAAAGGGGCACTCTCATCACCTTGAATTTCCAACGGTTCACCAATTGGGGGTAGAAGACGAACTATCTTCTTATTGCACACAATCTCAGCATGATTCTTTGATAACCTATCCATGCTAATAACGACATCGAAACTTCCAAGTTCTACTGGTAAAAGGATAATACTACACTCACGAAAGACTTCGTCGGTTTCTATTAACTTTCCGTTAGACAATTCTATAGAATACTTAACATCTAATTTACTTGATTTTGCGCTAAGAAAAGGCTCAAAGTTTTTGGAAACAAAACTTTTATCAGCTTCGGTATCAAATAAAAAGTAAGCATAATGGTCATTAACGAGAAACGTACCGATAACGACCGATGGATCTTTTCGTGCTTTCTTGGCCTACGTCACAAATGCTCTGCCACGAGTTCCCTGGTTCTTTATTTTTGGGCAATCTTTCTTGAAATGCCCTAGAGTCCCACATTCAAAACATCCAGGGTTCATTTCTTCTTTCTTCACACCCAATTTCACGCGGTAAGTTTGAGCTTGATGCCCAAATTTGTTGTAACGGTCACAAACGTTGCACTGGCCAGTGTGAAAGTAACCACATTTGTTGCACTTTAGGTTAGGACTATGATTCCTTCTTGTTTCAGTGGTGTTGGCTGCATACATTCTTTCAGGATTCCTCCTTTTATTCTAGGGGTTACCAGCACGACTCCCAGATCCCTCAGACCACTTTCGCTTCCCTTCAGTTGACGCCTTTCCTTTCTTAGTCATTCCATCAACAACTTCCATCGGCTTCTTCCCTGAACCACTTTTCCTCAATGTCCCCATACGAACAACATCATCGGTCAGGCAGTGTGCCAATTGCACAACACTCTGAATAGTCGTAGGGTTTGCTGACGTCACCATACTACGGATCTGAGGTTCAAACCCCAGATATATCGCTCAATTCTTTTGTGCTCCGATGTTACGAGATGGGGTACAAGTCGTGCCATATGATGAAACTTGGTCGTGTACTCTTTTACATCAGCATCCACCATGGTCAAATTCTAGAAATCTGCTTCAATTTTATGGATCTCGTTGCGTGGGCAATACTCACTGTGACATCCGTCAATTTTCCGTTAATCCAAATCCAGTTATCTAGTAACCCGGTTAACTTAACCTTGAACCTCAGGGACCATTCCTGCCAATATTTAATCTTAAAACTACAAGGACTAGTTATGTAATTAGCCAAAACACATATGTCGACTTTATGTAGTCAAAATTGAATGAAATTGTTCCCGTTGACTTTTGAAAGTCAAACCTTCTTGGTTCTTGAATTCAAATTCGCAAAAATAACAAAAAATCTGTTCCAATCCGTAACTGATATGCGTAGTAATGATGAGTCGACCATTATTGAACCAATTAACACCGGCATTAATCTCGAATTAATCCTCTTTATGCTCATCAAAGCCATAATCTTCGAAACCCCCATTATTCCTATCGAATTCGACTAATTTGCTTATCATATTGCAATCTGACTCTCTGCACATCTCACCCACACTCCACAGAACCTGTTACGCACACCAAATCGACCGGATTTAAAGTCGTAGTAGCCGGAGATCGAACCACGCAACTCGCGACTGAATTTTACTCGATCTTTTCATATCACATCGCATTTTGGTAATTAAACCTTCTCTCAGTTTCGTTTTTACTCCTAGATTGAAAGCCCTATGCCAATTAGGGCTTACAACATCAAATTGTTCACGAGTTGTGATCTAGGGTTTACTTATAATCGAATTTGGGGCTTTTGATCCTAGACTCATTCTTAATTCAATTAAATTGCATGATCAAACTCGTATCTATTCGTACAAAGAAAGCCCTATAGTAATTTGATGCTATATCATCGAATTGAATAAAATCCAGATATAGGGTTTGTTTATAAAAGCAATTTGAGGGTTTTGATTTTAAACTTAACGTCAATGAAATTAAACCGCATAGGCATATTCGTAATCCCTCGTTTAGTAAAAACCCTATGATTTCATCTGGTAATCTTATCGAATTCAATCAACTTAATTCTAAGTTCGTAATCTAGGGTTCAGCTTTTCAAAACGAGAATTTACGATTCAAAACTTGTTGATTTTGCAATTAAACATCACCTCAGATTCGTATGAAGTTACTGAACAAAACCCCTATGAAACCCTGGTCAAACACGATCGACTTGGTGGGATTTGGGACTGGGTTTTGGGTTCGGTTCGTATGGGGGGGGACGAACACCTTGATGGTGTGTTAAAAACATTCTGGTCCGGTCCTGGTTACGATTCCCTAGCGGGCATGACTGGTTAAGTTGTTTGACTGATGAGGGGGGACCCGGGTACGAGTTTCTCTGCCCCCATCTTATTTTTGAGCCACTTTTTGTATATTTTATTTAAATAAAATCAAAACCTATATTATTGTATTAATATATTAACGTGTTTTGAAACCCAAAAACAACCAAAGGCTCGGGATTTATTTTATAAAATATTTTTAGAGAATTTTTGTGATATTAAAAATAATATATTAATTATATTATTTCATAAAATTAATATTTAATTTATGAAAACACACAAACAATTGTGTTTATATTAATGTCCGGGTTTAGTTTTATAACCGTTTTAATATTATTTTCCACTATTAAAAATAATATATTTATATATTATTTTCGTCGCATTAACGAGCATTGTGGAACGCTTCGAATTTATAAATAATATAATTAGTTATATTATTACCCCCGTAATTATATTCTCAAATAAAAATAATATATTATTATTTTTGCCACACAAATAGTTATCGTATTAATTATGCAAGTTTAAAAATAATAAAATAATATTATTTTTCTAGACTACTATTTAATGACAAAACGCTCGAATATATTTATTATATATATATTATTTGTCATTTATCGCGAAACGCATTCATCCTAACTTAGAAATCCGTATTCCCGTAAACACGTTCGTTTACTCGTTGAGCTTTAGAGCGTTTCCTTTAGGACGTTCCTTATTCCGTGTCGTCGTCACATTATCCATTTTATTCCTAATAATTATGTTGTAATTCTAGGGCATTCGTGAGCCGTGTCTGGCTATCGCTTGAGATTCCAATCTCATACTTGTGTGATTACTTCCTACGCAATCAGGTGAGTTTTCACGGCCCCTTTTACTGTTTTACAACTGGGGGAGAAAACATGACGTAAACAATTTTGGTTATGTAATTCATATATGTTATCACTTGTTTAACTATGCGTACACATCTATCACTAAGTCCTCACATCAGACCGTTAATATGAACATAGCGAGGTAAGTTGAGTAGTACTACTGGGTTTGACAAACCTCACCCGCGTTAGTCGCGCTAACCCGACTGGATGTCAAACGGGTGCAGTCTTGACCTAAACATGCACCATGGTTGATAGGCCTAGTGGGAGGCAAAAACATAAACAGTCAGCTGTTGGTTGCGACCACATTAGTTAACATGCTTATGGGTTAGGTACCTATTGATTTATATATTAAATGTACATTAACCTATTGAACTTTGTTGCAAACTAAAACTTGTGAACTCACCAACCTTGTGTTGACACTTTTCTTACATGTTTTCTCAGGACGCTAAGCTAAGGCACAGGTGCACGTTAGGGCATGCATGGTGTCAACATGATGTATTCAATAATTGCCAATCTACTGAAGACTTATTATGTTTCCGTTATTGTTAGACTTGGGCGCGTTGTTGTGCGCATTTACTCTCTTGTTTAAACGCTTCCGCATTTACTCTGAACTTTTATAATATTTCAATTTGAGTCCCATATAGTGTCGTTTGATGTAACTAATGTCTGAGATCCTGGTTTGTCACGAACCATGTTTCTGTCTTTTACTTCTGTTATGGATGTTTTGAGAATGATTCTTGGCTAAACACTTGATACTGCCTAGGTTTATGATGATTATTTGTTAAAGTTATGATTTTTATTGGTTTTGGATATTAATTGATGGTTTAATGATTTTGTAAAAGGTTTCTTGATATTAATTATGATGAATATGCATGCTTAGATCTGATTTGTGATTGATTTCAATTCCGTACGTTGATTGTGGATGTCTTCCAGCTTGATTTGCGTATCTAGGTCATAGACTTTAGGGTTTGTGATTGTTTGTGTGGTTTGCTATATATAGTAGCCATAGGAGTTGTGGTTAAATGTTATTTAGAACGGAGTATGTATCATGTCTCAATACCCGAGAAGTGAGAGATAGTCGTTTAGTCTTCGTCATTAGGAATCCGAGTGTCAGTTGTCTGAGTGGAAGTTGGTATTAGGTGTCTAGTGATTGTTGCTATTCTGAGTCATAGTTCTTATCTTAAGATTACCCCTTGCATTCTTCGAATGTATGGTGGACAGTGAGACTGAAAGGTAACCAGTCTATTCGGGTACATTATCATTGTTGGAGAGACCGAAAGGCAATCCACTATCTTGTGAGTTTATTACATCTTTAGGTTCCTTAGTTGGTGACACACTGAGAGTGATTAGGGATCCACTAGTTTGCCTAGAGTTGTTTCCTTAGAAACCTAGATCCATCATAGTTCCAGAACCGGTAGAAGTTGTGCTTTGCAAGTAGGATTCCGACCTAGGTAGTATTCTTTCCATCTCTAATTTCTTCCTTAGTTCCATCCTTTGATAGCTTGAGTCGTACTTAGTTTGCTGCATTATTAGTTCTAATCTTTAGTGTAGTCAACCCCCCAATCATCAATCTTTAGTCCGAGTGTTGGAACCTGATAGTCCATAGAAATCAATTAGGTTTTAGAAGTATTAACTTTAGAGTTTTCGGTCGGAAAATGTTTTCGGTCGAAAACATTTTTCGATCAAGAAGATTTCGATTGAAAACTCTCTAGTATAAATAGTTGTGTCTTTTGTATTTCAAGTAACTTTCTCATTTTGTACAGTGAATTTTACAATTTAACCAAAAGAATCTTTGTGTGTTTCTGTTGTTAATACTAGATTACATTACTTGATTAACGAAGATAATCATAATGAAATATGCACTTGGTGTGATTGATAGTATCGAGATTGCTCATCTTTGATTTGTTCATTTTGGTGTGGATTTGATTTCTGAATTGATTCCGCCAATTCAGAGAGTGATTGAAGGCTTTATCCTTGAATATCAGCAGATCTGAGGGAATCACAAGTGGTATCAGAGCTGTTGGTTAATAGCTCTTGGTATTCAAGAAGATTTTAAGTCAAATCTGATCAAATTGAAGTAATTTGGGTGCCATTGTTGCTGATTTGAAGCTAGTATTGATGGAGATGAAGTTTGCATCAAGTTTGAACACTTGATTCTTTACTCGGATCATCACAGAAAATTTTTGGTCAAATCAAGTGTTCTTCTGTTGAATTGTCCGAAAAGTTTGTTTGAAGTAGCCGAAAACTCTGTTTGAAGAAATCGAAAAGGATTTTTTTCGAAACGTATTGTCCGAAATTTCATCTGTTCAAAATATTCTGACTTTTTGATCGAAAAGTATTGTACTAAGTTTTCGACCGAAAAGTTATAAGTTGGAAATTTTTCTGATTTTGACCAAGTTTCAAATTACAAGTAAAGAATGGCTGGAAAGGTATACAATACTGAGAGGGTTATTGGGAAATCACCACCGATGCTGAAATCAATATCAGAATTTTCAAATTGGAAGATAATGATGAAGGCTTATTTCAAGTTTACTGAATGCACACTTTGGGAATCAATTGTAAAAGGTCCTCACATTCCTAAGACTGCAAATGCTGATGGGTTAGTCCCGATTGCTGATCCTGATCTTTATTCAGAGGAAGATAAGAAGTTAATCGAAAGGGATAACAGAGCATTGGGTTCTATTATTCTAGCACTTCCGACTGAGTTGTATTTGAATTTTTAGCAACATGAAACTGCTCAGGGTCTGTGGAATGCTTTGTGCTTAAGATTTGAAGGTAATGCAGCTCTTCAGGAAAGCAGAACCGATCTTCTACTGAAGCAATATAACATGTTTAGTTATAAAAAGAATGAGACTCTTAGTGAGCAGGTGACTAGGTTTACAACCATGATCAACAGGTTGAGAAAATTGGGAGTAAAATTTGAAGAGTATGAGCTAGGAAGGAAGCTGTTAGACTCACAGCCAGATTGCTGGAGCATACCTTGTATGCTAATCAAGAACACAACTCCAAATCTGAAGAGTAAAACACTTGATGATATTATCTGTTTACTCGAGTCTTATGAATTGGATGCAAAGAAGAGAGAACTGAACAACAAAGATAAACAAAATAACTCAAGTTCAACAAATGCAACATTATTTTCTGGAAGTAGTGAAGGAAATAGTGGAACAAAACCTAAGAAAAACAAAGGTTGTTGTGAACACTACTCTGATGAGAAAGTCAAGTCATCTGGACAAATCCCTGAAGATCAGATTGCTCTGTTCGGAGCTTTTATGACCAGCTATGATGCACTGGTGATAGGAAAGTTACTACCTTTCGTGCATGATGTAGAAGATCTTGTTCAGATCAGTTCTGATGACTTGGAATATATGGACTTGCAATGGCAGATGGCCATGAGAGATGTAAGGGATAAAAAGTATTTGCAGAAGGTTGGGAAGGATAAGTTGCAGTTTGGTAAAAAGTTTGGTTTTGACAAAGCTAAACTCAGGTGCTATAACTGTCAACAGCTTGGTCACTTCGCTCATGAGTGTACCAAGGACAAGAAAAAGAAGGTTGAGGGAAGCAGGGTTAAGCTGGTGGAAATGATTGATGAATCTGATAAGTCAAAGAAGGCTCCAACTGCACTCATGTCTAAACAGCTGAGTAATTGTGAATGGGAGGATGAGATCGAGGATGCTGAGGATGAAATGGATGAAGCCTTGATGGCTGAAATTAAAGATTCAATGAAACCAGCTGATATTACTAGTGACTGTGTGCTCAAAACCGATTCTAAAGAAAAGGGCAAAGCTGCTGTTTCTGATGAAACTTCATCTGAGAATGAGGTAAATTCTGAAAATAAATTTGATATATGTTCCTCATTGTGTGTAGATAGAATGCAAAATTATCATGCAGCAAACACGTTTCTGATTGCTGAAAATGATAAACTAAAAAGAGTAAACAAAGAATTGAAACAAAATGAAGTAAATTTTACAAGAAAAATTAAAGCATTATTGAAAGATAATGTAACATTTAAAGAATATTTGGATAAAAAGGACGTTTTAATCAAAGAACTTTCAGAAAAACATATCAAATCTGAAACTGATTTAATAAAAGAAAGGGTAATTGTTTCAAAGTGGAAGATGCAACAAAATGTCTTTGATGAATGTGTGAGCAAACAGAGAACTGTTTATATCAAATACGGGTTGGGTTACAACAAGGTTCCACATCCTGAGAATTTTGTACCTTTTCCTGAACCGCATGAATCGAATGAGTTGATGAATGTCGGAAATTCTAACTTTCATGATATATATATTAGTGCAGATATAAACTCAAGGTGTGTGGATGATGAAAATGAACTTGATGGAGTGGAAAGTTTTTCAGCTTTCAATAAACAATGCACTAGGGAGTTTATTAGGGACTGTAAACAGTATCTAGATGTTGACTGTAATCTAGATAAATTTGTTTCAATTTCTAGTTTAAATGCTGATGCAAAAAATATTAATGCTTCTGATTCTGATATTTCTTATGTTTCGGCATGTTCTACTAACGATTGTGTTGAGTTTGATTGTGTGTCTGAAGTGTCATCAACATCTACTTTCTTTGATAAAGTGGTGCATACAGCTAGAGATTATGTCCCATTTGATAAACTCTCTAGTCTAGTTGGTGATGTGGTCTTAGATGAGTTTGGAAATCCTCTGATTCAAGAGTATGATTTATCAAGTGAGAAACCAAAGAAAAATAATGTCATAGCACCAGAGAATCATATTCTTACCAGTGAGACAGAGAACAATAAAGTTGTCAAAGTTAAAGTGAGTGTACCAAAAAAAGTCCAAAGAAAGTCTTGGTGTGTCAAAGGCAAAACCATTGATGTCAAAGACAAGTTCATTGATGTCAAGGATAAGTCTATTCAAATCAAAGAACAATTAAGAAAGAAAAGTTGTGGCCTAAAGAGTGAAGTAGGCGAGTGTTCAAAGTCAAAGTCAAAGCCTAAGAGCTACAATTGCTTTGTGTGTGGTCAGGTTGGTCATTTTACGAGAAATTGCAAACACAACTCTAGTGAGTCAAGGTTCACAAAGAACAAAGCGAAAGTTAAGAGCAACGTTATTCGGCATTTCAAGCGAGCGTCTGAGAATGACAGTGTGTCAGAGTCCGGAGTGATACAAAGATACAATCATGATTACTTGCTTTCCAGAAATTGTCATGCTTTATATTCTAATGTTTGCCGTGATTATGTGCTACCAAAGTTTGAGGATAAACGTGTCCCAAAATGTTCACAATATGTGAAGAAATTTAACCAACCAGTCTATTTTGCTAAAGAAAAAATTACTATGAAATATGCGAAAAATGTTGGTTATGTTTGGAAAGTTAAAAATGAACAGTCTTCACATATGGTTGGAATAAAGAAAAATATAAAATTGATAAAATTGAAAGAACAAGATGTTAAAGATGTTAAGACTGTAAAAGGTAAAAGTCAGCCCGAGTCAAATATGATCTGGGTACCTGTTTATCATTAACTTTGTCTTGAATGTGCAGAGTTTAACCGGGAGGACTATTAATAATGCTTGGCATGTTGATAGCGGTTTCTCAAGGCACATGACTGGACAAAGAAAAATTCTGGAAAATTTTTGAACTTTTGATTGAGGTTTTGTTGCATTTGCTGGAGATAAAAAGGGAGGAAAAATAACTGGTCAAGGAACAGTGTCGAATGAACTCATAACATTAGAAAAAGTAATTTTTGTGTCTCAATTGGAATTCAATTTACTAAGTGTTTCTCAAGTTTGTGATAAAGACATACCAGTTAATTTTACTGAAAAGGAATGCTTGTTCTTAAAGCCTGGATTGGTTATTCTAGAAGAAATGATTCTCATGCGTGCTCCAAGGAAATTTAACACATATGTGGTTGACATGAATGATCATACTACACCAGTAAATGTTTCATGTTTATTATCAAAGGCAACTGGTTCAGAATCTTATTTGTGGCATCGAAGAATGGGTCATGTTAATTTAAAGAACATGAATAACTTGGTGCATAAAGATTTGGTGCGAGGATTGCCAAAGAAAGAGTTCATAATTGAAGAAAATTGCATGTCATGTGCAAAGGGAAAACAACACAAGAAGTCCCATCCAAGAAAAACCATAACAACTTTTACTAGACCTTTATTTCTTATTCATATGGATTTGTTTGATCCAGTTCGAGTTAAAAGCATTGCGAAAAAGTCATATTGTCTTGTTATCACAGATTTTTTTTCAAAATTTTCATGGGTGTTTTTCCTTGCAACAAAGGATGAAACACCTGAAACAATTATTGATTTTGTCAAACGAATAGAAAACATCTGTGATAGCAAAGTTTCAATCATTCGCAGTGACAATGGAACAGAATTTAAAAATAAACTGATAAGTTCGTTTTGTGCAGAAAAAGGAATAACACATCAGTATAGTGCTGCAAGAACACCACAACAGAATGGAGTAGCTGAAAGGAAGAACAGAACTTTAATAGAAGCTGCTCGAACAATGCTTGTCGATTCCAAGTTGCCCATTATCTTCTGGGCTGAAGCAGTAAACACTGCATGTTATGTTTTAAACAGAGTTCTTATGGTGAAGCAACTTACAAAGACTTCGAATGAACTATTCTATAAACGAAAGCCATATATCAAGTTCTTCAGAGCATTTGGTTGTTCTTGTACATTGTTGAATACACAAGATTCATTGCCAAAATTTGCAGCTGTCGGTGATGAATGCTATTTTTTGGGTTATTCTTCATATCAGAAAGCTTATAGAGTGTACAACAAAAGAACCAAAATTGTTCAAGAATCGTTTTATGTGGAGTGGCAAGAACTAAATACTCCTACAGGTCAAAATAGATCTGACTGGTTCTTTGATGCTGAAGTAATCTTCAAAACTTTTGATCAACAACTTCAAATGGATTCTAATGAAGCAAGTACTTCGGGTACTGTAACTGAGTCTTCTATAAGTAGTGATCTATCTGTTGGAAAGTTTTTGGTTGGACCACAGAGTTTGATGATTCAAAATGAGATGTCTGAGAATGTTACTACATCAACTCAAACACAAGAAGATCTTGTTGATAACTCTGTCACTAATGTTGATTCTGAAGTACAAGAAATTCCAAGTACAAATGATGAACCAGCAGTTAGTGTAGTTCAGTTGGATCCTGTAAATGATCAGACTAAGGATGTAATTCAGACAAGTTCTTCTAGTGTTGAAGATTCAAATGATCAATTATCAGAGTTGAATGACACAAACATGCCAGAATCTGTGGAAGTTGAGCATATTCAAAATCATCAAATCCATTCTGCTCATCCAGTTGATAATATTATTGGATCTCTTGAAGATGGAGTAAAGACAAGAAGTCAAACTGCAAATATAAATGTTTGTTTGTACTCCTGTTTCTTATCTCAAGAGGAACCAAAGAATGTTACTGTTGCTTTACAAGATCCAAGTTGGATTGAAGCTATGCAAGAAGAATTGCTTCAGTTTAAGAAGTTAAACGTGTGGCATCTTGTGGACTTACCTGAGGGAAAATATCCAATTGGAACGAAGTGGGTCTTCAGAAAAAAAAAGGATGATCGTGGGATTGTAGGTCGGAACAAAGCTCGTTTGGTTGTACAAGGTTTTTATCAAGAGGAAGGACTAGATTATGATGATATCTTTGCTCCTGTTGCATGAACCGATGCCATACGAATCTTTTTGTTTTATGCATCGTACAAGAAATTTACTGTATATCAAATGGATGTAAAAACAGCTTTTCTGTATGGGGTGGTAAAGGAAGAAGTTTACATGAATCAACCACTAGGTTTTGAAGATCCAACTCATCTATTTCAAGTGTATAAGCTTGATAAAGCACTGTACGGGTTACATCAAGCGCCTCGTGCGTGGTATGAAACCTTGTCAATACATCTTACATCAAATGGCTTCGTTCGTGGAACAATTGACAAGACCTTATTCCTGAAAAAATATGATGCTGATTTGTTAATTGTACAAGTTTATGTCGATGATATTATCTATGGATCAATAAATGAAGTTCTTTACAAAGAATTTGAACAAGTTATGAAATTAAAGTTTGAAGTGAGCTTGATGGGAAAAATGCAGTTCTTTCTGGGGTTACAAGTTGAGCAGTCTGAATCGGGAATTCTTATTCATCAGGCCAAATATGTGAAAGATATTCTTACGAAATTCAAAATGACTGATTGCAAATCAGCTTCAACACCAATTGCTCATCATGAACCTTTAACTTTCGATGTGTCTGGAGTTGAAGTAAATCAAAAGATGTACAGGTCAATGATTGGCTCGTTGATGTATTTGACTGCAGGTCGACCAGATATCATGTTTGTTGTTTGCTCTTGTGCCATATATCAGACAGCTCCAAAGAATCTCATGAATCAGCTGTTAAACGAATTTTACGATATCTTAAGGGTCGGGTAAATTTAGGTTTATGGTATTCTTCTGATTCTGAATTTAATTTCTTTGCTTACACTGACAGCGATTATGGAGGTTGTAATTTGGACAGGAAGTCAACTTCATGTGGATGTTAATTTTTGGGGGAGAGACTGGTGTCTTGGTAGTGTAAGAAACAAACGAATGTATCCACATCAACTGCTGAAGCTGAGTATACTGCTGCCTCGAGCTGTTGTTCACAAGTTATCTGGATTCAACATCAAATGCTAGATTTTGGAGTAAATTTCCTGGAAACTCCGATTTATTGTGACAACGAGGCAGTGCTCGGAATAGTAAAAAATCCCATTCAGCATTCCAAAACAAAGCACACTGCGATCATGTTACATTTCATTCGTGACTGTTTTGAGAATGGGCTGATTAAAATGGTCCATGTCGATACCCTAGAGCAAAAAGCCGATATTTTTACAAAAGCTTTTTCAACGGATCGGTTTAACTCTTTGGTTGAGATGTTGGGGATGATTTCATTTAAAAAAAATAAAAATAAAAATAAAAAAAATAAATAAAAAAGGGTTTTTTAGAATAATAAATAGTCCATTTTTGAACTGAAAGACCTTAGAAATCTGTTCCTCAAAAAGATTTTCTTTTAAGTGTTAAAATTGTGTTGTGTACGCTTTATATGTGTGTTCGCTTAATGAATGTTTGTTCTCATAAGTTATATAAATAGTAAATAAAGTCACATCACAATTTTAGGGGGAGAATAAAAGAAAAAGAAAATTTTTGTGTCTGAATGACGTATATATAGGAAATGATAGTATAAGTGTGTGCTAAGCTTATGCATGAATTGGATATGATGGTGACATCGGTTACAATTTTAGATATGCTGGTAGGCTCTGCATATGTAAATTTGGCGATATTTGTGTGATAAACTAAATCGCAATCTTAGAGTTATCCTCATCGAATATATGTACTTTCATTCTTCGAATGCTAAGTCAATCCATACATACCATGAGACCAGGATCTTGATGGGTTTTTAGCACAATTTGTTTATCCTATTGACTATACCCGTCAAATATACGATTTAGAGTTAAACATTTTTATACAGCTGATGGTTCTGGTGGAAATCTCGGATTGAAATCAAAAAGTCAGTCTGTCTCGCCCTTTGAATCATTCGTGATTTCAATTGACATATCCAATACCCTATGGATATCCGCATACCCGAATCTCATATTAATCCAACTGATTCAGTGTTCGTTCCATCAGAAACCAATATATATGAATCAAAAGGATTCACATCAAATCCATCTGGATTATTTTCCTGTGCTAAAAACGCTACCCTCATGCTGGTGATTGGATTATGCTTTGGTGAAACTTTGTGTTGCGTATTGGCTTAATCCATCTCGATGTTTGGATACACTTTGTATTGATAAATCTTACCTTAAATGTCACACAGTATAGGCTGAAATATGATGTTTGAGTCTAAGATGAAAATTATACTGGCAATCAAGGTTGAACTGTTTAGATCCTGATTTGATATGCAGTGTAGTTAAGACAATATACATTTATGATCCTATGTCATTTCAGTTCATCAAAAGAAAATAAAAGGTTGGAGTAAAATTGTTGAAATATGATAAGAAAAAGTTAAAAAGAAAATAGTAAAAAAAAAAAAACTATGAATTTCATTAAGTGTTTAACTATATTCTGTGTTTGAAAAAGAATAATAAGTCATTTTTGAAAAAAAAATTAGTGTGCAAGTGTGTATTCTTACCTGGTTATGATTGTGATTGTTAAAATTATTAAAAAATTGGAACAAGTCTTAATGATGTCAAAATGGACTTAAAAAAAAGTTTGGTTTGAAAATTTTCAAAATTTATCATGTTTGGAGTTTTCGGTCGAAATCTCTTGACCGAAAATATATCATCTGAAATTGTTTTCGATCGAAAAGTCATGACTGAAGTTTTCGGTCAAGATTTGAAAAGTCTATATATTCAAATTTTTCGATTGAAAAGATTTTTCCCACTCGTATTTTCTCGAGACCGTATTGTTTCAAAATTTATCGTGTTTTAGAAGTGTTGAAGTTTCGTAAAAAAAGTGGTCGATCGTGATGTCATCTAGATTCTCAGTGTTTTTCGATCATCCAGGTATGTTCTCGTGATTCATAGAGGTTGATAGGTTAGATCCAAAGCCTTAGTTTACGGTTGAATTTTTGAATATTTGAATTGCCCGAAATCTTAGATGAATGGATCGAAAAGTAATTTGAATAGATCGAAAAGTGTTTTCGATCGAAAAGAATAATTGATTTATTATTGAAAGTTTTCGATTGAAAAGAAGTGATTTTTGGTTCATTAGTTTTTGATCGAAAAGAAAATGTTTAGTTTTTCTCTATTAATGAAAGTTTTTGATCGAAAAGTTGTAAGGATAAAATTCAAATGTTTGTTTTAATCGAAAAAGTAAAGTACTAGGAGTTTTCGATCGAAAAGGTAAAATTCTGAAGAGTTTCTGATCGAAATGTTCAAGGTAATTTTCAGAAATGGTTTTAAATGTTTTCGATCGAAAAATGTTGTATATATAATGAGGTTTTCGATCGAAATGTCAAAAGTTAAAAGATTTTTTCAGAAATTATCTAACTTGTTCTTTCTTGTTATAGATATGAACAGATTAAAATTTGAGCCTAAGTGTAGGTCCCTCGGGGGTGGCGGATCATCACATGCAAGTGGGTCTACTAGTCGGACCGGGTGCGGAATACCCGTGACTAGGTGGAGAGTCTTACGAAACAAAGTAAACCGACAAGATAATCACTATAAACGTTCGTCTATTATAAACACTTGAAGGTTACAGAGAGAAGTTCTGAGATTACAAAGTTCTGCGTATTTGCTAATCTAAATGCGTACTTATCTACTGTCAACCATTCCTATTTATACATGACCTGATGCCTGCGCACTTAGCAAGTGCGCAGGGCAATTTGCTCATGCGTACTTAGCAAGTACGCAAAGGTATTCTTACGTACTTGCTAGTATGCAGGAATTATCTCCTGCGCACATACAAGTGCGCAAAACACTTAGAGAAATCTACAACAGTCAATATGTAAAAGTAAATACAACTCGATAACTAATACATACATACACTTACAAACAAAGACAAATACGTACATGAAAGTACTAAACTAAGACTCTATCTATCCATAATCTATCCAGAGTGTTTGTCACAGGAAAGTGCTTCAACAAACTCCCCCTTGACAACAGCTCTGGATCATCTTCGATCTTTAGTCTTCAGTCTTCAGTCTTTAGTCTTCACAGCTATGCATCTTTAGCTTCCATCTTCTTCTTATATTCAAGGCAGAACTTGATCACCTTGTCATATTTAGAAGCAAGGAATTTCGTCCATTCGTCCGTATGCATGCAATACCTGTCTGCTAGTGCCTCCACATCTTTCACAGAGAAGTTAATGAAGAAGACTTCATCAAATACTCTGATTAGTTCCCTCGGCACTAATCATCCACTTTCTGACCTCACCTTTCTAATCACCACAGCCTCGCCCGTCTTTGGATCTACGTACCAGTACCACATGTGTCACACCCCGACCGATGGCGGAATCATCGAGGCGGACAATGAAATGATTGTTCATAAGCACATGATCTACTAAGGTTGCATAATTCATTAATAAGATTTAAATATCAAATATCCAAATACAATTCAAGTTACAACACCCTATTCTAGAATATTACACATAATTATTTTTTACTAGGTCCAAAAGCCTTATGTGTAGCACCTTCAACACATAGTCACACAATCACATATCTTCACCTGAAACGTAATCCAAAACAAGTGTCAACTACGAGAGTTGGTGAGTTTACATATGTTTAAATAAGATAAAAGTTTAGTTAAAAACGTTTATACAATTCATAGTTTGACATGGTATGATATGGCATAATGTGGAGATTTCACTATATGTATACCAATTGTAAGCATGTAATTTTGTATATAAGCATATAGGTTTAACGTGATAGGCATAGCATACCGCTACCCTAAAAGTGATAGGCATGGAATCAAGACTATGTGGGTTACACATAATTTATACCATCCTAAAAGTATTCATAGCATAACAAGTGATCAAGCACAAAAGCACAATAATCTACGCATGTAAACACAAGTTGAATTGTATGTAAGTAAGCACAGATTACGTTTCACCCCAAAGTGTATAAAAATGTAAATAGGGGATATGTAACTCACCTTGCAAGCGGGTATTTGTCCACGCGTGTAGGTGATAAGTATGTTGAAGTCTAAGCAAAAAGAAACCCTATGTAGATAAATGGGTATTATTGTATGTTATATGTATGTGCGTATTCGTATTTAAATGAGTATATGTTTTATAATAATATCCTTAATGTTTATTTGTATAAAATGTGGTAGAAAATGAATACGGTTTTGTAAAACTTTGACTTATAAAATATTACATTTTTAAATAATTAATCATTATGTTTAATGTATTTAAACAATAATAATAAATAAAAAGATAAGTCTTTATTTAACCAATTATGTTGATATTTAAGATTTATTTAAACGAGTTTATTGAAAATGTAGCTAGGTTTATAAAAAGATGAGACATTTTATATATATTAGATGTATTTTATTAAGTTTATAAAAATGTTACAAGAGTTATAAAAATATAGGACATTTTATATATAAAAGTGTATTTAAGTAAGTTTATAAAAGTATTACAAGATTTATAAAAATATGAGATATTTTATATATAAAAATGTATTTAAATAATATTACGAGATTTATAAAAATATAACATATTTATATATAAAAATGTATTTAAATAATATTACAAGATTTATAAAAATGGAATAGTTTATGGATTAAAAAGATTGTTTAATTGGTTTCAAAATAAACGAACGATCAAACCGACTCGTTTTAGTCTTTAGTGTATAAAAATGATATTAAAATAAATTAAGAAAATTAAATAAAATAAAAAAAAAGACAACAGGAGCAAAATGGGGTTGGGCCGTAGGCCACCCGGATCGAACCCGCGACCTGTGATACAAACACACACACGCATAACCAGCCGGGCTACTGCCCATCGCTGGTTATGTGGGTGTCGTTTAATTGATAACCACACTAACCATACTGGTCGCTGGTTCTCGGTAACCGGCAAACCGTGTCCGAGGACACTTGGTTTGCCAGGTAATCCTCGAGCGATTGTCTAGATTTCGACTGGAATAGGTTACCTGATGATAACAGAAGGTACAGGAATCGAATCGAGACTCGAACCTAGTCGCGAAGGGCTTGGTCGGCAGAGACTTTTGAACTGAAAATGTCCAAAACGGGAACTAGACTTCTGGGTGGGATTAGCTTCTGAATTCTTGGTCACAACTTCTTTCAGGGACGACGAGAGTGATGGAATTCTCAATTTGGAGTGAGAGTGAGAGTCGAGAGAGAATGGAGCCCGAGAAGGACCGGTAGTGGTTTCTTATAGTCGAGCTTGATTCCGACAATGAGACAAGCAATTGAGCCTGCCCCGATACTCGTCTGGACGAGACGAAGCTGTCGAGCCCTTTTTCAGGCGAGGAGGTCTACTGTCGGGGTCAATTACGCGGCGTGAACTTTTGGCCACAAACAGGATCATACTTTTCGTATGTTTAAACGACAAATTGGTCGAGGGCTCTGGTTTGCGTGGGAGAGGCGAAGTCAGCGACGCTTTTGTCGGGCGTCGAGGTGCAGGGAACATCCCTGTCGGGGTGTTCGCCGGAGAAAGCCTCGGACCGCCGGACAATCGAAGGGGGTGACCGGGAATGCGAATGGGGAGTTGGCAACTTTGGTCCCTGGGGTTTGTCTTTATATTAAATTAACCCTTAAAATAAATACGGATGGGTCCCTGAAGTTTAAATTGTCCAGAAACAGACCCTACAGTTATTTTCTGTTAAAACCTTTGAGTTCGATTTATTACAATACAACCCCTGAACTTTTAAATGAATAAATTAATTTAAATTTCTTTTTAAATCAAATTAATTTAAAAATGTTTTTATAAACTTATTTTATTATTATTTTATAAATAATAATCTTTATAAAAGTTATAAATCTTATTAAAATATGTTGTTTTATTAAATATGCAACTTTTTAAATGTAGAATTTTTTTTGTATAAAATTTTATATTAGTTTTTAAAACTTATAAAATTATAATTAAATTAGTTTCATAACAAAAAAAAATACTTATTTGTATAAAAACCAAATAAAACTTAAGCATATAAAATTTCATAAAACTTATGTTTTTATTTAAGATCAATCTCATTGAATGGTAAATAAAATTGAAAACCATTGATTTATATAAATTATTTAATTTAATAACATAATTTATATAGTTTATAACCTTCAAATATTTTTAAAATTAAAAGTACATAAATTGAAATTTGCCAATATACCCATTTGTAATAATTTGATTAAATATAAAATGTTAATATTTACACGATAAATTCCGCAACGAAAATTTTTGAAATGTCACAGTCTCCCCAAGTTGGAGGAATTTCGTCCCGAAATTCGATTAGCGAAGGTTATAGAAGCGAGAAAGAGATGTTAAAAGACTTAGGATGGAATTATTTCACAAGAGAAAGATTCAGCGGGGAAATATCGTATGATAACGGATGACGATGCTAATTCGAGTCGAGTTCATAATTAGTTGATCTAATGGTGTAGTGAGACTTATGCATACAATTGTTCATACACGCGTGGATGTAAACTACATGAAACCATTCTTAACAATATTGGTGCCAATCACCTCGTGACATGGCATTTTCTTTTAAAACTCCACCCCACGGGCGTTCATATTTTTAAAATTTGCAAAAACATTTTCAAAAACCGGTCCTCTTCTTAGTACTTATGCACGGTTTATACTCGTTATATCAAGTGGGTTTATGTATAGGGTGTACCAGCGGCTAACCCACCACCCCTTTGATATACCGGGGATTCCCCGTGCATAATTACTAGGATTTAGATCATTTTAATCAAATCACCTTTCTCAATTGAAAATTGTACAATGAAATGCGTGCAATTTAAAAATGTTATCACATCTATGAGTGGTTTCATATCACAAATATGTCTAACAATTCAAGAACCGATCCTTTTCCTAGTACTTATGTATGGTTTATACTCGTTATATCAAGTGGGTTTATGTATAGGGTGTACCAGCGGCTAACCCACCACCCCTTTGATATACCAGGGACTCCCCATGCATAATTACTAGGATTTAGAACTTCAACAATTCAAGTAGACTTTAACAGAGCTAGCAAGTTGTATGACTAAATTTAAACATAATAGATTTGTTTCGTGAAAGTATAGGAATGAGATGAATGGTGAAAGCATAGCTGTTATATGCAATCACGGATTATAGAATTTATAGCAATGGATTTCCCATCCACTATTACCATGATATACGAGTTATCAAAATTGGTTGGTTGTTTAGCAAATAGATGGTTAAGAGCAAGAGACACAATTTTCTATTGGCATGAATATTGAATAAAACGGATGTATAAAGATAGTGAACAAAGGGACGTACCGTTGACAGTGTCGTCATTGGCCGGAGTCTTGTTAGCATTTATATTAAATGCTCGTCCACGAGGACCACTTTGATTTTGAAGTTTTTGGACATTGGTTTCGAAAGTGGTTTGGGTCTCCACATTCGTAACAGGCCCGTCCATAGGTGACAGTGAGAGGCATTGGATGTTTGCCTTGAGTAGCTTGATTAACGATAGTGCGAGCACGGCAAGTAGTAACAACGTGTCCATAGCGTCCACATTTTGAGCATAGACGGCATGCAGCATGCGGGGCATGGTGATACTTGCAAGTAGGGCATTGGGGAAATGAACCTACATAATTTCTCAGAATTTGACCCGCAGGAGTAACTTGGGTCACAGGTACGGCAGGAATGACGGCCGCAAAGTTTTGGGCCTTACGCTTCCTATCATGATGGGAAGATTTGGGTTCTTCATCTTTGTCAGACACAGAAGTAGCAGCTTTGTTGACCACTTTCTTGGTACCCTTCCTGGATAAGGTACCCGCTTTGATGTGATTGTCAGTCAACACAGCAGACAAACGGATAGCGTCTTCGAGAGTGGAGGGATTACTTCCCAATACGGTGTCTTGGAGTGGCATAGGCAGTCCACTTATGTATTTCTCAATTCCCCGCGCTAAGGGAGTAACCATGTGGGACACGAGTAGACTTAGTTCTTGAAAACGAGTGGTGTAAGCCAAATTCTCTCCGCTATCTTGGGTGAGATCCCAAAATTCAGCTTCGAGCTTCTTCATTTCGTTGCGAGGACAGAACTCATCAGTCATAAGTCGTTTCATTTCGTCCCAAGATAAGGACATAGCGGATTCGTTGCCTCGAGTACGTTTCTCACCGTTCCACCATGTGAGTGCTCGTTTTTGGAAGACGCTGGCAGCATAACGGACTTTGAGGTTGTCGGGACAATCGCTGTTTAGGAAAGTACTCTCCATACTTTCAAACCATTGAAGAAGGCCAGTAGCACCTTCCGTCCCGAAGAATTTGGTGGGGTTGCAAGAATTGAAATGCTTGAATGTGCAATATGATGGGTTTGCACCATTCCCTTGCGTATTAGACCCATCACTGTTGTTGTTAGCTTGGATCATTTGGCCTACTAGTTGAGTAAGTAGTGCAGCAAGGTCAGTGTTGGGATTGCTGGAGTTAGCATTAGCTGCGCGACGGGGAGGCATTCTATAAAATACCACGAGAAAAGGCAAAATTTTATGAGACTTAGGATTAAAATAGGCATGCATGTGCCACAGTTGGTAGACTGTTCACAATAATGTAAGCAGGAACGCGAGATGACACTCATCATATCGCACGATAATGTATGTAAGTTCTGACTAAAACTGATCACATAATTCATTCAAAATTTATAACACTAAAGAATAGGGGAAATAAGCCATGAAATCTATTCCTTGGAGGATATGATAACACAGCTCATTATTCGCGCGATAGGAATGGCCGGGATTCGCATGCACTACAAATCGTTATTACGTGTGCACCCGTAGTAATGATTTGTTTTGCATGTTCGTCTAGTTCTTCCTACCTTGCTATAATGTCCCCAAATTTGAGTTTAAGTTCGGATTGTATCCTTGCGAATACATTGACTTATCAACGTTAATTAATTTCCCGAAACTTTCAAAGAGACATGCTTTAGCCTATAGGTAAACACTCACTTCAGGAATTCCCAGGAAAGCATACGGGTCCGTTTATTTGGATTTATACGAAATGCTTTCCTAGACAGAAAACCCAATGTACAGGTGTCACCCTTCTAGATTGCACGTGTCTTTTACTGGTTTCTGGAAATTAGGTCGTTGACAAGGTTTTCAAGATTTTAATAGATTTGAGAGTCTATGAATATAAAATGTGTAGGAATGTTGCAATTAATTAGGAAAGAGTATGGGTAAGGATGGGTAGTGTATTTGTTTGCATAAGTTTTGTTGTCAAATGTGTATGTAAAGTATGTATCATGTATTAAAGCCTTGTATGTATGTGTATAAGTCTTACGTACCAAACTTGGGAAAATTCAAATAATACCTAACTACAAATAATTCATATAGCAAATAATCATTTAGCACATAACACATAAAAGGGAGTCCTAGGGTTATAGTCTAGGTCATTGTGTCTAATAACCTAATTCCCTATAACCATGGCTCTGATACCAATCTGTCACACCCCGACCGATGGCGGAATCATCGAGGCGGACAATGAAATGATTGTTCATAAGCACATGATCTACTAAGGTTGCATAATTCATTAATAAGATTTAAATATCAAATATCCAAATACAATTCAAGTTACAACACCCTATTCTAGAATATTACACATAATTATTTTTTACTAGGTCCAAAAGCCTTATGTGTAGCACCTTCAACACATAGTCACACAATCACATATCTTCACCTGAAACGTAATCCAAAACAAGTGTCAACTACGAGAGTTGGTGAGTTTACATATGTTTAAATAAGATAAAAGTTTAGTTAAAAACGTTTATACAATTCATAGTTTGACATGGTAAGATATGGCATAATGTGGAGATTTCACTATATGTATACCAATTGTAAGCATGTAATTTTGTATATAAGCATATAGGTTTAACGTGATAGGCATAGCATACCGCTACCCTAAAAGTGATAGGCATGGAATCAAGACTATGTGGGTTACACATAATTTATACCATCCTAAAAGTATTCATAGCATAACAAGTGATCAAGCACAAAAGCACAATAATCTACGCATGTAAACACAAGTTGAATTGTATGTAAGTAAGCACAGATTACGTTTCACCCCAAAGTGTATAAAAATGTAAATAGGGGATATGTAACTCACCTTGCAAGCGGGTATTTGTCCACGCGTGTAGGTGATAAGTATGTTGAAGTCTAAGCAAAAAGAAACCCTATGTAGATAAATGGGTATTATTGTATGTTATATGTATGTGCGTATTCGTATTTAAATGAGTATATGTTTTATAATAATATCCTTAATGTTTATTTGTATAAAATGTGGTAGAAAATGAATACGGTTTTGTAAAACTTTGACTTATAAAATATTACATTTTTAAATAATTAATCATTATGTTTAATGTATTTAAACAATAATAATAAATAAAAAGATAAGTCTTTATTTAACCAATTATGTTGATATTTAAGATTTATTTAAACGAGTTTATTGAAAATGTAGCTAGGTTTATAAAAAGATGAGACATTTTATATATATTAGATGTATTTTATTAAGTTTATAAAAATGTTACAAGAGTTATAAAAATATAGGACATTTTATATATAAAAGTGTATTTAAGTAAGTTTATAAAAGTATTACAAGATTTATAAAAATATGAGATATTTTATATATAAAAATGTATTTAAATAATATTACGAGATTTATAAAAATATAACATATTTATATATAAAAATGTATTTAAATAATATTACAAGATTTATAAAAATGGAATAGTTTATGGATTAAAAAGATTGTTTAATTGGTTTCAAAATAAACGAACGATCAAACCGACTCGTTTTAGTCTTTAGTGTATAAAAATGATATTAAAATAAATTAAGAAAATTAAATAAAATAAAAAAAAAGACAACATGAGCAAAATGGGGTTGGGCCGTAGGCCACCCGGATCGAACCCGCGACCTGTGACACAAACACACACACGCATAACCAGCCGGGCTACTGCCCATCGCTGGTTATGTGGGTGTCGTTTAATTGATAACCACACTAACCATACTGGTCGCTGGTTCTCGGTAACCGGCAAACCGTGTCCGAGGACACTTGGTTTGCCCGGTAATCCTTGAGCGATTGTCTAGATTTCGACTGGAATAGGTTACCTGATGATAACAGAAGGTACAGGAATCGAATCGAGACTCGAACCTAGTCGCGAAGGGCTTGGTCGGCAGAGACTTTTGAACCGAAAATGTCCAAAACGGGAACTAGACTTCTGGGTGGGATTAGCTTCTGAATTCTTGGTCACAACTTCTTTCAGGGACGACGAGAGTGATGGAATTCTCAATTTGGAGTGAGAGTGAGAGTCGAGAGAGAATGGAGCCCGAGAAGGACCGGTAGTGGTTTCTTATAGTCGAGCTTGATTCCGACAATGAGACAAGCAATTGAGCCTGCCCCGATACTCGTCTGGACGAGACGAAGCTGTCGAGCCCTTTTTCAGGCGTGGAGGTCTACTGTCGGGGTCAATTACGCGGCGTGAACTTTCGGCCACAAACAGGATCATACTTTTCGTATGTTTAAACGACAAATTGGTCGAGGGCTCTGGTTTGCGTGGGAGAGGCGAAGTCAGCGACGCTTTTGTCGGGCGTCGAGGTGCAGGGAACATCCCTGTCGGGGTGTTCGCCGGAGAAAGCCTCGGACCGCCGGACAATCGAAGGGGGTGACCGGGAATGCGAATGGGGAGTTGGCAACTTTGGTCCCTGGGGTTTGTCTTTATATTAAATTAACCCTTAAAATAAATACGGATGGGTCCCTGAAGTTTAAATTGTCCAGAAACAGACCCTACAGTTATTTTCTGTTAAAACCTTTGAGTTCGATTTATTACAATACAACCCCTGAACTTTTAAATGAATAAATTAATTTAAATTTCTTTTTAAATCAAATTAATTTAAAAATGTTTTTATAAACTTATTTTATTATTATTTTATAAATAATAATCTTTATAAAAGTTATAAATCTTATTAAAATATGTTGTTTTATTAAATATGCAACTTTTTAAATGTAGAATTTTTTTTGTATAAAATTTTATATTAGTTTTTAAAACTTATAAAATTCTAATTAAATTAGTTTCATAACAAAAAAAAAATACTTATTTGTATAAAAACCAAATAAAACTTAAGCATATAAAATTTCATAAAACTTATGTTTTTATTTAAGATCAATCTCATTGAATGGTAAATAAAATTGAAAACCATTGATTTATATAAATTATTTAATTTAATAACATAATTTATATAGTTTATAACCTTCAAATATTTTTAAAATTAAAAGTACATAAATTGAAATTTGCCAATATACCCATTTGTAATAATTTGATTAAATATAAAATGTTAATATTTACACGATAAATTCCGCAACGAAAATTTTTGAAATGTCACAACATGTCACCGAGGATATCCTTAGATAACTTGCTCATGGGAATCTTGGTTTCACATAGCACTGGCTTGTATACCAATTTCTTTAAGAATTTCCTAGTCATAGGATGTCTTGCTGTCTTATCCTTGACTCTCTTAGGCACTTGAGGCTTGAACATATCAAACTTCCCAGATCTTGCTTCCCGCTGTAGAACAACCCACAAACCCATCGCCACTGCGTGATTAGAATGACCAGCAGCTCTCGGTTTGCTAGGTTCACAAGGTCGTATTTGGGTAAGGAGTTGAACGCTTCACTGGTTGGTTTCAAGTATTGAACCCCCCCAGATCTTTTGATTGCGAACAACTGCTTATCCTCCTCGAACCTTACAGCCAAGATCATCCCTGTTGCCCCTTGTTTGTCTATGATAGACGTCTTCTGCCAAACAGGAGCTGGACCCTTAGATGAAGTAGAAGGCATATATTTTTTTTTGGTGCCTCTGGATCCACAGGTGTAGGGTCAATTGGGGAGGCTTCAGTCGAGGCTTCCACATTACTAGCATGCTCGACTGAACCTGTGTCGAGCTGAGCTTCGAAGGATGGAAATTCAAAGATCTCTCCATCTTCTAACTCGTACTCTCCTTCCCCGTCACCCTTGGGAACTTCTATCACTACATCCTCATCATCTTCATTCCAATCATCACTAGAGTCGATCTCTCCTTCTTCTAGATTAAAGAGAGCATCGATCTGTGCTTCCTTGGAATAGTCAGGCTCTAAGTATAAGATCTCATAATCAGATAGATCCTTAAGCACATCAGCCGCTAACTTTCCTTTGTCACCACTACCAGAGGTATCACCACCCTCTTGATGAGTAGACTCCCCCTGAGCCATTGTAATAGGAAAGATGGGCACAATTGCTAAAGCTTGGTGCTCACCTCCACTAGGACCGGCTTCGGGATCCTTGTCTTTGTCGTTATCCTTAGTCAAGTCAACAGGATGACAAGCCTCATCACCAGTAGTTTTCTCCTTCTCTTTCTCCTTCTCCTTATCTTTCTCCCCCTGAGCATCAATCTTCTTGGTCAGATCAGCAATTAGTTTGACCATTAGCTCATGCTCTTTCTGTTGAGCATCAAACCTCAGCTCTAGAGATGACCTGTGAACCAGAATCATTTCATTTGTCCTGATTAGAAGCTCGTTCTGGGCCATGACGTTCTTCAGTCTCTCGTCAGTCCCCGTTCTCTGGCTTCTTAGAATCCTAACTTCATCCACCAACGAATTAATCTGTGCTTGTTGAGCGTTAGATTCCTCCTTTGACTTCCGAATAGTTTCCAATAATCCAACAACTTGGGTTTCCAGAACATCTATCCTTGCATCATTAGGATCAGGATGTCTGGATGATGACGCTTCAGCATTGTGAATTGGGGAGGAGAAGATGGTGTCGAAGTCAAACCCTTGAGTAAATTCTCCGTAGTTGAAGGGTTGACTTATCGGTTCGGTGGTTGTTGGGATTGAGGATGTGATGACGGTTGTAGGTGTTATGGAAGGGGTGATGGTGACTGACTCCGTGAGAATTGGAGTAGTCACTGCCACCTGGACAAATGTGACAGGGAGGGTCACCATCACAGGAACCTCCTCCGTGATTAAAGTGACTGCCACCTCAGGTTGTACCTGTGGCCTCCTCCTCTGTCTCCTGTATAGCTGCTGTGAAGGTGGGGTGGAAGCTGAGTCAGAACTCGCAGCTGAAACTTGTACTTGCTGCTGAGGACTCACCACCACCTCACTAGGAATAGGTTGTTGCTGCCTATCCCCCCTGTTCTTATGTATACTTTCACGTCGTTGCCTTTGAATAGCAGCGTCAGAGTCAGAATCTGGCTCATATTCACTGCTAGAGGACTGTCGCTTTCTCTTTGAGGACGACTCAGGAAGGGTTACCTTTGTCATTCTCCTTGGGTGTGCCTGAGATGGTGCATCATCTGAATCAGAAGAATCAGACTCAGTCTCTTCCGAGTCGGATCACGCAGCACCATCATTCCCCGCTCCTTCGTCTCCACTATCCGACGATTCATCTTTACTTTCAACTTCCTCCTCTTGTTGTTGTTGTTGTTCATCTGAATGCTCACTCAACTCTGGCTCCAAATCGTGACTATACCATCTCCAGTCACCTGGTGCCACGTACGCTTCATTTATAAGGTGGCCAAAGAGTGCTGTATGCTCAGGGGTAGGATCTACACTGCCTGGCTTTAAAAACTGTGCAAACACCCTTTTTTCCACCCTTTTAACTTGCAATCTCTTCCCGGTAGCAGGTAGGTTTGGCAACACATCGTTTATCAGAAGTTGCACAAACCTAGGGTATAATAAGAACCTGAACCTCTCAGCCGTGATGATCTGGTCATTGATGGCTTTGAATATGTAGCGTGAGAAGTTGTAGCCCTTATTGAGAGATAAGCCAACCAAGGCTGCAGCAAGGTCATGACCCATTGCATCCTTTCCAGCTTTTCTTGAGGAGATGCACATAATCATGACGTGGGCAAAATATCTCCATTGGTCAAGCACCCACCTTTTCTTATACGAAGCAAAGTCTCTCACACCGACATATCCCATTTGTTGCCTCCAACAGCCATCCACAAAGTAGTCTGGATAGGCTGTAGGGTCGGTCGAGAGATCTCGGAATTGCAGGACCCTTCTAATTGTATCTTCAGAGAAGGCGATCTCATGACCAGCCACGGTAGCCCTTATAACATTGAGGGTTACCGTGCAATCATGCTCCGCAGTCTCCCAAAATTGCTCCGGATAAGGTCTTGAAACGATCGGGTCAGCTGAAATAGTGTAGCCGATTCTTGAACGGTTCAAGAAATCAACTATCTCTCGATACTGAAGCGCTGCACCCTTCCATTCTGGTTGAGTATTAGCTAACAGATTGAATTCGTTCATAAACGCCCGAGCCATAATCTGCAAAACACACAGAAAACATAATCAGAACAACAAGTTTCATTGGAAATGAATAAACATGACGCAGTATAGCAGTTACTCTTTGAACTGAAATTTCAGACTTAGAAATTTTTCCCAAGTGTTGGTCCTGCGTACTTAGCAAGTACGCAGGAATTTCCTCTTGCGTACTTAACAAGTACGCAAGAATTACTTCTTGCGTACTTGCTAAGTGCGCAAGAAATGTACTTGTTCAAAATTCCAGAATTCTAAGAAATTCACTGATTGGGTAGATTAGGTCACCACAAGGTTGGAATCAGTGATCACGACCCATGGGACCAACCTTCACACCAAATACTTCCTACACTAGTCCAATTTTGACCTAGTCGATGACCCTGACGAACCGTCGGCCAAATCCAAGGTGAGGTAAAAAATAAGGACGAGTTCTATACAAGTTTTAGTTATCAAGTTTTACAAAAACAACTATAATTTGTCCAAAATCGCGAATTAAACCCAAATAAAATTTAACTTCTCAAAATCGGTCCATGAATCATGATTTAGCGGATGGAATGCCTCTAGATTCTCACCAATGGATTGTTGGACAATGATGATACTAGAGACAGGATGAAAAATCGGTTGGAACACTCGGAATTTTTTGAGAAAATTTTGTAGAGGGAAAATGAACAGGCGTTAAGTTTGAATGACTCCAACACCAAAAGGTCTTGCGTACTTGCAAGCTTTAACTCCTGCGTACTTACAAGTGCGCAAGACTTAACTCTTGCGTACTTGTTATGTACGCAGGGCTTACTTCATGCGCACTTGTCAAGTACGCAAAAACCCTTAAGTGCGCAAACTTTCAACTCAAATTATGAAGATTTTCAAATCAAATAACGAACAAGATAAAAAATATTCAATCAAGAGGATTCAAAATCAATTCAGGAAGATTAAACACAAATATTTTTGGTTTTTCTGATTAAGATTGAACTGTTCATAAAATTAAAATCTTTTTGATCTTTTCTAGATAGAAATATACACATATTTACACACACTATTTTTGATCAAAGACACGAGCAGAGGATCAAATCAGGCTAACTTATAGCAAAAAGATACAATATAAACATCAAAGAATATGGGATCATGTCATGGATTACTATTTATTCATACATAATAAGCACATAAACAAGTAATTCAAGTTGACAATATTATAAGATTTGAAACTATAAGCATCTTTGTATCACGTTCTTGTGTATTAAGGTATTACTTATAAGATATACAACGTGTACCCCACTGATATGCTACAATAATGTAAATTCCACTATCTCAAGGCATCTAAGATTTTCCCAATGATTTTCTAAATTTTCAGAATGAAGCTACATCAATTAGCACAGGAAAAATCAAGCAGAATCCATAAGGATTATCAGGAATCATAAGATTCAGAATCGAGTGATTCATATGTCTTGGTTTCATTTGATTTCTTCATTGAATATCGGTATGATGATTCCGGATAATGAATATGGTGTTTGAATAAGGTAAGGGAATCCAACTTTTATCTGGATTTGATTTCAATGAATCAGGAGTGATTCAAGGGTGAATACATGCTCAACGGTTGATGTAGAGACAAGTCTTGATTCAATCTCACCTTGCATACTTGTGAGTATGGGCAGTGAGATGAACCGCATTAATTGTACTAACGACATAACCCGAAACTGATCTCAAAAGAAAATTATTGCCAAAATCTAAATCCTTTATCTGATAATGATCTTTTCTATTCTTTTATGCACACACAATAGCAAACATGGGTTCAAATCACAGTTGTAATTTTAGATTAAGTTTCCACACTACTAGTGATTCAAAGACGCATACAGCCTACTGACAATTCAAATTACATGTAAATAAGCAGATTAAAACCATAATAATTTACACAATTAAGTAAGCATGACGCAATCATTTCCCATATGAGCAGTCTGTGACGTTTAGATCATTTCTGATGTACTATCATTTCCTTTTTTCTCAAGTTAACTTTGAAATTTTCTCCATTTTCTATTTTGTTTTTTATTTTGGAAAATGTTTTTGAAAGTTAAAAGAACTATACAAAAAACTTAAAAGAAAATAAAATTTAACTTTCATGAATTGAATTGATTTACGAAAACACAAGTTTTCACTCAGGATTGAACATTCCTATAAAGTTAACAAGATGCTCAAATCGGGATGATCAAAAGCCTTTGTGAAAAGGTCAACAATATTATCATCCGTGTGAACTTTAACAAGTTCAATTAAATACTTTTCAGCACAATCACGGATGAAATGATGGCGAATTTCTATATGTTTAGTTTTGGAATGTTTCACCGGGTTATTTGTGATGGACATTGTGGCATTGTTGTCAATGAACAAAGGAGTTCCAGTGAAGTTCAAGCCGTAGTCTCTCAATTGCTGCTGAATCCACAATGTATTCTGCTTCACAAGTTGAGACAGAAACCCTTGACTGCTTCTTACACTGCCAGGAAACCAGTCTGTCTCCTAAGAATTGACATCCACCAGAAGTTGACTTTCTGTCAAGGTTACAACCGCCATAGTCTGAATCAGTGTAGGCTTTGAAGTCGAATGACTGCTGCTTAGAGTACCAAATACCCAATCGACGTTTCCCTTTCAAGTATCTAAAAATTCTCTTCACGACTATCATATGTGACTCCTTCGGTTGCGACTGAAACCTTGAGCACAAGCACACATCAAACATTATATCGGGTCTTGAAGCTGTGAGATACATAAGTGATCCGATCATCCCACGGTACAATCTGCAATCCACATCCTTTCCATCTTTGTCAGGATGCAGACCATGGTTGACTGGGATAGGTGTGCCATAAGTACTGCTATCATTCATCTTGTATTTTGACAAGATGTCCTGCACATACTTTGTTTGATGTAGATAAATTCCATCCTCTCTTTGACTGACTTGCAGACCCAGGAAGAACGACAATTCACCCATGTTACTCATTTCAAATTTGGACTTCATCACCTCTTCGAATTCCCTACACATCCCTTCATTGGTAGATCCAAAAATAATGTCGTCGACGTAGACTTGTACAAGAAGAATGCCACCTCCTGCTTTCCTAATGAAGAGGGTCGAGTCAACCTATCCATGGTCGAAACCATTAGACAATAGATGCTTAGATAATGTCTCATACCATGCACGCGGTGCTTGATGAAGACCATAAAGTGCTTTGTCGAGCTTATACACTTTATTGATATTATGCGGATCTTCAAAGCCGGGAGGTTGAGTGACATAGACCTCTTCATGAACTTTTCCATATAGGAAAGCACTCTTCACATCAAGTTGATTGACCTTGAAGCCGACATATGTGGCATAAGCCAAGAACAGTCGAATGGCCTCAATTCTAGCAACTGGGGCATATACCTCATTGTAATCCAAGCCCTCTTGTTGATAAAAACCCTGAACAACCAATCTTGCTTTGTTCTTCACAACCACATGACGATCATCCGTCTTGCATTTGAACACCCATTTGGTTCCAGTTGGCTGAAAGCCTTTTGGCAAGTCAACCAAATCCCACACGTGCAAATTTTGGAATTGAGACAATTCATCTTGCTTTGCCTCAATCCAACAGTTGTCAATGAGAGCGTCCTTCACATTCTTTGGCTCTAACTAGGACATGAATGCAGCATGCAGACATGTTTCCATGACACCAATGTCAAGTATCTCCGAGTAAAGACTAGTGTTCTCAGTGATAGTTCGATGACGAGTCTGAACACCGACATGAGGATCACCAATAATGTTGTCAATTGGATGATTCTTATGCACTCTCGCCTCTGGTACATTCGGTTCCTAAATTTCTGAATCAAGATTCATGCTTAACTCCCCCATTTCTTGTGTTCCAGAAGAAGTAGATTCAATGTTAATTGGATCAGCTAGAGCTTCATTTCCTACAGTTGTGTTAGGATTAGCTTGAGCGTCATCTCCATTAACATGAACATCTTCACTGTTATCACCATTAAGAGTTCCAGATGCAGATGCAGCATTGGAATCAGGAGTTACAATCGGTACAGTAGCACGAGTAGAGTAACTGGGGTCATCGCCGCCACCCAATAATTCATAAACATTTGCGGCGTCAATGCAGATAGATCTGGAAGATTGAATGACTTGAAGAGCGCATCATAATCAAAACCCCAAGCTGGACCTATAGGTTCTGGTGGAATGCTGTGTTTACTGCAATCCACTTCAAACCATTCCTCGACAGTACGAGTTCCTATATTGTACACTCTCTTGCAAGGCGAGCTGGCAACGTATCCTAAGAAGATGCCTTCCACCGCTTTTGCATGAAACTTAGACTGGCGGTCCTTGTACTGTAGCAACAAGGAACAGGGACTACCAAAAGGAACTAGGTAATCAAGATTGGGAAGTCGATTGCTGATCAACTCGTAACAAGTCTTGTTGTGCCTCTTCACAACCAGAACTCTGTTTAAGACGTGACAAGCTGTATTGACGGCTTCTGCCCAGAAAGTGACAGGAAGCTTTGCATCCGACATCATTGTCCTTGCAGTCTCAATCAATGTTCTGTTCTTCCGTTCTGCAACTTCATTCTGCTGCGGTGTGTACGGGGCGCTGAATTCGTGACGGATCCCCTTCTTGAGACAGAAAAGTTCCATCAAATTATTCTTGAACTCAGTTCCGTTGTCACTCCTTATTCTTCTAACTTTCAGCTTGCAAAGAGATTCCAAGCTCAGGATCAGGTATTGAAGAATATCAGCAGTCTCGTCCTTTGTACCTAAAAAATTCACCCAAGAAAATCGTGAGAAATCATCAGTTACAACCAGACAGAACGACTTACCTCCAATACTCCTGATATTTATGGGGCCAAACAGATCCATGTGTAATAGCTCCAAAGGGGTATCAATGGAGTTTTGGAGCTTGGGCTTGTGAGACTTCCGCTGCTGTTTGCCCTTTTTACACGGCATACAGTCATCTGCAATGGTAAATCTCAGCTTAGGAACCCCGGTTACCAAACCGTTTCGGACAAGATGGTTCATTTTATGATACGAAATATGTCCGAGTTTCCTATGCCACAAGATAGAGTCAAGCTCTGTCGCTTTGGTAAGCAAACAAGTAGCAACTGATGAGGTGGTTGTTGCCACGCTCATATCAATCTGATAGGTGTCGTTTGTCCTTGGCGCTCTCATCAGGATCCAATCTTCAGGAACTTCAAAACCAGGCTTGAGAATCAAGCATTCATTCTTATCAAACATCACCGAGTACTCCTTGTCGCACATTTGGGAGACACTCAGCAGGTTATGCTTCAGCTGCTTGCAAAAGTTGACATTGTCAAAACTGACACAACCATTTGATACCACGCCTTGACACATGATACTACCGCCTTTCTCTCCAGCAAAGGCCACATAGCCGCCTCTGAATGGTTTCACGTCTTGAAGCAAGGCCATGTTTCCTGTCATGTGCCGGGAGCATCCACTATCTACATACCAGCGGTTAGAGATAGTACCCTTCGGACGTCCCTGCACGAGTCACAAAAAGAATTAGTTAGTTTGGAGACCCAAGCCATGGTGGTATTGGGTCGTCCATCCTTTTCAAAATAAACTACCTCTTTTAACTCACAGTCGTGATGACTGTTCGAAATGGATGAATCTTTAAAAGAATTAGGACTAGGAGATTGAGAATTTTTGAATTTGTTAGTCCAGGACCTCTTCTATTTCTTAACTAGAACAGTATACTTATGTTCAACAATAGCAGGTGAACTAGTGGAAGCTTCACCTGATTAAACTCCAGTCAGCTGTTCTAGCTTTCTCAACCTCTTATTCCTTCTCCTCCTCTATGGCTTAGAGAGTTTCACCACAGGTTTCTCACCAGTAGGTATACTACCAGAGGTAGATACACAAGGTGTAGCGGGTTGCTTTCCCTTCCTTGAAACAAATGGTTTAGCCTCAGAGGTTATCTTTGGCTTTACCATCGGTTTTACTGGTGGTTTCACCACATTTTCTTTTGGACTTTTGGGATGGTTCACTTGTGGTGACTTAGGGATGACAGCCGGTTGTGAAACAATAGGCCGTTTCCCTTGGTTCTTAGAAGGGCAGTTCACAAAAATGTGACCAACCATACCACAGTGAAAACAAGTTCTCTTGTCTGTGTAAGTTCTCCTGTAAGGCTCATTTGATCTGGCATTAGATGACTCAGCATGATGAGCAGGAGGAGTTGGTTTGTAAACAGAAGTTTGACCCAATACAGATTGGTTCTTGGGAGTATAGTATTTTTGTAAATTTTCTTTGTAACCAAGCCCATAGTGAGCTGAAAAAGCCTCTTTCTTTACTTGATTAAGATTTTTATACCCCCCATAAAGCATTACCTTTAATTTATCATTAGATTCAATGATATCGGGTTCAGTTAAAATACAGTTATCACTATTAGTGAGAATGTTTTTCTTGACTTTCTGTTCAGATAACAACTCCTCAGATACTACTCCTTCAGGGCAAGTGTTAACCGACCCATCATCAGAAGCAGTAAAGAACTCCTCATCAGATGCGGAGTTGGCCTTACTTTAGGATCATCAAGACAAGTTAGATCAATGTCTACTAAGCTGTTAACAAACTTCCCGCTAACTGGTGGAGGAATGGCATTAGTACTCAACCCTAAGCCATTCATTTGCCTCACTATAGATTCGTAGTGTTCCACCACAAAAACGAGAGTTTTTCAACTTCTCATTAGAACATTTCAACTGCAAGATTTCATTTTGCAGCTTGTTAATTTCATTGTTCCTTTTCTCCAACCCCTTGTATGCAATATCCAAGTGAAGCTGTTGATCGCTCATTTTCAGTGAATACTCACGTTTTTCCTTTTTCAACGTTTCAATTGAATCTTTAAAACGTTTTTCGTTTTCTTTATAACTTAGAGCTGTAATGCGAAGGGGTTCGACCTTGTCTTGAAGCTTGGAATTTTCAAGTTTTAAGCCTAGACATTTAGAACAAGAAATAACAGAAAAAGGATTAGAATCTACCTCAGTTGATGAACTTGTTGCCTCTCCAATAGCCATGAGAGCAACAACAGTAGTAGATTCCTCTTGATCAGCTACAGAAGCTTCCTTTTCTTCAGCTTCCTTCTCCTCAACTTCCTTTTTCTCAGCTTCCATCAACTCCATGATCTCAGCCATGAGACCAACCTGAGTTTGTGCAATGATGGCATCTTCCAGATGAACACCCCAATCAAAGCTGTCGTCCTGTTGAGCTACCAGTGCATTGGATGAACCACCGTGGCTTTGATTGTGGTTGTTAGTGTTGTTGTAGCCATGGCTGTTTCCTTGGCTAGGTCTGGTGAAACCCGAAGCCGGTGCTCTGTCTTTCTGACATTCACGAGCAAAGTGTCCAAAGTTTAGACACTTATAACATTTGGCCTTGGATTTGTCAAAACCAACCTTGGCATTAGAATGCCCGCCAATTAACTTTCTTCCTGTTCTGTTCAGGAAACGCTTGGCTCTCCTCAGTATCATGGCCATATTCCATTGAATATCCATGTCCTCCATGTCATCAGGATCCACTTGATTGAATTCTTCTTCTATTGTCTCGGGATCTGTAAGCTTGCCACCTATGAAGTTCTCGTAGGCCAGCATACAAGATGAAAATAGTGCTACATGATCTTCGGCTATTTTGGCTATATAGCTGATTGGTTAGCTGAAGTTGTAGCGGGAGGATTTCTTGACGTATGTTGTTGATAAGATCCAGAACCTGATCCAGATGCATAGCATGCATGACCACCGCAACCATTTGAGTGGTCTTCTTCAGTAGAGTTTCCAGAGAAAAGGGCAATTCCAGAGCCCGAATATTTGGTTGTAGAAGACGTCCCATGATACATAGAAGGGTCTTGTATCTGAGGTATTCATGAGCTCTCCTTCTTTCTAAGGTTCATGTTATGAGCTTGAACCTTTCCAATTGCCTCCTCCACTGTCATTTCATAGAATTTTGGATTCTCTCTCATCAGGGCTGTGTACATTTCAAACCTGGGTGGCAAAGCATCCAGAAACTTTTCCACCAACTCTTCATCGGGATACTTGAGAAAAAAGGCTTTCAATTCTGTCTGCAGATGATAGAATCTAGAGATGAGGTCATCTAAAGACTCATTCTCCAAAAATCTAAAGCATTCATACTGCTTCCTGAGTAGATCCCGTTTACTCTTCTTCATATCACTATTTCCCTCGAATCTTTTCTGTAGAGCCTTCCAAAGATCCTTAGAGTTGTCATAACCTCTGAAGCTGTGAAACAACTCCCGAGTTAATGCCATCGTGATAGAACCAAGAGCCTTCTTCTCTCGATCATAAACTTTCTTTTCTTCTTCATCGAGTTTAGAGATAGGCTTAGGCAGTTCATCATCAAAATAGATGTGTGTGGGATGCTTATATCCTTCTAGGATTGGTATCCATAACTAGGAATCGGTGTATGAAATGTAATGCTCAAAGCGTGCCTTCTAGTTAGAATAATCATTTACATTTAGCAGCTTTGGTGGTTTCTGAGGAGTACCGATCTCATTGTCATAGTTTAAAAGGTTTCCAAGGTTCTGAAGATTCGACATGGTGAACACTTAGTCAAATTTCAGAAAAATCAGAGACAATTGCGCACTTGATAGTGGCCTTGCGCACTTAGAGGAATGGTCTTGCGTATTTAAGATTTGCTCTTGCGTACTTGATAAGTACGCAGGGGTAAATGATAAGTATGCAGGATATAACTTAAGTACGCACAAGATTAGTCTTGCGTATTTAGTAAGTATGCAAGAGATTATTCTTGCGTATTTAGTAAGTACGCAGCAAGACTATACTTTTTGCCAGATATGGTAAGTACACAGAACACCTTTTCACCAACTCTCACCAAACTATTCCGGTCACTGGAAAACACACCGGAGATGGCAAAAATCGGACGGATGAACAATCAAAATGAGCCAAAGGGTCAGAAACTTGTTTCTAACCAACCTTTGATGCTCAAAACACTCAAAATACACAACAAAAGTCGGTTTTTGAGTGATTTTTGCTTCTAAAATAGTGTTCAAGAGCTACCCCTATTTTATCACAAAAATCAACAAAAACACCTCCTTTTGCTTGTAAAACTCAGTAGAAAACTCTCTAAACTCACTCACAACACTCGAAATCAAGAGCAATGCTCTGATACCACTTGTAGGTCCCTCGGGTGTGGCGGATCGTCACATGCAAGTGGGTCTACTAGTCGGACCGGGTGCGGAATACCCGTGACTAGGTGGAGAGTCTTACGAAACAAAGTAAACCGACAAGATAATCACTATAAACGTTCGCCTATTATAAACACTTGAAGGTTACAGAGAGAAGTTCTGAGATTACATAGTTCTGCGTATTTGCTAATCCAAATGCGTACTTATCTACTGTCAACCATTCCTATTTATACATGACCTGATGCATGCGCACTTAGCAAGTGCGCAGGGCAATTTGCTCATGCGTACTTAGCAAGTACGCAAAGGTATTCTTGCGTACTTGCTAAGTACGCAGGAACTATCTCCTGCGCACATACAAGTGCGTAAAACACTTAGAGAAATCTGCAACAGTCAATATGTAAAAGTAAATACAACTCGATAACCAATACATACAGACACTTACAAACAAAGACAAATACATACATGAAAGTACTAAACTAAGACTCTATCTATCCATAATCTATCCAGAGTGTTTGTCACAGGAAAGTGCTTCAACACTAAGCACAACATCTGTGTCTGTTTAACAACTAGTATAAAGAAAGCATGGGGTTATGAAGAAATTGTGCGATTTCTAACCAAGTCAAGAATTAACACTTCAATATCTACACATGTTCGTGTATTTGAAAAACATGTTAGAGAGTTTTGGGACAACGTGGAGTATAAGAATGTGAATAAAGAAATCTGGATTGACAGCTCGGTGGGAGGAAACAAGATTAAAGTAACTGAGCAAGTGATTAGAGAGATGCTAAACTTCAGAGACGCAGCTGATTTTCCTTACAAAATCAATCACATTGCAATCTCAGAGATAATTCTGAGTATGGGATATGAAGGAACATTTCTAAGAAGACAGATAACCAAAACTATGTTTGCAAAACAATGGAGATACCTTGTCCATGTATTAATTCATTGCATGAGTCCTAGAACATCTGCTTTTGATCAAATAGGTAAAGTATTCAGCAGAGTGTTGGTGTGTCTGGCAACTCATAGAAGACTCAATTTTTCAAGAATGATATTTGAGGCAATGATTAGTAACTTCGTGGGACCAAGGCAAAACTACAAGTTTCTAATGTACCCAAGATTTGTACAAATGATTATTAATACACTGCTGTCGAATCTAGAAAACGATGGTGTTGAACTCCCTTTGGATTCAATGAAATAAGTAATCTTCAGCAGCATGAATAATGTGAGGAAGACAAGCAAATTTAGTGGTACTGTGACACCACTATTTCCTAATATGCTTGAAGAAAATCCTGATCCAGATTTTACTATTGAAGATGAAATCAATTACTTAATGGCAGAAGATATAGAAGATGGAGTTGATAGTGACAATGATGAAACTGACCAAGTGCAGAATAATGATCAGGGAAATGATAATGATCAAGGTCATGATGGTGGTCAAGTAAATGTTATTCAACAGGAAGGTCAAGTTCAAGTTGAAGAACATGATATATTTTTTGAAGAAAACAGAGTTTCTGAAGTAAATGAAGAAGTTACTGAACCATTACTAAGTCACACAGAAGAATTTATTGCTGAAGCTGACGATGTCTTAAGTGTGAACGCTGAAGTGTTAGAAATTAATGATGAACAGTTAATTGCCACAACAACAACCCCATCAAAGAAAAGAAAAGAACTTGAACAAACAAAGGCAGTACCTTCTAGACCTCCTCCGTCTAAGGGTATTGTATTTACTAATCTAGAATTATAGAAGAAAAAGAAAACTACAACAAGACTTGATAAAGGCAAGGGTAAAGCTTAAGAGGTACTAGAGAAGCATAAGTCCAAAAGATCTAGAGGGAAACTGCAGATGTTAATCAATTGAAGACTCAGATCTCAAACTTGCAAAGTAGAGAAGCTACTAATTCCAGAGAGATCAGAGAGTTGAAAATTGAAAGTACTAAACAAAAGGGTGTAATAGCTCAACATCAGCAACAGATTGATCAACTTCAGAAGATGGTACAAGATTTAATAGCTCTTAAGGGTGTTCAAATTGGTACAAACCTAGAGAAGCATAAGAGTTGGTTGATGAAGAGTTTCTTAACTATGCAACCAGGGAAACTGCAGATGTTAGTCAATTGAAGACTCAGATCTCAAACTTGCAAAGTAGAGAAGCTACTAATTCCAGAGAGATCAGAGAGTTGAAAATTGAAAGTAATAAACAAAAGGGTGTAATAGCTCAACATCAGCAACAGATTGATCAACTTCAGAAGATGGTACAAGATTTAATAGCTCTTAAGGGTGTTCAAATTGGTACAAACCTAGCAGAGAATGTTGAAGAGGTACAAACCTAGCAGCCACTGAACCAATTCCTTCTACTAGTGAACAAGTTCAAACTCCAGTTTTTGAAGCAACTATGTATGAAGACAAGATGTTATTTTATGTTGATATGCTTCTCAATGATGAAGGTGAAGGATTGGAGAAAATTGATGAGAACCAAGAAGAGACGGAGCAGGAAGAAGAAGATGATGAAGAAGTGGTGATCACCGGTGAAAGAAAAGATGATAACAGTTCTTCAAATGACGATGATAATAGTGGTGGTACTGGTGGTGTTGGTGGAAGTGGAAAAACAATTGAAGATGCTGAACAAGAAACTCCAACCAACACTGAATACAAAAAGTATGAATATGAACAACAACAGACGTATGTTGAAGAAGATGGTTCGGTGATTGGTAAATTTGATAAGCTTGTAGATGAAAGAGAGCCATTTACTATTCCTAAAGATATTGAATCACCATCTAAAAGGCCAAAGACTTCAAAGATTGACAATAGTACTTGGTGGACAGTGACTAAGAAGCCATCCATTGTAGAATAGCTTACACAGACAATAAAGAGTCCAGAACAAGCGTTAACTAGTGAAATTTTAGCATGGATGTATGATGGTGAAAAGAATATGTATGTAATAAAGAGATGTGATAGGAATATCCAGTATTTTGACAGAAGTTCAAAGTTAAACACATTGCCATACTAGGATATTCGAGAGCTAGGTCACCTGAAGATGATCAATCCATCGAACAATTCATTTGTTGCTAATTTTGAATAATTTTTAAAGAGAGAGTGTGGAAAAGCTAAATTTGAAAAGTTCAAACCACAGGTGCCTGATTGCAGAAAGTTGAAAAGAAATGATAAATACGGCAAAAGAAGGTTTAGATACATTGTGAAGCCTGCTGATACAGTTTCAACTGTTTACATTCCAGCACGTAAAGAGACATTCATTAAAAGCTTCAAGAAGTGGGTGTATGAAAGCAAAACACATGAAGCTGTGATTATAAAGGATCATTTACCAGAAGTCAGAGTTTTTGATCCAGTGAATTTGTTTAGCTTTTCTGATGATCTAAAGATTTTGTACAAGAATCCTATTAGATATGATATGAGCACGAAGATTAAAACTGAAGCAAAGTTGTATATGAGAGTCGTGGCTCGATGTTTGTCAAGAAGACATGAAGCCGAAGTGATCAAGAAGAGACTTGCTGCTCTGGATACTAAGAAGCTACGTGTTAAAGTCAAAACCAATCCTACAAAAGACAACTTTTGAAGAATTGATGTTCTGTGGACTAGGGGAGATTGTTGGAACCTAATAGTCCATAGAAATCAATTAGGTTTTAGAAGTATTAACTTCATAGTTTTCGGTTGGAAAATGTTTTCGGTCGAAAACATTTTTCGATCAAGAAGATTTCGATTGAAAACTCTCTAGTATAAATAGTTGTGTCTTTTGTATTTCAAGTAACTTTCTCATTTTGTACCGTGAATTTTACAATTTAATCAAAAGAATCTTTGTGTGTTTCTACTGTTAATACTTGATTACATTACTTGATTAACGAAGATAATCATCATGAAATATGCATTTGGTGTGATTGATAGTATCGAGATTACTCATCTTTGATTTGTTCATTTTGGTGTGGATTTGGTTTCTGAATTGATTCCGCCAATTCAGAGAGTGATTGAAAACTTTATCCTTGAATATCAGCAGATCTGAGGGAATCACACCGAGTCAGAGTCTAGTATTAGTATTCAGTGTCTCTAGGGTTCGATAACTCAGTTTTCCATTAAGTTATGCTACACTTGATAGGTCCACTTGCTTGTCAGTGCGGTTTAGTTGAAGGTACTCCATTTATTACTTAGGAGTCTAGGTTAGGTTTAGTTAGTTTTTATATAGACCGTCTAGGCGATATCAAATTTTTGGCGCCGTTGCCTGGGACACTTGGCAATAGCAATGTTAGCTTTGACTAGTTCTTTTAGTGATTTGTGGTTTGTTTGTTTTTGAGTATTATTTGTGTGTTTGTCTTCTATGCTATCTTGTGTGTCATATCTGAGTGTCTAGCATAGGATCGAGTCTTTCTGATTTTGAGTCTTTATTTATTTTCTTTTATTCTTGTGTCAGTTTATGCACAATACTCGTTCGCAGGGATCACCACCTTATTTAGATTTTCCAGAGCCTGAACAAGAGCTACACGAGGTCACCCGCGACTTCCAGGAGCGTTTGAAAGAACTGTGCAAATCCTAGGTATGTTCTACTAGCCCAATCCCATTTCCTATCATGGGCGACGCTGACCCACCAGCAAGGCGTACCGTGCACCAGAGGGCCAGTGACGGGGTCACCGGGGCAAGATTCGATCACAAGCCCCACTATTCCGAACACCAACACATGGCAGATCCCGTCACATGTCATGAGCATGATCACTCATGCCACTCAATTTCATGGCTTTGAGTATGAGGATGCACCAGGACATCTGTCCCGCTTCGCGCGGATATGTGATACCTTCAATATCACGGGTGTGTCTAAGGACGCTATCTATTTGCGTCTCTTTCCATTCTCTCTCTCTGGGCATGCTTCTACTTGGCTTGATAGCCTCCCCGACAATTCTATCACCACATGGGAGGATCTTCAGGCCAAGTTCTTCAAGAAGTACTATCAACCTTCAGGGCCGCTCGCCTTAGGGACCAGATCCACTCCTTCTGGATGGACCCTGACGAGCCTTATCACATGGCCTGGGAGCGGTTCAACACGCTGTTGAGCCGATGTCCCGAGCATGGTCTTTCCGACTGGGTGATAGTGGAGAAGTTCTACAATGGTCTCACCTTCGAGAAGCAGCAAATGTTCAACACAGCTGTGGGATGCCATATCATGGATAAACTCGAGCCTGATGAGTGTGAGAAGATGTTCGAGGGCTTTGCTCTGGCGGAACAACAATAGCCATCTACTAGGACTTCCATTCCTAGTGCTAGGATACTCGCTTCTTCTCCTAGAGGTGTGCATCAGGTCAATCCTGATACTAGCGTGGATGCTGCACTCGCAGCTATGGCAAATGTGATCAAGGAACTCAAGCTCAGTGCTCAAAGGTGTAAAGTGTGTAGGGGAGGCCACGACACCAGAGATTGCCCGGTCAATCATCAAGAGCAGGTGAGCTTTGCTGGCAACCAGAACCAGAACCGAGGGTACAACAACTACAAAAATTCATATGGCTCGGGATGGAGATCTGGAAATAACCCGCCTGGGTTTAATGGTCGCCAGTGTCACACCCCCAATTTCAACTAACGGAGTTTTACCGTTTGGGAAGTGACGAACCAGGATCTCAGACATTAGTTACTTTGAACGACTCTACATGGGACTCAAAATGAAAATATCATAATAATCAGAGTTTCAATGCGGAAGCGTAAAGAAAGTAAATGCGCAAAACACACGCGCGCAAAACACACGCGCCCAAAACAAAAGCCCAAAAGTACAAAAGTCCAAAACGTCCAACCAAACCAAGTACTATACAAAATAACCCAAGTAAGTATAAATAAGTCATAGTCAAAATAGTTGAATCCCATGCATGCCTTAATGTGCACCTGTGTCTTATCTTAGCGACCTGAGAAAACATGTAAGAAAATATGTCAACACGAGGTTGGTGAGTTCACAGGTTTCAATATACGTAAATAAGCGTTTACCAGATTTATGTTCATTCAGTATGTATCTACGGGTAGCTAACCTATGCTCATGTTTAACTCAAGCGCTCGAAACCGAAGCTGACTGTTTGTTTATTGCCTCCTGCCAGGTCTATCAACACTGGCGGTGTGAGTAGGCTAACATTTCACCCGTTCGATCTCTAATTGAGTTAGTGCGACTAACGCGGGTGGGATTTGTCAAACCCAGTAGTACAACTAAATATTACTGTCACACCCCGACCGATGGCGGAATCATCGGGGCGGGACATGTAGACTGTTCATAAGCACATGGTTTACTAGATTGAATATATTAAACATCAAATTTTATAACAAGTAGTCCAAACACAACCAAATCCAAGATAGAACAAAATTGAAATACATAGAATCCTTTTATTTAAATTAACTAAGTCCAAGCCTATGTGTAGCACATCTTGATCAATCTCACACATTGGAACCTGAAACATGAATAAAATAAAGTCAACTAAAAAGTTGGTGAGTATAACACAGGTTTATATAGATAGCATATAGTTTGTAAAACAAATCCTTACATAACATGATAAATAAGGCATTTATGGGGAGCAGCTATTGTGTAACCATGTACAATCAAACCTTTGTAACTAGCATGCAAAATTATGTTGTCGGTATCAATCACCCCAATCTGGGTGGGTTTGTCAGACTCAATAGATCTATCATTGAAAACCGTCGGCTTGAATAGTTAATGATTGCACATAATTGCATACAAAGGTTAGCACACCTAGCACTCGGGCATACAGCTCAAATTGCACACATGAATGTAAATAGGATTTGTACTTGTGTTGTTTGAGTAAATGTAAACATGTAATTTGAATAATGTTCATGTTCCACCCCAAAAATGTAAAAGAGTAAAAGGGGCTATGTATACTCACTTGATTTGAAGGCGTAGCTAACAAAGATACTAGATAGAATAAGGATCCTTGAAATGCACAAGTTAACCTAAAGTGTAATATATATGGTATTAATAGTGTGCACCAAAGTTTTAGTGTAAAGTTGCATTTGGACTTGTGTAAAAAGGTCATTGATTTGTAATTGGAGGTATTGAATAAAATATATAAAGTTTGAAAGAATATTTTTAGAACATTTTGATTAAGGTTTGAGTTTGAATAATTAAATAAGTAATGTAAATAATTATTGTTTATGAAAATATTGTAAGGGTTAAATGAAATTAAGTGTAAATAAGTAAATGTCTTTGTTTAAACATAAAGTAAATAAATAATCATTATTTTATTTATTTATTTATAAAATGTAACTTAACCATTTAAATACTTTTTTAAATGAAAGGTTTAGCAATAATTGTAAATTAAATTTTATAACTTTAAATAAATAATTTTCCATTTATTAAATATTTGTTCTTTCTAAATAAGATTAAATGCAATTTTATAAAAATTAACTATTTTTATTTTGTAATTTAATCAGAATATTTGTGGTTTGAAAAATATATAAAATTTATAATTCTGTCAAGAATTTAACTCGCACACGACCGTGCCTGGGAAGGGCACGATCGTGCTCAAACCACGGGCGCGACCATGTTAGCCAGGGCGCGACCGTGTTGATCCAACTGAGGCTTAACTAACTAAATCATTAGGCATAACCGTGCCTTGGCCAGGCACGATCGTGTCTATGATCCTAAGACACGACTGAGATTAGCCAAAGGGCATGATTGGGTCTGGACAGGAGGACACGACCGCGCTGATAGTCGGCACGACCGTGTCTCATGAGGCACGACCACGCTAGATGATTAGCGCGACCCTGTTCCAAATCAGGAACGAATTGACTAATTCTTATAATAACAGGGTTGGAAATCATAGGGCTTTCACCCATTAGATCATTTCGAGTCTTTTTGCATAGATTAATTGGACTTAAAACGTGTCTAGAGTCGGATTCGATTAAATCATTTTTGAATGAAAACTAGATTCGGGTTTAAGATGATTTCCATATTGTAAGCCCAAATTAACATGGGGCTTTTGATCTAAAGACTAAATCGACAGAGGACAAGGTTTAAATTACCCGGAATGATGGCGAATTGATAGCGAACGGTAGGAGAGGGTCTCGGCGGCGATGCGGATGGCTTCCGGCGTCTTCTGCTGCGATTCCGGCTAAACCAGAGAGTCTAGGAGCTTTAGGGAGAATCGAGTAGCGTGACTCTGCTGCTGGATTGAGGGAATTCGGGTACAAGGAGGTTTTGTGTTTTCTTTGAAATGCTAGAGAGAATTTTTGAGATTAATTGGATTAATCTGAGAGATTTGTTGTAATTGGGAATGTCATTGCTTTCGTTAATGGTCATGAAATGTAAATCGGTTACAAAACTCAACGATCGGGTGATTAAAACTGTATTTACGTTTCAACTGGTACTAGGCGCGACCGTGACCAAACGAGGCGCGACCGTGCTAAGGCACCAGGCGCGATCGTTCCAATGCAAGTCGCGCGACCGTGCCAAAGCACTCGGCGCAATCGTGCCAGAACGAGGCGTGACCGTGCCTATTAGGGTTTCTTGTAAATTTTCAACATCAGACCTTGTAACTTTGGTTTTTGACATATTTGTATAAATAGATACTTATGTAGTGTCTTAGTAGGTTATAACCGTGTAAAATTTGCGGGTTAACAATGAAATATAGTATTTAATTGATGGTACGTATAGAACAACACCGTGCACTAGAATTTGGTTTGAAATGCATTACATTGAATTTGAAATACGGATACTAAAAATCAGAAATGTTACAGTCTCCCCATGTTGAGGGAATTTCGTCCCGAAATTTAGCTAGAGGAAACTACGGCATCAGTGAAAAGATGAGGGTACTTGAGCTTCATTTTGTCCTCTCGTTCCCAAGTGAATTCAGGACCACGCTTAGACTCCCAACGAACTTTGACAATAGGAATACGACTTCGCTTGAGTTGCTTGATTTCACGATCCATAATTTCTACCGGTTTCTCAACGAAGTGCATCGTTTCATCAATGCACACGTCATCAAGTGGTATATGGAGATTCTCATCAGCGAGACATTTCTTCAGATTAGATACATGAAATGTGGGATGCACATTGCCAAGAGATGGAGGTAACTCGAGTTTGTAAGCCACCTTCCCAATCCTTTCAAGGATTTTGAATGGACCAACATAGCGAGGGGCTAACTTGCCTTTCTTTTCAAAATGGATCACACCCTTCCACGGGGATACCTTAAGAAGAACAAGGTCACCGACTTAGAATTCCAAGGGTTTTCGTCGCTTATCGGCATAACTCTTTTGCCGACTTCTCGCTGTTCGGATGTTGTCACGGATTTGAATAATTTTGTCGGATGTTTCTTGAATTAGCCCGGGACCGGTGATTTGTGCTTCACCAATCTCGTTCCAACAGATAGGAGAACGACACTTGCGACCATAAAGAGCTTCGAATGGAGCCATGTTGATACTTGTGTGGTAGCTATTATTGTAAGAGAACTCAATGAGGGATAAATGTGAATCCCAATTGCCACCAAAATCGATTACGCAAGCTCTAAGCATGTCTTTAAGTGTTTGGATTGTCCGCTCGGTTTGACCATCAGTTTGGGGATGGTAAGCCGTGCTCAAATCTAATCGTGTGCCAAGAGCGGTTTGGAGAGATTGCCAAAATCGAGAAGTGAACCGGGCATCTCGATCAGATATTATGTTCAAGGGAACACCATGACGGCTCACAATTTCATCAATGTAAATTCGGGCTAGTTTCTCAACCCGATAGTCTTCACGGATAGGCAAGAAATGGGCAGATTTGGTGAGACGACCAATAATCACCCAAAAGCTATCATAACCACTCGAGGTGCGAGGGAGCTTGGTAATGAAATCCATAGCTAATTTTTCCCACTTCCACACGGGAATTTCTGGTTGTTCAAGTAAACCAGAAGGACGTTGATGTTCGGCTTTGACTTTGGAGCAGGTTAAACATTTGGCAACATAAAGAGAAATGTCCTTTTTCATATCGGGCCACCAATATTGTTGGCGAAGATCTTGGTACATTTTATCCGTACCACGATGAATAGAATAACGAGTCTTGTGAGCCTCGTTCATAAGAAATGTACGGAGATCATCGCGATCGGGAACCCAGATACGGTTCAAGTAATAAAGTAAGTCATTTGGTTTAGATTCAAGCAGAAGTTCAACACCACATGACATTTCCTCGTACATGTTACCCTCGGTGACTGAGACGTGTTGAGCTTCTAAGATGCGGTTTTGAATGTCGGTTTGAATTCGAACACATTGAAGCATGACATGGTTCTTTCGACTCAAAGCGTCGGCTACAACATTCGCTTTGCCGGGATGGTAACGAATCTCGCAGTCATAGTCGTTAAGGAGTTCAATCCAACGTCGTTGCCTCATATTGAGTTCCTTTTGATTGAAGATGTGTTGGAGACTTTTGTGGTCGGTGAACACCACGCATTTCGTGCCATAGAGATAATGTCTCCAAATCTTCAATGCAAATACGACCGCACCCAACTCGAGATCGTGCGTCGTATAATTCTTCTCATGAATCTTAAGTTGTCGTGATGCGTAAGCGATTACTTTGCCTCGTTGCATGAGGACACAACTGAGACCTTGGTTAGAAGCATCACAGTAGACAACTAGATCATCACTCCCATCAGGGAGAGTCAAAATGGGAGCATTGCACAGTTTTTGTTTAAGGGTTTGGAAAGCTTCTTCTTGTTTTGGTCCCCATTCATAAGTCTTACCTTTGTGAGTCAAAACGGTAAGGGGGACAACAATCTTAGAGAAGTTTGAGATAAAACGACGGTAATATCCCGCAAGTCCAAGGAATGAACGAACTTTAGTGGGGGTCTTCGGGGTATTCCAATTCTTAACCGTTTCGATCTTAGCAGAGTCAACATGAATACCCTTGTCGTTTACAATATGACCAAGAAATTGAACTTCTTTTAACCAAAATTCACATTTGGAGAATTTGGCATATAACTGTTCTTTCTTCAAGAGATCCAAAACCAATCTAAGATGTTGCTCATGATCGGCTTTAGTCTTGGAATAGATTAAGATGTCATCGATGAAAACGATCACGAACTTATCAAGGTACGGTTTGCACACACGATTCATGAGGTCCATGAAAACTGCGGGTGCATTGGTTAGTCCAAAAGGCATAACCATTAACTCGTAATGACCATACCTTGTTCGAAAGGCAGTCTTTGGAATATCGTCTTCTTGCACACGGAGTTGGTGATAACCAGATCGAAGATCAATCTTTGAGAAGCAAGTAGAACCTTGAAGTTGATCGAAGAGGTCATCAATTCTAGGCAAAGGATAACGGTTTTTGATAGTAAGCTTGTTGAGTTCGCGATATTCAATACACATGCGAAATGATCCATCCTTCTTTTTGACGAATAAGACGGGTGCACCCCATGGTGAATGACTTGGACGGATGAATCCTTTGTCGGAGAGCTCTTGAAGTTGACTTGCAAGTTCTTGCATTTCAGAAGGTGCAAGACGGTATGGAGCTCTAGCCACGGGGTTAGCTCCGGGCACAAGATCAATGCGAAATTCTACTTGTCGAACGGGTGGAAGACCGGATAAGTCTTCGGGGAATACTTCAGGAAAATCTCGGATAATGGGGATATCTTGAATACTCTTCTTTTTGACATCCTTTTGAACGATATGGGCCAAAAAGGCCACGTACTTCTTTCGTAAGTACTTTTGAGTAGTAGTGCACGACATTAACTTAAGTCCCTTGCAAGGCTTTTCACCAAATACTCTTAACGTTTCTCCCGATGGTAGGGGTATTCGGATGCACTTCTCGAAACAAATGACTTCGGCATGATGATTTGATAGCCAATCCATGCCTATGATGATATCAAAGCTTCCTAGTGGCATTGGAACAAGGTTGATTGGGAATGTATGATCATTAAGTTCTAGGGAGCAATCATAGATGATGGAATCGATTGTAAGAGAGTCACCATTTGCTATTTCGACGGTAAAGGTTTTCTCTAATTGGGATCGTGTCTTTGCAAGTAAAGGCTCAAAATTAAGTGACACAAAACTTTTATCGGCACCGGTATCAAATAAAATGGAGGCATATTGACTATTTACAAGGAACGTACCATTGACCACGTCATTGTTGGCTTGAGTTTCGTTGGCGTTTATGTTGAAAGCACGTCCACGAGCTCCACCTTGTCTAGCATTGACTAACTTTGGGCATTGATCACGAAAATGGTTCGGGTTGCCACACTTATAACATGCTCGCCCATTTGCAATAGTGGGTACACCTTGATTAGCCACTTGGGTGTTGGTTTGATTTAGTGGGTTGACTTGGCCCGCAAGAGCTTTGGCCCTACAAACATTAACTGTATGGCCATATCTCCCACAATAAGTACAAAGGCGACATGGGATGCTTTGGGGATGATGGTAGTTGCAGGTGGCACAAAGTGGGTAGATTCTAACATATGGCTTTTTGACCGGTGCTTGGACCATAGGTGCAGCTTGGTTAACAGGAATAGCAGGAGTGACCACAACATAGTTTCTAGTCTTCCTTTTCCTATTATTGCGGGAGGGTTCAGTTGTGGCTTCTTTGTTGTGGGTAGGAGGGGTTATAGTGTCAGAAACTTTCTTGGTGCCCTTTTTAGTAAGAGTCCCCGCCTTCACATGATTATCGGTTAAGGTAGCGGACAAACGGATGGCATCTTCAAGTGTTGCGGGATTCCTTCCTAGGGCAGTATCTTGAATTTGCCTAGGTAGTCCCCCAATATACTTTTCAATGCAGCGGGACAAGGGAGTGACCATGTGGGGCACAAGAAGACTCAACTCATGGAACCGAGTCGTATACGCCAAGTTTTCACCACTATCTTGGGCAAGATCCCAAAATTCGTCTTCAAGTTTCTTTACTTCATTTCGAGGACAGAATTCCTCGGTCATTAGCCTTTTAACCTCATCCCAAGGTAAGGCCATTGCCACATCCACACCTCGATTTCTCTTCTCCCCATTCCACCACGTGAGTGCCCGTTTTTGTAGGACACTTGTGGCATGACGAACACGAAGGTTGTCGGGGCAGTCACTATTGAGAAAGGTATTCTCAATGCTTTCGAACCACTGAAGGAGTCCAGTAGCTCCTTCGGTACCATAGAACTTGAGGGGATTGCACGAGTTGAAGTGCTTGAAGGTGCATTGAGATAGGTTGTTACCACCATTTCCACCATTACCAGCATTACCACTATTACTACCATTTCCACCATTGTTGCCATTGGTGGCACTATTAGCTTGAGTGAGTTGTGTCACGAGTTGTGCAAGAATAGCAGCAATGTCGGTATTGGGGTTAGCCGCGGGAGCACGACGAGGAGGCATTCTACAGATTTTCACAAGACAAGAAAAGATGTAAGAACTTATGAGAATTGTTTGGATTTAATAGAATAAGATAACAAAATAAATAGATAATCATAGTTTGGATTGTACTCAAATAGTGATATCATCACTCGAATACTATGACACATTAAGGTTAATTAAACTTATATAATTTCCAAGGGGACATGCTTTAGCCTATAAGTAAACACTCATCTCGGGAATTCCCAGGAAAGCATACGGGTCCCTCGGTTGATTGGGATTTATGCGAAATGTTTTCCTAGACAGAAAACCCAAAATACAGGTGTCACTCTTCCAGATTGCACGTGTCCTCAAATAATTAACAAAGTTTAAAAACCTTAACGAGGAGATAAAATTTTTTATGAATTTAGTTTCATGAAGTTTCCACATGCTTAGAAAGATAAAGATAGAGAAAGAAGATAAGAATATTATGAGGTTTTAGGATATAGGAAAGGATATTGTTTATTTAATTTATCATTTAAGTATATATTAATAAGTCATGGATTTTTAACAATTAAGTTATCAAAATAAAATAATAACTAATCATAGTAAGCATGTAACACATAGCATATAACACATAACATATAGCATGTAGCATATAACATGAAATCATGAAACATAGCATAAGTAGGTGTCCTAAAGTTATAGTCTAGGTCAAGGTGTCTAATAACCTAATTCCCTATAACCAAGGCTTTGATACCAATCTGTCACACCCCGACCGATGGCGGAATCATCGGGGCGGGACATGTAGACTGTTCATAAGCACATGGTTTACTAGATTGAATATATTAAACATCAAATTTTATAACAAGTAGTCCAAACACAACCAAATCCAAGATAGAACAAAATTGAAATACATAGAATTATTTTATTTAAATTAACTAAGTCCAAGCCTATGTGTAGCACATCTTGATCAATCTCACACATTGGAACCTGAAACATGAATAAAATAAAGTCAACTAAAAAGTTGGTGAGTATAACACAGGTTTATATAGATAGCATATAGTTTGTAAAACAAATCCTTACATAACATGATAAATAAGGCATTTATGGGGAGCAGCTATTGTGTAACCATGTACAATCAAACCTTTGTAACTAGCATGCAAAATTGTGTTGTCGGTATCAATCACCCCAATCTGGGTGGGTTTGTCAGACTCAATAGATCTATCATTGAAAACCGTCGGCTTGAATAGTTAATGATTGCACATAATCGCATACAAAGGTTAGCACACCTAGCACTCGGGCATACAGCTCAAATTGCACACATGAATGTAAATAGGATTTGTACTTGTGTTGTTTGAGTAAATGTAAACATGTAATTTGAATAATGTTCATGTTCCACCCCAAAAATATAAAAGAGTAAAAGGGGCTATGTATACTCACTTGATTTGAAGGCGTAGCTAACAAAGATACTAGATAGAATAAGGATCCTTGAAATGCACAAGTTAACCTAAAGTGTAATGTATATGGTATTAATAGTGTGCACCAAAGTTTAAGTCTAAAGTTGCATTTGGACTTGTGTAAAAAGGTCATTGATTTGTAATTGGGGGTACTGAATAAAATATATAAAGTTTGAAAGAATATTTTTAGAACATTTTGATTAAGGTTTGAGTTTGAATAATTAAATAAGTAATGTAAATAATTATTGTTTATGAAAATATTGTAAGGGTTAAATGAAATTAAGTGTAAATAAGTAAATGTCTTTGTTTAAACATAAAGTAAATAAATAATTATTATTTTATTTATTTATTTATAAAATGTAACTTAACCATTTAAATACTTTTTTAAATGAAAGGTTTAGCAATAATTGTAAATTAAATTTTATAACTTTAAATAAATAATTTTCCATTTATTAAATATTTGTTATTTCTAAATAAGATTAAATGCAATTTTATAAAAATCAACTATTTTTATTTTGTAATTTAATCAGAATATTTATGGTTTGAAAAATATATAAAATTTATAATTCTGCCAAGAATTTAACTCACACACGACCGTGCCTGGGAAGGGCACGATCGTGCTCAAACCACGGGCGACCATGGTAGCCAGGGCGCGACCGTGTTGATCAAACTGAGGCTTAACTAACTAAATCATTAGGCACGACCGTGCCTTGGCCAGGCACGATCGTGTCTATGATCCTAAGACACGACTGAGATTAGCCAAAGGGCATGATTGGGTCTGGACAGGAGGACACGACCGCGTCTCATGAGGCACGACCGCGCTAGATGATTAGCACGACCGCGTCTGTTCCAAATCAGGAACGAATTGACTAATTCTTATAATAACAGGGTTGGAAATCATAGGGCTTTCACCCATTAGATCATTTCGAGTCTTTTTGCATAGATTAATTGGACTTAAAACGTGTCTAGAGTCGGATTCGATTAAATCATTTTTGAATGAAAACTAGATTCTGGTTTAAGATGATTTCCATATTGTAAGCCCAAATTAACATGGGGCGTTTGATCTAAAGACTAAATCGACAGAGGACAAGGTTTCAATTACCCGGAATGATGGCGAATTGATAGCGAACGGTAGGAGAGGGTCTCGGCGGTGATGCGGATGGCTTCCGGCGTCTTCTGCTGCGATTCCGGCTAAACAGAGAGTCTAGGAGCTTTAGGGAGAATCGAGTAGCGTGACTCTGCTGCTGGATTGAGGGAATTCGGGTACAAGGAGGTTTTGTGTTTTCTTTGAAATGCTTGAGAGAATTTTTGAGATTAATTGGATTAATCTGAGACGTTTGTTGTAATTGGGAATGTCATTACTTTCGTTAATGGTAATGAAATGTAAATCGGTTACGGAACTCAACGATCGGGTGATTAAAACTGTATTTATGTTTCAACTGGTACTAGGCGCGACCGTGCTAAGGCACCAGGCGCGATCGTTCAAATGCAAGTCGCGCGACCGTGCCAAAGCACTCGGCGCGACCGTGCCAGAACAAGGCGTGACCGTGCCTATTAGGGTTTCTTGTAAATTTTCAACATCAGACCTTGTAACTTTGGTTTTTGACATATTTGTATAAATAGATACTTATGTAGTGTCTTAGTAGGTTATAACCGTGTAAAATTTGCGGGTTAACATTGAAATATAGTATTTAATTGATGGTACGTATAGAGCAACACCGTGCACTAGAATTTGGTTTGAAATGCATTACATTAATTTGAAATACGGATACTAAAAATCAGAAATGTTACAATTACCTTGCTAAGATCCATATTAACGGTTCGATATAAGATGAGGACTTTCTGTGATAGCGTGTTACGCTTAGCTTTAACATTAATAACATACGAATTTACAAAATCTCAAAAATAGTTAATCATGTTTTCTCCCCCAAGTTAAAACAATAAAAAGGGGCCGTGAAAACTCACGTGCGTTGCGTTGTAGGTAGTATCACACAAAAGATAAGTTGGAACCACGAGTGTAAGTCTCAAAATACATACGAATGCCCTAAAATTATAAACACATAAATTAGGAAAAATAATGGGAATTGTGACAACGACACGGAATATTAGAACATCTTAAAACATTCTAAGGATTAACGGGTAGACGAACGTGTCTACGGGAATATCGGTTTCTTAATATAATAAATTAAAATTCAAAGCGTTACGTGCCGAACATTAATAACGACTAATGTTAAATAAACAAATAAATTCGTACATCCAAGTCGTTTACAAAAGTTAGAAAAATAATATAATTAAATATATTATTTTTAGGTTCGTAGGATTAACTAAATAATCATTTGTGGCAAAATAATAAATATATTATTTTTATTCGAGGTAAGGAACACGAGTAAATAATATAACAAAATATATTATTATTTGGGCTCAATCGATACACGATGTTATAAAATGATTTGAAATAATATAAATATGTATATTATTTAATATTACGGGTCACGATTTGAAAATAATATAAACTTATTATTTTATACGAAATTACGGTTTGAAAATAATATAAACATATTATTTTTTGTAAGGCCCCAAACCCGGGAGGCCTCACTTATTGGATTTACTCAATCACAAGCAGTTCTTAAACATGAATATCAGATAACGCAGCGGAAATTTTCATTACGTATCGCCGTTACGTATCGCCGTCATTGCCCAACACGCAGTTCTTAAACATCCAAGTCGTTACGTATCGCCGTCATTGCCCAACACGCATCTTTCCTTTGGAAATCAACCGTTACGTATCGCCGTCATTGATTTCCCATTACCTCGTTCACTTAGGATGATCGTCATCACCCGAGTAACCGTCGTTACTCCCTTACCAGTTGTACAACATCAAAACCATTGACATGCCACAAAGACATTGCCCATGTTGTTCTTGTGGTAACTATGGCTCGCTGTCCATAATCTACCACAAGGCTGGGAATCACATTCCCAGACTTCATTCGTCAATTCCATTCATTCGACAGATTAGATTTGTAATGACTTCTTTAAAACCTTTGCCCCTTTTTGTTTTCTTTTCATAAAACCTTTTCTTCACTTTCAAAACCCTTTACCTTTTCATTAAACCATTTCTTTATAACATTCGTTCGTAAACATTCCGTTCATAAACTCTTTTTCCATAAATCCTTCGTTCCAAATCATTTCCTTTCGTAAACGTAGTTTCATAAAAATCATTTTATAAAACAACATTTCATACGTGTACACACCAGCCCGAAAACATTATATAAAAACATTTAAAAGAGGGCTTCTAGAACTCACCTGATAAGCTAGTCTCGGTTGTCCTAAACGAAGGTCCAACGACTTCACGTACGATCTGAATTGAGTAGTTACATACACATCAGACCATTACCGACTCTAACGGTTTAACCCTTCTAAACATACTAACTTTACTTAAGCAGTCTGATGTCTGCGCACTTAGCAAGTGCGCAGACCCTGCTGCCTGCGCACTTAGCAAGTGCGCAGACCCTGCCTCCTGCGCACTTAGCAAGTGCGCAGGACCCTCCTCCTGCGCACTTAGCAAGTGCGCAGGACCTGCTCCGTGCGCACGACCTGTTCTTCGCGAAAAACCCTAACTTTCGCATTCGGTCATGTCAAAACTTCAATCTTCTTTGCTCAAAACAACCGTTTTTCATTGTAGATACTAAACCTAAGCTTATTCTTAAGTTTCATCCACGAAAACGTCCGATTTTCACCCAAAACCCGAAAAACCCAAAAACGAACAAAAACTCAGATTTAGGTCGGATCGTTACCTGAATCGAGCTTCTGATCCGGAGGTTCTTCTCACGAGTGCAAGAGACACGAGCGGGTGCAATCTTGTGCGATTCCGACACTTTCTCTCTCTACGGTTTTCTCTCTCTAGAATTGCAAATGAGAGAAACATGTGGTGACCCTGGCTATTTATAGGGGAGACCTCCCCAAGCCCAGTTCGCGACTGACCCGGCCCGACTTCGGCCCGCTTGAACTCGTTAACTTTATTTCTCGACATTTTGGGATGTTACAAGTCTACCCCCCTTATAATAGGTTTCGTCCCCGAAACCTATCACAAGTCAAATAATTGAGGGTACGACTCCCTCATTTCCCTCTCCGTTTCCCAGGTGGCTTCCGATCCCTTCCGATGTTTCCATTGGACTTTAACCAATTGGATAACCTTATTACGCAAACGTTTCTCCTTCCAATCAAGGATGGCCACGGGTTCTTCGATGTAATTAAGGTTGTTGTCGACCTCGATGTCAGTAAGTGGTACGTGAGCCGATTCATCCGCCAAACACTTTCGCAAGTGTGATACATGGAAGGTAGGATGAATCCCACTTAACTCATCAGGCAACTCCAACCGATAAGCGACTTCACCAACCCGTGCCATTATCCTGAACGGTCCGACAAACCTCGGACTTAACTTTCCTCTCTTTCTGAATCGAATGATCCCCTTCCAGGGGGACACTTTCAACATTACTCTGTCCCCAACATCAAACTCGATAGGCCTTCGTCGTCTATCCGCATAGGATTTCTGACGATCTTGGGCGGCCTTCATTCGAGCTTTGATTTGATCAAACCTTTCCGATGTTTCTTTTATGACTTCCAGACTTCCTAGCTCCTTCTGTCCAATCTCACCCCAACAAACCGGGGTTCTACATCTTCTCCCATACAACATTTCGTAAGGCGGCATGCCTATCGTCGTGTGATGACTATTGTTGTAGGAGAATTCAGCTAACGGCAGATGGCTGTCCCAACTGCCACCGAAGCCGATAATACAAGCACGGAGCATATCCTCTAACGTCTGAATAGTCCTTTCGGACTGACCATCCGTTTGTGGGTGGTATGCTGTGCTGATATTAAGCCTCGTACCCATCGCCTCGTGAAATCTTTTCCAGAACCTCGATGTGAATCGTGTGTCCCGGTCAGATACAATCGTCAAAGGCATCCCATGCCGTGCTACTACTTCGTTGATAAATACCTCTGCTAACCTTTCCGACGAGAACGCCTCGCGAATAGGTCGGAAATGAGCACTCTTCGTTAAACGGTCCACAATTACCCAAATGGCGTCATGACCTTTAGCTGTGCGAGGTAGCTTAGTTATGAAGTCCATGGTAATGTGTTCCCACTTCCATTCTGGTATGTCAAGTGGTTGAATCTTTCCATACGGTTTCTGGTGTTCAGCCTTTACTTGCGAGCAAGTCAAACACTTGCTTACATACTTCGTCACATCACATTTCATTCCAGGCCACCAGTATTCCTTCTTCAGGTCTTGGTACATTTTATTGGTACCAGGATGGATAGAGTAACGAGACTTATGAGCCTCATCCAAGATTTTGGTTCTAAGCTCGCCACCCATAGGTATCCATACCCGTACATAACGCGTTCTAACACCGAGGGTGTTATATTCCAACCTGTCCTGTTGGCCAACCATCCTTTCTTTCTTTATATTTTCTTCTTTAAGTGCCTCATCTTGAGCTCTTTCGATTTCGCTCATCACATCCGATGTTACCACCAACTGGCAAGCTTTCACTCTAATAGGAGTAGGCACATCCTTTCGGCTTAGAGCGTCAGCCACCACGTTTGCCTTTCCAGGATGGTACATTATTTCACAGTCATAGTCCTTCAGGAGTTCCAACCATCTCCTCTGCCTCATATTAAGCTCCTTTTGTTCGAAGAAGTACTTCAAACTTTTGTGGTCGGAGTAAATAGTAAACTTTACCCCATACAGGTAGTGCCTCCATATTTTCAATGCAAATACGACAGCAGCAAGTTCCAAATCGTGAGTCGGATAGTTGACTTCGTGAACTTTCAACTGCCGCGACGCATATGCAATCACTCTACCGCGTTGCATCAACACCACCAGGTCTTCGCTGCCCTCGGGAAGGGCCAAGACTGGAGCTTGTGTTAGCTTCTCCTTCAATTTCTTAAACGCCTCATCTTGGGTCGAACCCCATTCGTACTTTACTTCTTTCCGAGTCAACTTTGTCAATGGCGAAGCTATTTTCGAGAAATCCTGGATGAATCTCCGATAGTAGCCCGCCAATCCTAAGAAACTGCGGATTTCAGTTGGCGTCTTAGGAATGTCCCATTCACTTACCGTTACTATCTTTGCTGGGTCAACCATAATGCCGTTCGGGCCAATGACGTGACCTAGGAATTGGACTTCCCTAAGCCAGAACGCGCATTTGGAGAACTTAGCATACAACTTCTCCTTCTTTAGAGCTTCCAACACCTCTTTCAAGTGACACGCGTGATCACCCTCATTCTTGGAGTAGATGAGGATATCATCGATGAACACAATCACCGACCGATCCAGCATTGGTCGACAAACTCTATTCATCAAATCCATGAACGCCGCGGGGGCGTTCGTCAATCCGAAAGACATTACGCGGAACTCGAAATGTCCATAACGCGTGCGAAATGCAGTTTTCGGTATGTCTTCTTCCCTCACCTTCAACTGATGGTACCCAGACCGAAGGTCGATTTTCGAAAACCAACTTGCGCCTTGCAACTGGTCGAACAGGTCATCGATCCTTGGTAGAGGGTACTTGTTCTTCACCGTTCGTTTATTCAACTCGCGGTAATCGATACACATTCTCATCGAACCATCTTTCTTCTTTACAAACAACACCGGAGCACCCCACGGCGAGATGCTCGGTTGGATAAATCCTTTCTCAAGTAACTCGTCTAGTTGGACCATAAGTTCCTTCATTTCCACTGGTGCTAGTCGATATGGAGCCTTAGCCACGGGCTGGGCATCTGGTACTAAGTCAATTCGGAACTCAATTTCTCTATCGGGTGGTATCCCAGGCAAATCCTCTGGAAACACCTCCGGGTACTCGCGTACCACGGGTACATCGTCTAGTTCCTTCACTTCCTTACACTTGTCAATCACATATACCAGATAAGCCTCGCATCCGCGCCTCAAGTAATTCATTGCCTTAATCATTGAGATGACGTTTGGCATCGGGGCGTCACGATCTCCAAAGACTTCGACTTTGCTACCATCCAGAGCCTTGAGTTGGATTATCTTTCGTTTACATATAATTTGCGCTTCACTGGCAGTTAGCCAATCCATACCCAACACCACATCGAACCCTCCCAAAACCATAACAAACAATCTGACAGGGAACCTATGACCTTCTATTTTTATCGTGGAGTTGTCGACTACATCGGTCACTCTCGCAGTTCTACCCTCTGCGGTTTCTACGCTAAAGGCCCTTTCTAACTTACTAACAGTGTACTTCACTCGTTTACAAAAAGACGCAGATATAAAACTCTTACCGGCACCCGAATCAAATAACACAGAAACCAAAGTGTTGTCAAGGATGAATGTACCTGACGCCACATCGGGATCCGCCCTGGCTTGTTCTTGAGTCAGTGCGTACGCACGAGTCTTTGCACGAGATCCTTCTCCCTTCTTTTCCGGGCCCTTTCCTTTCCCGGTTTCCCCCATCCTGGGCTTCGGGCAGTCCCTACTCATATGACCATTTTCCCCACAATTGTAGCATTTGTAACCTTGCGGGCATTCTCGAGAGTAGTGCCCGGTCTTGCCACACTTATAGCACAAGCTAGATCCCAGTCTGCATTCACCTACATGCTCCCTTCCACACTTCTTACAAACAGTCGGCTCACCCACCCGAGCCCTCTTATCACGAGACCCAAACATCTTTCCCCCAGTTCGCTTGTTTGAGAAGCTCGGTCTCTTCTTTTGCTCTTCAACGGCAACAACATTCAGTGCCAGATCGTCAAATACTACGCCACTTAGCTCTACTGCCAAATCATAGGTAGTAGGGGCGTTCGCCTTAACATAGGTGCGGACCTGGTCCGGCAACCCTTGAATATAACAGGCAATCTTTCTCTCTTCAGTAGTGACAAGGTGTGGCACCAAACGTGCCAGTTCATTAAATCGGGTTGTGTATTGCCGGTGCGTCATGTTCCCGGCCTTCAAACCCAGAAATTCCCTCTCCACCTTTTCAATCTCGTTCCTTGGGCAGAAATTCTTGATTACCAAAGTTTTCAAGTCAGCCCACATCATCGCATCCACAATCTCGCTCCCTTTAGCTTGACGTACACCTTCCCACCAGTGGGATGCTTCCTCCCTCAAGGAGTTAGCAGCAAACTTCACTACTTGATTAGCTCGACACTCGCTCAGACGGATGGCGGCTTCCATACGTATTACCCAATCAAAAGTAGCTACCGCGTCCTTCTTCCCAGTGAGTATCGGCGGGTCACATGCCTTAAAGGACTTATAATCACATCCGCGAGCAGGCGGTGCATTGTCGGTCTCATTGTTCTGAGCACCAATTGCCGCGCTAGACCCACCCGCCCCATTGACCTGCTTCAACGCTTCAGCCAACAGACCAGGCAGAGAATTCTTCATCAATTCTGTGAATTCTCGAGCTATTGCTGCTCTCACTTCTTGTTCAAAAGTGAAAGGTTGCTCTTCAACCTGTGTCTGCTCGGCTTCATGCACACTAACCGCCGGTTCAGTGTGAACACTTCCTTCTTCACTATACTCTTGGCGCGCAGGGATCCTGCCACGCCCACCATTACGACCGCCGGTACGACCACCGGTACGGCCACCACGCCTTCCGTTCCCTCTTCTCGCCATTTCGTTCTATAGGACAAGAAATCCAATGTCATCACGTTAGTTAACAAATAAAATTCAATAAGTACTGTAAGATGTTAATATACACTGGCCATCTGTAATTAACCATTACACTACCTTTCGATTTCTATTTGACCACCTTTGTGATTCCATCAGAACACAAGTCCTCACCTAACCTCTTCTAAGGCATACTATATACGTAATATATATACTACCTTCATACCTGATGCTGTGGCTCGAGTTACCCGTACTGGCATCCGCTTTCGATCCCATTCAAAGTTTAAGTTCAGACACTGGGAGTGTCCGAATCTCTCAAACTATTGCTCTGATACCAACTTGTAAGGCCCCAAACCCGGGAGGCCTCACTTATTGGATTTACTCATTCACAAGCAGTTCTTAAACATGAATATCAGATAACGCAGCGGAAATTTTCATTTAAACATAACTTAATCGTTATTCATACATGCGGAAGCGTAAACATAATTACATCATAACTAAACATAACGGGATGCCAGTCTTCAAAAGCAGTCGGATAACTCTTCATCTCTAGCCAAGCATCACCGTCCATCCTCATAACCTGCCTTAACCTGAATGTGTACACTTAAAAACGTCAGCTACGCTGGTGAGTTCTAGTTTTCGTTCGTTTTAGGAAATGGTTCATCATTCAAACATTCAATAGGGTTTAACATTCGTATAAGAAAACAGGGCCTTTCATTCGTAAACCTTCGCATATTTAAACACAATCATTTGTTTAAAACATTAACATTCATTTAAGTCATACATTATTATCTAAATCTGTATCGTTACGCGTCTCTATGTCCCCGTAGGAACCTTTAATGTTGTGGGTAACCGTTACGTATCGCCGTCATTGCCACAACCATACACTACATGGGGTCAAACGTTACGTATCGCCGTCATTGCCCACCACGCATCTTTCCTTTGGAAATTAACCGTTACGTATCGCCGTCATTGCCCAACACGCATCTTTCCTTTGGAAATCAACCGTTACGTATCGCCGTCATTGATTTCCCATTACCTCGTTCACTTAGGATGATCGTCATCACCCGAGTAACCGTCGTTACTCCCTTACCAGTTGTACAACATCAAAACCATTGACATGCCACAAAGACATTGCCCATGTTGTTCTTGTGGTAACTATGGCTCGCTGTCCATAATCTACCACAAGGCTGGGAATCACATTCCCAGACTTCATTCGTCAATTCCATTCATTCGACAGATTAGATTTGTAATGACTTCTTTAAAACCTTTGCCCCTTTTTGTTTTCTTTTCATAAAACCTTTCCTTCACTTTCAAAACCCTTTACCTTTTCATTAAACCATTTCTTTATAACATTCGTTCGTAAACATTCCGTTCATAAACTCTCTTTCTATAAATCCTTCATTCCAAATCATTTCCTTTCGTAAACGTAGTTTCATAAAAATCATTTTATAAAACAGCATTTTATACGTGTACACACCAGCCCGAAAACATTATATAAAAACATTTAAAAGAGGGCTTCTAGAACTCACCTGATAAGCTAGTCTCGGTTGTCCTAAACGAAGGTCCAACGACTTCACGTACGATCTGAATTGAGTAGTTACATACACATCAGACCATTACCGACTCTAACGGTTTAACCCTTCTAAACATACTAACTTTACTTAAGCAGTCTGATGTCTGCGCACTTAGCAAGTGCGCAGACCCTGCTGCCTGCGCACTTAGCAAGTGCGCAGACCCTGCCTCCTGTGCACTTAGCAAGTGCGCAGGTCCTTCCTCCTGCGCACTTAGCAAGTGCGCAGGACCCTCCTCCTGTGCACTTAGCAAGTGCGCAGGACCCTCCTCTTGCGCACTTAGCAAGTGCGCAGGACCTGCTCCGTGCGCACTTAGCAAGTGCGCACGACCTGTTCTTCGCGAAAAACCCTAACTTTCGCATTCGGTCATGTCAAAACTTCAATCTTCTTTGCTCAAAACAACCGTTTTTCATTGTAGATACTAAACCTAAGCTTATTCTTAAGTTTCATCCACGAAAACGTCCGATTTTCACCCAAAACCCGAAAAACCCAAAAACGAACAAAAACTCAGATTTAGGTCGGATCGTTACCTGAATCGAGCTTCTGATCCGGAGGTTCTTCTCACGAGTGCAAGAGACACGAGCGGGTGCAATCTTGTGCGATTCCGACACTTTCTCTCTCTACGGTTTTCTCTCTAGAATTGCAAATGAGAGAAACATGTGGTGACCCTGGCTATTTATAGGGGAGACCTCCCCAAGCCCAGTTCGCGACTGACCCGGCCCGACTTCGGCCCGCTTGAACTCGTTAACTTTATTTCTCGAAATTTTGGGATGTTACATTTTTTGTTGATAATAACAATAATATTTTATTTATAAAAGTGGGAATAAAAATATGTTAATAATTCAAACCCGAGCCTACGGGTGGTTTCCCGAGTTAAAACACATTTATATAATAATATAATATTATAAAGTTTGATTTTTATTAATTAAATATAACAGAAAACTGTTCAAAAAATAGTTGTGGGAGCCCGGACTCGAACCCGGGTCTCTCCCACATACGCACACTGTCCTAACCAGTCCCGCCCGCTAGGGTATCGTGACTAAACCCGTAACGGATTGGTTTTAACCAACAAGTCGAGTGGGTTCTTCTTCCCCACACAGACCGAACCAAACTAGGCTCTTCCTCGTCGATTCCGACTACGATTTTGATCAATGGCATAGGGGTTTTGTTAAGCGAGGGATTGCGAATCTGGGGACTCGTTTAATTTGAAAACCATCGGTTTTAAGATCGATAATTTACAGAAAGAGGGGTCGTAACCCTAGTTTAGGAACTCAAATTTGATTCAAAGTATTCTGATAATAAAAGTTAACAGAATCATAGGGCTTTTGTTAAATGAAACCTTGCGAATCTGTTGATGTGGTTTAATTGCATTAAATTTGTGTTTAAGATCGAAAACCCCAAATCGTTTCCAGAACGAACCCTAATTACAGGATTATGATCAATTCGATGATGGAAGCCCGATATTTCATAGGGCTTTCACTCTACAGACGATTACGAGTTTAATGATGTGGTTTAATTTGATTTAAAAATAGTTTAGAGTTGAATTCGGCAATCTGGTTTCATAAGAATCCTAGATTACGGGTTACAACGATCGTGATAATAAAACATCGAATTGACAGAGGGCTTTCAAAGAAAATGGTATTGCGAATCTGACTGTATAGTTTAATTGTATTTTTATTGGGTCTAGACTAGGGTTCGATTAAACCGGTCAGTGATGAACCCTAGAGTCGAGATTTTGATCGAATTGATAATGTAAGCCCTAATTGAGTTAGGGCTTTCATTTAAGAGATAAAAGCGAAGCTGATGATGTATCTAGTTACCTGAATTGATGTCGGGACGGTGGATATCGACTAAAACAGGTCCGACGATGACTGATTCGATTCCCGGTGGCTTTTGCTATGAATCCGATCAACTTGACGAGCACAGAGGTTTCAGAGAGACTTGATTTAGGTGTGTAGTGTGTTAGTTTTCAAATTGGTAACCGATTACAGTCGAATTCGATCGAATAAGTCATAGTGTCGACGGTTACTTGTTTAACTCTCATTATTAGAGTTAATTCGATTAAATTGGCGGCGTTTAATGGATTAATGATGTTCGTAATGATCATGTACGTGTGAGAACAGTTTTAATTTCAATGAACTTCGGTTAAAAACGATCGAATTTGATTGAATCCGCGATGTTGACCTTCAAAAGTCAACAATCCGGTTTAGAGTAATGACAGAAATGGTCCCTGAGGTTTTTTCCTGAGAATTGGAGTTTGAAACTTCACAGAATAGGTCCCTCTAGTTTAGATGGGGTTATAATTTGGTTAGTTTGACTTTCAAAGTTAACAGAATTTGGATTTTGACTTTTCAAAAAGTCAACATAGTAGATTAGGAGTTTTTACATAACTAGTCCCTGGAGTTTAAGTTTGAAATATTGACAGAGACAGTCCCTGGAGTTTGAGTTAAGTTAATTTTTGTTAACTTTAACTGAATTTGTTAACGGAGTTAACTGAAAAAGTCCGGATTGTCCCACATCGGTTGAGGGGGAGAATGAAGCCTTCCTTATAAGGGGGTGGATACCTTCTCTATCAAGATGTGTTTTGCCTGGGCGAGCAACTCGTCGGGTGAAAACAAAACCATGAGTTCCTGGATGGGCAACCCATCGGGGGCAAAGCGGACAATATCTTGGTACGGTTTACTTGGGCTGTTAGAGATGGTATCAGATATAGGGGTCGGATTGGTGTGCCAGCGAGGACGTTGGGCTCCGTAAGGGGTGTGGATTGTAATATCCCACATCGATTGAGAGGGAGAACGAAGCCTTCCTTATAAGGGGGTGGATACCTTCTCTATCAAGACGCGTTTTGCCTGGGCGAGCAACTCGTCGGGTGAAAACAAAACCATGAGTTCCTGAATGGGCAACTCATCGGGGGCAAAAGCGGACAATATCTTGGTACGGTTTACTTGGGCTGTTATCATGTTTTCTCCCCCAAGTTAAAACAATAAAAAGGGGCCGTGAAAACTCACGTGCGTTGCGTTGTAGGGAGTATCACACAAAGGATAAGTTGGAACCACGAGTGTAAGTCTCAAAATACTTACGAATGCCCTAAAATTATAAACACATAAATTAGGAAAAATAATGGGAATTGTGACAACGACACGGAATATTAGAACATCTTAAAACATTCTAAGGATTAACGGGTAGACGAACGTGTGTATGGGAATATCGGTTTCTTAATATAATAAATTAAAATTCAAAGCGTTACGTGCCGATCATTAATAACGACTAATGTTAAATAAATAAATAAATTCGTACATCCAAGTCGTTTACAAAAGTTAGGAAAATAATATAATTAAATATATTATTTTTAGGTTCGTAGGATTAACTAAATAATCATTTGTGGCTAAAATAATAAATATATTATTTTTATTCGAGGTAAGGAATACGAGTAAATAATATAACAAAATATATTATTATTTGGGCTCAATCGATACACGATGTTATAAAATGATTTGAAATAATATAAATATGTATATTATTTAATATTACGGGTCACGATTTGAAAATAATATAAACATATTATTTTATACGAAATTACGGTTTGAAAATAATATAAACATATTATTTTTTGTTGATAATAACAATAATATTTTATTTATAAAAGTGGAATAAAAATATGTTAATAATTCAAACCCGAGCCTACGGGTGGTTTCCCGAGTTAAAACACATTTAAATAATAATATAATATTATAAAGTTTGATTTTTATTAATTAAATATAACAGAAAACTGTTCAAAAAATAGTTGTGTGAGCCCGGACTCGAACCCGGGTCTCTCCCACATACGCACACTGTCCTAACCAGTCCCGCCCGCTAGGGTATCACGACTAAACCCGGAACGGATTGGTTTTAACCAACAAGTCGAGTGGGTTCTTCTTCCCCACACAGGCCGAACCAAACTAGGCTCTTCCTCGTCGATTCCGACTACGATTTCGATCAATGGCATAGGGGTTTTGTTAAGCGAGGGATTGCGAATCTGGGGACTCGTTTAATTTGAAAACCATCGGTTTTAAGATCGATAATTTACAGAAAGAGGGTCGTAACCCTAGTTTAGGAACTCAAATTTGATTCGAAGTATTCTGATAATAAAAGTTAATAGAATCATAGGGCTTTTGTTAAATGAAACCTTGCGAATCTGTTGATGTGGTTTAATTGCATTAAATTTGTGTTGAAGATCGAAAACCCCAAATCGTTTCCTGAACGAACCCTAATTACAGGATTATGATCAATTCGATGATGGAAGCCCGATATTTCATAGGGCTTTCACTCTACAGACGATTACGAGTTTAATGATGTGGTTTAATTTGATTTAAAAATAGTTTAGAGTTGAATTCGGCAATCTGGTTTCATAAGAACCCTAGATTACGGGTTACAACGATCCTGATAATAAAACATCGAATTGACAGAGGGATTTCAAAGAAAATGGTATTGCGAATCTGACTGTATAGTTTAATTATATTTTTATTGGGTCTAGACTAGGGTTCGATTAAACCGGTCAGTGATGAACCCTAGAGTCGAGATTTTGATCGAATTGATAATGTAAGCCCTAATTGAGTTAGGGCTTTCATTTAAGAGATAAAAGCGAAGCTAATGATGTATCTAGTTACCTAAATTGATGTCGGGACGGTGGAGATCGATTAAAACAGGTCCGGCGATGACTGGTTCGATTCTCGGTGGCTTTTGCTATGAATCTGATCAACTTGACGAGCACAGAGGTTTCAGAGAGACTTGATTTAGGTGTGCAGTGTGTTAGTTTGCAAATTGGTAACCGATTACAGTCGAATTCAATCGAATAAGACATAGTGTCGACGGTTACTTGTTTAACTCTCATTATTAGAGTTAATTCAATTAAATTGGCTGTGTTTAATGGATTAATGATGTTCGTAACGATCATGTACGTGTGAGAACAGTTTTAATTTCAACGAACTCCGGTTAAAAACGATCGAATTTGATTGAATCCATGATGTTGACCTTCAAAAGTCAACAATCCGGTTTAGAGTAATGACAGAAATGGTCCCTGAGGTTTTTCCTGAGAATTGGAGTTTGAAACTTGGCAGAATAGGTCCCACCAGTTTAGATGGGGTTATAATTTGGTTAGTTTGACTTTCAAAGTCAACAGAATTTGGAATTTAACTTTTCAAAAAGTCAACATAGTAGATTAGGAGTTTTTACATAACTAGTCCCCGGAGTTTAAGTTTGAAATATTGACAGAGACAGTCCCTGGAGTTTGAGTTAAGTTAATTTTTGTTAACTTTAACTGGATTTTTTAACGGAGTTAACTGAAAAAGTCCGGATTGTCACATCATCCCCTAGTTGAAAGAATTTTTGTCCCGAAAATTAAATAATAATAATAATAAAAAAATATTTCCCGGGATATCACAGCCAGCATCAGTATGGAGGAGCGGAAGGAGGAGCGAGTTCGGGAAGCAGTGTCACGACAAGGAAGATTGAATAGATGATACAGAATCAGACACAGAAGCTTGCCCACTTAGTCCAGCAGGACAGGGACGCTAAGCAAAGACTGGATGCCCGCGACACTTTATTGAAGAATCAGCAATCGACAATTCAGGATTTGAAACGCACGGTAGGAGACATCGCAAAGAGCTTGAGGGACAGACAGGGAGGTCCATCTATGGACCCCAATGCTTCAGTGATGGCCGTGTCAATCATGAGTCATAGAGAGGAGGAGAGAGTAGAGAAGAAAGTCTCCCACTGTCACACCCCAACCGACGGCGGAAACATCGGGGCGAGACATGGAGACCGTTCATAAGCTCATGGTCTACTAGAGTTGAAATAATTAAACAACCAATTTCTTTTCATAAATCAAAGCATCAGATCCAATAATACATTAATGGAAATTACATAAGCAAACTTGTTAAAATTTAAATACTAGGTCCTCAAAATTAAATGAAAGCAACTTGATCAAACTCATCTGTTTGTACCTGAAACATGATGAAAACGAGATCAACTAAAACGTTGGTGAGCATACACAGGTTTTGACACTACAAATAAAGTTCAAATGTTTTATACAATTCACACGATACATGGTATATAAGGTATTTATGGAGAATCTATAGTTAATCTAGGTGTACAATCAAACCTTGTGACTGAGGCATAACACGCAGGTTACCCTAATATAATGTCGGTAACAAACACCCTACCTGGGTGGGTTTGTCAGACTCAATAGATCTATCAAAGTTAACCGTTGGCTTGTACTGAGTTAATGATTGCACTAATGTCATGTATATGTAGACTTAACTCATAGCATTCAAGCATAAAGCACAAATAAACACATAGCATCATATTATTGAATTGTATATGAGTTATTTCAAAGAGTTTCATATAGTAATCATGTTTCACCCCAAAAGTGTAAAAATGAAAAAGAGGCTATGTAAAACTCACTTGTAAGATGTTTGTAGATAGCACAAGTGATTTGTAAATCACAAGATTAACCTAAAGTGAAAGATGTATGAACTTGAATTATTATTATGAACAAGGTCAAAGGCAAGTCTAGGGTTTAACGGGTTTTGATGTGTGCGGATTTGTACAAAAAAAGGTTTGTGTTATTCCATGTAAAGGTATGTTATGCTTGTATAAGAATTTAATGTAAAATATGAGTTCAAAGTATATATATATAAACATAATAAAATAACCATTGACTTATGGTTTAATTTAAATAAATAAAATAAATAAATAATTTTTATTTATTTATTTAGAACATTGTGTCTTTTTAAAAGTAGTGTGGATTTTATATTTATTTAAATATAATTTAAATAGATAAATTTATTTTTATTTATTTATTTATGAAAAATGTGTCGAAATATAGAGAATATATATTAATATATATTCAGAAAAAATTTTATTTGCGTAGATAGGGTTCAATAGAAAAATGATTTATAGAAATATGTAGTATAAAAGTTTTGATTTAAATTAATAAACATAATTTATTTATTTGGTTTTAAACTCATTTAAGTTGTAAAAATATTAGTTTTTTTATTAAAAATTTGCTTTTTATTGTACAAATCGGTTATAAATGATGTGAGGTTTATAAAAATAATTTTTATAAGTAAAAGTGGGTATTAAAAAACGGATTTTTACAAAAAAAAGGGCTTGCCCGGGTTCGAACCTGGGTCTGCCTTGTAAGGGTAGCATGCACCAACCACCAGACTAGGAGACTGGTGCTTGTAATAAACCGGTCAGAGAATGTTTTAACCTAAACTGGGTTGGGAACCGGGTATGGTTGTGAGTCATGCGCAAAAGAAAACTGGATGTGTGGGATGTGGGTTTCGAACCCACGCCACTTGGCCCGTGATGCAATGACTTACCAGTCGTGCCAAGTGGTTTCACTGGTTGTTTAGGATCCCGTTTAATTAAATAGAGAACGTGGATCAAGCCCCAAATCAGATTCACGCTTAACCATAAACATGAACCCTAGTTTAAAATCGATTCGATTGCTTCCTGTTTTTACAAATAGATATGGGGCTAAAGGAGAGTACTCATATACGATTCAAATGACACAGAACTTACGTGATTTGGTGCAGGGATGAGTGAGAATGGCTAGAATGAAGGACCAACTGTTTTTGGTGCTCGACAGAACTCTAGAGGCGAAATGTGGATCGTGCGAGTGCTCAGGGAGATTGTGTGAGAGTATGCGTAGGTGTATGTGTGGTTTATATCTTTTAATTTCATCACAATCCCACGATTTGATTATAGAAGGCAAGTGACAGCTGTAAAGGGGAATTCTGCGTTAACTCGTTCGATTGCGGATGAATTGAGTCATGTTTATGGACTGAATACAAGCGAGGTCAGTCATGGAGTGATTTACGGGTGTTCAATGCGTTAAATTTGTTGATTTGGAAATGATTTGAACGTGGTTTCACTCCAAGAGGTCAAACTTTTCAAAATTTGAAACCATTCGCGCAATTGATCGAATTGGGCTGCTAAACGGGTCTGACTATGGTCGATTATCGATTTAGTACGTTAGGAAAGTCCATAACAACATATTTATCGAATTCACAAGGTGAACTTCGTTGATTTGGGCCTTTTTGACTTTCCAAATTCAAAGTATGTCAAATTGGAATGAATTTGGTCAAAATTTCGGTTTATGGGTTCAAAGTCAAGGGTGGGGGTTCAAATTGGGAGTTCAAGTGTTTAAGGGTTCAAAACTAACCCATTAAATTGTAATTGATTATATATAAATTTACATATATGCATATTGAATAGAAATATATAGATTTCTTTAAATTTGAATTTATTCCAATTAAAATGTTTGTATATGTGTGTATATAAAACCAAAATTTAAGAATTTCATTAAAACCTTGGGATTTAAATGTAATGCACTAAAATTGGAATTGAAATGTTGTTTATTGCACCAAAACCAATACGAGGAAAAATCAGAAATGCCACACCCACGGTGCTGACTATGGCATCCCTTCGCCTGAAGAGGTGAAGAAGGTAGATTGGAGTGCTCGATTCGCTGCGATCGATGCTAGGATGTTAGAGGAGCCCGAGTCGGCTGAGGTGACGAAACCAGGAACTTCCGTGAATGATGTGTCTACTAGGAGTAGAAGGGCAGAAGAGAAAGAGAGCCCACCGGTAGAAGAAGAAGAGCCGGTGGATGAAGAGATAGAGATGGAGAAGCCTGCCGAGAGGGCGGAGGAGAAGAAGAGTGGGGGTGAGATTAAGACCCCAGAGATTGATTTGAGTCGTGTTCCCTATCCAGCGCGCTTACTGCCACATAAACACGCTAGGGAATACGGTCACTTCCTTGATATGATCAAACAACTCAAGGTCAATATACCATTCATAGAGGTCCTCCAGCATATGCCAAAGTATGGCAAGTTCTTAAAAGATCTTCTTTCCAATAAGAAGAAGCTAGAGGGGATTTCTGAAGTCTCACTTAGTGAGCAATGTTCTGCAGTGGTTCAGAACAAACGACCGAAGAAAATGGGGGAGTCGGGTCGTTTTACGATCCCGTGTCTGCTTGGCGGTTTGCCTCTAAACCACGCGTTGGCTAATATGGGTGCTAGCATAAATCTGATGCCATATTCCACATACAAGCAACTAGACCTAGGTGAACCGCAGCCGACGCGCATTAGCATATCCTTGGCTAACTGTTCAGTTAAGTATCCACGGGGATTTGTGGAAAATCTGTTAGTGAAAGTAGGCAAATTTGTCTTCCCTGTGGATTTTGTCATCTTGGACATGGAAGTGGATGATAGAGTTCCACTCATCCTAGGAAGCCCGTTCCTACTTACCGCCAAGGCATTGATCGATGTCTTTGACGGGAAACTCACAGTTCGTGTGGGGGTGAGATGTTCACATTCGATGCTACGAAACCTGTGAAGGGGTCTACTGAGCAGAGCGATTCAGTTTGCATGATTGATGCCCTCATAGGTGACCATCGGGACTTTGATCCAGAGGTAGAAGTTGGTGAACCCGCCCCTAACTTAGGAGAGTTATCTGAATGGACGTTGGAGTTGGAGAAGCTGTTAGATGAGCCGGATGAATACGGCGATGAGGTGTCTGATGATCTGCTGGAGATGATGGCAGAATTTGATGAGATCATAGGCAAATACCCAAGTGTGGGGATGATTGAGGAGAGTATAAAGGATCCTGAAGATCCGGGTGAGAGCATAAAGGCCATAACCGTAGAAAATTATATTCCTGAACTCTTACCCATCACCATTGTTCATTCTGAGGGGAGGACCACCGAACCAACCCCTAGTTCCAATTCTCCTAGGTCTAGGCCGCCTCGTAAGAAACTCCGAGAGTTGAGTGAGTTTTGTTATTTAGGGAGAGTGAAAAACCTATGTGTGGGGACGTCTAGGGGAGATAAGCTATTGAGGTACTTGAACCAGGTTGTTTTCGGACCTGGTAGGTTTATGTTTTGGTGGAAGGATCGAAGTGATAGACATAATGGAGTTTCGAAGGATGATAGTTGTTTGTTACTGATGTGGAGGACCGGTAGATCGTGTAGGATGAAGGCGGTACCGGTTAGGATCAAAGAGAAGCCTCCTGATAGGCTTGTTTGAGTATCGGGCAAGTGCCCGGGATGTAGAGTTTGTATGCATTACTTGGTCTTAGTCCGTGTCATTTTTTGTGTTTTTCGGTGTGTGTGTTTTGTATGTGTCATGTTTTGCAGGGATTCGCGCTTGATTCGGTGAGAAAAATCAGCGGGAACGAAGTTTCAAGTGTTTTTACATATGTTTTTATGCTTGGAATAGGTTTTTATCGAATTTGGGTGAAAAAAGTTTGAGGGGTCAAAAATTTTTTAAGTCAAAAACCCTCTTAACTTTCTGTCACCAAGGCCTCCTCGCGGTACATGAGACATTTGTACCATTCCGTCGCGGTACGCGAGGGACTAATGAAATGGCCGACTTAAAAATTGCCTCCTCGCGGTACGCGAGGAGTGCGGCCTGATTTCTCGCGATACGTGGGGTAGCCCTGGTTTTGCCTTTATTCCTTTGTTTCCCATAAATTGCCACAACCGTCATTCACTACTACCCCTTTTCATCATCATCATCCACCATCATTCTTCACTACCACAACCATTCACCTCCATACCATCCGACCACCACGACCATGGGGAACTTGAAACCGTTCGTAACCATTGACCTACCTTGCTGTGGCTTTTATGTCTATGTGTTTGCCACCCATTGAGTACGATTCTTTGCATGCGATCTATCTATCTTGAGTCTTTAATTCTTAGTGAGTCAGTTTGAGTCAGTCGAGTCTTTATTTTAATTTGAGTCATTTTAATGCTGTGAGTTTGTTGTGAGGTTTATTTTGCAGGTTTTATCATCCCGCCCATACTCAATCTCCATTCGGGAGGAGTCGATCATCACTTATATAAAGTTTGTAAAGGCAGCCCGACAGTACATTGTGCAACCGCGACCGAAATGCTATACGGTGCACACAAGGATGAACGAAGCTGGAAACATTCGAGAGCATATACATAACCATCTAAGTCGCTTCCTATTTTTATTTTTGCATTTGAATTTTTATTTTTAGTTGTGTCTTGCTTCACATTGAGGACAATGTGTCTTGTAAGTGTGGAGATGTGAGTGTCTAGTTTAGTTAATTGTTTTATTTTATAAAAATTAAAAAATAACAAAAAAAATTTTTTTTTTTTAAAATGTCCTTGGAAATAACTGCTTATACTTGGAAAATGATAGTATAATTGGATCTACTTGTTGAGTTTAAATGATAGAAATAATTGAAAATGTGTCTAATTAGTGATGTGTTGGTAGACCCAGCCAGTTTGAATAGCTTAAATAGCCTATGAGTGTTACTTAGGATTAATCATTGAATTACATCATGAAATCGTGTGGGTACTCATCTTAGGGTGTCGGTAATCCTGAAACTATCAACATAGGGTGATAGGTACCACGTTAAGTCAATATCTATTTGTTTTTGAAATTTTTGGCACACATTTCTCTTTTTATGAGAATAAATCCGAGTTTGGTGGCACCCACATCCATTATTCCATAATTCATGAGCTTATTTATTAGAATTATGAGTTTTGCTTATGTGTTACTGTCACATCTCGCCAAGGCGGAAACACAAGGCGTAACATTCACTGGTTTCCAAAGCATATGATTACCCCAAACTCATACATAATGATTGGATACATAATCAAATTTAAAGTTTTACATCCCAAAATATCTATTTGAGTTTACAAAAGATTAAGATTTCGTAAATATGACCCATGTGTAATGAGTTATACAAGAGAAATCTCCCAAAAAGCTTTATCCGCTCATGCATTAATGTAATCCTACATTGCTAACCTGGAGACCACGTTCAATTTCCTGAATAACATACTTAAATAGTGTCAACACGAGGTTAGTGATTTCACATGTTTTGATCAAATATTCTTGTAGTTCCAACGTTTACAAACGTTCAAATGAATAAGTTTTTCCGATCAAATAGTGTATATATATAACCAATGATTTGAACATTTCCTAACCAATTGACCCCATTTGTATGCTTGCAAAGAATACAAATAATATGTAATGCACGGGACCGTAACCAAACATGACAAATGAATTCCCTTCCCTCGCTATACCATGAGATTAAGACAATATGCGGCCGTTGACCCTACAAGTCCCGGCTAGCGCGACTAACCATGACCGGGGGCGTCACCCCAAATGGTACTATTCACATAATCCCAGGCTAAGACCATAGCTAATGGTTACAAAATGTGTTTGTTCCAGGGGACTTTACGAGCTCTATAATTGTTCCCTCAATGCACACATAACGGTCTGGTCTTTGTTCATTCATTTATATATGAAAATGGTTTCAAGTATGTTTCCTCCCCAAAACATTTCAAAAACTTAGAGAAAGGGGACAGTGAAACTCACCTCGACAAGAATGTATGCTAGCAAATATTTGAATAACTGTAGGCCCCGCCTATCCGTATCCTAATTACACAAAGATACTTTATATGTTAAGACTGCTCGTCTTAAACACAAGTTGTTCACCCGACTTAACGAATTCCGTTAAGTACGTCTTTGTTTATTAAAACACTGTTTTCTTGTGACGACTCGTTGATGATTATTATTCCAGTCTCGTCATTTAATTATTTTCCGAGAAAATATTATGTTCCATATTGGTGACTTATTAAGTGTACCAAAAATAAATATTACTTTTGCATCGACTTATAATATATTCATATTATCGTTCACATATAAACATATAATTATTTCATAAAAATAATTATAAAAGATTACAAATATCGTTCAAGTATGTTCTACGCATGTCAATTATCCAACGTGCACATAAACCACGTTAACACTTCCACATGCAAATACTTATTCCGAACGGCATTTATTAACTTGTTTACGTTCAATATGCATTTATTCTTTTACCAATACATGCATACTAGTATTTCTTTAATTCAACATATGTTTAAATGTGTTTCACATTAACATGTTATCATTTATTTATTTTAACCGAACGTATTTAGATTTCTTGCACATATCTATTTATTTATTTTCGATCTCATGTACCCGTATTAACGTTCCGTGTTATCACTATGAACAAGGTATGATCATACTCATATATATACATTATGACTCATATATATATATATATATATATATATATATATATATATATATATTATTAACAATTTTCCAAGTTCTATAACTTGTGATCATACACCCATATGTATATATACGGTTCGGTTTCTAAACATGCATACATACACTAAATCATCTATTCAAGTCAACAATTTATGATATAAGTACAAACATATTCTTATATATAGCCATTTTTCCAAGTTATTAAACTTTAAACATACGCATATACATACATATGATTTACAATTTCTCTATGTACGTCGTGTCTTATTACTTATTATTTTCCAACTTAACAATTTACGTAGAAATATATATATATATATATATATATATATATACATACATATATATATATATATATATATATCTCCATGTTTGATGACTAAAAACTCATGCATACATATATTTAGGAATTTCTATGTTAATCAACTAAGAATACACACATACATATATACATATGTTACGATTTATATACATATATTTACATATATGTCACTTAATCAAGTATTAACCACCTCTTTAGATTATCCGTCATGCTTTTAACTTAACATCAACAACTTATCACCATACAATTAAAACAACAATTATACACATGCATATACGATTTTTCGGCCTTATATGTATTTGTTTATATGAAACAATAGTTTTTAACTAAAAATGTTAAACTTTATAAAACTCATTAGTTCCTTAAATCCCTTTGATTTTAATGCTGAACAACGTGCACTAATCAAGAAATAAAGATGAAAATAAGGGTGGTGTTGGTTTCATACCACTAGACAAGCTAGGTGAAGAATAACGAGTAGAAGATGGTGATGACTCGATGCACTAGCGAAACCGACCCTTGAACCTTCAAGAACTCCTTGGATCTCCAAATTCTCTAGCTAAGCTCTCCTAACTTTTTCTCTTGGATTTAGAATGTGTAAGTGTGTTTGAGTGTGTGCCATATGTGTGTGTGTAACCGTATATGAAGGGAAAAAAAAGAAGAGGTTGAGTGTTTCATTTGCCAACCATCATTACAATCATGGTGGTGCAAGATGGAATAGACTTTTGTTTGTAATCAAGTTGAAGGAGTATGGTGTTTGTGACGTTTCGGATTTTTCGTTCTCGCACTTGTATTATATTTATCATGTAATCATTTTTCTATTAAATGAAATGCGAGTGTTTTTATTTAATTTTGTACAAAATATATATATATTATTTTATGGATTTAAAACAATTAAAATTTTATAAGTTTTAAACTTATATAAAATTTTATATAAAAATTCTAAATTAAAAGTTGCACATTCAATGAAATAACCTATTTAAATGAGATAAATAGCTTTTATAAAAATTATTATTATTAATAATAATGAAAATAAATTTATAAAATATAAATAGATTTAAAAGAAATTAAATTAATTTATTTAATAAAAAGTTTAGGGTTCGTTTTGTAATTAATCAAACTAGAGGGTTTTAAAACAGAAATCTGTTGAGGGGCTGTTTCTGGACAAACCAAACCTCAGGGACTCATTCGTAATTAATTCAGGGACTAAATTAAAACAAAAACAAACTCCAGGGACCAAAGTTGCCAATCCCCAATTCGCATTTCCGGTCACCACCCTCGTTTGTCCGGCGGTCCAAGCGTTTTTCCGGCGACATCTCGACACACCTGTTCCCTGCACCTCGACAGCCGACAAAGGTGTCTCTGAATTCGTCTTGCCCGTGCGAATAAGAACCCTCGACCAATTGGTCTCCCCAACATACGGATCGTCTGATCCTGTTGGTGGCCGAGAAACCCACGCTCAAATTCGAGCCCGACAGTCAACCTCCACGCGTGTCGATTGTCTGGTTAGCTTCGTCTCGTTCAGAACAATGTCGGTACATGCCCAATCGCACGTTCTAGCATAGAAATCGAGCTCCCCTATAAATGACCATGGTCGGCCCTGCACGAACTGGCTACCCTCCTTCCACACACTCTCACTCCAAATTGAGGACTCCATCACCTTCGCCGACCCTGAGTGAAGCTGTGACCAGGATTACAAGAGCTAATTCCACTCAGAAATCGATCCCCGCTTGTGACTTTTTCGAGTTCAAGGCTTTTGCCGTCCAGGCCCTTCGCGACCAAGTTCGAACCTCATTTCCATTCCATTAGCTTCTGTTATCATCAGGTAAACTATTCCACTCGAAAACACAGCATTCGCACGAGAGTTACCGGTCAAACCCAGTGTCCTCGGACACGGTTTGCCGGTCACCGAGGACCAGCGACCAACTCCTCCTTTGTGTATTTAAATTATTCGATACACACATAACCAGCGATGGGCAGTAGCCCGGCTGGTTATGCGTGTGTGTGTTTATGTTGTAGGTCGCGGGTTCGAGCCCGGTTGGCCTTCGGCCCAAACTTTTTATTCCAGTTTTTCATTTTATTTATTTTAGTTATTTATTTTAATTTGTTTTAATATTCTTTTATTACAATAAAGACTAAAACGAGTCGGTTTACTCGATCGTTTATTTTAAAAATCAATTAAACTATATTTTTATAAACCATCCCATTTTTTTATATTTTTATAAACTTATTAAAATACATTATAATATATAAAATGTCCTATTTTTATAAACCATGTAATATTTTTAAAAAACTTATTAAAATGCATTATAATATACAAAATGTCCTATTTTTATAAACTTTGTAACATTTTTATAAAACTTATCAAAATACCTTTTCACATATACAATGTCCCACCTTTACAAGTCTTGCAATATTTTTAGTAAACTTGTTAAAACAAATTTTAATATATAATATATGATTAGTCAAATAAAGAATTTTCTTTTATTTGTTATTGTTATATATAAATACGTTAAACATAATAAATATTTGTTTAAAACAATATATATATATATATATATATATATATATATATATATATATATATATATTATGAGTTAAAGTTCTACAAAACCGTTATCATTTTCTACCCTATTTTATACAAATAATTATTAAGGATAACATCATAAAACCTATACTCATTAAATACGAATACACTCATAAACATACAATAATACTTATCCATCCACATAGGGTTTCATCGTGCCTAGGTTTCAACATCCTTATCACCCGCACTCGTGGATTAACATATCCGCTAGCCAGGTGAGTTACATAGCCCCTATTTTACATTTTTGTACGTTTTGGGGTGAAACATTATACATGCTACTCACATTGTTTATACGTGTTATACATGAGACTATATGCTTATTCTTTGGATGTACATACATTTAAACACAAGACAACCAACTGTAATATTGATAGATCTATTGTGCCTGACCAGCCCACCCGGTTAGGGTGTTTATTACTGCATACTCGGATATGACCGCGTGTTATATTCAAACATATCGGATATAGTGGGTAACTATATTCAAGCATACCGGACTTAGCTGTTGTGCTCTGTTCAAGCGCGTCAAACTCGGTTTGAATTGTGATTTAAATAAATGTTACATCATGTACTATGTTTAACAAGATAAACAACGAGTTGCAAAACGATTTACACTACTATTTACCGGGATTACTAAACCTATGTACTCACCAACTTTTTAGTTGACACTTGATTTTAATAATGTTTCAGGTTTGGTTATATGATTGTCTGCTGAAGATTTCTCCACTTAAGAAACTATGGACCTAGTTAAATAAATCAATGTTTTGAACTAGACTAGGTTATTTGAAATGTAATGTATTTGAATCTTGTTGTCTTTAAATTTAAGTAATGAATTATGAAACCTTTTAGTTATCATGTGCTTTTGAACAATCATTCTAACGTCCGCCTCGATGATTCCGCCATCGGTCGGGGTGTGACAGATTGGTATCAGAGACATGGTTATAGGGAATTAGGTTATTAGACACAATGACCTAGACTATAACCTTAGGACTCCCTTTTATGTGTTACCTGCTAAATGATTAATTGCTATGTGAATTACTTGTAGTTAGGTATTATTTGAATTTTCCCAAGTTTGATACATGAGACTTATACACATACATACAAGGCTTAAATACATGATACATACTTTACATACACATTTGACAAACACACTCATGCAAACAAATACACTACTCATCCTTATCCATACACTTTTCTAATCCATATTAATTGCAACATTCATACACATTTTATACTCATAGACTCTCAAGTCTATCAAAAATCTTGAAAATCTCGTCAACGACTTAATTTCTTGAGACTAGTAAAGGACACGTGCAATCTGGAAGGGTGACACCTGTACATTAGGTTTTCTGTCTAGGAAAGCATTTCATATAAATCCAAATAAACGGACCCGTATGCTTTCCTGGGAATTCCTGAAGTGAGTGTTTGCCTATAGGCTAAAGCATGTCTCTTTGAAAGTTTCGGGGAATTATTTAACGTTGATAAGTCAATGTATTCGCAAGGATACAATCCGAACTTAAACTTAAAATTTGGGGATATTATAGCAAGATAGGAAGAACTAGACAAACATGCAAAACAAATCATTATTACGGGTGCACACGTAATAACGATTTGTAATGCATGCAAGTCCCGACAATTCCTATTATGCAAATAATGATCTATAACATCATGTCCTACCCGGAAAAGATGACTTAGTTTCCCCTATCAACTTAGAATAAATACGCATGCACTGGCACGCGTCATGATAAATCTCGTATTTCTGCTTACATTATTTCCCGTTATAACTCATATTTATCCGTCTTATCTAAAATATCATTGTCTTTCTTATGGTGTTAGAATGCCTCCTCGACGTGCAAACTCTAGCACTTCCAACCCGGATCTTGCTACGCTCCTTGCCCAGCTAGTAGGGCAAATGACCCAAGCAAATAACAACAGTGACGGGTCTCACAACATCTAAGGAAATGGTGGTACCAACCCGCCTCATTGCACGTTTAAGCACTTTAACTCGTGCAATCCTAATAATTTCTTCGGGATTGAAGGTGCTACCGGCCTACTCCAATGGTTTGAAAGCATGGAAAGCACATTCCTAAACAGCGACTGTCCCGATAATCTTCGGGTTCGTTATGCCACAAGTGTACTCCAAAAGAGAGCCCTCACCTGGTGGAACGGTGAGAAACGCACTCGTGGTGCTGAGGTTGCTACATCCTTATCATAGGATGATCTGAAGAAGGCCATGACTGATGAATTCTGTCCTCGGAATGAAATGAGGAAGCTCGAGGCTAAATTTTGGGATCTTGCCCAAGACAGCGGGGATAATCTGGCTTACACCACCCGGTTCCAAGAACTAAGTCTGTTGGTGCCTCACATGATCACTCCCCTTACTCGGGGAATTGAAAAGTACATAGGCAGCCTGCCTATGCAAATTCAAGATGCTGTGCTAGGAAGCAATCCTCCTACTCTTGAAGCTGCTATCCGCCTATCTGCTACATTATCCGACAACCATGTCAAAGCCGGAACCTTAACAAGAAAGGGTTCCAAGAAGGTTGTGTCTACTCTTGCGGCAGTCAAAGATGTGAAACCCGAGTCTTCTAACCGCAACAAGAAACGTAAGGGTCGAAACTTCGCAGCCGTAACTCCCGCTGTACCTGCTATTCAAGCGGCCCCTTTGGGTCAAAACCTGAAAATTTATCAGGTCCCGAATCCCCAATGCCAGACCTGCAAGTACCATCATCCTGCCAATCTACCATGCCGATTATGCTCAAGCTGCGAGAGATATGGACATGTGGTCACTACCTGCCGTACCCGTCCTCCCGTCCATCAAGCTGCTCCAGCCAAACCTCTCAATTGTCGGGCATGTTACGAATGTGGAGACCCAAACCACTTCCGTGACCGATGCCCAAAACTTCATCATCAAGGTGGTCCCCAAGGACGAGCGTTTAATATAAACGCTAATGAGGCACAAGCAAACAACGACGTGATAAACGGTACGTTTCTCGTAAACAATCATTATGCATCCATTTTATTTGATACTGGTGCCGATAGGAGTTTCGTGTCTCTTACCTTTGAATCTCGACTTGCTAAACAAAGAACGAAACTTGACAACCCCTATTCCGTGGAGATAGCAAACGGGAAATCTATTGCTATAAACTCTGTTATCCGCAACTGCAATCTCGAGCTTAATAATCTTGAATTCTCTGTTGATCTCCTTCCAATGCAATTGGGAAGCTTCGATATTATAATTGGCATGGACTGGTTATCCAAGCACCATGCCGAGGTTATTTGCTACGAAAAGTGCATTCGTATACCTCTCCTTTCGGGAGACACGTTAGTTATTTTCGGTGAAAAACCGTGTCGTGGTCTTCAAATCATGTCTTGCACATTGGCACAAAAGTACTTGCGGAAAAAGTACGTTGCGTTCTTGGCCCACATAGTTGACACGAAAGACAAGGGTAAGAAATTGCAAGACATTCCGATCATCCGAGATTTTCCCGAGGTATTCCCCGAGGATCTACCTGGTCTTCCTCCTACTAGACAAGTGGAGTTTCGTATCGACCTTGTGCCCGGGGCAACTCCCGTGGCAAAAGCCCCCTATCGTCTTGCGCCTTCCGAGATGCAAGAGCTTGCGAGTCAATTACAAGAACTCTCATCCAAAGGATTCATCCGCCCAAGCCATTCACCTTGGGGTGCTCCCGTGCTGTTCGTAAAGAAAAAGGATGGATCGTTTCGAATGTGCATCGATTATCGTGAACTCAACAAACTTACAATTAAGAACCGATATCCTTTACCCCGTATCGACGATCTTTTCGATCAGCTTCAAGGTTCAACATGTTTCTCCAAGATTGACCTTCGTTCCGGATACCATCAACTTCATGTTCTCGATGAAGACATTCCAAAGACTGCCTTTCGGACTAGATATGGTCACTACGAGTTTATGGTCATGCCATTCGGTTTGACTAATGCACCTGCGGTCTTCATGGACCTCATGAACCGTGTATGCAAACCTTATTTGGACAAGTTTGTGATCGTTTTCATTGACGACATTCTCATCTATTCTAAAACGAAAGCGGAACATGAACAACATCTTCGTTTGATTTTGGAACTCTTGAAGAAAGAACAACTATACGCCAAATTCTCCAAGTGTGAATTCTAGCTAAAAGAGGTTCAATTTTTGGGTCACATAGTCAACGATAAGGGAATTCATGTGGACCCGGCAAAGATCGAGGCTGTGAAGAACTGGAGTACTCCTAGGACTCCTACCGAGATTCGTTCATTTCTTGGTCTAGCAGGTTACTATCGTCGTTTCATCTCAAATTTCTCCAAGATTGCGGTCCCGCTCACTGCCTTGACTCACAAAGGTAAGCACTACGAGTGGGGACCCAAGCAAGAGGAAGCTTTCCAAACTCTAAAGCACAAGCTCTGCAATGCTCCTATTCTAACTCTTCCTAGTGGTAATGACGACTTTGTCGTTTATTGTGATGCATCCAACCAAGGTCTTGGTTGTGTTCTTATGCAACGAGGTCAAGTAATTGCATACGCATCACGACAACTCAAAGTCCATGAGAAGAACTATACGACCCATGATCTCGAGCTTGGTGCTGTCGTTTTCGCCTTGAAAATTTGGAGACACTATCTATATGGCACCAAATGCGTGGTTTTCACCGACCACAAAAGTCTCCAACATATTTTCAATCAAAAAGAGCTTAATATGAGGCAACGACGATGGATTGAACTTCTAAACGACTACGACTGCGAGATCCGCTACCACCCCGGCAAAGCAAACGTTGTAGCCGACGCCTTGAATCGTAAAGAACGTATCATGCTTCATAGTGTTTATATTCATAACGATATCCAGGCCCGTATTCTCAAAGCACAACACACCTCGGTTACCGAGGGAAACATGTATCAAGAAATGGCATGTGGTGTAGAACTCCTGTTAGAATCCAAAGCCAACGGCCTATTGTATTACTTGGACCGTATCTGGGTTCCCGATCGCGACGATCTTCGTATATTTTTGATGAACGAGTCCCACAAAACTCGATATTCGGTACATCCCGGAGCTGATAAGATGTACATGGGTCTCCGTCAGCATTATTGGTGGCCCGGCATGAAAAAGGATACTGCCCTCTTTGTGGCAAAATGCCTAACTTGTTCTAAAGTGAAGGCCGAACACCAAAAGCCTTCCGGACTCCTCGAACAACCTGAAATTCCCGTGTGGAAGTGGGAGAACCTTGCTATGGACTTCATCACCAAACTCCAACACACTTCTAGTGGGCACGATAGTATCTGGGTTATTATCGATCGACTCACAAAGTCTGCTCATTTCTTGCCCATTCGTGAGGACTATCGAGTTGAGAAATTGGCTCGGATCTACATTGATGAGATCGTAAGTCGTCACAGAATCCCTTTGAACATCATCTCCGATCGTGATTCGCGTTTTACTTCCCGATTTTGGCAATCATTGCAATCAGCACTTGGCACTCGTTTGGATTTGAGTACGGCTTACCATCCTCAAACTCATGGACAAACCAAACGAACAATCCAAACTCTCGAGGATATGCTTAGGGCTTGTGTCATTGACTTTGGTGGCAATTGGGATTCTCACCTACCGCTGATCGAATTTTCCTACAACAACAGCTACCACACAAGTATTAACATGGCACCGTTTGAAGCTCTTTATGGACGAAAATGTCGTTCACCGATTTGTTGGAACGAAATTGGTGAAGCACAAATCACCGGTCCCGAGCTTATCCAAGAGACCACCGATAAAGTCTCTCTCATCCGTGACAACATTCGAGTAGCAAGGAGTCGACAAAAGAGCTATGCCGATAAACGACGAAAACCCTTGGAATTTCATGTTGGAGATATGGTTCTTCTAAAGGTATCACCTTGGAAAGGCGTAGTCCGATTTGGAAAGAAAGGAAAACTTGCACCTCGATATGTGGGCCCATTCAAGATACTCGAGAGGGTAGGAAAAGTGGCCTACAAACTCGACCTTCCTTCAGAACTCAGCAACGTTCATCCGACCTTTCATGTGTCTAATTTGAAAAAGTGTCTAGCCGACGAGAATCTCCACATCCCTCTTGACGAAGTGCGTATTGACGAAAAAATGCACTTTGTTGAAAAACCCGTGGAAATCATTGACCGAGAAGTCAAGAAACTCAAGCGTAGCCGCATCCCCATTGTCAAGGTCCGTTGAGAATCTAAACGTGGACCCGAGTTCACTTGGGAACGTGAAGACCAAATGAAGACCAAGTATCCGCATCTCTTTTCATAGCCTCCACTAGTTGAATTTCGGGGCGAAATTCCTCTAACATGGGGAGACTGTGACGTTTCGGATTTTTCGTTCTCGCACTTGTATTATATTTATCATGTAATCATTTTTTTATTAAATGAAATGCGAGTGTTTTTATTTAATTTTGTACAATATATATATATATATATTATTTTATGGATTTAAAACAATTAAAATTTTATAAGTTTTAAACTTATATAAAATTTTATATAAAAATTCTAAATTAAAAGTTGCACATTCAATGAAATAACCTATTTAAATGAGATAAATAGCTTTTATAAAAATTATTATTAATAATAATAATGAAAATAAATTTATAAAATATAAATAGATTTAAAAGAAATTAAATTAATTTATTTAATAAAAAGTTTAGGGTTCGTTTTGTAATTAATCAAACTAGAGGGTTTTAAAACAGAAATCTGTTGAGGGGCTGTTTCTGGACAAACCAAACCTCAGGGACTCATCCGTAATTAATTCAGGGACTAAATTAAAACAAAAACAAACTCCAGGGACCAAAGTTGCCAATCCCCAATTCGCATTTCCGGTCACCACCCTCGTTTGTCCGGCGGTCCAAGCGTTTTTCCGGCGACATCTCGACACACCTGTTCCCTGCACCTCGACAGCCGACAAAGGTATCTCTGAATTCGTCTTGCCCGTGCGAACAAGAACCCTCGACCAATTGGTCTCCCCAACATACGGATCGTCTGATCCTGTTGGTGGCCGAGAAACCCACGCTCAAATTCGAGCCCGACAGTCAACCTCCACGCGTGTCGATTGTCTGGTTAGCTTCGTCTCGTTCAGAACAATGTCGGTACATGCCCAATCGCACGTTCTAGCATAGAAATCGAGCTCCCCTATAAATGACCATGGTCGGTGTCACACCCCAACCGACGGCGGAAAACGTCGGGGCGTGAAGCTGTGCAGACTGTTCATAGCTCATGGTTGCTAAAGTTTGAATAATTTAAACATTCATTTTCATTACACGTAGCAAGTTCATAACATACAAGAACCAAATGTAGCGATTACAAAATATAAATAGTTTAGATTAATTGCTAGGTCCAAATCCTATATGTAGCAGCTTGTAACACTTCAAACATTGTCACGTGAAACATGGTTAAAAACAAAGTCAACTAAAAAGTTGGTGAGAATACATAGGTTTTCGTGTCATGTAATAGAATATAGTGTCGTGTGCATACAATTCATACAAACATGGCAATTAAGGCATTTATGGAGAGATACCATCGTGTGACCTGGTAGTACAATCAAACCTTTGTAACTAGCATGCAAAACAAACGCGTGTTGGCAGTAACAGTCACCCTACCTGGGTGGGTTTGTCAGACTCAATAGATCTATCACTGTTTACTGTAGGCTATAAAATAGTTAATGATTGCACGTGAATAGCAAACTGCGTGTTGGTCTACACACCTAGTACTCAAGCACAAAGCTCAAAATTGTAACACATGATTGTAGGGTGGAATTGTATATTGTGTAGTTTGTAAACATAGTAAATAGAACGCATGTTCCACCCCAAAAGTTTGTAAATAGAGTAAAAGAGCGGCTATGTAACTCACTTGTGTTGGAGCGTGTAGTTTGCACAGATCGACAAAAATACCAAGCGTGTTGTAGGTCGCTACGTTTGACCTATTGGATAAATGTATAACGCGTGTCATTGTTTGTGTTATTTTTATGTCGAAAAAATGGATTTGTACGTTTAGGGTTTGTTTGAAATAAATAAATAAGTAATTTTATTTATCTATTTAGTACATTTTAAATAGTAGTGATATATATTCTTTAAAATGTAAATTTAAATAACTGATATATATTTATATTTATTTAAATATAAATTTAAATAAATAATATTTGTTTAAGTCAAAATATATATTTGTATAAATGGTTTTATAAAGATGATTATATAAACTCACGATTTCATCGGTTTCGAACTATCGGGAATTAATCGTTTTAAATTTCTAAATCAAGGATTTGGTTTATAAATGATTCCCGGGTCTTGGGATTTTATAAAATAATTTTTATAATTACATTTTGAAATTTTTAGCTAAAATATGTTAAATAGACTTTAAAACAGAAAAATAATTGATTTCTGGTCAAGGAGCACGACCGTGCTCAAGTAGGGCACGACCGCGCTCGTTGCCGGGCGTGACCGTGGTGGTCTGAGCGCGCCCGTGGTCGAGTCAGAAGTCACTACAGAGGGTCTGGACATAGAGCACGACCGTGCTCGTATCTGGCACGACCGCGTCTAGTGTTTTGTTTTTGGTCAAGACTTGTTTGCTCGGTAAGCACGACCGGGCCACACCTGGGGCACGATTGTGCTTGGTCAGGCACGACCGCGCTTGTGGATGAGCGCGACCGTGTCGGGCCTTTTTCAGACACAATTCGATCGATTCTTATATTAATAGCTTCTGGATTCTTAGGGCTTTCGTTTAGTGGATGATTGCGAAGCTATCTATATAGTTTAATTGTATTTACATCGTGTTTAAGTGGTAGTTCGACTAAAAGTGTAGTTTCGACTTTTTATTCAACAATCGGGCCGATTTGAGTGTTTCTACTACGAATTGGCATAGGGCTTTCGTAGTAGAGGGTGATACGAAGCTAATGGTGTATTACTTACTTGTTATAATAGGGCAATTTAATGCAGTCCGCTACGGGTCGACGGCTTTGCTTCTCGGCGATCAATCGGACGACAGAGGTTGTATGAGTGTCGAGTGAGAGTTCTGAGAGATTGAGTGGGTGTATATGAGGGTGTAGGAAGCGTGCAACTGGCTCTATATCGACGAATTTGAGAGACTCGGTTGTGGTGTGAATGGGATTAATTAATTGTGCAAATTGGACGACAATTGATGCGTGTTTCAGACGAATTTCAGTCGAGTATGGTCTGACGCGCAAGACCGGCTTTTCTTTATTTTAATTTTCACGAAATCAGAAGGTATGGTATGGTTTGACTTCTGCAGAGTCAAGTGGGTTCATCAGCGCGACCGTGCCTACTTTAGGCGCGACCGTGCTTAGGTCTGCAGGCGCGACCGTGCCTAGGTCCTAGGCGCGACCGTGCTTGCCTAGTTTTGTAGTTTTTGAGTTTTGTCAGATTTGGTCCTCGGGGCTTGTGAGATAATGGTGTTTTTGTTTAATTTGTTATTGTAATAGAATAGTTTGTATATGTAACTGCATCGTAGTTTGTTTGTACATGAATCGAAACGGAAATGTGTTTGTTTATTGAAATCAGACGATTACATGATGAAAATCAGAAATGTTACAGTCTCCCCTTGTTGAGGGGATTTCGTCCCGAAATTCAACTAGTTGAGGTTGCAGAATTGGAGAATAGGTGAGGATACTTGAGTTTCATTTGGTCTTCACGTTCCCAAGTAAACTCAGGACCGCGTTTTGAATCCCAACGGACTTTGACTATAGGGATGCGGCTGCGCTTGAGTTGCTTGATTTCACGATCCATGATTTCCACTGGTTTCTCGACGAAATGCATCGTTTCATCAATGCGCACGTCGTCAAGAGGTATGTGGAGGTTCTCATCAGCAAGACATTTCTTCAGGTTGGACACGTGGAAGGTTGGATGAACATTGTTGAGTGCTGGAGGTAGCTCAAGTTTGTAAGCCAGTTTCCCGATTCTTTAAAGGATCTTGAACGGGCCTACGTAACGAGGTGCTAGCTTGCCTTTCTTTCCAAAGCGGATCACACCCTTCCAAGGGGATACTTTGAGAAGCACAAGGTCACCCACTTGGAATTCCAAGGGTTTTCGTCGCTTGTCGGCATAGCTCTTTTGTCGACTTCTCGCTACTCGGATGTTGTCACGGATTTGAAGGATTTTGTCGGATGTTTCCTGAATTAACTTGGGACCGGTGATTTATGCTTCACCAATCTCGTTCCAACAGATGGGAGAACGGCATTTGCGACCATAAAGAGCTTCGAATGGAGCCATGTTGATGCTGGTGTGGTAGCTGTTATTGTAGGAGAATTCAATAAGTGATAAGTGTGAATCCCAATTGCCACCAAAGTCTATGACACAGGCTCTCAGCATGTCTTCGAGGGTTTGGATTGTTCGTTCTGTCTGACCATCAGTTTGGGGATGGTAGGCTGTGCTTAAATCCAATCGTGTGCCAAGTGCCTTTTGCAGAGATTGCCAAAATCTAGAAGTGAAACGAGCATCTCTGTCGGATATTATGTTCAAAGGTATACCGTGTCGACTCACAATTTCGTTAATATAGATTCGGGCCAATTTCTCAACCCGATAGTCTTCACGGATGGGCAGGAAGTGTGCGGACTTTGTGAGACGGTCAATGATTACCCAAATGCTATCATAGCCGTTTGAAGTACGGGGGAGTTTAGTAATGAAGTCCATGGCTAGATTTTCCCATTTCCACACGGGGATTTCCGGTTGTTCAAGTAAACCGGAAGGACGTTGATGCTCGGCTTTAACTTTAGAGCAGGTTAGACATTTAGCAACATAGAGTGCAATGTCTTTCTTCATACCAGGCCACCAATATTGTGGTCGAAGATTGTGATACATTTTATCCGCACCGGGATGAATAGAATACCGAGACTTGTGTGCTTCAGTCATGAGGAATTCCCGGAGATCATTGCGATTGGGAACCCAAATACGATCCAAGAAATAAAGCAAACCATTGTTTTTAGTCTCTAGTTGGAATTCAGCACCGCACGACATTTCCTCATACATATTGCCCTCGGTAATCGAGACGTGTTGAGGTTCTAGAATACGGGTTTGAATGTCGGAATGAATCTTGACACTTTGGAGCATGACGCGTTCTTTACGGCTCAGCGCATCGGCTACAACATTAGCCTTGCCGGGATGATAACGAATCTCGCAATCGTAATCATTGAGGAGTTCAACCCAACGTCGTTGCCTCATGTTGAGTTCTTTTTGATTGAAGATGTGTTGGAGGCTTTTGTGGTCGGTAAATACCACACATTTCGTGCCATATAGATAATGTCTCCAAATCTTCAAGGCAAATATGACTGCACCTAGCTCCAGATCGTGCGTCGTATAGTTCTTTTCATGGATCTTGAGTTGCCTCGATGCATAAGCGATTACCTTGCCTCGTTGCATGAGAACACAACCAAGGCCTAGGTTAGAGGCATCACAGTAGACGACTAGATCATCGTTTCCTTCGGGAAGAGTCAGAATAGGAGCATCGCATAACTTCTGTTTAAGAGTTTGGAAAGCTTCTTCTTGTTTCGGCCCCCATTCATAAGGTTTACCTTTATGAGTCAAGGCGGTGAGGGGAACAACAATCTTGGAGAAATTGGAAATGAATCTTCGGTAATAACCCGCTAAACCAAGGAACGAACGAACCTCGGTAGGGGTTTGAGGAGCACTCCAATTCTTGACAGCTTCGATCTTGGCAGGGTCGACATGTATTCCCTTTTTATTGACAACATGACCCAAAAATTGAACCTCCTTTAGCCAGAATTCACATTTGGATAACTTGGCGTATAATTGTTCGGTTCTCAGGAGATCCAAAATCAGTCTAAGGTGCTGTTCATGTTCTTCCTCAGTCTTGGAATAGATCAAGATGTCATCGATGAAAACAATCACGAATTTGTCAAGGTATGGTTTGCACATGCGGTTCATGAGATCCATAAAGACAGCAGGTGCATTGGTGTAACACCCTAGGCGAATCCCACATCGGCCGTGGACAGGAGAGATTCTTGGTTCATAAGGAATGCCCCGCCTCTAATACAACAACGCGTTTTGGGGCTTAATGTTAGTGGATGAGAGGAGAACTCCACAGTTAAGCGTGCTCGGGTGGGAGTAATCCAGGGATGGGTGACCCCCTGGGAAGTTTTCACCCGGGCAACCAAAAACAAATCCGTGAGCTCTTAGTGGGCAAAGCGGACAATATTGTTGGTATGAGGGGTCGGATGTTACAAATGGTATCAGATCCACTCTTGTGTCGTTCGGGATGGTGGGGCAAACCTCAGCGATCACGGTTTTGTTGGTATGAGGGGTCGGATGTTACAAATGATACCAATCTGTCACACCCCAACCGGGCGGCGGAACACGTCGGAGTATGACCCGAATTGTGACCAGATTGCTCGTAGCACTTGGAACTATTAAAATTTCATAATTTTATTCAATAATATTAAAAGTGCCTCAAAGGCTACAAATAGTTCAAATAAACAAGACAAAATATAGTTCCAGACAAGATAAAATCAGATTTCAAATTTCTAAGTCCAAGCCTAAGTGTTGAACATAAATCAAGCGTTGCTTGAACTTGGTGCACCTGAAACATGTTTAAAATAAGAGTTATCAACAAAATGAATTGTTGGTGAGCAATCATGGTAGATATAGATATAGTAGTTTAGATAAAGTACAAATTCCATGCTAAGACAAGTAATACATTATAGTCTTATTGTATATACACACAGTCCAAGTTAAACCTTCCTTTTAAGATTTATCCAATTCAGATTGTCCAACATATAGTTAACAGTTTTTCAGTTTCAGAATTCATTACATGCATCCTAGATCAAAGAAATGCATGGGGTAGCTAACCCACATGGTACCACTAATTCCATTCATAGGCTGTCGAAACAGTTAATAATATGAACTAGTGTAATCAACAAATAAGCCACATAATGCAATTAAACAAGTCTAACATAAGGGAATTTGTTTCAAGTTGTGAGATTTGTCAATAGTGTAAGTGTAATTATATAGGAACATGTTTCACCCCAAAAGTGATAAAATGTATAAAGAGGGGCATGAAAACTCACATGGTTTGTAAGTAGTTTCCGAGCTAAGTTTGATCCAAAGATATAATCCAAAGTAGGTCACAATTAACCTATTATAGTTGTAGTTTAGTCATTTAGTTTAAAGGAATAAGCTAAGGTTTGTTCGTGTCATTTAAAATGGTTAGGAAGATAATATAATTTAATATATCTTTTTTTTAAGTTCTCTAGATAAATAAATAACCATTTACGTCAAAAATAATAAATATATTATTTTTAGTCAAAATAATAACGAGAGTAAATAATATAACTATTTATATCATTTAATAGTTTTAAAACGTCACACGTGGTACAAAAATGATACGAAATAATATATAAACATATATTATCTAATTATAAAAGTCACGGGTTAAAAATAATAAAACATATTATTTTTATCCAAAGTTACAGTTTCGAAAATAATATAAATATATTATTTTTATTTGATAATAACATAAATATATTATTTATAAAAGTGGGTATATTAATAAAAATAAGTTAATAAATTCATACCCGAGTCTACGGGTCGTTTCCCGGGTTAAAACACATTTATATATAATAATAATAATTAATAAAACAATTTTTTATAATTAAATTAACCAGAAAAAATCAAAAAAAATATATATGCAGGAGCCCGGTCTCGAACCCGGGTCTCCCCTGCACACACACACCGGTTTAACCATCACGCCCGCTAGGGTATCGCACAAATGATCCGGTTTCAATTGGTATTAACACGGATGGCACCAGTGTTCTCCCCCCCCCCCTTAACAGACCGAATAAAAACCAGTCCCAATACTCCCGATTTAGACTTCGATCGAATCTGGGGGCATAGGGGTTTTGTTAATCGGGTGCCTGCGATTTAGAGGGTGAGTTTAATTGCAAAAACGTTAGGTTTAGAATGGTTTAATTACTCGATGAAAGGCCGAAACCCTAGATATGAGCATCAAATCAATTTGATCAATTTCGATAGTGAAACTCGTTGGAATCATAGGGCTTTCATTGCTTAGGTTATTGCGAATCTATTCGTATGATTTAATTTCATTTTAATCGTGTCTAGGATCAAAAACCCCAAAATGGATTATGAACAAACCCTAGGTTACTGGTTATGATCAATTCGATAATAACAGTTTAAATTGATAAAGGGCTTTTAAGGAGTGATTGATTTCGAAGCTAATGGTATAATTTAATTGGATTTAAAAAGGGTCTAAAGTGGTGTTCGATTAAACCGGTTTCATAAGAACCCTAGAATTGGGTTCATGATCGATTCGATGATATCAGCCCCAAAAAGGTTAGGGCTTCTGTTCTACAGATGAGAACGAAGGTGATAGGAGTTTCAATTACCTGAAATGATATCGGAAATGCGGGGATCGACTAAATGTCAGTCGCGGCTTCAACGGTTACTCCCCGACGTTTACGGCTGCGTCTCCGACCAAATCGAGTGGTGCAACAGGTTCGGGGAAGTTCGAATAAGGTGTGCAGGTGTTGAATTGTGAGCTTAAAGATCGAAACGAATCAATTTGATGGTCTCATGATTAGGAGTCGACGGTTATGGTTTAAAGGATTGTAAATGGATTTAATTCGAATCAATGACGGGGTTTAATGACCTGATAATGGTCGTTAATGTCTGAGACGTGCATATCGGTTACAAAATCGGACGAATTCGAGGTTATACGATTCGAATTTGGATCAAAGGCTCGAATGTGTTGACTTTCAAAAGTCAACAGAAATCAAGAATGGGTTAAATACACTACTAGTCCCTCTAGTTTCTTGTTCTTAAGTTTGGATTTAGGCAGAAAAGGTCCTTAGGGTTTAGAATTTGTTAGTTAGGTTAAGTAGGGTTTTTAGTTAATTAATTTGATATATTTAAATGTATAAATTATAAAAGAATTGTTTATTTCTATAAAAATGATATAAAATGACATATTTTTATAAAACTTTATTTTAAAAAAATATATATATATATATTTATTTAATTAAACTTTATTTATTTGATTTATTTAGAAATAAATCTTATTATTTCTTAAAAATTCATAAAAAATTATAAAAGTCATTTTAATTTATATAATTTGTGTTTTAATTTAAATAAAACACATTAGGATTTTTTTTTCAAATTAAATAAGTATAATTATTTTTTTTACACTTAGATAATTTATGAGATTTATTTTATATAGTTTAGGGACTTTATTCAAATACCATGAATATTAGCCCTAAAACATAGTTTGAGTATGGTTTTTAGCCACATAGTTTAAGCAATTCATTTAAGAATTTTCACATATTATTAAATATGGATAATTAGGGTTTACAATAAATGCCAAATGGCCGGAAATTGTAAACGGAAAAGTACAGATATTACAGTCTCCCCTACTTTAGGAAATTTCGTCCCGAAATTAAGTAGTGGAGTTTGTGAACAGGTGTGGGTACTTGGCCTTCATTTGATCTTCACGTTCCCAAGTGAACTCGGGTCCTCGTTTAGATTGCCAACGTACTTTCACAATCAGAATTCGGCTTCTTTTAAGTTGTTTGATCTCTCGATCCATGATTTCAATAGGCTTTTCCACGAAGTGCATCGACTCGTCAATGTGAACTTCGTCAAGAGGAACTTGGAGGTTTCCCTCGGCAAGACACTTCTTGAGGTTAGATACATGAAACGTGGGATGTACATTGCTAAGCTTGTCGGGTAATTCCAACTCGTAAGCAACTTTCCCGATACGTTTGATGATTTTGAAAGGTCCAACGTATCGCGGTGTGAATTTCCCTTTCTTCCCAAACCGGACAACGCCTTTCCAAGGTGATACCTTTAAAAGAACCATGTCACCAACTTGGAATTCAAGAGGTCTTCTACGAATATCAGCATTCTTCTTTTGTCTCTCCCGAGCCAAACGAAGATTGTCGCGAACTTGGATGATTCGATCAGTGGTGTCTTGGACTAGAGCGGGACCAGTGATTTGTGCTTCACCGACCTCATCCCAGCCAAGAGGAGAACGACAATGGCGACCATATAAAGCCTTGAAAGGGCGGCGGAACACGTCGGAGTATGACCCGAGTTGTAACCAGATTGCTCGCAGCACTTGGAACTATTAAAATTTCATAATTTTATTCAATAATATTAAAAGTGCCTCAAAGGCTACAAGTAGTTCAAATAAACAAGACAAAACATAGTTCCAAACAAGATAAAATCAGATTTCAAGTTTCTAAGTCCAAGCCTAAGTGTTGAACATAAATCAAGCGTTGCTTGAACTTGGTGCACCTGAAACATGTTTAAAATAAGAGTTATCAACAAAATGAATTGTTGGTGAGCAATCATGGTAGATATAGATATAGTAGTTTAGATAAAGTACAAATTCCATGCTAAGACAAGTAATACATTATAGTCTTATTGTATATACACACAGTCCAAATTAAACCTTCCTTTTAAGATTTATCCAATTCAGATTGTCCAACATATAGTTAACAGTTTTTCAGTTTCAGAATTCATTACATGCATCCTAGATCAAAGAAATGCATGGGGTAGCTAACCCACATGGTACCACTAATTCCATTCATAGGCTGTCGAAACAGTTAATAATATGAACTAGTGTAATCAACAAATAAGCCACATAATGCAATTAAACAAGTCTAACATAAGGGAATTTGTTTCAAGTTGTGAGATTTGTCAATAGTGTAAGTGTAATTATATAGGAACATGTTTCACCCCAAAAGTGATAAAATGTATAAAGAGGGGCATGAAAACTCACATGGTTTGTAAGTAGTTTCCGAGCTAAGTTTGATCCAAAGATATAATCCAAAGTAGGTCACAATTAACCTATTATAGTTGTAGTTTAGTCATTTAGTTTAAAGGAATAAGCTAAGGTTTGTTCGTGTCATTTAAAATGGTTAGGAAGATAATATAATTTAATATATATTTTTTTTAAGTTCTCTAGATAAATAAATAACCATTTACGTCAAAAATAATAAATATATTATTTTTAGTCAAAATAATAACGAGAGTAAATAATATAACTATTTATATCATTTAATAGTTTTAAAACGTCACACGTGGTACAAAAATGATACGAAATAATATATATTATCTAATTATAAAAGTCACGGGTTAAAAAATAATAAAACATATTATTTTTATCCAAAGTTACAGTTTCGAAAATAATATAAATATATTATTTTTATTTGATAATAACATAAATATATTATTTATAAAAGTGGGTATATTAATAAAAATAAGTTAATAAATTCATACCCGAGTCTACGGGTCGTTTCCCGGGTTAAAACACATTTATATATAATAATAATAATTAATAAAACAATTTTTATTAATTAAATTAACCAGAAAAAATCCAAAAAAATATATATGCAGGAGCCCGGTCTCGAACCCGGGTCTCCCCTGCACACACACACCGGTTTAACCATCACGCCCGCTAGGGTATCGCACAAATGATCCGGTTTCAATTGGTATTAACACGGATGGCACCGGTGTTCTCCCCCCCTTAACGGACCGAATCAAAACCAGTCCCAATACTCCCGATTTAGACTTCGATCGAATCTGGGGGCATAGGGGTTTTGTTAATCGGGTGCCTGCGATTTCGAGGGTGAGTTAATTGCAAAAACGTTAGGTTTAGAATGGTTTAATTACTCGATGAAAGGCCGAAACCCTAGATATGAGCATCAAATCAATTTGATCAATTTCGATAGTGAAACTCGTTGGAATCATAGGGCTTTCATTGCTTAGGTTATTGCGAATCTATTCGTATGATTTAATTTCATTTTAATCGTGTCTAGGATCAAAAACCCCAAAATGGATTATGAACAAACCCTAGGTTACTGGTTATGATCAATTCGATAATAACAGTTTAAATTGATAAAGGGCTTTTAAGGAGTGATTGATTTCGAAGCTAATGGTATAATTTAATTGGATTTAAAAAGGGTCTAAAGTGGTGTTCGATTAAACCGGTTTCATAAGAACCCTAGAATTGGGTTCATGATCGATTCGATGATATCAGCCCCAAAAAGGTTAGGGCTTCTGTTCTACAGATGAGAACGAAGGTTATAGGAGTTTCAATTACCTGAAATGATATCGGAAATGCGGGGATCGACTAAATGTCAGTCGCGGCTTCAACGGTTACTCCCCGACGTTTACGGCTGCGTCTCCGACCAAATCGAGTGGTGCAACAGGTTCGGGGAAGTTCGAATAAGGTGTGCAGGTGTTGAATTGTGAGCTTAAAGATCGAAACGAATCAATTTGATGGTCTCATGATTAGGAGTCGACGGTTATGGTTTAAAGGATTGTAAATGGATTTAATTCGAATCAATGACGGGGTTTAATGACCTGATAATGGTCGTTAATGTCTGAGACGTGCATATCGGTTACAAAATCGGACGAATTCGAGGTTATACGATTCGAATTTGGATCAAAGGCTCGAATGTGTTGACTTTCAAAAGTCAACAGAAATCAAGAATGGGTTAAATACACTACTAGTCCCTCTAGTTTCTTGTTCTTAAGTTTGGATTTAGGCAGAAAAGGTCCTTAGGGTTTAGAATTTGTTAGTTAGGTTAAGTAGGGTTTTTAGTTAATTAATTTGATATATTTAAATGTATAAATTATAAAAGAAATGTTTATTTCTATAAAAATGATATAAAATGACATATTTTTATAAAACTTTATTTTAAAAAAAAATATATATATTTATTTAATTAAACTTTATTTATTTGATTTATTTAGAAATAAATCTTATTATTTCTTAAAAATTCATAAAAATTTATAAAAGTCATTTTAATTTATATAATTTGTGTTTTAATTTAAATAAAACACATTAGGATTTTTTTTTTCAAATTAAATAAGTATAAATTTTTTTTTTTTTTTTTACACTTAGATAATTTATGAGATTTATTTTATATAGTTTAGGGACTTTATTCAAATACCATGAATATTAGCCCTAAAACATAGTTTGAGTATGGTTTTTAGCCACATAGTTTAAGCAATTCATTTAAGAATTTTCACATATTATTAAATATGGATAATTAGGGTTTACAATAAATGCCAAATGGCCGGAAATTGTAAACGGAAAAGTACAGATATTACAGTCTCCCCTACTTTAGGAAATTTCGTCCCGAAATTAAGTAGTGGAGTTTGTGAACAGGTGTGGGTACTTGGCCTTCATTTGATCTTCACGTTCCCAAGTGAACTCGGGTCCTCGTTTAGATTGCCAACGTACTTTCACAATCGGAATTCGGCTTCTTTTAAGTTGTTTGATCTCTCGATCCATGATTTCAATAGGCTTTTCCACGAAGTGCATCGACTCGTCAATGTGAACTTCGTCAAGAGGAACTTGGAGGTTTCCCTCGGCAAGACACTTCTTGAGGTTAGATACATGAAACGTGGGATGTACATTGCTAAGCTTGTCGGGTAATTCCAACTCGTAAGCAACTTTCCCGATACGTTTGATGATTTTGAAAGGTCCAACGTATCGCGGTGTGAATTTCCCTTTCTTCCCAAACCGGACAACGCCTTTCCAAGGTGATACCTTTAAAAGAACCATGTCACCAACTTGGAATTCAAGAGGTCTTCTACGAATATCAGCATTCTTCTTTTGTCTCTCCCGAGCCAAACGAAGATTGTCGCGAACTTGGATGATTCGATCAGTGGTGTCTTGGACTAGAGCGGGACCAGTGATTTGTGCTTCACCGACCTCATCCCAGCCAAGAGGAGAACGACAATGGCGACCATATAAAGCCTTGAAAGGTGCCATCTCGATACTAGCATGGTAGCTGTTGTTATACGAAAACTCAGCTAGTGGAAGATATTTGTCCCAATTGCCTCCAAAGTCAAGGACGCAAGCACGTAACATATCTTCAAGAGTTTGAATCGTTCTTTCCGTTTGACCATCAGTTTGGCGATGGTAAGCTGTACTCAAATTCAATTGAGTACCCATGAACGATTGTAGAGATCCCCAAAAACGGGAAGTGAAACGACTATCACGATCAGATATGATATTAAGAGGAACGCCATGTAGACGAACGATCTCATCCAAATAAACTTGAGCCAACTTCTCAGCTCCCCAATCATCTCGAATTGCGAGAAAATGAGCTGATTTCGTGAGTCGGTCCACGATTACCCAAATGCTATCAAATCCTCGAGGTGTTCTTGGAAGTTTGGTGATAAAATCCATGGAAATACACTCCCATTTCCACATTGGAATCTCGGGTTGTTCAAGCAAACCCGAAGGTCGTTGATGTTCAATCTTGACCTTAGAACAAGTAAGACATTTTGAAATGTACACGGCAACATCTTTCTTCATGCCGGGCCACCAATAGTGTTGGCGGAGGCCTTTGTACATTTTATCGGCTCCTGGGTGTATAGAATAACGAGTTTTGTGAGACTCGTCAAAAATCAAAGTACGAAGATCATCCCGATCAGGAACCCATAAGCGGTTTAAGAAGTGTAGCAACCCATTGGGTCGAGTCTCCAATTGTTTTTCAACTCCACAACCCAATTCTTTTTGCATGTTGCCCTCGGAAAGAACCGTTTGTTGAGCTTTAAGAATTTTGGTCTCGATATCCAATTGAATAGGAGCACAACATATGTTAGGATATTCTTTCCGACTTAACGCATCAGCCACCACGTTAGCTTTCCCTGGATGATATTTGATTTCGCAACCATAATCATTTAACAGTTCCATCCAACGACGTTGTCTCATGTTTAAGTCTTTTTGGTTGAATATATGTTGCAAACTCTTGTGATCGGTAAAGATTTCACATTTGGTTCCATAGAGATAATGTCTCCAAATCTTGAGAGCAAACACGACCGCACCAAGTTCGAGGTCGTGAGTGGTGTAGTTATCTTCATGAACCTTAAGTTGTCTTGAGGCATAAGCAATCACCTTACCCCTTTGCATGAGAACGCATCCAAGTCCTTGCTTTGAAGCATCACAGAAAACAACGAAGTCGTCGCTGCCATCGGGAAGAGATAGGACTGGAGCATGGCACAATTTTTCTTTAAGAGTTTGGAACGCTTCTTCTTGCTCTTGTCCCCATTCAAAGATCCTACCCTTATGAGTTAGGGCAGTGAGAGGAACAGCAATCTTGGAAAAGTTAGAAATAAAGCGTCGATAATATCCTGCTAGTCCAAGAAAAGAACGTATTTCTGTTGGTGTTTTAGGAGCAATCCAATTCTTTACAGCTTCAATTTTAGCAGGATCAACATGAATCCCAGCCTCGTTAATAACATGACCTAGGAATTGGACTTCCTTTAGCCAGAATTCACATTTGGAGAATTTAGCATAAAGTTGTTCCTGTTTAAGAAGATCAAGTACTAAGCGAAGATGTTCTTCATGTTCTTGCTTAGATTTTGAGTAGATAAGAATATCGTCAATGAAGACAATGACGAATTTATCCAAATAAGGTCGACAAACACGATTCATCAAATCCATGAACACGGCAGGTGCGTTAGTCAAACCGAATGGCATGACAACAAACTCGTAGTGTCCATAGCGAGTTCTAAAAGCTGTTTTGGGAATGTCTTCCTCCTTAACACGTAGTTGGTGATAACCCGAACGAAGATCGATCTTTGAGAAAATAGAAGCTCCTTGGAGTTGATCAAATAAATCGTCAATCCTTGGAAGTGGGTATCGATTCTTGACAGTCAATTTGTTGAGTTCCCGATAGTCGATACACATCCTAAAAGATCCATCCTTCTTCTTGACGAATAAGACAGGTGCTCCCCATGGTGAGGAACTAGGACGTATGAATCCTTTATCAGAGAGTTCTTGAAGTTGACTAGCAAGTTCTTGCATTTCAGATGGTGCAAGACGATATGTTGCTCTTGCCACAGGAGTTGCACCAGGCACAAGGTCGATACGAAACTCGACTTGTCGTGTAGGGGCAATTCCCGGTAGGTCTTCCGGAAATACTTCAGCAAAGTCCTTAATCACAGGAATATCAGCCATGAGTTTACCCTTGTCCTTCTCTTTCACAACGTGAGCTAGAAAAGCTGGATAATTCTAGTTGAGGTACTTCTGAGCTTTTGTTATAGTCATCAGTTTTAAGCCTTTGGGTTGTTTCTCTCCATACACGTGTAGTACTTCACCAGACGGCAGAGGAATCTTTAGGAATTTGTCGGCACAAACGATCTCAGCACGATGTTTGGATAACCAATCCATGCCGACGATCACGTCGAAACTCCCAAGTTGCATAGGAGTTAAGTCAATAGAGAAAGTATGTTCGTTAAGTTGTAGTTGATTGTTTGCAATGATTGAGTCAACTTTAACGGATTTCCCGTTAGCTACTTCTACATTATAAGTTTTGTCTAGTTGGGTTCTAGTCTTAGCAAGCATTGGTTCAAAGTCAAAGGACACGAAACTTTTATCCGCACCAGAATCAAACAAAATAGAAGCATATTGATTATTGATCAGATACGTACCATTGACAACATCGTTGTCGGCTTGAGCTTGACTAGCAGCAATGGTGTAGACTCGGCCTTTGGAAGCAGAGATTGAAGCTTTTATTGCATTGGCCAGTAATGGACACTTATCCTTGAAGTGACTTGGATCTCCACATTGGAAACAAGCCTTAACAGTTAAGGATGGTGTGTTTTGTATCACGTTATGGCCTTGCACTTGAGATTGAGTGTTGCTTGGGGTTCGGCAACGATCTTGAGTATGTCCTAACCTTTTGCACTTTGTGCAAACCCAACACGGTGCATTGGGAAGATGGTGAGACTTGCAAATATCACATTGAGGATAACTCCCCGAATAAGCCTTCTTGGTTGGACTGAAGGTAGTAGTAGTAGCAGGTGCTACTTGGCTCACAGGTTGAGCAGGTGTAACAGTCCCATAATTTTGTTTATGGTTGGACTTTCTCTTCCTGTTTCTACTAGTAGGTTCAGGTTTAGAAGTCACAGCAGCAACCACAGCAGGTTTCTTCCCTCCTTTGCGGTGAAGGATTCCCGCATCGACATAAGTGTCGGTAAGTGTGGCTGAAAGACGAACAGCTTCTTCGATAGTAGCAGGTCTACTACTAAGAACAGCACTCCTGATTTGAATTGGGAGTCCCTTGCAGAATTTCTCAATCTACCTAGCCAAGGTGTCGACTAGGTGAGGAACGAGTAGACAAAGCTCATAAAAACGAGTGACATAAGCAGAATTGTCACCACTATCTTGGGAGAGAGTCCAAAATTCCTCCTCGATCTTCATCATTTCGTTTCGAGGACAGAACTCATTGATCATGAGTTCCTTGAATTCAGCCCAAGGAAGAGCCATAGCAACAAGAACGGTGCGAGTAGTTTTCTCGCCGTTCCACCAAGTTAGTGCACGCTTTTGAAAGACGCTTGAGCCATATTGAACCTTGAGTGCCTCGGGAACACCAGCATTAAGGAAGGTGTTCTCAATGCCCTCAAACCATTGGAGTAGTCCAGTGGCTCCTTCATGACCCGAATACTTTGGTGGTGAACACGAATTAAAGTATTTGAAGTTGCAAGCATTGTTGTTGTTGTTATTAGAAGAGCTTTGATCACGATGTTGAAACAGAGCTGGTAGTATTGCAGCAATCCGATCAACAATTTGTTGTGTGAGTGCCGGATTTGTATCAACGGGATCAGACATTCTATAAGAAAATAAAGTAAAATGTAAGTTTGAGATGAATAATAATATTCAAGAGTTAAGCTTTGAAAGTAAAGATAGGCTTAAGTTTAAACACATAGTTAGTAATTGTGTTGGTTGGGTTTTACCTCACAATTACTTAGGACATATCAAGGTTAATAAGATTTCAACAATATTTGAGAAAGTCATGCTTTAGCCTATAAGTGAACACTCATCCCGAGAATCCCCAGGTAAGCGTAACAGGTCCAGTAATTTGGATTTGTACGAATACGCTTGCCTAGACAGGAAACTCAGAATACAGGCATTCACCCTTCCAGATTGCACGAGTTTCTGAACATTGTCAAAGTCTTAAACCTTAACGAGATTTTGGATAGACTTACAAAGTCTAGGGGGTTTTATAAAATATTTTAAAACATTGAAGAATTTCATATAAAAGAATATTGATGGAAATATAAGGTAAAGTCTTAGAATTTTGAGGATTTGTAAGATTTGTGTTAAAGATTTAGAATTTGACAAATAAACACATAAGTTCCTAATCATGCAAGACTAAAAGAGGGTCCTAAAGTTATAGTCTAGGTTAAAGATTTCTAATAACCTAAATCCCTATAACCAAGGCTCTGATACCAATCTGTCACACCCCGACCGGGCGGCGGAACACGTCGGAGTATGACCCGAGTTGTAACCAGATTGCTCGCAGCACTTGGAACTATTAAAATTTCATAATTTTATTCAATAATATTAAAAGTGCCTCAAAGGCTACAAGTAGTTCAAATAAACAAGACAAAACATAGTTCCAAACAAGATAAAATCAGATTTCAAGTTTCTAAGTCCAAGCCTAAGTGTTGAACATAAATCAAGCGTTGCTTGAACTTGGTGCACCTGAAACATGTTTAAAATAAGAGTTATCAACAAAATGAATTGTTGGTGAGCAATCATGGTAGATATAGATATAGTAGTTTAGATAAAGTACAAATTCCATGCTAAGACAAGTAATACATTATAGTCTTATTGTATATACACACAGTCCAAATTAAACCTTCCTTTTAAGATTTATCCAATTCAGATTGTCCAACATATAGTTAACAGTTTTTCAGTTTCAGAATTCATTACATGCATCCTAGATCAAAGAAATGCATGGGGTAGCTAACCCACATGGTACCACTAATTCCATTCATAGGCTGTCGAAACAGTTAATAATATGAACTAGTGTAATCAACAAATAAGCCACATAATGCAATTAAACAAGTCTAACATAAGGGAATTTGTTTCAAGTTGTGAGATTTGTCAATAGTGTAAGTGTAATTATATAGGAACATGTTTCACCCCAAAAGTGATAAAATGTATAAAGAGGGGCATGAAAACTCACATGGTTTGTAAGTAGTTTCCGAGCTAAGTTTGATCCAAAGATATAATCCAAAGTAGGTCACAATTAACCTATTATAGTTGTAGTTTAGTCATTTAGTTTAAAGGAATAAGCTAAGGTTTGTTCGTGTCATTTAAAATGGTTAGGAAGATAATATAATTTAATATATATTTTTTTTAAGTTCTCTAGATAAATAAATAACCATTTACGTCAAAAATAATAAATATATTATTTTTAGTCAAAATAATAACGAGAGTAAATAATATAACTATTTATATCATTTAATAGTTTTAAAACGTCACACGTGGTACAAAAATGATACGAAATAATATATATTATCTAATTATAAAAGTCACGGGTTAAAAAATAATAAAACATATTATTTTTATCCAAAGTTACAGTTTCGAAAATAATATAAATATATTATTTTTATTTGATAATAACATAAATATATTATTTATAAAAGTGGGTATATTAATAAAAATAAGTTAATAAATTCATACCCGAGTCTACGGGTCGTTTCCCGGGTTAAAACACATTTATATATAATAATAATAATTAATAAAACAATTTTTATTAATTAAATTAACCAGAAAAAATCCAAAAAAATATATATGCAGGAGCCCGGTCTCGAACCCGGGTCTCCCCTGCACACACACACCGGTTTAACCATCACGCCCGCTAGGGTATCGCACAAATGATCCGGTTTCAATTGGTATTAACACGGATGGCACCAGTGTTCTCCCCCCCTTAACGGACCGAATCAAAACCAGTCCCAATACTCCCGATTTAGACTTCGATCGAATCTGGGGGCATAGGGGTTTTGTTAATCGGGTGCCTGCGATTTCGAGGGTGAGTTAAATTGCAAAAACGTTAGGTTTAGAATGGTTTAATTACTCGATGAAAGGCCGAAACCCTAGATATGAGCATCAAATCAATTTGATCAATTTCGATAGTGAAACTCGTTGGAATCATAGGGCTTTCATTGCTTAGGTTATTGCGAATCTATTCGTATGATTTAATTTCATTTTAATCGTGTCTAGGATCAAAAACCCCAAAATGGATTATGAACAAACCCTAGGTTACTGGTTATGATCAATTCGATAATAACAGTTTAAATTGATAAAGGGCTTTTAAGGAGTGATTGATTTCGAAGCTAATGGTATAATTTAATTGGATTTAAAAAGGGTCTAAAGTGGTGTTCGATTAAACCGGTTTCATAAGAACCCTAGAATTGGGTTCATGATCGATTCGATGATATCAGCCCCAAAAAGGTTAGGGCTTCTGTTCTACAGATGAGAACGAAGGTTATAGGAGTTTCAATTACCTGAAATGATATCGGAAATGCGGGGATCGACTAAATGTCAGTCGCGGCTTCAACGGTTACTCCCCGACGTTTACGGCTGCGTCTCCGACCAAATCGAGTGGTGCAACAGGTTCGGGGAAGTTCGAATAAGGTGTGCAGGTGTTGAATTGTGAGCTTAAAGATCGAAACGAATCAATTTGATGGTCTCATGATTAGGAGTCGACGGTTATGGTTTAAAGGATTGTAAATGGATTTAATTCGAATCAATGACGGGGTTTAATGACCTGATAATGGTCGTTAATGTCTGAGACGTGCATATCGGTTACAAAATCGGACGAATTCGAGGTTATACGATTCGAATTTGGATCAAAGGCTCGAATGTGTTGACTTTCAAAAGTCAACAGAAATCAAGAATGGGTTAAATACACTACTAGTCCCTCTAGTTTCTTGTTCTTAAGTTTGGATTTAGGCAGAAAAGGTCCTTAGGGTTTAGAATTTGTTAGTTAGGTTAAGTAGGGTTTTTAGTTAATTAATTTGATATATTTAAATGTATAAATTATAAAAGAAATGTTTATTTCTATAAAAATGATATAAAATGACATATTTTTATAAAACTTTATTTTAAAAAAAAATATATATATTTATTTAATTAAACTTTATTTATTTGATTTATTTAGAAATAAATCTTATTATTTCTTAAAAATTCATAAAAATTTATAAAAGTCATTTTAATTTATATAATTTGTGTTTTAATTTAAATAAAACACATTAGGATTTTTTTTTTTCAAATTAAATAAGTATAAAATTTTTTTTTTTTTTTTTACACTTAGATAATTTATGAGATTTATTTTATATAGTTTAGGGACTTTATTCAAATACCATGAATATTAGCCCTAAAACATAGTTTGAGTATGGTTTTTAGCCACATAGTTTAAGCAATTCATTTAAGAATTTTCACATATTATTAAATATGGATAATTAGGGTTTACAATAAATGCCAAATGGCCGGAAATTGTAAACGGAAAAGTACAGATATTACAATTGGTCAACCCAAAAGGCATAACCGTGAACTCGTAATGACCATATCTTGTTCGGAAGGCGGTCTTTGGAATATCTTCTTCTCGGACACGCAGTTGGTGATAACCAGATCGAAGATCAATCTTCGAGAAACAAGTAGAACCTTGGAGTTGATCGAAGAGGTCGTCAATCCTAGGTAATGGGTAGCGGTTTTTGATTGTAAGCTTGTTGAGCTCTCGATAGTCAATACACATGCGGAATGAACCATCCTTCTTTTTAACAAACAAGACTGGTGCACCCCACGGTGAATGACTTGGCCGTATGAAACCTTTGTCAGCGAGTTCTTGAAGTTGACTTGCAAGTTCTTGCAATTCGGAAGGTGCAAGCCGGTATGGAGCTTTAGCCACAGGGTTTGCTCCGGGTATAAGATCGATTCGAAACTTTACTTCCCGAACAGGTGGAAGACCGGGTAAGTCGTCGGGAAAAACTTCGGGAAACTCTCGGATGACGGGAATATCTTCTATTCTTCTCTCCTTGTCTTCTTTTTGAATCACATGAGCTAGGAAAACCATGCACTTCTTTCGAATGTATTTCTGGGCAGTTATGCATGACATCAGTTTGAGTCCTTTGCAAGGTTTCTCGCCAAAGACTTTCAATATGTCTCCCGGTGGAAGAGGTACTCGGATGTACTTTTCAAAGCACATGACCTCGGCATGGTTTTTAGATAACCAGTCCATGCCGATGATGACGTCAAAGCTTCCCAACGGCATTGGTATAAGGTTGACTGGAAACGTGTGACCATTGAGTTCTAGTGAGCAGTCATGAATGATGGAGTCAATAGTGATGGAGTTTCCATCCGCTACTTCAACGGTGAAGGTTTTCTCGAGTTTGGATCGTGTTTTTGCAAGTAAAGGTTCAAAGTTAAGTGACACAAAACTCTTATCGGCCCCGGTATCGAATAGTATAGATGCAAATTGTTTATTTACAAGAAACGTACCGTTGACCACATGATCGTTGGCTTGAGCTTCATTGGCGTTGATGTTGAAAGCACGTCCACGAGCTCCGCCCTGATTATTGTTCATGAGTTTTGGACATTGGTTTCGGAAGTGGTTCGGGTTGCCACATTCAAAGCAAGCCCGTCCATTTGCATTGATTGGAACCACTTGATTAGCTCCGGGTTGATTAACCGGGTTGGCTTGAGTAGTAAGTGCCTTTTGTCGGCAGATATTGGTCGTATGGCCAAGTTTCCCACAATGATTGCAAATGCGACATGGGATAGTTTGTGAGTGATGATAGTTGCAGTTGTTGCAGAGTGGGTAGGTACCTCCATAAGCTTTCTTGGCTGGATTTTGAACCAAGGGTGCAATTTGATTAATTGGGGCGGCCGGAGTGACTACTGTAAAATTTTTCGCCTTTCTCTTCCTGGTGTTTCGATACTGTTCGTTTTGAACTTCTTTGACATGAGTAGGAGGAGTTGTGGTGTCAGAAACTTTCTTGGCCCCCTTTTTGGTAAGAGTACCTGCTTTAACGTGATTATCGGTCAGTGTGGCAGCTAGACGAATAGCATATTCTAGGTTTGCAGGATTTCTTCCCAGAACAGTGTCCTGGATTTGTCTCGGTAGGCCACCGATATATTTTTCAATACACCTAGACAAAGGTGTAACCATGTGAGGTACCAGCATGCTCAGTTCGTGAAAACGGTTGGTGTACGCCAAGCTTTCACCGCTATCTTGGGTAAGATCCCAAAATTCCGCTTCCAGTTTCTTCATCTCATTTCGAGGACAGAATTCCTCGGTCATGATCCTTTTCAGCCCATCCCATGGCAGAGCCATTGCTACTTCTACTCCCCTTGTTCTCTTCTCCCCATTCCACCAGGTTAGTGCCCGTTTTTGGAAGACACTAGTGGAATGGCGAACACGCAGATTGTCCGGACAGTCACTATTGAGGAAGGTGCCCTCAATATTTTCGAACCATTGAAGGAGTCCCGTGGCTCCTTCGGTACCATAAAATTTCAGGGGATTGCAAGAGTTGAAATGCTTGAAGGTACAATGTGGCGGGTTGGCACCACCGCCACCACCAGTATTAGCACTACCACTGGCGTTTCCATTGTTGTTGTTATTGGCTTGAGTTAGTTGAGTTACTACCTGAGTGAGGAGAGCAGCAAGGTCGGTATTATTGTTGTTGGCATTGCTGGTATTGGTGTTGGTGCTATCGTTGGCGTTGTCGGTGTTGTTGCGGTTGATGTTACGACGAGGAGGCATTCTATAAAACGAGAATGATACAAAAATGTTGTGAGAATTTATAAAAATCCGTTGAAATTTAGGATAGGAGGAAAAATAACATATTTATTTCATAGTTCGGATTGTTTTCAAGTAATCACATTTCTACTTGAACACAATGACATATTAAGGTTAATTAGACTTATATAATTTTCAAGGAGACGTGCTTTAGCCTATAGGTAAACACTCATCCCGGGAATTCCCAGGAAAGCATACGGATCCCTCGGTTGATTGGGATTTATATGAAATGCTTTCCTAGACAGAAAACCCAGAATACAGGTGTCACCCTTCCAGATTGCACATGTCCTTTAATAATTAACAGAGTCTAAAACCTTAACGGGTATATAAAAATATTTTTGATAGACTAGTGTCTACGAGTATGAGTTTTTCCACAAGTTATGGCGATGATGACATAGAAGCAGTTAAGGAGGATACGCGGCTTAGGATACGGGTATGGATACGATTTATTTAATTTATTTTTTACGTATGCTTATTAAGTCATGTAGTCTAAACATTTTAAGTATCAAATAACTAACACATAAAGCATGAGACATATAGCAATTAGCACGTATCACATAAAACAGGTAGCATAACATTGTTGGGTGTCCTAAAGTTATAGTCTAGGTCAATGGTGTCTAATAACCTAATTCCCTATAACCAAGGCTCTGATACCAATCTGTCACACCCCAACCGACGGCGGAAAACGTTGGGGCGTGAAGCTGTGCAGACTGTTCATAGCTCATGGTTGCTAAAGTTTGAATAATTTAAACATTCATTTTCATTACACGTAGCAAGTTCATAACATACAAGAACCAAATGTAGCGATTACAAAATATAAATAGTTTAGATTAATTGCTAGGTCCAAATCCTATATGTAGCAGCTTGTAACACTTCAAACATTGTCACCTGAAACATGGTTAAAAACAAAGTCAACTAAAAAGTTGGTGAGAATACATAGGTTTTCGTGTCATGTAATAGAATATAGTGTCGTGTGCATACAATTCATACAAACATGGCAATTAAGGCATTTATGGAGAGATACCATCGTGTGACCTGGTAGTACAATCAAACCTTTGTAACTAGCATGCAAAACAAACGCGTGTTGGCAGTAACAGTCACCCTACCTGGGTGGGTTTGTCAGACTCAATAGATCTATCACTGTTTACTGTAGGCTATAAAATAGTTAATGATTGCACGTGAATAGTGTAACATCCCAAATAATGACAAGATAAATAGAAAAGGGAAATAAAGTGGGCTTGGCCAAAATTTCGGCCCATGGGCCGAAAAGAAAAGGGGGAAACCCCATTACAAAACAGCAGCTTCAACCCAAACCCCTCTCATTTCATCTTCCTGCGCAAGAATACTAGAGAGAGAGAGAGAGAGCGATCGGCTTGTGAAGAAAACCGCAAGGAGAAGACTCAAGGGCTCGGGAATCATCCGACTCCACCATTTCAACGCATAGCAACAGAAATCGGGCCTGTTGAGGTAAGCATCGCCTCTGATTATGAGTCTTTGCATGTCTCGGGTTTAAATCAAATAAAGATACGATTTTTGCATACGAAACTTGAAACAAATCACGTATTTGAACTCAAGAACGATAAAGGAAGGTGTTTAACGTAAAATGCTCAAGGTTTAATCGATTGGAAATAAGTTGGCTGGAGCAAGGTTCTGGTCAGGGAAGATGCAGACCCATGACTCGAAACTATAGTTTCGATACATACAGACCCGTCGAAACTACTCTAGTTTCGATAGTCATGTTTGACTCGAAACTATCTAGTTTCGATAGCAGCCAATGACTCGAAACTACCATAGTTTCGATAGGAACTCAGGACTCGAAACTACCTAGTTTCGAGTGTCACCTTGAACCTAAACTAAGATTTTTCATAAGTTAATGACTCGAAACTACCATAGTTTCGATAGGATCTCATGACTCGAAACTACCTAGTTTCGATAGAAGGATTATGACTCGAAACTACCTAGTTTTGAGTGTAAGACCATAGCTCGAAACTACCATAGTTTCGATGCGACCCACCTCCCGAAACTACTGAGTTCAAGCATAGTAATGTCTAGTGTCATCTAGGAGCACCATCTTATGTGTATGACTTTATTATACAGATCGTGAGTGACATTAGTGAAGCCCAGTAGCCAGCTTAGTGTATTACAGAAACTACTCATCAGGTGAGTTCTATGTGCCCCTTTTTATGTTATGTGCAAATGTTTTCAAATGTTTTTGGGGCTGAAGTGTATACACTAAGTGAATAAAGTTTATGAATGTTAATGTGATCATATGTGTTATACAAGTATATATATATATACCTATACACGAAAGAGAAATTATGAATAAAGAATGAAAAGCATGATTATAAAGAATGAATGAAAGTATAACACAAAATGAAAGAATGAAATCCTGCTTTATATCCATGTATATATTGCTTGCAAAGAATGAAATGAATGAATGTCATAACATATAAGAATGAAATCTTGCTTTATATCCATGTATATATTGCTTGCAAAGTACAGAAAATGTTATGGACGCTTCGATGATAACGGCTACTTCGGTAGACGGACGACCATGTGACTATTTTACAACCGGGACAAGTGCGTTCCTTCATCAGCTAGGACGTACGGATGCCATTACAGGACGGTCGAAGCAATTGGCATATTATAGTAGAACGGTTGTATAAATAATAGTCGCATGGGAAACGGATACCTTCGGGTAGACGGGCGAATTACGGCCTACGACGGTAGGACGGTTGTAAGTCATGACGGACGGACAAAGGTTGCCGGACGGTTGTAAGAAAAAAATGACGGACGGCACTTGTTGCCGGACGGTTGTAAGTATAGGTGGGCCATGACGATGGACCACGGCGATTGTCTTTGTGACATTCGTAAACAAATGACGGGTTGATCACCCTTACAGAGTATGACCCATGAATGTAAATAAAGAAAAGAAAAAGGGTGAATGCATATATATATTTATGTATGAAATCACCAAAAATACAGAAAAGGAAATAAAGAAAAGAAAGATGAAAGAAAGGCAAAAGTTATGAATACATATTTATATGAATGATCATACAGTAATGCATACTTATACCTATAAAGAAAAGAATGTTTACAGTAAATTGCATTAAACTAGAACTCACCAGCGTTAGCTGACTTTTAGTATACATTTCAGGTAAAGGAAGAAAAGGTCGTGCGATGGCGTGAAGGTTACCCGGCACAAGACTGACATCCCACTTTTGTTTGTTAAGACAATGTTGTGTTTTTAATTGTTAAGACTTCCGCTGCTATGTAATGTAATTGAATGAAGAATGTTTTAAATTTAAGTTCAGTATTTATGGCTATGTTTATGAGTAAATCCAACAAGTGAGGTCACCCGGGAAAGGGGCCTTACAAGTTGGTATCAGAGCAATAGTTTGAGAGATTCAGACATCCCTAAATGTCTGGACTCAAACTGATTATGGGACCAACGCACGGATGTCAGTATGGGTAACCAACGCCAACGCTAGCACGGTAAGTAAGTTATAAAGTTAATACTCTTGCATAGGAATAGATACCTTAACTTAGAACAAATAGATGTTAATGCCACGACTGATTTGAAGAGTTTCGAACCCGAAAAGCAATGTAAATTAGTAATCACAAACCGGTCACTGTAATTAAGAATTTACCTTGCTCGTACTGTTCCAAACTATGATCTGAAGTAATGACATTGATGTATTCCCTTTATAACTATCAGGAAATTAAGGATTATGGCTGGTGGAGGAAGAACGGGACGCCGAGGCGGTCGCACTGGCCGAGTAGGTAGACCCCCATTGAAACAAAGACAGGAAGAGGAAGAGAGTGTGCACGCAGAACACACTGAGAGTGTGCACGAAACAGATGTGACACCAACTGGGAACAACAGTCCAGGGCCTATACAGTTGGAACCTGAAGTCAGGGATGCTATTGCCCGTGAAGTTGTGCTCACTTTGAAAAAGGTATTGCCTGATCTACTATCCGAGGCAATAAAGAAAAGTAAGGAGGAGGATGAAGGAGACAATGAAGAGAAAGTATATGACAGTGATGGGGATGAAATAAAGATTGGATCGAGCAATCGTGGGTGCACTTACAAAGGTTTCAAGGACGGAGACCCACCCAAGTTTGATGGGAGCAAAGATTCAGTGGCAACGCTTGAATGGATTGAGAGGATGAGTGCTGTAATCAACATCAGCGAGTGTCGACCAGACCAGGCTGTTAAATATGTTGCTCATTCTTTCACCAACGAAGCCCTAGGTTGGTGGAGGAACATTCAGAGGACAAAGTCCCCAAACGCTCTTGCAAGAATGACATGGGAAGAACTGAAAAAGCTGGTAATTCAAAAGTTCTGTCCCCAGAACGAAATTGATCGAGTGGAAAATGAATTCCTAAACCTTAAAGCTGGCAACAAGACACACCGCCAGTATACTTCTAGATTCAATGAGTTGGCACAGCTGGTACCCCACCTGGTGGAGACAGAAGAGCGAATGATCAAGTATTATGTGAAGGGCCTACCTCAAAGGGTCCGTGTCCACGTGAAAGCCAACCTACCCTCGACCTTCGAGTCGGTAGTGAATCTGAGCGGAATCGTCTACGACGATTATGCCAATGAGGACCCACCAACAGAAACCCAAAAGAGAAAGTCGGAGAATCCGTCTAGAGGCACCGGAAGAGGGAACGTAATAACTGAAAATAAGAAACCAAGGTCGGACAAATATGAAACCTGCAAGAAATGCGGAAGGCAACATTTTGGCGAGTGCCGGGTCGGCTCCACCACATGTTACAGGTGTGGGAAGGCGGGGCACTACTCTCGTGACTGCTTGAGAGACACTAAATGCCAAGTATGTGGACTGTTTGGTCACCTGGCTAAGGATTGCAGAAAAGCCAGACAATCTGGTTCGGGAAAAGAAAAGGAACAGGAACAACCAAAGACTAGGACTCGAGCTTACGCCCTGACTGAGGAGGAAGCAAGGGGAAATCCTGATGTTGTGTCAGGTACGTTCCTAGTTAATGATGAACGTGCGGCTATATTATTTGACTCGGGTGCTAGTAAAAGCTTTATATCAAATGCCTTTAGTCGAAAACTGAATTGCACTATCAACACAGTAGTAAAGGCCTTTAGTGTACAAACTGCCGTTGGTAAAAATTCGGCAGTATTCCAAGTAACAGAGGATTGCATAATAGAAATAGAGGGTCATAAATTTCCTTCTAGATTATTCCTTCTCACCTTAGGAGGATTCGATATAGTATTGGGTATGGATTGGCTAGCTGCCAGCGAAGCTCAAATCATATGTAAACGTAAGAGGATACACCTCAAAGGTCCTAGCGGCAGTCCAATTACGGTTTATGGGGATTGGAATTGCACAATGCCGAACGTCATCTCGATGATTAAGGCCGAAAGTTACATGAGGCGCGGCTGCGAAGCTTATCTGGCATATGTTATAGATGATAGAGTGAAAACGAAAGAACTCAAGAATGTACCCGTGGTGTGCAATTTTCCGGAAGTATTCCCTGAGGATCTACCTGGGTTGCCACCCGATCGGGAAATAGAATTTCAGATTGATTTACTGCCAGGAGCTGAGCCCGTTGCCAAAGCCCCCTACCGATTGGCTCCGTCAGAAATGAAGGAATTGATGTCCCAACTAGAGGAACTAACCGAGAAAGGATTTATTAGGCCGAGCATCTCACCATGGGGCGCTCCGGTACTATTTGTAAAGAAGAAGGACGGCAGTATGCGCATGTGTATCGACTACCGCGAATTGAACAAGAGAACAGTAAAGAACAAATACCCACTGCCTAGAATAGACGACCTTTTTGATCAACTGCAAGGCGCGAGTTGGTTCTCAAAGATTGATCTCAGGTCGGGTTACCATCAATTGAAAGTAAGAGAGAAGGATGTACCGAAAACTGCGTTTCGTACACGTTACGGGCATTATGAATTTCTTGTGATGTCCTTCGGACTAACCAACGCACCAGCAGCATTTATGGATTTAATGAACAGAGTATGCCGACCCATGTTGGATCGATCAGTAATAGTTTTTATAGATGACATCCTCATATATTCAAAAAATGAAGGTGATCACCACTGTCACCTAAGAGAAGTATTGGAGGTGCTAAAGCAGGAAAAGTTGTACGCAAAATTCTCCAAATGCGCGTTCTGGCTTAGGGAAGTCCAATTCCTAGGTCATGTAATAAACCCAAACGGCATCATGGTGGATCCTGCAAAGATCGAGACAGTAAAGGAATGGAACATCCCAAAGACACCAACGGAGATACGAAGCTTTCTAGGGTTGGCAGGCTACTATCGAAGGTTCATCCAAGATTTCTCAAGAATTGCCTCGCCGCTAACCAAACTGACACGGAAGGAAGTAAAGTATGAATGGGGTCCAACCCAAAACAACGCGTTTGAGGAACTTAAGACACGATTAACTCAAGCTCCAGTATTAACACTACCTAAGGGAAATGAAGACTTAGTAGTCTACTCTGACGCTTCAGGGCAAGGATTAGGGTGCGTACTCATGCAACGAGGAAAGGTAATTGCTTATGCATCGCGGCAACTAAAGGTTCATGAAGTTAACTACCCAACACATGATCTAGAATTAGCAGCAGTAGTTTTCGCGTTGAAAATATGGAGACACTACTTGTATGGAGTTAAATGCACCATCTACTCCGATCACAAAAGCTTGAAATACTTTTTCGAACAAAAGGAACTAAACATGAGGCAAAGAAGATGGTTAGAGCTACTGAAAGACTATGACTGTGAGATATTGTACCATCCAGGCAAGGCAAACGTAGTGGCTGACGCTTTAAGTAGAAAGGAAGAATCGGCACCTATCCGGATCAAAGCGTGTCAGTTAATTATAACGCCAGACTTAATGGGTGAAATATCAAAGGCACAAGATGAAGCATTGTTAGAAAGAAATGTGAAACGGGAAAGAATAGTAGGACAACAAGGGAACTTAGATGCGAATGCATACGGAGTACAAACTAGGTTTGGCCGGATGTGGATACCTAAGATTGGTGAGCTTAGAGCCAAAATACTCGATGAGGCCCATAAGTCTCGCTATTCTATCCACCCCGGGACAAACAAAATGTATCAAGACTTGAAGAAAGAATACTGGTGGCCTGGCATGAAGAATGATGTGACAGAATACGTGAGCAAGTGCCTAACGTGTTCTCTAGTTAAGGCCGAGCACCAGAAACCATGCGGTAAAATGCAACCTTTACCAATACCGGAATGGAAGTGGGAAGAGATCACAATGGACTTCATTACCAAGCTACCGCGAACAGCTAAAGGCAATGATACCATTTGGGTGATTGTCGACCGCTTGACAAAGAGTGCTCACTTCTTGCCAATACGAGAAACTTCTTCTTCTGAAAAGCTAGCAGAAGTATTTATCAAGGAAATTGTGAGCAGACATGGTATGCCGCTGTCGATTGTGTCTGACAGGGATACTAGATTCACGTCAAGGTTTTGGAAGAAATTCAATGAAGCAATGGGCACTAGACTGAACATCAGCACCGCTTACCACCCCCAAACCGATGGACAATCGGAAAGGACCATTCAGACCTTGGAGGACATGCTCCGGGCCTGTATCATTGACTTCGGTGGGAGTTGGGACAGCCATCTACCATTGGCAGAATTTTCATATAACAACAGCTATCACTCGACTATTGGCATGCCGCCATTTGAAATGTTGTATGGGAGGAAATGTAGGACCCCGGTTTGTTGGGGGGAAATTGGACAGAAGGATTTTGCAAGTCTCGAAGTGGTCAAAGCTACTTCTGAGAAATTTGATCAGATCAAGGCTCGTATGAAAGCCGCAAAAGACAGACAGAAATCATACGCGGATAAGAGAAGGAGGGATTTAGAGTTTCAAGTAGGGGACATGGTACTGTTGAAAGTATCACCGTGGAAAGGAATCATTCGGTTCAGAAAGCGTGGCAAACTAAGTCCAAGGTTTGTCGGACCTTTCAAGATTGTAGCAAGAGTGGGTCAAGTTGCTTACAGACTCGACCTACCCGTCGAGCTTAGTGGAATACACCCTACGTTCCACGTGTCGCACTTACGCAAGTGCCTAGCTGACGACACAGCTCACATACCTTACGACGAGATCGAAGTGGATAACAGTCTAAATTATGTAGAGGAACCAATAGCCATTCTTGACCGAGCTGAGAAACGATTACGCAATAAGTCGATTCCTTTAGTCAAAATACAATGGAAACACAGAAAGGGGTCCGAGGCTACTTGGGAGAAAGAAGACGAGATGAAGGAACTGTATCCCCAGTTGTTTAACGTGTAACAGGTTTCGAGGACGAAACCTCATTAAGGAGGGTAGACTTGTAACATCCCAAATAATGACAAGATAAATAGAAAAGGCAAATAAAGTGGGCTTGGCCAAAATTTCGGCCCATGGGCCGAAAAGAAAAGGGGGAAACCCCATTACAAAACAGCAGCTTCAACCCAAACCCCTCTCATTTCATCTTCCTGCGCAAGAATACTAGAGAGAGAGAGAGAGAGAGCGATCGGCTTGTGAAGAAAACCGCAAGGAGAAGACTCAAGGGCTCGGGAATCATCCGACTCCACCATTTCAACGCATAGCAACAGAAATCGGGCCTGTTGAGGTAAGCATCGCCTCTGATTATGAGTCTTTGCATGTCTCGGGTTTAAATCAAATAAAGATACGATTTTTGCATACGAAACTTGAAACAAATCACGTATTTGAACTCAAGAACGATAAAGGAAGGTGTTTAACGTAAAATGCTCAAGGTTTAATCGATTGGAAATAAGTTGGCTGGAGCAAGGTTCTGGTCAGGGAAGATGCAGACCCATGACTCGAAACTATAGTTTCGATACATACAGACCCGTCGAAACTACTCTAGTTTCGATAGTCATGTTTGACTCGAAACTATCTAGTTTCGATAGCAGCCAATGACTCGAAACTACCATAGTTTCGATAGGAACTCAGGACTCGAAACTACCTAGTTTCGAGTGTCACCTTGAACCTAAACTAAGATTTTTCATAAGTTAATGACTCGAAACTACCATAGTTTCGATAGGATCTCATGACTCGAAACTACCTAGTTTCGATAGAAGGATTATGACTCGAAACTACCTAGTTTCGAGTGTAAGACCATAGCTCGAAACTACCATAGTTTCGATGCGACCCACCTCCCGAAACTACTGAGTTCAAGCATAGTAATGTCTAGTGTCATCTAGGAGCACCATCTTATGTGTATGACTTTATTATACAGATCGTGAGTGACATTAGTGAAGCCCAGTAGCCAGCTTAGTGTATTACAGAAACTACTCATCAGGTGAGTTCTATGTGCCCCTTTTTATGTTATGTGCAAATGTTTTCAAATGTTTTTGGGGCTGAAGTGTATACACTAAGTGAATAAAGTTTATGAATGTTAATGTGATCATATGTGTTATACAAGTATATATATATATACCTATACACGAAAGAGAAATTATGAATAAAGAATGAAAAGCATGATTATAAAGAATGAATGAAAGTATAACACAAAATGAAAGAATGAAATCCTGCTTTATATCCATGTATATATTGCTTGCAAAGAATGAAATGAATGAATGTCATAACATATAAGAATGAAATCTTGCTTTATATCCATGTATATATTGCTTGCAAAGTACAGAAAATGTTATGGACGCTTCGATGATAACGGCTACTTCGGTAGACGGACGACCATGTGACTATTTTACAACCGGGACAAGTGCGTTCCTTCATCAGCTAGGACGTACGGATGCCATTACAGGACGGTCGAAGCAATTGGCATATTATAGTAGAACGGTTGTATAAATAATAGTCGCATGGGAAACGGATACCTTCGGGTAGACGGGCGAATTACGGCCTACGACGGTAGGACGGTTGTAAGTCATGACGGACGGACAAAGGTTGCCGGACGGTTGTAAGAAAAAAATGACGGACGGCACTTGTTGCCGGACGGTTGTAAGTATAGGTGGGCCATGACGATGGACCACGGCGATTGTCTTTGTGACATTCGTAAACAAATGACGGGTTGATCACCCTTACAGAGTATGACCCATGAATGTAAATAAAGAAAAGAAAAAGGGTGAATGCATATATATATTTATGTATGAAATCACCAAAAATACAGAAAAGGAAATAAAGAAAAGAAAGATGAAAGAAAGGCAAAAGTTATGAATACATATTTATATGAATGATCATACAGTAATGCATACTTATACCTATAAAGAAAAGAATGTTTACAGTAAATTGCATTAAACTAGAACTCACCAGCGTTAGCTGACTTTTAGTATACATTTCAGGTAAAGGAAGAAAAGGTCGTGCGATGGCGTGAAGGTTACCCGGCACAAGACTGACATCCCACTTTTGTTTGTTAAGACAATGTTGTGTTTTTAATTGTTAAGACTTCCGCTGCTATGTAATGTAATTGAATGAAGAATGTTTTAAATTTAAGTTCAGTATTTATGGCTATGTTTATGAGTAAATCCAACAAGTGAGGTCACCCGGGAAAGGGGCCTTACAAATAGCAAACTGCGTGTTGGTCTACACACCTAGTACTCAAGCACAAAGCTCAAAATTGTAACACATGATTGTAGGGTGGAATTGTATATTGTGTAGTTTGTAAACATAGTAAATAGAACGCATGTTCCACCCCAAAAGTTTGTAAATAGAGTAAAAGAGGGGCTATGTAACTCACTTGTGTTGGAGCGTGTAGTTTGCACAGATCGACAAAAATACCAAGCGTGTTGTAGGTCGCTACGTTTGACCTATTGGATAAATATATAACGCGTGTCATTGTTTGTGTTATTTTTATGTCGAAAAAATGGATTTGTACGTTTAGGGTTTGTTTGAAATAAATAAATAAGTAATTTTATTTATCTATTTAGTACATTTTAAATAGTAGTGATATATATTCTTTAAAATGTAAATTTAAATAACTGATATATATTTATATTTATTTAAATATAAATTTAAATAAATAATATTTGTTTAAGTCAAAATATATATTTGTATAAATGGTTTTATAAAGATGATTATATAAACTCACGATTTCATCGGTTTCGAACTATCGGGAATTAATCGTTTTAAATTTCTAAATCAAGGATTTGGTTTATAAATGATTCCCGGGTCTTGGGATTTTATAAAATAATTTTTATAATTACATTTTGAAATTTTTAGCTAAAATATGTTAAATAGACTTTAAAACAGAAAAATAATTGATTTCTGGTCAAGGAGCACGACCGTGCTCAAGTAGGGCACGACCGCGCTCGTTGCCGGGCGTGACCGTGGTGGTCTGAGCGCGCCCGTGGTCGAGTCAGAAGTCACTACAGAGGGTCTGGACATAGAGCACGACCGTGCTCGTATCTGGCACGACCGCGTCTAGTGTTTTGTTTTTGGTCAAGACTTGTTTGCTCGGTAAGCACGACCGGGCCACACCTGGGGCACGATTGTGCTTGGTCAGGCACGACCGCGCTCGTGGATGAGCGCGACCGTGTCGGGCCTTTTTCAGACACAATTCGATCGATTCTTATATTAATAGCTTCTGGATTCTTAGGGCTTTCGTTTAGTGGATGATTGCGAAGCTATCTATATAGTTTAATTGTATTTACATCGTGTTTAAGTGGTAGTTCGACTAAAAGTGTAGTTTCGACTTTTTATTCAACAATCGGGCCGATTTGAGTGTTTCTACTACGAATTGGCATAGGGCTTTCGTAGTAGAGGGTGATACGAAGCTAATGGTGTATTACTTACTTGTTATAATAGGGCAATTTAATGCAGTCGGCTACGGGTCGACGGCTTTGCTTCTCGGCGATCAATCGGACGACAGAGGTTGTATGAGTGTCGAGTGAGAGTTCTGAGAGATTGAGTGGGTGTATATGAGGGTGTAGGAAGCGTGCAACTGGCTCTATATCGATGAATTTGAGAGACTCGGTTGTGGTGTGAATGGGATTAATTAATTGTGCAAATTGGACGACAATTGATGCGTGTTTCAGACGAATTTCAGTCGAGTATGGTCTGACGCGCAAGACCGGCTTTTCTTTATTTTAATTTTCACGAAATCAGAAGGTATGGTATGGTTTGACTTCTGCAGAGTCAAGTGGGTTCATCAGCGCGACCGTGCCTACTTTAGGCGCGACCGTGCCTACTTTAGGCGCGACCGTGCTTGCCTAGTTTTGTAGTTTTTGAGTTTTGTCAGATTTGGTCCTCGGGGCTTGTGAGATAATGGTGTTTTTGTTTAATTTGTTATTGTAATTGAATAGTTTGTATATGTAACTGCATCGTAGTTTGTTTGTACATGAATCGAAACGGAAATGTGTTTGTTTATTGAAATCAGACGATTACATGATGAAAATCAGAAATGTTACAGTCGGCCCTGCACGAACTGGCTACCCTCATTCCACATACTCTCACTCCAAATTGAGGACTCCATCACCTTCGCCGACCCTGAGTGAAGCTGTGACCAGGATTACAAGAGCTAATTCCACTCAGAAATCGATCCCCGCTTGTGACTTTTTCGAGTTCAAGGCTTCTGCCGTCCAGGCCCTTCGCGACCAAGTTCGAACCTCATTTCGGTTCCATTAGCTTCTGTTATCATCAGGTAAACTATTCCACTCGAAAACACGGCATTCGCACGAGAGTTACCGGGCAAACCCAGTGTCCTCGGACACGGTTTGCCAGTCACCGAGGACCAGCGACCAACTCCTCCTTTGTGTATTTAAATTATTCGATACACACATAACCAGCGATGGGCAGTAGCCCGACTGGTTATGCGTGTGTGTGTTTATGCTGTAGGTCGCGGGTTCGAGCCCGATTGGCCTTCGGCCCAAACTTTTTATTCCAGTTTTTCATTTTATTTATTTTAGTTATTTATTTTAATTTGTTTTAATATTCTTTTATTACAATAAAGACTAAAACGAGTCGGTTTACTCGATCGTTTATTTTAAATATCAATTAAACTATATTTTTATAAACCATCCCATTTTTTTTATATTGTTATAAACTTATTAAAATACATTATAATATATAAAATGTCCTATTTTTATAAACCATGTAATATTTTTAAAAAACTTATTAAAATGCATTATAATAAACAAAATGTCCTATTTTTATAAACTTTGTAACATTTTTATAAAACTTATCAAAATACCTTTTCACATATACAATGTCCCACCTTTACAAGTCTTGCAATATTTTTAGTAAACTTGTTAAAACAAATTTTAATATATAATATATGATTAGTCAAATAAAGAATTTTCTTTTATTTGTTATTGTTATATATAAATATGTTAAACATAATAAATATTTGTTTAAAACAATATATATATATATATATATATATATATATATATATATTATGAGTTAAAGTTCTATAAAACCGTTATCATTTTCTACCCTATTTTATACAAATAATTATTAAGGATAGCATCATAAAACCTATACTCATTAAATACGAATACACTCATAAACATACAATAATACTTATCCATCCACATAGGGTTTCATCGTGCCTAGGTTTCAACATCCTTATCACCCGCACTCGTGGATTAACATATCCGCTAGTCAGGTGAGTTACATAGCCCCTATTTTACATTTTTGTACGTTTTGGGGTGAAACATTATACATGCTACTCACATTGTTTATACGTGTTATACATGAGACTATATGCTTATTCTTTGGATGTACATACATTTAAACACAAGACAACCAACTATAATATTGATAGATCTATTGTGCCTGACCAGCCCACCCGGTTAGGGTGTTTATTACTGCATACTCGGATATGACCGCGTGTTATATTCAAACATATCGGATATAGTGGGTAACTATATTCAAGCATACCGGACTTAGCTGTTGTGCTCTGTTCAAGCGATTCAAACTCGGTTTGAATTGTGATTTAAATAAATGTTACATCATATACTATGTTTAACAAGATAAACAACGAGTTGCAAAATGATTTACACTACTATTTACCGGGATTACTAAACCTATGTACTCACCAACTTTTTAGTTGACACTTGATTTTAATAATGTTTCAGGTTTGGTTATATGATTGTCTGCTGAAGATTTCTCCACTTAAGGAACTATGGACCTAGTTAAATAAATCAATGTTTTGAACTAGACTAGGTTATTTGAAATGTAATGTATTTGAATCTTGTTGTCTTTAAATTTAAGTAATGAATTATGAAACCTTTTAGTTATCATGTGCTTTTGAACAATCATTCTAACGTCCACCTCGATGATTCAGCCATCGGTCGGGGTGTGACAGATTGGTATCAGAGACATGGTTATAGGGAATTAGGTTATTAGACACAATGACCTAGACTATAACCTTAGGACTCCCTTTTATGTGTTACCTGCTAAATGATTAATTGCTATGTGAATTACTTGTAGTTAGGTATTATTTGAATTTTCCCAAGTTTGATACATGAGACTTATACACATACATACAAGGCTTAAATACATGATACATACTTTACATACACATTTGACAAACACACTCATGCAAACAAATACACTACTCATCCTTATCCATACTCTTTTCTAATCCATATTAATTGCAACATTCATACACATTTTATACTCATAGACTCTCAAGTCTATCAAAAATCTTGAAAATCTCGTCAACGACTTAATTTGTGTGTGTTCTTAAAATTTCTAAAATATAATGTGTGTTCCTTTGCTGTACTTCTTGACAATACCTTGTCAAAATAAAACTTCAGGAAATATAAAAATATGAGCGTGAAATCATGAATATGGATATTGATATGAAATGTTGGGTGTCACATTCTCCACATGTTAAAGAGAATTTTATCCCGAAATTCAGTTGATGTTATCTTGACTTGGAGTGTTTGTGAACAAGGACGGGTACTTGGCTTTCATTTGATCCTCTCCTTCCCATGTATACTCGAGGCCACACTTTGAATTCCAACGTACCTTATCCAATTTAACACGGCTACGCCTTGTTTTCTGAACTTTCCAATATGTGACTTTAATGGGTTCCTCAACGAAGTGCAGCTTGTCATCTATGTGAATCTCATTACATGGTATAATTAACGTCTCCTTTAATACGCACTTCTTGAGATTTGACACATGAAACGTATCATGTACATTGTTTAGTTCTTGTGGTAGCTTGAGCTTGTATGCTACATGGCCAACCCTAGCCAATATTTCAAATGGTCCAATGTACCTAGGGTTAAGCTTGCCACGGTTGCCAAACCTTGCAACTCCCTTCCAAGGTGAGACCTTCAACATGACTCGGTCCCCCAATTTGGAATTCTAATGGTCTTCGTCTGTTATACGCATAACTCTTTTGTCGATCACGAGCGGCCTTCAGACGATCCTTGATTTTGAAAATCTTGGCGGTGGTTTCCTGAAAAACCTCAGGACCAGTTAAATGCTTGTCGCCAACCTCCGTCCAACATAGCGGTGAATGACACTTTCGACCATACAAAGCCTCAAACGGAGCGGCTTTGATACTGGTGAGGTAACTGTTATTATATGAAAACTCAGCCAACGGCAAATGAGTATCCCAATTTCCTCCGAAATCAATTGCACATGCACGGAGCATATCCTCTAACGTTTGAATGGTCCTTTCACTTTGACCATCAGTTTGTGGGTGATATGCCGTGCTCATGTCAAGACATGTGCCCAAGGCTTCTTGTAATGTTTGCCAGATTCTAGACACGAATCTGCTGTCTCTATCAAAGATAATGGAATTTGGCACTCCATGCCTAGCCACAATTTCCTTGATATATAGCCTTGCAAGTTTCTCAGTTTTATCCGTCTCTTTGATGGGTAGGAAATGAGCTGATTTTGTCAAACGATCGACGATTACCCCTATGGTATCATACCCGCTCGATGTCTTGGGTGGCTTTGTAATGAAATCCTTGGAAATTTGTTCCCATTTCTATTGAGGAATATCGGGTTGTTGTAATAACCCAGACGGTTTCTGATGTTCTGCCTTTACCTTTGAACACGTCAGGCATTTACCGACATAAATAGCAATCTCTCCTTTCATGTTCGGCCACCAATAGAGTTCTTTAAGATCCTTATACATTTTATCCGAACCTGGGTGAATGGAGTACCTAGACTTGTGGGCTTCGTCCATAACCAACTCCCGTAAGTTACCAAAACATGGCACTCAAATTCTATTCATGAAGTATAAAGTGTCATCTGATTTTGGCTCTAATTGTCTGATAATTCCTCGTAGTGCTTCTCTCTCAATGTTCTCTTCTTTAATTGCCTCTTGTTGTGCCATCCGGATTTGAGTTGTGAGACTCGTATGATATGTAAATCCTAGGGCACGAACAGAGAAGAGTTTTAACTCTTTCCTTACGACTCAAGGCATCTGCTACGACATTCTTCTTACCAGGGTGATACTTGATATCACAGTCGTAATCATTCAGTAGTTCTACCCAACAGCGTTGCCTCATGTTAAGTTCTTTCTGATTAAAGATGTGCTGGAGACTCTTATGATCTATAGAGATAGTACATTTTGTACCATATAAGTAATGTCTCCAAATCTTGAGTGCAAACACGACATCACCCAATTCCAATTCGTGAGTCGTATAGTTTTTCTCATGGACTTTCAGCTATCTGGATGCATAGGCTGTAACCTTTTCTTTCTGCATCAGTACACATCCTAGACCTTGGTGTGATGAATCGCAGTACACAATGAAATTGTCAGTTCCCTCAATAAGTGATAGGATTGGTGCACTTTAAAGCTTCTGCTTCAGCAATTGAAAAATTGATTCTTGTTTATCAGTCCAATCAAACTTTTTGTCCTTCTGGGTTAACGTGGTCAGAGGCAGGGCTATTTTTGAAAAATTCTAAATGAATCGCCTGTAGTAGCCTGCCAAACCTAGAAATTGACGCACCTCCATCGGAGTTCTTGGTGCTTCCCAGTTTTTGATAGCTTCAATCTTGGACGGGTCCACGTGAATACCCTTCTTATTGATGACATATCCGAGAAAATGAACCTCTCGGATCCAAAACTCACACTTAGAGAATTTGGCATAAAGCTTCTCATTCCTGAGTAGTGCCAAGATCAACTTCAAATGATGTTCATGTTCCTCCTTGGTTGTTTGAATACAATATAAAAAAATAAATTTATATATGTAAATTTACATGTCTTTATATATTAAAAAAATATACACTTATGTAAGTTTATCACTTACACATGTGTAAGTGTTTACCATTTACACATGTATATAAATTTTTTTCAGGATAATTTAGAGAGAAGGGATGAATTAATTGAAGAGATAAATCTTTTTTTTATGTAATATTTTGATAATAAAGATAATGAAAACAAAAAAAATGGTTTTAATTGGTTTTTTGACGAGTTCTCAAGTATTTATGAGTTTTCATTTGAAACTAACCATATATATATATATATACACACACACACATAGGGAATGTATAAGATGAAAACCCCCTTAGTTGTGAAAACATTGAAAACTCTCCAAAAAACGGGTTTTTACAAGTTTTTTTTTTGGAAAAGTTTTTAAATGTAATTTCAAAACTTTTTATAAAAAATAATGAAAAAAGCGCCGACCAGATGTTTTATAATTTTTTTTTAAAATTCTACCCAGTTGTTTTACATATGTAACATGTTGTGTTACATAAGTAACATGCTTTTTTTACACAAAAAATGAGATTTTTGTCCATTTTTTTTTAAATTGGCTCGGCATTTTTTTTATTTTTTTTTTGATGAAAATCTTATAAAAGTTTCTTAGAATGATTTCCAATTTTTTTAAACATGTAAAAACACGTTTTTTTGGAGAGTTTTCAATGTTTTCACAACTCAAGTGGGTTTTCAAAATATACATCCCCTATATATATATATAGATATATATATTTAACAATTCCAAGTTAACAATAACTCTATATGCATACACATATATATTTATTTCGGTTCTTATACATGCATACATACACTTTATCATTCCTAAATTAATAAACTTTAAACACACACATTTATACATATATATAAATCATGATTTCTACATGTATGCATTCATGTTCAAGTGTTTTTATCAAGTGTTAACCACACTTTATATCACTAACCATACTTTTAATTTAATATCTACAACTTATCACCATATGATCAAAACAACAACATATACACATATACATGCTAAATTTCGGCCATATATATATATATATATACACTAAGCTTAAGTTTTTAAACATAATAAAGTTAAACTTTTATAAAAATCATTAACTTCTCAAATCCCTTTTATTTTTATGGTGAAAAACATGCTTTAAACAAGAGAATAAAGATGAAAATAAGGATTGTGTCGGTTTCATACCACTAGACAAAGCTAGGAGAAGAATCCCGAGTAGAAGGTGATAAAGACTTGTGTTGCTAACAAAACTGATCCCTACAGCTCAAGAACTTTCTTGAATCTTCAAGCCCCTAGTTAAAACTCTCTAGAATTTATTCTTGGATTTTGTAAGTGCAAAGTGTGCAAGTGTATGCATCCATCAATTTTTATAGATGGAAGAAAGGTGTTGGAGTGTTTGTTACACCAACATCATCACAAGGTAAGGTATGAATGATGGATTTGATATTAGCTTGATTTTTGGTTGAAGTGTTATGGTTCTTACAACAACCATTATGAATAAGTTGTGGGTTTTGCAAGTGGGTAGCCCCACTTGGCCATTCTCAGCCGAATTAGGGGAGTGGGTGGGGGGTTGGGTCTTGTCATTTCATTAGTTGCTATCCAAGTCCTAGTTAGGTCGTTTCTAGTTAGCGTAAACCTGGTAAGTGATCCCGTGATGTAATATCTGGTGTAAAACTTTTAAGATAAAAAATCTTATATATTTTGTGTATCTTGACTAGTTTTAGTAGTTTACTAGTTAATCCCAACATAGTTATCACTTTAACTACATTGTATATATTTACACATAAAATAACTTAAGACCATGTAACAAACATTTTTTTGTCCACTTCTAAAGTTTTAGTCACCAATATATATGTTTTTATATTAAAACGTGTTTCTGGACTTTACTTGTATGTTATTTGATAATCACCAATGACCGTACATTGTGGGTTATAAATGTTTATGACTTAGTAATTCTTAAAAATTACTACAATATGACACGTGTTCCTTTGCTAGACTCATTGACAATACTTTGTCAAATGATGATCCGGGAAATATAAAATATGAACGTGCAATTATGTAATACAGATATTGACCTGGAATGCTGGGTGTCACACATTTACAAAACTTTCCTTCATTAAACTCCGAATTGCGAAAACCGAACGTTTTGTGCACCGATGCACCACTTGTATATTTGATGGACCTAGTTGTCTATTCCTAAACCATATTTTCATAATTTTGGCTGGTAAGGGGTGGTTGGAGGCTGCATTAGGGTTAGAAACCCTTGGCTTCTACTCCAAGTTCTTTCCTATTATACAACCCTTCAATCTCTAGTATAAATAGGAGGTATAAGGTGCCTTATTCTTTGCTATTTACCCTAAAACCACCTCCAATACCCTCATTCCCTCCTTAGTTTCGAAATCCCTGCCCTAATCCTTGAATAATTCGTGAACCGCATGAGCAAGAAGAGCATACAAGGTTTGAGGACTATTACATGTAAGTAACATCATCCTTTTCGATTCGGTTTCTTTCGTTCTTTGATTTTATCTTCTCTACACCTCCAATCCTTTTTCTTTCTTTCATGATCTTATGATCATTAAACACCAGCCACTCAAACCCTAAACTTTCATGATCTAACTTCGTTTTAATCAAAAAGTCTCTTAAAAACCCTAAAAAGTTGCACAAGTGCAAGTCTGGATTCTGGACAGAATACTTGTGTCAACTTGTGGCGGCCATATCTTGGTCATCCTTAATCCAAAAAGGGCTGTTTTTAAACCAAAATATAACTTCAAGGAGTATTCTTTCCATAAAATCTAACCTCGTAATTTTTTGACAAGTTTAAGGCTTTCAAACGTATTTGTTTAGAGGTAAAGGTCAATTCTGACTTTTTGACAGAATATATATCATTATTTTCCGGGGCCAAATCTCTCAATCTACAAATTCAATCGTGTTCAATCTATTTGCAAATCAAATTTTATTGAATATTCTTTAAAACCATGTATAATTGACATTCTAACTCTTTGAAATACTCCCTAAAATGACAAATCAAGACAGAAAGGTCTATTCTGGACCTCTGATCACGTGTCACTATTTTGGGATATTTAAGTTGCCCAAATTAAAAAGATTTATAACAAACATTGTTCATTATAACCTAAATTAAAGATTTGAAGAATCTTAGAATTTTAGAAAATTGTTTAATATTTTTAAAACATGCCTAAAGTTCAGCAACACAATCTATCCAAATCTGAATTTTAAAAAATAACCCTAATCTTCTAACATTTGAGCATCCTTAATTCTTTGACTTTCTTTTCTTAAAAACATTTTATTCATAATCTAAGGTGTTGCATGCATTAGAACCCTATCCAAACCTATGATGTAAATATATGAAAAATGAACGGTTCTGGCTAGGAAAGACGCGGTAATCTAAACTAGTCCTTTGCGACCGACCTCTCTTTCCTGGGTATCTTTTCATTGGATATATTACTCTAGGTGGATTATCATGTTCTATTATGCAACCACATATCCTCCTTCGTCGTTCCCATTCAAACTTTCTCTTCGCGTAACGATGATTCCTTAAACTTATTCAATTCTTAAATTCTATTGGGCACGTTCACTAAGATTAATACACCCGCCTCCTCTCTAATCATCAAGGTGAGATCATAGTCCCCTTTTTTCTTTATTCTTTGGGGGTGGAACATGTAACAAGCAATAACAAAAAGATATTTTTAGTACAATTCAAACAATTGGCAAAGGTTTTCATACTCGACGTTAAAATATTATTTAACTATGGATAACATGACTGCATAAACACATTAAGCCCCTCTTTTTCAAACACATACACAATCATCAACTTGTTACAAGCAGACGGTAGTACAGTTATAGCGCTATAGGTGTGACAAACCCACCCATCTTCCCGGTTAGGGGTTTGGGTGATTGAAATCCGACACATATGCTCAGGTTAACCCATGGGGGTTGAACCGGAGAGGGCATGTCATTAGGTTTGGTTGTGGCTTCCTGTTGTGACGTTTTACTAATGTGAGTAAGTGAAGTATTGCCATGAACTGTATACATCTTTCTATGTTTATTTTATTTTAAACCGATGCATCTCACCAACTATGTTTAGTTGACCCGTTTTATTACATGTTTCAGGAAATACCGCGTAAGGATAGACTTTGGATTTGCTCACATAGGATGGCCTAGATATCAATTGAAGACATATGATTTATTTTAAAGTTGTTTTGTTTGATCAAGATTGCTATCTTTGGGTATTTTGAGACACATGTAATCAATTTAATGTTTATGAAATCTTAATAGTAATTTTCTTTATTGCCTTGTGTTCTATTATTCAATTTCGTCGCACTCCCGTGTTTCCGCCGCTGGCGGGGGTGTGACAGATTGGTATCAGAACCTTGGTTAGAGAGAATTAGGTTCCCTTAGCAATAACATAGACTATAACCTAAGTGCCCTATTATTAGGAATTATGTGCTTACATGTACTTACTATGCTTTCACTGTATCTCGTCCACAACCCTCACGTTACACACACTCATGATGACTCGAATCCGCTGTCACACGTCGGAGAGCCCAAGCCCGATCAAGAAGGCCACAAGAAGGAAGACCTCGAACTAATGTTGGATACAACTAACCCGCACTACCCACGACCCGAGGATGAAGTCATCTACATTCCTAGCAATTTGGAGCCTAAAAACAAGAAGGAAGAAGAAGCTTGCATGAAGCTGGATCCAATTCTTGGGCAAGGCTCAATCCATGACACTCTCATCAAAATCAAAGACCCGCAAAATGGTACTAGGGACACGTGTAATCTGGAAGGGTGAGTGCCTATACACTAGGGGTCTTGGCATTAAGGAAAGTGAGACACGTTCATTACGAGTCGCACTAACCTGGAGACCCTTGGAGTGAGTGCTCACCTATAGGCTAAAACACGCCTCACTAGTATTATTCATCTGGACCTTGAGTTTTGATTAGTCAATTTTAACTTTAATTTCAATTGTAATTCAACATATATGTTTTCATATATGTTTTATTAATATTGTAAGACATTTGATATTAATGAATAAGTGATTTTATTATTTGAATGTCTATCCTAACTTTCAACTTGTGATTTCTCTTTCGTAGAATGCCTCCTCATCGTGATCCCGATACCATCGTGTCCAACACCGGTGAAGCCTCCAACCCTTCCGTCGATACCATCACTATAGCCACCATTCTCACTCAACAACTTGTTGCTGTCTTACCCACTGATGTCGCCCAGACGGTCTATAAAAACTACTAAATAAAACCTAATCTAGACTCCTAAGTAATAAATTGAGTACCTATGAACTCGACCACACTGACAGGCAAGTGTACCAATCGAGTGTAGCACAAATTAATGGTAAACCGGATTATCGAACCCTAGAGACACTACTATAGCTAACTAGATTCTGACTAGGACTAAAGATGATTGATTTTGGGGGTTTTCTACACTACTGATTCTAATAATGCAGAACTAAAGATCAACTCTAACTATCTAAACAAAGAACTCGGGGATATACCAGGAATGGGAAGAATACCACCTATGTCGGAATCCTACTTGCAAAGCACAGACTTCTACCGGTTATGGAAACTATGATGGATATGGGTATCTAAGGATAACAGCTCTAGACAACCTAGTGGATCCCTAATCACTCTCAGGTTGTCACCAACTAAGAAACCTACAGATGCAGTAAACTCACCAGATAGTCGGATTACCTTTCAGTCTCTCCAACAATGATAAAGTACCCAACAGACAGATCACCTCTCGGTCGCACTGTCCAAAATACATCAAAGATGCACGGGGTAATCTCAGATTAACAAGTGTTACTCAGAATATCAACAGTCACTAAGAACCTAAGGCAACTTCCTCTCTGACAGTTAACGCCCGAAAACCTAATGACGAAGACTAACTGATTACCTCTCACCTTTCGGGTATCGAGATAAGATGAATGCTCAGACCTAATTGACTATCAACTCCAATCCCTATGGGTCACTACATCTAGCAAACCATACAAACAACCACAAACATAGTCTATGATCTAAATATGCTATTCAAACTGGAAGACATCCATAAATAACATACGGAATTGAAATCAAACATAAATGAGATTCTAAACATGCATATTCATCATAATAATTAACATGAGATTGCTACAAAATTATTAATCCATTCAAACGAATCCAAAACCGATAAAAATCCAAACTTTACTAAGTATTCATCATAGACATAGATAGTATAAAGTGTTTAGCCAAGAAACATGCTTAAAACCAGAAACACAGAAGTATTTGATCCAAACATAATCTCAAACAAACTGATCAAAGACACAAGTAAAAGAATCGTAAACCGAACTAATGATTTCTAAGAAATTCGATCTCCAAAGCTCTAACCTTTGACCTTGATTGCCTTCTTCCACCTCAAAGTCGCCCAAAGAACCTCTCCAGACGGCTAAAAGACGAACTCCATGACCTAATGGCTATCAATTCTATTAATTTGGTCGATTAGGGCTTTTTTTGTGGATTAATAGGCCTCACGCGTACCGCGAGAAACAAAATAATTAGGCCCGGATTTAACTTTCCCCGCGTACCGCGAGGCTTGCATTCTCCTCCTTTGCGTACCGCGAAGGGCTGATTTTCATGTTTTTCACTTTTTCCTCCAGGCTTTCTTCTCTTGCTCTGTTTCCTTGGGATTTGACTTGTAATCACCATGAGCACCTGAAATCATAACAAAGACTCAAAACGAAACTAAAATGACTCAAAACAAATACAAAACGATCTAAAAACGCACGAAAACAAAGGAATAAAGATGTGTGCTTTGCACTACATCAAACATCCCCACACTTAACCTTTTTTCATCCCCGAAAAAGTCTGTAATGGAATCATAACTGGGATCTAACTTAACAACTTAAATTATTCAATTAGCAAAACATACTCATGCGTTAAAAACCAATAATTGATATTTCTATCTGATTAAACACAACCACCAACTTTCAAGCCCCCGTTTAGTGTTTAATTCATATTACTCACACTCAAAAGCTACAGCTCTACTGTGACAACCCTAAAGTTAAGGTCAATAATCTTTAATAGTTAATTCATCATAAATGGGCTCGGCCCATTAACGGCCCAATTTCAGGCCCAATATGCGAACTTATTATGTGACCTTACTTGACGGATCACTTAATGATTCAAGATAACATATGATTAATACATAGTGTTTACCTAAGCTGTGCGGCGTACGATTAAATAATTTAATGCGCTCACGGTTAGTAACGGATACACGACACAACATCTATCAAATATTAAATATTAATAATGACTATACATATTTATTCAGAGCGTGAACCGATTGTTTGAAAATGCAAGTTTGAACACGCGGTGTTAGCGCGTACCAGCTGGCTTGGACAGCAGCTGAAAATGAGTTGATAAAAACCATCAAAGCTCATCTTGAAAAGGAAGGTCTACTTGCAATGGATGCCTCTGACTCTGACTCAGACCTATCCTTCCTTTCCTCACCTACAGTCAGACTGAAAACAGAAGAAGAATCCAAAAGAAGAGAAGAGGAAAAGGTGAAGGAAGGGTGGAAAGAAGTAACAGGTCTTGAATGGGAAGAAGATGAAGAAAGTGTCATTCCCTTGTCCATTCCCCAAAATGCCAATGAAGCTGAAGCTGAGATCCCAACAACATCTTTTACATCTGCTGTTGAGGTCAATGAAGCTGAAGCAGAGGCATCCAGCAAAGACAAGGGGAAGGGACTTATGACAAAAGAAGATGAAGAAAGGATAGTGAAGGAAAAGAAGGAAAAGGAGGAAAGAAGAAGAAGAGAAGAAGAGGAAATGGTTGAATTACGAAAAGCTCAAGACAGAAAAACAGCCATTCTCCTCAGAGAACAAGAGATCCAGCTGTATGCTAAGCAGCTGGATGATCTGAAAGTCAAGATTCCTGTAGCTTTCCAAATACAAGAAGATGAAGCTCTAGCTCTTCAGCTGCAGGAACAACTAAATAAAGAAGAAGAAGAAAGACAGCAGAAAAGAAAAGAAGAGGCTAAGTTTAGAATTATTGACTCTAAACTAGCCAAAGAGATGAGAGAGGAGTGGATAGAAGCTCTTGTTTCTCAAGGTGAGGATGCAGACTACCTTGAGAAGTTATCCAATAAAGAAATCTACAGAGCCTTCATTGATCAGCAAGGTCAATTGGCAATTAAGAAAAGAGTTGAAGTAGAAGAAAAAGCCAAACAGAAATCCAAGAAGACCATTGCCTTCAACAAAAGATCCCATGAAGAAAGGAAGGTCATGATTGACTTCCTAAAGGCTAGAGGAGAAAGTGGAAAAAGGCTGGGTCCCATGAGTTTCATGAACCTACAAGCCCTTTACTTTAAAGTCAAAAAGGAAGAGCAAGAAAGACTGGGGAAGAAAGGGTCAAAGAAGAAGAAAGGAAACCAAAGAAACCCAAGCCTTCTCCCTCATCCATCACTTCCTCTATCCAACAACCTTCCACTCTCCATCCTAGACCTCCCTCCTCTCCACCCACAAAGTCCAAATCCTCTCACCCAGCTCCTACTCATCAACAACCTCCCAAGAAGAAAAGCAAACCTACTACCAAACCAGAAGACTCAAGAGAAATCGTCAATTGGTTCTACAGCACTCAAGATCAACGGTTTGAAGTCTTCAGGGGAAGAACAGAAGAAAGAAGATCAATCTATACAACTATTGATGAGGTATTGCAGCTTCCAGATTCTGATCTAAGAAGAATGATGGAGCTGGGTGAAGCTAATGAACCTGAGAATAAAGGTGGGAGACATCTGTTGCTGGTGATCAAACATCACTTCAACCCCAGCAAAGATGAAATTATTGATGCCAAACCTCTCCAATCCCACTCTCCATTCATCAATTGGTCCTACAATGCTGAAAAGGATGAGTTCACATTGACAGATGTTAAAGGACAGAAGATGAGGTGTTCAAGCAAGGCCATCTTCAAAATGGCAAGCAAAGACATCAAGACTCTATCTGAGCTTCCTCTTAACAATCCCAGCAAGGACCAGAGAGGATATGAGGTTGCAAGAATAGTTAGCAACATGGAAAAGCTTCAGCAGCAAAAGAAGTAATAGAGTTTTGGTAGCATCAGTCTAGGGGGAGTTTGTAGAAATAAAGACTGATGGCTACAAAACTTTCTAAGTACAAATGTTGCTTACCTCAGAGTTTGCTGCTGACCAACAAACTGCTGTGGATAAACTTATTTGCAGCGGATACTTGTTCTTCTGCTGAAGAACAAATCTGCTGCTGATTGTCTTATCTGTTGAAGACCAAAGTTGTTGTGGATAGGCTTCTCAGCAGCATCAACACTTAATGCTGCTGATAGGCAAATCATCAGCAGCTTTGGATGGTTGCATCTTGCTGCTGATTTCCAACTTTGCAGTTGATAGCCATTTCCACTGAAGATCAAACGTTGCAGCTCGGCTTCGATAAAGCAACCATTACCACTGACAACTTTCTGCTGCAACACTGACACACTCCACGCAGAAATAATGTCATTGGTGCAGACAATAAAGAACTACAACGCTCTTCTCCAAGCATGCAAGCAATGATGCCTAAGAAGACATTTGAGTAAAGTTAACTTTTGTAGTGTTTATTGTCATTATATGTAGAATAGCTTCAATACAAGATCAACGGTTTGTGTTAGATCTGATCCTTAGAATCAAGGGCCTGTCTTGATTCTAAGTTACTATATAAGTAGTACTTAGAGTCATTGTATCTTAGTGCTTTTCTTAGAGTTTTCTCTGTAATCTTGTAATCATTGAAGCTTAATACAAATTGCATTTATCAGTACTTCTTGTGTTTACATTGCTTAGTTGTGATTGTTTCCGCCAATCTCAACTAGAATAGAACCATCTTGTATTTACCGATCCTACAAGTTTCTTGATTTCGTTCTTAGTTTCCTTCATTTTCATTCTTCTGTTCATCAGTAGGTACTTATTAGTTCAAAAACCATTCCCATTAATTAGGCTAGGAGTAAATAGAGGTTTATTATCGAGAGCCACCCATAGTGTCCATGGATTGATATCTAGTCTTGTCTTTGCTATATTATATAACGATATTTAACAGGCTTCCATTTTAGTGATTTAGTGTGTGATCTAGTTTTTAGTGGTTCCATTTTAAAACTAAACATGTGTTTGAATTCGTAATATATATATATATATAAATATATATATATATATATATATATATATATATATATATGTGTGTGTGTGTGTGTGTGTGTGTGGAAAATCAAATAAAAAGTAGTTTTTCGCTAATAAATCTAAGAAATGACAAAAACCTTAAGAACCGTCCCCTATATATATATATATATATAACACATCACAAACAGGTACGTCGGGTAAACGTCCAAATGATGCACAACTAATCAAACCAACACACACTATCACCAAAACTCTTAAGCTTAAATATATACAGAAAGTTAAAAAAGATATATACATATTACAAAAAACATCCAAATTACCAATAAGTGTTGAGGATTGAGTCTTAGAAAATGAATCTATAGTCCAGCCTTCATCGGATTCTTCATCTGTTGAATTAAAAAAATATTGAAATTGGAAAATCGATATGAAAAAAATCATCAAATCAGTATAGAAGAATTGGTTAGGGCATTAGGCGATTACCGTGTAGAACTGATTATGAATCTCTTCAATAGTTCGATTATATACTTTGATGTTCGAGAATCAATCTGTACGTCAAGTCTTCCGACTCTTCATTTCCATCGACTTCCTCTTGGTGCAAGACGCGGGCCACATACCACAGGTGACGTGGGAGGGCGGGTGGAGGCCAAGGGAGAAGTTGTTTCAGTCGAGTGGAGGGTTGTGGTGGTTATGTGGTGGCAGGAGGTATAGTGACAGAAAGAAATGAAGTGGGATGATGAGTTCCTGTTGTTTTTTGTAGAGAAAAGGGGAAGTTGGGGTAAGGGGAGTGGGGATGTATCATGAAAACGCTATATGAAACCGTAACACGAAACCGTCAAATAACCTTCGAGTTTAAACGTCTAAGATTAAAAGTTGGGGTGGTTTTGAACTGATCTCACGGTCAGGATCAATTAGACCAACAGTTACACTCACTGTAGACAATAGTACATATAATTACTTTCTTTACATGGTTACGGATGGATTTAACACTTTAAACATGAATATTGAAATGCGTATATGAGTACTGAACTTCAAACTGATCGACTTAACTTGATTTGATAACAACTTTTTTTCTATCAACTTCAAGTTTCGTATGTTTGTAAGTTCAGTTAGATAACATGTTATTAACAATGTTTTGATTTCAAGAAAAAAAATATAAATGTATAACATACAATTACAAATCATATGTAAGTGCTAAAATATCCTTCACGGGAGGGGCGGTTTGATATGGCTTCGTTGCAGGTGGGGCTGAATGGCATTTTGGTCATTTGCTATATGATAGAATATACTGTAAGTACGAAAATGCCGTTGACGAGAGAGGTAGCTTGATATGGCTTTCATTGCAGGTGGGGTTGCCATTTTCATGGCATTTTGGTCATATAATATCGCCCATTGGTCTCTACAGCTACGATGAGATTCGAACCCGCCACGTGATAAGGAGAGAGGTGGCTTGAATAGGGAGACACGTTGAGAAAATACATATTTTTTAAATTCAGTTAATGGTATTTGACATGAAAATTATATAACATACAATTATAAACTACGAAAATTCCTTTTACCATAAATTCCAAAACGCGTACAGTTTCATTTATATCAACGTAAGTTTTATTGGTTTAATTATTTTATTTTAATATTCATAATTACTTACTGCCCATTTGGTCCAGTGGTAGCCCGGGAGCCTCACCATTGTGAGGTCAACGGTTCGAATCTCATCTGGAGCATAAATGCTCTGGTGAGTCAGGGGGTTTTCCCGATGGCGTGTTTCCTCCTGGGAGGGTAGGGCCACCCTGTTTTTCGGGTGGAGTTACTTACCTTTCAAAAAAAAATTTCATAGTTACTTTTAGACATGTTTTGTTTTTCGCTTATAATTTTAAAAATATAATGTTTATTACAATTCCAAATATACTGTTGTGGCATGCCTATTTTTATCTATGTTTCGATGTAAAAAAATTTCAAACCCGATGTGGGTATATAATATATTTTTATTTTTTTAATTTTATTTTGTGTTTCTTAACGTTCATTTTCACAGCGACGTAATTCACTGTTGTGTCGTGTTTATTCTATCCATGTTTCGGTATATATTTTATTGAAAGTCGAGCATGATCAAATATAATATGTTTTTGCTTTTTTATCTTCTTTTTAGAATTTGTAGCTTGCATTAACTATATGCTGGCATAACTTTTAGGTTCGATTTTGTATTACTTACTTTTTATTTTTAGATTATGTTCTTGCTGCATCGCGCGTTTCTCTCTTTACTTACATCAAACCATATATCTTTTTTATAAAGTATGAGTGTTTTAAATTTTATATGTTAGTTAATATTTTAGAGAGCATTTCAAAGAAAATTTGTTAAATAATAAAAGAGTTACAACACTTCTAATTTATATAAAATATTGACGGTTAGATTTAAGTAAGGTTACCTATATATATTGGGTAGGTCATGGTTTTATCTTTTGGTTAAAGCTAATAATATCTTTTTGGTTAAAGCTATATATTGGGTAGGTCATAGTTTTATCTTTTAATAAACTAACTTTTTTATTTTGTGTTATTTATTCATTAAATCTAATAATGTTATAAATAATATGGTTAGATTTAAGTAATTGTCGATATATTTTTTGGTAGGTCATGGTTTTATCTTTTGGTTAAACATAATACTTTTGTAAATAAACTTTTTTATTTCGTAATATTTTTTGCTAGGTCACATTTTATATTTTCGTTAAACTAGCTTTTTTATTTCGTAATATTTATTCGTTAAATCTAAGTAAATAAACAATTTATTTTTTTATTTTGAAATGTATATTTTCCCTACTGTATCACGCGAGTGAAAACTTGCTAGCTTTAAGCATTTGAATACTATCAGTTTGGCCATTTGGTGCAATGGTAGCTCCAAGACTTCCCATAGTGGAGGTCTTGGGTTCGAATCCTGGCCACAGCAAAAAAGGGGGTCTGTGGCCAGGTCAGGGGGTTTACCCAGTTGGGGGGTTCCTCCTGTGGTGGACTGCCCTGGATATTCTAGGTGTTGCCCCGGGGAAACCCAATTATCCTAGAATATCTAGGTGTTGCCGTTCAAAAAAAAAGAAGCTATAAACTAATAATTGTACTAGTGCTTCGCGGTGGGAGCGTGGTCGCTTTTTCCCTGCATTACGTGGCAGGATTTTGATCGTTATCGGTTCGGCACGTCGAAAACCATAAAATAGAGCACCGATAATACCAAAACACCGGCAATGATGTTGTTTGCTCATAAGCGGATAGGTTTGTCACGGTTACGCAACGTTAACCTCACTCGCTATAGTGTACAAAACAAAACAAAACAAAAATATACTCGATTTTGAATACAACTCCGTTTAAAAAAATATACCGGTACATTCTAAAAAACTAAAATCTACCGTGCGTTCTATTTTTTAAAAAAAGTTAAAGAACCAAAGCTATTATAGAAAAACGAAATTAATAGAAAATCAAACGGGTTAAAAGCGTATATTATATATAATACAAGGGGTGAAAATAAAATTTAGAAAAAAAATATATAACCACTCACAAACTGTCATTTGGACCAACGGTGGCAACCTACTGTTCACTCCAATTGAAATTGTATAAAGGTATAGAATGTTCCCTTAAACCACTAAACCAAATTAAATATCCCGTAACTAGATGTATTGAGAGAATGAGCAATCCTCGATGAATTAAAATTTGGTGTGTTTCGTTTCTTCTTTTCTTAAGATTCACAATTCTTGGTTTTGTACAAACCACTCCCAAGTGGAGTGTAAATCAAGAACATTGCATATAGACTTATAGATATAAAATAAAAACCATAATGTTATTATTTATTTGTTTATATATAAAAAATGGAATACGGAGGATGATGGATCTTTTGTATTTGTTGGTTGATTTTATTTGACGAGAAAGTGGGATTTCAAAATAACCGAAATAATTTTTCGGTTAAGTGCCACCAAAACTGTCATATATTGTAACTAGAAAATGCATTAAAAACAATGGGATTTGTGGCCTATTGGTAGAGAAAAATCCTCTAGAAACATTAAGGTTTGATGAGGTCATTGGTTCTAGTCCCACTCCCACATGAATAAAAGAAATTTGTCTTTCAAAAAAAATGCATTAAAAACATATTCCTCTTTAGTTACCCATGCGTTCAAGATTATTGACATGATATACTTTCACACGGATTAACATGTGAATAATTATACACAAATTCGCTAATTTTCTAATCAAATCATATAAATATGCCCAGATCCACAAGCTCTTAAATTTATGCTAGGTTGTGAGAAAAGAATTTCAGATCCACATTCATGTTATGCATTATCTAGAACACTTCTCTCACAAGTTTTTAGTAGTTTTAATTGTTACGTATCGGTTTTAATAAATATAAATTTGATGGTTGCTAAAAAAAGATATTTATAAATAAAAGTCTTTTTATGTATGAAAAATTATGTTTATATATCAACCTTAAAGTACTAAGAAAATAAAAACTGATGATATATTTATCCAGTTTAGGAACGAATATGCTACTTGACTCAAATACTAAACATGGGTTGTTCATTGTGTAATTTTGTACCATCCATTCAGGTTTGATAAAAAGAAGTTGAAATCTCAAGTTAAACATATATTAGCATTTCCAGAGTTTATTGAACGTAGTTATCTAAAGCTGAAATCTTAATCTCTCATTGGTCCTTCAAAAGTTGGACATAGAATGCAAATTTGCTCAGACGGAACTGAAGACACAAGTTGCAGTCCCATTTAAAGCTAAAGACTCAAGTGCAGCTCATATCTCAAAGCAGAAATTGCATAAATCTAGATATTTTCTCATGCACAACGTCTCGAACTAAACACTTGTGTAATAAGTATTCAGACTATACTAGAAAACACATTGGAAGCGCCCATATCATCTTCAACAAATTTAATGTCAGAAACAATTATTCAGAATCAAATGAGTTGTTAACACCCTTTTTAGCAAATGCTGAATCAATGACCTATGTATTGTGTATAAAGTAAGAAAAACTTCTAGACATGTGTCATCTACAAAAACCTCATATTCTACACTGGCATTGTACGGCTTCATTCTCCATTAAATTAGAATATTCTTAGTGAATAAAGGCAGCACCCTCCTGTAATTTGAATACTTGGGATACTTCCTACTGTAGTTAGAGCGAGTCTTTTTTTAAAGATCTCATATGTTCTTTAAGATCAATGTTTGAGTTCTTAGTATTGTTGGTCTGGCTTTGATTACAAACTGATAACACTATTGATTCTACGTATTTCATGGGCATATAATTTAATATGATATGTTAAATCGCAATTGACCGGTATTAGATGTTTATCCATCCCATTGCTAGTTACAATTTCTCGTTGTATTCCATATTTCAAATCAATGGGGAGTATATGTTTAACTAATTAATGTGTGTTTTGTGTATGAACTCTCTTTCTAATAGGTTTAGGGAATCAGGACCTATTTTATTACAAAATAAACACACCAACAAATCATACAATGTGAAAGTTTCATGTTCAGTCTCCAACTTATTACTCGACTTGTGCTTAAATAATATTTATTGAAGAAATAAGATGTTTACAAATGGTTGGTTGATGCTTACTCTTAGCTTGCTTTTCCAGCTGACCCAAACAAATGCATCTTGTCTGCAATGACAGCTTTCATGGCTTCCTTAGCAGCAGCCATGACATGGACAAGATCTGTCTGAGGGCTTTTTAGGATGTCCATGTAAGCCTTCCTTACTTCTGTGTTCACATTAAACTTCCTAACTCCTAGTTTTATGCAATCCTGCAAATCATTTTCGCACAATCAGATTCGGCCCATTCATATATCCCCTTCAAACTTGGTATAATACCAAATATACCCATTTTCAGATTTATGACATTTATACTCTTCCCTTAAAACTTGCATTAAGATATGAGAGTTTGAAGTGTAAGGAGAAACATTAGGGTATAATGGCCATATTAATTGCATTAAATGAAATTTTAAGTATTTTTAATGGGTATATTTGATATTAATTTTTTTGGTTGGTAAATATGATATTATACAAGTTTTCAGGGGATGTATGAAATTGCCCCAATAATCAATAACAATAGGCATGTTTAGCTGGAAAATGTGACCAAAAAATGAAAACTGCTTTTTGATTATTCCAATTGGTCAAATAAGCAATTTAGATGTAAATCTTGACCAAAAATAGGCAAGTAGCAATTAAAAATCAACATCCAAAGTTAAAAACAGCTGAATTTTTATTTTTGGTTGAAGAGAATACTCTAATCATAACGTGTACCTGGACAAGTTCTTTACGCAATCCTGAGGCTCCATGGAGAACAAGAAAGACTCCATTCTTTGAAGCCAATTCATAGAGGTTCTGGTCAAAAGCAAAAAACAAAAAGGTTATGAAAATAAATTCACTGTTACTGTTTGTTTCATGTGCAAATTATAACATATTCAGGGCAATTTGTATATTCATTTTAATGTAGCAATTTCATATAACCAAAAAAATTAATAAAATATATACTCATTCAAAATACTTTAAATTTCATATTCACCCATTTCATTAAATACAATTTATAATATGACTATTATACACTTACCTTTCTCCTTACACGCCAAACTCACATATCCTAATGCAAGTTTTTCAGAAAGGGGGTATAAATGTCATAAATTTGAAATTGGGTATATATGATATTATGATTTTTTGTTGGATAAATATGATATTAGTCTTGAGGGAGATGTATGAAACTATCCCTAATAATGTAATTAGATAATTTTGGGAGAAAACCATATGTAACTTCTTCAACCAAATTCAATGTAAATGTGATTAATAAATACTCTACCTTAAGCAAATCAAGTCGAAGCTTTGGCCCACTTGCAGGGTACTTTCCATGAACATTACCGATACACACTGCCAGAGCATCAATACCTGTCTCATCAATGAATTCTTGAGCCTGCAATTCATATGGAGTAAGAATGTAAGACTAAAGATTATATATATATTACGAGCTCCTGTAATGAAACATTAAATTGAACCCGGCCAAGAATTACACACACAAACATATACATATACAGGGGGAGAATCAAATAAGAAGTAGTTTTCCGCTAAGAAATCTAAGAAATGACAAAAACCTTAAAAAACGATATCAAACGAACTCCGATTGAGCTAGATTCAGCGGCGTTGGAACCGTCTCGTCGAACTCTACCATCTTAGCTTTTAGGGTTTAGCTTTTAATGTTTAGATTTTACGTATGAATTTTAGGGTTTTAGCCTTATGGTTTAGCCTTAGGGTTTAGCTTTTAGGGTTTAGATTTTATGGTTTAGGTTTTATGGTTTAGGTTTTTTTTTTGGGGGTGGGGGTTTAGGTTTTTGGGGGTGGGTGGGGGTGGGTTTAGGTTTTTGGGGGGTGGGGTGGTGGTTTTAGGCTTTTCGGGGTAGGGTTGGAAGGGGGGTTTAGGTTTTTGGGGATGCGGGTGGAGGGGGGTTTAGGTTTTTGGGTCCGGGTTAGGGTTCGATGAGACGGTTCCAACGCCGCTAGAATGAGCTCAATCGGAGTTCGTTTGATCCACTTCTTAGTATTTTCTTAGCGAAAAACCACTTCTTAGTGGAACCGTCCCCTACATATACATACATACATACATACATACATACATATAGAGAGAGAGAAAGGTTAAAATACAAAGGCCATTTAGCGTAAAAAAGCTACGAAGGATTTTGGACCATTGATCAAAGATGGCACGTCAGCAATTGTTTTAAGCGTGAAAATGGCGGAGGGGTAAAATTGGAATAGCCTATAATTGTTGACTTTTTTTCAAGTTCCCTCATATTTTTTAAGCGCATATAACTTTTTGTACGACATTATTTGTTTTTTTAAATTTTACCAGAAAATCGAGCATTTTATTATCTTTAATTTAAGTATAGTCTTCCTATACTTTTATTATAAGAAAACGACATTTTTTTTGGATGTCGATATGTTGTTCGTATAACATGCGTAATTATCAACGTACATAGTTGTATAACATTACTTGCGTAATTATATACATAGGTTGCGGACGGATTTACCCCTCGCCCCAAGGACACGTGTTGCGTTCTAGTGGCTTCGTAAGCTTTTAGGCCTATGAACAATAACCCTCCCCTATATATATATATATATATATAGGGGGTTCAAATAAGATGTGGTTTTCGCAAAAAAACTTAAGAAATGACAAAAACCTTAAGAAACGATATCAAACGAACTCCGATTGAGTTCATTTCAGCGGTGTTGGAACCGTCTCGTCGAACTCTACCATCTTAGCTTTTAAGGTTTAGATTTTAGGGTTTTCGCCTTAGTGTTTAAATTTTAGGGTTTAGGTTTTTTTTGGGGGGTGGGGGGTTTAGTTTTTTTGGGGTGGGTTTAGGTTTTTTTTTGTGGGGTGGGGTGGGGAGGTTTAGGTTTTTGGGGGGTGGGTGGGGGTGGTGGTTTTAGGCTTTTCGGGGTGGGGTTGGAGGGGGGGTTTAGGTTTTTGGGGTTGGGGGTGGAGGGGGGGTTTAAGTTTTTGGGGCGGGTTAGGGTTTGATGAGACGGTTCCAACGCCGTTGGAATGAGCTCAATCGGAGTTCGTTTAACCCATTTCTTAGCGTTTCTTAGCGAAAACCCACTTCTTATCGGAACCTTCCCTATATATATATAGGTTTAGGTTTTTGGGGGTGGGTGGGATGGGTTTAGGTTTTTTTTTGGGGGGGGGGGGGGGTGTTAGGTTTTTGGGGGGTGGGGGTGGTGGTTTTAGGCTTCGGGGTGGGGTTGGAAGGGGGTTTATGGGGTGGAGGGGGATTTAGGTTTTTGGTGGCAGGTTAGGGTTTGATGAGTCGATTCCAACGCCGCTGGAATGAGATCAATCGGAGTTCGTTTGACCCATTTCTTAGCGTTTCTTAGCGAAAAACCACTTTTTAGTGGAATCTTCCCTTATATATATATATATATATATAGGGGGAGGATCAAATAAGAAGTAGTTTTTCGCTAAGAAATCTAAGAAATGACAAAAACCCTAAGAAACGATATCAAACGAACTCCGATTGAGCTCATTTCAGCGTCGTTGGAACCGTCTCGTCGAACTATACCATCTTAGCTTTTGGGGTTTAGCTTTTAGGGTTTTAGCCTTAGGGTTAAGCTTTAAGGGTTTAGATTTTAGGGTTTAATTTTTTTTTTTTTTTTTTTTGGGGGGGGGGGGAGGGTTAGGTTTTTGGGGGTGGGTGGGTTTAGGTTTTTTTTTTTTTTAGGGGCGGGGTTGGTTAGGTTTTTAGGGGGTGGGGGGTGGTGGTTTTAGGCTTCGGGTGGGGTTTAGGTTTTTGGTGGCGGGTTAGGGTTTGATCAGTCGGTTCCAACGCTGCTGGAATGAGATCAACCGGAGTTCGTTTGACCCATTTCTTAGCGTTTCTTAGCGAAAAACCACTTATTAGTGGAACCTTCCCCTATATATATATGTATATAGGGGAAGGATCAAATAAGTAGTTTTTTGCTTAAAAAATCTAAGAAATGACAAAAACCTTAAAAAACGATATCAAACGAACTCCGATTGAGCTAATTTCAGCGGCATTGGAACCGTCTCGTCGAACTCTACCATCTTAGTTTTTAGGGTTTAGCTTTTAAGGTTTAGATTTTACGTTTGAATTTTAGGATTTTAGCCTTATGGTTTAGCCTTAGGGTTTAGCTTTTAGGGTTTAGATTTTATGGTTTAGGTTTTTTTTTTAGGGTGGGGGTGGGGGGGTTTAGGTTTTTGGGGGTGGGTTTAGGTTTTTGGGGGTGGGTGGGTGTGGGTTTAGGTTTTTGGGGGTGGGTGGGTGTGGGTTTAGGTTTTTGGGGTGGGGGTGGGGTGGGGTGGGGGGGTTTAGGTTTTTGGGGTGGGGGGGGTGGGGTAGGGGGTTTAGGTTTTTGGGGGGGTAGGGGTGGTGGTTTTAGGCTTTTCGAGGTAGGGTTGGAGGGGGGGTTTAGGTTTTTGGGGGTACGGGTGGAGGGGGTTTTAGGTTTTTGGGTCCGAGTTAGGGTTCGATAAGACGGTTCCAACGCCGCTGGAATGAGCTCAATCGGAGTTCGTTTGATCCACTTCTTAGGATTTCTTAGCGAAAAACCACTTCTTAGTGGAACCATCGGAACCATTCTCAACCACATATTTCAAACAAGGAAAAAACAAGCTAAAAGCTAAATGATAAATGCTAAAAACTAAACCGTAAAGCTAAACGCTAAAAACTAAACCCTAAAGTTAAATGCTAAATGCTAAAAGATAAACCGTAAAAGCTAAACCCTAAAACTAAATGCTAAATGTTAAAAGCTAAACCGTAAAAGCTAAACATTAAAACTAAACACTAAACGCTAAACCGTAAAAGCCAAACGCTAAAATCTAAATCTTAAAAGCTAAATGCTAAACACTAAAAGCTAAACCGTAAGGGTAAACGTTAAAGCTAAACGCTAAACGCAAAAATCTAAAAGCTAAACACTAAACGTAAAAAACTAAAAGCTAAACCCTAAAGCTAACCCCTTAAACTAAACCATAAAAACTAAATCCTAAAGCTAAACCATAAAAGCTAAAGCTAAAGTTAAAACCAAAACCAAAACCAAAAAAAACAAAAAAAGAAACAAAAAAAAAATATTTTGAATAGGAAAATAATTCAAAACAAAGCTTTCAGCGAAGCGGTTAGAACGTAATAAAAGTATGGACTAGGTCGCGGGTTTGAGTCTAAGGCAGCAGCGCCAGTTTCTTTTTTCTTTTTTTTTCTCACACAGAATGTGTGGCTGAAAATGATTCCCCAGTTCTCTCTTTTTCCTTGGTTATATATATACATAAATATATATATATATATAGATATAGATATATATACAAAGGTTGTAAAAATCGCGATTAATCGCTAGTCGGAAAAAAAGAGAGGAATTTTGACCTAGTCGCCCAATTAATCGGAAATCGGCCCTAATCGGAACTAATCGGAGCTAATCGGCCCTAATCGCAACTTTCCGGCGAAACTCTAAGAATTCGGGTGGATCTCTAGAAATTCCGGCCAGGTTAAACTAATTTCTTTATTAAACTAATTTGTCATATAAAAATGTGTATATACATATAATTTTGAAAATTACATACAAAAATGTGTGTATATATATATAAATCTGAAAATTACATATAAAAATTCCAATCAGATTAATCCCTAGTCGATACCCACCGCCCGACTAGTACCTAGCGAGTATATATATATATATATTATACTCAAATTAAAGACAAAAAAATGCTCGATTTTATGGTGTAATGTTTTGAAAAAAAATGATAATGTATGAAAACCACTCCCAAACATAGTGTTACGTATATGTAACAATTATCATTTTGTTAGTATTACATATACGTAAACACTATGTGTCACGTATATGTAACATTATTTGGTACGTATATGTAAGACTCATCATTTCCGTATTTATGTTCAAGATATATGTTCACGATACTTAAATACTCTTTTAACAATTAAAAGGAAAAATAATTTATAAATTACGTGATTGTTTGATAGTGGTTATCATTTGAACCCTTCCATATATATATATATATATATATAAAGATATTTATCTCAGCAGCACTTTCAATCCAGAAATTCTCAAATCTTCAAAACTTGATAAAATCGAATAATTGTTCCAATAGGATTAATCTAGAGTGATAACTAAGCAACCCTATACAATCAATTCACCAATTCAAACACTTAATGATGTCCATTTTTTTAAAACTGAGATTTTCTGTTGTAGATGACTGTATGCCTTGTAAAAAGGGCAAACATCAACGAAAATCTCACAAGCCCAAGGCCCAAAACTCAATCGATACCCCTTTAGAGCTCTTACACATGGATATATATATATATATATATATATATATGTATGACAACTTAGAAGCAGATTTTTTAATAAATTTTTTTTTCAGTTGCTACAACAATATGAACAATATATCATATCTTTATATATATATATATATATATATATATATATATAATATAAGGTTCAAATGATAACCAATGTTTATGTGATAACCATGATAACCACTATCAAACATAGTGTTACGTATATGTTCCAATTATCATTCTGTTAGTGTTACATATATGTAAACACTATGTGTCACGTATATGTAACATTATTTGGCACGTATACTCCTAGAGCGTGGTTTGGTCGGTTTTCTGGGAGAATTTGGGATGGTTCGTAGTACATATGATTATTCTGTATTCTTCAAACATCATCAGGGGCGAAGGATTATTGCAGTTGTTTATGTGGATGACAGCATAGTGACAGGGGTTGACGAGGTCGGGATTACCAATCTCAAACAGTTCCTATAGTCTCAGTTCCAGATTAGTGACCTTGGTCGACTTTGATACTTCCTTGGCATAGAGGTATCTCGTTCACCACAAAAAATACTCAACGGAAGTATTTCCTTGACATGTTGACTGAGTGTGGATTACTAGGTTGCAAATCAGTAGATAGCCTAATGTTTCCTACTGGGAAGCTCCTTCCGGAGGACGGAAGCCCGTTGAAGGATCCTAAACGATATAGACGCTTTGTTGGAAAACTTAACTATTTGACAGTTACTCAACCAAATATTTCATTTGCCATAAGTGTTCTGAGTCAGTTCATGGCCAAACCATACAATAGACACTGGGATGCCGCTCTTCGTATATTGAGATATCTTAAGACCACACCTGGATTAGGGATCTTGTATTCTGACCAGGGCCACTGTCGTGTGGGTGCTTTTACAAAGAAAGGAGATGGAGAATATCAGGTTTCTCTAATGCTGATTGGGCAGGTTGCCCTATTTCACATTGGAAGAGCAAGAAGCAACACACGGTATCTAGATCAAGCAAGAAGCAATGGAAGAAGTTACTTCAGAGATGATTTGGAATCGTCGTCTTCTCAAAGAACTCGGGGTTGTTTCTAATGACTTGATGAGGTTATATTGTGATAATCAGTCAGCTATACACATAGCCAAGAATCAAGTATTTCATGAGGATGAAACATATAGAGGTCGATTGTCACCTTATCAGGGATCGTGTGGTGGGCACTCAGGCTGATCCTCCATCCATCCAACCGGTTCATGTCAAGATAGAATTTCAACTCACATATATCTTCACGAAACCACTTCGAAAGGCACAGATAGACTTTATATGTAGCAAGTTGGGCATGATTAACATCTATGCCCCGACTTGAGGAGGAGTGTTAATTGTAAATAGATATTAGTTTAGGCCCATTTCTCTTAGTCCATTCAGGTCTAGCCCATGGGCCATTATTTAGGGTTTTTACCTCTATAAATAGAGAACCTCACTTGTAATATTGTACCTTTCATTTTTATACAATACCAATTTACAGGGAAGAAATACCTGGTTTACATCAGTCAACTTTGCTTCATAGTCTTGTACAGTCAAATCATCTTCGGTTCCAGATAATCTACCTAATTCAGCTTCCACCGCCATACCCTTTGCATGTGCTAAGGATGAAATGTATTTTGTGTATGAGATATTCTCTTTGAAGGGTAGGTGTGAACCATCTACCATGACTGAATCAATTCCCTGTGTATGGATAAGAAACTAAATAAATAAACATAAATAATTTGACCACTACAGAAAATAATCTTGAGAAGCCAGCATACCAACTCAAGAACTTCCATTAGTTCTTGCTTGGAACTACCATGATCATAATGCACAGTAACAGGCACCTGCGGGAAATATATTTATTAATATTAATTTTTTTTTTTTTTATTTAAATAATATTAACCTCCCCCCCCCCCTTCTCCCCAACCACAAATAGGGACCATTGAAGAGGAGAACTTTTCATTCAGAACACTTACCATTGCTTGTTCAGCAGCAGAGATGCAGCATGCCACCAATGCCGCCCCTCTTTGCTTTAAAGCACCAGGATGGATCTGTAAAAGAACAATGCTATAGATTTCTGACTCGTAATAAAGACAATAGAAAAATAATTGCTGTTATATGACTTTAAATTTAACTTTCATTTACTTATTTTATCAACAAGAAATGGTAATAGAAAAATAATTGCTGTTATATGACTTTAAATTTAACTTTCATTTACTTATTTTATCAACAAGAAATGGTATATGTATTGTAAAGAAGCTATTAACTATACATTAACAAATGTGTTGGGATATGGTCCGGAAAGAAGTCCGGACATACCCCAAAACCCAGGCCCGGATAAATATTCACAAAAGTATAGTGACCTACAGCCGGGCCTATGAACTCAAAAGCCGGGCTTTAGTTAGAGACCCGGCAAACGGGCAAGGCCCGGCAATATCTAGGAGAAAAAGATAAAGAGCTAACGGTAAAAGGAGACAAGAATCTACACATCAGAGTACGAACCAATCAAGATAGGAGGCCCGAAAGTGCACAAACCATTACCAACAACCTTAAACAATGGTCAAAGCATTACATATCTAGGCCAATAAGACAAAGATACGCTCCAGGCTAAAGACAAACAATCACCAAGTATAAATACCCCATCAAACCCAAGGTGATGTTCATGTTCTCATTTATTCCTCATACTTACTCCATACTCGTATTTCTCATTCACACCCTATACTTACTCTCACGCCGGAGGCTGGTCACAGCGACACCCCCCGGGGTCCTCACTGTGACGAGACTAACGGTGTTCTTGTTTTGCTAGATCAAGCTCAGCAAAACCCTTCTGGAGACTCTAGGAGAACCTGACCATCCGAAGATCTTGGAGTTTACAGTGGCGCCATCCAAATTGGATCAACCCTAAAACCAACTCAGCTAGAAAAACAACGTGAAACCCTAATCCCACACAGTCACCATGTCAAACCAGCAGCAAAATCCCTCTCCAGCACCCACTCCTGACGTATCATTGAAAGGAACGTTGTCCGTTGAAGGAGGGGAAGGTAGAGAGAAAGAATGCCAGACGAAGGAACCCTTAGAAAATTATGTTTTGGTGGAAGATGCATTGGATGACTCTGATCAAGAAGCATCCGGTGCAACAGCTCAAATCACCCTAGAGTTCGTCCAGAGCAACCGGGATAAACTCCGGGCGGAGCTAGCAGCTCTGGACAGAGCAGATAAGCTCGCTGAAGTTCGAACAAAATTGGTATTTGATACAACTAAGGAAGCAAAAGACAAAAACAAACAGCTGGAAGGCCCGGCCGATGCTGGAGTAACCCGGCAAGGCAAGCAAAAAGAAGACAACATGTACGCGCCAACTGAAGATGCACCCAACCTACTAAACCAATTGTTGACAATGCTCACACCACACTTGACGGCCGGTAAGGCGGCGGGAGCGGACAACACAAGCAACAAACCCGATAACGGCCCGGAGGGGAAAAGAGCAGAGAATGACCTAACCAAACCTTATAGACCGGACCACCTGGCGGAACAATCCAAGTTTATTACTCGGCTGACGGAGGCACCACTCCCGGCTAAGCTCAAAATGCCATTGTGTATTAGTAAGTACGATGGCAGCCAAGACCCGGAAGACCACTTGCACACCTTTAATGGCGCGGCCCACGTCGAGCAATGGTCTCTCCCGGTCTGGTGCCACATGTTTGCTCAGACATTGACAGGTCCGGCTAGGGTATGGTTCGACTCCTTACTCGCACAAAGCATAGATAGCTTCATCCAGTTGAAAGAAAAGTTCCTCCGCAATTTCGGCCAACAAAAGAAAAGGTTCAAAAACGCCAACGAGATCATGCACATCCGAAGAAAGGAAAACGAAAGTGTAGTGTAGTATATGGAACGGTTCATTAATGAAAGTTTGTTGATAGAGGACGTTCCAGAGCAAATGAAGGTGAGCAGCTTCATTAATGGAGTACAGCACACACAGCTGCAAGAAAAATTGGGAAAAGATTATCCAAAAAGCTTTGACGCATTAATGGATAGAGTACGGGCATTCATCCGGGGCAAAGATACGTCTGACAGAGCCAGGGAATGGGATAGCCGGATCCCACGACAGGCGAGCAAGCAAACAGATAGCAGGGGAAGCAGATACACCCCGACGAATGGCCCTACCCACATATCTCGACCACCGATGCCAGAAAGATCCAGGTACCCATCCCACCCCGCTACATCATTCAGTCCATACTCGAAGCAATCATACAATAGCGAAACAAGGCACGGGGGAGAAAGGCAGGAGCGGCCATTTGATTTTACAACCCTTACAAAAACACCAAGCCAAGTCCTGGCCACAGAACGGGTCGGCCAAAGTTTCCAACCACCTAGACCCGTCAGACCCTGGTCGTGCATGCAAGATTCAGGCAAATTCTGTGAATTCCATAAAATAGGGGGCATAACTGTGAACATTTAAGAAGGGAGATAGAGAAGGCGGTGAAAACAGGAAAACTGTCTCATTTGATTAAGGAAATAGGTCAGCAGGGCAGCAGAGACAGAAAGCCCGACGGAGACAGGCAAAAACCACCCTCGGAAGACAGAGGAAGAGTTGAAATGGTGCACAAAGGGGAAAGTTCAAAGCAAGAAGAGGCTGGCCGTAAAAGAAAGCCATCGCCACTGGAATCATGGATGACACAAGCCATTTCTTTTGAATCACTAGCAGACGAAGACATCCAGGAGGGTCCACTAGTTATCTCTGCAAACGTGGCAGGTCATCGTATTGGGAGAATCCATGTAGACGGAGGCAGTGGGGCGGAGATCATGTTCGAGCACTGCTTCAGACGCTTGGATCAAGACTTAAAAGCTAAGCTAGTCGCGGACCATCTACCGCTGGTGGGGTTTTCGGGAGAGAGAGTGCTACTAGTAGGCAAAGTAACTCTGCCTGTCACCTTGGGGGAAGGAGACAGGTTCCATACTGTCAACCTAACTTTTTCCATAGTACGAGCAAATTCTAAAAACATCATCATGGGCAGTCCGGGAATAAAAGCCTTCAGGGGAGTAGTTTCCACCAATCACGGAATTATAAAATTCCCCACCCCAAAAGGTATTGCATCAATTAGCACGGTTGTAGAGATAGTTGCTGCATTAGATAGAACTAAGGAAAGCCGAAACGAGGAAGAAGAAGCTTGGATGATGAATGGTGATTTCACAGAGTAAACTATCAAAGTGGGGGCACGCCTATCCAACAAAGTGAAGACAGATTTGAAGGAGTTACTCATCCGCAACATGGATGTATTTGCTTGGGAGGAGGCAGATATGGAAGGTATCCCGAGGGATCTGGTAGAACACAAGCTTAACATACATCCCACGACCGCTCCAATCCGACAGAAGCGGCGAAGTATGGGCCCAAAACGCCGTAAAGCTGCATGCACGAAAACCAAAAAGTTACTACAAGCAGGAATAGTGAGGGAGGTCAAGTATCCATCTTGGATAGCAAACCTAGTTATGGTAGCAAAGGGAGACGGATCGTGGAGGATGTGCATAGACTTTAAGGACCTCAATAAAGCAACTACGAAAGATTGTTACCCTTTGCCAGAGATGGAGATGAAGGTAGAAGCCCTGGCAGACTTCCCAATAAGGTGTTTTCTGGATGCATACAAGGGATACCACCAGATACAGATGGCCCCGGAAGATAAAGAAAAAACAGCTTTCTACACGGACGAAGGAGTGTTTTGCTACACCAAAATACCCTTCGGCCTAAAGAATGCAGGGGCCACCTACCAAAGATTCATGGATCAGACTTTTGCAAAACAGATCGGTAAGAATCTTGAGGTCTATGTGGATGACCTGGTAATCAAAAGCACAACAGAAGAAGGAATGATCAAAGATGTAGAGGAAACTTTTAAAACACTCCGAAAGGCCGGCATGCAGCTCAACCCAAAGAAGTGTTCATTCGGGGTGGCAGAGGGCAAATTCTTAGGAGTAATGGTGACTAGAGAAGGAATTCGTCCAAACCCGGAAAAGGTGGAAGCTATAGCTAAAATGCCCTCCCCAAAGACGCTAAAAGAGGTGCAAAGACTGAATGGACGACTGGTGGCGCTGAACAGCTTTCTATCCCGGATGGCCGACTGGTCACTCCCATTTATGGGAACGCTAAAAAATTGCCTCAAGAAGAACGAATTTGCGTGGACGGCGGAAGCAGAGGCGGCGTTCCAAGAAATGAAAGCTCACCTATGCAACCTACCAGCACTAACAACACCCAAGTCGGAGGAAACGTTGATCATGTATTTGGCTGCATCCGCAAGTGCTGTTAGTGCAGTGCTCATGACAGAAAGAGAAGAAGTCCAAACCCCAATCTATTTTGTTAGCAGAACACTTAAAGATCCGGAAACTCGATACCCGGATATGGAGAAGTTAACCCTGGCACTAGTTTACGCATCTCGACGCCTTCGACGATACTTCCAGGCTCACCCAATCAAGGTACTAACCGATCAACCCCTTCAAAGGATCCTAAGGAAACCCGAATATTCAGGAAGGCTAGCCACGTGGGCAATTGAATTAGGAGATCATCAAATCACCTACTGCCCACGAACAACATATAAAGGGTAGGTAATTGCAGATTTCCTGGCAGAACTGTCGGAAACCCAGGAAAACAAAATGGATGTGTCAGAAGAAGAAAATGAAAAAGTCGGGGAACAGGAACCATGGAAGCTCTTTACGGATGGGGCTTCCAATGATAAAGGATGTGAAGCAGGCTTAATACTGATTAGCCCGGAAGGCATAGAACTCACTTATGCACTCCGGCTAAACTTCAAAAGCACTAACAATGAGGCAGAATACGAAGCCCTTCTTGCAGGGCTCCGTATAGCGAAGGAAATGAAAATAGCCCGGATAGAAGCACACGTAGATTCCATGTTGGTGGCAAACCAGGTCAACAATGTCTATGAAGTCAAGGGTGAAGAAATGAAGAAATACAGAACTAAAGTGGAGGAATTAACGACCAATTTCAAGTATTGCAAAGTGACGCACATTCCAAGGAGCTAGAACAAAAAGGCTGACGCTCTAAGCAAGCTAGCTTCGGTAGCATTCAGTCATCTAGCTAAGGAAATTCGGGTGGAAGTGCTAGCCGAGCCATCCACGACAGAGAGGAATGTTGAGTCAACAGAAACAAAGGAGGGAAGGACGTGGATGTCCCCTCTGCCAGATTTCCTGAGAGAAGGAATCATCCCACCAGACCAGAAGGAGGCACGGAAGGTGCAATGCAAAGCCCTTAATTATGCAGTAGAAGATGAACAATTATACCGGAAGTCCTACTTAGGCCCCATGTTGAAATGCGTGGACCTGGATGAGGCCAACTATGTGATCAGAGAATTGCACGAAGGCATCTGTGGTATGCACTCGGGACCAAAAGCGATAGTAGCACGGGTGATGAGAGACGGATACTATTGGCTCGGGATGTACAAAACAGCAGTGGATGAGATCCAAAGATGTGATAACTGCCAGAGACATGCCCCGGTAAGCCGTCGTCCTTGCATGAATTTAATCTCAGTAACCTCTGCGTGGCCTTTCTTCAAGTGGGCCATAGACATTGTAGGACCCTTCCCAGAAGCGGCGGGAAGGGTAAAGTTCCTTATTGTAGCAATCGACTACTTTACCAAGTGGATCGAGGCAAAACCACTGGCAACAATCACAGGACAGCAAGTGCAACGTTTTGTATGGGAAAACATAGTTTGCAGATTTGGAATACCAAAAGAGCTGGTAAGTGACAACGGAAGGCAGTTTGCAGAAAATCCGTTCAAAAGCTGGTGTGCTGAACTGCAGATAACACAAACACAGGTGTTCTCTTCTGTTAAACACCCTCAGTCCAACGGGCAAGTGGAGCGGGCCAACAGGAGCATTGTGGAAGGGATAAAAAACCGTCTCGAACCCAAGAGCCACAGCTGGGTAGAAGAAGTCCCACATGTACTTTGGGCTCACCGCACCACACCAATGACCAGCCACGGAGAAACGTCGTTCAGTTTAACATACGGTACTAAAGCAATGATCCCAACAGAAATAGGATCGCCAAGCCAGCGAACCTAGGCAGAGGAGAGAGGAAATAAAAAGGACCTAAGGTTCCACTTAAACCTGCTGGAAGAACGCCGAGAAATGGCTATCGCCAGAGAAACGAGATACAAGAAGGTGGAAAAATACTACAATAGTCGCGTAAGAGGAAGGAGTTTCAAGCCTGGAGAGTAGGTGTTGCGGGACAATGAAGCAAGCCTACAAGAAGACATTGGCAAGTTGGGACCCAGGTGGGAAGGCCCTTACCAAGTAATCGAAGCTAACACCAGGGGATCATACAAGTTGGCCAAACCGGATGACACACCTATCCCCCGTACTTGGCACGGGATGCAGCTAAAGAAGTATTTCATGTAAGAATGAACGTCCTAGCCGATGTTATTTCTAGTCTTCTTACAACGGCTTTAGGCCTTATCTAATGAAAATCGTGTTTTTTCTTAAGAAAAACATCACATTAGGACACTCAAATTCGTAAGGCTATCCGGCCGGATTACCCCCGGATAAGTCACCAGAAACAACTTGTGCCCCTTGCCAAGGGCATAAGACTTAATCAAATTCGTAAGGCTATCCGGCCGGATCACCCCCGGATAAGTCACCAAAAACAACTTATGCCCCTTGCCAAGGGCATAAGACTTAATCAAATTCGTAAGGCAAAATCAAGTCGGTGGGTAACTGGTCAAAACGAGTAAATCTTTTATGGGTGGGTCTAGTTGGGTTGTCCAAAAATTTATATTTTTAATTAATAAAATTAGTTTATCTCATATGACTTTAAACACAATGTTAAGAAGGTTTTAAGCATTAAGTATAAAATTTAGGAGATTTTCTACTTGTTTGGCCCATTTGTTCTATTTCCTTTGAAGCTAATTTTTATGAATTTACCCCTTTGCCCCATAAAAGATAAAAAAAAATATAACATGAATCGATCCATTCATAAATAGTTGGATCAACTGCCACCTATATGACTGTATTTACAATAAAATGTATGGCGTTAATGAAAAAAGAGATACAACCATTTTATAAAGAGTATACAAAATCTGTATTTACAAGCAATGGTCCATGAAATTTGGCCATGTTGAAATTAACATAAAGCTTGTATAAAGAGTATACAAAACCTGCAAAATAGCTGGACTTTTTAGCTCTTCGGCTGCAGCGATAACTGCCTCAACCCCTTCAAGATTATAAACATTGAATGCTCCAACCGCATATCCTCCCCTTTCTGCATCCTATACATTATAATATTTGGAAAAAGAAGACATACCCAAATTAGGAACATGACTCGTTAAATAAATACAAAATGAAAATTATATGTTGCTTGTATAAATAGTTTTACCGCAAGAAGCTCTTTAGTTGATGAAAGTCTGACTGGACGAGCCCAACATTTGACCACTTCGGCTAATGCCTTGCTGTCACCAACGTTTCCTAAGGAGCATATGTTTGACAAGCGTGGTATCCAAAAGAATATTCCAAAAAACATTAATAAAATAAGGATCTTTAAAATTCAGCATACCTGGAAAAACAATATAGGGAACTCCTGGATGCCTGCTTTCTGGGCCCAGCTGCCACAAAGGTACACCAGCCAATGCTTGCCCCACTATTTTGGCACGTTTTGCTTCTAGAGCTTTTGTAGCGATATCTGATGATGTAATTCCACCCTATGAAAACAGAAGCTGGTTAATATAAGCCACAATGGATTAGACTTCCATCATCAATCACTTGTTCCCAGTTAAACCATAAGGGTCTTTGTATATTGATTATGGGTGTAAAATGGGTTCAATAGGGCTCTATATAAAGAGAGAAATACTATGCATGAGTACCCTCCAGCAATAGGGCTCAAAATAGAGAGAAAACTGCAATGGTAATGCGTAATTTAGTTCTAAAAGTCCCAGGTCCATCATTCTTATCATATACAAATTTTGATCTCGGAAGTACCCTACAATAGAGATGCATGATCTCCATGAGTTTATGAGATATTATCAGTTAACATCTACAGAATCTTAGCTACCAGTTGGGCTGAAATTCATCATAGAATGAAGATGATTGAACTGCTTAAATTCATATACCTTTGCAAGAATGTAGCGTGGACTTGTTTTAATCCTCCTAACTATTTCTACCAGCCCAGAGCTCACCTTGAAATTGATATCCAGACTCTCATCAGGAGCTGAATTTTAATAAATAATAAAAAGTCAAAGTCAACACTCGTTCTTCTTTGTGATGGTTAATTCAAACATACTTCAAGTCAGAAATAATCCATGAAAAGCAAAATAACAAAACTTAAGACACTCACTCTTCCCGGTGATAAGTTCCCGGCTGGACATCACTAAAGTGTCATTACAAGTCCTGAGGTACACATCTGCCAGCTCTGCTGCATGACTAATTTCCTCCTCCCTCTCTTCTGCCGACTTCATTGCAAGTTTTTCAACAGAAACCTATACAAAAATGCATGATATCTATTCTTTACTGAAAGTTCGTCACAAAATTTACAGCTTTTTATCAATCACCTCAATGGTTCTCAGATTAGGATCACATTGTAACTTTAGCTCTTCAACCTGTAGATTTCAAAGATATTAGGAACAGATAATATTATCTAGAAGGGAAGAGGAACATCAATTCCTATGAAGACTAAACCTGCTTTGTGGTCTTTGGGACATATGAACCCACAACAATAAGTCCACCACTTTTTCCTTTACTGATTCCAAGATCTTTAGGCAAGATTGGATCTTTTGATATAATTCCAATTCGAGCAGATACAAAACTAGCAGCAGTACGACACAGGAAACGTTTTCCTTTCAATTCTGCCTGTCACAGGCCGATAAATAAATGACCTTTTAGCATTTCACATATTTTTATTAAAATTATATGAATTTAAACAGAGAACATAATGGAATTTCAAGTACCTGAACCATACCAGCTGCAAAGACAGCCATGTCTCTGTCGCTAACTGCATTAACTATACATGTGGAACCCTGTTTTTACCAGCAGAAAGATGAAAAAAAGCTATTTACCACACATAGCCCCACAACTTTATTGCATTGTACATATAAAAGTTTGTGGCTTAAACCTTCTGTAAACTGCAAAGATGCTCACAGACAGCTGTCGGTCCTCCATTACGTAACAACTGAATAGAAACTGATGAAACACTGCTAGCCGGTATACGTCCCCTAGTTTTCTCCTCAACCCACTGGGATCCAACAAATACAGTTAGAAACATTCAAATAATGGTGCTCCTTTTAGCAGTTTTAACTCCATGTGGGCAGTTGGGAAAAGGTTAAGCAGATAGACCTCACGCAAGTTTGAAGATTTATAACCAAACGAAGCATCTTTAGCAAACTCGGTATCTCCTGCAGGGATAAGCCTATATAGGGCAAGATTGTACGGTATCAGTACTCTTGTTTTACTTAAGTTGTGTGATTAAAAACAATATATATCAAAGTTTAGTACCTATCAGAATCAGCAACATAATGCACATCATCAATGGTGAAACGACCTCCTTGCAAGAAAAAGGGGCAAATGATCCAAGCATCCATTTCCCCAAGTACTGAAACAGCTGCATCTGGTTCCTGTAAGATTCAAATGGAAATGCCAAAATATAAACACATTTTAACATGTTCCTTATCTTTGACAAAAATGTTCACTTTCACCTCAGGAAAATGTCCTCTTAATGTGGAATCACCGCGTAATACTACGGTGTAGTCATTGTTTCCCACTGACTTTGCTGCAGTACGTAGGTTTTGGCAAATATCTTTTATTAGTGTGCTTGCCTGCATGAAGAACATATACAAAATGCATACTTGAATATTCAAAGCCAAGAAAACATAGAATGTCTAATTTTGGATGGATGTGTGTTACCTTATCCGAGCTCAAAGCCCGGGAGTTTGTCAGGATAAAAAAACATTTAGGTTTACTTCTCCACTGTTCAACAAGTGACTCAACATTCCTTAAAAATAAATGATACAATAAGATGCCAGATTATCAAATATTATGTATTTATAACAGAATGTAGGTTAATACTTCAAAGTAAAGTGGCAAGTGCTCACCATTCGGTCAATACATCAACATCATGGACTGTTTGAGTTCCAGTTGGATCATCATCCAAAACAACCAAAGTCTTTAAGTAATTATCCAGTCTGTGTATGTCATCCAGTGGATCCAGTGCCCACTCAGATGGAAGAGATTCTAAGGCCTTTTTTTTATTAATCACAGCGAGTTTTCCTTCAACTTTGACACCTGTTAGTGTCTCGTAAACCTGTCCAAAGAATAGAAATATATGTGTTGATCGTCATATATTATTGAAGAACAGGATACAGTTACAAATTAAGTACTGGGATGGCATAGAGATGTGTGATAATCAGAAGTCAAATATAAGGAAATGGACCTTATGATTTCTACTATGATTATCAAATTCAATGCATATGCTCAAGCAACTTACCTTCACAACAGCTGAATCATCTAAGCGTCCCCAGCCAGAAGCAGAACCTGTATGTGGGAAGACTCGTTACCATTTTCAATCATTTTTGTTGAAGGTAAACTGGTATTGTATTAACTGAAAAGTGTATTTTACAAGTGAGGGGACTCCTCTATTTATAGAGGTGGAAACCCTAAAAGGAGGTCCATGGGCCAGAACTGAATGGACTAATACAAATTTTTCCATTTTCAATTGGTTCAATACCAAAAATAAAAGGATGATTACTATGTGGCAGGTAAACGGGCAACAAACTGCGCCGCAACCCCCTTTTGGATAGCAAAACCGATCCTACTAAAAACAAATCTTTGGGTCTTAGGGGCCGAAAAATTACTAAGCATGACTCGCTAAACCATGTTCAGTAATTCCACAGCCTCCGGGGCTAGGAAACCAAATGTATCAAAAACGAAAGGGATAAACACGTGTTGATTCTCTAAACAAGCTTTCTCGTGTTTAGCAACTTTGCCTGCTTCCGCCTTCAGCGCAGCCTGGCCCGCAACAAACCTATTTTCCCTAAACCCCACAAGAGGGGACACTCCTGTAAGGTCCAGGGTGCCTAAAAATCGCTAGGCGGCTCGTTAAGGCCTAATTTTGGCCTAGTCGGTCAATTAGTCGCTAGGCGGGCCTAGGCGGTCCTAGGCGGGCCTAGGCGGTCCTAGGCGGGCCTAGGCGGCCAGATTCCGGCGACACAATCCGGCGATAACCTGAAATTTCCGGCCAAATTCCGGCGAAAACCTGAAATATCCTGCCAAATTCCGGCGAAACCTTTGGTGTGGTTTAAAAATGAACATTTTTATAAAAATTACATATAAAAATGTGTATATATATAAAAAACTGAAAATTACATATAAAAATTTCAATCCGATTAATCCCGCCTAGGCCCCGATTAATCCCGCCTAGGCCTAGGCCCTACCCCACCGCCCGACTAGCGCCTAGCGATTTTTACAACACTGGAAAGGTCTACACAAGCGTGTTTCCCCCTGCCCACCCAAACACAAGAATATCAGTTGGCCGTAAAGTAAACCTCTCTTCAAGCGGATCTGTCAGGAAGTTCATGGGGGCCTTCGTTTTAGCAGAAATTCCTGCCCGCTTAAGAACATCCTTTTTAACAGAAATTCATGTCTGCTTAAGAACATCTTTTTTAGCAGAAATACAAATGGGCCTAAGTTAGTATTTACAATTAACACTCCTCATGTTAGAGCATAGATGTTAATCATGCCCAACTTGCTACATATAAAGTTTATCTATGCTCTTCGGAGTGGTTTCATGAATATATCTGTGAGTTGAAACTTTGTCTTGACATGAACCGGCTTGATGGATGGAGGATTAGCCTGAGTGCCCACCACACTCTCTGTGTTTCGTCCTCTCACGAAATACTTGATTCTTGGCTATGTGTAACTAACACAACATAATCTCATCAAGTTACCAGAAACAACCCCTAGTTCCTTGAGAAGACGACGAATCCAAATCATCTCTGAAGTAACTTATGCCATAGCTCTATACTCTGATTCAGCACTTGATCTAGATCCATGTATTGCTTCTTGCTCTTCCAAGACACCAGATTTCCTTCAACAAATACACAATATCCAGTTGTAGACCGTCGTAAAATGGGGCAACTTGTCTTTGCCCAATCAGTATCTGAGAATCTTGATATTCGTCCATCTCCTTTCTCTATAAAAGTATCTCAATACACAAAGAGCGGCATCCCTGTGTCCAATGTATGGTTTGGCCATGAACTGACTCAGAACACTAACAGCAAAGGAGATATATGGACGTGTAACTGTCAGATAGTTAAGCTTTCCAACTAGCCATCTATATCGTTCAGGATCCTTCATCGAACTCCCGTCCTCTCTGGAAAAAGCTTCCTCGTAGGAAGCATTGGAGTATCAACGGGCTTACAACCAAGTAAGCCACACTCAGTCAGCATATCAAGGACATACTTCCGTTGAGAGAAAAGTATTCCTTGTGGAGAGCGAGATACCTCTATGCCAAGAAAGTACCGAAGTCGACCTAAGTCGCTAATCTGAAACTGAGACTTAAGAAACTGTTTGAGCTCGGTAATCCTGGCCTCATCATCTCCTGTAACAATGATGTCATTGACATAGACAACTGCATAATCCTCCGGCCCTGATGATGTCTGAAGAATACATAATGATCATATGCACTACGAACCATCCCAAATTCTCCCATAACACTAGAGAACCAACCAAACCACGCTCTAGGGGACTGCTTAAGGCCATACAAGGAATGACGTAATCTGCATACTTTCGATGCCTCCTCCTCAACAACAAACCTAGGTGGTTGCTCCATATATATCTCCTCCTTAAGAACAACATTAAGAAAGGCGTTCTTGACATCAAGCTGGTGAAGCGGCCAATGATTAATGGCGGCGAGAGCAATACAATGCGTACAGACGGCATTTTGGTAACCGGGGAGGATGTCTCATCATAATCAATACCATATGCCTGAGAATAACCCTTAGCAACCAATCGGGCTTTCAGTCGATGATGAGAGCCATCAGAGTTAAATTTAACCGTGAAAACCCAACAACCTACAACACGCTTTCCAGTAGGAAGCGTCTCAAGATCCCATGTGATTAGCCTAAAGAGCCTCTATTTCTTCTTCCATAGCATGTCTCCATCCTTGGTGAGCAAGAGCTGTCATCACATCCTTGGGAATCGGGTAGGAATCAATAGCGGTAGGAATCAATAGCAGTAGTATAGGCATGGGACTCAAGTGAGAGGTGGGAATAGAGTAATGGGTGGGGTGTCGTGGTTCCTTACGTAAAGGCAATAGGTATATCAGGAAAGGGTGCACCAGGAAGGTTATAAACATGTGTGTCTGGTGTAACAGGAGTAGTATCAAGTGTCTCAGGCTCAGGGGTGGAACCGAGGACATACCAGGGTCATGGTCCGGTTATGAATCAATTATCTCTGTTGTCTTATCCTTATGCCGCCTGGCATATGTGAAAATCAATGGTGGAAGCTCTGTCGGTAGGCCAGATGTAGCAAACCAGGACCAGGGGATATAGGAATGGAAGGAACAGTGATGGACGCGGGTAAAACAGGATCATGAGGAAACAGGTCAAACAACGAGACAGAGGACTCGGGAAAGTAAGGACAGGACTCATGAAAAGTGACATCAGCACTGGTAAAGTATCGACGAAGAAAGGGGTTGTAACACCGATACCCCTTCTGAACATGGGAGTAACCAAGAAAGACACAACGAATGACCAACGGGTCAAGCTTAGTGACCCCTGTACGATGGTCATGAACATAAGCCGCACATCCAAAAATTCGAGGAATGAGGGGAAAAGGAGTTCCTATAGGATACAGGGCAGAAAACGGGGTTTTACCATTAAGGACAGATGAGGGCATGCGATTAACTAGGTGGGCTGCAGTAAGAACAGCATCACCCCAAAATCGATGAGGAACATGGAATGAATCATAAGTGTGTGAGTAACATCCAACAAATGGCAATTCTTGCGTTCAGCAACACCATTCTGTTGAGATGTATATGCGCAGAATGTCTAGTGAATGATACCATGTGTTTTGAGATATGTAGAGAAATCAGTGGACAAATATTCTTTTGTATTATCAATACGAAGAGTTTTGATTGATGTGTTAAACTAATTTTGGACATAAGAATGGAATTCACGAAAGATCGAATTGATTTCACTACAAGATTTCAACAAATAAACCCAAGTAGTACGAGAATAATCATCGATGAAAGTAACAAAGTACTCAAAACCCAAAGAGGTTTTGACAAGGGGAAGGACCCCAAACATCAGAATGCACAAGTTCAAACAAATGACAGATTTTACTGGACACTTTTGGAGGATAGGGACGCCGGGTATGTTTACCAAGCTAACACGACTCACAATGAAAATTGTTTGGAACAGAAAAATCCGGTCTCATATGCCTTATAACCGCTACAGAGGGATGGCCTAACCGGTAGTGAGCATCGCTGATATTAGAATCACATATACTTGTCGTAGGGCGTGGCAACGGGGACATAAGGTAGAGACCTCCTGATTCAAAACCGGTGTCAATCACCCGCTTTGTTCCTAGTTCCTTAAACACACAATGGGTAGGATAAAACGTTACTTTACAGTTATTTTATTTAGTAGTCTAACTCACTGAACAAAGGCTGGTAGGAAATTTAGGAACAAATAGGACAGAAGTCAGGTTTAGGTATTTCGAGTTACCAATGGATTCGATGACTCCAACAGGGCATGAGGAACCATCAGCAAGTTGAACAGGTGGGTGAGAAGTATCATGTAGGCTAGTAAAAATACCTCAATTCCCAGACATGTGATGGGTGGCTCCATAATCAATCACCCACGATGAGTCAAGGCTAGAAAACGTACTTGGGTGTGCCAAGTTGATTTGAGGACTAGGCAATAAAGAAGCAAGCAACCGATGGAGCAAATAATACTCCTCCTTGGTGACTGTATAGGTGTGAGCAGTATTCTCTTTGTCTCCCATTTCCAATGGGTTCAAGAACAGCAGCTGACAAGTCAAGTACGGGACAGAAACAGTGGTTCTGGTAAGATTCTGGACTGGAACACGAGCAGAAACGTCAGGACAGGATTCTTGTAAAAATAAGAACTGGAACAGATTTCTCTTGTAAGAACAAGACAACAGGAAAGCACGAACAGCAATAGAAGCAAGACATAAAACAACTAGCAGCAGGTACGTGGCGTCAACAAGTCTAGTTAATAAGCAAACGCATGAACACGCAGCAGGCAACAGGTTTAAACAGGAACAACTAACCAATCAACAGGCTCAAAGACAAGCAGTAATGGTTCTCGAACAGTAAGGGCAGCGGAAACAAGTCTCAGACTAGGACTACAAAACGGAATGGGTCTGACGTGAATGTTAATCTTTCAGGTGATAAACACAAAGTCCAGCTGTAAATAGTACTTATCGACGGAGAACAACATATTCGTGACAATAAACAGGAACAGAAATGTGGTAAAAAAGTGGTAAAATGGCGGTAAACGTGGTAAACCATACCTCAGGTGTTCCGGGAACAAAAAACAGTACCTAAGGTGTTTCGGGGACAGAAAACAGATCGGGCGATTGATTCAGTCAAATTCAGGCGGCCAACGGCAGCGGTTGACAGCGGCAGTGGAGGAACAGATGGTACATGGTCGGTTGGAATTTCCAGACGAGTGCAGTGGTGCCGGCGGTGAAATCTCACTCGCCGAAAAAACTGTCGAATCTGAGAGCAAAGGTGGCGGCGCGTGGCAGATTCAGGTGGCGTGTGACGGTGGCAGTGGTCCGGCAAGATTTTTCAGGGTAACTAAATCGCTACATTCTGAGAACAGTGGTGGCGGCGGTGACTCGAAACAGTGTCTCGAAAAAAGATTTCGAGATAACAGCGGGGTACGAGCAGGAACCGGAGACTAGAACGAGTCACGGGATGGAAGCTGGAACTTCAGGTTTGGCGCAGGAACTTGTGACCGGAATGGTGACGGGACGGAAGCAGGATGCCAGATCTAGATTCTTAGCTCTGATACCATGTACGCTGGTATTGTATTACTAAAAAGTGTATTTTACAAGTGAGGGGACTCCTCTATTTATAGAGGTGGAAACCCTAAAAGGAGGCCCATGGTCCAGAACGGAATGGACTAATACAAATGGGCCTAAGTAAATATTTACAATTAACATTGAATAAACTATAGAACGAATATTGAGACAGACAAATAAATAGAGGATACTAACTGAGGTAATGAGATAGGATTGCATAAACTTTTCATTTCACCAAACCTAAAAGTGCTTAGGAACTTTTAACATTTTTTTTAATTTGTTTTCTTAATTATTTTATAATCTATACAATCTTTGCTCATCCAATCACCTGACAAGAACAACTGGAGTGCAACAGTAGAAATGTGAAGTGGAACTCTACGAGATGCACATTCACTAGCCACAATACCCTGAAAAAAAGGAGGTAAATAAATGGCGAGTAAATACACAACTTATTATTATATGGTCACTCTTGAGTAAAAAAAGAACCGAATAGATGGCTATGGTCAGACCAGATCCTTAACGAAGATATCAAGTGCAGATAAGGGGGTATAATCATTGTCCACCATGTGCGGACCACGATTCTCAAACATCCTGCAACCATAAAAAAACAGAAGTTTCACAAATTTCACACAAAGAATGAGAACATCAATCTTATTAAGCTGGTGTGGGCCATTAATATCAATCCTAATGTTATGTTATCTGTGTAATTTACTTGGTGTCTGGCTTGTGCTTGGTATTCGCCACCTTACTGAGGGAGTGATAAAGCTACATGAATAGTGACTATAGGGCCTACCATCTACTAGCCTAAGCTTTAACTTCAGTCAGTTTCTTAACAATTAATAAAGCAGGATAAACAGTCATACCAAGATGTTCCTTCACTATCTTTTATGTCATCAAACAAGATTCTTGTATCTAATCCCAATCGAGCTCCAAAGGCCATTGCTTCAGCTGCTGATGCTATATGAACTCCAGCTAGCAGTTGATTCACCATCTTTACACCACTATAGAACAGAGAAATAAGTTAATAATACTCCCTTTTACGGTGATTGAAATAATACATATTTGTATGTATTTGACTTTATAACAAAATTAATGACGACGTAATGATGGGGAAGTGAAAAGTCACCCTAGGCGTACCTTCCAGCTCCACAACCCCCTTTTATCACATATAGCTTCTCACTTAACGCTATTAAAATGAGAAGGCACGCAAATTTTTTATATTATTCATAAAAGTCATTGTAATAAAACTTAGAAATGAAAGTTAAAAAAAAACGCTTATTGCCTGAAAGAACTGAACCAGCATGCTCAAGAGCTTCATCTGCACCTGATGCCATAATCTGAATAATGTATGTACAACTCAGAGAGTTTTACCCAAAAGGCTTAGAAGTTACAACAAGTTAAGCTTGATGATATACTTTTGAAAGTGGGATAAACTCAGTAAAAGAAACAACTTACGCACCGTCAGTGTTCCTTCAGAAGCCCTTTTGACACCACCAGATACAGGGGCATCAATAAGTTTCAAACCCTTGTTCTCATCTACAGTTTGTAGCAGAAAGATATGTGTTCAAAAAAGAGGCTTGAAAGCATGACATGATTTTTAAATTAACATGGATATTTGATTGTTTAGTGAAAAGATAATCAAACACCAAACGTAAGAACCTACTTTGTAAGCGCAGCTCAAGGCGACTGATAAAAGCAGGAGAAACTGTGGATGACAGGACAATAGCTGATCCAGATGGAAGAACTACAGAATAGGGAGAGACAGGTCAGTTCAGCTCACAAAACTGTAGATTGTATGTAGACGCACCTGATACGGCCCCGTCAACACCATATAGAACACTTTCAGCTTGAACTTCATTTGTGACCATCACAATGAGAACATCGACATCTGAAAGCAAAAAAAAACATTTCACTATCATGCTCTTACAGTTCAACATGTTGCAAAAGTTAATGAAGCAAAACCTTGAATTTCTTCTGTTACCTTTTGATACTTCTGCAGGAGAGTTGCCAATCAGACCACCAGCGTTTTCAAACCTAGATAGAGTTGGCTTATATACCTGTTAAAGAGAAATCATGATTCAACACTACATTAATTTTCCTTGTTAACCGAGGGGCAGGGCAAGAAAGAAGTGTTACATCATATCCTTGGACACAGAAATTGGATTTCAGAAGATGAGATGCCATGCCGAATCCCATTGCTCCTAGACCAATAAAACCTATTTTATTTGGTCTTTTGGACTTTGCACAAAGTTGATTTGCCAATAATTCCGGATTGTAAGTTTCTGCATTAGCTGCATTCATAATTTGTACTCCAAGTACTCTTTCCCAAACCTGCACCAGAGAATTGATGAATACTGAGACATCAATGAAATACCAATGTCATGTGTGAGGGGAATTAAGCAGAGGTGACAAGTTGTAATATTTATACAATTTCAATAATAAACCTGTTTAATAAAATGACATTATAGATGGGTTTCAACCCATTTGACCAGTTCCCTTCTTACCCAACTATTTTTTTGTTTTACCCGTTTGACCCCTTAGAGAGAACACAGCCAAGATTGACCCATTCACAAGTAAATGGGTCCAAAGTGCCACGTATAGAATGAAGTATATGGGGGAACGCTAATAGCAGATAGATGATAGTAAAAACTTAACCTTAAAACCATCAAGACCATCTGCATCTGCGTGTCTAGAGCCTGTTGAATATGCACGCAAACAACAATCACTGATTATTCATTTGGTTTGAAGCATTCATACAATGTAAACCATACCTGCTAGGAATTGTTGATGAGCAGCAGCCAATAGTGGAAGAGGAAATATAAGTGACTTGGCAGTGTCCAAAACTGTCCCCTGTAGTTGAATAAAATTAATTTGGAAACAGAAACAAAAACTAGATAAAAGACAAGACTGTCCCTCCCCAACCCCAAAAAGAAAAAAGATAAGGCATCTTTTATGTTCTAAAAACTTAGCAAGAAACCACTAACCAATAGGTAATAGAAAAAAGGTAGAGGCGGCAAGATGGGTGAGTTGGTAACATGTAAAAAACTAAAAATGAGTTTGGATCGAATCAGATTATTTTTAGTATAAGATAAAACGGGTGAGCTTGGGTTGACCAGAAAACAATTATTGGTCCATGTTTTAGAAAAATATATATGAACAATTAATGCATTAAATAACAAAAACAATATTTTTGCAATAATAATAAAAATCTTTGAAAAAAGCTATTTAGAATGGATTTAAAATACTCTTTCAGCAACTTGCAACCTGTTTGACCCATTTGAGCCCTTTGAGATTGAAAATAACCCAAACCAACCCATTCGTAAGCAAATCCGCCAAAATCGCCACCTCTAAACTAATCATAAAATGGAGAGAAAAGAGATCAGGCAAAGAGGAAGAGAGAGTAACCAAGTAAAACCTTAAGAATGTTAATGTAAGGCATCTGTCAAGATTGATAATTTTAGAAACATGTGTTATTCTATACATTTCATGTCAAAGTTTATTCACATTCCTACCATTTAATCTGCAATTGACTATTCAGACAATGTTTTATAATGCTCTAGAAAAAGAATATTAATTTTGATAAAAAACCAAAAGTATCCCACAGCTGGTGATGTCAAAGAAAAGCAAATGTGAGAATGTTTCTTTAGCCTCTCCTGTAATGTTTCTATCAGTACTCAGTAGATATGTTATTTGAGGGCCTTATTTCAACAATAGAGGGGTGTGTCCCTCTGAAATGAAATATGTATTATCTTTTCATGCATACAAAACTTGACTACAAAAGAAAAGAAAAAATAAATCTTAGCATCACGCAAATTACCAGATCTTGAGCAGAAACATTTAGGAAATTATACTTGATTTGATTCCCCTGTAACAAATGGGGGATGTAATTTTTGAAAATCCTGCATATACAAAAGAAAGATACCTAATGATGAAGCAAGCAAATATCAAGCTCATGCGGTATTTACTAAACAAGTGCAAGAAAGCACTAAAATCAAAACGCAACCACAAATATTCAATAATTAATCAGGCATGATCAACTAACCCCCTAACCATAGTTATATAGGTTTACTGATTACAATTTACAAAATTATAGATGAATTGAAATACAGATTTTAGCTTGGAACATAACTACACTCGTCACACGCATACCATGTACAGATGGGAGAAACAAGGTTATATATTCTCTGACTTATCTACTTAAAGCCATAAATATCTCACTTTAACGATTTATATTATTTTCCAAACCAGTTGATGATCATTCCTAGTCACAAACATAGCTGATTAAGACCCAGCGGATTGTGATCATGTCAACAGAAGAAAATTGTAATGCATAATAAGCATTGGATATGATACTATGTATGCGTGTCTTGAGTCTAAAGACCTACGGCTATTATAAGGTTCAAAATACATTAGAATGAACTATATTGGATGATATCAATTTAAAAAATAAAATAAAACGGCATGTTAATAGTTATCGAATGTACCATGAGTTTCCGGCAGCATTTGATATAATATCATACAATATCCAAGGATGAATACCAGCTTGAACACCAAGAGAAATGGCCTCCACAGAAGAAACAAAATGAATCCCCTTAAGCAACTCTATTACCATCTTAGAGTTCCTGAAAAGAACAAGGAACCACATCAGCAATCATAGAAATCAAATGTCAGTCATAGAACTAGCTAACTTTAAGTCTAGGTGGTTCCAAACTACATTCAAGGACTTGTGAGATCTTTACAAGCATTCTTAACCCTAGTTATTAGTACAACTAATTCAATTACTCTCCTTCTTCAATCATATGCATTGATATCCATCAGTCGCTACAAGCAAGCATTATTTTGTAACCCTAATTGAATTAATTATAGATACATGGTGGAGGAATTAATTGAAGCAAATAAGACTGAGAAAAAGGCTAGATCCAAAAGTAGGGTTTTGATTATCGACAGTTAAGTCACAAATTCAATGATATTAAAATGAAACTACCTGTCGGAGCCGGTGGTATGTGCGACGGGATCCATATCGAGGGAAGAATTCCGATTGAAGATGGAGAGATTTAGGAGTTCAGTCGACAGAGCTTGCAGCAAGTTTCCAACTGGCATGGACGAAACAGGTCAAAGAGATGGAGTAGCTGACTAGGTGTCGGTTCATGACGCACGTGATCAAATCTCTTGTAATTAAATTTTAATTAATCATCTAAACTATAATAATGGGTTTTTCTGATTACACGACTTTTCAATTACACCCTAATCTACTATATTAATTAGGTTTGACCGTATTTAAACCAATCAAAGTTAAGTTTCATTTAACTAAAGAATGTTAATAAATACACTGTTTTACTATCACAAAGCCTTCTGGTGGAATGGTAGCCGCATGGGTTCGAGTCTTGTTTGGGATAAATTGTTTCAGGTTGAGCCATGGGGTTTTCTCATTTGTGGGTTTCCTCATAGGTGGGTCCCGGGTTCGAGTCCGCTGCGGTTACAACTCATTGGGGAAGACATGCATGACTCACAGGAACACCCAGGCTGCTCCCGAAGGGAGTAGGGGTTTAAGAAAGTCATCTTTAAAAAAAAATACACTCCTTTACTAGAAGATCATACGACTTTCCGTGTAAAATATAAAATTAAATCATTATTTATTAATTCTTTAATGTTAGACCATCAAATAATTTTATTTTTACTTATCTTTTGTTTTCTTAACAATAACAAAAATGTATTAATATTAACGTAAATAACCAGCAAAACAGGTGACAGAATGAGAAATTAAAAAAAAACTGATCTTTTAAAAGCCATGTTTTTTTAATATTAAAAACGTATTCTTTCGACAAAACAAAATAAAAGAAACATGCCATTAGCTACCATTATTAATGAATTTAAATACATAATAATGACGTCTATATTTTAATTTGCAAAACCAAAAATACGTATATATTAATTTAAAACAAGATAAAGATCTAATTTATAATTTATGAGGGAATTATAAGTTTATATATATATAACATTAACAAATAATCTTACTAGTCTTACTAGACTAATAAATAAAAATCTTTAGTGTCACATGTTATTATTCTAGACCATGTACCCCTTTATTTTCCCGCCCATTTTACTAAATAAACTTTCTTTCTTTTACACGCGGATCTTTTTTGGATCCGGGTCTACCATCGTAGCAGTTGGATCCATCAGTTCTAGACAACATCCGATCATTTCTTTCTACCCACTCTTTCTCTTCTCTGAGGATACTCCCAAAACCCTAATTACAATCCGTCAATTCTACACCAAATCCGGATGCAAAAATCATCATTCGTCGGAATTTCTAATGAATGAGACAAAGTCTCTATCATGATTTAAACTTATGTCATGCCATGACCTGATATCAGTCGGCGGATTGATCTACACATGACCTGATATCTTATGCCGAGCCGTTTTCGCCGCCACGTTAGAAAAAGCACGGTAGTAACGGGTAGCAGTGGTGGAGATTACCCCAATGGCTTCAGTCTTGGCCTTAGATCTACATTCACTTGATACATAACTTATCTCAGAGGTAGGTTTGTGGTATTGTTGGATGAGTTTATCATATTTATGAATTTGGTCACTATTATTGAGTTTAAGTAGTTTTTTTTGTCTTTGATTCCGGAAATATATATATCATGCGTGATTAAGTGATTATCTGATTCTATATAGTTCAATTATCACTCCCAAAATTGCACATCCATACAACCCTATCTGCGAGATAACTGTGAGTTTCATGTATTAGATAGTTAGTTATAAATGTTGGCATTGCTAAACGTCTAAATATTTTATAATTGGTGCCGAAAGGGTCTGTTGTTCATCTTTAGCAATTTTGGATAATATGATCCTCATTTATGAGGTATTAAGGAATAGAGTCAAGAATCTTATAGGATTTGATTGTATCTGACTATCTGTTACCATTTGTCAAGCAATACCTCCTTTTACTTCATTTCTTAAATAGGAAATAATTGAGATAAGAAAGGTTTGTGTTGTTGAAGAATCGTTCATCTTGACTTAGGTTGGTTGAGTTAGCAGTTAATGTAGTTTTTCTTCAAAACTTTATTGTTGTGTTTCTGTTTTATAATCTTATGTTTTTTCTTAATCTGCTAAAAACATCCACACACCCATGTTTAAGCACGTGTACTGCTATTTTATATTTTATTTCATTGGTTTCAAGTCTCTTTTTAGTTAGTCTGAAATTTAGTGTATGATATAATCAACCTCATGTTCACTTTCAAATAGACTGTGATGCTGCAAGTTTGCGAGCAGCAGAGTACACGGGCTTGGAATTTGAGCACAAACCATCCAAGTTTGATCTCATATAGAGTTATCATCATTCATATGTACAACGTTTGAATGAATAGATAGTTATTATATAGAGTTATCCACTCTCACAACCCACCCCACTCTCTCACTTTTAGACACACACTCATGAAAAAATGTCATACTATGTTTATTGATGTTTTTTGGGTCTACTTTGCAGGCAAAGCTTAATGTACATGGTGGTGGTGTGTCATTGGGACATCCTCTTAGTTGCAGTGGTGCACGTATCTTGGTTACTCTTTTGGGCGTAAGTTTTACTTTATATATATATATACAGTGGCAGAACCAAAACTTATCAACTTGGGGTCACAATAGATTTTTCTTTTTACAAATACTTCTACTACCCTACCCGCTATTATGTAGGGCTCAAACTACAGTTAAGTGACACGTTAGATAAAGATGGATTAATATTTCATTTATTCAACCGGTGTAATACACCCGTGCAAATACATTTTTTTCTATAATTACATTGCGCTATCCGTATCGGGAACGGGTATAAAACTAGCTATTTAATATTTCATTTATTCAACCCGTGTAATACACGGGTTTCTAACCTAGTAGAAAATAATAAATGAGTAAAAGTTAAAGAATATTTAGAGGGGTTTTTAATGCCTACATAGTAACTAATGAATGATTAGGCGTTTTAATGCTTAGGTAGTAATTAATGACATTGTAGAGTAGGTTGTTATAGGTTAGGGTGTAAATATGGCAACTGAAATAAAAATTATAAATATCATTAGTTAAATTGTGAGTATGAATTTTCAAACGTCCTAAACCGGGTACATCTCATAGTTGGCACAAAACATAATAACATAGTTCTTAAACCATAAACCAAAATCTAATACAGCGGAAGTCTTAAACTTAAAGCATTCGTAGTGCAAAACATTTAAACATTGTTTGAACATAAACTATCAGGAACAGGAAATGTCAGTCTTCAGCGCAGCAACCTGATGTCCATGTTATCAAGCCCTCACGGCTCCACTACTTTGCCTTTGCTTTACCTTTACTACATGTCATGCATATTAAACTTTCACATAGACAAATAACACATATTAACACATAAGCATTTAACATGGCATTTGTCACTATCACTGTCACTGTCGAGTTGTACCGAAGTACAACTCCTTTATCGTTCTTTACTTTAGCTCTTCATTATCTTTCAAAACTTGTTTAAAAGGTAATACTATACTCTTTAACTTTTTCTCTTTCATTTTATAAAAATATATAATTCTTATAAAATATTCTTTAACTTTGAAAACTATCTCTTTAACAGTATGCATGCCAGCCCAAAACCATTAGAAAAAAGGGCAATAAGAACTCACTTGACTTCTACGGGGTTTATCTCACTTAGAAGGAACTTCGAGCTAGATGGGATGCTAACAAATCTGTCAAGGATCACGAAGGGAACAAGGTTATAACCTATATGTTTCATCTGAAAACCACCTATCCGAAATCTTTTTCGGCCGAAAACTATCCAGTTAGAAATATCTTTTACTAAGTAACTATTTCGTTCGAAATCACTTGTTCTGAGAACCTTTTCGTTCGAAATCTCCCGTCTGAGAACTATCTCATTGGAAAACATCTGTCCAAAATCATGTCGTCCGAAAATACTTTTCAGATGAACAATAGTTTTCGAACCATTCATCGAGATTTCGGACGATTCATTTGTTCTTGATCAAACTCTTCGTTTTTTATCAAAGTTCCAATTTTTTTTACGTCCAAAACTTATATCTAGCTTCCATGAAGCTAGATATCTACTTTTTAGAGCAATTACAACGTAAAAATCTCATCTTTGATTGAAAAACTCGTATAAACCCTATAACCCACTTTCAAATTCATAAATTTATTTTGAGAACTATTTGATACCTGTTATCGCGTGTTCTTTCCTTCTCCACTCTCCAACAGTGCTCAGCAACGAGCTTGGGTCGAGTATGAAGGTCACGGGTGTTGGCTTAGAGCTTTCTCTCTCTACTCTCTCTCTAGAATATTGTGGTGAAGATGAAATGTGGGGAGTGGAGAGGGTGGCTGGGGTTTTACTCCCTCCCCCTCTTTGCATTTTCTTTACCCGGCCCACGGCCCGATCTCGCTCGAGCCCGTTCTTCTTTTATTCTTTCTTTATTTCTTTCCTGTAAACCGCCGTTTATTATTTGTCATAAATTTCGGGATGTTACAAGTCTACCCCCTTACGAAAGGTTTCGTCCTTGAAACTTGTCATAAGTCAAAGAGATGAGGATACAACTCTCTCATTTCTGCCTCGGTCTCCCAGGTAGCTTCCGAACCTTTCCGATGTTTTCATTGTACTTTAACCAATTGAATCCCTTTATTCCGTAACTGCTTTTCTTTTCTGTCTAGTATGGCCACTGGTTCTTCAACATAATTGAGACTATCATCTACCCCGATGTCGTCAAGTGGAACGTGTGCTGATTCGTCTGCCAGACACTTGCGTAAGTGTGACACATGGAAGGTAGGGTGGATTCCACTCGACTCATTAGGTAATTTTAGGTAAGCAACTTCACCAACCCGTGCCAGTATCTTGAAAGGTCCGACAAACCTCGGACTTAACTTCCTTCTCTTCCTAAATCATATAATCCCCTTCCAGGGAGATACCTTCAACAGTACCGGATCCCCGATATTGAATTCGATAGGTCTCCTCCTCTTATCCGCGTAGGACTTTTGACGGTCCTGTGCTGCTTTCATTCTGGCCTTAATCTGGTCAAACTTTTCGAAGGTTGTTGTGACTACCTCTAAGCTTCCCAACTCTTTCTGTCCTATCTCACCCCAACAGATCGGGGTTCGGCATTTTCTACCATACAACATCTTGTAAGGCGGCATACCAATAGTGGTGTGGTAAATGTTGTTGTAGGAGAATTCTGCCAGTGGTAGGTGGCTATCCCAACTGCCGCCAAAGTCTATGATGCATGCGCGGAGCATATCCTCCAACGTTTTGATGGTCCTCTCCGACTGACCATCCGTCTGTGGGTGATAACCCGTGCTGATATTCAATCTTGTACCCATTGCCTCATGAAATCTTTTCAAGAATCGCGATGTAAATCGTATGTCTCGGTCAGATACGATCGATATTGGTACGCCATGTCCAGACACAATCTCATTGATAAATACTTCTGCCAGCTTTTTAGATGAATACGTTTCACAGATCGGTAAGAAGTGTGCACTCTTTGTCAAACGATCCACTATAACCCAAATTGTATCATGGCCTTTAGTTGTGCGGGGTAGCTTTGTAATAAAGTCCATGGTGATACGCTCCCACTTCCATTCGGGTATTTCCATATGTTGGATCTTCCCGTATGGTTTCTGATGCTCTGCTTTAACTTGTGATCAGGTTAGACACTTGCTTACGTATTCTGTCACATCATTATTCATGTTAGGCCACCAATACTCTTTCTTCAAATCCTGGTACATTTTCGTGGTTCCTAGGTGGATGGAATATCGAGACTTATGAGCCTCGTCGAGTACTTTGGCCCTAAGCTCTCCGCCCTTTGGTACCCACATACGACCACATCTGGTCCTCACTCCATGAGTGTTTACCTCTAACTTTACCTGTTAACCGACCATTCTTTCTTTATGTTCTCTTCCTTTAGCTCTTATGTCTGTGATTTCTCTAGCTCTGTCATAAAATCCAGTGTTATTACCAACCGGTACGCCTTCACCCTAATAGGAGAATGATTCTCCTTACGGCTTAGGGCATCAGCGACCACATTCGCCTTTCCCGGGTGGTATAGGATTTCACAGTCATAATCCTTTAGCAATTCCAACCACCGTCTTTGTCTCATATTCAAGTCTTTCTGCTCGAAGAAATACTTCAGGCTCTTGTGATCCGAATCAATTGTGCATTTTACCCCGTAGAGGTAATGCCTCCAAATCTGTAACGTAAAAACAACCGCCGCGAGCTCCAAATCGTGAGTCGGGTAGTTGACTTCGTGAATCTTTAGCTGTCGTGACACATAGGCGATCACTTTTCCCCTTTGCATCAATACGCACCCCAACCCCTGTCCCTAAGCGTCAGAATATACCACCAGGTCCTCGTTACCGTCGGGTAGTGCCAACACTAGGGATTCGGTCAACTTTTTCTTTAGCTCCTCAAATGCTTCAGACTGTGCCTGACCCCATTCGTACTTCAGTTCTTTGCGTGTCAACTTTTTCCAAGGCGAAGCTATTTTCGAGAAGTCCTGAATGAACCTTCGATAGTAACCTGCCAATCCTAGAAAACTTCGAATTTCGGTCAGCGTCTTCGGGATTTCCCATTCTTTTACTGCCTCTATCTTAGCCGGGTCAACCATTATGTCATCTGCATTGATAACGTGACCTAAGAATTGGACTTCCTTAAGCCAGAACGCGCATTTAGAAAATTTGGCATACAAATTTTCTTTCTGTAGTGTCTCTAGTACCTCTCTAAGATGACAAGCATGATCACCTTCACACTTCGAATAAATAAGTATGTCGTTTATAAATACTATCACCGACCTGTCTAGCATCAGTCCACACACCTGGTTCATCATACTTATGAATGTTGCTGGAGCATTAGTCAAGCCGGAAGACATCACGCGGAATTCGTAATGCCCATACCGCGTGCGAAATGCCGTCTTTGGTATGTCCTCTTCTCTGACTCTTAACTGATGATATACTGACCGTAGATCGATCTTGGAGAACCATTTTGCGCCCTGCAGTTGGTTGAACAGATCATCGATCCTTGGTAGCGGATATTTGCTCTTTACTGTATGCTTGTTCAACTCTCTATAGTTGATGCACATTCCCATGGCACCATCTTTCTTCTTTACAAACAGAACCGGAGCACCACACGGAGAAATGCTCGGCCTGATAAAACCTCTATCCAAAAGTTCTTCCAACTGTATCATTAGCTCTTTCATCCCTAGAAGCGCAAGTCGGTACGGTGCTTTAGCCACGGGCTGAGCACCTGGCACTAAGTCTATCTGGAACTCTGTCTCCCGGTCAGGTGGTAACCCAAGTAATTTCTCAGGAAACATCTCCGAAAAATTACATGCCACTGGTACGTCTTTCACCTTTACATCATTGTCTATCACATAGGCCAGGTAGGTCTCGTATCCTCGCCCTATATACTTCTCTGCCTTTATCATCGATATGACGTTCGTTAACGAGCCGTCGCGATCCCCGTAAACCAAAATCTCGCTACTGTATGGAGCTTTGATCTGAACTATCTTTCGTCTACATACTATTCGAGATTCGTTGGCAGCTAACCAATCCATACCCAAAACTATATCGAACCCTCCCAAGGTTATAACATACAACCTAACTGGGAATCTATGGCCATGTATCTTTATCGTGCAATTGTCTACTAGTTCTATTACTCTTGTAGTTTTACCCACATCAGTCTCTACAGTGAAAGCCTGTTCTATTTTAGTGACTTTGCATTTCATTCTTCTACATATAGAGGATGATATAAAACTCCTACTAGCACCCGAATCAAACAGTACAGAGACAAAGGTATGATCAAGGATGAACGTACCTAACACCACATCTGGACCACCTCTAGCTTCCTCTTGTGTCAGTGCATACGCTCGGGTCCTTGCCTTTGGCTTTTCGGCTTCTTTTCCTTTCTCGGTGCAGTAGCTTTGGGTTTACGACAGTCCCTGGCTATGTGGCTAGGGGTCCCACAGTTATAGCATGACTGTGCCCTGGACATTCTCGGGAGTAGTGCCCAGTCTTTCCGCACCTGTAGCAGATATTCAAACCAACTCGACACTCACCAGAGTGCTTCCTTCCACACTTAGCACGATCAATCCCATCCTCAATCTTCAGCTTCTTCGTCTGCGGTCCCACCCACTCTTTTGCTGGCCGCTTAACGGCATTAGTCACTTTCTTTTCAGTTGGAAGTGGGTTCGCGGATTCGAAGTCATCATATACTATCCGAGCAAGTGATACCACATATTCAAAGCTTGTAGGAGCATTTGCTTTAACGTGCACATGAACCCTATGTGGCAATCCCTTTATGTAATACTTGATCCTCTTCTCCTCAGTGTCCACCAGATGTGGAACCAACTGAGCCAACTCATGGTATTTGGAGGTGTACTGGCGATGAGTCATACTATCAACACAGAGCCCCAGAAACTCTTGCTCAACTCTGTCAATCTCGTTCTGCGGGCAGAACTTAGTTATTAGCAGTTTTTTCATGTCATCCCATTTCATCTTTTTCATATCAGTAGATGACTTGGTTCTCTCAATTGACCTCTACCAACTCAATGCCTCATTAGTGAATGAGTGAGCGGCAAACTTGACCGCTTGATCATCATGGCACTCACTAATGTTTATCACACCGTTCATCTTTTCTATCCACTCGAAAGTGGCAACAACATCTTTCCGTCCATCATACTTCGGTGGGTCACACCCCCGAAAGGACTTATAATTACAACCTCGAGTTGCCATTTCATAATCAGAATCATCACTGTCAGTGCCTTTAGTTCTCTTGTTGCTTCCCTCTTTCTTATCTTTCCTCCCTATATCAAACTCTTTGAGGGCCTCGCCTAGTGCTTCCGGTAGAACTTTCTTCAAGATTGAAGTAACCGCTGCCGCGATAGCTTCTTTCATAATCGGTTCCAACTCAAGATCCTCGTTATGAGCATCGTCATGAACCGACACATGGTTCCCACTGTCATTATGCTCCACGTGCACCGATTCAGTCTCGTTACGGTGGTGTTCACCTTCCTCATGCCGTGTTCGGTTACCTGGCGGTCGGCCTCGACGATCAGTACGACCCCTAGTGCGACCACCTCTCTGTAACATCCAAGATTTTCTGGTATTATTTCATTTTATTTTATACAATAATAATACTTTATTTCAAACTCGTACTTACCACATTAATTAACATTATAGTGTATATCAATTCAAAATTTCGAACTTTGCATTAACATAATAAATTTCTATTATATATATACACTTTGTTATGACAAATAATCATGTATTTACACCCTTTCCTATATATACATATGCAAGTATATATATATATATATATATATATTTGATTATTTTAAATAATTCATTTATACCATTTATATATTTATAGAAATAGTAACTTTTCTTTATAAATTAATAAAGCATATAATGTTTAGACTTTTATAAATAGTATAAAAATATTTATATAAACAATTAAGTTGAATCTTAAAACAAATAAAAAGTTAGTCTTGAAACCCCCTTGAACATTGGAACCCTCAAATTTTGACCCCATTCAACCCCATTTGACCTATTTTGACTTCTGAAAGTCAACAGGTCCGAGATTGATGAAATTCAACATCCAAAATCAATCAACACGACTGATATGGACCTTCCATGTTTACCAAATCTGCTATCGACCACATCCAGACTCAATCCACATCCCAATTCGACAAATTCTCGCGACCAAATTCAAAATTCAAACGACTTGACTTCTCAGGCTCAAAACAAAATCAATTCGACACCAAATCAAACAATTAACGCGGTTTAAAACCCGCAAATCACGCTCAATCCACTCTTATATGATTCCAGACCGCATTCGCGAGCCCATATATTTTAAAAATCCGTTTTATTTTATACAATAATAATACTTTATTTCAAACTCGTACTTACCACATTAATTAACATTATAGTGTATATCAATTCAAAATTTCGAACTTTGCATTAACATAATAAATTTCTATTATATATATATACTTTGTTATGACAAATAATCATGTATTTACACCCTTTCCTATATATACATATGCAAGTATATATATATATATATTTGATTATTTTAAATAATTCATTTATACCATTTATATATTTATAAAAATAGTAACTTTTCTTTATAAATTAATAAAGCATATAATGTTTAGACTTTTATAAATAGTATAAAAATATTTATATAAACAATTAAGTTGAATCTTAAAACAAATAAAAAGTTAGTCTTGAAACCCCCTTGAACATTGGAACCCTCAAATTTTGACCCCATTCAACCCCATTTGACCTATTTTGACTTATGAAAGTCAACAGGTCCGAGATTGATGAAATTCAACATCCAAAATCAATCAATACGACTGATATGGACCTTCCATGTTTACCAAATCTGCTATCGACCACATCCAGACTCAATCCACATCCCAATTCGACAAATTCTCGCGACCAAATTCAAAATTCAATCGACTTGACTTCTCAGGCTCAAAACAAAATCAATTCGACACAAAATCAAACAATTAACGCGGTTTAAAAACCGCAAATCACGCTCAATCCACTCTTATATGATTCCAGACCGCATTCGCGAGCCCATATATTTTAAAAATCCGTTTTTAACACCCATTTTTATTTATAAAAATTATTTTATAAAACTCAATCCCTTTTGGATCAAATTTGTGCAGAAATAGTCAAATTTTGAAATTAGAACTACTACTTTTACAATCTAAATGGTTTTAAAAACCTTATTTTCAATATAAAATATATGCAAGAAATTCAATTCCGTTAATTTTAATTAGAGCGTTTGTATTTATAAAAATTATGACACAATTTTTATAAGATACTTTATCATATTAAACAATTTCATACAAAACATTTTTTTTAATAGCAATATATATTTTAAACCCTATTCTAACAATACATTTTTCTAAATATATATTTACACTGATCATTTTTTTGGACATACTTTATTATTAATAAATAGTTAAATAAAAAGAATTTAATTATTTTAGTTGTGTTTTCACATTAACAAACTCATTTAGGGTTTTAATTTGTACGAATGTATATTTACCATATATATTTTCAGACGTTGTTATAAATAAATGAATAAAATAAATTTAATTATTTAAATTTCAAATATAATATTACACTATATTTTTTTTAAGACCCATTATTTTATACAAATAAATAAAGGGAATTATTTATTTAAAGTATTAAACCTAAAATCTCAAGACAAGTAATACTCTCTTTGAAATCTATGTATACACTTTGAAACCTACATGTGTATATACATCAAGCTTTTAATACAAATGTTAACTTACACCAAACCACATAAGATGACACAAACACCTTTGTACAAGTATATACCCTCAAATCCCGTTAAACCCTAGACATTACTTTAGGTCTTGTGCATGTTCTGATTCAAGATCATACATTTTTCACTCTAGGTTAAATTGGTGATTTGCCAGAATCACTCTTGCTCGTGCTATCTACACCTTTAATACAAGTGAGTTTACATAGCCCTTTTTACACTATTTACATTTTGGGGTGGAACACGAGTACAATTATACAATGTTTACAAACTACACAATACAATTCCACACTACATTCATGTGTGTAATTTGAGCCTTATGCTTGAGTACTAGGTGTGCAAACTATAATTTGTGTGCAATTTACATGTGCAATCATTAACTACACAAGCCGATGGTTAACAATGATAGATCTATTGAGTCTGACAAACCCACCCAGGTAGGGTGATTGTTACCGACAACACATTTTGGTTTTTGCATGCTAGTTACAAAGGTTTGATTGTACAATTTGGTTTCACAATAGTAACTCTCCATATTTGCCTTATTAACCATGATATGTATGCACACAACACAATGATACTATTTAGAGTCAAAACCTATGTATGCTCACCAACTTTTTAGTTGACCTTGTTTTAATCATGTTTCAAGTACAATCATTTGAGTTGATCAGGATTGTTTCACTTAGGTTGTGGACCTAGTTAATTAAACAAAGTGAACTTGTTATGTAACTTTCAAATTCATGTAGTTGTTGGATGTTGTTGTTTGGAATTATGAATTGAAATGTGGTGCTTTAATATATCACAACATAGTCAACCTTGTGCTCATGAACAGTCTACATGTCCCGCCCCGACGTTTCCACCGTCGGTTGGGGTGTGACAGATTGGTATCAGAGCCTTGGTTATAGGGAATTAGGTTATTAGACACCCAAGACCTAGACTATAACCTTAGGACACCCATCATATGCCATGCTCCATGTTACATGGTATTTGCCACATTACTAAATGCTACATGTTTAATACTTTGTGTGATTACCATACATATTTTGCAAAGTATTTCACCGCATGATACAATACATGATAGTCTATGTACTACACTACTTGATAATTCATGTGCTTATAAACACTGCTATATACATGCTGCCTATTTGATTTCATTAAGTGTTATCCTATGTTTTACCACACACTTATCCATACCTAAGTCCTTATACACCCTCATTCTTACACACTATATCACCATCATCTTTTGTGGTCAAAACTTGAACCATTGGGCCTAATGCCCATTAATAAGAAACTAAGGAGCCAACTTACCATCCAAGAAGAGGAAGCCTGCTGGAGTAAATAAACATCACCTTTGGGCCTCAAAGCCCAGTCCGTAGTGATTCTCATCATGACCATGAGCCCAAACGATAGTGTTATTAGTACATGATGGCTGGAAGAGTGTGTGTAGACCCATGAGAAGTTCTAGCTAAGGAAGGACCGGGTACTTAAGTGTGTCCCTTGTGACCCACCCCTCTTTCCTAGGAATTCTCTTCATGGGTACACTACTTATAGGTCAAGTGTTACTCCTAAAATACTATTGTGAAGACTCGGTGTCGTGACTAGTCAAACTCTGAAATCATGAAAACTCCTATATTTAACACTTAGTATATTTTTTTATATACACCGCTTACAATCTTTTCCCTTTTCCTGCTAGACATGGACTCCTACTCTCCTTCCTCCCCGGTATACTATCCCGGAACAGAGTCTGAACAGGAAGAAAACATGGGATCACCAGACTATCGGTCACTAACACCCCTAGCTGCTAGAGCAAGGTTTGACACGAGAGCAGACTGGATTAGGAACACTGGGCCAAGACTTCGAACATCTGGATCACCTCTATTAAGAAACCCGTATCAGGCACCCCATCTACACAACCAGTTACCACCCCTATAAGAGGCCCCTACCTAGCACCCGACCCATATCATCTTAACTCAAGGGCAAGGCAAACCATGGCACCCACTAGTGCTATGGGAGTCCCATTTGATGCCATCCACCAGTACGTGAGAACCTCAGAGTTTGTGAGACAAGGGATGGAGCACGGGATAAGACACGACCTGCTAGGTCAGAGAATTGACAGCCTGGTGGATCAAGTGTGGTGCCAAGAGGAGAAAATTGCAAGCCTGGAAGAAGACAGGGAGATACTTGATGCACGCGCGGAAGCAGCTATAGCTGAGGCCTGATTTGCTATCCGAGTGACCATAGCAACGTTCGTCTTGGTGCTCATCCGTTTCCTCGTTGAGAGCTATCTGAGACGCTAGTTGAATTGTTCTGCTTTTGTCTTTAAATTCCCATTTGAAACCGCTACCTTATGTTTGATTTAGCTTTTGAAATTTTATTATTTAATGCTATCTTTTATTTTACAACTTTAATGCCATTACTTGTTGATTCAATATTACCGTCATATTTTCATCAAGATCACCCAAACATCACCATCTCATTCATTTCAAATTAGTACGCGTACCTAAGCCTCCTTTGCAAACTAATCGTTTTATTTATTTGAACAACATCGTTATTTTGCTCAAGCAAAGCATCCATCAAGCCCTTAGTTTATAAATATTATTTAGAATATAAATTTTCAACAAAACTTCTTACTTTGCAAGAAAATTTAAATACGACTCGCTTTATAAAACATTGTTTAAATAAATTATGACTTTTGTTTCACTAAATTTAATTATTATCAAATCTTGGCTTAATTATTAAATAATCTTGCCATTATTTTTTCTTTGAAATACTCTCTTTATGATGATTAAATTTTAATAAAAAGGGGGTTTTCTTATAAATTTATTTAGATTATTCAACTCATTAGTTTCACTATCTTATCTATCTACAAACAAGGATAAATTACAATTACTTATTTATTTACAAACAAAATAAGTTATACGTAAACACATTACTCAGAATATTTTCAGAACCTCCTCGTTTTCTTGAGCCTCCAGTAATGCAGGAACGTACTTGCCACTTCAAAGAGGTGAATCATTTCGCGTAGACGTCAATCATCCTCATAAACCCCAACAAGATTTAAAACCCAACTACCAATTGATATCGTCTAGACGGTCTATAAAAACTATAAAAAAAAACCTAACCTAGACTCCTAAGTAATAATAGGAATACCTATGAACTAAACCTCACTGACAGGCAAGTGTACCTATCGAGTGTAGCACAGCTTAACGGTAAATCGAGTTATCGAACCCTAGAGACACTACGATAATAATACTAGACTCTGACCCGGACTAACGATTGATTTGGTTTGGGGGTTTACTACACTACTGAATTAACTAAGAATGCAGAAAACTTGAACGACTCAAACTATCCCGATTAAGAACTCAGGTGAAATCAGATGATGGGAAGAATAATACCTACTTCGGAATCCTACTTGCAAAGCACAACTTCTACCGGTTCTGGAAACTATGATGGATCTGGATTTCTAAGGATGACAACTAAAGACTACCTAGTGGATCCCTAATAACTCTCAGGGTGTCACCAACTAAGCTACCTAAAGTGTACTAAACTCACAAGATGGTTAGATCACCTCTCGGGTATTTCCAACAATGATAAAGTACTCACATGACAGATTACCTCTCAGTCTCACTATCCACAATACATTCGAAAAATGTACGGGGTAATCTTAAGATAAGAAGTATGATTTAACCTTGCAAAAATCACCAGACACCTAATACTAACGTCCTCTCAGACAGTTAACACTTGGATTCCTAATGATGAAGACTAGACAACTAATTCTCACCTCTCGGGTATTGAACTAGGAAGAACACTTAACTCTAATCAGTAATCAATGACAACTCCTATGGCTACTACGTCTAGCAAAGCACCATAATCATAAACCCTAAGATCTACGATCAGGATACGCTGTTCGAACTGGCAGACAACCACAATCAATGCATGGAATTGAAATCAAACACTAGATCAGATCTAAGCATGCATATTCATCATAAATATTAACTCAAGATTCTTTACAAAATCATAAAACTATCATACAAATCCAAAACCGATAAAAGATTGAGATTTTAACAAATATTAATCGTTAGACCTAGGCAATATTAATGTTTTAGCCTAGGATCATACTCAAACACATCAAAACAGAAGTAATCAAGCAAAACATAGGTTCAACCACAGAATTTAAACATAAAGATTCAAACTTGAAAACCTAGAACGCTATTACAACGAACCCGGAATCCAAATGCTTTGATCTTGCACTTGAAGTGACCTTTTTACTCCCAAAATCCCCCTAGAATGCTCCTTAAACGACTGGAAATCGACCAGATTAAGAATGGGAGAGTCCTAGACCTTTAATCCTTTAAATTAGGTCAAAATTCGTGAATCTGGGGCCTCTCGCGTACCGCGAGGCCTAGAAGGAAGCTCCCTCGCGTACCGCCGGAGGCAAAATAGTCGCGCAAGTTTTCCGGTCCCTCGCGTACCACGAGAAAAACCCCCCAATCTCTTGTGTAATGCGAGGGAATACTGAATTTTTGAATTCTTATCATCGAGCTACCCCAAATCGATATATTACGGGCGCCGTAACTAATTTTCTAGCCCGAGATATGCCCCTTTTAAAGTTGGACTCTTTCCCGACTTTTGCCATTCTCATCCCGGGTTCTCATGTGCTCGTTTCCTCATAGTTCTTGATCGTTTAAGCTCCAAATCTTCCCGAATACCTACAAAACATAGCATAACTAAGTACAAGCTACAAATGACTCAAAACGACTATAAAACTATACGGAAACGCTACGAAATACAAAACGAGGTGTGTTTTGCAACACATCAAATATACCCACACTTAACATTTTTCTGTACTCGAAAAAGTCTGCAATGGAATCAGAACTGAGATCACAACTCATTAATTACCAATTAGCAAAACATACTCACGTGTTAAAAAGCAATAATCAGTATTTCTATCCGATTAAACCCAACCACCAACTTTCAAGCTCCCGTTTAGTGTTCCAATTCATTTTGTACAACTATCAATCAATCTATGTGATTCACACTTAAAAGTTACAGCTCTACCTAATCCCGTCTCACGGTTCTGTCTAGGCACGGATTAAACCATATAGATTTACCCTACCACGTTAAACTAAGTTTTACAGGTTTCAGAAATCAGATGAAATATGGATGAATGGATGATAATGAGCATTAATAAGCAAATTAAACTTCATCTAAAGGCGTTTCAAGCAAGTCACTATCCCAGAAGGTAACACATAGACTAAGTCATAATCAATAAGCACATAAGAATCAACCCAGTGGTGTTTCAATCAGGCTGGAACCCGACGTGTGACACGTAAGCGAAACTTAGATTTCAATTAAATAAGCTCAAGAATTATGGAATATGGATGCGGGCGCCACCGAAACTTGGATTTATTCTCATAGAAAGAGAGTGGTGTGCCAAGAAATTTCAAAACCTCTAAATTTTAACTTAATGTGGTACATATCACCATATGTTGACAGTTTCAGTATTACCGATTACCCTAAGATGAATACCCACAAGATATCATGATTTTAATTCAGTTGATTCCTAAACAACACAAACAAGATATTTAAGCTTTACTAGCTAGCTGGGTCTACCAAAATATCACTAATTAAACACGTTTTCTATTATTTAAACATTTAAACCCAAATAAGATCCAGTTGTACTATCATTTTCCATGTATATGCAATTATTTCCAAGGACATTTTTTCAAATTTTTTATTTTTTGTATTTTTGAATTTTTATAAACAAGACAAACTAGACTCAACTAGACACTCACATCCCCACACTTGAAAGACACATTGTCCTCAATGTGAAGGAAGACACAACTAAAAAAATAAAAATGCAAAAATAAAACAAAACAGGAAGCGACTTAGCTGGTAATGTAGTAGTGAATATATCCAGCTTCCTTCATCCTTGTGTGCACCGTATATCATTTCGGTCACGTTTGTACAGACTGTTGGGTTGCCTTTACAAACTTCATATAAGTGATAATCGATCCCGTCCGAATGGAGAATGAGTACGGGCAGAATGATAAAACCTGCAAAATAAACCTCACCACAAACCCGTAACATTAAACTGACTCAAATTAAAATAAAGAGACTCGACTGACTCAAACTGACTCGCTAAGAATTAAGATAGATAGCAGGGAAACGTACCTAATGGGTGGAAAACACATAGACATGAACGCCACAGCAAGGTGAATCATCGGATCAAAACGTTTCAATTTCCCATGGTCGTGGTGGTCGGATGGTATGAATGATGATAATGGTATTAGATGATGTGATATATGATGGATGGCTTTTGTGGTGGTAGTAGGTGATAGGTGATGATTATGGTGGATCATGGTAATGGATGTAGATGGTGATGAGTGACGGTGAATGGTGGTAGGAATGGTGATCGGGTGGTCTGTGTGGGTAACCATGGGAAAGTAGGGCATGAAGGGCAAATCCCGGGAATCCTCGCGTACCGCGAAGAAACCTGGAACACTCCTCGCGTACCGCGAGGAGTTGATTTTTAAGCCGGCTACAATCCTTGTCCCTCGCGTACCGTGAAGGATTTGATCCACTGCCTCGCGTACCGCGAGGGACCGATATTCACAGAAAGTTAAGAACTTTGCCCATTTTTTTTATACTTAGAATATTTTTGCCTCTCAAAAATCTTTTTCACCCAATCCTCACTAAAAACCTGTCCCAAGCATAAAAACAAATGTAAAAATACCTAGAACTTCATTCCCGATGATTTTCCTCACCGAATCAAGCGCGAATCCTTGCAAAACACGACACAAACAAAACACACAAACCGAAAAACATAGAAAAAGATACGGACTCAAACCAAGTAATGCACACAAACTCTACATCCCGGGCACTTGCCCAAGACTCAAACACACCTATCCGGAGGCTTCTCTTTGATCCTAATTGGTACCGCCTTCTTCCTCCGCGGTCTACCAGTCTCCAACACCTCATCATGCAAATACCACCCACAAACATTAAAACTCCATCATGTAGAAGCATGTTTTGTAACTATAGATTAAATTCTATGTATCGGTGTACGTGGCTAGTACGCAGGAGGGTGTTCCTGAGTACTTAGCCTGCACACCAGTTTGGTCCCGCGTACTTAGTAAGTACGCAAGGCTTTTGCCTTGCGTACTTGTCAAGTACGCAGGTAGTGTTCCTTCCCCTATAAATAGAAGACTTGTCTTCATTTGTAGGTGGAACTCTGGAACAAGGTCGAGAGGTGTCCGGGTCGGGAAGAGCTCTCCCGACCCTTGGACCGTGAGCTTAGATGAGAGATGTGTGCTCCTTCGGTATGTAGTCTGTAATACGGGATGACTTCTATGTTATCGATTACGTGTCGTTTCATTGTCTTTTGTCTTTGTTCGTGTTTTCTCTGTCTCGTTTCTTGGTTCCCACACAAATCGCAGAACAGGTCCGAGTATCTCCGCTGCGCGACGAGGCTCCCGGGACCTACACATCATATTTATCAATTAAGTCTTTCCACCACAGTTTAAACCTACCCGGTCCAAAAATAACCTGGTTCAAATACCCCAGCAAGCTGTCACACCTAAACATCCCCCACACTTGGGGTTTGCTCTATCCTCACATCACAAGATTCACTTAAGGCTCGGGTCCTATTACGAGGTGGCCTAGACCTAGGGCAACTGGAACTAGGGGTTGGTTCGGTATCTCTCCCCTCAGATTTGACAACAATGGTGATGGGCAAAGGTTCAGGAATATGATTAGCTATGGTTGTGACCTCTAAACCTTCACCAGGATCTTCAGGATCCTCTACATTCTCCACCAACTTCCCCACACTTGGGGTTTTTCCTATGATCTCATCTAGCTCCGCCATTATATCCAGCAGATCATCAGGCACCTCATTGTCACCTTACTTGTCCGGCTCATCCGTCAACTTTTCCAACTCCAAAGCCCATTCAGATCTCTCTCCTAAGTTAGGGGCGGGTTCACTAACTTCTCTCTCTGGATCAGAGTCCCGATGGTCACCTATGAAGGCATCAAGCATGCACACAGAGTGGCTAAGCTCGCCAACATCCTTCTTGGGCTTCATAGCATCGAAAGTAATAGACTCATCCCCCACACGAAGTGTGAGTTTCCCGTCAAAGACATCAATCATTGCCTTGGCGGTACGTAGGAACGGACGTCCTAGGATGAGTGGGACTCTATCATCCACCTCCATATCCAGAATAACAAAATCCACGGGGAATACAAAATTACCTACTTTCACTAACAGATTCTCCACAATTCCCCGTGGATACTTGACTGAATGGTCAGCCAGGGATATGCTCATGCGCGTCGGCTGCGGTTCACTTAGGTCTAGCTGCATATAGATAGAATAAGGCATCAGATTGATGCTAGCACCCAAGTCAGCCAATGCGTGGTTTAAGGGCAAACCGCCAAGCAGACACGGGATCGTGAAATGACCCGAATCCGCTAGTTTCTCTGGCAGTTTGTTCTGAACCACAATAGAACATTGCTCACTAAGTGAGACTTCAGAGATCCCCTATAGCTTCTTCTTGTTGGAAAGAAGATCTTTGAGAAACTTGCCATACTTTGGCATATGCTGGAAGACCTCTGTAAAGGGAAGATTGACCTTGAGTTGTTTAAACATATCAAGGAAGGTACCGTATTCCCTAGTATTCTTATATGGCAGCAAGCGCGCTGGGTAGGGAACACGACTCAAGTTAATCTCGGGGGACTTTATCTCCACCCCCTTCTTCTTCTTCTCCTCTGCCCTCTCGGCAAGTTTCTCCTCTACTATCTCCTCATCCACCGGCTCTTCCTCGCCTACCGGTGGCTCCTCTAGTATCTCATCCTCCGCATGCTCTTCAATCATCTTAGCATCGATCGCAGCGAATCGAGCTCTCCAATCTATCTTTTTTGACCTTTTCAGGTGATGAAATATTATGCTCAACGAAGTGGGAGCCATCCTCTATAACCTCTTTCTCCTCCTCACTCCTAACTGACACGGCCATCACTGAAGCATAGGAGCCTGAAGATGGACCTCCCTGCACACCTTTCAAGCTCTGAGCGATGTCTCCTACAGTGCATTGTAGATCCTGGAATGCTGACTGCTGATTCTTCAATAGAGTGTCATGTGCATCCAATCGTTGCCGAGTCTCCTTATCCTTTGATACCAAGTGGGTGAGAAACTGGGTCTGGTTCTCCAACATCTCCTCTATTATCTTGTTGTCTCCACTTGGTCATGCATCTCCTCCTTGCTGATAAGGGCGGGCATTAAACCCAGGTGGGTTTCCTCCAGATCTCCATCCCGAGCCAAAAGAATTGTAGTTGTTGTACCCTCGGTTCTGGTTCTGGTTGCCCGCAAAGCTCACCTGCTCCTGATGATTGACGGGGCAATCTCTGGTGTCGGGGCCTCCCCTGCACACCTCACACCTTTGAGCACTGAGCTTGAGCTCCTTGATCTCGTTAGCCATAGCTACAAGTGCAGCAGCCACGCTAGTATTAGGAGTGACCTGATGCACACCTCTAGGAGAAGAGGCGCATGCTCTAGCACTAGGAATGGAAATCTTAGTAGATGGCTGCTGGTGTTCTGCCAGAGCAAAGCTTTCGAACATCTCCTCACACTCGTCTTGCTCGAGCTTATCCATGATATGGCATCCCGCAACTGTGTTGAACATTTGCTGCTTCTCAAAGGTTAGACCATTGTAGAACTTCTCCACTATCGCCTAGTCGGAAAGACCATTCTGGGGACATCGGCTCAACAGCGTGTTGAACCGCTCCCAGTCCATGTGAAAAGGCTCGTCAGTATCCATCCGGAACGAATGGATTTGATCTCGAAGGCGAGCGGCCCTAGTAGGTGGATAGTTCTTCTTCAAGAAGGCTTGAAGATCCTACCAAGTGGTGATAGAATTGCCAGGGAGGGTGTCAAGCCAAGTAGATGCGTGACTAGAGAGCGAGAATGGGAAGAGACGCAGGTAGATAGCGTCCTTAGTTACACCCGTGATATTGAAAGTATCACATATGCGCGCAAAGCGTGACAGGTGTCCGGGTGCATCTCATCCTCAAGGCCATGAAATTTAGTGGCATGAGTGATCGTGCCATGACATGTGATGAGATCTGCCATGTATTGGTGTTCGGAATAGCGGGGTGTGTGATCGAAGATCTCGCCCCGGTGACCCCGTCATTGGCCCTCTGATGCACGGTACGTCTCGCTGGTGGGTCAGCATCGCCCATGATAGGAAATGGAATTGGGCTAGTAGAACATACCTGGGATTTGCAAAGCTCTTTCAACCGCTCCCGGAAGTCGCGGGTGCGCTCGTGAAGCTCTCATTCGGGCTCTGGAATAGCTGAATAAGGTGGTGATCCCTGCGAACGAGTATTTTGCATAAACTGACACAAGAGCAAAAGAAAACAAATAAAGACTAAAAAACAGAAGGGCTCGATCCTATTTTAGACTCTCAGATAGCGCGTAGGACAAGCACAGAAGACACACAAGACTCAAAAGAAAAAGAAAATAAAATAAACCAAAAATCAAACAAAGAACTAGTCAAAGTCAATACTGCTATTGCCAAGTGTCCCTGGCAACGGCGCCAAAAATTTGATGTCGTCCAGACGGTCTATAAAAACTATAATAAAAACCTAACCTAGACTCCTAAGTAATAATAGGTATACCTATGAACTAAACCTCACTGACAGGCAAGTATACCTATCGAGTGTAGGACAGCTTAACGGTAAACCGAGTTATCGAACCCTAGAGACACTACGATAATAATACTAGACTCTAACTCGGACTAAAGATTGATTTGGTTTGGGGGTTTACTACACTACTGAATTAACTAGGAATGAAGAAAACTAGAACGACTCAAACTATCCCGATCAAGAACTCAGGTGAAATCAGATGATGGGAAGAATACTACCTAGGTCGGAATCCTACTTGCAAAGCACAACTTCTACCGGTTCTGAAAACTATGATGGATCTGGGTTTCTAAGGATACCAACTAAAGACTACCTAGTGGATCCCTAATCACTCTCAGGGTGTCACCAACTAAGCTACCTAAAGTGTACTAAACTCACCAGATGGTTAGATCACCTCTCGGGTATTTCCAACAATGATAAAGTACCCACAGGACTGATTACCTCTCAGTCTCACTGTCCACAATACATTCGAAAAATGTACAGGATAATCTCAAGATAATAAGTATGATTTAACCTAGCAACAATCACCAGACACCTAATACTAACGTCCTCTCAGACTTTTAACACTCGGATTCCTAATGACAAAGACTAGACAACTAATTCTCACCTCTCGGGTATTGAAATAGAAAGAACACTTAACTCTAATCAGTAATCAATGACAACTCCTATGGCTACCATATTCACAAACCCTAAGATCTACGACTAGGATACACTGTTTGAACTGGCAGACAACCACAATCAACGCATGGAATTGAAATCAAACACTAGATCAGATCTAAGCATGCATATTCATCATAAATATTAACTCAAGATTCTTTATAAAATCATAAAACCATCATACAAATCCAAAACTGATAAAAGATTGAGATTTTAACAAATATTCATCGTTAGACCTAGGCAATATTAATGTTTTAGCCTAGGATCATACTCAAACACATCAAAACAGAAGTAATCAAGCAAAACATAGGTTCAAACACATAATTTAAACACAAAGATTCAAACTTGAAAACCTAGAACGCTATTACAATGAACCCGGAATCCAAAAGCTTTGATCTTGCACTTGAATTAATCTTCTTACTCCCTCCTAAAATCGCCCTAGAATGCTCCTTAAACGGCTGGAAATCGATCAAATTAAGAATGGGAGAGTCCTAGACCTTTAATCCTTTAAATTAGGTTAAAATTCGTGAATCTAGGGGCCCTTGCATACCGCGAGGCCCAAACGAAAGCTCACTCGCGTACCGCCGGAGACAAAATAGTAACGCCCGTTTTCCAGTCCCTCGTGTACCGCAAGAAAACTCCCCCAATCTCTTGCATAACGCGGGGGAATACTGAATTTTTGAATTCTTCTCGTCGAGCTACCCCAAATCGATATATTATGGGTCCCGTAACTAATTTTCTAGCCCGAGATATGCCCCTTTTAAGGTTGGACTCTTTCCCGACTTTTGCCATTCTCATCCCGGGTTCTCGTGTGCTCGTTTCCTCACAGTTCTTGATCGTTTAAGTTCCAAATCTTCCCGAATACCTACAAAACATAGCATAACTAATTACAAGCTACAAATGACTCGAAACGACTCTAAAACTATACGAAAACGCTACGAAATACAAGGGAAAACGAGGTGTGTTTTGTAACACATCACCCATATTACATGAACACCAAATAGCACACTTATCTGCAACACTCGATCAACTACATAATTCGTTAGTTTACGTCACTCATGAGATTCAATAACTTACGTATGAACGTTCACAATATACACAATACTAGATTGATCACATAGAAACTTAGTTGTTTACATTATACATAATAGAAAATTGAGTACATGATACATGTTGGTTGTAAGATAGATAATACTGGATTGGTCACATAGTACATAAGACTTAGTTGATTCACAATATACATGAGATTGATCACATGATACATGAAACTTAGTTGATTCACAATATACATGAATTAGGATTGATTACATGCTACATGGAACTTAGTTGTTCACGATACACATGATTCTCAATTGCTTACATTATACATGAAAACTTGTTTGTTTACAAACTACATAAATACTAGATTGTTCACTTTATACATAAAACTCATTTGTTTACTATATACATGGTACTAAACTATTCACCTTATACATGAAACCTATTTGCCTACATTGTACATAACACTAGATCATACATGAAACTTGAGTGCTTACATTATACGCGGAACTAAATTGTTTACAATTTTTGTAATCGACTGATCACATTATACGCAAGGCATGATCATACACTTTATTCACTAGAGTTGAAAGCTATAACACTTTGAAGCTACTCGGGGTCTGACGTATTCTTGTTCAAACATGAGGAAGCTGTAACACTTTGAAACTACTCGGGGTTTGACGTATTCTTGTTCAAACACGAGTAAGCTATGGAACTCTAAGTTATTCCACCTTATTACTCTTTAGATGCTAATTGACCTTACTATCTAGGGGCATAATTATTTATTAGCAGCTCATACGTGAAAACAATACACATGAACTAAGTAACCCTGTACTCCCTCTTGACCCGCACACAATGGGATGAACTATACGGACCATGCGACGATTCGAGTAATTACGGGTGCACACGTAATTATAAAAGTCAGCGCATGGAAAATATAGTAAAATTCCGTCGTGTGTTAAGACATGAAACCCATCGTGACATATAGTAACGAAACTAATGTGATATGATAAGGCCATGATGGATACGCCACTGGTACTTCCTATATATAAATGTTCCTATCATATTGTCAAAAGTAACGTTACTCGTGTCGCGTAAAGTTTTATGTTATTCTGACCTGTACCAATGCTTATGAAGTCCCTTATCCACTGACAGTTCTTGAACATATTAGGCTACATCTTAAACATACCCTGATCATCAAATTCCCATCAAATCCATTCCAAGTGATGCATTCCACCTTTAGAATCCAAATTATTATCCGACAGTCTTTCTCCTTAAGTTCATTTCAAAACTAAATCCATTGTTATTATTCGTGCCTGACTATGAGAAACAGACCTGAATCTTGTTATCAGTTATACTCCTCAAACCGATAATCAAAACCCGTGGGGAATCCAAACTCATCTCTTTCCTGATCTAGTAACCCCCCACTAGTTCAATTTTAGGACGAAATTCTCTTAACATGGGGATATTGTAACATCCAAGATTTTCTGGTATTATTTCATTTTATTTTATACAATAATAATACTTTATTTCAAACTCGTACTTACCACATTAATTAACATTATAGTGTATATCAATTCAAAATTTTGAACTTTGCATTAACATAATAAATTTCTATTATATATACATTTTGTTATGACAAATAATCATGTATTTACACCCTTTCCTATATATACATATGCAAGTGTGTGTATATATATATATATTTGACTATTTTAAATAATTCATTTACACCATTTATATATTTATAGAAATAGTAACCTTTCTTTATAAATTAATAAAGCATATAATGTTTAGACTTTTATAAATAATATAAAAATATTTATATAAACAATTAAGCTGAATCTTAAAACAAATAAAAAATTAGTCTTGAAACCCCCTTGAACATTGGAACCCTCAAATTTTGAACCCATTCACCCCCATTTGATCTATTTTGACTTCTGAAAGTCAACATGTCCGAGATTGATGCAATTCAACATCCAAAATCAATTAACACGAATGATATGGACCTTTCATGTTTACCAAATCTGCTATCGACCACATCCAGACTCAATCCACATCCCAATTCGACGAATTCTCGCGGCCAAATTCAAAATTCAAACGGCTTAACTTCTTAGGGTCAAAACCAAATCAATTCGGCACCAAATCAAACAATTAACGCGGTTTAGAACCCGCAAATCATGCTCAATCCACTCTTATATGATTCCAGACCACATTTGTGAGCCCATATATTTTAAAAATCCGTTTTTAACACCCATTTTTATTTATAAAAATTATTTTATAAAACCCAATCCCTTTTGTATCAAATTAAAATATATAAAATATATGCAAGAAATTCAATTCCGTTAATTTAAATTACAGCGTTTGTATTTATAAAAATTATGACACAATTTTTATAAGATACTTTATCATATTAAACAATTTCATAAAAACATTTTTTTAATAGCAATATATATTTTAAACCCTATTCTAACAATACATTTTTCTAAATATATATTTACACTCCTCATTTTTTTAGGCATATAAATTGTTAAATAAAAAGAATTTAATTATTTTAGTTGTGTTTTCACATTAACAAACTCATTTAGGGTTTTAATTTGTACGATTGTATATTTACCCTATATATTTTCACACGTTATAAATAAATGAATAAAATAAATTTACTTATTTAAATTTCAAATATAATATTACACTACTTTATTTTTTTTAAGACCCACTATTTTAAACAAATAAATAAAGGGATTTATTTATTTAAAGTATTAAACCTAAAATCCTAAGACAAGTAATACTCTCTTTGAAATCTATGTATACACTTTGAAACCTACATGTGTATATACATCAAGCTTTTAATACAAATGTTAACTTACACCAAACCACATAAGAAGACACAAACACCTTTGTACAAGTCCATACCCTCAAATCTCGTTAAACCCTGGACATTACTTTAGGTCTTGTACATGTTCTGATTCAAGATCATACATTTTTCACTCTAGGTTAAATTGGTGATTTGTTAGAATCACTCTTGCTACCTATTTTACTCGTGCTATCTACACCTTTAATGCATGTGAGTTTACATAGGCCATTTTACACTATTTACATTTTTGGGGTGTAATATGAGTACAATTATACAATGTTTACAAACTACTGATGCGTAATGTTTTAAGTATATAAAAATATAATAAATATATTTTTAGAATGGTCTTACGAGATCAGGTTTTAAATTTATAAAATGATAACTACTTTAACTTAAAAACACACACAATAGGCAAGTGTACCTATCGCAGCGTAATATAGTTTAGGTAAGAACCAAATATCGAACCAACATACACGGTCGAATTCCAATACTCAACTTTTGTTAACGTTTAACCGGTTTAATTAGTGAGTGAGTTTACAGGAAAGTAAATGACAGAAAAGTAAATGACGATAAAGTAAATAGTAGAAAAGTAAAAACGTGCGTGAAGTGTGTAACAGAAATGTAATGAACAGAATAGTAAATAACAGGAAAGTAAATAGGTCGGAAATGATCAGGTTACGAATAGTATTGCTTTGAGTTTCGAATCCGCATGGTACGTGATAATGTTAAGTTGACTAATCAAGTGATATGACTACTACAAATGTGTGACCCGAGTCACCGCTAGAGCCTCGTCCTCACGACATTTGATTTGCAAATTTAAAAGCTTTAACAAGTGGTAGTGCCTCCCGTTAAGGACAACAATTACCCTCAACCCTTCGAATGGTCATCTCCGGGTTGGTTTAAGACATCGGACGTAAAATGCTTTATATTAGAGTTAAATAAGTGATTATATTTTGTTCACCGGGAGGCGGTGTAACAATGGGACCAAGTATAAAGACGTACTGTTCCCAACATGAGTTCACCAATTATTGGTCGCATAATAAGTTTGTATAAAGACGTACGACCTTACTAGTGTTGACCATGCCTTGGCTTATCAATCTCTACTTGTATAAAGACGTACAAGCTTCAAGAGAAGTTTGATTAAAAAGGTTTTACACTTTAAAAATCAAGAACACTCATAAATATAAAGACGGATTTAGACAATAATAAAAGCCCACTAAAATGGTGGTTTTAAGGACGAATAGTTAAATACATAAACACATCACTTGGATTAATACGTTAAACATTAACATGCACCAAACTTCATCTTCACCCTATCAATACAAAGAGTCTAGACACGAATGGCCATACTAACTAACATAACGCTGAGTTTCGTAGGCTCCCCTATTGCGGAACAAGGAGGAAGAGCCCCTCTACTCACTACTACTACACTCTAACTACGAAATAAGCTTTCTCAGGTGTGTTCTTGGGGTGTGTAAGGGGTGATTCAATGAAGAACTCAAGCCATCTATTTATAGGCCTCAAAATGAGCAACATACGACTGTGCATTGGATTGCATGGGCGTGCAAACACTCGGGAATCAAACAGGGTACAAAGGACAGTGTACCGGAGTCTAGGGAGGGCAGAAGGGCATTGCACGACCGTGTAATGGGGTGCACGGCCGTGCAACCCTCTACCTGTTCCCCAGGCTCGTCTTTTAGCTGCTGGTTGACTTGTGTTGACCTAGTTTGACTTCTTGGGGGTCAATGCCTGGGTTTGGTCCTCCAAAAGCTTGATTTCTTCATGTTTAAAGCTGGCTTTTGGTTTGTTTATCTTGGAGCACCGAATAACCTGCAATTGTGAAATATTAACGTTTTAAGTATCAATTGTAAGGTTATTAATCAATTAGTACCATAATATGGGGATTATTATGAATGCAAAACATGTATAATTTAGGACATATCATAATACCCCATAATTAGACTTTGCTTGTCCTCAAGCAAACTCATGTATGATCATATCCATAACTAAAACTTTACAAGGGAAATGGAACTCCAAGTAGTTGGAAATTCCGAGATAACTCTTGAGTTGCTTATTCTATTTTTGTATTTTTTTTAGATGGAATCCATGACAAGCCTACTAGAATTTCAATTATGCATAAACTTTCACTCCTCACAATTTTCACTCAACTCTAGGGTTTTATATGTATGGATAATGTAAGTTAAGTGGGACACTCAAGTTCGAATCGAATTATGCAATGATCATAAGCTTGTATGCAAATCAAATCTCCACCAATTAACTAAGTAGTATACATGAATCAAGAGGACTTTAAAAAGGGTTGTAATGTGGCTAAAATAAAAATAAAGGGGTGAAGATGAAAATCTTTATGGGTTTTTAGAGTTTTAAAAGGTTTGAAGTGCTGCAGCTATCGTGAACACACAGCTACGGCTTCATGTCTTAAAATGGAAAATACTAACAGGTCCCTTTACAGTACTCAGATCATGAGGGTATAACTAATCCGAGGGCTCGTTTATGGTCAGATTGCCAAGACGAAGATCTCTCATTAGTGCCAACTATTTCCTTACTACGTAGTACACATTGCTGCCTCTCCGTATGGAACTTTCAGCCTGTAGCCTAACCGCTCCAACTTTGATTAGATGCGTGTACTCACTTTGGGAATGAGTTTGATTCTTGCTACATTTTCCCTTGTGGCTGCAGTTGCCACACTTCACACATTTTTCGTATCTTTTGGCTCTTATTTTGGCTGTACTTTTTGACAGGCCGCAGAATGATGGTAGTTGTTCTTGTTTACGCCACCGTTTTCTTACATCACTAATTGCTTTGAAAACTTTCTCTCGGAGTTCGGGCGGTAATTCAGGCTTTCCGAAATGAAGGCAGAAAAGCAAATTGAAATCAAAAGAATGCATATCCAGCTCTTTAAGGTCTAACCGGTAAAAGACCAACTTTTTTTTTTATTTTTTTTTAAATCAAGACAATTCCTTCAATAATTAATTTTACTCAATTTCCTTGATTTAATAATATTTCCATAAATTCCATGTAGATAGTTCGGCTGTTTCTTCCTAATACATCCACCTTTTTGTATATTCCAATTCCTTTGAGTAGAACAGATTCTTTTCGAAGTTACCTCATTGGTAAGAAACTTGAAATAACGACATAGGATAATTTTTCCATTTTGAAGACAGTTAGCCAATAACCGGTGTTTACGAAAAGCTGGTTGGGTGATAATTGTGGGTAGTAGATAAGAAAAGGCTAAGGCTCAAAGGGCTATCTAAGCGGATTATATTTTTGGGATTTTTGGATTTAAGGATAAGGGTAATAAAGTCCTAGGTGCCTCAATCACTTTCAAACTTCTACTAGTTCATGGTCTTGATATGTATAAGTGACACAAGTTCTAATTATGCATAAAATTCAATCGAAAAACACTCAGTAACGCCAAACGAAAGAGCATGCGGATAATTATATACTGCGCCAAAAATTTGATGCTGTATAATAGGCTTGATTTTCCTCACATGGAAACGGATGGAATAGGGTTTAGCGAATCGTTATGCATGATATTCATTTGTTTCTACTTGCCATGTATTCATTTTATTTAATTAGGTGCGAACTCAAAGAGGTTTTAAAGTTTAAAAATTTGAAAATTTTTCGGGTTTTGCAAAAGGTAGGTTTTTGTAATGTTTTAGTCAAATGGATAGAAAATCACAAGTTGAAATTTTACTGCTTTGAGGTTACAAGTAGTCCTGAATCTCTTAATTCCCCACCCCACACTTAAAACTGTGCATTGCCCTCAATGTACAAATGCATGTAATGAAATGCTAATGCAGGAATTTAAATGCATGAAGTTTTAAGGGTAAAGAAACTGGTACTCCCCCTGTCAATTTGGTGTATAACCTAAGCCCAAAACTTATTGGTGCTGTCAACACTTTGCTTCAAAGACTTCATCGAATTTCACAGAAATTTGATGTGGTTTCCGATTCCTCAGGTTGTAGAAATGGAGTATGATTCCTCAAAGAATTAGAGAGACTATCTGGTGATGCTATACTACCTGACACATAAGGAAAAACATAAAAGTAGACAAGGAAAATAAAAGGTAGTAGTTAAGCTACTAAGGTCCTAGTATCGAGAGGGCATACCTGGGGCTGAAGTATGAGAAACTTAAATTTGAAAGATCAAACCTAAGATCCATGATTCTACCGTATGCACCAACCTCTTAATTTATTCATGATCATCGGGTTGCCTCCCGGAAGCGCTACGTTTATTTAAGGGTCTTTAGCCCGACCCGTACGTGTTTCATCAGTCTTAATTTGGGTGGGAGCCATTGACTTCCACCGTATCTCCTGTTCCTTCATTCAAGTCCTTCAGTTTTGGTAGCTTGTCAAAGTACCCATCAATCTAGTCAGTGTTTTCAAAATCCTTCCCAAGATTCAGTTTCTTTCCTTTGTTGAATTCCTTAGCTTTCTTCAGTTGGTAGTCCATATTAGTATCGATGAATTGGGCAATTTCAAATGGATCATTAGATAGGCATTCATTTCCTCCTATGTTGTAGGTCACTGACTGTTTTCCGACACGAAGTGTTAAGATTCCTTCATTCGTATCAATAATGGCTCGATCAGTGGCTAAAAATGGGCGACCCAAAATCAGAGGTACGGAATAGTCGGGTCCCATTTCTAAAACCATGTAATCGGAAGGGAAGACAAACTTGCCGACTTTTACCAGTAAGTTCTCAATGACTCCTATGGGTGATTTGACTGATCCATTTGCGAGTTCGATAGTTGCATTGACAGGTCGCGGATTCCCAATATTTAATCTTTTAAGCATGACATAAGGCATTACATTCACACTTGCTCCTAGGTCAGCGAGTGCAAAGGTTATTGGTAATGGTCCGATAGAACAGGGTAGAGAGAACTTTCAAGGATCTGAAAGTTTATTTGGAAGGCATCTTTCAATAAGAGCGACACAATGATTAGTTCCCTTTACTGCTTCTTCCATATTTCTCTTGTTTGTGAGGAAATCTTTCAAAAAACGTCCATACTTAGGCATTTGTTGTATGATATCCAGGAAGGGAAGATTGACATGGATTTGGCTTAATAGTTCGATGAATTTCTCATATTGTTCGTCAGTCTTCTGCTTTATTAGCCTTCCTGGGTAGGGTATGTGAGAATGAAACGTTCTCTTTGTCGGGACTTTTGGAGGAATATCCACTGCAGCCGGAGGTGGAGTTATCTTTGATTGTGGTTCTTGGGTAGTTGTTTCTATGATATGTGGACGAAGCGGTACTCCAGTGAATATCTCTCTCCTTGTTGATTGAACTTCTTCGTCTGGCATTAGTGGCTCTGGATAAACCTTGCTATTCCTCAGAGTGATAGCACTTATATTTGCTTTTGGATTGGTTTCAGTGTTACTCGGGAGACATCCTGGTTGTCTTTCGGATAGAAGTTTTACAATTTGCCCTAATTGTGTTTCAATGGACTGTAGAGTTACTTTATGTGTCTTGAACTCATCTTCATGAAGACCAAACCGTTCCTCGTATTGTTTGTGATGGGAATCCGCTAGAAGGGCTTGACTTTCAGTTGTAGAGATCAACTTACTTACCGCGTCCTCCAAGCTTAACCCGTTGCTTGGCTTGTTAGTTCATTGAAATTGTTGACGAGGCTGATAGTTTTGGGGTGGTCGTTGTTGAAACTGTTGCTGTTGTTGTCCGAAGCCAGATTGTCCCTGATTGTTATCCTTCCGGCTGAAGTTTGGATAGTTCGTCCAACCAGGATTATAGGTGTTACTATAGGGGTTGTTTTGTAGGCGATTTGTTCCGATAAAGTCAACCTGCTCGATACTAGTGGTGATACTTTTTACTTCTTCAGTAGCCTCAGCGGCGGTCTTGCCCTTACTAAGTTGATTGAGTCGAGTGGTGAGGGCATCTACTTGAGCAGAAAGTGATATGACAGTATCGACAGAATGAACTCCTTGCCTGGCTCCCCTGGTGTTCCTTGTACTGTACCATTGATAGTTGTTCATAGCTATTTCCTCAATTAGGTTGTAAGCTTCTTGTGGCCTCTTGTTTCAAAAAATACCACATGCAGTAGGGTCTAGTGTCTGACGAGCTTGATTATGCAACCCATTGTAGAATGATGACACTTGTAACCAAACTTCTAGCACATGGTGAGGACATTTCCTTAACATGTTCTTAAAGCGTTCCCATGCTTCATATAGTGATTCACCATCATCCTGCGTGAAGTGGCGATATCATTTCTTACTTTAGTAGTTTTAGTTGGCGAGAATTATTTCGATAGGAATTTCTGAGCTAGATCATCCCATGTAGTGATTGACCTGGTAGGAAGAGATTTTAGCCATGCCTTAGCTCGTTCCCTTAAGGAAAAGGGAAACATTCGGAGGCGACTTGCGTCATTCGACACTCCGTTCAGTTTGAAAGTGTCACAAATTTCAAGGAAATTTGCAATGTCGGCATGTGGATCCTCATCGGGTAATCCATGGAAAGTGCATGATGATTGGATCATGTGGATCACATGAGATTTGATCTTAAAGTTGTTAGCGTCAACTGTTGGCCTTGTGATACTAGATCCCAAAGCCTCTAATGACGGTCTTGCGAAATTGGAAATAGTGCGGTTTTCAACGGCCATTCTTCTAGTACGGTTTTCTCATATTCGGCGGTGGAAGAATCCTTCGGGCTCTTCTAAAGGTTGATATAAACAAGTAGTGGAGCTATGGATCATACACTACCTCCAACAAACGTAACAGAAAAACGGATGGAAATTGATAGGTTAAGGACAATAATTACCCTCAACCCTTCGAATGGTCATCTCCGGGTTGGTTTAAGACATCGGACGTAAAATGCTTTATATTAGAGTTAAATAAGTGATTATATTTTGCTCACCGGGAGGCGGTGTAACAATGGGACCATATATAAAGACGTACCGTTCCCAACATGAGTTCACCAATTCTTGGTTGCATAATAAGTTCGTATAAAGACGTACGACCTTACTAGTGTTGACCATGCCTTGGCTTATCAATCTCTACTTGTATAAAGACGTACAAGCTTCAAGAGAAGTTTGATTAAAAAGGTTTTACACTTTAAAAATCAAGAACACTCACAAAAAAAGACGGATTTAGACAATAATAAAAGCCCACCAAAATGGTGGTTTTAAGGACGAATAGTTAAAGACATAAACACATCACTTGGATTAATACGTTAAACATTAACATCAGCCAAACTTCATCTTCACCATAGCAATACAAAGAGTCTAGCCACGAATGGCCATACTAACTAGCATAACGCTGAGTTTCGTAGGCTCCCCTATTGCGGAACAAGGAGGAAGAGCCCCTCTACTCACTACTACTACACTCTAACTACGAAATAAGCTTTCTCAGGTGTGTTATTGGGGTGTGTAAGGGATGATTCAATGAAGAACTCAAGCCATCTATTTATAGGCCTCAAAATGAGTAATACACGGGCGTGCAAACACGTCGGGAATCAAACAGTGTACTGAAGTCCGGGGAGGGCAGAAGGGCATTGCACGACTGTGCAATGGGTTGCACGGCCGTGCAACCCTCTGCCTGCTCCCCAGGCTCGTCTTTTAGCTGCTGGTTGACTTGTGTTGATCTGATTTGACTTCATGGTGGGTCAATGCTCGGGTTTGGTACTCCAAAAGCTTGATTTCTTCATGTTTTAAGCTGGTTTTTGGTTTGTTTATCTTGGAGCACCGAATAACCTGCAATTGTGAAATATTAATGTTTTAAGTATCAATTGTAAGGTTATTAATCAATTAGTACCATAATATGAGGATTATTATGCATGCAAAACATGTATAATTTAGGACATATCAACTACACAATACAATTCCACCCTACATTCATGTATGCAATTTAAGCCTTATGCTTGAGTACTAGGTGTGCAAACTACAATTTGTGTGCAATTTACATATGCAATCAATAACTACACAAGCCGACGGTTAACAATGATAGATCTATTAAGTCTGACAAACGCACCCATGTAGGGTGATTGTTACTAACACATTTTGGTTTTTGCATGCTAGTTACAAAGGTTTGATTGTACAATTTGGTTTCACAATTGTAACTCTCCATATTTTCCTTATTAACCATGACATGTATGTATTGTATGCACACAACACAATGATACTATTTAGAGTCAAAACCTATGTATGCTCACCAACTTTTTAGTTGACCTTGTTTTAATCATGTTTCAGGTACAATCATTTGAGTTGATCAGGATTGTTTCACTTAGGTTGTGGACCTAGTTAATTAAACAAAGTGAACTTGTTATGTAACTTTCAAATTTATGTAATTGTTGGATGTTGTTGTTTGGAATTATGAATTGAAATGTGGTGCTTTATTATATTACAACATAGTCAATCTTGTGCTCATGAACAGTCTACATGTCCCGCCCCGACGTTTACGCCGTCAGTTGAGGTGTGACACTCTCTTTCCTCTAGCCATTAGTGTTAACTGCGAACAAAGAACGCTTGTGTTATCATGATAGGTAATAATTTAGAACACCTCGAGTAATGTAAATTACTAATTACAGAGACCGGTATGAAATTACTAATTTACTTTAGTACCCGGGTTCTGAACATCTCCTTTCAGAGTAACATTTGCATTCGAGTCCAGAGTTTCTATTATAAGGCACACACTATCTACTGTCTACTGTCTATGCTAAGCCATGTACTATGTACTATGCTAAAGCATTTACTGTCTACTATCTGTACTAAAGCATTATTGTCTATGTTCTATGTCAGGACATTGACTACCTTCTGTCTACTATCTTTCCATGGACGAGCTGCTCTGACTAACATTCCTTTCCTTCCTTTCCTTTGTCCCATTCTCAGTTTAAGTTTAGACATTATCGCAAATGTCTGAATCTCTCAAACTATGGCTCTGATACCAACTTGAAACGCCCTAAATCGGGTACATCTCATGGTTGGCACAAAACATAATAACATAGTTCTTAAACCATAAACCAAAATCTAATACAAAGGAAGTCTTAAACTCAAATCATTCATAGTGTAAAACATTTAAACATTGTTTGAACATAAACTATCAGGAATAGGAAATGTCAGTCTTCAGCGCAGCAACCCGATGTCCATGCTATCAAGCCCTGACGGCTCCACTACTTTGACTTTGCTTTACCTTTACTACCTGTCATGCATACTAAAAGTCAGCTAACGCTGGTGAGTTATATCTTTACCTTAAACTGTAAACTTTCTTTTGGTAGCTTAGTTTTAATAAAATAAAATAAGCTTTACATTCTCTTTCTTTAAAACACTTTAACTTTACTTTAAAACTTTACAACGTTACAATTATAAAATTGTGACGTTACTGTCTTTTAATAAAACTTTAGCTTTGAGGAAACCCACTAGGGTGTCCTCCAGTACTCTATCAGACTATCGTTTCACTTGTACATGACAAGTGGCTTTAACATACTTTAACTATCACATATGGATCATGGTCCGAGGACCAGATCCTTTTCACGCTTACACCTCAGGGTAAGACTTTTTCTTTAGCGCTGCCCACACCTCAGGGTGGGACTTTCTTTCTCGCTTGCACTTCTGTGCAAGAATCCTTTAGCATTGCTTACACCTCATGGTAAGACTCCTTTAGCATTGCTCACACCTCAGGGTGAGACTTCTACTTTAGCATTGCTCACACCTCAGGGTGAGACTTCTACTTTAGCATGCGTGTAGGACTTTCTACTATGCAACTACTATGCAATGCAATTACACTACTACACGAAATAGAATGCAATCACATAAATTTTCACATAGACAAATAACACATATTAACACATAAACATTTAACATGGCATTTGTCACTATCACTGTCACTGTCGAGTTGTACCGAAGTACAACTCCTTTATCGTTCTTTACTTTAGCTCTTCATTATCTTTCAAAACTTGTTTAAAAGGTAATAATATACTCTTTAACTCTTTCTCTTTCATTTTATAAAAATATATAATTCTTATAAAATATTCTTTAACTTTGAAAACTATCTCTTTAACAGTATGCATGCCAGCCCAAAACCATTAGAAAAAAGGGCAATAAGAACTCACCTGACTTCTACGAGGTTTATCTCACTTAGCAAGGAACTTCGAGCTAGGTGGGAAGCTAACAAATCTATCAAGGTTCACGAATGGAACAAGGCTATAACCTATATGTTTCATCCGAAAACTACCTGTCCGAAATCCTTCTCGACCGAAATTTTTTTCGGTCGAAATCTTTTTCGACCGAAAACTAACCAGTTAGAAATATCTTTTACTGTGTAACTATTTCGTTCGAAATCACTTATTCTGAGAACCTTTTCATTCGAAATCTCTCGTCCGAGAAATATCTCATTCGAAAACATCTGGCCGAAATCATGTCGTTCAAAAATACTTTTCGGACGAACAATAGTTTTCGGACCATTCATCGAGATTTCGGACGATTAATCTGTTCTTGATCAAATTCTTCGCTTTTGATCCAAGTTCCAATATTTTTACGTCCAAAACATATATCTAGCTTCTATGAAGCTAGATATCTACTTTTTAGAGCAATTACAACGTAAAAATCCCATCTTTGATTGAAAAACTCATATAAACCCTAGAACCCAATTTCAAATCTAGAAATTTATTCTAAGAACAATTTGATACATGTTATCGCGTGTTCTTTCCTTCTCCACTCTCCAGCAGTGCTCAGCGACAACCTTGGGACGAGTATGAAGGTCACGGGTGTTGGCTTAGAGCTTTCTCTCTCTACTCTCTCTCTAGAATGTTGTTGTGAAGATGAAATGTGGGAGTGGAGAGGGTGGCTGGGGTTTTACTCCCTCCCCCTCTTTTGGTTTTCTTTACCCGGCCACGGCCCGATCTCGCTCGAGCCCGTTCTTCTTTTATTCTTTCTTTATTTCTTTCCTGCAAACCGCCGTTTATTATTCGTCATAAATTTCGGGATGTTACAATTTTTTTTGAATTGCCGTTAAAAAAAAATAATAATAATTCATATGCATACTTACTATAATCGAGCCTTTTGGTTGAGTGGTAACCCCATAACTTTCCAAATGGTAGGTCATGGTTCGAGTCTTGCTTGGGACAAAATGTTCGAGGTTGAGCAAGTGAGTTTTCCCAGTTGTGGGTTTCCTCATGGGTGGTGTGAGGCCGGGTCACCAAGCTTCTGTTCTTCGGGCGGAAGGGTGATCCGTTTTCGAGGCTGATCCCGGGTGTCTGGGTCTTTGCTTTAAAAAAAAAAACAAATCCTAGTGCAAACCACTTACACCTAATCTCCGCCGACCACTTGGTACCGCCGTTGAGTCGGTCGTCGCAAGAAAGAAAACCGGTTGAAGCCAGTTCTCGGGTTTTGCGTCGACCGCAATGAACAACCAAATCGGATCCGGGTTGTTTTGTTTCGTGTTCAAGAAATCGTTGATTTGTGGTGTTCCAACTTAGTTTAGTTGTTTACTCCTAAAAGGTATAATTTCGAAACTTGATGTATGATTGGTTTTTGTTTTTCTGATTTGTAGTGGGCGATCTGGATCGGTTCGTGCATACGCTTCCGCTCAAATAAAAATTAAAAATTAGTGTATGAAACCCAATATTGGTATTAGAGTCACTTTTTCAAATCATTACACAATTTAATGGTTAAAACCATAATATGCAATTAGGTTTTATTTTGGCAAAACATTTGTTTAGCAAAATATTGCTTCCTTTTCGTTTTAATTATCTGGTTGTGTTGTTTATGTTGCATTGTATTTTTAATTTCCATGTATCTTGTATTTTGGTTGTTTTGAAAGCCCTCTTGTAATAATTATGTTAGTTTCAACGTTTGGAAATTGTAACTGTAATCAAACGAGACGAGACACGAGTTAGAAATTTGAAGATCAAAAAACCAATGCAACACGAGGCTAAAGATGAAGATTTAAAAATAAGTGGGAGCAAATTGAAGTTTACTATCTTTTCTTTTCAACACGAGGCAAAATATTTCCTATGACTGAAATTACGTATTAAATGTAATAATAAAAAATTAAAAGTTACAGTAATCATTCACAAATCTCTAAATACTTATTTTTATACAATATTTGATATTCTATTTTTAAGTTTACTATCTTTATCTAATATTAATAATTTTAGTATGTCTCTACTTTTAACTTTAGATAATGTCACATGTGTCGTTTTGATTAGATTTCATTAAAATTTATCAAATCTCTTATTGTTCTACTCAAATCTACCACTGTTATTTTGAAATATTTATTCATTTATTACTGCTACTTACATCAATTTCATCTAAATGAATCTTTCAGTGTTCAAAACAGTTTGTAAAATAAATATATGAACTAATTTTTATTGTGAAAATAGTTTTCGATCGAAAATCTCTTACATTCTCTTTTCTTTTCTTGTAAAATCCATTTTTTTAGTTTGATATATAAAAAAAGGACAAAATTTTTTTTTAATTTTCGTATAAGAAAATAATACAATAATTACTTGGTTATGTAAATTCATTAGTATAAATATTTAATTATAAGTTAAATGTATTTTTATTGAGAGTAATAAAATATTGAATAAACCATATAGTTAGTAACTTTAAACAATAAATAAGATAAAGTAATGTATATAAAAGTAACAAATTATCCAAAAAAGCAACCACCTCAAATTTATGACGTCATATAATAAATTAAAAATGCTACATTTTCATAAATTGATTTCCCTTGTAACGTATCTCACTTTTTAACTAAATTGGGTATGGATACGGGGTAAAAGAATAATGATCCGAAAATGATGTAGGTAGTTGACTAGTGAAAAAGATAATTAACTTTAATGAGATTTAATCAAAACGACGTAGTTTTGATGGGTAACGGGTTTAGGCGAGAAAATGAATGTGATGTTTAACCACAGAGCGACATGTGTCCTCAAATTTATTCTTTTTTTAGATAGATAATCGACACACTTATTAATATATGATATTAAATTTTAAGCGTCTGGATAGATAAAAATGTTTTTATCAAATCATGAACCGGTTAAATTTGATAATTTTATAAACATGTGTAACAAAGTGCATGCAAACTGTTACAAGGTATGCTTTTTACATTAACCGGTAAAACACCAAACAAATCATTTTTAAAAATCGATATGTCTATATCACCCTATTTTAGGACACTTGAACTGATATGCTCGAAGCCCTGAATTGATGTGTCTCAGCCTTACATTTGGGCCTTTAGGCGGAAAAAGGTGGTACCGCGAATCCCAGAGTCTTGGGCTGGTAGCTACACATTGCTAATTTAGAATGACCTATCGCTCAACCCCGTAAGAAGTGCTTAAGCCAAATACTAGGAAAGAGTAGCATAGATGGGGTTAATCGTGTCATCTTATACACTCGTTATCTTTGTGACCTATAAGATTCTGAGAGTTGTATAAGATGCAATTGACAATCGTTGTTTACCTACATAACCATGTTCTATGGATAGTGTTTACCCATTCACATGATATGGTGAACCATGGATATCTATTCTTTATACAAATAATGTTTGATAAAAGGGTCATTATTTGTTAAGTCTTTCAAACTTCATTAATTGGCCACTATGACTCCAGAACTTTAGAAGTATCTGGAATATCACACCACTTATTACATGATAGAGAAAATGAAGGAAATATTCCTTCAGTAGGCTTGTCACGAGCGTTTTGAAGCTATGAAACTGCTATTTGGATGTCATAAGTATGAAGGGTCTCTAGTTAGTACTCATGTTCTGAAAACGAAGAACTACATCGATTAGCTGGAGATGCTCGGTATTCCTTTAAGCAACAAGTTGTCTGCGAAAGTGTGACAACTGTCAAATTTCAGAATTTAAAACCTAATTGTTGGGCTAAACCAACTTGGCCTAATAAGGCCCAATAGAAATTCAAGCCCATTTGAGACCCAATAAGGATCTAAGCTCGTTAGAGGTCCAAATTACGTAATCTGAACATCAAACAAGTCGCTTAGTTTCATCTAAGTGATTTGTTACGTGATTATGAGAAATTAAGAAAAGATATAAGAACGTATGAGATTCAGTAATTTTAAACGATTAACGCGTCAAACATCGGTTTAATACCGAATATTCAGCACTACAATTATTTAAGATAACGAATTATTAATTAATATTATACATTAATATTTATCTTGGAAGTCAGACAATTACACGCGAAACACGTATACATAAACGTTAGAACGCGTTAGACGCGCAAATGAGCAGTCATATCGGTGTAAATATCACCACCAAGCATTGGTATGGAAATTATTATAAATACTTATTATAATATTATTAGAAAAATAATATTAATAATCGGAGTGTGAAACGTTAAATTCGATAGATATATTCAAACATGCGTTGTTCACTTGTACCGACCCGAATATCCTTCAGTGGTGAAATATAACGAAATAAACATTTTAAGGGCGTTCATTTTGGGTATATTTATTTATTCTTGATAGAAAATAATAAGTCGGTGACGAGAAATACGCGACCTTGGACTGGTAATCCACGTGTGACACGCGGTACCCATCTACACACCTTTACCCACTTAAAAACCCTAACTATATAATAATCTCTTTCTCTCGTTCCCTCTCATTTGAACAAACCCTAAAAAGAGAACATAAGAGAGAAAGAGAGGACCGGGAGGAGTGGAGAGGTGGAGGTCGACCGTTTTCCCGGTGAGACTCCGACGAACAGCAACCGGAGGCGGTGGTGATGTCTCAGGAAAGTAAAGAAACGGTGGCAACCATGTCCAGGTGAACCGAAAACCACATAAGGCGGCGATATTGGTGGTCTGACCCACGCGGTTCAGATTAATGATGATGGCGAGCTCTAACGATGGTTATTCAGCTCTGGCAAGCTCCTGTTGGCGAGATTGACATGCTCCAACCACCCATGGTGGTGGCGGTATTGGTTTCTTCCAGATCTCGGCGAAGAGAACATGGGAGCAACCATTATGACGGCTAACGCGTTTCCGTTAACCCGGTTAGTGTCGCACCACCAAATTTATTCACTTAATAAATAAATAAATAAATCAAGGTTGCAACGATTGGTAACATTACATAACAGCTAAAGCAAAAAATAAAGATATCTAAAGTATTGAACACCTTTACAAGAACTAAAATAAACTAGTACATTGTCCTAGAACCATATAGGTCAAACCATCTTGAGGTTTGACAATCACACTTCTTCGGCTTCTAGGGTTAAATCCAAGTGGCTAACCTATTCCAACCATGCCATAGCTATGTGTTATCTGAAAAACATACTTAAAAATGTCAACACAAAGGTTGGTGAGTTCAAAGGTTTAGTTGTCTCAATGTAAAGCGGTTTTCCTTGAAAACATTGATATCGTGTATATGGCCATAATTTAAAACCGTTTTCCTCGAAAACATGTGATGACTTCAGAGTCATAATGTGAAAACATAGAGTCATAAAGTGAAAACATTGAAAAGGTGTACATGGCCATATTATGAAACCGTTTTCCTCGAAAACATGTGATGACTTCTTAGTCACAAAATGAGTCGTTTTCCTAATGAAAACATGTGATGACTTAATATTCATAAAATGAGTCATTTCCCAATCAAATAGTTCTTGTAAATCCAATTGTTCGCAAATTGTTCCAAGTGTATATGATAAACAGAACAAGTAATGTTGACCCATTTGTAGGCTAGCTACGAATACAAATAATACGTTCATACCTGAGGCATAACCAAACCACAACAACATGTATTTTGCCCCTCCCTCGGTCCTCCCGAAGTATGTGTTTAGACACCATGCGACCATTCGACCCTGCAAGTCGTCGGTTAGCGCGACTAACCATGACCGGGGGCGTCACTCCCAATAGTACTATTCATAGAATGCCAGGCTAGATAGCTAATGGTTATAAAATTGTTCTAGAGGACTTTTAGCGAGCTCTTTGTTCGTTAACTCATGTAAACATAAGGTCGGGTCTTGTTCTCTTGTTACTATATGAAAATGTTCGTAAGTGTGTTCCATGTTTTCAAAAATGTATCAAGTAATGATATTCCCAAATTTGTCAAGCAATGATGTTTCAAAATGTATCAAATGTGTTAAGCAAGTATGCTTCTCTCCCGATGTTTCTAAAACATTTAAAAAGTTAAAAGGGGGCAGTGAACTCACCTGGTGACGTGTCAGGAACACTAATGTCCTTCTGATAATAATAGAAACCAATGTTCACATGATGGTTACGGGTTTACGTCCTACTCGAGTCCTACGATACCTGTAGGTGCTTTAAGAGCTTTATGAACTAATCCTAATGTTATAAAGTAAATCTAAACTCGCGTCCAGTTATCACGTGTGCGGTTGAGCTCGATTGATTCTTAACGGTAATACCGATTCACTATACGATGTTTGTTTATCATTTGGTAATACTAGTTGCTTAATTCGAGTCGGGTTTCTCAACTCGAACATGTTTCAGTAGTCATATTCAAAAATATTAGTTTGTCATGAACACGAACGTATAAAGCTATGTGCATGTATAATTAATGATAATAATTCACGTTCGTACGTCCTTCAAAAGAACATATGCAACTGTATGATTTAGTAAAACTATTTCATGACTTATATTATATTCATACGCGTATTTATACATATAACATATTCATATATTTATATGTTTTCAAAATCCCGAAGTCATATATTTACTTATATTCGTATTTGAATATTATATTTAACAAATAACCGCCGGATTCTGTGTAATAAGAATGTATGTATTTATTTTGAATGTATATATATTCGGGTCTAAATATCTTACTATAACATGTTCGTTTGATTTTATGTAAAGGGAGTGCTACCTATATATGCATATATATATATATATATATATATATATATATATATATATATATATATATATATATATATATATATATATAGGGGGAGGATCAAATAAGTAGTTTTTTGCTAAGAAATCTAAGAAATGACAAAAATCTTAAGAAACGATATCAAACGAACTCCGATTGAGCTAATTTCAGCGGCGTTGGAACCATCTCGTCGAACTCTACCATCTTAGCTTTTAGGGTTTAGCTTTTAAGATTTAGATTTTACGTTTGAATTTTAGGGTTTTTGCCTTACGGTTTAGCCTTAGGGTTTAGCTTTTAGGGTTTAGATTTTATGGTTTATGCTTTTTTTAGGGTGGGGGTGGCTTTAGGTTTTTTTTTAGGGGGAGGGGGGTGGGGTGGGGGGTTTAGGTTTTTGGGAGGGGGTGAGGGTGGTGGTTTTAGGCTTTTCAGGGTAGGGTTGGAGGGGGGTTTAGGTTTTTAGGGGTGGGGGTGGAGGGGGGTTTAGGTTTTTGGGTCCGGGTTAGGGTTCGATGAGACGGTTGCAACGCCGCTGGAATAAGCTCAATCGGAGTTCGTTTGACCCACTTCTTAGTATTTCTTAGCGAAAAACCACTTTTTAGTGGAACCATCCCCTATATATATATGTTCGAATCTAAATATTGTTTTTATAAAATAATTGTTTAGTTTCGTATAATGCGTGAAGATTTATAATTATATGTCTTTATACGAATATATTTATATCTATATACAAAAATATTTTGAACGGATTGTTGTTATTTGTCAAACTCTCATTTAGTTACTTCGGTTATATGTTTAAAAACCAATTAATGACAAATCAGTTAGATGTATATACATATCCATATATATGTACGTTTATACACAATGTCAAGTGTTTGAAAATCATCCCAATCGTATATATCGTATGAACCGTTTCCTACGATAAGTGTCATAAATATGGTTTCATGTTTGAGTAGTATTATTAGATAATTGCATGTATCGTTTGCTACCGAAATTAAGGTGTAAGTTTATACCCAACATACCCGTCCTCCAATTCATTTCAAATAATAACTATCAACGATATATATAACGTACATTATGTAAATATATATATATACATATATATATATATATATATAATATATATATATATATATATATATATATATATATATATGACCAAAGTAATAATTTGTATTTGCATATATATATATATTAAGTTTGTTAGTGGTATTAAGGGTCCATTTTACCAATTACACTTTCACGATCACATTTATTGTCTAATATTTGTATATTTTCTTATTTGAATGTAACTCTCTTGTTAACAACCCGTCGATACGACTCGTTAGTTTTTAAATGTCGCAATAAACATCGTTTAGGCTCAAATTACTTTAACCGCACACACACGCATTTAACTTTCGCCTAAATAATATAGTCGCTTTAGTGTGCGTTTTATACCTTTCCGAACACTTGGTTTGCGTATACGAACCCATTGACTCGTGTTGACCACAGTTGACTGTCGTTGCCCGGGTTTGACCGAGTCCCAGGAAGGCTTAAAACAAGCCTAACTATCCCGATCTAACCGCCATAACCTGTGAAACTTCACATTAATACGCGGGAATTAAACCCGGCCATCAAACTCATCCGATCTAACCGAAAAACAACCGATCATCAAAATTATTCATAAAACTTCGTAACTAACCTCGAAACTCGTAGATCGGGGTGATTGAAAACCGTACCAAACGAGATTTGGCCATTTGGGCCCGTCGGAGACTCGCTGGAAAACCGAGAGTCACCGGAAAAGGTCGCTGTTTTGCCGAAATCATCCTAACATAAAATTTAGTACCACCATTGCCTAGATCTAAACTCGTACAACTAGAAAACAAGATAGAAGCTTACCGAGAACCACTTGAATCTCACCGAAAAAGCGTTGTCGCCGGAACCCTAGAAAACTTGCCAGAAAAGCGGGGTTGCCGGAGATGGATGAATCTGACCCGCTGCTGCCGTGGGTCGCCACCACCCCTTTGAACCGTCACCGCCGTCATGGTTACACGTAATGTGACCTTTCAAAATTTTTGTTGTAATAATTGTCACATAAATATTAACATTCTATTTCAAATCATATACACGTATATTTAATCAAATTTATACAAATTGGCGTACAATTTATGTATTTTTAAAGTAAATTTTAAAAATACTTTAAGGTTATAAACTATGTAAATTATGTTATTAAATTAAATAATTTATATAAATAAATCGATGGTTTACAATTTTATTAAATTAACCATTTAAAAAGATGGATTTTTAAATAAAAACATAAGTTTTATAAATTTTATAAACTTAAATTTCATTTTAGTTTAAAAGAATTTAAGTTAAATAAACTTAATGATTTAAATAAATAATTTAATGCATTATTTCAAAAAGATAATTATTTAAAAAGATTAGTTTTATTAAAGAAAGTGGATTTATAAAATATATAAGTATAAAATAAATTAATTGAAATTGAAAAAGAAATCTATTTAATTATTTAAATAAAAGTTCAGGGGTTATATTGTAATTAACCAAACTAAAAGGATTTAAAATTTAAAATCGTTGAGGGGCTGTTTCTGGTCAAATGAAACCACAGGGATTCATCCGGTATTTAATTTAAGGGCTATTCCGTATCAAACCAAACTCCAGGGACTAAATCTGTCAAAACACAAATCGATTATCCGGTCACCTCTTCCCCCTTTGTCCGGCGGTCCGAGCTTTTCTCCGGCGAACGCCCGACAGGGTTGTTCCCTGCACCTCAACGCCAGACAAAAGCACCTCTGGCTTCGTCTCCCCCACGCGAACCAGAACCCTCAACCAATTTGTTCCCCCAACATAAGGATCATACGATCCTGTTGGTGGCCGAGTTACCACATCCGAATTCGTGCCCGACAGGCCACCTCCACGCCTGTCGAATGTCGGGTTAGCTTCGCCTCGTCCAGACTTATGTTGGGACGTGTCCAATTGCACGTTCGAGCATAAGAATCAGGCCCGGCCATAAATAGCCATTGTCGGCCCTGCTCGAACTCGTTACCCTCCGTCCACACATTCTCACTCCAAATTGAGACTACCATCGCATTCGTCGTCCCTGAAAGAAGCTGTGACCAAAGTTTCGAAGTTTAATTCCATTCAGAAGTCGATTCCCACTTGTGACATTTTCGAGTTCCAAAGCCTTGCCGACCGGACACTTCGCGACCAAGTTCGAGCCTCATTTCGGGTCCATTAGCTTCTGTCATCGTCAGGTAATCAATCCCCGACGAAATCTCGGCAATCGCTCGAGGATTACCGAGCAAACTCAAGTCCTCGGACGCGGTTGCCGGATTGCCGAGGACCAGCGACCAACACGGGTTGCGTGTATATCAATTAAACGACACACACATAACCAGCGATGGGCAGTAGCCCGGCTGGTTATGCGTGTGTGTGTTTGTGTATCAGGTCGCGGGTTCGATCCGGGTGGCCTACGGCCCAACCCCATTTTGCTCCTATTTTCGTTTTTTTTTATTTTATTTAATTATCTTAACTTATTTTAATATTATTTTTATACACTAAAGACTAAAACGTGTCGGTTTGATCGTTCGTTTATTTTGAAATCTATTAAACAATCTTTTTATCTATAAACTATTCCAATTTTTTTTTAAATCTTATAATATTTTTATAAACTTATTCAAACACATTTTATATATAAAATGTCCAATATTTTTATAAAACTTACAACATTTTTATAAACTTGTTTAAACACATTTTTATATATAAAATGTCCAATATTTTTATAAAACTTACAACATTTTTATAAACTTGTTTAAACACATTTTTATATATATAAAATGTCCTATATTTTTATAAATCTTGTAACATGTTTATAAACTTATTAAAATACATTTAATATGTAAAAGGTCTCATTTTTATAAATCTTGCAATATTTTTAATAAACTTGTTAAAACAAATTTTAAACTATATAACATGATTAGTCAAATAAAGAATTTTCTTTTATTTGTTATTATTATTTATAAATAAATTAAATATAATGAATACTTGTTTAAAACAATATATATATATTTTTAAGTTAAAGTTTTACAAAACCATTATCATAATCCTACCATATTTTATAAATAAATATTAAGGAATATTATTATAAAACCGATATACATTTAAATACGAATACGCACATACAAACATACAATAATACGTATTTATCTACATAGGATTTCATCGTGCTTAGTTTTCAACATCCTTATCACCCGCACTTGTGGATTTAAAAACATCCGCTAGCCAGGTGAGTTACATAGCCCCTATTTTTATATTTTTTTTACGTTTTGGGGTGAAACATTATACATGCTACTCACACTGTTTATACGTGTTATACATGAGACTATATGCTTATTCTTTGGATGTACATACATTTAAACACAAGACAACCAACTGTAATATTGATAGATCTATTGTGCCTGACCAGCCCACCCGGTTAGGGTGTTTATTACTGCATACTCGGATATAACCGCATGTTATATTCAATCATACCGGATATAGTGGGTAACTATATTCAAGCATACCGGACTTAGCTGTTGTGCTCTGTTCAAGCGCGTCAAACTCGGTTTGAATTGTGATTAAATAAATGTTACATCATATGCTATGTTTAACAAGATAAACAATGAGTTGCAAAACGATTTACACTACTATTTACTGGATTTACTAAACCTATGTACTCACCAACTTTTTAGTTGACACTTGATTTAAATAATGTTTCAGGTTTGGATATGTGACTACTTGCCGAAGGTTTCTCCACTTAAGGACTATGGACCTAGTTAAATAAATCAATGTTTTGAACTAGACTAGGTTATTTGGAATGTATTGTATTTGGATCTTGTTGTCTTTAAATTAAATTAATGAATTATGCAACCTTTAGCTATCATGTGCTTTTGAACAATCATCACATTGTCCGCCTCGATGATTCCGCCATCGGTCGGGGTGTGACACGTAAACCCTAGGCTGCGCCACCGTCTCCATCGTCAGATCGTTTGGAGGAAACAGGACCACCAGACGCCACTGCCTTGCTTCCGCCACTGCAATCGTTCTTCCTCCGTCGCCGCCCTTCGTCTTCACCAGAACCAATGTCTTCCAGATTCTGAGACCACCGCCGCCATCGTCTGCCGCTAGATCATCGGAGACCGAAGATGGTCTAGGCTGAGGCGGTAGATCGTCGAATACCGTTTTTATTGGGTGGTTTGGCTTGTCGTGAAACTAAGAATCATGGTGTGATTCAAGACCTAGCGTGAAAGATTTTGTTTATTGAGTGTGATTGAAAAATCCACTCAAGGTGGATAGAAAACCCTAAGTGGATTTAGGGAGGAGGTGTATTGAAATTCAAATGGGAACTTTGGCGATATAAAAGTTTCCCTTAATAAGGGGGTGTATTGGGTTCGAAAACGTGGGAGGCCAAGTACCTATTTTATTAGACTGTTCAGAATTCACTTTTGTTTGTTAAGTGGTACGCCGTTAGGAGTTACTCAGGGGATCGTGTCGTGGTTCATCCACGGGAATGCGTGGCGAGAGAAGTGGATGTTGCTTCTCATAGCGGTGTCCAGGTGGATGATGAATGTTCATCTAAAGGAACCGGTGGCTACCTTAGGTAGTTATGTGAAACGCTTGTGGCATAAGCGGATTAACCAAGTGCTGGTTCAGTGGGATCCTTATATCAGGGCGGAAACTACTCGGGAATCTGAGGATAGATACTCGAGTGTTACCTAATCTTTTGGTGGATCAGGTTTCGGGGACGAAACCCAAAATTAGGGGGAGTGATTTGTAACGAACCAACTTTTGGGTTTGGCCTATAATATATTATTTATATTATAGGGGGTGTATTTAATTAAAACAAAGTTGAGGGTTTGTTTTATATGGTGGAATTATGTAGTTTTGGAAGAAGGAGTTAAAAGATCAAGTAGAGGGACTAATCTTGCAATTAGCTCAAACCTGATTTGGGTGGGGATTAAAATGGTGACACACACACTCTTTCAAGAGTATGTGTGGTCGTTTTTCATGGAGGAGAAAGAGGGGGAAGGCTGAGATCTAGAAATTGACGGATTGCATGTGTAATTAGTTGGATTTGATGCATTCCTCTCCTTCCAAACATCAAAGTGAGCATCCTTTCTTCTTTAAATCACCATTTAAAGTGTTCTTGGTGGGTTTTAGTAGAAAACCCGAATTGGGTCAATGGGTGTGGAGATTTCGGTTTATTGTTGGTTATAAACCTTAATCTAGTGTTGAAAATGGTGGAGAATCATGATTAACATGATTCTAATATCCAATTTGATGATTTCAAAATTATGGTTCTTGAGGTGAAAATTGGGGGTTTTCAAATTGATGAAGTTAAAATGATGAATTGGTGGGTGGTAAGTGTTTATGGCATTAATAAACACAATTTTTAGTAGAAACCCTCAATCGATTTGATGAATCAACCTTGGAGAATTGGGTGAAAATTGGATAAAACCTTAACGGGTCAAAATGGGTTGGTTGTTATCTTGAAAGGTTGAAAGCTTGAAAGAAGATAATTAAACCAAGTTTGTTATTGGTGAAGATCATAAGATCTTGGGTGGGTGTCAATACTCAAATTGGTGATTTAATAGGAGTTTACTAGATTACTAAACACGTGGATTGTTTAGGCGATCAAGGTATGGAGTGGCTAGCTTGGAAGACGAATTGGAATCTCAATTGGCAAAGGTAAGTGCTTTGCACTTACTTACTAGTAGATAAGTAGTGTTACGTGTAAATAGATGTGTTGTTATTTCTATTTATGTGTTATATGTTGATTTTGACTCATGTGGTAAATAGTCAAAGTAAAGTGTGAATGTGGTAGGATTGTTGTAGTTGACTTAATGAGGAAATTAGTCAAATTAATGAATGACACTTGGTAAAAGTGGTGTAATTGTACTATGTGGAATATAGTCAAACTAAATGTGGTAAATGGGTGTAGTTGATTAGTGTGGCATATAGTCAAACTAAACTATAGAATATGTTAATTTGATGTAAATTGACTTATGGTGTGATAAGTCAAACCATTGTGGATAATGGTGAAATTGATACAAAATTGACTTAATGTGGTATAAGTTAAACCATTGTGGATAATGGTGAAATTGGTGTAATTTGAACTTAGTGGTATAGGGTCAAACTATTATATTGAAATTGGTGTAATTAGACTATGTGGTTAATAGTCAAACTTGAATGTGCAATTATGGTGAATAGATATAATTAGACTATGTGGTTAATAGTCAAACTTGAATGTGCAAAAGTGGTAAATAGATGTAACTTGACTTATGTGGTTGTTGGTCAAGCTAATGTGTGATATGTGGTTAAATGGTGTAAATGATTCAATGTGGTCAAAACTCAAGTAAAGTGTAAAATGTGGTAATATTAGACTAAAATTGACTTAATATGGTAAAAGTCAACCGTTGGTGGTAAAACGGTAAATTGGTTGATTACGTGAAGTGTGGATACTTCATGGAGGTGTTTACGTGAAGTCAAATACTTCACGAGTGGTAGTGAGGTCAAGTACCTCACTGGTGAAAGTGAAGTCAAGTACTTCACATGTGACATGAAGTGTGGATACTTCATGGGTCGGCTGGAGTCAAATACTCCATGCGAAAAAGCGAGTGGTGGTTCTCGCAATAGACATGTGGATATGTCAAATTGATGAAGTGTGAAACGTTAGGACTTGTATGGGTCAAAACGTGTATAAGTTGTAGGTCGTTGTATGCCTAAACAACTAATTGATTAAACTTGGAATTAAACACTTAATGGGTGCAAAACAAGTTGTGGTTCTCGTGTCGGGCGTGTCTAATAATAAATATTATGACCTTTGGTGATTAAAACATTTACAAAATGTTGTTGGTGGTTTAAAACGACTAGGGGTCGAGTCGGGAGGGTTGAAAGGGTCAAAAACTGTAAATTGGTTTTTGCTGAACTGGTGCTGGAGTCTAGGACGCTGAAAGTGGAGTCTTGGACGCTGGTCAGATGCCAATCTGGGCTGTTGGACGCCGGCTGATTTTGGGGTTTTGGCCTATTGTTATTGTAGGGACTTGTGGTAGGTCCCTAAGACTTATTATATCTACTAACCATGTTCAAGTTAATGTTTTGAATGCAGGGAAAGCTCCGGAGTGATCTCGGGTCTCGCATCAAGTGGATTGGATTCTCGTGGTCGTGATTTTCAATTGTTTTGTTAATATTCTCGTGTGGAGTCTTTGAAAACTATTTGGAGTTATTACAAGTTGTGGATAACTTGTTAGTATTTTGTTTAAACTAATTAAGGTAATTATGTTAGTTTAATTCGTGTTTGTAAAACTTAACGTGTGGATACGTTAAATGTCGTCTTGGGACCTAACTTCCGCGTTGTTTTAAAGTTTAAATCGGGTTGAATTTTTGGGTGTTACAACTATGACACGGATTAGCAACAATTCCTAAGAACCTAAGGCAACTTCCTCTCAAACGATTTACATTCAGAATCCTAACAACGAAGACTAACCGACAACCTCTCACCTTTCGGGTATCGAGATCTGAAGAACACTCAAGTCTAATAAACTCTCAATCACCGTTCCTATGGAATACTCCGTCTTGCAAACCATCAAACAATCACAAACACACAGTCTATGATCTAGATACACTATCAAACTGGAAGATATTCACGAGCAGCATAAGGAACAATAATCAATCACAAAACAGATTAAAGCATGCATACACATCATAATAATTGAACTAAGATCGTTGCAATATCATCAAATCATCATACGAATCCATAAACCGAATAAAAATCCCAACTTTACTAAGTATTCATCAATGACCTAGGCAGTATCAATTTTTTAGCCCATAATCACAATCAAAACATCCAAAATAGAAGTAAAGATACTAAACATGGTTTCAAACAAAGTAATTAAAAACCAAAGAATGAGAATCAAAACCCGAACGAGTTAAATCTAACCAACCCGGATCCAAAAGCTCCAAACTTTAGCTTCCAATGCTTCTCTAACTCCCAAAATCGCCTAAGAATAGTGCTCTGGCGGCTGAAATCCAACTCCATTGAATAATGGCATTACAATTCTATTAATTTGGTCGATTGGGGCTTTTTCACGGAATAAGGGCCTCTCGCGTACCGCGAGAGAATTGCATTTGTTCCTCGCGTACCGCGAGGAAAAAATTAGTCGGGCGCCTTTCTGGAGCTCCTCGCGTACCGCGAAGCTCTCCTGGTCCATCCTCGCTTACCGCGAGGGAATAAAAATCCAAATTTTTAACTTTTGTTTCTTGGGACTTCACTGTTGCTCGGTTTCTTCGGGATATAACTTCATAATTCATACAAGCACCTGAAACTATAACATAAACTCAAATACAACCTAAAACAACTCAAAACAAATACGAAAACTATATTAAACACTCTAAAACAAAGGAAATAAGATATGTGCTTTGCACTACATCAAACATCCCCACACTTAACCTTTTTTCGTCCCCGAAAAAGTCTGCAATGGAATCACAAATGGAAAAACAAGCCTAACCATCTCATATATCTTATTATCACAAATATACTCATGCGTTAAAAAACGACAATCGGTATTTCTATCCGATTAAACCCAACCACCAACTTTCAAGCCCCCGTTCATGTTTTATTTATGTCATTATAAAGCTATCATTCAATCCATGGGACTCACACTCAGAAGCTACAACTCTACCTAATCCCATCTTAAGGTCATGTCTAGGCCCGGGTTAAGCCGTATAGATTTCCCACCACGATAAACCAAAATTTACATGTTTTAGAAGTTAAGGTGAATTAATGGATGAATGGATGGAAATGAGCATTAAATTAAACAAATGAACCTTTGTCTAGAGGCGTTTCAACCAAGTCGCTATCCCCGAGGGTAACACATAGACTACTGTTCTAATCAATGAAGCACTTAAAAATCTAACCCAGTGGTGTTTCAATCAGGCTGGAACCCGACGTATGACACATAGGCGAAACTTAAAATTCTAGTTAATTAAGCTCATGAATAATGGAATTATGGATTGCGGGCGCCACCAACTCTCAGATTTATTTTCATAAAAAGAGAGTGGTGTGCCAAAAATTTCAAAAACCTCTAAATTTTAGCTTAGCGTGGTACCTATCACCCTATGTTGACAGTTTCAGTTTTACCGATACCCCTAAGATGAGTACCCACAAGATATCATGATTTAAATCAATTATTAATCTACTTAATACTCACATGCTATTTAAGCTTTCAAATTGACCGAGTCTACCAAAACATCACTATTCAGATGTGTTTTCTGTTATTTATTCATTTAAACTCAACAGTTGTTTCAAGTTCTACTATCATTTTCCATTTATTATGCAAAACTTTTACTTTCAAAGGACATTTTTTCAAAATTTTCAATTTTTTTGTATTTTAGTATTTTTTTTAAAGAAAGAAAATAAACTAAACACACTCACTAAGACGCAGTCTCCCATCCCACACTTGAAACAAACATTGTCCCCAATGTGAACCGAGAAACAACAGAAAAATAAAAATACAAAAATAATCTGGGAAGACTTAGCTGGTAATGTAGTAGTGAATGGTGTCCAGCTTCACTCTTTCACGTGTGTAACCGTATAGCATTTCATTCGCGGCTACACAACACTCTGTCGGGTTGCCTTTATAAGATAAGCATATACCCCGCCCGAATAGATATTGAGTACGGGCGGAGTGATCAATACATGCAACATAAACCTCAAACAAACCCGACAACATTAAACTGACACATAGTACAGACTCAAAGTAAAATAAAAAACTCTACTGAATCAACAAGACTCAAGATAGAAAAGGGAGACGTACCCGATGTTTGACAAACACATAGACATGAAAGTCAATGATGTGTCGTTTTTAATATATAAAAATATAATATATTTTTATGATGGTTTTACGAGATCAGGTTTTAATTTATAAAATGATAATTACTTTAAGTTAAAAACACACACAATAGGCAAGTGTACCTATCGCAACGTAGTATAGTTTAGGTAAGAACCAATTATCGAACCAATGGACACGGTCTAGTTCCAGTACTCAACTTTCGTTGTCGTTTAGCCGGATCAATTAGTAAGTGGGTTTTGTGTGCTTGTGAAGCAGAATAGTAAATGACAGAAAAGTAAATAACGATAAAGTAAATAACAGAAAAGTAAAAATGTGCGTGATTTGTGTAACAGGAATGTAAATAGCAGAATAGTACACAACAAGAATGTAAATATCTCATAAATGGTCAGGTCACGAAGAGTTTTTCTTAGGGCTTCGAATCAGCTTGGTACGTGATAATGTTAAGTTGACTAATCCAGTGATATGACTACTACAAACTTGTGACCCGGGTCACCGCTAGAGCCTTGTTCTCACGACATTTGATTCACGAATTAAAATCTTTAAATTAAAATAGTAGTGCCTCCCATTAGGGACAACAGTTACCCTCAACCCTTCGAATGGTCATCTCCGGGTTGGTTTAAGACATCGAACATAAATGCTTTGTATTAAAGTTAAATAGGTGATTATACTTTGTTCACTGGGAGGCGGTGAAACAATGGGTCTGAGTATAAAGACGTACCGTTCCCAACATGAGTTCACCGATTCTTGGTCGCATAATAAGTTCGTATAAAGACGTACGACCTTAATAATGTTGACCAAGCCTTGACTTATCAATCTCTGCTTGTATAAAGACATACAAGCTTCAAAGGAAGTTTGATTAAAAAAGTTTTACGATCTTACACTTTAAAATCAAGAACACTCACAAATATAAAGACAGATTTAGACATTATTAAAAGCCCACCAAATGGTGGTTTTAAGGACGAATAATTAAAGACATAAACATACCACTAGATTAATACGTCAAACATTAACATGTGTCACACCCCAACCGACGGCGGAATACGTCGGGGCGGGACATGTAGACTGTTCAAAAGCTCAAGGTTTACTAAAGTTTAAATAATTAAACAACCAATTTCATGTCACAAATAAACATAAATCCAACAATACAAGGAAAATAGAAATACATAAATAGTCTCTTTAAATTAAATTCTAGGTCATCGGTCCTAATTGAAGCATCTTGTACTTATTCTCAAGCATTAGTACCTGAAACATGATGAAAACGAGGTCAACTAAAAAGTTGGTGAGCATACATAGGTTTTAACACACAACCAAGCTTAAAGTACTTTATACAATTCATACGACATACGTGTGTAAGGCAATTATGGAGAATTTATAGTTAAACTAAGTATGTACAATCAAACCTTGTGACTGAGACATAACACGCAGGTTACCCTAATGTAAAGTCGGTAACAAACACCCTAACCGGGTGGGTTTGTCAGACACAATAGATCTATCAATGTTAACCGTTGGCTTGTACGGAGTTAATGATTGTACTAAAGTCATGTATATGTAGTCTTAACTCATAGCATTCAAGCATAAAGCACATAACACATAATATCATATTATTGAATTGTATTTTAAGTCTATGCAAAAAGTTTCAAAAGTAAATCATGTTTCACCCCAAAAGTACAAAATAAAAAGGGGGCTATGTAAACTCACCTGATTCAAGAGTGTTGCTAGTACGCAAGACTAGGTAGCAAAACGGTCCTTGTAACTTACAACGTTAACCTAGAGTGAAAGTGTATGAGCTTGAGTTATTGTCATGTACCAAGTCTAAGGTAAGTCTAGAGTCCAACGAATTTTGAGTACAGGGATTTGTACAAATGTATCTGAAGAATTCGAGGAAATGAGTGTGTAAGTTGATGCTTGAATGTAAAACTAAAAGTATAACTTAATCGTCTTAGGGTTTAAATAATTTAAATAAATAAATTGTTTTTATTTATTTATTTTATTATTATAATAGTGTGTCAAAAGTAGTGTGAATATATATATATATATATATACATATATATTTATTTGAGGAAATTATAATTTAAACCCTGACGTATTCTTAATGCGAAGAAAATAAAAATAATTTAAATAAATTAATTCTCTTTTATTTATTTAATTATAACATATAAAAAAAAGTATATATATTCATATATTTAGGAAAGATTTTATTTGTTTAAATGAGGTTTAACCCTAATATGTATAAAAGAAATGATTTATAAAAACGTGGTTCAATTGTTTAAAATAGATTATAATGAAGGTGTGTAAATCTTTACAATTGAATGGGTTTATAAAGGTGGTCACAATTATTCTCTAATTGTAACTTATAAACTAATGGTTTTACCTATTTTATTTGTTTAATTAGTTAAATGAAAGGAATCAAAACTTATTAGGTTTGTTATAGTTAATAAAACTCTTTCTCATGAAAAATTTAACAATTTAAGTTTATAAAAAAATTCTGAGTTTTATGGAATTTATAAAGTGATTTATAAAGAAAAACCCATAAGTAAATGTATATGAATGGGTGTGGGTGTGTAAAACAAGGAATAAAATGACAAAAAATTAAACGGGCAGAGGCCAGGTCGAAACCGTGACCTCTGCCACAGAGGGCAGGCACTTAAACCACTGGACTAGGCATAATGACTTATCCAGTTCTTTGATTTTTCGGATGTTAACACACATGTATGAGGACCTTTCTTCCCCAATCGCCCAACCAAACCCTAGCCCCAAAATTGGCCATGATGGCGCACAGACACGAGCCCAGAATGATGGGGCTTTTGCTCAGAGGATTAAAACGGACACGGGGGTTGAGTTATTACCTTAAATGGTTACGCAGATGGCAAGATCGACCGGAGCCGCGAGTTTTGAGTTCTTCGGGGTTGTTCGCGTTCCAGACGCAACTTCGAGTGGATTCGAGTGTTCGGAGAGTACAAAGAGAGTGGCACGGTTGTGTGTGCGCTTTCAATTCGTTTACTTTCGTCTAATTGTAGAGTTTGATTAGGAGTTTGCGTATGACAGCCGTTTAAGCGAAATACGCATCTATTTTGAATGAAATGAGGATGAATTGAGTCCTGTAAATGGTCTGCATTCATGATAGAACCGATTCGCGTGATTTACGAGGTTTAGTACGCTCGAATTCCCTGATTTGAGGCCTAATTGTATATGGTTTGACTTGGATAGTCAATCCCATTTGAATTTGAAACTGTCGCGTATTGGATGGAATTGAGGTGTGATTTGGGTCTAACAGTGGTCGATAATTGGTCTAGTATGTAAGGCAAGTCTAAAATAACTCGGACTGATCGAATTTGGATGCTAGAATGTGTGATTTGGGACTTGTTTGACTTTAAAAGTCAAAATTCAGGGTTTGGGTCAAGGTTGGTCGAAGGGTTTCAAAAGTAAAGTCAAAGGGTCCAAATTGAGGTGTAGTGATTCAAGTTGGGGGTCCAAGTGTCTAGGAGTTCAAACAAAAGTTTAGATAATTGTATATATATATATATTTAAATCGATTTTTGTAAAAAAAAATAAAATAAAAAAAATAAAAATAAAAATAAAGATTTAAACTTTATAAAATATTTTTATAAATGAATGGGTTTTGTATGCATATATATATTTTTGTATGTGTATTTCCCATAAGGACAACCAATTTATATATATATATATATATATATATATATATATATATTGTAACTCTTCATTTATATTCGTAAGCACATATGTTGGTATGTTTTAAAAGGTGTATAAGGCATAGTTTAAAACTCGTATGTTTTATTTGGTTATAAAATATCTGCTTATTTATATATAAATAGAAAAATTATATGTAAGGGAAAAGTCTTAAATTTTGAATAATAATTTATATGACTCATTGAGTGGGGCAAGTACGGGATTCAAACAGAGTACCATTAAAAATGGATAATTAGGTAAATAGATAAGTTAAAATAGTATTGGAAAATCATGGATGTTACAGTATCCCCATGTTGAGAGAATTTCCTCCTGAAATTTAGCTAGTAAAGGCTACTGAATCAGGAAAGAGGTGAGAGTATTGGGTTCTCAATTTGTTATGACGGTTGGTTTAAGGAGTATAACTCGTGACAAGGCACAGACTCTGGTATTCTGGGTCGGATATGAGTGATGATAATGAATTTCAGGAGGGAACTGTTGAATGATATTTTGGATCCTGAAGATGGAACGTATTACTTGAAATGGATTTGATGGGAACCTGAAAATTAGGATTTGTGTAAGATGTAGTCTAATATGCTCAAAATTGTCAGTGGATGAGGGATTTCACAACTATTGGTCTAGGTCAAAACGACATAATACTTCACGTGACACGAACAACGCTACTTCTAATGATATGATAGAGCACTTATATATAGGAAGTACCATCGGCATATCCACCATGCCCTTGTCATACCACATCAGTTTTGTTGTTACACATCATGATAAGTTTTTTTATTTTATTTTTATTTAATTTTTTTTTGTCACAACACATGACAAAATTTCACTATGTTTTCCATACGCTGACTTTTATAATTCCGTGTGCACCCGTAATTATTCAAATCATCGCATGGTCCGTATAAATCATCTCGTTGTGTGCGGGTCAAGAGGGGCACAATTTCACTCCGTCCATGTCTATTGTTTTCACATAAAAGTTGTTAAAAGTAACTATGTCCTCAGGTAGGCAGGTCAGTTAGCAACTAAGGAGTAATAAGGTAGTATAACTTAGAGTTTCTTAGTTTACTCGTGTTTGAACAAGAATACGTCAAACCCCGAGTAGTTTCAATGTGTTATGGTTTCCAAGTTTGGTGAAAAAAGTGTATGATCATTCTTTGTGTAAAATGTGCTCAATCATTTGTAACAATTGCAAGCAACTTAGTTTCGCGTATAATGTAAACACACAAGTCTCATATATGATCTAGTGTCACGTAGTTTGTAATCAAATAGGTTTCATGTGTAGCGTGAACGACTTAACATAATGTATTTTGTAAATCAATAAGCTCTCATGTGCAATGTAAACAACATAGTGTCATGTGTATTGTAGGAAATGAAGTTCATGTATGGTGTTGACAACTTAGCATCATGTATTTTGTAGCTCAATAAGTTTCATGTTCAATGTAGTCAATCTAGTATTTTGTACCAAGCAAACAATTGTTATGTATCATGTATATTGCAAATAAATTGGTTTTATGTGATCAATCTAGTAAATTGTGATTTGCAAATAAACTAGTTTCCTGTATTATATGATCGTGATGTGTATCTTGTGAACGTGCATACGTAAGTTATTGAATTTTGTGTGACATATACTAACGAGTTTTGCATGTGATCAGGTGTTGCGGAGCAGCGTGCTGGTTTATGTTCGTGTAAGATGTGGTAGATAGGTTCTAGTTCTTTAAATCTCGTTGTGGTTTGTAGGGAGGGTTAATCGTTTACGCGAAATGGGTCGTCTCTTGAAGTGGTAAGTGAAAGATAACGAGGAAGTTTTGAAAACATTCAGGGATATGTGTTTACAAATGCTGATCTTTGTTTGAAAATAGAAAGTGGTAAATTGTTCTTGGTTGTAAACATATACAGTGGTGAAACCATTGAGTTGTCCTATATACTCCCCCTCAACTAGTCAAATGGTTGGATCAACGACTTTATGCTCACCATTGTCATCCTAAGTTTTAGGTTGTCCTTTGGACTTTGTAAAACTCTTTCCAAAACATTGTGTGTGACATATTCTCCCCCTTGAGCATCAAGTCGTTAAATCAAATAGATTCTCAGTTATCAACAACTCTTTACTCTTGTAGATGTCATTCCCTGTCATGTGCTAAGAACCACCACTATCAACAACCAAAATGGTATTAATAGTCCCTCTTGGTAAATCCTGCACAACTAATAAGAAACATTAATTTGAAATTGGGACCCAAGCCATGATAGTCATGGTTCGTCCATCTGTATCAAAATAATAAACCTCACTCCATTCACAATTGAATCTCTCATCGATTTTCGGAGATTGTTCCGACGAGCCAGAAACAGAAACTTTAGATTTTCAAACATACTTCTGTTCATTAAGTTCTTTTTGCTTAAAATGTGAAGTGTTTGTGAAAGCTCTTGTTCTAAAAGTTTTCTCAATCTTCTGTTTCTCCTCTGTCTTTGAGGTCTAGAAAGCCTAACCTCATATTTTGAATTACCCTTTGGTGTATCATGAGGTTTAACCACATTTGGGTTAACATAAGGCTTACCATGAGTTCTTACCTTTCCTGGAGTAACATGTCGGTTACTTTTGGCGTTGTGAGGACAAGCAATCCGAATGTGACCCACAAGACCATAGTAAAAGCAAGATCTCTTCTCACTATATTCTCTCATATAAGGAATCTTCACACTATAAGATGCACTTGAAGAAGATTCGCCTACATGAACTTCTTTTGGAGTTTGAGAATGAATAAACTTTTTCTTAACAGGTTTTGGTTCAGGCTTCACCTTCTCAGGAACTACATGCTTCTTCCCTTTATGTTTGTAAGGACAGTTCACCACAATGTGTCCCATCTCATTACAATGAAAACATGTACGTCTGTCTTTATAATCTCTGACATATGGAACTCTCCTTGAGTTTGAAGAACTTCCAAATGTATTTTTACCAGATGAATTAGAATCAACCTTTGGTTCTTCTTGCTTAACCTCTTTCGGTATCCCCTCTACCTTAGCTTCATCAAAATATTCATCATCACTCTTATCAGAATACACCATATCTTCACATGTGACTGGATTCACTTTCAACACAGTCTTAGGATCTAAATCCTCATCTTTTATAATCTCAAGTGTAACAGAATAATTTTCGTTGAATGGTGGAGGAACATAACCAATACCACTAGTTCCCTTCCCCTCTTTAGTATTATTAAAATATCCCAGTAAGAATGATGAATTTCCAAAACTTTCTAACTTTCTGTGTAATCTGATCACCTCTGCTTTAGATTCAGCTAGTTTCTTATCTTTCTCAGCAAGATCATTATTTCGTTTCTCAATTTCTACAAAGGACATATCCAGGTAATATGCCTGCTCTTTGATCTTCAAAGTCAGAGAACTTATATCCCTCTTCAGTGATTCTATCCTTTCAATACACACATTCTCATTATCCTTTAATTTCTGGTTTACCGTGTGCATCGATTTCATATCACAAATGAGGTTTACGTTATCATCCATAACCCTCATCATTTTATCCTTCACTGAAATATAGGTAGAACAAAACGTTTTAGAGTTAGAAACTACCGTATCCTTTTCTTCAAAAGAAGATGCACCAGGAGCCATGAATACGTCATCATCAGCTTCACTCTTTTGAGCAACAATGACAGGCTCTGTATCAATTTCTGATTCACTCAGATCATCTTCAACTGTCTGAAAGCTTTCTTCAGTCATCACATCAGTCTCAGTAGATTGAGTACTTTCACCAGAACGAATACTCTCACTATCAGTTAAATCTGCAGAAGAATCACTTTGAGAATCACCCTGCTTCTCCAATACTTCTTTGATCAAGACCACAAACGCTTGAGAAGTTGATTCACCCTTTTTCTTCAATGCTTCCCATAGATCTCTTGAAGTTGGACATTTCCCGAGACTATGAATGATTTCTTTTGGTAAATACATCATTAAAGTTTCACACATTTTCATCTCATGATCAAACTTCTGCTTTTCTACTTTAGTAAGAGATGTCACTGGTTTAGAAACATCACGAAATTCCAGAAAGTCAAAAGTAGGATGCACATATCCTTTTGTTATTAGTCTCCAAAAATTTTCATCAGTTTCTGATAAGAACTGTTTGAACCGGACTTTCCAACTACTGTAATCTGATATGCACAAAAGCCTCGGTGGCATAGTTTCAATCTCATTATCATCAAATGAAATTGACATTTTGAAATTTTTGCGAAAATATCCGAAAAAAAAATTTCCCGCCAAAATAGATAAGTTTTGACCCCAAAATAGAAATTTTTTTAAGAACATTAGCGAACAAGATAAGTATAGATAAGTTCGCCAAAATAGAAGTTTTTTTACCCCAAAAAAAATTTCCCGCCAAAATAGATAAGTTTTTGACCCCAAAATAAAAAATTTCCTGCCAAAATAGAATTTTTTTTAAGAACACTAGCGAACAAGATAAGTTCGCCTGATACTGCCTAAGCGAACTTAATAAGTTCGCCTGACTTCACTGAGCAAACTTGACCCCAAGCGAACTTATTAAGTTCGTCTGATCTTCACCGAGCGAACTTATTAAGTTCGCCTGCAACTGAATCAGCACGTTCGCCTAAAACGCTGAAACTTCAGAAAAATGAAAACACAAACTCAGACCTCTGAAAATCATGATTTCTGATGTATATGATCAAATTAGACAAATCTGACCCGTAGGAATGTGTAGGGACTGATTAGGAACACTTCTATCGGATAAATTTCACCAAAATCCACCTCAAATCCACGAATTTAGCAGTAAAATCAGCTTCAAGAACTTGAAAACTCCATGGATACAAAAACTTGTAAAAATGATCAATTTCTTATCAAATTGTACACAAAATCGTCTCTAATCACCAAGAATCAAACACAAATCACGAGCAAAAGCTCTGATACCACTTGTAGGTCCACATGACTCATCTACAGATCGATCTCGTGACAGGACGTCTCGATAACACGGAGTGCGGAATCCTTCGTGTTAACGTATGTATATCAATTGACAATAGAAACAGTAGGTAAATAAACTTCCATTTTTATATCATCAAACACATAGAGTTTACAGAATATACTCGTTCAACTCTCTGCTCCTCTATAACAGAATCTGTAAACACCTATTTATAGACACAAACCTGCTATAGGCGAACTTAACAAGTTCGCTTCTAAAGATGCTTAGGCGAACTTGTTAAGTTCGCCTCTCTATGAACTTGTATAATCGCTCCTAAAGATGCTTAGGCGAACTTGTTAAGTTCGTCTCTCTATGAACTTACACAGAATTTTATCAACAGTTACAAAACATGTCCTAACAGAAAATAGATTTCTGAATATAATAATTAAGATCAAAGCGTTTTGTGTCGAACGTTAATAACGAATAATATTAACTAATAAATATTCGTGCGTTTGTGCCATTAAAAGTGGTCTAAGAAAATAATATAATTTATTATAATATTTTTAAGTTTAGTAAATAAACACAACAAATAATTGCGTGGTAAAAATAATAAATCTATTATTTTTATTCGAGTATATAAACGTGAGTAAATAATACAAATAATTATATTATTTATTAGTTTGAAACGTTACACAATATTTATAAACGTGACGAAAATAATATATAAATATATTATTTCTAATCAGAGTTACGGGTTGAAAATAATATAAATATATTATTTTATTCAGAGTTGTGATTTGAAAATAATATATATATATATATATATATATATATATTATTTTAAAAGTGGGAATACTAATAAAAATGGGTTATAAAATTAAACCCGTGTCTACGGGTGTTTTCCAAGCCTAAAATACTTTAATATTATTATAATAACATTAGGATAAGTTTTATACTTAAAATAATAGTTTAAATAAATAAAAGATCAAAATGGGGGAGGGGAGACTCGAACCCGAGTCTCCTCCCCATCAACACAAACACTTAACCAATCCACCCGCTAGGGTCTTCGCAAACAAATCTGGTTTCGAAGTCTTATAACGAAGAACTCCAATGAGTTCTTTCCCCACGCTAGCCGTACCCCCAAAACCATCCCAGATCCGACGATTTCGATTATGATTTGAATCAGTAGTATAGAGGTTTCATTAGTCGAGTGTGTGCGAACTTGGGTGAGAGTTTAATTCGAAAAACATCAGATTTTGGGTTGTTAAATTCTAGATTCAATTTTCAAAACCCTAGATATGAACACAGTTCCAATTTGATCAATTTTGATAATGAAATGGTTTGAATTCATGGGGCTTTTAACAAGAATTGAATTGCGAGTCGATCCATGTAGATTAATTGGATTATCACAGGGTCTAGGTTAGGATTCAATCAAACCGGTTTCATATGAACCCAAGATCATAGATTATGATCGAATCGATTTTATAAGCCCCGATAATGATAGGACTTTCAATCTAAAGACACAAACGAAACTAAGGGTGCAAGAATCTACCAGGTTAGTATTCGAATTGACTGTGTTCGACCAGAACTAGTGCGGACTATGACTGGTTTGCCCTCTGGTGCCCTCTATTGCTATTTCGGTCAAATTCATGCGTGCAGAAGCTTCTCAGAGTCTCGTTTAAGGTGTGTAGAGGTTCAACTTGTGAATTGGTAAGAGAATTCGATGAATGAGATGGTATTTGTCAACTTAAGTCGACAGTTATGTTATCATTGATCATTAATGGGGTAATCCGACAATGATGATGATTAATTAGATGGTTATGACCGTTAATGCAGAGAACGTGTGAGATTAGTTACAAATTCCGGCAGCCATCGATCATGGGATTCAAATTTTGGACAAAATTTGCGAGTTTGACTTTTGAAGGTCAAACAGAATTAAGATTGGGTCATTTACAGGTTTAGTCCCTGTAGTTCCATGTTCTTAAGTTTAAAACTTGGCAGAAATGGTCCCTAAGGTTTAGGTTTGGTTAACTAGGTTAAGGACTTGGTTATTTTGACTAATAAAAGTCAAAAGGGAATAAGTATAGGTTAATTACATGTTTGGTCCCTCAGGTTTTGTGCGTGAGAGTTTACAAATATGGGCAGGATTAGTCCCTGTAGTTTGGGTTGAGGTTAAATAGGTTAATATTTAACTGGATTTGCTAACGGAATTAACTAGAAAATCCGAATTGTCACACTTTTCCCCTCATCCCATGGCAAGGCCATTGTCACATCAACACATCCAGTCCGTTTTTCACCGTTCCACCAAGTGAGCGCTCGTTTCTGAAAGACGCTCGTAGCATAAAGGACCCAAAGATTGTTGGGACAATCACTATTGAGAAAGGTATTCTCAATGCTTCAATCCATTGGAGAAGCCCGGTATCACCCTCGATACCATAAAACTTGGTGGGATTACAGGAATTGAAGTGCTTGAAGGTGCATTGGGGCGGGTTGGCACCACCATCACCACCACCACCATTGTTGTTTGCTTGAGTAAGTTGGGTTACAAGTTGAGTGAGGAGGGTAGTAATTTCATCGTTGGTGTGGGTATCACGGCGGGGAGGCATGTTATAGAAGAAGACAACAAACGGAAAAAGAATTTTGATATTGATAAGGATGAAACAAACATATGTCACGTTATGAAACATGTAAAATAATCATGTTTGGATTGTACTCACTTGGTAACATAACCAAGTGAATACTATGACACATCAAAGTTATTTAAATTCATATAACTTTCGAGAAGACATGATTTAGCCTATAAGTAAACACTTACCCCGGGAATTCCCAGGAAAGTATACAGATCCTTCGGTTGATTTGGATATATATGAAATGCTTTCCTCAGATTGCACATGTTCTCTACTAATTAACAGAATTTAAAACCTTGATGGGGTTTTCAGAATTTTAATAGACTTGTGTCTATGAGTATGATGTTCCACATGCGAAGATGATGAAGGCATAGCAAGGGGAAAGAAAGGATAAGGGACTTAGGATAGGAGTATTATTATATAATTATTTAGTTATCATTTAGGGTATGAATTAGTAAGTCATATAATCTAATAAGAAAGGTATCAAATAATTTAGCACATAGGGTGGGAAATAGCAGGTAGCATGTAATCATAGCACCTAATGGGCATCCTAAGGTTATAGTCTAGGTCATTGGTTTTTAATAACCTAATTCCCTATAACCATGGCTCTGATACCAATCTGTCACACCCCAACCGACAGCGGAATACGTGGGGCGGGACACAGAGACTGTTCATAAGCACATTATCAAACTAGATTTCATATAATTATTAAATCAAGGTTCCATGACATAAGTTCAAACAAACATCCAAAACATAAATACATCAAATTGTTCAATTCATTATTCAAACTAGGTCCAAATCCTAAGTGGAGCATCTTGCCTATGATCTCAAATATTTGCATCTAAAACATGATGAAAAAAAGGTCAACTAAAAATAGTTGGTGAGCATACATAGGTTTTGACTCTACAAATAGTTTCAAATTGTTGTGTACAATTCACATGTAACATGGTATAAGTAGGCAATTATGGAGAAACAATATAGTAATCCGGGTGCACAATCAAACCTTGTGACATGTTAGGCATAACACTCAATGTTACCCTTGTGTATTATCGGTAAGCAATCACCCTACCTGGGTGGATTTGTCAAATGCAATAGATCTATCCTTGTTACGGTTGGCTTATACGGAGTTAATGATTATACTTGTTTTAATGTAGTTTAACTCATAGCGTTCAAAGCATAAGGCACAAAAATACACACATGTACTGTCACACCCCGAAAACGATGATTCGCAGCGGAAACGAGACGTAAGCATGGTGGTCATATAAGTTGGAGCCCAATGATAATAAGCAAACACATTTATTTAAAACATCGAAAATGTTTAACAAAACAAATATAAGTCTTCAGATTATCCAAAATTAAAAGCATTGAAATTTAAAACAAGAGTTTCCATGATCCAACACTTGAGGATCCAAAATAAAGTTTAAAATGTCCCAACTGAATTTCGATGCAAGTGTTTGCCCAAAAGCACGTTTTCAAAACCGCGCTAGAGCATCTAAGTACCTGAAAAACATGTTAAAAACATCAACATAAAGTTGAGCGAGTTTCACGGGTTTAAACGAAAACATAAATGAATTTTACGAACTATCAAGTAACTTGGACAAACATGTGATATGTCATAGACTAGCTAAGAATATGACAAATGACAGTACCTAGAGCTTATAATCAAACCGAGACACAAATACAACTTGTCCCCACGAATCGTTTCAAAATATATTCTCTCGTACGAACGACCGATCAGCGCTACTGATCACGAGAGTGGGCAGTCAGTCCCACATAGATCTATCAACACACCTTGCGGCCTACACGAGGCTAATGATTATAACGGCGGGGCTATTCATGAACGAATACATGAATACGTAACGAAAGCCCTTACTCGAGACCATCAAACGAACACATAACGTAAGTCCAGTATCATGATAAACGAACGAAAGCATGTTCTTCCCCCATAGTTTATAAAACAACAAAATAGTTTAAAAAGGGGCCGTGAAAAACTCACCTTGATAACGAACGACGAAAAACGAGTGCTAGCAAAATACACCCATGAACACGGGTTGATTCTAACGGTGCCCTAAACACAGGGATACATTACTAATTGAACCTCAAGTCTTACAAGCAAGTTGTTCACCCAACATACTTAGACTTACAATATTTTTAAGAAAATATTTATTTAAGCGACCCGTTCGTGACTTAGTACGGTTATGTTTTTAACGAAAAACGGTGGATCATACACACATACGAAGACCTCAAGTGCTATTACTTATCAACAACCAAAATGTGAATATAAACTAATAACACAAATATACACTCATACATATGCTTATAAGTCCTAGATCACATGTGGAAACACTTAAGTCACAATATTTGCATATAAGCACTTTTCAAGCAAAACAACTAAACTTTAAGGAACAAACTTCCAAATTTCTAACACATGAGTTCATATAACATCATATATCATCAAAATATACCTAATAGAATATATTTCATCAAACAAAACAATCTTTCATTATTTTGACATAAAGTACCTAAACATGGCAATTTCTAGCACATATGTGAAAACTGAAACGTCAACGGCAAGTACAAACGCATATTACATAACATGAACTCATTATATACCTTAAGAGCTGTATTTTAATCATAAAATACTCAAATTTACTGCACAAAATCATATGTAACAAATACACACTTTTCATGCCGAAAACTACCGTTTTAATCGACAAGTTTAGTGTAAAACCTAACGAAACGCATCCAAACACCAAGAATCAAACATATTAGTAAAAAACTATATTTTAGACATAAAATATCATCATATTACAGCCATGATTCTATATTTTCAAAATCTATATATTTTCATACAAAAATCTACCTTTTTAGCATCATTTAAGCAACATAAACATGTCATACACTTAGCAAATCATCACAACCTAAATAAAACTTTTAGACCTGATTATTATTATCATAAAACATCACTTTTATCATCATATTTCCAGATTTCAAACAATCTAAATGATTCATGCCAAAACCCTAGCTTAAATCATGTCTTGAGACAACAATCTTTAGCAATAAACCCCTAAATCATCAATTCAATGATCCATGCATAAACTAACATATTTTTATGCAATAATATACCAGTACTTACTGTTTGAAACAAACCATAACAAAACATTTGATTGCATGTAAAGATCAAGCCCTAGTTTATCACTTTTTGCAAAATATGAACATATAAACATACATACATACATACGCCAATATATATACATATATACCCATCAAACCCTTCAATAATAATCCATTATTTACTGATTTTAAATATTTCAAAAAGATCATTTACTAAAGGTGAACAATACTTGCAAAAATCAAAGCTTCATTAAGAAAAATAAGAAAGAGATGGATATTCATACCACTTGACTAAATCAAGGAAGATACTTAGAAGAAATGGAAGATGATGGATGGTTTTCTTGAGTGCTTGCTTCACTACACTTGATTCTTCAAGTAAATGCTCAAGAACACTCAAAAGAACTCAAGAATACTTGAAAATACTTAGAGAGAAGATGATAGAAAGGTGTGGGATTGAAGTATGAAATTGATGTGGTATTTATAGGGGATAGGGTGGGGCTTATGGCCAAGAGAGGGAGAGAGGAGTAAGTGTGTGAGGTGACATGCTCCTCTAAAATCTCATGTAAATAAATAATCAAATTAGTGGAGTGTAGTTTTGTAAAAAAATGTGTAAGGAATCAAATGAGTGTATTTAATACTTGGTTAGGGTATGGGACCCACTTTATGGCTGATTTTAAGAGAGAGAGGTCTTCTAGAACCTTATTTGTTTTATAAAAACTACACCACACAAGTGTAGGTGACATTTTATAAAAACTACAACACTTTTATAAAATTTTACCACTTTAAACATGATTTTTCATGAAAATAAAAATATATAAAATACCCACTAATTATTTGCTATCATAATTAGTAAAAATAATAATTTTTGCTAACAGTTCATTTTAGCTCATCCGGTACGCGGTTGTATAGGGTAAAACGCAACGAAAATCACCGAAAGCGATATTTAACAAGTAACACATAATTTTCACATATAATCCACTAATATAAACCAGTTTATATAATTTTCATCAAAACTGATATTTTTAAGGTAACCGAGTCGTCACCAACGCTAAATTCGGACATTTTACCGATACGCGGTACCGATATTTCTGAAATTTCATGAAATGCAAACATATGCATACGAAGGGCTTTGCTAGACTTTATAATGACCTAATTAACTTAAATTAAGTCTAAGACTCACATAATCAAATAATAAACACGTTCTAAGGTTATACGGTAAATAACCTGAAAATTGCCGAATGTCACAGCCTCCCCTCCTTAAAGAAACTTTGTCCCGATATTTTACGCTACGAAGCCTGATTACGGACAGATTTAAACAAATGAAGGTACTTCCATTTCATCTAATCTTCGCGTTCCCACGTGAACTCGGGACCACGCTTTGAATTCCATCTGACCTTGACCAACTTGATACGACTACGCCTGGTCTTGTTAATCTTCCAATCCGAAACCTCCACGGGCTCTTCACGAAAATGAAGCTTGTAATCAACACACACTTCATTTGAAGGTATCACGAGTGTCTCATCAGACAAACACTTTTTTCAGATTGGACACATGGAATACGTTATGAACTCCACTCAGTTCTCGCGGCAATTGTAGACGGTAGGCAACTGGCCCTACACAAGCAATAATCTTGTAAGGTCCAATGTAGCTGGGGCAAGCTTATCATGCTTGCCAAACCTAGCTACCCCTTCCAAGGAGAGACCCTCAACATAACTCTGTCTCCCACTTGGAATGCTAATGGTTTCCTTCTTATATCAGCGTATTTCTTCTGACGATCCTGAGCAACCTTCAAATGATCATGGAACTTGAAAACCTTATCAGTAGTTTCCTGGATAAGCTCTGGTCCAGTTATATGCTTGTCACCAACTTCTTCCTAACAAAGCGGTGAGCGGCATTTTCTTCCATACAGGGCTTCAAACGGAGCGACTTTCAATCCAGTTTGGTAACTGTTATTATAAGAGAACTCAGCCAATGTTAGGTGAGTATCCTAACTTCCACCAAAGTTGATTACGCAGGCACATAGCATGTCTTCCAAAATCCGGATGGTCCTTTCACTTTGACCATCACTCTGCGGATGATACGTCGTGCTTAAATCCAGACGGGTACCCAAGGCTTTTTGTAGTGACCGCCAAAACTTCGATGTGAACGACTATCTCTATCGAATATGATCGAAGTCGGCACCCCATGCTGGGACACTACTTCCTTGAGGTATATGCTCGCTAATTTCTTCATTCGGTAAGATTCCTTCACGGTCAGAAAATGTGTCGACTTCGTCAAACGATCCACAATCACCCAGATGGAATCGTAGCCACTAGACGTTGGGGGTAATTTGGTGATGAAATCCATGGCAATACAGTCCCATTTCCACTTTGGAATCTCCGGTTGCTGCAGATGTCCAAATAGCTTTTGGTACTCGGTCTTGACCTTCGCGTAAGTCAAACATTTACCAACGTATGAAGCAATATCACCCTTCATGTTCGGCCACCAGTAGTGCTCCTTAAGATCCGTATACATTTTCGTCGATCCTGGGTGAATCGAATATCTTGATTTATGGGCCTCATCCAAAACCATTTCTCGTAAATTGCCTTCTATCCATGAAGTACAAGGCATCGTCAGACTTGGGTATAAGTTCTCTAACTATGCCACGATGATTCTCATCCTTTAAATTCTCTTCCTTTAGAGCTTCTTGTTGTGCATCACGAATCTGAGCTGTGAGGTTTGTGTGAATGGTCAATCCTACGTACGCACGCATAAGGGCTTGACTCGCTCGTTCCTACTCAGGGCATCGGCCACGACATTAGCCTTTCTTGGGTGATAACGAATATCACAATCGTAGTTATTGAGCAATTCCATCCAACGTCTCTTCCTCATATTTAACTCTTTCTGGTCAAAAATGTGCTGAAGACTCTGATGATCTGTAAAAATTGTGCACTTAGTACCGTAAAGGTAATGCCTCCAAATTTTGAGTGCAAAAACCACCACACCCAGTTCCAAATCATGCATCGCATAATTTTGTTCATGCACCTTGAGTTGACGAGACGCATAAGCTATGACCTTTCCATTCTGCATTAGGACACAACCAAGACCTTGGTGAGAGGCGTCACAGTACACCACGAATCCATCTATCCCTTCAGGAAAAGACAGGATAGGGGCACTACACAGCTTCTTTTTCAACCATTGAAACGCCGCCTCTTGCTTTTCTCCCCAGATATACTCCTTGTCTTTCTTGGTCAATAGCGTTAGGGATTGCGCTATCTTGGAAAAAATCTCGATAAAACTTGGATAATAACCCGCCAAACCTAGGAATTGTCGTACCTCGATTGGACTCTTTGGCGCTTCCCAAATCTTAATTGCCTGAATCTTTGCTGGATCCACGTGTATACCCTTCTCATTGATAACATGTCCAAGAAAATGAACTTCTCGGATCCAGAACTTGCATTTGGAAAGTTTAGCATATAGCTTCTCATTCCTCAACATCTCCAAAATCAGTATCAGATGATGCTCGTGCTCTTCCTTGGTCCGTGAATAGATGAGTATATCGTCGATAAACACTATCACGAACTTGTCTAAGTATGATATGCACACTCTATTCATGAGATCCATGAATATCGCATGAACATTTGTCAAACCAAAAGGCATGACCAAAAACTCATAATGACCATACCGGGTTCGGAACGCGGTCTTCAGAATATCTTCTTCAACAATCCTCAATTGATGGTAGCCTGAACGTAAATCAATCTTCGTATAATAACTCGATCCTTGCAGCTGATCGAACAAGTCATCAATTCTCGGCAGTGGATACCGATTCTTGATGGTGAGCTTGTTCAATTCTCGATAATCGATACACATCTTCATAGAACCATCCTTCTTTTTAACGAATAAAACCGGCACTCCCCAGGGTGAGAAACTCGGTCTTATAAAACCTTTATCCAACAATTCTTGCAATTGCTTGGATAGTTCTTGCATTTCAGATGGTTCTAAACGATAAGGAGATCGAGCTATCGGCGCTGCTCCGGACACTAGGTCAATCCTGAACTCGACTTGCCTTGGCGGCGGAAATCCAGGTAGCTCTTCAGGAAATACCTCAGGATAATCACGAACTACGGGGATCTCTTCAAGCTTCTGCCCCTGAACCCTAGTGTCAACCACGAGGGCTAAGTATGCTGGGTATCCTTTTTGCAAATACTTATGAGCTTTCATCATATTAACAATTCTCAAAGGGGCACACTCGTCGCCTTGAATTTCCAACGGTTCACCAGTCGGAGGTAGAAGACGAACTATCTTCTTATCGCACACAATCTTTGCATGATTCTTTGATAACCAATCCATGCCAATAACGACATCGAAACTTCCATGTTCTACTGGTAAAAGGTCAATACTATACGTACGATTTCCCAAACGCATGGTACACTCACGAAAGACTTCGTCGGCTTCTATTAACTTTCCGTTAGCTAACTCTATAGAATACTTAACATCTAATTTACTTGATTTTGAGCTAAGAAAAGGTTCAAAGTTTTTGGAAACAAAGCTTTTATCGGCTCTAGTATCAAATAAAATGTAAGTATAACGGTCATTAACGAGAAACGTACCGGTAACAACCGATGGATCCTTTCGTGCTTTCTTGGCCTCCATCACGAATGCTCTACCACGGTTTCCCTGGTTCTTCAGTTTTGGGCAATCCTTCTTGAAATTCCATACAATCCCACATTCAAAACATGTAGGGTTTGATTCTTCTTTCTTCACACCAAATTTCACACGACCGATTTGGGCTTGACGTCCAAATTTGCCGCAACGGTCACAGACGTTGCACTGACCAGTGTGAAAATAACCACATTTGTTGCATTTTGGGTTAGGACCCTGATTCCTTCTTGTTTCAGTGGAGTTGGCTACAAACATCCTTCCTTGATTCCTCCTTTTGTTCTGAGAGTTACCAGCATGACTCCCAGATCCATCAGACCACTTACGCTTTCCTTCAGTTAGCATTTTTCCTTTCTCAGTCCTTCCATCAACAACTTCCATCGGCTTCTTCCCTGGACCACTCTTCTTCAATGTCCCCATACGTACAACATCATCAGTCAGGGAGTGTTCTAATTGCACAGCACTCTTAATAGTCGTAGGGTTTGCTGACGTCACCATACTGCGGTCTGAGGTGCCAAGCCCCAGATATAACGCTCAATTCTTTTGTGCTCTAGTGTTACGAGATGGGGTACAAGTCGTGCCAATTGATGAAACTTGGTCGTATATTCCCTTACTTCGGCATCTACCATGGCCAAATTCCAGAATTCTGCTTCTAATTTCTGAATTTCGTCGCGTGGATAATACTCATGCAGCAACATTTCCTTCAACTGATCCCAAGTGAGACCATAGGCATTAGCCTCACCGAGACCCTGAATCTGAGTATTCCACCAGGTTAGAGCTTCATCCTGAAATGAACTTGTTGCATAATTCATGTGATGAGCTGCAGTACAGTTACTTATGACCATCACATACTCCATTTTCTCAATCCAGCGGACAATGCCGACTTGTCCTTCAGTTCCAGAAAAGAGTCGGGGCTGACATGCTTGAAAGGTCTTGTAAGAACACCCTTCAATATGGTTCCCCTGGTTCATGTTCTGGTTGGGCGTCTGATTAGCGAGGGCGGTGTTGACATGTTGTGAAATTAACTGGGTCAATTCCTCGGCCGTAGTGGGGAGTGGGTTAGCATTTTGGTTTTCTCTCTGTGATGGCATGTTCCTTTTTCCAAACAATACAACGAGTGAGACAATACATATATCACGCAATATCCATGTCATTCATGTATGTACGAAAAGGATTTAACAAACACCACAATAAACCAAAATCAACCACTTCATGTCATCATTGTTAAAAATTAGAGTTCAAACTTGAATACATCATTAAACCAAATGATTTACAAAAATAGGTGTGGCATACGACCAACCCTAACATGTTTCTCCAATATAAAATAAGAAAGAGACATGAACTCCAAAAACAACATCGTCAAGGAAAATGACTAGCGGTTGTGACGAGGGAGAACACCGAGGTGAGCAACAGTGGCAGCGAGCAGAACACATGTAATTGCAAGGGCTAGAGAGGCCTCGAGGCGCTCCTCAAGTGCACCTATGCTCTATAAGGCCTCACCTTCTCTGACTTCCGCTTCCGCGGCTCTCACAGTAACCTCCTCGGCCATCTTTATTGCTTCTTTGGCCTTCTTCTCACTTTCTTCCAACCTTCTCCTCAATTCAGCCATATCTTCTCGGGCCTGAACCTGGTCTCCTTTCCCGGTTGCCGCATCGGTGTCATCTCTATCGGACAATTTTCTCTTCTTTACTAGCGACACAGTCTTCCTAGCAGTAAACTTTTGAAGTGGACCTTAAGGATGTTCACGATAAGACCGATGAGATGGAAGACATAAATTTCCCGTAGTTGGCCTAACAGGCTCAATGGCGGTCATAATCTCATCGTTCTCATGAACATGGCTAATAGTCACGGGAATCACTAGAGTAGGCTCTTCACTAGCTGGAGTCTCCTTATTGCCTAACTCAGCAACTAAAGCTTCCTTGATTGGTTTTTTAACCAAAGGACTCATCCTAACTCGCTCTTCCTCACTAGACTACTTTTCATCTTCAGATTCCTCTTCGCTAGACTCCTCTTCATCTTCAGATTCCTCTTCACTTATTGGTACCTCTTTATCTTCAAGTTCTTCTTCACCAGATGGTACCTCTTCGTCTTCAGATTCTTCTATCCACCCATTCCCATAATATGGGTTATTAGCAAAATTCAGCATGTTCGGGTCAAATCCGAAATCAAGAACCGAATCTGGAGACATCGGCGAAACTGGTGAGAACTCTGGCTCACTATCAGAAGAGATCGATATGATGGAAGGCGAAAGAGACATCTGTGACACGGTATATTTACACGATATAAATGATTTGCCCATAAATGTAAGCACGTACGTATGCAACAGACTTAAGGCACATAGAGGAAGTATCCTAATACTACCTAAATACTAACACTAACTCTTAATATAAGATGCATGCGGTATGAAAAACTCACCTTGATAACGAACGACGGAAAACGAGTGCTAGAAATATACGCCCACGAACACAGGTTGATTCTAATGGTGCCCTAAACACGAGGGACACATTACTAATTGAACCTCAAGTCTTACAAGCAAGTTGTTCACCCAACCTACTTATACTTATAATATTTTTAATAAAATATTTATTTAAGCGACCCGTTGGTGACTTAGACATGCGATTATGTTTTTAACGACAAACGGTGGATCATACACACATACGAAGACCTCAAGTGTTATTACTTATCAACAACCAAAATGTGAATATAAACTAATAACACATATATACACTCATGCATATGCTTAAGTCACAATATTTGCATATAAGCACTTTTCGAGCAAAACGACTAACTTTTAATGAACAAACTTCCAAATTTCTAACACATGAGTTCATATAACATCATATATCATCAAAATATACCTAATAAACTATATTTCATCAAACAAAACAATCTTTCATTATTTTGACATAAAGTACCTAAACATAGCAATTTCTAACACATGCGTGACAACCGAAACGACAACGACAAGTACAAACGTATATTTCATAACATGAACTCATTATATACCTTAAGAGCTGTATTTTAATCATAAAATACTCAAATTTACTGCTCAAAATCAGATTTAACAAATACACACTTTTTATGCCGAAAACTATCGTTTTAATCGACTAGTTTAGCGTAAAACCTAACGAAACGCATCCAAACACCAAAAATCATACATATTACTAAAAATCTATATTTTAGACATAAAATATCATCATATTACAGCCATGATTCCATATTTTCAAAATATATATATTTTCATACAAAAATCTACATTTTTAGCATCTTTTAGGCAACATAAACATGTCATACACTTAGCAAATCACCACAACCTAAATAACACTTTTAGACCTAATTTTTATTATCATAAAACATCACTTTTATCATCATATTTCCAGATTTCAAAAAATCTAAATGATCCATGCCAAAACCCTAGCTTAATCGTGCCTTTGGACAACAATCTTTAGCAATAAACCCCTAAATCATCAATTCAATGATCCATGCATAAACTAACATATTTTTATGCAATAATATACCATTACTTACTGTTTGAAACAAAAAATTTGATTGCATGTAAAGATCAAGCCCTAATTCATCACTTTTTACAAGATATGAACATATAAACATACATACATACATACATACATACACCAATATATATACATATATACACATCAAAACCTTCAATAATAAGCCATTATTTACTGATTTTAAATGCTTCAAAAAGATCCTTTTACTAAAGGTGAACAATACTTGCAAAAATTAAAGCTTTCTTTAAGAGAAATAAGAAAGAGATGGAGATTCATACCACTTGAATAAATCAAGGAAGATACTTAGAAGAAATGGAAGATGATGGATGGTTTTCTTGAGTGCTTGCTTCACCACACTTGATTCTTCAAGTAAAAGCTCAAGAACACTCGAAATAACTCAAGAATGCTTGAAAATACTTAGAGAGAAGATGATAGAAAGGTGTGGGATTGAAGTATAAAAATGATGTGGTATTTATAGGGGATGGGGGTGGGGTTTATGGCCAAGAGAGGGAGAGAGGAGAGTGTGTGTGAGGTGACATGCTTCTCTAAAATCTCATGCAAATAAATGATCAAATTTGTGGAGTGTAGTTTTGTACAAAATGTGTAAGGAATCAAATGACTGTTTTTAATAATTGATTAGGGTATGGGACCCACTTTATGGATGATTTTAAGAGAGAGAGGTCTTCTAGAACCTTATTTGTTTTATAAAAACTACACCACACAAGTGTAGGTGACATTTTATAAAAACTATAACACTTCTATAAAATTTTACCACTTTAAACATGGTTTTTCATGAAAATAAAAATATATAAAATACCCACTAATTATTTGCTATCTTAATTTGTAAAAATAATAATTTTTGCTAACAGTTCATTTTAACTCATCCGGTACGCGATTTTATCGGGTAAAACGCAACGAAAATCACCGAAAGCGATATTTAACAAGTAGCACATAATTTTCACATATAATCCACTAATATAAACCAGTTTATATAATTTTCATCAAAACTGATATTTTTAAGGTAACCGGGTCGTCACCAACGCTAAATACCGACATTTTACCGATACGCGGTGCCGAAATTTCTGAAATTTCATGAAATGCAAACCTATGCATACGAAGGGCTTTGCTAGACTTTTTAATGACCTAATTAACTGAAATTAAGTCTTAGACTCACATAATTAAATTATAAACGCGTTTGAAGGTTATACGGTAAATAAACTGAAAATTGCCGGATGTCACATGTACACGTTGTTTGAATTGTATAAATTACAAATAGTTCAATTGTAATCATGTTCCACCCCAAAAATGTAAATATATATATATATATATATATATATATATGTTCACACCCAAAAGTTTATAAGTATATGGTTGGTTATAGTTAAAATATGTATTGTTCTCTATAACTTTATACAAAGAATATATAGGTTTATATATATATATATATATAAGTATGCACATGCATATATGTGTGTGTGAGCAGGTGTGCTAAGCACGGAAAACAAGAAACAAAAATGAAAACAAGAACGTAAAATAGAATGCGGGTAGAACTTACTTAAGAATAAGGAAACGACTTTGGATCTTGAGGGAGGGATTAGAACTTGATATGGTGTGAGAATGAGGGTAGAATGAGGGTCTATTTATATTGGGGGGTCATGAGAAAAACTAGTAAATTATAAATAAAATGTTTCATAATATTTAAGAGGTTTAAATTCCATTTATATAATATAAAAATTTATAAGTTTTTTTTTAAATGGGTATTCATCTTTAAGGTTTTTAATAACATTTATGACTAAATAAATATTAAAATTTGATTTTTTTTGTAAAATGTTTAAATTAATGATCTTTTAAGTATTAGTTTTTATAAAAGGTACACAAATGAACTTTGTAGTTATAAATGTGTGATTTTAGACTTTTTAGTTTTCTAAATATTGAAACTTATAACTTAATTGTTACAATAATTCCTATGAATATAATTCATTAAAAAGAAAATTTAGAATTAAAATCATGATAAATTAATTTAGTTAATGCATGAGTTAAGAAAGGTTTATAATAATATATTGAATAAATATATATTACAAGTTTGATATATTTATAAAACATAAATATGAAATTTGATAGAGTTTTAAGTCCATAGAAAATATAAGTCATTTGTAATATTTTAAAGTCCATAGAAAAATGCTTAGTGGAAATAATATTTTAAAAATGATGTATAAATATGATGTGTTGAAATATGAATGCATTTGTAAAGATGACTATGATTGATCATGTGTTATAATAACGTGTACAATGCATAATGTATAATGAACACTTGGTTTATGTTGTGTTGAAATTTGAACTTGCTCATGTATTACATGGGCTTGTACGATGAATACAATGAAATGGAAAAACACAAATGTTACATTCTAGCATTTCTCTTAACGTTCTATTCTGAGCGTCTATATATGCTAATCTATGATTTTCTCTTTCCAATTCTGCTGCTCTTCCTGTAAGGCTCTTATATGATCATTATCAGAGTTTTCCTTATTTTCTTGAGGATTTTGTACATTCGTAGGCTCATAATACTCATATGGCCTATTAGAATCTTCTATTTCTTCTCCTTCAGGAACAACATTATTTTCATAAGAGATTTTAGGTAATCCCTGATAATAGTAAGGATTATAATATGGATTTTCTACATAATCCGGATTTCCGCTTGCAGCCGTTGGAGTAGAATGAAAACTGGTAGAAGGTACATAAGGATTTACTGGAGGTGTTAATTCTCCTAAGCTTCGATAAGTACTTCCTGTATGTTTTGAACTGGTTCCAGTTTCTAAATCCATTTCATTCGTTGGTTAGAACTCATATCCAGTTGGAGCATATTTTTGAACATAAAAGGGACCTTTTCTTTTTCCAGTCATCTGAACATAATAAAATACTTTTACTTATACTTTTTTTTACATAATAAATTATACTATTTATTACATTTTGTAGACTAGGGTGGTTATCGTTCCAGAGTAGTACCTCCAACTAAAATGTTCCCAGGAAAGAATGACGGGTCTAGGAGAGATTTATACACCACTCTTTCCTTAGACAGAACATTCAGTTTGCCAGATAACTACAAACCGGTCGGATGGTTACCCTTGGTCTATAACGATGTTTATTCTTTCTTTTTATCTTTTCTTTTATTTTTCTTTTCTTTTTCTTCCTCCGGTTGATGCATCCTTTCCTTGAGCTGCCTTGATTCTTTCTTCATTTCATCAGTTTCTCTTAAGGCACTATCAAGGAACTCTATAGGTGTTCCAAGATGAGCTGAAGGATAATTATACAGGGGAGGTGGTTCACGAATACCAAATAATATGTCGTTAAACACATTATGGTACGGATCATAAGAACCATTGGTTGGTTCATTGATATACTCTTCTAACATCGTTGAAAGAGTATAAGGATTTTCTTCACCAATTGGATAGAGGTATGGGTCTTGAGTTTCAAGTTCTACTTCGTCTGGTAACTCTTGATATACCTCTTCCATTTCGTCTGCAGATACGTGTACATGTTATGTTGACATTTTAACACGCATCTTTGGTTTAGTAGACCGACTTGGTCCGGCTTCATTTATGTCTACCTGTTTTATTGGAGGTGGAGTATCAGTTCTCCAATTCTCAAAATCCAAAGTAGCTTCCATCCAGGATGAGCTAGATTGATTTTGATGATAGGATTCATTGTCAAAGACAATGATAGGATCAAAAAGGGAATCACCAGTATTAGAAATGATTACAGGATTTTCCATGGATCCAGTAGGATGATAACGTTCTTCTTCAGATAGTCCGAAGATATAAGCATAATAACTATTTCCAGACATATGTATAGTTATGACTTAATTATTATGGAGATCTACCTACTTTTCTAAGCAGGCAGTGTATACTGGTTTAAGCTTAGATACCTTACTTGAGTATCTTAATTGCTAAAACCAAATAATATCAGAATCAAATTATAGCTTAGATACTAATTTCTAGTATCTAATTTGCTGAAATAAATGGCTCTGATACCAACCTGTCACACCCCGGATTTAGCCTACCCAGGCGTGCGACCAACGATTGGTACATGGTTCTTATTTTATCTCATCGGAGATTTATAAACACAGTGGAATATTTTAATAACTCAGGATCTTTTCAAGAGACAGGAAATCTCCCATTTCATTTCATTATAACAGGGATAAACCCTGATATTGTACACAAACATTTATTTTACAAAACCAAGGTTTACATGAGCCATTTCTTTCAAACAGATGTCTAGAGTGGACGTTCCCATTTTCATGACATCTTTATTTCCTTGTCTTCACATGGTTATATCAATATCAAATCATCCTTGGTTACTTGTAAAACGTTTGAAAATATTTTATCAGTATAAACTAGTGAATACAAGTATATTTGAAATCATAATCTGACAAGCGTGAATAAATAGAACAATTTGCCCATAGTTTCCTGTCAATTTACATAGTCAACGGACTAACCACCAGCCACACCAGGGACCTTGGATATATTTTTACGTTCAATATTCTGCCTTACGCCTCAAGCGATGGGCTTTTTATAACAACCAAGGGTTCAACCCCTAGCCCTGTTACAGCGTCTCATCTGTAACACGTGTACATATACGTGACTCTATGGGCTGACTGCTATATAGTAAATCACCTTATGCAACGAATGGTTGTATTAGTTCATTCAAGTCAAATCACAATCAAAACCATTTTCAGTTTTGAAATCATTTTAATAAAATACAAGTATTCACCTTGACAGAGGTTAGACTTAGGAATCTTCTAAAATGAGAGTCCTAGTGGGCAGCGTCTCTGCTTAAGAACCATGCTTGGTTTCTTCAAATGAGCGTTTCCTAGCTTCTCGGGTTTCTCTAGAGCGAATCGGTACTTTCGAAACTTAAATGTACGAGCGGGAATGGTTTTGGGGAGTGGAAATAGCTTATAAGAAATGAGAAATCGTTGTTGTGTGATTTGGAAATGAACGGAAATTGAATTTCTATTTATAGGTTGGTCTGAGGTCCGTAGCGGACCGTTATGGTAGCGGATAGCGGTCCGCTGCAGCTTAAACCCTAAACAGTCAGCATTACACGTGTCGCGCTAAGAAATTGCAGCGCATATTACGGTTGGCGGACCGTTAAGCTTTAGGATAGCGGTCCGCTACCCATTGAGGTAGCCATAGCGGACCATTATGGGTGTGGTAGCGGTCCGCTACCAGTGACACGCGTAAGAAACCCTAGATGTCTCATCAGGACACGAGTCATTCCCTCATTATTGCCGTTGGGACCACGTAGCGGACCGTTATGTATATGGTAGCGGTCCGCTACCAATGAAATTTCAGTATTTTTCATTTTTGGTCCTTCTACTTTGATGTAATTACACTTATGGTCCTTATACTTTGAAATTTTATTATTTTGGGCACCGAAATTTTACGAATGTTACACCAGACAAACAGAGTGTCGCCCGACCATGTCTACCAGGCACTCTGAGTGTCACCTAAACTTGCGTTCAAGATTTAGGAGGGTTGACTCTCTAATGGTCGACTATCTTACAGTCGACTCTTCTGACAGTCGACTCTCTGACAGCTGACTCTCTTCTTCTTCCTCGATCCAAAATCTTAACTTTTTACGTTTAAAACGTTTATCTAGCTTCCATGAAGCCAGATCTGAGCTTTAAATCGTTTCTCATACATAAAAATCCAACATTTTTTAGATTAAACCCCATAAACCCATTTCTAACAAAAACTCAAATCTGAGCTAGTTTCTCACCTTAAATCAGCTCGTTTCTTCAGCAAAGCTTCGTTTAATCACTAGAGAAGAAGAATGGTTTGATCTTGGAGCAAAACCAACACTTTCTCTCACTAGGTGTTTCTCTCTCTAGAACTTGTAAAGGAATGGAAAGGATGGTGAAAAATGAGGGTGGAAGGGATGAAGTTGGGGTTTTATGGAGCCCAAACCTCCTACCTTTTTCGGCCCAAGCCCAAGCTCAGGGCCCGCTCCCTTCCCTTCCTTAGTTTAATCCTCGTGAATGATTTCTCTTTATATTTTCAAAAACTCGGGATGTTACAAGTCTACCCTCCTTACAACAGGTTTCGTCCTCGAAACCTGCCATAAGCTATACTGATAGCATATCACATAATGGGTGGCATAAAACATAGCTATGCGAGGCAGCTTGGTCATGAAGGCCATTGTGATTAACTACCATTGAGAGTATAATCGGGGCAATTCTCTAATTCTAAGGCATCTAAGCTAATAGGGCTAACTACAAGATACAGAGCAATAATTTGAACTTGCCATAACATGAATAAGAACTTGCAACGTACCTTATTGAGTCATCCGGTAGATTCTTGCCCTTGTCGCGGCCTTCGGTTTCTTACATCCGTTACTTATATGCCCTTTCTTGCCGCGGTTATAACATATATGTACGTCTGGGCATTCACGAGAGAGGTGGCCATGCCTGCCACACCTATAACACCCCTCCGATCCTACCCTGCATTCACCCCCGTGTCTCTTTCCACATGTACCACATGAGCCTTTTTGTTGAACGTTTGCTTTCATGCCTTCCATTTCTACACAGTTTTGTTTGTGTCGCTTTGATGGGTTTATTTCCTCACTTTCAGTCTCAGCACCCAATCCTTCGTCATTGATTGTCTTGTCTCCTATAGTTTCTTCCTTGGGCTCCTCGTCTGATTCAGCCCTAACACATCAGCCTTTCCCCAGCATCTTTCCAACATCTTTCATGGCTTCGGCTATGGCTGCAGGCATGATGTCTCGAAAGAGCTGAGTAGCTGCTTTCCCTATAGTTTCTTCTTTTGCAAACCCCATGGTTCGTTGCCCATCCACTCTATTTTCTTGCTCTGTTACACTACACCCGTACCATTTGCCTTTCACTTTGAAGGTTCCTGACCCGTAGGGAGAGTACCCATCCTTCCTTATCCTCCTTTTGGTTAAATGACGATCTTCCTTTACGGCCGATACGACCTCCTCCTTTCCCTCCCGCCATAGATAACGAACTATCTAAAGATAACGGAACACCAATGTCACCATGTTTGGTATAGTTTGAGAATGTTATAAGTGAGGTAACTTACTAATTGTCACACCCAGCCTCAGGCACCCCTAGACGTGTGCGAACTTGATTGGTACCTGCTTTGATTTTAGAGTTTTTTTTTAAATACATCGGAAGCCTTTTTCAAAAGGATCGGTTCAACATTCTCTCAACCTCAAGGGTTGTAATTGTAAATATCAAAACCCAGTTGAAAAATAAAAGTCTTGAATTTACTTTATAAACACAGGGATTTAAATACCCTTTTCATTTTGATTGCAAAACAGAGTTTGAAATCAAATACATCTCTTGTCTCTCATGGACAAGCTTAAGCCACCGGAAATAGTACTATCCAGGGTTGATCAATCCCCCGGTCCTATTTCCTTTTTCTTTATTTAGGATTTTCTCTACACGAGGCCTGAGAATCCAACATGTAAGTTATCATTTTCACAGGTCAGATCTCATGTCTGCCTGAATCCCATTTCCATCACAATTTATTCATTTTCTGAAAAACATTTTGAAAATAAAACGCCAGCGCGAACACCGGTGAATACAATTATCTTGACATAAAAATCATTTTGGCACAAATAAGCATTAGTTCATAATCACAACTTTATGTTCAATCAACACATTCAGCAGGCCCGTCCTGTTCTATCGCACCACAGTATACACTGGCGTCATGTCTTATAACAAGGGACATGTTTACTTCCGAAGTTGTTATAAGACAAGCACCAGCCCCGGGAATTTCACCTGAGACCCGTGTATCCCTTGCAAGTTTTACGCATACCTATGGCATGAATTCTTTCACGTAGAAGAATGTTGAGCATTACTCCCTTAACCTTATTTAGCCATTTTCGTAAACGTAAATGTTTGACACAAGTTTTGAAAGAGATAAAGTATTCACCTTTTGTATATGGGAAGAGTAATAACTTTCGAATGAGCCTTCAAAGCTTGAACTAAAGCACTAGCTTCCTATTTCAGCTTTCTCGACCGTTTCTTAACTTCTACGAACGTTTCCTCGTCAATGCGGGACTTCTAAGCGAGTGTGGGTCAAACCGGAACAAGCGGGAGCAAGCTAGAACATCTCTGGAACGTGAATGTGAAGTGAGGATTCGAAATGAGATGAGCAAATGAGTTGAAATCGACCATTTATAGGGTGTAAACTGGGTCCGTAGCGGACCGTTACACATGAACGTGGCGGTCCGCCACCGCCTAAGTGTACACGTCAGCCCTAGACTTCTCTATCTGATTGGACCGCTCCTGAATTACGGCTAGCATACCGTTAGCCAAGAGCTTAGCGGTCCGCCAAGCTGCCACGCGTCAGAACCTTCATGTTTTGCGGTTGGCGGACCGTCACCACCTGGCGTGGCGGTCCGCCACGTGTACACGTGTCATAAATGTTGCCTATTAGTCACTGTCCGCCACGTGTACACGCGTCATAAATGTTGCCAATTAGTCACTGGACACGTGTCACACGCGGATTGTTTTCTTAACGAGGAAGTAGCGGACCGTTACCATGTATGGTGGCGGTCCGCCACCTGTGACATTAGCGTGGAGGACCAAGCCTAGCAGACCTCCACTTAACATCCACCCGTAGCGGACCGTTAGGGTTGACCTTAGCGGTCCGCTAAAATCTTAAAATCCATATTTTTCACTTTTAACCCTGAATTTCCTGGCTTATTTTTAGAACCTACCTCTAAGGTTTTATTTCTTGTATAAATGGATTTATAATCAAATCGGTCATACGTTTTATGTCTAGTCCTGACGTCATTATGACGGGTCAGAACACTATCACTGTTAAGATTAAAATATTTTTAGGAGAATGCCTAATTAAATGATGGGTTACTAGCCAGTAATACTCGTGATTGGCTTTGGATAACCATATCTAGTTTAATTTATCGAATACCTACACCGTCTATAACCCTATGCCCCACCTTTAATATTATACAAAACCTTAAATTTATAAATTAAACTTAGAAACTAAAGAATACATATAAACCCGTACCTTCTTATAGCGAGAGATGGTCGGAATGAGATTGTGAATGAACTCCTTATCTGTTAAGTATGAAATACAACGTGTACCCCACTAGTATGCCAACAGAAAGTAAATGCATTATCTTCAAGATATATGATATTTTACTAAAGATTATCCGAATTTCCAGAATGAGGAAACATCACTTAGCACATGAATAGCGGAATCCAAATTGGATTGTATAGGAATCAATGAGATTCAGAATCGAATGATTCAATGTTTTGGCTTATATATGTGGAATAATAAGATTCAGGTACGTGGATCCAACTATTATCTGGATTATGAATTCAATGGAATCAGTAAAGATGATTTATCAATATGATCCAAGGGCTAATATATGTTTGACAGATGTTGTCAAGTACATATCTTGATTATACTTCAAGTTGCATGCTTTTCGGGACATGGGCACTGAAGCAAATCGAATGAATAGTGCTAAGGACATAACCCAAAACTGATCTCAAAGGACAATCTTAATTAAAAGCTAATATTCTTTATCTGATAGTGATCTTTTAACACACACACCCAGGCATAAAATGGATTAAAATCACAGTTGTAACATATGCAATTATGTTTTCACACTACTAATGGTTCAGTGACGCTTTTAGTCTACTGACAATTCAAATTATATGCATACACAACATTATCATTTCCTATTTGTGCAGTCTCTGAAGTTTAGATCAAAACATATAATTCATATATATTTACATAAAGCACCAACCAGTCAATCTAAGGTCATGTGTGACTGAACATCTACTGATGTACTATCATTTCTCCTTATAACTTTAAGTAATGTCGATTTTAACTTTTTCAATTTGTTTGGCTTTTTCAAAATCTTTTTCAAAGAAAGTAAAACAAACGAAATAAACCTTCCATGAAAACATTTTATGAAAAACATTTTACTTGGTTACTTGGGATTAAGTAAGTCAATCAATTAAAAACTCAAACCGATGTAATCATGTAATTGAATGCCTTTGCCTTTGTCACCAACACAGTTTTGTACTTCCCCTGTCCTGTAGACTCCCCCTCAACTAGTCAAATGGTTGCATCAACGACTTTATGCTCACCATTGTCATCCTAAGTTTCAGGTTGTCCTTTGGACTTTGTAAAACTCTTTCCAAAACATTGTGTGTGATATATTCTCCCCCTTGAGCATCAAGTCGTTGAATCAAATAGATTCTCAATTATCAACAACTCTTTACTCTTGCAGATGTCATTCCCTGTCATGTGATAAGAACCACCACTATCAACAACCAAAATGGTATTAATAGTCCCTCTTGGTTAATCCTGCACATCTAACAAGAAACATTAATTTGAAATTAGGACCCAAGCCATGGTAGTCATGGGTCGTCCATCTGTATCAAAATTATAAACCTCACTCCATTCACAATCGAATCTCTCATCAATTTTCGGTGATTGCTCCGACAAGTCAGAAACAGAAACTTTAGATTTCCAAACATACTTATGTTCATTAAGTTCTTTTTGCTTAAAATGTGAAGTGTTTAAACACTCTTGTTCATTTAAAAAATGTTTAGATTGTGAAAGCTCTTGTTGTTCTAAATGTTTTCTCAATCTTCTGTTTCTCCTCCGTCTTTGAGGTCTAGAAAGCCTAACCTCAGATATTGAATTACCCTTTGGTGTATCACGAGGTTTAACCACAATTGGGTTAACATAAGGCTTACCATGAGTTCTTACCTTTCCTGGAGTAACATGTTGGTTACCTATGGCGTTGTGAGGACAAGCAATCCGAATGTGACCCACAAGACCATAGTAAAAGCAAGATCTATTCTCACTATATTCTCTCATATAAGGAATCTTCACACTATAAGATTCACTTGAAGAAGATTCTCCTACATGAACTTCTTTTGGCTTTATATTCTCTGGAACTCCAGATTTTGCAACAGGTTTTGATTCAGGCTTCATCTTCTCAGGAAATACATGCTTCTCCCCTTTATTTTTGTAAGGACAGGTCATCACAATGTGTCCCATCTCATTACAATGAAAGCAAGTACGCCTGTCTTTATAATCTCTGACATATGGAACTCTCCTTGAATTTGAAGAACTTCCAAATGTATAATTTCCAGATGAATTAGAATCAACCTTTGAGTCTTCTTTCTTAACCTCTTTTGGTATCCCTTCCCTTGCTTAGTTTAATACTCGTGAACAATATCTCTTTATGTTTTCAAAAACTCGGGATGTTACAAATACTCAACGTTTGTTATCGTTTAGCCGGTTTAATTAGTGAGTGGGTTTTGTCACAAAGTATCAAAACTTTTGTGTGCTTGTAAAGAAGAAAAGTAAATGACAGAAAAGTAAATGACGGTAAAGTAAATAGCATAAAATGTAAAATGTGCATGAAGTGTATAACAGAAATGTAAATAACAGAATAGTAAAAACAGGAAAGTAAATAGCTCGAGAATAATTAGATCACAACGAGTATTGCTTTGGGCTTCGAATCCGCTTGGTATATGATAATGTTATGTTAACTAATCCGATGGTATGAGTAATACAAATTTGTGAACAGTACACCGCTAGAGCCTCATTCTCACAACATTTGGTTCACGAATTATGTTCCTTAATAATAAAATAATAAGACTCCCGGTCAGGGACATCATTACCCTCAACTCGTTAATAGATCCGTACATTCGTATGCTTAAGATATATCTCTGAGTTAGTTTAAGATATCAAACTTAAACACCTTTATTTTTATTAAAAGAGTGATTAGACTTTGTTCACCGGGATGCGATGCAACAATGGGACCATATATAAAGACATATCGTTCCCAACGTGAGTTCACCAACTCTTGGTTTCATAACAAGCTCGTATAAAGATGTAAGATCTTATCAATTTTAACCAAGCTTTGGCTTATCAAAATCCGCTTGTATAAAGACGTACAAGTTTCAAGAGAAGTTTGATTAAAAAGATTTTACGGTCTTACACTTTAAAATTAAGAACACTCGCAAGTGTAAAGACTAATTTAAATAATAATAAAAAGTCCATCATGAAGTTGCTTTTAAGAGAGAATAATTAAAGAACATAAACATACCATTAGACTAATAAGTTAAACATTAACATACACCAAACTTCATCTTCACCCAAGCAATACAAAGGGTTTAGCCACGAATAGCCATACGAACTAGGATAATGTTGAGTTTCGTAGGGTTCCCTATTGCGAACAAAGAGGAAGAGCCTCTCTACTCTCTACTCTCTACTCTAAACAACAGCTACGAACTTTAGGAGTGTGTACTCTTGCTGGATAAGGGTGTGTGGAATGAATAACCGAGGCCATCAATTTATAGGCTGCAAAATGAGCAATGCATGGTCGTGCATTGGTTTGCACGGGCGTGCAAACACCTAGGGAATCAAAAGGTACACATGGCAGGGTACGAGAAGCCTTGGAGAGCAAGGTGGGCTAATGCACAACCGTGCAAGGGGATGCACGGCCGTGCATCCTCTGCCTACTCCTTTTTTTTATCTTTGCTGATTGTTGACTGGTGTTGCCCAGTTTTGACTTTCTTAGGGGTCAAAGCTCGGGTGTGCTTCTTCCAAAAGCTTGATTTCTTGATATTTTTATGCTGTTTTCGCTCTGTTTCTCTTGGAACACCACTTAACCTACAATTATAAAATATAAACGATTTAAGCATCAATTGCAAGACTTTTATTCAATTAGTACCATAATATGGGGATTATTATGCATGCAAAACATGTATAATTATGACATATCACGCTCGGTTTTCTGAGGAGAATTCACTTTATCAAGATCATTGTAATTGTATATGATACTTCTATAGAAATCTTTTCTCAATTATGCTACCATGATCTAACTGATAAAAGAATCAGATGATGTATATCCATAAAAAAAACCCAGGAAATTAACACGAAACATAACTGGCTAAATTGGTTTGGTATGGAAATCAGTTCTTGTTCTGGTTCTTCATTATCTTCTTCTTCGTTTCTTGTTTTTCAGGAACACAACAAATCAACTAAAGAAGCATGTGCACTTGTGTTGTCGCCCTCACCTTTTAACTTTCTCTGACGTGCTGCAATTTTTATTTTAACATAAATAAGAAACTAATAAATAATTAAAATAATAAGTTTTAAATTAAGTTTTGTCGATGCTACTCTCCCTCATTCTATCTCTTCTTCTTTTTTTATTTTGAAACCTGTAACTCAATATCATAACAATGGCTACTTTAGAAAATAACCTTCACCGAGATCGAAGTCTTTGTGGCAGACGCCGTTTATCTTCTTTTGACACAGAATTTTAGATCTGAGTTCTCCTACCAACATGTAGAGTTTACCATCGTCGATTTTGATTGTGTCAAAGTTGACCGAAATTCTGAATTTGAATCGGATAGACATAATAATATGCTCCGTTGATTATTATGATGGAAAAATTATGGTGGAAAAATTATGACAGAGAAATGGGTGGGGATTGTAAAATATAATGTTGGAAAATATTAAGATTTATTAGTTGGGTATAAGTACTAAAAATGCTTTAAAAAATATACTAACATTGCATTGGGATTAGGAAGCTCTAGCAGAGAAAAAAATTGCAGTAATTGATGCCAAATGCTAAAACGTCAAAACTACCTTCCTTGGGTCCAAATGGAGGTAGTGAGGTGGCGAATTGGGATTGGCTGAGAGGGGTTAATGTATTATCACACCAAAAGAGGGTTATTATATGTTCTACATCCTATATATATATATATATATATATATATATATATATATATATATTTATAGGGAAGTTCATTTCAGAAAAAGTAAATTTTGTAAAAACAGAGAAAACAAATCTAAATCATTTAATTTTTTGATTTATGATAATTTTTTTAAAAATTTTACATTTCTTAAATACAAATATGTATATTTATATATATAAAAAAACCATTAAACTAGTTTTTTCATATGTTTTTATACATTTAAAAGTTTCTTACATATGTATAGGTTATGTGTTGGTAAAAAAAACCTACACATGAATTACACATGTGTAGGTATGTATATTGTAACATCCCAAAAATAAAACGACAGTTATAATAACATGTTAGAATGCGAGAACGAACGGAATAAACGAACGAGGCATGATGGGTCGGGCCGGATGGGCCGGCGAACTTGGGTGGCGAAAATAGGGGATCTCTTCCCTATAAATAGCCTAAGTCTCCATCTTTCTCTCATCTACAACATCTAGAGAGAGAAACCGTAGAGAGAGAAAGTTGGCGGATCGACCTGAGATTGAAGGAGCGTGTTACTACTGAGCTTGTGAGCAAGACCTCCGAATCAGAAGCTCGATTCAGGTAACAGCTCGATCTAGATATGAGATTTTAGTTTATGTTGGGTTTTCGGGTTTTGGATAAAAAGGTAACGTTTTTACGTATGAAACTTGAAAATAAACATAGATCTAGCATCTAGAAGGAAAAAAGAACGTTTTAAACATAAAAAGTTGGGATCTTGATGTGATCAGATCCGCATGCAAGAACTTAGGGTTCTTAGGGAAGAAGACTGCCCGATAGGCGAACTTATCGAGATTAGGAGAACTTGATAAGTTCGCTTGACAAGTTCGCCTGGGGCAAAAAGTAAGCGAACTTAGAGCAGCGAACTTAGTGACTTCACTGGGTTGAAACCAGCGAACTTACTAAGTTCGCTGGGCACAGATCAGGCGAACTTAGCCTAAGTTCCCTTGTATGTTCGCCAGGTTTGTAAGGGGCGAATTTCGCTTAAGTTCGCCTAGTTCGGTGTGACATCCGACCTTTTTGAGTTAACTCCGTTAACCCAAATTCTATTATCCTGTAACCCTGTTAACTCAATTACAAACTCCAAGGACTATTTCTGTCATAAACCCAAACCCAAACCCAAACAAAAAAATTACCAGGATTAATTCTGTAATTGAGCCAAACTCAATTTTGTTGACTTTTGAAAGTCAACCGAATTGTTCTTGATCCAAATTCGTGACCCATAATTAAAAATTGATCAAATTCGAAGTTGTAACGTATGGCATTGATGGATCCAGCCATCATTGAGCCGTTTCTAACCGTTCCTTATTGTTAATCATTGCGAATTAAGATTTTTAAACCAAAAACCGTCGAACTTAATGCTAGAACTATACAATTCGATCCAATTCATTACCAACTCTCAAATTATCACTCTGAATACTCTAATCGCACCTCTCTAATCGTTCTTCACATCCCAATTCGATCAGAATCATAGTCGGAGTCGCTAGAGAACGAAAACGCAAAGTCATAACTGGGTTTTAGTCGAGCTCTAAAATCAAACGAAGATGTTGTTCTTTCTTCAAGAGTTCTAAAATCAAACGAAGATGTTGTTCATGCTCCGCTTTCGTCTTAGAATAGATAAGAATGTCGTCAATGAAAACGATCACGAACTTGTCCAAATAAGGTTTGCATACACGGTTCATGAGGTCCATGAAGACCGCAGGTGCATTAGTCAACCCGAATGGCATGACCATGAACTCGTAGTGACCGTACCTAGTCCGAAAGGCAGTCTTCGGAATGTCTTCATCGAGAACACGAAGTTGATGGTATCCGGAACGAAGGTCAATTTTGGAGAAACATGTTGAACCTTGAAGCTGATCGAAAAGATCGTCGATACGGGGTAAAGGATAACGGTTCTTAATTGTAAGTTTGTTGAGTTCACGATAATCGATGCACATTCGAAACGATCCATCCTTTTTCTTTACGAATAGTACGGGAGCACCCCAAGGTGAATTGCTCGGGCGGATGAATCCTTTGGATGAGAGTTCTTGTAATTGACTTGCAAGCTCTTGCATCTCGGAAGGTGCAAGACGATAGGGAGCTTTTGCCACGGGAGTTGCTCCGGGCACAAGGTCGATACGAAACTCCACTTGTCTAGTGGGAGGAAGACCAGGTAAATCCTCGGGGAATACCTCGGGAAAATCTCGGATGATTGGAATGTCTTGCAATTTCTTACCCTTGTCTTTTGTGTCAACTATGTTGGCCAAGAATGCAACGTACTTTTTCCGCAAGTACTTTCATGCCAATGTGCAAGACATGAGTTGAAGACCACGACACGGTTTTTCACCGAAAATAACTAACGTGTCACCCGAAGGGAGAGGTATACGAATGCACTTTTCGTAGCAAATAACCTCGGCATGGTGCTTGGATAACCAGTCCATTCCAATTATAATATCGAAGCTTCCCAATTGCATTGGAAGGAGATCAACAGAGAATTCATGATTATTAAGCTCGAGATTGCAGTCGCGGATAACGGAATTTATGGCAATAGATTTCCCGTTTGCTATCTCCACGGAATAAGAATTGTCAAGTTTCGTTCTTTGTTTAGCAAGTCGAGATTCAAAGGTAAGAGATACAAAACACCTATCGGCACCGGTATCAAACAAAATGGATGCATAATGATTGTTTACGAGAAACGTACCGTTTATCACGTCGTTGTTTGCTTGTGCCTCATTAGCGTTTATATTAAACGCTCGCCCTTGGGGACCACTTTGATGATGAAGTTTTGGGCATCGGTCACGGAAATGGTTTGGGTCTCCACACTCGTAACATGCCCGACCATTGAGAAGTGCCGGATAGTTTGGACGGTTGGCTGGAGCAGCTTGATGAACGGGAGGACGGGTACGGCAAGTAGTGACCACGTGTCCATATCTTCCGCAGCTTGAACACAATCGGCATGGTAAGTTGGCAGGATGATGGTACTTGCAGGTCTGACATTGGGGATTTGGACCCAAATAAGGTTTCGGGTTTTGACCCAAATGGGCCACTTGAATAGCAGGTACAGCGGGAGTTACGGCTGCGAAGTTTCGACCCTTTCGTTTCTTGTTACGGTTAGAAGACTCGGGCTTTACATCTTTGACGGCTGCAAGAGTAGAAACAACCTTCTTGGAACTCTTTCTTGTTAAGGTTCCGGCTTTGACGTGGTTGTCGGATAGCGTAGCGGATAGGCGAATAGCAGCTTCAAGTGTAGGACGATTGCTTCCTAACACAGCATCCTGAATTTGCATAGGCAGCCCGCCTATGTATTTTTCAATTCCCCGGGCAAGGGGAGTGACCATATGAGGTACTAGTAGACTCAGCTCTTGAAACCGGGTGGTGTAAGCCAGATTATCCCCGCTGTCTTGGGCAAGATCCCAAAACTCAGTCTCGAGCTTCCTTATTTCATTCCGAGGACAGAATTCATCAGTCATGGCTTTCTTCAGATCATCCCATGATAAGGATGTGGCAGCCTCAATACCACGAGTGCGTTTCTCACCGTTCCACCAGGTGAGGGCTCTTTTTTGAAGTACACTTGTGGCATAGCGAACCCGAAGATTATCGGGACAGTCACTGTTTAGGAATGTGTTTTCCATGCTTTCAAACCATTGCAGCAGGCCGGTAGCACCTTCAGTCCCGAAGAATTTTGTAGGATTGCACGAGTTAAAGGGCTTAAACGTGCATTGAGGCGGGTTATTACCACCGTTCCCTTGGATGTTGTGAGACCCGTCACTGTTGTTATTGGCTTGGGTCATTTGCCCCACCAGTTGGGCAAGAAGAGTAGCAAGATCCGGGTTGGAAGTGCTAGAGTTTACACGTCGAGGAGGCATTCTAACACCATAAGAAAAGACAATGATATTTTAGATAAGATGGATATATGTGAGTTATAGTGGGAAATAATGTAACCAGAAAAGCGAGTTTCATCATGACGCGTGCCAGTGCATGTGTATTTATTCAAAGTTGATGGGGGAAACTAAGCCATCTATTCCGGATAGAACATGATGTTTTAGATCATTATTCGCGTAATAGGAATTGCCGGGACTTGCATGCACTACAAATCGTTATTACGTGTGCACCCGCAATAATGATTTGCTTTGCATGTTCGTCTAGTTCTTCCTATCTTGCCATAATGTCCCCAAATTTTGAGTTTTTGTTCGGATCGTATCCTTGCGAATACATTGACTTATCAACGTTAAATAATTCCTCAAAACCTTCAAGGAGACATGCTTTAGCCTATAGGTAAACACTCACTTCGGGAATTCCCAGGAAAGCATACGGGTCCGTTTATTTGGATTTATACGAAATGCTTTCCTAGACAGAAAACCCAATGTACAGGTGTCACCCTTCCAGATTGCACGTGTCCTTTACGGGTTTCAAGAAATTAAGTCGTTGACGAGATTTTCAAGATTTTTATAGACTTGGGAGTCTATGGGTATAAAATGTGTAGGAATGTTGCAATTAATATAGATTAGGAAAGAGTATGGATGAGTAGTGTATTTGTTTGCATAAATTTGTTTGTCAAATGTGTATGTAAAGTATGTATCATGTATTTAAGCCTTGTATGTATGTGTATAAGTCTCATGTACCAAACTTGGGAAAATTCAAATAATACCTAACTACAAATAATTCACATAGCAATTAATCATTTATCACATAGCACATAAAAGGGAGTCCTAGGGTTATAGTCTAGGTCATTGTGTCTAATAACCTAATTCCCTATAACCATGGCTCTGATACCAATCTGTCACACCCCGACCGATGGCGGAATCATCGACGCGGACAATGTGATGATTGTTCAAAAGCACATGATAGCTAATAGTTGCATAATTCATTAATTAAGTTAAAGACAACAAGATCCAAATACAATACATTCCAAATAACCTAGTCTAGTTCAAAACATTGATTTATTTAACTAGGTCCATAGTTCTTAAGTGGAGAATCTTCGGCAAGTAGTCACATATCCAAACCTGAAACATTATTTAAATCAAGTGTCAACTAAAAAGTTGGTGAGTACATAGGTTTAGTATTTCCTGTAAATAGTAGTTGTAAATCGTTTTGCAACTCTTTGTTTATATTGTTAAACATAGTATGTATGATGTATCATTTATTTAATCACAATCCAAACCGAGTTTGACACGCTTGAACAGAGCACAACAGCTAAGTCCGGTATGTTTGAATATAGTTACCCACTATATCCGATGTGTTTGAATATAACACGCGGTCATATCCGAGTATGCAGTAATAAACACCCTAACCGGGTGGGCTGGTCAGGCACAATAGATCTATCAATATTACAGTTGGTTGTCTTGTGTATAAATGTATGTACATCCAAAGTATAAGCATATAGTCTCATGTATAACACGTATAAACAGTGTGAGTAGCATGTATAATGTTTCACCCCAAAACTTATAAAAATGTAAAATAGGGGCTATGTAACTCACCTCGTAAGCGGGTATTTTTCCACGCGTGTAGGTGATAAGTATGTGGAAGCCTAAGCACGTTGATACCCTATGTAGACAAATGGGTATTATTGTATGCGTATAAGTGTGTATTTGTATTTAAATGTATATAGGCTTTAATATAATTTTAATATTTATAAAGTATGGAAATTGAATGATAATGGTTTTTGTAAAACTTTAACTTATAAGGATATATATATATATATATATATATATTGTTTTAAACAAGTATTATTATATTTAAGGTATTTATATAATCATAAAAGAAAAGTCTTTATTTGACTAATTATGTTGATATTTAAAATTTATTTAAACCAGTTTATTAAAAATATTGCTAGGTTCATATATATATAAAAAAAATGAGACATTTTATATATTAAATGTATTTTAAAAAGTTTATAAAAATGTTACAAGATTTATAAAAATATAAGACATTTTATATATAAAAACGTAATTAAATAAGTTTATAAAATATTACAAGATTTATAAAAATATGGAATATTTTATATATAAGAAAATGTATAATATTACAAGATTTATAAAAAAAATGAAATAGTTTATAGATAAAAAGATTGCTTAATCGATTTCAAAATAAACGAACGATCAAATCGACTCGTTTTAGTCTTTAGTGTAATAAAATAATATTAAGAAAATTTAATAAAATAAAAAAATGATAACAGAAGCAAAAATGGGGTTGGGCCGGAGGCCAGGAGGCTCGAACCCGCGACCTGTGACACAGACACACACACGCATAACCAGCCGGGCTACTGCCCATCGCTGGTTATGTGTGTTTTGATTAATTGATAAACACAACTAAGAAGTTGGTCGCTGGTCCTCGGCAATCCGGCAATCGCGTCCGAGGACTTGGGTTTGCTCGGTAATCCTCGTGCGAATGCCGCGATTTTGGTTCGAATTGCTTACCAGGGATATATAGAAGACAGAGGAATCGATTCGAGGCTCGAACCGAGTTGCAACAGGTCTGGTCGGCAAGGCTTTGGAACTCGAAAATGTCACAAGTGGGAATCGACTTCTGGATGGAATTAAACTTCGAAACTTTGGTCACAGCTTCTTTCAGGGACGACGAATGCGATGGTAGTCTCAATTCGGAGTGAGAGTGGGTGGAAGAGGGTGGGCGAGCTCGTGCAGGTCTGGTAATGGCTATTTATAGTCGAGCTTAATCCTGATAATAAGACAAGCAATTGAGCATGCCCCGACACTCGTCTGGACGAGACGAAACTGTCGAGCCCTTTAGCAGGCGTGGAGGTGGCCTGTCGGGCACGAATTCGGACGTGGGTATCTCAGCCACCAACAGGATCGGACGATCCTTATGTTGGGGGAACAAATTGGTCGGGGCCTTTTGTTCGCGTGGAAGAGACGAGGCCAGGGAGACCACTTTCGGCTGTTGAGGTGTAGGGGACAGCCCTGTCGAGTGGGTCGCCGGAAAAACCTTTGGACCGCCGGTCAATGGGTTAGGCGACCGGAAATGCGAATTTGGACTTGGCAAGAATGGTCCCTGAAGTTTGTTTCTGTTTTAATGAAGTCCCTGAGATAGTTACGGATGAGTCCTTGTGGTTTGATTTGGCCAGGTTTAGTCCCTTAACCGATTTTGTCTTAAAACCTTTTAGTTTCAAAATGTTCACAACATACCCTTAACTTTTTAAAATAAACTAATTAAATTTTCTCTTTTTATTTCAATTATATTTTATAAACTTGTCTTATTATTATTATTATGAATATTTTTATAAAAGTTAATTATTTTATTTAAATGGGTTATCTTATTTATACATGAATCTTTCTAGTTTAAACTTTTATATAAATTTTTTATATAAGTTTAAAACTTATAAACTTTTAATTATTTTTAAATTCATAAAATATAAATATATGTATTTTGTACAAAATTAAATGAAAACGTTTGCATTTCATTAAATAGAAAAATGATTACATGATATATATTACAAATGCGTAAATAAAAATCCGAAATGTCACATAGATTATGGACAGCGAGCCATAGTTTTCATAAGAACAACAGGGGTAGTGTCTTGGTGGCCTGCCAATGGTTATGATGTTGTTCAACTGGTATGGGAGTAACGACGGTTACTCAGGGGTTAACGTGACTCTATGGAGGTTAAATTATGACCCGACGGTGTTATGGCCGTGAGCCATAGCCGTCGATGGAAGTTGTCGGTTTATGGACATGAGAGCCATAGGGGCAACTAAATGGGTATTGTCGGTCCTCGTGCAGTTAAGCCTTGGGGGCAATACAAAAGGGAATTGACGGAATGTATTGTATCGTCAGTCTTCGTGCAGTTAAGCCTTAGGGGAAATACAATACTAAATGACGGAACGAATGGTAACACAGATTTAGATAGTAATGTATGACTTAAATGAATGTTAAATGTTTTAAACGAACGATCTGTTCAACGGTGTTCATGATGATGATAAATGTTTGAATTTTTTAATGATGAACGAAAGGCCCTGTTTTCTTATACATGATGTTAAACCCTAATGGATTATTGAATGACTAACCATTTTATAAATTGAATGAAAAACTGGAACTCACCAGCGTAGCTGACTTTTTAGTATGCACATTCAGGTTAAGGCAGGTATGGATGATAGACGGTGATGCTTGGCAAGCGAGAAGAGTTACCCGGTTGATCATGAAGACTGGCATGCCGTTATGATTAGTTTATGTTATGTTTATGTATTAGACTATGTTACGCTTCCGCATGTTGAACGATGTTATGAGTATGTTTTAATGAAATTTTCCGCTGCGTTATTTGATATTCAAGTTTAATAACTGTTTATGAATGAGTAAATCCAACAAGTGAGGCCTCCTGGGTTTGGGGCCTTACAAGTTAGTATCAGAGCAATAGTTTGAGAGATTCGGACCACTTCTAGTGTCTGAACTTAAACTGTGAATGGGACAGAAAGCGGATGCCAGTACGGGTAACTCGAGCCATAGTATCAGGTATGAAGTTAGTATATATTTACATGTATAGTATGCCTTAGAAAGGGGTTAGGTAAGGACTTGTGTTCTAATGGAATCACAAAGGTGGTTAAATAAAAATCGAAAGGTAGTGTAATGGTTAATTGCAGATGGCCAGTGTATATTAACATCTTACAGTGCTTGTTTAATTTTATTTGTTAACTAGCGTGATAACATTGGATTCCTTGTCTTATAGAACGAAATGGTGGGACGAAAGGGCGGAAGGCGTGGTGGGGTCGTACCGGTGGTCGTAACGGCGGTCGCGGCAGGACCCCCGCACGTCAGGAGTACAGTGAAGAAGGAAGTGTTCATACCGATCCAGAAATTAGTGTGCACGGGACTGAGCCGACTTTTGTCGGAGAACAACAATTCACTTTTGAACCGGAAGTGAGAGCGGCTTTGGCACGCGAGTTCACTGAGTTGATGAAGGTTTCTCTGCCAGGACTGTTGGCAGAAGCGTTAAAGAAGGCTTGTGAGACGGGTGGGTCTAACACGGCGGTTGGTACCCCGAACACTGAGGCAATCAACGCACCGCTTAACGTGGTTGCGACTATAAGTCCTTTAAGGCATGTGACCCACCGGTCCTGACTGGGAAGAAGGACGCGGTGGCTACTTTTGACTGGGTGATACGTATGGAATCCGCCATCCGTCTGAGCGAGTGTCGAGCAAATCAAGTTGTGAAATTTGCTGCTAACTCCTTGAGAGAGGAAGCATCCCATTGGTGGGAAGGTGTACGTCAAGCCAAAGGGGACGAGACTGTGGATGCAATGATGTGGTCTGATTTGAAAACTTTGGTGATCAAGAATTTCTGTCCAAGGAATGAGATCGAAAAGGTAGAAAGGGAATTTCTGGGGATTAAGGTCGGGAGCATGACGCACCGGCAGTACACCACACGGTTCAATGAACTAGCACGTCTGGTGCCACACCTTATCACGACTGAGGAAAGAAAGATTTCCTGTTACATTCAAGGGCTGTCGGACCAGGTCCGCACCTATGTTAAGGCAAACGCCCCTACGACCTATGATTCGGTAGTAGAACTGAGCGGCGTGGTATTCGATGATCTGGCGCTGAATGTCGTTGCCAATGAAGAGCCTAAGAAGAAGCCGAGTTTCCCCGCTAAGCGATCGGCTGGGAAATTGTTTGGGGCTCGGGGCAAACAGGCCAGGGTAGGCGAGACGGTAGTTTGTGGAAGATGTGGCGTGAGACATGCGGGTGAGTGTCGGTTAGGGTCAAATCTATGCTTTAAATGCGGCAAAACCGGACACTACACACGTGAATGTCCTCAGCTATTCAAATGCTACAACTGTGGGGAGAGTGGTCATATGAGCCGGGAATGCACCAAACCCAGAATGGGTGAAGCCGGGAAAGGGAAAGGCCCGGAGAAGAGAGAAGAAAGGCCCCGAGCAAAGACTCGTGCGTACGTGCTGACGCAAGACCAAGCCAGGGCAGACCCCGATGTGGCGTCAGGTACGTTCATCCTTGAAAACACTTTTGTTTCTGTGTTATTTGATTCGGGTGCAAGTAAGAGTTTTATATCTGCGACTTTTTGTAAACGAGTGAAGTGCACTGTCAGTCAGCTAGAAAGGGCCTTTAGCATAGAAACCGCTGAGGGTAGGACTGCGATAGTGACCGATGTAGTTGACAACATCACGATAAAAATAGAAGGTCATAGGTTCCCTGTCAGATTGTTTGTTATGGTTTTGGGAGGGTTTGATGTTGTGTTAGGTATGGATTGGTTAACTGTCAACGAAGCACAAATCATATGCAAACGAAAGATAATCCGACTCAAGGCTCCGGATAGTAGCAAAGTCAAGGTTTTTGGAGATCGTGACGCCCCGATGCCAAACGTCATCTCGATGATTAAGGCAACAAATTACATGAGGCGCGAATGCGAGGCTTATCTGGTGTATGTAATTGACAAGTGTAAAGAAGTGAAGGAACTAGACGATGTACCCGTGGTACGCGAGTACCCGGAGGTGTTTCCAGAGGATTTGCCTGGGATACCACCTGACAGAGAGATTGAATTTCGAATCGACTTAGTACCAGATGCCTAGCCCGTGGCTAAGCCTCCATATCGACTAGCACCACTAGAAATGAAAGAACTTATGGTCCAATTAGACGAACTACTTGAGAAGGGATTTATACAACCGAGCATCTCGCCTTGGGGTGCTCCGGTGTTGTTTGTGAAGAAGAAGGATGGTTCGATGAGAATGTGTATTGATTATCGCGAGTTGAACAAATGTACGGTGAAGAACAAGTACCCTCTACCGAGGATCGACGACCTGTTCGATCAATTACAGGGCGCAAGTTGGTTCTCAAAAATCGACCTTCGATACGGGTACCATCAGTTGAAGGTGAGGGAAGAATACATACCAAAAACCGCATTTCGCACGCGTTATGGACATTTCGAGTTCCGCGTAATGTCTTTTGGATTGACGAACGCCCCCGCAACGTTCATGGATTTGATGAATAGGGTTTGTCGACCGATGCTGGACCGATCGGTAATTGTGTTCATCGATGATATCCTCATCTACTCCAAGAATGAGGTGATCACGCATGTCACTTAAAGGAGGTGTTGGAAGCTCTGAAGAAGGAAAAGTTGTATGCTAAGTACTCCAAATGTGCGTTCTGGCTTAGGAAAGTCCAATTCCTAGGTCACGTCATTAACACGATCGACATTATGGTTGACCCAGTAAAGATAATGACGGTAAGGGAATGGAATATTTCTAAGACGCCAACTGAAATCCGCAGTTTCTTGAGATTGGCAGGCTACTATAGGAGATTCATCCAGGATTTCTCAAAAATAGCTTCGCCATTGACAAAGTTGACTCGGAAGGAGGTAAAGTACGAACGGGGTTCGACCCAGGACGAGGCGTTTAAGGAGTTGAAGGAGAAGCTAACCAAAGCCCCAGTCTTGGCCCTTCCCGAGGGCAATGAAGACTTAGTGGTATACTCTAACGCATCGGGTCAGGGATTGGGATGCGTGTTGATGCAACGCAGAAGAGTGACCGCGTATGCGTCACGACAGTTGAAGATTCACGAAGCTAATTATCCAACCCATGATTTGGAACTTGCTGTTGTCGTATTCGCATTGAAAATCTGGAGGCACTACCTGTACGGGGTGAAGTTTACTATTTACTCAGACCACAAAAGTTTGAAGTACTTCTTTGAACAAAGGGAACTTAATATGAGGCCGAGACGATGGTTGGAACTATTGAAAGACTATGACTGTGAAATCATATACCATCCTGGAAAGGCAAACATGGTGGCAGACGCTCTAAGCCGAAAGGATGTGCCTACTCCTATTATAGTGAAAGCTTGCCAGTTGGTGGTGACATCAAATGTGATTAGGGAAATTGAAAGAGCTCAAGATGAAGCGCTAAAAGAAGAAAACATAAAGAAGGAAAGAATGGTTGGCCAACAGGACAAGTTGGAATATAACACCCTTGGTGTTAGGACACGTTTTGGACGGGTATGGATACCTATGGGTGGCGAGCTTAGAACCAAAATCTTGGATGAGGCTCATAAGTCTCGATACTCTATCCATCCTGGTACCAATAAAATGTACCAAGATATGAGGAAGGAATACTGGTGGCCTGGAATGAAACATGAGGTGACAAAGTATGTAAGCAAGTGCTTGACTTGCTCACAAGTAAAGGTTGAACACCAAAAACCGTATGGAAAGATTCAACCACTTGATATACCGGAATGGAAGTGGGAACACATTACCATGGACTTCATAACCAAGCTACCTCGCACAGCTAAAGGTCATGACACCATTTGGGTAATTGTGGACCGTTTAACGAAGAGTGCTCATTTCCTACCTATTCGCGAGACGTTCTCGTCGGAAAGGTTAGTGGAAGTATTTATTAACGAAGTAGTAGCACGGCATGGGATGCCTTTGACGATCGTATCTGACCAGGACACACGATTCACATCGAGGTTCTGGAAAAGATTTCACGAGGCAATGGGCACGAGGCTTAATATCAGCACGGCATACCACCCACAAACGGATGGTCAGTTCGAAAGGACCATTCAAACATTGGAAGATATGCTTCGTGCTTGTATCATCGATTTTGGCGGCAGTTAGGACAGTCATCTGCCGTTAGACGAATTCTCCTACAACAAGAGTCATCACATGACTATAGGCATGCCACCTTATAAAATGTTGTATGGGAGAAGATGCAGGACCCCGGTTTGTTGGGGTGAGATTGGACAAAAGGAATTAGGGAGTCTTGAAGTAGTAAGAGAAACGTCGGAAAGGTTTGATCAAATCAAAGCACGAATGAAGGCCGCACAAGATCGTCAGAAATCCTATGCGGATAAACGACGAAGGCCTATTGAGTTTGATGTTGGGGACAGAGTAATGTTGAAAGTGTCACCCTGGAAGAGAATCATACGATTCAGGAAGAGAGGAAAGTTAAGTCTGAGGTTTGTCGGACCATTCAGGATAATGGCACGGGTCGGTGAAGTCGCTTATCGGTTAGAGTTGCCTGATGAGTTAAGTGGGATTCATTCTACCTTCCATATATCACACTTGCGAAAGTGTTTGGCGGATGAATCGGCTCACGTACCACTTACTGACATCGAGGTCGACAACAGCCTGAACTACATCGAAGAACCTATGGCCATATTAGGCCGAAAGGAGAAGCTTTTGCGTAATAAAGTTATTCCATTGGTTAAAGTCCAATGGAAGCACCGAAAGGGATTGGAATCTACTTGGAAAACGGAGACGGAAATGAGGGAGTCGTACCCTCAACTATTTGACTTATGATAGGTTTCGGGGACGAAACCTATTGTAAGGGGGTAGACTTGTAACATCCCAAAATATAAAACGACAATTATAATAACGAAATAAACGAATGAGGCATGACGGGCCGGGCCGGATGGGCCGGCGGGCTTGAAGGGGCGAACATAGGAGAGCTTCCCCTATAAATAGCCTAAGTCACAACACTTCTCTCATTTACAAATTCTAGAGAGAGAAACTGTAGAGAGAGAAAGTTGGCAGATCGACCCGAGATTGAAGAAGTGCGTTGCTCCATAGCTCGTGAGAGGAACCTCCGAATCAGAAGCTCGATACAGGTAACGATCCTACCTAGATCTGAGTTTTTGTTCATTTTTGGGTTTTTCAGGTTTTGAACGAAAATGTGACGTTTTTACGGATGAAACTGGAAGAAAAACGTAATTTTGAGTTCCTTAATGAAAAGCAAACGTTTTGAATGTAAACAAGTTCAGGATCTTGACGTGGTCAGACCCGAAGGCGAAAGTTAGGTTTTTTGCAGGGAAGCAGATCCTGCGTACTTATTAAGTACGCAGGAAGAGGGTCCCGCGTACTTATCAAGTACGTAGGAAGAGGGTCCTGCGTACTTATCAAGTACGCAGGAAGAGGATCATGCGTACTTATCAAGTACGCATGAAGCGAGGTTTGCGCACTTATTAAGTACGAAAGAGCAAGGCCCTGCGCACTTGCTAAGTGAGCAGGCATCAGGCTGTTTAGGTAAAGTCAGCATGTTTAGAAGGTTAAACCGTTAGACTCGGGAGTTGGTCTGATTTTTATTTAACTAATCAATTCAGATCGGAAGTGACGTTGTGGGACCTTTGTTTAGGACAACCCAGATTAGCTTATCAGGTGAGTTCTAGAAGCCCTCTTTTAAATGTTTTATATAATGTTTTCGGGCTGGTGTGCATACATACGAAACGATGTTTACGAAACGATGTTTACAAAATGATGCTTATGAAACTATGTTTACGAAATGAAATGATTTGGAATGAACGGTTTATGGAAAGAAAGTTTTATGAATGGAATGTTTACGAACGAAATATTTACAAAGAAATGGTTTAAACTAAAGGTAAAGGGTTTCGAAAATGAATGAAAGGTTTTATGAAAAGGAAAGAAAAAGGGCAAAGGTTTTAAAGATGTCATTACAAATCTAATCTGTCGAATGGATGGAATTGATGAATGAAGTCTGGGAATGTAATTCCCAGCCTTGTGGTAGATTATGGACAGCGAGCCATAGTTGTCATAAGAACAACAGGGGCAGTGTTTTGGTGGCCTGCCAATGGTTATGATGTTGTACAACTGGTATGGGAGTAACGACGGTTACTCAGGGGTTAACGTGACCCTATGGAGGTTAAATTATGATCCGACGGTGTTATGGCCGTGAGCCATAGCCGTCGATGGAAGTTGTCGGTTTATGGACATGAGAGCCATAGGGGCAACTAAATGGGTATTGTCGGTTCTCGTGCAGTTAAGCCTTGGGGGCAATAGAAAAGGGAATTGACGGAATGTATTGTATTGTCGGTCTTCGTGCAGTTAAACCTTAGGGGCAATACAATACTAAATGACGGAACGAATGGTAACGCAGATTTAGATAGTAATGTATGACTTAAATGAATGTTAAATGTTTTAAACGAATGATCCGTTCAACGGTGTTCATGATGATGATAAATGTTTGAATGTTTTTAATGATGAACGAAAGGCCCTGTTTTCTTATACATGATGTTAAACTGTAATGGATTATTGAATGACGAACCATTTTATAAATTGAATGAAAAACTGGAACTCACCAGCGTAGCTGACTTTTTAGTATGCACATTCAGGTTAAGGCAGGTATGGATGATGGACGGTGATGCTTGGCAAACGAGAAGAGTTACCCGGTTGATCATGAAAACTAGCATCCCGTTATGATTAGTTTATGTTATGTTTATGTATTAGACTATGTTACGCTTCCGCATGTTGAACGATGCTATGAGTATGTTTTAATGAAATTTTTCACTGCGTTATTTGATATTCAAGTTTAATAACTGTTTGTGAATGAGTAAATCCAACAAATGAGGCCTCCCGGGTTTGGGGCCTTACATTTGAACTCGGAAATCATCCGTAGACACGGGTTGGGTTTTATAACCCGGTTTAATATTATTTCCCACTTTTAAAAATAATATATTTACATTATTTTCAACCCATGACTCCAATTAAAAATAATGTATATTTATATATTATTTTCGCAGCATTAATGAGCAATGTGTAACACTTCAAACTTATAAATAATATAATTATTTATTTTATTTACCCACGTTTATAATCTCGAATAAAAATAATATATTTACTCTTTTTGCCACATAAATAATAATCGTATTAATTGTAAGAACTTAAAGTAATATAATAAATTTATATTATTTTCCTAGACCATTATTAAATGGTACAAACGCACGAATATATTTTATTATTAATATTATTCGTAATTAGAGGCGTTCGACAAGAAACATATTTATCTTAATTATTATATTAAGAAATCCTTATTTCCGTGGACAAATTCGTCTACTTGTTGATCCTAAGTATGTTCTACGATGTTCAAATCTTCCGTGCCGTCGTCACAAAAATCCCAATGTATCCCTAACTATTATTCTTATAATTCAAGGGCTTATGTAGGCTGTTCACAGGCAAACACTTGTGGTCCTAATTGTATTCTTATGTGGTGCTATCTACTACTCGTACATGACTCGGGTGAGTTTTCACGGCCCCTTTTACCGTTTTAAATTGGGGGAGAAACATGAATACAAACGAACATCATTTTACTTATTTTCCCGTTGAGGAGAAACAAGCATACAAACGAACATTATTTTACTTGTTTTCCCGTTGGGGAGAAACATGTGTAGAATCAAAGACCGATGGCTACAAAATTCTCTAAGTACAAATGTTGTTGATCTCAGAGTTTGCTGCTGACCAACAATCTGCTGCGGACAAGCTTATCTGCTGCGGATACTTGTTCTCCTGCTGAAGAACAAATCTGCTGCGGATAGCCTTATCTGCTGAAGACCAAAGTTGCTGCGGATAAGCTTCTCAGCAGCATCAACACTTGATGCTGCTGACAGGCAAATCATCAGCAGCTCTGGATGGTTACATTTTGCTGCTGATCAACATCTTTGCTGCTGACAGCCTTGTGCCTTGAAGACAAATCGTTGCAGCTGACTATCCATACCAAGCGTCACTGACAACTTTCTGCAAAAGAAACTGACACACTCAAAGCAGAAGGAACCTCAATGGTGCAACCAATGAAACTCAACAATGCTCTTCTCCAAGCATGCAAGTAATGATGCATAAAGAAGACGCTTCAATAAAGTTAACTAGATATAGACAAAATGTGTAATAGTTAGCTAGATACAACAGATCAACGGTCTGTGTTAGATCTGATCCTTAGAATCAAGGGGCTGTCTTGATTCTAAGTGAGTATAAATAATCTGTAAACACTTCATTGTAAGTGTGCTTTTTGTGCTTTCGAAATTAGAGTTTTTCATTTGTAATCGTTTATTCACAAAAGATTAATACAAAAGTGTTCTTATCAGTATTCTTTCTGTGTACTCGATTGTAATTGTGTAGTTGTTATTGTTTCCGCCAATCTCAACTAAGAACAGAACCATCTTGTTATTTCACGATCCTACAAGTGGTATCAGAGCTTTGGCTCAGATTGAACAAACTAACACTTGTTTAATCACTTCTGGTTCTATTCTAAACTCTCTCCTTCAAAAAGTCACCAAGAACAAAAATGGCACAAAGCAACGGGCTTGAAGACATCCTGAAGCAGCAGTATGAAAACTTCTTCTGGAAGGAAGGTGAGTCTCTAACTGTTTCATACAATAGATTTACCTATCTTGTAGGGGAGCTGCAGTGCTCAAAGGTGAAGCTAGAGAATGAAGATATTCTCAAAAAGTTCATCAGGTCTTTACCTAGCTGCTGGACACTCTACACGGTGTCCATTAGAAGAACTGAGAATCTGAAGACTCTCCAAATGACTGAGCTCTTCGGTATGCTAAAAACCTATGAGCTAGAGATGATTCAGGCAAAAGAAAGAAGCTCAAGCTACCAAACAGCCTCAACATCCACCACCACCTCCTTTGCCCTCCATTCTGAGCACTCGGGTCCTAGTTCAAGTAACTACTATCCTCTTATCATCACCCATTCTGGAAAGTTCGACTGGAGCTTTCAATATGAAGAACTGCCCGTCAACAATCAAGCTCTAATGGCAGACACTACAGAGATACCACCTCAGGTATTTGAACATCTTTGCTCTCAAGCCTGTATTGATAAAGTTTTGGGTTATAGAAAGCACAACCAAAACCTCATAGATCAAAATGAAGAGTTTCATCAGATGAAATCTGAGTTCAAAAAGGTTGAAAATACTTATAAAGAAAAGGTTGACTGCCTTAAGAAAGAGATTTCATCTCTAAAACACGAACAAACTAATCTTGAAACTCAGATTGATGATCTACTGGTCAAACTAAAAGCTACCAGAGCTGAACTGGCAGAACAGAAATTTCATGTTGAAAAATATGAATTTTCCTCCAAAAAGTTACAAAGACTTTTAGATATTCAAGTCCATGAGAAGGTAAAGACTGGACTTGGGTATAACAATGATCAGTACAATGCTGTTCCTCCTCCTGCTGACTATATTGCCATATACGAACCAAGCTTCAATGTTGAAAATCTTGACACTGCAAACCGAAACCTTGATCCTTCAACGGATGAACCTCTCATCAAAGACTGCACTACCTCATCGGAATCTGAGTCAACTCACTCAGACCATGATGAAACCAGTGCAGTCCCATCTGAAGCTATTCTGAATAGAGATGCAGTTCCTGCTGTTCTTCCAGCTGTTATAGCCCCTGTACCATTCAAACAGATCAAGATCAGCTATCATCCATATGAAAACAAGCTAGAGAAGGGACAGACATCAGAACCCACAAACCCCAAGCCTCAGTTCATGCTAATCACAAAGAGAAAGGTAATTGATGTATGTCGTAAGCCTGAAGAAAAAGTTCCATATGTTCAAAGGACCTTAGAAGAAGCCACCTTTGAACATAACAAAGCTCATCGATGGAACTTCACGGATCTGTTCCAAAGAAAGGACTATGTCTACCTTTCAAAAGACAAACTGGCAAAATCATGCTTTGTGTGTGGCAGATATAACCACACTGCCAGCACCTGCTTTCATTACCTGGAATATCAAAGACATTCAAAGCAGCATGCCTTCGAAAAGACTAACAAAAATAAGAAGGTAAGAAGCTACGAAGACAAAGCAACAAAGTTCAAAAAGTCTCTATCTCCCTCAAAAGTGAAGCTGCCTAGATCTCAACAAACTTGCATCATTTGTGGTGAATCAGACCACTTTGCTGCAAACTGTAAGTTTAACCCTTTCAACCATATCCTTCATCAAGCTCCTCAAAGACAAAGGGTAAAGAAGGATCAGCATACATCGGTTGTTAGTCCAGTTAAGCCCAAGAAAACAAAGCAGAAGCTTTCAGCAGCAACCAAGTCTGCTGCTGATAAGCTAAAATCCTCCGCAGCAAAATCTGCTGCTGATAAGGCAAAGACATCAGCAACAAGAGTGTCCACTACTGATAAGGCAAAACCCAAGGCAAAGCCTACAGTAGCAAAGAATGCTGACACTTCAACAAAGCTGTCAGCAGCAGGATCTATTGTCAACAAGCCAGAAACATCAGTAGCAAAATCTGCTGCTGACAGTGTGAGGAAAACTAGAAAACCACCAACTCAACAATGGAAGGCAAAGAAACCACCAAGCATCATCATCGGTTCAGTTGAATGCGTCTATCCTTTGTTGTAAATATGTATGTCCTCTGAGAGGAATCCCAGGTGCCAAGAAACCATGGGTGATGAGGATGAAGAGGCTAGGCCTAAGGCCCCATCTGGATCCAAGGATTCCACAACTGTGGATGAGGACAGACTGAAACTTCATATCTTGGAATTGACGGCCAGGGTGAATATGATAGAGGCACATCAATGCCCAACTTTTCTTACTCCATCCTTTGTATCAGTGGGCACCCAAACTGATGCTTATTTGTCCACTGATGCAACCAAAAAGGGGGAGATGGTCCCAATGGAGAAAGACTCAGACAGCTTTGACGACTGCAGGCTGTATTTCAAAGTACAAGATGGCTGTTTTCGAAGCTTTTTCTTTTGGTTGAAAGGATAGTCAGAAATGTGCAAAAGCTTCAGCAACAAAGGCAATAAGAGAATTTTGGTAGCATCAGTCTAGGGGGAGTTTGTAGAATCAAAGACTGATGGCTACAAAATTCTCTAAGTACAAATGCTGCTGATCTTAGAGTTTGCTGCTGACCAACAATCTGCTGCGGACAAGCTTATCTGCTGCGGATACTTGTTCTCCTGCTGAAGAACAAATCTGCTGCGTATAGCCTTATCTGCTGAAGACCAAAGTTGTTGCGGATAAGCTTCTCAGCAGCATCAACACTTGATGCTGCTGACAGGCAAATCATCAGCAGCTCTGGATGGTTACATTTTGCTGCTGATCAACATCTTTGCTGCTGACAGCCTTGTGCCTTGAAGACAAATCGTTGCAGCTGACTATCCATACCAAGCGTCACTGACAACTTTCTGCAAAAGCAACTGACACACTCAAAGCAGAAGGAACCTCAATGGTGCAACCAATGAAACTCAACAATGCTCTTCTCCAAGCATGCAAGTAATGATGCATAAAGAAGACGCTTCAATAAAGTTAACTAGATATAGACAAAACGTGTAATAATTAGCTAGATACAACAGATCAACGGTCTGTGTTAGATCTGATCCTTAGAATCAAGGGGCTGTCTTGATTCTAAGTGAGTATAAATAATCTGTAAACACTTCATTGTAAGTGTGCTTTTTGTGCTTTCGAAATTAGAGTTTTTCATTTGTAATCGTTTATTCACAAAAGATTAATACAAAAGTGTTCTTATCAGTATTCTTTCTGTGTACTCGATTGTAATTGTGTAGTTGTTATTGTTTCCGCCAATCTCAACTAAGAACAGAACCATCTTGTAATTTCACGATCCTACAACATGTACAAACGAACATCATTTTACTTGTTTTTCCGTTGCGGAGAAACATGCATACAAACGAACATCATTTTACTTGTTTTCCCGTTGGGGAGCAACGTGCATACAAACGAACATCATTTTTACTTGTTTTCCCATTAGGGAGAAACATGCATACAAACGAACATCATTTTTACTTGTTTTTCCCGTTAGGGAGAAACATGCTTGCAGACAAACATTCTTTTACTTGTTTTTCTATTGGGGAGAAACATGCACACAAACAAACATGGATCACATAGTATTTCACTACCACTTGTTTACTTAAGCGTAACACACTATCATTGAAAGTCCTCACACACATCGGACCGTTAATATGGATTTAGCGAGGTAATGTTTGGTAGTACTACTGGGTTTGACAAACCCCACCCGCGTCAGTCGCGCTAACTCGATTGGAGGTCGAACGGGTGTAATATTGGCCTAAACACATTGCCAGGGTTGATAGACCTGGCGGGAGGCATTCAAATACAAACAGTCAGCTTCAGTTGCGAGCGCTTCTAGTAACTTGTACATTGTCTAGCTAGCAATAGGTGTGATTACGTATGTGGATCCTGCAAACACTCAAACAGTTTATTTACTTACAAATTTGTGAACTCACCAACCTCGTGTTGACACTTTTTCTAACATGTTTCTCAGGTCGCTAAGGCACAGGTTGCACACATAGGACATGCGTTGAGTCCTACTATCATTGTATTCTTATGCAAACTTTTAAAACAATTCACTTGTTTTATTAAACTAAACTTTGGCGCGTTTGTTTTGCGCAGTAACTATTTGACATAAACTGCTTCCGCATTTAAGTCTGAACTTTTATGATATTTCATTTATGTCCCATATAGTGTCGTTTGATGTAACTAATGTCTGAGATCCTGGTTTGTCACACGCCAAACGGTAAAACTCCGTTAATGGAATTTGGGGGTGTGACAGATTGGTATCAGAGCCATTGGTTATAGAGAACTAGGAATGCATTCTAGACTATAACCTCACACATGCATTAGTTACACGACACGAACACTCATACATGATACACATAGCATCCACGCATACATTGCATTGCAGGCATGATGACATCATCCATATCACCCTCTACTGACGAGGGACACGTCATTCTCATTGCATTATCATTCCCAGTGGCGACACTCGGGGAATCACCAGAACAACATTCTCTCCCGTCCAAGGGCAGCAAGACGGAGACTTCGGAGGAGTCACTCACACCACCATTATCTACACCCTTGTTACTACACCATAGCCGAAGATAACACCGGCTTGAGCCTATCGATGACACAGTCGGGTATGGTGGGTCTTCTCAAGTCCGTATTGGGAGCGACACACAGCACTAGCACATGTCTCTTTGGGAGTTGGGTTCGCCGAAGCGAATCCCTCCGGTACCCACTAACAACAATACTCCGATCTCACTAGCTTTACTCTACTTCAAGCCCGAACCCGTGGACCTCACTTGAGGTACACCGTGTGGAGGCAGACTGTTGCGAGTATTATTGTAGATATTCATTGACACGTAGATGCCATCACTTTCCTGAGCCGTGGGCTCGCGTCTTTGGTCGATATTCTGTTAAAGAAAGATTGACCACAAGGTTGAGAACGCCTTGCTCATTGCATACTCAAACCCTATCCCGACTCAGTTGGAAGGACAGCTACTTTGCCTTTTCCAGTAACACATATCCATGAACTCGTTTCACTCCTCGAAGCCGCATTTCATGTACATGTTTGTTTCATGTGCATGTTCTCATCTACAATCCACTGGATTGAATTCTCGTATTGTGTTTCAACTCGAGTGAATACTCAGATCAAATGATTTCCCGACTACTCATCCTGATATGAGTCCTAGTTGATCAGCTTATGGTTGATGACTAAGCCTTTCGATGACTTATCATCTCTAACAACACTCTGAACTCAGTAATAAACTGAGGGACATTTTGACACGAGACAGGGAGAATTAGGGTGAGCATGCAAAGCAAATTATCATTACGAGTGCACACGTAATAGTAATTTAGGTGCATGTAAGTCCTGGTGAAACCTAGTATGTGGATAAATGGTCCTGACCAGTGATTTACAGACTCAAGTTTCCACTGTCAGTAGGAATTCTCGTAACCCAATCAACGACTAGTTAGTATCGTTAAACCTGTTCAACAGTTGATAGACGCGACTATCATGTCGAAGATATTTACGAACACACTGAACTATCATCTACAGGATCCATCATTTGATTTCGCTCATGTAAGAGTCTTAGTGAACTTAAGACTCTCAGCCAGACTTGATCAATGGAACCACCTAGATTGAAACTCTAGTAGAACCTCATGGTAAACCCACCGACTCCAACTATGTAAACGGAATTTGAGGAATTCTTTCTAAGCTAATACGTTATTCCTTACACTCCAACAATAAATTCCATTTGACTCTATTACCTTATCATGTGACTAATCCTTGGTATAATTTCAATTATACTCCAACATATAAATCAAGCTGAAATCATTTGTCATGACAAATTGTTCGCCTTCCTCTCCCTAGTGGAGAAGACCTTTCTGTCCAAGGCGAAAAGAGTGGTGATGTCGTAAGCATCATATCTTTCATTAAGGCACAGAAATGTTTGCGTAAGAGTCATACCGCCATTCTGACTCTTGTCGCCGAACAACTATCCGAGGAGAAGAAGTTTGATGATATTCCGAACGTTCATGATTATCTAGACACTACTAGAAAATAAGTCTTTAATGACACGCAATGTGTGTCATTAAAGGGGGTAGATGACATGCAAATGCGTGTCAAGGAAGGCCCGGTCATAAAAGGTAGATGACACGCATTTGTATGCCATCTGTTTATGACACGCATTTTATGACACGCATTTACAACACACAATGCGTGTCAAGGAAGGCCATGTCATAAATAGAGGATGACACGCATTTGTGTGTCATGGTTTTAGCTATTTTAAAAAAAATTATATAATTATTAATTTTCACATTAAATGACAATTAATGTCTCATAATACAAAATAAAATACATATATTTCATACAATATTTCATTAAATATTAATTGACATTTCAGAAGTGATCAATATTTCATAAATGTTGATACAAATTTCAACAGAAAAATGAAATTTGACACAAAAGTACACCATTCTTCACGAATTTCATCAATATCAGCATCTGTGTATTAATCTTTCATTCCCCCAACCTGAGAAAAAATTTATAAACAAGTTAAGGAACATAACCACAAACATTCTACAATGGCAAAAAAAGCAAAGATGTAAAAAAAGATTTAGGTTAAAAGATACATTTATGATTAAAACAAAACAGACAATATTAATGGTTTTAGCCTCTTTGATGTAGGTCTGCAGTTTGAGTGTTTGGGATTGAAGTTCAGTGGCCAAATTACAATTTGAAGAACTATGAAATGAAGGATAGATCCTGAGATTGTAAGCTATAAACATCTATGTGTTGTATAAATACACTCTTGTACAATCTACATATATTGTATTAATCCTACTTACTAGGCTAAAGACTTAATCTATAAGATGGGATCCCCAACTAGAGGTGGTAAAAAAAAATTATCTCAAACGGTAAAATAGAAAAAAAATAGTTGAAAGGGGAATGACTTGTCTCAACCCATACTAAAATTATTTGTTTCAACACAAACCCATTTTCACATGTTATCCACCCCGATCTAGCCAATTTAGACATGTAATAAAAATGACTCGTTTCAACCCATACAAAAAATGACATGTTTCAACCCAAACCCACTTTCCCACATTACCCAACCCGCCCAACTTGCATCACTAATGTAACTTCTATGTTACAAGTCATAGAGCTGCTTTAATTGTCGGTTCACTAGTGTCTTGTTAGATACACGAGAAATGGTGTACATGAATGAATAAATGCAATTATAAATATCAACCCAAAGACATAGTATTTATCACCTGATGCTTATTTTGAGCCTGGCCCTGTAAATCATGCAGCTGTGACAATTGGTTCTGCGCGTTTCAAATTATTAAAATATTAGTGTCACCAATGCAGCAATTTCTGATTGAGTAAATTCAATCTTATAACCACCATACCTGCCCCAATCCAGTCATTGGAGATTGCCTAAGCTGCTGAGCAATCATTTGCTACTGCATAAACTTCTGCCTTTGTTGCTGTTGGTGTTGATGCTGGTGTTGTTGTTGAGTTTGCTGTTGTAGAAAACGCTGTGTTCATTATGTTGGCGGCAGATCTAGGTGAGTTCGCATATGGTAGCGGTGATGCTGTTGTGTTATCAAAGGATGATGCCCTAGTGCCGCCAGGAGAAGCAGCTGCCCTTCCCATTAGTTTGCTACAAAAGAAGACCATTCTTCACGAATTCCATCAATATCAGCATCCGTGTATTCATCTTTTCTTCCACCAACCTAAGAAAAATTTGTAATTAAGTTAAGCAAAGATTCATAAATTCGCAGTATCTATATATATCCAGGGGCGGCCCATTTTTCCAGGTATATGTAGCTAGGTCAACAAAAACATTATATATAATAAATTAATTGAAATAAATCGAGAGAGCCTCGGCTCGTTTACAAACCGTACGCCTTACCTGCTCACCGCGATATTCAAAGCACCTACAGGAAAATAGGTGATTTTTAAATTATAACCAAAAAGAATTGATAATTTATATAAATTTAATGGGCCATTCCAAGGGGGAGGGTATACCTGCAAACGGGAAAGTTTTTCCTTGAACGTAGAGAAACTATTCAAATTTTCAACTTCCTGCAGATAGCAAACAAGCTAAATCATTCGCTTCTTCTGCCACACATATACAAAGAAACTTTTAACTGAAATGCATTAATATATACCATTGTAACTAATTGTAAATAGCAAATGCCGAGGAAAAAAACTACAATTGTAAAGGGTGTACATTTCTGCCAAGTGCCAAACATATTCATAATTCCCGATTTTGCCCCTATTCTTGGTAAGTCAGCAATGAAAGTAAGGTTAAATTAGGAATAAATCTCAAAATTCTGGGATTTTTGCAAATACAATGTTATTATTGAAGCAAAATGTCTTATTAGATTGTTACAGCCAATAAAAGGCATATCACTTAATGTACTTCATCCTAGAAATAGTAATATTTTAAGATCTAGAAAAATTTGAGAGATTTTTTCTTGAAAATTCACATTAATTAAACGAAAGTAACAAAATGACTATTCATTTAGCAACTAATGACTATACACATATTTGAACAGAGTTTGCATAAAACTACAACAAAAGGATTACATAAAATGCAAAAAGGAAGGTAAATGGGAATGAAGAGTTGTAGCATTACTTTTGGGTAGCACAGTATGGAGTCCATTTGGTGTTATATATCCCACCCTTCTCCGATGAATGGAGCTGAATGTTTGAGGAAGATAATGAGTAAACAAGTTATTTTAAAATGACAACTTTACAAAAACGATATGTTGCAATTTTCATAAGACATCTTAATAGGAAATTCTCCAATTTTTATAGGATGGATGAACAAAATACAATAACAAACTCATTAATTCACCGAACATTTTCAATAAAATTAGTTGTATCATGATAAATACAGTTAAGTTAGTATATACCGTTAAAGCTAATGTTCAGAAGTTAAAGCCTACCTCCACACAGTACTCGGCTCTTGAAGCACACATTGCATGACTTAAGACTACCTGCAGGTCATAATCAATCCTACATCATTAAGACATTTCATCGAACAGTTGGTATGCAGAAAATTCAACATCATATGCAAGCAAATCCTAAAGAGTATGACGCATATAATGCAAAACAACCAATAATTACAATTTTGAAACCATTGGAGATCAATATTCATCAAATCATCATACAATTCCTCGATCCTATTTCAAATTTTCAAAGATTCAGAAGACGGGAGGAGAGAATGGTTAGATTACCAGTGAACCTGAGGTAATAGAGAGCCTTTTGAGAAGTGAAGTAGAGAGTCCAATCAAAGCAGCTTCGTCGACAGAAATCCTCTTCTGGCGTGATATACCTAATTCTTCATCCGATACAAATTAGACAGAAATCCTCTTCTGCGTGATATACCTAAAACACAAAATACATGGAGTGAAATAGTAATCGATACAAATTAGACAGAATGCAACCTGTAATGTTGACGAAGACGCCATCCTTTCTTCACCGTGGTCGTCAGCGTAACTCCAGCACGTGTCTCACTCCGGCAGCCTGTTCAACCGCCGCTAGATTAATTTCAATGAGATTATGTGTGAAGGTTTCTCGCTCCTCTCTTATCTGCGCCTGTACAACCGGCGCTAGATTAATTTCACTGAATCGAAACTTGTTAACATAGAAATTAGGTTTAGGAAAAAAGCTCCTTCAAAATTTTAGTATGGAGGGAGGAAAACCACAGGAGGGAAATTTTAGTTTTTAAGGAAAGAGGGAAAGTTTTCAAATGAAATTATAAGATGACAAATACGAGATGACACGTATATTTGCACCTCATAATTCGCGTGTTCATTAAAACCTAGATTATAAGAAGACAATTACAAGATGACACGCATATTTAAATGTGCACTTCGTGTTTTTATTTTTTTATGATGACACCTAAACGATGAGACACACTTTTGCACGTTATTGTTCGCGTGTCATTAAAGGTCTATTTTCTAGTAGTAAGAAGTGTTTCCCGAAGACATACCTGGTCTTCCGGCCCACCGTCAAGTCGAATTTCAAATCGATCTGGCACCCGGAGCATCGCTTATTGCCCGGGCACCGTATATACTTGCACCCAGTGAGCTGCAAGAGTTGTCTACACAACTGCATGAGTTGTTGGAAAAAGGTTTTATCCGAAGCTCATCGCCATGGGGAGCTCCAGTCCTGTTCGTCAAGAAGAAAGACGGGACTTTCCACATGTGCATTGACTACTGTGAGCTTAACAAAGTAACCATCAAGAACCGTTATCCTTTACCCTACATTGATGATCTGTTTGATCAACTCCAGGGATCAAGCTTCTATTCCAAGATAGATCTCAGATCCGATTATCATCAGTTGAGAGTTCGAGACGAAGACATCTCAACGACAACATTCAGAACTAGGTATGGTCACTACGAATTCATGGTCATGTCATTCGGACTGACCAACGCACCCGCGGTATTCATGGATCTCATGAACCGTGTGTGTAAACCTTACTTTGATAAGTTCGTCATCATTTTCATTGATGACATCCTTATCTATTCTAAGAACAAAGAGGAGCACGAGGAACACCTACTTTTAATTCTGGAATTACTGAAACAAGAACAATTGTATGCCAAATTTTCCAAGTGCGAATTCTGGATTCGTGAAGTGCAATTCTTAGGACATGTAGTCAACGAGAAAGGAATACATGTCGATCCATCCAGGGTAGAAGCCATCAAGAATTGGGCGGCATCGACAACTCCGACAGAGTTGCGACAATTTCAGGGATTGACTGGCTATTACCATCGTTTCATCGAGGGATTCTCCAAGATTGCTCAACCCCTCACTGCCCTAACTCAAAAGGGCAAACTTTATAACTGGGGTGACAACAAGGAGTCAGCGTTTCAACTGCTTAAACAGAAACTCTGCAGTGCACCCATCCTATCTCTTCCGGAGGGAACATATGACTTTGTAGTGTACTGCGATGCATCCATTCAAGGCCTTGGTTGTGTACTGATGCAACGTGATAAAGTTATCTCATACGCTTCTCGTCAGCTGAAAATTCACGAGAAGAACTACACGACTCATGACTTAGAGTTGGGAGCTGTGGTATTTGCCACTAAAGATCTGGAGACATTACTTGTACGGTACCAAGTGCCCTATTTACACCGATCACAAGAGTCTTCAGCACATCTTTAAACAGAAAGAGTTGAACATGCGACAATGTCGTTGGGTAGAACTCTTGAATGGCTATGATTGTGCAATCAAGTACCATCCGTGTAAGGCTAATGTAGTAGCTGATGCCCTAAACCGAAAGGAAACCAAACCCAAATGGGTTCCAGCGTACGAAAACTTAAGGGAACTGGTTATGGATGAAGCTCACAAATCCTGATACTTTATTCATCCAGGTTCCGACAAGATGTACCATGACCTAATGGTGCTATACTGGTGGCCGAAGATGAAAGCCGATATAACCACCTACGTGAGCAAGTGTCTGACTTGCGCAAAGGTCAAAGTGGAATACCAAAAGCCTTCTAGTTTGCTCCAACAACCAGAAATTCTGATTTGGAAATAGGAGCAGATTTCCATGGATTTTATCACCAAACTGCCCCCGAACTCCTAGCGGATGCGACTCCATCTGGGTGATCGTCGATCGTTTGATGAAATCCGCTCACTTCTTGGCAATCAAAGAGACTGACAAAATGGAGAAACTTACTCGTATTTACTTAAAGGAAGTAGTCTCTCGGCACGGAGTGCCAATTTCTATCATTTCGGATCGTGATGCCCGATTCACCTCACGTTTTTGGCAATCGTTACAAAAAGCTTCAGGCATGCGTCTAGATATGAGCACGGCGTACCATCCTCAAACAGATGTCCAACCAAAATGTACTATTCAAACCTTAGAGGACATGCTACGAGCTTGTGTGATCCACTTCGGTAACAGTTGGGAAACTCACTTGCCTTTAGTGGAGTTCTCCTACAATAACAGTTATCACACTAGCATCAAGGCAGTACCATTCGAGGCATTATACGGACGGAAATGCCGATTACCTATTTGTTAGGCTGAAGTTGAGGATAGCCAACTTACGGGTCCTGAGCTTGCATTCGAAACCTCAGAAAAGATTGTTCAAATTCAAAACCGTATGGCGGCAGCCTGTGATCGTCAAAAGAGCCATGCTGATAAGCGTCGTAAACTGTTAGAATTTCAAGTAGGCGACATGGTCCTATTAAAAGTCTCATCTTGGAAAGGTGTAATTCGTTTTAGGAAACGAGGCAAACTAAACCCTCGTTATGTTGGACCGTTCAAGATAGTGAAGAGAATTGGCCCAGCAGCGTATCAACTGGACCTACCTGAAGGACTGAGTGGTGTACACAACGTCTTTCATGTCTCGAACTTGAAGAAATGTCTAGCAGACGAGACACTCGCGGTTCCTCTTGAGGAACTACAAATCGATGAACAATTACGCTTCATTGAAGAACCGGTAGAAATCATGGATAGGGAAGTCAAAACGCTAAACACAGTAAAATCCCTATTGTCAGAGTTCGTTGGAACTCGAAACGCGGACCGGAATTCACATGGGAGCGCGAGGATCAGATGATGCGCAAGTATCCTCATCTGTTCAAGCACTCCACGTCAAACACTCAAGGTACTACTCTAATTTTCGGGACGAAAATTCCTTCAACTAGAGGATGATGTGACACCCAGAATTTTTTTATTTTTTTAATTTTCGGGATGAAAATTCTTTCAACTAGGGGATGATGTGACATCCGGCCTTTTTAATTCAACTCCGTTAACCCAAATTCTATTATCTTGTATCCCTGTTAACTCAATTACAAACTCCAAGGACTATTTATGTCATAAACCCAAACCCAAACACAAAAATTACAAGGATTAATTATGTAATTGAACCAAACTCAATTTTGTTGACTTTTGAAAGTCAACCGAATTGTTCTTGATCCAAATTCATGACCCATAATTAAAAATTGATCGAATTCGAAGTTGTAACGTATGGCATTGATGGATCCGACTATCATTGAGCCGTTTCTAACCGTTCCTTATTGTTAATTATTGTGAATTAAGATTTTTAAACCAAAAATCGTCGAACTTAATGCTAGAACTATACAATTCGATCCAATTCATTACCAACTCTCAAATTATCACTCTGAATACTCTAATCGCACCTATCTAATCGTTCTACACATCCCAATTCGATTAGAATCATAGCCAGAGTCGTCGGAGAACGAAAACGCAAAGTCGGAACGGGGATTTAGTCGAGCTCCATCAATCCGAACACCATTCTGGTAATTAAACACTTCCTTAGTTTCGTTTTCAAACCTAGATCATAAGCCCTATCACTATTGTGGCTTAAACTACCGAATTCATCAATATCGAATTCTAGGGTTCTTCGGGTTTTCAGTTTAATCGAAATATGCTCTAAACATGATTACAATGCAATTAAATCATATGGATAGATTCGCAATAACCTAAGCAATGAAAGCCCTATGATTCCAACGAGTTTTAGTATTGAAATTGATCAAATTGATTTGGTGTTCTTGATCTAGGGTTTCGGCCCTACAATCCTTAATTAAATCATCCAAAACTAGTTATTTTTGAAATTTAATTCTCACACAGGTTCGTAACTGGTCGATTAACAAAACCCCTATGTCTTTTGAGTAAATCGAAATCAAATTCAGAGGCTTTTAGGGGGGGGGAGGGGGTTTGGTTCGGATTCGCGTAAGGGGGAAGAACTCCCAAGAGTTTTATGTTAAAAACATTCCGATCTGGTTTATGTCGCGACACCCTAGCGGGCGGGACTGATTAAGTATGTGTGCTGGTGGGGAGGAGACCCGGGTTCGAGTCTCCTCACCCCTGTTTTGGTTTTTAATTATTTTTAAACTATTATTTTAATATAAAACTTATCCCCATATTACTATATTAATATATTAATGTGTTTTGAACTCGGAAATCACCCGTAGACTCGGGTTGGGTTTTATAACCCGTTTTAATATTATTTCCCACTTTTAAAAATAATATATTTACATTATTTTCAACCCATGACTCCAATTAAAAATAATGTATATTTATATATTATTTTCGTCGCATTAATTAGCATTATGTAGTACTTCAAACTTATAAATAATATAATTATTTATATTATTTACACACGTTTATAATCTCGAATAAAAATAATATATTTATTATTTTTGACACAAATAATTATCGGCTTAATTCTAAGAACTTAAAATAAAATAATAAATTTATATTATTTTCCTAGACCGTTATTAAATGGTACAAACGCACGAATATATTTTATTATTAATATTATTCGTAATTAGAGACGTTCGACACGAAACATATTTATCTTAATTATTATATTAAGAAATCCTTATTCCCGTGGACAAATTCGTCTACTCGTTGATCCTAAGTATGTTCTAAGACGTTCAAATCTTCCGTCTCGTCGTCACAAAAATCCTAATGTATCCATAACTATTATGCTTATAATTCTAGGGCTTACGTACGCTGTTCATAGGCAAAATCTTGTGGCCCTAATTGCATCCTTATGTGGTGCTATCTACTACTCGTACACGACTCAGGTGAGTTTTTACGGCCCCTTTTACCGTTTTTAATTGGGGATCATTTTACTTGTTTTCCAGTTGGGGAGAAACATGCATGCAAACGAACATCATTTTACTTGTTTTCCCGTTGGGGAGAAACATGTATACAAACGAACATCATTTTACTTGTTTTCCCGTTGGGGAGAAACATACATACAAACGAACATCATTTTACTTGTTTTCCCATTGGGGAGAATAATGCATACAAACGAACATCATTTTACTTGTTTTCTCGTTGGGGAGAAAGATGCATATAAACGAACATCATTTTTACTTGTTTTCCCGTTGGGAAGAAATATGCTTGCAGACAAACATCCTTTTACTTGTTTTTCCGTTAGGGAGAAACATGCACACAAATAAACATGGATCACATAGTATTTCACTACCACTTGTTTACTTAAGCGTAACACACTATCATTGAAAGTCCTCACACACATCAGATCGTTAATATGGATTTAACAAGGTAATGTTTGGTAGTACTACTGGGTTTGACAAACCCCACCCACGTTAGTCGCGCTAACTCGATTAGAGGTCGAACAGGTGTAATATTGGCCTAATCACATTGCCAGGGTTGATTGACATGGCGAGCGACATTCAAACACAAACAATCAGCTTCGGTTGTGAGCGCTTAGAGTAAGTTGTACATTGTCTAGCTAGCAATAGGTGTGACTTACGTATGTGGATCCTGCAAACACTCAAACAGTTTATTTACTTACAAACCTGTGAACTCACAAATCTCGTGTTGACATTTTTTCTTACATGTTTCTCAGGTCGCTAAGGCGTAGGTTGCACAACTAGGACATGCATGGAGTCCTACGGTTATTGCATTCTTATGTAAAATTTTAAAACAATTCACCTTCTTTTATTAAACGAAACTTGGGCGCGTTTGTTTTGCGCAGTAACTATTTGACATAAACCGCTTCCGCATTTAACTCTGAACTTTTATGATATTTCATTTGTGTCCCATATAGTGTCGTTTGATGTAACTAATGTCTGAGATCCTGGTTTGTCACACGCCATACGGTAAAACACTGTTAGTGGAATTTGGTGGTGTGGCATTCAGTATGGTTAAACAGTTAGAGTCAGGATAGGATCTAATGTGTATTTAACTACTCAATCCAGATCGTGTGTAACGTTGTTGGGCCTTCGATTAGGATAACGAGACTAGCTTATCAGTTGAGTTCTAGAAGCCCTCTTTTAAATGTTTAACTAATGTTTTTAGGTTGGTGTGCATACATAACAATGTGACTGTTCTATAAAATGATGTTTATGAATGATGTATATGACGTTTTATGAAACGATGTTTTGAAGGAAAGGTTATGAAAGAAGTGTTTATGAAATATTTTGCCAAAAGAAGTTTACGAAGTGTTTATGAATGAATGAATGATTTTTAATAAAATGTACGAATGCTTTAACTGAAGTTTTGAAGTAAACGAAGTGAATATTTACGAAAGTCACAAAAGAACCAATCTGCCATTATTCCTTAGGGAATGAAGGTTATGGGTATGGGATGTATGTTATGGGCTTTTAACTTTTAGGGCCCTATCTGGCTGTCCAACTATTGTACAACTGGGTTGATGACGGTCACCAAGGGGATTACCGTGATCCTTGAAGTTGGTACGATTTTACCTTGTAGGGTAGTCATGCTTGAAGTTTGGTATTGTGCCTTACGAGGTGCAGTGCTTGAAGTTTGGTATTATGCCTTACAGGGTGCAGTGCTTGAAGTTTGGTACGTGTCATCCTTGTGATACCGTGCTTGAAGTTTGGTGTTGAATGGCCTAAGCATCGGGCCCTAGGTTTCTCCACCCGAATGACAGTACGGTGTTGAAGGGCCTAGTGGTGGTGATCTTTAGGTTTCTCCGCCGGTATGCGATGATTGGAATTGACGGTTACGAGAAGGCGCATATTCGATATGTTCGTTGACTTATGGGTTATGTTATGTGTTATGTTATGTTATTGCATGATTTTCATACTCTTTTATTAATGAAGTTAAATGTTATGTTTTTGGAAAATATTTGAAGTTAATGTTTTATGCAAAACTAGAACTCACCAGCGTAGCTAACTTTTTAGTATGCACATTCAAGTTAAGGCAGGTTATGATGATGGGCAGTTTATGCTGGGCGGCTTGATGAGTTACCCGGATGATATGAAGACTGACATCCATTTATGATTTGTTTATGTTATGTTTATGTATTAGACTATGTTACGCTTCCGCATGTTGAACAATGTTATTTTGATATTCAAGTTTAAGAACTGTTTGTGAATGAGTAAATCCAACACGTGAGGCCTCCCGGGTTTGGGGCCTTACAAGTTGGTATCAGAGCAATAGTTTGAGAGATTCGGACACTCCCAGTGTCTGAACTTAAACCGTGAATGGGACCGAAAGCGGATGCCAGTACGGGTAACTCGAGCCACAACATCAGGTATGAAGATAGTAAATGTATTTACATATATAGTATGCCTTAGAAGTGTTAGGTTAGGACTTGTGTTCTGATGGAATCACAAAGGTGGTCAAATGGTAGTCAAGAGGTAGTGTAATAGTTAATTGCAGATGGCCAGCGTATATTAACATCTTACAGTACTTGTTGAATTCTATTCGTTAACTAGCATGATGCCATTGGATTCCTTGTCTTATAGAACGAAATGGCGAGACGAGGAAATGAAAGGCGTGGTGGGGGCCGTACTGGCGGTCGTTCCGGTGGTCGAGGTAGGACTCCTTCTCGTCAGGAGTATAGCGAAGAAGGAAGTATCCACACTGAACCGGAAGTTAGTGTGAATGGGACTGAGCAGACTTATGATGAAGAACAACAGTTCACTTTCAAATCGGAGGTCAAAGCGGCCCTGGCACACGAATTCACTGAGATGATGAAGGCTTCCTTGCCAGATCTATTGGCAGAAGCGTTGAAGAAGGCTAGTGAGGCGGGTGGGTCTAACACGGCAATTGGTGCCCGGATCAATGAGGCTGTCAGCGCACCGCATGCTCGCGGTTGTGACTACAAGTCCTTTAAGGCATGTGACCCACCTGTTCTGACTGGGAAGAAGGATGCAGTGGCTACCTTTAACTGGGTGATCCGTATGGAGGCCACCATTCGTCTAAGCGAATGCCGAGCAAGTCAAGTTGTGAAATTTGCTGCCAACTCCTTGAGGGAGGAAGCATCTCACTTGTCACACCCCGCCATGGCGGAAACGCGAGGCGTAACATTCACTAGTTTCCAAAGCATATGATTACCGCAAACACATACATGATAATTGGATGCATAATCAAGTTTAAAGTTTTACATCCCAAAATATCAATTTGAGTTTACAAAAGATTAAGATTTCGCAAATATGACCCATATGTAATGAGTTATACAAGAGAAATCTCCCAAAAGCCGTATCCGCTCATGCATGCATGTAATCTTACATTGATAACCTGGAGACCACGTTCAATTTCCTGAAAAACGTACTTAAAAAGTGTCAACACGAGGTTGGTGAGTTCACAGGTTTTGATCAAATGTTCTTGTAGTTCCAACGTTCATAAATGTTCAAATGTATAAGTTTTTCAAATCAAAAGTATATGTATAACCAATGAATTTGAACAATGAATGACCAATTGACCCCACTTGTAAACTAGCTAGGAATACAAATAATATGTAATACACGAGACCATGACTGGTGAATGCCCCTCCCTCGCTATACCACGACAACGGAATAAGACAATATGCGGCCATTTGACCCTTCAGGTCCCGGTTAGCGCGACTAACCATGACCGGGGGCGTCACCCCCAATAGTACTATTAATAGAATCCTAGGCTACGTCCATAGCTAATGGCTACAAAATGTTGATGTTGTTTAGGGGACTTTTAGCGCTCTATTGTTCCTCATGCAAACATAACAGTCTGGTCTTTGTTCGTTTCATTAATATATGAAAATAAGTACAAGTATGTTTCCCCCCCAAAACATTTCAAAAACTAGAAAAAGGGGACAGTGAAATTCACCTCGACAAAAGTGTATGCTAGCAAATATTTGAATAATCGTAAGCCCCGCTTATCCGTACCCTAATTACACAAGGATACCTTATATGTTAAGACTACCCATCTTAAACGCAAGTTGTTCACTAGACTTAACGAATCCCGTTAAGTACGTCTTTGTATAATAAAATAGTGTTTTCATGTGTTGACTCCTTGGTGATTATTATTCCAATCTAGAAGCTTACTTATTTTCCGAGAAAATATTATGTTTCCATATTGGTGACTTGTTAAGTGTATCAAAAATAAATATTATTTTTGCAATAACTTATAACATCTCACATTATAGTTCATGTATAAACATATAATTATTTCTTAAAATAATTATATAACATCACAAATATCGTTCAAGTATATTCTATACATGTTAATTATTCCACATACGAACAAACCATGATGCTACGTCCACATGCAAGTACTTATGTTCCGAACGACATTTATTAACTCATTTACGTTTGTCATGCATTTATATTTTTACCAATATATGCATACAAGTATAACCATATTTTAACATATGCCCAAATATGTTTCACGATAACATGTGAACATTTATTTTTAACCGAACGTCTTTAGATTTCATGCACATGAATTCACCTATGATTATTTCGTCATGATATATGCATATATGCTTTTTATAGTTACCAAATGTCCTAAACATTTTAATCATTACAAGTTTCATGTCAACACATAACTATATAATTGTTTTTGGTAAAAATTATATAAACTAACTTTGTAACCAAATTTCGTTTGTGATGTAGTGTGCTTGTAAAATCAATGTGAAACAATGCAAAAACATAAAGAGTGACACAATTGTTTACGAGGAAAGCACTTGATCTTTACAAGTGTTGAGCAGTAAATGATCGAGCTATGAGTGTTACAAAGGTGATTATGAGTCTAGAAAGCTAAGTGCGTAGTGAAGATGTGTTTCTAATCGATCAATACTGCTAATTAAATACAGAGATAATGCTAACTAACTATCCGAGAATCCGGGAATCGACTAAGTCTTCGAATATGACCGTTGGAGGCCAATCCACGCGTCTTCTACACGTTCTTCTCAACTTCTAGACCGATTCTTTAGGGATGACATTGACCTCGCACGTTTTCCCTACGTATAAGACAAGATAGAAGAAAGATACCACGGTTAGGTAATATAGAAATTAAGGATACCGAAACCTGTCAGGATACCGAAGTACGTCGAAGATCCAGGATCCCTAGTGGTGAAATGACCCCTAATAATTGTTCCCATTTTTAACAGCTGTCAACGACATCTGTAAATTTTTAAAATTCAAATAATTAATAATGATAGGGCTGCGATAAGACTTTTACGAATACCAATGCGATTTAACCGTTGTAGTTTCTAGATATATTCATTATTATTTCTTTTCCCTCATTCCCATTTTCTTTAAGGGCGAAGCAGGTAAAAAATCCTTACGGTGATTTTCGAATCCTTTCTAAATCATTCGCTATTATAGGTAAGAAAATGACTAGGTCGGCCTCTTCCATCGTTGCCGAAACGATAGAGGATTTTACGGATCAAGGGATCCTTGACCATTCTTATCTTGAACTCTGCTCTTTCACCGATCAAGACATTAATCTGCTGAAATCAAACAATGTTTTTCCTTAAAAAACCATTTTTAGGTCTTTCGATTCTAGAACAAAAGCCGATTTGATTTATGAAACTTGGGTCTGCTTCCATAGCTATCCTTTTACTCTGGGTTTGTCATATCCCTTTCCTCCACTCATCACTGAGTTTTTCAAGCTTACCGGCCTTTGCTATTCCCAAATCATGCCGACGGTTTGGAGGATTTTAGCAACTCTAGAAAGGTTGAATCGTTCTCATTATTTGACCATTGGCGCCCTGAGCTGACAAATGTCTATAATTTAAGAACCCATGGCTCTTCTCGTTTCGTTCTTCAGTTTAAGTCTGGACGAACTCATTTGATTCCGAAAGCCACCCAAAATGATACCGACAGGAAGGGAAAGTTCTTCTTTGTAAGGAGAGATTCAATCCCCGGTGGGAAACATTTGCCGCTTAAATGGGTTAAAAAGGGTAGGAAATAGCTAGGATCCCTGCAATTTATATTACATTTCACCCGTTGCTAATGATCTTTGTTTTATCCCTGTGTAGCTCCAAAATTTGCTGAACTAGTTCCTATAAGAAGTGACGCAGAAAAGAGAATTGAAGCCTTGTTAGAAATACCTGTGGGGGAGAGATCCTTCCATTCCGAGTCCACCATCAGTGAAGCGACCTTTGAGACCCAGCATTCCGAATTTGAGATGTCTTCAGGTAAAAATAATTGTAATTATGTTATTAGGTGTCATAATTCTGATTTGCTTCATTTTTGTGTAGGAATCCATAAGTCGAGCTCCCAGTTTGCTTTGTCTAATCTTGATAGCCTTTTGTCCGGGGCTGTTGTTGTCAAGAAGGAGGGTTCCACACCTGTAACCACTAAGTCTCGTATCCCTGTTCTCCGGTCTAAGGCTTTTAGAAGTAAGAAGAGGAAGACGACCGATGTGATGGACCTGGAGTTCTTTGAGGGTATGGATTCTTCTGAAACCACCAGGAAGCTACAAGGCTTGATGAACCTGGTAAGTAACTTTTTGGTATCCCTAAATGAATGTCAGGATCCCTAAATTACTCATGTATTTGAATCTTGCAGGGTCTCGAGAAGCTGAATGCTAACTTGGCTGTGGCAGAGAAGAATGCCGAAGAAGCTTTGGAGAAGGTTGAGGATCTGAAGAAAATCATGGCCTCCAAATCCAAATACTTGGAGAAAGAGATCCAGGCTCAGAAACATAAGCTTCAGGAGAGTTCAGCCCAATATGAACTGAGGTTGCACGAGACTGTGGATGATGCCAAGAAGTCAGCGGCCATGTCCATTCTCCAATCAAGGATCCAGATGGCTGAACAAGCCGCTGCTGAGGGTTTTGACCATGCAACCTGGGATCTTGAGGGATGGCTCTCTTCTCTGTCCAAGCTAGGAGGTGAAGCAGTGGAGACCATCAAGGCTGCTAAGGATACTCGAGCTGCTGATGGTGAGAAGCAGGTTGACCAGGGTGATGAGGGTAACGATGCTTAGACCTGAGCCCTGGACTTTGTAGTTCTTCTGTTTGTTAACTTGTCTCGAAACAATTTCCTTTCATGTCTTTGGTTGATGAACAATTTTATTTTTTTATGCTTTTGGGATCCCTGTCATGGGATAAACAATTTGACAGTTTGTGATTCCGGGTGGATGGGTCCAAGTTTTGGATGAAACCCGGGACACTTTCCTGCACTTTAAATGTTAGTAAATGGTTTATGACTATTTGCCATGATTCTCGCGTGTTTGGTAATGTAGAAAATTATGATTTGTTAGGTAATCAAACCTTAGAAAGAACAAATTTAAGTATGTTTTCAGGATACCGAATCTTTAATAATAACTTCTCGGGTTTTTTTTTTACTAAACTTAGACTTAGGAAAAGGTAATTTGGTTTTGATGAATGTTAAACAAGAATACCAAGCGAATCATGACTTAGTCACTTAAGTTCCAAATTGAAAAATAAGTATCACATACCTTTGTTGAGTATCAAGTTGGGTAAATATACATACCGGATTATAGCATAAAGTCCAAAGTATAACAACCATTAGTTGTCCCCTGTGGTCAGTCTTGTTGTAGACCTAGTAATTGAACTTCATGATGTTCATAAATCTTTAATCCGTTTGAGGATCTTGAGTTAGCATATTGATGCTAAGTTTTTGGGTTAACACGTAAGTGTTAAATACCCGTGACAAGTTAAAATCATGGGCCAAGCCGGTAACATGGGCCAATCTAGAATAACGTGGGCCAAGCCAGACTTAAGTTAGCATGAAAATGCTAAAAACCTTAGGAGTAACACGTCTGTTACTATCGTAGCATTCAAGATTTAGCCAACCGTGATGAAATTATCAACCACTATTACATGGACTGGTCGCACCACCTTGAACTATACTTGAATATCGTGCGCTACAGGCGGAGTGTTTAAACTCAATACTTAGAAAGGTGAAAACATTTAAACCTTAGAAGGTATGCAGGATACCTTAACTTAGGAGAGATGACCAATCTCTATCTTCTGTCAGGATCCTTGAGGATCCTTCCTGCCAAACATGAAACCTTGGTGAAGGTGGGTGTTAGCCCGCTCAAGTTAGTACTTTGATCAAGGGTAATAAATGTAAGAATAGTCAAGGATAGAAGACATACCAGTTTCAGTCAGAACATAAGTTTTAAACTTACATAAAGTCGTTTTTAAGATGGATAGCGTTCCAGGATCTTGGCAGGATATCCCCTTCCATAGTAGCCAACCAATATGCACCCTTGCCTGCTTCAGAGTTAATCAAGTACAGGCCTTCCCACTTTGGTGCAAGCTTTCCATCACTAGGATTGGTAGTATTTTGAAACGCCTTTCTTAATACAAGATCACCCACTTGGAATCTTCTAATCCTTATGTTTTTGTTATAAGATCTTGCTATCCGTTGCTAATAAGCTGTAATGCGAACTTTGGCAAGATCCCTGAGCTCATCCACGGTGTCGAGATCCGGAGCAAGAGCTTCATTGTTGGGCTCTGAAGATTGGAGATTGGTTCTGGCAGTAGGGATAACCATATCTGTCGGGATCATGGCTTCAGTTCCAAATACCAAAGAGAATGGAGTTTGCCCTGTTGCATTCTTCGTGGTTGTCCTGTCTGCCCAAAGTACAAACGGTAGCTCTTCAGCCCATCTTCCTTTCTTTTCCCCCAATATCTTCTTGAGGTTGTTAATGATGATCTTGTTGCTAGATTCCGCTTGTCCGTTGGCTTGAGGATGTACTGGGTAGAAGTTATCATTTTGATTCCCCAACTGGCATAGAAGTCAGTTGTTCTCTTGCCAATGAACCAGGATCCATTATTACATACTATCTCTGCCGGGATCCCAAATCTTGTCAGGATATTACGCTTGATGAAGGAGATGACCTCTTTCTCTCTGACTTGGACAAATGCCTCAGCTTCAATCCATTTGGAGAAGTAATCCGTCATTGCTAGTATAAAGACCTTTTCTCCTGGTGCTTTGGGAAGTTTGCCGACGATATACATTCCCCATTTCATGAATGGCCATGGAGAGATGATTGGATATAAAGGTTCGGCCGGTTGATGGAGTATGTTGCTGTGTCTTTGGCAAGCGTCACATTTCGGGGAATAATCTGTAGCATCTTTCCTCATGGTAGGCCAGTAATATCCTGTCCCCAGGATCCTTGAAAATAGTGCTCTTCCCCCAATGTGGTTACCACAGTCGCCTTCGTGTATATCTTTCAGAACTTCATGTGCTTCTGGATTCTCCAAGCATATTAAGTATGGACCTGCAATAGATTTTCTATATAAAACATTCTGTAAAATTATAAAATGAGATACCCTCATGCGAAAAGCCTTGTGGTTCTTTTCATCACTCGGGATCTCACCATCCTACAAGTATTTTTTGATGGGTAAATTTCAGGATCCTTGACTAGATTCAAGATCCTGAATATCTGCTTCTTCTTCAGTGTTGGATACTTCATTTATCTTCTCAATTGCTGGGCTCAGAATTTGTATGACAGGTATCTTGATGCCTTTCGGTATCCAGAGAGCCGAAGCAAGGTTTGCTAGGGCATCAGCTTTAGTATTGTCTTCTCTGGGCACCTGGAGATACCTGATCTTGATATCCCGAGCTAGTTGTAATCCTGTTATAAGCGCCTCATATTCCGCTTCGTTATTAGTTGCCTGGAACTCACAGCTTATGGATTGGGGTATCATGTCCCCTTGTGGCGATTTTAGTATGACTCCCAGACCTGTTTCTCTTACATTTGATGCACCATCAGTGAATAAGGTCCATTCATCCTTTGACTCTTCTAGTTGTTGGACTTCAAGGTCTGCCTCATGTTGAATGTCACTGCTGAAATCAGCAACAAAGTCTGCAAGTGCCTGAGACTTTATTGTTGTTCTAGGTTCATATATGAGGTCGTAGGTGCTGAGCTTGACTAACCATTTAGCCATCCTTCCTGATATCTCTGGCTTTCTTAGGACACACTTAATAGGGTAGTTAGTCTTAACATGAATAGCATGAGTTTCAAAATAATATCTTAGTTAGTGGATGCCCTTATTAAAGCTAAGATCAGTTTTTCTAAATGAGAGTACCTGGTTTCAGCTGCAAGTAAACTTTTACTTACATAGTATACCGGATGTTGTTGCCCCTCGTGATCCCGACTAGTACAACACTTACGGTGCTTTGGGATACTGCCAAGTATAGGGATAATGGTTTGCCGTCTTCTGGTTTCATTAATAGAGGAGCCGATGACAAGTATTCTTTCAGTGATTGGAGTGCTCGTTCATGCTTCTCTTCCCATTCGAATCTTTTGTTCTTCCTTAGGATGTCGTAGAACTCTTTGCACCTTTCTAAGGATCTCGATATGAACCTGTTGAGTGCTGCTACCCTACCGGTTAGTCTCTTGACATCCTTGGTGTTTGCTGGGGATTTCAAATTGATGATCGCTTTGATTTGTTCTGGACTGGCTTTTATCCCTCTCTTGGTTACCATGTAGCCTAGGAATTTTCCTGCCCCCACTCCGAAGTGGCATTTGGAAGGATTCAACTTCATGTTGTATTGGTCTAGGATATCAAATGCTTCTCTAAGGTCCCTGAGATGATCCTCAGCTCTCTTTGATTTTACCACCATGTCGTCTATGTAGACCACCATGGTGTCCCCTAGTTTCTCTTTGAACATCATGTTCACCAGCCTTTGGTATGTAGCACCTGCATTTTTCAAACCAAAAGGCATAGCAATATAACAATAGATACCTGTAGGAGTCATGAACGCGGTGTCTTCCTGATCTGATGGTTCCATTTGGATCTGTTGAAATCCCGAAGAGGCATCCATAAAAGTCAGGATCTCGTGGCCAGCTGTAGCGTCCACCATTGAGTTTATGTGCGGTAATGGGAAGGGATCTTTAGGACACGCCTTGTTGAGGTCCGTGTAGTCTACACAAACTCTCAACTTCCCGTTTTTCTTCTGGACCACCACCACATTGGCTAGCCATTTTAGGAATTTTACTTCCCTTATCATTCCAGACTTGAGAAGCCTTTCCACCTCTTTCTAGATGATCATGTTTCTTTCAGGAGCAAACTTCCTTTGCTTTTGATGTATTGGCCTGAAACTTTTATCAATTCCAAGTCTATGGGTTATGATATTTTTGGATATACATGTCATGTCTTCGTGCTTCCATGCAAAGGTTGCTTTTCTTCCCTTCAAGAATTTCATGACCTGCTTCGTTAATTGCTATGCTTGCCCGGTTTTAACGAAGGCTTTCATCGAAGAAGTATAACAGTTTTTAGCCTCTTGTTGATCGCTGTTGATCTTTACCACTCCCCAAGGGGTTGGCATCTTGACACATTGGTGATACGTTAAGGGTACTGCCTTCATATCGTGTATCCATGGCCTTCCTAAAATGATATTATAGCAAGACAAAGAATCTATTACACAAAATTTTTGAATAGAACTTACCCCTTCAATGTATATCGGTAGTTTTATTTCTCCGACTTTGCTTTTGACTTCTCCACTGAATCCTACCAGCACTGAGGATTTTGAAATAATTTCAGAATCCGGGATCCCCATTCTCTTTAGGACTTCATGCTGAATTATGTTCACCGAACTCCCTCCGTCATTCAGTATCCTACGGATGAAGTGATTTGCAATGTATAGAGTGATTACTAGACTATCATGATGAGGATCTTGTACGTTCTTTCTGTCATCCTCGTCAAAACATATCACCTTTTCTTTAGTTAAGATGGAGGTCCTAATAGGTCTGTCCCCACTCTCTATTTTCGCTTCTTTGGCATTTCTTTTTGCTGCAGAGTACGAAGTACCACAAATATCAGATCCACCAGATATAAAACCTATTACCTTGGCATCTGGCGGCGGGGATTTTGCTTTTTGCGGGATCCTGTCTTGATCCTTGGTCTTGTTCCTTGGTCTTGTTCCTTCCTTTGCCTAGAAATTCTTTGAGATATCCCTTGCTCAGGAGATAGCTTATCTCCTTCCGCAAAGCAATACAATCCTCAGTTATATGGCCAAAGTCTTCGTGGAATGCACACCACTTGGACTTGTCCTTTCCTCCTGAGTTCCTCTCAAATTTGCGAGGCCACCTGGCTTTTTCTCCAAGATCCTGCATAGTAAATAGCAAACCAGTTGTATAAAGAGAAAACAGTAATCAGACAACTTAGGATATTCTTCCTCATCCTCGTAATCTTCTACAACATTGACCATGTGATTGTCCGGCTTAGAATACGGCTTGGATTTGTACGACCTGAAAGGTGCAGGTTCAGCTTTCCGGTTAGGTTAAGTGTAGCTTGTCGGAGCATTCACTGTTTGCTGGATCCTTTTATCATCTTCCAACCTAATAAACCTCAATGCCCAGTTCCTGACTTCATCAAGGTTCCTGCAAGGATTCATAACAAGGTCTTCGTAAAATTGAGAATCCTTCTGTAGTCCCATCTTGAAGGCCTGGACTGCAGTGGCAACGTCGAGGTTCGGGATGTCCAGGGATTCCCGACCGAACTTGCTGACATAATCCCAAAGGGATTCCCCGCTGTTCTGAGTTATCCTGTATAAGTCACTTGTTAGCCTTTCAAAGGTCCTACTGCAAGAGAACTGATTCTTAAAAAAATTGATTAAGTGAGCAAACGAAGTAAAAGAATAAGGTTTAACATTAAGTAGCCATTTCAGGGCTGATCCTGTTAAGGTAGAGCCGAAGCCTTTACATAAGCAGGCTCCCTTTAGGTCCATGGGAATGGGGTTTATTTCCATCCGTTCTCTCTACTCGCGACGTGCTCCTCTGGATTTGTAGTTCCATCGTACAACTTCATGTTAGGAGTCTGGAAGCGCTTGGGGATCTCAGCATCACATAACGGTGGAGCGAATCTGGAGATCCTGTGACTGGTAGAGTACATATCCGGTATAGGTTGGACCACACCTAGTACACTTAAGATAATCTCTCTCAACTTCTTTAACTCCTTGGCCATGGACGGAGTGATTCCTGTCTACTGCACAAATTCGTTAGTATTTGAAATTTTATTGAATTTGTTATCGTTCTCAGGATTTCGGAACGATGATCCCGGAGTAACTCCAAGATCCTGATTTGTCGTAACTCTAACAGCAGGGGTAGCGCCAACAGTAGTGATTCCTGTTTGCATGGGAAGAAAGTCTCCCTTATGGATTCCTGAGGATACTGAATAATTAAAATCCAAGATCCTTGGTTGCAGCGGGGTCGTCACTTCCACCGGCTTCTTTGATTCTTTAACCTTCTCAATCTCCCGAAACAACATTTGGTTAGTCTTCCTCTGTTGTTCCATTTGTTGTTTCATCTCCGAGAAAAGATCGAGGATATCATTGTTTGATACGATCATAGGTCCACCAGTAGGTATTCCGGATCCCGAAAAACCCGCAGGAGTAGTTTTCTTTGGCTGATTAACACTTTTTTGAAATGGAGGAGGAGGAATAGGGTTGACCAACCCAGAGCTCGAAGATGGAGCAGAAATAGAAATATTTTTGGATTGAGACGACATTTTTTATATCAGTTTGGAAAGATAGTGATTGAACACAAACTTTAGTAAAGATTTGAGGATGAAAAGCACCACTTGCCCCACGGTGGGCGCCAAATTGATTTGGGTAAAAATTATATAAACAAACTTTGTAACCAAATTTCGTTTGTGATTTAGTGTGCTTGTAAAATCAATGTGAAACAATGCAAAAACATAAAGAGTGACACAATTGTTTACGAGGAAAGACCTTGATCTTTAGGGATCGCCGCATAAAACCTCGGGAGGTGACAATCAACACCTGCCTCGTTTCTTGAATAAATGGTAAAGAATTAAAAGTGTTGAGTAGTAAATGATCGAGCTATGAGTGTTACAGAGGTGATTACGAATCTAGAAAGCTAAGTGCGTAGTGAAGATGTGTTTCTAATCGATCAATACTGCTGATTAAATAAAGAGATAATGCTACCTAACTATCCGAGAATCCCGAAATCGACTAAGTCTTCAAATATGACCGTTGGAGGCCAATCCACGCGTCTTCTACACATTCTTCTCAACGTCTAGACCGATTCTTTAGGGATGACATTGACCTCGCACGTTTTCCCAGCGTATAAGTCAAGATAGAAGAAAGATACCATGGTTAGGTAATATAGAAATTAAGGATACCGAAACCTGTCAGGATACTGAAGTACGTCGAAGATCCAGGATCCCTAGTGGTGAAATGACCCCTAACAATAATATTATCCATAATTTATTTTCAAGATAACGTTTATAATTATGCATCCATATATATATTTTGATTTCCATATATATATATATAACATTTTACTCAAGTTCCATAACTATCCTAACAATTTCCAACTTAATAAGTTATGAACATACATTTGTACATACATATATCACGATTTCTATTTGTTTATCTCAATTGATTATTACCAATTTCAAATCTCTAATCATGTATATATATTCATTTTCGATTTCCATATATATATATATATATATATCTATTTTACACCTTCTCATATTTATCAAGTTTTCCAAGTTAATAACTAAAAACACACAATCACACACACACACACAAACATATATATATATATATATATATATGTATATATATATATATATATATATATACAAATCACGATTTCTTCATGTATATATCTATACATTTCATTTTTCATCAAGTGTGAATCATACTTTTACTAATCCATAAGTCATCATCATAAGATCAAAAGATCAACATATACACCTATATATACTAAATTTCCGGCCATTTATATATATTTATACAAAACCATAGTTTTTAAACTTAATGAAGTTAAACTTTATAAAACTCTTTAATCCTTTCAAATCCTATATTTTCATGGTGAACAACAAGCTTTAAAGTAGAAAATAAAGATGAATCTAGAGATTGTGTCGGTTTCATACCACTAGACAAAGCTAGGTGAAGAGTCCCGAGTAGAAAGTGATAAAGACTTGTGTTGCTAACAAAACTGATCCTTAAACCTCCAAGACTTCCTTGAATCTCCAAATCTCTAGCTAAACCTCTCTAGAATTGTGTTCTTGGATTAAAAAGAGCAAAGTGTGAATGTGTATGCATCCATCGATTTTTATAGTGAGAGAGAGATGGATTGAGTTTGAGTGTGATATCTCCCTAAATCATTACAATCATAGTAGTTGAGACTTGATTGAACCTTTGCTTGATTTTTGAGTTGAATGGGCATGGATGTGTAAGGTTCTTATGACAAGTTGGTGGTGAAGGTGGGTGGTCCCATCACCTTTCGGCCGAGATTGGGGTATGGGGTGGGGGGTTGGGTCATGTCAATTCACTAGTCTAAATTTAATGGTTAGTTAGATGGTTTTTAGGTGGTGTAAACTCGTTAGGTGTTCCCGTAATATAATACCCGGTGTATGAACTTTTAAGATCAAAAACCTTATATATTTTGTGTATCTTGACTAGTTTTCATTGTTTACTAGTGTATCCCGACATAGTTATAGTCTTAACTATATCATTCATGTTTACACATATAAATAACTTAAGACCAAGTAACACAAATTTTTATGTCTACTTTTAAAAGTTTAGTCACCAGTATTTATGTTTTTATATTAAAACGTGTCTCTAGACTTTACTTGAATAAAATCTTGTTAATCACCAACGAACGTACCTTGCGAGTTATAATTGTTTATTTCCTAGTAATTCTTAAAATTACTAAAATGTGATGTGTGTTCTTTTGCTAGACTTCTTGACAATACTTTGTCAAAATAAAATCTCAGGAAATATAAAATATGAACGTGAAATTATGAATATGGATATTGACTTGAAATGCTGGGTGTCACATTCTCCCCATGTTAAAGAGAATTTCGTCCCGAAATTCAGTTGATGTTATCTTGACTTGGAGTGTTCGTGAACACGGACGGGTACTTGTCCTTCATTTGATCTTCTCGTTCCCATGTATACTCAGGGCCACGCTTTGAATTCCAACGTACCTTAATCAATTTAACACGGCTACGCCTTGTTTTCTGAACTTTCCAATCTGTGACTTCAATGGGTTTCTCAACGAAGTTCAACTTGTCATCTATGTGAATCTCATCTGGCGGTATGATCAACGTCTCGTCTGATAAGCACTTCTTGAGATTTGACACATGAAACGTATCATGTACATTGCTTAGTTCCTGTGGCAACTTGAGTTTGTATGCTATAGGGCCAACCCTAGCCAATATTTCAAATGGTCCAATGTACCTAGGGTTAAACTTGCCACGGTTGCCAAACCTTGCAACTCCCTTCCAAGGTGAGACCTTCAACATGACCCGGTCACCAACTTGGAATTCTACTGGTCTTCGTCTGTTATCCGCGTAACTCTTTTGTCTATCACGGGCGGCCTTCAGACGATCCTTGATTTTGAAAATCTTGTCGGTGGTCTTCTAAATAACCCCAGGACCAGTTAAATGCTTGTCGCCAACCTCCGCCCAACATAGCGGTGAACGACATTTACGACCATACAAAGCCTCAAACGGAGCGGCTTTGATGCTGGTGTGGTAACTGTTATTGTATGAAAACTTAGCCAATGGTTAGTGAGTATCCCAGTTTCCTCCGAAATCAATTGCACACGCACGGAGCATATCCTCTAAAGTTTGAATGCTCCTTTCACTTTGACCATCTGTTTGTGAGTGATATGTCGTGCTCATGTCAAGACATGTGCCCAAGGCTTCTTGTAATGATTGCTAGATTCTCGACACGAATATGATGTCTCTATCAGATATAATTGAAATTGGCACTCAAATTCTATCCATGAAGTATAAAGTATCATCATAATTAGGTTCCAACTGTCTGATCATTCCTCGTAGAGCTTCATTTTGAACATTCTCTTCCTTAAGTGCCTCTTGTTGTGCCATTCGGATTTGAGTCGTGAGACTTGTATGAATTGTCAATCCTAGGACACGAACCCGAAGAGTTTTAACTCGTTCTTTTCGACTCAAGGCGTCTGCCACGACGTTTGCCTTACCAGGGTGATACCTGATATAGCAGTCGTAATCATTTAGTAGTTCCACCCAATGGCGTTGTCTCATGTTGAGTTCCTTTTGATTAAAGATGTGCTGGAGACTCTTATGATCCGTAAAGATAGTACATTTTGTACCATATAAGTAATGTCTCCAAATCTTGAGTGCGAACACGACAGCACCCAATTCCAAATCGTGAGTCGTATAATTTTTCTAATGGAGTTTCATCCGTCTGGATGCATATGCTATGACTTTTTCTCTCTGTATCAGCACACATCCCAGTCCTTGGTGTGATGCGTCACAGTACATGATAGGATTGGTGCACTGCCAAGCTTTTGCTTTAGCAATTGAAAAGCTGATTCTTGTTTATCGGTCTAATCAAACTTTTTGTCCTTCTAGGTTAACGTTGTCAAAGGCAGGGCTAATTTTGAAAAGTTTTCTATGAGTCACCTGTAGTAGCCTGCCAAACCCAGAAATTGACGCACCTCAGTCGGAGTCCTTGGTGCTTCCCAGTTTTTGATAGCTTCAATCTTGGACGGGTCCACGTGGATACCCTTCTTATTGATGACATGTCCAAGAAAATGAACTTCTCGGATCCAAAACTCACACTTAGAGAATTTGGCATATAGCTTCTCATTCCTGAGCAGTTCCAAGATCAACTTCAAATGATGTTCATGTTCCTCCTTGGTTCGTGAATATATTAATATGTCATCGATAAACATAATCAGGAATTTATCCAATTATGCCCTGCACACGCAGTTCATGTGATCCATGAAAACTGCCGGTGCATTTGTCAAACCAAACGGCATGACTAGAAACTCGTAGTGACCGTAACGAGTCCTAAAAGCCGTATTTGGTATATCTTCCTCCTGGATTCTCAGTTGATGATACCCTGATCGTAGATCAATCTTAGAATAGAAGCTAGAACCTTGCAGTAGATCGAATAGATCGCCTATTCGAGGAAGCGGATACCGGTTTTTAATTGTAAGTTTGTTCAATTTCCGGTAATCAATACACATTCTAAAGGTTCCATCCTTTTTCTTTACAAACAAGATCGGAGCTCCCCAGGTGTGACATACCAAATTCTTTTTATTTAAAACATGAGACTTCATTTAGGACTAGAGTTGTCAAGAACAAAAGCACGGTACAAAATTTAACTATTAATTGAATCAAAAGGGCTGGTAACGGAATTTCTACAAATTGAAAATTTTCCTAAAATCTAAAATCCATTCTATCACATTCAGCCGCCATACCCCATTATCTTACTCCCTTCTTCTTCTTGCGTCGGACCTGCAACCCCATCTCCACCTCTCACCAAAAACCTTCATCCAACCTCCTTTCTTTGTTCTATTGCTCGGTTCATATGCAACGACAACCTAGGAAGAGCGACCACCGGCATGCGAGCTGCTGCCCTAGCTCCGGCAGCAGCAGGGGGTTCATGGCAAAGAGATTATGGTGGTGGCAACATGTTTCGACTCGGTTAGAAGCCAGTCACGTAGGAGAAGATGAAATAATGGTGGTGTTTAGCGGTGGTCCTCGGTGGAGGTGAAGGTGGCTGTGAAAGAAGAACAACAGAGATGAGGGTGGTTTGGTTTGAAGTTCACAGTGAGGGTAGCGATGGCGGGATACGGTGGCGCTTATCTGTTCAGAGATCCATGTGTGACCGTGCAAAGGAGGAGGGTAACCTCGTGGTGGTGATAGATTGAACCGGAGGTTCACGGTGTTGGTGGTATGAACTCGACTATGGTGGTGGTCGTACGGTGGTTAGCAACGGTGGTTCATGGTGGTGGTATAAGCATCACGACGAAGGGTGGTGGATCGTGTGAGGGTGACGATGGTAGTGTTGACCGTTAGCGGCATGATGGTGGTTCACGGCTGTTGACGGCGGCATACATGAAGAAGACGATGTTGATGACAACGGTAGGAGGTGAATCGGCGGTGTTGTAGAGTAGGCTACGATGGTGGTGGTTATTAGCAACTTTGAAATTATATGATGATGAAGATGATGATATAATGATGATAATGATATGATGATGATGATTCAATGATATGGTGAAGATGATGATATAATGATGATAATGACATGATAATGATGGTTAAATAATGATGTTATGAAAATTATGATAGAGGTACATCTCTTAAAACCCTTAGTGACTGATTGAGTAAAAGTCCGAAACGCAAGTTCCGGCAGGAGTCGGGTCGACTGTCAACTGTCCGGTCGACTAACGGACAAGACTTAGAACCCTGGCAGAACACCAAGTCCTGAACGCAGTTCAGGCGACAGTTATAAGTGTAGCTAGCGACTCTCCTACCCGACACTCATGTGTGGCCAGGCAATTCTCCTAGCCGAAACTCAAGTGTGGCCAGGCGACTCTCCTAGCCGACACTTTCATGATTTAGCCGACTCTTGCATGAAATAATAGAAAGTTGTACTTTGACTTATGTGCAGATCTGTATACGCACTAACAATAGTTAAGACATCAACTTCTAGTTAATCAACGGTAGTCAGGTGAGTTCTTTGTGCCCCCTATATGCTACGTGCAAACCATTTTAAATGTTTTGGGGCTGAAGTGTATACACTAAATGAATGAATGTTATGAATGCTAACGTGATCATACGTGACATAGATACATATATATATATATATATATATATATATATATATATATATATATATATATATATATATATATATGAATGTTAATGTGATCATACGTAAAAGAATGATGAACAAGAATGAAACATATGTATACAAAGAATGAAATGAATGAATGGCATAACATATAAGAATGAAATCTTGCTTTATATTATATATATTGCATGTAAGAATGAATGTAAACGTTATGGACGCTTCGATGATAACGGCTACTCCGGTAGACGGACGACCATGTGACTATTTTGCAACCGGGACATATACGTACCTTCATCAGCTAGGACGTTTGAAAGGCAATGACGGATGACCGAAGGTTGATCGGACGGTTGCAGTAATAAGCAGAAAGGTTGCATAAATAATAGTTCGCATGGGAAACGGTTGCCTTAGGGTAAATGGGCGAATTACGGACTACGACGGTAATACGGTATGACAGACGGCCAAAGGTTGGTCGGAGGGTAAGGCTGGACGGCCAAAGGTTGGCCGGACGGTATCGCATGACGAACGATCGAAGGTTGTTTGGACGATGGACTACGACGGTAGGACGAGCGTCTGTCTTTGTGACTTACGCAAATCAATGTTGGGTTGATCACCCTTATGTGTATGACCAATGAATGAAAAGGTGAATATATAAGTATATGTACTCATAAATAATGATAAATGAAAGCAATTCAAGTGTTAATGTGTATTTATATATGTATATATGTATACTTATACTTATAAAGAAATAATGTTTATGCCTACTTGCTTTAAACTAGAACTCACCAGCGTTAGCTGACTTTTAGTATGCACTTCAGGTAATTAGAAGAAAGGACAGGCAAAGGCATGATGGCTACCTGACGCAAGACTGACATCCTGTTTAATTGCTTATGTGTTAAAATAATGTTTCTTTTGTATGTTAAGACTTCCGCTGTTTATGTAATAGAATGATGTACGCTTCCGCTAAGTTTTAAAAGTTATAGTTTATTCAGTTTTGATGACTATGTTTATGAGTAAATCCAACAAGTGAGGTCTCCCGGGAAAGGGGCCTGGCAAGTTGGTATCAGAGCAATAGTTTGAGAGATTCAGACATCCCTAAATGTCTGGACTCAAGCTGATAATGGGACCAACACCAGGATGTCAGTACAGGTAGCCAACGCCAAAGCCAAAACTGTAAGTAAGTAGCAAGGTTAATACCTGTAGTTTAGGGTAGATGCCTTAATGTAGAACACATGCCTTAGATATAAATATCACTACTAATATGAATAGTTACACATAGCATATACGATGGTAGAAAATTTGAGCACATAAGTACAGTAAATGTTTAATAACACGTAGCTACTGTTATTAAGCTTTTACTATGTAAGTGTGTCTTGATTTGTCATCCGCCGTATGTGTTCATCACAGAAAGCGATAGATATGTTAACATAATACTACAAATGACTCACAAATTATAAGAATGGTGCGACCTACGTGAGGTGAATCACAAACAACGAGTAGAAGTTTGATAGACCACAAAGAAAGAAAGATGACGGAATTTCAACGGTCCGAGTAGATCAGTAACGAACAGTCATGAGTGACTCCCATCAACTAGGAGTTCGGAAAGGGAAGAAGGATACATGGACTAGAAACTATTTATAGAAGACATTCACATTATGAAGCATGATAAGACGAGTCAGGAATTCACGAGTAAGGTAAGTTGGCGATTACGTCAGGGTCCACGTAATTATGAATTTACAAGTGCTCGTGCATACTGATAAACCTTATCGTGTGGATTGATACACATGTCACCGAAAGCAATTAAATTAATCCTACTAGTACTTTGAGATTAGTCACTTGAGTAATGATAATCACAACAAATTAGTAAGGCGAATGATGGCAACAACGACATACTAAAGGTGGAACGAGAAGGAGTGAGTCTTTAAATGAAGTTTGCTAAAAGTTGAGTAACGCTAAGGAACAAGTTTAGAAAGATTGACAAAACCTGGTCTTGAACCTGATGCAACAGTGAAGAGGATAGTAAATCAAGCAAAGACAAAGAAATGGAAAGATAGCACTAAAAGAGAATTAGTATGAGAATGATAAGAAAGCCTATCAAGCCAGTGAGAAGATTGCTTCGCATGGCAACACGTGAACGGCGAGACTGATTAAATAGAATTTGAAGAGCTCAACACTTATTTGTTTCAAATTTAGAAAGTGGCTACCAAGGATGTACGAGATGTGAGTGCAACATATGTTAGCCGAACATACGTTTAGAAACTGTTGTTGAACATGAATTGTCTATGCTTAACGCAAAAGCAATATGATGAATGAACATTTACCTATGGTCGAAGTTTACATAAGTATGAAGGAAATAACCACACAAGTGTATGTCCAAAGAAGATATGAGTACACGAATGCACAAATGACATCTCTCCATGCAGAAGACAATAAACTAATATGAGTACTCCCTGAAACGAAAAGATAGATATACCAACAAAAACAAGTAACGAGTACCGCAATGATAAGTAGGGCGTGCAGGCAAAACCAAATGAACCCAGATCCAACCTAAGGAATGTTTGTTCAGAACGAATGTGAAAGGCAAGCCCAATGGTGTGAAGTGAGGCATGAATACCAGCAAGGACTCAAGACGAGCTGGAAAACACTCTACAATAATTAGGTCAAGACAATAGCACGTGAGACTGCTGAAATTGAAAAGTTGATAAAGAACCCATTGAAACCAGAAAGGAAAGAAATGATCAAGTAACACCACACGTGTCGTCTATTCGTAATGAAACCTATGAACGAAATTCTAAAAGAATCACATACAGAAAATGTTAACGATCATGAAAATCTAGAAAATGTATATGTTAGTCACAAGGGATGCCAATCCCTAAGACCAATCAATGATATGAATAAAGAATAGCGTGTAATAGACTAATGATGAGAAATGTGAAACCATGACGAGTATGTTTTAAAGAAAGACAAGAAGGAAGTTACGTGTAAAGGAATACGAATGTAAAGATCGTATACCTAGTGTTCCGTCAAAATGAATACCTTCCCGAAAAGTTTAAGTATGATAGAGTAACGCTTCATATGGTTCCTCCGGGAACGAAGCGATATGGTTCCTTCGGGAATGAAGCAATATGGTTCCTTCGGGAACACAACAATATGGTTCCTACGGGAACGGGAAAGTAGGACTCATTCAGGAATGATATGGTATGATTCATTCGGGAATGACATGGTATGGCCCTTCGTGGGCGAATGCACCAAAGATAAGTTATGAGGTACACGTAATAACCAAAGCGACTTTAAAAGAGAATGATAACAACTGCCTAGGTCAAAAAGTAGACACTTTAAACAAGATACTAGGATACCAAATAGACACTCATAAGTGTTGAAGAGAGTTCATGGCCCGCTCAGCACGGGAAATTCATGCAAGTGTTTGGTGGTTCAAGCTAAGTCCACCCTTGACATATGCATAAGAGTAAAGTAGGATTTATTATTCAATATAACATCTGAGGTGTTCGTTACAAAGGAGAAGAGGTAGTAGTAACGTGTAAACCCAAAGTACATGCAGTTCACATGTGGCATTGAATGTTCATGAAGCAGAACATGAGAGTTCACAGGAACTTAAGAGGCATGGGAAACACAGCTTAATCGTGTATAACAGGCACCGAATTTCGAGGAAGAAATTCTTATAATGTGGGTAGACTTGTAATATCCCAAATTCTTTTTATTTATAACACGAGACTTCATTTAGGACTAGAGTTGTCAAGAACGAAAACACGATACAAAATTTAACTATTAATTGAATCAAAAGGGCTGGTAACGGAATTTCTACAAGTTGAGGGGCCCTAATTGAAAATTTTCAAAAATATAAAAGCCATTATATCGCATTCAGCCGCCATACCCCATTATATTGCTCCCTTCTTCTTCTTGCGTCGGACCTGCAACCCCAGCTCCACCTCTCACCGAAAACCTTCATCCAACCTCCTTTCTTCATTCTATTGCTTGGTTCATATGCAACGAGAACCCAGGAAGAGCAACCACCGGCATGCGAGCTGCAGCCATGGCTCCGGCAGCAGTAGGGTGTTCATGGAAACGAGATTATGGTGGTGGCAACATGTTTCGACTCGGTTAGAAGCCAGTCACGTCAGAGAAGATGAAATAATGATGGTGTATAGAGGTGGCCCTCGTTAGAGGTGAAGGTGGCTGTGAAAGAAGGACAACAGAGATGAGGGTGGTTTGGTTTGAAGTCCACATTGAGGGTAGCGATGGTGGGTTACGGTGGTGCTTATCTGTTCGGAGCTCCATGTGTGACTGTGCGAAGTTAGAGGGTGACCTCGTGGTGGTGATAGATTGAACCAGAGGTTCACTGTGTTGGTGGTACGAACTCGACTATGGTGGTTGTCGTACGGTGGTTAGCAATGGTGGTTCATGGTGGTGGTATAATCAATACGGCGAAGGGTGATGGATCGTGTGAGGGTGAAGGTGGCAGTGTTGACCGTTAGCGGCATGATGGCGGTTCACGGCTGTTGACAGCGACATACATGAAGAAGACGATATTGACGACAACGGTAGGAGGTGAATTGGCGGTGTTGTAGAGCATGCTACGATGGTGGTGGTTATTTGCAACTTTGAAATTATATGATGATGATGAAGATGATATGATGAATATGATGATATAATGATGATAATGATATGATGATGATGATTCAATGATATGGTGAAGATGATGATATAATGATGATAATGACATGATAGTGATGGTTAAATGATGATGTTATGATAATTATGACAGAGGTACATCTCTTAAAACCCTTAGCGACTGATTGAGTAAAAGTCCGGAACGTAAGTTCCGGCAGGAGTCGGGTCGACTGTCGACTGTCCGGTCGACTGTCGGACAAGACTTAGAACCCTAGCACAGCACCATGTACTGAATGCAAGTTCAGGCGACACTTATAAGTGTGGCTAGCGGCTCTCCTAGCCGACACTCATGTGTGGCCAGGCGATTCTCCTAGCCGAAAATCAAGTGTGGCCAGGCGACTCTCCTAGCCGACATTTCATGATTTAGCCAACTCTTGCATGAAATAATAGAAAGTTATACTTTGACTTATGTGCAGATCTGTATACGCACTAACAATAGTTAAGACATCAACTTCTAGTTAATCAACGGTAGTCAGGTGAGTTCTTTGTGCCCCCTATATGCTACGTGCAAACCATTTTAAATGTTTTGGGGCTGAAGTGTATACACTAAATGAATGAATGTTATGAATGCCAACGTGATCATACGTGACGTATAGGTACATATATATATGAATGTTAATGTGATCATATGTAAAAGAATGATGAACAAGAATGAAACGTATGCATACAAAGAATGAAATGAATGAATGGCATAACGTATAAGAATGAAATCTTGATTTATATTATATATATTGCATGTAAGAATGAATGTAAATGTTATGGGCGCTTCGATGATAACGGCTACTTCGGTAGACGGACAACCACGCGACTATTTTGAAACCGGGACATATACGTACCTTCATCAGCTAGGACGTTTGAAAGGCAATGACGGATGGCCGAAGGTTGGTCGGACGGTTGCAGTAATAAGCAGAACGGTTGCATAAATAATAGTTCGCATGGGAAACGGTTGCCTTAGGGCAAACGGGCGAATTACGGACTACGGCGGTAGTACGGTATGACAGACGGCCGAAGGTTGGTCGGAGGGTAAGGCTGGACGGCCGAAGGTTGGCCGGACCGTATCGCATGACGGACGACCGAAGGTTGTTCGGACGGACTACGACGGTAGGACGGGCGTCTGTCTTTGTGACTTACGCAAATCAATGTTGGGTTGATCACCCTTATGTGTATGACAAATGAATGTTTAATGAATGAAAAGGTGAATATATGTATATGTACTCACAAACAATGATAAATGAAAGAAATTCAAGTGTTAATGTGTATTTATATATGTGTTTATATATACTTATACTTATAAAGAAATAATGTTTATGCCTACTTGATTTAAACTAGAACTCACCAGCGTTAGCTGACTTTTAGTATGTACTTCAGGTAATAAAAAAAAGGATGGGCAAAGGCATGATGGCTACCTGATGCAGGACTGACATCCTGTTTAATTGCTTATGTGTTAAAAGAATGTTTCTTTTATATGTTAAGACTTCCGTTGTTTATGTAATAGAATGATGCACGCTTTCGCTAAGTTTTAAAAGTTATAGTTTATTCAGTTTTGATGACTATGTTTATGAGTAAATCCAACAAGTCCCGGGAAAGGGGCCTGACACCAGAGTGAGAAACTTGGTCTTATGAAACCTTTATCAAGTAACTCTTGTATTTGACTTGACAACTCCTGCATCTGAGAAGGTGCTAGATGATACAACGATCGTGCAACTGGTGCGGCTCCTCATACTAGATCGTTTCGGAATTCGATTTGTCTGGGTGGCGGTATTCCAGGTAAGTCTTTGGGAAATACCTCAGGGTAATCCCTAACGATCGGTATGTCCTCAAGTTGACGTTCCTCGGGTTTCTTCTCGACGATGTGAGCCAGAAATGCGTAGATACTTATTGCTTTCATGCAATTTATCATCTTCAACATTGTTCCACTCTTTTCGCCTTGAATTGAAAGAATTTCTCCTCTTGGTAGTGGGATATGTACAACCTTTTCGAAGCACACGATCTCGGCATGATTTTTCGATAACCAATCCATGCCAATGACGATGTCAAAACTCCCCAGATCAACAGGTAGGAGGTCTATACTAAATGTATGGTTTTCTAGACATAAAGTACAATCCTTAATGACCTCTCTGGATTTAATTAATTTCCTATTTGCTAATTCAATTGTATAAATTTGATCTAGTTTGCTGGCCTTAGTACCGAGTAAAGACTTAAAATCATTTGACATAAAGCTCATATCCGCACCCGAATCGAAAGTACCGAGGCATAGTGATTATTTAGCAGGAACGTACCAGTGAAAATGTTCGGATCAAGTAGCGCGTCCCCAACACCCATCATAAATACTCTCCCTGGTGCCTGAGCATTGTTCTGATTCTTCAGCTTGGGTCAATCTTTCTTGAAGTGCTTCAGATCACCACATTTGAAGCATCCTTGTTTACCTTTACCCATGGGGTTGGTGTTGATTTGACAACTTTGTGTGGTATGTCCAAACCTTCCACACTTCCCACACTTGATCCATCCTCCCCCATGGTGATACCCACACTTAGTACACCTCGGTACCAATCTGTCACACCCCAACCGACGGCGGAATACGTCGGGGCGGGACATGTAGACTGTTCAAAAGCTCACGATCAAACTAAATTACATAATTTTATTAAACTGATTTAAAAGTACAAATACATATCGTTCAGACAACAAAAGCTAACAACAATTCCAATTTATTTGTCACTAGGTCCATAATCTCCTAAGTGATAAACTTGTACTTCAAACTTTTCCACCTGAAACATGTTGAAAATGAGAGGGTCAACTATAAATAGTTGGTGAGTATACATAGGTTTAAATGTCTCAAGTAGTTTTCAAAAGTTGTATACAATTCATATGACAAATGGTAAATAAGACATTTTATGGAGAATCTATAGTCAAAACTGGGTGTACAATCAAAACTTGTGACTGAAGGGCATAACCCATAGGTTATCCTAATGTAGGGCATAACACTTAATGTTAGCCTGATGTAATGTCGGTAACAATCACCCTACTTGGGTGGGTTTGTCAGACACAATATATCTATCAATGTTACCGTTGGCTTGTACTGAGTTAATGATTGTATGAGTGTGTCATGTATATGTACTTCAACTCATAGCATTCAAGCACAAAAACATAAATTACACAAATAGTCATAATGTAGAATTGTATATGTTGTAATTGCAAATAGTTTCATAGAAAGTCATGTTTCAGCCCAAAGTATGTAAAAATGAAAAAGGGGCTATGTAAACTCACCTTGCAATAGCTTGATAATCGCACAATTAAGTTGTTGTTGCACAAGAGTCTAGCTAACCACAAGGTTAACCTAAGTTTTGATGAAGTGTAATGGATCAATAATTTGTACATATTTAATATAGAAATTATTGAAAGAAATAAGTGCAGGACAATTTGGGACTTCAGGATTTTGGAATGAATGAACGATCGAGAACACGAATAAAGTTTATAAATGATGTTTTGTAAACTTTATTTATGAAAGAAAACTAGGTGTCAATAATAAATATACTTTTACATATATATAAATAAAACCACACACACACATATATCTATATATTAAATATATATACTTTTACATATATATAAATAAAACCACACACACACACACACACATATATATATATATATATAAAGGTGTGAGTACATAATTGCAGAATCACAAATTTTACTTTTGATTGTTTATAATAACAAAATATGCATATATATATATATACGTATCTAGCTCTATATAAATATACACACCAATGTTACACACACACACACACACACATATATATATATATATATATGATAGAGAACATGTTAAAGTAAGGTTGAAACTTTGAATTAATACACGTAATAAAAATAATAATAATAATAATAATAATAATAATTAATGTGATAAATTGTGTTGAACAAGTATGGGATTGAAATGGAGTGTCGTTATTGTATAAAATAAAATAAAATAATACTAGAAAATCATGGATGTTACAGTATCCCCAAGTTGTGGGAATTTTGTCTCGAAATTCAACTGATGGAGGCTACTGAACCATGAAAGAGATGAGGGTACTTGAGCTTCGTTTGATCCTCACGTTCCCAAGTAAACTCTGGGCTACGTTTGGATTCTCAACGAATTTTGACTGTCGATTTGAGGAGTTTAATCGATGACAAGATTCGGGTCTGATGCTCACAGTTTGGCACGTATGATGATAGTTGATTTAGTTTGCAGAGAATTGCGGAGAAGATGCCGAAGATTATTTTGGACTCCAAAGATGGAATGCATTACTTGAAATGAGAACGATGAGAATTTGATGGTCCTAACTTGTTTAGGATGTAGTCTAATATGTTCAAGAAGTGTCACTGGATATGAGATTTCACAAACATTGGTCAATGTCAAAATAACATAAAACTTCACGTGATACGAATGACGTTACTACTGACAATATGACAGGAACACTTATATATAGGAAGTATCAACGGCGTATCCACCATGCCCTTATTATATCACATTAGTTTCGTTATTATATATCACGATAGATTTTATGTCATAACACACGACATAATTCACTATGTTTTCCATGCATTTTTATAATTACGTGTGCACCCGTAATTACTCAAATCGTCGCATGGTCTGTATAGATAATCCATTGTGTGTGGGTTAAGAGAAGGTACAAAAACACTTAGTTCATATCTATTGTTTTCACGTAAGGGTTTCTAACAAATAATTGAGTCCCTAGATAGTAAGGTCAATCAGAAAACAAAAGAGTAATAATGTGGCATAACTTAGAGTTCCATAGTTTCCTCGTATTTGAACAAGAATACGTCAAACTGTGACATCCCAAAAATAATAATAATAGGAAATAAAGTTTAGGAGCGAGGCGCGAAAGATAACGAGAGAAACATAGTGGGCTCGTGGGCTTGGATCGCGGGCCAGGTATGGGAGGCACAAGGAGGAGGAATAAAACCCTACCTTCCTTCCTCCTTCTCACCACACTCCATCATCTTCACATATTCTAGAGAGAGAAGGTAGAGAGAGAAAGATCTAAACCGACACCCGAGCCCTTCATACACGACCCAAGATCATTACTGAACACTATCGGAGGTTTGGAGAAGGAAAGATCAAGCGATAACAGGTAACAAAACCCTCTCAGATTCGAGCTTGGATTTGAAAATGGGTTTTAGGGTTTCAAAGTGGGTTTTCATAAAAAGATGGGATTTTTATGTGTAGATTCGATTAAAAGTATGTATCTAGCTTCATGGAAGCTAGATATAAGTTTTGGTCGTAAAAAGGTTGGACCTTGGATCAAAAACGAAGGATTTTATCAAGAACTGATGAATCGTCCGAAATCTCTATGAATGGTCCGAAAACTCAGATACGTCCGAAAAGTATTTCGGAACATAATAGATTTCGGACAGGACTTTTCGATCGAAAAGTAACTCGAACGAAACATTTCGGTTGAAAAGAGAAGTATATAGGGCGGATGCGAGGCCTACCTGGCCTATGTGATAGACAATGATTTAAAAGTGAAAGAGTTGAAAGACGTACAAGTGGTATGTAATTTTCCAGAGGTGTTTCCTGGGGAGTTGTCTGGGTTACCACCAGACCGGGAGATAGAGTTCCATATAGACTTAGTGCCAGGTGCCCAGCCCATGGCTAAAGCACCGTACCGACTTGCTCCTCTGGAGATGAAAGAGCTAATGATGCAGTTAGAAGAACCTTTGGATAGGGGTTTTATCAGGCCGAGCATTTCTCCTTGGGGTGCTCCGGTTCTGTTTGTAAAGAAGAAAGATGGTGCCATGAGAATGTGCATCGACTATAGAGAGTTGAACAAACGTACAGTAAAGAACAAATATCTGCTACCAAGGATCGATGATTTGTTCGACCAACTACAAGGCGCCAGATGGTTCTCCAAGATCGATCTGCGGTTGGGATATCATCAGTTAAAGGTAAGGGAAGAGGACATACCTAAGACAGCGTTTCGCACGCGGTATGGGCATTACGAATTTCGCGTGATGTCTTTCGGTATGACCAATGCTCCAGCAGCATTCATGAGTATGATGAACCAAGTGTGTAGACCGATGCTGGACAGTGATAGTATTCATAGAAGACATACTTGTTTATTCGAAGAGTGAAGGTGGCCATGCTTGTCATCTTCGAGAAGTACTAGAGACGCTACAGAAAGAAAAGTTGTATGCCAAGTTCTCCAAATGCGCGTTCTGACTTAAGGAAGTCCAATTCTTAGGTCACGTTATTAACGCAGACGGCATTATGGTTGACCCGGCTAAGATAGAGGCAGTACAAGAATGGGAAATCCCGAAGACACCAAACGAGATTCGGAGTTTTCTAGGATTGGCAGGTTACTATCGAAGGTTCATTCAGGACTTCTTGAGAATAACCTCGCCACTGACAAAGTTGACATGCAAGGAAGTAAAGTACAAATGGGGTCAGGCCCAGTCTAAAGCATTTGAAGAGTTAAAGAAGAAGTTGACCCAAGCCTAGTGCTAGCATTACCCGACGGTAACGAGGACCTTGTGGTATATTCTGACACTTCAGGATAGGGGTTAGGGTGTGTTTTAATGCAGAGGAGAAAGGTGATCGCGTATGCGTCACGGCAGCTAAAGATTCACGAAGTTAACTACCCGACTCATGATTTGGAGCTCGCGAAAGTTGTCTTCGCGCTAAGGATTTGGAGGCATTACCTTTTCGGGGTAAAATGCACAATTTATTCGAATCACAAGAGCTTGAAGTATTTCTTTGAGCAGAAAGACCTGGATATGCGACAAAGGCGGTGGTTAGAATTGCTGAAAGACTATGACTGTGAGATCCTATACCACCCGGGAAAGGCGAATGTGGTCGATGATGCCCTAAGTCGTAAGGAGACTCATTCTCCTATTAGAGTGAAAGCGTACCAGTTAGTGATAACCCCAGATTTTATGGCAGAGCTAGAAAAAGCACAGACATAAGCACTAAAGGAAAAGAACATAAAGAAAGAAAGAATGGTCGGTCAACAGATGAAGTTAGAAATAAACACTCATGGAGTGAGGACCAGATGTGGTCGCATGTGGGTACCGAAGGGCGGAAAGCTTAGGGCCAAAGTACTCGACGAGGCCCATAAATCTCGATATTCCATCCACCCAGGAACCACAAAAATGTACCAGGATTTGAAGAAAGAGTATTGGTGGCCTAACATGAAGAATGATGTGACCGGATACGTAAGCAAATGTCTGACTTGCTCACATGTTAAAGCAGAGAAGCAGAAACCATACGGGAAGGTCCAGCCATTGGAAATACCCGAATGGAAGTGGGAGCGTATCACCATGGACTTTATTACAAAGCTACCCCGCACAGCTAAAGGCCACGATACGATTTGTGTTATAGTGGATCGTCTAACAAAGAGTGCTCACTTTTTACTGATCCAGGAAACGTATTCATCAGAGAAGCTGGCAGAAGTCTTTATCAATGAGATTGTGTCTCGACATGGCGTACCATTATCGATTTTATCTGACCGAGACACACGATTTACATCGAGATTCTGGAAAAGATTTCATGAGAGAATGGGTACAAGATTGAATATCAGTATGGCATATCACACACAGACGGATGGTGAGTCTGAAAGGATCATCCAAACGTTGGAGGATATGCTCCGCGCATGCATTATAGACTTCGGGGACAGTTGGGATAGCCACCTAGCATTGGCGGAATTCTCCTACAACAACAGCTACCACACCATTATTGGTATTCCGCCGTACGAGATGTTGTATGGTAGAAAATGTCGAACCCCGATCTGTTGGGGTGAGATAGGGCAGAAAGAGTTGGGAAGTTTAGAGGTAGTCACAGCGACCTCTGAAAAATTTGACCAAATTAAAGCCAGGATGAAAGCAGCACATGACCGTCAAAAGTCCTACGTGGATAGAAGGCGAAGACCTATCGAATTCAATGTCGGGGATCATGTACTATTGAAAGTATCCCCTTGGAAGGGAATTATACGATTCAGGAAAAGAGGAAATCTAAGTCCAAGGTTCGTCGGACCTTTCAAAATTCTAGCACGGGTTGGTGAAGTTGCTTACCGGTTAGATTTACATGAGGAGTTGAGTGGGATTCACCCAACCTTTCACGTGTTGCATCTGCGCAAGTGCCTGGCTGACGAATCGGCACACGTGCCACTTGATGACATCGAGATAGATAATAGCCTCAATTACATCGAGGAACCAGTCGCCATACTAGACAGGAAAGAAAAGCGGGTACAGAATAAAGTGATACAGTTAGTCAAGGTACAATGGAAGCATCGTAAAGGGTCGGAAGCTACATGGGAAACCGAGACAGAAATGAAAGAGTTGTACCCGCACCTGTTTGACTTATAGCAGGTTTCGAGGACGAAACCTTTCATAAGGGGGGTAGACTTGTGACATCCCAAAAATAATAATAATAGGAAAATAAACTTTACGAACGAGGCTCGAAAGATAACGAGAGAAACATAGTGGGCTCGTGGGCTTGGATCGCGGGCCATGTATGGAAGGCGCAAGGAGTAGGAATAAAACGCAACCTTCCTTCCTCCTTCTCACCACACTCCATCATCTTCACATATTCTAGGGAGAGAAATTAGAGAGAGAAAGCTCTAAACCGACACCCGAGGCCTTCATACTCTACCCAAGATCATTGCTGAACACTATCGGAGGATTGGATAAGGAAATATCAAGCGATAACAGGTAACAAAACCCTCTCAGATTCGAGTTTGGATTTGAAAATGGGTTTTAGGGTTTCAAAGTGGGTTTTCATAAAAAGATGGGATTTTTACATGTAGATTCGATTAAAAAGTGTGTATCTAGCTTCATAGAAGCTAGATATAAGTTTTGGATGTAAAAAGGTTGGAACTTGGATAAAAAACGAATGGTTTGATCAAGGACCGATGAATCGTCCGAAATCTCTAGGAACGGTCCGAAAACTCGGATACGTTCGAAAAGTATTTCGGATCAGCATAGATTTCGGACAAGACTTTTCGATCGAAAAGTAACTCGGACGGAACATTTTGGTCGAAAAGTATTTTCATGGTTGGAAAAATCGCTAGGCGCTAGTCGGGCGGTGGGGTGGGGCCTATGCCTAGGCGGGATTAATCGGGGGCTAAGCGGGATTAATCGGATTGGAATTTTTATATGTAATTTTTAGTTTTTTATATATATATACACATTTTTATAAGTAATTTTTATAAAAATGTTCATTTTTAAATATGTATACACATATTTGGCTGGAATTGAAGGGGTTGGCTGGAAAATCCAAGGCTTTCGTCGGAATTTGGCCGAAAATTTTAAGTTTTTGCCAGAATTGCCTAGGCCCGCCTAGGACCGCCTAGACCCGCCTAGGCCCGATTCCGATTAATGGTCCGCCTAGCTCAAAATTACAAGTTAAATGGCCGCCTAGGCCCGATTTTTACAACACTGAGTATTTTGGACAGAAAAGAATTTCGGACAGATGTTTTCGAACAAAACAGTTCTCGGACAAAAGTTTCGAACGAAAAAGCCATTAACAGAAAATAGTCTAACACCAGAGTTTACGGTCGAAATAGATTTCGACCGAAAAAGAATTCGGACATAGGAGTTTTCGGATGAAATATGAAGGTTATAACCTTGTTCCATTCGTGACTCATGAAACAAATATAATAGCATCCCACCTAGCTCCAAGTTTCCTAGCTAAGTGAGATAAGTTTCCATAGAAGTCTGGTGAGTTCTTATTGCCCTTTTTTCTAAACGGTTTTGGGCTGTCATGCATAATGTTAAAGAGATAGTTTTCAAGGTTAAAGAATATTTTATAAGAATTGTATAATTTTATAAAATGAAAGACAAAGTATAGTGTTTTATAAAAGAGTTATTTTTATAAAAAGAAAGGTAAAGTATAGAAGATAATAGTACTATCTTTGAAATGTAATTTCAAGAAAGTAAGGTAAAGTTAAGAATGGTAAAGAAGCTGCATCTCGGTGCAGCTTGACAGTGAAAGATGCCATATTATATGCTTATGTGTTAATATGTGTTATTTGTCTATGTTATATGTGTTTCAATGGCTTTATATCATGTGACATAGTATAATTGCATAGTAGTTGCATTGTAGTTGTAAAGTAAAAAGCCATGCAGGCAAGCAAAGTAGAAGTCTCACCCCGAGGTGTGAGCAAACAAAGTAGAAAGTCTCACCCTAAGGTGTGAGCAGACAAAGGAGTCTTCACTTCAGTGTAAGCGAGAAAGTCCCACCCTGAGGTGTGGGCACATCAAAGTAAAATTATTACCCTGAGGTGTAAGCGAGCAAAGGGATCTTGCCCTCGGGCAATGATTCGTATGTGATAGTTAAAGTATGCTATAGTCACTTGTCTGGTACAAGTGAAACGTAAAGTTGCAAAGAGTAAATGATGACACCTTAACCGGTTACCTCAAAATTAAAGTTTTAATTGAAAGATATAACGGAACAATTTTATAAATTGGAACGTTGTAAAGTTTTAAAGTAAAGGTAAAGGTAAAGGCAAAGATGTTTTTAACGTAAAGAAAGAAAGCTTATTTTATTTTTATAAAACTAGCTATTTAAAGAAAGTTTATAGTTTAAAGTAAAGATAGAACTCACCAGCGTTAGCTGACTTCTAGTATGCATGACAGGTAGTAAAAGTAAAGTAAACGTAAAGTAGAGGAGCCGTGAGGGCCGGATAGCATGGACATCGGGATGCTGCGCTGAAGACTGACATTTCCTGTTCCTGATAGTGTATGTTTCAAACAATGTTTTATTGATTTGGATTTATGAATGTTATGAATTAAAGACTTTTGCTGTAACAGATTCTGATTTCTAGTTTAAAAACTATGTTTGTTATGTTTTGTGCCAAGTATGAGATGTACCCGGTTTTGGGGCGTTTCACAAACCCCGGGTAGTTTTAAAGTTTTACAGCTTTCTCATGTTTGAACAAGTATACGTCAAACCCCGAGTAGCTTTAAGGTTTTACAGCTTCCTCGTGCTTGAACAAGAATACGTCAAACCCCGAGTATCTTTAAAGTTTTACAGCTTCCTCGTGTTTGAACAAGAATACGTCAAACCCCGAGTTGCTTTAAATTTTTATAGCTTCCAACTTTTATGAATAAAGTGAATGATCATGCCTTGTGTATAATGTGATCAATCAATTGCAACAATTGTAAATAGTCTAGTTCCGGGTATAATGTAAACACTCAAGTTTCATGTATGAGCTAGTGTCATGTACATTGTAAACAAATAGGTTTCATATATAATGTGAACAGTTTAGTATTATGTATATTGTACACAAATAAGTTTTCATGTATAATGTAAACAATTTAGTATCATGTATTTTGTAAATAAATAAGTTTTCATGTATGATGTAAACTATTTAGTGTCATGTATTTTGTAAACAAATAAGTTTTCATGTATAACGCAAGCAATTTAGTTTCATGTATTCGGTATGTATAATGTAAACAATTTAGTTTCATGTATATTGTAAACAACCAAGTTTCATGTATCATGTGATCAATCTAGTATCATGTATATTGTAACAATCAAGTTTCATGTATCATGTGATCAATCTAGTGTCATGTATATTGTAACAACCAAGTTTCATGTATCATGTGATCAATCTAATATTATGTATATTACAACAACTAAGTTTCGTGTATCATGTGATCAATCTAGTGTCATGTATATTGTAACAACTAAGTTTCGTGTATCATGTGACCAATCTAGTATTATGTATATTGCAAACAGCTAAGTGTCATGTATCATGTGATCAATCTAGTGTCATGTATATTGTAACAAGTAAGTTTCATGCATCATGTGATCAATCTAGTATTATGTATATTGTGAATGTTCATATGTGAGTTATTAAATCTCATGAGTATCGTAAACTATCGAATTTTTTAGGTGGTCCAGTATCGCAGACAAGCGTGTTGCTTGGCATTCATGTATAATGTGGGTAGTTGGGTTCTAAATTTTTTAATCTTGTTGAGGTTTATATGGATGGTTAACGCCTACGCGAAATGATTTATTTCCTTGAAGTGCCTAGTGTGCTCATATATTTCTAAAGGTGCAATATAACGAGAAGGTTTTGTGGGTATTTATAGTGATGTGCTTACGAATAACTGGTTTGTGTTTTTTTTTGTAAATAAACAAGTAATTGTAATTTATTATTGTTTGTAAATTAATAAAATAGTGAAAATAATAATTTGAACATCTAGATAAATGGATGAATAAATAAAAACCTTTTATTTAATTTTAATTATCATAAAGAGAATGTTTCAAAGAAAAATAATGGCTAAATCATTTAATAATTAAACCAAGATTTAATAATAATTAATTTAACGAAGTAAAAAGTCATAATTAATTATTAATTAAGATAATGTTTTTATAAAACAAGTTGTATTAAGTTTCCTTACAAGCCGAAAAGGTTTATAGAAAATTTAAATTCAAGATAATATTCATAAACTAAGGGTTTGATAAAGGTTTTGCTTGAACGAGATAATGATATCAATAAAATAGTTAGTTTACAAAAAAAAGTTTAGGTATGCGTACTAAATTGCAACAAATAAAATGATGGTGTTTAGATTGTACTCATTTGGTATCATAACCAAATGGATACTTTGACAAATCAAAGTGATTCAAATTCTTATACTTTCAAGAAGACATGCTTTAGGCTATAGGTGAACACTTGTAACATCCTAAAATGGCGAGAAATAAAGTTAACGAGTTCAAGCGGGCTGAAGTCGGGCCGAGTCAGTCACGAACCGGGCTTGGGGAGGTCTCCCCTATAAATAGCCTAAGGCCCTCATTGTTCTCCTCTTTACAATTCTAGAGAGAGAAAAACCGTAGAGAGAGAAAGTGTTGGAATCGCACAAGATTGCACCCGCTCGTGTCTCTTGCACTCGTGAAGGAAACCTCCAAATCAGAATCGTCATCCAGGTAGCCATTCGAACCAAAACTGAGATTTTTGCTTAGGTTGGGTTTTCGGGTTTTCGGGTGAAAATAGGACGTTTTTACGGATGAAACTTGAGAATAAGCTTAGGTTTAGTATCTACAATGAAAACCGGTTGTTTTGAGCAAAGAAAGTTGAAGTTTTGACATAATCGAACCCAAATCCGAGAATTTCGGACTGTTTGGGGAAGATGACTGCTGGTACAGGCGAACTTAGCAAGTTCGCCTGTTAAGTTCTCTTGGTGGAGGCGAACTTATCAAGTTCGCCTGATTAAGTTCTCTTGGCAAGTTCGCTTGGCCAAGGGTAAGCGAACTTATTATGTTCGCTTGACAAGTTCGCCTAGCAAGTTCGCTTAAAGCTTAAGTTCGCCTAAAGATTATGTTCGCCTAACTAATTAAGTTCGCCTGGCCAAGAGAAGCGAACTTAGGACAAGTTCGCCTAGGCCAGAGGAAGCGAACTTAGGCATTAAGTTCGCCTATGTCAGCTGTGTTAGGAAAGTAACTTGGTTTAGATCTGATACGTGTATAATTAATTAATCCAGATCGTGTGCGGCGCTCATCGGACCGCAGTTAGGACAGAACAGGACTAGCCGATCAGGTGAGTTCTATGTGCCCCCTCTATGTTATGTGCAAATGATTTATAAATATTTTGGGGCTGAAATGTATACACTAAATGAATAAATGTTATGAATGCCAATGTGAACATACGTGATATATAAATATATGAAAATGAATTATGAATAAAGATTGAAACGTATGTTTACAAAGTATGAATGAAATCTTGCCTTATATTATATATATACTGCATGTTATGAATATACGTGAATGTTATGGACGCTTCGATGCTAACAGCTACTACGGTAGACGGACGACCACGTGTCTATCTTGCAACCGGGACAAAAACGTTCCTTCATCAGCAAGGAAATAAAAAGGGGCATAAATGGGCGGTCGAAGCAAATGCCAAATCATATGTAGAACGGTTGCAAACATGGTAGCACGTGGGAAACGGATACCTTCGGGTAGACGGGCGAAAAGGACGGCCTACGACGGTAGGACGGTATGACGGACGGCCGAAGGTTGGCCGGACGGTTTTTATGGCAGACGGTTTCTAGGACCGGACGAGTCAAAGGGTTACGACGGTAGCTTCATGGCGTATGTCTTTGTGACATACGTAGTAAAAGACGGGTTGATCACCCATATGTGTATGACCAAATGAATGTTTAGGAAAGTAAAGGTGAATGCACATCAGTGTAGTCACTCAAGAATGATGAAAGAAAATAAATAGTTAAGAATACGTAATTATTTTCTTATGTATAAACTTATGAATACTTTTAAGGAAATAATGTTTATATCTAATCATTTTAAACTAGAACTCACCAGCGTTAGCTGACTTTTAGTATACATTTCAGGTAACAAAGAAAAGGGTCGTGCGAAGGCGTGAAGGTTACCCGGCTAGAGACTGACATCCTGATTGATGTTTTTGTTAAACAATGGTGTATATGTTAAATGTTAAGACTTCCGCTGTAATGTACTCAAACGTGAATGTATTTGGCTGTTAATAGAATATGTTAAATTTAAAGTTCAGTATTGATGACTTTGTTTATGAGTAAATCCGATAAGTGGGTCACCCGAAAATAGGGCCCTTACAAGTTGGTATCAGAGCAATAGTTTGAGAGATTCAAACATCCCTAAATGTCTGAACTCAAGCTGATTATGGGACCAACACACGGGTGTCAGTCTGGGTAGCCAACGCCGACGCCATCACTGTAAGTAAGTACTAAAGTTCATGATTGTAGATAGAAATAGATGCCTTAACTTAGAACCAATAGATGTCAATGTCTTGACCAATTTGAAGAGTTTGGAACCTGAAAAGCAATGTAAATTTCTAATCACAAACCGGTCACTGTAATTAAAAATTTACCTTGTTCGTACTGTTCTAAAACTATGATCTGAAGAAATGGCATTGATGTATTCCCTTTATAACTATCAGGAAAGTAGGAATTATGGCTGGTGGAGGAAGGACAGGACGCCGAGGCGGTTGTACTGGCCGAGTAGGTAGACCTCCACTGAATCCAAGACATCAAGAAGAAGAGGATGTGCACATAGAAAACACTGAGAGCGTGCACCAAACTAATGTCACCCCAACTGGGGGCGACCATCAAGGGTCTCTACAGTTGGAACCTGAGGTCAGAGATGCTATTGCCCGTGAGGTCGTGCTCACTTTGAAGAATGTATTGCCTGACCTACTATCGGAGGCATTAAAGAAAATCAAGGAAGATGATGAAGGGAACAATGAGGAAAAGGTATATGACAGCGATGGGGATGAAATAAAGGTGGGATCAAGTAAACGGGGGTGCACTTATAAAGGTTTCAAGGACGGAGACCCACCCAAGTTTGATGGGAACAAGGACTCGGTGGCCACCCTCGAGTGGATCGAGAGGATGAACGCTGTCATCAACATCAGCGAGTGTCGATCCGACCAAGCTGTTAAGTACGTTGCCCATTCTTTCACTAACGAAGCACTAAGTTGGTGGAGGAATGTTTAAAGAACTAAGTCACCAAATGCTATCAACAGAATGACGTGGGAAGACTTGAAAAAGCTTATAATCCAAAAGTTCTGCCCACAGAATGAGATCGATCGTGTGGAGAACGAGTTCTTGAACTTCAAAGCTTGAAACAAGACTCATCGTCAGTATACTTCAAGATTCAATGAACTAGCTCAACTGGTACCCCACCTGGTAGAGACGAAAGAAAGACTGATTAAGTACTATGTGAAGGGCCTACCTCAAAGGGTCCGTGTTCATGTGAAAGCCAACCTACCCACGACCTTCGAGTCGGCAGTGAATCTGAGCGGAATCGTCTACGACGACTACGCCAATGAGGACCCGACACCTGAGACACGAAAGAGAAAGTGGGAGAACCCGTCTAGGGGCACCGGGAAAGGGAATGTGGTAGCTGAAATAAAGAAACCAAGGTTAGAGGAATATGAAACTTGCAAAAAGTGTGGAAAACGCCATTTTGGCGAGTGCCGAATCGGCACCACCATGTGTTATAAGTGCGGGAAGCCAGGGCACTTCTCTCGAGAGTGTTTAAAGGATGTCAAGTGCCAAAGTTGTGGAAAATATGGACACCATACTAAGGATTGCTGGAAAACCGGGCAGTCCAGTTCGGGAAAGGGAAAGGAAGTTGCAAAGGAACAACCAAAGGCTAGGACTCGAGCCTACGCCCTGACTGAGGAGGAAGCAAGGGGAAACCCTGATGTCGTATCAGGTACGTTTCCAGTAAATGATGAACCTGCTGCTATCTTATTCGACTCTGGTGCTAGTAAAAGCTTTATATCCAATGCATTTAGTCGTAAACTAGATTGCACTATTAACACCATAGTGAAGGCCTTTAGCGTACAAACTGCCGTTGGTAAAAATTCGGCAGTATTCCAAGTAACCGATGATTGTATCATAGAAATAGAGGGCCATAAGTTCCCCTCTAGATTATTCCTTCTCACCTTAGGAGGATTCGATGTAGTACTGGGTATGGATTGGTTAGCTGCCAACGTAGCTCAGATCATATGTAAACGCAAGAGGATACACCTCAAGGCTCCAAGCGGCACTCCAATTACGATTTATGGGGATTGGAATTGCACGAAGCCTAACATCATCTCGATGATCAAGGCCGAAAGTTATATGAGGCGCGGTTGCGAAGCTTATCTGGCGTACGTTATTGACGAAAGGATGAAAACAAAGGAACTTAAGGATGTACCCGTGGTGGGCAACTTTCCGAAAGTATTCCCTGAGGATCTACCTGGATTGCCACCCGATCGGGAAATAGAATTTCAGATTGACTTACTGCCAGGAGCTGAGCCCGTTGCCAAAGCCCCCTACCGATTGGCCCCGTCAGAAATGAAAGAATTGATGTCTCAACTACAGGAATTAACAGAAAAAGGGTTTATTAGACCGAGCATTTCGCCATGGGGCGCTCCGGTACTGTTTGTAAAGAAGAAGAACGGCAGCATGCGAATGTGCATTGACTACCGAGAACTGAACAAGAAGACAGTAAAAAACAAATACCCACTGCCTAGAATAGACGACCTCTTTGATCAACTGCAAGGTGCGAGTTGGTTCTCAAAGATCGATCTTAGGTCGGGTTATCATCAGTTAAAGGTGAGAGAAGAAGATGTACCGAAGACCGCGTTTCGTACGCGTTACGGGCATTACGAGTTTCTGGTAATGTCGTTCGGGTTAACCAACGCACCAGCAGCGTTTATGGACTTGATGAATAGAATATGCCGACCGATGTTGGATCGCTCAGTGATAGTTTTCATTGACGACATACTAGTTTATTTGAAGAATGAGGGTGATCACCACGGTCACCTAAGAAAAGTATTGGAAGTGCTAAAGCAGGAAAAGTTGTACGCAAAATTCTCCAAATGCGCTTTCTGGCTTAGGGAAGTCCAATTCCTAGGTCATGTGATAAACACGAAAGGCATCATGGTAGATCCTGCGAAGATTGAGACAGTAAAGGAATGGAACATCCCGAAGACACCAATAGAGATACGAAGTTTTCTGGGATTGACAGGCTACTATCGCAGGTTCATTCAAGATTTCTCAAGAATTGCCTCGCCACTAACCAAACTGACACGAAATGAAGTAAAGTACGAATGGGGTCCAACCCAAAACAACGAGTTTGAGGAACTTAAGACACGACTAACTCAAGCTCCAGTCTTGACACTACCTGAAGGAAATGAAGACTTGGTAGTCTACTCTGACGCGTCGAGCCAAGGTCTGGGATGCGTACTTATGCAACGAGGAAAGGTAATTGCTTACGCCTCACGACAACTAAGGATTCACGAGGTTAACTACCCAACACACGATCTAGAGTTAGCAGCAGTAGTCTTCGCCCTAAAAATATGGAGACACTACCTATATGGAGTTAAGTGCACCATTTACTCCGATCATAAAAGCTTGAAGTACTTTTTCGAGCAAAAGGAATTAAATATGAGGCAAAGGAGGTGGCTAGAACTACTAAAGGACTACGATTGTGAGATACTGTACCATCCAGGCAAGGCAAACGTAGTAGCTGACGCCTTAAGCAGAAAGGAGCAATCTGATCCTATCCGGATCAAGGCGTGTCAGCTGATATTAACGCCAGATTTGATGAGTGAAATATCAAAGGCTCAAGATGAAGCACTGTTAGAAAGAAATATAAAACGGGAAAGAATAGTAGGACAACAAGGGAATTTGGATGCAAATGCATACGGTGTACGAACTAGGTTTGGCCGGATGTGGATACCTAAGATTGGCGAGCTTAGAGCCAAAATACTCGATGAGGCCCATAAGTCTCGCTATTCTATCCACCCCGGGACAAACAAAATGTATCAAGACTTGAAGAAAGAGTACTGGTGGCCTGGCATGAAGAATGATGTAACCGAGTACGTGAACAAGTGCCTAACGTGTTCACTAGTTAAGGCCGAGCACCAGAAACCATGCGGTAAAATGCAACCTCTACCAATACCAGAATGGAAGTGGGAGGAGATCACGATGGACTTCATTACCAAGCTACCGCGAACAGCTAAAGGCAATGATACCATTTGGGTGATCGTTGACCGCTTAACGAAGAGTGCTCACTTCTTGCCAATACGTGAGACTGCTTCGTCCGAAAAACTAGCAGAAGTTTTTATCAAAGAAATTGTGAGCAGGCATGGTATGCCGGTGTCGATTTTGTCCGACCGGGATACTAGATTCACGTCAAGGTTTTGGAAGAAATTTAACGAAGCAATGGGCACTAGATTGAACATCAGCACAGCTTACCACCCTCAAACCGATGGTCAATCTGAAAGGACAATCCAGACCCTAGAAGACATGCTCCGGGCCTGTATCATTGACTTCGGTGGGAGCTGGGACAGCCATCTACCATTGGCAGAATTTTCATACAACAACAGTTATCACTCAACGATTGGCATGCCGCCATTTGAAATGTTGTATGGAAGGAGATGTAGAACCCCAATCTGTTGGGGGGAAATTGGGCAGAAGGATTTTGCAAGTCTCGAAGTGGTCAAAGCTACTTCCGAGAAATTTGATCAAATCAAGGCTCGAATGAAAGCCGCAAAGGACAGACAAAAATCATACGCGGATAAGAGAAGAAGGGATTTAGAGTTTCACGTGGGGGACATGGTACTGTTAAAGGTATCACCATGGAAAGGAATCATTCGATTCAGAAAACGTGGCAAACTAAGTCCAAGGTTTGTCGGACCTTTCAAGATTTTAGCAAGAGTGGGTCAAGTTGCTTACAGACTCGACCTACCCGTTGAGCTTAGTGGAATACACCCTACGTTCCAGGTGTCGCACTTACGCAAGTGCCTAGCTGATGACACAGCGCACATACCTTACGATGAAATCGAAGTGGATAACAGTCTGAATTATGTCGAGGAACCAATTGCCATCCTTGACCGGTCGGAGAAGCAACTACGCAACAAGTCAATCCCATTGGTCAAAGTTCAATGGAAGCACAGAAAGGGATCAGAAGCTACCTGGGAGAAAGTGGTAGTACTCTGCAGGTCTCTGGTGTTATCCTCCAGTGTTCTACTCGGGATCCGAGCCCTCGCTACAACCGAGTAGATGCATCTCCATGTGTCCGAAGATCGTCTCGTGTGTATGTACATGGGCTACCAAAGTAGGAACCATGAGTACCATGTCCTCCCTAGTGTGGGGCAATTGTGATGGGGAGTTTGAGGACTCCCCGAGCTCAAAAGTAGAAGGGATGCCCTCCATCTCTCTCCAGTGTGCAAGAGTACGGGACATCTAGCTGTTGGTAGGGTGATAGCAAGGCCGCTGTCGGGCGGCTCCTCTCCAGTATCCCGGTCCTCGGGGTCACGTGCAGCCAGGGTCCTCTTGTGAGGTAGTCGTGTCCTCTTCCTGACGCTCTTGACCATGATCGATCCTCCGTTCTTCTTGTGGTAGCAGATAGGTGGCTCTCCAAGAGCTAAGTCAGGTGGTGTGGTACTGCGGGTCTGAACCCGATACCGGAGGTGTGTGGTGGGAGGCTCCTCCCTAACAGGTAAGTGGTGCTCTGACGACTCGCCCTTAGAGTCAGAAGTGGGGATGTGACCATCGTATGACGACATGATGTAACTACAATATCCATATGACATGATGAATGGTTATGCAATGCTTATGCAATGAAAACGTTTTAGTGAGTCATTTAAATTATAGACTACGTTCAGTTTTTGCCTCCTAATTCGCTATAATCAATGGCTATGATACCAATTTGTCACACCCTGCCATGGCGGAAACGCGAGGCGTAACATTCACTGGTTTCCAAAGCATATGATTACCGCAAACACATACATGATAATTGGATACATAATCAAGTTTAAAGTTTTACATCCCAAAATATCAATTTGAGTTTACAAAAGATTAAGATTTCACAAATATGACCCATATGTAATGAGTTATACAAGAGAAATCTCCCAAAAGCCGTATCCTCTCATGGATGCATGTAATCCTACATGCTAATCTGGAGACCACGTTCAATTTCCTAAAAAACATACTTAAAAAGTCTCAACACGAGGTTGGTGAGTTCACAAGTTTTGATCAAATGTTCTTGTAGTTCCAACGTTCACAAACGTTCAAACGTATAAGTTTTTCAGATCAAAACTATATGTATAACCTTTGAATTTGAACAATGAATGACCAATTGACCCCACTTCTAAACTAGCTAAGAATACAAATAATATTAATACACGAGACCGTAACTAAACCATGACTGGTGAATGCCACTCCCTCGCTATACCACGAGAACGGAATAAGACAATATGCGGCCATTTGACCCTTTGGGTCCCGGTTAGCGCGACTAACCATGACCGGGGGCGTCACCCCCAATAGTACTATTCGTAGAATCCTAGGCTAACACCATAGCTAATGGTTACAAAATGTTGATGTTGTTTAGGGGACTTTTAGGGCTCTATTGTTCCTCATACAAACATAACGGTATGGTCTTTGTTCGTTTCATTAATATATAAAAATAAGTACAAGTATGTTTCCTCCCCAAAACATTTCAAAAACCAAAAAAGGGACAATGAAACTCTCCTCGACAAAAGTGTATGCTAGCAAATATTTGAATAATTGTAAGCCTCACATATATGTACCCTAATTATACAAGGATACCTTATATGTTAAGACTACACGTCTTAAACGCAAGTTGTTCACCCAACTTAACGAATCCTGTTAAGTACGTCTTTGTTTAGTAAAACAGTGTTTTCATGTGTCGACTCGTTGGTGATTATTATTCCAGTTTAGAAGCTTACTTATTTTCCAAGAAAATATTATGTTTCCATATTGGTGACTTGTTAAGTGTACCAAAAATAAATATTATTTTTGCAATAACTTAAAACATCTCACATTTTAGTTCACGTATAAACATATAATTATTTCTTAAAATAATTATATAACATCACAAATATCGTTCAAGTATATTCTATGAATGTTAATTATTCCACATATGAACAAACCACGATGCTACGTCCACATGCAAGTACTTATGTTCCTAACGACATTTATTAACTCGTTTACGTTCCTCATGCATTTATATTTTTATCAATATATGCATACAAGTATAACCATATTTCTACATATGCCCAAATATGTTTCACGATAACATGTGATCATTTATTTTTAACCGAATGTGTTTAGATTTCATATAAATGAATTCACCTATGATTATTTCATCATGATATATGCTATATGCTTTTTATAGTTACCAAATGTCCTAAACATTTTAATCATAACATGTTTCATGTCAACACATAACTATATAATATTATCTATAATTTATTTTCAAGATAACATTTATAATTATGCATCCATATATATATATTTTGATTTTCACACACACACACACACACACACACACACATATATATATATATATATATATATATATATATATATATATATATATATAACATTTTACTCAAGTTTCATAACTATCCTTATATGCATATATATATATATATATATATATATATATCTTTGATTCCTAACATGCATACATATACTTTAACAATTTCCAACTTAACAAGTTATGAACATACATTTGTACATACATATATCACGATTTTTATTTGTATATCTCACTTTATTATTTCCGATTTAACAACTCGATCTAGATATGAGATTTTAGTTTATGTTGGGTTTTCGGGTTTTAGATAAAAAGGTAACGTTTTTACATATGAAACTTGAAAATAAACACAGATCTAGCATCTAGAAGGAAAAACGAACGTTTTGAATGTAAAAAGTTAGGATCTTGACGTGATCACATCCGCATGAAAGAACTTAGTGTTCTTGGGGAAAAAGACTGCCTGACAGGCGAACTTATCAAGTTCGCCTATGAGGGGATTGGGCGAACTTATCAAGTTCGCTTGACAAGTTCGCCTGGGGCAAAAAGTAAGCGAACTTAGAGCAGCGAACTTAGTAACTTCGCTAGGTTGAAACTAGTGAACTTACTAAGTTCGCTGGGCACGGATCAGGCGAACTTAGCCTAAGTTCGCATGTATGTTCGCCAGGTTTGTAAGGGGCGAACTTAGCTTAAGTTCGCCTAGTTCAGTATGGTTAAACCGTTACAGTCGGGATAGGATCTGATGTGTATTTAACTTCTCAGTCAAGATCGTGCGTGGCGTTACTAGGCCTTCGATTAGGACAACGAGACTAGCTTATCAGGTGAGTTCTAGAAGCCCTCTTTTAAATGTTTAAATAATGTTTTTGGGTTGGTGTGCATACGTAACGATGTAACTGTTCTATAAAACAATGTTTATGAATTATGTATGTGACGTTTTATGAAACGATGTTTTGAAGGAAAGGTTATGAAATAAGTGTTATGAAATATTTTGCCAAAAGAAGTTTACGAAGTGTTTATGAATGAATGATTTTTAATAAAACGTACGAATGCTTTAACTGGAGTTTTGAAGTAAAAGAAGTGGATGTTTACGAAAGTCACAAAAGAACGAATCCACCATTATTCCTTAGGGAATGTAGGTTATGGGTATGGGATGTATGTTATGGGCCTTAACCTTTTAGGGGCCTATGTGGCTGGCCAAATGTTGTACAACTGGGGTGATGACGGTCACCAAGGGGATTACCGTGATCCTTGAAGTTGGTACGATTTTTCCTTGCGGGGTAGTCGTTCTTGAAGTTTGGTAGTGTGCCTTATGGGGTGTAGTGCTTGAAGTTTGGTATTGTGCTGTACGGGGTGCCGCACTTGAAGTTTGGTACGTGTCATCCTTGTGATGTCGTGCTTGAAGTTTGGTGTTTAATGGCCTAAGTATCGGGACCTAGGTTTCTGCGCCCGAAGGACAGTACGGTGTTGAAGGGCCTAGCAGTGGTGATCTTTAGGTTTAATCGCCGGTATGCGATGATTGGAATTGACGGTTGTCACACCCCGGCCGGCGGCGGATTATACGCCGGGGCTGATGCGGTTGTTCATAAGCAAATGATCATCTATTAAATATGATAATATTTATTACTCGAATTAAAAGCATCCGTTACACTTAGAAATAAGAAAACAAAGTGTTCAAACAAAACATAATTAAGTTGAAACTATGTCCATGTCCTATGTGATCATGTAGTCCTCAAACAGGTGCACCTGAAACATGCGAGTAAATGTCAACTACAAGTAGTTGGTGAGTAACATAGGTTTTGACACTAAACAAAAGTTAAGTTTAGTTTTACAATTCAATATGTTCAAAGCGTGTCTAAAGCATAAATGTGAAAACATACAAGGTTCCAAGCGTACAATTCAATCCTGGTAATAGAAAACTAGATACACAATCCAACTGATTGCCATTTTAAGAAAAAAGGGGTAAGATGATACCCAAGTTGTAAGTTGATACCCAACAAAACCCGCAAAGGTTTTGTGGTAAGTTATAGTTTCAGATTCCCATATAAATGATAATGTTAGGTACTACTTTAGGCTTGGGCTGCAAGTAAATGAATGTCAGGCATGAACGTTGATAGTGAATTTTAGTTTAAAGAGAATTAAGGAGAAAATTGTCGAGAAATATTTTGGACTCCAATGAGGGAATGCACCACTTGAAATGGGCGCGATGAGTATTTGATGACCAAGACTTGTTTGGGAGGTAGTCTAATATATTCAAGAATTGTCACTGGATAAGAGGTTTCACAAACATTGGTCACGACCAAAATAACATAAAATTTCACGTGACGCAAACAACGCTACTTCTTACAATATGACAGGAACACTTATATATTGGAAGTACCATGGGCGTATCCACCATGCCCTTTTCATATCACATTAGTTTCGTTGCTATATATCACGATAGATTTTAGGTCATTACACATGACAGACTTCGCTATGTTTTTCATGCGCTGATTTTTATAATTACGTGTGCACCCGTAATTACTCGAATCGTCGTATGGTCCGTATAGATCCTTATGTTGTGTGCGGGTCAAGAGAGGGCACTAAATTACTTAGTTCATGTGTATTGTTTTCACGTATGAGCTGCCAATAAATAACTGTGTCCCTAGATAGTAAGGTCAATCAGGAAACTAAAGAGTAATAATGTAGTATAACTTAAAGTTCCATAGCGTACTCGTGTTTGAACAAGAATACGTCAAACCCCGAGTAGTCTCAAAATGTTACAGCTTCCTCGTGTTTGAACAAGAATACGTCAAACCCCGGTAGTTTTTAAAGTTTTATAGTTTTCAACCTTCATGGATGAAGTTAATAATCATGCCTTGTGTATGATATACTCAATCAATTACAACAATGTAAAAATCTATTTCCGTAAATAATCTAGTATAATGTATATTGTAACAAATAAGTTTCATGTATCATGTGATCAATCTAGTATCATGTATATTGTGCACAAATAAGTTTCATGTATCGTGTGATCAATCTAGTATTATGTATATTGTGGGCGTTCATAGGTAAGTTACTGAATCTCATGAGTAACGTAAACTATCGAATTTTGTAGGTGGTCGAGTGTTGCGGACAAACGTGTTGTTTGATATTTTATGTGTAATGCGGGTAGTTATGGTAAAATATGCATGTATCTATAAATTTTTCAATCTTGTTGAGGTTTATATGGACGATTAACGCCCACACGAAATGATTCATCTCCTTGAAGGTGTAAGATAACGAGAAAAGGTTTTGTAGGTATATAGAGTAATGTGCTTACGAATAACTGTTTTGTGCATTTTGTTTGTAAATGAACAAGTAATTGTAATTTATTCTCGTTTGTAAATTAATAAAATAGTGAAAATAATAAGTTGGATAACTAGATAAATAGATAAATAAATAAAAACATTTTATTTAATTTTAATTATCATAAAGAGAATGTTTTAAAGGAAAATAATGGCTAAATTATTTTAATGATTAAGCCCACACTTATAACGGCTAAACAAGTATTTGTAAATCAATTTAGCCCAGATTTAATAACAATTAATTTAACGAAGTAAAAGTCATAACTAATTTAGATAATGTTTTATAAAACGAGTCCCAAAGAGGCCCATGAACACATATCAGCGAGGCTTCACGAGGGTCAAAACAGAAGCTTTGCTCCCCGCTAAGCCTTGTTGTTGGTACTAGTTCACGGGTCGTATTAAATTTTCTTACAAGGTAAAAAGGTTTGTTGAAAATTTATATTCTAAATAATATTTATAAACTAAGGGTTTGATAAATGCTTTGTTTGAACGAAGTAACGATGTTGTTTAAATTAGATAATAAGATGATTAGTTAGCAAAGAGGCTTAGGTACGCGTACTAATTTGCAATAAATGAGAAGATGATGTTTGGGTGATCTTGATGAAAATATGACGGTAATATTAAATCAACGAGTAATGGCATTTAAGTTGTAATATACAACTTAACATTAAATGATAGAATGTCAAAAGCTTAATCAAACATAAAGTAGTGGTTTCAAACGGAAATTAAAGACAAAAAAAATAGAAAATTCAGCAAGCGTCTCAGGTAGCTCTCCACGAGAAAGCAGAGGAGTACTAAGATGAACATTGCTATGGTTACTCGGACAACAAATCTGCCCTCAGCTCTAGCTGTTTTCGTACGTGTCTCAAGTATTTCCCTGTCTTCTTCCAGGCTTGTAATTTTCTCCTCCTTGCACCACGCTTGATCCGCTAGGCTGTCTATTCTCTGCCCTAGCAGGTCGTGTCTTACCCTGTGCTCCATCCATTTTCTCACAAACTCTGAGGTCCTCACGTATTGGTGGATGGCATCAATTGGGACTCCCATATCACTAGTGGGTGCCATGGTTTGCCTTTGCTCTTGGGTTAGGGTGCTAGGTAGGGGTCTCTCAGAGGGGATGGTAACTGGTTGTGTAGATGAGGTGCCTGATACGGGTTTCTTGTGTCAAACATTGATCTAGTAACTGGGGGTGTTGGTGACTGATGGTCTGGTGATCCGATGTCGTCTTCCTGTTCAGACTCTGCTCCGGGATGGTACACCGGGGAGGTAGGTGAGTAGGAGTCCATGCCTAGTAGAAAGAGGGAAAAGGTTGTAAGCGGTAGTAAAATACTAAGTGTCAAATATAGGAGTTTTCATGAATTCAGAGTTTGACTAGTAATAACACCGAGTCTTCACAATAGTATTTCAGAAGTAACACTTGACCTATAAGTAGTGTATCCATGAAGAGAATTCCCAGGAAAGAGGGGTGGGTCACAAAGGACACACTTAAGTACCCGGTCTCTCCTTAGTTAGAATCTCTCATGGGTCTACACCCACTCTTCCAGCCATCATGTACTAATAACACTATCGTTTGAGCTCATGGTCATGATGAGAATCATTTTTTACTGGGCTTTGAGGCCTAACGGTGATGTTTTATTTACTCCACCAGGCTTCCTCTTCTTGGAAGGTAAGTGGGCTCCTTAGTTTCTTATTAATGGGTATTAGGCCCAAAGGTGATGTTTTGTTCACAAAATATAGTGGTGACATGTGTGCAAGAATGAGGGTGCATAAGGACCTAGGTGTGAATAAGTGTGTGTTAAGACTTAGGATAGTACTTAATGTGATCAAATAGGTAGCATGTAGATAGCAATGTTTATAAGCATGTGGGTTACCAAGTAGTGTAGCACATAGACGACCATGTATTGTATCATACGATGTAATAATTAGAATAACATGTAAGATAATCACACAAAGTTTTGAACATGTAGCACTTAACAATGTGGCAGTATCATATAACATATAGCATGGCATAAGATGGGTGTCCTACGGTTATAGTCTAGGTCATGGGTGTCTAATAACCTAATTCCCTATAACCATGGCTCTGATACCAATCTGTCACACCCCAACCGACGACGGAATACGTCGGGGCGGGACATGTAGACTGTTCAAAAGCTCATGATCAAACTAAATTTCATAACTTTATTAAATTGAATTACAGGTACAAATACATTTTGTTCAAACATTAGAAGCTAACAATACTTCAATTTTATTTGTCACTAGGTCCATATGCTCCTAAATGATGAACTTGTACATCAAATAATTCCACTTGAAAGAATGTTTAAAATGAGAGGGTCAACTATAAATAGTTGGTGAGCATACATAGGTTTAGAAATCTCAAGTAGTTTTCAAGTGTTGTATACAATTCACATGACATATGGTAAATAAGGCATTTTATGGAGAATCTATAGTCAAACTAGGTGTACAATCAAACCTTATGACTAAGACATAACACGCAGGTTACCCTAATGTAATTGTCGGTAACAATCACCCTAACCGGGTGGGTTTGTTAGACACAATAGATCTATCAATGTTACCGTTGGCTTGTAAAGAGTTAATGATTGCATGTGTATGTCATGTATATGTAGTTCAACTCATAGCATTCAAGCACAAAAGCACAAATTACACAAGTAGTCATAATATAGAATTGTATATTGTAATTGCAAATAGTTTTCAATGAACATCATGTTTCACCCCAAAATGTGCAAAAATGTAAAAAATGGGCTATGTAAAACTCACCTTGAATAGTAGAGGGTTGGAATTGTAACTTGAACTAATAAAATTCAAGGATGCCCTAAGTTAAATAAGATACGTCATTTAACATATGGAAATGATCAAAATAAATAAGAATTGAATGATTTGGGATATTAGGATTTAGGAATGGACGAGCGATCGAGAATACGAATAAAGATCCGAACTTTATTGATACCAAGTTCAATAAAGTGATAATATATAAATCAAATTACATAAAAATGAAATTTTATAAATCTTATTTATAAGAGAAAACTCGGTGTTAACAATAAATATTATTTGCAAATATGTTAAATATATTAAGTATCTTAATACTAGATTTGCGTTATTAATGTCAAAGGTGATTTATTAAATATAAAAAAATCATATTGGTATGAAAAACACTGATGTCCAAAATTTATGGCCTCGTTAAATGTCTCGTTTTTAATTAATATGATATTAATAACGAGTAGGCCCCTGTCATCATTTTTTTTAAATAAAAATGAATATTTATACTTTTGAAATGAAATATACATTTTAATTTAACCAAACCATATCTAAAACATTGGAAATTTAGAAAAAGAAAATGATCGATTTAGATTAATCAACTAAATTAGTTTAAAAGAAAGATATGACCATATTAAAACATTTATTCATATTATTAAGGAATCAGCATAACCAAAAGAATATAACACATTTCATTCAAAAATTTCTTACCTTTTACTTCGCAACTGATCAATTGTATATTTTGTATTTTCAGTTAGTCCATATATTCGGTTTACATTCAAATTCGTATATTACTATATTTAAATTAAATTTATATTAATCTTATAATTACTTATTTGATTATCCAATATTTTGAAAGAAACGATATATATATTAAAACGCTAATTATAAAAAGAAACAGGTGATATATATATATATGGAGAGGATCAAGAGAAAACCACAAAGTTAGGCGAAAACCGAGAAAACCACTAAAAACATGTGTAATACTATGGGTTACGCAAATGTAACCTCAATTTTGAGTAAACTGTCATTTTCGTCCCTGTGGTTTGGTCAAAATTGCCACTTTCATCCAATAGTTTGTTTTTTTGTATCTGGATCCTCGTGGTTTTAAAATATTGCCATTTTCATCCTCGTGGTTTTAAAATATTGCCACTTTCATCCAGTCAGCTAACACCGTCCGTTTTTCTCAATTAAATGAGGGGTATTTCAGTCCTTTTACATATTTGTTTTATTTCTTCATCTTTTTTACTCTCACTTTTTAATCATAGAAACAAGCGACGGAGGTGTTCTAGTGGTGCTCGTCGGAAACTGGTCAGGAAAAGAGGAAGAAGGCCAGCAGGTGGATGATTAAATTAGAGGTTAAATTGGGGATGATTAAAAAGTGAGAGTAAAAAAGATGAAAAAATAAAACAAATAAGTAAAAGGATTGAAATACCCCTCATTTAACTGAGAAAAACGGACGGTGTTAGCTGACTGGATGAAAGTGGCAATATTTTAAAACCACGAGGATGAAAATGGCAATATTTTAAAACCATGAGGACCCAGATACAAAAAAACAAACTATTGGATGAAAGTGGCAATTTTGACCAAACCACAGGGACGAAAATGGCAGTTTACTCAATTTTTTTGTTTTCTATTTACGTAAACGTAACACTATGGGTTACGTATACGTAAACCAATATTTAAATATTTTTTTGGTAAAAATATGTAATATTACATTGATACTCTTATAAAAAAATAAAAATAAAAAATAAATATTATTATATTATTGGTTAAAATTGGTTTTTTTAATGGTTTTCTCGGTTTTCGCCTAACTATGTGGTTTTCTCTGGAACCCTCCCATATATATATATATATATATATATATATATATATATATATATATATATATATTTATTAGTGGGTGTGGTGTGTGCCAAAATCAAAACACAAAATAAAAGAGACAGAAGTAGCAGCCCAGTCGAGATCCCATGACCTGTGGGTTGTGGGGGTAAAGTTGTTAACCACTAGACCAGAGGCACCATTTGTTTAAAACATCAGAATTAAAAATACTTAAAGCGAAGTTGACTACTTTTCTTCTTCCCCCCCAAACACAGTCGCAAACGCAGCCCTTCTCCCCTTTAACCCCAATCGATTTCGCATGGAAATAGGACCAGGAAGGTACGCAAATGATGAGTAAAGGTTACCTGACGTCGGTCTTGAATCGATAGCAAGTTTAGAAGCTCGATCTCCCTTGCGCCGATCGGGAACCGAGAGGAAGAAAATGACCGACTTGGAGGTGATTTCGAGTTGCAACAGGTTAGGGGTACTTATAGGATGATTACAACGCGTTAAAAGCTGGTAATTCAAACGATATTCGTGAGATTGGGGCTTGATTTCAGGGATTATGTAAGTTTTCACCCATTATGCGACTTACCAAAATGGTTTTCAAATCCTCCGAATTCGGTTCCAATTTTTGAATTAAGAAAAGGATTCATTAACTCCAATTGATTGTGAACATTTTTGGAGTAAAATGGAAGGATTCAATCACGGAATTTAGGAGAATTGGTGGTGATTTACGCGTGTCAAACATGCTATTGATTTTTTCTAGGTTCATAAGATAAGGGGGAGGGGAATTTCATGATGGGGGTTCAATGCCAAAAAGGGGGGTTCAAATGACTAAAGTGGGGGTTTAAATATAAAAGATAAGGGTTCAAAGCAAATAGAGAGGGTTCTAGGCTATAGAGTGGGGTTCAAGGCCATTGAATAGGTGTAAAACTAAATTTTATTTGTTTTAAATTCATTTTATTTATTTATAAAATTATTTTTATAAAATTTATAAAAAAAATCAAATTGTTATTATAATTATTTATAAAGGAAGTAAATTTCATATTAATAGAATTACAAATCGTATAAGTGGTTTATTTAATATAATCAATTGTATATATATTTACATATTATTTTGATTTAATTATTATAGTAAGGTATATATATAAATATATATATATATATATCTATATAAATATACGTACATATGTTATATATATAATAGGATAAAATATGTAAATGCAAGATTGAAATTTTAAATTGATACATGTTTAGAATAATAATTAATGTGACATATTGCGTTGAACAAGTACGAGATTGAAATGAAAATGTCATTATTGTAAAAATAAAATAATATTAGGAAAATCATGGATGTTACATTATGTTTATGTATTAAACTATGTTACGCTTCCGCATGTTGAACAATGTTATGATTATGTTTGAATGAAGTTTTCCGCTGCATTATTTTGATATTCAAGTTTAAGAACTGTTTGTGAATGAGTAAATCCAACACGTGAGGCCTCCCGGGTTTGCGGCCTTACAAGTTGGTATCAGAGCAGTAGTTTGAGAGCTTCGGACACTCCCAGTGTCTGAACTTAAACTGTGAATGGGACTGAAAGCGGATGCCAGTACGGTTAACTCGAGCCACAGCATCAGGTATGAAGGTAGTAAATATATTGCGCACAGTATTGGCTGCAAAAACCTTAGTACACCTCGGTAGCATCCCAGTGTATTCTTTTCTCCACAGTATTGGCTGCAAAAGCCTTCACAATTTCCTGCTTCTTGAATCCTTGATTCCCAGTTTTGTCACTACATCCATTTCCTTTTCTCTCCAGATCTACCTTCATCATTCTCCTTCTTCCCAAACAATCCATTGCGCTCAACATCATCTCTTAACTTGAACGCTAGAGTTATAGCACTCTTGGCATCCATAGGATTTGATGAGGTTACCATGCTACGAATTTGAGGCACAAGGCCCCACAAATACCTCTCGAGATACTTATGTTCTGGTGTGACCATGTGTGGCACTAGGATTTCCAATTCATTGAAACGATCGGTGTAACCAGCCACGTCATCTCCGATCATTTGCAAATTCCACATCTCAACCTCAATCTTTTGTAACTCGTTTTGAGGACAGTATTCCTCAGTCATCATACTTTTCAGTTCTTCCCATGATAATTGATATGTTGTCTGCCTCCCTAGAGACTTTACTTGAGAATTCCACCAAGTCAATGCGTTATCAGTGAGCATGCAGGCAGAATACTTTACCATGCAGTCAGCAGTGCATTCACTGATATCAATTACTGACTCCATTTTCTCAATCCTCCTCATCAGGCCCACTGCACCCTCGGTGCCATTGAAACTGCGAGGGTTGCAGAATAGGAAGGCCTTATAGGGTCACAAGTTGTTATTTTAATAATTTCATTAACCTAGATCATGACTATGATTATTCGTTCCATTACCTCCACAACCTCCGGCTGTGCCGCTACCTCCTGCATCTCCTCCGCTGGTACCGCTGTCGTTCCCTCCTCCGTTATTCCGGTTGGCTTCATATAGCTCCATGGCGGCAGCTACCCGTTGTGATATGAGTTGTTCCACGTTTGTGGAAATGGTCTCGTTGTTATGACCAGTGGTGTCACGGGGCATCCTTTGCTTTGGTGCCATTTTGTTCTTTCTAACGTAAAATTTAAAAAGAGACAACATTATATAATAATAATGATACAACATGACATAAGGATACAACAACATCAAACGCAAACAACCATCATCACAACATATATAACACATACATAGTTAAAACATACATAGTACATTGTTCCAAAAGACAAGGATACAAAATAGATGGGTTCATATGACTACATCAGTACCAAAGTTTTAAACAACATAATATCTTACGGGCACAACCCGCCCAGAATAGGTCTAACGAAAGAAGTGGGAGTACAACCTAATCAACATGGTAGGTCTAGCCATGACAACACTAGCTCTAGCTACCATCTCTGCAGCCAAAGTCCTCTTCTCTAGTGCCTCCACACTATCTCGAACCGTAGTAGTCAACTGCCAGTACATATCGGCCCTCATCTCCAAGTAATCGGTGATACTCTGCAGCTCTCTTGTGTTGTCCTCCAGTGTCTCCACTCGGGATCCGAGCCCTCGCTGCAGCCGAGTAGATGCATCTCCATGTGCCCGGAGATCGTCTAAGAGGTCATCAAGACGCTCCTCGTGTGTATGTACACGGGCAACCAAAGTAGGAACCGTGAGTACTATGTCCTCCCCAGTGTGGGCCTGCTGTGATGGGGAGTTTGAGGACTCCCCAAGCTCAAACGTAGAAGGGATGCCATACATCTTTCTCCAGTGTGCAAGAGTACGGGACATCTAGCTGTTGGTAGGGTGATAGCAAGGCCGCTGTCGGGGCGGCTCCTCTCCAGTCTCCCGGTCCTCGGGGTCACGTGCAGCCAGGTTCCTCTTGTGAGGTAGTCGTGTCCTCTTCCTGGCGCTCTTGACCATGATCGGTCCTCCGTTCTTCTTGCGGTAGCAGATAGGTGGCTCTCCAAGAGCTAAGTCAGGTGGTGTGGTGCTGCGGGTCTGAACCCGATACCGGGGGTGTGTGGTGGGAGTCTCCTCCCTAGCAGGTAAGCGGTGCTCTAACGACTCGCCCTTAGAGTCAGAAGTGGGGATGTGACCATCGTATGACGACATGATGTAACTACAATATCCATATGACATGATGAATGGTTATGCAATGCTTATGCAATGAAAACGTTTTAGTGAGTTATTTAAATTATAGAATATGTTCAGTTTTTGACTCCTAGTTCGCTATAATTAATGGCTCTGATACCAATCTGTCACACCCCGCCATGGCGAAAATGCGAGGCGTAACATTCACTGGTTTCCAAAGCATATGATTGCCGCAAACACATACATGATAATTAGATTCATAATCAAGTTTAAAGTTTTACATCCCAAAATATCAATTTAAGTTTACAAAAGATTAAGATTTCGCAAATATGACCCATATGTAATGAGTTATACAAGAGAAATCTCCCAAAAGCCGTATCCGCTCATGCATGCATGTAATCCTATATGCTAACCTGGAGACCACATTCAATTTCCTGAAAAACATACTTAAAAAGTGTCAACACGAGGTTGGTGAGTTCACAGGTTTTGATCAAATGTTCTTGTAGATCCAACGTTCACAAACGTTCAAATGTATAAGTTTTTCAGATCAAAACTATATGTATAACCAATGAATTTGAACACTGAATGACCAATTGACCCCACTTGTAAACTAGCTAGGAATACAAATAATATGTAATACACGAGACCGTAACCAAACCATGACTGGTGAATGCCCCTCCTTCGCTATACCACGAGAACGGAATAAGACAATATGCGGCCATTTGACCCTTTAGGTCCCGGTTAGCGCGACTAACCATGACCGGGGGCGTCACCCCCAATAGTACTATTCGCAGAATCCTAGGCTAAGTCAATAGCTAATGGTTACAAAATGTTGATGTTGTTCAGGGGACTTTTAGGGCTGTATTGTTCCTCATGCAAACATAACGGTCTGGTCTTTGTTCGTTTCATTAATATATGAGAATAAGTACAAGTATGTTTCCTCCCCAAAAAATTTCAAAAACCAAAAAGAGGTACAGTGAAACTCTCATCGACAAAAGTGTATGCTAGCAAATATTTGAATAATTGTAAGCCTCGCTTATCCGTACCCTAATTATACAAGGATACCTTTAATGTTAAGACTACCCGTCTTAAACGCAAGTTGTTCACCCAACTTAACGAATCCCGTTAAGTACGTCTTTGTTTTGTAAAATAGTGTTTTCTTGTGTCGAATCGTTGGTGATTATTATTCCAGTCTAGAAGATTACTTATTTTCCGAGAAAATATTATGTTTCCATATTGGTGACTTGTTAAGTGTACCAAAAATAAATATTATTTTTGCAATAACTTATAACATCTCACATTATAGTTCACGTATAAACATATAATTATTTCTTAAAATAATTATATAATATCACAAATATCGTTCAAGTATATTCTAGGTATGTTAATTATTCCACATATGAACAAACCACGATGCTACGTACACATGCAAGTACTTATGTTCCGAACGACATTTATTAACTCGTTTCCGTTCGTCATACATATTTTTACCAATATATGCATATAAGTATAACCATATTTCAACACATGCCCAAATATATTTCACGATAACAAGTGATCATTTATTTTTAACCGAACGTGTTTAGATTTCATGCACATGAATTCACGTATGATTATTTCATCATGATATATGCATATATGCTTTTTATAGTTACCAAATGTCCTAAACATTTTAATCATAACATGTTTCATGTCAACACATAACTATATAATATTATCCATAATTTATTTTCAAGATAACGTTTATAATTATGCATCCATATATATATTTTGATTTCTATATATATATATATATATATATATATATAACATTTTACTCAAGTTCCATAACTATCCTTATATGCATATATATATATATATATATATATATATATATATATATATATATATATATATATATATATTTTGGTTACTAACATGCATACATATACTTTAACAATTTCCAACTTAACAAGTTAGGAACATACATATGTACATATATATCACGATTTCTATTTGTATATCTCACTTGATTATTTCCAATTTAAAATCTCTAATCACGTATATATATTCATTTTCGATTTCCATATATATATATGTATCTATTTTACACCTTCTTATATTTATCAAGTTTTCCAAGTTAATAACTAAAAACTCACACACACACATATATATATATATATATAAATCACGATTTCTTCATGTATATATCTATACATTTCATTTTTCATCAAGTGTGAATCATACTTTTACTAATCCATAACTCATCATCATAAGATCAAAACATCAACATAGACACCTATATATACTAAATTTTCGTCCATTTATATAAATTTATACAAAACCATAGTTTTTAATCTTAATGAAGTTAAAATTTATAAAACTCTTTAATCCTTTCAAATCCATTATTTTCATGGTGAACAACAAGCTTTAAACTAGAAAATAAAGATGAATCTAGAGATTGTGTCGGTTTCATACCACTAGAGAAAGCTAGGTGAAGAATCCCGAGTAGAAAGTGATAAAGACTTGTGTTGCTAACAAAACCGATCCTTAAACCTCCAAGACTTCCTTGATTCTCCAAATATCTAGCTAAACCTCTCTAGAATTGTTTTCTTGGATTTAAAAGAGCAAAGTGTGAATGTGTATGCATCCATCGATTTTTATAGTGAGAGAGAGATGGATTGAGTTTGAGTGTGATATCTCCCTAAATCATTACAATCATAGTTGTTGAGACTTGATTGAACATTTGCTTGATTTTTGAGTTGAATGGGCATGGATGTGTAAGGTTCTTATGACAAGTTGGTGGTGAAAGTGGGTGGTCCCACCACCTTTCGGCCGAGATTGGGGTATGGGGTGGGGGGTTGGGTCTTGTCATTTCACTAGTCTAAATTTAATGGTTAGTTAGATGGTTTTTAGGTGGTGTAAACTCGATAGGTGTTCTCGTAATATAATACCCGGTGTATGATCTTTTAAGATCAAAAACCTTATATATTTTGTGTATCTTGACTAGTTTTCATAGTTTACTAGTGTATCCCGACATAGTTATAGTCTTAACTATATCATTCTTGTTTACACATATAAATAACTTAAGACCAAGTAACACACATTTTTATGTCCACTTTTAAAAGTTTAGTCACCAATATTTATGTTTTTATATTAAAACGTGTCTCTAGACTTTACTTGAATAAAATCTTGTTAATCACCAATGAACGTACCTTGCGGATTATAATTGTTTATTTCCTAGTAATTATTAAAATTACTAAAATGTGATGTGTGTTCTTTTGCTAGACTCCTTGACAATACTTTGTCAAAATAAAATCTCAGGAAATGTAAAATATGAACGTGAAATTATGAATATGGATATTGACCTGAAATCACTGGTGGGAAGGTGTACGTTAGGCTAAGGCGGATGAGGTGGTTTATTCGATGATGTGGAATTACTTGAAGACTCTGGTGATCAAGATTTTTTGTCCAAGGCAGTATACCACACGGTTCAATGAACTGGCACATCTGGTGCCACATCTTGTCACTATTGATGAGAGGAAGATCGCCTGTTACATTCAAGGGTTGCCGGACAAGGTCCGCACTTATGTTAAAGCGAACACCCCTACTACCTATGATTCGGTAGTGGAACTATGGGGAGAGTGGTCATATGAGCCAGGAATGCACTAAGCCACGGATGGGTGAAGCCAGGAAAGGGAAAGGCCCAGAGAAGAAAGAAGAGAGGCCCCGAGCGAAGACTCGAGCGTACGCACTAACACAAGAACAGGCCTTGGTGGACCCCAACATGGCGTTAGGTACGTTCATCCTTGACAACACTTTTGTATCTATGTTATTTGATTCGGGTGTCAGTAAGAGCTTTATATCTGCAACTTTTTGTAAACGAGTGAAGTACACTGTTAGTAAACTAGAAAGGGCCTTTAGTGTAGAAATCGCTGAGGGTAGAACCGCGAGGGTAACTGATGTAGTTGACAATTCCACAATAAAAATAAAAGGCCATAGATTCCCCGTCAGATTGTTCGTATGGTTTTGGGTGGGTTCGATGTAGTGTTGGGTATGGATTGGCTAACTGCCAATGAAGCACAGATTATATGCAAACGAAAGATAATCCGACTAAAGTCTCCGGATGGTAGCAAAGTCGAGGTTTTTGGAGATCGTGACGCCCCGATTTCTAACGTCATCTCAATGATTAAGGCAGCAGATTACCTGAGGCGTGGATGCGAGGCTTATCTCATGTACGTGATTGACAAGTGTAAGGAAGTGAAGGAACCAGACAATGTACCCGTGGTACGCGAGTATCCGGAGGTGTTTCTAGAGGATTTGCCTAGGATATTACCCGACAGAGAGATTGAGTTCCGAATCAACTTAGTACCAGATGCCCAGCCCGTGGCCAAGGCTCGATATCGACTAGCACCAGTAGAGATGAAAGAACTAATGACACAACTAGACTAATTGCTTGAGAAAGGATTTATCCAACCGATCATCTCGCCTTGTGGTTCTCCGGTGTTGTTTGTGACGAAGAAAGACGGTTCAATGAGAATTTGTATTGATTATCGCGAGTTGAACAAACGTACGGTGAAGAACAAATACCCTTTACCAAGGATTGACGACCTGTTCGATCAATTACAGGGCGCAAGTTGGTTCTCAAAAATTGACCTTCGATCTAGGTACCATCAGTTGAGGGTGGGAGAAGAAGACATGCCGAAAACCTTGTTTCACACGCGTTACGGACATTTCGAGTTCCGCATAATGTCTTTCGGATTGACGAACGCCCCCGCAGCGTTCATGGATTTAATGAATAGGGTCTGTCGGCCGATGTTGGACCGATCGGTAATTGTGTTCATCGACGATATCCTCATGTATTCCAAGAATGAGGGTGATCACGCATGCCACTTGAAGGAGGTGTTGGAAGCTTTGAAGAAGGAGAAAATGTATGCTAAGTTCTCCAAATGCGCGTTCTGGCTTAGGGAAGTCCAATTCCTAGGTCACGTCATTAACCCGAACGACATTATGGTGGACCCAGCAAAGATAATGACGATGAAAGATTGGGAAATTCCTAAGAATCCAATTGAAATCCCCAGTTTCTTAGGGTTGGCAGGCTACTATGGGAGATTCATTCAGGATTTCTCGAAAATAGCTTTGTCATTGACAAAGTTGACATGGAAGGAGGTAAAGTACGAATGGGGTTCGACCCATGAAGAGGCATTTAAGGAACTTAAGGAGAAGCTAACCCAAGCTCTAGTCTTGGCCTTTCCCGGGGGCAATGAAGACTTGGTGGTATACTCTGACGCTTCGGGTCAGGGGTTAGGGTGCGTGCTGATGCAACACGGGAGAGTGATCGCGTATGCGTCACGACAGTTGAAAGTTCACGAAGTTAACTATTCGACTCATGACTTGGAACTTGCTGCGGTTGTATTCGCATTGAAAATCTTGAGACACTACCTTTACGGGGTGATGTTTATCATTCACTCTGACCACAAAAGTATGAAGTACTTCTTCGAACAAAAGGAACTTAATATGAGGTAGAGACGATGGCTGGAACTTTTGAAAGACTATGACCGTGAAATCATATACCATCCTAGAAATGCGAACATGGTGGCTGACGCTCTAAGCCGAAAGGATGTGCGTGCTCCTATTAGAGTGAAAGCTTGCCATTTAGTAGTAACATCGGATGTGATGAGGGAAATCAAAAAGGCTCAAGATGAAGCCCTTAAAGAGGAAAACATAAAGAGGGAAAGGATGGTTGGCCAACAGGACAATTTAGAATATAACACCCTTGGTGTTAGGACACGTTTTGGCCGAATATAGATACCTATGGGTGGCGAGCTTTGGACCAAGATCCTGGATGAGGCTCATAAGTGTCGTTACTCTATCCATCCCGGTACCAACAAAATGTACCAAGATCTGAGGAAGGAATACTGGTGGCCTGGAATGAAATATGAGGTGATGAAATACGTAAGAAAGTGCCTGACTTGCTCATAAGTAAAGGCCGAACACCAGAAACCTTATGGAAAGATTCAACCTCTTGATATACCGGAATGGAAGTGGGAACACATTACAATGGACTTCATAACCAAGCTACCTCGTACAGCTAAAGGTCATGACACCATTTGGGCAATTATGGATCGATTAACGATCAGTGCTCATTTCCTACCTATTCGCGAGACGTTCACTTTGGAAAGGTTAGCGGAAATATTTATTAATGAGGTAGTAGCATGACATGGGATGCCTTTGACGATTGTATCTGACCGGGACACACGATTCACATCGAGAATCTGGAAGAGATTTCATGAAGCGATGGGCACGAGACTCAATATCAGCACGACATACCACCCACAAACGGACGGTCAGTCCGAAAGGACCATTCAAACGTTGGAGGACATGCTCCGTGCTTGTGTTATCAACTTCGGTGGCAATTGGGACAGTCATCTGTCGTTAGCCAAATTCTCCTATAACAACAGTCATCAAACGACGATAGGCATGCCGCCTTACGAAATGTTGTATGGGAGAAGATGCAGGACCCCGGTTTGTTGGGGTGAGATTGGACAGAAGGAATTAGGAAGTCTTGAAGTTTTAAGAGAAACGTCAGAAAGGTTTGATTAGATCATGGCACGAATGAAGGCCGCCCAAGATCGTCAAAAATCCTACGCGGATAAATGACGAAGGCCTATTGAGTTTAATGTTGGGGACAGAGTAATGTTGAAAGTGTCGCCCTGGAAGGGAATCATACGATTCAGAAAGAGAGGAAAGTTAAGTCCGAGGTTTGTCAGACCATTCAGAATAATGGCATGGGTTGGTGAGGTTACTTATCGGTTGGAGTTAGCTGATTAATTAAGTGGGATTCATCCTACCTTCCATGTATCACACTTTCGAAAGTGTTTAGCGGATGAATCGACTCACGTACAAGTTACTGACATCGAGGCCGACAACAGCCTTAACTATATCGAGGAACCCGTGGCCATCTTAGACAGAAAGGAGAAACGTTTACGTAATGAGGTTATTCCATTGGTTAAAGTCCAATGGAAGCACCAGAAGGGATCGGAATCTACTTGGGAAACGGAGACGGAAATGAGGGAGTCGTACCCTCAACTGTTTGACTTATGATAGGTTTCGGGGACGAAACCTATTGTAAGGCGGGTAGTCTTGTAACATCCCAAAAATAAAACGACAGTTATAATAACGTGTTAGAATGCGAGAACGAACGGAATAAACGAACGAGGCATGACGGGCCGGGCCGGATGGGCCGGCGAACTTTGGTGGCAAACATAGGAGATCTCTTCCCTATAAATAGCCTAAGTCTCCATCTTTCTCTCATTTGCAACATCCAGAGAGAGAAACCGTAGAGGGAGAAAGTTGGCGGATCGACCCTAGTTTGAAGGAGCGTGTTACTACTGAGCTTGTGAGCAAGACATCCGAATCAGAAGCTCGATTCAGGTAACAACTCGATCTAGATATGAGATTTTAGTTTATGTTGGGTTTTCAGGTTTTGGATAAAAAGGTAACGTTTTTACGTATGAAACTTGAAAATAAACGTAGATCTAGCATCTAGAAGGAAAAACGAACGTTTTGAACGTAAAAAGTTGGGATCTTGACGTGATCAGATCCGCATGCAAGAACTTAGGGTTCTTGGGGAAGAAGACTACACGATAGGCGAACTTATCAAGTTCGCCTAGGAAGGGATTGGGCGAAATTATCAAGTTTGCTTGACAAGTTCGCCTTGGGCAAAAAGTAAGCGAACTTAGAGCAGCGAACTTAGTGACTTTTCTGGGTTGAAACCAGCGAACTTACTAAGTTCGCTGGGCACGGATCAGGCAAACTTAGCCTAAGTTCGCCTGCATGTTCGCCAGGTTTGTAAGGGGTGAACCTAGCTTAAGTTCGCCTAGTTCAATATGGTTAAACCGTTAGAGTCAGGATAGGATCTGATGTGTATTTAACTACTCAATCCAGATCGTGCGTGACGTTGTTGGGCCTTCGATTAGGACAACGATACTAGCTTATCAGGTGAGTTCTAGAAGCCCTCTTTTAAATGTTTAAATAATGTTTTTGGGCTGGTGTGCATACGTAACGATCTGAATGTTCTATAAAACGATGTTTATGAATGATGTATGTGACGTTTTAAGAAACGATGTTTATGAACAATGTTTTGAAGGAAAGGTTATGAAAGAAGTGTTTATGAAATATTTTTCCAAAAGAAGTTTACGAAGTGTTTATGAATGAATGATTTTTAATAAAACATACGAATGCTTTAACTGAAGTTTTGAAGTAAAAGAAGTGAATGTTTACGAAAGTCACAAACAAATGAATCCGCCATTATTCCTTAGGGAATGAAGGTTATGGGTATGGGATGTATGTTATGGGCCTTTACCTTTTAGGGGCCTATGTGGCTGGCCAACTGTTGTACAACTGGGGTGATGACGGTCACCAAGGGGATTACCGTGATCCTTGAAGTTGGTATGATTTTACCTTGCGGGGTAGTCGTGCTTGAAGTTTGGTAGTGTGCCTTACGGGGTGCAGTGCTTGTAGTTTGGTACGTGTCATCCTTGTGATGCCGTGCTTGAAGTTTAGTATTGAATGGCCTAAGTATCGAGACCTAGGTTTCTGTGCCCGAAGGACAGTACGGTGTTAAAGGGCCTAGCGGTGATGATCTTTAGGTTTCTCTGCCGGTATGCGATGATTGGAATTAACAGTTGTCACACCCCGGCCGGCGACGGATTATACGTCGGGGCTGATGCGGTTGTTCATAAGCAAATGATCATCTATTAAATATGATAATATTTATTACTCGAATTAAAAGCATCCGTTACACTTAGAAATAAGAAAACAAAGTGTTCAAACAAAACATAATTAAGTCGAAATTATGTCCATGTCGTATGTGATCATGTAGTCCTCAAACAGGTGCACCTGAAACATGCGAGTAAATGTCAACTACAAGTAGTTGGTGAGTAACATAGGTTTTGACACTAAACAAAAGTTAAGTTTAGTTTTACAATTCAATATGTTCAAAGTGTGTCTAAAGCATAAATGTGAAAACATACAAGGTTCCAAGTGTACAATTCAATCCTGGTAATAGAAAACTAGATACGTAATTCAACTGATTGCCATTTTAAGAAAAAGGGATAAGATGATACCCAAGTTGTAAGTTGATACCCAACAAAACCCACAAAGGTTTTGTGGTAAGTTATAGTTTCGGATTCCCGTATAAATGATCATGTTAGGTATTACCATAGGCTTGGGCTGCAAGTTAATGAATGTACTGACATGAACACATGTAATGGTCACTAGGTAGTTTAAGACATAAAGCATAAAGATCAAAACATAAGAACAAATGTATTGAACTATGTAGGGAAATATAGTTAATAACATGTTTTACTCCAAAAAGTAAAAAAAGTAAGAAGGAGCTATGTAAACTCACTTGAGTTGAAGCTGGTAATGATAGGATTTGATAAAGATGAATAAGCTTCGTGAGGGTCTCCTCACAATAGGCCTACATAGGTAATTGCATACTAACTCAATGTATGTTTAATGGGAATAAAGAAGTTCTAAGATCTTAGGGTTTCATAGGGTTTGGGATTGGATATGGGATTGGTACAAGTTTGAAGAAAATATATGTTTACAATGATAGGTTAATACTAATTAGAAATAAATTAGAAACCCTAATAAATTATGTAGTATGATCATAATATGTTTTGAATTTATTTACATAGTTATTCTAAAATAATTAAATAAATAAATTATAAAATAGATAAATGTTTAAATAATACCTCATATATAATTATTCTAAGAAAAATTTATAAAATTGAGGAATGGATAAAAGTATAATTACTAATACATTTGGATTTATGCATATAATTTTCTAAAATAATTAATAATTTATGGATTATAAAGGTTTAGCTAATTGTTTTATGTAAATAAAATAATTATTTAAATTACTTCAATAATTTCTTCACTTAAATGATAAATAAAAGTGGTGTTAAATAGATATTAATATAAGTAAGCTTTAAATGAAGTTAAATGATTTTGTATAATTATTATCTATGTGATTCTATAGATTTCTAAGTGTTTTAAATAATTATTCTTTGCCAAAAAGAAATATAATTATTTATATGTGTTGATAAATGGATTAACAACGTATAAATAGATATAAAAAAATTTTGTTTTATAATTAGGTTTATTTAAATAAACCATTTCTATTTTGTTTATTTAGGGATTATAACATTTATAACATGTTTTTAATAGGTTAAAATGACTAAAATATAATTTTATGTTTTTCTGTTTTTATAATGATTACTAAATATGTTTAATAGATTTATAAAATAAAATCAGGATTTAAAACATTAATTTATGTGTTCAAAATGACAAAAAGGAGGCACAGGCTCCAAAACCGGTTCCAACCAGGTTCGAACCTGTGCCGAGACCGGATCACAATTGCACACACGCGCAACCGCTAGACCAGGGCTAATGCCTTGGTAGGAATCCGGCTCGTTTAATATAAAACAACAAGTCCCAACCCGCATTCTTCCCCAATCGTAAAACCCGAAACCCTAGTCTTTCCAATTGATCGATTAAGTTACGAATCGACGCCCAAACCATGGGGCTTTTGATATATAGGTTAACGCGAGTTTATAGGTACCAAATTTACCTGGAATGAGTGAGTGAGTAGCGAGATCGACCGGAAGTTAGGTTTCGAATTTCTTCGTATTTGATCGGGCTTCGGAGATGATTTTATGTAGGTTTGTGAGTTTAGGGAGTATGAGATGGATGTCGCAAATGTGTTGGACTCGCTTTATAGGTTTGATTTCATGCCAAACATACGAATCGATTACGCACAAGTTTCGAACGGTTACGGTTTGGTCTACTTGAATTCAATCATTGAAATGGTTAAATTAAGACATTAATCTTGATTGAAACTGTCATGGTAACGTATTAGCATGATTTGATTGAGTTAAAACCCAACGATTCCATGATCCCACGATCGATTTCGACTTCTGTTGACTTTTGAGAGTCAAAGGGGGCGGTACTTTCTGAATACAGGGGGGAGGAATTGAAAGTTATAATTTGCAGATTGGTCCTTGGGGTTCTAAAACTCATCATTTTATGTGTAAAGCTTGTTTTAAATTGAAAATCATGTTTCAAAAATTACCCTTTGAACCCTAAACATTTATAAAACATAAATCTTATATTTTTTTTTTATAAAATCTAACAAATCATTAGGTTATAAATAAATGTTATAAGTATAAAAATGTTGTTTATTAAATAGAACTCATTACAAATATATATACCCTAATTCTTTTATAGAATTTGTAATTTAACTTTTTTTTGTATGTAAATTGTTTCTTTATAAACATATGTACATATATATAGGTTTAGAAATAACTTACTATGTACATATATATATTTATAAAATAGGATGGTAACAATAAATATTTATTACTTTTAAATTTGAAGTGATTGCATTCAATGCATGTGTTTGTGTGTCCTCATGAAACATAATAAATGAATAAGGTTCTCTCATAAATTGCAAATCATAATGAAGTTACATTGGCCGGTATAGTTAAAATAAAGGCCGGAATTTCCTGGGGATTACAACGGTTACGAGAAGGCGCAGATTCGATATGTTCGTTAACTTATGGGTTATGTTATGTTATTGCATGATTTTCGTACGCTTTTATTAATGAAGTTAAATGTTATGTTTTTGGCAAATATTTGAAGTTAATGTTTTATGAAAAGCTAGAACTCACCAGCGTAGCTGACTTTTTAGTATGCATATTCAGGTTAAGGCAGGTTATGATGATGAACGGTGATGCTGGGCGGCTTGATGTGTTACCCGGATGATATGAAGACAAGCATCCCGTTATGATTAGTTTATGTTATGTTTATGTATTAGACTATGTTACGCTTTCACATGTTGAACAATGTTATCATTATGTTTGAATGAAGTTTTCCACTGCGTTATTGTAAGACCCTTTTTTTTCCGGGAGACCTCACTTATTGGATTTACTCATAAACATTGTCATCAAATGTCAAACTTAAAATTTAAAACATCAAAGTTGCGGAAGCATACATCATTCAATTACATAACATAGTAGCGTGTCACACCCCCAAATTTATTTACTTAATAAATAAATATATGTTGCAATGATTGGTTCATTACACGATAACGGAAGCTGTAATAGTGATTTCTAAGACTTGATTACATATACAATTACTAAAACAATGTAATACAATGATCTAAGTTCTTCTAGATCAACGATAGACTTGAAACTTGATATTCTATGTCCTTCCAGCTACTAGGAACTGATCTAAAATAGCTAGCCTATTCCAACCGCACCATGGCTAAGGGTTACCTGAGAAACATACTTGAAAGTGTCAACACAAAGGTTGGTGAGTTCACATAGTTAGTTATATCAGTGCTAATAGTTTTTTTCGAAAACATGTACATGACTTTACCGTCATAAAACTAAGTAGTTTTCCCTGAAAAAATATACATGACTTAACCGTCATAATATAAGTAGTTTTCACCCGAAAACGTATCCATGACTTGACCGTCATAAAATAGGTAGTTTTACCCATAAACGTATCCATGACTTAACCGTCATAAAATAAGTAGTTTTCACCCAAAACGTATCCATGACTTAACCGTCATAAAATAGGTAGTTTTACCCGAAAACGTATCCATGACTTAACCGTCATAAAATGGGTAGTTTTACCAGAAAACGTATCCATGACTTAACCGTCATAAAATAAGTAGTTTTCACCCGAAAACGTATCCATGACTTAACCGTCATAAAATAGGTAGTTTTACCCGAAAACGTATCCATGACTTAACCGTCATGAAATGGGTAGTTTTACCCGAAAACGTATCCATGACTTAACCGTCATAAAAAGGTTACAAATAACAGTAAACGCATATGATAAATGAAACAAGTGTTATTGATCCATTCGTAAGCTAGCTAGGCTTACAAATACCTATGTTCGTACATGAAACCGTAACCAAACCATGACAAATGAATGCCCCTCCCTCGCTAAACCACGAGAATAAGACAATATGCGGTCATTCGGCCATGTGGACCCTTGGCTAGCGCGATTAACCATGACCGGGGGCGTCACCCCCAATAGTACTATCCATAGAATCCCTGGCTAAGTTCATAGCTAATGGTTACAAAGTGTGTTTGTTTCAGGGGCTTTACGAGCTCTATAATTGTTCCTCATGTACAACATAATGTTAGTGTCTTGTTTCCTTGTTATCATATAAAAATGTTTGCAATGTTTTTTCAGCTGTATAAAACAACAATGTTTTCAAATGTATTAAACAATAATGTAATACATAATATGTAAGTATGTTTCTCCCCCGCAATTTACAAAACATTAAAAAGCGAAAAGGGGGCAGTGAACTCACCTTGTGTCTGTTGAAATCCTAGCAAATATCGGTGTGCTAATAGTTCCTGTCTATCCGTATCCTAATCATGCAAGGATACTTATGTGTTAAGACTACCCGTTTTAAACGCAAGTTGTTCACCCGACTTAACGAATCCCGTTAAGTACGTCTTTGTTTAGTAAAATAGTGTTTTCATGTGACGACTCATTGGTGATTATTATTCCGGTCTAGACGCTTACGTATTTTTCGAGAAAACTATTATGTTTAAATATTGGTGACTTATTATGTTTACCAAAAATAAATACTATTTTTGTAATAACGTATAATATATTCACATTATAGTTCACGTACACACATATAATTATTTCTTAAAAATAATTATATAAAATCTTAAATATCGTTCAAGTATATCCATTCATGTCATATATTCCACGTACGTACTATCCATGTTACCATGTCCACATGCAAATACTTATATTCCGAACGATATTTATTACTTAGTTACGTTCATCATGCATACATCTTTATTTATTTTTAGCAATGCATGCATACATGTATTTTCACATCTCTACATATATTCACATATGTTTTATGATGTCATGCGATTACTTATTTCTAATCGAACCTAACCATAGGTTTCATGCACATATATCCCTTATCCATTTTTAACCATATGTGCGCATATTAAAGGTTCCCGTGTTGACACTAACCATTGTTTCACAAACAATTCATGATGCACTAGAACCGCACACCAACATATATATATATATATATATATATATATATATATAGATCACAATTTTATCCATAACCATATATGTACATATGCAAATCTTTCTAAATTAACCATTTATAACGTTCACATATATATCATTATGACCTATATATGTATTTATACATGCGCACACTTAGCAATCAATAACTTTTTCCATATGTTTTATTTCCATATTTTCGGCCCATATGCGCGCGCACACACACACACACACACACACACACATATATATATATATCCACAATTTTTAACTTAACGCCACCATTATTATTCATATACATACGCATCATGATCAAGCGTTATCTTTCAAGATCTAAAGGTTTATTACTCATGTTTAGCTTTTTAGAAACTCTTATGAATGAAATCATGTTTACACACACACATGTTCAAGTGTTATTTTCTATTAAAAGTAAACCGTGCTTTTAGATCTTTTCCACACTTATTATTATGTAACAAGATCAAAACATCCAAACATATATATCCGTCAAGTAATTTTCGACCATGTATATATGTACACATACAAGACTTGAACTTTTAACCTATTAAAGTTAGACTTTATAAAATCTCAAAACCCTTTAGAAATGGTTTCGTTTCTAGGGTGAACACCGAGCTTAGAGCAAGAAATATAGATGAAAAATAGAGATTTAAGGTCGGTTTTTCGTACCACTAGTCAAGCTAGGTGAAGATCTATTAGTAGAAGATGATGGATGTTCTTTTGCTATCAAGACCCGACTTCTAGACTCCAAATCTTCCTTGAATCTCCATAGCTTCTAGCTAACTTTCTAGACTTGTGTTCTTGGGTTTGAAAGAGTAAAATGTGTATGTATGTATGCATATGTCAATATATATATATATATATATATATATATATATATATATATATATATATATATATATATATATATATGAATTCATGAAGGAGTTGGTGTGTGGAATACTCCATCATCATTACAATCCTAATAATTAGATTTTGATTTGATCTTTGCTTGAAATTAGGATGATGAAGCATGGTGTATTATGACAAGTTGTAAGAAAGTTGATGATGTGTTGGTGGTGTTGATGGGTTCGGCTGAAAAGAGGGTTAGGGGGGTTTGGGTCTTGTCATTTCAATGGTAATCATTACGGTGATTAGGTAGACGGTATTTAAGTAGTGTATACCCGGTGGGTGATCCCGTGTTCTAATACCCGGTGTATAACCTTTTAGGATTAAAAACTTATATATTTTGTATCTTGGATATGTTTTAATAGTCTATTAATTAAACCCGTCATAGTTAATATTTTAACTATAATATATATATACACACAACAATAACTTGTCACCATGAAATAAACATTTTTGTGTCCGCTTTTAATAGTTTTGTCACCAATATTTATGTTTTTATATCATAAAGCGTCCCTAGACTTATTTAAATAAAATCTTATTAATCACCAATTATCGTACCTTGCGGGTTATATATATTTCTATATATATATTTATTAAATGAGACGGGGGTTGAGTGTAGATCTCAACAAGTCATCATCATTATGACTTGATGTTGGAGTGAAGTATAAGCAAAGACATAATGATGGTGATGTGATCTTTGAGGTTGCTTGCACTCTTGGTCATAATCATGACGATTATGACACTTGAGTGAATTGTAAGCAAAGAAGTCATCATGATGATGATGTGAATCATTTAGACGCGGTATACTACCCGAAATTAATACCCGCTTTAATATAAAAAAATTCTCGGAGTTGTCAACCTTTAATATATGCATATATATATATATATATATATATATATATATATATATATATATCTTATTTTAGACGCATTATGTTCGCTAGTATTTTATCGTTTGAGTGTACGTTTTGAGTGATTCAAGAAACATATTAACGCAAACAGACCGGGGTTCGACATATCGTTTGAGTGTATGTTTTTGTCGAATTTCTCGGAAGTAGCTTTGACTACTTCGAGAGTTGCAAAGTCCTTTTGTCCAATTTTCCCCCAACAGACCGGGGTTCGACATCTTCTTCCATACATCATCTCAAATGGCGGCATGCCAATGGTTGAGTGATAGCTGTTGTTTTATGAAAACTATGCCAAAGGCAGGTGGCTATCCCAGCTCCCACCGAAATCAATGATACAGGCCCAGGGCATGTCCTCCAAAGTCTGAATGGTTCTTTCTGACTCACCGTCGGTTTGGGGGTGGTAAGCTGTGCTGATATGCAATCTAGTGTCCATTGCTTCATTGAATTTTTTCCAAAATCTTGATGTGAATCGAGTGTCCCTGTCGGATACGATTGACACTGGCATACCGTTTCTGCTCACAATTTCGTTTATGAATAACTCTGCTAGCTTCTCAGATGAAGAAGCCTCACGTATTGGTAAGAAGTGAGCACTTTTCTTCAAGCGGTCGATGATCACCCAAATGGTATCATTGCCTTTAGCTGTTCGCGGTAGCTTGGTAATGAATTCCGTTGTGATCTCTTCCCACTTCCATTCCGGTATCGGCAAAGGTTGCATTTTACCGCATAGTTTCTAGTGCTCGGCCTTGACTAGGGAACAAGTTAGGCACTTGCTCACATATTCGGTTATAACGTTCTTCATGCCAGGCCACCAGTATTCTTTCTTTAAATCTTGATACATTTTGTTCGTCCCAGGGTGAATAGAGTAGCGAGACTTGTGGGCCTCGTCCATGATTTTGGTCCTAAGTTCACCAATCTTAGGTATCCACATCCGGCCAAAACGAGTTCGTACACCATACACATTGGTCTCCAGGTTACCCTGTTGTCCTACTATTCTTTCCTGCTTCACATTCCTCTCCAATAATGCCTCGTCTTGTGCTTTCGCTATCTCATTCATTATATCCGGTGTTATAATCAATTGATATGCTTGATTCGGATTGGTGTTGATTCTTCTTTCCTGCTTAAGGCGTCGGCCACTACGTTTGCCTTGCCTGGATGGTACAATATGCCGCAGTCGTAGTCTTTTAGTAGCTCCAACCACCTTCTTTTTCTCATATTTAATTCCTTTTGGTCGAAGAAGTACTTCAGGCTCTTGTGATCAGAGTAAATGGTGCATTTAACCCCGTACAGGTAGTGTCTCCATATCTTTAATGCGAAAACTACTGCTGCCAACTCCAGATCGTGAGTCGGGTACTTAATGTAGAGTCTTGTATTTTTATAAGCTGTTGTCATCAATGTATTTCTGAACAATATTAGTTTAGTTTATTTACTTGTAATTTCTTTTGATGTAATTTCTTGTCTTTATTCTAAGTCTGGGCCATCGAAACTACTTAGTTTCGATTGAGGTTTTTTCAATCGAAACTAGTAGTTTCGATGGATAGGAAGTTTCGACAGAGGCTAGTTTCACTCTTGTAAATGCTCTCCCGAAACTAGTAGTTTCGGTGAGCATAGTTTCGATGCCTATCAACTTACTATAAATAGCCTAGTTTGAGAATGTTTAGGGTGTGGATAGCGGTTGTAACCCTGAAATTCTCTCTTTCATAGTTTTCTGAATCAATACACATTTGGAGTTATCTCATCTGTTGTTCTTACAACTTCATATCATATTTGTGTTGATTCCTATGTGTTTTGCCTGTTTATCTTCACCAATTATGTTTCTACCCTCTGTTTCATCACCATACACACAGATTCCGCCTGTGTGTGTGTGTAATCGATCTTTTGAGTGATTTTTGATTGAAATCTGGACCTACAATTGGTATCAGAGCATTATGCTCTTGATTTCTGAGTGTATTCAGGTTTTTGTGATCGATTTTAGGTGTTTTTTAGTATATTATTGAAGTTTTTCTTCATCTGAGTTTGGAAGCACTGTTCCATCAATTTCCGGTCGTATTTGTTCGAGTTTTCTAGATTAAAGGATATTTTCGTGATCATAAGTATTGTCAGAAGCTTTTCGCTGGATTGGACTGCTATTTCTTTGCTTTTGATTTTTGAAGGTGTTCATCAATGGCGATTTTCTGAGTTTGGGAAGAAGACATCGAAACTACTAGGAGACAATTTCTGCCTTTCCGTTGGTCATCAAAACTTCTTGTCTGGAAAAGGTATCATCGAAACTAGTTATTTGTCCTGTTTATCGAAACTAACCTGTGCAAATTGATCACCCGAAACTACTGCACTATCGAAACTAGTTTCAATCGAAACTTGTAGTTTCTACTGAGTTTGCTGGATTTTCTGCTGTCTTCATCATCGAAACTAGTTGTTTCTGGATTCTGTTTCTTCTATCGAAACTAGATGTTTCGGGCAAGCCTTGTTCTATCGAAACTAGGAGTTTCAGTCAGCATCCTCACTATTGAAACTAATTGTTTCGATCAACCCTTTTTATCCGAAACTAGCTACTGTTTGGATTTATTTTTTTTGTTATGACATCTTCAAGCAACAATGAATATGCTTTGTCTTGGTGTCCACTAGAGACTTTGATGATTGGACCAAGAAAATGAAGACTTTCTTTCAGTTCCATGTCCATACTATTTTGCAGTCAATCACTGATGGTCCACACAAGCCAGTTACTACCACTGCAGATGTTCAGCGTCCCAAGCTTGTGTCTGAATATGATGAAAAGGATATTGCCATAATTGCAAGAGATAACAAGACTTATGGATCTATTGCTATGGCTCTTCCTATGGATGTGTTTAACATATTTGCTGAGTATACTACTGCTAAAGATCTTTGGGTTGCTTTATGTACAAGGTATGAGGGTAGTGCTGAGGTTAGAGAAAGAAAGAGGGATTTGATCAATAAGCAATATGAGATGTTTAGTAGTTGTTGGGTATAATTTTGAGACTGATGCTGTCAATCAAAATTACAGTATCGAAACTACTAGTTTCGGTTGAACTTTTGTTCAATCGAAACTACTAGTTTCGGTTGAACATTTGTTCAATCGAAACTAAGTAGTTTCGATACCTGTTTTTCAGGACCATTGGGCGGTGGCTTGGAAAACAAGGCGCATGTGCTTGGCCTCCTATATATAGCAGATTATATCCTAGGAGTGAGAGTGTGTCTGTAGAGGGAATCACCACCCCATGGGGAGCTCACCCTGGGGTGAGACTAATTGTTAGTGTATGATCGAGCGTTTATTTTCATTTCAATCAAAGAATCATACGTTTTATGCTTTCAATTATTTGTTCTTTTCATTTTCATATGTTTCTGTTCGTGTATGTGATTCCCGCACCCGTCTCTACCCATTTCTGATTCGAGAGTGATACCGGATCCAGAGATTCCGCCTCTCGATCCAGACTGTTTGAAGAATTTCTCCGCAGATCTGTTCTTTCAGGTCTGCTCAGGACCTACAAGTGGTATCAGAGCCATGGTGGCTCTTATTGCTCTCGAATCTGCTAAAAAAATAGAGAAAAACCCGCCATTGAGACGTTAAACATGAAGAAATCGATGTGTAGCAGGTTCGTGACTGCTGTTCTACATTTCCACTTTCAAAATCTGAAGATGTAAGGCTTTTGAAGCATTTTTCAGACCTGGATTGGAGGTATCGAAGTAGCTGAAGGTTGAAGATGGTCAATCGAAACTATGTGGCGGCTGAACATTTTCTATCGAAACTACTGGTGTTGCCCTAAATCAGAAGTAGAAGACATCGAAACTAGGCTGTCGAAACTAGGCTATCGAAACTAGAGGGTATCGAAACTACTAGTTTCGATTGAAGAGTCTCCTATCGAAACTACTAGTTTCGATTGAAGAATCTCTCTATCGAAACTTCTTGTTTCGATACTGCCTCTATCGAAACTAGCCTTGTTTTGACTGAAGTAGAGCCTATCGAAACTACAGGTAGAACTATCCAAGTACTTTCCAAAAAAAAAAAGAGTTTTTTGGAAATTTTCTTGGATAAATTTTTTAACAGGATATTGCATAGAAGGATGGGAGTTTTGGAAGAAAACTTGGAGACAACCTTTTTCGGGTTTTCAAAAATTTCGTTTCTTCGGCAATATACACGATATTCTGCCTGATTCAGCCGTAATTCCTTTGATCAAAGTTCAAGTTTGGGCAGCGGGTAACAAAGTCAAGCATACTTGTGACAAACCGGATCATTAGTTGTTGATTACATGGTGATTAGATCCCTTATCTTTTGCCTAGAAATAGGAGGGTCTACACTTCAGGGGGAGAATTACCACGAAAGACTTCAAATTATCAGCAGAGTTATGAAGATGCAAGACAAAGTGAGCCTTTGCTTGAAATTGACCTTTTTTTAGGGGGAGAGAAGGCAAAAGTTGATCAAGTGTTCGAGAATGTCAAGAATCCTTGTAGAAAGATGGTTATTTATTGCTAAATACTTGGGATTAAACCTTTATCATTTGCCTACAAGATAGGAGGGTCTACACTTTAGGGGGAGAATCATAACGAAAGGCATTAGATCATCAGTCAATCTATGAAGACGAAAGACAGAGTTGGACAAGAATTGATAGCATCGGTCTAGGGGGAGATTGTTGGGTATAATTTTGAGACTGATGCTGTCAATCGAAATTACAGTATCGAAACTACTAGTTTCGGTTGAACTTTTGTTCAATCGAAACTACTTGTTCAATCGAAACTAAGTAGTTTCGATACCTGTTTTTCAGGCCCATTGGGCGGTGGCTTGGAAAACAAGGCGCATGTGCTTGGCCTCCTATATATAGCAGATTATGTCCTAGGAGTGAGAGTGTGTCTGTAGAGGGAATCACCACCCCAGGGGGAGCTCACCCTGGGGTGAGACTAATTGTTAGTGTATGATCGAGCGTTTATTTTCATTTCAATCAAAGAATCATACGTTTTATGCTTTCAATTATCTGTTCTTTTCATTTCCATATGTTTCTGTTCGTGTATGTGATTCCCGCACCCGTCTCTACCCATTTCTGATTCGAGAGTGATACCGGATCCAGAGCTTCCGCCTCTCGATCCGGACTGTTTGAAGAATTTCTCCGCAGATCTGTGTCTACAGTTCTGCGAAGGGCCTACAGTAGTGTCCCTGGAGAACCCATGTCTTAATTGATCAACTGATTCTCAAGCATTGCCTCTAAGTTAAAGGTTTTGGGAATTGAGTATCCCACTATTGAGTTACACAAGAAGCTGCTTGATTCACTGCCCGAGGAAAGGAATATGTACCAGATTATGATCAAGAAAACTAAAAAGCTAAGTGACTTGTCACAACAAGAACTCTACAGCATTCCGGAGTCTTATGAGTTGGAGATAAAGAAGGGTGCAGTCACTCCAACTAATCAGTCTGGAAACACAACTCTTCTTGCTGGTCAAGGTTTCTCCACTTCATCCAACAAAACTACAATGGCATATTTTCAAACTGATGTCCCACCTTCAATTTCTGGAGTTCAGCCTACTACTTCATCCACTTCTCAGAAGCCAACCACTATGATACCCGATGAATATCTTCCTATCATGAGTGCCTTCACGTCGTGCTATGATGCACTGATTTCTAGAAACCTGACACCGGTCAGCTTTCAACCTGATGACTTGGAGCAGATCAACCCGGATGATTTGGAAAAGATGGATATTGATTGGTGTATGGCTATGCTGACTCTGAGGGCCAAAAGATTCATCAAGAGGACTTGGATGAATAGATTCAATCAAGGAAAGACTCTAGGGTTTGACATCAAAAAGGTGAGATGCTACAACTATGACCAGCTGGTCCACTTTGCTAGGAATTGCAAGGAGCCATCATCAAAGGAGCAACATGAAAAGAAGAACTCATATGGAAAGAAAGCTGCCATACCTCCCAAATCTACTACACCTTCCAGCTCAACAGCTCTGGTCTGTTAAGATGATGGACACTATCATTGGGGAGATCAAGAAGGGGAGGCAGCTGACAAGGCACTGATGACAGACATTGAAGAAAAGGAGAAATGTGTCATGATTGAACCAGCTGAGGATCTCACCACCGTACCAGCTGAGGTAATGTCTAAGCTTTGCAATGCTAAATCTTGTTTAAATGAGATTCAGAAATATAGATTCACCAACCGGTCCTTGGTCGATGAACGTGATCACATAAAGGTGATGTATGATTCTATGGCTAAAAATGAGAAATTATACTTAAAGAAAATTCGAGATATTTCTGGAGAAAACCGATATTTAATTGTACAACTTACTACACAAAAGAATAATAATAAAATTTTAATTAAAAAACTTCAAAAGGCTGAAAAGGCAAATTTTCAAGTTGAACACATGGGTATGGATCAGAAAATTTTATTCGAAATCATTGATAACCAAATTCATAAAAAGGTCACGTAAGGCATTGGTTATAACTCACATCCACCACTGTATTCCAAGTTTGGTAGATTCGCTGATATGCCAGCTCCTCATGTTCCCACACTCTTTGTTTATAAGTTATCTGCTGATTATTATATTAAAACTTCAGATTCTGACAGTTTTGCTTCCTGTGCAGAATCAGATTATGTAGGTTTCGAAGATGATTATGATGAGAGTTCTAGTGAAGGGATATGTTTTAAATGAACTTGAGTCGGATGAATGTAATAATATGTCCGTGTCAAAACCAGATATTTATGAACATGTTGAAAATTTGTATTTTGGTCCTATGCCTTTTGAGCATGATAGTTTGAGAAATGACATTTCTAAGTTTTAAAATGCTTTACCTTTCATTCCTAAATCTATTAATGCTATGAGTTGTATTGCAAATTTTAAAAGTGCAGGAGTTGTTGTGACTGACATTGCACAAGAAACAATGATCAATCTGGAATTTTTCAGATTAAAGGAAGATCAAAGTCTTCAAGAAAGAAATATTGAAGAACGAGTTGCCTCTAGTTCTGATGCCTCAACATCACAATCATCTTCATCATCCCGTGATGACAATTATCAGGCTAAGTCGACATGTGACAAAGTTTGTTTTAGTTGTGGTGAATCTAATCATGTTTTCAAGACATGTAAATTGTCTACATATCATTTCAAACAAGAAAATGTACCATATGTTATTCAAAATTCAGTTGATTGTGCTTCAAATATTTTCTCTAAATCACAACATAGTAGAACTTTGCGACGTAAAAGGATTAAAAATGCTAAAAATTGGTCGAAAAGGATTTGGAAAATTAAGAATAATGATCTTTTTGAGAATACATTAAAGGAGGATTCTGACTATGATTTCCGAAATGCATCTTGTAAAATTAAGACGTTCGAAGTTAGCAATGACTTGGGTACCAATTTCTAAATGATTCATTTTGTGTAGGGGCAATCGAGGAGGACTAGAGACAATATCTGGCATGTCGACAGTGGTTGCTCAAGACATATGACTGGTCATTTTTCTTTATTGCAAAATTATCATCTAATAGATGGAGATTTTGTCGCCTTTGCAGGCAATCCTAGAGGTGGAAAGATTGAAGGACAAGGAACTGTGTCGAATGGTTTAAATAGCATGGAGAATGTCAACTTTGTCCCATAGCTGAAGTATAATCTGATGAGTGTGTCCCAGATTTGTGATAAAGATTTTTGTGCCCTCTTCAACTCCAGAGAATGTTTGATTCTGAAGCGTGGAGTGGTTATTCCCGAAGATCTAGTCCTCATGCGTGCCCCTCGAAGATTCAATACATACAGTCTGGATATGAATAACCCATCAGGAACTGAATCATGCTTTCTCTCAAAAGCTTCAGAAGATGAGTCCTTTCTTTGGCATAAAAGATTGGGACACGTGAATTTCAAGACTATGAACCGCCTTGTTCGAGGAAACCTTGTCACCGGTTTACCTATAAAAGACTTCTCACCCATGGAACATTGTCTCTCTTGTTCCAAGGGAAAGCAACACAAATCTTCTCACAAACCCAAAACCACTAATTCCATTGACTCTCCCCTTCAATTGCTTCACATGTATCTTTTCGGTCCTGTGAGTGTCATGAGTCATGGAAGGAAATCCTACTGCTTGGTGGTAACCGATGACTTCTCTCGGTTTACTTGGGTATTCTTCCTGGCAAAGAAAGATGAGACGCAAGAGACTCTGAAGATTCACCTGCTACAAATCGAGAATATGTTCAATCTATGTGTGAAGACTATTTGTAGTGATCATGGCATAGAGTTCAAGAATGCCATTCTATATTCTTTCTATGAAAGTAAAGGTATATCTCGGCAGTTCAGTGCACCTCATACTCCACAACAAAATGGTGTAGCTGAACGAAGAAATCGTACATTGATAGAAGCAGCAAGGACTATGATCGTTGATTCAAAGCTTCCTGTCACGTTTTGGTCTGAGGCGGTTAATACCGCATGTTTTGTGCAAAATCGAGTTCTCATCACCAAAGGCTGCAACAAGACTCCGTATGAGATTATGTACAAGCGCAAGCCTGTTATTGAATTCTTTAGAAAATTTGTGTGTGTTTGCACAATGCTGAATACTTCAGATCAGTTGAACAAGTTAGAAGCCAAAGCTGGTGAGTGTTACTTTGTGGGCTATTCTTCAAATCAAAGAGCTTTTCGTGTTTATAACAAGAGATGAAGGATCGTGCTGGAGTCCATTGATATCAACTGGCATGAAAGCAATCATACGGATGCTGGGGACGGTCCTGATTGGCTTTTTGATGTCGATTCCTTGTTTAAATCATTTAATCTTCCTGAATTCACTAACATTTCTCTCTCCGCTAATCCTCTTATGTCTGTGAATATCCTAGGTACCACTCAGGATTCTTCGGACTTTGTGGCAACAAGTAAAACTGTTAAGGAAGAAACTCCTATAATAGTGGATGTTGCTCCACAATCATCTGTTGACGGTCCTATTGATGATGAAGCTGACCTTTCTGACAATAACATTACCAATCTGAATGAACACTTGGAAGAAGATGAGATTCCACAGTTAAGAGTTCACAAGGATCATCCTATAGACAACATAATTGGTCCACTCAATGTGGGAGTCCGAACTCATAGTGCCATCGAAGTAATGAATGACGGACTCTTCACTTGCTTCATATCTCAAGTTGAACCTAAGAATATCAAAGTTGCATTGCTTTAGAACAGTTGGGTAAAGGCCATGCAGGAAGAATTGCAACAGTTCAACAAATTACATGTATGGAATCTGGTGGATCTTCCAAAGAACAAAGTCTCAATCGGCACTCGTTGGGTATTTCGTAACAAGAAGGACGAAGGAAGAATAGTGGTTCGAAATAAAGCCCACTTAGTGGTTCAGGGGTTTTATCAAGACGGAGGGATTGACTTTGAGGACGTCTTTACATCAGTGGCTCACTTAGAAGCCATCAGAATGTTTCTTGCCTATGCAGCCTACATGGACTTCACAGTTCATCAAATGGATGTCAAAAGCGCATTTCTGTATGGAAAGGTTCAAGAGGAAGTTTATGTCAAGCAACCGTCGGGTTTTATTGATCCAAACTATCCTGAAAGAGTTTACAAACTTGACAAGGCATTGTACGGTCTCCATCAAGCACCTCGTGCATGGTATGAGACGTTATCTAAGCATCTGCTTAATAATGGTTTCACACGAGGGGCAATTGGCCAAACTTTGTTCAAACGAAAGGATGGTGGGGATACCATTTTGGTGGAAATCTATGTTGATGATATCATTTTCGGATCTACAAATCCTCGGATGTGTAAAGAGTTCGAGGAAGTGATGCGTTCTATGTTTGAAATGAGCTCTATAGGAGAAATGAAGTTCTTTCTTGGTTTGTAAGTAGATCAGTCTGAGTCTTATACATCAAGAAAAATATGTCAAAGAAATTCTGACCAAGTTTAAAATGACTAAGTCTCATCCTTACAAGACTCCCATGGAAGTTCGACACTGTCTGTCTCCTGATTTGGATGGTGAAAGCATTGATCAACACCTCTATCGCTCGATGATAGGATCTCTCATGTATCTCACTGCTAGCAGACCAGACATCATGTTCACAGTATGCTTGTGTGCATGCTTTCAGGCTAATCCTAAACTTTCTCATTTAATTGCTGTCAAACGTATTTTAAGATATTTGAAGTACAAGCCAAAACTTGGGCTTTGGTATCCCAAAATAACTTGTTTGATCTTTTGGCTTATTCAGATTCAGACTACAGGGGATGCAACTTAGACTGAAAATCCACTTCTGGGGGTTATCAATTCCTTGGCAACCGCCTCGTCTCTTGGAAATGTAAGAAACAAACCACCGTTTCTCAATCCACAGTCGAAGCCGAATACATTGCCGCAGCCCTTTGTTGTTCCCAAGTAAGGTGGATCCACCATCAAATGCTTGATTACGGGATCACCTTCCATGAAACCCCCATCCTGTGTGACAACACCGCCGTTCCCCATATCACAAAAAATCCCGTTCAGCATTCAAAAACCAAACACATTGAGATCAAACATCACTTCATCCGTGACTGTGTCGAAAAGAAACATATCAAAATCGTTGAAGTCAAAACCGACAAGCAAACCGCCGACATCTTTACAAAAGCCTTTGATTCTGCCAGATTTGAGAAATTGGTGGAGATGCTCGGCATGATCAACTTTCAGTAACCCTTGTGCATATTGTCTTTTCTATTTAAACTTGTTAAACGGGAAGATTTCCAAAAAGATTTTATTTTTCTGTATAGTTGTTTTCTTTATCAGTTTTTTTTAAAAGCAAACCTTTTGGGGGAGATATTGGAATTTGTAGTTAGTAAGAAAAAGATTTGCTTTGTATAGTAAAAAAGAAAAGAAATATTTGATGTTTTTATTGTTTTCTTAAGAAAAACTCATCGTAAGTATCATGTTTTGTTTCAGGAAAATCGGATTCGACCTTGTTAGAAATGATAGAGTCCGATCACACTTCTTGAACATGGAATGGACCATAAGCGATGGTGCTTACTGAGGTATAGCCGGTAGGCCCGACATATGGTTATAACTCTTTAGTAGTGTGAAAATCTAATTCTCAATCGTACACGTGTGTTTGAACCCATTTTTTTGAAACATCTAACCCATTTTAAGCTAAGAAAACTGATTCAATCAGATATAGGCTTACGTGTTGGATTCTGATTCATGCGCCAGGTGACCGTCAAAGTAACGAGAGTTACCGCCGATGACCCCGTCTGTTTTGCTTACGCAAAGATCTCGGGAGTTCATCTTTTTCCCATCCACTTGGATGATTTGGTCCCGTCTGTTTTGCTTACAAAGATCTCGGGTGTTCAACCTTTTCCTATCTGCTTGGATAATTTTACGGCTTCTTCTGTTTTGCTTACACAAAGATCTAGAATGTTCGTACCTTTTTAATATCCACTTGGATATTTTTCTTTTTACAATATCTAATATCCAGTTGGATCTTATTTTACTTTTGGCGGTGATTTTTGACTTACCAAGATGGTACCCTGGTTAACCTATAAGAGATGGTAAGATGAATGCGGGTATTTCTTGAGGATTGATAGGCTTTCAAAACCATTTTATTTCAAAATGTGGGGTACGCCGTGTTTCGTGCTCAAATGGTACCACTTAATCACATGAAATCATTGTACAAGAAAATGTTCGGGTTTATCTTGCACAAATACCGGCTATCTTTAGGTATTCACAGTAGCTGAGTGCAAAAGGAAGTGTTACAAGGGTTTTGACCAGACATGATCTCACATTGGATCTTTTCCACGGCTAAGTGTTTATATCTTTTATTCTTTTTACTTTTATTTTTCATTATAAATTTCTTAATCTTCCTTATTAGCTTGTTTAAATTGTGTACATATGAGAGTTTTCCTTTGTTTCTGATCATGTATCTCATGTCACCCGAAACAATATTCCAAACGAAACTACTCAAACCGCCCGAAACTACCTCCCACCCGAAACTAGTAGTTTCGACAGGGGCATTTTGGTCTTTTATCAAGCTCAAATTAAATGACTTCATAATACCGGCTCCTTCTCATGCTCATTCTCACTTTCACTCACAAAAATCATTCTCACCTTCAATTTCACACACAATAGCTTGTATCTTAGCGGTCTAAGTTTGCGATTTCAGAGTACCTCATCTGATTCCCCCGTTGTCATCTCTAGCAGATTACCTCAAAACTCTTGATATGGATCTTTTTATTTGTTAAGAGGCACAATGTCTGTGCTGTCTTGAATACCACTGATCCCAAGAATGCAGATTTCATACTTGTTCTAAACTTCTTAGCCAACTCCAACATCAGCTTTGCTATAAGCCACAACCTACCAGTATTTGAAACAACTATAAGGCAATTCTAGAATACTGCAACAACAACAGTCATTGACAATGTGGAGCATATTCGGGCTACAGTTCATAATCAAGAAGTACTACTGTCTGAGGCTACTATTATAGAGGTGCTGCACTTTAATGACAATCATGAAGCACTGGTGGAATTACTAAGTTTCTATGTCAAGGAATATTTTAGAAGACTGGGTCACCCTGATGAGTTCAAGAGTGGGCAAATCATCAAGAATGCCCTTTCCCCACTCTGGAGATACATTGTACACATTTTTATTCACTGCTTGTCTATCAGAAAAGGAGGTTTTGATTCAGTTAATGCCATGGTAGCATCTGCAGTTTTAGGGTTGATTAAAGGGAGGGATTACAACTTCTCTGGACTAGTTTTTGGGCAGTTGAAGGAAAATATGACTGGAGGGGTTAAAGAAAAGTTCTTAGTCTATCCTAGGTTTCTTCAGATAATTATCAATCACCTTCATCCTAACCTGCAACAAGATGGCCATGTATTCGTCTTTGATCATATGACAGCCAAAACCCTAAGTTACATGAAAAGTTCAAGCAAAAGAACCAACAGAGTGATTGCTGATATTCCTCTGTTTGGTCACATTTTGTGTGAAGTAGAAGAGGAAGTTCCTGACATAGATCCATAACTGCAAGTTGAATCATCATCATCTGAAGAAGAAGCAGAGCAGGTTCAAGGGAACCAAGAGGCTGAGCTTGAAGTTGAGCAAAATATAGAACAAGAAATGGAGCAACCAGTTCAAGAAGCTCATCTTATAGACCAAGAAATAGAAAAGTTGGATCCTTTGGATTTCAAAGTACATGATGTAAACATAGAAGCTGAAGCCCATGTTAATACTGAAGTTCAAGGTAATGTGGAAGTTGAAGCTGATTCAAATGAAACCTTAGACGAACGTATTTATGGTACAAAGTATGATCAGTCAGATTATGAGTCCGAAGATGAGGAGCAGACTGAGCCTTCTGCATCCTCCTCCAAGAGACAAGCTGATTCTGAGTCCGACTACGAATTAGAAGAACCCCTAGCAAAGAAAATCAAGACAGGGCTGGAGTCTTTGACCTCATCATCAGAATCAATTTCTGAAACCCCAGAACACATAACATCCATTCATTCACCTATCCATGTTCCACCACCATCTCCACAAAATGCACCTCTTCCCACACCACCTGCATCCCCTACCCATGAAACATCACCTTCTGTACCAAGAGTCAAGACCTTAAGCCTGGAGGTAAAGAAGCTACATAAAGAAGTAACAAAAAGAGATGAAGTAATAGAAAGCTTAAAGACAGAATTGAGTGAATGCAAAGAAGAAAGTAAAGATCTTAAACTGGAAGTTGGAGGTGTGCATACCCAACTAGATGTTCAGCAGACTCAACTTGAAACTCAACAGAAGTTAATCTCTCAACAACAACAAGATGTTAAAGCTCTATCTGACATTGTTGAGCAACTCAAAGCTTCTTTGGTTAAGTCTTCACAAGAGGAGCCCGCTTCCACAGCTCAGGGAGAAACACATCTACAGCTGCTCTGGTAGTAAAAGTAGAATAATCTGAACTTGATCTCCCTTCAACCGGTGAAAGGAGAGCTGCCATGGAAAGAGGAAAAGGAAAAGAATCAAATGTTGTGGTTGTAATTCTTGATGGAGAAGAAGTTGGATCAGATCATGAGTTGGATGAACTACTAAAGCAAGTTGATGACTTTAGAACAATTGAAGATTATCCTAAAATTATTACATTAGGTGAAGAACAGGGAGATAAGCTCAAGTATTTCACAGAAGAGGGAAATGAGGTTGATGCTCCATCAGATAATGAGCTAGAGGATTAGAATATCACAGTGATCTTCGTTGAGCCTGTGAACACTGCTGGGCCAACAGGCACAACTGAAAAAGCTCCAACAGCAACACCAAACAGGAACAGATACTCCATCCATCCAGGCCTCAGATCCTAGAAAGTCTTGGTTCAAAGAAATGCAAGCTCAAGAACCACCAACGCACTATGAGTGGTTTGTTGAGTATCAAGAGTTAAAAAGGCCACCAGTCGGGTGGAAGTACGATAAAGAACGTTCACTTTTCATAGTCAGAAGATACAAAGGAGGAGTGGAGCACTTCAAGCCTCCTCATGGCTTCAGCTCCCTCCCTAAATATGACTTAAGAGCCCTTGCCAAGCTACCTCTACAAACCTTAGAAATGTGGGCATTGCAAGAGATTTTGAGACCTTCTTGAGAAATCAGACCTTCAATGATTTCAGGTCCATGACCACTACTAAACTAAGAAGAGTTATCTCCAAGACTAGGATTCATCCCAGAACTCAAAGGTGTGACACCCGACATTTCAGGTCAATATCTATGCTTATCATAAACGCGTTTACATTATTCATAATTCCTGGTTTACCTAATTGCATAAATTAGGACGTTAAAGTCTAGCAAAAGCCGTACATTGTTTCATTTCATACTTTGGTGATTCTAGGAGTTCCGGTTCACGTACCTGTATAATCCGTCTAATACAAACGTTAGTGATTAAATTAAATAACAAAAAAAATAAAAATAAATAAATAAATAATATATTTAGACGTATATAGTATGCAAACTTTACATTGGTCAATAAATTCTTTTTTTAGACTAAAACTTATAATATACGTAAAGTTAAATAACGAACCCTTTCGAAGACGTTATCGCGTAGTGTCACCTTTAGGAACTTATAACTACAAATAATCACCTCAACGAATTAAATTACCGTGAAAACTCTAATCTTGATTAACACCACCTAATGAACTAAATATATAATACTAAACTCATTTAATTACATGAATTACCCAACCCCCCAACCCAATTGTTTTTCTCGGCCTAAATCCCATGGATGGGCCCCCTAATCACACAAATCTTTCATTTTATTTCTTTAGTCAAAATACCATACCCTTTACCTTCAAGATCTTGATAAAGACCTTACCCCCTCATTTGTCTATCACCTCACCCATCAATATCTAAAAAAACCACAAAGCAACTCTATCTTGTCTCTCCCTTTTTACGGCCAACGACAACACCTATTTCCATTGTTTATTTTAGTGTTCTTCCATAATTCAAGGGTCATATCCTCCATTTTAAGGTGTTCAAAGGAGTTTTAAGTGTTTTCTCAAGGTGTTTCCAAAGATCAAGAGCTTAGGAACTTCCTTTCATCATCATCTAGCATCATTTACCTTGTATTTGTAAGCTTAAACATACTCTTCTTTCTTTAAGACTCAAAATTTACAAGAACTTGGTCCATGTATAAAATCACCACCCAAAAAGTCTTGTAAAATAAAAAGGAGTTTAAAAACTAATAATAATAATAATACGAATCTAAACTTTAAACAACAAGACCTTTTATGAGGATGTGTTAATATGTTATGATCTTATACAAAATGTTTATGTTAAACAAACCCTTACGACATACAAGTTTATGGAAAGAAAAGTTATAAAAAGTTGTGATGGTGATTTAGGTTCATGTTCATAAAATACGTAGATACATGTATATCGATATAAAAGAAAAATGAAGATGACCACGTAAGTCTCATGTCGTTTCATCCATAAAAATATATAAATGTACTAGGGGTCATAATTTTCACATAAACTTTAAAAGTCCTAAAGAGTTGACATAAAAGTATAGATAAAATGAATCTATAAATGTTTAATCACATGATGGTTATCATGGACTTTTGGACTTATGAGCCTAAGAACTATGGTTTTTGGACAATTTGGACTATTTAGGGTGTGTTAGAATTGTTAAAATATGGAATTTTAACTTTGAACCTATTATAAAATGAGTATATAAAAAGTTGTACTTTATTAAAAGTCATAAACCTTTAAACATAAACCTTTAAAAAAAATGGATGATTTTAATATCGATAAATGTTGAAGATTTCATACACAAAGATATACGTATATATATATTTGCGATGTTAAAATATGCAAAATCGACGAGTTTTGAGTTTTTATAAAAACTTCGAAGTAAAACTTGTATAAAACTATTATCTTTTGAGGCAAGTAAAAGATATTATAAAGGTATTTTTTTTAATCAAACAAAAATATATATGTACAAGTCTAGATGTAACGTCAAGTTCGATCACGTGTTAATACAAAAGATAGTATTTCTAAGAAATATATAGTGTTATAGTATAAATTATATTATCTACACTATTACAACGAAATGGAATATTTCTTTAAAATACTTATAAAGTTTTGTAAATATATAATTGTTTGATTACCATGACTTGTATCTCTATGTTTATTTGTATAGATATATTATATGTATAAATAACTATAATGAGTAGTAATTATTAATCACCAACGAGTCGTAACACAAAATATCTTTCACCTAAACGAAACATCCCTAACCAGATTTGCTAAGTCGGTGAACAATTTGCATATGAGACGTCCGGTCTTAACACTAAAATTCCCTTTTGTATTTAGGGTACGTGTAGTCAAGTCTTTCTAGAACAAAGTATTATTTGCTAGCATACACGGATCTTGAGGTGAGTTTCACGGCCCCTTTTCACTGTTTTATATAATTTGGGGGAAGAACATACTTGTAACTATTTTTCATGTGATAACAAGAGAACAAGACCCGACCTTTATGTTTACATGAGTGAACGAACATAGGGCCCGCTAAAAGTCCCCTGTAACAATTTTATAACCATTAGCTATCTAGCCTGGGATTCTATGAATAGTACTATTGGGGGTGACGTCCCCGGTCATGGTTAGTCGCGCTAACCGACGACCTGCAGGGTCGAATGGCCGCATATTGTCTAAACACATACTTCGTGAGGAACGAGGGAGGGGCAAAACACCTGTTGTCATGGTTTGGTTATGCCTCATGTATGAACATATTATTTGTATTCCTAGCTAGTTTACGAATGGGGTCAAACATTACTTGTTCTGTTTATCATATACACTTGGAACAATTTGCGAACACCTGGATTTACAAGAACTATTTGATCAAAACCTGTGAACTCACCAACCTAGTGTTGACATTTTTAAGTATGTTTTTCAGGAAATTGAACGCGGAGCAAGGGTAATACTACGTAGGATACATGCGTACTCAATGGATACTCTTTTGGAGATTTTGCTTGTATAACCCAATATCATTGGGTCATATTTGTAAAATCTCACTCTTTTTGTAACTTTAAACTAATATTTTGGGATGTAAACTTTAACTTTAAATTAAGTATCCAGTTTGTGTGTATGTGTTTGCAATAATCATATGCTTTGGAAACCATGAATGCTACGCCTCGCGATTCCGCCTTGGCGGGGTGTGACAGATTGGTATTAGAGCCGTTGATTATAGCGAACTAGGAGTCTAAAACTGAACCTAGTCTATAATTTAAATGACTCACAAAAACGTTTTCATTGCATAAGCATTGCATAACCATTCATCTTGTCATATGGATATTGTAGTCACCAACATGTCATCACACTCTGACCCCGTCTCTGCCTCTGAATCCAATGAGGAACTTCCCGTCGCACGCCCCAGAGGTCGAGTGCAAGTCCGCTGCTCCACACCACCCAATGTCGCCCTGGGAGAACCGCCTATCGTCTACCGAAATAAAAGTGGAGGACCAGTTATGGTAAAGAGTGCTAGGAAGAAGGTTCGATTGCCACGCAAGAGGACTCTGGCAGCCCGTGACCCAGAAGACTTGGAGACTGATGAGGAACCACCTAGGCAACGAACCTGCTACCACCCTACTGTGGGGACTATCAGCTGGATGCCCCGTACACTGGCACGATGGAGGGAGATGGAGAGCATCCCCTCTACCTTTGAGCTCGGGGAGTCCTCCAACTCCCCAACACCCCTACCCCACACTGGGGAAGCCATGGAGCTCACAGTGCCTACATTAGTAGCACGTGTTTATACGCACGAGGAGCGTCTTGATGACCTCCTAAATGATATCCGGGCACATGGAGATGCAGCCACACGACTACGTCAAGGGCTCGGATCTCGAGTGCAGACTCTGGAGGACAGCACCCGAGGCATACAGGGTGCCACTGACTACCTAGAGATGAGAGCTGATATGGGCTGGCAGTTGACTATCACGGTCCGAGACAGGGTGGAGGCGCTGGAAGAAAGGACTTTGGCTGCAGAGTTTGTGGCTAGGGCTAGCCTTGTCATGACGGGACTTGCCTTGATGATCGGGTTGTACTCCCACTTCTTCTTTTAGACCTATTACGGGCGGGTTATGCCCGTAACATATTATGTAGTTTGAAACTTTGGTACTGATGTGGTCATGTGAACCCATCTCTTTTGTATCCTTGTCTTTTGGGAACAATGTACTGTGTATGTTTTTAACTATTTATGTGATGGTTTATGTTGTGATGATGGTTGTTTACGTTGATGTTGTTGTATCCTTATGTCATGTTATATCATTATTGTTATATAATGTTGTTTCTTTTTAAATCTTATGTTAGAAAGAATACCATGGCTCCTAAGCGAAGGACACCCCGTGACACTACTGGCGACAACAACGAGACAATTTCCCCAAACGTAGAACAACTCATAGCACAACGAGTGGCTGCCGCTATGGAGCAGTATGAAGCCAATCGACATAGTGGCGGGGGAAATGGTAGCGGTATCGGCGGAGGAGGTGCAGGAGGCAGTGGCACTGCTGGAGGTTCTGGATGTAATAGAATGTGTAATCACCTCTGTAACACAGTCACGATCTAAGTTAACAACATTACTAAAATATTTACTTGTGACCCTACAGATGCTTCGAACAAGAAGTGCACTTATAAGGCCTTTCTATCCTGCAACCCTCGCAACTTCAATGGCACCGAGGGTGCAGTAGGCCTGATGAGGTGGATTGAGAAGATGGAATCTGTGATTGATATTAGTGAATGCACAGCTGACTGTATGGTGAAATATGCCACTTGCACACTTACTGACAAAGCATTAACCTGGTGGAATTCTCAGATGAAAACCTTGGGAAGACAGACTGCCTACCAGCTATCTTGGGATGATCTAAAGGCCATGATGATCGAGGAGTACTGTCCTCGAAATGAATTGCAGAAAATCGAAACTGAAATGTGGAACCTTCAAATGATAGGAGATGATGTGGCTGGTTACACTGACAGGTTCAATGAGCTGGCAATCTTGGTGCCACACATGGTCACGCCAGAGTACAAAAGGGTTGAAAGGTACTTGTGGGGTCTTGCACCCCAAATTCGTAGTATGGTGACTTCATCGAACCCTATAGACGCCAAGAGTGCCATCGGCTTGGCCTACAAACTGAGGGATGATGCCGTTCGCAATGGCTTGTTTGGAAAGAAGGAAACGGAGGAAAGGAAGTCAGGAGAAAAGAGGAAGTTGATAGGAAAACCAAGTAACAAATTTGGGAAACAAAGCTACCATAAACAAGAAACCGTGAAAGCTTTCGCCGCCAACACCGTGGAACAAAAAGGATATAATGGCACCCGACCGAGGTGCGACAAGTGTGGGTTTCATCATGCGGGAAGATATACTCAATGTGGAAAATGCAAGAAGTATGGGCATCTGACCCATAACTGCCGAAGTGGTGCCCCACCCCATAAGGTCAATCAAAGGACGGAGAAATTCCATCCAAGGGTAGAAAGGATGAATCAGGGATGTTATGAATGTGGAGACCCAAAGCATTTCAAGAAGGACTGTCCCAAGCTGAAGAATCAAAACAACAATCAGGCCCGAGGAAGAGCGTTCGTGATGGGGACTGGGGATGCGCGCCAGGACCCTAACATTGTCACTGGTACGTTCCCGATAAACAATCATTATGCCTCTATACTTTTCGATACGGGTGCTGATATGAGTTTTGTGTCAAATGACTTTAAGTCCCTACTTGGTATTAAGGCCAGCAAACTAGACCAAAGTTATACAATTGAATTAGCAAACGGGAAATTAATTAAAACCGGAGAAGTCATTCAGGGTTGTACTCTATGTTTAAAAAACCACACATTTAGTATAGACCTGCTACCTGTTGACCTGGGAAGTTTTGACGTTGTTATTGGCATGGATTGGTTGTCAAAGAATCACGCTGAGATTGTCTGTTTTGAGAAGATTGTTCATATTCCACTCCCGAACGGAGAAGTTCTTTCGATTCAAGGTGAGAAGAGTGGAGCGACATTGAGGATGATAAACTGCATGAAAGCTCGTAAGTACCTACGTAAAGGCTATTGCGTGTTCCTGGCTCACATCGTCGAGAAGAAACCCGAGGGACGTCGACTTGAGGATATACCAATCGTTAAGGATTACCCTAAAGTTTTTCCCGAAGACTTACCTGGGTTACCACCACCGAGGCAAGTCGAATTCCGAATCGATTTGGTACCAGGAGCTGCACCGGTTGCGCGGTCACCGTACCGACTAGCACCTTCCTAGATGCAGGAATTATCCAATCAACTGCAGGAGTTGCTTGATAAAGGTTTCATAAGACCGAGTTTCTCACCCTGGGGAGCTCCGGTCTTGTTCGTAAAGAAAAAGGATGGAACCTTTAGGATGTGTATTGATTACCGGGAATTAAACAAGCTTACAATCAAAAACCGATATCCACTTCCTCGAATAGATGATTTGTTTGATCAACTACAAGGTTCTAGCTTCTACTCTAAGATCGATCTACGTTCGGGGTATCATCAACTAAGAATCCAAGAAGAAGATGTACCAAAGACGGCATTTAGGACTCGTTATGGCCACTACGAATTCCTAGTTATGCCATTTGGTTTGACGAATGCACCAGCAGTTTTTATGGATCTCATGAACCGAGTGTGCAAGCCATACTTGGATAAATTCGTGATAGTATTTATTGATGATATATTAATATATTCACGAACCAAGGAGGATCATGAACATCATCTAAAGTTAATTTTGGAACTACTCAGAAACGAGAAACTTTACGCTAAATTCTCTAAGTGTGAGTTCTGGATCCGAGAAGTGCATTTCCTTGGACATGTCATCAATAAGAAGGGCATTCATGTAGATCCATCCAAAATTGAGGCAATCAAAAACTGGGAAGCACCAAGGACTCCGACTGAGGTGCGTCAATTTCTGGGTTTAGCCGGCTATTACCGACGATTCATCGAGAATTTTTCAAAAATAGCCCTGCCTTTGACCACGTTAACCCAGAAAGACAAAAAGTTTGATTGGACCGGTAAACAAGAATCAGCTTTTCAGTTACTAAAGCAGAAGTTGTGTAGTGCACCGATCCTATCACTTCCCGAAGGAACCGAGAATTTTGTCGTATACTGCGATGCATCACACCAAGGACTTGGTTGTGTATTAATGCAAAGAGATAAAGTCATCGAATATGCCTCACGACAACTAAAAGTGCACGAAAAGAACTATACGACCCATGACTTGGAGTTGGGCGCAGTTGTGTTTGCGCTCAAGATTTGGAGACATTATCTTTACGGTACAAGATGCACTATTTTTACTGATCACAAGAGTCTCCAACATATCTTCGATCAAAAGGAACTTAACATGAGACAACGTCGTTGGGTAGAACTACTAAACGACTATGATTGTGATATCAAGTACCATCCCGGGAAAGCCAATGTTGTAGCAGACGCCTTAAGTCGCAAAGAACGAATTAAAACTCTTCGTGTTCGTGCCCTAGGATTAACAATTCATACGAGTCTTACTACTCAAATCCGAATGGCACAACAAGAGGCACTTAAAGAAAAGAACATCCAAAATGAGGCGCTACGTGGAATGATCAAACAATTGGAGTCTAAGTCAGATGATACGTTTTACTTCATGGACAGAATTTGGGTGCCGAGTAACGGTAACTTACGTGGGTTGGTTATGGATGAAGCCCACAAGTCCAGGTACTCCATTCACCCAGGTTCGAATAAGATGTATAAGGACCTAAAAGAATTCTATTGGTGGCCCAACATGAAAGGAGATATTGCCACATATGTCAGTAAATGCTTAACGTGTTCAAAAGTAAAGGCAGAATATCAGAAACCGTCTGGCTTGTTACAACAACCCGAAATTCCCCAATGGAAATGGGAACAGATTTCTATGGATTTCATCACGAAATTACCCAAGACGTCTAGTGGTTATGATACCATATGGGTAATTGTCGACCGTTTAACGAAATCTGCTCATTTTCTGCCAATTAAAGAAACCGACAAGACAGATAAACTTACAAGACTCTACATTAAAGAAATTGTGGCAAGACACGGAGTGCCGGTTTCTATTATCTCTGATAGGGATAGTCGTTTCATGTCAAGGATTTGGAGGTCGTTACAAGAAGCCCTAGGCACGCGCCTAGACATGAGCACAGCCTATCATCCACAAACGGACGGTCAAAGTGAAAGGACTATCCAAACATTAGAAGATATGCTCCGTGCGTGTGTAATTGATTTCGGAGGAAATTGGGATACTCATTTACTGCTGGCGGAGTTTTCCTATAATAACAGCTACCACACAAGCATTAAGGCTGCTCCGTTTGAAGCTTTATATGGTCGTAAATGTCGTTCACCGCTATGTTGGGCGGAGGTCGGTGAAAAACATTTGACAGGTCCTGAGATTGTCCAGGAAACCACTGATAAGATCTTCAAAATTAAGGACCGTCTGAAAGCGGCCCGAGACAGACAAAAGAGCTATGCTGATAACAGACGGAAACCATTAGAATTTCAAATTGGTGACCGAGTAATGTTAAAAGTCTCACCATGGAAAGGCGTTGCAAGGTTTGGTAACCGTGGTAAGCTCAACCCTAGATACGTTGGACCGTTTGAAATACTGGCTAGGGTTGGCCCTGTAGCTTACAAGCTCAAACTACCGCAAGAACTAAGCAATGTACACGATACATTTCATGTGTCAAATCTCAAAAAGTGTTTGTCAGATGAGACCTTGATCATACCGCAGGATGAAATTCATATTGATGATAAACTTCATTTCATCGAGGAACCAATTGAGATCACAGATTGGAAAGTCCAAAGACTGAGACGTAGTCGTATCAAACTGCTTAAAGTACGTTGGAACTCAAAGCGTGGTCCTGAGTATACATGGGAACGAGAGGATCAAATGAAAACAAAATACCCCTCCTTGTTTAAGGATGCACCAGTTCAAGATGGCACAAATTGAATTTCGGGACGAAATTCCTTTAACATGGGGAGAATGTGACACCCGACATTTCAGGTCAATATCCATGCTTATCATAAACGCGTTTACATTATTCATAATTCCTGGTTTACCTAATTGCATAAATTAGGACGTTAAAGTCTAGCAAAAGCCGTACATTGTTTCATTTCATACTTTGGTGATTCTAGGAGTTCCGGTTCACGTACCCGTATAATCCGTCTAATACAAACGTTAGTGATTAAATTAAATAACAAAAAATAAATAAATAAATAAATAATATATTTAGACGTATATAGTATGCAAACTTTACATTGGTCAATAAATTCTTTTTTTAGACTAAAACTTATAATATACGTAAAGTTAAATAACGAACCCTTTCGAAGACGTTATCGCGTAGTGTCACCTTTAGGAACTTATAACTACAAATAATCACCTCAATGAATTAAATTACCGTGAAAACTCTAATCTTGATTAACACCACCTAATGAACTAAATATATAATACTAAACTCATTTAATTACATGAATTACCCAACCCCCCAACCCAATTGTTTTTCTCGGCCAAAATCCCATGGATGGGCCCCCTAATCACACAAATCTTTCATTCTATTTCTTTAGTCAAAATACCATACCCTTTACCTTCAAGATCTTGATAAAGACCTTACCCCCTCATTTGTCTATCACCTCACCCATCAATATCTAAAAAAACCACAAAGCAACTCTATCTTGTCTCTCCGTTTTTACGGCCAACGACAACACCTATTTCCATTGTTTATTTTAGTGTTCTTCCATAATTCAAGGGTCATATCCTCCATTTTAAGGTGTTCAAAGGAGTTTTAAGTGTTTTCTCAAGGTGTTTCCAAAGATCAAGAGCTTAGGAACTTCCTTTCATCATCATCTAGCATCATTTACCTTGTATTTGTAAGCTTAAACATACTCTTCTTTCTTTAAGACTCAAAATTTACAAGAACTTGGTCCATGTATAAAATCACCACCCAAAAAGTCTTGTAAAATAAAAAGGAGTTTAAAAACTAATAATAATAATAATACGAATCTAAACTTTAAACAACAAGACCTTTTATGAGGATGTGTTAATATGTTATGATCTTATACAAAATGTTTATGTTAAACAAACCCTTACGACATACAAGTTTATGGAAAGAAAAGTTACAAAAAGTTGTGATGGTGATTTAGGTTCATGTTCATAAAATACGTAGATACATGTATATCGATATAAAAGAAAAATGAAGATGACCACGTAAGTCTCATGTCGTTTCATCCATAAAAATATATAAATGTACTAGGGGTCATAATTTTCACATAAACTTTAAAAGTCCTAAAGAGTTGACATAAAAGTATAGATAAAATGAATCTATAAATGTTTAATCACATGATGGTTATCATGGACTTTTGGACTTATGAGCCTAAGAACTATGGTTTTTGGACAATTTGGACTATTTAGGGTGTGTTAGAAGTGTTAAAATATGGAATTTTAACTTTGAACCTATTATAAAATGAGTATATAAAAAGTTGTACTTTATTAAAAGTCATAAACCTTTAAACATAAACCTTTAAAAAAAATGGATGATTTTAATATCGATAAATGTTGAAGATTTCATACACAAAGATATACGTATATATATATTTGCGATGTTAAAATATGCAAAATCGACGAGTTTTGAGTTTTTATAAAAACTTCGAAGTAAAACTTGTATAAAAACTATTATCTTTTGAGGCAAGTAAAAGATATTATAAAGGTATTTTTTTTTAATCAAACAAAAATATATATGTACAAGTCTAGATGTAACGTCAAGTTCGATCACGTGTTAATACAAAAGATAGTATTTCTAAGAAATATATAGTGTTATAGTATAAATTATATTATCTACACTATTACAACGAAATGGAATATTTCTTTAAAATACTTATAGAGTTTTGTAAATATATAATTGTTTGATTACCATGACTTGTATCTCTATGTTTATTTATATAGATATATTATATGTATAAATAACTATAATGAGTAGTAATTATTAATCACCAACGAGTCGTAACACAAAATATCTTTCACCTAAACGAAACATCCTAACCAGATTTGCTAAGTCGGTGAACAATTTGCATATGAGACGTCCGGTCTTAACACTAAAATTCCCTTTTGTATTTAGGGTACGTGTAGTCAAGTCTTTCTAGAACAAAGTATTATTTGCTAGCATACACGGATCTTGAGGTGAGTTTCACGGCCCCTTTTCACTGTTTTATATAATTTGGGGGAAGAACATACTTGTAACTATTTTTCATGTGATAACAAGAGAACAAGACCCGACCTTTATGTTTACATGAGTGAACGAACATAGGGCCCGCTAAAAGTCCCCTGGAACAATTTTATAACCATTAGCTATCTAGCCTGGGATTCTATGAATAGTACTATTGGGGGTGACGCCACCGGTCATGGTTAGTCGCGCTAACCGACGACCTGCAGGGTCGAATGGCCGCATATTGTCTAAACACATACTTCGTGAGGAACGAGGGAGGGGCAAAACACCTGTTGTCATGGTTTGGTTATGCCTCATGTATGAACATATTATTTGTATTCCTAGCTAGTTTACGAATGGGGTCAAACATTACTTGTTCTGTTTATCATATACACTTGGAACAATTTGCGAACACCTGGATTTACAAGAACTATTTGATCAAAACCTGTGAACTCACCAACCTAGTGTTGACATTTTTAAGTATGTTTTTCAGGAAATTGAACGCGGAGCAAGGGTAATACTACGTAGGATACATGCGTACTCAATGGATACTCTTTTGGAGATTTTGCTTGTATAACCCAATATCATTGGGTCATATTTGTAAAATCTCACTCTTTTTGTAACTTTAAACTAATATTTTGGGATGTAAACTTTAACTTTAAATTAAGTATCCAGTTTGTGTGTATGTGTTTGCAATAATCATATGCTTTGGAAACCATGAATGCTACGCCTCGCGATTCCGCCTTGGAGGGGTGTGACAAAAGGTCTTAGGTAAGCCTTTGGTACAAGCCGACAGAACCAGTCCAGCTTCAGAATTTAGAAAATGGTTTTACCACTCCACCATTGGTAGTGAAGTGATTGAATGTGAAGGAATGGAAGACATTCATATTTTTGAACCTATGGAGTTGTTAAAATTTCAAGCTGAGGATCTTGAAGTGTTATTCAACAACCCTATCAAGATCTTTGATGGAGATGATGAAGCTGATGCCAAGGCATATCAAAGGGTGGTGACTATTAATGCAAAACTTCACTTTCAGAAACCAAGTCAAGAGCCAACTTCTTAGAGAGATTTGAAGACATTGATGCAGCAGCTTAGGGGGAGATTGTAGAGTCTTTTATTTTTATAAGCTGTTGTCATCAATGTATTTCTGAACAATATTAGTTTAGTTTATTTACTTGTAATTTCTTTTGATGTAATTTCCTGTTTTTATTCTAAGTCTGGGCCATCGAAACTGTAGGTCCCCGGTGTCTCGGATCGTTACGTGTGGGTGTGTGACTAGTCGGACCAGGTGCGGAATGCCCATGACTAGGTGGAGAATCAAGCAACACAAAGTAAACCGACAATGAAATCACTTTTAAATTCCGTCTATTATAAACTTGAAGGTTACAGAGAGAATACAACTGAGTGCAAATGCCTACGTCCTTAACTTCTGTTAACCTAGCCTATTTATACTAGACCTGATCTCTGCGCACTTAACAAGTGCGCAGGGCAAATTGTTTCTGCGTACTTAACAAGTAAGCAGAGTATTCTTGCGTACTTGCTAAGTACGCAGGAAGTAATTCCTGCGCACTTGCTAAGTGCCAAAATGCTTTAGATAAATCAGACAGCAAGGAAAAACATTAGTAATTACAACTCGATAACTAATACATACAGACACTAACATACAAAGGCTAATACATACAAGACAAGTACAAAATCTAAGACAATATCTAGAGTGTTTGTCACACAAAAGTGCTTCTACAAACTCCCCCTTGACAACAGCTCTGGATTGTCTTCGGTCTTCACTGCTCCCCAACTTTAGCGTCCATCTTCTTTTTGTAATCAAGGCAGAACTTGATCACCTTGTCGTATTTAGAAGCAAGGAACTTTGTCCACTAGTCCGTGTACATGCAGTACTTGTCAGCTAGCGCCTCCAGATCTTTCACAGAAAAGTTTATGAAGCAGACTTCATCAAACACTCTGATCAGTTCCCTTGGAACTAAGCTTCCACTATCGGACCACACCTTTCCAATCACCACTGCCTCGCCCGATTTAGGATCTATGTACCAGTACCATATGTTACCGAGGATATCCTGAGATAACTTGCTCAGGGGAATCTTGGTTTCACACAGCACTGGCTTGTATACCAGTTTCTTTAAGCTTTTATGAGTCACGGGATGTCTAACATTCTTGTCCCTAACTCGCTTGGGTACTTGAGGCTTAAACATTTCAAACTTCCCAGATCTTACCTCTCGCTGTAGAACATGCCACAAACCCATCGCTACTGCGTGATTTGAGTGACCCAGCAGCTCTCGGGTTGCCAGGTTCACGAGGTCGTATCTTGGCAAGGAGTTAAAAGCTTCGCTGGTTGGTTTTAAGTATTGAACCCCCCAAGCTCGCTTGACTGCAAACAACTTCTTATCCTCCTCGAACCTCACAGCTAAGATCATCCCTGTCGCTCAGTGTTTATCTATGATTGATGTCTTTTGCCAGACAGGAGCCGGATCCTTCGATGAACTTGCAGGCATATGTTTGTCTTTCTATGCCTCTGGATCCATAGGTGTAGGGTCGGCAGGGGAGGCTTCAGTCGACACCTCAACAGTACTAGAAGGCTCGACTGAACCTGTGTCAAGATGAGTTTCAAAGGATGGAACTTCAAAAATCTCACCATCTTCAAACTCATACTCTCCTTCCCCGTCGCCCTTGGGAACTTCGATTACAACATCATCATCCTCCTCATCCCAGTCGTCACCAGAGTCGATCTCTCCCTCTTCCAGATTGCAGAGAGCTTCGATTTATGCTTCATTGGAATAGTCTGGCTCAATCAGTAGAATGACCTCATCAGATAGGTCGTTAAGCACCTCAGCCGCAGACTTTCCTTTCTCACCTCCACTACTAGAAGCATCACCGCCTTCCTGGTGAGTCGACTCCCCCTCAGCCATTGGAACATCAGAAATGGGCACTATCGCCAAAGCTTGTTGCTCACATCCACTAGAACCGGTTTCAGGATCCTTGTCTTTGTCATCATCCTTTGTTAGATCAACCGGATGACAAGCCTCATCACCGCTAGGTTTTGATGGCTTCCCCTTCTCTTTTTCTCTCTCCCCCTGAGCAGCAAGCTTCTTGGTTAGGTCAGCTACTAACTTGACCATCATTTCATGTTCTTTTCGCTGCATGTCAAACCGTACCTCTAAAGACGTCCTGTGTCCCAGAATCATATTGTTTGTTTTGATCAGGAGTTCGTTCTGGGCCATCACATTCATAAGTCTCTATTCAGTCCTAGTCCTCTGGCTTCTCAGAATAGTAACTTCGTCCACCAAAGAATTTATCTGAGCCTGTTGAGCCTCAGATTCTTCCCTTGATTTCCGAACAGTTTCAAGTAGACCAGCAACTTGTATTTCCAAAGTGGTTATCCTTGCATCACGGGGATTAGGATCCCTGGATGTAGAGGCTTCAGCAGTATGGAGTGGAGATGAGAAGATCGCATCAAAGTCAAAGCTTCCCAAGGGTGGTAGTAGGGATTGTGGATTGGATGGTGTTTGCAATTATGGTGGTCTCAATGGTGGTTGGTGTGATAGTGACCGACTCAGTCTGAATTGGAGTCGTCACTATCAGTTGATGGACAGTCTCAAATGGTAGGGTACTATCTCAGGTACATCCTCTGAGATGGTAGTAGCAACCAGTTGACTTGTTACACGTGGCTGCCTCCCCGTCCTTTGATATAGCTGGGTGGAAGTTGACGTAAAGGTTGAAGCAGTGCTCACGTCCTCAATGACTTGTTGTCGTGCAACACTAGCTTCTACTTCTCTAGGGATACCAGCCGATGGCCTATCCCCCCGACGCTTGTTAATACTTTCTCGTCTCTGTCTTTGTATAGCAGCGTCCGAATAAGAATGTGAGGTAGATTGGGTACAACATCATTAATCAATAGCTGCACGAACCGTGGGTATAATAGAAATCTAAACCTCTCAGCAGCATTGATCTGATCGGTGATAGACTTGTATATATACTTTGAAAAATTATAACCCTTGTTAAGAGAGAGGCCACCCATTGCAGTTGCCAAGTCATGCCCCATGGCATCCTTTCCTGCCTTCCTAGCAGACAGGCACATGATCATGACGTGCGCAAAGTAACGCCACTGATCAAGTACCCACATCTTCTTATACGAGGAGTAGTCCATAGTAACAACATATCCCATCCTCTGTCTCCAGCATCCATCAACAAAGTAGTCAGGGTAACTCACTGGATAAGTCCCTAAACTGTAGTACTCGTCGGATGGTGTCTTCAGAAATAGCAATATCATGACCTGCTACAGTAGCCCTAATGATGTTTGGGGTTACTGTACAGTCATGATCAACAGATTCGAAGAATTGCTCCAGATACGGTATTGAGACAATAGGATCAGCAGAGATGGCATAGCTGATCTTCGAGCGGTTCAAGAAGTCGACTATATCCCTATATTGAAGTGCAGCACCCTTCCATTCGGGTTGTGTTAGAGCCAGCAGATTGAATTCGCTGGTAAATGCACGAGCCATCACTGCAAAAACAAACAATAAACACAATAAGAACAAGAAGCATCAGTGGAATGGATCAAACATGACTTGATATAGCAATTACACAATGAACTGAATTTCAGACTTAGAAATTTTTCAGAAGTGCCCTTCCTGCGTACTTAGCAAGTACGCATGGGTTAGTTCTTGCGTACTTAGCAAGTACGCATGAATTACTTCTTGCGTACTTGTTAAGTGCGCAGGAACTTGCACTTAGCCACATTTCAAACTCTAAAAGTTCAACAGTTGTGAGATATTGCTGTGGATTAGGGTCACCACAAGGTCGAAATACATGATTAGGACCTATGGAACCACTATCAACAGCAATGAGTTGCTAAACCAGTCGATTTTGAGCAACCCTTGGTCTGACGGTAACCTACGGTCACACAAGGGGTCAAAATCAAAATCAAACCCTGTTAAAGACAATTTTGGAGTCAAGAAGCTTCGATTAGTGACTTATAACTAGATTTAGGTCTTAATTTTTATCAAGAACATCTAAAATCGGTCAAAGTTTCACTGTCAAGACCCTAGGTTCAAAATTTGAAGAATCTGTCAATAAATGGAGATTTAATGGATGGAATCAACTGAGATTTTCAGCAAATGATTGTTATATGAAGATGGAACAATGAACGGGACGAAAAAGAAGTTTGCAATCGCACAAAGATTCGAGGAAATATGAAGCGGGTATACAACAAGTTTGAAATGAGATAAAGTTCTGAGAAAAGTCTAAGTGTTGTATATATACCCCACACAAATTGGTCTTGCGTACTTAACAAGTGCGCAAGACTTAACTCTTGCGTACTTAGCAAGTACGCATGACTTAAGTCTTGCGTACTTACAAGTACGCAAGGTTTAATTCCTGCGCACTTGACAAGTACACAAAAAACCTTGTGTTGCACCAATTTCAACTCAAATTATGAAGAAGTCAAAGTCAAATAACGAACATGATAAGCACATTCAATCAAGAGGATTCAAAGTCAAATCAAGGAGGTTAAACACAAATATTTTTGGATTTTCTGATTAAAATTGAACTGTACACAAACTTAAAATCTTTTTGAGCTCTTCTGAAAGAAAATTATATGCACACAAGCTATTTTTGGGTCAAAGTCATGAGCAAAGGATCATATCAGGTTATAGTAAGCAAAAATGATACAAGATAAACATCAAAGAATATGGGATCATGTCATGGATTACAGTTTATTCATACATAATAAGAACATAAACAGGTAATTCAAGTTGGCAATATTATAAGATTTGAAACCATAAGCGTCTTTGTATCACGTTCTTGTGTGTTAAGGTACTTAATTTTAAGATATACAACGTGTACCCCACTGTTATGCTACAAAAATGAAAATTGCACTATCTCAAGGCATCTAAGATTTTCAAATCTCCAGAATGAAGTTACATCGTTTAGCAAAGAAAAAAATCAAGCAGAATCCATAAGGATTATCAAGAATCATAAGATTCAGAATCGAGTGATTCATTTGTCTTGATTTCATGTGATTTCTTCAGTGAATATCGGTATGATGATTCAGGATAATGAATATGGTGTTTGAGGATTTAAGTAAGGGGATACAACTTTTATCTATGGGTGTGTGACTAGTCGGATTTGAATTCAATGAATCAGGTATAATTCAAGGGTGAATACATGCTCAACGGTTGATGTAAAGACATGTCTTGATTCAATCTATCATTGCATACTTGTGAGTATGGGCAGTGAGATGAACCGCAGTAATTGTGCTAAAGAAATAACCCGAAACTGGTCTCTTAAGAAAATATTTACTACAATCTTACATCATTTATCTGATAATAATCTTTTTGTATTCTTTTACACACACACACATGCATACATGGGTTCAAATCACAGTTGTAGTCTAGATTTAGTTACCACACTACTAATGATTCAAAGATGCCTACAGCCTACTAACAATTCAAATTACTTGAAAATAAGCAGATTAAAAACACAACAATTTAAACCATCAAGTAAACAAGACGCAATCATTTCCCATATGTGCAGTCGATGGCGTTTAGATCATTACTAATGTACTATCATTTCCTCTTTTCTCAAGATAACTTTGAAATTTTCTCCATTTTCTATTTTGTTTGGATTTTTGTAAAATATTTGAAAAGTAAAATAATTATACAGAAAACTTAAAAGAAATAAAATTTAACTTTCATGAATTTAATTGATTTAAGAAAAACAAGTTTTCACTCTGGATTGAACATTCCTATCAAGTTTACAAGATGTTCAAAACGGGTTCGATCAAACGCCTTAGTGAAAAGGTCAGCAAAGTTGTCATCCGTGTGAACCTTTACAAGTTCAATGAGATGCTTTTCATCACAATCACGGATGAAATGGTGGCGAATTTCAATATGTTTAGTTTTGGAATGTTTCACCGGGTTGTTTGTGATGGACATGGTTGCATTGTTGTCAATGAACAGTGGAGTTCCAATGAAGTTTAAGTCGTAGTCTCTCAATTGCTGCTGAATCCACAATATCTGAGAACAACCGCTCGCTGCAGCAATGTAATCTGCTTCACACGTTGAGACAGAAACCGTTGACTGCTTCTTACACTGCCAGGAAACCAGCCTGTCTCCCAAGAATTGACATCCACCTGAAGTTGACTTTCTATCAAGGTTACAACCACCATAGTCTGAATCAGTATAGGCTTTGAAGTCAAATGACTGCTGCTTTGAGTACCAAAGACCCAATCGGGGTTTCCCTTTCAAGTATCTGAATACCCTCTTGGCAGCTATCATATGAGACTCCTTTGGTCGTGACTGAAACCTTGAGCACAAGCATACAACAAACATTATGTTGGGCCTTGAAGCTGTGAGATACATGAGAGAATCGATCATCTCAGGGTACAATTTACAATCCACATCATTTCCATCTTTGTCTGGATGCAAACCCTGATTGACAGGGATAGGTGTGCCATAAGTACTGCTATCATTCATCTTGTATTTTGACAAGATGTCCTACACATACTTAGTTTGATTTAGATAGATGCCATCCTCTCTTTGACTGACTTGCAGACCTAGGAAGAACGACAATTCATCCATGTTGCTCATCTCAAACTTGAACTTCATCACCTGTTCGAATTCCCTACACATCTCTTCATTTGTAGACCCAAAGACAATGTCGTCGACATACACTTGTACAAGAAGAATATCACCTCCTGCTTTCCTAATGAAGAGGGTCGAGTCAATCTGTCCACAGTCAAAACATTTGACAGTAGATGTTTTGATAACGTCTCATACCATGCCCGAGGTGCTTGATGAAGACCATAAAGTGCTTTGTCGAGCTTATACACTTTATTGATATTATGCGAATCTTCAAAGCCGGGAGGTTGAGTGACATAGACCTCTTCATGAACTTTTCCATACAGGAAAGCACTCTTCACATCAAGTTGATAGACCTTGAACCCGACATAGGAGGCATATGCCAGAAACAGTCGAATGGACTCATGTCTAGCAACTGGGGCATATACTTCTGTGTAATCTAAGCCCTCTTGTTGATAAAAACTCTGAACTACCAACCTTGCTTTATTCTTCACTATGACAATGCGATCATCCGTCTTGCACTTGAACACCCATCTAGTTCCAATTGGTTGTACGCCTCTTGGCAGGTCAACCAAATCCCACACATGCAACTTTTGGAATTGATACAATTCATCTTACATCGCCTCAATCCACCAGTTGTTAGCGAGAGCCTCCTTCACATTCTTCGGCTCCAACTGGGACACGAATGCCGCATGTAGACATGTTTCCATAACACCAGTGTTAATTACCTCAGAGTACAAACTAGTGTTCTTAGAAATGGTTCTATGACGAGTCTGAACACCGGGATGAGGATCACCAATAATGTTGTCAACTGGATGATTCTTATGCACTCTCGTCTCTGGTATTTCCTGTTCCTGAATTTCCGAGTCGAGGTTCGTGATCAACTCCCCCATATCCTGTGTTCCAGAAGAAGAAGATTCAATGTTAATTGGATCAGCTAGAGCTTCATTTCCTACACGAGTGTTAGGATTAGCTTGAGCGTCATTTCCGTCAACATGAACAACTGTCATGAGTTCCAGATGCAGATGCAGCATTGGAATCGGGAGTTACAATCGGTACAGTTGCACGGGTTGAGAAACTGGAGTAATCACTGCCTCCATCATCTCCATAATCTCAGGCATGAGACCAACTTGCGTTTAAGCAATAATGGCATCCTCCAGATGAACACCCCAATCAAAGCGGTCGTCCTGTTGTGCTACAAAAGCGTTGGACGTTCTACCTTGACCTTGATTGCGGTTGTTGGAGGTGTTGTACCCTTGACCATTTCCCTGGCTAGGTCTAGTGAACCCCGAGGCCGGTGCTTTGTCCTTTTGACATTCTCTTGCAAAATGCCTAAAGTTATTGCATTTGTAGCACTTGGACTTGGATTTATCAAATCCCACCTTGACATTTGAATGTCCACCAATAAATTTTCTGCCAGTTCTATTCAGGAAATGCTTCGCCCTTCTCAAGATCATGGCCATATTCCATTGAATATCCATGTCCTCCATATCATCCGGATCCACCTGATTGAAGTCTTCTTCTATGGTTTGAGGATCCGTGAGCTTACCGCCAATAAAGTTCTCATAGGCAAGCATGCATGATGAGAAAAAAAGCCACATGATCTTCAGCTATCTTGGCTTTTGTTGATTGGTTAGCTAGAGATGTGGGAGAAGGATTTCTTGAGGGATTCTAGTGATGAGATCTAGAACCAGAACCAGATCCAGATGCTGTATAACAAGCATGACCACCACAGACATTTGAGTTATCCTCCTCATGAGAGTTCCCTGACAAAGAGGGCAATTATAGAACCCCGATGACTTGACTGTGGAAGACGTCCCAAAATACATAGAAGGGTCTTGTATTTGAGGTCTCCCTAAACTCTCTTTTCGTTTTAGGTTCATATCATGTGCTTGAACCTTTCTGATTGCTTCATCAATAGTCATCTCATAAAACTTTGAGTTCTCTCTCATTAGAGTGGTGTACATCTCAAATTTTGGTGGTAGGGCATCCAGAAATATCTCAACTAACTCCTCATTTGGATAGATCAGGTCATAAGCTTTCAACTCAGTTTGCAGATGATAGAATCTGGAGATAAGCTCATCTATAGATTCATTCTCCAGATATCTGAATCACTCATACTGCTTCCTAAGAAGATCCCTCTTACTCTTCTTGATGTCGCTGTTTCCCTAAAATATTTTTTGCAAAGCCTTCCAGAGATCCTTGGAGTTATCATATCCTCTAAAGCTGTGAAATAGCTCCCTGGTCAAGGCCATAGTGATAGATCCTTGTGCCTTCTTCTCTCTGTCATAAATTTTCTTTTTTTCTTCATCAAGTTTGGAGATAGGCTTGGGAACTTCCTCATCAAGATATGTATATGTGGGATGCTTATAACCCTCTGGAATGGGTATCCAAAGTGAAGAATCGGTGTATGAGATATAATGCTCAAAGTGTGCTTTCCAGTTCGAATAATCATTTACATTCAGCAGCTTTGGTGGTTTATGTGGGGTTCCAGTCTCATTGTTATAATTAAGAAGGTTACCGAGGTTCTGAAGATTTGCCATAGTGAAACACTTAGTTAAATTTCAGAAAAAACAAAACAACTTGCGCACTTGAACCTGGCCTTGCGCACTTAAAGACCTGGTCTTGTGTATTTAGAATTTGCTCTTGCGTACTTGACAAGTACGCAGGAGTAAATGATAAGTACGCAGGACATCACTTAAGTATGCAGCAAATATGGTTTTACGTACTTGGTAAGTACGCAGCAAGACTGTACTTGTTGCCAAATATGGTAAGTACGCAAATCACTTTTTCACCAACTCTCACCAACTTTTTATGGTCACTTGAATCTCACCGGAGACAGAAAAAATTGAAGATATGACCAAACAAAATGAGCCAAAGGGTCAGAAACTCTCTTCTAACCAACCTTTGATGTTCAAAACACTCAAATACACAACAAAAGTCAGTTTTTTTTAGTGATTTTTGCTTCTAAAATAGTGCTCAAGAGCTACCCCTATTTTATCACAAAAATTAAAAAAAACACCCACTTTTGCTTGCAAAATCTATGTAGGATGTGTAGAAGATGCTCCTAACACACTCACAACACTCGAAATCAAGAACTATGCTCTGATACCACTTGTAGGTCCCCGGGTGTCTCGGATCGTTACGTGTGGGTGTGTGACTAGTCGGACCGGGTGTGGAATGCCCGTGACTAGGTGGAGAATCAAGCAACATAAAGTAAACTGACAATGAAATCACTTTTAAATTCCGTCTATTTTAAACTTGAAGGTTACAGAGAGAATACAACTGAGTGAAAATGCCTACGTCCTTAACTTCTGTTAACCTAGCCTATTTATACTAGACCTGATCTCTGCACACTTAACAAGTGCGCAGGGAAAATTGTTCCTGCGTACTTAACAAGTACGCAGGAAGTAATTCATGCGCTCTTGCTAAGTGGACAAAACGCTTTAGAGAAATCAGACAGCAAGAACAACATTAGTAATTACAACTCGATAACTAATACATACAGACACTAACAAGCAAAGACTAATACATACAAGACAAGTACAAAAGCTAAGACAATATCCAGAGTTTTTGTCACACAAAAGTGCTTCAACAAAAACTACTTAGTTTTGATTGAGGTTTGTTCAATCGAAACTAGTAGTTTCGATAGATAGGAAGTTTCGACAGGCTAGTTTCACTCTTGTAAATGCTCTCCTGAAACTAGTAGTTTCGGTGAGCATAGTTTCGATGCCTGTCAACTTACGATAAACAGCCTAGTTTGAGAATGTTTAGGGTGTGGATAGCGGCTGTAACCCTGAAATTCTCTCTTTCACAGTTTTCTGAATCAATACACATTTGGAGTTATCTCATCTGTTTTTCTTACAATTTCATATCATATTTGTGTTGATTCCTGTGTGGTTTGCCCTTTATCTTCACCAATTCTGTTTCTACTCTCTGTTTCACCACCATACACACAGATACCGTCTGTGTGTGTGTAATCAATCTTTTGAGTGATTTCCGATTGAAATCTGGACCTATAGTTAACCTCATGAATCTTTAACTGTTGTGAGGCATAAGCACTTACTTTTCCTCATTGCATAAGTACACAACCCAACCCCTATCCTGAGGCATCAGAGTATACTACCAAGTCTTCGTTCCCCTTAGGTAAGGTCAAGACTGGAGCTTGGGTTAATCGCGTCTTCAATTCTTCGAACGCGTTGTTTTGGGTTGGACCCCATTCATACTTTAATTCCTTACGTGTCAGCTTTGTCAGCAGCAAGGCTATTCTCGAGAAATCCTGAATGAACCTTCGATAGTAGCCTGCCAGTCTCAGAAAACTTTGTATCTTTGTTGGCATTTTCGGGACATTTCATTCTTTTACCGTTTCGATCTTCGCAGGATCTACCATGATGCCGTCTGGGTTTATGACATGACCTAGGAATTGGACTTCCCTAAGCCAGAACGCGTATTTGGAGAATTTTGCATATAACTTTTCCTGCTTCAGGATCTCCAATACTTCCCTTAGGTGACAGTGGTGATTACCTTCATTCTTTGAGTAGATGAGAATGTCTTCTATAAAAACTATAACTGACCGATCCAACATTGGTTGGCAAACTCTATTCATTAAATCCATGAACGCTGCAGGTGCGTTGGTTAGTCCGAAGGACATCACGAGGAATTCATAATATCCATAATGCGTGCGAAATGCGGTCTTTGGTACATCTTCTTCTCTCACCTTCAATTGACGGTAACCCGACCTAAGATCGATCTTTGTGAACTAACTCGCCACCTTAGTTGGTCAAAAAGGTCGTCTATCCTTGGTAATGGGTTTTTGTTCTTAACTGTTCGTGTATTCATCTCTCGGTAGTCGATGCACATTCTCATACTGTCGTCCTTCTTCTTTACAAATAATACCGGTGCGCCCCATGGAGAGATGCTCGGTCTGATAAATCCTTTCTTTGTTAGCTCTTCCAATTTAGACACCAATTCTTTCATTTCTGACGGAGCCAATCGGTAGGGTGCTTTGGCAATGGGCTGAGCCCCTGGCAGTAAGTCAATCTGAAATTCTATTTCCCGATCGGGCGGCAAGCCAGGTAGGTCCTCTAGGAACACTTCTGGGAAATTGCACACCACGGGTACATTCTCGAGTTCTTGCATTTTCATTTTATCGTCAATAACACACGCAGATAAGCTTCGTAACCGCGCCTCATGTAACTTTCGGCCTTGATCATCGAGATGAAGTTGGGTATTTTGCAATTCAAATCCCCGTAAACCGTAATCGGACTGCCGTCTATAGATTTGAGTTTTATCATCTTTCGTTTACATATGATTTGGGCTTCGTTGGCAGTTAACCAATCCATGTCCAATACTATATCGAATCCTCCTAAGGTGAGAAGGAATAATCTGGAAGGAAACTTATGGCCCTCTATTTCTATCATGTAATCCTCAGTTACTTGAAATACTGCTGAGTTTCCACCCACGGCGGTTTCTACACTAAAAGCCTTTACTATGGTATCAATTGAGCAGTCTAGTTTGCGACAGAAATTGTTTGATATAAAGCTTTTGCTAGCGCCAGAATCAAATAAAATAGCAGTATTTTAATTATTAACTAGGAACCTACCTGACACGACATCAGGGTTCCCTCTCGCTTCTTCCTTGGTTAAGGCGTAGGCCCGAGTCCTACCCTTTGGCTGTTCCTGTTCCTTTTCTTTTCCCGAACCAGATTGCCCAGTTTTTTTTTGCAATCCTTGGTAGCATGCCCAAACCACCCATAGTTCTGGCATCTGAGGATGTTCCTACAATCCTTTGAATAGTGTCCCAGCTTCCCACATTTATAACACATGTTTGAGCCAGCCCGACATTCACCGTGGTGTAGTTTCCCCATTTTGAGCATGCTTCGTATTCATCCGTTCTTGGCGTCTTAGCCTCAGCCGTAACGTTTCCCTATCCAATTCCCTTAGACGGGTTTTCCCATTCCTCTTCTGTGGCTCTAGTGTCGGATCCTTGTTAGCATAGTTGTCAAAGACGATTCCACTCAAATTCACTACCGACTCAAAGGTCTTGGATAGGTTGGCTTTCACATGAATATGGACCATTTGAGGCAAGCCCTTCACATAGTATTTGATTAGTTTCTCCTCGGTCTCCACTAGATGAAGTACCAGCTGTACCAGTTCATTATACCTTGAAGTGTACCGGCGATGAGTCATGTTGCTAGCCTTGAAATTTAAAAACTCATTTTCCACATGGTCAATCTCGTTCTGTGGGCAGAACTTCTGAATTATTTTTGCTTTCAGGTCTTCCCATGTCATTCTCCGAAGTGCATTTGGCGACATAGTCCTCTGGATGTTTCTCCACCAACTTAGTGATTCGTTGGTGAAAGAGTGAGCAACATACTTAACAACTTGATCAGGTCGGCACTCACTTATGTTAATCACTCCATTCATTCTTTCAATCCATTCAAACGTGTCAACTAAATCCATCTTCCCATCGAACTTAGGCGGGTCACAGTCTTTGAAGCCCTTGTAAGTGCATCCCTTGGTGGTCAGTCTAACATTGACCTCATCCCCATCACCATCATAAACTTTCTCTTCAGGGTTCTCTTCTTCCTGTTTGCTTTTCTTTAATGCTTCAGTTAATAAATCAGGCAGCACGTCTTTCAGAGTGAGTACCACCTCTCGGGTAATAGCCTCCCTAACTTCGGGTTCCAGTCGTAGGGACCCTTGATTGTCCTCTCCAATTAGAGTAACATTAGTTTCGTGCACACTGTCAGTGTGTCCCACGTGTACACGTTCTTCTTCCTCCAGTCTTTGATTCAGTGGTGGTCTAACGACTCGGCTAGTACGAGCTCCACGACGTCCATTTCCTCTTCTACCAGCCATAGATTCTAAATTCCTGATTAATAAGAGGGATTACATCAATGTCATTCATTCAGATCATAGTTTAGAAAAGTACGAGCAAGGTAAATTGTTAATTACAGTGACCAGTTTGTGATTAATAATTTGCATTGCTTTTCGGGTTCAAAACTCTTCACATCAGTGGTGGCATTGACATCTATGTGTTCTAAGTTAAGGCATCTATTCCTAGCTACATGCATTAACACAACGACTTACTTACAGTGCTGGCATTGGCGTTGGCTACCCATACCGACATCCGTGCGTTGGTCCCATTATCAACTTGAGTCCAGACATTTAGGGATATCTGAATCTCTCAAATTATTGCTCTGATACCAACTTGTAAGGCCCCTTTTTCCTGGGAGACCTCACTTGTTGGATTTACTCATAAACATAGTCATCAAATGCGAAACTTAAAATTTAAAACATCAAAGTAGCGAAAGCATACATCATTGAATTACATAACATAGCAGCGGAAGTCTTAACTTTAAACATAAACATTGTTTTAACATGAAATTCAAGTAAGTGGGATGTCAGTCTTTAAGCAGGGTGGCCCTCACGCATTCGCACACTCTTTCTTCTTCTAACCAGAAGTGCATACTAAAAGTCAGCTAACGCTGGTGAGTTCTAGTTTAAATCAATTAGGTATAAACATCATTTCTTTATAAGTATATATATATATATACATATATAAATACACATTAACACATTCTTTGCTTTCCTTTATCGTCCATATGCGAGTACATTATATATGTATTCACCTTTTCTTTCATTAATCATTCATTGGTCATACACATATATATAGGGGTGATCAACCCGTCTTACGTAAGTCACAAAGAAAAACGTTCTCGAACTACCGTTGTTGCTCATTTACTTCATTGTCAGGCTCTAGAAACCGTCCGTCAATAGCTTAAAACCGTCCGGCAAACCTTCGGCCCTCCGTCATACCGTCGTAGTCCATAATTCGCCCATCTACCCGAAGGCATCCGTTTCCCACGTGAACTATTATTTATGCAACCATTCTACTTATTATAAGGCAATTGCTTTTACCGTCCATTAGTGTCTTTCATACGTCCTAGCTGATGAAGGAACGTATATGTCCCGGTTGCAAAATAGTCACGTGGTCGTCCGTCTACCGAAGTAGCCGTTATCATCAAAGCGTCCATAAAGTTTACATATATTCATAACATGCAATATATAAAATATAAAGCAAGGTTTCATTCATTTACGTTATGTCATTCTTTCATTCATTCTTGCCAAACATACATTTCATTCTTTGTTCATCATTCATTTTCATACATACATATATATATATATATATATCATGTATGATCACATTGGTATTCATAACACTTATTCATTTAGTGTATACATTTTAGCCCCAAAACCTTTTAAAATGACTTGCATATAACATAAAGGAGGCACATAGAACTCACCTGATGAGCAGTTCTCGTAGGATACCTAGAGCTCCGAATTGGGTGATCAGTGCTAACGGATTTTTCAAGGGTCACGAATGGACCAAGGTTATAACCTACACGTTTCATTCAAAATCTATCTTGTCCGAAATTATCTTCGACTGAAACCTCCTTCGGTCGAAATCTTTCTCGGTCGAAATCTCTTTTCGACCGAAAACTATATAGTTAGAAAACATCTTTTATTAGTTAAATATTTTGTTCAAAATCTTTTGTCCGAGAAATATCTCGTTCGAGATCATCTGTCCGAAATCATGCCGTCCGAAAATACTTTTCGAACGAAAATAGTTTTCGAACCATTCATCCGACTTTTCGGATGATTCGTCTGATCTAGATCTTATTCTTCATTTTTGATCCAAGCTTCGATCTTTTTACGTCCAAAACTTGTATCTAGCTTCCATGAAGCATATACATACTTTTTATGCGATTCCATACGTAAAAATCTCACCTTTAGGTGAAAAACCCATATAAACCCTAAAACCCATTTCTTAACTAAAAGCTTATATTCGAGCATGGTGATTACTTGTTTTCGTCTCCTCTTCATTACTAAACGTTCCTGAGATGGAGAGTGATGATTCCCGAGCTTTTGAGCCGTTTCCTTTGCTTTCTCTCTCTAGACCCGGTTCTCTCTCTCTCTCTCTCTCTACAACCTTGGGAAAATGTTGGAAGTGAAGGAAGGCTGTGGTGTTTTAGCTGGGTTGAGGCCTCCCTCCCTTGCTCACAGCCCATGGGCCAGCCCTAGGACAAGCCCGCAGGTTTCCTTTTGACCTTATTTTTTTAATCTTGACCACTATCTCGTTTATTCGGGTTTATTTACTTTAGGGATGTTACAGTTATTTTGATATTCAAGTTTAAGAACTGTTTGTGAATGAGTAAATCCAACACGTGAAGTCTCCCGGGATTGGGGCCTTACATATATAAACGAATTTGTTCTTATTGTTTTGTTTGAATTTCATGAAAAATGAATAAAAATTACATTTATATCAGTTTCTTATATTTTAAAACTTTTTAAGATTGAAAAAGTTAATGATTTGTTTTGTTCTGCGTGTTCTTGCAATATTTAGTTTTATGGATTGAACCTTCCCCTATATATATATATATGTATATATATAAATGAGTATAGAATGTACTCACCTTCGCCCATAAGATATGCTAGATCTTGAACTCATTCATAGATCCGCTGACTCCCAAGCTGTAGCGTGCCTAGCTTGTTTACAAGTCAACATATAATCATTAGGCTACATAATGTATAATCATATTTTCCCAATATTACTATATGACACATTCGGTGATTAATCATAGACTTTGATCACAACAAACGACTTCTAAATGAAAGTACACATTTCATAATCATAAATAGCTGTCTTTTGTGACTACATGAATCAACATAGTTGTTCTGATGGTAATATCAAAAGGTACAATGAGTTTTACAGTTATAGCCTAACGCTATAGACAATAAAGGGAAAACTTCGAAAGCTAGGACATGCATGATGACTCCATGTCTCTTATTTTCTACGTGCAGTTTCTAGACAGTGCGCCAATTACCTGAGAAATACATGCTAAATTGTCAACATAAATTTGGCGAGTTCACATGTTTAAGTAAAATGCGTTTCCTTTGGACTACAATGTCAACATAAAGTTGGTGAGTTCACAAGTTTAAGTAAAATGCGTTTCCTTTGGACTACGAGATTTCCAATATGTTTTCAGCATTGCCAATCAAACAATACTTAAGTATGTGCCTTGTTACCATGAGCTACCATAGCCGACACTTGACGTCTATAGTTTATGTGCCCCGCCCAATGTTCTGTCATGTAACGTTGTGTTTGTGTATGGACAGTATGCACCCGCTTTGACCACCAATCAAGGTTAGAGCGACTAACCATATGTGGGGGTGTCAACCTAAATAGATCAATTCATGCGTTCCACGTCTAAATTAGCTAACGGTTATAGTATTCCCGGGGACTTAATATGGCAGTAAGTACTCATGCAACAATAAGTTTAAGTACTCGTATCCAAATATGAGCAATGTATTCTCCCCCGTATGTTTAAAATCATTTAAATCATAGTAAAAGTGGGGCCATGAAGACTCACCTCATGAGTGAGACAGATATGCAGCAAAGTCCAAAATAAGCTTTGACCTACTCATGCCCTAAGATAACTAAGACACTTTTAAGGTCTAAGTAATAACTCTATGTGCAAGTTGGTCATGTAACCATTCATCCAACTAATCTTGTTATGTCTCATGTTTGTTTGACGAAGGTGTGTTAACCCAACGACCATTGGAGATGCAAGTTAGTTTCCTGAAAATATATATTTATTTATTGAAAATATATATAATTAAAGTATGTAACTAAATGCTTCCAAAAGGTTCCATCTATCTTTATACGTACTTTAGGGTTGCGATAATTAATTGATTAGCAAGTATTTGTTAAAGTCTTGACGAAATTGATTAGATTATTTATTCGAATCTAAATAATTATTGTCTTTAGTGTTATTTCAAGGTCATATATATATATATATATATATATATATATATATATATATATATTCATTCGTGTATGTATGTTATGCTTTATCAAAAGTATTGTTTATTCTTATATATATATATATATATTAATAAGAAAAAAATGCATAATGACATCAAAACAACCTTATATTTAGTAATCATCATCAAGATACTTTCACAAAATATTATCCTACCATAAGTATTCTTTTTTTTTAAGGCTTGTCATATATACATATATGTAGGTTTTAAAAGTGGTTTCTAAAATATTATTAATATTGAATATACTAGTAAAATCATCGACTAAGTTATTATATATAAAGTTCTTGTGTGATTAGTGTTAATGTTCCTTAACTAGTTTCTTGGCAAATATTACATAAAACCATAAACTTACAAAAAAATACTATGCATGCATGTAAGTAAATTCTTATTCCAAGAGTGTGGTTTTGTTTATTTACCAAAGATTATTACAAATTAAGTTTCTAGTTACTTGTGGGTGATATGTTACTATCTTGCAATAAGTTAAAGAAACAAAAATAGTTAGGTGTTTCAGGTGCTCTCGTAAACCAGGAAGGCGAGCAATATGGAGAGGAAACGGGGACCCGAAATCCTTGCTAGAGTGCTTGTATCTGCTTGGAATCACCTTAGGAGTTATTGGATGCTTGCAATGAGACCCAAAGGTGGAGTGTGAGTTTGTGTCTTGAGCCGTAGGTTAAGAGTGGGAGGGAAGTGGCGTGTGAGTGTATTGCCGAGAGTAGGAGGGAGGGGTGTGGGTGGTTGTGGTTGTCGTAACTCAAGGAGGAGAGGGAATGGACTGTTGTCGTAAGGGGAGAGGAGAGGGAGAGGGTGGATTCGGTTTTGGAGGTGTGGTGGATGGTGGTTTGCTTCAAGCATCATGCCTTCCTTTTATAGTTTTCTTGGTGTATAATGAATCTTGGGTTAAGTGTTCGTAGGGGACATATATGTATGCTAGGGAACAACTTGGTCTTTGGAGACAAAGATGTTGGTGTTTGTATGGCCACTCTTTCAGGAAAACCTCACTCGTTGGATTTACTCATAAACATAGCCATTGATACCGAATTATAACATTTAAAACATTCAAAACGCAGCGGAAACATTCATCATTCAAGTACAAGACAGCGGAAGTCTTAGCATTTAGAACATAAACATTGTCTTAACATAATTTAAAGTGGGATGCCAGTCTCATGCAGGATAGCCATCACGCCTTCGCACGACCCTTCCTCTTGTTACCTGAAATGTATACTAAAAGTCAGCTAACGCTGGTGAGTTCTAGATTAAAGCATTAGGTATAATGTGAGTCATTCATTTGCATCATTGATTCATATATATATATATCATTATTTCAGTGAACATACATTGACTATACACGCGAATAGGTGCATATGCATTCATTAAACATTCATTGGTCATACACATAAGGGTGATCAACCTGTCATTGATTGCGTAAGTCACAAAGACAGACGCTCCGTCCTACCGTCGTAGGCCGTAATTCATACCGTGTCTACCGAAGTAGTCCGTTCTTTATTACCGTCCGACAACCTTTGGCCGTCCGTCTACCGTGTCTACCGTCGTAGTCCGTCCTTTCGCTCGTCTGCCCGAAGGCATCCTTTTCCCATGCGAACTATTATTCATGTAAGCGTTCTACTTATCATTGATAAGGCATTTGCTTCGACCGTCCATTGATTGCCTTTCATACGTCCTAGCTGATGAAGGAACGTATATGTCCCGGTTGCATGATAGTCACATGGCCGTCCGTCTACCGTAGTAGTCGTTAGCATCGAAGCGTCCATAACATTCACATATATTCATAACATGCAGTATATAGTATATATATAAAGCACGATTTCATTCTTTTGTGTTATATCATAATTTCATTCATAATTCATAACATACTTGCTATGTTTCTTTGTTCATAAGCATATATGTCATACATATAACTATCAGGCATTCTCATATAACACATAACATAACATTTATTCATATCATGTATACACTTCAGCCCCAAAATCATTTAAAATCATTTGCACGTAACACGTAGGGGGCACATAGAACTCACCTGATTAGCGGTTCCCGAAGGATACTTAAGAGCTCCGAGTTAGGTGGGTGTTAGTGGATCTGTCAAAGATCATGAATGGAACAAGGTTATAACCTACATGTTTCATCCGAAATCTATCTTATCCGAAATCTATTTCGACCGAAACCTTTCTCGGTCGAAATCTATCTCGGTAGAAATCAATCTCGGTCGAAATCTCTTTTCGACCAAAAACTACATAGTTAGAAAACATCTTTTATTAGTTAAACATTTCGTTCGAAATCTTTTGTCCGAGAACTTTTTCGTTTGAAATCTTTTGTCCGAAATCATGCCGTCCGAAAATACTTTTCGGACGAAAAGGGTTTTCGGACCATTCATCCGACTTTTCGGACGATTCAACTGTTCTTGATCTTATTCTTCATTTTCGATCCAAACTTCAATATTTTTACGTCCAAAACTTGTATCTAGCTTTCATGAAGCTAGATACATACATTTTATGCGATTCCATGCGTAAAAATCCCATCTTATGTGATAAACCCATATAAACCCTAAAACTCATTTCTTGACTTAAAGCTTAGATTCGAGCATGGTGGTTACCTATTTTCGTCTTCTCTTCGTTGCTAAACGTTCCTGAGATGGAGAGTGATGATTCCCGAGCTTTTGAGCCGTTTTCTTTGCTTTCTATCTCTAGACTCGGTTCTGTCTCTCTCTCTCTACAATCTTATGAAAATGGTGAAAGTGGAAGAAGGCTGTGGTGTTGTAGCTGAGTTGAGGCCTCCCCCTTGCCCACGGCCCATGGGCCGGCCCTGGGCCAAGCCCGCATGTTTTCTTTTTACCTTGTTTTGTTAGTCTTGACCGTTTTCTCATTTATTTGAGTTTATTAAATTTCGGGATGTTACAGTGTTAGTGTAAGAGGGAACAAGGGAGGAGAGGCCCCCTTTGGGGTGGTTCTCGGCCGAGAAGGAGGGAGATAGGGGGAAGAGGTGGTGAGGGGGTGGTAGGGTGGTGGTAGGAAGTGGTGTCGGGTGCTAGTCGTTTACCCGGTAGGATACCCGTTAAATAGAGTTCGGGTATAACTAATTTGGTTTACAATGTTTGGGTACGCGTCGGTTTCAAATGAGGTGGTCTATGTGTTCACGCCGTCTAAGTGTGTTAACGGTTTACGTCATGTGATTTTTATTAATCATACGTATTTATATATATATATTATAATGTTATACGTAAAATAATTAGTCAAGTTATCTTATTAAAAACCATCACCAACGTTGATAAAAAGTCGGGTAATCGTGCGTATTAGGTTCGGTAATTTTCCTAAATTACCACTGCTTGAAGTAAAGTGGACTTTGCTATGTGTAATGTGACCTAATTTATTATAATTAAGTCTAATGTGTTATTTTTTCACACAATTAAGTTTAAGACATCGGTATGGATTTAACCTGGAATTGTCGGGTGTCACATTATACCTTTTATGATAAATAAAAAGAATCTTTTGTTCATCAACCAATCATCAATGCAATTTATTGTTTACTTGTTACTAATTCGTCCGTTTGACCCGTTAGTGCAAATACTTGCATACCTCATTTGCAAGTATTTCAAACCCTTTGAACATGAAATCAGCAATTCATGTTTGGTTCAAGTGTACTCAATATTTGTATTTAATAACTTTTATAAAACTTTATTTTTTTAAGGTTCTTTGGGGAATTGCAAAAAACAGGAACCGGGGAACACCCCAAAAATTAACCTAAACCCTCCCCTAGCCCTACAAAAACCTAACCCCGCCCCCACCCCCACCCCACCCCACCCACTAAAAACCTAAACCATAAAGCTAAAAAAAATGGGGAACCGGCTCATCGTACCTTAAACCAGAAACCCTAAATCCTAAAGCTAAACCATGAACCCTAAAGCTAAACTCTAAAATATAAACTATAAACCCTAAAAGCTAAAAGCTAAACCCTCCCACCCACCCCCCCCCCCCCTCTCAAAAAAAAAAACCTAACCCCTCTTCCCTCTCCCACTCGCCAAAAACCTAAACCGTCCCCTTCCCCCAATATATATATTTGTTGTTCCCTTTTGAACCACCCTCATATATAGGATTTGGTTCAAATGTTAACCCACCTTTATTGAGTTACCAGACTATTTGGATTCCAATTTTGACCAAGGACCAAGTCAAAGTTAATGTTTTGGTTACAAAAACCCTTTTGAAATTGATCATATGTGAAAGAAGCTTCTTCTTCATGTTGGATGTTTTCTGTTTTTTAAATATCCAAGTGGTAAAATTGGGATATGGGATCAAATTTCTTATATTTATATTATATATCCATTTGTTTTATTCATTTATTGTTTTCAAATTTAACCCGTGAAGGGTAGATAGATCAAATGACTTTGTGGGTCATTTTGCATTCAACATTGTGTGTAAAGTGTCCTACTAATTCAAATGACTTTGTGACTGTACATATTATATCTATACGGTTGAATATTTGTCCATCAAATTGATTTATGTGAATGTATTTATCATCTTTGTTGTTTTTTTATCTCTTATAACTTATTTATATATTTGCCCTGTTATATGATGTTTCTGATTGTACATGCATTCCAGTAGAATATATGTTTACTAATTTTGTGTTTTATGTTGAAACAATAACTCTATTAGCTATTTTGATTTTGAAACAAACATTCCAGTTGCCATGAAAACAGTTTCTTCTAAACTAATGGTTAATATGTTTACATATATATGACTTCGTTTAACTTTGTAGTTTGATTTTGACTTCTCTTTAGTGAAAATATGGAATGGACTGAGCAACAAGAAATTTTCATTGATGAAATTGTGTTAGCTAGTGGGGACATGATGACCAGATTACCAGGTATTTGAGTTTTTGTAATCTGTATTAGAATGTTTTTTTCTAGTAAAAACACTTTAAATCAATTGATGTACCCAATTTCATTTGTTATTACATTAGTGTAATACCTTGTTTACCTAGTTTTTATTGGTGTAATACCCCTTGTTTCACGGTTTACATTAGTGTAATACCCCTTGTTTCGTCATTGTAATACCCCTTATTTTCATTGCTGTAATTTTTACACTAATGTAATACCCCTTGTTTTACACCAATGTAGCTACGGGTTTTCTGCAAAAAAGCTGGCGTAATTAGTGTAATGCCCCATGTTACATTGATGTAAGAGGGCCCTCTGAAAAAAAATATCCTTTTTGATGAAATTATAATGAAATTAAAGAGAAAAATGTGATAAATTTAATGGTGTAATTTTTATAAAAAAAATAACATATTATAAAAAAGTTATGAAGTTTTAAAAAAAAGGGGGTGAATCTTTTATTTTTATAAAAAAGGAAGTTAAGAGGATAAGAAAGGTAACACTTGTCACCTTCTTGTTAAATCTGATTTTATGTGTGTGTGAAATGTCCATTATACCATTTTCAGATAAAAAAAAAGATGTGGACACATGGCAAGATCTTGTTGCATCTTCTTTATTTTCACTATTGGATGATGGTTAAAAAGTTAACACACTAAGGGTGGGTTAACAAAGGAACCACACCCTATATATATATATATATATATATATATATATATATATATATATATATATAGGAGGGATCAAGAGAAAACCACAAAGTTAGACAAAAACCGAGAAAACCACTAAAAGCCAATCAAATAATGTATACATTTTTTATTTTATTTTTTAATTTATTTTTAAGTGTATTAATATAATATGAAACAATTTACCAAAAAAATATTTTACGTATTATGTTTGACGTATACATAACAATAATTTTTTTGTTTTCTGTTTACGTATACGTAAGCCAATACTTAAATGATTTTTTGGTAAAAATATGTAATATTACATTGATACTCTTATAAATAAATAAAAATAAAATAAAATAAAAAATAAATATTAGTATATGATTGGTTAAAATTAGTTTTTTAGTGGTTTTCTTTGTTTTCGCTAAACTAATTGGTTTTCTCTGGAACACTCCCCTATGTATATATACATATGAGGAACAACCTATAGCAAATATCTCATATGCATTTATGAACACAGAATAATGCATACATAAATGGATAGGTCAAAAAGGTAACAATTATATAAAATGCTATAATTGTGGATACTACCCAAGTAAAGAAAAAAGATTACAGTGTAACAAATGTTTTATACAAATAGGTTGTATATGCCTTAAAAAACTATATAATGAAAACATGAACACAAATAGTTCAACATGAGAAGGCTCAAGTGTCAACATGGAAAAATTAGCCAAATTAGAATTAGCAGTAGAATTACACAACCTCAAAATAGAAAACACAGACAACAAGATTAAGGAATTAGAAAATTATATTAAAAAGAAGAAAGAAATCCAGCAAGAGATTAGTCAAATGTCCACAGAAGACGAACATGTATATGTACAAACACAAGGATCCATGAATATGATCAATATACAATGTAGGCTTTGGCTAGTCCACACTAAATTCATTGAAGTAACAGCCTTAGTAGATATAGGATCTACAAAAAGCCTGATATCACATAGCTTAGCACCAATACAATATCATACCATAAAAAATTACCATATAACTTAGAAAGCAGAATAATTGAGAATAGATTAATCTTGATTACACACTATTTGGAACCGGTAGGAATACAATTTTTAGACTTCTCCATAAATTATAGCATATAGTACGAAATGCCACAAATAAATATAAATCCACAACATATAAAATCAAAAGATTTCGTAATAGGATTAAATTTCTTATTAGGCCTAAATGGAGCCATAACTCTAACAAAAACATTTATTACACTTAGCAAGCATATATATACGTTTCCTACAATTAGGTACAATATATCAGTGATTGTGCAAAAGCGTGGTGGACAAGGAAAACTCGAATTTCTGAAAGAAAATCACAAAAGTCAAATTCCGATTGAAAATGAAAGTATAAAATTACTCACAGAATTCTTAAACCACGAATTCGAAAAAGGTAAAGACATTACAAAAAAGTATAAATCATCGTAAAATCTTACACTTAGAAAGGGTATGATTAATTGGAGAAGATATTACAAATTCAAGGGTCAAGTACACATGTAAATTTAAATTAAAAAACTCAAACATCACGATAAGAACATCTGACATAGAATATAGTCCATTGGACAAAGAAGAATTCAAAAAACAAATACCATAAATGATAAATCAAGGGTTAACAAGAAAATTAGAAAACCCGCATAGATCAACAACCTTTATAGTAAGAAATCACAGCGAAATAAAAAGAGGAAAAACTAGAATTGTATACAATTACAAACGTTTGAACGACAATACAGAAGATGATGGATATAATATACCAAACAAAGACAGTCTATTAAACTTAATACAAAAGAAAAAAGTATTTTCCAAATTCGATTTAAAATCTAGGTATAACCAATTACAATTAGAAGAAAGTTTTAAACCCTAGACAGCCTTTACATGCTCAGAAGGACAGTATGAATGGAACGTTCTTAGTTTCGGATTAAAGAACGCTCCATCTATTTTTCAAAGATTCATGGACAACATGTTTTTAAAATATGAATTTTGTTTAGTATACATTGATGACATTCTTGTTGCAAGTGAAACTGTACAGGAACACGAGCATCATTTACAACAAGTATTCGAAGAAATTAAAAACATGGTATAGTAGTTTCAAAAAAGAAAATGGAATTATTTAAAAGATATACGTCTTTTCTTGGTCTAGAACTAGGTAATGGAAAGATAGAATTACAGTCTCACATGTCTACCAAAATTTTATACTTCCCAGAGAAATTTGAAAATTTAAAACAGATACAAGCCTTTTTGGGATTAGAAAATGTAACGTCACGAAAATCCTTAAGCAAATGATTCGGGTTGGTGGACTAACCGAACCTTTGTTAAATGTTCCAGTTAGCGGGGATTGCTGCATAAATCTTGATTCTACGAGATTAAGAGGACCAGTTAATGTCTAAGTTCGGGATCGAAGCGTACGAGGATGAAGCGTAGGGACCCGGGTGGAAGTTAGGAAGGTTTAAAAGCCACTTCAAGGACAAACCCTAGAGCCATATCGGCGCTAAGAGTGCGACGGCTGGAAAGGGGATGTTGGGAGAGAGAAGCCGGCGACGGGGGTGGTCGGACAGGAAATGGACGCAGCGGCGCTGTGGGTTTCGATCGGGGAGCTCCATAACACGTTAAGGTAATTCTTTTTACGAATTCGTTATTTATACCCAATCGTTCTATTGGTTTAGTAGGGTTTAGGGTTTCAATGGATGATTATGGATCCGATAAGGGGGCGTCGGCCGGTAGTGGCGGTGGGTGTTATTGGAGACGGCAAACAACCGCTGCGAAGGTGGTTCTCACCGGTATTCGACGATAGTGATGGCTACATATTGGTAGCGGGGAGATGTGGGTTGGAGATAGTGGTCGTAGGTCATGGAAGAGTGAACAAAGATGACAGGGACGACGGGGGGCTGGTGACAGCTTCTGTGGAAGCGGACTGTAACGGCGGTCTCGGTGGTGGTTGCCTTGGCAACGGGTGTGGTTCGATGGTGCGACGGGGCGGTTGTGTTCGATTAGGGTTTTGATCACGGTAAAGGAGACAGAACATGTGCATGGTGAACCAAGGTGAGGAAGACGAAGACAACGAGAATGAGGGTGCACGATGGAGGAAATGGAGTTGGTAACGGTAATCGGTTAGAGTTTTAACCGAGTAGGGTTTGCATGGTGGGTGTACGCACATGCATGGGAACCCGGCTTGTGTTCACGTGTGTTCGTAGAGCTTGGGCTCGATGACGGGGCGTGACAGACAATTGAGGCTAGTGTAGGGTTTTACGTCATACAAGCGTGAACTAACGTGTTGCAGAGTAGGGACGGAGGCTATCATAACCTGTGAGTTTCTAATCCTCTTCTTTTAAATGTTTTACTATTTTGGGGCTATCGTACATACTCACATGTTTTATTATACGAACGTATTACCAGATATAATTTAAACTTGAAGTGTTTTATGAGACCATTATGTAATAATGAGCTAAGGGTCGTTATGGGATCCCTAGGATGAGTGAACAAGAGTTGTGATGATCTGTGTGTGTCTTCCTGTGAGTTAGTCGGGATGAGTCGGGAATTTAGTTAAACCTGTGATAGTCATATAAGGAGGGTTAGCATAGGGAACCCGTACGTGATTCATTAACGAGTCATGTAGGTGCTAGTACGTCGTTATGCGTTATGTGCTTGGTGTTGTGTGTATTGTGTCGTTGTCCCTGTGACACGACGAGTATGGCATTGCGTGGGTCTACGTGGTGGCGTATGCTTTGGGTATATTTCTGATTGCGTGATCGTACGTTTGACAGGTTTGGGTTTCAAGCGTGAACTAACGTGTTGCAGAGTAGGGACGGAGGCTATCATAACCTGTGAGTTTCTAATCCCCTTCTTTTAAATGTTTTACTATTTTGGGGCTATCGTACATACTCACATGTTTTATTATACGAACGTATTACCAGTTATAATTTAAACTTGAAGTGTTTTATGAGACCATTATGTAATAATGAGCTAAGGGTCGTTATGGGATCCCTAGGATGGGTGAACAAGAGTTGTGATGATCTGTGTGTGTCTTCCTGTGAGTTAGTCGGGAATTTAGTTAAACCTGTGATAGTCATATAAGGAGGGTTAGCATAGGGAACCCGTACGTGATTCATTAACGAGTCATGTAGGTGCTAGTACGTCGTTATGCGTTATGTGCTTGGTGTTGTGTGTATTGTGTCGTTGTCCCTGTGACACGACGAGTATGGCATTGCGTGGGTCTACGTGGTGTCCTTAGTATGTATGGGCTATAAGCCGGTAAAGTGTTTGTGTGTCGTATAATTCCCTATTTAGAAGGAGTTGGGTAATGTGTCTAGACGTTATGAGGATACGTCTAAGTAAGCGTTGGATTACACACGTAAGTGATCTGTAAATGGTGGTGAGTCGTAGTACAAGTCCAGGTAGTGTCATATGTATATATGTTATGCTTTGTGTGCTTGCATTGCTGTTTGTGTATACGGCTAATAGTGATGTGGAGGACGGAGTCCTTCGGGGTCATCATTGTACGTGTGCTGTGTCAGTCACCGTATGGTAGATGATATAGTCACCGTGTGGTGGCTGGGTAGTCATCATAGATGACGAGTGTGTCGCTATGTTTAGCGACGGGGCCCTGTAACAAGGGTGGAGTCGAGCTTAAAACGAGTATCCCGACGGGGATAACCCTGATGAGGGTGTAGTGATGAGGTATGTATTTGCATGCTTATATATGTGTTAAATTGCATGCAAGTAATGAGTTATATTAATTGTGTATGGGATGGTATTTATGTAATAAATAGATGGAATCAATGTGGCGTGCCGAGTTAGATTGACCGTTGTGTCGGGCTGAGTACATTGTGTACAACCATTAAGTCAGTCGGGTTATGAGAGTCCTGGTTACGACTGGTAAGTCGGTGTCTAGTGGTTGGTCGAGTAAACTTGCGTATAGTTAATATAGATGGTAATTTGTGAATTACCACAGTAGTAAGCTCGATCTATGTCGGTGAGACTTACTGAGTTAAAATGGTGGGAAGAGTCTGGGGTGGTGAATCCTTTGGGATATTATAAGATAACGGGGGTTATTTATATGATAAAAATCTATACAACTATTTTCTAAGGACCAGAGGGTCTTGAGTGGAGATAAATAATAAACGAGACGAGTTGGCTTTTGTTAATTTAAACTATTAGAACTCACTCAGCGTAGCTGACTTTGTATATACGTTAGATTGTTTTGTAGGTGAGTCTGTAGGACGAGGTATCTTGGCTTGGGAGCGGGCGACTCGGGTTGGTGCGCATGCATTCGTCACGTAACGTTATGAAAATTAACGAGTTTAAAGATAATACTATTTCGAGAAAAACTTCCACTGTTTAATTAAATGAAAATTAAATGTTTTTAATGAGTTTACCCAGTAATGAGATCCAACTGTAGGGTGCCCGGTTTGGGGCCTTATAAGTTGGTATCAGAGCCCAGGTTTAAGAGAAAATGGTGTTATTAAACAAATAAAATGCCTTAACTTACACTGAAAATGGGACGAGGGTGAAACGAATGCCAGCACGAGTAACCACGAGCCAAGAGGTACGTCTTTCGAGTTGAGCTGTAATTGTTTTCCATTTGTGTAGTGTTACACTAGGTAAAGCGATTGGTGTGAGTAAGTGATTTATGGTTCCGTGTGGGATCATGATGTGTGCTATGTGTTGTAGTAGTATGTAAAACTACGTGAAGTTGTGTGATTAAATGAGACGATGATGTGAGATGAGTATTGTGGAGTTGCATTAATTGTAACTATGTGAGATAGTTTGGTTTGTCGATATGATTTAGTAATTTTGTGTGTAACCTTGGATGGTGTGAAATTGTGATAAAGATGATGACTTGCTAGATTACTGTGTGGTGTTATGTGAATTGTGTGGGATGCATGTGCATCCGGGTGTGTGAAAGATAGAAAGCTAGTGTGACTTTAACGGGGAAGGTTTAAAATCCGAGTAGTAATGTGGACCACCAAATTGCATGTGATCACCGTGATTTGGCAGTCTATGATTACTCTCATATTCTGAATTTGACGCCCATAGTAATCACTCCAGCGTTCTATCTTGAGTAGAATTAGGTGGCTAAGACAAAGCGTACGAGATTGGGCAATCGTGGAACTCTTACTAAGAGGAATGCAGATCTACAGATCAAGCCGACGACTGCTGTAGATAGAGCTGACAGTGAGGTGGGGGTGGTGTTGGCGTTTCCCGCACCAAGTGTGACTAGAGCTTCAGTCGGTGACATATCGCGTGGAGCTATGATTGGAATGACGGAATGGAAAAGGAGAGCAGTCCCAGCTATACGTGATCTTCCTCCATGATGTGGACCACAGGGTTGAGAGATCGACCACTTACGGCAGTTAAGAGAGTTCTGTTTAGGAGGAACCAGAGGAGAACACGCTAGATGCACCTGACGTGGTCTAGCAGTGATTTGGCGGGCAGTGCTCGGGATGCTCGATTGCTTGATGATTAGTTAGTATGGCAGTTATCATGAGAGATTTTGGGGTAATTTGATGTTATGACTGATTAGTCGTTTACGTGGGGTGATGATCAATTCAAATATTTATCATTTGGTTTTGACATTTATTGTGAGTCTTACCGCATGGTGATTAGAACCTAATCGATGATAATTGTGTTCGTGACGGCATATGCTCGTGTTATCAGTAGTGGAATATGTGCGGTATGGTGTGATTGTGTCATTGAATTCTAAATGATGTGAGTTAACATTAAATGTGATCTTTGTTGTGATACTAGAGCATGGTTGATTAGATGGTGTGAGTAGACTAGTATAGACATGAGTTTTGAATTTGTCTGTGTCTACGGTCTTCAGGTAGTGTCACCTATGTGTTATGTCTAGGCGACGTTTGAAGTGTAAGGGGTGTGTTGCACCTTGTGTAGTTGTTCAGGACGAGGTCCTGTGGGAAATTTTAAGTATACATCTTTAGTATGTATAAATGTTCAGGACGAGGTCCTGTGGGAAATTGTAGCTACATACCTTATGTTTAGGTATGAATGTTCAGGACCATATCCTGTGGGGAAATAAGATATTTTTATATCTTGTGTATATGAATGTTTAGGGATGTTTTGTGTCTAGGCTGAGTAGTGTGTCGTCTGGAAGTATGGGTACGACCCGTATGGGTACGACCGAGTCAACTCTGTATGAGTATATGATGACGTGTGGCAAGGGCTACCGTTGTAGTGAGTAAGAGGTAAGGTTCAAGAGTTTGTGTGTCTATAAATGACGACGTCATATTGTATGCACATAGATTTACTCAGATCTAGTAGTTCTGTGTGCACACGTGATGCTTGTTTAGAGTTTGGGGTCACTAGTACATGTGTAGAACAATGTGTGTTCTGTAGTTATGTGTGTCGGTGTGTGTCCTTGTAGTACACGCTTAGACATGCTTAGGACGGGAGGTCTGTGTGCTCAAGTATAGTATTTCTATCTTGACGATTTTCTTGACGGTTATACATCGAGGTGATGTGAGAAGTTTTGACGTCTTCCTAGATGATCGGTGAGGTGCTCTTATGAGATGCCTATGTTTGTATCTTGTAAAATCGGAGCACGAAGCCAATGGGCGGAGCTGTGAGAGTAGATTATGGAAGTGTTTACGTGGACGCTTGACCAGAAATGTTTATGATGAGATCAAGGTGATGACGCTGAAGATTTCAGCACAGAGTTAACAAAGCGACGAAGGACCTTCATGGAACACGTTCCATATGCAGGATTCAGTCGAGGTGAGATAACAGATGAATAGGGTTGTTTTCCCTGGACGAGACGACGAATTGCTGAGGCTTGTGAGCAGACGAACTTCGTGTTCATAAATTATAAATGAGACGCGGTCGGTGATCGTATGGTAATAGTAGAGCGTCAATGAGGAAAGTGAAACTCAAGAGGGGCAAGTGCAGGATTGCACTTAAGTAACTGGAAAGGAAATGCTCATGCTGATAATCATGTGACTAGCTTAAAGTGAGCTCATGTGGAGTATTCAAGTAAGGCAAGTGGTTAGCTGTCATATCAGACATGATGATGATAAGTGAGCTTTTAAGAAACAATGAGAGCTGATGAAGATGACCCTAGTGTTGGGTGTATGTACAAACTTAAGGGACGTATTGAATGCGCGATAATGAAGTAAAGAGATACTACGGTAGAGAAGTTTTGTGGAGACTAGTGTAGCTTTGCACAAGCTCCTAGAAGTCGTTAGAGAGGGCGTAATAATACCCTTATGGGTAAGGCAGTGGGCTTGAGTTTGAGAGATCATCGCAGGACGGTGATAAAGGTATGAGGCGAGAAGTATGATGCATTGATGTGTACATGGGATGAGTGGCACCAAAAGAGTTTGGATGCACCAACTGGAACGGAAGAATAAGTTATGTGGGTTTGCACTAACGCAGGATTCGAGGACGAATCCTCTTATAAGGAGGAGTAGACTTGTAACGTCCCAAAAATCCGTAAGCAAATGATTCGGGTTAGTGGAATAACCGAACCTTTGTTAAATGTTCCAGTTAGCGGGGATTGCCGCGTAAATCTTGATTCTACGAGATTAAGAGGACCAGTTAATGTCTATGTTCGGGATCGAAGCATACGAGGATGAAGCGTAAGGACCTAGATGGAAGTTAGGAAGGTTTAAAAGCCACTTCAAGGACAAACCCTAGAGCCATATCGGCTCTAGGAGTGCGACGGCTGGTAAGGGGATGCAGGGAGAGAAAAGCCGGCGACGGGGGTGGTCGGACAGGAAACGGACGTAGCGGCGCTGTGGGTTTCGATCGGGGAGCTCCATAACGCGTTAAGGTAATTCTTTTAACGAATTTGTTACGTATACTCAATCGTTCTATTGGTTTAGTAGGGTTTAGGGTTTCAATGGATGATTATGGTTCTGATAAGGGGGCGTTGGCCGGTAGTGGCGGTCAGTGTTATTGGAGACGGCAAGCGACCGCAGCGACGGTGGTTCTCAGCGGCATTCGACGGTAGTGATGGCTACATAGTGGTCGTTATGGGATCCATAGGATGGGTGAACAAGAGTTGTGATGATCTGTGTGTGTCATCCTGTGAGTTAGCATGGGAACCCGTACGTGGTTCATTAACGAGTCATGTAGGTGTTAGTACGTCGTTTTGCGTTATGTGCTTGGTGTTGTGTGTATTGTGTCATTGTCCCTGTGACACGACGGGTATGGGATTGTGTGGGTCTATGTGGTGTCCTTAGTATGTATGGGCTATAAGCCGGTATAGTGTTTGTGTGTCGTATAATTCCCTATTTAGAAAGAGTTAGGTAATGTGTCTAGATGTTATGAGGATACGTCTAAGTAAGCGTTGGATTACACACGTAAGTGATCCGTAAATGGTGGTGCGTCGTAGTACATGTCTAGGTAGTGTCATGTGTATATATGTGTCGCTTTGTGTGCTTGCATTGTTGTCTGTGTATACGGCTAATAGTGATGTGGAGGACGGAGTCCTTCAGGGTAATCATTGTATGTGTGAAGTGTCCGTCACCGTTTGGTAGATAATATAGTCACCGTGTGGTGGCTGGGTAGTCATCATAGATGACGAGTGTGTCGCTATGTTTAGCGACGGGGCCCTGTAACAAGGGTGGAGCTGAGCTTATGATGAGTATCCCGACGGGGATAACCCTGACGAGGGTGCAGTGATGAGGTATGTATTTGCATGCTTATATATGTGTTAAATTGCATGCAAGTAATGAGTTATATTAATTGTGTATGGGATGGTATTTATGTAATAAATAGATGGAATCAATGTGGCGTGCCGAGTTAGATTGACCATTGTGTCGGGCTGAGTACATTGTGTACAACTGTTAAGTCAGTCGGGTTATGAGAGTCATGGTTAGGACTGGTAAGTCGGTGTCTAGAGGTTGGTCGAGTTAATTTGCGTAGAGTTAATAAAGATGGTAAATTGTGAGATACCAGAGTAGTAAGCTTGATCTATGTCGGTGAGACTTACTGAGTTAAAATGCTGGGTAGAGTCTGGGGTGGTGAATCTTTTGAGATATTATAAGAAAACGGGGGTTATTTACATGATAAAAATCTATACAACTATTTTCTAAGGACCAGAGGGTCTTGAGTGGAGATAAATAAAAATGATACGAGTTGGCTTTTGTTAATTTAAACTATTAGAACTCACTCAGCGTAGCTGACTTTGTATGTACGTTAGATTGTTTTGCAGGTGAGTCTACAGGACGAGGTATCTTGGCTTAGGAGCGGGCGACTCGGGTTGGTACGCATGCATTCGTCAGGTAACATTATGAAAATTAACGAGTTTAAAGATAATACTATTTCGAGAAAGACTTCCGCTGTTTAATTAAATGAAAATTAAATGTTTTTAATGAGTTTACCCAGTGATTAGATCCAACTGTATGGTGCCTGGTTTCGGGCCTTACAGTAAACTATGCTAGAAAGTTTATCCCAAATCTTTCAAAATTAGTAGGTCCACTATATAGTAAAACTACCAAAAATGTACAAAGATATTTTAATACATAAGACATTAAATTAGTTTAAAAAATCAAAAATGTTGTCAAACTATTGGTCCACTAGAATTACCTCTAGTTACATATTATATGATAGTTGAAACAGATGGGTACAAAGACGAATGGGGAGCCATACTTCTCTGCAAACCAAATAAATACAGCCCCAAACTAGAAGGAAAAATTTGTGCATATTCCAGTGGAAATTTTCAAAACAGGACAAATTGGACAAGCATAGATTTTGAAATACAAGCATTAATTTATGCTTTAGAAAAATTTAAAATCTTTTTACATAAAGAATTTAAAGTTCGAATAGATTGCGAAGAAATCGTGAAGTTTGTAAAAAATGACCAAAGAAAGAAAATGAATAGAACCCAATGGGTCAATTTACAAAATATTATTCAAGGTCAGGGATACACTATAAATTTTGAACATATTAAAGGAAAGAATAATGGGATAGTTGATATGTTATCTAGAAACATTAACAAATTGTTATTTCCAGATGGACAGGAAAAATAAAGGAAAAGCAAAGTTAATACAGCCAAATAAAACAATTTCTCCTATGAGTATTTCCTCAGAAGAAGAACAAACAGAAAGAGTTATACATACAGAAAAGTTTATGAGTCAAGCAATCCGGGCAGAAAAAATACATAGTACCAGACAATTGCCTAGATCGACAATAGGCTTAAACAGTATCTCTCAGTTTTACAGCCCATCATACAGTCAAAATCTAGTATACACAAAATCAAACAACACACAGTATGGACAAAGGTTTGATGCCTATTCAAAACATACACAAGATACACAAAGTATAGTCATGACATTCGGAACTTAGGCCTTGCAAAGGTGTAATGATCCTAGTAAAAAGTTTCGCCCAAATATTGGGATGATGTTAACAGATAAGCAGCAATGATTACTAGACAACCTATGGCATATTTAAACCATGCCAAATGCTTCAAGTTTGAAAGTTCAAATTCTAAACGCTTTGAGCATTTATTTTTACGAACAAAGCTCTAAGAATCCTGAAAAACAACAGCCCAGATTTACCCATTACATAATTTTTCGAGAAACAAAAATTGGAATTTTCAACAAATGGTAAACGGTGAAAAAATATATACAATGTCCTAACCCAATCTACAAAGGCTTTCATACTTTTCCAGAAGCTTTGAAAACAGCAAGAGAACATTTTGGTATAAACAGTTTTTACATTAAGCCTGAAGAGGTTCAAACATTTGCTGATATTGCAAAAACTAATCCAGAACAAACAATTAAAGCTCAAGAAAATGTTATTTCAAAACTTCAAAAACAGCTTATACAACAAGGACAAGATACACAATCAATACAAGTTCAAATTGAAAATGAACTATTCAAACAAAGGGTGGCGATTCTAGAAGCAAAAAATAAACATTTGGTACAAAGACTCAAGAAAAAGGAGAAAAAGGAAGAGACAATTATAAACAGAAATTTTGATTCCTTCAAAACAAGAATTCTTGATACACCGTGGTGTTGGAGCACTTATGTGTGACAAACACTCTGGATACTGTCTCTGCTTTTGTAACTGTTCTTTGTACTTGTATTTTGTAGTTCAGTTTTTGTATGTACTGGTTATCGAATTGTAATCATGTCTGTAAGTACTTAGTAGTGTAGAAGCATGTTTTTGTAACTATAGATAAAATTCTATGTATCGGTGTACTTAGCTAGTATGCAGGAGGGTGTTCCTGCGTACTTAGCTTGTACACCAGATTGGTGATGCGTACTTAGTAAGTACGCAAGGCTTTTGCCCTGCGTACTTATCAAGTACGCATGACCAATGACATGCGTACTTAGCTAAGTACGCAGGTATTGTTCCAACCCCTATAAATTGAGATGATGGCCTCATTTGTAGGTGGAACTTCTGGAACAAGGTTGAGAGGTGTTCGGGCGGGATGAGCTCTCCCGCCCCTGGATGGTGAGCGTAGACGAGAGATGTGTACTTCTTCGGTATGTAATGTGATATGACTTATTTGTTATGGATTACGTATCTTTTTTGTGTCGATTCTCTTGTTTTATGCTTTTGGTTTCTCTATCTGTCTGTTCTTCGTTCCCACACGAATCAGCGATCAGGTCCGTGTTTTTCCGCTGCGCGACGAGGCTCCTAGGACCTACAAGTCTTGTATTAGTCGTTTGTGAATGTTGTTAAGTGTTGTGCGCACTTAGCAAGTGCGCAGGGTATGTAACTTGCGTACTTAGTAAGTACGCATGAACAAAGTATGCGTACTTGCTAAGTACGCAAGAAGAAGTTCATGCGCACTTGATAAGTGCGAAGGTTATAGGTCTGTTGCTATATATAGTCGTTTCTTGTAGTTGACAAGTACGATCTCACTTGTAACTTGTAATCGGATGTGATTGATAATAGAAGAAGTTCTCTTGTTTGTTGTCGGTTTACTTGTTGTGTTTGATTTTCCAACTAGTCACAGGCATTTCGCACCCTGTTCGACTAGTCACACACTTGCACGATACGATCCGAGACACTCGGGGACCTACAAGTGGTATTAGAGACATTGCTCTTGATTTCGAGTGTTGTGAGTGTGTTAGGAGGATTTTCGACACATTTGGTAGCCTTTTTACTTGAAAAAGTGACCGATTTTTGTAATAAAACAGGCCTGCTCTTTAGCGATGTTTTAGAAGCACAAATCCTTCAAAATTCGACTCTTTTGAATCTTTTTTGAGTATTTTGATAATCAAGGGTTTGTTAGAATCAAGTTTCTAACCTTTTGGGTGGATCAATTTCGTCATAACATCAACATTTGAAGATTTGAGCTTTTTCAGGTGACCGAAAAAGTTGGTAGAGCAGGTTGAAAAAGTGAATTACGTACTTACCTGATTTGGCAAAATCTCACCTGTTCCTACGTACTTGCTAAGTACGTAAGACCAAGTTGCTGTGTACTTAATTTTGTTCCTGCGTACTTAAGGCTAAATTGTTAAGTGCGCAAGACCACTCTCATAAGTACGCAAGTTGTGCAGAATTTCTGTTTTTTGACTAAGTTTCACACCATGTCGAACATTCAGAACATAAGTTGTGTGCTTAATTATGACAACGAGATAGGGACTCCACAAAAACCACCAAAGCTGCTTAATGTAAATGATTACTCTAATTGGAAAGCACGTTTTGAGGAGTATGTCTCGTACACTGATTCCACCATGTGGATACCCATCCTTGAGGGGTACAAACATCCAACACACTTGTTTCTTGAAGAAACTGTACCCAAACCCATCTCCAGACTTACAGAAGAAGAGAAGAAGACTTATGACCTAGAAAAGAAAGCACATGGTTCCATAACTATGGCACTGACTAGAGATTTATTTCATAGTTTCAGAGGTTATGATACTTTGAAAGATCTTTGGAAGGCTCTGTAGAAGAGGTTCGAGGGTAACAGTAACGTCAAGAAGAGCAAGAGGGAACTACTGAGGAAACAGTATGAATGCTTCAGATACTTGGAAATGAATCTATTAATGAACTTATTTCAAGATTCTATCACTTGAATACTGAGCTAAAGTCTTATGAACTAAAATATCTTGATGACAAGTTGGTGGAAAAGTATCTTGATTCATTACCACCAAAGTTTGACATGTATACTACCCTACTGAGAGAGAACCCAAAATTTTATAAGATGACAATTGATGAAGCAATAGGGAAGGTTCAACCCCATGACATGAACCTGAAGAAGAAAGAAACCTCTAGAAGACCTCAGATTCAAGATCCATCAATGTACTATGGGGGTTCTTCCACAGCAAAGTCATCGGGTTCTAGAATTGCTTAGTTCTCAGGGAATCCTACTCAGGATGAAGAAAATTCTAATGGTTGTAGTGGTCATACCTGTTTTGCTGCATCGGGATCTGGTTCATATCATAAACATTCCTCAAGAGGTCCTACATCTACTTCTTCAACTCACCAAACTGCTATTACCAAAATTGCTGAAGATCATGTGGCATTATTCTCATCATGTATACTTGCCTGACTGATCCTGAAACTATTGAAGAAGATTTCAACCAAGTGGATCCAGATGACATGGAGGATATGGATAATAAGTGGAATATGGCCATGATTTTAAGAAGGGCGAAGCAGTTTTTGAACAGAACTGGTAGAAAGTTTATCGGTTGGCATTCAAATGCTAAGGTAGGATTTGATAAGTCGAAGGCAAAGTGCTACAAGTGTCAGAACTTTGGAAACTTTACAAGAAAATGTCAAAAGGATAAAGGACCAGCTTCAGGTTTCACTCGACCGAGTCTGAGAAATAACCAGAACTTCAACAATCGGCACAACCACAGTCAGAGTCAAGGAGCATCGTCCAATGCATTGGTGGTTCAGCAGGATGATAGTTTTGACTGGGATTACACTTGGAAAATGCCATTATTTCACAAACCTAGCTCGGGTTAATGGCAGAAATTGTTTAAATGATGGAAGCTGAGGAACGGGAAGCAGCTGCTGCTGATCAAGCAAAATCTGCACTTACTCAAATGGCCATTGGAGAAGCGTCAAGTTCTTCAACTGAGGTAGATTCTAATTCTTTTACTGTTGTTTCTTGTTCTAAATGTTTAGTCTTGAAGGACAAGAATGACCAGATCCATGATCAACTCGAACCTCTATGTAGGACAGCTCTAAATTACAAAGAGAATGAAAAACGTTTCAAAGATTCAATTGAAAACCTTAAGAAAGAAAGACATGAGTTTTCAATTTAAATCTGTGAACAATAGTTTCATTTAGACGTTGCCTACAAGGGGTTGGAGAAAAGAAATGTTGAGATCGCCAAAAGTCAATCAACATCAACATCAATTAGGAAAAAAATTTCAAGAAAACATAGACAAAAATTACACCCCCAAAAGTCAATAAACATCAGGTCAAGCACAAGATGATGTTCATGTTCACCAAACTCCTCCTATTGCTCATCAAGTTGAATTATCTACATCCAAAACCAGAGAGCCTTAGAGGAGGGTTTACAAAGGAAGAAGAGTTTGCTTTCACTATGGTACAGTCGGTCACATCATAGTGAACTGTCCTGAAAATAATCAAGGGAAACGGCCAATTTTCCCACAAAAGGCTGAACTCCCTAAGACACCACCAATGAAGCAACCCAAAAGCCCAAGACCAAAAGTGGTGAAACCACCGGTAAAGCAAATGGTTAAGCCTCCAGCAAAACATGTGGCTGAACCATCTATTCCAAAATGGGAAAAGCAACCTGCTAATCCCCGTGTATTTACCTCCGGTAGTACACAAACTAGTGAGAAGCCTGTGGTGAAACTCTCTAAGCCACAAAGGAGAAGAAGGAATAAGAGATTTAGAAAACTTGAACAACAGCTAGCTCGTTGTCGACCAGGTGAAGCATCTACCAGTTCACCTGTTGTTGACGATAGCAAGCCTGTCGTTCAAAAGAAACAAAAGAAAAGATCCTGGAGGAAGAAAACCAAAAGTTCTCAATCCTCTGATTCCAAATCTCTAAAAGATTCACCAATTTTTTACAATCATGATTGCGAGTTAATTGAGGTTGTATATTTTGAGAAAAACGGACTACCCAAGACCACAATGGCTTAGGTCTCCAAAACTAATTAAGTTCTTTTGACTCATGCAGAGTCACCCAAAGGGAACTACTGCTCACCATTGGTATGTGGATAGTGGATGCTCCCGACACTTGATAGGCAACATGGCCCTGCTTCAAGATGTTAAACCATTCAGAGGCGGCTGTGTGTCCTTTACGCGGAGAAGGGTGGTAGTATTACTTGTCAAGGCGTGGTTTCTAATGGATGTATTAGCTTCGACCACGTCAACTATTGAGAGCAGCTAAAGCATAACATGTTGAGGGTTTCTTAAATGTGTGACAAGGAGCATCGTCCAACGCATTGGTGGTTCAGCAGGATGATAGTTTTGACTGGGGAGTACACTTGGAAGATGCCATTATTTCACAAACCCAGCTTGGGTTAATGGCAAAAATTGTTGAAATGATGGAAGCTGAGGAACGGGAAGCACCTGCTGCTGATCAACCAGAATCTGCACTTACTCTAATGGCCATTGGAGAAGCATCAAGTTCTTCAACTGAGGTAGATTCTAATTCTTTTGTTGTTGTTTCTTGTTCTAAATGTTTAGTCTTGAAGGACGAGAATGATCGGATACATGATCAACTCAAACCTCTACGTAGGGCAGCTCTAAATTACAAAGAGAATGAAAAACGTTTCAAAGATTCAATTGAAAACCTTAAGAAAGAAAGATATGAGTTTTCAATAAATATCAGTGAACAAAAGTTTAATTTAGACGTTGCCTACAAGGGGTTAGAGAAAAGAAATGTTGAGATCGCCCGACTGCAAAATGAGATCCTGCAGTTAAGTGGCAAACTTGAGAAGTTGAACAACTCTCGCTTTGTGGTGGAACACTACGAATCCGTTGTAGGAAAAGTGAATGGAAAAGGTTTAGGTACTAATGTCATTCCTCCACCAGTAAGCGGCAAGTTTGTTAACGGGCCAGTCGACATTGACTTGTCATGTTTAGATGAATCCTCAAGTAAGACTGATTCAGCTTCCGATGACGAGTTCTATTCTGATGAAGGCTCTGAGGACACCAAAGTTGAGGGTGTTGTCTCAAAGGAGTTGATTGGTGAACATAAAGTTGAGAAAAACATTGTCACTGACCGTACAATTGTATTTTAACTGAACCTGATACAATTGAGTCCAATGATAAATTGAAAATGATGCTTTTTGGCGGTTTCAAGTCTATAAAGCAAGTAAAGAAAGAATCTTTTGCTAATCAGTTAGGAAAAAAATGTCAAGAAAGCATTGACAAAACTTACACCCCCAAAAGTCAATCAACATCAGGTCAAGCACAAGATGATGTTCATGTTCACCAAACACCTCCTATTGCTCATCAAGTTGAATTATCTACATCCAAAACCAGAGAGCCTTAGAGGAGGGTTTACAAAGAAAGAAGAGTTTCCTTTCACTGTGGTACAGTCGGTCACATCATAGTGAACTGTCCTGAAAATAATCAAGGGAAACGGCCAATTTTCCCACAACAGGCTGAACTCCCTAAGACACCACCAATGAAGCAACCCAAAAGCCCAAGATCAAAAGTGGTGAAACCACCGGTAAAGCAAATGGTTAAGCCTCCAGCAAAACATGTGGCTGAACCATCTATTCCAAAACGGGAGAAGCAACCTGCTAATCCCCGTGTATCTACCTCCGGTAGTACACAAACTAGTGAGAAGCCTGTGGTGAAACTCTCTAAGCCACAAAGGAGAAGAAGGAATAAGAGATTTAGAAAACTTGAACAACAGCTAGCTCGTTGTCGACCAGGTGAAGCATCTACCAGTTCACCTGTTGTTGACGATAGCAAGCCTGTCGTTCAAAAGAAACAAAAGAAAAGATCCTGGAGGAAGAAAACCAAAAGTTCTCAATCCTCTGATTCCAAATCTCTAAAAGATTAACCAATTTTTTACAATCATGATTGCGAGTTAATTGAGGTTGTATATTTTGAGAAAAACGGACGACCCAAGACCACAATGGCTTGGGTCTCTGTCACACCTCGACCGATGGCGGAATCATCGGGGCGGGACATGTAGACTGTTCATAAGCACAAGGTTGACTAAATTGAATATATTAAACGTCAAATTTTATTGCAAATAATCCAAACATAACCAAATCCAAGATAGAACAAAATTGAAATACATAGAGTTCTTTTATTTAAATTAACTAAGTCCAATCCTGTGTGTAGCACATCTTGAACAATCTCACACGTTAGAACCTGAAACATGAATAAAACAAAGTCAACTAAAAAGTTGGTGAGTATAACACAGGTTTGTATATAGATAGCATATAGTTGTAAAACAAATCCTTACATAACATGATAAATAAGGCATGTATGGGGAGCAACTATTGTGTAACCATGTACAATCAAACCTTTGTAACTAACATGCAAAAATTGTGTTGTCGGTATCAATCACCCCAATCTGGGTGGGTTTGTCAGACTCAATAGATCTATCATTGAAAACCGTCAGCTTGTATAGTTAATGATTGCACATAATCGCATACAAAGGTTAGCACACCTAGCACTCGGGCATAAAGCTCAAATTGCACACATGAATGTAAATAGGATTTGTACTTGTGTTGTTTGTGTAAATGTAACGTGTAATTTGAATAATGTTCATGTTTCACCCCAAAAGTGTAAAAGAGTAAAAGGGGCTATGAAATACTCACTTGGTTTCGAAGGCGTAGCTAACAAAGATACTAGATAGAATAAGGATCCTTAAAATGCACAAGTTAACCTAAGGAGTAATGTATATGGTATTAATAGTGTGCACCAATGTTTAAGTCTAAAGTTGCATTTGGACTTGTGTAATAAGGTCATTGATTTGTAATTGGAGGTATTGAATAAAATATATAAAGTTTGAAAGAGTATTTTTAGAACATTTTGATTAAGGTTTGAGTTTAAATAATTAAATAAATATTGTAAATAATTATTGTTTATGAAAACATTCTAAGTATTAGTTATAAGTTAGTATAATTAATTAATCGTTTTTGTTTAAATATAAATTAAATAAATAATCATTTTATTTATTTATTTATAAAATGTAACTTAACCATTTAAATACTTTTTAAATGAAAGGTTTAACACTAATTGTAAATAAAATTTTATAAACTTTAAATAATTAATTTTTCCATTTATTAAATATTTGTTCTTTCTAAATAAGATTAAATGCAATTTTATAAAATTCAACTATTTTTATTTTGTAATTCAATTAGAATATTTGTGGTTTGAAAAATATATAAAATTTATAATTCTGCCAAGATTTTAACTCACACACGACCGTGCCTGGGAAGGGCACGATCGTGCTCGAACCACGGGCGCGACCATGCTAATCATGGCGTGACCGTGTTGATCAAACAGAGGGCTTAAACTAATTAAATCGTTAGGCACGACCGCGCCTTGGCCAGGCACGATCGTGTCTATGATTTCAAGACACGACTGAGATTAGCCAAAGGGCATGATTGGGTCTGGACAGGAGGACACGACCGCGTTGGTAATCGGCGCGACCGCGTCTAATGAGGCACGATCGCGCTAGATGATTAGCGCGACCGTGTCTCTTCCAAAACAGACACGAAATGACTGATTTTTTATATTGTTATTGTTGGGAATCATAGGGCTTTTATCTACCGTGCTATTACGAGTCTTGTTATATAGATTAATTGTATGTAAGTTATGTTTAGAACTGGGTTCGATTAAATCATTTTTGAACAAAACTCAGATTCGGGTTTCGTACTAATTCTATATTGAGAACCAGAATTAATATGGGGCTTTTGATCTGTAGGCTAAATACACTGTGGAAAGAGTTTCAATTACCCGGATGGACGACGAATTGATAGATGACGGTAGGAAGGAGTTCCGGCGTCGACGAGTTCGGTGTCCGGCGTCTTCCACTGCACTTCCGGCTAAACCAGTGTGTTCAGGGGTTTCAGAGAGATTCTATGGAGCGATTGATCGAGGGAATTACACTTTAGAATAGGAGGATTTTGTTTCAAGTGAATGATTTTAGTTTTCTTTGAGATGAATCGATTTCTGTTGTCAGTTGTTACGATTGATAATATTATTGTCTTTGATAACGAAAGTGAAACGTATATCGGTTACGAAACTCGACGTTTCTCGCGTTTATAACTGATTTTACGTTTCAACTGATACTAGGCGCGACCGTGTTAAGGCACCAGGCGCGATCATTCCAAAGCAAGTCGCGCGACCGTGCCAAAGCACTCGGCGCGACCGTGCCGGAACGAGGCGCGACCGTGCCGGAATGAGGCGCGACCGTGACTATTAGGGTTTCTTGTAAATTTTCAACATCAGACCTTGTAACTTTGGTCTTTGACATATTTGCATAAATAGATACTTATGTAGTGTTTTAGTAGGTTATAACCGTGTAAAATTTGCGGGTTAACATTGAAATATAATACTTAATTGATGGTATGAATAGAACAAAACGGTGCACTAGAACTTGGTTCAAAGTGCATTACATTGAATTTGAAATACGGATACTAAAAAACAGAAATGTTACAGTCTCCCCATGTTGAGGGAATTTCGTCCCGAAATTTAGTTAGAGGAGACTACAGCATCGATAAAAAGGTGGGGGTACTTGAGCTTCATTTGGTCTTCTCGTTCCCAAGTGAATTCAGGACCACGCTTAGACTCCCAACGGACTTTGACAATAGGAATACGACTTCGCTTGAGTTACTTGATTTCACGATCCATAATTTCTATTGGTTTCTCAACGAAGTGCATCATTTCATCAATGTGCACGTCATCAATCGGTATATGGAGATTCTCATCGGCGAGACATTTCTTCAGATTTGATACATGAAATGTAGGATGCACATTGCCAAGAGATGGAGGTAACTCGAGTTTGTAAGCCACTTTCCCAATCCTTTCAAGGATTTTGAATGGACCAACATAGCGAGGGGCTAATTTGCCTTTCTTTCCAAAGCGGATCACACCCTTCCACGAGGACACCTTAAGAAGAACAAGGTCACCGACTTGAAATTCCAAGGGTTTTCGTCGTTTATCGGCATAACTCTTTTGCCGACTTCTCGCTGTTCGGATGTTGTCACGGATTTGAATAATCTTGTCGGATGTTTCTTGAATTAGCTCGGGACCGGTGATTTGTGCTTCACCAATCTCGTTCCAACAGATAGGAGAACGACACTTGCGACCATAAAGAGCTTCGAATGGAGCCATGTTAATACTCGTGTGGTAGCTATTATTGTAGGAGAACTCAATGAGGGATAAATGTGAATCCCAATTGCCACCAAAATCGATTACGCAGGCTCTAAGCATGTCTTCAAGCGTTTGGATTGTACGCTCGGTTTGACCATCAGTTTGGGGATGGTAAGCCGTGCTCAAATCTAATCGTGTGCCAAGAGCGGTTTGGAGAGATTGCCAAAATCGAGAAGTGAACCGGGCATCTCGATCAGATATTATATTCAAGGGAACACCATGACGGCTCACGATTTCATCAATGTAAATTCGGGCTAGTTTCTCAACCCGATAGTCTTCACGGATAGGCAAGAAATGAGCAGATTTGGTGAGACGATCAATAATCACCCAAATGCTATCATAACCACTCGAGGTGCGAGTGAGCTTGGTAATGAAATCCATAGCTAAGTTTTCCCATTTCCACACGGGAATTTCTGGTTGTTCAAGTAAACCAGAAGGACGTTGATGTTCGGCTTTGACTTTGGAGCAGGTTAAACATTTGGCAACATAATGAGCAATGTTCTTCTTCATACCGGGCCACCAATATTGTTGGTGAAGATCTTGGTATATTTTATCCGCACCAGGATGAATAGAATAACGAGTCTTGTGAGCCTCGTTCATGAGAAATGTACGGAGATCATCGCGATCGGGAACCCAAATACGGTTCAAGTAATAAAGTAAGCCATTTGGTTTAGATTCAAGCAGAAGTTCAACACCACACGACATTTCCTCGTACATGTTACACTCGGTGACTGAGACGTGTTGAGCTTCTAAGATGCAGTTTTGAATGTCGGTTTGAATTCTAACACATTAAAGCATGACATGGTTCTTTCTACTCAAAGCGTCGGCTACAACATTCGCTTTGCCGGGATGGTAACGAATCTCGCAGTCATAGTCGTTAAGGAGTTCAACCCAATGTCGTTGCCTCATATTGAGTTCCTTTTGATTGAAGATGTGTTGGAGACTTTTGTGGTCGGTGAACACCATGCATTTCGTGCCATAGAGATAATGTCTCCAAATCTTTAGTGCAAATACGACCGCACCGAACTCAATATCGTGCGTCGTATAATTCTTCTCATGAATTTTAAGTTGCCTTGATGCATAAGCGATTACCTTGCCTCGTTGCCTGAAAACACAACCGAGACCTTGGTTGGAGGCATCACAGTAAACAACTAGATCATCATTCCCTTCAGGGAGGGTCAATATAGGAGCATTGCACAACTTTTGCTTGAGGGTTTGGAAAGCTTCTTCTTGTTTTGGTCCCCATTCATAAGTCTTACCCTTGTGGGTCAAAGCGGTAAGGGGGACAGCAATTTTAGAGAAGTTCGAGATGAAACGACGGTAATATCCCGCAAGACCAAGAAATGAACGAACTTCAGTAGGGGTCTTCGGGGTATTCCAATTCTTAACCGTTTCGATCTTAGCAGGGTCAACATGAATACCCTTGTCGTTGACAATGTGACCAAGAAATTGAACTTCTTTTAACCAAAATTCACATTTGGAGAACTTGGCATATAGTTGTTCTTTCTTCAAGAGATCCAAAATCAATCTAAGATGTTGCTCATGATCAGCTTTAGTCTTGGAATAGATTAAGATGTCATCGATGAAAACGATCACGAACTTATCAAGGTACGGTTTGCACACACGATTCATGAGGTCCATGAAAATTGCGGGTGCATTGGTTAGTCCAAAAGGCATAACCATGAACTCGTAGTGACCATACCTTGTTCGGAAGGCAGTCTTTGGAATATCGTCTTCTTGCACACGGAGTTGGTGGTAACCAGATCGAAGATCAATCTTTGAGAAGCAAGTAGAACCTTGAAGTTGATCAAAGAGGTCATCATTTCTAGGCAAAGGATAACGGTTTTTGATAGTAAGCTTGTTGAGTTTGCGGTAGTCAATACACATGCGAAATGATCCATCCTTCTTCTTGATGAATAAGACGGGTGCACCCCACGGTGAATGACTTGGACGAATGAATCCCTTGTCTGAGGGCTCTTGAAGTTGACTTGCAAGTTCTTGCATTTCAGAAGGTGCAAGACGGTATGGAGCTCTAGCCACGGGGTTAGCTCCGGGCACCAGATCAATGCAAAATTCTACTTGACGAACGGGTGGAAGACCGGATAAGTCTTCGGGGAATACTTCAGGAAAATCTTGGATAATAGGGATATCTTGAATACTATTCTTTTTAACATCCTTTTGAACGATATGGGCCAAAAAGGCCACGTACTTCTTTCGTAAGTACTTTTGAGCAGTAGTGCATGACATTAATTTAAGCCCTTTGCAAGGCTTTTCACCAAAGACTCTCAACGTTTCTCCCGATGGTAGAGGTATTCGAATACACTTCTCAAAGCAAATGAATTCGGCATGATGATTCGATAGCCAATCCATGCCTATGATGATATCAAAGCTCCCTAGTGGCATTGGAACAAGGTTGATTGGGAATGTGTGATCATTAAGTTCTAAAGAGCAATCATAGATAATGGACTCAATTGTAAGGGAGTCACCATTTGCTACTTCAACGGTGAAGGTTTTCTCTAATTGGGATCATGTCTTTGCAAGTAAGGGTTCAAAATTAAGTGACACGAAACTTTTATCAGCACCAGTATCGAATAAAATGGAGGCATATTGACTATTAACAAGAAACGTACCATTGACCACGTCATTGTTGGCTTGAGCTTCATTGGCGTTTATGTTGAAAGCACGCCCACGAGCTCCACCTTGTCTAGCATTGACCAACTTTGGGCATTGATCACGGAAATGGTTTGGGTTGCCACACTCATAACATGCTCGCCCATTTGCAATAGCGGGTACACCTTGATTAGCCATTTGGGTGTTGGTTTGGTTTGGTAGATTGACTTGGCCCGCAAGAGCTTTGGTCCTACAAACATTAATTGTATGGCCATATCTCCCACAATAAGTACAAAGGCGACATGGGATGCTTTGGGGATGATGGTAGTTGCAGGTGGCACAAAGTGGGTAGATTCGAACATATGACTTTTTGACTGGTGCTTGAATCATAGGTGCAGCTTGGTTAACAGGAAAAGCAGGAGTGACCACAGCATAGTTTCTAGTCTTCCTTTTCCTATTATTGCGGGAGGGTTCAGTTGTGGCTTCTTTGTTGTGGGTAGGAGGGGTTATAGTGTCAGAAACTTTCTTGGTACCCTGTTTAGTAAGTGTTCCCGCTTTCACATGGTTATCAGTTAAGGTGGCGGACAAACGGATGGCATCTTCAAGTGTTGCGGGATTCCTTCCTAGGACAGTATCTTGAATTTGCCTAGGTAGTCCCCCAATATACTTTTCAATACAGCGGGACAGAGGAGTGACCATGTGGGGCACAAGAAGACTCAACTCATGGAACCGAGTTGTGTATGCCAAGTTTTCACCACTATCTTGGGCAAGATCCCAAAATTCGGCTTCAAGTTTCTTTACTTCATTTCGAGGACAGAATTCCTCGGTCGTTAACCTTTTAACCTCATCCCAAGGTAAGGCCATTGCCACATCCACACCTCGATTTCTCTTCTCCCCATTCCACCACGTGAGTGCCCGTTTTTGTAGGACACTTGTGGCATGACGAACACAGAGGTTGTTGGGGCAGTCACTATTGAGAAAAGTATTCTCAATGCTTTCAAACCATTTAAGGAGTCTGGTAGCTCCTTCGGTACCATAGAATTTGAGGGGATTTCACGAGTTGAAGTGCTTGAAGGTGCATTGGGATGGGTTGTTACCACCATTTCCACCATTACCACCATTTCCACTATTGCTACCATTACCACCGTTGTTGCCATTGGTGGCACTATTAGCTTGTGTGAGTTGTGTCACGAGTTGTGCAAGAATAGCAGCAATGTCGGTATTGGTGTTGGCGGCGGGAGCACGACGAGGAGGCATTCTACAGATTTTCACAAGACAAGAAAAGATGTAAGAACTCATGAGAATTGTTTGGATTTAATAGAATAAGATAATCAAAATAAATAGAGAATCATAGTTTGGATTGTACTCAAATAGTGATAAAATCACTCGAATACTATGACACATTATGGTTAATTTAAACTTATATAATTTTCAAGGAGACATGCTTTAGCCTATAAGTAAACACTCATCTCGGGAATTCCTAGGAAAGCATACGGGTCCCTCGGTTGATTGGGATTTATGCGAAATGCTTTCTTAGACAGAAAACCCAAAATACAGGTGTCACTCTTCCAGATTGCACGTGTCCTCAAATAATCAACAAAGCTTAAAAACCTTAACGAGGAAATAAAGAAAATTTATAGATTTTGCTTCATGAAGTTTCCAAATGCTTAAAAGTTAAAAATAGAGAAGAAGATAAGAATATTATGAGGTTTTTAGGATATAGGAAAGGATATTGTTTATTTAATTTATTATTTAAGTATATATTAATAAGTCATGGTTTTTTAATAAATAAGTCATCAAATAAAATAATAACTAATCATAGTAAGCATGTAACACAAAGCATGTAACACATAACATGTAGCACAGAACCCCATAAACATGAAGCATGGCATAAGTGGGTGTCCTATAGTTATAGTCTAGGTCAAGGTGTCTAATAACCTAATTCCCTATAACCAAGGCTCTGATACCAATCTGTCACACCCCGACCGATGACGGAATCATCGGGGCGGGACATATAGACTGTTCATAAGCACAAGGTTGACTAAATTGAATATATTAAACGTCAAATTTTATTGCAAATAATCCAAACATAACCAAATCCAAGATAGAACAAAATTGAAATACATAGAGTTCTTTTATTTAAATTAACTAAGTCCAATCCTATGTGTAGCACATCTTGAACAATCTCACACGTTAGAACCTGAAACATGAATAAAATAAAGTCAACTAAAAAGTTGGTGAGTATAACACTGGTTTGTATATAGATAGCATATAGTTGTAAAACAAATCCTTACATAACATGATAAATAAGGCATTTACGGGGAGCAGCTATTGTGTAACCATGTACAATCAAACCTTTGTAACTAGCATGCAAAAATTGTGTTGTCGGTATCAATCACCCCAATCTGTGTGGGTTTGTCAGACTCAATAGATCTATCATTGAAAACCGTCGGCTTGTATAGTTAATGATTGCACATAATCGCATACAAAGGTTAGCACACCTAGCACTCGGGCATAAAGCTCAAATTGCACACATGAATGTAAATAGGATTTGTACTTGTGTTGTTTGTGTAAATGTAACGTGTAATTTGAATAATGTTCATGTTTCACCCCAAAAGTGTAAAAGAGTAAAAGGGGCTATGAAATACTCACTTGGTTTCGAAGGCGTAGCTAACAAAGATACTAGATAGAATAAGGATCCTTAAAATGCACAAGTTAACCTAAGGAGTAATGTATATGGTATTAATAGTGTGCACCAATGTTTAAGTCTAAAGTTGCATTTGGACTTGTGTAATAAGGTCATTGATTTGTAATTGGAGGTATTGAATAAAATATATAAAGTTTGAAAGAGTATTTTTAGAACATTTTTGATTAAGGTTTGAGTTTAAATAATTAAATAAGTAATGTAAATAATTATTGTTTATGAAAACATTCTAAGTATTAGTTATAAGTTAGTATAATTAATTAATCGTTTTTGTTTAAATATAAATTAAATAAATAATCATTTTATTTATTTATTTATAAAATGTAACTTAACCATTTAAATACTTTTTAAATGAAAGGTTTAACAATAATTATAAATTAAATTTTATAAACTTTAAATAATTAATTTTTCCATTTATTAAATATTTGTTCTTTCTAAATAAGATTAAATGCAATTTTATAAAATTCAACTATTTTTATTTTGTAATTCAATCAGAATATTTGTGGTTTGAAAAATATATAAAATTTATAATTCTGCCAAGATTTTAACTCACACACAACTGTGCCTGGGAAGGGCACGATCGTGCTCGAACCACGGGCGCGACCATGCTAATCATGGCGTGACCGTGTTGATCAAACAGAGGGCTTAAACTAATTAAATCGTTAGGCACGACCGCGCCTTGGCCAGGCACGATCGTGTCTATGATTTCAAGACACGACTGAGATTAGACAAAGGGCATGATTGGGTCTGGACAGGAGGACACGACCGCGCTGGTAATCGGCACGACCGCGTCTAATGAGGCATGACCACGCTAGATGATTAGCGCGACCGTGTCTCTTCCAAAACAGACACGAATTGACTAATTTTTTATATTGTTATTGCTGGGAATCATAGGGCTTTTATTTACCGTGCTCTTACGAGTCTTGTTATATAGATTAATTGAATGTAAGTCATGTTTAGAACTGGGTTCGATTAAATCTTTTTTGAACAAAACTCAGATTCAGGTTTCGGACTAATTCTATATTGAGAGCCCTAATTAATATGGGGCTTTTGATCTATAGGCTAAATACACTGTGGAAAGAGTTTCAATTACCCGGATGGACGACGAATTGATAGATGACGGTAGGAAGGAGTTCCGGTGTCGACGGGTTCGGTCTCCGGCGTCTTCCACTGCACTTCCGGCTAAACCAGTGTGTTCAGGGGTTTCAGAGAGATTCTATGGAGCGATTGATCGAGGGAATTACACTTTAGAATAGGAGGATTTTGGTTCAAGTGAATGATTTTAGTTTTCTTTGAGATGAATCGATTTCTGTTGTCAGCTGTTACGATTGATAATATTATTGTCTTTGATAACGAAAGTGAAACTTATATCGGTTACGAAACTCAACGATTCTCACGTTTAAAACTGATTTTACGTTTCAACTGATACTAGGCGCGACCGTGCCCAAACGAGGCGCGACCGTGTTAAGGCACCAGGCGCGATCGTTCCAAAGCAAGTCGCGCGACCGTCCCAAAGCACTCGGCGCGACCGTGCCTATTAGGGTTTCTTGTAAATTTTCAACATCAGACCTTGTAACTTTATAACCATGTAAAATTATGAGTTAACATTGAAATATAATACTTAATTGATGGTATGAATAGAACAAAACAGTGCACTAGAACTTGGTTCAAAGTGCATTACATTGAATTTGAAATACGGATACTAAAAATCAGAAATGTTACAGTCTCCAAAACTAATTAATTTTTTTTGACTCATACAGGGACATCCGAAGAACTACTGCTAACCGTTGGTATGTTGATAGTGGATGCTCCCGGCACATGATAGAAACATGGCCCTTCTTCAAGATGTTAAACCATTCAGAGGGTGGTAGTATTACTTGTGAAGGCGTGGTTTCTAATGGATGTATTAGCTTTGACAACGTCAACTATTGCGAGTAGCTAAAGCGTAACCTGTTGAGTGTTTTTTCTTAAATGTGAGACAAGGAGTACTCGGTTATGTTTGACAAATCTGAATGCTTGGTTCTCAAGCCTGGTTTTAAGGTTCCGGAAGATTGGATTCTGATGCGAGCGCCAAGAACAAATGACACATATCAGATCGATATGAGCGTGGCTATAACCACCTCATCAGTTGCTACCTGTTTACATACAAAAGTGACAGAACTTGACTCATTCTTATGGCATAGGAAACTTAGACACATTTCTTATCTTAAAATGAATCATCTTGTCTGAAACAGTTTGGTAACCGGGGTTCCTAAGCTGAGATTTGTCGTTGCAGATGATTGTATGCCTTGTAAAAAGGGCAAACAATAACGGAAATCCCACAAGCCAAAGATCTAAAACTCCATCGATACCCCTTTGGAGCTCCTAAATATGGATTTGTTTGGGTCCATAAGTATTAGGAGTATTGGAGGTAAGTCATACTGTCTTGTTGTAACTGATGACTTCTCACATTTTTCTTGGGTGCATTTTTTAGGTACAAAGGATGCTGAAATTCTTCAATACCTGATCTTAAGTCTGGAATCTTTATGCAAGCTGAAGGTTAGAAGAATAAGGAGTGACAACGGCACCGAGTTCAAGAACAACATGATGGAGCTTTTCTATCTCAAGAAGGGTAATCGTCATGAATTCAGTGCTCCGTACATGCCTCAGCAGAATGGAGTTGCAGAAAGAAAGAACAAAACTTTAATTGAAACAGTAAGGACGATGCTGTCAGATGCCAAACTTCCAATCACATTCTGGGTGGAAGCAGTTAATACAACGTATCACATTTTGAATAGAGTTCTGGTGGTGAAAAGACACAACACAACATGTTATGAGCTGATCAATAATCGACCTCCCAATCTTGACTACCTTGTTCCATTTGGTAGTCCCTGTTCATTATTGTTACAGTAAAAGGATCGCAAGTCCAAATTTCATGCAAAAGCGGTGGAAGGCATTTTCTTAGAATATGTTGCCAATTCACCATGCAAAAGGGTGTACAATATTGAAACTCGTTAGGATGAAGAGTGGTTTGAAGTGGATTACAGTTAACGCAGCGTTCCACTAGAACCAACAGGTCCAGCTTGGGGATTCGATTATGATGCTCTCTTCAAGTCTTTCAACCTTCCTGATTTATCCGCTGAAGATGCTGCCAACCTGTACAACCATTGTAGCGGCGGGGATGACTCCAATTTCCTAACAAGATCTACTGTACCTATTCCTACTCCTGATCCTAATGTTGCATCTGCATCTGGGACACATGACAGTGACACTGAAGAGGATACTAATGTTGAAGGAAATGATGCTCGGGCCGATCCTAACACTCATGTAGGAAATGAAGCTCCAGTTGATCCAATCAACATAGAATCTTCTTCTGATACACTTGATATGGGGGAGTTGAGCACAAACCTTGATTCAGATATCCAAGAACCTCATGTACCAGAGACGAGAGTGCATAAGAATCATCCAATCGACAGCATCATTGGTCCTGATGCTGTTGTTCAAACTCGTCACAGAACCATTACTGAGAACACCAGTCTGTATGCTGAGATACTTGACACATGTATCACTGAGACATGTTTGCATGCTGCATTCGTATCCCAATTAGAGCCGAAGAATGTGAAGGAGGCTCTTGCTGACAACTGTTGGATAGAGGCGACGCAAGATGAACTGTCTCAATTCCAAAAGTTGCACGTGTGGGATCTGGTTGACCTGCGAAGAGGTGTACATCCAATTGGAACCAGGATGGTGTTCAAGTGTAAAACAGATGATCGCCACGTTGTGGCAAAAAACAAGGCAAGATTGGTTGTTCAAGGGTTTTATCAGCAAGAGGGCCTGGATTACAATGAGGTGTATGCCCCGGTTACTAGACTTGAAGCCATCCGACTGTTTCTGGATTATGCCTCCTTTGTTGGCATCAAGGTCTATTAACTAGACGTGAAGAATGCTTTCCTATATGGAAAGGTACATGAAGAAGTCTGTGTCATTCAACCACCTGGTTTTGAAGACACGCTTAATCCTCATAAAGTATATAAGCTCGAAAAAGCACTCTATGGTCTTCATCAAGCACCAAGGGCGTGGTATGAGACTCTTTCAAAGCATTTACTGTCCAATGGTTTCGACCGAGGGCAAATTGACTCGACTCTCTTCATAAGGAAAGCAGGAGGTGATATTCTTGTTTGTAATTTAATAAAATAGTGAAAATAATAAGTTGGATAACTAGATAAATGGATGAATAAATAAAACCTTTTATTATCATAAAGAGAATGTTTCAAAGGAAAATAATGGCTAAATTGTTTAATAATTTCGTCAAGGTTTAAAAATAATTAATTTAACGAAATAAAAGTCATAATTAATTAAGATAATGTTTTATAAAATAAGTTGTATTAAGTTTTCTCACAAGGTGAAAAGGTTTATAGAAAGTTTATATTCTAGATAATATCTATAAACTAAAGGTTTGATAAGTGCTTTATTTGAACAAAATAACGATGTTGTTTAAATCAGATAATAAAATGATTAGTTTACAAAGAAGGCTTAGGTATGTGTACTAAATTGCAATAAACAAAATGACGGTGTTTAGATTTGTACTCATTTGGTATCATAACCAAATGGGTACTTTGATAGATCAAAGTAATTCAAATTCTTATACTTTCAAGAAGATATGCTTTAGCCTATAGGTGAACACTCACTTCGGGAATTCCCTGGAAAGCATACGGATCCTTCGGTTGTTTTGGATTTATATGAAATGCTTTCCTAGACAGAAGACCCAAAGTACAGGCATTCACCCTTCCGGATTGCACATGCTCTGTACTAATTTTCAGAACTCAAAACTTTGACGGGATTTTAAAATTTTAATAGGCTTTAGGCCTAAGAGTTTAAATTCTTTACATGTGATGATGATGACATAATTCTCAATGTGTGAGAGTGAATGTGTGTAAAGACTTAGATATGAATAAGTGTGTGGTAAGACTTAGGATAGCATTTTATGGGCTCAAATAAGTAGCATGTAATCAACCAGTGTGGTAAACAAGGTATTACATAGATAGCAATTTTATAAGCATGTGAGTTATAAAGTAGCATAGCACATAAAATATCATGTATTGTATCATGCGATGTAATATCTAAAATAACATGTAGGATAATCACACAAGGGGGTATCCTAAGGTTATAGACTAGATCATTGGTTTCTAATAACCTAATTCCCTATAACCATGGCTCTGATACCAATCTGTCACACCCCAACCGACGACAAAACACGTCGAGGCGGACGTGTAGACTGTTCATAAGCACATGATCAAGCTAAAGTTTCATATATTAATTATATCAAGATTTCGTTAAATAAGTTCAATCAACAACCAAAATTAATTACATCAACATGTTCAAGTTCTTTGTTCACTAAGTCCAAATCCTATATGTTGTATCTTTCATATGATCTCATACACTAGTACCTGAAACATGATGAAAACAGGGTTAATTAAAATAGTTGGTGAGCATACATAGGTTTTGGCACAACAAGTGTTATCAAGAGTTTGTATACAATTCATATGATGCATGGTTTAATAAGGAAATTATGGAGAATCACTATAGTTTAAACTGGGGCGTACAATCAAACCTTGTGACTGATAGGCATAACACAACAGTTATCCTTAAGTGATAGGCATAACACAATAGTTATCCTTAAGTGATAGGCATAACACAATGGTTATCCTTAAGTGTTTTCGGCAACAATCACCCTGACTGGGTGTGTTGGTCAGACTCAATATATCTATCATTGTATATCGTCAGCTTGTACAGAGTTAATGATTGCACTTGCACTATGCACAAAAAGTATGTAAATGTTGTTTGCACAAATAGTGTTCAAGCATAAGGCACAAATTGTACACATGATCATAAGGTTTGAATTGTAATAATTTCAAATAGTTTGAATGTAATCATGTTTCAACCCAATGAATGTAAAAGTGAAAAAGGGGCTATGTAAACTCACTTGTAATATGTAGCTTGGAAATCACACGAACAAGTTGTTGCACAAGTGTCTAGCTAACCACAAGGTTGACCTATGATTTTGTAAGGCCCCTTTCCCGGGTGACCTCACTTGTTGGATTTACTCATAAACATAGCCATAAATACTGAACTTAAATTAAAACCTTCATCATTCAATTACATTACATAACAGCGGAAGTCTTAACAATTAAAAACACAACATTGTCTTAACAAACAAAAGTGGGATGTCAGTCTTGTGCCGGGTAACCTTCACGCCATCGCACGACCTTTTCTTCCTTTACCTGAAATGTATACTAAAAGTCAGCTAACGCTGGTGAGTTCTAGTTTAATGCGATTTGATATAAGCATTCTTTTCTTTATTTTATAAGTATGCATTACTGTATAGTCATTCATATAAATACGTATTCATAACTTTTGCCTTTCTTTCATCTTTCTTTTCTGTATTTTTGTGATTTCATATATATATATATGTATTCACCCTTTTCTTTCTTTTCTTTCTTTCTTTAATTTCATGGGTCATACTATATAAGGGTGATCAACCCGTCATTTGCTTACGAATGTCACAAAGACAATCGCCGCGGTCCATCGTCATGGCCCGCCTATACTTACAACCGTCCGGCAACTAGTGCCGTCCGTCATTTTATTCTTACAACCGTCCGGCAACCTTTGTCCGTCCGTCATGACTTACAACCGTCCTACCGTCGTAGGCCGTAATTCGCCCGTCTACCCGAAGGTATCCGTTTCCCATGCGACTATTATTTATACAACCGTTCTACTATAATATGCCAATTGCTTCGACCGTCCATTAATGGCATTCGTACGTCCTAGCTGATGAAGGAACGCACTTGTCCCAGTTGTAAAATAATCACATGGTCGTCCGTCTACCGAAGTAGCCGTTATCATCGAAGCGTCCATAACATTTTCTGTACTTAGCAAGCAATATATACATGGATATAAAGCAGGATTTCATTCTTTCATATTGTGTTATACTTTCATTCATTCTTTATAATCATGCTTTTCATTCTCTATTCATAATTTCTCTTTCATGTATAGGTATATATATATATACTTGTATAACACATATGATCACATTGACATTCATAGCATTTATTCACTTAGTGTATACATTTCAGCCCCAAAACATTTGAAAACATTTGCACATAACATAGAGGGGGGCACATAGAACTCACCTGATGAGTAGTTTCTGTAATACACTAAGCTGGCTACTGAGCTTCACTAATGTCACTCACGATCTGTATAATAAAGTCATACTCATAAGGTAGTGCTCCTAGATGGCATTAGATATTACTATATTTGATCTTAGTAGTTTCGATGGGTTTACTTATATCGAAACTTGATAGTTTCGATAGATTGCCTCTGTCGAAACTTGTAGTTTCGATAGGTTGCTTCTGTGTAAACTTAGCTTCGGATCGTGGCTCATATCGAAACTATGGTAGTTTCGATTGATTAGCTAATATCGAAACTTGGTAGTTTCGATAGGTAGTTTCGATAAGTAGTTTCGATAAGTAGTTTCGATAGGTAGTTTCGATAAGTAACTTATGTATTATCTTAACTTCGGATCGGGGGCTCATATCGAAACTATGGTAGTTTCGATTGGGTCTGCATATATCGAAACTGGGTAGTTTCGATAGGTCTGCACATATCGAAACTAAGTAGTTTCGATGGGTCTGCACATATCGAAACTAAGTAGTTTCGATGGGTCTGCACTTATCGCCTTCCCCAAAAATCCGAATGCTCTGCATGCGAATCTGATCATGTCGGTATCTAAATTTTCTTTGATCAAAACGTTCGTTTTTCATTCTAGATGCTATACCTAAGTTCACTTTCAAGTTTCATCCGCAAAATCGTTATCTTTTAGCTAAAACCCGAAACTTTCCAAAACGAACAAAAACTCATAATGTGACCGAATCGTTACCTGGATTGAAATTCTGATTCGGAGGTTTTGCTCACGGGCTCAGCTGTGTCGTGCTCCTCCAATCTCGTGACGATCCGACGACTTTCTCTCTCTAGACCCGAGCTTCCCTTTCTCTCTCTAAAAGCTGCGTGAGTTGGGGAAATGAGCAGGGAAGAGGGTTGCCTTGCCTCTTATGCACATGGGCTTCCCTTGGCCCAGGCCCGCTCCCCTTTTTGTTTAAATGTTCCAACTAAATCACCGGTCTCGCTATATTTATTCGTTTTTTATTATTTTTGGGATGTTACAAGTCTACCCTCCTTAAAGTGGTTTCGTCCTCGAAACTGTTCATACGTTAAACAATTGAGGGTATAGTCCCCTCATCTCGTCTTCCTTTTCCCATGTAGCTTCTGACCCTTTTCTGTGCTTCCATTGTATCTTGACTAACGGTATCGACTTATTGCGTAGTCGTTTCTCAGCTCGGTCAAGAATGGCTATTGGTTCTTCTACATAATTTAAACTGTTATCCACTTCGATCTCGTCGTAAGGTATGTGAGATGTGTCGTCAGCTAGGCACTTGCGTAAGTGCGACACGTGAAACGTAGGGTGTATTCCACTAAGCTCAACGGGTAGGTCGAGTCTGTAAGCAACTTGACCCACTCTCGCTAAAATCTTGAAAGGTCCGACAAACCTTGGACTTAGTTTGCCACGCTTTCTGAACCGAATGATTCCTTTCCACGGTGATACTTTCAATAGTACCATGTCCCCTACTTGAAACTCTAAATCCCTCCTTCTCTTATCCGTGTATGATTTCTGTCTGTCTTTTGCGGCTTTCATTCGAGCCTTGATTTGATCAAATTTCTCAGAAGTAGCTTTGACTACTTCGAGACTTGCAAAATCCTTCTGTCCAATTTCCCCCCAACAAATCGGGGTCCTACATTTCCTCTCATACAACATTTCAAATGGCGGCATGCCAATAGTCGAGTGATAGCTGTTGTTATATGAAAATTCTGCCAATGGTAGATGGCTGTCCCAGCTCCCACCAAAGTCAATGATACAGGCCCGGAGCATGTCCTCCAAGGTCTGAATGGTTCTTTCAGATTGACCATCGGTCTGAGGGTGGTAAGCGGTGCTGATGTTCAGTCTAGTGCCCATTGCTTCATTGAATTTCTTCCAAAACCTTGATGTGAATCTAGTATCCCTGTCGGACACAATTGACAGCGGCATACCATGTCTGCTCACAATCTCCTTGATAAATACTTCTGCTAGTCTTTTTGACGAAGAAGACTCACGTATTGGCAAGAAGTGAGCACTTTTTGTCAAACGGTCGACGATCACCCAAATGGTATCATTGCCTTTAGCTGTTCGTGGTAGCTTGGTAATAAAGTCCATTGTGATCTCTTCCCACTTCCATTCTGGTATAGGTAAAGGTTGCATTTTACCGCATGGTTTCTGGTGCTCGGCCTTAACTAGTGAACACGTTAAGCACTTGCTCACGTATTCAGTCACATCATTCTTCATGCCAGGCCACCAGTATTCTTTCTTCAAGTCTTGATACATTTTGTTTGTCCCGGGGTGGATAGAATAGCGAGACTTATGGGCCTCATCGAGTATTTTGGCTCTAAGCTCACCAATCTTAGGTATCCACATCCGGCCAAACCTAGTTCGTACTCCGTATGCATTCGCATCTAAGTTCCCTTGTTGTCCTACTATTCTTTCCCGTTTCACATTTCTTTCTAACAATGCTTCATCTTGTGCCTTTGATATTTCACCCATTAAGTCTGGTGTTATAATCAACTGACACGCTTTGATTCGGATAGGTGTCGATTCTTCCTTTCTACTTAAAGCGTCGGCCACTACGTTTGCCTTACCCGGATGGTACAATATCTCACAGTCGTAGTCTTTCAGTAACTCTAGCCACCTTCTTTGTCTCATGTTTAATTCCTTTTGTTCGAAAAAGTATTTCAGGCTTTTGTGATCGGAGTAAATGGTGCATTTAACTCCATACAGATAGTGCCTCCATATTTTCAACGCGAAAAATACTGCTGCTAATTCTAGATCGTGCGTTGGGTAGTTAACCTCGTGAATCTTTAGTTGCCGTGAGGCATAAGCAATTACCTTTCCTCGTTGCATAAGTACGCAACCTAAACCCTGCCCCGAAGCGTCAGAGTAGACTACCAAGTCTTCATTTCCCTCGGGTAGTGTTAAGACTGGAGCTTGAGTTAATCGTGTATTAAGTTCCTCAAACGCGTTGTTTTGGGTTGGACCCCATTCATACTTTACTTCCTTCCGTGTCAGTTTGGTTAGCGGCGAGGCAATTCTTGAGAAATCTTGAATGAACCTTCGATAGTAGCCTGCCAATCCTAGAAAGCTTCGTATCTCTGTTGGTGTCTTTGGGATGTTCCATTCCTTTACTGTCTCGATCTTTGCAGGATCCACCATGATGCCGTTTGGGTTTATTACATGACCTAGGAATTGGACTTCCCTAAGCCAGAACGCGCATTTGGAGAATTTTGCGTACAACTTTTCCTGCTTTAGCACCTCCAGAACCTCTCTTAGGTGACAGTGGTGATCACCCTCGCTTTTTGAATACACCAGTATGTCATCTATAAAGACTATCACCGATCGATCCAACATTGGTCGACATACTCTATTCATCAAATCCATGAACGCTGCTGGTGCGTTGGTCAATCCGAAGGACATCACGAGAAACTCATAATGTCCATAACGCGTGCGAAACGCGGTCCTTGGTACGTCTTCTTCTCTTACTTTCAACTGATGGTAACCCGACCTAAGATCGATCTTTGAGAACCAACTCGCACCTTGCAGTTGATCAAAAAGGTCGTCTATTCTAGGCAGTGGGTATTTGTTCTTTACTGTTCTCTTATTCAATTCGCGGTAGTCGATGCACATGCGCATGCTGCCGTCCTTCTTCTTCACAAATAGCACCGGAGCGCCCCATGGTGAGACGCTCGGTCTAATAAATCCTTTTTCTGTTAGTTCCTCTAGTTGGGACATCAATTCTTTCATTTCTGACGGAGCCAATCGGTAGGGGGCTTTGGCAATGGGCTCAGCTCCTGGCAGTAAATCAATCTGAAATTCTATTTCCCGATCGGGTGGCAACCCAGGTAGATCCTCAGGGAATACTTCCGGAAAATTGCACACCACGGGTACATTCTTGAGTTCTTTCGTTTTCATTCTATCATCTATAACATATGCCAGACAAGTTTCGCAGCCGCGCCTCATGTAACTTTCGGCCTTTATCATCGAGATGACGATCGGCATTGTGCAATTCCAATCCCCATAAACCGTAATTGGACTGCCGCTAGGACCTTTGAGGTGTATCCTCTTACGTTTACATATGATTTGAGCTTCGTTGGCAGCTAGCCAATCCATACCCAATACTATATCGAATCCTCCTAAGGTGAGAAGGAATAATCTAGAAGGAAACTTATGACCCTCTATTTCTATTATGCAATCCTCTGTTACTTGGAATACTGCCGAATTTTTACCAACGGCAGTTTGTACGCTAAAGGCCTTTACTACTGTGTTGATAGTGCAATTCAGTTTTCGACTAAAGGCATTTGATATAAAGCTTTTACTAGCACCCGAGTCAAATAATATAGCCGCATGTTCATCGTTAACTAGGAACGTACCTGACACAACATCAGGATTTCCCCTTGCTTCCTCCTCAGTCAGGGCGTAAGCTCGAGTCCTAGTCTTTGGTTGTTCCTGTTCCTTTTCTTTTCCCGAACCAGATTGTCTGGTTTTTCTGCAATCCTTAGTTAGGTGACCAAACAGTCCACATACTTGGCATTTAGTGTCTCTCAAGCAGTCACGAGAGTAGTGCCCCGCCTTCCCACACCTGTAACATGTGGTGGAGCCGACCCGGCACTCGCCAAAATGTTGTCTTCCACATTTCTTGCAGGTTTCATAGTTATTCGACCTTGGTTTCTTATTTTCAGTTGTTACGTTCCCTCTTCCGGTGCCTCTAGACGGGTTCTCCCACTTTCTCTTTTGGGTTTCTGTTGGTGGGTCCTCATTGGCATAATCGTCGTAGACGATTCCGCTCAGATTCACTACCGACTCGAAGGTCGAGGGTAGGTTGGCTTTCACGTGGACACGGACCCTTTGAGGTAGGCCCTTCACATAATACTTGATCATTCGCTCTTCTGTCTCCACCAGGTGGGGTACCAGCTGTGCCAACTCATTGAATCTAGAAGTATACTGGCGGTGTGTCTTGTTGCCAGCCTTAAGGTTTAGGAATTCATTTTCCACTCGATCAATTTCGTTCTGGGGACAGAACTTTTGAATTACCAGCTTTTTCAGTTCTTCCCATGTCATTCTTGCAAGAGCGTTTGGGGACTTTGTCCTCTGGATGTTCCTCCACCAACCTAGGGCCTCATTGGTGAAAGAATGAGCAACATATTTAACAGCCTGGTCTGGTCGACACTCGCTGATGTTGATTACAGCACTCATCCTCTCAATCCATTCAAGCGTTGCCACTGAATCTTTGCTCCCATCGAACTTGGGTGGGTCTCCATCCTTGAAACCTTTGTAAGTGCACCCACGATTGCTCGATCCTATCTTTATTTCATCCCCATCACTATCATATACTTTCTCTTCATTGTCTCCTTCATCCTCCTCTTTACTTTTCTTTATTGCCTCGGATAGTAGATCGGGCAATACCTTCTTCAAAGTGAGCACGACTTCACGGGCAATAGCATCCCTGACTTCAGGTTCCAACTGAATAGGCCCTGGACTGTCGTTTCCAGTTGGTGTCACATCTGTTTCGTGCACACTCTCAGTGTGTTCTGCGTGCACACTCTCTTCCTCTTCCTGTCTTTGTTACAATGGAGGTCTACCTACTCGGCCAGTGCGACCACCTCGGCGTCCCGTTCTTCCTCCACCAGCCATAATCCTTAATTTCCTGATAGTTATAAAGGGAATACATCAATGTCATTTCTTCAGATCATAGTTTGGAACAGTACGAGCAAGGTAAATTATTAATTACAGTGACCGGTTTGTGATTACTAATTTACATTGCTTTTCGGGTTCAAAACTCTTCAAATCAGTCATGGCATTAACATCTATTTGTTCTAAGTTATGGTATCTATTCTTATGCAAGAGCATTAACTTTATTACTTACTACCGTGCTGGCGTTGGCGTTGGTTACCCAGACTGACATCCGTGCGTTGGTCCCATAATCAGTTTGAGTCCAGACATTTAGGGACGTCTGAATCTCTCAAACTATTGCTCTGATACCAACTTGTAAGGCCCCTTTCCCGAGTGACCTCACTTGTTGGATTTACTCATAAACATAGCCATAAATACTGAACTTAAATTAAAACCTTCATCATTCAATTACATTACATAACAGCGGAAGTCTTAACAATTAAAAACACAACATTGTCTTAACAAACAAAAGTGGGATGTCAGTCTTGTGCCGGGTAACCTTCACGCCATCGCACGACCTTTTCTTCCTTTACCTGAAATGTATACTAAAAGTCAGCTAACGCTGGTGAGTTCTAGTTTAATGCGATTTGATATAAGCATTCTTTTCTTTATTTTATAAGTATGCATTACTGTATAGTCATTCATATAAATACGTATTCATAACTTTTGCCTTTCTTTCAACTTTCTTTTCTGTATTTTTGTGATTTCATATATATATATATATATGTATTCACCCTTTTCTTTCTTTTCTTTCTTTCTTTAATTTCATGGGTCATACTATATAAGGGTGATCAACCCGTCATTTGCTTACGAATGTCACAAAGACAATCGTCGCGGTCCATCGTCATGGCCCGCCTATACTTACAACCGTCCGGCAACTAGTGCCGTCCGTCATTTTATTCTTACAACCGTCCGGCAACCTTTGTCCGTCCGTCATGACTTACAACCGTCCTACCGTCGTAGGCCGTAATTCGCCCGTCTACCCGAAGGTATCCGTTTCCCATGCGACTATTATTTATACAACCGTTCTACTATAATATGCCAATTGCTTCGACCGTCCATTAATGGCATTCGTACGTCCTAGCTGATGAAGGAACGCACTTGTCCCGGTTGTAAAATAATCACATGGTCGTCCGTCTACCGAAGTAGCCATTATCATCGAAGCGTCCATAACATTTTCTGTACTTAGCAAGCAATATATACATGGATATAAAGCAGGATTTCATTCTTTCATATTGTGTTATACTTTCATTCATTCTTTATAATCATGCTTTTCATTCTCTATTCATAATTTCTCTTTCATGTATAGGTATATATATATATATACTTGTATAACACATATGATCACATTGACATTCATAGCATTTATTCACTTAGTGTATACATTTCAGCCCCAAAACATTTGAAAACATTTGCACATAACATAGAGGGGGGCACATAGAACTCACCTGATGAGTAGTTTCTGTAATACACTAAGCTGGCTACTGAGCTTCACTAATGTCACTCACGATCTGTATAATAAAGTCATACTCATAAGGTAGTGCTCCTAGATGGCATTAGATATTACTATATTTGATCTTAGTAGTTTCGATGGGTTTACTTATATCGAAACTTGATAGTTTCGATAGATTGCCTCTGTCGAAACTTGTAGTTTCGATAGGTTGCTTCTGTGTAAACTTAGCTTCGGATCGTGGATCATATCGAAACTATGGTAGTTTCGATTGATTAGCTAATATCGAAACTTGGTAGTTTCGATAGGTAGTTTCGATAAGTAGTTTCGATAAGTAGTTTCGATAGGTAGTTTCGATAGGTAGTTTCGATAAGTAACTTATGTATTATCTTAACTTCGGATCGGGGGCTCATATCGAAACTATGGTAGTTTCGATTGGGTCTGCATATATCGAAACTGGGTAGTTTCGATAGGTCTGCACATATCGAAACTAAGTAGTTTCGATGGGTCTGCACATATCGAAACTAAGTAGTTTCGATGGGTCTGCACTTATCGCCTTCCCCAAAAATCCGAATGCTCTGCATGCGAATCTGATCATGTCGGTATCTAAATTTTCTTTGATCAAAACGTTCGTTTTTCATTCTAGATGCTATACCTAAGTTCACTTTCAAGTTTCATCCGCAAAATCGTTATCTTTTAGCTAAAACCCGAAACTTTCCAAAACGAACAAAAACTCATAATGTGACCGAATCGTTACCTGGATTGAAATTCTGATTCGGAGGTTTTGCTCACGGGCTCAGCTGTGTCGTGCTCCTCCAATCTCGTGACGATCCGACGACTTTCTCTCTCTAGACCCGAGCTTCCCTTTCTCTCTCTAAAAGCTGCGTGAGTTGGGGAAATGAGCAGGGAAGAGGGTTGCCTTGCCTCTTATGCGCATGGGCTTCCCTCGGCCCATTGAAGCCGGGCCCAGGCCCGCTCCCCTTTTTGTTTAAATGTTCCAACTAAATCACCGGTCTCGCTATATTTTTTATTATTTTTGGGATGTTACAGATTTAATGGTACAAGTGTATCAAGATGTGTTCAAATGATTAAAGGGGATCCTAATGTACAGATGGATTGGGTGAGGGTTTTTCCATAGTTAAATAAGAGAATAATTGTTTCGAGTTCCAAATAATGATTATATAGATCTTGATAGATAACTGTTTTGATGTTTGAATATGTATCAAAATAAATAATTGACTTCATTTGTTTTGTAAATAGGTAACTGTAAAATTAATTAATGTTCCTTTTGTCTGTAAATATACGAATTAATGAATAAATAAATGGATAATAATTTGATGAGAAAGTATTAACTAACTACATAAACAAATAAATAAAATTTATGTAGTTTGATTTTTATGAACCAATAAGTTATATAAAAAAGATTGGCTTAATTAGTAATTAAACCATATTTTTATAAATAAAAATAATATTCTAATTTATTTAATAGTTAACCAAATTAATTAAGAGCATGCAAGGTGCTTTAATTGTTTTTATATAAAATATTAGATTATATATAAAAGGTGAATAACTCCTTACGAAATAAATGGGTTTTATAAAAATAACTATTTTTATATTCCGACTATAAATTATAAACCAATGATTTTTTAAATATTACTTTAAGTAGGTAAATTTAATAGATTTTAGTTTATTAGATTTTTAACCTAAGAATGATAATGAAATTGCTTTCCTCAAAACTTATCAATATAAAAATAATAGAAATGAAATTATATGTTTATAAAATAAGCTTTATATAATGATAATATATGTAGAAATCGGGTTTTAAAAACAAATGCCAAAGGCCGGGATCAAACTCGGGTTGCTTCTGGGTGGCCATAAGAGCGCAACCACTGGTCCATTGGCTCAGTAGTGTTCTAATGTTGGGTTCTTAGGGTTTTAAACAAGAACGGGATGGGGCCGGGTTTCAGGGCAGAAGCACGCGCAAAAAGGAAAAGGTGCGGGGCAAGTACTCAAACCCGCGACCTTTCTTGTATGAGTCAAGGGTTTTACCGATGGATCCGGGCATATGCCTTGATTAATACTCATTCGTTAAATCACTTAACAACCAAACCCAACCCGCCTTCTTCCCCAAATCACCCAACCCGTAAACCCTAGTCCCCAAATCGGTCTGATTAGCCAACTATTGATCACGAAAGCATAGGGCTTTCATTCCATGGGTAAAAACGAGTCTGATGATGTAAGAATTACCCGAAATGGGTGGGGAATGATCGAGAATGATTGGGTGGACAGGTCCGATATTCCTCGGCTGGGATTCGAGTTCCAGAGGTGTTTGAGATGCGTCTGAGAGATTTGGAAGTCTACAAAGGGTGCCGCGCAAGTGTTAGACTCGATTTATGGCCCTAATTCCATCTGAAACGTTTGATTTTATTGCGGGTTTGATTAGGGACGGTTTCAGAATGGTTTTGAATTCTAAATCATTGAATTCGTTGAATTGGATCATTATGTTTAGTCGAAACCGTTGTGATAACGATTTTACATGATTAATGCGAGTTAAATACCCACGGGGGTGTCGGATTGAACCGATTTTGCCAAGAACTCCCTCTGTTGACTTTTTCTAAGTCAAACATGACGGGATTTGTCCTTGTTGACCATACTTAGTCAAAATTTGGGAGTATAGGGTCCAATTTCATGGCATAAGTTAAACTTGAAGGGTGTGGGTTCAATTAGAAGGTCCAAATGGTTCAGGGGGTTCAAATGAATTCAAATGGGGGTTTCAAATGCACTAAATGGGGTTCAAAACATTATTATTAGCAAGAAGATCCCTTCTAATTAAAATTTTCAAATATATATATAAATATGTTTATATATATTTGTTTATAGTTGATAACACTTATGTCTTTTCATGTATGTACGTATATGATTTTTAATGAGATTGTAAATCCATATGTTATATCTAAAATATAAATATGTATACACATATTTTTGTGTACCTATTGTATATCTAAGATGTGACATTGCATGAATGAAATCTGAATTCGAAACACTTGTGATCATGGTTTAAGTGACACATTGCATATTACTGGAAATGGTATTGAAGTGTTATTATTGTACCAAACAGTTACAAGAAAATCATGGATGTTACAAAGAGGATCTTCAGATACCTGAAAGGGAAACCCCGATTGGGTCTTTGGTACTCCAAGCATCAATTTTTTGACTTCAAAGCATATACTAATTCTGATTATGGCGATTGTAACCTCGATAGAAAGTCAACCTCGGTTGGATGTCAGTTCTTGGGAGACAGGCTGGTCTCCTGGCAGTGTAAGAAGCAGTCTATAGTTTCTATATCAACATGTGAAGCAGAGTACATTGTTGCTGCCAGCTGCTGTTCTCAGATATTGTTGATTCAACAACAATTGAGAGACTATGGCTTGAACTACACTGGAACTCCATCGTTCATTGACAACAATGACACCATGTCCATCACGAACAACCCGGTGAAACATTCCAAAACAAAACATATTGAAATTCGTCACCACTTCATCTGTGACTGTGTTGAAAAGCACCTCATTGAACTTGTAAAAGTTCACACGGGCGATAATTTTGCCGACCTTTTCACCAAGGCGTTTGATCATACCCGTTTTGAACATCTTGTCAACATGATCGGAATGTTCAATCCTGAGTGAAAATCCTTTTTCAAAACAAAATGTCTCTTGGAAGTTAAATATTTATTTCTTTTAAATTTCAAAGTCATTTGAAGATAAGAGGAAATGATACCACATCAGTAAGTGATATAAACGTCTTAGACTACACATATGAGATATGATTGCGTCATGATTACTTGAGACTTAAATTTGATTATCTCGTTCTAATTTGAATATTTGTAAGTAATTTGAATTGTCAGTAGGCTATAAGCGTTTTTGGATCATTAGTAGAGTGAAAATTAAATATAAATTACTACAAATGTGATTTGAACCCATGTTTTGCAAATGTGTGTGTGTAAAAGAATGCAAAAAGATCATTACCAGATAAAGGATGTAAGATTTTGGCAAGTATTTTCTTATGAAACAAGTTTCGGGTTATGTCTTTAGCACAATTTTTCGGTTCTCTTCACTGCCCATACTCACAAGTATGCAATGGGAAGTTGAATCAAGATATGTCTTGACAACAACCGTCAAGCACATGCTACCCCTTGGATCACATCTGATTCATTGAAGACAAATCCACATAACAGTCGGATCCCCTTACCCAAATCCATAGACTCCATATCTATTAACCTGAATCATCATCTGATATTCACAGAAGAAAAACCTATCAAACCAAGGCAAATGAATCACTTGATTCTGAATCTTATGATTCTCGATAATCCTTATGGATTCCGCTTGATTTTCCCTATGCTAAATGATGTAACTTCATTCTAGAAATTTTGATAATCCTTGGGAAAATATTAGATGCCTTGAGATAATGCAATTAAATTTCTGTAGAATAACTGTGGGGTACACGTTGTATTTCTATAAATATTACCTTAACTCACAAGAACATGATACAACAATGCTCGTAGTTTCAAATCTTATAATATTGACAACTTAAATTGACTTGCCTATGTTGCAAATTCGTTATGTATAAGTAGTAAGACATGACATGATCCCATAATCTTAGATGTTTATATTGTATCATTTTTGCTAAATAGTAGCCTGATATGATCTTCTGCTCATGACATTGACCAAAAATAGTTTTTGTGTATATTCATGTATATCCGAATATGTATCTTGTATATATTTTCTGCTTATCAGAAAATGAAAAAAAGATTTTAAGTACTGTTTATTCAAACTTAAGAAAAACCAAAAATATTTGTCTTTAACTTTTGTGGATTGTCTTTGAAAACCTCTTGATTGAATATTCTTATCCGGTTCGCTAGTTGACACGACATTCTTCATAATTTGAGTTGATTTCTGAGTATGCTAACGGTTCTGCGTACTTAGGTAAGTGCGCACGAAGGAACTTCTACGTACTTAACCAAGTACGCAAGAACTTAATCATGCGTACTGACTAAATACGCAGGAGTAAATTCCTGCGCACTTAGCTATGTACGCAAGGCCATTGGCAGAAGGGTATATATACATGTGTTAGAGAAATTTTCAGCACTTTCATCTTCTTCAAACCAACGACACTGTTCTATACCCTTTCACTCGAATCAAATAATGTTACATAAAATTATGGAAATCTTGCTATATATATATGTAGGTATATATGTTGAATCACGGAAATAGATGAAAACTAAAAATAGAAGAATTTGTATGTATATATATGTGTGTAAATCGTATATATGCATGTATACTTGTGTATGATTAACTTTTAGAACTTAGATGATAAAAATATCTATATACAAGTTGTGGAAATATGGAGGTCATATTCAGCAAATCTAGAGTAAAGTTCATAAAGTAGAAATACAGATGAATATGTATGTGATATGTTAATATAGATAGAGACTTGGTAAACAACGTTTTGGTAGATGAAAGATGTAAATAATATTGATGTAATAATTGAAAAACGATTAGTTATGTCTTGGATATTAAAACGACATGATTTGAATATACATGAAATAATATTTACTAACAACGGTTTATGAAATCATCGTTGTATGTGTTATAAATAAATATTGAAAGAAAATAGTTTATGAAAAAGGAAGACGGTTTGAAAAGAATCAAATTGTTTTAAATATGTTATTGTTTCAAGTCAAGCGAAATAAAAGATGTAACCTTGATTGAATGGTTTTATTAACGAGACACTAAATTGGTAAATAAATATTTGATACGATGAACACCAGAATACTATATATTAAGGATATATATATTAGGTACGATTATTCGTGGACAATGTGTGTGAACCATTAATTAGAAATAATACGTGGTAATTATTTATTTACCTCGACATACTAATGATAAGTCTTGACACCATAAGTCGTGTCTAGGAACACATATATAACAAAGTAATAATTACCAACGGGTCGCATCACGAAACGCCTTTTTCTGAACTAAACACGTCCTTATCCGGACTTACTAAAGCGGATGAACAATGTGCACTTAAGACAATAGGTCTGTTAACACTTATATACCCTTTGTGTTTAGGGTTCGTATAGTCGAGTATTTCTTGAAGAAATACTGTGCTATGGTATCGTCGGACACTAGGTGAGTTCACGGCCCCCTTTTAGCTTTTAATGTTTTGTAAACATCGGGGGAGAAACATACTTATACAACACATTTGCATATGTATTTGAAAGCATGAAAAATAAATGTTTGATACAATTGAGAAAACATGAAACACATTTACAAACAGTTTCATATGGTAATAAGAGAACAAGACCCAACCTTATGTTTGCATGAGTTTACGAATAAAGAGCTCGCTAAAGTCCCCTGGAACAATTTAGTAACCATTAACTGTAGCCTAGGGTCCTATGAATAGTACTATGGGGAGTGACGTCCCCCGGTCATGGTTAGTCGCGCTAACCGCAATCTAGAGGATTTATGGCCGCATAGCATCTGATAACAAATGAGAGGGGCAAAGGAACAATTGTCATGGTTTGGTTATGCCTCATGTATGAACATTTATTTGTACTCCTATCTAGTTTACAAATGGGGTCAACATCACTTGTTTTGTTTATCATATACAATTGGAACAATTTACAAACACTTGGGACAATTTACGAACAATTGGAACAATTTACGAACACATGGATTTACAATAACTATTTGATTTAAACACATGAAACCACTACTCGTTTTGGTTAACGATCTTATCATTAAAGAGGGCTTAACATGGGTTTAAACTCATTTCATGACTGATAAGTCATCACTTGTTTTCATTAGGGAAAATGACTCACTTTATGACTAAGAAGTCATCACATGTTTTCGCGGAAAACGGTTCTATATTAAGCCCATAAACACATTTTTAAGGTTTACGGAAAAACGGTTTTATAGTGCGGCCATGTACACGATATCAGTGTTTTCAAGGAAAACTACTTTACAATGAACCAACTAAACCTGTGAACTCACCAACCTTTGTGTTGACACTTTCAAGTATTTTTTTTAGGAAATTCACACCGATGGCACGGTTGGAATAGGTTAAGCTTTTGGATTAAGACCTTAGAAGACGAAGACGTATGGTCGCTGAACGTCAAGTCAATTTAGACTTATATGACTTTAGGTCTATGTATTCTTTTAGTTTCTGTAATGATGTTTGACAATTTAGAAGTCTTCATTTAGCTTCCGCTGTTGTGTAATGTTACCGATCGTTACAACCCTAATTTATTTATTTATTTATTAAGTGAATAAATATTAGGGGTGTGACAGATTGGTATTAGAGCAATGGTTTTAGCGAATTAGGTTTCCTTAGTGACACCTAGGCTCTAACCAGAATCATTTAGGGACCAAGATTTTTAAGACTTGCATCACACTAGAAACACCCAAGACTTGAGTATAGAAATTCCAACCGTTGCCGAACAATTTGTGTAGACTATTAGTGTATGGAGTTACACTAGGGTATCATTAGCTACACTAATACAATTACATGGCACATGTAATGAACACTTAAACACATACAACAATGTGGAAATAATAAACACTTACAACATGTTATTGTTCGGATTACGAGTCAAGAATAATGGGTACTCAGCATACTGCAACCTTAGAAGATCGAGTTACGAGCTGAGCTTGGGCGACGACGGCAGCAATCGTCCATTACCGATCTTGGTATCACAACAGGCTGAACCCGTACCAGAATCTGTACCTATACCTGCACCACAACTACTCCAGCCAGGGAGGTAGCTATCTTTCTAACGTATTTACGGTATAAATACTCTTCTTCATAAGTTTTCGGATCGGATGCCTAGACTTTCGCCATGAGATATTGCAGACAGGATTGCCCAGACAGAAGGCAATCCAAAGTGGATAAGCAGGACTAAATGGGAGAGAACTCCAAGGGTCAGGAGACCCAGACATACATCAGGATCATGTGGATCCATGCATATATACAGACTTGGAGCATGAGTTGCTCGACACTCATTTGAGGATCTCTGCCCAACACATAGTGCCTGACTTTCACCATACATATTTTATTTTAAGAGACACTGGTGGTGCCTCTCTACCATTAGCCTCATCCGACAACAGCCATATTCGGCAGATTCATGAGTATTGGTACACATAATTAAGAGTAATCCGATAAAACAATACACACCCCTGCACAAGTGTGCAAACACGATCTAATGAACATTTCAAATCCCATTGATTTAAAAGTTGGGGATAGAAGGAACACTACAGGGATCATGCAAAGTAAATTATCATTACGGGTGCAAACGTAATCATAATTTGCAGTGCATGGGAATTTTAGTGAGTCTTGCTGTCTAAGCTAATGATCAAACCATGTTCTCAGTCAATTGATTAAGGATTAGATCTTAACAAATCGGACTTCTCAATTAGATGTTCACAAAGCATTCTCCTAGTTTTGGAGGAACGAGAGAAATTCAAATTGAATTCAACCAATCCTTAGTGAATCCTGAACAATGAAGGAATTCGAACATTCATTCTTTGAGATTCTACTTGTCAGGAATGCTTCAAATTGAGTGTTACCACAACTAACACTTACAATAATTGCACAATTATTGTGGGAGATTATAGCGTAATCTCAGGATCCATCATACAGTTCAATCTCTCAATTGCTTGAAAGTTACGCCAAGAATGTTATGCACTAACTTCAGTAATGGGGCAAAATATTATTCTGACCCGCATACACATGGAACCTATGGATATTGTGGAAGCTCGACATGAGACAAGTAGGTAATCTGACATTTCGGGATATTGGACAAACAGGGTTGTTCTCACAACCTTTGACATTCAGTACACCTTTAAGTCTGACTATTCTTTCGATGATAAATAAGCCGTGATTTATTCTCAAGCGAATGCCAAAGAAACATAGGTGTGGACTAACGACTATTGATGTAATAACAGAAGGATGACGTACAAAACTCTTAAAGGAGTCCCAAATGCGGAATTTCTTGCTAATCTCATTAGCTCATGATATGCATAAGGGTTTAAGCATGAGTTGTTCACTACAGACCACTGTCCATAAAGATTCGAGAAGGATAGTCTGATACCCTTTATACCCGCACTTTCCCAAAGATCATCTTGTTGAATGGATCCCAGATTTCAGCCTAGAGGAGAGGCGTGATCACATCTTTCGCTCCTAATTTTCTATAATTAGGAATCTCTAGATCATCTATTGTTAAGAAATGACCTCTTAACGCAGGCTCAGTAAGAGTATAAAGTTTTTGATGTTTAACACTCATTACCTCAATTTTATCCTTGTGCTAAGGATTTTGAGGTTATAACCTATATGAGTGGAATACGTAACAGTAAGTCACCAAAGCACCATTCAAACACTAAGGAAGTGCATACACACTGTATGACTAATAGTTGGCTATCAACCCTTTCTGCCAACTTAATGGGTTGACAAACCCACAGCCCATTTTGGGGAAAGCACTAATTCGATGAGACCATTCTCACAGTATCACTGTTCATTTCCTCACCTAGACGGAATGTGAATATTCCAAACAAACATAGAACTTCGTATGGCTTACATACTTCAAGAGTATGGTCGTCAAGCCATGAGTTTACATATCAGGACGTTACAACCCAAAGGTTGGTCTGCCTCAGAAAGGTGGTACAAGCAAAGGGTAAAGTGGTGATTAGACTCGAACTTTGCTAGTAAGAGCACACAAGGAACCTTGAAATATTAAATCTATTATGACCCATTTTAATGGAAGATCATAGATAACACAAAACCTGAAGTGAGAGTAAAGTCTTAATCCCGGAAAATATTTTCGAGATACAAAAGGGACAAACATAAAGTATCATTTCTACACTATATCGTTGCTATACGATCATAGCAAACTAGTGGCAATGAAGCTGCATCACTAACTCCTAGAACGGGGTAGGAACCCATTCACACTTTCTTGAAACCCATGAAGATTCACCTATCGTTAGTATTTATTGAGCCAAGTCAGCTGTGCTATTCTCAAATACTTTGACAATTTCCTTCTGCTTTGTTTAGACGATAGATGAACCACATAAATCTTGAAGACACAAGACTACGGTGATATTTTGTAATCTCGAATTATGGTTCGACATCTATTTCATGAAGAAATCAATCTACAACGAGTTGCAAATAACGCGCGTGAAGGAATTATCAATAACTAGATTTGACAAGACCAAAGTCAATCTCTAGAGATTGCGTCTCTGTAAAACCTTATTCTATAACTGACTCGTTATATACCCAGACCACTAAAGATGGTCTCTCTAAATCATTCCAGGTTAATTAAGAGAAATAACGCACGAAGACGTTATTTCTAGAACTCATTTGAATCAATTCAAACTAGAAACTAAATTGACAGGAGAGAGGCTAGCTAGAATCTTTTGTTCTGAAAAAATTAAATGCAAGCAGACCGTGAATGAATATGAGAAACAAGCAAGTATCTGATTCCAAGCTAAAGCCTGGACACCTCGCCGAATAAGACCTTACAAAAATCTATAGTGATATGGCCTTCGTGCATTAAAAAGCGCAGATAAAAGAAGGGTATGCGCCAGCATATATTCAAAATTCACATGCACCATTTCTATTCGGTACCGGTGATGAGTATCGCATGAATCCACCCTAATGAAACTGATAAAATAAGAAAATCATTCGACAACTAATTCGGGATTTTAATTACTCACTCAATGTCAGGGAATGACTTCACTGGGTATAGTCCATCTTGTTCATAGGATTCTGACAATGACTTTGTCGCTAAAGGATACAGCCAGCGCCCTTCAATTGTCAAGACCTTTGAAGAATATTCCAAAACACCAATGTCGAGATAAATATGTTTAACGGTACCGATCCACTATTACATTATACTATAACATCTCAAATCCTTGCACATCTAATATCGTTAGTCGGAGAAGTATTCGCTTTACTTTCAAATACCGACTACTAAGTAAATAGGAATTAACAATTCTCCCCATGATCCAGAAAGGAACTAAGAACACAAAGCCCTAATCGGGATAGAGAAAATCAACCCTAGAGGGTAAATTAGATTAAGTTTCGAGGACGAAACTTCTTTAACAAGGGGAGAATGTGACACCCGACATTTCCAAAACATCATCCGTACACAACGTTAACGTGTTTCCTGAATCACTCGAAATCATGCTTTTGAACGATAAAAGTCTAGCGAACATAATGCATCGATCGTTTCATACTGTAATAATTATAAGAATTTCCCGTTCATGCGGATGAAAAATCCTTATAACACAATCGATGGCAATAAATTATTACAACGGAAAAATAATTAGAGTTATATTCTAAATAAACGATCATGTTCTGAAGACTAAGTCCTTAATATATATTATATGAAAATTCTCTTAAAAACATTTCTAGAATTATCGTTGTAAATTATTCTCTTAGGATGCGTATAAATGTGAGCGAACATATTTACAACTAAAAATATACGTAAACTTGAACTCCTTTATTCAAGTTCGTAATCGCGTCTAAACTAAGAGAATATATATATATATTATAACGACAACTTCAAGGTTCATATATATATATATATATATATATATATATATTAAAGCGGGTATTAATTGCGGGGTAGTACACCGCGTTTGATCCAACCACCTCACCATCATCCTCTTTTCTTAACTCACACTCCACTCAATATCATGATGATGACTTTGTTGAAGTCCTCACTCCAAACATCACATCATAATGATGATAATTATGTCTAGACGTAGACTCCACTCCACTTAATATTTATTTATATAAAACATCCCGCACAACCCGGATGTTGGTGATTAATCTTAAATGACCGGTACAGTAATTAGAGACTAAAATGTGTGATCATATGTGTAGATGATAAACGATATGAAGTAAAAACACTAGTATATATATATATATATATATACAAAAGATCATAATGCGTCTCTGTTAGATTTTTATTGCGTCACTAGTACGAATATAATTTTCAATTATAACTATATTTAGTAACACAAAATTTGTCAACACTTGAGTCCAACTAAAAGTCACAACTTAATATATATATATATATACCTCAATATAAAATAACGGTCCACCGACTTGAACATCTAACTCGCACAATGAAATATCAACATAACGAATTATCATTCAAACCTTTACCACCTTTTTCTCCTACCTCAGTTTCGGCCAATCAAGGAATAACTAGACCATTCGTTTACCATGGAACCATGAACTAGATGTACAACTAAACTAATGATGATGAATGATGAAATATTGGAGAAACCCACAAGCAAAACCAACCCACCCATCCCTCCATCCCATCTTCACGGCACCATCATTGCCACCACCATACCAATCACACTTTTCTTCTTCCACACTCTACTCCAACTCCATACATTACCATGATGACTAATTATTAATACCAAGATCATACACTATCCAACTAGTATATATAGGAGTATATTAAGGAAGAACAAGAGTTTCCTCTTGTTCTCTCCTCATTTCGGCACACCCAAACACACACTTACACACACACTTCTCAAGGGTAAACATCAAGGAATCAAGGAGAATCCACACCCGTGGGAGGATCTAAGGAGCTTCAAGGAAGAGGAGTAGGAGAATTCGAGCAAGGGATCAAGAACCATCATCCATTTCTACACTAAAAATCGTCATTTTGTGGTATGGAATACTACAACACTTTACACACTTGAATCTTTGATATTAAAGTGCAAGTTCACCTCTAAATACAAGAGTTTTTACTTTAATCTAAAAACAAATGTGAACTAAACAAAGTGTTGGACTCGTTGAAACTAAAAATGGTAAAAGTATATACATAGGTGTCGATTTGCATACATATGTGCTAGTATGTTTTGTTTTGATGGGTTATGTGTCGAGAATCAAATAATGTTACATAAAATTATGGAAATCTTGCTATATATATATGTAGGTATATATGTTGAATCACGGAAATAGATGAAAACTAAAAATAGAAGAATTTGTATGTATATATATGTGTGTAAATCGTATATATGCATGTATAGTTGTGTATGATTAACTTTTAGAACTTAGATGATAAAAATATCTATATACAAGTTGTGGAAATATGGAGGTCATATAAAACAAATCTAGAGTAAAGTTCATAAACTAAAAATACAGATGAATATGTATGTGATATGTTAATATTGATAGAGACTTGGTAAACAACGTTTTGGTAGATGAAAGATGTAAATAATATTGATGTAATAATTGAAAAACGATTAGTTATGTCTTGGATATTAAAACGACATGATTTGAATATACATGAAATAATATTTACTAACAACGGTTTATGAAATCATCGTTGTATGTGTTATAAATAAATATTGAAAGAAAATAGTTTATGAAAAAGGAAGACGGTTTGAAAAGAATCAAATTGTTTTAAATATGTTATTGTTTCAAGTCAAGCGAAATAAAAGATGTAACCTTGATTGAATGGTTTTATTAACGAGACACTAAATTGGTAAATAAATATTTGATACGATGAACACCAGAATACTATATATTAAGGATATATATATTAGGTACGATTATTCGTGGACAATGTGTGTGAACCATTAATTAGAAATAATACGTGGTAATTATTTATTTACCTCGACATACTAATGATAAGTCTTGACACCATAAGTCGTGTCTAGGAACACATATATAACAAAGTAATAATCACCAAAGGGTCGCATCACGAAACGCCTTTTTCTGAACTAAACACGTCCTTATCCGGACTTACTAAAGCGGATGAACAATGTGCAGTTAAGACAATAGGTCTGTTAACACTTATATACCCTTTGTGTTTAGGGTTCGTATAGTCGAGTATTTCTTGAAGAAATATTGTGCTATGGTATCGTCGGACACCAGGTGAGTTCACGGCCCCCTTTTAGCTTTTAATGTTTTGTAAACATCGGGGGAGAAACATACTTATACAACACATTTGCATATGTATTTGAAAGCATGAAAAATAAATGTTTGATACAATTGAGAAAACATGAAACACATTTACAAACAGTTTCATATGGTAATAAGAGAACAAGACACGACCTTATGTTTGCATGAGTTTACGAATAAAGAGCTCGCTAAACTCCCCTGGAACAATTTAGTAACCATTAACTGTAGCCTAGGGTCCTATGAATAGTACTATGGGGAGTGACGTCCCCCGGTCATGGTTAGTCGCGCTAACCGCAATCTAGAGGATTTATGGCCGCATAGCATCTGATAACAAATGAGAGGGGCAAAGGAACAATTGTCATGGTTTGGTTACGCCTCATGTATGAACATTTATTTGTACTCCTATCTAGTTTACAAATGGGGTCAACATCACTTGTTTTGTTTATCATATACAATTGGAACAATTTACAAACACTTGGGACAATTTACGAACAATTGGAACAATTTACGAACACATGGATTTACAATAACTATTTGATTTAAACACATGAAACCACTACTCGTTTTGGTTAACGATCTTATCATTAAAGAGGGCTTAACATGGGTTTAAACTCATTTCATGACTGATAAGTCATCACTTGTTTTCATTAGGGAAAACGACTCACTTTATGACTAAGAAGTCATCACATGTTTTCGAGGAAAACGGTTCTATATTAAGCCCATAAACACATTTTTAAGGTTTACGGAAAAACGGTTTTATAGTGCGGCCATGTACACGATATCAGTGTTTTCAAGGAAAACTACTTTACAATGAACCAACTAAACCTGTGAACTCACCAACCTTTGTGTTGACACTTTCAAGTATGTTTTTCAGGAAATTCACACCGATGGCACGGTTGGAATAGGTTAAGCTTTTGGATTAAGACCTTAGAAGACGAAGACGTATGGTTGTTGAACGTCAAATCAATTTAGACTTATATAACTTTAGGTCTATGTATTCTTTTAGTTTCTGTAATGATGTTTGACAATTTAGAAGTCTTCATTTAGCTTCCGCTGTTGTGTAATGTTACCGATCGTTACAACCCTAATTTATTTATTTATTTATTAAGTGAATAAATATTGGGGGTGTGACATATGGCACCTCCCAACGATCGGTGGTTCAGTGTTGATTCCGAGCCTGAGCTTAGCGAACATTCAGATGAACAACAAGAGGAAGAACAGATAGTGGAGGAAGAGGAATAGGGAGATGAGTCTGCTGCTGCTGATGATGATGATGATGATGATGATTCTGGTGATGGAGGTGATGAAGAAGAAGAAGGTGGTGCTGGTGCTGGTGCTGAAGAGTCAGATTCTGAAGCTACAGAATCTGATTCATCTGACTCTGATGACGCACTAGATCAGACACACCCACGAAGAACGGCGAAGGTTTCCCTTCCCGGGTCGTCCTCCAAGAGACGACTACAAGACAGTCCTGACAGTGATTACGAACAAGAGTCAGCGACTGAGGTGCAAATACAAAGAACAGAGAGAAGAGTTAAGTAGAAGAATGATCTGCCATTTGATGTGATCATGAGGGATTTGGAAGCTCGTGGTTAGGGTCAATCAAGTGCTCAGGCCCCGAGTACTACTCAACCTTCAGCACAGCTCTATCAAAGGAGGAGGTACCCATGGGTAACGAGTGATGTGGCTGCTACAACTGTCTCAGTGGAAATTCCTGAGATAGCTTCCCTCCTAATGTCAACGGTCCAAGCAATGGAGATCTCTGCTCCCATTCAGACCGAGTCTGTCATTACAACACCAATCACCACACAATTGGTGGAAACCTCAACTATCCCATCGACAACCCCAACTACCACACTACAGGCCATCACTCAACCCTTTAATTATGGAGACTTTACTCATGGGTTCGACTTTGATGATATTTTCTCCTCTCCTATCCAAGGAAATGTTGAATCATCCTCATCCAGAGATCCTGATCCCCGTGCTGCTAGGATTACACATCTAGAAACTCAGTTCGCCACACTACTTGAGACTGTTCATAAATCAGCGAGTGAGTCCGACGCTCAACAAGTTAGGATAAACTCGTTGGTAGATGAAGTCACGCGACTGAGGCAGCAAGGTGAAGGTACCCAGGAGCAGCTTAAGAGCTTGATGGCCCAGAATGAGATGTTATTTAAGCTAAATGAGACCATTCTGGCTAATGGGTAAGCAATGGAAGGACGCATGTTACTCTAAAGAGAGGAACACCAAGTTATGGTGAAACTGGTGACAGAATTGACCGCCAAGCTTAATGCTCAAGGGGAGAAAGAGAAGGAGAAGAAGAATCCCAGCGGTGATGAGGCTTGTCATCCTATTGATTTGACCAAGGATGATGACAAAGACAATGATCCCGAAGCCGGTCCTAATGGTAGTGAGCAACAAGCCTTGGCTGTTGTTCCTATTACTGTTGTTCCTATGGCTCAGGGGGAGTCTACTCAACATGAAGCTTCAGGTAGTGGTGGTGGTAGTCAGCAAGGAAATTCGGTGGCTGAGGTGCTTCTAGACCTATCAGATGATGTAATTTTACTTCTAGAGCCGGACTATTCCAAGGCAGAGATCGATGCTCTCAGCAACCTGGAAGAAGGAGAGATCGAGTCTGATGAAGATTGGGATGTGGATGATGAGGATGTGGTGGTGGAGTTTCCAAAGGGTGACGGTGAGGGTACTTATGAGCTTGAGGATGGAGATATTTTTGAGGCTCCAACCTTTGAAGCTGCTTTTACAACAGGTTTAGTCGAGCCTGATAATGTTGCTGAGGCTAGTAGAGCAGCAACCTCGACTGAGGCCTTCCCTACCGATCCCCAACCTGCTAACGCTGATGCCTGGATGAACAAGTATCCTCAGGGATGGTTCAAAAAGGGTCAGCCTCCTGCTTGGCAAAAGTCGTTAATCATAGACAAGCAAGGAGCAACAGGGATGATCCTGTCAGTCCGCTTTGATGAAGACAAGAAGTTGTTTGCCATCAAACGTGTTACGAGGGTTCAATACTTGAAACCAACCAGTGAGGCATTTAGTTCTATGCCCAAATACGACCTGGTGAACTATGCCCAAATACGACCTGGTGAACCTGGCAAATCATGAGCTACTTCATGATACAAGTCACGCGGTAGCAAAGGGTTTGTGGGGGACACTGCAGCGGGAAGGTAGATCAGGAAACTTCGAGGTGTTCATGCCTCAGATGCCCAAAAGAGTCCGGGACAAGTCTATCAGAGATCGCGTGATGAACAGAAGCTTAAAGAAGTTGGTCTACAAGCCAGTGATATGTGAGACCAGGATTCCCCTGAGCATGTTACCTCAGGATATCCTCGGTAGCATGTGGTACTGATACGTGGATCCAAAGATGGGCGAGGCGGTGATAATGTACAAAACAAGGTCCAAAGGTGGAAGTGGCCAAGGGAAATGATCAGGGTTTTTGATGAGATCTGCTTCATCAACTTCTCTGTGAATGATCTGGAGGTTCTGCATGATAAATACTACATCTACACGGACGAGTAGATGAAGCTTCTTGCATCAAGATACGACAAGTTACTCAAGTTCTGCTTTGAATACAAGATGAAGATGGGGAGCTAAGTCAGAGCTGAAGCAGATTGAAGATCGAAGACAATCTAGAGCTGTTGTCAAGGGGGAGTTTGTTGGAGCACTTATGTGTGACAAACACTCTGAATATTGTCTCTGCTTTTGTAACTTTTCTTTGTACTTGTATTTTGTAGTTCAGTTTTTGTATGTACTGGTTTTCGAGTTGTAATCATGTATGCAAGTACGTAGTCTTGTATTAGTTTGTGAATGTTGTTAAATGTTGTGCGCACTTAGCAAGTGCTAGGGTATGTAACCTGCGTACTTAGTAAGTACGCATGAACAAAGTCTGCGTACATGCTAAGTGCGTAAGAAGAAGTTCCTGCGCACTTGATGAGTGCGCAGGTCACAGGTCTGTTGCTATGTATAGTCGTTTGTTGTAGTTGACAAGTACGCTCTCACTTGTAACTTGTAATCGGCTATGATTGATAATAGACGAAGTTTTAAAGTGACTCTTGTTTGTTGTCGGTTTACTTGTTGTGTTTGTGTCACACCCCGCCAAGGCGGAAACACGAGGCGCAACGTTCATGGTTTCCAAAGCATATGATTACCGCAAACACATACATGATAAATGGATACATTAACAAGTTTGATGTTTTACATTACAAAACATAATCTGAGTTTACAAAAAGTTAAGATTTCACAAATATGACTCAATTCAATGAGTTATACAAGGGAAATCCACCTTGAGTAGTATCCATCGTGCATGCATGTAATCTACATTGCTAACCTTGAAATCACGTTCAGTTACCTGAAAAACATACTTAAAATCGTCAACATGAGGTTGGTGAGTTCACAGGTTTAATCAAATAGTTCTTTGTAAAATTCAATTGTTCGTAAATAGTTTCAGTTGTATGTGATAAACAGAATAAGAATTGTTGACCCATTTGTAAACTAGCTAGGAATACAAATAATATGTTCATACATGGGGCGTAACCAAACCTTGACAATTGTACACGCCCCTAATTTTGTTTTTCAGTTCTATGCGGCCATAAATCCTCCAGATTGTGGTTAGCGCGACTAACCATGACCGGGAGACGTCACTCTCCATAGTGCTATTCATAGGACCCTAGGCTACAGTTAATGGTTACTATGTTGTTCCAGGGGACTTTCACGGCCTCCAATGTGTTGTTCTCATCCCATGTAAACATAAAAGTCGTGTCTTATTCTCTCGTTATCCTATAAAATAGTTGAAGTATGTTCTTCCCCCAAATATTAGAAAACAGTAAAAAGAAAGGGGCCGTGAAACTCACCTTGTGTTTGTGTATATACTTGTAATAATATTTGTTGTAGTCAACCTTGACTATTTGTACCCTAGATACCAAGGGTAAATTGTTGTTAAGACCAACGTCTTAATTGTAAATTGTTCACCGACCTTGTAAATCTGATTGTGTTTGTTTAAATATCGTTTTAGTTTTCCAACACATGTTTTGTTATAAAATAGTTTTGAGTTACTGCCCAACTGGGACTGTTGTACAGGTGTCGAAACTTCTTAGTTTCGATTGGGCATATGTGTGTCGAAACTACTTAGTTTCGACGGAGTGGTCAGGAGTCGAAACAACCTAGTTTCGATTGAGTAAAAGGTATCGAAACTCCTAGTTTCGATTGACCAACAGGTATTGAAACTCCTAGTTTCGATTGACCAACAGGTATCGAAACTCCTAGTTTCGATTGAGCAACAGATATCGAAACTCCTAGTTTCGATTGAGCAACAGATATCGAAACTCCTAGTTTTGATTACTGGACTTCTGTTTTGACAGAATCAGTCCGGCATATTTTTATGTTTTAAACTTGAATTCGACACACTCTTCTTGTTATCTTTCTTGCGTTTAAATAAGATGTAAGTTTAGCTACGGTTTTAAAGAACATAGTATGAAAATTATCGAGTTTTTACCTTTAAAACAGTGATGAAGTTGATGAGAGAAAACAGAGAATGGTCTTGAATCTTTTGTTAAACTCTTCTTCAGGAACACTTTAAAACACTGAATTTTGATGGATTTTGCTTTAAAACTTGACTTCAATCTTGAAGAGAATTGGAGAATTTGCCGTAAGAAAATGAGTGATAAAATGGGAATTGTGAGAAAAATGAGTGAGGTGGTATGGTTTTACTTGAGTTTTTCTCAGGTGAGGTATGGGTCGAGTAAGGGGGGGGGGGTTTCTCTGGCTTTTTCGGCCAAAAGTCAAGGGGTGGTTTGGGGTTAATATAAATAATTAGATTTAGGTATTAGTTTATCAATTATAGTTTTAAAGGGGTAATTTAATTCGGTTTAAGTTCTCCACGGTATTATAAATTTATTACAAAATAATTTATTGTTCCACGTAAAGTTTGTGTAAAATAATATATATATGTATATATATATTTCTCTGGTTATTTATTTTAACCACTAGTGTTCGAATTTAGTTGGGTTATAAGTGTATGTGAACCGGTAACTCCTAGAATTACCAAATGTGAACTGAGACAATGCTCGGTTTTTGTTAGACTCTAAAGTCCTTGTTTGTGAAATTAAATAAATCACAAAAATAATTATAATGTAAACTTGTTTATAATGTGTACGGATATTGACCTGAAATGTCGGGTTGTCACATTCTCCGCATGTTAACAGAATTTCGTCCCGAAATTCAATTCGCTTCATCTTGAACTGGTGTATCCTTAAACAAGGATGGGTACATTATTTTCATTTGATCCTCTCGTTCCCATGTATACTCAGGACCACGTTTTGAGTCCCAACGTACTTTAACCAGTTTGATCCGACTACGTCTCAGCTTTTGAACCTTCCAATCTGATATCTCAATTGGTTGCTCGATGAAATGAAGTTTATCGTCAATGTGAATTTCATCGTGCGGTATGATCAAAGTCTCGTCTGATAGACACTTTTTGAGATTTGACACATGAAATGTATTGTGTACGTTGCTTAGTTCCTATGGTAGCTTGAGTTTGTAGGCTACAGGGCCAACCCTAGCCAGTATTTCAAATGGTCCAACGTATCTAGGATTGAGCTTACCACGATTACCAAACCTTGCAACGCCTTTCCATGGTGAGACTTTTAACATTACTCGGTCACCAATTTGAAATTCTAATGGTTTTCGTCTGTTATCAACGTAGCTCTTTTGTCTATCCCGGGCCGCTTTCAGACGGTCCTTAATTTTGAAGATCTTATCAGTGGTTTCCTTGACAATCTCAGGGCATGTCAAATGTTTTTCACCAACTTCCGCCCAACATAGCGGTGAGCGGCATTTACGACCATATAGAGCTTCAAACGGAGCTGCCTTAATGCTCGTATGGTAGCTGTTATTATAGGAAAACTCTGCTAATGGTAAGTGGGTATCCCAATTACCTCCGAAATCAATTACACACGCACGTAGCATATCCTCTAAAGTTTGAATGGTCCTTTCGCTTTGACCATCTGTTTGTGGGTGATATGCCGTGCTCATGTCAAGACGTGTGCCCATGGCTTCTTGTAATGATTTCCAGATTCTAGACACGAATCTGCTGTCTCTATCAGAAATAATAGAAATTGGCACTCCATGCCTAGCCACAATTTCCTTGATATAAAGCTTTGCAAGTTTCTCGGTTTTATCCGTCTCTTTGATAGGTAGGAAATGAGCTGATTTTGTCAAACGATCGACAATTACCCATATGGTATCATAACCACTAGATGTCTTGGGTAATTTCGTGATAAAATCCATAGAAATTTGTTCCCATTTCCATTGGGGAATTTCAGGTTGTTGTAACAAACCAGACGGTTTCTGATGTTCGGCTTTTACTTTTGAACACGTTAAGCACTTACTGACATACGTGGCAATATCTCCTTTCATATTAGGCCACCAATATAATTCTTTTAAATCTTTATACATTTTATCTGAACCCGGGTGAATGGAGTACCTGGACTTGTGGGCTTCGTCCATAACCAACATTCGTAAGTTACCATTACTCGGCACCCAGATTCTGTTCATGAAGTAAAATGTATCATTGGACTTAGGCTCCAATTGTTTGATCATTCCACGTAGTGCTTCACTTCGGATGTTCTTTTCTTTAAGTGCCTCTTGCTGGGCCATTCGGATTTGAGTAGTAAGATTTGTATGAATTGTCAATCCTAGGGCACGAATACGAAGAGTTTTAACTCGTTCTTTGCGACTTAAGGCGTCTGCTACGACATTGGCTTTTCCGGGATGGTACTTGATATCACAATCATAGTCGTTTAGTAATTCTACCCAACGACGTTGTCTCATGTTAAGTTCCTTTTGATCGAAGATATGTTGAAGACTCTTGTGATCAGTAAAGATAGTGCATCTTGTACCGTAAAGATAATGTCTCCAAATCTTGAGCGCAAACACAACTGCACCCAATTCCAAGTCGTGGGTCGTATAATTCTTTTCGTGCACTTTTAGTTGTCGTGAGGCATATGCGATGACTTTGTCTCTTTGCATTAACACACATCCAAGTCCTTGGTGTGATGCATCGCAGTATACGACAAAATTGTCGATTCCCTCAGGAAGGGATAAGATCGGTGCACTACACAGCTTCTGTTTTAGTAATTGGAAAGCTGACTCCTGCTTGTCACTCCAATCATACTTCTTTTCTTTCTGGGTTAATGTGGTTAAAGGCAAGGCTATTTTTGAAAAATTCTCGATGAATCGTCTATAATAACCGGCCAAACCCAAAAATTGACGTACTTCTGTCGGAGTCTTTGGTGCTTCCCAGTTTTTGATTGCTTCAATTTTTGATGGATCGACGTGAATTCCTTCCTTGTTGATGACATGTCCAAGAAAATGCACTTCTCGGATCCAAAACTCACACTTAGAGAATTTAGCGTAAAGTTTCTCATTTCTGAGTAGTTCTAAGATTAATTTCAGATGCTGTTCATGATCCTCCTTGGTTCGTGAATATATCAATATATCATCGATAAACACAATCACGAATTTATCCAAGTATGGCTTGCACACGCGGTTCATGAGATCCATGAAAACAGCTGGTGCGTTTGTCAAACCAAATGGCATAACTAGGAACTCGTAGTGACCGTAACGAGTCCTAAATGCCGTCTTTGGTACATCTTCTTCTTGGATTCTTAGTTGATGATACCCTGACCGTAGATCAATTTTAGAATAGAAGCTAGAACCTTGTAGTTGATCGAACAAATCGTCTATTCGAGGAAGTGGGTATCGGTTTTTGATTGTAAGCTTGTTTAATTCTCGGTAATCAATACACATCCTAAAGGTTCCATCCTTTTTCTTTATGAATAGGACTGGAGCTCCCCAGGGTGAGAAACTCGATCTTATGAAACCTTTATCAAGCAACTCTTGAAGTTGATTTGATAATTCCTGCATTTCAGAAGGTGCTAATCGATATGGTGATCGCGCAACCGGGGCGGCTCCTGGTACCAAATCGATTCGAAATTCAACTTGCCTAGGTGGTGGTAAACCAGGTAAGTCTTCAGGAAAAACTTCAGGATATTCCTTAACGATTGGTATATCCTCAAGTCGACGTTCCTCGGGTTTCTTCTCGATGACGTGAGCCAGGAATACGCAATAGCCTTTGCGTAGGTACTTACGAGTTTTCATGCAGTTTATCATCCTTAACGCTACTCCACTCTTCTCACCTTGAATCGAAAGAACTTCTCCGTTTGGGAGTGGGATTTGGACAATCTTCTCAAAACAAACAATCTCGGCATGATTCTTTAACAACCAATCCATGCCAATTACAACGTCAAAGCTTCCTAAATCAACAGATAACAGATCTATACTAAATGTGTGATTTTTAAGACATAAGGTACAACCTTGAATGACTTCTCCGGTATTAATTAATTTTCCGTTCGCTGATTCAATTGTATACTTTTGTTCTAGTTTGCTGGGCTTAATACCGAGTAGGGACTTAAAGTCATTTGACACAAAACTCAAATCAGCACCCGTATCGAAAAGTATAGAGGCATAGTGATTATTTATCGGGAACGTACCAGTGACGCGTCACCGGCCCCCATCACGAATGCTCTTCCACGGGCCTGATTGTCGTTTCGGTTCTTCAACTTTGGACAGTCTTTTCTGAAGTGCTTTGGATCTCCACACTCAAAGCATCCTTGATTCATCCTTTCTGTTCCTGGGTTGACTTTTCCTGCTACTTGATTTATCTTGTTAGGGTTCGTATTGCTCCTACAGTTATGGGCCAGGTGCCCACACTTTTTACACTTCCCACATTGGATACACTTTTCGCTGTGATGATATCCACACTTGTCACACCTCGGTAATGTTCCAAGATATACATTTTGTCCCACAGTGTTGGCAACAAAGGCTTTCATAGTTTCAGGTCTCTTGTAAATTTGATTCTTGTTTTGGTTAATTGGTTTTCCAAACCATTTCCTCTTTTCCCCAGACCTTCCTTCCTCGGTCTCCTTCTTCTCAAACAAACCATCACGTACAGCATTATCCCTTAGTTTGAAAGCTAGAGTTATGGCGCTCTTGGCATCCATAGGGTTCGATGAAGTCACCAGACCTCGGATTTGAGGTGCGAGACCCCACAAGTATCTTTCAACCTTCTTGTATTCTGGGGTGACCATGTGTGGAACCAAGATTGCTAACTCATTGAATCGGTCAGTGTAGCCAGCAACATCATCTCCTGTCATTTGTAAATTCCACATTTCAGATTCGATCTTTTGCAACTCATTTCGAGGACAGTATTCCTCGATCATCATGGCTTTTAGGTCTTCCCATGACAACTCATATGCTGTCTGCCTTCCCAAAGTCTTTACTTGTGAATTCCACCAGGTTAAAGATTTATCAGTGAGTGAGCATGTAGAATACTTCACCATGCAGTCAGCGGTGCATTCACTAATATCAATCACCGATTCCATCTTCTCTATCCATCTCATTAGTCCAACTGCACCCTCGGTGCCATTGAAGTTACGGGGTTTGCAAGATAGAAAGGTCTTGTAGGAGCACTTCCTAATTGGAGCATCTGTAGAATTACATGTCATAACGTCATTAATTCGGATCATGACTATATGTTATGGCTTATTTATGTTATTACCTCCGGAACCTCCAGCTGTACCGCTTCCTCCTGCACCTCCTCCTCCGGTACCACTGCCGTTTCCTCCTCCACTATTTCGATTCGCCTCATATTGTTGCATAGCAGCAGCTACTCGTTGTGCTATAAGTTGTTCCACGTTTGGGAAAATCGCCTCGTTGTTGTCACCAGTAGTGTTACGGGTTGTCCTACGCTTAGGTGCCATGACGTTCTTTCTAACATATCAATTAAAAAGAAACAACATTATATGACAATAATGATAGCTCATGACATAAGGATACAACGACATCAAACGCAACAACCATCATTACAACATAAACCATTACATACATAGTCAAAACATACATAGTACATTGTTCCCAAAAGATAAGGATACAAAAAGAGATGGGTTCTCATGACCACATCAGTACTAAAGTTTTAAACTACTTAATGTACTACGGGCACAACCCGCCCGTAATAGGTTTAAAAGAAGAAGTGGGAGTACAATCCAATCATCATGGCAAGTCCCGCCATGACAAGGCTAGCTCTCGCCACAAATTCTGCAGCCAAGGTCCTTTCTTCCAGCGCCTCCACCCTGTCTCGGACCGTAACAGTGAACTGCCAATCCATGTCAGCTCTCAACTCTAGATAGTTTGTGGCACCCTGTATGTCTCGGGTGTGGTCCTCCAGAGTCTGAACTCGAGATCCGAGCCCTTGACGTAAGCGCATGGCTGCATCCCTATGTGCCCGAATATCATCTAGGAGATCATCAAGACGCTCTTCATGTGTACGAGTGCGTGCTACCAAGGTAGGCACTGTGAGCTCCATAGCTTCCCCAGTGTGGGGTAGGGGTGTTGGAGAGTTGGAAGACTCTCCGAGCTCAAAGGTAGATGGGATGCTCTCCATCTCCCTCCAACGGGCCAGAGTACGGGGCATCCAACGGATAGTTCCCACAGTAGGGTAGTAGCAGGGTCTTTGCCTAGGTGGTTCTTCACCAGCCACCAAGTCTTCTGGGTCACGGGCAGCTAGATTCCTTTTGCGTGGAAGTCGAACCTTCTTCCTAGCGCTTTGCACCTTAACTGGTCTTCCGCTTTTCTTTCGGTAGACGATAGGCGGTTTTCCCAAGGCGACTTTAGGTGGTGTGGAGCTACGGGTTTGTACTTGATTTTTGGGACGTGAGGCAGAAAATTCCTCATTTGATTCAGTGTCAGAGACGGGATCAGAATGTGAATGTGATGACATGCTTGTGACTACAATATCCATATGACAAAATGACTGGTCATGCAATGCTTATGCAATGAAAACGTTTTAGTGAGTCATTTAGATTATAGACTAGGTTCCAATTTAGATTCCTAGTTCACTATAATCAATGGCTCTGATACCAGTTCTGTCACACCCCGCCAAGGCGGAAACGCGAGGCGCAACGTTCATGGTTTCCAAAGCATATGATTACCGCAAACACATACATGATAAATGGATACATTAACAAGTTTGATGTTTTACATTACAAAACATAATCTGAGTTTACAAAAAGTTAAGATTTCACAAATATGACTCAATTCAATGAGTTATACAAGGGAAATCCACCTTGAGTAGTATCCATCGTGCATGCATGTAATCTACATTGCTAACCTTGAAATCACGTTCAGTTACCTAAAACATACTTAAAATCGTCAACACGAGGTTGGTGAGTTCACAGGTTTAATCAAATAGTTCTTTGTAAAATTCAATTGTTCGTAAATAGTTTCAGTTGTATGTGATAAACAGAATAAGAATTGTTGACCCATTTGTAAACTAGCTAGGAATACAAATAATATGTTCATACATGGGGCGTAACCAAACCTTGACAATTGTACACGCCCCTAATTTTGTTTTTCAGTTCTATGCGGCCATAAATCCTCCAGATTGTGGTTAGCGCGACTAATCATGACCGGGAGACGTCACTCTCCATAGTACTATTCATAGGACCCTAGGCTACAGTTAATGGTTACTATGTTGTTCCAGGGGACTTTCGCGGCCTCCAATGTGTTGTTCTCATCCCATGTAAACATAAAAGTCGTGTCTTATTCTCTCGTTATCCTATAAAATAGTTGAAGTATGTTCTTCCCCCAAATATTAGAAAACAGTAAAAAGAAAGGGGCCGTGAAACTCACCTTGTGTTTGTGTATATACTTGTAATAATATTTGTTGTAGTCAACCTTGACTATTTGTACCGTAGATACCAAGGGTAAATTGTTGTTAAGACCAACGTCTTAATTGTAAATTGTTCACCGACCTTGTAAATCAGATTGTGTTTGTTTAAATATCGTTTTAGTTTTCCAACACATGTTTTGTTATAAAATAGTTTTGAGTTACTGCCCAACTGGGACTGTTGTACAGGTGTCGAAACTTCTTAGTTTCGATTGGGCATATGTGTGTCGAAACTACTTAGTTTCGATGGAGTGGTCAGGAGTCGAAACAACCTAGTTTCGATTGAGTAAAAGGTATCGAAACTCCTAGTTTCGATTGACCAACAAGTATCGAAACTCCTAGTTTCGATTGACCAACAGGTATCGAAACTCCTAGTTTCGATTGAGCAATAGATATCGAAACTCCTAGTTTCGATTACTGGACTTCTGTTTTGACAGAATCAGTCCGGCATATTTTTATGTTTTAAACTTGAATTCGACACACTCTTCTTGTTATCTTTCTTGCGTTTAAATAAGATGTAAGTTTAGCTACGGTTTTAAAGAACATAGTATGAAAATTATCGAGTTTTTACCTTTAAAACAGTGATGAAGTTGATGAGAGAAAACAGAGAATGGTCTTGAATCTTTTGTTAAACTCTTCTTCAGGAACACTTTAAAACACTGAATTTTGATGGATTTTGCTTTAAAACTTGACTTCAATCTTGAAGAGAATTGGAGAATTTGCCGTAAGAAAATGAGTGATAAAATGGGAATTGTGAGAAAAATGAGTGAGGTGGTATGGTTTTACTTGAGTTTTTCTCAGGTGAGGTATGGGTCGAGTAAGGGGGGGGGTTTCTCTGGCTTTTTCGGCCAAAAGTCAAGGGGTGGTTTGGGGTTAATATAAATAATTAGATTTAGGTATTAGTTTATCAATTATAGTTTTAAAGGGGTAATTTAATTCGGTTTAAGTTCTCCACGGTATTATAAATTTATTACAAAATAATTTATTGTTCCACGTAAAGTTTGTGTAAAATAATATATATATGTATATATATATTTCTCTGGTTATTTATTTTAACCACTAGTGTTCGAATTTAGTTGGGTTATAAGTGTATGTGAACCGGTAACTCCTAGAATTACCAAATGTGAACTGAGACAATGCTCGGTTTTTGTTAGACTCTAAAGTCCTTGTTTGTGAAATTAAATAAATCACAAAAATAATTATAATGTAAACTTGTTTATAATGTGTACGGATATTGACCTGAAATGTCGGGTTGTCACAGTTTGATTCTCCAACTACTCACGGGCATTCCGCACCCTGTTTGACTAGTCCCACACTCGCATGATACGATCCGAGACACCCGGGGACCTACACGTGGAAACAATGTTTACAACCTCTTACAAACAAATTTCCAGAATTCGAACAAATTGTTTCACAAAAGATTTGTGCAGAATTTCCTCTAGTTCTACACAACTACAACACAAGATTATTGATCTTGCTTTCCAAAGCCAACAAAACACAAACACATTCCACAACGGAGTCAGGATAGTAGGAAGAACAGACGAAGAAGGAAATGGAACTGGACTTCTTCACCTCCAGATTATCTTCCCTACAACATTGACTGATGAACAAATAAGTCAATTTTACCATCATGGTATGATTGATTTTATAGAATTCAGACTAAATAAAAGAACAGAACAGCTCCTAGATCGTTTTGGAGAAAAGTTTACAATGGTGACGTGAAATATAGCAACGCATTCAGTAAGTCCCACTATTGGGTGTAAGATCTTTTCAACATTTCCCTATGCCAACGATTACACATACCGACCCGCTCGCAAAAGGGTTTTCATCTGCCACAGAGCCAGTACACAAGAACACCTAGAAAATTTTGCAGTTACAACAAGCCCAAATTTTGCTACCATGCCTTGGTTAGACAAAAATCTTGATCGAGAAGACGCGACAGTAACAGCTCAAGTTCAAGCTTTTAACAATTTTATTAAACAACAACAAGAGACACCAGTTTTACATGATCTTTTTCATTGGCAAAATTTTAAACTTTTAGGAGAAGGACGTTATCTACAAATCTATGCACATTTAAATTGGAGTATGCTTCTACCATTTGTGGGAGAAAGCGATATCTTAGAACGTGAACATATTATAAACCTAGAAGATCATGAATACAACAATGACGAAGATCCCGACACACCACCATCCATTGACAGCACTCACAGACACTTTTAGAAAACGTAAGCAATGACGTTTTTGAAAAAAGATAGACAGCTACAGCAACATCAATAATGATCGACAAGTTTCACAGAGATTCAGGGCCCACGCACTACCTAAAGATCAAATAATTGTAATAAAGAGTTATCTTTTTCTCTTAGCCTTAGCCGTTGCTTTTTCTTTTTTTAGTGCGCATCAATTATTAGCCGTTGCTTTTTCTTTTTTAGTGCGCATCAATTAGAATGCGCTTTGTACAGTTTGCTTTTTTATGCCTATAAAATAAGCATTTATTTCATTTGTATAGACAGAGAAAAATATTCAATATATTAAGAATTTTCACTCTCATGGCACACTAAACTTTTCCGTTTCTCTTTAGTTCTTAACCTTTAAAACCTTAAGTTTTTCTCAGATCTTCATATTATATCTCATAAATAAAAAAAATAAAAAATAAAAAAATCGATCCGCTGTGTTCATTTCTCATCATCATCCATCACTGTGTTCATATTTCATCATCATCCACATCATCATCGTCGTCAATATATCTCCGCTTCTCCTCCAAATTTATATCTCACTGTTTTTATTATATTTCAATCACAAAAGACAAATTTTGATTGAAAATGAAATTATAAAATTACTCACAGAATTCTTAAACCTCGAATTCGAAAAAGGTAAAGACATTACAAAAACTATAAATCATCCTAAAATCGTACACTTAGAAATGATAGGATTAATAGGAGAAGATATTACAAATTCAAGGGTCAAGTACATATGTAAATTTAAATTAAAAAACTCAGACATCACGATAAGAACAGCTAACATAGAATATAGTCCATTGGACAAAGAAGAATTCAAAAAACAAATACCAGAAATGATAAATCAAGGGTTTATAAGAACACTAGAAAGCCCGTATAGATCAACAGCCTTTATAGTAAGAAATCACAACGAAATAAAAAGAGGAAAAGCTAGAATTGTATACAATTACAAACGCTTGAACGACAATACAGAACATGATGGATATAATATACCATACAAAGACAGTCTATTAAAGTTAATACCAAAGAAAAAAGTATTTTCAAAATTCGATTTAAAATCTGTGTATAACCAATTACAATTAGAAGGAAGTTTTAAACCCTGGATAGCCTTTACATGCTTAGAAGGACTTTCGGAGTAAAGAACACTCCATCTATTTTTCAAAGATTCATGGACAACATATTTTTAAAATGTGAATTTTGTTTAGTATACATTGATGACATTCTTGTTGCAAGTGAAACTGTACAAGAACACGAGTAGCATTTACAACAAGTATTCGAAGAAATTAAAAAACATCGTATAGTAGTTTCAAAAAAGAAAATGAAATTATTTAAAAGAAATATATCTTTTTTTGGTCTAGAACTAGGTAATGGAAAGATAGAATTACAGTCTCACATCTCTACCAAAATTTTATATTTCCCAGAGAAATTTGAAAATTTAAAACAGATACAAGCCTTTTTGGGATTAGTAAACTATTCTAGAAAGTTTATCCCAAATCTTTCAAAATTAGTAGGTCCTCTATATAGTAAAACTACCAAAAATGGACAAAGATATTATAATACATAAGACATTAAATTAGTTCAAAAAATCAAAAATGTTGTCAAAACTATTGGACCACTTGAATTACCTCTAGTTACAGATTATTTGATAGTTGAAACAGATGGGTGCAAAGACGGATGGGGAACCGTCCTTCTCTGCAAACCAAATAAATACAGCCCCAAACTAGAAGAAAAAACTTGTGCATATTCCATGGAAATATTCAAAATAGGACAAACTGGATGATGTGTCGTTTTTAATATATAAAAATATAATATATTTTTATGATGGTTTTACGAGATCAGGTTTTAAATTTATAAAATGATAATTACTTTAACTTAAAAACGCACAATAGGCAGTGTACCTATCGCAGCGTAATATAGTTTAGGTAAGAACCAAGTATCGAACCAATGGACACGGTCGAGTTCCAATACTCAACTTTTGTTATCGTTTAGCCGGATTAATTAGTGAGTGGGTTTTGTGTGCTCGTGAAGCGGAATTGTAAATGACAGAAAAGTAAATGACGGGAAAGTAAATAGCATAAAAGTAAAAATGTGCGTGAAGTGTGTAACAGAAATGTAACGAGCAGAATAGTAAATAGCAGGAAAGTAAATATCTTGGAAATGATCAGGTCACGAAGAGTATTGCTTTGGGCTTCGAATCAGCTTGGTACGTGATAATGTTAAGTTGACTAATCCAGTGATATGACTACTACAAAATTGTGACTCGGGTCACTGCTAGAGTCTCGTCCTCACGGCATTTGATTCACGAATTAAAATCTTTAAATTAAAATGGTAGTGCCTCCCGTTAAGGAGTTCGTATATGCTTTGTATTAAGGTTAAATAGGTGATTATATTTTGCTCACCGGGAGGCGGTGTAACAATGGGACCAAGTATAAAGACGTATCGCTCCCAACATGAGTTCACCAATTCTTGGTCGCATAACAAGTTCGTATAAAGACGTACGACCTTAATAATGTTGACCAAGCCTTGGCTTATCAATCTCTGCTTGTAAAAAGATGTACAAATTTCAAAAGAAGTTTGATTAAAAAGGTTTTACGATCTTACGCTTTAAAATCAAGAACACTCACAAATATAAAGACGGATTTAGACAATAATAAAAGCCCACCAAGTGGTGGTTTTAAGGACGAATAACTAAAGACATAAACATACAACTAGATTAATACATCAAACATTAACATGCACCAAACATCATCTTCACCCTAGCAATACAAAGAGTTTAGCCACGAATGGCTATACTAACTAGCATAATGCAAAGTTTCGTAGGCTCCACTATTGCGGAACAAGGAGGAAGAGCCCCTCTACTCTCTACTCTCTACTCTAACTATGAAATAAGCTCTCTCTGGTGTGTTCTTGAGGTATGGATGGGTGTGTTGAGGTGAAGAACCCAAGCCTCCTATTTATAGGCCTCAAAATGAGCAACGTACGACCGTGCAAACACCTCGGGAATCAAACATGGTACAAAGGACAGTGTACTGGAGCCTTGGGGAGCAAAACTGGCAATGCACGGCCGTGCATGGCATTGCACGACCGTGCAATGCCCTGTCTGCTCTCCAGGCTTGTCTTTTAGCTGCTTGTTGACTTATGTTGACCTGGTTTGACTTCTTGGGGGTCAATGCTCGGGTTGATCTTCCAAAAGCTTGATTTCTTCATGTTTTATGCTGGTTTTTGCTTTGTTTATCTTGGGATACCAAATAACCTACAATTGTGAAATATTAACGCTTTAAGTATCAATTGCAAGGCTTTTAATCAATTAGTACCATAATATGGGGATTATTATGCATGCAAAACATGTATAATTTAGGGCATATCATAATACCCCACACTTAAACTTTGCTTGTCTTCAAGCAAACTCATGCATGATTATTACCCATAACTGAAACTTTACAAGGGTAATGGAGCCCCAAGTAGTTAGAAAATCCAGGATAACTCTTGAGCTGCTTATTCTATTTTTGTGCTTTTCTATGATGGAATCCATGACAAGCCTACTAGAACTTCAATTGTGCATAAACTTTCATTCAACTCTACGGTTATATATGTATGGATAATGTAGGTTAAGTGGAACACTCAAGTTTGAATCGAATTATGCATTGGTCATAAGATTGTATGCAGATCAAGTCTCCACCAACTAACTAAGTAGTATGCATGAATCAATAGGACTTTAAAAGGCTTGTAATGTGGCTAAAATAAAAATAAAGGGTGAAAATAAAAATCTTTTTGGATTTTTAGGGGTTTATAGGGTTTAAAGGGCTGCAGCTATCGTGAAACACACAGCTACGGCTTCATGGCTTAAAATGGAAAATACTAGCAGGTCCCTCTACAGTACTCGGATCATGATGGTATAACTAATCTAAGGGCTCGTTTATGGTCAGATTGCCAAGACCAAGATCTCTTATCTTTCTCAACTTTTTCCTTACTGTGTAGTACACATTACTGCCTTTCCGTATAGATCTTTCGGCATGTATCCTAACAGCTCCTACTTTGATCAGATGTGTATACTCATGTTGGGAATGAATTTGATTCTTGCTACACTTTCCATCATGGCTCCAGTTGCCACACTTCACACATTTGTCGTATCTTTTGGCTCTTCTTTTGGCGGCACATTTTGATAAGCCGCAGAATGGTGGCAGTTGTTCTTGCTAGCTCCACCATTTTCTTACATTTCTAGTTGCTTTGAAAACTTTCTCTCGGAGTTCGGGCAGTAATTCAGGCTTTGCAAAATGAAAGCAGAAAAGCAAATTAAAATCAAAAGAATGCATATCCAATTCTTTAAGGTCTAGCCGGTAAAAGACCCACTTCTTTCTTTATTTTTCTTTTCTTCTTTTTCTATTTTTTTTCTTTTATTTTCTTTTTGTATCAAGACAAATTCTTCAATAACTCTTTTTCCTCAATTTTCTTGAAATAATATTTCCATAATTTCTTTGCAAATAGTTCGGCTGTTTCTTCCTAATACATCCACCTTCTTGTATATTCCAATTCCTTTGAGTGAAACAGATTCTTTCCAAATTGACTTAATGGTAATGAACTTGAAATAATGACATAAGATAATTTTCCCATTTTGAAGACATTCAGCCAATAACTGGTGTTGATAAATGTCGGTAGTAGAAAAGAAAAGGCTAAGGCTCAGAGGACTATCTAGGCGGATTATATTTTTAGGATTTTTGGGTTTAAGGATAATATATAGGGCTAATAAAGTCCTAGGTGCCTCAATCACTTTCATATTTCTACTAGTTCATGGTCTTGATATATTTCAGTCACACAAGTTCTAATTATGCATAAAATCCGATTGAAAAACACTCAATATACCAAACGAAAGAGCATGCGAAAAATAATGATAATAATGCTCGTGAAAAAGCTCAGATTATTCTCACATGAAAAAAGGATGGGATAGGGTTTAGTGATTTGTTATGCATAATATACAGTTGTTTCTATTTGTCATGTATTCATTTTATTTAATTAGGTGCAAACTCAAAGAGGTTTAGGTTTTAGGGTTTAAAATTTTTGAAAATTTTTCTAGTTTTACAAAAGGTAGGGTTTTGTAATGTTGTCAAATGGGTAGAAAATCATGAGTTAAAATTTTACTGCTTTGAGGTTACAAGTAGTCCTGAATTTCTAATTCCCCACCCCACACTTAAAATTGTGCATTGCCCTCAATGTACAAATGCATGTAATGGAATGCTATGCAGGAATTTAAATGCATGAAGTTTTAAGGGAAGAGAAACGGGTACTCCCCCGGTCAATTCGGTGTATAATCTAAGGCCAAAAGTTATTGCTGCTATCAGGTTGTGCCTATCAGCTGGTTGTCAACACGTTGCTTCAAAGTCTTCATCGAATTTCAAATAAATTTGATGTGGTTTTCGATTCCTGAGGTTGTAGAGATGGAGTGTGATTCCTCAAAGAAGTAGAGAGACTATCTGGTGATGCTATTCTACCTGACACATAAAGAAAAACATAAAAGCATACAAGGAAAATAAAAGGTAGTTAAGCTACTAAGGTCCTAGTATCGAGAAGGCATACCTGGAGGCTGAAGTAATAGAAACTTAAATTTAGAAAACCAAATGCTTTCTGCCATATGCACCAACTTCTCAATTTATTCATGATCATCGGGTTGCTTCCCGGAAGCGCCACGTTTATTTAAGGGTCGTTGGCCAGACCTGTACATGCTTCATCAGTCTTTTTTCAGGTGGGGGCCATCGATTTCCCCCCGTATCTCCTGTTCCTTCATTCAAGTCCTTCAGTTTTGGTAGCTTATCAAAGTATTCATCGATCCAGTTAGTGTTGTCAAAATCCTTGCAAAGATCCAGTTTCTTTCCTTTGTTGAGTTCTTTGGCTTTCTTCAGCTAGTAGTCCAGATTAGTATCGATGAATTGTGCAATTGCAAAGGGATCATTGGATAAGCACTCCTTTCCTCCGATGTTGTAGGTCACCCATTGTTTTCCGACACGAAGTGTCAAAATTCCTTCATTCATGTCAATAACGGCTCAGGCAGTAGCTAAAAATGGACGACCCAAATTCAAAGGTACGGAATAGTCGGGTCCCATTTCTAAAACCATGAAATCGGCAGGGAAGACAAACTTACCGACTTTCACTAGTAAGTTCTCAATGACTCCTATAGGTGATTTGACTGATCCATCCGCGAGTTCAATAGTTACATTGACAGGTCATGGATTTCCAATTTTTAGTCTTTTAAACATGACATATGGCATTACATTCACACTTGCTCCGAGATCAGCGAGCGCGAAGGTTATCGGGAGTGGTCCGATAGAAAATGGTAGAGAGAACTTTCCAGGATCTGAAAGTTTCTTCGAAAGACATCTCCCAATAAGAGTGACACAATGGTTGGTCCTCTTTACCGCTTCTTCCATGTTTCTTTTGTTTGTAAGGAAATCCTTTAAGAAACGTCCATATTTAGGCATTTGTTGTATGATATTCAGGAAGGGAAGATTGACATGGATTTGACTTAGTAGTTCGATAAATTTCTCATATTGTTCGTCAGTCTTCTGCTTTACTAACCTTCCTTGGTCGGGTATGTGAGAATGGAACGTTCTTTTTGTTGGATCTTTTGGAGGAGTATTCACCGGAGCAGGAGGTGGGATTGCATTTGATTGCGATCCTTGAGTAGTTGTTTCTGCAATATGCGGACAAAGTGGTACCCCGGTGAATATTTCTCTCCTTGGTGATTGAACTTCTTCTTCTAGCATTGGTGGTTCTGGATAGACCTTGCTATTTCTAAGAGTGATAGCACTTACGTTTGCTTTTGCATTGGTTTCAGTATTGCTCGGGAGACATCCTGGTTGTCTATCGGACAGAAGTTTTGCAATTTATCCTAATTGCGTCTCAATGGATAGAAGTGTTGCTTTCTCTTCTATGTCCTAAACTCAGCTTCGTGAAGACTAAATTTCTCCTCATATTTTTTGTGACGGGAATCCGCTATAAGGGCTTGACTTTCAGTTGTAGATATTAACTTAGTTACCGCGTCCTCCAAGCTTAACCTGTTACTTGGCTTGTTAGTTCCTTGAAATTGTTGACGAGGCTGATAGTTTTGAGATTATCTTTGTGGAAACTGTTGTTGTCCGAAGCCAGATTGTCCGTGGTTGTTGTTATCCTTTCGGCTGATGTTTGGATGATTCCTTCATACATGATTATAAGTGTTGTTGTAGGGGTTGTTCTGTGGGCGGTTTGCTCCGATAAAGTCAACTTGCTCAGTATTGTCAGTGATGCTTTTTACTTCTTCAGTAGTCTCAGTGATCGCTTTGCCTTTGCTAAGCTGATTGAGTCGAGTGGTGAGGGCGTCTACTTGAGCAGAAAGTGAAGTGACAGTATCGACAGAGTGAATACCTTGCCTGGCTCCCCTATTACTTCTTGGATTGTACCAATGATAGTTGTTCATAGCTATTTCCTCAATTAGGTTGTAAGCTTCTTGTGGCCTTTTGTTTCCAAAAATGCCACCTATAGTAGCGTCGAGTGAGCTTGATTGTGCAACCCATTGTACAATGATAATACTTGTAACCAAACCTCTAGCCCATGATGTGGACATTTCCTCATCATGTCCTTAAAACGTTCCCATGCCTCATATAGTGATTCGCCATCTTCCTAGGTGAAAGTGGTGATATTATTTCTCAGTTTTGCAGTTTTTGCTGGCGAGAAGTATTTTGATTAGAATTTCTGAGCTAGATCATCCCATGTAGTGATTGACCTGGTAGGAAGAGAGTTTAGCCATGCCTTAGCTCGTTCCCTTAAGGAGAAGGGAAACATTAGGAGGCGAATTGCGTCATTCGAAACTCCGTTCAGTTTTAAAGTGTCACAAATTTCGAGTAAATTTACAATGTGGGCATGTATCATCGGGTAATCCATGGAAAGTGAATGATGACTGGATCATGTGGATAACATGAGATTTGATCTCAAAGTTGTTAGCGTCAATCGTTGGCCTTGTGATACTAGACCCCAAAGCCTCAAGTGACGGTCTTGCGAAATCGGAGATAGTGCGGTTTTCTACGTCCATTCTTCTCGTACGATTTTCTCGTATTCGGCAAGCTCTACTAAAGGCGGATATAAACCAGTAGTGGAGCTGTGGATCATACACTGCCTGCAACAAAATGTAAGAGAGAAACAGATGAAAATGATAAGGCTAATCCGTTAACTTAAATTTTTCTTGAAATCACCGTGTCCCCAGCAACGGCGCCAAAAACTTGATGTGTCGTTTTTAATATATAAAAATATAATATATTTTTATGATGGTTTTACGAGATCAGGTTTTAAATTTATAAAATGATAATTACTTTAACTTAAAAACGCACAATAGGCAAGTGTACCTATCGCAGCGTAATATAGTTTAGGTAAGAACCAAGTATCGAACCAATGGACACGGTCGAGTTCTAATACTCAACTTTTGTTATCGTTTAGCCGGATTAATTAGTGAGTGGGTTTTTTGTTCTTGTGAAGCGGAATAGTAAATGACAGAAAACTAAATGACGGTAAAGTGAATAGCATAAAAGTAAAAAACGTGCGTGAAGTGTGTAACAGAAATGTAACGAGCAGAATAGTAAATAGCAGGAAAGTAAATATCTTGGAAATGATCAGGTCATGAAGATTACTGCTTTGGGCTTCGAATCAGCTTGGTACGTGATAATGTTAAGTTGACTAATCCAGTGATATGACTACTACAAACTTGTGACCCGGGTCACCGCTAGAGCCTCATTCTCACGACATTTGATTCACGAATTAAAATCTTTAAATTAAAATGGTAGTGCCTCCCGTTAAGGAAAACAGTTACCCTCAACACTTCGAATGGTCATCTCCGGGTTGGTTTAAGATATCGAACGTAAATGCTTTGTATTAAGGTTAAATAGATGATTATATTTTGCTCACCGGGAAGCGGTGTAACAATGGGACCAAGTATAAAGACGTACCGTTCCCAACATGAGTTCACCAATTCTTGGTCGCATAAGAAGTTCGTATAAAGATGTACGACCTTAATAATGTTGACCAAGCCAGGCTTATCAATCTCTACTTGTATAAATACATACAAGTTTCAAAAGAAGTTGGTTTAAAAAGGTTTTACGATCTTACACTTTAAATTCAAGAACACTCACAAATATAAAGACGGATTTAGACAATAATAAAAGCCCACCAAGTGGTGGTTTTAAGGACGAATAATTAAAGACATAAACATATACGTCAAACATTAACATGCACCAAACATCATCTTCACCCTAGCAATAAAAAAAGTTTAGCCATGAATGGTCATACTAACTAGCATAACGCTGAGTTTCGTAGGCTCCCCTATTGCGGAACAAGGAGGAAGAGCCCCTCTACTCTCTACTCTATACTCTCTTCTCTAACTACGAAATAAGCTCTCTCTGGTGTGTTCTTAAGGTATGGATTGGTGTGTTGAGGTGAAGAACCCAAGCCCCTTATTTATAGGCCTCAAAATGAGCAATGCACGGGCGTGCAAACACCTCAGGAATCAAACAGGGTACAAAGGACAGTGTACCGGAAGCCTTGGGGAGCAAGACTGGCAATGCACGGCCGTGCAATGCCCTGTCTGCTCTCCAGGCTTGTCTTTAACTGTTTGTTGACTTATGTTAACCTGGTTTAACTTTTTGGGGGTCAATGCTCGGGTTTGATTTTCCAAAAGCTTGATTTCTTCAAGTTTTAAGCTGGTTTTTGCTCTGTTTATCTTGGGATACCGAATAACCTGCAATTGTGAAATATTAACTCTTTAAGTATCTATTGTAAGGCTTTTAATCAATTAGTACCATAATATGAGGATTATTATGTATGCAAAACATGTATAATTTGGGGCTTATCACTAGACAAGCATAGATTTTGACATATAAGCATTAATTTATGCTTTAGAAAAATTTAAAATCATTTTACATAAAGAATTTACAGTTAGAACATATTGTGAAGCAATCGTGAAGTTTGTAAAAAATGACCAAAGCAAGAAAATGAATAGAACCCGATGGGTCAATTTACAAAATATTATTCAAGGTCAGGGATACACTATAAATTTTGAACATATTAAAGGAAAGAATAATGGGATAGTTGATATGTTATCTAGAAACATTAACAAATTGTTATTTCCAGATGGACAGAAAAAATAAAGGAAAAGCAAAGTTAATACAGCCAAAGAAAACAATTTCTCCTATGAGTATTTCCTCAGAAGAAGAACAAACAGAAAGAGTTATACATACAGAAAAGCTTATGAGTCAAGCCATTCGGGCAGAAAAAATACACAGTACTAGATAATTGCCTAGATGGACAATAGGCTTAAACTGTAACTCTCAGTTTTACATCCCATCATACAGTCAAAATCCAGTATACACAAAAGCAAACAACACACAGTATGGACAAAGCTTTGATGCCTATTCAAAACATACACAAAGTACAATCGTGACATTTGGAACTTATGCCTTGCAAAGGTGTAATGATCCTAGTAAAAAGTTTCGCCCAAATATTGAGATGATGTTAACAGATAATCAGCAATGCTTACTAGACAACCTATGGCATATTAAAACCATGCCACATCCTTCAAGTTCTAAAGTTCAAATTCTAAACGCTTTGAGCATTTACTTTTACGAACAAAGCTCTAAGATTCCTGAAAAACAACAGCACAGATTTACCCGTTACATAATTTTTTGAGGAACAAAAATTGGAATTTTCAACAAATGGGAAACGGAGACAAAATATACACAATGTCCTAACCCAATCTACAAAGGCTTTCATACTTTTGCAGAAGCTTTAAAGACAGCAAGAGAACATTTTGGTATAAACAGTTTTTAATTGAGCCTGAAGAGGTCCAACATTTGCTGATATTGCAAAAACTAATCCAGAACAAACAATTAAATCTCAAGAAAATGTTATTACAAAACTTCAAAAACAGCTTATACAACAAGGGCAAGATACACAATCTACACAAGTTCAAATTGAAAATGAACTATTAAAACAAAGGGTGGCGATTCTAGCAGCAAAAAATAAACAGTCGCTGCAAAGTCTTGAGAAAAAGGAAAAAACGGTAGAGATAGTTATAAACAAAAATTTTGATTCCTTCAAAACAAGAATTATTGATACACCGTGGAAACAATATTTACAACCTCCTATAAACAAATTTCAAGAATTCGAACAAATTGTTTCACAAAAGATTTGTGAAGAAAAGTTTACAGTGGTGACAAGAAACATAGCAACGCATTCAATAAGTCCCACTATTGGGTGTAAGATCTTTTCATCATTTCCCTATGACAACGATTACACATACCGACCCGCTCACAAAAGGGTTTTCATCTGCCACAGAGCCAGTACATAAGAACACCTAGAAAATTTTGCAGTTACAAGAAGCCCAAATTTTGCTACCATACCTAGGATAGACAAAAATCTTGATCGAGAAGACGCGACAGTAACATCTCAAGTTCAAGCTTTTAACAATTTTATTAAACAACAACAAGAGACACCAGTTTTACATGATCATTTTCTTTGGCAAAATTTTAAACTTTTAGGAGGACATTATCTACAAATCTATGCACATTTAAATTGGAGTATGCTTCTACCATTCGTGGGAGAAAGCGATACCTTAGAACTCAAACATATTATAAGCATAGAAGATCATGAATACAACAATGACAAAGATCCCGACACAACACCATCCGTTGACAGCATTCACAGAGACTTTTAGAAAACGTAAGCAATGACGTTTTTGAAAAAAGACAGACAGCTATAGCAACATCAATAATGATCGACAAGTTTCATAGAGATTCAGGGACCACGCATTACCTAAAGATCAAATAATTGTAATAAAGATTTGCCTTTTTCTCTTAGCCGTTTCTTTTTCTTTTTTTAGTGCGCATCAATTATTAGCCGTTGCTTTTTCTTTTTTAGTGTGCATCAATTAGAATGCGCTTTGTATAGTTTGCTTTTTCATGCCTATAAAATAAGGCATTCATTTCATTTGTAGATATAGAGAAAAATATTCAATATATTAAGAATTTCCACTCTCATGGCACACTAAACTTTTCCGTTTCTCTTTAGTTCTTAACCTTTAAAACCATAAGTTTTTCTCAGATCTTCATATTATATCTCATAAATAAAAAAAATAACTAAAAAAAATTCGATCCGCTGTGTTCATATCTCATCATCATCTATCACTGTGTTCATATTTCATCATCATCCACATCACCATCGTATGTATATCTCCGCTTCTCCTCCAAATTTATATTTCACTGTTTTTATTATATTTCAATCACAAAAGACAAATTCTGATTGAAAATGAAAGTATAAAATCACTCACATAATTCTTAAACCACGAATTCGAAAAAGGTAAAGGCATTACAAAAGGTATAAATCATCCTAAAATTTTACACTTAGAAAGGATAAGATTAATAGGAGAAGATATTAAAAATTCAAGGATCAAGTACACATGTAAATTTAAATTAAAAACTCAGACATCACGATAAGAACACCTAACATAGAATATAGTCCACTGGACAAAGAAGAATTCAAAAAACAAATACCAGAAATGATAAATCAAGGGTTAATAACAAAATCAGAAAGACCGCATAGATCAACAGCCTTTATAGTAAGAAATCACAATGAAATAAAAAGAGGAAAAGCTAGAATTGTATACAATTACAAACGCTTGAACGACAATACAGAAGATGATGGATATAATATACCAAACAAAGACAGTCTATTAAACTTAATACCAAAGAAAAAAGTATTTTCAAAATTCGATTTAAAATCTGGGTATAACCAATTACAATTAGAAGAAAGTTTTAAACCCTGGACAGCCTTTACATGCTCAGAAGGACAGTATGAATGGAACGTTCTTAGTTTCGGATTAAAGAACGCTCCATCTATTTTTCAAAGATTCACGGACAACGTATTTTTAAAATATGAATTTTGTTTAGTATATATTGATGACATTCTTGTTGCAAGTGAAACTGTACAGGAACACGAGTAGCATTTACAACAAGTATTCGAAGAAATTAAAAAACATGGTATAGTAAAAAAAATGGAATTATTTAAAAGAAATATATATTTTCTTGGTCTAGAACTAGGTAATGAAAATATAGAATTACAGTCTCACATCTCGTCCAAAATTTTAGGGTAACATCCCAAAAAAATTACAAGAAAGAATAAAATTAAAGACGAGGCGTCCATGAAAACGAGGTCGGGATTTAATCAAAGAAGAAGTGAAAGGGAAGGGAGCGGGCTTGGGCCTGGCTCCATGGGCTGATGTAGCCCATGTATATAAGGGCTGGACTCAGCATCTTCTTCTTCATTCCACCAAATTTCACCAAACCTTAGAGAGAGAAAGCTTGGAGTTCTAGAGAGAGAAAGTTTGAGGAGCAACATCCATGCTTCGATTTCTGCTTCATCTTGTTTCTCCAACATCCCTGATCGTTTCTACATGAAGAATCATGAGTATTGAGGTAAGGATCGACCTTAGATCTGAGTTTTTCTTAAAAAATGGGTTTTAGAGTTTATGGGGTTTTTAAACAAAAAGGTGAAATCTTTACGCATGAAATAAGGTTTAAAGCTCAGATAGCTTCATGGAAGCTAGACAAACGTTTTGGACGTAAAAAGTTAAGGTTTTGGATTAAAATCAGACCTGGAGATGATTGATGTTCTTGAGCCGACTCTCAAGAGTCGGCACCTGCAATATGCTGACTCTCAGCGAGGGAGACGAAGAGGAGGGTCGGCCATGGAAAGAATCGACTCTTGAGAGTCGGCCCTCTGAGAGTCGACCCTCTAATGAACACGATAAGAATTGGCTCCCTAGCACAACGCAAAGTCCTGAACGCAAGTTCAGGCGACACTTACGAGTGTGGCTGGCGACTCTCTCAGGTGTGCCTGCCGATACTCTCGAGCGACACTCTAGTGTCGCTGGCGTTTGTCTCAGCCGACTCTCAAGAGTCGCTAGTAACGTTTCTGGCCGACTAGTGCAAATGATAAAATCGACACTTCGAATTATGTGCAGATCGGTATACGCTGAAGCAATAGATAAGGCATTGACTTCGGGTTGAGTATCGATAGACTGGTGAGTTCTAGAAGCCCTTCTTTAAATGTTTTAATTAATGTTTGTGGGCTGGTGTGCATACATACGAAATGATGTTTTACGAAAGCGATGTTAATGAAATGATGTTTTACGAAACGATGTTTACGAAATGACGTTTATGAAATGATGTTTACGAAGGATGATGTTTATGAAATGTTTTTCCAAATGAAGTTTATGAAAGGTTTACGTATGAAATGATGTTTTGTTTAATAAAACGTACGAATGCTTTAACTGAGATGAGGTAAAGGTTTTATGAAAGTCACAAATGAACGAATCTACCATGAGTTCCTACGGGGGCTAGGGTATGTATGTATGTATGGGCCTTACCCTTACGGGGGGCTTTTGTGGCTGGCTAACGGTAGTATGGGACCGAAAGTGGATGCTAGTACGGGTAACTCAAGCCATAGCATCAGGTATGAAGGTAGTAAATATATTTACATATATAGTATGCCTTAGAAGTGTTAGGTTAGGACTTGTGTTCTGATGGATTCACAAAGGTGGTCAAATAGAAATCGAGAGGTAGTGTAATGGTTAATTGCAGATGGCCAGTGTATATTAACATCTTACAATGCTTGTTGAATTCTATTTGTTAACTAGCATGATGACATTGGATTCCTTGTCTTATAGAACAAAATGGCGAGAAGAGGAAACGGAAAGCGCGGTGGGGGCCGTACCGGTGGCCGAGGTAGGACTACTGCTCGTCAGGAGTACAGTGAAGAGGGAAGTGTCCACACGGAACCAGAAGTCAGTGTCCAGGGAACTGAACGGACTCCCGTTGAAGAAAAACATTTCACTTTCGAACCAAAAGTGAAAGCAGCCTTGGTACGCTAATTCACTGAGATGATGAAGGCTTCCTTGCCAGATCTATTGGCAGAAGCGTTGAAGAAGGCTAATGAGGCAGGTGGGTCTAACCCGACAATTGGTGCCCTGAACAATGAGGTTGTCAACGCACCGCTTGCTCGTGGTTATGACTACAAATCCTTTAAGTCATGTGACCCTGTTCTGACCGGGAAGAAAGACGCGGTGGCTACCTTTGACTGGGTGATCCGTATGGAAGCCGCCATTCATCTGAGCGAATGCCTATCAAACCAGGTAGTGAAATTTGCTGCTAACTCCTTGAGGGAGCAAGCATCTCATTGGTGGGAAGGCGTGCTCCAGGCTAAGGGGGATGAGGCGGTTGACACGATGATGTGGAATGATTTGAAAACTTTAGTGATCAAGAATTTCGGTCCAAGGAATGAGATCGAGAAAGTAGAGAGAGAATTTCTGGGGTTAAAAGGCGGGAGCATGATGGACCGGCAGTACACCACACGGTTCAATCAATTGGCACGTCTGGTGCCACATCTTGTCACTACTGAAGAGAGGAAAATCACCTGCTACATTCAGGGATTGTCGGACAAAGTCCGCACCAATGTTAAGGCAAACGCCCCTACTACCTACGATTCGGTGGTGGAACTAAGTGGCGTAGTGTTTGATGATCTAGCGCTGAATGTGTTACCGTGGATGAGCCCAAGAGGAAGTCGACTTTTCCTGCCAAGTGTTCGGGTGGGAAGTTATTTGGGGCTCGGGACAAACAGGCCAAGGTAGGCAAGGTAACGGTTTATGGAAAATACGGGGGAAGGCATGAGGGTGAATGTAGGATGGGAACAAATCTGAGATTTAAATGTGGCAAGACCGGGCACTACACTCGGGAATGCCCGCAAGGTGTTAAATGCTATAACTGTGGAGGGAACGGACACATGAGCTGGGAAAGCACTAAACCAAGGATGGGGGAAGGTGGAGAAGGGAAAGGCCTAGAGAAGAAATATGAGCGGCCCTGAGCAATGCCTCGAGCGTATGCGCTGACGCATGAGGAGGCAAGGGTGGATCCCAATGTGGCGTCAGGTACATTCATCCTTGACAACACTTTTGTTTCTGTGTTATTTGATTCGGGTGCCAGCAAAAGTTTTATATCTGCTACTTTCTGTAAACGGGTAAAATATTCAGTTAGTAAACTAGAAAGAGCATTTAGTGTAGAAACCGTTGAGGGCAGAACCGCGAGGGTAACAGATGTAGTTGACAATTCCAAGATAAAAATAGAAGGCCATAGATTCCCTGGCAGGCTGTTCGTTATGGTTTTGGGTGGGTTCGATGTCGTATTGGGTATGGATTGGTTAACTGCCAATGAAGCGAAAATTATATGCAAGCGAAAGATAATTCGACTCAAGGCTCCAACGGTAGCGAAGTCGAGGTTTTTGGAGATCGTGACGCCCCAATGCCTAACGTCATTTCGATGATTAAGGCAACGGATTACCTGAGGCGTGGATGCGAGGCTTATTTGGTATACGTAATTGACAAGTGTAAGGAAGTGAAGGAACTAGATGATGTACATGTGGTACGCGAGTACCCGGAGGTGTTTCCAGAGGACTTGCCTGGGATACCACCCAAAAGAGAGATTGAGTTCCGAATCGACTTAGTACTAGATGCCCAGCCCGTGGCTAGGACTCCGTATCGACTAGCACCAGTAGAGATGAAAGAACTGATTGCACAACTAGACGAGTTACTTGAGAAGGGATTTATCAGACCGAGCATTTCACCTTGGGGTGCTCCGGTATTGTTTGTGAAGAAGAAGGACGGTTCTATGAGAATGTGTATTAACTACCGGGAGTTAAACAAATGAACGGTGAAGAACAAGTACCCTCTACCAAGGATCGACGACCTGTTAGATCAATTACAGGGCGCAAGTTGGTTCTCTAAAATCGACCTTCGATGCGGGTACCATCAGTTGAAGGTAAGAGACGAGGACATACCGAAAACCGTGTTTCGCACGCGTTATGGACATTTTCAGTTCCGCGTAATGTCCTTCGGATTGACAAACGCCCCCGCAACATTGATGGATTTAATGAATAGGGAGTGTCGACTGATGCTAGACCGATCGGTAATTGTGTTCATCGATGACATCCTCATCTACTCCAAGAATGAGGGTGATCACGCATGTCACTTGAAGGAGGTGTTGGAAGCTCTGAAGAAGGAAATTTTGTATGCTAAGTTCTACAAAAGCGCGTTCTGGTTTAGGGAAGTCCAATTCCAAGGTCACATCATTAACTCGAGCGGCATTATGGTTGATCCAGCAAAGATAATGACAGTGAGAGACTGGGATATTCCTAAGACACCTACGGAGATTCGCAGTTTCTTAGGTTTGGCGGGCTACTATCAGAGATTCATCAAGGATTTCTCGAAAATAGCATCGTCATTGACAAAGTTAGCACAGAAAGAAGTGAAGTATGAGTTGGGTCCGACCCAAGAAGAAGCATTTAAGGAACTAAAAGAAAAGTTAACCCAAGCTCCGATCTTGGCCCTTCCCGAGGGCAATGAAGAGTTGGTAGTATACTCTGACGCTTCGGGTCAGGGGTTGGGGTGTATACTAATGCAACGAGGTAAGGTGATCGCATATGCGTCACGGAAGTTGAAATTTCACGAAGTCAATTATCCAACTCATGACTTGGAACTTGCTGTTGTCGTGTTTGCATTGAAAATCTGGAGACACTACCTTTACGGGGTAAAGTTTACCATATACTCCGATCACAAAAGTTTGAAGTACTTCTTCGAACAAAAGGAGCTGAATATGAGGCAGAGGCGATGGTTGGAACTTTTGAAGGACTATGATTGTGATATCATATACCATCCTAGAAAGGCGAATGTGGTGGCTGGCACTCTAAGCCGAAAGGATGTGCCTGCTCCTATTAGAGTGAAATCTTTCCAGTTAGTGGTAACATCGGATGTGATGAGGGAAACTGAAAAGGCTCAAGATGAAGCACTTAAAGAAGAAAACATAAAGAAAGAGAGAAAAGTAGGCCAATGGGACAAGTTGGAACATAACACCCTTGGTGTTAGGACACGTTTTGGACGGATATGGATACCTATGGGCGGCAAGCTTAGAGTCAAGATCCTTGATGAGGCTCATAAGTCTCGTTACTCTGAAGAGGGAATACTGGTGGCCATGAGGTGACGAAGTACGTAAGCAAGTGCCTGACTTGCTCACAAGTAAAGGCTGAACACCAGAAACCGTATGGGAAGATTCAACCTATTGATATACCAAAATGGAAGTGGGAACACATTACCATGGACTTCATAACCAAGCTACCTCGCACAGCTAAAGGTCATGACACCATTTGGGTAATCGTGGACTGTTTAAAGAAGAGTGCTCATTTTCTACCTATTCGCGAGACATTCTCGTCGGAGAGGTTAGCATAAGTATTTATTAATGAAGTAGTAGTATGGCATGGGATGCCTTTAACGATAGTATCTGACCGGGACACACGATTCACATCGAGATTCTGGAATATATTCCATGAAGCGATGGGCACGAGACTTAATATCAGCACGGCATACCACCCGCAAACGGATGGTCAGTCCGAAAGGACCATTCAAACGTTGGAGGACATGCTTCGTGCTTGTATCATGGACTTTGGCGGTAGTTGGGACAGTCATCTGCCATTAGCCGAGTTCTCCTACAACAACAGCTATCACTTGATGATAGACATGCCGCCTTTTGAGATGATGTATGGTAGGAGATACAGGACCCCGGTTTGTTGTGGCGAGATTGAACATAATGAGTTAGGAAGTCTTGAAGTCGTAAGGGAAATGTCAGAACGGTTTGATCAGATCAAGGCAAGAATGAAGGCCGCCCAAGATCTTCAGAAATCCTACGCGGATAAATGGAGAAGGCCTATTGAGTTTAATGTTGGAGACCATGTAATGCTGAAAGTATCGCCCTGGAAAGGGATCATACGATTCAGGAAAAGGGGAAAGTTAAGTCCAAGATTTGTCGGAACGTTCAGAATAATAGCGCTAGTTGGTAAAGTCGCTTATCGGTTGGAGTTGCCTGATGAGTTAAGCGGGATTCATCCTACGTTCCATGTATCACACTTGCGAAAGTGTTTGGCGGATGAATCAGCTCATGTACCACTTACTGACATCAAGGTTGGCAACAACCTTAACTATATCAAAAAACCCGTTGCCATCTTGGATCAAAAGGAAAAGCAATTACGAAATAAAGTCATTCCACTGGTCAAAGTTCAATGGAAACATCGAAAAGGGTCTGAAGCCACGTGGGAAACCGAATTAGAAATGAGGGAGTTGTACCCTCAGTTATTTGGCCTATAATGGGTTTCGAGGACGAAACCTCTAATAAATGGGGTAGACTTGTAAAATCCCACAAAAATAACAAGAAAGAATAAAACGAAAGATGATGCGTCCATGAAAACAAGGTCGGGATTTAATCAAAGAAGAAGTGAAAGGGAAGGAAGGGGGCTTGGGCCCAGCTCCATGGGCCGATACAGCCCATGTATTTAAGGGCTGGACTCAGCATCTTCTTCCTCATTCCACCAAATTTCACCAAACCCTAGAGAGAGAAATCTTGGAGTTCTAGAGAGAGAAAGTTTGAGGAGCAACATCCAAGCTCCGATTTCTGCTTCATCTTGTTTCGCCAACATCCCTGATCATTTCTACATGAAGAATAACGAGTATTGAGGTAAGGATCGAAAAAATATCTGAGTTTTTCTTTAAAAATGGGTTTTAGGGTTTATGGGGTTTTTAAACAAAAAGGTGAAATCTTTACGCATGAAATAAGGTTTAAAGCTCATATCTAGCTTCATGGAAGCTAGACAAATGTTTTGGACGTAAAAAGTTAAGGTTTTGGAATAAAATCAGACCTGGAGATGATTGATGTTCTTGAGCCGACTCTCAAGAGTCAGCACCTGTAATATGCCGACTCTCAGCGAGGGAGACGAAGAGGAAGGTCGGCCATGGAGAGAATCGACTCCTAAGAGTCGGACCTCTGAGAGTCAACCTTCTAATGAACACGATAAGAATCGGCTCCCGAGCACAACGCGAAGTCCTGAACACAAGTTCAGGCGATGCTTACGAGTGTGGTTAGCGACTCTCCCAGCCGACTCTCAGGTGTGCCTGATGATACTCTCAGGCGACACTCTAGTGTCGTTGGCGTTTGTCTCAGCCGACTCTCAAGAGTCGCTAGTAACGTTTCTGACCGACTAGTGCAAATGATAGAATCGGCATTTCAAATTATGTGCAGATCGGTATACGCTGAAGCAATAGATAAGGCATCGACTTCGGGTTGAGTATCGATAGACTGGTGAGTTCTAGAAGCCCTTCTTTAAATGTTTTAATTAATGTTTTTGGGCTGTGTGACACTTCTGATTTTCACTACTTGTACTCATTCTAGACTTATCAATGAAAATCCGCATGACATTTCATTTTACTTGAAATCCTATTCAGACGTTGTTACAATACTAGTTCACATGTGAAACATTACGTTTATGCTTGATTTCAAAGACTTATACTTATCTGTGATTGATTCATGGATCGCACGTATACTTAATTGATCTTTATGACGCATTAAATACACATGAACCACCCCCATACATCTCAAACATGTTCTTACAACCCATTCAATGTGAATTGATGCTTAAAAGTACTAGTTAGTACTTTCGTGCGATCGTTCGCCTTTTAAACCGTCGTTAACTACGTACCGTCCACGACCGACAAATCGTTTAACATGACATTAATTTATGTTTTAAATGTTTAAAATATTCCTTTCTTTAATTAAAACAAAGTTTGTTTGCAAAACTTTCTTTAAATAAATCCTGAAATTCGAAAAACGATCAAAAAGTCCGTTTTCTCACCCACCGATCACCAACTACTATACGCGAATAACGTAACTTTAACTTAAATGTTTTTAGCTAAACATAATCTTTTTGTTATGACAATCAACTTTAATGTTGAAAACATTTGCCAATTTCGCTTAGAAATGCTTAAAATCGCAATTTTCGAATGCGTGCACTCAACCGGATCAAGCTAGGACCCAACCCACCTACTCTTGGACAAATCACTTTCTATAATCATATTTAACACATTAACCATCTATTCAAATAACCCGAGTTGTTTGAATGGCATATAAAGTTTGATGAAGGGATCATCGGCACACCACAATTGACAGACTCCATTGTGTTACCCGAAAACGTTGAAGTTTTAGGACAAAAAGTCGATCTGGCTCCCTTTAAAGGCTTGATCACATCGGTTCAAGACATGGCTTCCAATGTTGCAAAGATGATTTCAAACCAACCGCCAGCCCCATTGAGGAAAATTTCGCATATTTGAGGGCCCTAAAACCCTAAATTGCTTTCCAAGACATTCCATATTTACACCCCTTCAACCATTAGTATAAATAGGAGGGTTAGGATCTTGTTTTCTTTGCTAATTCTCCCTCAAACACTCCCAAACCCTCCTAAGTTGTGAAATCCCTTCCCAACCTTGAAGATTTCGAAAATCCCTTAGAGGATTCCAAGGGTTTGAAGATCAAACAAGTAAGTAACCCTCCGAAGTTGAATACCGTCTTTTTATTTTATTCTTTCTTCATCCCCTCAATCTTTTTCTATTTTCTATCCATGATCACTTGATCATGTGAAACCTCAGCCCTAAAACCCTCTAATAATCTTAATCAAACTAATAAATCAAGCTATAATCACCAACTAACAAACAAAGGATCCCGTTTGCAATGGCGGCTATGCCGTCGCATTCTGCGAATCCTCAAGACAACTATTGCAAAAGTGGCTCTGCCGATGCTTTGGTATGTTCTTGCTAACTTAAAACATGTTATTTATTCTATATTATCACTTATATGAACTCACACGCTAATTAAATATAGAATCCGCTTGCTCGTGTCGGCTATGCCGATTGCATTCTGTGATTCTCCAAAACGCTTCTGTGAATATCATGGCTAGACCGGTGACACGGGACGTTTTGGATAACCTAATCTGATTATATTATGTATTATAATAATATAATAACATTCGTCTAATTTTTATTTGCGCGTTCGGTAATCTTAAAACCCTAAACGGACCACTTAAGTGCAACCATTGATTTTGGACAGAAACTGTGCTGAATTTGACTGAGCGTAACTTGACCATAATTAATCTAAACTGAGCAAACTTAATTTCCACGACGTAGTTCGTCGAATTTAATTTCCAACCATAATTGGATCGTTTTCTAATTCAAAAGTATGACCCTGTAGTAGCCAAAACGGGACAGAAACCTTTTTCAGTACCTTCTGTCTTGTTGGACTATTTTGGCTATGATCCGAGTCTCAAATGGAAAAACTTTCTAAACGAAACTTCTTTGGAACGACGTAAACAAATTCCCTGTAAAATTTCATAATTTTTAGTCGTCGTTTGATATTTTTAACAATCCCGTTTCTGTTCAGCTACTTTGCTGTCCAAATCTGAAAATCAACTAAAACTCTATTTTTGCAACTAATTCTTAATCTTATGACCCGAACCGCCTATCTAACACTCGTAACCATCGAACCTACCCTAAAACTGGTTTATTTATTTGTTTAGGGTCTGGTCCGTGATTCATCTCGTCTATTCGTTCAGGTTTCTTATCTCGTCTAGCTTTCAAGGTGAGACTTCATAGCCCCACTTTATTCAAATCGTTTTGGGGGAAACATGTACGCGTTGGCACACATTAAAACACGTTTTCAAACAATTCTAAAACAAGTGAATCATATATGTATGTGAGTAAATGAACACAACATGATAAACGTTAAACTTGCAAATCCTTAACTTGAAACTTTCAAGCCAACGGTAGTACAGATATGGGCCATAGGATGGAAACCGCATATACTTTATGGACAACTTTTGGTTGGACATCTTATTCGTTATTAGTGCAACTTGCAAGTTGTACCACTTATTCGTTATTCGTCATTTTAGGTTGGATTTGCTAATCATGTGTTTGTTTTATTACGTGCTATATGATGATCTTGGAATATGAATTGTCACCTTTTCCAAACTTATACTTTTATTAAACCTGTGATTTCTCACCAACTATTTTTAGTTGACACTTGTTTTTCGTACATGTTTCAGGTGATTAAGCTCGTGATAGGTCAAGTCAATATCACATAGGATTTGCCTAGATATCAATTGAAGAATCTTATTTTAAGTTGCTTGTCTTTTGAACATGTTATATGTTTGGTTTAATTCGAAACTTATGTAATTGGGATTTATTTTAATATTATGAAACTTTAATAGTAAATGTCTTCCATTGTGTTCTTTTGTCAATTAAGTCGCACCCGTGGTTAAGATGCACGGTTGGGGTGTGACAGATTGGTATCAAAGCCAGGTTATAGAGAATTAGGCAACCATTTGACCTAGACTATAACCTAAGCTCCCCTTTCAAACTTATATGCTTATGTGATTCTAATCCACTAACTCTCTTATCTTTAGTATGTCGTCGTACTCTGCTGACATCTCTAGCAATTCAAGCCTTATTTCCGATGATGGGTCCCAAAGCCCAATTAGTTGGAGTAGGCTAATCTCACCACGATCATCTTTCTCTGGAAGCCTGCTACCCTCGAAACATAATGTCAAGCCCGAGTTAATCTCCGATGCGACAAGCCGGCCTGCACCGAAGCCTGAAGTAATCAACATATCAAGTGATTCAGAATCCGAAGACCAAGAGAGCCATGTTGGAACCACTTCTGAGGCCTAACTCCCGTTCAAGAAAAGAAAGCTGACTTGTGAAGCTGAATCCAACTCTTGGGCAAGGCCCAATCCATAATGTTCTCATCAAAATCAAAGGCTTGGATAGTGATACTAGATACACGTGTAATCTGGAAGGGTGAGCGCCTGTACACTGGGGGTCTTGTCAAAGGAAAGTGAGGCACGTTCGTTATGAGTCGCACTTACCTGGGGACCCTTGGAGTGAGTGCTCACTTATTGGCTAAAACACGTCTCACTAGTATCATTCATCCGAATCTTGAATTTTGACTAGTCAGTTTTGTCTTTATATTTCATTTGTAATTCAACATATATGTTATAAATATATGTTTTATTTATCTTGTAAGACATTAATATTAATGAATGAGTGATTTTATTTATAAATATTGTCACTTTTAAATCTTGAATGTCTATCCTAACTACCGACTTATGATTTCTTTTTCGTAGAATGCCTCCTCGTCGTGATCCTGATAACACCGTGGCTAACACCAGTGAAGCCTCCGCCGAAACCACCGCCATAGCCACCCTGCTCACTCAACAACTTGCTGCGGTCTTACCCACTATTGTCACTCAAATCAACAACTCCACCGGAGGATCTAGTGGGAGTGTTTGTACTTTCAAGCACTTCAACTCTTGTAACCCACACAAGTACCTTGGATGTGAAGGTACGACAGGGCTATTGCAATGGTTTGAAGGCATGGAGAACACATTTGAGATGAGTGACTGCCCCGATGAACTTAAGGTAAAATATGCTTCAAGTGCCTTCCAAAGGAGGGCACTGACTTGGTGGAATGCTGAAAAGAAAATTCGGGGTAGGGAAGGAGCTCTTGCTATGACTTGGGATAAGCTCAAGGAAATTATGATCGAGGAGTTCTGTCCTAGCAATGAGATGAAGAAGTTGGAGATTGAGCTGTGGGACCTTACCCAGGATAGTGGGGAGAGTGAGGCGTACACCACACGCTTTCATGAACTCTGCATCCTAGTCCCTCATCTGGTTACACCCTTGACCCGAATGATTGATCGTTATATTGGAGGCCTTCCGCCTCAAATTCGGGGTACTGTCATGGGTAGTAGCCCAACAACACTTGAAGCTGCTATTCGTTTATCTGCGTCCTTAACGGACGATCTAGTTAAGTCTGGAGTTCTATTCAGGAAAGGTGACAAGAGAGTTAAGGAGGAAGTGGCGAAAAAGCCTGAGTATCGCCACAAGAAGCAAAAGACCTCTAAAAGCTTTGCCATGGTTACCCCAGCTGTTCCTGTTGCCCAAGTAGCACCTAGACCTGCACCTGGCAGGAAGCCATATAGTGGACCTCACCCGCTGTGTGCAAGGTGTCAATATCATCACCCTACTACTGTTCAATGTCGTTCGTGCACTAAATGTGGAAGGCTTGGTCATTTTGCTAACGCTTGTCGCGTAGCTGAAAAGGCTGCTACTACCCAAATTGCCACTCCTGCCATCATCAATGGTAGGGCCTGTTATGAATGTGGTGCTCCTGATCACTACAAAAACCAATGCCCGAAGCTCAACAACAATAACCGAGGTGCAAGTGCTCGCACTTTTGCCATAGGAGCAACCGAGGCCAGAAATGACAATGTCGTGGTTACTCGTACGTTTCTCATCAATAATCGTTATGCCTCTATCTTATTTGATACCGGAGCGGATAAAAGCTTTGTCTCCTTAGAATTTGAACCTTTACTTAAAACTTGTCGTACCGCTCTTGAACCTTCTTATACTATAGAAATAGCTGATGGCAAACTAACTGTTGTGCATTCCGTTATCCGAGGTTGTGCTCTAACTCTCAACGATCACACATTCTCTATCGACCTGATTCCCATCACTCTTGGGAGTTTTGATATAATCGTGGGAATGGATTGGCTATCCCACAATCATGCGGAAATCAACTGTTCAGAGAAACTCATTCGTATCCCTCTACCATCCGGTGAGACCTTGAAAATCTTTGGAGAGAAACCTTGCAAAGGTTTGAAATTCATCTCCTGCATGAAGGCACGTAGATATTTAAGGAAGCGATACTATGCTTTCTTGGCACATGTGGTCGAGAAATCTGAAGAAAAGAAATTACAAGATATACCGATCATCCGATATTTTCCGAAAGTATTCCCTGATGACTTGCATGGACTCCCTCCAACTCGACAAGTTGAATTTCGGATTGATCTTTTACCGGGAGCTAACCCCATTGCCAAATCTCCGTACCGCCTAGCCCCTTCTGAGATGCAAGAACTATCTAGCCAACTGCAAGAGCTGCTGGACAAGGGATTCATTAGACCGAGCTTCTCACCTTGGGGAGCTCCGGTTCTCTTTGTCAAGAAGAAGGATGGGTCCTTCCGCATGTGCATCGACTACCGTGAACTAAATAAGCTTACCATCAAGAATCGTTACCCGCTACCTAGGATCGATGACCTTTTCGATCAACTGCAAGGAGCAACTTGTTTCTCGAAGATTGACCTCCGATCTGGGTATCATCAACTCCGAGTCCATGAAGAGGACATTCCCAAAACTGCTTTTAGAACTCGTTATGGACACTACGAGTTCATGGTTATGCCTTTTGGGTTAACCAATGCGCCCGGGGTGTTCATGGACCTCATGAACCGTGTCTGCAAACCCTACCTAGATCAATTTGTCATTGTCTTCATCGATGACATCTTGATCTACTCCCGAACCAAAGAGGATCATACAACCCACCTTAAGCTAATTTTGGAACTCTTGAAGAAGGAACAACTTTATGCTAAATTCTCCAAGTGTGAATTCTGGCTTAGAGAAATTCATTTCTTGGGTCACGTGATCAACAACCAGGGTATACACGTCGATCCAGCCAAAGTCACCGCTATCAAGAATTGGAGTACACCATCCACACCCTCTGAGATCCGTTCGTTTCTGGGTTTGGCGGGTTATTATCGAAGATTCATCCAGAACTTTTCGAAGATTGCCCTGCCTCTCACTACATTAACTCAGAAAAATAAGCCTTTCGTCTAGGAACAAAAGCAAGAAGATGCGTTCCAAACTCTTAAGCAGAAATTGTGCAACTCCCCTATTCTAAGTCTTCCCGATGGCAATGATGATTTCATTATATACTGTGATGCCTCAAACCAAGGTCTTGGTTGCGTGTTGATGCAACGAGACAAGGTCATAGCCTATGCATCCAGACAACTCAAGGTTCACGAAAAGAACTACACCACTCATGACCTTGAGTTGGGTGCGGTGTTCTTTGCTTTGAAAATCTGGAGACATTATCTCTACGGCACTAAATGTGTGATTTTTACTGATCACAAGAGCCTTCAACATATTCTGAACCAGAAAGAACTCAACATGAGGCAGCGACGTTGGGTTGAATTACTTAGTGACTACGATTGCAAAATTCGTTACCACCCGGGGAAAGCTAATGTGGTGGCTGACGCCCTTAGCCATAAGGACCGAATCAAACCCACCCGTGTGCGAGCCATGGGAATGTTGGTCCAAACCAGTCTCAAAGATAAGATCCTCCTAGCTCAAAAACAAGTTTTTGCAAATGATGAGTTGAAGAAGGATTTGGATTGTGGTATCGAAAAGCACTTGGAACCCAAACCCGATGATCTCCTTTACTTCATGGGTCGAATTTGGATCCCCAACTCAAGTGAGCTCCGAACCCTTATCCTTGATGAAGCAGATAAATCCCGTTATTCTGTTCATCCCGGTGCTGATAAGATGTATCACGACTTGAAAGAGTTTTATTGGTGGCCAGGAATGAAGAAAGACATCGCCCTCTATGTAGGGAAGTGTCTTACTTGCTCTAAAGTTAAAGCTGAGCACCAGAAACCACCTGGTCTTCTCCAACAACCCGAAATCCCACAATGGAAATGGGAGCAAATTTCCGTGGACTTCATCACTAAGCTTCCGCGAACCTCTAGTGGTCATGACTCCATCTGGGTCATTGTTGACCGCTTAACCAAATCCGCTCATTTTCTCCCAATCCGTGAGGACTACAAAATGGAGAAGCTTTCCAGACTCTATATCAATGAGGTCGTGACACGTCACAGTGTCCCTCTATCCATTATCTCCGACCGTGATAGCCGTTTTACCTCCCGATTCTGGCAATCTTTACAGAAAGCTTTGGGAACTCGTTTGAACCTTAGCACGGCTTACCATCCCCAGACTGATGGTCAAAGTGAAAGGACCATACAGACCTTGGAAGACATGCTCCGTTCTTGTGTGATTGACTTTGGAGGAAGTTGGGATCAACACTTGCCACTCATCGAATTCTCTTACAACAACAGTTACCATACGAGCATCAAGTGCGCCCCTTTCGAGGCTCTATATGGTAGGAAGTGTCGATCTCCGGTGTGTTGGACCAAGATCGGAGACGCTCAAATCACCGGTCCCGAACTCATTCAAGAAACCACCGACAAGATACTTCAAATTCAAGAAAGACTCAAGGCCTCTCGCAATCGTCAAAAGAGTTATGCTGACAACCGTAGGAAGCCCCTTGAATTTCAAGTCAGTGATAGAGTCTTACTCAAGGTTTCCCCCTGGAAAGGTGTTGTCCGATTTGGGAAGAAGGGAAAGCTAGCCCCTAGGTTCGTTGGGCCATTCGAAATTCTTGAAAGGATTGGCCCAGTAGCCTATAGACTCAAGCTATCAACCGAACTTTGTAACGTTCATGACGTTTTTCATGTATCAAACCTTAAAAGGTGCCTTGCTGATGACACACTTCAAGTTCCTCTGGATGATGTTCGTATCGACAACTCTATGCATTTCGTCGAAAAGCCCGTTGAAATCATGGACCGTGAAGTCAAGTAACTCAAGCGTAGCCGCATCCCTATCGTGAAAGTTCGTTGGGAAGCCAAGCATGGTCCTGAGTTCACGTGGGAACAAAAAGACCAAATGAAACATAAGTACCCTCATCTCTTTCTAGACCCTACAGCCTCTACTAGTTGAATTTCGGGGACGAAATTCTTTTAACTAGGGGAGACTGTGACACTTATGATTTTCACTACTTGTACTCATTCTAGACTTATCAATGAAAATCCGCATGAAATTTCATTTTACTTGAAATCCTATTCAGACGTTGTTACAATACTAGTTCACATGTGAAACATTACGTTTATGCTTGATTTCAAAGACTTATACTTATATGTGATTGATTCATGGATCGCACGTAGAATTAATTGCTCTTTATGACACATTAAATACACATGAACCACCCCCATACATCTCAAACATGTTCTTACAACCCATTCAATGTGAATTGATGCTTAAAAGTACTAGTTAGTACTTTCGTGCGATCGTTCGCCTTTTAAACCGTCGTTAACTACGTACCGTCCACGACCGACAAATCTTTTAACATGACATTAATTTATGTTTTAAATGTTTAAAATATTCATTTCTTTAATTAAAACAAAGTTTGTTTGCAAAACTTTCCTTAAATAAATCCTGAAATTCGAAAAACGATCAAAAAGTCCGTTTTCTCACCAACCGATCACCAACTACTATACGCGAATAACGTAACTTTAACTTAAATGATTTTAGCTAAACATACTCTTTTTGTTATGACAATCAACTTTAATGTTGAAAACATTTGCCAATTTCGCTTGGAAATGCTTAAAATCGCAATTTTCGAATGCGCGCACCAACCGGATCAAGCTAGGACCCAACCCACCTACTATTGGACCTAGCCCAAGCAAGAAATCACAAAAAACCCAGCCCCATTGAGGAAAATTTTGCAGATTTGAGGGCCCTAAAACCCTAAATTGCTTTCCAAGACATTCCATATTTACACCCCTTCAACCATTAGTATAAATAGGAGGCTTAGGATCTTGTTTTCTTTGCTAATTCTCCCTCAAACACTCCCAACCCCTCCTAAGTTGTGAAATCCCTTACCAACCTTGAAGATTTCGAAAATCCCTTAGAGGATTCCAAGGGTTTGAAGATCAAACAAGTAAGTAACCCTCCGAAGTTGAATACCGTCTTTTTATTTTATTCTTTCTTCATCCCCTCAATCTTTTTCTATTTTCTATCCATGATCACTTGATCATGTGAAACCTCAGCCCTAAAAACCCTCTAATAATCTTAATCAAACTAATAAATCAAGCTAACATCACCAACTAACAAACAAAGGATCCCGTTTGCAATGGCGGCTATGCCGTCGCATTCTGCGAATCCTCAAGACAACTATTGCAAAAGTGGCTCTGTCGATGCTTTGGTATGTTCTTGCTAACTTAAAACATGTTATTTATTCTATATTATCACTTATATGAACTCACACGCTAATTAAATATAGAATCCGCTTGCACGTGTCGGCTATGTCGATTGCATTCTGTGATTCTCCAAAACGCTTCTGTGAATATCATGGCTAGACCGGTGACACGGGACGTTTTGGCTAACCTAATATGATTATATTATGTATTATAATAACATAATCACATTCGTCTAATTTTTATTTGCGCGTTCGGTAATCTTAAAACCCTAAACGGACCACTTAAGTGCAACCATTGATTTTGGACAGAAACTGTGCTGAATTTGACTGAGCGTAACTTGACCATAATTAATCTAAACTGATCAAACTCAATTTCCACGACGTAGTTCGTCGAATTTAATTTCCAACCATAATTGGATCGTTTTCTAATTCAAAAGTATGACTCCGTAGTAGCCAAAACGGGACAGAAACCTTTTTCAGTACCTTCTGTCTTGTTGGACTATTTTGGCTATGATCCGAGTCTCAAATGGAAAAACTTTCTAAACGAAACTTCTTCGGAACGACGTAAACAAATTCCCTGTAAAATTTCATAATTTTTAGTCGTCATTTGATATTTTTAACAATCCCGTTTCTGTTCAGCTACTTTGCTGTCCAAATCTGAAAATCAACTAAAACTCTATTTTTGCAACTAATTCTTAATCTTATGACCCGAACCGCCTATCTAACACTCGTAACCATCGAACCTACCCTAAAACTGGTTTATTTATTTGTTTAGGGTCTGGTCCGTGATTCATCTCGTCTATTCGTTCAAGTTTCTTATCTCGTCTAGCTTTCAAGGTGAGACTTCATAGCCCCACTTTATTCAAATCGTTTTGGGGGAAACATGTACGCGTTGGCACACATTAAAACACGTTTTCAAACAATTCTAAAACAAGCGAATCATATATGTATGTGAGTAAATGAACACAACATGATAAACGTTAAACTTGCAAATCCTTAACTTGAAACTTTCAAGCCAACGGTAGTACAGATATGGGCCATAGGATGGAAACCGCATATACTTTATGGACAACTTTTGGTTGGACATCTTATTCGTTATTAGTGCAACTTGCAAGTTGTACCACTTATTCGTTATTCGTCATTTTAGGTTGGATTTGCTAATCATGTGTTTGTTTTATTACGTGCTATATGATGATCTTGGAATATGAATTGTCACCTTTGCCAAACTTATACTTTTATTAAACCTGTGATTTCTCACCAACTATTTTTAGTTGACACTTGTTTTTCGTACATGTTTCAGGTGATTAAGCTCGTGATAGGTCAAGTCAATATCACATAGGATTTGCCTAGATATCAATTGAAGAATCTTATTTTAAGTTGCTTGTCTTTTGAACATGTTATATGTTTGGTTTAATTCGAAACTTATGTAATTGGGATTTATTTTAATATTATGAAACTTTAATAGTAAATGTCTTCCATTGTGTTCTTTTGTCAATTAAGTCGCACCCGTGGTTAAGATGCACGGTTGGGGTGTGACAGGCTGGTGTGCAAACATACGAAATGATGTTTTACGAAAGCGATGTTTACGAAATGATGTTTTACGAAACGATGTTTACGAAATGACGTTTATGAAATGATGTTTACGAAGGATGATGTTTATGAAATGTTTTGCCAAATGAATTTTACGAAAGGTTTACGTAGGAAATGATGTTTTGTTTAATAAAACGTACGAATGCTTTAACTGAGATGAGGTAAAGGTTTATGAAAGTCACAAATGAACGAATCTGCCACGAGTTCCTATGGGGGCTAGGGTATGTATATATGTATGGGCCTTACCCTTACGGGGGGCCTTTGTGGCTGGCTAACTGTTATACAACTGGTTGACGATGGGGTGACGACGTTCACCCATGGGATTACCGGGATCCCGACGGAAGGTACTATTCCTTGCGGGGAAATAGTGCCTAAGGTACTGGTTGGTGTCGAAGGGCTTCGAGGTATCGGGCCCTAGGTTTCTCCGCCCGAAGGACATGTACGGTGTTAAAGGGCCTAGTGGTGGCATGCCTCGGGGTTTCTCCGCTAACCCACGATGTATGGAATTGACGGTTACAAGAAGGCGCATATTCAGTTCATGTTGACTTATGAGATGATGTTATGTTATGATGTTACGTTATGAGGTTATGTTATGTTATAGTATGTTTTAAGTACGCTTTTGTTAAATAAATGTATGTTACGTTTTTGGTGTTTATGATAAGAATTATGTAAAGCTAGAACTCACCAACGTAGCTGACTTTTTATTATGCACATTCAGGTTAAGGGCAGGTAATGATGATGACGTTGATGATGGGCAAGCGATGAAGAGTTACCCGGCTAACGATGAAGACCGGCATCCTGTTATGTTTTGATTACGTTATGTATGTTTAGACAATGTTTACGCTTCCTCATGTTGAACAATGTTATGTTATGTTTTAAATGAAATTTTTCGCTGCGTTATTTGATATTCAAGTTTAACAACTGTTTGTGAATGAGTAAATCCAACAAGTGAGGCCTCCCGGGTTTGGGGCCTTACATTTAGACTTCCTAGAGAAATTTGAAATTTTAAAACAGATACAAGCCTTTTTGGGATTAGTAAAATATGCTAGAAAGTTTATCCCAAATCTTTCAAAATTAGTAGGTCCTCTATATAGTAAAACTAACAAAAATGGACAAAGATATTTTAATACAGAAGACTTTAAATTAGTTCAAAGAATCAAAAATGTTGTCAAAACTATTGGACCACTAGAATTACCTCTAGTTACAGATTATATGATAGTTGAAACAGATGGGTGCAAAGACGGATGGGGAGCCGTCCTTCTCTGCAAACCAAATAAATACAGCCCCAAACTAGAAGAAAATATTTATGCATATTCCAGTGGAAATTTTCAAAACAAGACAAACTGGACAAGCATAGATTTTGAAATATAAGCATTAATTTATACTTTAGAAAAATTTAAAATCTTTTTACATAAAGAATTTACAGTTAGAACATATTGTGAAACAATCGTGAAGTTTGTAAAAAATGACCAAAACAATAAAATGAATAGAACCCGATGGTATAAACAGTTTTTATATTGAGCCTGAAGAGGTTCAATCATCTGCTGATATTGCAAAAACTAATCCAGAACAAACAATTAAAGCTCAAGAAAATGTTATTGCAAAACTTCAAAAACAGCTTATACAACAAGGGCAAGATACACAATCTATATAAGTTCAAATTGAAAATGAACTATTAAAACAAAGGGTGGTGATTCTATAAGCAAAAAATTAACAGTTGGTACAAAGGCTCGAGAAAAAGGAGAAAAAGGAAGAGACGGTTATAAACAGAAATTTTGATTCCTTCAAAACAAGAATTCTTGATACATCGTGGAAACAATGTTTACAACCTCTTACAAACAAATTTCCAGAATTCGAACAAATTGTTTCACAAAAAATTTGTGTAGAATTTCCTCTAGTTCTACACAAACTACAACACAAGATTATTGATCTCGCTTTCCAAAGCCAACAAAACACAAACACATTCCACAACGGAGTCAGGGTAGTAGAAAGAACAGACGAAGAAGGAAATGGAACAGGACTTCTTCTCCTCCAGATTATCTTCCCTGCAACATTGACTGATGAACAAATAAATCAATTTTACCATCATGGTATGATTGATTTTATAGAATTCAGACTAAATAAAAGAACAGAACAACTCCTAGATCGTTTTGGAGAAAATTTTACAATGGTGACAGCAAACATAGCAATGCATTCAATAAGTCTCACTATTGGGTGTAAGATCTTTTCATCATTTCCCTATGCCAACGATTACACATACCGACCCGCTCACAAAAGGGTTTTCATCTGCCACAGAGCCAGTACACAAGAACACCTAGAAAATTTTGCAGTTACAACAAGCCCAAATTTTGCTACCATACCTTGGTTAGACAAAAATCTTGATCGAGAAGACGCGACAGTAACAGCTCAAGTTCAAGCTTTTAACAATTTTATTAAACAACAACAAGAGACACCAGTTTTACATGATCATTTTCATTGGCAAAATTTTAAACTTTAGGAGAAGCACATTATCTACAAATCTATGCACATTTAAATTGGAGTATGCTTCTACTATTCGTGGGAGAAAGCGATACCTTAGAATTCGAACATATTATAAACCTAGAAGATCATGAATACAACAATGACGAAGATCCCGACACACCACCATCCGTTGACAGCACTCACAAAGACTTTTAGAAAACGTAAGCAATGACGTTTTTTGAAAAAAGACAGACAACTAAAGTAACATCAATAATGATCGACAAGTTTCACAGAGATTCAGGGCCCACGCACTACCTAAAGATCAAATAATTGTAATAAAGATTTGTCTTTTTCTCTTAGGCTTAGCCGTTGCTTTTTCTTTTTTTAGTGCGCATCAATTATTAGCCGTTGCTTTTTCTTTTTTAGTGCGTATTAATTAGAATGCGCTTTGTACAGTTTGTTTTTTTATGCCTATAAAATAAGGCATTCATTTCATTTGTAGATACAGAGAAAAATATTAACTATATTAAGAATTTCCACTCTCATAGCACACTAAACTTTTTCGTTTCTCTTTAGTTCTTAACCTTTAAAACCTTAAGTTTTTCCCAGATCTTCATATTATATCTCATAAATAAAAATAATAAAATAAATAATTCGATCCGTTGTGTTCATATCTCATCATCATCCATCACTGTGTTCATATTTCATCATCATCCACATCACCATCGTAAGTATATCTCCGTTTCTCCTCCAAATTTATATTTCACTATTTTTATTATATTTCAATCACAAAAGACAAATTCTGATTGAAAATAAAAGTATAAAATTACTCACATAATTCTTAAACCACGAATTCGAAAAAGGTAAAGACATTACAAAAGGTATAAATCATCCTAAAATCTTACACTTAGAAAGGATAGGATTAATAGAAGAAGATATTACAAATTCAAAGGTCAAGTACACATGTAAATTTAAACTAAAAAACTCAGACGTCACGATAAGAACAGCTACCATAGAATATAGTCCATTGGACAAAGAAGAATTCAAAAAACAAATACCAGAAATGATAAATCAATGGTTAATAAGAAAATCAGAAAGCCCGCATAGATCAACAGCATTTATAGTAAGAAATCACAGCGAAATAAAAAGAGGAAAAGCTAGAATTGTATACAATTACAAACGTTTGAATGACAATACAGAAGATGATAGATATAATATACCAAACAAAGACAGTCTATTAAACTTAATACAAAAGAAAAAAATTATTTTCAAAATTCGATTTGAAATCTGGGTATAACCAATTACAATTAGAAGAAAGTTTTAAACCCTAGACATCCTTTACATGCTCAGAAGGACAGTATGAATGGAACGTTCTTAGTTTCGGATTAAAGAACGCTCCATCTATTTTTCAAAGATTCATGGACAACATATTTTTAAAATATGAATTTTGTTTAGTATACATTAATGACATTCTTGTTGAAAGTGAAACTGTACAGAACAAGAGCAGTATTTACAACAAGTATTCGAAGAAATTAAAAAACATGGTATAGTAGTTTCAAAAAAGAAAATGGAATTATTTAAAAAAAATATATCTTTTCTTGGTCTGGAACTAGGTAATGGAAAGATAGAATTACAGTCTCACATCTCTACCAAAATTTTTGACTTTCGAGAGAAATTTGAAAATTTAAAACAGATACAAGCCTTTTTGGGATTAGTAAACTATTCTAGAAAGTTTATCCCAAATCTTTCAAAATTAGTAGGTCCTCTATATAGTAAAACTACCAAAAATGGACAAAGATATTTTAATACATAAGACATTAAATTAGTTCAAAAAATCAAAAATGTTGTCAAAACTATTGGACCACTAGAATTATCTCTATTTACAGATTATATGATAGTTGAAACAGATGGGTGCAAAGACGGATGGGGAGCCGTCCTTCTCTGCAAACCAAATAAATACAGCCCTAAACTAGAAGAAAATTTTTGTGCATATTCCAGTGAAAATTTTCAAAACATGACAAACTGAACAAGCATAGATTTTGAATTACAAGCATTAATTTATGCTTTAGAAAAATTTAAAATCTTTTTACATAGAAAATTTATGGTTAGAACAGATTGTGAAGCAATTGTAAATTTTGTAAAAAATGACCAAAACAAGAAAATGAATAGAACCCGATGGGTCAATTACCCTTTTGCGAGCGTGTCGGTATGTGTAATCCCTGGCATAGGGAAACGATGAAAAGATCTTACACCCAATAGTGGGTCTTATTGAATGCGTTGCTATGTTTCCTGTCACCATTGTAAACTTTTCTCCATGACGATCTAGGAGTTGTTCTGTTCTTTTATTTAGTCTGAATTCTATAAAATCAATCATATCATGATGGTAAAATTGACTTATTTGTTCATTAGTAAATGTTGTAGGGAAGATAATTTGGAGGAGAAGTAGTCCTGTTCCATTCCCTTCTTCGTCTGTTCTTTCTACTAGCCTGACTCCGTTGTGGAATGTGTTTGTGTTTTGTTGGCTTTGGAAAGCAAGATCAATAATCTTGTGTTGTAATTTGTGTAGAAATATCCTTATTTTAATAAATCACTAACTATTACGCCACGTATAATTTTTCTGTGCACCCAATTTTGGGTTTTCCCGCCTCTCTTTTCTCCATACAATCAATCTCTTTGATTCCTAAAATTATTCCCCACATTTCAGCAATTAATTTTCATTCAATCTTTGTTTTCCTTCTATTTGTAAGCACCCAAATTAATTTTAGCTACAAAATGTGACCTATTTTTTGAACCTGTCTTCAAACATGAAACCTTAATAAACCAGTAATGAGAAGTATATAAGTGTATTATCAATTGTATTCTTTTAATGATTCAGAGCCCGTGATACACGAGTTTCTAACCTAGTATATATATAATCGACGTCTATGCTCATTTTTATAACATGTGGCCGTGACGCCCTTTAGGAGAGTCCATGACTATGGTCTACATTCAACAAAACGTTAATTTTCTTCGACTACAAACGGATTGTTGATGATGGTACCATTCTTTTTGCCTATGTAAGTTGTATTTGCATATGGTAGATTACAAGTTTGGTAGCTCATGAAATTTAGGTTTCTATAACTTAGGAATCCATTTTAAGCAACTCAATTGGATACTATGTTATTGTTCTTATTGCTGCCTAGAAACCTCTTCAAATCATTCAACCACAATATACAAATCTTGTATCAACGCTATAATAATTACACATTTAATATTCAGAAAAATGAATATCAAATGTCTTTAACTTACAATCAGATTCCCAGATCAAATGAAGGAGAATCCAAAAAATCAAAATCTTGGATTTTGAGTTTTTCATTCAACATGTTGGATTTGGATCTCAATTGTTTGGAAGCTTGTTCCTCCAACGCATCAAGATCAATCCCTTGTAAGAAGTCATCATCATTATCAAATTCATCCATCTTCCATGCCACTTCTTTACCAGTAGCTTCAAGGTTTAAAAAGACTTCCTTCTCTAGGTTACGAATAGGAAGGGGCCCACACCCGCCTTGAGAAAAGCTCAACTTTCGTCTTTTAGTTTCGTTGTCAGGTCCATTGGTGGTGCTAGGAATTACCACAGTATCTGAAGATAGCCTTTTGGTATTCAAATGAGCAGATGATGATGATGAATCCCCATTTGTATGAACAGATGTCCCTGCTGCACTTCCATCATCAACTGAAACCATGTTTTCGGGACTCGAATATACTATTGGAGATTGAGTGAGTAAAGACCGTCTGCCATAAAAACATACCAGAAACTAAGAAATTTATGTTCAGCACTTTGATCCAAGATTGTATACTTCTAATTTGAACACTAAAGTGTGTTTCTAAACTAATGTATTACCGGTTTAAAATGCTAGCATGGCATACCCATTGTGTATAATAATGGGGTAATACATGTTGCAGATCAAACTTTTAACAATGTTTCTCAAAACTGAAACAAAAATTGAAACTTGAGTGGTTAAATTTCATATTTACCCGTTTAATTGAATACAAATTATAGTATGGCCAATTGATCATTATATCCTCGCTTTCTCCTTACACTCCAAACTCTCATATCCTAACACAAGCGTTAAGAGAAGGGTATAAATGTCATAAATTTTGAAAATTGATATTGTGACGTTTTGCTGGGAAATATGATATTGTAACAACTTTTGAAGATGTAACAAAATATCCTGAAATTGAACTTCTAAAAAAACTTGAGCAAATGGAATAATCATGAAACTTGGTCGGTTAAACTGTTTAGTGACATTGCCCCAGATTATAATGCAAATCAAGTTGCTTTAGAGGCATGTGCTATTTTAAAATAGTATCAAAACTATTTTAAAATTCATCAAATTACTCAAAACCATCAAACTTTTTAAAATTATTGTGATGATGCTTCATGTCAAAAGGACCTAGTCATTTTTGGAAAATAGGGTGGTTTTAGAAATGGACCTATAAACAGCCATCATGTCAAATTGAACCTTTTCTGCCTGTGTGGTTGCCATTGTAGGATTTATTCTGTCATCTATGAAACTACCACCATAATAATCTTCTCCATTGTCAACTTCCTCATCATCTGATGCTTCTGAAGACGCCCTGAGATTTTATCAACCAAAACTTTGACTTTAATACTATTTTCAAACGCTTTAATGACTGAGATGTTAACATCAAGGTTTAAAAAAACAGAATCGCGCCTCGAGGCGAACCGAGGCAGAATTAAAAAATAAATATAACAATTATATATCATACAAAAAATAAAATACTAAACATCAAACAATGTTTGTATCTTGTTTGTTGACTACATCAGCCCCTTCTAATGCCTTTCTCAGGTGCGATGTGTGGGAGAAGAATGAGAAATTAGGTCAAATTAAGGAGAAGAATGAGAAATTAGGTCAAATTAAGGAGAAGAATGAGAAATTAGATAATATTAAGGAGAACCAGGTGCGAATTATGGACTTTTGACCCATTTAAGCTTTGTATATAGAACGAAATACACAGCTCAAATGGGTCAAAAGTCCAGTCAAAGGTCAATTTTTTTCCATTTCTACCGCCTCACTCATACCGCCTCGCCTCAGCCCGCCTCGACCGCCTCAGCCCTTAGAGGCGTACGTACAAAAATAACCTATGAGACGTCGCCTCATACTCGTTTTCCTACCGCCTCGCCTCGAGACGTACGCCTCGACCGTTTTTTAAAACCATGGTTAACATTAATGATCCAAAAATGTAAAAATAATCAAAATGCCAAATTAATAGTGAACTTGACATAATAAATTTAACCATATATACGTACTCGGCTTCATCCTCTATAAAAACCCGGGCATCATTTAACAGCTTCCTGCCACCTGGGCAATAAAATAGGTTCAAAATGTCACTAAATGAATCATACAAAAAATCTATCTAGGTGTTTGGATGTGCGTTTTGAAAGTGATTATATGCAACTGAAGAACAGGAACCAATTAATCATAACCATAATCATTATTACTTTTCCCTAAAACCAAACACCCACTATATAAATATTAGCTTGGAGATTAAAACTGAAAAAAATTAATTTACCTCTACCATGCTTATCAAAAGCATGATCCAATGGAGCACAAGATCTACTACCAGAAATTGATGAACGGCCTACAATTTCTTCTTTCCCGCTTTTGATATCACAAAACTTTCGCAACCGTTTATGCTTTTTCTTCGGTTGACTAATTGATTTTTCTCCAGAACTTAAAATCCAATCTTTACTACAACTTTTATTAGACAAGTTTGTCAGAGGTGTTTGGATTTCTCCCACAAACTTGGAACCAGAAGCACACTTTTCTATAGAATTATTCGGTATATTAATATGTGGAATTATTATTTCTTTGTTAGGAGTGCTCTCCTTAACTGCCTCATCATTCTTACTTTGAACCAAAGATATGGAGGTTTTATCAACATCTAGAGCCGTATAGTAACCTTTCGCTGTATTTGATATGCCTGTAAAAACTCAAATATGAAACAACTTTCTGCAAAAAGGCTTTTTGTCCACACTTGTTTTATAAATGACTAGTGTCAAATACGCATGCAAATACTATATTGTTTTATCAACAATCTAAGGTTTCAAATAAATTTATTTAGGTGGTTTTATGCATTATAAATGAACTTTGGGTAATGTTGGCCCGTTCGACCCATTTGAACCATTTCCTTTTCAGCTTAAATATTTTATTCTTCGGAAATAAAACACAACCCACATCACCCATTCATGAGTGGGTCAAAACTACCACCTCAAATAATAATCACTGTAGGTATCATTGTATGAGTAATAACAGGTATGTATGGTAGAGGAGAAAAAATCAACCCACTTATGCGAAAACAGCCAAAACTGGGATACAGTTTATTCGTACCCAAGTGTTCACAACATGCTAAATTGTGTTATTAAAAAAAATAGATCATTCATCTAATGATGTTTCTCATTAATTAGTTTTGGAAATCAAGAAGTTGAACAAAAAGAGTGTTGGTGACTGGTGGGTCAACCCAGCTCATGATACCTGTCCATTTTACTATAGTCTACACAGTAAGAATAGTGCTCCCGGCATAAAATAACAAAATTCTACGTACAAATTCCTGATATTAGCAACCAAGTACAAAAATTCACTAAAATAGAAACAAATTATTTGCTAAATAGCAAACATTTTATACTTATTATTATCAAAAAGTTAAAAATTAAATCATATAAAAAGACAAAAATGACATGCTAAACTGGTAATTAAGTAAAATGTTGCTACTGCTGCAAAAGAAAAAAAGTTTGCTATTTTAGAGAATGTGTTTAGTTGATTGCTAAAGTTATAAATCAAGGCATAGTATCTTGCTATTTGTGCAAAACATCCAAAAAAAGAAATCAGAGGATTAGGGAGTACAATAGAAAAAAATACTCACCGATATGTATAGGGGACTCTGGAACGACACCACTCATCAACAGATTAGTTAGCCGAGGACTGAGATCACCAGCTTCAACTGAATGAGAATCATCCACAACAACATTAGGAATCACTGTGCCATTATTTTCTCCTTTTAATATCTCTGAATTAACTCTAGCATCTCCATCTAGTTTGTCTTCTTGCAAATCATTAAAAGATGTCACAACAAGATCATCTTCATTTACATCTAATGCTATCGCTGGATGATCTTCACTTGAAGCTTTTGAATTAGCAGACTTTAAACAGTAGAGAAACAGAGTATTCTCTGGAATTGAACTTTTAGTTGGTTTTAGAGGGAAATGTGGCACAGACAGAATCAGAATACTTCCATTTGAATCAACAGTTGTAAAATCCGACCCAAACAAGAAGGAATGGTGTTGTTCCTTGGTTTTTGATATGTCCATGAGAGAGAATGTGTCAGTTTCTGGTTCTTTTCTTGCCAGGTCATCTTCTGCAATATTATTAAATAAGATATGAAAACATGAAGCACTATTTACAGACTGAATGCATCTTTTTATGATCAGAAATCCATCATTTTAAATTCTGAAAGTCAGAAATATTATAATAACTGACAGAAATATGAACTAGGCATCCGCAAGCCTTTTCGGTTACCTCTTGTATTGCTATTGTGATCATCAACAGTTTCAACTTTGAAGGATTCTTCTGAAGTCTCTTCATCCTGAAGCAAAAGCAAGCAACACGAGTCAAAATGAGAGGGTTAAAGTTGCCCTATGCTCAAGTGTTTGAAACCTCCTAACCGCTTTACTCGATAAAAAAAAATATTTACTTTTTTGTAATCAGATTTGATAGATCAATTATTTATGAAATTCAGAAAAACTAACAAAAAAGTGTTGGCAAGTCAAGCCAGCCCGTTTTGACCCACCCTGAAAAACTCACCCATTTCTATCCATTACCAATACCCAACCGCCTGACCAACCCTCTATAGTATTGCCAGAAATACGTCAATAGACAGATGTACAGGTAGCAAACTGAACCCATTTATATGGAGAATGGTCCATTAATGTACTATTTACTCATAAGGAGTCGAGTGTAGAAAACTAGCTAAAAATGAAATGGGTTAAAAGGGTTTAACATGTCAAATGGGTGTCTTGAAAAATGTTTACAGTGTCTTATGTTGTTGTCTAAAAGAAATTATCTTAAAATCTGAACAATATAGTTATCATAATTATATTTAACAAATTGATTATTTACAAAATATTAAAAATAGACATAAAATTTAACCATCTAGACCCAACCCGCACATACCGGGCCATTGTAGGATAATCCTTGCAAATACTGCATTGTATCAATTAGCATTGTTGTTCTCATGGAATGAGCAATTTCATGAACCCTTGATGGAAATGCTTGAAAATGAGGAAAAGCAATAAGAGAAGGTCTCCAATCATCTTGTCTTGCAGGGTCAAAATACTTTTCAAGAAGATCAGTCTCAACATCTGTAAGTTTAAGTTTAGATTTGGGTATCTGAATTGCGTCATCTTCTTTGACTTTCTTTCCACGTGGAACAAATTCTTCAATTGAAAATTTGACCAGCTTTTTTTCTGGTTTAAAAACATGTGGAACCTGTGACAATTTAATCACAGAGCACAAAACATTAAAACAATTCCAGGTTAATATGAATCATAATCAAACTTAGAGGTGGCAAAATAAGAGGGCAAGCGATTTGTAACAGATCAAAACGTATTTTGGTCAAATGGGTATTTTAGTACGGGTCAGGTTGACCCACAAAAACTTTTTGTAGGGGTGTGCAAAACTTGTTTGAACCAGAAAAACCAACAAGCCGGACCAGAAGCAGCTATGTGTGGCTTGGTTCTCTATGGAATAACAGAAAACGCAATTCTCGATCCAGACCGGTTCGATCCCCTACTTTTTTGTTCATTTTTTATTTCTTTAAAAACATTTCATATTTAAATATGATGACCCATAAAGTCATAAACTATACACTAAGAAAATTTTATTTTACCGGTCAGAGATAAAATATAACCCAAATCGACCCATTTAAATGGATCCCAATTGCCCCCTCTAATCACATTGTTTGAATTTCCAAACAACAAATCTTACCATCCTTAGACTAGGGTGAAAACGGAAGCGTTTTCCTGCATTTACCATATGTTTATTAACAGCCTTACCCTTCGCTTGCTTGCTTTTATAACCGCTTAACTCTGTTCCTTCACAAGCTAAAACCAGTTTGCTTGTTAAGCAAACTCTTATATAACTAAAATCTTATGGAAATATACACGGTTTAGCTGTACGGGTAGTGGGTCAAAATATTTAAATTTTTAGTGCAGTTTTTGCCCTTTTATTCTAATTTTATAAACAATTAATGTAGTAAATATGATCACAAAAACTATATTATTTAAATGAAACAAGAGGTAGCAATTCAATTCATTTATGTATGAATGGGTCAATTTGGTGTGTTTTATCTCAAAAGGGCTAACTGGGTAGAACAGGTCAAACACGTAGAAATATGCCCAAATTCTTTTTAATGCATACAAACTCCTAAATCATTCTTCAAAGATTTAATTGTTTTTGTAATCTAGTTCACACATTAATTAATTACAAAATATTTAAAAACTGATATAAGTGTGCTTGCAGGTGAACCAAGCCCAACCCGGCCCATTTTGACAGTTACCAAGCTCACGCATCTTGCTATCTCTACATAAAACAATTTAGGAGTTTGTACCATTTGAATGCATTTTGGGCAAACTTTCAACACGTTTGACTTGTTTCCTTTTTAACTAACTTTTTTTAACAACACCACCTAGTTTTTCTAGGATAAATACACCATATTTGCACCTCGTAGGATTTGAACTCCCAAACCTTTTTGACTGTGAGGCACACCACTTAACCACTGGGATGTCCCCTTGAGGACTTTTTTATTTTACCCATTTGATCCGTTAAAAACAAATATAACCTAAATCAACCCATTTTTAGGTAGATGGGTCCCTATTGCCACTTATGATTATCTTTAAATCTTAATAACTTCAAAAGTGTCTAACAAAACATGTAGATAAAATAAAAGGATATCAACTCGTCCTTTGCTCTTCCTACCCGTTCTCCCCATGCGTTGAATCATCCGTAGAGGTGAAATATTAGCATCAAAACATATAACAAGATCAACTTCCATGATATCTAGACCTTCTTCTCCAATTGATGTTGCAACAATAACATTGTATCCACCAGCCCGAAATTTCTAAAAATGATTTAAGATTAATAAAGGCAGATTACACAAATGAAGAAAAAAAAGGCCGCATCAAAGTTGGAAAACATTACCTGTAAAACAGCCTGTTGAACTTTTTGTGATTGGCCCTTTGATGCTTTAGCTGTGTACAATAAAACAAGAAACTCAGAGTATTCATCACATAATATTAAAAATAAAATTATTTAAGAGTGAACATCATGTAACAAGCAAAAGCATATTGCTAGAATGATTTTAATTATCATCATGGTTTTAAAAAACGGTCAAGGCGTATGCCTTGAGGCGAGGCGGTAGGAAAACGAGTAGGAGGCGACGCCTCATAGTGTATTTTTGTACGTACGCATCTAAGGGTTGAGGCGGTCGAGGCGGGCTGAGGCGAGGCGGTATGAGTGAGGCGGTGAGGCGGAATAAATGGAAAATATTTGAGTTTTGACTGGACTTTTGACCCATTTGTGCGGTGTATTTCGTTCTATTAACGAAATACACGGCTCAAATGGGTCAAAAGTCCATAATTCGCACCTGGTTCTCCTTAATTTGACCTAATTTCTCATTTTTCTCTTTAATTTGACCTAATTTCTCATTCTTCTCCCACACATCGCACCTGGGAAAGGCATTGGAAGGGGCTGATGTAGTCAACAAACAAGATACAAATATTGTTTGATGTTTAATATTTTATTTTTTGTAAGATATATAATTGTTATATTTATTTTTTAATTCCGCCTTGGGTTTACGCCTCGGTTCGCCTCAAGGCTTACGCCTCCTGAGGCGAAAGGAAAACGCCTCGAGGCGCGATTCCGTTCTTTTAAACTTTGATTATCATTATTGAAATTGTCAACAACTGAAAAAGAGCCCTGACCTGAATTTTGACCAACAAACTCTGTAGCTTTAACATAATCTCCAATGGTGGCTAATGATGACATTATGTCCCTGGAAAAAATAAGAATACCCGGCTGATACGATGACTGGTATCTCGTTATATTATGTTTATGTTAATGTAATGAATGTTTTAGACAATGTTTATGATTCCGCATTTCAGACAATGTTACTGTTATGTTTAAATGAAAGTTTTTCGCTGCGTTATTTGATATTCAGGTTTAAGAACTGTTTGTGAATGAGTAAATCCAACAAGTGAGGCCTCCCGGGTTTGGGGCCTTACAAGTTGGTATCAAAGAAATAGTTTTAGAGATTTGGACACTCCTAGTGTCTGAACTTAAATTGTGAACGGGACCGAAAGCGGATGTCAGTACGGGTAACTCGAGCCACAGCATCAGGTATGGAAAAGTAGAGTATGCTATGTAGTATGCCTTAGAAAGTAATATATTAGGACTTGTATTCTGATGAAATCACAAAGGTAGTCAAATAGAAGTCAGGGGTAGTGTAATGGTTAATTGCAGATGGCCAGTGTATATTAACATCTTACAGTACTTGTTGAATTCTATTTGTTAACTAGCGTGATGACATTGGATTCCTTGTCTTATAGAACCGAATGGCAAGAAAAGGAAACGGAAGGCGTGGTGGGGGCCGTACCGGCGGTTGTACCGGTAGTCGTGGTAGGACTCCTGCTCGTCAGGAGTACAGTGAAGAGGGAAGTGTCCACACGGAACCGAAAGTCAGCGTGCATGGAACTGAACGGACTCCCATGGAAGAACAACACTTCACTTTCGAACCGGAAATGAAGGCGGCCCTAGCACGCGAGTTTACTGAGCTGATGAAGGCTTCCCTACCAGATCTGCTAGCAGAAGCATTGAAGAAGGCTAATGAGGCGGGCGGGTCCAACACGGCAACTGATGCCCCGATCATTGAGGTTGTTAACTCACCGCCTGCTCGCGGTTGCGACTAAAAGTCTTTCAAGGAATTTGATCCGCCGGTTCTCACTGGGAAGAAAGACGCGGGGGCTACGTTTGACTGGGTGATTCGTATGGAGGCTTCCATTCGTCTGAGCGAATGCCGAGCGAGTCAAGTTGTGAAGTTTGCTGCTAACTCCTTGAGGGAGGAAGCATCTCACTGTGGGAAGGTGTACGTCGGGCTAAGGGGGATGAGGTGGTTGACTCGATGATGTGGAATGACTTGAAAACTCTGGTAATCAAGAACTTTTGTCCGCGGAACGAGATTGAGAATGTAGAGAGGGAATTTCTGGGTTTGAAGGCCGGGAGCATGACACACCGGTAGTACACTGCCCGATTCAATGAACTGGCACGTCTTGTGCCACATCTTGTCACGACTGAGGAAAGAAAGATTGTCTGCTACATTCAGGGACTGCCGGACAAGGTGTGACACTCAGAAAATTTTTTTTATTATTTTAATTTTCGGGACGAAAATTCTTTCAACTATGGGATGATGTGACAATCCGAACTTTTAGGTTAACTCCGTTAACTAAACCAAGTTAAATCCTAACTTAGTTAACCTAACTCAAACCTCAGGGACTGATTCTGCCAGCTTTGTAAAACCTAAATGCTTGAAACTACAGGGATTGTTCCTGTATTTGCCTAAATTCTGATTTGTTGACTTTTTGAAAGTCAATATCGACTGGTTTGATCCTAATTCGAATCCTATAATCGAAATATGTTCGAAGTGATAACCGTTTTGCACGTTCACGACATTTACAATTATCATTAAGACATTAAAGCTCGTTATTACATTGAATTAATCCCAATTATGGGAATTCAAGTTGAAACCGTCGACAGTTTAAGTTTATCCCTCAAATTCGATCGTTTCGATCATTGTACTCACAAAATAACCATCTGCACACCTCAAATGAACCCACCAGAAGCTTTTGCACATTAAAATTTGGCCGGAGATCGAATCAGAGTCGCCGGAAAACAAGCCCACGCAAGTCAGAACCCCATTTACTCGTGCACCATCAATCTGAATTACATTCTGGTAATTTCTTACATCATTAACATCGTTTCAGTGTCTTGATTGAAAAGCCCTATCATTTACAGGGCTTACAACACCGAATTGAACTCAATCCATAATCTAGGGTTCGTCCTTATTCGATTTGGGGGTTTTGATCCTAGACTTAACCAAAATAGAATTAAATCATATGGGCAGATTCGCAAACATTTACTCATTAATAGCCCTATGTTAATTTGATCTCACAACATCAAATCCTTCAAAATCCAGAACCTAGGGTTCATACATTTCGGGTTTAATCGGATACTAGTCTAGACACTTTTTAAATCCAATTAAATTATACTAACAGATTCGCAATTCCCTTTTTGTTAAAAGCCACATGATTCCAACAAGTTTTATTATCGGATTCGTTCAATTTAATTCCAAGTTCAACATAGGGTTTTCGGTGGTTACAAACGAGAATTAACGGCTTTAAACTTGTTAGAATTACAATTAAACTCGTTCTCAGGTTCGCACAACATCAATTAACAAAACCCCTTTACTGTTTGTTTCAACCTCGATCGAATTCACATGAATTTGGGGCTGGTTTGGGTTCGGCTCGCATAGGGGAGGGATGCTCTCAGGATCTGTATGTTAAAAACATTTGGGTCCCGGTTTGCTTGCGAATCCCTAGCGGGCAGAGATGGTTAAGGGTGTGTGCTTGTGTGGGAGAGACCCGGGTTCGAGTCTCTCCACACTCTTTTCTTTTTAAATCTTTCTTTTGAGTATTATTTTAATGAAAAATTAAACCCTATATTATTATATTAATATATTAAGGTGTTTTAGCCCGGAAAACAACCCGTAAACTCGGGTATGGTTTTATAACTTATAATTAATATTATTTCCACTTTTAAAATAATATATTTATATTATTTTCAAACCACGACTTCGAATAAAATAATATGTTTATATTATTTTTAACCCGTGACTCCTATTTTTAAATAATATATATTTTTACATTATTTCGCCTCGTTTATTAATCTCGTGTAACGTTTCAAACTAATTAATAATATAATTATTTATATTATTTACTCACGTTTATAATCTAAAATAAAAATAATATATTTATTATTTTATCACGTAAATGATTATCGTATATTTCCTACGAGTTCAAAATAATATATATGTTATATTATTTTCTTATATCATTATTAAATGATACAAACGCACAAATTTATTTATTTATTTAATATTATTCGTATTAGAGACGTTCGACACGTAACGCATTTATCTTAATTATTATATTAAGAAACTCAATTTCCCGTGGACACGTTCGTCTACTCGTTGATCCTTAGAATGTATTAAGACGTTTTAATCTTCCGTGTCGTCGTCACAAATCCCAATGTGTCCCTAATTGTTATGTTTATAATTGTAGGGCATACGTAAGCCGTTGCAGGCTAACACTTGTGTACCAAATCTCATACTTGTGTGATACTGCCTACTACGCAGTGCAGGTGAGTTTTACGGCCCCTTTTACTGTTTTATTTGGGGGAGAAAACTTGTCACAAACTATTTTGATTACTGTAATTCATATGATAACACTGTTGAGGCTAAGCGTAACGCACTATCATGAAAGTCCTCACACACATCGGACCGTTAATATGGTATTAGCGAGGTAATTTGGGTAGTACTACTAGGTTTGACAAACCCCACCCGTGTTAGTCGCGCTAACTCGATTGGAGGTCGAACGGATATAATATTGACCTTAACACATTGCCAGAGTTGATAGACCTGGCGGGAGGCAAACAAACATCACTGTCAGCTTTGGTTGCGAGCGCTTTAGTAAGACATGAACATAGGCATGCTACCTATAGATATGCATATTGAATGAACATAATCTGACAAACGCTTTATTTCAAATGATTGAAACCTGTGAACTCACCAACCTAGTGTTGACTCATTTTCTTACATGTTTTCTCAAGTCGTTACGCGGGATCACGTTAGGACATGCACGGTGTCATTTGAATATTATCATTTCATGAAAAACTATTTATGTTTCTGTTATTACTCAAACTTGGGCGCGTTGTTTTGCTACTTTTGTAACGCTTCCGCATATTTACTCTGATCTTTTATATTATGACATTTTAAGTCCCATATAGTGTCTTTTGAAGTAACTGATGTCTAAAATCCTGGTTTGTCACCTTCCAAAACGGTAAAACTCCCTTAGTGGAGATTTGGGGGTGTGACACAAGGTCCGCACCTACGTTAAGGCAAACGCTCCTATTACCTACGATTCGGTCGTAGAACTGAGTGGTGTAGTATTTGATGATTTGGCACTGAATGTTGTCGCTACTGATGAGCTGAAGAAGAAACCAAGTTTTCCGGCCAAACGATCTAGCGGAAGACTGTTTGGAGCCAGAGAGAAACAGGCTAGAGTGGGTGAGGCCGCGGTATGTGGGAAGTGTGGCAGTAGGCATTTAGGTGAATGCAGGATAGGGACAAATCTGTGCTACAAATGTGGCAAGACTAGGCACTACTCCCGTGAATGTATGCAAGGCATTAATTGTTATAATTGTGGGGAAGGCGGCCACATGAGCCGGGAATGCACTAAACCAAGAATGGGTGAAACGGGAAAAGGGAAAGGCCCTGAAAAGAAAGAAGAGAGGCTCCGAGCGAAGAAGAGAGGCCCCGAGCGAAGACTCGAGCGTATGCACTGACGCAGGAACAAGCCAGGGTAGACCCCGATGTGGCGTCAGGTACGTTCATCCTTGACAACACTTTTGTATCTGTGTTATTTGATTCGGGAGCCAGTAAGAGTTTTATATCTGCAACTTTCTATAAACGAGTGAAGTGCACCGTAAGTAAGCTAGAAAGGGCCTTTAGCATAGAAACCGCTGAAGGTAGACCAGCAAGGGTAACCAAAGTAGTTGATAATTCCACAATAAAAATAGAAGGCCATAGATTCCCCGTCAGATTGTTTGTTATGTTTTTGGGAGGGTTTGATGTCGTATTGGGTATGGATTGGCTAACTGCCAACGAGGCTCAGATTATATGCAAATGGAAGATAATCCGACTCAAGGTTCCGGATGGTAGCGAAGTCAAAGTATTCGGGGATCGCGACGCCCCAATACCTAACGTCATCTCGATGATTAAGGCAACGAACTACTTAAGGCGCAGATGCGAGGCTTATCTGGTATAAGTGATTGATAAGTGTAAGGGAGTGAAGGAACTAGATGATGTACCCGTGGTACGAGAGTACCCGGAGGTGTTTTGAAAGGATTTGCCTGGGATACCACATGAAAAAGAGATTGAGTTCTGAATCGACTTAGTACCAGATGCCTAGCCCGTGGCTAAGGCTCCATATCGACTAGCACCGGTAGAGATGAAAGAACTAATGGCACAATTAGACGATTACTTGAGAAAGGATTTATCCAACCGAGCATCTCACCTTGTGGTGCCCCGGTGTTGTTTGTGAAGAAGAAGGATTGTTCGATGAGAATGTGTATTGATTATCGCGAGTTGAACAAACATATAGTGAAGAACAAGTACCCTCTACCAAGGATCGAAGACATGTTTGATCAATTACAGGATGCCAGTTGGTTCTCAAAGATCGACCTTCGATCCGGGTACCATCAGTTGAAGGTAAGGGAAGAAGACATACCAAAACCCGCGTTTCGCATGCGCTATGGACATTTCGAGTTCCGCATAATGTCCTTCGGATTGACGAATGCCCCCGCAGCGTTCATGGATTTAATGAATAGGGTGTGTCGACCGATGGTGGACCAACCGGTAATAGTGTTCATCGATGACATCCTCATCTACTCCCAGAATGAGGGTGATCACGCATGTCATTTGAAGGAAGTGTTAGAAGCTCTAAAGAAGGAGAAGTTGTATGCTACGTTCTCTAAATGCGCGTTCTGGCTTAGGGAAGTCCAATTCCTCGGTCATGTCATTAACCTGAACGGCATTATGATCGACCCAGCAAAGATAATGACGGTAAGAGATTGGGATATTCCTAAGACGCCAACTAAAATCTGTAGTTTCTTGGGATTGGCGGACTACTATCGGAGATTCATCCAGGATTTCTCAAAAATAGCTTCGCCGTTGAAAAGTGACTCGGAAGGAGGTGAAGTACGAATGGGGTTCGACCTAGGATGAGGCGTTTAAGGAATTGAAGGAGAAACTAACCCAAGCTCTAGTCTTGTCCCTTCCCGAGGGCAATGAAGACTTGGTGGTATACTCTGATGCTTCGGGTGAAAGATTGAGGTGCGTGCTGATGCAACGCGGGAGAGTGATCGCGTATGCGTCACGACAGTTGAAAGTTCACGAAGTCAATTACCCGACTCATTATTTGGAACTCACTGTTGTTGTGTTCGCATTAAAAATCTGGAGGCACTACCTTTATGGGGTGAAGTTTACCGTTTACTCCGACCACAAAAGTTTGAAGTACTTCTTCAAACAGAAGGAGATGAATATGAGGCAGAGGCGATGGTTGGAACTTTTAAAGGATTATGAATGTGAAATCCTATACCATCCTGGAAAGGCAAACGTGGTGGCTAATGCTTTAAGCCGAAAGGATGAACCTACTCATATTAGAGTGAAAGCTTGCTAGTTGATGGTAACATAGGATGTGATGAAGGAAATTGATAAGGCTCAAGATGAGGCACTTAAAGAGGAGAACATAAAGAAAGAGAGAATGGTTGGCCAACAGGACAAGTTGGAATATAACACCCTTCATGTTAGGACACGTTTTGGGCGGGTATGGATACCTATGGGTGGCGAGCTTAGAACCAAAATCTTGGATGAGGCTCATAAATCTCGTTACACTATCTATCCCGGTATGAACAAAATGTACCAAGATCTGAAAAAGGAATACTGGTGGCCTGGGATGAAACATGAAGTGACGAAATACGTAAGCAAGTGCTTGACTTGCTCACAAGTTAAGGCCGAACTCCAGAAACCATGTGGGAAGATTCAACCACTTGATATACCAGAATGGAAGTGGGAACACATTACCATGGACTTCATAACCAAGCTACCTAGCACAGCTAAAGGTCATGACACCATTTGGGTAATTGTGGACCGTTTAACGAAGAGTGCTCATTTCCTACCTATTCGTGAGACGTTCTCGTCGGAAAGGTTAGCAGAAGTATTTATTAATGAAGTTGTAGCGCGACATGGGATGCCTTTGACAATTGTATCTGACCGGGACACACGATTCACATCGAGGTTCTGGAAAAGATTTCACGAAGCGATGGGCACGAGACTTAATATCAGCATGGCATACCACCCGCAAACGGATGGTCAGTCTGAAAGGACTATTCAAACATTGGAGGACATGCTCCGTGCTTGTATTATTGATTTCGGCGGTAGTTGGGACGACCACCTGCCGTTAGCCGAATTCTCCTACAACAACAGTTATCACTCAAAAATAGGCATGCGGCCTTATGTTATATGGGAGAAGGTGCAGGACCACGGTATGTTGGGGTGAGATGGGACAGAAGGAATTAGGGAGTCTTATAGTCGTAAGAGAAACTTCGGAAATGTTTGATCAGATCAAAGCAAGAATGAAGGCCGCCCAAGATCGTCAGAAATCCTATGCGGATAAACGATGAAGGCCTGTTGAGTTTAATGTTGGGAACAGAGTAATATTGAAGGTATCGCCCTGGAAGGGAATCATATGATTTAGAAAAAGAGGAAAGTTAAGTCCGAGGTTTGTCGGACCATTCAGGATATTGGCACGGGTTGGTGAAGTCGCTTATCGGTTGGAGTTGCCTGATGAGTTAAGTGGGATTCATCGTACATTCCATGTATCGCACTTGCGAAAGTGTTTGGCATATGAATCTGCTCACGTACCACTAACCGACATCGTTGTCGACAACCACCTAAACTATGTCGAAGAACCTGTGGCCATCCTTTACCAAAATGAGAAACGTCTATGTAATAAAGTCATCTAGTTGGTCAAGGTACAGTGGAAGCACAGGAAGGGGTTTGAAGCCACTAGGGAGACAGAAACGGAAATGGGGGAGTCGTACCCTCAATTGTTTGATTTATGACAGGTTTCGAGGACGAAACCTTTTGTAAGGGGGTAGACTTGTAACATCCCGAAAATAATGACGAGGCAATAAGCGGGACTGCGAGGGAATAAAGGGCGAAGGCGGATGGGGGAACAAGGGGCCACTAGATGGGCCACCTTCAATGGGCCGAGAAGGGGAGGGAGGTGGGGGTTTAAACCCTAGCCTCCACACTTACACATTCTCTCCATTCCTCATTCAAGCTCCATACTAATCTCAAGAGAGAAAATCAGAGAGAGAGAAAGCTTGGGATTGAGCTAAAGATCGGTCCTATACCTTGCTACACCACTCGAGTGAAGATTTACTGAAGGAATGAGTCGATTTGAGGTAAGACACTCTCATTTTTCAAAGTTTTTCATTGAAATCGGTTTTACGGGTTTTGACCCATAAAGGTCGGGTTTTTATGGGTCAATCGATGTCTTGCTTCAGATCTCTAAACACGAGGGGAAAATACATCTTTTGAACATAAAAAGTTCCAAACTTGACGAATCACTCGATCTAGATCTGAACTCATGCAAACTAGGGTTTTGGGGATGACACCTGAAAGTTCACGGCTGGGATCCCTAGGGATGGTTCACGGCTGGGAATGTCCGGGTGGGTTCACGACTGGGGGTACCCGGGTAGGGTTTCATGGCTGGAATGCTCGGGAGAAAGGTTCCCGGCTCTTCTAGTTCACGGGAGAACTACCGAGAACCCCCTTAAGCCGAGAACTCCCCTTGAGCCGTGTACTCCTAAGTTCACGGAAATGAGCCGTGAACTCCTAAATTAATGGGAAGAAACCATGTACACCTAGGTTCTTGGTATGAAGGGATGAAATATAATGAGTTGTATGTAAAGCTGACACTAGGTTGCGTACGTACAGGTTAGAAGATCTTTTAGAGACCTTTGACCCTGTTCATCTCAGGTGAGTTCTAGAGCCCTACTTTTAATGCTTTTAATTAATGTTTTTGGGCTGGTGTGCATACATACGAAATGATGTTTTACGAAATGATGTTTTACGAAATGACGTTTATGAAATGATGTTTACGAAGGATGATGTTTATGAAATGTTTTTCCGAATGAAGTTTATGAAGGGTTTGGGAATGAAATGATGTTTTGTTTAATAAAACGTACTAATGTTTTAACTAAGATGAGGTAAAGCTTTTATGAAAGTCTTAAATGAACGAATCTGCCACGAGTTCCTATGGGAGCTAGGGTATGTATGTATGTATGTATGTATTGGCCTTACCCTTACGGGGGGCCTTTGTGGCTTGCTAATGGTTGTACAACTAGTTGAGGATGGGATGACGACGGTCACCCAAGAGATTACCGGGATCCTAATGGAAGGTACTATTCCTTGAGGGGAAATAGTGCCTAAGGAATGTTTAGTCTACCTAGAGGTAACGAGCCTTAGGAGACATATGTTGGTCTATCTAGAGGTAACGAGCCTTAGGAGACCTGGGTGACGGATGCCTTAGAGGTAACGAGCCTTAAGTTCATCCGCTGGCATGCGATGTATGGAATTGACGGTTACGAGAAGGCGCATATTCGGTTCATGTTGACTTATGTTATGATTCTATGTTACGATGTTATGATGATGATAAGTTATTGCATTTTTTACGTACGCTTTTGTTAAATAAATGTATGTTAAGTTTTTGGCAAAATGTTTATACCCGACTGATACGATGAATCGCATCCCGTTATGTTATGTAATGAATGTTTTAGACAATGTTTACGCTTCCGCATGTCTGACAATGTTACTGTTATGTTTAAATGAAAGTTTTCCGCTGCGTTATTTGATATTCAGGTTTAAGAACTGTTTGTTAATGAGTAAATCCAACAAGTGAGGCCTCCCGGGTTTGGGGCCTTACAAACAGCCCATATGGCGAACTTGACATGTTCGCCTGGGCAAGAATAGGCGAACTTATTATGTTCGCTGGTTAAGTGTTGTGGCGAACTTACCCATGTTTGCTGAAACCAAAGTTGGTGAAGCTAGTAGGTTCACTGGATTCCTATGGGGCGAACCTGTTATGTTCGCTTAAGACTGAAAGGGCGAACTTAGCTTAAGTTCGCTAGAACAGAAGTATAGAAATCAACTAGTGTCATATAGACTTGATAACTGCCCATTTATTCAGATTGTGCGTGACATAGTTTGGGAAGTAGAGAACACTTTGAGGCTAGCATTATCAGGTGAGTCAAGGTTCCCTATTTACTGTTGTAAGGCTATGTGCATACTCAGATAACACATGTTTTTAATAAATGTATTTTATTATTTAAACATGAGATAAGACAAGATTATGGTTTATATAACAACATATTTATAAATGAGAAAGATTGAGAAATAGCTTTGAGAGAGAAAATATTTAAGAAAGAGTTTTGAAAGAAACAGTAAAAGAACGTTTTAAAATGAAAAGAGTAAAGATAAGATTGTTTATTTAACGATGTGTTTTTATAAACAAAGAGAAATAGGTTTATAAAACTGTATGTTTTCTAAACAAGAAAGAAAGATAGAGAAAGTCAAATATATTGTCTAATCTATAAGAGTATGCTTACACGAAGAAAGTCTTGAGGTAGTAGCATAGTCTTGATGGCTAGTGCTACCTGAAGCCTATGGTTACGTTACGGGCTGAGACCGGGACGTTACCATATGAACAACAGGGACAGTGCTCGGTAGGGCACTGTAACGGGTGAAGTTGCAACCGGTTAAGATGAGTAACAACAGTTACTCTAGCGGTGACAGTCGCTAAGTAAGAATACTTGGGGGCACAGATACGATCAGAAGGATGTTCTTTCGGGAACCAAGATTAAGAAGACCGCTTGGGGGCACATAACAGATTATAGACATTAATGTATGACTTAAAGAAAAGAGCATAAAATAAATATGTATGTATTTAAAAGAAAAAAGAAAGATTTTACTGTATTATGTGTACAATATAATATGTATGTTTAAATAATGTTTTTAAGAAAACCTTTTTTCATAAAGCTAAAGAAAAACTTGAACTCACCAGCGTTACCTGACTATTTTAGTATGCACATCAGATGACAAGGAAAAGAAAAAGATATGAAGCCACAAGGGCTTAGAAGAAGATGGCTGGATGGCTGCTGCTGGCAAGACTGGCATCCCCGAGACCTAGTTTATGTGTTTTAGATAATGAATGTTTAAAGTTTTAATTAACTCAGAATTATGTGAAAGACTTTCGCTGTTAACCTTAATGTTTAAGAACTATGATTATGCTATGTTTGCCAACTATGAGAGGTACCCGGTTTGGGTCCTTTAAAGTTGGTATCAGAGCCATAGTTTGAGAGATTCGGGCATTCGCCAAAATGTCTGAACTTAATCTGAGAATGGGACAAGAGAATGGGATGTCAGTCAAAGCAGCCAAGCCATGAAAGTAGACCGGTAAAGGCCTTAGTAACAGAAAATAGTAACAACAGTAAACAGTAAAAGCCTTAGTGTAGAAGTAGTCCATGTCCTTTGTAAAGCCCCAAACCAGGCACCCTACAGTTGGTTCTCATCGCTAGGTAAACTCATTAAAAACACTTAACTTTCATTTAAGTAAACAGCGGAAGGCTTTCTTAAAATATTATTATCTTAAACTCGTTAAGTTTTCATAACGTTACCTGATGAATGCATGCACACAACCCGAGTAGCCCCGCTCCCAAGCCAAGATACCTCATCTAGCAGACTCACCTGCAAAACAATCTAATGTACATACAAAGTCAGCTACGCTGAGTGAGTTCTAATAGTTTAAATTAACAAAAGTCAACTCGTCTCATTTAATATTTATTTCCACTCAAGACCCTCTGGTCTTTATAAAATAGTTTTGTCATTTATTAATAGATAGATAACCCCCGATATCTTATGATATCCCAAAGGATTCACCACCCTAGACTCAACCCACCATTTTAACCCAGTAAGTCTTTCCGACATGGATCGAACTTACCCCTCTGATAACTCAAAGTTTACCACACATATTATCCACACACTGGTTATCTCAACCACACTCTAGACACCGGCTTAGCCAACCCTGACTTAGACTCTTTACAAACCAACTGACACAATAGTTGTACACAACGTACTCATCCTGACACAATGGTCAATATAATTCTACACATCACATTGATAGCATCTATTCACCATGTCAATATCATCTCGTACACAGTGTATATAACCCAACGCTTGTATGCAGTTTAACACATATATATACACACAAACACATACCTCATCGTTGCACCCTCGTCAGGGTGTTCGACACGGATGTCGCCCAGCCGCTCTATTAAATTAATAACAAAACCTAACCTAGACTCCTAAGAAATAAAAGGAGTACCTTCAACTTAACCGCACTGACTGGCAAGTGTACCTATCGAGTGTAGCACAGCTTAACGGTAAACCGAGTTATCGAACCCTAGAGACACTATGTAACAATACTAGACTCCGACTAGGACTAAAGATTGATTTGGTTTGAGGGGGTTGACTACACTAAATGTTAAACTAAAAATGCAATAAACTAATGTCGACTCCACTAACCAGACAAAGGACAAAGGTAAACTCAAGAATGGGAAGAATATCACCAAGGTCAGAATCCTACTTGAAAAGCACAACTTCTATCAGTTATGGAAACTATAATGGATCTGGGTTTCTAAGGAAACAACTCAAGACAGCCTAGTGGATCCCTAATCACTCTCAGGGTGTCACCAATTAAGGAACCTAAAGATGTACTAACTCACCAGATTGTTGGATCACTTCTCAGGTATTTCCAACTATGATAAAGTACCCTAATAGACAGATTACCTCTCAGTCTTTCCGTCCACCAATACACTCGAAGAATGCACGGGGTAATCTCAAGATAACAACTATGACACGAATAGCAACAATCACTAGACACCTAATACCGGCTTCCTCTCAGACAGCTGACACTCGGATTCCTAATGGCAAAGACCAAACGACTAATTCTCACCTCTCGGGTATTGAACTAGGATACACATTTAATTCTAATCAGCAATCAAAGACAACTCATGTGGCTACTGCGTCTAGCAAACCACCCTAATCACAAACCCTAAGATCTATGACCAAGATACGCTAATCAAACTGGCAGACAACCACAATCAACGCAAGGAATTGAAATCAAACACAAGATCAGATTTAAACATGCAATAACATCACAATTATCAACTCAAGATCTTTTACAAAATCATACACCCATTAATTAAATCTAAAAACCGATAAAAATCCAAAATTTAACAAGTATTCATCAATTGACCTAGGAAATATTAATGTTTTAGCCTAGGATCATGTTCAAACAACCAAAACAGAAGTAATAAACAAGATTCATGGTTTCAAACAATCGAATCAAAGATAAAAATTCAAACTTGCAAACCTGAAACGCTTAAACAACGAACCCGGATTCAAAAGCTTCAACTTTTGCACTCCGATTGACTTCCAATCACCCAAAATCGTCCTAATGCTCTCTCTTGACGGCTAAGAATCGAACACCCTCATAATGGCTATCAAAATCTATTTAAATCAAAATTAGGGGTTTTCTCGAAAAATAGCTCTCTCGCGTACCGCGAGAGTTTTGGGTTGGGTTCCTCGCGTACCACGAGGAACAAAATAGTCACGGCCACTTCTGGATTCCCTCGCGTACCGCGAGGTTCTTGGTCTCCACTCTTCGCGTACCGCGAAGGACCTATTTTCTTCATTTTTCACTTTTGATCCTTGGGCTTCGTTCTCGTGCTCGTTTCTTCACATATTCACTTGTATTTCATACGAGCACCTGCAAATATACAATAGACTCAAATACAGACTTAAACAAACAAAAACAAACACAAAACTAATAAAAAACGCACAAAACACTAGGAATAAAGATGTGTGCTTTGCACTACATCAAACATCCCCACACATAACCTTTTTTCGTCCTCGAAAAAGTCTGCATATGGAATCATAACTCAGATCTACTTAACAAACATCAATTACCAATTTGCAAAATATACTCACGCGTTAAAAAGCAATAATCAGTATTTCTGTCTGATTAAACCCAAGCACCAATTTTCAAGCCCCCGTTACGTGTTCTAAAATTTCTTTACCAAGCATATCAATCAATCTATGGAACTCACACTTCAAAGTTACAGCTCTACCTAATCCCGTCTCACGGTTATATCTAGGCACGGATCAAACCATATAGATTTACCCTACCACGTTAAACTAAAATTTACAGGTTTCAGAAATCAGATGAAATATGAATGAATGGATGATAATGAGCATTAATAAGCAAATTAAACTTCATCTAGAGGCGTTTCAACCAAGTCACTATCCCGGAAGGTAACACATAGACTAAGTCATAATCATGAAGCACCTAAGAATCAACCCAGTGGTGTTTCAATCAGGCTGGAACCCGACGTGTGACACGTAGGCGAAACTTAGATTTCAATTAAATAAGCTCAAGAGTTATGGAATATGGATGTGGGCGCCACTGAAACTCGGATTTATTCTCATAAAAAGAGAGTGGTGTGCCATGAAATTTCAAAAACCTCTAAATTTTTAACTTAACGTGGTACCTATCACCCTATGTAGACAGTTTCAGTATTACCAATTATCTTAACATGAATACCCACAAGATATCATGATTATTTTAATTCAATTGATTCCTAAACAACACAAACAGGATATTTAAGCTTTACTAGCTGACTGTGTCTACCAAAACATCACTAATTAAACATGTTTTCAATTATTTAATCATTTAAACTCACAAATAGATCTAGTTGTACTATCATTTTCGAAGTATATGCAATTATTTCCAAGGACATTTTTTCAAATTTTTCAATTTTTTTTGTATTTTTGAATTTTTATAAACAAGACAAACTAGACTCTCCTGGACACTCACATCCCCACACTTGAAAGACACATTGTCCTCAATGTGAAGCATGACACACTAAAAAATAAAAAAACTCCAAAAATAAAAGGAATCGACTTAGCTGGTGATGTAGCAGTGAATATATCCAGCTTCCTTCATCCTTATGTGCACCGTATAGCATTTCGGTCGCGGTTGCACATCCGCTGCCGGGTTGCCTTTACAAATTGTATATAAGAGATAATCAATCCCGCCCGAATGGAGATTGAGTACGGACGGAGCGATCAAAACCTGCACAATAAAACTCACACAAGCCCGCAGCATTAAATTGACTCAAATTAAAATAAAATAAAAACTCGACTGGCTCACTAAAAATTTAAAGAATCAAGATAGATAGATGCAGAGAAGCATGCTCAATGGGTGGCAAACACATAGACATGAAAGCCAGAGCAAAGAGAACATCGGATCGAAACGGTTTCAAATTCTCCCATGATCGTGGTGGTCGGTGAATGATATGATGATGATAACACAATGGATGAAAGTGATGATTATTGATGAATGATTTATGATGATAATAGAGGTGGTGAAAGGTGAACGAAACCATGGGAAAACAAGGAAGTAGGGTTACACCAGCAAGGCCCCGCGTACCGCGAGAGACCAAGCAGCACTCCTCATGTACCGCGAGTAGGCAGAAATTAAGCCGACCCCTATTTCTATACTTTGCGTACCATGAGGAATAGGGGACAACACTCTCACATACCGCGAGGACCATCTGGTGACAGAAAGTTTTGAGGGTTTTTATACTTAGCAAAATTTTCACACCTCAAAATTTTCTTCACCCAAATTCCATAAAAACCTATTCCTAGCATAAAAACATACGTAAAAATACCTGGAACTTCATTCCCGATGATTTTTCTCGCCGAATCAAGCACGAATCCCTGCAAAACATGACACAAACAAAACACACACACACCGGAAAACACAGAAAAAAGACACGGACTCAAACCAAGTAATGAACACAGACTCTACATCCCGGGCACTTGCCCGAGACTCAAACAAGCCTATCAGGAGGCTTCTCCTTAATTCTAACCGGCACCGCCTTCATCCTTCGCGGCCTACCGGTCCTCCACATCAGCAGCAAGCAACTACTTCTCTCAAACATCAATCTCATATTACATGTAGCACTCGAATCCTTCCACCACATCTTAAACCTTCCCGGTCCGAAGCTAATATGACTCAAATAACCAAGTAGCTTATCACTCGTAAACCAGATAACTCTATGAAGGTACGGGTTCTCTTACGAGGCGGCCTAGACCTAGGGTAATCAGAACTAGGGGTCGGCTCAGTAGCTCTCCCCTTAGAAAGCACAATGGTGCTAAGTAACGGTTCCGGAATAAGATTTTCTATAATTGGGACCTCTAAACCTTCACCAGCTTCATCGGGGTCCTCAACAATATTCATCAATGGTTCCTCACAAACTATCTGCTCCACTTGTGCTAATATTTCACTCAGACTATAATCATCAATGTCAGCACTTAGGAACGAGGACCCAATGTCAGCACTTAGGAACGAAGACCCTAGCAACTTCCTTTCAAACTCCTTTAACCAATCCGGAGGCTCCTCTATCATTCCTTTGTCCAAATCATCCTCTCCTTGATTAGAGTCCCGATGTGCGTCCATGAAGGTATCAAGCATTCACACGGAGTTTCTATGCTCGCCAACATCCTTCACGGACTGTGTAGCATCGAAAATGATCGACTCACCCCCCACACGAAGTGTGAGTTTCCCGTCAAAGACATCAATCAATGCCTTGGCGTCCTAGGATGAGTGGGACTCTAGCATCCACCTCCATGTCTAATATTACAAAGTCCACGATGAAAACAAATTTGCCTACTTTAACCAGAAGATTTTCCATAATTCCCCATGGATACTTGACTAAATGGTCAGCCAAGGATATGCTCATGCGCGTATGTTGCGGTTCACCTAGGTCTAGCTGCTTGTAGATAGAATATGACATCAGGTTGATGCTAGCACCCAGGTCGGCCAACACGTGGTGCAAGGGCAAACTGCCTAGGAGACATGGGATCGTGAAATGACCCGAATCTCCCAATTTCTTGGGCAGAGTGTTCTGCATCACTGTAGAGCATTGCTCACTAAGTGAGACTTTAGAGCCCTCCTCTAGTTTCTTCTTGTTGGAAAGAAGATCTTTAAGGAACATGCCATATTTTGGCATGTGCTGAAGGGTCTCTATGAAAGGAAGATTGACCTTGAGTTGTCTGACCATATCAAGGAAAGTACCGTATTCGCTAGCCTGTTTATATGGCAGCAAGCGCGCTGGATAGGGAACACGACTCAAGTCAATCTTGGGGGACTTTATCTCCACCCCCTTCTTCTTCTCCTCTGCCCTGTCGGCAGGCTTCTCTACTACAATCTCTTCATCCACCGGCTCTTCTTCGTCTACCAACGGTGGGCTCTCCCTTTCTTCGGCCATCTTAGCATCGATTGCAGCAAATCGAGCTCTCCAATCTACCTTCTTCACTTCCTCTACTAAAGGTATGCCATACTCAATGGAGTGGGTGTCATCCTCTACAACCTCTTTCTTCTCCACACTCTTAACAGACACGGCCATCACTGAAGCGTTAGAATTCTTATAGGTCGCAGATGTTTCACTCTGCCTCTCCTTCAAGCTCCTCGCGATGTCTCCTACCGTGCGCTGCAAATCTTGGAATGCCGACTGCTGATTCTTCAATAACGTGTCATGGCTATACAATCTCTGCCTACGATCCCTGTCATTCTAGACCAGGTGGGCAAGCATTTCTGTCTGGTTCTCAATCATCTCCTCTATCCTCTTGATGTCAACACTGCTTCCCGAGCTAGCTCCTGCTTCTCCTCCTTGTTGCTGTTGCTGGCGACCGTTAAACCTAGGTGGGTTGTTTCCAGATCTCCATCCTGAGCCGAATGAATTATTGTAATTATTATACCCTCGGTTTTGGTACCGGTTGCCGGCATAGGTCACATGCTCCTGATAATTCCCTACGCAATCTCTGGTGTCATGGCCACCCCTTCACACCTCACACCTAAGAGCACTGAGCTTCAGCTCCTTTATCTCGTTAGCCATAGCGGCGAGTGCAGCAGCCACGCTAGTATCAGGAGTGACCTGATGCACACCTCGTGAAGAAGAGGCAGGTGCTCTAGCAGTAGGAATGGAATTCCTAACAAAACATGGATGCTTTTGTTCGGCTTGAGCAAAGCTCTTGAACATTTCCTCGCACTCATCAGGCTTGAGTCTCTCCATGATATGACCTCCCGCAGCTGTGTTAAACATTTTCTGCTTCTCGAAAGTGAGGCCATTATAGAACTTATCCACTAGCGCCTAGTCGGAAGGACCGTGCTGAGGACATCGGCTCAACAATGCGTTGAACCGCTCCCAGGATATGTGATAGGGCTCGTCGGGATCCATCCAGAACGAATGGATTTGGTCCCGAATGCGAGCGGCCCTGGAAGGTGGATAGTACTTCTTGAAGAACTTGGCTTCGAGATCCTCCCATGTGGTGATAGAATTGTCTGGGAGAGTGTCGAGCCAAGTAGATGCATGACCAGAGAGGGAGAATGGGAAGAGAAGCAAGTAGATTGCGTCCTTAGATACACCCGTGGGATTGAAGGTATCACATATGCGCGCAAAGCGGGACACATGTCCAGGTGCATCCTCATCCTCGAGGCCATGGAATTGGGTGGCATAAGTGATCGTACTCATGACATGTGATGGGATCTGCCAAGAATTGGTGTTTGGTATAGTGGGGCGTGTGATCGAAGATCTTGCGACCGTGACCCCATCACTGGCCCTCTAGTGTACTGTACGCCTCGCAGCGTCGCCCATTTGTGGAAAGGGGATTGGGCTAGTAGGACGTACCAGGGTGCTGCATAATGCATTCAAACGCTCCCGGAAGTCGCGGGTGCGCTCGTGAAGCTCTTGTTCGGGCTCTGAAAAAGCTGCAAAAGATGGTGATCCCTGCGAACGAGTATGGTGCATAAACAGAAAGACTCTAGGAGGAAACATAACAAAGACTCAAAAACACACAGAAAGACTCGATTCTAAATTAGACACTCAGATAAGACTCACAAGTAGCACAGAAGACAAGCACACAAAATTAAGACTCAAATTCAAAACAAACCAAAAAGCACTAAAAGAACTAGTCAAAACTAATATTACTATTGCCAAGTGTCCCCGGCAACGGTGCCAAAAACATGATGTCGCCCAGACGGTCTATTAAATTAATAACAAAACCTAACCTAGACTCCTAAGTAATAAAAGAAGTACCTTCAACTAAACCACACTGACAGGCAAGTGTACCTATCGAGTGTAGCACAGCTTAACGATAAACCGAGTTATCGAACCCGAGAGACACTATGTAACAATACTAGTCTCTGACTCGGACTAAAAATTTATTTGGTTTGGGGGGGTTGACTACACTAAAGGTTAAACTAATAATGCAATAAACTAAGGTTGACTCAACTAACCAGACAAAGGACAAAGGTAAACTCAAGAATGGGAAGAATATCACCTAGGTCAGAATCCTACTTGAAAAACACAACTTCTATCGGTTATGGAAACTATAATGGATCTGGGTTTCTAAGGAAACAACTCTAGACAGCCTATTCGATCCCTAATCACTCTCAGGGTGTCACCAACTAAGGAACCTAAAGATGTACTAACTCACCAGACTGTTGGATCACTTCTCAGGTATTTCCAACTATGATAAAGTACCCTAATAGACAGATTACCTCTCAGTCTTTCCGTCCACCAATACACTCAAAGAATGCACGGAGTAATCTCAAGATAACAACTATGACACGAATAGCAACAATCACTAGACACCTAATACCGGCTTCCTCTTAGACAGCTGACACTCGGATTCCTAATGACGAAGACCAAACGACTAATTCTCACCTCTCGGGCATTGAACTAGGATACACATTTAATTCTAATCATTAAACAAAGACAACTCATGTGGCTACTACGTCTAGCAAACCACCCTAATCACAAACCCTAAGATCTATGACCAAGATATGCTAATCAAACTGGCAGACAACCACAATCAACGCAAAGAATTGAAATCAAACACAAGATCAGATCTAAACATGCAATTACATCACAATTATCAACTCAAGATCTTTTACAAAAAACATAAACCCATTAATTAAATCCAAAAACCAATAAAAATCCAAACTTTAACAAGTATTCATCAATTGACCTAGGCAATATTAATGTTTTAGCCTAGGATCATGTTCAAACAACCAAAACAGAAGTAATAAACAAGATTCATGGTTTCAAACAATCAAATCAAAGATAAAAATTCAAACTTGCAAACCCGAAACGCTTAAACAACGAACCCAGATTCAAAAGCTTCAACTTTTTCACTCCGATTGACTTCCAATCACGCAAAATTGCCCTAATGCTCTCTCTGGAAGGCTAAGAATCGAACTCCCTCATAATGGCTATCAAAATCTATTTAAATCAAAATTAGGGGTTTTCTCGGAAAATAGCTCTCTCGTGTACCGCGAGAGTTTTGGGTTGGGTTCCTCGCGTACCGCGTGGAACAAAATTGTCGCGGCCACTTCTGGATTCCCTCGTGTACCGCGTGGTTCTTGGTCTCCACTCTTCGCGTACCGCGAAGGACCTATTTTCTTAATTTTTTAGTTTTGATCCTCGGGCTTCGTTCTCGTTCTCGGTTTCTTCACATATTCACTTGTATTTCATACGAGCACCTGTAAATATACAATAGACTCAAATACAAACTTAAACGAATAAAAACAAACACAAAACTAATAAAAAACGCACATAACACTACGAATAAAGAGGCCTGCTTTGCACTACATCAGACACGCCCCGAGCTCATCATTAACCTGCTCAAAGTTCGTCATCTTTGGTGACCTCCCGAAGGACTTAATCATCCACAATCACGTTTGTCGTGTCACAAAGAGAACAATACAAACACAATACCCGTCGTGTCACGACGACAACGACACAATACACACAACACATATATAAACATATAACATTATATTATATGTATATGACTCATTAACTGTACCTGAACTTCACTCATAGCACTAGGATAAGATATCATGCACGTATTCATAAGCGTTTAGCTTCTATCCCGACTCACCCCGACTAACTAATAACACAATACTCTACTAATATAACAACTCACATACAAATACTTTGTCTCATTATCTAAGCACATACTACACACATGCACACCCTATGACACCTTCTAGCCACACCCGTATGACCTTTAGATACAATCCCGACTCACCCGTACTAGGTCACTATACGACCCACGACCATATACCCACATGTAACCCGCACGTCCTATGGACACACAAAGTCCCTCAGCCCCATATTTAACTATTTAACTTCATAAACTCATCAGTTACACTCCGAGGTTCTTTACCCATTCAATACAATAAAACATGTATAGAAAGTATGTACGATACCCCCAAAAACGTTAAAAACATTTAAAAGAGAGGGATTAGAAACTCACCGGATATGTCAAGTCTCCGTCCTTACTCTGCAACTCATCCTCTTGCTAGAAGCCGGAACCTGTCAACACATGATCCCTTGATTAGACACGTTCAAATCTTGCCATGAATAACATATTCATAAAATAGGGCTCAGACACTCTGTTTCAACTAATCATCTTCACGTCTCCATGAAACCCTAATTCTCCACGTCTTTCGAACCGAGTCGCCCTTGACCCTTTTAGAAATTTGTATACTCGGACTTGGTTCATACCATGCATGAACGTCTAAGACCATGCGAACCCTAAACCCACGAGAACACGCGTGCCTGAACCAGGTTCCATACACGCAAGCATGTCCTGCATGGCAAAACCCTAGCCACGTGAAACGTATGGACTCGCGTCGGGTTCTCATGCATGCTCTCCATGCAACACCCCCACGTCTTCTCCATGCCACCCCGCATGACTCGCACCTAGACTCCTCCGTCTCTCACCGCCACAGCCATACACCTTCACCTCACCACCACCTTGCTAACCATCGAGCATTGCTACTCTTCTCCACTCCACCTTGTCCATCCTTCTTTAACACCTTTCTCGGCCATCGGCAGTCCCCTAGTTCCTCGCTGCCTACCTGGTCGGACAGCCCCGTCACGCGCCACTATTGCTACACTTCTCCCTAACCGCCTATTACCTCTGTATCACTATCACAACCCGCCACTAGCACCGCCATCGGCTTCACTGTTTTGTTTTCTTTCTCATCGGACACCACCCCATGGTTTCACCACCGCGTCCCTTCCTCTGGACCTCATCCCCATCTTCGTTGTCCCCCTCCGACCACCACGTTTGCGTCCCTAAAACCCTAACCAATTTTGGTGTAAATAAACGAAAAGGAAAGGGAATTGAATAAGAATGAAGGTTACCTGCTTGTTTCCGGATCTCATTTTCGTAGTCCGCTGTTACACACTACCCGGAACCACCACCGTCCTCCTCTCGTCTTCTCCTCTCTCATTGATGCCTTCTGCCGCAAGCCTAGGCCAAATGGCCTGGGGTTTGCGCAACCATTGTATTTTAAACCTCCTAATATTTCATCTCGAGTCCCTCCTAAATCATTTAACACACTTCCATCTCGAACCCGTGCAAAACGGCTAACCGGGTCCTCCAACTTTGAGAATCTGAGATTTTACATGCAAACCGCATAGTCCTTACCATTAGAAAGAGGTTTGGTCCACCTATTAACCCGATTCGTTAGTTAACGAATCTTCGGGATTTTACAAGTCTATCCCCCTTAAAAGAGGATTCGTCCTCGAATCCTACGTCGGTACCACCAACCCAACATATCCTTCCGTTCTTAAACGTATGCCAAATCCATTTGATGACAAGCATTCACCTTCGTTCTTACCGAATCTATTACTTTTCCTTACAACTCCACCACCACCCTTGGTTTTCAACGAAGCCTGATCAGTTGCCGCTTTCAACTTTGGGGCTTGTAGGTTTTACCTACACATTCCTTTGTCTCTCATTTTTTCAACCTTAATTCAATAGCACGATATTGATTTTTTTACACATAACCCACCTAGTTTCCTTTCGTTAGCAACACCATCGGCCGTTTATCGTTAGATGCCCCTTAGTACCACGCTCCTTGCATTTAATGCATCTCCATAAACATTTGTCAGCACATTTGCCGTTGTTTCTAGCATAGCCTGCTAATCTCGTCATCCCAAAGATCATCCTCCCGAGTAGGATCTTGTCCTTCAGAATAGAATCATTCTTTACTTCTCTTCAGTGAAGTCATTATACTACTCTCCTCATGCCTTGATTGCCATTATGTGATGACTTCTCAAACTCAAGCCCACTGCCCTATCCATGCGGGTATTACTTTTGCCCCTCTCTGATGATTTCTTGGAGTTTATGCAAAGCTATACTGGTCTCCTCAAAATTTCTCTACCATAGTATCCTTTTACTTCATTACCACGCGCTCAGTACGCCCCTTAAGCATGTACATACACCCAACACTAGGGTCATCTTCATCAGCTCTCGATGTTTCTCAAAAGCTCCCTTACCACCTTCATGTCTGTTACAAAAGCCAAACACTTGCTTCACATGAATGCTCCACAGGAGCTCTCTTTAAGCTAGTCTTGAATTTACCAGCGTAGGCATCTCCTTCCCATTCACTTGTGTGCGATCCTGCACTTAACCCTCCCAAGTTTCACCTTCCTCTATGTCGCTCTACCATTACCATGAGATCACCGACCGTGTAACATTCATCAAGTATGAACACGAAGTCCGTCTTATCACAGGCCTCAGCCACCCCTTGTCTCGTTCAGAGTAATCATTTCCGCTCCTCTTGTTCCTCACACCGACCAAATCCTTCATATGGAATGTGTTCCATGAAGGCTCTTTCGTCACCTTGTTATCTATGTGCTGAAATCTTCAGCGTCATCACCTTGATCTTATCATAAACATTTCTGGTTGAGCGTCAACGTAAACGCTTTCACCATCTACTCTCTAAACTCCACCCATTGGCTCAGTGCTCCGAATTCCCGAGATATAAGCATAGGCATCTCATAAGAGCACCTCACTGGTCGCATAGAAGACGTCAAAACTCCTCGCACCACCATGATGTATCAACGTCGAGAAAATCATCAAGATAGAAATACTATGCTTGAGCACACAGACCTCCCGTCCCATGCACGACTAAGCGTGTACTACAAGGACACACACCGACACACATAACTACAGAACACACATTGCTCTACACATGTACTAGTAAACCCAAACTCTAAACACACCTCACTTGCACATACATAACCGCTAGATCTGAGTAAATCTACGTGCATATAATATGACCTCGACATTTATTGACAAACAAACTCCTGAACCTTACCTCTTACTCACTACAACGGCAGCCCCTGCCACACGTCATCATATACTCATACAAAGTTTACTCGGTCGTACCCATACGGTTCGTACCCATACTTCAAGACGACACACTACTCAATCTAGACACGAAACATCCCTAAAAGTTCATATACACAAGATATAAACTATCTTATTTTCCATAGGATCTGTCCTGAACAAGCATACCTAGACATAAGGTATGTAACCACAACTTTCCCACAGGACCTCGTCCTGAACATTTATACATACCAAAGATGTATATTTCTGATTTCTCACAGGACCTCGTCCTGAACAGTTACACAAGGTGCAACACACCCCTTACATTTCAAACATCACCTAAACATAACACATATGTGACACTATCTTAAGACCGTAGACACACACAAATAAACAAAACTCAGGTCTACATAGGTCTACTCATACAGTCTAATCAACCAAGCTCTAGTATCACATCAAAGATTACATTTAGTATGAACTCACGTTGTTCCAAAGTAATCACATAATCACACATAATTAACACTGCACCACGAATAGCAAGATATCACACATGCAACTATCATTTATCATACCCAAATCATCTCGCGATATAACTCGCACTCAATGCCAAAACCAAATAGTCAATATTTGAAATAAACATCACACCAAGTAAACGTCTAATCACTTGAAATGTTAAATCACCCCCACAATCTCTCGTGAGAACCCTCACGTCCAAAAGTCCTCTAGAAGTCCAACGTCTCAAACAATGCTCGCAAGATTACTATGGGACCACATTAGGTGTATCTGCTGTGTCCTCCACCGGTTCCTCCTCATCGGATCTCGGGTCATTAGCCAGTTCCTCTCTAGATAGAGCTCCCTTAGTTGTAGTAAGTGGTTGATCTCTCAACCATGCAGGTCCACATCCTGGAGGGAAATCGCGTACTGCCGACACGGCCCTCTTTTTCCATCCTGTCACTCTGGTCTCAGCACCACGCGGAATGCTGCTATCCTCAGCTCTAGTCACACTTGACGCGGGAAGCACCAACACCACTTCTATGTCACTGACTGTCTTGTCTACAACAGCCGCCTATTTGTTCTGGCGATTTGCACTTCCCCCAGCCGGAGCTCCCCGTCTAACATATCTGGTACACTTTGTCTTAGCCATCGGTACCTGCACAAGATAGAACGTGGGAGTGATTACTATGGGCGTCAAATTCAGAGTATGAGAGTAATCATAGACTTCCAAATTACGGTGATCAAATGCAATTTGGTGGTCCACCTTACTACTCGGATTCTAAACCTTCCCCACCATATTCACACTAGCTTTCTATCTTTCACACAGCCCGGATGCACATGCATCCTACACAACTCACATAGCACCACACAACAATCTAGCAAGTCATCATCTTTATCACAATTTCACACCATCCAAGGTTACACACAAAATTACTAAATCATATCGACACACCAAATTATCTCACATAGTTACAATTAATGTTACTCCACATTACTCAACTCACATCATGGTCTCACTTAATCATACCACACAACTCCACGTAGTGTTATACTACACAATGAATACTCTAACAGTTAATGTTTAACTCAAAAGACGTACGGCTTGCAGTTACTCGTAGTGTCATTCTTTTCACCCTTGCCCCATTCTCAGTTTAAGTTAAGGCATTTTATTTGTTTAAAAACCCCAGATTTCTCTTAAAACTCGGCTCTGATACCAACTTGTAAAGCCCCAAACCAGACACCCTACAGTTGGTTCTCGTCGCTAGGTAAACTCGTTAAAAACACTTAACTTTCATTTAAGTAAACATCGGAAGACTTTCTCAAAATAGTATTATCTTAAACTCGTTATGTTTTCATAACGTTACCTGACGAATGCATGCACACCAACCCGAGTAGTCCCGCTCCCAAGCCAAGATACCTCATCTAGCAGACTCACCTGCAAAACAATCTAATGTACATACAAAGTCAGCTACGCTGAGTGAGTTCTAATAGTTTAAATTAACAAAAGTCAACTCGTCTCATTTAATATTTAGAGTAAATTACAGATATTGTCCTTTATGTTTATATCCTTTTTCAGATTGAGTCCTTTAGCAAAAAAATTATCAGGTATCATCCTTTACGTTTAAATTTAACGGGCGTTAAATTTTTCAGTTAACTCTAGTCATGTGCCACTCACATGAGGGAAAAATAGTCTTTCCATCTTTTAAAGGACTATTTGTGTAATTAACTTAATGTTATATATATATATATATATATATATATAACATAAGAGTAAATTACAGATATCGTCCCTCTCTCCTCTCTCTCTCTCTCTCTCAAACCTGATGCCCACCAACGCCAAACACCACCACCACCACCAGCCGACCACCGCACAACCCCCTCTTCCGATCTGAGCACCACCACCGCCCTAGCATCACCACTAGTCATGTGTCACCTTCTTCCCCAATTGTTCAAACCGAGCCCTAGCCTCAAAATTGGACTCGATTAACCAAGGATTAGCAAAAGAGATGTTGGGGATGAGGTCAAGACGAGTGAATAGATGTATCAATTACCTTAAATGGTTGCGTGTAGAGGGAGATCGACGGGAAGCCACAAACTCCAGTTATTCAAAGTATAATCGTGAGCCAGAGGTGTTTTAGGGTGGATTTGAGTGATCAGTGAGTACCAAAGGGAGGTCGCGCACGATTATGGGTTGTTATTGTAGTCCAATTTCACACGAAACGTATAAATTGATTGTAGACGGTTTGAGTTCATATTTGTGATTACGCGTTAATTGTTTCGTCAGGTGCATTTTATTTTTGTCGTATCAGGTTTTCGAAGGATCATTCAGCATTAGCAGCTTCAATTTCAAAGAATTCAATCAAATTTGTTGTTGGGTTTGACTTAGGAAAGTCAAAATTGGTGATAGATGGTGGTTTATGGCGGTGGTGATGCTAGGGCAGTGGTGGTGCTCAGATCGGAGGAGAGGGTTGTGCGGTGGTCTGCTGCTGGTGGTGGTGGTGGTGTTTGGCGGTGGTGGGCATCAGGTTTGAGAGAGAGAGAGAGGGGCTTTATTATTTATGTTTATATATATATATATAACACTAGTTTAGATCCCCGTGTATACACACGGGGTGAAAAATATCAATAAATAAACTTTTTTTATATTTATGTGTATATTTTACAGGTGTAAAACTATATCATATATTAAGGATAGAAAACAAAACTCAAAATATGTAAAAACAAAAATATAATTGTGTTTCGAAAATACATTAAGTACTATTTAATATAATTTGATTTTTATTTATTATTTGATTGAAAATAAAAGTTACATAATTAGATTTCAAAGTTTCATAAGGGATGATTTAAAATAAATGTGTTTTATTAGTATAATTTATATTTTCTTTAAATATATATTCTTGTTAAAAGATGGATGTGCATTTAATAAGAGAGAGAGGCGGGAAAAAAATGATGAGAATGAACGTGGAGGCGACATGTGGCATGGAAAAACCTTTATTTATTATATAGTATAGATTAAGTTAATTACACAAATATTCCTTTAAAAGATGGAAAGACTATTTTGTCCTTAGTGAGTGGCACATGACTAGAGTTAACTAAAAAATTTAACGCCCGTTAGGCCAAAGGACGTAAACCGCAACAAATTTAAACGTAAAGGATGATACCTGATAATTTTTTTGCTAAATGAATCAATCTAAAAAAGGGTATAAACATAAAGGACGATATTTGTAATTTACCCTAATATTCATTTCCACTCAAGACCCTCTGGTCTTTATAAAATATTTTTGTCATTTATTAATAGATAGATAACCCCCGTTATCTTATGATATCCGAAAGGATTCACCACCCCAGACTCAACCCACCATTTTAACCCAGTAAGTCTTTCCAACATGGATCGAACTTACCCCTCTGATAACTCAAAGTTTACCACACGTATTATCCACACACTGGTTATCTAAACACCCTCTAGACACCGGCTTAGCCAACCCTGACTCAAACTCTCACAAACCAACTGACATAATAGTTGTACACAACGTACTCATCCCGACACAATGGTCAATATAATTCTACACATCACATTGATAGCATCTATTCACCAAGTCAATATCATCTCATACATAGTGTATATAACCCAACGCTTATATGCAGTTTAACACATATATATACACACAAATACATACCACATCGTTGCACCCTCGTCAGGGCGTTCGACACACCCCGAGCTCATCCTTAACCTGCTCAAAGTTCATCACCTTTGGTGACCTCCCGAAGGACTTAATCCTCCACAATCTTGTTTGCCGTGTCACAAAGACAACAATGCAAACACAATACCCGCCGTGTCACGAGGACAATGACACAATACACACAACATATATATAAACACATAACATTATATTATATGTATGACTCATTAACTGCACCTGAACTTCACACATAGCGCTAGAATAAGATATCCTGCATGTATTCATAAGCGTTTAGCTTATATCCCGACTCACCCCGACTAACTCATAACACAGTACTCTGCTAATATAGTAACTCACATACAAATACTATGTCTCATTATCTAAGCACATACTACACACATGCACACCTTGTGACACCTTCTAGTCACACCCGTATGACCTTTAGATTCAATCCCGACTCACCCCTACTAGGTCACTATACGACCCATGAACATATACCCACCTGTAACCCGCACGTCCTATGGACAAACGCAGTCCCTCAGCCCCACATTTAACTATTTAACTTCATAAACTCATCAGTTACACTTCGAGGTTCTTTACCCATTCAATACAATAAAACATGTAGAGAAAGTATGTACGATACCCCCCAAAAATGTTAAAAACATTTAAAAGAGGGGGATTAGAAACTCACCGGATATGTCAAGACTCTGTCCTTACTCTGCAACTCATCCTCTTGCTCGAAGCCAGAACCTTTCAATGCATGATCCCATAAATTAGACACATTCAAATCTTACGCTGAATAACATATTCATAAAATAGGGCTCAGACACTCGGTCTCATTTGTTCATCATCACGTCTCCATGAAACCCTAATTCTCCATGTCTTCCGAACCGAGTCGCCCTTGACCCGTTTAGAAATTTGTATACCCGGACTAGGTTCATACCATGCATGCACGTCTAAGATCATGCGAACGCTAAACCCACGAGAACACGCATGTCCGAACCGGGTTCCATACATGCAAGCATGTCCTGCATGGCAAAACCCTAGCACACGTGAAACGTGTGGACTCGAGTCGGGTTCTCATGCATGCTCGCCATGCAACACCCCCACGTCTTCGCCGTGCCACCCTGTATGACTTGCACCTAGACTCCTTCGTCTCTCACCGCCACAACCATACACCTTCACCTCACCACCACCGTGCTAACCGCCGAGCATCGCTACTCTTCTCCACTCCTCCGTGGCCATCCTTCTTTAACACCTTTCTCGGCCATCGGCTATCCCCCGGTTCCCCGCTGCCTACATGGCTGGACAGCCCCGTCACGCGCCACCATTGCTACACTTCTCCCCGGACGCCTATTACCTCCGTATCACCATCACAGCCCACCACTAGCACCGCCGTCGGCTTCACCATTTTGTTTTCTTTGTCGTCGGACACCACCCCATTGTTTCACCACCGCGTCCCTTCCTCCGGACCTCATCCCCATATTCGTCATCCCCCTCCGACCACCATGTTCGCGTCCCTAAAACCCTAACTGGTTTTGGTGTAAATAAACAAAAAGGAAAGGGAAATGAATGAGAATGAAGGTTACCTACTTGTTTCCTGGTCTCACTATCGTAGTCCGCTGTTACACACCACCTGGAACCACCACCGTCCTCCTCCCTTCTTCTCACCATTATATTTTAAACCTCCTAATATTTCGTCTCGGGTCCCTCCTAAATCATTTAACACACTTCCATCTCGAACCTGTGCAAAACGGCTAACCGGGTCCTCCAACTTTGAGAATCCGAGATTTTACATGCAAATCGCATAGCCCTTACCATTAGAAAGAGGTTCGGTCCACCTATTAACCCGATTCGTTAGTTAACGAATCTTCGAGATGTTAGATCCTTACATTGAACATAGATAGTAAATGCCTTAGAATAGAAAAGTAGAAAGAATGTTCCTTAAAGTAGAAACTATAGACTTGAATGCAAATGTTACTCTGACAGGGAATGTCCAAAACCCTAGTAGTAAAGTAAAATAGTAATTGCATTCCGGTCTCTATAATTAGTAATTTACATTACTCGAGGTGTTCTAAATAATTACCTATCATGATGACACAAGTGTACCTTGTTCACAGTTAGAAAACGAAAATGATCGGCAAGAGAGGTGCAAATAGAGGAGCAAGTACTGGAGGCATGGGTAGACCTCGTGTCAACTGTGTCGAAAGAGAAGAAACTGAATCTTCAATCCATGGATCGGTGTCGGTTCATACTGTTAATGAGAACCATCCTAGTAACCATGAAGAGCACAACAATGAGGGCTTAGTTCTGGAGCCAATCGTTAAGAAAGCAATAGCTGAAGAAGTAGCTGCAGTTCTTAAGAACACCCTACCAGCAGCGCTAATTGAGGCTCTGAAGACTGTTGAGATTGAAAAAGGAGTGGGCCCGAGGATCAAGAACAGGAGTGTGATTGAAACTGAGTCAGAGAGTTATAACTCCGACTTTGATTCGAAACGCGGATGTGACTATAAGTCCTTCCAAAACTGTGATCCACCCACTTTTTACGGTAAGAAAGATGCTATTGCCGCATACTAATGGATTGACCGCATGACCGCAGTGATCAAGATGAGTGAATGCTGTGAAGATCAGGCTGTGAAATTCACAGCGCATCACTTTTGAAGCATTGAGTTAGTGGGAGAATGTGAAGAATGCTAATTCTGAGAGAGATATTGACAAGATGAAGTGGAACGGTCTAAAGGCACTGATAATCCCGAACTTCTGTCCTTAGAATGAGATTGATAAGGTTGAAGAAGCCTTCTGAAACTCAAGGCCGGTAGCATGACGCACCGACAGTTCACCTCCAAATTTAATGAGCTAACTCAGTTGGTTCCACACTTGGTGAACAATGAGGAAAGGAGGATCAAGTGTTACATTCAAAAGCTACCTCCAAGAGTTCACTATTATGAATGCCAACACCCCTAGTGACTCTGAATCGATGGTAGCCTTGAGTGGAAAGGTCTTTGATGATGTGGCCGCTGAAGGCACAGCTCCCGCTGAAACTCAAAGGAAGTGGTTGTCACACCCCGCCTAGGGCGGAAACACGGGGCGTGATGAACCACGATGTTCATAGCCTTTGATTACATAGAACGACTTCTAATAACATTCATAATCAAAGGTTCTAAGTAGTTACATAAATTATCACCAAGATATTACATGTAAAGTACCACGCTTAAAACCAAAGTATACGGCTTTTTAAACAACAAGTTTGTCGGCTAAGACCTAGATGCTCCTAGGTTATGACGGGAAAACTCCAAAAGATGATCATGTCTTCTTTCCCATGTTTCTAGTTACCTGAGAAAATAAGCTTAGAAAGTCAACATAAAGTCGGTGAGTTCACAGGTTTAGTTGAGAAGTTTGATATAAGATTTTCTAGTTGTGTATTGTTCATCCAAAAAAATATGATGTACCAGTTGTGTGTTATTCATCAAACAATCGTTGTGTGTTGTTCATCCGAACAATCGTTGTGTGTTATTCATCCGAACAATCGTTGAATGTTGTTCATCCGAACAATCATTGTGTGTTGTTCATCCGAACAATCCTTGAGTGTTGTTCCTCCGAACAATCATTGTGTGTTGTTCCTTCGAACAATCGTTGAGTGTTGTTCATCCGAACAATAGTTGTGTTGTTCCTCCGAACAATCGTTGAGTGTTGTTCCTCCGAACAATCATTGAGTGTTGTTCATCCGAACAATCGTTGAGTGTTGTTCCTCCGAACAATCGTTGTGTGTTATTCCTCCGAACAATCATTGAGTGTTGTTCATCCGAACAATCGTTATGTGTTGTGTCACACCCCTAAGTTTTATTTACTTAATAAATTAATAAAGGTTGCAACGATTGGTTCATTACACAATAGCGAAAGCTGTAAAAGTGATTTCTAAGACTTGATTACATATACAATTACTAAAACTAAGTAATACAGTGATCTAAGTTCTTCTAGATCAACAATAGACTTGAGACGTGATAGTCTATGCCCTTCCAGTTACTAGGAATTAATCCAACATAGCTAGTCTATTCCAACCACGCCATGGGTTACCTAAGAAACATACTCGAAAGTGTCAACACAAAGGTTGGTGAGTTCACAGAGTTAGTTGTTTTACTGCAAAGCAGTTTTCCCAAAAACATGATGATGACCTGACTGTCACAAAATAAGTAGTTTTCCCCAGAAAACATGCACATGACTTTACCGTCATAAAATAAGTAGTTCTCCCCCGAAAACATGCACATGACTTTACCGTCATAAAATAGGTAGTTTTCCCTGAAAACATGCATATGAATTCCCTATAATTCCATCGTTCTCAAAACGTTCAAATGTATTTATAAATCCAACGTTCACAAAAAGTTTAAATATATTTATAAATCCAACGTTCACAAAATGTTTAAATAAGTAACCAATGCATTGAACCATGGACAATTAACCGACCCATTAAACCTTTAATAAATAACCAATGCATTAAACCTTTAGTAAATAACCAATGCATTGAACGATGGGCAATTAACCGACCCATTAAACCTTTAATAAATAACCAATGCATTAAACCTTTAGTAAATAACCAATGCATTGAACCATGAAAGAACGACTGACAGACCCCATTTGTAAACTAGCTAGGAATATAAATAACAATATGTTAATACATGAGATCGTAGCCAAACCTTGACAAATGAATGCCCCTCCCTCGCTATACCACGAGAATAAGACGATATGCGGTCATTTGGCCATATGGATCCCTGGTTAGCGCGACTAACCATGACCGGGGGCGTCACCCCTAATAGTACTATCCACATAATCCTAGGCTAAGACCATAGCTAATGGTTACAAAAATGTTAATGTTGTTCCGGGGACTTTAAGCGCTATATTGTTCCTCATGTAAACATACGGTCTGATCTTTGTTCTTTCATTATATGAAAACCGTTACAAATATGTTTTCCTCCCCAAAACATTTCGAAACCAGAAAAGGGGGCAGTGAAACTCACAAAGAGTTAAACCAGAATGTTCACGTTGTCAAACGTGTAAGCAATTGTATTTCATGTTTTCAAAACATAACAAGTAAGTATGTTTCTCCCCCGCAATTTACAAAACATTAAAAAGCGAAAAGGGGGTCGTGAACTCACCTTGTGATCGACGTATGCTAGCAATTAACAGTGTGCTAATAGCTCCTGCCTATTCGTACTCTAACTACACAAGGGTACTTATGTGTTAAGACTACCCGTCTTAAATGCAAGTTGTTCACCTGACTTAACGAATCCCGTTAAGTACTTCTTGGTTTATTAAAACAATGTTTTCATGTGACGACTAGTTGGTGATTATTATTCCAGTCTAGACGCTTACATATTTTCCGAGAAAATATTAGGTTTCCATATTAGTGACTTGATACGTGTACCAAAAATAAATATTATTTTTGAATATCTTATAATGTATTTATATCATAGTCCACGTATAACCATACAATTATTTATTACCAATAATTATATAAAATAACAAATGTCGTTCAAGTACGTTCTATGCATGTCAATTATCCTACGTGCATATAAACCACGCTAACACGTCCACGTGCAATTTCTTGTTCCAAACGACATTTATTAACTTGTTTACATTCAACGTGCACTTATTTTCACCAACATATGCATACAAATATTTTAATAATTCAACATAGTTATCTTCATATTCATTTCTAGAAATCATCAAGTCACAACATGCATATTTTTCACTTTTCATGTTTCGATGCTAACTATCATCAAAATATTCCCATGATCACACTCCAAGGTGTACCTCCATGTATACCTATATTTATTTAGCAATTCCAAGTTAACACTAACTCTATATGCATCCCCCCCCCCCCACACACACACACACACACACATATATATATATATATATATATATATATATATATATGTTCTGATTTCCATATGTATATATATATATTTCGGCTCCTAGCATGTACACATATGCTTTAACAATTTCCAAGTTATGAACAATACATATGTATATACATATATCGCAATTTCTACATGTATATCTTGATTATTCCCAAATTACCATCCATAATCATGCACATCTATACCTAATTTTGGATCCCTTTATGTATGCACATAATCTCATACTCGTCAAATCTTCCAAGTTACCAACTTCAAATACACACATATATATACATGAATCCTACGATTTTATATATATGTACTTATATACTTCACTTTTCATCAAGCATTAACCACCCTTTTTAGATTATAAATCATGTTTTTCACTTAATACTTAAATCTTATCGTCACATGATCAAACAACAACACATATATATAAATATACAAAATTTCGACCCTTATATATATGTTTACAAATTTTTAATTTTTAACAAAGTAAACTTTATAAAACTCTTTAATCCTTTCAAATCCTTTATTTTCATGGTGAACAACATGCTTTAAACTAGAAATAAAGATGAAAATGAGATGTGGTGTCGGTTTCATACCGCTAGACAAAGCTAGGTGAAGAATAATAACTTAGATGATTTATGGAGAGGAAGAGCAAGATCTTGAGTTCCTTAGCTTGGATTCTTGAGATCAACACTTGAAAACTTCTTAGAACTCCTTAAATGGGTGATATAGAGCTTTTACATAAATGATTTTAAAGGAAAAATGAGAAGTGTGTGTTGTATGTGAACCGAGAAAGAGATAGCAAGATAGAGATTTAGAACTCTTGATTTTGTGTTAGGTTATGGTCTTTTATATCAAAGACTTTTAGTGTGGATTCAACCAAAATCATCATCATGAGATTAGGAGCTTTGAGTGTAGTGTTGGTGAAAGACTCATGATGGAGTTGGTGAGGGTGGTGGCGTGTAGCAAGCAACAAGGAGAAAAGACTTGATTTAATGTCTTGAGTGTTGTGGTGGATAACATGGGTATTCCATCAAGAGAGCCGGTATTTGAATCACCTAATATGTATACCTCAAATAGGTTAATAGTTGGTATTATAAAGGTTGTTCGTCTTAAATTCCTACGAGTGTTTATGAATCTTTTAATTATTTGTTTCGCAAAATATATTGCACATATATTTTGAATTCCTAAACATTGTATTGGTTATTTATAAATTATATATATTTACATATATATTTTGGATTTATCACGAACGTTCGTATCCTGCGGGATATATATATATATATATTTCTCAATATATATTTATTAAATGAGACGTCGGTTGGGTGTCGTCATAGTTAAACTCCATAATAATAACGTTATGACATCTTGAGTGGAGTGCATTCTTAATCATAATTATGACGGTGTGACATCTTGGAGGTTACTTGCACTCTTGGTCATAATTATGATGATTATAACACTTGAGTGAATTGTAAGCAAAGTCACCATGATTATGTGATTGATTTAGACGCGGTATATTACCCGAAATTAATACCCGCTTTAATATCTTTAATTATTAAGACGTCCTACATTTTGTGTAGTTTGACTAGCTTTAATAATCTGCTAGTTAATACTGACATAGTTATTACTTTAACTATATTATACATGTATACACATAAAATAACTCAAGGCCATGCAACCAACATTTTTATATCTATGTTTTAAGGTTTAGTCACCAATATATACGTTTTTATATTAAAGCGTATCCCTAGATTTTTACTGGAATAAAATCTCGTTAATCACCAACGAACGTTCAATGCGGGTTATTATTGTTTATTTCCTAGTAATTCTTAAAAATTACTAAATATGATATGGGTTCCTTTGCTAGGTGACAATACTTTGTCAAAATAAAATCTCAGGAAATATATAAAATATGAACGTGCAAATATGCCTATGGGTATTGGCCTAGAAAACTGGGTGTCACATGTTGTTCGTCCAAACAATCGTTGTATCAGTTATCAAGTTGAGCAAGTTTTCTCCCCCGTTTGTTTAAAAACAATTTAAAACAAGTAGTAAAAGTGGGGTTGTGAGACTCACAGTATCTACGAGGTGGTGAGTGATGACATGTACAGTAAGTCCAACAAGTGTCTGACCTATCCGTGCCCTAAATTATTTAAGACAACTTAGGTCCAATGAGATTGTTTAAGTGTGATTTGGTCACTTGACCAATACCCTGAGGTCTCGACCCTTGTCTTGTAATAATCTACAAGGGTCCGACCCGATCGTCGTTGGTGATACGACTTGTTGTTCAAGTTTATTATATTTATTAAATTCTTTAATAAATATTGTAACTCAGTCTTTTGTTTATCCAACACTTTGTTTAAATTGATCCTTAAGATAAATATATGTAATATATATTTATAAATCCTCAATTAGTAAGTTGTCATAAAATAATAATTATAATATTTTATTATTTAAACTCTTAATGTCCATGTGCATATACTAATTATTTCATGTAATTATATATGGTATATACACATTTATGAAAATAGATTAATATGTCTAAAAATAATTACATTATTTTATATTTCTTCTTTAACCATTTAATCCACATACTTATATGTATTTATATATATATATAGGGTTAGGTTATAGTAAAATGGGTTTAAAAATAAGAATGGTAAGAATGATTTTAAGCTTGACATGTGTCATTTTATTGTTTTTAAAGGGAGGGCATAATGGTCAATGTGTAATATACCATGTCAATGTGTAATATACCAGGTCAATGTGTAATACACCAGGTCAATGTGTAATACAAGGTCTGATATTACACAATGATCAGACCAGATATTACACAATGAACTGATATTACACAATGACCTGGCATATTTGAGCGAATTACACAATGAGCTGGAAAACGTAAAACACAATGATGAAAACATATAACACAATGATGAAAAATATTTGACACAATGAACTTTTATTACACAATGACCTGACTAATTACACAATGAACTTGTATTACATAATGACTTGACTAATTACTCAATGAACTTGTATTACACAATGACCAAACATGGTATTACACAATGAACTTGTATTACACAATGAATTTGTATTACACGATGAACTTGTATTACACAATGACCTGACTAACTACACAATGAGATGGAAAACGTAAAACACAATGATAAATACATATAACACAATTAACTTGTATTACACATTGAACTTGTATTACACAATGAACTTGTATTACACAATGAACTTGTATTACACAATGACCTGACTAATTACACAATGAACTTGTATTACACAATGACTTGACTAATTACACAATGAACTTGTATTACATAATGACCAGACGTGGTATTACATAATGAACTTGTATTACACAATGAACTTGTAATATACAATGACTTGAGTAACTACGCAATGAGCTGGAAAATATAAAACACAATGATAAATACATATAACACAGTGAACTTGTATTACACATTGAACTTGTATAACACAATGAACTTGTATTACACAGTGACCTGACTAATTACACAATGAACTTGTATTACACAATGACTAGACGTGGTATTACACAATGAACTTATATTACACAATGAACTTGTATTACACAATGAACTTGTACTAGACGATTTGTATTACACAATGACCTGACTAACTACACAATGAGCTGGAAAACGTAAAACACAATGATAAATACATATAACACAATGAACTTGTATTACACAATGAACTTGTATTACACAATGACTTGACTAATTACACAATAAACTTGTATTACACAATGACCAGATGTGGTATTTCACAACGAACTTGTATTACACAATGAACTTGTATTACACGATGAACTTGTATTACACAATGACCTGACTAACTACACAATGAGCTGGAAAACGTAAAACACAATGATAAATACATATAACACAATGAACTTGTATTACACAATGAGTAGACGTGGTATTACACAGTGAACTAGTATTACACATTGAACTTGTATTATACAACGAACTTGTATTACACATTGACCTGACTAATTACACAATGAGCTGGAAATAGTAAAAAAAAATTCGTTTTTGTTTATAACGACACTATACTCATTTTAAAGATAAAAAAACGCTCGTTTTTATGATGTAGTTTTTTTTGAAAAAATAATGTCGTATGTAAAAGTTATGAACATTTAAAAATGAGGGGGGAACTTGATAAAAGTCAACAAAAGTGGCCAATACTAAAATACCATTCTAACAACTTTTTCTCGTACAATTTAATCTCAACTATTAAATTTTTTCTACAATTTGATCTAATGGGCCTAAATCCTTCTCACCATTCTTACAATTAAAATCATTTTTACCTGAACCTAATCCTATATATATATAATATAAATATATATAATTACGATTATTATATATTGACATATGGAGGCATTTTTATAGGAATCTCCTCTTTTTCATGCAAAATTATTTATAAAAATGGAAATGTGTTTTTATAAAATAAATTAATCATTTATTTTATTATGGTGAAAATAGGGTTTTTAATCTATACTCTTTAGTCGTTATTTATTATTTTAAAAACCTGTCTTTTATATATTTAAAACACGATCCGTCTCCGATACGTTTAAAACTCATTATTTAAATTATAATCCCGGTTATAACCTAATATATCACCAACTATAATAACGTTAAAATAAAGGAATCGAAATCTCACGTAATTTGTCGGGAGGAGGTGACGGTGAATACGCGAGGTCCGATTCCTTCCCGTAACGTCCCGTAAGACTCTGTAAGCTCCCTAAATAACTCGTAACCTCCGAATAAACATAACCAGGTGTCCGTAGGAGCGGTGTAGGGCTGCTGTTTGAGGGGCTGGAGTGAAGGTGGCGGGTAACGGATGTGTCGGGTTGCTGTTGTGTTTGTAAGCCGAGAGGGAGGGGTGGTGATTTACGGGTTGGTGGTGGTGAGGCGGTTGTGGAGCCAAGAGAGACAAGGGAGGAGGGTAGTAAATGGTGATTGGTGGTGGTGTTATGAGGGCTTTCGAGTAGGAGGTGGAAGGTGGTCTTGGTGGAGAGTGGTGGTGATGTTTGTTGATGTCGTTGGAGGCTGAAAAGGGGAGGAGTGGTGGTGCTTGTTGTGGGTTGAAGGGGAGAGGGAGGTGATGAGCCGAGAGAGGTATGGTGAGGGTGGGTTACGGGTGAAGGAGATCCGAGAGAAAGAGAGAGGGGTAGAAGTGGTGTGTTGGTGGTGGGTTTGAGTCCCTTTCATGACCATGCATATATGTAATGCTAATTGAGGGTATTATCCAAGGGATTATGTGTAACCTTGTCTCACTTTGTAGGGAACAAGGCATTAACAAATTGTGCCTCTTGGTCGGCCGAGAAAGGTGGAAAGGACGAGGGGGTAGGGTAGGTGTAGGTGGTGTGGTGAGTAGGGTGTTACCCGCTAGTTCGAGTCGGGTATAATACCCGTGTGATACTCGGTTTTTAACTAGTCGTTATGTGTCGACATGGGTCGGGTATATATATATAATATATATATATATATATATATAGGTTTAATAGTTTTAGACATAATATGAGACCGTGTGAAACGTTAAGTGTGACATCCGGCTATTTAGAACTAACCTCGTTAACACAAACTAAGTTAATTCCGTTAATTCTTAACATAGTTAAATCAAGTACAAACCCCAGGGACTATTTATGTCTATATCCAAACTCAAACACACCTAAAACTACAAGAACCAAAGTTGTAATTACCCTAAACCAGATTCTATTGACTTTTGGAAGTCAAAGTTGGATGATTTGGTTCCTGTTGACTTTACAAAGTCAAACTTCATAGTTCTTGACTCAAATTCGCAACTACAACCGAATTATGTCCGAAATTGTAACTGTTATGCTCGTTGATGTCATTGACGACCACCATTAGAGCCTTAATCATCGTCATTGAATCGAATTAAACCCATTTATGGGCGTTCAAGCCATAACCGTCAACACCATGGTCTAATATCATCGAATTCGACTAAATCCGGTTACCAATTCACAATCTAACTCAGCCCTATAACATCGAATTGACTTCGTATGAACTGTTTAGTCGAACCCTAATCTACACTCGATTTCAATCCAATTAAACCACGGGGATAAATTCGCAAAGTCCTACTCTGTAAAAGCCCCATGGTTTCAACAACTTTTAATATCAGATTTGATCGATTTGATTTCGTGTTCTTAAAACTAGGGTTTCGGTTTTCAAAACAGAAATTAACGATTCCAAACTCGTTGTTTTTGCAATTAACTACACCCACAGGTTCGCAAATCCTCGATTAACAAAACCCCTATGTTTCCAAGAGAAATCGCGATCGATTTAGGGGTTTTGGGACGGATTCTTGTTTCGGCTTCGATGGGGGGGGGGACTCAGGGAACCAATATGTTAAAACCAATTCGACCTTGGTTCTAGCGCGACACCCTAGCGGGTTTAGTTGGTTAAGGTCTTGAGCATGCACACAGGAGACCCGGGTTCGAAACCGGTCTCCTGTGTTATTTTTTTGGGGCATTTTTTCTTGGATTATTTTTATATAAAATCAAACCCTATATTATTTTAATAATATATAATTATGTTTTAAAACCGAGAAAACACTCGTAGGCTCGGGTTTGGATTTATATCTAGTTTTTAATTATTATCCCCGCATTTAAAAATAATATAATTATTTATATTATTACCTAAGCATACGAGTCCGAATGAAAGTAATTATTTTTATCACATAAATAATTATCGTATTATTCTCCAATTTAAAAATAATTTATCGTTTATCTTATTTTCCTAAACCATTATTTAATGGTAAAAACACACGAATATTTACTTAAATAATATTATTCATAGTTAGTGACGTTTGGTTCGTACCACATCTATTTTATTATTAAACTAAAGATTCTTTGATCTCGGTGACTAGGTTATCTACTCGTTAGTCATTAGTGTGTTCTAGGACGTTCAATCTTCCGTGTCGTCGTCACAAAATCTCACGTGTCCCTAACAATTGTAAATATAATTCTAGGGTATTCGTATGCGGTTCAAAGGCAAACTCTTGTGTTTTCTATTGCATCCTTGTGGGGTGCTAACTACCTACGCTTACACAACTCAGATGAGTTTCACGGCCCCTTTTACTGTTTTAAATTGGGGGAGAAAACATGACGCAAACACTTTTGATTATTGTAATTCATATATTATTAATTGTTATAGACTAAGCGTAACGCTCTATCCTGAAAGTCCTTACACATCGAACAGTTTAATATGAACATAGCGAGGTAATTTTGAGTAGTACTACTAGGTTTGACAAACCCCACCCGCGTTAGTCGTGCTAACTCGATTGGAGGTCGAACGGGTGTATTATTGACCTAAACACGGCACCATTGTTGATAGATATGGTGGGAGGCATTCAAACACAAACAGTCCGCTTCGGTTTCGAGCGCTTTATTAAAAATGAACATAGATTAGCTACCTATTGATATATATATTGAATGTACATAATCTGGCAAACACTTTTACAAACTGAAACCTATGAACTCACCAACCTAATGTTGACACTTTCTTACATGTTTTCTCAGGTCTCTAAGGCACAGGTACACGCTAGGACATGCATGGAGTGTCATTATCATTTCCAACACTTATAAAACATTTAAACTATTTATCCGCTTTCTACTTACTTAGACTTTGGGCGCGTTTGTTTTGCGCATTTATTACATTGTCAATCGCTTCCGCATTAACTCTAAACATTTTATGATATTTGTTTATGTCCCATATAGTGTCATTTGATGTAACTAATGTCTGAGATCCTGGTTTGTCACACGCCAAACGGTAAAACTCCGTTAGTGGAATTTGGGGGGTGACAGATTGGTATCAGAGCTATTGGTTATAGAGAACTAGGATTGCATACTAGACTATAACCACACACATTAGTTACATGACACAGACACTCAAACAGGCACTTATACCTTACATTTTAGGAATGTCTACCCCACCCACATCACCATTTGGTCAGGAGCATGATGTTCCTATTTTATCTTCACCGGAGCCCAAGAAGCGTCGGCTTGGCCCTATATATGACACCATTGTGTATGATGAGTCATTCCATGTGCAGACAAAAGGTAACCCACACGATTGGGAGTGGTACCCTAGTTTGATCAAGATTCGGATCCGGGAGGAACAGGTCCCATCTCCATATTTTGCAGCCGCTTCTTCTAGTGCACAGACTTTACCATTTTTGACATGCACTATGGAGCAGGCTTTAGCTGATTTTGTAGCAACTATGGATCTGGAGATCCAGAATATGAGGGATGCTGCAGGAGAAATCACCGACATGTTGGAACGCGAAAGGTAGGCAAATGAGAAGATTGAGAAGCTGACAGTAGAGTTAGCTGACATCGATCACTATCATGAAAACTTAGTGGATTCGTTCCATCAGATGGAAACTCGAGTGGACACACTAGAGGCTACCGTCGAAGTAGCCCAATCCAGAATTGTGCAACTAGAGGCACAACTTGAGGCTGCCCTTGAGGCAGAAGACGCACAAGATGTTGCGTCTGAAGAAGAACCAGCTGACGAGGAGGATGACGAGTTAGTTGTTTCTTTAGCTGGCAGTGGCATTTGACACTTTATCTTATTCATGTTTATTTCTTTCATTTCTAAACCTAGATGGGCAGGGTTGTTCCCATCCAACAGATATTTCATGATTTTGATGTTTTGGTTTATTTACTTTGTAGCCGTTACAATTTATCTAATCAAGAACTATTATTGAAATACTAGATGTTGTGGTTTATTTTCCATTTATTTACTCGTACTTATATGATGATGATATGCGATATATTTTCTCATTATTTGTATTTATGAATGTGAAGAATCATGTCTGGACGTGGTCGTGGATGCGGTGGACGAGTTGGTGGCCGCGATAAAATCAATATGACAACAGCAGAACTAACCGCACTAATCAATGATAGTGTAGCTAAAGCCTTAGCTGCACATAATGCTGCAGGTAAATTCGATATTCGTTGACTCTAGCAAGTCAATTCATCACTCAACTCACTTTCCAAACCTTGTAACCTCAATTGTGTATTGTTTTTCAATCCAGGCCAGCACAACAACCCGCCGGCCTGCACTTTCAAGACTTTCATGGATTGGAAGCCCCACACGTTTAGTGGAGCTGAAGGAGCTGTCGGTTTGCTCCGTTGGTTTGAGAAGATTGAATCTGTGTTTGCTATGTGAAACTGCCCATAAGCAAACCAAGTCAAATTTGCTTCAAGTACTCTGGAGGGTCCTGCCCTCACCTGGTGGAACTCAAAAGTTCAGATTTTAGGTCTGGACATGGCTAACGCCTTACCCCGGAATGAGTTCAAGACAATGTTACGGGAGGAATATTGTCCACGTGATGAAATCCAGAAGTTAGAAGGTGAATTTTGGAACCTAAAGATGGAGGGTTCCGAGATTGAACTGTATACTACTCGTTCACACGAGTATGCAGTCATGTGTCCCCACATGGTGACACCGGCATATAAGAGGATATAGAGGTACATTAATGGCCTGGTACCTCAAATTCAAAGTATGGTCACTGCTTCTAACCCTACCACCATACAGCAAACCATCCGCCTTGCTCACAGGCTGACAGACCAAGCAGTAACTCAAGGTACCCTACCTCCGAGGGGCACAACTTCCAAAACTTCTGACAGTAACAAACGAAAGTTTGATAGCAACTCCAACACCAAGAGCTTCCAGTCAAACCCACCTCAACAGCAGCAGCGTAGGTTCGAGCCTACCAAAACTTTCAACCAGTCAACCCCTTCAGGTCAAAACCAGAGTGGTTATGCTGGGAAATACCCCAAGTGCAACAAATGTGGTTATCACCACAATGGTACTTGTGAAAGGCAGCGTTGCCAGCGGTGTGGCAAGATGGGTCATGCTGCGAAGGATTGTAGGGGTGAACTTCAACCCAAACAACCCTTTCAGCCACAGGGATCTGCCAAAGGATGTTTTAAATGTGGCAAAGAAGGACACTTCCGGAAGGATTGTCCTCAATTGAAGAAGGGGGAAATGGTAATGGCAACGTCAATAATCAAGGCAACAACGGTAACAACAATAACGGTAACAATAACAGGAACGGTGCGAAGGGACGAGCCTTTGTGATTGGTTCCAGGGAAGCAAGTAATGATAACAACATGGTTACCGGTAAGTTCTTTCTGAATGAATTTTTTTCTTCTGTACTTTTTGATACTGGTGATGATAGGAGTTTCATATATAAGAAACTTAGTGATCTGTTAAAGGAAACTCCAACCCTATTAGAAACTAAGTACATTATAGAGATAGCAGACGGCCAGATGATCGAAGCGACTCACATACTTAAAGGATGTAAGTTAGGAATGGCTGATCATAAACTTGATATCGATCTCATACCGGTCACACTTGGTAGTTTTGATATAATTGTTGGTATGGATTGGTTATTCAAAAATCAAGCTGAGATCATTTGTCGTGACAAAATTGTTCGCCTTCCTCTCCCTAGTGGAGAAAACCTTTCTGTCTAAGGCGAAAAGAGTGGTGCTGTCATGGGCATCATATCTTTTATGAAAGCACAGAAATGTTTGCGTAAGGGTCATACCGCTATTCTAACTCGTGTCGCCGAACAACCATCCGAAGAGAAGAAGATTGATGATATTCCGATCGCACGTGACTTCCCAAAAGTATTTCCCGAAGACTTACCTGGTCTTTCACCTCATCGTCAAGTCGAATTTCAAATTGACTTAGCACCCGGAGCAGCGCCTATTGCTAGTGCACCGTACAGACTTGCACCTAGTGAGCTACAAGAATTATCTACGCAACTGCAAGAGATGTTGGATAAGGGTTTTATCAGACCTAGCTCATTGCCATGGGGAGTTCCAGTCTTATTTGTCAAGAAGAAAGATGGAACTTTTCGTATGTGCATTGATTACCGTGAGCTGAACAAAGTAATTATCAAGAATCGTTATCCACTACCCTGCATTGATGATCTGTTTGACCAACTATAGGGATCAATCTTCTATTCCAAGATCGATCTTAGATCCGGTTACCATCAACTAAGAGTACGAGATGAAGACATCTCTAAGACAACTTTCAAAACTAGGTATGGCCACTACGAGTTTATGGTCATGCCTTTCGGACTAACCAACGCACCCGCGGTGTTCATGGATGAACTGTGTGTGTAAACCCTACCTTGATCAATTCGTCATCGTTTTCATTGAAGATATCCTCATTTATTCTAAGAACAAGGAAGAGCATGAGGAACACCTACGTTTGATTCTAGAATTGCTGAAACAAGAGCAATTGTATGCAAAATTTTCCAAGTGCGAATTCTGGATTCGTGAAGTTCAATTCTTAGGGCATGTAGTCAACGAGAGAGGAATACATGTCCATCCATCTAAAGTAGAAGCCTTCAAGAATTGGGCGGCACCAATGACCCCAACTGAGGTGCGACAATTCATGGGATTGGCTGGCTACTACCGACAATTCATCGAAGGATTCTCAAAGATCGTTCAACCTCTTACTGCCCTAACTTAAAAAGGAAAACCCTATAACTGGAGCGAAACCCAGGAATTGGCATTCTAACTGTTGAAACAGAAACTCTGCAGTGCAGCCATCCTATCTCTTCCAGAGGGAACGGATGACTTTATAGTGTATTGCGATGCCTCCATCCAAGGTCTCGGTTGTGTGTTAATGCAACGTGAGAAGGTTATCGCATACGCTTCCCGGCAACTGAAAAGTCATGAGAAGAACTACACGACTCATGATTTCAAGTTGGGAGCTATAGTGTTTGCACTGAAGATCTGGAGACATTACTTGTACAGTACCAAGTGCACCATTTACACCGATCACAAGAGTCTTTAGCACATCTTCTAACAAAAAGAGTTGAATATGCGACAGCGTCGTTGGATCGAACTCTTGAATGACTATGACTGTGCGATCAAGTATCATTCGCGTAAAGCTAATGTGGTAGCCGATGCCCTTAGCCGGAAGGAAACCAAACCTAGATTAGTCCGAGCATGACAACTCACCGTTCACCCTGGATTACCTAATCAAATCCGTAGTGCTCAGCTCGAAGCCCTAAAGGAGGAAAACCTACCGTCAGAAGCCACACATGGTATGGAGAACCAACTCGAAGTTAAATCGGACGGTATTCGCAATTTCACGGAGCGGATATGTGTTCCAAAGTACGGAAACATAAGGGAGCTTGTAATGGATGAATCTCACAAATCTTGGTATTCTATCCATCCTGGTTCCGACAAAATGTATCATGACCTAAAGGTTCTCTATTGGTGGCCGAACATGAAAGCTGATATAGCCACATATGTTAGCAAATGCCTGACATGCTCGAAGGTCAAGGTCGAATACCAAAAACCTTCTGGTTTACTTCGACAACTAGAGATCCCTATATGGAAATGGGAATAGATTTCCATGGATTTTATTACCAAACTACCTCGAACTCCTAGTGGATGCGACACCATCTGGGTGATCGTAGATCGTTTAACTAAATCCGCTCAGTTCCTAGCAATTAAAGAGACTGATAAGATGGAAAAGTTAACTCGCATTTATCTAAAGGAAGTATTCTATCAGCACGGAGTGCCAATCTCAATCATTTCTGATTGTGACGCTCGATTCACCTCACGTTTCTGGCAATCGTTACAAAAAGCTCTAGGCACACACCTGGATATGAGCACATCATACCATCCTCAAACAGATGGCTAAACTGAATGTACTATTCAAACCCTAGAGGATATGCTACGAGCTTGTGTGGTTGATTTCGGTAATAGTTGGGAAACTCACTTACCTTTAGTGGAGTTCTCCTACAATAACAGTTATCACACTAGCATCAACGTTTGAGGCATTATACGGGCGAAAATGCCGATCACCTATCTGTTGGGCTGAAGTTAGGGATAGCCAACTTACGAGTCCTGAACTTGTGCTCGAAAATTCATAGAAAATCATGCAAATTCAAAATCGTATGGCGGCAGCCCGTGATCGTCAAAAGAGTTATGCCGATAAGAGTTGAAAACCGTTAGAATTTCAAGTAGGTGACATGGTCCTATTGAAAGTCTCACCTTGGAAAGTTGTAATTCTTTTTGGAAACGAGGCAAGCTAAACCCTCCTTATGTTAGACCGTTCAAGATAGTAAAGAGAATTGGCCCAGTAGCGTACCAACTAGACCTACCTGAAGGACTTAGTGGTGTGCACAACGTCTTTCATGTCTCAAACTTAAAGAAATGTCAAGCAGACGAGACACTCGTAGTTCCTCTTGAGGAACTAGAAATCGACGAACAACTACGCTTCATTGAAGAACCAGTAGAAATCATGGATAGGGAAGTCAAAACGCTCAAACACAGTAAAATCCCTATTGTCAGAGTTCGTTGGAACTCGAAACGCGGACCGGAATTCACATGGGAGCACGAGGATCAGATGATGCATAAGTATCCTCATCTGTTCAAGCAATCCATGTCAAACACATAAGGTACTATATCAATTTTTGAGACAAAAATTATTTCAACTAGGGGATGATGTGACACCCCAGAAATTTTTATTATTATTTTATTTTTCGGGACGAAAATTATTTCAACTAGGGGATGATGTGACAACCGGCTATTTAGAATTAACCTCGTTAGCACAAACTCAATTAATTTCGTTAATTCTTAACCTAGTTAACTCAATTACAAACCCTGGGGACTATTTCTGTCTATATCCAAACTCAAACACACCTAAAACTACAAGGACCAAAGTTGTAATTACCCTAAACCAGATTCTATTGAATTTTGGAAATCAAAATTGGATGATTTGGTTCCTGTTGACTTTGCTAAGTCAAACTTCATAGTTCTTGACTCAAATTCGCAACTACAATCAAATTATGTCCGAAATTAAAACCGTTATGCATGTTGATGTCATTAACGACCACCATTAGAGCCTTAATCATCGTCATTGAATCGAATTAAACCTATTTATGGGCGTTCTAGCCATAACCGTCGACACCATGGTCTAATATCATCGAATTCGACTAAATCCGGTTACCAATTCACAATCTAACTCACTGCGTACCTCAAAAGAGTCCCACTGAAGCTTTTGCACACAACAATTCGGCCGGAGAAAGTACCAGAGACGCCGGAGACCAACACACTCAAACCGCGACTGAGTTTTAGTCGGGCACCACCAATTCGAATCCCAATCTGGTAATTTCTTACACCCTTAGCTTCGTTTCAGTACCTAGATTGAAAGCCCTAACATAATCAGGGCTTACATTATCGAATTAACCACGATTGGATTCCAGGGTTCATACCCATTCGGGTTTAATCGAACACCACCCAAGACCCACTTTAAATCCAATTAAATCGTATAGTTAGCTTCGCAAACACCCACCCTTTGAAAGCCCTATGCTAATTCATCCCTATAACATCGAATTGACTAAGAACAGATATCTAGGGTTCTTCGTATGAACTGAGTCGAACCCTAATCTACACTCGATTTCAATCCAATTAAACCACAGGGATATATTCGCAATGTCCTACTCTGTAAAAGCCCACGGTTTCAACAACTTTTAATATCAGATTTGATTTCGTGTTCTTAAAACTAGGGTTTCGGTTTTCAAAACAGAAATTAACGATTCCAAACTCGTTGTTTTTTCAATTAACTACACCCACAGGTTCGCAAATCCTCGATTACCGGGAGAAATCGCGATCGATTTGGGGGTTTTGGGACTGATTCTTGTTTTGGCTTCGATGGCGGGGGGGGCTCAGGGAACCAATATGCTAAAACCAATTCGACCTGGGTTCTAGCGCGACACCCTAGCGGGCTTAGTTGGTTAAGGTTTTGAGCATGCACACAGGAGACCCAGGTTCGAAACCGGTCTCCTTTGTTATTTTTTGGGGCATTTTTTCTTGGATTATTTTTATATAAAATCAAACCCTATATTATTTTAATAATATATAATTATGTTTTAAAACCGGGAAAACACGCGCAGGCTCGGGTTTGGATTTATATCTAGTTTTTAATTATTATCCCCGCATTTAAAAATAATATAATTATTTATATTATTACCTAAGCATACGAGTCCGAATGAAACTAATTATTTTTATCACATAAATAATTATCGTATTATTCTCCAATTTAAAAATAATATAATCGTTTATATTATTTTCATAAACCATTATTTAATGATAAAAACACACGAATATTTATTTAAATAATATTATTCGTAGTTAGTGACATTTGGTTCGTACCACATCTATTTTATTATTAAATGAAAGATTCTTTGATCCCGGTGAATAAGTTATCTACTTGTTAGTCATTAGTGTGTTCTAGGACGTTTAATCTTCCGTGTCGTCGTCACAAAATCTCACGTGTCCCTAACAATTGTAAATATAATTCTAGAGCATTCGTAGACGGTTCACTGGCAAACTCTTGTGTTTTCTATTGCATCCTTGTGTGGTGCTAACTACCTACGCTTACACAACCCATGTGATTTTCACGGCCCCTTTTACTATTTTAAATTGGGGGAGAAAACATGACGCAAACACTTTTGATTATTGTAATTCATATATTATCACTTGTTATAGACTAAGCGTAACGCTCTATCCTGAAAGTCCTTACACATCGAACCGTTTAATATGAACATAGCGAGGTAATTTTGAGTAGTACTATTGGGTTTGACAAACCCCACCCGCGTTAGTCGCGCTAACTCGATTGGAGGTCGAACGGGTGTATGATTGACCTAAACACGGCACCATTGTTGATAGACATGGTGGGAGGCATTCAAACACAAACACAAACAGTCCGCTTCGGTTTCGAGTGCTTTAGTAAACATGAACATAGATTAGCTATCTATTGACATATATATTGAATGTACATAATCTGGCAAACGCTTTTACAAACTGAAACCTGTGAACTCACCAACCTAGTGTTGACACTTTCTTACATGTTTTCTCAGGTCGCTAAGGCACAGGTACACGCTAGGACATGCATGGAGTCTCTTTATCATTTCCAACACTTATCAAACATTTAAACTATGTATCCGCTTTCTACTGACTTAGACTTTGGGCGCGTTTGTTTTACGCATTTATTACTTTGTCAATCGCTTTCGCATTAACTATAAACATTTTATAATATTTTTTTATGTCTCATATAGTGTCGTTTGATGTAACTAATGTCTGAGATCCTGGTTTGTCACACGCCAAACGGTAAATCTCCATCAGTGGAATTTGTGGGTGTGACATTAAGAATTAGTTTCCACCTAGTCGGGTATTCTCTAGTATAAAAATAAAGAGAACGTTTCGAGGGGTTTATTTTATTATAGTTTATCACCAACGCGATTCGAGGTTCGTTGTGTCTCAGAAATTTTTACTATTTCCTGTGTAGTTGTGTAGTGGTTGGAATGTACTGTACCGGATTAGACCTAATTACTTAAAATTAGTCTAATATGTATTGTCTCGTCTAATTATATTTAAATAATTACGTGGTAAAATTACCAGTTGTCACAGTGGTCTAGCACCAATAAGCGCTCAGGCGGGGATTGGTCTTCATCAAAGACTAAGAAGCCAAGAATTAAAGAAAAGAAGGTTTGTGGTAAGTATGGCAGGGAGGACCTGGGGGAGTGCAAGTTGTAAAGCCCCAAACCCGGGAGGCCCCACTTGTTGGATTTACTCATTCACAAACAGTTCTTACACTTGAATATCAAATAACGGAGCGGAAAACTTTCATTTAAACATAACCGTAACATTGTCAGACATGCCGAAGCGTAAACATTGTCTAAAACATTCATTACATAAGATAAACAAAAAACATAACGGGATGCCAGTCATCATATCAGTCGGGTAACTCTTCATCTCTTGACAAGCTTCACCGTCCCTTCGTACCTGTCCTTAACATGAATGTGCATACTAAAAGTCAGCTACGCTGGTGAGTTCTACCTTTACATAAAACCTTAGCATAATCATTTTTCCAAAAACATAACATACATTTATTTAACAAAAGCGTACCTAACATGCAATAACTTAACATCATCAAAACATCGTAACGTAGCATCATAACATAAGTCAACATGAACCGAATATGCACCTTTTCGTAACCGTCAATTCCACATCATCGGTTGGCTGAGAAACCCTGAGGCACACCACCACTAGGCCCATCAACACCATACTATCCTTCGGGTGAAGAAATCCTAGGGCCCAATACCTCAAAGCCATTCAACACCAACCCGTACCTTGGACACTATTTCCCCGCAAGGAACAGTGCCTTCCATCGGGGATCCCGGTAATCCCATGGGTGACCGTCACCACCCCATCACCAACCAGTTGTACAACCTTTAGCCAGCCACAAAGGCCCCCCGTAAGGGTAAGGCCAATACATACATACATACCCTAGCTCCCGTAGGAGATCGTGGCAGATTCGTTCATCCGTGACTTTCATAAAACCTTTACCTCATTTAGTTAAAGCAATCGTACGTTTTATTAAACAAAACATCATTTCATTCGTAAACCTTTCATAAAATTCATTTGGCAAATCATTTCATAAACATCATTTTGTAAACATCGTTTCGTAATATATCGTTTCGTAAACATCATTTCGAAAAACATCGTTTCGTAAAACATCATTTCGTATGTATGCACACCAGCCCAAAAACATTAATTAAAGCATTTAAAGAAGGGCTTCTAGAACTCACCTGATAAAATAGTCTTTGTTATCCTAAACAAAGGCCCAACAATGTCACGTACGATCTGGATTGAGTAGTTAAATACACATCAGACCTAATCCCGACTCTAACGGCTTAGCCATTCTGAATTAGGCGAACTTATGGCTAAGTTTGCCTCTTTCTAACCTCGCGAACATACTGTCTTCACAATCCAGCTATATATACCCATAGACCTGATGCATGCGCACTTAGCAAGTGCGTAGGGCCTTGTTCTTGCGTACTTATCAAGTACGCAGACTTTGTTCTTGTGTACATATCAAGTACGCAGACTTTGTTCTTGCGTACTTATCAAGTACGCAGACTTTGTTCTTGCGTACTTATCAAGTACGCAGACTTTTGTTCTTGCGTACTTATCAAGTACGCAGACTTTCTTCTTTCCCACAAAACCCTAACTTTTGCATGCAGATCTGACCTCGTCAAGATCCGAACTTTTTACGTTCAAAACATTTGCTTTTCGTTTAATGACTCAAATCTATGTTTATCTTTCAGTTTCATAAGTAAAAACACCATCTTTTTATTCAAAACCCGAGAACCCCAAAGTAAACAAAAACTCAGATATAGGCCAAACCGTTACCTGTATCGAGCTTCTGATTCGGAGGTTGTTCTAATGAGCACTGGAGACACGAGCTGGTGCGATCTTGAGCGATTTCGGCACTTTCTCTCTTTACGTTTTCTCTCTCTAAAACTTGCAAATGAGAGAATGAGGAGGGTTTAGGCTATATATAGGGAGACTCCTCCCCCTTATGCGCCACCCTCAAGTTCACCGGCCCATCCGGCCCGGCCCGTCACACCGCGTTCTTTTATTCTTTTCGTCTCGTGTTTACCCGTTATTGTAACTTGTTGTTTTTATTTTTGGGATGTTACACAAGTATGGGCTAAACATATGCTACAGATGTAGCAAAATGGGTCACTACTCCCGTGACTATACCAATGCCCCAGGTTCTGCAAGTTACAGGCCATGCCATAACTGTGGCGAATCGGGGCATTACTCCAAGGACTGCCGTAAACTAAAGGTCATCAGCAATGACAAGACTAAGGAAGCCGAGAAAGGAAGAGCAAGAATCAGAGCATACGCCCTGACACAGGAGGAAGCAAGGGGAGATCCTAACGTGGTGTCAGGTACATTTATCCTTGACCACGCCTTTGTTTTTGTTCTGTTTGATTCAGGTGCCAGTAAAACTTTTATATCCTCTTCGTTCTGTAAGAGAACAAAATACAAAACCTCTATAGTAGAACAGACCTTAATAAAGGCACAATAACACTTATACTAAGCAAAATTTGGATCCTATGGGCTAAGGCCCTCTATAATAGAACAGACCTTAATATAATATCCACATGAACAAGGAACAAAGACACACAGGGACATCATATCGTCTTGTTGAATAAGGATAAAATAATAGATGGCCAAATTCCTAATCAAACGAATTAGCTAACTACAGGGGCGACCCAATGGGCCAAGGCCCTAAAGAAGTTGCTTTAGGCCCCCATAAAAAAATTCTTATATATATATAGGGGGAGGATCAAATAAGAATTAGTTTTTCGCTAAGAAATCTAAAAAATGACAAAAACCTTAAAAAAAACGATATCAAACGAACTCCGATTGAGCTAATTTCAGCGGCGTTGGAACCGTCTCGTCGAACTCTACCATCTTAGCTTTTAGGGTTTAGCTTTTAAGTTTAGATTTTATGTTTGAATTTTAGGGTTTTAGCCTTATGGTTTAACCTTAAGATTTAGCTTTTAGGGTTTAGGTTTTTTTTAGGGGGTGGGAGGTTTAGGTTTTTGGACGTGGGTTTAGGATTTTGGTGGGGGTGGGGTTGGGGGAGTTTAGGTTTTTGGGGGATGGTGGTGGTTTTTTTAGGCTTTTCGGGGTGGGGTTGGAGGAGGGGTTTAGGTTTTTGTGGGTGCGGGTGGAGGGGGGTTTAGGTTTTTGGGTCTGGGTTAGGGTTTGATGAGACGGTTCCAACGCCGCTGGAATGAGCTAGTTCGTTTGACCCACTTCTTAGGATTTTTTAGTGAAAAATCACTTCTTAGTGGAATCGTCCCCTATATATATATATATATGGGTGAGTTCACTAGAAAACTCATTTTGATAAGAAAACCAAAAAACTCCTCATTAATGTTGCTGCATATTTGTAGTACACCCAAAAACCTAAACCCCCTACCCAAAAACCTAAACCCACCCACCACCCCCCAAAAACTTAAAACCCCCACCCACCCCCACCCCCTAAAAACCTAAACTAAAAGCTAAAACCAAAAAACTAAACCCAAAAGCTAACCCTACTACACATATGTAGTAGGGCGCTGATTTTTATTTTATTTTATTTTATTTTGTTTTTTTTCTGGGAAAGAGTACGACGTGGGGAACAAGGTCTCCGAAGCGGTTTTTTAGTTTTTTTATTTATATTTTGAGTTATGATTTTTTTATTTTTTTTTATTTTTTTTATCTTTAATAAAAAGTTTTTTGTTTTTCTCATGAATAATGAGTTTTCTTATTATTCTTCCCCTATATATATATACCATATAATAAATAAAAATCATCTATGCCACGTGTCGCGTCCACATATTTTGTCACAATTTTTTCCGCCTATTTCTCTTGTTAAATAAATCTCTCTTTTTCTAATAATGATTTATATTTAAGGAAAAATATTAAATCTATACTATATAATAAATAAAGGTTTTTACTGACACGTGTCGTCTCCATATTCATCCTCACCATTTTTTCCCCTCTCTCTCTCTTTTATTTAATGCACTTATATCTTTTAATAATTACATATATATTTTAGGAAAACATTAATTATACTAATAAAACACATTTATTTTAAATTATTTCTTATTATAAGAAACTTTGAAATTTAATTATTTAACTTTTATTTCAATCAATCAAATATAAAATGAAAATAAAATTACATTAAATACTAATTAACGTATTTTCGAAATTCAATTATATATTAATTTTTATATATTTTGTGTTTGTTTATATCCTTAATATACATGATATTATATTTTTACACCTGTAAAATATATACATAAAGATTTAAAAGTTTTAAATATTGATATTTTTCACCTCGTGTGTAAACACGGGATCTAAACTAGTATATTAATAAAACACATATATTTTAAATTTTCTCTTATTTAAAGAAACTTTGAAATTTAATTATGTAACTTTAGTTTAACTAAATAGTGATATAAGTCAAATTATATTAAATAGAAATTAATGTATTTAAGGTGTGTAATATACGGGTATTTAAAGATATAAACTTTTTATTACTAAGTATATAACATTACAAGTAGCTTCAGTCCCCTTTCGATGCTTCTATTGGACGTTAACCAATTGGATAACTTTATTACGTAAACGTTTCTCCTTCCTATCTAGGATGGCCACGGGTTCCTCGATATAGTTAAGGCTGTTGTCAACCTCGATGTCAGTGAGCGATACGTGAGCCGATTCATCCGCCAAACACTTTCACAAGTGTGATACGTGGAAGGTAGGATGAATCCCATTTAACTCATCAGGCAACTCCAATCGATAAGCGACTTCACCAACCCGTGCCATTATCCTTAATGGTCCGACAAACCTCGGACTTAACTTTCCTCTTTTTCGGAATCGTATGATTCCTTTCCAAGGCGACACCTTCAACATTACTCTATCCCCAACATCAAACTCAAGAGGCCTTCGTCATTTATCCGAATAGGATTTCTGACGATCTTGCGCGGCCTTCATTCGTGCTTTGATTTGATCAAACCTTTTCGACTTTTCTCGTACGACTTCAAGTCTTCCTAATTCCTTCTGTCCAATCTCACCCCAACAAATCGGGGTCCTGCATCTTCTCCAATACAACATTTCGTAAGGCGGCATGCCTATCGTCGTGTGATGACTATTGTTGTAGGAGAATTCGGCTAACGGAAGATGACTGTCCTAACTGCCACCAAAGTCGATAATACAAGAACAAAGCATATCCTCCAGTGTCTGAATGGTCCTTTCAGAGTGACCATCCATTTGCGGGTGGTATGCCGTGCTAATATTAAGTCTCGTGCCCATCGCCTTGTGAAATCTTTTCTAGAACCTCGATGTGAATCGTGTGTCCCGGTCAGATACAATCGTCAAAGGCATCCCATGTCGTGCTACTACTTCATTAATAAATACTTCCGCTAACCTTTCCGACGAGAACGTCTCGTGAATAGGTAGGAAATGAGCACTCTTCGTTAATCGGTCCACAATTACCCGGGTGGTGTCATGACCTTTAACTATGCGAGGTAGCTTGGTTATGAAGTCCATTGTAATGTGTTCCCACTTCCATTCCGGTATATCAAGAGGTTGAATCTTTCCATAAGGTTTCTTGTGTTCGGCCTTTACTTGCGAGCAAGTCAGACACTTGCTTACGTATTTCGTCACCTCATGCTTCATCCCAGGCCACCACTATTCCTTCCTCAGATCTTGGTACATTTTGTTGGTACCGGGATGGATAGAGTAACGAGACTTATGAGCCTCATCCAAGATTTTGGTTCTAAGCTCACCACCCATAGGTATCCATATCCATCCAAAACGTGTCTTAACACCAAGGGTGTTATATTCCAACTTGTTCTGTTGGCCAACCATCCTCTCCTTCTTTATGTTTTCCTCTTTTAGTGCCTCGTCTTGTGCCTTTTCAATTTCCCTCATCACATCTGATGTTACCACCAACTGACGAGCTTTCACTCTAATAGGAGCAGACACATTCTTTCGGCTTAGAGCGTCAGCCACCACGTTTGCCTTTCCAGGATGGTATATGATTTCGCAGTCATAATCCTTCAAAAATTCCAACCATCGCCTCTGTCACATAATCAACTCCTTTTGTGCGAAGAAGTACTTCAAACTTTTGTGGTCAGAGTAAATGGTAAACTTCACTCCGTAAAGGTAGTGTCTCCAGATTTTCAATGAGAATATGACAACGGCAATTTCCAAGTCATGAGTCGGGTAGTTGACTTTGTGAACTTTCAACTGTCGTGACGCATACGCGATCACTCTACCGCGTTGCATCAGTACGCACCCCAACCCCTGACTCGAAGCGTCAGAGTATACCACCAAGTCTTCATTACCCTCGGGAAGGGCCAAGACTGGATCGTGGGTTAGTTTCTCCTTCAGTTCCTTAAATGCCTCTTCTTGGGTCGAACCCCATTCGTACTTTACCTCCTTCCGTGTCAACTTTGTCAATGGCGAAGCTATTTTCGAGAAATCCTGAATGAATCTCCGATAGTAGCCCGCCAACACTAAGAAACTTCGGATTTCAGTTTGAGTCTTAGGAACTTCCCAATATTTCACCGTCATTATCTTTGCTGGATCCACCATAATGCCGTTCTGGTTAATGACGTGACCTACGAATTGGACTTCCCTAAGCCATAATGCGCATTGGGAGAACTTAGCATACAACTTTTCCTTCTCCAGAGCCTCCAACACCTCCTTCAAGTGACATGCGTGATCACCCTCATTCTTGGAGTAGATGAGGATATCATCGATGAACACAATTACCGATCGGTCCAGCATCGGTCGACACACCCTATTCATCAAACCCATGAATGTTGCGGGGGCGTTCGTCAATCCGAAGGACATTACGCGGAACTCGAAATGTCCATAGCGCATGCGAAACGCGGTTTTTGGTATGTCTTCTTCCCTTACCTTCAATTGATGGTACCCGGATCGAAGGTTGATCTTTGAGAACCAACTGACGCCCTATAATTGATCAAACAGGTCGTCGATCCTTGGTAAAGGGTACTTGTTCTTCACCGTTCTTTGTTCAACTCACGATAATCAATACACATTCTCATCGAACCATCTTTCTTCTTTACGAACAACACCGGAGCACCCCAAGGTGAGATGCTCGGCTGGATAAATCCTTTCTCAAGTAACTCGTCTAGTTGTGCCATTAGTTCTTTCATCTCCACTTGTGCTAGTCGATATGGAGCCTTAGCCACGGGCTGGGCATCTAGTACTAAGTCGATTCGAAACTCGATCTCTCTGTCGGGTGGTATCCCAGGCAAATCCTCTGGAAACACCTCCGGGTACTCGCGTACCACGGGTACATCATCTAGTTCTTTCACTTCCTTACATTTTTCAATCACGTATACCAGGTAAGCCTCGCATCCGCGCCTCAGGTAATTTGTTGCCTTAATCATCGAGATGACGTTGGGCATCGGGACGTCACGATCTCCAAAAACCTCGACTACGCTACCATCCGGGGCTTTGAGTCGGATTATCTTTCGTTTGCATATAATATGCGCTTCATTGGCAGTTAGCCAATCCATACCCAAAACTACATCAAACCCACCCAAAACCATAACGAACAGCCTGACGGGGAATCTATGGCCTTCTATTTTTATCGTGGAATTCTCAACTACACCAGTCACCCTGGCAGTTCTACCCTCAGCGGTTTCTACGCTAAAGGCCCTTTCTAGCTTACTTACAGAGTACTTTACTCTTTTACAAAAAGTCGCAGATATAAAACTCTTACTGGAACTCGAATCGAATAACACAGATACAAAAGTGTTGTAAAAAATAAACGTACCTGACGCCAAATCGGGGTCCACCCTGGCTTGTTCCTGCGTCAGCGCATAGGCTCAAGTCTTCGCTCGGGGCCTTTCTTCCTTATTTTCCGGCCTTTCCCCTTGCCACCTTCCCCCATCCTTGGCTTAGTGCATTCACGGCTCATGTGTCTGTTTCCCCCACAATTATAACATTTGACACCTTGCGGGCATTCCCGGGAGTAGTGCCCGGTCTTGCCACACTTAAAGCACAGATTAGTTCCCATCCTACACTCCCCCTCATGCCTTGCACCATATTTTCCACAAACAACAATCTCAGCCACTCTAGCATGTTTCTCCCGAGCTCCATACAGTCTCTCGCCAAATCGTTTGGCCGGAAAACTTTGTTTCTTCTTTGGATCGTCAATAGCAACAACATTCAGTGCTAGGTCATCGAATACTACGCCACTCAGTTCCACGACTGAATCGTAAGTAGTAGGAGCGTTTGCATTAACGTAGGTGCGGACCTTATCCAGTAGTCCCTGAATGTAGCAGGCAATCTTTCTTTCCTCAGTCGTGACAAGATGTGGCACCAGACGTGCCAGTTCATTGAATCGGGTAGTGTACTGTCGGTGTGTCATGCTCCCGGCCTTCAAACCTAGAAATTCCCTTTCTACCTTCTCAATCTCGTTCCTCGGACAGAAGTTCTTGATTACTAGAGTTTTCAAGTCATTCCACATCATTGAGACAACCACCTCATCCCATTAGCCCGACGTACACCTTCCCACTAGTGAGATGCTTCATCCCTCAAGGAGTTAGCAGCAAATTTCATAACCTGATTTGCTCGGTATTTGCTTAGACGAATAGCAGCTTCCATACGAATCACCCAATCAAAAGTAGCCACGGCGTCTTTCTTCCCAGTGAGAACCGGCGGATCACATGCCTTGAAGGACTTATAGTCACAACCGCGAGCAGGCGGTGCGTTAACTGCCTCAATGATCGGGGCATCAGTTTCCGTGTTGGACCCGCCCGCCTCATTAGCCTTCTTCAATGCTTCTACTAGCAGATCTGGCAGGGTAGCCTTCATCAGTTCAGTAAACTCACGTGCCAGGGCCGCCTTCACTTCTTGTTCGAAAGTGAAGTGTTGTATTCCACGGGAGTCCGTTCAGTTCCATGCACGCTGACTTCTGGTTCCGTGTGGACACTTCCCTCTTCACTGTACTCCTGACGAGCAGGAGTCCTATCACGACCACTGGTATGACCGTCGGTACGGCCCCCACCACGCCTTCCGCCTCTTCTTCCAGCCATTTCGTTCTATAAGACAAGGAATCCAATGTCATCACGCTAGTTAACAAATAGAATTCAACAAGTACTGTAAGATGTTAATATACGCTGGCCATCTGCAATTAACCATTACACTACCTTTTGACTTCTATTTGACCACCTTTATGATTCCATCAGAACACAAGTCCCTACAAAATACTTTCTAAGGCATACTACATACACATACTCTACTTTTCATACCTAATGCTGTGGCTCGAGTTACCCGTACTGGCATCCGCTTTCGGTCCCATTCACAGTTTAAGTTCAGACACTGGGAGTGTCCAAATCCCTCAAACTATTGCTCTGATACCAACTTGTAAGGCCCCAAACCCGGGAGGCCCCACTTGTTGGATTTACTCATTCACAAACAGTTCTTAAACTTGAATATTAAATAACGCAGCGGAAAACTTTCATTTAAACATAACCATAACATTTCCAGACATGCAGAAGCATAAACATTGTCTAAAACATTCATTACATAACGGGATGCCAGTCATCATATCAGTCGGGTAACTCTTCATCGCTTGCCAAGCATCACCGTCCCTCCGTACCTGTCCTTAACCTGAATGTGCATACTAAAAGTAAGCTACGCCGGTGAGTTCTAGCTTTACATAAAACCTTAGCATAATCATTTTGCCAAAAACATAACATACATTTATTTAACAAAAGCGTACGTAACATGCAATAAATTAACATCATCAAAACATCGTAACGTAGCATTATAACATAAGTCAACATGAACCTAATCTGCGCCTTTTCGTAACCGTCAATTCCACATCATCGGTTGGCTGAGAAACCCTGAGGCACACCACCACTAGGCCCATCAACACCGTACTGTCCTTCGGGTGAAGAAATCCTAGGGCCCGATACCTCAAAGCCATTCAACACCAACCCGTACCTTAGACACTATTTCCCCACAAAGAATAGTGCCTTCCATCGGGGATCCTGGTAATCCCATGGGTGACCGTCGCCACCCCATCATCAACCAGTTGTACAACCGTTAGCCAGTCACAAAGGCCCCCCGTAAGGGTAAGGCCAATACATACATACATACCCTAGCTCCCGTAGGAACTCATGAGATTTGTTCATCCACGACTTTCATAAAACCTTTACCTCATTTAGTTAAAGTATTCATACGTTTTATTAAACAAAACATCATTTCATTCGTAAACCTTTCGTAAACTTCATTTGGAAAATCATTTCACAAACATCATCTTGTAAACATCATTTAGTAAACATGGTTTCGTAAAACATCGTTTCGCAAACATCGTTTCGTAAAATATCATTTCGTATGTATGCACACCAGCCCAAAAACATTAATTAAATCATTTAAAGAAGGGCTTCTAGAACTCACCTGATAAGCTAGTCTTGGTTGTCCTAAACAAAGGCCCAACAACGTCACGTACGATCTGGATTGAGTAAATACACATCAGACCTAATCCCGACTCTAACGGTTTAGCCATTCTGAATTAGGTGAACTTAAGGCTAAGTTCTCCTCTTTCTAACCTTGCGAACATACTGTCTACACTAACCAGCTATATATACCCATAGACCTGATTCCTGCGCACTTAGCAAGGGCGCAGGGCCTTGTTCTTGCATACTTATCAAGTACGCAGACTTTGTTCTTGCGTACTTATCAAGTACGCAGACTTTGTTCTTGCGTACTTATCAAGTACGCAAACTTTTGTTCTTACGTACTTATTAAGTACGCAGACTTTTGTTCTTGCGTACTTATCAAGTACGCAGACTTTGTTCTTGCATACTGTCTTCTTCCCCACAAAACCCTAACTTTTGCATGCAGATCTGACCTCGTCAATATCCGAACTTTTTACGTTCAAAACGTTTGCTTTTCGTTTAATGACTCAAATCTATGTTTATCTTTCAGTTTCATACGTAAAAACACCATCTTTTTATTCAAAACCCGAAAACCCCAAAGTAAACAAAAACTCAGATATAGGCCAAACCGTTACCTGTATCGAGCTTCTGATTCGGAGGTTGTTCTAACGAGCACTGGAGACACGAGCTGGTGCGATCTTGAGCGATTCCGGCACTTTCTCTCTCTACGTTTTCTCTCTCTAAAACTTGCAAATGAGAGAATGAGGAGGGTTTAGGCTATATATAGGGAGACTCCTCCCCCTTATGCGCCACCCTCAAGTTCACCGGCCATCCGGCCCGGCCCGTCACACCGCGTTCTTTTATTCTTTTCGTCTCGTGTTTACCCGTTATTGTAACTTGTCGTTTTTATTTTTGGGATGTTACACAAGTATGGGCTAAACATATGCTACAGATGTAGCAAAATGGGTCACTACTCCCGTGACTATACCAATGCCCCAGGTTCTGCAAGTTACAGGCCATGCCATAACTGTGGCGAATCGGGGCATTACTCCAAGGAATGCCGTAAACTAAAGGTCATCAGCAATGACAAGACTAAGGAAGCCGAGAAAGGAAGAGCAAGAATCAGAGCATACGCCCTGACACAGGAGGAAGCAAGGTGAGATCCTAACGTGGTGTCAGGTACATTTATCCTTGACCACGCCTTTGTTTTTGTTCTGTTTGATTCAGGTGCCAGTAAAAGTTTTATATCCTCTTCGTTCTGTAAGAGAACGAAATACAAAACCTCTATAGTAGAACGGACCTTAATAAAGGCACAATAACACTTATACTAAGCAAAATTTGGATCCTATGGGTCAAGGCCCTCTATAGTAGAACAGACCTTAATATAATATCCACATGAATAAGGAAGAAAGACACACAGGGACATCATATCTTCTTGTTGAATAAGGATAAAATAATAGATGGCCAAATTCCTAATCAAACGAATTAGCTAACTACAGGGGCGACCCAATGGGCCAAGGCCCTAAAGAAGTTGCTTTAGGCCCCCATTTTCTTAGGGCCCCATAAAAAAATTCTTATATATATATATAGGGGGAGGATCAAATAAGAATTAGTTTTTCGCTAAGAAATCTAATAAATGACAAAAACCTTAAAAAAACGATATCAAACGAACTCCGATTGAGCTAATTTCAGCGGCGTTGGAACCGTCTCATCGAACTCTACCATCTTAGCTTTTAGGGTTTAGCTTTTAAGTTTAGATTTTATGTTTGAATTTTAGGGTTTTAGCCTTATGGTTTAACCTTAGGATTTAGTTTTTAAGGTTTAGGTTTTTTTTAGGGGGTGGGGGGTTTAGGTTTTTGGATGTGGGTTTAGGATTTTGGTGGGTGTGGGGTTGGGGGGGGGGGTTTAGGTTTTTGGGGGATGGGGGTGGTTTTTTTAGGCTTTTCGGGGTGGGGTTGGAGGAGGGGTTTAGGTTTTTGTGGGTGCGGGTGGAGGGGGGTTTAGGTTTTTGGAACTGGGTTAGGGTTTGATGAGACGGTTCCAACGCCGCTGGAATGAGCTAGTTCGTTTGATCCACTTCTTATGATTTTTTAGTGAAAAATCACTTCTTAGTGGAATCGTCCCATATATATATATATATATATGGGTGAGTTCACTAGAAAACTCATTTTGATAAGAAAACCAAAAAACTCCTCATTAATGTTGCTGCATATTTGTAGTACACCCAAAAACCTAAACCTCCTACCCAAAAACCTAAACCCACCCACCACCCCCCCCCCCCCAAAAAACTTAAAACCCCCACCCACCCCCACCCCCAAAAAACCTAAACTAAAAGCTAAACCCAAAAAACTAAACCCAAAAGCTAACCCTACTACACATATGTAGTAGGGCGCTGATTTTTATTTTGTTTTATTTTTTTTGTTTTTTTTTCTGGGAAAGAGTACGACGTGGGGAACAAGGTCTCCGAAGCGGTTTTTTAGTTTTTTGATTTATATTTTGAGTTATGATTTTTTTATTTTTTTTATCTTTAATAAAAAGTTTTTTGTTTTTCTCATGAATAATGAGTTTTCTTATTATTCTTCCCCTATATATATATACCATATAATAAATAAAAATCATCTATGCCACGTGTCGCGTCCACATCTTTTGTCACAATTTTTTCCGCCTATTTCTCTTGTTAAATAAATATGTCTTTTTCTAATAATGATTTATATTTAAGGAAAAATATTAAATCTATACTATATAATAAATAAAGATTTTTACTGACACGTGTCGTCACAATATTCATCCTCAACATTTTTTTCTCGCCTCTCTCTCTTATTTAATGTACTTATATCTTTTAATAATTACATATATATTTTAGGAAAACATTAATTATAATAATAAAATATTTATTTTAAATTATTTCTTATTATAAGAAAATTTGAAATTTAATTATTTAACTTTTATTTCAATCAATCAAATATAAAATGAAAATAAAATTACATTAAATACTAATTAACGTATTTTCGAAATTCAATTATATATTAATTTTTATATATTTTGAGTTTGTTTCTATCCTTAATATACATGATATTATATTTTTACACCTGTAAAATATATACATAAAGATTTAAAAGTTTTAAATATTGATATTTTTCACCTCGTGTGTAAACACGGGATCTAAACTAGTATATTAATAAAACACATTTATTTTAAATTTTCTCTTATTTAAAGAAACTTTGAAATTTAATTATGTAACTTTAATTTAACTAAATAGTGATATAAGTCAAATTATATTAAATAGAAATTAATGTATTTAAGGTGTGTAATATACGGGTATTTAAAGATATAAACTTTTTATTACTAAGTATATAACATTACATTTTACATAGGTTTTTTAAAATATAAATTTTTTATTATTAAGTATATAATATTACATTTTATCGACCCGTGTAATACACGAAATTTTAACATTGTATATATACACACATATTGGGCCTGGGCTGTGAATACAAAATGGAAAAATCCATTAGTTGGGGCCTGGGAGACCGGAGAAAAAATAAAACGCGCTTCTATTTTCCTTCATCGGTCCCACAGGGCCATAGGTACAATTCCTTCATCATCGCACAAAATTAGGTCACTAAGTTAGGAAAGATCTTACTCTTCGTGTTCGTCACTTCTGGCATCCTTGGATACGAAAAGGCGGTATAAGCTAATGGAGCACAAATCCACGCTCGCTATCGTTTATTTTGCGTCTGTGTTGTTGTTCAATTTTGTTCTCACGAATTCAAATACTGGAAGTCTTAAATCTGGAACTGCCCTCTGTCGCGAATTCAAATCTGGAGGCTCCACGAATCTTCTCCTTGGAACCGTTCTCTTGTTCTGGCTTTTGGTTGGATCACGATTTTTTGTTCGACCTTGATTCATCACGCCAAGCAGTCAAGAAACAATTTTTCTGCATAAAGGTAATTGTTCGATCCTTTTGTCTTATAATCGTTTGATTTTGCCTAATTTCCGCCCTAATTGATTATAAGATTATATGAAAACACAATTTTGCTTAATTAACCGCTGCCCTATTTTGATTTTCTCCCCTAATTTGATAATATCAAAGCTTAGTAGTTTATTTTTCTTGATTAACTTTTGCCCTACCTTGATTATATAAAACTTAGTTGTTAATTTTGGTTGATTAATTTTCTGCCCTAATATTTCATAAACACCTAGTTGGTTTTGCTTGATTATTATTTGCCCTAATTGGATTGTATAAAAAAATTAGTTGATTTTGCTTAATGACTAGAGAACATAATGAGTCTCTGCAAAATAAACTATTTGACTTTGCCTAAAATTTTCTGATTAAGTGTCGAAAATTGTCTTTAACATGCTTCTACACTGTCATCCATTGTTGTAAAAATCGCTAGGCACTAGTCGGGCGGTGGGGTAGGGCCTAGGCGGGATTAATCGGGGCCTGGGCGGGATTAATCGGGGCCTGGGCGGGATTAATCGGATTGGAATTTTTATATGTAATTTTAAGTTTTTTATATATATACACATATTTTTATATGTAATTTTTATAAAAATGTTCATTTTTAAACCACACCAAAGGTTTTCACCGGAATTTAGCTGGATATTTCAGTTATGCGCCGGAATTTGGCCGGAAATTTCAGGTTTTCGCCAGAATGTTTGCCGGAATCTGGCCGCCTAGGCCCGCCTAGGCGTGATTTGGACCGCCTAGCGATTTTTGGACCGACTAGGCCAAAATTAATCCTTAACGAACCGCCTAGCGACTAATCGGCGCCTAGGCTCGATTTTTACAACACTGCTGTCGTCATATATTATATGTGGTTCAGTCCATTCACCTAACATGGCTGCAACTACTGAAATACACGTATAATACCAAAACACTTTTTTATTTGCATCAAAACAACCATACGATATCAATATATAAGGATATTAAGCAAAAATAATTTCTAAAAAAGGCCTCAAATTTAGAGCTTGCTTTAGCCCCCAAAAAGGCTGAGCCGCCCCTGGCTAACTAGTCAAACATGTCACGTCAGGTCGACTCTATACATGTTTTTCAAATTTGCTGACATATTTTTTATATAAATACAAGTTATAATATTATAATAATATTTTTATTAATAAAAGCAATTAAGTTGATTGTACACATTAACAATACACATACGCACCTAATTTTGACTGTTTCACTATTATTCTTCTTTTGAGTCGTTTGACACTTTGTATATAAACACTAGTTCTAGCAAGCTAATGAGATCAACCCCTAGCTTCCATACCTCTTATAAAAGAAACCAAGTCTCTTGCAAACGGATCATTGCCCAACTCACTATTGTTAACAGTTCGTCTACCTTCACTCTCATTATTATGCTCACTGATCACAAATCGACAAACTGGACATTGGCCACGACTCTTAACCCATGGTACAATACAATTCTCATGAAACATATGATTGCATGGTGTGAGTGTCACCATTTCTCTTGGTTCAAAGTCATCTAAACAAACAACACATCTCTTACCATCTTCATTGTCCCGTGATTTGGCTCTGGAATCATAATCCCTATAATATAGGCTTCTTCGTTGTATTCCTGGATTGTATATCTCTCTCCGAAGCTTATCCAAACCGATATTTTGTTGGTTTTCCATTAATATAGGATCACTACGGCTCATGACTCTTGACCTCGGGTGTGCATTTCTTGGCATAGTGGTGTTGCGTCCTAGGTTTTGCAAGCCAGGTTGAGATCGAACCCTGAAATATCACCCCCGGAGTATTAAAAAACTAGTAATGAAACTTTAGTAGCTACATCTAATAATTAATTCACCTGATAAACTTGATATGTATCTCTAATCATAATAGTTGATAAGATGAGCATGCTAGGTCACATGTTGAGAAACGAGTCAAAACTAATAATATTATGCTAAGAGTCAAAACATGTCACGTTATTTTGACCAACAAATAATTTTTTTTTGTCAAATTTTAAAACATTTTGTATATAAATACTATATAAATGTGATAACAAAAACTATATTATAACAGTAAGGTTTCACTTTATAAATAAAACAATTTTTAACATCGTATACATCAAACAAACACTTTTCATGATTTTTTTTACCCTTTTTAGTGAATTTTTATTTGGTTTAATTTACTAGTTTCTGATAAACCAGATTTCCACCTATAATCTATAAACTCGCTTGGGTACCTAGGTGAGGCAAAGGGTGGCACATATGCTCCGGACCCAAACGGATCCATTGGACCAACGAGACCCTGCAAATTATAAAAGATATGAGTCTTAGCTTTCCTAAAAAAATCTTGTTCACTTGTGTGGTTTTTCGTAGTTGATAAGGAATGAATGTCAGGATTCACATGAGTTTAAGAATCAAAACCAGAAGCACATAATCAGATGGATAGGAGTAACTTACAATTGTAGTGCCAGGACCAAGTGATACGAAAGAAACATGGATCACATGCGAAACATCATCTTCGGGATCATATGGTGCACGCGTATGCAGTGGCCAATAGCTGCCAGCGTTGTTGGTGCGGGTGTTCATGTTAGAAGAGTGGTGGAAGATGGTTGGCATGTGCGTGAGGTTATTATTTGTAGTTGTGAAATTTGATTCCTTACGTTTTCCTGCTTTATTCTCTTATCATGGTGTTGGATGAAGCTGTAACAAAAGTAGTAGTCATTCATGGTGATGGTATCATATTCTTTTTTCATTGTGAAAAATCAACGATTTATATATAAAGGAACAAAATTCATAATTGATTGAGGATATTATAATTATTCTCTCACATTTTTAGTATAAACCTGTATCCCCATTTTAAATCAAGCACAATTGTTTCTAGGCACTTCGGTGGATTGCTTCATTTTTAAAATGTTCAAGATTTTACTATAAAAAATATCCATCATGAATACCAATGGCGAATTGGCCAGTGGGTTTTCCTTCTATGGGTGGTCTTGAGTTCAATACCCTAGAGCATCAAAAAATTGGGCCAGTTAACATCTTGTCACATGAGTCGAACTCGGGTATTTGGGATCCAAAAAACGCCCTTCAAAAAAAATATATCCATCATGAATGAAATACCCGATAAATAACAGTAAAAAAATATAATAAAACTTAAATATTTAGATCAATAATTTGATATGTTGTTTATTTTAACTTAAATGGTACACGCACAACAAATTAATGAAATACTCATAATAATCCAATGGACGGAAAATACTAACGTAAAGATCTATTTTGAAGTTATAGCAAAATCAAACGTCGTAAAACAAATATTTTAGAAAATTTAAGATTCAGATTTAAATACATGATCTTCCTAATTAAAATCATAGTTTAAACTTAAATAGAAATGAAATATAAAGATGAAATTGAGTTTATATGAATTGTAGAAATTTAATTGAGTGAACTTAGGGTTAAATGGGTGATAAATAGAAATTTGAAACAAATAAAAAATGGGAAGTACCAATTAGCGGACCGGGTCGGATCACTGACCAACGTCGCTCACTCTCGACACGCTACCAATACCCACGTTAGACGTTTCTCCCTTCCTTGTAGTGTTTAGAGCATCTTCGGTTTAGAAACTCAAAACCTCCCACAAAACTGTGGTAGCAACACCCACAAACATTAACAAGACAATCTATTTCATCCCCCAAACTTTCTTACACTTTCAAATTATCATCAACTTTTACATTTATTTTTCATAATTGTTTTATTTATCATAATAACTAATTTAGTTTTTAGCTTATATAAATAAATATAATACAATTAAAAATATATATTATATAATTGAGGGAAAATTTTAAATTTTGAAATTAATAAATTTTAAAACACTACATAAACTAATATTAAAAAATTTCATTCCATATTTTTAGAATACCAAAATTTATATTTCATGAAATACGAGTACTTATAGAGTAATTTAGTTTTTTTAGCATTGAGGACATTTATATCCACCTTTTTTCCTTCCATTTTGCCTTTGTTGCTCTCTTTCAATCTTTTATTTTCTCCTTTTGTTGTTTCATTTCGATCTTTGTTTTGCTTTAGATCAACCTTTTTTTGCTTTAGTTCAAGCATTATTTATACTTTAGTGTCAAAACTTGCCACCATTTCCAATATTTTTATAAGCACATCATCAAAAGGTTGAATTTTCTTTTTTTTTTTTTTTAAATTTTTAGCCTTAGCCCTCTTGTTTCCATTAGACGTATCATGGACGTCCTGCATTTCAATGTCATCAACGTTATAATATTTAACAGAAAGGGGAGCATTATCGTTTAAGTTGAAATACGTATTCGCATCAAATGATGTTGTAGCCCTGAAGTAGATGTCTTGCTTCTCTTATGTGAGAGGCTATCATATTGATTCCTCCATTTTGGATTGTATTTGACTAAGTTCCTGTTGGATTTATATAACGTAACATATAATAATATCACTATTGATACATATGATTGTAAAAGGTTACACACTCAATAATTTTATTAAGTACATGTTTAATACGATTTGAATATGAAACCCTGTCAATATTATACATATTAATACATGGTGAAATAACAAAAACTAATAATATAAATTGAAAATATTATTTAGTGAAATAATAAAACTATATAAAGTATGCATGTAGATTTACATTTTATTGCAATTATATTTTATGATTAATTGTTTGTGCATTAATCTAATTAGTTGATGAGCAACTAATCAAGATTACTTGGTTATAATATATGATCTTATAATCTAACTAAACATTTAGTTTTTTTTTAATGGCAGTAATAACATAACACACAAAAAAAACTAGCAAGGCGCTAGTAAGAGTACAGATTACATCATGGAAAATAAACACGAAGACCGACACAAATCTAACCAAATCAAACTATCTTTCTTATCCCAAAATTTAATCCAATTAAAAGAAGAAATTTTAATTTCCTCCATCGTCTTCCAAGGAGAGCAAGTATCCCGTCTAAAAACTAACGATTTAGTTGATCTAGTTAGCTCAAAATGGTTAGTTTTTAGTCAAATGCACAAGACTTAATACATAAAGTACAAGACACCACCTTTTAGCTATTTTGGGAAGGGAACCTATTCCCTTTTCCTCTTGAGCTCCCCAAGAATGAAGAGTTTCACTCAATTGTCTAACATTGAAATCTCCAGATTGATTGGTCAAATATAAGGTTGGTGACATGGACAGGGGCAACCCGTAGGGGTGTTCAAAGTCGGATATCCGAAAATTCGGATATCCGAATTTCGGATATCCGAAATTTTCGGATAGTGGATTTCACTATCCGAATCCGAATCCGAAATTTCGGATATCCGAATTTCGGATATCCGAAAATTCGGATACGGATTCGGATAGTGAAACGGATATCCGAAAATATAAAAAAAATAAAAAAATATATAAAAATAATATTTTTAAATTACAAAAACAATTAAAAACCTTAAAAAACATTAGAAAATATACATATAAAAATATATAAATATAATATATCGGGTTTTGATTCAAATTTTCTTATTTTTAAATAATAAAAAAATTAAAAAAAATAGATAAATATAATATTTCGGATATTCGGATATCCGAACTATCCGAAATATCCGAAAATCACTATCCGAATCCGAATCCAAAAATTCGGATATCCGAATTTCGGATATCCGAAATTTCGGATATCCGAATTTTCGGATAATTCGAATTTTTGGATAATTCGGATTCGGATTTTCGGATAATTCGGGTTCGGTTTCGGATTCGGATTTTTTTGAACACCCCTAGCAACCCGTTAGCATATGAGGCCCAATTTTGGGCCATGGTTTAATATGTTTTGGTTTATAATTAAAAATTGGGCCTTAATCACAAAGAATCACCAACAGTGGAGCGGGAGTGGCGACACTTACGCTGTGTTTTCGAGTTTACTAAAGGGAGAAAAGAAAGGAAAGGTCTTTTCTCTCCAAATTTTTTCAAATTGAGAGGATGAAAATTATGCTTGTTTTTCCTTCATTTCCCTCCATTTCCTTCCTTAAAAAAAACTCTGGAACACCCTCCTCCCATTTACTTTCTTTTCCCCCCTCTTAAAAAAAAACAATGGAACAAGGGTATCATTCCCGTTCCCTTCTTTTCCATCATTTAATGAGACTCAGGAACACAGCGTTAGGGGCTTAAGGCGGCAATTTAGGCGACGACTGAGGGAGAGAGAGAGATCAATCGACGGAAATTGCTTTTTGGAATTGGGACAAAGGAGCATGGGAGATCAATCGACTGGGAGACTTCATAAAGGGAATACATTTATGTTACTCCAGGTTATGACCGTGAAAGTATGAAACACTTGTGAACTTAATGAAGCTCATTCAGACCTAATTCCCAAAATCTTAAGTATTTGGTGATTATATAATTTAAAATTTGCGATTATGTAGATAAATCGAGGCCCGATGCTGTGAGAACAGAACCAACTTTTAGGGACATTAAAGGGCATATGTACTGGAGATTGAAAAGGTGTTCTGAAAATCCCGGTATTCTTCTTCAAGGTGAGATCCAGATGCAGTCTATAAAGATTTTTATTTGTCTTTAAATTTATAATTCCATTAATTGAGTAATTGTAACTACTACTTAACATACAAGTGTAGGAACTAGGGATCATAGTTGACAAATGGTTTGAGTATGATGATGAACAAATGGATTTGATTGAAAAAACATAAATGTCTTGAGGTAACTCTTATTCTCTTCCTTTTATTTTTCTTATTTTTCTAAATGTTATATTACAGACCGTTAAGTGCAGGTTATATCCTGAATGCATGTTTTAAGGCATAAGAAATATCTAAATGGTTTACTAATGTGATAAAATGTTTCCAAAAAATATTCCATCTTGTGAAAGCAACCAAAATGAAAAAAAAATGTTGCATTTTTTTAGGACATTTGGTAGATGACTACTAATAATGTAAGTGGTGTTGTTTTGCAGGTCACGGTTTAGAAAATACTACAAAAACTAGGGGATATGTGTTGTAACATGATAGCTCATTTTGTTGTACCCAGGGGCAATTCTATGTTATGAAGTTAATCTTGAATAGAGAAAAAAATGATTTATTTTATTAATTAGAGTTTATGTTTATAGTATGGGTTCCTAGTTTGAGTTTAATTAGGAGTTAATTTATTTAATTAGTTTAATAGAGTTTGAGGTAGAATAGGTTTGAGTTTAGATTAGTATAAATAGATGGTATGGTTATTGTATTATACACAGTTTTCAATATTAATAAAAAGGGTCGTGGAGAGTTCCACAAAATCATCGTGTTCGTGTGTTTGATTTTGATCCAATTACTCCAATAATTAGTATCAGAGCGAGGTTTGGCGATTGTATTACAAGTGGTAATCGGTGGTAGCTTGAGGCAGAGCTATCAATCGGCGCATCAGGTTAGTTTTACAGCAGCAACAGGTTAGTTGGACTTGTGGCGGCTAGTCTTACTTTTTGGAATAGAACTTTTGAAATTAGCAGGTCTCGAATTTAAAGCAGCAGAAGTACAAGCAGGCCCTTCTAGCCGAGAACAAACAATAAAGGTGGAAGTTTTCATGAACCAAGGTGGGTAAAACAAATTATAGTGAAGAATAAACTATAATTTAGTTTTTAATCAAAGCAGCGGTGTTAGTTTTTTTTTATCGAGTCTTTTTGTTCGTGAAGAATCAAGGAGATACAACCGTGACGGTAATTAAGGTGCTGTGACAGCCGATTGCGAGAAGCGATTAAGAACGGGGTGAAAAAAAAACGGTTGTGTGAAACAATCGTGTTTGATGTGAAAGCAAGTTCGTGAAGAACTGATCCGTGAAGGAATCGGGTGACCTGTGTGAAGAAATCAAGGCGAGAAACTAACCGGTGAGACGCCGTTTAAAACTAGCGTGAAAGTAAAGCAAGGAAGAACCGTGTGACGCAGAAGAAGTAGAATCAAGAAAAGATGGCGGATGGTACGGTTGCACAAGTTCGTGAACCGAGAAATGTGACGTTGCAATGCCCGAAGTTGACGTCGACCAATTACACCGCATGGTCGATTATGATGGAGAAAATCATGGTGGCTAATGGTCTACAAGAGGCCATAGATCCTGTGACGGGAGGCAAAGTGGATGTTAAAAGGAAGTTCACGGCAAAGGCAATGATATACCAATCAATACCCGAAGACATTCTTCTTCAAGTTGCGAAGCACACAGAACCGAAAGACGTGTGGGAGGCAATCCGCATTCGGTATTTGGGTGCAGATCGTGTTCAAAAGGCTCGCTTGCAAACACTTCGAAGTGAATTGGAGATGTTGAAGATTAAAGATACCGAAACAATTGATGTGTTCACGGGGTAAGTTAAGTATGTTACAATCGAAGTACAAGAGTCTCGGATCTTTACTTGAGGATGAGGTTATGGTGAGGAAATTTCTGAATTCTATGCCAAAGAAATATTTACCAATCGTCGCTTCAATTGAGCAATACTCGGATATCGAAACCATGGCGTTTGAAGAAGTCGTGGGTAGACTGAAAGCTTATGAGGAGAGGGTAAAATCCGAAGATGAAATTGAAGATACGCAAGGTAAGTTGTTGTTCACTCGTGATGAGGAACAAGTTAAACCGAGAAACGATAGTAATTATCGTCAACAAGGCCATGAAGGTCGTGGATGGGTTAACCGTGATGGTCGAGGTCGTGGTAGAGGCCGAAGTTGGGGAAGAGGAAGGGGTCGTGAGAATCGATCCGGTTCAAGTTCAAGCGGTGACCAACAAGAACAAGTAGGAGGACGAGATAAGTCACAAATTCAATGTTATCGGTATGATGAGTTTGGTCATTTTGCGTGGGAATGTCCAAAGGAAAAACCAAAGTACGCGGAAGCACCCGAACTCATAAAACATTGGTAGCACCCGAACTCATAAAACAGTCGGGATGACGAACCAGAGTACATGAATACATGGTCAAGGATGCAACTACAAAAATTTCAATTATTGTAACCCTAAGCCATTCAACGAAAAGAAGGATGCCATTGCAACCTTACAGTGGATCGCATCCATGGAAGAGGTGATAAAGATGAGTGAATGCAGGGCAGACCAAGCGGTAAAATTTGCCGCACATTCTTTTGAAGAAGAAGCTCTTTACTGGTGAGAATCAGTCAAACATACGAAGGGAGAAGCTGTGATTGATAGGATGACTTGGGAGGATCTCAAGTCTTTAATTGTAAAGAGGTATTGTCCACAAAATGCTGTGGACAAGATTGAAGATGAATTTCTGAAGTTCGAAGCCGGAACCATGACTCATCAGGAATACACAACCAAGTTTAATGAGATGGCCAAATTAGTGCCACATTTGGTTACTCCCGAATCAAGATGAGTCAAATGTTACATTCAAGGTCTTCCTCCTAAGGTTCGTACCTTAGTAAAATCCACCGCACCTAAGATAATAGATTTGGCGGTTGAAAAGAGCGCGGTAATTTCGATGAGGTGGCAGCCCAAGAGCCATCGAAAATTGATCATAAGAGGAAACCTGAAGAAGTTGTTTTCAAGTTTAAACCGGGAAATAGTAAATTTCCCAGAAGAGGAGGGTTTAATCCCAACCCAGATAGAACTGCCTAGGGAATAAAGTGCCAGACTTGCCAGAAGTTTGGACACTTGGCAACCCAATGCCCGAATGTTAAGTGCTTTAACTATAGAGAAATAGGGCACTATAGGACTTCTTTTCCTAAACCACCAAAACAGAGAATATGTGGTCAGAATAAAGGAACCGGATGAGTGTTCGTTTTAGGAAGCGGAGATGAACAGAAAAATAAAGCTAAGGAGGTAGCAGGTACTTTCTTAGTTAATAAAATTTACGACAAGAATTTATTTGATACAGGGGCGAATAGAAGTGTTGTTTCATATGCGTTCACCCCATATTTAGGTGTAAAACATATTCCGCTTATTCATGCCTATGTCATTGAAATAGAAAGTGGCGAACAAATTAGGATAACCGAAACATACCCTGATTGTGTCATCAATTTTGGTGACGATGAGGTGTTAGTTACACTAATGCCAATGAATATGAATGAATATGAGGTTATCCTAGGGATGGATTGGTTAAACCAATATCATGCCCAGATTGATTGTGACCAGAGAATGGTCAAGATTAAGAAACCAGATGAAACTAGTTTAATAATACATGGTGATAGTGAGACCAATAAGATTGAAATTATTTCTATTGTAAAAGCTAAGAAAGAATTAATTAAGGGAAACGATATATTCTTAATTCATGCTTTGAATGTTAAACCCAAAAACCAGATTTAGAATATTCCCGTAGTCTGTGATCACCCGGATGTTTTTCCGAAAGAATTACCCGGTCTTCCACCTGATCTTCAGATCAAGTTTCGAATCGAACTCATTCCTGGAGCTAAACCTATTGCAAGATGTCCTTATCGTCTAGCTCCTTCTGAATTAAAAGAACTGATGAAACAAATCCAAGAACTCTTAGACAAAGGGTTCATTCGTCCTAGCACTTCACCTTGGGGAGCACCAGTACTATTAGTTAAAAAGAAAGACGGGAGCATGTGGTTGTGAATTGATTATTGGGAACTGAACAAACTAACTGTGAAGAATAGATATCCATTGCCTAGAATAGATTATCTGTTCGATCAGCTACAAGGAGCCAAGTACTTCTCAAATATCGATCTTAGATAAAGATATCACCAGTTAAAGGTTCAAGAAGAAGACGTACCTAAAATAGCTTTCAGGACCCGATAGGGTCATTATGAATTCCTGGTCATGTCATTTGGACTAACAAATGCCCCTGCTGCATTTATGGACCCGATAAACCGAGTTTGTAAACCATTCCTTAATAAATTTGTTATCGTTTTCATCGATGATATTCTTATCTACTCCCAAAGTCAAGAAAAACATGCTGAACACCTCAGGATCATCCTGGAAACCCTAAGAAAAGAAAGACTGTACGCTAAGTTTTTCAAATATGAATTTTGGAAACGAGAAGTACAATTTCTTAGACACGTTATAAACAAGCATGGAATCCAAGTGGACCCAAGTAAAATAGAAGTTGTTATGAAGTGGGAACCCCAAAGACTCCAACAGAAATCAGAAACTTCCTTGGATTAGTTGGATACTATAGAAGATTTATTCAAGACTTCTCCAAGATTGCTACACCTTTGACTGCTTTGACTCAGAAAGCAGCAAAATTTGAATGGGGCACAAAACAAGAAGAAGCGTTTAATATTCTCAAAGATAAACTAAGTCATGCAACAATCTTAGCACTACCCGAAGGAGATGATGATTTTGTCATTTATTGTGACGCTTGCCGAACTGGTCTGGGTTATGTGTTGATGCAACGAGATAAGGTTATTGCTTACGCATCACGCCAACTGAAACTTCATGAAAAGAACTATACCACACACGATCTAGAACTTGGTGCCATAGTGTTTGCTCTAAAGATCTGGAGAAACTATCTGTATGGTACCAAATGTATGATATATTCAGACCACAAAAGCCTCCAACATATTTTTAATCAGAAGGATTTAAATATGAGGCAAAGGAGGTGGATGGAACTCATCAACGATTATGACTGTGAAATTAAATGCCATACCAGGAAGGCAAATGTAGTAGCAGATGCTTTAAGTAAGAAGGAACGAAGCCAATCAATTAAAGTAAAAGCACTACGGTTAGACCTAAAGTTAGACTTAATGGAACAAATCAAGAAGAACCAACCAAGAGCCTTGGAGGAAGGAAATATCAAGAATGAACGTATGGTTGGAAAACAGAAATTGCTATCTAAAGGAGATGATGAAATCATGAGATTCGAGCAAAGGATCTGGATTCCAAAGCTTGGAAATATTCAAGAAAAGATTTTAGGTGAAGCACACAAATCAAGATATGCCATGCATCCTGGTGCAAACAAAATGTACAAAGATCTGAAGACTCATTACTAGTGGCAAACATGAAGAGATCCATAGCCCAGTACATAGACAAATGCTTGACTTGTTTGCAAGTTAAATCTGAGCACCATAAACCAGTCGGGCAGTTACAGCAAATAGAATTACATGCTTGGAAGTGGGATCACATTACTATAGACTTCGTGACTAAATTACCCAGAACTCAGAAAGGACATAATGCCATATGGGTCGCGGTCGATAGACTGACCAAATCAGCTCATTTTATACCTATCAATGAAACATACTCTATGGATAAGTTAGCCAGGATATATATCAATGAAATTGTAAGCCACCATGGCATACCACTGTCTATTATTTATGATAGTGACAGTCGGTTCACATCTTGATTTTGGATGAGTTTTCAAAAAGAATTGGGAACTCGACTAACCATGAGTACTGCATATCACCCACAGACCAACGAGCAAAGTGAACGTATAATTCAGACTCTTGAAGATATGCTAAGAGCTTGTATTATTGATTTCAGAGTTATTTGGGATAATCACCTACCGTTGATCGAATTCTCCTACAACAACAGTTATCACTCAAGTATCAAAGCTGTACCATTCGAAGCACTATATGAAAGGAAGTGCAGAACTCCTATATGTTGGACTGAAATAGGAGACAATCAATTATTTGGACCAAAAATTTAACAGGAAACAACAGATAAGATAGTCCAGATTAAACAACGGTTGAAAGCAGCTCAGGATCGTCAGAAAAGTTATGCTGACAGACGACGACGACGACCATTAGAATTCCAAGTTGGAGATTATGTGATGTTAAAAGTTTCACCTTGGAAAGGTATTGTAAGGTTCAGGAAACGAGGGAAGTTAGGACCAAGGTATATCGGACCTTATAAGATCATTGAAAGAATCGGAGTAGTAGCTTATAAATTAGATTTGCCTAAAGATTTACAAAAAAATCACAATACGGTTTCACATATCTTGCTTACGCAAATGTTTAGCCGATCCAAATCAGGCTATTGCACTAGACGATGTACATGTGGACGACAAACTTCACATTATTGAACAACCGATCATGATTCTGGATACCCAGGAGCGAAAATTAAGGAAGAAAATTATACCAATGGTGTTGGTCCAATGGCAAGGACAGATTGGAGCCGACAAGACTTGGGAATTAGAGGAACAGATGAAAGTTAAATACCCTCATTTATTTACCTCTTAATTTCGAGGACGAAATTTCTTAAAGGAGGGAAGATTGTAACACCCCGAAAATCCCCTAAGGAAATGTAGGATTAAAGTTTCCAATTTTCATAAGTTCAGGGGCTATAATGAGAACATTCAAAATTCAAGGATCAAAAATGAAAAATTGGGAGAAACGACCTGTAACGGACTGTCACCGGCCATAACGGTTCGTTACGCATCATGACGGAACATCACCCGTCATGACGGTCCGTGCCGCAATACCGGAGGCGGTTGTAAAGTTTCTGACACGTGTCTGATGACTCAACCTCGTAACGGACCGTCACGAACCATAACGGTCCGTTACATGGTCAGGAAGTGCGTAGCCGCCAAGTCAAGGCGTGACGGACCGTCACGCCTAGTAAATGTCCGTCACGGACCCAAACTTTTCCCTATAAATAGATGGTCAAGCTGAATCCATTTCACACACTCTACTACAAACACATACTCTCTGGAGTTTCAATCCCGAGATCCGGTTCACGTATGAGAGTTTGGTTTCCAACATTTTCGACTTCAAACTGCCGTAGATAGTACTGAGGTAAAGTTCTGACCTACTATTAAGCTTTGGTTATGCATCCTTAAACTAGAATTATATAAATTAAGTAATGTCATTATATCTAGGAACTCCGCGCGAGGTGTTTGCCATATTACTGATTCATTAAACCGAAATACTGTCCACGTGAGTTCCTAAACAGTGATGCATGAACCCAATCATGACCTTGTCTGGCATGATTGATTTATGAAAACATGTTGAGTATCTTGTGTAGGTCCTAGGAGCCTCGTCGCGCAGCGGAAATACATGGACATGTTCAGTGATTTTTGTGGGAACAACGAAGAACGAGACAGAGAGAAACACGAATATAAAGAAGATAATCAACACAAAAATGATACGTAATCCATAACAACGAAGTCATCTCACATTACATACCAAAGAAGTACACATCTCTCGTCTACGCTTACCTCCCGACCTAGTTCCCAGAAGTTCCACCTACAAATGAAGACAAGTCTTCTATTTATAGGGGCAGGAACACTACATGCGTACAGGGTTTGGTCATGCGTACTTGACAAGTATACAAGACCAAACTGGTGAACAAGCTATGTATATATGAACACCCTCCTGCGTATTAGCCTAGTACACCGATACATAGAATTTAATCTATAGTTACTAAAAATGCTTCTACAGACTCCCTCTTAACTATAGCATCAAATTCTATCTATCACTAACACTGATAATCATCAGTTTACAAAGAATGTCCTAACAGACTCCCTCTAAACTAATGACATCACGTGTCTTCTGGCGAGACTTGATCTTCTGGCATTCCACTTGAGATCTTCAAATCTTCAAATTCAGTCTTCAGTTGCCGAGTGATGAAATACCCGACTCCCTCTTAACTGTAGCTTTCAGTGTAGACCAAACCAAGTGCTTCAATAAGAACCAACTAACCCAACACAATTCATTGTAGTTCATCCTCTCAGCAGTAGCAACCTCCACCCTGACTTAGAATTCCCCCAAATCAGCTGGCATATGATAGAGAGTTTGAATTTCCAATAACCTGCATCAAACTAATCAGCTCCCATAGGAATTCCAGTAAGATAAACTTTAGTCTTCATACCAGATGTGTCCAACTCTATCGTGTATCTTCACGAGTCAACCAAATTCCTGAAGATGTTCATTTCCAATTTCCCCTTTCAATGTAAGCTTCTCCTGACTAGACCAGAAACAAGGGAACGTTTCCTATCCCGCCGACAAATGATAAAAGGTTCCATCTTCAACTAATAATCCAACGAATATCGAGCTTTATCTTGAAAACACATGATAGAATCAAACACAAAATCATGCTCAACAGTGATCATCCTGAATCCAAAGTACAACATTCTTCAATTAGATCTTCATTCTTGGTTAACACCTCCTAATCTGTATACATTCACCATGGCGTGAAGTTCCATAACTAGGTTGTCTATCTGGCATTCCGCCCATATCCCAACTAAGAAATCCCATCATAATTGAATCACATCAAATCTTGAACACAGGCTTGACCAATGAGCACGAAAAATATAGTTTACACGAGAAATCACGGTTGATGATACATCCCCCTATTTCTCTGTAAACTATGACCAGCTTCATCATCACTTTACTCAAATCCTCAAAAAGCACAACTAGCCAACTCCAGGATTTTATTCTTTTATTCCTTTGCAAAGATCCAAAACAGCAAATTCTTGGGTTCAAGTTATTCCAATATTCATCCCCTATTAAAGAAGTATCTCGGATACTCGTAGCCTACATATTCAGGTTTGAATACCTAAACAAGATGATTCTTTTTCTGAAAGACCCAAAGCAGCCACATCTTCACAAATAGAACGAGACGTTTAGCCGATGATGACCCAATTGCTCCCATTAGTTCAACATTCATACCCTAATAAATAAGTATCCCGGATAATTGTAGCCTACATTTTCAGGTATGGACACTTAAACAATGTATGACAAGTGGTATCATCCAACAAAAAACACGTACTTGTTTCGCCAAGCCACATCGTATACAAATTCTGGTCCGGAAAAACCAAAATTACTATCTTCTCAAAAATGGCCCGAAACACGCGTACATCCTTAAAAAGTTTGGCCAAGAAAAGTTTTCCAGCCAAAAAATCTCGTCCATGTTTCACCAAGGTCCCGGGAGCCTCGTTGCGCAACAGAAATACACGGACCTGTTCAGTGATTTGTGTGGGAACAAAGAAGAACAACACATAGAGAAACACGAAGATAAAGAAGAGAATCAACACACAAATGATACGTAATCCATAACAACGAAGTCATCTCACATTACATACCGAAGAAGTACACATCTCTCGTCTAAGCTCACGGTCCAGGGGAGGGAGAGCTCATCCCGCCCGGACACCTCTCGACCTAGTTCCCAGAAGTTCCACCTACAAATGAAGACAAGTCTTCTATTTATAGGGGCTGGAACACTACCTGCGTACTTGTCTAAGTACGCAGGGTTTGGTCATGGACCAAACTGGTGAACAAGCTAAGTACGCAGGTTCACCCTCCTGTGTACTAGCCTTGTACACCGATACAGAGAATTTAATCTATAGTTACTAAAACATGCTTCTACATCTTGAAACAATTGCACCGATTGTTTGTATATAACGCATTGTAAGCGTTTATTGTGTTTCACTTGCCTGTGGAACGACATGTTTAACAGGAGCCGTGGAATGGTCTTTGGTTAAATATATACTGAATGATTATTCATAGTTGTTTATGAATTTGGGTGTTGAAGCCCATGAATGTATTCAAGATACTTTGGGGGCTCATTTTAATAAACTATTTTAGTTTATGAATTCACCAGCTTTATGCTGACCCATGTTTTATCAAATGTTTTGAACGCATCACAGTAAGTCATTAGACAAGACATTTCCAGGACTAGAATGAAACGATGAACGATCCAGACGATGGGCATGCCTGAAACTATAAGTCCCGAATGATATGTTCCTTTTTAGGAACGATGATAAAATGTCATGTAACATTTAGATTCCACGAATGTAAATAATGTTTTGATGAAATGAAAGATGATATTTTAGTTTCCGTTGTATGTTTTGATATCAACATCACAGTAACTAGAAGGCGACCTTCTGACCGGTATGTAGCTATCTGACAAACAGAATGTTCTGTCTAAGGAAAGTTAGGTGTATAAATCTCTCATGATTCCGTCATTCTTTCCTGTGAATATGTCTGTTGGAGGTACTACTCTGGTTAGATAACTGTCCTGTGTTACGGGTGTGACAAATATATCGAACTATATCTAATAGAGTTTGATTTCTCCTCTAAGACACACCATTAAGCTGCGGTGTTCCAGGTGGAGTGAGTTGAGAAATGATCCCACATTTCTTAAGATGTTCGTCAAACTCTTGACTAATATATTCACCACCTCGATCAGATCAAAGCATCTCAATCGTTCTACCTAGTTGATTTTGTACCTCGTTCTGGTATTGTTTGAACATTTCATGTTTATGCTTCATAAGATAAACATAACCATATCTACTGAAGTCATCAGTAAATGTGATGAAGTATCTCTCTCCACTCCTAGATATTGTTCTGAATGGACCACATACATCAACATGCATGAGTCCTAACAGATCGTTAGCTCTTTGACCGATACCGATAAAAGGAGCTTTGGTCAACTTACCACTTAAACAAAATTCACAATCATCAAAAGACTCATGACCTGTGGAATTCAAAATTTCTACAGTCTTGAGTTTCTTTACGCAATTTTTGTTTATGTGTCCTAGTCGACAATGCCATAGATACATATAATTGAAATCTAATTTCGTACATTTAGAGGAGATGTTGTATAATGCGTTATTATCATGGACCTCTATCTCATAGATTCCATTATAAGGCTTTGAAGTAAAATAAAACAAATCATTCAAACACGCCGAAATAAAATCACCACCAAAGCATATTTAAATCCCTGTTCTCGTAAAGCGGAGACCAAAACAATATTCCTAGTCAAACTATGTATGTAGCAAACACTGTTCAAAACAAGTTCACCATTAGAAGGAAGTAAAAGAACATATTCCCCTACAGCCTTCACCGCGACTCTTTGTCCATTTCCCACATGGAGCTCCAAGTCGCCATGCTTCAGCTTCCTAACCTTCCTTAGTCCCTACAAATCATTACAAATGTGAAAACCACATCCAGTGTCAAACACCCAAGATTTGCTAGATGATATGCCCTAAATTATACATGTTTGACATGCATAATAATTCCCATATTATGGTACTAATTGACTAATAACCTTGCAAATTATACTTAAAGCGTTTATATTTCAAAATTATAGGTTATTCGGTGTCCCAAGATAAACAGAGCAAAAACCAGCTTCAAACATGAAAAAATCAAGCTTTTGGAGGACTAAACCTGAGCATTGACCCCCAAGAAGTCAAACCAGGTCAACATAAGTCAAACCAGTAGCTAAAAGACAAAACTGGGAAGCAAATAGGGGATGCACGGCCGTGTATCCTATTGCACGATCGTGCAATGCCCTACTTGCTCCCCAAGGCTCTGGTACACTATCCCGTGTTCCCTGTTTGATTCCCGAGGTATTTGCATGCCCGTGCAATCCAATGCACGGCCGTGCATTGCTCATTTTGAGGCTTATAAATAGATGGCTTGAGTTCTTGGTTTGATACACCAAAACACACCCATCCATACCTCAAGAACACACCAGGGACATCTTATTTCTTAGTTAGAGTAGAGAGTAGAGGGGCTCTTCCTCCTTGTTCTGCAATAGGTGAGCCTACGAAACTCAACGTTATGCTAGTTAGTATGGCCATTCGTGGCTAAACTTCTTGTATTGCTAGGGTGAAGATGATGTTTGGTGCATGTTAATGTTTGACGTATTAATCTAATGGTATGTTTTTGTCTTTAATTATTCGTCCTTAAAACCACCATTTGTTGGGCTTTTATTATTGTCTAAATCCGTCTTTATATTTGTGAGTGTTCTTGATTTTAAAACGTAAGATCATAAAACCTTTTTAATCAAACTTCTTTTGAAACTTGTACGTCTTTATACAAGCAGAGATTGATAAGCCAAGGCTTGGTCAACATTACTAAGGTCGTACGTCTTTATACGAACTTCTTATGCGACCAAGAATTGGTGAACTCATGCTGGGAACGGTAAGTCTTTATACTTGGTCCTATTGTTACACCGCCTACCGGTTAGCAAAATATAATCACCTATTTAACCTTAATACAAAGCATTTACGTTCGATGTCTTAAACCAACCCGGAGATGACCATTCGAAGGGTTGAGGGTAACTGTTGTCCTTAACGGGAGGCACTACCATTTTAATTTAAAGATTTTAATTCGTGAATCAAATGTCGTGAGGACGAGGCTCTAGCGCTGACCCGGGTCACAAGTTTGTAGTACTCATAACACTGGATTAGTCAACTTAACATTATCTCGTACCAAGCTGATTCGAAGCCCAAAGCGATACTCTTCGTGACCTGATCATTTACAAGATATTTACGTTCCTGCTATTTACTATTCTGTTCGTTACATTTCTGTTACACACTTCACGCACGTTTTTACTTTTATGCTATTTACTTTACCGTAATTTACTTCTATGTCATTTACTATTCCGCTTCACAAGCACACAAAACCCACTTACTAATTAATTTGGCTAAACGATAACAAAAGTTGAGTACTGGAACTCGACCGTGTCCATTGGTTCAATACTTGATTCTTACCTAGACTATATTACGTTGCGATAGGTACACTTACTTATTGTATGTGTTTTTAAGTTAAAGTAATTATAATTTTATAAATTTAAAACCTAATCTCGTAAAACCATAGTAAAAATATATTATATTTTTATATATTAAAAACGACACATCAAGTTTTTGGCGCCGTTGCCACGGACACGGTGATTTCAAAATAAATCGAGTTAACGGATTGGCCTTTTTAACCTTAACGTTTATTTGTATGGTTTGTTTTGATTGTTCTTTACAACAACTTTCATGGATGACAACTACAAGGGTTGTTATGAAGGATATCAATACGACTATGAGTACCACTATTCGGAGGTTTGGTGTGAGATCTGTTGTAACATCCCAAAAATAGTAAATAAATAAACAATAACGCAAGCGGGATTGAATCATTGAAAACTAAAGACGAAAAGAATGGAATGAAAATTGATGGGCATGGGCTCGGCTCCAACGGGCCGAGAGAAGCCCTTGTATATACGGATCAAGGCAGCCCTCACTCTCCTTCACCACCCCAATTGCGCAAATTTAGAGAGAGAAAGCTCTGGAATCAAGCTCAAAGTCTCGGGAATCACCACTCCACATCGCAGGAACATTTAGCAAAAAAGAGGAAACGAAAACAGGTAACTTTCATGCTCGAATATGAGTTTTTAGTTAAGAAATGGGTTTTAGGGTTCTAATGGGTTTTGAATCAAAAGACGACATTTTTACGTATGAAAACGCATAAAAAGCATGTGTCTAGCCTCATGGAAGCTATATACAAGTTCTGAACATAAAAAGATCGAAGCTTGAATCAAAAGCGATGAAGTTGATGAAAATCTGATGCGTCGCCCGTAAAGTTGGATGAATGGGCCGAAAACTATTATCGACCGAAAAGTGTTTCTGACATCTAATATTTCGATCAGAATAATTCGATCAAAAAGTGTCTTGGACATCATGATTTCGATCAGAACATTTCGATCGAAAAGTGTCTTGGGTATCATAGATTTCGGTCAAAAAAGTGATTCGAACCTCAAAGATTTCGGGCAGTACATTTCGACCGAAAAGTGTTTTAGGACAAGGAGTTTTCGATCAAAAGACTGGGGAATACAGAATCTTTCCATGTGAATAGTTTCTGGTCGAAATAGATTTCGGGCATAGGGTTTCGACCAAAGGACTTGTTATTAATTTAACTAGTTGTAATCCTTAACAGATTCCTTAGCATCCACCTATCTTGAAGTAATTATCAAGTGAGAGAAACTATAAAACAATCAGGTGAATTCTATGTGCCCACTTCTATGTTATGTGCAAATCATTTTAAATGTTTTGGGGTGAATTATATACACTAAATGAATAAATGCTATGAATGCCAATGTGATCATACGTGATATACAAATATGTATATTTATATATATATGAAAATGAATTATGAACAAAGAATGAAACGTATGTTTACAAAGAATGAATGAAAGAATGGCATAACGTAAATGAATGAAATCTTGCTTTATAATTATATATATTGCATGTTATGAATGTATGTATACGTTATGGACAGAAACGAAGCTAACGGCTACTACGGTAGACGTACGACCACTTGACTATTATGCAGCCAGAAAGGAAAGTCTAGAAAGGTAGACTAAATAATGGCCACTACAGTGGAGTAAGTCCCTAAATCGATGCACGGCTGTATAATTAGTTCAAGTGGGAAACGGATGCCTTAGGGCAGACGGGCGAATATGACGGACTACGACGGTAGGACGGTTAAGACGGACGGCTGAAGGTTGGCCGGACGGCTTTAAGTGGACGGTTTCTAGGACCGGGCGAGTAAAAGGGCTACGACGGTAAAAGACGGGTTGATCACCCTTATGTATATGACCAATGAATGTCAAGGAAAGCAAAGGTGAATACATATCTATGTAATCACATATGAATGATGAAAGAAAAGTAAAAGTTATGAATACGTAATTATGTATTCGCGTATGAATGATAAATGAAGACAAAAGATGTGTAAAGGTGTATTATATATATATATATATATATACATATATATATATATATACATATATATATATATATATATATATATATTTACTTATCAAGAAATAATGTGTATGCCTGATTGATTAAAACTAGAACTCACCAGCGTTAGTTGACTTTTAGTATACATTTCAGGTAAAGAAAGGAAGGGTCGTGCGAAGGCGTGATGTTTACCCGGCAAGCAACTGACATCCCACTTTTATATATGTTAAGACAATGTTATGTTTTTAATTGTTAAAACTTCCGCTGTTATGTTATGTTATGTTATGAATTCGAATGATGTTTGCTTCCGCTACTCTCGAATGTTTTTAATTTAAGTTTAGTATTTATGACTATGTTTATGAGTAAATCCAACAAGTGAGGTTACCCGAGAAAGGGGCCTTACAAGTTGGTATCAGAGCAATAGTTTGAGAGATTCAGACATCCCTAAATGTCTGGACTCAAGCTGATTATGGGACCAACGCACGGATGTCAGTATGGGTAACCAACACCAACGCCAACACGGTAAGTAAGTACTAAAGTTAATGCACTTAGATAAGAATATATACCTTAACTTAGAGCAAATAGATGTCAATGTCACAATCGATTTGAAGAGTTTTGAACCCGAAAAGCAATGTAAATTAGTAATCACAAACCGGTCACTGTAATTTAAAATTTACCTTGCTCGTACTGTTCTAAACTATGATCTGAAGAAATGACATTGATGTATTCCCTTTACAACTATCAGGAAATTAGAAACTATGGCTGGTAGAGGAAGAAGTTGACGCCGAGGCGGTCGTACTGGCCGATTCGGTAGGCCTTCATTGAATTAAAGACGTGAGGAAGAAGAGAGTGTGCATGAGGAACACACTGAGAGTGTGCATGAAACTAATGTGACCCCACTTGGGGAGGGCAATCAAGGATCTCTACAGCTGGAACCTGAAGTTAGGGATGCTATTGCCCGACCTACTATCCGAGGCACTAAAGAAAAGCAAAGAGGAGGATGAAGGGAACCACGAAGAGAAAATGTATGATAGTGATGGTGATGAAGTAAAGGTGGGACTGAACACCCGTGGGTGTACCTACAAGGGTTTTAAAGATGGTGACCCGCCTAAGTTTGATGGTAACAAGGATTCGGTGGCTACGTTTGAATGGATTGAGAGGATGAACGAGGTAATCAACATAAGCGAGTGTCGACCTGACCAGGCTGTTAAGTTTGTGGCTCACTCTTTCCCCAATGAGGCACTGAGTTGGTGGAGGAACATTCAAAGGACTAAGTCGCCAAACGCTCTCAACAGGATGACTTGGGAAGACCTGAAGAAGCTCATAATCCAAAAGTTCTGCCACAGAACGAGATTGATCGTGTGGAAAATGAATTCCTAAACTTCAAGGCTGGCAGCAAGACTCACCGCCAGTATACTTCTAGGTTCAATGAACTGGCTCAACTAGTACCCCACCTGGTAGAAACTAAAGATCGTCTGATCAAATACTATGTTAAGGGGCTGCCACAGCGGGTCCGTGTTCATGTGAAATCTAACCTGCCCTCAACCTTCGAGTCGGTACTGAATCTGAGCGGAATCATCTACGATGATTATGCCAATGAGGACCCGACACCCGAGACACAAAAGAGAAAGTGGGAGAACCCGTCTAGAGGCATCGGAAAAGGGAATGTATCAACTGAAATTAAGAAACCAAGGTCAGATGAATATGAAACTTGTAAGAAATGTGGAAGGCAGCATCCTGGCGAGTACCGAATCGGCTCCACCACATGCTATAAGTGCGGGAAGCCGGGGCACTTCTCCCGAGAATGCGTAAAAGACGTCAAGTGTCAATTATGTGGATTTTTTGGACATCTGACAAAGAACTACAGTAAGGCCGGCCAATCTGGTTCGGGAAAAGAGAAGGAACAGGAATAGCCAAAGGCAAGCACTCAGGCCTATGCCTTAACAGAGCAAGAAACAAGAGGAAACCCTGATGTCGTGTCAGGTACGTTTCTAGTAAATGATGAACATGTTGCTATTTTATTTGACTAGGGCTAGCAAAAGCTTTATATCAAATGCCTTTAGTCGTAAACTAGATTGCACTATTGACACCATAGTGAAGGCCTTTAGCGTACAAACCGCTGTTGGTAAAAATTCGGCGGTATTTCAAGTGACCGAAGATTGCGTAATAGAAATAGAGGGTCATAAGTTTCCTTCCAAAATATTCCTTCTGACCTTAGGAGGATTTGATATAGTATTGGGTATGGATTGGTTAGCTGCCAACGAAGCTCAAATCATATGTAAACGAAAGATGATACACCTCAAAGCTACTGACGACAGCCCAATTACGGTTTACGGGGATTGGAATGGTACGATGCCAAACGTCATCTCAATGATCAAGGCCGAAAGTTACATGAGGCGCGGTTGCGAAGCTTATCTGACATATGTTATTGACGATAGAATGAAAACAAAAGAGCTTAAAGATGTACCCGTGGTGTGAAACTTTCCAGAAGTGTTCCCAGATGACCTACCTGGCTTGCCACCCGATCGGGAAATAGAATTCCAGATTGACTTACTGCCAGGAGCTGAGCCCGTTGCCAAAGCCCCTTACCGATTGGCTCCATCAGAAATGAAAGAATTGACATCTCAACTAGAGGAATTAATAGAAAAAGGATTTATAAAACCGAGCATCTCACCATGGGGCGCTCCAGTATTATTTGTAAAAAAGAAGGACGGTAGGATGCGAATGTGCATCGACTACCGTGAATTAAACAAGAGAACAGTAAAGAACAAATATCCACTACCTCGAATTGACGACCTTTTTGACCAATTACAAGGCGCGAGTTGGTTCTCAAAGATCGATCTTAGATCGGGTTACCATCAGTTGAAAGTAAGGGAGGAAGATGTACCGAAAACAACGTTTCGCACACGGTATGGGCATTATGAGTTCCTCGTGATGTCCTTTGGTCTAACCAATGCACCTGCAGCATTCATGGACTTAATGAATAGAGTATGTCGACCAATGTTGGATCGGTCTATGATAGTCTTCATATACGACATCCTCATTTACTCAAAGAACGAGGGTGATCACCACTGTCATTTAAAGGAAGTCTTGGAGATCCTAAAGCAAGAGAAACTGTATGCCAAGTTCTCCAAATGCGCGTTCTGGCTTAGAGAAGTCCAATTCCTAGGTCACATGATAAACCCAAACGGTATTATGGTAGATCCTGCAAAGATCGTAACAGTAAAGGAATGGAAAGTTCCGAAGACGCCAACGGAAATACGAAGTTTTCTGGGATTGGCAGGTTACTATCGGAGATTCATTCAGGATTTCTCAAGAATAGCCTCGCCATTGATAAAGCTAACAGGTAAGGAAGAGAAGTATGAATGGGGACCAAACCAAAGAAATGTGTTCGAAGAACTAAAGACACGATTAACTCAAGTTCCAGTCTTGACCCTACCTAAAGGGAATGAAGACTGGGTAGTCTACTCTGATGCTTCGGGTCAGGGATTGGGTTGTGTGTGTAGGTCCTCATGGCGCGTCTACGGATCGATCTCGTGATAAGACATGACGTTTACTCGGAGTGCGGAATCCAACGAGTCAATGTTTATACACATAAAAGACAATTCACACAAGCAAGTAAATAACCTTCTCAATTCGTATTTCAAATAACAATGATGTTTACAGACTCAATCGGACTTCTCTGATCTAATCTCTCTAGTTCGTTTTGACTGACTCTGTAAACACATATATATAACCAACTGACCTGATATAAGCGAACTTATTAAGTTCGCCTCTAACAGCTTAAGCGAACTTAACAAGTTCGCCTTAGTTATACCTAAGCGAACTTATTAAGTTCGCCTCTGATAGACCAGGCGAACTTAACAAGTTCGCCTCTAGACTATACTTGTAAAACACTTGGAGACTTTTGACATTTACATAACAAAAACATAAAGACATAAAATCTAACTATTACAAGCTTTTGTCATTACAATCTATGTCCTAACAGACTCCCCCTTGACAATAGCTTGATCTACAGTCTTCAGTCTTTATCTTGAACTCTTCCAGTTATCCGGTAGTCTGCTGCCAGCATGCACTCCATATCTTCTGCATATCTCCAAAACTCTTTTGTATTGTAGACCCTGTTCTCTCCAAACATCAGTGTACATGATCTCATTCTTTCGCAACGTCCTCTGATCTTTCTTTGAAAAATTAATAAGATTCATTGCGTCATAGAAACACACAATGACCTTATTATCTTTATCTTCAATCCTTGCTTCACCAGTATTAACATCAACATACCACCATTTCATATTCCCAAGAAAGTCTTGAGGAGTCTTCTTTAATGGTATCTTGTGAATAGCACGCACTGGTTTATACTTGTATCTCCAGGTCACTTTCCCAGTCTTTGGATCTGTGTTCTTCACTCTCTTTCCCTTTTGTGGTTTCAGCCGATCATACTTTCCTGAACTACCTTCTTTCTTGATCAAATTTTCTATTACATCAGCCAAACCATTCTTCGATCTGTTAATGAGTGGCTTTGAAGCTAAACCATTTATTTCACACCTTGGCAAGGTATTGAAATATTTGATCCTCGACTTTAAGTATTGAACACCATCAGATCGTTTAATTACAAATAATTTTGATTCATCATCATAAAACCAACTTATGATCCTTCCTACACACTGCTCTTTATTCACATATTTCTCTTTCTGAGCAAGTTGTGCTGGAGACTTGGGAAGCACCTTCATCCAACTGTTTACAACTTCTCTCCACTGTTCTCTTGTCATCCCTGTATCTCTGTACATCACAGGTTCTTCATTAACCTTCGGAGACTCAGTGTGAGTAGTTTCAATTTCAGCATCTTTATTAGATTGAATAGTCTCATCATCAGTATCTATCTTTGAATCAGCAATGTCTTCAGGCAGTGTGATGTCTTCAACAGAGTCCATAGAATCTGTTACTCCTTCATAAGTGAATTCAAGAATAACATCATCCTGGATGAAGTTATACGGCACTTTAAGACCATCACAGCCTTCATAAGCAACACTATCTTTATCTTTCTCTATCTCAATCTCTACTATTTCTCCTTCTTCTATCTCATTATCTGACATATCATCTTCCATGTCATTGAATAAATCATCAATGTCATCAAGACATGCAATCTTTTCAGCTTTCTCTTCTTCTGAATCTTGAAAGAACTCCAATAACAGAATTTCTTCTTCATTAGTACCAGAAGTATCTTTGTCTTTGTTTCCTTCAAGTGATTGTGATGTCGACTCCCCCTGAACCCTAGATATAGGATTAGCATCAGTGTATTGACGATCACCCTCAATATTTCCAGCAGGATCATTGTCTTCATCATCACGTCTTTGAATAGACTCTGTGTGACAAGTATCCTCAACTCCCCCTGAGCGTCAAGACGCATAACGAGTTTGGAAACTAATGCTTGCATGTCAGCAATATGTTGAGCTTGAGTCTGAATCACCAGCTGCCGTTGTGAATCAGTAGACACAAGAGTGTTTACCTGAGCTTGTAGTGTAAGCACTTGAGATTCAAGGAAAGTAATCCTTTCAGAATCAGAAGGCTTAAACGGACCAGCTGTTGATTGTGGAATAGAAGGACTTGAAGTAGTAGGAATGACTGGAGGAACAGGAGAAATCACCGGAGATGGATCCTTAGACCTTGGAGGAGTAATTATCAATGAAGCAACAAAAGTAGCATCCTCGACTCCCTGAGAAGATTGTGCAGCAGCTATGGAAGCAGACATTAACTTTTGAGTCTTTGGATCTGGATTAAAGTCACTATCAGACTCAGTACTTTCATCAACCAAGGATCTTTTTCCATGTACTGAACCGGAAGGAGGATCCTGAACAGACTTTCTTCTTGGTCGTCTGGCTTGAGATTTAATGCGCTTTCCATCATTAGCCAGTGGAATTGTAGCCAACCGTTCATAATGACCTGAGGAAAAATCCCTAGATTCATCAGAATCGGTGCTTTCATTAACAGGTAATATCGTATCACTTGAGCTTGAACTAGATTCATCATCAGTCACCACATTCCCTTCAGCTTCATGAATGGGCGAGTTCACAGCATCATCAACGAAATCATCCATGTTCATTCCTAAATCATGTTCATGTGCATGAACGACCTCCTCTTGAACAGGTTCATGAATAGGTATTTCAACCTCAGCTTGTGGAATGGGAACTTGTTCATGAATAGGAATTTGAGGTTGTACGGGAACTTGTACTTGTGGAACTGGTATCTGTTGTTGTGGAACTTGTTGTTGTGCTGGTTGTTGTGGTTGTTGATGTTGTTGTTGTTGAACATTGAAGCCTTGAGCTTGAGCATTTTCATCAGGATGAAACCAGTTGTCAATCAGTGGTGCAACATAATCAGGATTGATTAAGTGCCCAAACAATGGAGTATTGACTGGTATCAATGCAGCATTTTGCTGTTTCACCTTCGTGCAGTCAGTAAAGATACGCTTTGACATCGGAGTCAAAGTTAATCTTATAGGATGTTGTGGAAGATCTGGAATAAGATGATTGAGAATCTTTTGAATAAAGCGAGGATAAATCAAGAATCCTTGACCTTCAGCTGGATTAATCTGCATGACCATTTCCCGATAGAAGTAAAGTGGAAAATTGAATCGCTTATTCAATGTTAAATCCACCATAGCAGTTTGAAGAGCCATCTTCAATCCATCGGTACCAGCTTTGCGAGGAGAGATGCATTGAATAATCACATGCATGAAATACCTCCATTCACCAACTAATACACCTTTACGTGCTTGGGTATCATTCTGTTTCCCATGATATCCCATTCGTTGAAAACAACCCATAATAAGAGTGCCTGGATAAGATAATGGATCTTCAGGATTTCCACCCAAATCAAGAGCAGCACGAATCGTTTCTTCAGAAATGGCAATCTCGGTATTATTAACAGTGGCACGAAGAACATGAGGTTCAACATCCGTATCTTGATGTACTGTGTCCCAAAATTGTTGTATGTACACGAGACTTATGTAAGGATCAGCAGATAAAGCAACATGAAGACGTGATCTGTTCAAAAATCCTATAATGCCTTGAAAATTCACAGCCTCGGACATGTTAGGATCTAATAATGCCACTTGATTATGTTTATATTCGACACGTCGAGCCATCTGAAAAAGTTGGACAACAAACATATTAGCAAAAATAATAAACACGAACAAACAACAAAACAAAACAAAATTTAAAAAAAAAATTTTAAAAAAATTTAACAAAAAAACAAAAAAAATAATATTACAAGTCCAAATCTTCACTGACCCCTAGGCGAACTTAATAAGTTCGCTTAGTAGTGCAAGAGGCGAACTTATTAAGTTCACCTGACAAGTTCGCTTGGAACAAGTTCGTTTGGAACAAGTTCGCCTGAACCTGTGACGATTCAAATTCAAACACAGTCGATCAAAAAGCAACCAATCGAGATGAAATCATGGAATAATCAATGAATATCAGTCGAATATCAATTAACAACCAAATAGGATGATCAATTTTATAAATCCGGTCAAAATTAGGTCAAAATCCGTCAATTTCAAAGTTTGACGGAAACCGAGATGAAAAACACCAAATACTCACCATTTATCGGATGAAATTCAACGAAATTACCTTGGTTGAATTCGCAATTCAATTTGGAATATGATACAACCGGTAAACAATCCTCACAACACAGTTTAAAAATTTCGAAAATATTCAGTCAAGTTCGCCTAAAAATGAAGAAGACGATGAACTGATAAGTTCGCTTGTTCTAGATCCTTAAACCCATTAAGTTCTCTTAATTAGGCAAACTTGTTAAGTTCGCTTAACAAGCCTTCAGCAAACATGATAAGTTTGCTTCATTCCTAAGTTCGCTTCACCCCGGATAATCAGATTAAGTTCGCTTCACTGTTTTTTAAGCGAACTTATTAAGTTCGCTTCACTGTACATAGGCGAACTTAATAGCTTTTCAACCTTTTTGCCTTGAACAAAAATTTTATCAACTTCAACCTGTCAAATCTTGAACTTCCGTCAGCAACAGGTATCCGATCCAATCCCGAACAATTTTAATAAAAGTTTAGAATTTTCATGGAAAATAAAAATAATTTTTTTTTGAGTTTTATCTATACAAACGGAAACACATATTTTTGGATTTTATCTGTACAAACAGAAACACATATTTTTGGATTTTATCTGTACAAACAGAAACACATATTTTTGGATTTTATCTGTACAAACAGAAACACATATTTTTGAATTAACATCATGAGTAAGAAGATCATATCAGTATCTGATCAATTCATCACACATTTTAGCAATAACAAAGGGTAACCTATAGTATGAAACCATCCAACTCAGTTTCATGTACTTCGCATCTTTTTCATTTTGAAACTCATTCAATTTGAATAATATTTGAAATGATACATGATAAATTTCAAAGTAAATAAGACTAGGTTATAAAATGCTCTTTTATTTATACCGAATTTGAAATATAAAGCATGAATTCTTAAATTTGTCAATATTATATTATTTGAAACTATAAGCGTTTATTCTCCAAATTCATGTGATTTAGTACCATTTAGATGAAAAACATCGTGTACCCCACATATATGCCAAACAGAAATATAAATTGCACTATCTTCAAGACATATACATTTAATGTTAAGATTAGATCAATTTTCAAGATGAAATTATCTCTTTTAGCATAAGTATAAAAGCAGATCCCAACGGATATAAGAATCATGATGATTCAGAATCAGAAGATTCTAATGGATTGGTTGATTAGTGAGAATCAATAGAGTCAGGTATGAGGATCCAACTATTATCTGGATGAAATTCAATGGAATCAGACTAGATGATGTATCTAACTGATCCAAGGGCGAATATATGTTTCAACAGATTTTGAAAGCATATCTTAGTTCAACAACACCTTGCATGTTTTTCGGGGCATGGGCAGTGAAGTGAACTGAAATAGATTTGTGCTAAAGATATAATTCGATATTGGTCTCATGAAATTCTTTAAAACCATATATTCTTTATCTGATAATGATCTTTTACACACACACCCAGGCATATAATGGATTTAAATCACAGATGTAATCATATTATATTTAATTTTCACACTACTATTAGTTTCAAAACTCCTTTAGCCTATTGACAATTCAAGTTTCAAATTTTATACAAATTTTAAAACAAATTATCAAGAATAGAGCATTCACAACACTATCATTTCTTATTTATGCAGACTTTGAAATTTAGATCAAATCAACTTATTTTAATCAATCATATATCAAGGTCTACTAAGGTCGTGTGAAATGAACTAATCACTGATGTACTATCATTTCTTCTCTAACCTCAAATGATGTCAAATTTTATATTTTTCAATTTGTTTTGACTTTTTATAAATTACACTTTTTGACTGAAAATGTAAATGCAGAAATGTAATAAAGCAATAAAAGAACTTAAAAAACAAAATTTTCCATGAAATTCTGATTTTGAAACACTTTTATTTGGGATTGATCATACCAATCATTTTAATTAGAAATTCAAACCTGGTACGATCAAATGCCTTGGTAAACAAATCAGCAAAATTATCTTCAGTGTGTACCTTGACCAGCTCAATCAACCTTTTCTCTGCACAATCACGTATAAAATGATATCGAATTTCGATGTGCTTAGTTTTACTATGTTTAACAGGATTATTCGTTATTGACATAGTATCATTATTATCAATAAGCATAGGGGTTCTTGTGAAATTCAAACCGTAATCTCTCAATTGCTGTTATATCCACAGGATCTGTTAACAACAACTTGCAGCAGCGATGTATTCTGCTTCACATGTAGAAATAGAAACTGTGGTTTGCTTTTTGCATTGCCAGGACACAAGTCGATTACCTAAGAACTGGCAACCACCTGTTGTAGATTTTCTGTCCAGACAACAACCACCAAAATCAGATACAGTATAAGCATTGAAATCAAAGTTAGAACCATGAGTATACCATAGCCCTAAACGTTGTTTTCCTTTTAAATACCGAAAGATTCTTTTCACAGCAATTAAGTGAGATTCTTTTGGCTTTGCCTGAAATCTGGAACAGATACACACGGTGAACATTATATCCGGCCTTGAAGCGGTTAAGTACATGAGGGATCCAATCATAGCTCTGTAAAGTCGACAATCCACATCTTTTCCTTCCGGGTCAGAATTCAACTTTTGATTGACTGGAATTGGAGTATCATATGGAGTACAATCCTCCATCTTGAACCGGCTCAAGATGTCTTTGACATACTTGGACTGATGAATAAAGAAACCATCTTCCTTTTGATTTACTTGTAAACCTAAGAAAAACGATAACTCTCCAATAGCAGACATTTCAAATTTCGACTTCATAACACCCTCAAAGTCTTTGCATAACCCTTCATTTCTCGAGCCAAAAATAATATCATCCACATAAATCTGGACCAGTAGGTAATCTCCCCCTGATTTCTTTATGAATAAGGTCGAGTCTATCTTTCCACGAACAAATTCATTCGCCAAAAGATGTGTGGATAAAGTCTCATACCACGCACGATGAGCCTGATGAAGACCATAGAGAGCCTTATCAAGCTTGAAAACCATATTCGGATTCAGTGGATCTTCAAACCCCGGCGGCTGACACACATAGACTTCCTCCTTGACCTTTCCATATAAAAACGTACTTTTGACGTTTAATTGAAACACCTTAAAACCTTTAAAGGAAGCAAAAGCTAGAAACAGCCTTATAGCTTCGAGCCTCGCAACTGGCGCATAAACCCTGGTGTAATCAATTCCTTCTTGTTGATTGAAGCCTTGGACAACTAATCTTGCCTTGTTGCGTACCACGACACCTCGATCGTCTTTCTTACATTTAAACACCCATTTTGTTCCTATCGGATACGCACCTTTCGGAAGATCAACAAGATTCCAAACCTTAAGTTTGTCAAATTAAGCAAGTTCTTCCTGCTTAGCTTCTATCCAATTATTGTCATTTAAAGCCATCTCAACATTCTTAGGTTCAACCTGTGAAATAAAGCATGAATGTGAGCAATCATCAAGAACACCAGAATCTTTAATGCAAGTATACAAACAGGTATTGTCAACAAGAGAACGTATTTTCACTCCATCCTGTAAATTTCCAATTATATTCGTCACCGGATGATCTTTGAGTTCCTTGATGGATGCAACCTCAGGAACCGGCAACACGTCAACTTGAGTAGATACAGATTGATAAGAATAATCTTGATTAATCAGAATTTCTGAGTCTAAATTTGTAGGAATCTCCCCCTGAGCCTGTGTCGAAGGTAATGTATCATCACCCAACAACGGATCAGCAGAAGAATCTTGAAAAATAGCATTATCCTCCTCACTCTCTGAATCTTGTGGACCTGAACAAGAAGCAACATTAGGATCGGGAGCAGAAGTAGATGGAATCGATGAATTTGGAACTGCATTTGGTAGAAATCCATTGTGCTTTTGCATCTTGACAAGAATCATAAAGAACAGCAGCATCTTCAGCAGAAATATCAGAAGGTAAATGAAAAGACTTGAATAAGTTTTCATAATCAAATGCCCAATCCGGACCAATCGCCATTTGTGGTAAAGACCGATTTGAACAGTCAATATGGAACCATTCTTCAACTTGGCGCGTCTCTTTTTTATAAACCCTCTTGGTTGTCAAATTAGCCACATACCCCAGAAAAATCCCTTCAATAGCCTTCGCACTGAATTTTGTTGGGACATCTCGAACTTTCAATAGGGTGCAAGGATTACCAAAAGGTAGTAAATAATCCAGATTCGGCTTACGATTATTCAGCAATTCGTAGCAAATCTTGTTATGTCGCTTGACGGTCAAGACCCTGTTCAAAACATGACACGCAGTATTCATAGCTTCAGCCCAAAAGGTGACTGGAAGCTTAGAATCTGCAAGCATCGTGCGAGCTGTTTCAACCAACGTCCTGTTTTTTCGTTCAGCGACACCGTTTTGTTGAGGAACATATGGCGCACTGAATTCATGATGAATTCCTTTTTGTAGACAGAATACGCCCATTTTGCTATTCTTAAATTCGCTGCCATTGTCACTCCTGATTCTTCTGACTTTCAGATTGAATAAATTCTCCAAACCCATGATTAAGTATTGTACCAACTTAGTGGTTTCAGCTTTAGAGGAAAGAAACTTAACCCATGAAAATCTGGAGTAATCATCAGTTACTACCAAGCAGTATGATTTTCCACCAATGCTCCTGATACTGATAGGACCGAACAAATCCATATGCAGCAACTCCAAAGGAGTTACGATAGAATTTGTCGATTTAGATTTGTGAGATTTCTTTCTTTGCTTCCCCTTCTTGCACGGAATACAATCATCAGGAATTGAGAATTTCATCTTCGGAATACCAAGAACAAGATCATTCCTAACAATGTAGTTCATCTTCCTAAAGTTAATGTGAGCTAGCTTCCTATGCCACAATATTGAATCAGATTCCGACGCCTTGGAGAGTAAACATGTTGGAATTGAATCCGTTGTAGTGGCGACACTCATGTCAAGGACATACGTGTCATTTCTCATCGGAGCCTTCATGAGAATCCATTCATCAGGAATCACAAATCCCGGTTTCAAAATATAGCATTCAGCATCGTTGAAATGGAACGAAAACTTCTTGTCACAAACTTGTGATACGCTTAAAAGATTGTGTTCCAGCTGCTCAACATAATTCACCTTTTCAAATTTGACTTTGTCATTCTTTAACGTTCCCTGTCCAGTTATGTACCTGCCTTTATTACCATCCAAAGCGACATAACCACCATCAATTTGTTTTACATCCTCAAGCAATCTAACATTCCCTGTCATATGTCGAGAGCAACCACTATCCACATACCATGTATTGTTGATAGTCCTCCTTGGTTGTCCCTACATAAACAACGAGAATCAGTTAGAAATAGGAACCCAAGCCATCGTGGTCTTGGGTCGTCCAGATTGATTAAAATAAACAACTTCTTGTAATTTACAATCAATCTTATCATTCACTTTTGGAACAGAAGTTTGACAATCAGACTTTTCAAAGAAGATCCATTTTTATTATTTTGAAAAACATTATTTGATATATTATTATCAGATTCAGATGTTTCCAAAATTTTCTTTAATTTTCTGTTTTCTTCTTCTCCTTTGAGGTCTAGACAGTTTAACTTCCTGATGAGAATCTGTTGAAATTCCAACATTAGGAATCTCAAGTTTCTTTTTGCATACAAAAGATTTAGCATTCAATTTATCTTGTTGTTTAAATCCAGAGGATTTAACAAAAGATCGACTAGGCAACTTTTTCTCCAAACTAGAAGACGACTTTCCCTCATCTTTTCTTTTCAGAATCTTCACCACTTTCGGTTGTGAAGGAACAGTCTTCATTTTACCCTGGTTCTTGTAAGGACAATTGATCAGAATGTGACCAGCCTCATTGCAATGAAAACACACTCTTCTTTCTTAGTAGGTTCTGAAATAAGTAGTTTTCTTTGAATTTGAGGATCCATCAGAAGAATAAGCTTCAGAGGAATGTCCAGAACAATTTATTGGCTTCTTTGGAACATAAGCCTGTGTTGGCACCTTTGAAGAATACACTTTTTGATAACCGGCCGCTACAAATTCACTCGACTGTAAAATCGGAGAAAGCTTAGAAGTACCAACTTTCACCTCTTCAGGTTCAGTCAGAATGCATCTATCCCGGGTAACAGATTTAGCAACTGTTGGATCATCAATTTTCACTTCTTTTGGAATGCCCTCAACCTTCTTTTCATCAAACACCTCATCTTCAGAATCATACTCATACACCATATCCTCTCCAGTCACCGGATTCACCTTTAACACAGTTTTTGGATCTATCTCCTCTTCATTTATGATTTCAGGTTCCACCACATAATTTGCATTAAACGGTGGAGGAATAAATCCAATACCAGCAACATGCTTAGTAGGATCAGCATTTGAGTTGAAATAATACAAGACAACTGAAGAACTTTCAAATTGTTCCATCTTTCGATGAAGTTTGATCACCTCAGACTCTTTGTCAGATATTTCTTTATTCTTTTGGGCAACAATTTCATTATGTTTTTCTATTTCAGCATAAGCCATATCTAGATGATAACCCTGCTCTTTGTATTTTAGCCCAAGAGAATTTAAGTCTCTTTTCAAAGACTCAATTCTATCAATGCGCAGCTTATCATTATCTTTCAGTTTCTGATTAACTGAATGCATTGATTTCATGTCACAAATCAAGTTTGTGTTATCATCCATGACCTTTTGCAGTTTATCTTTAATAGAAATGCAGTTAGAACAGTAAATATGACAAACAGAGTCTTTTACCTTAGATGGATCAGACATGTCTGCCATGAATACTTTGGCAATGGGAATGTTCTCTGAATCATCACCAACTGAAGCATTTTCTGTAAGAACAATATCGTCCTCAGCAACCCCTGATACAGCATCAGAATCAATATTCTTCCCTTGTTCTATCTCATCATCAACGCTTGGAACACTATCATCATCACAAGAATCATCACTAGAACTTTCATCATCGGTCGACTCCTCTGGTTTTTTAGAATGAATTTCTGCAACAAAATCCTGACTCACAGCACCCACCAAGTCTTCCAGATGAATGCCCCAATCATAGTTTTCGTCGTTTTGAGCAACCAATGCTGATGATGTAGATGCATGATTTGTATTACCAGAAGAACCATGTGATTGATTCCTATTATGCTGAAAGTTAGGCTGATTGTTTTGAAAATTATTCTGCTTCTTTTGAGAATCAAATTCTACCTTCGGCTTCACACACTCCTTAGCAAAGTGACCATACTCTTGGCAGTTGTAACAACGAACTTTGCTCTTATCAAAACCCATACGAGATATTTGAACCAATATATTTTCTGCCAGTTATCTTTAAGAAATCTTTAGCTTGGCGCATCAACATAGCCATATTCCATTGGATATTCATTTCTTCCAGATCAACAGGGTCAATCTGTCTGAAATCTTCTTCTATAACCTCAGGATCATGCATTCTTCCTCCAATAAAATTCTCATATGATGCCATGAAAGATGAAAACATAGCAAGATAATCATCAGCAACTTTCTGATTCAAATGAGATCCAGATGATGTTGAAGCTGTAGTTGCAGAAAATCCAGAATGACTTGAATGACCAGAATAAATTGGAACTCCAGAACACTGATCATTTGAAGACTCTTGAGCATCACCAGAAAACAATGCCACTCCAGTACCAGATTTACTAGTAGATTTGGCAAAATACATTGAGGGATCCTGGATATGCTCCATATTAGTCTCTTTCTTCTTCATATTCATGTCATGCGACTGAATCTTCCCTAGAACTTCTTCAAGAGACATGGTTTTGTACTTAATATTCTCTTTGATTAAAACCGTATACACATCAAATTTTGATGGTAAAGCCTCCAAGAATTTATCATTGATTTCCGCAGTCTCATATACCACAGACGCACTAGCCAGTTCACTAAGAAGATGATAGAATCTTGTAGCAAGATCATCCAAGGATTCATTTTGAAAATGTTTAAAGACCAAGAACTGCTTCTTTAGTAACTCCTTTCTACTCTTCTTCACATCCAAACTTCCTTCACACCTTTTCTGTAATGCTTCCCACAGTTGTTGAGAAGACTTGAACTGTTTAAAACTGTGATATATTTCCTTTGGAAGAGACATCAAAATACTAGCCATCGCTTTCTTTTCTCTATCAAATAACAACTTCTCTTCAGTAGTTAATGCTGATACAGGCTTTGAAACATTGTCCTGTCCCATCCAAGAATAAGTCGGGTGCGTATATCCTTCCAAAATCGGAATCCACAAACTAGTATCGGTAAAAGATACGAACTGGTCAAACCGATCTTTCCAATTAGAATAATCAGCTAGATTCAACAACTTCAGAGGTTTTTGAGATGTAACGATCTCATTGTCATAATTGAACATATTCGTAACTTGAACCATATTTGCCACTTTTCCTTAAAAATTTTCCAAGTGTTGAACTTCCTTTACCCATAGGCGAAGATAATAAGTTCGCCTGCTAAGTCACCCAAGCGAACTTAATGAGAAGCGAACTTAATAAGTTCGCTTAAATCAGAATTCAACAAATTGATTAAGTTCGCCTAAAATAAGTTCGCTTAACCCTGTGAGAAGCCAACTTGACAAGTTCGCCTGCTGCTAAGTTCGCCTGCACAGAAATCAGCAAGTTCGCTTGCCGTAACGAATCAAAATCAAGAACTTTCTTCAGACCAAAAACACGAACCAAGAACATCAAAAAATAGTCATTAATCACTGAATTGAAGGAATTAAACAAAATTGGACCGTAGGATTGTGTAATTTGTTAATTAGAAGCTTTCTATCGGATCAATTTCATCATAATCCTCTTCAAAAACACCAAATCAGATCAAAATCAGTCTTGAAAACTCCATTGAAATGAAAAACTAAAGAATGATGAATTTGATGTCAATTTGCATATAAAATCAGTCTTGAAGGTCCCTAATTCGGTGTGTGACGGATCTCTAGACTCGCGGTACGACACGGTGATAACGTGCGGAATCCATGATCAACATGCTCGTGTAACTCAATCAACAACAACGGTGTAAATAAACACTTTGTATTCCACCAAGATATAAGTTTACAAGATTACAGAATTTCTCTCAGTCTCTCTGATATCCTCTCTTCTATCTACGCTTCTTCTGTTCTGTCTCAGTTCCTCTATTTATAAACACTAGTTCTGCAGTAGGCGAACTTATTAAGTTCGCCTCATAGATGCTTAGGCGAACTTATTAAGTTTGCCTCTAATAGGCTAAGCGAACTTAACAAGTTCGCCTCTAATAGACCAGGCGAACTTAATAAGTTCGCCTCTGATAGGCTAGGTAAACTTGTTAAGTTCGCCTCTAGCAGAACTTACACAGAATTTTATCAACAGTTACAAAACATGTCCTAACAGACTCCCCTTTAACTGTTGCTAACAATTCTATCAATTACAAGTCAAAGACTCTAAGACTAAGACATAATATCTTTAAGCTCGTTGTCACCAGAATATGCTCCAACAGACTCCCCTTTGACAACAGCTTCAGAAGATTGTCATTCGTCTTCAAATATCATCAAACAAGTTGTAGTCTTCGTCTTGTTCATATGCACACTCTCTCTATATTTCTAGAAGAAAACTTGGGAGAAGGACCCCTTGTCAACTTCTGTCTGCAATATTCAGTTTTTGCAAAGGAGAACAACTAAGAATAACCAACAATTAAAATTTCCATAGAAGTTGGAAAAATAAAATCTTTTTGATTTTTCAAACATAAGAAACACAAAATCTTTTTGGTTTTTCTCTATATAAACCAAAATGTAAAATACAAAATCACATCTTTTTGGTCGAACATCACGAGTAAGAAGATCATATCAGTATATATGAGATATCAATCACACATCTTGGATATAAAATCCATATAATATCAAATGGTATCCTATGTCATTCTTTCAAGCCTTGACCTATCAAACCAATATCTTTTAAGATTATCACACTCTATCTTTTCAAGACTTTCATATTGCATGTTATGATACGCGATAAACATTCAAAGAAAATAGGATCAGGCTATGACACACAAATTCAAATTGTCAATATTATACGATTTGAAACTAAAGCATCTCATTCCCACTTTCTTGTGAGTTAAGGTACCATTTAAGTATGAAATACAACGTGTACCCCACTAGTATGCCAACAGAAATTAAATGCACTATCTTCAAGACATATGAGATTTTACTAAAGATTATCCGAATTTCCAGAATGAGGAGACATCACTTAGCACATGAATAGCAGAATCCAAATTGGATTGTATAGGAATCAATGAGATTCAGAATCGAATGATTCAATGTTTTGGCCTATATATGTGGAATCATAAGATTCAGGTACGTGGATCCAACTGTTATCTGGATTATGAATTCAATGGAATAAGTAAAGATGATTTATCAATATGATCCAAGGGCTAGTATATGTTTGACAGATGTTGTCAAGTACATATCTTGATTATACTTCAAATTGCATGATTTTCGAGACATGGGCACTGAAGCAAATCGAATGAATAGTGCTAAGGACATAACCCGAAACTGATCTCAAAGGAAAATCTTTATTAAAAGCTAATATTCTTTATCTGATAGTGATCTTTTAACACACACACCCAGGCATAAAATGGGTTCAAATCATAGTTGTAACATATTAAATTATGTTTTAACACTACTAATGGTTCAGTGACGCTTTTAGTCTACTGACAATTCAAATTATATGCATACACAACACTATCATTTCCTATTTGTGCAGTCTCTGAAGTTTAGATCAAAACATATAATTCAGATATATTAACATAAAGCACCAACCAGTCAATCTAAGGTCATGTGTGAAAGAACATCTACTGCTGTACTATCATCTCTTCTTTAACTTCAAGTAATGTTGAGTTTATCTTTTTCAATTTGTTTGGCTTTTTCAAAATCTTTTTCAAAGAAAGTAAAACAAACGAAAATAAACCTTCCATGAAAACATTTTAAGAAAAACATTTTACTTGGTTACTCAGGATTAAGCAAGTCAATCAATTAAGAACTCAAACCGATGTAATGTAATTGAATGTCATTGCCTCTGTCACCAACACAGTTCTGTACTCCCCCTGTCCTGTAGACTCCCCCTCAACTAGTCAAATGGTTGCATCAACAACTTTATGCTCACCATTGTCATCCTAAGTTCCAGGTTATCATTTGGACTTTGTAAAACTCTTTCCAAAACATTGTGTGTGACATATTCTCCCCCTTGAGCATCAAGTCGTTAAATCAAATAGATTCTCAGTTATCAACAACTCTTTACTCTTGCAGATGCCATTCCATGTCATGTGCTAAGAACCACCACTATTAACAACCAAAATGGTATTAATAGTCCCTCTTGGTTATCCTGCATAACTAACAAGAACCATTAATTTGAAATTGGGACCCAAGCCATGGTAGTCATGGGTCGTCCATCTGTATCAAAATAATAAACCTCACTCCATTCACAATCGAATCTGTCATCAATTTTCGAAGATTGTTCCGACGAGTCAGAAACAGAAACTTTAGATTTCCAAACATACTTCTTTTCATTAAGTTCTTTTTGCTTAAAGTGTGAAGTGTTTGAACAATCTTGTTCATTTGAAAAATGTTTAGATTGTGAAAACTCTTGTTGTTCTAGAAGTTTTCTCAATCTTCTGTTTCTCCTCCGTCTTTGAGGTCTAGAAAGCCTAACCTCAGATTTTGATTTACCCTTTGGTGTATCATGAGGTTTAACCACATTTGGGTTAACATAAGGCTTACCATGAGTTCTTACCTTTCCTGGAGTAACATGTCGGTTACCTTTGGCGTTGTGAGGACAATCAATCCGTATGTGACCCACAAGACCACAGTAAAAGCAAGATCTTGTCTCACGATATTCTCTCATATAAGGAATCTTCACACGATTAGATGCACTTGAAGAAGATTCTCCTACATGAACTTCTTTTTGGAGTTTGAGAATGAATAAACTTTTTCTCAATAGGTTTTGATTCAGGCTTCACTTTCTCAGGAACTACATGCTTTTTCCCTTTATTTTTGTAAGGACAGTTCACCACAATGTGTCCTATCTCATTACAATGAAAACATGTACGCCTGTCTTGATAATCTTTGACATATGGAACTCTCCTTGGATTTGAAGAACTTCCAAATGTATAATTTCTAGATGAATTAGAATCAATCTTTGAGTCTTCTTTCTTAATCTCTTTCGGGATCCCCTCTACCTTAGCTTCATCAAAATATTCATCATCACTCTCATCAGAATACACCATATCTTCACCTGTGACTGGATTCACTTTCAACACAGTCTTAGGATCTAAATCCTCATCTTTTATAATCTCAGGTGTAACAGAATAATTTCCATTGAATGGTGGAGGAACATAGCCAATACCACTAGTTCCCTTCGCCTCTTCAGTATTATCATGATAATATCCTAATAAGAATGATGAATTTGCAAAGCTTTCTAATTTTCTATGCAATTTGATCACCTCTGCTATAGATTCAGCTAGTTCCTTATCTTTCTCAACAAGATCATTATTTCTTTTCTCAATTTCTGCAAAGGACATATCCAGGTGATATGCCTGCTCTTTGATCTTCAAAGTCAGAGAATTTATATCCCTCTTCGGTGATTCTATTCTCTCAATACACACATTCTCATTATCTTTTAATTTCTGATTTACCATGTGCATCGATTTCATATCACAAATGAGGTTGACGTTGTCATCCATAACCCTCATTATTTTATCCTTAACTGAAACACAGTTAGAACAAAACGTTTTAGAGTTAGAAAATACCTCAGGTTTTACTTCTGAAGAAGATGCACCAGGAGCCATGATTACGTCATCATCAGCTTCACCCTTTTGATCAACAATGACAGGCTCTGCATCAATTTCTAATTCACTCAGATCATCTTCAACTGTCTGAAAACTTTCTTCACTCATCACATCAGTCTCAGTAGATTGAGTACTTTCACCGGAACGAATACTCTCACTATCAGTTAAATCTACAGAAGAATCACTTTGAGAATAACTCGGCTTCTCCAATACTTCTTTGATCAAGACCACAAACGCTTGAGAAGTAGCTTCACCCTTTTTCTTCAAAGCTTCCCATAGATCTCTTGAAGTTGGACACTTCCCGAGACTATGAATGATTTCTTTTGGTAAAGACAACGCTAAAGTTTCACGCGTTTTCATCTCTCGATCAAACTTCTGCTTTTCTAGTTTACTAAGAGCTGTCATTGGTTTAGGAACATCATAATATCCCATAGAGTCATAAGTAGGATGCACATATCCTTCAAATATGGATGTCCAAAAGTTTTCATCAGTTGCTGATACGAACTGTTCGAACCGAACTTTCCAGCTATGAAAATCTGATATGCACAAAAGTCTCGGTGGCATATTATCAATCTCATTATCATCACATGAAATTGACATTTTGAAATTTTTGCGAAAATATCCGGAAAAAAATTTCCGGCCAAAATACTTTTTTTTTTAAGAACACTAGTTAAGTTTGCCTGATACTGCCTAAGCGAACTTAATAAGTTCTCCTGACTGAGCGAACTTGACCCGAAGCGAATTTGACCCAAGCGAACTTGTTAAGTTCGCCTGATCTTCACCAAGCGAACTTATTAAGTTCGCCTAATACTGAGTGAAGCGAACTTATTAAGTTCGCCTGCAACAGAATTTTAAGTTCGCCTGGTTCAGCTGTTCAACCCAAACACGAACCAAAAATTCCGAAAATCATCATATCTTGCTGAATTGATGGAATTTGATTAAATTGAACCGTAGGAATGTGTAGGAACTGATTAGGAACACTTCTATCAGATCAATTTCATCAAATGAATCCAAAATCAAACCAAAATGATCAAAAATCCTCCATTTTTATCAAGAACACAAAAAAGATTAAAAATCTTCAAAATCTCTGAAATTTGATGTTGATTGGACACGAAAACACCACGAATCTTCTGCTAATCAAGAGCAAAAGCTCTGATACCACTTGAAGATCCCTAATTCAGTGTGTGACGGATCTCTAGACTTGCGGTACGACACGGTGATAACGTGCGGAATCCATGATCAACGTGCTCGTGTAACTCAATCAACAACAACGGTGTAAATAAACGCTTTGTATTCCACCAAGATATCAGTTTACAAGATTACAGAATTTCTCTCAGTCTCTCTGATATCCTCTCTTCTGTCTACGCTTCTTCTGTTCTGTCTCAGTTCCTCTATTTATAAACACTAGTTCTGCAGTAGGCGAACTTATTAAGTTTGCCTCTAATAGGCTAAGCGAACTTAACAAGTTCGCCTCTAATAGACTAGGCGAACTTAATAAGTTCGCCTCTGATAGGCTAGGCGAACTTGTTAAGTTCGCCTCTAGCAGAACTTACACATAATTTTATCAACAGTTACAAAACATGTCCTAACAGTGTGCTTATGCAACGAGGAAAAGTAATTGCTTATGCCTCGCGACAGTTAAAGATTCACGAAGTAAACTACCTAACTCACAACTTAGAGTTAGCGGCGGTCGTTTTCACATTAATGATTTGGAGGCCTTATTTATACGGAGTTAAATGCACCATTTACTCCGATCACAAAAGTTTGAAGTACTTTTTGAACAAAAGGAATTAAACATGAGACAAAGGAGGTGGTTGGAACTACTAAAGGATTATGAATGTGAGATTTTGTACCATCCAGGCAAGGCAAACGTCGTGGCTGACGCCTTAAGTAGAAGGGAAGAGTCGACACCTATCCGGATCAAAGCGTGCCAACTAATTATAACACCAGATTTGATGAAGCACTACTGGAAAGGAATATAAAAGGAGAAAAAATGGTAGGAAAAAAAGAGAATCTGGATACTAATGCATACGGTGTACGAACTCGGTTTTGCCGGATGTGGATACCCAAGGTTGGTGAACTTAGAGCCAAAATCCTCGATGAGGCCCATAAGTCTCGCTATTCTATCCACCCCGGAGAGAAAAAAATGTATCAAGACTTGAAGAAAGAGTACTGGTGGCCTGGCATGAAGAATGATGTGACTGAATATGTGAGCAAGTGCCTCACATGTTCACTAGTTAAGGCCAAGCACCAGAAACCCTGCGGTAAAATACAACCTTTACCAATACCGGAATGGAAGTGGGAGGAGATCACGATGGACTTCATTACCAAGCTACCGCGAACAGCTAAAGGCAATGATACCATTTGGGTGATCGTCGACCGCTTGACGAAAAGTGCACACTTCTTGCCAATACGTGAGACTTATTCGTCAGAAAAACTAGCATAAATATTTATCAAGGAAATTGTGAGCAGACATGGTATGCCGTTGTCGATTGTGTCCGATAGGGATACTAGATTCACGTCAAGGTTTTTGGAAGAAATTCAATGAAGCGATGGGCACTAGACTGAACATCAGCACCGCTTACCACCCCCAAACCGATGGTCAATCTGAAAGGACCATTCAAACCTTGGAGGACATGCTCCGGGCATGTATAATTGACTTCGGTGGGAGCTGGGACAGCCATCTACCATTGGCAGAATTTTCATATAACAACAGCTATCACTCAATTATTGGCATGCCGCCATTTGAAATGTTGTAAGGGAGGAGATGTAGGACCCCGGTTTGTTGGGGGGAAATTGGACAAAAGGATTTTGCAAGTCTCGAAGTGGTCAAAGCTACTTCCGAGAAATTTGATCAAATCAAGGCTCCAATGAAAGCCGCAAAAGACAGACAGAAATCATACGCGGATAAGAGAAGAAGGGATTTAGAGTTTCAAGTAGGGGACATGGTACTGTTAAAGATATCATCATGGAAAGGAATCTTCCGATTCATAAAACATGGAAAACTAAGTCCAATGTTTGTCGAAACTTTCAAGATTTGGGTCAAGTTGCTTACAGACTCGACCTACCCATTGAGCTTAGTGGAATACACCCTACGTTCCACGTGTCGCACTTACGCAAGTGCCTAGCTAACGACACAGCTCATATACCTTACGACGAGATCGAAGTGGATAACAGTCTAAATTATGTAGAGGAACCAATAGCCATTCTTGACCGAGCTGAGAAGCGACTACGCAATAAGTCAATTCCTTTAGTCAAAGTACAATGGAAGCACAGAAAAGGGTCAGAAGCTACATGGGAGAAAGAAGACGAAATGAGGGGACTATACCCTCAGCCGTTTAACGTATAATTGGTTTCGAGGACGAAACCTCTTTAAGGAGGGTAGACTTGTAACATCCCAAAAGTAGTAAATAAATAAACAATAACGCAAGCGGGATTGAATCGTAAAAAACTAAAGACGAAAAGAATGGAAGGAAAATTAAAGGGCATGGGCTCGGCTCCAACGGGCCAAGAAAAGTCCATGTATATAAGGATCAAGGCAGCCCTCACTCTCCTTCACCACCCCAATTGCGCAAATTTAGAGAGATAAAGCTCTGGAATCAAGCTCAAAGTCTCCGAAATCACCACTCCACATCGCAGGAACGTTTAGCAACAAAGAGGAAACGAAACAGGTAACTTTCATGCTCGAATCTGAGTTTTTAGTTAAGAAATGGGTTTTAGGGTTCTAATGGGTTTTGAATCAAAAGAAGACATTTTTACGTATGAAAACGCATAAAAAGCATGTGTCTAGCCTCATGGAAGCTAGATACAAGTTCTGAACATAAAAAGACCGAAGCTTGAATCAAAAGCGATGAAGTTAATGAAAATCTGATGCGTCGCCCGAAAAGTTGGATGAATGGGCCGAAAACTATTTTCGACCGAAAAGTGTTTCTAACATCTAAGATTTTGATCGGAATATTTCGATCGAAAAATGTCTTGGACATCATGATTTCGATCAGAACATTTCGATCGAAAAGTGTCTGAAGTGTATACACTAAATGAATAAATGCTATGAATGCCAATGTGAGCATACGTGATATACAAATATATATATTTATATATATGAAAATGAATTATGAACAAAGAATGAAACGTATGTTTACAAAGAATGAATGACAGAATGGCATAACTTAAATGAATGAAATCTTGCTTTATAATTATATATATTGCATGTTATGAATGTATGTATACGTTATGGACGGAAACGAAACTAACGGCTACTACGGTAGACGTACGACCACTTGACTATTATGCTGCCAGAAAGGAAAGTCTAGAAAGGTAGACTAAATAATGGCCACTACGGTGGAGTAAGTCCCTAAATCGATGCACGGCTGTATAATTAGTTCAAGTGGGAAACGGATGCCTTAGGGCAGACGGGCGAATATGACGGACTATGACGGTAGGACGGTTAAGACGGACGGCCGAAGGTTGGCCGGACGGTTTTAAGGAGGACGGTTTCTAGGACCGGACGAGTAAAAGGGCTACGACGGTAGCTTAATGGCGTATGTCTTTGTGACATACGCAGTAAAAGACGGGTTGATCACCCTTATGTGTATGACAAATGAATGTCAAGGAAAGCAAAGGTGAATGCATATCTATGTAATCACATATGAATGATGAAAGAAAAGTAAAAGTTATGAATGGGTAATTATGTACTCGCGTATGAATGATAAATGAAGACAAAAGATGTGTAAAGGTGTATTTATATATATATATATATATATGTATATATATATATGTATATATATATATTTACTTATCAAGAAATAATGTGTATGCCTGATTGATTTAAACTAGAACTCACCAGCGTTAGCTGACTTTTAGTATACATTTCAGGTAAAGAAATGAAGGGTCGTGCGAAGGCGTGATGGTTACCCGGCAAGCGACTGACATCCCACTTTTATATATGTTAAGACAATGTTATGTTTTTAATTGTTAAGACTTCCGTTGTTATGTTATGTTATGTTATGTTATGTTATGTTATGTTATGTTATGTTATGTTATGTTATGTTATGTTATGTTATGTTATGTTATGTTATGTTATGTTATGTTATGTTATGTTATGTTATGTTATGTTATGTTATGTTATGTTTTGTTATGTTATGTTATGTTATGTTATGTTATGTTATGTTATGTTATGTTATGTTATGTTATGTTATGTTGTTATGTTATGTTATGTTATGTTATGTTATGTTATGTTATGTTATGTTATGTTATGTTATGTTATGTTATGTTATGTTATGTTATGTTATGTTATGAATTCGAATGATGTTTGCTTCCGCTACTCTCGAATGTTTTTAATTTACGTTCAGTATTTATGACTATGTTTATGAGTAAATCCAACAAGTGAGGTTACCCGGGAAAGGGGCCTTACATCTGTGGGGAACCCCACTACACTCAATATTGTTATCACTATCAAGCGTATTCCACAGATTTTCACCTTACCCTACTAGCAACCATATGAGGAAACCACACCGTGCCAAGAAATTCAACACTCAGATCTAGATTCTGACTCATGGACCCCGGGAAATCTGTTTCATCATTTGGAAGAAATCAAGGATCAACTCATAAAGAGCTCTCCAACTGAACAACAAGATATTCCTTCAAAGTCCAATAATCAGAAGTTATAGTTCCAATATCTCTAGTAAGGTTGAGTGACTCTAAGGAGCAAGAACCTTCCATCGTCACAAGCATGGATCAGGCGGAGGTGAGACCGGGTGATCATATGAGTAAATCCAACAAGTGAGGTTACCCGGGAAAGGGGCCTTACATCTGTGGGGAACCCCACTACACTCAATATTGTTATCACTATCAAGCGTATTCCACAGATTTTCACCTTACCCTACTAGCAACCATATGAGGAAACCACACCGTGCCAAGAAATTCAACACTCAGATCTAGATTCCGACTCATGGACCCCGGGAAATCTGTTTCATCATTTGGAAGAAATCAAGGATCAACTTATAAAGAGCTCTCCAACTGAACAACAAGATATTCCTTCAAAGTCCAATAATCAGAAGTTATAGTTCCAATATCTCTAGTAAGGTTGAGTGACTCTAAGGAGCAAGAACCTTCCATCGTCACAAGCATGGATCAGGCGGAGGTGAGACCGGGTGATTCAGAAGAGACGGCTACTGCAACTTTACAATCACTTCTCGAATTATCTGAGAAGCTTGAAGCTACACAATCAAAAGAGCCAGAAGAGCGAATATCTAAAGAAGAATTGGTGGGAATCCTAAATATGGAAGCACAAGAGGATGTAATCACCAACAAACAAATGACAATTGTGGCACCTCTTCCTTGCAACAGTGATAGCTGGCTTGTGACCAAGCATATCAGTGAATCATTCCATGAATCACATAAGCCACAGGATAGGGCACATGACTCTGAGGACCACTTCTCATGGAAGAAGCAACGTTCATCCATCGAAAATTACGTGACAAAATTAACATACCGGAGTGACCGCCTCCTTCACTACATGGTTTTCTTGAAGTTTGGTCCAGGAAATTTCAAATGGTGGTGGCGTGATTTAATTGCATTATTTTCTTTAGGTGCTCTTCTATAGAGCATTCTAAATTTGGCAGGTTTACAAAAATTTTCAAAATTTCAAATCATTCCATCCAAACTAAAATTAAAACTATAAAAAGACTTTGAAAATATATAAATCAATGATTCACCCATTTTAGCACTAAAAAGTTGAAAGTATAAAAAATAGAAAATTGGGAAAAATCTTTGATTTATGAAATTGGGCCACTTAATGGGGGATTTTTGCTCGGACCACTAGGAAAAACCGCCTACGGCGGTTTGCCACATGATTCGGCTCGTCGAAAGCTTTCCGTCCCCTAGTCGGGGGTCTTCTAACTCCAAACGTAGCTCAAGTTATTACCGTTTCAAGTTTGAACACTTTTTACCCTATTTTTCTCTGTCTAGCTGGTCAAGGATGGACTCCACTAATTCATGGATCAATTTATTATCATTGTATGCATGGTTATCAAATGGGTTGGATGAACCTCTCCATATTACAAGCCACCCATTTGACTGATTATTCCACCACGAGCACTAAACTGGAAATTCACAAAGCACGTACGGGTCTGGCCAACGACCCTTAAATAAACATGCCGCTTCCGGGAGGCAACCCGATGATCATGAATAAATTGAGAAGTTGGTGCATACGGAAAAAATCATGAACCTCAGGTTTGGTTTTTCCAAGTTTAAGTTTCTTTACTTCAGCCCCCAGGTATGCCTTCTCGATACTAGGACCTTAGCAGTTTATCTACTACCTTTTATTTTCCTTGTCTGCTTTTATTTTTCTTTTGTGTGTCAGGTAGAATAACATCACTAGATACTCTCTCTACTTCTTTGAGGAATCACAATTTCATCTTTACAACCTGAGAAGTCGAAAACAACATCAAATTTCTTTGAAATTCGAGGAAGTCTTTGAAGCAACGTGTTCACAAGCAGCTGATAGGCACAGCCTGAAAGCAGCAATAAGTTTTGGTCTTAGGTTATATATCGAATTGACCGGGGGAGTACCAGTTTCTTTTCCCTTAAAACTTCATGCATTTAAATTCTTGCATAGCATTCCATTACATGCATTTGTACATTGAGGGCAATGCACAGTTTTAAGTGTGGGGTGGGGAATTAGAGATTCAGGACTACTTGTAACCTCTCAGGAGTAAATTTTAACTCGTGAATTTATACCCATTTGACTAAAACATTACAAAAACCTACCTTTTATAAAACCCAAAAAATTTTCAAAAATTTTAAACCCTAAAATCTAAACCACTTTGAGTTCGCACCTGATTAAATAAAATGAATAAATGGCAAGTAGAAACAAATGGATATTATGCATAACAAATCACTAAACCCTATCTCATCCGTTTCCATGTGAGAATAATCTGAGCCTTTTCACAAGCATTATTATCATTATTTTTCGTGTGCTCTTCCGTTTGGTATATTAAGTGTTTTTTGATCGGATTTTATGCATAATTAGAACTTGTGTGACTGATACATATCAAGACCATGAACTAGTAGAAGTATGAAAGTGATTGAGGCACCTAGGATTTTATTACCCCTATATATTATCCTTAAACCCAAAAATTCCAAAAATATAATCCGCCTAGATAGCCCTCTGAGCCTTAGCATTTTCTTTTCTACTACCCACATTTGTCACCCATTGAGCTTTTTGTAAACACCGGTTATTGGCTGAATGTGTTCAAAGTGGGAAAATTATCTTATGTCGTTATTTCAAGTTCATTACTTTTAAGACAATTTGGAAAGAATCTGTTTCACTCAAAGGAATTGGAATATACAAGAAGGTGGATGTATTAGGAAGAAACAACCAAACTATCTGCAAGGAATTTATGGAAATATTATTTCAAGAAAATTGAGGAAAAAGAGTTATTGAAGAATTTGTCTTGATACAAAAAGAAAAAAAATAAGAAAAAGAAGAAAATAAAGAAGTGGGTCTTTTACCAGCTAGACCTTAAAGAAATGGATATGCATTCCTTTGATTTCGATTTGCTTTTCTACCTTCATTTCGCAAAGCTTGAATTACCACCCGAACTCCGAGAGAAAGTTTTCAAAGCAACTAGTGATGTAAGAAAACGGTGGCGCAAGAAAGAACAACTGCAACCATTCCGCGGCTTGTCAAAAAGTACCGCCAAAAGAAGAGCCAAAAGATACGAAAAATGTGTGAAGTGTGGCAACTTGATCCACGATGGAAAGTGTAGCAAGAATCAAACTCATTCCCAGCATGAGTATACGCATCTGATCAAAGTAGGAGCTGTTAGGCTACATGCCGAATGATCCGTACGGAAAGGCAGTAATGTGTACTACGTAGTGAGGAAAGTGTTGAGAATGATAAGAGATCTTGGTCTTGGCAATCTGACCATAAATGAGCCCTCAGATTAGTTATACCCTCGTGATCTTAGTACTGTAGAGGGACCTGCTAGTATTTTCCATTTTAAGCCATGAAGCTGTAGCTGTGTGTTTCACGATAGCTGCAGCCCTTTAAACCCTTTAAACCCCTAAAAATCCAAAAAGATTTTCATTTTCACCCTTTATTTTTATTTTAGCCACATTACAACCCTTTTAAATTCCTCTTGATTCATGCATACTACTTAGTTAGTTGGTGGAGACTTGATCTGCATACAAGCTTATGACCATTGCATAATTCAATTCGAACTTGAGTGTTCCACTGAACCTACATTATCCATACATATATAACCCTAGAATTGAGTGAACATTGTGAGGAGTGAAAGTTTATGCATAATTGAAGTTCTAGTAGGCTTCTCATGGATTCCATCATAGAAATGCACAAAAATAGAATAAGCAACTCAAGAGTTATCCCGGAGTTTCCAATTACTTGGGGCTCCATTACCCTTGTAAAGTTTTAAGTTATGGGTATGATCATGCATTAGTTTGTTTGAGGACAAGCAAAGTTTAAGTGTGGGGTATTATGATATGCCCTAAATTATACATGTTTTGCATGCATAATAATCCCCATATTATGGTACTAATTGACTAATAACCTTGCAAATTATACTTAAAGCGTTTATATTTCACAATTGCAGGTTATTCGGTGTCCCAAGATAAACAGAGAAAAAACTAGCTTAAACATGAAGAAATCAAGCTTTTGGAGGAACAAACCTGAGCATTGACCCCCAAGAATTCAAACCAGGTAACATAAGTCAAAACAGTAGCTAAAAGAAAAAACCGGGAAGCAAATAGGGGATGCACGGCCGTCTATCCCATTGCACGGTCGTGCAATGCCATACTTGCTCCCCAAGGCTGTAGTACATTGTCCCGTGTACCCTGTTTGATTCCCGAGGTGTTTGTACGCCTGTGCAATCCAATGCACGGTCGTGCATTGCTCATTTTGAGGCCTATAAATAGAGGGCTTGAATTCTTGGTTTGATACACCAAAACACACCCATCTATACCTCAAGAACACACCAGAGAGAGCTTATTTCATAGTTAGAGTAGAGAGTAGATGGCTCTTTCTCCTTGTTCCGCAATAGGGGAGCCTACGAAACTCAGCGTTATGCTAGTTAGTATGGCCATTCGTAGCTAAACTTCTTGTATTGCTAGGGTGAAGATGATGCTTGGTGCATGTTAATGTTTGACGTATTAATCTAGTGGTATGTTTATGTCTTTAATTATTCGTCCTTAAAACCACCATTTGGTGGGTTTTTATTATTGTCTAAATCCGTCTTTATATTTGTGAGTGTTCTTGATTAAACGTAAGATCGTAAAACCTTTTTAATCAAACTTCTTTTGAAACTTGTACGTCTTTATACAAGCAGAGATTGATAAGCCAAGGCTTGGTCAACATTATTAAGGTCATACGTCTTTATACGAACTTCTTATGGGACCAAGAATTGGTGAACTCATGTTAGGAACAGTACGTCTTTATACTTGATCCCATTGTTACACCGCCTCCCGGTGAGCAAAATATAATCACCTATTTAACATTAATACAAAGCATTTACGTTCAATGTCTTAAACCAACCCGGATATGACCATTCGAAGGGTTGAGGGTAACTATTGTCCTTAACGGGAGGCACTACCATTTTAATTTAAAGAATTTAATTCGTGAATCAAATGTCGTGAGGACGAGGCTCTAGCGGTGACCCGGGTCACAAGTTTGTAGTAGTCATATCACTGGATTAGTCAACTTAACATTATCACGTACCAATCTGATTCGAAGCCCAAAGCGATACTCTTCGTGACCTGATCATTTCCAAGATATTTACTTTCCTGCTATTTACTATTCTGTTCATTACATTTCTGTTACACACTTCACGCACGTTTTTACTTTTATGTTATTTACTTTACCGTCATTTACTTCTCTGTCATTTACTATTCCTCTTCACAAGCACACAAAACCCACTTACTAATTAATCCGGCAAAACGATAACAAAATTTGAGTACTTGAACTCGACCGTGTCCATTGGTTTGATACTTGGCTCTTACCTAAACTAATTACGATGCGATAGGTACACTTGTCTATTGTGTGTTGTGACGTTTCGGATTTTTCATTTACGCATTTATAATATATATCATGTAATCATTTTTTTTATTTAATGAAATGCAAGTATTTTTATTTAATTTTGTACAAAATATATATGTATTTATTTTAGGGATTTAAAATAATCAAAATTTTATAAGTTTTAAACTTCAATAAAATTTTATATAAAAATCCAAATTTAAAAGATTCGTAACATAAATATGATAATCTATCTAAATAAAAATAAACTTTTATAAAAAAATATATATATATATACATTTATAATAATAATATGAGTTTATAAAATATAATTGAAATTGAAAAAGAAATCTAATTAATTATTTTTATAAAAGTTGAGGGTCGTTTTGTATTTAATCAAACTACAAGGTTTAAAACAGAATTCAGTTAAGGGACTAAAGGTGTACAAATCAAAATACAAGGGCTCCTCCGTAATTATCTCAGGGACTATTTTAAATCAAAATCAAACTCCAGGGACCAAAGTTGACAAAACCCTATTCGCATTTCCGGTCACCCCCTTCGATTTGTCCGGCGGTCCAAGGCTTTCTCCGGCGAACACCCCGACAGGGCTGTTCCCTGCACCTCAACGCCCGACAAAAGCGTCTCTGACTTCGTCTCCCCCACGCGAACCAGACCCCTCGACCAATTTGTCTGCCAATCACAAGGATCGTCTGATCCTGTTGGTGGCCGAGACATCCAGGTCCAAATTCATGCCCGACAGGCCACCTCCACGCCTGTTGACTGTCGGGTTAGTTTCACCTTGCCTAGACTAATGTCGGGACGTGTCCAATTGCGCGTTTGAGAATAAGGATTAGGCTCGGCTATAAAGAGCCATTGTCGGCCCTGCTCGAACTCGTTACCATCCTTCCTCATACCCTCACTCCAAATTGAAGACTGCATTACTTTCGTCTTCCCTGAGAGAGACTGTGACCAAGAATTCAGGAGCTGATTCCATCCAGAAGTCTGATTCCCGTTTTGGACATTTTCGGTTCAAGGTTCCTGCCGTCCAGGCCCTTCGCGACCAAGTCCGGACCTCTTTTCGGTTCCATTAGCTTCTGTTATCATCAGGTAAACTATTCCAATCAAAATCTAGGCATTCGCTCGAGAGTCACCGGACAAACTCAGTGTCCTCGGACACGGTTTGCCGGTCACCGAGAACCAGCGACCAGTTTCTCTGTTTTGTATTTAAATTACCCGTCACACACATAACCAGCGATGGGCAGTAGCCCGGCTGGTTATGCGTGTGTGTGTTTAAGGCGCAGGTCGCGGGTTCGATCCCGGTTGGCCTTCGGCCCAAATTTTTTATTTCTGTTTTCATTTATTTATTTTATTTAATTATCCTAATTTATTTTTAATACTCTTTTTATACAATAAATACTAAAACGAGTCGGTTTACTCGATCGTTTAATTTAAAATCGATTAAACTACATTTTTAATAAACCATCCCATTTTTTTATAATATTTTTATAAACTTATTAAATACACTATAATATATAAAATGTCCCATTTTACAAATCTTGTAATATTTTTATAAACTTATTAAATACACTATAATATATAAAATGTCCCATTTTACAAATCTTGTAATATTTTATAAACTTATTAAAATACATTATGATATATAAAATGTCCCACTGTTTACAAATCTTGTAATATTTTTATAAACTCATTAAAATACATTTTAATATATAAAATGTTCCACCTTTATAAGTCTTGTAAATGTTTTTTTTATAAACTTGTTAAAAACAAATATAATATGGTAAAGAATTTTCTCTCATTTGTTATAAAAATACATTAAACATAATAAATACTTGTTTAAAACAATATATATATATATATGTATATATATTTCTATGAGTTAAAGTTTTACAAAACCGTTATCATTTTCTACCCTATTTTATACTAATAAATATTAAGAATATTATTATAAAACCTATACTCATTAGATACGAATACGCTCATACAAACATACAATAATACATATTTATCTACATAGGATTTCATCGTGCTTAGTTTTCAACGTCTTTATCACCCGCACTCGTGGATCATCGTATCCGCTAGCCAGGTGAGTTACCTAGCCCCTATTTTACATCTTTACATACTTTGGGGTGAAACATTATTTCATGCTACTCAATCAAATTGTTTATACGTGTTATACATGAGACTATATGCTTATTCTTTGGATGTACATACATTTAAACACAAGACAACCAACTGTAATATTGATAGATCTATTGTGCCTGACCAGCCCACCCGGTTAGGGTGTTTATTACTGCATACTCGGATATAACCGTGTGTTATATTCAAACATACCGGATATAGTGGGTAACTATATTCAAGCATACCGGACTTAGCTGTTGTGCTCTGTTCAAGCGTGTCAAACTCGGTTTGAATTGTGATTAAATAAATGGTACATCATATACACTATGTTTAACAAGATAAACAATGAGTTGCAAAACGATTTACAACTACTACTTATCGGAACTATTAAACCTATGTACTCACCAACTTTTTAGTTGACACTTGATTTAAATAATGTTTCAGGTCTGGATATGTGACTATTTGCTGAAGATTCCTCCACTTAAGGATTTTGGACCTAGTTAAATAAATCAATGTTTTGAACTAGACTAGGTTATTTGAAATGTATTGTATTTGGATCTTGTTGTTTCTTAATTTTAATTAATGAATTATGCAACCTTTAGTTACCATGTGCTTTTGAACAATCATTCTAATGTCCGCCTCGATGATTCCGCCATCGGTCGGGGTGTGACAGATTGGTATCAGAGCCATGGTTATAGGGAATTAGGTTATTAGACACAATGACCTATACTATAACCCTAGGACTCCCTTTTTATGTGTTATGTGCTAAATGATTAATTGCTATGTGAATTATTTGTAGTTAGGAATTGTCTGAATTTTCCCGAGTTTGGTACATGAGACTTATACACATACATACAAGACTTTGATACATGATACATACTTTACATACACATTTGGTCAACACATTTATGCAAACAAATACACTACTTATCCTTGTCCATACTCTTTCCTAATCCTTATAAATTGCAACATTCCTACACATTTTATATTCATAGACTCTCAAATCTATTAAAATCTTGAAAATCTCGTCAACGACTTAATCTCCTGAAACCAGTAAAAGACACGTGCAATCTGGAAGGGTGACACCTGTACATTGGGTTTTCTGTCTAGGAAAGCATTTCGTATAAATCCAAATAAACGGACCCGTATGCTTTCCTGGGAATTCCTGAAGTGAGTGTTTACCTATAGGCTAAAGCATGTCTCTTTGAAAGTTTCGGTGAATTATTTAACGTTGATAAGTCAATGTATTCGCAAGGATACAATCCGAATTTGAACTCAAAATCTGGGGACATTATAGCAAAATAGGAAAAACTAGACGAACATGCAAAACAAATCATTATTACGGGTGCACACGTAATAACAATTTGTAGTGCATGCAAGTCCCGGCAATTCCTATTACGCAAATAATGATCTATAACATCATGTCCTACCCGGAATAGATGACTTAGTTTCCCCTATCAACTTAGAATAAATACACATGCACTAGCACGCGTCATGATAAATCTCGTATTTCTGCTTACATTATTTCCCGCTATAACTCATATTTATCCGTCTTATCTAAAATATCCTTGTCTTTTCTTATGGTGTTAGAATGCCTCCTCGACGTGCAAACTCTAGCACTTCCAACCCGGATCTTGCTACTCTTCTTGCCCAGCTAGTAGGGCAAATGACTCAAGCAAATAACAACAGTGACGGGTCTCACAACATCCAAGGGAACGGTGGTACCAACCCGCCTCACTGCACGTTTAAGCACTTTAACTTGTGCAATCCTACAAAATTCTTCGGGACTGAAGGTGCTACCGGCTTGCTTCAATGGTTTGAAAGCATGGAAAGCACATTCCAAAACAGCGACTGTCCCGATAATCTTCGGGTTCGTTATGCCACAAGTGTACTCCAAAAGAGAGCCCTCACCTGGTGGAACGGCGAGAAACGCACTCGTGGTGCTGAGGTTGCTACATCCTTATCGTGGGATGATCTGAAAAAGGCCATGACTGATGAATTCTGTCCTCGGAATGAAATGAGGAAGCTCGAGGCTGAGTTTTGGGATCTTGCCCAAGACAGCGGGGATAATCTGGCTTACACCACCCGGTTCCAAGAACTAAGTCTTTTGGTGCCTCACATGATCACTCCCCTTGCTCGGGGAATTGAAAAATACATAGGCGGCCTGCCTATGCAAATTCAAGATGCTGTGCTGGGAAGCAATCCTCCTACTCTTGAAGCTGCTATCCGTTTATCTGCTACACTATCCGACAACCATGTCAAAGCCGTAACCTTAACAAGAAAGGGTTCCAAGAAGGTTGTCTCTACCCTCGCGGCCGTCAAAGATGTAAAACCCGAGTCTTCTAACCGCAACAAGAAACGAAAGGGTCGAAACTTCGCAGCCGTAACTCCCGCCGTACCTGCTATTCAAGCGGCCCCTTAGGGTCAAAACCCGAAAACTTATCAGGGCCCGAATCCCCAGTGCCAGACCTGCAAGTACCATCATCCTGCCAACTTACCATGCCGATTGTGCTCAAGCTGTGGGCGATATGGACATGTGGTCACTACTTGCCGTACCCGTCCTCCCGTCCATCAAGCTGCTCCAGCCAACCGTCAAAACTATCCGGCACCTCCCAATGGTCGGGCATGTTACGAATGTGGAGATCCAAACCATTACCGTGACCGATGCCCAAAACTTCATCATCAAGGTGGTCCTCAAGGACGAACGTTTAACATAAACGCTAAAGAGGCTCAAGCAAACAACGACGTGATAAACGGTACGTTTCTTGTAAACAATCATTATGCATCCGTTTTATTTGATACCGGTGCCGATAGGAGTTTTGTGTCTCTTACTTTTGAAACTCGACTTGCTAAGCAAAGAACGAAACTTGATAATTCTTACTCCGTGGAGATAGCAAACGGAAAATCTATTACTATAAATTCTGTTATCCGCGACTGCAATCTCGAGCTTAATAATCATGAATTCTCTGTTGACCTCCTTCCAATGCAATTGGGAAGCTTCGATATTATAATTGGCATGGACTGGTTATCCAAGCACCATGCCAAGGTTATTTGCTACGAAAAGTGTATTCGTATACCTCTCTCTTCGGGCGACACGTTAGTTATTTTCGGTGAAAAACCGTGTCGTGGTCTCCAGCTCATGTCTTGCACATTAGCACAAAAGTACTTACGGAAGAAGTACGTTGCCTTCCTGGCTCACATAGTTGACACGAAAGTCAAGGATAAGGAATTGCAAGACATCCCAATCATCCGAGATTTTCCCGAGGTATTCCCCGAGGACCGTCTTCCTCCTCCTAGACAAGTAGAGTTCCGCATTGACCTTGTGCCCGGAGAAACTCCCGTGGCAAAAGCTCCCTATCGTCTTGCACCTTTCGAGATGCAAGAGCTTGCAAGTCAATTACAAGAACTCTCATCCAAAGGATTCATCCGCCCGAGCCATTCACCTTGGGGTGCTCCCATACTATTCGCAAAGAAAAAGGATGGATCGTTTCGAATGTGCATCGATTATCGAGAACTCAACAAGCTTACAATTAAGAACCGTTATCCTTTGCCCCGTATCGACGATCTTTTCGATCAGCTTCAAGGTTCAACATGTTTCTCAAAGATTGACCTTCGTTCCGGATACCATCAACTTCGTGTTCTTGATGAAGACATTCCGAAAACTGCCTTTCGGACTAGATATGGTCACTACGAGTTCATGGTCATGCCATTCGGTTTGACTAACACACCTGCGGTTTTCATGGACCTCATGAACCATGTATGCAAACCTTATTTGGACAAATTCGTGATCGTTTTCATTGACGACATTCTCATCTATTCTAAAACAAAAGCGGAGCATGAACAACATCTTCGTTTGATTTTGGAACTCTTGAAGAAAGAACAACTATACGCCAAGTTCTCCAAGTGTGAATTCTGGCTAAAGGAAGTTCAATTTTTGGGACACATAGTCAACGATAAAGGAATTCATGTGGACCCGGCAAAGATCGAGGCGGTAAAGAATTGGAGTACACCTAAGACTCCTACCGAGATTCGTTCATTCCTTGGACTAGCAGGTTACTATCGTCGTTTCATCTCAAATTTCTCCAAGATTGCGGTTCCACTCACTGCCTTGACTCACAAGGGTAAATCTTACGAGTGGGGACCCAAGCAAGAAGAAGCTTTTCAAACTCTCAAGCACAAGCTCTGCAATGCTCCTATTCTAACTCTCCCTAATGGTAATGACGACTTTGTCGTTTATTGTGATGCATCCAACCAAGGTCTTGGTTGCGTTCTTATGCAACGTGGCCAAGTAATTGCATACGCATCACGCCAACTCAAAGTCCATGAGAAGAACTATACGACCCATGATCTTGAGCTTGGTGCTGTCGTTTTCGCTTTGAAAATTTGGAGACACTATCTATATGGCACCAAATGTGTGGTTTTCACCGACCACAAAAGTCTCCAACATATTTTCAATCAAAAAGAGCTTAATATGAGGCAACGACGATGGGTTGAACTTCTTAACGACTACGACTGCGAGATTCGCTACCATCCCGGCAAAGCAAATGTTGTAGCCGACGCTTTGAGTCGTAAAGAACATATCATGCTTCATAGTGTTCGTATTCATAATGACATCCAAGCCCGTATTCTCAAAGCACAACACACCTCGGTTACCGAGGGAAACATGTATCAAGAAATGGCATGTGGTGTAGAACTCTTGCTAGAAACCAAAGCCAACGGTCTATTGTATTACTTGGACCGTATCTGGGTTCCCGATCGCGACGATCTTCGTAAATTTTTGATGAACGAGTCCCACAAAACTCGATATTCGGTACATCCCGGAGCTGATAAGATGTACATGGGTCTCCGTCAGCAATATTGGTGGCCCGGCATGAAAAAGGATATTGCCCTCTTTGTGGCAAAATGCCTTACTTGTTCTAAAGTGAAGGCCGAACACCAAAAGCCTTCCGGACTCCTCGAACAACCTGAAATACCCGTATGGAAATGGGAGAACCTTGCCATGGATTTCATCACCAAACTCCCACGCACTTCTAGTGGGCACGATAGTATCTGGGTCATTATCGACCGACTTACAAAGTCTGCTCATTTCTTGCCTATTCGTGAGGACTACCGAGTTGAGAAATTGGCTCGGATCTACATTGATGAGATTGTAAGTCGTCACGGAATCCCTTTGAACATCATCTCCGATCGTGATTCGCGTTTTACTTCTCGATTTTGGCAATCGTTACAATCTGCACTTGGTACTCGCTTGGATTTAAGTACGGCTTACCATCCTCAAACTGATGGACAAACCGAGCGAACAATCCAAACTCTTGAAGATATGCTTAGAGCTTGTGTCATTGACTTTGGTGGTAATTGGGATTCTCACCTACCATTGATTGAATTCTCTTACAACAACAGCTACCACACAAGTATTAACATGGCACCGTTTGAGGCTCTTTATGGACGGAAATGCCGTTCACAAATTTGTTGGAACGAAATTGGTGAAGCACAAATCACCGGTATGTGGGCCCATTCGTGACAACATTCGGGTAGCAAGAAGTCGGCAAAAGAGATATGCCGACAAACGACGAAAACCCTTGGAATTTCAAGTTGGAGATATGGTCCTTCTAAAGGTATCACCTTGGAAAGGCGTAGTCCGATTTGGAAAGAAAGGAAAACTTGCACCTCGATATGTGGGCCCATTCAAGATACTCGAAAGGATAGGAAAAGTGGCCTACAAACTCGATCTTCCTTCAGAACTCAGCAACGTCCATCCGACTTTTCATGTGTCAAATTTGAAAAAGTGTCTAGCCGATGAGAACGTCCACATTCCCCTTGATGAGGTGCGTATTGACGAGAAAATGCACTTCGTTGAGAAACCCATGGAAATCATGGACCGAGAAGTCAAGAAACTCAAGCGTAGCCGCATCCCCATTGTCAAGGTCCGTTGGGAGTCTAAACGTGGACCCGAGTTCACTTGGGAACGTGAAGACCAAATGAAGACCAAGTATCCGCATCTCTTTTCATAGTCTCCACTAGTTGAATTTCGGGGCGAAATTCCTCTAACATTGGGAGACTGTGACGTTTCGGATTTTTCATTTACGCATTTATAATATATATCATGTAATCATTTTTTTTATTTAATGAAATGCAAGTGTTTTTATTTAATTTTGTACAAAATATATATGTATTTATTTTAGGGATTTAAAATAATCAAAATTTTATAAATTTTAAACTTAAATATAATTTTATATAAAAATCCAAATTTAAAAGATTCGTAACATAAATATGATAATCTATCTAAATAAAAATAAACTTTTATAAAAAAATATATATATATATATACATTTATAATAATAATATGAGTTTTTAAAATATAATTGAAATTGAAAAAGAAATCTAATTAATTATTTTTATAAAAGTTGAGGGTCGTTTTGTATTTAATCAAACTACAAGGTTTAAAACAGAATTCAGTTAAGGGACTAAAGGTGTACAAATCAAAATACAAGGGCTCCTCCGTAATTATCTCAGGGACTATTTTAAATCAAAATCAAACTCCAGGGACCAAAGTTGACAAAACCCTATTCGCATTTCCGGTCACCCCCTTCGATTTGTCCGGCGGTCCAAGGCTTTCTCCGGCGAACACCCCGACAGGGCTGTTCCCTGCACCTCAACGCCCGACAAAAGCGTCTCTGACTTCGTCTCCCCCACGCGAACCAGACCCCTCGACCAATTTGTCTGCCAATCACAAGGATCGTCTGATCCTGTTGGTGGCCGAGACATCCAGGTCCAAATTCGTGCCCGACAGGCCACCTCCACGCCTGTTGACTGTCGGGATAGTTTCACCTTGCCCAGACTAATGTCGGGACGTGTCCAATTGCGCGTTTGAGCATAAGGATTAGGCTCGGCTATAAAGAGCCATTGTCGGCCCTGCTCGAACTCGTTACCATCCTTCCTCACACCCTCACTCCAAATTGAAGACTGCATTACTTTCGTTTTCCCTGAGAGAGACTGTGACCAAGAATTCAGGAGCTGATTCCATCCAGAAGTCTGATTCCCGTTTTAGACATTTTCGGTTCAAGGTTCCTGCCGTCCATGCCCTTCGCGACCAAGTCCGGACCTCTTTTCGGTTCCATTAGCTTCTGTTATCATCAGGTAAACTATTCCAATCAAAATCTAGGCATTCGCTCGAGAGTCACCGGGCAAACTCAGTGTCCTCGGACACGGTTTGCCGGTCACCGAGAACCAGCGACCAGTTTCTCTGTTGTGTATTTAAATTACCCGTCACACACATAACCAGCGATGGGCAGTAGCCCGGCTGGTTATGCGTGTGTGTGTTTAAGGCGCAGGTCGCGGGTTCGATCCCGGTTGGCCTTCGGCCCAAATTTTTTATTTCTGTTTTCATTTATTTATTTTATTTAATTATCCTAATTTATTTTTAATACTCTTTTTATACAATAAATACTAAAACGAGTCGGTTTACTCGATCGTTTAATTTAAAATCGATTAAACTACATTTTTAATAAACCATCCCATTTTTTTATAATATTTTTATAAACTTATTAAATACACTATAATATATAAAATGTCCCATTTTACAAATCTTGTAATATTTTTATAAACTTATTAAATACACTATAATATATAAAATGTCCCATTTTACAAATCTTGTAATATTTTATAAACTTATTAAAATACATTATGATATATAAAATGTCCCACTGTTTACAAATCTTGTAATATTTTTATAAACTCATTAAAATACATTTTAATATATAAAATGTTCCACCTTTATAAGTCTTGTAAATGTTTTTTTTATAAACTTGTTAAAAACAAATATAATATGGTAAAGAATTTTCTCTCATTTGTTATAAAAATACATTAAACATAATAAATACTTGTTTAAAACAATATATATATATATATATATATATATATATATTTCTATGAGTTAAAGTTTTACAAAACCGTTATCATTTTCTACCCTATTTTATACAAATAAATATTAAGAATATTATTATAAAACCTATATTCATTAGATACGAATACACTCATACAAACATACAATAATACATATTTATCTACATAGGATTTCATCGTGCTTAGTTTTGAACGTCTTTATCACCCGCACTCATGGATCATCGTATCCGCTAGCCAGGTGAGTTACATAGCCCCTATTTTACATCTTTACATACTTTGGGGTGAAAACATTATTTCATGCTACTCAATCAAATTGTTTATACGTGTTATACATGAGACTATATGCTTATTCTTTGGATATACATACATTTAAACACAAGACAACCAACTGTAATATTGATAGATCTATTGTACCTGACCAGCCCACCCGGTTAGGGTGTTTATTACTGCACACTCGGATATAACCGTGTGTTATATTCAAACATACCGGATATAGTGGGTAACTATATTCAAGCATACCGGACTTAGCTGTTGTGCTCTGTTCAAGCGTGTCAAACTCGGTTTGAATTGTGATTAAATAAATGGTACATCATATACACTATGGTTAACAAGATAAACAATGAGTTGCAAAACGATTTACAACTACTACTTATCGGAACTATTAAACCTATGTACTCACCAACTTTTTAGTTGACACTTGATTTAAATAATGTTTCAGGTCTGGATATGTGACTATTTGCTGAAGATTCCTCCACTTAAGGATTTTGGACCTAGTTAAATAAATCAGTGTTTTGAACTAGACTAGGTTATTTGAAATGTATTGTATTTGGATCTTGTTGTTTCTTAATTTTAATTAATGAATTATGCAACCTTTAGTTACCATGTGCTTTTGAACAATCATTCTAATGTCCGCCTCGATGATTCCGCCATCGGTCGGGGTGTGACATGTGTGTTTTTAAGTTAAAGTAATATCATTTTATAAATTTAAAACCTGATCTCATAAAACCATAGTAAAAATATATTACATTTTTATATATTAAAAACGACACATCACTAGACAAAGAGAAGATCTCAATAACTAATATATTTGAAGAGCCTGCTTCTAAAGCTTTGGTCTTCTTAGCAAGGTACTTTGTACAAGTACTCTTCCAATGCCCAATTTCTCCACAATGATGACAAACGTCATCAATTCGGATAAAAGCTCTCTTCTTACCACGCTTTCTTGGTTTGGAGATCAGAGTATTCATGTATTCCATAGTCATCTCGGCAGCCACAAGCGACTCTCGCAGTTCAGACAAGGTTCCTCCAACTACATCTCTCTTGTAGTAACTTACGAACTCTTCGTATTCAACTGGAAAATACATCAAGATGAAGTCTATTTCCATATCTTGGTTGATGGGAGAACCAAGCTCTTTTAGGCTGTCAATGTGTCTCATCATTTTGAAAAAAATGTGAGCTAATCCATGTTCCTCTTTCCATGCAACTTGATAAGGATTTAAGCACTTTAAAATGCTCATTGCGAGTTTGATGATACTTTTTCTTCAATTCGCAAACCATATCGTATGTAGGATAATACTCTAGCTCACGACGAAGTTCATCATACATTGTTGATAACATCACAAATGAAACTTCATTTGAATCTTCAACATGTCGTCTCCAAAGTATTTTGGAGCCGCTAGTCGGTGGAACTGAGGGAAATGGAATTTATAGAATATACGAACTTCCTTCCTCCTTAAGAACACTTCTCAAGATACGAAACCACTCAGAGAAGTTTCCTACTTGGAGCATGTGCCGGTAAAGCATAGACTTTAGAGCGAACGAGGAGTCGGAATGGATTTTGTTAGACATCTACAAAATTCAAAATAAAGTTTTATTATTTTCATGCTTAACGTCCTAATTAAATTTATGACCCAATTACAAAAATATATAATTAGGAATGAGATCCTGGTTCACCATAACACAGTGAATGGCTGAGCACTCTCTAAAGGCATGGCTATGTAGGTAGGTAACGATTACCGACTGTGTCAACTACACAATTCTTGGTTTCAGGGGCATAACGATAATTGTCAAGCTTAGATATGTTTCCCTTAACTACGCCCACTTAATACGACTTTAAGTGATATTCTCCCTTCAATTGTAACTGTAGAACTGACCAAAGTGACTCAGGAATTGCGGCTGTACCTTCAACCGAAACCGTAGGCCCGGATACAGGGTAATTCACTAACACCAGGGGTTCGGATATATCAGTTGAAGTGTCACAATTTAGAGTGGCGCAGAAATATCGATTTTAATTTGGGATTTCCTATAATGTTCTAAATTACTGAGTAAGGGTGAAAACATGTTGGACGACTAGGAGCATGATCCAAGTCGTGCAATTAGTAAAACCGTTTTAGTTCATGAAACGCCTTTCAACACTCGACACGGTCCAATTTTAAATACCTTATTTAATCTAAATTGGTCGTTAATCGCGAACCAAATTTTAAACTAATTAACTCTTAATTAATTTAAGTTAGTTTTAAATAAAACAATTAAATTTAAAACTCGTTTTACTTTTAAATAAAAACACTTTTATTTGAATTACCTTTTCGAGAAATCTATAAACATTTTAATATTCTCGTCATTTTAAGATTGTGTACAAAACAGTTTTTGTGATGTTGAGGTTTTAATTATTATTCTAAATAATGATCCACAACCACAAACATAAAATAAATAAATCAAGCACCTAGTAGAAAATTGTTCGGTTTCGTTCGATCCATCAAACGACAACCGAACCAGTCTGAATGGACATACAAAATAACTATTATCATGTCGGCTCCTAGTTAGCTCAAGGTCCCTATATTGTCATCCTGGTCGTCTCCGTCTTCGGTCTTCAATTCTTTGACTCGTTCGGTTTATAAATTTATAAATTTACAATAAATAAATAAAATAAACCTAACTATTACAAGGGTTCCAAATAACCCAAAAAATACAAAGAATACAAAACCGAAATAAAAAACAAACACAACCTCGGTCACTAAGGCCTAACTTATCAATCACAATCAGTATAAACGAAAAAGGCTTGATCTATTTGTCAAACAAAAGTTTTGACAAATAAAACACAAGATCGAAAAATAAATAATTATGTCTAGACGCGCGTACAGGTGACTCTGATACCACTGTTGGGAATCCATATACCAATTTTAACTTTTAAAACATATTTAATTAATCTTATTAATTTAACAAGTCAGATTTGCATGGGGGAAGCATATGTACATGTTAACGGTTTTAAATCGGGATCCCGTCAGTGATACGATTACACGCGTATAGACAATAAAATTAAATTCAACCATAGCGGGTTAGGGATTATACCTTTGAAGATAACCGAAAGATCTGCACTATGGTTCAATAAGCATCTCGCTAGCGATTGTTCACAAAAACCGCAATAACCAAAACACCATCTCATGGTTTGCACACGAGGTCGGCGACGGCGGCGGCGTAGGATGCAGGGGCGGGGACGACAGCAGCCTGTCGGCGATCGGCGGTGGCCTACGGTGGTGGACGGCGACGCAAAAGGGGGGGTCTCCTTCTTTGAGAAAGTTTTAGGGTGCAGGAAACAAGTGGGGATTAGGGTTTTAGTTAAGTATGTATTTATAGATACCATAATTACAAACTGCACCCCAGGGTATTAACTGTTAATTCCCTAGCAATTAACTGTTAATCACTTTTAATCTCTCGACTTTACTAATTACAATTAATTAGTAAACATTAACCAATTAACGTTCAACTCTTAAACGTCCAAACCTTTCACGCTTTAATTATTTCTCTAATTAATTAATCATTGAATTAACCGTATAAATATTTCTCTAAATATTTATCCATCGAATTATAAATCCGTGTTTCGTATTGCTCGTTGTGACACCCGACATTTCCAAAATATCGTCCGTACATCACTTAAATGTGTTTACGCTAACGTGTTTTCTGAATCACTCGAAATCATGCTCTGGAACGATAAAAGTCTAGCGAACATAATGCATCGATCGTTTCATACCATAATAATTATAAGAATTGCCGGTTCATGCGGACTTAAAATCTGCATAACAAAAACGAAAAAATTAATTTTTTTAATGGAAAAATATTTAGAATTTTATTCTAAATAAACGATCATGTTCCGAATACTAAATCTTTAATATACTATATAAATAATCTCGTAAAAACATTTCCGGAGTTATCATTGTAAATTATTCTCTTAGGATGCGTATAAATGTGCGCGAATTTATTTACAACTAAAAATATACGTAAACTTGAACACCTTCATTCAAGTTCGTTATCGCGTCTAAACTAAGAGAACGTATATATATATATATATATATATATATATATATATATATATATATATATATAAGAATATATATATATATATAGGGTTAGGTTCAAGTAAAAAGGGTTTTTAAAATAAAAAGGGTGAGAAGGATTTAGGGCCATTGGATCAAATTGTACAAAGGATTTAATGGTTGTGATCAAATTATAGGAGAAAAAGTTATTGGAAAGATATTTTAGTCATGGCCATTTTTGTTGACTTTTTATCAAATTGTGTAATTTGCTCGTCATTGTGTCTAATGTTAGGTCTGGTCATATTGGTCATTGTGTCAAATATGTCAGGTCATTGAGTAATGTTAGGTCTGGTTATTGTGTCTAATGTCAGCTTATTGTGTCAAAAACTTTCATCACTATATTATATATAATACATAAAAAACAGTGACAAAAATAACATGAAATTATCTAAAACGTAAAACACAATGATGAATACATATAACACAGTGATCAAAAATATTTGACACAATGACAAGACCTGACATTACACAATGACCAGATCTGACATTACACAATGACCTGACATATTTAACACAATGACTAATATGCCCCCACTTCAAAAACAATAAAAGGACACATGTTAAGCCTAGAATCCTTCTTACCCTTCTTATTTTTAAAACCTTTTTACCATAACCTAACCTTATATTTATATATATATATATATATAGAGAGAGAGAGAGAGTTGAGTTATTATAAAAAAGACTTTTTTCCTAAGAAGCCTAAAAAGGGCATGATGTTTTAAATTTTAGGCATGGTGTTTTTCAACTTTTAAATATGTTCACATAAATGAAACAAAAAAACAATACCTAAAATGAAATAACACCATGTCTAAAATCTCCTTTTTAGGCTTCTTAGGAAAAAAATCCTTTTTAGTATAACCCTCTCCTATATATATATATATATATACATATAGGGGGAGAATCAAATAAAAAGTAGTTTTTCGCTAAAAAATATAATAAATGACAAAAAAACCTTAAGAAACGATATCAAACGAACTCTGATTGAGCTAATTTCAGCGGCGTTGGAACATCTCGTCGAACTCTACCATCTTAGCTTTTAGGGTTTAGCTTTTAAGGTTTAGATTTTACATTTGAATTTTAGGGTTTTAGCCTTACGGTTTAGATTTTAGGGTTTAGATTTTATGGTTTAGGTTTTTTTTGGAGGTGGGGGTGTGGGGTTTAGGTTTTTTGGGGGGTGGGGTGGGGGGTTTAGGTTTTTGGGGGGTGGAGTGGTGGTTTTAGGCTTTTCGAGGTAGGGTTGGAGAGGGGTTTAGGTTTTTGGGTGTGCGGGTGGAGGGGGTTTAGGTTTTTAGGTTCGGGTTAGGGTTCGATGAGACGGTTCCAATGCCGCTAGAATGAACTCAATCGGAGTTCGTTTGACCCACTTCTTAGGACTTCTTAGCGAAAAACCACTTCTTATTGGAACCGTCCCCTATATATATAAAAAAGTATATATATATATATATATATATATAAGAATATATATATGTATTATATTGACAATTTCGAGATTTATTTATTAAAGCGGGTATTAATTGCGGGTAGTATAACACATCTGAACCACCATCAACACCAACTAGTCGTCATTTTTGCTTAACTAACACTCCACTCCACAATCATTTCACCTTGCCTTATACTCCACTCCTTGTGTCATGTCATCATAATGATGATGATTATGTCTAGATGCACACTCCACCCCATCTAATACTTATATATATATATATATATATATATATATATATATATATATATATATATATATATATATATATATATATAAACGTCCCGCACGATACGAACGTTGGTGATTATTTATAAACAACTAGAACAATAATTAGAAACTAAAAAGGTATGAACACATGTGGAGATAGCAAACAATATGAAATAAAAACCTTAGTGTATACGGAAGTTTATAACCGGGTACATCTCATAGTTGGCACAAAACAAAATAACATAGCTCTTAAACTGTTAATCAGAATCTATTACAGCGGAAGTCTTGTTTCAAACATTTTAAATTCATAAACAACAAGTAAACATTGTTCATGTCACACCATGAAATTCCACAGCGGATTACCCGCGGATTGTGCCTGTCAAGGATCATCAGTCCCGATCATTTCGAACGACCTGTAAATGGTTTTTGAAAAGAAATTCCGTTTGAACATCATGCAAAAATAATTAAGTAATACAGAGTTTGAAAATGCGGAATATAAAGTGCGGAAGCAAAAGTAATGTAGCAAAATACAGAAGCATAACAAATTAGGTTCCCATAAAACTAGCTTCTAATGAAAAATATGCTGTGAGACTGTTGGAACCTAGTAGTCCATAGAAATCAATTATACGCTGAAATTGTATAATCTCTAGAGTTTTCGGTCGAAAACTAAGTTTTCGATCGAAAAGTGTTTTCGGCCGAAATAACTTTTCAATCAGAAGTTTTCGATCGAATTCTTTCTGGTATAAATATGTTTATCTTTTGTATTTTGAAGTAGAATTCTCATTTGTACAACTTTGATCAGATCTAGTTTAGAGAAAATATAACTTTATAGTTGTTGAATCAAGGTGTAATTACAACAGATTATCAATGAAAATCATGTGTTTGACTGTGTATTTTCATGTTTATGGTGATTCTCCTTCTAGTTTGTGTTTGATTCGATCTTCTCAGTTTTAGTTATTTTCTAGATTTTTTCCGCCTATCTAGAGATTGTTTGAGGATTATAGACTTGGATATCATAAGATCAGTAGGGATCACAAGTGGTATAAGACCTGTTGGTTGAAGCTCTTGGTATTCAAGTAGTTTTTCATCAAATTTGATCGAATAAGAGTGTTTTTGTGTGCCATTGTTGTACTTTCTGAGCTAAAAGTGATGGAGACGAAGTCTACAATCGGTTTAGAGGCTTGATTTGGAGTTGGATTGTTTCATAGAGTTTTTGATCGATTGAAGTGTTCTTCAGAAGAATTGACCAAAAAGTCTGCTTGAAGGAGTCGAAATCTCTTTTCGACCAAAAAGTTTGTAGTTTTCGATCGAAAAAGTGTTGTCCAAAATCTCAGTGGTTCGAAATCTCCTGTGTTCGAAATATAGAATTTTCGACCCAAAAGTCCAGTGTTGGAAGTATTTCATATTTTGATCAAGTATCTTGAAGTGCAATTTTAGGATGGCTGGTAAGGTTTACGATACTGAGAGAGTTGTGGGAAAGTCGCCACCGATGCTGAAGTCAATATCAGAGTTTTCCAACTGGAAAATTATGATGAAAGCATATTTCAAGTTCACTGAGCACACTCTATGAGAGTCAATTGCAAAAGGTCCTCATATACCAAAAACTGCTAATGCTGATGGATTAGTCCCTATTGCAGATCCTGATTTGTATTCTGAGGAAGACAAGAAGCTGATTGAGAGAGATAACAGAGCTTTGGGATCAATCATCTTGGCTCTTCCGACTAAACCGTATCTCAATTTTGAGCAATACGAAACAACTCAGGGATTGTGGAATGCGTTATGTCTAAGGTTTGAAGGAAATGTAGCACTGCAAGAGAGCCGAACTGATCTTTTGTTGAAGCAGTGTAATATGTTTAGTTACAAAAAGAATGAAACTCTGAGTGAACAGGTCACAAGGTTCACCACAATGATTAACAGACTAAGGAAGATGGGTGTCAAGTTTGAGGAGTATGATTTGGGAAAGAAGCTGCTGGATTCACTACCTGATTGCTGGAGCATACCATGTATGTTGATAAAAAATACTACTCCGGATTTGAATAACAAGTCACTTGATGATATAATCTGCTTACTTGAGTCGTATGAGCTGGATGCAAAGAAACGAGAGTTGAATAATCCAGACAAGCCAAATGTTTCAGGTTCAGCTAATGCAGCTCTGTTTTCTGGAACGAGTGATGGAAGAAGTGGTTCTAAGTCTGAAAAGGGTAAGGGTTGTTGTGAGCATTCCTCTGGAGAAAAGGTTAATACAACTGGTCAGATTCCTAAGGATCAAATTGCCTTATTTGGAGCATTTATGAGTAGCTATGATGCCTTGGTAACTGGCAAACTTCAACCTGCTGTGCATGATGTCGAGGATCTTGTGCAAATAAATCCAGACGATCTTGAATACATCGATTTACAATGGCAAATGGCCTTGATCGATGTTAGAGCAAAGAAGTATCTTCAAAAGGTCGGAAAAGACAAGCTCCAGTTTGGTAAGAAAGTTGGTTTTGACAAAGCAAAGCTCCGATGTTATAACTGCCAACAACTTGGACACTTTGCTCGTGAGTGTACAAAAGATAAGAAGAAGAAAGTTGAAGGTAGTGGAGTGAAGCTTGTAGAGATGATTGAAGAGAATAAGAAGTCTAAGAAAGCTCCAACTGCTCTTCTTTCAAAGCAACTAAGTAATTATGAGTGGGATGATGAAATTGAAGATGCTGAGAGTGAGTTTGATGAAGCCCTGATGGCTGAAATAGAAGTCTCAAAGAAAGCAGTTGAAGTTGCCAGTGATTGTACACCCAAAACTGATGATTTAGGAAAAGGCAAAGCTGATTTTGATGAGATTTCTTCTGAGAGTGAGGTAAATTCTGATAATAAGTTTGATATTTGTTCCTCTGTTTGTTTTGATAAAATGCAGAATTATCATACAGCAAATACTTTCCTAATTGCTGAGAATGATAAACTAAAAAGGGTGAATAAAGAGTTAAAATAGAATGAGGTTACATACACAAGAAAAATCAAAGCTCTTTTGAAAGATAATGTCACTTTTAAAGAATATCTTGATAAAAAGGATGTTTTGATAAAAGATCTTTCAGAAAAACTCATTGCATCAGAAAAAGATTTAATCAAAGAACGGGTAATTGTTGCAAAGTGGAAAATGCAACGAAATGTGTTTGATGATTGTGTTAGTAAACAGAGAACTGTTTATATCAAAGATGGTTTAGGTTATAACAAAGCGCCTCATCCTGATAATTTTGTATCGTTTCCTGAACTGCATAAATCAAATGAGTTGATAAATGCGAGTGATTCTAACTTTCATGACATGTATGTAAGTGCAGATGTAGAAAAAAGTTGTGTTGATTATGAGGTCGAACTTGATGGAGTTAAGAGTTTTTCTGCATTTAATAAACAGTGTACTAGAGAATTTATAAGAGATTGTAAGCAATATCTCGATGTTGATTGTGATCTCAATAGATTTGTTAATGCCTGTGAAAAAATTGATGATGTAAACAGTCTTTTAGATTCTGATAGTTCATATGTTTCTGTTTTTTCTACTAATATTGTTTGTGATTATTTCGATTGTGTGTCTGAGGTGTCATAAACTTCTACTTTCTTTGATAAAGTGGTGCACACAGCTAAAGATTATATACCGCTTCACAAAGGCTCAAGTCTAGCTGATGATGTTGTACTAGATGAGTATGGGAATCCATTAATACAGGTGTATGATTTGTCAAGTGAAAGACCTAAGAAAAATGATTTCATAGCATCAGAGAATCATATACTTACCAGCGAGCAAGAGAGTAAGAAGTTTGTCAAAGTCAAAATCAGTACACCAACAAAGGTCCAAAGAGAGTCAATTTGTGTCAAAGGCAAATCAGTTGATGTCAAAGACAAGTTCATTGATTTCAAAGATAAGCCTGCTCATAGCAAAGGACACTTAACAGAAGGTGTTTGTGTGTCAAAGAATGACAAAGACAAGTCTGTATTTGAAGTAGGCGAGTGTTCAAAGTCAAGGTCAAAGTTAAAGACTAAAAGCTACAATTGCTATGTTTGTGGTCAAGTTGGACATTTTGCAAGAAATTGCAAACATAATTCAAGTGAGTCAAAGTTCAAAAGGAACAAAGAGAGAGTGAAAAGCAAAATCACAATGCACTTCAAGAAAGCGTCTGAGAACGACAGTGAGCCTGAGTCCGGAGTGAAACAACGTTACAGTCGTGCTTATTTGCTTTCTAGAGATAGTTATAATTTGTATTCTAATGCTTGTCGTGATTATGTGTTACAAAAATTTGTGGACAAAAAGGTCCAAAATGGTCCAAGATATGTGAAGAAAAATAACCTACCTCTCTATTTTGCTAAAGAAATTTCACTATGAAATATAAAAAAAGGTTTGGTTGTTTTTGGACAATTAAAAATGAACAATCTTCACATATGGTTGGAATAAAGAATAATGTAAACTTGAAGGAACAAGTCGTTATGACTAAGACTGTAAAAGTCAAAGTCAGCCCGGATCAAAGATGATCTGGGTACCTGTTTCTCATTAAGTTTGTCTTAAATGTGCAGAGTTTGACCCGGAGGACTATTAATAATGCTTGGTATGTTGATAGCGGTTGCTCAAGGCACATGACAGGACAAAAAGAGATTCTGGATAATTTTCGATCTTTTGATGGTGGTTTTGTTGCTTTTACTGGAGATAAAAAGGGAAGAAAAATTACTGGTCAGGGAACAGTGTCGAATGATTTAATTACTCTTGAGAAAGTTAATTTCGTGTCTCAGTTGGAGTTCAATTTACTCGGTGTCTCACAAGTGTGCGATAAAAACATACCAGTTCATTTTACAACAAAAGAGTGCTTATTCTTAAAGCCTGGACTGGTTATTCGTGAAGACATGATCTTGATGCGTGCTCCAAGAAAGTTCACCACATATGTGGTTGATATGAATGATCATACAACTCCTGTGAATGTTTCGTGCTTTTTATCAAAAGAAACTGGTTCAGAATCTTATTTGTGGCATCGTCGAATGGGACATGTAAATTTGAAAAAAATGAACAATTTGGTTCATAAAGATCTAGTGCGAGGTCTACCCAAGAAGGAATTTATAATTCATGGGAGTTGCATGTCATGTGCAAAGGGAAAACAACACAAGAAGTCTCATCCGAGAAAGACCGTGACAACATTTACTAGACCTTTATTTCTGATTCATATGGATTTATTTGGTCCAGTTCATGTCAAAAGCATTGCGAAAAAAATCTTATTGTCTTGTTATCACAAATGATTTTTCAAAATTTTCATGGGTGTTTTTCCTTGCAACAAAGGATGAGACACCTGAAACAATCATTGAATTTATAAAAAAAGGATTGAAAACGTCTGTGATAGCAAAGTCTCAATTATTCGTAGTGACAATGGAACAGAGTTTAAAAATAATTTGATAAATGTTTTTTGTGAAGAAAAAGGAATAACACATCAGTTTAGTGCAGCCAGGACACCACAACAAAATGGAGTGGCTGAAAGAAAAAATAGAACATTAATTGAAGCTTCTCGCACAATGCTCTTAGATTCAAAGTTACCCATTATTTTCTGGGCTAAAGCAATAAACATGGCATGTTACGTATTGAATCGAGTTATAATGGTGAAGCAACACACAAAGACTTCCTATGAACTGTTTTTCAAAAGAAATCCATATATCAAGTTCTTTAGAGCATTTGGCTGTTCATGTACTTTATTAAATACTCAAGATTCTTTGCCAAAATTTGCTGTTGTTGGAGATGAATGTTATTTTCTGGGATACTCTTCATACCAAAAGACTTACAGAGTCTATAACAAGAGAACAAAAATGGTTCAAGAGTCTTTTTATGTGGAGTGGCAAGAAATGAATATTTCTCCAGAGCAAAATGGCCTAATTGGTTCTTTGATGCGGATATAATTTTCAAAACCTTTGATCAACAACTTCGAGTAGATTCTGATGGTGCAAGTTCTTCGAATACTGTGATTGAGTATTTTACAAGGCTTGATCAGGATATTGAAAATTTTATGGTTGGTCCACAGCCAATGATTATTCTAAAAGAAACTTCTGAAGCTATTACTTCATCCTCTCAAACACTAGAAGAACATTTTGACAATTCAGTCACTAATGCTGGTTCTGAAGTACAAGAAATTCCTAATACTAATGATGAACCAGCAGTTATTGAGTTAGATTCATCAAATGATAAAACTGAGGATATTAATCAGACAAGTTCTTCAAGTGTTGATGATTCAAATGACCAATCACCTGATTTGAATGTTTCAAATGTGCCAGAATCAGTGCAAGTTGATGATGTTTAAATTCATAGAATTCATTCTGTACATCTAGTTGAAAATATCATTGGATCTCTTGAAGCTGGAGTTAAAACATGAAGTTAAGCTGGAAACATTAATTTTTGTTTATACTCTTGTTTCTTATCACACGAAGAACCCAAGAATATCACAATAGCTCTACAAGATCCAAGTTTGATTGAAGAGATGCAAGAAGAACTTCTTCAATTCAAAAAGCTTAATGTTTGGCATCTTGTAGATTTTCATGAAGGAAAATATCCAATAGGAACAAAGTGGATGTTTCGTAACAAGAGAGATGATCGTGGAATCGTGGTTCGTAACAAAGCTCGTCTTGTTGTCCAAGGGTTTTATCAAGAAGAAGGGTTAGATTATGACGATGTTTTTGCTCATGTCGCCCGAATTTAAGCTATACGTATATTCTTGGCCTATGCTTCTTTCAAGAAATTTAAGGTCTACCAAATGGATGTGAAGACTGCTTTTCTTTATGGAGTTGTAAAAGAAGAGGTTTATGTGAATCAACCACTTGGTTTTGAAGATCCTGATCATCCATTCCAGGTGTACAAGCTTGATAAAGCATTGTATGGGTTACATCAAGCACCTCGTGCTTGGTATGAGACCTTATCGACACATCTCACATCTAATGGCTTTGTTCGTGGTACAATTGACAAAACATTGTTTCTGAAGAATTTTGACTCTGATTTGCTGATTGTTCAAGTCTACGTTGATGACATCATCTATGGTTCTACAAATGAATCTCTTTATAAAGATTTTGAAGCTGTCATGAAACTCAAATTCGAAGTGAGTTTAATGGGACAAATGCAATTTTTTCTGGGATTGCAAGTGGAACAATCTGATGCTGTAATTCTTATTCATCAGGCAAAGTATGTGAAAGATATTTTGACAAAGTTCAAAATGAATGATTGTAAATCAGCTTCTACATCCATTGCTCCCCATGAACCTCTCACTGTGGATTTATCTGGAGTTGAAGTTAATCAAAAAACATATCGTTCAATGATTGACTCCTTGATGTATCTGACTGCAAGTAGACCTGATATTATGTTCGCAGTTTGCTCATGTGCGAGATATCAGGAAGCTCCAAAAGAGTCCCATGAATCGGCTGTTAAAAGAATTTTTTTTGTTATTTTAAGGGTCGAGTAAATCTCGGTTTATGGTATCCTTTTGATTCTGAATTTAACTTTTATGTTTATACTGATAGCGATTATGGTGAATGTAATTTGGACAGGAAATCTACATCAGGCGGTTGTCAATTTTTGGGGGAAAGACTTGTTTCATGGCAGTGTAAGAAACAAACGAATGTGTCCACTTCAACTGCTGAGGCAGAATACACAGTTGCGTCGAGCTGTTGTTCACAAGTCATCTGGATATAACATCAATTGATGGACTTTGGAATCAATTTCTTGGAGACCCCGATCTTTTGTGATAATGAGGCGGTGCTTGGTATAGTAAAGAATCCAACTCAGCACTCAAAGACAAAGCACATCGCCACCAGGTTACATTTTATTCATGATTGCTTTGAAAATGGTTTGATTAAGGTGGTCCACGTCGATACCTTAGAGCAAAAAGCAAACATTTTTACAAAAGCTTTTTCAACAGATCGGTTTAACTCTGTTGTTAAGATGTTGGGGATGATCTCATTTAAAGGGGGGGGGGGGGGGGCTAACATTTTAAATAATAAGTTTTCAACATAATAAACGTCCATTTTTGAACTGAAAGACCATAAAATGTTGCTCAAAAAGATTTTCTTTTAAGTGTTTAAAATGGTGTTGAAATTTGATTTTTTTGTATTTTTTTTGTTAACTGTGTGCTAGTATAATAAGTGTTTGTGCTAGTATAGTACGTATTTGTTCTTAAAGTGGTATAAGTAATAAATAAAATATATCACAATTTTAGGTGAAGAATAAAAGAAAATGAAAATAGATATCTGATTCTGATAAGTGTGGTGTATGGTGTTTTATGTGACTATATGATAAATAAAATAAAATGAAAACAAATATCTGATTCTGATAAGTGTGGTGTATGATGTTTTATGTGACTGTATGGATATTTGTGATATTAGTAAAAGAAAAGTCTGAAAATCATAAAAATATAAGCTGGAAAGAAAATTGTGTGACTGATTGACGTGCATATAGGAAATGATAGTACATTTGTGTGCTGAGCTTATGCATGAATTGGATATTATGGTGACATCGGTTACAATTTTTGATGAGTCGGTAGGCTCTGCATGTAAAATTTGGCAGTATTTGTGTGATTAACTAAACTGCAATCTTAGTGTTACCCTCATTGAATATCGGTACTTTCATCATTCAAATGCAAAGTGAATCCATTCATACCATGAGACCAGGATCTTGATGGGTTTTTAGCATAATTTGTTTACTCTATTGACTATACCTGTCAAATATATGATTTAGAGTTAAACGTCCTTATACAGCTGATGGTTCTGGTGAAAATATCGGATGGAAACCAGAAAGTCAGTCTGTTTAGCCCTTTGAATCATTCGTGATTTCAATTGACATATCCAATATCCTATGGATATCCGCATACCCAAATCAAATCTGATTAAAAATTTCATCACTAAACATCACATCCATATTCCATTTCATACGAATCAACATGATTCAGTGTTCATTTCATCAGAAACCAAGACAAAAGAATCAAATGATTCAGAATCAAAAAGATTCATATCAAATCCATTTGGATAACTTTTTCTGTGCTAAGAACGCTACCCTCATACTGGTGATTGGATCATGTTTTGGTGAAATTTTTTGTTAAGTCTCAGTTCAATCCATCTCGATGTTTGGGTACACTCTGTATTGATAAATATTACCTTAAATGTCACACAGTATTTGCTGAAATATGATGTTTGAGTTTATGCTGAAAAAATATACTGGCAATCAAGGTTGAACTGTTTAGATCCTGATTTGATATATAGTGTAATTAAGATAGTATACATTTATGATCCTATGTCAGTTCAGTTCACCAAAAAAAAATTAAGTATAAAGTTTTAATATGTGTTAATCATTATCTAAGTGTTTTAATTTTGTTTCACAAAATAAGATGTTTCTTTGATATCAAATGATTGTGAAAGATCTGTGAATAAAGTAGTTGTTTTGAATTGAATTTTGTATTGATGTTTGTATGTGCATGTGTATATAAAAACAAAGTGGACAAGAAAATGAAAAAAATAAAATTGTGGTTGTTAAAATTTCATAAAGTTTAAAGTTTTCGGTCAAAATCTTCTTGACCGAAAAAGATTGTCCGAAAAGTGTTTTTGATCGAAAAGTTCAAACCGAAATGTTTTCGGTCGAACTCTCAAAATCTATAAATATTAAATTTTTCGATTGAAAACCTTTTCCCACTTCTTTACTGTCGCCATTTTCTCTTGTTTGGATTTCTTCTAGTGCAAAGATTTCATGTGAAAACCGTTGTTTGTGACGTCATTGAGTTTCTTACAGTTTTTCGATCATAAAGGTACATTTTCATCACTTGTAGAGGTGCATAGGGTAGATCCAGAGCCTTAGATTTAGTTTGAATGTTTGAATATTTGAATTACCCGAAAAGTCTTATGCATTGCCCGAAAAGTCTCATGAATGGATCGAAATCTGTTTTCGGATGGAAATGAAGAGTCGTTTCTGATCTGTCTGAATTGTTTCAAATTTGAAAGGGTTTTAAAATATCAGGAGTTTTCGATCGAAATGATGGTATCTTTTCTGTAGGGTTTTTTCTATCGAAAAGTTAAATGTTTGTAAAATTTTTGTGTTTGATCAAAAAGGTTCAAAAGAGTTTTCGATCGAAAAGGTGATTGTTAATGGTTTTTAGACCGAAATATCAGGAGTTATGAATTTTTTTAAAATTTTCAAAAAGTTCTAACTTTTGTTTATTTGTTCTTTCAATATATGAATAGGTTGAAGTTTGAACCGAAGCACAATATTTGTGCATGTTTGACCACAAAAACAAAGAAATCTCGTGGTTATGAAGAAATAGTTCGGTTTTTTGACAAATTCAAGGATTCACACAGCAATATCTACTCAAGTCAGAGTATTTGAAAAACATGTTAGAGAATTTTGGGATAATGTTGAATACAAGCATGTGAACAAAGAAATATGGATTGAAAGTACAGTGGGTGGCAATACCATAAAGGTTACTGAACAAGTTATACGAGAAGTTCTGAATTTTAGAGATGCAGAAGATTTTCCTTACAAGATTAGCCACACAACAGTTTCTAGAATTATTTTCACTATGGGTTATGAGAGAAATTTCTTGAGAAGGCAGGTTACTAAGACAATGTTCGGGAAACAATGGAGATACTTAGTTCATTTTTTGATTCACTGCATGAGTCCAAGAACATCTGCTTTTGATCAGATTGGAGAAGTGTTTAGCAGGGCTCTAGTGTGTTTGGCTACACATAGGTGTTTCAATTTCTCAAGAATGATATTTGAAGTCATGTGTAACATCCCGAAAATAATAAATAAGTAAATAATAATACGATGGGGATTTAAACGTCATAAAGCGAAAGAAAGACGTATGGGCTTGGGCTCGACTCTAACGGGCCGAGGGAAGCCCAGGTATAAAAGGGGCAAGACAGCCCATTTGACCATTTCACCTCCATTTCACCAATTCTAGAGAGAGAAAGGGAGCCCGGGTCTAGAGAGAGAAAGTCGACGGATCGTCACGAGATTAGAGGAGCAGTTACAGCTGAGCTCGTGGGCAAAACCTCCGAATCAAAACTTCAATCCAGGTAATGATTCATACAAAATCTGAGTTTTTGTTCATTTTGGGGTTTCTCGAGTTTTAGCTAAATAGATGACGTTTTTACGGATGAAACTTGATAATAAGCTTAGAAATAGCATCTAGAACGAAAACCGCATGTTTTGATCAAAGAAAATTGTAAGATTGGCACGATCGAGTTTGCATGCAAGAACTTCGGATTTTTGGTCCAAGAACCAGGTCCTGCGCACTTACCAAGTGCGCAGGAGGGAATCCCTGCGTACTTACCAAGTACACAGGATGCAGACTCTGCGTACTTACCAAGTACGCAGGAGGAAGGCTCCTGCGCACTTGCCAAGTGCGCAAGAGCAAGTCCCTGCGCACTTACTAAGTGCGCAGGCAGCAGACAGCAGGCAGCAGGTTGGGTAAGTAAAGTCAGTAAGTTTAGAATGATTAAACCATTAAAGTCGGGGTTGGGTCTAATGTGTATTTAACTACCTAATCCAGATCGAAAGTGACGCTGTTGGACCTTTGTCTAGGACAACCTAGAGTAGCCCATCAGGTGAGTTCTATGTGCCCCCTTCTATGTATGTGCAAATAATTTATAAATGTTTTGGGGTTGAAGTGTATACACTAAGTGAATAAATGTTATGAATGTTAATGTGATCATACGTGGTATACAAACATATATATATACTCAAGTACAAAAATGAGTTATGAACAAAGAATGAATTGTATGATTATTAAGAATGAATGAAAAGAATAACCCGTCCAGGGGCACCGGAAGAGGGAACGTAACAACTGAGAGCAAGAAACCAAGGTCCAATGAATATGAAACTTGCAAGAAATGTGGAAGGCAACATCTTGGCGAGTGTCGAGTCGGCACCACCACCTGCTATAGGTGTGGAAGGGCGGGACACTATTCTCGCGACTGTTTGAGAGACACTAAATGCCAAAGCTGTGGACAATTTGGGCATCTGACAAAATACTGCAGGAAGGCCGGCCAATCTGGTTCGGGAAAGGATAAGGAGCAGGAACAACAAAAGGCAAGGACTCGCGCCTATGCCTTAACGGAGGAAGAGGCAAGGGGAAACACTGATGTCGTGTCAGGTACGTTTCTAGTAAATGATGAACATGCTGCTATTTTATTCGACTTTGGTGCTAGCAAAAGCTTTATATCAAATGCATTTAGTCGTAAACTGGATTGCACCATTAACACCATAGTAAAGGCCTTTAGCGTACAAACTGTCGTTGGTAAAAATTCGGCAGTATTCCAAGTAACAGAGGATTGCATAATAGAAATAGAGGGTCATAAGTTCCCTTCTAGATTATTCCTTCTCACCTTAGGAGGATTCGATATAGTATTGGGAATGGATTGGCTAGCTGCCAATGAAGCTCAAATCATATGTAAACATAAGAGGATACACCTCAAAGCTCCAAGCGGCAGTCCAATTACGGTTTATGGGGATTGGAATTGCACGATGCCGAACGTCATCTCGATGATCAAGGCCGAAAGTTACATGAGGCGCGGTTGCGAAGCTTATCTGGCATATGTTATTGATGATAGAATGAAAACTAAAGAACTCAAGAATGTACCCGTGGTGTGCAACTTTCCGGAAGTATTCCCTGAGGATCTACCTGGGTTGCCACCCGATCGGGAAATAGAATTTCAGATTGACTTACTGCCAGGAGCTGAGCCCGTTGCCAAAGCCCCCTACCGATTGGCTCCGTCAGAAATGAAAGAATTGATGTCTCAACTACAGGAATTAACAGAAAAGGGATTTATTAGACCGAGCATCTCACCATGGGGCGCTCCGGTACTATTTGTAAAGAAGAAGGACGGCAGCATGCGCATGTGCATTGACTACCGCAAACTGAACAAGAGGACAGTAAAGAACAAATACCCACTGCCTAGAATAGACGACCTTTTTGATCAACTGCAAGGAGCGAGTTGGTTCTCAAAGATCGATCTTAGGTCGGGTTACCATCAGTTGAAAGTAAGAGAGGAAGACGTACCAAAGACCGCGTTTCGCACGCGTTATGGGCATTATGAATTTCTCGTGATGTCCTTCGGATTAACTAACGCACCAGCAGCGTTCATGGATTTGATGAATAGAGTGTGTCGACCCATGTTGGATCGATCGGTGATAGTTTTTATAGACGACATACTGGTATATTCGAAAAGCGAGGGTGATCATCACTGTCACCTAAGAGAAGTTCTGGAGGTGCTAGAGAAGGAAAAGTTGTACGCAAAATTCTCCAAATGCGCGTTTTGGCTTAGGGAAGTCCAATTCCTAGGTCATGTGATAAACCCAAACGGCATCATTGTAGATCCTGCAAAGATAGAGACAGTAAAGGAATGGAACATCCCAAAGACACCAACAGAGATACGAAGTTTTCTTGGATTGGCAGGCTACTATCGAAGGTTCATTCAAGATTTCTCAAGGATAGCCTCGCCACTAACTAAACTGACACGGAAGGAAGTGAAATATGAATGGGGCCAAACCCAAAATAACGCGTTTGAGGAACTCAAGACACGATTAACACAAGCTCCAGTCTTGACACTACCTGAAGGAAATGAAGACTTGGTAGTCTACTCTAACGCTTCGGGGCAGGGTTTAGGTTGCGTACTTATGCAACGAGGAAAGGTAATTGCTTATGCCTCACGACAACTAAAGATTCACGAGGTCAACTACCCAACGCACGATCTAGAATTAGCAGCAGTAGTTTTCGCGTTGAAAATATGGAGGCACTACTTGTATGGAGTTAAATGCACCATCTACTCCGATCACAAAAGCTTGAAATATTTTTTTGAACAAAGGGAACTAAACATGAGGCAAAGAAGGTGGTTAGAGCTACTGAAAGACTATGACTGTGAAATATTGTACCATCCAGGCAAGGCAAACGTAGTGGCTGACGCTTTAAGTAGAAAGGAAGAATCGACACCCATCCGGATCAAAGCGTGTCAGCTAATTATAACACCAGATTTGATGGGTGAAATAACAAAGGCACAAGATGAAGCACTGTTAGAAAGAAATGTGAAACGGGAAAGAATAGTAGGACAACAAGGGAACTTAAGTGCAAATACATACGGAGTACGAACTAGGTTTGGCCGGATGTGGATACCTAAGATAGGCGAACTTAGGGCCAAAATACTCGATGAGGCCCATAAGTCTCGTTATTCTATCCACCCCGGAACAAACAAAATGTATCAAGACTTAAAGAAAGAGTACTGGTGGCCCGGCATGAAGAACGATGTGACTAAATACGTGAACAAGTGCTTAACGTGTTCACTAGTTAAGGCCGAGCACCAGAAACCATGCGGTAAAATGCAACCTTTACCTATACCGGAATGGAAGTGGGAAGAGATCACGATGGACTTCATTACCAAGCTACCGCAAACAGCTAAAGGCAATGATACCATTTGGGTGATCGTCGACCGTTTGACGAAAAGTGCTCACTTCTTGCCTATACGTGAGTCTTCTTCGTCAGAAAGACTAGCAGAAGTATTTATCAAGGAGATTGTGAGCAGACATGGTATGCCGCTGTCAATTGTGTCTGACAGGGATACTAGATTCACATCAAGGTTTTGGAAGAAATTCAATGAAGCAATGGGCACTAGACTGAACATCAGCACCGCTTACCACCCTCAAACCGATGGACAATCGGAAAGGACCATTCAGACCTTGGAGAACATGCTCCGGGCCTATATCATTGACTTCGGTGGGAGTTGGGACAGCCATCTACCATTGGCAGAATTTTCATATAACAACAGCTATCACACAACTATTGGCATGCCGCCGTTTGAAATGTTGTATGGGAGGAAATGTAGGACCCCAGTTTGTTGGGGGGAAATTGGACAGAAAGATTTTGCAAGTCTCGAAGTGGTCAAAGCTACTTCCGAGAAATTTGATCAAATCAAAGCTCGAATGAAAGCCGCAAAGGACAGGCAGAAATCATACGCGGACAAGAGGAGAAGGGATTTAGAGTTTCAGGTAGGGGACATGGTATTGTTAAAGGTATCACCGTGGAAAGGAATCATCCGATTTAGGAAGCGTGGCAAACTGAGTCCAAGGTTTGTCGGACCTTTCAAGATTTTAGCAAGAGTGGGTCAAGTTGCTTACAGACTCGACCTACCCGTTAAGCTTAGTGGAATACACCCTACGTTCCACGTGTCTCACTTACGTAAATGCCTAGCCGATGACACAGCTCACATACCTTACGACGAGATCGAGGTGGATAACAGCCTAAATTATGTAGAGGAACCAATAGCCATCCTTGATCGAGCTGAAAAGCGACTAAACAATAAGTCGATCCCTTTAGTCAAAATACAATGGAAGCACAGAAAAGGGTCGGAAGCTACATGGGAAAAAAAAGACGAGATGAGGGGACTATACCCTCAATTGTTTGACGTATAAACAGTTTCGAGGACGAAACCTCTTTAAGGAGGGTAGACTTGTAACATCCCGAAAATAGTAAATAAGTAAATAATAATACGATGGGGATTTAAATGTCATAAAGCGAAAGAAAGACGTATGGGCTTGGGCTCGACTCTAACGGGCCGAGGGAAGCCCAGGTATAAAAGGGGCAAGACAGCCCATTTGACCATTTCACCTCCATTTCACCAATTCTAGAGAGAGAAAGGGAGCCCGGGTCTAGAGAGAGAAAGTCGACGGATCGTCACGAGATTAGAGGAGCACGTTACAGCTGAGCTCGTGGGCAAAACCTCCGAATCAAAACTTCAATCCAGGTAATGATTCATACAAAATCTGAGTTTTTGTTCATTTTGGGGTTTCTCGAGTTTTAGCTAAATAGATGATGTTTTTACGGATGAAACTTGATAATAAGCTTAGAAATAGCATCTAGAACGAAAACCGCATGTTTTGATCAAAGAAAATTGTAAGATTGGCACGATCGGGTTTGCATGCAAGAACTTCGGATTTTTGGTCCAAGAACCAGGTCCTGCGCACTTACCAAGTGCGCAGGAGGGAATCCCTGCGTACTTACCAAGTACGCAGGATGCAGACTCTGCGTACTTACCAAGTACGCAGGAGGAAGGCTCCTGCGCACTTGCCAAGTGCGCAAGAGCAAGTCCCTGCGCACTTACTAAGTGCGCAGGCAGCAGGTTGGTTAAGTAAAGTCAGTAAGTTTAGAATGATTAAACCATTAAAGTCGGGGTTGGGTCTAATGTGTATTTAACTACCTAATCCAGATCGAAAGTGACGCTGTTGGACCTTTGTCTAGGACAACCTAGAGTAGCCCATCAGGTGAGTTCTATGTGCCCCCTTCTATGTATGTGCAAATAATTTATAAATGTTTTGGGACTGAAGTGTATACACTAAGTGAATAAATGTTATGAATGTTAATGTGATCATACGTGGTATACAAACATATATATATACTCAAGTACAAAAATGAGTTATGAACAGAGAATGAATCGTATGATTATTAAGAATGAATGAAAAGAATAACATAACGTGTAAGAATGAAATCCTGCTTTATATCTATGTATATATTGCTTGCCAAGTAACAGAAAACGTTATGGTCGCTTCAATGATAACGGCTACTTCGGTAGACGGACCACCACTTGACTATTATGCAGCCAGAAAAAGTAAGTCTAGAAAGGTAGACTAAATAAAGGCCACTACGGTGGAGTAAGGCGCTAAATCAATATTCGGCTGTATAATTAGTTTAAGTGGGAAACGGATGCCTTATGGCAAACGGGCGAAATACGGCCTACGACGGTAGGACGGTTGTAAGATTACGGACGGACACAAGTTGCCGGACGGTTGTAAGAATGAAAAATACGGACGGACACTAGTTGCCGGACGGTTGTAAGAATAGGCGGACCATGACGATGGACCGTGGCGCTTGTCTTTGTGACATTCACAAATAAATGACGGGTTGATCACCCATGAATGAAAAGAAAAGAAAAGAAAAGAAAAGGGTGAATGCATATATATGTAGTCACAAAGAAAGATGAAAGAAAAGCAAAAGTTATGAAAGTAAATGAGACAAATGATGTGAATATATATTTATATGTATTTGCGTAGAATGATAAAAGAAAAGCAATTCAAGTCAATGTGTATTTATATAAATGTATATATAATTATGCATACTTATAAAGAAAAGAATGTTTATACCTAATTGTATTAAACTAGAACTCACCAGCGTTAGCTGACTTTTAGTATACATTTCAGGTAAAGGAAGAAAAGGTCGTGCGATGGCGTGAAGGTTACCCGGCACGAGACTGACATCCCACTTTTGTTTTATATGTCTTGGAACAATGTTATGATTTATTTGTAAAGACTTCCGCTGTTATGTTTATGTAATTGAATGATGAATGTTTTAAATTTAAGTTCAGTATTTATGACTATGTTTATGAGTAAATCCAACAAGTGAGGTTACCCGGTTTTGGGGCCTTACACCATGATAAGCAACTTTGTGGGGCCGAGGCAGAATTACAAGTTTTTGATGTACCCAAGATTCGTTCAGATGATAATCAACACGTTGTTGCCAGATCTTCAAAATGATGGAGTTGAACTTCCATTAGAATCTATGCAAGAGGTTATCTTTAGTAGTATGAACAGTGTGAGGAAGACTAGCAAGTTCAGTGGAACAGTAACACCATTGTTCCCAAATATGTTAGCTGAGAATCCTAATCCAGACTTGAATATAGATGATGAGGTAGATGATCTGATGGCAAGTGATATAGGAGATGGTGCTGATAGTGATAGTGATGGTGAAGATAATGATTATCAGGGCAATAATGGTGGTGATGGTAATGTTATACCTGAGGTTCAAACATAAGTACATGTTCAAGAAGTAGAACAGCAGGCTGATACAAATGTTGGTGATCATGAAATGACTATTTTGAATGTTGGAGATAATGAAGCTCCATAAGTAATTTTTGAAGTAAATGAACCAATCCTAAGTCATACAGAAGAGTTTGTAGCTGAAGATGATAATGTGTTAAGTGTTAATACAGTAGTAATTGAAGATTCTGAGATTCAAGCAACTGCAACAACATCATCAAAGAAGAGAAAAGAGCCTTAAGTAACAAAAACCGTGCCTTCTAGACCTCCTCTGTCTAAGGGTATTGTGTTTACAAATCCAAAGGTAAAGAAGCAAAAGACAACAACTACTGTAAAGTTTGACAAAGGCAAGGGCAAGGGCAAGGCTAAGGAAATTCCTAAAAAGCACAAGTCTAAAAAGTCAAAAGATTACAATCTTGTAGATGAAGAGTTTCTGAATTATGCTACAAGAGACACTGCATATGTAGTAAGTCAGCTGAAGACTCGGATTTCAAACTTGCAAAGTAGAGAAGATGCTAATTCTAGAGAAATCAGGGAGTTGAAGACTGAAAGTAATAGGCAGCAAAGTATCATTAATCAACAACAGCAACAAATTGATCAACTTCAGAGGATGGTGCAAGATTTGATAGCTCATGTTGGTGCTCCAACTAATGAACAGAATATCAATCAACAAGAAAATATTAAGAATCAAGGAAGTCCAGCTGCTACTGAACCCATTCTTTCTCCAGTTTGTGATGCTGAAATGTATGAAGACAACAATATGTTTGATATTGACATGTTACTAAATAATGAGGGTGAAGGAATGGAGGTGACCAGTGAAAATGATGAAGAAACTGAGAAAGAGGAAGAAGATGATGAAGAGTTGATGATAACGGGTGAAAAGAAAGGTGATGATCAATCTTCTGATGATGATAGTGACAGTGCAGGAGCTGGAGGAGTTGGTAAAATTGGAAAGACAGCATAATTAACTGATAAAGATGTTGGGATCAACACAGAGTATAAAAAGTATGAATATGAGCAACAACAAACATATGTTGAAGAAGATGGACCAGTTATTGGAAAATTAGATAACTTGGTAGATGAAAATCAACCATTCCAAGTACCTGATGAGGTTGAAGAATCTTCTGATCATTCAAAGTCAACAAGTGTGGACAGAAGTACATGGTGGAAAGTAACTAAAAAGCCTACCATTGTTGAAAGGATAACTCAGAAGATAAGAAATCCAAAGCAAGCTTTACCTAGAGAAATTCTAAGCTGGATGTATGATGGTGACAAGAAGATGTATGTTATCAAGAGATGTGAAGGGAATATCCAGTATTTTGATAGAAGCTCCAAGTTAAAGACCTTACCATACTGGGATATTCGGGAGCTGAGTCATCTGAAGTTAATCAACCTGTCCAAGAATACCTTTGCTGAAAACTTTGAAAATTATCTGAAGAAAGAAAGTACAAAAGATAAGTTTAAGAATTTTATACCACAGGTGCCTGGATGCAGAAAGTTAAAGAAGAAAGATAAAGATGGAAAAAGAAGATCCATGTATATTATCAAGCCAGCTGATATAGTTTCAACTGTCTACATCCTGGCACGAAAAGAAGCATTTATCAAAAACTTCAAGAGATGGGATTATGACAGCATAACTCATGAAGCTGTGATCACACAACATGATTTACCAGAAGTCAGAGTCTTCGATCAAGTGGATTTGTTTAGCTTTTCTGACGAAGATTTGAAGATTCTGTATCACAATCCGATTCAGTGTGATATGAGCACAAAGATTAAGGCTGAAGCGAAGTTGTATATGAGGGTTGTTGCTCGTTGCTTATGAAGAAGATATGAAGCGAATGTTATCAAGAAAAGACTTGCTGAGCTGGATGCCAAGAAAGTGAAAGCTAAAGTCAAGCCTGATAAAGACAACAAGTGAAGAATTGATGTTCTGTGGACTAGAGGGAGATTGTTGGAACCTAGTAGTCCATAGAAATCAAGTATAGGCTGAAATTGTATAATCTCTAGAGTTTTCGGTCGAAAACTAAGTTTTCGATCGAAAAGTGTTTTCGGTCGAAAATACTTTTCGATCGAAAATACTTTTCGATCATAAGTTTTTGATCGAATTCTTTCTGGTATAAATATGTTTGTCTTTTGTATTTTGAAGTAGAATTCTCATTTGTACAACTTTGATCAGATCTAGTTCAGAGAAAATATAAGGTGTAATTACAACAGATTATCAATGGTAATCATGTGTTTGACTGTGTATTTTCATGTTTATAGTGATTCTCCTTCTAGTTCGTGTTTGATTCAATCTTCACGGTTTTAGTTGTTTTCTGGATTGATTCCGCCTATCCAGAGACTGTTTGAGGATTATAGACTTGGATATCATCAGATCAGTAGGGATCACAGAGATTCTTGAAGTGCCCCTAGTCCATGAATGAATGCTTAGTGACCTGAGATAAACATGCTTGAAGTGTCAACACAGGGTTGGTGAGTTCACAGGTTTAAGTAACAGAAGCAGTAATGAAAACAATGTAACAGTACGTATGTATACTAGTGATTCGATTGTCGATCGAAAAATAAACATTAACTATATAAGCAACACCGAAACCGAAGCTCAACGAAGGAATGCAGAAACTAGCATCTTGCCTCTTACGTGGCCAGCACGTAATGGATTAGGTCAATTATGCACCCGTTTGACTCCAGTCAGAGTTAACGCGACTAACCCGGGTGGGGGTTGTTAAACCCAATAGTACTATTCATGAATCACGTCGCTTTGTGTAATAATTAACGGTTCGAATATGAGAGGACTTTATGTGCGGGAAATGCACCCACTTATATATATTAAAGCAAAATCAAAGTAATCATCATACGACTAAGTAAGAAAATGGTTTAGCATGTATCTCCCCTAAATGGAAAAGTAAGTAAAATGAGGCCGTGAAAACTCACCTGGGAATGAGGTAAATGAAGTATGAAAGCAACACGAGCAAGTCTAGACAACCGACCTAACCGAGCTGTAGGAATAGTAAGGCTATAAGATCTATGAAAGTAAACATGGTTTATGTAACCACATTTATCCAAATGACTCAACCTTGAAAGGTTACATTGACGTTTTGAAAAGGTTTGACCAAAGTTGACCGAGGTTTTACCAAGGTTTGACCAAGTTTGACTAATGTTGACCAATGTTGACCAAGTTCGACTAATGTTGACCAATGTAGACTAATGTTGACCAATGTTGACTAATGTTGACCAATGTTGACCAACCTTAACCATTGTGACACGACGACCCGTTGGTGACACATGGTGAAAACATGTACAAGTAGCACATAGGTAACATATGAGTAACACATAAATAACATAATAGTAATACCTAAATAACACATAAGTAGACATAACATAATGCTTCAAGTAGTTGCATAAGTAAATAACACGTGACAAGTAACATGGCATTTGTACATCCTCATGGTATCTTTTATACATGTTAACCAATCATCCACATAAGTTATGTCATTACACTAATAATCTATTAACATTATTTCAACCCATTTGAACAAGTAACGTAACATGTCATTTCTATACCATAGTTCTTAACATAGCAAAGTTTCCCTTTTTAGGCAATTAGGGTTTTAGTGTACTTTAGGTGTCATAGATAAACTAAACAAATTACACATGAAATTATACTATTAACATACTATAAACAAGATTCTATACATACACTTTCTATTTCAAGCAAAGGTGAAGTTCCCAAACTAATAAAGTTTCCTTATTTAGCAAGGTCATCCAAAACATGTCATAATACAACTCCAAACCACATATTCTTGCATAAGTCATCTATTCATATAGTAATAAAGCCATTTAACCTATTTTAGACCTTTATAACATACACATACAAAATATGTTCAATTAAAGATTTCTTTTTTTAAGAAAGTGGTCCAAACGACCTTTTACACATGTGTAACTTCAAATAACTCTTTCTAACACTTTAATAGATGTTATAGAACTATATTAACATGTATTTATCCATTAGAACATCATAACACAAAATATGCCAAATTAAAGTTTCCTTAAATAGTAAGTCGACCATAGCATAGTGTAACACAACATTTTAACCAAAAAAAAAATATATTTCTTACTTAACCTACTAACATATGTATCATTTAAGCTTTCAAACACATCATATACTCATTTATGAAAAATCTCAACCAACAAAGTTTCTATAAATAGCAACGAGTAATATTCAACATAAACAAGCATTTCAAACCATAAAAAGTGCAAATATGTGTCAACAACCTCTTCTTATGAAAACACTTTGATGAAAACATGGATTAAAGTACTTGTAACCAAGAAAATCATTTGTATGAGTGGTATACCTCATATGGCAGAAAATAATAAAAGGATTATGGATGGATTCTTACAAAACTTGGATATGATGTAGATGTTGCCTTAAACAAGCTTGAATCCTCCTTGAATCACCTTGAAACACCTTGAAAGGAGCTTGAAATGGATGAAACAAAATTGAAATAGGTTGGTGGCTACAAGGGGGTGGCGGCCGAGATTATGAGGGAGGGAGAGAGTTTGATTTTAGGTTTAGGATAATGAATGAAGTGTGAGAATGTTTTAGGAGTTTTAATTAAAATGGGTTTAGGCTCTGCATTCTTTTTAAGGCTTTTACTAATAAGATGGGCTCCTAATATGGGTTAATAAGTGCTGAATAATTAGGCCCAATGAATCAATTAATCATTTTTATAAAAACCCAATTTAAAGTTATTGGCACATATCGCGTATCCGCTTAAAAAGCGTTAAAATAAAAGTTGCTCTAAAAATTTCGGAAAAATTCATATAAGAATGAAATATTAAATCACAGTATTACATATAATTTTTGAACACCAAATATATGTCTAAATATTATTTCTAAAATTCACCAACATTCGTATGATAGGACGCGTGTGTGACCCAGTAATCCGCCCGATTACCGATGCATGTAATGAAATGAAACGAATGGACTTGCTACATGAAATGTGTACTTAATTACTCTATAATTAAGTATGATGCAAGTGTAATCATGTGAATTCAAGTAATAGTCGGGTATGGATATTAACCTGAATTTGCCGGGTATCATATACTCCCCCTGTTAAAAGGAATTTCGTCCCGAAATTCAGTTTGCGTCACTGGTAGACGACGTATGTCACACCCCAACCGACGGCGGCTTATACGTCGGGGCGGACGCGTTTGTTCAATAGCACAAGGTTAACTATTAAAGTTTCGATATTTCATTAATGAATAATTTAAGATTCAATACAAGGAAGAATAATACGAATACAACATTTAATTTAAGTAGTCTAGGTCCAAAGCATCCGATGTGATCACAAATAAGCCTCATGATGTAGAACCTGAAACATGTGAAAGAATCTGTCAACTACAAAATAGTTGGTGAGATACAAAGGTTTTGACACAGTTTAACAAGGATTTGAAAAGAATTACAATTCACTATGATATATGCATTCTATAATGTAAGTATGAGAACAAGTATCTTAAACATTGTGCACTTCAACCCTCCAACCAAGTTTAGGCATAACCGGCAAGTTACCCTTATAAGTCTCAAGTTTAAAGTTTAATTCAGTAACAATCACCAAGGACTCCCCCCCGAAGGGGTCAATCTATCAAGGTGAATTGGTCAACTACAATAGATCTATCATTGTTACCATAGGCTTGATCAAAGTTAATGAATGTGCTAGTTTTAAGTTTAATCTAAGCATACAAGTCTCAAGTTTAACATAAGAATAAACACGTAGTCATAGTTGTACAAGAATTGTATAAGTTTAAGAATTTTGAACATGTTTCACCCCAAAAGCATAGAAAGGAAAAAGGGGCTAAGTATACTCACTTGGATGATGAATAGTATCCGACACGGATAAGTATTTGCAAGACTTGGAGGGAGAATATCCTCACGGTAAGCCTAAGTATGCAAGTTTAAAGATTTAAGTATGATCCTATAAGTCTATGGCAAGGATCTAGGATTTCAAGATCGACTAGGGTTCCAAATGGGAGACGAGAATGATTGTGTTTATAAAGTTTAAGTCAAGTTTTAATAAGGTTTTGAATGAGTCATACTAGACTTGGATTTCAAAGTTTAAATAAGTTAATAGTTTAAAATAGTTATTATTTAAAATAATTATTTAAGACAAGGATTAAAGATAAATAATAATTATTTCAAAAGTAAAATAATTATTAAATACAAAGTATTTAAAGACTAAATAGTGATTAAGGATAAATAATAATTATTTAAGAATAAATAATTTCTAAGGATAAATAATTATTTACGAATAAATAATTACTAAGGACAAATAATTATCCTAAAAGAATAATTTATAAATCATTCAAGATTTAAAGTATTTAAGAATTGAGTACTTATTTCACAAAACAATTTATAATTTAATAATGTTTAGGATGTGGTTATAAGTTTAAATAATAATGAGCATTTATAAGTTTATAAAATGTTAAATAAAACTTCTTATAAAGTTTAAATCATACATTTAAAGTTTAAATAAAGTTATGAGTTTATAGATGTCTTAAATAAAGTTTCTTATAAGCATTTTAAATAAAGTTTACAAGTGTTTTAAAGTTTCTACTTTATTTTATAAAGTTTATAAGTTCATAAAGAAAATGAGTGAAGTATATTTTCTTATGATTTAAATTTATATAAACAAATGGATTTCTTGTTTATATGAAACATAAAAATGTCTAAGCTTAAAATTTATTAAATTAAAGTTTTAAACAAAAGTAAGTTTATTGTATAAAAAAAGAATAAGGAATTTAGTTTCGAATTTTATAAAACGATTTCTATTGAATGCCCAAGTTTTATAAATTTCGGAAGTATTCCTTTAAATGTTTAAAACTATTTTTAATAAATTTATTATTGTAAGTTTTAATTAAGATTAATTAAATAAAATGTTTTCAGAAAATAAAAGTGTAAATAAAATTCATATTCACGTTTATAAAAGTATCACAGAATTTATAAAAATTATTAAAAGTTTTAAACTATTTAAAATGATAATAAAAAAATAAAAACAAAAACCTGGGGCCAGACCGAATCGAACTCGGGTCTGCCCCGGGTCAACATCATAAGCAAACACAACCACCCCGGCTACGGGGCTCGCTGTTAGTTTAACCGGAAAAGAAAAGTTAAAAACACATTCCCGAATCACCCCCAAATCCCTTGATGAACCCTAGAATTCAAATCCATCAAATACACATCGATTAGCCCTCTGTTAATGAAATTAAATAGAGGGCTTTTGATCTATGCAAGATTTCGAGCCTTTTGGCCATCAAGATTACCTGAATTGAGGTCGAGACGAGGGAGAACTAGTTGGGTCTTGTCGCCAACGGTCGCGAATTCAAATCCGGCAATTCCGATGATGAACGACCAAATTGAGGATGTGTGTAGTTAGAGGGTGATGTCGCTAGTCGTTTGCAACTGGTATTTATAGGTGATTTCGACGATTAATGCTTGAACGGTTAGGAGGATTACGGTTGAGGGAATTAAATCCAAATTCGAATCCCCGGGTGATTAGAATTAATGTCGAGCATTGAATACGGTTAGGTTGGAGTCGCACGCCGGGGGTGAGACTCAAGGTTCACTGAATCATGCCGGAATTGCGATTTCGCGTAAAAGGGACGAAAAACCGGGCCTAGCCGGGATCGAACTCGTGATTTGATTCTGGTTTGAGAGTTTGGTTGAATGGCAAAAACAGGCCCTTGCAGTTTTGAGTTTTTGTCAAAGTATAAAGTTTAGTTTAAAACAAGTTTCAATAATGACCGTTTCAGTCCCTTGACTTTATAAAATAAATGGGTTTCTATAAAAATCAAATATGTAAAAATTTAATAAGTTTTCTCAAATGATTTTATCTTATAAATTTTTATAAGATTTGTTATAACTCTAAGTAGTTAACATAAATTTATATTATTTATAACTTTACAAAGTTTTAAGAATCTATATATATATATATATATATGTATATATAGATATATTCACACTTTTAAATAAATTTCACATATACATATACATACATATATGTGTTTCAATTATTTATTTAAAATTTATGCCTATTGTTTTAAGGAAATAATTTTAATACGAAATCGAGTTTTTATTTAGTAACACGTGCAAAAGATAGGTCAGAAAATCTCGGACATTACAGTCTCCCCTACTTTAGGAAATTTCGTCCCGAAATTAAAGTAGAAGGTTTCTGTTTTCAAGATAAGGTTTCTGTTTTCAAGATTTAAGTTTATGATACGTGCAAGGATACATAGAAAAGTACTTCACGTCCCCAAGTAAACCACGGGTTACGTGTAGATTTCCAAAGAGGAGGTATCTGTAGGAATAAGATTTTGCTTGAGTTTCTAAGTTTTGAAAGCATATGGTTGCCAAGAGTTTACCTAAGAAGCATATAGTTTCATTGAAATATATGAAGATTTGTTTCCAGAAATGTATTTGAGTGGATAACTGATGAATTTTCATTCAAGGTTTTAAGTGAGATGCATCACTCAGAATGGATTCGATGATAGTTTAATGATTTGAGTTTGTAGACTAATATGTCTAAGGATTTACTACGGTACCTAAGTTCCGTGGCTACCTCTTACGATAGGTCTTAGATCATAGCACACGACAGAGTTTACTATGTCTTCCCATACGCTGATTTTCAAACTTACGTGTGCACCCATAAGCATTTAAATCGTCGCATAGTCCGCATAGGTCCTTCCGTTTGTGTGTGGATCAAGAAGGAGTACAAGAATACGACTAGAGTTTCCACATAAGAGTGATCATTGATTAACGAGTCTCTTAGAGAGAAACGTCATTCAATGATTAAAGAGAGAAGAATGTGACAAGATTTAGAGTTTCAAAGTTTCCTCGTGATTGAATAAGAATACCTCAATCATCGAGTAGTTCAAAGTCTTTACACTTTCCTCTTGTTTGATCAATAATACATCAAACCTTGAGTAGTTTAAAAGTCTTATACGTTCATCATGTTTGAATAAGCATACGTCAAACATGGAATAATTTAAAGTCTTATACGTTCATCATGTTTGAATAAGCATACGTCAAACATAGATTAGTTTAAAGCCTTATACGTCCATCATGTTTGAACAAGCATACGTCAAACATGGAGTAGCTTAAAGTCTTATACGTCCATCGTGTTTGAACAAGCATACGTCAAACATGGAGTAGCTTAAAGTCTTATACGTCCATCGGGTTTGAACAAGCATGTCAAACATGGAGTAGCTTAAAGTCTCGTACGTTCATCATGTTTGAACAAGAATACGCCAAACATGGAGTAGTTTAAAGTCTCATACGTTCATTATGTTTGAACAAGAATACGTCAAACATGGAGTAGTTTAAAGTCTCATACGTTCATCATGTTTGAACAAGAATACGTCAAACATGGGGTAGCTCGAATTGTGTTTGAATCAAGAATACGTCAAACATAGAATAGCTTAAATTGTGTTTGATCAAGAATATATCAAACATAGAATAGTTTAAATTGTGTTTGAACAAGAATACGTCAAACATAGGATAGTTTAAATTGTGTTTGATCAAGAATATATCAAACATAGAATAGTTTAAATTGTGTTTGATCAATAATATATCAAACATAGAATAGTTTAAATTGTGTTTGAACAAGAATACGTCAAACATAGAATAGCTTAAATTGTGTTTGATCAAGAATATATCAAACATAGAATAGTTTAAATTGTGTTTGATCAAGAATATATCAAACTTAGAATAGTTTAAATTGTGTTTGATCAAGAATATATCAAACATAGAATAGCTTAAATTGTGTTTGATCAAGAATATATCAAACATAGAATAGTTTAAATTGTGTTTGAACAAGAATACGTCAAACATAGGATAGTTTAAATTGTGTTTGATCAAGAATATATCAAACATAGAATAGTTTAAATTGTGTTTGATCAAGAATATATCAAACATAGAATAGTTTAAACTGTGTTTGAACAAGATTACGTCAAACATAGAATAGCTTAAAGTCTCTTAGTTTAGCTTCAGTGTATAGAAGTATATGATTACGTTTCGAGTATAAAGCGGTTATCTAAATACTCTAGTGTTTAAGAGAGGTATGGGACAGCGTTTGGAACAGGATTAACCGTTATACATTTTTTCACAGATGATTCGAGTTGTCCAGAAGATTAGTGGATCCCGATGTTTGGGTTTGAAGAGAAGGCTAGGGAGGTATTCTGCTAAAGAGAGCAAAGTCTCCCTTCATTTTAGTTTCTAGTATCAAGAATGAAATTTTCTCGTGTATTCGAAATGTACGTTTACCAAGTCTTATAGGGTTTGGTTAAGATGGACACACAAGGTTTTCAAGACTAAGGATCCAAGTATAAGTTTGAAAATAGGATAAGTCAGTTGAGTTTCAAGTTTCAGTATCAAGCTTTACATGATCCTTTATTGATCATGTTTAGTTTTAAGAATGCGGGATTGAGTATTTGTACAAGTTTTACATGACTCAAAAGTCTCTGACCTTATAGTCGTGTATACGAAGTTTAATGTTTTAGCAACATGTATTTAAGCTTTTAGTCCCCGTTGTGATTTATAGTAAGTCTTTTACGTGACAAGAGTTGAATGAGGAAAGTCTCCAAGCATGGGGTAACAGAAAAAGTTTCGATAAGGTTTATGATAGCGTGTTTACAAATGATTTATCTTGATTCATAACAGAAAGTATAGTTTTCTTTTGTATAGAATGTAATTAAGATGTTCAAAAACAACGAGTTAGGCATCGATAAGTAGTACAAGTAAGATTTATAAAGGTAGGTGTGATTGTCAAGCGAAAAGTTGGTCAAGTTTACAAGTGTTAACTCTATACAAGAAGTAAGGGTCATGGTTGTTTAGGGTAATGATTCGTAAGTCGGGTTGTTTTTGAAAAAGTGCTTACGAATTAGAAGATTTGTTCAAGATTTATTCCTCAGGTACACGTGTCACTTAGGATTTTTATAGTTTAATGCAACGTTGTTAATTATTTCAAGTACCAACGTAAGTTGCTTTTGACGAGAGTGTTTGGGTAGGTGTGTTAAGTTTACAATGATGAAAGGAAAGTTAAACTAGTAAATGATGACAAAATGAAATTTCAAAATAGTTTCCATTTAGATGTTTCAAAATTGGGACTTCTAGCCCTTACAATTTAAACGAAAAATTAAAGTAAGTCGATTTAATGTGTTCAAAAGGTTTTTATTCATAATACTGAGTTATCACAGTAATATTTTCAAAAATAGTTTTAAATTGGAAGTTGATGGGCTAACGAGGAGGATTCTCGGAAGAAAGGGTGGTCACAAAGACTCACTTAAGTACCCTATTTCCCTAGCCAGAACTTCCTCATGGGCCTACAACTTCTCTCAGTTATTGTCACCGATGTTTGGGTTTATGGTACTATGTCGAGGTTCATTGTGGGTTTAGAGTCTTAAACATGGAGCTTGTTTATCATATAGTAGGCTTCTTCCCTTGCGGGAAAGAGATCAGGTTACTAATCACTTTGTTAATGTACTTTAGGTTTAAAAGACGTTAAGTTTTGTTTACAAGAAACGGTGATGTGTAAGTTTTAAGGACGTATGAAGGTTTTGAGATTAAAAGTGTAACAAAGTTTTTGAGTTAGTCATAAGTTGAAGTTTGCTTGAGTGACGAAAAATGAAATGATACACATGGGTTTCCCCTTATGTGTCAAGTTTATAAAATAATGAAGCTTGTAAAAAGACTTGTATGTCAATGCATAGTTTTAAATGTGCTGGTATTACAAGGATCATGAAGTTTAAAGATGTGTAAACACTTTGAGATGTATAAAAGTGTAGCAAAAGTTTGAGTGAGTTATTTAGAGTAGTTTGATTGAGTGATGAAAATAAGATGAAACACAAGGGTTTCCCCTTAAGTGTTATGTTTATAAAATAATGAAGTTTATAGGATAATTTGTAGAGTAATACATAGTTTTAAGGGTTATATTACAACGATCACGAAGTTTACTGGGGAGTATCTATAAATATAAGTTTATGTATGTAGTTTTTAAGTATAATCTCGTAAGAATTTCTCCTTGAAGGTAACTCCTTCAGGTCATGACGAGTAAGCATGCTGTCATGCGACCATTCTTGAAGAGACGAAGCATAAGAATCATAGAGTAAAAGTTACAGAGGAAAGTTTTTGAATCATGAATTTATGAAGCGTAAAGTATTTGAGATGGCACTCATTTAGTGCATATCACTAAGTGAGTACTTTGACATATCAAGAGAAATTTAAGCTCACTAATGTTTAGAGAAGTCGTGCATTCCTATAGGTGGATACTCATCCCGAGAATTCCCAGGAAAGCATACGGGTCCAACGGTTGATTTGGATTTATACGAAATGCTTTTCTTGACAGAATTTCCCAGAATACAGGTATTCACCCTTCCGGTCCGCACAAGTTCTCACACATTATCTAGAACTTAAATATTCTTGACGAGAGTTTAGTGGTGGCTTAGACTTAAAGCCTAAGAACGTGTCCTCGATGTAGTAGCCTCTTGTAGTACGTAGGTAAGTAGAATCGTAGAATCTCCAAGCGTTCACGTATAAGATTTAAGGATAGAATGAGGAGAAAAGTTCCTAGTAAAGGACATGAGATAACTCATGTTTGGGTCTCCTAAGTTATAGTCTAGGTCATGTGTCTAATAACCTAATTCCCTATAACCAAGGCTCTGATACCAATCTGTCACACCCCAACCGACGGCGGATTATACGTCGGGGCGGACGCGTTTGTTCAATAGCACAAGGTTAACTATTAAAGTTTCGATATTTCATTAATGGATAATTTAAGATTCAATACAAGGAAGAATAATACGAATACAACATTTAATTTAAGTAGTCTAGGTCCAAAGCATCCTATGTGATCACAAATAATCCTCATGATGTAGAACCTGAAACATGTGAAAGAATCTGTCAACTACAAAATAGTTGGTGAGATACAAAGGTTTTGACATAGTTTAATAAGGATTTGAAAAGAATTACAATTCACTATGATATATGCATTCTATAATGTAAGTATGAGAACAAGTATCTTAAACATTGTGCACTTCAACCCTCCAACCAAGTTTAGGCATAACCCGCAGGTTACCCTTATAAGTCTCAAGTTTAAAGTTTAATTCAGTAACAATCACCAAGGGCTCCCCCCCGAAGGGGTCAATCAATCAAGGTGGATTGGTCAAATACAATAGATCTATCATTGTTACCATAGGCTTGATCAAACTTAATGAATGTGCTAGTTTTAAGTTTAATCTAAGCATACAAGTCTCAAGTTTAACATAAGAATAAACACGTAGTCATAGTCGTACAAGAATTGTATAAGTTTAAGAATTTTGAACATGTTTCACCCCAAAAGCATAGAAAGGAAAAAGGGGCTAAGTATACTCACTTGGATGATGAATAGTGTAAGGCCCCAAACCCGGGTGGCCTCACTTGTTGGATTTACTCATAAACATAGTCATTAATTACTGAGCTTTTAATTAAAAACATTCAAACACAGCGGAAACATTCAACATTTGAGTACATTACAGCGGAAGTCTTAACATTCAAAACATTAACCATTGCCTAATCAAAATATAAGGTGGGATGTCAGTCACATGCCGGGCAGCCTTCACGCCTTCGCACGACCCTTTCCTTTGTTACCTGAAATGTATACTAAAAGTCAGCTAACGCTGGTGAGTTCTAGTTTAATGCGATTAGATATAAACATTTCCTTTCCTTTTAATTTTATAAATACGTATTCATAACTTTATATATGATTACAAAAATATGCATTCACCTTTACTTTCCTTAACATTCTTTCCTTAACATTCTTATGTGATTACATAGATATGCATTCACCTTTACTTTCTTTACCATTTATTGGTCATACACTTATGGGTGATCAACCCGTCATTTACTACGTATATCACAAAGATATACACCCTTGAGCTACCGTCGTAGCCCTATTACTCGTCCGGTCCTGGAAACCGTCCGCCTTAACTTTTGGTCCGGCCACCCTTCGGCCGTCCGAAATAACTTTAGGTCTGGCCACCCTTCGGCCGTCCGACATAATCGCCCGTCTGCCATAAGGCATCCGTTTCCCACTTGAACTAATTATACAGCCGAATTATTGACTTAGCGACTTACTCCACCGTAGTGGCCTTTATTTAGTCTACCTTTCTAGACTTACTGTTTCTGGCTGCATAATAGTCAAGTGGTCGTCCGTCTACCGTAGTAGTCGTTAGCTTCATTTCCGTCCATAACGTATACATACATTCATAACATGCAATATATATTTATAAAGCAAGACTTCATTCATTTACGTTATGCCATTCTTTCATTCATTCTTTGTAAACATACGTTTCGTTCTTTATTCATAATTCATACTTCATTTTTCATATGTATCTACACATATACCTTAATATATCACGTATGATCACATTGACATTCATATCGTTTATTCATTTAGTGTATACACTTCAGCCCCAAAAACATTTATAAATCATTTGCACATAACATAGAAGGGGGCACATAGAACTCACCTGATGAGTAGTTTCTGAGATACACTTAGCTGGTTACTGAGCGTCACTAATGTCACTCACGATCTGTATAATAAAGTCATACACATAAGGTAGTGCTCCTAGATGACACTAGACATTACTATGCTTGAACCTAGTAGTTTCGATTGATTAGCTTATATCGAAACTTGGTAGTTTCGATATGTTGATCCTGTCGAAACTTGGTAGTTTCGATAGGTAGTTTCGATAGGTTGCTTATGTCGAAACTTGGTAGTTTCGATAGGTAGTTTCGATAGGTAGTTTCGATAAGTAGTTTCGATAAGTAACTTTTGTATTATCGAAACTGTGGTAGTTTCGATAGGGTCTGCATATATCGAAACTGGGTAGTTTCGATAGGTCTGCACATATCGAAACTGGGTAGTTTCGATAGGTCTGCACATATCGAAACTAAGTAGTTTCGATGGACCTGCACATATCGAAAGTAAGTAGTTTCGATGGACCTGCACTTATCGCCTTCCCCAAAAATCCGAATGTTCTGCATGTGAATCTGATCATGTCGATATCTAAATTTTTCTTTGATCAGAACGTTCGTCTTTCATTCTAGATGCTATACCTAAGTTCACTTTCAAGTTTCATCCACAAAATCGTTATCTTTTAGCCAAAACCCGAAACTTCCCAAAACGAACAAAAACTCATAATGTGATCGAATCGTTACCTGGATTGGATTTCTGATTCAAAGGATATGATCACGAGAACAGCAGCAACGTTCTCCTGAATTCCCGAGTTGATCCGTCACTTTCTCTCTCTAAAAGCTGCGTGAGTTGGGGAAATGAGCAGGGAAGAGGGCTGCCTTGCCTTATATATATATATACCTGGGCTTCCCTCGGCCCATTGAAGCCGAGCCCAAGCCCGCTCCCTTTTGTTTAAATGTTCCGACTAAATCACCGGTCTCGCTATGTTTATTCGTTTTATTATTTTTGGGATGTTACAAGTCTACCCTCCTTAAAGAGGTTTCGTCCTCGAAACTGTTCATACGTTAAACAATTGAGGGTATAGTCCCCTCATCTCGTCTTCTTTTTCCCACGTAGCTTCTGACCCTTTTCTGTGCTTCCATTGTATCTTGACTAACGGTATCGACTTATTGCGTAGTCGTTTCTCAGCTCGGTCAAGAATGGCTATCGGTTCCTCTACATAATTTAGACTGTTATCCACTTCGATCTCGTCGTAAGGTATGTGAGCTGTGTCATCAGCTAGGCACTTGCGTAAGTGCGACACGTGAAACGTAGGGTGCATTCCACTAAGCTCAACGGGTAGGTCGAGTCTGCAAGCAACTTGACCCACTCTTGCTAAAATCTTGAAAGGTCCGACAAACCTTGGACTTAGTTTGCCACGCTTTCTGAACCGAATGATTCCTTTCCACGGTGATACTTTCAACAGTACCATGTCCCCTACTTGAAACTCTAAATCCCTCCTTCTCTTATCCGCGTATGATTTCTGTCTGTCTTTTGCGGCTTTCATTCGAGCCTTGATTTGATCAAATTTCTCGGAAGTAGCTTTGACCACTTCGAGACTTGCAAAATCTTTCTGTCCAATTTCCCCCCAACAAACCGGGGTCCTACATTTCCTCCCATACAACATTTCAAATGGCGGCATGCCAATAGTCAAGTGATAGCGGTTGTTGTATGAAAATTCTGCCAATGGTAGATGGCTGTCCCAACTCCCACTGAAGTCAATGATACAGGCCCGGAGCATGTCCTCCAAGGTCTGAATGGTCCTTTCTGATTGTCCATCGGTTTGGGGGTGGTAAGCGGTGCTGATGTTCAGTCTAGTGCCCATTGCTTCGTTGAATTTCTTCCAAAACCTAGACGTGAATCTAGTATCCCTGTCGGACACAATCGACAGCGGCATACCATGTCTGCTCACAATTTCCTTGATAAATATTTCTGCTAGCTTTTCAGAAGAAGAGGTTTCTTGTATTGGCAAGAAGTGAGCACTCTTTGTCAAGCGGTCGACGATCACCCAAATGGTATCATTGCCTTTAGCTGTTCGCGGTAGCTTGGTAATGAAGTCCATTGTGATCTCTTCCCACTTCCATTCTGGTATTGGTAGAGGTTGCATTTTACCGCATGGTTTCTGGTGCTCGGCCTTAACTAGAGAACACGTTAGGCACTTGCTCACGTATTCTGTCACATCATTCTTCATGCCAGACCACCAGTATTCTTTCTTCAAGTCTTGATACATTTTGTTTGTCCCGGGGTGGATAGAATAGCGAGACTTATGGGCCTCATCAAGTATTTTGGCTCTAAGCTCGCCAATCTTAGGTATCCACATTCGGCCAAACCTAGTTAGTACACCGTATGCATTTGCATCCAAGTTCCCTTGTTGTCCTACTATTATTTCCCATTTCACATTTCTTTCTAACAGTGCTTCATCTTGTGCTTTTGCTATTTCACCCATCAAATCTGGTGTTATAATCAGCTGACACGCTTTGATCCGGATAGGTGTCGATTCTTCCTTTCTACTTAAAGCGTCGGCCACTACGTTTGCCTTGCCCGGATGGTACAATATCTCACAGTCATAGTCTTTCAGTAGCTCTAACCACCTTCTTTGTCTCATGTTTAATTCCTTTTGTTCGAAAAAGTACTTCAGGCTTTTATGATCGGAGTAAATGGTGCATTTAACTCCATACAGATAGTGCCTCCATATTTTCAACGCGAAAACTACTGCTGCTAATTCTAGATCGTGTGTTGGGTAGTTAACCTCGTGAATCTTTAGTTGTCGTGAGGCATAAGCAATTACCTTCCCTCGTTGCATAAGTACGCAACCTAAACCTTGTCCTGAAGCGTCAGAGTAGACTACCAAGTCTTCATTTCCCTCAGGTAGTGTTAAGACTGGAGCTGAGTTAATCATGTCTTAAGTTCCTCAAACGCGTTGTTTTCGGTTGGACCCCATTCATACTTTACTTCCTTCCGTGTCAGTTTGGTTAGTGGCGAGGCAATTCTTGAGAAATCTTGAATGAACCTTCGATAGTAGCCTGCCAATCCTAGAAAACTTCGTATCTCTGTTGGTGTCTTTGGGATGTTCCATTCCTTTACTGTCTCGATCTTTGCAGGATCCACCATGATGCCGTTTGGGTTTATTACATGACCTAGGAATTGAACTTCCCTAAGCCAGAACGCGCATTTGGAGAATTTCGCGTACAACTTCTCCTGTTTTAACGCCTCCAGAACCTCTCTTAGGTGACAGTGGTGATCACCCTCGTTTTTCGAATATACCAGTATGTCGTCTATAAAAACTATCACTGATCGATCCAACATTGGACGACATACTCTATTCATCAAATCCATGAACGCTGCTGGTGCGTTAGTTAATCCGAAGGACATCACGAGAAACTCATAATGCCCATAACGCGTGCGAAACGCGGTCTTTGGTACGTCTTCCTCTCTTACTTTCAACTGATGGTAACCCGACCTAAGATCGATCTTTGAGAACCAACTCGCACCTTGTAGTTGATCAAAAAGGTCGTCTATCCTGGGCAGTGGGTATTTGTTCTTTACTGTTCTCTTGTTCAATTCGCGGTAGTCAATGCACATGCGATGCTGCCGTCCTTCTTCTTTACAAATAGTACCGGAGCGCCCCATGGTGAGATGCTCGGTCTAATAAATCCTTTTTCGGTAGTTCCTCTAGTTGAGACATTAATTCTTTCATTTCTGACGGAGCCAATCGGTAGGGGGCTTTGGTAACGGGCTCTGCTCCTGGCAGTAAGTCAATCTGAAATTCTATTTCCCGATCGGGTGGCAACCCAAGTAGATCTTCAGGGAATACTTCCGGAAAGTTGCACACCACGGGTACATTCTTGAGTTCTTTCGTTTTCATTCTATCATCAATAACATACGCCAGATAAGTTTCGCAACCGCGCCTCATGTAACTTTCGGCCTTAATCATCGAGATGACGTTCGGCATAGTGCAATTCCAATCCTCATAAACCGTAATTGGACTGCCGCTTGGAGCTTTGAGGTGTATTCTTTTACGTTTACATATGATTTGAGCTTCATTGGCAGCTAGCCAATCCATACCCAATACTATATCGAATCCTCCTAAGGTGAGAAGGAATAATTTAGAAGGAAACTTATGACCCTCTATTTCTATGATACAATCCTCTGTTACTTGGAACACTGCCGAATTTTTACCCACGGCAGTTTGTACGCTAAAGGCCTTTACTATGGTGTTGATAGTGCAATCCAGTTTACGACTAAATGCAGTTGATATGAAGCTTTTACTAGCACCAGAATCGAATAAAATAGCAGCATTTTCATCATTTACTAGGAACGTACCTGACACAACATCATGGTTTCCTCTTGCTTCTTCCTCGGTCAAGGCATAGGCACGAGTCCTTGACTTTTGCGGTTCCTGCTCCTTATCTTTTCCCGAACCAGATTGGCCGGCCTTCCTGCAGTTCTTTGTCAGATGTCCCAAAAGTCCACATACTTGACACTTGACGTTTCTTATACATTCTCGGGAGAAGTGCCCCGACTTCCCGCACTTATAGCATGTGGTGGTGCCGATTCGACACTCGCCAAGATGTTGCCTTCCATATTTCTTGCAAGTTTCATATTCATCAAATCTTGGCTTCTTAGTTTCAGTTGTTACGTTCCCTCTTCCGGTGCCTCTGGACGGGTTCTCCCATTTTCTCTTTTGTGTCTCAGGTGCCGGGTCCTCATTGGCGTAGTCGTCGTAGACGATTCCGCTCAGATTTACTACCGACTCGAAGGTCGAGGGTAGGTTAGCTTTTACATGAACACGGACCCGTTGTGGCAGCCCCTTAACATAGTACTTGATCAAACGGTCTTCAGTTTCTACCAGGTGGGGGACTAGTTGAGCTAGCTCATTGAATCTCGAAGTATACTGGCGATGCGTCTTGTTTCCAGCCTTGAGGTTTTGGAATTCATTTTCCACTCGATCAATTTCGTTATGTGGACAGAACTTTTGGATGATCAGCTTCTTCAAGTCGTCCCATGTCATTATGTTTATAGCATTTGGTGACTTAGTTCTCTGAATATTCCTCCACCAACTTAGTGCTTCGTTGATGAAAGAGTGAGCAACGTATTTAACAGCCTGGTCTGGTCGACACTCGCTGATGTTGATTACCGCATTCATCCTCTCAATCCATTCAAGTGTTACCACTGAATCCTTGCTCCCATCAAACTTGGGTGGGTCTCCGTCCTTAAAGCCTTTGTAAGTACACCCACGGTTGCTCAATCCTATCTTTATTTCATCCCCATCACTATCATATACTTTCTCTTCCTTGTCTCCTTCATCTTCCTCTTTACTCTTCTTTATTGCCTCGGATAGTAGATCAGGCAATACCTTCCTCAAAGTGAGCACAACTTCACGGGCAATAGCATCCCTGACTTCAGGTTCCAACTGTATAGGCCCTGGACTGTCGTCCTTAACTGGGGTCACTTCTGTTTCGTGCACACTTTCGGTGTGCTCTGCGTGCACACTCTCTTCTTCTTCAAGTCTTTGGTTCAACGGAGGTCTACCTCGTCGGCCAGTGCGACCGCCACGAGGTCCTGTTCTTCCTCCACCAGCCATAACTCTTAATTTCCTGATAGTTAAAAAGGGAATACATCAATGTCATTTCTTCATATCGTAATTTCGAACAGTACGAGCAAGGCAAATTCTTAATTACAGTGACCGGTTTGTGATTACTAATTTACATTGCCTTTCGGGTTCAAAACTCTTCAAATCAGTCATGACATTAACATCTATTTGTTCTAAGTTATGGTATCTATTCTTATGCAAGGGCATTAACTTTATTACTTACTACCGTGCTGGCGTTGGCGTTGGTTACCCAGACTGACATCCGTGCGTTGGTCCCATTATCAGTTTGAGTCCAGACATTTAGGGATGTCTGAATCTCTCAAACTATTGCTCTGATACCAACTTGTAAGGCCCCAAACCCGGGTGGCCTCACTTGTTGGATTTACTCATAAACATAGTCATTAATTACTGAGCTTTTAATTAAAAACATTCAAACACAGCGGAAACATTCAACATTTGAGTACATTACAGCGAAAGTCTTAACATTCAAAACATTAACCATTGCCTAATCAAAATATAAGGTGGGATGTCAGTCACATGCCGGGCAGCCTTCACGCCTTCGCACGACCCTTTCCTTTGTTACCTGAAATGTATACTAAAAGTCAGCTAACGCTGGTGAGTTCTAGTTTAATGCGATTAGATATAAACATTTCCTTTCCTTTTAATTTTATAAATACGTATTCATAACTTTATATATGATTACAAAAATATGCATTCACCTTTACTTTCCTTAACATTCTTTCCTTAACATTCTTATGTGATTACATAGATATGCATTCACCTTTACTTTCTTTACCATTTATTGGTCATACACTTATGGGTTATCAACCCGTCATTTACTGCGTATATCACAAAGATATACACCCTTGAGCTACCGTCGTAGCCCTATTACTCGTCCGGTCCTGGAAACCGTCCGCCTTAACTTTTGGTCCGGCCACCCTTCTGCCGTCCGAAATAACTTTAGGTCTGGCCACCCTTCGGCCGTCCGACATAATCGCCCGTCTGCCATAAGGCATCCGTTTCCCACTTGAACTAATTATACAGCCGAATTATTGACTTAGCGACTTACTCCACCGTAGTGGCCTTTATTTAGTCTACCTTTCTAGACTTACTGTTTCTGGCTGCATAATAGTCAAGTGGTCGTCCGTCTACCGTAGTAGTCGTTAGCTTCATTTCCGTCCATAACGTATACATACATTCATAACATGCAATATATATTTATAAAGCAAGACTTCATTCATTTACGTTATGCCATTCTTTCATTCATTCTTTGTAAACATACGTTTCGTTCTTTATTCATAATTCATACTTCATTTTTCATATGTATCTACACATATACCTTAATATATCACGTATGATCACATTGACATTCATATCGTTTATTCATTTAGTGTATACACTTCAGCCCCAAAAACATTTATAAATCATTTGCACATAACATAGAAGGGGGCACATAGAACTCACCTGATGAGTAGTTTCTGAGATACACTTAGTTGGTTACTGAGCGTCACTAATGTCACTCACGATCTGTATAATAAAGTCATACACATAAGGTAGTGCTCCTAGATGACACTAGACATTACTATGCTTGAACCTAGTAGTTTCGATTGATTAGCTTATATCGAAACTTGGTAGTTTCGATAGGTTGTTCCTGTCGAAACTTGGTAGTTTCGATAGGTAGTTTCGATAAGTAACTTATGTATTATCTTAGATTCAGATCGGGGCTCATATCGAAACTATGGTAGTTTCGATAGGGTCTGCATATATCGAAACTGGGTAGTTTCGATAGGTCTGCACATATCGAAACTGGGTAGTTTCGATAGGTTTGCACATATCGAAACTAAGTAGTTTCGATGGACCTGCACATATCGAAACTAAGTAGTTTTGATGGACCTGCACTTATCGCCTTCCCCAAAAATCCGAATGTTCTGCATGCGAATCTGATCATGTCGATATCTAAATTTTTCTTTGATCAGAACGTTCGTCTTTCATTCTAGATGCTATACCTAAGTTCACTTTCAAGTTTCATCCGCAAAATCGTTATCTTTTAGCCAAAACCCGAAACTTCCCAAAACGAACAAAAACTCATAATGTGATCGAATCGTTACCTGGATTTCATTTCTGATTCAAAGGATATGATCACGAGAACAGCAGCAACGTTCTCCTGAATTCCCGAGTTGATCCGTCACTTTCTCTCTCTAGACCCGAGCTCTCCTTTCTCTCTCTAAAAGCTGCGTGAGTTGGGGAAATGAGCAAGGAAGAGGGCTGCCTTGCCTTATATATATATATACCTGGGCTTCCCTCGGCCCATTGAAGCCGAGCCCAAGCCCGCTCCCTTTTGTTTAAATGTTCCGACTAAATCACCGGTCTCGCTATGTTTATTCGTTTTATTATTTTTGAGATGTTACAAATAGTATCCGACACGGATAAGTATTTGCAAGACTTGGAGGGAGAATAACCTCACGGTAAGCCTAAGTATGCAAGTTTAAAGATTTAAGTATGATCATATAAGTCTATGGTAATGATCTAGGATTTCAAGATCGACTAGGGTTCCAAATGGGAGACGGGAATGATTGTGTTTATAAAGTTTAAGTCAAGTTTTAATAAGGTTTTGAATGAGTCATACTAGACTTGGATTTCAAAGTTTAAATAAGTTAATAGTTTAAAATAATTATTGTTTAAAATAATTATTTAAGACAAGGATTAAAGATAAATAATAATTATTTTAAAAGTAAAATAATTATTAAATACAAAGTATTTAAAGATTAAATAGTGATTAAGGATAAATAATAATTATTTAAGAATAAATAATTTCTATGGATAAATAATTATTTACGAATAAATAATTACTAAGGACAAATAATTATCCCAAAAGAATAATTTATAAATCATTCAAGATTTAAAGTATTTAAGAATTGAGTACTTATTTCACAAAATAATTTATAATTTAATAATGTTTAGGATGTGGTTATAAGTTTAAATAATAATGAGCATTTATAAGTTTATAAAATGTTAAATAGAACTTCTTATAAAGTTTAAATCATACATTTAAAGTTTAAATAAAGTATTGAGTTTATAGATGTCTTAAATAAAGTTTCTTATAAGCATTTTAAATAAAGTTTACAAATGTTTTAAAGTTTCTACTTTATATTATAAAGTTTATAAGTTCATAAAGAAAATGAGTGAAGTATATTTTCTTATGATTTAAATTTATATAAACAAATGGATTTCTTGTTTATATGAAACATAAAAATGTCTAAGCTTAAAATTTATTAAATTAAAGTTTTAAACAAAAGTAAGTTTATTGTATAAAAAAAAAGAATAAGGAATTTAGTTTCGAATTTTATAAAACGATTTCTATTGAATGCCCAAGTTTTATAAATTTCGGAAGTATTCCTTTAAATGTTTAAAACTATTTTTAATAAATTTATTATTGTAAGTTTTAATTAAGATTAATTAAATAAAATGTTTTCAGAAAATAAAAGTGTAAATAAAATTCATATTCACGTTTATAAAAGTATCACAGAATTTATAAAAATTATTAAAAGTTTTAAACTGTTTAAAATGATAATAAAAAAAATAAAAACAAAAACCTGGGGCTAGACCGAATCGAACTCGGGTCTGCCCCGGGTCAACATCATACGCAAACATAACCATCCCGGCTACGGGGCTCGCTGTTAGTTTAACCGGAAAAGAAAAGTTAAAAACACATTCCCGAACCGCCCCCAAATCCCTTGATGAACCCTAGAATTCAAATCCATCAAATACACATCGATTAGCCCTCTGTTAATGAAATTAAACAGAGAGCTTTTGATCTATGCAAGATTTCGAGCCTTTTGGCCATCGAGATTACCTGAATTGAGGTCGAGACGAGGGAGAACCAGTTGGGTCTTGTCGCCGACGGTCGCGAATTCAAATCCGGCAATGCCGATGATGAACGACCAAATTGAGGATGTGTGTAGTTAGAGGGTGATGTCGCTAGTCGTTTGCAACTGGTAAGGTGATTTCGACGATTAATGCTTGAACGGTTAGGAGGATTACGGTTGAGGGTATTAAATCCAAATTCGAATCCCCGGGTGATTAGAATTAATGTCGAGCATTGAATACGGTTAGGTGGAGTCGCACGCCGAGGGTGAGACTCAAGGTTCACTGAATCAGGCCGGAATTGCGATTTCGCGTAAAAGGGACGAAAAATCGGGCCTAGCCGGGATCGAACTCGTGATTTGATTCCGGTTTGAGAGTTTGGTTGAATGGCAAAACAGGCCCTTGCAGTTTTGAGTTTTTTGTCAAAGTATAAAGTTTAGTTTAAAACAAGTTTCAATAATGACCGTTTCAGTCCGTTGACTTTATAAAATAAATGGGTTTCTATAAAAATCAAATATGTAAAAATTTAATAAGTTTTCTCAAATGATTTTATCTTATAAATTTTTATAAGATTTGTTATAACTCTAAGTAGTTAACATAAATTTATATTATTTATAACTTTACAAAGTTTTAAGAATCTATATATATATATATATATATATATGTATATGTATGTATATATAGATATATTCACACTTTTAAATAAATTTCACATATACATATACATACATATATATGTTTCAATTATTTATTTAAAATTTATGCCTATTGTTTTAAGGAAATAATTTTAATACGAAATCGAGTTTTTATTTAGTAACACGTGCAAAAGATAGGTCAGAAAATCTCGGACATTACAACGTAGTTTTGAACAAGTGAGGTTATTTATGCTTGAATTGATCCTAGTGCTCCCAAGTGAACTCTGGTCCGCGTCTAGAATTCCAATGAACCTTAACTATAAGGAAGCGACTTTGTTTTAGTTGTTTGACCTCACGGTCCATGATCTCGACTGGTTCCTCGATGAAGTGAAGCTGATCGTCTATTTGAATTTCCTCCAATGGTATTACCAGTGTGTCATCTGATAAGCACTTCTTCAGATTCGACACGTGAAACACGTCATGAATGCCACTGTGGGTTTCCGGTAGGTTAAGTTTGTACGCAATGGGACCAATCCTTTTCAGTGTCTCGAAAGGTCCAATGTAACGAGGGTTCAGTTTCCCACGCTTTCCGAAACGTATTACTCCTTTCCATGGCGAGACTTTCAGTAGTACTTTGTCTCCCACTTGAATTTCTAATGGTTTACGTCTCACATCAACGTAACTCTTCTGACGATCACACGCGACTTTGATACGTTCGCGTATCTGTACGATCTTTTCTGTAGTCTCGTGAATGATTTCTGGACCCATGAGTTGGCTATCACTCACCTCAATCCATCAAATTGGTGATCCACACTTTCTTCCATAAAGTGCTTCGAATGGTGCAGCTTTGATGCTAGTGTGGTAGCTGTTGTTGCATGAAAATTCGACCAACGGTAGATGGGCATCCCAACCGTTTCCAAAGTAAACCACACAAGCTCTAAGCATGTCCTCAAGGGTCTGGATGGTCCTTTCACTGTGACCGTCCGTTTGAGGATGGTATGCAGTACTCATGTCCAATCGAGTACCCAAGGCTTTCTGTAAGGATTGCTAGAATCGGGATGTAAATCGACTATCCCTATCTGAAATGATGGAGATTGGCACTCCATGCCTCGAGACTACTTCCTTCAAGTAAATATGAGTTAGTCTTTCCAATTTGTCGGTCTCTTTAATGGGAAGGAAGTGTGCAGATTTTGTTAACCGGTCGACGATTACCCAAATGGTGTCGCACCCATTGGATGCCCTGGGCAATTTCGTGATGAAATCCTTTGATATTTGTTCCCACTTCCATTGCGGAATATCTGGTTGTTGGAGTAACCCTGACGGTTTCTGATACTCCACTTTGACCTTAGCGCAGGTCAAGCATTTACTAACATACGTTGCAATTTTGGCTTTCATGTTAGGCCACCAATAATGCTCCTTGAGGTCATGATACATTTTGTCGGCATCGGGGTGAATATAGTATCTGGACTTGTGTGCTTCGTCCATCACTAGATCCATTAAGTTCCCAAAGTTCGGTACCCAAATCCGATCCATGAAGTAACGAATGTCATCGGATTTGACCTCAAATTGCTTGTCCATACCTCGTAAGGACTCATGGCATAGGTTCACCTCCTTGATTGCTTCGAGTTGAGCGTCACAGATTTGTATGGGTAAATTTGTGTGGATGGTCAATTGTAACGCTCGTACTCGTCACAGCTTGGGTTGTTCTTTCCTGCTCAAGGCATCAGCAATGACGTTTACCTTTCCAGGATGGTAACGGATGGCGCAGTCGTAGTCGTTTAGCATTTCGACCCATCGACGTTGTCTCATGTTAAGCTCCTTCTGATCGAAGATATGTTGAAGGCTTTTGTGATCAGTGAAAATTGTACATTTCGTGCCATACAAGTAGTGTCTCCAGATCTTGAGTGCGAATACTACAGCTCCCAAATCTAAGTCATGGGTAGTGTAGTTTTTCTCGTGCACTTACAGTTGTCTAGAAGCATAAGCAACGACCTTCTCTCTTTGCATCAACACGCAACCGAGTCCTTGATGGGACGCATCGCAGTACAGTACGAAGTCGTACGTTCCTTCCGGTAATGATAGGATCGGTGCGCTGCAAAGTTTCTATTTGAGTAATTGAAAAGTGTTTTCTGCCTTGTCATTCCATTCATATTTCTTATCCTTGTGCGTGAGAGTAGTGAGGGGTTGGGCTATCATAGAGAAATTTTCGATGCATCGTCGATAATAGCCCGCAAGACCTAAGAACTGTCGCACCTCGGTCTGAGTCTTCGGTGCCTCCCAATTCTTAATCTCCTCGATTTTGGATGGGTCAACATGTATGCCTTTCTCGTTGACCATGTGTCCAATGAATTGCACTTCTCGAATCCAGAAGTCGCACTTCGAGAACTTGGCATACAATTTCTCCTCTTTCAGTAATTCCATGATTAACTTCAGATGCTAGGCATGCTCCTCCTTACTCCACGAGTATATTAGGATATCGTCTATGAACACAATCACGAATTTGTCCAAATAGGGTTTGCACACTCGGTTCATGAGGACCATGAACACCGCCGGTGCATTGGTTAACCCAAATGGCATGACCATGAACTCATAGTGACCATAATGAGTTCGGAAAGCGGTTTTTGGAATGTCATCTTCCTGAATCCTTAGCTGATGGTATCCTAACCGTAGATCGATCTTCGAGTAATAGTTCGACCCTTGTAATTGGTTGAATAGGTCTTTGATCCTTGGTAGTGGATATCGGTTCTTGATCATCACTTTGTTCAGTTCTCGGTAGTCGATGCACATACGGAATGATACGTCTTTCTTCATAACAAACAAGACCGGTGCTCCCCAAGGTGAGAAGCTTGGTCTGATGAAACCTTTGTCTAATAGTTCTTGTAATTGGTTAGACAATTCCTGCATTTCCGATGGCGCCAATCGGTAAGGTGACCTTGCTATTGGAGCAACTCCTGGCGTGAGGTCAATCCAGAACTCGACTTGCCGTTGCGGTGGAAGTCCGGGCAAATCGTCGAGAAATACTTCCGGATAGTCTCGGACGATCGGTATCTCTTCAATCTTCCTCTCTTCTGCTTTCTTTTCCGTCACGTGCGCTAGGATCGCGTGGTAACCCTTTCGTAAGTACTTCCAGGCTTTCATGTAGGTAATGATCCTTAGTACGGTACCACTCCGTTCTCCTTGAATGGTCAGTGTTTCACCGTCCGGCATTAGAATGCGGACAATCTTCTCATGACAAACAATTTCGGCTCGGTTCTTGGACAACCAGTCTATACCAACAACTATGTCAAAACTTCCCAGTGTTATCGGCAATAAGTCTATAGTGAAAGAGTGGTTGATTACGTTAAGACTCAACCGGGAATTACCTGTCCTGTCTCTATTAGCTTGTCATCTGCTAATTCTACCATGTATAGGTAATCTAGTGTAATCGGTGTAATACCAAGTAATGAACTAAACTCGGTGGAAACAAAGCTTTTATCGGCACTCGTGTCAAATAAGATAGAAGCATAACATTTGTTTACGAGAAACGTACAAGTAACAATGTTGGGATCCTATCTAGCCTCGCTGGCTCCAATGACGAACGCCCTGCCCCGAGCAATCGCATTACCGGGCCTCCGGTTCTTTGGGCAGTCCTTGCGGAAGTGTCTAGGGTCACCACACCCGAAACATCCGTGATTTCCCCCGCCAGTCGGGGCTTGTTCAATTAGCCGACAGTTCTAGGCTGTATGGCCAAAACGTTTGCATTTCTGGCACCAGGAATCTTCACAAGTGCCGTTATGGTGGAATTGGCATTTATTGCATTTAGGTAGATTTCCAGTGTATGCACCCCTTGGTCTCTTTTCGGGTTGATTAGCAACAAATGCTCTTGCCGGTTCTTGTTTCTGCAGAAGGTTGGGCACATATGGTTTAGCAGGGGTGTTGCCCCACTTTCGCTTATTATCAAAGACCTTCACAAAATTTTCCTTCTTGGAAAACAGTCCCTGACGGACTGCCTGATCGGTGAGGTTATGAGCCAGTCTCACAGCATTGTGAATAGCTGTGGGTTCAGCGGAAATGACCATACTTTGTATCTGAGGTGCCAAACCCCAAATGTATCGCTCGATACGCTTGAATTCGGGCGTAACCATGTGTGGTAACAGTCGTGCTAGGTCGTGGAACCTTGTGGTGTAACCCGCAATATCAGCACCCTCCATTTTCAAGTTTGAGAACTCTTGTTCCAGCTTTTGTAGCTCGTTGCGAGGATAGTATTCCTCCTTCAGCATGTTCTTGAATTCTTCCCAGGGGATGGCGTTGGCATTGTCCAACCCTAGAGTTTGGACATACGAGTTCCACCAAGAGAGGGCCTGACCCTCAAAAGTTCCCGCTCCAAACATGACTCGTTTTCTGGCGTGCAATGACTCATGCTAAAAACCGACTCAATCTTCCCAATCCATCTGAGCAGTTCCACTGCTCCCTCCACTCCAGTAAAGGTATGAGGCTTGCAATCCATGAAGGATTTGTAAGTGCAAGCCTAATGCCCATTTCCAGTTCCTGTATGTCAAGATAGAGCATAGTTAGGTTAAATTTTTCCTAAGATAGAATCATATTACTCGTAGCATGTAAGCTGGTTCTGGTATGCACTATACCTCCACTCTCGCCATTACCTCCCGATCCTCCACTGGACCGATTGACTTCATGGTTGGCGGTCGCATCTGCCACGCGTTGTGCGATGAGGGTCTCTATCTGAGCGGTGGTCATGGAGCTGTTACCTTGTCCTGAGTTACGGTTTGTTCTTCGTGGCGGCATGTTTCTTTATAATCATAATGATAACAAAGTTTATATATTGCGTAATAAATAACAATCAACACACGTGCATAAAATAACACACGACAATCAAACAACCAATCAACCATACAATATAATCAAAAGACAAACACTTGATAAATAAGTTGTACAAAATACAAAGTATTTTCAGGAGCAAATACTCCTCCAAAACAAGTAACATCTCAAAAATATTGCGTGAGCACAGCCCGCTCACGATAGGCTAATCAACTGGAAGGTGGAAAAGTACCACTTTGCAAAGAGGTAAAGAATAACAGGGCACAAAGAATCATCTGAACCCTGGCGGGCTCTAACTCTTCCCTAACCGTGTTTGCCCTGAGCTCCGCTGCAAGGGCTGTAGAATCAGCTAGAGAGGCTCGATGGTCTGCTACTTTGGCTCTCTGATGTGCCATCCCTAGCTGTCCCTCGGTCTTCTCCAAGCGGCTAGATATGGCAGTGATCTTGGCTGCCTCTCTCCGGCGATCCTCCAGTAAACCCGATATTTGTCCCTGCAAGGTCTGCAGTGCGGTCTCTATAGCTACGGCTCTCTGCTCTGCCTCTCGAGCTCTCTCCTCAGCAGTCTCAATCCGGTCTCGCACAATCAAGAGTGCCTGGCCTGTCAAGGCAAGCTCGTCCTGAAGGGTAGATATGTCGGCATCATGTCGTCAAGTATGCGCCGCTAATATCGGTAGCGCCTCCCTCGTAGACCGGAGCCAATAGGGTGGGGGTGAGATGGTGCGGACGACTCTTCAGTGGATGTGGTGTCAGGTGACGAAATCCGGGCCTTCTTGGCTGACGGTCCTGCAATGTCGAATGGCTGAATTAGTCTCTTTCCTAAGCGGATGTTCTTCTTCCGAGTTGTACGCTTGGTCTTTGCCCCTATAGGTGCCAACAATGGTGACGGTGGTGCTGGGTCCGCCTGGCGGGGAGGTGAAGGTAGTATAGAGCCGTCATCGGATGATGAGTCCCCGTGCCATACCGAATAAGGCACTGACTCGCCTGAGTCACTCTCCTCGTCGGCATGTCCCTCGCCCCCGTGGGCTAGTGCATCCTCGGGATCCTCCTCGGGATCCTCCTCAGGATCCTCCTATGGGTCTGTCTGCTCGACCCCATCCTAGTCCTCCATAGGTTCCTCGTCACTGGAAGAGTGTGGTGATGAGGGTGGGGTCAATGGCCCGGCTGATTATGGTGGTGTGGCCGGAGTGTACTCCTCCTCCGAGATCACAATGGGCTCCGATGATGTGGACATCCTGTAAAAAGTCAATATCTAGTAATCCAATGTACTCATATATGAAAAATGCATGTATGATGTGATGTGAACTACGTGAGCCTATAGTTATAGTCTAAGCACACTAAATGCAACTTAGTTCTCTATAACCAGGGCTCTGATATCAATCTATCACACCCTGAAATTCCACAGCAGATTACCCGCGGGTTGTGACTTTCAAGGATCATCAGTCCCGGTCATTTCGAACGACCTCTAAATGGTTTTCGAAAAGACATTCCATTTGAACATCATACAAAAATAATTAAGTAATACAGAGTTTGAAATGCAGAATGTAAAGTGCGGAAGCAAAAGAAATGTAGCAAAATACAGAAGCATAACAAATTAGGTTCCCATAAACCTAGCTTCTAATGAAAAAAATGTTGTGAGACTCTTTAAATGCCCCTAGTCCATGAATGAATGCTTAGCGACCTGAGATAAACATGCTTAAAGTGTCAACACAGGGTTGGTGAGTTCACAGGTTTAAGTAACAGAAACAGTAATGAAAACAGTGTAACAGTATGTATGTATACTAGTGATTCGATTGTTGACCAGAAAATAAACATTAACTATATAAGCAACACCGAAATCGAAGATCAATGAAGGAATGCAGAAACTAACATTTTGCCTCTTACGTGCCCAGCACGTAATGAATTAGGTCAATTATGCACCTGTTTGGCTCCCAGACAGAGTTAGCGCGACTAACCCTTGTGGGGGTTGTTAAACCCAATAATACTATTCATTAATCACCTTGCTTTGTGTAATAATTAACGGTTCGAATTTGAGAGGACTTTATGTGCGGGAAACGCACCTAGTTATATATATTAAAGCGAAATCAAAGTAATTATCATACGACTAAGTAAGAAAATGGTTTAGCATGTATCTCCCCCAAATGGAAAAGTAAGTAAAAGGGGGCCGTGAAAACTCACCTGGGAATGAGGTGAATGAAGTATGAAAGCAACACGATAAATCTAGGAAGTCTGGACAACCGACCTAACCGAGCCCTAGGAATAGTAAGGCTTTAAGGTCTATAAAAGTTAACATAGTTTATGTAACCACATTCATCCAAACGACTCAAAGTTGAAAGGTTACATTGACGTTTTGAAAAGGTTTGACCAAAGTTGACCGAGGTTTGACAAAGGTTTGACCAACTTTGACCAAGTTTGACTAATGTTGACCAATGTTGACTAATATTGACCAATTTTGACTAATGTTGACCATGAATAATGTTGACCAATGTTGACCAACCTTGACCAATGTGACACGACGACCTATTGGTGACACATGATGAAAACATGTAGAAGTAGCACACAGGTAACATATGAGTAACACATGAATAACATAATAGTAATACCTATGTAACATATAAGTAAAACCTAGGTATCATATAAGTAACACCCTATGACATAACATACATGCTTCAAGTAGTTGCATAAGTAAATAACACGTGACAAGTAACTTGGCATTTGTACATACTCATGGTATATTTTAGACATGTTAACCAATCATCCACATAAGTTATGTCATTACACTAATAACCTATTAACATTATTTCAACCTATTTGAACAAGTAACGTAACATGTCATTTCTATACCATAATTGTTAACATAGCAAAGTTTCCCTTTTTAGGCAATTAGGGTTTTAGTGTACTTTAGGTGTCATAGCTAAACTAAACAGATTACACATGAAATTATACTAGTAACATACTATAAACATGATTCTATACATACACTTTCTATTTCAAGCAAAGGTGAAGTTCCCAAACTAATAAAGTTTCCTTTTTTAAGAAAGTGGTCTAAACGATCTTTTACACATGTGTAACTTCAAATAACTCTTTCTAACACTTTAATAGATGTTATAGAACTATATTAACATGTATTTATCCATTAGAACATAATAACACAAAATATGACAAATTAAAGTTTCCTCAAATAGTAAGTCGACCATAGCATAGTGTAACACAACATTTCAACCAAAAAAAAATATATTTCTTACTTAACCTACTAACATGTGTATCATTTAAGCTTTCAAACACATCATATACTCATTTATGAAAAATCTCAACCAACAAAGTTTCTATAAATAGCAACGAGCAATATTCAACATAAACAAGCATTTCAAACCATAAAAAGTGCAAATATGTGTCAACAACCTCTTACTATGAAAACACTTTGATCAAAACATGGATTAAAATACTTGTAACCAAGAAAATCATTTGGATGAGTGGTATACCTCATATGGCCAAAAATAATAAAAGGATTATGGATGGATTCTTACAAAACTTGGATATGATGTAGATGTTGCCTTGAACAAGCTTGAATCCTCCTTGAATCACCTTGAAACACCTTGAAAGGAGCTTGAAATGGATTAAACAAAATTGAAAGAGGGTGGTGGCCACAAGGGGGTGGCGACCGAGATTATGAGGGAGGGAGGGAGGGAGAGAGAGTTTGATTTTATGTTTAGGGTAATGAATGAAGTGTGAGAGAGTTTTAATGAAAATGGGTTTGGGCTTTGCATTCTTTTTAAGGATTTTACTAATAAGATTGGCTCCTAATATGGGTTAATAACTAAGTGCTGAATAATTAGGCCCAATGCATCAATTAATCATTTTTTTAAAAACCCAATTTAAAGTTGTTGGCCCATATCGTGTATCCGCTTAAAAAGTGTTTAAATAAAAGTTGCTCTAAAAATTCCGGAAAAATTCATATAAGCATGAAATATTAAATCACAGTATTACATATAATTTTTGCACACCAATTATATGTCTAAATATTATTTCTAAACACCAATTATATGTTTAAATCCGCCCGATTACCGATGCATGTAATGAAATGAAACGAATGGACTTGCTGCATGAAATGTGTACTTAATTACTCTATAATTAAGTATGATGCAAGTGTAATCATGTGAATTCAAGTAATAGTCGGGTATGGGTATTAACCTGAATTTGTCGGGTATCACAGTTCATTCCTAAACTATTGGGAACAGGAAATGTCAGTCTTCAGCACAGCAACTCGATGTCCATGCTATCCAGCCCTCACGGCTCCTTTACTTTACTTTCTCTTTACTTTTCCTATCTGTCATGCATACTAAAAGTCAGCTAACGCTGGTGAGTTATATCTTTACTTTAAACTGTAAATTTTCTTTAAATAGCTAGTTTTTTATAAAAAAATAAAATAAGCTTTCTGTCTTTACTTTAGAAACAACTTTCCATTTGCCTTTACTTTAAAACTTTACAACATTCCAATTCATAAAATCGTTCCGTTATATCTTTCTATTAAAACTCTACTTTTGAGGTAACCGGTTAAGGTGTCCTCCTTTACTTTTTGTAACTTTACATTTCACTCGTATATGACAAGTGACTATAACATACTTTAACTATCAGATATGGACCATTGCCCGAGGGCAAGATACCTTTGCTTGCTTATACCTCAGGGTAAGACTTTTACTTTGTTGTGCCCACACCTCGGGGTGGGACTTTCTCGCTTACACCGAAGTGAAGACTCCTTTGCCCGCTTAAACCTCAGGGTGAGACTTTCTACTTTGCTTGCTCACACCTCAGGGTGAGACTTTGTAAGGACCCTTTTCCGGGAGGATTCACTTGTTGGATTTACTCATAAACATAGTGATGAAAACTGAATGAACTATAACTTCTTAGAACATAGCGAAAGCGTACATCATTCTATTACATAAACAGCTGAAGTCTTTAACATATACAAGAAACAATTGTTTGAAAACACATATTCACATAATAGGATGTCAGTCATGTGTCAGGTAGCCTTTACGCCTTGGCACGTTCTTTCTTCTTTGCTACCTGAAGTGCATACTAAAAGTCAGCTAACGCTGGTGAGTTCTAGTTTAATAATTAGGTATAAACATTATTTCTTTATACGTATATGTGTATATATATATATATATAAATACACATTAACACTTCAATTGCCTTCATTTATCATTCATTGTAAGTGCATATAAATATATACATACATCTTTGGTTTCATTGAACATTCATTGGTCATAAACATAAGGGTGATCAGCCCATCATTGATTTGCGTAAGTCACACTGACAGACGCCCGTCCTACCGTCGTAGTCCGTCCTCCATGATCGTACGGATTCCTTCAACCGTACGTCATGTTATACCATTCGGATTCCTTCAACATGTCGTCCTCACCGTTCTACCGTCGTAGACCGTCATATTCGACCGTCTGCCCGAAAGCATCCGTTTCCAACCGATCTATATTATAAAGCCGTGCTTCGATTGAGGGACTTACTCCATCGTAGTGGTGTAAGGTCCGGATTCCTGAGGATCTTCAGTCAACGGATTCCACGACGTGTTGAACCCGGCGGAAACAGACTCGACACGTGACTTGTAGGTATAAACAAAAAGGACGAGACACAATTGATTGTCAAACGATTCGTATATTGATAAACCACTGAAAAATAATACAAATATCGCTTAACAACTCGTCTAACTCGTCTCACTGTCTGACTGTCTCAGTCGTCCAACCCGAATAATGTGACAAACATATATTTATACTAAAACAGAAAGTATTCGGTGGGCCTGGGCCTGGACCGCATACTTCAAGTATGCTGCCGGACGAAGTATGCGACCGCATACTTTCTTGCTTCTTCCAATCTTCGTCATCTGAACTTCTGAACAACTCGGTGATTATTTGATGCGTCAGCCTATTATATTTTTGGTCCTTACAAGTGGCCTTAGTTTACTCTACATTTCTAGACTTTTAATCCTGACTTCATAATAAATTAGTGGTCGTCTTTCTACCGAACTAGCCGTTGTCATCGTACCGTCCATAACATTTACATACATTCATAACATGCAATATATAAAAATATAAAGTAAGATTTCATTCATTTACGTTTTGCCATTCATTCATTTCATTCTTGTATACATACGTTTTATTCTTTGTTCATCATTCATTTGCATATATATATATATATATATATATATATATATATATATATATATATATATATATATATATCACGTATGATCACATTGGCATTCATAACATTCCATCATTTAGTGTATACACTTCAACCCTAAAACATTTAAAATGATTTGCCCGTAACATATAGGGGGCACATAGAACTCACCTGACTACCGTTGTTCAACCAGAAGTTGATGTCTTAACTATTTCTAGTGCGTATACAGATCTGCACATAATTCAAAGTACGAATTCTTTTATTTATTGCAAGAGTCAGCTGAGTCATTAGAGTATTGGCCAGGAGAGTCGCCAGCCCCACTTGAGTGTTGGCTAGGAGAGTCGCCAGCCACACTTGAGTGTCGGCTAGGAGAGTTGATGTGTGAATTTTGATGTAGTTAAATATTATATAATAATATTTAGAGATTATGGTTTCACGAGATCAGGTTTTAAATTTATAAAATGATAATTACTTTAACTTAAAACACACACAATAAGCAAGTGTACCTATCGCAGCGTAATATACTCTAGGTAAGCACCAAGTATCGAACCAATGGACACGGTCGAGTTCCAATACTCAACTTTTGTTATCGTTTAGCCGGATTAATTGATAAGTGGGTTTTGTGTGCTTGAGAAGCAGAGTAATAAATGATAGAAAAGTAAATGACAATAAAGTAAATGACGATAAAGTAAATAACATAAAAGTAAGAACGTGCGTGATGCGTGTAACAGAAATGTAACGAACAGAATAGTAAATAGCAGAAAAGTAAATATCTCGGAGATGATCAGGTCACGGAGAGTATTGCTTCGGGATTCGAATCCGCTTGGTACATGATAATGTTAAGTTGACTAATCCAGTGATGTGACTACTACAAACTTGTGACCCGGGTCACCGCTAGAGCCTCGTCCTCATGACATTTGATTTGCAAATTATAATCTTTAACAAATGGTAGTGCCTCCTGTTACGGACAACAATTACCCTCAACCCTCCGAATGGTCATCTCCGGGTTGGTTTAAGACATCAAACTTAAAATGCTTTATATTAGAGTTAAATAGGTGATTATATTTTGTTAACCGGGAGGCGGTGCAACAATGGGATCAAGTATAAAGACGTATCGTTCCTAACATGAGTTCACCAGTTCTTAGTCGCATAATAAGTTCGTATAAAGACGTACGACCTTAATAGTGTTGACAAAGCCTTGGCTTATCAATCTTAACTTGTATAAAGACGTACAAGTTTCAAAAGAAGTTTGCTTAAAAAGGTTTTATGATATTACACTTTAAAATCAAGAACACTCACAAATATAAAGACGGATTTAGACAATAATAAAAGCCCATCAAGTGGTGGTTTTAAGGATGAATGATTAAAGACATAAACACATCACTTGGATTAATACGTTTAAACATTAACATGCACCAAACTTCATCTTCACCCTAGCAATACAAAGAGTCTAGCCACGAATGGCCATACTAACTAGCATAACGCTGAGTTTCGTAGGCTCCCCTATTGCGGAACAAGGAGGAAGAGCCCCTTTACTCACTACTACTACACTCTAACTACGAAATAAGCTTTCTCTGGTGTGTTCTTGGGGTGTGTAAGGGATGATTCAATGAAGAACTCAAGCCATCTATTTATAGGCCTCAAAATGAGTAATGCACGGCCCATTGGATTGCACGAGCGTGCAAACACCTCGGGAATCAAACAGGGTACAAAGGACAGTGTACCAAAGTGTGGGGAGACCAGACAGGCTTTGCATGACCGTGCAAAGGGATACACGACCGTGCATCCCTCTGTCCGCTCCCCAGGCTCGTCTTTTAGCTGCTGGTTGACTTGTCTTGACCTGGTTTGACTTCTTGGGGGTCAATGCTCGGGTTTGGTCTTCCAAAAGATTGATTTCTTTATGTTTTAAGCTGGTTTTTGCTCTGTTTATCTTAGGATACCGAATAACCTGCAATTGTGAAATATTAACGCATTAAGTATCATTTGCAAGGTTTTTAATCAATTAGTACCATAATATGGGGATTATTATGCATGCAAAACATGTATAATTTACGGCATATCATAATACCCCACACTTAAACTTTGCTTGTCCTCAAGTAAACCCATGCATGATCATACCCATAACTAAAAACTTTACAAAGGTAATGGAACTCCAAACAAGTCGAAGCTCCGGGATAACTCTTGAGTTGCTTATTCTATTTTTGTGTTTTTCTATTTCAAGATGATGGAATCCATGACAAGCCTACTAGAACTTTAATGATGCATAACCTATCACTCCTCACAATGTTCACTAAACTCTTAGGGTTATATATGTATGGATAATGTAAGTTAAGTGGAACACTCAAGTTCGAATCGAATTATGCAATGGTCATAAGCTTGTATGCAAATCAAGTCTCCATCAATTAACTAAGTAGTATGCATGAATCAAGAGGACTTTAAAGGGTTGTAATGTGGCTAAAATAAAAATAAAGGGTGAAAAAGAAAATCTTTTTGGATTTTTAGGGATTTTTAAAGGGTTCGAAGGGCTGCAGCATCGTGAAACACACAGTTATAACCTCATGGATTAAAATGGAAAATACTAGCAGGTCCCTCTACAGTACTCATATCATGAGGATATAACTAATCTGAGGGCTCGCTTATGGTTAGATTGCCAAGACCAAGATCTCTTATCATTCTCAACTCTTCCCTTACTACGTAATACACATTGATGCCTTTGCACATGGATCTTTCGGCTCTTAGCCTAACAGCTCCTACTTGGATCAGGTGCGTATACTCACTTTGGGAATAAGTTTGATTCTTTCTACACTTTCCATCATGGCTCCAGTTGCCACACTTCACACATTTGCCGTATCTTTTGGCTCTTCTTGTCACACCCCAACCGGCGGCGGAATACGTCGGGGCGGATGTGTAGACTGTTCAAAAGCACATGATCATACTAAAGTTGCATATTTCATTAATTCCAAGTTCATAACAATTGTTTCAACAAACAAAGAGAAAAATAGAACAAATTACTTCAAACAAAGTTTAATTTATTAACTAGGTCTTGCAACTTCCTACGTGATAACTCTTGAACAATACTCTCAATTATTAGCACCTGAAACATGATGAAAACAGAGCCAACTAAAAAGTTGGTGAGTGTACATAGGTTTTAGCACAAAAAGTGTAATCAAAAGTTTGTGTACAATTCATATGATACATGGATTAATAGGGCAATTATGGAGAAGCACTATAGTTTAAACTGGGGCGCACAATCAAACCTTGTGACTGATAGTCATAACATAACAGTTATCCTTAAGTGATAGGCATAACACAACGGTTATCCTTAAGTGTTTTCGGTAACAATCACCCTAACCGGGTAGGTTGGTCAGACTCAACATATCTATCATTGTATACCGTCGGCTTGTATAGAGTTAATGATTGCACTTGCACTATGCACAAAAGTATGTAAACGTTGTTTGCACAAATAGTGTTCAAGCATAAGGCACAAATTGCACACATGATCATAATGTTTGAATTGTAAGAATTGCAAATAGTTTGTATATAATCATGTTTCACCCCAAAGAATGTAAAACTGAAAAAGGGGCTATGTAAACTCATATTGGATCTGTAGCTTGAAATCACAAGTACGAGTAGTCACTTTAACATTCAAGATTTTCTGGTTTCATTTTAATTATTATTATATAATTTTTATATAATAAAGACACCTCAGTCTAATCCCACACCCACCACATGAAATATTTTTCCCTCATTTTAACATAGCATTTTTTTTCTACTACATATATATATATATATATATATATATATACCTACATATATATACATATGGGTGTATATGGGTATATTCAAACTACTCTTATATTAATTAAATCAAAAAGAGCCTTATTAGCGTAACTACATTTTTTTTCATATATATTTGGTTATAAACATTAAATATAATTATGTATATAGCTACTTGTACACAGTTTGTAACTTAAATAAAACTTATATCCTTATTAAATAGTCATGATTTGACAAATAATAATTAGGTACATATATTTTGTAAAACTATTATCCTAGATAAAATAAAACAAATAATAATAAAAAGGAGATTTTAAAACAAATGCAATCTAGTCTTGAACCCTCTCACAATCAATTGAACCCCCCTAAAATTCCAGTAGAACCCCACACATTTGAACCTATCCCTCAACTTGAACCATTCAAAGAAATTGAACCTTTACTCCTATTTTGACCACCAAAAAGTCAACAGCCTCAATTCCATTTCAAATCAATACCGAAATCAAGTTGAATAGACTATTAGGGACTTCCCATGTATACTAATCGATGTCAGATTACTCCAAAGAATCAAATTCCATTTCAATTCATCAACCTTTGCGGATTAATTCGAAACCAAACGGGTTTGACCATTATGAGTCAAACTAAACCAAATTCAAACTCAAAATTGCAAAATTGAATGCGGATTCAACCCGTAAATCACGTCATGATGGAATCACGTGTACCCAGACCATAATGCCGACCCAATACATCCGCGAAACCGAATGAAACCGCGTACACATTAAACCGACAGTTGTCATTGCAAGATCGAATCAATTTTAGCGATTATGGTGAAATTGAATAATCAAAATAAATCTCTCACCTTCAAAATCATCCGTAGAAACTTTCTAATCACTTTTTCGACTAGCATCACCCCTCCAGAATTCTTTCGAGCTCAAGAAAACCCGAGATCTGCACTCTAGCCGTCCTCTCTCTACACTACACCATAACAGGTAATATCAATGTCTTTTAATTCATTTTAATCCTAGGAACAATAGCCCTATGACTTCGAGATCGATTAGTGGCATAATCGGGTCAATTGGGAAAGCTAGGGTTTTGGGTATACGATTGGGGAAGAAGGGAAGTTGAGGACAGGTTGTTATAAGTATTTTGCGCTAGATCGTTAACAAGGCATCATACCCAGTCTTCTGGTTTAGCGCGTATACCTTCACAAGGGAGACCCGGTTTCGAACCGGGCCAACCCTTTTCTTTTTCATGTTCAACCCACTTCAATCATTTAATGTTTTATTTATTTAAAACATATTTTTAGTATCATAAAATCCTAAATAAACGATATAACGGACTCATTTAAATAAACTTGATACGTTGATCTATCGATAACAATATTATAAAACAAATTTTTTTTATATTTATTTAAACATTATTAACACAAATTTTTAACATGTATATGTTTCTTTCGACAAGGATAATTATTTAAACCTATACACACATAAACAATTATTTTAGATAATTAATTATACAAGTTCAATTTATTTAAAGTTTATATTTATTTAATAATCCTTTTATGAATTATTCAAGTAAATGAAATTATTTAAAAAGGGCTAGTTAATTATTTTATTTTTATAAAATAATTATTTAAAACCTTCTCCGTTACATAATTTATCTATTAATAATTATACAATTAAACCCAAATGTATTATTATTTATTTAATTATTTTAGAGTGATTACATAAATAAATTCAAACATATTTAATATGCAATCAACTACAGGTTATAACTAACTCTAATTAATTTTATAAACTAGTTTTATACTAAACATGAGTATATATTTTTCTACAAAATATATACTATTCCATGTCCAGTCCCAAATCCCATGAAACCCTAAAGTCACAACAAACCCCTTAAAACCATTTAGACGTACATTGAAATTAGAGTACCATTACACGTGTAGGTTATTGTGAGAAAACCTCACGATGCTTATCAATCTCTACCAACTCATACCAATTCTAGCTACAATACCAATGAGTATTACATAGCCCCTTTTCACACTTTTACACTTTTTGGGGTGAAACATGAACTCTATATATACAATTGTTTACATTTACACAAACTACACAAACACAAATCCTATTTACATTCATGTGTGCAAATTTGAGCTTTATGTTTGAGTACTAGGTGTGTTAACTGTTTGTGTGCAATGTATAGGCAATCATTAACTATTCAAGCCGACGGTTAACAATGATAGATCTATTAAGTCTGACAAACCCACCCAGATTGGGGTGATTGTTACCGACAACACAATTTGTATGTGTCACACCCCCATATTTATTTACTTATTAAATAAATACAGGTTGTAACGATTGGTTCATTACACGATAGCGGAAGCTGTAATAATGATTTCTAAGACTTGATTACATATACAATTACTAAAACTAAGAAATACTATGATCTAAGTTCTTCTAGATCAACGACAGACTTGAGACTTGATATTCTACGCCCTTCCAGCTACTAGGAATTGATCCAACATAGCTAGCCTATTCCAACCGCGCCATGGCTAGAGGTCACCTGAGAAACATACTTGAAAGTGTCAACACAAAGGTTGGTGAGTTCACAGAGTTAGTTATATTATTGCTTATAGTTTTTCCCCGAAAACTTGTTCATGACTTTACCGTCATAAAATATGTTTAAACCTGATCTTTTTAACCCGATCAGTACTCTTTCGTTTAAACCTGATCACTTTAACCTGATCAGAATTCTTTTTGTTAAACCTGATCATTTTATCCTGATCAGAACTCTTTTGTGTAAAACCTGATCACTTTACCTTGATCAGAACCCTTTTGTGTAAGACCTGATCATTTTAACCTGATCAGAACCCTTTTGTGTAAAACCTGATCACTTTACCTTGATCATAACTCTTTTGTTAAACCTGATCACTTTACCTTGATCAGAACTCTTTTGTGTAAAACCTGATCACTTTACCTTGATCAGAACCCTTTTGTGTAAGACCTGATCATTTTAACCTGATCAGAACCCTTTTGTGTAAAACCTGATCATTTTAACCTGATCAGAACCCTTTTGTGTAAAACCTGATCACTTTACCCTGATCAGAACTCTTTTGTATGTATTACCAATGAATATGATTACTAATCCGATCTATTGACCCCATTTGTAAGCTTGCAAGGAATACAAAATAGTATGTAATGTACGAGACCGTAACCAAACCCCAACTTTCTGTGCCTCCCCTCGCCTTTCTGCGAGTAAGACAATATGCGGTCATTCGGCCATTTTGACCCCTGGTTAGCGCGACTAACCATGACCGGAGGCGTCACCCCCAATAGTACTATTCATATAATCCCGGGCTAAATCCATAGCTAATGGTTACTAATTTATTACGAGGACTTTAAGCGCTTTATTGTTCCCTCAATACATACATACGGTCAGATCATTAGTTCCATTCATTTATACACAAAAGTCTTTTACAAGTATGTTTCCACCCCAAATCATTTCAAAAACTTAAAAAAAAGGGGATTAGTGAAACTCACAAGGAGTTAGACCTAAATGTTCATGATGTCAAACTTGGAAGCAAATGTAATTCATGTTTTCAAACATAACAAGTAAGTATGTTTCTCCCCCGATGTTTACAAAACAGTAAAGAGTTAAAAGGGGGCCGTGAACTCACCTTGTGTCCGATGAAATCCTAGCAAACCAACTTGTGCTAGTTCTTGTATATCCGTACCCTAATCACACAAGGGTACTAATGTGTTAAAAACTACTCGTCTTATACGTAAGTTGTTCATCCGACTTAACAGATCCGATTGCTTTCGTTTAAGTATCTTTTTAGTTTTTCAACACTTGTTTCGTTATAAAAATAGTTCTAAGTTACTGCCCAATGTGACTGATGAACAGACGTCGAAACTTCCTAATTTCGATTGGGCAATTGAGTATCGAAACTTCATAGTTTCGATTGAGTATGACAATTGTCGAAACTTCCTAGTTTCGAATGAGCAAAAACTGGTATCGAAACTACCTAGTTTCGATTGGCAAGAAGGGTATCGAAACTACCTAGTTTCGATTGAGCAATATGTATCGAAACTACCTAGTTTCGATTGAACAACTAGTATCGAAACTCCTAGTTTCGATTGAGTAAACTTATATCGAAACTCCTAGTTTCGATTGAATAGGTATCGAAACTCCTAGTTTCGATTGAATAACAGGTATCGAAACTCCTAGTTTCGATTGAACAGGTATCGAAACTCCTAGTTTCGATTACTGCACTTTGATTGACAGAATTCGTCCTGTATATTTTTATGTTCAAATCTTGAATTTGACACATTTTTTCTTGTTATCTTACTTGCGTTTGAACGATTTGTATGTTCAGCTACGATTTTAAAGAAAATGAAATGGATAATATCGAGTTTTTACCTCAAACAGAGAATGATGATTTTCTGGGAAACAGAGAATGATCTTGAGCTCCTTATCTTGATTCTTGAGACAACACTTGGAACTCTTCTTATAGCACCGAAATACGGTGGATTTTTACCTTAAACTGGACTTCGACTTGAAGGAGAATTGGGAATTTGCCGTAAGAAAATGAGAAGTATGAAAGGGATTGTGGGATTTCGATTGAGGAGGTATGGTTTTTATCTGAATTTGAGTGAATTAGCAAGTGGGGGAATGGCTCCCCTGACTTTCGGTCGAGAAAGTCAAGCAAGTGGGTTGGGATTTAAATAAATCAAACCATTTGATTTAAGTGTAATTTTAACCACTAGTGTTCGTATTTAGTCGGGTTATCCTGGTACGTGAACCGGTAACTCCTAGAATTACCAAAATATGAAATGAGACCATGTACGGTTTTTGTTAGGCCTTAATGTCCTTGTTTGTGAAATTAAGTAAATCACAAAAACAATTATAATGTAAACTTGTTTATAACATGTACGGATATTGACCTGAATTGTCGGGTGTCACATTCTCCCCATGTTAGAAGAATTTCGTCCCGAAATTCAATTTGTGTCCTCTTGAACTGTTGTATCCTTAAACAAGGATGGGTATTTTTGTTTTCATTTGATCCTCTCGTTCAAATGGTTCAACGTACCTAGGGTTAAGCTTGCCACGGTTGCCACATCTTGCAACCCCGTTCCAATGTGAGACCTTTAACATGACTTTGTCTCCCACTTGGAATTCTAATGGTTTTCGTCTGTTGCTATCTCAACTCTCTTTCGTCTGTCTTGAGTGACTTTCAGACGATCTTTTATTTCGACGATTTTGTCAATGGTTCCCTAGTCAATATCATGACCAGTCAAAAGTTTTTCGCCAATCACCGCCCAACATAGCGATGAGTGACACTTACAACGATACAAAGCCTCAACGGAGCGGCTTTAATGTTGGTATGGTAGTTGGTATTATATGAAAACTCATCCAACGGCGGTGAGTATCCCTATTTCCTCTGAAATCGATTACACACACACAGAGCACATCTTTTAAATTTGGGATGGTCCTTTTACTTTGACCGTTCATCTGGGGATGATATGCAGTGGTCATGTAAAGGCGTGTGCCCAAGGCTTATTGTAAAGACTGCCAGGTTTTTGACATGAATCGACTGTCCCTTTTTGTGAAAATGGAAACTGGCATACCATGCCTAGCCTTAATTCCCTTAATATTTAGCCTTGCACGCTTCTTACTTTTATCTGTCTCCTTTATTGGTAGTGAATACGCGGATTTCGTCAAACGACTGACGATTATCATATAGTATTATAGTTGCTAGGTGTTCTGGGTAACTTTGTAATGAAATCCATTAAAATTTGTTCCCATTTCCATTGAGGTATCTCGAGTTGTTATAACAATCCCGACGGTTTCTGATGTTCTGCCTTTACCTTTGAACATGTCAGGCATTTACCGACGTAAATAGCAATTTCTCATTTCATGTTCGGCCACCAGTAGAGTTCTTTCAGATCCTTATACATTTTATCCGAACCTGGGTGAATGGAGTACCTGGACTTGCGGGCTTCGTCCATAACCAACTCCCGTAAGTTACTAAAACATGGCACCCAAATTCTATTTGCAAAGTATAAAGTATCATCTGATTTTGGCTCTAATTGTCTGATCATTCCTCGTATAGCTTCACTCTAAATGTTTTCTTCTTTGATTGCCTCCTGTTGTGCCATCCGGATTTGAGTCGTGAGACTCGCATGAATTGTCAATCCTAGGGCACGAACACGGAGAGTTTTAACCCGTTCCTTACGACTCAAGGCATCTGCTACGACATTTGCCTTACCAGGGTGATACTTGATATCACAGTCGTAACCATTCAGTAATTCTACCCAACGAAGTTGACTCATGTTGAGTTCTTTCTGATTAAAGATGTACTGGAGACTCTTGTGGTTTGTAAAGATAGTACATTTTGTACCATATAAGAAATATCTCCAAATCTTGAGTGTAAACACGACAGCACCCAATTTCAGATCGTGAGTCGTATTTATTTTTTTTTTCCTTTTTTTTTTTTTTTTTTTTTTTTTTTTTCTCATGCACTCTTAGCTGTCTGGATGCATACGCTATGACTTTTTCTCTTTGCATCAATACACATCCCAGACCTTGGTGTGATGCGTCACAGTACACGATGGAATTGTCAGTTCCTTCGGGAAGGGATATGATTGGTGCACTGCAAAGTTTTTGCTTCAACAATTGAAACGCTGATTCTTGTTTATTAGTCCAATCAAACTTTTTGTCCTTCTGAGTTAACGTGGTCAAAGGCAAGGCTATCTTTGAAAAATTCTCGATAAATCGCCTGTAATATCCTGCCGAACCCAGAAATTGACGCACCTCAGTCGGAGTTCTTGGTGCTTCCCAGTTTTTGATAGCCTCAATCTTGGTTGGGATTACGTGAATACCCTTCTTATTGATGACGTGTCCGAGAAAGTGAACCTCTCGAATCCGAAACTCACACTTAGAGAATTTGGCATAACGCTTCTCATTCCGGAGTAGTTCCAAGATTGATTTCAAATGATGTTCATGTTCCTCATTGGTTTGTGAATATATTGATATGTCATCGATAAATACAATCACGAATTTATTCAAGTATGGCTTGCACACGCGGTTCATTAGGTCCATGAAAATGGCCGGTGCATTAGTCAAGCCAAATGACATAACTAGGAACTCGTAGTGACCGTAACGAGTCCTAAAAGTCGTTTTTGGTATATCTTCTTCCTGAATTTTCAGTTGAGGATACCCTGATCGTAGATTAATTTTTGAATAGAAACTGGACCCTTGAAGTTGATCAAACAAATCGTCTACTCGAGGAAGAGGATACCGGTTTTTGATTGTCAGCTTGTTCAACTCCCGATAATTGATGCACCTTCTAAAGGTTCCATCCTTTTTCTTTACAAACAGGACCGGAACTCCCCATGGTGAGAAACTCGGTCTTATGAAAGAATTACTCGGCGAGGTGTCTAAGTTTTTGTTGTATATTGGGTAGAAATGAAAAAGTATGAAAATGAAACTTTATGTTTGTCCCTCTTATGTTTTTCGAAAGCATTTTCCCGGACTAAGACTTTTCTCTTATTTCAGGTTTCATCTTTTCTATGATTTTCCTCTCCATGTGCCTTCATGGAGCTAGGAATTGATGTTCCTTGGGAGCTCTTATTTGCGAACTTCGAGTCTAATCACCACTTTACACCTTTGCTCGCCCTACCTTTCGAGGCAGACTAGCCTTTGGGTTGTAGCGTCCTGATATGTAAACTCATGTCTCGACTACCATACCTTCAAAGTATGTAAGCCATACGAAGTTTGATGTTTGTTTGGGATATTCATATTCCGTCTAGCTGAGGGAATGAATAATAATACTGTAAGAATGGTCTCATCGAATTAGTGTTTTCCCCAAAATGGGCTATGGGCTTGTCAACCCATTAAGTTGGCTGAGATGTTTTGGGAGTTTTACAATTGCCATCTTGTTGTCATTCAGTGTATCTGCACTTCCTTAGGGTTTGAATAGTACTTTGGGGACATACCATTACGTATTCCACTCATTCAGGTTATGGCCTCAAAATCCTTAGCACAAGGATACACTTGAGGTAATGAGTGTTGAACGTCGAGACTTTTGTATTCTAACTGAGTCTACTCCAAGAGATCATTTCTTAAAAATAGATGCTCTAGAGCTTCCCAATTATAGAAAACTAGGAGTGAAAGATGCAATCACACCTCTTTTCTAGGCTAAATCTGGGATCCATCCAACAAGATGAACTTTGAGGAAGTGCGAGTACAAAATAGTAATAGATTATTCTTCTCAACTCTTTGTGGACAGTGGCCTGTTGTGAATAGCTCGAGCTTACATCCCTTATGCATATCATGAACTAATGAGATTAGCATGAAATTCCGCATTTGGGACTCCTTTAAGAGTTTTGCATGTCGTTTTGGTTAGTGCGACAATAGTCGTTAGTCCACACTTAGGTTTCTTTGGCATTTGCTCGAGCATCAAACCCGGCTTATCCATTACCGAGAGAATAGTTAGACTTAAAGGTATATTGAATGTCAATGGCTGCGAGAGCAATCCTGTTTGACCGACATTCTGAAATGTCCGATTTCCTACTTGTCTCATGACGAGCTTCCACAATATCCATAAGTGCCATGTGTATGCGGGTCAGAATAATACCCTGCCCTATTACTGAAGTTAGTGCATAACACTCTTGGCGTAACTTTCAAGCAATTATGAGATTGAACTGTATGATGGATCCTGAGATTATGCCATAATCTCCCACAATAGTTGTGCAATTACTGTAAGTGTTAGTTGTTGTAACGCTCAATTTGAAGCATTCCTGACAAGTAGAATCTCAAAGAGTGAATGTGCGAATTTCTTCGTCGTTCAGGATTTACTAAGGATTGGTTGAATTCAATTTGAATTTCTCTCGTTCCTCCAAACCTAGGAGACTGTTTTGTGAGCACCAAATTGAGAAGTTTGATTTGTTAAGATCTAATCCTTAATCAAGTGATTGAGAACATGAGTTGATCATCAGCTTAGACAGCAAGACTCACTAAAGTTCCCATGCACTGCAAATTATGATTACGTGTGCACCCGTAATGATGATTTGCCTTGCCTGATCCCTATAGTGTTTCTTCTATCCCTAGCTTTTAATCAAAAGTGATTTGAAACGATCATTAGATTGCGTTTGCACATTTGTACAGGAGTGTGTATTGTTTTATCGGATTACTGTTAATTATGTGTACCAATACTCATGAATCTGCTGAATATGGCAGTTGTCGGATGAGGCTAAGGGTAGAGAGGCACCACCAGTGTCTCTTAAAAAAATGTGTATGGTGAAATTCAGGCACTATGTGTTGGGCAGAGATCCTCAAACGAGTGTCGAGCAACTCATGCTCCAAGTCTGTATATATGCATGGATCCACATGATCCTGATGTATGTCTGGGTCTCCTGACCCTTGGAGTTCTCTCCCATTTAGTCCTGCTTATTCACCTTGAATTCCCTTTTGTCTGGGCAATCATGCCTGCCATATAACATGGCGAGAGTCTAGGCATCCGATCCGACAACTTATGAAGAAGAGTATTTATACCACAAATACGTTAGAAAGATAGTTGCCTCCATGGCTGGAGTAGTTGTGGTGCAGGTATAGGTACAGATTCTGGTACGAGTTCAACCTGTTGTGATACCAAGATCGGTAACTGACGATCGCCGCCGTCGTCGTTCAAGCTCAGCTCGTAACTCGATCTTCTAAGGTTGCAGTATGCTGAGTACCCGTTATTCTTGACTCGTAACCCGAACAATAACATGTTATAAGTGTTTATTATTTTCACTTTATTGTATGTGTTTAAGTGTTCACTATATGTGCCATGTAATTGTATTAGTGTAGCTAATGGTACCCTAGTGTAACTCCATACACTAATAGTCTACACAAATTGTTCGGCAACGGTTGGAATTCCTATGCTCAAGTCTTGGGTGTTTTTAATGTGATGCAAGTCTTAGAAATCTTGGTCCCTAAATGAGTCCGGTTAGAGCCTAGGTATCACTAAGGACACCTAATTCGCTAAAACCATTGCTCTGATACCAATCTGTCACACCCCCATATTTATTTACTTATTAAATAAATACAGGTTGTAACGATTGGTTCATTACACGATAGCGGAAGCTGTAATAATGATTTCTAAGACTTGATTACATATACAATTACTAAAACTAAGAAATACTATGATCTAAGTTCTTCTAGATCAACGACAGACTTGAGACTTGATATTCTACGCCCTTCCAGCTACTAGGAATTGATCCAACATAGCTAGCCTATTCCAACCGCGCCATGGCTAGAGGTCACCTGAGAAACATACTTGAAAGTGTCAACACAAAGGTTGGTGAGTTCACAGAGTTAGTTATATTATTGCTTATAGTTTTTCCCCGAAAACTTGTTCATGACTTTACCGTCATAAAATATGTTTAAACCTGATCTTTTTAACCCGATCAGTACTCTTTCGTTTAAACCTGATCACTTTAACCTGATCAGAATTCTTTTTGTTAAACCTGATCATTTTATCCTGATCAGAACTCTTTTGTGTAAAACCTGATCACTTTACCTTGATCAGAACCCTTTTGTGTAAGACCTGATCATTTTAACCTGATCAGAACCCTTTTGTGTAAAACCTGATCACTTTACCTTGATCATAACTCTTTTGTTAAACCTGATCACTTTACCTTGATCAGAACTCTTTTGTGTAAAACCTGATCACTTTACCTTGATCAGAACCCTTTTGTGTAAGACCTGATCATTTTAACCTGATCAGAACCCTTTTGTGTAAAACCTGATCATTTTAACCTGATCAGAACCCTTTTGTGTAAAACCTGATCACTTTACCCTGATCAGAACTCTTTTGTATGTATTACCAATGAATATGATTACTAATCCGATCTATTGACCCCATTTGTAAGCTTGCAAGGAATACAAAATAGTATGTAATGTACGAGACCGTAACCAAACCCCAACTTTCTGTGCCTCCCCTCGCCTTTCTGCGAGTAAGACAATATGCGGTCATTCGGCCATTTTGACCCCTGGTTAGCGCGACTAACCATGACCGGAGGCGTCACCCCCAATAGTACTATTCATATAATCCCGGGCTAAATCCATAGCTAATGGTTACTAATTTATTACGAGGACTTTAAGCGCTTTATTGTTCCCTCAATACATACATACGGTCAGATCATTAGTTCCATTCATTTATACACAAAAGTCTTTTACAAGTATGTTTCCACCCCAAATCATTTCAAAAACTTAAAAAAAAGGGGATTAGTGAAACTCACAAGGAGTTAGACCTAAATGTTCATGATGTCAAACTTGGAAGCAAATGTAATTCATGTTTTCAAACATAACAAGTAAGTATGTTTCTCCCCCGATGTTTACAAAACAGTAAAGAGTTAAAAGGGGGCCGTGAACTCACCTTGTGTCCGATGAAATCCTAGCAAACCAACTTGTGCTAGTTCTTGTATATCCGTACCCTAATCACACAAGGGTACTAATGTGTTAAAAACTACTCGTCTTATACGTAAGTTGTTCATCCGACTTAACAGATCCGATTGCTTTCGTTTAAGTATCTTTTTAGTTTTTCAACACTTGTTTCGTTATAAAAATAGTTCTAAGTTACTGCCCAATGTGACTGATGAACAGACGTCGAAACTTCCTAATTTCGATTGGGCAATTGAGTATCGAAACTTCATAGTTTCGATTGAGTATGACAATTGTCGAAACTTCCTAGTTTCGAATGAGCAAAAACTGGTATCGAAACTACCTAGTTTCGATTGGCAAGAAGGGTATCGAAACTACCTAGTTTCGATTGAGCAATATGTATCGAAACTACCTAGTTTCGATTGAACAACTAGTATCGAAACTCCTAGTTTCGATTGAGTAAACTTATATCGAAACTCCTAGTTTCGATTGAATAGGTATCGAAACTCCTAGTTTCGATTGAATAACAGGTATCGAAACTCCTAGTTTCGATTGAACAGGTATCGAAACTCCTAGTTTCGATTACTGCACTTTGATTGACAGAATTCGTCCTGTATATTTTTATGTTCAAATCTTGAATTTGACACATTTTTTCTTGTTATCTTACTTGCGTTTGAACGATTTGTATGTTCAGCTACGATTTTAAAGAAAATGAAATGGATAATATCGAGTTTTTACCTCAAACAGAGAATGATGATTTTCTGGGAAACAGAGAATGATCTTGAGCTCCTTATCTTGATTCTTGAGACAACACTTGGAACTCTTCTTATAGCACCGAAATACGGTGGATTTTTACCTTAAACTGGACTTCGACTTGAAGGAGAATTGGGAATTTGCCGTAAGAAAATGAGAAGTATGAAAGGGATTGTGGGATTTCGATTGAGGAGGTATGGTTTTTATCTGAATTTGAGTGAATTAGCAAGTGGGGGAATGGCTCCCCTGACTTTCGGTCGAGAAAGTCAAGCAAGTGGGTTGGGATTTAAATAAATCAAACCATTTGATTTAAGTGTAATTTTAACCACTAGTGTTCGTATTTAGTCGGGTTATCCTGGTACGTGAACCGGTAACTCCTAGAATTACCAAAATATGAAATGAGACCATGTACGGTTTTTGTTAGGCCTTAATGTCCTTGTTTGTGAAATTAAGTAAATCACAAAAACAATTATAATGTAAACTTGTTTATAACATGTACGGATATTGACCTGAATTGTCGGGTGTCACAGTATGCTAGTTACAAAGGTTTGATTGTACTTTTGGTTACACAATAGTTGCTCCCCATAAATGCCTTATTTTATCATGTTATGTAAGGATTTGTTTATTCACATCTATATACTATCTATGTACCAACCTGTGTATTCTCACCACATTTTTAGTTGACCTTATTTTATTCATGTTTCAGGTGCTAATGTGTGATTTGACCAAGGCTTGCTACACATAGGTTTCGGGACTTAGTTAATTTTAATTCAAAAACAATTTGTATTTCATTTATGTACTTTGGAATTGATTTAAGTTTGTTTGAATTGAAATGGATTTAATATATTACAATTTAGTCAACCTTGAGCTCATGAACAGTCTACATGTCCCGTCCCGACGTATTCCGCCGTTGGTTGGGGTGTGACAGATTGGTATCAGAGCATTGGTTATAGGGAATTAGGTTATTAGACACTTTTGACCTAGATTATAACCTTAGGACACCCATACAATGTCATGCTACTACATGATACATGATTTCTCCTTGTGTGAATATTCCTACATACTATCATAAGTAAATACTAATACAATATTTAATAATTTGTGTGTCACACTGCCTAATAATTGTTGTGCTATATTCATACTATCTATTTGATTCATTTAAGTGCTATCCCAAGTTTTAACACACACTTATACGCACTTAGATTTTCATGCACCCTTAAACTCACACATATAATGTCACCACCTCTTGTGATCTAAATCTAAACCATTGAGCCTAATGCCCATTAATAATAATCAAGAAGCCCACTTACCCTCCAAGAAGAAGAAGCCTACTATAATATATAATCCTCACTTTCGGGCCTCAAAGCCCAGTCCACAACAATTCTCATCATGACCATGAGCCCAACAATAGTGCTATTAATACATGATGGCTGGAAGAGTGTGTAGACCCATGAGGGATTCTGGCTAAGGAAAGACAGGGTACTTAAGTGTGTCCTAGTGACCCACCCCTCTTTCCTTGGAATTCTTCTCAGGGATGCATTGCTTATAGGTCAAGTGTATTTCTAAAATACTATTGTGAAGGCTCGGTGTTATGACTAGTCAAACTCTAAACTTATGAGAACTCCTATGTCTAACACTCAATATTTCATTATCACTTACAACCTTTTCATTGTTTTCTGCTAGGCATGAACTCCTACTCTCCTTACTCCCCGGTTTACCATCCTGGAGCAGAGTCTGATTGGGAAGAAGACATCGGGACACTCGTGTATCGGTCACCAACACCCCCAGCTGTTAGACCTAGGTATGATGTGAGGGCAGACTGGATTAGGAACACCGACCCAAGATTTCAAACATCTGGATCACCCCCACCCAGAAACCCGTATCGGACACCCCATCTTCACAATCAATTACCACCCCCACTAAGAGACCCATATCTAATGCCCGACCCGTACCATCCTAACCCTTGGGTAAGGCATCCCATGGAACCCACTAGTGCTAGGGGAATTCCAACCAATGACATTCACCAATATGTAAGGACCTCATAGTTTGAGAGGCAAAGGATGGAGCACGAGGTAATGCACGACTTGCAAGGACAAAGAGTGGATAGCCTAGCAAACCAATTAGGGTACCAAAAGGAGTTAATCTCCATCCTCGAAAAAGATATACTAGAGAATCACATGGAAACAGCTAGAACTGAAGCCAGATCGGCTATCCGAGTGACCATAGAGGTGCTCGTCTTGGGAATTATCTTCCTTCTAGTGGAAAGCTACAAGGGACGTTAACAGAAATTTTTATTTATTTTCTTTAAATTTTCAGTTTGAAAACCATTTCCCTATGTTTTGAATAATGTTTAACATTACAGCATTTAATAAATTTTATATATTCCAAATCTAAAGTTATTATTCATTGATTTGACACGTTATGTGTGAATTACACCCACCATATTTTTATCAAGATTCTCCAAGTATCACCTTCTTCATTTACCACAATTTAGTACATTACCGGCAATCTCCTTCGTAAACAAATCATACCATTATTTGATTTAAACAATCTCGTTATTTTGTTCAAACAAAAAGTTTATCAAACTTTTAGATAATATCTAAAATATAAATTTTCTATAAACATTTTCACCTTGTAAGAAAACTTAATACAACCTATTTTATAAAAGCATTATTTCAAATTGGTAAATAATTATGACTTGTTCTCGTTAAATTAATTATTTCTAAATCTTGGCTAAATTAATATACAACTACTTGTTTGGCCATTAATTCCTCCTAAAAATATTCTCCTTATAATAATTGAAAATTTTAATAAAAAGGTTTTCCTATAGATTGTCAAATTATTTAGATTATTCAACCCATTAGTTTCACCTCCATATTTATCTACAAACAAGAACAAATTACAATCACCTATATACAAACAAAAATCAGTTATTCGTGAACACATTACTCAGAATGCTTGCAGAGCCTCCTCGTTGTCTTTCACCTTCAGTAATATATGAGTGTACTTGCCATTTCAAGAGACGACCCATTTCGCGTAAACGTTAACCATCCTACAAACCTCAACAAGATAGAACCTAACCACCACATTTTACCTAAACGCCAAACAGCACGCTTCTCCGCAACACTTGATCACATACAAAACTCGTTAGCATATGCCACACACGAAACTCAATAACTTACGTATGCACATTTACAATATACACAACACGATCACCTAATACATGAAACTTAGTTATTTTCAATATATCCAATGCTACATTAACTACATAATACATGAAACTTGATTATTTGCAACACACGCTCTTCTGGATTGATTACGGAATACATGAAGCATAGTTGTTTGCAATATACATACACTAAATTGATCACATGATACATAACAATTGATTGTTTGATACAAAACACTTGATTGATCACATTGAACATGAAACTTATTTTGGTTACAAAGTACATGATACTATATGATACTAAGTTGTTAACACCATACATGAAATTCATTTCTTACAATACACATGATACTATGTTGCTTACATTACACATGAGAGCTTATACATGATGATAAGTTGTTTACGTTACACATAAAACCTATTTGATTACAAGCTACATAACACTAGATCATACATGAGACTTGTGTGTTTACTTTATGCACGAAACCAAATTGCTTACAATTGTTGCAATTGATTGATCGTATTATACACAGAAAATGGTCATACACTTTGTTCACCAAAGTTGTAAGCTATAACACATCGAAGCTACTCGGGGTTTGACGTATTCTTGTTCAAACACGAGGAAGCTGAAACACTTTAAAAAAACTTGGTGTCTGACGTATTCTTGTTCAAACACGAGTAAGATATGGAACTTTAAGTTATACTACCATATTACTCTTTAGTTGCTAACTGACCGGCCTACTTAAGGACATAGTTACTTTTTAGCAACTCTTATGTGAAAACAATAGGCATGAACTGAGTGAAATTGTGCCCCTTTTGACCCGCACACACCGGAAGGATCTATACGGACCATGCGATGGTTTGAGTAATTACGGGTGCACACGGAATTATGAAAATCAGCGCATGGAAAAACATAGTGACTTTTGTCGTGTGTTGTGACCTAAAACTTATCATGATATGTAACAACGAAACTGATGTGATATGACAAAGGCATGATGGATACGCCGATGGTACTTCCTATATATAAGTGCCCTATCATATTATCAGAAGTAGCGTTGTTCGTGTCACGTAAAGTTTTGACCCAGACCAATGTTTGTGAAATCTTTTATCCATCGACAATTCTTGAGTATATTAGACTACCCCTTAAACAAACCCTAATTATCAAATTCCCATCAAATCAATTCCAAGTAATGCATTTCACCCTTTAGAATCCAAATTATTATTCGACAATCCCCCCCTTAAATTTATTTCAAAACTAAATCCATTATCATCATTCATATCCGACCTTGAGTATCAGGCCTAAACCATGTCATCAGTTACACTCCCCAGAATTCTAACAGTCAAAACTCATCGAGAATCCAAACCTTCACCTTTTCCTAGTTTTGTAGCCTTCATTAGCTAAATTTCGGGACGAAATTCCCTTAACATGGGGAGACTGTAACATCCAAGATTTTTTGGTTTTATTTTAATTATTATTATATAATTTCTATATAATAAAGACACCTCAGTTCAATCCCACACCCACCACATGAAATATTTTTCCCTCATTTTAACATAGCATTTTTTTCTACTACATATATATACATATGGGTATATTCAAACTACTCTTATATTAATTAAATCAAAAAGAGCCTTATTAACGTAATTATATTTTTTTTCGTATATATTTGGTTATAAACATTAAATATAAATATATATATAGTTAATAAACTTGTACACAGTTTGTAACTTAAATAAAACTTATATCCTTGTTAAATAGTCATGATTTGACAAATAATAATTAGGTTCATATATTTTGTAGAACTATTATCCTAGATAAAATAAAACAAATAATAATAAAAAGGGGATTTTAAAACAAATGCATTCTAGTCTTGAACCCTCTCACAATCAATTGAACCACCCTCAAATTCTGGTAGAACCCCACGCATTTGAACCTATCCCTCAACTTGAATCATTCAAAGAAATTGAACCTTTACTCCTATTTTGACCACCAAAAAGTCAACAGCCTCAATTCCATTTCAAATCAATACCGAAATCAAGTTGAATAGACTATTAGGGACTTCCCATGTATACTAATCGATGTCAGATTACTCCAAAGAATCAAATTCCATTTCAATTCATCAACCTTCGCGGATTAATTCGAAACCAAACGGGTTGACCATTATGAGTCAAACTAAACCAAATTCAAACTCAAAATTGCAAAATTGAATGCGGATTCAACCCGTAAATCACGTCATGATGGAATCACGTGTACCCAGACCATAATGCCGACCCAATACATCCGCTAAACCGAATGAAACCGCGTACACATTAAACCGACAGTTGTCATTGCAAGATCGAATCAATTTTAGCGATTATGGTGAAATTGAATAATCAAAATAAATCTCTCACCTTCACAATCATCCGTAGAAACTTTCTAATCACTTTTTCGACTAGCATCACCCCTCCGGAATTCTTTCGAGCTCAAGAAAACCCGAGATCTGCACTCTAGCCGTCCTCTCTCTACACTACACCATAACAGGTAATATCGATGTCTTTTAATTCATTTTAATCCTAGGAACAATAGCCCTATGACTTCGAGATCGATTAGTGGCATAATCGGGTCAATTGGGAAATCTAGGGTTTCGGGTATACGATTGGGGAAGAAGGGAAGTTGAGGACAGGTTGTTATAAGTATTTTCCGCTAGATCGTTAACAAGGCATCATGCCCAGTCTTCTGGTTCAGCGCGTATACCTTCACAAGGGAGACCCGGTTTCGAACCGGGCCAACCCTTTTCTTTTTCCTGTTCAACCCACTTCAATCATTTAATGTTTTATTTATTTAAAACATATTTTTAGTATCATAAAATCCTAAATAAATGATATAACAGACTCATTTAAATAAACTTGATACGTTGATCTATCTATAACAATATTATAAAACAAATTTTTTTATTTTTTATTTAAACATTATTAACACAAATTTTTAACATGTAAATGTTTATTTCGACAAGGATAATTATTTAAACCTATAGACACATAAACAATTATTTTAGATAATTAATTATACAAGTTCATTTGATTTAAAGTTTATATTTATTTAATAATCATTTTATGAATTATTCAAGTAAATGAAATTATTTAAAAAGTGCTTGTTAGTTATTTTATTTTTATAAAATAATTATTTAAAACCTTTTTCATTACATAATTTATCTACTAATAATTATACAATTAAACACAAATGTATTATTATTTATTTAATTATTTTAGAGTAATTACATAAATAAATTCAAACATATTTAATATGCAATCAACTATAGGTTATAACTAACTCTAATAAATTTTATAAACTAGTTTTATACTAAACATGAATATATATTTTCCTACAAAATATATACTATTCCATGTCCAGTCCCAAATCCCATGAAACCCTAAACTCCCAACAAACCCCTTAAAACCATTTAAACGTACATTGAATTTAGAGTACTATTACACGTGTAGGTTATTGTGAGAAACCCTCACGAGGCTTATCAATCTCTACCAACTCATATCAATTCTAACTACAATACCGGTGAGTATTACGTAGCCCCTTTTTCACACTTTTACACTTTTTTGGGGTGAAACATGAACTCTATGTAGGTCCACATGACTCATCTACAGATCGTTCTCGTGACAGGACGTCTCGATAACACGGAGTGCGGAATCCTACCGTGTTAACATTTGTATACAAATTGACAATCGAAAACAGCAGGTAAATAAACTTCTCTTTGTATATCACCAAACATAGAGTTTACAAGATTCACTGATTACAATCGATTCAGTCCTACTTAACAGAATCTGTAAACACCTATTTATAGACACAAGCTCTGCAGTAGGCAAACTTAACAAGTTCGCCTCAAATAGACTAGGCGAACTTAACAAGTTCGCCTCACATGAGACTAGGCGAACTTAACAAGTTCGCCTCTAATAGGCTAGGCGAACTTAACAAGTTCGCCTCTAGCAGAACTTGTTCTATCACTTAGACAAAATCTATACAATTACATAAAAACATAAAGACAATAAGACCTAAACTATTACAAAGCTTTTGTCATACATTCTTTGTCCTAACACTCTATACATACAATTGTTTACATTTACACAAACTACACAAACACAAATCCTCTTTACATTCATGTGTGCAAATTTGAGCTTTACGTTTGAGTACTAGGTGTGTTAACTGTTTGTGTGCAATTTATGTACAATCATTAACTATTAAAGCCGACGGTTAACAATGATAGATCCATTGAGTCTGACAAACCCACCCAGATTGGGGTGATTGTTACCGACAACACAATTTGCATGCTAGTTACAAAGGTTTGATTGTACTTTTGGTTACACAATAGTTGTTCCCCATAAATGCCTTATTTTATCATGTTATGTAAGGATTTGTTTATTCACATCTATATACTATCTATGTACCAACCTGTGTATGCACACCAACTTTTTAGTTGACCTTATTTTATTCATGTTTCAGCTGCTAATGTGTGATTTGACCAAGGCTTGCTACACATAGGTTTCGTGACTTAGTTAATTTTAATTCAAAAACAATTCGTATTTCATTTATGTACTTTGCAATTGATTTAAGTTTGTTTAAATTGAAATGGTTTTAATATATTACAATTTAGTCAACCTTGAGCTCATGAACAGTCTGCATGTCCCGCCCCGACGTATTCCGCCATCGGTTGGGGTGTGACAGTCACGCTAGTTGTTTCGCTAACACGAGATTAACCTATGATTGGATTTATATATGTATCAATGAAAAATGCTCAAAGGACTAATGTATAAAGGTATTGCACTAGATTGAATGGTGTATTTACGTTTGTTACTAATGAAATAATATGTTTGTTTAAATAGGAATAACTTGTTTGCTAATAAAGGACTGAATATATGTGTATAAAAGTATAATATATATATATATATGTTATTTTGTTTACAAATAAATATTCGACTATTATAAATAATTATAATTTCTCAATTAATTAAATAGTCAAATTAATTCTTTATTAAAATAAGTAAATGATAAATATCCATAAATTGTTCTAAATAATTGGGTATTAATAAGATAGCTCATAAGGTTTTTAAATTAATTAATTATATAAATATTTAATAAAATTCATTTGTTTTAAACTCTCTAAAATGGTTAACAATTCTTAAAAATCGTTATGTTAATAATTTAGTTCATAAAATATACTCGAGCCTTGGGGTTTTATAAAATAATTTTTGTAAAGAAATTTGGATAAAAAAGAATATGTTTTAAAAAAATGATTTAAAAAATAAAACTGACCACGGGACACACGACCGTGCCTAGGCTCGGGACGCACAACCACGCTTGGAGTAGAGGCACGACCGTGCTAATGGATGAGCACGACCGTGTCTGGTTTCGTCTAGAAAACAAATTGACAAAATCATGTATTAATAACAGTTGGATTCATATGGTAATCAAAGAGTGGATGTTTGCAAACCTAACCATGCAAATTAATTGAATTGAGACCGAGTCTAGGGTGAATTTCGATTAAACCCGAATTGGTATGAACCCTAGAATCCAATTGTGTCCAATTCATTGTTGTAAGCCCCAATTGGGTTAGGGCTTTCCATCTACAGATGAAAACGAAACCGTAGGTGGGATTAGTTACCTTAAACGATCTCGAATTGATGGTGTTCGACCAAATGGACCTCCGACTTCAAACGTCTTAACCCCCGGCGTCTCTGGTTCCTTCTCCGGCCAAATTGATGTGCGCAACAGCTTCTGAGAGGTGCGAGTAAGGTGTGTAGAGGGTCGTTTGCGAGGAATAACAACTTAGATGATCGAATTTGGTGATATAGTCGACGGTTTTGGCTTTAAAGTCCATAAATGGCATTAATTCGATTAAATGAAGGCGATAAACGGTTAGAAACTGTCTAATGATGTTTGAAACAATCAATGTTGAGTTATGGCTACGAACTCAAATGTTTTGAGGCGTTACGGATTGAGTTTGCGTCTTGACTGCGCACGAGGCACGACCGTGCCTGGAATTAAGCGCGACCGTGCTCAAGCAACGGCACGACCTTGTCAACTTGAGTTTTGGGTAAATACAGGAATAGTCCTTGTAGTTTGACGTTGGTTGGAGTTTTGTTAGTTTTGGTCCTTGAAGTTTGTGAGATAATGGAGGTTTATTTCATTTGTTATTGTAACAAGGTAAAAATGTGTATATGTACCTATATCATTATGATAATGCTCCATAGTTATTGCACATGAAAATAATAAATGTTGTGACACAAAGTTTTGAATGTAAAATGAAATTTGAAATTGTCATTTAGTGCACAGCATGGATGTTACAGTATCCCCTAGTTGAGGGAATTTCGTCCCGAAATTCAAATAGTTGAAGCTACTGCATCAGGAAAAAGATGTGGGTACTTGAGCTTCATTTGATCTTCACGTTCCCAAGTAAACTCTGGGCCACGTTTAGATTCCCAACGAACTTTGACAATCGGGATACAGCTTCGCTTGACATAATCTCTATGGGTTTTTCAACAAAGTGCATACTGTCATCAATGTGTACTTCGTCAATCGGAATGTGAAGATTCTCGTCAGCTAGACATTTCTTTAGATTGGATACATGAAATGTTGGATGCACATTGCTGAGTTCAGAAGGTAGTTCGAGTTTATAAGCTACTTTTCCAATCCTTTCAAGGATCTTGAAGGGACCCACATAGCGAGGTGCAAGTTTGCCTTTCTTCCCAAAACGGATCACCCCCTTCCAAGGAGATACCTTTAGAAGTACAAGATCACCGATTTGGAATTCCAAGGGTTTTCGTCGTTTTTCGGCATAGCTCTTTTGCCAACTCCTCGCTACTCGAATGTTGTTACGGATTTGGATGACCTTGTCGGATGTTTCTTGTATCAACTCGGGACCAATGATTTGTGCTTCACCAATCTCATTCCAACAAATGGGTGAACGGCATTTGCGACCATAAAGGGCTTCGAAAGGAGCCATGTTGACGCTTGTATGGTAGCTGTTGTTGTAAGAGAATTCAATCAAGGCTAGATGAGAATCCCAATTGCCACCAAATTCAATGACACATGCTCTAAGCATATCCTCAAGTGTTTGGATTGTTCGTTCGGTTTGACCATCAGTTTGCGGATGGTAAGCCGTACTTAAATCCAATCGTGTACCAAGGGCAGTCTGGAGGGATTTCCAGACTCGGGAAGTGAATCGGGCATCTCGATCAGAAATTATGTTTAAAGGAACACCGTGACGACTCACAATTTCGTCAATGTAAGTTCGCGCTAATTTCTCAGCTTGATAGTCTTCGTGGATTGGCAAGAAGTGAGATAATTTAGTGAGACGGTCAATGATTACCCATATACTATCACGACCACTTGAGGTGCAGGGGAGTTTGGTGATGAAATCCATGGCTAGATTCTCCCATTTCCACACAGGGATTTCTGGTTGTTCGAGTAATCCGGAAGGACGTTAATGTTCGGCTTTGACCTTTGAGCAAGTAAGACAGTTTGCTACATACATGGCAATATCCTTCTTCATACCGGGCCACCAATATTGTAGGTGAAGGTCTTTGTACATTTTATCCGCACAGGGATGTATGGAATAACGCGTCTTGTGTGCCTCGTTCATAAGAAATCTACGGAGATCGTCACGATCAGGAACCCAGATACGATCTAAGAAGTAAAGTAAGCCATTGGGTTTGATTTCTAATTGAAGTTCAACTCCACATGACATTTCTTCGTACATGTTACCCTCGATGACCGAGACATGTTGAGCTTCAAGAATGCGGATTTGGATATCAGTTTGAATCTTGACACTATGAAGTATAATGTGTTCCTTACGACTTAATGCATCGGCTACAACATTCGCCTTACCAGGATGGTAACGAATCTCGCAACCGTAGTCGTTAAGAAGTTTAACCCAACGTTGTTGTCTCATGTTGAGTTCCTTTTGATTGAAGATATGTTGGAGACTCTTGTGGTCGGTAAAAACTACACATTTCGTGTCGTAAAGGTAGTGTCTCCAAATCTTCAATGCGAAAACGACCGCATCCAGCTCAAGATCGTGCGTCGTATAATTCTTCTCGTGGATCTTAAGATGTCTTGATGCATAAGCGATCACCTTGCCTCGTTGCATAAGAACACAACCAAGACCTTAGTTTGATGCATCACAGTAGACAACGAAATCGTCATTTACATCAGGAAGGGTTAGAATGGGGGCATTGCACAACTTCTGTTTGAGAGTTTGAAAAGCTTCTTCTTGTTTTGGTCCCCATTCATATGGTTTACCCTTATGTGTTAAAGCAGTGAGAGGGACAGCAATCTTGGAAAAGTCGGAGATGAATCGGTGGTAATAACCCGCTAGACCAAGGAATGAAGGAATCTTGGTAGGGGTTTTAGGTGTACTCCAATTCTTTACAGCTTTGATTTTAGCAGGATCCACATGAATTCCCTTTTCATTGACAATATGGCCCAAGAATTGAACTTCATTCAACCAAAATTCACATTTGGAGAATTTGGCGTAGAGTTGTTCTTCCTTCAATAGGTCTAGAATCAACCTAAGGTGTTGCTCATGATCCGCTTTAGTCTTGGAGTAGATCAGGATGTCATCAATGAAGACGATTATGAATTTTTCCAAATATGGTTTGTACACATGGTTCATGAGATCCATGAAAACCGCAGGTGCATTGGTTAGCCCAAAAGGCATAACCATAAATTTGTAATGACCGTACCTTGTACAAAGGCAGTCTTTGGGATATCTTCATCATGTACACGAAGTTGGTGATAACCGGATCTAAGATCAATCTTTGAGAAACAGGTGGAACCTTGAACTTGGTCAAAAAGGGCGTCAATCCTCGGTAATGGATATCGGTTCTTAATGGTAAGTTTGTTGAGTTCACGGTATTCAATGCACATCCGGAATGAACCGTCCTTCTTTTTGACAAATAAGACAGGTGCACCCCAGGGTGAATGACTTGGACGAATGAAACCTTTATCAGCAAGTTCTTGGAGTTGGCTTGCAAGTTCTTGCATCTCCGAAGGTGCGAGTCTGTATGGAGCTTTTGCTACGGGATTTGCTCCGGGTACAAGGTCGATGCGAAACTCCACTTGTCGCACGGGCGGTAGACCGGATAAATCATCAGGGAATACCTCAGGGAAATCTCGAATGATTGGGATGTCTTGAATCTCTTTCCTTTTATCCTTCTTTTCTACAATGTGTGCTAGGAAGGCTACGTACTTCTTTCGCAAACACTTTCGGGCCATGGTACAGGACATGAGTTTGAGTCCACTATTAGGCTTCTCACCAAAGATTCGCAACGTGTCGCCCGAAGGAAGAGGGATTCGAATGCATTTCTCAAAACAAATGACTTCGGCATGGTGGTTGGATAACCAATCCATACCAATGATGATATCGAAGCTTCCCAAACACATTGGTATGAAGTTGACAAGGAAGGTGTGTTCGTTAAGCTCGAGAAAGCAATCGCGGATAATAGAGTCAATTGTGATGGGATTTCCATCCGCTACTTCAACGGTAAAGGCTTTCTCTAATTTTGTTCGTGTTTTTACAAGTAAAGGCTCAAATTCATGTGAAACAAAACTCCTATCGGCACCGGTATCAAATAAAATAGAAGCATATTGGTTATTGACGAGAAACGTACCATTAACAACATCGTTGTTAGCTTGGGCTTGATTGGCATTTATGTTAAACGCACGTCCACACGCATAACCCTGATTTGCATTAACCAACCTTGGGCAATGATCTCAGAAGTGGTTTGGGTCACCACACTCGTAGCAAGCGCACCCATTAGCAATGGCTGGTACAGCTTGGTTGGCAGCTGGTGGATTGACTCGGTTTCCTGGATTGGTTTGGGCAATGGGAGTTCCAGCTCGGCAAGTATTAGCCACATGTCCATATTTCCCACAACTTGCACATAGTCGGCACCGTACAGTCGGGTAGTGATGATACTTGTGGGTATTACATTGGGGATTAAATATTGGGGATTAACACCTACATATGGCCTTTTGTCTGGATTTTTAGTCACAAGAGCAACTTGGGTGATGGGTGTAGCAGGGGTAACAATGGCAAAGTTCTTATCCTTGCGCTTCTTATTATTGAAAGAAGGTTCGGGCTTTTCCACTTTGGCTATTTCAGACGGGGTTGCCTGGTCACTAATCTTCTTCGCACCCATTCTTGTCAGCGTACCTGCCTTCACGTGGTTGTCAGTTAACGTGGCGGCTAGGCGTATAGCGTCCTCAAGGGTGGCTGAGTTTCTTCCCAACACTGTGTCTTGGATAATCATAGGCAATCCCCCTATGTACTTCTCAGTACCCCGAGACAGAGGTGTGACCATGTGTGGTACCAGGAGACTCAACTCATGGAAACGAGTTGTGTAGATCAATCTCTCACCGTTGTTTTGGGTAAGATCCCAAAACTCAGCTTACAGTTTCTTCATTTCATTCCTAGGACAGAACTCCTCGGTCATCAGCCTCTTCACATCATCCCATGGTAAGTCCATTGCCACATCAACACCTCGGTTCCTTTTCTCGTTGTTCCACCACGTGAGCGCCCGTGTTTGGAATACACTCATAGCATAACGGACTCGGAGATTGTCAGGGCATTCACTGTTGAGGAAAGTGTTTTCAATGCCTTCAAACCACTGGAGGAGGCCGGTAGCTCCTTCGATGCCATAAAACTTGACAGGGTTGCACGAGTTAAAGTGTTTGAAGGTGCATTGGGGCGGGTTGGCACCACCACCACCACTATTAGCATTACCATTGGCAGCAATGTTGTTGTTTGCTTGTGTGAGCTGATTCACAAGCTAGGTAAGGAGTGCAACAAGGTCGTTGTTGTTGTTGTTGTTGGTTTTGTCACAACGAGAAGGCATGCTATAGAAGAAACAATACAAGGATAAGAATAATTATATCCGGATTGTACAAGGTTAATGAAATTTTCAGGATGACATGCTTTAGCCTATAAATGAACGCTCATCCCGGGAATTCCCAGGAAAGCATACGGGTCCTTCAGTTGATTAGGATTTATACGAAATGCTTTCCTAGACAGAAAACCCAGAATACAGGTGTCACCCTTCCATATTGCACGTGTTACTTATTAACTAGGTCTTGCAACTTCTTACTTGATAACTCTTGAACAATACTCTCAATTATTATCACCTGAAACATGTGAAAACAGAGTCAACTAAAAAGTTGGTGAGTGTACATAGGTTTTAGCACAACAAGTGTAATCAAAAGTTTGTGTACAATTCATATGATACATGGATTAATAGGGCAATTATGGAGAAGCACTATATTTTAAACTGGGGCGCACAATCAAACTTTGTGACTGATAGGCATAATATAACAGTTATCCTTAAGTGATAAGCATAACACAACGGTTATCCTTAAGTGTTTTCGGTAACAATCACCCTAACCGGTTGGGTTGGTCAGACTCAACAGATCTATCATTGTATACCGTTGGCTTGTACAGAGTTAATGATTGCACTTGCACTATGCACAAAAGTATGTAAATGTTGTTTGCACAAATAGTGTTCAAGCATAAGGCACAAATTGCACACATGATCATAATGTTTGAATTATAAGGATTCCAAATAGTTTGTATATAATCATGTTTCACCCCCAAAGAATATAAAACTAAAAAAGGGGCTATGTAAACTCACATTGGATCTGTAGCTTTAAATCACAAGTACGAGTAGTCACGCAAGTTGTTTCGCTAACATGAGGTTAACCTGTGATTGAATTTATATATGTATCAATGAAAATTACTCAAAGGACTAATGTATAAAGGTATTGCACTAGATTGAATGGTGTATTTACATTTGTTATTAATGAAATAATATGTTCGTTTAAATAGGAATAACTTGTTTGCTAATAAAGGACTGAATATATGTGTATATAAGTATAATATATATATATATATATATATATGTTATTTTGTTTATAAATAAATATTCGACTATTATTTATATAAATAATTATAATTTCTCAATTAATTAAATAGTCAAATTAATTCTTTATTAAAATAAGTAAATGATAAATAGCTATAAATTGTTCTAAATAATTGGGTATTAATAAGATAGCTCATAAGGTTTTTAAATTAATTAATTATATAAATCTTTAATAAAATTCATTTGTTTTTAACTCTAACAATTCTTAAAAATCGTTATGTTAATAATTTAGTTCATAAAATATACTCGAGCCTTGGGGTTTTATAAAATAATTTTTATAAAGAAATTTGGATTAAAAAGAATATGTTTTAAAAAAATGATTAAACAAATAAAACTGACCACGGGACACACGACCGTGCCAGGGTAGGGAACGACCGTGCCTAGGCTCGGGACGCGACCACGTCTAGTCAGAAGGCACAACCACGCTTGGAGTAGAGGCACAACCGTGCTAATGGATGAGCACGGCCGTGTCTGGTTTCGTCCAGAAAACAAATTGACAAAATCATGTATTAATAACAGTTGGATTCATGGGGTTATCAAAGAGTGGATGTTTGCGAACCTAACCATGCAATTTAATTGAATTGAGACTGAGTCTAGGGTGGATTTCGATTAAACCCAAATGGGTATGAACCCTAGAATCCAATCGTGTCCAATTCATTGTTGTAAGCCCCAATTGGGTTAGGGCTTTCCATCTACAGATGAAAACGAAACCGTAGGTGTGATTAGTTACCTTAAACGATCTTGAATTGATGGTGTTCGACCAAATGGACCTCCAACTTCAAACGGCTTAGCCCCCGGCGTCTATGGTTCCTTCTCTAGCCAAATTGATGTGCGTAACTGCTTCTGAGAGGTGCGAGTAAGGTGTGTAGAGGGTCGTTTGCGAGGAATAACAACTTAGATGATCAAATTTGGTGATATAGTCGACGGTTTTGGCTTTAAGGTCCATAATTGGCATTAATTCGATTAAATGAAGGCGATGGACAGTTAGAAACTGTCTAATGATGTCCGAAACAATCAATGTTGAGTTATGGCTGCGAACTCGAACGTTTTGAGGCGTTACGGATTGAGTTTGCGTCTTTACTTCGCAAGAGGCGCGACCGTGCCTGGAATTAAGCGCGACCGTGCTCAAGCAATGGCGCGACCATGTCAACTTGAGTTTTGGTTAAAAACAGGAATAGTCCTTGAAGTTTGACGTTGGTTTGATTTTTGTCAGTTTTGGTCCTCGAAGTTTGTGAGATAATGGAGGTTTATTTCATTTATTATTGTGACAAGGTAAAAATGTGTATATGTACCTGTATCATTATGATAATACTCCGTAGTTATTGCACATGAAAATAATAAATGTTATGACACAAAGTTTTGAATGTAAAATGAAATTTGAAATTGTCATTTATTGCACAACATAAAACACTAGGAAAAACATGGATGTTACACTTCTCTTGGCGGCACTTCTTGACAAGCCACAGAATGGTGGTAATTGTTCTTTCTTGCGCCACCGTTTTCTTATATCACTGGTTGCTTGGAAAATCTTCTCTCGGAGTTCGGATGGTAATTCAGGCTTTGCGAAATAAAGGCAGAAAAGCAAATTGAAATCAAATGAATACATGTCCAGTTCTTTAAGGTATTGTCGGTAAAAGACTCACTTCTCTCTTTCTTTTTCTTTTCTTCTTTTTCTCTATTTTTTTGTATCAAGACAAATTCTTCAATAACTATTTTTCCTCAATTTCCTTGAAATAATATTTCCATAAATTCCTTGTAGATAGTTCGGCTGTTTCTTCCTAATACAACCACCTTCTGTATATTCCAATTCTTTTGACTAAAACAGATTTCTTTCCAAAATTGTCTCAATAATAATAAACTTGAAATGACGACATAAGATAATTTTCCCATTTTGAAGACATTCAGCCAATAACCGGTGTTTACGAAAAGCTAGTTGGGTGATATATGTGGGTAGTAGAAAAGAAAAGGCTATGGCTCAGAGGGCTATCTAGGCGGATAATATTTTTTGGATTTTTAGGGTTTAAGGATAATATATAAGGGTAATAAAGTCCTAGGTGCCTCAATCATTTTCATACTTCCACTACTTCATGATCTTGATATGTACAAGTCATACAAGTTCTAATTATGCATAAAATTCGATCGAATACACACTCCATACACCAAACGAAAGAGCATGCGAAAATGATAATAATGCACATGAAAAGGCTCAGATTATTCTCACATGGAAACGGATGGAATAGGGTTTAGTGATTTGTTATGTATAATATCCATTTGTTTCTACTTGCCATGTCTTCGTTTTATTTAATTAGGTGCGAACTCAAAGAGGTTTAGATTTAAGGTTTAAAATTTTTGAAAATTTTTCGAGTTTTTCAAAAGGTAGATTTTTGTAATGTTTTAGTCAAATGGGTAGAAAATCACAAGTTAAGTTTTATTCCTTTGAGGATACAAGTAGTCCTGAATCTCTAATTCCACACCCCATAATTAAAACTGTGAATTGCCCTCAATGTACAAATGCATGTAATGAAATGCTATGTAGGAATTTAATGCATAAAATTTTAAGGGAAAAGAAACTGGTACTCACCCGGTCAATTTGGTGTATAACCTAAGGCCGAAACTTATTGCTGCTGTCAGGCGGTGCCTAGCAGCTGCTTGTCAACATGTTGCTTCAAAGACTTCATCGAATTTCTCAGAAATTTGATGTGGTTTCCGGCTCCAAGCTTGTAGAGGTGGAGTGTAACTCCTCAAAGTAAACAGATGTTCTAGTGATGCTATTCTACCTGACACACAAAGGAAAACATAAAAGTAGACAAGGAAAATAAATGGTAGTAGTTAAGCTACTAAGGTCCTAGTATCGAGAGGACATACCTGGGGCTGAAGTATGAGAAACATAAATTTGAAAAGTCAAACCTGATGTCCATGATTATGCCATATGCACTGATGTAATGCAAAGCACACATCTTTATTCCTAGTGTTTTGTGCGTTTCTAGTTAGTTTTATCTTTTTTTTGAGTCATTTTTGTATACTATTGAGTCTTTGTCTTGTTTGCAGGTGCTCGTAACAAATACAAGTGAATATGTGAAGAAATCGAGCAAGAGAATGAAAGCCGGAAGAACAAAAGAAGAAAATGTGAAATTTATGCCTCTCGCGGTACGTGAGAGAGTAGAAGGAAAGCATTCGCGGTACGCGAGGAAACTCAGAGAGGAGCCCGACTATTTTGGCCCCCGCTATACGCGAAGGGCTGGACCATGTTCTCTCGCGGTACGCGAGAAACCGTAATTCCGTAAAACCCTAGATTTTCAAATTAAAAAGACTTTGATTGCCAATATGCAAGGATTTCGTATCTTAGCCATCTAGAGAGAGTTCTAGGATGATTTTGGGAGAGAAGAAGCTAATTGGAGTCAAAGTTTGGAGCTTTAGGATCCGGGGTGGTTAGAGACAGCTTTTCGGGTTCCAATTCTCTTTCGTTTGATCTTGATTTGAATGTTTGATACCATGTTCTTGCTTAATACTTCTGTTTTAGTTGTTTTGTGTATGATCTTTGGCTAAAACTTTCATATTGCCTAGGTCACATGATGAATACATGTTAAAGTATTGATTTTTATCGGTTTTGGTTATTTTGAATGGACTAATGATTTTGTAAGTAATCTTTGAGTTAATAATTATGATGAATATGTATGCTCATGTCTGATTGTGTTGTTGATTATAATTCCTTGCGTTGATTGTGATTGTCTGCAAGTGTGATTAGCGTATCTTGGTCATATATCTTAGGGTTGGTGATTAGGGTGGTTTGCTAGACGTAGTAGCCATAGGAATTGTCTTTGATTGCTGATTAGAAGTGAATGTGTATCCTAGTTCAATACCCGAGAGGTGAGAATTAGTCGTTTAGTCTTCGTCATTAGGAATCCGAGTGTCAGCTGTTTGAGAGGAAGCCGGTATTAGGTGTCTAGTGATTGTTGCTATTCGTGTCATAGTTGTTATCTTGGGATTACCCTGTGCATTCTTTGAGTGTATTGGTAGACGGGAAGACTGAGAAATAATCTGTCTATTAGGGTTCTTTGTCATTGTTGGAAATACCCGAGAGGTGATCTAACCATCTGGTGAGTTTAGTACACTTTAGGTAGCGTAGTTGGTGACACCCTGAGAGTGATTAGGGATCCACTAGGTAGTCTTTAGTTTTCATCTTTAGAAACCCAGATCCATCATAGTTTCCAGAACCGGTAGAAGTTGTGCTTTGCTAGTAGGATTCCGACCTAGGTAGTATTCTTCCCATCGTCTGATTTCACCTTTGTCCTTTGTCTTGATAGTTGAGTTGATCTTTGCTTTCTACATTCATTAGTTTAAATAAGTAGTGTAGTAAACCCCCCCCCCCCAAACCAAATCAATCTTTAGTCCGAGTTAGAGTCTAGTATTATTATCGTAGTGTCTCAAGGGTTCGATATTCCGGTTTACCGTTAAGCTGTGCTACACTCGATAGGTACACATACTTGTTAGTGCGGTCTAGTTCATAGGTTTTCCATTTATTACTTAGGAGTCTAGGTTAGGTTTAGTAGAGTTTTATATAGACCGTCTGGGCGACATCAAGTTTTTGGCTCCATTTTCGGGGACACTTGGCAATAGCAATATTAGCTTTGACTAATTATTTTAGTGATTTTTGGTTTGTTTTGTTTTTTGTGTGCTACTTGTCTTCTGTGCTACTAGTGAGTCTTATCTGAGTGTCTAATTTAGAATCGAGTCTTTCTGTGTGTCTTTGAGTCTTTGTTCTGTTTCCTTCTAGAGTCTTTCAGTTTATGCACCATACTCGCTCGCAGGGATCACCTCCTTATTCAGCTTTCCTAGAGCCCGAGCGAGAGCTACACGAGCGCACCCGTGACTTCCGGGAGCGTTTGAAAGCATTGTGCAGCACCCAGGTACGCCCTACTAGCCCAATCCCCTTTCCACAAATGGGTGACGCTGACCCACCAGTGAGGCGTACAGTACACTAGAGGGCTAGTGATGGGGTCACGGGTGCGAGATCTTCCATCACATGCCCCACTATACCGAACACCAATTCTTGGCAGATCCCATCGCATGTCATGAGTACGATCACTTATGCCACCCAATTCCTTGGCCTCGAGGATGAGGATACACCCGAACATGTGTCCCGCTTTCCGCGCATATGTGATACTTTCAATCTCACGGGTGTATCTAAGGACGCAATCTACTTGCGTCTCTTCCCATTCTCCCTGTCTGGTCGTGCATCTACTTGGCTCGACACTCCCCCAGATAACTCACTCACCACATGGGATGATCTTGAAGCCAAGTTCTTCAAGAAGTATTATCCACCTTCTAGGGTCGTTCGGCTTAGGGATCAGATCCACTCCTTCCGGATGGATCCCGACGAGCCCTATCACATGGCCTGGGAGCGGTTCAACGCGCTGTTGAGCCGATGTCCCCAGCACGATCTTTTCTACTGGGCGCTAGTGGAGAAGTTCTACAATGGTCTCACCTTCGAGAAGTAGCAAATGTTTAATACAGCTGCAGGAGGCCATATCATGGAGAGACTCGAGCCTGCTGAGTGCGAGGAAATGTTCGAGAGCTTCACTCAAGCCGAACAGCAGTATCCATCTACTAGGACTTCCATTCCTAGTGCTAGGGCAGCTGCCTCTTCTCCTAGAGGTGTGCATCAGGTCACTCCTGATTCTAGCGTGGCTGCTGTACTCGCCTCAATGGCTAACGAGATCAAGTAGCTGAAGCTCAGTGCTCAGTGGTGTCAAGTGTGTAGGGGAGGCCACGACACCAGGGACTGCCCAGTTAATAATCAGGAGCACGTGAGTTTTGCTGGCAACCAATACCAGAACCGAGGATACAACTACAATAATTCATTTGACTCGGGATGGAGATCTGGAAATAACCCGCCTGGGTTTAATGGTCGCCAGCAGCAGTATGGAGGAGCTGAAGGAGGAGCAAGTTCAGGAAGCAGTGTCAACACAAGGAAGATTGAGAAGATGATAGAGAATCAGACACAGTTGCTTGCTCAGTTAGTGCAAAATGATAGGGATGCTCGGCAGAGACTGGATAGCCACGATAGTCTATTGAAGAATCCGTAGTCGGCATTCCAGGATTTGCAGCGCACGGTAGGAGACATCGCTCAGAGCCTGAAGGTAGACAAGGAGGTCCATCTTCAAGCTCCAACGCTTCAGTGATGGCCGTGTCTGTTAGGAGTGTGGAGAAGAAAGAGGTTGTAGAGGATGACTCCCACTCCATTGAGTATGGCATACCTTCGGTAGAGGAAGTGAATAAGGTAGACTGGAGAGCTCGATTTTATGAGATCGATGCTAGGATGATGGAGGAGCCCGAGTTAAAAGTTGTGTCAACAAGAAGTCGTAGGGCCGAAGAGAAGGAGAGCCCCCCGGTTGTCAAAGAAGAAGAGTCGGTGGATGAAGAGATAGAGATTGAGAAGCCTGCTGAGAGGGCAGTGGAGAAGAAGAAGGGGGAGGAGATGAAGTCCCCCGAGATTTACCTGAGTCGTATCCCCTATCCAGCACGTGTTTTGCCACATAAGCACGCTAGGGAATACAGAACTTTCCTTGATATGTTCAAACAACTCAAGGTCAATCTCCCATTCATAGAGGTCCTCCGGCATATGCCTAAGTACGGCAAGTTCCTCAAATATCTTCTTTCCAACAAGAAGAAGCTACGAGGGATCTCTAAAGTCTCACTTAGTGAGCAATGCTCTGCAGTGGTGCAGAACAAGCTGCCCGAGAAATTGGGAGATTCGGGTCATTTCATGATTCCGTGTCTCCTAGGCAGTTTGCCCTTGCACCACGCGTTCGCCGACCTAGGTGCTAGCATCAACTTGATGCCATATTTTATCTATAACCAGCTAGACTTAGGTGAACCACAGCCTACGCGCATGAGCATTTCCTTGGCTGACCGCTCAGTCAAGTATCCACGGGGATTTGTGGAAAATCTGTTATTAAAAGTAGGTAAGTTTGTATTCCCCATGGATTTCACCATCCTGGACATGGAGGTGGATGATAGAGTCCCACTCATCCTAGGACGCCCGTTCCTATGTACCGCCAAGGCGATGATTGATGTCTTTGACGGGAAACTCACATTTCGTGTGGGGGAAGAGTTTCTTACATTCGATGCTACAAACTCCGTGGAGGATGTTGGCGAGCATAGCCACTCCGTGTGCATGCTTGATGCCTCCATGGACGATCATCGGGACTCAAATCCATTAGAGTATGATTGGGATAAAGGAATGTTAGAGGAACCTCCGGATTGGTTGGAGGAGTTTGAAAAGAGTTTGATAGGGTCCCCGTTTTTGAGTGCTGACGATGATGATTTCAGTTTGAGTGAGATTCTAGCACAAGTGGGGAAGATAGTATGTGAGCCACCTACGGTGGTGGGTGTAGATGAACCGAAAGATCCTAGTAAGAGCTTGGAGGTCGTAACCAAAGAGAATCTTACTCCTTAGCCTATACCCATTTCTGTTCTTTGTGCTGAGGGGTGTGAGACTTAGTCATCCCCTAAATCTAGGCCGCCCCGTGAGAGAAACCGTGCTTTGATAGATTCATCTAGTTTGAGGAGAATGAAAACCCCAAGTGTGGGGATGTTTAGAAGTGATAACTTGCTAGGATATTTGAACCGTGTTATCTTCGGACCTGGTAGGTTTAAGTTGTGGTGGAAAGATCTAAGTGCTAGAGGTTCAGTGTTTGATAGGAGTAGGAGTGTGCTAAGATTGTGGCGAACCAGTAGGACGAGTAGGATGAAGGCGGTGCCGGTTAGAATCAAGGTGAAGCCTCCTGATAGGCTTGTTTGAGTCTCGGGCAAGTGCCTAGGATGTAGATTTTGTGCGCATTACTTGGTTTGAGTTCGTGTCTTTTTCTATGTTTTTTGGTAGTGTGTTTTTTTTGTGTCATGTTTTGCAGGAATTCGCGCTTGAGTTGGTGAGGAAAATCATCAGGAATGAAGTTCCATGTATTTTTACATTTGTTTTTATGCTTGTAATAGGTTTTTATTGGAATTTGAGTGAGAAGAAGTTAAGGGGTGAAAACTTTTCTAAGTATAAAAACCTCCTTAACTTTCTGTCACCAGAGGGTCCTCGCGGTACGCGAGAGGTGTTTCCCCTGTTCTTTGCTGTACGCGAGAGATAAAAGACAAGGCCGGCTTAAATGCCACTCCCTCGCGGTACGCGAGGAGTGGCCGCCTGTTCTTTCGCGGTACGCGGGGCCCTTCTGGATTTGCCTTTCTTCCTTGTTTTCCATGGTTTTCCACATCCACTACATCCACTACCACCATCATCATACCACCTCTATTATCATCATCATCCATTATTCATCAATCATCATCACTTTCACCCATTCTATTATCATCATCATTAACATCCACCGACCATCACGACCATGGGAAATTGAAACCGTTTCGATCCGATGACCAACCTTGCTGTGGCATGCATGTCTATGTGTTTGCCACACGTCGAGTAGATTTCTCTGCATGCTATATTTCTTGAGTCTTTAAGTTCTTAGTGAGTCTTAGTGAGTCAGTCGAGTCTTTAATTTTTACTTTGAGTCTGTAACTTGTGTCAGTTTAATGCTGCGGGTTTGTTGTGAGGTTTATTTTGCAGATTTTATCGTCCTTCCTGTACTCAATCTCCATTCTGGCGGGGTTGATTCTCATCTTATCTATCTTGTAAATGCAACCCAACAATTTGTGCAACCGCGACCGAAACGCTATACGGTGCACACATGGAAGAGTAATGATGGACCATTCATGCTACATTACCAGCTAAGTCGCTTCCTGTTTAGTTTTGCATTTTTATTTTTAGTTGTGTCTTGCTTCACATTGAGGACAATGTGTCTTTCAAGTGTGGGGATGTGAGTGTTTAGTTTGTTTAGTTTAGTTTAGTTTGTGTCTTTAATCAAAAATACAAAAAAAATATTAAAAAAAAATTAAAATTTTTTTGAAAAATGTCCTTAGAAATAACTGCTTATACTTGGAAAATGATAGTACAACTGGATCTACTTATTGAGTTTAAATGATTTAAAAAATAGAAAACGCGTCTAATTAGTGATGTTTTGGTAGACCTAGCTAGCTAGTAAAGCTTAAATATCCTGTTTGTGTTGTTTAGGAATCAATGGGAAATAAAATCATGATATCTTGTGGGTATTCGTCTTAGGGTAATCGGTAAAACTGAAACTGTCAACATAGGTTGATAGGTACCACGTTAAGTTAAAATTTAGAGGTTTTTGAAATTTCTTGGCACACCACTCTCTTTTTATGAGAATAAATCCGAGTTTCGATGGCTCCCGCATCCATATTCTATAAATCTTGAGCTTATTTAATTGAAATCTAAGTTTCGCCAACGTGTCACACGTCGGGTTCCAGTCCGATTGAAACACCATTGGGTTGATTCTTATGTGCTTCATTGTTATGACTTAGTCTATGTGTTATCTTTCGGGATAGTGACTTGGTTGAAACGCCTCTAGACAAAAGTTCTTTTGCTTAATTATGCTCATTTCCACCCATTCATTCCATATTTTATCTGATTTCTAAAAACCTATAAATTTTAGTTTAGCGTGGTAGGGTAAATCTATATGGTTTGATCCGTGCCTAGACATGACCGTGAGACGGGATTAGGTAGAGTTGTAACTTTTAAGTGTGAGTCACATAAGTTGATTAATATGCTTGGTAATATGAGTTAGAACACATTACGGGGGCTTGAAAGTTGGTACTTGGGTTTAATCGGACAGAAATACTGATTGTTGCATTTTAACGAGTGAGTATATTTTGCTAATTGGTAATTGATATATTTATTAAGTAGATCTAAGTTATGATTCCATTTGCAGCTTTTTCGAGGATGAAAAAAGGCTAAGTGTGGGGATGTTTGATGTAGTGCAACGCACACATCTTTATTCCAAGTGTTTTGTGCGTTTCTAGTTAGTTTTATCTTTGTTTTGAGTCATTTTTGTATACTATTGAGTCTTTGTCTTGTTCGCAGGTGCTCGTAACAAATACAAGTGAATACGTGAAGAAATCAAGCAAGAGAATGAAAGTCGGAAGAACAAAAGAAGAAAATGTGAAATTTATGCCACTCACGGTACGCGAGAGAGTAGAAGGAAAGCTCTCGCGGTACGCGAGGAAACTCAGAGAGGAGCCCGACTATTTTGGCCCTCGCGGTAAGCGAAGGGCTGGATCATGTTCTCTCGCGGTACGCGAGAAAAATTAACTCCGTAAAACCCTAGATTTTCAAATTAAAAAGATTTTGATTGCCAATATGCAAGGAGTTCGTATCTTAGCCGTCCAGAGAGAGTTCTAGGATGATTTTGGGAGAGAAGAAGCTAATTGGAGTCAAAGTTTGGAAATTTAGGATTCGGGGTGGTTAGAGATAGATTTTCGGGTTCCAATTCTCTTTCATTTGATCTTGATTTGAATGTTTGATACCATGTTCTTGCTTAATACTTCTGTTTTAGTTGTTTTGAGTATGATCTTTGGCTAAAACTTTGATATTGCCTAGGTCACATGATGAATACATGTTAAAGTATTGATTTTTATCGGTTTTGGTTATTTTGAATGGACTAGTGATTTTGTAAGCAATCTTTGAGTTATTAATTGTGATGAATATGTATGCTCATGTCTGATTATGTGGTTGATTATAATACCATGCGTTGATTATGTTTGTCTGCCAGTTTGATTAGCGTATCTTTGTCATAGATCTTAGGGTTGGTGATTAGGGTGGTTTGCTAGACGTAGTAGCCATAGGAATTGTCTTTGATTGCTGATTAGAAGTAAATGTGTATCTTAGTTCAATACCCGAGAGGTGAGAATTAGTCGTTTAGTCTTCGTCATTAGGAATCCGAGTGTCAGTTGTCTGAGGATGTCGGTATTAGGTGTCTAGTGATTGTTGCTATTCGGGTCATACTTGTTATCTTGGGATTACCCCGTGCATGCTTTGAGTGTATTGGTAGACAGAGAGACTGAGAGGTAATCTGTGTATTAGGGTACTTTGTCATTGTTGGAAATACCCGAGAGGTGATCTAACCATCTGGTGAGTTTAGTACACTTTAGGTAGCTTAGTTGGTGACACCCTGAGAGTGATTAGGGATCCACTAGGTAGTCTTTAGTTGTCATCTTTAGAAACCCAGATCCATCATAGTTTCCAGAACCGGTAGAAGTTGTGCTTTGCAAGTAGGATTCCTACCTAGGTAGTATTCTTCCCATCGTCTGATTTGACCTTTGTCCTTTGTCTTGATAGTTGAGTCGATCTTTTCTTTCTGCATTCATTAGTTAAAATAAGTAGTGTAGTATGTAGGTCCCTAATTCGGTGCGTGACGGATCTCTAGACTCGCGGTACGACACGGTGATAACGTGCGGAATCCATGATCAACGTGCTCGTGTAACTCAATCAACAACAACGGTGTAAATAAACGCTTTGTATTTCCACCACAATATCAGGTTACAAGATTCTGTCTCTAATCTAGTCTACTCTGATATCGTCTCTGTCAACTGTCTACACGCTAACTCTGTTCTGTCTCAGTTCCTCTATTTATAAACACCAGTTATGCAGTAGGCGAACTTAATAAGTTCGCCTCTAATAGGGTAAGCGAACTTAATAAGTTCGCCTCTGATAGACTTAAGCGAACTTATTAAGTTCGCCTCTGATAGACCAGGCGAACTTATTAAGTTCGCCTCTGATAGGCTAGGCGAACTTGTTAAGTTCGCCTCTAGCAGAACTTACATAGAATTTTATCAACAGTTACAAAACATGTCCTAACAGACTCCCCTTTAACTGTTGCTAACAATTCTATCAATTACAAGTCAAAGACTCTAAGACTAAGACATAATATCTTCAAGCTCATTGTCACCAGAATATGCTCCAACAGACTCCCCCTTGACAACAGCTTTAGAAGATTGTCATTCGTCTTCAAATATCATCAAAACAAGTTGTAGTCTTCATCTTGTTCATCTGCACATTCTCTTTCTATCTAGAAGAAAACTTGGGAGAAGGACCCCTTGTCAACTTCTGTCTGCAATATTCAGTTTTTGCAAAGGAGAACAATCAAGAATAACCAACAATTAAGATTTCCATGGAAGCTGGAAAAATAAAATCTTTTTGATTTTTCAAACATAAGAAACACAAAATCTTTTTGGTTTTTCTTTGTATAAACTGAAATGTAAAATACAAAATCACATCTTTTTGTTCGAACATCACGAGTGTAACACCTGCAAAATTCCAGAATCCAAAACCTAGTTGTTGGACTAAAACCCAATTAGGCCCAATAAGGCCCAATATGAATTCAAGCCCATTTGAGGCCCGGTAAGGATCCAAGCCCGTTAGAAATCCAAATTTACACAATCTGAATATCATATTAGTCACACGATTTCATTTAATGACTTGTGACGCGATTCTGATAATTTTAGAAAAGATATAAGAACGTACGCGATTCAGTAGTTTTAAACGTTAAGCGTGTTAAACGTCGGTTTTTACCGGGTATTCGACGGAACGATTAAGTAAAATAATGAATTATTAACATTATGTATTAATATTCATTTGGAAAGACTGTTTGGATAAATACACGTGTAGTACGTGTATACGGACGTTAAACCACGTTAGATCATCGTAAAACTAACGATTGCGGTACGGTTATTACCTATATGATAAGTATTTGTTTTTAATAAAATTGTTATTAATAACCGGAGAGCGAAACGATAAATCCGACGAACTGACTCACACACGCGTTTTCAACTCATACCGACTCGAATATCCTCCGATAATAAGCTAACAAAATAAATGATTTGAATATTTATTTTAGTATTAATATTTATATTAGGGACGACAAATATTAATCGAGAACTAAAGACATGATGATATTTTGGGTTTGACACGTGTTACTGGTAGGTAGCCTACCCACTTAAAACCCTATATATATATATATATAATTTTCTTGTCCTTTTCCTCATTTGCACAAAAATCACACACACACTTGTGTGTGTTTCTAGAGAGAGAACCGAGAAGAAGAAGGGGAAAGGAGGGACGGCCACACTTGTGGGCGGACGAACCGACTACACAGCGGTGAGGAAGGCGGAGGCGGAGTCCGACCGAGCAGTCGGCGGCGCGCAGCAGCGGATCACAGCGGACCGGCGAGTGGCGGCAAGTGCACCACCTCATCTGGTAGATCTCGACGTCCTGAGTCCGATGGTGGTGGTGGTTTACACTAGATCGCGACGGTGGTGGAGATTCCGGCCAAAAATACTTTTTCCGGCGAGCTCAACAATTGGGGGCTTTTGCTAGAAAAGAGTTCCTAAAGGCCCGATCTAAGCATACGAAGAAGTTGGTTCGAAAAAGTGTAGTTTTCCGGCCAAAAATCATGAATTCCGGCCACTGCCAGGTTTTCCGGCGACGTCGGCGGCGGCGGCCGGAGGCGGCGACCGGTGGATCTGATGGAGCTTGACGAGATGGTTCCATGGCCGCTTGAATCACCTCAATCGGAGTTCGTATGACCAAGTTATGAGCGAAGCAAGTTTTCTTCTCGCGTCGTGCTCAGCTTTTCGTACAAAGCCGCTTAGAACGGCTTGTACGCTAAGGTATGAACAGAAACACTTATAGATCTATTGTCGGGTAGTAGCACGGGACCTAGAAAAATTATCGGGGACGTCTTTTTACAACGTTTTTCGGACACGTTAAAATGTGTTATAATTATATAATTTTTTATGTAGTTATCAAGTAATTAATGAATTTAAGTATGGTTTTAGTATTAGAATCTAAAACGTGGTTTATTGGATTATTGGTGTAAATTAATATTGGAATTGGACAATTGGATATTGTCTGGTTTAGCCAAAAACAAACGGGACTTTGCCCGATTTTCTAAAAAAAATAATAATAATAATAATAATAATAAAGAGTTTGTTTCTACAACTTAGATGTCCTCAACATGGTTTGGGTTTAGATTTGAAATTGTAATGTTAGGGCACGATCCTAGTTATATTGTTATTGATGTTAACAGCACTTGTTTGAACAATAGGAACCGTTTAGGAATGTTGCGCCCACATATTGTCAACTGAGTTTGTGATATTATTAGCTGGACTTAAGGTGAGTTTCACGGCCCCTTTTTACTGTTTTCTATATTTGGGGGAAAACATGTTAAATTCAAATGGTATGATAACTAGAAAACGAGAAACAAGCATCTGATTCACTTGTGTGCATGAGTTAACACATAAAGGTCCTCGGTATTTCGAACTATAACCATTAGCTATGGACTTTGCCGTAGATCGATATGAATAGTACTATTCGGGTTGACACCCCCAATCATGGTTAGTCGCGCTAACCTGACCAGCAGGGTCAAATGATTGCATATTAGGTCTTGTTGTTTCTCATTGTTTAAAGGTACAATGGGCTGGGGCAAATTTCGAGAATTCGTTAAAGGTTTGGTTATAGGCTTGTGCATCACATAATTCGTAAGTGCTAGCTAGACTTCGATGAATCAACCGCTAACTTGTTTTGTTTATCATATGCATAAATTAAATTTCGAGCAAATGATTTCGCCAATGGTATACGTGCCAATGGTATACGTACCAATGGTTTTGTCAGTCAATTTCAAGAAACGGGTTTTGCCATTGGTATACGTATCAATGATCTTGACAGTGAATTTCGAGCAAAGGATTTTGCCAATAGTACCCGTACAAACAGTTTGTCAATCAATTTCGTGCAAATGGCTTTTGCCGAAGGATTTCGTATAAATAGTTTTTGACAAACGATTTCGTAAATATGGTTTTGCCAATTGTATTCATTTAAAACCTGTGAACTCACCAACATTGCGTTGACATTTTTGAGCATGTTTTTCAGGTAATTCATACGACACGGTTGGAATAGGTTAAACTTTTGGATTAAGCCACTAGGAAGATGAAGATGCAAGGTGTTCGACGTATTTAGAAGTCTTTAGTTAGCTTCCGCTGTTGTGTAATGTTATCAATCGTTGCAACCCTAATTTATTTATTTATTTATTAAGTGAATAAATTTGGGGGTGTTACAGATTGGTATCAGAGCCAATGGTTTTAGCGAATTAGGTTTCCTTAGTGATACCTAGGCTCTAACCAGACTCAATTAGGGACCAAGGTTTCTAAGACTTACATCACCCAAGACTTGAGTATAGAAATTCCAACCGTTGCCGAACAACTTGTGTAGACCAGTAATGTATGTAGTTACACTAATACTTGATACAATTACGTGGCACACGTAACAAACACTTAACGCATAGACACCTACAACTACTCTAGCCATGGAGGCAGCCTTCTTTCTGACATATGTGTGGTATAAATACTCTCCTTCATGAGTTGCCAGATCGGATGCCAAGACTTTCACCGTGAGATATGGCAGACACGATTGCCGAGACAGAAGGGAACCCGAGGTGGATAAGCAGGACTAAACGGGAGAGAAATCCACGGGTCAAGAGACCCAGACATTCATCAGGATCATGTGGATCCATATGTACATACAGACTTGAAGCATGAGTTGCTCGACACTGATTTGAGGATCTCTGCCCTACACATAGTGCCTGACTTCCACCATGCACATTTTATTTTTGGAGAGACACTGGTGGTGCCTCTCTACCATTAACCTCATCCGACAACAGCCATAGTCGGCAGATCTATGAGTATTGGTACACATGACTAATAGTAATCCAATAAAACATATACATTGTACGTGAGAGTGCAACACGATGACACGATCCATTGAACATTTTAGCTTCCTCTTTAGCTAAGAGCTTGAGATAAAGAGAACATTAGAGGGACTATGCGAGTAAATTATCATTACGGGTGCACACGTAATCATAATTTACGACGCATGAGAAGTCTGGTGAGTCTTACTATCCGAGTTAATGTTCATGATTATTCCGTATTCCTAATCTCAATTCACAGTCACTCGATTAATGATCGAAATTACCATAACCAAAGGGTTGAGCCTACAGGCATCAGATGATGCGATGGACTATCACAAGTGACGTGGAAATGTACACCATCTCCTTCATCTTCGAATCCTAATGGATCTAAAATTCTTATCGATACTTCATTGGCATGACAATCTCGACTGAAGCACTGAATATGTTTATTCACAGTTAATTTGACCTCGATACTCGGATCGAATTTAGAAATGCCTTGTAAAGAATTGTTTCACCTTTTGAGGTTCAACTATAAACTTTTCTCTTTTCGATCTCATTACTAATCTACCGACGCTTGTGGCTGATCTTCGGTTTACCATGAGTCAGACCTTAACATTTCTGATTTCCCTATTGAATATTCATGTAACATTCTCGCAGTTTGGAAGGAACGAGAGAAAATCGAATTTGATGTACCCGACTCTTAATGGACCTTGAGCGATGAAGATTTTCACTCACCCATTCTTACTTGCTGATTTATGTCCTTTGAAATTTTACTTGCCACGAAAACTTCAAATTGATCTTTACAACGATCAACACTTGCAGTAATTGCACAACTATTATCGGAGAATATGTCATAATTTTAGGGTCTATCTTACAATTTAGTATCACACTTACTGAAATTTACATCGGAAATGCTATGCACTAACTCCTGTAATGGGATGGAAATTTATTCTAACTCTCTTACACGTGACACCTATAGGGTATTGTGGAAAACCGACTTGAGACTAGTGTATAACTTTACATCCTTCTATGCTTGTATTTTCCCAGGAACCATTTTGTTGGCTGAATCTCTGACTTCATACTGCAGGAGAGACGTATCCACATCTCTTACTTTCAGCCTTCTATAGTTAGAGAACTCTAGAGCGCCTATTAATAGGAAACGACTTCTTAACACATGCTCAAAGACAACAGAAAATGTCGACATATAAAACTCACTACCCCAATTTTATGGCTTAAACCCTTGTGCTAAGGACTTTAAGGCTATACCCGATATGAGTGAAATACGTAATGGTAAGCCACGATAATACCATTCAAATGCTAGGGAAGTTGCATACATATTGTAATATCAGTTGTTGACAAATTCTGAAAACTCCTGATCCTTTCTAACCAACTTTAGTGGGAAATTAAGGACCAAATTGAAAGTTGAGAACTTTATCATTTGAAAGATGCGTCCTACAATCATAGGAATGCAATTTTAAGAATCTGTTGCAGTGTTCTACGTTTTTTTTAACTGTTTTAAGCTGTACGCTACCAGGAAAATGAACAAAGGATGAATCATATCTAACCTTGCTCTTTTGGAGGTCTACACATAAACATTTCTTTCGACTGCTCAACTTTCCTTCAAATTTTATATTCGCTATTCTCTAATATCTTTTGGGATGCCTATGCATTATCCTTAAGGAACCTAAGGACACGACGTCCTCACATTTGGCAAATCCTCGAAGTTATACGTGTTTCTGGTATTATTTTCGGACATCTAAATTAAGGGGTCGAGCCCCAGATTGAAAATGATATCATATGAGACTATTTCCACAGCCCCACTATTTACTTCCCCACCTAGACGAACTGTGGCTAACCTAAACGAATTTAGAGCTTCTTAAGACGTATCTGCCTCATGGACATGATAGTCAAGTCATGAATCTACAAAACATGACAGTACAACCTAAATGCTAGACTGCGGTAGAAGTATAGTGCAATCGGTGGTTAATGAGGTATTAAACCCAGTCTTCACCCGCGAAAGCCTACAAGAAATCCTGAAATCCTTGATCCATTACGACCAATGTTAATGGAAGATTCTACATGACACAAAACCAAATTTTAGATTAGAATTTTAATCCCAGGAAATGCTTTCGAGGAGTATAAGGGAACAACCATAAAGTTTCATTTCTGAATTCTGGCACTACTATCCGAGTACAAGAAGGTGATGGATATGCTGTTAGAAAACGAATATAGGTGAAACTATGTCACTAACACTTAGTAACTGGTTTGAGAGCCCTTATCATTTTTCCTTGAACCCCATGAAGATTTATTAATCTTTAGTATTTGTTGAGCCAAGTCAACTAAATTTTTCTTAAATACTTTGATATTCTCTTTCTTCTTCATCTAAATTCACCTTCATCTTTAGATGAACCATAAAAAAAAAATCTAGATGATTCAATGAGACTACGAGAATTTATTGTCGCGAGTTTGTTGTTCGATATCCATTTCGTTTAAATTTCAATATAAACAAAATTACGAATAACATTCATGATAGAGTTAACCGTAATGAGATTTGACAAAACCAAGGTCAATCTCAAGAGATCATATCTCCATAAAATTTTATTCCATATCATAACTGTCTAATTCGCTACCTAGACAACTACTAACTGTTCCTCTAAACCATTCTAGCTTATTTAAGAGAAATAGCATACGAGGACGTTATTTCCTGGAACTCAATTGAACCTACATACTGATTTGGCAGATGAAACGCTAGATAGAATCTGTTGCTCTAGAAAAATTGAATGCGTCAAGGCATTGGCCGGTTGCAAGAAACAGTCAGGTACCTGATTTTGAACTAAGACCCGAAAATTTCATCAAACCGTTTGACATATCTTCATTGAACTCCCGATAAGACTTCTTTAGATGTTATCATGATTTGTCTTTCATGATAGAAAACCGAGTATGAATAAAGAGTATGTGCCTTTATACTCTCGGAAATCCATGTGTATTGCACTTTCGTTATTCATTACCAATGTTGATGATCATACAGTTCCACTCGGATGAGAATGACCACCTAACGAAATCCTTCGACATCTAATCCTTGATTATTTACCTTGCTGAATGAGTTGTTCATTTGACTTATGAAAACTCACTATCTTAATTCACATCAATTAGACATTCTCTTAATGACTTATTCAATGCACCAATATGACCTCTCTGATTTTAATTCTCTTTGTTCGGGGAACTCTAGTGATGACGTTATCACCTCGTGGTTTAGCCAACGTCGTTCACGTGGCAACAACTTCGAAGAATTTTCCAAATCTACTCACTTGATATAATGTATGCTCAACAGGAACGTACACTATTACATGATACGATGATATCTCAAATCTATACACATCCAATGACGTTATTTGATGAGATATCCACTTTATCTACATATACCGACTACTATTTGGAATGAGTGAAAATTCTCCCGAAGAGTTCGAAAATGGAGTAAGGATACGAAATCCTAACCCAAGTAAGTGTAACAAATTTCGAGGACGAAATTTCTTTAAGAAGGGGAGAATGTGACACCTGCAAAATTCCAGAATCCAAAACCTAGTTGTTGGACTAAAACCCAACTAGGCCCAATAAGGCCCAATATGAATTCAAGCCCATTTGAGGCCCGGTAAGGATCCAAGCCCGTTAGAAATCCAAATTTACACAATCTGAATATCATATTAGTCACACGATTTCATTTAATGACTTGTGACGCGATTCTGATAATTTTAGAAAAGATATAAGAACGTACGCGATTCAGTAGTTTTAAACGTTAAGCGCGTTAAACGTCGGTTTTTACCGGGTATTCGACAGAACGATTAAGTAAAATAATGAATTATTAACATTATGTATTAATATTCATTTGGAAAGACTGTTTGGATAAATACACGTGTAGTACGTGTATACGGACGTTAAACCACGTTAGATCCTCGTAAAACTAACGATTGCGGTACGGTTATTACCTATATGATAAGTATTTGTTTTTAATAAAATTTTTATTAATAACCGGAGAGCGAAACGATAAATCCGACGAACTGACTCACACACGCGTTTTCAACTCATACCGACTCGAATATCCTCCGATAATAAGCTAACAAAATAAATGATTTGAATATTTATTTTAGTATTAATATTTATATTAGGGACGACAAATATTAATCGAGAACTAAAGACATGATGATATTTTGGGTTTGACACGTGTTACTGGCAGGTAGCCTACCCACTTAAAACCCTATATATATATATATAATTTTCTTGTCCTTTTCCTCATTTGCACAAAAATCACACACACACTTGTGTGTGTTTCTAGAGAGAGAACCGAGAAGAAGAAGGGGAAAGGAGGGCCGGCCACACTTGTGGGCGGACGAAACGACTACACAGCGGCGAGGACGGCGGAGGCGGAGTCCGACCGAGCAGTCGGCGGCGCGCAGCAGCGGATCACAGCGGACCGGCGAGTGGCGGCAAGTGCACCACCTCATCTGGTAGATCTCGACGTCCTGAGTCCGATGGTGGAGGTGGTTTACACTAGATCGCGACGGTGGTGGAGATTCCGGCCAAAAATACTTTTTCCGGCGAGCTCAACAATTGGGGGCTTTTGCTAGAAAAGAGTTCCTAAAGGCCCGATCTAAGCATACGAAGAAGTTGGTTCGAAAAAGTGTAGTTTTCCGGCCAAAAATCATGAATTCCGGCCACTGCCCGGTTTTCCGGTGACGGCGGCGGCGGCGGCCGGAGGCGGCGACCAGTGGATCTGATGGAGCTTGACGAGATGGTTCCATGGCCGCTTGAATCACCTCAATCGGAGTTCGTATGACCAAGTTATTAGCGAAGCAAGTTTTCTTCTCGCGTCGTGTCAGCTTTTCGTACAAAACCGCTTAGAACGGCTTGTACGCTAAGGTATGAACAGAAACACTTATAGATCTATTGTCTGATAGTAGCACGGGACCTAGAAAAATTGTCGGGGACGTCTTTTGACAATGTTTTTCGGACACGTTAAAATGTGTTATAATTATATAATTTTTTATATAGTTATCAAGTAATTAATGAATTTAAGTATGGTTTTAGTATTAGAATCTAAAACGTGGTTTATTGGATTATTGGTGTAAATTAATGTTGGATTTGGACAATTGGATATTATTTGGTTTAGCCAAAAACAAACGGGTCTCTACCCGATTTTCTAAAAAAAAATAATAATAATAATAATAATAATAATAAAGAGTTTTGTTTCTACAACTTAGATGTCCTCAACATGGTTTGGGTTTAGATTTGAAACTGTAATGTTACGGCACGATCCTAGTTATATTGTTATTGATGTTAGCAACACTTGTTTGAACAATAGGAACCGTTTAGGAATGTTGCGCCCACATATTGTCAACTGAGTTTGTGATATTATTAGCGGGACTTAAGGTGAGTTTTACGGCCCCTTTTTACTGTTTTCTATATTTGGGGGAAAACATGTTAAATTCAAATGGTATGATAACTAGAAAACGAGAAACAAGCATTTGATTCACTTGTGTGCATGAGTTAACACATAAAGGTCCTCGGTATTTCGAACTATAACCATTAGCTATGGACTTTGCCGTAGATCGATATGAATAGTACTATTCGGGTTGACACCCCCAATCATGGTTAGTCGTGCTAACCTGACCAGCAGGGTCAAATGATTGCATATTAGGTCTTGTTGTTTCTCATTGTTTAAAGGTACAATGGGCTGGGGCAAATTTCGAGAATTCGTTAAAGGTTTGGTTATAGGCTTGTGCATCACATAATTCGTAAGTGCTAGCTAGACTTCGATGAATCAACCGCTAACTTGTTTTGTTTATCATATGCATAAAGTAAATTTCGAGCAAATGATTTCGCCAATGGTATACGTACCAATGGTTTTGTCAGTCAATTTCAAGAAACGGGTTTTGCCATTGGTATACGTATCAATGATCTTGAAAGTGAATTTCAAGCAAAGGATTTTGCCAATAGTACCCGTACAAACAGTTTGTCAATCAATTTCGTGCAAATGGCTTTTGCCGAAGGATTTCGTATAAATAGTTTTTGACAAACGATTTCGTAAATATGGTTTTGCCAATTGTATTCATTTAAAACCTGTGAACTCACCAACATTGCGTTGACATTTTTGAGCATGTTTTTCAGGTAATTCATACGACACGGTTGGAATAGGTTAAACTTTTGGATTAAGCCACTAGGAAGATGAAGATGCAAGGTGTTCGACGTATTTAGAAGTCTTTAGTTAGCTTCCGCTGTTGTGCAATGTTATCAATCGTTGCAACCCTAATTTATTTATTTATTTATTAAGTGAATAAATTTGGGGGTGTTACAACGAGTAAGAAGATCATATCAGTATATATGAGATATCAATCACACATCTTGGATATAAAATCCATATAATATCAATTGGTATCCTATGTCATTCTTTCAAGCCTTGACAAATCAAACTAATATTTTTCAAGATTATCACACTCTATCTTTTCATGACTTTCATATTGCATGTTATGATACGCGATAAACATTCAAAGAAAATAGGATCATACTATGACACACAAATTCAAATTGTCAATATTATAAGATTTTAAACTAAAGCATCTCATTCCCACTTTCTTGTGAGTTAAGGTACCATTTAAGTATGAAATACAACATGTACCCCACTAGTATGCCAACAGAAAGTAAATGCACTATCTTCAAGACATATGAGGTTTTACTAAAAATTATCCGAATTTCCAGAATGAGGAGACATCACTTAGCACATGAATAACAGAATCCAAATTGGATTGTATAGGAATCAATGAGATTCAGAATCGAATGATTCAATGTCTTGGCTTATATATGTGAAATCATAAGATTCAGGTACGTGAGTCCAACTGTTATCTGGATTATGAATTCAATGGAATCAGTAAAGATGATTTATTAATATGATCCAAGGGCTAGTATATGTTTGACAGATGTTGCCAAGTACATATCTTGATTATACTTCAAATTGCATGCCTTTCGGGACATGGGCACTGAAGCAAATCGAATGAATAGTGCTAAGGACATAACCCGGAACTGCTCTCATAGGAAAATCTTTATTAAAAGCTAATATTCTATATCTGATAGTGATCTTTTAACATACACACCCAGGCATAAAATAGGTTCAAATCACAGTTGTAACATATGCAATTATGTTTTCACACTACTAATGGTTCAGTGACGCTTTTAGTCTAATGACAATTCAAATTATATGCATACACAACACTATCATTTCCTATTTGTGCAGTCTCTGAAGTTTAGATCAAAACATATAATTCAGATATATTAACATAAAGCACCAACCAGTCAATCTAAGGTCATGTGTGAAAGAACATCTACTGATGTACTATCATCTCTTCTTTAACTTCAAGTAATGTCGATTTTATCTTTTTCAATTTGTTTGGCCTTTTCAAAATCTTTTTCAAAGAAAGTAAAACAAACGAAAATAAAATCTTTTTACCTGGTTACTCAGGATTAAGCAAGTCAATCAATTAAAAACTCTAACCGATATAATCCTGTAATTGAATGCCTTTGCCTTTTGTCACCAACACAGTTCTGTACTCCCCCTGTCCTGTAGACTCCCCCTCAACTAGTCAAATGGTTGCATCAACGACTTTATGCTCACCATTGTCATCCGAAGTTTCAGGTTATCATTTGGACTTTGTAAAACTTTTTCCAAAACATTGTGTGTGATATATTCTCCCCCTTGAGCATCAAGTCGTTGAATCAAATAGATTTCTCAGTTAACAACAACTCTTTACTCTTGCAGATGTCATTCCCTGTCATGTGCTTAGAACCACCACTATCAACAACCAAAATGGTATTAATAGTCCCTCTTGGTAAATCCTGCACATCTTACAAGAAACATTAATTTGAAATTGGGTCCCAAGCCATGGTAGTCATGGGTCGTCCATCTGTATCAAAATAATAAACCTCACTCCATTCACAATCAAATCTCTCATCGATTTTTGGAGATTGTTTCGACGAGTCAGAAACAGAAACTTTAGATTTCCAAACATACTTCTGTTCATTAAGTTCTTTTTGCTTAAACTGTGAAGTGTTTGAACATTTTCTTTCATTTGAAAATTGATTTGATTGTGAAAACTCTTGTTGTTCTAAAAGTTTTCTCAATCTTCTGTTTCTCCTCCGTCTTTGAGGTCTAGAAAGCCTAACCTCAGATTTTGAATTACCCTTTGGTGTATCATGAGGTTTAACCACATTTGGGTTAACATAAGGCTTACCATGAGTTCTTACCTTTTCTGGAGTAACATGTCGGTTACCTTTGTCTTTGTGAGAACAATCAATCTGTATGTGACCCACAAGACCACAGTAAAAGCAAGATCTCTTCTCACTATATTCTCTCATATAAGGAATCTTCACACGATAAGATGCACGTGAAGAAGATTCTCCTACATGAACTTCTTTTTGCTTTATTTTCTTTGGAACTCCAGATTTTGCAACAGGTTTTGATTCAGGCTTCATCTTCTCAGGAAATACATGCTTCTTTCCTTTATTTTTGTAAGGACAGGTCACCACAATGTGTCCCATCTCATTACAATGAAAACATGTACGCATGTCTTTATAATCTCTGACATATGAAACTCTCCTTGAATTTGAAGAACTTCTAAATGTATAATTTCCAGATGAATTAGAATCAACCTTTGAGTCTTCTTTCTTAATCTCTTTCGGTATCCCCTCTACCTTAGCTTCATCAAAATATTCATCATCACTCTCATCAGAATACACCATATCTTCACTTGTGACTGGATTCACTTTCAACACAGTCTTAGGATCTAAATCCTCATCTTTTATAATCTCAGGTGTAACAGAATAATTTCCGTTGAATGGTGGAGGAACATAACCAATACCACTAGTTCCCTTCCCCTCTTCATTATGCTCATGATAATATCCTAATAAGAATGATGAATTTGCAAAACTTTCTATCTTTCTGTGTAATCTGATCACCTCTGCTTTAGAATCAGCTAGTTCCTTATCTTTCTTAGCAAGATCATTATTTCTTTTCTCAATTTCTGCAAAGGACATATCCAGGTGATATGCCTGCTCTTTGATCTTCAAAGTCAGAGAACTTATATCCCTCTCAGTGATTATATTCTCTCAATACACACATTCTCATTATCTTTTAATTTCTGATTTAACGTGTGCATGGATTTCAAATCACTATAGAGGTTTACGTTGTCATCCATAACCCTCATCATTTTATCCTTCACTGAAACACAGTTAGAACAAAACGTCTCAGAGTTAGAAACTACCTCAGGTTTTAGTTCTGAAGAAGATGCAGCATGAGCCATGAATACGTCATCATCAGCTTCACCCTTTTGATCAACAATGACAGGCTCTGCATCAGTTTCTAATTCACTCAGATCATCTTCAACTGTCTGAAAACTTTCTTCACTCATCACATCAGTCTCAGTAGATTGAGTACTATCACCAGAACGAATACTCTCACTATCAGTTAAATCTGCAGAAGAATCACTTTGAGAATCACCCTGCTTCTCCAATGCTTCTTTGATCAAGACCACGAACGCTTGAGAAGTTACTTCACCCTTTTTCTTCAATGCTTCCCATAGATCTCTTGAAGTAGGACACTTCCCGAGACTATGAATGATTTCTTTTGGTAAAGACAACATTAAAGTTTCATGCGTCTTCATCTCTCGATCAAACTTCTGCTTTTCTAGTTTACTAAGAGCTGTCACTGGTTTAGGAACATTATAATATCCCATATAGTCATAAGTAGGATGCACATATCCTTCAAATATGGATGTCCAAAAGTTTTCATCAGTTTCTGATACGAACTGTTCGAACCGGACTTTCCAGTTATGGTAATCTGATATGCACAAAAGTCTCAGTGGCATAATTTCAATCTCATTATCATCACATGAAATTGACATTTTGAAATTTTTGCGAAAATATCCAGAAAAAATTTCCCGCCAAAATACTCTTTTTAAAAAAATGTCGAAAATTCAAAATTTCAAAAATGATTCAAAACGAACATATAAGCTTTCCCTAAAAAATTTAGACAAGATGAAATTTCCCACCAAAATACTGTTTTTTTTTTAAGAACACTACCAAACAAATAAGTTCGCCTGATACTGTACAAGCGAACTTAATAAGTTCACCTCTGAGACACCCAAGCGAACTTAATGTGAAGCGAACTTAATAAGTTCGCTTAAACCAGAATTCAAAAATCTAATTAAGTTCGCCTAAAATAAGTTCGCTTAATCCTGTGAGAAGCGAACTTGACAAGTTCGCCTGCTGCTAAGTTCGCCTGCACAAGAAATCAGCAAGTTCGCCTGCTTCAACAGATTCAAACTCAAGAACACTTCAAACCACTTTCGCGAACCAGAGATAGACTGAAATCATCATTAATCACTGATTTGAAGGAATTAATCAAAGTTGGATCGTAGGATTGTGTAATTTCTCTATTAGAAGCTTTCTATCGGATCAATTTCATCAAAATCCTCTTCAAAAACACCAAATCAGAACCAAATTAAGCTTTAAACTCCATGGAAAGAAATTGTCAAAGATGATGAATTTGATGTTGATTGGACACGAAAACACCATGAATCTTTTGCTAATCAAGAGCAATGGCTCTGATACAACTTGTAGGTCCCTAATTCGGTGCGTGACGGATCTCTAGACTCGCGGTACGACACGGTGATAACGTGCGGAATCCATGATCAACGTGCTCGTGTAACTCAATCAACAACAACGGTGTAAATAAACGCTTTGTATTTCCACCACAATATCAAGTTACAAGATTCTGTCTCTAATCTAGTCTACTCTGATATCGTCTCTGTCAACTGTCTACACGCTAACTCTGTTCTGTCTCAGTTCCTCTATTTATAAACACCAGTTCTGCAGTAGGCGAACTTAATAAGTTCGCCTCTAATAGGCTAAGCGAACTTAATAAGTTCGCCTCTGATAGACTTAAGCGAACTTATTAAGTTCACCTCTGATAGACCAGGCGAACTTATTAAGTTCGCCTCTGATAGGCTAGGCGAACTTGTTAAGTTCGCCTCTAGCAGAACTTACATAGAATTTTATCAACAGTTACAAAACATGTCCTAACATAGTAAACCCCCCAAACCAAATCAATCTTTAGTCCGAGTCAGAGTCTAGTATTATTATCGTAGTGTGTCTAGGGTTTGATATTCCGGTTTACCGTTAAGCTGTGCTACACTCGATAAGTACACTTTCCTGTCAGTGCGGTCTAGTTCATAGGTTTTCCATTTATTACTTAGGAGTCTAGGTTAGGTTTAATAGAGTTTTATATATACTGTCTGGGTGACATCATGCACCGACCTCTCAATTTATTCATGATCATCGGGTTGTCTCCCGGAAGCGCTATGTTTATTTAAGGGTCTTTAGCCCGACCCATACGTGATGCATTAGTCTTTCTTCAAGTGGAGGCCATCAACTTCCCCGTGTGTCATGTCCCTTCATTCAAGTCCTTCAACTTTGGTAGCTTATCAAAGTATTTATCGATCCAATTAGTGTTGTCAAGGTCCTTTCCAAGATCAAGTTTCTTTCCTTTGTTGAATTCCTTAACTTACTTAAGTTGGTAGTCCAGATTAGTATCGATGAATTGTGCAATTTCAAAGGGATCATTTGACAAGCATTCATTTCCTCCGATGTTGTAGGTTACTGGTTGTTTTCCAACACGAAGTGTTAAGATTCCTTCATTCATGTCAATGACGGCTCTGGCGGTAGCTAAAAATTGGCGACCTAAAATCAAGGGTACTGAATAATCGGGTCCCATTTCCAGTACCATGAAATCGGTAGGGAAGACAAACTTGCCAACTTTTACTAGTAAGTTTTCAATGACTCCTATAGGTGACTTAATTGATCCATTTGCGAGTTCGTTAGTTGCATTATCAGGTCACGGGTTTCCAATTTGGAGTCTTTGGAACATGTTATATGGCATAACGTTCACGCTTGCTCCTAGATCAGCTAGTGCAAAAGTGATCGGTAGTGGTCCGATAGAGCATGGTAAAGAGAATTTTCCAGGATCTGAAAGTTTCTTTGGAAGGCACCTTTCAATGAGAGCGACACAATGGTTAGTCCTCTTTACTGCTTCCTCCATGTTTCTCTTGTTTGTAAGGAAATCCTTCAAGAAACGCCCATACTTAGGCATTTGTTGTATGATATCTAGGAAAGGAAGATTGACATGGATTTGACTCAAAAACTTGATGAATTTTTCATATTGTTCGTCAGTCTTCTGCTTTACCAACCTTCCTTGATATGGTATGTGATAGTGGAATGCTCTTTTTGTTGGAGCTTCCGGAGGGAGACCCATCGGAGGAGGAGGAGGAATCACATTTGATTATGACCCTTGAGTGGTTGTTTCTGTGATATGTGGATGAAGTGGTACTCCAGTGAATATTTCTCTCCTTGGTGATTGGACTTCTTCTCCTAGCATTGGTGGCTCTAGATAGACCTTGCTATTTCTAAGAGTGATAGCACTCAAGTTAGCTTTCGGATTGGTTTCAGTGTTACTCGGGAGACTTCATGGTTGTCTTTCGGATAATAGTTTTATAATTTGCCCTAATTGTGTTTCAATGGCTTGAAGAGTTTCCTTTTGTGTCTTGAACTCAGCTTCATAAAGACTAAACCGTTCCTCATATTGTTTGTGATAGGAGCCCGCTAGAAGTGCTTGACTTTCTGTTGTAGAGATCAACTTAGTTACCGCTTCCTCTAGGCTTAACCCATTAATTGGCTTATTAGCTCCTTAATATTGTTGACGAGACTAATAGTTCTGGGAATGTCTTTGTTGAAACTGTTGTTGTTTTCCGAAGCCAGATTGTCCCCGATTGTTATTATCCCTCTAGCTGAAATTCGGATGGTTCCTCCATCCAGGGTTGTTAGTATTGCTGTAGGGGTTGTTCTGCGGGCGATTTGTTTCGATAAAGTCAACCTGTTCAGCATCAATAGTGATGCTTTTTACTTCTTCAGTAGTTTCAGGAGTTGCTTTGCCCTTGCTAAGTTGATTGAGCCGAGTGGTGAGGGCGTCTACTTGAGAAGAAAGTGAAGTGACAGTATCGACAGAGTGAACTCCTTGCCTTGCTCCCCTGTTACTCCTTGGATTGTACCATTGATAGCTATTCATTGCTATTTCCTTAATTAGGTTGTATGCTTCTTGTGGCCACTTGTTTCCAAAAATACCACATGTAGTAGCGTCAAGTGTCTGACGAGCTTGGTTGTGCAACCCATTATAGAATGATGATACTTGTAACCAAACCTCTAACCCATGATGAGGAAATTTTCTCAACATATCCTTAAAGCGTTCCCATGCCTCATATAGTGATTCACCATCATCCTGAGTGAAAGTGGTGATATCATTTCTTAGTTTAGCAGTTTTAGCTGGCGGGAAGTATTTCGACAGGAATTTCTGAGCAAGATCGTCCCATGTAGTGATTGACCCAGTAGGAAGAGAATTTAGCCATGCCTTAGCTCGTTCCCTTAAGGAGAAGGGAAACATTTGGAGGCGAATTGCGTCATTCGAAACTCCGTTCAGTTTGAAAGTGTCACAAATTTCAAGGAAATTTGCAATGTGGGCATGTGGATCTTCATCGGGTAATCCATGGAAAGTGCATGATGACTGGATCATGTGGATAACATGAGACTTTATCTCAAAGTTGTTAGCATCAACCGTTGGCCTTGTGATGCTAGACCCCAAAGCTTCTAGTGACGGTCTTGCGAAATCGGAAATAGTGCGGTTTTCAACTGCCATTTTTCTAGCACGGTTTTCTCGTATTCGGCGGTGAAAGAATCTTTCGGGCTCTGCTAAAGGTCGATATAAACCAGTAGTGGAGTTGTGGATCATACACTACCTGCAACAAAATGTAAGGGGAAAACAGATGGAAAATGACAAGGCTAATCCATTAACTCGATTTTTTCTTGAAATCACCGTGTCCCCGGCAACGGCGCCAAAAACTTGATGTGTGAATTTTGATGTAGTAAAATATTATATAATAATATTTAGAGATTATGGTTTCACGAGATCAGGTTTTAAATTTATAAAATGATAATTACTTTAACTTAAAACACACACAATAGGCAAGTGTACCTATCGCAGCGTAATATAGTCTAGGTAAGAACCAAGTATCGAACCAATGGACACGGTCGAGTTCCAATACTCAACTTTTGTTATCGTTTAGCCGGATTAATTGATAAGTGGGCTTTGTGTGCTTGAGAAGCAGAATAGTAAATGATAGAAAAGTAAATGACGATAAAGTAAATAACAGAAAAGTAAGAACGTGCATGATGTGTGTAACAGAAATGTAACGAACAGAAAAGTAAATAGCAGAGTAAATATCTCGGAGATGATCAGGTCACGGAGAGTATTGCTTCGGGATTCGAATCCGCTTGGTACGTGATAATGTTAAGTTGACTAATCCAGTGATGTGACTACTACAAACTTGTGACCCGGGTCATCACTAGAGCCTCGTCCTCATGACATTTGATTTGAAAATTATACTCTTTAACAAATAGGAGTGCCTCCCGTTAAGGACAACAATTACCCTCAAGCCTTCGAATGGTCATCTCCGGGTTGGTTTAAGACATCGAACTTAAAATGCTTTATATTAGAGTTAAATAGGTGATTATATTTTGTTCCCCGGGAGGCGGTGCAACAATGGGATCAAGTATAAAGACGTACCGTTCCCAACATGAGTTCACCAATTCTTGGTCGCATAATAAGTTCGTCTAAAGACGTACGACCATAATAGTGTTGACCAAGCCTTGGCTTTTCAATCTCAGCTTGTATAAAGACGTACACGTTTCAAAAGAAGTTTCCTTAAAAAGGTTTTATGATCTTACATTTTAAAATCAAGAACACTCACAAATATAAAGACGGATTTAGACAATAATAAAAGCCCACCAAGTGGTGGTTTTAGGGACGAATGACTAAAGACATAAACACATCACTTGGATTAATACGTTTAAACATTAACATGCACCAAACTTCATCTTCACCCTAGCAATACAAAGAGTCTAGCCACGAATGGCCATACTAACTAGCATAACACTGAGTTTCGTAGGCTCCCCTATTGCGGAACAAGGAGGAAGAGCCCCTCTACTCACTACTACTACACTCTAACTACGAAATAAGCTTTCTCTAGTGTTTTCTTGGGGTGTGTAAGGGATGATTCAATGAAGAACTCAAGCCATCTATTTATAGGCCTCAAAATGAGCAATGCACGGCAGTGCATTGGATTGCACGGGCGTGCAAACACGCGGGAATCAAACAGGGTACAAAGGACAGTGTACCGGAGTCTAGGGAGGCCAGACAGGGCCGTGCATCCCTCTATCAGCTCCCCAGGCTCATCTTTTAGCTGTTGGTCGACTTGTGTTAACCTGGTTTGACTTCTTGGGGGTCAATGCTCGGGTTTGGTCTTCCAAAAGCTTGATTTCTTCATGTTTTAAGCTGGTTTTTGCTCTGTTTATCTTGGGATACCGAATAACCTGCAATTGTGAAATAATAACGCATTAAGTATCATTTGCAAGGCTTTTAATCAATTAGCACCATAATATGGGGATTATTATGCATGCAAAACATGTATAATTTAGAGCATATCAAGAGTCGCCTGCCACTCTTGAGTGTCGTCTGAACTTGCGTTCAGGACTTGGCATTGTACTAGGGTTCTAAGTCTTATCCGAACAGTCGGCCCGGACAGTCGACCCAGAGAGTCGACAGTCGACAGTTGGCTCTTGCCGGAACTTGCGTTCCGGACTTTTACTCAACAGTCGCTAGTTAGGGGTTTAAGAAAGTGTGCCCCCACGACGTGGTGTCTAGAATATGAACCTGAACCGTAAGGAGGACGTCTATGCTTTCAACATATACTTCTTTAATCGTAACGAGAATCGGACAGAGTCCCGTTTGTTTTAATCTAAAACCCGACAATATCAACTGTCCTTTTCAATTACCAAACCATAACCAATAGTCCACAATAATCGAGTTTTAAACTTCTAGCATCGATATCCAACTTTCTATACTTTATCAATTATCCTTTATAAAAACTAATTAAATCTCTTGTCGGTTATCGTTTATCAAATAAAATCGTTGATATTCGTCCTCAATACGCTATTCATAACCTAAATGTCTATGAGTTTTAAAAGGGTATACCTTCTCGAGCACGAACCCGTAACATAACCGGGACTCGATCCGAACCGCTCTTCCCAACCATACTCGTAACTCGTCTCGGCTTACCGTGTACATCTTCAAGTAACACCATCATCATCATCATCATAGTTTCATCATCATCATCAACTACCACCTGTCAACCACCATCATCATCATCATTTCATCCTCATATCGTCCTCACCTTCCTGGACTCAACATGAACGACCACCAACTACCTTCAACCATCACTAACCACCATTCGTAAGGTTGCCAGCCTCACCACCCTTGGCTGTTCTCACCATATCACCATCACCCTCCACCGTGAACCACCATGACCACCGTCAGGCCGTTAACGGCCACCTACTATTATTGTACCTCCACCGTTAAACTCGTACGACCGCCACCATTTCTGTCATGAGACCTACATAGCCACCATCATCACGATGGTAACCTGCCATCAACACCCTCATCATGCCGTCGTGAACCCCGTTACAAGAATCATTGCTGCTGCCGGAGCTATGGCAACAGCTCACATGTCGTCGTGAAGCCTACCATTAACTTCATTGTCTTGCTCAAACCACCGTCACCAGCTTCTCTTCTGTCTTGCGCATTTCCGATCCGATCAGAACCTTCACGTCCACGTGGTCGTCCACGTGTCACGAACGAGTCTTCATTGCTCCCATGTAGGTCGTGTGCAAGATTTAAGAACAATAGTCGATTAAGGGTTTTTGGAAAAGTGGGAAGGAACGAGTTGCAGGTTCACGAGTGGAGTAGAGGAAGATGATTTTGAGAAGATGGGAGTGGCAGGTGGGTTGGGTGAATATCATTTTAGGTTTAATCAATTTTTCACTTTAGCCCCTTTGTTTTTGGATAAATTATACTATCATCTTTTTTTAATTTGATTAGTTGATGAAGTGAAATACCAATTTTTTTTGTTCTTTGACAACTTCCATTCTAAACGAAATCTCTTATGTTTTAAGTAAAAGAAATTTGGGATGTTACAAGTCTACCCACCTTATAAGAATTTCGTCCTCGAAATTCGGTGCCTCTTATACACGATTAAAACTCTATCTCTCATGGTTGGATTCTCTCTTAGGTTCTTGTGAACTCACCTGTTCTGCTTTGCGAAAGTGAGATGAGCATTCGATGTCATATGTGAACCTCATGTAATTAGGGTTTACATGTTACTACTACCTTTTCTTCTTTGTCATGCATACTTCGAATGTTACATTGAATGGTATAACCTACTTTATTCTGATTCACATCTCGTGGGTGGACTTAACTTGAATCCACCAACTACTTGTGTGGATTTGTCATGCCAAGCAGCCATGAACTCGTTTCAACAATTAGGAATCTTAGTATTCCGTTTAAATTGTCCACTCTGTTCTCTAGGCAGTTGTTATCAACCTCTTTCTAAGTCGGTTCGGTTATTACGTGTACCTCATAAATTATACTTGGTGTATTCGCCCACGAAGGGCCATACCATGTCATTCCCGAATGAATCCTACTATCTCGTTCCTGAAGGAACCATATAAGTTCGTCCACGAAGGAACCATGTCATTTCATTCCTGAAGGAACCATATCGTTTCGTTCCCGAAGGAACTGTATCGTTTCGTCCCCGAAGGAACTGTATTGTTTCGTCCCCGAAGGAACTGTATTGTTTCGTCCCCGAAGGAACCATATTGTTTCGTTCCCGAAGGAACCATTGGAAGCATTACTCTATCATACTCAAACTTGTCAAGAAGGTATTCATTCAGACGGAACACTAGGTATACGATCTTTTCACTCATATTCCTTTACACGTAACTCCCTTCTTGTCTTTCTTTAAAACATACTCGTCATGGTTTCACATTTCTCATCATTAGTCTGTTACGCACTATTATTTCTTCATATCATTGAATGGTCTTAGGGTTTGGCACCCCTTGTGACCAATATAACATTTTCAATCTTGTCGTGATCGTTAACCTTTTCCGTATGTGATTCTTTACAATTACGTTCATAGGTTTGTTCAATTAGTTTACACGTGTGGCGATGCTCGATCATTCCTTTCCTTTCTGGTATCATTGGGATCCTTATTGGCTTTTCAATTTCAGCAGTCTCACGTGCTATTGACTTGAATTGATCATTTGGTTCTGCCTGCACGCCCTAATTAACATCGCGGTTCCCGTCACTTGTTATCATTGGTATATCTATCTTCCCATCTTTGTGGATACTCATAGTAGTTTATGTGGGGTTGTCTTTTGCATGGAGAAATGCCACTCATGTATTCGTGCACTTATATATTTCTTAGGCATATACTTGTGTGGTTATTCCTTGCATCTTTATGCATACCTCGACATTAGACCTTCGTTTATTCACCATATCGTGTTTGTGTTAAGCCTCGAAAATTCTTGTTCAGAAGCAGTTCTCTAAACGTATATTCTTCTGACGCAAGTAGCGCTTACATCTTGCACTAACGTGTAATCCTTGGTGGTTACTTTCTCCACAAGTGTTGAGTTCCTCAAATTATGCTTAATCGGTCTCGTAGTTCGTGTGTTGATAGGCTTTCTTATCATCCTTATATTAATTCTATTCTAGTGTAATCTTTCCATTTCTTTATCTTTGCTTGATTTACTACTTCCATCACTATTGCATCAGGTTCAAGACCGGGTTTCTAAACTTCTTCCTTAGTGTTACTCAACTTCAGCAAACTTCATATAAAGTCTCGCTCCTTCTCGTTCCACCTTTGGTATGCCGTTGTTGCCATCATTCGTCTTACTAATTTGCTATGATCATCATTATTTAAGTGACTAATCTCATAGTCATGGTTGGAGTGATTTAATTATTTTCAGTGACATGTGTATTAATCCACATGATAAGGTTCATCGGTATGCACGAGCACCTGTAAATTCACAATTACGTGGATCCTGACGTAATCGCCAACTTACCTTACTCGTGAATTCCTGACTCATCTTATCATGCTTCATAATGTGAATGTCTTCTATAAATAGTGCCTAGTCCATGTATCCTCTTTTCCTTTCCGAACTTCTACTTGACGGGAGTCGTTCATGACTGTTGGTTAGTGATCTACTCGGACCGTTGATAATCCGCCATCATTCTTCCGTTGTGGTTTATCGAACTTCTACTCGTTTTTTGTGGTTCACCTCACATGAACCGCATCGTTCTTATAGTTTGTGAGTCGTTCGTAGTACTATGCTAACACCTCTTTCACTCTCTGTGATGAATACATATGGCGGATGACAAATCGAAATACACTTACACGGTAAAAGGTTAATAACAGTAGCTACGTGTTATTAAACATTTACTGTACTTGTGCTCAAATCGTCTACCATCGTATGTGCTATTCATATTGGTAGTGACGCTGATATTTAAGGCATGTGTTCCATGTTAAGGCATCTACCCTAAGCTACAGGTATCAGCCTTGCTACTTACATACTATCATGGCATTGGCGTTGGCTACCCATACTGACATCCTTGCATTGGTCCCATTATTAGCTTGAGTCCAAACATTTAGGGATGTCTGAATCTCTCAAACTATTGTTCTGATACCAACTTGTAAGACCCTTTTTTCCGGGAGGCCTCACTTGTTGGATTTACTCATAAACATAATGATGAAAACTGAATGAACTATAACTTATTAGAACATAGCGGAAGCGTACATCCTTCTATTACATAAACAGCGGAAGTCTTTAACATATACAAGAAACAATTGTTTGAAAACACATATTCACATAATAGGATGTCATTCTTGTGTCGGGCAGCCTTTACGCCTTGGCACGTTCTTTCTTCTTTGCTACCTGAAGTGCATACTAAAAGTCAGCTAACGTTGTTGAGTCCTAGTTTAACAATTAGGTATAAACATCATTTCTTTATAAGTATATGTGTATATATATATACACACATTAACACTTCAATTGCATTCATTTATCATTCATTGTAAGTGCATATAAATATATACATACATCTTTGGTTTAATTGAACATTCACTGGTCATAAACATAAGGGTGATCAGCCCATCACTGATTTGCCTAAGTCACAAAGACATACACCCGTCCTACCGCCGTACTCCGTCCTCCATGATCGTACAGATTCCTTCGACTGTACGTCATGCTATACCATCCGGATTCCTTCGACCGACCATCCTCAGCGTTCTACCATCGTAGACCTTCATATTCGCTCGTCTGCCCGAAGGTATCTGTTTCCCACCCGATCTATATTATGCAGCCGTGCTTCGATTGAGGGAATTACTCCACCGTAGTGGCCTTAGTTTATTCTACCTTTCTAGACTTTTAATTCCGACTGCATAATAAATGAGTGGTCGTCCGTCTACCGAAGTAGCCGTTGTCATCGTACCATCCATAATGTTTACATATATTCCTAACATGCAATATATATAAATATAAAGCAGGATTTCATTCATTTACGTTATGTCATTCATTCATTTCATTCTTTGTATACATACGTTTCATTCTTTGTTCATTATTCATTTGCATATATATATATATATATATATATATATATATATATATATATATATCACGTATGATCACATTGACATTCATAACATTCATTCATTTAGTGTACACTTCAGCCCTAAAACATTTAAAATGATTTGCACGTTACATATGTAGGTCCCGGGAGCCTTGTCGCGCAGCGGATAATACACGAACCTGTTCTGTGATTTGTGTGGGAACCAAGAAACGAGACAGAGAAAACACTAACAAAGACAAAAGACAATGAAACGACACGTAATCCATAACATAGAAGTCATCCCGTATTACAGACTACATACTGAAGGAGCACACATCTCTCATCTAAGCTCACGGTCCAGGGGTCGGGAGAGCTCTTCCCGACCCGGACACCTCTCGACTTAGTTCCAGAGTTCCACTTACAAATGAAGACAAATCTTCTATTTATAGGGGAAGGAACACTACCTGCGTACTTGACAAGTACGCAAGGCAAAAGCCTTGCGTACGTACTAAGTACGCATGGTTTGGTCATGCGTACTTGAAAAGTACGCAAGGCAAAAGCCTTGCGTACTTACTAAGTACGCAGGACCAAACTGGTGTGCAGGCTAAGTACTCAGGAACACCCTCCTGCGTACTAGCCACGTACACCTATACATAGAATTTAATCTATAGTTACAAAACATGCTTCTACAAACTCCCTCTTAACTATAGCATCAAATTATATCTATCTCTAACACTAATATACATCAGTTTACAAAGAATGTCCTAACAGACTCCCACTAAACTAATGATATCAAATGTCTTCTGGCGAGACTTGATCTTCTGGCATTCCACTTGAGATCTTCAAATCTTCAATCTTCAGTTGCTGGGTGATGATAAACCCGACTCCCTCTAACTGTAGCTTTCATTGTAGACCAAACCAAGTGCTTCAATAAGAACCAACTAACCCAACACAACTCATTGTAGTTCATCCTCTCAGCAGTAGCAACCTCCACCCTGACTTAGAACTCTGAGTCTGACAATGTCTTCCTAAACAGGTAACAATAGTAGACTAAGACAACTCTAAATCAGGTGGCATATGATAGAAAGTTTGAGTTTCCAATAACCTGCATCAAACTAATCAGCTCCCATAGGAATTCCAGTAAGATAAACTTAAGTCTTCAACCAGATGTGTCCAACTCTATCCTGTATCTTCATGAGTCAACCAAATTCCCGGAGATGTTCATTTCTAATATCCCCTTTCAGTTTAAGCTCCATCTGACTAGACCAGAAACAAGGGTATGTTTCCTATCCCATCGGCCAATGATAAAAGGTTCCATCTTCAACTAATAATCCAACGAATATCCAGCTTCATCTTGAAAACACACGATAGAATCAAACACGAAAAATATAGTTTACACGAGAAATCATAGTTGAGATCCATGTTACGTCAAAGAGGTATATATATATAGGAAGTACCAACGGCTTTTCCACCACCTCTTTAATGTCTCATGAATACTAGATTGTATCCCCCTCATTTCTCTATAAACTATGACCAGCTTCATCACCACTTCACTCAAATCCTCAAAAAGCATAACTAGCCAACTCCAGGATTTTATTCTTTTATTCCTTTGCAAAGATCCAAAACAGCAAATCCTTGGGTTCAAGTTGTTCTAGTATTCATCCCCTATTAAAGAAGTATCCCGGATACTCGTAGCCTACATATTTAGGTTTGAATACCTAAACAAGATGATTCTTTTTCCAAAAGACCCAAAGCAGCCACATCTTCACAAATAGAACGCGACCTTTAGCCGATGACGACCCAATTGCTCCCATTAGTTCAGCATCCATCCCCTATAAAATAAGTATCCCGGATACTCGTAGCCTACATTTTCATGTATAGACCCTTAAATAATGTACGACAAGTGGTATCAACCAACAAAAATCTCGTCCGTGTTTCGCTAAGCCACATCGTATACAAATTCTGGTACGGAAAAACCAAAATTACTATCTTCTTAAAAATGGCCCGAAACACGCGTACAAATGATCACTAAAAATTTTGGCCAAGAAAAGTTTTCCCGCCAAAAACTCTTTTTTTTTTAATCCCAGATGCTAGTCCATGCGTACTTAGTAAATACGCACATAAAGGGTGCTCATGCGTATTTAGTAAATACGCAAAGCCAAGAGCTCATGCGTATTTGATAAGTTCGCAAAATGCCCATGCGTACATGCTAAGTACGCAGAGGAAATACTCATGCGTACTTAACAAGTACGCAGGACAACTTCTCTTGCGTACTTAGTAAGTACGCAGGACAAACCCATGCGTACTTAGTAAGTACGCAGAAAAGCTGAATTTGCGTACTTATCAAAAAGTAACAGCGTTCTTGACGGATCTTGAGGAGAATGCTCGAAAAGTGATGGATCTTAGAAATTGATGCTTCCAAAAGCTTAGAAATCATCATCTAACAAACCCTTAGCCTTCCAAACACCAAATGAAGTGATAACAAACTCGGATTTAAGGATTTTTGGAAGAAAAAGTAGAGAACTTTTATATCTCAGAGCTGCTCAAAAAAACCTAAAACCCAAAACTGGAACACAAATCAACGAACACCGAGGCTCTGATACCACTTGTAGATCCCAGGAGCCTCGTCGCGCAGCGAATAATACACGGACCTGTTCTGTGATTTGTGTGGGAACCAAGAAATGAGACAAAGAAAACACGAACAAAGACAAAAGACAATGAAACGACACGTAATCCATAACATAGAATTCATCCCGTATTACAGACTACATACCGAAGGAGCACACATCTATCATCTAAGCTCACGGTCCAGGGGTCGGGAGAGCTCTTCCCGACCCGGACACCTCTCGACCTAGTTCCAGAGTTCCACTTACAAATGAAGACAAGTCTTCTATTTATAGGGGAAGGAACACTACCTGCGTACTTGACAAGTACGCATGGTTTGGTCATGCGTACTTGAAAAGTACGCAAGGCAAAAGCCTTGCGTACTTACTAAGTACGCAGGACCAAACTGGTGTGCAGGCTAAGTACTCAGGAACACCCTCCTACGTACTAGCCACGTACACCGATACATAGAATTTAATCTATAGTTACAAAACATGCTTCTACAACATATAGGGGGCACATAGAACTCACCTGAGTACCGTTGTTCAACCGAAAGCTGATGTCTTAACTATTGCTATTGCATATACAGATATTCACAAAAGTCAAAGTACGAATTCTATTATTTATTGCAAGAGTCGGCTGAGTCATTAGAGTATCGGCCAGGAGAGTCGCCAGCCACACTTGAGTGTCGGCTAGGAGAGTCGCCAGCCATACTTGAGTGTCGGCTAGGAGAGTCGCCTGCCACTCTTGGGTGCCGCCTGAACTTGCATTCAGGGCTTGGTGTTGTACTAGGGTTCTAAGTCTTATCCGAACAGTAGGCCCGGACAGTCGATAGTCGACCCGGAGAGTCGACAATCGACATTTGGCTCTTGCCGGAACTTGCGTTCCGGACTTTTACTCAACAGTCGCTAATCAGGGGTTTAAGAAAATGTACCCCCGCGAAGTGGTGTCTAGAATATGAACCCGAACCGTAAGGAGGATGTCTATGCTTGCAAAATATACTTCTTTAATCCTAACGAGAATCGGACAGAGTCTCGTTTGTTTTTATCTAAAACCCGACAATATCAATTGTCCATTTCTATTACCAAATCATAACTGATAGTCCACAATAATCGAGTTTTAAACTTCTAGCATCGATATCCATCTTTCTATACTTTATCAATTATCCTTTATAAAAACTAATTAAATCTCTTGTATGTTATCGTTTATCAAATAAAATCGTTGATATTCGTCCTCAATACGCTATTCATAACTTAATTAATAATAGTAATTAATGTCTACGAGTTTAAAAAGGGTATACCTTCTCGAGCACGAACCCGTAACATAACCGGGACTCGATCCCAACCGCTCTTCCCAACCATACCCGTAACTTGTCTCGGCTTACCGTTTACATCTTCAAGTAACACCATCATCATGAAATCATCAGCATCAACTACCACCCTCAACTACCACCTGTCAACCACCATCATCATCATCATTTCATCATCATATCGTCCTCACCTTCCTGGACTCAACATGAACGACCACCAACTACCTTCAACCATCACTAACCACCATTCGTAAGGCTGCCAACCTCACCACCCTCGGCTGTTCACACCATCAAAACCATATCACCATCACCCTCCACCGTGAACCACCAGGACCACCGTCAAGCCGTTAACGGCCACCTGCTGTTACCGTACCTCCACTTTTAAACCCTTACGACCGCCACCATTTATGCCGTGACCTACACTGCCACCATCATCTCAATGGTAACCTGCCATCAACACCCTCATCATGTCGTCGCGAACCCCGTTACAAGAATCACTGATGTTGTCAGAGCTATGGCAGCAGCTCACATGCCGTCTCGAAGCCTACCATTAACTCCATTGTCTTGCTCAAACCACTGTCACCAGCTTCTCTTTTGTCTTATGCGTTTCCGATACGATCAGAACCTCCACGTGGTTGTCCTGATGTCACGAACGAGTCTTGATTGCTCCCATGTAGGCCATGTTTAAGATTTAAGAACAATAGTCGGTTAAGGGTTTTTGAAAAAGTGGGAAGGAACGAGTTGCAGGTTCATAAGAGGAGGAGAGGAAGACGATTTTGAGAAGATGGGAGTGGCGGCTGGGTTGGGTGAATAACATTTTAGGTTTAATCAATTTTTCACTTTAGCCCCCATATTTTTGGATAAATTATACTGTCATCTTTTTTTTAATTTGATTAGTTGATGAAGTGAAATACCAAAATTTTTTGTTCTTTGACAACTTCCATTCTAAACGAAATCTCGGGTTTTAAGTAAAAGAATTTTGGGATGTTACAAGTCTACCCACCTTATAAGAATTTCGTCCTCGAAATTCGGTGCCTCTTATATACGATTAAAACTCTGTCTCTCATGGCTAGGTTGTCTCTTAGGTTCCTGTGAACTCACCCGTTCTGCTTTGTGAAAGTGAGACGAGCATTCGATGTCATATGTGAACCGCATGTAATTAGGGTTTACACGTTACTACTTCCTTTTCTTCTTTGTAATGAGCATTCGATGTCATATGTGAACCGCATGTAATTAGGGTTTACACGTTACTACTTCCTTTTCTTCTTTGTCATGAATACATGTATGCCTAGACATAAGGTATGTAACTACAATTTCTCACAGGACCTCGTCCTGAACATTTATACATACTAAAGATGTATACTTATGATTTCCCATAGCCTGAACATTTCTACAAGGTGCAATGCACCCCTTACACTTCAAACATCACCTAGAGGTTAACACATAGGTGACACTACCTTAAGACCGTAGACACACACAATTTCAAAACTCCGGTCTATACGAGTCTATCCACTCATTCTAGTCAATCATGCTCTAGCATCACATCAAAGATTACATATAGTATGAACACACGTTGTTCAAAAGGTAATCACATAATCACACAATTCCGCACTAAATTTAACAATGTACCAATAGTAGTACGCTATCATAAGCACATCTATCATTAATCATATCCAAATCACCCCGCAGTATAATTCGCAATCAATGTCAAAATCAAATAGTAAATATTTGAAATAAACGTCACACCACGTAAACGTCTAGTAAATCAAAACTTTAAATCACCCCACGAATCTCGTGACAACCGTCACATCCAAAAGTCATCCAGAAGTCCAATGTCTCAAACAACGCCCGCAAAATTACTACGGGACCACATCAGGTGTATCTGTTGTGTCCTCCTCTGGTTCCTCCTCATCGGATCCCGGGTCATTTGCCGGTTCCTCTTGAGACAGAGCTCCCTTAGCTGTCGTAAGTGGTCGATCCCTCCGCCATACAGGTCCACATCCTGGAGGGAAATCGCGTATCGCCGACACTGCCCTCTTTTTCCATCCGGTCACTCTTGCCACAGCACCACGCGTGATGCTGCCATCCTCAGCTCTAGTCACACTTGGCGCAGGAAGCGCCAACACTACTCCCATGTCACTGTCCGTCTCGTCTACAGCAGCCGTCGGTTTGTCTTGACGATCTGTTTTTCCCCTAGCCGGAGCTCCCCGTCTGACCGACCTAGTACGCTTTGTCTTAGCCATCTAATCTTACTCAAGAAAGAACGTTGGAATGATTACTATGGGCAACAATTTCAGAATATGAGGGTAATCATAGACTGCCAAATCACGGTGATCAAATGCAATTTGGTGGTCCACATTACGGCTTGGATTCTAAACATTTCCCATCATACTCACACTAACTCTATCTTCCACACATACTAGCTGCACATGCATCCCACATAGCACCACGCAATAATCTAGCAAATCATCATATTAATCATAATTGCACACCACACATGGTTACACACAAAATCACTAAATCATGTCGACACACCATACTATCTCACATAGTTACAATTACTGCTACTCCACAATATCTAACTCACCAATCATGATTTCACCAAATCATGCCACACAACTCCACGTAGTGTTACACTACATAATTTATACTCTAACATTTAATACATAACTCAAAAGACGTACCTCTTGGCTCGAGGTTACTCGTGGTGGCATTCGTTTCACCCTCATCCCACTTTTAGTTTATGTTAAGGTATTTTATTTTAATAAAAATACCGATTTTCTCTTAAACCACGGCTCTGATACCAACTTGTAAGGCCCCCAAACTGGGCACCCTACATTTGGGTCACATCACTTGGTATTCTCATAAAAACACTTATCTTTCATTTAAAAACATACAGCGGAAGTCTTTCTCAAAATAATGTTATCTTAAACATCTTAACTTTCATAACGTTACCTGACGAATGCATGCGCACCAACCCGAGTAGCCCCTTTTCCAAGCCAAGATACCTCGTCGAGCAGACTAACCCGCAAAACAATCTAATGTACATACAAAGTCATCTACGTTGAGTGAACTCTAATAGTTTAATTTAAACAAAAGCCAACTCGTCTCATTTATTGTTTATCTCCACTCAAGACCCTCTAGTCGTTAGAAAATAGTTTTACAGATTTTCATCATATAAATAACCCCCGTTATTTTATAATATCCCAAAGGATTCACCACCCCAGACTCTACCCACCATTTTAACTCAGTAAGTCTCTCTGACATAGAACGAGCTTACCACTCTGATAACACACAATTTACCATATATATTAGCCATACACTGGTTAACCCATCCAACCTCTAGACACCGACTTACCAGTCCTAACCAGAACTCTCATAAACCAATGACACAACAGTTGTACACAATGTACTCATCCTGACACAACGGTCAATCTAACTCGACACACATTGATTCTATCTATTTATCACATCAATATCATCTCGTACACAATTAATATAACTCATCACTTGCATGCAATTTAACACATATATATACACACAAACACATACCTCTTCACCGCACCCTCGTCAGGGTTATCCCCGTCGGGATACTCGTCATAAGCTCAGCTCTACCCTTGTTACAGGGCCCCGCCACTAAACATAGTGACACACTCGTCATCTACGATGAATACCCAGCCACCCACATAGTAGCTATATCATCTACCATACGGTGATCGACACCTCACCACATGATAACTGCCAGATCACGCGTATAATGATGACCCCGAATGACCCCGTCCTCCACACCACTGTTGACCGTGCACACGGACAACAATGCAAGGACACAAAGCAACACATATATACACATGACACTACCTGGACATGTACTATGACTCACCACCCTTTTACGGATCACTTACGTGTGTAATCCAACACTTATTTTAGACGTATCCTCTTAACGTCTAGACACATTACCCATCTCTTTTCCGAGTAAGTAATTATACGACACACAAACATCATCCCGACTTCTAGCCCATACATACTAAGGACACCACATAACCCATACAATGCCATACCTGCCATGTCACGAGGACAACGACACAATATACACAACATCAACATGACGCATAACAGCGTACAAGCATTTACATGACTCGTTAATGAACCACCTACAGGTTCCCATGCTAACTCTCCTTATATAACCATCACAGATCTAACTAAATTCCCGACTCACCCTGACTAACTCATAAGATGACAAGCACAAATCATCACAACTCTTGTTCACCCAGCCTAAGGACCCCACATAGACCCTTAGATAATTATTATATATTTAACCCATAAACTCCTCTAAATCACCGCCAGACTTGCGTCACGTTTAGTTATTAGCATATAATGCATGAGTATGTATGATAGCCCCAAAACGTTTAAAAATATTTAAAAGAGGGGATTAGAAACTCACAGGTTACGCTGAATCCCAATCCTTGCTCTGCACCCTGACCACTAGCTCGAATCCCGAACCTGTCAAACGTACGATCACATGATCATAATATGTTCTACACATACGTCGTATAATGCATAAAATATAAACTCCAACGCCGTCTCGTCAGCTCATCCTTTCTTTCTACGGAGCCCTAGTCCCACGTGTTCACACGAACTGGATCGTCCTCGACCCGTCTAGAAACCCAATACTCGAACTGGGTTCATCCCATGCATGCACGATCAAGACCATGCAAGACCCTAACCATGTGAAATGTATAGACTCGTGTCGGGTTCCCATGCATGCACGCCATGCAAAAACCCTAGCCGAGTTCACCGTTACTGTCGTACGAGCCCACCCCGCACCCCACCGTCTCCATCGTCCTCACCATCTTGTACCGCTAACCGGCCACCACCAAGCACCACCATAATGCTCCACCATCATGTGTCACCATCGTGCATTATCATCGTTTTCCTTGTCGGCAAACCCTACACGGCTCACACCTTGCCCTCCTCCGCCTTACGCCGCCGAAGCGCCACAACAGCTGCCATCACAGCCGTCCCCGCCATTGCCCCATGTCGAGCCTTATCACATCGTCGCGCATGCACCCTACGACTCTCCTGTGTTCCTCCTCTTTCCCAGTGTCAAACTCCAAACCCTACGGGTGTCTCATCCATCCTTGTTGTCCGACCCTATCACACCCGTAGCCTCCATCGTCCTCGTCTATGGCCACCATCGGCAGCCTCAACACCACCATCAACAAGCACCATCTTCACCCGAGCCAAAACCCTAGCCTCTAATACCCATGCAAACCGAACATATAAACGGAGAAATGATGAGAATGAGTATTACCTGTTTGCGTTCTGAAGTCACTCGTCGGACCACTTCCTCGTCGCCTTTCCTCCCTTCTCGCGTGTTTCTCTCGACCGTCGTACACCTAGGGTCAAGAATGGCCCTAGGGTTTGCACAAAAGTGGTATTTAAACGACTAGATGTTTCACCCGGGTCCCTACGTTTCCTCTAGTGTGCGTTTCGGTCTCGAGTTAGCTTTTTAAACAACTAATTGCGCCCCTTTTTGGTAGTTAAACGCATCATAAATAACAAACCTTTCGAATCCTCTTATCCAACATAGGCTCGGGTCGCCCACTAACTTGTGTCACTAGTTTACGGATTTTCGGGATGTTACACATGCCGTCGTGAAGCCTACCATTAACTCCATTGTCTTGCTCAAACCACCGTCACCAGCTTCTCTTCTGTCTTGGGCGTTTTTGATCCGATCAGAACCTCCACGTGGTCGTCCCGGTGTCACGAACGAGTCTTCATTGCTCCCATGTTGGCCGTGTGCAAGATTTAAGAACAATAGTCGGTTTAGGGTTTTCGGAAAAGTGGGAAGGAACGAGTTGCAGGTTCACGAGAGGAGGAGAGGAAGACGATTTTGAGAAGATGGGAGTGGCTGCTGGGTTGGGTGAATAGCATTCTAGGTTTAATCAACTTTTCACTTTAGCCCCCTTGTTTTTGGATAAATTATACTATCGTCTTTTTTTAATTTGATTACTTGATGAAGTGAAATACCAATTTTTTTTGTTCTTTGCCAACTTCCATTCTAAACGAAATCTCGGGTTTTAAGTAAAAGAATTTTGGGATGTTACAGACTTCTACTTTGCTTGCCTGTATGACTTTTTACTTTCCAACTACAATGCAACTACTATGAAACTACTACGCAATTATACTATGTCACATAATATAATGCCATTGAAACACATAACACATAGACATATAACACATATTAACACATAAGCATATAATATGGCATCTGTCACTGTCACTGTCACTGTCACTGTCAAGCTGCACCGAGATGCAGCTTCTTTACCACTTTTTACTTTGCTTTACTTTCTTGAAATTACATTTCAAAGATAGTATTATTCTTTTAACACTTTACCATTCTTTTTATAAAAATGACCCTTTTATAAAAAGTTATACCTTTCTCTTTCATTTTAAAAAAATAACATTTTTACAAAATACTGTCTTTCCCTTTCATTTTATAAAAATAACATTTTTAAAAAATACTATACTTTGCCTTTCAAATCTTTCTACCAGTATGCATGCCAGCCCAAAACCATTAGGAAAAAGTGCAATAAGAACGCACTGACTTCTACGGGGTTTATCTCACTTAGCAAGGAAAACTTCAAGCTAGGTAGGGTGCTAACAAAACTGTCAAGGGTCACGAATGTAACAAGGTTATAACCTATATGTTTCATCCGAAAACTTCCTGTCCGAAATCTTTTTCGATCAAAATCTATTTTGGTCGAAATCTATTTCGGTCGAAATCTATTTCGGTCGAAATCTATTTCGGTCGAAATCTATTTCGGTCGAAATCTTTTTCGAACGAAAGTTAATCGTTCGAAATGTCTCACTTCCCATAATTATTTCATTTGAAAACATCATGTCAGAAAACTATTTCGGTCGAAATCTTTTTCGGCCGAAAACTATTTCATTCGAAAACGTTATGTCCGAAAACTATTTCGGTCGAAATCTTTTTTCAAAAACTACTTGTGTCTGAAATACTTTTCGGACGAGCCATCCTTTTCTGACCATTTATCTAGATTTCGGACGATTCAACCGTTCTTGGCCAAATTATTCGTTTTGATCCAAAAATCCTAACTTTTATATCCGAGATCTCTTAAAATCATCATATATCCATAAATCATACACAACCCGTTCCTAAAAATGTAAACTTTAAGTAAAGTTGTTAACTTTTAAATCCCAATTTTTGCAAGTTTCTAGATCCACATACAAGTAGCTCAAAACTATAGCAAAGGAACTCCGATTAAGGTGATTCAAGCGTCCACGGAACTGTCTCATCGAGATCCCCACTTAGCTGCCTCCGGAAACCACCTCTGTCGTCGCCAGAAATCCGAAACAGTCGTCGGAATCCTTCCAAAGTCACTGTTCTGTTCGGGACAGAAAAGCTTGACCTCCAGACCACCAAATGAAAACCCAATGGTGAAAGTCTTCGTTTCTATTCTATGAAGCTCCAGTAAAAATTTGAGAACGATCCAACGGCTAGATATTCGAGGATCGTCCGATCTTTGCTGTTGGGTACCCTAAAAACGGGATTTCTTCCCTTTTTCTCTTCTCTCTTTTTACCTTGGCTGAAAACATGAGAAGGAATGAGGGGGTTTGCACACATTTATAGCCTCCTTGTGTAACCCTAACTTCCCCTCCAAGTTTTCCCTCCTTCTTTACGTTTTTAACCCCAGACTTTACAATAATTACAATTTCATGATTATACACTTGTTTCTAAAAACGGGATGTTACACTAAACTAAGAGAAGACATATATATATATATATATATATATATATATATACATACATACTAGGTTAGAAACCCCATGTATTACACGGGTTGAATAAATTTAATGTTATATACTTAGTAATAAAGATTTACATATTACATATTTATAACATATTACATAGTTTTTTAATATAAATTTTAGAAACGCTATATAGTTGTTTTTTAATAATGAAAGAAATGTTCAATTTCTAAACATGTTTTATGAACAAACCTAGTTTTTTTTAAATAAAAAAACGTTTTACTAAAATAATTATAGAAATCATTATTATTTAATAGGAGATAGACGCGAAAAAAAAAAAATTATAAAAAAACAATTAAAGAAATTTTGTATAATTAATAGGAGAGAGAGGCGGAAAAAAAGGATTAGAATGCATATGAGAATGACAATTGTCCCATCAAAACCTTTATTTATTATATAGTATAGATATATAGAGGGAGGTTTAAATAAGAAGTGCAATTTGGCTAAAAAACCTAATAAGCAATCTCATCCATTCAATTGGATGATCAAGGGTGAAGATTTAAGTGTAGGAAAAATAAGGGGTGGAAGGCTATTTAAGTAATACTCACTTTTGTTGACTTTTTTTAACTTCCCCCACTTTTTTTAAACGTTCATAACTCTTTCATAGGACATTATTTTTTTTTTTTAAATTACACCATAAAATCGAGAGTTTTTTTATCTTTAATTTGAGTATAGTATTGCTATATTTTTTTTGTAAAAACAAAATCGACACTTAATAAAATTGTGCTACTTTACGTAAATGTGTTGGTTTCTGGCAAAACAACACGATTTAGCACATTCAAAATTTTGTAAGGCCCCAAATCGGGCACCCTACAGTTGGTCCTCATAACTGGTTATACTTTTTAAAAGTACTAATTTTATTTAACAAACTTACAGCGGAAGTCTTTCTAAATTTATTTATTTCTCCTTAAGGTCATTAATGTTATTAACCGTACCCCACGAATGCCTACACACCAATCCGACTAGCACCGCTCCCAAGTCAAGATACGTCAACCCCCAAAGCTCACCTGCAACACAATCTATCGTTGTAGAACCAAAGACTGATTGCTACCAAATTATTCTAAGTACAAATACTGCTGATAGGCTTATCAGCAGCATTCAACACATATGGCTGCTGATAGGCTTATCAACAGCATTCAGCACATGTTGCTGCTGATAGGCTTATCAGCAGCATTCAACACTTGTTGATGCTGATAGGTTTATCAGCAGCGTTCAACACAAGTTGCTGCTGATAGACTTATCAGCAGCATTATTCTCATTCTTGCTGCTGATAGCTATGTCCCTTGAAGACAAATCATTGCAGCTGACAATCCATGCCAAGCGTCACTGACAACTTTCTGCAAAAGCAACTGACACACTCAAAGCAGAAGGAACCTCAATGGTGCAACCAATGATGGACGACAATGCTCTTCCCCGAGCATGCAAACAATGATGAATAAAGTAAACGCTTCAATAAAGTTAGCTAGTTTAGCTTTAACGTGTATTATTAGCTTTTGTGTAAAAGATCAACGGTCTGTGTTTGATCTGATCCTTAGAATCAAGTGTCTGTCTTTATTCTAAGTTAGTATAAATACTGTGTTGTAAGTGTGCTTTTTGTGCTTCTTCACTGAGTTTTCATTTCTAATCGTTTATTCACAAAACTTAATACAACAGTGTTCTTATCAGTATTCTTTCTGTTTACTTGATTGTAATTGTGTAGTTGATATTGTTTCCGCCAATCTCAACTAAGAATAGAACCATCTTGTAATCTTACGATCCTACAAGTGGTATCAGAGCTTTGGCTCAGATTAAACAAATTCACACTTGTTTAATCACGTCTGGTTCTATTCTAAACTCTCTCTTTGATTAAGTCACCAAAAACAAAGATGGCACAGAGCAATATGGTTGAAGACATCCTGAGGCAGCAGTATGAAAACTTCGTCTGGAAGGAAGGTGAGTCTCTAACTATTTTATACAACAGATTTACTTATCTTATAGGTAAGTTGCAGTGCTCAAAAGTAAAGTTGGAGAATGAAGATATTCTTAAGAAATTCATCAGATCTCTACCTAGTTGCTGGACACTCTACAAAGTGTCCATCAGAAGAACTGAGAATCTGAAGACTCTTTAGATGACTGAGCTATTTGGTATTCTCAAAACCTATGAATCAGAAATGATTCAGGCTAAGGAAAGGAGCTCAAGCTACCAAACAGCTTCAACATCCACCACCATCTCTTCTGCTTTTCACTCTGAGCACTCAGTTTGTGCAGCTGTTAGAACATCGGACTTTGACTGGAGCTTCCAGTATGAAGATCTGCCTACTAACAACCAAGCTCTTATGGCAGACACAACTGAGATACCGCCTCAGGTATTTAACATCTTTGTTCTCAAGCCTGTATTGATAAAGTTTTGGGTTATAGAAAGCATAACCAAAACCTTATAGATCAAAATGAAGAGTTTCATCATATGAAATCTGAGTTCAAAAAGGTCGAAGACACTTATAAAGAAAAGACTAACTGCCTTAAGAAAGAGATTTCATCACTAAAACACGAACAAACTAATCTGGAAACTCAGATTGATGATCTACTTGTCAAACTAAAAGCTACCATAGCTGAACTGGCAGAACAGAAAGTTCATGTTGAAAAATATGAATTTTCCTCCAAAAAGTTACAAAGACTTTTAGATATTCAAGTCCATGAGAAGGTAAAGATTGGACTTGGGTATAACACTGATCAGTACAAATCTGTTCCACCACCTGCTGACTACGTTGCCATCCATGAACCGAGCTTCAATCTGGCAAATCTTGATATGGCCAACAGAAATCTTGATCCTTCTATGGACAAATCTTTGGTACATGAGTGCACCACCTCATCAGAGTCTAATTCAACTTGCTCAGACTCCACTGAAACAAGTGAAGCTTCATCTCCTCCTGCCCCTCAAGTCACTCCGACTAAAGATGAAGTCCATACAGCACAAGTACCAGCCATTCCAGTACCAGTACCTACACCTTTCAAACAAATCAAAATTAGTTATCCTCTAGAAGGAAGGAAGCTAAATACTGAAAAGGGCCAGTCCTCAACTTCAGTCCAAGGAGAGAGGGTTCCATATGTTCAAAAGACATTGGAAGAAGCTACATTTGAGCACAACAAAGCTCACCCTTGGAACTTCAAAGACCTTTTCAAAAGAAAGGATTATGTGTATCTTTCAAGGGATAAACTGGCAAAATCATGTTTTGTCTGTGGAAAATATAACCACACTGCCAGCACCTGCTTCTACTACCTACAGCAGCAAAGAAACCTCAAGCAACATGCTTTTGAGAAGACAAAGAAGAACAAACAAGTAAGAAGTTTTGAAGCTAAGACAACTCAATTCAGAAAATCACTTTCTCCACCAAGGGAGCAGTTGTCAAAACCTCAACAATCTTGCATCATCTGTGGAGAATCAGACCACTTTGCTGCAAACTGTAAGTTTAACCCTTTCAACCAGATTCTTCATCAAGCCCCTCAAAGACAAAGGGTAAAGAAGGATCAACATACATCGGTTGTTAGTCCAGTTAAGCCCAAGAAAACGAAGCAGAAGCTTTCAGCAGCAACCAAATCTGCTGCCGATAAGCTAACAAAGTCCGCAGCAAAATCTGCTGCTGATAAGGCAAAACTATCAGCAGCAAAAGTGTCCACTGCTGATAAGGCAAGATCCAAGGCAAAGCCTTCAACAACAACAAAGTCTGCTTCTGCTCAAGTAAAATCATCAGATACAACGTCTACTGCTGAAAAGGCAAAGAGAGCTGGAAAACCACCAACTCAACAATGGAAGGCAAAGAAACCACCAAGCATCATCATCGGTTCAGTTGAGTGCATCTATCCTTTACTGTAAATATGCCTGTCTTTTGATGTAAATAAAAAGAGAATTGTCCTATCCAAGGTTCACACAAATGAGCAATATGCTGATTTGTTCACTAAACCTTTTGATGAAGCAAGATTTCGATATCTAGTTGAATCAATTGGCATGATGAACTATGAATAAGACATGTCTCTAATTTTTATCTTTCCTTGTAAATATGTCTATGTTTTTGTTCTTAATAAAAGGTTATAGTCAGCAGCACTTTTTTCGCTACTGACAGATTTACTCTTCAGCAGCAAAGCCTTTGCCACTGATCGCTTTAAGTTATCAGCAGGAACAAGTTTCCTGCGGACAGCTTTAAGGCGGTCAGCAGCAACCTTTTTGCTGCGGAATAAATACAACAGTCAGCAGCACCCAAATCTGCTGCTGAAAGACTTCACTATCCGCAGCAACCAAGTTCGCAGCGGATAGCTCACCATCGGCAGCAATCAAGTTTGTTGCTGATGGGTAAAACAAGTCTACATTAACTTTTACCCGCGGTAAAAACTACTCTCAGTCTTTACCATGACTGCTCAAGTGTTTTACAGCTGTAACAATGAAAAGTGAAACAGGTTGTACTGTACAAGTAAAGTTGCTTTTTCTTCGTCTGCCATTATATCACAATCTCAAACGTTCCCACAACCTCTTCATATTCAATTTCAAACCCTAATCTCCCATCACTTTCTCTCCCGTCCCCACAGCATTCAAAGCCCTCCATAATTAACCACCATTCAAACACCCTTCTCTCTTCCCTCCAAATCCATAACAATGGCAGGCGCAGACATAAACAACCCCAACGACAAGTTTTCCCCATATCACAACCTCACTGCATACCTAATAAAGGGCAAGAAATCTGAAGGTTTCGATGATATGATCGACTTCCTTTGTCGGTCCAAAATCCACCATGCCCTAACAGTCAACCCAACCATCTATACTTCCCACATGGAAGATTTTTGGAGCTCAGCCGTGTATTCTACTGACCAGGGCACTCCCCAAATTAGAGGCACAGTAGACGGCAAGTAGATGATTATCACTGAAGCAAAGCTCCGCCAACACCTCAAGCTTCAAGATGAAGGGGACGCCATCTCTTACCCAAGAGACGTATACATGTGGACCTTTGTATCCATAGGGTACACTGGGAATCAAACAGAGTATACGATAGAGAAGGCACTCATGGGTCCCAAATGGAAGTATCTCTGCCACACTCTTCTCCAATGCATATCCCAGAAGATGAGTGGATGGAACCAACTTAGCTCCGGACTTGCGTCGGCAATTCACGGTATGATAACTGGGGCGGGTTTCAATTTTTCCCACCTCATTCTTGAAGGTTTGAGATACAACCTTCAAGAAGGGGTGAAATCACAGTTCTTCATGTACCCAAGATTCTTGCAGGAAGTGTTCAACATTGAGCACCAAGATCTCTCAAAAACTGCAAGAATCTACATAATGCTGGAACATAAAAACAACATTTTTCAAAGCATGAGAACAGTTTCATCAAAGTTCTCAGGGGCCGATGTTCCATTGTTGTCTACAATGTTGAACACGCAAAGTGCCCAGGGTGACAGTTCAGCAAACCCAGCTGATACTGATCCCATACCCTCCACCTCACTGCCACAAACTCAAACTGCTGCTTCCTTTGATCGAACCCCTGTGCATTCTACTAAGGATGTACAGGCACATACTTTACTCACCCACAGTTTGATTGCTCAACCGGAACACAGGGCCCCGGTTGCAGCCAAATATACAAGGAAGAGGGGCAAGAGAACTCCTTCTCTTGCCTCCAAGGCCCAAACCCAAGCCAACATTCCTCACTCAAAATCACAACATTCTAGTGAGAATATCATAAGGGAAAGCCACACTGTTAGGGAGACTCCTTCGGAAGTCTCTCTATTAGGATTAGGATCACTTCCCAAATCCATAGAACAGCCCTTTGTGTAACATCCATGTTTTTCCTATTATTTAATGTCGTACAATGAAAGACGATTTCGCTTCCAATTCTACATTCACCACTTGTCACAACATTCATTATTTCCTGTGCAATGACGAAGACGTAAGAACATACACACATTTATGACATTACAATAATAACTAAAATAACCCTCCATTATCTTACAAACCCCGAGGACCAAAACTGATCAAAACTCACAACAACGTCAAGACTAGAAAACTACAAGGACTATTCTTGTATTTACCCAAAATTGGTGCAAGAACGGTCGTGCTTGATAGAAGCACGGTCGCGCTTAAGACCACGACCACGGTCGTGCTTAAGATTAAGCACGGTCGCGCCTCCGACACAGTTTGACTTCTGAAAAGTCAAACCGACTCAAATCTTGTCCAAAAATAGAATTGAGACGCGTTTTAGAAACCGCGGTGTATACAGAAATCGATATTCGGTAAATTAAGACCTAGACACGGCCCAATACACATCCAATCGAACGAATCCTTGAAATTTTACCTGGACTTTCCATTCTTAATCGAATCGTGTAATTATGATAGAATCAAACGAATTAAACTATTATAATAACTTCGTACGACTTCCATAAACCCATCTCAACCCAAAAATCGTCTGATCATCACCGCTATTCCTCTGCCGATCCTCAAGAACCACGATTTCTTCCTCGAAGCCGACATCACTCGTTGCCCAATCTAAACAGGTTAGTAGTAGTCCAATTGGTTCGTCTCTTCACTATGATCAAAAGCCCTAACCTAATTCGTTGCTACATTACACGATTAATCAGTTTTGAAATTTAGTTTTGAAAAATAAACGATTTAATCAAACTACACGAGAGATGTGTTTTTAACCCAATTAAATAGTAGGAGTAGGTTCGAAAACACTTTATGAATGAAGACCCTTTGATTCCAGTGGCTTTTAATACAAGAGTCGAGCGAATTGTGCCTGAAAAAGACCAGACACGGTCATGCTCATCATGGAACGCGGTCGTGCCTGACCAAGCACAGTCATGCCTGAGTCATGGCCCGGTCGTGTTTGCCGAGCAAACAAAGTCCTGACCTAAACCAACCCTAGACACGGTCGTGCCGGACACGAGCACGGTCGTGCTCTACGGACAGACCCTTTTGAAGCCTTCTGACCAACCACGGGCGCGCTACCGACCAAGCGCGGTCGCGTGCGAGCCGAGCGCGGTCGTGCCCAACACGAGCACGGTCGTGTCCCCCTTAACAGAATCTTTATTTTAACCAATTTAATATATTATATTCTAAAGTTATAAAGAGTATTATTTTATAAAATATTCAGAACCGAGTTTCGTTAACAAATCATTCGAATCAATTATTTGCTCTTTCTTTAAATTAAAATCAATAAAATACTACATAATTATTTTTATAAACAACAATACGTTTTGTCTTTAACAAGTATTACTTATTTAAACTTACAATTAAATAAATATAGATATCATTACTATCTAATAAACATTCTAAATAAAACGGTGTATTTTATAACAAACCCTAAAACAAATCCACTTCCGATATCGAATAAACGCAAGTCATTAATACATAATTATATACATTGTTCATTAGGTCGAATCTAGCACTCTACAACACACCGCCATTTCATACTTGCTTGTGTGATCTACACTCTGCATAACATGTGAGTTTACATAGCCCCCTTTTCAACTATTTACAACTTTTGGGGTGGAACATGCGTTCTATTTACATGTTTTCAATTATACACATATACAGTTCCATCCTATGCATGTATACAAATTTTGCGCTTTATGCTTGAGTACTAGACGTGTAGACCAACTATTATGCTCTTCATGTACAATCATTAACTAACAGCCGACGGTAAACAGTGGTAGATCTATTGAGTCTGACAAACCCACCCAGGTAGGGTGACTGTTACTGACAACACAAATTTTGAGTGCAAGTTACAAAGGTTTGATTGTATAGGTCACATGATAGTTTTCTCTCCATAATTGCCTTAATTGTCATGTTGTATTGAACTGTATGCACACAACACGTATTTTGCTATCACACAATAAAACCTATGTATTCTCACCAACTTTCTAGTTGACGTCGTTTTAACCATGTTTTAGGTACTGACGTTAGAAGTGATTCAAGTTATGTTACACATAGGATTGTTGGACTTAGTATTTAATTAAATCAGTTTATTCTATGTAATTTACATTTTGCTTTGTGGATTGATTGTGTTTTGTTGAACTTGGTTGATTGCAATGAAAACAATTATTAATTATTTAAACTTTAGTAAACCATGAGCGATGAACAGTCTGCACGCTTCACGCCCCGACGTTTCCGCCATCGGTTGGTGTGTGACACTTTGAGCCATTCCTATCTTCTTTGGACTTAAGTGTTGAGGAACCTGACCAAAGTGATGTACCTTCTCCAACTACCACTATCAAGGAGGTACTGATTGGTCTTGCTTCCAAAACACCCAACCCAAGTTCTTCACCCTTGAAGGTCCACTCTAGGAGTAATGAAAGAGTGGATGTGGAAGAGGCTGTCACTACTGCTGGTCCATCAAATAACCAGGAGGACAGTAACAACATCTTTAAGACCTCAACTACGGCAACTCATGGTGAGGGTGTTTCCTTGGAAACTCCCCTCGCTGAGAGGAATCCCATGCGCCAAGAAACCACGGGTGATGGGGATGAAGAGGCTAGGCCTAAGGCCCCATATGGATCCAAGGATTCCACATCTGTGGATGAGGACAGACTGAAACTTCATAACTTGGAATTGACGGCCAGGGTGGCTATGCTAGAGGCTGAAGTGTCCAAACTAAGACACCAAGTCTCTATGCATGAAGCCCATCAATGCCCAACTTTAGCCACTCCCTCTTTTGTATCAGTAGGCACCCAAACTGATGCTTACCTGTCTACTGATGCAACCAAAAAGGGGGAGATGGTCTCTATGGAGGAAGACACAGACAGTCTTGACGACTGGATTCAAAAGCAGGTTGAAATTCAAAGCTCACTATTCAAGCCGGCTTTTGTACAAATTCATGACTTGCCAGTCTCAGATAACGAAGCAGAAGAGACATCTGAAGACTGGAAGTTGGTCGTCAGGGCTGTTGATGAAATGCTGAATGATGCTGAAGACACAGAACAAACAAATACATCATTCAGCATCCTTCCTGAAGCAGCAGCCATCATAAGTCAATCCATAACCCCCCAACTCCTTCAAACAACAAAGAAGCTAGAATTTGACTCCATTCTAGCTTGGGGGTATGATGGATCAGCTGAGAGATTTTGGATTGGATGGGAGTTTAGTGGTGTAAAAGAGCTAAACTGGAACTCTCTCAATGCCCTCCAAGTCCTACAACTGCATTTAACTAACTGCATCAACACTTCATCAGATCTCTCAGCTGAACTTGCCATTGGCAGGTTCCATGACTTGATGGAGGATAATATACCCCACTTCCAAAGACTAATACAAACAACAAAACGGGTAGCTTATCCTGAATCTTCGGCAGCAGCAGAAAGAAGACTGACTCTTAGAAGACTTGACATTATAAGGAGCAGTCTTCTCACTAACGAAGAAATTTGCTGCTTAAGAAGATTTCTGTACTCCTTCATTGTCAAAGACTTAGATGTGCTGGGATGGACAAGCACTAAGTCTATTGACCACACCTTCTTACTAAGCAACGGCTCCTCTCTCACCATCAACACCAGGAACATCTTGTCACTTCCTACAGACTTTCTCTACAAGATCTTTCAACTCAGGGCAAACATCTGCAATGTCAACTCACTTGAAAGCCAGGCAATGATAGCTACTGTCAGAGCCAAACTTGAACAAGTAGGAAGAATTACTGAGGCAGTATATGTGTCAAACTCTGACACTGACTCATCTTCCCCTCGAGTAGACATCTGCACTGCAGCATATGGGTCAAGATCAACTATCAAAGAAATGCTGAAAGAAGTCACAAGTCCTGAGTGCAAATCGAACGAGGCCAATGACCTTCCCATGTTCACATCCCAAATTGCCAATGAAGCTGAGGCAGAGATCCCAATAGCAGCATCATCATCTGCTGTTGTGATCAGTGAAGCTGAAGCAGAGGCATCCAATGTAAACAAAGGAAAGGGAATCATGACAGATGAAGATGAAGAGAGGTTGCTAAAAGAGAAAAGAGAGAGGGAAGAGAAAAGAAAAAGAAGAGAAGAAGAGGAGATGGCTGACATGAAAAAGGCTCAAGAAAGAAAAACAGCCATTCTCCTAAGAGAACAAACCATCCAGCTGTATGCTAAACAGCTGGATGAACTGAAAAGAAAGATTCCTGCAGTTGACCGGATTGAAGAAGATGCAGCTCTTGCTCTTCAACTGTAGGAACAATTCAATAGAGAAGAGGAAGAATTGGAGAAGAAGAAGAAAGAAGAAGCTAAGTTCAGAATAACCGATTCTGAACTAGCTAACGAAATGAGGGAGGAGTGGGTAAAGACTCTAGTCTCTCAAGGTGAGGATGCAGACTACCTTGAGAAACTATCAACTAAAGAAGTCTACAGAGCCTTCATGGGTCAGCAAGGTCAGTTGGCAAAGAAGAAACAGGCTGAAGAAGAAGAAAAAGCCAAACAACAGTCCAAAAAGACCATTGCCTTTAATAAACGGACCCATGAAGAAAGGAAGGTCATGATTGACTTCCTTAAGGCTAGAGGAGAGAATGGAAAGAGGCTAGGTCCTATGAACTTCATGAACCTGCAAGCCCTCTACTTCAAAGTCAAGAAGGATGAGGAAGAAAGAGTGGGGAAGAAGGGATCCAAGAAAAGGGTACCTATTCAGGAAGAAGGAGAAACAAAATCAAAGAAACCCAAGCCTTCTCCCTCACCTACCTCTTCCTCAGTCCAACAACCTTCCACTCTCCTCCCCAAAACTTCCACTCCTCCACCCAAAAAGTCCAAACCATCTCACCCAGCCCCCACTCATCAACAGCCTCCCTTGAAGAAATCCAAACCCACACCTAAACCAGAAGACTCAAGAGACATAGTTGATTGGGTCTACAATCCACAGGATCAAAGGTTTGAGATCTTCAGGGGGAGAACTGAAAGAAGAAGATCTATCTACAGATTTGTTGATGAAATTCTGCAATTGCCAGATTCAGATCTTGGCAGAATTCTGGAGCTAGGTGAAGCTCATGAGCCTGTAAATAAGAGTGGGAAACTTCTTGTGCTAGAAATCAAACACAACTTCAACCCTAGCAAAGATGTGATCATTGACATCAAACCACTCAAGTCCCACTCTACATTTGTAAGTTGGTCCTATAATGCTGATTTGGACGAGTTCACCTTAACTGATGTAAGGAAGCAGAAGATGAGATGTTCAAGCAAAACAATCTACAAAATGCTAAATAAAGACATTAAGACTCTGTCTGCACTTCCACTGAACAATCCCAGCAAGGATCTAAGAGGCTATGAGGTTGAAAGGATAGTCAGCCACATGCAAAAGCTTCAACAGCAAAGTGATTAGAATAATTTTGGTTGCATCAGTCTAGGGGGAGTTTGTAGAACCAAAGACTGATTGCTACCAAATTATTCTAAGTACAAATGCTGCTGATAGGCTTATCAGCAGCATTCAACACATATGGCTGCTGATAGGCTTATCAACAGCATTCAGCACATGTTGTTGCTGATAGGCTTATCAGCAGCATTCAACACTTGTTGCTGCTGATAGGTTTATCAGCAGCGTTCAACACAAGTTGCTGCTGATAGGCTTATCAGCAGCATTATTCTCATTCTTGCTGCTGATAGCTATGTCCCTTGAAGACAAATCGTTGCAGCTGACTATCCATGCCAAGCGTCACTAACAACTTTCTGCAAAAGCAACTGACACACTCAAAGCAGAAGGAACCTCAATGGTGCAACCAATGATGGACGACAATGCTCTTCCCCGAGCATGCAAACAATGATGAATAAAGTAAACGCTTCAATAAAGTTAGCTAGTTTAGCTTTAACGTGTATTATTAGCTTTTGTGTAAAAGATCAACGGTCTGTGTTTGATCTGATCCTTAGAATCAAGGGTCTGTCTTGATTCTAAGTTAGTATAAATACTGTGTAAACACTTAAATTGTAAGTGTGCTTTTTGTGCTTCTTCACTGAGTTTTCATTTGTAATCGTTTATTCACAAAGCTTAATACAACAGTGTTCTTATCAGTATTCTTTCTGTTTACTCGATTGTAATTGTGTAGTTGATATTGTTTCCGCCAATCTCAACTAAGAATAGAACCATCTTGTAATCTTACGATCCTACAATCGTACACACAAAGTCAGCTACGATGAGTGAGTTCTAATAGTTTAATTTAAACAAAAGTCAATTCGTCTCATTTCAATATTTATTTCCACCTAAGACCTTCTGGTCTCTAGAACAAAGTTTTAATAATTATTAACACATAGATAACCCATGTTATCTTATACTAGCCCAAAAGGGTTCACCACCACTGACTCAACCCACAGTCATAACTCAGTAAGTCTCTCCGACATGGATCGAGCTTACTATTCTGATAACTCAAAGTTTACCCCACATATTAACCATACACTAGTTATCTCAACCACCCTCTAGACACCGGCTTAGCCAGCCCTGACTAAGACTCTCACAAACCAACTGACACAACAGTTGTACACAACGTACTCATCCCAACACAATGGTCAACATAACTCTACACATCACATTAATAGCATCTATTCACCACGTCAATAACATCTCATACACAGTATATATAACTCAACACTTGTATGCAATTTAACACATATATATGCACACAAACACATACCTCCTCACTGCGCCCTCGTCAGGGTTACCCTCGTCAGGGCGTTCGACACACCTTGAGCTCATCACTCTCCTGTTGGACATCGTCACCTTTGGTGACCTCCCAAAGGACTTCGTCCTCCACAATCTCGTTTGTCGTGTCATAATGACAACAATGCAAACATAATACCCGTCGTGTCACAAGGACAACGACACCATACACACAACACATGTATAACCACATAACATTATACTCTATGTACATGACTCATTAACTGCATGTGCACTTCACACATACCACTAGGATAAGATACCCTACGCGTATTTATAAGCGTTTAGCTTATATCCCGACTCACCCCGACTAACTCATAACACAATACGCTGCTAATATAGCAACACACTGCTAATATAGCAACACACATACAAATACTATGTCTCATTATCTAAGCACATATCACGTACATGCACACCATGTGACACCTCCTAGTCGTACCCGTACGACCTGTAAATACAATCCCTACTCACCCCTATTAGGTCACTATACGACCCACGACCATATACCCACCTATAACCTACACATCTTAAGGAAAAACACATAGTCCCTTAGCCCCATATTTAAATACTTAAATTCGTAAACTCATCGGGTTAGACCCCAAAGCTCGATACACCTTTAATGTAATAAACCACGTCTCGAAAGTATGTACGATAGCCCCAAAACTTTAAAAACTTTTAAAAGAGGGGGATTAGAAACTCACTTTTTACTAAGATCCGAGTTCTACTCTGCAATCCTCTCCTCGCTCAAATCCAGAACCTGTCACATGTATGATTCCTAATCAGAGTACGTTTTACACGTACGTCGACAACGTACAAACATATAAACCCTAACATCATCTCCTCAACTCGTTGCTTCATTCATCGAGTCCTTGCTCCACCCGGATCGGATCGTCCTCGAACTATTTAGAAACTGAATGCCCCACCAGGGTTCCCATGCACGCATGCGAACCATGCCATGCAAAAACCATCATTCACGCGAACATGCTAACCCGAGCCGGTTTCCTCCTAGGCATGCATGCCATGCAAACGTACAAATTTAACCGGTGTCATTCCGGTATCCACGTCGTGTACCACCCTGCCACTCGTCACCATCGTCGTTCTCTACCTCATGCACCTCAAGCCGTACACCACCATGCACTGTCACCACCTCGCCATCTCACCACCGTGAACCATCACCGTATACTTCACGTGTGTGACGCCAACATGCACCTCCATTGTCCTCATCATCGTGTCTAATTCTAGCCGGATACAATCCCAACATCACCTCCGTTGTCCGCCGCCGTGAAGCACCACCACAGCAGCCCTCCCCCGCATCCCTTCTGTCGGCCCAACACCTCCCCGCCAATCGCTACCGTAAAGCACTCCCACAGCCGCTACCAGTCGTCGCCTCCTTCCCTTTGATCTCCATCTTCCCCCTATGACCACCACTGGTCCACCGCAGCCGACCGTTCCCTTCCTCCCCGTTCTAGTTGCCGTCGGAGACCAAAACCCCAAACCCTAATCGGGTTACAAGAAACTATGAATGTAAATGTGCATATAAACGTAAACAAGGAGTTCCCTTAGCATTGCGAAGCTTCCCGCTCTAAACCACCACGGAACAACTGATGTCGGCCTCCTTTCCCGGCGTCCCTCTCATCCTCTTTCTCGTTGCTGCCGCCGTGCACAAGCCTAGCCCGATTATGGCCTAAGGTTTGCTATAAGATTGCTTTTAAACCTCAATGGATTTACACTCTAGTCCTTGGGTTCCCTTTTTGTGTGTATTTATCCCAAACCACTCCTCTTTTGGCTAACCGGTCCTTTTAATTCCATGAACAAGGTTTTATGTGAAAACCCTCGCCAACTCTCTCATTTCAAGGGGCTCGGGTCACCTGTTAGTTTAAACAATCTGTATGTGGATTTTCGGGATGATACAAATTTACTGGTTTCTGGTAAAACAACACAATTTACGTAAATGTGCTGGTTTCTTTAATTTGTGCTACTTTTAATCAATTATTATGTGCCTAATTTAGTAGAATTTATTAAAAATAAAAATTTAAATCATCCATACACCAACAAAACGCTTATGCATCAAAATGTTGTTTTGTGCTAGTTTGATATACTAGTTTTGTTGTGCTGGTTTTGTTTGTGCTTGGTTAGCTAAGAAGAGCAAGTTACACAATTAACCATATTGTTTTGGTGTTGTTTTATAGTAAAACAACACAATTAATTGTTATGTTTGGTGTTGTTTTATCAGTTAATTGTGTTGTTTTACATGCAGCACAGTTAATTGTGCTGTTTTACTAGAAACCAACACATTTACGTAAAGTAGCACAATTTCATTAAGTGTCTATTTTGTTTTTACAAAAAAATATAGCAATACTATACTTGAATTAAAAGTAAAAAAAACGCTCGATTTTATGGTGTAGTTTTTTTAAAAAAATAAGATCGTATGAAAAAGTTATGTACGTTTAAAAAAAGTGGGGGAATTTGAAAACAAGTCAACAATTGTGGGTTTTCCAAGAATGTCCCTCCATCCCTTATTTTCCTACACTTAAATCTGTACCCTTGATCATCTAATTGAATGGATGAGATTGCTTCTTAAGCTTCTTAGCCAAATTGCACTTCTTAGGGTAACCATGCCATATATATATATATATATATATATATATATATATATATATATATATATATATATGTATTATATTGTCAACTTTGAGATTTATTTATTAAACCGGGTATTAATTGAGGTAGTATACCGCATTTGAATCACCATCAACACCAACTAGTCGTCATTTTTGCTTAATTCATACTCCACTCCACAATCATTTCATCTTGCCTTATACTCCACTCCTTGTGTCATGTCATCATAATGATGATGATTATGTCTAAATGCACACTCCACCCCATCTAATACTTATATATATATAAACATCCTGCATGATACGAACGTTGGTGATTATTTAGAAACAACTATAACAATAATTAGAAACTAAAAAGGTATGATCACATGTGGAGATAACAAACATGAAATAAAAACCTTAGTGTATACGGAAGATTATAAATCGTCTCTATTTGGTTTATTACGTCACTAGCATGAACATAATTTACAATTATGACTATACTTGTCTACACAAAATTAGTAGATACTTGAGTCCAACCAATAGTAACAACTTTATATATAAATCTCAACATAAAGTAAATGAACACTTTAAAAATTCTACGAGAGGACACATAAAATAATGGACCACCGACTTGGACATCTAACTCATACAACGAGATACCAACGTAACTAATTTACATTCAAACCTTCACCACCTTTATTATGGGCCTTATTCATGGCTCAATATACACACAAGAACATCCTCATTATTTGATTGAACTACATGACAAATAACACCTAATCTACAAGGAGTAACCAACCCCATTCATTTGCCATGGAACTATGAACTGAGTGAGTAACTAGACCAATGATGATGAATAATGATCCTTTGGAGGAAACCACAAGCAAAACCCACCCCCATCCCTTTTTACCCTTGTTCAAGGCATCATCATACCACCCCATCACCTCATTGTTGCTTCTCCTACACTTCACTCCAACCTCCATGCTCTTTAATGATGATCCATCATTTTCAGCAAGTTCTTACTCCATCCAACTAATATATATAGGACTGTATGGAAGAAAAACAAGAGCTTTGGTCTTGTTTTTCCCCTTCTCGGCACACACAAGCACACACTTACACACACACTTATCAAGGGTAAACATCAAAGAATCAAGGAGAAATCACACCTACTTGAGGATCGAAGGAACTTCCGAGAGGAGGAGTAGAAGAAATCGAGCAAGGGATCAAGGATCACCATCCATTTCTACACTAAAAATCGCCATTTTGTGGTATGGAATACTATAACACTCTACATATCTAAATCCTTGTTATTAAAGTGCAAGTTCATCTCTAAATACAAGAGTTTTACGTTAATCTTTAAACAAATGAGAACTAAACAAAGTGTTGGATTCGTTGGAACCAAAAATAGTAATATATATTTATAAATAGATAGATATATCGATTTGTATGCATACATGTGAATGTGTTTTGTATTGACAAATTCTATGTTAGGAATCAAATAACCTTTCCATGTGTACACGCAAGGCTTGCGACGATGTACCCCTTATACCCGAGCTACCCGATTGTGATACCCGCAAGACGACCCCAGCACCCTTATACTTGAATGCATTGGATTACTAATAATAAATGTACATAACTCAAATTAAGACATCAAAATTTGACAAATTACTTTACCTAGTAATTGGTCATTATTCAATACATATGAAATAATTTTACCAAATCTCATTATTGAGCAAATTAACCACTTAAGATCATTTTTCCAAATCTCATACGAATATGACAATATTCAAAAGACTTTTATTAAAATCAAATTTTAATTATGTCACATTTTATAAACTTCGTGTACTAACCTTAATCAAGCCACTCCTTCATTCCAAAGCTGTCAAATTCTTCTACTTATCTACAATTTACAAATTCTCATGAAATAAATATCCTTACATGCTAATTCATATTTAACTTGTTATCAAACCAGTTCTCATTTAATTGATTGGTATATAATTGTATGGGCGTTGAATTAATTTCCACAAAAAATTCTATTATAGGTCAAGTTCATTAATCAACGTTTTAGAAACACTGTGTATTTTAGGCTAACAAGAAGTATATTAGACTAATTGAGTGTCAAATTAATAAAAATCTGTAAGACCCCAACCCGATCTAGGGCTGACGTTTCACTTATACAGTAATCAAAATTCAAAATATCAATCCATTAATAATAAAACGTTTACATTTAATGAAATAACGTACAAAACTTTACAATTATGATTAATGAAAAACTCTTGATCTTTATTATCTCGAGCCCTCTTGCCAAGTCTTCCCAAAAAGCCCTGCAACCTAACGTGCATAACAGGAAGAATGTACGTCTTGCCTTATACTCCACTCCTTGTGTCATGTCATCATAATGATGATGATTATGTCTAGATGCACACTCCACCCCATCTAATACTTATATATATATATATAAACGTCCTGCATGATACGAACCTTGGTGATTATTTATAAACAACTAGAACAATAATTAGAAACTAAAAAGGTATGATCACATGTGGAGATAACAAACAATATTAAATAAAAACCTTAGTGTATACGGAAGATTATAAATCGTCTCTATTTGGTTTATTACGTCACTAGCACGAACATAATTTACAATTATGACTATACTTGTCTACACAAAATTAGTAGATACTTGAGTCCAACCAATAGTAACAACTTTATATATAAATCTCAACATAAAGTAAATGAACACTTTAAAAATTCTACGAGAGGACACATAAAATAATGGACCACCGACTTGGACATCTAACTCATACAACGAGATACCAACGTAACTAATTTACATTCAAACCTTCACCACCTTTATTATGGGCCTTATTCATGGCTCAATATACACACAAGAACATCCTCATTATTTGATTGAACTACATTACAAATAACACCTAATCTACAAGGAGTAACCAACCCCATTCATTTGCCATGGAACTATGAACTGAGTGAGTAACTAGACCAATGATGATGAATAATGATCCTTTGGAGGAAACCACAAGCAAAACCCACCCCCATCCCTATTTACCCTTGTTCAAGGCATCATCAAACCACCCCATCATCTCATTGTTGCTTCTCCTACACTTCACTCCAACCTCCATGCTCTTTAATGATGATCCATCATTTTCACCAAGTTCTTACTCCATCCAACTAATATATATAGGACTGTATGGAAGAAAAACAAGAGCTTTGCTCTTGTTTTTCCCCTTCTTGGCACACACAAGCACACACTTACACACACACTTATCAAGGGTAAACATCAAAGAATCAAGGAGAAATCACACCTACTTGAGGATCGAAGGAACTTCCGAGAGGAGGAGTAGAAGAAATCGAGCAAGGGATCAAGGATCACCATCCATTTCTACACTAAAAATCGCCATTTTGTGGTATGGAATACTATAACACTCTACATATCTAAATCCTTGTTATTAAAGTGCAAGTTCATCTCTAAATACAAGAGTTTTACGTTAATCTTTAAACAAATGAGAACTAAACAAAGTGTTGGATTCGTTGGAACCAAAAATTGTAATATATATTTATATATAGATAGATATATCGATTTGTATGCATACATGTGAATGTGTTTTGTATTGACAAATTCTATGTTAGGAATCAAATAACCTTTCCATGTGTACACGCAAGGCTTGCGACGATGTACCCCTTATACCCGAGCTACCCGATTGTGATACCCGCAAGACGACCCCAGCACCCTTATACTTGAATGCATTGGATTACTAATAATAAATGTACATAACTCAAATTAAGACATCAAAATTTCACAAATTACTTTACCTGGTAATTGGTCATCATTCAATACATATGAAATAATTTTACCAAATCTCATTATTGAGCAAATTAACCACTTAAGATCATTTTTCCAAATCTCATACGAATATGACAATATTCAAAAGACTTTTATTAAAATCAAATTTTAATTATGTCACATTTTATAAACTTCGTGTACTAACCTTAATCAAGCCACTCCTTCATTCCAAAGCTGTCAAATTCTTCTACTTATCTACAATTTACAAATTCTCATGAAATAAATATCCTTACATGCTAATTCATATTTAACTTGTTATCAAACCAGTTCTCATTTAATTGATTGGTATATAATTGTATGGGCGTTGAATTAATTTCCACAAAAAATTCTATTATAGGTCAAGTTCATTAATCAACGTTTTAGAAACACTGTGTATTTTAGGCTAACAAGAAGTATATTAGACTAATTGAGTGTCAAATTAATAAAAATCTGTAAGACCCCAACCCGATCTAGGGCTGACATTTCACTTATACAGTAATCAAAATTCAAAATATCAATCCATTAATAATAAAACGTTTACATTTAATGAAATAACGTACAAAACATTACAATTATGATTAATGAAAAACTCTTGATCTTTATTATCTCGAGCCCTCTTGCCAAGTCTTCCCAAAAAGCCCTGCAACCTAACGTACATAACAGGAAGAATGTACGTCTTGCCTTATACTCCACTCCTTGTGTCATGTCATCATAATGATGATGATTATGTCTAGATGCACACTCCACCCCATCTAATACTTATATATATATATATAAACGTCCTGCATGATACGAACCTTGGTGATTATTTATAAACAACTAGAACAATAATTAGAAACTAAAAAGGTATGATCACATGTGGAGATAACAAACAATATGAAATAAAAACCTTAGTGTATACGGAAGATTATAAATCGTCTCTATTTGGTTTATTACGTCACTAGCACGAACATAATTTACAATTATGACTATACTTGTCTACACAAAATTAGTAGATACTTGAGTCCAACCAATAGTAACAACTTTATATATAAATCTCAACATAAAGTAAATGAACACTTTAAAAATTCTACGAGAGGACACATAAAATAATGGACCACCGACTTGGACATCTAACTCATACAACGAGATACCAACGTAACTAATTTACATTCAAACCTTCACCACCTTTATTATGGGCCTTATTCATGGCTCAATATACACACAAGAACATCCTCATTATTTGATTGAACTACATTACAAATAACACCTAATCTACAAGGAGTAACCAACCCCATTCATTTGCCATGGAACTATGAACTGAGTGAGTAACTAGACCAATGATGATGAATAATGATCCTTTGGAGGAAACCAAAAGCAAAACCCACCCCCATCCCTCTTTACCCTAGTTCAAGGCATCATCAAACCACCCCATCACCTCATTGTTGCTTCTCCTACACTTCACTCCAACCTCCATGCTCTTTAATGATGATCCATCATTTTCACCAAGTTCTTACTCCATCCAACTAATATATATAGGACTGTATGGAAGAAAAACAAGAGCTTTGGTCTTGTTTTTCCCCTTCTCGGCACACACAAGCACACACTTACACACACACTTATCAAGGGTAAACATCAAAGAATCAAGGAGAAATCACACCTACTTGAGGATCGAAGGAACTTCCGAGAGGAGGAGTAGAAGAAATCGAGCAAGGGATCAAGGATCACCATCCATTTCTACACTAAAAATCGCCATTTTGTGGTATGGAATACTATAACACTCTACATATCTAAATCCTTGTTATTAAAGTGCACATCTCTAAATACAAGAGTTTTACGTTAATCTTTAAACAAATGAGAACTAAACAAAATGTTGGATTCGTTGGAACCAAAAATTGTAATATATATTTATATATAGATAGATATATCGATTTGTATGCATACATGTGAATGTGTTTTGTATTGACAAATTCTATGTTAGGAATCAAATAACCTTTCCATGTGTACACGCAAGGCTTGCGACGATGTACCCCTTATACCCGAGCTACCCGATTGTGATACCCGCAAGACGACCCAGCACCCTTATACTTGAATGCATTGGATTACTAATAATAAATGTACATAACTCAAATTAAGACATCAAAATTTCACAAATTACTTTACCTGGTAATTGGTCATTATTCAATACATATGAAATAATTTTACCAAATCTCATTATTGAGCAATATAACCACTTAAGATCATTTTTCCAAATCTCATACGAATATGAAAATATTCAAAAGACTTTTATTAAAATCAAATTTTAATTATGTCACATTTTATAAACTTCGTGTACTAACCTTAATCAAGCCACTCCTTCATTCCAAAGCTGTCAAATTCTTCTACTTATCTACAATTTACAAATTCTCATGAAATAAATATCCTTACATGCTAATTCATATTTAACTTGTTATCAAACCAGTTCTCATTTAATTGATTGGTATATAATTGTATGGGCGTTGAATTAATTTCCACAAAAAATTCTATTATAGGTCAAGTTCATTAATCAACGTTTTAGAAACACTGTGTATTTTAGGCTAACAAGAAGTATATTAGACTAATTGAGTGTCAAATTAATAAAAATCTGTAAGACCCCAACCCGATCTAGGGCTGACGTTTCACTTATACAGTAATCAAAATTCAAAATATCAATCCATTAATAATAAAACGTTTACATTTAATGAAATAACGTACAAAACATTACAATTATGATTAATGAAAAACTCTTGATCTTTATTATCTCGAGCCCTCTTGCCAAGTCTTCCCAAAAAGCCCTGCAACCTAACGTACATAACAGGAAGAATGTACGTCTTGCCTTATACTCCACTCCTTGTGTCATGACATCATAATGATGATGATTATGTCTAGATGCACACTCCACCCCATCTAATACTTATATATATATATATATATATATATATATATAAACGTCCTGCATGATACTAACATTGGTGATTATTTATAAACAACTAGAACAATAATTAGAAACTAAAAAGGTATGATCACATGTGGAGATAACAAACAATATGAAATAAAAACCTTAGTGTATACGGAAGATTATAAATCGTCTCTATTTGGTTTATTACGTCACTAGAACGAACATAATTTACAATTATGACTATACTTGTCTACACAAAATTAGTAGATACTTGAGTCCAACCAATAGTAACAACTTTATATATAAATCTCAACATAAAGTAAATGAACACTTTAAAAATTCTACGAGAGGACAAATAAAATAATGGACCACCGACTTGGACATCTAACTCATACAACGAGATACCAACGTAACTAATTTACATTCAAACCTTCACCACCTTTATTATTGCCCTTTTTCATGGCTCAATATACACACAAGAACATCCTCATTATTTGATTGAACTACATTACAAATAACACCTAATCTACAAGGAGTAACCAACCCCATTCATTTGCCTTGGAACTATGAACTGAGTGAGTAACTAGACCAATGATGATGAATAATGATCCTTTGGAGGAAACCACAAGCAAAACCCACCCCCATCCCTCTTTACCCTTGTTCAAGGCATCATCATACCACCCCATCACCTCATTGTTGCTTCTCCTACACTTCACTCCAACCTCCATGCTCTTTAATGATGATCCATCATTTTCACCAAGTTCTTACTCCATCCAACTAATATATATAGGACTGTATGGAAGAAAAACAAGAGATTTGCTCTTGTTTTTCCCCTTCTCGGCACACACAAGCACACACTTACACACACACTTATCAAGGGTAAACATCAAAGAATCAAGGAGAAATCACCCCTACTTGAGGATCGAAGGAACTTCCGAGAGGAGGAGTAGAAGAAATCGAGCAAGGGATCAAGGATCACCATCCATTTCTACACTAAAAATCGCCATTTTGTGGTATGGAATACTATAACACTCTACATATCTAAATCCTTGTTATTAAAGTGCAACTTCATCTCTAAATACAAGAGTTTTACGTTAATCTTTAAACAAATGAGAACTAAACAAAGTGTTGGATTCTTTGGAACAAAAAATAGTAATATATATTTATATACAGATAGATATATCGATTTGTATGCATACATGTGAATGTGTTTTGTATTGACAAATTCTATGTTAGGAATCAAATAACCTTTCCATGTGTACACGCAAGGCTTGCGACGATGTACCCCTTATACCCGAGCTACCCGATTGTGATACCCGCAAGACGACCCCAGCACCCTTATACTTGAATGCATTGGATTACTAATAATAAATGTACATAACTCAAATTAAGACATCAAAATTTCACAAATTACTTTACCTAGTAATTGGTCATTATTCAATACATATGAAATAATTTTACCAAATCTCATTATTGAGCAAATTAACCACTTAAGATCATTTTTCCAAATCTCATACGAATATGACAATATTCAAAAGACTTTTATTAAAATCAAATTTTAATTATGTCACATTTTATAAACTTCGTGTACTAACCTTAATCAAGCCACTCCTTCATTCCAAAGATGTCAAATTCTTCTACTTATCTACAATTTACAAATTCTCATGAAATAAATATCCTTACATGCTAATTCATATTTAACTTGTTATCAAACCAGTTCTCATTTAATTGATTGGTATATAATTGTATGGGCGTTGACTTAATTTCCACAAAAAATTCTATTATAGGTCAAGTTCATTAATCAGCGTTTTAGAAACACTGTGTATTTTAGGCTAACAAGAAGTATATTAGACTAATTGAGTGTCAAGGTAATAAAAATCTATAAGACCCCAGCCCGATCTAGGGCTGACGTGTCACTTATACAGTAATCAAAATTCAAAACATCAATCCATTAATAATAAAACGTTTACATTTAATGAAATAACGTACAAAACATTACAATTATGATTAATGAAAAACTCTTGATCTTTATTATCTCGAGCCCTTATACCAAGTCTTCCCAAAAAGCCCTGCAACCTAACGTACATAACAGGAAGAATGTACGTCTTGCCTTATACTCCACTCCTTGTGTCATGTCATCATAATGATGATGATTATGTCTAGATGCACACTCCACCCCATCTAATACTTATATATATATATATATAAACGTCCTGCATGATACGAACCTTGGTGATTATTTATAAACAACTAGAACAATAATTAGAAACTAAAAAGGTATGATCACATGTGGAGATAACAAACAATATGAAATAAAAACCTTAGTGTATACGGAAGATTATAAATCGTCTCTATTTGGTTTATTACGTCACTAGCACGAACATAATTTACAATTATGACTATACTTGTCTACACAAAATTAGTAGATACTTGAGTCCAACCAATAGTAACAACTTTATATATAAATCTCAACATAAAGTAAATGAACACTTTAAAAATTCTACGAGAGGACACATAAAATAATGGACCACCGACTTGGACATCTAACTCATACAACGAGATACCAACATAACTAATTTACATTCAAACCTTCACCACCTTTATTATGGGCCTTATTCATGGCTCAATATACACACAAGAACATCCTCATTATTTGATTGAACTACATTACAAATAACACCTAATCTACAAGGAGTAACCAACCCCATTCATTTGCCATGGAACTATGAACTGAGTGAGTAACTAGACCAATGATGATGAATAATGATCCTTTGGAGGAAACCACAAGCAAAACCCACCCCCATCCCTCTTTACCCTTGTTCAAGGCATCATCATACCACCCCATCACCTCATTGTTGCTTCTCCTACACTTCACTCCAACCTCCATGCTCTTTAATGATGATCCATCATTTTCACCAAGTTCTTACTCCATCCAACTAATATATATAGGACTGTATGGAAGAAAAACAAGAGATTTGTCCTTGTTTTTCCCCTTCTCGGCACACACAAGCACACACTTACACACACACTTATCAAGGGTAAACATCAAAGAATCAAGGAGAAATCACACCTACTTGAGGATCGAAGGAACTTCCGAGAGGAGGAGTAGAAGAAATCGAGCAAGGGATCAAGGATCACCATCCATTTCTACACTAAAAATCGCCATTTTGTGGTATGGAATACTATAACACTCTACATATCTAAATCCTTGTTATTAAAGTGCAAGTTCATCTCTAAATACAAGAGTTTTACGTTAATCTTAAAACAAATGAGAACTAAACAAAGTGTTGGATTCGTTGGAACCAAAAATAGTAATATATATTTATATATAGATAGATATATCGATTTGTATGCATACATGTGAATGTATTTTGTATTGACAAATTCTATGTTAGGAATCAAATAACCTTTCCATGTGTACACGCAAGGCTTGCGACGATGTACCCCTTATACCCGAGCTACCCGATTGTGATACCCGCAAGACGACCCCAGCACCCTTATACTTGAATGCATTGGACTACTAATAATAAATGTACATAACTCAAATTAAGACATTAAAATTTCACAAATTACTTTACCTAGTAATTGGTCATTATTCAATACATATGAAATAATTTTACCAAATCTCATTATTGAGCAAATTTACCACTTAAGATCATTTTTCCAAATCTCATACGAATATGACAATATTCAAAAGACTTTTATTAAAATCAAATTTTAATTATGTCGCATTTTATAAACTTCGTGTACTAACCTTAATCAAGCCACTCCTTAATTCCAAAGCTGTCAAATTCTTCTACTTATCTATAATTTACAAATTCTCATGAAATAAATATCCTTACATGCTAATTCATATTTAACTTGTTATCAAACCAGTTCTCATTTAATTGATTGGTGTATAATTGTATGGGTGTTGAATTAATTTCAACAAAAAATTCTATTTTAGGTCAAGTTCATTAATCAGCGTTTTAGAAACATTATGTATTTTAGGCTAACAAGAAGTATATTAGACTAATTGAGTGTCAAGGTAATAAAAATCTGTAAGACCCCAGCCCGATCTAGGGCTGACGTGTCACTTATACAGTAATCAAAATTCAAAACATCAATCCATTAATAATAAAACGTTTACATTTAATGAAATAACGTACAAAACATTACAATTATGATTAATGAAAAACTCTTGATCTTTATTATCTCGAGCCCTTATACCAAGTCTTCCCAAAAAGCCCTGCAACCTAACGTACATAACAGGAAGAATGTACGTCTTGCCTTATACTCCACTCCTTGTGTCATGTCATCATAATGATGATGATTATGTCTAGATGCACACTCCACCCCATCTAATACTTATATATATATATATAAACGTCCTGCATGATACGAACCTTGGTGATTATTTATAAACAACTAGAACAATAATTAGAAACTAAAAAGGTATGATCACATGTGGAGATAACAAACAAAATGAAATAAAAACCTTAGTGTATACGGAAGATTATAAATCGTCTCTATTTGGTTTATTACGTCACTAGCACGAACATAATTTACAATTATGACTATACTTGTCTACACAAAATTAGTAGATACTTGAGTCCAACCAATAGTAACAACTTTATATATAAATGTTAACGTAAAGTAAATGAACACTTTAAAAATTCTACGAGAGGACACATAAAATAATGGACCACCGACTTGGACATCTAACTCATACAACGAGATACCAACGTAACTAATTTACATTCAAACCTTCACCACCTTTATTATGGGCCTTATTCATGGCTCAATATACACACAAGAACATCCTCATTATTTGATTGAACTACATTACAAATAACACCTAATCTACAAGGAGTAACCAACCCCATTCATTTGCCATGGAACTATGAACTGAGTGAGTAACTAGACCAATGATGATGAATAATGATCCTTTAGAGGAAACCACAAGCAAAACCCACCCCCATCCCTCTTTACCCTTGTTCAAGGCATCATCAAACCACCCCATCATCTCATTGTTGCTTCTCCTACACTTCACTCCAACCTCCATGCTCTTTAATGATGATCCATCATTTTCACCAAGTTCTTACTCCATCCAACTAATATATATAGGATTGTATGGAAGAAAAACAAGAGCTTTGCTCTTGTTTTTCCCCTTCTCGGCACACACAAGCACACACTTACACACACACTTATCAAGGGTAAACATCAAAGAATCAAGGAGAAATCACACCTACTTGAGGATCGAAGGAACTTCCGAGAGGAGGAGTAGAAGAAATCGAGCAAGGGATCAAGGATCACCATCCATTTCTACACTAAAAACGCCATTTTGTGGTATGGAATACTATAACACTCTACATATCTAAATCCTTGTTATTAAAGTGCAAGTTCATCTCTAAATACAAGAGTTTTACGTTAATCTTTAAACAAATGAGAACTAAACAAAGTGTTGGATTCTTTGGAACAAAAAATAGTAATATATATTTATATATAGATAGATATATAGATTTGTATGCATACATGTGAATGTGTTTTGTATTGACAAATTCTATGTTAGGAATCAAATAACCTTTCCATGTGTACACGCAAGGCTTGCGACGATGTACCCCTTATACCCGAGCTACCCGATTGTGATACCCGCAAGACGACCCCAGTACCCTTATACTTGAATGCATTGGACTACTAATAATAAATGTACATAACTCAAATTAAGACATCAAAATTTCACAAATTACTTTACCTAGTAATTGGTCATTATTCAATACATATGAAATAATTTTACCAAATCTCATTATTGAGCAAATTAACCACTTAAGATCATTTTTCCAAATCTCATACGAATATGACAATATTCAAAAGACTTTTATTAAAATCAAATTTTAATTATGTCACATTTTATAAACTTCGTGTACTAACCTTAATCAAGCCACTCCTTAATTCCAAAGCTGTCAAATTCTTCTACTTATCTACAATTTACAAATTCTCATGAAATAAATATCCTTACATGCTAATTCATATTTAACTTGTTATCAATCCAGTTCTCATTTAATTGATTGGTATATAATTGTATGGGTGTTGAATTAATTTCCACAAAAAATTCTATTTTAGGTCAAGTTCATTAATCAGCGTTTTAGAAACATTGTGTATTTTAGGCTAACAAGAAGTATATTAGACTAATTGAGTGTCAAGGTAATAAAAATCTATAAGACCCCAGCCCGATCTAGGGCTGACGTGTCACTTATACAGTAATCAAAATTCAAAACATCAATCCATTAATAATAAAACGTTTACATTTAATGAAATAACGTACAAAACATTACAATTATGATTAATGAAAAACTCTTGATCTTTATTATCTCGAGCCCTTATACCAAGTCTTCCCAAAAAGCCCTGCAACCTAACGTACATAACAGGAAGAATGTACGTCTTGCCTTATACTCCACTCCTTGTGTCATGTCATCATAATGATGATGATTATGTCTAGATGCACACTCCACCCCATCTAATACTTATATATATATAAACATCCTGCATGATACGAACGTTGGTGATTATTTATAAACAACTAGAACAATAATTAGAAACTAAAAAGGTATGATCACATGTGAAGATAACAAACAATATGAAATAAAAACCTTAGTGTATACGGAAGATTATAAATCGTCTCTATTCGGTTTATTACGTCACTAGCACGAACATAATTTACAATTATGACTATACTTGTCTACACAAAATTAGTAGATACTTGAGTCCAACCAATAGTAACATCTTTATATATAAATCTCAACATAAAGTAAATGAACACTTTAAAAATTCTACGAGAGGACAAATAAAATAATGGACCACCGACTTGGACATCTAACTCATACAACGAGATACCAACGTAACTAATTTACATTCAAACCTTCACCACCTTTATTATGGGCCTTATTCATGGCTCAATATACACACAAGAACATCCTCATTATTTGATTGAACTACATTACAAATAACACCTAATCTACAAGGAGTAACCAACCCATTCATTTGCCATGGAACTATGAACTGAGTGAGTAACTAGACCAATGATGATGAATAATGATCCTTTGGAGGAAACCACAAGCAAAACCCACCCCCATCCCTCTTTTCCCTTGTTTAACGCATCATCATACCACCCCATCACCTCATTGTTGCTTCTCCTACACTTCACTCCAACCTCCATGCTCTTTAATGATGATCCATCATTTTCACCAAGTTCTTACTCCATCCAACTAATATATATAGGACTGTATGGAAGAAAAACAAGAGATTTGCTCTTGTTTTTCCCCTCCTCGGCACCCACAAGCAAACACTTACACACACACTTATCAAGGGTAAACATCAAAGAATCAAGGAGAAATCACACCTACTTGAGGATCGAAGGAACTTCCGAGAGGAGGAGTAGAAGAAATCGAGCAAGGGATCAAGGATCACCATCCATTTCTACACTAAAAATCGCCATTTTGTGGTATGGAATACTATAACACTCTACATATCTAAATCCTTGTTATTAAAGTGCAAGTTCATCTCTAAATACAAGAGTTTTACGTTAATCTTTAAACAAATGAGAACTAAACAAAGTGTTGGATTCGTTGGAACAAAAAATAGTAATATATATTTATATATAGATAGATATATCGATTTGTATGCATACATGTGAATGTGTTTTGTATTGACAAATTCTATGTTAGGAATCAAATAACCTTTCCATGTGTACACGCAAGGCTTGCGACGATGTACCCCTTATACCCGAGCTACCCGATTGTGATACCCGCAAGACGACCCCAGCACCCTTATACTTGAATGCATTGGACTACTAATAATAAATGTACATAACTCAAATTAAGACATCAAAATTTCACAAATTACTTTACCTAGTAATTGGTCATTATTCAATACATATGAAATAATTTTACCAAATCTCATTATTGAGCAAATTAACCACTTAAGATCATTTTTCCAAATCTCATACGAATATGACAATATTCAAAAGACTTTTATTAAAATCAAATTTTAATTATGTCACATTTTATAAACTTCGTGTACTAACCTTAATCAAGCCACTCCTTAATTCCAAAGCTGTCAAATTCTTCTACTTATCTACAATTTACAAATTCTCATGAAATAAATATCCTTACATGCTAATTCATATTTAACTTGTTATCAAACCAGTTCTCATTTAATTGATTGGTATATAATTGTATGGGTGTTGAATTAATTTCCACAAAAAATTCTATTTTAGGTCAAGTTCATTAATCAGCGTTTTAGAAACATTGTGTATTTTAGGCTAACAAGAAGTATATTAGACTAATTGAGTGTCAAGGTAATAAAAATCTATAAGACCCCAGCCCGATCTAGGGCTGACGTGTCACTTATACAGTAATCAAAATTCAAAACATCAATCCATTAATAATAAAACGTTTACATTTAATGAAATAACGTACAAAACATTACAATTATGATTAATGAAAAACTCTTGATCTTTATTATCTCGAGCCCTTATACCAAGTCTTCCCAAAAAGCCCTGCAACCTAACGTACATAACAGGAAGAATGTACGTCTTGCCTTATACTCCACTCCTTGTGTCATGTCATCATAATGATGATGATTATGTCTAGATGCACACTCCACCCCATCTAATACTTATATATATATAAACATCCTGCATGATACGAACGTTGGTGATTATTTATAAACAACTAGAACAATAATTAGAAACTAAAAAGGTATGATCACATGTGAAGATAACAAACAATATGAAATAAAAACCTTAGTGTATACGGAAGATTATAAATCGTCTCTATTTGGTTTATTACGTCACTAGCACGAACATAATTTACAATTATGACTATACTTGTCTACACAAAATTAGTAGATACTTGAGTCCAACCAATAGTAACAACTTTATATATAAATCTCAACATAAAGTAAATGAACACTTTAAAAATTCTACGAGAGGACACATAAAATAATGGACCACCGACTTGGACATCTAACTCATACAACGAGATACCAACGTAACTAATTTACATTCAAACCTTCACCACCTTTATTATGGGCCTTATTCATGGCTCAATATACACACAAGAACATCCTCATTATTTGATTGAACTACATTACAAATAACACCTAATCTACAAGGAGTAACCAACCCCATTCATTTGCCATGGAACTATGAACTGAGTGAGTAACTAGACCAATGATGATGAATAATGATCCTTTGGAGGAAACCACAAGCAAAACCCACCCCCATCCCTCTTTTCCCTTGTTCAAGGCATCATCATACCACCCCATCACCTCATTGTTGCTTCTCCTACACTTCACTCCAACCTCCATGCTCTTTAATAATGATCCATCATTTTCACCAAGTTCTTACTCCATCCAACTAATATATATAGGACTGTATGGAAGAAAAACAAGAGATTTGCTCTTGTTTTCCCCTCCTCGGCACCCACAAGCACACACTTACACACACACTTATCAAGGGTAAACATCAAAGAATCAAGGAGAAATCACACCTACTTGAGGATCGAAGGAACTTCCGAGAGGAGGAGTAGAAGAAATCGAGCAATGGATCAAGGATCACCATCCATTTCTACACTAAAAATCGCCATTTTGTGGTATGGAATACTATAACACTCTACATATCTAAATCCTTGTTATTAAAGTGCAAGTTCGTCTCTAAATTCAAGAGTTTTACGTTAATCTTTAAACAAATGAGAAATAAACAAAGTGTTGGATTCGTTGGAACAAAAAATAGTAATATATATTTATATATAGATAGATATATCGATTTGTATGCATACATGTGAATGTGTTTTGTATTGACAAATTCTATGTTAGGAATCAAATAACCTTTCCATGTGTACACGCAAGGCTTTCGACGATGTACCCCTTATACCCGAGCTACCCGATTGTGATACCCGCAAGACGACCCCAGCACCCTTATACTTGAATGCATTGGACTACTAATAATAAATGTACATAACTCAAATTAAGACATCAAAATTTCACAAATTACTTTACCTAGTAATTGGTCATTATTCAATACATATGAAATAATTTTACCAAATCTCATTATTGAGCAAATTAACCACTTTAGATCATTTTTCCAAATCTCATACGAATATGACAATATTTAAAAGACTTTTATTAAAATCAAATTTTAATTATGTCACATTTTATAAACTTCGTGTACTAACCTTAATCAAGCCACTCCTTCATTCCAAAGCTGTCAAATTCTTCTACTTATCTACAATTTACAAATTCTCATGAAATATATATCCTTACATGCTAATTCATATTTAACTTGTTATCAAACAAGTTCTCATTTAATTGATTGGTATATAATTGTATGGGTGTTGAATTAATTTCCACAAAAAATTCTATTTTAGGTCAAGTTCATTAATCAGCGTTTTAGAAACACTGTGTATTTTAGGCTAACAAGAAGTATATTAGACTAATTGAGTGTCAAGGTAATAAAAATCTGTAAGACCCCAGCCCGATCTAGGGCTGACGTGTCACTTATACAGTAATCAAAATTCAAAACATCAATCCATTAATAATAAAACGTTTACATTTAATGAAATAACGTACAAAACATTACAATTATGATTAATGAAAAACTCTTGATCTTTATTATCTCGAGCCCTTATACCAAGTCTTCCCAAAAAGCCCTGCAACCTAACGTACATAACAGGAAGAATGTACGTCTGAGTAAACTTGGTTTTACTTGAGTGGGACACAACTATACAATATGCAACAACTTAAAGTATCTATCATACAATATATACATACACATTCATTAAACACATTCGGTGAGTCACATTCAGTAGTTCAGTGCGTCATATTCAGTAGTTCACATTCAGTGAGTCACATAACACGTTCAGTAGTTCAGTGCATCACATACAGTTTTTCAATGCGTCACATTTTGATATGTCGCAATCAGTAGTTCAATGCATCAATATCAGTAATTGCTAATATATTTGTACTATATAATAAATAAAAATAATATGGGACACTTGACAGTCTATTTTCTGGTTTTCCCGGCTAATGCCCATTTACCCATTTTCCCTTTTCACGCGGATCTGTTTAATCCGATTACCTTTTTAATGTGAAAACCCTAATTGTGTTCTTCATTCACCTCCTCCATATCGCCCTCTCTTGACTCTTCACAATCAAACCCTAATTCATCTTCCTCCGTCTCTGCCATTTCTCTCCATTTCGCAAAGAATGTATCAATCGTTCATCATCGCAAACCCTAATCACGATCAACAATTGAAGATTTCTGAACAGGTTAGTTTACTTGGCTTCAAACACAAGATTTGAGTTTCAAATAGGTTCACTACAAAATTGGCACATACATTTCGTTGATTTTCTTCTTTAATTGATTTGATGTACAACCTACAGGACGCATAATTATCTTCCGACACAAACTCACGCCATCGCCATCGCCATCGCCATCGCCATCGCCATCGCCATCGCTACCGGCCACCTCTTTCATTCACTTTGGATTCAGATTCAGATTCTTTCTCTTCTGCCGCACTCTCTGTTGTTTAGGGAAATGTACTATTTATATTTAAGATTTATGAGACCAAATCATCGAAACCTCAAATCCAACATAATTTTGTTTGTCAAAGGACACTCTAAACTTATGTACCAATACGAACCCTAAACTGTGACAAATTTGTCAACAGATTTGAAGGTACCCACCACCTTTTCATTGAGTTTTGACATATATGTATAGTTTAACAAGGTCTCATTATGACATTATCCTTATTTTGTGTTGTTATTTGTTACCAAGATTCCGTATTATGTTTACATATTAATTTACATATGAAAAAACTCCAATCAAAAAGTAATAACAAGTTAGTGATGTGTAAAAAATTGATTGTTTAAAAGTGTAGTGGTAATCTTTCTACTTGGGGGTGGTTGATGTCGGTTTTCAAAGTGATTGTATGACTTAATGAATCATAATCATGTAATCAGATGATCACTTGATTGGATGATGTTGGTAACCAAGTGTAGAGTATTCTTTGTACCGTAATCTCTCTGAAAATATAGTTTTTTTGTTTGGGATTATTGTTTATGTATATGAAGCTAGCACCAAAAGGAGGAGATGCTTTGACAATAATTGTGATTCCTGTCGATGTCCGGAAACCAATAGCAATATTAGATAAAACAAAAGTTAGAGATGGAAGTTGCTACCGGGAAACCACATTCTGAAACTGTGAAATCACTCGGGATAAAAAACCGGAAAAGTCATCGAGAAAATCTATCGTTTTGTGGTGGCAACGGTACAAGTTGTTGCATATTCATTTAGATTGTGTCTAAGCTTCTAAATCAAAACTTGATTGTTTGTTTTAGTCTTATGAGTTTTTTTGTTCATTTTGCAGGTTATCTAAAAAAACTACTTACACCTTTGACTTACATCCCCAAATTCACGGATTTTGAATCCCTTTGACTTACACCCCCAAGTTCACGCCTTTTGAATCCAATTTAACTACTCACGCCAAGAAAATTGCAGCCCCAAAATTCAGATTGTACTTTGAAGTGTGGATAAAATTTTGAATTCTCTTTCAGATTCAATTCGGTTTTATCTGCATCTAACAACTTTGGCAAACAAATAGGCCCCATGGATCGCTTTATAAGCATTATGTGTTTCTTCAATACTCTGTACTTCTTCTTTGTTTGGCGATTGTTTTCAAGTTCCTCCTACCGGCATTGAAGTTCTTCATCTTCAGAATTCAGGTCCGTTTTTATTTCATCGATGCTTATGTTGTGTTAATTTTTAATTAGGCTATGTAATTATTTGGGTTAATTTGTAATTAGACTTCAGCATTGCTAATTTGTTATCCATCGATTGCTTGTTAGTTTATGTTACAACTGTCCATATTTTTTTACCACTGTTAATTGGTTTTTTCATGTTTATATGATTGATTGTTCATGTTTTTTTTTTCTTTTTTGATCTGTCATATGTTTACTTTTTGCACCAAATATGAGATGGTAGGTCTGTACATTACTTTAAAATTGAACTAAACTGGAACCAAAAAATGATAGTTTTAAACAGAAAATCAGTTTGATATGTTTCAAGAACCATATTTGTTATCAAAGGATTTTGAAATTTTGTTTCACTATTATTTCAAGCTTTTAGGCCCTCATTTTGTAAATGGGTTCTCTTTTATTTCAACTGTCTAATTACAATTGTATATGCTATTATAGAATCCTTACTAAATTTAGCAAGTAGAAACTTTATTTTTTTTTCCTTTGTTAAGCTTGAATTAGAAACTTTATATTTTGAATGCTTGCATATTCTACATGAGACAAATTTAAAAGTCGATTAAGAGTTCATATTTAATTCATGACTTTTTTAGTACATGAGAAAATTTCAACTTAATTGTAGTGCATTTCAAGCTAATTTAATATTTACCTCAAGGAGCGGAGTGTTGTAGTCGGGACATGATCTATCATATGTTTACTTTTTGCACCAAATATGAGGATTGCAATTTGGCATCTGACTGCAGTACCATTTCATTTTTAAATGAGATTGTCTTCTATCTGTTGATATAAATTGAATGCCATTTTCAGCTTTATCTGTTTGTGATCTTCATATATCTACAAACTCAGATTAATGCTCATGGCTGCAGGCACTTAGTCATTGAGAGCTTGTACTTTACAAGTTATGTTATTGGGCCAACAGCTAGCAGATTAGAATTTTATCCAACATTGTGACCCATAGTTTGTGTTTTTATCTGTGTGGGTTTAGGCCAACAGCTAGCAGACTAGCAGTTTAAAATTTGATCCAAAGTTTGTTTGTTTTTTTTTTTTTTCTGTTTTTTGTTTTTTTATCTGTGGGCTTGGGTGAATAACTAGCAGACTATCAGTTTAGACTTTGACCCAACATTAGAACCTAAAGTTTGTGTTTTTTTTATCTGTGTGGGCTTGGGCCAACAGCTAGCTGACTAGCAGTTTAGAATTTGACCCAAGCTTGTTTGTTTGTTTAGATTATCTCACTCACAGAAAATAGTTCAGGTTAGTTTATAATTTAAAATTATAGGTTTGACTTCTAAAAGTCTAAACGTGTACATTGTTATGCAGCATGATCATATATAGAAAAATGGCATGATCAATTACTTTGGTTTTTGAGGACCATTAATATTTTAGTAAGTCTGAATATACTCAATCCATTGAACATGCTGATGTAGAGTCGCATAATGAAAATATTATGTTTCCTATGGTTGACTTTTAAATCCCTATTTTTGTGTTAAACAATCTTAAAAAAAATAATAAAAAAAACTCTAATGCATAACTTCTTTTTCCAGCTTTATTATGGGTTCAACGTGTTTATTAAATTGTTAACTATTTTTTATACTCACGTACAAATTAATGGATTCAAAAAATACTGCTTTCATTACTGAGTTGATTTGTTAAAAGATGACTACACGCTCAATGTTCGGACCATCCGTTTGTGGAAACAAGCTTCAAACTCAGACCCGGCGAAAACTTTTCGCATTGAAATAATTTTAATGGATGAACATGTATTTTACAATTATTAAACACTTGTAATTTGAAGTTACTTATTATTATTATATTATTATTATTATATATGATCCCACATATTCAAAATTACAAAAATAAAATTAAGTTTTACATATTCAACCAGTGTAATACACGGGTTTTAACCTAGTCTATTTATATACAATAATAACAGATAATTCACAAAAACAAATAAATAACGAATTTAGATTCCCGGGTACGGGGTAACGAAAATCCAATCCGCACACATAAGTTGTTCGAATGTCTGTACCTTAATCGCGTGTGTTTAAACTTGATAAAGAAAGAAACCTCTAACGTCTCTATTGAAAGTCGTAGAAAATGCAGAATTTGATGGAAGAAAATATATATTAGAAGTGAAGAATGCGGGTTCAAAAGTAAAGGGTTCCGGTGAGATTGAAATCGAGTGGATGAAGCTAATAGAAATCTTGGCTTTTAAAATGCAGATTGTAACGAGTCGGTAAATAAAGAGTGTCATAGGTTTTGAATGGATTTCCAGAAACGTTTCTTTCCTTCAAATTTAATTTCATGTCATAATATCTCTGTATTTCCATTATCACATTTATTGGATTAAAATCACTTAATCTAATTTAATTGAAATTAAAGTCTATTTAATATTATAATTTTATTAAATTTCTATTCTATATATAATCTAACTAGCTTAGAACCCCGTGTCTACACACGGGGTGAAAAATATCAATACATAAAAATCTTAATTTTTTATGTATATATATTTTACATGTGTAAAAATATCTATACTATATAATAAATAAACGTTTTTTCATGCCACGTGTAGCCTCCATATTTATTCTTATCATTTTTCCTGCCTCTCTCTCTTATTAAATACACCTCTATCTTTTAGTAATAATATATTTTTAAAGAAAATACTAATTATACTGATAAAACATATTTATTTTAAATTATTTCTTATTATATAAACTTTGAAATCTAATTATGTAACTTTTATTTTCAATCAAATACTAAATGAAAGTCAAATTACATTAATAGTAATTAACGTATTTTCGAAATCTAATTATAAATTAAATTTTACATATTTTGAATTTTGTTTTATATCCTTATATGTAATATATTTTTACACCTGTAAAATATATACATAAAGATTTAAGAATTTTATGTATTGATATTTTTCACCCCGTGTGTATTACACGGGTTCTAAGCTAGTATTACATATACGAAGGATAGAAAACAAAATTCAAAATATGTAAAATTAATATATAATTGGTTTCGAAAATACGTTAATTACTATTTAATGCAATTTCACTTCCATTACTATTTGATTCAAATAAAAGTTACATAATTATGTTTCAAAGTTTCTTATAATAAGTGCTAATTTAAAATAATTGTGTTTTAAGTATAATTAGTATTTTCTTTTAAGATATATTATTATTAAAATATAGAGGTGTATTTAATAGAAGAGAGATGTGGGAAAAAAATGATGAGAATAAATATGAAGGCGACACGTGTCATGTAAAAACTTTTATTTATTATATAGTATAGATCTAATACTTGTTTATTTTCAAAATTTTCATTTTAAAAATAATTAAAAGGTAATAAATAATCTAATTATAAATAGATTTTAACACTTATTGTTTTACTCGTAAATCACATTTTATCTCAAGCAATTTATTTATTTATGTACTATTTTTATTATTAATATTATTTCCAAATTCGGGATGTTACATCAACGTAGGAAGCATTTGACAAAATTTACTAATTGTATATTTCTTTTTTTTTTTCAATTCAAAACATGCAATCAATTAATTATTCTTAACTAGCTTTAAACCCGTGTGTTACACGGGGGGTGAAACGTTAATATTATATTGATAAATATCTTAACACATTTTTTATATAAATTTGATATTGTATTGGTAACTTTTCCATTTTGTTAAATATTAAGATTATATGGATGAAAGTAATCAAAACATAAAAAAAATACATAAAAATACATTTCATAAATGGTGTACTTATTACAATACATTAAATTACATGTCAAATGAAACCTTACAATGATGATTTACAAATTTAAAAATACTTCATTATATACAATATCTGACGTAATATTGGTAACTTTTCCATATTAATAGTTTATCAAAGATTAATAGTCCAATAGAATAACATGCGTCTCTAAAGATATGTAATATACGTCAATTAACTGTGCGAATTTCTTCAAATGATCTTGGACCTTTAATTTTGATTAAAAGAATTTTTAAAAAATACGTTTCACCAAGAGAAGTAGAGACAAAATAGATTCTTGTAACATCACGAGTTTTAGAACACGGAATACTTAGTGAAAAATTTAAAACTTAGCAAGGATGAGAGGAGTGGGCCTGGGCTTGAGTGTATGGGCCAAAAAGGGCAAGGGTTGGGCCCCTTATAAACCCCAAGACCAGCCTTAAACCCCATTGTTATCACCATTTTCGTTTTCTAGAGAGAGAAAGTGAGAAAAATATTCTAGAGAGAGAAAGTGAGAGAAAAATATTCTAGAGAGAGAAAGTCGGTTTTGCCCCAAGATCGATCAAACCTTCTTCTCCGATGTTGACACGAGGATTAGCTGAAGAAACGAGGCGATTAGAGGTGGGTTTTTAGGGTTTCAACAAGTTTTTTTTTAAAAGATTGGATTTTTACGTGTGTTTTTAAATAAAAAAACTATAGATTTAGCTTCATGGTTAAGATTAGAACAGTTTGTACGTAAAAAGTTAGGATTTTGGATCAAAAATGAAGAATCAAGCTTAGATCAGATGAGTCGCCTGAAAAGTCTATGAATGGTCCGAAAAGTCTCATGCATCCGAAAAGTATTTCGGACGAAGAGGGAGATTTAAGACAAAAGTGATTTCGGACATAAGATTTTGGACGAATTAGTTTTGGCTTGGCTTGGCTTGGCGAGAAGAGTTACCCGTAGATCGGTGTCTTGCATCCCGTTTATGTTATGTTATGTTTCAGTTGTTTAAGACAAGTTTCCTTTCGTTTCAGACAAGCTATGTTTAGACGTGTTATGTAATTCCGTTGCGTATGTTAAAGTTTAAATCATTTCCGCTGCATGTGTTGAATGTCTTATGTTTAAGTGCTATGTGTTGATGAGAAAATCCAATAAGTGAGGCATCCCGGGTTTTGTGGCCTTACAATTCTACCTATAGAAACACCTCTTTTATATATTGTGTTGTTACAAACGTAATTTCTAAAGAAGAACATCCGTTTATTGTATCATATTTTGTTCATTATAACCTAAATAAACAAAGAAGTTATATCTAGATAAAAAGAATCAATAAAACAATGATTAATGTGTTTTGCTTTCTAGACATAATCATAAACTTATACATTTTATACATAAAAATAAAAATTAAAACCATGATCCTGACATAACACCATATAAACATACAAAAACATCAGTAGAATAAAAAAAATCTTGAATTTTTACACAATGAAAAAAATCTTGAATTTTACCTGTGATTTTCTTGATCTAAATAATTTGATTCATCAAACATATTTAGAGAATGACAATTCCTAATTAACGATTGCAGCTCTAGAACCATAATAATTGATAATAATTGATTAAAATTCTACAGCACCAGAACTTAAATGTGTAAAATGATTGTCTTAAAACATAAAGATAAACACAACCCACATATTAGAACATAAAGAAGAACACAAATTAACGAAATTAAAGATCGCTATATACTCTTAAGTGTTTCGTAATTTCAATACCAAAACCGAATTGAAATGCAAAAAATATTAACACCCACTAAATGCAACAAAAATGGAGTTTCTTTTCTTCAGTGACTGAAAACACAAATAGTCAAAACCGATCGAAATAAAGGTCACAGACGGTGCGAACCTGATTGAAGCCAGGAGTGAGTCAAAGAAACCGGAGATAATCAAATTTGTGAACGATTTCCTTACGTACGTTGTTTCTCCATTTCATTAGCTTCTTGAAACTCTATCAACATCTTTGTAGAAACTTTAACCTTGATGTTGTAACATTACAAATATTTAAGTTGTAATTAAATTTCCGTATCAAAATATTAAATTAAATTTTTTTTAAATCTCGCCTTGTATACAGAATATCTCGCTAAACTTTTAATATTAAATCTCTCACTTAAAATAAATACAAATAAAATTTAAATTTTAACAATATATCGTCTTTTAAATTCAAATTTTAAAACTCCAAATTTTAAAAATCTCACTCCTTAATGTAAGGCCCCATTCCCAGGAGACCTCAGTTGTTGGATTTACTCCTAAACATATTCATCAAATACTGAATTTTAAATTAACCATTCAAAGAGAAGCGGAAGCAAACCTCATTCGATTACATAACAGCGGAAGTCTTAAAAGAGAACAATGTCTTAACACATAATTAAAATGAAATGGGATGTCAGTCTTGTGCCAGGTAGCCATCACGCCTTTGCACGTCCTTTCTTCTTATTACCTGAAGTGTATACTAAAAGTCAGCTAACGCTGGTGAGTTCTAGTTTAACACAAGAAGGCATAACCATTGTTTCTTGTCATACTTACAATTGTATAAATATATTTATATGTATATATTTATCATTTTCAGTTCTTTTCTTCGTATTTCATTCAATACGGGTATGTATAATAATACCTACATTCTTACATACATATGAACATTCTTTGAACGTTCATTTACTTACACATAAGGGTGATCAACCCGCTATTTGTTTTCGTAAGTCACAAAGACAAACGCTTCGTCCTACCGTCGTAGTCCGTGCTTTATAGCGGCCGTCTGTCATGCTTTACCGTCCGACCAACCTTCGGCCATCCGTCTTTTCCGTATGACCAACCTTCGGCCATCCATCTTAACTGTCCTACCGTCGTAGTCCGTCATATTCGCCCGTCTGCCCTAAGGCATCCGTTTCCCACCCGAACTATTTATGCAGTCGTGCATCGATTGAGGGACTGACTCCACTGGTGTGGCCTTAGTTTTAGTCTACCTTTCTAGACTTTCATTTCTGGTTGCATAATAGTCGAGTGGTCGTCGGTCTACCGAAGTAGCCGTTTTCATCGTTTCCGTCCATAACGTTTATTCATACTTAGCAAGCAATATATACATGGATATAAAGCAAGATTTCGTTCTTACACGTTATGCCATACTTTTCTTACTTGGCAAACAATATATATATGGATATAAAGCAAGATTTCATTCTTATACGTTATGTCATACTTTTCATACTTGGCAATCAATATATACATGGATATAAAGCAAGATTTCATTCTTATACGTTATGTCATACTTTTCATACTTTGCAAGCAATATATACATGGATATAAAGCAAGATTTCATTCTTATACGTTATGCCATACTTTTCATACTTATATTCAGCATGTATTGTCACATAACATAACATTTATTCATATAATGTATACACTTCAATCCTAAAACATTGAAAAACATTTGCACATGACACATAGGGGGCACGTAGAACTCACTTGTCTTCCGGTATTCAACCCGAAGGTGATGCTTTAGCTACTGTTAATGCGTATACCGATCTGCACATAAGTCAAAGTACAATTTTCTATTATTTCATGCAAGAGTCGGCAGGTTTGTGGGTATCGCTGAGAGTGTCGGCTAGGAGAGTCGCTAGCTACACTCGAGTGTCGGCTAGGAGAGTCGCTAGCCACACTCATGAGTGTCGCCTGAACTGTCACACCCCGAAAACGACGATTCGCAGCGGAAACGAGACGTAAGCATGGTGGTCACATAAGTTGGAGCCCAATGATAATAAGCAAACACATTTAATTTAAAACATCGGAAATGTTCAACGAGATAAAAGATAAGTCTTACAATTATCCAAACTTGAAAGCATTAAAATTTAAAACACGAGTTTTAATGATCCAACACACGAGGATCCAAAATAAAGTTTAAAATGTCCCAACAGAAATCCGATGCAAGCGTTTGCCCAAAATCCCGTTTTCATAACCGCGCGAGAGCATCTAAGTACCTGAAAAACATGCTTAAAAACATCAACATAAAGTTGAGCGAGTTTCACGGGTTTAACGATAACATAAACGAATTTAACGAACTATCAAGTAACTTGGACAAACATGTGATATGTCATAAGCTTGCAAGGAATACAACATGATGACAGTACCTAGAGCTTATAATCAAACCGAGACACGAATACAACATATCCCCACGAATCCTTTCAAAATATATTCTCTCGTACGAACGACCGATCAGCGCTACTGATCACGAGAGTGGGCAGTCAGTCCCAAATAGATCTATCAACACACCTTGCGGCCTACACGAGGCTAATGATTATAACGGCGGGGCTATTCATGAACGACATACATGAACACATAACGAAAGCCCTTACTCGAGACCATCAAACGAACACATAACGTAAGTCCAGTATCATGATAAACGAACGAAAGCATGTTCTTCCCCCATAGTTTATAAAGCAACAAAATAGTTTAAAAAGGGGCCGTGAAAAACTCACCTTGATAACGAACGGCGGAAAAACGAGTGTTAGCAAAAATACGCCCACGAACGCTAACGGTGCCTTAAACATGAGGGGTACATTACTAATTGAAACTCACGTCTTACTAGCAAGTTGTTCACCCAACCTACTTAGACTTGTAATATTTTTAAGAAAATATTTATTTGAACGACCCGTTGGTGACTTCGACACGCGGTTATGTTTTTAACGAAAAATGGTGTATCATACACACATACGAAGACTTCAAGTGTTATCACCTAACAACGATCAACATGAAAGTATGAAACTAATAACATATATATATCTACTCATACATATGCTTATGAGTTCTAAATCACATGTGAAAACACTAAAATCACAATATTTGCACATAAGCACTTTTCAAGCAAAACGACTAACTTTTAAGGAACAAACTTCCAAATTTCTAACACATGAGTTCATATAACATCATATATCATCAAAATATACTTAATAAAATATATTTCATTAAACAAAACAATCTTTCATTATTTTGACATAAAGTACCTATACATGGCAATTTCTAGCACATATGCGATAACCGAAACATCATACCACATAAGTAAACACATGGGTCATAACACTAACTCATCATATACATTATTAGCTGAAAATATGTCATAAAATAAGTTTAATTTGCTGTTTGAAATCAGACCTAACTAGCATTCATTTTTCAAGGCGGAAAACGCCGATTTTACGACTAGTCATGCCTAAAATGTTATCCAAAAGCATCAAAACACCAAGGATCATATTATTTATTAAAAATATGGATTTTTAACATAAAATATAATCTTTTTACAGCCATATAATCAGACCTAACTTATCCATCATTTTACATGTAATAATCCATCATTTAAGCACCCTTTTTGTAACAAATCATGGTCAAAACTCTAGCTAATCATCACAACATAAAATACCCTTTTAGAGCTGATCATTATACATAAAATACATCATATTTATCACCTTATTTCCAGATTTCAAATAATCCTAACAATTCATGTACAAACCTAGCTTTTATCATGCTTTTTAAACCACAATCTTTAGTAACAAGCATCCAAACGTAGGGGTTTAAGATCCATACATAAAATAACAAGTTTTTATGTAATAATACACTTTATTTTTCTGTTTTAACTTGGTCATAACAAAATATTTGTTTGCATGCAAGAATCCAACATTATTCATCATCATTTTGCAAGATATGAACACATAAACACACATGACTACATGCATGCATATATAAATACTAAAACCCTTTTATAAAAACCCTTATTTGCTGAATTTTAATGGTTCATAAAAAGTCTTTTAGTTGGTGATGAACAACTCTTGCAAGGATCACTATTTTTATCAAAGAAAAAGAAAGAAGCAAAGAAATATGAGGTTCATACCTCTTGAACTAAATCAAGGGAGATACTAGTGAAATGCAAGTTGATGGATGGTTTTGTTGAGTATTTGGCTCCACACTCTTGAATCTTCAAGAAAATGCTCCAAGAACACCAAAAACTCAAGAACACTTGAAAGAACACTTAGAGAAAAGATGATAGAAAGGTGTGGGATTGAAGTGAAGATTGAAGGGGTATTTATAGGTGGGGTGAGGGATGAATTCAGCCAAGAGAGGAGAGAGGAGAGAGGATTTGACATCTTCCATTCAAATTTCATGCAAGTTGAATGATCAAATTTGGTGGAGTGTAGTTTTGTACAAAGTGTGTAAGGAATCAAATGAGTGTGTTTAACACTTGATTAGGGTGTGGGACCCACTTTTTATGGCTGATTTTTGGGAGAGAGAAAAGATGCCATCTTTTATTTTATAAACCTCTACACACATGTAGGTGATCTTTTATAAAAACTACAACACTTTTATAAAATGTTACCACTTTAAACATGGTTTTTCGTCAAAATAAAAATATATAAAATACCCACTAATTATTTGCTATCATAATTAGTGAAAATAATAATTTTTGCTAACAGTTCATTTTAACTCATCCGGTACGCGATTGTACCGGGTAAAACGCAACGAAAATCGTCGAAAGCGGTATTTAACACATTGCACATAAATTTCACACATAATCCACTAATATAAACCAGTTTATATAATTTTCATCAAAACTGATATTTTTATGGTTAACCGGGTCGTCACCAACGTTAAATACGGACATTTTACCGATACGCGGTATCGAAATTTCTGAAATTTCACGAAATGCAAACCTATGCATACGAAGGGCTTTGCTAGACTTTATAATAACCTAATTGACTGAAATTAAGTCTAAGACACACACAATTAAATTGCAAACGCGTTCTAAGGTTTAACGGTAAATAACCTGAAAAATTGCCGGATGTCACAGCCTCCCCTCCTTAAAGAAATTTCGTCCCGAAGTTTTACGCTACGAAGCCTGGTTACGTGCAGACTTAAACAATTGAGGGTACTTCCGTTTCATCTCATCTTCACGTTCCCACGTGAACTCGGGACCACGCTTTGAATTCCATCTGACCTTGACCAACTTAATACGGCTTCGCCTGGTCTTGTGAATCTTCCAATCCGAGACCTCCACGGGCTCTTCACGAAAATGAAGCTTGTTGTCAACACACACTTCCTTTGGAGGTATCACGAGAGTCTCATCAGACAAACACTTTTTCAGATTGGACACATGGAATACGTTATGAACTCCACTTAGTTCTCGCGGTAACTGCAGTCGGTAAGCAACTGGCCCTACACGAGCAATAATCTTGTAAGGTCCAATGTAGCGGGGGCTAAGCTTATCATGCTTGCCAAACCTAGCTACCCCCTTCCAAGGAGAGACCCTCAGCATAACTCTGTCTCCCACTTGGAATGCTAATGGTTTCCTTCTTCTATCAGCGTATTTCTTCTGACGGTCCTGGGCAACCTTCAAACGATCACGGATCTTGAAAACCTTATCGGTAGTTTCCTGGATAAGCTCTGGTCCAGTTATATGCTTGTCACCAACTTCTGCCCAACAAAGCGGTGAGCGACATTTTCTCCCATACAGGGCTTCAAACGGAGCGGCTTTCAATCCAGTTTGGTAACTGTTATTATAAGAGAACTCAGCCAACGGTAGGTGAGTATCCCAACTTCCACCAAAGTCAATTACGCAGGCACGGAGCATGTCTTCTAAAATCTGGATGGTCCTCTCACTTTGACCATCACTCTGTGGATGATACGCAGTGCTTAAATCCAAACGAGTACCCAAGGCTTTTTGTAGTGACCGCCAAAACTTCGATGTGAAACGACTATCTCTATCGGAGATGATCGAAGTCGGAACACCATGTCGGGATACTACTTCCTTAAGGTATATGCTGGCCAATTTCTTCATTCGATAAGATTCTTTCACGAGTAGGAAATGTGCCGATTTCGTCAAACGATCCACAATTACCCAGATGGAATCATAGCCACTAGACGTTCGGGGTAATTTGGTGATGAAATCCATGGCAATACAGTCCCATTTCCACTGCGGAATCTCCGGTTGTTGCAGAAGTCCAGAAGGCTTTTGGTATTCGGTCTTGACTTTTGCGCAAGTCAAACATTTACCAACGTATGAAGCAATATCACCCTTCATGTTCGGCCACCAGTAGTGCTCCTTGATATCCTTATACATTTTTGTCGATCCTGGGTGAATCGAATATCTTGATTTATGGGCCTCATCCAAAACCATTTCTCGTAAATTGCCTACCAGAGGCACCCATATTCTATCCATGAAGTACAAGGCATCGTCAGACTTGGGTATAAGTTCTCTAACCATACCACGAAGATTTTCATCCTTTAAATTCTCTTCTTTTAGAGCTTCTTGTTGTGCATCACGAATCTGAGCTGTGAGGTTTGTGTGAATGGTCAATCCTAACGCACGCACGCGTAAGGGCTTGACTCGCTCCTTCCTACTCAAGGCATCGGCCACGACATTAGCCTTGCCTGGGTGATAACGAATATCACAATCGTAGTCATTGAGCAATTCCATCCAACGTCTCTGCCTCATATTCAGCTATTTCTGGTCAAAAATGTGCTGGAGACTCTTATGATCTGTAAAAATTGTGCACTTAGTACCGTAAAGGTAGTGCCTCCAAATTTTGAGTGCAAAAACCACCGCACCCAGTTCCAAATCATGTGTCGCATAATTGTGTTCATGCACCTTGAGTTGACGAGACGCATAAGCTATGACCTTTCCATTCTGCATTAGGACACAACCAAGACCTTGGCGAGAGGCATCACAGTACACCACGAATCCATCTGTCCCCTCAGGAAGAGACAAGATAGGGGCACTGCACAGCTTCTTTTTCAACAATTGAAACGCTGCCTCTTGCTTTTCTCCCCAGATATACTCCTTGTCCTTCTGGGTCAATAGCGTTAGGGATTGCGCTATCTTGGAGAAATTCTCGATAAACCTTCGATAGTAACCCGCCAAACCTAGGAATTGTCGTACCTCGGTCGGACTCTTCGGCGCTTCCCAATTTTTAATTGCCTCAATCTTTGCTGGGTCCACGTGTATACCCTTCTCATTGATAACGTGTCCAAGAAAATGAACTTCTCGGATCCAGAACTCGCATTTGGAAAGTTTAGCATATAGCTTCTCATTCCTCAACATCTCCAAAATCAGCTTCAGATGGTGCTCGTGCTCTTCCTTGGTCCGTGAATAGATGAGTATATCATCGATAAACACTATCACGAACTTGTCCAAGTATGGTCTGCACACTCTATTCATGAGATCCATGAATACCGCAGGAGCGTTTGTCAAACCAAAAGGCATGACCAAAAACTCGTAATGACCATACCGGGTTCGGAATGCAGTCTTCGGAATATCTTCTTCAACAATCCTCAATTGATGGTAGCCTGAACGTAAATCGATCTTCGAATAATAACTCGATCCTTGCAGCTGATCGAACAAGTCGTCGATTCTCGGTAATGGATACCGATTCTTGATGGTAAGCTTGTTCAATTCTCGATAATCGATACACATCCGCATAGAACCATCTTTCTTTTTCACGAATAAAACCGGCGCTCCCCAGGGCGAGAAACTCGGTCTTATAAAACCTTTATCCAACAATTCTTGCAATTGCTTGGATAGCTCTTGCATTTCAGATGGTGCCAAACGATAAGGAGATCGAGCTATCGGCGCTGCTCCGGACACTAGGTCAATCCTGAACTCGACTTGCCTTTGCGGTGGCAATCCAGGTAACTCTTCAGGAAATACCTCCGGGTAATCACGAACTACAGGGATCTCTTCAAGCTTCTGCTCCTCAACCCTAGTGTCAACCACGTGGGCTAAGTATGCTGGGTATCCTTTTCGCAAATACTTCTGAGCTTTCATCATATTAACGATTCTCAAAGGGGCACTCTCATCACCTTGAATTTCCAACGGTTCACCAGTCGGAGGTAGAAGACGAACTATCTTCTTATCGCACACAATCTCTGCATGATTCTTTGATAACCAATCCATGCCAATAACGACATCGAAACTTCCAAGTTCTACTGGTAAAAGGTCAATACTATACATACGATCTCCCAAACGCAAGGTACACTCACGAAAAACTTCGTCGGCTTCTATTAATTTTCCGTTAGCTAACTCTATAGAATACTTAACATCTAATTTACTTGATTTTGAGCTAAGAAAAGGCTCAAAGTTTTTGGAAACAAAACTTTTATCGGCTCCGGTATCAAATAAAATGTAAGCATAACGGTCATTTACGAGAAACGTACCGGTAACAACCGATGGATCCTTTCGTGCTTTCTTGGCCTCCATCGCGAATGCTCTGCCACGATTTCCCTGGTTCTTCAGTTTTGGGCAATCCTTCCTAAAATGCCCTACAGTTCCACATTCAAAACATCCATGGTTCGATTCTTCTTTCTTCACACCCAATTTCACACGGCAGGTTTGGGCTTGATGTCCAAATTTGCCACAACGTTCACAGACGTTGCACTGACCAGTGTGAAAATAACCACATTTGTTGCACTTTGGGTTAGGACCCTGATACCTTCTTGTTTCCATGGTGTTGGCTGCATACATCCTTCCCTGATTCCTCCTTTTGTTCTGAGAGTTACTAGCATGACTCCCAGATCCTTCAGACCACTTACGCTTTCCTTCAGTTGGCAGTTTTCCTTTCTCAGTCGTTTTATCAACAACTTCCACTGGCTTCTTCCCTGAACCACTCTTCTTCAATGTCCCCATACGAACAGCATCGTCAGTCAGGGAGTGTGCTAATTGCACAGCACTCTGAATAGTCGTAGGGTTTGCTGACGTCACCATACTACGGATCTGAGATGCCAAGCCCCAGATATAACGCTCAATTCTTTTGTGCTCCGGTGTTACGAGATGGGGTACAAGTCGTGCCAATTGATGAAACTTGGACGTGTATTCCCTTACCTCAGCATCTACCATGGTCAAATTCCAGAATTCCGCTTCTAATTTTTGAATTTCGTTGCGTGGACAATACTCACGCAGCAACATTTCCTTCAACTGATCCCAAGTGAGACCATAGGCATTAGCCTCACCGAGACCCTGAATTTGAGTATTCCACCAGGTTAGAGCTTCATCCTGAAATGAACTTGTTGCATACTTCACGCGTTGAGCTGCAGTACAGTTACTTATGATCATCACAGACTCCATTTTCTCAATCCAGCGGACAATGCCGATTGGTCCTTCAGTTCCAGAAAAGAGTCGGGGCTGACATGCTTGAAAGGTCTTGTAAGAGCACCCTTCAATATGGTTCGCCTGGTTCACGTTCCGGTTGGCCGCTTCGTTAGCAAGGGCGGTGTTGACATGTTGCGAAATCAACTGGGCCAATTCCTCGGCCGTAGTGGGGAGTGGGTTAGCATTTTGGTTTTCTCTCCGCGGTGGCATGTTCCTTTTCCCAATACAAACAATACAACGAGTGAGACAATATATATCACGCAATATCCATGCCATTCATGTATGTACGAAAATAACTTAACAAACACCACGATAAACCAAAATCAACCACTTCATGTCATTTTTGTTAAAAATTAGAGTTCAAACTTAGATACATCATTAAACCAAATGATTACAAAAATGGGCGTGGTATACGACCAAACCCTAACAAGTTTCTCCAATATAAAAAAATGAAAAGACATGAAATCAAAAGAAACAACATCCCCAAAGACATGAACTAACGGGTGTGGCGCGGGAAAACACCGATGCGAGCAACAGTGGCGGCGATCAGAACACACGTAACTGCAAGGGCTAGAGAGTCCTCGAGGCGCTCCTCAAGTGCATCCACACGCTGTAAGGCCTCAACCTCTCTGACTTCCGCTTCCATGGTTCTCGTGGTAGCCTCCTCGGCCATCTTTATTGCTTCTTCGGCCTTCTTCTCGCTCCCTTCCAACCTTCTCCTCAATTCAGCCATATCTTCTCGGGCCTGAACTTGATCTTTCTTCATAAGTTTCACATAGCCATCCACACGCTTAAACCTACGAGTAATCCTATCCATGCTAACTCCAATGGAATCTATCCTCGACTCCTCACGGGCACATCGAGCAGCTAGCAAGGGCACTGTGCGCTCGATGGGCTGACCAGTGAGGGGTAGCACCCTCTGAGAAGAAGAGGACTCACCAATATGGCGAATAATCGGTACGCCCTCTTCATTCGTCCATTCACGCACTTGCTCGGATAGCCAATCCCATTTTCTGGCGACAAAAGGTCTTGTCCTCTTAGGAGGACGCTCAACGATATAACCAACGGTTGCCGAATCATCATCATCTCTTTCGGCTAGCTTTCTCTTCTTAGCCGGTGACACTGATTTCCTAGCAGTAAACTTCAGAAGTGGACCTTCAGGATGTTCATGATAAGATCGATGAGATGGAAAACGTAATTCTACCGTTGTTGGCCTAACAGGCTCAATGGCAGTCATAGCGTCATCGTTCTCATGGACAGGGCTAATAGTCTCGGGGATCACTGGAATAGGCTCAACACTAGCTGGAGTCTCCTCCATAGGTTTCTTAACCAAAGGACTTGTCTCAACTGGCTCTTCCTCACTAGACTCCTTTTCATCATCAGATTCCTCTTCGCTAGACTCCTCTTCATTATCAGATTCCTCTTCGCTAGGCTCTTCTTCATTAGATGGTACCTCTTCATCTTCAGATTCTCCTATCCACCCATTCCCATAATACAGGTGATTAGCAAAATCTGGCATGTTCGGGTCAAATCCGAAATCAAATACCGAATCTGGAGACATCGGTGAAACTGGTGTGAACTCTGGCTCACTATCAGACGAGATCGAGATGACGGAAGGTGAAAGAGACATCTGTGACATGAAATATATACATGGTGTGAATAATTTTGCCAATAAATGTAAGCACGTACGTATGCAACACATTTAAGGCACGTAAGGGGTAAAGAGGATATCTTATACGTAAGCACATACGCATGCATACAACTAATGCACATGAGGAACAAAGGAATATTCTATTATATCTAATTAATAATAACACTTACTCCTAATATAAGATGCATGCGGTATGAAAACGTCTTTAACCCAAAAACCCAATTTTAAAAGTTATAGTCTAGATTTTTAAGAAAAACATTTTCTAGTTCGCTATAACCATGGGCTCTGATACCAACTTCTGTCACACCCCGAAAACGACGATTCGCAGCGGAAACGAGACGTAAGCATGGTGGTCACATAAGTTGGAGCCCAATGATAATAAGCAAACACATTTAATTTAAAACATCGGAAATGTTCAACGAGATAAAAGATAAGTCTTACAATTATCCAAACTTGAAAGCATTAAAATTTAAAACACGAGTTTTAATGATCCAACACACGAGGATCCAAAATAAAGTTTAAAATGTCCCAACAGAAATCCGATGCAAGCGTTTGCCCAAAAGCCCGTTTTCATAACCGCGCGAGAGCATCTAAGTACCTGAAAAACATGCTTAAAAACATCAACATAAAGTTGAGCGAGTTTCACGGGTTTAACGATAACATAAACGAATTTAACGAACTATCAAGTAACTTGGACAAACATGTGATATGTCATAAGCTTGCAAGGAATACAACATGATGACAGTACCTAGAGCTTATAATCAAACCGAGACACGAATACAACATATCCCCACGAATCCTTTCAAAATATATTCTCTCGTACGAACGACCGATCAGCGCTACTGATCACGAGAGTGGGCAGTCAGTCCCAAATAGATCTATCAACACACCTTGCGGCCTACACGAGGCTAATGATTATAACGGCGGGGCTATTCATGAACGACATACATGAACACATAACGAAAGCCCTTACTCGAGACCATCAAACGAACACATAACGTAAGTCCAGTATCATGATAAACGAACGAAAGCATGTTCTTCCCCCATAGTTTATAAAGCAACAAAATAGTTTAAAAAGGGGCCGTGAAAAACTCACCTTGATAACGAACGGCGGAAAAACGAGTGTTAGCAAAAATACGCCCACGAACGCTAACGGTGCCTTAAACATGAGGGGTACATTACTAATTGAAACTCACGTCTTACTAGCAAGTTGTTCACCCAACCTACTTAGACTTGTAATATTTTTAAGAAAATATTTATTTGAACGACCCGTTGGTGACTTCGACACGCGGTTATGTTTTTAACGAAAAATGGTGTATCATACACACATACGAAGACTTCAAGTGTTATCACCTAACAACGATCAACATGAAAGTATGAAACTAATAACATATATATATCTACTCATACATATGCTTATGAGTTCTAAATCACATGTGAAAACACTAAAATCACAATATTTGCACATAAGCACTTTTCAAGCAAAACGACTAACTTTTAAGGAACAAACTTCCAAATTTCTAACACATGAGTTCATATAACATCATATATCATCAAAATATACTTAATAAAATATATTTCATTAAACAAAACAATCTTTCATTATTTTGACATAAAGTACCTATACATGGCAATTTCTAGCACATATGCGATAACCGAAACATCATACCACATAAGTAAACACATGGGTCATAACACTAACTCATCATATACATTATTAGCTGAAAATATGTCATAAAATAAGTTTAATTTGCTGTTTGAAATCAGACCTAACTAGCATTCATTTTTCAAGGCGGAAAACGCCGATTTTACGACTAGTCATGCCTAAAATGTTATCCAAAAGCATCAAAACACCAAGGATCATATTATTTATTAAAAATATGGATTTTTAACATAAAATATAATCTTTTTACAGCCATATAATCAGACCTAACTTATCCATCATTTTACATGTAATAATCCATCATTTAAGCACCCTTTTTGTAACAAATCATGGTCAAAACTCTAGCTAATCATCACAACATAAAATACCCTTTTAGAGCTGATCATTATATATAAAATACATCATATTTATCACCTTATTTCCAGATTTCAAATAATCCTAACAATTCATGTACAAACCTAGCTTTTATCATGCTTTTTAAACCACAATCTTTAGTAACAAGCATCCAAACGTAGGGGTTTAAGATCCATACATAAAATAACAAGTTTTTATGTAATAATACACTTTATTTTTCTGTTTTAACTTGGTCATAACAAAATATTTGTTTGCATGCAAGAATCCAACATTATTCATCATCATTTTGCAAGATATGAACACATAAACACACATGACTACATGCATGCATATATAAATACTAAAACCCTTTTATAAAAACCCTTATTTGCTGAATTTTAATGGTTCATAAAAAGTCTTTTAGTTGGTGATGAACAACTCTTGCAAGGATCACTATTTTTATCAAAGAAAAAGAAAGAAGCAAAGAAATATGAGGTTCATACCTCTTGAACTAAATCAAGGGAGATACTAGTGAAATGCAAGTTGATGGATGGTTTTGTTGAGTATTTGGCTCCACACTCTTGAATCTTCAAGAAAATGCTCCAAGAACACCAAAAACTCAAGAACACTTGAAAGAACACTTAGAGAAAAGATGATAGAAAGGTGTGGGATTGAAGTGAAGATTGAAGGGGTATTTATAGGTGGGGTGAGGGATGAATTCAGCCAAGAGAGGAGAGAGGAGAGAGGATTTGACATCTTCCATTCAAATTTCATGCAAGTTGAATGATCAAATTTGGTGGAGTGTAGTTTTGTACAAAGTGTGTAAGGAATCAAATGAGTGTGTTTAACACTTGATTAGGGTGTGGGACCCACTTTTTATGGCTGATTTTTGGGAGAGAGAAAAGATGCCATCTTTTATTTTATAAACCTCTACACACATGTAGGTGATCTTTTATAAAAACTACAACACTTTTATAAAATGTTACCACTTTAAACATGGTTTTTCGTCAAAATAAAAATATATAAAATACCCACTAATAATTTTTGCTAACAGTTCATTTTAACTCATCCGGTACGCGATTGTACCGGGTAAAACGCAACGAAAATCGTCGAAAGCGGTATTTAACACATTGCACATAAATTTCACACATAATCCACTAATATAAACCAGTTTATATAATTTTCATCAAAACTGATATTTTTATGGTTAACCGGGTCGTCACCAACGTTAAATACGGACATTTTACCGATACGCGGTATCGAAATTTCTGAAATTTCACGAAATGCAAACCTATGCATACGAAGGGCTTTGCTAGACTTTATAATAACCTAATTGACTGAAATTAAGTCTAAGACACACACAATTAAATTGCAAACGCGTTCTAAGGTTTAACGGTAAATAACCTGAAAAATTGCCGGATGTCACATGAACTTGCGTTCAGGACTTTGTGTTGTGCAATGGGTCGATACTCAGCGTTTTTCTTAGAGGGCCGATTCTCAGATGGTCGACTCTCAAGCAGTCGACTCTTCCGACAGTCGACTCTCTTCTTCTTTCTCACCGAGAGTCGCCACTTGCAGGTGGCCGACTCTCGAGAGTCGGCTCAAGAACATTGAGCATTTGTAGGTCTGATTTTTTATCCGAAACCTTAACTTTTTACGTTCAAAATGTTTATCTAGCTTCCATGAAGCTAGATCTGAGCTTTAATCCAATTTCATACGTAAAAATCCTTCCTTTATGTTTAAAAACCCCATAAACCCTAAAACCCCATTTTTGAAGAAAATCTCAGATCTGAGATCGATCTTACCTCAAAACTCGTGGTTCTTCTTATAGAAATGATCAATGATGACGGAGAAGCAAGATGGAGCAGAAATCAGAGCTTGAATGTTGTTCCTCAAGCTTTCTCTCTCTAGAACCTTAAGCTTTCTCTCTCTAGGGTTTGTGTAATGTGATGGAATGAGGAAGATGAGTTGATTCCCCCTTTATATGCATGGGCTATTTCGGCCCATTGGAGCCGAGCCCAAGCCCGATCTCTTACCCTTCATCTAACTCTTGATTAAATCCCGATCTCGTTATTATTCGTTCGTTTATTTATTTCGGGATGTTACACTTAATATATCGCCACAATTTAAATTAAAAATTCCAAAATTAAATATGAAAAATTAAAACTAATAAATTAGAATTGAAACCAAATTTTTTTGAAAAAAAAATCTCGCCATTTAAAAAAAATTAAAGTTTAAAATATAATACACTTTTAAATATAAATATTTACAAGTTTCTTAATTTTTTTAATTAAAAACTAATTATTAAAACTTACAAATAAAAAAAATTATTTATAAATATCAAACTTAATTATAAAGCTACTTATTAAATATTAATAAACTTTATTCTAACACATATTTATTTAAAATACAAAAGTAGTATTTTCAAATTTTATACGTAAAATTAAAATTTTGCTTTCTTAATAATGAAATTTTAAATACTTACTTTTTAATAATAAAACTTTAAAAACTCGCTTTTTTAAAATCTTCTACTTTTTAATTCTTGATTTTTTTTTAAATGTTCATTTTTTATGACAATTTAAAAAAAATGTGAGTCAATAGTAATAATGGTGAATTGATTTGGTAAAATGTTTATTTATGCAATTTTTCAAAAAAAAAAGCTATATGTGGAAAGATTGATTGTAGGTCTCGGGAGCCTCGTCGCGCAGCGGAAATTACACAGATCTGCTCGTGATTCGTGTGGGAACAGTGAAGAACGAGACCGATAAGAACACGAACATAAAGAAGAGAATCAACACAAAAACGATACGTGATCCATAACAAAGAAGTCATCTCACATTACATACCGAAGAAGTACACATCTCTCAACTACGCTCACGGTCCAGGGGCGGGAGAGTTCATCCCGCCCGGACACCTCTCAACCTTGTTCCAGAAGTTCCACCTACAAATGAAGACAAGTCTTCAATTTATAGGGGCAGGAACACTACCTGCGTACTTGTCTAAGTACGCAGGTCATTGGTCATGCGTACTTGATAAGTACGCAGGGCAAAAGCCTTGCGTACTTACTAAGTACGCAGCACCAATCTGGTGTACAAGCTAAGTACGCAGGAACACCCTCCTGCGTACTAGCTAAGTACACCGATACATAGAATTTAATCTATAGTTACAAAAACATGCTTCTACAGACTCCCTCTTAAATATAGCATCAAATTCTATCTATCACTAACACTGACAATCATCAGTTTACAAAGAATGTCTAAACAGACTCCCTCTAAACTAATGATATCACGTGTCTTCTGGCGAGACTTGATCTTCTGGCATTCCACTTGCGATCTTCAAATCTTTAAACTTCAGTCTTCAGTTGCCGAGTGATCTAACAAACCTGACTCCCTCTTAACTGTAGCTTTCATTGTAGACCAAACCAAGTGCTTCCATGAGAGCCAACTAACCCAACGCAACTCATTGTAGTTCATCCTCTCAGCAGTAGCTTCCTCCACCCTGACTTAGAATTCCTCCAAATCAGCTGGCATATGATAGAGAGTTTGAATTTCCAATAACCTGCATCAAACAAATCAGCTCCATAGGAATTCTAGTAAGATAAACTTCAGTCTTCACACCAGATGTGTCCAACTCTATCCTGTAGCTTCCCGAGTCAACCAAATTCCTGAAGATGTTCATTTCCAATTTCCCCTTTTGTAGAAATAAAGATTGATGGCTACAAAATTCTCTTAGTACAACTGCTGTGGACCTCAGAGTTTGCTGCAGATCGACAAACTGTTGCGGATAAGCTTATCTGCTGTGGATACTTGTTCTTCTGCTGAAGAACAAATCTGTTGCGGATAGCCTTATCTGCTGAAGACCAAAGTTGCTGCTGATAAGCAAATCATCAGCAGCTGTGGACAGTTGTGTCTTACTGCTGATCAACAACATTGCTGCTGATAGCCATTCCCTCTAAAGATCAAACGTTGCAGCTGACTGGCTTCGATAAAGCAACCATTACCACTGACAACTTTCTGCTGCAACACTGACACACTCCACGCAGAAAGAATGTTACTGGTGCAAGACAATAAAAGACAACGACGCTCTTCTTCCAAGGACTCAAGCAATGATGCCTAAGAAGACATTTGAGTAAAGATAACTTTTGTAGTATTTATTGTCGTTACATGTAGAATAGCTTCGATACAAGATCAACGGCTTGTGTTAGATCTGATCCTTAGAATCAAGGGTCTGTCTTGATTCTAAGTTACTATATAAGTAGTACTTAGAGTCATTGTATAAGTGTGCTTTTTCTCAAGAGTTTTCTCTGTAATCTTGTAATCTTTGAAGCTTAATACAAATTGTATTTATCAGTATTCTTCTTGTTTACTTGTTTACATTGCTTAGTTGTGAATGTTTCCGCCAATCTCAACTAGAATAGAACCATCTTGTATTCACCGATCCTACAAGTGGTATCAGAGCTTTGGCTCACAGATTAAACAAAATCACACTTGTTTAATCATTCTCTGGTTCTATTCAAAACTATCCCTTTGCTAAAGTCACCTATTATCACAAATCAAAAATGGCACAAAACAATGGAGTTGAAGACATTGGAAGCATCAGCAGACACCAAGACTGGTGTCTGGAGAAGACTATGATATGTGAAAGAACATAATGGAAAGCTTCTTCTGCTATCAAGAATATGGGATGTGGAAATCAATTAAAGATGGACCATACATACCCATGGTGGCCTCCGCTGATTCCGGAGGTAAACTGGTTCCCAAAGAATCCTCCAAATACTCTGATGAAGACATCAAGCAAATGGAGGTAGATTTCAAGGCCTTGGGAGCCATCCAGATGTGCTTACCAAATGAAGTTTTTCACAACTTCAGAGGATACAAAACTGCAAAGGAGTTATGGGAGGCTCTTGAGAAGATGTTTGCTGGTTCAGAGGAAGTAAAAGAAAACAGAAGAGACATCTTGAAGCAGCAATATGAAAACTTTGTATGGAAGGAAGGTGAGTCTCTAACTGTTTTATATAACAGATATACTTATCTTGTAGGTGAGCTGCAGTGCTCAAAAGTGAAGCTGGAGAATGAAGATATTCTCAAGAAGTTCATCAGGTATCTACCTAGTTGCTGGACGCTCTACACAGTGTCCATCAGAAGAACTGATAATCTGAAGACTCTACAGATGACTGAGCTTTTGGGTATGCTAAAGACCTATGAATTAGAGATGATTCAGGCCAAGGAAAGAAGCTCAAGCTACCAAACAGCCTCAACATCCACCACCACCTCTTCTACCCTCCACTCTAACCACTCAGGTCCTAGTTCAAGCAACTATTATCCTCCCATCGTCACTCATCCCCAAACTCCAACCTCTCAATCAAACAACTCACCATTTCTTCTTGAAGCCCCACCTCAAACATCAACATCTACTGCTTTTGTCTCTAAAAACTCAAGCAATATGTCCTTTATCAAGGAAGATCTAGAATGTTTTCATCCAGATGATCTAGAAGAAATGGATATACAGCACTCCTATGCCATGCTCTCTCTAATAGCAAAAAGGTTCTACTCAAGAACATGAAGACCTGTTCCAAGCAACAACTCTAATACCAGGGTTGGCTTGGACAAAAGCAAATTGAGGTGTTACAACTGTAACCAACTTGGTCATTTTTCTAGAAAATGCAAGGCACCAAAGGCAAACCCAGCTGCTGCTCATACCAGACAAGCTCACCAAGCTCAGCCAAGACAGCAACAACAGCAACAAGCCACTCCTCCTGCACAAACTACAGCTTGTGCAACTGTTGGAACTGCTGATTTTGACTAGAGCTTCCAGTATGAGGATATTCCTGCCAACTATCAAGCTCTCATGGAAGACACATAAGAGGTACCACCTCATGTATATGAAAATCTTTGTACTCAAGCTTGTATTGATAAGGTCCTTGGATACAGGAAACCTAACCAGAATCTCATAGATCAAAATGAAGAATTTCACCAAATGAAATCTGAATTTAAAAAGGTTGAAAACAGTTATAAGGAAAAGATTGATTGTTTAAAGAAAGAAATTTCATCATTAAAACATGAATAAACAAACCTTGAAACTCAAATTGATGATCTTCTGGTTAAGTTAAAAGCTAAAGGGCCGAATTAGCAGACCAAAAGGTCCATGTGGAAAAATATGAGTTTGCATCCAAAAAGCTGCAAAGACTTTTGGATGCTCAAATTCATGAAAAGGTAACTGCTGGTCTTGGATTCCAAGCTGAACAACCCTACAATGATGTTCCTCCACCCGCTGACTATGTAGCCATTCATGAAGCAAGTTTCAATCTTTCCAACCTTGACATGGCCAACCGAAATCTTGACCCTGTTGTCCAAGAAACCCCTGTGCAAGAATGCACTACTTCATCCGAGTCTGAGTCAACATGCTCAGACTCCACTGAAACCAATAAAGTTTCATCACCACCTACCTGTGAAGTTATTAAAGCCAACAATCCAAACCCTTTCATCCCATCAAAAACAATGCCAGTATCTCAACCAACCAAACAAATCAGAATCAGCTATCCTCCAGAAGGAAGAAAGCTAACTGTTGAAAAGGGATAGTCTTTAATCTCCACCAACTCAAAGCCTCAATCCAAATCAATCCAACAAATTAAGGTGTTTGACATATGTCATGCGCCTGGAGAGAGAGCTCCATATGTTCAAAAGACATTGGAAGAATCCACCTTTGAGCACAACAAAGTTCACCCCTGGAACTTCAAATACTTGTTCAAAAGAAAGGACTATGTGTACTTTGAAAGGGAAAAACTGGCTAAATCATGTTTTCTGTGTGGGAAATACAATCATACTGCCAGCACCTGCTTCTATTACCTTCAACAACAAAGAAACCTAAAGCAACACGCTTTTGAGAAAACAAACAAGAACAAAGAGGTAAGAAGCTTTGAAGCCAAAGCAACTCAGTTCAGAAACTCTCTATCCCCACCAAGAAAGCATCTGCCAAAACCTCAATAATCTTGCATCATCTATGGTGAATCAGACCACTTTGCTGCAAATTGTAAGTTTAATCCTCTCAACCAGTTCTTCATCAAATTCCTCTTCAACAAAAGCCTATCAGAAAGATGAAGAAGGGTAGGCATACTTCGGAGATTAAACCATCAGCAGCAAACAAAACTGCTGCTGATCAAGTAAGACTCAAGCAACCAAAGGAAAAGCTTTCATTAGCAACCAAGATTGCTGCTGCCCAAGTTAAACCATCAGCAGCCAACAAAAATGTTGCTGATCAATTAAAGCCCAAGCGACCGAAAGACAAGTCTTCAGCAGCAACCAAGATTGCTGCTGCTCAAGTAAAACCATCATCATCAACAAAATCTGCTGCTGATAAGCCAAAGTCCTCAGTTGCAACATCTGCTGCTGACAAAGCAAAGAGAGCTGGAAAACCACCAATTCAGCATTGGAAAGCCAAAATTCCTCCAAGAATCATCATTGGTTCCGTTGAATGCACACATGCTGATACTGATAATCCGAGAACCCTTTTTTACAAAGATGCAAGCCCTTGGATTCCTCCCACTAACTAGATCTCTCTCATGTGCAGGGATAGCCAGGTCACAAGAATAACACCTGGGTGGTAGACAGTGGTTGTTCCAGACACATGACAGGCAACAGATCCATCCTCTCCAACTTTAGACATTTTAATGGAGGATATGTTGCCTTTGGAAGTGACTCAAAAGGAGGATCTATTACTCGACAAGGAACTGTGTCTAATGAAAGAATGAGTATTGAAAAGGTAAACTATGTCAAAGAATTGGACTTCAATCTCATGAGTGTTTCCCAGGTCTGTGATCAAAAGCATTGGATGCTCTTCACAGATAAAGAATGCTTTGTATTGTCTCTTGGCTTATCCAAACCTCCTCCAGAAAAGATTTTATTAACTGCTTAGAGAAAAGAAAATCTTTATGTGCTTGACATGAATGAGGTCACTCCATCTGACAGTGTATCCTGTTTTCTGTCAAAAGCTTCAGTTGATGAATCAGCTCTCTGACACAGGAGATTAATCCATGTTAACATCAAAACCATCAACAAATTGGTGAAGGATAATATTGTCAGAGGGCTTCCTGACAAAGAATTCCAGCTAGAAGATCATTGCATTGCTTGTTTGGAGGGGAAGCTACACAAGAGTTCTCACAAGCCCAAGACTTTGAATACAAATGACACTCCACTACAGCTGTTGCATATGGATCTCTTTGGTCCTACAAATATTATGTCAATGGGTAAGAAGTCATACTGTCTGGTGATAACTGATGACTACACCAGATTCTCATGGGTATACTTCTTGAGAACCAAAGATGAAACTGCTGAGATTCTCAAATCTTACATTCTTAGGATAGAGAATCAAAGAAATCAGAAGGTAAAGATCATAAGGTGTGATCAGGGCACTGAGTTCAAGAACCACACCTTGAACTGTTTCTGTGAAAGCAAGGGAATAGAAAGACAATACAGTGCTCCAAGAACTCCTCAACAAAATGGAGTTGCTGAAAAAAGAAACAGAACTTTAATTGAGTCAGCAAGATCTATGTTGGCTGACTCAAAACTGCCTCTCACATTCTAGGCAGAAGCAGTAAGCACAACCTGCCATGTGCAAAATAGAGTTCTCATAGTCAAACCTCTCAACAAGACACCTTATGAACTATGGTTCCAAAGAGTTCCCTAAATTGGATTTCTAAAACCTTTTGGATGTCCATGCACAATTGTGATCACACATGGGGGTCTTCCTAAGTTTGGTGCCAAATCTGATGAAGGATATTTTGTGGGCTATTCCTCTCAATCCAAGGCCTACAGATTAAGAACAAGAATTGTGGAAGAATCAGCCAATGTGGAATGTAGAGAACACATTGCCTGTGAACAGGGAAAAGGTCCAAACTGGCTCTTCGACATAGACTCCTTCACCCAAATATTTGAGCCTCTCATCTTCTCAAATATGGAATCTACCTCTTAACAAGCACCAGCTTCCTCTTTCTCCTCTGACTACAGACTGGATTTTCCTAAATCTTCCATCAGTCTGAAAAGACCATCCATTGATCCTCCATCTGTTATGGAAGCCATTGAAGCAAGTGAAGCCGGAACCAGACTCTCCAATGTCACCAGCAACAACCTATTTGAAAATGAAATTTTGAATGAAGACTCTTCGGTAAATGCTGTAGATGCTGCAAATACTATTGCTGATAATACTGATGTAGCTGTTGATATTGAAGACTCTTCCACCATGAATGAAGAAATCCCTGATCAAAATCAAAGCAATCTTGAGCAAAGGATACAGTTGGAGGTGGTACCAGCACAGAGGATCAATAAGGAACATCCCCTGGAAAATATTATTGGCCAAGTTCACCATGGAGTTCTAACAAGAAGCAAATCTCATGAGGCCAATATATGTTTGTTTTCATGTTTTCTATCTCAGGTGGAACCCAAGAAGATAGATGAAGCTCTCAAACACAGCAGTTGGATTGAGGCAATGCAGGAAGAGTTGCTGCAATTCAAGAGACAGGATGTCTGGAAACTTGTTGATCTTCCACCTGGTCAATCTGCCATTGGAACAAGATGGGTATTCAGGAACAAGCAAGATGAGAGAGGCATTGTAGTCAAGAACAAAACCAGACTTGTAGCTCAAGGCTACACTCAGGAAGAGGGAATTGACTATGATGAAGTCTTTGCTTTGTTGCCAGGCTGGAGGCCATCAGAATCTTCCTGGCATATGCTGCATCCAAGAATTTCATGGTCTATCAAATGGATGTCAAGAGTGCCTTTCTGTATGAAAAGATTGGTGAAGAAGTATATGTCAAACAGTCTCCAGGCTTTGTAGATCTTGCACATCCTAACCAAGTGTTCAAACTAGACAAAGTTCTATATGGCTTACATCAAGCCCCAAGAGCCTGGTACGAAACTTTGTCTGGATATCTACTAAGCAACAACGTCAGAAGAGGTGCCATTGACCAGACCTTGTTTATCAAAGATGAAGGGGGAGAAATCTTACTGGTACAAATCTACGTTGATGATATCATCTTTGGATCAACATGGAAGAATTTGTGTAAAGACTTTGAGATCCTGATGCACTCAAAGTTTGAAATGAGTTCAATGGGTGAACTAAATTTCTTTCTAGGTCTTCAAGTCAAACAAGTTTCAAATGGAATCTTCATTAGCCAATCCAAATATGTCAAGAGCATTTTGGAAAGATTCAAGATGGCTGACTGCTCTGCTGCAAGAACCCCTATGCAAGTGCACCATCAACTGACTCTAGAAAAAGATGGTCAAGACACTGATCAACATCAGTACCGTGCAATGATAGGGTCTCTCATGTATCTCACTGCCTCAAGGCCAGATATCATGTTTGCAGTATGTCTCTGTGCAAGATTCCAAGCAGCTCCAAAGAATTCACATCTTCAAGCTGTCAAGAGATTTTTTAGATACCTAAAGGGAGCCCCAAGACTTGGGCTATGGTACTCTAAAAATGATAAGTTCAATCTGTATGCATACACTGACAATGATTATGGGGGATGCAACTTGGACAAAAAGTCCACATCAGGGGGATGTCAGTTTCTGGGAGGGAGACTGATTTCATGGCAGCGCAAGAAGCAAACATGTGTCTCAACTTCTACAGCAGAAGCATAATACATTGCAGCTTCAAGTTGCTGTGCACAAGTCATCTGGATACAAAACCAAATGCTGGATTATGGGATGACTTTCATGGCAACTCCCATTCACATTGACAACATGAGTGCTATATCAATCACAAACAATCCGGTGCAGCACTCCAAGACAAAGCACATTGACATCAGGTATCACTTCATAAGAGATCAAGCTGAGAAAAATAGAATTATTTTAACCAAAGTTCATACCAATGAGCAATATGCTGATTTGTTTACAAAACCTTTTGATGAAGCTAGATTTAGATATTTAGTTGAATCTATTGGTATGATGAACTTTGATTAAAATCTGTCTCTAAAATTTTGTTTTGTAAATGTGTTTGTCCTTTGTTGAAAATAAAAGTTATAAGTCAGCAGCAACTTTTTTTGCTGCTGATATGTTTAATCATCAGCAGCAAAGAATTTGTCACTGACTGCTTTAAGTTATCAGCAGGAACAAGTTTTCTGCGGATAGCTTTAAGGCTGTCAGCAACAACATCCTTGCTACAGATTATTGCATCCATCAGCAGCAATTGAGTTTGCTGCTGAAAGACTTAACCATCCACAGCAACCAAGCTTGCAGCGGATAGGGTTCACCATCCGCAGCAACCAAGTTTGCTGCTGATGGGTAAATCTAAGTTCAAATTAACATTTACCCGCTATAAAAATTACTTTCAGTCTTTACCATGACTGCTTTAGTGTATTACATCTGTCATAGTAAAAAGTGAACAAGGTTGTACTGTACAAGTAATTTTGCTTTTTCTCTCCTCTGCCGTTATAACACAAATCAAATTTCTTCACCACATCTTCACATTCAATTTCACCTTAACTCCCATCACTTTCTCTCAAGCCTCCACAACATTCAAAGCTTTCCATCCTTAACCACCCTTCAAAAACCTTCCTCTTTCCCTCCAAACCCAACAAAATGGCAGAGGTAGACATAAACCATCCCGGTGATAAGTTCTCTCCATATCACAACCTCACGGCATACTTAATCAAAGGAAAGAAGTCCGAGGTATTTAATGACATAATCGACTTTCTCTGTCGATCAAAGATACACCATGCACTCACTATAAACCCAACCATTTACATCCCTCACATGGAGTACTTCTGGAACTCTGCCGTCTACTCTACCAAACAGGGGATACCCCAAATCCAAGCTAAGGTAGATGGCAAAGACATCACCATCACTGAAGCTACTCTACGAAAACATCTCAAGCTTCAAGACGAGGGGGCCGCCATTTCATACTCGAAGGAAGAATACATGAGGACCTTTGTATCCATATGGTACACTGGAAATCAGAACGAGTACACAATAGAGAAGGCACTGATGGGCCCCCATGTAAGTATCTATGCCACACTCTTCTACAATGCATATCTCAGAAGAAAAGTGGATGGCATCAAGTGAGCTCTGCACTTGCCTCTTCTGTTCACGGTATGGTTACTGGCCAAGGATTCAACTTTGCACATCTCATCTTTGAAGGTTTAAGATACAACCTTCAAGAGGGTGCAAAGCAGCAATTTTATATGTACCCAAGGTTCTTACAGAAGGTTTTTAACAATAAACTAAGAGAGCTTTCAAAACCTGCAAAAATCTATCTTATGTTGGGTCATAAAAGTAACATTTTTCAAAGTATGAGAACTGTTTCCAAAAAGTTCTCAGGGGTCAATGTTCCATTGTTATCTATAATGATGAACATACAAAGTACCCAGGGTGACAGTTCAGCAATCCCAGCTAATACTGATCCCACACCCTCCTCTTCACATCCTGAACAACAATATGCTTCCACTGTTCGAACCCCTGTGCATACTACTAAGGATGCACAGGCACAGAAATTACTTACACCTGTTTTGGATGTTAACGTTCAACTGGAACAAAGGGCCCCAGTTGATGCAAAATATACTAGAAAAAGGAGCAAGAAGACTCCTTCTCTTCTTGTCTCAAAGGCCCAATCCCAACCTAAAAGCCCTCATCCAGAATCCCAAAATTCTGATGAGAATATCAAAAGGTATAGCCATATCATTAGAGAGACTTCCTTGGAAGCTTCTCAATTATGTTCAAGATCACATCCCGGATCCATAGAACAACCCACTAAGCCATTCCATTATTTCTCTTCTCTGAACTTAAGTGCAGAGGCACCTTGTCAAGATGATATACCTTCTCAAACAACCACTATCTCGGAGGTATTGATTGACTTGGCTACTAGTGCACCTAACCCAAGTTCATCACCTAAGAAGGTTCACTCTGGGAGTACTGATAGAGTGAATGTGGAAAGGGTTGTCACTACTCCTGGTACATCAACTAACCAGGAGGACAGTGATAACATCACTAAGACCCTAACCATGGAAACTCACAGTGAGGATGTTTCCTTTGAAACACTCTTCACTAAGAGGAATCCCAGGTGCCAAGAAAACCTGGGTGATGGGGATGCAGAGGCTAGGCCTAAGACCCCATCCAGCTCCAAGGATTCCACAACTGTGGATGAGGACAGTCTGAAACTCAAAAATATGGAATTGACGGCCAGGGTGGCTATGCTAGAGGCTGAAGTGTCCAAACTAAGGAACCAAGTCTCTATGCATGAAGCCCATCAATGCCCAACTGTGCCTACTCCTTCCCTTGTATCAATGGGAACTCAAACAGATGCAACCCTTTACACTGATGCAACCAAAAAGGGGGAGATAGTCGTAGTAGAAGATGATGCTGACAGCCTTGAGGACTGGATACAAGAGCAGGCTGCATTTCAAAGTTCCTTATTCAAACCTGCCTTTGTTCAAGTTCATGACTTGCCAGACTCAATAGATGAAGAGGAAGAAATCACTGAGGATTGGAAGTTGGTTGTTCGAGCCTGTGAGGTGTTGACAAATACAAGTCACCATGAAGACACACCGTCATCAGTCAGCATTCTTCCTGAAGCAGCGGCCATAATAAGTCTAACCACTGCCCCCAAATTCACACTAACTGCAGACAAGCTAGATTTTGACTCCATACTAGCTTGGGGGTATGATGGTCAATCTGAGAGATTCTGGATTGGGAAAGAGTTCAGCGGAGTAGAAGAGCTGAACTGGGATGCACTAAATCATCTTCAAGTGCTTGAACTGTATTTATCCAGCTGCATCAACACCTCTTCAGATCTCTCAGCAGAACTTGCAATCTGCAGGTTCCAAGACTTAATGGAGGAAAATCTGCCCTGGTTTGAAGCACTATTAGAAGAAGCAAACATGGTGGCATATCCTAAAGACCGCGCAGAATCTTCTACAGCAGCAGCACAAAGACTGGCTCCAAGTAGGCTTGACCTGATCAGGAGCAATACTTTAACTGACGAACAAAATGTTTGCTGGAGAAGCTTCATACACAATCAGATGGTCAGGGGACTGGCAGTGCTAGGATGGCCGTGCACTAGCCCTCTGGTTTCACCTTATTTTTGAGTGATGGATCATCTGTCTTCTTCAACCACATCAATGAGATCCTACTCCTCAACTCAGACTTCCTATACAACATTTTTGAGCTCAGAACACATATCTGCAATGTCAACTCCTTAGAGAGCCAAGCAATGATCAAGACTATCAAAGCTCGTCTTAAAAAGGAGGGACTCCTTGCAGAAGATGCCTCCTCTGACTCAGATTTTTCTTTTCTCTCCTCACCAACCACCACTCTGAACACTGCAACAGAATCTAGAAGAACAGAGTTGGAGGATGTAAGGAAAAGTTGGAAGGAAGTAACTGGGTGTGAATGGGAAGAAGATGAAGCAGGAAACCTTCCCCCATCCACTCCCCAAACTGCCAATGAAGCTGAAGCAGAGATCCCAACAGTATCTAAAACATCTGCTGTTGTGATCCATGAAGTTGAAGCAGAGGCATCAACCAAAGCCAAAGGGAAGGGAGTAATGACTGAAGAGGTGGAAGAGAGACTGATGAAAGAGAAAAAGGAAAGGGAGGAAAGAAGAAGAAGAAGAGAAGAAGAGGAGATGGCGGAGCTAAGAAAAATTCAAGAAAGAAAAGTTGCCATGCTCTTCAGAGAACAACAAATCCAGCTGTATGCCAACTAGCTGGATGATCTCAAAGCCAGATTTCCTGCAGCTTCTCAATTACAAGAAGATGAAGCCCTAGCTCTTCAGCTGCATGAACAGTTTAATAAAGAAGAATAAGAAAGGGAGAAGAAGAAAAGGGAAGAGGCTAAGTTCAGAATAACTGACTCTGAACTAGCCAAAGAAATGAGAGAAGAATGGATAGCGGCTCTGATTTCTCAAGGTGAGGATGCAGACTACCTTGAGAAACTATCAAATAAATAAATCTACAGAGCTTTCATGGGTCAGCAAGGTCAATTGGCAAATAAGAAAAGGGATGAAGAAGAAGAAAAAGCCAAGCAAAAATCCAAGAAGACCATTGCATCAACATAAGGACCCATGAAGAAAGGAAGGTCATGACTGACTTCCTGAAGGCCAGAGGAGAAAGTGGAAAAAGGCTAGGCCCCATGAGTTTCATGAACTTGCAAGCCTTGTACTCCAAAGTCAAGAAGGAAAAGGAAGAAAGATTGGGGAAGACAGGCTCCAAGAAAATGGTGATAACTCAAACTGCTGAACACAAATCAAAGAAACCCAAGCCTTCTCTCTCATCCACTACTTCCTCCTCCCACCATTCTTCCACTCTCCAGCCTAGACCTCATTCCTCTCTTCCCACAAAGTCCAAATCCCTCCACCCAGCTCCTCCTCATCAGCAGCCTTCCAAGAAGAAAACCAAACCTACCATCACACCAGAAGACTCAAGAGAAATAGTTGTCTGGTTCTATAACACTCAAGACAAATGGTTTGAAGTCTTCAGGGGAAAGGAAGAACTGAAAAGACCTATCTATAAATCTGTTGATGATGTACTGCAACTCTCAGACTCAGATCTAAGAAGAATATTGGAGTTGGGTGAAGCCCATAAACCAGAGAATGAAGGTGGGAGACATCTTTTGCTTGCAATCAAACATCACTTCAACCCTAGTAAAGATGTAATCATTGATGTCAAACCTCTTCAATCCCATTCTCCATTCACCAGTTGGTCCTTCAAGGCTGATACCAACGAGTTTATCTTGATTGATGTTAAAGGACAGAAGATGATATGTTCAAGCAAGGCCATCTTCAAAATGCCAAGCAAAGACATAAAGACTCTATCTGAGCTTCCTCTAAACAATCCCAGCCAGGACCCAAGAGGCTATGAGGTAGAAAGGATAGTCTGCAACATGGAAAAGCTTCAGCAGCAAAAGCAGTAAGAGAGTTTTGGTAGCATCAGTCTAGGGGGAGTTTGTACAAATAAAGAATGATGGCTACAAAATTCTCTAAGTACAACTGCTGTGGACCTCAGAGTTTGCTGCAGATCGACAAACTGCTGTGGATAAGCTTATCTGCTGTGGATACTTGTTCTTTTGCTGAAGAACAAATCTGCTGCGGATAGCCTTATCTGTTGAATACCAAAGTTGTTGCTGATAGGCAAATCATCAGCAGCTGTGGACAGTTGTGTCTTGCTGCTGATCAACAACATTGCTGCTGATAGCCATTCCCTCTGAAGATCAAACGTTGCAGCTGACTGGCTTCGATAAAGCAACCATTACCACTGACAACTTTCTGCTGCAACACTGACACACTCCACGCAGAAAGAATGTTACTGGTGCAAGACAATAAAAGACAACGACGCTCTTCTTTCAAGGACTCAAGCAATGATGCCTAAGAAGACTTTTGAGTAAAGATAACTTTTGTAGTATTTATTGCCGTTACATGTAGAATAGCTTCAATACAAGATCAACGGCTTGTGTTAGATCTGATCCTTAGAATCAAGGGTCTGTCTTGATTCTAAGTTACTATATAAGTAGTACTTAGAGTCATTGTATAAGTGTGCTTTTTCTCAAGAGTTTTCTCTGTAATCTTGTAATCTCTGAAGCTTAATACAAATTGCATTTATCAGTATTCTTCTTGTTTACTTGTTTACATTGCTTAGTTGTGATTGTTTCCACCAATCTCAACTAGAATAGAACCATCTTGTATTCACCGATCCTACACCTTTCAATTTAAGCTCCACCAGACTAGACCATAAACAAGGGACCGTTTCCTATCCCGTCGTCAAATGATAAAGGTTCCATCTTCAACTAATAATCCAAAGGATATCCAGCTTCATCTTGAAAACACTTGATAGAATCTAACACAAAATCATGCTCAGCTGTGATCATCCTGAATCCAAAGTCCAACGTTCTTCAATTAGATCTTCATTCCTGTTTAACACCTCCTAATCTGTATACATTCACCACGGTGAAGTTCCATAACTAGGTTGTCTATCTTGCATTCCGCCCAGATCCCAAATAAGAAATCCAATCATAACTAAATCACATCAAATATTGAACACAGGCTTGACCAAAGAGCACGAAAAATATAGTTTACACAAGAAATCATAGTTGAGATCCATGTTACATCAAAGAGGTATATATATAGGAAGTACCAACGGCTTTTCCACCACCTCTTTAATGTCCCATGAATACTTTTAGATTTTATCCCCCTCATTTCTCTTTAAATTATGACCAGCTTCATCACCGCTTCACTCAAATCTTCAAAACCACAACTAGTCAAATCTAGGATTTTATTATTTTATTCCTTTGTAAAGATCCAAAACAGCAAAACCTTGGGTTCATGTTGTTCCGGTATTCATCCCCTATTAAAGAAGTATCATATATACTCGTAGCCCACATATTCAGGTTTGAATACCTAAACAATATGATTCTTTTTGCAAAGACCCAAAGCAGCAACATCTTCACAAATAAAACGAGACCTTTAGCTGATGACGACCCAGTTGCTCAACTTGATTCATCATTCATTCCCTATTAAAGAAGTATCCCGGATACTCGTAGCCCACATTTTCAGGTTTGAACACTTAAACAATGGATGACAATTGGTATCATCCAAGAAAAATCTCGTCTTGTTTCGCCAAGCCACATCAAATACAAAATTCGGTCCCGAAAAACCAAAACTGCTATCATCTCAAAATGGCTCGAAACAAGCGTACAAACGATCGGTCAAAATTTTGGCTAAGAAATTTTTTTTTGTTTTTTTTAATCCCAGATGATAGTTCATGCGTACTTAGCAAGTTCGCACAACCAAATGTTCACGCGTACTTGATAAGTTCGCACAGCCAAATGCACATGCGTACTTAGTAAGTACGCAGGTCAACTCCTCATGCGTACTTAGTAAGTACGCAGGGCTAACCCATGCGTACTTAGTAAGTACGCAGAAAAAGGTGATTCTTCGTACATAGTCAGTACAACAGCGTTCTTGACTGATCTTGAGGAGAATGCTTGAAAAGTGTTGGATCTAAGAAATTGATGCTTCCAAAAGCTTAGAAATCATCATCTAACAAACCCTCAGCCTTCCAAACACCAAATAAAGCGATAACAAAGACGAATTTAAGGATTTTTGACAGAAAAGGTAGCGACCAGTGACGAACTCAGATCTGCTCAAAACCCTAAAATCTCGAATCTGGAATACAAATCAACGAACACCGAAGCTCTTATACCAGTTGTAGGTCCTAGGAGCCTCGTCGCGCAGCGGAAAATACACAGATTTGCTCGTGATTCGTGTGGGAACAGTGAAGAACGAGACCGAGAAGAACACAAACATAAAGAAGAGAATCAACACAAAAACGATACGTAATCCATAACAAAGAAGTCATCTCCTATTACATACCGAAGAAGTACACATCTCTCATCTACGCTCATGGTCCAGGGGCGGGAGAGCTCATCCCGCCCGGACACCTCTCAACCTTGTTCCAGAAGTTTCACCTACAAATGAATACAAGTCTTCAATTTATAGGGGTAGGAACACTACCTACGTACTTGTCTAAGTACGCAGGTCATTTGTCATGCGTACTTGATAAGTACGCAGGGTAAAAGCGTTGTGTACTTACTAAGTACGCAACACCAATCTGGTGTACAAGCTAAGTACGTAGGAACACCCTATTGCGTACTAGCTAAGTACACCGATACATAGAATTTAATCTATAGTTACAAAAACATGCTTCTACAGATTGAATAGAGGATGTAAATATGATTTTGGTGGGAAAATAGGGTTGGGAATGATTATGATGATGCCAAGTGGCAAAAGACTTACTTTTTTTATTAGAAGAGAGATTATCCTTCATAGGATATCTTAGGGTGAAAGGGGTGCAATACCCGTCCACATGCGGGCAGGAGGAAGGTATCGAGTAGAGGGGGGACCGCCCCTTATGAATCGAGTTCTTTGCCCGGGTAGTTTATCCGAGTTAATTTACTCGGGTGAGGGAAAAGAAAAGGACCGTTGTGAGAGCCGTTGGGGGGGGGGTTGGGGGATTTAAAAAAAAATATAAATTCTAATTCTCTCATCTATATATCTCTCACCTATATATATATATATATAGGGTATGTTCTTTTGAGAACCAACAATATGTTAAGAACCGTGAGAACCGCATTAACTCTTGCTCTATTTATAATATAAATTGACTAGAATTCATGTACATTTCAATATGTTTAAGGTTTGGTTTTAAAAGACCTCGAATTTATAATCGTTTTTTTAAATGCATATATGCACTCACACTATATGCACAAATGAATGCATATATGCATATTTTTATACTTTTCTTAAAAAAAATTCAGGAGAGAGGAGATAAACTCAAACTAAGAGTGGGAAGAGATAAATAAAACATTATTCTTGAAATTTACCTTTTTCACTAAAGCGATATGTACACGTTTTGTGTGGTTCTCACGGTTCTCAACATATGGTTGGTTCTCAAAAGAACATGCCCCTATATATATATATATCTCACTTTCCTCTTTAAAACAAATAACTCTTTTCCACCCATATATTTTTGAAAAACTCTAATTTTTGTAATTAATAAATTGTGGGATCAAGAGACACAGTTTAGACTATGATATGATCTTGTTGAACATTTTACTACACTACCGGAGTGGGCAAGCAGCGATTCGGAAGACGATTATGTTTAATTTATCAGGTTTTTTTTTAATTTGTAACTTGTTATTTTATTTATTTTAAGTTGTCTTTTGTATTTTTAATTAATAAAAAAGTATGTTTTTGTATTTAAATGTTTATTTTTTTTAAAAAAAAAAGTTGGTGAGTAAATGAGTAGGGTGTTTTCAATGAAATCTGAGTAAATGAGTAGTTTTGAGGTTACAGAATTCTATTGGGCAGTTTTGATGAGTAAATGAGTAAACGGGTAAACCACCCCCTTCACCCTTAATGGTTATGGTTAAGTGTTCTACCCGATAACCAAAATGTTGAGGGTTTAAATCCTGTGGGATAAAAGTTATGGTGTATTTATCCTAAAAAATTAGAAATTACTTTAAAAAAATTAAATATTCTTAATCGATAATTTACTATCTTATATATCAACTTTTTTAACACTATATTTTAAGGTTATTGTTAGATATATTTGAAAGCAATCCACTTTGTTAAATTCCAAATCTATAATCGATAATTTACTATCTTATTACTATTATCGTATATTTTTTAAAGGGCTAACTCTTAATAAAGTGAAGGATAGTGACAAAATTCTACTCATCAGGATTTGAAGTCAAGATCTTCCTAAAGAAAAACTTTTAATGAAAAACCCGTTGATCACCCGACGAGAAGCCTAATGGCTCGTATATTTTATTAAATAAAAAATATCACAATCAATAGAAACCAATATTTGTGAAAAAAAAAACAAGAGGCGTAAGATAACTGGTTCAATTTAAACACCAATAAAAGAACACGTATCTCTCTCCAAACCCCATCCCATCCCATCCATTCCCTTCCCCCTTATATTAACTCTAATCTCGTCTCTCCCGAATCAACTTCCAGTTCCCTCCTCCAACAGGTACTTCTCTCTCTATATCTTTCATCGTCTATTGATGTTCAATTCATCGTAGGTTTAGTCATTTCATCTTGTAATTGTGTGCGCTTATTTCTTTTTATGCATGTGAGATGGCATAAAAATTGCAACTGATTTCGTGTTTGATGTTTAATAAAAATTGGGGATTTCTACTGATTTCCTGGCTAAAATTATCCGTTTTCCTATTCTTATCATTGCAAATTATTGTAGGTTATGTTAGATGTTTTGATTCATGGTATGTAGTGAACTAAAGGCATTGCTTTTTTACATGGGAAGGGGGCGGAATTTAGAAATTGATTATGATCTTTATTTTTGGACCTAATTTATTACCCGCGTTAAATAAATGAAATTTTAAATAGTTAGCAAATGAAGATTTAGAAATTGTAAAGGAAATATTAAAATAGTAGTGAAGATTTAGGAAATTAATAAAGAAATATATTAAATAGTTAGCAAGGAAATATTAAATAATTAGTAATGAAGAAAAAATAAGCGGGAAAAAGAATCTTGGCCTCACTGTGACATGAGGCGCAACTAGTTACTTATTTCTTAAGCATACATACTGTTAACCTATGTTTTAAAAAGCGCGAGACCCACTGAGGTGATAGGGTGTTAGAGCCAAGGAGCGAGGCGAAGGCGTATGCGACTGTTGCATGCTTCTTTTGTAAAAAGCTTTTACCAATTTCACAATTCTTTGTTTTGGTTTTGTGCCTTGTTTCCTTAGTGAGTTAATCTAGAGTTTGTTTGGGAATTATGGATGGTGGCATGAGATGTATATTTTCTGGTTGTTAACTTTTGGTTTTATTTATGGTCCCTTTCTTTCCATTCTTTTTTTTCTTCATTTTATATTGTTTGAAGTAGCTTCTACTAAAATTTGAAAAAAAAAGATGTGAATCCATTTCTTGTGTTTGTTCTCATCCTGAGTTGCAACAATCAGGGCTTTTTTTCGTCCTCCTTGTTTGTTTACAGTGGAAGAAACTCATTAGGCATCTACCTTTACAATACATGTTATTCTCTTGGCTCCCTTGTTAGATGGGTAGTTTATGATCCGTATGTCAAGAAGTCCTTAACCTGCTATGACTTTTATGTTTGACATTTGTGCTGATGGTGCATACCCTATACATCACATTATACTTTGCTTATATTAGTTGTTGCAATCATTTTCGTTTATTCTAGAGGGGCAATTCTGGCCCATTTAGGTGAAAATGGGTCAATCTTGGTTTGTTAACAAGGTCAAGTTGGCAACAAGAAAGTTTTCTGTTAAAAACGGGCCAGATAATCTAAATGTCACCTATATTGTTATATTAATTTAAAATATCTCATTATACTGATATTCGTTTTTGTATTCATATCCAGTATATAAATTATATATGAAAATCAAAGACAGTTTTTGAGGGACAACCTCTACCTACCCGCACATTTTGCCACATATAGTTCTTTGGATGCCCATTTAGATTAAACTTTTATCTTTGGCATTTAGGGTCAGAATGCATATATTAAACTGATAATAATCTTTTGACAAACGATGTGTGTTTTTTTAGCGGTTGACAAAAATGCAGTTAGTTTTACAATTTCAAATGTGGATTTTGTTACACTTATGGTCTAAATTTCACTAATATATTCATTCATTGTAAAATATTTGTCCCAGGATACTCTAAAATGGCTGCGTCCTCTGCGTGTATTGTTGGAAATTGTTTATCCACTAAAAAAAACATAAACAAAGAACTCCGTGGAAAGCAATTTCACCTTTCCCCTAGCCTTCCATCTCTTCACAAGGTCCCTAAAACAGTTGTAAAAGCATCTCTTGACAAGAGTCAGCATCAAGGAAGAAGAGGGTTTTTGAAATTATTGCTTGGAAACACGGGACTTGTAGGGTCGGCTTTGTTAAGTAGCGGGAATGCTTATGCTGATGAACAAGGTGTTTCTAACTCAAGAATGTCTTATTCTAGATTCTTGGAGTATTTAGACAAAGATAGAGTTAATAAAGTCGATTTATTTGAAAATGGAACGATAGCAATCGTTGAAGCGGTTTCTCCTGAATTGGGAAACCGGGTTCAGAGGGTTAGGGTCCAACTCCCGGGTCTCAGCCAAGAACTTCTTCAAAAGTTCAGGGAGAAAAACATCGATTTCGCAGCACATAATGCTCAAGAGGATTCGGGCTCCTTTTTGTTTAATTTAATTGGGAATTTAGCATTCCCATTAATCTTAATCGGTGGTTTGTTTCTTTTGTCGAGACGTTCCGGGGGTGGAATGGGTGGTCCAGGTGGGCCCGGGAATCCTCTTGCTTTTGGTCAGTCGAAAGCAAAGTTTCAAATGGAACCAAACACGGGTGTTACATTCGATGATGTGGCGGGTGTAGACGAAGCAAAACAGGATTTCATGGAAGTCGTAGAGTTCTTAAAGAAACCCGAGAGGTTTACTGCTGTTGGTGCTAGGATTCCAAAGGGTGTTCTTCTTGTGGGTCCCCCAGGAACCGGGAAAACACTGTTAGCTAAAGCTATTGCTGGTGAAGCAGGTGTCCCGTTTTTCTCAATTTCAGGTTCAGAATTTGTTGAGATGTTTGTTGGTGTTGGTGCCTCAAGAGTTCGGGATCTATTCAAAAAGGCAAAAGAGAATGCACCATGTATTGTATTTGTTGATGAAATCGATGCGGTTGGAAGACAAAGAGGGACGGGTATCGGAGGAGGGAATGATGAAAGAGAACAAACCCTTAACCAGCTCTTGACTGAAATGGACGGGTTTGAAGGAAACACGGGTATCATTGTAGTTGCAGCTACCAACCGTGCAGACATTCTAGACTCTGCCTTGTTGAGACCAGGAAGATTTGATAGACAGGTACTTCACTTCATATCTTTATTAATGTTGTAGGAATGGGCTGTCCAGGCGGGTTGGGTAACGGGTCCAGATGGGTTCAGGTTAAAACAGTCGTGATCCAATTTTTATCCGAACAATTTGAATTGTTTATAATTGATTAACGTGTCAAATATGGTCAGAGAAGTTCTGTTACGTATTAGTAATCTAATATTTTGATTAAAATGATTTAGGAGGTTTTATTAATGTTACACTTTGGACGACTTTTGACTCATTTCACCCATTTCCTTTTAAGCTTTCTTTCTTTAAAGTTTACCAGATGCAAGTAGAATTGACCTCAACCACCAATACCAAGTTTTTATTGAATGGTTTCCATAACAATTTTCAAAAGTTGGGTAGTTTTTATCAGTATTGAATACTGGATTAAAATGAAGTGAAAATGTGTTGCTATTTATTGCAATGTGCTTGATTATAAACTGTATTTTTGTTAAAAATCTGGTACCAGGTGTCGGTGGATGTTCCCGATGTCAAGGGAAGAACAGAGATCTTAAAGGTACATGCTGGCAATAAGAAGTTTGACAAGGATGTCTCTCTTGAGGTGATTGCCATGAGAACCCCTGGATTTAGTGGTGCTGATCTGGCGAATCTTTTAAATGAAGCTGCTATATTGGCTGGTCGGCGTGCAAAAACTGCAATTTCATCCAAAGAAATTGATGATTCCATTGACAGAATCGTTGCTGGAATGGAAGGAACAGTAATGACAGATGGAAAAAGCAAAAGCCTTGTAGCATATCATGAAGTTGGCCACGCCATTTGTGGGTAAGTGTAAATCACTAAATTCAAATTTTAAAAGTTGTTGCTTATGTGACGGGTTGAAGCAGGCCAGTGCGATTCGGGTTGACCCACAAGCACTTTTTTTGTATAGATAATTAATTATGCTTATGAAACAATATTATCTACAAGAATAATCTCAACTTAGAGTAATTGTGTTGCAGAACTCTAACACCAGGGCATGATGCGGTCCAGAAGGTGACCTTGGTCCCACGTGGTCAAGCAAGAGGGTTGACCTGGTTCATTCCATCAGATGACCCTACATTGATCTCTAAACAGCAACTATTTGCACGAATTGTTGGTGGTCTTGGTGGCAGAGCTGCTGAAGAAATCATCTTCGGTGAGCCTGAGGTGACTACAGGTGCTGCCGGTGATCTGCAGCAAATCACCGGTCTGGCCAAACAGGTAAAAATCTAACTTTTTTTTTTAATATTTAGAAGAAAACGGGCCTTAAAAGAAAAGAAACTTGTCTACTGATCTGTGCAGATGGTGGTGACATTTGGCATGTCGGAAATTGGGCCATGGTCACTCATGGATGGATCGGGTCAAAGTCAAGATGTTATAATGCGAATGATGGCTAGAAACTCGATGTCTGAAAAGCTTGCTGAAGACATTGATACCGCCATTAAGAAGCTTTCAGACAGCGCATATGAGATCGCGTTGAGTCATATCAGAAACAACCGCGAAGCTATAGACAAGATAGTTGAGGTTCTTATTGAGAAAGAAACAATGAGTGGTGATGAGTTCCGGGCCATCCTTTCTGAATTTGTTGAAATTCCTGTTGAAAATCGGGTTGCTCCTGCTGCTCCGACTCCAGTCAATGTATGATAGAATTGTTATATAGTTCTTGATAACGGTTTTTGGTTTGTAGTAAATTGTAATAGAAGTGGTTCATAATCATACATATAAATGACAGTCATTGCTTGTGTTTAATGTGCAGCGTGTTGGGTGTTTCAAATCAGTTGTATGAATCTTATTAGGGAAAAGCAGGAATGGTTATCTTAATAGCCATTTGACTAAATCTATAGAAATATAACAAGTTCACCGTTACAAAGTGATTAGAGAGTTGTATAAGTGGACGATTGTTCTACAACCAAAAGACACTAAAAGACATTGAAAGAATCAACGGTTCTATAATATCCCATACAAATATCATTTAATTTCTCAACTTATATTATTCATTTGTTGACTCATTTGTTGTAGTATATGCCACCCACATTGAAGAAACTAAAGAGGCGTTCGGTTTTTTTTTTGAAGGAAATGAAATCGGTCAAAGAACTTGAAATATGAACAACTAAAATAATGTGTTTGATTGGCAAGGAACCCTATGACTTATGTTCGGTTTGTAAAACTTTGAAAGAAATGAGAATCTAAGATAGTTTAGAATGACAGAATTACCCTTACTATTATGTTTTTTTGTTTATTTTAGAATTTTGGGATATGCTTAACATACAGATTTGCTACAGACCTAGAAGGTGCTGAAGTTCAAGCTTCTACCGAGGCAAAGTTGATACCAAAGACAAGTTTGATGTCGATGGTAGATACTGATGTGAATGCTTAGTCAAAGATACCGAAGTCAAAGAGAGCGAAGATTACGAGATTGTATCTTTGACTGATTGTAAGGACTAAACCTAATAGGCTGAACCATCAAAGAATCATCGGGTTGTTCAGAAGAAAAAAGATCGAAGATTAGATAGGTTGCCTAGTTTGCGAGAGCTTCTGTCACACCCCGGCCGGCGGCGGATTATACGCCGGGGCTGACGCGGTTGTTCATAAGCACATGATCTTCTATTAATAAGTGACAATATTTATTCATTGAAATTAAAGCATCCGTTACAATGGTAAATGGAAAATGAAAACAAGTGTTCAAAACATAACATAATTCAAATTAAACTAGGTCCAGTCCTATGTGATTAGGTAGAATCCTCAAACTGGTGCACCTGAAACATGTGAGTAAATGTCAAATACAAGTAGTTTGTGAGTAACATAGGTTTTGACACCAAACAAAAGTTAAGTAAAAAGGGATTGAAATTCAATATGTTCAAAGAAGGCTATATGAAAACATACAAGGTTCCAAGCGTACAATCAAACCGTAATAAATGAAAAACTGGTAAGCACAATTCAACTGATTGAGTTTTGAAAAAATAGTAATATGATACACACAAAAACCCGCCAAGGTCTGTGATAACTGGAATCGGATTCCCCTATAAATGATCATGTTAGTTACTACCTTAGGCCTGCCTCGCAAGTTATTGATTGTACTAAACATTTACACACGTATGGTCAAAAAGTAGTTTAAGACCTAAAGCACATAGTAAGTAGCATATGAACAATGGTATTGAATTTGGTAAGTAATGTATGTAAACATGTTTCACCCCGAGTATTTATAAACAATAATAAAGAGAAAGGGGGCTATGAAACTCACTTGTATCAAAGTTAGAAATGGTATGAATTGGTAGGACTGATAGGCCTCGTGAGGAACTCTCACAATAAACCTACACGCGTAATGGTAACCTAAATTCAATATACGTCTAAATGATATTTAGGAGATTTTTGGGACTTTAGGGTTTCATGAGAGTTTGAGACTGGGCATAGGGTTTGTGCAAGTTTGGTAGGAAAACATATCTATTAATAACGTTAAAATGTTTAGACTTTATTCACATAAATATTTATTTAATAATCAAGTAAATCATAGTGTGAAAAAAGGTTTAAATAATATTGTATATGAATTGTTATGTGGTATGAAAAAATAATATACTTGGAACAATTTATAAATAAGTTATAAAGTGATAAAATATTTAATAAGTTTTACATAATAATTAAATTATTAGTTATAAAGTGGGTAATTAATTCATTTAATAAATAAAATGATAGAAATGGTTAGCTAATCTAATAATTCATTTTAAATGAATTTTCAAGAGACTAAGTAACCTCTAAATAAAAATAATTATCTAAAATAATTATTTAGGTGTTTATAAATTTAAAAGTATTTAAATAATTATCCTTACCAATAATAATTATTTAAAAATTTATAGGAGTTTAATAATGTTTTAAAAATATAGGTAGAATTAGTGAAATAAATAAATAACAAAATTAGATTTGTCTAACAAATGATTTGTTTTATTTTATTTAGAATTTTCAAGAGGTTTAATAAAACAAATTAGTTAAAATACTATTTATATCTATCTGATTTTTATAAATACTAGAGAATGTATTTGTATAATTTATAAAAATTAATTGGTAATTTTTAAATGTTAAATAGTGTATTGAAAATGGTTTAAAAGGAAAAAGGGTAAAATCCGACACCCTGGGACTCGAACTCGCACCTGAAGCGGTTCAACACTTGCACACGCGCACTAACCACTGGACCAGGGCATGTTGCCGTGTCCAGTTGGTTTGCTTTTAAGTTTTAATTAGTAATCCAAACACCTATCGTCCCCAAAATGATCCCGAAACCCTAGCACGTCCAATTCACTCGTTCGGCCAACGATTCGCACCAGGAATCAAAGGGCTTTTGATCGTGGGACTGAAACAAGCTTATTGGAACAAGTTTTACCTGAAATGGATAAGCAAAGAAGGAGAACTACTTTCGCGAAACAAGTCGAGTTCGTCGGCCTAATTGGGTGGTACAGGGATGGAATCAGACGCAATTGAGGGTATAGGAAGTTTGTACTGAGTGTCGCTAGTGATTTGGGACCTCTATTTATAGCCAATTTGGACAGTAAGTGCTCGATCGATTAAATGGTCATTAATGGAGGTTTCGGTTACGGGTTAAGCACTGTAATGATCATAACAATCCAATTAAGCGCAAGGGACTGCTCGTTTGGATGTCGTGAACGTGTGGCCGTTGTTGATTTTGCTCGAAAACGTCTTAGGAGTGATTTCACAATTCAAGGCTTCGAAAACGGTTGGTGCGGGTTTCGAACTGAGATCAGAGGGGGGGGGGAAGACTTATGTAAATTGCAAACATGTCCTTGGGGTTTCAAAGGGTTATCATTTTATGAACAAACCTAGGTTTTAATTAGAATTAAGTTTCAGAATTGACATAACTAACCCCTGGACTTCATAAAAACATAAATTTTTAAATCTTATAATTTTTTTTATAAAATCTAATGAATCATTATGTTATAATTAAATGTTATAAATGTAAAAAATGTAAAAATGTAATTTACTAAATAGTATAAATCTTTATTTTGATTAAAAACATATAAACCCTAATTTTTTTTATAGAATTTATTATTAAAAACATAAACCCTAGTTTTTATAGAATTTATAATTTAACTCTTGTAGATATTTATATATATATATATATATATGTTCATAGATTTAGGTATAACTTAGCATATATATTTATTTCATAACGATCATATAAATCTTTATTTAAATATTTATTACTCTGGAATTTGAAATAACTGCACCCCATGTATGTATGTATGAACACTCATTAATGTAGTGGATAAATAAGATAATTTCATAGATGTAAATCATAAGATAATGAAATTACAATTGCCGAAAAAGTAAAGATAAAGGCCGGAATTTCCTTGGGATTACAGCTTCAACATGTAAAGTTCTCGGTTCGAGAACTTTGTGGGCCGAGTACTCTGAAGTTCTCGCTAGGCCCAACCCTTTAGTAATACCGAGTACTTGTAATTAACTATAAATAGTTAGCTTAATCAAGATATTAGGGTTAGACGAGTAGTTTGTAAGGCCCCAAACCCAGGAGGCCTCACGTGTTGGATTTACATGATAACAAACAGTTCTTAAACTTCAAACATTCAATAGCGGTGGAAATTAACGTCATTACATTGTTTAATACATTCATCGATCATAAAACATTCACAACGGGATGCTAGATTTCTCGTGTTGGGTAACTCTTCGGAATAGCCAAGCAGCATCCACTCCTCATCCTTCACATTCTTAACCTGACATGCATACTAAAAGTCAGCTAACGCTAGTGAGTTCAAGTCTTTCATTCGTTTTAGGAAATGGTTTATCATTCGCTCGTTCATTCGTTAGGGTTTAAACATTCATAAGAAAAACAAGGCATAACATTCACTCATCATTCAACATTCAACATTCATTCAAGTCATACATTTAATTGTCTAAATATGTGTTATCGTTTGTAACATCCCAAACTCCTAAAATAAGTCTGGACAAGTGTCGGCTAAAGCACACAATGCTAGAATGTAACCGGACGTGAAAATAGAAAGACTGTCCGACTAGAAATAGCCCACAACTTTGCATAAGCACATCTCGGGCTAGAAAATGAGTTACGGAAGCCGTAATATATGAAACTGGCGTGCCTCGACGAGAAGAATTTGAAAATGAGGCTATAACGGACCGTCACCATGTGTAACGGTCTGTCACAGGCGTCAAAAGCCACAATGTACCGTCACCGGCTGTGACGGTCCGTCATGCCGTAAAATCGTAAAAAGTCACTGTTTTTGTCCACGTATCACTGACTCATCCCACCCTATGGCCATGACGGACCGTCATGGGCTGTGACGGTCCGTTACGTGGTTAGAAAGTGCTTGGAGGCCAAGAAAACTGTAAGGACCGTCACCGGCGGTAACGATCCGTCACAGACTCAGAATTTTGCCTATAAATTGATGTTTGAGGCCGTTTAAATGGGAAACAGCACACACAAACACTATACATCAGACACACACACACACACTCTCTGAAGAAGAATTAAGGATCTATTGCGATGCGTTAAAGTACGAGTGCAGTTCGTATTCGGAGGAACGTTTAGGCAAGGAACGAGCGTATGAAACGACCAGAGGTTATTGTAAGTACACTGGACCCGTAACTTAGACATGATTATGTGAATTATGTGATTAAATGTTATGTGTTATGTGTAAGATTAAAGTACGGGGTAATAAAAGATTAGTCTAAACACTAAACTGGAATAATGGAGTAGTCACGGTGTATTAAAGGGGTGGTGGATACGCCGCTGATACTTCCTATATATAAATCTCTTTGATGCTTCGTGGTGAAACCATTATGAATGTTTAGGGGTATAGACTAAAAGTTAGTGATGGAAATATTATGGTTTCATAACGAATTGATCTTCCAACCAGTATGTAGTTATCTGACAAACATAATGTTCTGTCTAAGGAAAGGGAGGTGTATAAATCCCTCCTGGACCTGTCATTCTTTCCTAGGAACGTCTCTGTTGAAGGTACTACTCTGGGAGGATAATTACCATAGGTTACAAAGTGTGATAAGTATGAATACATGATAAAGATGAATATGTGAATGCATGAATACGTGAATGCATGATAAATATGAATACATGAATGCATGATGATAAGTACCAATATGAATGAGTATGATGGAACAAGTCTAAACCCTAAAATGGAATAACGGAGTACTCATGAAGTATTAAAGGGGTGGTGTATACGCCAATGCTACTTCCTATATATAAACCCTTTTAGTGCATCGTGGAGAATCCGTTACGAAGTTTTAAGGCGAGGACTGGTTGGGAACAAATCAAGCATATACGTGAAATGAAAACAAATGCTTGATACATTTGTGACGCTGTGAGTCTAAGATACTCAAGGTCCCAAATGAAAAGAGATACCCATCCTATAAAGGTGGATCTTAATAAATAAGAAGAGAACTAAAATATCAAAGCATAGGGGGTAGATATAAAGAATGAATGAGTCTTCGTGACAAATGCAAAGGGTCTATACTGACGAGTATAAGGACCTTGTCAATACTATGAACGGAGGTACGTCCTAAGATGATCATGAGGGGGTTAGCACACCCATGAATGAAATGAATACTATGACCGAAGGTACGTCCGAAGATGGTCATGAGAGGGTTAACGCACCCATAAAATATACGAATGACGTGACCGAAGGTACGTCCGGAGATGGTCACGGGGGCGCCGAGAGCCCGGGAAACTTGAATAAAAAGAACCTAAAGGGTTCATAATAAAACAAACGATGCAGTGTACTTACTTAGCGTAAGCTAATTCAAAATGTTTTCCAAACACTCTAAGGAAGAAGCACGTGGAATAAAGCTTCTTGTGGTCAAGGCCGGACGGAGTGAAGAATCTCTAGATCTTATGTAACAGAGTATTGTAAATGTAAAACAATATTATAATAAAAATATACATGTGTCACTTTATGTGGCAAGGTTTTGTTAAACTGGGACCATTTTCCACAATTTAACTCTGATAAAATAATAAAGTAAAAGTAGGGTGTTTCAGGTTGGTATCATAGCATAGTTTGAGGGATTTAAGTATCGGAAGGGTAGTTAAACTCAAACCATAAGTGCTCATGATATAAATAGGGATTCAATCCGAGGCTATCCTAGGAAGAAGGTATATTTAAATTCCAGTACTAAAACATAATTGTGAGTATACGTGGGCTGAATTTTGTATGAGACAAGCTCCATGCGATAGTTGGGAGTATCATGACGTGTAACATATATTACCTCATACCTGGCCAGTATGAGAGTTAATGTATGGGATCATCATGATATTACAAACATCATATGATAACTTATGTCAACAGATAATAGGCCAGGAATGTGAATATGCATGAGTAGAATGCATGAATAAAGGTGCATATGTGTAAATACATGAATATGAGCCTTACATGAAACCCTAGAATGCTTGCATAGGGTTGAACTAATACAAGGCCTGTAGTGTAAAACCCTAGACTATAATTAGGGTAAAACGAATGAGAGAATAAAACGAAACTCATGTAGCAGCAACGATGGCTGAACGTCAGAACGTGGAAGTACGCGACGAAGGGAGTCTGAGGAGAGATGCGTCTCCACCTCACGATGAGAACGAAGTAGAACAAGTCCAAGAGAACATCCGGAGGCAGATTGCGTTAGAAGTAGGGAAGGCTTTCGATGCGAACCTTCAAATTATGCAAGCAAAACTGCAAAATTCGCTGGAAAGCTGGTTTGAGAATCATAAGGAGATAGAGAAACCCCAGAATAGAGTAGATGGAAATTCTAAATCAACTCGATGCACGTATAAGGATTTTATGACATGCAAACCAATGGAGTTTTAGGGAAACATTAATCCCTTAGAAAGTCAAAGGTGGATAGTTGCAATGGAAACAACCTTCGATACTTGTCATTGCAGTAAGGAGGACGAAGTAACCTTCGCTACCAACCAACTAAAAGAAAGAGTTGACGATTGGTGGGGTGTAGTGAAGAGAGAGAAAGGTAGAGATAAGATTAAAGAAAGGAAGTGGGAAGAATTCAAGGATATTGTTTTAAAGCATTATTGCCTACGAGCGGCAATAGACAGAATCACTGAGGAGTTCCTTCAACTCCGTCAGACAAACGAATATTTGGACGAAATTACCTACATTTTCTTCGATAAAGCCAGATTATGTCCTACTTTGTTGTCACAACCCGACCAGGGGGCTAGGCGTGATGATCGAATACCAAAACAAAACATAGCGGAAAATAACGTGACATATATTTTATAAATGTCATAGGTCCAAACTAAGTCAAAATTTACATTTATAACTGTACATTTCTTCTATATACTAACTAAAAAATAAAAATAAAAAAATAATGGATTCTATCTTCCATCAAAGCTTTCTCGGGTGGAATCTATGGCTCGGCATAAGTCTTCTAAAGGAATCATCTATCTTAAAGCAAGCTCGTGTCTAAGTTGTTAGTTTCTAAACTCGAGAAAGGTACCTGAATACATGCTTAAAAATTTTGTGTCAACTAAAAAGTTGGTGAGTTCACGAGTTTAGACAATAAAGCATTTATATTGGGAATTCAAAAATGTATGGTGCAAAATTAAATAAGTTCACAATTAACCCTATGCCCATAACCCGTGGACATCTAGAAATAATAATAATATACTCCTAACCCATACCCCTTATTGTTATGGGTCTAATTACTTATGCATGCTAACATAAGTTTAAACTGCTAAACGAATATATGTCACAAGATATATATTATCATTCTATGATTTTCATTCCATGGGAGGTTGTCCCGGATACGTCGGGCCCATGGTGTGCGGGGGGTTTCACCAGATAGTACTACCCATATATTCGCTGGCTTCAAAGGAGTTAATGATTGTGTGCTAGAGATCGGGGATTCGTTACGACAGCTAGAATGACCTTATTTAATTATTACACCAAGTATGTAAACAGTATAGAAGCATGTAATCACCCCAAAATTTTAAGTAAAAGAGGAGAAAAGTACATAAACTCACCTGGTAATCTTGTATGTGTCCAAACAATATGCTAGAGTTGCGAGCTTGCTATCGTGTGTATAGTCATTATAACAAATCCTAATTATGATTATGACATTAGTATATCATACTCGACCGATTTGTTAAAGTGTTGGGTTTTTTGGTAAAAATCTCGGGTTGTAACCTCCATTAGTTATTCTAATAGTTGTACTATAAAAATGTTGGTTCGACTTAGTATTCTTGTATAATGATAATACTTGTATATAATGAAAGTAGTAAAATAATGTTTCGACCCGGATCAAGGTAATACTAAATATTATATTAGTGGTTCGATTCAAACAAGGTAACACTAGGCATTATTTACTTACGTGATGTATTTATATATGTAATATATGTATAAATAACCTAATATATATACAAGTACTTATATTTGTTTCGAAGATAATAATCAAAGTTTAGAGTTATATATATATATATATATATATATATATATATATATATATATATATACTCAAAATATACTCGTATAATATAAATCATAAGGGTTGACGAAACTATTTATGTTCGCTAATACTAAAACAAAATTATAGTATTTGGTTGACAAATGTTGCTGATGTCTAAGTTTGTACTTACAAGAAACTACATAAGACATTTATATCAAAAATAAATATTTGAAGTTTATAAAATATTTGCATATATATACTTAATATATGTATAAAGTATCACGTCAAATATCGTTTTTGTTAACTGTGCAAAGTAAAATAAAATATGGTTAAGGAAGCATGTATGTATATGTAAGCAAAATAAGGTTCTATATGTATATGTATATATGTCATTTATATAAGTATGTTTATGTTGATAATAGATATTTGTGTCCTATGTGTGTGTACCTATTAACTTGGACAAAAGTGTTTATTTATGTATTTGTAAATTTATAAGGTTTTGTTAAAAAGACATGTTTATATATTATTTTCGCGTTACATTCTATATTTAAGAGGTTATTTAAGTGCTTAATAACCGTAACTAGATTAGTAAAAGAGGTAATAATATTAAAATGTTAATGCTATGATATGAATAATTTAATAGTATAAGTTATATCGATAATAATGAAAATGATATTTAAGATTATTATAACAATAATCATAATAATAATAACAATAGATAAAAACTTTTTAATAATAATAATAACTTATACGGTACTAACATTAGTTAATTCAAATAATAGTATTAACTATAATAAAACAATAATGATAATGATATAAAAATAATAATAACCGATAAATGTAATAATAGTAATAAGAATAATAACGTTAATAATAAGTGTAACGGTTTTGGTAAAGAAAATGTCGGTTTATATGGTTTTGCTATAGATACATTTTTAGTAATAATAATAATAACGATGAACGTAATACTTAAAAAAAACTACTTTTATATAAGTACTATTTAGTTTTAAATAAATATTTATAGTAGTTAATCTAAATATAATAATAATATATCTCTTTTAGTAATAATAATAATAATATTAATAATACGATATTAAAGTCATAATATTTGTATTGATGAGTTCATATAAAATAAAAGGGGTTGTAAGGTTTTCTATGTGTATAAAATACTAATACTTATATATCCGCTAGTATATATGTTTATAACTATATATTGTATGTTATTATAAGTTTGTGTGTTTTATAAACGCTCGCCTTTAATTTACACCTATTATTCCGATTACACATACGTAGTTGTAATAGCTTTTTATAAATCTAACTTTAGAATAGTATAATTTATAATTATATACATATATATATATATATATGTGTGTGTGTATATATACCTACTCGTAAGAAAACTAATATGTGTATACGTTTATAAATATAATTATATATAGAGTAAATTGCTGTTTGCGTCCCTATGGTTTACACGATTTAACACAATGCGTCCCTAACATGAATTTTTAACGCTTTGAGTACCTGTGATATACAATCTGTAACAATCTGAGCCCATGGGCCTAACTTCGTTAAAAAATTCCGTTAAGTTTAGTTTCGATAGGGGTAAGATGGTTACTGATATTCACCCGAAACTACTAAGTTCACCCGAAACTACTAAGTTTTGCTGCTGATCTAGTTAAGGCTATCCGCAGATACCCCTGCCGAAACTAGATCAACATCAAAACTTAACTATCCGCAGCATGTCGAAACTAAACTTAACGGAAAGAATTTAACGAAGTTAGGCACAGGGGCTCAGAGTGTTACTGAGTGTATACCACAGTTACTCAAAGCGTTAAAAATTCATGTTAGGGACGCATTGTGTTAAATCATGTAAACCACACGGACGCAAACAGTAATTTACTCTTATATATATATATATATATTATAAGTTTCTTTTACAAAGTGTAACTATTATTCTCGTTTATATAGATTTACTCGTGACAGTTTTTATAATTTTAGTTTTACTTAATAATATATTCTATAAGTGTATATATTAATACATTTTATATTTCTACTTAAAGCAATATATATTTATGACTAAATTTATATACACATGTCTATATATCTGGTTTTTATAAGTTTTTGGTTTCTAAATAATTATATAAGTGTATATATATTTATATTTCTAAGTAATACATTTTAGATTTATAATTAGATGTATGTATATGTGTGTATATATATTTTATATGTTTCTTTTTGTATGGACGGAAACCCGGTTATTACAAATATGTAACATCCCGAAAATCCACATATGGATTGTTTGAGCTAACGGATGACCCAAGACTTTTGTAAATGAGACGGTTAATGAAGGTTTTCACGTAAAACCCTATTCATTGAATTAAAAGAACCCTGTTAGCCAAAAGAGGATCGGTTTGGGTTGTGTACGTGCAAAACAGAAACCCGGGGACTAGAATGTAAACCTTAGAGGTTTAAATACCACTTAATGGGAAACCCTAGGCCATAATCGGCCTAGGTTGCGCACGACGGCAAGGAGAAAAAGAGAGGGAGAGACGGTGCGATCGGGGAGGCCTGAGGTGGTGGTTCGATGACAGTTTTCGAGCGGGAACTCCATAATTTGCCAAGGTAAACTCCGTTTGTACTTTTACATATTTCCTTTCGTGTTGTGGGTCGGGAAAAAAATCGTATTAGGGTTTTAGCTTTTGGTTACGGTCAGCAACAAGGACGAGGGAAGGGGACACCCGACTGCGGTGGTGGTATGGGGATGCTAGGTGACCGGTGGAAGGGTGGTTGCGCGCGGCAGTGACGGCCAGCAAGGGAGAGGTCACGGTGGTGACTGGTGGGGGTAGTGGTCGGATGTCGGGGAGGAGAAGGAGAGAGGGGGACGGCAATGAGGGGGCTACTGTGGTGGCACACCTACGGTAGTTCTCAGCGGATGTGGGACGGAAATGGTGGTGTAGTACCGCAACGGCAAGCATGGAGGACGATTGTAATGGTGCTAGGCTAGGGTTTTTGCACGACAAGCAGGTAATGGAGGCCGACGGGGACGAGGATGGGGTTCCGTAGCCACGGTGGTGGTGCACGTCGATGGTGATGGTACCGTGGTGGCACATGAACGAGCTCGGGTGTGAGTTGGGACAAGATAGGGTTGCATGGTATACGTGCATGCATGTATAAGACCCGGTTTGAGCATTCGGATTCTAACGAGTCAAGGATGGTCTGATGCGAGTTGGTTGTTACCAGATAAAAACGGCTAAGAGTTTGCATGGCTTGTATGCACATGCATGGAGGGCTAAACAAGTCAGGAACCATGTTATACGTAAACCCGTGGGGTTGGGGTTTTTGGGAGAACGAGGAGAAGATAAGACAAACATTAGGGATTTATTCATATTTATGAGTTACTCGATATACCGGTTTAAACATGATCTGATCATGTGATCATATATTGACAGGTTCGGGATTTGAGCAAGTGATCGGGGTGCAGAGCAAGGATCTGAATTCTTCATAACCAGTGAGTTTCTAATCCCCTCTTTTAAAATGTTTTTAATGTTTTTGGGGCTATCGTACATACTTTCGAGACGTGTTTTATTACATTAAATGTGTATCAAGCTTTGGGGTCTAACCCGATGAGTTTAAGAATTTAAGTATTTAAATATGGGGCTTAGGTACTATGCATTGTCCTTAAGATGTGTAGGTTAAAGGTGGGTAAATGGTCGTGGACCGTATAGTGATCTAATAGGGGTGAGTCGGGATTGTATTTACAGGTCGTACGAGTACGACTAGGAGGTGTCACGGGTGTGCATGTACGTGGTATTTACTTGGATAATGATGCATAGTATTTATACGTGGTTGCTATAGTAGTAGGGTATTGTGTTAAGGGCTAGTCGGGGTGAGGCTAAACGCTTATGACTACGTGTAGGATATACGTATTGTTCTAATGCTATGTGTGAGGTAGAAGTGTAGTTAACAAGTCATATACGTGTAGTGTGATATTACATGTTTATAATTGAGTTGTGTGTTTGTATGTCGTTATCCCTGTGGCACGACGGGTGATGTGTTTGCATCGTCATCTTTATGACACGGCAAACGGGATTTGTGAAGGACAAGGTCCTTCGGGAGGTCACCAAAGGTGACGATGTCCAACAGGACAGTGATGAGCTCATAGAATACATACAAAACTGAAGTTTTCGGAACACTGTTTATGGTCCTCCACCCCTTTTCTGGTGCAATCCGCGCAGGTGTGTCCGAACCAACTGCTATGATCGAATGTGTAGGATAGGTGGGAGGTGGCATCCGGCGAGCGCCGGTGAAGAAAACAAGGAAAATAGGAGCTCGGGTATTGAGATATTACATCAAGAGAAAGGAGTGTGTCGAATGCCCTAACGATGGTAACCCTGACGAGGATGCAGTGATGAGGTATGTGTTTATGTGCTTATATATTTGCGTTAAATTACATACAAGCATTGAGTTATATTTATTGTGCATGAGATAGTATTAATGTGGTGAATAGAGTTAGATTGACTTTTGTGTCAGGATCATGATGTGGTGCTTACATGTAAGGCCCCAAACCCGGGAGGTCTCACTTGTTGGATTTACTCATTCATAAACAGTTCTTAAACCTGAATATCAAATAACGCAGCGGAAAACATTCATTTAAACATAACAGTAACATTGTCAGACTTGCGGATGTGTAAACATTGTCTAAAACATTCATTACATAACATAAACATAACATAACGGGATGCCAGTCATCGTATCAGTCGGGTAACTCTTCATCGCTTGCCAAGCATCACCGTCCATCCGTACCTGTACTTAACCTGAATGTGCATACTAAAAGTCAGCTATGCTGGTGAGTTCTAGCTTTACATAAAATCTTAACATAAACATTTTGTCAAAAACATAACATACATTAATTTAACAAAAGCGTACGTAAAACATGCAATAACTTATCATCATCATAACATAGCCTCATAACATAAGTCAACATGAACCGAATCTGCGCCTTCTCGTAACCGTCAATTCCATACATCGCATGCCAGCGGATGAACTTAAGGCTCGTTACCTCGAAGTCATCCGTCACCCAGGTCTCCTAAGGCTCGTTACCTCTAGATAGACCAACATATGTCTCCTAAGGCTCGTTACCTCTAGGTAGACTAAACATTCCTTAGGCACTATTTCCCCGTAAGGAATAGTACCTTCCATTGGGATCCCGATAATCCCATGGGTGACCGTCTTCACCCCATACTCAACCAGTTGTACAACCGTTAGCCAGCCACAAAGGCCCTCCATAAGGGTAAGGCCAATACATACATACCCTAGCTCTCGTAGGAACTCGTGGCATATTCGTTCATTTGTGACTTTCATAAAACCTTTACCTCATCTTAGTTAAAGCATTCATACGTTTTATTAAACAAGACATCGTTTCATTCGTAAACCCTTCGTAAACTTCATGCGGTAAAACATTTCATATACATCATCCTTCGTAAACATTATTTCATAAACGTCATTTGGTAAACATCGTTTCGTAAAACATCATTTCGTATGTATGCACACTAGCCCAAAAACATTAATTAAAAGCATTAAAAGTAGGGCTCTAGAACTCACCTGAGATGAACAGGGTCAAAGGTCTCTAAAAGATCTTCTAACATGTACGTACGCAACCTAGTCTTAGCTTTACATACAACTCATTACATTTCATCCCTTCATACTAAGAACCTAGGGGTACACGGTTTCTTCCCGTCAATTTAGGAGTTCATGGCTCAATCCCGTGAACTTAGGATTACACGGCTCAAGGGGAGTTCTCGGCTTAAGGGGGTTCTCGGTAGTTCTCCCATGAACTAGAAGAGTTGTGAACCTGAGGTTCCTGGCTTCCATTGCTCCCGAGAATTCCAGCCGTGAAACCCTACCCGGGTACCCCCAGCCGTGAACCCACCCGGACATTCCCAGCCATGAACCATCCCTGGGGATCCCAATCGTGAACTTTCAGGTTTCCTCCCCAAAACCCTAGTTTGCATGAGTTCAGATCTGGATCGAGTGATTCATCAAGTTTGGAACTTTTTACGTTCAAAAGGTGTATCTTCCCCTCGTGTTTCCAGATCTGAAGCATGACATCGATTGACCCATAAAAACGCTACCTTTATGGGTCAAAACCCGTAAAACCGATTTCAAGGAAAAACTTAGAAAAATGAGAGTGTCTTACCTCAAATCGACTCCTTCCTTTAGCAAATCTTCACTCGAGTGGTGTAGCAAGGTAGAGGACCGATCTTTAGATCAATCCCAAGCTTTCTCTTTCTATGATTTTCTCTCTCTAGATTGGTATGGAGCTTGAATGAGGAATGGGGAGAATGTGTACGTGTGGAGGCTAGGGTTAAAACCTCCCCTCCCTCTCATTCTCGGGCCATTGAAGGCGGCCCATCTACCAGCCCCTTGTTGCCCCATCTGCCTTCGCCCTTTATTCCCTCGCCGTCCCGCTTATTGCCTCGTCGTTATTTCCGGTATGTTACATTACAACGGTTATGTCAGTTGATTTGTAAGAGCCTTGGTCAAGGCTGAGTAAGTTAATGTCTAGGGATTTGTTGTGTTAACCAAGTGTCGAGTTAATACGTGTACTTGCGTATGCGTTATTAGTGTAGTAAGTTCGACCTATGTCGATGAGACTACGAGATTATTATTATTATGGGATGAGTCTTGGGTAATGAACTATTATGGGATATCGTGTGATAACAGGGGTTATCTGTTTGTTAATAAATTGTGGACCTATTTTATAAGGACCGTGGGTCCTGTGTAAAGTTCAAATAACTTTTGTGATGAGTTGGCTTTTAATTAAATTAAATTATTAGAACTCACTCAGCGTAGCTGACTTTGTGTTTATGATAGATTGTTTTTCAGGTAAGCGTTGTGTTGACGTATCTCGGCTTGGGAGCGGTGCTAAAAAAATAAAATACCTTAACTTAAACTGAGAATGGGACGAGGGTGAAACGAATGCCACCATGAATAACCGCGAGCCAAGAGGTGCGTCTTTTGAGTTATATATTACATGTTAGAGTATAAATTGTGTAGTATAACACTACCTTGGGTTGTGTAGCATGATTAGGTGAAATCATGATTTGTGAGATAGTTGGTGTGTCGACATGATTTAGTGATTTTGTGTGTAACCATGTGTGGTGTGCAATTGTGATTAATATGATAATTTGCTAGATTATTGCATGGTGCTATGTGAGTTATGTGGGATGCATGTGCATCCGGTATGCGTGAAAGGTAGAAAGTTAGTGTGAGTATGATGGGAAAGGTTTAGAATCCGAGCCATAGTGTGGACCACCAAATTGCATTTGATCACCGTGATTTGATAATCTATGATTACCCTAACATTCTGAATTTGTGCCCATAGTGATCACTCCAATGTTCTATCTTAAGTACGAGATCGGGTAGGCGTGAAGCTCTTGTTAGGAGGAACGCAGGATGACAAGACAAGCCGACGGCGTCTGCAGATGGAAATACCAGTGAGATAGGGGCAGTGTTGGCGCTTTCCACGTCAAGTGTGACTAGAGCTTCGGTTGAAAACATGCCACGCGGTGCTATGATTGGAAAGATTGGATAGAAAGAAGGGCGATGTCAGCAATATGATATTTCCTCCAAGATGTGGACCTTCATAGTGGAGAGATCGACCACTTGTGGCGGTTAAGAGAGCTCTGTTTTAGGAGGAACCAGAAGAGGACACGACAGATGCACCTGACGGGGTCTAGCAGTGATTTTGCGGGCAATGTTCAGGATGCTCGATTGCTTGATGCTTAGTTAGCGTGACAGTTGTCACGAGAGGTTTCAGAGTGATTTGACGTTATGACTGATTAGACGTTTACGTGGGGTGATGCTCAATTCAAATATTGATTATTTGATTTTGACATTTATTGTGAGTCTTATCGCATGGTGATTTGAACATAATTAATGATAATTGTGTTTGTGACGGTGTATGATTGTGTTTATAGTAGTGAAACAGGTGTAGTATGGTGTGATTGTGTCATTGCATTCTAAATGGTGTGAGTTAGCACTAAATGTGATCTTTGCTTCGATAACTAGAGCATGGTTGATTAGATGGTGTGAGTAGACTTATATAGATATGAGTTTTGAGTTTGTCTGTGTCTACGGACTTAAGATAGTGTCACCTATGTGTTAATGTCTAGTTGATATTCGAAGTGCAGTGGGTGCATTGCACCTTGTGTGAGTATTCAGGACGGGGTCCTGTGGGGAGTTGTGAATATACATCCTTATTAGATGTAAATGTTCAAGATGAGGTCCTGTGGGAGTTTGTAGTTATATACCTTGTGTATAGGTATAAATGTTCAGGACAAGATCCTATGGGTAATTATGATATTTTTATATCTTGTGTGTGTAAGTGTGTAGAATGATAAATTGTGCCTAGTCTGAGTAGTGTGTCGTTCTAAACCTTTGGTACGGCCCGTATGGGGTACGACCGTGTGAACTCTGTGTAAGTATGTGATAACGCGTGGCAGGGGCCACCGTTGTGGTGAGTAAGAGATAAGGTTCAGGAGTTTGTGTGTCTATAAATGACGAGGTCATATTATATGCACATTAGATTTACTCAGATCTAGCAGTTTGTGTGTGTGCACAAGATGTGTGTTTAGAGTTTGGGGTCACCAGTACAGGTGTAGAACATTGTGTGTTCTGTAGTTATGTGTGTCAGTGTGTGTCCTTGTAGTACACGCTTAGTTGTGCATAGGACGGGTGATCTGTGTGCTCAAGTATAGTATTTCTATCTTGATGATTTTCTTGACGCTGATACGTCTAAGTGATGCGAGGAGTTTTGACGTCTTTCTAGGCGACCGGTGAGGTGCTCTTATGAGATGCCTATGCTAATATCTCGGGAATTCGAAGCACAAAGCGATTGGGCGGAGCTGTGAGAGTAGATGATGAAAGTGTTTACGTGGACGCCTGACCAGAAATGTTTATGATGAGATCAAGGTGATGACGCTGAAGATTTCAGCACGGAATTAACGAGGTGACGAAGGACCTTCATGGAACATGTTCCATACGAAGAATTCAGTCGAGGTGAGACACCAGATGAATAGGGATGTTTTCCCTGAACGAGACGACAGATAGCTGAGGCTTGTGAGCAGACGGACTTCATGTTCGTACATGATACATGAGACGTGGTCGGTGATGGCATGGTAATACTAGAGCATTAATGAGAAAAGTAAAACTCAGGAGAGGTATGTGCAGGATTGCACATAAGTGACTAGGAAGGAGATGCCTACGCTGGTAAATTTAAGGCTAGTTTAAAGGGAGCTCCTGGGGAGCATTCAAGTGAAGCAAATGTTTGGCTGTTGAAACAGACATGGCGATGGTATGTGAGCATTGAGAAACATCAGAGAGCTGATGAAGGTAACACTAGTGGAGAGTATTATGAGCTTAGCTAAGGGGCGTTTTGAACGCGTGAAAATGAGGTAAGAGAGATTTTATGGTAGTGGAGTTTGGTGGGGACAAGTGTTGCTTGTACAAGCTCCTAGAGATCATCGGAGAGGGATAAAGTGATACTATTATGGGTAGAGCAGTGGGATTGAGTTGAGAAATCGTCGCAAGATGGCGATCAAGGTATGAGACGAAAGGTTTGATGACTTCACTTTGGAGGGGCGACGAATGAATCCATTCATGAAAGGTGATAAGCATACATGGAGAGGTGGCTATCGGGAAGACGAGACCACAGGGATTATACGAGGGACAAAGGCAATTGTGCCCGTGAGCTGGAATGAAATGTTACAACTTCTAGCTAGTGCCGGAATAGCGAGAGTGGGAAACGCAACCGTTTGGCTGGAAAGACGGGAAATAAAGGAATATATAGGTGATCCTACAAGTCTAAAAGTTGAAAGCGGGCAAGGGGAGAAGACTTATTTGAACACCAAGGACGATGATCGTGTTGAAAGGTGATGATAACCATGACGCTTGCAAAAGTGAATGCATGGCACGAGAAAGAAGGTTTGATGCATCAGGTGTAACAAAAGGGCGAGTTTTGTTGGTTTGTGCCGACGCAGGATTCGTCGAATCCTCTTTTAAGGGGGATAGACTTGTAACATCTCGAAAATCCACATATGGATTGTTTGAGCTAACGGATGACCCAATACTTTTGTAAATGAGACGGTTAATGAAGGTTTTCAAGTAAAACCCTATTCATGGAATTAAAAGAACCCGGTTAGCCAAAAGAGGATCGGTTTGGGTTGTGTAAGCGCAAAACAAAAACCCGGGGACTAGAATGTAAACCTTAGAGGTTTAAATACCACTTAATAGGAAACCCTAGGCCATAATCGTCCTAGGTTGCACACGAAGGCAAGGAGAAAAATAGAGGGAGAGACGGTGCGATCGGGGAGGCCGGAGGTGGTGGTTCGACGATAGTTTTTGAGCGGGAACACCATAATTAGACAAGGTAAACTCCGTTTGTACTTTTACGTATTTCCTTTCGTGTTGTGGGTCGGGGAAAAACTGTATTAGGGTTTTAGCTTTTGGTTACGGTCGGCAACAAGGATGAGGGAAGGGGATGCCCGACTGCGGTGGTGGTATGGGTATGCTAGGTGACCGGCGACAGGGTGGTTGCGCGTCTCAGTGACGGCCAGCAAGGGAGAGGTCACGGTGGTGACCGGTGGGGGTAGTGATCGGATACCGGGGAGGAGAAGGGAGAGAGAGGGGCACGAGCGACGAGGGGGCTACTGTGGTGGCACACCTACGGTGGTTCTCGGTGGCTATGGGACGGTAGTAGTGGTGTAGTACCGCGACGGCAAGCATGGAGGACGATTGTCATGGTGCTAGGCTAGGGTTTTTGCACAACAAGCAGGCTATGGAAGCCGACGGGGACGAGGACGGGGTGTCGTGGCCACGATGGTGGTGCACGACGATGGTGATCGTACCGTGGTGGCACATGAACGAGCTCAGGTGTGAGTTGGGACAAGATAGGGTTGCATGGTATACGTGCATGCATGCATAAGACCCGGTTTGAGCATTCGGATTCTAACGAGTCAAGGATGGTCTGATGCGATTTGGTTGTTACTAGATAAAAACAACTAAGAGTTTGCATGGCTTGTATGCACATGCATGGAGGGCTCGGGTTCGAGTGAATGAGACCTAAACAAGTCGTGAACCATGTTATACGTAAACCTGTGGGGATGGGGTTTTTGGGAGAACGAGGAGAAGATAAGACAAACATTGGGGATTTATTCATATTTATGAGTTACTCGATATACCGGTTTAAATGTGATATGATCATGTGATCATACGTTGACAGGTTCGGGATTTGAGCAAGTGATCGGGGTGTAGAGCAAGGATCTGAATTCTTCACAACCAGTGAGTTTCTAATAACTCTTTTAAACTGTTTTTAACGTTTTTGGGTCTATCGTACATACTTTCGAGACGTGTTTTATTACATTAAATGTGTATCAAGCTTTGGGGTCTAACCCGATAAGTTTACGAATTTAAGTATTTAAATATGGGGCTAAGGGACTATGCATTGTCCTTAAGATGTGTAGGTTAAAGGTGGGTAAATGGTCGTGGACCGTATAGTGACCTAATAGGGGTGAGTCGGGATTGTATTTACAGGTCGTACAAGTACGACTAGGAGGTGTCATGGGTATGCATGTACATGGTATTTACTTGGATAGTGAGGCATAGTATTTGTACGTGTGTTGCTATAGTAGTAGGGTATTGTGTTAAGGGCTAGTCGGGATATAAGCTAAAAGCTTGTGACTACGTTGTAGGATATATATATATTGTTCTAATGCTATGTGTGAGGTGTAGGTGTAGTTAACAAGTCATATACATGTAGTGTGATATTACATGTTTATAATTGAGTTATGTGTTTGTATGTCGTTGTCCTTGTGGCACGGCGGGTGATGTGTTTGCATCGTCATCTTTATGACACGACAAACGGGATTTTTGAAGGACGAGGTCCTTCGGGAGGTCACCAAAGGTGACGATGTCCAACAGGACAGTGATGAGCTCGGGGTGAGTCGAATGCCCTGACGAGGGTAACCCTGACGAGGGTGTAGTGATGAGGTATGTGCTTATATATTTGCCTTAAATTGCATACAAGCGTTGAGTTATATTTATTATGCATGAGATAGTATTAATGTGGTGAGTAGAGTTAGATTGACCGTTATGTCAGGATTGTGATATGGTGCTTACAACTGTTATGTCAGTTGATTTGCAAGAGTCTTGGTCAAGGCTGAGTAAGTTAATGTCTAGGGATTTGTTGTGTTAACCAAGTGTCGAGTTAATACGTGTACTTGAGTATGAGTTATTAGTGTAGTAAGTTTGACCTATGTCGATGAGACTGAGGGATTATTATTATTATGGGATGAGTCTTGGGTAATGAACTATTATGGGATATCGTGTGATAACAGGGGTTATCTATTTGTTAATGAATTGTGGACCTATTTTATAAGGATCGGGGTCCTAAGTAAAGTTCAAATAACTTTTGTGACGAGTTTTCTTGTAATTAAGTTAAACTATTAGAACTCACTCAGCGTAACTGACTTTGTGTGTACAATAGATTGTTTTGCACGTAAGCGTCGCGTTGACGTATCTCGGCTTGGGAGCGATGCTACTCGGATTGGTGTGCAAACATTCGTGAGGTAACTTAATGACATTAAATAGTAACTAATATTTTTAGAAAGACTTCCACTGTAGTTTAATATATCTAAAATGAGTATTTTTAAGAGACTAACCCGTTATGAGAACCAATTGTAGGGTGCCTGGTTTGAGGCCTTACAAAATACACAAACGAGGTTGGGTTTACATTTAAATTCGGAGTGGTCGGGATCGAGTCGGTTTAGCTCAACTAACTATTACACACGTTACATACAAAAAAAATACCATTTACAAAATAAATACGAAAGCTTGGCGCGCGTTTATACCTCACTACTCGTACGCGAACCTGGTCAATTAAAGACCCGTTTGGAGAACCGTTGACCCGTTTGACTTGGTCTCACCTCCCGTTCGTTCCCCGCTAGCCATGTGTCGTTGACCACCTTTGACTGTGGTTGACTTTCGTTGACCGAAACCTGAGAATGAAACCCGGCCACCAAAACACCCGGTCTAGCAGGAGAACTCGCCGGAGAAGTTAAACAGAGAACATGTGTCAATACGTGTGTAGGTTTACACCCAAAATATCACGAAAACTGGAAATAAAGACTTACCGGAAGAACGGATTCGCTGGAGACTTACCCTTTTTGCCGGAATCACACCCGAGGTGGCCGGAACCCATGGCAGAGAGTCAAGCTCTCCGCAGAATCGAGCCCCATCGTAACCCGTCAGTACCGTCACAGGAACGGCGGTTGCGCATCGCCGTCGTCGCCAATTCTCCGAGAAAACCCCCTTCCTGCCATCATCAGTGTTAAATCAGGGTCGTTTGATTCGTAGCCGCCGTCCGCCGGCTGTTGTTGCCCCAAACCGCCGCCGTCTGGGTCACCCGTGGTGCCATCTCCGCCAACAAACTATCCATGGGATGACCTTGGTCTTGCTGCTACCATCGAAATACTCGCCGGAGGAGAGGGCCGGTTCCCTCTTCCTCTGTTCTCTCTCCTTGGAACTCCATATTTTTGTGGTTGTTTGAAATGAAGGGAAAGAATTTGGTGGAGTGTTTTAAAATAAATCAGATAGTTTTAATTGAGTAGTGGTTTTGTAAACCATTTGCTGGTTTTAATGAATATTAGTAGCTGGTATACTAAAAGGAAAATATAAATTAAAATAAAATCAATTTCTTAAGATTTTGTGCAGGATTTGCAAAAATTTTGGTGGGAATAATTTAAAATGGAAAGATAATAATTTAAATTAGATAAAGGTTTTAGAAGCAGGGGCGAATCTTTGTTGGGGCCCGGATGGGCCCCGGCCCATCCCGATTTTTCGCTCACTAGTGTTAATTTATATGTATTCGGTCGATTTTTCGTTCAATAGTGTTAATTTATATGTATTCGGGTGAAAATTTTATAGTTCTGGCACCCCCATGATAGGAAAAAAAATCCCGGCCCCCCCGGGGATTTTCTTCAAGCTTCGCCACTGTTTAGAAGTAGTCTAAAAACAGTATAAACTGGACTGGTTTTAGCATATCGCATATTTTTTTGAGTTTCCGTCATGCCCGATGAATTTGTATCTTAATTCTATAATTTATATTTTTATGTAATATTATGATAAATAATGTTTAAATATTTATTAAGTAGATTCTCCGTCTCGGCTTTTCTCTAAGCCGGTACGCGTTGACACCGCGCGTGCCAAACATGATAGCTTAAACATTCGATTTGCGCTCTGATAATTTCTACTATTTATCAATAATAATATTATTAATCATAATAATAAATAACCATAGCTCAAATATATTAATATTTTAACATGATATGTATAAAATAAATTTATTTTATACATATCGTGTTGAAATACTTCGCCAAATTTTGGTGCCCTCGAAATACTCGCCGGAGGAAATTAACATATCGAAATATTATTAACCATAGAAATTAACCATAGCTAAAATATATTAATATTTTAACACGATATGTATAAAATAAATACTTGTTTACATTATTTAATTATACCGGATCTAGCAGAATCACGCATATAACGTCGCATATCTCGCGTATAAGTTCCTAATTAGTTGCCCGAATAAATACTAATTTTCATTAATATTATTTATTTAAGATTTGACATCTAAATATTTTTATCGCGTCGGAAAACCGGTAATAACTCGTACGAGCACGTTAATCGTTCTATCATTTCTCCGTGTAAGCGGTTTAGTTCATAATTATTATAAATTATATCAAATCGTGTAACGATCTGACAAACAATGTTTATTAGTTTGTTTTGGATTTAGCTTGTATTTTGGGCCTTTAGTTGGGCCGTTAATGGGCCGAGCCTGTTTATCTATAGTTGGGCCAGGCCAAATGGGTCTAGTTTATTTGTGTAAGCACAATGTATTTATTGGGTTCTAAATAGTAGGCCAAAGTGTTAGAGTTTCTTATCCAATAGTTCAAGTATCAAAATAAGTAACACGTAATTAAATAAAAAAATCATGCCCTAAATTTGGGGTTGTTACATTTGTTAACAACCCCCGAGATGTGGATGACATGATACCATCTGATATGCTCTAAATTATACATGTTTTGTATGTATGATAATCCCCATATTATGGTACTAATTGAATAATAGCCTTGCAATTGGGGATGCACGACCAATGCACGGGCGTGCATTGCCCACCTTGTTTCCTAAGTCCCAGAGAATATCCGGAGACAGATTGCGTTAGAAGTAGGGAAGACTTTCGATGCGAACCTCCCAATTATGCAAGCAGAACTGCAAAATTTGCTAGAAAGATGGTTTGAGAATCATAAGGAGATAGAGAAACCCCAAAATAGAGTAGTTGGAAATTCTAAATCAACTCGATGCACGTATAAGGATTTTATGACATGCAAACCAATGGAGTTTAAGGGAAACATTAATCCCTTAGAAAGTCAGAGGTGGATAGTTGTAATGGAAACATGCTTCGATACTTGTCATTGTAGTAAGGAGGACGATGTAACCTTCGCCACCAACCAACTCAAAGAAAGAGTTGACGATTGGTGGGGCGTAGTGAAGAGAGAGAAAGGTAGAGATAAGATTAAAGAAAGGATTATTGCCCGCGAGCGGCAATAGACATGTAAGGCCCCAAATCTGGAGGCCTTACGTATTGGATTTACTCATTAACACACAGCTCATAAACATAAGACATTCACCAACACAACGGAAATGATTTAAAGCTTTAACATATGCAGCGGAAACATAACATGTCTAATACAACTTGTCAAATGCAAACTGAAACTTGTCTTAAACAACAAAACATAAACATAAACATAAACTAGATGCTAGACGCTGATCTTCGGGTAACTCTTCTCGCCAAGCCAAGCATCCACGTCCATCTACTGCCACCTACACTTAAATGATGTGCATACTAAAAATTAGCAACGCTGAGTGAGTTCTAACGTTTACTTTAAATCAGTCATACAAAAGGTTTAATGTTACATACATACTGCCCTTAGGGCTAAACTTTACATATAGTATCTTTTGACTCGTTCATACATTCTCTTACTGAAACTTATCTTTAACTTGCCATTTCTTCCCATAATTGCCCCATTTGACTCAAGTCTAAAGGCCGACAATTAAGGGAAAATAACACGATGTGTCACCGTAACATTTTGTAACAGTCCTGACTAGTATCAAGACGTTGTCACCATGCCATTAATTCCATTAGTAACTGCTTAGGCACAAAACCTGCTTAGGCACTTAAGCCCTACTATAGGCACTGAGCCCTTCAATAGGCACCGAGCACTTCAATAGGCCCTACGTTAGGCACCGATCCCTTCTATAGGAACTAAAGCCCTACTATAGGCACCGAAGCTCTTCTATAGGCACTGAAGCCCTTCTATAGGCACTGAAGCCCTACTATGGGCACCGAAGCCCTTCTATAGGCACTGAAGCCCTACTTCAGGCACTGAATCCCTACCATAGGCACCGAAGCCCTTATCTGACTCTCTGTACATAGTAACATTTGTCCCCGTAGGAACCGTAGCTTGACTTGGTACTTATTCCTGAAGAAAACTTTATCTTTCTTTCTTTGTTAATGAAATGACTTTTGTTTAAGACTTTACCTTCATTCTTTTTAAGGAAACATCCTTTCTGTTCGCACAACTTTCTTTAACTTGATCATAACTTTAACATATATTATGTCTTTGTTTATGTATATGAAAATATAGTAAATGATTGCCATAAATACCTTTGCTTTTACTGAAATATAGCTTAACACATATATCATGCCTTTGTTTATGTATATGAAAATATAATAAACACTTGCCAATAATATAGCTATACTTTACTTAAAACGTACATTTGCCTCTTTTAAACCTTTCACTAGAACATAGCTTTCACTTCGTTTATTAATATAAAATACGTAATGAACACTTTACACAAGTATGCACACCACCCCTAAAGCAGGCAAAAGGGGATTAGAACTCACCTGATTTACGATCTACTGTGGAAACTAACAATCTTTGGGCTACACAAGCGCTATGTGATCTGTGCGAATACAATGCATGACATCGGTTAAACATGCTAGTGTTGGCTGACTCTTAAGATAGTAGGCTGATGGCATCAGAGAGTCGACTGATGGCATCAGAGAGTAGGCTGATGGCATTAGAGAATCGACTGATGGCATCAGAGAGTTGGCTGATGGCATCAGAGAATCGACTGATGGAATCAGATAGTAGGCTGATGGCATCAGAGAGTAGCCTGGTGGAATTAGATAGTAGGCTGATGGCATTAGGGAATCGGCTGATGGTCATCAGAGAGTCGGCTGATGGCATCAGAGAGTCGGCTGATGGTCATCAGAGAGTCGGCTGTTGGCATCAGAGAGTCGGCTAATGGCATCAGACAATCGGCTGATGGCATCAGACAATCGGCTGATGGCATCAGACAATCGGCTGATGGCATCAGACAATCGGCTGATGGCATCAGAGAGTCGGCTGAACTTGAGTTCAGGATTTGGTGTCATCTTCCTCATTGAGTGTCGGTTTAAGAACCCTAATTTCTAATCAGACTCGTTTTCGATCCAAAATCATAACTTTTTACATTCAAATCATTTCTCCAACTCCCATGAAGCTAGATCTATATTTTTCAGGTGTTTTTATACGTAAAAATCTTATCTTTATATGATTATACCCATGAAACCCTAAAACCCCATATTCAACAAAAACTCAGATCTGGACGAGTTTCTTACCTCTAATCGGCTCGTTTCTTCAGCAAAGCTTCATGTAATCACTGGAGAAAAAGAATGGTTCGATCTTGGAGCAAAACCGAAACTTTCTCTCTCTAATTTCTCTCTCTCTAGAACTTGAAAAATGGTGGAAATAAGCTAATGAGGGTGGAGAGGATGTAGTTGGGGTTTTATGGAGCACAACTCCCTCTCCTTCGTCCCATATGTTCCGGCCCAAGGCCCACCTCCTTAGACCTTCCTTGTTCTTTGTAAATCCCGTGCCCGATCTACGCTTTCGAATTTTGGGATGTTACCAGCCTACCCTCCTTACAATAGGTTTCGTCCTCGAAACCTGTCATAAGTTATACTGATAGCAAATCACAGAATGGGTGGCATAAACCGTAGCTATGAGAGGCAGCTTGGTCATGATGGCCATTGTGATTAACTACCATTGAGAGTGTAACCGGGGCAATTATCTAATTCTAAGGCATCTAAGCTAATAGGGCTAACTACGAGATACAGAGCAATAATTTAACTTGCCATAACATGAATAAGAACTTGCAACGTACCTTACTGAGTCATCTGGTAGATTCTTGCCCTTGCTGCGGCCTTCGGTTTCTTACATCCGTTACTGATATGCCCTTTCTTGCCACAGTTATAACATATATGCCCGTCTAGGCATTCGCGAGAGAGGTGGCCATGCCTGCCTCACCTATAACACCCCTCCGATCCTAACCTGCATTCACCCTCGTGGCTCTTTCCACATTTACCACATGAGCCTTTTGTTGAACGTTTCCTTTCATGCCTTCCATTTCTACATAGTTTTGTATGTGTCGCTTTGATAGGTTTATTTCCTCACTTTCAATCTCAGCACCCAATCCTTCGTCATTGATTATCTTTTCTCCTATAGTTTCTTCCTTGGGCTCCTCGTCTGATTCAGCGCTAACCCATCGGCCTTTCCCCAGCATCTTTCCAACATCCTGCATGGCGTCGGCTATGGCTGCAGGCATGATGTTTCAAAGGAGCTAAGCAACTGTTTTCACTATAGTTTTTCCTTGTGCAAACTCCATGGTTCGTTGCCCATCCCCTCTATTTTCTTGCTCGGATGCACTACATCCGTACTCTTTGCCTTTTGCTTTGAAGGTACTTGGCCCGTAAGGAGAGTACCCATCCTTCTTTATCCGCCTTTGGTTAAACGACGATCTTCCTTTACAGCCGGTACGACCTCCTCCTTTCCCTCCCACCATAGATGACGACTATTTAAAGATAACGGAACACCAATGTCACCATGTTTGGTATAGTTTGAGAATGTTACAAGTGAGGTAACTTACTAATGATCGTAACGGTCTGTATTACTAATTTACTCCTCCTTTCATGTTCTAGGCGTTTCGGTCGGAAGTATCTACCCCACACTTACAAGCATATGCTTTTCATTCTTTATCATTCGTGGTCATCTATCTAAAGCTGGTACAGGGAAATATGGTCATATTTATTAACTGTACGAGGAAAGGGATTCAACGTCATCATGCTAGCTAACAAATAGAACATAACAAGTATTGTAAGATGTTAATATACATTTGCATCTGCAATTAACCATTACACTACCCACAAAGTTGGGACATGAATGTTGCTTTGCTTAAAAGAACTAAAGATTTGAATGTTATACCTCTGAATGATTTGATTTCAATTATCATGTCATATGATCTGGATGACTAGCAGAGAAAGGTAAATCATGTGAACACTCTGAACTCTGCTGGGGCACAAAGTAGCAACAATGCATTTCTATCAAGTGTGTCTCAAGGAGCTTCTAGATCTAGGGAAACTGTGACTGGCCAACCTACATCTGCTAAATCCACTGTTCCAGATCAGCAAGCATATTATGCACAACATCCAAAGTTAACTGAGGCCAATACCTCTCTATGCACTAGAATAATGAACTGTTATGCAGCTTTTGCTTCTGAAAACCTGTCTCCTTTAGAGATACTCACAGCTGAGCTCAATCAAATTCATCTTGAGGATGTGGAGGAGCTAGACATTTCTTGGCAATTGGCTATGTTAGTCTTTAGAGCAAAGAACTTCATCAACAAAACCGGAAAGTTCAGATGGAGTGAAGAGTGAAGATACTGGAAAGAAGATTGGGTTCAACAAGTCAAATCTTAGGTGCTACAACTGTCATGAAGAAGGTCACTTCGCTAGGGAATGCACTAAGCCAAAGGAGCAGAGAAATGGAGATGCTGGTAAAGCTGCAGGAGGCAAGGCTGTGGACAACTCTAAAGCATTAATCAGTCAGCAAACGGGTGGATATGACTGGGGAGATCAACTAAAGGAGCTCAATTTGAACCATGCATTTATGGCTGATATCATTGAAGGATCTTCTTCTACTTCATCTTCTGCTACTCCACCTGAGGTAACTGCTAATCTATGCTCTAAGTTATGCATTGATAAGGTAGAATTATACAGATACATAATGCTGATTTGATTTTTGAAATTGAAAATCTCAAGTATCACAAAACCAATTTTTCAAAAACTGAAAAAGCTTTAAAAGAATTTATAGAAGCAAACAAAAAGGATATATCATTGCTTAAATCACAACTTAGTGAAAAATGTTGTGTGCTTACCAATGCTGAACAAGAAATTATAAGGTTGACCACTAAATTAGAGCAAGCAAAATTAAATTTTGCTGAAACTAAATTCAAAGTAGAATACTTCGGTCAAGCTAGTAAAGTTGTTGACATGATGGAAAAACAACTTCACAAACCCGGAAACATGTCTAAAGGGATTGGGTACAACAATATGCCTCCTCCGTTCAACGGGAACTTTGCCACTGTTCCTCCATCTGTTGAGGAACAAGTAGAGGAGTTTAAAGTGTTGACTTCTGGAAATCTGATAAAGACTGATGAATCCAAATCATCATCTTCCTTAGCCTCAGATGTTAAATGTGTGAACAATTCTAATGCTTCTACATCATGTGTAGAAAAAGTAGAAATACAGGATTGGTCAAGTGAGGATGATGAAGTTGATAAGCCACAAGTTTACAGTTTAAATTTGAAATCTAACAACAATAAAAACAATGCTTTTGTTAGTTCTGTTTTTAAAGGACAAAAACCTTATGTGCGTGATTCTGTTGGATTGAATAATTCTAGCACTAAATCATCTATTTTGAAACATGTGAATGTGGTTAAAAGTATAATTTTTGTTACACCTGCAGTAAATGGTAAAGTTGAAAAACATGTTTTCAAGAAACCCAAACCCGTGATAAAGTAAACCCATGTTCAAACTTCAAATGCTTCACCTAAGCATTATACAAAGGATCATTTTTATTCAAAATATGATCATCACCATAAGAGGTTTGAACAAAACCATGCTCATCAACACAGAAAACCTGAATAGGCCATCAATAACATACATGGATGTTCGTCTCATCAGTGGTCATACAAGTTAAGCTTTGCACCATATGCAAAGAAACAGTCATGCTATACTTGTGGAAAGTCTGGTCATTTAGCAAGAAACTGTGTTCATCGTCCATATGTTCCCTATTATGAACAGAATCGGAAGACTACACATGAGAGAGTGACTCACTCTAAGCAAGTGAAGGCTACTCAGCCTAAGGCAATGAAGAGTCAGTCATCTTATGTTAAGCCTTATGATTGTGATTGGAATATTGCAAAGCGGAACAGATAGGCTTACTTTGAAAGGCAAAAGATTAAACAAAATAAACAAAAGGAGGAACCTAAATCTTCTGTTTCAAAAGAAAGAAAAACACTTGTTCCATCTAAGCCTGTTTGGAAAGCTAAAGAAAAGGTTGAGGCAACATCCAAAATTGAATCAAACAATGATATGTGTCTGCAGGAGGTGTCATATCTTGATGGTATGGGAATACCCAGATCAACTATGGCCTGGGTACCAATTACTAATTAATCTCCCATTTCATGCAGGAACAACCAAGGAGGACTGTCAATAACTTCTGGTATGTTGATAGTGGTTGTTCCAGGCACATGACGGGAGATATATCTCTGCTTCAGGACTTGTAAAATTTTGATGGAGGTTATGTTTCCTTTGCGGGAGGTAAAGGTGGTAAAATAAGCAGAAAAGGTACTGTGGTAAATGGTTCATTGAGTTTTTATGACGTAAGCTATGTCTCTGAGCTTAATCATAGCTTGCTAAGTGTTTACCAAATTTGTGATAAATACTTTTCAACACATTTCACAAACAAGGAATGCTTGATTTTAAAACTTGGCTTCGTGGTGCCCGAGGAATGGATTTTGTTAAGAACACCCCATAAGGAAACTCTTATGTTATTGACATGAACAAACCTGTTTATGAAAATACTTGTCTTTTATCAAAATCAGCTGAATCTGATGCTATGTTGTGGCATCGTCGTCTTGGCCATGTTAATTTGAAAAATCTAAATCGTATAGCAAAAGGTAATCATGTTCGTGATTTACCTATAAAAGAATTCTTTTCTGTTGAGAAATGTGTTGCAAATGCCAAAGGGAAACAGCACAGGAAGCCCCACAAGCCTAAGATGATAAATTCCATTGATTGTATCCTTTATCTACTTCATATGGATCTCTTTGGTCCTGTGAATGTGATGAGCATACGGTTTGGTTATAACTGATAATTACTCACGTTTTTCATAGGTTTTCTTTTTGGCTAACAAAAGTGAGACTGCAGAACTGATTAAGAATTTCATCATTTTGGTGGAAAATCAAAGGGATGTGAAGGTGAAGGCTATCAGGTGCGACAACGGAACTGAATTCAAGAATGCAGTCTTGAATCAATTTTGCACTGAAAAAGGGATAGCTAGGCAATACAGTGCAGCTCGTACACCTCAACAAAATGTGTAGCAGAGCGATAGAATAGAACCCTCATTAAAGCTGCTAGAACCATGCTCTCTGAATCCAAGCTGCCCTTATTCTTTTGGGTTGAGGCTGTTAACACAGCCTGCTACGTGCTGAATCGGGTTCTTCTCAACAAACGAATACAGATGACTACTTATGAGATTCTTTACAATGAGAAGCCAAGGGTTGGATACTTCAGAGCCTTTAGATGTCTGTGTAATGTCTTACACACGGAATCCACTCCAAAATTCAATGAGAAGGCTGATGAATGTTACTTTGTGGGTTATGGTTCTAACACCACCGCCTACAGAGTTTACAACAAGGTTACGAAAGAGATCAGAGAGTCAACATATGTTGACTGGAAAGAGTAGAATCCTACTGATGTAGAATGCGGTCCTTCATGGTTATTTGACTATCACCCACTTTTTAAATCATTTAACGTTTGCACTAATGATATTGCAGGGAGTGATGATAATTCATGGGAATTGAGTGACGATGATGATGGTCCATACACCGGACCAATGCTTACTATTGATCCACCAGAAGTTCTAAGGCAAAACAATGCGGTTGTTTCTTCATCTACTCAGGAGCTGATTCCCGATGTAACAAATGTCTCTGACGATTCACTAGTAAATCAAGAGGATTCTACATCGGTAGTCAATGGTGGTACTTCCACACCTAAGACTTCAGATGCCTCTTAATTCCAGGAGCCGATTCCTGATGAAAGTGTAGTCGAGAAGCCGATTTTCGACAACATTGATGAATCCAATGAAGTGACACAAGAAAATGTGACCAATCTTCCTTTGACAGCTCAAGTTCCTGAAACTCCATCTTATCGAATTAATAAGGATCATCCAGTGGACAGTATTATCGGGTTACTGACTGATGGCGTCAAGACTAGAAGCATTGCTGGAGATATTAATAGATGTCTGTATTCATGTTTCATCTCGCAAATCGAACCAAAGAACATAAAGATGGCTCTACTTGAACCTAGCTGGGTTGATGCCATGCATGAGGAGCTGAATCAGTTTGCAAACCGTAAAGTTTGGGAATTGGTGCCATTGCCACAGGGCAAGAAATCTATAGGCATTCGTTGGGTATTCAGAAATAAGCAGGACGAAAGCAAAGTGATCATTCGTAACAAAGCTCGCTTGGTCGGACAAGGGATCTACCAACAAGAAGGGATCCATTATGAAGAAGTGTTTGCACCGGTTGCTCATCTGGAAGCAATCAGGATTTTCTTGGCATATGCATCATATTTGAACTTTACTGTTTATCAGATGGATGTTAAAACCACATTTCTGTGTGGGAAGGTTAAGAAGGAGATATATTTCTCTCAACCTCCAGGGTTTGAAGATTGTGATCATCCAAATTATGTGTATAAACTGGATAAGGCTCTGTATGGCTTACATCAGGCACCCCGTGCTTGGTACGCTACTCTAACAGACCATCTGCTAGCTCATGACTACACTCGTGGTGCCATTGATCAAACCTTGTTCGTTCGGAAGGTGGATGATGATATGATTCTAGTATAAATTTATGTGGACGATATCATCTTTGGGTCCACAAATGAGGATATGTGCACAAAATTAGAAAGGTTAGGGAAAGGAAGTTCGAAATGAGTGCCATGGGTGAAATGACGTTCTTTCTTGGGTTACAGGTTAAACAATCAAGCGATGGCATTTTCGACAAGTTCAAGTTTGCTGATGCTCAAGCCGCTTCTACTCCCGTGTCTGCTCGGCCAGTTCTGGATGCCGATTTAAATGGGGTTGCTATTGATCAGAAACAATATCGATTTATGATAGGTTCATTAATGTACTTAACGGCCAGTCGTCCAGACATCATGTTTGCAGTGTTTCAGTGTGCTCGTTATCAAGACAATCCCAAGATGTCCCATTTAACTGCTGTTAACTGCATCTTTCGGTATCTTAAGGGCAAGCCTCGGCATGGCCTTTGGTACCCCAAAGATTCTAATTTTGACCTGTATGCTTTTTCTGACAGTGATTATGGAGGCTGTCAACTTGATAGATAATCAACAAATGGGGGATGTCAATTTCTGGGGGATAGGTTCATCTCATGGCAGTCAAGAAGCAACACAAAGTCTCCACCTCCACTGATGAGGCTGAATATGTTGTTGCATCAGCTTGTTGCTCACAAGTCATCTGGATGCAACACCAATTGCTGGATTACAGTTTTACCTTTCTAAATACTGTTATTTTCTATAATAATGAGGCCGCTATGCTTATTATGAAAAACCCGGTCTAACATTCCAAAACCAAGCATATTGATATCAAGGTTCATTTTATACGGGACTGCTTTGAGAGCAATCTCATCTGTCTTGAACATGTTGATTCTGACAACAATGATGTCTATATCTTCACAAAAGCATTTGATACATCTCGATTCAATGTGCTTGTAGAGTCCCTGAAAATGATTAGTTTTAAAGATTGAACATGTCACAAAAATATTTTTCTTTAGAGTTTAAATTTTTAAAGTGTTAATTTTTTTTATTTTTATGCACAAATTTAGGGGGAGGAGTCAAGAAAAATACAAAAAGAGTTTGCTTTCAATTTTATTAGAGTCAAGAAAAATACAAAAAACTGCTTTCAATTTTATTAGAGTAAAAAAATATACAAAAGAGTCTGCTTTCAATTTTATTAGAGTTAAGAAAAATATAAAAAGAATGTGCTTCTGTTTAAGTCAGGAATTTGCAAATAAATGGAAAGTGATATGATTGTTCGTTTCTTAAGTCTAGGATCAACATATGTAAGGCACTAAATTGAAATGACTAGGATCAGTGTTGGATATGTTGATAGGCTCTACATGTGATATACTCGAACAAAAAATTCATATGGCCTTAGTGGGGAACATCTCATAGATTAGAGTAATATGCTATTCCTGTTAATAACAGAGAACTTAAACATAAAGGTTGATAAACTGTGGATAACCCTTGATCGCTTGGGATTGCACTAACTGAGACCCTTCACAAAGGGGTTGCGAACTGACTTGTTACAAGTCCATGTATATAGTATGCATATAGATAAAATACAGGCATTGACATGCAATAGGTGAAAAGATACTCAATGATAGTGCAAAACTACTCTGCAAAGCAGAATTCTGAGCAAAAAGACACGCAATGTTAATGTCGTGCATGAGGTACAATTCAAAAGATATGTCTAAAGGCATACATATAAATATACTTGTAAATATTTTTTCTTTTTGGTAATATGTGACTGGGAAGAGATCTCTTGTCAGGGCATGTAAGTCCGTTGTGCTATGACCCTGAGCTTATGCTGGTTCTGAACATGTAAGTCCGTAGTGCTATGTTTTTGATCAAATTTTGTCAAAGATTCCCTAAAAAGTTGTATAAACCTGTGCTAGCTATGCTCAATTAGTAATTTTTTTAGGTGCTCAAAAGATCATGAGGAAGGGAAGGTTTACCTGATAAGCTATGGGGTCCATTAAAGTTTATCAAGAATTCACATAATTCACATTCATTTAATTACAGGTTTCTAATATATGTGTGTGGGACCTATGAAGTCATAATTAATTCTACCTAAAACATGATAACTTAAATCACAGTGAAAAACTTAGGTTTGACACTAAAGCATGAGTTTAGAAGGATCTAAATATTAGTATTCCACTTGACCTATGTGAGTAAAAATACATGCTGAAAAATGTTCCCTGGTCTCTCTGTAGAATGATATGATCCCATTGCAAACTTCCTAAAGACTCGTTTTGTTAGAATGTATATTATTTAAGTGTGTTTTTTGTTTTTTTTTAATTGAGTCTAGTTAGTATGGTTTATTTGTTTTGTTTATTTTATCTTACTTTAAGATTGAATGATAAAAATGACCAAGTTTGATCTTTTAAATAAAGTTTGTAAGGGACTAAGTATTTTGTTGTGAGTTTTCGGGTTAATGGAGCGGCCCACCAAGGTTCACGGTGGGCCCCCACTTTCTAAAGAATCAGGATGTTTTGAAAGATTGAAATAAACCCTATTGTGGATTTTATATTCACGGTATTTTCAAGAACATCTCTCTCTCTCTTTCTGTTTGGCGATTCACTGACTCACCCACAAACTCCTTTGCTTCTGATTCTTGTGTGTGATCTACTTTACAAGATCCATTTCTGTTACAGGTACGTCTCATCAATCATCACTTTTATTTGATTTGTTCTACAAATTTCTGAATTGCTTGGTGACTGTAAACCAGCCCAAGCGGGACTAGTGATTACAAAGTATGATTTTGACGGTGAAATTTGAAATTAAAGGATTGTTTGGAATCGTGATAAGATGGAGATAGTAGGTGCAGGGTTAGAAAGGGATAATTTGAATGTTAAATTGATCAATTTGGTGTTTGAAACGGTGTTTCCCGTAATCCAGGTTCACGGGTCTTATTCAAAGGAACAGTGAAACCTTTGAGCTTTCCTTATACGACTTTAAGTACTGTGAACCTCCCATACTCTGTGAACCCCAAATAGGCCGTGAAGATAAAAAGGATTAAAGTCTACGGACCGTAAACCTTTTTAGCCGAGAACCTCATAGGGGCCGTAAACCCTTGGGAGGACGAGAATTTTGATCTTAACCTTTAAATAAATTATCTTACTTATTTAAAATTAATTGGGGTATTAACTTAATAAGTTTTGTGCAGATATGGCTGAAATGAAGTTTGTTCCTGGTCACAATGTGTGTGCATTTACTATGGACCCACCAGAGGAGTTTGAGTATTTCCGGTCCATGGTTGTGGGGTTGACACTTCCCCCATCAACTTTGTTGTTATGAAAAATCCTATTATCTACATAAGCCATATTCAGGAGTTTTGGGCTACTTCATCTATTCATCCAAATGACAATGGTGAGGAATGCATCATTGGAACAGTCCAAGCTAAGAGAATCAGAGTTTCAGAGGCTGTCATCCGAACTGCTCTACACTTTGATGACCTACCTGCTCATCCAACAAAGCTGAATTCAGATATTGTTACTCCAATTCTAACCAGGATGGGGTATGAAGGTGCATACCCACCTTTATACAAGAAGCTACTACATACATATTGTAGATACCTTGCACACGTGTTCATGAACTACTTGTCAAGAAGAAAGGGAGATTTTGATGAGATAATCACAACCATCTCTTCAGCTATGGTTACCCTGACCATAGTTAACTCCGTTAGCAATTCCGTTAAATATTCTATTAAATCCTAACCCAGTTAACCTAACTCAAACCCAAGGGAGTTGTTCTGCCATTTTTCTAAACCCAAATACAGGAAAACGCAGGGACTGAAACTGTAAATTGCCCAAAATCAATTTCATTGACTTCTTGAAAGTCAAACCGTGCGTTCTTGGCTCAAATTCAAATCCATAACTGAAATTCGTTCGAACTTGTAACCGAATTAGACATTAACAACATTAACGTTCAACATTAAGCCCCTAATCATCGACATTAAGTCGAATTAAACCTAATAATGCGAATTCAAGCCGTAACCGTCGCAAACGTCCTTCGTCCCTATCAATGTCGACCAATTCGATCATTCATTCTACATTTGAATAGCTGCGCACCTCTGTCACCCCTCTCAAAAGATATCCTGTATATCAAATCGATCAGAATTGAAGCCGGAGCCACCAGCGAACGAGCACGCAAAGCCGGAACTGAGTTTTTAGTCGAGCACCATCAATTTGAACACAACTCTAGTAATTACCTACACTTTTACCTTCGTTTTTGTCCGTTGTTTGAAAGCCCTCTGTCAATTTGATCATATATCATCGAATTGAACCCAATCCCGTATCTAAGGTTCGTTCATAAACCAGTTTGGGGGTTTTGATCTTAGACTCTGTTTAAATCAAATTAAAACATATCAATAGATTCACAATCATTCGTTTAACGAAAGCCCCATGCTAATTGAGTCAATCCACATCGAATTTTCAAGATCCAGAACCTAGGGTTCATACACTTTCGGGTTAATCGGATACTAATCTAGACATGTTTTTAATCCAATTAAAATACATGGATAGCTTCGCAAATCTCTGCTTATTGAAAGCCCCATGGTTTCAAACCTTTCCATTATCAGAATCAATCTAATCGATCCGAGATCAAACCTAGGGTTTTCGATATCTTGAAACTAAAATTAACAGTCTTAAATCCAACGTTTTTGCAATTAAACCTAACCTCAGATTCGCTATTCACTGATGAACGAAACCCCTATAACCTTCTGGTCGTTTGTGGTCGAAATCAACTTGACCTTTGTGTTAAAACTATTTAGATCTGATTATGTTTGCGATAGCCCTAGCGGGTGGATTGGTTATTGCGTGTTACTGGTGCGGAGGAGACCCGGGTTAGAGTCTCCCCACCCCTGTTTTTAGATTTTTATGATTTTTAAGCATTATTTTAATATAAAACCTTTTCCACTATTATTATAATATTACGCTAATATGTTTAAACCGAAAAAACTACCCGTGGACTCGGGATTGAATTTATAAACCCTCGTTGTTACGTATTTTATAATATTATTTATATATTATTATTTAACCATCAACTTCGAATAAAATAATAAAAACTATATTATTTTTTAAACCGTAACTCCTATTAAAATAATATATTTATATATATTATTTTCGACACGTCTCTCGGTATTGTGAAACATTTTAAATTTATAAATAATAAAATTATTATATCGTCCAATCGTAAGCATATTCTCGAATAAAAATAATGCGTCATTTTTTTTATTACTTCAATAGTATCGTAGTAGCTATGCGAGTTTAAAAGTAATATAATAATATTATGTTTCTAAATCATTACTTAATATCGAAGACGATTGGAAATATTTATTTATTATAATTATCGTTTTCGTCGCGTATCATAACCACTCTAATTACTTGTCCTAGAAATATGTATTCCCGTAGACACGTTCGTCTACTCTTTTAATCATTAGAGCGTTTCTTTAGGACGTTCAATCTTCCGTGTTGTCGTCACATATTCCCATTGTATCCCTAATTGTTATGTGTACAATTCTAGGGCATACGTTAGCCGTTGCAGGCTAACACTCGTGGTTTCAATCTTATTCTTGTGTGAACCTACCTACGCCGTTCAGGTGAGTTTTCACGGCCCCTTTTACTGTTTTACAATTTGGGGGAGAAAACATGTCGTAAACATTTTTGGTTATGTAATTCATATATGTTATCACTTGTTTAACTATGCGTACACATCTATCACAAGTCCTCACATCGGACCGTTAATATGAACATAGCGAGGTAAGTTGAGTAGTACTACTGGGTTTGACAAACGCTAACTCGACTGGATGTCGAACGGGTGCATTCTTGACCTAAACATGCACCATGGTTGATAGGCCTGGTGGGAGGCAAAAACATAAACAGTGAGCTGTCGGTTGCGAGCGCATTAGTTAACATGCTTATGGGTTAGCTACCTCTCGATTTATATATTGAATGTACATTAACCTATTGAACTTTGTTGCAAACTGAAACATGTGAACTCACCAACCTCGTGTTGACATTTTCTTACATGTTTTCTCAGGTCACTTAAGATAAGGCACAAGTGCATGCATAGGGCATGCATGGAGTCTTATGATTTATTTATAAAATAATATTGTTGAATTGTTTGTACTTTATTTTTGGTCTTTATTTGGACTGAACACTTTGGGACTTTTCTTGGGCGCGTTTGTTTTACGCATTTACTTTCGTTTTACGCTTCCGCACTTACTTTGATCATTTATGATATATTTTCATTTTAGTCTCATATAGTTTCGTTGAATGTAACTAATGTCACTTCCCAAATGGTAAAACTCCGTAAGTGGAATTTGGGGGTGTGACAAATTGGTATCAGATCCATTGGTTATAGAGAACTAGGATTGCATACTAGACTATAACTTCACACATTAGTTACATATCATAAGCGTTATGTATCGACACTTATGTATTACGTTACAGGATCATGTCGTCAACCCCACCACCATCACCTAAGGCACCTATCTTGTAGAAATAAAGACTGATGACTACAAAAATTTTTAAGTACAAATGCTGCTTACCCCAGAGTTTGCTGCTGACCAACAATCTGCTGCGGATAAGCTTATCTGCAGCGGATACTTGTTCTTCTGTTGAAGAACAAATCTACTGCAGATAGCCTTATCTGCTGAAGATTAGAGTTGCTGCGGATAGGCTTCTCAGCAGCATCAACACTTGATGCTGCTGATAGGCAAATCATCAGCAGCTTTGGATGGTTGCATCTTGCTGCTGATCTCCAACTTTGTAGCTGATAGCCATTTCCACTGAAGATCAAATGTTGCAACTGACTGACTTCGATAAAGCAACCATTACCACTGACAACTTTCTGTTGCACCACTGACACACTCCATGCAGAAAGAATGTCACTGGTGCAGACAATAAAGCATTACAACGCTATTTTCCAAGCATGCAAGCAGTGATGCCTAAGAAGACGTTTGAGTAAAGTTAACTTTTATAGTGTTTATTGTCATTATATGTAGAATATCTTCAATACAAGATCAACGGTTTGTGTTAGATATGATCCTTAGAATCAAGGGTCTGTCTTGATTCTAAGTTACTATATAAGTAGTACTTAGAGTCATTGTATCTCAGTGCTTTTCTTAGAGTTTTTCTCTGCAATCTTGTAACCATTGAAGCTCAATACAAATTGCATTTATCAGTACTTCTTGTGTTTACTTGTTTACTTTGATTAAGTTGTGATTGTTTTCGCCAATCTCAACTGGAATAGAACCATCTTGTATTTATCGATCCTACATATCTTATCATCCCCGGAGCCCAAAAGGCGCCGGACTAGTTCTAGTGACAACTCGGTAGAATAGGGTGAACCAAGTAATGCACAAGCAAGGAACACAACACTTAATTGGAATGCATATCCGAAGATGATCCAAAGGTGGCCTCAGCTAATTCCGGAGGTACACTGGTTCCCAAAGAATCCTCCAAGTACTCTGATGAAGACATCTAGAAAATGGAGGTAGATTTCAAAGCCTTGGGAGCCATCCAGATGTGCTTACCAAATGAAGTTTTTCATATCAAAGGTTATAAAAGTGCAAAGGAGCTATGGGAGGCTCTTGAAAAGATGTTTGCTAGTTCAGAAGAAGTCAAAGAAAATAGAAGAGACATCCTGAAGCAGCAATATGAAAACTTCGTCTGGAAGGAAGGTGAGTCTCTAACAGTTTTATAAAACAGATTTACCTATCTTGTAGGTGAGCTGCAGTGCTCAAAGGTGAAGCTAGATAATGAAGATATTCTCAAGAAGTTCATCAGGTCTCTACCAAGTTGCTGGACACTCTACACAGTGTCCATCAGAAGAGCTGAGAATCTGAAGACTCTCCAGATGACTGAGCTCTTCGGAATGCTAAAAACCTATGAGCTAGAGATGATTCAGGAAAAAGAAAGAAGCTCAAGCTACCAAACAGCCTCAACATCCACCACCACCTCTTCTGCCCTCCACTCTGACCACTCAGGACCTAGTTCAAGCAACTATTATCCTCCCATTGTCACTCATCCCCAAATTCCAACCTCTCAAACAAACACATCACCCTTTCTCCTAGAAGTTCCTCCTTAAACCTCAACCTCTGCTGCTTTTGTTTCTGAAAACCCAAGCAACATGTCCTTTATCAAGGAGGGTCTAGAATGCTTCCATCCAGATGACTTAGAAGAAATGGACATACAGCACTCGTATGCCATGCTCTCTATAAGATCAAAAAGGTTCTACTCTAGAACCGGAAGACCCATTCCAAGTAACAACTCCAACACCAGAGTTGACTTGGATAAAAGCAAATTAAGATGTTACAACTGTAACCAACTGGGTCACTTTGCTAGAGAATGCAAGGCACCTAGGGCAAACCCAGCAGCTCCTCAATCAAGACAAGCTCACCAAGCCCAACCAAGACAACAACAGCAACAAGCTACTCCTCTGGCTCAAACTGCAGCTTGTGCAGCTGTTGGAACTTCTGACTTTGACTGGAGCTTCCAGTATGAAGATCTGCCTGCTAACAACCAAGCTCTTATGGCAGACACAACTGAGATACCACCTCAGGTATATGAACATCTCTGTTCCCAAGCTTGTATTGATAAGGTGTTAGGCTACAGAAAGAATAATCAAAACCTTATAGATCAAAATGAAGAGTTTCATCAAATGAAATCTGAATTCACAAAAGTCGAAAACAGTTATAAAGAAAAAATTAACTGCCTAAATAAAGAGATTTCATTACTAAAACATGAACAAACAAATCTTGAAACTCAGATTGATGATCTACTGGCTAGATTAAAAGCTACCAGAGCAGAATTGGCAGAAAAGAAAGTTCATGTTGATAAATATGAATTTGCATCCAAAAAGCTGCAAAGACTTTTGGATGCTCAAATTTATGACAAGGTAAAAACTGGTCTGGGGTATCATGCTGAACAATACCAAGCCGTTGCACCTCCTTCTTACTACGTTGCCATCCATGAACCAAGCTTCAATCTCTCAAATCTTGATAAGGCCAACCGAGATCTTGACCCTTCAAGGCATGACCCATTGGTGCAAGAATGCACTACCTTGTCAGAGTCTGAGTCAACTTGCTCAGAGTCCACTAAAACTGAGGAGACCTCATCACCAGTACAAGTACCAGCACCGCCTGTTCTTGAAGTCATTCAAACAAGTACTCCTGTCCCTTTACCAGCTGTTTCGGTTCCTATGCCTTTCAAACAAATCAAAATCAGCTATCCTCCAGAAGGTAGAAAGCTAACTTTTGAAAAGGGACAGTCTTCAACCTTCACCAACTCAAAGCCTCAAAGAAAGGTGTTTAACATATGTCAAGTGGCTAGAGAAAGAGTTCCATATGTTCAAAAGACATTGGAAGAAGCCACTTTTGAGCACAACAAAGCTCACCCCTAGAACTTCAAAGACTTGTTCAAAAGAAAGGACTATGTGTACTTTCAGAGGGACAAACTGGCTAAATCATGCTTTGTGTGTGGCAAATACAACCACACTTCCAGCACCTGCTTCTACAACCTTCAGCAGCAAAGAAACCTCAAACAACATGCTTTTGAGAAGACACACAAGAACAGAAAGGTAAGGAGTTCTGAATCTAAGGCAACTCACATTAGAAACTCCCTTCCCCACCAAGGAAGTAGCTGCCAAAGCCTCAACAATCTTGCATCATCTGTGGTGAATCAGACCACTTTGCTGCAAATTGTGAATTTAATCCCTTCAACCAGATCCTTCATCAAGCCCCTCCTAAACAAAAGCCCATCAGCATGAGAACTTCTACAGAGAAGCCCTCCGTCAACAAGGCAAAGAAGGATAAGCATACATTGGTTGTTGAACCATCAGCAGCCAGCAAAATGTTGGTAATGAAGCAAAGCCCAAGAAACCAAAGGCCAAGCCTTTAGCAGCAACCAAGTCTGCTGCTGCTCAAGCAAAACCATCAGCAGCAACAAAATCTACTACTGATAAGCTAAAGTCATCAGCAGCAAAATCCACTGCTACTGATAAGCCAAAGTCCTCAGCAGCAACATCGGTTGCTGATAAGCCAAAGTCATCAGCAGCAAAATCTGTTGCTGATAAAGCAAATCCATCAGCAGCCAAAGCAACATCAGCTGCTGACAGAGCAAAGAGAACTAGAAAACCAACTCCTCAGCAATGGAGAGCCAAGATCCCAGCTTCTATCCCTCCAAGAATCATCATTGGCTCTGTTGAATGCATACATGCTGAAACTGATATTCCGAGAACCCTTTTCTTCAAGGATGCAAGCTCTTGGATTCCTCCCACTAACTAGATCTCTCACATGTGCAGGGGCAGCCAGGTCATAAGAATAACACCTGGGTGGTAGACAGTGGTTGTTCCAGGCACATGACAGGCAACAGATCCATCTTCCCCAACCTCAGACACTTCAATGGAGGATATGTTGCCTTTGGAAGTGACTCAAAAGGAGGATCTATTACTGGACAAGGGATTGTGTCAAATGAAAGAATGAGTATTGATAAAGTAAATTATGTCAAAGAATTGGACTTCAATCTCATGAGTGTCTCCCAGGTCTGTGATCAAAAGCGTTGGATGCTCTTCACAGATAAAGAATGCCTTGTACTATCTCCTGGCTTATCCAGACCTCCTCCAGAAAAGATTTTATTAACTGCTCAGAGAAAAGAAAATCTCTATGTGCTTGACATGAATGAGGTCACTCCATCTAGCAATGTATCATGTTTTCTGTCAAAAGCTTCAGTTGATGAATCAGCTCTCTGGCACAGGAGATTAAGCCATGTTAACATCAAAACCATCAACAAATTGGTGAAGGATAATCTTGTCAGAGGGCTTCCTGATAAAGAATTCCAGCTAGAAGATCACTGCATTGCTTGTTTGAAGGGGAAGCAACACAAGAGTTCTCACAAGCCCAAGACTTTTAATACAAATGATACTCCACTACAACTGCTACATATGGATCTCTTTGGTCCTACAAATATTATGTGAACTTCTACAGCAGAAGCAGAATACATTGCAGCTTCAAGTTGCTGTGCACAAGTCATCTGGATACAAAATCAAATGCTAGATTTGGGGATGACTTTCATGGCAACTCCCATTCACATTGACAACATGAGTGCTATATCAATCACAAACAATCCGGTGCAGCACTCCAAGACAAATCACATTGACATCAGGTATCATTTCATAAGAGATCAAGCTGAGAAAAAGAGAATTATTTTAACCAAAGTTCATACCAATGAGCAATATGTTGATTTGTTTACAAAACCGTTTGATGAAGCTAGATTTAGATATTTAATTGAATCTATTGGTATGATGAACTTTGATTAAAATATGTCTCTAAAATTTGTTTTTGTAAATATGTTTGTCTTTTGTTATAAATAAAAGTTAGAAGTCAGCAGCATCCATTTTTGGTGCTGACAGGTTTAATAATCAGCAGCAAAGTTTTTGCCACTGACTGCCTTAAGTTATCAGCAGGAACAAGTTTCTTGCAGATAGCTTTAAGGCAGTCAACAGCAGCACCCGTGTTGCGGATCAATGCATCCATCAGCAACAATAGTGTCTGTTGCTGACAGACTTAACTATCCGCCGCAACCAAGCTTGCAGCAGATAGGCTTAACCATCCACAGTAACCAAGTTTGCTGCTGATGGGTAAAAATAAGTCTAAATTAACTTTTACCCGCTGTAAAAAAATTCCTTTCAGTCTTTACCATGACTGCTATAGTGCATTACAGCTGTAACAGTAAAAGGTGAATGAGGTTGTACTGTACAAGTCATTTTGCTTTTCCCTACTCTGCCGTTATACGAACAAATTAAATTTCCCCACCACCCCTTCACATTCAATTTCGCCCTAACTCCCATCACTTTCTCTCAAGTCCCCACAGCATTCAAAGCCTTCCATTCCTAACCACCCTTCAAAACCTTCCTCTTTCCCTCCAAACCAAACAATGGCAGAGGTAGACATAAACCATCCAGATGATAAGTTTTCCCCATACCACAATCTTACAGCATACTTAACAAAAGCGAAAAAGTCCGACGGGTTTGATGACATGATCGACTTTCTCTGTCGATAAAAAATATACCATGCACTCACTGTCAACCCACCCATTTATATTCCTCACATGGAGGATTTTTGGAAATCCGCCATCTACTCTACCAAACAGGGGATACCCCAAATTAAAGCCAAGGTAGATGACAAGGACATCACCATCTCTGAAGCCACTCTCCGCAAACACCTCAAGCTTCAAGACGAGGGGGCCGCCATTTCGTACTCAAAAGAAGTCTACATGAGGACCTTTGTATCCATAGGGTACACTGGAAATCAAAATGAGTATACAATAGAGAAGGCACTGATGGGACCCCCATGGAAGTATCTATGCCACACTCTTCTACAATGCATATCTCAGAAGAGAAGTGGATGGCATCAAGTGAGCTCTGCACTTGCCTCTGCTGTTCACGGTATGATTACTGGCCAAGGATTCAACTTTGCACATCTCATCTTTGAAGGTTTGAGATACAACCTTCAAGAGGGTGCAAAGCAACAATTTTTTATGTACCCAAGATTCTTGCAGGAGGTGTTTAACAATGAAATAAAAGAACTTTCAAAACCTGCAAAAATCTATCTTATGCTGGGTCAAAAAAGCAACATTTTTCAAAGCATGAGAACTGTTTCCAAAAAGTTCTCTGGGGTCAATGTTCCATTGTTATCTACAATGGTGAACATACAAAGTACCCAGGGTGATAGTTCAGCAATCCCAACTGATACTGATCCCACACCTCCATTTCAAATCCTAAACAACAAGCTGCTTCCATTGCTCGAACCCCTGTGCAAACTACTAAGGATGCACAGGTACAAAAATCACTTACATCTGTTTTGGATGTTATCGTTCAACTGGAAAAAAGGGCCCCAGTTGCAACAACATACACTAGAAAAAGGAGCAAGAAGACTCCTTCTCTTCTTGTCTCAAAGGCCAAATCCAAACCTCAAAGCCCTCATTCAGAATCCCAACATTCTGATGAGAATATCAAAAGGGATAGCCAAAATATTAGAGAGACCTCCTTGGAAGTTTCTCTATTAGGATCAAGATCACATCCCGGATCCATAGAACATCCTGCTGAGCCATACCTTCATTTCTCTTCTCTGAACTTAAGTGCAGAGGCTCCTTGTCAAGATGATATACCTTCTCTAACAACCACTATCTCAAAGGTATTGATTGACTTGGCTGCTGGTGCACCTAACCCAAGTTCATCACCCAAGAAGGTTCACTCTCGTGGTACTGACAGAGTGAATGTGGAAAGGGCTGTCACTACTCCTGGTACATCAACTACCCAGGAGGACAATGACAACATCACTAAGACCCTAACCACATCAACTCACAGTGAGGATGTTTCCTTTGAAACACTCTTCACTGAGAGGAATCACAGGTACCAAGAAAACCAGGGTGATGGGGATGCAGAGGCTAGGCCTAGGGCCCCATCTAGCTCTAAGGATTCCACAACTGTGGATGAGGACAGACTGAAACTTCATAATTTGGAATTGATGGCCAGGGTAGCTATGCTAGAGGCTGAAGTGTCCAAACTAAGGCACCAAGTCTCTATAAATGAAGCCCATCAATGCCCAACTGTGCCTACTCCCTCCCTTGTATCTGTAGGAACTCAAACAGATGCAGCCCTTTACACTGATGCAACCAAAAAGGGGGAGATAGTTTCAGAAGAAGATGATGCTGACAGCCTAGAAGAATGGATAGAAGAGCAGGCCGCATTTCAAAGTTCATTATTCAAGTCTACCGTTGTTCAAGTCCATGACTTGCCAGACTCAGTAGATGAAGAGGAAGAAATCACTGAGGACTGGAAGATGGTTGTCAGAGCTGTTGATGAGGTGTTAAAGGATGAATGTCAAAATGAAGACACACCTCCATCAGTCAGCATATCTCCTGAAGTAGCAGCAATAATAAGTCAAACCACTGCCCCTCAATTCACACTGTCTGCAAATAAGTTAGAATTTGACTCCCTTCTAGCTTGGGGGTATGATGGTTCAACTGAGAGATTCTGGATTGGAAAAGAGTTCAGCGGAGTAGAAGAGCTGAACTGGAATGCACTAAATCCACTCAAAGTGCTTGAACTGTACCTATCCAACTGCATCAACACCTCTACAGATCTCTCCGCAGAACTTGCAATCAGCAGGTTCCAAGACCTAATGGAGGAAAAGCTGCCCTGGTTTGAAACACTATTAGAAGAAGCAAACAGGGTGGCCTATCCTAAAGACAGTGCAGAATCTTCAATACTAGCAAAACAAAGACTGGCTCCAAGAAGACTTGACTTAATCAGGAGTATCACTTTAACAGAAGAAGAAGTTGTCTGTTGGAGAAGATCTCTATACAACAAAGTGGTCAGAGATGTGGAAGTGCTAGGATGGTCAAGCACTGGGTCTTCTAACTTCACACTTTTCCTGAGTAATGGATCATCTCTCTCAATCAACATCAATGAGATCCTACTCTTAAAGACAGACTTCCTACACAAGGTCTTCGAGCTCAGAACACACATATGCAACGTTAACTCCTTAGAGAGTCAGGCAATGATAAAAACCATCAAAGCTCAGCTTGAAAAGGAAGGTCTACTTGCAATGGATGCCTCTGACTCCGACTTAGACCTATCCTTCCTTTCCTCACCTACAGTCAGACTGAACACAGAACAAGAATCCAAAAGAAGAGAAGAAGAAAAGGTGAAGGAAGGGTGGAAAGAAGTAACAGGTCTTGAATGGGAAGAAGATGAAGAAAGTGTCCTTCCCTTGTCCATTCCCCAAAGAAGCTGAAGCTGAGATCCCAACAGCATCTCTTACATCTGCTGTTGAGGTCAATGAAGCTGAAGCCGAGGCATCCAGCAAAGACAAGGGGAAGGGACTTATGACAAAAGAAGATAAAGAAAGGATAGTGAAGGAAAAGAGGGAAAAGGAGGAAAGAAGAAGAAGAAGAGAAGAAGAGGAGATGGCTGAACTACGAAAAGCCCAAGAAAGAAAAGCGGCCATTCTCTTTAGAGAACAACAGATCTAGCTATATGCTAAGCAGCTGGATGATCTGAAAGTAAAGATTCCTGCAGCTTTCCAAATAGAAGAAGATGAAGCTCTAGCTCTCCATCTGCAGGAACAATTCAATAAAGAAGAAGCAGAAAGAGAAAAGAAGAAAAAAGAAGAAGCTAAGTTCAGAATAACTGATTCTGAACTAGCCAAAGAAATGAGAGAGGAATGGATAGAGGCTCTGATTTCTCAAGGTGAGGATGCAGACTACCTTGAGAAACTATCAAATAAAGAAATCTACAGAGCCTTCATGGGTCAGCAAGGTCTATTGGCAAATAAGAAAATGGCTGAAGAAGAAGAAAAAGCCAAACAGAAATCCAAGAAGACCATTGCCCTCAACAAAAGAACTCATGAAGAAAGGAAGGTCATGATTGACTTCCTAAAGGCTAGAGGAGAGAGTGGAAAAAGGCTGGGTCCCATGAGCTTCATAAACCTGCAAGCTCTTTACTTTACAATCAAAAAGGAAGAGGAAGAAAGACTAGGGAATAAAGGCTCAAAGAAGAGGGTAATCAATCAAGAAGAAGAAAGGAAACCAAAGAAACCCAAGCCTTCTCCCTCATCCACCACTTCCTCTATCCAACAACCTTCCACTCTCCATCCTAGACCTCCCTCCTCTCCACCCACAAAGTCCAAATCCTCCCACCCAGCTCCTACTCATCAACAACCTCCCAAGAAGAAAAGCAAGCCTACTACCAAACCAGAAGACTAAAGAGAAATTGTCAACTGGTTCTACATCACTCAAGATCAAAGGTTTGAAGTCTTCAGGGGAAGAACAGAAGAAAGAAGATCAATTTATACAACTGTTGATGTGGTATTGCAGCTTCCAGATTCGGATCTAAGAAAAATGATGGAGCTGGGTGAAGCAAATGAGCCTGAGAATGAAGGTTGGAGACATCTGTTGCTGGTGATCAAACATCACTTCAACCCCAGCAAAGATGAAATTATTGATGCCAAACCTCTCCAATCCCACTCTCCATTCATCAGTTGGTCCTATAATGCTGAAAAGAATGAGTTCACATTGACAGATGTTAAAGGACAGAAGATGAGGTGTTCAAGCAAGGCCATCTTCAAAATGGCAAGCAAAGATATCAAGACTCTATCTGAGCTTCCTCTTAACAATCCTAGCAAGGACCAGAGAGGATATGAGGTTGCAAGAATAGTCAGCAACATGGAAAAGCTTCAGCAACAAAAGAAGTAAGAGAGTTTTGGTAGCATCAGTCTAGGGGGAGTTTGTAGAAATAAAGACTGATGGCTACAAAACTTTCTAAGTACAAATGCTGCTTACCTCAGAGTTTGTTGCTGACCAACAATCTGCTGCGGATAAGCTTATCTGCAGCGGATACTTGTTCTTCTGTTGAAGAACAAATCTGTTGCGGATAGCCTTATCTGCTGAAGACCAGAGTTGCTGCGGATAGGCTTCTCAGCAGCATCAACACTTGATGCTGCTGATAGGCAAATCATCAGCGGCTTTGGATGGTTGCATCTTGTTGCTGATCTCCCACTTTGCAGCTGATAGCCATTTCCACTAAAGATCAAACGTTGCAGCTGACTGACTTCGGTAAAGCAACCTTTACCACTGACAACTTTCTGCTACACCACTGACACACTCCATGCAGAAAGAATGTCACTGGTGCAGACAATAAAGCACTACAACGCTCTTCTCCAAGCATGCATGCAATGATGCCTAAGAAGACGTTTGAGTAAAGTTAACTTTTATAGTGTTTATTGTCATTATATGTAGAATAGCTTCAATACAAGATCAACGGTTTGTGTTAGATCTGATCCTTAGAATCAAGGGTCTGTCTTGATTCTAAGTTACTATATAAGTAGTACTTAGAGTCATTGTATCTCAGTGCTTTTCTTAGAGTTTTTCTTTGTAATCTTGTAACCATTGAAGCTCAATACAAATTGCATTTATCAGTACTTCTTGTGTTTACTTGTTTACTTTGATTAAGTTGTGATTGTTTCCGCCAATCTCAACTGGAATAGAACTATCTTGTATTTACCGATCCTACATATCTTATCATCCCCGGAGCCCAAAAGGCGCCGGACTAGTTCTAGTGACAACTCGGTAGAACAGGGTGAACCAAGTAATGCACAAGCAAGGAACACTTAATTGGAATGCATATTCGAAGATGATCCAAAGGTGGATCGAGATGGGAAATGTTGCATCACCGTACTTTGGTTCCACTTCCTCATCCTCTACTTTGCCCAGCTTGCCATGCACCAAGGAACAAGCTTTTGCAGCTTTTGTGTTTATCATAACTACGGATTTAAAAGCATTGAAGGAAGCCACTGATGAGATACCCGGCATTCTAGAACGAGAGCCACAAATGGAAGAAAACAAGTAGCAAATAGAGTATCTGACCACTGAACTAGCAGCAACGGATCATGTCCATAACCATTTGGTGGATCGGGTTGCACATTTGGAGACGAGGGTGGACACCTCGGACCATGATGTAGGAGGGATTCTGGAGAGAGTGACTCATCTGGAAGTCCAGCTACAAGTAGCAGACCATACTGCTGAAGGACTTCGGGAGAGAGTGACCCACTTAGAAGCCCAACTACAAGCAGCCCTATTTCCATAGGACATTCCACTTTCGGAAGATGAGGAGGAGCCACCCGAGGAGGAACCGGTGGAGATCGACCATGCACAATCATACATTTCTTTCGATGACGAGGATGCTTGATGATCCTTCTATTCTATCTTTCCTTTTCATTCATGCTTCGTTTAAGTTATTTCTCTTTTTAAACCTAGATGGGTAAGGTTGTTCCCATTCAATAAAAGCATGAGAAGTTTAATGTTTGAGTTATTTATTTTGTAGCCTTACAATTTATTTAATTTTCAAAATGTTAGATGTTGCATTTCCCTACTTGTACATAAATAATGTTTAATATGCGATATATTTCTCATTGTTTTGTATTTGTGAGTGTGAAGAATCATGTCGGGAAGAGGACGTGGAGGTCGTACTGGTGGCCGAGGTACCATCAACATGACAGCAGCTGAGCTGGCGGCACTAATCAACGATAGTGTGGCTGAGGCTCTAGTAGCACAGAATGTTGCAGGTAAATGCTATAACCATTGACTAGTGAGGTCAATTCATCTCTCAAAATGCCTTTCCCAAGCTTTATAATCTCGATCCTATACTATGTTTCTAAATCCAGGTTAGCAGAATCAGCAACCAGCCTACACCTTCAAAACATTTATGGATTGTAAGCCCCACACCTTTAGTGGAGCCGAAGGAGCTGTCAGACTACTCCGGTGGTTCGAAAAAGTAGAATCGATCTTCGCTATGTGCAACTGCCCATTGGCCAATCAGGTTAAGTTCGCTTCTAGAACTTTGGAGGGCCCGGCTCTCACATGGTGGAACGCTCAGGTCCAAATGTTGGGTCTAGACATGGGCAATGCACTGCCGTGGGAGGATTTTAAGACAATGATGAAGGAGGAGTACTGTCCTCGGGATGAAATTCAAAAGTTGGATGGAGAATTCTGGAACCTGAAGATGGAAGGTTCAGAAATTGAGCTTTATACCACTCGTTCCCATGAGCTTGCTACCATGTGCCCATATATGGTGACTCCTGATTACAAGAGGGTTGAGCTGTATATTGGAGGTCTAGAGCCATAGATTCAAAGTATGGTTACTTCATCCAACCCTACTACCATCCAGCAGACTATCAGACTTGCCCACAAGTTAACTGACTAGGCGGTAACTCAAGGGACTCTACCCCCGAGGGGTTCGGTTTCTAAAGCTACCGACAATCATAAGCGCAAGTTTGATCACAACTCCAACTCCAAGGGACCCTAGTTTAATCAACCCCAGCAGCAGTAACGAAAGTTTGATCCTGCTAAGAACTTTAATAAGACAACCTCTTCAGGTCAAAATCCAGGTGGTTATGTGGGAAGAGCCCCCAAGTGCAACAAGTGCAATTACCACCATGTCGGTGCTTGTAACCATTGTCAACGGTGTGGTAAGATGGGCCACGCTGCAAAAGATTGTAGAGTTGATCTTCAGAACAAGCAACCATTCCGACCGCAAGGGTCCACAAGAGGATGTTTTCAGTGCGGTAAGGAGGGACATATTCAGAGGGATTTTCCTCAGTCGAAGAGGGGTGGTAATGAAAATGGTAATGGCAATGGTAACGGTAACGGCACTAATCAGGGCAAAAATGGTAACAACAATAATCAAGGCAACAACAACGGTGGCAATAATGGAGGGAATGGTGCGAAAGGACGAGCCTTCGTACTAGGATCTAGAGAAGCTCGATATGATCATAATGTGGTCACCGGTAAGTTTCTCTTAAACAATTACTTTGCTTCTGTCCTATTTGATACCGGTGCTGATAGGAGTTTTATATCTAAGAAGTTTAGCGATATGATAAAAGGAACTCCAACTATGTTAGAAGCTAAGTATATAATAGAGATAGCTGATGGCCAAATAATTGAAGCAACCCACATTCTTAAGGGTTGTAAGCTTGAGTTGGCTGGTCATAAACTCGATATCGACCTTATGCCGGTCACACTTGGTAGTTTTGATGTAATTGTTGGTATGGACTGGTTATCTAAAAACCAAGCTGAAATTATCTGTCGTGAGAAAATTGTTCGCATTCCTCTCATGGTGGAGAAATCCTTTCCGTTCAAGGAGAAAAGAGTGGTGCAGTCGTAGGCATCATATCATTCATGAAAGCGCAGAAGTGCCTGCGTAAAGGTCATACTGCTATTCTGGCACTCGTTGCCGAGCAACCATCAGAAGAGAAGAAAATTGAGGATATTCCCATCGTTCGTGATTTTCTGGAAGTATTTCCCGAAGACTTGCCTGGTCTTCCACCTAACCTTCCAAATCGATCTAGCACCCAGAGCGGCGCCGATCGCTCGGGCACCTTACAGATTAGCACCTAGTGAACTGCAAGAGTTGTCCACTCAATTGCTGGAATTGTTGGATAAAGGTTTCATCCGACCTAGATTATCGCCATGGGGAGCTCCAGTTCTGTTTGTCAAGAAAAAGGACGGGACTTTCCGTATGTGTATCGACTACCGCGAACTGAATAAAGTGACAATCAAGAACCGTTATCCTCTGCCTCGTATAGATGATTTCTTTGATCAACTCCAAGGATCAAGCTTCTATTCCAAGATAGATCTTAGGTCTGGTTACCCTCAATTGAGAGTCTGAGATGAGGATATCTCTAAGACTGCTTTCAGGACAAGGTACGACCACTATGAGTTTATGGTCATGCCTTTCGGATTAACCAATTCACCCGCGGTGTTCATGGACCTCATGAACCGTGTGTGTAAGCCATACCTCGATCAATTCTTCATCATTTTCATCGACGACATTCTCATTTATTCCAAGAACAAGGAGGAACATGAGGAACATCTACGCTTAATTTTGGAATTACTTAAGCAGGAGCAGTTATATGCTAAGTTTTCTAAGTGTGAATTTTGGATTCGGGAAGTCCAATTCTTAGGACATGTGGTTAACGAGAAGGGAATACATGTCGATCCATCAAAGATAGAATCCATCAAGAATTGGGCAGCACCGACGACTCCGACTGAGGTGCGACAATTCCTGGGATTGGCTGGTTATTATCGTCGATTCATCTAGGTATTTTCTAAGATTGCACAACCTCTCACTGCCTTAACTCAAAAGGGTAAAGCCTACAACTGGGGCGATAACCAAGAGTCAGCATTCCAACATCTTAAGCAAAACCTTTGCAGTGCACCTATTCTAGCTCTTCCGTAGGGTACGAATGATTTTGTGGTGTATTGTGATGCATCCATTCAGGGTCTGGGTTGTGTACTAATGCAACGAGAAAAGGTGATCGCATATGCTTCACGTCAACTAAAGATTCACGAGAAAAACTACACTACTCATGACCTAGAGTTGGGAGCCGTAGTTTTCGCACTTAAGATATGGAGACATTACTTGTACGGTACCAAGTGCACTATCTACACCGATCACAAGAGTCTTCAACATATCTTTGAGCAAAAAGAGTTGAACATGTGACAGCGTCGTTGGGTCGAGCTCTTGAATGATTATGACTGTGCGATCTGGTATAATCCGGGTAAGGCTAATGTTGTAGTTGATGCCCTAAGTCGAAAGGAAACCAAGCCCAAACGAGTTCGAGCATTACAACTTACTATTCACCCTGGATTACCTGACAAAATCCGAAGTGCTCAACTTGATGCCCTGAAAGAGAAAAACCTACCGCTGGAAGGTACACACGGTATGGAAGCACAACTCGAGGTCAAATCTGACGGTATTCGCTACTTCGCCGAGCGAATATGAGTTCCAGTATTTGAAAACTTAAGGGAACTAGTCATGGATGAGGCTCATAAATCTCGTTAATCTATTCATCCAGGTTCCGACAAGATGTACCATGATCTAAAGGTGCTGTATTGGTGGCCAAAAATGAAGGCCGATATTGCCACATATGTGAGCAAGTGACTGACTTGCGCAAAGGTAAAAGTTGAGTATCAAAAGCCTTCTGGTCTTCTCCAACAACCAGAGATTCCCATGTGAAAATAGGAGCAGATATCCATGGACTTTATCACAAAATTACCACGAACTCCTACCGGATGTGATACTATTTGGGTAATAGTCGATCGTTTAACAAAGTCCGCTCACTTCTTAGCAATCAAGGAAACTGACAAAATGGAGAAGCTTACTCTTATTTACTTGAAAGAAATAGTCTCTCGGCACGGAGTGCCAATCTATCATTTCGGATCGTGATGCACGATTCACCTCTCGTTTCTGGCAATCGTTACATAAAGCTTTAGGCACGCGTCTAGATATGAGCACAACATACCATCCTCAAACTGATGGCTAGACAGAACATACTATTCAAAATCTGAAGGACATGCTACGAGCTTGTGTGATTGATTTCGGTAACACATGGGAATCTCACCTACCGTTGGTAGAGTTTTCCTATAACAACAGTTATCACACTAGCATCAATTCAGCTCCATTTGAAGCATTATATGGATGGAAATGCCATTCTCCTATTTGTTGGGTCGAGGTTGGGGATAGTCAACTTACAGGTCCTATACTCGTACTTGAAACTTCTGAGAAAATCATTCAAATTAGAAACCGTATGGCAGCAGCTCGTGACTGTCAAAAGAGCTATGTCGATAAGCGTCGTAAACCGTTAGAATTTCAAGTAGGGGATATGGTCTTGTTAAAAGTCTCACCTTGGAAGGGTGTCATTCGTTTTTGGAAAACGAGGCAAACTGAATCCTCGTTATGTTGGACCATTCAAGATAGTAAAGAGGATTGGTCCAGTAGCGTATCAATTGGACCTACCTGAAGAACTTAGTGGTGTTCACAACGTCTTTCACCTCTCAAACTTGAAGAAATGTCTAGCAGACGAGTCACTCGCGGTTTCTCTTGAGGAACTAGACATCGATGAACAGTTGCGTTTCATCGAAGAACTTGTGGAAATCATGGATAGGGAAGTCAAAACGCTTAAGCATAGTAAAATCCCTATTGTCAGAGTTCGTTGGAACTCGAAACACGGACCAGAATTGAAGTGGGAGCGTGAGGATCAGACGATGCGCAAATATCCTAATTTGTTCAAGCACTCCACGTCAAATTCTGAAGGTACTATTTTAATTTTCGTACGAAAATTCTTTTAACTAGGGAATGATGTCACATCTGAAAAAAAAATTTAATTATTTTATTTAATTTTTGGGACGAAAATTCTTTCAACTAGGGGATGATGTGACAACCCGACTTTTCAAGTTAACTCCGTTAGCAATTCCGTTAAATAATCTGTTAAATCCTAACCCAGTTAACCTAACTCAAACCCAAGGGACTTGTTCTGCCATTTTTCTAAACCCAAATACAGGAAAACGTAGGGACTGAAACTGTAAATTGCCCAAAATCGATTTCATTGACTTCTTGAAAGTCAAACCGTGCGTTCTTGGCTCAAATTCAAATCCATAACTGAAATTCGTTCGAACTTGTAACCTAATTAAGCCCCTAATCATCGGCATTAAGTCGAATTAAACCTAATAATGCGAATTCAAGCCGTAACCGTCGAAAACGTCCTTCGTCCCTATCAATGTCGACCAATTCGATCATTCACTCTACATTTGAACAGCTGCGCACCTCTCTCACCCCTCTCAGAAGATATCTTGTACATCAAATCGATCAGAATCGAAGCCGGAGCCACCAGCGAACGAGCACGCAAAGCCGGAACTGATTTTTTAGTCGAGCACCATCAATTTGAACACAACTCTGGTAATTACCTACACTTTTACCTTTGTTGTTGTCTGTTGTTTGAAAGCCCTCTGTCAATTTGATCATATAATATCGAATTGAACCCAATCCCGTATCTAGGGTTCGTTCATAAATCAGTTTGGGGGGTTTTGATCTTAGACTCTGTTTATATCAAATTAAAACATATCAATATATTCGCAATCATTCGTTTAACGAAAGCCCCATGCTAATTGAGTCAATCAACATCGAATTTTCAAGATCCAGAACCTAGGGTTCATACACTTTCGGGTTAATCGGATAATAATATAGACATGTTTTTAATCCAAATAAAATACATGGATAGCTTCACAAATCTCTGCTTATTGAAAGCCCAATGGTTTCAAACCTTTCCATTATCAGAATCAATCTAATCGATCCAAAATCGAACCTAGGGTTTTTGATATCTTGAAACTAAAATTAACAGTCTTAAATCCAACGTTTTTGCAATTAAACCTAACCTCATATTCGCTATTCACTGATGAACGAAACCCCTATAACCTTCTGGTTGTTTGTGGTCGAAATCAATGGATTGGGAAGGGTTTCGAACCGGTATGCGTATGGGAGGGAAGCCCACTTGACCTGTGTGTTAAAACTATTTAGATCTGATTATGTTTGCGATAGCCCTAGCGGATGGACTGGTTAATGCGTGTGACTGGTGGGGATGAGACCCGGGTTCGAGTCTCCCCTCCCCTGTTTTTAGATTTTTATGATTTTTAAGCATTACTTTAATATAAAACCTTTTCCACTATTATTATAATATTACACTAATATGTTTAAACCAGAAAAACTACCCGTGGACTCGGGATTGATTTTATAAACCCTCGTTGTTACGTATTTTATAATAATATTTATATATTATTATTTAACCTTCAACTTCGAATAAAATAATAAAAACTATATTATTTTTCAAACCGTAACTCCTATTAAAATAATATATTTATATATATTATTTTCGACACGTCTCTCGGTATTGTGAAACATTTTAAATTTATAAATAATAAAATTCTTATATCGTCTAATCGTAAGCATATTCTCGAATAAAAATAATGCGTCAATATTTTTATCACTTCAATAGTATCGAAGACGATTGGAAATATTTATTTTTCTAAATCATTACTTAATATCGAAGACGATTGGAAATATTTATTTATTATAATTATCGTTTTCGTCGCGTATCATAACCACTCTAATTACTTGTACTAGAAATCCGTATTCCCGTAGACACATTCGTCTACTCTTTTAATCATTAGAGCGTTTCTTTAGGACGTTCAATCTTCCGTGTTGTCGTCACATATTCTCATTGTATCCCTAATTGTTATGTGTATAATTCTAGGGCATACGTAAGCCGTTGCAGGCTAACACTCGTGGTTTCAATCTTATTCTAGTCTGAACCTACCTACGCCGTTCATGTGAGTTTTCACGGCCCCTTTTACTATTTTACAATTTGGGGGAGAAAACATGTCGTAAACATGTTTGGTTATGTAATTCATATATGTTATCACTTGTTTATGGGTTAGCTACCTATCGATTTATATATTGAATGTACATTAACCTATTAAACTTTGTTGCAAACTGAAACTTGTGAACTCACCAACCTCGTGTTGACATTTTCTTACATATTTTCTCAGGTTGCTTAAGATAAGGCACAGGTGCACGCATAGGGCATGCATGGAGTCTTATGATTTATTTATAAAATAATATTGTTGAATTGCTTGTACTTTATTTTTGGTCTTAATTTGGACTGAACACTTTGGGACTTTTCTTGGGCGCGTTTGTTTTGCGCATTTTCTTTCATTTTACGCTTTCGCACTTACTTTGATCATTTATGATATATTTTCATTTTAGTCCCATATAGTGTCTTTCAATGTAACTAATGACTAAGATCTTGGTTTGTCACTTCCCAAACGGTAAAACTCCGTTAGTGGAATTTGGGGGTGTGACAGCTTGGATTACAATTTTTCTAAGATGGAGTTTGAAGAACTAAAAAGCAATCTGAAAGGAGGGAAGAAGGATATATTTCTTATGTATCCATGGTTTTTACGATCATTCTCAACAAGAATCATGTTGATCTGGAAGCTACTATTGAGACTTTGGACCTGAAATCTATCGGTCCAATGATCTTCAAATTCATGAACGTCAACAAGCAGGGTAAAAGAGTGTATCAGGGGCTGCATCCCCTAGAGAAGTTTGGAAGATTTGCTGCCCTAGTTAATGAAGAAGTGACATAACCGGCTGTGAATGTTGAAGCCGAGGTTGCAGAGGAAGAACAACTTCCTCATCAACAACAATTAGAGCAACATAATGAACCAGAACCATAGAATCCAGTTATGCCAGAGTCAGAGGATGCTGAAGTTATTTCTTCTTCTGACAGTGAAGGCACACCTGAAGGACCTTTAGCATCGATCAATCAGTTTTTTAGAGAAATGGAAAGTAAACGACGTATAGTTGAGAATCCTCCTCTTACTTCTTCGTCAAATCAAGATGACACCGATGCTGATTACTTACCGGATCATGATCTTCAATCTAGACCAAGAAAGAGAAGAGATCCGAGAATAGCTAGAATACTACCAACACCAACATCCACACCAACACCTACTCCAACACCTTATGTGTCTACTCAGATGCCACATTCACCACAACCCACTTCTACCCTGCCTCAATCATCAGTCCAGGTGAGCCCTTCTGCAACTGCTTTCGACACCGATCAGTTTTTTGTGTCATCGGCTGAAGCTTACAGATCCAAGAAAGCTAAGGGAAAGAGTCATGTGGATTCTTCTACACCTGCTCATGTAGATCCACATGTTATACAAGAAAGTGTGTTTATCCTAGAACAACAGGTGGCAGCTCAAAATGCAAAGATAATGTCCTTGGAAGCAAATCAGGGTTATCTTACAGCACTTGTGTTTGAACTCAAGAAGAAATTGGAAGATCTTGAGTCAAAGAATAGTAAAAAAACATATTCTGGAGGAGATAATGATGATGATGATAATCAGGGAGGTGGAGATACCAGGGGAAAAGACCAGGGGGATCAGGCTGGAGAGAATCAAGATGATGAACTTTTCAATTTCGATTTTGAAGGGAGTCTTGGTGATAGTCAGGATGATGTGTTTCCTGATGACTCAAAAAAAGATAAAGACATAAGTCCCTCGGATGCTACTGCAATTGAAATGTTTGATAGCTCTTTTGATTCTGAGCTAGAGCGACTACATCAAGATATTGATGATGAAGTGAATCTTGTTAGCTTGACAAGTGAAGCTAGTGATTCATCAGGTGCAGCAGCAAAAACTATAAAAGAACGTCCTTCATGGAAATTACCACATGGTCCTCCTTCTGAGACACATGTTACTACTGTTATCAATGGATACTACTCGAAAAGGGTTGACAGGTCAGGAATTGCCGCCTGGCAATTTGATGATGAGAAGAAAATGTTTGTGGTGAAAAGAAAAAGTGGTCGAATTGAATATTACAAGCATGCCAATGACTTTAGTTCCTGGACAAAGCTTGATCTTTGGGAACTAAATGAGGCTTATTTTGTGAATCAAGGAAACAATATAATGGCAAACATGTTCTATCTCTTCCTTAATCAACAGTGTCTGACCAATTTAGCTGGTATGAAGACTGCTGAATCTACATTAAAGAATCCAAGGATGTAAAAGATCCTCGTACGGGAAGGAGTTTATATAGTGTTGTTTGGCCACCTACCAAGATCACAAAGAAACTGCATGTTCAAAAGAAGATGCCTGTTAATTCACTGAAGGACTTTGAGTTCTGGGGTTATGATCCAGTGTCTGCCGAAGCCATGATTGTGACTAGATCTACTGAGTACAGAATCATTGATCCATTCGATTTGTCTAAATTTGGTGAACAAGATATCAATGTATTGGCAAGAAGTCAAATCAGAAGTGAAAAGCTTTTTGAGCAACAAGCAAAAGTCTTCACAAGAGCAGTTGCTAATATATTGAATAAGAAACTATATGCTGGAAGTGAGAGTCACCATGAAGATATCAAATTTTGATAACTGAATGGAAGCTTAATCCTAGGGGGGATTGTAGGAACCATATTATGATTAAGCTTTAGTGAGGTGTTTGGATGTAAACGTGAACTAGGGTTCACGACAAAGGTGTTATTGGGCCGGCCTTGGAGCCGAGAACTTGTATTATACGGGCTTAGTTAGTATTGCTAAGTATATAATCTTGTTTACCCTAACCAAGTAGGGTTAGCGGTTTTTGGAAATTTTCTTTGTAACTCTCTTTGCCAATATACGAGTTTTACATGTGACTTATGTTCTTGAAGCACCACAATCCATAGTTTCCGCCTATTGATTGTGAGAATTGATATCGTGTGTGCTAATCGAAGATCCATTCAAGATTTAGGGACTTACACCCCTAGTTAGCCCCTTCGAGCCTAAACCTTTTTCGTTTCTAAACCCATATTTCAAATCCATAAAACCCGAAAAATTAGCCTTTCTATCTTCTTAACCCTTTTAGTTGTAATTGACTTGGCTATGATTTAAGGAATAATTATCCACCACTAGTTGATAGATTCGTTGTATGTTTGAAGAAAGAAACTCGTTCGGTTTCACAAAAAAAAGGGGAGTTATCACAAAAATAAGAGGGGGGCAACAACAAGAAGTTCATAGCCGCCCAACATATTGAAGAAATCTCATCAAAAGAGAATCAAAATTTACTCGAAAAATTGGAGTATGCAAAGCTGATCAAAGTGGATGTATTAGGAAGAAACAACCAAACGATTCATGGTGAATTAATAGTAAGGAGTATTTCAAGGACACGAAAAAGTTGACATTCTAGAAGAAGCGATTTGGTCTTGACAATCTGACCTTAAAAGAGTCCTTAGATTAGTCACAATGTCTAATCTAAGTTCAATAAGAGATTATTTACCTTTTAACCATTAAGCCAAGTCAGATTTTCAACATTTAGCTACTCTTCCCAAATACTTCCTACCCAAACCCTAAGCCAATCATTACAACCTTTTACAAAGCCCTATTGATTTATTCACGTATTTTATGTCAATTGGTAGAGATTTATACAAGCCTATGATTATGCAAGCATTAAATGTAGCATTGAGTGTTCTTCTTGACATACATTATCCATATATTTAACCCGAGTGTTGAGTGAACATTTGTGAGATTGTAACTTTGTGCATAATCATAGTTCCATCAAGTATGTTGGGCTTGCTACCCTCTTGTGGAGAAACACTCGAACGGTATAACCACCAAATCATTATTTTTAAGAGGGGCATTCAACCATTTGGGACAAAGGCTTTAGATTAACATTAGATCAATTTTTTATTCTATAGGTATAATCTTGCATGAGTTTGCTTGAAAACAAGCAAAGTTTAAGTGTGGGGTGTTATGATGTGCCATCATTTATACATATTTTACATGCACAATTATCCCCATATTGATCACAATTATAGACTAAATGATAGGAATTGATACTTAATCTATTTAATTGTGTTACAACAGGATAATTACCCTTGGTTTGGAAAAATATGAAGAAATCACCCAAAATTAAGAGGAAATCAGTATCCGGAAGTCAATTGAACGAACCTGGACCTAAGAAGTCAAATCAGGAAGTCAAAAATCAAGAAATGGTCAAAATTGGGGGATGAACGGTCGTGCATCCCATTGCATGGTTGTGCAAATGGTGTTTTACCTCCTTGTACTCCCAAAAGTTGTCAGATTTCCTCACTTGCAAGAAATGGGTGCTTTACACGACCGTGCATCCCAATGCATGGTCGTGCATCCCAATGAACCCCAAATCATAGCCTATAAATAGCAAGCTCATTCCAAACATTTAGGTGTCCAAGACCAAGGGTTGTGAAGGCCCTAGTGCTCTGCTAGTGCCGGATCTCTCTCAGTTTTGGTCCGTTTTAGCTTTTCTTTGTTTATTTTATGTTTTTAGTCTTGTAATATGAAATGATTCTTCTCGTTCTAGTAAACAAGAGGCAACCTATACCCACTCTCCCTTGGTGTTGGAATACTTCCACACATTGTCTAAGGGTTAGTGGAGTCACTTGTATGGTCATTCGTGGCTAGTCCTCTTGCGTTGCTCGGATTTGTTGAACTTTAATTAATTAATGAAGTATTTTTAGTATGTTATGTTCTTAAAGTATTTCTTTTATTTTATCTTAAAAATATAAGAGTAAGTGATCTTTAAACCAACTTAATAATCTTAAATCATGTAAGTTTCGTAAGCAAGATTTCTTATTTGGGAAATTTATTCGAGTTTGTATGGTCTATATACAATCTTGGTGCTACCAAAGGACTAGTTAGTATAGATTTACATTTATGGGTTGATTGGAGGTTTGGGTATTCAACGAGTTGTTCGAATCCTAACTGGACCTTATAAAGCGTGTCGGTATTTCTTTACTTCTCTTGTGTTAGCTTGCAGAGGACTTCTAGCGGGAGCCATGAGGCTTGATCTTGAGAATGAAAGTTATATTTATTTAAAATATTATTATAAGTAAAGACAACTATTTTAAGAATATAAAATGTTAGGTCCGAGCGTTCATAAAGTAACTTTGGAGGATGTTGCGTCTCGACTTTTCAAAAGAAGTTACACGACTTGGTGTACGACAGTCGACAGGATAATCTTAGTCCGAATAACAAATCACGGGACAACCGACAGACTTGAGACCCCGTTAGGATCTCGAGAATTATTAGGAACAGTTGGCCGGCCGTATCCACTGTTCCGTTAGTACTAGTAACTATGACCAACCTTTCTAAAATACAACGTTGATTAATAAGTGATAATAACCAAAGTAACATCTTAAACAAGAAAACATTTCTGATTACGTTTCTTATCCTTTTATCCTAGTCAGACAATAGCGAGGGTTGAGTAAGGAATCCGTATCCATGGTTCGATACTTGGTTCTTACCTAGACTATACTGCGCTGCGATAGGTACACTTGCCTATTGTGTGTGTGTTTAGTTGAAGTATTTATCATTTTAATTTTTAAATTTAAAACCTGAATTTGTGTAACTCTAAACAGAACATTATTAAAGATATACATTATGTCTCTCGGATTTGGCATCAAGTTTTTGGAGCCATTACCGAGGACATGTGTATATATATATATATATATATATATATATATATATATATATATATATATATATATATATTTATATACATAAAACACGCTATCAAGTTTTTAGCACCGTTGCCGGGTACACGGTAATTCTGCGAAAGATCTAAGTCGTTGGACTGACTAATTCGTTTTTCTCTTTGTTTTCTTTCTGCTTTATTTTTCCCTTTTATTTTTATTTTTATATTTACTTTCTCTTCGTTTTATTTCAACTTTATTTTCCTTTTTTATTTTCATTTTTATTCTTCTCAGTTTTATTCTCTTTTACTTTGGTGCTCGTGTTCGTTTTGTTTGTTCTTTGTAGTAGCTTTCATGGAGCGCGCCTACAAGAGTTATTGTGGAGGATACTGGGACGATTATAAGTACCAACACTTGCCCTAGACTGACTTATATGAGGCCGAGTCTGGTTTAAGACTCGTTAAATAAATGTGACGCTTCCGGGAGGCAACCCGATGAAAAATAAATTGAGAAGTTGGTGCATACGGTAGAATACATGGATCTCAGGTTTGTCTTACAAATTTAAGTTTCTCGTACTTCCACCATCAGGTATGCCTTCTCGATATTAGGACTTTGTAGTTTTTGTCTTTCGTTTTGTTTTCCGTTTTATGTTTTTCTTTGAGTGCTTGATAGCTTTTATTAGTGAAGGATGATTCTTAAGCTTCTATGGGTACCGACCACACGCATGGTGATGACGTCTCATCAGGGGAGTATCAGTTTCGCCACACCCTTATTATTCATGACATATATCATATTGCATACATCCATATTGTCAGAAACTAAGTGTGGGGTGGAACCCCACTGATAAATTGGCTGCCTAGTTTTGTCCCACGCACTACGATTACATGATGCAAAATTAAACAGAAGAATTAAAACATTTTCAAAAATTGAAAGCAATATAACTTCTAATTGAGCATAATAATGCCAATTAATCTGCATGTTTGGCAGCTTCTTAAATAGTCTAAAAGCAAAAGTCTTAAAAATCATTTGGTATGAACGAACTTATAAAAACAGTAATTTGAAATACCGCTGAAGTGAATTAAGGAAATAAATAGGGAAGATTAGAAAGCACAACAGAAAAAAAAATAAGTTTATGCACATTTTTACTTTTATACCCCTTATCCTTCGTTTCATGAGAGGTTTTGACCCTTTTCGAGCATTATCATACACCTACATTTATATTTTTACATGCTCATTTCATTTGATAGAGTGGCTGCTAATTATTGCTTTGCATGTTAGAACTTGTGTAATATATAAATTTTAAGATAATGGACTAAAATAATGCATAAAAATGTTTAAGGCATTAGGATTAACCCATCTTCTTTAGCCTTTTCTTTTTCGTTTACCTACCTTAAACATCACCCCCCTAGTTAGCCCCTTCGAGCCTAAACCTTTTTCGTTTCTAAACCCTTTTACTTGAAAATCTTCTTAACCCCACATTTCAAATCCATAAAACCCGAAAAATTAGCCTTTCTATCTTCTTAACGCTTTTAGTCGAAAATCGACTTGGCTATGATTTAAGGAATAATTATCCACCACTAGTGGACAGATTCGTAGTATGTTTGAAGAAAGAAACTCTTTCGTTTTAAAAAAAAAGAGGGAGTTATCACAAAAAGAGGAGGGGGCAACAACAAGAAGTTCATAACCGCCCAAGATATTGAAGAAATCTCATCAAACGAGAATAAAAACTTACTCGAAAAATTAGAGTATGCAAAGCTGATCAAAGTGGATGTATTAGGAAGAAAAAACCAAACGATTCATGGTGAATTGATAGTAATGTGTATTTCAAGGACAAGAAAAGGTTGACATTCTTAAAGAAGAGATTTGGTCTTGACAATCTGACCTTAAAAGAGTCCTTAGATTAGTCACAATGTCTAGTTTAAGTTCAATAAGAGATTATTTACCTTTTAATCATTAAGCCAAGTCAGACTTTCAACATTTAGCCACTCTTCCCAAATACTTCCTACCCTAACCCTAAGCCAACCATTACAACCTTTTACAAAGCCCTCTTGATTTATGCATGTATTTTATGTAAATTGGTAGAGATTTGATTTCTATACAAGCCTATGATTATGCAAGCATTAAATGTAGCATTGAGTGTTCTTCTTGACATACATTATCCATATATTTAACCCGAGTGTTGAGTGAACATTTATGAGATTGTAACTTTGTGCATAATCATAGTTCCATCAAGTATGTTGGGCTTGCTACCCTCTTGTGGAGAAACACTCGAACGGTATAACCACCAAATCATTATTTTTAAGAGGGGCATTCAACCATTTGGGACAAAGGCTTTAGATTAACATTAGATCAATTTTTTATTCTATAGGTATAATCTTGCATGAGTTTGCTTGAAAACAAGCAAAGTTTAAGTGTGGGGTGTTATGATGTGCCATCATTTATACATATTTTACATGCACAAGTATCCCCATATTGATCACAATTATAGACTAAATGATAGGACTTGATACTTAATCCATTTAATTATGTTAAACAGGATAATTAACCTTGGTTTGCAAAAATATGAAGAAATCACCCAAAATCAAGAGGAAATCAGCATCCGAAAGTCAACTGAACGAACCTGGACCCAAGAAGTCAAATCAAGAAGTCAAAAATCAAGCAATGGTCAAAATTGGGGGATGAACGGTCGTGCATCCCATTGCACGGCGTGCAAATGGTGTTTTGCCTCCCTGCTTTACACGGCCGTGCATTGCCTAAATCTTATCTTATAAATAGCAAGCTCATTCCAAGCATTTAGGTGTCCAAGACCAAGGGTGGTGAAGGCCCTAGTGCTCTGCTAGAGCCAGAACTCTCTCAGTTTTGGTCCGTTTTAGCTTTTCTTTATTTATTTTATGTTTTTAGTCTTGTAATATGAAATGATTCTTCTCGTTTGAGTAAACAAGAGGCAACCTATACCCACTCTCCCTTGGGGTTGGAATACTTCCACACATTGTCTAAGGGTTAGTGGAGTCACTTGTATGGTCATTCGTGGCTAGTCCTCTGGTGTTGCTCGGGTTGGTTGAACTTTAATTAATTAATGAAGTCTTTTTAGTATGTTATGTTCTAAAAGTATTTCTTTTATTTTATCTTAAAAAGACAAGAGTAAGTGATCTTTAAACCATCTTAATAATCTTAAATCTTGTAAGTTTCTTAAGCAAGATTTCTTGTTTGGGAGGTTTGGGTATTCAACGAGTTGTTCCAGTCCTAGTTGGACCTTATAAAGCGTTTCGGTATTTCTTTACTTCTCTTATGTTAGATTGCAGAGGACTTCTAGTGGGAGCCATGATGCTTGATCTTGAGAATGAAAGTTGTATTTATTTAAAATATTATTATAAGTAAAGACAACTATTTTAAGAATATAAAATGTTAGGTTCGAGCGTTCATAAATTAACTTTGGAGGATGTTACGCATTCCGACTTTCCAAAAGAAGTTACACGACTTAGTGTACGACAGTTGACATGATAATCTTAGTCCTAATAATAAATAACGGGATAGCCGACGGACTTGAGACCTTGTTAGGATCCTGAGAATTATTAGGAACAGTTGGCTGACCGTATCCACTGTTCCGTTACGAACTACTAACTCCCCCATCGAAAGGGTTAGTACTAGTAACTATGACCAACCTTACTAAAATACAACGTTGATTAACAAGTAATAATAACTGGAGTAACATCTTAAACAAGAAAATATTTCTGATTATGTTTCTTATCCTTTTTACTTTCTTGTAAAACAAAAACCCTTTTTCCAACTTATTATCCTAGTCAGACAATAGCGAGGGTTGAGTAAGGAATCCATGTCCATGGTTCGATACATCTTAAGTCTGTAAATGCTATGAGTTGTATTGCAAATTTTAAAAGTGCAGGAATTGTTATGACTGATCTTCCTCAAGAAACAATAAGCAATCAGGAGTTTTTCAGATTAAAGAAAGATCAAACACTTCAAGAAAGATTTGAAGAAGACAGAGTTGCTTCTAATTCTAACGCCTCAACATCACAATCATCTTAATCATCATATGATGATAATTATCAGGCTAAGCAGTTGTGTGATAAAACCTGTTTCAGTTATGGAGAACCTGGTCATGTTTTCAAAAGTAATAAATTATCCACATATCAGTTCAATGAAGAAAATGTGCCATCCTCTGTTTTATGTTCAAAAGAATGTGACTCAAATAGTTTACTTAAGGATAACAGTGTTTCTAAATAAAAACGTAGGAGAGATTTGAGACGTAAAAGGATAAAGAAATTTAGGAATGGTTTGAGAAAAACATGGCAAATTAAAAATAATGATCTTTTTTATGACCATATTTCTTTAAAAGAGGATTCTGACTATGATTTTCGAGAAGTATCTGGTGATGTTAAGAAATTCCAATTCAGCAATGGCTTGGGTACCAAACTCTGATTGATCTGATATGTGAAGGGGGCAATCGAGGAAGACTGGAGACAACATCTGGCATGTCGACAATGGTTGCTGAAGGCACATGACTGGCCAGTTCTCGTTACTACAAGATTATCAACCAATGGATGGAGAGTTTGTTGCCTTTGCAGGCAATCCAAGAGGAGGAAAGATAGAAGGACAAGGAACCGTGTCCAATGGTGTAAATAGTCTGGAAAGAGTTAACTTTGTCCCGTAGCTGAAATACAATCTGAAGAGTGTGTCCCAAATTTGTGACAAAGACTTCTACGCTCTCTTCAATTCAAGGGAATGTTTGATTCTAAAACCTGGCGTGGTTATTCCTGAAGACTTAATTCTTATGCGTGCTCCTTGAAGATTCAACACCTACAGTCTAGATATGAACAATCCATCAGGAATCAAATCCTGCTTTATCTCAAAAGCTTCAGAAGATGAGTCCTTCTTATGGCATAGAAGACTGGGACACGTCAACTTCAAAACAATGAATCGTCTTGTTCGAGGAAACCTTGTCACCGGTTTGCCTCTTAAAGACTTCTCTCTTGTAGAACACTACATTTCATGTTCTAAAGGCAAGAAACACAAATCCTCTCACAAACCCAAGACCATTAACTCCATCGACTTGTGTATTCTTTCTGGCAGGTAAAGATGAGACGCCAGAAAATTTGAAGATTCATTTGCTGCAGATCGAGAATTTGTTCAATTTAAGTGTGAAGACTATCATAAGTGATCAAGGCACTGAATTCAAGAATGCCATTCTGGATTCTTTTTGTGAAAGTAAAGGTATCTCCCGGCAGTTCAGTGCCCCTCGTACTCCGCAACAAAATGGTATAGCTGAACGAAGAAATCGCACGTTGATTGAAGCAGCAAGAACAAGGATCGTTGTTTCTAAGCTTCCTGTCACATTTTGGGCTGAGGAAGTTAATACCACATGTTTTGTTTGAAATCATGTCCTCATTACCAAAAGCTGCAACAAGACCCCCTATGAGATCATGTACAAGCAAAAACATGTTATTGATTTCTTCAGAAAGTTTGGATGTGTTTGTACCATGTTGAATTCTTCGGACCAGCTGAACAAGTTTGAAGCTAAAGCTGATGAATGCAATTTTATGGGCTGCTCTTCTAATCAAAGAGCTTATCGGGGCTACAACAAGAGAAGAAGCATCGTGCTAGAATCCATTGACATGAATTGGCACGAAAGAAATCACACGGACTCAGGGGACGGTCCTGATTGGCCTTTTAACGTCGATTCCTTGTTTAAATCTTTTAATCTTCCTGTGTTTACTAATATATCTGTTTCAGCTAATCCTCTCTTGTCTATGAATAACCTAGGTCCCATATATGACTCAAGCTCATCCTCAACCAGTCAACAAGTGGATATTCCTCCTACAATTTCTGCTGAATACACTTCGGGTTCCTCGATTTCTGGTGCAACAGGTGAAACTATTGAAGAACAAACTCTTCCAATAGTGGATGTTGGTCAACATTCCTCTACTCAGATCCTGAACTAGAAGAAGCAGTGATTCCTGACAACAATATCACAAATTTAGAAGATAATCTGGAAGAGGATGTGACTCAACAGTTACGAGTACATAAGAATCATCCTACAGATAATATCATTGGTCCTCTCAACGTGGGAGTCTAGACCCTAAGTGCCATAGAAGCAATGAATGACAGTCTTTTCACGTGCATCATATCTCAAGTTGAACCAAAGAATATCAAAGCTGCTTTACTTTAAAACAGTTGGGTGGAGGCAATTCAGGAAGAGTTGCAAAAATTCTCAAAGCTACAAGTTTGGAATTTGGTGGACCTCCCGAAGAACAAAGTCCCAATCGACACTCGTTGGGTATTTCGTAACAAGAAGGACGAAGGACGAATTGTGATTCGAAATAAAGCCCGCTTAGTGGTCCAGGGGTTTTTCCAAGAAGAATGAATTGATTTTGAGGAAGTATTTGCACCAGTGGCACGCCTGAAAGCCATCAGAATGTTTCTTGCCTACGCAGCCTACATGGACTTCACAGTCTATCAAATGGACGTTAAAAGTGCATTCCTGTATGGAAAGGTTCAAGAGGAAGTTTATGTCAAGCAACCACCAGGTTTCATTGATCCAACTTATCCAAACCGTGTCTACAAATTAGACAAGGCACTGTACGGTCTTCATCAAGCACCCCGTACGAGGTATGAAACGTTATCCAAACACCTGCTTGATAATGGTTTTACACGGGGAGCTATTGACCAAGCTTTGTTTAAACGGAAGGATGGTGCGGATACCATTTTGGTGCAGATTTATGTTGTTGATATCATTTTTGGATCCATTAATCTGAGGCTGTGCAAAGAGTTTGAGGAAGTTATGTGTTCTAAGTTCGAAATGAGTTCCATGGGGGAAATGAAGTTCTTTCTTAGATTGCAAGTTGATCAGTCAGAATCAGGAATTCTTATTTACCAAGAGAAACATGTTAAAGAGATTCTGACCAAGTTCAAAATGACTGAGTCTCATCCATTCAAGACTCCTATGGAAGTTAGACATTCTCTCTATCCTGACATGGACGAGGAAAGCGTTGATCAGCACCTCTATCGTTCCATGATAGGATCTCTCATGTATCTCACTGTCAACAGACCATACATCATGTTTGTTGTGTGCTTGTGTGCTTGTTTTTAGGCTAATACTAAACTCTCCCATTTAACTTCTGTCAAACATATTTTAAGATATTTAAAGTATAAGCCAAAACTTGGACTTTGGTATCCTAAAAATAACTTGTTTGATCTTGTTGCGTATTCAGATTCAGACTATGGGGGATGCAACTTAGACTGCGAATCCACTTCTGGGGGTTGTCAAATTCTTGGCAATAGACTTGTGTCCTGGTAGTGTAAGAAACAACCCACCATTTCTCAGTCCACAATAGAAGTTGAATACATTGTTGCAGCCCTTTGTTGTTCTCAAGTTCGGTGGATACACCATCAGATGCTTGATTATGGCATCATCTTTCATTAAACCCCCATTATGTGTGGCAACACTGTCATTCCTCACATCACCAAAAACCCCGTTCACTCCAAAACCAAACACATTGAAATCAAACACCATTTCATCCGTGACTGTGTTGAGAAGAAGCACATCAAAATTGTTGAAATCAAAACCGACAAGCAAACCGCTGACATCTTCACTAAAGCATTCGATTTTGCCAGATTAGAGAAATTGGTGGAAATGCTCGGAATGCTTAATTTTTAGTAACCTTGTGCATAAGTCTTATCTGTTTAAACTTGTTGATTGGGAAGATTTCCAAAAATATTTTACTTTCTACATATTTTTTATTTCGTTTACTAATATTCAAAAGCAAATCTTTTGGGGGAGAAAGTTGACAAAGTCAAGAAAGAAAATGAATTTTTTGTATATATCTGTGATTACTTAGTAAAGTGTTATCTTCTTTCTTACAGTTGTTTATTGAAATTGTTTCAGGAAGATCTGATACGACCCTGTGAGAAGTGATTGAGTCTGGTCATACTTCTTGAAGCATGGAATGGACCATAAGCAATGGTGCTTACTAAGGAATAGCTGATAGGCCCGACATATGGTTATAACTCTTAAGTAGTGTGAAAATTTAAATCTTAGTCGTGCATGAGTGTTTGAACCAATTTTTGGAACATCTAACCCATTTTATCTAAGAAAACTAATTCAATCAGATACAGGCTTACGTGTTGGATTCTGATTCATGCGCTAGGTGACCGTCAAAGAAACGTAAATTACCGCCGATGACCCCGTCTGTTTTGCTTACGCAAAGATCTCGGGTGTTCATCTTTTTCCGATCTACTTGGATGATTTGACCCCATCTGTTTTGCTTACGCAAAGATCTCGGGTGTTCAACCTTTTCCAATCCACTTGGATAATTTTACGCCTTCTTCTGTTTTGCTTACGCAAAGATCTAGATTGCTTTTCTTTTTACACCTTCTTAATCCACTTGGATTTTATTTTTACTTTGGTGGTGAATTTGATTTACCTAGATGGTACCCTGATTAACCGGAAAGATATGATAAGATGAAGCCAGGTATTTCTTGAGGATTGATAGGATTTTAAAACCATTTTATTTCAAAATGTGTGGTACGCCGTGTCTCGTGCTTAAATGGTACCTTATAATCACATGAAATCTTGTACAAACAAATGCCCAGGTTTACCTTAAATATCGACTATGTTCAGGGATTCACAGTAGCTGACTGTAAAAGGAAGTGTTTCAAGAGCTTGACTCAGATATGATCTCACGTTGGATCTTTTCCAAGGCAAAGTGTATATATCCTTTTATTTGGTTTTTGCATTTATTTTTTCCAAATGAAAATCTAGTCTTCTTTATTAGCTTGTTTAAATAGTTGTATATATGTGAGTTCTCTTGTTGATATTTTCTAAGTTTTTCAGGACAACCGAAACTACTGAGCTATCGAAACTTCCCTGGTCAACCAAAACTACTTTGCCTATCGAAACTACCTAGTTTTGACAGGGGCATTTTGGTATTTTGTCTGCCTTTAAATTAAATTTCTTCACTGTCATGTTCTCACTTCATGCTTTTCACTCCGAAACTCCCTACTCTCTCATTTCACACACAAAATTCCTTTGTCGAAGTGGTCTAAGTTTTGATAATCGGTTTTCACTTTCTGATTCCCTTCATCTTCATGAATCTCAGGTATCTCAGTGCTTGCATCATCTGTTACGGTTTCGAGATGAAACTAAGGTTTTGTTCTTGACCTTTTTACGACTAAAAATCTGTTGTTAGGATTGATTCTTGCTTATATCTTGTCTACAAAGTCATCATTGTCCATTACTTACATATGTGTTGTATATTTTTTTGCAGAATTTTACAAAGGTTTTCGGTAAGATGGAGTTTCGACACACTCACAGGCTTCTCTTAACCTTTTTCTGCTTATTCTTAAGTTTTTCTACTTTGCGAGTATTCTGTGTATATATATGCTTGTGTTTTTCTTGCTTTTTAGTGCTTGTGTACATATTCAGGTTGTGAGTATCGAAACTACCTGTTTCGGGAAAAAGGATATTTTCATTAAACTAATTTTTTTCTTATTTTGAACAAGTTCAGTCAATCGAAACTAGTTGTTACGATACCCTTCTTGTTCAATCGAAACTATTTTTTTCGATAGGTTTCATTTCAATCGAAACTAGTAGCTTCAACACGGTTTCTTCAATTGAAACAAGTTGTTTCGATTAGTCAATTTCTGAGTTTTGTTCAAATATTTTACCCTAGTGTTTTGATGACTCTATCATATGCAGAATGGATCTCCTATTTGTGAAGAAGCATAATATTTGTACATTTCTGAATGCTGCTGACCCCAAGAGTGAAGGCTTTGAGCCCGTGCTGAATTTTCTTGCTAACTCAAGTGTGAGCTTTGCTATAAGCCACAATCTTCCTATCTTTGAGTCTTCCATCAGACAATTTTGGGCAACAACTGTTAGAGTCTCAATCAACAATGTGGAAGACATCAGACCCATAGTCTTTAACCGAGAAGTTCTTATCTCTGAGGCCGTTATAAGACAAGTACTTATGTTCAGTGAAAACCATGCTGCTCCTACTGAGTATTCAAGTTTCTTCATTCGTGAAAGCTTAAGAAGAATGGGTCATCCAGACGAGTTCAAGAGTGGCCAAATCACCAAAACCTTTCTAGCCCTTCACTGGAGATACACAGTTCATGTGTTATTTCATCGTATATCCATCAGGAAAGGAGGATTTGACTTTGCTAATGCACATGTAGCCTATGCCATTCTTGGCTTAATCAAAGGCAGAGACTATATTTTTTCAGGGCTTGTATCCAGATAGATGATGGAGAACGTAACAGGAAAGATCAAGGAAAAATTCCTCGTATACCCAAGGTTCCTACAGATGATCATCAATCATCTTCATCCAAACCTACCCCAAGAAGGAAACCTGCTAGTCCTTGATAACATGATTGCAAAAACCTTAAGTTACATGAAGAGTGCCAGCTCAATGAGTAATAGGATCATTGTGAATATTCCTTTGTTCGGGAACATCATTGGTGAACCTGAACCCAAAGTCCCAGATGTTGACCCTGAGGAAGTCATTGTCTCATCAGAAGAGGAAGAAGATGTACAGGATGAAGGAGATCAGGAATAGGAAATTCGGGCTGAGGGTCAAGAAGATATCATAGAACCAGGAGCTCACCAGGAGCAAGGAGATGAATAGCCTATTCTGGAAGCTCAAATTCATGACTTAGGTGTTGAAAATCTAGACCCCTTGAACTTCCAAGTACAACAAGGTGTTCTGATTGAAAACCCTGAAGCCGAGCAACAAATTGAAGGAGAGGAAGAGTCTGATAGTGGGACTCTTGATGATGCTATTTATGCTACGGATTCAGAGAAATCTGAGTCTAAAGAGATGGTTGAACTTCATCCTTCCTTCTCTAAAAGGCCAGCTGATACTGACTCTGATTATGAAATAGAAGAGCCATTGACAAAGAAGATCAAGACTGGGTTGGAATCCTTGTCAACCTCATCTGAATCACTATTTGCTTCACCTAAACAACCAACACCTCCACCATCTCCCATTCACACAACCACTTCTCCACCTTCCCTAAATAACCTACTCCACATCCAACTCCTCCCCACTCCCCAGTACATGCCTCCTCACCCGATTAAGAAACATCCTCATCTACTACCAAAGTTAAAAGTTTAAGCTTAAAAGTCAAGAAACTTAATGGCCAACTTTCAAAGAAAGATGAAGAGATCAAGAGTTTGAGGTCTGATCTGATAGAGCAAACCAAAGAAGTGAAGGACCTAAAAGTTTAAGTAATCACCCTGAAGAATCAACGTGAAGTCCAACAATCTCAGATAGCCGAACAACAAGAGCGGCTTATGAAACAACAGCAAGACTTATTAGCTGTAACTGCTCTTGTAAACCAGTTGAAGAACTCCATGGTGCAATCCTCACATCAAACAAGCACCCCAAAGGAAAGGGATTCCCAAAGGCAATCCTCACATCACCTGTCATAGCTACCGATGGTCCTTCCTCCTCTACCTTTGTGACTAACCCCAAATCTGCTCTAGTCCTTTTCTCAGGTATCACTGTATCTCCAAAGGAGAGAGTAGAAGTGAAAATTGAAGAGCAGGAGTATGATCTTCCATCCCCGAGCCAAAGAAGAGCTGACAAAGGCAAAGGGAAGGCCAAAGATTTAGGAACTGAAGTAGTGGTGCTTGATGAAGAAGAGATAGAATCTGATGATGAGTGATGTGTTGCTAATTGCCTATGATTAATCGCGTGTTATTCCCCGGATTTTATATTATTTCTCTATAATTTTTATAGTTTTTTTATTCATTTTAGATAATTATAGTTTTTCTTTATTTTCGTTTTAGTTTTGTAGATTTTTAGTTATTACTTATTTATTTTCATTTACCTTATTTTTATTTTATTTTATCATTGCTTTATTTTTATTCTACTTTATTTTATTTTAGTTTAGTTTAGTTTAGTTTCTAGGATTTTATTTTCATTTAATGTTTAATTGTTTCTATTTAGCTTTTATTTAATTTTAGTTAGAATTTAATTACGTTTACTAATTTTTCGTATTTATATTTGTTTCGTAGGTGAGCATTAGAGAATTGAATGGGTTGCAACAGCTTTGGGCCAGAGAAAAAGAAATTAAAGAAACTGGATGGGTTTTATAATGAGTTATGGGTTGAAAGAGTTTGTTGGGCCACTCCATATAAACCCAAATTGAATTACTAGGTTAAAAAAGAAAATAAAATAAAGTAGGATTTTTGGCCGTGAATTGGAGTTGGTGTGAGGGGACGGCAGAAGCAATACCGAATTAGGTAAAATTTTATGTGTGCTTTACACATTGATCGAGGAACACAAAGAAACTGCAATAATTGTTGGTGGCTGTTGGGAGTTTTACGAACACAAAAATAAAAAGAGAATATATATATATATATATATATATATATATATATATATATATATATATATATATATATATATATCGGGAGATTGCCGTGAAGGTGTGGAGCAGGTCACGCAAAAAGGAGTTGGCGGCTTATCTTGTGGTGAAGTGGGCATTTATTGAAGTGTGTGAAAAAAAAAAACAAAAGCTTAGCATAAATAGGGAAAAGGAATCATGAATTTGAAAGCACACAAGCAGGCACGTCACGTCAACATTAATTGAAGCAGGCAAGCACACAGGTGGATTAATTAAGCTAGCTGGCAAGCAGGTGAACTAATTTAAGCTAGCTAGCAGGTAGCTTAATTATTTTCTGTTTTACGATAAACGGTTATATTGAATTTGTGGGTTCTGGTTTTCTCATGATTGGCTAAACCTGTTTATACTACCTAGTTTTGATGAATATTTGTTGAGTTTTGGGTTTTTATCGGTTTATGGATTATTATTGATGGATTAATGCTTTAGTAAAGAATCTTTTGATAATCGATTAATGTTTGTGGATGCTTGGATCAGATTTGTATTTTGTTTTGAATTCCATATGTTACCTGTTAAATGTCTTTCAGTTAGGGTTTCATATTAGATCATTGACATCGTGTTATGATTTGTTTACGGTTTGTTGAATTCGCAGTCTATAGTAATAGGAATCATTTATCTGTTTGATCTTAGTGTTCTGCCTATCAAGATAGTTGAAAGGTGATAGATATTGGGTTAGTCTCGGGTATTAAGCATCTAGGTGTAAGGGCTCTGAAAGAGGTTTCCCTAGGTTTCTTGGTAGTTCGTGCTATTCCGTGTCAATTTGGTTGTTCTTAGATTACTCCGTGCACCTTATGGTGTATTGAGATAGTGGCGTTGAGAGGCGAGCTATTTTCGGAGTACTTTAGTGTTGTTGGGGAGACTGAGAGGTAAGCCAACCAACCAGTGAGCGTCACACACCCCTTAGGGTTTCCTTTTAGGTCACACCTTGAGAATGATCATGGATCCTTTAGGTAGTCTGAGGGTGTAGTATTCATAGATCCTGGTTCTGTCATAGTTTCCTTAACTGAGAGAAATCCAAGTTTCATAAGTAGGATTCTTAACCTGGGTAGTGCTTTCCTCATTCTTTAGTCCGTCTAAATTCTTTGCTTGATAGTTGGTTCTTGTTAGTTAGTTCCTTAGTTTGATAGATTAGAATCACAACACAATTCCCCCCATTCAAATCAGTTTATTAATTGAGTCAGAGTCTAGATTAGTTGTCACTAGTGTCTCGTAGGTACGATATCCGGACTTCCATTAGATTATACTACGATTGATAGGTTCACTTGCATGTCATTGTGGTCTAGTTTACAGGATTTCTAGAGTATTACTAGAATGTCTAGGTTATGTTTAATATAGTTTGTTTTTATAGACCGTTCCGAGCACATCAAGTTTTTGGCGCCGTTGCAGGAGATACTTAGGCGATAGCGTATCTGGCTTTGATTGAACTTAACTGACTAATTGGTCTTATTTGTGTTTTGAGTCGTAGAGTGTCTAGTTGTTCGGGTCTTTTGTTTGCTTTTTCATTTGTGTTTAGTTATTTTTCGTAGGTTTACATTATTTATTTTTATTATTTTTTTATATCTCACCTGCTGTTTGAGAACAATGTATAGACAACAATACAGCAGGTTTGAAAGTTCGTGGACATATGATGGGGAAATCCATGCGGTAAAGGCCAACATAGAATCACAACGTCTGAAAAATTGAGAGCGTTTGGTCTACGATTTTGACGGGAACTTTATTGGATCTGAAACTAGATCAGATGTAGTGATTCTGGAAACCCCAGAACTGGAGACAACAATGGACGAAGTGCAAGTAACAGTGACAGAAGGTGAAGCACAAGTCCCACCTTGAGGTAAGTCTTCTGATTTGATCTCAGTAGTGATGAATTTTATACCGATTCCTTGCAAGATCACGCAATTCCATGTGATTCTTTACACTTGTCTTGTGAGAGTGAGTCGGTGCAGGAAATACAGGTCGAAGAAACAATCAAGGAAGAGCAAAGGAAAGTGTAGGAGATCATGAGCACTCGGTGGCATTTGTTAAGTAAGGTCGAGCAACTGCACGTTCTGGATGAGAATGGGAGGCTTACGGACGAGCTAACGAGTCTTAGGTTAGCAAAGAAAAAAGCCGCTCAAGAACCGGAGACTTTAACGGAAGAGGTGCAACTCACTAGTCTACAAAACTCTGCACCAGATCCACCTTCGGTTCATAACCCACAGAGTTGCGGGCTAGAGCCCATCGAGGATGACTTCTCCAGTGATGATGAAGCAGAGTCCTCGTATGACACTGCGGGTGATGGTCCAAGAAAGTATTCGAAACCTGGTTTAATTGAGTATAGTTGTGATAATCATGAATCATTTGAATTTCCGAGTGACGAGCTCGACCCTTTGAATGCACTTGATACTTTACGCTTGTTCTTTGAGAATAATATGATGCAAGATCTATAAAACGAAGATGAGTGTGTCAAAGAGGGTTTAACAGGGTTGTTTGAGATAGAGGATGATAGTGAGATTCAGCTTGGTGAGCCACTAGATGAATCCAAGGAGGAGATGATAGAAGAGGAGCAGGTCCCATCCTGGGAGGAAGAGTTTAGTGACGAATTGGTGGACCTGCCAACCCCTATAGAAGAAGGATTTGACCCACTTGGCGATTTAAAGCTTCTTGAAGATCTACTGTATCAAGAGCCAAGTGTGGGGATCGAGAAGGAGAAACCTAAAGACAGCCGGCCTGAGATGACTTTAAGGGTGACTGAAGTGAAGAGGAATGAGTGGCCTGTAGAGTTATTAGATGGTGGATCGCCACCCAAATCAACAAAGCCACGAAAGAGGATATGGAGACATCTGGACCGGGAAATGGATAGGATGCACGTTGCTTGTAAAGGCGACAGATTCCTACACTACATGCCACGTATCAGGTTTGGTCCAGGTAAATTCAAGTGTTGGTGGTCCGACCTGTTTAAATTTTTCAAAACCAATTTAAAGTCTACCATTGGAATTTGTCAAATCGGTGGTAGACAAATTATATTAAATGGGCCAGATGGGAGCGGAATAAAGGAGACGCCTCCTGATTAGGTTTGGTTCTCGGGCCAGTGCGCGGGTGTAAAGTTTGTATTTTTCTTTAGGTTTATTTCGTATTATTTTTGGTATTTTTTGGTTTGCGTGTTTTTGTTTTGTGTTTATTCTGCAAGGATTCGCAGTTGATTCGATGAGGAAAATTATCAAGAATGAGGTTCCAGGTATGTTTGAACTTGAAATTGTCATTGGAACAGGTTTTTAGAGGAATGGGGAGAAGAGGTTTTCGGGGGATCAAAAATTTTCTAAGTATAAAAACCCTCAAAACTTTCTGTGAAGAACACTCCCTCGCGGTACGCGAAGGAATGGCTACCCTCTCTCGCGGTACATGAGAAGGTAGCAATATGGCCCGGTCAATCTTCACTCACTCGCGGTATACGAGGAGGGCCCCCTTCTCCTGCGCGGTACGCAAGGGACTCCTATTCCTCTCCAAACCCTTGGCTTCCCATACCATCCACCATTCACAATCCAATCCCGCTCACCTTCACATATCATCACCTCATCCACCATATATCACACCTCCATCCATCATATTCACCTACTACCACCACCATGGAAAACCAAAATTTCGTTCGTGTTTGATTTTACCTTGCTTTGTCATTCATGTCTATGTGTTTATCATTCATCAGGTATGTTACTCTCCTTTTTCATGAGTCGTGTCAAGTCAGTTGAGTCTTTTTGTTTTTATTTGAGTCTGTACTATGAGTCAGTTTAATGCTGTTGGGTTGTGTAAGCTTAATTTTGTAGGTAAAGATCGCTCCGCCCGTACTCAATCTTCATTCGGGCAGGGTCGATTGAGAAACATTATCATGTACAAGGCAACCCTACATAGTGAGTTTGCAACCGCGAATGTAATGCTATACGGTTGTGAGTTTGATGTGGAAGAGCAAAGCTACACAAGACCATTGCTATAATTCCAGCTAAGTGTTTTCCAGTTTATTTTTGTATATTTTATTTTCTTGTATTTTGAGTCTTTATTTTTGTTTTCCGTTGTTTCTCGGTTCACATTGGGGATAATGTGTGTGTCAAGTGTGGGGATGGGAGACTACGTCTATCTTAGTTTGTTTAGTTCGTTTTACTTTGAAAAAAATATACAAAAATACAAAAAAAATTTAAAAAATTTAAAAAATTGAAAAAAATGTTCTTTAAATTAGAGTTTTTTCAAATAAATGGAAGATGATAGGTAGAACTGGAATTTAGTTGTTGAACATAATTGAAATAATAATAATAATAATAATAATAATAATAGAAGGCGTGTCTAATCTGTGATGTATTGGTAGACCCAACTGACTTTGAAAAACTTAAATATCCTGAAAGTGTTAAACAGATTAAATAATTAATTAAACCAGTATATCTTGTGGGTTCTCATCTTAGGGGAAACGGTAAAGCTGAAACCTTCAATATAGGGTGATAGGTAACACATTAAATTTAAAATTTTATATGTTTTTGAAATTATTTGGCACACCACTATCTTTTTATGAAAATAAATCTGAGAGTTGGTGGCGCCCGCATTCCATAATTCCATCTATCATGAGCTTAATTAATACAAGAAGTTAAGTGTCGCCTATGTGTCACACGCCGAGTTACAGCTTGGTTTGAACACCACTAGGTTAGACTCTTAAGTGATAATTTGTTATGGAAATCTAAGTTTCGCCTATGTCACACGTCGGGTTCCAGCTTGATTGAAACACCACTGGGTTAGATTCTTATGTGCTTCATTGTGAGAACTGCAGTCTATGTGCCACACGCCGAGTCACAGCTTGGTTGAAGCACCACTAGGCAAGGTTCGATTGTTTTGATTTTTAATGCTCATTTCATTCATCCATCATTCACCTTAATTTTTAAAACATATAAGTTTTTGTTTATAGTGGTGGAAAAATCTATATGGTTTAACCCGGGCCTAGACATGACCTTGAGACAGGATTAGGCTGAGTTGTAGCTTTTTGAGTGTGAGACCCATATATAGAATGAATGCTTTGTAATGTAAAAATAAAACAAAATTGGGGGCTGGATAAGTTGTAGTTGGGTTTAGTCGGATAGAAATACCGATAATTGAATTTAGAGCGTGATTATATTTGAACTAATGAATAAATGTGATTGTTAAAGCTAGTTGTCCGGTTATGATTCCATTGCAGATTCTTTTTCGAGTACGAAAAAAGGTTAAATGTGGGGATGTTTGATGTGTTGCTAATTGCCTATGATTAATCGCGTGTTATTCCCTGGATTTTATATTATTTATCTATAAATTTTATAGTTTTTTTATTCATTTTAGATAATTATAGTTTTTATTTATTTTCGTTTTAGTTTTGTAGATTTTTAGTTATTACTTATTTATTTTCATTTACCTTATTTTTATTTTATTTTATCCTTGCTTTATTTTTATTCTACTCTATTTTATTTTATTTTATTTTAGTTTAGTTTAGTTTCTAGGATTTTATTTTCATTTAATGTTTAATTGTTTCTATTTAGCTTTTATTTAATTTTAATTAGAATTTAATTACGTTTATTAATTTTTCGTATTTATATTTGTTTCGTAGGTGAACATTAGAGAATTGAAGGGGTTGCAACAGTTTTGGGCCAGAGAAAAAGAAATTAAAGAAACTAGATGGGTTTTATAATTAATTATGAGTTAAAATAGTTTTGTTAGGCCACTCCATAAAAAACCAAATTAAATTACTAGGTTAAAAAAGAAAATATTATAAAATAGGATTTTTGCCCGTGAATTGGAGTTGGTGTGAGGGGACAGCAGAAGCAATACCGAATTAGGCAAAATTTGATGTGTGCTTGACACATTGATAGAGGAACACAAAGAAACTGCAATAATTGTTGGTGGCTGTTGGGAGTTTTACGAACAGAAAAAGAAAAAGAGAATATACATATATATCGGGATATTGCCGTGAAGGTGTGGAGCAGGTCACGCAAAAAGGAGTTGGCGGCTTATCTTGTGGTGAATTGAGCATTTATTGAAGTAGGTGAAAAAAAAAAGAAACAAAAGCTTAGCATAAATCGTGAAAAGGAAATCGTGAATTTGAAAGCCACAAGCAGGCACGTCACGTCAACTTTAATTGAAGCAGGCAAGCACACAGGTGAATTAATTAAGCTAGCAGGCAAGCAGGTGAACTAATTTAAGCTAGCTAGCAGGTAGCTTAATTATTTTATGTTTTACGATGAACGGTTATATTGACTTTGTGGGTTCTGTTTTCTCATGATTTGCTAAACTTGTTTATACTACCTAGTTTTGATAAATATTTTTTGAGTTTTGGATTTTTATCGGTTTTATGGATTATTATTGATGGATTAATGCTTTAGTAAAGAATCTTTTGATAATCGATTCATGTTTGTGCATGCTTAGATCAGATTTGTATTTTGTTTTGAATTCCATATGTTACCTGTTGAATTTCAGTTAGGGTTTCATATTAGATCATTGACATCGTGTTATGATTTGTTTATGGTTTGTTGAATTCTCAATCCATAGGAATAGGAATTGTTTATCTGTTTGATCTTAGTGTTCTGCCTATCTAGATAGCTGAAAGGGGATAGATAGCCGGTTAGTCTCGGGTATTAAGCATCTAGGTGTAAGGGCTCTGAAAGGAGGTTTCCCTAGGTTTCTTGGTAGTTCGTGATATTCCGTGTCAATTTGGTTGTTCTTAGATTACTCTGTGCACCTTAGGGTGTATTAAGATAGTGAGGCTGAGAGGCGAGCTATTTTCTGAGTACTTTAGTGTTGTTGGGGAGACTAAGAGGTAATCCAACCAACCAGTGAGCGTCACACACCCCTTAGGGTTTCCTTTTAGGTCACACCTTGAGAATAATCAGGGATCCTTTAGGTAGTCTGAGGGTGTAGTATTCATAGATCCTGGTTCCATCATAGTTTCCTTAACCGAGAGAAATCCAAGTTTCACAAGTAGGATTCTTAACCTGGGTAGTGCTTTCCTCATTCTTTAGTCTGTCTAAATACTTTGCTTGATAGTTGGTTCTTGTTAGTTAGTTCCTTAGTTTGATAGATTAAAATCACAACACAATTCCCCCCCCATTCAAATCCCTTTATTAGTTAAGTCAGACTCTAGATTAGTTGTCACTAGTATCTCGTGGGTTCGATATCCGGACTTCCATTAGGCTGTACTATGATTGATAGGTTCACTTGCATGTCATTGTGGTCTAGTTACAGGATTTCTAGAGTATTACTAGAATGTCTATGTTAGGTTTAATATAGTTTTTTTATAGACCGTTCCGAGCACATCAATGAGTTGGCTGGATTATTGAAACAAATTGATGATTATGGAACCAATGACAAATTCCCAAAAACTATGACCCTTGGATAAGAGCGTGGAGAAAAGGTCTGGTACTTCATTGAAACCGGAGATGAGATTCAAGCTTTATCTGACAACGATGAAGAGGACCCCAGTGTTCAAGTTGCTTTTGCTGAGCTCGAAACCACTGCTAAGCCAGCAAGCACAACCCAAGAAGCAACAACAACAACAACTGCTGGAACCCCACAAGAAACTGCACCCTCCTCTCAGGTCTCAGACCCCAGGAGGGCCTGGTTTAAGAAATTAGAACCTGAAGAACCACCAAAACACTACGGATGGTTTGCTGAGTACCCGGAGTTGAAGCGACCCCCGGTTGGTTGGAAGTATGACAAGCAGAGGTCTCTGTACATTGTCAGAAGATGCAAGGGTGGAGTTGAGCATTTCAAATCTCTACATGACTTCAGCTCTCTTCCCAAATATGACCTCAAGGCTCTGGCAAAGCTTCCTCTACAAAATCCAGGAAATGTTGGTGAAGCTAGAGATTTTAAAACCTTTCTTTGGAACCAAACCTTCAATGATTTCAAATCAATGACCACAGCCAAGCCAAGGAGAATTATCTCCGAGACAAGAGTTCATACTCAAACCCAGAAACCATGGGTAAGTCTGCGGTACAAGCCGGCAACAACTGTCAAAACCATTATATTGCCAAGGTCAGTACATGTTCAGCTCCAAACCTTCAGAAGGTGGTTCTACAATTCTACAATTGGTAGTGCAGTGATCGAGTGCAAAGGGAAAGAAGACATTCTTATCTTTGAACCTATGGAATTGCTTAAGTTCAAACCTGAGGATCTGGAAGTTCTCTTTAACCATCCTATCCAGATCTTCAGTGAGGATGATGAGGCTGATGCGAAAGCATACCAGAGGGTTGTCACTGTAAATGCAAAGTCTTTCTTTTCAAGATCTGAAGATGCACCTGTTTCCTGAAGATCTTGAAGACATTGATGCAATAGCTTAGGGGGATATTGTAGGCTCAAGTATTTTGTAAGCTATGTCATCAATGTAACTCTGAACAAATATCTTTTGTTTCATTTTCTGAAGTTTCTATTTGATGTAATTTACTGTTTTTATAGTTTAACTCTAGGAAATCAAAACTAACTAGTTTCGATTGAGTTTGTTTAATCGAAACTAGTAGTTTCGATAGATGGGTTGTTTCGACGGGTGGTTTTTGTATCTGATGTAAATGCTCAATCGAAACTAGTAGTTTCGAGGAGCATACTTTCGACACCTATCAGCAGCCTATAAATAACCTAGTTATGAGAATGTTTAGGGTGTGAGTAGCGATTGTAACCCTTGCATTCCATTTTCACAATTTTCCTTGAATCAATACAATCAGTGATTTTGTTCATTGAGTTCTTACACTTTCATATCAATTTGTATTGTGTTCTTGAGTGTGGTTAGCCTTTTATCTTCACCATTTACTGTCATTTGCTTCTGTTTCACCACTACACACACCTATTCCATAGGTGTGTGTGTGTGTGTGTAATCGATCTATTTAAGTGATTTTGTCTAAAATCAGGACCTACAGGAATCAAACAGGGTACAAATGATAGTGTACTGGATCCTAGGGGAGCAAGGTGGGCAATGCATGCCCGTGCGATGGGATGCAAGGCCGTGCATCCCCTCCCTGCTTCCAAGTTTTGTCTTTTAGCTGCTTGGTTGACTTTTGTTGACCTTGGTTGACTTGTTGGGGGTCAAAGCTCGGGAATGATCCTTCTAGAAGCTTGATTTCATGGTGTTTTTGACTGGTTTTAGCTTTGTTTATCTCAGGACACCGAATAACAGGGCAATTATGAAATATTAACATTTTAAGTATCAATTGCAAGGCTATTATTCAATTAGTACCATAATATGGGGATTATTATGCATGAAAAACATGTATAATTTAGGGCATATCAGATGGTATCATGTCATCCACATCTCTGGGGTTCTTAACAAAGCAGGACAGAATCTGGCTTTATCGAATAAAATGTCGGTAATTTCATCCACAGATTCATTTGTCTGGCGGAGTTGAAGGAACTTCTCAGTGATTCTGTCTTGTAACATCCCGAAATTTGAAAGCGTAGATCGGGCACGGGATTTACAAAGAACAAGGAAGGTGGAAGGAGGTGGGCCTTGGGCCAGAATATATGGGCCGAAGGAGAGGGAGTTGGGCTCCATAAAACCCCAACTACATCCTCTCCACCCTCATTAGCTCTTTTCCACCATTTTTCAAGTTCTATAGAGAGAGAAGTTAGAGAGAGAAAGTGTCGGTTTTGCTCCAAGATCAAACCATTCTTCTTCTCCGGTGATTACACGAAGCTATGCTGAAGAAACAAGCCAATTATAGGTAAGAAACTCGTCTAGATCTGAGTTTTTTGTTGAAAATGGGGTTTTAGGGTTTCATGGGTATAATCACATAAAGATAAGATTTTTACGAATAAAAACACCTGAAAAATATAGATCTAGCTTCATGGGAGTTGGAGAAATGATTTGAACGTAAAAAGTTATGATTTTGGATCGAAAACGAGTCTGATTAGAAATTAGGGTTCTTTAGCCGACATTCGATGAGGAAGATGACACAAAGTCCTAAACGCAAGTTCAGGTGATTTTCTAATGCCATCAGCCGACTCTCTGATGCCATCAGCCGACTCTCTGATGCCATCAGCCGACTCTCTGATGACCATCAGCCGATTCTCTGATGCCATCAGCCTACACTCTGATGCCATCAGCCGATTCTCTGATGCCATCAGCCTACTCTATGATGCCATCAGCCGATTCTCTGATGCCATCAGCTTACTCTTTGAAGCCATCAGACGATTCTCTTATGCTATCAGCCTACTCTCTGATGCCATCAGCGGACTCTCTGAAGAGTCAGCCAACACTAGCAAGTTTAACTGATTTCACGCATTGTATTCGCACAGATCACGTAGCGCTTGTGTAGCCCAAAGATTGTTAGTTTCCACAGTAGATCGTAAATCAGGTGAGTTCTAATCCCCTTTTTTCTGCTTTAGGGGTGGTGTGCATACTTGTGTAAAGTGTTTATTACATATTTTATATTAGTAAACGAAGTGAAAGCTATGTTCTAGTGAAAAGTTTAAAAGAGGCAAATGTACGTTTTGAGTAAAGTATAGCTATATTATTGTCAAGTGTTTATTATATTTTCATATACATAAACAAAGGCATGATATATGTGTTAAGCTATATTTCAGTAAAAGCAGAGGTATTTATGGCAAGCGTTTACTATATTTTCATATACATAAACAAAGGCATAATATATGTCAAAGTTATGATTAAGTTAAAGAAAGTTGTGCAAACAGAAAGGATGTTTCCTTAAAAAGAATGAAGGTAAAGTCTTAAACAAAAGTCATATCATTAACAAAGAAAGAAAGAAAAAGTTTTCTTCGGGAATAAGTACCAAGTCAAGCTACGGTTCCTACAGGAACAAATGTTACTATGTATAGAGAGTCAGATAAGGGCTTCGGTGCCTATGGTAGGGCTTCAGTGCCTATAGTAGGGCTTTGGTGCCTATAGTAGGGCTTTGGTGCCTATAGTAGGGCTTCGGTGCCTAGAGAAAGGCTTCAGTGCCTATAGTAGGGATTAAGTACCTAGAGAAGGACTCGGTGCCTAACGTAGGGCCTATTGGTGCCTATAGTAGGGCTTAAGTGCCTAAGAAGGTTTTGTGCCTGAGCAGTTACTAATGGAATTAACGGTATGGTGACAACGTCTTGATACTAGTTAGGACTGTTACAAAATGTTACGGTGACGCATCGTGTTATTTTCCCTTAATTGTCGGCCTTTAGACTTGAGTCAAATGGGGCAATTATGGGAAGAAATGGCAAGTTAAAGATAAATTTTAGTAAGAGAATGTATGAACGAGTCAAAAGATATTATATGTAAAGTTTAGCCCTAAGGACAGTATGTATGTAACATTAAACCTTTTGTATGACTGATTTAAAGTAAACGTTAGAACTCACTCATCGTTGCTGATTTTTAGTATGCACATCAGTTAAGTGTAGGTGGCAGTAGATGGACGTGGATGCTTGGCTTGGCTAGAAGAGTTATCCGAAGATCAGCATCTGTCATCCAGTTTATGTTTTATTGTCTAAGACAAGTTTCAGTTTGCATTTGACAAGTTGTATTAGACATGTTATGTTTCCGTTGCGTATGTTAAAGTTTTAAATCGTTTCCGCTGTGTTGGTGAATGTCTTATGTTTATGAGCTATGTGTTGATGAGTAAATCCAATACTCTGGATAGAGTCTTAGTTTGTATGTCTAATGTCTGTATTTTGTCTTTGTATGTAAGAGCTGTTATGTAATAGTTTATTGAGTTGTATTTACTTTTACATAATGTTTGTTGCATTTCTTCTAAGTGTTTTGCGCACTTGTATGTGCGCAGGAGAAAGCTCCTGCATACTTAGCAAGTACGCAGGAAGACCCATGCGTACTTGTTAAGTACGCAAGAGCATTTGGTCCTGCGCACTTGCTAAGTGCGCAGGCATCAGGTTTGTATAAATAGGATAGGTTGACAGAGGATAAGTACGCAGAACCATTTGTTTAGACGAACTCAGTTTTGCTAAGTACGCAGCTTGTAATCTCTCTCTGTAACCGTCGAGTGTTTATAATACAAAGAACGTTTATTGTGACTCTAGTGTTTGGTTTACTTTGTTTAGTAAGACTCTCCACCTAGTCACGGGTATTCCACAACCCGGTTCGACTAGTAGACCACTTGCATGTGACGATCCGACACACACGAAGGGACCTACAAGTGGTATCAGAGCATTGCTCTTGAATTCGAGTGTTGTAAGTGAGTTTGGAGACGTTTTACTGAGTTTTACAAGCAAAAAGAGGTATTTTTGTTGATTTTTGTGATAAAAAAGGGTAGCTCTTGAGCACTTTTTTAGAAGCAAAAATCTCTCAAAAACCGATTTTTGTTGTGTATTTGTGTGTTTTGAGCATCAAAGGTTGGTTGGAAACTTGTTTCTGATCCTTTGGCTCGATTGCATTGATCATCAGCCTATTTTTCACTATCTCCGGCGATTTTCAGGTGACCGGAAAAGTTTGGTGAGAGTTGCTGAAAAGGTATCCTGCGTACTTACCATTTTTGGTAAAAAGTATAGTTTTCTGCGTACTTACTAACTACGCAAGAGTTATCTCCTGCGTACTTACAAGTGCGCAAGGCTGAACTTGTGCGAACTTAAGTTATATCCTGCGTACTTAATATTTCCTCCTGCGTACTTACAAGTACGCAAGAGCAAATCTTAACTACGCAAGACCATTCTCAAGTGCGCAAGGCCAAAACCAAGTGCGCAACAGTGTCTGACTTTTCTGATTTTTTGACCAAGTAATTCACTATGTCGAACCTTCAGAATCTTGGAAACATGTTAAATTATGATAATGAGATCGGTACACCTCAGAAACCGCCTAAACTATTAAATGTAAACGATTATTCCAATTGGAAGGCGCGTTTTGAGCACTACATTTCATACACCGACTCATCATTATGGATACCAATCCTTGAGGGATATAAGCATCCCACACACATCTATCTTGATGAAGAGGTGCCAAAGCCCATCTCTAAGCTTGATGAAGAACAAAAGAAAGCTTATGATCGGGAAAAGAAGGCTCTTGGCTCAATCACTATGTCATTAACTCGAGAATTGTTTCACAACTTCCGAGGCTATGACACCTCCAAGGATCTTTGGAAAGCACTTCAGAAAAGATTTGAGGGGAACAGTGACATTAAGAAGAGTAAGCGGGATCTTCTCCGAAAGCAGTATGAATGCTTCAATTTCATGGAAAATGAATCGTTAGATGATCTCATCTCTAGATTCTATCATTTACAAACGGAGTTGAAAGCTTTTGAACTGAAATATCCCGATGAAGAACTGGTTGAAAATTTTCTTGATGCTTTGCCACCAAAGTTTGAGATGTATACAACCCTGATGAGGGAAAATCCTAAATTCTATGAGTTAACAGTAGATGAGGCTATTGGTAAGATTCAAGCTCATAACATGAATCTTATGAAGAAGGAGAGCTCGGGAAGACCTCAGATACAGGACCCTTCCATGTATCATGGGACAACTTCCACTTCAAAATCATCGGGCTCTGGAATTGCCCTCTTTACCGGACACTCTAATGAAGAAGACCACTCAAATGGGTGTGGTGGTCATGCTTGTTATGCATCCGGATCAGGGTTGGGAACCAATCATCAACACACCTCAAGAAATCCTCCAGCTATGTCTTCAGCTAACCATTCTGCAATAGCCAAAATAGCTAAAGATCACGTAGCATTGTTTTCATCATGTATGCTTGCGTATGAGAATTTCATAGGCGGCAAGCTAACGGATCCCGAAACTATTGAAGAAGACTTTAACCAAGTGGATCCTGATGATATTGAGGACATGGATATTCAATGGAATATGGCCATGCTTTTGAGGAGGGCCAAGCGTTTCCTGAACAGAACAGGAAGAAAGTTCATTGGTGGACACTCTAGTGCCAAGGTTGGATTAGATAAATCCAAGGCCAAATGCTACAAGTGTCTGAACTATGGACACTTTGCTCGTGAGTGTCAAAAAGACCGAGCACCGGTCTCTGGTTTCACCAGACCTAGCCAGGGAAACAGCCACGGCCACAACAACACTAGCCACCACAATCAACACCAAGGTGGTTCGTCAAATGCACTGGTAGCTCAGCATGATGAAAATTTTGATTGGGGTGTTCATCTAGAGGACGCCATCATTGCTCAAACACAGGTTGGTCTCATGGCTGAGATCATGGAGCTGATGGAGGCTGAGAGAAAAGAAGCTGAGGAGAAGGAAGCTTCTGTAGCTGTTGAAAAGGAGTCTACCACTGCCGTTGCTCTCATGGCCATTGGAGAAGCACAGAGTTCATCATCTGAGGTAGATTCTAACCCTTTCTTTGTTATTTCTTGTTCTAAGTGTCTAGAGCTAAAGCATGAAATTTCTAAGCTCCAAGACAAACTCGAACCCCTAACTATGGCAGCTCATAATTACAAAGCAAACGAAAAACGTTTTAAAGAGTCTGTTGAAACGTTAAAAAAGGAAAAATGTGAATATTCTTTACAAATAAGTGAGCAACAAGTTCACTTGGATATTGCGTATAGGGGGTTAGAAAAACGGAACAATGAAATCAACAAACTGCAAAATGAGATCCTGCAGTTAAAATATACAAATGAGAAGTTGAAAAACTCTCGCTTTGTGGTGGAGCACTACGAATCAGTAGTGAGGAAAATGAAGGGTATAGGTCTTGGTACCAATGCCATTCCTCCACCAATAAGTGGAAAGTTTGTCAATAGCTTGATAGACATTGATCTCACCTGTCTAGATGAGTCCTCTGATAAGGATGATTCCCCTAAAAAGGATGAATCCTCAAGTAAGGCTAACTCCACATCTAGTGAGGAGTATGTTACTGCTTCTGAAGATGGGTCGGTTGACACTTGCCCTGAAGGAGTAGTTTCTGAGGAGTTGTTGACTGAACAGAAAGTCCACAAAAACATTATCACTAATGGTGATAACTGTATTTTAACTGAACCTGATATCATTGAAACAAATGATAAACTTAAGGTAATGCTTTACGGGGGTTATAAAAACATTAACCAAGTTAAGAATGAGGCTTTTTCAGCTCATTATGGGCTTGGTTACAAAGAGAATTTGCAAAAGTATTATACCCCCAAAAACCAAACTGAAAAAGGTCAGACTTCTGTTCATAAACCAACTCCTCCTGCTCATAATGGAGAGTTTTCTAAGGCCAGATCTAATGAGCCTTACAAGAGAACTTATGTAGACAAGAGGAATTGTTTTCACTGTGGCATGGTTGGTCACATTTTTGTGAACTGTCCTTCTAAGAACCAAGGGAAACGGCCTGTTGTTTCACAGCCAGCTGTTATCCCCAGGTCGCCACCAGTGAAACCATCTCCCAAAAGTCCAAAGCAGAATGTGGTGAAACCACCAGTACAACCTATGGGAAAACCTAAGATTAAGTCTGAGGTCAAACCATATGTTGCAAGAAAGGTAAAGCAACCTGCTGTACCTCGTGTGTCTACATCTGGTAGTACACGCACTGGTGAGAAATCTGTGGCTAGACTCTCTAAGCCACAAAGAAGAAGAAGGAATAAGAGGTTGAGAAAGCTGGAACAGCTGACTAAGACTCAATCAAGTGAAGCTTCCACAAGTTCACCGGCTGTGGTTGAGCCAAAGTCTACTGTTCTGGTTAAGAATCAAAAGAGATCCTGGAACAAGAAAGTTAAAAGTTCTCAATCTCCTGTTCCAAATTCATCCAAAGATTCACCAATTTCAAACAGTCATCATGACTGTGAGTTGAAAGAAGTAGTTTATTTTGAGAAGGATGGACGACCCAAGACCACAATGGCTTGGGTCTCCAAATCTAACTAATTCTTTTGTTACTCGTGCAGGGACGTCCGAAGGGTACTATCTCTAACCGTTGGTATGTAGATAGTGGATGCTCCCGGCACATGATAGGAAACATGGCCTTGCTTCAAGACGTTAAACCATTAAGAGGCGGCTATGTGGCCTTTGCCGGAGAAAAAGGCGGCAGTATCACGTGTCAAGGCGTGGTTTCGAACGGTTGTGTCAGCTTTGACAATGTCAACTTCTGCGAGCAGCTGAAGCATAACCTGTTGAGTGTCTCCCAAATGTGTGACAAGGAGTACTCGGTGATGTTTGACAAGTCAGAATGCCTAATTCTCAAACCCGGTTTTGAAGTTTCGAAAGATTGGATTCTGATGAGAGCGCCAAGAACAAACGACACCTATCAGATCGATATGAGCGTGGCAACAACCACCTCATCAGTTCCTACATGTTTGCTTACCAAAGCGACAGAACTTGACTCCATCTTGTGGCATAGGAAACTCGGACATATTTCTTATCGTAAAATGAATCATCTTGTCCGAAACGGTTTGGTAACCGGGGTTCCTAAGCTGAGGTTTACCGTTGCAGATGACTGTATGCCTTGTAAAAAGGGCAAACAGCAACGGAAGTCTCACAAGCCCAAGCTCCAAAACTCTATCGATACCCCTTTGGAGCTATTACACATGGATCTGTTTGGCCCCATAAGTATCAGGAGTATTGGAGGTAAGTCATTCTGTCTGGTTGTAACTGATGATTACTCACGTTTTTCTTGGGTTCATTTTTTAGGTACTAAAAACGAGACTGCTGATATTCTTCAATACTTGATCCTGAGCTTGGAATCTCTTTGCAAGCTGAAAGTTAGAAGAATTAGGAGTGACAACGGAACTGAGTTCAAGAATAACTTGATGGAGCTTTTCTGTCTCAAGAAAGGGATCCGTCACGAATTCAGCGCACCGTACACGCCTCAGCAGAATGGAGTTGCTGAAAGGAAGAACAGAACACTGATTGAGACTGCAAGGACTATGCTGTCGGATGCAAAGCTTCCTGTCACTTTCTGGGCAGAAGCCGTTAATACAGCTTGTCACGTCTTAAACAGGGTTCTGGTTGTGAAGAGGCACAACAAAACTTGCTACGAGTTGATCAACAATCGACTTCCCAATCTTGATTACCTAGTTCCTTTCGGTAGTCCTTGTTCCTTGTTGCTACAGTACAAAGACCGCAAGTCTAAGTTTCATGCAAAAGCGGTGGAAGGCATCTTCTTAGGAGTTGCCAACTCGCCTTGCAAGAGAGTGTACAATATAGGAACTCGTACTGTCGAGGAATGGTTTGAAGTGGATTGCAGTAAACACAGCATTCCACCAGAACCAAAAGGTCCAGCTTGGGGTTTTGATTATGATGCGCTATTCAAGTCATTCAATCTTCCTGATTTATCTGCAGAAGACGCCGCAAATGTTTATGAGTTATTTGGTGGCGGCGATGACTCCAGTTTTTCAACCCGTACTACTGTACCAATTATAACTCCAGATTCCAATGCTGCATCTGCATCTGGAACTCATGACAGTGATAACAGTGAAGATGTTCGTGTTGTTGGAGATGACGCTCCAGCAAATCCTAACACAACTGTAGGAAATGAAGCTCCAGCTGATCCAATAAACATTGAATCTTCTTCCTCTGGTACAAAGGAAATGGGGGAGTTAAGCACGAATCTAGATCCAGTAATTCAGGAACCGATTGTACCGGAGACGAGAGTGCATAGGAATCATCCAATCGACAACATTATTGGTGATCCTTATGCCGGTGTTCAGACTCGTCATAGAACCATCACTGAGAACACCAGTCTTTACAAAGAGATATTTGACACTGGTGTCATGGAAACATGTCTGCATGCTGCATTTGTGTCCCAGTTAGAGCCGAAGAATGTGAAGGAGGCTCTCACTGACAACTGCTGGATTGAGGCGATGCAAGATGAACTGTCTCAATTCCAAAAGTTGCACGTGTGGGATTTAGTTGACTTGCCAAAAGGCTTTCAGCCAATTGGTACCAGATGGGTGTTCAAATGCAAGACGGATGATCGTCATGTTGTTGTGAAGAACAAAGCAAGATTGGTTGTTCAGGGTTTTTATCAACAAGAGGGCTTGGATTACAATGAAGTATATGCCCCAGTTGCTAGAATTGAGGCCATTCGACTGTTCTTGGCTTATGCCACATATGTCGGCTTCAAGGTCTATCAACTTGATGTGAAGAGTGCTTTCCTTTATGGTAAGGTTCATGAAGAAGTCTATGTCACTCAACCTCCCGGTTTTGAAGATCCGCATAATATCAATAAAGTGTACAAGCTCGACAAAGCACTTTATGGTCTTCATCAAGCACCGTGGGCATGGTATGAGACATTATCTAAGCATTTACTGTCTAATGGTTTCGACCGTGGATAGATTGACTCGACTCTCTTCATACGGAGAGCAGGAGGTGACATTCTTCTTGTGCAAGTATATGTCGACGACATTATCTTTGGGTCGACCAATGAAGGGATGTGTAGGGAATTCGAGAAGGTGATGAAGTCCAAATTTGAAATGAGTAATATGGGTGAATTTTCGTTCTTCCTGGGTCTGCAAGTCAATCAAAGAGAGGATGGCATTTATCTACATCAAACTAAGTATGTGCAGGACATCTTATCAAAATACAAGATGAATGATAGCAGTACTTATGGAACACCTATCCCAGTTAATCATGGTTTGCATCCTGACAGAGATGGAAAGGATGTGGACAGCAGGTTGTACCGTGGGATGATCGGATCACTTATGTATCTCACAGCTTCAAGACCCGATATAATGTTTGCTGTATGTTTGTGCTCAAGGTTTCAGTCTCAACCGAAGGAGTCACATTTGATAGCCGTGAAGAGAATTTTTAGATACCTGAAAAGGAAATCCCAATTAGGTCTTTGGTACTCTAAGCAGCAGTCATTTGACTTCAAAGCCTACACTGATTCAGATTATGGCGGTTGTAACCTTGACAGAAAGTCAACTTCTGGTGGATGTCAATTCTTGGGAGACAGGCTGGTCTCCTGGCAGTGCAAGAAGCAGTCAACGGTTTCTGTCTCAACTTGTGAAGCAGAATACATTGCTGCAGCTAGCGGTTGTTCTCAGATATTGTGGATTCAGCAGCAATTGCGAGACTACGGCTTGAACTTCACTGGAACTCCTCTTTTCATTGACAACAATGCTACCATGTCCATCACAAATAACCCGGTGAAACATTCCAAAACTAAACATATAGAGATTCGTCATCATTTCATCCGTGACTGTGATGAAAAGCATTTAATTGAACTTGTAAAAGTTCACACGGATGACAATCTTGCTGACCTTTTCACAAAGGCATTTGATCGATCCCGTTTTGAGCATCTTGTCAACTTGATAGTAATGTTCAATCCTGAGTAAAAACTAAGTTTTCTTAAATCATTTCAATTCATGGAAGTTAAATTTTTAATTCTTTTAAATTTTCTGTATAGTTCTTTTAGTCTTTAAAATATTTTACAAAAACCAAAAACAAAATAGAAAATGGAGAATATTTCAAAGTTAACTTGAGAAAAGAGGAAATGATAGTACATCAGAAATGATCTAAACACCATAGACTGCTCATATGGGAAATGATTGCGTCATGCTTACTTATCTGTTTAAAATTATTATGTTTTTAATCTGTTTATTTACAAGTAATTTGAATTGTCAGTAGGCTGTATGCGTCTTTGAATCACTAGTAGTGTGAAAACTAAATCTAAATTACAACCGTGATTTGAACCCATGTTTGCAAGTGTGTGTGTGCGTAAAAGAATAGAAAAGATCATTATCAGATAAAGGATGTTAGATTTTGACAATAATTTTTTTTGAGATCAGTTTCGGGTTATGTTGTTAGCACAATTAATGCGGTTCATCTCACTGCCCATACTCACAAGTATGCAAGGAGAGATTGAATCAAGACATGTCTCTACATTAACCGTTGAGCATGTATTCGCCCTTGGATCACTCCTGATTCATTGAAATCAAATCCAGATAAAAGTTGGATCCCCTTACCCTATAATCAAACACCATGGTCATTATCCCGAATCTTCATACCGATATTCAAAGAAGAAAATCACATGAAACCAAGACAATGAATCACTCGATTCTGAATCTTATGATTCCTGATAATCCCTATGGATTCTGCTTGATTTTTCTGTGCTAATTGATGTAACTTCATTCTGAAAAATTAAGAAAATAATTGAAAATAATCTTAGATGCCTTGAAGATAGTGCAAAATATAATAGCATTGTAGTGGGGTACACGTTGTATATCTTATAATTAATACCTTAATACACAAGAACATGATACAAAGATGCGTATAGTTTCAAATCTTATAATACTGTCAACTTGAATTACTTGTTTATGTGCTTATTACGTTTGAATAAAAAGTAATACATGACATGATCCCATATTCTTTGATGTTTATTTTGTATCGTTTTTGCTAAAAGATAGCCTGATATGATTCTTTGCTCGTGTCTTTGATCAAAAATAGCTTGTGTAAATGATTGTATATATCTATCTTGAAAAGCACAAAAAGATTTTAAGTTTTTAAGTTTATGCATTGTTCAAGTTTAATCAGAAAAAGCCAAAAATATTGTATGTTTAACCTTCATGAATTGTATTTGAATACTCTTGGTTGAATATTTTTATCTTGTTCGTTATTTGACTTGAAAATCTTCATAAATTCTGAGTTGTAAATTGCGCACTTAAGGGTTGTGCGCACTTGTCAAGTACGCACGAAGTAAGACTTGCGTACTTAGCAAGTACGCAAGAGTTAAGCCTTGCGCACTTGTTAAGTACGCAAGAGTTAACTCGTGCGCACTTAACAAGTACCCACGAACAATTTCTGAGGGGTATAAATCCGACACTTAGAAAATTTTCCGGTTTTACGCTTTCAAACCTAATATTTCCCCCCCCTGCAATTTCTCTCAAAATCGAGTGTGTTCAAACCCTCTTTTCATCCCGTCAATACTTTCATCATCGTATTACATCTCATTGGTGAGAATCTAGGGCAATTCCAACCGTAGATTCATGACATTTGGACCGATTTGACATAGAAATTTTTAGGTTAATTCCGACAAAAATTGGGATAATCTGGGATTGTTTGGGTAACTTATTATCATTAACATGCTAATGGAAACCTTAATCGCATCTCTAATCATCCCCCTGTCCTTGATTTGATCTGTTGGTTGAAGATGAACCGACAGTCGGTCGTAGACTGTCTAGGTCAACATTTGGTGTATTTTGGTAGTTGATGGTGTCGACAATGGTCCCCTAAGTTAGAATCGTTGATTCCGACTTAGTGGCGACCTACTCGACCTGTCATTATGCATTTTGTGATTTTTTTCATGTTTCTGAAATTTTGCTAAGGGTTGTTCTTGCGCACTTAGCAAGTACGCAAGAAGTAATTCCTGCGTACTTGTTAAGTATGCAAGAGGAAAATCCTGCGCACTTACTAAGTGCGCAGGACCAACACTTAGAAATTGTTCCTAAGTCTGAAAATTTTTTCAAAGTGTAACTACTATACTATGTCATGTGTGTCTATTTCCATTGTTATAAATTGTTCTGATTATGTTTTCTGTGTGTGTTTGCAGATAATGGCTCGTGCATTCACTGACGAATTCAACCTGTTAGCACACACCAAACCAGAATGGAAAGGGGCAGCCTTGCAATACAGGGAGATTGTGGACTTTCTGAACAGATCAAAAATAAGCTATGCAATCTCAGCTAATCCAACAGTCTCAAGACCGTACTTAGAACAATTCTGGGAGACAGCAGAGCACGATTGCACGGTGTCCCCTAATGTCATAAGGGCAACCGTTGATGGTCGGGCAATTGCATTCTCTGAAGAAACAATCAGGAGAGTACTGAGGTTCGGAGACCTTGCTACCGACCCGACATCCTATCCAGATTACTACGTGGATGGGTGTTGGAGGCATAGAATGGGGTATGTCGGGGCAAGGGACTATGCTTCTTACAAGAAGATGTGGGTATTGGATCAATGGCGTTATTTTGCCCACATCATGATCGTGTGCATCTCATCCAGGAAAGCGGGAAAGATACCATGGGTCATGACCTAGCAGCGGCCATGGTGGGCCTGTCTCTCAATCGGGGCTATAACTTCTCTCGCTATATTTTCAAAGCACTAAATGACCAGATAAATACAGCAGAGAGGTTCAGGTTCCTTTTGTACCCGAGGTTTGTGCAGCTACTGATCGATGATGCACTGCCAAACCTACGTGCTATCGGGGAGAGACTGCAGGTAAAACGGGTGGACAAGAGAGTCTTTGCACAGTTTCTAAAGCCAGGCAGTGTAGAACCTACCCCTGAGCATACTGAACTCTTCGGCCACCTGATTAATGAAGCATACGTCGCTCCGGAGGACTGGAACTGGTATAGTCCCAACTCGGGACCAGAGATGAGTGATCACTCTGATGAAGAACAGGAGAATGAGGATGATGAAGGTGATGATGAACATGAAGGTGATGATGAACATGAAGGTGATGATGAAGGTGGTGTTGGTGGTGCTGAGGAATCCGATTCGGAGGCAACAGAATCAGACTCTTCTGATTCCGATGACGCACCATCACAGGTACATCCGAGGAGGTTGGCACAGGTTACCCTGCCTGCGTCGTCTTCAAAAAGAAAGTGACAAAGCTCGAGCAACGAATATGAGCCGGATTCCGACTCTGACGCTGCTCTACAAAGACAGAGGCATGAGAGTGCTAACAAGGAAAGGGGTGATCGGCAAAAGGTTGCTATCCCCAGGGTTGAAGAGATTCCAACTGTGCAACCAGTACAGGTTGAAGCTGCCAGACCAGAGTTAGAATCTACCCCATCAGAACAGCAACTATATAGACGGAGGAGAAGGCCACTAGTACAAGCAGATGTGGCAGTCACGGCGGTCACAGAGGAGATTCCTGTGACGGTGACCCTCCCTACTCCAACTGTCCAGGTGACAGTGACTACTCCAATTCTCACGGAGTCAGTCACCATCACCCCAACCATAACTCCCATCATTACATCTCCCATCCCAACACCCACCAAAGAGCCGTCAGGTTAACCCTTTACCTATGGTGACTTCTCACAAGGGTTCGACTTTGACACAATCTTCTCTTCCCCCATCCACAACGCCAAAGCCTCATCATCTAGGCATCCGGATCCAAATGAAGCTAGGATCGATGTGCTAGAAACCCAAGTTGCTGACTTGTTGAAGACGATTCAAAAGTCAAAGGAGGAGTCTGATGCTCAACAAGCACAGATAAATTCTCTGGCCGATGAAGTTAGGATTCTCCATAGCCAGAGAACAGGGACAAATGAGCGACTGAAGAATGTGATGGCACAGAATGAACTTTAAATGAAGACGAATGAAATGATTCTTGCACACAGAACTTCAATTGAGTTAAGGATGGATGCGCAAAGGCAGGAGCACGCTACTATGGTCAAATTAGTTGGTGAACTGACCGCGAAGCTAGGTGCTCAGGGGGCGAAGGAGACAGAGAAGGAGAAGGAGAAAGAGAAAGACAAGGAAAAGAAATCCACCGGTGCCGAGTCTTGTCATCCAGTCGATCTGACTAAGGATGATGATAAAGACAAGGATCCTGAAGTCGGTCCTAGTGGAGGTGAGCACCTAGCTTTGGCGATTGTGCCCATCTCTTCTGTTCCATTAGCTGAGGGGGATTCTACTCAGCAAGAGGGTGGTAATACCTCAGTTGGTGGTGGCAGTGACAAAGGGAAGTCAGTGGCTGATGAGATTCTCTATCTCGAGCCTGACTATTCTAAAGAAGCACAGATCGATGCTCTCCTTAATCTGGAAGAAGGAGAGATCGACTCTGGTGATGATTGGAACGATGATGATGATGATGATGTGATAATCGAGATTCCCAAGGGCGACGGGGAACTAGAGTACGAGTTAGATGATGGTGAGATCTTTGGAATACCATCGCTCGAATCTCTGCTCGAAACAGACACAGGCTCAGTTGACATGGCAAGTAATGTTGAAGCTACAACTGAAGCCTCCCCAGTCGACCCTACACATGTGGACCCCGAGGCAAAGAAAGAGAAAGACATGCCTTCTGCATCTACAAAGGGTCCAGCTCCCGTGTGGCAAAAGACGTCTATCACAGACAGGCACGGAGCGACAGGTATGATCTTAACTGTTAGGTTCGAGGAGGACAAGCAGTTGTTCGCCATCAAAAGATCTAGGGGGTTCAATACTTGAAACCCACCAGTGAGGCGTTCAACTCTTTGCCCAAGTACGACCTTGTGAACCTCGCAAACCGTGACCTGCTGAGTCACTCGAGTAATGCAGTAGCAATGGGTTTGTGGGTAACACTACAGCGGGAAGCAAGATCAGGGAAATTTGAATACCTCAAGCCTCAGGTGCCCAGAAGAGTCAAGGATAAGCACGCTGTGCATCCTGTGACTAAGAAACCCTTAAAGAGATTGGTATACAAGCCAGTGCGATGTGAAACTAAGATTCCCCTGAGCAAGTTACCTCAGGATATTCTTGGTGACATATGGTACTGGTACGTTGATCCAAAAACGGGCGAGGCTGTGGTTATGGGTAAAGGTAAGTCAGATAGTGGAAACACAGTGCCAAAGGAAGTGATCAGGGTTTTTGATGAAGTTTGCTTCATCAATTTCTCTGTGAGAGATCTGGAGGTACTAGCAGACAAGTTCTGCATCCACACTGATGAATGGACAAAGCTTCTCTCGGCCAAATACGACAAGTTAATCAAGTTTTGTCTTGATTACAAAAAGAAGATGGAAGCTAAGGAACCAGTGCTGTGAAGACTGAAGATTGAAGACTGAAGACAATGAAGATCCCGAGCTGTTGTCAAGGGGGAGTTTGTTGATGCACTTTCCTGTGACAACACTCTGGATAGAGTCTTAGTTTGTATGTCTAATGTCTGTATTTTGTCTTTGTATGTAAGAGTTGTTATGTAATAGTTTATCGAGTTGTATTTACTTTTACATAATGTTTGTTGCATTTCTTCTAAGTGTTTTGTGCACTTGTACGTGCGCAGGAGAAAGCTCCTGCATACTTAGCAAGTACGCAGGAAGACCCATGCGTACTTGTTAAGTACGCAAGAGCATTTGGTCCTGCGCACTTGCTAAGTGCGCAGGCATCAGGTTTGTATAAATAGGATAGGTTGACAGAGGATAAGTACGCAGAACCATTTGTTTAGACGAACTCAGTTTTGCTAAGTACGCAGCTTGTAATCTCTCTCTGTAACCGTCGAGTGTTTATAATACAAAGAACGTTTATTGTGACTCTCGTGTTTGGTTTACTTTGTTTAGTAAGACTCTCCACCTAGTCACGGGTATTCCGCAACCCGGTTCGACTAGTAGACCACTTGCATGTGACGATCCGACACACACGAAGGGACCTACAGTGAGGCCTCCAGGTTTGGGGCCTTACAAGTTGGTATTAGAGTCATAGTTTGAGAGATTTGAACATCCCCGATGTCCAGACTTAAACTGAGAATGGGGTGCTCAATTCAATTTGAGCACCTCTCATCTCTGAAATTAACCTGGTGAACCTTTGTAGCTATACTTCTAGAGATTCACCCAGAATATGATTGAACATATTGAATTTTTGTAGAATCATTTCTTTCCTACTTGCCTTCATGTCTTCATTCCCTTCAAATGTCTTTTCCAAAGCCTCCCAAGGCTGTTTAGCAGATGTACATTCTTTAAAGTTATGAGCAATATCAGGTGACAAAGCCATAGTGAACGAGGCCAAAGCTTTTAGATCCCGTTCAACAAGATCAAAGTCTTCATCAGTATAGTTCTTTATTTGCTTTGGTGCCTTTGTACCATCTGCTTTGTGATACATAGGAATCTGAGGTCCCTTAATGATGCTTCTCCACATTTTTTCTTCTGAAAGCAAGACATAGTTCTGATATCTATACTTCCAGTCAACAAAGTCTTTTGTAGATGTGAGTCTTGGTGGCATTGTACTTGTTCCAATGTGAAGGTCTACCATACTGTTGAGATTCATGGTCTGCTGAGAATTCATCTTATCAGAGAATAAGGTCCTTGATCTAACCCGAAACACTTGAATTTAAAATAAATGAACCCGTGAATACAAGTTCTACCGTGAACAAATACTTAGCCGTGAACCAAAATCCAAACCGTGAACAAGTGAAACACCCGTGAAGCAAGTTCAAGCCGTGAGCTTGAGTTAAACCGTGAACTTGGCTTAAACTGTGAACTAGTGACTCGATCCTCCAGCCGTGACCGTGAGGTCTACCCGTGAAGCTGAACTGAGTGAGCAAGCTGTGACCCAAGCCGAGTAACGAACCCGTGAACCTTGATCCATGCAGAATTCCCGTGAATTTAGCCGTGAATCAGGCTTGGACTTGATTTTAATTCCAAAAATAATCCCGAAAATTGCAAGATTCAAATTTTGAATTTCAATCCTAACTTCAATGAACACGAATCAGAATTAAGAACTTTTTCCAGCAAGTCTTCTTCACAGCAGCATAATATCAAAGTTTTAACGATAAAACATTGATTTACAGCAGGAAAATAATGATCATCTATCACACAGCAACTGATTAGTAAAAAATAACCAACCAAAAACACTTAAAAATACCTCAAATCTTTCGTCTTGAATCGTTGATATCAAAACCAAGCCTTGAATGACTTCAATGGCTCTAATACCAATTGTAAGTCCCTAAATCTCGAATGGATCTTTGATTAACACAGACGATATCAATTCTCACAATCAATAGGCGGAAACTATAGATTGTGGTGATTCAAGAACACAAGTCACTTGTAAAACTCATATATTGCCAAAGAGAGTTACAAAGAAAATTACAAAACACCGCAAAACCTACTTGGTTAGGGTAAACAAGATTATACACTTAGCAATACTAACTAAGCCCATATAATACAAGTTCTCATCTCCAAGGCCGGTCCAATAACACCCTTGCCGTGAACCCTAGTTCACGGTTACATCCAAACACCTCACTAAAGCTTAATCATAATATGGTTCCTACAAGGGGGTGATGTTTAGGGTAGGTAATCGAAAAAGAAAAGGCTAAAGAAGATGGGTTAATCCTAATGCATTAATCATTTTTATGCATTATTTTAGTCCATGATCTTGAAATGTATATATTACACAAGTTCTAATATGCAAAGCAATAATTAGCAACCACTTTATCAAACGAAATGAGCATGTAAAAATATAAATGTATGTGTATGATAATGGTCGAAAACGCTCAAAACCTCTCATGAAATGAAGGATAGGGGGTATAAAAGTAAAAATATGTATAAACTTATTTCTTTCTGTTGTGCTTTCTAATCTTCCCTATTTGTTTCCTTAATTCACTTCAGCGGTATTTCAAATTACTGTTTTTATAAGCTCGTTCATGCCAAATGATTTTTAAGACATTTGCTTTTATACTATTTAAGAAGCTGCCAAACTTACAGATTAATTGGCATTATTATGCTCAATTAGAAGTTATCATGCTTTCAATTTTTGAAAATGTTTTAATTCTTCTGTTTAATTTTGAATCATGCAATCGTAGTGCTTGGGACAAAATTAGGCAGCCAATTTATCAGTGGGGTTCCACCCCACACTTAGTTTCTAACAATATGGATGTATGCAATATGATATGTGTCATGAATAATAAGAGTGTGGCGAAACTGATACTCCCCTGATGAGACGTCATCACCATGCGTGTAGAAGCTTAAGAATCATCCTTCACAAATAAAAGCTGTCAAGCACTCAAAGAAAATCATAAAACGGAAAATAAAATGAAAGATAAAAACTACAAAGTCCTAATGTCGAGAAGGCATACCTGATGGCGGAAGTACGAGAAACTTAAATTTGTAAGACAAACCTGAGATCCTTGTATTCTACCGTATGCACCAACTTCTCAATTTATTTATCATCGGGTTGCCTCCCGGAAGCGTCACGTTTATTTAACGAAGTCTTAGACCAAACTCAGCCCCCATATAAGTCAGTCTAGGGCAAGTTTTGGTACTAACAACCTTCACAGTATCCACCACAATAACTCTCGTAGGCGCGCTCCAAGAAAGCTACTACAAAGAACAAACAAAACGAACACGAGCACCAAAGTAAAAGAGAATAAAAGTGAGAAGAATAAAAATGAAAATAAAAAGGGGAAATAAAGTTGAAATAAAACAAAGAGAAAATAAATATGAAAATTAAAATAAAAGGAAAAAATAAAGCAGAAAGAAAACAAAGAGAAAATAGAAATAATCAATCCAACGGCTTAGATCTTTCGCAGAATTACCGTGTCCCCGGCAACGGCGCCAAAAACTTGATAGTGTGTTTTATGTATATAAATATATATATATATATATATATATATACATGTCCTTGGTAATGGCTCCAAAAAATTGATGTCAAATCCGAGAGACATAATGTATATCTTTAATAATGTTCTGTTTAGAGATACACAAAATCAGGTTTTAAATTTATAAATTAAAATGATAAATACTTCAACTAAACACACACACAATAGGCAAGTGTACCTATCGCAGCGCAGTATAGTCTGGGTAAGAACCAAGTATCGAACCTTGGACACATATTCCTTACTCAACCCTCGCTATTGTCTGACTAGGATAATAAGTTGGAAAAAGGGTTTTTATTTTAAATGAAAGTAAAAAGGATAAGAAACGTAGTCAGAAATGTTTTCTTGTTTAATCTGTTACTTCGGTTATTATCACTTGTTAATCAATGTTGTATTTTAGTAAGGTTGGTCATAGTTACTAGTATTAACCCTTTCGCAACATCCTTCAAAGTTACTTTATGAACGCTCGAACCTAACATTTTATATTCTTAAAATAGTTTTCTTTACTTATAATAATATTTTAAATGAATATAACTTTCATTCTCAAGATCAAGCCTCATGGCTCCCGGTAAAAGTCCTCTACAAGCTAACACAAGAGAAGTAAAGAAATACCGACATGCTTTATAAGGTCCAGCTAAGACTCGAACAACTTGTTGAATACCCAAACCTCCAATCAACCTATCAAAGTAAATCTATACTAACCGGGCCCTTGTTAGCACCAAGATTGTATGTAAACCGTACAAACTCGAAGAAATTTCCCAAACAAGAAATCTTGCTTAAGAAACTTACAAGATTTAAGATTATTAAGTTGGTTTAAAGATCACTTATTCTAGTATTTTTAAGATAAAATAAAAGAAAGAGTTTAAGAACATAACATACTAAAAATACTTCATTAATTAATTAAAGGTCAACCGACCCGAGCAACGCAAGAGGACTAGCCACGAATGACCATACAAGTGACTCCACTAACCATTACACAATGTGTGCAAGTATTCCAACACCAAGGGAGAGTAGGTATAGGTTGCCTCTTGTATACTCGAACGAGAAGAATCATTTCATATTATAAGACTAAAAACATAAAATAAACAAAGAAAAGCTAAAACGGACCAGAACTGAGAGAGTTCCGGCTCTAGCAGAGCACTAGGGCCTTCACAACCTTTGGTCTTGGACACCTAAATGCTTGGAATGAGCTTGCTATTTATAGGCTGAGATTTGGGCAATTCACGGCCATGCATTGGGATGCACGGTCGTGCAAAGCACCCATTTCTTGCATGCGAGGGAATCTAGCAGCTTTTGGGAGTACAAGGAGGCAAAACACCATTTGCACAGTCGAGCAATGGGATGCTGTGCATCCCCCAATTTTGACCATTGCTTGATTTTTGACTTCCTAATTTGACTTCTTGGGTCCATGTTCGTTCAATTGACTTCCGGATGCTGATTTCCTCTTGATTTGGGGTGATTTCTTCATATTTTTGCAAACCAAGGGTAATTATCCTGTTGTAACACAATTAAATAGATTAAGTATCAATTCCTATCATTTAGTCTATAATTATGATCAATATGGGGATAATTATGAATGTAAAATATGTATAAATGATGGCACATCAGAATCCTACCATTTTATTCTAAAGAACATAATTAGTGAACCAAATGTTGTGAGAATGAGGCTCTAGTGGTGTACCGTTCACACATTTGTATTAGTCATACCACCAGATATGCCCTAAATTATACATGTTTTGCATGCATAATAATCCCCATATTATGGTAATATCAAATAATAACCTTGCAATTGATAGTTAAAACGTTTATATTTTGTAATTGCAGGTTATTCGGTGTTTAAAATATAAATCAAGATGAAATATATCAAAAACACCAAGAATTCAAGCTTCTAGAAGGATCATTCCCGAGCTTTGACCCCCAAGAAGTTAAAATTGGTGAACAAGGAGTCAACCAGCAGCTAAAAGACAAAACTGGGCAGCACGGGAGGGATGCACGGGCATGCATTGCCCTCTCTTGCTCCCCAGTACACTGCCACTCATGCCCTATGATTCCCTAGGTGTTTCCTCGCCCGTGCAATCCAATGCACGGCCGTGCATTGCTCAATCTGAGGCCTATAAATAGGAGGCTTGGGTTCTTCATTCCACACATGAAAAGAAGAAGCAAAACACTATCCAGAGAGAGAGTAGTTCGTAGTTAGAGTACAGTAGAGAGTAGATAGGCTCCTCCTCTTTGTTCCGCAATAGGGGAGCCAACGAAACTCAGCATTACGCTAGTTAGTATGGTCATTCATGGCTAAACTCTTTGTATTGCTAGAGTGAAGATGAAGTTTAGTGCGTGTTAATGTATGACGTATTAATTTAGCGGTATGTTTATGTTTTTAATTATTCGCTCTTAAAGCCACCATTTGGTGGGCTTTTATTATTGTCTAAATATGTCTTTATATTTGTAAGTGTTCTTGATTTTAAAGTTTAAGATCGTAAAACCTTTTTAATCAAACTTCCTTTGAAGCTTATACTTCTTTATACAAGCAGAGATTTATAAGCCAAGGTTTGGTCAACATTATTAAGATCGTACGTCTTTATACGAACTTATTGTGAGACCAAAAATTGGTGAACTCATGTTAGGAATAGTACGTCTTTATACCCGGTCCCATTGTTACATCGCCTCCCTGTGAGCAAAGTATAATCACCTATTTTTCAATAATATTAAGCATTTAAGTTCGATGTCTTAAACCAACTCGGAGATAACACCAAAGAGTTGAGGGTAAATGTTGTCCCTAAAGGGAGGCACTACCATTTTAATTTAAAGATTTTAATTCGTGAATCAAATGTCGTGAGTACAAGGCTCTAGCGGTGACCCGGGTCACAAGTTTGTAGTAGTCATACCACTGTATTAGTCAACTTAACATTATCACGTACCAAGAGGATTCGAAGCCCAAAGCAATACTCTTCATGACCTGATCATTTCCGAGATATTTACTTTTCTGCTATTTACTATTCTGTTCGTTACATTTCTGTTATACATATCAGGCACGTTTTTACCTTTCTGTTATTTACTTTACCGTCATTTACTTTTCTGTCTTTTACTTATCTGCTTCACAAGCACACAAAACTCACTCACTAATTAATCCGGCTAAACGATAACAAAAGTTGAGTATTTGAACTCGACCATGTTCATTGGTTCGATACTTGGTTCTTACCTAAACTATATTACGTTGCGATAGGTACATTTGCCTATTGTGTGTGTTTTAAGTTAAATTAATTATCATTTTATAAATTTAAAACCTGATCTCGTGAAACCATCTCAAAAATATATTTATTTTATTTTTACTTATTACACGTCCACATCAAGTTTTTGGCGCTGTTGCCGGGGACACGATGATTTCAAGAAAGAATCAAGTTAACGGATTAGCCTTTTTAACCTTAACATATATTTTTATGGTTTGTTTTGATTGTTCTTTACAGCAACTTTCATGGATGACAACTATGATTGTTGTTATGAAGAATATCAATATGACTATGAGTACCACTATTTGGAGGTTTGATGTGAGATCTGGGGGAAGCCCACTACACTCAAGATTGTTATCACTATCAAGGGTATTCCACAGATTTTCATCAACCCTACTGGCAACCATATGAGGAAACCACACCGCCCCAAGAAATTCAACACTCAGCTCTAGATTCCGACTCATGGACCCTAGGAAATCTATTTCATCATTTGGAAGAAATTAAGGTTCAACTAATAAAGAGCTATCCAACTAAACAACAAGATGATCCATTCAAAATCCAAGAATCGAAAGTTATAGCTTCAAGATGTTTAGTAGGGTCAAGTTACTCTAAGGAGTAAGAATCTTCCAGCTTCACAAGCATGGATCAGTCGGAAGTGAGACCGGATGATTCAGAAGAGGGAGTTACTGCAAATTTACAATCACTTCTTGACTTTTCTGAGAGGATGGAAACTAAACAATCAAAGCAGCCAGAAAAGCGAAGATCTAAAGAAGAATCGGTGGGAATCCTCACTATGGAAGCATAAGAAAGATGTATGGAATAGTCTGGAGTTCCCGTCACTTCAGAGACCACATCATATGAAGAACCAGATTGTGAGACCAACATCCAAAAGGAGATTAGTCAAGAAGAAGTATTCACCAGCAAACAAATGACAATGGCGGGACCTCTTGTGACCAAGCATATCAGTGAATCATTTCATGAATCACATAAGCCATAGGATATGGCACATCATTCTGAGGACCACTTCTCATGGAAGAAGCAACGTTCATCCAATGAAAATTACGTGAAAAAGTTATCATACCGGGGTGACCGTCTCCTTCACTACATGGGTTTCTTAAAGTTTGGTCCAAAAAATTTCAAATGGTGGTGGCATGATTTACTTACACTATTTTCTTTAGATGCATTCTAAATTTGGCAGGTTTACAAAAATTTTCAAAATTTCAAATCGATCCATCCAAACTAAAATTAAAACTAAAAATATACTTTGAAAATACATAAATCAATTATTCACCCGTTTTTAGCATAAAAAGTTGAACGCATTAAAAATAGAAAATTGGGGAAAATCATCGATTTATGAAAGTGGGTCACTTAATGGGGGATTTTTGCTTGGACCACAGGGATAAACCGCCTACGGCATTTGCCACATGATCCGGCTCGTCGAAACCTTTCTGCCCCCTGTTCGGGGGCTCTCTAACTCCAAATGTAGCTCAAGTTATGGCCGTTTCAAATTTTGAACACTTTTTACCCTGTTTTTCTCTGTCTAGCTGGTCGAGGATGGACTCCACTAATTCCTGGATCAACTTATTAGCATTGTATGCATGTTTATCAAATGGGTTGGATGAACCTCTCCACTAATTCCTGGAGGTAACCCGATGATCATGAATAAATTGAGAAGTTGGTGCATATGGCAGAACACATGGACCCCAGGTTTGTTTACAAATTCAAAAGTTTCACGTACTTCAGCCCCCGGGTATGACTTCTCGATACTAGGGCCTTAGTAGCTAAACTACTACCTGTTACTTCCATTTCTGTTTATATGTTTTCTTTAGGTGTTTAGTAGCATAGCATCACAAGATATTTTCTCTACTTCTTTGAGGAGTTACACTCCACCTCTAAAACCTGAGGAGTCGGAAACCACATCAAATTTCTGTGAAATTCGATGAAGTATTTAAAGCAAAATGTTGACAAGCAGCTGATAGGCACAACCTGATAGCAGCAATAAGTTTTGACCATAGGTTATACACCGAGTTGACCGGGGAAGTACCAGTTTCTTTTACCTTAAAACTTCATGCATTTAAATTCCTGCATAGCATTCCACTACATGCATTTGTACATTTAGGGCAATGCACATTTTTAAGTGTGGAGTGAGAATTAGAGATTCAGGACTACTTGTAACCTCAAAGTAGTAAAATTTAACTTGTGATTTTCTTCCCGTTTGACTAAAACCTACCTTTCGTAAAAACCAAAAAATTTTCAAAAAAAAATTTAAACCCTAAATTGTAAATCTCTTTGAGTTCGCACTTAATTAAATAAAATGAAGACATAGCAAGTAGAAACAAATGTATATTATGCATAACAAATCACTAAACCCTATCCCATCCGTTTCCATTGAGAATAATCTTAGTCTTTTCATGAGTATTATTATCATTGTTTTTCGCATGCTCTTTCGTTTGGTATCTTGAGTGTTTATTCGATCGGATTTTATGCATATTTAGAACTTGTGTGACTTATACATATCGAGATCATGAACTAGTAGAAGTATGAAAATGATTGAGGCACCTAGGAATTTATTACCTTTATATATTATTCTTAAAACCCAAAAAACCCAAAAATCCCAAAAATATTATCCGCCTAGATAGCCCTCTGAGCCTTAGCCTTTTCTTTTCTACTACCCACATTTATCACCCAACGAGCTTTTCGTAAACACCGGTTATTAGCTAACTGTCTTCAAGATGGAGAAATTATTAGATTATCTTATGTCGTTATTTACAACCATTGAGGAAAATTGGGAAAGAATCTGTTTCACTCAAAGGAATTGAAATATACAATAAGAAAGTGGATGTATTATAAGGGAACAGTCGAACGATCTACAAGGAAGATATGGAAAAATTATTTCAAGGAAATTGAGAAAAAAGAATTATTGAAAAATTAGTTTTGATGATATAAAAAAAATAGAAAAATGAGAAAAGAAAAAGAAAGAGAGAAGTGGGTCTTTTACCGGATAGACCTTAAAGAACTGTATATGCATTCTTTGATTTTAATTTGTTTTTCTACCTTTATTTTGCAAAGCCTAAAATACAAACCGAACTCCGAGAGAAGATTTTCCAAGCAACTAGTGATGTAAGAAAACGGTGGTGCAAGCAAGACAATTGCCACCATTCTGCGGCTTGTCAAAAAGTGCCGCCAAAAGAAGAGCCAAAAGATACGACAAATGTGTGAAGTGTAGAAACTGGAGCCACGATGGAAAGTGTAGCAAGAATCAAACTTATTCCCAACATGAGTATACGCATCTGATCAAAGTAGAAGCTGTTAGGCTACAAGCCGAAAGACCCATACGGAAAGGCAGTAATGTGTATTACACAGCGAGGGGAGAGTTAAGAAAGATAAGAGATCTTGGTCTTGGCAATCTAACCATAAACGAGCCCTCAGATTAGTTATAACCTCATGATCTGATTACTGTAGAGGGACCCGCTAGTATTTTCCATCTTAAGCAATGAAGCCGTAGCTATGTGTTCCACGATAGCTGCAGCCTTTAAAAACCCTTAAAATCCCTAAAAACCCAAAAAGATTTTCATTTTCACCCTTTATTTTTATTTTAGCCACATTACAACCCTTTTAAAGTCCTCTTGATTCATGCATACCACTTAGTTGGTGGAGACTTGATTTGCATACAAGCTTATGACCATTGCATAATTTGATTCGAACTTGAGTGTTCCACTTAACTTACATTATCTATACATACATAACCCTAGAGTTGAGTGAACATTGTGAGGAGTGAGGGTTTATGCATAATTGAAGTTCTAGTAGGCTTGTCATGGATTCCATAATAGAAAAATACAAAAATAGAATAAGCGACTCACAAGTTATCCCGGAGTTTCCAACTACTTGGAGATCTCTTACCTTTTGTAAAGTTTTTAATTATGGGTCTGATCATGCATGAGTTTGCTTAAGGACAAGCAAAGTTTATGTGTGGGGTATTATGATATGCCCTAAATTATACATGTTTTCCTGCATAATAATATCCATATTATGGTACTAATCAAATAATAACCTTACAATTGATACTTAAAACGTTTATATTTTGTAATTGCACGTTATTCGGTGTTTAAAATATAAATCAAGATGAAATCTATCAAAAACACCAAGAATTCAAGCTTCTAGAAGGATCATTCCCGAGCTTTGACCCCCAAGAAGTCAAAATTGGTCAACAAGGAGTCAACCAGCAGCTAAAAGACAAAACTGGGCAGCAGGGGAGGGATGCACGGCCGTGTATCCCAATGCACGGGCGTGCATTACCCTCTCTTGCTCCCCACAGTTCCTAGTACACTGGCACTCGTACCCTATGATTCCCTAGGTGTTTGCACGCCCGTGCAATACAATGCACGGCCGTGCATTACTCAATCTGAGGCCTATAAAATAGGAGGCTTGGGTTCTTCATTCCACATACCAAAAGAAGAAGCAAAACACTATCCAGAGAGAGATTAGTTGGTAGTTAGAGTAGAGTAGAGAGTAGATAGGCTCCTCCTCTTTGTTCCGCAATATGGGAGCCTACGAAACTCAGCATTACACTAGTTAGTATGGCCATTCGTGGCTAAACTCTTTGTATTGCTAGGGTGAAGATAAAGTTTGGTGCATGTTAATGTTTGACATATTAATCTAGTGATATGTTTATGTCTTTAATTATTCGCTTTTAAAACCACCATTTGGTGGGATTTTATTATTGTCTAAATCCGTCTATATATTAGTGAGTGTTCTTGATTTTAAACTGTAAGATCGTAAAACTTTTTTAATCAAACTTCCTTTGAAACTTGTACGTCTTTATACAAGCAGAGATTGATAAGCCAAGGCTTGGTCAACGTTATTAAGGTCGTACATCTTTATGCGAACTTATTATGAGATCAAGAATTGGTGAACTCATGTTGGGAACGATACGTCTTTATACTCGGTCTCATTGTTACACCGCCTCCCGGTGAGCAAAGTATAATCACCTATTTATCAATAATATTAAGCATTTAAGTTCGATGTCTTAAACCAACTCGGAGATAACACCAAAGAGTTGAGGGTAAATGTTGTCCCTAACGGGAGACAATACTATTTTAATTTAAAGATTTTAATTCGTGAATCAAATGTCGTCAGGACGAGACTCGAGCGGTGACCCGGGTCACAAGTTTGAAGTAGTCATACCACTGGATTAGTCAACTTAACATTATCACGTACCAAGCGAATTTGAAGTCCAAAGCAATACTCTTCGTGACCTGACCATTTTCGAGATATTTACTTTTCTGCTATTTACAATTATGTTCGTTACATTTCTGTTATACACATCGCACACGTTTTTACTTTTCTGTTATTTACTTTACCGTCATTTACTTTTCTGTCGTTTACTTATCTGCTTCACAAGCACACAAAACTCACTCACTAATTAATCCGGCTAAAAGATAACAAAAGTTGAGTATTGGAACTCGACCGTGTCCATTGGTTCGATACTTGGTTCTTACCTAAACTATATAACGCTGCGATAGATACACTTGCCTATTTTGTGTGTTTTAAGTTTGAGTATTTATCATTTTATAAACTTAAAACTTGATCTTGTGAAACCATCAATTATATATATATATATATATATATATATATATATAACTTAATCACAAGCACGTCACCATCTCACTCTGAAGACAGAAATTAGAGAGTTTATTCATCCATCCAAGTGCGCTAACTTGGTGGAGATGATTGATTGGGCTCGAGAACGAGAGACAGAGCTTAAGAGGCAGGAAGAAGGATACGGGAAGAGAAAAAGAGAGAATTATCCATCTCCTGTTCCTCTTCAGAAAATTAAATTTAGAAATCCTGGAAGTGATTTCCCTCAAGGGAAAGAAATAAGAGACTAGAAAGTTTGTGGACGGAGACATCCTAGAGAGTGCCGGCTCAGGCCTCTCAATTATATGAAGTATAGGAAGACTGGACATCTGACACACCAGTGTATGAGTCCAGTTAAATTGTGCTACAACTGTTACAAGCCGTGACACTTCAGCAGGGAATGTCCTGAGCTACGATCTCAGAGTGAGAAGATGAAACACACTACTTTTATTTTATTATTTTATCATAGTTTAATTGCGAAAAATGGTCCCAGATTTTTCAAAACCTTGTCACTATAATGACAAAGGTATATTTTATTTATAAACATTGTTTTACATGTAATATTCTATTACACATAATCTAGGGATTTCTTGCTTCGACCGGCCTTGTCCTCAGGAAGCTTTATTCCATGTGCTTCTTTTCTGCAGTGTTTGGAAAACATTTTTGAATTAGCTTACGCTAAGTAAGTACACTGCAACGTTCATTTTATTATGAACCCTTTAAGTTCTTATTGTTGTTCAAGTTTCCCAGGCTCTCACCACCCCCGTGACCATCTCCGGACGTATCTCTAGTCACATCATTCATATATTTTATGGGTGTGCTAACCCCCTCTTGACCATCTTCGGACGTACCTCCGGTCTGAGTATTTTGTTCATTCATGGGGGTGTTAACCCCCTCCTGACCATCTTCGGACGTACCTCCGGTCAGAGTATTGGCAAGGTCCTTATACTCGTCAGTATAGACTCCTTGCATTTGTCATGAAGACTCAATTGCCACAAAGGCTCATTTATTTCTTAGCCCCGTAGGCTTTAATCTTTAGTTTTCTTCCTTATTATTGAGATCCACCTTATAGGCCGGGTATCTCTTTTCATTTAGGATCTTGAGTATCTTAGACTCACAGCCTCCCAAATGTATCAAGCATTGGCTTTTATTTCATGTATATGCTTGATTTATTTCCCAACTAGTCCTCACCTTAAAACTTCGTAACGGTTTCTCCATGATGCACTAAAAGGGTTTATATATAGGAAGCGTATCCACCACCCTTTTAACACTTCGTGAGTACTCCGTTATTCCATTTTAGGGTTTAGACTCGTTCCATCATACTCATTCATACTTGCACGTATTCATATTCATCATAAATAACATATTCATGTATTCAACTTTATCACATATTTATACTTATCATATATTGTAAACTAGGGTGATTATCCTTCCAGAGTAGTATCTCCAACAAAGATGTTCCCAGGAAAGAGTGACCGGTCCAGTAGGGATTTATACACCACTCTTTCCATAGACAAAACATTTCGTTTGTCAGATAACTTCATACTTGTCGGAAGATCGCCCGTTCGTTTACTATATTTTCATTACTGACTTTTAGTCTATACCCCTAAACATTCATAATGGTTTCACCATGAAGTACCAAGAGAATTATATATAGGAAGTACCAGCGGCGTATCCACCAACCCTTGGATACGTCGTGGCTACACCATTATTCCCGTTTAGTGTTTAGACTAACCCTTCATTATCCCATACCCCTGTCTTACACATATCATTTAGTCACATAATTCACATAATCATTGTCTAGGGTACGGGTCCAGTGCACTTACTTTAACCTAGGGTCGTTTCCTCGTTCCTCGCTTAAACGTCTCTCTGGATTCGAACCGCACTCGTAGCGTACCGCACTCACACTTTAACATGCAGCACCGGGTCTTCTAACTCACCTCAGATTGTATGGGTATGTTGTGGTGTTTGTGTGTGATGTTGTTGCAAGTGAATGGCCTCAAATGTCAATTTATTGTCAAATTTCTGAGCCCGTAACGGACCGTTACTGTTTTCTTGGCCTCCAAGCACTTTCTAAACACCTAACGGACCGTCACGGCCCATGACGGTCCGTCTTAGGGTGGGATGAGTGAGTGATACGTGGCGTAAAACGGTGTGTTTTCACGATTTTGCGGCGTGACAGACCGCCACAGCCGGTGATGGTCCGTTATGGCTTTTGACACCCGTTACGGACCGTTACACATGGTGACGGTTCGTTGTGACTCCATTTTCAAATTCTTCACGCCAAGGCACCCGTGTTTCATATATTATGGCCTATGTAACTCATTTTCTAGCCCGGGATATGCTTATGGGAAGTTTTGGGCTATTTCTGGTCGAACCGCCTTTCTATTTTCGCGTCCGGTTACGTTCTAGTGTCGCGTTTCTTAGCCGACACGTGTCCCAACTTATTTTAGGAGTTTAGGATGTTACAGAGGACCTGTGAAGGGTCAAGAGTGGTAGATAATGAAATCAAAAGGATCGATGCTCCGAAACCAAGAGGTATGGCTTTCCAGATCACGACCGAGGAAGCGAAAGATGTCCCTGACATCGTATCAGGTACCTTCCTCTTGAATTCCCTACCTGCTTGTGTTTAATTCCATATGGAAGCTAATCGATTATTTATTTCATTAAGATATGTAAATTCAAGAAACTTCAATAGAAGTAAGTTGGTTAAGGCATTAGAGGTTGAAATCATGAGTGATAGAAACTGCGTAGTGATCGAAATATGCCAAGATTGCCGACTACTGATAGAAGAAGAGGAATATCTCATCGATTTAATTCTGATGCCGATGCGAGAAATTCAACATGATCATTGGAATGGATTGGTTATCTTCGTATGCTGTGATGATTATATGAAATCAAAAGGTCTTGCGATTCACGACGTTTGAAGGAAAAGAAGTTAATGTAATTGGTAAACGAAGAAACCCGATTACATTGTGTACGATGGCTAAGATAAATAGCTACGTGAAATAAGTTCACCAAGCCGTCTTAGCCTATGTAGTTGATGTAAAGATGAAAGGGAAGGAACTAAGTCAAGCTCCAGTAGTGAATGAATTCCCCGAAGTATTTCTAGACGATCTTCCAGGTGCTCCACCTGAGAGAGATATCGAATTTAAAATCGATTTAATTCCTGAAGCTAAACCGGTGGCTAAGGCTCCGTGTAAGGCCCCAAACCTGGGAGGCCTTACAAGTTGGATTTACTTATTCACAAACAGTTCTTAAACTTGAATATCAAACAACGTAGCGGAAAATTTCATTCAAACGTAACATCAACATTGTTCAATCATGCGGAAGCATAAATATTGTCTAAAACATTCATTACATAACATAACGGGATGCCAGTCATCGTATCAGCCGGGTAACTCTTCTCGCTCGCCAAGCATCACCGTCCATCATCATTACCTTCCATTAACCTGAATGCGCGTACTAAAAGTCAGCTACGCTGGTGAGTTCTAGCTTTACATAAACCTTATCATGAACATTTTGCCAAAAAAAACGTAACATACATTTATTTAACAAAAGCGTACGTAAAACATGATATAACATAATATAACCTCATAACGTAACATCATAACATAACATCATCACATAAGTCAACATGAACCGAATCTGCGTCTTCTCGTAACCGTCAATTCCATACATCGTGGGTTGGTGGAGAAACCCCGAGGCACACCACCACTACGCCCTTCAACACCGTACTATCCCTCGGGCAGAGAAACCAAGGGCCCGATACCTCAAAGCCCTTCGAAACCAACCAGTACCTTAGGCACTGCTCCCTCGCGGGGAATAGTACCATCCATCGGGATCCCGGTAATCCCATGGGTGACCGTCGTCACCCCATCCTCAACCAGTTGTACAACCGTTAGCCAGCCACAAATGCCCCCCGTAAGGGTAAGGCCATACATGCATACCCTAGGAACTCGTGGCAGATTCGTTCATTTGTGACTTTCATAAAACCTTTACCTCATCTCAGTTAAAGCATTCGTACGTTTTATTAAACAAAACATCCTTTCATTCGTAAACCTTTCATAAACTTCATTTGGTAAAACATTTCATAAACATCATCTCGTAAACATCATTTCGTAAACATCATTTCGTGAACATCATTTCATAAACATCGTTTCGTAAACATCATTTTGTAAGTATGCACACCAGCCCAAAAATATAATTTAAAGCATTAAAAGAAGGGCTCTAGAACTTACCAGTCTATCGATACTCAACCCAAAGTCGATGCCTTATCTATTGCTTCAGCATATACCGATCTGCACATAATTCGAAGTGAGGATTCTATCATTTGCACTAGATTCGGCGACAAAACGTTACTAGCGACTCTTGAGAGTCGGCTGAGATAAATGCTAGCGACACTAGAGTGTCGGCCGAGAGTATCGGTAGGCACACCTGAGAGTTGGCTGGGTGAGTCGCCAGCCACACTCATAAGTGTCGCCTGAACTTGTGTTCAGGACTTCACGTTGTGCTAGGGAGCAGATTCTTAGCGTTTTCATTAGAGGGTCGATTCTCTCCATAGCCGACTCTCCTCTTCGTCTTCCTCGCTAAGAGTCGGCAAATTGCAGGTGCCGACTCTTGAGAGTCGGCTCAAGAATATTATCATTTCCAGGTCTGATTTTGATCCAAAACCTTAAATTTTTACGTCCAAAATGTTTGTCTAGCTTCCATGAAGCTAGATCTGAGCTTAAAACCATATTTCATGCGTAAATATTCCACTTTTTTGTTTAAAAACCCCATAAACCCTAAAACCCATTTTTCAAGAATAACCCAGATCTGAGGTCGATCCTTACCTCAAAACTCGTGATTCTTCATGTAGAAACGATCAAGGATGTTAGAGAAACAAGGTGAAGCAGAAATCAGAGCTTGGATGTTGCTCCTCAAGCTTTCTCTCTCTAGGGTTTGTGAATTTGGAAGAATGAGGAAGAAGATGATGAATCATGCCTTCATATACATGGGCTACATCGGCCCATTGGAGCCGAGCCCAAGCCCACTCCCTTCCCTTTCACCTCTTCTTTGATTAAATCCCGACCTCGTTTTCATGAACACATTGTCTTTCATTTTATTCTTTCTTGTAAATTTTGGGATGTTACACTTCGTATCGGTTAGCACCAACTGAAATGAAGGAGTTGATGACACAACTGCAAGATTTGTTAGACAAGGGATTCATACGTCCAAGTATATCCCCTTAGGGTACACCAATTCTATTCGTAAATAAGAAAGACGATAGTATGAGAATGTATATAGACTTCCATGAACTTAACAAATTAACTATCAAGAATAGGTACCCTTTACCTAGAATTGATTATTTGTTCGATTAGTTGCAAGGATCAAGTTGGTTTTCGAAGATCGACTTAAGATCCGGTTATCATCAAGTCAAGGTAAAAGAGAAAGATGTGCCTAAGATGGCATTCAGAACTCGTTATGCACACTATGAATTTGTGGTGATGCCTTTTGGAGTGAAAAATGCTCCGACAGTCTTCATGGACCTCATTAATAGAGTATGTCGGCTAATGTTAGATAAATTCGTTATTGTCTTCATTGATGACATCTTCATTTATTCAAGAAACGAAGGAGAACACGCACGACATATTCGTGAAGTACTTAGTACTATACAAAAGAGAAATTGTATGCAAAATTTTCAACATGTGCGTTCTGGTTGAGGGAAGTTCAATTTCTAGGCCATGTTGTAAATGCGGAAGGCATCTTAGTGGACCCAGCAAAGGTAGAGGCTGTGATGAAATGGTCTCCACCTAAGAATCCATCAGAAGTTAGAAGTTTATTGGTCTTAGCTGGCTATTATAGAAGGTTCATCCAAGACTTCTCCAGGATAGCCACCCATTAACTAAACTAACTAGGAAGAATTCAAGGTATGAATGGAATGCAGAACAAGAGAAAGCATTCTAGACATTAAAAGAAAAAATTGACACAAGCTCCGGTTCTGGCACTGCCAAAAGGAGTGGAAGATTTTGTGGTATATTCTGATGCCTCGAAACTTGGATTAGGGTGTGTTCTAATGCAAAGAGGAAAGGTGATAGCTTATGCCTCTCAACAGCTAAAGACACATGAAGTAAACTATCCAACCCATGATCTAGAATTAACTGCGGTGGTGTTCGCACTAAAGATCTAGATGTATTATCTGTATGGAACGAAGTGTACGATTTACACAGACCACAAAAGTCTCAAATATTTCTTAGACGAGAAATATTTAAATATGAGGCAACGAAGGTGGTTAGAACTGGTCAAGGACTACGATTGTGAGTTCTTATATCATCCCGGAAAGGCCAACGTAGTAGCCGATGCTCTGAACCGTAAGGGGGAGCATCATCTTATTCGGGTGAAAGCATATAAGTTAGTGCTCCAGATTTCATTAGTCAGCTTCAAGACGCGCAAATCGAAGGTGAGATGTCAAGAAATAAAGAATGGCTAGCCAGGAGAGATTTCTTGAAGAAAATGACTATAAAGTCAAGACTCGATTCGGTCGTATATGGATACTGTGATCAGGTGAGTTTAGACTTAAGATACTCGACGAAACTCATAAATCACGATACTCAGTTCATCCGGGTACTACGAAAATGTACTAAGATCTGCGAAAAGATTATTGGTGGCCCGGTATGAAATTTGATATCATGAAATATGTGGCTAAATGCTAGACTTGTTTGCAAGTTAAAGCAGAACATCAGAAGCCATATGGAAGATTACAACCACCAGAAGTCCTAGAATGGAAATGGGAACATCTTACTATGGTTTTCATAACCAAGCTACCCAAAACAGTTAGAGGTTATGATACTATTTGGGTGGTTGTAGACAGGCTAACTAAAAGTTCTCATTTCTTAGCAATACGGGAGACATAATCTTCAGAGAAATTAGCTAATTTATTCATTAAAGAGATTGTTTCCCGACATGGAGTGCCGGTCTCGATCGTCTCTGATCGAGATACTCGATTCACTTCAGGTTTCTGGAGAAAATTCCATTAAGAAATGGGAGCTAGATTATTAATCAGCACGGCATATCATCGTCAAACTGATGGTCAGAGTGAGAGGACAATACAAACTCTTGAATATATGTTGCGTGCTTGTATAATTGATTTTGGTGGAAGCTAGGATAATCATCTGCCGTTAGTAGAATTCTCATACAACAATAGCTACCATTCAAGTATTGGTATGCCACCTTAAGAGATGCTATACGGCAGAAATGTAGGACTCCCGTATGTTGGGGAGAAGTTGATCAAAAAGATTTGGAAGCAAAGAAATTGTTGAAGGTACAACTAAAAAACTTGACATGATCAAAGGTATTTTAAAGGTTGCATAAGATAGACAGAAGTCATACGCAGATAAGAGACGTAGACCAATAGAATTCCAAGAAGGAGATTATGTTTTGTTAAAAGTTTCTCCTTGGAAAGGTCTGATTCGATTCAAGAAACATGGCAAGCTAAGTCCACGATTCATCGGTCCTTTCAAAATCATCAAAAGGGTTGGAAAGGTGGCTTATCAACTATAGCTACCTGGAGATTTAAATAAGATACACAATACGTTTCACGTATCTTACTTAAGAAAGTGTTTAGCGGACGAAACTGCTCATATCCCGCTAGAAGAGATAGAGGTTGATGAAAAATTAACTTATGTCGAAGAACCTGTAAGAATCCTAGACATGAAAGAGAAGCAATTACATCACAAAACTATCAAACAAGTGTTAGTTCAATGGAAGAACAGAAAAGGGTCAGAGATTACCTGGGAAAACGAGGAAGAAATGAGGAAAACTTATCCTCAACTATTTATGGACTAATAGGTTTCGAGGACGAAACCAAATTTAAGGGGGGTATTTTTATAACATCCCAAATCCTAAAATAAGTATCGTCAAGTGTCGGCTAAAGCACGCAACGCTAGAATGTAACCGGACGCAAAAACAAAAAGACGGTCCGACCGGAAATAGCCCAAAACTTTGCATAAGCATATCTCGGACTAGAAAATGAGTTACGGAAGCCATAAAATATGAAATCGAGGTGCCTCGGCTAGAAGAATTTGAAAATAAGGCTATAACGGATCGTCATCATGTGTAACGGTCCGTCATGGGCGTCAAAAGCCATAGCGGACCGTCACAGGCCGTGACGGTCCGTCACGCCGCAAAATCATGAAAAGTCACCATTTTTGGCCACGTATCACTAACTCATCCCACCCAAAGGCCATGAAAGACCGTCATGGGCTGGTGTGACATCCGGCAATTTTCAGGTTATTTACCGTTAAACCTTAGAACGCGTTTGCAATTTAATTGTGTGTGTCTTAGACTTAATTTCAGTCAATTAGGTTATTATAAAGTCTAGCAAAGCCCTTCGTATGCATAGGTTTGCATTTCGTGAAATTTCAGAAATTTCGATACCGCGTATCGGTAAAATGTCCGTATTTAACGTTGGTGACGACCCGGTTAACCTTAAAAATATCAGTTTTGATGAAAATTATATAAACTGGTCTATATTATTGGATTATGTGTGAAATTTATGTGTTATGTGTTAAATATCGCTTTTGGCGATTTTCGTTGCGTTTTACCCGGTACAATCGCGTACCGGATGAGTTAAAATGAACTGTTAGTAAAAAGGGTGCTTAAATGATGGATTATTACATGTAAAATGATGGATAAGTTAGGTCTGATTATATGGCTGTAAAAAGATTATATTTTATGTTAAAAATCCATATTTTTAATAAATTATATGATCCTTGGTGTTTTGATGCTTTTGGATAACATTTTAGGCATGACTAGTCGTAAAATCGGTGTTTTTCGCCTTGAAAAATGAATGCTAGTTAGGTCTGATTTCAAACAGCAAATTAAACTTATTTTATGACATATTTTCAGCTAATAATGTATATGATGAGTTAGTGTTATGACCCATGTGTTTACTTATGTGGTATGATGTTTCGGTTATCGCATATGTGCTAGAAATTGCCATGTATTGGTACTTTACGTCAAAATAATGAAAGATTGTTTTGTTTGATGAAATATATTTTATTAAGTATATTTTGATGATATATGATGTTATATGAACTCATGCATTAGAAATTTGGAAGTTTGTTCCTTAAAAGTTAGTCGTTTTGCTTGAAAAGTGCTTATGTGCAAATATTGTGATTTTAGTGTTTTCACATGTGATTTAGAACTCATAAGCATATGTATGAGTAGATATATATATGTTACTAGTTTCATACTTTCATGTTGATCGTTGTTAGGTAATAACACTTGAAGTCTTCGTATGTGTGTATGATACACCATTTTTCGTTAAAAACATAACCGCGTGTCGAAGTCACCAACGGGTCGTTCAAATAAATATTTTCTTAAAAATATTACAAGTCTAAGTAGGTTGGGTGAACAACTTGCTAGTAAGACGTGAGTTTCAATTAGTAATGTACCCCTCATGTTTAGGGCACCGTTAGCGTTCGTGGGCGTATTTTTGCTAACACTCGTTTTTCCGCCGTTCGTTATCAAGGTGAGTTTTCACGGCCCCTTTTTAAACTATTTTGTTGCTTTATAAACTATGGGGGAAGAACATGCTTTCGTTCGTTTATCATGATACTGGACTTACGTTATGTGTTCGTTTGATGGTCTCGAGTAAGGGCTTTCGTTATGTGTTCATGTATGTCGTTCATGAATAGCCCCGCCGTTATAATCATTAGCCTCGTGTAGGCCGCAAGGTGTGTTGATAGATCTATTTGGGACTGACTGCCCACTCTCGTGATCAGTAGCGCTGATCGGTCGTTCGTACGAGAGAATATATTTTGAAAGGATTCGTGGGGATATGTTGTATTCGTGTCTCGGTTTGATTATAAGCTCTAGGTACTGTCATCATGTTGTATTCCTTGCAAGCTTATGACATATCACATGTTTGTCCAAGTTACTTGATAATTCGTTAAATTCGTTTATGTTATCGTTAAACCCGTGAAACTCGCTCAACTTTATGTTGATGTTTTTAAGCATGTTTTTCAGGTACTTAGATGCTCTCGCGCGGTTATGAAAACGGGCTTTTGGGCAAACGCTTGCATCGGATTTCTGTTGGGACATTTTAAACTTTATTTTGGATCCTCGTGTGTTGGATCATTAAAACTCGTGTTTTAAATTTTAATGCTTTCAAGTTTGGATAATTGTAAGACTTATCTTTTATCTCGTTGAACATTTCCGATGTTTTAAATTAAATGTGTTTGCTTATTATCATTGGGCTCCAACTTATGTGACCACCATGCTTACGTCTCGTTTCCGCTGCGAATCGTCGTTTTCGGGGTGTGACAGCTGGGACGGTCCGTTAGGTGGTCAGAAAGTGCTTGGAGGCCAAGAAAACTGTAACGGACCGTCACCGGCGGTAACGGTCCGTCACGGACTCAGAATTTTGCCTATAAATTGATGTTTGAGGCCGTTTAAATGGAAAAAAACACACACAAACACCATAAATCACACACACACTCTGAAGAAGAATTAATGAGCTATTGTGACGCGTTAAAGTACGAGTGTGGTATGCTGCAAGTGTGGTTCGTATTCAGAGGAAGGCTTAGGCAAGGAACGAGCATAGGAAACGACCCGAGGTTATTTACGTACACTGGACCCGTACCTTAGACATGATTATGTGAATTATGTGATTAAATGTTACGTGTTATGTGTAAGACTAAAGTATGAGGTATCAAGGGATCACTCTAAACACTAAACTGGAATAATGGAGTAGTCATGGTGTATTAAAGGGGTGGTGGATATGCCGCTGGTACTTCCTATATATAAATCTCTTTGATGCTTCATTGTGAAACCATTATGAATGTTTAGGGGTTAAACTTAAAGACAGTGACGGAAATATTATGGTTTCATAACGAATTGGTGATCTTCCAACCAGTATGTAGTTATCTGACAAACAGAATGTTCTGTGTAAGGAAAGAGTGGTGTATAAATCCCTCCTGGACCCGTCATTATTTCCTTAGAACGTCTCTGTTGGAGGTACTACTCTGGGAGGATAATTACCCTAGTTTACAAAGTGTGATAAGTATGAATACATGATAAAGATGAATATGAATACATGAATGCATGATGAATATGAATACATGAATGCATGATGATACATTTCAATATAAATGAGTATGATGGAACGAGTCTAAACCCTAAAATGGAATAACAGAGTAATCAAGAAGTATTAAAGGGGTAGTGGATACGCTGCTGGTACTTCCTATATATAAACCCTTTTAGTGCATCGTGGAGAAACTGTTACGAAGTTTTAAGGTGAGGACTGGTTGGGAACAAATCAAGCATATACGTGAAATGAAAACAAATGCTTGATACATTTGGGAGGTTGTGAGTCTAAGAAACTCAAGGTCCCAAATGAAAAGAGATACCCGGCCTCTAAAGGTGGATCTCAGTAAATAAGAAGAGAACTAAAAGATCAAAGCCTACGGGGAAGATCTAAAGGATGAATGAGTCTTCATGAGGAGATTAACACACCCATAAAATATACGAATGACGTGACCTGAGGTACGTCCGGAGATGGTCACGGGGGCGCCGAGAGTCCAAGAAACTTGAATAAAAAGAACCTAAAGGGTTCATAATAAAACGAATGATGCAGTGTACTTACTTAGCGTAAGCTAATTCAAAATGTTTTTCAAACACTGCAGGGAAGAAGCACGTGGAATAAAGCTTCCTGTGGGCAAGGTCAGACGGAGTGAAGCATCCCTAGATCTTATGTAACAGAATATTGTAAATGTAAAACAATATTATAATAAAATGTACCTGCGTCACTTTATGTGGCAAGATTTTGTTAAACTGGGACCGTTTCCGCAATTTAACTCTGATAAAATAATAAAGTAAAAGTAGGGTGTTTCACCGTTCCTTCAGTTTTGTTTCGTTTCCTTTCATCGCCCTTACGACTCATCGGTCGATATGGTAATAGAATTGCCATTATGACTCATCGGTCGATAAGTTAATACCAATGCCCTTACGACTCATAGGTCGGTAAGGTAATATCCCCGCCCTTATGACTCATAGATCGATAAGGTAATAACATTCGCCATTCATGGGTCACGTTAACCCCGAGTGATTGTCGTCACCCCTTCGCCAGTTGCCAACCGTTATACCCATTGATAGGCCACATAGGCGCTACCCCCATTATACTTATAGCTCAAACGAGCCATAAGACTGGGGACTTACATCCCCAGACTTCGTTCGTCAATTCGTTCGTTTAACAGATTAGATATGTAATGACTTCTTTAAAAAATTTGCCCATTTCTTTCGTAAAACGTTCCATTCATTCGCAAAACCCTTTTCATTAATTTAAAACCATTCCTTTATAACATTCCATTTCGTAAACGTTCTTTTTTCATACATCGTTTCTTTTGTAAACCGTTCATATGTAAACCTTATATCTCATTTCATTTCATTTCATAAACATTCGTTAAGTATGCACATCACCCTAGAAACAAGTAAATAGGGATTATTGACTCACCTGATCATTCGTAACTAAACCTGAATCAGACGTTTAACTGGTTCTAACTTGCTAACCGATCTGCATATAAGTCAACATGCGAATTCTATCATTTAACTAGTGTTGCCTATCAGTGTCGCCAGGCACACTATCAGTGTCATCAGAACTTTCGTTTCGGACTTAGTGTCGTGTGACACAGTGTCGTTCCTATAGTGTTGCCACGTTAGTGTCGCCACACCATAGTATCGTCTCTTATAGTGTCTCCTTAAGGACTTACTGTCGTCCTTTTGTGTCGTCAATATTAGTGTTGCCAATGGCATTGGCGACACTACTAGTGTCGTTAGGGGAATAATACTTATCCCAATCATTGAAAACCTTGGGGACGATGCCACCCATTAGTGTCGCCACACGTCAGTGTCGTCCCTTCAGGTCTCATCTTCTTCAAGTGGCCGCGACTAGTGTTGCCACATGAGATAGTGTCGCCACTTGAAAAATCTTCATTTTCTTGCTCGTTTTTACCCCAAGTTCGTAAATTTTTACATCCAGATCGCTTTTTTTAACTCCCATAAGCTCAGATCTGGGCTTTATACCCCATTTTACATGTAAAAGCCACGTCTTTTAAGATCAAAACCCTATTTTTTCACCAAAACCCATTTAGACTAAAAATAGAGGTTTTAGGTTGGATTCTTACCTCAAAGATGATGTTTCCTTCTTCACTAACACTGGAGAGAAGCTTTGGAGTAGATCTTGGAGCAAAATATCCAACTTCTTAACTTTCCCTCTCTAGGATTCTCTCTCTCTCTAGACGATTTTGTGTGTAAGTAAGGAATGAGGCTGATTAGGGGCTGCATTAGGGTTTATCCTTTCCCCATGAACCCTCTTGGGCCAAGCTGTAGGATCGGTGAATACAATATGGTTCTATTCTAGTTGAGATTGGCGAAAACAATCACAACTAAGCAATGTAAACAAGTAAACAAGAAGAATACTGATAAATGCAATTTGTATTAAGCTTCAAAGATTACAAGATTACAGAGAAAACTCTTAAGAAAAAAGCACTGGTATACAATGACTCTAAGTACTACTTATATAGTAACTTAGAATCAAGACAGACCCTTGATTCTAAGGATCAGATCTAACACAAGCCGTTGATCTTGTATTGAAGCTATTCTACAAGTAACGACAATAAAACTACAAAAGTTATCTTTACTCAAACATCTTCTTAGGCATCATTGCTTGAGTCCTTGGAAGAAGAGCGTCGTTGTCTTTTATTGTCTTGCACCAGTAACATTCTTTCTGCGTGGAGTGTGTCAGTGTTGCAGCAGAAAGTTGTCAGTGGTAATGGTTGCTTTATCGAAGCCAGTCAGCTGCAACGTTTGATCTTCAGTGGGAATGGGTATCAGCAGCAATGTTGTCTATCAGTAGCAAGACACAACTGTCCACAGCTACTGACGATTTGCCTATCAGCAGTAACTTTGGTCTTCAGCAGATAAGGCTATCCGCAGCAGATTTGTTCTTCAGCAGAAGAACAAGTATCCGCTGTAGATAAGCTTATCCGCAACAGTTTGTACTTAGAGAATTTTGTAGCCATCGGTCTTTATTTCTACAAACTCCCCCTGGACTGATGCTACCAAAACTCTTTTACTGTTTTTGCTGCTGAAGCTTTTCCATGTTGTAGACTATCCTTTCTACCTCATAACCTCTTGGGTCCTGGCTGGGATTGTTTAAAGGAAGCTCAGATAGAGTCTTTATATCTTTGCTTGGCATTTTGAAGATGGCCTTGCTTGAACATATCATCTTCTGTCCTTTAACATCAATCAGGATAAACTCGTTGGTATCAGCCTTGAAGGACCAACTGGTGAATGGAGAATGGGTTTGAAGAGGTTGAGCATCAATGATTACATCTTTACTAGGGTTGAAGTGATGTTTGATCACTAGCAAAAGATGTCTCCCACCTTCATTCTCTGGCTTATGGGCTTCACCCAACTCCATCATTTTTCTTAGATCTGAGTCTGGGAGTTGCAGTACCTCATCAACAGATTTATGGACTGATCTTTTTAGTTCTTCCTTTCCCCTGAAAACTTCAAACCATTTATCTTGACTGCTATAGAACCAGACAATTATTTCTCTTGAGTCTTCTGGTGTGATGGTAGGTTTGGTTTTCTTCTTGGAAGGCTGCTGATGAGAAGGAGCTGGGTGGAAGGATTTGGACTTTGTGGGTGGAGAGGAGGGAGGTCTAGGATTGATAGTGGAAGGTTTTTGAATGGAGGAAGTGGTGTATGAGGGAGAAGGCTTGGGTTTCTTTTGTTTCCATTCATCTTCTTGATTAATTTCCCTCTTCTTTGAGCCTTTTTTCCCCAGTCTTTCTTCCTCTTCCTTCTTGACTTTAAAGTAAAGGGCTTGCAGGTTCATGAAACTCATGGGACCCAGCCTTTTTCCACTCTCTCCTCTAGCCTTTAGGAAGTCAATCATGACCTTCCTTTCTTCATGGGTTCTTCTGTTAAAGGTAATGGTCTTCTTGGATTTTTGTTTGGCTTTTTCTTCTTCTTCAGCCCTTTTCTTAGTTGCCAATTGACCTTGCTAACTCATGAAGGCTCTGTAGATTTCTTTATTTGATAGTTTCTCAAGGTAGTCTGCATCCTCACCTTGAGAAATCAGAGCCTTTATCCACTCCTCTCTCATTTCTTTGGCTAGTTCAGAATCAATTATTCTGAACTTAGCCTCTTCCTTTTTCTTATTCTCTCTTTTTTCTTCTTCTTTATTGAATTATTCCTATAGTTGAAGATCTAGAGCTTCATCTTCTTGAATTTGAGAAGCTGTAGGAATCTTAACTTTCAGATCATCCGGTTGCTTAGCATAGAGGAGGATATGTTGTTCTCTAAGGAGTATGGCAGTTTTTCTTTCTTGTGCTTTTCTTAATTCAGTCATCTCCTCTTCTTCTCTTCTTCTTCTTCTTTCCTCCTTTTCCTTCTTCTCTTTCAATAACCTTTCTTCATCTTCTTCTGTCATAGGTCTCTTCCCCTTGTCTTTGCTGGATGCCTCTGCTTCAGCTTCATGGACCACAACAGCAGATGTAAGAGATGCTGTTGGGATCTCAGCTTCAGCTTCATTGGCATTTTGTGGAATGGACAAGGGAAGGACACTTTCTTCATCTTCTTCCCATTCAAGACATGTCACTGCTTTCCATTCTTTCTTCATCTTTTCCTTTTCTCTTCTTCTGGATTCTTCTGCTGTTTTTAATCTGACAGTTGGAGAGGAAAGAAAGGATAGGTCTGAGTCAGAGTTGGAGTCATCCATTGCAAGTCGTCCTTCCTTTTCAAGCTTAGCTTTGATGGTTTTTATCATTGCTTAACTCTGTAAGGAATTTACATTGCATATGTGTGTTCTGAGCTCTAAGACCTTGTGCAGGAAGTCTGAATTTAAGAGTAGGATCTCATTGATGTTGATTGAGAGAGATGATCCATTACTTAGGAAGAATGTGAAGTCAGAAGACCCATTGTTTGACCATCCTAGCACTTCCAAGTCACTGACCACTGTGTTGTAGAGAAATCTTCTCCAACATAGAACTTCTTCTTCTGTTAAAGCACTGTTCCTAATCAAGGCAAGTCTTGGAGCCAGTCTTTGTTCTGATGTTGTTGAAGATTCTGCATGGTGTTTAGGATAGGCCACCCTGTTTACTTCTTCTAAGAGCCTTTCAAACCAGGGAAGATTATCCTCCATCAAGATGTAGAACCTGTCGATTGCAAGTTCTGTTGAGAGATCTGTAGAGTTGTTGGTGCAGCTGGATAGGTACAGTTCAAGCACTTGGAGTGGATTTAGTGCATTCCAGTTCGGCTCTTCTACCCCACTGAACTCCTTTCCAATCCAGAATCTCTCAGTTGAACCATCATACCCCCAAGCTAGTATGGAGTCAAATTCTAGCTTATTTGAAGATAGTGTGAATTGAGGGGCAATGGTCTGTCTTGATATGGCTGCAGCAGTGGGAAGTATGCTGAATGATGAAGGTGTGCCTTCACTTTGACTTTCATTCTTTAACACCTCATCAACAGCTCAGACAACTAACTTCCAATCCTCAGTGATATCTTCTTCTTAATCTACTGAGTCTGGCAAGTCATGAATTTGAACGAAAGCAGGTCTGAATAGAGAACTTTGAAAGGGTGTCTGCTCTTGTATCCATTCGTCGAGGCTGCCAGCATCGTCTTCCACAGCAACTATCTCCCCCTTTTTGGTTGCATCAGTGCACAGAGTCTGGTCAGTTTGAGTGCCCACTGAGACAAGGGAGGGAGTAGTCACTGGAGGGCATTGATGGGCTTCATGCATAGAGACTTGGTGCCTTAGTTTTAACACTTCAGCCTCTAGCATTTCCACCCTTGCCGTCAATTCCAAGTTATGAAGTTTCAGTCTATCCTCATCCACAGTTGTGGAATCCTTGGATCCATATGGGGCCTTAGGCCTAGCCTCTGCATCCCCATCACCCTGGTTTTCTTGGCACCTGGGATTCCTCTCAGTGAAGAGTGTTTCAAAGGAAACATCCTCACTGTGAGTTGCCGTGGTTAGGGTCTTAATGATGTTATCACTGTCCTCTTGATCAGTTGATGTACCAGGAGTAATGACAGCCCTTTCCACATTCACTCTATCAGTACTTCCAGAGTGAACCTTCTTGGGTGAAGAACTTGGGTTAGGTGCACTAGCAGCCAAGTCAATCAATACCTCCGAGATAGTGGTTGTTGGAGAAGGTATATCATCTTGACAAGGTGCCTCTACACTTAAATTCGGAGAAGAAAAATAATGGAATGGCTCAGTGGGTTGTTCTATGGATCCGGGATGTGATCCTGATCCTAATAGAGAAGCTTCCAAGGAAGTCTCTCTAATAATGTCGCTATCCCTTTTGATATTCTCATCAGAATTTTGGGATTCTGAAATGAGGGCTTTTAGGTTGGGATTGGGCCTTTGAGACAAGAAGAGAATGAGTCTTCTTGCTCCTCTTTCTAGTGTATTTTGCTGCAATTGGGGCCCTTTGTTCCAGTTGAATGATAACATCCAACACAGGTGTATGTAATTTATGTGCCTGTGCATCCTTAGTAGTATGCACAGGGGTTCGAACAGTGGAAGCAGATTGTTGTTCAGGATGTGAAGAGGAGGGTGTGGGATCAGTATCAGCTGGGATTGCTGAACTGTCACCCTAGGTACTTTGTATGTTCATCATTGTAGATAAAAATGGAACATTGACCCCTGAGAACTTTTTGGAAACAGTTCTCATACTTTGAAAAATGTTATTTTTATGACCCAGCATAAGATAGATTTTTGCAGGTTTTGAAAGCTCTTTTAATTCATTGTTAAAAACCTCATGCAAGAACCTTGGGTACATATAAAATTGCTGCTTTGCACACCCTCTTGAAGGTTGTATCTTAAACCTTCAAAAATGAGATGTGCAAAGTTGAATCCTTGGCCAGTAACCATACCGTGAACAGAAGAGGCAAGTGTAGAGCTCACTTGATGCCATCCACTTCTCTTCTGAGATATGCATTGTAGAAGAATGTGGCATAGACACTTCCATGGGGGGCCCATCAGTGCCTTCTCTATTGTGTACTCATTCTGATTTCCAGTGTACCCTATGGATACAAAGGTCCTCATATAGACTTCTTTTGAGTATGAAATGGCGACCCCCTCGTCTTGAAGCTTGAGGTGTTTGCGGAGAGTAGCATCAGAGATGGTGATTTCTTTGCCATCTGGGCTTTGATATGGGGTATCCCCTGTTCAGTAGAGAAGACGGCAGATTTCCAGAAATCTTCCATGTGAGGAATGTAAATGGGTGGGTTGACGGTTAGGGCAAAATATATATTTGATCGACAAAGGAAATCGATCATATCATCGAACCCCTCGGACTTCTTCCCTTTTATTAAGTATGTTGTGAGGTTGTGGTACGGAGAAAACTTATCATCGTGACGGTTTATGTCTACCTCTGCCATTTGTTGGGTTTGGAGGGAAGGATGAAGGTTTTGAAAGGTGGTTAAGTATGGAAGGCTTTGAATGCTTATCGAGGTTTGAGAGAAAATGATAAGGGTTAGGTTGAAATTGAATGTGAAGAGGTTATGGAGAAATTGATTTGAGTTATAACGACAGAGGAGGGAAAAAGCAAACTTACTTGTACAGTACAACCTCATTCACTTTTTACTATTACAGCTGTAATACACTATAGCAGTCATGGTAAAGACTGAAGATAATTTTTACAGCGGGTAAAAGTTAATTTAGACTTATTTTTACCCATCAGCAGCAAACTTGGTTATTGCGGATGGTTAAGCCTATCCGCTGCAAACTTGGTTGCGGCGGATGGTTAAGTCTGTCAGCAGCAAACTCAATTGCTGCTGATGGATGCAATGATCTGCAGCAAGGATATTGTTGCTGACAGCCTTAAAGCTATCCGCTGGAAACTTGTTCCTGCTGATAACTTAAAGCAGTCAGTGGCAAATTCTTTGCTGCTGATGGATGCAATAATCTGCAGCAAGGATGTTGCTGCTGACAGCCTTAAAGTTATCCGCAGGAAACTTGTTCCTGCTGATAACTTAAAGTAGTCAGTGGCAAAATATTTGCTGCTGATGATTAAACATGTCAGCAGCAAGAAATGGATGCTGCTGACTTATAACTTTTATTTATAACAAAAGACAAACACATTTACAAAAACAAAATTTTAGAGACATATTTTAATCAAAGTTCATCATACCAATAGATTCAACTAAATATCTAAATCTAGCTTCATCAAAAGTTTTTGTAAACAAATCAACATATTGCTCATTGGTATGAACTTTGGTTAAAATAATTCTCATTTTCTCAGCTTGATCTCTTATGAAGTGATACATGATGTCAATGTGTTTTGTCTTGGAGTGCTGCACCAGATTGTTTGTGATTGATATAGCACTCATGTTGTCAATGTGAATTGGAGTTGCCATGAAAGTCATCCCATAATTCAGCATTTGATTTTGTATCCAGATGACTTGTGCACAGCAACTTGAAGCTGCAATGTATTCTGCTTCTGCTGTAGAAGTTGAAACACATGTTTGCTTCTTGCACTGCCATGAGATCAGTCTCCCTCCTAGAAACTGACATCCCCCTGATGTGGACTTTTTGTCCAAGTTGCATCCCCCATAATCACTGTCGGTGTATGTATACAGATTGAACTTATCATTTTTAGAGTACCATAGCCCAAGTCTTAGGGCTCCCTTTAGGTATCTAAAAATTCTCTTGACAGCTTGAAGATGTGAAATCTTTGGAGCTGCTTGGAATCTTGCACAGAGACATACTGCAAACATGATATCTGGCCTTGAGGCAGTGAGATACATGAGAGACCCTATCATTGCACGGTACTGATGTTGATCAGTGTCTTAACCATCTATGTCTTGAGTCAGCTGATGGTGTACTTGCATAGGGGTTCTTGTAGTAGAGCAGTCAGCCATCTTGAATCTTTCCAGAATGCTCTTGACATATTTGGATTGGCTGATGAAGATTCCATATGGAACTTGTTTGACTTGAAGACCTAGAAAGAAATTTAGTTAACCCATTGAACTCATTTCAAACTTTGAGTGCATCAGGATCTCAAAGTCTTTACACAACTTCTTCCTTGTTGATCCAAAGATGATATCATCTACGTAGATTTGTACCAGTAAGATTTCTCCCCCTTCATCTTTGATAAACAAGGTCTGGTCAATGGCACCTCTTCTGAAGTTGTTGCTTAGTAGATATCCAGACAAAGTTTCATACCAGGCTCTTGGGGCTTGATGTAAGCCATACAGAGCTTTGTCTAGTTTGAACACTTGGTTAGGATGTGCAGGATCTACAAAGCCTGGAGGCTGTTTGAAATATACTTCTTCACCAATCTTCCGATACAGAAAGGCACTCTTTACATCCATTTGATAGACCATGAAATTCTTGGATACAGCAAATGCAAGGAAGATTCTGATGGCCTCCAGCCTGGCAACAGGAGCAAAAACTTCATCATAGTCAATTCCCTCTTCCTGAGTGTAGCCTTGAGCTACAAGTCTGGCTTTTTTCTTGACTACAATGCCTCTCTCATCTTGCTTCTTCCTGAATACCCATCTTGTGCCAATGGCAGATTGACCAGGTGGAAGATCAACAAGTTTCCAGACATCCTGTCTCTTGAATTGCAGCAACTCTTCCTGCATTGCCTCAATCCAACTGTTGTGTTTCAGAGATTCATCTATCTTCTTGGGTTCCACCTGAGATAGAAAACATGAAAACAAACATATATTGGCCTCATGAGATTTGCTTCTTGTTAGAACTCCTTGGTTAACTTGGCCAATAATATTTTCTAAAGGATGTTCCTTGTTGATCCTTTATGCTGGTACCACCTCCAGCTGTATCCTTTGCTCAAGATTGCATTGATTTTGATCAGGGATTTCTTCATTCATGGTTGAAGAGTCTTCAATATCAACAGCTACATCAGTATTATCAGCAATAGTATTTGCAGCACCTACAGCATTTGCCAAAGAGTCTTCATTCAAATTTTCATTTTCAGACAGGCTTCTGCTGGTGACATTGGAGAGTGTGGTTCTGGCTTCACTTGCTTCAATGGCTTCCATAACAGATGGAGGATTAATGGATGGTCTTCTCAGACTGATAGAAGATTTAGGGAAATCCAGTCTGTAGTCAGAGGAGAAAGTGGAAGCAGGTGCTTGAGAAGAGGTAGACTCCATATTTGAGAAGATGAGAGGCTTAAATATTTGGGTGAAGGATTCTATGTTAAAGAGCCAGTTTGGGCCTTTTCCCTGTTCACAGACAATGTGTTCTCTACATTCCACATTGGCTGATTCCACAATTCTTATCCTTGAGTTGAATACTCTGTAGGCCTTGGATTGAGAGGAATAGCCCACAAAATATCCTTCATCAGATTTGGCACCAAACTTAGGAAGAACCCCATGTGTGATCGCATGGACATCCAAAAGGTTTTAGAAATCCAATGTAGGGAACTCTTTGGAACCATAGTTCATAAGGTATCTTGTTGAGAGGCTTGACTATGAGAACTCTATTTTTCACATAGCAGGCTGTGCTTACTGCTTCTGCCCAGAATGTGAGAGGTAGTTTTGAGTCAACCAACATAGATCTTGCTGACTCGATTAGAGTTCTGTTTCTTCTTTCAGCAACTCCATTTTGTTGAGGAGTTCTTGGAGCACTGTATTGCCTTTCTATTCCCTTGCTCTCACAGAAATAGTTCAAAGTGTGGTTCTTGAACTATGTGCCCTGATCACACCTTATTATCTTTACATTCTGATTGCTTTGATTCTCTACCCTAAGGATGTAGGATTTGAGAATTTCAACAGTTTCATCTTTTGTTCTCAAAAAGTATACCCTTGAGAATCTGGTGTAGTCATCAGTTATCACCAGATAGTATGACTTCTTTCCCATTGACATAATATTTGTAGGACCAAAGAGATCCATATGCAACAGCTGTAGTGGAGTATCATTTGTATTCAAAGTCTTGGTTTTGAAGAATTCTTGTGTTGCTTCCCCTTCAAATAAGCAATGCAATGATCTTCTAGCTGGAATTCTTTATTAAGAAGCTTTGGAGTAGATCTTGGAGCAAAATATCCAACTTCTTAACTTTCCCTCTCTAGGATTCTCTCTCTCTCTCTCTATACGATTTTGTGTGTAAGTAAGGAATGAGGCTGATTAGGGGCTGCATTAGGGTTTATCCCTTCCCCATGAACCCTCTTGGGCCAAGCCCATCCCTTCACAAGCCCACTCTCCTTGCCTTTCTTTCCCCTGACCCATTTTACAAGGGTCGGGTTTTCAGGATGTTACACGTCTACCCACCTTATAAGAGACCACATATTCTTGCTTTCTTGAACTCTCTCCTAGAGAGAGAAAGAAACCAGTTGGGGAGCTCTTTTTAGGGCACCCCAGTTGGGTATCCATGTACCGGTTTTAACTTTTAAAACTGTTTTTAATTAATCATATTAATAATCAAATTAGATGTGCATGAGCGGAAGCGAGTGTACATGTTAACGGTTCCAAATCGGAATCCCGTCAGTGATCCGATTACACGCGTATAAACAATAAATAGAAATCCATCCATGGCGGGTTAAATATTATACCTTTGACGATTCCCGGAATATTCACACCTTGATTCAACGAGCTTCCTGCCGGTGACTTGATCACGAAAACCCGCAAACTCAAATACCCGTCTTACGAGATTAGCGCAAAACAGATCCATGTAACACATCCGGTTCACGCTAGAGCTCACATGGCAGCAGGGTTCAGTGCTGGCGCACAACGGAGGTGCGGCGGTGGTGTGCGACAGCTTGCGGCGACAGGGATGGTGTCACGGTAGGTGATCGACGACGAAGGGGGGTCGGTTTGGGTCTTGCACAAATAAGGATGCAGGCAAAAACTGGATTAGGGTTTTTAGTTAAGGATGTATTTATAAAAATTTTAATTACAAATCAGACCCCTTGGGAATTAACCCTTAATTTCCTTGGCAATTAACTCTTAATTACTTTTAATCCTCGCGCCTTACTAATTACAAATAATCAGTAAGTCTCAATAGATTAACGTTTAACTCTTAAACATTTAAACCTTTCGTCCTTTAATTATTTCTCTAAATAATGAATCACTGAATTAAACCTCTTAAATATTTATCCACCAAATATAAAACCGTGTTTCCTGAACCATAATGTTTACAACTAAACATTATTAATTGCTTGTTGTCCAAAGTGTAACTCTTTGGATCGTACCTCGATATTAACGTTGATATTATCGATGATTGGACATCTAATATCCAACAATCTCTCACTTGGACGATTCATCGATTAATCGCTTCAACGTATACAGTGGTGGACACCTAGCTGCATCTCACTGCCCCTTGCAAGGAATGATGTATTACCATCGTCAACTATTTTCTTGTGTTCAAGTAACCCTTACTTAACCAATTACAATAGTCATGGTAAACATATCTATTTATCATTTCTGTTTAGTGCATTCGTTAATCATGAGACATGGATACTAATCATTTCGTATATGTTGTTCAACTATTCTTGTTCTTGTCTCTCATTCAAAGTGGTCTAGACAAACAACTCGTAGTTTAAGCGTGGCCACGCGTTTTACACCAGTTCGAATTAACGAGGGCGCCAGAATGTCAACTCCTAATCAAAGGAGAACATAATTCCTTTGGCCACATACAACTCCCACTTAACTTCAGATTTATTCCCATTCATACCCTTATTACTGTCTTTCACGGAATAGCGTTAGATATGGTCAAAGAACAAACTTTAGTCAAAGTTAGTTTAAATATGTGCCTCGGGTCGAAGGACCTTTAGATCTTACCATATTCAAAACTTCTTAAGACATCGATCCATGACGATAGTTTTGAAACGAGTTATGTCCAATATTCATTCTCTAATGAATATCTATGAACTTGGTCTCCAACTCTTTGGACTTTCATTCCAAATGAACCAACCATCTGATTCACAATAGTCTTGATTTGATTTTATTCCCATAAAATCAATCGACCACGGAAATTTAGAATAATCTTTTATTCAAGGATCCTAAAAGTACTAAAAACTCAAACTCAGTTACATGATGATCTTGGTATTAATAGTTAATATCCAAGTCATTCTAATGTAACTGTAACCATTCAAGCAGAAACTCCAAATACTAATGGATCCACTTTCTTGTTTGATGATCCAGATCAAGCATGTGTTTTAACTCTTAAGACTCTGATATGGTTCAACGGGCGTGTCAAACTAGGACCCAGTCTTCATTGCTTAATGTGTCTCCAAGTTTCATGATCTTGTTAATGAAACTTATTAGGAAAACCCTTTGGAACTCTTTTCAACTCTTAGAAGCTATCTGAACTATTTCAGAATACCGCCTTCTAATGTTTCCAAACAACAATATCTCTAAGAAAACCCTTGGGAACTCTTTCCAATTCTTAGAAGCTATCTCAACTTTTTCAGAATACCGCTTTCTAATGTTTCCAAACTACAACATCTCATGTTGCAACGCATTTACCAATGGAACTCTTTCATTGGTAACTTTGATAGTCTTATGGTGCATTTAACCATTCTTAATGATTACCTTTTGGTGTTCCTATCTTAACCCTTAAGATAGGTGTCTTTGACGGCTATGTCATCATAACCTTTACGATCTTATCCCAAGAACTCTTCTTGTTAGTCAAAACACTTCATCATAACTCTTTATGATGTTTACCAACTTATGTTTCTCAAGCATTTCATTTTATTCTGATATACTTGATATCAAATTCTTTCATCACATGAAAGTATTGACGTAACTAATTATCTCTTAGATGAACCCAAATGAACTCTTTCATTTTCATCTTGTCATAATATAATATTGGACTAGAGATAATGTTAGTAATTTATCTTTATTTCCTTGTCTCACAAAGCTTTAAGATAATCTTACTAATGTCAATGGATTGCTATGATTCTTACTTCTTTAAGATAATCTTACTAATGTCAATGGATTATCTCATATATGGTTACAATCCAGAAATATTTGAAATCCACTTCTTAAGATACTTTATCTTTTAGTGATATCTTAAACTTGAAATCTTAGCAGTGTATCACTATACACTCTTTGATTATAAAATACATATCTTGCCTTTTGTGGTATTCTGTGCATCTCTATACACTCCTCATGATAATGTGTCTCCACACGTTATCTTTGGTGTATGTACTCTCTCCCACTAGCCTTTGCATCTATCATATTGAATCTACTTTGAATTGATCTTATCAATCTAAAGATTCAGTTGTTTTAGACATATTTAGATTTTCATACTTTCCTTGAAGCTACTTTATTACACAAACATTCTTGTATTCATAATACATGTTTATTTGATTAGTATCTTCAACTGATCAAAACTTGTAATCTATTTCTTTGCCAAGAAACTCGGAATGGAATTCCTTTGTTATCAACTGTTGATAATTTATCAAGCTTCTAGTATGAATAATCCATATATTGTTTCTAAAACAATTTATACTTTTACGAATCATATTCATATTGTAGTCAGATCAAGTCTCACTTGTTCTGATATGGATCATGCGTCTAAGTCATCATGAAATGATATCCTAAATGATCTCATCTTTCTGTATATGATTTCATATGTCTATGCATTTGAATATTCCAAATATTCAGAACTTAAGCAACATTTGCTTGTTGTCCAAGAACCAGGTCCGCATATGTCAGGGATGTTTTATTCCATCTTACTCTAAAGATTCATAAAACATCAACGACCCCTTAAGGAAACATACGAAACTCTCTCGTACATGAGTTCATAACTTCCTATCCTCAATTGTTTGTAGGACTCTTCCTATTCCATATCTCATATGGCATAGTGTACCTGTTCTGGATGAACCTTTCGGTTCTAAGCTAGTGTTTATGTTTTAGGTATGTCAATTGTGATAGCTGATCTCTTATGACTTAGTGTTTATACATGATCTAGGAGATCAACGTTCAACCACCTAGTCATAGAGCAACGATAACTATTATCGTTCTTTAGATCTTATCTCATAAGATTATTTCAAGAGTCGTTGATCAAACGCTTTCAATCATCTTAATTGATTAACTCAAGTATGAAACACTATATCTCATATAATGTTTTTTATAAGTTTTATGTGAGTGATTTGTTTTAAAGTTATTCTTGGTATCCATTAGATCCGATCTAATGTTTATATACTTGACTTGAGTAACATAACTCATATGTTTTATAGGTCATGTCTTTAGATGTTTTTGAATTCTTAATTCAAATGTATCAAAAATATATTACATGAATGACTTTATACTAATAAGTCTAACTTTTATAAATAAAACCATTCGTTCATGCAATACATAAAAGAAAATAAAACCGGAAATTAAATTGTTCTAAACAAAATAATCATAACATCATCAAATGGTGTATCTCGAAACTTGAATCCTACAAATCTTCACTGTAAAGTGATCTTCAAGTTTCATCCGTCTTTCTTTTCTTCTCGCTTCCCTCCTTTTCTTTCATCTCTGCGAAAACAAGTTAGCATATATTAAAAGTCTAACTTTTAAATGATAAAGAAATAGGGAACTGTTGCCAGGATATCTGAAGTGAATGCCTTAAAACATTCTCTAGCTTCAGATGCCTCGGGCATATCTCTAACACGACATCTTGGTTTAGAGATATGCATCTTAGTCTCAACAATTGCTTTGTCCCTGGTCTCGACAGTCTTTTCTTGTACCTCTTTGCGTGTGTCGGACAGGTGAAGACCATCATTAAATATTCCTCTAATGATGTCATCACAAGGGATATCCCAGTCCACTCAAGCTGGTTGACAAAGCATGTCATGCTCCATGCATCTTGAGTATTCATTCTTGCATACCAAGAGATGAAATCCCTTACCTCATCATAACGACTCGGTTGGAGCATCTTCCTTTTATAGTCGTCACAAACGTCATCAACAAATATGTCAGTGATTAAGTGATCATCCAAAAGAATGCATGCTTTCTGGAGGTCTTCCACTTTGTTCCTCATGATCATAGCACGCCTAGGATCCTTCATTGCGACTTTCTCAATGTGTTCCTCTAAGGAAGCAAAAGGATTCTTGTCGTACTCTTGATGAAATCTCTCCTTCAAGTTATTGATCATGTCATAAGCAGACCAATGCAATAGCGCAGATCTAATCCCCGGGTAGATAGATGCCAACATTAGGTCTAATACGACTCTCTCATCATCCCTAAATTTGTTCCAAGCTTCTTGAACAAATTCGCTGGCATGCCCAGATGGTAGCTTAGGCAATGGAAACTTTAGAACGTGCAACTTCTTGTCGGTCTTGAGGACTTTCTTCAAGTTGTAGTACCAATCCAAGAATTTTGTTCCATCGAGTTTAACTTTCAGAATATCGGTAATGGGCTCTAGCACACTCTCGTTATTAGTTTGAGACATCTATAAGAAGAATAAATAAATTAGTATTTTCAACGTTTCAAATCTTAATAAATAATGACCCTTTAGATTAAAAAATAACATTATTTACTTAAGAATCGCGATCCACGTTTCACCATATCTCATGAATGGGGAGTGCACTCTCCATGAGACATGACTATGTAGGTATGTAACGCTTACCAATTGTATCCAATACAATTCTCAGACTTTATGGGGTCGTTAAGATAACGATTATCTAGGTTTGTACGTTTAACCCCATCTACGCCCACTTAATACAATATTAAGTGATATTTGTCCTTCAATTGCAGCTGTATAACCGGCCTAAGTTACTCAGGAATCGTGGCTGTAACTTCAACCAAAACCGTAGGCCCGGATGCAGAGTAATTCTCTAACACCGGGGGTTCGGATAAATCAGTTGAAGTATTACAATTTAAGGTGGCGCAGAAATACCGTGTAAGGGCCAAAAACATTTTGGACGACTAGGAGCATGAGCCAAGTCATGCACTTAGTAAAACCAATTTTACCGTTTTAGTTCGTGAAACACCTTTCAACACTCGACACGATTCAATTTTAAGTACCTTGTTTAATCTAGATTGGTCGTTAATCGCGAACCAAATTTTAAACTAATTAACTCTTTAATTAATTTAAATATGTTTTAAATAAAACAATTTAATTTAAAACTCGTTTTACTTTTAAATAAAAATACTTTTATTTAAATTACCTTTCCGAGAAATCTTTAAACATTTTAATTTTCTCGTCGTTTTAAGATTTTGTCAAATCGTTCTATAAAAGTTCTGCATTTTAATTATCATCCTAAATAATGTTAACAACCACAAACATATAAAACAAATAAATCGAGCCACTAGTTAAAGTTGTTCGGTTTCGTTCGAGCCGTCAAACGAAAACCGAACCGGTCTATGGGACAAACAAAAATCAATCATTCTTTTCGACTCCCACTTAGTCCAAGATCTCCATCTTCGTGCCTCGATCGTCTCCGTCTTCGGTCTTCAAATCTTCGTCTCGTTCGGTTTACAATTTATTTACATTTACAATAAATAATAAATAAAAATAAACTTAACTATTAAATCAGGTTCTAAATAACCCGTAAAAATACAAAGATGATAAAAAATACACAACCACGGGACACTAGTGCACGATTTAATAACACAATCATCCATAAACGAAAAAGGCTAGATCTTTTTTTCAAACAAAAGTTTTGACAAATAAAATATAAGATCGAAAAAATACTATTATGTCTAAACGCACGTAAAGGTGCCTCTGATACCACTATTGGGTATCCATGTACCGGTTTTAACCTTTAAACAGTTTTAATTAATCGTATTAATAATCAAATCAGATTTGCATGAGCGGAAGCGAGTGTACATGTTAACGGTTCTAAACCGTAATCTCGTCAGTGATCCGATTACATGCGTATAAACAATAACTATAAATCCATCCATAGCGGTTTAAAGATTATACCTTTGACGATTCCCATAAGATTCACACATTGAATCAACGAGCGTCTCGCTAGTGACTTGATCACGAAAACCCGCAAACTCAAATACCCGTCTTACGAGATTAGCACAAAATCGATCCACATAACGCACCCGGTTCGCGTCGGAGCTCACACGGTAGCGGAGTTCGGCATTGTCACACGACGGAGGTGCGGCTGTGGTTTGCGACGGCAGTGGTGGTGTCACAACAGGTGATCGACGGAGAAGGGGGTGTCGGTTTGGGTCTTACGCAAATAAGGGTGGAGGCAAAAACTGGAAAAAGGGTTTTTAGTTAAGGATGTATTTATAACAAATATAATTACAAACCACACCCCTTGAAATTAACACTTAATTTCCTTGGCAATTAACTCTTAATTACTTTTAATCCTCGTGTTTTACTAATTACAAATAATCAGTAAGTCTCAACCGATTAACGTTTAACTCTTAAACGATTAAACCTTTCATCCTTTAACTATTTCTCTAAATAATTAATCACCGAATTAAACCGTTTAAATATTTCGCTAAATATTTATCCACCGAATATAAAACCGTGTTTCGTTATGTTTACGACTAAACATTATTAATTGCTTGTTGTCCAAAGTGTAACTCTTTGGATTATACCTCGATAGTAACGTTGATATTATCGATGATCGAACATCTAATATCCAACAACCCCATGTTTTAACACTCCGTTAAGTGTTCAAACGGTAGTATATTTTCGGTGTGTCAAGGGGTATAGGGGGTGTTATCGGTAATACAAAAGTACCCCCAATAAATACTCTCGGTATACCGGGAATCTCTTTCTCTTGAGAGAGAGAGTGTGCTAGTGGGGAGGTGATGTGTCGGTGCCCGCGGGGACCGATAGAGGTACGAGGGAAGACCGACGGTCGGGAAGGTAACCCCGTTTAGTTTATGTTTATTATTTTTCTAATTAGGGGACATATGCGAGGAGGGTACTCGCAGGGTTCGGGATGGATACTCGAAATGGTACGGGTTAGATACCTAGTTGGGGCATGGTTTAAATGCCCAAGGTATACTGGTTAGACACCCGGGGTAATTTCGGATTAGGGCTGTGGTGAACGTTGTTGTGTAGTCAAGTGCCTGATCGCGTTAGACAACCTAGTGATCGGCACAGGCATGTTGAGAATGGAAAGACATGCCAGAATAGATAGATTATGCACTGATGTGCAGAGCGGTTAAGTTATGCACTGATATGTAGAGCGGTTTGGCTTTATTCAACCACGCGAAGTAGAGATGTCGTGATTAGTTAGACCCTAGATCATATGAGCATGATCCCAAGGGTAGAAGCACTGTAGGTGTACTGTTATGTAAAGGATTGTAACCCCGTTAGGATGTCTTGTTTAAAGGATATCAGAGTTAACGTGGGAGTAAGGACGGTTTAGTGCATTGCTTAGCCAAAGCTAAGGTGAGTTCTATGACGCCATGTTTAAATTACATTTTGGGCGGGTATGCATGTTTGTTAAACCGTATGTTAAAACTATTATGATTGAATGATTGCTTTGTTTTTGGAACATTACTTTGTTATAATTGCACTTGCAATAGAATACATTTAAAATGATTTTTAAACAAGAGCATGGTTTAATGTAAAGAAATGACTTAGACACGTTGAATGGTTTTAGAATATGATATCATGGTTTAAGCACCATGTGGTGGTTTTCAACTGTTTTGGAATGGTTGTATGCCAAAGAGCATAATGGAATGTTTTCAAAACGGATTGGTACGTGTAGGTGCCATTGAAAGATTTTGAAAATGCTTGGGCACAATGGTGTGCCCGGGGAAACATTTGCAAATGAATTTTGTGCATATGGGGTCAAATGAGTTTTGATAAGAGAAAATGTTTTAGGCATTGTTGGCGTGTAAAGTCCACATGTGACCTTTTGCAATTTGGCTATGTTACAAAGCGAGACTGTATATCCCATCCGGGAGATGAAAGTAGGGTTGGCTAGTGGGATGGGTTAGGACCATTGTGATAAGTGATGACGACCACTTAGAGGTGAGCCGACCTCGGAATGTTTTCAGTGCTTTGGTAGGAATTGCCTATATGTGTGACTGTAATGACTAGAAACATACTAGCTCAAAAATTTAAATAAAATCGTGTAAAAATGTGTTTTTGTTAAGAGGAAGGGATTTCGTTGAGCTTAAAACTTAAAACACACCAGCACTAACTGACTTGATTTAACATGCATATCAGAAAAGAATCTTACTTCGCGTAGCAAGGGTAAGGAGAAGGTTTAGTAGGCATCGGAGTTGGCTATCCGATGTATGAAGACTCGCATAGAGTTTATTTGATGCTTTTATAATAACTTAGTTTTGTTCAGAACTTAGCTTGTAATGACATTAGGTTTATGAATTTCGCTTCTTTATTCTCTGTTATACTATGTGTTTATAAGTAAATCCACTACGTGGCGCATCGCGGGGCTAAGTCGGGATATGGAAATAACAGTTTCTTGAAGGCAACATTCTCCATTAAGAGTGATGTTTGGATGAGTTTATAAAGCACATTCTAAAGTAATGTGGGAAGCAGCACGTCCCATAAGAAGTATAAAGCGATAATATTTTCGTGTTGACAAGTCATCTATCGTAACATTTCCAATATGCAGGTAATATCATCGCCAAAACTTGAAGGAACTTCTTTACATTTCAAGTCCCCATCAATGGTCTTTGGGTCACAATGACTCAGGTAAAATATTTAGCAAGAAGGAAAGCATTTGTATATGCATTATGTAAGAGAAAAGAAAACAAATGAATGATAGGAACCAACTTACTTTGAACATAAAACCCTTCTTTAACACATTTTGTCAACCCGGTTTCCATTCAAACGTTTCTACTCTCAACAACTCGAACTTATTCATGCCACTTCTAAACCTTTTACATATTTTAATTAACACCTTAAGAGAATCCTCAATTTCTTGTGTGGTTAACAAGTCAGGTGGTTCTTGAAATCTATACAACCGAGCTGAAAGCCCAAATCTAAGGATATCACCAAAATGCAACTTCACACCTTTTTTTCCTTACTTGAATTTTGTTTATAAATGTCTTCTTACCAGATTTCTTGAATTAGCTACTAGCATGAAATCGGACAACCAAATGGTTCATATTAGTATCATAAGAAACACCAATGGTTTCTTGAATCTTATCCCTATTATCTAATTCATCAATAGATTCTTGAAACTCATCACAAAACCTTTTATGCATTTCATCGAATGCCTTGGGATAATTTTAGTTTTGTAAATTGCGAAGAATATGGTGATTCAAAACCTTTATTATTATCACTTGAGGTCAGAATTGTTTTTGTGTTGTAGAGCACACGTGCTTACCTCAAGATCTGACACACTCCTAGAATTGTAGCCCAGTTTGATCCAATATTGCCACATCTGCTTCTATAGATTGGTGCCACTGCTTAAGAACTTCACTGATTTCTAGTTTGAGACCAACAATGGAGAGATATATCGCATACCTTCACCAATATTGTCCTTATTAAACAGGGCATCGAATGCATCACAATAGTCGTTGACGGTACATTCTTGCCTCAGTGACATAATCTCCTCTATCGCATTTCCCATGGTGTTGATGATTTCTTGATTTTTTGCCACTGTTGTGAATCGTTGATGTCTTGATCGCTGCCTCGATTGTTGATGTCTTGATCGCTGCCTCGATTGTTGCTGTAAAGAACTCGTTTTTTGCCCTAACCCACGGTCAAGAGGAATGATACTATTTTTTATGGTACAGAAGGAGGAGGAGGAGGCAATAATCTCTACTCCCTTTGTAATATCCACCCTTGTAATGTCTGAGTAGTTTCCCTCTTAATATCCACCCTTGTAATGTCTGAGTAGTTTCCCTCTTAAGGGAAAATGTTGTAATATATATCAAGAAGTTCTTCCTTTTGGAAGAACAATTATGAAATAAAATATTTCCTTTTATCATTATCATACATCTGAATTTTGTTATAAAACCTAGAGTCCTGGAGCCATAAAAGTACCGCTGTGGCAGGAGGCCTTAGGGAAGAACATGGTTGGATTGGTCACTTGTAACATGATGACCAGAGATATCTTAATGATAACCAAGGTATTTTTCATAATTGTTTTCTTACTTCTTAGATATTTTTTTACTCATTTTTCCTTAAATCTCATAACAAGAAACCTTTTCGTAAAGAAAAAGAAAAACCATATATGGTTCCGCAATTTGATATCTCTGGTCGTCATGTTACAAGTGACCAATCCAACCATGTTCTTCCCTAAGGCCTCCTGCCACAGCGGTACTTTTATGGCTCCAGGACTCCAGGTTTTATAACAAAATTTAGAGGTATGATAATGATAAAAGGAAATATTTTTTTTCATAATTGTTTTCTTACTTCTTAGATATTTTTTACTCATTTTTCCTTAAATCTCATAACAAGAAACCTTTTCGTAAAGAAAAAGAAAAACCATATATGGTTCCGCAATTTGGTATCAGAGCCATGAGCTCAAAAAATAAATGAATTATTTAAAAATGAATAATAATTTATTAAACGATTCTGAGGAATCAAATCAACAAACAGCTGAAGTTATTAACTTCAGTGAAAATGAGAAAGGCTTTCAATCAGATTACATGATTAATTTTGATCAATTAACAAAAATCAACAAGCTCAAATTTAAGCTTGATACTAAACATGTTTTTAATCAACCTACCAGTTTACAAAGCTTAGTTTCAAAAGCTTTCTCTAGAAAAAATAAAATCTTTTATTGTTTCAATACTGAAGAACTTTCAGTAGATATAAAGGATACTTCTGGAGAAGTATTTCTTCCACTTATAACAAAAGGTGAAATAGCAAAAAGACTTTTGTCTATCAAACCTGAGTTAAGAAAATCTATGAATATGGTGCATATAGGGGCAGTAAAAATCCTTTTAAAAGCACAATTCAGAAATGGAATTAATTTTCCTAAAAAAATGACTCTTGTTGATAATAGAATCATCAACAGACAAGATGCTCTTCTTGGAACAGTACAAGGAAATTTAGCGTATGGCAAATTTATGTTTACCATATACCCTAAGTTTGCTTTACATCGAGATTCAAAAGATTTCGATAAAACCCTTAGTTTCATACATCAGTGTGAAAGAACTGATCTAATGGAACCAGGAAATAAAGTATTCACGATTAATTACTTAATCTCTTATGCTTTAACTAATAGCACTCATTCGATTGAGTATAAAGAAAAAGAGAACATAACTGTAGAAAATATATTCTCAGATATTAGTACCATTGAAGAAAGTAAGTTCCTCTGAACCTTCACAAATACAAGAAAACTGAGCAATTAATATAGCTCGAAATAAGCAAATTCTAGACTCTAAACCTAGACATAGCTTTTCTGGAAACTCTTTAAGAGTAGGAGAATCCAGTTCCACTGAATTACACTTAATTCGATCCATGTCTGAAAGAATAGACAAATATGGAGAAATTCTTAAAGAAGTTATTGGAAAATAATATCTTTAGATCATTTCTAGTTAGAACTTTTAGATCATGAGTTCTCTGGTAAGAATTGAAGAATTAGTCAAAGAACTAACCAATAAAATAGAAAATCTATCCACAAATGAAAATCTAGAAGCAATTGCTACAAAGATTATCAAAAAAAATTCTGAACAAATTTTAAAAATACTCATTTCCTAACTTTAATGTTGGAAATTCATCCTTAGGAAGTTCTAAAAGCCCAAACGCCCTGACATGGCCTTTTGGATCAAACTCAAATGACTAACAAAAGTCAGATGAGAATTTCTTTTAGAAAAATAAATATAAAAATTGGGAGATATTATTTACTCCTCCAAAACACCATCCAAAGGATCATGAAACTCCATAGCAACTGGACTATTCATCCAAAACAAAAATTAAATGAGTTATCTCATTTACATAAACAAAAACAAAATTTCCAAAAAGAAATTCAAGAACTCGAAAATAAAAAGGTTATTCTATCTTACGGATAAATGACTACCATCACTCAAAAACTAGAACAAATCTTAAATGAACAGCTTGAAACACATTCAGTTGAACAAATAAATGAACTCGTTCAACTAATGTCATTAAGCAATGAAGAATGTGAACAAAAGTTATCAGAAAATAAAGAATTAAAAGAAAGATATTTTCCAGAAATCAAAAATCAGGTTTTTACTATTCAAGAACCCAAAATCGAAGAAGAAGACTCTTCTGAAGAAGAAGAAGAAGAAGAAGAAACCCCAACATATAGGATAAACCAAACTAATGCAGGTAGCAGTAGTTACAAAAAATCTTATAGAAAAAAGAATACAGAATTTTCTATGCCCTATCATAAAGGTATACCCAATTCTAGTAGTGGTAGTTCAACTGCAATTGACACCATAAAAATAGACTGTATCTTCGACCTTGAAAAAAGAAAAGAAGTTATAGACAAATGGAATACTGAGATTAGTCTAATAATCCAGTCTAACCCAGAAGAATTTTCTAAAGCTAAGGTTTTGTTGTTATTAATTGAGCACAAATCAGCAGAAATTATCCAAGACTTCATTAAAGGAACAACTTGGAACGAAGATCTACATGGTGAAGATCTTTTTGATCAAATCATCAATGCAATTTATATGATGTTTTTAGGTCTCGATTTTCTCACAAATAAAAACCAAGAAAATCAAAAACTACTTGAAAAAGCAAGACAAGTTCTAACCAAATCTCAACTTTGTGATATATGTCTTCTAGACAGCTTCACTTGTCTGTTTGAACAAAACCTATATAAACTAAGTACAGGAGAATACCACTCTTGGATAGAAGTTTATCTTATGAAAATTCCTATTGTTGGCGAAAAGGCCAAAGAAAGATGGAATAAAGAAAAGAATAATCTAACTATGCATTCCCTCGGATTTGCTACAAGAATTGTTAAAGAAGAAATTGCAGTTTACTGCGATCTCTCCAATAAACAAAAACAATTAAAAAGATTCAACAAAAGTTGTTGTAAAAAATTAACAGAAGAACCACAGTTATCTTTCGGCTGTGATCTTATCAAAGATAAAAAATATTTCAAAAAGAAATATAAGAAAAAATATAAAACAAAAAGAAGATTTTGAAAAACTAAGAAAAGAAGATTCACTCCGGGAAAATACTTTTCTAACAAAAAACCAAAGATTTGCCCTCAGGGAAAAAAGAAATGTCGTTGCTGGATATGCTCGGAAGAAGGACATTATGCCAACGAATGTCCCCATAAACAAAAATTTCTATAAAAAACAAAGCTCATTTTAGAAGCAGAAAATGAAGGATATTTTCCTTCAGAAAACATTTTTGAAGGCTATATGCAGGTATATTCTTTAGAAATGAAGAATGACTCATCTTCTGAAACAACTACAGATAGTACAGAATAAGCAATATTGACAATTCATATTTTTGTCAAAATCTTCAAAAGGAAAATGAATTAGTTTATTCAAATATAACTAATCCAAATTCCATTTATATAAAAGGAAAAATTTTCATAAAAGGTTATAAAACCATAACTCTACATTGTTATGTAGACACAGGAGCAAGTCTTTGTCTTACAAGCAAATATGTTATTCCTGAAGATCTATGGGAAAATACCTCCAAAGACATCAAAGTAACAATTTCAAATCAAGAAACCATCAAATTAGACAAGGTTTGTAGAAACCTTATCGTCTACTTTTCAGGAGAATCATTTCCTATTCCTACCATCTATCAACAAGAGTCAGGAATAGATTTACTCCTAGGAAATAATTTCTATCAATTATATAGGTCTTTAACCAGTGGTTAGATAGAATATCTTTTCATCTTAATCAAGAAATGATTTTAATCAAGAAAATAACAAAAGCCTTTCAAATTGGAAAACCATAGTTTCTTGAGTCAATGAAAAAAGACTCAAAAACAAAACAAATCTCAGGTACTAATATAACTCAAGAAGTTATAGCACCAGAAGAAAAATATTTTCTTGAAATACAAAAATATCAAAGAATTGAAACTTTACTTGAAAAAGTTTGCTCAAGAAACCTTATCGACCCAGAAAAATCCAAAATTTGGATGAAAGCGTCAATAGAATTAATAGACCAAAAAACTATAATCAGGGTAAAACCCATGAAATATAGTCCACAGGATAGAAATGAATTTAATAAACAGATTAAAGAATTACTTGATTTTAAGTTAATTCAAAGTAAATCTCCTCATATGTCTCCTGCATTCTTAGTTGAAAATGAGGCTGAAAAAAGAAGAGGAAAAAAGCGAATGGTTGTAAATTATAAAGCAATCAATACAGCCACCAAGGGAGATAGCCATAACCTTCCTTGCATGCAAGAATTATTAACCCTCTTAAGAGGAAAAACCATTTTTTCTAGTTTCGATTGCAAAAGTGGTTTCTGGCAAGTATTGCTAGATGAAGAATCTCAGCTTTTAACAGCGTTCACATGTCCAGACGGTCATTACCAATGGAAGGTAGTCCCTTTTGGTTTAAAGCAAGCCCCTAGCATATTTTAAAGACATATGCAAAATGCTTTACGAGGATTAGAAAATTATTGTACCGTCTATGTAGATGATATTTTAGTTTTCTCAAACTCTGAAGACAAACACTGTTTTCATGTTTTATCGGTGCTAAAAACAATTGAAAAATATAGAATAATCTTGTCAAAAAGGAAGGCTAATCTTTTTAAAACAAAGATAAACTTTTTAGGTCTTGAAATAGACCAAGGAACTCATTGTCCACAAAAACATATTTTGGAAAATTTGCACAAGTTTCCAAACACAATTGAAGACAAGAAACATCTTCAAAGATTCTTAGGTGTTCTAACCTATGTAGAAAGCTACATCCCAAAGCTCGCAGAGCTTAGAAAACCTTTACAATTAAAATTAAAAAAGGATTATATTTGGAAATGGAAACAATCCGATACGGATTACATTAAAAAGATAAAGAAAAACTTAATAAGTTTTCCAAAACTTTATCTTCCAAAAGATGAGGATTTTCTCATAATTGAAACTGACGCCTCAAATGACTTTTGGGGAGGAATTTTGAAAGCTAAAACAGCTGAAAGAGAAGAGATATGCAAGTATACTTCGGGAAGCTTCAAACCAGCTGAACGAAATTACCACAGCAATGAAAAGGAATTGCTTGCTGTAAAAAACACTATCTTAAAATTTTCTATTTATCTCACTCCTGTAAAATTCTTAGTCAGGACAGATAATAAAAACTTTACCTATTTCCTTAAAACAAAAATTTCTTAAGATAACAAACAAGAACATCTAGTCAAATGGCAGATGTGGTTTTCAAAATACTCTTTTGATATTGAACATCTTGAAGGGCAAAAAAATGTCTTAGCTGATTGTTTGACACGTGACTTTCAAACGTAAGCAATAACGTACTCTTTTTCTATAAATAAAAGACATCTCTTCTTCAAAAAATCATAACTCCAAATAAAAATTATTTCTTTTAAAGAAATGGGAGGATGGAAGAAGAACTCAAGGCACTACGCCTAAAAGAAAAAATTCTTTTAATAGAATTACAAGCTGTTCAACAGCAAATTGCGTTATATGATGAAAATCTGAACGCTACAACTGTAAATTCTGTACAGGAAGACAATAGTCTAAAAACATAATCTATTCCTTTACAAACGGTTAATGGTAAAGAAAAATCAAATCCGTTGATCCCTGATGCTTTAGGAAAAAGCATAAAAGACGCCAATGATGAGCCACAATCATCATCTAGTCCGGAAGCAAACGGCTCCGGTAAAGACAAATCAAATCCGTTCACGGCTGGTAGTTTGCCAAAAACTATTAATCTGAGACCAACTTATGCTCAGAAAGTTACATCTCCGGAAAATCACAAATCACGTTTCTACGTAATTTTTTATGGAGAGCATAGAGGAATCTATGAAGATTGGGCTATTGTATCCAAATACGTCCAACACTCCTCAGTTTTATTCAAAAAATTTGGATCACTGCTGCAAGCTCAGCAAGAAGCCACAAGATATTCCGCCCAGTTCGGAAAGAAAGAAATACCTTTAAAGGTCACTATTTTTCCTATGCCTATGAAAAAAATAAAGAAAAAACAGCCTATAATCTTTTCTAATACATACAGTGAAAGAAAGGTTGAAGAACAAAAAGAAGAAGCCGGTCTCATCGGACTCAACGAATTTCGAATGATCTGGTCCAAAGCCAGAGCTATTAGTCCAGAAGATTTCGAAGTCGAATCTATTTATACAGAAGACAAAAATTCCAAAAGCCTATTTGTTTTCTGTCCAGGAGCAGATCCAATTTTAATTTCTTCGGCCTTTTCTGCCGGATTGATTAAATATATATACCCCTTTGCAAATTTGCAAGAAATCAACCTTTTCCCAGAAGGAATGAAAAAAGCTATAAAAATCTTTAGAAAAAAGATTGTAGCTGCTAAAGATGCCAATATATACATCAAGTGCACTTCTACACTTCATGACTGGTATCAAGGAAAGAGTTACCCGGCTCTTCATCTTTTAGAAATTGGTCTTGCCAAAACCAGAAACGTTCTTCCCTCAAGAATTAAAGAGGAGCATGAAGACATCAATAATTGGGTTTCCATTAGAGTTAATGGATACTTAAGAATTCTCCAAGATCTCCAGAAGATTACCGTGGGAAGTTTTAAATTAAAAAGGTAAATTATTACAGCCAAAACTGTATAATTACCAGCTATAGTGGAACACCTTTACCCGTCCACGAAAAGCAAGTTCTTGAAAGGATAGAACAAAGAATCATCTTTAATAAAGTTGATGTGGGACCATCCACTAAGGAATTATTATGCCAAAAGCTGACAAGCATAATAGAGAATCATGCATGTGAAAAGTGCAGACAAGAAATAATGTATCGACAAGACTCTACCTCCACTGAAGAAATAATTGAGGAAGATTCACGTGAACTAGACCCCACTCACGGATACATTGATTGATGAAATTACGTATGCTTTTACGTAATAAAAAAGGACAGCTGTCCTCCTTGTAATTATTGCTTTCCTTTTTGTATGTCTATATAAGTAGTAGTTAGGAGGAAAAGAGGGATCATCGAATCCACCCAATAATCTCTACTCCCTTTATAATATCCACCCTTGTAATGTCTGAGTAGTTTCCCTCTTAAGGGAAAATGTTGTAATATATATCAAGAAGATTTTTCTTTTGGAAGAACAATTATGAAATAAAATATTTCCTTTTATCATTATCATACCTCTGAATTTTGTTATAAAACCTGAAGTCTTGGAGCCATAAAAGTACCGTTGTGGCAGGAGGCCTTAGGGAAGAACATGGTTGGATAAAGAAACCTTTTCAAGGAGGAGGAGGAGGGGGGAGGGGGAGGGGGAGGAGGAGGAGCTCAAAATCAATCGGTAGGTTATTCCGTTCATCCACCTGGGTTTAAGTACAATTGGATTATTCATCCCATACTAATCAACAATTACATTTTAGGTCCCTATACTATTATCTATACTATTATTGACCAAAATAGTATTAGGGGGAAAACATATTAAATGGAAAACTGTTGTAGCAGTAGGAGCTCGAGGGGGTGAAGATGATGGAGCTTTGATATTTGTCTTCAAACTCTAACGTCGGTTTTTGGATGTAAGCCTACATACCCACTTTATTTACAAAAGAAAAAGGGTTGAAAGGATTGTATTTCTTATTTCTTATGTGGCGTAAGTCAGCCCTCAAAACAAACATTTTCATCTTTATGAATACCAGAAAAATGAACAGCAGTTGACTCGAACCTATGACCTTCTGGTGAAAAAGTCGATACACTTGAAACCAAAAACCTGATCTAAGCAAGAATAATGTGCATTTAGCAACGATGAAACAACAAAAGTGCGTTTAAAAAAAAGAAGAAATTTACGAGAGGGCAACTTGTTCATTTTCATCTTCAGATGCGACAGGGGAGTCGGTGGCTTCAGCAAGATGTCCAAGCATCAAAATAACTTCACTGGTGTCATCAAGATAATATTTGGCTTTGCTGGGCTTCTGTCCAACTGTGCAGGCAAAGATATTAGTACTGACAGAAAGCATGTTTCTTGAAATGGCATTGCCAATGATTTCAAACATATCCTCATCGGATCTGTCATCACCGATGCAAAGAACAAAATCGGCTTGTTTCCCATTTTCAGCCATTGATGTGAAGATCTTTTCAGCTACAAGACCTTTACTTGCTTCCTGGAAACATACAAACAAGAAAGCCCGTTATCAAGTTACAGATAATAAATACATTAAGTTTATATATAGTAACATATGAATTCATTTTCTATAAGATGAGAAATACATTAAAGGTAGGTCGAGCAAGGTAATGGGTCGAAACTGGTAATTTTAGGTCTGGGTTTAAACCGGTCAGGTCGACCCTCATAAGTACTTATAATATAAAAAAAAATTTATTTTTTGTAACACATACAAGTAATTGGATTAAAATACTTGGTTGTTACAAAAACTTTCTGAACTGTAAACAATTTGGGAGGTTATATGCATTAATAGAACATTTTGGGTGATTTTCAACGGTTCGATTTTTAGATTTCACCCACCCATCTGAGATGAAACATAACCCAAATGGAACCCACTTTAAGTGAATAGGCCAAAATTGGCACCTCTAAAAGACATAAATAAAGAAGTTGTGGAGAGACTGAAAGAATATTCCTTATTTGATCAGAAAAAAGAGGAAGGGGTGCTTGAATAACAGTTTCCAAGCGATTAGATTGCCGGTGGCAAATTGGGTGGGTTAGGTGGGTAGGGTGGGAGTGGGACGGGGTGGGTCGGGTTGGGTATCAGGTCTAAACAGGTAAATTTCGTACATGTGAAAAACGGGTGGTTTGGTTGGATTAACCCATGAGTTTCAAATTAGATGTTTTAAACACTTCAGAGGATACATTCGGAGATTTTGACCTGTTTGATGAATTTTCCTTTTAGTAATTTTTTTAAAAATTTACGCATTTCACCGGTTATCAATAAACCAAATTGACCAGATTTCACATAAATGAGTTGAAAAGTGCTCCCTCGGGATAGGAGCTTACTACATACAAAGCTTTATATTCGCAGTAAATCACATGGGCTCTTTTATCTATTTTAGTGGGGTTGCAAAATAGGTGGGCTAGGTAATGGGTCAAAACAAGTAATTTCTAGTGCAGATGAAAACAGGTCAGATCAGGTTATGTTGAACCGCCATAACTTTTATATCCATATTTGATTAATATGGCTACAAAAACTAAATTATCAAAATAATATTACTTTTTGAATAAAACAGTTTAGGAGTATCACCTAGAATACACTTGGGCCAACTGTTGACACATTTGTCTCGATTCCTTTTTAGCTAATTTTTAAAACTTTTACTTATTTAATCCATTAGAGTTATAATATAACCTAAATCGACCCATTTTAGGTAAATGGTAAAAATCACTGCCTCAAAGGAAAGGGATAATTGTGCAAAACAGCAACATACTTTCACAATTTTTACAAACAATAGAAACCTACTATAAAAATTAAACAGAAATTGCAACATTTTTTATCATAGCAACCATGAGGTAAATTATATTGCTAACGAAACTATGTTGCTATGATAGGTAAAATATTGCTATTATTGGAAAAAGGGATGACAGTGCGTTGCTATTTATGGAAATTTTCAAAGTACATACATTGGTATTATACATAAAAATGTGAACATATGTTTTTTGTGCAATTATAGCATCAAAAAAGACCAAGAAATGGCAAAAATATGGCATTGCAGTTATATAGAGGTGACACTTTCAACCCATTTACTTATGAATGGGCCAACTAGGTATATTTTATCTCATAAGTGTAAAAAAATGGTTCAAACGGTCAAACATGTCAAAGTGGCCTTAAGTGCATTTTTAACACATAAAAAACTCATCTACATTGTTTTATTCAGACAAACAAAGTACTATTGAAATAATCTTTTTTGTAATCATATTTTTGACACGCTAACCGTTAACTAAAAATTTAACATTTTGGGACAAAAAGTGGATTGAGGCAACCCAACCTAACTCATAAAAAAACTACCCAGCACCGCACCCGGCCATTTAACCACCTCTAGGGTTGAAGATATGAAAGAGCATATAATATACCTGAGGCTTGACTTCAACAATATATTGACCACTTTTGACAGCAACAGGTTCGTTTGCCAATACACTCTCGAGATGATCTAACATCTCTTTTGCCTGAGCAAACCCAAAGCCTGGGTCCGCATCACGATACTGCCAAACCAATGCACTTTCCTTTGTTTCAATAGTAGAACCATCAGTCGACTCTGTATACAGTTTCATCACAGGCTCAGCCATTTGCATCCATCCAAAATCACTACTCTGACCACATGTTTCCCATTCCTCATCTCTAGACCATCTGTACACAATATACATTTATGAAATCTCAATAAAAAATACTATTGCTGAAATAACACATATTTTATAATCATATTTCACAGACTAAATATTTATGAAAAAGAAAAAAAAATTATAAATATAAAGTGGAAGATAAACTAGAAAACACACCTCATGAAGTAACCATGTTCGGCTGCAATTCCAAGCTTCCTACAAGGAGAAAACGCCCTGCTTAAGCTTTCTCTACCCCTTCCACTAACAATAAATACTTTATTATTTTCATCACCTGAAAGCCTATTGAGGATCGATATAACTTCTCTACTTGGTGTCTTAATAATCGAGTTTTGAGGCATCACTGTCCCATCATAATCCAACAATATTGCCCTGTTTTTAGCCTTTATGTAAGCCAACACAATATCCTCGATTGAAAGCTTCCTAAAATTAGGATCTAAAGACACAACCCTAAATCCAAATCCCAAACCGATTCCCCAACATCTTTTCCTGAAATGATCTGCACAAGTTCTCTCCATATCTTGTAAGAAACTTCTAGACCAGTAACCAACATTATGTGTACTAACATAACGATAATGCTTCTCATGACTTAAGTGTTTTTCGGGTTCACTCATAGATATAGCCTCATTCATAGCTTCAGCTGTCGCTTCAACATTCCAGGGGTTCACACGAATTGCACCACTCAAAGAAGGCGAACACCCAATAAACTCTGATACAACTAACATGCTCTTTTTAAGCCCGTTTGAATCTGAACCCATTTCTTGCCCTGAAATTCCCTCCCGACACACGATATATTCATAAGGAGTTAAATTCATCCCGTCCCGTACAGCTGTCACAACAACACACTCGGCTATACTGTAATAAGCAACTCGTTCATTGATACCCAGAGGGGTGTCTATGTAAACTATAGGCTGATATCCGGGCTTACCAAATTGTTCATTGATACGTTTGCAGCTTTCTTGGATCTCAAGCTGTATTTCATCCAAATCTATTCCGCCTTTACCCCTGGCGGGATTTGCAATTTGCACAAGAACCACCCTGCCTTGCCATGATGGATTCACTTTAAGCATTTGTTCCATTGCTAAAAGCTTTAAATTAATTCCTTTGAAAACATCCATGTCATCAACTCCAAGAAACACAGTTTTCCCTTCAAATTGTTGTTTAAGTTCTCCAACTCTCCACTCCTTGTCAGCAAGTTTCATCACCGTCTGAATTTGACCCATATGAATTCCAACAGGCATTATTTTAATTCCAACTGTCCTTCCATAATAATCTAGCCTTATGTATCCCCTCTTTGATTGATACTCCAAACCAAACATTCGACTGCAACAAGATAGGAAATGACGTGCATAGTCAAATGTGTGGAAGCCAATTAGATCAGAGTTGAGTAGAGCTTTGAGGATTTCTTCTCTAACAGGAAGGGTCTTGTAAATCTCAGAAGAGGGAAATGGACTATGAAGGAAAAACCCCATTCTTAAACGGTTAAAACGCCTTCTTAAAAAAGTAGGCAAGACCATCAAATGATAATCATGAATCCAAACAAAATCATCTTCGGGATTAATCACTTCAATAACCTTTTGAGAAAACAAATTATTTGCTGCAACATAAGCTTCCCACATGGACCGATCAAATCTCCCACCATGATCAGCAGAATATGGTAACATATAATGAAAAGGAGGCCACAACTGCTTGTTACAAAAACCATCATAAAACTTCTCCATTAGACTAGGCGGAAGGAAAGTCGGGACACATCCAAATCTATCCAACAAAACTTGAGCAACATCATCTTGTTCAATAGGATCAACATCAACATTCAATGATCCAATATATAAAACCTCCATATCATCAGGAAAATCATCTTTGAGCCTCAAAAGCAATGACTCATCATCCCAAGTGAAACTCCCAACCTTTATTATCAACTCTTCTTTTGGCTTTCATAGGCAACTGATTCGCAACAATAATCATTCTATCCATAGACAGTGCAGAAGGATTATCAGATGCAACACTGCTAGCTTGATCATCATCAAACTCTGTAATACTTCCAGGAACAGTCATTACGCGCGGTATCATCTTTCGTTTCTCGCGCTCTCGGCCCATTACAGGGAAGTTCCCTGAAGCCAACTCTAAAAGATTTGTATACGACCTAGATTGCATCTTCAATTCCCTTGCCTCAAAACCCCCAAAAATGTCGATCAAAATAACCCTAATTTCCTACAACACAAATCCACCATTGTTTTGATTTGAATAAGATTGAGAACAACTAAGTATACATCGCAATCGGATCGTATGATTTATTAAACGAAATTAAACCAGTATATTGATTACAGATAACAAGTTAATTCGATAAGATCTCAGATCATAAAAACAATGGATGTAAACAGCTAACAGTGTCTAGGGACGAATCAATTCAAATCAAAGCACTGAAATATATATCGGGAGACTGACCTGTAATGGATTGGATCTCTAGGGCACTTTGAAACTCGATCTTCAGGCACAAATTAGGGATTTGAATATTTTAGGGTTTGTTCATCAGTAATGTGTAATTTCATACGAACGAATGAATGATTGCAGAAATATGTAAAAGCATCATAATTAAAATACTCCGTATTTGTTATTCATCAACAATATCCGTCCAAATCAATTAAGAGTTTAAAATATTTTCTCGTGAAATTTATGGAAATGATTTCCATTACAAAAAGAGAGTGCGATTATGGAGGGTAAATCAATTAAAAATTTAAAATATTTCTCTTGAAATTTACGGAAATGATTTCCTTTACAAAAAGAGAGTGGGATTGTGGAGGGGATACAAGTTTTGGCTTTTTAGTCGAAGAAAAAAACGTGGCTTTTAAAGACATCACCAAATTTTATTTATCCCGCGCTACGCGGCGGGAGTTTGATAGTTATCGGTTCGACTCGTCCATGGTGATAAAAGTTACGTTATAGCGTACGATCCAAAAAAAACTCGGATCGCTCACAAAAAAAAACTAAACAAATCCGTGCATACCGTTTAAAAAAAATTAACGAAAGTTTACTAAATAAACCCATTGAACTTTTGTTACAATTTAAAAAAAATAAACTTGAGGAAAAAAAATTAAAGTTTACTCTATTGAAGATTTGTGGCAAATTTAAAAAAAAACTTTTTTTTCAAAAAAAAAAAATTAAAAGCCTAAACATCTTGTGCCATTTCTATAAAAAAGAAAACTTTTGGGGTAAAAATAAATAAATAAAAAGGTAACTGTGGAATCCCATGCCCAATTATAATTAGTTAATGTTGTAAAACCTACCAGAATTAAACCTTACAATTTATCCGTTCAACTATGACTTGAGTCCTATGAAATTTTTTTAACAGAATGTTTGGGTTGTTAATGTAGCACCCTATTCTGATAGGTTATTACAGAATTCAAAATAAACTTTAGAAGTAATTACACAAATGATCCATTTGGTTTACACCTATTTTACTTATAGCTTCTAGAAATAAGAAATTAAAGGTTCAGTTCAATAGTTTACACATTTGTAACAAAGATGAACTTTAAATTAGAAGACTGTTAAATGAATATAAAATAACTAAAATACCATATACATATTAAAATAATAAAAACAAAAAATAATTAACTCTTTAAAAAACCCACCCACTTCATCAACTCTAAATCAAAACACACCTCTCTCTCACCAAACCCAACCCCCACCACCCTCGCTTGAACCGGTTGTCACATTATCACAGGAACTTGGACACAAATCCGACGGTGAAGCAATTGAGTGGCTCCTCCAACAAGTGGAACCCAGCAAATCGTCGCCACCGGAACCGGTACCATCACGGCGAATTTCACTTCACTTAACATCTCACTCCGCAGCTCCGGTTTAAGCATGTCGATTCCATCTCAACTCCGGTCAACTTACTTCAACCCTAATTTTACTCTCCCATAAAGAAGAAATCTTTTTCCAGGTCTTGGATTATTTCCAACAGATAATTCTTCATCAAATTTGTTAACTTTTGGGTCGACTATGAATCTTAATAAGATGCTACAAGCAAAGCATGAAATGAGGGATACGGAGTTATCGGAGACGGAGGATGGAATGGGAAGGAAACGTCGGCCGCTGGCGGAGCTTGATTTGTCGTCGCAACACAAGATGGGGAGCTCTTGATGCAGTCAAGCGCCGGAGCGATGGCGGCTTGTCACCCGTCCATTCCGGATACACCACCATCACACATGTAGGTGGACTTCGTTTGTTACCACAACCGTCAATTTACCGATTTGCTATTGTTCCGTAATATCGCAAGGTCGCCGACCTCCATCTCCAGCAGGCCACCATCGCCATCACATTAGTGCTTCCGGTGGAAAATTGTGCATCACCATCGCCACCATCGTCCCCTGATTTGTTATTTTCTGGCCTTTGTCTTTGCAGCAACTCCGGCCAACACCTACATCTCCGGCCACACCTGCATCCCCAACCAAAGACACTCTGTTCGTCGGCGACTCGTAGAAAAACGGATTAGAGTTTGGGAGGTTTGGGGATGAAGAAAGGGAGTGTTTGGTGAGTTTTATGATTTTTGTTTTTTAAATAGGTCCCACCATTTAAACTTTTTTTTAAAATGTAACGGGTATTTTAAATATTTTACACCCACTTAATGACCATCCATTTTTGAAGCCATCTCTATTACAAACTAGTAGAATACCGGTCCCAGTCTGGGTTGTCGAAAGTAATAAAAAATAAACTTCACAAACATGTTCACTAAAAGTAACTTACAAAGTAAATGAATAAACAAAAGTAACAAAAACATTTGGCAAGTTTTTTAGCATGGCTATTTTAGTTAAGTTTTAATTTTATTATTAATCTCAAACTGGGAAAAGCTATATGTATATGTTACGTCGTCTTATTCAAAACCCTAATTATGACATCCCTTCTCTCCCACTTCATTCCGTTTCTACTCATCTTTGTTATAGATTTGTGGCGGGGGTATATCCTCAAATTGGCTAATAGTAGGCCCACTTTGAGTTTAGTTTTTAGTTGGATTTTTTACTTGGAGCTGTTTATGGTCTAGGACTCTTATAGGAACTGGGCCGGATAATTTATCCAAGCGTAAGATTTTGACAAAATGCAAGAGTGGTGAAGAGGGAAAGGCATATAAGAATTCAAGTACTTAACAAAAGTTCGGTATTTTTCTGCCCTATAATATTCATATATATGAGTTCTATGTTCATACAGTAAAAACATTAACCCAATAGATGAATAAATTAGGGGTGTTAATTTGTGACACAACGCGAAGCTAGCCGAAATTCACAGATTTTCGAAAGACCACGGAAACTCATGTGGTCTTTAGATTCATGTGTTTGACGTGATATTTGGGTTTGACCAACCGACCGATGGACACAACTCATTTAGCACTACGAGAATGAATAATTACATCCTTTTTCATTACACATTTAGGTACAGGTTATTACATACCATAAAAGGATGCACCATATAAACATTGAACTAAATTAACAACTCTGCAACATCATATACAAATGTATATAGAGCAAATCTATAATGTAGGCTTCAAACTGTCATCTAATAAGAAAATAACTATTATAATAACTGATTTTGAATCTTGTTTATAAAGACAATAAATCTACTTTGAAGATATCATAAAAGGATGAGCATAAAACCTGCCCATCAAATTTCAACATAACTCATGAACCTAAAGATCAAATGCCACACTTGAATCAATTCTCTTCGTATAGAAGTCTTTCCAAATCCGCTTGAATAAAATCAAATATCACTAATCCACTATTCCACAAATTAAAAGAAACTAAAACTGCAAAAAGAAAATAATAATAATAACGATTGGTGGTTATTCGAATGGTAGAAACCGTACTTTATTGGAGCAGCACCGCATCGTCATTTGTTTGAAAAACTTTTCAGGTTAGTGGCAGTTGCCGTATAACCATTTCAACCAACAGCCAGTATACGATAACAAATATGTCCAAGAACCTACAATGTAATTGCTTTGAATTTAGTTGAGCAATAATTGGCTTTAATAGAGGTGCTAATTTCGATCCGTTTAGTAAGAATGGGTCGAAGCCACACAAAGTGACGATGAATGCAAAAAACATCCAAGTGATTGGATAACAAATTTCTATTTTTAAAATAATAATAACAGTAAAACCAGGGTCCAACACAGTCTTTATGCATTTGCTATCTTGTTGATTATTTGACCCCTAATAAAAACAAAAACAGAAGTACTCAAACACTATAAATTGATTGGTGCAACTTGAAATTGTAATAATCAAATAATCACTTTCAAAAAGCACATGCAGACAATAAAAGAACAAAAAAAAGGTAAAACTGAAATACCTTCAAAACGCAAACATATCCACCATGAACACTGACTGTGCCAAAGAAGGTAGGCATCCAGATCATGAGGGATGAGCAGGGAGAGCAGGTAGCCACCCGACCCATAACGGGGTGGAGGGTATGTATTGATTACACGAAGTTGAACACAGCCACTTCCAAGGATCACTTTCCTTTACCCTTCATTGACCAAATCACTGAAAAATTATCAGGTCAGAAATTTTATTGCTTTCTAGATGGGTACTCAGGTTATAATCAAATTGCTATTCATCATGCTGATCAACAGAAGACTACGTTTACCTGCCCATATGGTACTTTTGCATTCAGGCGAATGCCATTTGGGTTGTGTAATGCCCCAGCCACCTTCCAAAGGTGTATGATGAGTGTCTTTTCATATATGATTGGGGATTCTCAAGAAATCTTCATGGATGACTTTTCAATCTTTGGTCAGTCATTTGAAACATCCTTAGATCAATTAACCAAAGTATTGAAAAGATGTGTCGAAACAAACCTGGTTTTAAGTTCGGAAAAGAGTCACTTCATGGTGCAGGAGGGGATTGTTTTGGGACATATTGTGTCAAGTAGGGGGATGGAGGTAGACCGTTCAAAAATAAAAGTTATTTCAACATTACCTCCCCCGACCAATGTCAAAGGGGAAAGACGTTCTTGGGGCATGCAGGATTTTACCGCCGGTTTATTAAGGGTTTTAGCACAATCACAAAACCACTATGCAATTTACTCTTAAAAGATGTCCCATTTGTTTTTGATGAAGAATGTTTAAAAGCATTTAATATTTTAAAAGAGAAATTGATAGACACCCCGATATTGCAAGCACCTAATTGGTTACTACCTTTTGAAATCATGTGTGATGCAAGTGACTTTGCAATCGGGGCAGTCTTGGGGCAAAGAGTGGATAAAAAACTGGTGGAAATTTACTATGCCAGCAAGACCTTGGATGGGGTACAATTGAACTACACTACTATTGAAAAAGAGTTACTTGTTGTTTATGCTCTTGATAAGTTCAGGTCCTACATCTGGGGAAGCAAGGTAATCGTGTATTCGGATCATAGTGCCGTGAAATATTTGATGGAGAAAAACGATGCCAAGCCTAGGTTGATCAGATGGGTACTTTTGTTGCAGGAATTCAACCTAGAGACCAAGAACAAGGAAGGCACAAAGAATGTGGTGGCATACCACCTATCACGGGTTGTGAACGCTGAAAATGATTTTAGTGAAAGAATTTGAGAGACCTTTCCGGATGAGCAATTGTTAAGTGTTTCTACTGACCCATGGTATGCTAACATTGTCAATTATTTGGCTGCAGGTAAAATTCTAGAGCATTGGGCAAAGAAGAAGAGGCAACACTTCATGTCTCAAGTGAAGCAATACATATGGGATGAACCAGATTTGTTCAAATTTGGGGCAGATCAGATGATCTGACGTTGTGTACCCGATATTGAAGTCCAATACTTGTTAGAACATGCCCACTCTTATACATGTGGAGGTCACTTCAGTGGACAGAAAACAGGACATAGGGTCCTATCTTGTGGGTTCTTTTGGCCCACAATCTTCAAGGATGCAGCAGAATTCGTGAAGAACTATGTACGGTATCAACAATTGGGAAGCATCACCAAGCGTAATGAGATGCCAATGTGACTAATCATGGTCGTCAACATATTTGATGTGTGGGGCATAGATTTCATGGGCCCTTTTCCCAACTCACTGGGGCACTTGTACATCTTGGTGGCGGTTTTTTTTGTTTCTAAATGGGTTGAAGCAATCGCCACCAAGACTAATGACCATACGGTGGTGTGTAAGTTCGTTCAGAGTAACATATTTTCCAGGTTTGGTGTCCCTTGGGTGATCATCAGTGATGGGTTCTGTGACATTTCAAAAATTTTCATTGTGTAATTTATCATGTAAATATTAACATTTTATTTCAAAAACATACACACGTATATTTAATCAAATTTATACAAATTGGTGTGTTGACAAATTACAATCTATGTATTTTTAAATTAAATTTTAAAAATATTTGAAAGTTATAAACTACATAAATTATTTTATTAAATTAAATAATTTATACAAATAAATCAATGGTTTTCAATTTTATTAAATTAACCATTCAAAATGATTAATTATAATAAAAACATAAGTTTTATGAAATTATATATACTTAAGTTTTATTTAGTTTCAAAGAATTTAAGTTAAATAAACCTAATAAATTAAATAAATAATTTAATGTATTATTTCAATAAAATAATAAATAAATATATATATATATATATATAATTAGTTTTAATAAAAATTAGTTTATAAAATATATAAATATAATTTAAATTAATTAAAGTTTAAAAAGAAATTTAATTTTGTAAATAAATTAAAGTCGAGGGGTTATTTTGGATTTATTAAAACTATAAGGTTTTAGATTAAAACTAAGACGGAGGGCTATTTTGAATTAAACAGAACTATAGGGGTTTGTTTTAAAAAATTTTCCAAGGTTTATTTTTAAACACTTTCAAACTCCAGGGACCATACTTGCCAACTGAGGAAACGATTTTCCAGTCACCCCTGCCCATTATCCGGCGGTCCAAGATCTTTTCCGGCGAACCCCGACACGACTGTTTCCCTGCCCCTCGACAGCCGAAAAAGGACTCTTTGAACTCGTCGTCTCCACGCGAACCTAAGCCCCCGACCAATTTCACCTTTTAACATAGGATACCCGAGATTCATTTAATGTTCGAAAAACCAACCATGAAATTCGGCCGACACACCGTACCTCGACAGCTAAGGTCTGTCCCTTTCGTTTCGAAGTGTCCATACGCGTGTAACCAAGCCATCAATTTCACCGTTTATTATCGAAACCTCGTGCGACCATTTAAACCCCTAACCAGCTGTAACTCGAACCCTCACTCCCTCTCCGTACACTCTCACTATCAATTAACCATACCGTTGGATTCGTCTATTCGAAACGAGGCTATACCCTCTGTCTTAGGCTTTCAACCGACTCGAAGCTCCCCAATCGGTTTCTGGTATTTTTGGGCTAAGCCCCCTTCTCGACAGCCGTTTTCCAGGTAAAATTCCGACTTCTTTGCATTCCAGTAAGTTGTGCACATCGTTTACAAGTTAATCGACTTGAATGCACGCCCATAGCCATGGTGAATCTGACCAAACCACGTCCTCGGCAACACCGGAACTTTGTTACCGAGAACCAGCGACCAAAGCACGTATGTGTTATGTATAATCCAAACGAGTGTTGATCAGCGATGGGCCGTAGCTCGGCTGGTCTCGGTAACACTTGCTAACACTCGAAAACGATTAAGGTCTCGCGTTCGACTCTCTGTGTCACCGGTTCCACCATTTTTCTTTTCCCTTTTGTCATTGAACCCGCTGGATCCCCTCTGCCCGACCCGGTTACCCGTTTGACCCGCGAACTCTTCCTGTTTCGGGTCTGGGCCGACCTGGTCCGACCCGTTTGACTATTTAATCTTATTTTATTCATTATATATTAAAATAATTTAATTTAAAACCCATTTAATTATTTTTAAATATTTTTAACCCACTAAAAATTATTCCGAGCCCGTTAACTCGGCCCGTTTATTTTTAACCCAACTTTTGAACATATTCAAACCCATTAAATTTTATAAAATAATAAAACCGACGTTTTCATAAGTTATTTAATTATTTAAACCCACGAAAAATAATAAAGTAATATTTTTTTTTATTTATAAATAAAAAATACGCGTTATTTAAAATATAACATTTTCATGAAATTTAAAATAGGTAATTTATGATTTATAAAATGCAAGTGTTATTAAAAAATATATATGTTTCGAGAAGTTTAAACATTTAATTTGGAATTTAAAAAAATACAAAATCTTACAAAAATTAATCTTTATTTGTACAATGATTTTAAAACATATAATTTTTCGCAAAGGTTATTCCATTTACAAATCCACATGTATTTAAACAAATGTACGCGTACGCGAATACATATTTGATACATATTTGTTTACCTAGGATTTCATCGTGTATAACAACAATACAAATATCACCAACGCGCGTGAAGTAAAACCCTCGCTGCAAGGTGAGTTACATATCCCCTATTTATATTTTTATACATTTTGGGGTGAAACGTAATATGTGCTTACTTACATACAATTCAACTTGTGTTTACATGTGTAGATTATTGTGCTTTTGTGCTTGATCACTTGTTATGCTATGAATACTTTTAGGATGGTTTAAATTATGTGTAACCCACATAGTCTTGATTCCATGCCTATCACTTTTAGGGTAGCGGTATGCTATGCCTATCACGTTAAACCTTTATGCTTATATACAAAATTACATGCTTACAATTGGTATACATATAGTGAATTCTCCACATTATGCCATATCATACCATGTCAAACTATGAATTGTATAAACATTTTTAACTAAACTTTTATTTTATTTAAACATATGTAAACTCACCAACTCTCGTAGTTGACACTTGTTTTGGATTACGTTTCAGGTGAAGATATGTGATTTTGTGACTATGTGTTGAAGGTGCTACACATAAGGCTTTTGGACCTAGTAAAATAATTATGTGTAATATTCTAGTATAGGGTGTTGTAACTTGAATTGTATTTGGATATTTGGTATTTAAATCTCATTAATGAATTATGCAACCTTAGTAGATCATGTGCTTATGAACAATCATTCTAATGTCCGCCTCGATGATTCCGCCATCGGTCGGGGTGTGACAGGTTCACATTTTAAGAACTTCAAATTCGATAAAGAGCGGAAGCTGCAAGTGTGCGAGCTAGAAGAGCTAAGGGATGAAGCTTACGAATGTGCATCTGTATACAAAGCAAAAATGAAAGCAGTGCATGATTCAAAACTAAAGAAGAAGGAGTTCGAAGTAGGCCAGAAGGTGTGGCTATACAACTCAAGACTGAAGCTATTCCCTGGGAAGCTGAAGAGTAAATGAATAGGTCCATACTTGGTCATCCGAGTTGGACAGTTTGGGGAAGTCGAGATCAAGGACTTTGATGATCACCTCAGAAAGGTCGTGAATGGGCATAGACTGAAGCCCTATTGAGAGGCAGATGAAATCAATGACACCTGGGAAGAATCTTTCAGTTTTGTTATGCACGCATCTGCATATGAATAACCCAAGTAAGGTACACCGCGTCTGGCTGAAGACGTTAAACTTAGCGCTCTTGGGAGGCAACCTAAGGTAGTTAGCTGTAATTTCTTATCTAGATTAAATGAACCTTGTGGTTTTGTTCTCTAGAAACCCACACGAGACTCAACTCGTCCACTCGGGCTACCGAGGGGTTTAAAAGGCTTGATGCATACGCTATATGCATCCGTGATTCCTACGAAAGTGAGTTAGGTTTTTATTTTGTTTTTGTGCTTTTATCTGAGAAGAGCCCAAGTGTGGGGACGTTCTGGGAACTCTGAGGCTTGTGCTAATGCAATGGGGACCATGCATCATTCTCTGGGGGTATGATACCGTGTGTAGAGTCTTGAGTCTTAGTTTTTTAGTGTTTTCGGTACGTTTTTGCGTATTTTTGAGTTTTTTCATGGATTTGGGGGCCATACGAGCATGAAAAATCATCACAAATCACGTTCCAGGTATGTATGAACATCATTGGGGTGTTGGAACAATATTTTGAAAAAGTTGAAAAAATGGGTTTTTGGACCAAAATTTTTTCTAAGTATAAAAAACGTCTTTTCTTTTTGTTAAGGAGGGTCCCTCACGGTACGCGAGATTTTTCTTCCTATTCCTCGCAGTACGTGAAGGACAAACTAAACGGGTCGGGTGAATTTTTGTTCCTCGTGGTACGCGAAGGACGTTCCTTTGTTCCTCGCGGTACGCGAGAGACCCTTGGTTGGCCAAATTTTCCCTATTTTTCATTTTTGTAATTTTTGAGTTGTGTCGAGTCCGTCGGGTATTTTTATTTTCTTTGGGTCATTCCATTGAGTCGATATGATGCTTGTGGGTGTGTGTTGAGCTTTATTTTGCATATTTGGATTCAATTACCCGTACTCAATCTCCATTCGGGTGATGACAATCTGAGTTTGACGATTCTTTTGTACAAGACAGCCGCTTGCATCTGTGGAGCACGCTCGTGAATGAAATGCTATACGATTTCATATCCAGCTAAGTTCTCTTTATTTTTTTGTAATTTTTCTTTCATTTAGTCGCTCTTCCTACATTGAGGACAATGTCGAGTTTAAGTGTGGGGAGGGGAGACCTTAGTCCAGGTCTGTAGATTGAGTCTGTATTTTGAGTAATAAAAATAAAAAAAATCATAAAAAATTTATAAAAAAAAATCAAAAATGTCCCTGGATTAGAGTTGTTGCAATAAAATGGAAAATGATAGTACAATCGGAAACTGTGCAAACGTGGAATTTAATGAATAATAATGATAATCAAATGCGTCTAATTTGTAACGTTTTGGTAGGCCCAACAGATTTCAGAGTTTAAACACCCTGATAGTGTATCTAGGTGTAATTGAATTAATTCAGGAAGTCATGTGGGTTCTCATCTTAGGGGTGTTGGTAAGGTCGAAACTGTCAATATAGGGTGATAGGTACCTCTATAAGCAAGAAATTATAAGTTTTTGAAATCTTTTGGCACGCCGCTTTCTTTTTATGAAAATAAATCCGAAAGTTGGTGGCACCCGCATTCCATAATCCGCCATTTTCATGAGTTTTAATTAATTAAGTTGAGAACTTGAGTTTGCCTACGTGTTACCTTCCGGGTTACAAGCTTGGTTAAAACGCCCATGGGCAGACTCTTGTGATTGATTATAGATGATTGATTTGACTTATGTGTTATCCTCCGGGATGGAGACCTGGTTGAAACGCCTCTAAGTTGAGTTATGTTCTTCATTGTTTAAAAACTAAAGCCTGTGTGTTACACTCCAGGATAGTGACTTGGTTGAAACACTTACGGTTAAGATTTAGTCATACAGTTAATAAAAGCTCGTATCATTCACTCATCGATCCATAGTTCATCTGATTTTTAAAACTTATAAATTAGTGTTTGTAGTGGTGGAAAAATCTATATGGTTTAACCCAGGTCTAAACATGACCTTGAGATGGGATTAGGCTGAGTCGTAGCTTCTAATTGTGAGACCCATAGATAGCCTGTTGCTTGGTAATGAAGAGGATAGTAAATCATAGAATCAGGGGCTCGAGAGTCAGTGGTTGGGTTTAATCGGATGGAAATACCGATTGTTACGATTAACACATTAGTATGTTTAAAGCTGTGTAAAATGAAATATTAAATAAAGTAATTATTAATAAAGAAAATATTAAATAATTGAGATAAAATAAACGAAAAAAATAATCTTATGCTCACAAAATTAGTGTGTTAAATATGACTAAAAAATTATATTATTCTGATTATAATATAGTAATCTGAATATAATGATTTTGCATGAATATAAACCGACCTGACTTCTCATTTTAAACTACTTTTATTTAATTTCCACCGTTTGAACCGGTAGAGATAAAACATAACCCAAATCGACCCGTTCATAAGAAAATAGGTCAAAGTTGTCACATCTACAAAACATATATAAACATATGCAAAGAGCTAAAATAAGTCATGATATTAACTTACTTCAAAGAAAACCTCAAGTGCCACTAAGGCGTATATATTACTCGGCATATTATTTAAAATCCTAGCAAACCATTTCCAACCGTGAGAACTAACAAATCATAACAAATATTAGATTTATTAATTTGTAAATATATGATTAAAAGTTTTTGATTTAGACCCTATCTAGTTATAAAATTGTTTTCAATTTGTAGGATTAATAAAAATATGATTGAATAATTTAATTAATGATAAACACAATTTTAAATTCAAAAGATAAAAATTTAAATAAATAATTAATTAGTTGTCTAAAATAGTGAAATTGATTATTAATAGGAGAGAGAAACGGAAAAATAATAATGAGAAAGCTTAGAAATGTGACAAGTGTCATCATAGATTTTCATTTATTAGAAAGTATACTAGCTTAGAACCCGTGTCTACACACGGGGTGAAAAATATCAATAAGTAAAATTCTTAAATCTTTATTTATATATTTTACAGGTGTAAAAATGTATTACATATACTAAGGATAGAAAACAACATTCAAAATATGTAAAAATTAATATATATATAAATGAGTTTCAAAAATACGTTAATTACTATTTTATATAATTTGACTTTCATTTACTATTTAATTGAACATAAAAGTTATATAATTAGATTTCAAAGTTTCTTATAATAAGAGGTAATTTAAAATAAATGTGTTTTATTAGTATAATTAGTATTTTCTTTAAAAAATATATTATTATTATTAAAAGATATATATGTATTTAATAAGAAAGAGAGGCGACACGTGGCATGAAAAAACCTTTATTTATTATATAGTGTGTGTGTATGTATATATATATATATATAACTTACAATCCTAACATGCTTGAATATGATGAAATTAACTAATGGATTTTTATGTGGGATGTTTTAACTAAAGTGCATTTAAGAATACTTAAGGTAATGTAATATTGGTACAACTAATGCAAGTGGTAATTTCGCTTATTACATTTATAAATGTGTCAATTTTGGTAATATTTATCTATATCTATACTACTATATAATATATATTAGAAGGATAGGATTGTAATTTGATAAAAAAATTAAGACATCTTTTATAAATTTTGTTGTATAGTGTATATTAACAATACATGGAAAACGTTTAATTACTATTTTACCCAAAACTTAAAAGTAAGACTTTTACCCGGCTCTTCAAAAAGACCCGATTTACAAAAGCCCTAATTCAACACATCGCAGACTCGCAGCCTCTCCCTCCCCACCATCACCCCCATCCTGACATCCTCCCTCTCACATAACCCTAGCCATCGCCGCCTCCGTCTCCGTCGTCACCACACCAGTATCCTCCTTCGTCTCCACTTATCTAATAGCAGGTACTATTCTTCATCTCCCTACGGAGACTGAAAACCTAATGTTGTTGACGTTTCTTCAAAATTCACATTCGAGCTTCAAATTCTAGAAACCTTATCCATCAATTTACGTCCTCAGTTTGGTAATTTCAAATCCATTCATGTATTGCTCATTTTTTTTGTTGATATGAAGAATGTAATGCAAATTATGAAAACTTGAATGTCCATTTACTAAATGATGCTGAATTATACTGTATTTCCTGGTTAGAAGCCACATTTCCTGAGTGGGATAGACAAGAAGCAGAAGGCGGGAATCAACCTGCTGAATTATGAAAGTTAATCTACCAATTTATTGGTTAGAAGCCACATTTCCTGAGTGGGATAGACAAGAAGCAGAAGGTGGGAATCAACCTGCACTAATATCACATCTGTGTGGTCTATTTGTTGTATTAGATCCTATTTTTTGTATCAGATCCTTTGTGAGTTAAAATACATATATTATGTAAATGTGCTGCACAGGGATTTGAAACCAAGCAATCTTCTCCTGAACGCCAATTGTGATCTGAAAATTTGTGATTTTGGATTAGCTCGTGTCACATCTGAAACTGATTTCATGACAGAATATGTCATCACAAGATGGTATCGTGCACCTGAGTTGTTGTTAAACTCATCTGATTATACTGCTGCCATTGATGTATGGTCTGTCGATTGCATCTTTATGGAACTAATAGACCGCAAGCCCTTATTTCCTGGTTGAGACCATGCACACCAGCTAAGATTGCTTACGGAGGTATTTCTTTATTTAAAATTTTATAACAAAAATGAGTGTTTCAGCTTTGATTTATTATACAGTTTGAAATGATTTTTAGGAACTAATGGACCGCAAGCCCTTATTTCCTGGTCGAGACCATGCACACCAGCTAAGATTGCTTATGGAGGTATTTCTTTATTTAAAATTTTATAACAAAAATGAGTGTTTCAGCTTTGATTTATTAGACAGTTTGAAATGATTTTTACAATGCAGCTTATTGGAACTCCATCAGAAGCCGAATTATCAATATGTAAGGGTTCATTGTTTTCTTAGTATGCAAATATCAAGTAATTTTGTTTAGTTAATTCAATGATAGACAAGATTATTTAGGATCATTGTAATTGTGCAGAAACTTTAGTAACTCCACACAAATATGATTATGTTTATGCCGTTATGCAAAAAGTTTTGATAGTCAAATAACAGAATGTGATTTTCACATTTTAAGTAACAAAAAAGTTATATTAACTTTCATACTCAAAGAAAACTAGGTTAATTCTCCAAAGTCAAAATTGGATTAATTGAAATGTAGTTTTAAGCTGCTTTTTCTTTCTAAAAGTCCACTTTTGACTTTTGAGTGTCAAGTGTATTATAAATGTTAAAAATGGTTATGCTTATGCCATTATGCAGAATGTTAAAAATGGGATTTTTATATTGTATTTTGATATCCTTCACAAACTTATTGAGGTCTTAGGGAAATTTTTGGATGTCTCGAATATCAGATCCTGGTACTGTTTCGTGTGCTATGTTTTTTATATTGTATTTTGATATCTTTCTTATATTTTATTTAAATGTCATCTGGATGCCAGGTTTATGAGAGAACAACTGCTCTCTGAAGTACTTGAGGCACTGATTGTTATTAGGGGATTGATAGTGCAAAAGACAAAGATAATAAAAGATAAGTGATTGCAGCCGAATTTTGAAGGATCTTCTGGACAGTCTTTTGTTGGGGAGCGATGTAAATAAAAAGCATTTCATATATTTAGGCATGCATTGGCGGTCTGCTTTGGTGAAGGGTATACTCTGGTATTTCTAGCCTATTTTTTCTGCATTTCTTCACTATTCAAATCAGTAGTCAGGCCTAATGCATCCGAGTTGCTACATGTGATTCGCCATGAGAAGCTTTTTCTACAGTCACTAAATTGGAATGAAATGTCTACTTTTTATCTTTTTTATTATTTTTTTCCTGTAATGAGTTATAGGTTTAGTTATTTAAGTTTCAATGATCAATTACTGTAATTAGTGTATTCTTTTAATTAGTAAATGTTACAATTAGGGTATGATCTGGTGGAGGTATTGCTTGCTAATATTAAGTGTACTTTTGGAGCCAAAGATCTTTTTTCTGTTTATTTGTTTTCACTGAGGCCAAAGGCGAGGTGGACCTATATATAATGATGTACTTTCACTGGCTTGTTTTTCCCTTGATCTAATTGTTAAGTCAATGGCATTAGAACAATCTCGACTATTGTATCATAATCTGCCTCTACGCATTATGTTTTATTTCATTTAGAACTAATCATAGTATTATTCTTGAATATTTAGTTTTTGAAACCTAATTTGATTACTGATTTACTTTTTGTATGGCAGGTGAAGACATCCCAGCAATGTAGTTGAAAGAAGGTGTTATTAAGTGCATTAATAACTTGTAAGAAATCTATCACAAAAATGAAGTAGAAATTTCTGCAATATATATGATATGGACTGATTGAACATTATAGGATAACAAATTACTAAATTCATGGGTCAAATCAATCTCTTAATGTATGTATTGAGCAACCTTTAACATGTGCAGGGTTGTATGTCCATAAGAACTATATATATCAGATTATTAGGGACATTCAAAAATTTATGTAATAACATTATCTATTCTAACAACAGGAAATTTAGCCAAATTGGTCTCATAACAACTTTTGTACGGGCTTATATTGTCTTTGCTTTATGGTTTGAAGCATTAATTTTAGTATTCTGTATGAACCACATGCATTATTAGGAACTTTATTTTTTATTATAATTTAAGAATACATATAATCAATTAATATTCTTATTCCTCTTAGGTTGACCAAGAAAGTTGGTGCATCTGCAAATACATTGTGTACCTTTGAATCACCAATTTCTGAACACACAACACAAGCTATTGACGGAAACAGTGCTGCCATCAGTGGCACAAATAAGAACGAAGGTGTTAATCAGAAAGTACTAGACAATGTAAACTTTTCTCTCTCTCTCTCTCTCTCTAAATACACATGAACAAATCATTATCATTTAAGGCTAGCAAGTTATGTAGAGGTGGCAAGATGGGCAGTCGGGCAGGTGGGGTTAGTGGGTAACAGGTCAAAACTGGTGTCACGTTTTAGTATGGATTGAAATGGGCAGGTCAGGTTGAGACCTGTGTACTGAAATTTCGCTCTTGTACTGAAATTACTGCACTTGTAATTGTAAGTATGTTTATGTAGATAGATTTATATTTTGCATCATAAAGCCTATGTTGAATCTATTGTGTGCCTTATTTTTTTTTGTTAAACACCTTGATCATCCTTGACTTGACACCATTGATTGTCATTAACGATCAAGGCTGTAGTTGTGGTGTTTGTTACTTTTTTGCCATGCATGTCAAGGTGTTCGTCAATTGTACCCAAAAGGCCTAAATGTTGGTATGTAATCCTTTCATTTCCTGTTAACTATCTTCATTTTCCAAAATTATCAACATTTTAATAAGTTAGCAGAATGTTAAATTCCCTTTCAAAATTGCATGATATTTGTCACTTAATGATAAGGTCACCCTCATATTATATCCCTTTCAAAATTGCATGATATTTGTCACTTCCTGGTTGATATCTTTATATTTGATATGGGTTGGTGTTTATAAATGTATAGCTAGGATTTTACTCATTTTAGCACGTGCAGATAGATATTTAATATTCGCCGATTAACGTGATGATATGGTATCAAAAGAAGGTTTCACAAACCAGTTTGAAATTCCAGTCCCACTTTCCAAAACCATCGGAAAGACACTGTTGCTGCAACTCCAGCACCAGAAGTCCCCTGGTTCGAGTGTCAGAAACTACACCACCATCTCTAGAGATTTCAAAAATAACAGGTTCTATTGGTGAAACAAGTCGTCCAGCAACTGTCGAACGTCAACTTTTCACATCAGCAGGTAAAGCAGGAACTTTTAATATATATTAATATGTGTGTCATAAATCTTAAAGTTGATTATTACTTTCATGACATATATAACTGACTTGAATATTATCAATGTTCCTAGCTTCATATTGTGTGAGCTAGGAGGTTTTGATATATTGTCAGGTTTGACCGTGTTGACCTGCATAGATCAGGATGATGCTAGGCTCACATTTGGAGAAATAGGAGGTTTATTTTTAATCTTCTAATGTAAATATGCATAGAACATGATGACTTTAGGCTCAACCATTGTTTTTGTTTGATTTTAATAGGTGGTTCAAATGGAGAAATACTTAATTAATTTTTGGGAACAGGAACCGAGCAATTCAACACCAAAAAATTTTCTTAGGTATGTATGTTTAGTGATCGTTGTGACTAATGGTTGTATGATTTTAACTAATCTTGATTAATAATCAAATATTGGGTTGACAGAATCTTCGTTACAGCAGCTCAAGGAGATATCATGGTAATGCTTATTTCCATGCTCTAATCATACAACTAATCTTGATTTGGTTTGTTGACATATTTGAGTTTTCTAAATGCAGCCATCATGTTCAACATTTGACTTTTTGAGTTGGTTTCGTGTGGAGCTAAGCTTGCTAGATTACAATTGCTTAAGGTTCTTGCCATCAATGGTAGCAGCCTCAACTGCTTTTGTTGCAAAATATACAATTCAACCTGAAAAGCATCTTTGGGTGAGAAAATGGATAATCTTTTATTTTTACAACAAGGTTGACTCTGAAAAGTCATGATCCATTGTTTATGACTTGCAGGGCTTGAAAATGCAACGTTATTCGGTTATTCTACATATGTTCTGATATTGGATAAGTATTGCTTCATATTCTGTAAGTTTATTGGAAAACAGTGTTCATGAAGTTAGTATTGACCTAATGGCTTGTTCACTCACCTAAATACATTTCATATTCTTTGAATTTATAGAAATAGGCTAAAAGTGTGTCTAACGAATATAAAATGAGTATATATTTCTCGGCATGACCCTTTAAACCTTAAAATCACTAATGGCAAGAAGTTATTGAGGTTAATATAGAAATAAATCTTGACGGTTTAATAATGGAATATAGGATTTAGAAATCCATGAAAACTGGGGCGCGATTGCCCGTGTTATGGACATACATATTCTACTTATTGATTTGTAGGGATGATTCGGTCAAGTCTGGATTGGTTTGGTTCAATTCCACAGTGTGTTTGTTTTTGTCTTAATGTATTGCATGAATGGATCTTGCTGTGCTAAATCTGTAATTTCTTCTCATCATTAACCTCTATTGCAGATCTCCCTTAAGCAAGTAAATTGAACTTTTCAAAATCACATTTAGGCAGTCATCTAAGGTCTTGTTTTCATAATGGGTAGGGGTTGAAATGGTTTATATTTTAGTATGTGTTAATGGGCTGGGTTGGATCGGTAAATATTTAGGAACTTAATGCTTGGTTTTAGAGGTGCACAAACCGGGTTTTTTGAACCGAACCGGTTCCAAACCTGCCCACACCGGTTTGCGTTGACCAAGCCTTAAACCGGTTTTGACTAAACCGGTTCGGGTTAAAACCGGTTTTTAACATATAGAATCCCGAACCTGTTGAACCGGTTCAGTTCGGTTCTGGACCGGTTCGGGTTGGTGAACCGGTTTTATAAAAAAAAAGAAATTTTAAAAAATAAATATTTAACAAATAAAAACATAAAGTTCAACGTTTATTCATACTGTAGGAGTTCGTAAATCACAAAACATTACAAAATTAAACATTACAATTCGACAAAAAGAAAAATATATATTTTTTTTTGAGTTTTTTTGTTTAATTTTCGCCGTCATTCTCGGAGTTACTAGTCGATCCTCTTAGTCTATCATCTTCGGCGAGTTCTTCATTTGTAAGTGGGCTCGCCAATCCTTGGTTGACCTCAGATTCGTGTATGAATTCTTCAACTTCAATTTCGTCTTCAAGCGAACTCCTATCTTGTCTCCTATCTACCGCATCCAAATGGTCTTTCAAGCAAATGCACATTTTCATTGCCGCGGGAGTGAGTCTAGTTCTTCGAATAGATAAAACCCTGCCACTAAGAGAAAAAACGGATTCCGAAGCTACCGTGGAAGCTTGGACGGTTAGTAAATCACGGGCCATGGCGGAAAGGACCGGAAAAGTAGATTCGTTTCCTTTCCACCAAGCCAAAATATCAAAGTCCTCAAAAACATCCGGACTCATAAATGATAAAAAGTTTGTTCCCGTATACCTTCCGAGTTCGCTACTCGGGGTGGACTCTCTAGCCCGTTTAGTAAATTCATTTCTCATTTCGTTATACAAATTTAAGTTCACATTCCTCGAGCTGCTACTTGAGGCGCCCGTGCCCGTCGTATCATGTGGGGTTTGTGTTGTACCATATTTATGTAAATAAATATCAAACAAATCTTGCAAACATTTGTTAAAATAAGTTTTTGTTACGGTTGAAAAATGAATATCTTCGGCATTCAAATCCAAATCGTAAGTTATTTTATCAATCAAGGTTTCAAAACCGTAAACATTAATTGTAGGGTTTAATGCGGCGGCACAAGTTATAACCGGAGGCATTTCTTTAAAATATTTAACAAATTTTTCTTTCATCGGTTTTATCATTCTCGTAAAAAGAGTATTTTTATTTTTAAGTTCGGCTAATTTGTTACACATTAGAAATATTTGTTTAAGAGCCAAGGGACTTGTGGGGTAATAAACCCCGGATAAAAAAGTAGTGGCGGTTTTAAAAACTTCGAGCAATTCGGTTATATTTTCAAGAATGTCCCTGGTTCAAAACCGCCGGTTCAAACCAGTTTGAAACCGGTTCCACCAAAACCGGTTTTAAATCGGGTCGGGTTTCGGTTTGAAACCGGTTCAACTATTCCAAACCGGTTTTTTTGCCCACCTCTGCTTGGTTTGGTCAAAAATACATTAGAAAAATTGTCAAAAAGATAAAGAATCACTCGCATTCTTGTATGACATATTCTGGGTGTTTGTTTCTAAATGGATGTACCATGAAAGTGTGAAGATAGTGGTGAGTTTATTGATTTTAAAAAAAAATTATAATATTATTATGATAGTACAAGATTGCTAAAAACTCTTTATATTTTTATCAAAAAATTTTGCAATGATATTCAACAGTCCCTCATGCTGTGATGAGTCATAAACTATTATGGACTCAGGCAACCGGGATGTGTTGTAAAAGTCTATTCCCTTGACTGCAAACCAATTGATAAACTAACGAAAGACGAGTACAAACTCGTAAATTGTACACTCCACCGCATCGCGCGGGTTACCCACTAGTCAGATTAAATGGGTGAAAAAAATCGATTTGAAAAAAAAAAGAAATGATCTATTGAGGATTATGTAATCTGATGCCTCATACTCTGAAATCACAGGAGAACATATACTCAAATGAAATCACATACATGCCCATGAGTCCATGTCGGGCTTGATGTGGGCTTAAAAATACTGCATTGGGCTGGATTTGGACATGTGCGTTCAAATAAATGAAAACAAAAGAAAGGGAAATTGATGCAGCTGAGTGAGAGCCTGGATTCGAATACAGGTACCTTTGAACAGAGAATGAAATACTTACCGCTAAACTACTGACATTGTAGTTGAAAACTTCCAAAGCATATAAAATATATACATTATATATACAAAAAAAAAATTAAAAATGAGGCCCTAAGCTCCAGCTTAATTTTACATGTAGGTGAGCCGCCCCTGATTTAGTAAAAAAATCTTGTAAAAATGTACGATAGTCCCAAAACGGTATAAACATTAAATAGGGGATTAGAAACTCACTAGTTACGTCGAGTCCATATCCTGCACCGTAACCGTCTTCCTGCTCGAAACCCGAACCTGTCAAACGTACGATCACACGATCAGAATACGTTCTAGACATACGTCGGATACACGTAAATCTAATTAAATTCCGACACCCGGTCTCCTCTGCTCATCATTCCATCTCCCCGAAACCCTGGTTTCCCGTGTCAACAAGATTCGGATCGTCCATGACCCATTTAGGAAATCCAAATACTTGAACTGGTTTCATGCATTCACATACGTGTGCCATGCAAAACCCTAATCACCAAGACGTCGCCATGCAAACCCTAGCCCCACGGAACGGTTGTACTCGAGTCTGGTTTCCATGCATGCACGTAACCCACACCATGCAAAACCCTAGTCGGGTAACACTCTCACCGGCTCCGTTATCGTCATCGTCTTCTCCACCGTTCACCACATAGCACGCCACCTTCGTCTTCCTTACCGTGAAAACCCTAACGGCTAACATCACCACAACCAACACCATTGTACTCCGCCCGTGCCAACCCATACGCCGGATGCAACACCATCGTCGTCCCCGTTGGTCACCGCCGTAAAACCCCACCACAGCAGCCAACACCAGCCACTGCCTCCTCCTTGTCGTCTCCGGGTACCACCGTGAACCACCCCTAAGGCCAATATTGTCACCGAGTTGTCTTCGTCAAGCATCACCGTTAACGCAGGCCGTGAACACAACCGGCATCCTGCCGGTCACCGCCGACTTCTGCCATCCCCCATCGGACCATCTAATGGCTTCAGCCAGCTGCGTCACCCCTCCGCAGCCGCCGCCGGGTCTCATGATGTGTTGCTAAATATCCCGTGTATAAGAGTTTAATTTGTATAGTTTTAGTAGTTATCTTGTATATCAAGTCTGTTTTATGTGCATTTGGTGTTTGTGGGTCTTACAGGTTAAGCATGCTACTTGAGCGGGAAATATGGAGCTTAAATTAAGAGGATAGCAGCATACACGGGCCCCGGAGAAGTCAAAAGATCAAAAAGTCAAATTTCTTGGAAATTAGGGTCCTCGCAGTACGCGAAGATCTGGGAGGAATTTCTCGCGCTACGTGAGGGGCTTGAAAAGCCCACTCGACCATTTTGTCTGTCGCAATACCCGAAGATTGGGTTGGTTTGCTTCGCGGTACGCGAAGAAGTATATTTTCGGCAAATTAAACCTAATTTCAATTATAAGTCATTGAGGAGTATATTGTGGAATTAACTTCCATCTAGCCGTCCAAGAACTTCCCAGAGGCGATTTCCAGAGAGAAAATTCGAATCTTTCCTAGTTTTTGATGCTAGATCAAGCTACACCAACTATTGAAGAATTGATGATGTTGTCGATGAGCGGCTAGTTCTTCCGTGACGTTTTCGGGTGTAGGATCTGCTTTGTAAGGTGCTAATCTGATGCATACTGAGTTTGGTTTAGGATTTCTATAATCATTGATTGTTTGAATGCTATGATTTCTTAGATTTGATTAAACAATTTGGTTTGTTTTAGATTGAATATATTCATCAATTTTCGGTTTTTTTTATCGTGAATCATTGAGTGTCTAGATCTGATGTTCTAAGGTGGTAATTGATTATTGAGTTTTAAATCAGTGTCAAGTATCCGGTTTTATAAATCGTTGCTCAGCGCAGTCACTATCTTGATTATTAATTATTTTTCAAATCTAATGAACGAGTTATGTCTATGTAACTTCTAATAAGTACAAATCAGTAATCATCGCACTTGCAATCTGAACCCGAAAGCGATCCGTTTTCTCTTAATTGTTTTCAAAAAGTTTAAAGTTTGTTGGTTTTAGTCTAAATCCGAACAGTTTTCTTAAACAACACTGTCCACTAATTCCCTGTGGATACGACACCCTACTTCACTATACTATAGTTTAAGGTAGCTAGAGATTAGAGTTTTAATATTGTTTTTGATTGACCTTGACAACGCGATCATCTCACCCATGGACTGTCGTCGTCTTCTATGGCTTTCTCCTCCACCGTGAGCCTTCACCACCATGACTCGTTTAACCACCACCACCACCCGGGTCACCGTACCGGTTGCACCACTAACCCTGAAACCCTAATCAAAATCTCAAGCAAAACGAGTGTAAACAATGTAAAACTGAATTACCTTTACGAGTTATAGAGGCTGCACACACCGGATCTCCATGTACCGTCGTCCTCCTCCTTCCGCCGTCACCGGTTCCCCCTCTCCCGTCGATCTCCCAGCCGTCGCACACCTAGGGTCACAAATGGCCCTAGGGTTTGCGTTTAAGTGGTTTAAATACCACTCGTACTTACATCCGGGTCCCTCCTTTTCCTCTTTTACACTTGTAGAGACATGTTTTGTGACAATATGCTTTGTAATAGATTAGGTCTTTGTGATGTCTGTATGTTTTGCGTTTGTCTGGTAATGTTTGAATTTGTAAGTAGTAACTAAGTTTTGGCATAGGCGAACTTAGTAAGTTCGCCTAGGACAAGTTCTGGCGAACTTGTTAAGTTCTCATGCATCAGATACTTTGTTTATAAATAGGTGTTTACTTGTTTGAATAACAAGCTTCTGTCATTAAGTCCAGTAAACACTCTGATTTTGAGTGCAATACAAGTGGAGATTATTTACCTACTGTGTTCATTGATATTGTTCTAGTTATCATCTATACACAAGCATGTATGCGTTGGATTCCGCACTACGCGTGCATGTCGAGTTGCTCGTCTAGACCGATCCGTATTGAACTTGCCGGGACCTACATGTGGTATCAGATCTTATGCTCTTGATCGAGATCGACTAGTGACTTTTGGGTGAAGATTTGTGATGTGCACAAAGTAGTTTGAATTAAATGACTCAAAACAAGCTAAATAAAACACTAAGTAATACTCTAGACTCTCTAAACAACTAAACTACCGACATGCAAGTGAACCTATCGAATGTAGTAAAGCCTAAATAAGTCCGGATATCGAACCCAAAGGACCTCTACAGAAAACACTAACTAGAAACTGAAAGACTTATTCATACAAAATTGCTTAAATAAAATAATAATAAAGAAGGGGGGTTTGCTAATAAAAACTAAGAATAACTTAAAAGAAGGACTAAAGAGAAGACTACGAATGCAAACGAAAGTTGAAACGAGAACCAGACGGAGAAAGAACACTACCTAGGCTCGAATCCTACACATGCTTGACAAAGGTTCTATCGATACGGGAACTGACGTGATACCGGGATCTTAAAATACTAAACTCAAAGGAAACCTAGAGCACCCTCGACCCTTCTCAAGGATTGTCAACCAAGAAACCTAAAAGCCGTTAAACCACCGGTTGGATGGATTTCCCTCACAGGTCCTCCAATTTACTCAAGAAGTATCCGCTAGACAATCTACCTCACAGCGCGAAAGTCTCAATACACCTAAGTGCAAGGGATAACTAGGATTTTCCTATTGGATTCGGTAAACACAGATATGAGACAAACTAGCAAGATCTTCTCACAAAGCCTCTAAACTAGCAATCTAACACCCTAGACAAACCGACAATCTCTCACCTCACAACCATCGAGATTGGTTGCACATCTAAACTATCTATATCAAGAAGATTACCCTATGGTGAACTCGTACGCAGTTAACCACCCACTAATCAAAGACACACAGTAATTGATCTAGCATGCACCTATTACATGAAAGACATTCACCAAGGCACACGAGGAGTAAATCATCAATCCATAAACAATCATAGATACACATAAAACATCTGATAATCCAAACCAAGTTTGTTACATCATGAGTTCATCACATGCAAATCATCCAAAACCGGATAAAACCTAATGTCAATCATATGTATTCATCAACACCTAGGTAGTTCTAAGAGTTTAGCCACTAAACATGACAAAAACCATAGTTAGCATCAATTCGAAGCTCAAAAGAAACATGGGAATTGAAGATAAACAAGGAAAAACACAACCGAATGATTAACCTCTGATGGAATGCGATCCTGATGCCTTTAATCTTCAACCCGAGCCTCTAAAGCTCTGAAATCAACCCTTTTTCGTCTCTCCTTTTCGCCTGCAGCCGCTCCTTGATTCTGTGTCTCCTCTAGGGTTTCTAATTTTTGGGGTTTTAAAACAATTTCTATGAAAAACCACCCGTCGCGTAGCGCGACGGGATCTTGCACACTCCTCGCGTAGCGCGAGGGCCCCAGAAAAGACAAAACAGTCGGGCAATCATTAAAAGGTCAATTTTGACATTTTTCAATCCTCGCGTAGCGCGAGGGACTTCCAATACCTGTTGCGCTACGCGACAGGGGTAAAAATCCAGAAACTATCTTCTTTCTTATCCACAGCCCTCTCGCACGAACCGGAAACTCGTTCCTCTTCGTTTTCAATCATATCCGCTTCCTTTGTGACCTAACAACCATAAGATATAGAAATATTAAGTACAAGCAGTTATAGAAGAAAACCGAAGCAAAACAAACACAAAGTGGGAATAAAATTGACAGTAAAATGCATGTATTTTGCAATACATCAATTTGACATCAAAAGCTTGAGTTTTTACAAGGATTTCATGTCTATGGAGTTTTTGGGTTCTTGAATTGGTTTTTGGGCTGATTTCATCAAATTGGAAGCGTTTTTTTTTAAGAAATTGATCCGTTCAAAGTGTTCTAATTCATCTTATATACATTCCTTCAGTTCAATTTGATCAAATTCCTTCAAATCTACAAGAAATGGCGATTTTCAGAAGTGTTGGTTCGTGTTTTGGTTGAAGTTTCATCTTCTTGAAGTTTCAGCTAAAACATGCGGACTTAGGGATTCAGTTACTGGCGAACTTAAGGAAGCGAACTTATTATCTTCGCTTGAGTTCTCGTTTAGGCGAACTTGCTAAGTTCGCTTGAACAAATTCGCTTGATTCTGGTTGAAGCAAACTTGTTAAGTTCGCTTGGGGTGATTTTTGTTTACTTTTCTTGTTTACTTGTAAGGCCCCTCTTTAAGGAAAACCCCACTCGTTGGATTTACTCATAAACATAGCCATTGATACCGAATTATAACATTTAAAACATTCAAGACACAGCGAAAAGTACATAACAGCGAAAGTATTAGCATTTAAAACATAAACATTGTCTTAACATAATTTAAAGTGGGATGTCAGTCTCATGACGGATAGCCATCACGCCTTCGCACGACCCTTCCTCTTGTTACTTGAAATGTATACTAAAAGTTAGCTAACGCTGGTGAGTTCTAGTTTAGAGCATTAGGTATAATGTTAGTCATTCATTCGTATCATTGGTTCATATATATATATATATATATATGCTTACAACATTGTTTCAGTGGACATACATTGACTATACACGCAAGTAGGTGCATATGCATACATTGAACATTCATTGGTCATACACATAAGGGTGATCAACCCGTCATTGATTGCGTAGGTCACAAAGACAGACTCTCCGTCCTACCATCGTAGGCCATAATTCATACCGTGTCTACCGAAGTAGTCCATCCTTCATTACCGTCCGACAACCTTTGGCCGTCCGTCTACCGTCGTAGTCCGTCCTTTCACCCGTCTGCCCGAAGGCATCTGTTTCCCATGTGAAATATTATTCATTCAACCGTTCTACTTATCATTGATAAGGCACTTGCTTCGACCGTCCATTGATTGTCTTTCATACGTCCTAGCTGATGAAGGAACGTACATGTCCCGGTTGCATGATAGTCACATGGTCGTCCGTCTACCGTAGTAGCCGTTAGCATCGAAGCGGCCATAACATTCACATATATTCATAACATGCAGTATATAGTAAATATATAATGCACAATTTCATTCTTTTGTGTTATATCATACTTTAATTCATAATTCATAACATACTTGCTATGTTTCTTTGTTCATAAGCATATCTGTCACACATATAACTATCATGCATTGTCATATAACACCTAACATAACATTCATTCATATCATGCATACACTTCAGCCCCAAAATCATTTAAAATCATTTGCATGTAACACGTAGGGGGCACATAGAACTCACCTGATGAGTGGTTTCTGTAATACACTTAGCCGTTACTGAGCGTCAGTAAGGTCACTCATAATCTATATAATAAAGTCATACACATAAGGTGGTACTCCTAGATGACACTAGACATTACTATGCTTGAACCCAGTAGTTTCGGGTCAAGGGTTTATATCGAAACTATGGTAGTTCCGATAAGTAACTTATGTAAAATCTTAGTAGTTTCGGGTCATGGTTTTATATCGAAACTATGGTAGTTTCGATGAGTAACTTATGTAAAATCTTAGTAGTTTTGGGTCATGGGTTTATATCGAAACTATGGTAGTTTCGATGCGTCTGCATATTTCAAAACTAGGTAGTTTCGATGGATTTACCTATATCGAAACTAGTAGTTTCGATGCATCAGTCTTCTTCCCCGACTAGAACCCTAGAACTGGCAATTTATTTCTAGCTGATCAAGCCTTGAACTTTTTACGTTCAAAATGTTCCTTTTTCATTCATGAGCACAAATATGTGATTTGTTTCAAGTTTTATACGTAAAAACCATGTCTTTATGCGACTTAAACCCGAATCCCCAAAATGTGTAAAAACTAAGATTTAGAGGTGATGCTTACCTCCTGAAGTTCGGTTCCCATTGCTATACGTTGTTGTGATGAAGACGAACGAATCTCGAGCCTTTGAGCTTCTTTCCCCGCTTTCTCTCTCTAGAGTCGGTCTCTCTCTCTCTCTCACTCTTGAAACTTACACAGGAAGGAAATGAGGGGAAGGGTTGGTGGCTGCTGATTAGAAGGGTTTCCTTTCATATTTCAGGCCCATGGGCCGAACCTTGGCCAAGCCCACGTTGCTTTTCTTTTATTTGTTTTCTATTTATTCTGGATGTTACAAGTCTACCCTCCTCATAGAGGTTTCGTCCTCGAAACCTGCTACAAGTTAAAAAACTTTGGATACAGTCCTTTCATCTCGTTTTCCTTCTCCCAAGTGGCTTCGGACCCTTTCCTGTGCTTCCATTGTATTTTGACTAAAGGAATCGACTTATTTCGTAGTCGTTTCTCGGCTCGGTCGAGAATAGCTATTGGTTCTTCTATATAGTTCAAACTGTTATCCACTTCTATTTCGTCATAGGGTATGTGAGCCCTATCGTCAGCAAGTTGCGTAAGTGCGATACGTGGAATGTAGGGTGAATTCCACTGAGCTCGTCGGGTAGGTCGAGTCTGTAAGCAACCTAACCAACTCTTGCTACGATTTTGAAAGGTCCGACAAACCTTGGACTTAATTTGCCACGTCTTCTGAATTGGATGATTCCTTTCTAGGGTGATACTTTCAGTAGTACCATGTCCCCTACTTGAAACTCTAAATCTCTTCTTCTCTTATCCGCGTATGATTTCTGTCTGTCTTTAGCAGCTTTCATTCGAGCTTTTATCTGGTCAAACTTCTCTGAAGTAGCTTTGACCACTGCGAGACTTGCAAAGTCTTTCTGTCCAATTTCTCCCCAACAGACCGGGGTTCTACATCTTCTTCCATACAACATCTCAAATGGCGACATGCCAATGGTTGAGTGATTGCTGTTATTATATGAAAATTTTGCCAAGGGAAAATGGCTGTCCCAGCTACCATCGAAATCAATGATACAGGCCCGGAGCATGTCCTCCATGGTCTGAATGGTCCTTTCCGATTGACCATCGGTTTGAGGGTGGTAAGCTGTGCTGATGTTTAGCCTAGTGCCCATCGATTCGTTGAATTTCTTCCAAAACCTTGATGTGAATCGAGTGTCCCTGTCTGACACGATCGTTAATGGCATACCATTTCTGCTTACGATTTCCTTGATGAATATCTATGCTAACTTCTCAGACGAAGAAGCCTCACGTATTGGTAAGAAGTGAGCACTTTTCGTCAAGTGGTTTACGATCACCCAAATGGTATTATTGCCTTTAGCTGTTCGTGGTATTTTGGTAATGAAGTCCATTGTGATCTCTTCCCACTTCCATTCCGGTATCAGCAAAGGTTGCATTTTAACGCATGGTTTCTGGTGTTCGACTTTAACCAGAAAACAAGTTAGGCACTTGCCCACATATTCGGTCACGTCGTTCTTCATGCCAGACCACCAGTATTATTTCTTTAGATCTTGGTACATTTTGTTCGTCTTGGGGTGGTTAGAGTAGCGAGACTTATGGGCCTCATCAAGGATCTTGGCCCTAAGTTCACCAATCTTAGGTATCCACATTCGGCCACAACGAGTTCGTACACCGTACACGTTGGTTTCCAGATTACCCTGTTGCCCTACTATTCTTTCCCGTTTCACATTCCTCTCCAACAATGCTTCTTCCTGTGCTTTCGCTATTTCATTCATTATATCCGGTGTTATAATCAACTGACATGATTTGATTTGAATAAGTGTTGGTTCATCTTTACTGCTTAAGGCGTCAGCCACTACATTTGCCTTGCCTGGATGGTACAATATTTCACAGTCGTAGTCTTTCAGTAGCTCTAACCACCTTCTTAGTCTCATGTTTAATTCCTTTTGCTCGAAAAAGTATTTCAGGCTCTTGTGGTCGGAGTAAATGGTGCATTTAACTCCGTACAAATAGTGCCTCCATATCTTTAACGCGAAAACTACCGCCGCCAACTCTAGGTCGTGAGTCGGGTAGTTAACTTCGTGAATCTTTAATTGTCGCGAGGCATAAGCAATAATCTTTCCTCGTTGCATAAGTACACAACCCAATCCTTGACCCAAAGCGTCAGAGTAGACTACCAAGTCTTCGTTTCCCTCAGGTAAGGTCAAGACTGGAGCTTGGGTTAGTCATGTCTTCAATTCTTCGAATATGTTGTTTTGGGTTGGACCCCATTCATACTTTACTTCCTTACGTGTCATCTTTGTCAGCGGTGAGGCTATTCTCGAGAAATCCCGAATGTATCTCCGATAGTATCCTGACAATCCTAGAAAACTACATATCTCTGTTGGCATTTTCGGGACGTTCCAACCTTTTACTGTTTCGATCTTTGTAGGATCCACCATAATGCCGTTTGTGTTTAAGACATGACCTAGGAATTGGACTTCCCTGAGCCAGAACGCGCATTTAGAGAATTTTGCATACAACTTTTCCTCCTTTAGAACTTCTAATACTTCCCTCAGGTGACAGTGGTGATCACCTTCATTCTTTGAATAGATAAGGATGTCATCTATGAAAACTATTACTGACCGATCCAACATTTGTCATCACACTCTATTCATTAGATCCATAAACACTGCAGGTGCATTGGTTAGTCCAAAGGACATTACGAGGAACTCATAATGTCCATAACGCGGGCGAAACACGGTTTTTGGTACATCCTCCTCCCTTACTTTCAATTGATGGTAACCCGACCTAAGATCGATCTTTGAGAACCAACTCGCGCCTTGTAGTTGATCAAAAAGATCGTCTATTCTAGGCAATGGGTACTTGTTCTTTACTGTTCATTTTTTCAATTCACGTTAGTCGATGCACATGCGTATGTTGTCGTATTTCTTCTTTACAAATAATACCGGAGCGCCCCATGGTGAGATGCTCGGTCGGATAAATCCTTTCTCTGCCAATTCTTCAAGTTGAGTCATTAATTCTTTCATTTATGACAGAGCCAATCGGTAGGGTGCTTTGGCAACGGGCTCAGCTCATGGCAGTAAGTCAATCTGAAATTCTATTTCTCGATCGGGCGGCAAGCCAGGTAGGTCCTCTAGGAACACTTCTGGAAAGTTGCACACCACGGGTACATCGTTGAGCTCTTTCGTTTTCATTCTATCGTCAATAACATATACCAGATAAGCTTCGCAATCGCGCCTCATGTAGCTTTCGGCCTTGATCATCGAGATGACATTTGGCATGGTGTGATTCCGATCACCATAAAACGTAATCGGACTACCGTCAGTGGCTTTGAGATGTATCATCTTTCGTTTACATACAATTTGTGCTTCATTGGCAGCTAACCAATCCATACCCAACACTATGTCAAATCCTCCTAAGGTTAGAAGGTACAATTTAGACGGAAACTTATGACCCTCTATTTCTATCATGCGATCGTCAGTCATTCGGATGACTACTGAGTTTCTACCAACAACAATTTCTATGCTAAAGGCCATTACGAGGTTTGTGATTGTGCAGTCTAATCTGCGACTAAATGCAGTGGATATAAAGCTTTTACTAGCACCGGAGTCAAACAGAATAGCAGCATGTTCATCATTAACTAAGAACGTACCTGACACGACATCTGGGTTTCCTCTTGCTTCTTCCTCAGTTAAGGCATAGACTCGAGTCCTAACCTTAGGCTGTTCATGCTCTTTTTCCTTTCCCGAACCAGATGGTCCGGTCTTCCTGCAATCCTTAGTTGCATGCCCAAACACGCCACAGTTTTGGCACTTGGAATTACCCCTGCAATCTTTTGAGTAGTGCCCAGCCTTCCCACATCGGTAGCATATCGTAGAGCCAGCCAAACATTCACCGCGGTGTTGTTTCCCGCATTTCAGGCAATTTTCTCCCTCATCAGTTCTCGGCTTCTTAGCCTCATTTGTGACAACTCCCTTTCTAGTACCCCTAGACGGGTTTTCTCACCTCCTCTTCTGTGTCTCAGGTGTCGGGTCCTCATTTGCATAGTCTTCGTAGACGATCCCACTCAGATTTACTACCGACTCATAGGTCGAGGGTAGGTTGGCTTTAACATGAACACGGACCCTTTGTGGCAGGCCCTTGACATAGTACTTAATCAATCGCTCTTCAGTCTCTACCAAGTGAGGTACCAGTTAAGCCAGCTCATTGAATCTAGAAGTGTACTAGCGATGAGTCTTGTTGCCAGCCTTGAAGTTCAGAAACTCATTCTCTACCCGATCTATCTCGTTCTGGGGACAGAACTTTTGGATTATCAGCTTTTTCAGATCTTCCCAAGTCATCCTTTTGAGGGCGTTTGGCGACTTAGTCCTTTGAATGTTCCTCCACCAACTCAGTGCCTCGTTGGTGAAAGAGTGAGCCACATACTTCACAGCCTGGTCAGGTCGACACTCGCTTATGTTGATTACTCCGTTCATCCTCTCAATCCATTCAAACGTAGCCACCGAATCCTTGTTCCCATCAAACTTGGGTGGGTCACCGTCCTTAAAATCCTTGTAGGTACACCCTCGGGTGTTTAGTACCACAGTCACCTCATCCCCATCACTATTATAAACTTTTTCCTCGTGGTTCTTTTCTTCCTCTTCCTTGTTCTTCTTTAGTGCCTCAGATAACAGATCAGGCAGTACGTCCTTCAGAGTTAGTACAACCTCACGGGCAATAGCATCTCTAAATTCGGGTTCCATTCGTAGAGACCCTTCGTTGCCTTCACCTGGTGGAGTCACAGTAGTTTCGTGCATACTCTCAATACGTTCTTCGTGCACGGTTTCCTCATCATTACGTCTTCGGTTCAATGGTGGTCTACCGACTCGGCCAGTGTGACTGCCTCGGCGTCCAGTTCCTCCTCTATGAGCCATATTTTTCTAGATTTCCTGATAAGTAAAAGGGTATACATCAATGTCATTCCTTCAGATCATAGTTTTGAACAGTACGAGCAAGGTAAATTCTTAATTACAGTGACCGGTTTATGATTAATAATTTGCTTTGCTTTTCGGGTTCGAAACTCTTCACATCAGTAGTGACAATGACATCTAAGAATTCTAAGCTAAGGCATCTATTCCTATCTACAGACATTAACTTTAGTACTTACTTACTGTGCTAGCGTCGGCGCTGGCTACCCAGACTGACAACCGTGCGCTGGTCCCATTATCAGCTTGAGTCCAAACATTTAAGGATGTCTGAATCTCTTAAACTATTGCTCTGATACCAACTTGTAAGGCCCCTCTTTCAGGAAAACCCCACTTATTGGATTTACTCATAAACATAGCCATTGATACCGAATTATAACATTTAAAACATTCAAGACACAGTGGAAACGTTCGTCATTCAAATACATAACAGTGGAAGTCTTAGCATTTAAAACATAAACATTGTCTTAACATAATTTAAAGTGGGATGTCAGTCTCATGCCGGATAGCCATCACGCCTTCGCACGACCCTTCCTCTTGTTACCTGAAATGTATACTAAAAGTTAGCTAACGCTGGTGAGTTCTAGTTTAAAGCATTAGGTATAACGTTAGTCATTCATTCGAATCATTGGTTCATATACATACATATATATATATATATATATATATATATATATATATATATATATATATATATATGCTTACAACATTGTTTCAGTGGACATACATTGACTATACATGCAAGTAGGTGCATATGCATACATTAAACATTCATTGGTCATACACATAAGGGTGATCAACCCGTCATTGATTGCGTAAGTCACAAAGACAGACGCTCCGTCCTACCGCCGTAGGCCGTAATTCATACCGTGTCTACCGAAGTAGTCCGTCCTTCATTACCGTCTGACAACCTTTGGCCGTCCGTCTACCGTGTCTACCGTCATAGTCCGTCCTTTCGCCCGTCTGCCCGAAGGCATCCGCTTCCCATGTGAACTATTATTCATGCAACCGTTCTACTTATCATTGATAAGTCATTTGCTTCGACCGTCCATTGATTGCCTTTCATACGTCCTAGCTGATGAAGGAACGTACATGTCCCGGTTGCATGATAGTCACATGGTCGTCCGTCTACCGTAGTAGCCGTTAGCATCGAAGCGGCCATAACATTCACATATATTCATAAGATGCAGTATATATTATATATATAAAGCATGATTTCATTCTTTTGTGTTATATCATACTTTCATTCATAATTCATAACATACTTGCTATGTTTCTTTGTTCATAAGCATATCTGTCATACATATAACTATCATGCATTGTCATATAACACCTAACATAGCATTCATTCATATCATGTATACACTTCAGCCCCAAAATCATTTAAAATCATTTTCACGTAACACGTAGGGGGCACATAGAACTCACCTGATGAGTGGTTTATGTAATACACTTAGCCGGTTACTGAGCGTCACTAAGGTCACTCACAATCTGTATAATAAAGTCATACGCATAAGGTGGTGCTCCTAGATGCCACTAGACATTACTATGCTTAAACCCAGTAGTTTCGGGTCATGGGTTTATATCGAAACTATTGTAGTTTCGATAAGTAACTTATGCAAAATCTTAGTAGTTTCGGGTCTTTGGTTTATATCGAAACTATGGTAGTTTCGATGAGTAACTTATGTAAAATCTTAGTAGTTTCGGGTCATGGGTTTATATCAAAACTATGGTAGTTTCGATGCGTCTGCATATTTCAAAACTAGGTAGTTTCGATGGATTTACCTATATCGAAACTAGTAGTTTCGATGCATCAGTCTTCTTCCCCGACCAGAACCCTAGATCTGGCAATTTATTTCTAGTTGATCAAACCTTGAACTTTTTACATTCATAACGTTCCTTTTTCATTCATGAGCACAAATATGTGACTTGTTTCAAGTTTTATACGTAAAAACCATGTCTTTATGCGACTTAAACTCGAACCCCCAAAATGTGTAAAAACTCAGATTTAGAGGTGATGCTTACCTCCTGAAGTTCAGTTCCCGTTTTGCTATACGTTGCTGTGATGAAGACGAACGATTCTCGAGCCTTTGAGCTTCTTTCCCCGCTTTCTCTCTCAAGAGCCGATCTCTCTCTCTCACTCTAGAAACTTACGCAGGAAGGAAATGAGGGGGAAGGGTTGGTGGCTGCTGATTAGAAGGGTTTCCTTTCATATTTCAGGCCCATGGGCCGAACCTTGGCCAAGCCCACGTTGCTTTTCTTTTATTTGTTTTCTATTTATTCGGGATGTTACATTACTTGATATTTTCTTGTATACTTGTTGTTATGGCTAACATGGTGCAGGTAACCAACATGTTGAACTATGACAATGAGATTGGAACTCCACAGAAACCACCGAAGCTCTTGAGTCTAGCTGATTATCCAAACTGGAAAGATCGTTTTGATCAGTTTGTTTCATACACTGATACTAGCTTATGGATACCAATTCTTGAAGGCTATAATCTTCCGACTTATTCCTTTATGGATAATGATAATCTTCCGAAGCCTGTTTCTACATTGACAGATGAAGAAAAATTAATCTTTGACAGAGAAACGAAGGCAATGGCGAGCATCTCGATGTCATTACCAAAAGAAATTTTTCATGGATTCAAGCAGTTCAAAACTTCAAAGCAATTATGGGATGGCTTACAAAAAAAGATGTTGATAGCGTGTTTTAGTAGTAATAAATATATTATATTTAGAGTTACACAAAATCAAGTTTTAAATTTATAAAATAATAATTACTTTAACTTAAAACACACACAATAGGCAAGTGTACCTATCGCAGCGTAATATAGTTTAGGTAAGAACCAAGTATCGAACCATGGACACGGATCCCATAATCAACCATCGCTATTGTCTGACTAGGATAATAAGTTGGAAAATGGGTTTTGTTTAAAAGGAAAATAAAAAGGGTAAGAAATGTAATTAGAAATATTATCTCATTTAAGATGTTACTCTAGTTGTTATCCCTTGTTAATTATTGTTATATTTAAAGTAAGGTTGGTCATAGTTACTAGTACTAGCCCTTTCGATACGGGAGCTAATATTTCGTAACGGAATAGTGGATACGGTCGGCCAACTGTTCCTAATGAATCTCGGGACCCTGAACGGGGTCTCAAGTCTGCCGGTTATCTCGTGATTCATTATTCGGACTAAGATTATCCAATGACTGACGTACGTCATGTCTTGTAACTTCTTCCGGTAAGTCGGAATACACGACTTCATCCAAAGGTACTTTATGAATTCTCGGACCTAACAAATTATGTTCTTAAAATAGTTGTCTTTACTTATAATATTATTTTAAATAAATAAGACTTTCATTCTCAAGATCAAACCCCATGGCTCCCGCTAGAAGTCCTCTGCAAGCCGACACAAGAGAAGTAAATAAATACTGACACAAACCGCAAGGTCTGGTTAGGACTCGAACGACTCGTTGAATACCCAAACCTCCAATCAAACCATAATATTAAATCTATACTAACCGGGCCCTTGGTAGCACCAAGATTTGTATATAGACCGTACAAACTCGAATAAGCTTTCATACAAGAAGTCTTGCTTAAGTAACTCACAAGATTTAAGATTAGTAGATTGGTTTAAAGATCACTTATTCTTATTTTTTTAAAAATAAATCATAGTAAAGACTTTAAAAACATAACAAGAGAACTAGCCATGAATGACCATACAAGTGAATCAACTAACCCTTAGATAATGTGTGGGAGGATTCCAACACCAAGGGAGAGTGGGTATAGGTTGCCTCTTGTTTTACTCGAACGAAAAGAATCATTTCATATTACAAGACTTTAAAGAGAAAATAAACAAAGAAAGGCTAAACGGACCAAAACCGAGAGAGTTCCGGCTCTTAGAAGAGCTCTAAGGCCTTCCCAATTCTTGGTCTTGTACATCTAAAACACTAGAATGAGTTTTCAATTTATAGGCTAAGATTTTGGCAATGCACGGGCGTGCAAAGTACCATTTTCTTTCACGTGCGAAATCTGGCAGCTTTAAGGTCGACATGAGAGCATTTTGGGGTTTGCACGGCCGTGCAAGGCAATGCACGACCGTGCATTGCCCTAAAATGCTCCCTGTTGACTTTTTGACTTCCAGCTTTGACTTCCTACGTCCGGTTTCGTTCAATTGACTTCCGAATGCTGATTTCTCCTTGATTTTGAATGATTTCTTCGTGTTTTTTTTTCATATCCAAGTTAATTATCCTGTTGGAACATAAATGGATGGATTAAGTATCAATTATTATTATATTACCTCTAATTGTGATGAATTTGGGGGATAATTATGCGTGCAAAATATGTATAATTTACGTCATAAAACAAGGATTTGGTGGTTATACCTTTCCAGTGTTTCTCCACAGGAGGGTAGCAAGCCCAACATACTTGATGCAACTATGATTATGCACAAAATTACAGTCTCATAAATGTTCACTTAACACTCGGGTTAAATATATGGATAAGGTTCGTCAAGAATAACACTCAATGCTATAATTAATGCTTGCATAATAATATGCTTGTATAGAAATCAAATCTCCACCAATTGACATAAAATATGTGCATAAATCAAGAGGGCTTTGTAAAGGGTTGTAATGATTGGCTTAGGGTATAGGGTAGGAAGTATTTGGGAAAAGTGGCTAAATGTTGAAAACCTGGCTTGGCTTTATGATGGAAAAGTAATTAAACTATTACTTAACTTAGATTAGATAATGTGACTAATCTAAGGACTCTTTTAAGGTCAGATTATCAAGACCAAATCCCTTGTTCAAAAACGTCAACTTCTTCTTGTCTTTGAAATATTCATTGCTATCAATTTCCCATGAATCGTTCGACCGTTTCTTCCTAATACATTCACTTTGATCAGCTTTGCATACTCCAATTTTTTGAGTAAGCTTGATTCTCTTTTGATGAGATTTCTTCAATATCTTTGGGAGGTTATGAAGTTCTTTTTGTTGCCCCTTTTTCTTTTTCACAATAACTCTTCTTTTCATACTACTTGAATGAGTTTCACTCTTCGAACATAAGATGAATATATAGACTTCTGGCGAACAATTACTCCTTAAATCATAGCCAAGTTGATTTTCAACGAAAATGGTTAAAAAGATAAAAAGGCTAATTTTTTTGGGTTTATGGGTGTAAAATATGGTTTTAGAAATGAAAAGGTTTAGGCTCAAAGGTGCTAACTAGGGGGTAATGTTTAGGGTAGGTGAAAGAAAGAGAAAAGGCTAAAGAAAATGGGTTAATCCTAATGCCTCAATCATTTTCATGCATTCTTTTAGTCCATGATCTTGAAATGTATATTTTACACAATTTCTAACATGCAAAGCAATAATTAGCAAACACTCTATCAAACGAAATGAGCATGTGAAATGTGTAATAGTTAACTGCGCCAAAAACTTGATGGCGTTTGTGTGATAATGCTCGGAAAGGCTCAAATTCTCACATGAAATGAAAGATAAAGGGAAATAAAGTAAAAATGTGCATAAACTTATTTCTTTCTTTTTGTTGTGCTTCCTAATCTTCCCTTTTTGTTTCTTTGATTCATTTCAACGGTATTTCAAATTGCTTTTTTTTATAAGCCCGTTGATGTGTGAATTTTGATGTAGTTAAATATTATATAATAATATTTAGAGATTATTGTTTCACGAGATCATGTTTTAAATTTATAAAATGATAATTACTTTAACTTAAAACACACACAATAGGCAAGTGTACCTATCACAGCGTAATATAGTCTAGGTAAGAACCAAGTATCGAACCAATGGACACGGTCGAGTTCCAATACTCAACTTTTGTTATCGTTTAGCCGGATTAATTGTTAAGTGGGTTTTGTGTGCTTGTGAAGCAGAATAGTAAATGACAGAAAAGTAAATGAAGATAAAGTAGATAACATAAAAGTAAGAACGTGCGTGATGTGTGTAAGAGAAATGTAACGAACAGAATAGTAAATAGCAGAAAAGTAAATATCTCGGAGATGATCAGGTCACGGAGAGTATTGCTTCGGGATTCAAATCCGCTTGATACGTGATAATGTTAAGTTGACTAATCCAGTGATATGACTACTACAAACTTGTGACTCGGGTCACCGCTAGAGCCTCGTCTACAAACTTGTGACTCGGGTCACCGCTAGAGCCTCGTCCTCACGACATTTGATTCACGAATTATAATATTTAAATTAAAATGGTAGTGCCTCCCGTTATGGACAACATTTACCCTCAACCTTCGAATGGTCATCTCTGGGTTGGTTTATGACATCGAACTTAAAATGCTTTATATTAGAGTTAAATAGGTGATTATATTTTGCTCACCGGAAGGCGGTGTAACAATGGGACCAATTATAAAGACGTACCGTTCCCAACATGAGTTCACCAGTTCTTGGCCGCATAAGAAGTTCGTATAAAGACATACGACCTTAATAATGTTGACCAAGTCTTGGCTTATCAATCTCTGCTTGTATAAAGATGTACAAATTTCAAAAGAAGTTTGATTAAAAAGGTTTTATTATCTTACGCTTTAAAATCAAGAACACTTACAAATATAAAGACGGATTTAGACAATAGTAAAAGCCCACCAAGTGGTGGTTTTAAGGATGAATAATTAAAGACATAAACATATCACTAGATTAATACATCAAACATTAACATGCACCAAACATCATCTTCACCCTAGCAATACAAGAAGCTTAGCCACGAATGGCCATGCTAACTAGCGTAACGCTGAGTTTCGTAGGCTCCCCTATTGTGGAACAAGGAGGGAGAGCCTCTCCACTCTCTACTCACTACTCTAACTATGAAATAAGCTCTCTCTGGTGTGTTCTTGAAGGGTGTAATGGTGTTGTAAGGTGTGTGGAACGAAGAACTCAAGCTATCTATTTATAGGCCTCAAAATGAGCAATGCATGGCCGTGCATTGGATTGCACGGGCGTGCAAACACCTTGTGAATCAAACAGGGTACAAATGGCAGTGTACTGAGTCCTTGGGGAGCAAGTCTTGCATTGCACGACCGTGCAAAGGGATGCATGGTCGTGCATCCCTCCTCCTGCTTCCTATTTTGTCTTTTAGCTACTGTTTGACTTGTTGTTGACCATTTTTGACTTCTTGGGGGTCAATGCCCGGGTTTGGTCCTCCGAAAGCTTGATTTCTTCATGTTTTAAGCTGGTTTTTGCTCTGTTTATCTTGGGACACCGAATAACCTACAATTGTGAAATATTAACGTTTTAAGTATCAATTGCAAGGCTTTTAATCAATTAATACCATAATATGGGGATTATTATGCATGTAAAACATGTATAATTTAGGGCATATCATAATACCCCACACTTAAACTTTGCTTGTCATCAAGCAAACTCATGCATGATCATACCCATAAATAAAAACTTTACAAAGGTAATGGAACTCCAAACAAGTCGAAGCTCCGGGATAACTCTTGAGTTGCTTATTCTATTTTTGTATTCTTTTTGTTTCAAGATGATGGAATCCATGACAAGCCTACTAGAAATTTAATTATGCATAACCTATCACTCCTCACAATGTTCACTCAACTCTTAGGGTTATATATGTATAGATAATGTAAGTTAAGTGGAACATTCAAGTTCGAATCGAATTATGCAATGGTCATAAGCTTGTAGGCAAATCAAGTCTCCATCAATTAACTAAGTAGTATGCATGAATCAAGAGGACTTTAAAGGGTTGTAATGTGGCTAAAATAAAAATAAAGGGTGAAAATGAAAATCTTTTTGGATTTTTAGAGATTTTTAAAGGGTTTGAAGGGCTGCAGCTATCGTGAAACACACAGCTACGGCCTCATGGCTTAAAATAGAAAATACTAGCAGGTCCCTCTACAGTACTCAGATCATGAGGGTATAACTAATCTGAGGGCTCGTTTATGGTCAGATTGCCAAGACCAAGATCTCCTATCATTCTCAACTCTTCCCTTACTGCGTAATACACATTGCTGTCTTTGCGCATGGATCTTTCGGCTTGTAGCCTAACAGCTCGTACTTGGATCAGGTGTGTATACTCACTTTGGGAATAAGTTTTATTCTTGCTACACTTTCCATCGTGGCTCCAGTTGCTACACTTCACACATTTGTCGTATCTTTTGGCTCTTCTCTTGGCGGCACTTTTTGACAAGTCGCAGAATGGTGGTAATTGTTCTTGCTTGTGCCACCATTTTCTTATATCACTGGTTGCTAGGAAAATCTTCTCTCGGAGTTCGGATGGTAATTCAGGCTTTGCGAAATGAAGGCAGAAAAGAAAATTGAAATCAAAGGAATGCATGTCCAGTTCTTTAAGGTCTTGCCGGTAAAAGACCCACTTCTCTCTTTCTTTTTCTTTTCTCTATTTCCATTTTTTTAAAAGACATATTTCTTCCATATTCCTTTTTCCTCAATCTTCTTGAAATAATGTTTCCATAAATTCCTTGTAGATTTGGCTGTTTCTTCCTAATACATCCACCTTCTTGTATATTCCAATTCTTTTGAGTAAAACATATTTCTTTCCTAAATTGTCTTAATGATAATAAACTTGAAATGATGACATAAGATAATTTTCCCATTTTGAAGACATTCAACCAATAACCGGTGTTTACGAAAAGCTGGTGGGGTGATAAATGTGGGTTGTAGAAAAGAAAATGCTAAGGCTTAGAGGGCTATCTAGGCGGATAATTTTTTGGGATTTTTAGGGTTTAAGGATAATATATAAGGGTAATAAAGTCCTAGGTGCCTCAATCATTTTCATACTTCCACTAGTTCATGATCTTGATATGTATAAGTCATACAAGTTCTAATTATGCATAAAATTTGATCGAATAAACACTCAATATACCAAACGAAAGAGCATGCGAAAATGATAATAATGCTCGTGAAAAGGCTCAGATTATTCTCACGTGGAAACGGATGGAATAGGGTTTAGCGATTTGTTATGCATAATATCCACTTGTTTCTACTTGTCATGTCTTCGTTTTATTTAATTAGGTACGAACTCAAAGAGGTTAGGTTTAAGGTTTAAAATTTTTGAAAATTTTTTGGGTTTTTCAAAAGGTAGATTTTTGTAATGTTTTAGTCAAATGGGTAGAAAATCACAAGTTAAGTTTTACTGTTTTGAGGTTATAAGTAGTCCTGAATCTCTAATTCCCCACCCCACACATAAAACTGTGCATTGCCCTCAATGTACAAATGCATTTAATGGAATCCTATGCAGGAATTTAATGCATGAAGTTTTAAGAGAAAAGAAACTGGTACTCCCCCGGTCAATTCGGTGTATAACCTAAGGCCGAAACTTATTGTTGCTGTCTGGCAGTGACTATCAACTGCTTGTCAACATGTTGCTTCAGAGACTTCATCGAATTTCTCATAAATTTGATGTGGTTTTCGGCTCCAAGTTTGTAGAGGTGGAGTGTAACTCCTTAAAGTAGACAGATGATCTGGTGATGCTATCCTACCTGACACACAAAGGAAAACATAAAAGCGGACAAGGAAAATAAAAGATAGTAGTTAAGCTACTAAGGTCCTAGTATAGAGAGGGCATACATGGGGCTGAAGTATGAAAAACTTAAATTTGAAAAGTCAAACCTGAGGTCCATGATTCTGACGTATGCACCAACCTCTCAATTTATTCATGATCATCGGGTTGCCTCCCATAAGTGCTATGTTTATTTAAGGGTCTTTAGCCCGACCCATACGTGCTGCATCAATCTTTCTCTTCTTATGGAACTTCGTCCACTTCTTGGTCAATTAGTCCTTTGAGGTATCGTTTCACTCGATGACCGTTAACTTTGAAAGTTGTTCCGTCATATTGTTCTAGTTCCATTGTTCCATAAGATAATATTTTTCGAATTATGTATGGTCCCGTCCATTTAGATAATAGTTGTAATCTTGAATTGTAAAGCAAGACTTTTTCTCCTTCTTGAAACTCTCCCTTTTTTAGCTTTTTGTCATGAATTTTCTTTGCTCTGTCCTTTCATATTCTGGAGTTCATATACGCTTGATTTCAGAGTTCTTCTAATTCATGAATTTGTAGAAGGCGGTGTTCCTCTACACTGGATAATTCTAAGTTGACTGCCTTAAGCGCCCAATATGCTTTATGCTCAATTTCTATTAGGAGATGACATGCTTTTCCATAGACCATTCGGTAAGGATTAGTTCCGATAGGTGTTTTGTAAGCTGTGCGCACAGCCCATAATGCATCTTCTAGTTTATCAGACCAGTCCTTACGATTTGGACTCACAACTTTCTCCAAAATTCGCTTGATTTCTCTATTTGTAACTTCTACTTGCCTATTTGATTGGGGATGATAAGATGTGGAAAGCTTATGGGTACACCCGTACCGCTTAAGAATCTTTTCCAATTGAGAATTGCAAAAGTGTGTTCCTCTATCACTAATTAAAGCTTTTGGTGTACCGAATCGTGTGAACAGTCTTTTTAGAAACTGGATAACTACTTTTGCGTCATTGGTTGGTAAATCTTGTGCCTCAACCCATTTTGATACGTAGTCCACTGCTACCAGGATATATTGGTTTCCTCGAGATGGAGGGAATGGCCTAACAAAGTCGATCCCCCATACGTCGAATACTTCGCAGACTTGGATGCTTGTTTGGGGCATTTCGTCCCGCTTTGAAACACCTCCTGTCCTTTGACACGAGTTTCATGTTCTTATAAGCTTATGAGCGTCTTTGAAGACGGTTGGCCAAAAGAATCCGGCCTCAAGGACTTTTCTTGCGATGTAATTTCCTCCATGATGCCCTCCTGTTGGTCCTTCATGACATTATCGTAGTATCTCCGGTGCCTCCTTCCCGTATACGCATCGTCAAACTATTTGATCTGTATATACGCGGAATAGATATGGATCTTCCCAGAAGTAGTGTTTAATATCTGAGAAGAATTTCTTCTTTTCCTGAAATGTTATTCCTTTCACTAGCATTCCACTTGCTAGGAAATTTGAGATATCTGCAAACCATGGGTATTCACCTATGTCTTGTACACTATGTATTAATGAGGGAAACTATCATTTATGGTTGAGTATTTTCAAGGCGAGATAGATGATCTGCTGCGAAGTTCTCTGCTCCTTTCTTATTTTTTATCTCGATGTCAAATTCTTGTAGTAGGAGGATCCATCTTGTAACATCCCAAAAATAAAACGACCATTAAAATAACAGGTTAAACACGAGACGAACGGAATAAATGAACGAGGCATGATGGGCCGGCGAACTTGAGGGAAGGAGTCTCCTCCCTTTAAATAGCCAACACACTCCATAATCTCTCATTTGCAAGTTCTAGAGAGAGAAACCATAGAGAGAGAAAGTTGGCGGATCGACCCAAGATTGAAGAAGTGTGTTACTCCATAGCTCGTGAGCAAAACCTCTGAATCAAAAGCTCGATACAGGTAACGATCTAATCATGATCTGAGTTTTCGTTCGTTTTGGATAAAAAGATGGCATTTTTACATATGAAGCCTGAATATAAACATAGATCTAGCATCTAGAATGAAAAACAAACGTTTTGAACGTAAAAAGTTTGGATCTTGACGAGGTCGGATCTGCATGCAAAAGTTAGGGTTTTGTGGGGAAGAAGACTGCCCACACGCAGGCACTGTGTACTTGTTAAGTATGCAAGAACAAGGCCCTGCATACTTGTTATGTACGCAAGATCAAGGCCCTGCGTACTTGTTAAGTACGCAAGAACAAGGCCTTGCGTACTTGTTAAGTACGCAAGATCAAGGCCCTGCGTACTTGTTAAGTACACAAGAGCGAGGCCCTGCGCACTTGCTAAGTGCGCAGGCATCAGGTCTATGGGTATATATAGCTGGTTACTGAAGTCAGTATGTTCGCCTGAAACAGAGCGAGTAAACCATTAGAGTCAGGGTTGGGTCTGATGTGTATTTAACTACCTAATTCAAATCGTACGTGACGTTGTTGGGCCTTTTTTTAGGACAATCGAGACTAGCTTATCAGGTGAGTTCTAGAGCCCTCTTTTAAATGTTTTTAATAATGTTTTGGGCTGGTGTGCATACATATAAAACGATGTTTATGAAATGATGTTTACAAAACAAGGTTTATGAAATGATGTTTACAAAACGAGGTTAAAGAACGATGCTTCCGAAAGGGGAAGTTAAATCCGAAAGGGGAAGTTGAAATATATTTATGAATTATTTACGAAACGATGCTTCCGAAAGGGGAAGATGAAATGACTTAATGAATTTTTTTGCCAAACAAAGTTTACGAATGAAATGTTATTTAATAAAACGTACGAATGCTTTAACTAAAACAAGGTAAAGGATTTTATGAAAGTCATGAAATGAACGGATCTGCCACGAGTTCCTACGGGAGCTAAGGTATGTATGTGTGAATGGGCCTTACCCTTATGGGGGGCCTATGTGGCTGGCTAATGGTTGTACAACTGGTTGAGGACGGGGTGACGACGGTCACCCATGGGATTACCGGGATCCCTTACGTGAGGCACTATTCCCCGCGAGGGAACAGTGCCTAAGAGGTAACGAGCCTTAGGTTCTTCCGTCAGAATACGATGTATGGAATTGACGGTTACGAGAAGGCGAAGATTCGGTTCATGTTGACTTGTGTTATGATGCTATGTTACGATGTTTTTACGATGTTAAGTTATTGCATGTTTTACGTACACTTTTGTTAAATAAATGTATGTTATGTTTTTGCAAAATGTTTATGATAAGGTTTTATGTAATGCTAGTACTCACCAGTGTAGCTGACTTTTAGTATGCACATTCAGGTTTAGGATAGGTATGGACAATGGACGGTGATGCTTGGCACACGATGAAGAGTTACCCGGTCGATCTATGAAGTCTGGCATCCCGTTATGTTTCGATTATATTTATGTTATGTTTAGACAATGTTTACGCTTTCGATGTCTCCTACCGTGCGTTGCAAGTCCTGAATTGTGGACTGCTGATTCTTCAATAAAGTGTCGTGGGCATCCAGTCTCTGCTTAGCGTCCCTGTCCTGCTGGACTAAGTGGGCAAACATCTGTGTCTGATTCTCTATCATCTCCTCAATCTTCCTTATGTTGACACTGCTTCCCGAACTCACTCCAGCTTCCGCTCCTCCATACTGATTCTGGCGACCATTAAACCCAGGCTGGTTTTTCCAGATCTCAATCCCGAGCCATATGAATTATTATAGTTGTTGTACCCTCGGTTCTGGTTCTGGTTTCCAGCAAAACTCACCTGCTCCTGATGATTTATGGGGCAATCCCTGGTGTCGTGGCCTCCCCTGCACACCTCAGACCGTTGAGCACAGAGCTTCAGCTCCTTGATCTCATTCGCCATAGCTGCAAAGTGACCCGATGCACACTTCTAGGAGAAGAGGCGGGTGCTATAGCACTAGGAATGGAAGTCCTAGTAGATGGCTGATGTTGTTCTGCTAGAGCAAAGCTCTCGAACATCTCCTTACACTCATCAGGCTCGAGTTTATCCATGATATGGCCTCCCGCGGTTGTGTTGAACATTTGCTGCTTCTCAAAAGTGAGGCCATTATAGAACTTCTTCACTATCGCCCAGTCGGAAAGACCATGTTGAACTGCTCCCAGGCCATGTGATAAGGCTCGTCAGGGTCTATCCGGAACGAATGGATCTGGTCCCTAAGGAGAGCGGCTCTGGAAGGTGGATAGTATTTCTTGAAGAAATTGGCTTGAAGATCCTCCTATGTGGTGATAGAATTGTCGGGGAAGGTGTCAAGCTAAGTAGATGCACGCCCAGAGAGGGAGAATGGGAAGAGACACAAATAGATAGCATCCTTAGACACACCCGTGATATTGAAGGTATCACATATCCGCACGAAGCGGGACAGATGTCCGGGTGCATCCTCATTCTCAAGGCCATGAAATCGAGTGGCATGAGTGATCGTACTCATGACATGTGACGGGATCTGCCATGTATTGGTGTTCGGAATAGTGGGGCGTGTGATTGAAGATCTCGCCCCGGTGACCCCGTCACTAGCCCTCTGGTGTACGGTACGCCTCGCTGGTGGGTCAGCGTCGCCCATGATTGGAAATGGAATTGGGCTAGTAAAACCTACCTGGGATTTGCACCGCTCTTTCAAACGCTCCCGGAAGTCGCGGTTGCTCTCGTGTAGCTCGCGTTCGGGCTCTGGAAAAGCTGAATAAGGTGGTGATCCCTGCGAACGAGTGTGGTGCATAAACTGACACAAGAATAAAAGAAAACAAATAAAGACTCAAAACAGAAAGACTCAATCCTATATTAGACACAGATAGGACACACAAATAGCAGATAGGACAAAGACCCACAATTAAGACTCAAAAACAAAAAAAAACAAAAATCAAACAAAGAACAAGTCAAAGTTAATATTGCTATTGCCAAGTGTCCCCGGCAACGGCGCCAAAAACTTGATGTCACCCAGACGGTCTATATAAAAACTAACAAAACCTAACCTAGACTCCTAAGTAATAAATGGAGTACCTTCAACTAAACCGCACTGACAGGCAAGTGTACCTATCGAGTGTAGCACAGCTTAATGGTAAACCGAGTTATCGAACCCTAGAGACATTATTAAAACTATACTAGACTCTGACTCGGACTAAAGATTGATTGATGGGGGTTGACTACACTAAAGATTTAACTACTAATGCAGCAAACAAAGTCGACTCAAGCTATCAAGATAAGAACTGAGGTAATAATCAGAGATGGGAAGAATACTACCTAGGTCAGAATCCTACTTGCAAAGCACAACTTCTACCGGTTCTGGACGCTATAATGGATCTGGGGTTCTAAGGAAACAACTCTAGACTACCTAGTGGATCCCTAATCACTCTCAAGGTGTCACTAACTAAGGAACCTAAAGGTGTAATAACTCACCAGATAGTGGATTACCTTTCGATCTCTCCAACAATGATAATGTACCCAAAAGACAGATCACATTTTAGTCTCACTGTCCACAATACATTCGAGGAATGCACAGGGTAATCTCAAGATAAGAACTATGACTCAGGATAGCAACAATCACTAGACACCTAATACCAACTTCCTCTCAGACAGCTGACACTCGGATTCCTAATGACGAAGACTAAATGACTATCTCTCACTTCTCAGGTATTGAGACATGCTACACACTCAGATCTAAATAACACTCAATCACAACTCCTATGGATCACTATTTCTAGCAAACCACACAAATAATCACAAACCCTAAAGTCTATGACCTAGATATGCAAATCAAACTGGAAGACATCCACAATCAACGTATGGAATCGAAATCAAACATACATCAGATCTAAACATGCATATACATCACAATTAATATCAAGAAATTGTTTACAAAATCATTAATCCATTAATTGAATCCAAAACCAGTAAAAATTATAACTTTAACATCATCATGTGACCCAGGCAGTATCAAAGTTTTAGCCAAGAATCATGCTCAAAACAACTAGAAGAGAAGTAATTGATCCAAACATAGTCTAAAACAAACTAATCAAAGACAAAAATCGAAACTTGGAAACCGAATAAGCTAAAACTAACAAACCAAGAATCGAAAGCTTCAAACTTGCACTTCAATTGTCTTCTCCAGCCCCAAAATCGCCTCTTGTCTATCTCTAGACGGTTGAATGTCGAACTCCTCTAATTGTGGCATTGTAAATCTAATATAATTCAACTAGGGTTTTTTTCACGGAATACGGGTCTCTCGCGTACCGTGAGGAACAAATTAGTCAGGCGCGTATTCTGCTTCCGAATATTCATTTGCTTGAAGATGTGAAAAAGATTTATGGTGGTTATGTTGCTTTTGCGGGTGATAAAGGTGGTTACATAACTGGTCTAGGAACGCTGAAGAATGTAAAAGTGAAGTTTGAGAAAGTCAATTATGTTGAGCAACTCGAGCACAATCTACTTAGTGTATCCCAAGTCTGTGATAAAAAGTTTCCGTTCCATTTTAATGATTCTGGGTGTTTTATTCTGAAGCCGGGATTTGTTATACTTGAGGAATGGATTCCGATGAAGGCACCAAGGAGAAATGACACATATGTCCTAGACATGAGTGTGGTTACTACAATGGATTCAGTTCCTACATGTTTACTATCCAAGGCGTCTGAATCTGACTCTATTCTTTGGCATCGGAAGCTAGCACACATCAATTTCAGAAAAATGAATTACTTGGTGAAGAATGATTTGGTAACTGGTGTTCCCAAAATGAAGTTTTCTGTGTCTGATGATTGTATTCCTTGCAAGAAGAGCAAGCAGTGTAAACACCTGCCCTAAAAATTGTCCAAGATTTAAGCAAGGTACAAACCAGAAGGACTATAAGTATAAATGTATGAAAGTACAAGGACCGAAAAGTAGAAAACATCAAAATCAAACGGTAACAGACCGTCACGGACGGTAACGGTCCGTTACGGGCTGGGCACGCGAACGCTGATGACACGCCACATGTCCGGTGACTAATGAACGAATTTTGACGCTTGGAAACCCTTTAACGGACCGTCACGACTGGTAACGGTCCGTCACAGCCCCAAATTCACTCGGGTGCGCCACGTATCACTCCGTAACGGACCGTCACACCCTGTAACGGTCCGTCACACCGCAAACTGACCAGAGGGTGACACGTGTCTGATGACTCACGAACCCTAATCTGGTGACGGACCGTCACCACTCGTAACGGTCCGTCAAGGGCTCAGACTTTGCCCTATAAATAGATGGTCGAGTTCATTTCAATTCGTCACACCAACATCGATCTTCACTTCCATTTCTTGTTCCAGAGACCATCTAACTCACTCCCGACGATCCCAGATTGATTCCCTCTCGTTGTGGTGCATGGTATAAGAAGAAACGCTCGTAAAAGGGTCAAAACGCTATAGAAATCAAGTTAAGAAGATAGTCTATAAGCTTTCGACTTAGAGGCTCATTCCTATACAAAAGGTGAATACTTTATCTCTTTTAAAACTTGTGTCAAACATTTACTTTTATGAAAATGGCCAAGTAAAGGTTAAGGGAATAATGCTCAAAGTTCTTCTACGAACAAAGCATTCAGGCCATAGGTATGCGTTAAACTTGCAAGAGATACGTGGGTCTTGGGTGAAATTCCCGGATTGAGGTTGGTGCTTGTCTTATAACAACTTCGGAGGTAAACATGTCCCTTGTTATAAGACATGATGCCAGTGTATACTATGGTGCGATTGAACAGGACGGGCCTGTTGAATGCGTGGATTGAACATAAAGTTGTGATTATGAACTAATTCTTGTTTATGTCAAATGATTTTACTGTCAAGATAATCGTATTCACCGGCGTTCGCGCTGATTTTTTATTTTTAAAATGTTTTCAGGTAGCGAATAAAATATGATGAAAATGGAGATTCAGGCAGACATAAGATCTGACCCAAGAAAAGTGAAAATGATAACTTATACATAGGATTCTCAGGCCTCGTGTAAAGGAAATCCTAAAGAAAAGAAAAAGGAGATAGGACCAGGGGATTGATCAACCCTGGATAGTACTATTTCCGGTGATTGTAGATGTATTTGATTTCAAACTCTGTTTTGTAATCAAAATGAAAAGGGTATTTAAATCCCTATGTTTATAAAATAAATAAGAGACTTTTGTTTTTCAACTAAGTCTTGATGTTTACAAATACAACCCTTGAGGTTGGAACAAATGACGAAACGATCCTTTTAAAAAAGACTTTCGTTGTATTATAAAAACTCTGAAATCAAATCGGGTACCAATCGAGCTCGCACATGTCTAGGGGGTGCCTGAGGCGGGGTGTGACAAGTAGCAAAAACAGTCCCACAAATCAAAGAAACAAAATTCAATTGTTACTCCTTTAGAGCTTCTACATATGGATTAGTTCGGGCCAATAAGTATTCGAAGTATTGGAGGAAAATCGTATTGTTTGGTGGTAACTGATGACTATAAAAGATTCTCATGGTTCAAGTTTTTGGCAACAAAAAATGAAACAACCGAGACTGTTCAATTCTTGATTATTGGGTTGGAGAATCTATTCAAGCATAAATTCAGGCGTATTAGAAGTGACAATGGCACTGAATTCAAGAACAGCAAGACGGGATTCTTTTGTTTACCAAAGGGTATTCATCATGAATTTAGCGCGCCATATGTTGCTCAACAGAATGGTTTAGCTGAGCGAAAGAACAGAACGTTAGTTGAAAAAGCGAGAACCATGCTGGCAGATTCTAAGCTACCGGTTACTTTCTGGGCCGAAGCTTTGAATACTGCTTGTTATGTCCTTAACCGTGTTCTGATCGTGAAGCGACACAACAAGACGTGTTATGAGCTGTTAAACAATCGAAAGCCTAATTCGGATTATCTTCTACCTTTTGGGAATTCGTGTACTCTTCTGAAAACCAGGAATGTTCCTACAAAGTTTAGCGAAAAGGCCATTGAAGGGATTTTTCTTGGATATGTAGCCAATTCGTTGAATAAAAGAGTGTATTACAAGGAATCAAGACAGGTCGAAGAATGGTTCCATATCGATTGCTCGAATCGTTCTATTCCTCAGAAGGTGGTTGGTCTAGAGTGGGCATTTGATTATGACAGTTTGTTCAAGTCTTTTAATTTTGATCATGAGTTGTCTGTTGAAGATGTTACATTGTTATATGAGTCATGCAATGGTGATCAAGATTTCGGTTTTACACCAAGATCTGTGATTCCATTATCAGTTCCATCATCAACCGATCTGAACGTTGCATCTTGTTCGGTTACTTATGAAACGGATAGTGATGACGATGAGGCGATATTTCAAGATTCTTTAACTGATCCTTTGATCGTTGATGATTCGTCTACATCTACACACTTTCAGGGGAGATTTCTTGTAATCTAGATCCAATAATACCAGTTTCTCAAGTTGTTCCTCCTCAAGTGGAGACTACACAAGTTGATGTATTACCTGTTCCCGAGGTTGCTTCCATTAAAGAGTTAGAAGATCATCCGGTGACGAATATCATTGGGAATTTGCAGGATGGAGTCAAAACTCGTTCTATAATTGAAAATACTTATTTATATTCTCAGATTAAGGATACGGGAGTACTTGATGTTTGCTCACATTCTTGTTTTGTTTCTCGGATCGAACCAAAGAACGTAGAAATGGCGTTACCAGACAATAATTGGATTGAGGCTATGCAGGAGGAGCTAGCTCAATTTGATAAATTGAAGGTTTGGAATCTGGTAGATCTTCCGAAAGGAGTGTATCCAATCGGCACGAAATGGGTCTTTAAATGTAAGAAAGATGGTGAAGAATAAAGCTAGGTTGGTCATCCAAGGGTTCAATCAACAAGAAGGAATTGATTACACTGAGGTGTACGCACCTGTAGCGAGGTTGGAAGCGATTCGGTTGTTTCTAGCTTTTGCTTCATTCAAGGGGTTTAAAGTTTATCAATTGGATGTGAAGAGTGCTTTCTTGTATAGCAAGGTTAAAGAAGAAGTGTATGTTTGTCAGCCACTGGGCTTTGAAGATCCATTTCATCTTTCGAGAGTGTTCAAGGTAGATAAAGCTTTATATGGATTTCATCAGGCACCCAGAGCTTGGTATGAAACGTTGTCTTAGCATCTTCTAGACAATGGTTTTATTCGTGGCCAGATTGACTCAACCTTGTTTATAAAGAAAGCATGGGGAGATTACCTGATGGTTTAGATTTACGTGGATGATATTATATTTGGTTCAACAAATGACGATTTATGCAAAGAGTTTGAGGGAGTCATGAAATCGGAGTTCGAAATGTCCGCTATGGGAGAGTTTTCCTTTTTCTTAGGGTTGCAAGTTAACCAGAAGGAAGATGGCTTCTTTATTCACCAGTCTAAATACGTAAACGACATCTTGAGCCGGTTCAAAATGGAAGACTGTACCCCATATGACACACCGATTCCAGTGAATCACAAGTTAAATCCAAATCCAGAAGGGAAAGATATTGACAGTCGATTGTACAGAGCTATGATCGGATCTCTCATGTACCTAACTGCGTCAAGGCCATATATAATGTTTGCCGTGTGTCTCTGTTCTAGATTTCAAGCGAAACCGAAGGAATCTCATCTGATTTCAGTAAAAAGGATATTCCGGTACCTGAAAGGGAAATCGAGACTAGGACTTTGGTTTCCTCAAGGATCTAATTTTGATTTTGTTGCATATACAGATTCTGATTTTGGAGGTTGCTGCTTGGACAAGAAGTCTACAACAGGTGGTTGCCAGTTCCTTGGTAATCGGATTATATCATGACGGTGTAAGAAGCAGACCACAGTTTCAATTTCAACATGTGAAGCAGAGTACATTGCAGCTTCGAGTTGTTGTTCACAAATTTTGTGGATCAAACAACAATTAAGAGATTACAGTTTCAATTTTACATGCACCCTCATGTTCATAGATAACAATGCTACTATGTCCATTACTAATAACCCTATCAAGCACAAAAAAACTAAGCACATTGAAATAAGATATCATTTTGTTCTTGATTGTGTAGATAAAAGGTTGACTGAGCTGGTGAAAGTGCATACTGATGACAACTTTGCTGATCTCTTCACTAAGGCATTTGATCGGACTCGCCTTTGGTACAAATGATCGGAATGATCAATCCCAAATAAAAGTTTTTCAAAAACTATTTTCATGGAAGTGTTTTTTTGTTTTATTTCTTTCATTTAACATAGTTTTACTGCTTTATTACTTTCATGCTTTTATTTTACTGTAAAAAAGGAGTTATTTATAAAAATTCAAAACAAATATGAAAAAAAATAAAATCAACATCACTTGAAGTTAGAAAAGAAGTGATAGTACATCAGTAGATAATCATACACATGACCATAGAAAGACTATCTGGTTTCTGTATTTATGCTCAAAGTTGTGTTTATATGATTTGACCTAAACTTCTTAGTTTACACAAACAAGAAATGATAGCTTCATGACTGCTTAACATTACATATATATATATATATATATATATATATATCTGCATGTAATTTGAATTGTCAGTAGGCTAGAAGCGTGTTTAGACCATTAGTAGTGTGAAAACATAATGATCTATGTCACAATTGTAATTTGAACCCATATTATATCGAGTGTGTGTGTTAAAATATCATTATCAGATATAGAATATGAGGCTTTAAGAATTTCATGAGACCAATATCGGATTATGTTGATTAGCACAATTCATTCGGTTTGCTTCATTGCCCATGTCCCAAAAAACATGCAATTTGAAGTTTTACCAAGATATGCTCTTGACAACATCTGTCAAACATATAGTACTCCTTGAATCAAAATCACTTAATTATCCTGATTCATTGAATAGATCCAGATAACAGTTGGACCACCTTACCCTGAATTTCATCTGTTATTCTATATCATTAAGAATCATCAAACCCAAGCCAATCTATATGAATCATTCGATTCTGAATCTTTATGATTCTTTATATCCTTTGGGATCTGCTTCTTTTCCTATGCTGATTGATATAATTTCATCCTGGAGATTAATACACATATTCTCTTGCATAAATCCTTATATGTCTTGAAGATAGTGCATATTTAATTTCTTTTGGCATACTTGTGGGGTACACATTGTTAGCATATAAATGGTACGAACTCAAAAGAACAAGGGATAAACATGCTTGTAGTTTCAAATCTTATAATGCTGACAACTTGAATTCACATGTAGTGTATTGCAAATTCGGTACGAATAAATCAGCATGTCATGATCTGATCTTGTTTACATTGAAATTTATGGCGTATCATTTCATAATCTTGTGAAAATAAATGTTCGATAATTCTGAGAGTTGTGAACTGTATTTGTACAGAAAGTCATAGGTCATTGATGTCGCCCAGACGGTCTATAAAAACTATAAATAAAAACCTAATCTAGACTCCTAAGTAATACTCTAGAATACCTATGAACTAGACCGCACTGACACGCAAGTGAACCTATCGAGTGTAGCACAGCTTAATGGTAAACCGGATTATCGAACCCGAAAGACACTGTATAACTAAACTAGACTCTGACTCGAACTAAGAATATTGGATTTGGTGGTTTTCTATAACTACTGATTAAACTAATGAATTCAAGATTATGAAATCAGATGAACGACACTAACAATCAGATGAAAGACTCAGGGAATATCAAGAATGAGAAGAACACTGCCTAGGTCGGAATCCTACTTGTAAGGCTCAGACTTCTATCGGTTATGGAAACTATGATGGATCTGGATTTCAAAGAATAACAACTCTAGACCACCTATTGGATCCCTAATCACTCTCAGGTTGTCATAAAAAGAAAACTCTATACATTCACAACGCTCACTAGATGGTCAGATTACCTTTCAGTATCTCTAATGACAATAAAGTACCCACAAGACAGATCACCTCTCAGTCTCACTATCACTACACATTCAAGGAATGCACGAGGTAACCTCAGAACAAAACACTATGACTCGGACTAGCAACAAATACCAAGAACCTAAGGGAAACTTCCTCCCAGACAGTTTACACTGAGAATCCTAACACTGAAAACTAACCAACAACCTCTCACCTTTCGGGTATCGAGATAAGAAGAACACTCAGATTTAATCTACTCTCAATCACTGTTCCTATGGAATACTACGTCTAGCAAACCATTAAACAATCACAAACACACAGTCCATGATCTAGATACGCTACTACAACTGAAAGACGTCCACAAGCAGCATAAGGGACAATAATCAACCACAAATCAGATTAAAGCATGCATATTCATCATAAAAATTGAACTAAGATCCTTACAATATCATCAAACCACCATAAATATCCAAAAATCAATAAAAGATCCAGACTTTAGCAAATATTCATCCTAAACCTAGGCAGTATCAGAGTTTTAGACAACAATCATGTTCAAAAGCATAAAACCAGAAGTAAAAGACATAATCATGGTATCAAACAACTGAATGAATACTAAGGAATGAATAATCGTAACCGGACGATTTGATTCTAACCAGTTCAACCACGAAATCTTCAAACTATTGCTTCAATTGCTTCCTCCTTCACTAAAATCGCTTAAAACAACCCCTCTGACGGCTGGAAATCGATCTTCTTTAATATAATGGCCGTTCAAAACATTAAATATTCAATCTAGGGTTTTTCACGGATTTTAACCCCTCCCGCGTACCGCGAAGAAATTTACCAGGCCCTTCGCGTACCGCGAAGGCCAAAACAGTCGGGCCTGGTTTGTGGTTCTCTCGTGTACCGCGAGAACTTCCTCATCCTCTCTTGCGTACCGCGAGGTCTAGAATTTTTAGATTTTCTTCTTCTTTCTCTCGGCTTTCCTATCGTGCTCGTTTTCTTCATAATTTAGCTTCATTTTCCATACGAGCACCTGTAACTACAATAAAGACTAAGTACAAGCTAAAACTACCACAAAACAAATACAAAACTAAGTAAAATTGTACAAAATACACGTATAAAAAGCATGTGTATTGCAACACATCAAATATCCCCACACTTAACCTTTTTTCGTCCTCGAAAAAGTCTGCAATGGAATCATAACCGGGACACTCATTTCAACAATCATATTAGTTCACACATAAACACAAGTTAACTACAATCACTGGTATTTCTATCCGACTAAACCCAACCACCAACTTGTCAAGCCCCCGATCGTGTTCTAATATTCACATTTACCAAGCTATCAATCTATCTATGGGTCTCACACTCAGAAAGTTACAGTTCCACCTAATCTCGTCTCATGATGTTTAGGCCCGGTTAAACCGTACAGATTTTCCCACCACTATAAATCAAAACTTATATGTTTTAAAAATTAAGGTGAATAACGGATGAATAGTATGAATGATATGAGCATTGAACAATCAAAACAATTGAACCTTGCCTAGTGGTGCTTCAACCAAGCTGCAACTCGGCGTGTGGCACATATACTGCAGTTCTCACAATTAAGCACTTAAGAATCAACTTAGTGGTGTTTCAACCAGATTGCCATCCAGGAGGGTAACACATAAGCCAAACTTAACTTTCTAAAACAATTGATCACTTAAGAGTCTAACCCATCGGTGTTTCAACTAAGTTGATATTCCGGAGGGTAACACGTAGGCGAGACTTTTAACTTCTCAATACGATTAAGCTCATGAAAAATGAAAGTATGGAATGCGCCACCAACTCTCGGATTTATTTTCATAAAAAGAGAGTGGCGTGCCAAAAAAATAATTTCAAAAACATATATCTTTTAATTTAATGTGGTACCTATCACCATATGTTGACAGTTTCAGCTTCCCCATTTCTCCTAAGATGAGAACCCACAAGATATCCTAATTTAATTCAACTATTTACCCTAATAAACACTTTCAGGATTTTTAAGCTTTTCATAGTCGGTTGGGCCTACCAATGCATCGCAAGTTATACGAGCTTTCTATTGATTTTTATTTCAATTTAAGCTCAACATTCAGTGCCCAGTTTTACCTATCATTTTCCATTTAAATTTGAAGAATTCTCTGTCAAGGACATTTCTTTTTAAATTTTCTAATTTTTTTTTGTATTTTTCTATTTTTTTTTCAAAGTAACTAAACTAAAATTAAACTAAGATAGACGTGGTCTCCCATCCCCACACTTGAAATGCATATTGTCCCCAATGTGAACCGAGAAACGACGATAAATAAAATAAAATAAAAATAAAGCAGAAATAAAATAAAAGAAAATAAAATGCACAAAAATCGGAACAGACTCCCCTGATAATGATGACGATATGTCTTGTAAGTCGTGTTCCATAGCCCTCCAGTCGAACGCTCAGCTTACAAATTCCAACAACTCCTCACGAACGAAAGCGGATAAATCTAACAATACTCTATAACCACGTTAAATAACTAAACAACATAATAAATACAACCACAACAAACCATGCCGAGTCCCTCCAAATACAAAAGAATATATACATCAGTGTCGTACATGCCATAATAATACAACTAGAAATACATAAAAAGAAATACATAAAAATAAAATACAGGGAAATGAAATACAACCCTGCAAAAGGTGGTGCTATATCACTACTGATCTACACCGGTGTCTGGCTGATGCTGCTGCTCTGAGATACGGAAGAACGGTGGGATCTCGACGTCCTGTTGCGTCATCATATATCTAATGGCATTGTCCTGCCTATCCAACCTCTCAAAAATCTGATCTTTGAGCTCCTCGAGGCTAAGTGGTGCAGGCAGACGAGGACGTAGCGCGTGTTGTACCTGGGTGCGCTCGATGTGATGTGGAATCCAATGTCGTGCTGTGGGCGACCCCATCTGAACTGCCTGCTTGGCAGGCGTCCCAACAGGTGGTGGGACCTGTAGACCCTGCATCTGCTCCATCCACTGCGGCGGATCGTCTATGGCGACGATCCCCGCCAACCTAAGCTCTTGCAACCCATACTCTACCGTATCCGGGCCTGATGTGAGTAGATGGCCCGGATAACGATAAAAAACGCCAAAGCGCTCAGCAATCCGACTAATGTAGGGCCCAAGCTCCAGCCTCGCCTCTGGCCCACCTCGACGGCCCCTGGCTAAAGTTGTAATCAGGATAGAAGTCGGGTTGGCCTCTCGGTGGCCAATAATGCAAAATAAACAGAATAGATCAATCTGGTTGCACTTCTCGATACCGGACCGGCGTCCGACGAGAGTGCAAGCCAGGATCCTATGAATATATCAGATGAGAGGGTCTCGGATAGATGACTCCACAATAGAAGAGGAGTATGGCCCATTGGCGATAGAATACCAAAAATCTCGAAGCTGGCTGTCACTGACCCCTATTCGTGACTCCTCCAAAAAAGACCTCGTAAACTCTAAATGAATGGCTGCTCCGCTACCTCGGCCTCTATGTACCACCCCATGGCCACTGCAAACTGCGGGATCGACAGCTCGTAAACTTGTCGGCCTAAAGAAAAGGAAATCGTCGTCGACTCCTCGAACTGGCCTGTGACGTACCGGAATGTCGAATGGAACTCAACTGTGAGCTCACAGGCCAGTGTTGCTATCCAGTGGGCACCCAACATCTCCTCTAAACGTTGCCTCTGCCCCAGCTGCTCCACCAGCTCCCAGCCTATGCTCCTGTGCTGGTACGGCTCCATATCCACGAACCGCTAACATCGGACTAACTCCTCGGTCATGAGCTCGAAGCGGAGCAAAGTGTGGTGGTGGAGGATCCTGGCGTCTAAATGAATCGGCTCTGCATCGGGCGTAAGACGCTCCTCAGGAACTTCATACCGAATGACACGCGGCGCCCGATGAATTGGGCGTGGCTCCTCCGCTGGTCCCCTGGGCTGCGGGGCTGGTCCTCGCCTGCGCTTGGCCCCACCGGCCACGCTAGAAGACGCTCCCTGATCAGACATGCCTGCAAAAAGAAGTTAGAACAACAAAAATATACAATAATAAGGCAGTCCTATCGGGCAGGACGACTGTATAGCAATTCATTGTCCTAAGTATTTGTACATTAAAATACAAGAAATAAAATAAAATAAAAATTGAAAAATTCGGGATACCCTTTTTGTTTAAAATAAAACCAGACAATCTCGCCCGAATGAGATTGAGTACGGGCGAGGCGGTCTAAACCTGCAAAATCATGAAAGCAATATCTTGAGACTCAAATTACACAATCTACAACAATTGACTAGAATACAAGACTCGGTGGACTTTACTTACAATTTAACTAAAATTAAAAACTTAAGCTTAAACCAAAACGCACAAATGACTTGATACATGACTAATTTGACTCGATACCCAATTTTACATAGATATAGTGCACACGGCTCAATAATGACTAGTCAAACCCCCAAATACGAGCAATAAGAACATGTTATGGGGCATCATAATAAAAAATCATACATATCAATTCTAATACTTTAATTACCATTTGCATCCAAACGAGCTGACCAGTTTAAAATGATTCACTTTAGAATAACTTGACTAATTACCCCCATCCTAATCTCATGAAGCATATACATCACTCATATTACAAAATTATTAAGACAGACGACTCAATCTAGTTAACTTAGCAAACTATTGACAAATTTTACATTAATTACACAATAATGACTCAATTAAGCTAGAAACATCTCGAATTACACCCCTTACCATACAACTACTCAACTTAGCAACATTGACTCGAAATTACCCGAAAACAACCTAAATAAGCATATATAGGGGAAAGCTTACCTGAATGACAACAAAAGACGAATGGGTGTGTGAGTGAGCACGAAAACCCCTGAAAACTTTCCTTCACCGGTGCTAGCAAGTGGCGGCGGTGGTGGTAGTTAGATAGTCGTGGCGGATGAGTGTGGAGGTGAGAGATGGTTGTGGAATTAGGTAGTAATATTAGTGGAGGGAGGTGAGAGTTGACGGAGTTTATTGGTGGTGGTGAAGGGTTGAGTAATCGCCGGAGAGGGGGTGGATGACCAAAAGGGGTTTTATTATTTTTTTTCTGATTTTATAAGTCCCTCGCCTACTGCGAGGGGAAAAACACTTGTCTTTTCACGTAGTGCGAAGGAAGATAAACCGGAGGCGCCTCTTCAGTGCCTCGCGTATCGCGAGGGAGTAACACTTGCCTCTCGCGTACTGCGAGGGACAAGAAATTCTTGTTTTCTCTTTCGTCTCTCACTTACCGTGAGAGACTCCCCATATTGCTTCGCGTACAACGAGGACACCCCATTCACAGAAAGTTAAGCCTGATTTAATTAGCCAAATTTTTTATCATTAACTTTCTACTTCACCCAAACCTCTTAAAAACCCGTTCCAACCTCAAGATTGAAGTCTTATATACTTGGAACGTCGATTTTGATGGTATTATTTTCCATGAACGGTTTCAATTCCCTGAAACGCACAAATACACACAAACACAAACCGAAAAATACAAAAACTAAAATGAAAGTAAACATAAAGAGGTATAAAAACTCTACACTCGGGCTACATCCCGATGATTCAAACAAACCTAATCAGGAGGCTACTCCTTTATCCTCCTCGGAACTGCTTCAATCCTGTGCGGTATACCAACTCTTATCAGCCTTAAACTTCCAACCGATCTTCCACATTCACTAACACTCTCTTTCAGGTCCTTCCACCAATACTTAAACCAACCAGGTCCAAACATAACCTGCATCATGTATCCAAGAAGTCTTTCACCCTTAAACGTCCCCACACTTGGGATTGTCACTGTCCTCAAACTATCAACACATCCTGACTCTCGCACCCTCTTACGTGGCGGCCTCGACCTAGGGATTGACTCGCTATCTCTCCCCTCAGAATGAAACACGGTACTAACGGTCCAAGGTTCAGGAAAGGGTATATCTAAAGATGTGGCATCTATTATCTCACCTGGTTCATCAAAACCCTCTACACTCTCAAGCATCCCCACACTTGGGGTTTTCCTTATCATGTCTTATAGCTCTGCTATTATATCCTGCAGATCTCTAGGCACCTCATCAAACTCCTCTTTCGAAGCATTCAACAACTCCTCTAACTCCAACGCCCAATCAGATAATTCTCCCATATCAGGCACGGGCTCTTCAACATCAATCTCAACCTCCTCACTTGAGGTATCATCCACTACTCTCTCTCCTAAACCAGAGTCCCAATGGCCATCTATGAAGGTATCAATCAAACAAACCGAGTTGCTATTCTCACTACCCTCCTTCACAGATTTAATGGTATCGAACGTAACATGCTCATCCCCAACACGAAGTGTAAGCTTCCCATCAAACAATGCCTTGGCGGTACGTCGAAAAGGACATCCTAGGATGAGCAGGACCCTGTCATCGACCTCCATGTCGAGAATCAAAAAATCCACGGGGAAAACAAACTTGTCTACCTTCACCAATATATTCTCCACTATCCCTAGTGGATGCTTGACCAATTGGTCATCTAATGATATGCTCATGTGTGTCGGCTTCGGGTCACCTTGGTCTAGCTGCTTATAAACAGAATATGGCATCAGATTGATGCTAGCACCTAAGTCAGCCAACGTGTGGTTCATAGGCAAGCTGCCGAACAGACACGGGATCATGAAATGACCCGGGTTTGCCAATTTCTCTCGTAGCTTGTTCTGAACCACCGCAGAACATCTCTCACTTAGTGAGACTTTAGAAACGTCCTCCAGCTTCTTCTTGTTAGACAGAAGATCTTTCAATAATTTAGCATATTTGGGCATATGCTGGAGGACCTCGATGAATGGAAGATTGACCTTAAGTTTCTTAAACATATCTAGGAAGTGACCTTATTCCTTAGAATACTTATAAGGCAAAATATGTTGTGGATAAGGAACACGGATTAGGTCAACTTCAGGGGTATTTATCTCACCCCCACTCTTCTTATCCTCTGCTCTCTTAGCAGGCTTCTCTAACTCTATTTCTTCAACCATCGGCATCTCATCAACCACCGGTGGTTTCTCTTCATCCTCTCCTCTACCACTCCTGGTCGTCACGGCCATCACGGTTGCATTAGAACATGATGATGATCCTCCCTGCTTGTCCTTCAGATTCTTCGTGATGTCTCCTACTGTGCGCTGCAATCAAGGAATGCAGAATGCTGATTCTTCAACAAGGTGTCATGTGCATCCAATCTCTGCTGGGTCTCCTTATCCTTCTGAACCAAGTGGGCAAACATCTGAGTCTGTGTCTCCAACATTTCTTCTATCCTCTTGTTACTAACACTGCTTCCCGAACTTGCTTCTGCTCCTCCAAACTAATTCTGGCGTGCTTGAAACCCAGGTGGGTTCCCGCCAGCTCTCCATCCCGAGTTGTATGAATTGCCATAGACATTATTAAATCCTCGGTTTTGGTTGCTCACAAAGTCCAACTGCTCCTGCTGAATGACTGGGTAGTCGATGGTGTCGTGTCTTCCCCTGTACACCTCACACCTCTGAGCACTAAGCTTAAGCTCTTTAATCTACTTGGCCATAGCTGCAAGTGCAGCCGCCACGCTAGTGTCAAGAGTGACCTGATGGACACCTCCGGTAGATGAAGCTGGTGTCCTAGCACAAGGAATGGAATTCCTAGTAGATGGCTATTGTTGCTCGGCCATAGCAAAAACATATCCTCACATTCAGCAGACTCCTTATCCATGATATGCCCTCCAGCGGCAGTGTTGAACATTTGTTGCTTCTCGAAGGTAAGCCCGTTATAGAACTTCTCCATTATCGCCCAGTTAAAAGGCCATGCTAACCAACTAAAGAACTAATCAAAGCTAATTTTGCTATTGCCAAGTGTCCCCGGCAGCGGCGCCAAAAACTTGATGTCGCCCAGACGATCTATAAAAACTATAAATAAAAACCTAATATAGACTCCTAAGTAATACTCTAGAATACCTATGAACTAGACCGCACTGACACGCAAGTGAACCTATTAAGTGTAGCACAGCTTAATGGTAAACCGGATTATCGAACCCTAGAGACACTGTATAACTAAACTAGACTCTTACTCGAACTAAGAATATTGGTTTTGGGGGTTTTCGATAACTAATGATTAAACTAATGAATTCAAGATTATGAAATCAGATGAATGACACTAACAATCAGATTAAAGATTCAGGGAATATCAAGAATGAGAAGAACACTGCCTAGGTCGGAATCTTACTTGTAAGGCTCAGACTTCTACCGGTTATGGAAATTATGATGGATCTGGATTTCTAAGAATAACAACTCTAGACCACCTATTGGATCCCTAATCACTCTCAGGGTGTCACCAAAAGGAAATTCTAAAGATTCACAACGCTCACCAGATGGTCAGATTACCTTTCAGTATCTCCGACGACAATAAAGTACCCACAAGACAGATCACCTCTCAGTCTCACTATCACTACACATTCAAGGAATGCACGGGGTAACCTCAGACATAATCATGGTATCAAACAACTGAATGAATATTAAGGAATGAATAATCGTAACAGAACGATTTAATTCTAACCAGTTCAACCACAATATCTTCAACCTATTGCTTCCTCCTTCACTAAAATCGCCCAAAACAATCCCTCCGATGGATGGAAATCAATATTCTTTAATATAATGGCCGTTCAAAACATTAAATATTCAATTTAGGGTTTTTCACGGATTTTAAGCCCTCCCGCATACCGCGTGGCAATTTATCAGGCCCTTCACGTACCGCGAAGGCCAAAACAGTCGGGCCCGGTTTCTGGTTCTCACGCGTACCGTGAGAACTTCCTCATCCTCTCTCGCGTACCGCGAGGTCTAGAATTTTTAGATTTTCTTCTTCTTTCTCCCGACTTTCCTCTCGTGCTCGATTTCTTCATCATTTACCTCCATATTCCATACGAGCACCTGCAACTACAGTAAAGACTAAGTACAAGCTAAAACTACCACAAAACGAATACAAAACTAAGTAAATTTGTACAAAATACATGGATAAAAAGCATGTGTTTTCAACACATCAGTCATCCTTAGATCTGCTAGGGATTTTATATTCGATATGTGTGTGATTTATCATAGATACTGATATGATCTTCTTACTCGTGATGATTTGAACCAAAAATATGTGTTTCAGTACTTGTATTTCATTTTGTACAGATAAAAACAAAAAATATGTGATTTTAGTTTGTATGGATAAAAACCAAAAAGATTTTATTTCTTTGTTTACTGCTTTATATCATTTTGAAAAATTCAAAAAAATTTAAGTGTGTTTTAGCATAAAGTTTCAAAAATACAAAAATATGTTTGTTCTTTGATAGTTAGTTTTATTGAAAATCCAAAAATATTTTCTTTCTTGCTTCCATGAGAATTTTTATTTTATAAATGTTTGGGATTATATCTCTTACAGGTTCAAGATGGGAAGAAAGAAAGATCGAGAGTTTGAAAGTTGGATTTGAAAAAGTTCAAAATTTTCTAAGTTTGGAGACTTGGTTATGTTCGCCTGGTTTAAGCGAACTTAAACAAATAAATTGCACAGTATAGCTAACTTAATAGTTTATCCATTGTCTCTGAGATAGCGAACTTGTTTAGCGAACTTATCGGTTCTAGCGAACTTGCTGATTTCAAATTTTTCTGTTGTAAGGAGGTGCTTTCTTCATTAGATTCCTGTTACATTTGATCTTGCGAGTCTTTTGAAGGTAAATCCATTCATTTTCATCCATCTATTTGATCAGAATTTGATTTTTTTAGGGTTTGAGTTACGGGTTGTTGAACATGCTGTATTTGTGTCTTGTTTGAGTGTTTAAATTGAAATTGATGATACAATAATCTTTATCGTTGCTTATGTGATTGATTACATGGCTAAATTCTCTTGGTTATCATCGGATTTGAGTTTTGGATTCTCTGACTGAGTTCATAAGCCTTAGCGAACTTGCTCAGGCAAACTTATTAAGTTCGCATATTGCACTCTAAGCAAACTTATTAAGTTCGCCACAAGGGATAGTACTGTTTTCAGACTTAGCAAATTTTTTTGTTGTTGAATTTTTTTTAACTTTGTCTTAGTTTTATTTTTCTTTATTATTTTAATGCTAAGTCTAACAAATTTTATTCTTTTACAGATGGATCGTCGTGTGGAGTACAACCACAATCAAGTAGCACTTCTTAATCCAGATTTACCAGAGGTTGTGAACTACAGAGAGATAATTACTTTTCTTAACCGGTCAAGACTCAGGGTTGCCTTATATGCTAATCCCATTATCAGTTTGCAATATATTCAACTGTGAAGTAAATCCTAATGTGATTCGTGCAACCGTCAACAATCAACCTCTAGCCATATCTGTGGAGACTATAAGGGAAGCCTTATCATTGGGAGGAGTTAACACTGATCCAATCATGCTTCCAACTACACTCATTACTAGATGTTTTCATCGTATGGGCTATCGAGTAACATCTGTCCCAAGGACCTTTACAAGCTGGTACACATTCTCGAAGGAAAACTGTTCACTTTACTGTTCATAAAACTTTCTGTAAATCTTGTTCACAACTTTCACATATAATATGCCTTTGTTTATGTATATAAAATATAGTAAACGCTTGCCATAAAATATAGTTATGCTTTACTAAACATAGCTTAAACATATATCATGCCTTTGTTTATGTATATAAAAATATAGTAAACGCTTGCCATAAAGATATATCTTGCTTTACTGAAAACATACTAGCACACATATTATGCCTTTGTTTATGTATATGAAAATATAATAAACGCTTGCCAATAATATAATCATACTTTACTAAAAATGTACTTTTGCCTCTTTTAAACTTTACACTAAAACATAGCTTTCACTTTGTCTATTAATATATAAAATACGATAAACACTTTACACTAAGTATGCACACCATCCCTAAATAAGGCAAAAAGGGAATTAGAACTCACCTGGTATCTTAGCTGGAATGGTCTACCGGATCTCACACAATCTGAACAATCATAACAATTCGACACGTATCAGACTTAACTCGACACTAAACGGTTTCACCATTTCTGGCTAGGTGAACTTAAGGCTAAGTTCGCCTCTTTCTATCCTGGCGAACATACTGAATTCACTAACCATCTATATATACCCATAGACCCGATGCCTGCGCACCTAGCAAGTGCACAGGGCCTTGTTCTTGCGTACTTAACAAGTACGTAGGGCCTTGATCTTGCGTACTCAACAAGTACGCAGGGCCTCGCTCTTGCATACTTAACAAGTACGCAGGGCCTTGTTCTTGCGTACTTAACAAGTACGCAGGGCCTTCGTGTGGGCAGTCTTCTTCCCCACAAAACCCTAACTTTTTCATGCAGATCCGAACTTTTTACGTTCAAAACTTGTGTTTTCTAACCGAGAGTCTAGATCTATACTTTGTTTCCATTTTTAAACGTAAAAACCCAACCATTACTCGATTTTTCTTCAAAACCCAACATAACATAAAAACTCAGATCTGGAACGAATGGTTACCTGAAATCACTTCCTTTTTGTTGCTAAACACTCAAGAGACCCTTGCTAACGATACTTGAAGCTCTAATCCGAAAACCGGGACTTTCTCTCTCTAGGCTCTCTCTCTAGAAATCCGAAAATGGTGAAGTTAATGAGGCTTTGGGGCTGGTCTTGAGGCTTATAATGGCCCAAACCCTTGCCCCTTTTGACCCATACACCCCGGCCCAAGCCCGCTCCCCTTTTTCTTATTTAAGTTTTTAATTCTCGTGAATTCTTTCATGCTCTAAAACTCGGGATGTTACAGAGAATCCAACTTTGATTCCAGTTCCTACTCCGATGTTTAGGCACATAATCAATCCTGATTATGTTGCACCTGCTAATGATAACTGGATCAATCCTGATGAACAACAACAACCAGCACAAGTTCCACAGCAGCAACAACAACAACCTGTACAACAACCTATTCAAGTTCAAGATCCTGTACAACAAGAACATCAAGTAGAACAACATGCACAAGTTGATCCTGTTCATGCTGATGTTCAAGATGAAAATGTTGATCATGTTGATGAAGATGTGAATGTCAATGTTGATGTTAATGTACCTTCACCCCCACCACAACAAGAAGATGTTCCTGTGGAGTCTACAAGTTCAAGTAGTCAAGCTGAAGGAGGAGAAAAAGGAAAGGAAATTGATTCTGAAGAGACTGAACTGGATTTTGGTTCAGATCATTATGAACAGTTGGAAAAGAATCTAAGAGTACCTAAGAAGTCTCAAGGTAGAAAGAAATCCATTCGAAGACGCAAGTCAGTACGAGGTCCTCCTTTCGGGTCTGTTCTTGGAAAGAGAAGTTTAAGAGATGAATCTTCTGACTCGGAGTATGTGAGGGCAAAAAGAAAGTAGCTAAGACAGCACATGCTACTCAAGTTGATGAGGATATAGCCTTTGTTGATTCCTTATTAATTACTCTGACACCGTCAACACAAACTACTCCTACTGTTCCAAAACAAACAAGTCAAGCTGAACCATCATCATCTACTGCTAAAGATACACAGATCAAAGATTTAGAGGATAGAGTTGCCTGTCTAGAGGCTCAAGTAGAAGGCTTGCAAGGGCAGATATACGTACTTCAAGCTACTGACATGCAATGACAAGTTGAAATACAATCTCAAAATCGTCAATTCGCCGAAATGAAAATTCTAATTTCACAACTTATAGAGCGTATTGACGCTCAGGGGGAGATGGCTAATACTGATGATAATTGTCACAGAGTTGAGGTTCAAAGAAGAAATAATGATGACGACGATGAACCTAATGCAAGAGATAAGGGTGAGCGTCAATACGTTGATGTGATCCCGACTTCTTTAGCTCAGGGGGAGTCCACAGACGCACAAGCTGGCAAGTCAACATATATAGAAAAGTCTAATGTTGAAGCAATGGATTTGTTAGAAAACTCATCATTCTTTGAGGATTATGAAAGTGATGACAATGATAAGATCGAATGTTTGCTTAACTAAGATGATCTAAGTGATGATGATGATGGTGATGATGCTCAGCTTGATATTGAAGATGGAGAGATTATGGAATTTGAGGTGACGAAGGGTGCAAAGAATATAACATATGAAGGAAATGACGGGTTAAACATTTCATTAGATTTTATTCAAGATAATACTGTTCCAGATGAAAGTTCTGATGGAATTTCTGATATGTCTGATGATAAAGAAGATGAAGTGAATCAATCTAGTTCCCCGTCTACTGCAACTCCTAAGGGTCAAGAACAAAGAGATGAAGAACCAGTGTTGTATAAGCAAATGGGTATGACCAAGGAAAAATGGCTAGAGATGGTAAGAAGCTGGAGAAAAGCTTTACCAGTCACTCCACCAAAACCTGTTCTTAAAGAAAAATATGTCAATGATGTACATTGTGTTGGAAGGATACTTAGTTGGTTTTATGATGATGAGTTCAAGTTATTTGTGATCAAAAGATCTGACGGTACTCAGTACTTGAAGCCTAGATTGAAATACTTCAACTCATTGCCAAGGTGTGAATTGAATGGTCTAGCAACAAAAACATTGATAAACAGATCAAGAAATGGCATTGCAGATAGTATAGCAAGGCTGATTATTACTGAAGTGAGCACTGGAAAGTATGAAAAGTTGAAACCACAGAAAGGAAAGAGAGTAAATAGTGGTGTGGTAGATCCGGTGACTCAGAAGGAAATCAAAATATATAAGTATAAACCTGTGAAAGCACTTCAAAAGTGTAACATCCTAAAAATAAAACAACAATAAAAATAGTAACGGTTCTAAGCGGGACGAATGAAATAAACGAACAAGGTACGCGGACCGGGGATGGGCCGAGTCGATCGCGAGGTGGGCTTGGGGAGGGGAGGATTCTCCCATAAATACCCCAACACACACAAACACACACATTCTCTCATTCTTGAATTCTAGAGAGAGAAACCGTAAAGAGAGAAAGTTAGCGGATCGACTCAAGATTGAAGAGGCGTGTTACTCCATAGCTCGTGAGCAAAACCTCTGAATCAGAAGCTCCATACAGGTAACGATCTGATCTAGATCTGAGTTTTTGTTCGTTTTGGGGTTTTGGATAAAAAGATGGCATTTTTACGTATGAACTTGAATGTAAACATAGATCTAGCATCTAGAATGAAAAGCAAACGTTTTGAACATAAAAAGTTTGGATCTTGACGAGGTCGGATCTGCATGCAAAAATTTAGGGTTTTTGCGGGGAAAAAGGTCCGCAAGTCCTGCGTACTTATCAAGTATGCAAGAAGCAGGTCCTGCGTACTTATCAAGTACGCATGAAGCAAAGCCTGCGTACTTATCAAGTACGCACGAAGCGAAGTCTGCGCACTTATTAAGTACGCAAGAACAAGGCCCTGTGCACTTGCTATGCATCAGGCTGGTTAGTAAAGTCAGTATGTTCGCCTAATTTAGTATGATTAAACCGTTAGAGTCGGGATTAGGTCTGATGTGTACGTAACTACTCAATCCAGATCGTACGTGACGTTGTTGGGCCTTCGATTAGGACAACGAGACTAGTTTATCAGGTGAGTTCTAGAAGCCTTTTTTAAATGCTTTAATTAATGTTTTTGGGCTGGTGTGCATACATACGAAATGATATTTTACGAAACGATGTTTACGAAATGTCGTTTATGAAATGATGTTTATGAAGGATGATGTTTACGAGATGATGTTTATGAAATGTTTTGCTAATTGAAGTTCACGAAAGGTTTACGAAAGAGATGATGTTTTGTTTAAAAAAACGTACGAATGCTTTAACTAAAATGAGGTAAAGGTTTTGTGAAAGTCACGAATGAACGAATCTGCCACGAGTTCCTACGGGAGCTAAGGTATGTATGTATGTATGTATGTATTTGCCTCAACCTTACGGGGGGCCTTTGTGGCTGGCTAACGGTTGTACGACTGGTCGAGGATGGGGTGACGACGGTCACCCATGGGATTACCAAGATCCCGATGGAAGATACTATTCCTTGCGGGGAAATAGTGCCTAAGTTATGTTCTGTCTACCTAGAGGTAACGAGCCTTAGGAGACATATGTTTGGTCTACCTAGAGGTAACGAGCCTTAGGAGACATATGTTTGGTCCACCTAGAGGTAACGAGCCTTATGAGACCTGTGTGACGGATGACTTAGAGGTAACGAGCCTTAAGTTCATCCGCTGGTATGCGATGTATGGAATTGACGGTTATGAGAAGGCACATATTCGGTTCATGTTGACTTATCTTATGATGCTATGTTACGATGACGTTAAGTTATTGTATGTTTTACGTACGCTTTTGTTAAATAAATGTATGTTATGCTTTTTGGCAAAAATGTTTATGTTAAGGTTTTATGTAAAGCTAGAACTCACCAGCGTAGCTGAATTTTAGTATGCACATTCAGGTTAAGGCATGTATGGAAGTTGAACGGTGATGCTTGGCAAGCGATGAAGAGTTACCTGGCTGATATGATGACTGACATACCGTTACGTTATGTAATGAATGTTTTAGACAATGTTTACGCTTACGCATGTCTGACAATGTTACGCTTCCGCATGTTTGAACAAGTTTTAATTATGTTGAATAAATGATTTCGCTGCGTTATTTGATATTCAAGTTTAAGAACTGTTTGTGAATGAGTAAATCCAACAAGAGGCCTCCCGGGTTTGGGGCCTTACAAAAAGATTCATTTGAAAAGATTTGATCAAGATTGTATGGGAAACTTGAAGTGGTGGTATGTTGATGTAGACACAGGTGAAGCTGTAGTGGAAAGCAAAGATGGACAGATCTTAGCTCGTTTCTATGATGCTATGAATCTTGTAATTTTTTCAAGGAAGGATCAACTTACACTCAGACAGAAAGAGATCATGTACACAAAGGAGTGGAGAGAACAAGCCATGCAGTACAAAAGAGTGTTATATGTTAATGTTTGAATTTGTAAGTAGTAACTAAGTTTTGGCATAGGAGAACTTAGTAAGTTCGCCTAGGTCAAGTTCTGGTGAACTTGTTAAATTCGCCTGCATCAGATTCTTAGTCTATAAATAGGTGTTTACTTGTTTGAATTACAAGCTTCTGTCATTAAGTCCTGTAAACACTCTGAGTTTGAGAGCAATACAAGTGGAGATTATTTACCTACTGTGTTCATTGATATTGTTCTAGTTGTCATCTATACACAAGCATGTATGCGTTGGATTCCGCACTCCGTGTGCGTGTCGAGTTGCTCGTCTAGACCGATCGGTATTGACCTTACCGGGACCTACAACACTTTTTGATCTCAAACCGTGCGTTAAATGATTAACCGGTTCCTCTAATTCTCGTTAAATTAAGTTTAACGCGAAAATCTAACTAACCACCGCGTTTACTAAAGATCCGGGTTATCCATTAACCCAAACCATTATCATGAGGATTTCCAGGATGTTACAAACTACGATAATTCACTCATGTTGAGCATGATTTAGCTTCTGAAATCGATTTGGGAGCTAACATTAATGCTCAAGACGAGCATGCAACTAGAGAAAAGAAAGAGCTTAAAGAGAGGTGAGAGAGTGGTCTTGTGCCAAATGAGGGTTTCAATCTGGTCTCAATCAAGTATAGGTAGAGTGTGGGTGGAATCCAGGTGTGGATGACCGTCTTTGATGTCTAAACTCATTAAAAATGTTAAAACATACATGTCTTTGTTCTGTTAAAAAACGACGGATGGTCGTGCCGACCACTATTCTCGGTATTAAATCTCGTCCTCGGTAACGAGCCGGCTACGAGATTGGCACGATCGTGCCCTAAGACTTGAGGATTACAACGAAATATACATATATATATGTATATATATTATTTTACTAGGTTAAAATCCCGTGTTTTACACAGGTTAAATAAATATAATACTACATATGAAGTAATAAAAAATTTATTTTTTAAAAACTCGTGTTTTACACGGGTTGAATAAACCCGTGGAATACAATATAATTTGTTAACATATACACTCGTCAAAATATGTCAGGAGATTTATTAATATAAAGATGAATATTTTCTTTAAAAATATATTATTATTAAAAGATATAGGTGTATTTAATAAGATGTGGGTTGCTATGGCAACCACTGTTACGCAGGCAGCAAAGGAAACCCTCAGAGTCACATTGGGAGCAACAGTCTTGGTGGTGGAATGAGGAGGTGCGGAGCAAGATAAAGGACAAGCAACAACGCTTTAAAGAGATGTTGCAGTGCAGTAATGGAGAGGAGATAATGACACTACGAGAGAACTATAGACAGGCAAAGAGGGAAGCTAAAAAGGCAGTGAGTGAGGCAAAGAATTTTGCCTATGAAACGATGTATAGAAAACTAGACACCAAGGAAGGGGAGCATCATATGTTTAAGATTGCAAAAAATAGGGAGCGTAGGAGACAAGATCTTGGGGTCGTGAAGTTTATCAAGGAAGATGATGGAAGAGTTTTGGTAAAGGGACGAGACATCAAGCTGAGATGGCAAAACTATTTCTACACCCTTTTCAACAGTTGTAGACCAAGTCTAGCCATAACGGAGAATCCCACTACTCAATCCAGTCAACGAAATAATTGTTATTGTCGAAATATCACACAGGAAGAAGTGAGGAGTGCTCTTAAGAAGATGGGAAGAGCTAAGGCAGTCGGTCCAGACAACATACCCATTGAAGCGTGGAAGTGTATGGGAGAGGAAGGCGTTCAGTGGTTGACAAGACTGTTCAACAATATCTTCAAAACCGGGAAGATGCCAGATCAGTGGAGGCGTAGTGTCTTAGTACCCTTATATAAAAACAAAGGAGATGCTCAATGTCGTGCTAACTACAGGGGGATTAAGCTCCTATGTCATACAATGAAATTATGGGAAAGAGTTATAGATACAAGGATTAGACGACAAACCCAGGTTACAGCAAACCAATTTGGGTTCATGCCAGGCCGGTCCACTACGGAGGCGATACACATTTTAAGAAGATTAATGGAAAAGTACAGAGAGAAGAAACATGATTTACATATGGTGTTCATCGATCTTGAAAAGGCGTACGATAGTGTGCCTAGAAGATTGATCTGGGAAAGTCTGGAGGGAAGAGGGATCCCTAGTAAATATATTGAGGCAATTAGGGATATGTATCATGAGGCTAAGACATGCGTCCGAGCACCCGTGGGGGATACAGACTTATTTCCGGTGGAAGTGGGAGTTCACCAGGGGTCGGCACTAAGCCCCTTTCTCTTTGCAGTAGTTTTGGATGAGTTGTCAAAGTCGATTCAAGATGCAATTCCATGGTGCATGCTTTTTGCTGATGATATCGTGTTGATTGCAGAAAGTAAAGAGACATTGAACAACAGACTAGAGGGATGGAGAACAGTCTTAGAGCACAAAGGTTTGAAGATAAGCCGATCTAAAACCGAGTACCTTCACTGCAACTTTAGTGGTGCAAACGTCGACGAGGAGACCTAGATTTCTATTGAAGGTGGGGTTGTCCCTAAGACACTGAAGTTCAAGTATCTAGGATCTGTCATCCAGAGTAACGGGGGACATCGACAATGATGTAGTCCATCGGGTGCAGGCTGGTTGGTGTAAATGGATAGCGGCCTCAGGTGTTTTGTGCGACAAGAGGTTCCCAATAGGGTTAAAGGGTAAATTTTATAGGGTAGCAGTTCGCCCAGCGATGCTATATGGAACCGATTGTTGGGCCATCAAGAAGACACAAGCTCGAAAAATGGATGTAGCTGAGATGAGGATGTTGAGGTGGATGTGTGAACACACAAGAAAGGACCGAATAAGAAATGAAGTTGTTCGGAAGAGATTGGGAGTCACATGTATCTCAGATAAGATAAGAGAAGGAAGATTGAGATGGTTTGGACATGTCAAGAGGAGACAGAGCACAGATCCAGTGAGAACGGTGGAAACTCTCGTTGTAGAGGGGAAAAGGAGCAGGGGGAGACCGAAATTAACGTGGGATGAGAGGATTAGACTTGATTTGCTAGATTTACACCTCTCAGAGGACATGATCAATGATAGGATTTCATGGAGACGTCGTATTAGGGTTTTAGGATGAGTGACCCGTTGTGTGGGAGAGTAGAGTTGTTTAGCAAAGATTTTGCGTATGTCTTGTTTCTTGTAGGTGTGTTGTGTTTCTCGTGACTAATATACTCTAGTCATACACTTCTAATTGTTAGATTACTGTTAGATTTATTTTACTTTATTACTCATTAATTTTATTTATATTTTTATCTTTTTCTTTCCCATGGAGCCGGGGGTCTAAACGGGAGCAGCCTCTCTATCCCTTGGGATAGGGGTAAGGTTTGCCCTCATCACACCCTCCCCAGACCCTACTAATAGCGTTAGCTATGTGTGGGATTATACTGGGTACGTTTGGTTTGGTTTGGTTTAGGTGTATTTAATAAGAGAGAGAGACGAGAAAAAAATGATGAGAATGAATATGGAGGTGACACGTGACTTGAAAACCCTTTATCTATACATACTAATAAATAAAGGTTTTGGGTTGCCACATGTCACTCCCTCATGCCTCCTTACATTGGTTTTCCCGCCTCTCTCTCCCAATAAATGCACCTATATCTTATTAAATAATAATTATATTATAAATCTTACTAATATAATAAATGAAAATCTCTTCAGGACACGTGTCACTCTCTAGTTACTCCTTATATTTATTTTCTCGCCTCTCTCTCCTATTAAATATTAGATTTTCTATTTCTCTCTCCTATTAAATAATAATCTTTATATTAATAAATCTAATTACGGATATTTATTATTTAATTATAAATAGTTATTTTATCATCAATCAAATGAACTTAATATGAACTAACATTTATCAATTAAATTAAAAAATTAATATTCACTTGAAAAAAATATTTTAAAAACTAACTTAACAGACCTTATAACTGTCACGACAAATTACATTTTTTAAAAACATATTTTAACAAATGCGTTTGTTAACAAATTACATTATATTTTATTCAACCGATGTAATATACTGGTTTATTCAACTCGTGTATTACACGGGTTTTTAAAAATATAAAATTTGTATTACTAAATATATAACATTTTATTTATTTAACCCGTGTAATACACGGGATTTTAACCTAGTTTATTATGTAGTATAGATGTAGAGACATACAAATATATACAATCTTATCTTACTTACCTAATAAGCAAGTATGTATGAGCACGTGTCCGTCCATCAATGAGACTATTTAAAATTTCTTTTTCCCGCTAGAGTGAAATTGAGCATAAATCACAGGCGGGTCTTTTTTTCCAATCCATTCCCGGTTTTGGATCCCGGTTATAACCCGCCACATCCTCATACGGGTAATCCCGTTTTTGTTTTTTCATTTGCAAATCCTAAGGCTATGTTTGGGATTACTTTTGAAAACTCCTTATTGACTTTTGTAAAAAGTTAATACGGAGTTTTGAAAAGTAAGTTTTTCTTACTTCTTGAAATCTCCTTTTTCCTCTTCATTTTTCTTTCTTCTATTGGTTTATCCAAACAAACTTTTAACTTATTAACTTTAAGAGATCAAAAAGTAATCCCAAACACCCCCTAAATCACCCTTTGCTACCTTCGGATCTCAATCGCTATTCAGATTAGGGTTTTATCGAATCTAGCAAACATCGATGAAGGTATTTATGAAAGATTGAGAAAAACGATGCCGGAAGCAGCGCATGATTGTCAATTCAGTGGCGGCGATGCGCAGACGTCGTATGGATAATTCGCCAGCATAGTATTTAATCTTCCTCGCCGATTGGTTAGTCATATAGTTCTTCATCCTTCTGATTAATATTTTCTTTCTTTCTCAATCAACCGATTGCTTTTGATCGAGGGTTTTATCGATTAAAGTCATATAGATCGGTTTTTTGTTCATTGTTGTTTATGTTCTATTTTTCCAGATTAAAGTCACATACATCATATTTACTTATTTAGGTTCATTATTGTTGTTTATTTTAAAATGATTTTAGTTGTGTGGTGCAGATTAATTAATCAGATTACTTGATTTTATTTTAAAAGATTCAGATTAATTAATCAGTGGTGAAACTTCATTGAGGTACTTTTACTCTATAGAAAGAGCAACACAGATAGCAGTTTGTAGCTTTAAGAGAGGTGGGGTTTTTACTAAATGGCAGTTCATTTTTTATGTATCAGAAAGCCCTCTCAATGAAGAAACGGTAGCGCTCTGTTCTTGCTCATGTTTAAACTTAGATTACCAAATGGCAGTTTGATTTTATGTTACTTTCATGAAATTTAGATTTAAATATATAGGTACTGGTGTTGATTACTTCCATGAATTGCGTTCAAAATAGGTTGAGACAGCTTAATTTTTGGTTTACTTTCATGCCCACCAAGTGTTTGTTGTTTTGCTTAACCCACAATTATGTAGGGTAGGGTATGGTATTGTGTTGAGACCTGATGATGCATGCTACGTGTATGTTGAAGTGTTAAACGGTTATTAGTCAAATGTGTTTTGGATAGCCACGGGCCGTGTTTATGGGTGTAACTCGCAATTCTTGCACCTTATGCAGGTAGTACAGGGTCACCCGCCTTTCAAAAACTTGATGACGAGGTATTTCTATGATTTATATTCTGATTTATAATTTAGATTGTTAGTTAAGGGTTGTAACATAATATGATTTCTCATTGCCTACTAAAATCTAAAAAATGCAGCATGATTGTATTGTTCAGCAAACAGTTTTTATATAATTGCTAATCCCTTTGACGTCTTTATTTAATCAGGTTTCTAGCTAGAGGGACTTTATGTAAGGGGGAAAGAAGGTAAACATTATTCTCCATTATGTCTTATCTTCTGTACTGTATTTTTTTTAAGAAATAAGTATACAGAGAGTACAAACTAGATGTGTCAAAAAGGGTCTTTGTCTATTAATTTAAACGCTTTTATAAAATTTTAGCGTGTTCAAATGATAACAAAAATTATATTATTCAATTATGGTCTAATTATTTGTTCAAATGACTTAGGAGGATTTTTACCTTGAAACTGCACTTTCACCCAAGTGTTCTTTTCTTTTTAAGCTGTTTTTTTACCTGTTTTGACCCTTTAGAGACAAAACATAACCCAACCCGGTCCATTTGTAACTAAACAAATCAAAATTGCTACATTTCAAGTATAACTGATTAACAATGGCGAATTAATAATGGTGACGTTTGTAGGTGAAAAAAGGGAAGAGTTTACACTCCTGTGAGTCTGTCTCCTCATGATATAAGATTTGAATTTGTCTTTTTTTAAGTTATTGATATTAAGTTGTTAAGTTTTTGATTCAGTTGTGGGCAATTTAGGAACCTTGATAGTTGATTAAACTGTTTTTAATCATTTTTCTACACGTGACAATTTTTTTTATTTCAATCAATTTTTAGCTTCAAAACTAAGTTTGGTGGGTTTGGCATATCTTTCAAATGTGTTGGTTAAAGACAGAAACCTATAAGCCTCATGGTTAAAACATAGGATCCTGTCAATTCAAGAAACATAAAGGCCTGATCAAGAACCTATGTTGATGTGCACTTTTTGATGAGGTGTTTTGAATCCAGATGGGATACAAAGGTTTGTTATTAATCTACAGATGTCAATATAACAGTTATAAAACACCTCTACAATATTTAGAGACTATACGGTACAGTTTAACTACCTTACTATATGGTTAAGTTTTGTAAAGTTGCCCACCCTACAAGATATTTAAAAATACCAAGATTTTAAGTTTTGTTGATATCAATGAAGTCATGCAGATTTGTGAAACTACTTGTAAGTATTTTCACCTTAATTTTGGTTAGAATATAAAAGATTTTGTTGATTTAGTTGGTATTCTATGAATTTTACTAATGTTTAACTACATGCAGGACAATGCATTATGAGTCATCAATCTGTTTTTGCGGGTTAAGGACAGTTTTATGGACTGCATTGCTGTTGTAAAACCAAACCTGCTGCAGTGTTTTGGGGCTGGATTCGCTACATATAGTAACTGTTTTCGTAACATAAACAGCAAGGTAAAGTTTAGCGTTCATTATAATAAGTATCACAATGAACTCTCATTATTTACTTTATGATTTTATACTAAAGATGTTAAACAACGCCATTAATCACTTAATTTCAATGTTCCATTTATTTGGAATAAATCTACGTTCAAATTACCTAGATGTGCATCATCGTTAACAGAATCGATGGTTTTGATTTGGGTTTGAAAGATCCCTTAGTTTAGTTGAAGGGTATTTTGGTATTTGATAATGCTCATATACATAGTTGGTTTAACTATGTGCCAACTCAAATATTTTGTTTTCGTACTTGCACGAATTACAGGGTCGCATTCAAATCCTTGTCCAAAATCATGGGAAACTTCTATGGAAGAGTTTGGTGGTGCCCTAACAGTATGATGCATAATTATTTATATATATTTTTTTTATTTGAATGTTTCAAGTTGCAAAATGTGAATCTTATTTTTATGTACTTTCATGTATAGGTACTGTGGAAGTCATTTTTCCAAAGTAAATCTGTATGCGCGATGATATATGCTCATGTTTTTGGAAGTTGGGGTTATTATTGCTGTTTGTCTTGGCTTCCTACTTATTTCAGGTAATAGATATACATAATTAGACTTTTACGTTAAGTTTTAAATTATTATTTGTCTTGGCTTCCTACTTCCTACATATTTTAATGAAATGGTAATTTTTTGGCATAATTAAGTCCCAAAACTTTATTAGGAATTTTGCATTAAGTTTTAAATTTTAATCATGCAAAACTAAAGTCCACAGATTTGTGTGTGAATCCAACATAAGTCTTTAGGTTTTTTCCGGCAATCACACAACCAGTGTATTTATGACAAAATAAAAATGTGAACAGAAAGTGCTTTGGTCAACCTAACATAAATTACCCGTTTTGACCGGTTACCCAAACCTGTCCGACCCTTCATGTTTTGCCTCATATAGTTAGTAGTTATACTGTGCATAGATACATAATGGTTGTTTATATGTTAAGGTTATAAACATGGGAATGGGGCAACTTTCGGTGATCACATCTTCCTTTGACCGAGTATGATGAAAGTCTTGATAGTGATAGCTTGAACCCCGGAGAGCAGGTAAAGATTTTGGACATTTTTTTTTCTGGTTTTTTGATGTTTCACATTTTATGGGTCCCACTCGTGATTGAATGGAAATCCGAGCATGATTGTGGGTAGCTCAAGAATAGCAGATAAGCTGGCTTATGAATTATATCGTCTTTATTACTCAAACGAGCTCGTGCCTAAAATAAGCTTGTTTATATTATTGTATTTATATTTATGTGAATATGTTTAGGCTAGACCCATTAGAGTTTCTAGGGTTTCTCTGTAACTCCTCCCTATTTAAAGGGTTTTACCCATATCGAATATTCTAAAACATATGTGTAAAAGTATATGTATTTATGTAAAAGTTTGATTTGAAAACAGTACTTGTAGGTTTTTTTTAATTTGGTGATTTAGTAGATAGCTTTTTAATTCGTCACACACTCAGACTCAGATTAAATTATTTCGTAGGCATATGAAATCAATAATCGGATAAGACAAAAATGAATTTAAAAAAAACGGGTATGATTTTTTTTATATGTAAAATGAAGTTTTAAATTCGTTGTAGAAAACATATCAAATGAATCCTTATTCAGCAGTTATATCAGTAGGACCTTCTGTAGAAAACACCTGTTGGGTGTGGAGTCTCATATGGGGCAGCCGGCCCTAATGAGCTCTACACGGGTTGGGCCTAACTTGGAAATTAAGTTATTAACCCTAGATTAATCTCTATATATACATCATATGTATTTGTAATTCCTTGAGCACAGAAATAATATAAACCCTAGTTGCAAAGTGGACGTAGGTCAGTTTAGACCGAACCACTATAAATCTCGTGTTCGTGTTTTTCCCGCATTCGAGTGTTCGTGTGTGATCGTCTTTAATCCTAACAACTGGTATCAGAGCTTTGGCTCGAGATCGTCTTTATCTCCCACTTGGAGGCTCGAACTGCGCTCCACCGACTTTCATCATCTTGTACCTCTTGTAATATTCCTTACCACTAGTTGCATCAGCCTTCTCATCAGTTAACCTGAAGGCCCGTTGAAGCTGCCCCGAGCTTCAACTCATCAGTCACGACCGGTGACTCATTCTTTGTCTTTGCCTGCTCCCACTGTAACGAACCTGTTACTCTGCTGGCCTCTGAGACAACTTGAGAACTCACACTCTCCATCATAAGCAAGTAATCAACTGGAGAGACTTTTCCAGTCGGAATGCTGGTCTTCTTAACCCATTGTAGCACTGGAGCTGTAACTGAAACACGACATGTGCTCCCACTGTCACGATGCTCTCTACCTGGTTTAACCTTCCGAACTCGTTCATCCTAAATCTTCACTTTGACTCTGGGTTGCTCACTTGCAAAGCAAACCCTCTTCTGCCCACGAGATTCTGTGAACCGGACTTTGTTTTCTTTCTGAATCGGGATAACCTCTCCCTCAGACGGTATACTGACCATATAAAGCGAACCTCTCTTTCTTCCTCGAGCCATGACAAGATTACCTTTAACCACCTTCCATTGACCGTTCCGAAACTTAACTTCGTGTCCTTGTTCATCCAACTGTCCGACAGAAATTAACCTTTTCTTCAAACCTGGAATTACCCTGACATCCTTCAAAGTCCATGAACCGGTTGAAGTTTTCAAATCTATGTCACCCATGCCCGTAATCTCAAGAACATCATCGTTCGCCAATCTTACCTTCCCAAAATCCACTTCTTTCAAATTCTGCAATGCTTCACTGCTGTGGGTAGCATGGAATGAAGCACCAGAATCCATCACCCATGAATCTATAGCATCCTCTACGCAACAAATCAACACGTCATCTTCTGCTTCAACCTGATTCACTTCCCTTTTTGCGTTCGGACACTGATTCCTAAAGTGTCCCGCTTCCTTACAGTTCCAACATATCACATCCTTACGAATCTTTGACTGACTCCTCCTGCTCCTACTGCCCAGATCTTTCCCTCTACCTCTGCCGTCAGTAACCAACAAAGTATTTGATGATTCACCTGAAGTTCTGTGTCTGACATCTTCTCCCATAAGCAGGTCTCGAATCCCATCAAATATAAACTTAGTAGCGGAACTACTAATCGCTGTAACTGTTCCTGACCAACTATCAGGTAGTGAGGATAACAACAAAAGGGCTTGAACTTCATCGTCGAATTTAATGTCAACTGACGCTAAACGAGACAGAATTGTATTGAGGTTGTTAATGTGTGTTGTTACTGATCCACCCTCTCTCATCTTAGTATTCATGTAATATCCGGGATTTTTACGACGTAACTTTTCCTAAACTTCTACACGTTAAAAACTTAAATTCTTATTAAAACTATTTCCTTGAAATATTAAATTAATTAATATGGATTTAAGGAAAAACGATCATACTTATATGTGTGTGTTTTATAAATAAAATACCATTTAAATTCTTTGCGAGTTTATAATTATATAAATAATTTTTAAACTTATTTCATAAAATACTTAAACTTGAAAATCATAAATCTTAGAAATTATTTTATAAAATAATAAAGATATAAAACTTATAGAAATGTAGTTGGATTTTATAAAAATAAAACATAATTACTTTTATAAAAGTACAGGGACCAAAACTGTCAATTCTGAAACTTGTTTTAAACTAAGACTTAACTTTTAAACATAAAATAACGAAACTGGAAACTTCAGGGACCTGTTTTGCACAAAGGCCAAACTCCCAGAATCGAATTCGGTCGCGAGTTCGATTCCCACAAGGACCGGTTTTCACCCCCTTTTTACTCAAAACCGCGAAAACTTCCACATTCGACGAACCTCGGGTCTCGCCTTCGGCGTGCGACCCTAACCCTATGGCAATCAATGCCCATTTTCGATCGAGGCCGCGCATGGAGTCGGAATTAACTCCGACCGGCACAACCACTCACCCACTACCCGTTCAAGCATTAATCATCGAAATCGCTTATAAATATCAGTTGCTAAACATCAACGACATCACACCCTAACTACACAAACACTCAATTTAACCATTCGTCCCCTGCATTGCTCGTTTGATCCCAGCAACCGCTGACGACCACCTCAGTCACGTTCTCCCTCATCTCGGCTTCATTTCAGGTAATTCGAAAGCCAAAAGTTTCGTATTCATTCCATAATCATTTGCCCTCTGTCAATTTACAATGACAGAGGGATTTACAGTTCGTATTTGGTCGGAATCGTTCTAGGGTTCATACGAATTGGGGCTCGATTTGAGTAATTGGTTTTAAACATTCTCGTTCGGATATATTACCACCGAGACCCGTAGGCGGGATGGTTAAGTGCATGTGTGTGTGGATGACCCGGGCGAGACCCGAGTTCGAATCCGGGGAGCCGGGTTTTGCCCATTTCATTTTTTTATCCATTTCCAAGCAGTTTTTACACTTTTGATAATTTTTATAAAATCTGTGATATTTTTATAAACTTAAAAATGAATCTTATTTACACTTTTGTATTCCAGAATTATTTTATTTAATTAAAACTTGTTAAAACCTATAATGTTTAATTCTTTAAAAATAGTTTTAAACATTTAAAAGAATACTTCTAAAATTTATAAAACTTGGACATTCAATAGAAATCGTTTCTATAAAATTTGAAACTTAAGTCCTTATTTTTATATAATAAACTTATTTTATTTGAAACTTTAATTTAATAAATGTTAAACTTATACATTTTATATTTCATATAAACAAGAAATCCATTTGTTTATAAAAATATAAAACAAGAGAAATGATTATACTTTATTTGTCTTCCAAATAATTATAAACTTGTATTTTAAAACATAAAATTTAATACTTACAAACTTACAAATTGAAAGAAACCTTAAGGAACTTATTTAAAACATTTATAAAAACTTATGGTTCTATCTACACATCAAAAACATTTATAAACTTGTAACTAAAACATAGACTTTATAAGAAATTTTGTTTGATAAATTTGTATATACTTGTTATCTATTTAAACTTATAAACTTTAGTTAGTTACAAAGTAATTTGTAAATCAAATGTTCAATACTTAAAACCTTAATAGACTTAAATAATATACGTTGATTATTCTAAAATAAAGTAATTATTCTTTTGGAAAAATTATTCATCCTTAAAAATTAATTACTAGTTCTAAACATTTTTACAACTCTTTAACCATTAGTTATCCTTTAATAATTTTATTTAACTTTAACAATTAGCATGCTTTAAGTAATTACTATTAAACTTAGTAATTATTCTAAACTAATAAACTTATTACATGTTATTTTAGAGTCTTATGTCATTCAAAATTCCTATTCGAAACTTCAATCTAAACTTTATAAACACAATCTTTCCCCGTCTCCCATTTGGAACCCTAGTCGAATCTTGAAATCCTAGAACTTTTGTCTTAGACTTTTACTTAAATCTTTAGACTTGCATACTTAGGCTTATCGTGAGGATATTCTCCCTCAAAGTCTTGCAAATACTTATCCGTGTCGGATACTTTTCATCAATCCAAGTGAGTATACTTAGCCCTTTTTTCCTTTCTATACTTTTGGGGTGAAACATGTTCAAAACTTTAAACTTATACAATTCTTGTACAACTATGACTAGATGCTTATTCTTATGTTAAACTTGAGACTTGTATGCTTAGATTAAACTTAAAACTAGCACATTCATTAACTTTGATCAAGCCTATGGTAACAATGATAGATCTATTGTATTTTACCAATCCACCTTGATTAATTGACCCATTCGGGGGGAGCCCTTGGTGATTGTTACTGAATTAAACTTTAAACTTGAGACTTATAAGGGTAACCTGCGGGTTATGCCTAAACTTGGTTGGAGGGTTGAAGTGCACAATGTTTAAGATACTTGTTCTCATACTTACATTATAGAATGCATATATCATAGTGAATTGTAATTCTTTCCAAATACTTGTTAAACTGTGTCAAAACCTTTGTATCTCACCAACTATTTTGTAGTTGACAGATTCTTTCACATGTTTCAGGTTCTACATCATGAGACTTGTTTGTGATCACATAGGATGCTTTGGACCTAGACTACTTATCAATTAAACGTTGTATTCTTGTTATGTTTTCTTGCATTGAATCATTTATTAATGAAATATTGAAACCTTAATAGTCAACCTTGTGCTATTGAACAACCGCGTCCGCCCCGACGTATAATCCGCCGTCGGTTGGGGTGTGACAATTCACCAGCTCACGGATCAAGAAAACCTTGTTTGCTGCAGACGGCTTCTCATACATGTTAGACAGTGCTTCCATCATCTCACGCGCTGTGGTCTCCTTCAAAAGGTTGTAAGCAACATTCTTTGACAAAGAGAGCGTTATCACTGCCCGGGCTTTCTTATCTAACTTATCCCAATCTGCTGGTAACATCTTTTCTGGTTTTTCCCCACTCATCACTACATCCAAATCCTTCTGACATAGTAGTGCTTCAATTTGCATCTTCTACCACCCAAACTCCTTTCCATCAAACTTCTCAATCCTCGTTTTCTCGTTATCTGCCAATGCGAACTGCAACAAACTGAAAAAACAACCCGAAAAACTGACCTCGTAGAACGTGCAGACTGCCCGAAAATCGCAGCAGCGAAAACTGGACAGAAAACAGAAGTTGTTGACTTTTTCTGGTCAAACTTAGCAAGCTGTTGACTTTTCTGGTCAAACTCAGCAAGCTGTTGACTTTTTTGGTCAAACTCAGCAGGGGTACTGTTCACGGCGGAAAAATACTGTTCACCGCCGGGAAACACTGTAGTGGCGGCGGTACTGTTCACGCGTCACTGTAGCGCACTGTAGCGGCCGATTTCTGTTCACGACGGGGGTTACTGTTCACGGTAGCGTTACTGTTCATGCACGGGTACTGTAGCGGCAGAACCCTAATCTGGCGGAGGCAAACAATCAACGGTTCGTGTGATCTGATCTCGAGCTAAAGCTCTGATACCAGTTGTTGGGATTAAACACGATCACACACGAACACACACACACGAAAGCAGTAATGAACACGGGGTTTAACGTGGTTCAGTCTAAACTGACCTACGTCCACGGGTGGCAACTAGGATATTCTTTATTAGAGGCGACACAAATTACAAGTACAAAACATTGTATTTATAGAGACTAAACTAGGGTTAGGAAACTTAATCCCCAAGTAAACTCAATTAGGACCCAAAACCAATTAGGCTTAGCAACCGGGCTAGGGCCGGCTGCCCTAAAAGGCCTACGAACCCAACAACACCATCAATAATAAGATATATATTCACTATCGAACCTCGATAGTAACAAACTCATTACTGATGGAACGATTAGTAGACTGATCTCATTTTCTATCCATGTACTTAGTTACTACTAATTGGTCATTGCTACCAATCTTAGTTTCTACTGAAGTTAGTTACTATTGTTTTGATACCGATGATGATCAATTAGTAACTACCGATCATCATTTCCCAAGCAATTTTCACCAATGAGACGAATTTGAAGCAACTTTCAGTTTATAATAAAACATATAAAAAATAAACTTTTTCCACACTAACCGCCTAGCGCGACTGGTGCATGTAGGCGGCTTTAAAAAGCATCTATGTATTGACATGGCCATACGAGCTTAAATTAAACAAGCGACTACCTAAAAAGCCGAGCTTTATAACTCGTTTAGGTTCATCAAATAAATGGGTCAAACTCGGGGGAACTCCAAAACTATACATTATGTCACAAGCAAAACTTATGTTTAAAACTAGATTGTTTTCGGCCGCGCGTTGCGGCGGCAATGAAGTGTGTTGGAGATGTTAATTTTTTATTACATAAACATGCCATATAGAAAAGCAGGAAATAGTTTTCATAACAGAAGATTATGATTCAAATTTGGTGATGCTACATGTCATTTTAAGGCAGCAATGTGCCTTTATCTACGTCTATTTTCGTAGTAGTTTTTTGCTTACTTGTCAAGGTGTTGGTGTATCTGGGTAACGTAGCTTCTTGGTGTCACTTATGCCTTGAGCTGCCAAAATATGAATGTTAGGTCTTTTTTAAAATTTTTTTGTATATATTTGTTTTTACTGTATTACCTGGTGTTTCAAACAAAGATTTTTTGGTTGCTACTCTTTCAGCTGGATCTGGCACTGGTGTTTCTGGTGTAGGAATTGGTTGGGTGGTGCTGAGTATGGATTTTGCTGATGGTGTGTGCAACTGTTCCTGTGACTCTTCGCATCCTGAACATGTGAATTGTACAATTGTCAGATGTCAAATGTATTTTTATTAGTTTGATTGTTGTTTAGGAAGGGCTTACGGACCTGCTGTCTGTGACAAAGGGGATGTATTTGTTGGCGTTTCTTGGTGGAAGCTGGTTGATTTTGGACTTTCAAGTGCTGATTTTGCTAATTCTTCTTTCTCATGTATCATGGCATCTGAAATTTTGGAAACGCTGAAGATGATGTTTTGGTATTGCCTCTGTTGCGGACCACGGAGGTGAAATTTCTTAAGCCAAGATGCAGAAGTGGTGGCGGTATGGTCTGCGGATTATCATAGCCTTCTTTGATCACCATGTCAGTTTCACTGTTTTGTCAAATATTGTGACATTTGCAGTGCCAGTGTCATCAGCAATAGTGGTAGATACACGGAACGTGCATTTTAGATTTTAATATTACTTATAATGCGTTTTAGCATATAGATGATGTTGATGTGCATACATGTATTTTGGTGAGTCGGTGATTCTGTCTGTTGCGCAAGCCCATTTGTCATCACTTTCAAGCCCATTTGACATGCAACGTAAAACCATGGCATACCCTCTGCAAATTGTGTGATTGATGCATCACAAACAAATGCTGAACCCTCATGTAATATTTTTAATGAATGATGAGTCTTTGTTAAAGAAGACAAGTAAGCTAAAAAGTACTTTATTTTTATTAAGATACGAAAAAGATATCATGGATATGGGCGTTCAATTCTGAATGAGATGAGCTATGGTATCATTTTGTTGAACAAGGCAAACAGTAAGGTTTATGTATTAAACACCTTATAAAAAAAGTTCAACAGTATTCTTTTTGTAAGCAGTCATCGTACAAACACCAAATTAGAAAATGGGTGTTCAGTTCTTGATTAGATGAGCTATGGTATTTTTTTTGTTTTACCAGCTAGTCATATTGAAATTGAAAAACATAAGAAAATTAGATTAGGAATAGGAGATGGGCAAGGCAGTTGTTTTTGAGAAAATTTATATCTAATTTAGACTAAAAAAAATTAATTCAGTTTATTAAAAAACTTGGACTTGTAAACTTTATAATATATTATATGAGCAGTCCCTATCAAATGGTGTAACAGTTTGGTTAGATGAAGCTGGTGATTGTTCACAAGAAAAATTATAAACAATAGTGAGATAAAAACAAATGATACAGCTAACCAGATAAAAAAAAGTCAATTTAGGTTATTAAAGAATTTGACTCTGTTGACTTTGTAATTCATTATACTGATGGGCCCAATTTATTATGTTGTTAGGCTGAATTCAGTTCTGTGTCAAAAAATTTTTATGAAATGAAATAAAGCTGGCTTATTCTGTAATGCAGCAAGTTGAAAGAAGATTTATTAAAAAAATTAAATTAAAAAGTATATAACTTTAAAGTCAGTTTTTAGATGAAACATGTTGTGCCTCTGTCTTGCTTTGTATTAAGTATGTAAACTATTAATATTGAGGCAAAGTACTTCTGCAAAATATAAGAAAGCACTTACAGAGAGATCTAAAATTTCTTTCTGCGCAAGGACAGCGAGAGTTATTTCGGTTTGTACAGCAGGAATGGCAGTGAGTTGGTGTATATGTGGTGATGCTGAAGGTGCTACACCAGTGTGGTCTCTGTAACATTTATAGCGATGAGTATTTTTGATGCGTAGTTGTTTATGGTAATAGAAATAATTGAAGTAACAATTTATAAAATAAAGCACCGGTTAGCTAAAGTTGCAGACTCAGGGATTGCGGGGTTTATGTATAATGATGATGCTGACGTTGTTGCTAGCTGTGTCCGACCTATAAGTTTACATGTTTCTTGAGATAGAATGTTAAGAGATTTATAAAAAAAAAATCTTTACATTAAAAAAAGTAAAGTTAGATATATTTATATGACCTTTAATAGTTTTATCAATGTAGCTACCTGCGAATATGGATACTCTTGTTGAAGTCACAGCCATAATTGTTGATTGTGCCAAGTGCGGCACGATCAAAAGTTGCAAGAGTTTCCTTCCAAATAGTGACAGAAATGTCTTCGAAGCTGTGAAGATGTTAACAAAGTAAAGGTAGGCTGTTATAAATAGATTGATTTGACTATGATGGATCTGTTGGGATTCGGTGGTGATCAGTTTGAGATTTTTATCAAAAACGGGTTTTGACAGAGAAATTAATTAATTCAGTTAATTAATAAATACGTAGCGGAAAATAAAATCATAATCTATTTAACAACACTGACAAACCGAACAGGATCTGGTTATAAACACGCAAACACAAAAAAACAATTAATCTACTGATAAGATTAATTATACCTTAGTGGTTAATGATTAACCGGTTTAGACACCTAAGTACAACGAGCCAATGCTAGATCACGAACTGGACGCGAGAGAACGGGAAAAGCCGGGGTTGGTCGAAACTTGGAAAGCCAGTAGCAATCCCTGCTGGCTGCTTTGGAATTTGCCAAAGAAGAAAAATCGATTTATTTTAGCTTCTTGTTTGGTGGCACACCAAAAGCAAAACAAGATCTTTTGTTTCGATAGAAGCTTTGGAAAAGGGTCACAAAAGTCAACGGATTTTTTCTTTCTTGCGGCTAGAATCATTAGGGTAATTACAAACCCTACTAATTTTTTCTGGGTTCAAAGTTTAATACGAGATGTAAAAGCCCGATCCCGTTTTAATGTTTTAATAAAAAGATTAAAACAACCTATAACTATTATTTATAAAAACCAGTATAAATAATAATTCCCGTCTAACGAATATACATAAGTATATATCGTCTCGCTAACAGTTCGTAATTACCAGTTAAGCGGATTAAGTGGATTTAATGTTCGTTGCCCTAGGTGTAACTCTTACGGGTCATAGCTCGGTCAGCCGCGTTGTCCATCAGGTCGGTCCATAAAATCCAACAATCTCCCACTTGGACGATCCACGATAAATCAACGCAAACAGTCAGCGGCGCTCTAGCTGCACATGGCTGTCCCTAACAAGGTATGACGCTTTAAAGTCATTAACCAAATATCTCGGTGTTAGTAACAGCTAACTAAAGCAAGACAATAGACTTATGGAAATAGTTGTCATTCATCCTTTCCGTATAAAACATCAATTGAATCAATGAGACATGGATTTAGTTCATTCTCATATGGCGTTCAATTATTATTGTTCTCGATCAAGAATCAAAGTGGTCCAATCAAACACACAGTAAGTTTGGGTAAGGCCTAACACTTCACCAGTTTGAATCAACGAGGGCGCCACGATGCCTATCTGTTACATATAATGTAAGAGTACAGAATCCCTTATTGACTACATACAACTCCCACTGAACTTCAGAACTATTCCTAATCAAAGTCTTTATGACTAGCAGTTACGCGACAGCGTTTGACAGTGATTAAAGAATGGTTCTTGGTAAACGGCAGTTCTAGTACGTATCTCAGGTCAGAGGATACTAATGAGTATACCAATAGCAAAACATCTTATGAAAAAGATCCATGAAGATGATTTGATGCGAGTTACATCCAACGTCATTCAAAATGAGGCATGTGAATTTCGGAGTCAACTCCTTGAGCCGAAGTTCAGAAAAGTCTTAATTCAGAGACGTTCCCACGAGTCTGACCGACTACGAATAATTAAGAATACAAGATTCATGGATTAAACGTATTAAAATCAAACACAGTTATAAGAATTCAGAATTGCATTTAAATCAGTAAACCAAAAATAATTCAAAAGTACAACTATTTAAATGTTCGCACATTTAAAATACTAAATCAAAACATATCACTAGCAAATCTAAGACCAATAGCATCTCTGTGAAGATCATGCTTGTCCTGAGTCATGGGCTTAGTAAACGGGTCCGCTAGGTTTTGATCTGTGTCTACTTTGCTTATCACGACGTCTCCACGTTCCACAATTTCCCGTATATAGTGGAACTTCCTTTGAATGTGCTTGGCTTTGTGATGAGATCTGGCTCTTTGGCTTGAGCTATAGCACCTGTGTTATCACAAAGTATCTCGATTGGTTGGCGAATACTCGGAACCACATCGAGGTCAGTAATGAATTTCTTCATCCAAGCAACTTCCTTAGCAGCATCTGATGCGGCTATATACTCAGATTCGGTGGTTGAATCCGCCACTACACTCTGCTTGGAGCTTTTCCATGAGACAGCTCCTTCATTAAGAGTGAATACGAAACCTGACTGTGTGCGAGAGTCATCTCGGTCAGTTTGAAAGCTAGCATCAGTGTAACACCGTACAGTGAGCTCCTCTTTCACTCCTCCAAACATTAAGAACATGTCTTTGGTCTTTCTCAAGTACCTCAGGATGTTCTTGACTGCAGTCCAATGGGCAATGCCAGGACTTTGCTGGAAACGGCTGGTCATGCTTAAAGCATACGAGACGTCAGGTCTAGTGCACAACATAGCATACATGATAGAACCAATCGCTGAGGCATATGGAATTGCTTCCATTTCTTTAATTTCAATGTCCGTGGAAGGAGATTGCGATTTGTTCAACACAGTGCCTTTAGTCATCGGAACACCTCCTTTCTTGGAGTTTTCCATCCTAAAGCGTGTCATCATTTTGTCTATGTAAGTACTCTGACTTAGCCCTAGAAGCCGCTTAGATCTATCCCTGTAGATCTTGATTCCTAGAATGTAAGCAGCTTCTCCAAGATCTTTCATTACAAAACAAGATTCTAACCATTGTTTGACTTTGTCAAGCACAGGGATGTTGTTTCCAATGATCAGTATATCATCCACATACAAGATGAGAAATGATATAGTGCTCCCACTAGCCTTTCTGTAAACACAAGGCTCATCTTCATTCTTGACAAAACCAAATTCTTTGATTTTCTGATCAAAATGAAGATTCCAGCTTCGAGATGCCTGTTTAAGTCCATAAATGGACTTATTCAGTTTGCAGACCCTACTAGGATACTTTGGATCAACAAAACCGTCAAGTTGAACCATATAGACATCTTCAGAGAGATGTCCATTAAGAAAAGCGGTTTTGACATCCATTTGCCATATCTCGTAATCATGGTACGCGGCTATGGCAAACAGTATCCCGATCGATTTGATCATAGCAACGGGTGAGAAAGTTTCATCATAGTCAATACCTTGAGTTTGAGTGAATCCCTTTGCAACTAGCCGTGCTTTATAGGTTTGTACATTACCATACATGCCGGTTTTTCTTTTGAAAATCCATTTGCTCCCTATTTCCCGAGAACCGGGGGGTAGCTCATTCAAGTCCCAGACCTGATTATCAGGCATAGATTGCATCTCGGCGTTCATGACTTCAAGCCATTTCTCGTATTCAGGATCTGAGATAGCAGATTTGTAGTTTGTAGGTTCATCATTTGACTCCGCTACTAACAGGACTTTAGAAGCTTCAAGATGCCATAGGTATCTATTAGGTTCTTTACGAGACCTGCTACTTCTGCGAACGCTTGTGTTTATGTCTGATTCATCAGCAACAACTTCTTGTTGATCAGACGCTCCGACTTCCTCAGCGGTTGTTTGTGTTTCTTGAATTCCTTCAAGATCCATAATATTATTTCCGGTTCCTCGATTCAGAAGATCTTCCTCGAGAAAGCGTCCTTTCCTTTTGATGGAAACAATGTTTGCATCAGGATGATAGAAATAATATCCGCTTTTGTTGTAGTAACCGACGAAAACAACTTTTTCGCCTCTGGGATCGAGCTTGTCATCAGAATCGCTGGTGACATATGCATTACATCCCCATACTCTAAGGTAAGACAAATTGGGTTTAGACCCGTGCCATATCTCATATGGGGTTTTGTCCACCTTCTTAGTCGGTGCCAGATTTACAAGGCGGGCGGCGGTCATAAGAGCATAACTCCAGAAGGAGTGAGCATAACCGACGAAAACAACTTTTTCGCCTCTGGGATCGAGCTTGTCATCAGAATCGCTGGTGACATATGCATCACATCCCCATACTCTAAGGTAAGACAAATTGGGTTTAGACCCGTGCCATATCTCATATGGGGTTTTGTCCACCTTCTTAGTCGGTGCCAGATTTACAAGGCGGGCGGCGGTCATAAGAGCATAACTCCAGAAGGAGTGAGGCAAGTTAGTTCTACACATCATCGATCGAACCATATTAAGTAGGGTTCGATTTCTCCTCTCGCTCACGCCATTAAGTTGGGGTGTGCCAGGAGGAGTGGGCAGAGAAATAATTCCGTGCTCCTTCAGATGATTAAGAAATTCTAAGCTGAGATACTCGCCACCTCGATCTGATCGAAGTGTCTTGATAGATTTATCGAGTTGTTTCTCTACTTCGTTTTGAAACATTTGAACTTTTCAAATGTTTCATGCTTGTGTTTCATAAGATAGACATAAGCATTTCGACTATAATCGTCTATAAATGAAACGAAGTATCTTTCATGATTTCTAGATATGGTTCTGAAAGGGCCACACACATCAGTGTGTATAAGGCCTAGCAGAGCCTTGGCTCGTTCACCAACATGGGTGAAGGGGTCCTTTGTGAGTTTGCCAGCTAAACAAGACTCGCAATTATCAAATGAGTCATGTCCGGTAGGTTAAAGAATTCCCTCGTATTAGAGTCTTTTAATGCGTGCCTTGCTTATGTGGCCAAGTCGACAATGCCATAGAAAAGTATCATTAATGCCAGATTTGATACGTTTAGAAAGATTATATATGTTATTGTCAGTTTGAGCGTCAATCTCATAAATACCGTTTTGAGGTTTAGCCTCAAAATAAAAGATATCATTTAAGTAGGCAGAAATAGCAATACCATTAAAAACATACTTAAATCCTTGTTCAAACAATAAAGAAACTGAAATAATGTTTCTGGTTAAACCAGGTGCAAACAATTGTTTAAAACAACCACAAGGCCAGAAGGACATGAGAGATGATATGTTCCAGTTGCAAGAACTGGTACTCTTTTCCCATCACCAACGATGAGTTCCATATCGCCTTGTTTCAGCTTCCTCCAACTTTTATGCTCCTGCAAGACATTAATGATGTGGTATCCACATCCAGTATCAAATACCCATGTGTTGCTGGAAACAGTAAAAATTTCAATAACATAAATGAGAATACCTGAAGAGGTGCCCACACCACTGGCCCTCTGCAGCTTCAGCTTGGCTAGACATTCAGGACAGTTACGTTTCTAGTGTCCCATTTTGTTGCATTCAAAGCATTGGCGCTCCTCAGGAGGAGGTTCTTTTGAAGCTTTCTTGTTATTGTTGGTGGCAGGCTTGGCAGCAACATTAACCTTCTTCTTGCCTTTGCTATTAAAACCTCTTTTCTTGGGGTTAGGCTTTTTAACACCAGCAGATCTGACCATCAGAACTTGATTTTTCTTTTCTTGGATATTCATCTCGGCCGTTTTGAGCATACCGTGTAGCTCGGCCACTGTCTTCTCCAAGCTATTCATGTTGAAATTCATTACGAATTGAGCATAGGAGCTTGGGAGAGAGTTTAAGATGAAATCAGTAGCCATGTCATCCTTCATGGGATATCCAAGTTTGTTCATCTGGTCGATGTACCCCTTCATCTTAAGTACATGAGCACTAACAGGCGTGCCCTCTTGCATCGTGCAGCGAATGAGCTGAGACATGGTTTCATAGCGTTCTTGTCGGGCTTGTTTCAGGAACATGCCCTTAAGTTGCTCAATCATGTAAAAGGCACTCAGGTCCTCCATGCTCTTTTGGAGCTCACGGGACATGCAGGCTAGCATTAGACAGGCCACCTCAGTGGCATCATCTCTTTGTTTTTCCCAGGCCTTACGAGCGGCAGCCGTGTTACCATCGGATGCCTCAGGGACTGGTGCATCGAGAACATAGAGCTTCTTGGCCATCTTGAGAACTATTCTCAGATTGCATTACCACAAGAGAAAGTTGGTGTTATCCAGCTTTTCATTCTCAAGGATAGAGTTGAGAGCGAAGGAGTTATTAGTATTATTATTTTCAGTAGACATCTATCAAGATAAGCAAAGAAAATAAATTAGTATAAAGAAAGTGAAAAATCCTTATTAATTTATGACCCAATTACAGAAATTAGAATAAGGAGTGAGATTCTAGCTAAATCAGTCACTAATGGTAGCTATGGCATACAACATTAGTAAGTGGGTAACTAGACTGACAATTAGTGTCAATTGTGGAAAGATGCACAACTCCCGTGTATGAGGCCGCTAAGACAAGACATGTGTATGCATTGATACGTTTAGCCTCATCTATGCCCACTTTTAATCTCTTGACAGCTGGGGCATGTAAGAAGAGAGAAAAGTAATAGTCGTCCTAAAACAGGTACTTGCGGAAGGGCCGGATGTGTCAACGAAACCCTTGCGCCTTGGAAGGATAAACTACGCATCCAGTGCGGTGCTGTGGCTCCAAACACCGATGTTTCGTTTTATGCTCCAAGTGTTCCTTATAATAGGATGACATAGACCATTGGTTTTAAATATGGGTTCCAATTTTAGTGTTTACCGAATAGGGTCAAACACAATGAATGGTTAAATCATACGTGTGATGTAAAAGCCAGTTTTACTATTTAAAGTCATGACAAATTTGATGAACCCTTTCATCTCTCAGGACACTTAATTTTAAATAACCTATTAAAACTAAGTTTGTCGCGACTTGAATAACCAGTTAAAGTTAATAGTTGAAAACTATTAAGTTATAAGTTTTAAAATTAAATTTAGTTTAAATTGCAAAACTTTAGCGGTTATTTATTTTATAAAAACAAGTCAGTTGTTATTTTCATAAAATTCTACAAGTTGTAAAATTAGAACTTGTGGTGACAGATTGTGACATTTTAAAACTACTTTTAAAACGTTTGGTGTTTGGTTGGTTAAGTTATAAAAAATTAAAAGCAACCATAAATCAAATAAATATGTAAATCTTTTAGGGCCAAGTTTGTTTGATCTTGCTAGAGCCAGTTAGCAAGACCAAACGGGTCACGGGGTCCACAAAATTAAAACAACCACAAGGATGGACTTCCGTGCATCTAGTCGTCTCGGATGACTCCCACTGAATCCATGATTCCTGTTGCGTCTTCAGATTTGTCTTTGGGTTTTTATTACATTACATAAAATAAAAAAACCTATTCTATTACAACTTTGAGCCATCAAAAGTCGGCCAAAACCATAAAACCAAAAACTGAATAATAAACACAAACAACTCAATCACATGGGTCGGGCCAGCTTTACATATTCAACACAATCACATACGGGCAATATATTTGGTCAAATAAAATAAAAAAAACGACCAAATTAATAAAAAAAAAATTGCCCCAAAAAACAGATTAGATCAGAAACTTCAAGATAGTTAAAGTTTGTGATTAATCTAACCGGTAAAATCATACTGGTTCCGATTTACGTGTTATAACTCAGGCTCTGATACCACTGTTGGGATTCAGTGGTGATCAGTTTGAGATTTTTATCAAAAACGGGTTTTGACAGAGAAATTAATTAATTCAGTTAATTAATAAATACGCAGCGGAAAATAAAATCATAACCTATTTAACAGCACTGACAAACCGAACAGGATCTGGTTATAAACACGCAAACACAAAAAAATAATTAATCTACTGATAAGATTAATTATACCTTAGTGGTTAATGATTAACCGGTTGAGACACCTAAGTACAACGAGCCAATGCTAGATCACGAACCGGACGCAAGAGAACGGAAAAAGCCGGGGTTGGTCGAAACTTGAAAAGCCAGTAGCAATCCCTACTGACTGCTTTGGAATTTGCCAAAGAAGAAAAATCGATTTATTTTAGCTTCTTGTTTGGTGGCACACCAAAAGCAAAACAAGATCTTTTGTTCGATAGAAGCTTTGGAAAAGGGTCACAAAAGTCAACGGATTTTTTCTTTCTTGCGGCTAGAATCATTAGGGTAATTACAAACCCTACTAATTTTTTCGGGTCCAAAGTTTAATACGAGATGTAAAAGTCCGATCCCGTTTTAATGTTTTAATAAAAAGATTAAAACAACATATAACTATTATTTATAAAAACCAGTATAAATAATAATTCCCGTCTAACGAATATACATAAGTATATATCGTCTCGCTAACAGTTCGTAATTACCAGTTAAGCGGATTAAGTGGATTTAATGTTCGTTGCCCTAGGTGTAACTCTTACGGGTCATAGCTCGGTCAGCCGCGTTGTCCATCGGGTCGGTCCATAAAATCCAACTGGATCAAGTCTTTAAAAATATGTGATGAATAACAACACAAACCTCAAAGCTTCTGAACACAACAAAGAGCGTTCTCTAACAATACGAAAAACGAACAACCTGTATGTTAAAGTCAATGCAAAAGAAAAACAATTGTTATATGTCTAGGCAAATTGATAAAGTGTAGTGCAAGCCCACTTCATTATGCAATTATATGACGCAGAGGATGCATATTATATTAGTTGTGCAAGGAAGTTTTGATTTTAAGATCAAAAGAGTGCAACTGTGAAAGTATAGGCACTATAAGGCATATTTATGGTACATTACTTGATTATGCTGATCAAGTAAGTTTTATTAGCTTAGTAGGTACACTGTCTTTAAAAAAAATGGTATAGAAATCAAAACTGTACTTTATTTGCTAATACCCTCTAATATGATAATTATCATGAATTATACTGTTGCTAAATGTTGACAAACTTAAATTATCATTTTAAATTCGTTGTTCCAATTGCACTGCCACATAAAAACGTTGGCTGCCTGTCAAAAATAACCATAAAACGAATAAATAAAGTGACATTTTTTTCCGGGTAGATCAATTTGTGTAGAACAGGTTTCAGGTTAGAGAAATCCGGGCAACATGAAATCTAAGCCATAGAACAAAAGTAAATTGAAAAAATGTTTATTCGAATTTAAGTTTAAGCTGTTATGGCCAGCAGATTCAGCATATACACAGCAGTTTAAGCACACCATTTCCAATCACATATATGTTTGTGTTAAAAAAGAAATATATTGCCTTTCCTTTCCACCATGTAAGGCCCCAAACCCGGGAGAGCTCACTTGTTGGATTTACTCATTTACAAACAGTTCTTAAACTTAAATATCAAATAACGCAGTGAAAACACTTTCATTTAAACATAACAGTAACATTGTCAGACATACGGAATCGTAAACATTGTCGTAAACATTCATTACATAACATAAACATAACGTAACGGGATGCCAGTCATCGTATCAGCCGGGTAACTCTTCATCGCTTGCCAAGTATCACCGTCCCTCCGTACCTGTCCTTAACCTGAATGTGCATACTAAAAGTCAGCTACGCTGGTTAGTTCTAGCATTTCGTAAAAACTTTAACATCAACATTTGCCAAAAAACATAACATTCATTCATTTAGTAAAAACGTACGTAAAATCATGCAATAACTTAACGTCATCAAAACCTCATAATCATATCATCATAACATAAGTCAACATGAACCGAATCTGCGCTTTTTCGTAACCGTCAATTCCATTTATCGCATACTGGCGGAGAAACCTCGAGGCACGCCACCACTAGGCCCTTCGACACCGTACATTACCTGTAGGCGGAGAAACCTAAGGCCTGATACCCCAAATCCGTTCGACACCAGAACCATAGGAACGGTACCACAAGGATACACGCACCTTCACCTTAAGCACGGGGTCCCAAATGATAGCACGTACCTTCACCTTAAACACTGTTCCCTCGCAGGGAATAGTACCTTTAATAGGGATCTCGGTAATCCCATGGTGACCGTCGTCACCCCTTTATCCACCCACTTGTACAACAGTTAGCCATCCACAAATGCCCCTAAAAGGTAATGCCCATAACATACATGCATACCTTAGTTCCCGAAAGAACTCGTGACAGATTCGTTCATTTCGTGACTTTCTATAAAAACCGTTACCGCCTTTACATCATTTCAGTTAAAACATTCGTACGTTCTATTATATAGCATTTCATTCTTAAACCGTTCGTAAACCATTCGTAAACTTTTTTGGCAAAACATTTCATAAACATCATTTCATAAAACATCATTTCGTAAAACATCATTTCTTTAAACATCATTTCGTAAGTATGCACACCAGCCCAAAGCATTAATAAAAAATTTAAAACAGGGCTCTAGAACTCACCTGATAAGCTAATCTGGGTTGTCCTAAACAAAGGTCCAACAACGTCACTTCCGATCTGAATTGATTAGTTAAACACACATCAGACCTAATCCCAACTCTAACGGTTACTCTTTCTGTTTTAGGCGAACATATTGACTTCACTGACCAGCTATATATACCCATAGACCTGACGCCTGCGCACTTAGCAAGTGCGCAGTGCCTTGTTCATGCATACTTGATAAGTACGCATGCTTTGCTTCTTGCGTGCTTGATAAGTACGCAGGCCTTGCTTCATGCGTACTTGATAAGTACGTAGGCTTTGCTTCATGCGCACTTGATAAGTACGCAGGACCTGCTTGCGGGCAGCCTTCTTCCCCGCAAAAACCCTAACTTTTTGCATGCAGATCCGACCTCGTCAAGATCCGAACTTTTTACGTTCGAAACGTTTGCTTTTCATTCTAGATGCTAAATCTATGTTTATATTCAAGTTTCATACGTAAAAATGCCATCTTTTTATCCAAAACCCGAAAACCCCAAAACGAACAAAACCTCAGATCTAGATTAGATCGTTACATGTATCGAGCTTCCGATTCGGAGGTTTTGCTCACGAGCTATGGAGTAACACACTTATTCAATCTCGGGTCGATCCGCCAACTTTCCATCTCTACGTTTTCTCTCTCTAGAACTTGCAAATGAGAGATTATGGAGTGTGTTGGCTATTTAAAGGGAGGAGACTCCTCTCCTCAAGTTCGCCGGCCCATCTGGCCCGGTCCGTCACGCCTCGTTCGTTTATTCCGTTCGTCTCGCGTTTAACCCGTTATTTTTTATCGTCGTTTTTTTTTTGATGTTACAAGTCTACCCCCCTTACAATAGGTTTCGTCCCCGAAACCTATCATATGTCAAATAGTTGAGGGTACGACTCCCTCATTTCCGTCTCCGTTTCCCAAGTAGATTCCGCTCCCTTCCGGTGCTTCTATTGGACTTTAAGCAATTGAATAACCTTATTACGCAAACGCTTCTCCTTCCTGTCTAAGATGGCCACGGGTTCCTCAATGTAGTTAAAGGCTGTTGTCGACCTCGATGTCAGTAAGTGGTACGTGAGCCGATTCATCCGCCAAACACTTTCGCAAGTGTGATACATGGAAGGTAGGATGAATCCCACTTAACTCATCAGGCAACTCCAACCGATAAGTGACTTCACCAACCCGTGCCATTATCCTGAATGTTCCGACAAACCTCGGACTTAACTTTCCTCTCTTTCTGAATCGTATGATTCCCTTCCACGGTGACACTTTCAACATTACTCTGTCCCCAACATCAAACTCAATAGGCATTCGTTGTTTATCCGCATAGGATTTCTAACGATCTTGTGCGGCCTTTATTCGTGCTTTGATTTGATCAAACCTTTCCGACGTTTCTCTTACGACTTCAAGACTTCCTAATTTCTTCTGTCCAATCTCACACCAACAAACCGGGGTCCTGCATCTTCTCCCATACAACATTTCGTAAGGCGGCATGCCTATCGTCATGTGATGACTGTTGTTGTAGGAGAATTCGGCTAACGACATATGACTGTCCCAACTGCCACCGAAGTCGATAATACAAGCACGAAGCATATCCTCCAATGTTTGAATGTTCCTTTCGGACTGACCATCCGTTTGCGGGTGGTATGCCGTGCTGATATTAAGACTCGTGCCCATCGCCTCATGAAATCTTTTCTAGAACCTTGATGTGAATCGTGTGTCCCGGTCAGATACAATCGTCAAAGGCATCCCATGTCGTGCTACTACTTCATTAATAAATACTTCCGCTAACCTTTCCGACGAGAACGTCTCGCGAATAGGTAGGAAATGAGCACTCTTCGTTAAACGGTCCACGATTACCCAAATGGTGTCATGATCTTTAGCTGTGCGAGGTAGCTTGGTTATGAAGTCCATGGTAATGTGTTCCCACTTCCATTCTGGTATATCGAGCGGTTGAATCTTTCTATACGGTTTCTAGTGTTCAGCCTTTACTTGCGAGCAAGTCAAGCACTTGCTTACGTACTTTGTCACTTCGTGTTTCATTCCAGGCCACCAGTATTTCTTCCTCAGATCTTGGTACATTTTGTTGGTACCGGGATGGATAGAGTAACGAGACTGATGAGCCTCATCCAAGATTTTGGTCCTAGGCTCGCCACCCTTAGGTATCCATACTCGGCTAAAACGTGTCATAACACCAAAGGTGTTATATTCCAACTTGTCCTATTGGCCAACCATTCATTTCTTCTTTATGTTTTCTTCCTTAAGTGCTTCATCTTGAGCTCTTTCAATTTCCCTCATCACATCTGATATTACCACCAACTGGCAAGCTTTCGCTCTAATAAGAGCAGGCACATCCTTTCGGCTTAAAACGTCAGCCACCACGTTGGCCTTTCCAGGATGGTATATGATTTCACATTCATAGTCTTCCAATAGTTCCAACCATCGTCTCTGCCTCATATTAAGTTCCCTTTGTTCGAAGTACTTCAAACTTTTATGGTCGGAGTAAATAGTAACTTCACCCGTAAAGGTAGTGCCTCCGGATTTTCAATGCGAATACGACAGCAGCAAGTTCCAAATCGTGAGTCGGATAATTGACTTCGTGAACCTTCAACTGTCGTGATTCATACGCGATCACTCTCCCGCGTTGCATCAACACGCACCCCAATCCCTGACCCAAAACGTCAGAGTATACCACCAAGTCTTCATTGCCCTCGGGAAGGGCCAAGACTGGAGCTTGGGTTAGCTTTTCCTTCAATTCCTTAAACGCCTCATCCTGGGTCGAACCTCATTCGTACTTTACCTCCTTACGAGTCAACTTTGTCAACGGCGAAACTATTTTTGAAAAATCCTGGATGAATCTCCAATAGTAGCCCGCCAACCCCAAGAAACTGCGAACCTCTGTTGGCGTCTTAGGAATATCCCAGTCTCTTACTGGCATTATCTTTGCTGGATCAACCATAATGCCGTTCGGGTTAATGACGTGGCTTAGGAATTAGACTTCCCTAAGCCAGAACGCGCATCTGGAGAACTTAGCATACAACTTTTCCTACTTCAGAGCCTCAAACACCTCCTTTAAGTAACATGCGTGATCACCCTCATTCTTGGAGTAGATAAGGATATCATCGATGAACACAATTACCGATCGATCCAGCATCGGTCGACAGACCCTATTCATCAAATCCATGAATGCTGCGGGGGAGTTTGTCAATCCGAAGGACATCACGCGGAACTCAAAATGTCCATAACGCGTGCGAAACGCGGTTTTCGGTATGTCTTCTTCCCTCACCTTCAACCGATGGTACCCGAATCGAAGGTCGATTTTTGAGAACCAACTTGCGCCCTGCAATTGATCGAACGGGTTGTCGATCCTTGGTAAAGGGTACTTGTTCTTCACGGTATGTTTATTCAACTCCCTGTAGTCGATACACATCCTCATAGAACCATCTTTCTTTTTCACAAATAATACCGGAGCACCCCAAGGCGAGATGCTCGGTTGGATAAATCCTTTCTCAAGTAACTTGTCTAGTTGTGCCATTAGTTCCTTCATCTCCACTGGTGCTAGTCGATATGGAGCCTTAGCCACAGGCTGTGCATCTGGTACTAAGTCGATTCGGAACTCGATCTCTCTGTCAGGTGGTATCCCAGGCAAATCCTCTGGCTATGCAGTCGATACCACCGATATCTCGGTGATATCTCAGATATCGGTGGTTTCACCAAATATCGGTCCAAATATCGGTGGCGATAATATCGGCGATATTTACCGATATATCGCCGATATAGAGGGTTTGATATATCGGTCAAAATACCGAGAATATCGGTTTTTATATCTGGACCTTTTTAATCCCCTTTAGCCCGATCTCGTTTAAAAAAGGCATGTAAGCTTTCTGTCAGTTCATTTGTACAGCCACCATTACCGTCGCGACCTGAAGCATACAAGCTTTCTGCTGCTGCCGGAGCTATGGCAGCAGCTCGCGTGCTTATCGTCGTCGTCCTTTGTGCTTTGTAACGAAGCAGAGATGACCGGCTAAGAAGGAAATGGCTCGGATTAGGGTTTAAATGTGGAGGTGGTGCTAGAAGTTGCAGGTCGACAATGGTGAGGATGATGGATCAGGTTTGCGAGGAAAAGAAAAAAAAAAGGAAATGGTATTTCAAACGAGTGTGGCGGCTGGGATATGTATATTAGGTTTTAGGTTTTATTAGATTTACACTTTGCTCCCCTCTACTTTGAAGTAATTACATTCTAATCCTAGAAGTTTAGTTATTTGTTAAAGGATAACACATTAATTTCGTTCTTTGACAACCTAGAACTTTTGATTTGACTATTAATATTATTTATGCATGATATAAAAATTACCGATATCTCACCGATATCTCACCGCGAGAACCGATATCTCATATATCGGTCCTTGACCGATAACCGATATTTTTTCACATTAACTGCATAGTCCTCTGGAAACACCTCTGGGTACTCGCGTACCACGGGTACATCGTCTAGTTCCTTCACTTCATTACACTTGTCAATCACGTACACCCGATAAGCCTCGCATCCGCGCCTCAGGTAATCTGCTGCCTTAATCATTGAGACGACGTTAGGCATCGGGGCGTCACGATCTCCAAAAACCTCGATTTCGCTACCATCTGGAGCCTTGAGTCGGATTATCTTTCGTTTACATATGATTTGTGCTTCGCTGGCAGTTAACCAATCCATACCCAACACGACATCAAACCCTCCCAAAACCATAACAAACAATCTGACAGGGAACCTATGACCTTCTATTTTTATCGTGGAGTTGTCAACTACATCGGTCACTCTTGCAGTTCTACCCTTAGCGGTTTCTACACTAAAGGCTCGTTCTATTTTACTAAGCGTGTACTTTACTTGTTTACAGAAAGCGGCCAATATAAAACTTTTACTAGCACCCGAATCAAATAGTACAGAAACAAAAGTGTTGTCAAGGATGAACGTACCTGACGCCACATCGGGGTCTGCCCTGGCTTGGTCCTGCGTCAGTGCGTACGCTCGGGTCCTTGCCCGGGGCCTTTCAACCTTCTTTTCGATGCTCTTCCCTTCCCAGTTTCCCCCATTATTGGCTTTGTGTAGTCCCTAATCAGATGCCCGGTTCCCCCACAGTTATAGCACTTGTAGAGCTGGGGACATTCACGTGAGCAGTGTCCAATTTTGCCACACTTGAAGCAAAGATTGGATCCTAGTCTGCACTCACCCATATGTTTCTTCCCACACTTATTACACATCGCTATCTCCTCCACCCGAGCCCTCTTATCACGAGCCCCAAACATCTTTCCACCTGTTCGTTTGTTTTGGAAGCTCGGTTTCTTTTTGGGTTCCTCAATGACAACATCATTTAGTGCCAGGTCATCATACACTACACCACTGAGTTCCACCACCGAATCATAGGTGCTAGGGGTGTTTGCTTTGATGAAAGTATGGACCTTATCCGATAAACCTTGGATGTAGCAAGCAATTTTCTCTCCTCAGTCGTGATCAGATGCGTTACCAGACGTGCCGGTTCATTGAATTTGGTAATGTATTGCCGATGTGTTTTACTTCCGGCTTTAAATCCCAGAAACTCTCTTTCCACATTCTCGATTTCATTCCTCGGGCAGAAGTTCTTAATCACCAATGTTTTCAAATCGTTCCATAACATTGTGTCAACCGTCTCGTCCCCCTTAGCTTGACGTACACCTTCCTACCAATGGGATGCTTCCTCCCTCAAGGAGTTAGCAGCAAATTTCACAACTTGATTTGCTCGACACTCGCTCAAACGGATGGCGGCTTCCATACGTATCACCCAGTCAAAAGTAGCTACCGCGTCTTTCTTTCCTGTCAGAACCGGTGGGTCACATGCCTTGAAGGACTTATAGTCGCAACCGCGAGCAGGCGGTGCGTTAACCGCCTCAATGATCGGGGCATCAGCTGCCGTGTTGGACCCGCCCGCCTCATTAGCCTTCTTCAATGTTTCTGCCAGTAGGTTTGGCAAGGTAGCCTACATCAGCTCAGTAAACTCGCGTGCCAGGGCCGCCTTCACTTCCGGTTCGAAAGTGAAGTGTTGTTCTTCCACGGGAGTCCGTTCAGTTCCATGCATGCTAATTTCCGGCTCCGTGTGGACACTTCCCTCTTCACTGTACTCCTGACGAGTATGAGTCCTATTACGACCTCCGGTACGGCCCCCACCAAACCTTCCGCTCTTTCGTTCCGCCATTTCGTTCTATAAAACAAGGAATCTAATGTTATCACGCTAGTTAACAAATATAATTCAACAGGTACTGTAAGATGTTAATATACACTGGCCATCTACAATTAACCATTACACTACCTTTCGACTTCTATTTGACCACCTTTGTGATTCCATCAGAACACATGTCCTAACCTATTACTTTCTAAGGCATACTACATACACATACTATACTTTTCATACCTGGTGCTGTGGCTCGGGTTACCCGTACTGGCATCCGCTTTCGGTCACATTCACAGTTTGACACTGGGAGTGTCCAAATCTCTAAAACTATTGCTCTAATACCAACTTGTAAGACCCCAAACCTGGGAGGCCTCACTTGTTGGATTTACTCATTCACAAACAGTTCTTAAACTTGAATATCAAATAACGCAGCGAAAAAACTTTCATTTAAACATAACAGTAACATTGTCAGACATGCGAAAGCGTAAACATTGTCTAAAACATTCATTACATAACGTAACAGGATGCCAGTCATCGTATCAGCCGGGTAACTCTTCATCGCTTGCCAAGCATCACCGTCCCTCCGTACCTGTCCTTAACCTGAATGTGCATACTAAAAGTCAGCTACGCTGGTGAGTTCTAGCATTTCATAAAAACTTTAACATTAACATTTGCCAAAAACATAACATTCATTCATTTAGTAAAAACGTACGTAAAATCATGCAATAACTTACGTCATCAAAACCTCATAATCATATCATCATAACATAAGTCAACATGAACCGAATCTGCGCCTTTTCGTAACCGTCAATTCCATTCATCGCATACTGGCGGAGACACCCCGAGGCACGGCACCACTAGGCCCTTCGACACCGTACATTACTTGTAGGCGGAGAAACCTAGGGCCAGATACCCCAAAGCCGTTCGACACCAGAACCTTAGGAACGGTAACACAAGGATATACGCACCTTCACCTTAAGCACGGCGTCTCAAAGGATAGCACGTACCTTCACCTTAAGCACTGTACCCTTGCAGGGAATAGTACCTTCAATAGGGATCCCGATAATCACATGGTGACCGTCGTCACCCCTTTATCCACCCAGTTATACAACAGTTCGCCAGCCACAAAGGCCCCAAAAGGTAAGGCCCATAACATACATGCATACCTTAGTTCCCAAAAGAACTCGTGGCAGATTCGTTCGTTTCGTTACTTTCTATAAAAACCGTTACCGCCTTTACATCATTTCAGTTAAAGCATTCGTATGTTCTATTATATAGCATTTCATTCGTAAACTGTTCGTAAACCATTCATAAACTTCATTGGCAAAACATTTCATAAACACATTTCAACTTTCCTTTCGTAAACATCATTTCACAAAACATCATTTCGTAAAACATCATTTTGTTAAACATCATTTCGTAAATATGCACACCAGCCCAAAGCATTAATAAAACATTTAAAACAGGGCTCTAGAACTCACCTGATAAGCTAATCTGGGTTGTCCTAAACAAAGGTCCAACAACGTCACTTCCGATCTGAATTGATTAGTTAAATACACATCAGACCTAATCCCGACTATAACGGTTTACTCGTTCAGTTTTAGGCGAACATACTGACTTCACTAGCCAGCTATATATACCCATAGACCTGATGCCTGCGCACTTAGCAAGTGCGCAGGGCCTTGTTCATGCGTACTTGAGTACGCAGGATTTGCTTCTTGCGTACTTGATAAGTACGCAGACTTTGCTTTATGCGTACTTGATAAGTACACAGGACCTGCTTGCGGGCAGCCTTCTTCCCCGCAAAAACCCTAACTTTTTGCATGCAGATCCGACCTCGTCAAGATCCGAACTTTTTACGTTCAAAACGTTTGCTTTTCATTCTAGATGCTAAATCTATGTTTATATTCAAGTTTCATACGCAAAAATGCCATCTTTTTATCCAAAACCCGAAAACCCCAAAACGAACAAAAACTCAGATCTAGATCAGATCGTTACCTGTATCGAGCTTTTGATTCGGAGGTTTTGCTCACGAGCTGAGTAACACACTTCTTCAATCTCGGGTCGATCCGCCAACTTTCTCTCTCTACGGTTTCTCTATCTTGAACTTGCAAATGAGAGATTATGGAGCGTGTTGGCTATTTAAAGGGAGGAGACTCCTCTCCTCAAGTTCGCCGGCCCATCTGGCCCGGCCCGCCACGCCGTCGTTTTTTTTGGGATGTTGCACACCAATATTGTGTTCATCTAACATTTTATTATAATGCATATAACGTGCTTTCTTGTTAAGTAAGTTCTGATCCTCTGCAGTGTTAAACCTCAAACTTATCAAAGTTACAGAAAATTAATCTTTTTATATCACTGATGAGATGTTCCAAACCCTTGATGGCGCAATCAACCTGAATAACTTTCCTGGCTCCTTATGCTGCATATGCTACTGTCCGCGAGAAAAAACAATTAAATGTAACAGTTGAAATTGAAATTCGACCACCATTCATAATCAAGAAACAAATAATCCTTTAAAGTAGACACATTGCAATATACAGCTTACATACATATGAAAAATAATAATAAACAAACAGATAAAAAAATGTTAAAGAGACAGAAATTTGCTTTCCAAAATATTCAATACCTTCATCAAGAATTGAACCAGATGGGATACATTTTGTGAACAAATTTGTAGATATCACACAATATTGTCCCTCGTATCCCTCAAATACCTCACTCATCTATGTCTTTCTAATTGTTTAACTTAAATAATAGTTTACACACATATACAAAGATTTTCTTAAGAACTTAAATCAGTTAAATCCCCATGTGGAGCTTCTTTACAAATGATACACCCAAGAAATTATAAACAACAATACAAAAATTTAACAAAAATGAAATCATAAATTATAAACCCATATCTACCCTTGTAACCAAACCTCAGAAAAGACAAACCTCCCCAAATGTTTTTGTAAATAATAAACCCAGACAATTAATTACAAACAACACAAAAACTTTTTATAAAAATGAAATCAGGAAATGAAAATCAAGTCTATACAAACCTCTAACCACAAACCCCCCAAATGTTATCGCAAGTGATAAACTCACACAGTTACAAACAAATTCTGAAAGTGTGAATCAAGTCTCTGATGAATACAAACCTATAGCGAAAGTTTGCAGAGAAATCAAGACAAAATTCATTCAACAACCTGCAAACATACAACAAAAAAAAGAAAATAAGCAACAATGTCTACTCACATAGCTAATGACACCAAAAATCCATAAAAAAGCAGATTCATGTTCAGAAACAAAGATTATAGCAAAATCGAAAATCCAACCTAAACATCAATCCCCACTTTGGAACACCAATTAGTCAGACAAAAAAGAAAAATAAATAAATTTACAGCAGCAGGTCCTAACATGAACAACAAAATGTAATTCACACACTACAATAAAGAAATTCAAAATCAAAAACAACATTAATGAGTTATTACAATGAAAACCTAAATTACCATAAAACATAAATGAAGGATACGCAAAAAACCTAAACATCAGCTTCAATTTTGCAGAACCAATTAATCATAGAACAAACAAACAACCCAAAATTAACAACAGGAAGAAGAAGGAAATCAAATAAGCGAGAAATATTACCATCGTGAAATAAGCAAGCAACCAAAAATCAAAGAAAAAAGAAAAGTAAGAAAAACAGATTGATAAAGAGGCAAAATCGAACACCTTGAGAAGCTAGGATGGCTACAGGCGGGAGAAACATCCACGCGTCCATAATAAATAAAAAATTAAACCGGCCAGAACAGTGATTGTGAAGAATCCATAGAAAAATTGGCGCATGGCCTTGAGCCGTAGACGTTAGAGTTAAAGCAACACCAACCTTACCACACCAACCAACCCTAAAGCTAATAAAAAGATGCAAAATAAAATACATAAGGTTAAGGGGACTCTGAAGTTGTACAAAAAGCAAGAAAGATTGTACCTTACTGTTTGTTTAATTGTTAATGTCACGCTCGACTATTTAATTATGCCCCTGACAATAGGTCGGCTATCTAAACACGTACTAGAGATTAAAAAGTGACATAATAATCAACTAGAAGACATACTAAGTAGCAAAAAACATCAACTTTCTAACGTTCAAACCTAACTAACTGCGAATTTGTTATATGCGTAATTGTAAAATACCAAAGTGGACGGAGACTACTTTTATTATTTGACCAGGTCCAAGTCCATGCATTCATTCAATGTCATAAGCAACACTCACAAATAAATAGTATACTAGTGGGAAACCCGTTTCGTTGCGGCGGAGTCGACAATTTCCGCAAGTTTTATGTTAGGTTATGATCACTTAAATTAATTAGGGGTTTCGCATTGGGTTAGTTATGCTATGTCGAAAAATGATGCAAGATATCGGGTAACATTAGAAAACTTTTGATTATTATTATTATTATTATTATTGCTCGATCCGACCCGACTAATATGTATTATTAAATACCAAGCATATTATTAAAAGAACAATGAATAAACCAAATTTAAAATTAAAATATTAAATTCAACTAATTAATGACCCGAACCCTTTTAGACTCGAACCAAAATAACACTAACTCTGTTATTTTTTTATGTTAAGCGTAAACGTATTTTATTAATTTTACATCTGAGGGGTTGTTTATATAAATTATAAAGTTATTTTTTTTATAATATTTAAGGGGCAATTTATGTAATTACTCAAATTAACAAAAACCAAACCACAATCTCATTATTCCTTCCGTGTAAAATGAGTTTTTCTATTTGTATATATGTATTATATAATAGTATAGATATGTCGATAGTCTTATGGCCTAGTGGCATAGGTGCCTCTCACAAATATGGTGTTAGTTCAAATTCTATATGTGCAGGTTTAAATGGTATATAAGAGTTAAAAAATTGTTGTTAAAAAAAAGTAAAAATAAACAATATATGTCATTATTTCAAACTATTTTGTTCTGGCCAACTTACTTTGCTTCATTCCTTTTCTCAATCAAGTTCTAGACTTCTAGTTCTTGTAGAGTTCAAACGTACGTACCGATCACTTGAATCTTCTTAAAAACATAATTAATCATTTGACGAGTTCTGCGGACTTTTTATGGTTGTTGTAATATTTTCCACGTAGGAATGATTATTATGAAGAAATGGTACATTTTGAAACGTAAAAGTTTTGTTAAAGGAAAACGTATACATTATATTAAGCAAGTAAGACACAAGATTTGAGTTTCTACGTTTTTTTTTCGAAAGGATTTGAGTTTGTACGTAAAGCGTAAGACTTGTGCATTTGTAGTTGACTTCCAACAACCAGATTTTTAACATATTACTAGCAAGCAAGATACTTTTAATTTTAAATTGAATTTGGTTGCAAGTATCTCAGTAATTTTACAGCCTTGGCTCAATGATCAACTGAGATACTGTTTTTAACAGCCTATAAATTGCTTCCAGTTTCCAACCCTCTTGATCGAAAGTAATATTGATCGAGTGGTTTGGATGGCTCCTATCTCGGGAAGACTTGTGGCCATTCTTTTCTTATATGACTTATGCGTCGCTGAACTACGTATGCACTGTCTTCTTGATAATATTTTTATTTTGCATGAATGTAATCATCGTATGGTTGAATGATTTCATATTAACTACTGCAGCACCGAACTATACTTTTATGCATGAAGCAACTATATCTCCCAAGACTTCATTCTACGACTACATCGTCATCGGTGGTGGTGCGGCTGGAATCCCGATAGCGACCACATTATCTGCAAAATATAACGTTCTACTGCTTGAACGTGGTGGCTCGCCTTATGGAAACCCCAACATTACCGATGTAAGGAATTTCGGTTCCTATTTATTGGATACATCTCCAGAGTCTCCCTCTCAACGATTTATATCAGAAGGTGTTGTGAATTCGCGTGCACGAGTGTTGGGTGGTGGTACTTGTATTAACGCCGGCTTCTACTCTCGTGGGGAACCAAAATTCAGTGAAGATGCTAGATTGATGGATGCAAATTTGGTCGATGAGTCTTACAAATGGACGGAAAAAGTTATGGTTTTTGAGCCGATAGTGCAGAAGTGGCAGTCGACGCTTCGAACTGCACTGGTGGAAACTGGGGTCACACCCGACAACGGCTTTAGTTATGATCATATCATTGGGACTAAAGTGGGTGGTACACTTTTTGATGCAAATGGCACGCGACATACCGCTGCTGATTTGCTACAATATGCAAATCCCAAACGTTTGTTAGTGCTTCTATATGCAACTGTTCATAAAATCAAATTTAAGACCCAAGGTAACAAATGAGTCAATCATACACACTTTTGGGCATAGACGCTTAAAATGTATAGAATTATCGATAGTTTGCCTTGCCTCATGTACAGGACGATCGAGGCCATTGGCTTATGGAGTAGTATTTGCAGATTCATTAGGGTACAAGCATATCGCATACCTGAAAGGCGGACGTAAGGATGAAATTATATTATCAGCTGGTGCTCTTGGAAGCCCTCAACTTTTAATGTTGAGTGGCATAGGTCCAAAAGAACAACTTGATGCTCTTAATATTAAGGTCGTGCTTCAGCAACCGTTCATTGGTAAAGGCATGGCAGATAACCCAATGAACTCGATCTTCATTCCGTCTCCTGTTGCTGTCGAGCCATCCATTGTCCAAGTTGTCGGTATTACTCGGTTTGGTAGCTACGTTGAGGAATCTGGTGGCTTTAACTTTATATTTGCAAACCTTTCAAGCTACCAAGGATTTTCCCCTCAGGTAAGTAAAATCAGTGTATCAAATCCCGACATAAATTGGCTTGATTAGGTGCGTTTATATCCGGTTTTGATGGTTTTTAGGTCAAACTGTGAGCCAAAGTGTTTTTTACCATAGTAAATCAAAACTAAACCATTGAAAATTAAACCAAACCAAAACAAACTAGTACTAACGGTCACGATATGATATGACATTGTTGGGCCTTTATAATAAAATTTGTTTATAAGATACTATCAAACAAAGAAGCCATAGTGTTCCAATAGTTAAAAGTAAAAAACCGACTCCATGTATTGAATTGTCAAGTAAAATCCATTTATGTGTATAGCCCAACTTAAAATAATTTAAGACGAAATTAAATAAGATGACATAGCGCAAAATCCAATAGTCTGGTTTGGTGTTTTTTACTGGTTTGGAGTATAAACTGCAAACCAAATTGTTCGGTACAATCTGAAAATTCCTAAACCCACGGACTAAATTATTTTTAAACAATCTACCGCAAAACTAAATCGATGATCATTATAGCGACTTCATAGTTTCAAACCAAACCATAATACTGGCCTGATTGGCTTATTAAACCCAAAATGACTCAGTAATTGATGACCTTTATTGTTGGCAGATGGGGGGCTTTATATTTGAGAAAATTAATGGCCCTCTATCTATGGGTGAACTGAAGATTAACAACCTTAATCCAACTGATAACCCGTCGGTGACATTCAACTACTTCAAGGAACCTGAAGATTTGCAAAAATGTGTTAACGGGATTAAAACCATTCTAAACGCGGTCGAATCAAAAGCATTTTCCAACTACAAGTATGCCAACATGACCATCAAAGATATTCTTGATCTAAACATGAAATTACCGGTAAACCTACGTACACATGCTAATACAAGTTCTTCATTGGAACAATACTGCAAGGACACTGTAAGGACCATATGGCATTATCATGGTGGTTGTCGGATTGGCGAAGTCGTTGATGATGAATATAAGGTTTTTGGTGTTGACGCTTTTCGAGTTATTGATGGATCAACTATAATTAACTCTCCAGGAACTAATCCTCAAGCTAGTGTTTTGATGCTTGGAAGGTAAGTAGCCAAATTTGAAAGTGCCAGAAAATGAATAATTGTCATCTTAACATTTATATTATAATTTTTGCAGTTTATTAGCCAACTAATAAGTGCCACTGATTTGGTTTTAACTGATGCAGGTACATGGGAGTTACAATACTAGGTCAACGTATTGCCAATGATAAATCACAATAAGAATTGACAATCACATTTGAATTTCGCAACATGCAACATATTATTTATTTACTTGACTTATAAGTTGAAGTTTACATACCAAGTTATGTATGTTCTAAGTTTTCTGATGTATTTTCGTTATCAAATAAACACATTTGTATCTTTAAGAGAATATTAAATTATTAAAATTTAATAAGAAAAAAATAGTTGATAAATATATCAACCTGAATTGTGAATACATTAAATTTACATTAAAGTGAAAGATTATGAAAAACAATAGAAGTAAAAGTTCAGTACTAGAAAACTGATAGGTTTGCGACGCAATATTGCGTTGGAAATGCGTCACAAATCACTAATTCCGACGCAGTTTAGACAAAAACGTTGTGTCAGAAAAACCTTCGTCGGAAATACATTTCTGACGCAAATTGTGACACATTAGCGACACAATTCCGCGTCGCAAATTTCCGACGCTTTTCTGACACAATTGAACAATTTATTTTATAATTATAAAAATGGTATTAATTATTTTAAATACGGTATTTGTATTTCAGTTATATAATTTTAGTTTAAAAACAGTTACGACGCATTTCCGACACATTTTTAAAAACAGTTACTACGCAATTCCGACACATTTTAAAAAATAATAGGACGCTATTCCGACACATTATTAAAAAATTTACGACGCAATTCCGACACATTTTTTAAAAACTTTACGACACAATTTTAAAAAATTTACGACGCAATTCCGACACAATTTTAAAAATATTTACGATGCAATTCCGACGCAATTCTAACGCAAAATTGTTTTTTATTTAAAAAAAATTAAGATAGAAAAATCCAGATTTTTTTTCTGCTAAAAAATACGCAAAACATGTTTTAACAAAACAACCACAAATTAACGCCCTAAACATCTTCTACAAATCAAACTCAATTACAATCAAAGCATTAACAAACTACAAACTAACATGTCTAAAATGAGTGTAAAACTTAGCCTGGCAAACTGGGCGGGATCGGGTCACGGATCATAACGGGTTCGGGTCAATACGGGTTAGGAGCAAAATGACTTTGGGTCAATACGGGTTAGGAGCAAAATTAGTCTGGGTCAAAACGAGTCGTTTAAAAAAAAAACTATCATCAACCTCAAGAAACCCATGTTCTTCTGTGTTTCCATTAGTTTCAGGAGCGATAACTTCATAAATGCGTCGGCCTTTTGTTTTGACAACCGCCAATAGACCTTTTGTATCACCTTTTCCCGTAGGGTATGGTGTGTAAAACACTTGTTCCACTTGTTATATATTGTTATTGTATTAAAAAATTAAAATACGAAATTAAAATTTTGCGTCGGAAATGCGTCGCAAATTCCGACACATTTGCGACACAACTTATATTATTCATTTTATTAATGTATTAATAACGAAATTAAATGTTTTGCATTGGAAATGCGTCGCAAATTTCCGACACAACCTATATTATTACTTTATTAATGTATTAACAAACACTATAATACGAAATTAAATGTTTTGTGTCGGAAATGCGTCGCAAATTTCCGACACATTTGCGACGCAACATATATTATTATTTTTATTAATGTATTAAAAACACTAAAATACGATATTAAAAGTTTCCGTCGGAAATGCGTCGTAAATTCCGACACATTTGCGACGCAACCTATCTTATTCTTTTTATTAATGTATTAACAAAATTAAAATACGATATTAAAAGTTTGCGTCGGAAATGCGTCACAAATTCCGACACATTTGCGACGAATTTCGTATGACTTTAGGGTTTTACTTTTGGTCGCAATTGTGTCCCAGATTGCGACGCAAAATTATGTGTCACAAATTTCCGTAGCAAACCCATCCATTTTCTAGTAGTGGTTACAAGGGGTTTCCTTAAATCAAGTACGGTTTGATAGAGAATTCGCTTGGAATTCTTTGTTTTTCTTAAAATAAAGTATATAACTCTAGCATTAAACTAACCACACTGAGAAAGTCAAGATGAAAATTTATTCGAGCCACTTAGCTAAATTCGAGTCCGAAGATCTGTTTTTACATTCATTATTAAAGCTCGTACTCGAATTGATTTAACTATTTTGTAGGTCCCGTAGGGATCTCTCACGGACCACAAGATCTGATCGTCAAACAATACATGTACGTGCGGAATCCGCATACGTAAAGCTCGTGCACGAATACAAGATTGCAAACTAGAAAAGTGTAACACAAACTCTTAAATAAACCGATTTTTCTATCTCCAATAACAGTGTCGTACAGAGAGTTCAACCAGATTGCGTAACCTTACAAATGAGTACGACTATCCTATTTATAGGAAACTGAAAAGCAACTCAAAACTGCTAGTTTCGCTTTAGGCGAAACTAGCTAGTGTCGGTCAATACTAGTTTCGCTTGAATCACTCAAGCGAACCTAAGTAGTTTCTGTTGGGTCTAGTTAGAGAATGATGTTAATCAATTAATGCGATCACGAGTAGTTTTGGTTCGCGTATGAAAATGGGTCTGAGAGTCACTAGTGACACTCTGAGAGTCGCTTGGCTGGCTTCAGCCGACTCTTTGAGAGTCGATAGGTTATCTTTAGTCGACTCTTTTGAGAGTCGATAGGTTATCTTCAGTCGACTCTTTTGAGAGTCGATATGTTATCTTCAGTCGACTCTCATAGAGTCGCTAGGCTGGCTTCAGCCGAATCTCAAAGAGTCGCTAGGTTGGTTACAGCCGACTCTCAGTGAGAGTCGGCAATCTGCACGCCGACTCTCTTAGGTTTCCTATTTATACCTGACCATTTTCATAGCAATCAGACCTTCTCCTCCACATTTTTCTCTGTATTTTTCACTTGTTAAGCTTGCTAGAGAGGGTTTTTGGTTTTTGTTTGTTCTATCACCACAGCACCTATGGTGGTTGCGGTGGTAGATCGTAGTGGAATTGTAATCATCTTAGTGGAATAATAATCAGATTTGAGACATTTTGGCTCTAATACCAAATTGTAGGTCCATACGATAGGGTCCCTGTGCTATGATGATTCTAGTCAAGATATGTTAAATCTTTCAAAAACCAAAATTTGTAAACCAATACAGGTTTGGCAAATCAAATCACAAGTTGAGAAGGAAATTAATAAGGCTAAAGATATGGTATATCAGCAGGTTACTTATTTTGATGCTAAGGGACACCCCAAGACTACGATGGCTTGGGTTCCACTCTCTAACTGATTTTCTCATGAGTGTAGGAACAACCTAGGAGGGCTGTTAGTAACACCGGTTATCGACAATGGTTATTCCAAGTACAGGTTTTAGAAGCAAAACTCACAGGTTTAGGTATGGTATTTAATCTGGTTGCACAATCAACACTTCCTTGACACACTCATTTTTCTTGATGACATATTTCACACTCTTTGTTTGCCTGATGTGGAAGACTTCGTTTTTAGTAAAGTTCTATTTTGTAGGTTTGTATAAAGTCGTATTAATTGAAATGTTTGGTGCTTATTGCAAAATGGTTGTGATTTGATACAAGAAATGATAGGAGTTGATTTGATTGTGTCTTCATGTGGATAGGATCTGAAGGATGTTATGTCACACCCCGACCGATGGCGGAATCATCGAGGCGGACAATGGAATGATTGTTCAAAAGCACATGATAGCTAAAATATTGCATAATTCATTAATTTAATTAAAGACAACAAATATTCAAGTACAATACAAATTCAAATAACCTAGTCTATTCCAAAACATTGATTTAATTAACTAGGTCCATAAGTTCTTAAGTGGTAGAATCTTCAGCAAGCAATCACATATCCAAACCTGAAACATTATTTAAATCAAGTGTCAACTATAAAGTTGGTGAGTACATAGGTTTTGTGAACCCGATAAATAGTAGATAAAAACGTTTTGCAACTCATTGTTTATCTTGTTAAACATAGCATATATGGTTGTATCCTTCATGTTTATCTAAGCACAATTCAAACCTTGATTGACGCGCTTGAGCATAGCACAACAGCTAGGCCCGGTATGTTTGAATATAGTTATCCACTATATCCGATATGTTTGAATATAACACGCGGCTATATCCGAGTATGCAGTAATAAACACCCTAACCGGGTGGGCTGGTCAGGCACAATAGATCTATTAATATTACTGTTGGTTTTCTTCGTGTTTAAAATAAATGAATGTACACCCAAGATAATTTACGATGAACAAGCATATAATCCACATGTATAACACGTATAAACAATTTGATGAGTAGCATGTATAATGTTTCACCCCAAAGTATGTAAAAATGTAAAATAGGGGCTATGTAACTCACCTGGCTAGCGGATGTTTTAATCCACGTGGGTAGGTGATAAGGATGTTGAAGTCTAAGCACGTTGAAACCCTATGTAGATAAATGGGTATTATTGTATGTTTGTATGTGTGTATTCGTATTTAAATGAGTATAGGTTTATATTAACATTCCTTAAAATTATTTGTATAAAATATTGTAGTAAAAAAAAAAATAATGATTTTTAGTAAAATTTAACATCTAAAAATATATATTTAATCTTGTTAAAATATTATATTTTTAAGTAAGTAGTTATTATGTTTAAAGTATTTATAAAAAAATTTATTTATTTATATTATCATTATTATATATATATATATATATTTATATATATATATATATATATATATATATTTTGTGAGTTAAAACTATTTATAAAAATATAGGGTTTATTATTTTATAAAAATTGGGTGGGTTAAATATGTGTAAAAAAGAAATTGTTTAATGGTTTTCAAAATAAACGAACGAGTGAACCGACTCGTATTAGTTTTTATTGTATAAAGAAAGTATTAAGATAAGTTAAAATAAATAAATAAATAAAATAAAAACAGAAAAAAATTGGGTTGGGCCGGAGGCCACAAGATTCGAACCCGCGACCTAAGACTCAAACACACACATGCATAACCAGCCGGGCTACTGCCCATCGCTGGTTATGTGTGTATCGTTTAATACATAACCACATGTCCAAAACAGATCGCTGGTTCTCGGCAACCGGCAAACCGTGTCCGAGAACACTTGTTTGCCCGGTAACTCAAGGCCTGAGGTCGTGACTTCGATTGGAATAGCTTGCCTGACGATAACAGAAGGTAAAGGAACGGGTTTGAGGATTCTTACTTGGTCGCAAAGGGTCGAACGACAGAGCTTTTAATCCGAGAATATCAAGAATGGGAATTCAAGCTTCGGGATGGAATTGGGCTCTAAGACTCTGGTCACAGCTTCACTCAGAGGCGATGAACACAATGCCTTCTTCAATTTAAAGTGAGGGTGGGTGAAAAAGGGGTGGCGAGCTCGAGCAGGTCCGGTAATGGCTATTTATAGCCGAGCTCGATCCCGATAATGAGACAAGCAATTGAGCATGTCCAGACACTCGTCTGGACGAGACGAAACCGTCGAGCCATCTTTCAGGCGTGGAGGTTTCTTGTCGAGGCCGAATTCGTGGCGTGGACTTTCGGCCACAAACATGATCAGGCTTTCTGTATGTCGGGGAGACCAATTGGTCGGGGGCTTTTGTTCGCGTGGGGACGACGAGGTCAGGGAGACCATCTTCGGCTGTCGAGGTGCAGGGGACAGGCGTGTCGAGGAGTCGCCGAAAAATGGCTTGGACCGCCGGACAATGAAGGAGGTGACCGGAAATACGAATCGAGATTTGGCAACTATGGTCCCTGAAGTTTGATTCTGTTTTAATTAAGTCCCTGAGATAATTACGGATGAGTCCTTCTGGTTTGATTTGTCCACATTTAGTCCCTTAACTGATTTCTGTTTTAAAACCTTGTAGTTTAATTATTTTCAAAACAGACCCTTAACTTTTATAAAAATAATTAATTAAATTTCTTTTTAATTTCAATTATATTTTATAAACTTATATTATTATTATAAATATATTTTTATAAAAGTTAATTATTATTTAGATAGATTATCATATTTATGTTATGAACCTTTTAAATTTAGATTTTTATAAAATTTTATAAGTTTAAAACTTATAAAATTTTTAATTATTTTAAATCCATAAAATAAAAATAAAAAAATGTATACTTTGTATAAAATTTAAATAGAAATACTTGCATTTCATCCAATAGAAAATGTTTACATGACATATAATATAAAAGCGTAAATTAAAAACCCGAAATGTCACAGTCTCCCCATGTTAAAGGAATTTCGCCCCGAAATTCAACTAGTGGAGGCTATGAAAAGAGATGCGGATATTTGGTCTTCATCTGGTCTTCACGTTCCCAAGTGAACTCGGGTCCACGTTTAGACTTCCAACGCATTTTGACAATGGGGATGCGACTATGTTTGAGTTTCTTGACTTCACGGTCCATGATTTCCACGGGTTTCTCAACAAAGTGCATTTTTTCGTCAATGCGCACTTCATCAAGAGGGATGTGGAGATTCTCGTCGGCTAGACACTTTTTCAAATTAGATATGTGAAAAGTCAGATGAACGTTGCTGAGCTCTGAAGGAAGATCGAGTTTGTAGGCCAATTTTCCTACCCTTTCGAGTACCTTGAATGGACCCACATATCGAGGTGCAAGTTTTCCTTTCTTTCCAAATCGGACTACGCCTTTCCAAGGTGATACCTTTAGAAGAACCATATCCTCAACTTGGAATTCCAAGGGTTTTCGTCGTTTATCGGCATAGCTCTTTTGCCGACTCCTTGCTACTCGAATGTTGTCACGAATAAGAGAGATTTTATCGGTGGTCTCTTGGATAAGCTCGGGACCGGTGATTTGTGCTTCACCAATTTCGTTCCAACAAATCGGTGAACGACATTTTCGTCCATAAAGAGCTTCAAACGGTGCCATGTTAATACTTGTGTGGTAGCTGTTGTTGTAGGAAAATTCGATCAGTGGTAGGTGAGAATTCCAATTGCTGCCAAAGTCAATGACACAAGCTCTAAGCATATCCTCGAGAGTTTGGATTGTTCGCTCGGTTTGTCCATCGGTTTAGGGATGGTAAGCCGTGCTTAAATCCAAACGAGTACCAAGCGCCGATTGTAATGATTGCCAAAATCGGGAAGTAAAACGTGAATCACGATCGGAGATGATGTTCAATGGGATTCCGTGACGACTTACGATCTCATCAATGTAGATCCGAGCCAATTTCTTGACTCGATAGTCCTCACGAATAGGCAAGAAATGAGCAGACTTTGTGAGTTGATCGATAATAACCCAGATACTATCGTGCCCACTAGAAGTGCGTGGGAGTTTAGTGATAAAGTCCATAGCAAGGTTCTCCCACTTCCACATGGGAATTTCAGGTTGTTCGAGGAGTCCGGAAGGCTTCTGGTGTTCGGCCTTCACTTTAGAACAAGTTAAGCATTTTTTCACAAAGAGGGCAATATCCTTTTTCATGCCGGGCCACCAATATTGCTGACGAAGACCCATGTACATCTTATCAGCTCCGGGATGTACCGAATATCGAGTCTTGTGGGATTCGTTCATCAAAAATATACGAAGGTCGTCGCGATCGGGAATCCAGATATGATCCAAGTAATACAACAGACCGTTGGCTTTAGTTTCTAGTAAGAGTTCCACACCACATGCCATTTCGTGGTACATGTTTCCCTCGGTAACCGAGGTGTGTTGTGCTTGGAGAATGCGGGCTTGGATATCGTTATGAATACGAACATTATGAAGCATGACACGTTCTTTACGACTCAAGGTGTCGGCTACAACATTTGCTTTGTCGGGGTGGTAGCGAATCTCACAGTCGTAGTCGTTAAGAAGTTCGACCCATCGTCGTTGCCTCATATTAAGCTCTTTTTGATTGAAAATGTGTTGGAGACTTTTGTGGTCGGTGTAAACCACGCATTTGGTGCCATAAAGATAGTGTCTCCAAATTTCAAGGTGAAAACGACAGCACCAAGCTCGAGATCATGGGTCATATAGTTCTTCTCATGGATTTTGAGCTGACGTGATGCGTATGCAATTACTTGGCCATGCTGCATAAGAACACAACCAAGACCTTGGTTGGATGCATTGCAATAAACGACAAAGTCGTCATTACCACTAGGAAGAGTTAGAACAGGAGCATTGCAGAGCTTGAGCTTGAGAGTTTGAAAAGCTTCCTCTTGTTTGGGTCCCCACTCGTAAGGTTTACCTTTGTGAGTCAAGGCAGTGAGCGGGACCACAATCTTGGAGAAATTTGAGATGAAGCGGCGATAGTAACCCGCTAGTCCAAGGAAGGAACGAATCTCGGTAGGAGTCTTAGGAGTACTCCAATTCTTTACCGCCTCGATCTTTGCCGGGTCCACATGAATCCCCTTTTCGTTGACTATGTGTCCCAAAAATTGAACTTCTTTTAGCCAGAATTCACATTTGGAGAACTTGGCGTATAGACGTTCTTTCTTCAAGAGCTCCAAAATCAAACGAAGATGCTGTTCATGTTCCGCTTTCGTTTTAGAATAAATGAGAATGTCGTCAATGAAAACAATCACGAACTTGTCCAAATAAGGTTTGCACACGCGGTTCATGAGGTCCATGAAAACCGCAGGTGCATTAGTCAAACCAAAAGGCATGACCATGAACTCATAGTGACCATATCTAGTCCGAAAGGCAGTCTTCGAAATGTCTTCATCGAGAACACGAAGTTGATGGTATCCGGAACGGAGGTCAATCTTGGAGAAACATGTTGAACCTTGAAGTTGATCGAAAAGGTCGTCGATACGGGGTAAAGGATAACGGTTCTTGATTGTAAGCTTGTTGAGTTCATGATAATCAATGCACGTTCGAAACGATCCATCTTTTTTCTTTATGAACAGCACGGGAGCACCCCAAGGTGAATGGCTTGGTCGGATGAAGCCTTTGGATGAGAGTTCTTGTAATTGACTTGCGAGCTCTTGCATCTCGGAAGGTGCAAGACGATAGGGAGCTTTTGCCACGGGAGTTGCTCCGGGCACCAGGTCAATACGAAACTCTACTTGCTAGGGGGAGGAAGACCGGGTAAATCCTCGGGGAATACCTCGGGAAAGTCTCGAATGATCGGAATATCTTGCAATTTCTTACCCTTGTCTTTCGTGTCAACTACGTGGGCCAAGAAGGCAACGTACTTTTTCCATAAGTACTTTTGTGCCAATGTGCAAGACATGAGTTGAAGACCACAACACGGTTTTTCACCGAAAATAACTAACGTGTCGCTCGAGGGGAGAGGTATACGAATGCACTTTTCGTAGCAAATAACCTCGGCATGGTGCTTGGATAACCAGTCCATGCCAATTATAATATCGAAGCTTCCCAATTGCATTGGAAGGAGATCAACAGAGAATTCATGATTATTAAGCTCGAGATTGTAGTCGCGGATAACAGAATTTATAGTAATAGATTTTTCGTTTGCTATCTCCACGGAATAAGAATTGTAAAGTTTCGTTCTTTGTTTAGCAAGTCGAGATTCAAAGGTAAGAGACACAAAACTCCTATCGGCGCCGGTATCAAATAAAATGGATGCATAATGATTGTTTACGAGAAACGTACCGTTTATCACGTCGTTGATTGCTTGTGCCTCATTAGCGTTTATATTAAATGCTCGTCCTTGGGGACCACCTTGATGATGAAGTTTTGGGCATCGGTCACGGAAATGGTTTGGGTCTCCACATTCGTAACATGCCCGACCATTGAGAGGTGCCGGATAGTTTGGGCGGTTGGCTGGAGCAGCTTGATGGACGGGAGGACGGGTACGGCAAGTAGTGACCACGTGTCCATATCGTCCACAGCTTTAACACAATCGGCATGGTAAGTTGGCAGGATGGTGGTACTTGCAGGTCTGACATTGGGGATTTGGACCCAAATAAGGTTTCGGGTTTTGACCCAAAGGGGCCACTTGAATAGCAGGTACGGTGGGAGTTACGGCTGCGAAGTTTCGACCCTTTCGTTTCTTGTTGCGGTTAGAAGACTCGGGCTTTACATCTTTGACGGCCACAAGGGTAGAAACAACCTTCTTAGAACCCTTTCTTGTTAAGGTTCCGACTTTGACGTGGTTGTCGGATAGCGTAGCGGATAGACGAATAACAGCTTCAAGTGTAGGAGGATTGCTTCCTAACACAGCATCCTGAATTTGCATAGGCAGCCCGCCTATGTATTTTTCAATTTCCCGAGCAAGGGGAGTGATCATATGAGGTACCAGTAGGCTCAGCTCTTGAAATCGGGTGGTGTAAGCCAGATTATCCCCGCTGTCTTGGGCAAGATCCCAAAACTCAGTCTCGAGCTTCCTCATTTCATTTCGAGAACAAAATTCAGCAGTCATGGCTTTCTTCAGGTCATCCCATGATAAATATGTAGCAACCTCAACACCACGAGTGCGTTTCTCACCGTTCCACCAGGTGAGGGCTCTCTTTTGAAGTACACTTGTGGCATAGCGAACCCGAAGATTATCGGGACTGTCACTATTTAAGAACGTGCTTTCCATGCTTTTAAACCATTGTAGTAGGCCGGTAGCACCTTCAGTCCTGTAAAATTTTGTAGGGTTGCACGAGTTAAAGTGCTTAAACGTGCATTGAGGCGGGTTGGTACCACCGTTTCCTTGGATGTTGTGAGACCCGTCACTGTTGTTATTGGCTTGGGTCATTTGTCCCACCAGTTGGGCAAGAAGAGTAGCAAGATCCGGGTTGGAAGTGCTAGAGTTTGCACGTAGAGGAGGCATTCTAACACCATAAGAAAAGACAATAATTTATGATATTTTAGATAAAGTGGATATATATGAGCTATAGTGGGAATAATGTAAGCAGAAAATGCGGGATTCATCATGTCGCGTGCCAATGTATGTGTATTTATTCAAGGTTGATGGGGAAAATAAGCCATCTATTCCGGGTAGGAGATGATATCATAGATCATTATTCGCGTAATAGGAATTGCCGGGATTCGCATGCACTACAAATCGTTATTACGTGTGCACCCGCAATAATGATTTTTTTTGCATGTTCATCTAGTTCTTCCTATCTTGCTATAATGTCCCCAAATTTTGAGTTTAGGTTCGGATCGTATTCTTGCGAATACAATGACTTATCAACGTTAAGTAATTCCTTCAAAACTTTCAAGGAGACATGCTTTAGCCTATAGGTAAACACTCACTCCAGGAATTCCAGGAAAGCATATGGGTCCGTTTATTTGGATTTATACGAAATGCTTTCCTAGACAGAAAACCTAATGTACATGTGTCACCCTTCCTGATTGCACATGTCCTTCACTGGTTTTAAGGAATTAAGTCGTTGACGAGATTTTCAAGAATTTATAAGACTTGTGAGTCTATGAGTATAAAATATGTAGGAATGTTGCAAATAGTATGGATGAGGAAAGAGTATGGATAAGGATGTGTAGTGTATTTGTTTGCATATGTTTGTTTGTCGAATGTGTATGTAAAGTATGTATTACGTGTTTAAAGCCTTGTATGTATGTGTATAAGTCGCATGTACTTAACTGAGTATTATTGTATGTTTGTATGTGTGTATTCGTATTTAAATGAGTATAGGTTTATAATAACATTCCTTAAAATTATTTGTATAAAATATTGTAGTAAAAAAAAAAAAATAATGATTTTTAGTAAAATTTAACATCTAAAAATATATATTTAATCTTGTTAAAATATTATATTTTTAAGTAAGTAGTTATTATGTTTAAAGTATTTATAAAAATTTCTATTTATTTATTTATATTATCATTATTATATATATATATATATTTGTGAGTTAAAACTATTTATAAAAATATAGGGTTTATTATTTTATAAAAATTGGGTGGGTTAAATATGTGTAAAAAAGAAATTGTTTAATGGTTTCCAAAATAAACGAACGAGTGAACCGACTCGTATTAGTTTTTATTGTATAAAGAAAATATTAAGATAAGTTAAAATAAATAAATAAAATAAAAATAGAAAAAAATTGGGTTGGGCCGGAGGCCACAAGATTCGAACCCGCGACCTAAGACTCAAACACACACACACGCATAACCAGCCGGCTACTGCCCCATCGCTGGTTATGTGTGTATCGTTTAATACATAACCACATGTCCAAAACAGATCGCTGATTCTTGGCAAATGGAAAACCGTGTCCGAGAACACTGGTTTGCCCGGTAAATCAAGGCCTGAGGTCGTGACTTCGATTGGAATAGCTTGCCTGACGATAACAGAAGGTAAAGGAACGGGTTTGATGATTCTTACTTGGTCGCAAAGGGTCGAACGGCAGAGCTTTTAATCCGAGAATATCAAGAATGGGAATTCAAGCTTCGGGATGGAATTGGGCTCTAAGACTCTGGTCACAGCTTCACTCAGAGGCGACGAACACAATGCCGTCTTCAATTTGAAGTGAGAGTGGGTGAAAAAGGGGTGGCGAGCTCGAGAAGGTCCGGTAATGGCTATTTATAGCCGAGCTCGATCCCGATAATGAGACAAGCAATTGAGCATGTCCAGACACTCGTCTGGACGAGACGAAACCGTCGAGCCATCTTTCAGGCGTGGAGGTTTCTTGTCGAGGCCGAATTCGTGGCGTGGACTTTCGGCCACAAACATGATCAGGCTTTCTGTATGTCGGGGAGACCAATTGGTCGAGGGCTTTTGTTCGCGTGGGGACGACGAGGTCAGGGAGACCATCTTCGGCTGTCGAGGTGCAGGGGACAGGCGTGTCGAGGAGTCGCCGGAAAATGGCTTGGACCGCCGGACAATGAAGGAGGTGACCGGAAATACGAATCGAGATTTGGCAACTATGGTCCCTGAAGTTTGATTCTGTTTTAATTAAGTCCCTGAGATAATTACGGATGAGTCCTTCTGGTTTGATTTGTCCACATTTAGTCCCTTAACTGACTTCTGTTTTAAAACCTTGTAGTTTAATTATTTTCAAAACAGACCCTTAACTTTTATAAAAATAATTAATTAAATTTCTTTTTAATTTCAATTATATTTTATAAACTTATATTATTATTATAAATATATTTTTATAAAAGTTAATTATTATTTAGATAGATTATCATATTTATGTTATGAACCTTTTAAATTTAGATTTTTATAAAATTTTATAAGTTTAAAACTTATAAAATTTTTAATTATTTTAAATCCAAAAAAAAATAAAAAAAAATGTATACTTTGTATAAAATTTAAATAGAAATACTTGCATTTCATCCAATAGAAAATGTTTACATGACATATAATATAAAAGCGTAAATTAAAAACCTGAAATGTCACATGTTACGACTTCAAGGAAGGATGTGTCGGCAGATTCAGCACTTCAGACAAGTAAACTACATCTTGGTAATAAACATAACGATCGAATGAAAAAGTGTATACCCATCTTGTTAAGTATTGCACATAACATTATTCCCATCACAAAGGGGTTACGAGTTATTATATATATATATATATATATTTACAAAAGTAAAGGCCAAAGGTCAAAAAGACATGCAATATCGTGCATTAGGGAAATAAAAGACACGCAATGACGTGCAATTGCAAAAGACACCAATGTTGTGCATCTTAGTACTGCATTGATCTGCAAAGCAGAAAATCTTGAGCAAAAAGACACGCAATGTCAATGTCATGTATTAGGAACAAAAACTAAAAAATATACACAATGTTAGTGTGTACATATTATATACGTATATTTTTTCCTTTTTGGGTTCATGTGACTGTGAAGGGATCTTCTTGACAAAAACATGGCTTGTAAGTCCGACGTGCAAGTAAGTCCAACCTTATTTTCAATAATCAGAACATGTAAGTTCCAAGTGCTGTGTCTCTGAACCAAAATCATTTTAAAGAGACACTAAACAGTTCACGGACCCATGCTAGTTATGCTCTATTAGATATCTTAGGATTCTCGGTGATCAACTTCTCTGATTATGTGTTGGCATAGACCTGAAGCTCTCATCATCGTACTCAAAAGACCATGAGGATGGGTAGGTTATACCTAACAAGAGTGGGGACCACTAAATTCATCTAAATATTACCAAAACATGATAAACAATCATCGAATGTATGTTGAAAGAATGGTGCATGGATTTAAGAGGACAAACATACCAGCAATCGTTCTTGAGTCGTGGCTATCCGGATGAAAGTTAAAGTGTGCCCACACAGGTTGAATCAGTATGATCTCGTATCAGGTCCTTTCTACATCTCTAAGGTTGGAAGTTCTTAAAAAAAATAAAAAAAATAAAATAATTTTTTTTTAAAAAAAAAAAACGAAAAAAGGGCAAAAATATTTTAACCTGTGTTCATTAGTTTTATTTCTGGTTATTTTTGAAGTCTTCCATATCATATTGACTGTGTCTTAAAACGTTTGAGATACTCACTTGATTGCACACTATAGATGAATCCTTTGTTTGTAAGTTGAAATTGTCTAAAGAAAATTCGGAGTTGTGTTTGTGATTGTGAACAGGTTTCCTCATCTATTTGGTGCAATGATGGCCGATCATCAATAGAGCAAGATACCAGTCCAAAGCACCTGCTTCCTCAAATTTGAACAAGATACCGAGTTAGGAATCCTCCTTCTACATCCTCTATATCACTCAAGAAAAGAAAGTTGGAAAAGTTTGCTCCTGATTGACAAATTGATGCATGCATACAAAAAGGCGGAGTATGTCAGAAACAAGTTTATCAGTAAAGCAAATTTGGAAAGCATCAGTCTAGGGGGAGATTGTTGGGTCTTGAAATTGAGACTGAAGCTTACCATATTAAAGATCACAGTATGCATGAACTGACGGTTTTGAAGATGATTCAAGAGATTGATAACATTAGCCTAAAGAGGAGATTGTTGGGTCTAAATTGGTAGTCTAATGTTATCAACTCAAAAAGTCAAAGTCATCATACTCAAAGGCAACGTCAACGAGTTGAAGTCAACACGAGAAGTTCGGGCGAGGGATTGGCATGCGGAGCTCAAGACGTGATCATCAAAAGTGTTCCGGTGATATAAATATATTTTGTTTAGGCAAAATATATTTATTATTTTTGTTGATGTTAGATTTAATATCTGTTAATCTTTAGGGACTTGATTGTAATTAGCCAAAAATGTCATTAGGCTATAAATAGTTAATGATGATTAGGGTTTATGGTGAGCACACATTAGAGTGATTTGGGGGTTTTGATTGTATTATCTTTTGCAAATCATTTGAAGGAATTTCTTGTTAAATCTTTGTGTTATTGTGTGTTCATCTTGATATTCATCTTGATTTTTCACCAAATTAGTCCATTTGATCCTACAATTTGGTATCAGAGCCTTTTGTGCTCTTGATTTTAGTGAAAAACTTGGGGTTTTTGTGGTTTTTAAAATGTTCTGAATTTCTTCATTTCTGGATTAGATCTGTATCTTGTTCATAAATTGGTGTTGAAATTCATTCAGAAACCTGCTTTTGAGAAGCTTGATAGATCTAGTTTACATTTTGGCTTAGATATGAGTGTTTTTGGTTTGATTTTGTGTGTTTTTGAGAAAAAAGGGTCTGAGTCTGTTCTTGAGCCGACTGTCTAGAGCCGACTCTCTTGCTTGGGCCGACTGTTGCTTGTATCGAGTCGACTGCTCGGGCCGACTCTTCATTTTACTGCCGATTCTCTAGTAAACGCAAGTTTACGACTCACTTGAGTGAAGGACGACTCTCTTAGGTCGACTCTCTATGTGAGTTTTTCAAGATGAGTGTCGCTACTCACTTTGTTGAGCCGACTCTCTCGAGCCGACTCTCTTGAGCCGACTCTCTCGAGCCGACTCTCTCGAGCCGACTCTCTCGAGCCGACTCTCTCTTTGGTCCATCTAACTCTTTGAGCCGATTCTCTCAGTTTCTTTGACACACAATTTAAAAAAAAGTTTTTTGGAGAAATTTTCTTGGTTGAATTTTTCGGTGGGTATTGCGAAGAACAGGAGGTTTATTTTCCAAAAACTTGGAAACAACTTTTTGGAATTTTTGTGTTTTTGGCAATATCGGATCGGGGGCTGATTAGAATATTCAAAGAACGGATTTTATCGTCTTTTGAGTTGTTGAAGATCGCGTTGCTTTACGGGAGAGCTCATCAATGTTTAACATGATCGGGATTATGTGATTTAACATTAGTCAATTTGGTTTGATTTCTCATCTTAGTCCTAAATGGAAGGTTTTCATAATGAACGAGAACCAAATTGAAAACTGTTAGATTATGTGATGATCATAAGGAGCCCGGTCTGACTGAGTCAAAGATGTTTGTGATGATGCCGGTTACTTAGAGTTGATTATTGGAAGATTAAACCTTTATCCTAGCCTATTACAAGATTATCCTAATGAAGAGATACGAGACTTTGACTGAAATATATAGGGGAGCTACATTTCCTAGGGAGATCGACAATAAAAGACTTTGGGTTATCGGTGGACTCATGAAGATACGAGACAATTTTAGTTATTGACATAGACCCCCTCAAAATCACAGAATTTTTTTTAAGGGAGAGGGAAGAAGAAAGAAGAGATAAAGGAAGAGGCAATGGATTATCAACTGCTGAGAAGACGGTTGACGAGCTTTGGATATAATCGACAACGTCATTATCAGGGAGAGAATGTTGGGTCTAGTTTGAGAATGATGTTAATCAATTAATGCTTGGCTTGTTTCAGCCGACTCTCCGAGAGTCGCTAGGTTATCTTCAGTTGACTCTAAGAGAGTCGCTAGGCTGGCTTCAGCCGACTCTCAGAGAGTCGCTAGGTCGGTTACAGCCGACTCTCAACGAGAGTCGGCAATCTGCACGCCGACTCTCTCAGGTTTCCTATTTATACCTGACCATTTTCATAGTAATCAGACCTTCTCCTCCACATTTTTCTCTGTATTTTTCACTTGTTAAGCTTGCTAGAGAGGGTTTTCGGTTTGTGTTTGTTCCACCACCACGGGGGAGCTTACCCATGGTGGTTGGCGGTGGTAGATCATTGTAATCATTCTAGGAGAATATTGTAATCATATTAGTGGAATAATAATCATATTTGAGAGATTTTGTTCTTAGTTTTATGCTCTTTTTCTTGCTTTTCTATTGATTTCTTCAATAACAGCTGATCTATAGTTGATTTGTTGAACAGATCTTGACTAGAATCATCATAGCACATGGACCCTATCGTCTGGACCTACAGTTTCACTTACGTAGAAAGGACAAAACATTACAAGATTAAACAAAAGACTAACTCTAGACCTACAAGCTCTTGTCACATGAATATGCACTAACATCTTTCCTTGCGACTTAAGGCATCTACAACCATGTTTGCCTTTCCTGGGTGATAAGGAATTTTACAGTCATAATCGTTTAATAACTCCACCCACCTTCTTTGTCGCATGTTCAACATTTTATGATAAAAATATGTTGAAGACTTTTGTGATCGGTAAAAATAATGCATTTAGTACTGTATAGGTAATGTCTCCAAATTTTGAGTGCAAACACTACTGCTCCTAAATCTAGGTCGTGAGTAGTATAGTTTTCTCATGCACTTTAAGTTTTCTTGACGCATATGCAATATTATTTTTGTTTCTCTACATCAGATCACACCCTAATCATTGGTGTGATATGTCACAGTTTATTACGAAATCATTGCTTCCTTCTAGCAAGGATAGAATCAGCGCAGTACGTAGTTTCTGTTTTTGCATCTCAAATGCTACATTATGCTTTTCTCCCCAATAAAATTTCTTATCTTTTTGGGTTAATGTAGTCAATGGTTGAGCTATTCGAGAGAAGTGTTCATTGAAACGCCTGTAATAGTCTGCTAATCCCAGAAATTGACGTATTTCTGTTAGGGTTTTGGGAGTTTCCCATTGTTCAATGGCTTCGATCTTCTTTGGATCTACTTGAATTCCTTTTTTGTTCACATTTAGAGAATTTGACATACAACTTCTCTTTTCTGAGAAATTCGTAGATTATCCTCAGATGTTGTTCATGTTCTTCTTTGCTGTTTGAATAGATTAAAATATCATCTATGAATACGATTACAAATTTAACCAAATATGGCTTTGACACTCTATTCATTAGATCCATGAATAATGCTGATGCATTTGTTAGACCAAATGGCATAACGGGTAACTCGTAATGACCATTCGGGGCCTGAATGCAGTTTTTGGTGTATCATTTTCTTGAACTCTCAATTGATGATACCATGATCTCAAGTCAATCTTTGAAAAGTACTTGGATCCTTGAAGTTGGTCGAATAGATCATCAATTATAGGGAGTGGATACCGGTTCTTGAGTGTTACTTTGTTTAAATCTCGGTAATCAATACACATATGAAGGGTTCCATCTTTCTTCTTTATAAATAAGACCGGTGCTCCCCAAGGTGAGAAACTTGGTCTTATGAATCCTTTGTCTAGAAGTTCTTGTAGTTGACTCATCAGCTCTTGCATCTCTGATGGCGCCAATCTGTATGGTGCCCTTGCTATTGGTGCGACTCATGGAGTAAGATCGATTCTGAATTCCACTTGTCGTTCTAGTGGTAATCCAGACAAATCTTCTGGAAATACTTCTGTATATTCAGTTACAATGTGAACATTTTCAAGTTTCTTTTCCTCTTCTGCTTTGTCAATGACATGTGCCATTAATGCATAATATCCTTTCTTCAAATATTGGCGTGCTTTCATGCACAAAATATTTCATTAACACGTGTTTTATTTTAGTTCCATATTGTAATGTTTGTACATAATTTATAAAGATCTCATATTTATTCAATACTAGTGTTTCTTCTGGAACTTCATATTCCTCTTATGAGGCATTATCATTTTCTTTTAGAAAAGTATTAGTTTCTTATGGGACATTTACCTCTTCTAGGGTTTTATTAATAACCTCTATTAGGGTTTTATCAATTACCTCTTTTAGGTTTTGCATGCTACCTCTTATGGGGTTATGCATGTTACCTCTTATGGGGTTATGCATGTAACATCTTCTAGGGTTACACCAACTGCATTATTCATGCTCATTTAGTTTTCATAGGTTTTTATTAGTGGAACCGCTTCACCTCCCATGTTTCCTTTGTATGGTAATCCTTATGTGATTACTTTAATTTGATCGGGTGAATTTGATGCTGGTATATGTGACTTTGTCACTCTATTTGTGTGCGTGAATGCATCTTATAATTCGTCTGCTATATTTGCAAATGCACGCTCTTTTGGACTTCATGTTCACATTGACCATTTTAGGGGTCGAAATTTGATATTGATGATGCATTATACTAAACCGCTTTATGTGTAAACATGAGCCGGTGGATGTTCAACTTTTATCCCAATAGATATACAATAGTCATTAAAAGCTTGAGATAAGAATTCTCCTGCATTATCCATCCAGATGATTTTAATTTGATTTATGGGTAATTAGCTCTCTATTGTATGGTTCTTTGGGCTAATCGTTGGGCAAGTGCTATATTTTTCTGGTAGTTAAAAAACTCACATGTGTCCATATGAAATTAAATCTCTTTAAGATTATAAAATATTAAATAGTTCACATAGAGATATATAGGCCCGCATATGTCCCATTGGATTATTTTTAAGAATAAAGGGATTCCTGTAAAAGTTATTTTCGGAGGACCAAAAGTTTGATTTGTCGAGGAAGCCCACTATACATGATAAGTCTATTGGTAGTAAAGCTTTTAGATTTTTGAGAGGGTGCCTACTGGCACTTTTCATTATTCACATCATCATGATGCTACCTGGATGACCTATTTGGTTATGGCTAGTAACTTCTGGTTACTTATCATATTTGATATCATAAGATTTATTTTATGAAAATATATTCTAGTTGGTAAAACCTTTAATTTGCAATATGGCCTTCTGACCATATTTGTCATGTGTAGTTTGAGATATTTGTATCGCTTTCGGTCAGGTTTCAATGAGATAACCGTTTAATTGAATATATCTCAAACTTAATAAATTTCAGTAAGATTTACTAGAATATAAGACCTTATGTATAATAATTTTGGTGCACGTAGGTAAGGTGACGCATGCTCCTTTGGAGCCTTTAGTAAGGTTACCAACATTGAAATAGTACCAACAAGTGTCTCTACTACAGACAACTAATAAAAATATTTATACTTTAGGATTGTGTTTTAGTTGTGTTCGGAGCATTCATTCACAGCTAACGGTTACAATGACTTTACTGGAGTATTGTAACATAATTTTGTTACCTAGTAGGTAAGATGGCCATGCTCTTTCGGAGCATTCGATATGTTATAAATGTTGGGAATCAAGCACCAATTTTTAACTTTTAAAAATAATAATTATTTAAACCTTTTAAATAAATAAATCGGATATATTTTAGCGGAAGCGATTTAATTGTACAACAAACAGATCATATCTGGATTCCTTTCAGTGATCCGATTACACGCATATAAACAATATAATATAAACCAACCATAGGGTGTTCTAGGAATATACCTTTGACGATAACCAGATCAGAACACCTTAGTACAATGAACGTCACGCTAGATGACACGTACACGAAATCCTGCTGCAAAATGTCACACGGTTGTGCAAGGGGGAGGCCGATCACGACGGCGGCGGGGCGACGGTGACGGTGGTGGTCCGGCTGGGCTGCGACGGGGGCAGCGGCGGCCCTTGGTGGCGTCAGCCGAAAATAGCAAGGAGGGGGAGGGGTTTTTCGAAAACCCTTGGTGGCTAAGCAACTTCAATTAGGTTTTAGGGTTTAAGTTAAGGTTATATTTATAAACCTGTAACTTACAAACTGGCCCCTAAGATATTAACAGTTAATACCCAACTAATAATTAACTGTTTAATTAGTAACCTTTGTATTTTACTAATTACTAATAATCAGTAAAAATATAATCTTTAAATGTTTAACAGATTAAACATTTGTCCCCGTAAATAATTAATTAATCCGATAATTAATTATCCCAATCTCCGATAAATATTTCTCTAAATATTTATTCACCGTTTAATAAATCCGTCTTTCGTGAATAATATTTAACAATTAAATATTATATATTTGTTCGTTGCCTAAGGTGTAACTCTTTGGATCGTATCTCGTTAGTAACATTGACTTAATTGACGATCGGACATTATGTATCCAACAATCTCCCACTTGGTCGATTCTTCAATTAATCGGTTCAACGTAGACAGTGGTGGACGCCTAGCTGCATCTCACTGCCCCTAGCAAGGCATGACGGTTTTACAATCGTCAAACTATTTCCTTGTGTACAAGTAAACATACTTTACCAAGTCTAACAGTCCTAGTAAGCATATCTATGTATCCTTTCTGTTTAGGGCATCCGTTGAACACGAGACATGGATACAATTCACTTTTCATATGTGGTTCAACTATTCTTGATCTCGTTCTCCAATTCAAAGTGGTCTTAAACAAACTACTCTTAAGTTTGAGCATGGCCATGCGTTTTACACCAGCTTGAATCAACAAGGGCACCAGAATGTCCAACTCCTAACTAAAGAAGAACAGAATTCCCTTGGCCACGTACAACTCCCACTAAACTTCAGATCACTCCTGATCATATCCTTATTACTGCCTGTTAAGGTACATCGCTATATAAAATCAAAGAACAAACTTTAGTCAGAGTTAGTTCTAGTTTGTGCTTCGGGTCAAGGATCGATAGATCTTACCATATTCAAAACATCTCAAGACTTTAATCCATGAAGATAGTTTTGAAGCGAGTTACATCCAATAATTATTCTTTAATAATTATCTATGAACATGGTTTCCAGCTTCTTGGTCCTTCATTCATAATGAACTAACCATCCGATTCACAATAGTCTTATGTTCAGATTGATTCCCATGAATCTGATTGACTAAGGACATTTAGAATAAAAATATATTCAAGGATTTCTAAAACGTATAAACTATCGAACACAGTAACATCTATTTATAATCCATTTAACCATTAAATCAAACATAAAAACTAATGTAACTGTATTGTTCGAAAACACCAAATACTAAATACAGATCAAACTCACTGTCTAGCAAATCTAAGTCCTATCTTGTCAGCATGCTCCTCATGTTTAGAATGAGGCATAGGCTTAGTGAACGGGTCGGCCAGATTCTGATCCGTGTGAGCTTTTTTTAACACGATGTCTCTCCGTTCTAATATAACCTGGGTATAATGAAATCTTTTGAGTATGTGCTTCGTGCTGTGATGTGACCTTGGTTCCTTAGCTTGAGCAATGGCACCAGTATTGTCACACAGTATCTCGATCGGTTTCTGAATGCTAGGCATTACTCCGAGATCAACAATGAACTTTTTCATCCAAGCAGCCTCATTTGCAGCTTTCGAAGCGGTAGTGTATTCTAATTCGGTGGTGGATTGAGCAACAACACTTTGCTTAATACTCTTCCAAGTGATCGCACCACCGTTCAGAACAAGTACATATCCCGTTTGTGATCGAGAATCATCTCGATCAGTCTGGAAGCTAGCATTAGTGTAACATTTAATAGCTAGTTCTTGTTCTAGTCCTCCATATATGAAGAACATGTCCTTAGTTCTTCTCAAGTACTTAAGGATGTTCTTCACAGCTATCCAGTGACTCTCACCAGGATTCTGTTGATATCTACTTGTCATGTTTAAAGCGTACGATACGTCAGGTCTAGTACATAGCATGGCATACATGATGGAACCTATTACAGAAGCATACGTAACCTTTTCCATTTTCTTCTTGTCCTCGTCAGACTGAGGGCACTATTTGTTATTCAGTACGGTTCCATGTAACATAGGCAAAGACCCTCTCTTAGAGTCTTGCATGAAAAAACGTCGAACGACATTATCAATGTATGTACTTTGACTTAAACCTATAAGCAGCTTCGATCTATCTCTATAGATCTTTATTCCCAGAATATAAGCAGCTTCACCAAGATCTTTCATTGCGAAACATTTTCCTAACCAAGACTTTACGTCTTTTAGCATAGAGATATGGTTTCCAATGAGCAGTATATCATCTACATACATAATCAGAAAAGTCACATGGCTCCCACTGGCCTTCTTGTAGACACACGGTTCATCTTCGTTTTTGACAAAACCAAACTCTTTGATTTTCTGGTCAAAGTGAAGATTCTAGCTTCTGGATGCCTGTTTTAATCCATAAATGGATTTGTTTAACTTGCATACCTTATTAGGATTCTTTGGATCTTCAAAACCTTCCGGTTGAACCATATAGACATCTTCAGTAAGATGCCCATTTAGGAACGCGGTTTTGACATCCATTTGCCATATCTCGTAGTCATAATACGCGACAATGGCAAGCAGAATCCTAATGGATTTAAGCATGGCTACTGACGAGAAGGTCTCACCATAATCAATTCCTTGAGTATGAGTGAATCCTTCGCTACCAGCCTTTCTTTGAAGGTTTGCACATTCCCATCCATGTTGATTTTCTTCTTGAAAATCCACTTGCTTCCTACGGTCCGACTTTCGAGAGGAAGATTAACCAAGTCCCATACATGGTTGTCGTACATGGATTGGATTTCAGCATCCATGGCTTCAAGCCATTTTTTAGATTCAGAATGTAGAAGCATGTTTTAGTAACTATAGATAAAATTCTATGTATCAGTGTACTTAGCTAGTACGTAGGAGGGTGTTCCTGCGTACTTAGCTTGTACACTAGATTGGTGCTGCGTACTTAGTAAGTACGCATGGCTTTTGCCCTGCGTACTTATCAAGTACGCATGACCAATGACCTGCTTACTTAGCCAAGTACGTAGGTATTGTTCCTGCCCCTATAAATAGAAGGTGTTGTCTTCATTTATAGGTGGAACTTGGGACAAGGTTGAGAGAGGTTCTGACCGGAATGAGCTCTCCCGGCCCCCGTGAACTGTGAGTGTAAACGAGAGATGTGTACTCCTTCGGTATGTAATCTGTAATGATGGGATGACTAGTTTGTTATGGATTACGTTTCGTTTATGTGTTGATTCTCTTGTTTGTCTACTTTTGGTTTTCTCTGTCTTCTCCTTCGTTCCCACACGAATCACGAGCAGATCTGTGTATTTTTCGCCGCGCAACGAGGCTTCCGGGACCTACAATTGGTATCAGAGCAGTGGTGAAGCTGGTCATAGTTTATAGAGAAACGAGGGGGATAAAATCTAAGGAGTATTCAAAAGACAATAAAGAGGTGGTGGATAAGCCGATGGTACTTCCTATATATACCTCTTTGACGTAACATGGATCTCAACTATGATTTCTCGTGTAAACTATATTTTTTCGTGCTCTTTGGTCAAGCCTGTGTTCAAGATTTAATGTGAATTAATTATGATGGGATTTCTCATTTGGGATCTGGTTGGAATCCAGATAGACAACCTAGTTATGGAACTTCACCGTGGTGAATGTATACAGATTAGGAGATGTGAACCAGGAATGAAGATCTAATTGAAGAATGTTGGACTTTGGATACAGGATGATCACTGCTGAGCATGATTTTGTGTTAGATTCTATCAAGTGTTTTCAAGATGAAGCTGGATCTCCACTGGATTATTAGTTGAAGATGGAACCTTTATCATTTGCCGATGGGATAGGAAACGTTCCCTTGTTTCTGGTCTAGTCAGATGGAGCTTACATTGAAAGGGGAAATTGGAAATGAACATCTTCGGGAATTTGGTTGACTTATGAAGATACAGAATAGAGTTGGACACATCTGGTTTGAAGACTAAAGTTTATCTTACTGGAATTCCTATGGAAGCTGATTAGTTTGATGCAGGTTATTGGAAATTCAAACTCTCTATCATATGCTAGTTGATTTGGAGGAAGTCTAAGTCAAATTGGAGGAAGCTACTACTGAGAGGATGAACTATAATGAGGTGTGTTGGGTTAGTTGGTTCTTATTGAAGCACTTAGTTTGATCTACGATGAAAGCTACAGTTAAGAGGGAGTCGGGTTTGTCAAGTCACTCGGCAACTGAAGACTGAAGTTTGAAGATTTGAAGATCACAAGCGGAATGCCAGAAGATCAAGTCTCGCCAGAAGACACGTGATGTCATTAGTTTAGAGGGAGTCTGTTAGGACATTCTTTGTAAACTGATGATTATCACTGTTAGTGATAGATAGAATTTGATGCTATAGTTAAGAGGGAGTCTGTAGAAGCATGTTTTAGTAACTATAGATAAAATTCTATGTATCGGTGTACTTAGCTAGTACGTAGGAGGGTGTTCCTGCGTACTTAGCTTGTACACCAAATTGGTGCTGCGTACTTAGTAAGTACGCATGCTTTTGCCCTACGTACTTATCAAGTACGCATGACCAATGACCTGCGTACTTAGTCAAGTACGCATGTATTGTTCCTGCCCTTATAAATAGAAGGTGTTGTCTTCATTTGTAGGTGGAACTTGGGACATGGTTGCGAGAGGTTCTGGCCGGGATGAGCTCTCCTGGCCCCCGTGAACCGTGAGCGTAAATGAGAGATGTGTACTCCTTCGGTATGTAATCTGTAATGACGGAATGACTAGTTAGTTATGGATTACGTTTCGTTTCCGTGTTGATTCTCTTGTTTGTTTGCTTTTGGTTTTCTCTGTCTTCTCCTTTGTTCCCACATGAATCACGAGCAGATCTGTGTATTTTCCGCTGCGCAACGAGGCTCTCGGGACCTACACAGAATCTAAGATTGTAGATTTGTAACTAGTGGGCTCAGCCTGATAAACTATCAGGATGTCGTCAACCTGGTGAATCCCTATATACCGGTCGGGTTCATGGCGATCCCTAGCACTTCTACGAACAACTTGTGTTACAGTTGAATCTTGAACATTTCTAGATTCAGTTTCAGCAGTTTCATGCTGAACGACAGGTTCAGTTTGTGGTTTTTAGATCTCATCCATACCCACACGGTTATCTCTAATCCCTCTCGCTAGAAGTTCTTTCTCCAAAAAATAGCTCTGCGTTTAATGAAAACTCAGTTTTCAGCAGGATTGTAGAAGTAGTAACCGATTGTTTTAGGGTATCTGACGAAAACAACTTTATCGCCATGGGGATTTAGCTTATCCGTAGATTCACTTGTAACATATGCGCTACATCCCCAAACCCTAAGGTAGGACACTTTAGGTTTCTCTCCATGACAAATATCATAAGGCATTTTGTCCACCTACTTTGTAGGAGCTAGATTTATGATTCTTGTGGTAGTCTCAAGAGCAAAACTCCAGAAGGAGTGTGGGAGGCTTGTACGACACATCATAGACCGAACCATATCTAATAGAGTTCGATTTCTCCTTTCGGATACACCGTTAAGCTGAGGTGTTCCTGGTGGAGTAAGTTGAGAAATGATCCCACATTTCTTTAGATGTTCGTTAAACTCTTGTCTAAGATATTCACCACCTCGATCAAATCAAAGCATCTTAATCGTCTTACCAAGCTGATTTTGTACTTCATTCTGGTACTGTTTGAACATTCAAACGTTTCATGTTTATGCTTCATAAGATAAACATATCCATATCTGCTGAAGTCATCAGTAAATGTTACGAAGTATCTCTCTCCACTTCTAGACATTGTTCTGAATGGACAACATACATCAGTATGTACTAGTCCTAACAGATCCTTAGCCCTTTGACCGATACCAGTAAAAGGAGTCTTGGTTAGCTTTCCACTTAGCTTTCCAGTAGAATTCAGAATTCTGGCGGTCTGGAGTTTCTTCATGAGATTCTTATTTATGTGTCCAAGTCTACAATGCAATAGATACGTATCATTGAAATCCTATTTCGTACATTTGGAGGAGAAATTTGTGACACCCAGCATTTCAGGTCAATATCCATATCCATAATTGTATGTTCATATATTATATTTCATGGTTTATTATTTTGACATAGTATTGTCAAGGATGCTAGCAAAGGAACACACATATTGTTTTATTAGTTTTAAGAATTACTAGGAAATAAACAATGATAACCCGCAAGGTACGTTCGTTGGTGATTAACAAGATTTTATTTAAATAAAGTCTAGTGATTCTTTATAATATAAAAACTTAAATATTGGTGACTAAACTCTTAAAAGTTGACGTCTAAATGTTTATTACATGACGTTAAGTTATTTTTAGGTGTATACATGTATATTATAGTTAAAATATTAACTATGTCAGGTTTAACTAGTAGATTATTAAAACTAGTCATTACAAATCCCATCAACACTGTAATGATGACACATGAGGTGACAACACCTAACATGTCAAATCCACTAGTAATCACAAGTCCCATCAACATTGTAATGATGACACATGATGTGACAACACCTAATAGGTCAAATCCACTAGTCATTGTGAAGCCCATGCCTTGTTAAGTGGAAAGTCCAATCAGGTCAAATCATCTATGCTTTGTAATAATTACTTGATGTTACAAGACCCAACCCCCTAACCCTTAGTTTCGGCCGAAATAGTCCAAGTGAGGTTACCCACTTGGAAAGCCATCAAATCATCATGATGATGTTGTAAGATTCTTGTCTAATCAACCACATCTCATGATGACATTGTAAGTGATATGTCTATTCGGTTCTTTTTCATGCAAACATCACATCACATCCTTCCATCATTACCTGGTAATGATGATGATGGAACGACACATCATCTTTATCTTTCTCTATATATATAGACATACACACACTTTCACACTCAAAAATCCAAGAACACAAAAAGTCTAGAGAGTTCGAGTTAGAGTTTAGAGATTCAAGGAAGATTTGGAGCTAGGAGTCGGGTTTTGTTAGCAAAACGAGCATCTATCATCTTCTACTAGTAAATCTTCACCTAGCTTTGACTAGTATGAATCCTTCATGAACTTTTCTTTTCATCTTCATGTTCTTGTTGAAAACATGTTTTTCACCAAGAAAAACAAAGGATTTTTAAAGATTAAAAGAGTTTTTTTTATGAAACTTAACCTTATTAGGTTTAAAAATTAGGGTTTTGGTATAAAAATATATACATGGGCTGAAAATAATAAAAGTACATGTATAAATCGTTGTTTTGATAATTTTATAATAAGTGGTTGTTAATCACATGATATTAAGATTTAAAAACAAGAAAAAGCTAAAATATGTATACCTATATTTATAGGCCAAGATATGCATACAAATATGTATATGTTTGATTTGATTAATAATTGGGAAATGATCCAGTATATGGGTACATGTATAAGGATTGCAATATGTATATATATCAATGTATAGATGTTCTTGTTTGAGAACTTGATAATAAAAGGGAAATATTAACTCTAGAAGTACGGTTAATACTTGGATAAATGAAATATAAGTAAATATATGTGTATATAAGTTGTAACCAAAGTGTATATGTATGTGCGTATTTTTAGTTGATTAACATGGAATCTCTAAATATATGTATGCATGTTTAGAAACCGGACTATATATATACATATATGGGTGCATGATTATAAGTTGTGAAACTTGGAAAAACTAGAAATAATGTACATGTAAATATATATATATAAGTCATGATATATGAATGATGGAAAATTGTTAACTCAGATTGAGTTATGAAATGGATAAATAATGGAAATCATATATATATATATATATGTTTATAACTTGTTTATATTTGATAACATGGAACATTGACATGGGTACATGAAGTAGAAAAATAAATAAATAAATGATCGCATGTTATCATGAAACATAGTTAAGCGCATGTTGAAATATGGTTATACTTGTGTGCACATATTGGTATAAATAAATGCATGTTGAATAAAAACAAGTTAATAAATGTCGTTCAGAACAAGTATTTGCATGCGGACGTGTTAACATAGTTTATGTGCACGTAGGAAAATTGACATGGGTATAACATACTTGAACGATATTTGTGATTTTATATAATTATTGATAAGAAATAATTATATGTCCATATGTGATCATAAAATAAATATATTATGAGTTATCGTAAAAATAATATTTATTTTGGTACACCTAACATGTCACCAATATAGAAACCTAATATTTTCTCGGAAAATATATAAGCGTCAAGACTAGAAAAATAATCACCAACGAGTCGTCACACGAAAACATTGTTTTAATAAACAAATATGTACTTAACGTGATTCGTTAAGTCTGGTGAACAACTTGCATTTAAGATGGGTAGTCTTAACACATTAGTACCCTTGTGTGATTAGGGTACGGATAGACAGGAACTTTTAGCACAGTGTTATTTGCTAGGATTTCATCGGACACAAGGTGAGTTCACGGCCCCCTTTTCACCTTTTAATGCTTTGTAAACTGCGGGGGAGAAACATACTTACACATTATTTATTACATTATTGTTTAATACATTTGGAAACATTGCAAACATTTTTTATATGATAACAAGGAAACAAGACACAAACATTATGTTGTACATGAGGAACAATATAGCGCTTAAATTCCCCGGATTAACACTATTTGTAACCATTAGCTATGGTCTTAGCCTGAGATTCTGTGGATAGTACTATTGGGGGTGACGTTCCCGGTCATGGTTAGTCGCGCTAACCGGGGGTCCACATGGCCGAATGACCGCATATTTTCTTATTCTCGTGGTTTAGCGAGGGAGGGGCATTCATTTATCATGGTTTGGTTACGGTTTCATGTATGAACATAGGTATTTGTAAGCCTAGCTAGCTTACGAATGAATCAATAACACTTGTTTCGTTTATCATATGCGTTTAGAATTAAAACTACTTATTTCATGACGGTTAAGTCATAGATACGTTTTCTGGTGAAAACTACTTATTTTATGGCGGTTAAGTCATGGATACGTTTTCGGGTGAAAACTACTTACTTTATGACGGTTAAGTCATGGATACGTTTTCGGGTGAAAACTACTAATTTTATGACGGCTAAGTCATGGATACGTCTTCGGGTGAAAACTACTTATTTTATGACGGTTAAGTCATGGATACGTTTTGTGACAATACGAACTTTTCAGTTTAAATTCGTTATTTAAATCCAGTTAAAGTTAACCTAACTAACTTATCTCAAACTACAGGGACTGTTTCTGTCATTCCTTCAAACTCTAATTACAAGGACTAAATATGTAATTAGTCTAAACCTAATTCTGTTTGACTTTGTAAAGTCAAAATCCATGATTTAAATCCTGTTGACATTTGGATAGTCAAACTAACAAGTCTTAACCCAACCCAAACCACAAGGACTTGTTCTGCTAAATCCTAAACTCAATTACATGAAAATCTCAGGGACTAGATCTGTAATTAGACCATTTACGATTCTGTTGACTTTTGAAAGTCAACCTAGCTGTTCTTGAGTTCAATTCGCATGCCTAAATCGAATTTCGTTGGAGTTGTAACTGAAACTGAACGATCATGATCATTTACGGCCATTATTAACTCAATACACCCGACATTGATTTGAATTAAACCTCATTATGGCCATGCGAGTTATAACCGTCGAACCTATAACAAAAATCGATCAATTCGATCATTTGTTCTATCATTCTCGAAAACAAACGCACTGCAAACCTTGTTCGAATCCCCCAGAAGCTTTTGCCTACACCAATTGCGCCGAAGAAGCAGTCAAGGTCGCTGGATAACTAACCCCTCGAAGTCGAAAACCCACCTAGTCGATCTCTGTCAATTCGAATCCAATTGAGGTAACAAATCACACCTAGAGTTTCGTTTCCATCTTTAGAATAAAAGCCCTATGACGATTGAGGCTTACAATATCGAATTTCACATGAACCAGATCCTAGGATTCATGTGAAACCGGTTTGATCGAACTCTACATCAAACTCTGTTTAAATTCAATTAACCGACGCCATTAGTTTTGCAATACCCTGTATATTGATAACCCTATGATAATTTAATCTCGTATCATCGAATGGTTCATGATCCGGAAACTAGGGTTCCTTCATAATCGGATTTAAGGTTTTTGATCATAAACACATTCAAAATCAAATTAAACTATATGGATAGATTCACAAACATGTACTCAGTAAAAACCCCATGTTAATTTGATTCCTTAACACCAAGTTCTTCAAGATCCAGAACCTAGGGTTCATACGATTTCTGCTTAATCAAATCTCTACCTAAATTCGATTTAAATGAAATTAAAATACTGGATTAGACTCGCAATCATATAATCATTGATAGCCCTATGATTCCTGTCACTCATAACATACAAATTGATCAATTCGATTTTGTGTTTCAAATCTAGGGTTTCGGCCTTTCAATATCAAATTAAAACGATATAAGCTTGATGTTTTTCAAATTAAAACTCATCTCAGGTTCGGAATTCTGTAAGTAACAAAACCCCTATGTCAATCAGATCGGTCGTTATCAGATTTTTGTGTTTGGGGCTGGGATCGATCGATGGTGTGTAGGGGGGGGGGAACCTGTTGAACTGATTGATAAAACCAATTAGAACCGAATCCTAATGCGATGACCCTAGCGAGCGGGACTGGTTAAGTGTGTGTGCTTGTGTGGGAGAGACCCGGGTTCGAGTCTCTCCACACTGTTTTATTTTTAAACATTTTTTCTTGTATTATTTTAATATAAAAATCAAACCCTATAATATTATATTATTATATAAATGTGTTTTAGCCCGGAAAACAACCCGTAGGCTCGGGTTTGAATTATTAACCTATTTTTATATTATTTCCACTTTTATAAATAAAATATTTATGTTATTATCAAATAAAAATAATATATTTATATTATTTTCAAATCGTAACTTCGTATAAAATAATATGTTTATATTATTTTCAACCCGTGGCTAATGTTATTAAATAATATATATTTATATTATTTCGTATCGTTTTATATCTCGTGTGACGTTTTAAACTATTTAATAATATAATTGTTATATTATTTACTAGCGTTTATTATATCGATTAAAATATTATATTTATTATTTCTCCGCGCAAATGATTATTTAGTTAATCCGACGAGCCTAAAAATAATATATTAAATTATATTATTTTCCTAACTTTTGTAAACGACTTTAACGTACGAATTTATTTATTTATTTAATATTATTCGTTATTAACGTTCGACTCGTAACACTTTGATCATTAATTAGTATTTTAAAATATATATATATATATATATATATATATATATATATATATTTCCGTAGACACATTCGTCTACTCTTTAATCCTTAGAATTCGTTAAGACGTTCAATCTTCCGTGTCGTCGTCACAAATCCCAATGTGTCCCTAACTATTATATTTGTATCTCTAGGGCATACGTAAGCCGTGGATGCTGACACTTGTGTACCAAATCTCTTACTTGTGTGATACTACCTACTACGCAACGCAGGTGAGTTTCACTACCCCTTTTACTGTTTTTATTTGGGGGAGAAAACATTGGGTTATTGTAATTCATATGATATCACTGTTGAGGCTAAGCGTAACACATTCTCATGAAAAGTCCTCACACACATCGGACCGTTAATATGGTATGAACGAGGTAATTTTGGTAGTACTACTGGGTGACAATCCCCACCCGCGTTAGTCGCGCTAACTCGATTGAAGGTCAAACGGGTGTTATATTGACCTTAACACATTAGTCAGAGTTGATAGACCTGACTGGAGGCAAACAAACAAACACACTGTCAGTTTCGGTTGCGAGCGCTTTAGCAAAACATGAATATAGGCATGCAACCTATTGATATATATTGAATGTACATAATCCGTAAACGCTTTACTTTAGATGATTGAAACCTTTGAACTCACCAACCTAGTGTTGACTCGTTTTCTTACATGTTTTCTCAGGTTGGCACTTAGGATCACGTTAAGTCATGCATGTGTCTTGGACTTCAATTGAAATAATTATTTATTGAATAATATTTCTGTTTTGTTTGTAATTGGACATGGGCGCGTTGTTTTACGCATTTAATTTCGTTTAACGCTTCCGCATATACACTATGAACCTTGATCTGTTATGTTATTACATTTCAAGTCCCATATAGTGTCGTTTGAAGTAACTGATGTCTGAGATCTTGATTTGTCACCTTCCAAAACGGTAAAACTTCGTTAGTGGAATTTGGGGGTGTGACAGATTGGTATCAGAGCCATTGGTTATAGAGAACTAGGACTGCATTCCAGACTATAGCCACACACATTAGTTACTTGGCATAGACACTTACTCCTTATGTTTCAGGAATTATGTCTACACCACCATCTTCACCACCTACCATTCAGGAACATGACATTTCTGCCATTGCATCACCGGAGCCCAAGAGGCGTAGACTCGAGCCCATTGATAACTCTATTGTGTATGGAGAGCCCATGCATATCCGGAATGAGAGTGACTGGGACTGGTACCCCGGTTTACTAAGCAAATGGGTTAGACAGGAACGAGTTCCATCACCGTACTTTGGAGCTTCATCATCATCAGGACCACGTTTACCATTGCTACCTTGTCACTTGGAGCAAGCCTTTGTGGCATTTGTAGCAACTATGGATCGAGAGATCCAGAATATGAGAGACGTAGAAGGAGTGATCACAGATCTGTTAAGAGGGGAGAAACAGACGGATCACAGGATGGATCTGCTAGTAGCAGAACTGGCAGGCACTGACCACTTGCATAATGCATTAGTGGACGAGGTAAGGGCGTTACAGGCTAGGGTGAATGTACTCGAGGAGGCTGAGGTAGAATCTCAGGAAAGAATTAGGGAGCTAGAGATACAACTTGCAGCTGCTTTAGAGCCAGCTGAAGTACCCATTTTGAGCCTAAGGATGAGCCCGAGGAAGTAGAGGAGGATGATGCTGAGTCAGTCATCTCATCCGCCGGTAGTGGAGCTTGATATTCCATTCTATTCTATCTTATCTTATCTTGTCATTTCTTTATGTTTTAAATAAAAACCTAAATGGGTAAGGATGTTCCCATTCTAATAAAATCTTAGTGGACTGTTTGCGTCGAGTTATTTATTCTATGACCTTATGATTTAAGTAGCCTTGTACTATAATCATAAACCTGCATGTCTTTACGCATCTCTTTCTGTTTGCTTACACTTGGATGATGTCAATATGCGATGAATTTACTCATTTCTTGTCTTTGTGAATATGAAGAATCATGGCCGGACGTGGTCGTGGCGGTCGCAACGGTGGTCTTGGAAATATCAACCTGACTCCAGCCGAACTGGCCGCGTTGATTAATGAAAGTGTTGCTGAAGCCTTAGCAGCACACATTGCAGGTAAACCTGTTAACCGTTAACTCTAGGCAACCAACTGTACGCATTTATTCCACTCTTTCCTAAACCCAACCTACTCTTTCCAATCCAGGGCAGGCGAACAATCCACAGAACAATCAGCATGTCTATACCATCAAGACATTTATGGACTGCAAGCCCCACACATTCAGTGGAGCTGAGGGAGCTGGCGGATTACTCCGATGGTTTGAAAAGATTGAATCTGTGTTCTCCATGTGTAACTTCCCTATAGCCGACCGAGTTAAATTTGCATCGGGAACTTTAGAGGGTCCTGCCATCATGTGGTGGAATGCATAGGTCCAGATGCTAGGTCTGGACATGGCCAATGCATCACCATGGGAAGATTTCAAGATCATGATGAAAGAAGAGTACTGTCCCCGGGATGAGATTCAGAAACTAGAGGGAGAATTCTGGAATCTGAAAATGGAGGGTTCTGAAATAGAACTCTACACTACTCGCTCGCACGAGCTAGCGGGGATGTGTCCTCACATGGTCACACCACCCTACAAGTGGATAGAAATGTTCATTAGTGGATTAGTACCACAAATCCAGATCATGGTTACTTCATCCAACCCCACTACCATCCAACAAACCATCCGTCTTGCTCACAAACTGACGGACCAAGCTGTTACCCAAGGGACACTACCTCCCAGGAAGTCAGCATCCAAGTCTATGACAACAACAAGAGGAAGTTTGACAGTATCAATAACAACATGGGATTTTAGCCGAATCAGCCGCAGCAACAACAACAACAACAACGTAGGTTTGAACCTACGAAGAACTTCAACCAGTCGACCTCTTCGGGTCAGCATCAGAGTGGTTATACTGGGAGACACCCCAGGTGTAACAAATTTAATTACCACCACCTCGGTTCTTGTGACAAAAACCGTTGCCAGCGGTGTGGCAAGATGGGCCATGCTTCCAAAAACCGCAGAGGGGAATTACAAGCCAAGCAGCCCTTCCAACAACCGGGTCTTACCAAGGGTTGTTTTGAATGTGGAAAAGATGGACACTTCCGAAAGGATTGTCCACAATTAAAGAAGGGTGGAAACGACAACAACAACAACCACCAAAGCAATAATAACAACAAGGACAATAATGGAGGAAATGGTGCAAAGGGGCGAGCCTTTGTGCTAGGATCCGGAAAAGCTCGTTATGACCACAACGTGGTTACTGGTAAGTTCCTTTTAAACAACTATTTTACTTATGTACTATTTGACACTAGTGCTGATAGGAGTTTTATGACTAATAAACTTAGTAACCTACTAAGAAAAACCCCAACCCTGTTAGAGGACAAATACACCATAGAAATAGCCGGCGGACAAATGATAGATGCAACCCATGTTTTTAAGGGTTGTAAACTTGAACTGACTAGTCATAAATTTGACATTGATCTCATGCCGGTCACACTTGATAATTTCGACGTAATTGTCGGAATGGACTGGGTATCTAAGAACCAACCCTTAGAGGACATGCTACGAGCTTGTGTGATCGATTTCAGTAACACTTAGGAGTCTCACTTACCTCTAGTGGAGTTCTCCTACAACAACAATTATCACACTAGCTTCAAAGCAGCACCATTCGAGGCATTGTACAGATGTAAATGCCGATCTCCTATCTGTTGGGCTGAAGTGGGGGATAGCCAACTTACAGGTCCCGAACTTGTATTTGAAATCTCTGAAAAGATCGTTCAAATCCGAAACCGTATGGCGGCAGCTCGTGATCGTCAAAAGAGCTATGATGATAAGCGTCGTAAACCGTTAGAGTTTCAAATAGGCGACATGTTTCTATTCAAAGTCTCACCTTAGAAGGGTGTAATTCGCTTCGGGAAACGAGGCAAACTGAATTCTCGTTATGTTGGAACGTTCAAGATAGTGAAGAGAATTGGCCCAGTAGTGTATCAGCTGGACCTACCTGAAGGACTTAGTGGTGTACACAATGTCTTTCATGTATCGAACTTGAAGAAATGTCTAGCAGACGAAACACTCGTGGTTCCTCTTGAGGAACTACAAATCGATGAACAATTGCGGTTCATTGAAGAACCGATAGAAATCATGGATAGGGAAATCAAAACGTTAAAACACAGTAAAATCCCTATTGTCAGAGTTCGTTGGAACTCGAAACGCGGACCGGAATTCATGTGGGAGCGTGAGGATCAGATGATACGTAAGTATCCGCATCTGTTCAATCAATCCACTTCAAACTCTTAAAGTACTATCCTAATTTTCGGGATGAAAATTCTTTCAACTAGGGGATGATGTGACACCTCTGAATTTTTTTTTATTATTTTAATTTTTGGGACGAAAATTCTTTCAACTAGGGGATGATGTGACAATCCGGACTTTTCAGTTTACCTTCGTTATTTAAATCCAGTTAAAGTTAACCTAACTAACTTATCTCAAACTACAGGGACTGTTTCTGTTATTCCTTCAAACTCTAATTACAAGGAATATATATGTAATTAGTCTAAACCTAATTCTGTTTGACTTTGTAAAGTCAAAATCCATGATTTAAATCATGTTGACTTTTGGATAATCAAACTAACAAGCCTTAACCCAACCCAAACCACAAGGACTTGTTCTACTAAATCCTAAACTCAATTACATGAAAATCTCAGGGACTAGATCTGTAATTAGACCATTTATGATTCTGTTGACTTTTGAAACTCAATTACATGAACCTGTTGAACTGATTGATAAACCAATTAGAACCGAATCCTAATGCAATGACCCTAGCGGGCGGGACTGGTTAAGTGTGTGTGTGCTTGTGTGGGAGAGACCCGGGTTCGAGTCTCTCCACACTGTTTTATTTTTAAACATTTTTTCTTGTATTATTTTAATATGAAAATCAAACCCTATAATATTATATTATTATATAAATGTGTTTTAGCCCGGGAAACAACCCGTAGGCTTGGGTTTGAATTATTAACCTATTTTTATATTATTTCCACTTTTATAAATAAAATATTTATGTTATTATCAAATAAAAATAATATGTTTATATTATTTTCAAACCATAACTTCGTATAAAATAATATGTTTATATTATTTTCAACCTGTGACTAATGTTATTAAATAATATATATTTATATTATTTCGTATCGTTTTATACCTCGTGTGACGTTTTAAACTATTTAATAATATAATTTTTATATTATTTACTCGCGTTTATTATATCGATTAAAATATTATATTTATTATTTCTCCGCGCAAATGATTATTTAGTTAATCCGACGAGCCTAAAAATAATATATTAAATTATATTATTTTCCTAACTTTTGTAAACGACTTTAACGTACGAATTTATTTATTTATTTAATATTATTCGTTATTAACGTTCGACTCGTAACACTTTGATCCTTAATTAGTATTTTAAGAAATATATATATATATTTCCGTAGACACATTCGTCTACTCTTTAATCCTTAGAATGCGTTAAGACGTTCAATCTTCCGTGTCGTCGTCACAAATCCCAATGTGTCCTTAACTATTATATTTGTATCTCTAGGGCATACGTAAGCCGTGCAGTCTGACACTTGTGTACCAAATCTCTTACTTGTGTGATACTACCTACTACGCAACGCAGGTGAGTTTCACGGCCCCTTTTACTGTTTTTATTTGGGGGAGAAAACATGTCACAACCCTTTTTGAGTTATTGTAATTCATATGATATCACTGTTGAGGCTAAGCGTAACACACTATCATGAAAAGTCCTCACACACATCGGACCGTTAATATTGTATGAAGGAGGTAATTTTGGTAGTACTACTGGGTTTGACAAACCCCACCCGCGTTAGTCGCGCTAACTCGATTGGAGGTCGAACGGGTGTTATATTGATGTTAACACATTAGTTAGAGTTGATAGACCTGACTGGAGGCAAACAAACAAACACACTGTCAGTTTCGGTTGCGAGCGCTTTAGCAAAACATGAATATAGGCATGCAACCTATTGATATATATATTGAATGTACATAATCCGTAAACGCTTTACTTTAGATGATTGAAACCTGTGAACTCACCAACCTAGTGTTGACTCGTTTTCTTACATGTTTTCTCAGGTTGGCACTCAGGATCACGTTAAGTCATGCATGTGTCTTGGACTTCAATTGAAATAATTATCTATTGAATAATATTTATGTTTTGTTTGTAATTGGACTTGGGCGCGTTGTTTTGCGCATTTTCTTTCGTTTAACGCTTCCGCATATGCACTCTGAACTTTGATCTGTTATGTTATTACATTTCAAGTCCCATATAGTGTCGTTTGAAGTAACTGATGTCTGAGATCCTGGTTTGTCACCTTCCAAAACGGTAAAACTCTGTTAGTGGAATTTGGGGGTGTGACACGTTTTCGGGTGAAAACTACTTATTTTATGATGGTTAAGTCATGGATACATTTTCGGTTGAAAACTGTAATCCCCAGTAAATTACGACCTTATTTTAACTTTTCCGGCACATGAAATTTAATTATTTTATGAATTGTATTTAGGAAATTATCCTATTTGTTCATTATACTCCATAAATACACATATTGGGTGCAATAAATTTTGAATTCAAGATTAATAAATACTTATATATGGAGTTATATAATTGTTATTATTCTATGAAATATATATATATATATATATATAATTTACAAAAGTCAAATTATAAATCTTATAAAAAAATTAGAGTTTATATTGATAAGAATAAAAAAAAATATTTATATCATTTAATAAACTACATTTTTTTTATTAAATTTATAACATAATAATTTATTAGACTTTATAAAAATTATAAGATTTTATAAATTTATGTTCTACAAAAGTCTAGGGTTCAAGATGTAATTTTGAAACTTAATTCCAACTTAAAACAAGGATTGCACATGAAATGATAACACCTTTAAAACTCAGGGACCTGTTCTGCTAAACCCCCAAACTTTTCCCTCCCCAATTCGGTCGTAAGTTCGAACCCCGTCTACACCGGTTCTCGATTGTAAATCCCAAACTCGCAACTAGAGTATTTTCAATCGAAACTGAAACTAGCAACACATTAAGATCGATTAAAAGACCCACTAACTAGGTTTAATCCCATTTTTATGAACGTTAATGTGCCCAACTCGTAACCGAAACTCCATGATTGCAACCTTTAATGGATCAGTTAAACCTGATGAAATTGGGTATAAATACCCACCCACAATCATCAGCGACAACCATCCCAAACTTCGCAAGCTCTCAATTCAATCGTAAAACATCTCTGTAATCCTCAAATCCTTCGAAGAAGCCGTCTCTGTTCTTACGGTCGTTCTCCCTCTCTGTCTATCTATTTCAGGTAAAATTGGTGTCCCTAGGCTCGTCTTGTTACAGGGATTAAAAGCCCTTTGATTCCTGGTGCGAATCGTTGACCGATCGGGCGAATTAGATAGGCTAGGGTTTCAGGATCAATTTGGGGACGATGGCTGTTTGGATTGCCGGTTAAAACTTAAGCGCGAGCCCACTGGACACGGCAACATGCCCTGGTCCAGTGGTTAGTGCGTGTGTGTGGTGTGACCCGGATGAGACGCGGATTCGAGTCCAGGGCAGCCCCTTTTTTAACTCTTTTTTCCTTTTTAAACCCATTTTGACACTTTATATAATATTAAAAATTTCATACAAAACTTTTATAAACTATATAAATATAACCTGAAAATTATTATAAAACAGAAATTATAAAATAATGTTTATTTTATTTTAATTAAAGACATATTATACAGCACTTTAAATTCATAAATAAATATTTGAAATGTTTTGTTTTAGCAAATTTAATTATGCTATTTATTTCATATGTTATTTCACAAATTTTAATTATATGTCCAAACCTTTTTATACTCTTTTAACTTATAAATAATTATTTTAGTGTGAATAATTATTTAAAAATACTTTTAAACTTATAAATACTCAAATAATTATTTTAAATAATTATTTTATGCAAAGTTTAATAAATTCTATTTAAAACCTTTTTATTCTTTTATAAATTCATTTAACATGAATTTATTTAAATGATTAAGTAACCATTTTATTTGCATTTATTAGTAGGTTAATTAACACTTTTATTTACATTAACCACTAGCTTAATTATTTTATTCACATAAATTATAACCTAGTTAAACCTCTTTATTCCAAGACTTACTTGTAAATCATTTTTGAATGATGATTTAAATACATTAATTTTGTACTATTTCATAATTTTATTTAGATTAAGGTTAATTTTATAAATAAAATACTATGTAATTAATTAGAAGTTTTGATTTATTTCTAATTGATTTTATAAACAATTTCTAACTTAATGTTTCAACAAGTTTCAAACTCCTATTTTTCTACAAAATATTCATTCAGGTCCATTTTCGAATCCAAACCCCGTGAAACCCTAAAGTACCAAACTCTCCTTACTACCATTTAGACGTACATTAATTTTAGAGTATTATTACACGTGTAGGTTTATTGTGAGAAATCCTCACGAGGCCTATCAGTCCTTACCAACTCATACCAATTCCAGCTTCGATACATGTGAGTTTCATAGCCCCCTTTCTCTTTACTATTGTTTACAAATACTCGGGGTGGAACATGTTTACATATTATACTTACCAAGTTCAATACCAATGTTCTCATGCTATTTACTATGTGTTTTATGTCTTAAACTGCTTGGTGACCATTACATGTGTTCATGCTAGTACATTCATTAACCTGCTACCCAGGCCTAAGGTAGTACCTAACATGATCATTTATAGGGGAATCCGATTCCAGTTAACACATGCCTTGGCGGGTTTTGTGTGTATCATATTACTATTTTTCCAAAACACAATCAGTGGGATTGTGCTTTCCAGTTTTCCATTTACTACGGATTGAATTGCACGCTTAGAACCTTGTATGTTTTCACATTTATGCCTTGGTATATGCTTTGAACATATTGAATGGTAAACCTTTTACTTAACTTTTGTTTGGTGTCAAAACCTATGTTACTCACCAACTACTTGTAGTTGACATTTACTCACATGTTTCAGGTGTACCAGTTTGAGGCCTCAACTTGATCCTAGTTAAATTGAATAATGTTATGTTTGAACACTTTTTCTGCTTATTTCCAGTTGTAACAGATGTTTTTAATTCGAATAATAAATAATATCACATTAAATTCGAATAATAAATACTATCACATTAAATAGTTAAATTGAATAATGTTATGTTTGAACACTTTTTCTTCTTATTTCCAGTTGTAACGGATGTTTTTAATTCGAATAATAAATACTATCACATTAAATAGATGATCATGTGCTTATGAACAACCGCATCAGTCCGAAGTATAATCCGCCGCCGGCCGGGGTGTGACAAATTGGTATCAGAGCCATGGTTATAGGGAATTAGGTTATTAGACACACGTGACCTAGACTATGACCCAGGAGTCCCAAACATGAGTTTAACTCGTGTCTTTTACTAGGAACTCCACTCTATACTCATTATACACATACTCACATCCACTTACCTATCTACATCTACCTATTTCTATCTACGTAGTGCAAACACATGAACTACAGCATTCAAGAGATTACATGAAACTATTTGAAACTACATGGATTACTTGAAACATATTTCTAGACTATAGTCTATAACCTTAGGATACTCTTGTGTAACTATCCTACATATTATCTAGAGTATTACAATGCATGATTCAATACGAATTATCTTATGTGCTATGTTACATGATAACTCACATGTTTACAAAAAACTACAACTCCTTGATACCTTATTTGCTACATTATCTAAATTGTCTGCACAATACCTATTTGATATCACTAAATACTATCCTAAGCTCTACCATACACTTAGCCATATCTAAGACTTCATACACTTTCATACCTAATTACCTATTAAAATTAAAAAAAATCCCGTCAAAGTTTTGAGTTCTGAAAGTTAGTAGAGAACATGTGCAATCCGGAAGGGTGAATGCCTGTACCTTGGGTCTTCCGTCTAGGAAAGCATTTCATATAAATACAAATCAACCGAAGGATCCGTATGCTTTCCTGGGAATTCTCGAAGTGAGTGTCCACCTATAGGCTAAAGCTTGTCTTCTTCCAAATATATGAACCCAAATCACTTTGATTTGTCACGGTATCCATTGGGTTATGCCCCCAAATGAATACAACCTAAACATCATTCGCTTAATTATTATAATTTGTTACACAAGTCTAAACCTCCTATTTGATCCTTACACTTACTCATATCTAAGTCAACTATACATCTTCATCCTTATGCCTTGGAAATTTTACCACCCTTATTAGCATTTGCAAGGGATTTAAACCCTTAGACCTTACCCCTCAAGGAAGGGAAGCTACTTAAATATGTGAAACACACCCTGGAGCTCCAAGACACAATCCCTAACTATTCTCACCATAACCATGAGTTCAAATAATAATGTCAATAGTACATGATGGCTGGAAGAGTGGGTGTAAGTCCATGAAAGATTCTGACTAAGGAAAGACTGAATAATTCAGTGTGTCCCTTGTGACCCACCTCTCTCTCCTGGGAATTCTTTTTGTGGATACACTACTTATAGGTCAAATATTACCCCTGATATATTATTATAAGAACTCGGTGTTATGATTAGTCAAATTTTAAACTCATGAATACCTTTGTACTTAACAAATTTCCATTACACTTACGACCTTTTCGTGCGAGACATGGTCTCTTACCCTCCTCACTCCCTTGAGAATCACCCCGAAGTAGAGTCAACACAAGAGGGAGACTTTGGGTCCCCGTCATTAGACAACCAGTCACTGGCACGACTAGCTGCCAGACCCATGTTTGACCACATAACAGATTTTCTTAGGAGCAGGCTGGAGACTCCGAGCGGCTGAATCACCACCCCCTAGAGACCCTTACTTAGCACCTAACCTATACCATCCAGACCCAGGAGCAGGACAAGCCACGGAACCTACCAGTGCCTTAGGAGTTCTAGCTGATACCACTCACCTACATATAAGGACCGCGGAGTTTCTGAGACAAGGTGTGGAGACCAGGGAATACTTGATTCACATACGGGAATAACTAGGGCTACAATACGAATAACTACAATGATGTTCGTCTTGATGCTCAAACTGCCTCCTGGCGGAAAACCATCTGAGATGTTAGTCGGATATCCTATTTCGCGTTTTCTTAAAACTTAAATTGAAACCCATACCCTGTACCCAAATATAAACGTCATTATTTTAACTCTTCTTAATGATTGATATCTAAACAATCTTTGTAAACTAATTACTTTGTTATTTCCTGATTTGACTAAAGTAGTTATTTTGTGCAAACAAAATCTTTATCAAACCATTGGTTTACAAATTTTATTTAGATTATAAATTATTTACAAACCCCTTTACATTGTGAAGCAACTTAAGGCAATTTGTTTTATAAAAACATTTATCTTATTATCTTAGTTAATAATTAATTATGAATCGATTAATCATTTCATTACGGCCTCTAAGTTCGTTACTTCTTGGCCTAATTATGAAATAATTTAGCTATTATTTTCTTTTGAAACATTCTCTTTATGATAACTAAATAAATAAAAAGGTTTTATTTACCCAATTACGTAGTTATTCAACCTATTACTTTCACTTACTTACAAACAAGGATAAATTTCAATTAATTGTCATTTACAAACAAAAAGTGCAATCAATTATTCGTGTGTGTATTACTCTAAATACCTATAAAATTTTCTCATTACGTTGCACCTTCGAAAATGTATGAACTTACTAACTACTTCGAGAAGATGAATAAGCTCGCATAGATCCGTAAACAAATTTGAAAACTTGAAACCCAACTACCTACATTATACAACGCGTTTGTCCGCAACACTCGATCACCGACCAGATTCGATAGTTTACGTTATTCATGAGGTTCAATTATTTACATATGAACGTTTCTAATATACTTGAGACTAAATTGTTTACATTATACACACAACTTGATTGTTCACGTCATACATGAAACTTGGTTGTATGCAATATACATGATTACATACATTATACATGAAACTTGATTACTTGCACTATATATGATGCTAAATTGATCACATTATAGACGAAACTTGATTACTTGTGATATGCATGATACTAAATTGTTCACACGATACATGATACTTGGTTATTTACAATATACACTATACATGAAACTTGAGTGCCTACATTACATACGAAACTAGACACCTTTCATTAATCGTCCACTATATACATGAGGCATGATCATTCACTTTATCCATGAAAATTGATAGCCATAAACTTAGAGCTACTCGGGATTTGACGTATTCTTATTCAGACTCAAGAGAGCTATCAACTTGATGGGTAATCTGGATAGATATGCCATTTACTCAGAACGCCTATGTATAGGGTTGTGCCATTATTAGTCTTTATTTTCTGACTGACCTTACCATCTAGAGACACAGTCACTTATTAAAAACTTATACTACATGTTTTTGGGTGTTCCCCCTGTACCCACACACAATAGAATGATCTATACGGACCATACGATGGTTTGAGTAATTACAGGTGCACACGTAATTATAAAAATCAGCGCATGGGAAAACATAGCAAATTCGGTCGTGTGTAATGAAATAAAACCTATCGTGACATACAGTAACGAAACTAATGAGATAAGATAAGGGCATAGTAGATATACCGCTGGTACATCCTATATATAAGTGCTCATGTCTTATTGTTAGAAGTAACGTTGTCCGTATCACATTGGTTCCTATTACTTTGACCTTGACCAATAGTTGTGAAATCCTTATCCAGTGACATTACTCGAACATCTTAGACTACATCCTAAACAAGTTTAGACCTAAAAAGTTCTATCATCCACATTTCAAGTGACACATCCCATAATTTGAGTCCAAAATCATTCCAGGGCAATCTTTTTCTTACTTCCACTCAAACAAAACCCACTACCACCATCCATACCTGGCATGATGACCTAATCCATACCTGGCATGATGACCTAACCTGAACCTTGTCATCAACTATACTCCTCAAACCGACAAGAAAATCTAGTTGAGAATCCAAACACACATCTCTTTTTCCTAAACCCTCCTCCTAAACAATTTCGGGACGAAATTCCCTAAAGTAGGGGAGACTGTAATCCCTAGTAAATTACGACCTTATTTTAACTTTTCTGGCACATGAAATTTCATTATTTTATGATTTGTATTTAGGAAAGTATCATATTTATTCATTATACTTCATACATACACATATTGGGTGCAATAAATTTTGAATTTAAGATTAATAAATACTTATATACAGAGTTATATAATTGTTATTATTCTATGATATATATATATATATATATATATATATATATATATTCTATAAATATATAATTTACAAAAATCAAATTATAAATCTTATAAAAAATTTAGAGTTTATATTGATAAGAATAAAAAAAAGGATTTATATCATTTAATAAACTATATTTTTTTATTAAATTTATAACATAATAATTTATTAGACTTTATAGAAATTATAAGATTTTATAAATTTATGTTCTACAAAAGTCTAGGGTTCAAGATGTAATTTTTAAAACTTAATTCCAACTTAAAAATTTTGAGTCCTAGGCAACCCTTTTTTAACTCCTTTTTCCTTTTTAAACCCATTTTGACACTTTATATAATATTAAAAATTTCATACAAAACTTTTATAAACTATATAAATATAACCTAAAATTTTTTATAAAACAGAAATTATAAAATAATATTTATTTATTTTATTTTAATTAAAGACATATTATAAAGCACTTTAAATTCATAAATAAATATTTGAAATGTTTTGTTTTAGCAAATTTAATTATGCTATTTATTTCATATGTTATTTCATAAATTTTAATTATATGTCCAAACCTTTTTAAACTCCTTTAACTTATAAATAATTATTAAACTTATAAATACTCAAATAATTATTTTATGCAAAGTTCAATAAATTCTATTTAAATTCTATTTATTCTTTTATAAATTCATTTAACATGAATTTATTTAAATGATTAAGTGGTCATTTTTTTTTGCATTTATTAGTAGATTAATTAACACTTTTATTTACATTAACCACAAGCTTAATTATTTTATTCACATAAATTATAAACTAATTAAACCTCTTTATTCCAAGACTTATTTGTAAATCATTTTTGAATGATGATTTAAATATATTAATTTTATACTATTTCATAATTTTATTTAGATTAAGGATAATTTTATAAATAAAATACTATGTAATTAATTAGAAGTTTTGATTTATTTATAATTGAGTTTATAAACAATTTCTAACTTAATGTTTCAACAAGTTTCAAACTCCTATTTTTCTACAAAATATTTATTCAGGTCCATTTTCGAATCCAAACCCCGTGAAACCCTAAAGTCCCAACCTCTCCTTACTACCTTTTAGACGTAAATTAAATTTAGAGTACTATTACACTTGTAGGTTTATTGTGAGAAATCCTCACGAGGCCTATCAGTCCTTACCAACTCATACCAATTCTAACTTCGATACAGGTGAGTTTCATAGCCCCCTTTCTCTTTACTATTGCTTACAAATACTCGGGGTGGAACATGTTTACATACTATACTTACCAAATTCAATACCAATGTTCTCATGCTATTTACTATGTGCTTTATGTATTAAACTGCTTGGTGACCATTACATGTGTTCATGCTAGTACATTTATTAACCTTCTACCTAGGCCTAAGGTAGTACCTAACTTGATCATTTATAGGGGAATCCGATTCCAGTTAACACATGCCTTGGCGGGTTTTGTGTGTACCATATTACTATTTTTCCAAAACACAATCAGTGGGATTGTACTTACCAGTTTTCCATTTACTACGGATTGAATTGTACGCTTGGAACCTTGTATGTTTACATTTATGCCTTAGTATATGCTTTGAACATATTGAATGGTAAACCTTTTACTTAACTTTTGTTTGGTGTTAAAACCTATATTACTCACCAACTACTTGTAGTTGACATTTACTCACATGTTTCAGGTGTACCAGTTTGAGGACTCAACTTGATCATATAGGACTGGACCTAGTTAAATTGAATAATGTTATGTTTGAACACTTTGTCTACTTATTTCCAGTTGTAACAGATGTTTTTAATTCGAATAATAAATACTATCACATTAAATAGATGATCATGTGCTTATGAACAACCGCGTCAGTCCCGACGTATAATCTGTCGCCGGCCGGGGTATTATATGACGGTTAAGTCATGATTACGTTTTCGGGGAAAACTACTTATATTATGACGGTTAAGTCATGTATACGTTTTTTTGGGAAAACTAGTTATTTTATGACGATTAAGTCATGTATACGTTTCTAGGGAAAACTACTTATTTTTATGATGGTTAGGTCATGGATACGTTTTCGAGGAAAACTACTTATTATTTATGACGGTTAAGTCACGTATAGTTTTTCGAGGAAAACTACTTAGTTTTATGACGGTAAAGTCATGTACGTGTTTTCGGGAAAAAAACTATTAGCACTGATATAACTAACTTCGTGAACTCACCAACCTTTGTGTTGACACTTTCAAGTATGTTTCTCAGGTAACCCTTAGCCATGGCGATGTTGGAATATGCTAGCTATGTTGGATCAGTTCTCAGTAGTTGGAAGGACATAGAATATCAAGTGTCAAGTCTATCGTTGATCTAGAAGAATCTAGATCATTGTATTACTTAGTTTTAGTAATTGTATATGTAATCAAGTCTTAGAAATCACTATTACAGCTTCCGCTATCGTTTAATGAACCAATCGTTGCAACCTGTATTTATTTATTAAGTAAATAAATTTGGGGGTGTGACAATATTAAATAAAACGTTATTATCATGGACTTCTATGTCATAGATTCCATTGTGAGGCTTTGCAAAAAAATAAAACAAACCATTCAAATATGCAGAAATGAAATCATTGTCAAAAGCATAATTAAATCCTTGTTCCCGCAAAGCGAATACTGAAACAATATTCCTAGTCAAAATAGGAATGAAACAAACACTGTTCAAAACAAGTTCTAAACCAGAAGGAATGAAACAAACATTAATGTAAAAGAGTGTATTCTCCTACAGCCTTCACAACAACCTTTTGTCCATTTCCCACATGGAGCTCCAAGTCGCCTTGCTTCAGCCTCCTAACCTTCTTTAGTCCCTACAAATCATTAAAAATGTGATAACCACATCCAGTGTCAAACACCCAAGATTTGCTAGACAAAGAGAAGATATCAATAACGAACATACCTGAGGACCGTCCTCCAGCAGACTTCTTCTGCTTCAACTCGGCTAGATATTTTGGGCAGTTCCTCCTCCAGTGTCCGACTTCATAACAATGAAAACATTTGACATCTTTAGAGGTTTCTTGGCAACAACTTTGCCTTTGCCCTTGCTCTTAAAACTTTTCTTGCCTTTTCCCTTGGCTTCAGATTTCTTGACCCGACCCTCCTTGATCATTAGGACTGGACCAGACTTAGCAGGAGCTGGTATGTTCAACTCAGCAGTTTTTAGCATCATATGCAACTCCGAGATGGTCTTGTCCCAGGCATTCATATTATAATTCAAAGAGAACTGATCATATGATTTTGGCAGCGAGTTGAGGATTATATCCGTGGCCAGTTCATTGCTTAAAGGGGAGTCAAGACGTGCCAGGTGATCAATGTATCCCTTCATCTTCAACACATGTGTGCTGACTGAAGAACCTTCTTGCATACGGCAGCTTATTAGTGATCTTATCACCTCGAAGCGTTCTTGACGGGAATACTGCTGAAACATTTCTTGCAATTTCCTAATCATGTCGTATGCTGGTGTCACACCCCAACCGACGGCGGAATACGTCGGGGCGGGAAAGGTAGACTGTTCATAAGCACATGATCAAACTAAAGTTTCATATAGTAATTAAATCCAAATTTCCATAACACTTGTTCAAAGAAAACATGTACAAAACTTCCAAAAGAAAACAAAATTCACCAACAATGTTCAATTGATTGTTTAACTAAGTCCTCAATCGTATGTGTAGCATCTTGAATATGATCTCAAATGTTAGCACCTGAAACATGATGAAAACAAGGTCAACTAAAAATAGTTGGTAAGCATACATAGGTTTTGACACCTCAAATAGTTTCCAAATTTTGTGTACAATTCATATGAAGCATAGTTTAATAAGACAATTATAGAGAACCACTATAGTTAAAACTGGGGCGTACAATCAAACCTTGTGACTACACACAATGTTATCCCAAATGTAATGTCGACAACAATCACCCTACCTGGGTGGGTTTGTCAGACACAATAGATCTATCATTGTTACGGTCGGCTTGTACAGAGTTAATGATTGCACTTGCACTATGCACACATGTATGTAATTGTAGTTTAAACTCATAGAGTTCAAGCATAAGGAACAAATTACATACATGTTCAAAATGTAGAATTGTATAAATTGCAAATAGTTTCAATGAAATCATGTTCCACCCCAAAAGTATAAAAATGTAAAAGTGTCTAACTAACCACAAGGTTATTGTATCAATGATGGGTTCAAATGATTAAAAAGAATCCTAATGTACCAAGAAATTGGGTGTGGGTGTACTTGGTTAAGTGGGAGAATACTCGTTAGGGTCTTAAATGATGCTTATGAAATTCCCATGAATAAAAGTGTTTCGAAAGAAAATAATGGTCTAATTATTTAGTAATTAAACCAAGGCTTAAATATTAAATAGTTTGATGACGTAGACAAAACTAAGTTTCTTTGAAATAAAAAGTTTCTAATTGGATAATTAATCAAACCATAATTAGTTATTAAATAAAAGAATGAATTATGTGTTAAAGTTTCATAAAAAACAAATTGTATAAAAGGGTAATTAAATAAATGGATGAGCAAATCATTGAAAATACTTGCATTAAGGGATAAATAAATCCTTCCATTTATTTAGTTTATTTCTATGGTAAATAAAAATAAACTTTTAATTAATTAATAATTAAATTAAAATTAATTATTGATTAAAGTATATAACAAAAATAATCATAACTATTTTATAATTATAAATTATAAGCCAAGGAAAATAAGTGAATAATTTGTTTAGAGTACATATATTAAATAACTAAGTTTTATTAGGTTTTAGACCTAATAATATTAATAAAATTGGTTTCCTTAATAATTTCACAATTCGAGTACAAACCATTGATCAACGTGATAAAAGGTTTATAAAAATAATTTTTATAAAAGAAATGGGGGTTTAAAAACGGTTTAAAAAAATAAATGTTGGCTCAAGGACTTGACCCGGGTCCTTTCTGGGGAACTCATGCGCACTAACCGCTGGACCAAGGAACCTGTTTGTGTAATGGAGTGATTCCCAATTGTATTAATGGACTATCTAGAGGGGACCAGGTTTCAGGGCCAAAGCACGATCAAAAAGGAAAAGGTGCGGGGCTGGGTTTCGAACCCGCGACCTTATCTGCAAGAGTCATGGGCTTTACCGGTGGATCAGGTCATATGCCTTGACAATAGGCTGATGCGCTTAACTTTTAATAAACAGTCCCAAACCTATCTTCTTCCCCATTCATCCCGAATGCAAACCCTAGCCCCTCAATGACTCCGATCCGTCATCAATTGGCACTTGAAACCATAGGACTTTTGATCTAGGAATCAAAACGAGCAAGAGAGTGGTCGTATTACCTGAAATGATTATGCAGAGGGTGAGATCGATAGGGGCCGCAGGCTTTGTGTTCTTCGTACCTGAAATAAGTGAATATTTTGTTTAGAGTACATATATTAAATAACTAAGTTTTATTAGGTTTTAGACCCAATAATATTAATAAAAATGGTTTCCTTGATAATTTCACAATTCGACTTCATAACATTGATCAACGTGATAAAGGGTTTATAAAAATAATTTTTATAAAAGAAATGGGGGTTTAAAAACGGTTTAAAAAAATAAATGTTTGCTCAAGGACTTTAACCCGGGTCCTTTATGTGGAACTCATGCGCACTAACCGCTGGACCAAGGAACTCGTTTGTGTAACGGAGTGGTTCCCAATTGTATTAATGGACTATCCAGAGGGGACCGTGTTTCAGGGCCAAACCACGCGAAAAAAAAGGGTGCGGGGCTGGTTTCGAACCCGTGACCTTATCTGCAAGAGTCATGAGCTTTACAGGTGGATCAGGGCATATGCCTTGAGAAAAGGCTGATGCACTTAACTTTTAATAAACAATCCCAAACCTATCTTCTTCCCCAATCATCGCAAATGCAAACCTTATCCCCTCAATGACTTCGATCGGTCATCGATTTGCACTCGAAACCATAGGTCTTTTGATCTAGGAATCAAAACGAGCAGGAGAGTGGTTGTATTACTTGAAATGATTATTCAGAGGGTGAGATCGATAGGGGCTGTAGGCTTTGTGTTTTTCGTACTGGATCAAGCTCTAAAGATGTTATGCATCAGATTGAGAGTTCAGGGAGTTCCAAGGATGGTTCGTGAAGGTATTAGACTCGTTTATAGATTCCAATTCCATTCTAATTACGCGATTTGATTAGGATTTGATGTTGTGAAGGTTTCAGGATGAAATCGAATCCAAATCATTTTTTTGATTAAATTGAGTCGTTAATATCATTTGAAACAGCCGTTACAACGTCTAGACACAATCACAATGAGTTAAAGCTCATTAAAACACAATTATTGTAACTGATTTGGCATCAGTTGACTTTCTCAAAGTCAAAATCGGGCAAAGGGTGTCCAAGGTCAAACTTGATGAAAAAAACGGGCCGGGGGGGGGTCAAATGATAAGGTAAGGGGGTTCAAACCAGATTGGGGGGTTCAGTTGCTAGTGGAAAGAGTTCAAGGCTCAATTTAAATCCCTTTTATTTATTTTAAATTCATTTTTATTCATTTCAAATGTTTATAAAAATGTTTTATAAATGTTATAAAAACTCTAATTATTATTGGTTTGATTATTAATACATATAAAGGAGTAAATTTCATTTTTATAAATTTACAAAATGATTTATTTAACAAAAATCAAATATATATATATATATATACATATTTATTCATAAAATAAATATATGTATCTATTTTAAAGGATGTAAATACATGATTTAAGCTCATAAGTTTTATTTTTATAAAATTAAAAGTTGTATACTTGTTTTATTTAGTATAATCAAATATATGTGCTTATATGTTTATTTCACAATCAACTACATATACACACACACACACATATATATATATATATACATATTCATGTGTCATATATAATAGAGGTATAATATGTAAATGCAAAGTTAAAAAATTTTGAATTTATACATGTTAAAAATAATATTTAATGTGGTAGGTACGAGATTGAAATGAATTATCATTATTGTTTAGAATAAAATAAAATAATACTAGAAAATCATGGATGTTACAGTATCCCTAAGTTGAGGGAATTTCGTCCCGAAATTCAACTGGTGGAGACTGTTGAATCAAGAAAGAGATGTGGGTACTTGAGCTTCATTTGATCTTCACGTTCCCAAGTAAACTATAGGTCACGTTTGGATTCTCAAAGAACTTTGAAAATTGGTTTGAGGCGTACGATCGATAACAAGATTCAGGTCTGATACTCAAAGTCAGGCATGAATGATGATAGTGAATTTAGTTTGAAGAGAATTGAGGAGAAAACTATCGAAGAATGTTTTGAAATCCAAAGATGGAATGCATCACTTGAAGTGAGAACGTTGAGAATTTGATGGTCAAAACTTGTTTAGGATGTAGTCTAATATGTTCAAAAAGTATCACTGGTAATGATTTCACAAACATTGGTCAATGGTCAAAATAACATATAACTTCACGTGACACGAACAATGTTACTTCTGACAATATGACAGGAATACTTATATATAGGAAGTACCAGCGGCGTATCCACCATGCCCTTATCATATTACATTAGTTTCATTATTATATATCACGATAGGTTTTATGTCATAACACACGACATAATTCACTATGTTTTCCATGCACTGACTTTTATAATTACATGTGCACCCGTAATTACTCAAATCGTCGGATGGTCTGTATATATTGTCTCATTGTGTGCGGGTTAAGAAGGGACACAAAATCACTTAATTCCTAACTTTTGTTTCGCATATGTGTTGCCAATAACTATGTCCATAGATAACTTTACTGGTAATCAAGTTCATAAAGTAAACACCTAGGTCCAGATCGACATTGTCCCAAGTGCTTCTTCTTGCACTTTGGATATTCAGGAATAGAAGAATTGTTATTTCGAGAATGGAAGTTTGGTTTATTTAATCCACTTGGGCCTTGCCCAATGCTTCCTTCTTATTTCTTCCCCCCTCTTGATTTTTGATCAGACTACTAGTCAAGGAGGCTCCCAAATCCATAGCATCGTCAAGGTTTTCACAATTGGCAACCTTAACCATGTCACGGATTTCTCTGATCAATCCCCAAATATATCTTTTTAACAGATTAGATTCAGGTGTAGCAAGATGAGGAACTATTCAAGCATACTCAAGGAGTTTAGTCGAATACTCCTGATGATTGGTTCCAATCATCTTCAGACTAAGGAATTTTCCTTCAATCTGTTCCCTTTCGTTCTGGGGAACATACTTCTTTTCCACTCTTGCCTTGAAGGCATTCCAGCCCAGAGCATAGGCTGCTTCTCTTCCCTTGGCAGTAACAATATTGTTCCACCATTCTAAAGCTTGATCTTTAAATAGGTTGGAAACATAAAGAACTTTATCTTCCTCAACACACTTGCTTATAGCAAGCACAGACTCAGTCTTTTCAATCCACCTTAATGTGGCAATTCCTCCTTCTGTTTCAGAGAAATTGTAAGGTTTGCAATCTTGAAACATCTTATAAGTACAACCAAAAATCTTCCTCTTCTTCTCTAAATGGCCATACTTATTACCCATACCTTCATCTTCAGAAGAGTTATGGTAATATTCTTTAGTTTTCTTAGTTAGGTGGGTAGCAGAACCCTCTGGTTTGAGAGTAACAAGTTTGGACTGAGTTATAGTTCGAGTATGTTGAGTTATAGGTTGAGAATGGACAGATTTTGGAATGGAAGGCTGAACAGATAGCTTATCTACTTGTCTCTTTTCAATTTCGGTAAAGATCATTGGAAGGGAATCCTTGATTCCTTCTACAATCAATTTTTGCAGTTCTTTACTAGAATTGGGGATTTCAGCAACATTTTCAGTTACTTCTTGTTTCCTCTTTCCTCTTGTATTGTAAGAAGGTCTGGTTTGTTTAGACATGCTATAAAAGAAACAATATCGGAATCATAACAAACTTTTAATTGATGAAATATATATCTAAGAAAAGAATATATATAGAAATCACTGTTCCTAGAAATTTCTAAAATTCTTTTTTCTTCAAGAGCTTGAACCAACAAAGTATTCCTGGCTTCAACTTCAGCTTTTTCTCGTTCAAGTTTAGCTATTCGGTTTAACAATATTTGTTCTCTTTCACTTCCTGATGTATTCTCATTTACATGGGGAGCAGGGAAAGGAATAGTCTCATAGTATGGAACATACAGTTTATTAGAATCAGCTCGTTCTTCTTATTCAGGATCACATTTATTTTCATAAGGCATTTCAGCGTATCCCTCATGAAATTTTGTGAATAGATTTGAATGATATTATAGATTCCAGCAGTAGGAGCAGAATGAAAACTTATAGAAGTATTATAGGGAATATTTGGGTTTCCTATTTCTCCGAGGCTTCTGAAAGTTGAGCTTTCAGTTTCCTCATTATTTTCTATAGTAGTTTCATTTGTTTTACGTTCAAAATAATTAGCTGGCGCAAATTTACGAAGAAAGCTAGGACCTTTGACTCTTCCAACCATAGCTGTACAAAGTAAAACAAAATGAATTTTATTATATCATTAGAAAATATATATTACCAGAAAATAAAATACAACACAAGTTTTAATCCTTCATCAACTCTTCTCCAAGGGTCATCAGGCTTTCTCCATATTCATAGACTTATTGTCCATAAAATTTGGTTCTTGCCTTGTCCATGTTTTTCTCCCGTGTCACTTTGTTTGTTTGGTGCAACGAATGATCTAGGCACTCAATAGGAGAAGAAGGCATACTTTCCTTGTGATTCCCTCAAATATGCTGATATTCAAGGATAAAGTCTTCAATCACTCTCTAAATTGGCGAAAACAATTCAGAAATCAAATCCACACCAAAATAAACAAATCAAAGATGAGCAATCTCGATACTATCAATCACACCAAATGCATATTTCATGATGATTATCTTCGTTAATCAAGTAATGTAATTAAGTATTAACAGCAGAAACACACAAAGATTCTTTTGATTAAATTGTAAAATTCACAGTACAAAATGAGAAAGTTACTTGAAATACAAAAGACACAACTATTTATACTAGAGAGTTTTCGATCAAAATCTTCTTGATCGAAAAATGTTTTCGACCGAAAACATTTTCCGACCGAAAACATAAAGTTTTCGACCGAAAACTCTAAAATTGATACTTCTAAAACCTAATTGATTTCTATGGACTATTAGGTTCCAACAATCTCCCCCTAGTCAACAGAACATCAATTCTTCAAAAGTTGTCTTTTGCAGGCTTGGTTTTGACTTTAACACGTAGCTTCTTAGTATCCAGAGCAGCAAGTCTCTTCTTGATCACTTCGGCTTCATGTCTTCTTGACAAACATAGAGTCACGACTCTCATATACAACTTTGCTTCAGTTTTAATCTTCGTGCTCATATCACATCTAATAGGATTCTTGTACAAAATCTTTAGATCATCATCAGAAAAGCTAAACAAATCCGCTGATCAAAAACTCTGACTTCTGGTAAATGATCCTGTATAATCACAGCTTCATGTGTTTTGCTATCATACACCCACTTCTTGAAGCTTTTAATGAATGTCTCTTTACGTGCTGGAATGTAAACAGTTGAAACTGTATCAGCAGGCTTCACAATGTATCTAAACCTTCTTTTGCCGTCTTTATCATTTCTTTTCAACTTTCTGCATTCAGGCACCTGTGGTTTGATCTTTTCAAATTTAGCTTTTCCACACTCTCTCTTTAAAAATTCTTCAAAATTAGCAGCAAATGAATTGTTCGATGGATTGATCATCTTCAGGTGACCTAGCTCTCGAATATCCCAGTATGGAAATGTGTTTAACTTTGAACTCCTGTCAAAATACTGAATATTCCCATCACATCTCTTTATTACATACATATTCTTTTCACCATCATACATCCATGCTAATATTACACCAGTTAACGCTTGTTCTGGATTCTTTATTGTCTGTGTAAGCTTTTCTACAATGGATGGCTTCTTAGTCACTGTCCACCAAGTACTCTTGTCAATCTTTGAAGTCTTTGGCCTTTTAGATGGTGATTCAATATCTTCAGGAACAGTAAATGGCTCTCTTTCATCTACAAGCTTATCCAATTTACCAATCACTGAACCATCTTCTTCAACATACGTCTGTTGTTGTTTGTAACATTTCCGATTTTTTTTGTATTTACAATTCAATGTAACACGTTCAAACTCATTCTAATGCAATACTTTAAGTTATTCGAGCTTATATATGTATATTTAGGCATGCATAGGTGATCATACACGTATATACATCATACAAATACATACATGTAACCATACATGATGAATTAAACCCTCCCACACTAAATTTGACTTTTAAAACATTAATTTTGACCTTCTTGAACTCCATTGACTATCAAAAGTCAAAGCAGCCCAAACCGTATAAATTCGAGACAACCATCGACGGGCTTCTGTTGAGTTGGACTCCACCTGATTACCCAAACAAGAACCAACTCGATTACCAGCCCAATTCGGGTAATGACGCGGTTAAAATTCGAATTTTGAAAGGATTTGACTTTGCATAGTCAAATCCGTATCAATTGCATTCAACTCAGGAAAACTAACGTGTAATCGATCCCGTAAACCACGCTCAGTCTATTCCCTCATGTATTCAGACCAAAACGCGACTCGATTCATCCTAAATTAATCGAATTAACGCGTAAACAACCTCCGCGATCATCCCGGTCGATTTGAAATTCGAATTGATTTATACGAAGGGAATTAATCAAATTAAACCCATCTATCACTCGCGTATACCTCCATACAAACTCTCCCAACCCTAAATCGAACCTCATTCCGCCTCTGAGTTCCTGTCAATCACCAAGCATTCTCGGAGAAAACCCGTAGCCGACCGCACTCGTGCCATAACCATTCCAGGTAAAAATTGTACCATTTGATTCGTAAACGCGAGGTTATCAAAACCCCTCTGTCAATTCGCGATGACAGAGGGTATCGGGACCGATTGAAACTAGGGTTCATGGCGGGTAACGGGTATTCGAAATTGGATTTGTTATAAACCTCGTGTTCTTATTAAACTAGAATCCCTTATATAACAGCGAAACCATCTAGCCCAGCCGGTAAGCCATTGCACCGCCGGGCTAGATGGCGTGGGTTCGAAACCCATACAGAGGACCGTTTTATGCATAAAACTTAAACCAAACCCAGCCCCTTTGCAGACATAGGTTAAATAATTTCGAACCAGATCCATTACAAGTATTAGTCCCTTGGTCCGGTGGTAAAACTTGCAACACACACAGGAACCATCCGGGTTCGAACCGGTTGGCCTGTTTTATTTTTTAAACCGTTTTAGAGCCCGAAAATTTTATAAAAAAAATATTTTTATAAACCTTAAAATATTTATAACATAATAAAACCAGAATTTATAAATTCCTATAAAAATTCAGATTTTAATCCAAATTAAATGGTTAAAATTACACATTTAACTTTTAAAACAAAAACTTTAAATATCCAAAAATTAATTTCTAAACATATATTTACATTCCATATATTTTAACATATTTTTACAAATAAATAAATAAAATTTATTTGTTTATTTAATCTATTTAAATAAATGAAATTAGTTATTTTATTTATTTAAGTTAAACACTAATCTTTCTAAACATTTACATTTCATACATTTTAACATATTTTCACAAATAAATAAATGAAAATTATTTATTTATTTAATCTATTTAAATAAATGAAATTAATTAATTATTTTATTTATTTAAATTATACACTAATCACATAAGTAGAATTTCTAAACATATATTTACATCCATATATTTTAACATATTTTCACAAATAAATAAATAAAAATTATTTATTTATTTAATCTATTTAAATAAATAAGATTATTTATTTATTTTATTTATTTAAATTAAACACCATCTACATGAACCAAAGTTCATTTTCTAAACATGAATATATATTTACATGATATATATTTTAGCATATTTTTCACAATTTAATAAATAAAATTATTTAGTTATTTTATTTAAATCCAATCATACGTCAGTGACTATTAAGATTATACATATACCTTGAACTCATAATACACATTAAATTCATATTTAAACATAGTATACCTTTACATAGAACAACACAAATCTATTTGTACCAACCCACACACATCAAAACCTGTCGAACCCTAGACTTAGACATAGACTTTTGTACACACTATTAACGCAATACACATTATACACTAGGTTAACGTGGTGGGTTACAAGGATCATTTTGCCACATAGACTCGTGTGCTAGCTACACTCTTGATTCAAGTGAGTTTACATAGCCCCTTTTTTTATTTTGTACTTTTGGGGTGAAACATGATTTACTTTTGAAACTTTTTGCATAGACTTAAATACAATTCAATAGTATGATATTATGTGTTATGTGCTTTATGTTTGAATGCTATGAGTTAAGACTACATATACATGACTTTAGTACAATCATTAACTCCGTACAAGCCAACGGTTAACATTGATAGATCTATTGTGTCTGACAAACCCACCCGGTTAGGGTGTTTGTTACCGACTTTACATTAGGGTAACATGCGTGTTATGCCTCAGTCACAAGGTTTGATTGTACACACTTAGTTTAACTATAGATTCTCCATAAATGCCTTATACACGTGTATCGTATGAATTGTATAAAACACTTTAAACTTGGTTGTGTGTCAAAACCTATGTATGCTCACCAACTTTTTAGTTGACCTTGTTTTCATCATGTTTCAGGTACTAATGCTTGAGAATAAGTGCAAGATGCTTCACTTAGGACCGATGACCTTGAATTTAAATTAATGAAACTATTTATGTATTTCCATTTTCTTTGAAACGTCGGATTTATGTTTATTTGTGACATGAAATTGGATGTTTAATTATTTAAACTTTAGCAATTCCGCCGTCGGTTGGGGTGTGACATTGTTCATATTCATACTTTTTGTATTCAGTGTTGGTTGGAGTTTCTTGTTCAGCATCTTCAATTGTTTTTCCACTTCCACCAACACCACCAGTACCATCACTATTATCATCGTCATCTGAAGAATTGTTATCATCTTTTCTTTCACCAGTGATCACCACTTCTTCATCATCTTCTTCTTCTTCCTTCTCTATCTCTTCTTGGTTCTGATCAATTTTCTCCAATCCTTCACCTTCATCATTGAGAAGCATATCAACATCAAATAACATGTTGTCTTCATACATAGTTGCTTCAAAAAATGGAGTTTGAACTTGTTCACTAGTAGAAGGAATTAGTTCAGTGGTAGCTGGACTATGAACCTATTCAACATTCTCTGCTAGGTCTGTACCAATTTGAACACCTGTAAGAGCTATTAAATCCTGTACCATCTTCTGAAGTTGATCAATCTGTTGCTGCTGTTGAGCTATTACACCCTTTTGTTTAGTACTTTCACTTTTCAACTCTCTGATCTCTCCGGAATTAGTAGCTTCTCTACTTTGCAAGTTTGAGATCTGAGTCTTCAATTGACTAACAACATCTGCAGTTTCCCTGGTTGCATAGTTAAGAAACTCTTCATCATCCAACTCATAACCTCTAGATCTTTTGGACTTATGCTTCTCTAGTACCTCTTTAGCTTTACCCTTGCCTTTATCAAGTCTTGTTGTAGTTTTCTTTTTCTTCTGTAATTCTGGATCAGTAAATACAATACCCTTAGACGGAGGAGGTCTAGAAGGTACGGTCTTTGTTTGTTCAAGTTCTTTTCTTTTCTTTGATGGGGTTATTGCTGTGGCAATTAACTGTTCATCATTAATTTCTAACACTTCAGTGTTCACACTTAAGACATCGTCAGCTTCAGCAATAAATTCTTCTGTGTGACTCAGTAATGGTTTAGTAACTTCTTCATTTACTTGAGAAACTTTGTTTTCTTCAAAAATTATATCATGTTCTTCAACTTGAACTTGACCTTCCTGTTGAATAACATTTACTTGACCACCACCATGACCTTGATCATTATCATTTCCCTGATCATTATTCTGCACTTGGTCAGTTTCATCATTGGCACTATCAACTCCATCTTCTATATCTTCTGCCATTAAGTCATTGATTTCATCTTCAATAGTAAAATCTGGATCAAGATTTTCTTCAAGCATATTAGGAAATAGTGGTGTCACGGTACCACTAAATTTGCTTGTCTTCCTCACATTATTCATGCTGCTGAAGATTACTTCTTTCATTGAATCCAAAGGCAGTTCAACTCCATCGTTTTCTAGATTCGACAGCAGTGTATTAATAATCATTTGTACAAATCTTGGGTACATTAGAAACTTGTAGTTTTTCCTTGGTCCCACGAAGTTACTAATCATTGCCTCGAATATCATTCTTGAAAAATTGAATCTTCTATGAGTTGCCAGACACACCAACGCTTTGCTGAATACTTCACCTATTTGATCAAAAGCAGATGTTCTGGGACTCATGCAATGAATTAATACGTGGACAAGGTATCTCCATTGTTTTGCAAACATAGTTATGGTCACCTGTCTTCTTAGAAACGTTCCTTCATATCCCATACTCAGAATTATCCCTGAGATTGCAATGTGATTGATTTTGCAAGGAAAATCAGCTACATCTCTGAAGTTCAGCACCTCTCTAATCACTTGCACAGTTACTTTAATCTTGTTTCCTCCCACTGAGCTTTCAATCCAGATTTCTTTATTCACATTCTTATACTCCACGTTGTCCCAAAACTCTCTAACATGTTTTTCAAATACACGAACTTGTGTAGATATTGCAGTGTTAATTATTGACTTGGTTAGAAATCACACAATTTCTTCATAACCCCGTGCTTTCTTTGTACTCGTTGTTAAACATGCACAGATGCTGTGCTTAGGCTCAAATTTTAATCTGTTCATGTCTATAACAAGAAACAACAAGTTAGATAATTTCTGAAAAAATCTTTCAACTTTTGATATTTCGATCGAAAACGTCATTATATATACAACCTTTTTTGATCGAAAACATTTAAAACCACTCTTGAAAATTACCTTGAACATTTCGATCGGAAACTCTTCAGAATTTTACCTTTTCGATCGAAAACTCCTAGTACTTTACTTTTTCGATTAAAACAAACATTTGAATTTTATCATTACAACTTTTCGATCAAAAACTTTCATTTATAGAGAAAAACTAAACATTTTCTTTTCGATCAAAAACTAATGAACCAAAAACCACTTCTTTTCAATCGAAAACTTTCAATAATAAATCAATTAACTTTTCGATCGAAAACACTTTTCGATCTATTCAAATTACTTTTCGATCCATTCATCTAAGATTTCGGGCAATTCAAATATTAAAAAATTCAACCGTAAACTAAGGCTTTTGATCTAACCTATCAACCTCTATGAATCACGAGAACATACCTGGATGATCAAAAAACACTGAGAATCTAGATGACGTCACGATCGACACTTTTTCGTACGAAACTTCAACACTTGTAAAACATGATGAATTTTGAAGCAATACGGTCTCGAGAAGATACGAGTGGGAAAAATCTTTTCAATCAAAAAATTTGAATATATAGACTTTTCAAATCTTGACCGAAAACTGTTTCACATGATATATTTTCGGTCAAGAGATTTCGACCGAAAACTCCAAACATGATAAATTTTGAAAATTTTCCAACCAACCCCCCCCCCCCCTTTTTAAGTCCATTTTGACATCATTAAGATCTGTTCCAATTTTTTAATAATTTTAACAATCACAATCATAACCAGGTAAGAATACACACTTGCACACTAATAATTTTTTTTGTTTTTTTTAATGAACTGAAATGACATAGGATCATAAATGTATATTGTCTTAACTACACTGCATATCAAATTAGGATTTAAACAGTTCAACCTTGATTGCCAGTATAATTTTCAGCTTAAACTCAAACATCATATTTCAGCAGATACTGTGTGACATTTAAGGTAAGATTTATCAGTACAAAGTGTATCCAAACAATGAGATGGATTAAGCCAATACGCAACACAAAGTTTCACCAAAGCATAATCCAATCACCAGCATGACGGTAGCATTTTTAGCACAGGAAAATAATCCAAATGGATTTGATGTGAATCCTTTTGATTCATATATATTGGTTTATGATGGAACGAACACTGAATCAGTTTGATTCATATGAGATTCAGGTATGCGGATATCCATAGGGTATTTGGATATGTCAATTGAAATCACGAATGATTCAAAGGGCGAGACAGACTGAATTTCTGATTTCCATCCGAGATTTCCACCAGAACCATCAGCTGTATAAAAATGTTTAACTCTAAATCGTATATTTGACGAGTATAGTCAATAGAGTAAACAAATTATGCTAAAAACCCATCAAAATCCTGGTCTCATGGTATGAATGGATTTACTTAGCATTCGAAGAATGAAAGTACCGATATTCGATGAGGATAACACTAAGATTGCGAGTTAGTTAATCACACAAATATCGCCTAATTTACATGTGTAGAGTCTACCAGCATATCAAAAATTGTAATCGATGTAACTATCATATCTAATTCATGCATAAGCTCAGCACACACTTGTACTATCATTTCCTATATATACGTCATTCAGATACACAAATTTTCTTCTTATTTTATTCTCCCCCTAAAATTGTGATGACTTTATTTACTATTTATATCACTTATGAGAACAAACATTCATTAAGCTAACACACATATAAAGCGTACACAACACAATTTTAATATTTAAAAGAAAATCTTTTTGAGGAACAGATTTCTAAGGTCTTTCAGTTCAAAAATGGACTATTTATTATTCAAAAAAAAACTTTTTATTTATTTATTTATTTATTATTTTTTTTATTATTTTTTATTTTTTAAAAAGAAATCATCCCCAGCATCTCAACCAAAGAGTTAAACCGATCCGTTGAAAAAGCTTTTGTAAAAATATCGGCTTTTTGCTCTAAAGTATCGACATGGACCACTTTAATCAGCCCATTCTCAAAACAGTCAAATGAAATGTAACATGATCGCAATGTGCTTTGTTTTGGAATGCTGAATGGGATTTTTTACTATTCCGAGCACTGCCTCGTTGTCACAATAAATCGGAGTTTCCAGGAAATTTACTCCAAAATCTAATGTTATGAGTTCATTTGACACTGTTCCTTGACCAGTTATTTTTCCTCCCTTTTTATCTCTAGCAAATGCAACAAAACCTCCATCAAAAGTTCGAAAATTTTCCAGAATTTTTCTTTGTCCAGCCATGTGCCTTGAGCAACCGCTATCAACATGCCAAGCATTATTAATAGTCCTCCCGGTTAAACTCTGCACATTCAAGACAAAATTAATGATAAACAGGTACCCAAATCATCTTTGACTCGGGCTAACTTTTACCTTTTACAGTCTTAATATCTTGTTCTTTCAATTTTATTAATTTTGTATTTTTTCTTTATTCCAACCATATGTGAAGACTGTTCATTTTTAACTTTCCAAACATAACCAACATTTTTCGCATATTTCATAGTAATTTTTTCTTTAGCAAAATAGATTGGTTGGTTAAATTTCTTCACATATTGTGAACCTTTTGGGACATGTTTATCCTCAAACTCTGGTAGCACATAATCACGGCAAACATTAGAATATAAAGCATGACAATTTCTGGAAAGCAAGTAATCACGATTGTATCTTTGTATCACTCCGGACTCTGACACACTGTCATTCTCAGACGCTCGCTTGAAATGCCGAATAACGTTGTTCTTAACTTTCTCTTTGTTCTTTGTGAACCTTGACTCACTAGAGTTGTGTTAGCAATTTCTCGCAAAATGACCAACCTGACCACACACAAAGCAATTGTAGCTCTTAGGCTTTGACTTTGACTTTGAACATACTTCACTCTTTAGGCCACAACTTTTCTTTCTTAATTGTTCTTTGATTTGAATAGACTTATCTTTGACATCAATGGTTTTGCCTTTGACACCAAGACTTTCTTTGGACATTTGTTGGTATACTCACTTTAACTTTAACAACTTTATTGTTCTCTGTCTCACTGGTAAGAATATGATTCTCTGGTGCTATAACATTATTTTTCTTTGGTCTCTCACTTGACAAATCATACTCTTGAATCAGAGGATTTCCAAACTCATTTAAGACCACATCACCAACTAGACTAGAGAGTTTATTAAGTGGGTCATAATCTCTAGCTATATGCACCACTTTATCAAAGAAAGTTGATGTTGATGACGGTCACACCCCCAAATTCAACTAACGGAGTTTTACCGTTTGGGAAGTGACGAACCAGGATCTCAGACATTAGTTACTTTGAACGACTCTACATGGGACTCAAAATGAAAATATCATAATAATCAGAGTTTCAATGCGGAAGCGTAAAGAAAGTAAATGCGCAAAACACACGCGCCCAAAACCAAAGTCCAAAAGTCCAAAAGTCCAAAACGTCCAACCAAACCAAATAAAATAAAAAATAATCCAAACAAGTATAAATAAGTCATAATCAAAATAGTTGAATCCCATGCATGCCCTAATGTGCACCTGTGTCTTATCTTAGCGACCTGAGAAAACATGTAAGAAAATATGTCAACACGAGGTTGGTGAGTTCACAGGTTTCAATATATGTAAATAAGCGTTTACCAGATTTATGTTCATTCAGTATGTATCTATAGGTAGCTAACCTATGCTCATGTTTAACTTAAGCGCTCGCAACCGAAGCTGACTGTTTGATTATTGCCTCCTGCCAGATCTATCAACACTGGCGGTGTGAGTAGGCTAACATTTCACCCGTTCGATCTCTAATCGAGTTAGCGCGACTAACACGGGTGGGTTTTGCCAAACGACCTTCTGTTTGAAAGACTTGTGTTTCTTGATACAACAATCTCTTGATAAATGACCATGCTTTCCACAGCTGAAACATTTCTTCAAAGCAGGACATGGTCTTTGATAAGGCCCCTTTCGAGATTCTGACTTGTCTTTAGACTTCTGTTCTACAACTTTTGACATTTCTACTCCCTCTTTAACAAACATGAGCGGAGTAAATTTATTTGAAACGAATGGGATGGCATTTGCATTAAGTGGACTGCATTTCTTGAACCCTAAGCCGCCCTTATTGTCAAAATAATCCACACATTCTTGATTTTCTTCAGATTTGTCACTGACGCAATCATCATCAGAAGTAAGATCATTTGGAATCTTCAATTCAACTTTATTTTATTTGGAATTTCTCTTTGGCTCTAACAAAGGATAAACATTAGGCACAAATGGCTCTGGAATGTATGGTTAAGGCATATGTGAATAAAATCCACTTGTAGTAAATGGAGGATGAACACTTTTGTATCCAATCTCGCTATTCACTTTATCATTAACTTGAGCCTCAATGTTTTCATCAGTGCTTTTATATCCAAGACCAGACTTTACTTTGTCATGCATTAACAACTTTCCCAGAAATGTTTATTTTATTAACTTTGATTGCTGTATTGGCAACTTTCTCAATCTTTTCTGTCAACAATTTCTTTTCTGTTTCTCTTTTCTCAATCAACAGTTGAATTTCATAATTTTTTCTCTTTAACTGAAGCTTCACATGAGAATTTTCTTTGACACAGTCATCAATCTTTCTTTTATACTCTTTCTCGCGATCTTTTAGAATCTTGTTTGTAGTATGTCCATGATTCAAGGCCTCCATCAGAAGTTGATTTCGATTCTTGTAATCAGCAATTTTTTTAAAACACTCCACAGAACACATGATTTCGTTGAGCAGTTCAGAATAAGCTTTAAGTTCATGTGACTCTTTCACTGCTTCAGCAACCAAATCGGATTCTATACGTTTACAGTTTCCTTGAAAATCATAACCATATCCTCCTTTGATCACTATTCTTTTCTGATCAGCTTTGAGTGCATACAATTATAGCTTTGCACACAAATCCTCTAATGAGTTAAACTGTAATCCTTTATTTATGATATTAAGTTTATAAATCTCCCATTCCTGTGGTTAAGCATTGAGAAATTTATCCGTGACTTCTGATTTTTCGTATTCAAGATCAACCTCCTTTAGATCATTGATCAATTTCACATATCTGTGATACTGTTCAGTCAAAGATTCTCCTTCTGCGCGTGTGAATACTTAATATCTTTTCTTTAATTGGTCTTGTCTGGCTTTTTCTTTCACATCTTCCTTAGACAGATCTGGATGAACATACCCCAATCAATTTACAAAGACCTTATGCACAATCCCTTCGTCAGCCATTGAAAATCCTTTTTTATATATATATATTTTTTTAACTATCTCATTTTTTCAAAATCAGCGCCAAGCATAGCTCCGAACATCCTCCAAAAATTTTGAACAAGAATGTTTTTCCCGCCAAAAAACTTTTTTTTTCTCCCACACTTTTCAACCGAAAACTTTGAGAATTCGGGCAGGACTTTTCGACCGAAAAGTAAGATTTCGATCAGGAGGGATTTCAGACAAAATTTGAGATTTCGTTCAAAGGATTTTGATCAGACTTTTCGATCGAAAAACTTGTAGAGCAGACTTTTTGACCGAAAAACTTGTAGAGAAGACTTTTCGACCGAAAACCCTTGAGATGAGACTTTTCGACCGAAAACTTGAGATGAGACTTTTCGACCAAAAAGTCAAGATTTCGACCCCTTCAACAGAGATTTCAGGCGATTCAACTGAAACTCGAAAAATTTCGACCTGCAACTTCCGAACCTCAAATTAAGCCCCGAAAATCATCCCAAACTCCATCTTCACTGTTTTGCATGCTAAATACTAAAAATAGCACTGAAAACGATCCAATTTGATGACTTTTGAATCATGAAAAGTTGAAAACTAAAAAAAAATTCAAACTTGCGTGAATCTGCTTGAATCTCCCAGAACCGAGCATCGAAAGCTCTGATACCACTTGTGAATCCCTCAGATCTGCTGATATTCAAGGATAAAGTCTTCAATCACTCTCTGAATTGGCGGAAACAATTCAGAAATCAAATCCACACCAAAATGAACAAATCAAAGATGAGCAATCTCGATACTATCAATCACACCAAATGCATATTTCATGATGATTATCTTCGTTAATCAAGTAATGTAATCAAGTATTAATAGCAGAAACACACAAATATTCTTTTGATTAAATTGTAAATTTCACAGTACAAAATGAGAAAGTTACTTGAAATACAAAAGACACAACTATTTATACTAGAGAGTTTTCGATCGAAATCTTCTTGATCGAAAAATGTTTTCGACCGAAAACATTTTCCGACCGAAAACTCTGAAGTTGATACTTCTAAAACCTAATTGATTTCTATGGACTATTAGGTTCCAACATTCCTCATAACCATATTTGGGTGGAGGTTAACGAAGTCCACCCATAATATCGTTATAAACATTTTGGTATTCTGGAGGAGCTTGAAAATAGGTTTCAAAAGGACCATGATAGACTGGTTCAGGAAACATATACGGATCATACAGAACTGGAGTTTCAGATTGTTCAGATACAGAATGATAAGATTCTTCTTCGGTCGACATGTTCTGATGGGCTTGACTAGAGTCAGCCTCATCATTTCCTTGCTGTAATGGGACTTCATTGTTCCAATTACAACAGATCCAGCTTCCATCCATTGGCTTGAAGTATCATGGGACATGGGATGGTATTCAGGAGTGATGTTATCCGGAAGGATAGCAAATGGATCGTTGTTATAGTGTGGAGAAGAAATGGGATTCATTTGTGAACCCAATGGGTGATATTCAAGTGATTCTTGCTTTATTGGACGATTGGGATCATAATAAACAGGTACAGAGTTATCTCCAGACATCTGCAACTTAAAGTTATTAATGCTTATCTTATTCTTTTGGTCAAGACTTAGATACTAAGGCCAGTATCCTTATCTTAACTAAAGCTCTACAAGGATGGTTATCTTCCCAGAGCAGTACCTCCAACAGAGATGTTCCTAGGAAAGAACGACGGGTCTAGGAGATATTTATACACCACTCTTTCCTTAGACAGAACACTCCGTTCGTCAAATAACTACATACCGGTCAGAAGGTTACCTTGTTTCCTTATCTTAATTTTTTAAAGCATCATATAACTTATGGTTGAAGCTTATATACTAATTGCAAGCATCTAATTCGCTAAAACCTGTGGCTCTAATACAAACCATGTCACACCCCGCCTCAGGCACCCCCTGGACGTGTGCGACACCGATTGGTACCTGCTTTGATTTTAGAGTTTTGATAAAACACAACGGAAGTCTTTTCATAAGGATCGTTTCAACATTTGTATCAACCTCGAGGGTTGTATTTGTAAATATCAAGACTTAGTTGGAAAATAAAAGCCTTGTATTTATTTCATAAACACAGGGAATTAAATACCCTTTTTCATTTGATTACAAAACAGAGTTTGACACCAAATACGTCTCTTATCTCTTTTGGACAAGTTCAAGCCACGGGAAATAGTACTATCCAAGGTTGATCAATTCATTGGTCCTATTTCCTCTTTTATCTTTTAGGATTTCCTATGCACGAGACCTGAGAATCCAACGTGCAAGTTATCCTTTCTCAATATTCATTCCTAGGTCAGATCTTATGTCTGCTCGTATCCCCTTTTTTCTTTTCTTTTTATTCATTTCCTGAAAATATTTTGAAAATGAAACGTCAGCGCGAACACCGGTGAATACAATTATCTTGACAGTAAAATCATTTAGCACAAACAAGTATTAATTTTATAATCATAACTTTTTATTCAACCTACACACTCAGCAGGCCCAACCTTTGTTTGGCCATTTTTGTAAATGTAAATGTTTTTACACAAGTTTTGAAAGAGATAAAGTATTCAACTTGATTATAGGAATGAGCCTCTAAGATTATAAAGCTAGCTTCTTAACTTCATTCTTCTAGCGTATCAGCACTTCTAAGAGCGTTTCTTCTTAAACTGAGTGCTAAAAAGAGCGGGAGTTGGACCGGGATCGTCGTAAGTAGGCTAGGGGACCTCCTGGAATAAGTTTTGAGAGTTGGATTTGAGTTTTGGATGAAGAAAATCGAATAAGATCTTCCAACTATTTATAGGCTGAAATCGGGGTCCATGTGGGACCGATATGAGAGGGATGTCGTTCCGACATCCAACCACGCCCACGTCAGCCCTAGATGTCAACATCTGATTAGATCGCACATATTTTTGGTGCATGCCAGACCGTTATGTGGTCAAGTCGGTCCGACATCATGACACGCGTCAGATTTTAGGGCTGAGTCATTGGACACGTGGCATCACCACAAATTGCGGCTGAGAGGAGGTTGTCGGACCGCTATGTATTGATGTCGGTCCGATAACCTACTCAATGTTTAAATTCTATGTGAATAGATGTCGGTCCGATTTCTTATCATTTTTAGCTTCGGACCGATATGAAAAGATGTCGGTCCGATGTCTAACCTTAGTTCGCTTCGGACAGATATGAAAGAGATATCGGTCCGATATCTAACTATTTTTCTTAAATTTTCATTTTAACCCTAGACTTTGGTACTTTCGATACACAAGTCCTTATAGGTTATAACCTTGGCATTTTTTAGACATTTTTGTGGCAGGTGTTACATCCTCCCCACCTTGTTTTAAATCTCGTCTTCGAGATTATTCGAACAAGTGATGATATTTCTTTTTCATTTCTGACTCCGGTTCCCATGTGTATTCAGGTCCATGTTGGAGTTTCATTTCACTTTTAAAATCATCAATTTATTTCTTTTCAATTTCTTTTCCTGCCAGTCCTCGATACACAAGTCCTTATTGGTTATAACCTTGGAATTTCTTGGACATTTTTGTGGCAAGTGTTACAAATGATGCTTATGAAATTCTCATGAATAAAAGTGTTTCGAAAGAAAATAATGGTCTAATTATTTTGTAATTAAACCAAGGCTTAAATATTAAATAGTTTGATGACGTGGACAAAACTAAGTTTTTTTGAAATAAAATGTTTCTAATTGGATAATTAATCAAAACATAATTAGTTATTAAATAAAAGAATAAATTATGTGTTAAAGTTTCATAAAAACAAATTGTATAAAAGAGTAATTAAATAAGTGGATAAGTAAATCATTGAAAATACTTACATGAAGGGATAAATAAATTCTTCCATTTATTTAGTTTGATTTCTATGGTAAATAAAAATAAACTTCTAATTAATTAATAATTAAATCAAAATTAATTATTGATTAAAGTATATAACAAAAATAATCATAGCTATTTTATAATTATAAATTATAAGCCAAGGAAAATAAGTGAATAATTTGTTTAGAGTACATATATTAAATAACTAAGTTTTATTAGGTTTTAGACCCAATAATATTAATAAAAATGGTTTCCTTGATAATTTCATAATTCGAGTTCATAACATTGATCAACGTGATAAAGGGTTTATAAAAATTATTTTTATAAAAGAAATGGGGGTTGAAAAACGGTTTAAAAAAATAAATGTTGGCTCAAGGACTTGAACCCGGGTCCTTTCTTGAGAACTCATGCTCACTAACCGCTGGACCAAGGAATTCGTTTGTGTAATGGAGTGGTTCCCAATTGTATTAATGGACTATCCAGAGGGGACCGGGTTTCAGGGCTAAACCACGCACAAAAAGGAAAAGGTGTGGGGCTGGGTTTCGAACCCGCGACCTTATCTGCAAGAGTGATGAGCTTTACCGGTGGATCAGGGCATATGCCTTGACAAAAGGCTGATGCGCTTAACTTTTAATAAACAATCCCAAACCTATCTTCTTCCCCAATCATCCCGAATGCAAACCCTAGCCCCTCAATGACTCCGATCGGTCACTAATTTGCACTCAAAACCATAGGGCTTTTGATCTAGGAATCAAAACGAGTAGGAGAGTGGTCGTATTACCTAAAATGATAGGGTGAGATCGATAGGGGCCGCAGGCTTTTTGTTCTTCGTATTGGATCAAGCTCTAAAGATGTTATGCGTCGGATTTGAGAGTTCAGGGAGTTCCAAGGTGGGTTCACGAAGGTATTAGACTCATTTATAGATTCCAATTTCATTATAATTACGCGAATTGATTGGGATTTGATGTTGTGACGGTTTCGGGAGGAAATCAAATCCAAATCGTTGTTTTGATTAAATTGAGTCGTTAATATCATTTGAAACAGTCGTTACAACGTCTTGACACAATCACAACGAGTTAAAGCTCAAGAAAACACGATTATTGTATCTGATTTGGCGTCAGCTGACTTTCTCAAAGTCAAAGTCGGGCAAGGGTGTCCAGGGTTAAATTTGATGAAAAAAGGGGGGTCAAATGATAAGGTAAGGGGGTTCAAACCAGATTTGGGGGTTCAGTTGTTAGTGGAAAGGGTTCAAGGCTCAATTTAAATCCGTTTTTATTTGTTTTTAATTCATTTTTATTCATTTCAAATGTTTATAAAAATATTTTATAAATTTTATAAAAACTCTAATTATTATTGGTTAGATTATTAATACATATAAAGGAGTAAATTTCATTTTTATAAAATTACAAAATGATTTATTTAACAAAAATCATATATATATATATATATATATATATTTACATATTTATTCATAAAATAAATATATTTATGTATTTTAAAGGATGTAAATACATGATTTAAGCTGATAAGTTTTATTTTTATAAAATTAAAATTGTATACTAGATTTATTTAGTATAATCAAATATATATGATTACATATGTATTTCACAATCAACTACATATATATAGCTTAGAACCCGTGTAATACACACGGGGTGAAAAATATCAATACATAAAATTCTTAAATTTTTATGCATATATTTTAAAGCTGTAAAAATGTATTACTTATACTAAAGATATAACACAAAATTCAAAATATATAAAAATTAATATATAATTGGATTTCGAAAATACGTTAATTACTATTTAATGTAATTTGAATTTCATTTACTATTTGATTAAAAATAAAAGTTACATAATTATATTTCAAAATTTCTTATAATAAGGTATAATTTAAAAATAAATATGTTTTATTAGTATAATTAGTATTTTTCTTTAAAAATATATTATTATTATTAAAAAATAGAGGTGTATTTAATAGGAGAGAGAGGGGGAAAAAAATGATGAGAATGAATATGAAGGCGACACGTGGCATGAAAAAGCCTTTATTTATTATATAGTATAGATATAGATATATATTCATGTGTCATATATAATAGAGGTATAATATGTAAATGCAAAGTTGAAAATTTTTGAATTTATACACGATAAAAATAATAATTAATGTGGTAGGTACGAGATTGAAATTAAGTGTCATTATTGTTTAAAATAAAATAAAATAAAATAATAGCAGAAAATTATGGATGTTACAGCTGACATGTCCACCAGATTCTTTTGAAGTTATGGTATCATAGACGATAGCATCAAGCAAGAGACCTTGATAGAGCCATCAACATGCTTATCCTAGGTCTTACGGGCTTGGCCTGTAGCAACAGCCGGTTCTTCTAGGATTGGTTCTTCGAGAACATACAGTTTGCTCTCAGCCTTGATAAAAATTGTCAAGTTTCGGTATCAGTCCATGAAGTTGGAGTTGTCAAGCCTATCCTTCTTAATGATAGATTTTAGGGAGAATGAGGAATTTGTATTAAATTCGTTAGACATCTACAAAATTCAAAATAAATGTTTTAGTATTTTCATGCATAATTTCCTAATTAAAATTTTATGATCTAATTGCAAAATTATATTATTTGGAATGAGATCTCGATTCCCCATGTCTCAGTGAATGGTTGAGCACTCTTCACTGGCATAGCTAGACAGGTAGCTAATGATTACCAATTGTATCGACTATACAACTCTCGATTTGAGGTGCATGACGAGTAATGTCAAGCTTTGGATACGTTTTCCTCAACTGCGTTCACTTGAACTTCTTAAGTGATATAGGTCCTTCAATTATAACTGTAAATCCGGCTTAAGTAACTCGGGAATCACGGTTCTACCTTCAACCAAAACCGTAGGGCCTGATGAAGGGTAATTCACTAACATCGGGGGTTCAGATAGATTAGTTGAAGTGTTATAATTTAGGGTGGCGCAAAAATATCAATTTAATATTTTTTTGGGATTTCTTTAATGTTTTTAAATATTACCGTTTCGGGTCAAAAACATTTTGGTCTACGAGTAGCATGATACAAGTCGCGCAATTTATTAAACCGTTTTTACAAGTTTTAGTTTGTGAAACACCTTTCAACACTCGACACGATCCAATTTCAAATACCTTATTTAATCTAAATTGGTCATTCGTCGCGAACCGATTTTAAAATAATCAACTCTTTTAATTAAATTAAAATTGTTTTAAATAAAACTGTTAAATTTAAAACGTGTTTTTACTTTTAAATAAAACACCTTTTTATTTAATTACCTTTCCGAGAAAAATAAACAATTTAATTATCTCGTCGTTTTAAAAATGTGTCTAAAGTTTTATATAAAAATTGCGGTTTAATTATTATCCTAAATAATTATATCACAACCACAAAAATAAATAAAACATAGAACCTAGCAACTAGGAAAAATGTCCGGTTTCGTTCGAGCCATCAAACGAAAACCGGACTGGTCTAAGGGATAACAAAATCAACAAATCTGCTATCTCACACTTAGTCCAAGATCTTCATCTTTAATCCTGTTATTGTCTACCTTGGTCTTCTAATCTTCGTCTCTTTAGGATTACAATATTTATTTACAGATACATTAAAATAAATAAATAAATAAAAATAAACCTAACTATTACATCGGGGTTCCAAATAACCTATAAAATACAAAGATAAACAACCAATCACAAACAATACAACCACAGGTCTCTAGTGCTCGATTTAATCAACACAATAACAATAAACGAAAAGGGCTCTATCTTTTGTCAAACAATAGATTTGACAAATAAAACAATAGATCGATATATATAAAAAAATATGTCTAAACGCGCGTAAAGGTGGCTCTGATACCACTGTTGGGAATCAAGCACCAGTTTTTAACTTTTAAAAACAATAATTATTTAAACCTTTTAAATAAATAAACAAACCTGATATATTTTAGCGGAAGCGATTTAATGGTATAACAAACAGATCAGATATGGATTCCTTTCAGTGATCCGATTACATACGTATATACAATATAATATAAACCAACCATATGGTGTTCTAGGAATATACCTTTGACGATAACCAGATCATAACACCTTAGTACAACGAACGTCACGCTAGATGACACGTACATGAAATCTTGCAGCAAAACGTCACACGGTTGTGCAAGGGGGAGGCCGATCACGACGGCGGTGATGCGACGGTGTCGGTGGTGGTCTGGCTGGGCTGCGACGTCGGCAGCGGCGGCCGAAAATCGCAAGGAGGGGGAGGGGTTTTTCGAAAACCCTTGGTGGCTAAGCAACTTCAATTAGGTTTTAGGGTTTAAGTTAATGTTATATTTATAAACCTGCAACTTAGAAACTGACCTCTAAGATATTAACAGTTAATACCCAACTACTAATTAACTGTTTAATTATTAACCTTTGTATTTTACTAGTTACTAATAATCAGTAAAAATGTATTCTTTAAATGTTTAACAGATTAAACATTTATCCTCGTAAATAATTAATTAATCAGATAATTAATTATCTCAATCTCCGATAAATATTTCTCTAAATATTTATTTACCGTTTAATAAATCCGTCTTTCGTGAATAATATTTAACAATTAAATATTATATATTTGTTCGTTGCCTAAGGTGTAACTTTTTGGATCGTACCTCGTTAGTAACACCGACTTAATTGACGATCGTACATTATATATACAACAATAAACACTGCTATCTACCAGGTATCCATCGCCGACAGCTAAACGAAAGTATCTAAATGAAGGGGTGTTAGGAGGGCTACAAGGGTACCCTCGATGAGGTTTTTATTTATATGATGAGCCCTCTCTCCCCCATGAGTTGTTTTGTTCACCTCAATGGCCTCTGATGGGGCCGACCTCTTCATCTCCTCCATATTATAGCTACATTCGCCTCTGTGTTAGCACGGGTTGGTCACGCTGGTGGTTTTTAAGTAGGAGTTCATCATTTTGCCCCGTGGCCCAGAAGACATGATATGAGCTCCAAATATGTATGATACCACGTACTTAGTATTGTTGCGATGGGAGCATGTTAGAAGTGTGAAACCGGAGAACCTCTTTTCTAACATGTAAGCATTAGGGATATTCTCTCCGTATTATTTCAATTCAGAGGTAACGTGGATATGATAGCGAAGTTGTACTCGCTAAATGTCTTAAAATTTTGTAATTACGGGTGGACAAATTAATAGCGAACTTTTAAGAAGAGTATCAACTTCTGGTGGTCAAACCTATATTTTTTTTTTTAAATTCACCAAATTTTAGCATAATTCTAAATTAAATTTGATTCCCACCGTAAATCTATTCTAGAACTAACTCACCAAAATATACCACCCAATTATTTAAATTTAATGTTACAGAGATTTGACCAAATGGTTTCTAATCATTTTTATTAAGAATTTAATACTAATTCTAAATATATTATTCCTCGGGTGTAACTTATATTTATAATTTTTTTTAAAATTTAATTAAGGCCATTAAATTGATTATGAACAGAGTTGATGGCCTCAAACTACCAACTTTGACCCGCTGAGCTAGGTTATAGATACACTGATACACTTATAAACCGAAAAGAAGAAAACATGTGCATTTCGATGGCTGCGAAGTGCTAACCTATTTAAGTCTTTTTTTTTTGCTGGTTTAAATTATGTATTATTTCTTTAACCTCGTCATCTTGGTTATAACCGGTCACCGAAGTTATTTATTTTAAAACATGCTAGATCAAAAATTTGCAGGAGGGCGTATGTATTCGTACCTGGGTTCGGACTAACAGCCGGTGTTGCTAATGGATGAATTGATCCCGATGTAATGGGATATATGAATCGAGAAGCAGTTGTAACCGGCTAGAGCGGCGTTGGCAGAGAAACCATTGTGTCGGCGGCGGTGGAATCTTGTTGGCGTGTTTCTTCGGATATTATATTGGGCCCTGATTCAAGAAAAGAAAACAGCAATGAAGGAATTTTCATGGCTTTTTCCATCTTTTTCTTTGTGACATTGTGTGAGTTTGTTGAATTCAGTGATTTCACACTAGCTGTGTCACAACCCCGGGCTACCCCTGCCCGGGCGTCGCGAGACAATGCTGGTATCTGAATGAGGTCCCATATATTTGGACAGCGGAAGTCTTTGTTTTTACTTGATGCCTTTTTGTAATGAAATATCATGTAAATAACCTCAAGGGTTAATTCTGTACTTTCTGTCAAAACTTGGGATCCACGTCCCTTTTCATTTCATGATAATAGACATTCAAAAGTCTATTATATAATGTACATCTGCTGAATTAATTTACATAATACAAGCCATTTAAAATGTCTAGGATCTACGTCCGTTCCAACATTTGGTCTTGTATTAGTCTGCCACAGGGATTTAAATATGCCTAAAGATCTTGTCTTTACTGCACCACCCTGAATTTAATGATTTCTTTCACTACCTGTGAAAAACGTTTTGAAAATGAACATCAGCATAAAGCCGGTGAATCACATTTAACTGACACGAAAATGATTTCTAACATAAACCAAATTAAAGCCTTTAAGCACGTTTCTGTATGGTAAATCTACACATTCAGCAGTCTTTTTCACCTGAAGTATATACCACCTACATACACTGGGTTAACTGCCATGGGGTCAACTGGCTGAGCTCTATGTCTCAGACTGATAGCCTATTCCCAGGGTCGTGATGCTAAGAACCTTGTTCTTAGTCTTACATGATACTCAGGAACTCGTCCCTCGTATAATCTGCTAAGGAACCATATCCTCAGTCTTATGATACCCCCTTACATGATCTGTACCCAGCCACGGACCGGACTTTCACCCGTCACATGTATACCATTTGATCAAATCTACGTATGCTTATGGCCTGAATGCTATCACGTAGATTACCCTTATGATTAAAGCATTTAATTTGTTTCATGCCGTTTTCGTAAATAAAATGGTTTTATCGTTTGAAAAGCGTTAAATGTGTTCACCTTGATTTTGATGGCTGGTAGGGTTGTAGGCTTCGGAATTTGAGCAGAACCTCGACACGTTTCTTCCTAGGGAAGACACGATTAACGAGAATATATATGAGAGAATATATATATAATTGCGGCTATATATATATGAATAGTTTTAACGATACCTACTTTGCGGGATTTGGACAGAACTACGGCTTGAGTTGGGTGTCGTAGGATTCTTGAACAGCGCTTCGGGACGTTGTGGAGTTTTGAGAGATCGGGTTTGTGTGAAACGAATGTTTAGAAACTGTACAGAATTTCAATCCCGTTGAAGGCCTTTTATAGGCTGGAATTCCGGTCTCTCGCGTACCGCGAGACTGGCCAAGGAAATCTCTCGCGTACCGCGAGAGGATGAGGTGTCACGAACGGTGCTGAGTCAGCATGACACGTGGCGGCTGGTGGCAAGGGTGAATGACACGTGTTTTCTGGCCCTGACGCGTGTACTATTCCCTCGCGTACCGCGAGGCTTGGTTGGGAATCTTCTCGCGTACCGCGAGAAGGTATAAATCAGGCGTATAAGCAGCTTCTTCGCGTATCGCGGGGCTTTGTCAAAATCTCCCTCGCGTACCGCGAGGGAGTGAAATTTTAAAATTTTCTTTTCTTTTTATTTTGGGTGTTACATCCTCCCCTCCTTTAGAATAATCTCGTCCTCGAGATTCATTGAAAGAGATGTGGATACTTTTTGCGCATTTCTGACTCAAGTTCCCAAGTATATTCTGGGTCACGCCTGGAATCCCATCTTACTTTGACCAACACCAATTGTTTCCGTTTAAGCTTTTTGATTTGTCGGTCTTCAATTTGTAACGGTCGTTCAATGAATTTAAGTTTTTCATTTACTTCCACATCTTGTAAAGGCATAAGCAAGGATTCATCAGCTAAACACTTACGTAGGTTTGATACATGGAATACATCGTGTACCCCACCCATCTCTACTGGTAGTTCAAGCTGATAGGCAACCGATCCGATTCGTTTAATGATTTTGAAAGGTCCAACAAAACGTGGACTTAATTTTCCTTTCTTTCCGAAACGAATAACACCTTTCCAAGGTGAAACTTTTAATAACACCTTGTCACCGATTTGGAATTCTAACGGCTTTCTTCGTTTATCTGCATAACTTTTCTGTCGATCTCGAGCCGTTTTTAAACGTTCACGTATTTGTAATACTTTATCAGTGGTTTCTTGGACTATCTCTGGTCCTGATAACTGATTTTCTCCGATATCTGACCAACATACAGGCGTTCGACATTTTCGTCCGTACAATGCTTCAAATGGTGCGGCCTGAATACTTGTGTGATAACTATTGTTGTAGGAAAATTCCATTAGAGGTAAATGATCATCCCAATTACCTCCAAAGTCTATCACACAGGCTCGGAGCATATCTTCTAGGGTTTGTATGGTTCTTTCGCTCTGCCCATCAGTTTGTGGATGATAAGCAGTGCTAAGATTCAATCGAGTTCCTAGAGCTGTTTGAAAACTTTGCCAGAATCGAGATGTGAAGCGACTATCTCTATCTGACACTATGGATAGAGGCACACCATGTAACGTTACAATTTCATTAACGTAAATTTGCGCCATTTTGTCCATACTCATGGTGTCTTTAATAGGTAGAAAGTGAGCTGATTTGGTTAAACGGTCAATGATAACCCAGATTGCATTATTTCCACGAGTGGTTCGAGGAAGTTTTGTAATAAAGTCCATAGTTATCAATTCCCATTTCCAAACTGGTAATTCTAACTGTTGCAATAATCCAGCTGGCTTTTGGTGTTCGGCTTTGACTTTGGAACAAGTCAAACATTTTGCTATGTAGATAGCAATGTTCTTTTTCATACCAATCCACCAATAACTTTCTTTGAGGTTTTTGTACATTTTATCACTTCCTGGGTGCATGGTGTATTTGGACTTGTGTGCTTCTTCGAGGATTCGCTCTCGAAGATCACCTGTAACTGGTACCCAAATACGTTTATTCATGCGAAGGATATTATCTTCTCCTTTGATCAGTAAATCAAGCATTCCTTTCATTCCTTCTTTTTCAAAGTTACCTTCCTTCAAAGCTAACTCTTGTACCTCTTTTAACTGACTTACAAGATCAATTTGTAGTTCAAGTCTGAGAGAACGTACTCTCTTTGGCTTGACATTTTCTTTTCGGCTCAAGGCATCTGCTACTACATTTGCCTTTCCTTCATGATAACAAATTTCACAATCATAATCATTCAGGATTTCCATCCATCTTCTTTGTCTCATATTTAACTCTTTCTGGCTAAATATGTACTTGAGACTTTTATGATCAGTGTAGATTGTGAACTTAACCCCATAGAGATAGTGTCGCCATAATTTCAAAGCAAAGATTATAGCGCCCAACTCTAGATCGTGGGTTGAGTAGTTTTTTTCTCATGAATTTTCAACTGACGAGATGCATAAGCAATGACTTTCTTGCGTTGCATTAATACGCAACCTAAACCAGTATGTGAGGCGTCGCAGTAAACTACGAAGTCTTCAATACCATCTGGTAAGGATAAGATAGGTGCGTTTGTCAGTTTTTGTTTCAAGGTTTCAAAAGATTCAGATTGTTTGGGTCCCCATTCGTACTTTACAGATTTCCGAGTTAGGGATGTGAGTGGGATTGCTATACGAGAAAAATTTTGAATGAACCGGCGGTAATATCCCGCTAATCCCAGAAAACTACGAATTTCGGTGGGTGACTTGGGAATTTCCCATTTGGATATAGCTTCAATTTTGGAAGGATCTACTTGAATTCCGTTCACGTTGATGACATGACCAAGAAATTGTACTTCTGTTAACCAAAATCCGCATTTGGAAAACTTAGCATATAATTTCTCTTTTCGAAGAAGTTCAAGTATGGTTCGAAGATGAGTTTCGTGTTCAACTTGGGTTTTGGAATAAATAAGTATGTCATCAATAAAAACTATGACAAACTTATCCAAGTAAGGTTTGCAGACACGATTCATCATGTCCATGAATGCGGCAGGAGCATTTGTAAGTCCAAATGGCATAACCGTGAACTCGAAATGTCCATACCGTGTTCGAAATGCAGTTTTCGAGATATCGTTATCATGCACTTTCAACTGATGATAACCTGAACGAAGATCGATCTTTGAAAAATGACAAGCTCCTTGGAGTTGATCGAATAAATCGTCAATCCTTGGGAGTGGGTATCGGTTTTTAATGGTAACTTTATTTAATTCCCGATAATCAATACACATGCGCATTGATCCGTCTTTCTTCTTAACAAAGAGAATTGGAGCTCCCCAGGGTGAAGAACTTGGTTGGATAAAACCTTTCTCAAGAAGTTCATCCAATTGTTTCTTGAGTTCTGCCATTTCTGTGGGTGCCAGTCTGTACGGGGATTTGGCAATTGGAGTTGCACCAGGTACAAGGTTGATTCGAAATTCTACCTCTCGTTCCGGTGGTAATCCAGGCAGTTCTTCAGGAAAAACGTCTGGAAATTCAGATACTACATGTACTGATTCTATCTTCTTCTCCTTTTCCAAGGCAGTAATTGATACCAGACATGCCAGATATCCTTTTCTTAAGCACTTGGTTGCTTTAAGTATGGAGATTATCTGGATAGGTTTTGTGGGTTTATCACCTTGGATAGTTAGAGTTTTGTTTGTTGGTGTAACGAGTTTTACAACTTGTTGATTACAAAGGATTTCGGCTTGATTAGTGGATAACCAATCCATCCCCAAAACAATGTCAAAGCCAGTTATTGACATTGGTAACAATTGTACTGGGATAGTGAAACCAGCCAATGTAATGTAACAATTGTTCAGTGATTGGGATATTTTTATCAAATCACCGTTCGCTGTTTCTACTTCATATGTTTCAGCTAAGGGACTTAAAGGTTTATTTAATAGATTACAAAAATTATAATCTATAAAACTCCGGTTCGCACCTGAGTCAAATAAGACCTTAGCATAAACATTATTAAGAAGAAATGTACCGGTAATTACGTCCGGCGTTCTCTCAGCTTGATTAGCATTCATGACAAAAGCTCGTACGGTCTTTTTGTTTTCTGGAGTGATCTTGGCTCCTGATCCTCCAGCTCTTCCGGTCCTTGCAAACTTAGGGCAATTAGTGCTGATGTGCCCTGGCTCTCCACAATTGAAACAAGTAATCATTCCCTTTCTCTTGAAGCAATTCTCAGTAGTGTGACCTGAGACCTTGCAATGATTACAGAATGGAGTTTCAAAAACACACTTTCCACTATGCCTGCGTCCGCATGTTTTGCATGATGGATTGTTAAATGGTAACCCCTTTTGCCCAAAGTTCTTGCTAAATCTTTTGGCCTCGGGTTTTGATTTTATAGAGGATTCGACTTTCTTCTTTTCCTCTATATTTCTGATTAGTCCAGCCGTCATGGTACCGGTCAATTCTACGGTAGACTCAATGGTTTTTGGTGAGACAACCTTCACCAAATCACGGATCTCTGGAACTAAGCCATAAATATATCGAGTTATGAGAACCGACTCGGGTTTAGCCAGGTGAGGTGCCAAACGGGCATATTCAAAAAAATTGGTAGTATACTCTCGATCATTGGTACCCACCATTCGGTGCTCCAGAAATTTTCTTTCAGCTTGTTCTTTTTCAGTCTTGGGGCAAAATTTCTTTTTCACCTTTGCCCGAAATTCTTTCCAATCCATGGCATTGGTCTTTCTCCTCCCTTTGGCAGAAATGATTGAATTCCACCATTCCAACGCTTCATTTTTGAAGGAGTTTGAAGCATACAGTACTTGATCTTTCTTAGCACACTTGCTAATTGCTATTACTGACTCCATCTTCTCTAGCCAGTGAAGAGTAGCAATACCGCCTTCGGTGCCCTTAAATTCATAAGGTTTACAGTCCTGAAAGGTTTTATAAGAACACCCTTTGTGTCTATACCTTTTTGTTTCATTCTCTTCTTCTGAGCTCTCACTACTTAAATTTAAGGATTCTTCAGATCCAGAATACTTATTGCTTGATGTTCTGGACCTTTTCGAAGTTTGAGGTTTACGAGAGCTTGCTACTTGCTCTGTGTGGGTTTTCGAAGGGTTTTCCATTCTTTTTGAAGGAAGAGTTACGTGGCTTGGAGTTTTGATGTTTTCTTGTACTTCCTTTATTATGGCAGGAAGCATTTCTTTAATGCTTTGTTTGACCAGTTGTTGCAATTCTGGTTGTTGAGTAGCTATTTCAGGATTATTATTAACTTCTTTTCCTTTTTCCTTGATAATGTAGGTAAATGGACCGCTATTGTCATTGTTTTGTTGAGACATCTAAGAACACAAGCACGAATTTGGGTCAAAATTTGAAGTTTATTATCGCTTAAACTTCATCTATTTGTTACAAATACAGAAATATAGATATGCATCTATATCACTTAAAGTTAGCTAATTATACAAATACTATCATTAACTTTAATCGAGAAGCACATCTCCCAAATCTTGATAGAATCTCCCCAGGGTCTCGGTCATAGCACCCTTCTGGATCAACTGATCTGCCACCCATTGTTCTGCGTACTTCCTGTCTTCCTGGGCTAGTTCGTAGTCAAATATAGTTTGTTCGTTTTTAACTACGACTTGTCTGGTGAAGTACAGTTCAGCACGTAGATCGTCAGCCTCTCTAAGAGCACGATCGAGGTGTTCATCAATTGATTTTGGCAGTTCATCATGGTATCCATAACAAGGAGGTGGTTCCCTGTGTCCCATCCTAAGATCGTGATATGCTGAGTTAACAGACCACACGACTTTTCCGTCGATTGCATACTGACGTCCATCGGAGGGATCTACATAGAAGAAAGGTTCCTTGAAAACGGGATGTTCTGGAATAGGATCAAAGAAATACTTTCCACCACTGCCTTCACAAACGGCAGCCTTGTCGGATTCAGAAATCGAATGTGGAGTTTCTTCACTTGGACTGGGTGGATGTTCTTGAATTGTTCCGGTAGGGTATACTATGTCTAACGATTGAGGTAGTGGCATAGATGTCATAACAGTACGTAAAGATTCTCTTGAATCTTCCATTTCCACTGAATACTCTGATTCTTCTCTCAGAGGTTCAAGCCTTGCTTGAGTCTGCTCCACTTGTTCTGCGACCATTCTGTTCCAATTCTCCGGGGTCGGTAGATAGTGGACATAATCATCATAGCTTGGTACTACTTGATCGTTTCTTGGATTAGATAATTCTCCAGGAAAGAAGTTTGGGTAGTTATAAGGATAATAGTATGGATCTGACATCCTGTAATTTATTGGTTATGTTAAAGGCATCTTCCTACCGTTCGTTTAGTAGGCACAACTATTGGTTAAAGCTAAGATACTATCATACAAGTATCTAATTTTGCTAAAACCCTTAAATGCGGCTCTGATACCAACCTGTCACAACCCCGGGCTACCCCTGCCCGGGCGTCGCGAGACAATGCTGGTATCTGAATGAGGTCCCATATATTTGGACAGCGGAAGTCTTTGTTTTTACTTGATGCCTTTTTGTAATGAAATATCATGTAAATAACCTCAAGGGTTAATTCTGTACTTTCTGTCAAAACTTGGGATCCACGTCCCTTTTCATTTCATGATAATAGACATTCAAAAGTCTATTATATAATGTACATCTGCTGAATTAATTTACATAATACAAGCCATTTAAAATGTCTAGGATCTACGTCCGTTCCAACATTTGGTCTTGTATTAGTCTGCCACAGGGATTTAAATATGCCTAAAGATCTTGTCTTTACTGCACCACCCTGAATTTAATGATTTCTTTCACTACCTGTGAAAAACGTTTTGAAAATGAACATCAGCATAAAGCCGGTGAATCACATTTAACTGACACGAAAATGATTTCTAACATAAACCAAATTAAAGCCTTTAAGCACGTTTCTGTATGGTAAATCTACACATTCAGCAGTCTTTTTCACCTGAAGTATATACCACCTACATACACTGGGTTAACTGCCATGGGGTCAACTGGCTGAGCTCTATGTCTCAGACTGATAGCCTATTCCCAGGGTCGTGATGCTAAGAACCTTGTTCTTAGTCTTACATGATACTCAGGAACTCGTCCCTCGTATAATCTGCTAAGGAACCATATCCTCAGTCTTATGATACCCCCTTACATGATCTGTACCCAGCCACGGACCGGACTTTCACCCGTTACATGTATACCATTTGATCAAATCTACGTATGCTTATGGCCTGAATGCTATCACGTAGATTACCCTTATGATTAAAGCATTTAATTTGTTTCATGCCGTTTTCGTAAATAAAATGGTTTTATCGTTTGAAAAGCGTTAAATGTGTTCACCTTGATTTTGATGGCTGGTAGGGTTGTAGGCTTCGGAATTTGAGCAGAACCTCGACACGTTTCTTCCTAGGGAAGACACGATTAACGAGAATATATATGAGAGAATATATATATAATTGCGGCTATATATATATGAATAGTTTTAACGATACCTACTTTGCGGGATTTGGACAGAACTACGGCTTGAGTTGGGTGTCGTAGGATTCTTGAACAGCGCTTCGGGACGTTGTGGAGTTTTGAGAGATCGGGTTTGTGTGAAACGAATGTTTGGAAACTGTACAGAATTTCAATCCCGTTGAAGGCCTTTTATAGGCTGGAATTCCGGTCTCTCGCGTACCGCGAGACTGGCCAAGGAAATCTCTCGCGTACCGCGAGAGGATGAGGTGTCACGAACGGTGCTGAGTCAGCATGACACGTGGCGGCTGGTGGCAAGGGTGAATGACACGTGTTTTCTGGCCCTGACGCGTGTACTATTCCCTCGCGTACCGCGAGGCTTGGTTGGGAATCTTCTCGCGTACCGCGAGAAGGTATAAATCAGGCGTATAAGCAGCTTCTTCGCGTATCGCGGGGCTTTGTCAAAATCTCCCTCGCGTACCGCGAGGGAGTGAAATTTTAAAATTTTCTTTTCTTTTTATTTTGGGTGTTACAAGCTGGTTGTTGGATGTGAACCTCAATCGAAAGTAGAGAGGGAAAGAAAAGGGTGAGATAATCAAATTGTGCTTAGAATGGTGGCTCAGTTGGTTAGAGGGTGCGGATAACGTATTAGAAACAAAGAGAGAAGAGGAGAGAAAGCTTCATATTAATCATGTGTTTTTCAACTAATACATATATCACATATATATATACAAGTATTAATCGTAACCGATGATGAGTCATAAATATGAGAATGATGGTGTATTATGTCTGCCCATTTGATGTGGTTCCAACGATTAATCGTTGGCCAAAGAAAAAAGAAAGAAGCTAGATAGAAATTAAGGGAGAGATTTGGACTTAATTCATATTTCATTCATGCCCTTAAACATAATAAGTTGGCTACTATATATTGCCATAAAAACACAACTACCCACTATCTTACTTATTGACCCACTACTCCATAACATTTAGGAGTTTGACAACTAGACTAAAAAGGACTCGACTAACTCAACTGAAAGTAAAAGACTAGACTTAATTAGACCCACTACTTGACCCATAATTAGAAATGACTCAACACATGCACCACGATTTCCTTCCTTCCCATGCACGATTTGGTTGCACATAACACCATTATGATCATTTATAGCAATAACATACATATCATTGTGTCAATACGTTATTTATAGAGTAGTAATGTTTGATAACTTTTAACTTTAACTAACATATAAAATAAAACCTTAATTTCATTGTTCACTTTAGGCCTCGAAAATAACTGATGACCTCGAAAATGATTGATTTTTGTTACTAGATGGAATATGAAGTGATTATCTCTAATTAGTTAAAGAAACCAAAAGTGAAAACCTTAAATCAAAGCAAAGCACATTACAATAAGTTGATATAACTTTCAATGTACATAACAAATATATGGATTCTAGAGGGGTCGAAACTCAATACCTTCCACAATAAGCTCCGTGGCGGCATCATCAATAGGACACATAATTACGTTGATGTTTGAGAAATGATGTGGCTCTAAACTAAAGCTATCATCTTTCACGTTCTCTACCTCATCATCTAAAACATTATAAGAGGTACATAGACACCAAGATTTCCAGATGCTTTCCCTGATAAAATAAATTAGTGAAACATAAATGAAAATATGAAAAACTAAAATAAAAAATTGTACAATTTTTTGTTATTGTGTTGAAATAGTGTATACCTTCTTGGCAACACCTGATCAAAGTGTTGATTGTGTTGCATGCTCATTTTCATCCACTGAATATCCGTCTTGTTCCCCAAGTTCACCTCCAACCAACCATCTTTTCTCTTTTGTGGCATTTGTAAGGTTTTATGTTTGTTTATTGAGCTCTCTACACCATCTGGTCCAGGGCTTTGAGATATACTCAGATACATAAGAATGCCTTCATCATCATCATGAAGCTTCATTTTCACCTTAGTTTCGCGAACAAAATGTTGCGGCATCTTGTAAACAAGGTAGCATCCATATGTTGTATTTTTTGAAAAACTACCTTTTGGAACTTGGAAACGCATATCTATTGTTTTAGAAGAGGATAGGTGTAACACATTTCCTATTCTGCATTTGGTGGAACACCGTCATATAAAATAGACAGATCTTATTAAAATAATTAGGAACCGATTTTGTTATGTTGGATAAAGTTTAGGATTATTCCGATAAATCAATCGAATTAACCGAACCAACTATTTCAGTGTCCAAATTCAATGTCATGTATTGGGTTTTATCAACTAGGGTTTTGTATAAAACTAATTTGCTTGATGGAAAAGAAAATCAAGAATAATAATACTAATTTACACCAATAAATGAGAGGGTTAGAGAAATATGAAGAGTGTATGTGAAAGAGGTAGAGAGGGGGCAATGGAAAGATATGTGTATATCTATAAATTAAAGAGATTGAGGATGTTTTATAAATCCACTAGATGGGTTTCATTAGTGTGTGACAATCATGACATGAAAATAATCATATTTTTTTGTCGTCATGTTTAACTCGTTTAAAAAATAATCGTGTTTAGGTTAACTTATTTAATTAAACGGGTTGTGTTCAGGTTGACTTTTTTTGATTAAACATGTCCTGTTTGAGTTGACCAGTGTAAATAAATAAGTCGACCCGTCAACCCGTCTACTTAGTTAGGTTGGCCCGCATTCCTTTAACCAGTTTGACTTGTTTAGATAAATGGGTTAAAAAGGTCTTATTCATGTTACACGATTTTAAGTGTGTCCGATTTTTGGTTAATATATTTTACATGAATAAATATATGGATTCTGATTCAACGGTTCAACCTGTCAACCAACCAACCCAAAATACCCTAGGTTTCGTCAAACCTTCACAATTTGAATTTTGTCAAATTCATTCAATTCAAACAAACATCAATGACTTCCTTATTTGATTCTTTATCCGAAAACCCTCCAACCAAAAACACCCTAGTTAAGAATACTTAGATCATCACAATAATTTTGTACCTGTTGTTAGTTGATAAATTCGAAACATAAAATGTGGCACTTTGTTGTCCAAATCAAAATATAAATGGTGCATTATTTTTAGGAGGAACAACAAAGTTAGTTTCTTTATCCTTTTTTTTCAAAAAAAAGATGTTTTTTTTTCAAGAAAGATGCTACCTCAACAATCTGATTTTTTTACATTACTTTTAATTTTGTAAAAATTAATTATCTGACTAGATATTGATACAAAATAAGCTTCTGCAATAAAAGTATTATTTTTAAAATAAACCTAAGTGAGAGCAGAGTGTAAATTTATTTAGTAACAAATATTATGAATGATTAGTATGTTAAATAGGTAAATGCAATAAAGAGTTATATTGGTTTGATTAGAGAGAGAGAACCTTGATTCATTTGAAGTTACCCGTCCGAGGTTAACCAATTGCTTATCATAAGAAAGTAATGTTGGTGAAAGCACAAAACATTTCTTTCCACTAGATTCTGTTATCCAAAACCACTGTAACAAAACAAATTTAAATATGTTAAAATCGATCACAACAAGAATGTAGTTAAATAATAAATTACACAAATATTTATTTTAGAGACAAGATCTATTTTAATATAAATGCACAATCATTAATGCTATAGGTGGATATGGAAAAGAGGTCTATATTTCTTAAATCAAATAATAAAAATATAAGGGAAAAGATTTTTGATACATGGCTTAAGTTGAAGAGAAAATGCTCATTAGCCTGAATAACAAAAATCATCCTAAAATTATGTGTTTAGTTTTCTTATATGCGTATAAATATGAGAGCTCATAGTAAATTCTTTATTCTCATCTTTTATAAGTTGTTATTTTAATAGTGTCATGTTGTGATGGGCAAGCAACAAAGATAGCCATATAAGTGTGGGTACCACATCATGAGATGCTATATCGTACTAAGGGCAAGATATTACTGAACTCATTACACTCCCATCCCACATCCTCGTATTAACCACTTATTTAATTAAAAATATATTCTTAGAAGTACATAGTTTTTTTTATAAATATTAGATAGCACCCGCATAAAAACTTTAAGTTGTCTTTTAATTGACATTTTGTAGGCAAAGCTCCTCACCAAAGACAATCTCACAACACTTAGAGTCTACTGATCCAATAGTTCTGAGTCATCGCACTACTAGAAATCTAGGCAGATTCGACGACCAATATCGACGACATATGTCGTCGAGATTAAGGGGACCAGTCCCGACGACACGTCGTCGGCGATGGTCTCCAGTTCTCGATATTTTTTTTTGTAACCTTTTCTCGACGACACGTCGTCGGGGATCGTTAACCGGGAAAAAGTGAAAGCTTTTGGCGCTTACCCGGAAAAGCTGAAATCTCGACGACATGTCGTCGAGACTGATATTTATTTTTATTTAATATTTTTTTTTAAATTGAAAAGCTATTACCGACGGGAAAATATCGACGACATGTCGTCGATAAAAGGGTAATCTATATCAACGACGTTTTCTCGACGACTTTTCAAGCAGTCCCGACGGACCTCTGCCGACGAGGCAATATCGACGACGTGTCGTCGAGAAAAGGTTATTTCGACGACATGTCGTCGATAAAGGTCGTTGAATCTGCCTAAAATTCTTGTAGTGTCGTGGTTCATCTACTTATTTAATTTTTAACTATAACAGTGGTTCATGCAATTTCTTATGATTTAAGTAATATTTAATCGTCAAGCTTATTAATCTTCACCTTCGCGTCTTAATTATGCCATTGCTTCAAGATGTACAATAGGAAAACTTAGAGTGCCAACATTATTAGAACACAAGAATTTAATTTATTGGCTATCCACAACCATGCCTTTTGTGTTGTTTTATGCATTTAATCTTGTTTCTTCTTGTGTGATTTTGATGTATCTCTTCTATGATTTTTAGTTTGGTTGGAACTTTTTAGCAATTGACAACTAGTAATCACATGTCATGATAAATATTAGTTAAATAATGAAATAAGTATCAATTACCAATGCTTCTGGTTGCAGTTGAGTTTGAAATTTCATTGAAAGATGAGGTTAAAAAAATGGTAAGATAAGGTTTAATTTACTCCACTTACTTTGCCGGTGTATTGTTGATGTCATCAAGGTCATTTTTTATTAGTTACAGTTATTTAAGACCAAATGAAAAGCTAGAATACATATTGATACGAATTAGGAGATGCAGTGTGCACACTCAATAAAAACTATTCTAATTTGATACTTAGGAACCCCCTAAGGTTGTTAGGGGTAAAACCCCTAAACCATGGGGGTTCCAAGGGGGCACCACCCTGGCAGGGGGTTGGGAGCCGGTCCCCGATGGGTCCAAGGGGCAACACACATCGCAGGGGTCGCACAAATCTATGTGTATGGATGGTGAAAAGTTGTTGGAAATCGATGATCAAAAGGAATTGAAGAAATAATAGTAATTTGCTATTGATCATCAGTAGCAACTATGTAGTTCAGCAGCAACTATGATAGGGTAGCAACTTTGTACTTCGGTGGAAATTAAGATCGGTAGGAACTAAGCGATCAGTAACTATTAACAGTCGATAGTAACTAAGTTACTACTGATGGGTGTTCTTTACTAATATAATTGCAGTTGTTACAAGCATGTATAACAATCAACTATCACTCCTTTTCATGAAGAGTTGTAATTATTCATTGTGACTTTTCGACCCGAGATAAAGAACTCATTTGGTCTTATTTCAATATGAATGATAGTATCGTTCCCACAACAAATTTTCCATACTCGTTCTTGACAATGTATGTCTTATCAGATTAAAATTCGTGTGTACTTACTAAATATTTTAATCTAAAAGTGTCTAACATGATCAGAAAAATATCCAAGTAATCACGAAATTCGAAACCAACATGCATCTTTGATATATGCATATATATCTAACATAAATGCAAAATGGCATACATAGGTTATTTGAAAACATAATCTCAAAAAATTGACTTAGTTATTTATGAAAGAAAAAAATTAAAGGCTTAAACAAGGTTAATAGACTCACAATGTTAACCTGGGAACTGACTTTGATAAGTACACCCGTCGAAAGAATGGAGTATGCTTCCTCTTTTGTGGGAAATACCACATCTCTTTGCGGATTTTTCATCATTTTTGTGTTTGAATAATATATAAATTGTTCGTAATCACTTGGCAATGGATTATCCGTTTCTATGTTTGATGCTGAGAGATTCTTCACCTCTGATTTTTCGATTTCATCAGACTGTAAAATGTATGAAGTTTCGAGTTTAGTTACGAAAAACATATATATTCGTGCTCAACCAACATATAATACAAGTAACCTTAAACAATACAAAGAAACGTTGAACTTAATGTTTGGAGACTATGACAACCCTACAGAATTCATATTGCATATCAAGATCTAGGAGTGGGAAGCATCCATTATTGCCTTTCCATTAGTTTCAATTTTATCGTTCGTGGTAAGACTGTTTTTTTATGAGAAAACATCACATAATAGTAACCAAGTTTCAAAAGTGTTCCAATTAGGTCACTCACCATAGTATACCGTGTAAAATACGTATTGAGTGACCTAATTGGAACACTTTTGAAACTTGGTTACTATTTTACAAAGTTACCCCTTTTTTATTCACTTTTTAAAGAAATCTATCGTCCTGGTAATATGGTTAATTCAGAATGAATTCGAACGAACTTGCATTTCACACGCCTCCTCATGTAACAAATCTGTGCTTACCTGCGTTTGCAGTGTTTCCACATGCAATTCAGGTGCTTCCTTAGGTTCCTGGACCACCACACAGTTTTTTAGCAAACAAATGTATTGTATTGAATTGATTGTTATTTATTTAGAGATGAAAGTTGACATACTAGAAATTCCAATGCTTTCTCAAGTTCCTCTAACACCACACCCATTGAGGGTCGCTGTTTTCGATCATCTAGCACGCACTGTGACGCAATCTCCAAAAACTTGTTCATGGAATTGGAGTTGAGGTAGTTGTTCAAAGCAGGATCAATAACAAGATTTTCGGTCAGACTTTTTACATTTACGTGGCACAGCCTCCCACAAAGGACTTCATATAATACTACCCCAAATGAATAAACATCAGATTCTTTAGTGAGGATCCCTGTCTTGAAATACTCTGGATCACAATAACCCTGTGTTCCACAGGCATTAGTAATAAGATAAGTGATACTTTCATTCGCACGACCTATTTTGGAAAGCCCAAAATCTGAAATCATAGCTTTCCAGTTGTGATCTAACAAAATGTTTCCACTTTTAATATCCCTGTGGATAATTCTCTCATGTTCTGCAACATGGTTGTGCAGATGATCCAAACCGTGGGCTGCATCAATGCATATATTGATCCGTTCCTTCCATGTGAATGAGCAGGTTTTTGTTGGTTGTAGGTGTTTGTCAAGGCTTCCATGCTCTGCGTGCTCATAAATAAGGAATCTATCATTGCCTTCTTCGCAGAAACCGAGAAGGGAGACGACGTTTTGATGTTTATAAAGAGAGAGCAATTGAATCTCCATTAGAAACTCTTTATGCCCTTGTCCAGAAACGCTATCCTTTTGTAGTTGCTTCACAGCGGCAATGATAGGTTTCCCGGAAAGTGTGAGTTCTCCTCTATAAACAGGACCATATCCACCCTTTCCGATTTCGTTTTTGAAGTTGTTAGTGGCTTTTTTTATATCTCGAAACGGTATCTTGAGGCTCTCTGTCCCTTTAAGCGACGACATCTTTTGAGGGAACAACAGACAAAATATATGATGCTAAAATTGATCCAACACTTCAACGAAGATGACTGAATTCAAGATGTCTGATCGAAGAGAAAGAGAGAGAGAGAGCTGGACTTGTTGTAATTTGATATGACTGTATTTGTAAGTGTAGATATCATAATTTGGATGCATGGGAGTATCTTCACTCCAATCATGTGAAAATATTTAACCTTTTTAGCCTGCCCCCCTTGTTTCTATTCATGTCATGTTTTGAAAACAACTTTACGACATCCTAATTAATTAAAAATGCAATAAAACAACTTCAAATGTTTAGAAAATAATAAAAAAAACCTATAATAAAATATAAACAAATCTAAAAACATTAATAATATAATTCATCACTATCAAATATAAACTTGTGTATGTGTAGATGAACAATGGATATGCATATTTATTTGTGTGTGACAAGCAAGTTGTTGTGCATATAACAATCTATTTTAAGTTAATTCTAACTGATAAATAAACCAAATGTGTTAGATACCACAACTAGCCTTTGTTAATTAATTCCCTTCATCTTGTAGTCCTAGAGGAATTCTCAAGGTTTTCCCTCTCTATAAAATAAACAAAGCGAGTATCTCCTTTTCTAAGCTAACCCAAAATGAATATAACCTTTGATCAAGCGGTTAATTTGATCCGGTTCGGTCAATAACCGTTTGGTTTTATAATCACCAGTTCAACCTGTTGAAAAAACAGTATCTTTTCTGGTTCTCAGTTCGACCGATCCAACATGCCGGTTCAGTCTGGACAGGTCCTGAAAACACCAGTCATGTTACCTACTACTGTTGAGGGTTGATGCGTCATTTTGTCGAAGACTCCACTCTTCTTACATTCATCATTTTATCAATGACTCCACTCTCTTTGGATAAATACAACTTTTATTAAATAATAATAATAATAATAATAATAATAATAATAATTATTATTATTATTATTATTATTATTATATTTTTCTTGGCATGAACTTTTGTTACTGATCAAAATTATTTCATCAGGTTACAAAACAAGTGCATTACACATTTTTTATAGCAAATATGTCTTGTATCAGAATGAACAAATCCAATCGTATTCCGTAGGTTACATTCATTTTCTTTATCTCCATAAGTATAATATTTGACAAGATTGTTAGTCTAAAACAAGATAATGATAGTTATTCGGAAAAAAAGCAAATGTGAATGAAATCAATCTAAATGATAAACTTATTGCTTTCTAGTAGATAACGTGGTTGAGAGTTGATTACTATTTCCCCTTTCCATTAAATTATTGTTCTATTGCAATTATATCACACTACTTTTAATTGCCACTAACCAAAAGTGAACTTTATGACTTGGAATGCAATAAGTTTTGTGGTGTGAAAATTTTAAAGAAAGAGAGAAAAGAAAAGGTTGAAAGAAAGTTGGATTCATGTTTCCATCAAACTTTAAAGGCATGAAGTTGGTGTCCACTTAAAAGAAACAAGTGCACATAATCATCACTCCATTTTGCTTTTCTTTTTCTTTTTATAAAGACTTGTCTGGTTTGTAAATCCAATGTAGATCAAAATACTAATATGGTGTAAATTTTAGTGTGAACATTCCCACCAAACACATCAAAATTGTAGATTATTTAGTCCAACATTTTACTTTAAATTTGATGCAACACTATCATTCACGACAAATCTGTTTATATTTTTTAGTTTGACCCTTTTGATGTTCGTCCATTTATTTTATTCTCTTGTTATTTAATTTTCAAAATTATCATAAAAATGAAATTTAATTTTTATAAACCTTAACTTTTTTTTTGAAAAATAAGTACATTATGCACCAAATAGACTGCATTAGAACCAATGGTGTTCATCGGTTCGTTTTTGAAATTTTTTTAAGCCTATCGGTAAACCGAACCGAACTGAATTGGAAATCTGTCTAACCGAACCGAATAAACCGATTTCAAAAAAATTGGTACATCCGATAACCGAACCAGAAACTGAATTCACAATCCGGATACGATTATTCTTTTAAACTTACATGTGTAGTTATTCGGTTAAATTGGTTACATATATAATTATTGGGTTTGTAAGGCCCCAAACCCGGGAGGCCTCACTTGTTGTATTTACTAATTCACAAACAGTTCTTAAACTTGAATATCAAAATAATGCAGCGGAATATTTCATTAAAACATAATCATAACATTGTTCAACATGCGGAAGCGTAACATAATCTAATACATAAACATAACATAAGCTAATCATAACAAGATGCCAGTCTTCATATCATCCGGGTAACTCATCAAGCCGCCCAGCATCACCGTCCATCATCATAACCTGCCTTAACCTGAATGTGCATACTAAAAAGTTAGCTACGCTGGTGAGTTCTAGCTTTATATAAAATCTTAACATAAACATTTTGCCAAAAACATAACATACATTTATTTAACAACAGCGTACGTATCATGCAATAACTTAACATCATCAAAACATCGTAACATAGCATCGAAACATAAGTCAACATGAACCGAATCTACGCCTTCTCGTAACCGTCAATTCCATACATCGCATACCAGCGGATGAACTTAAGGCTCGTTACCTCTAAGTCATTCGTCACCCAGGTCTCCTAAGGCTCGTTACCTCTAGGTGGACTAAACAAATGTCTCCTAAGGCTCGTTACCTCTAGGTAGACAGAACATAACTTAAGCACTATTTCTCCGCAAGGAATGGTCCCTTCCATCGGGATCCCGGTAATCCCATGGGTGACCGTCGTCACCCCATTCTCATCCAGTTGTACAACCGTTAGACAGACACAAAGGCCCCCCATAAGGGTAAGGCCAATACATACATACATACATATATACATACATACCCTAGTTCCCGAAGGAACTCGTGGCAGATTCGTTCATTCGTGACTTTCACAAAACCTTTACCTCATTTTAGTTAAAGCATTCGTACGTTTTATTAAACAAAACATCATCTCTTTCGTAAACCTTTCGTAAACTTCATATGGTAAAACATTTCATAAACATCATCTTGTAAACATCGGTTCGTAAGACATCGTTTCGTAAACATCCTTTCGTAAAACATCATTTCTTATGTATGCACACCAGCCCAAAAACAATAATTAAAGCATTTAAGGAGGGCTTTTAGAACTCCTCTGATAAGCTAGTCATGGTTGTCCTAAACAAAGGCCCAACAACGCCACGTACGATCTGGATTGACTAGTTTAGTACACATCAGACCTAATCCCGAGGGTTTAACCATTCTGAATTAGGCAAACATATTGAATTTACTAACCAGCTATATATACCCATAGACCTGATGCCTGTGCACTTAGCAAGTGCGCATGGCCTTGTTCTTGCGTACTTAATAAGTACGCAGGCATCGCTTCTTGCGTACTTGATAAGTACGCAGGCTTTGCTTCATGCGTACTTGATAAGTACGTAGCCTTTGCTTCATGCATACTTGATAAGTACGCAGGACGTGCTTGCGGGCAGCCTTCTTCCCCACAAAAACCCTAACTTTTTGCATGCAGATCCGACCTCGTTAAGATCTGAACTTTTTACGTTCAAAACGTTTGCTTTTCATTCTAGATGTTAAATCTACGTTTATATTCAAGTTTCATACGTCAAAATGCCATCTTTTTATCCAAAACCCGAAAAACCCCAAAACGAACAAAAACTCAGATCTAGATCAGATCGTTACATGTATCGAGCTTCTGATTCGGAGGTTTCGCTCACGAGCTATGGAGTAACACACTTCTTCAATCTCGTTTTGATCTGCTAACTTTCTCTCTCTACGGTTTCTCTCTCTAGAACTTGCAAATGAGAGATTATGGAGTGTGTTGGCTATTTAAAGGGAGGAGACTCCTCTCCTCAAGTTCGCCGGCCCACCTGGCCAGGCCCGTCACGCCTCGTTCATTTATTTCGTTCGTCTCGTGTTTAACCCGTTATTTTTAATCGTCGTTTTATTTTTGGGATGTTACAAGTCTACCCCCCTTACAATAGGTTTCGTCCCCGAAACCTACCATTCTCTAAGCGAAACTAGTGGTAGTATTGCTTAGACTAGTTCAAGCGAAACTAGTCAGTTTTGCTTATGCATGTCAGGCGAAACTAGTCAGTTTCGCTTGGCTGGTTAGTTTCGCTTAGACAGGCACACAAGAAATTATGAATAGGATTTGTAAAATCATTTGTAGTTAAGCTAGAAATCAAGAATATTCTCTGGAATAGAGAATCACTGAGTGGTGTGAGTCACCAACCCTAGGGGTTGTGAGCCTGTCTAAGCTAGAAATTATGAATATTCTCTAGGGCTGGACATGAGCTTAAACGAGAGAGATGTAAACTCCTTCAGTCTATAATCTGTGATGACAGTTTCATTATTAATAAGATCATTTTTGTTTTCATCTTCTATGTTTCTGTTTATGTTTTGTGTTTGTTGATTGGTTGACTCGCACTTGCTTCCGTCTCTACATAACGAATCAAGAGTGATTGTTGTAGATCCGGGTATGGAAGACCCCCAGGGACTATCAATACATGTTAATAATACATATTTCCCTCATTTTTAGTATTTTTGGTTGCAAATTCATCTCTTTAGACACTTATTTGTGTTTTATTTTAATATTGAAATTCTCGGTGGCAACTTGGTGATATTCAATGGAAAACTAGAGAAATGATGAAATATGTGAAGAAAACTTATTAACACAGTCGTGTCTCTTTTGGTAACGACCGTGGGGGCCAAGGTTGTTGGTTGTTACCGAGAAGATGTCTAAGAGCAAGTCATTGATGACTTAGTCGATACAACCTTGGACACAGTCGTTTTCGGCCCCAGAGTCGGGTTTTATACCCAATTCTCCCTATTTCTCATATATTCACTTTAGGGACCAAACCCTAGTTCTCTATGGTGCTTTAGGTGATTTCAAGCATGTAATCAAAGATTGAAGGCCAAACATTGAAAATCGAGCACTCCAAGAAGAAATCTAACATCATACAATCCATTTCTACTTGTTTTTGGTTTGATTACTTTAGATATCTCATGTTTTCTTCCGTCTTACAAGTATGGTTATCATTTTTGTAAGCCTCATGGGCTAAACTCATATTATCACTTGGATTAAATGAAACTTAGCACGCTTTAACAACTTGTACACAACTTTTAGTTGTAGGTCCCCGGGTGTCTCGGATCGTTACGTGTGGGTGCGTGACTAGTCGGACCGGGTGCGGAATACCCGTGACTAGGTGGAGAATCAAACAACACAAAGTAAACCGACAAAGAAATCACTTTAAAGTTCCTTCTATTATAAACTTGAACGGTTACAGAGAGAAAATACTGAGTGCAAATGTCTGCGTACTTACATTCTGTCAACCTATTCTATTTATACAAAACCTGATCTCTGCGCACTTAGCAAGTGCGCAGGGAAAATTACTCATGCGTACTTAGCAAGTACACAGAGTATTCTTGCGTACTTGCTAAGTACACAGGAACTAATTCCTGCGCACATACTAAGTGCGCAAAACACTTAGAGAATTAAGCAACAATCAACATGCATTAGTAAATACGACTCGATAACTAATACACACAAACGCTTACAAATAAAGACAAATACATACAAAGAAAGTACATAACCTAAGACACTATCCAGAGTGTTTGTCACACAAAAGTGCTTCAACAAACTCCCCCTTGACAACAGCTCTGGATCGTCTTCGGTCTTCACAGCTCTGTATCTTTAGCTTCCATCTTCTTCCTGTAGTCAAGGCAAAACTTGATCACCCTGTCATATTTACAAGCAAGGAACTTTGTCCATTCGTCCGTATGCATGCAGTACCTGTCAGCTAATGCCTCCAAATCTTTCACAGAGAAGTTTATGAAGCAGAATTCATCAAATACTCTGATCAGTTCTCTTGGCACTTGATATTGTGCGAAAGCACACGTCTTTATTCCTTTGTTTTAATGTGTTTTACGTAGTTTTATATTAGTTTTGAGTCAATTTTATGTACATTTGAGTCGTTGGTCTTATTTGTAGGAGCTCGGGAATATTAATGAAGAATACGTGAAGAAAACGAGCGAAGAAACAAAGCCCGGAAAAGTCCAAAGATAAAAAGACAATTTTCTGAAATTTTGGTCTCCCGCGGTACGCGAAAGACGAGTGTAATAATTCTCGCGGTACGCGGGAAACTCCAGGAATCTGCCCGACTATTTTGGTCCTCGCGGTACGCGAGGATCCAGTCAACATTCTCTCGCGGTACGCGAGAGGGCCGTTTTCCGCAAAACCCTAATTTTCTAAATTAAAAAGATTTAAACGGCCATTATGAAAAAGTTGGATTCTAAGCCGTTCCAGGGAAGAAAAAGAGGCGATTTTGAGCTTGGAAGTCAATTGAAGCTGAAGATTGAAGCTTTTGGATTCCGGGTTTGTGTAGTTGCATTCTAGGGTTTAAAGATTCAAACTTTATCTTTGATTTTATGTTTTGAACCTATGGATCTTGCTATTTGCTTCTGTGTAGATGTTCTTAGTATGATTCTAGGCTAGATCCTTGATCTACCTAGGTCAATATGATGATTATGTGTTAAAGTTTCGATTTTTATTCGGTTTTTGGATTTGAATGTTGGATTTATGATTTAGTAAAGGTTTGAGTTTGTTTATGTGTGATGTTAGTGCATGTTTAATTCTGATTATGTGGTTGATTATGCTTTTCTGCGTTGATTGTGGTTGTCTGCCAGTTTGATCTTCGTTTCTGGTTCATAGACTTTAGGGTTTGTGAGTTAGAGTGGTGTCTAGACGTAGTAGCCATAGAAAACCTAGTTAATTACTGATTAGAAGTGAATGTGTGTCCTAGTTCAATACCCGAGAGGTGAGAATTAGTCGTTTAGTCTTCGTCATTAGGAATCTGAGTGTCAGCTGTCTGAGAGGAAGTTGGTATTAGGTGTCTAGTGATAGTTGCTATCCGAATCATAGTATCCATTCTAGAACTACCCCATGCATTCCTTGAGTGTATGGTAAGCGGTGAGACTGAGAGGTAATCCGTTTATTAGGGTACTTGTCATAGTAGGAAATACCCGAGAGGTGATCCGATTATCTGGTGAGTTAATATCCTTAGGTTGTCTTCTGGTCACATCCCGAGACCGAGAGTGATCGGGAATCCACTAGATATCTTTTAGGTGTTATATCTTTAGAAACCCAGATCCAACCTAGTTCCAAAACCGATAGAAGTTGAGCTTTACACATAGGATTCCGACCTAGGTAGTGACTTCTCCATTCTTGATTTCATCTTTAGTTTACTCTTGATAGCTTGAATTGTCCTTAGTTTATTGCATTCTTAGTTAATCTTTAGTGTAGTAAACCCCCCAACCAATCAAATCATACTTAAGTCCTAGTTAGAGTCTAATTTAGTTATTCAGTGTCTTTTGGGTTCGATATCCGGACTTCGTTAGGCTATATTGCATTGATCGGTACACTTGCCGGTTGTGTGGTCTAGTTTTAGGTCGAGTCTAGGTTTTATAAATTTAAAGCTAGAGAGTCTAGATTAGGTTTTATTTGATAGTTTTTATAGACCGTCTGGACGACATCAAGTTTTTGGCGCCGTTGCCGGGGACACTTGGCAATAGCAATATTAGCTTTGACTAGTTCTTTGATTGATTTTTGGTTTATTTGAGTCTTTTGTTTTCTTTTGAGTCTTGTGTGCTACTTGTGAGTCTTTATTCTGTTTCCTTCGTAGAGTCTTTCTGTTTATGCCCAATACTCGTTCGCAAGGATCATCATCTTTCGCAGCTTTTCAAGAGCCCGAACGAGAGCTTCACGAGCGCACCCGCGACTTTCGGGAGCGTTTAGAGGAGCTGGTTAAACCAAAGGTACGTCCTACTAGCCCAGTTCCATTTCCTACTATGGGTGACGCTAACCCACCGGCTAGACGTACGGTGCACCAGAGGGCCAGTGAGGGGGTCACGGGCGCGAGATCTTCGATCACACGCCCCACTATACCGAACACCAATTCTTGGCAGATCCCATCACATGTCATGAGTACGATCACTCATGCCACTCAATTCCATGGCCTCGAGGATGAGGATGCACCCGGACATTTGTCCCGCTTCGCGCGGATATGTGATACATTTAATATCACGGGTGTATCTAAGGACGCAATCTACTTGCGTCTCTTTCCATTCTCTCTTTCTGGGCGTGCATCTACTTGGCTCGACACTCTTCCCGACAATTCTATCACCACATGGGAGGATCTCGAAGCCAAGTTCTTCAAGAAATACTTTCCACCTTCCAGGGCCGCTCGCCTTCGGGACCAGATCCATTCATTTCGGATGGATCCCGACGAGCCTTACCATATGGCCTGGGAGCGGTTCAACGCGCTGTTGAGCCGATGTCCCCAGCACGGTCTCCCCGACTGGGCACTAGTGGAGAAGTTCTATAATGGCCTCACCTTCGAGACGCAGCAAATGTTCAACACAGCTGCAGGAGGCCATATCATGGATAGACTCGAGCCTGAGGAGTGCGAGGATATGTTCGAGAGCTTCGCTCAAGCCGAACAGCAGCACCCACGTTCTGTTAGGGATTCCATCCCTACTGCTAGGTCACACGCCTCTTCTCCTAGAGGTGTGCATCAGGTCACTCCTGATACTAGCGTGGCTGCTGCCCTCGCCTCGATGGCGAATGAGATAAAGGAGCTCAAGCTCAGTGCTTTGAGGTGTCAGGTGTGCAGGGGAGGACACGACACCCGAGATTGCCCGGTAAATAATCAAGAGCATGTGAGCTATGCTGGCAACCAATACCAGAACCGTAATTACAACAATTCTAATACTTTTGGTTCGGGATGGAGATCTGGATTCACTGGTCGTCAGCAACAGTATGGAGGAGCAGAAGAAGGAGCGAGTTCTGGGAGCACTGTTGGGTCACGAAGGATTGAGGAGATGATGGAGACTCAGACACAGTTGCTTGCCCAGCTGGTGCAGAATAACAAGGATGCTCGGCAAAGACTGGATAGCCATGACACTTTGATGAAGAATCAGCAATCGGCGTTCCAGGATTTGCAACGCACGGTAGGAGACATTGCTAGGAGCATACATGATAGACAAGGAAGCCCTTCTACGGGCCCGAACGCTTCAGTGATGGCCGTGTCTATAGAGAGTGTGGAGAGTAAAGTGGTTGAAGAGGTTGACCCCCACTCTAAGGAGCATAATATTCCCTCAGTGGAGGAGGTGAACAAGATTGACTGGGAAGCTCGATTTGCTGAGATCGATGCTAGGATACTAAAAGAGACCGAGTCGAATGCTGTTTCGACGAGGAGCATGATAGAGAAGGAGGATGAGAGCCCACCGGTAGTAGTAGAAGAAGAGCCGGTGGAGGAGGAGATAGTGGTTGAGGTGCCTACCAAGAAGGCACAGGAGAAGAAGAAGGGGGTGGAGATGAAGTCCCCCGAGATTGACTTGAGTCGTATTCCTTATCCCGCACGTGTGTTGCCACATAAACACGCTAAGGAATACGGTCACTTCCTTGATATGTTCAAACAACTCAAGGTCAATCTCCCGTTTGTAGAGGTCCTCCAGCATATGCCCAAATATGCCAAGTTCTTAAAAGGCCTTCTTTCCAACAAGAAGAAACTTGAGGAGGTCTCTGGAGTCTCACTTGGTGAGCAATGCTCGGCAGTGGTGCAAAATCATTTGCCAGAAAAGTTGTCTGATTCGGGTCGGTTCACGATCCCGTGCTTGTTGGGCAACCTACCATTACACCACGCGTTGGCCGACCTAGGCGCTAGCATCAATTTGATGCCCTATTCATTGTACAAGCAGCTGGACCTAGGTGAACCACAACCAACGCGCATGAGCATTTCCTTGGCTGACCGCTCAGTCAAGTATCCACGGGGAATAGTGGAAAATCTATTAGTGAAAGTGGGCAATTTTGTTTTCCCCGTGGATTTTGTGATTCTAGATATGGAGGTGGATGACAAGGTCCCACTCATCTTAGGGCGCCCGTTCCTACGAACCGCAAAGGCGATGATTGATGTCTTTGACGGGAAGCTCACACTTCGTGTGGGGGATGAGGTCCTTACATTCAATGCTGTAGAGTCCGGGAAGGATGTTGGCGAGCACAGCCACTCCGTGTGCATGCTCGATTCTTTCATGGACCACCATTGGGACCCCGATCCGGTGATAGAAATAGGTGAACCCGCCCCGAATATAGAAGAACCATATGATTGGGCGTTGGAGTTAGAAGGATTGCTAGATGAGCCAGACGATTATGGAGATGAGGTGCCTGATGATTTTCTGGAGATGATGGCAGAGTTTGAAGAGGTCATAGGCAAAACCCCAAGTGTGGGGAAGTTGGTGGAGGTTGTTGAGGATCCCGAGGATCCTGGTGAGATTGTGGAGGTCATTCCTTTAGAAGTGCCCATTCCTAAACCCCTACATATCTTCACCACTGTTTGTGCTTTGGGGAGAAAGATCGAGTCACCCCCTAGGTCTAGGCCGCCTCGTAAGAGGACTCGAGAGTTAATTGACTTAGGCAACGTAGATAGAGTGCTAACCCCAAGTGTGGGGATATCGAGGAGTGACAAACTACTTGGTTATTTAATGCGTATTATCTTCGGACCGGGTAGATTTAAGTTGTGGTGGAAGGAGATGAAGGATAGAAATCCATGGTGCGGTAGGAGTAGTTGTTTGCTGAGGCTGTGGAGAACCGGTAGGCCGCGAAGGATGAAGGCGGTACCGGTTAGGATCAAGGAGAAGCCTCCTGATAGGTTTGCTTGAGTCCTGGGCAAGTGCCCGGGATGTAAAGTTTGTGTGCGTTCATTGGTATGAGTCCATGTCTTTTTCTTTGTTTTTCGGTTTGTGTTTTGGTTGTGTCAAGTTTTGCAGGAATCCATGCTCGATTCGGTAAGGAAAATCGTCGGGAATGAAGCCCCAGGTATGGTTACATGTGTTTTTATCCTTGGGACAAGGTTTTAAGGAAGTTGGGTGAAAATTTTTTTCTTAAATGGCAAAATTTTTTCTAAGTACAAAAATTGGAAAAACTTAAAAACTTTCTGTTAACGACATCCTCCCGCGGTACGCGAAGAACGAGATGGAAATCTCTCGCGGTACGCGAGAGACAAAAGTCTCGGCCGGCCTAACTTTTTGGCCTTCGCGGTACGCGAAGAATATCCCCTTCGACTTACGCGGTACGCGAGGGACTGCTGGTGTCACCCTATTTCCTTTGTTTCCCATGGTTTCCCGTACCCGTTTCTGTCCCCGTTTTCACTCACCACCACTATTCATCACCTACCTTCGTACCACCACTACCATGAAGCATCACCTTTAACCACCATCATCCATCACATTAATTCACCCACCTACCACCATCCGACCACCATGACCATGGGAAACTAGAAACTGTTTATGACCGATGTTCGACCTTGCTGTGGTATTCATGTCTATGTGTTTGCCACACGTTGAGTATGTTTTCTCTGCATCTATCTATCTTGAGTCTTTTAAGTGTCTAGTTGAGTTAGTAGTTGAGTTATTATTTGAGTCAGTTTAATGCTGCGGGTATGTTTAGTCTTATTTTGCAGGTTTATCATCCCACCCGTACTCAATCTCCATTCGGGCGGGTTTGATGATTACCGTTACTATCTTGTAAAGGCAACCCAACAGCTGATGTGTAACCGCGACCGAAATGCTATACGGTGCACACACAAGGAAGAACGAAGCTGCATATTAGTTTGCATCTACATTACCAGCTAAGTCGATTCCTGTTTTTTTTTTTTTTTTTTTTTTTTTTTTTTTTTTTTCTTGTTTTATTTTTGCATTTTTATTTTTAGTTTTGTTTTGCTTCACATTGAGGACAATGTGTCTTTCAAGTGTGGGGATGTGAGTGTCTAGTTTGTTTAGTTTGTGTCTTTAAAAATTCAAAAATACAAAAAAAAAATTGAAAAATTTGAAAAATGTCCTTGGAAATAAATGCATATATTTGGAAAATGATAGTAGAACTGGATCTATTTGTGATTTTAAATGATTAAATAATTGAAAACGTGTTGAATTAGTGATGTTTTGGTAGACCCAGCTAACTAGTAGAGCTTAAATATCCTGTTTGTGTTATTTAGGATTAATCACGGAATAAAATCATGATATCTTGTGGGTATTCATCTTAGAGTAATGGTAATACTGAAACTGTCAATATAGGGTGATAGGTACCACGATTAAGTTAAAATTTAAAGGTTTTTGAAATTTTTTATGGCACACCATTCTCTTTTTATGAGAATAAATCCGAGTTTCGGTGGGGCCCGCATTCCATAATCCATGTTATTCCATAATTTATGAGCTATACTGAGTTTTGCTTATGTGTTTCCCTCTGGGATAGCGACTTGGAGGATACACCCCTAAGTAAGATTTATGTGCTTCATTGATAGAATGTAGTCTATGTATTACCCTCCGGGATAGTGACTTGGTTGAAACGCCTCTAGACGAAAGTTCTTTTGCTTATTATGCTCATTATCATCCATTCATTCATGATTTCATCTGATTTCTAAAAACCTGTAAATAATAGTTTAACGTGGTAGGGTAAATCTATATGGTTTAATCCGTGCCTAAACATGACCTTGAGACGGGATTAGGTAGAGCTGTAACTTCTAAGTGTGAGTCACATAGATTGATTGATATGTTGTATAAAATGGATTTAGAACACGTAACGGGGGCTTGAAAGTTAGTGCTTGGGTTTAATCGGACAGAAATACTAATTGTTGCTTTTTAACACGTGAGTATGTTTTGAAAATTGAAATTTATGTTTGTTGAGTTAGATGCCAGTTATGATTCCATTTGCATATTTTTCGAGGACGAAAAAAGGTTAAGTGTGGGGATATTTGATATTGTGCGAAAGCACACGTCTTTATTCCTTTGTTTTAATGCGTTTTACGTAGTTTTATATTAGTTTTGAGTCAATTTTATGTACATTTGAGTCGTTGGTCTTATTTGTAGGAGCTCGGGAATATTAATGAAGAATACGTGAAGAAAACGAGCGAAGAAACGAAGCCCGGAAAAGTCCAAAGATAAAAAGACAATTTTCTGAAATTTTGGTCTCCCGCGGTACGCGAAAGACGAGTGTAATAATTCTCGCGGTACGCGGGAAACTCCAGGAATCCGCCCGACTATTTTGGTCCTCGCGGTACGCGAGGATCCAGTCAACATTCTCTCGCGGTACGCGAGAGGGCCGTTTTCCGCAAAACCCTAATTTTCTAAATTAAAAAGATTTAAACGGCCATTATGAAAAAGTTGGATTCTAAGCCGTTCCAGGGAAGAAAAAGAGGCGATTTTGAGCTTGGAAGTCAATTGAAGCTGAAGATTGAAGCTTTTGGATTCCGGGTTTGTGTAGTTGCATTCTAGGGTTTAAAGATTCAAACTTTATCTTTGATTTTATGTTTTGAACCTATGGATCTTGCTATTTGCTTCTGTGTAGATGTTCTTAGTATGATTCTAGGCTAGATCCTTGATCTACCTAGGTCAATATGATGATTATGTGTTAAAGTTTCGATTTTTATTCGGTTTTTGGATTTGAATGTTGGATTTATGATTTAGTAAAGGTTTGAGTTTGTTTATGTGTGATGTTAGTGCATGTTTAATTCTGATTATGTGGTTGATTATGCTTTTCTGCGTTGATTGTGGTTGTCTGCCAGTTTGATCTTCGTTTCTGGTTCATAGACTTTAGGGTTTGTGAGTTAGAGTGGTGTCTAGACGTAGTAGCCATAGAAAACCTAGTTAATTACTGATTAGAAGTGAATGTGTGTCCTAGTTCAATACCCGAGAGGTGAGAATTAGTCGTTTAGTCTTCGTCATTAGGAATCCGAGTGTCAGCTGTCTGAGAGGAAGTTGGTATTAGGTGTCTAGTGATAGTTGCTATCCGAATCATAGTATCCATTCTAGAACTACCCCATGCATTCCTTGAGTGTATGGTAAGCGGTGAGACTGAGAGGTAATCCGTTTATTAGGGTACTTGTCATAGTAGGAAATACCCGAGAGGTGATCCGATTATCTGGTGAGTTAATATCCTTAGGTTGTCTTCTGGTCACATCCCGAGACCGAGAGTGATCGGGAATCCACTAGATATCTTTTAGGTGTTATATCTTTAGAAACCCAGATCCAACCTAGTTCCAAAACCGATAGAAGTTGAGCTTTACACATAGGATTCCGACCTAGGTAGTGACTTCTCCATTCTTGATTTCATCTTTAGTTTACTCTTGATAGCTTGAATTGTCCTTAGTTTATTGCATTCTTAGTTAATCTTTAGTGTAGTAAACCCCCCAACCAATCAAATCATACTTAAGTCCTAGTTAGAGTCTAATTTAGTTATTCAGTGTCTTTTGGGTTCGATATCCGGACTTCGTTAGGCTATATTGCATTGATCGGTACACTTGCCGGTTGTGTGGTCTAGTTTTAGGTCGAGTCTAGGTTTTATAAATTTAAAGCTAGAGAGTCTAGATTAGGTTTTATTTGATAGTTTTTATAGACCGTCTGGACGACATCAGCACTAAACTTCCACTATCGGACCACACCTTTCCTATCACCACTGCCTCGCCCATTTTAGTATCTACGTACCAGTACCATATGTTACCGAGGATATCCTGAGATAACTTGCTTAGGGGAATCTTGGTTTCACATAGCACTGGCTTGTATACCAGTTTCTTTATGCTTCTGTTAGTCAAAGGATGTCTAGCGTTCTTATCCTTGACTCGCTTGGGCACTTGAGGCTTAAACATATCAAATTTCCCAGATCTTACTTCACGCTGTAGAACCTGCCACAAACCCATCGCTACTGCGTGATTTGAGTGACCCAGTAGCTCTCGGTTTGCTAGGTTCACGAGGTCGTATCTAGGTAAGGAGTTGAAAGCTTCGCTGGTTGGTTTCAAGTATTGAACCCCCCCAACTCGCTTGATTGCAAACAACTGCTTATCCTCCTCAAACCTCACAGCTAAGATCATTCCTGTTGCTCCGTGTTTGTCTATGATAGGAGTCTTTTGCCAGACAGGAGCAGGATTCTTTGATGAACTAGCAGGCATATCTTTGTTTTTCTGTGCCTCTGGATCCACAGGTGTTGGGTCGGCAGGGGAGGCTTCAGTCGATGCTTCAACATTACTAGCAGTCTCGACTGAACCCGTGTCAAGATAATCTTCAAAGGATGGAACTTCTAAGATCTCTCCATCTTCAAGCTCATACTCTCCTTCCCTGTCGCCCTTGGGAACTTCTATTACCACATCATCATCTTCCTCATCCCAATCATCACCAGAGTCAATCTCTCATTCTTCAAGATTGCAGAGAGCCTCGATATGTGCTTCTTTGGAATAGTCAGGCTCTAAGAATAAGATAACATCATCAGATAGATCTTTCAGAACATCAGCAACTGACTTTCCTTTATCACCACCAGAAGTATCACCACCTTCCTGATGAGTCGACTCCCCCTCAGCCATTGGAACAACAGAAATGGGCTCTATCGCCAAAGCTTGTTGCTCACTTCCACTAGGGCCGACTTCAGGATCCTTTTCTTTGTCATCATCCTTTGTCAGATCAACCGGATGACAAGGCTCATCACCGGTAGGTTTAGATTCCTTCTCCTTCTCTTTTTCTTTCTCTTTTTCTTTCTCCCCCTGAGCAGCAAGCTTCTTGGTCAGGTCAGTTACTAACTTGACCATCATTTCATGTTCTTTCCGCTGCATGTCAAACCGAACCTCTAGAGACGACCTGTGTCCCAGAATCATATTGTTTGTTTTGATCAGTAGTTCGTTCTGGGCCATCACATTTGCTAGTCTCTCTTCTGTCCTAGTTCTCTGGCTTCTTAGAATCGTAACTTCGTCCACCAACGAATTTATCTGAGCCTGTTGAGCCTTAGATTCTTCCCTTGATTTCCGAACAGTTTCTAGTAGCCCAGCCACTTGGGTTTCCAAAGCAGTTATCCTTGCATCATTTGGATCAGGATTCCTGGATGTAGAGGCTTCAGCATTATGGAGGGGAGAGGAGAAGAGCATATCAATGTCAAAACCCTAAGAAAAGTCTCCAAAGTTGTAGGGTTGACTGATATGTTCAATGGTTGTAGTAGGGATTGTGGATAGGATGGTGGTTGTAGGAGTGATGGAGGGAGTGATGGTGACTGACTCGGTAAGAATCAGAGTAGTCATCACCATTTGGACAGATGGTACAGGGAGGGTCACTATCACATGAACCTCCTCTGTGATATCACTGACTGCCACATCAAGTGTTACCTGTGGCCTCCTTCGCTGTCGCCGGTACAACTGTTGTGAAGGTGGGGTAGAAGCTGAATCAGTACTCGTAACCGATACTTGTACTTGCCTCTGAGCACTATCCTCTACCTCACGAGGAATAGCTCGTTGTTGCCTATCCCCCCCGTTGTTTGTTGATACTTTCACGTCTTCGTCTTTGTATAGCAGCATCCGAGTCAGAATCTGGCTCGTATTCACTGCTCGTTGATTGTCGCTTTCTCTTAGAAGATGACTCAGGAAGGGTCACCTTTGTCAATCTTCTCGGGTGTGCCTGTGATGGTGCATCATCAGAATCAGATGAATCAGACTCTGTATCTTCGGAGTCAGATCCTTCAGCACCATCATTACCCGCTTCGTCGTCACCTCCTTCAGACAATTCATCCTCACTATCAACGTCCTCATCTTCTTGCTACTCATCAGAATATGCACTGAGTTCTGGCTCAGAATCATGATTAAACCATCTCCAATCAACTGGTGCCACATACGCTTCATTAATCAGGTGGCCAAAGAGTGCGGTGTGCTCAGGGGTAGGTTCTACACTGTCTGGCTTTAGGAATTGAGCAAACACTCTCTTGTGCACCCGTTTTACTTGCAGTCTCTCCCCAATAGCAGGTAGATTTGGCAACGCATCATTGATCAGTAGTTGCACAAATCTTGGGTATGGCAGGAATCTAAACCTCTCAGCTGTATTGATCTGATCATTTAAGGCCTTGAAGATGTATCATGAGAAGTTATAACCCCTGTTGAGAGACATGCCAACCATGGCTGCCGCAAGATCATGTCCCATAGCATCCTTCCCCGCCTTCCTGGAAGAAATGCACATGATCATCACATGGGCAAAGTATCTCCACTGATCGAGCACCCACATCTTCTTGTAGGAAGACTAATCTCGTACACCGACGTATCCCATACGCTGCCTCCAACAGCCATCCACAAAGTAATCAGGATAGGCAGTTGGGTCGGTGGCGAGATCCTGGAACTGTAAGACCCGTCGAATTGTGTCCTCAGAAAAAAAGCAACGTCATGACCCGCCACAGTAGCCCGAATGACATTAGGGGTTACCGTGTAGTCATGATCCGCTGTATCCCAGAACTGCTCCAAGTACGGTCTTGAGACTATTGGATCTGCTGATATAGCATAGCTGATCTTTGAACGATTCAATAAATCAACTATATCTCGGTATTGTAGTGCAGCACCCTTCCATTCTGGTTCTGTATGTGCAAGGAGATTGAACTCACTGGTAAAGGCACGAGCCATCACTGCAAAAACACACGGTAAACATAATAAGAACAAGAAGATTCATTGGAATTGAATACACATGACCAAGTATAGCAGTTACACACTAAACTGAATTTTAGACTTAGAAAAATTTCACAAGTGTTATTCCTGCATAGTTAGCAAGTACGCAGGGATTTGTTCTTGCGTACTTAACAAGTACGCATGAATTACTTCTTGCGTACTTGTTAAGTGCGCAAGAATTGCACTTAGCCAAATTTTTCAAAAACTCTAATATTCAACAGATGTTGGACATTATCGTGGAACAGGGTTACCAGAAGGTCAAAAACCATTATAAGGACCTATGGAACCTCTATCCACATCAATGACCCGCTAACCTAGTCAAATTTTGACCTAAAAAACGATCCATATGAACCAACGGTCAAAAATTAAGTCAAGCACAAAATCAAAGATCATTATGGGCGATTAAGTAATGAATAAGGTTCGATTGATGATTCCAAGAGATTTTTGATCATAATGTGTTACCAAAACGACCAAGAAAAGTCCAAAATCAAGATTGAAACCCTAAAATTTTAAAATCATTAATCGGTCTGTAATTCTAGATTTCATGGATGAAAAGCCCTAGGATTCTCACCAAATGATGTTTATCCAATGATGAGAATAGAATCGGGACGAAAAACTGGTTAGGAAAACTCGAAGATTTTGAGGAAAAAATGGGTAGAGGGTAATCGACAGACGTTTGAATTTTGAATGAGATAAACGCAAAGAAAATTCTAAGTCCTGTATATGTACCCAACACATATTGGTCTTGCGTACTTGCTAAGTGCGCAGGACTTAACTCCTGCGTACTTACTAAGTACGCATTAAGTCTTGCGTACTTGTTAAGTACACAGGGTTTACCTCATGCGCACTTATCAAGTACGCAGAGACCCTTGTGTGCTCAAACTTTCAACTCAAATTATGAAGATTTCAAGTCAAATAACGAACAAGATAAAAGCATTCAATCAAGAGGATTCAAAGTCAATTCAAGAAGGTTAACACAAATATTTTTGGTTTTTCTGATTAAAATGAACTGTACACAAACTTAGAATCTTTTTGATCTTTTCTAAATAGAAATATACATGTATATACACACACACTATTTTTGTTCAAAGACATGAGCAGAGGATCATATCAGGCTAAACTATAGCAAAAACGATACAAGATAGACGTCAAAGAATATGGGATCATGTCATGAATTACAATTTATTCATATGTAATAAGCATAAAAACAAGTAATTCAAGTTGGAAATATTATAAGATTTGAAACCATAAGAATCTTTGTATCACGTTCTTGTGTGTTAAGGTATTAGATTTAAGGATATACAACGTGTACCCCACTGATATGCTACATCAATGTAAATTGCACTATCTCAAGGCATCTAAGATTTTCCCAAAGATTTTCCAAATCTCCAAAATGAAGTTACATCGTTTAGCACAGAAAAAATCAAGCAGAATCCATAAGGATTATCAAGAATCATAAGATTCAGAATCGAGTGATTCAGATGTCTTAGTTTGATTGGATTTTCTTATATGAATATCATATGATGATTCAGGTTAATAGATATGGAGTCTAAGGATTTAGGTAAGGTGATCCAACTTTTATCTGGATTTGATTTCAATGAATCAGGTATGATTCAAGGGTGAATACATGCTCAACGGTTGATGTAAAGACATGTCTTGATTCAATCTCTCATTACATACTTGTGAGTATGGGCAGCGAGATGAACCGCAGTAATTGTGCTAAAGACATAACTTGAAACTGGTCTCTTAAGAAAATATTTGCTAAAATCTTACATCCTCTATCTGATAATGATCTTTTTGTATTCTTTTACACACGCACGCATTCATACATGGGTTCAAATCACAGTTGTAGTCTAGATTTAGTTTCCACACTACTAGTGATTCAAAGACGCCTACAGCCTACTAACAATTCAAATTACTTGTAAATAAGCAGATTAAAAACATAGCAATTTAAACAATCAAGTACGCATGACGCAATCATTTCCCATATGAGCAGTCTATGGATTTTAGATCATTTCTGATGTACAATCATTTCCTCTTTTCTCAAGATTACTTTGATTTTTTTTTTCATTTTCTATTTTGTTTGAATTTTTGTAAAATAATTGAAAATTAAAAGAACTATACAGAAAGTTTAAAAGAAATAAAATTTAACTTTCATGAATTGAATTGATTTAAGAAAAACAAGTTTTCACTCTGGATTGAACATTCCTATCAAGTTGACAAGATGCTCAAAACGGGATCGATCAAATGCCTTAGTGAAAAGGTCAGCAAAGTTGTCATCCGTGTGAACCTTTACAAGTTCAAGGAGATGCTTTTCAGCACAATTACGGATGAAATGATGGCGAATTTCAATATGTTTAGTTTTGGAATGTTTCACCGGGTTGTTTATGATGGACATAGTGGCATTGTTGTCAATGAACAAAGGAGTTCCAGTGAAGTTCAAGCCGTAGTCTCTCAATTGCTGCTGAATCCACAATATCTAAGAACAACCGCTAGCTGCAGCAATGTATTCTGCTTCACATGTTGAGACAGAAACCGTTGACTGCTTCTTACACTTCCAGGAAACCAGTCTGTCTCCCAAGAATTGACATCCACCAGAAGTTAACTTTCTATCAAGGTTACAACTGCCATAATCTGAATCAGTTTCGGCTTTGAAGTCAAAAGACTGCTGCTTAGAGTACCAAAGACCTAATCGGGGTTTCCCTTTCAAGTATCTGAAAATCCTCTTTACAGCTATCATATGAGACTCCTTCGGTTGAGACTGAAACCTTGAGCATAAGCATACAACAAACATTATGTCGGGCCTTGAAGCTGTGAGATACATAAGAGATCCGATCATCCCACGGTACAATTTGCAATCCACATCCTTTCCATCTTTGTCAGGATGCAGACCATGATTGACGGGGATAGTTGTGCCATAAGTACTGCTATCATTCATCTTGTATTTTGACAAGATGCCCTGCACATACTTTGTTTGATGAAGATAAATACCATCCTCACTTTGACTGACTTGCAGACCCAGGAAGAATGACAGTTCATGTGACAATCCGGACTTTTCCGGTTAACTCCGTTAACAAAATCCAGTTAAAGTTAACAAAAATTAACTTAACTCAAACTCCAGGGACTGTTTCTGTCAATATTTCAAACTTAAAATCCAAGGACTAGTTATGTAATATCCCTAATCAACTATGTTGACTTTTTGAAAAGTTAAAATCCAAATTCTGTTTACTTTGGAAGTCAAACTAACCAAATTATAACCCCATCTAAACTGGAGGGACCTATTCTACCAAGTTTCAAACTCCAATTCTTAGGAAAAACCTTAGGGACCATTTCTTGTCATTACTCTAAACCGGATTGTTGACTTTTGAAAGTCAACATCGCGGATTCAATCAAATTCGATCGTTTCTAACCGATGTTCGTTGAAATTGAAACTGTTCTCGCACGTACATGATCATTACGAACATCATTAATCCATTAAACACCGCAAATTTAATCGAATTAACTCTAATAATGAGAGTTAAACAAGTAACCGTCGATACTATGTCTTATTCGATCGAATTCGACTGTAATCGGTTACCAATTTGCAAACCAACACACTGCACACCTACATCGAGTCTCTCTGAAACCTCTGTGCTCGTCAAGTTGATCGAATTCATAGCAAAAGCCATCGGGAATCGAATCAGTCATCGTCGGACCTGTTTTAGTCGATCTCCACCGTCTCGACATCAATTCCGGTAACTAGATACATCATCAGCTTCGCTTTTATCTCTTAAATGAAAGCCCTAACTCAATTAGGGCTTACATTATCAATTCGATCAAGATCACGACTCTAGGGTTCATCACAAACCGGTTTAATCGAACCCTAATCTAGACCCAATCAAAATTCAATTAACTTATACAGTTTGATTCGCAATAACGTCCTCTTTGAAAACCCTTTGTCAATTCAATGTTTTATTATCAAAATTGTTGTAACCCGTAATCTAGGGTTCATATGAAACCAAGTTATCGAATTCAACCCTAAACCGTGTTTAATTCAAATTAAATTATACCATTAGACTCGTAATTTTCTGTAGATTGAAAGCCCTATGAAATCTCGGGCTTCTATCATCAAATTGACCTTGATCCGGTAATTAGGGTTTGTTCTGGAAACGATTTGGGGTTTTCGATCTTAAACACAAATTTAATGCAATTAAACCACATCAACAGATTCGCAAGGTTTCAATTAACAAAAGCCCTATGATTCTATCAACTTTTATTATCAGAATACTTCGAATCAATTTTGAGTTCCTAAACTAGGGTTACGACCCCTCTTTCTGTAATTTATCGATCTTAAAACCGATGGTTTTCAAATTAAACGAATCCCCAGATTCGCAATCCCTCGCTTAACAAAACCCCCATGCCGTTGATCGAAATCATAGTCGGAATCGACGAGGAAGAGCCTGGATTGGTTCGGCCAGCGTGGGGAAGAAGAACCCACTCGACTTGTTTGTTAAAACTAATCTGATCCAGATTAGTTCGCGATACCCTAGCGGGTGGAACTGGTTAGATGCTTGTGCGTGTGTGGGAGAGACCCGGGTTCGAGACCGAGCTCCCACAATTAATTTTTGAAAGATTTTTAATTATATTAAATTATTAAAAATCAAACCTCATATTATTATATAAACGTGTTTTAGCCCGGGAAACAACCCGTGGGCTCGGGTTTAAATTTTGTAACCAATTTTATTATTATTTCCACTTTTAAAAATAACGTATTTGTATTATTCTCAAACCATAATCTTGTATAAAATAATATAACTATATTATTTTCAACCTGTAACCAATATTAATAAAATAATATATAAATTGTATTATTTTTGACTCATTCGATTATCTTGTGTGACATTGTTTAAAAACTATAAATAATATAAACAATATTATATTATTTACCTACGTTATTTACCCCGATTAGAAATAATATAATTATTATTTTTCTACTTCAAGAATTATTTAGTAAATCTTTCGAACTTAAAAATAATATTTTAAATTATATTTTCCTAAACTTTGTAAACGACTCAGACGCATGGAAATAATTATTTAATTATTATCCATTATCAACGTTCGACGCGTAACGCAAATTACCTAAAACCATTATAATAAGATATGTATATACTTATATATAAACCTCCGTCGACACGTTCATTTATTCCTAAATCCGTAGAATGCGTTAGGACATTCTAACTTTCCGTGTCGTCATCACAATTCCCGACTTGTCCCTAATTTATGTGTTTATAATTTTAGGGCATACGTAAGCCGTGCAGGCTAACACTTGAGATTCCAAATCTTGTATTTGTGTGATACTACCTACTACGCAACGCAGGTGAGTTTCACGGCCCCTTTTTATTGTTTTTAAACTGGGGGAGAAAACATGTCGTAAATGCTTTTTGATTCTTGTAATTCATATATGATATCACTTGTCTGACTATGCGTGTACATTATCCTTTAAGTCCTCACATCGGACCGTTAATATGAACATAGCGAGGTAATTTGATAGTACTACTGGTTTGACAAACCTCACCCGCGTCGGTCGCGCTAACTCGATTGGAGGTCGAACGGGTGCAATATTGACCTAAACATGCACCAAGATGGTGGGAGGCATATAAACAGTCAGTTGTCGGTTGCGAGCGCATTAGTTAACATGTTTATTGATTTATATATTGAATGTACATTAATATGTTAAACGCTTCTATAAATTGAAACCTGTGAACTCACCAACCTTGTGTTGACACTTTCCTTACATGTTTTCTCAGGACGTTAAGCTAAGGCACATGTGCACGTTAGGACATGCATGGTGTCAACATGGTGTATTCAATAATTGTCAATCTACTGAACACTTATTATGTTTCCATTATTGTTAGATTTGGGAGCGTTGTTTTGAGCATTTAATCTCTTGTTTAAACGCTTCCGCATTTACTTTGAACTTTTATAATATTTCAATTTGAGTCCCATATAATGTCGTTTGATGTAACTAATGACTGAGATCCTGGTGTGTCACCTTCCAAATGGTAAAACTCCGTTAGTTGAAAATTAGGGGTGTGACAGATTTGTATCAGAGCCATTGGTTATAGAGAACTAGGGTTGCATACTAGACTATAACCGCACACATTAGTTACACGGCACAGACACTTATACCTGATACATATTGCACCTATACATACATTGCAGTGCAGGCATGTTAATACCATCCGTATCACCCTCAGATGGCAAGGGACACATCATTTGCATTGCATCATCATTCCCAGTGACGACACTCGGGGAATCACAAGAACATCATCCACTCCCGTCCGAGGGCAGCGAGATGGAGCCTTCGGAGAAGTCACTTACATCACCATCACCTGTTGAGTATGGTGGGCTTTCTCGGGTCCATATTATGGATGGCACTCAGCACTAACGCATATCTCTTTGGGAGTTGGGATCGTCAGAGGCGAGTCCCTACTGTACCCATTAGCAACAATACGCCGACTGAAGGCAGACCGTTGCACACATTATTGCAGAATCCATTGACACGTAGATGTCATCACTTTCTCGAGCAATGGGCTCGCGTCTTTGGTCGATATTCTGTTGAGAATCGATTGACCAAAAATTTGAGAACGCATTGCCCAATGCATACTCAAACCCTATTCTGACTCAGTGGGAAGGACAACTACTTTTCTTCTTCAAGTAACACATATCCATGAACTAGTTTCATTTCTCGAAGTCGCATTTCATGTGCATGTTTGCTTTATATGCATGTTACCATCTACAATCCGCTGGATTGGACTATCTTATTGTGTTTCAACTCGGGTGAATACTGGGATCAAACAATTCCCGACAACTCATACTAATATGAGTCCTAGTTGATCAACTTATGGTTGATAACTAAGCTTCTCAATGACTTATCATATCTGACAACACTCTGTACTCATCAATACATGCTAAAGGACATTATGACACAGGACAAGGAGAACTATGGTGAGCATTAAAAACAAATTATCATTTTGGGTGCACACGTAATAGTAATTTGAGGTGCATGTAAGTCCTTGTGAAACCTAGTGTGTGGATAAATAGTCCTAATCAGTGATTTACAGACTTAAGTTTCCACTGTCCGTAAGAATTCTCGTAACCCACTCATTGACTAGTTGGTATCGTTTAACTCGTTTAACAGTTGATAAACGCGACTATCATGTTGAAGGTATTTACGTACACACTGAACTATCATCCATAGGATCCATCATTTGATTTCACTAATGTAAGAGCCTTAGTGAACTTAAGACTCTCATCTAGACTTGATCAATGAAACCATCTCAGTTGAAACTCTAGTAGAACCACATGGCAAACCTATCGACTCCAACTATGTAAGCAGAATTTGAGAAATTCTTTCTAAGCTAACACGTTATTCCTTACACTTCAACAATAAATTCCATTTGACCCTATTACCTTATCCTGTGACTAATCCTTGGTCTAGTTTGATTTATACTCCAGGGTATCCAACTCCGTAAACAGACTTCTCTCTTCACAAAATGATCTCGTTGTTCCGATACCATTAGAAAACGGGAATTTAATCCAACCAACCATCGGTTGAACGCGACTACTTAAAAAGTCAACCTATCTCTGGTATTACTGGAATCGGTATCTCTTAAAATTTCTCTTTCTACATGTGAACCTCTTCCCTTAGTCTTTGCATTGACCGACGCTTACCTTATAAGCACGGGTCTCACTAGAAGTCTCAGCATGACTTCACAAATTTCTTACTGGTGTGGTCGTACTCCAACCTTACTAGAAGCTAAATACACTATAGAAATAGCCGATGGACAGATAATTGAAGCAACTCACATTCTTAAGGGTTATAAACTTGGATTGGCTGGTCATGAACTTGACGTTGACCTTATACCAGTCACACTTGACAGTTTCAACGTAATTGTCGAAATGGATTGGCTATCTAAGAACCAATCCGAAATCATCTGTCGTGAAAAAAATAAAAATTTCGCATTCCTATCCCTAGTGGAGAAATCCTTTCCGTTCAAGGCGAAAAAAAGTGGTGCAGTCGTTGACATCATATCTTTCATGAAAGCGCAGAAGTATCTACGAAAGGGTCATACTACCATTCTGGCTCTCGTTGCCGAGCAGCCATCTGAGGAAAGAAGATTGACGACATTCCGGTTGTTCGTGATTATCTGAAAGTATTTCCCGAAGACCTGCCTGGTCGTTCGCGTCATCATCAAGTCAAATTCCAGATCGATCTAGCACCCGGAGCAGCACCGATTGCTCGGGCACCTTACAGACTAGCACCTAGTGAATTGCGGGAGCTATCCACTCAACTGCAAGAGTTGTTGGATAAAGGTTTCATCCGACCTACCTTATCGCCATGGGGAGCTCCAGTCATGTTCGTCAAGAAGAAGGACGGAACTTTCCGTATGTGTATCGACTACCGTGAGCTAAATAAAGTCACAATTAAGAATCGTTATCCTTTGCCTCGCATAGATGATCTCTTTGATCAACTCCAAGGATCTAGTTTCTATTCCAAGATAGATCTTAGGTCCGGCTACCACTAGTCCGAGATGAAGATATCTCTAAGACTGCTTTCAGGACAAGGTACGACCACTATGAATTTATGGTCATGCCTTTCGGATTAACAAACACATCTGCGGTATTCATGGACCTCATGAACCGTGTGTGTAAGCCTTACCTTGATCAATTTGTCATCGTTTTCATCGACGACATTCTCATTTATTCCAAGGACAAGGAAGAACACGAGGAACATCTACGTTTAATCCTGGAATTACTTAAAAAGGAACAATTGTATGCTAAGTTTTCCAAGTGTGAATTTTGGATCCGAGAAGTTCAATTCTTAGGACATGTGGTTAACGATCCATCAAAGATAGAAGCCATCAATAATTGGGCAGCACCGACGACTCCGACTGAGGTGCGACAATTTCTGGGATTGGCTGGATACTACCGTCGATTCATCGAGGGATTTTCAAAAATTACACAACCCCTTACTACCCTAACTCAAAAGGGTAAGCCTACAACTGGGGCGATAACCAAGAGTCAGCATTTCAGCATCTTAAACAGAAACTTTGCAGTGCACCTATTCTAGCTCTTCCGGAAGGTACGGATGATTTCTTGGTGTATTGCGATGCATCTATTCAGGGTTTGGGTTGTGTATTAATGCAACGAGAAAAGGTGATCGCATTTGCTTCGCGTCAACTAAAAATTCACGAGAAAAACTACACCACTCATGACCTTGAGTTGGGAGCTGTAGTTTTTGCACTTAAGATATGGAGACACTACTTGTACGGTACCAAGTGCACCATCTACACCTATCACAAGAGTCTTCAGCATATCTTCGAGCAGAAAGAGCTGAACATGCGACAACGTCGTTGGGTCGAGCTTTTGAATGATTATGACTGTGCGATCCGATATCATCCGGGTAAAGCTAACGTTGTAGTTGATGCCCTAAGTCGAAAGGAAACCAAGCCCAAACGAGTTCGAGCATTACAGCTTACTATTCACCCCGGACTACCTGACAAAATCCGTAGTGCTCAACTTGAAGCCCTGAAAGAGGAAAATCTACCGCTGGAAGGTACACGCGGTATGGAAGCACAACTCGAGGTCAAGTCTGACGGTATTCGCTACTTCGCAGAGCGAATTTGGATTCCTGTGTATGGGAACTTAAGAGAACTAGTCATGGATGAGGCGCACAAATCCCGATACTCTATTCATCCAAGTTCTAACAAAATGTACCACGACCTTAAGGTGTTATATTGGTGGCCAAAGATGAAGGCCGATATAGCCACCTATGTAAGCAAGTGCCTGACTTGCTCAAAGGTCAAGGTGGAATATCAAAAGTCTTCTGGTCTACTGCAATAACCAGAAATCCCAATGTGGAAATGGAAGCAAATCTCTATCGACTTCATAACAAAATTACCCAGAACCCCAGTGGATGCGATACCATTTGGGTGATCGTAGATCGCTTAACAAAATTTGCGCACTTCCTTGCAATCAAAGAAACCGACAAATTGGACAAGCTTACTCGTAATTATTTGAAAGAAGTAGTATCTCGGTACGGGGTGCCAATCTCTATCATTTCGGATCGTGATGCACGATTCACCTCTCGTTTCTAGCAATCGTTACATAAAGCTTTAGGCACGCGTTTAGACATGAGTACAGCTTATCACCGGCAAACCGATGGCCAAACGGAACATACTATCCAAACATTAGAGGACATGCTGCGAGCTTGTGTGATCGATTTCGGTAACACTTGGGAGTCTCACTTACCTTTAGTGGAGTTCTCCTACAACAACAGTTATCACACTAGCATCAAGGCGGCACCATTCTAGGCATTGTATGGACGTAAATGCCGATCTCCTATCTGTTGGGATGAAGTTGGGGATAGCCAACTTACAGGTCCTGAACTTGTATTCGAAACTTCCAAAAAAAATCATTCAAATCCGAAACCGTATGGCGGCAGCTCGTGATCGTCAAAAGAGCTATGCCGACAAGCGTCGTAAACCCTTAGAGTTTCAAATAGGTGACATGGTCTTACTCAAAGTCTCACCTTGGAAAGGTGTCATTCGCTTCGAGAAGCGAGGCAAACTAAACCCTCGTTATGTTGGACCTTTCAAGATAGTAAAGAGAATTGGCCCAGTCGCGTATCAACTGGACCTGCCGGAAGGACTTAGTGGTGTACACGATGTCCTTCATGTCTCGAACTTGAAGAAATGCCTGGCAGACGAGACACTCACGGTTCCTCTTGAGGAGCTGCATATTGATGAACAACTATGGTTCGTTGAAGAACCGGTAGAAATCATGGATAGGGAAATTAAAACGCTGAAGCGCAGTAAAATCCCTATTGTTAGAGTTCATTGGAACTCGAAACACGGACCAGAATTCACATGGGAACGCGAGGATCAGATGATGCGCAAGTATCCTCATCTGGTCAAGCAATCCACGTCAAAATCTTAAGGTACTATTCTAATTTTCGAGACGAAAATTCTTTCAACTAGGGGATGATGTGACACCTCAAAAATTTTTCTTTATTTTAATTTTCGGGACGAAAATTCTTTCAACTAGAGGATGATGTGACAATACGGACTTTTCCGGTTAACTCCGTTAACAAAATCCAGTTAAAGTTAACAAAATTTAACTTAACTCAAACTCCAGGGACTGTTTCTGTCAATATTTCAAACTTAAACTCCAGGGACTAGTTATGTAATATCCCTAATCTACTATGTTGACTTTTTGAAAAGTCAAAATACAAATTCCGTTGACTTTGGAAGTCAAACTAACCAAATTATAACACATCTAAAATGGAGGGACCTATTCTGCCAAGTTTCAAACTCCAATTCTCAGGAAAAACCTCAGGGACCATTTCTGTCATTACTCTAAACCGGATTGTTGACTTTTGAAAGTCAACATCGCGGATTCAATCAAATTCGATCGTTTATAACCGAAGTTCGTTGAAATTGAAACTGTTCTCGCACGTACATGATCGTTACAAACATCATTAATCCATTAAACACCGCCAATTTAATCGAATTAACTCTAATAATGAGAGTTAAACAAGTAACCGTGGAAACTATGTCTTATTCGATCGGATTCGACTGTAATCGGTTACCAATTTGCAAACCAACACACTACACACCTAAATCGAGTCTCTCTGAAACCTCTGTGCTCGTCAAGTTGATCGGATTCATAGCAAAAGCCACCGGGAATCGAACCAGTCATCGTCGGACCTGTTTTAGTCGATCTCCACCGTCCCGACATCAATTCAGGTAACTAGATTCATCATCAGCTTCACTTTTATCTCTTAAATAAAAGTCGTAACTCAATTAGGGCTTACATTATCAATTCGATCAAGATCACGACTCTAGGGTTCATCACAAACCGGTTTAATCGAACCCTAGTCTAGACCCAATCAAAATTCAATTAACTTATACAGTTTGATTCGCGATACCCTCCTCTTTGAAAACCCACTGTCAATTCAATGTTATATTATCAAAATTGTTGTAACCCGTAATCTAGGGTTCATATGAAACCAAGTTATCGATTTCAACCCTAAACCGTGTTTAAATCAAATTAAATTATGCCATTAGACTCGTAATTTTCTGTAGATTGAAAGCCCTATGAAATCTCGGGCTTCTATCATCAAATTGACCTTGATCAAGTAATTAGGGTTCGTTCTGGAAACGATTTGGGGTTTTCGATCTTAAACACAAATTTAATGCAATTAAACCACATCAACAGATTCGCAAGGTTTCAATTAACAAAAGCCCTATGATTCTATCAACTTTTATTATCAGAATACTTCGAATCGATTTTGAGTTCCTAAACTAGGGTTACGACCCCTCTTTCTGTAATTTATCGATCTTAAAACCGATGGTTTTCAAATTAAACGAATCCCCAGATTCGCAATCCCTCGCTTAACAAGACCCCTATGCCATTGATCGAAATCGTAGTCGGAATCGACGAGGAAGAGCCTGGTTTGGTTCGGCCTACGTGGGGAAGAAGGACCCACTCGACTTGTTTGTTAACACTAATCAGATCCGGATTAGTTCGCGATACCCTAGCAGGTGGGACTGGTTAGAGGCTTATGCGTGTGTGGGAGAGACCCGGGTTCGAGACCGAGCTCCCACAATTAATTTTTGAACGATTTTTAATTATATTAAATTATTAAAAATCAAACCTTATATTTTTATATAAACGTGTTTTAGCCCGGGAAACAACTCGTGGGCTCGGGTTTAAATTTTGTAACCAATTTTATTATTATTTCCACTTTTAAAAATAGCGTATTTGTATTATTCTCAAACCATAATCTCGTATAAAATAATATAACTATATTATTTTCAACCCGAAACCAATATTAATAAAATAATATATAAATTGTATTATTTTCGACTCATTCGATTATCTTGTGTGACATTGTTTAAAAACTATAAATAATGTAAACAATATTATATTATTTACCTACATTATTTAGCCCGATTAGAAATAATATGTTTATTATTTTTCCACTTCAAGAATTATTTAGTAAATCTTTCGAACTTAAAAATAATATATTAAATTATATTATTTTCCTAAACTTTGTAAACGACTCAGACGCATTGAAATAATTATTTAATTATTATCCATTATCAACGTTCGACGCATAACGCAAATTCCCTAAGACCATTATAATAAGATATGTATATATTTATATATATAAAACTCCGTCGACACTTTCATTTATTTCTTAATCCGTAGAATGCGTTAGGACATTCTAACTTTCCGTGTCGTCGTCATAATTCCCGACTTGTCCCTAGTTTATGTGTTTATAATTTTAGGGCATACGTAAGCCGTGCAGGCTAACGCTTGAGATTCCAAATCTTGTATTTGTGTGATACTATCTACTACGCAACGCATATGAGTTTTCACGGCCCCTTTTTACTGTTTTTAAACTGGGGGAGAAAACATGTCGTAAATGCTTTTTGATTCTTGTAATTCATATATGATATCACTTGTATGACTATGCGTGTAAATTATCCTTTAAGTCCTCACATCGGACCGTTAATATGAACATAGCGAGGTAATTTGAGTAGTACTACTGGGTTTGACAAACCTCACCCGCGTTGGTCGCGCTAACTCGATTGGAGGTCGAACGGGTGCAATATTGACCTAAACATGCACCATGATGGTGGGAGGCATATAAACAATCAGCTGTCGGTTGCGAGCGCAATAGTTAACATGTTTATGGGTTAGCTACCTATTGATTTATATTTTGAATGTACATTAATCTGTTAAACGCTTCTATAAATTGAAACATGTGAACTCACCAATCTTGTGTTGACACTTTCCTTACATGTTTTCTCAGGACTTAAGCTAAGGCACAGGTGCACGTTAGGACATGCATGGTGTCAACATGGTGTATTCAATAATTGTCAATCTACTGAACACTTATTATGTTTTCATTATTGTTAGATTTGGGCGCGTTGTTGTGCGCATTTAATCTCTTGTTTAAACGCTTTCGCATTTACTCTGAACTTTTATAATATTTCAATTTGAGTCCCATGTAATGTTGTTTGATGTAACTAATGACTGAGATCCTGGTGTGTCACCTTCCAAACGGTAAAACTCCGTTAGTTGAAAATTGGGGGCGTGACAGTTCACCTATGTTACTCATTTCAAACTTGGATTTCATCACCTGTTCGAATTCCCTACACATCTCTTCATTTGTAGACCCAAAGATAATGTCATCGACATACACTTGTACAAGAAGAATATCACCTCCTGCTTTCCGTATGAAGAGGGTCGAGTCAATCTGTCCACGGTCGAAACCATTAGACAGTAGATGTTTAGATAAAGTTTCATACCATGCCGGTGGTGCTTGATGAAGACCATAAAGTGCTTTGTCGAGCTTATACACTTTATTGATGTTATGCGGATCTTCAAAGCCGGGAGGTTGAGTGACATAGACCTCTTCATGAACTTTTCCATATAGGAAAGCACTCTTTACATCAAGTTGATAGACCTTGAAGCCAACATATGAGGCATAAGCCAGACACAGTCGAATGGCTTCAAGTCTAGCAACTGGGGCATATACTTCTGTGTAGTTCAAGCCCTCTTGTTGATTAAAACCCTGAACAACCAACTTTGCTTTGTTCTTCACCACAACGTGACGATCATCCGTCTTGCATTTGAACACCCATCTGGTGCTAATTGGTTGTACGCCCCTTGGCAAGTTAACCAAATCCCACACATGCAACTTTTGGAATTGAGACAGTTCTTCTTGCATTGCCTCAATCCAGCAGTTGTCAGCGAGACCCTCTTTCACATTCTTCGGCTCTAACTAGGACACGAATGCAGCATGTAGACATGTTTCCATGACACCAGTGTCAAGTATCTCAGAGTAGAGACTAGTGTTCTCAGCAATGGTTCGATGACGAGTTTTAACACCGGCATGAGGATCACCAATAATGTTGTTAATTGGATGATTCTTATGCACTCTCATCTCTGGTACATTCGGTTCCTGAATTTCTGAATCGAGGTTCGTGCTTAACTCCCCCATATCCTGTGTTCCAGAAGAAGAAGATTCAATGTTAATTGGATCAGCTAGAGCTTTATTTCCTACACGAGTGTTAGGATTAGCTTGAGCGTCATTTTCGTCAACATGAACATCTTCACTGCTATCACCATTATGAGTTCCAGATGCAGATGCAGCATAGGAATCAGGAGTTACAATTGGTACAGTAGAACGTGTTGAGAAACTGGAGTCATCACCGCCACCAAATAATTCATATACATTTGCGGCATCATTTGCAGACAAATCAGGAAGATTGAAAGATTTGAATAGCGCATCATAATCAAAACCCCAAGCTGGACCAATTGGTTCTGGTGGAATGCTGTGTTTACTACAATCCACTTCAAACCATTCCTCGACAGTACGAGTTCCTATACTGTACACTCTCTTGCAAGGCGAGTTGGCAACATATCCTAAGAAGATGCCTTCCACCGCTTTTGCATGAAACTTAGACTTGAAGTCTTTGTATTTTAGCAATAAGGAACAAGGACTACCAAAAGGAACTAGATAGTCAAGATTGGGAGGTCGATTGTTGATCAACTCATAACAAGTCTTGTTGTGCCTCTTCACAACCAGAACTCTGTTCAAGACGTGACAAGCTGTATTAACTGCTTCTGCCCAGAAAGTGATAGGAAGCTTTGCATCTGACAGCATTGTCCTTGCAGTCTCAATCAAGGTTTTGTTCTTCCGTTCTGTGATTCCATTCTGCTGAGGTGTGTACGGGGCACTAAATTCATGACGGATCCCCTTCTTGAGACAGAAAAGTTTCATCAAATTATTCTTGAATTCAGTTCCGTTGTCACTCCTTATTCTTCTAACCTTCAACTTGCAAAGTGATTCCAAGCTCAGGATTAGGTATTGAAGAATATCAGCAGTTTCGTCCTTCGTACCTAAAAAACGCACCCAAGAAAAACGTGAGAAATCATCAGTTACAACCAGACAGAATGACTTACCTCCAATACTCCTGATACTTATGGGGCTAAACAAATCCATATGTAATAGCTCCAAAGGGGTATCGATGGAGTTTTGGAGCTTGGGCTTGTGAGACTTCCGTTGGTGTTTGCCCTTTTTACAAGGCATACAGTCTGTAACGGTAAATCTCAGCTTTGGAACACCGGTTACCAAACCGTTTCGGACAAGATGATTCATTTTTCGATAAGAAATGTGTCCGAGTTTCCTATGCCACAACATAGAGTCAATCTCTATCGCTTTGGTAAGCAAACAAGTAGCAACTGATGAGGTGGTTGTTGCCACGCTCATATCAATCTGATAGGTGTCGTTTATCCTCGGCGCTCTCATCAGAATCCAGTCTTCAGGAACCTCAAAACCAGGTTTGAGTATCAAGCATTCAGTCTTGTCAAACATCACTGAGTACTCCTTGTCACACATTTGGGAGACACTCAACAAGTTATGCTTCAGCTGCTCGCAGTAGTTGACATTGTCAAAGCTGACACAACCATTTGAAACCACGCCTTGACACGTGATACTATCATGTGCCTGGAGCATCCACTATCTACATACCAACGATTAGAGATAGTACCCTTCGGATGTCCCTACACAAGTCACAAAAAGAATTAATTAGATTTGGAGACCCAAGCCATAATGGTCTTGGGTCATCCGTCTTTCTCAAAATAAACAACCTCAATTAACTCACAGTCGTAACTGTCAAAAATGGATGAATTTTTAGAAGATTTAGGATCAGGAGATTGAGAACATTTGGATTTGTTATTCCAGGATCTCTTCTTTTTCTTAACTGAAACAGTAGACTTAGATTCAACAGCAGCAGGTGAACTAGTGGAAGTTTCACCTGATTGAATTTTAGTCAGCTGTTCTAGCTTTCTCAATTTCTTGTTCCTTCTTCTCCTCTGTGGCTTAGAGAGTTTCACCACAGGTTTCACACCAGTTTGTGCACTACCAAAGGTAGATGCACTCGGTTTAGCTGGTAGCTTTCCCTTCTTTGAAACAAATGGTTTAGTCTCGGAAGTGATCTTTGGCTTTACCATAGGTTTTACTGGTGGTTTCACCACATTTACTTTTGGACTTTTGGAATGCTTCACTAGTGGTGACTTAGGGATAACAGCCGGTTGTGAAACAATTGGCCGTTTCCCTTGGTTCTTAGTAGGACAGTTCACAAGAATGTGACCAACCAAACCACAGTGAAAGCAGGTTCTCTTTTCTCTGTAAGTCCTCCTGTAAGGCTCATTTGATATGGCATTAGATGACTCAGCATGATGAGCAGGAGAAGTTGTTTGGTGAATAGTGGTTTGACCCGATGATGATTGGCTTTTGGGAGTATAAAATTTTTTGCAAATTTTCTTGATAACCAAGCCCAAAATGAGCTAAAAAAGCTTCTTTCTTAACTTGATTAATGTTTTTATATCGTCCATAAAGCATCACTTTCAATTTCTCATTAGATTCAATGATATCAGGTTCAGTCAAGATACAATTATCACTATTAGTGATGATGTTTTTCTTAACTTTCTGTTCAGTTAACAACTCGTCAGCGACTACTCCTTCAGGGCAGGTGTTCTCAGACCCATCATCAGAAGCAGTGAAGAACTCTTCATTAGATGCAGAGTCAGCCTTACTTGAGGAATCATCCTTGTTAGAGGAATCATCCTGGCTTGAGGACTCATCAAGGCAATATAAGTCAATGTCAATTAAGTCGTTGACAAATTTCCCGCTAACTGGTGGAGGAATGGCATTAGTACCCAGCCCTAAGCCATTCCCTTGCCTCACCACAGACTCATAGTGTTCCACCCCAAAACGAGAATGTTTCAACTTCTCAATATTGCCTTTCAACTGCAAGATCTCATTTTGCAACTTGTTGATCTCATTGTTCCTTTTCTCCAACCCCTTGTACGCAACATCCAAATGAAACTGGTGATCACTGATTTTAAGTGAATAATCGCGTTTTTCTTTCTTCAACATTTCAATTGAATCTTTGTAACGTTTTTTGTTTTCCTTGTAGCTTAACGTTGCAATACGAAGGGCTTCGACTTTGTCTTTAAGCTTAGAGTTTTCAACCTTAAAGCTTAGACATTTGGAACAAGAAATGACAGCAAAAGGATTAGAATCTACCTCATTTGATGAACAGGATGCCTCTCCAATAGCCATGAGGGCAACAACAGTTGTAGACTCTTCTTGATCAGCCACAGAAGCTTCCCTTTCCTCAGCTTCCATCATTTCCATAATCTCAACCATGAGACCAACCTGTGTTTGTGCAATAAGGGCATCCTCCAAATGAACACCCCAATCAAAGCTATCGTCCTGTTTAAGCCACCAATGCATTAGACGTTCCACTTTGACTTTGATTGCGGTTGTTAGAGTTGTACCCTTGGTTGTTTCCCTGGTTGTTTCCCTGGCTTGGTCTTGTGAATCCAGAGGCAGGTGCTTTGTCCTTCTAACATTCATGAGCAAAGTGTCCAAAGTTTATACACTTGTAGCACTTGGCCTTGGATTTTTCAAAACCAACCTTGGCATTAGAATGGCCACCAATGAACTTTCGGCTAGTTCTGTTCAGGAAACGCTTCGCCCTCCTCAAGATCATGGCTATATTCCATTGAATATCCATATCCTCCATATCATCCGGATCCACCTGATTAAAGTCTTCTTCGATGGTTTCAGGATCCGTTAGCTTACCGCCAATGAAGTTCTCATAGGCAAGCATGCATGATGAGAATAAAGCCACATGATCTTCAGCTATCTTGGCTATTGCTGATTGGTTAGCTGAAGATGTGGGAGAAGAATTTCTTAAGGAGTTCTGGTGATGAGATCCAGAACCAGATGCTGCATAGCACGCATGACCACCACAAGCCTTTGAGTTTTCTTCCTCATGAGAGTTTCCTGAGAAAAGGGCAATTCCAGAGACCGATGACTTGGTTGTAGAAGACGTCCCATAATACATAGAAGGGTCTTGTATTTGAGGTCTTCCTGAGCTCTCCTTTCTTTTTAGGTTCATGTCATGTGCTTGAACCTTTCCAATTGCCTCATCAATTGTCATCTCATAAAACTTAGAATTCTCTCTCATCAGGGTAGTATATATCTCAAATTTGGGTGGCAAAGCATCCAGAAATTATTCAACTAATTCCTCATTTGGATAGATGAGGTCAAAAGCTTTCAACTCAGTCTACAAATGATAGAATCTAGAGATGAGCGCATCTATGGATTCGTTCTCCAGATATCTGAAGCACTCATACTGCTTCCTGAGAAGATCCCGTTTACTCTTCTTGATGTCACTGTTACCCTCAAATCTTTTCTGTAATGCCTTCAAGAGATCCTTGGAGTTATCGTATCCTCTGAAGCTGTGGAATAACTCCCTGGTCAAGGCCATAGTGATAGATCCGTGTGCCTTCTTCTCTCTATCATAAACTTTCTTTTCTTCTTCATCAAGTTTAGAGATAGGCTTGGGAACTTCCTCATCAAGGTAAGTGTATGTGGGATGCTTATAACCCTCTAGAATGGGTATCCATAGCGAAGAATCGGTATAAGAAACATAATGTTCAAAGCGTGCTTTCCAGTTTGAATAATCATTTACATTAAGCAGCTTTGGGGGTTTCTGTGGGGTTCCGATCTCGTTGTCATAGTTCAGAAGGTTACCGAGGTTCTGAAGATTTGACATGGTGAACACTTAGTCAAATTTCAGAAAAGTCAAAGAAACTTGCGCACTTGTCTCTGGCTTTGCGCACTTAACAAAACTAGTCTTGCGTATTTAGGATTTTCTCTTGCGTACTTGGTAAGTACGCAAGAGTAAATGATAAGTACGCAGGAGATTAAGTAAGTATGCAGCAACTATGGTCTTGCGTACTTGGTAAGTACGCAGCAAGACTGTACTTTTTGCCAAATAAGGTAAGTACGCAGGTCACCTTTTCACCAACTCGCACCAACCTTTTCCGGTCACTGGAAACTCGCCGGAGATGGCAGAAATCGAAAATGTGACAAAACAAAATGAGCCAAAGGGTCAGAAACTCGTTTCTAACCAACCTTTGATGCTCAAAACACTCAAATACACAACAAAAGTCGGTTTTTGAGTGATTTTTGCTTCTAAATTAGTGCTCAAGAGCTACCCCTAATTTATCACAAAAATCAACAAAAACACCCACTTTTGCTTGCAAAAACTCTGTAGAATGTGTAGAAGACACTCCTAACACACTCACAACACTCGAAATCAAGAGCTAAGCTCTGATACCACTTGTAGGTCCCCGTGTGTCTTGGATCGTTACGTGTGGGTGCATGACTAGTCGGACCAGGTGCGGAATACCTGTGACTAGGTGGAGAATCAAACAACACAAAGTAAACTGACAAAGAAATCACTTTAAAGTTCCTTCTATTATAAACTCGAACGGTTACAGGGAGAAAATACTGAGTGCAAATGTCTGCGTACTTACATTCTGTCAACCTATTCTATTTATACAAAACCTGATCTCTGCGCACTTAGCAAGTGCGTAGGGCAAATTACTCATGCGTACTTAGCAAATACGCAGAGTATTCTTGCGTACTTGCTAAGTACGCAGGAACTAATTCCTGCGCACATACTAAGTGCGCAAAACACTTAGAGAATTAAGCAACAATCAACATGCATTAGTAAATACAACTCGATAACTAATACATACAAACACTTACAAACAAAGACAAATACATACAAATAAAGTACATAACCTAAGACTCTATCCAGAGTGTTTGTCACACAAAAGTGCTTCAACATTAGTGTTGATTATGTTAATTTTATAATAAAGTTATGATTTTTCTTCAATGATTGTGTGTGCTTGTTTGGTTTGATGTCAATGATTGTGTGTGCTTGTTTGGTTTGATGTAATAATAAACGTGGTGGGTGTTATAACCATATTATGTTGGAAAAGCGTATTGTAGCATTTATTCATAGATTTACATATGCTTGTATGTGATTTATGACATTTGTAGGATCGGTGAATACAAGATGGTTCTATTCTAGTTGAGATTGGCAGAAACAATGACAACTAAGCAATGTAAACAAGTAAATATGAAGAATACTGATAAATGCAATTTGTATTAAGCTTCAAGATTACAAGATTACAGAGAAAACTCTTAAGCAAAAAGCACACTTATAATGACTAGAAGTGCTACTTAGAATCAAGACAGACCCTTGATTCTAAGGATCAGATCTAACACAAGCCGTTGATCTTGTATTGAAGCTATTCTACATGTAATGACAATAACAACTATACTAGTTAACTTTACTCAAACGTCTTCTTAGGCATCATTGCTTGCATGCTTGTAGAAGAGCATTGTGGTTCTTTATTGTCTGCACCAGTGAAATTCTTTCTGCGTGGAGTGTGTCAGTGTTGCAGCAAAAAGTTGTCAGTGGTAATGGTTGCTTTATCGAAGCCGGTCAGCTGCAATGTTTGATCTTAAATGTGGAATGGCTATCAACAGCAAAGTTAGAGATCAACAGCAAGATGGTTTTTATCATTGCTTGACTCTCTAAGGAATTTATGTTGCAGATGTGTGTTCTGAGCTTGAAGACCTAGTGAAGGAAGTCTGAATTTAAGAGTAGGATCTCATTGATGTTGATTGAGAGAGTTGATCCATTACTCAGGAAGAATGTGAAGCTAGAAGACCCATTGCTCGACCATCCTAGCACTTCCAAGTCCCTGACCACTTTGTTGTACAGAAATCTTCTCCAGCATACAACTTCTTCTTCTGTTAAAATACTGCTCATGATTAAGTCAAGTCTTCTTGGAGCCAGTCTTTGTTTTGCTGCTGTTGAAGATTCTTCACTGTTTTCAGGATAAGCCACCCTTTTTGCTTCTTCTAGTAACTGTTGAAACCAAGGAAGATTATCCTCCATTATGTCATAGAATCTGCAGATTGCAAGTTCTGCTAAAAGATCTGTAGAAGTGTTGATGCAGCTGGATAGGTACAGTTCAAGCACTTGGAATGGATTTAGTGCATTCCAGTTCAGCTCTTCTACTCCGCTGAACTCTTTCCCAGTCCAGAATCTCTCAGATAGACCATCATACTCCCATGCTAGAATGGAGTCAAATTCTAACTTATTTGCAAACAGTGTGAATTGGGGGGTAGTGGTTTGACTTATTATGGCTGCGGCTTCAGGAAGTATGCTGACTGATGGAGGTGTGTCTTCATTTTGACTTTCATTCTTTAACACCTCATCAACAGCTTAGACAACCAACTTACAATCCTTAGTGATTTCTTCCTCTTCATCTACTGAGTCTGGCAAGTCATGAACTTGAATAAAGGCAGGTTTGAATAGGGAACTTTGAAATGCAGCCTGCTCCTGTATCCATTCGTCGAGGCTGTTAGCATCGTCTTCCACAGCAACTATCTCCCCCTTTTTGATTGCATCAGTGCACAGAGTCTGGTCAGTTTGAGTGCCCACTGAGACAAGGGAGGGAGTAGTCACTGGAGGGCATTGATGGGCTTCATGCATAGAGACTTGGTGCCTTAGTTTTGACACTTCGGCCTCTAGCATTTCCACCCTTTCCGTCAATTCCATGTTATGTAGTTTCAGTCTATCCTCATCCACAGTTGTGGAATCCTTGGATCCAGATGGGGCCTTAGGCCTAGCCTCTGCATCCCCATCACCCTGGTTTTCTTGGCACCTGAGATTCCTCTCAGTGAAGAGTGAGTTGTCGTGGTTAGGGTCTTAGTGATGTTGTCACTGTCCTCCTGGTCAGTTGATGTACCAGGAGTAGTGACAACCCTTTCCACATTCACTCTATCATCACTCCTAGAGTGAACCTTCTAGGGTGAAGAACTTGGGTTAGGTGCACTAGCAGCCAAGTCAATCAATACCTCCGAGATAGTGGTTGTTGGAGAAGGTATATCATCTTGACAAGGTGCCTCTACACTTAAGTTCAGAGAAGAAAGATAATGGAATGGCTCAGAGGGTTGTTCTATGGATCCGGGATGTGATCCTGATCCTAATAGAGAAGCTTCCAATGAAGTCTCTCTAATGATGTGGCTATTCCTTTTGATATTCTCATCAGAATTTTGGGATTCTGAATGAAGGCTTTTAGGTTCGGATTGGGCCTTTGAGACAAGAAGAGAAGTAGTCTTCTTGCTCCTCTTTCTAGTATATTTTGCTGCAAGTGGGGCCCGTTGTTCCAGTTGAATGATAACATCAAAAACAGATGTAAGTAATTTCTGTGCCTGTGCATCCTTAGTAGTATGCACAGGGGTTCGAGCAATGGAAGCAGTTTGTTGTTCAGGATTTGAAGTGGAGGGTGTGGGATCAGTATCAGCTTGGATTGTTGAACTGTCACCCTGGGTACTTTGTATGTTCATCATTGTAGATAACAATGGAACATTGACCTCTGAGAACTTTTTGGAAACAGTTCTCATACTTTGAAAAATATTACTTTTATGACCCAGCGTAAGATATATTTTTGCAGGTTTTGAAAGCTCTTTTAATTCATTGTTAAAAACCTCCTGCAAGAACCTTAGGTACATATAAAATTGCTGCTTTGCACCCTCTTGAAGGTTGTATCTTAAACCTTCAAAGATGATATGTGCAAATTTGAATCCTTGGCCAGTAACCATACCGTGAACAGCAGAGGCAAGTGCAGAGCTCACTTGATGCCATCCACTTCTCTTCTGAGATATGCATTGTAGAAGAGTGTGGCACAGATACTTCCATGGGGGGCCCATCAGTGCCTTCTCTATTGTGTACTCATTCTGAAAGGTCCTCATATAGACTTCTTTTGAGTATGAAATGGCGGCCCCCTCGTCTTGAAGCTTGAGGTGTTTGCAGAGAGTGACTTCAGAAATGGTGATGTCCTTGCCATCTACCTTGGCTTTGATTTGGGGTATCCCCTGTTCGGTAGAGTAGATGGCGGTGTTCCAAAAATCCTGCATATGAAGGATGTATATGGTAGGGTTCACGGTTAGTGCAAAATATATCTTTGATCGACACAGAAAGTCGATCATGTCGTCAAACCCCTCGGACTTTTTCCCTTTTATTAAGTATGATGTGAGGTTTTGGTATGGGGAAAACTTATCATCGGGACAGTTTATGTCTACCTCTGCCATTTGTTTGGGTTTGGAGGGAAGGATGAAGGTTTTGAAAGGTGGTTAAGTATGGAAGGCTTTGAATGCTTATGGAGGTTTGAGAGAAAATGATGAGGGTTAGGTTGAAATTGAATGTGAAGAGGTTATGGAAAAATTGATTTAAGTAATAACGGCAGAGGAGGGAAAAAGCAAACTTATTTGTATAGTACAACTTCATTCACCTTTTACTGTTACAGCTGTAATACACTATAGCAGTCATGGTAAAGACTGAAGGTAATTTTTACAGCGGGTAAAAGTTAATTTAGACTTATTTTTACCAATCAGCAGCAAACTTGGTTACTGCGGATTGGTTAAGCCTGTCCGCTGCAAGCTTGGTTGCGGCGGATGGTTAAGCCTGTCAGCAGCATACTCAATTTCTGCTGATGGATGCAATGATCTGCAGCAAGGATGTTGCTGTTGACCGCTTTAAAGCTATCCGCTGGAAACTTGTTCCTGCTGATAACTTAAATTAGTCAGTGGCAAAATCTTTGCTGCTGATGGATGCACTAATCTGCAGCTAGGATGTTGCTGCTGACAGCCTTAAAGCTATCCGCAGGAAACTTGTTCCTGCTGATAACTTAATGCAGTTAGTGGCAAAATTTTTGCTGCTGATGATTAAACCTGTCAGCAGCAAGAAATGGATGTTGCTGACTTATAACTTTTATTTATAACAAAAGATAAACACATTTACAAAAACAAGAGTTTAGAGATATATTTTAATCAAAGTTCAACATACCAATAGATTCAACTAAATATCTAAATCTAGCTTCATCAAAAGGTTTTGTAAACAAATCAGGATATTGCTCATTGGTATGAACTTTGGTTAAAATAATTCTCTTTTTCTCAGCTTGATCTCTTATGAAGTGACACCTGATGTCAATGTGTTTTGTCTTGGAGTGCTGCACCGGATTGTTTGTGATTGATATAGCACTCATGTTGTCAATGTGAATTGGAGTTGCCATGAAAGTCATCCCATAATCCAGCATTTGATTTTGTACCCAGATGGCTTGTGCACAGCAACTTGAAGCTGCAATGTATTCTGCTTCTGTTGTAGAGGTTGAAACACATGTTTGCTTCTTGCACTGCCATGAAATCAGTCTCCCTCCCAGAAATTAACATCCCCTAGATGTGGACTTTTTGTCCAAGTTGCATCCCCCATAATCACTGTCAGTGTATGTATACAAATTGAACTTATCATTTTTAGAGTACCATAGCCCAAGTCTTGGGGCTCCCTTTAGGTATCTGAAAACTCTCTTGACAGCTTAAATATGTGAAATCTTTAGAGCTGCTTGGAATCTTGCACAAAGACATACTGCAAACATGATATCCGGGCTTGAGGCAATGAGATATGTTGAAGCACTTTCCTGTGACAAACACTCTGGATAGATAGAGTCTTAGTTTTGTACTTTCATGTATGTATTTGTCTTTGTTTGTAAGTGTCTGTATGTATTAGTAATCGAGTTGTATTTACTTTTACATATTGCTTGTTGCAAATTTCTCTAAGTGTTTTGTGCACTTGTATGTGCGCAGGAATTAGTTCCTACGTACTTAGCAAGTACGCAAGAATACCTTTGCGTACTTGCTAAGTATGCATGAGCAAATTGCCCTGCGCACTTGCTAAGTGCGCAGGCATCAGGTGGTGTATAAATAGGAATGGTTGACAGTAGATAAGTACCCAGTCATAGTAGAAAATACGCAGAATTTGTAATCTCAGTATTTCTCTCTGTAACCTTCAAGTGTTTATAATAGACGAAAGTTTAAAGTGATCATCTTGTCGGTTTACTTTGTGTATAAGACTGTCCACCTAGTCACGGGTATTCCGCACCTGGTCCGACTAGTAGACCCACTTGCATGTGACGATCCGCCACAGCTGAGGGACCTACAAGTGGTATCAGAGCAAGGTTCTTGATTTTGAGTGTTGTGAGTGAGGTTGGAGAGTTTTCTAAAGAGTTTTACAAGCAAAAGGAGGTGTTTTTGTTGATTTTTGTGATAAAATAGGGGTAGCTCTTGAGCACTATTTTAGAAGCAAAAATCACTCAAAAACCGACTGTTGTGTATTTTGAGAGTTTTGAGCATCAAAGGTTGGTTAGAAACAAGTTTCTGGCCCTTTGGCTCATTTTGATTGTTCATCCGTCCGATTTTTGCCATCTCCGGTGTGTTTCCAGTGACCGGAATAGTTTGGTGAGAGTTGGTGAAAAGGTGTTCTGCGTACTTACCATATCTGGCAAAAAGTACAGTCTTGCTGCGTACTTACTAAATACGCAAGACTAATCTCTTGCGTACTTACTAAATACGCAAGACTAATCTTGTGCGTACTTAAGTTATATCCTACGTAGTTATCATTTACTCCTGCATACTTATCAAGTACGCAAGAGCAAATCTTAAATACGCAAGACCATTCCTCTAAGTGCGCAAGGCCAATATCAAGTGCGAAAGTGTCTCTGATTTTTCTGAAATTTGACTAAGTGTTCACCATGTTGAATCTTTAGAACCTTGGAAACCTTTTAAACTATGACAATGAGATCGGTACTCCTCAGAAACCGCCAAATCTGCTAAATGTAAATGATTATTCTAACTGGAAGGCACGCTTTGAGCATTACATTTCTTACACCGATTCTTCGTTATGGATACCAATGCTAGAGGGATATAAGCATCCCACACACATCTATCTTGATGAAGTCATGCCCAAGCCTATCTCTAAACTTGAGGAAGAAGAAAAGAAAGTTTATGATGGTTCTATCACTATGGCATTAACTCGGGAGTTGTTCCACAGCTTCAGAGGTTATGACAACTCTAAGGATCTTTGGAAGGCACTACAGAAAAGATTCGAGAGGAATAGTGATATCAAGAAGAGTAAACGGGATCTACTCAGGAAGCAGTATGAATGCTTCAGATTTTTGGAGAATGTGTCTTTAGATGACCTCATCTCTAGATTCTATCATCTGCAAACAGAATTGAAAGCTTTTGAGCTCAAGTATCCCGATGAAGAGTTGGTGGAAAAGTTTCTAGATGCTTTGCCACCCAGGTTTGAAATGTACACAACCCTGATGAGAGAGAATCCAAAATTCTATGAAATAACAGTGGAGGAGGCAATTGGAAAAGGTTCAAACTCATAACATGAACCTTAGAAAGAAGGAGAGCTCAGGAAGACCTCAGATACAAGACCCTTCTATGTATCATGGGACGTCTTCTACAACCAAATCTTCGGGCTCTAGAATTGCCCTTCTCTGGAAACTCCACTGAAGAAGACCACTCAAATGGTTATGGTGGTCATGCATGTTATTCATCTGGATCAGGTTATAGATCTCATCAACAACATACCTCAAGAAATCCTCCCGCTACAACTTCAGCTAACCAATCAGCTATAGCCAAAATAGCTGAAGATCATGTAGCACTATTTTCATCTTGTATTCTGTCCTACGAGAACTTCATAGGTGGCAAGATTACAGATCCCGAGACAATTGAAGAAGATTTTAATCAAGTGGATCCTGATGACATGGAGGACATGGATATTCAATGGAATATGGCCATGATACTGAGGAGAACCAAGCGTTTCCTGAACAGAACAGGAAGAAAGTTCATTGGCGGGCATTCTAATGCCAAGGTTGGTTTTGAAAAATCCAAGGCCAAATGCTATAGGTGTCTAAACTTTGGACACTTTGCTCGTGAATGTCAGAAAGACAGAGCACCGGCTTCGGGTTTCACCAGACCTAGCCAAGGAAACAGCCATGGCTACAACAACACAAACAACCACAATCAAAGCCACGGTGGTTCGTCCAATGCATTGGTAGCTCAACAGGATGACAGCTTTGATTGGGGTGTTCATCTGGAAGATGCCATCATTGCATAAAATCAGGTTGGTCTCATGGCTGAGATCATGGAGTTGATGGAAGCTAAGAAAAAGGAAGCTGAGGAGAAGGAAGCTTCTGTAGCTGATCAAGAGAAATCTACTATTGCTGTTGCTCTCATGGCTATTGGAGAGGCAACAAGTTCATCAACTGAGGTAGATTCTAATCCTTTTTCTGTTATTTCTTGTTCTAAATGTCTAGGCTTAAAACTTGAAAATTCTAAGCTTCAAGACAAGGTCGAACCCCTTCGCATTGCAGCTCTAAGTTATAAAGAAAACGAAAAACATTTTAAAGATTCAATTGAAACGTTGAAAAAGGAAAAACGTGAGTATTCACTAAAAATGAGCGATCAACAGCTTCACTTGGATATTGCATACAGGGGGTTGGAGAAAAGGAACAATGAAATTAAAAAGCTGCAAAATGAAATCTTGAAGTTGAAATGTTCAAATGAGAAGTTGAAAAACTCTCGTTTTATGGTGGAACACTACGAATCTGTAGTGAGGCAAATGAATGGCTTAGGGCTGGGTAGTAATGCCATTCCTCCACCAGTTAGTGGGAAGTTTGTCAACAGCTTAGTAGACATTGATCTAACTTGTCTTGATGAGTCCTCAGGAAAGGATGATTCCTCTAAAAAGGATGATTCCTCAAGTAAGGCTAACTCCACATCTAAGGAGTTCTTTACTGCTTCTGATGATGGGTCGGTTAACACTTGCCCTGGAGGAGTAGTATCTGAGGAGTTGTTATCTGAACAGAAAGTCAAGAAAAACATTATCACTAATAGTGATAACTTTATTTTAACTGAACCCGATATCATTGAATCTAATGATAAATTAAAGGTAATGTTTTATGAGGGGTATAAAAATCTTAATCAAGTAAAGAAAGAGGCTTTTTCAGCTCACTATGGGCTTGGTTACAAAGAAAATTTGCAAAAGTACTATACTCCCAAGAACCAATCTATATCGGGTCAGACTCCTATTCACAAACCAACTCCTCCTGCTCATAATGTTGAGTTATCTAAGGCCAGATCTAATGAGCCTTACAAAAGGACTTATACAGACAAGAGGACTTGCTTTCACTGTGGCTTGGTTGGTCACATTTTTGTAAACTATCCTTCAAAGAACCAAGGGAAACGGCCTATTGTTTCACAACTGGCTGTCATCCCTAAGTCGCCATCAGTGAAACCTCCCAAATGTACAAAACAAAATGTGGTGAAACCACCAGTTAAACCAATGGCAAAGCCAAAGATCAAATCTGAGGCCAAACCATCTGTTTCAAGAAAGGTAAAGCAACCTGCTGTACCTTGTGTATCTACCTCTGGAAGTACACGTACTGGTGAGAAACCTGTGGTGAAACTCTCAAAGCCACAGAGAAGGAGAAGGAATAAGAGGTTTAGAAAGCTAGAGCAGCTGACTTCAGTTCAATCAGGTGAAGCTTCCACAAGTTCACCTGCTGTTGTTGAACCAAAGTCTACTGTTTCGGTTAAGAAAAAGGAGAGGTCCTGGATTGCCAAATCTAAAAATTCTCAATCTCCTAGTCCTAATTCTTTTAAAGATTCATCCATTTTGAACAGTAATCACGACTGTGAGTTAAAAGAGGTAGTTTATTTTAAAAGGATGGACGACCCAAGACCACTATGGCTTGGGTCTCCAAAACTAACTAATTCTTTTTGTGACTCGTGCAGGGACGTCCGAAGGGTACTATCTCTAACCGCTGGTATGTAGAAAGTGGATGCTCCCGGCACATGACAGGAAACATGGCCTTGCTTCAAGATGTGAAACCATTCAGAGGCGGCTATGTGGCCTTTGCTGGAGAGAAAGGCGGCAGTATCGCGTGTCAAGGCGTGGTATCAAATGGTTGTGTCAGTTTTGACAATGTCAACTTTTGCGAGCAGCTGAAGCATAACCTGCTGAGTGTCTCCCAAATGTGCGACAAGGACTACTCGGTGATGTTTGATAAGAATGAATGCTTGATTCTCAAACCTGGTTTTGAAGTTCCTCAAGACTGGATTCTGATGAGAGCGCCAAGGATAAACGACACCTATCCCAGTCAATCATGGTCTGCATCCTGAAAAAGATGGAAATGATGTGGATTGCAAATTGTACCGTGGGATGATCGGATCACTTATGTATCTCACAGCTTCAAGACCCGATATAATGTTTGTTGTATGCTTGTGCTCAAGGTTTCAGTCTCAACCGAAGGAGTCACATATGATAGCCGTGAAGAGAATTTTCAGATACTTGAAAGGGAAACCTCGATTAGGTCTTTGGTACTCTAAGCATCAGTCATTCGACTTCAAAGCCTACACTGTCACACCCCAACCGACGGCGGAAACGTCGGGGCGGGACATGTAGATTGTTCATGAGCACAAGGTTTACTATATTGAAATATTTTAAATCATAACTTCATTTCAAATAACCAAACACAATCAAATTCAAACAAATACGAAAAGAAATGCATAATATTCTTTATTCAATTTTTAACTAAGTCCATGTCCTACGTGTAGCATATCTTGATCAACTCACACGTTATCACTTGAAACATGAATAAAATAATGTCAACTAAAAAGTTGGTGAGCATACACAGGTTTGTACATAGATAGTATGTAGTTGTGAAAGATCAAATCCTTACATATCATGAATAAATAAGGCATTTATGGAGAGTAACTAATGTGTAACTAAAGTACAATCAAACCTTTGTAACTAGCATGCAAATTGTGTTGTCGGTAACAATCACCCCAATCTGGGTGGGTTTGTCAGACTCAATAGATCTATCATTGTTTACCGTCGGCTTATTAGTTAATGATTGCACATGAAATTTGTACACAAAAAGTCAACACGTATAGCACTCAAACATAAAGCTCAAATTTTGCACACATGAATGTGAATAGGATTTGTGTTTTGTGTAGTTTGTGTAAGTGTAAATAGTTGTGTGTATAGCGTTCATGTTTCACCCCAAAAGTGTAAAAGAGGAAAAAGGGGCTATGTAATACTCACCTGATTAGAGGTGTAGCTAACACGCACGGCTAGACAGTAGAATGATGATTGAAACCTCACAAGGTTAACCTAACGTGTAATAAATGTTGAATTACTAATGTATCCAAAAATCTGAGTCTAAGACTATGATTTAATTGAGTGTGTGTACAAAGGTTTTGAGTTGAGGGTGTTTGTGATTTACGCGATGTAATATTAAATCAAATAGTTTATAAAATAATTGAATCTGGGTTTGGGTTGGATAACTAAATAAATCAATAATTATTATTTATTTATTTAGTTAGGAAAAATAGTATAGATATTATATTTATTTAAATATGATTTAAATAAATGATATTCTTATTTATTTATAAGAATGTGTGTTCTATATTAAATATAAATTAAATAAATAATTTTACTTTATTTATTTATTTATGAAGACATGTATAAAATCTAATAAACATACATTTAACTCTTTAGTGTAAATTATATAAATAATAAATAAATTTATTTATTTATTTATCATTTAAAATAAGTATTTGTTTGTTTTAAATAAAGTTAAAATTTTATAAAACTTTATAAACTTTGTTTTCAAGGAAAAGTATTTTATAAAAAATATTTTCATCATACTTCTAATGTGAAAAATTATTACTTTGCAAAAATGTCTTTATATAATTTTTTTGTTAATTAATTAAAATGACATTTTAACAATTAATTTGTAATAATAGTGATTTTATATTAAAAATTATAAAATTTGGTTTTATTCTGTTCAAAATGTTGTAGGGTTTATAAAAATAAATTTTATATAAATTTTTGAGCTGTAAAAATGATAAAAATAAAAAATAAAAGTAGGCCACCCGGTTCGAACCCGGGTGGTTTATGTGTGAGACATGTGTTCTAACCACCTGACCGGGGAGTCATCTATTGCTGTTAACTCGATCCGCATTAGCTTTACTGTGACTTCACTACAGGGCATGGTTCAGGTATTAAAGGAACACAAAAAGGATGGTGCTGGTGGGTTTCGAACCCACACCCTCTAGTTCAGTCGCACACGCGTTTAACCGGCCGAACTAGATGGTTCGCTGGTATTGTTACCAGTCCTTTAATATTAAATACATTGGATCTACCCAAGCAAGAACCCTAATGTTCTTATACGCAGGTCGATTCAAAATTCCAGTACAATCAAGCTGAGTTCCCTCTGTCATTATCAATTGACAGAGGGCTATTGATCGGTTTCAAGCAACGATTCTAAAGCGTTAAACCTTACTTGATTTGGTGAAGATTCGGGTGCAAACGACTGAGGCAAAGTTCTTGATGTTCTTGTTGCTCGATCGGGAGTCGGACACGAACTGGGGTGCGATTAAGGGTTGAGGAAGTTTGTATGGACGTATACGAGAGTGGTAAGGAGATTTAATTCGTTTAATTCTGTTCATATTGGCCGATTTGATTCCGATTTGACCGAATTAAACGTCGGCTTGGTTTACGCGAAATCGGTTTGGATTTGGATGAAAAGTGTCGCGATTGTGGTCGAAATACATCCATGAACCGATTTAGCACGTTTTCCGGGATTGATTACACGTTAATCACACGATTCAACGTGGATTGATTCGGATTTGACTATGAAAATTCAACCCTTTTGAATTTTGAACTTGGCCGCTTGTTTAATCGAATTGGTTCGTGTATGGGCTTGGTTTTGATCGATTTTTACTTGTGACTTCGTGAGGAGCCCAATCAAACACGTATTTGGCCGATTGTAACTTGGTTTGTATCGAACTTGGGCTTTGTTGACTCTTGAAAGTCAACTTGACCATATGGGGTCAACTATTTGTAAATTGTATGTATTTTGATGATGTATAAGTATGTACATGTCTCATTATACATGTGTGTATATATATCTACATCTATATTTATGTATATAATTATTTTTAGGATAATCAAGGGTATAAGTAAGTAAATAATAATTTATGTAAATACGTATATGTATACACGCACATGTTATATATGTTTAATATTCGATTTTGATAGTGAAACAATACGTGGAAATTCATAAATGTTACAGTCTCCTCATGTTAAGGGAATTTCGTCCCGAAATTTAGCTAGTGGAGTCGACTGAATCAGCAAAGAGATGTGGGTACTTGAGCTTCATTTGGTCTTCGCGTTCCCTAGTAAACTTGGGTCCACGTTTAGATTCCCAACGAACTTTGACAATAGGGATACGGCTTCGCTTGAGTTGCTTGATCTCACGATCCATGATCTCCACCGGTCTCTCGACGAAGTGAATCGTTTCGTCAATGCGCACATCGTCAAGAGGTATATGGAGGTTTTCGTTAGCAAGACACTTCTTTAGGTTGGACACATGAAATGTAGGATGCACATTGCCAAGTGATGCAGGTAACTCGAGTTTGTAAGCCACTTTCCCAATCCTTTCAAGGATCTTGAATGGACCCACATAGCGAGGTGCTAACTTGCCTTTCCTTCCAAAACGGATTACACCCTTCCATGGAGATACTTTCGGAAGAACAAGATCATCGACTTGGAATTCCAAGGGTTTTCGACATTTGTCGACATAACTCTTTTGCCGACTCCTCGCTACTCGAATGTTGTCACGGATTTGAATAATCTTGTCGGATGTTTCTTGAATCAACTCGGGACCAGTGATTTGTGCTTCACCAATCTCATTCCAACAGATAGGGGAACGGCACTTATGACCATAGAGAGCTTCAAATGGGGCCATGTCGATACTTGTATGGTAGCTATTGTTGTAAGAGAACTCAATTAGGGATAGATGTGAATCCCAATTGCCACCAAAATCAATTACACATGCTCTAAGCAAGTCTTCAAGAGTTTGGATTGTACGCTCGGTCTGACCATCAGTTTGGGGATGGTAAGCCGTGCTCAAATCCAATCGTGTGCCAAGAGCAGTTTGGAGAGATTGCCAGAAACGGGAGGTAAAACGAGCATCTCTATCGGAAATTATGTTTAGTGGAACACCATGTCGACTCACAATTTCGTCAATGTAAATTCGGGCCAGTTTCTCAACCCGATACTCTTCACGGATAGGCAAGAAGTGAGCAGATTTGGTGAGGCGGTCAATGATCACCCAGATACTATCATAACCCCTAGAGGTGCGAGGGAGTTTAGTAATGAAGTCCATAGCTAAATTTTCCCATTTTCACACGGGAATTTCCGGTTGTTCAAGCAGGCCGGAAGGACGTTGATGCTCGGCTTTGACTTTGGAGCAAGTTAGACACTTGGCAACATAAAGAGCAATGTCTTTCTTCATACCGGGCCACCAATATTGCGGGCGAATGTCTTGGTACATTTTATCCGCACCAGGATGAATAGAATAACGAGTCTTGTGAGCCTCGTTCATGAGAAATGCACGAAGATTATCGCGATCAGGAACCCAAATACGGTTCAAATAATAAAGCAAGCCATTGGGTTTAGATTCAAGCTGAAGTTCAACACCACACAACATTTCCTTGTACATGTTACCCTCGGTGACCGAGACGTGTTGAGCTTCTAGGATACGATTTTGAATGTTGGTTTGAATTCGGGCACCATGAAGCATGATATGATCCTTACAACTCAAAGCATCGGCTACAACATTCACTTTGCCAGGGTGGTAACGAATCTCGCAGTCATAGTCGTTAAGGAGTTCAACCCAACGTCGTTGCCTCATATTGAGTTCTTTTTGGTTGAAGATATGCTGGAGACTTTTGTGGTCGGTGAACACCACACATTTTGTGCCATAGAGGTAATGTCTTCAAATCTTCAATGCGAATACGACCGCACCCAACTCGAGATCGTGCGTCGTATAATTCTTCTCATGAATCTTAAGTTGCCTTGATGCATAAGCGATTACCTTGCCTCGTTGCATGAGAACACAACCAAGACCTTGGTTGGAGGCATCACAGTAGACAACTAGATCATCATTCCCATCAGGGAGAGTCAGTATAGGAGCATTGCACAACTTTTGCTTGAGAGTTTGGAAAGCTACTTCTTGCTTTGGTCCCCATTTATATGGTTTACCTTTGTGTATCAAAGCGGTGAGGGGGACAGCAATCTTAGAGAAATTTGAGATGAACCGACGATAATATCCCGCAAGACCAAGAAATGAACGAACTTCAGTGGGGGTCTTAGGGGTATTCCAATTTTTAACAGCTTCGATCTTAGCAGGGTCAACATGAATACCCTTTTCATTAATGATATGACCTAGGAATTGAACCTCCTTTAGCCAAAATTCACATTTGGAGAACTTGGCATATAGCTGCTCTTTCCTCAAGAGATCCAAAACCAACCTAAGGTGTTGTTCATGATCGGCCTTAGTCTTGGAGTAGATTAAGATATCGTCAATGAAGACGATCACAAATTTTTCAAGATACGGTTTGCACACACGATTCATGAGGTCCATGAAAATCGCGGGTGCATTGGTTAACCGGAAAGGAATAACCATGAACTCGTAGTGGCCATATCTTGTTCGGAAGGCAGTCTTTGGAATATCTTCCTCTTGCACACGGAGTTGATGATAACCAGATCGAAGATAAATCTTTGAGAAACGAGTAGAGCCTTGAAGTTGATCAAAGAGGTCATCAATTCTGGGCAACGGGTAACGTTTCTTGATGGTAAGCTTGTTGAGTTCTCGGTAGTCAATACACATGCGGAATGATCCATCCTTTTTCTTGACGAATAAGACAGGTGCACCCCATGGTGAATGACTTGGACGGATGAAGCCCTTGTCGGAGAGCTCTTGGAGTTGGCTTGCAAGTTCTTGCATTTCGGAAGGTGCAAGGCGATATGGAGCTCTAGCAACGGGGTTAGCTCCGGGCACAAGATCAATGCGAAATTCTACTTGTCGGGCGGGTGGAAAGCCGGATAAGTCTTCGGGGAATACTTCGGGAAAATCCCGGATGACGGGGATGTCTTGAATACTCTTCTCTTTGACATCCTTTTGAACAACATGGGCTAAGAAAGCCACGTACTTCTTTCGTAAGTACTTTTGAGCAGTAGTGCATGACATTAGCTTGAGTCCTTTGCAAGGCTTTTCACCAAAGACTCTTAGTGTTTCTCCTGACGGTAAAGGTATTCGGATGTACTTCTCAAAACAGATGACTTCGGCATGGTGATTCGCCAGCCAATCCATGCCTATGATGATGTCAAAACTTCATAGTGGCATTGGTACGAGGTTGATTGGAAATGTATGATCATTGAGTTCTAGTGTGCAATCATGGATAATGGAGTCAATTGTAAGAGAGTCACCATTTGCTACTTCTACGGTGAAGGTTTTCTCTAATTTGGATCGTGTTTTAGCAAGTAAGGGTTCAAAGTTAAGTGACACAAAACTCTTATCTGCACCGGTATCAAATAAAATGGAGGCATATTGACTATTAACAAGGAACGTACCGTTGACCACATCATTGTTGGCCTAACCTTCATTGGCGTTTATGTTGAAAGCATGCCCACGAGCTCCGCCTTGCCTAGCATTGATAAGCTTCCGGCACTGATCACGAAAATGATTCGGGTTGCCACACTCATAGCAAGCGCGTCCAGTTGCAATAGCGGGGACACCTTGATTAGCCACTTGCTGGTTGGTTCGAGCTGGTGGGTTGATGTCACACCCCAAGACAACGAATTGCAGCGGAAATGTTTATGAAAGCATGGTGGTAACATAAGTTGGAGCCCATAATATAATAGCAAACACTTTTATTTATAAATTAGGGAAAATAAGTCTTACATAAGATAAAATTACATTTGAACATAAGTTTAATGATCCGATACAAGGCGGATCATATTACAAAAGATAGTCCCAAATGAATTTCCCATGTGAAGCGTTTGCCAAAAGCCCATTTTTCATGACCGCGCGTTCTTGCATCTATTTTCCTGAAAAACATGCTTAAAAACATCAACAAAAAGTTGAGCGAGTTTCACAGGTTTAAATAATTACTAACCGAAACATCATGCAACTTTTGACTAACATGTGATAAGTTGTAAGCTTGCAAGGGATACAACAAGATGATAGTACCTAGAGCTTATAATCAAACCGAGACACGAAATATAAAATATGTCCCCACAAAACCTTTCAAAATATACTCTCTCGTACAAACGACCGATTAGCGCTACTAATCACGAGAGTGGGTGGTCATACCCAAATAGATCTATCAATATACCCTGTGGACCATAAGAGGCTAATGGTTATAACGGCGGGGCTATTCATGAACGATTTACACGAATATATATATATACACATATATAAATGCCCTTACTCGAGACAATCACACAAACACATAAGTAAGTCAAGTATTATGATAAACGAACGAAAGCATGTTCTTCTCCCATATTTTATAAACGATTAAGATAATTCAAAAAGGGGCCGTGAAAACTCACCTTGAGCAAGGAACAATTGAAATTGACAAGTACTAGCAACTATGCCCACGAGTGCCGGTCGGACCTAATAGTGCCCCAAATAAGATAAACATTTTAATAATTGAACTCAAGTCTTACAAGTAAGTTGTTCATACAACCTACTAGACTTATAATATTTTTAAGAAAATATTTATTTACGAGAACCGTTGGTGACTTCGACACTCGGTTAAGACTTTATGAAAATGATGGATTACGCACCCTTAGATAAAATGCTAATCAACGATCAAAATGTGAAATTATAACCAAATAGCACATAAAAACATTCATACTTATGTACATAAGTCCTAGATCATATGTGGACATACCCAAATCATACTACTTGCATATGCACATTATTTAAGTGAAACGGTCAATTAGTCAAATTCTTAATTTACCAATATTAGGGACCACATATCATCTCATAACATGAAATCATAATTGTCAAACCATGTTTCATGAATCAAAACAATCTTTCATCACATTAGCATCAATGTTCCTAAAACATGGCAATTTCTACGCATACGAGGTAATCGAATAGTCAAATAATGCATATAGAAACATGTTAATGACGTTAATCAATTTATAACATAAATGATGTAGATAATCCATAAAATATGACCAAACTTTCTGCTCAAAATTATATTGATAGAACACTTATTTTTCATACCAAAAATAGTCGATTTTTACGACTAGTTTACCGTAAAACCTAACGAAATGCATCCAAACACCAAGATTCATACATATAACTAAAAATCTAAGTTTTAAACATGAAATATCATCAAGTTACTGCCATAGTTCCAGATTTTTAACAAATTCCTTTTTATGGCAAAAATTCACCGTTTTAGCGTACTTTTAAGCATCATAAGCTAGTCCACTATTTGGCCAATCATCCCAACACATGATATACTTTTAGAACAGATTATTATAGCCAAAATACATCACATTTATCACATTATTTTCAGATTTCAATAATCCTTTTAATCCTTGCTCAAAACCCAAATTTAAACATGCATTTTAATGACAATTTTAAGCAATAAACACCTAAATCAACAAATCAATGATCCGTCCATAATCTATCATGCTTTTATACAATAATATATCCTAATTTACTATTTGAAACTAACCATAATAAACATTTGTTTTGCATGCCAAGATCAAGTCATAAATCATAACATTTTGCAAGATATGAACAAATACATATATACATATATACATGACACACATACACACCCATAAACATTTCAAAACCTTCAATGATAAGCCATAATTTACTGATTTAAAACTTTATAAAAAGTTCCTCTTAGTTGGTGGTGAACAATCACTTGTAAGTGTCAAATTCGGTAAAAATAAGTAAAGGAATGGATGGGGTTCTCTTACTACTTAAGTAAATCAGGGGAAGCACTATAAATGTAGGTGAAAAGAGAGTATTTTCTGCTGGAAATTCAGCTCCAAGAGACTCCAAGAGACTCCAAGACTCAAAACACCATAAAAATTTCAAGAATACTTAAGAACTTTGGGAGGAAATGCTTGGAGATGGTGTGGAGATTTGTTGCAAGAGTTGACGGGTATAAATAGGGGGAGGGGGGCTGATTTTCGAACTCAAGAGGGAGGGAGAGAGAGGAGTTGGTCCAATGGGTGTTCATGCAAAGAAATGATGAGGATTTGGTGTGTAAGATTGGTTTTAAGCAAATGTGTAATCTTGGGTAAAATAATTAGATTAGATTTGATTATTTGTGGTAGGTGGGACCCACATTTTTCAGCTGATTTTTAAAGGGGAAGGGCTTCTAGAAGACCATTTTTATAAAAATCCCCATAAGTAGGTAATTCTTTGTATAAAAACCAACCTTTTATAAAAATAAACCATTTTAAGCATGGTTTCTCACCAAATAAAAATTATATAAATTAACTACTAATTTTTCTCTATCATAATTGATAAAGATCATAATATTTACTAAAAGTGAATTTTTAACACTTCCGGTGCGCCAAACGGTTAAAATACCGGTTAAACGAGATAAAAATTACCAAATGCAACAATTAATAAGTAGCACATAATTTTCACATATAATCCACCAATTTAATTTTTATTCAAGTAATGTTTGACACAAACGGATATTTTTATCTTACCGGGTCGTTACCGGCTCGTATTACGGGCATTTTACCGATACGCGGTACCGAAATTTCCGAAATTTCACGAAATGCCAATTCTTGTAAACGAAGGGCTTTGCTATACTTTATAATATCCTAATTGACTAAAATTAAGTCTAAGATGCGTATAATTAATTTACGATGCGTATAAGGGCTTAACGGTAATTAACCTGAAAATCGTCGAATGTCACAGCCTTCCCTCCTTTAAGAAATTTCGTCCCGAAATTTTCAACTATACAGTTTGGTTACGAACAGACTTGAACAAATGCGGGTACTTCTGCCTCATCTCATTTTCACGTTCCCACGTAAACTCGGGACCACGCTTCGAATTCCACCGTACTTTTACCAACTTGATGCAACTACGTTTCAACTTGTGAACAATACAATCCGTGATTTCCACGGGTTCATCACGAATATGAAGTTTGTCATCGACACGAACTTCATTAGGAGGTATCATGAGTGTCTCGTCGGCTAGACACTTTTTCAGATTGGAAACATGAAACACGTTGTGCACTCCGCTTAATTCTTGCGGCAACTCGAGTCGGTAAGCAACTGGGCCAATACGAGCAATAATCTTATAAGGACAGATATATCGGGGGCTAAGCTTATCATGCTTACCAAACCTAACAACCCCCTTCCAAGGAGAGACTTTCAACATAACTTTATCTCCTATCCGGAATTCTAACGGCTTTCTTCTTCTATCGGCATACTTCTTTTGCCTATCCAAAGCGACTTTCAACCGATCTCGGATCTTAAAAACCTTATCAGTAGTCTCTTGGATAAGTGCAGGTCTAGTTAATTGCTTATCTCCAACTTCTGCCCAACAAAGTGGGGAACGACATTTTCTACCATACAAAGCTTCAAACGGAGCGGCCTTCAAGCTGGTTTGGTAGCTGTTATTGTAGGAAAACTCAGCCAACGGTAGATGAGTATCCCAACTTCCACCAAAATCAATTACACAGGCTCGAAGCATGTCTTCTAAAATTTGGATGATCCTTTCACTTTGGCCATCACTCTACGGATGATAAGCTGTGCTCATATCCAGGCGAGTACCTAAGGCTTCTTGTAGGGCTTTCCAAAACCTTAACGTAAATCGGCTATCTCTATCCGAAATGATCGATAATGGCACACCATGCCTAGCCACTACTTCTTTAATATAAATGTTGGATAATTTCTTCAAACGATAGGATCCTTTAATGGGTAGGAAATGCGATGATTTCGTCAAACGATCCACAATTACCCAAATGGCATCATAGCCACTACGAGTGCGGGGTAACTTGGTAATGAAATCCATGGCAATACGATCCCATTTCCACTGCGGAATCACAGGTTGTTGAAGAAGTCCAGACGGTTTTTGGTGCTCAGCTTTGACTTTCGCGCAAGTCAAACATTTACCAACATATGTAGCAATGTCACCCTTCATGTTTGGCCACCAATAGTGCTCTTTGAGATCCTTATACATCTTATCCGATCCTGGATGAATCAAATACCTGGATTTATGTGCTTCGTCCATAACCAAATTACGTAGGTTCCCAATAAGGGGTACCCATACTCTATCCATAAAGTACAAGGTATCATCAGACTTGGGCACTAATTCTCTAGCCATACCACGGAGATTCTCATTCTTCAAATTTTCTTCCTTCAAAGCTTCATGTTGTACATCACAAATTTGTGCTGCGAGGTTTGAGTGAATGGTCAGCCCCAGTGCACGCACCCGTAAAGGCTTAACTCGCTCTTTCCTACTCAAAGCATCGGCCACGACATTAGCCTTGCCTGGGTGATAACGGATATCACAATCGTAGTCATTGAGCAATTCCACCCAACGTCTCTGCCTCATATTCAACTCCTTTTGATCAAAGATGTGCTGGAGACTTTTGTGATCGGTAAATATTGTGCATTTAGTACCATAAAGGTAATGCCTCCAAATCTTAAGTGCGAACACTACGGCACCTAATTCCAAATCATGAGTTACGTAATTCTGTTCGTGCATTTTTAGCTGGCGCGAAGCATAAGCTATAACTTTTCCATTCTGCATCAGAACACATCCGAGTCCTTGTCGTGAGGCATCACAGTATACTACAAAACCATCCGTCCCTTCAGGAAGAGACAAGATAGGGGCACTGCATAACTTTTGTTTCAGCAACTGAAAGGTTGTTTCTTGTTTTTCACTCCAAACGAATTCCTTTTCCTTTTGCGTCAATAGCGTCATAGGCTGTGCTATTTTGGAAAAATTCTCAATGAACTTTCGGTAATAACCTGCCAAACCTAGGAATTTTCGAACCTCGGTTGGACTTTTAGGCGCTTCCCAATTCTTAATTGCCTCAATCTTTGCTGGATCCACGTGAATGCCCTTCTCATTGATCACGTGTCCAAGAAAATAAACTTCTCAGACCCAGAACTCACACTTTGAGAACTTTGCATAGAGCTTCTCATTCCTTAGCAACTCCAAAAGTCAGCTTCAAATGTTGCTCATGCTCCTCTTTTGTTTGCGAATAGATGAGTATGTCATCAATGAATACTATAACGAATTTGTCTAAGTACGGGCGACACAACCTATTCATGAGATCCATGAATACAGCAGGGGCATTGGTCAACCCAAAGGGCATGACCAAAAATTCATAGTGACCATACCGTGTTCGGAACGCAGTCTTCGGAACATCTTCATCAATGATTCTCAATTGATGGTAACCAGAACGCAAATTAATCTTCGAGTAATAACTCGAATCTTGTAGTTGGTCGAACAAGTCATCAATCCTTGGCAAAGGATACCGATTTTTGACAGTAAGTTTATTCAACTCTCTATAGTCGATACACATCCTCATTGATCCGTCCTACTTTTTCACAAATAAAACCGGCGCTCCTCAGGGCGAGAAACTCGGTCTTATGAAGCCTTTGTCCAACAATTCTTGCAATTGCTTGGATAACTCTTGCATTTCGGACGGCGCCAAACGATAAGGAGATCGAGCAATTGGGGCGGCTCCTGGCACTAGATCTATTTTAAACTCAACTTGTCTTTGCGGCGGCAAACCAGGCAATTCCTCGGGGAACACTTCCGGATAATCACGGACTATCGGGATTTCTTCAAGCTTCTTTTCTTCCATTCTAGTGTTAACCACGTGAGCTAAGAATGCCGGATATCCCTTTCGCAAATACTTGTGCGCCTTCATCATAGTGACAATTTTCAATGGGGCACTCTCATCACCTTGAATCTTCAGCACCTTGCCGCTTGGGAGTGCTAATTGGACTATCTTTTCGGAGCACACAATCTCCGCATGATTCTTTGATAACCAATCCATGCCAATAACAACATCGAAACTTCCAAGTTCTACTGGCAGAAGGTCAATACTAAACGTATAATCTCCTAAACGTAAATTGCACCCACGAAACACTTCATTTGTTTCTATTAATTTACCGTTAGCTAACTCTATGGAATATTTAACATTTAATTTACTTGACTGCGAGCTCAGGAGAGGTTCAAAGTTTTTAGAAACAAAACTTCTATCAGCTCCAGTATCAAATAAAACGTAAGCATAATGGTTATTAATGAGAAACGTACCACTAATAACTGACGGGTCCTTCTTCGCCTTCTTTCCGTCCATCACAAAGGCTCTGCCACGGGCTTCATTATTCTTCAGTTTTGGGCAGTCTTTCTTAAAATGCCCAACAACACCACATTCGAAACAACCAGAGTTTGGTTCTTCCTTCTTCACAGTTAACTTCACACGGCAGGTTGGGGCTTGGTGCCCAAACTTGTTGCAACGAGCGCAGACATTGCATGTGCCGGTGTGAAAGTAACCACACTTGTTGCGTTTAGGGCTTGGACCCCTATTCCTTCTTGGTTCAGTAATATTTGCTGCAAACATCCTTCCCGGATTCTTCTTCTTGTTCTGGAAGTTATTAACACGACTCCCAGAAGCTTCAGTCCACTTACGCTTCCCTTCATTAGACCATTTTCCTATCTCCTCACAAGCTTCCATTGGCGTTTTCCCAGTACTACCCTTCTTCAATAGTCCAGTACAAACCGCATCATCAGCTAAAGTGTGTGCCAGTTGCACAGCATCCTGAATGGTTGTGGGGTTTGCTGATGTCACCATACCACGAATTTGAGGTGCCAACCCCCAAATATAACGCTCAATCCTTTTCGGCTCAGGGGTGACAAGATGGGGTACAAGCCTTGCCATCTGATGAAACTGGGTAATGTACTCTCTAACTTCAGCATCAATCATATTCAAGTTCCAAAATTCAGCTTCAATCTTCTGGATATCATTGCGCGGGCAATATTCACGCATCAACATTTCCCTCAGTTGATTCCAATTGAGACCATAAGCATTCGCTTCACCGAGCCCCTGTACTTGGGTGTTCCACCAGGTTAATGCTTCGTCTTGAAAGCAACTTGATGCATACTTTACACGTTGAGCAGGAGTGCAGTTGCTTATGACCATTACGGACTCCATCTTCTCGATCCAACGAACGATTCCCACGGGTCCTTCTGTTCTAGAGAAAGATCGTGGTTGGCACGCTTGAAATTTCTTGTACGAACAGCCCTCGTTCGGGTTCCCTGTTTTCACAAGTACAAACCATTTCTCAATAAGTGGTTATACAAGAACAGTTACTTGGAACCCTACAAAAACATCATCCATTGGTGCTATAAAGCATCATTAGGAGAGTTTGGCATACCTTGGTTCGCTTGAACACCATGAGTAGCAGCAAATTAGGCAAGAGCAGCATTCACATGTTGAGTAATCACTTGATTCAACTGTTCAGCAGTGGCTGGAAGCATCGTTCTACTAGTTTCACGTCTTGGTGCCATTTTCACTCTAATACATACGATACAAGATAATTACGACAATATCATACGCAATATTTGATTAAATCATGCCCGTAAGTAAGGAAAATAAATAAGCACAACGCATAAAACCAAAAGATAATTCATGTCATTTCCATAATATATAATGTTTGACTTGACAACATCATTTTAAACTAGAATGACAACCAAAAATGGGTATGGCATACAACCAACCCTCAAGTTCACCAATACAGTACATGAAATGACATAAATAATCCCAAAAGGAACAACCACCAATAACTAACGAGTACGACGGGTGATAACACCGACATGAGCAATAGTAGCATCAAGGAAAACACATGCTACAGCTATGGCTAGTGTAGCCTCGAGGCGCTCTTCGAGTGCGTCCATACGCTACAGAGCCTCGGCTTCCCTAACTTCCGCTGCTGCGGCTCTAAGTGTGGCATTTTCAGCCACCAACCTAGCCTGCTCAGTCACTCTCTCGCACTCATCCATCCTTTTCTTTAACTCAGTAATCTCGTCACGCGTCTTCACCTGATCGCTACTCACTGCCTTAACATGATCACTAATCCTCTCAGACCTACGGTCAACACGATCAACTTTGGCTCCCATAGAATCCATCCTAGTCTCCTCACGGGCACACCTAGCGGCTAATAATGGAACTGTCCGCTCAATAGGCTGGCCTGTGAGGGGTAATACCCTCGAGGAGGAGGACTCTCCAACACAACGAATATTGGGGACACCCTCTTCATTGGTGCATTCTTGCACACGCTCAGATAGCCAACCCCAACGCCTTGCAACAAAGGCCCTCGTCTTTTGTGGAGGACGCTCCACTATGTAACCAACCGTAGCCGATTCATTTTCCCTTTCATCCATCTTTCTTTTCTTAACCGGTGACACAGATTTTCTAGCAGTCATTTTAAACAGCGCACCCCTAGGAGACTCACGAAAAGAATGGGGAGATGGAAGACGTAATGCCCCTGTCATTGGCCTAGGTGGCTCAACGGCAATAGCAACGTCCTCGCCCTCGTATACAGGGTTGTCAGCAGTAGGGGTCACAGGTGTAAGTTCCAAAGGGGCCTCTTCTTCTTCTTCTTCTTCTGATTCTTCTATCCACCCATTTCGATTATCTGGATGATCAGCATCCTCGGCCATGTGGATTGCGAAGCCATCGAGGACCGAGTCTGGTGACATGGGTGAAACTGGTGAGAACTCCGGCTCGTCGTTTGATGAGATTGGAATAATCGGAGAAGAAGAAGTCATCTGTGACACGAAAATATTTACACGGTGTAAATAACTAGCCCATAATATAAGCACATACGTATGCAACATATTAAGGCACGAAACAAAAAGAGAGGAAAACTTGGAAGCACATACGCATGCAAACTATTAAGAAATAAACGAATAACTTGTAAGCACATAAGCATGCAAACAATTAAGTATTTAGATATAAGGAAAAAAAATATACTCATACCTAACTAAGATGCACGCGGTTTGAAAAACGCTTCTTAACCCAAAAACTCTTTTACCCCTTTTTTTATTAGTTATAGACTAGATTTTTAAGAAAAATATTTTCTAGTTCGCTATAACCATGGGCTCTGATACCAACTTAACTGTCACACCCCAAGACAACGAATTGTAGCGGAAATGTTTATTAAAGCATGGTGGTAACATAAGTTGGAGCCCATAATATAATAGCAAACACTTTTATTTATAAATTAGGGAAAATAAGTTTTACATAAGATAAAATTACGTTTGAACATAAGTTTAATGATCCGATACAAGGCAGATCATATTACAAAAGATAGTCCCAAATGAATTTCCCATGTGAAGCGTTTGCCAAAAGCCCATTTTTCATGACCGCGCGTTCTTGCATCTATTTTCCTGAAAAACATGCTTAAAAACATCAACAAAAAGTTGAGCGAGTTTCACAGGTTTAAATAATTACTAACCGAAACATCATGCAACTTTTGACTAACATGTGATAAGTTGTAAGCTTGCAAGGGATACAACAAGATGATAGTACCTAGAGCTTATAATCAAACCGAGACACGAAATATACAATATGTCCCCACAAAACCTTTCAAAATATACTCTCTCGTACAAACGACCGATTAGCGCTACTAATCACGATAGTGGGTGGTCATACCCAAATAGATCTATCAATATACCCTGTGGCCCATAAGAGGCTAATGATTATAATGGCGGGGCTATTCATGAACGATTTACACGAATAAATATATATACACATATATAAATGCCCTTACTCGAGACAATCACACAAACACATAAGTAAGTCAAGTATTATGATAAACGAACGAAAGCATGTTCTTCCCCCATTATTTATAAACGATTAAGATAATTCAAAAAGGGGCCGTGAAAACTCACCTTGAGCAAGGAACAATTGAAATTAACAAGTACTAGCAACTATGCCCACGAGCGCCGGTCGGACCTAATAGTGCCCCAAATAAGATAGACATTTTAATAATTGAACTCAAGTCTTACAAGTAAGTTGTTCATACAACCTACTAGACTTATAATATTTTTAAGAAAATATTTATTTACGAGAACCGTTGGTGACTTCGACACTCGGTTAAGACTTTATGAAAATGATGGATTACGCACCCTTAGATAAAATGCTAATCAACGATCAAAATGTGAAATTATAACCAAATAGCACATAAAAACATTCATACTTATGTACATAAGTCCTAGATCATATGTGGACATACCCAAATCATACTACTTGCATATGCACATTATTTAACTGAAACGGTCAATTAGTCAAATTCTCAATTTACCAATATTAGGGACCACATATCATCTCATAACATGAAATCATAATTGTCAAACCATGTTTCATGAATCAAAACAATCTTTCATCACATTAGCATCAATGTTCCTAAAACATGGCAATTTCTACGCATACGAGGTAATCGAATAGTCAAATAATGCATATAGAAACATGTTAATGACGTTAATAAATTTATAACATAAATGCTGTAAATAATCCATAAAATATGACCAAACTTTCTGCTCAAAATTATATTGATAGAACACTTATTTTTCATACCAAAAATAGTCGATTTTTACGACTAGTTTACCGTAAAACCTAACGAAATGCATCCAAACACCAAGATTCATACATATAACTAAAAATCTAAGTTTTAAACATGAAATATCACCAAGTTACTGCCATAGCTCCAGATTTTTAACAATTTCCTTTTTATGGCAAAAATTCACCGTTTTAGCGTACTTTTAAGCATCATAAGCTAGTCCACTATTTGGCCAATCATCCCAACACATGATATACTTTTAGAACAGATTATTATAGCCAAAATACATCACATTTATCACATTATTTTTAGATTTCAATAATCCTTTTAATCCTTGCTCAAAACCCAAATTTAAACATGCATTTTAATGACAATTTTAAGCAATAAACACCTAAATTAACAAATCAATGCTCCGTCCATAATCTATCATGCTTTTATACAATAATATATCCTAATTTACTATTTGAAACTAACCATAATAAACATTTGTTTTGCATGCCAAGATCAAGTCATAAATCATAACATTTTGCAAGATATGAACAAATACATATATACATATATACACGACACACATACACACCCATAAACATTTCAAAACCTTCAATAATAAGCCATAATTTACTGATTTAAAACTTTATAAAAAGTTCCTCTTAGTTGGTGGTGAACAATCACTTGTAAGTGTCAAATTCGGTAAAAATAAGTAAAGGAATGGATGGGGTTCTCTTACCACTTAAGTAAATCAAGGGAAGCACTATAAATGTAGGTGAAAAGAGAGTATTTTCTGCTGGAAATTCATCTCCAAGAGACTCCAAGACTCAAAACACCATAAAAACTTCAAGAATACTTAAGAACTTTGGGAGGAAATGCTTGGAGATGGTGTGGAGATTTGTTGCAAGAGTTGAAGGGTATAAATAGGGGGAGGGGGGCTGATTTTCGAACTCAAGAGGGAGGGAGAGAGGGGAGTTGGTCCAATGGGTGTTCATGCAAAGAAATGATGAGGATTTGGTGTGTAAGATTGGTTTTAAGCAAATGTGTAATCTTGGGTAAAATAATTAGATTAGATTTGATTATTTGTGGTAGGTGGGACCCACATTTTTCAGCAGATTTTTAAAGGGGAAGGGCTTCTAGAAGACCATTTTTATAAAAATCCCCATAAGTAGGAAATTCTTTGTATAAAAACCAACCTTTTATAAAAATAAACCATTTTAAGCATGGTTTCTCACCAAATAAAAATTATATAAATTAACTACTAATTTTTCTCTATCATAATTGATAAAGATCATAATATTTACTCAAAGTGAATTTTTAACACTTCCGGTGCGCCAAACGGTTAAAATACCGGTAAAACGCGATAAAAATTACCAAATGCAACAATTAATAAGTAGCACATAATTTTCACATATAATCCACCAATTTAATTTTTATTCAAGTAATTTTTGACACAAACGGATATTTTTATCTTACCGAGTCGTTATCGGCTCGTATTCGGCTCGTATTACGGGCATTTTACCGATACGCGGTACCGAAATTTCCGAAATTTCACGAAATGCCAATTCTTGTAAACGAAGGGCTTTGCTAGACTTTATAATATCCTAATTGACTAAAATTAAGTCTAAGATGCGTATAATTAATTTACGATGCGTATAAGGGCTTAACGGCAATTAACCTGAAAATCGTCGAATGTCACGGTTGACTTGACCTGCAAGTGCCTTGGCTCTACAAACATTGACCGTATGGCCATATTTTCCACAGTGGGTGCAAAGGCGACAGGGGATGTTTTGGAGGTGGTGATAATTGCAGGTTGCACAGAGTGGGTAGACCCCAACATATGGCTTCTTGACTGGTGCTTGAGCCATGGGGGCAACTTGATTAACAGGGGTAGCAGGAGTGACCACAGCATAATTCTTAGCCTTTCTCTTCTTATTATTGTGGCACAGTTCAGTTTTGGCTTCTTTGTTGTGTGTAGGAGGGATTGTGGTGTCGGGAGCCTTCTTGGTGCCTTTTCTAGTAAGAGTTCCTGCTTTTACATGATTGTCGGTCAAAGTAGCAGATAGTCGGATAGCATCTTCGAGTGTTGCGGGATTTCTCCCTAAGACGGTATCCTGAATCTGCCTAGGCAATCCACCAATGTACTTTTCAATGCAGCGGGATAACGGTGTGACCATATGAGGTACAAGGAGACTCAGCTCATGGAACCGGTTTGAATAAGCCAAACTTTCACCACTGTCTTGGGTAAGATCCCAAAACTCAGCTTCCAGCTTTTTCACCTCGTTCCGAGGATAGAACTCTTCGGTCATTAATCTCTTAACCTCATCCCACGGTAAGGCCATTGCTGTTTCCATACCTCTAGTCCTTTTTTCTCCATTCCACCACGTGAGTGCCCGTTTTTGAAAGACACTTGTGGTATGACGAACACGGAGGTTATCGGGGCAGTCACTATTGAGGAAAGTACCCTCAATACTTTCAAACCATTGCAGGAGTCCTGTGGCTCCCTCGGTACCATAGAACTTAAGAGGGTTGCATGAATTGAAGTGTTTGAAGGTGCATTGTGGTGGGTTGGCACCACCACCATTAGTTCCATGGTTAACACTGGTGGCTCCATTAGCTTGGGTGAGTTGAGGTACAAGTTGTGCAAGGATAGCAGCAATGTCGGTGTTGTTGTTGGTCACGGCAGCACGACGGGGAGGCATTCTACAGATTTTCTCAAGACAAAAAAAAATATAAGAACTTATGAGAGTTGCTTGGATTTTAAAAGGATAAGATAATAAATAAAACGGTTAATCATAGTTTGGATTGTACTCAAATAGTGACATAATCACTTGAATACTATGATACATTAAGGTTAATTAAACTTATATAACTTTCAAGGAGACGTGCTTTAGCCTATAAGTAAACCCTCATCCCGAGAATTCCCAGGAAAGCATACGGGTCCCTCGGTTGATTGGGATTTATACGAAATGCTTTCCTAGACAGAAAACCCAGAATACAGGTGTCACCCTTCCAGATTGCACGTGTCCTCTAATAATTAACAAAGTTTAAAACCTTAACGAAGAAATAAATAAATTTTATAGATTTCGATTCATGAAGTTTCCACATGCTATGACGGGGATGATAGAGAAGCAGGTAAGAAGGTTATGAGGCTTAGGGTATGGGTAGGGATATTGTTTATTTAATTTATTATTTAAGTATTGTTTATTTTATTTTTAACAAGTAAAGCATCAAATAAAATATTAACTAATATAGTAAGCATGTAACACATAGCATGTAACACATAACATGTAGCACATAATCATATAAACATGAAACATGGCATAAGTGGGTGTCCTAAGGTTATAGTCTAGGTCAAGGGTGTCTAATAACCTAGTTCCCTATAACCAAGGCTCTGATACCAATCTGTCACACCCCAACCGACGGCGGAAACGTCGGGGCGGGACATGTAGACTGTTCATGAGCACAAGGTTTACTATATTGAAATATTTTAAATCATAACTTCATTTCAAATAACCAAACACCATCAAATTCAAACAAATACGAAAAGAAATGTATAATATTCTTTATTCAATTTTTAACTAAGTCCATGTCCTACGTGTAGCATATCTTGATCAACTCACACATTATCACCTGAAACATGAATAAAATAATGTCAACTAAAAAGTTGGTGAGCATACACAGGTTTGTACATAGATAGTATGTAGTTGTGAAAGATCAAATCCTTACATATCATGAATAAATAAGGCATTTATGGGGAGTAACTAATGTGTAACTAAAGTACAATCAAACCTTTGTAACTAGCATGAAAATTGTGTTGTCGGTAACAATCACCCCAATCTGGGTGGGTTTGTCAGACTCAATAGATCTATCATTGTTTACCGTCGGCTTATTAGTTAATGATTGCACATGAAATTTGTACACAAAAAGTCAACACGTATAGCACTCAAACATAAAGCTCAAATTTTGCACACATGAATGTGAATAGAATTTGTGTTTTGTGTAGTTTGTGTAAGTGTAAATAGTTGTGTGTATAGCGTTCATGTTTCACCCCAAAAGTGTAAAAGAGGAAAAAGGGGCTATGTAATACTCACCTGATTAGAGGTGTAGCTAACACGCACGGCTAGACAGTAGAATGATGATTGAAACCTCACAAGGTTAACCTAACGTGTAATAAATATTGAATTACTAATGTATCCAAAAATCTGAGTCTAAGACTATGATTTAATTGAGTGTGTGTACAAAGGTTTTGAGTTGAGGGTGTTTGTGATTTACGCGATGTAATATTAAATCAAATAGTTTATAAAATAATTGAATCTGGGTTTGGGTTGGATAACTAAGTAAATCAATAATTATTATTTATTTATTTAGTTAGGAAAAATAGAATAGATATTATATTTATTTAAATATGATTTAAATAAATGATATTCTTATTTATTTATAAGAATGTGTGTTCTATATTAAATAAATAATTTTACTTTATTTATTTATTTATGAAAACATGTATAAATTCTAATAAACATACATTTAACTCTTTAGTGTAAATTATATAAATAATAAATAAATTTATTTATTTATTTATCATTTAAAATAAGTATTTGTTTGTTTTAAATAAAGTTAAAATTTTATAAAACTTTATAAACTTTGTTTTCAAGGAAAAGTATTTTATAAAAATTATTTTCATCATACTTCTAATGTGAAAAATTATTACTTTGCAAAAATGTCTTTATATAATTTTTTTGTTAATTAATTAAAATGACATTTTAACAATTAATTTGTAATAATAGTGATTTTATATTGAAAATTATAAAATTTGGTTTTATTCTGTTCAAAATGTTGTAGGGTTTATAAAAATAAATTTTATGTAAAGTTTTTTGGCTTTAAAAATGATAAAAAAAAAATATAAGTAGGCCACCCGGTTCGAACCCGGGTGGTTTCTGTGTGAGACATGTGTTCTAACCACCAGACCGGGGAGTCATCTATTGCTGTTAACTCGATCCGCATTAGCTTTACTGTGACTTGACTACAGGGTAGGGTTCAGGTATTAAAGGAACACAAAAGGGATGGTGCTGGTGGGTTACGAACCCACACCCTCTAGTTCAGTCGCACACGCGTTTAACCGGCCGAACTAGATGGTTCGCAGGTATTATTACCAGTCCTTTAATATTAAATACATTGGATCAACCCAAGCAAGAACCCTAATGTTCTTATGCGCAAGTCGATTCAAAATTCCAGTACAATCAAGCTGAGTTCCCTCTGTCATTATCAATTGACAGAGGGCTATTGATCGGTTTCAAGCAATGATTCTAAAGCGTTAAACCTTACTAGATTTGGCGAAGATTCGGGTGCAAACGACTGAGGGAAAGTTCTTGATGTTCTTGTCACGAACTGGGGTGCGATTAAGGGTTGAGGAAGTTTGTATGGACGTATACGAGAGTGGTAAGGAGATTTAATTCGTTTAATTCTGTTCATATTGGCCGATTTGATTCCGATTTGACCGAATTAAACGTCGGCTTGGTTTACGCGAAATCGGTTTGGATTTGGATGAAAAGTGTCGCGATTGTGGTCGAAATACATCCATGAACCGATTTAGCATGTTTTCCGGGATTGATTACACATTAATCACATGATTCAACGTGGATTGATTCGGATTTGACTATGAAAAGTCAGCCCTTTTGAATTTTGAACTTGGCCGCTTGTTTAATCGAATTGGTTCGTGTATGGGCTTGGTTTTGATCGATTTTTACTTGTGACTTCGTGAGGAGCCCAATCAAACACGTATTTGGCCGACTGTAACTTGGTTTGTATCGAACTTGGGCTTTGTTGACTTTTGAAAGTCAACTTGACCATATGTGGTTAACTATTTGTAAATTGTATGTATTTTGATGATGTATAAATATGTACATGTCTCATTATACATGTGTGTATATATATCTACATCTATATTTATGTATATAATTATTTTTAGGATAATCAAGGGTATAAGTAAGTAAATAATAATTTATGTAAATACGTATATGTATACACGCACATGTTATATATGTTTAATATTCGATTTTGATAGTGAAACAATACGTGGAAATTCATAAATGTTACATACACTGATTCAGACTATGGCGGTTGTAACCTTGACAGAAAGTCAACTTCTGGTGGATGTCAATTCTTAGGAGAGAGACTAGTTTCCTGGCAGTGTAAGAAGCAGTCAACGGTTTCTGTCTCAACTTGTGCAGAATACATTGCTGCGGCGAGCGGTTGTTCTCAGATATTGTGGATTCAGCAGCAATTGAGAGACTACGGCTTAAACTTCACTGGAACTCCTTTATTCATTGACAACAATTCCACCATGTCCATCACAAATAACCCGGTGAAACATTCCAAAACTAAACATATCATCATTTCATCCGTGATTATGCTGAAAAGCATTTGATTGAACTTGTTAAAGTTCACACGGATGACAATCTTGCTGACCTTTTCACAAAAGCATTTGATCGATCCCGTTTTGAGCATCTTGTCAACTTGATAGGAATGTTCAATCTTTAGTGAAAACTTGTTTTTCTTAAATCAATTCAATTCATGAAAGTTAAATTTTATTTTCTTTTAAGTTTTCTGTATAGTTCTTTTAACTTTCAAAAACATTTTACAAAATAAAAAAAAATAGAAAATGGAGAAAATTTCAAAGTTAACTTGAGAAAAGAGGAAATTATAGTACATTAGAAATGATCTAAACGTCACAGACTGCTCATATGGGAAATGATTGCGTCATACTTACTTAATTGTGTAAATTATTATGGTTTTAATCTGCTTATTTACAAGTAATTTGAATTGTCAGTAGGTTGTATGCGTCTTTGAATCACTAGTAGTGTGGAAACTTAATCTAAAATTACAACTGTGATTTGAACCCATGTTTGCTAGTGTGTGCGTAAAAGAATAGAAAAGATCATTATCAGATAAAGGATGTTAGATTTTGGCAATTATTTTCTTTTGAGATCAGTTTCGGGTTATGTCGTTAGCACAATTAATGCGGTTCATCTCACTGCCCATACTCACAAGTATGCAAGGAGAGATTGAATCAAGACATGTCTCTACATCAACCGTTGAGCATGTATTCACCCTTGAATCACTCCAGATTCATTGAAATCAAATCCAGATAAAATTTGGATTCCCTTACCTTATTCAAACACCATATTCATTATCCTGAATCATCATACCGATATTCAATGAAGAAATCAAATGAAACCAAGACAAATGAATCACTCGATTCTGAATCTTATGATTCTTGATAATCCTTATGGATTCTGCTTGATTTTTCCTATGCTAACTGATGTAGCTTCATTCTGAAAATTTAGAAAATAATTGGGAAAATCTTAGATGCCTTGAGATAGTGCAGTTTACGTTGCTGCAGTATATCAGTGGGGTACATGTTGTATATCTTATAATTAATACCTTAATACACAAGAACGTGATACAAAGAAGCTTATAGTTTCAAATCTTATAATATTGTCAACTTGAATTACTTGTTTATGTGCTTATTACGTATGAATAAATAGTAATCCATGACATGATCCCATATTCTTTGATGTTTATATTGTATCGTTTTTGCTATAAGTTAGTCTGATATGATCCTCTGCTCGTGTCTTTGATAAAAAATAGTTTGTGTAAATACATGTATATTTCTATCTAGAAAAGATCAAAAAGATTTTAAGTTTATGAACAGTTCAATCTTAATCAGAAAAGCCAAAAATATTTGTGTTTAACCTTCCTGAATTGTATTTTAATCCTCCTAATTGAATATTTTTATCTTGTTCGCTATTTGACTTGAAAAACCTTCATAATTTGAGTTGAAAGTTTACGCACTTAAGGGTTTCTGCGTACTTGACAAGTGCACATGAAGTAAGCCCTGCGTACTTAACAAGTACGCAAGAGTTAAGTCTTGTGCACTTGTAAGTACGCAGAAGTTAAAGCTTGCACACTTAGCAAGTACACAAGACCATTATGTGTTGGGTATATATACAGGAGTTAGAAAATTTTTCAGATTTTTATCACATTCAAACTCAAACGCCTGTTCAATTCCCTCCGCAAATTTTCCTCAAAAATCCGAGTGTTCCAAACCGTTTTTTCGTCCCATCTCTAGTATCATCATCTTCTTACAATCATTTGGTGAGAATCCAGATCCAATCCATCCACAAAATCACATTTTATGGACCGATTGAGACGTTTAAAATTTAGGGCTTAATCCGTTGATTTTAGACAAATTTTAGGGGATTTTAGTAACAATTTATGACTAAAACTTGTTAAGAATCATCAGTCGATCCCTTAATCACTCGATTTTGTCCTTGATTTTGTCCTTTGACCCTCGATTGACCGTATGTTCATCTGGGTGGTCGATTAGGTCAAAATTGAACTAGTGTAGCAGGTATTTGATGTGAATGTTGGTCCCATAGGCTAGAATTATGCATTCCGACCTAGTGGTGACCTAATACACATCAAATCTTGAACATCTGTTGATTTCTTAGATTTCTGGAATTTTGAACAAGTGCGTTTCCTGCGCACTTAACAAGTACGCAAGAAGCAATTCATGCGTACTTGTTAAGTACGCAAGAGGAAATTCATGCGTACTTGCTAAGTGCGCAGGACCAACACTTGGGAAAAATTTCTAAGTCTGGAAATTCAGTTCAAAGAGTAACTGCTATACTGAGTCATGTTTATTCAATTCCAATGAAACTTGTTGTTCAGATTATGTTTTCTGTGTTTTTTTGCAGATTATGGCTCGTGCGTTTACGAATGAGTTCAATCTTCTAGCTCATACTCAACCTGAATGGAAGGGTGCAGCTCTGCAGTACCGAGAGATAGTTGATTTCTTGAACCGTTCAAGAATCAGCTATGCTATTTCAGCTGACCCTATAGTTTCAACACCTTATCTTGAGCAATTTTGGGAGACCGCGGAGCATGATTGCACGGTAACCCCCAATGTTATAAGGGCTACTGTTGCGGGTCATGATATCGCCTTTTCTGAAGACACTATTAGACGGGTCTTGCAATTCAGAGATCTTTCTAACGACCCAACAGCCTATCCTGACTACTTTGTGGATGGCTGTTGGAGGCAACGAACGGGGTATGTCGGTGCGAGAGACTACGCTTCTTACAAGAAAATGTGGGTGCTTGATCAGTGGAGATATTTTGCCCACATCATGATCATGTGAATCTCCTCAATAAAAGCTGGAAAGGATGCAATGGGTCATGACCTTGTTGCTGCCATTGTTGGCTTATCTCTCAATAAGGGCTACAACTTCTCACGATACATATTCAAAGCCATCAATGATCAGATTAACACGGCTGAGAGGTTCAGGTTCTTATTATACCCAAGGTTTGTGCAACTTCTGATTGACGATGCGTTGCCAAACCTACCTGCAACTGGGAGAGATTGCAAGTTAAAAGGGTGGACAAAAGAGTGTTTGCACAGTTTTTAAAGCCAGGCAGTGTAGAACCTACCCCTGAGCATACATCACTTTTTGGCCAGCTAATAAACAAAGCATATGTGGCACCGGCTGACTGGAGATGGTATAGTCATGATTCGGAGCCAGAGTTGAGTGAACATTCAGATGAACAACAACAACAACAAGAGGATGAAGTTAAAAGTGTAGATGGATCGTCGAAAAATGGAGACGAAGAAGAAGGTCATGATGGTGCTGAGGGATCCGACTCGGAAGAGACAGAGTCTGATTCTTCTGATTCCGATGATGCACCATCGCAGGCTCACCCAAGGAGAACGACGAAGGTAACCCTACCTGAGTCGTCCTCAAAGAGAAAGCGAAAAGCTTCAAGCAGCGAATATGAGCCAGATTCTGACTCTGACGCTGCTATACAGAGACAGAGGCGTGAAAGTGTAAACAAGAACATAGGGTATAGGCAGCAACTTGCTATTCCCAGTGAGGTGGAGGTTACTACTCTGCAGTAAGTACAAGTTCCAGCTGCAAGTACTGATTCAGCCTCTACCTCACCTTCATAGCAATTATACCGGAGACAGAGGAGGAGGCCACAGGTACAACCTGAGGTGGCAGTCACTTCAATCACAGAGGAGGTTCCTGTGATAGTGATCCTCCCTGTCACATATGTCCAGGTGGCGGTGATTACTCCAATTCTTACGAAGTCAGTCACCATCACCCCTTCCATAACACCTACAACCGTTATCACATCCTCAATCCCAACAACCACCATTGAACCGATAAGTTAACCCTTCAACTACGGCAAATTTACTCAAGGGTTTGACTTCGATACTATCTTCTCTTCCCCAATCACAATGCTGAAGCATCTACCTCCATACATCCTGATCCTAATGAATAAAGGATAGTAATTCTGGAAACCCAAGTTGCTGGTCTGTTGGAAACTATTCAGAAGTCAAAGGAGGAATATGATGCTCAACAAGCATAGATTAATCCGTTGGTGGAAGAAGTTAGAATTCTACAAAGCCAGAGAACGGGGACAGACGAGAGACTGAAGAACATAATGGCCCATAATGAGCTTCTAATCAAGACAAACAACATGATTCTAGGGCACAGGTCATCTCTCGAGCTGAGGTTTGATATGTAGAAGAAAGAGCATGGGCTGATGGTCAAACTAATTACTGATCTGACCAAGAAACTTGATGCTCAGGGGGAGAAAGATAAGTAGAAGGAGAAGGAGAAAGAAAATACAACTACTGGTGATGAGGCTTGTCATCCTGTGGATTTGACAAAGGATGACGACAAAGACAAGGATCCTGTAGTCCTCATGGCGCTTCTACCGATCGATCTCGTAATAAGACGTGACGTTAACTCGGAGTGCGGAATCCAACGAATCAACGTTTATATGCATAAAAGACAATGTAGACAATCACGTAAATAACATTCTCAAGTGTATTCCAAATCACAGTAAAGTTTACAGACTCAATCAGACTAATCGATGATTCTCTGTTCTATGCATTTTGACTGACTTTGTAAACACACGTATATATATATATAACCATCTGACCTGCAATAAGCGAACTTATTAAGTTCGCCTCTAACAGACTAAGTGAACTTAACAAGTTCGCCTCAGATAGACTTAAGCGAACTTATTAAGTTCGCCTCTGATAGACTAGGCGAACTTTACAAGTTCGCCTCTAGGTAAACTTGAATAAACACTTTGTGACTTTTTACATAAACAAAAACATAAAGACATAAGATCTAACTATTACAAGCTTTTGTTATTACAATCTATGTCCTAACAGACTCCCCCTTGATAATAGCTTGATCTACAGTCTTCAGTCTTCATGATGAGCTTTTCCAGTTATCCGGTAGTCTGCTGCCAGCATGCACTCCATATCTTCTGCATATCTCCAAAACTCTCTTGTACTGTAATCCTTGTTCTTTCCATTCATCAGTGAACATCATTTCATTCTTTCGCAACGTCCTCTGATCTTTCTTTGAAAAATTTATAAGATTCATTGCATCATAGAAACATACAATGACCTTATTGTCTTTATCTTCAATCCTTGCTTCACCAGTATTGACATCAACATACCACCATTTCATATTCCCAATAAAGTCTTGAGGAATCTTCTTCAACAGTATCTTGTGTACAGCACGTACTGGTTTATACTTGTAACTCCAGGTCACCTTCCCAGTCTTCTGATCTGTGTTCTTCACTCTCTTTCCTTTTTGTGGTTTCAGTCGTTCATATTTTCCTGAACTACCTTCTCTCTTGATTAAGTTTGCTATCACATCAGCCAAACCATTCTTCGATCTATTAACAAGAGGCTTTGAAGCTAGACCATTCATTTCACACCTTGGCAAGGTATTGAAATATTTGATCCTCGGCTTTAAGTATTGAACACCGTCAGATCTTTTAACTGCAAATAATTTTGTATCTCCATCATAGAACCAACTTATGATCCTTCCTACACACCGCTCGTTATTCACATATTTCTCTTTTTGAGCAGGTTGTGCTGGAGACTTGGGTAGCACCTTCATCCAACTATTTACAACTTCTCTCCACTGTTCTATTGTCATCCCTGTATTTCTATACATCACAGGTTCTTCATTAACCTTTGGAGACTCAGTGTGAGTAGTTTTAGTTTCATCATCTATATTGGATTCAATATTCTCATCATCAGTATCCATCTTTGAATCAGTAGTATCTTCAGGCAGTGTGATGTCTTCAAAAGAGTCCATAGAATCTGTTACTCCTTCATAAGTGAATTCAGGAATAACATCATCTTGGATGAAGTTATACGGCACTTTAAGACCATCACAGCCTTCATAAGTAACATTATCTTTATCTTTCTCTATCTTTATCTCTACTATCTCTCCTTCTTCTATTTCATTATCAGACACTTCATCATCCATGTCATTGAATAAATCATCAATGTCATCAAGACATGCAATCTTTTCAGCTTCTTCTTCTTCAGAATCTGCAAAGAACTCCAATAATAGAATTTCTTCTTCATTAGCACCAGAAGTATCTTTGTTTCCTTCAAGTGATTGTGATGTCGACTCCCCCTGAACCTTTGATATAGGATTAGCGTCAGTGTATTGACGATCACCCTCAACATTTCCAGCAGGATCATTGTCTTCATCATCACGTCTTTGAATAGACTCTGTGTGACATGTATCGTGTATCCTCAACTCCCCCTGAGCGTCAAGACGCTGAACGAGTTTAGACACGGATGCTTGCATGTCAGCTATCTGTTGAGCTTGAGTCTGAATCACCAGCTGCCGTTGTGAATCAGTAGACACAAGAGTATCCACCTGAGCTTGAAGTGTAAGCACTTGAGATTCAAGGATAGTAATTCTTTCAGAATCAGAAGGCTTTGACGGACCAGCTGACGATTGTGGAATCGAAGGACTTGCAGTAGGAGTAATGATTGGAGGAACAGGAGTTATAACCGGATATGTATCTTTAGATCTTGGAGGAGTAACAATCAAGGAAGCAACAAAAGTAGCATCCTCTACTCCCTGCGAAGACTGAGCAGCAGCTATTGAAGCAGACATTAACTTTTGAGTCTTAGGATCTGGATTAAAGTCACTATCAGACTCAGTACTCTCATCAACCAAGGATCTTTTACCAAGTACTAAACCGGAATGAGGATCCCGAACAGACTTTCTTCTTGGGCGTCTGGCTTGAGATTTAATGCGTTTTCCAGCATTAGCCAGTGGAATAGCAGCTAAACGCTCATAATGATCTGAGGAAAAATCCCTAGATTCATCAGAGTCAGTGCTTTCATTAACAGGTAAGATCGTATCACTTGAGCTTGAACTAGATTCATCATCAGTCACCACATTCCCTTCAGCTTCATGAATGGGCGAGTTCACAACGTCATCAACGAAATCATCCATGTTCATTCCTAAATCATGTTCATGTGCATGAACGACCTCCTCTTGAACAGGTTCATGAATAGGTATTTCAACCTCAGCTTGTGGAATAGGAACTTGTTCAGGAATAGGAATTTGTGGTTGTACTGGAACTTGAACTTGTGGAACTTGAACTTGCTGTTGTATCGGTTGCTGTTGAACTTGTTGTTGTGGTTGCTGTTGTTGTTGTGGAACATTTAAGCCTTGAGCTTGAGCAATTTCATCATGATGAAACCAGTTGTCATTAGGTGGTGCAACATAATCAGGATTGATTAAGTGACCAAACAAAGGAGTATTAACTGGTATCAATGCTGCATTCTGCTGTTTCACCTTCGTGCAGTCAGTAAAGATACGCTTTGACATCGGAGTCAAAGTTAATCTTATTGGATGTTGTGGAAGATCCGGAATAAGGTGATTCAAAATCATTTGTTTAAAGTGAGGATACATCAAGAATCCTTGACCTTCAGCCGGATTAATCTGCATAACCATCTCTTTATAGAAGTAAAGTGGAAAATTGAATTGTTTATTCAACATTAAAGCCACCATTGCAGTTTGAAGAGCCATCTTTAAACCATCGGTTCCAGCTTTACGAGGAGAGATTCATTGAATAATCACATGCATGAAATACCTCCATTCACCAACTAAGCCACCTTTACGTGCTTGTGTATCATTTTGTTTCCCACGATAACCCATTCTTTGAAAACAACCCATAATAAGAGTGCCAGGATATAATAATGGGTCTTCAGCATTACCACCTAAATCAAGAGCGGCACGAATTATTTCTTCATATATGGCAATTTCAGTATTATTGACAGTGGCACGAAGAACATGAGGTTCTACGTCCGTATCCTGGTGAACAGTATCCCAAAATTGTTGTATGTATACCAAACTGATATAAGGATCAGCAGATAAAGCAGTATGAAGACGCGAACGATTTAGAAATCCAATTATTCCTTGAAAATTAACTGCCTCGGACATGTTAGGATCTAACAATGCCACTTGATTATGTTTATATTCGACACGTCGAGCCATCTGAAAACATTCGGACAACAAAACACATTAGTAAAAAATATCAAACACAAACAAAAAAAAATTTACAAAAAAAAGTTAAAAAAAATCTCTAACACTCAAAAAATCACAAGTCCAAATACCCTCTGACCCCTAGACGAACTTAATAAGTTCGCTTAGTGTTGCAAGAGGCGAACTTATTAAGTTCGCCTGGACAAGTTCGCTTCAAACAAGTTCGCTTGGAACAAGTTCGCCTGAACCTGTGACGATTCAAATTCAAACACAGAAGTTCAAAAATCAGCAAATCGAGTTAAACTCATGGAATAAGCAATGAACATCAGTCGAATATTAATTAACAACCAATTAGAATGATCAATTTTATAATTCCTGTCAAAATTAGGTCAAAAACAGTCCTTTTAAACTTTCGACGGAAACCGAGAATAAAACCACCAAATACTTACAATTGAACGGATGAAATTCAACAAAATTACCTTGGTTGAGTTCGCAATTCAATTTGGAATATGATAGAACCGGTAAACAACCCTAACAATATAGATTAAAAATATCGAAAAATTTTCAGACAAGTTCGCTTCGAACAAATGAAGACGATGACTATCAAGTTCACTTAGCCAAGAACCTTAAACACATTAAGTTCGCTTATTTAGGCGAACTTGTTAAGTTCGCTTAACAAGCCATCGGCGAACATGCTAAGTTCGCTTCACCATCCACAGATAAACAGATTAAGTTCGCTTCACTGTTCTTAAGCGAACTTATTAAGTTCGCTTCACTGTACACAAGCGAACTTAATATCAATTCACTTTTGCCTTGAACAAAATTTTACCAACTTCAACCATTCAAATCTTGAACTTCCGTCAGCATCATGTATCCGATCCAATCCCGAACAATTTTAATAAAAGTTTAGAATTTTCATGGAAAATAAAAATCAAAATTTTTTTGAGTTTTATCTATACAAACGGAATCACATATTTTTGGATTTTATCTGTACAAACGGAAACACATATTTTTGGATTTTATCTGTACAAACGAAAACACATATTTTTGGATTTTTATCTGAATAAACCGAAATCACATATTTTTGAATAAACATCATGAGCAAGAAGATCATATCAGTATCTAATTAATTCATCACACATTTTAGTAATGACAAAGGGTAACCTATAATATGAAACCATCCAACTCAGTCTTGTGCACTTTGCATCTTTTTCATTTTGAAACTCATTCAATGTGAATAATATTTGAAATGATACGCGATAAATTTCAAAGTAAATAAGATCAAGTTATAAAATGCTCTTTTATTTATATCGAATTTGAAATATAAAGCATGAATTCTTAAATTTGTCAATATTATAAAATTTGAAACTATAAGGGTTTATTCTCCAAATTCATGTGATTTAGTACCATTTAGATGAAAAACATCGTGTACCCCACATATATGCCAAACAGAAATATAAATTGCACTATCTTCAAGACATATACAGTTTATGTTAAGATTAGATCAATTTCCAAGATGAAATTATCTCTTTTAGCACAAGTATAGAAGTAGATCCCAAAGGATATAAGAATCATGATGATTCAGAATTAGAAGATTCTAATGGATTGGCTGTATAATGAGAATCAACAGATTCAGGTATGAGGATCCAACTATTATCTGGATAAAATTCAATGAAGTCAGACTAGATGATGTATCTAACTGATCCAAGGGCGAATATATGTTTCAACAGATTTTGAAAACATATCTTAGTTCAACAACACCTTGCATGTTTTTCGGGGCATAGGCAGTGAAGTGAACTGAAATAAATTTGTGCTAAAGATATAATTCGATATTGGTCTCATGAAATTCTTTAAAACCATATATTCGTTATCTGATAATGATCTTTTACACACACACACAGGCATATAATGGATTTAAATCACAGATGTAATCACATTATATTTAATTTTCACACTACTATTAGTTCAAAACGCTTTTAGTCTATTGACAATTTAAGTTTCAAAACTCATACACAAATTTTAAAAACAAATTATCAAGATTAGAGCATTCATAACACTATCATTTCTCATTTATGCAGACTTTGAAATTTAGATCAAATCAACTCTGTTTAATCAATCATATATCAAAGGTCTACTAAGGTCGTGTGAAATGAACTAATTACTGATGTACTATCATTTCTTCTCTAACCTCAAATGATGTCAAATTTTATATTTTTCAATTTGTTTTGACTTTTTATAAATTAAAAATTTTTTGACTGAAAATGTAAATGCAGAAATGTAATAAAGCAATAAAGAAATTAAAAACAAAATTTTCCATGAAATTCTGATTTTGAAAAAAAACTTTTATTCGGGATTGATCATACCAATCATTTTAATTAGGAATTCAAACCTGGTACGATCAAATGCCTTGGTAAACAAATCAGCAAAATTATCGTCAGTGTGTACCTTGACTAGCTCAATCAACCATTTCTTTGCACAATCACGAATAAAATGATATCGAATTTCGATGTGCTTAGTTTTACTATGTTTAACAGGATTATTAGTTATGGACATAGTAGCATTATTATCGATAAACATAGGGGTTCCTGTGGAATTCAAACCGTAATCTCTCAATTGCTGTTGTATCCACAGGATTTGTGAACAACAACTCGCAGCAGCGATGTATTCTGCATCGCATGTAGAAATGGAGACTGTGGTTTGCTTTTTGCATTGCCAGGACACAAGTCGATTACCTAAGAACTGGCAACCACCTGTTGTAGATTTCCTGTCCAAACAACAACCACCAAAATCAGAATCAGTATAAGCATTAAAATCAAAGTTAGAAGCATGAGGATACCATAGCCCTAAACGTTGTTTTCCTTTCAAATATCGAAAGATTCTTTTCACAGCAATTAAGTGAGATTCTTTTGGATTTTCCTGGAATCTGGAACAGATGCACACGGCGAACATTATATCTGGCCTTGAAGCGGTTAAGTACATGAGGGATCTAATCATAGCTCTGTAAAGTCGACAATCCACATCTTTTCCATCCGGGTCAGAATTCAACTTATGATTGACCGGAATTGGAGTATCATATGGGGTACAGTCCTCCATCTTGAACCGGCTCAAGATGTCTTTGACATACTTGGACTGATGAATAAAGAAACCATCTTCCTTTTGATTTACTTGCAAACCTAAGAAAAACGATAACTCTCCCATAGCTGACATTTCAAACTTCGACTTCATTACACCCTCAAAATCTTTACATAACCCTTCGTTTGTTGAGCCAAAAATAATATTGTCCACATAAATCTGCACCAGTAGGTAATCTCCCCCTGATTTCTTTATGAATAAGGTCGAGTCTATCTTTCCACGAACAAAGTCATTTGCCAAAAGATGTGTGGATAATGTTTCATATCACGCACGAGGATCCTGATGAAGACCATAGAGGGCCTTATCAAGCTTGAAAACCATATTCGGATTCAGTGGATCTTCAAACCCCGGCGGCTGACAAACAAAGACTTCCTCCTTGACCTTTCCATATAAAAACGCACTTTTGACGTCTAATTGAAACACCTTAAAACCTTTAAAAGAAGCAAAAGCTAGAAACAGCCTTATAGCTTCGAGCCTCGCAACAGGCGCATAAACCTCGGTGTAATCAATTCCTTCTTGTTGATTGATGCCCTGGACAACTAATCTTGCCTTGTTGCGTACCACGACTCCTCGATCGTCTTTCTTACATTTAAACACCCATTTTGTTCCTATCGGATACGCACCCTTCAGAAGATCAACAAGATTCCAAACCTTAAGTTTGTCAAATTGAGCAAGTTCTTCCTGCATAGCTTCTATCCAATTGTTGTCATTTAAAGCCATCTCAACATTCTTGGGTTCAACCTGCGAAATAAAGCAAGAATGTGAGCACTCATCAAGAACACCAGAATTTTTAATGCAGGTATACAAACAAGTATTGTCAACAAGAGAACGTGTTTGTACTCCATCCTGTAAATTTCCAATTATATTCGTCACTGGATGATCTTTGAGTTCCTTGATGGATGCAACCTCAGGAACCGGCAACACGTCAACTTGAGTAGATTCAGATTGATAAGAATAATCATGATTAATTGGAACATCCGAGTCTAAATTTGTAGGAATCTCCCCCTGAGCCTGTGTCGAATGTAATGGATCATCACCCAACAACGGATCAGCAGAAGAATCTTGAAAAATAGCATTATCCTCCTCACTCTCTAAATCCTGTGGACCTGAACAAGAAGCAACATTTGGATCGGGAGCAGAAGTAGATGGAATCGATGAATTTGAAACTGCATTTGGCAGAAATCCATTGTGCTGTGCATCTTGACAAGAATCATAAAGAACAGCAGCATCTTCAGCAGAAATATCAGAAGGTAAATGAAAAGACTTGAATAAGTTTTCATAATCAAATGCCCAATCCGGACCAATCACCATTTGTGGTAAAGACCGATTTGAACAGTCAATATGGAACCATTCTTCAACTTGGCGCGTCGCTTTGTTATAAACCCTCTTGGTTGTTGAATTAGCCACATACCCCAGAAAAATCCCTTCAATAGCCTTCGCACTGAATTTTGTTGGGACATCTCGAACTTTCAATAGGGTGCAAGGATTACCAAAAGGTAGTAAATAATCCAGATTCGGCTTTCGATTATTCAGCAATTCGTAGCAAGTCTTGTTATGTCGCTTGACGGTCAAGACCCTGTTCAAAACATGACACGCAGTATTCATAGCTTCAGCCCAAAAGGTGAATGGAAGCTTAGAATCCGCAAGCATCGTGCGAGCTGTTTCGACCAAAGTCCTGTTCTTTCGTTCAGCGACACCGTTTTGTTGAGGAACATATGGCGCACTGAATTCATGATGAATTCCTTTTTGTAGACAGAATAAGCCCATTTTTCTATTCTTAAATTCGCTGCCATTGTCACTCCTGATTCTTCTGACTTTCAGTTTGAATAAATTCTCCAAACCCAGGATTAAGTATTGTACCAACTCAGTGGTTTCAACTTTAGAGGAAAGAAACTTAACCCATGAAAATCTGGAGTAATCATCAGTTACTACCAAGCAGTAAGATTTACCACCAATGCTCTTGATACTGATAGGACCGAACAAATCCATATGCAGCAACTCCAAAGGAGTTACGATAGAATTCGTCGATTTAGATTTGTGAGATTTCTTTCTTTGCTTCCCCTTCTTGCAAGGAATACAATCATCAAGAACTGAAAATTTCATCTTTGGAATACCAAGAACCAGATCATTCCTAACAATGTAGTTCATCTTCCTATAGTTAATGTGAGCTAGCTTCCTGTGCCACAATATTGAATCAGATTCTGACGCCTTGGAGAGTAAACATGTTGGAATTGAATCCGTTGTAGTGGCGACACTCATGTCAAGGATATACGTGTCATTTCTCCTCGGAGCCTTCATAAGAATCCATTCATCAGGAATCACGAAGCCCGATTTCAAAATATAACATTCAGCATCGTTAAAATGGAACGAAAACTTCTTATCACAAACTTGTGAGACACTTAAAAGATTGTGTTCCAGCTGCTCAACATAATTCACCTTCTCAAATTTTACTTTGTCATTCTTTAACGTACCCTGTCCAATTATATACCCGCCTTTATTACCCGCAAAAGCGACATAACCTCCATCAATTTCTTTTACATCCTCAAGCAATCTAACATTCCCTGTCATATGTCGAGAGCAACCACTATCCACATACCATGTATTGTTGATAGTCCTCCTTGGTTGTCCCTACATAAACAACGAGAATCAGTTAGAAATAGGAACCCAAGCCATCGTGGTCTTGGGTCGTCCAGATTGATCAAAATAAACAACTTCTTGTAATTTACAATCAATCTTATCATTCACTTTTGGAACAGAAGTTTGACAATCAGACTTTTTCAAAGAAGATCCATTTTTATTATTTTGAAAAACATTAATTGATATATTATTGTTAGATTCGGATGTTTCCAAAATTTTCTTCAATTTTCTGTTTCGTCTTCTCCTTTGAGGTCTAGACAATTTAACTTCCTGATAAGAATCTTTTGAAATTCCAACATTAGTAATCTCAAGCTTCTCTTTGCATAAAAAAGATTTAGCATTCAATTTATCCTGTTGTTTAAATCCAGAGGATTTAACAAAAGATTGACCAGGCAAATTTTTCTCCAAACTAGAAGATGACTTTCCCTCATCTTTTCTTTTCAGAATCTTCACCACTTTCGGTTGTGAAGGAACAGTCTTCATTTTACCCTGGTTCTTGTAAGGAAAATTGATTAGAATGTGACCAGCCTCGTTGCAATGAAAACACACTCGTCTTTCTTGATAAGTTCTTAAATAAGGAGTTTTCTTTGAATTTGAGGATCCATCAGAGGAATAAGCTTCAGAGGAATGACCAGAACAGTTTATCGGCTTCTTTGGAACATAAGACTGTGTTGGCACCTTTGAAGAATACACTTTTTGATAACCAGCTTCTACAAATCCACTTGACTGTAAAATTGAAGAAAGCTTAGATGTACCGACTTTCACTTCTTCAGGTTTAGTCAGAATGCATCTATCTCGGGTAACAGATTTAACAACTGTTGGGTCATCAATTTTGACCTCTTTTTGAATGCCCTCTACCTTCTTCTCATCAAACACCTCATCTTCAGAATCATACTCATACACCATATCCTCCCCAGTTACCGGATTCACCTTTAACACGGTCTTTGGATCTATCTCCTCTTCATGTATAATTCCAGGTTCCACCACATAATTTTCATTAAACGGTGGAGGAATAAATCCAATTCCAACAACACGCTTAGTAGGATCAGCATTTGAGTTGAAATAATCCAAAGCAACCGAAGAGTTTTCAAATTTTTCCATCTTTCTATGAAGTTTGATCACTTCAGACTCTTTGTCAGATATTTCTTTATTCTTTTGAGCAACAACTTCATTACGTTTTTCTATCTCAGCATAAGCCATATCTAGATGATAACCCTGCTCTTTGTATTTTAGCCCAAGAGAATTTAAGTCTCTTTTCAAAGACTCAATTCTATCAATGCATAATTTATCATTATCTTTCAGTTTCTGATTAACAGTATGCATCGATTTCATGTCACAAATCAAGTTTGTGTTATCATCCATGACCTTTTGTAATTTATCTTTAACAGAAATGCAGTTAGAACAGTAAATATGACAAACAGAGTCTTTTACCTTAGACGGATCAGACATGTCTGCCATGAATACTTTGGCAATGGGAATATTTTCCGAATCAGCACCATCAGAAGCATTTTGAGTAAGAACAATATCCTCCTCAGCAACACCTGATGCAACATCAGAATCAATATTCTGCACTTATTCTACTTCTTCATCAACGCTTGGAACACTGTCACCATCACAAGAATCATCACTAGAACTTTCATCATAAGTCGACTCCTCTGGTTTTTCAGAATGAATTTCTGCTACAAAAGCCTGACTCACAACACCCACCAAGTCTTCCAGATGAATGCCCCAGTCATAGTTTTCGTCGTTCTGAGCAACCAATGCCGATGAAGCAGATGCATGATTTGTATTACCAGATGAACCATGTGACTGATTCCTATTATGCTGAAAATTAGGCTGCTTCTTTTGAGAATCAAACTTGACCTTTGGCTTCACACATTTCTTAGCAAAGTGACCATATTCTTGACAGTTGTAACACCGAACTTTTCTTTTATCAAAACCCATGCGAGATCGACTATTTGAGCCAATATATTTTCTACCAGTTTTCTTCAAGAAATCTTTAGCTTGGCGCATCAACATGGCCATATTCCATTGGATATTCATTTCTTCCAGATCAACAGGGTCAATCTGTCTGAAATCTTCTTCTATAACCTTAGGATCATGTATTTTACCTCCAATAAAATTTTCATACGATGCCATAAATGAGGAAAACATAGCAAGATAGTCATCAGCAACCTTTTGATTCAAATGAGATCCAGATGAAGTAGAAGCTGTAGTTGCAGAAAATCCAGAATGGCTTGAATGACCAGAATGAATTGGAACTCCAGTACAGTGATCATTTGAAGAATCTTGAGCATCACCAGAAAAGAATGCCACTCCATTACCAGATTTACCAGTAGATTTCGCAAAATACATTGAGGGATCCTGGATATGCTCCAAGTTAGTCTCTTTCTTCTTCATATTCATGTCATGCGACTGAATCTTCCCTAGAACTTCTTCAAGAGGCATAGTTGTATACTTAATGTTCTCTTTGATTAAAACCGTGTACACATCAAATTTTGATGGTAAAGCCCCCAAGAATTTATCATTGATTTCCTCAGTCTCATACACCACAGAAGCACTTGCCAGTTCACTAAGAAGATGATAGAATCTTGTAGCAAGATCATCCAAGGATTCGTTTTGAAAATGTTTAAAGACCAAGAACTGCTTCTTTAATAGCTCCTTTCTACTCTTCTTCACATCCAAACTTCCTTCACACCTTTTCTGTAATGCTTCCCACAGTTGTTGAGAAGACTTGAACTGTTTGAAACTGTGATATATTTCCTTCGGAAGCGACATCGAAATACTAGCCATTGCTTTCTTTTCTCTGTCAAATAATAGCTTCTCTTCAGTAGTTAACGCTGACACTGGCTTTGGAACATTATCCTGTCCCATCCAAGAATAAGTCGGATGCGTATATCCTTCCAAAATCGGAATCCACAAACTGGTATCGGTAAAAGATACAAACTGGTCGAACCGATCTTTCCAATTTGAATAATCAGCTAGATTCAACAACTTCAGAGGTTTTTGAGATGTACCGCTCTCATTGTTATAATTGAACATATTCGTGACTTGAACCATATTTGCCATTTTTTTTTCTGAAAAATTTTCCAAGTGTTGAACTTCTTTACCCTTAGGCGAAGATAATAAGTTCGCCTGCTAAGACACCCAAGCGAACTTAATGAGAAGCGAACTTAATAAGTTCGCTTAAACCAGAATTCAAAAAATCTGATTAAGTTCGCCTAAAATAAGTTCGCTTAATCCTGTGAGAAGCAAACTTGACAAGTTCGCCTGCTAAGTTCGCCTACATAAGAAATTAGCAAGTTCGCTTGCTTCAATAAATTCAAACTCAAGAACACTTCAAACCACTTTCGCGAACCAGAGATAGACTGAAATCATCATTAATCATTGATTTGAAGGAATTAATCAAAATTGGACCATAGGATTGTGTAATTTGTCAATTAGAAGCTTTCTATCGGATCAATTTCGTCAAAATCCTCTTCAAAAACACCAAATCAGATCTAAATCAGTCTTGAAAATTCCATGGAAATGAAAAACTCAAAGATGACGAATTTCATGTCAATTTGCATATAAAACCGTCTAATATCAACAAGAATCACGAGCAATAGCTCTGATACCACTTGTAGGTCCTCATAGCGCTTCTACGGATCGATCTCGTAATAAGACGTGACGTTAACTCGGAATGCGGAATCCTATGAATCAACGTTTATATGCATAAAAGACAATGTAGACAATCACGTAAATAACATTCTCAAGTGCATTCCAAATCACAGTAAAGTTTACAGACTCAATCAGACTAATCGATAATTCTCTGTTCTATGCGTTTTGACTGACTCTGTAAACACACATATATATATAACCATCTTACCTACTATAAACGAACTTATTAAGTTCGCCTCTAACAGACTAAGCGAACTTAACAAGTTCGCCTCTGATAGACTAGGCGAACTTAACAAGTTCGCCTCTAGGTAAACTTGAATAAACACTTAGTGACTTTTTACATAAACAAAAACATAAAGACATAAGATCTAACTATTACAAGCTTTTGTCATTACAATCTATGTCCTAACAGATCCTGAAGTCGGTCCTAGTGGGAGTGAGCACCAAGCTTTGGCAATCGTGCCCATTTCTACTATTCCAATGGCTGAGGGGGATTCTACTCATCAAGAGGGTGGAAATACTTCTGGTGGTGGTAATGACAAAGGAAAGTCAGCGGCTGATGTGCTTAAGGATCTATCTGATGATGAGATCTTATACTTAGAGCCTGACTATTCCAAGGAAGCACAAATCGATGCTCTCTACAACCTAGAACAAGGAGAGATCGACTCTGGTGATGATTGGGATAAATATGATGAGGATGTAGTGATAGAAGTTCCCAAGGGCGACGGGGAAGGATAGTATGAGTTAGAAGATTGAGAGATCTTTGAAGTTCCATCCTTCGAAGCTCAGCTCGACACAGGTTCAGTCGAGCATGCTAGTAATGTTGAAGCCTCGACTGAAGCCTCCCCAGTTGACCCTACACATGTGGATCCTGAGGCACCGAAAGAAAAAGATATGCCTTCTACTTCATCTAAGGGTCCAGCTCCTGTTTGGCATAAGACGTCTATCATAGACAAACAAGGGGCAACAGGGATGATCTTAGCTGTAAGGTTCGAGGAGGATAAGCAGTTGTTCGCAATCAAAAGATCTGGGGGGGTTCAATACTTGAAACCAACCAGTGAAGCGTTCAACTCCTTACCCAAATACGACCTTGTGAACCTAGCAAACCGAGAGCTGCTGGGTCATTCTATTCACGCAGTGGCGATGGGTTTGTGGCAGGTTCTGCAGCGGGAAGCAAGATCTGGGAAGTTCGAAGTGTTCAAGCCTCGAGTGCCCAAAAGAGTCAAGGATAAGAAAGCTAGACATCATGTGACTAAGAAGTAATTAAAGAAACTGGTATACAAGCCAGTGATATGTGAAACTAAGATTCCCCTGAGCAAGTTATCTCAGGATATTCTTGGTGACATGTGGTACTGGTACGTAGATCCAAAAATGGGCGAGGCAGTGATTATGGGAAAGGTTTGGTCAGACAACGGAAGCTTAGTGCCGAGGGAACTAATCAGAGTATTTGATGAAGTCCGCTTCATTAACTTCTCTATGAAAGATCTGGAGGCACTGGCGGACAAGTATTGCATACATACTGACGAGTGGACGAAATTCGTTGCTTCTAAATATAACAAGGTGATCAAGTTCTGCCTTGACTATAAGAAGAAGATGGAAGCTAAAGATGCATAGTTGTGAAGACTGAAGACCGAAGACTAAAGATCGAAGATGATCCAGAGTTGTTGTCAAGGGGGAGTTTGTTGAAGCACTTTCCTGTGATAAACACTCTGAATAGATAGAGTCTTAGTTTTGTACTTTCATGTATGTATTTGTCTTTGTTTGTAAGTGTCTGTATGTATTAGTAATCAAGTTGTATTTACTTTTACATATTGCTTGTTGCAAATTTCTCTAAGTGTTTTGTGCACTTGTATGTGCACAGGAATTAGTTCCTGCGTACTTAGCAAGTATGCAAGATTACCTTTGCGTACTTGCTAAGTACACATGAGCAAATTGACCTGCGCACTTGCTTAGTGCGCAGGCATCAGGTCATGTATAAATAGGAATGGTTGACAGTAGATAAGTACGCAGTCATAGTAGCAAATACGCAGAATTTGTAATCTCAGTATTTCTCTGTGTAACCTTCAAGTGTTTATAATAGACGAAAGTTTAAAGTGATCATCTTGTCGGTTTACTTTGTGTTGTAAGACTCTCCACCTAGTCACGGGTATTCCACACCCGGTCTGACTAGTAGACCCACTTGCATGTGACGATCCGCCACACCCAAGGGACCTACAAGATACATGAGAGACCCTATCATTGCACGGTACTGATGTTGATTAGTGTCTTGACCATCTTTTTCTGGAGTCAGCTGATGGTGCACTTGCATAGGGGTTCTTGCAGCAGAGCAGTCAGCCATCTTGAATCTTTCCAGAATGCTCTTGACATATTTGGATTGGGTGATGAAGATTGCATTTGGAACTTGTTTGACTTGAAGACCTAGAAAGAAATTTAGTTCACCCATTGAACTTATGTCAAACTTTGAGTGCATCAGGATCTCAAAGTCTTTACACAACTTCTTCCTTGTCGATCCAAACATGATATCATCTACATAGATTTGTACCAGTAAGATTTCTCCCCCTTCATCTTTGATAAAAAGGTCTGGTCAATGGCACCTCTTCTGAAGTTGTTGCTTAGTAGATATCCAGACAAAGTTTCATACCAGGCTCATGGGGCTTGATGTAGGCCATACAGAGCTTTGTCTAGTTTGAACACTTGGTAGGATCTACAAAGCCTGGAGGCTGTTTGACATATACTTCTTCACCAATCTTCCCATACAGAAAGACACTCTTGAAATCCATTTAATAGACCATGAAATTCTTGGATTCAGCAAATGCCAGGAAGATTCGGATGGCCTCCGGTCTGGCAACAGGAGCAAAGACTTCATCATAGTCAATTCCCTCTTCCTGAGTGTAGCCTTGAGCTACAAGTCTGGCTTTGTTCTTGACTACAATGCCTCTCTCGTCTTGCTTGTTCTTGAATACCCATCTTGTGCCAATGACAGATTGACCAGGTGGAAGATCAACAAGCTTCTAGACATCATGTCTCTTGAATTGCAACAACTCTTCCTGCATTGCCTCAATCCAACTGCTGTGTTGCAGAGCTTCATCTATCTTCTTGGGTTCCACCTGAGATAGAAAACATGAAAACAAACATATATTGGCCTTATGAGATTTGCTTCTTGTTAGAAATCCTTTGTGAACTTGGCCAATAATATTTTCCAGAGGATGTTCCTTATTGATCCTTTGTGATGGTACCACCTCCAACTGTATCCCTTGCTCAAAATTGCTTTGATTTTGATCAGGGATTTCTTCATTCATGGTTGAAGAGTCTTCAAGATCAACAGCTACATCAGTATTATCAGCAATAGTATTTGCAGCATTTACCGAAGAGTCTTCATTCAAATTTTCATTTTCAGATAGGCTGCTGCTGGTGACATTTGAGAGTGTGGTTCTGGATGCACTTGCTTCAATGGCTTCCATAACATATGGAGGATCAATGGATGGTCTTCTCAGACTGATAGAAGATTTTGGAAAATCCAGTCTGTAGTTAGAGGAGAAAGTGGAAGCAGGTGCTTGAGAAGAGGAAGACTCCATATTTGAGAAGATGAGAGGCTCAAATATTTGGGTGAAGGAATCTATGTCAAAAAGCCAGTTTGGGCGTTTTCCCTATTCACAGACAATGTCTTCTCTGCATTCCACATTGGCTGATTCTTTCACAATTCTTGTTCTTGAGTTGAATACTCTGTAGGCCTTGGATTGAGAGGAATAGCCCACAAAATATCCTTCATCTGATTTGGCACCAAACTTAGGAAGAACCCCATGTGTGATCAGAATTGTGGATGGACATCCAAAAGGTTTTAGAAATCCAATGTATGGAACTCTTTGGAACCATAGTTCATAAGATGTCTTGTTGAGAGGCTTGACTATGAGAAATCTATTTTACACATAGCAGGCTGTGCTTACTGCTTCGGCCCAGAATGGTAGAGGCAGTTTTGAGTCAGCCAACATAGATCTTGCAGACTCAATTAGAGTTCTGTTTCTTCTTTCAGCAACTCCATTTTGTTGAGGAGTTCTTGGAGCACTGTATTGCCTTTATATTCCCTTGCTCTCACAGAAACAGTTCAAAGTATGGTTCTTGAACTCTGTGCCCTGATCACACCTTATTATCTTTACCTTCTATTTGCTTTGATTCTCTACCCTAAGGATGTAGGATTTGAGAATTTCAGCAGTTTCATCTTTTGTTCTCAAGAAGTATACCCATGAGAATCTAGTGTAGTCATCAGTTATCACCAGACAGTATGACTTCTTACCCATTGACATAATATTTTTAGGACCAAAGAGATCCATATGTAGCAGCTGTAGTGGAGTATCATTTGTATTCAAAGTCTTGGGCTTGTGAGAACTCTTGTGTTGCTTCCCCTTCAAACAAGCAATGCAATGATCTTCTAGCTGGAATTCTTTATCAGAAAGCCCTATGACTGGATTATCTTTCACCAATTTGTTGATGGTTTTGATGTTAACATGGCTTAATCTCCTGTGCCAGAGAGCTGATTCATCAACTGAAGCTTTTGACAGAAAACAGGATACACTGCCAGATGGAGTGACCTTATTCATGTCAAGCACATAAAGATTTTCTTTTCTTTGAGAAGTTAATAAAATCTTTTCTGGAGGAGGTTTGGATAGACCAGGAGACATTACAAAGCATTCTTTATCCGTGAAGAGCATCCAATGCTTTTGATCACAGACCTGGGAAACACTCATGAGATTAAAGTCCAATTCTTTGACATAGTTTACCTTATCAATACTCATTCTTTCATTGGACACAGTTCCTTGTCCAGTAATAGATCCTCCTTTTAAGTCACTTCCAAAGGCAACATATCCTCCATTGAAATGTCTGAAGTTGGAGAGGATGGATATGTTGCCTGTCATGTGCCTTGAACAGCCACTGTCTACCACCCAGGTGTTATTCTTGTGACCTGGCTGTTCCTACACATGAGAGAGATCTAGTTAGTGGGAGGAATCCAAGAGCTTGCATCCTTGTAGAAAAGGGTTCTCGGATTTTCAGTATCAGCATGTTTGCAATCAACGGAACCAATGATGATTCTTGGAGGAATTTTGACTTTCCAATGCTGAATTGGTGGTTCTCCAGCTCTCTTTGCTTTGTCAGCAGCATATGTTGCTTTGACTGCTAACAGATTTGCTTGATCAGCAGCAGATTTTGCTACTGAGGATTTTGTTGCTGCTGATTGTTTTACTTGAGCAGCAGCAGATTTGGTTGCTGCTGAAGGCTTGTCCTTTGGTTTCTCGGGCTGTACTTGATCACCAGCATTTTTGCTGACTGCTGATGGTTTAACAACAGATGTATGCCCATCCTTCTTTACCTTGTTACTAGATGGTTTCTCTGTAGAAGTTCTTTTGTTGATAGGCTTTTGGTTAATCTGGTTGAAGGGATTAAACTTACAATTTGCAGCAAAGTGGTCTGATTCACCACAGATGATGCAAGATTGTTGAGGTTTTGGTAGCTTCTTCCTTGGTGGGGAGAGGGAGTTTCTGAAATGAGTTGCCTTGGCTTCAAAGCTTCTTACCTTCTTGTTTTTGTTCATCTTTTCAAAAGCATGTTGCTTGAGGTTTCTTTGTTACTGAAGGTAGTAGAAGCAGGTGCTAGCAGTATGATTGTATTTCCCACATACAAAGTATGATTTTGTGAGTTTGTCCCTCTGAAAGTACACATAGTCCTTTCTTTTGAACAAGTCTTTGAAGTTCCAGGTGTGAGGTTTGTTGCTCAAATGTGGCTTCTTCCAATGTCTTTTGAATATATGAAGCCCTCTCTCCTGGCGCATGACATATGTCAAACACCTTCCTTTGTTGGGATTTGGATAGAGGCTTTGAGTTGGTGGAGGTTGAAGACTGTCCCTTTTCAACAGTTAGCTTTCTTCTTTCCGGAGGATAGCTGATTCTGATTTGTTTGGTTGGCTGAGATACTGGTACTGTTTTTGAAGGGATGAAAGGGCTTTGATTGTTGGCTTTAAAAGCTTCACTGGTAGGAGGTGATGAAGCTTTATTGGTTTCAGTGGAGTCTGAGCATGTGGACTCAGACTTGGATGAAGTAGTGAATTCTTGCACAGGGGTTTGTTGGACAACAGGGTCAAGATTTCGGTTGGTTATGTCAAGGTTAGAAAGATTGAAACTTGGTTCATGGATAGCTACATAGTTAGCGGGTGGAGGAACAGCATTGTAGGGTTGTTCAGCTTGAAATCCAAGACTAGCGGTTACCTTTTCATGAATTTGAGCATCCAAAAGTCTTTGCAGCTTTTTGGATGCAAATTCGTATTTTTCCACATGGACCTTTTGGTCTGCTAATTCGGCCCTTGTAGCTTTTAACTTAACCAGAAGGCCATCAATTTGAGTTTCAAGGTTTGTTTGTTCATGTTTAAATGATGAAATTTCTTTCTTTAAACAATCAATCTTTTCCTTGTAACTGTTTTCAACTTTTTTAAATTCAGATTTCATTTGGTAAAATTCTTCATTTTGATCTATGAAATTCTGGTTATGTTTCCTATATCCAAGAACCTTATCAATATAAGCCTGAGTACACAGATTTTCATATACCTGAGGTGGTACCTCTGATGTGTCTGCCATGAGAGCTTGATTGTTGGTAGGAATATCCTCATACTGGAAGCTCCAGTCAAAGTCAGCAGTTCCAACAGCTGCACAGGCTGCAGTTTGTGCAGGTGGAGTGGCCTGTTGCTGTCTTGGTTGAGCTTGCCTGGTATGAGCAGCAGCTGGGTTTGCCTTTGGTGCCTTGCATTCCCTGGCAAAATGACCAAGTTGGTTACAGTTGTAACACTTCAGTTTGCTTTTGTCCAAGCCAACCCTGGTGTTAGAGTTGTTGATTGGAACGGGTCTTCCTGTTCTTGAGTAGAACCTTTTTGCTCTTAGAGAGAGCATGGCATAGGAGTGCTGTATGTCCATTTCTTCTAGATCATCTGGATGAAAACATTCCAGATCTTCCTTGATAAAGGACATATTACTTGAGTTTTCAGAGACAAAAGCAGCAGAGGTTGATGGTTGAGGTGGGGCTTCAAGAAGAAATGGTGAGTTGTTTGATTAAGAGGTTGGAGTTTGGAGATGAGTGACAATGGGAGGGTAATAGTTGCTTGAACTAGGACCTGAGTGGTTGGAGTGGAGGGCAGAAGAGGTGGTGGTGGAAGTTGAGACTGTTTGGTAGCTTGAGCTTCTTTCCTTGGCCCGAATCATTTCTAATTCATAGGTTTTTAGTATACCAAAAAGCCCAGTCATCTAAAGAGTCTTCAGATTTTCAGTTCTTCTGATGGACACTGTGTAGAGTGTCTAGCAACTGGGTAGAGATCTGATGAACTTCTTGAGAATATCTTCATTCTCCAGCGTCACTTTTGAGCACTGCAGCTCACCTACAAGATAAGTATATCTGTTAAATAAAACAGTTAGAGACTCACCTTCCTTCCAGACGAAGTTTTCATATTGCTGCTTCAGGATGTCTCTTCTGTTTTCTTTTACTTCCTCTGAACCAGCAAACATCTTCTCAAGAGCCTCCCATAGCTCCTTTGCAGTTTTGTATCCTCTGAAGTTGTGAAAAACTTCATTTAGTAAGCACATCTGAATGGCTCCCAAAGCCTTGAAATCTACCTCCATTTTCTTGATATCTTCATCAGAGTATTTGGAGGATTCTTTGGGAACCAGTGTACCTCCGGAATCAGCAGAGGCCACCATGGGTATGTATGGTCCATTCTTTAAGGATTTCCACATCCCATATTCTTGATAGCAGAAGAAGCTTTCTATTCTGTTCTTCCACATATCATAGTCTTCTCTAGACACCAGTCTTGGTGGTCTGCTGATGCTTCCAGTGTCTTCAACTCCACTGTTTTGTGCCATTTTTGATTGGTGATACTGGGTGACTTTAGCAAAGAGATAGTTTTGAATAGAACCAGAGAATGATTAAACAAGTGTGAGTTTGTTTAATCTGTGAGCCAAAGCTCTGATACCACTTGTAGGATCGGTGAATACAAGATGGTTCTATTCTAGTTGATATTGGCAGAAACAATCACAACTAAGCAATGTAAACAAGTAAATACGAAGAATACTGATAAATGCAATTTGTATTAAGCTTCAAGATTACAAGATTACAGAGAAAACTCTTAAGCAAAAAGCACACTTATAATGACTAGAAGTGCTACTTATATAGTAACTTAAAATCAAGACAGACCCTTGATTGTAAGGATCAAATCTAACACAAGCCGTTGATCTTGTATTGAAGTTATTCTACATGTAACGACAATAACAACTATACTAGTTAACTTTACTCAAACGTCTTCTTAGGCATCATTGCTTGCATGCTTGGAGAAGAGCGTTGTGGTTCTTTATTTTCTGCACCTGTGACATTCTTTCTGCGTGGAGTGTGTCAGTGTTGCAGCAGAAAGTTATCAGTGGTAATGGTTGCTTTATCAAAGCCGACCAGCTGCAACGTTTGATCTTCAATGTGGAATGGCTATCAGCAGCAAAGTTAGAGATCAGCAGCAAGATGCAACCATCCAAAGCTGCTGATGATTTGCATATCAGCAGCATCAAGTGTTGATGCTGCTGAGAAGCCTATCCGCAGCAACTTTGATCTTTGGCATATAAGGCTATCCGCAACAGCTTGTTGGTCAGCAGCCAAACTATGAGGTACGCAGCATTTGTACTTAGAGAATTTTATAGCCATCAGTCTTTATTTCTATAACATTTGACTAGAAATGGTGGATAAGGGCTGATTATTTAGGAAAATTAGACAAGTGTGTATCGTTAGATCTATGTTTGAGAAAACCATGGTATATGTTGTGTATTCTCATGTCATTATTTATATAATATATTAGCATAAATCCTTAAGTTATTTATTCGTGGTATGATGTTCATATGTTGAAGGATTCATGTATCTTTGTTTACTTTACGCATTTCATGGCGGTTATTATGTGTTTATCATATTAACTTTCCAAATATTTGTGGAATTAGATAGCCTTGACGGGAGTCTAGTTCATTTTTCACATTGACAAAATTATATCATTTGATCCTCACTGCATAACTTTAGGTGACTATTGTGTGTTTATGTTCTAGCTTTCAAGAAAGTTGTATGATTAAATAGCTTTGACAGGAGTCTAGTCTTCTTCCATGTATCATTTATAGAAAATGATCTCACCGTGTGTTTATCTACAAAAACTACCCACAAATATGGCTAGTCACTTGACATATCAACAACACCCACAAACACACTTACAAACTTTTCTCTAATAACAATTAAATTCCATAAACACCCATACATTTTCTATATTATTACCAACTTTAACATTTATACATCATAACCGCTTTATTTATTATAATAAAAATTTTAGTTATTAATGCCGTATAAATACATATGATAAATTATATTTAAATATTACTTAACTAGAAACAAAAAGAATATATTTAAATATATATCTAAGAGAAATTGTAAAATTTGTATTGGGTTTACACCCTTTAGAAGTGATGATTACCGAACTCTAAGATGGATGTTACCGATTTGGTTGCTAATGATCTTAGCGTTGCTGTTAAGGATTGTACATGCTCATAGTTAATACTGAAGGAATTTAATCTGATGAGTCCCCAATTCCATGTGTGGTTACTACAGTATTGGGATTTCCCGTATAGTTTTAGCTTTTTAATAAAATAGATACAAGCCAAAAACGCAGCTGAAGTCCTAATCAAAATGAAGACGGGAAAACCGTTCAATTGATGCAGTTGCAAGAACTTTAGCCACAAGAGATGAAGAACATGTAATTAACAACTTTAATTACATACCTTTAGTCTAGCTGGAAAATGGTGGATGAAAACAATTCAAATATCCACAACGGTTTAACGAACAGAGGTTGCTAGCCCCTACGAGAAAATCACCGGACCGTACGCAAAACGAGAAACCCCCCGACTTGTCCTAGATTTGGCCGAAATCTCCCTCAGGGGAGGGGGGTGGCGGCGATTTCAAGGTGGTGGTGGCTAGGGTTTTTCTAAAAGTTTATCGCAAAACACATGCCACTTGAAATCTACTCTTAAAAATCACATATTATTCATTTTATAGAACTTAAACCCACATCACTTTGATGGGGGATAAAGCATGAAGTGCCACACCAATAGTTTGATCAAATAAGTTGCCAACTAGGCACAACTAGCCATTATCACAAAAGAAAAGCCAGGACTTGATTGAAGATACAAAAGTAAAGCTTGAAAGCAAACAAGAAATTCCATGGCCGATGTTCATTTGGAAACCGCAGGAATAATTTTTCTCAAGACATTTTAATAGTCTCCTATAAACGACAAGGTCAACCAAAGGTGTTGTTAGAATATTTTTCTCACTTGAATGGAGGGCTTCACGATCCTAAGAAACATATGGTGCAATCAATTATACTCTTGACGTGTTGGGTGATATGGAAACCTAGAAACAAATACTTGTCCGAGAGCCAACCGATATCTACATCAAAACTCATTGAAGAACTCAAGACTTTCTAATTGGTTAGGCGTCCTTTTACCTTAGAAATCATACAATTACCTCATGGGGAGTTAGCCACGCCCACGAATGATATAAATACTACTGTTGCTTTGGCTTTACACACGTCAGTCGCATATTTCTATACTATTAGGGTTCTTATAGGTAAAAAATAGGGCTAAAATGAACTTATTGGATTGAGGAAATTGGTGCTCCTTTAATCTATAGTTGTTTATATTTTTGTTTCATCCCTGTTGTTTATATTTTTGTTTCATCTTTCTTTAGTAACTCGCTAGCTTTGTGGTTATTGAATTTTGCCTTTCAAAAAATAATATATATTTTTCTCACACCGCGAACGAAAAAATTAAACTTAGCTTATATTTCATATGCTAAACTGAAACTGTTACACCTATAATAAAGTTGATTGTCACAATTTGACATTAATAGTATCTTTGGTTCATTGGTTACTTACTCTATTATTGTTTGATATAAAAAGTACAACAAAAATAAAAGAACATTGTTTAAAAATTACAATATAAATTGTTTTTTAAGCAAACATTTTTATAGGTATAATTATATGGTAACTGGTGTGTTATTTTATAACCTTTTTCACTAGTTTAATCAAGATTGACTGTATTTGACCTATATTATAACATTAGTTAAGCTAGATATTTTTCAGTTCTAAAATTCTTTATACAGAGACAAACACTAGCTTAGTATAGTGACAAAGTTAGATACTCAAAACTTCACTAAAAATGGGGAGGCTTTGGGTTCAAACCCACTTGTGACAAAAAAGGGGTTCAGGGGGTTTCTCACCTTTGATGTGTTTCCTCCTGAGTGAGTGGAGATGATCGGGTGGTTAAGTGGCCCGTCAGTGATCCAAATTACCGTTAAAAAAAAACTCTTTATAGAGAACACGGTCTATTAATGAAACATTTAGCAAGACATTGTTTAATTTTAAAAATCCTTTATACCAGAAGTTGTCTAATTAATTCTAAACTCGTTTGAATTCTGGCAGAGGTGACATATTACTAAAATATTAGTTTAAAAAAAATCTTTTTCTTAAAGGAATTTTTTTTTTCATTAAAAGCAAATACAGAACAGATAGTTTAAAAAATGATTTTTTAAACTTTAAAGATAGAAATAGAAAGACAAAAGATATTTAAAAAACAAACTCTTTTATATTCTTTTGTTATTGTGTTTAAAAAATAAGTTTTTTTTATTAAAAATAATAAAACGAGACAAAAGGATATTAAAATTTTGGTTTTTAAAAGAAATTAAAAAAATGCTTTCACATCACATTCTCTATATCAACCTCATCTCTATAATTATATCAACCTCATCTCTATAATTAATGGAGAATTTTAAGTTTTTAATCAGATTTAACATTCCCAAAATAGGGATCAAGTTTAGAATATTTACCATAAATTCTCTATCTTGATATCAATTTTCATTATTTAGAGATTTCTTTTACTTTATAACTCTAGCAGGATCTCCATCTTTAAATTTTAAAGTTTTGTGAATAGTGATTTTCTAAACACGGAGATCTATTATAAACAAAAAATTATAAAATATGTGTTTATGAGTGAGATAGAAATAGAGACGGAGAATGATATATGAGAGGTTAAATCAAATTTAGAGATAAATTTAGAGAAATGAGATATTTAGTTAAATTATAGAGATGAAGATTGAGTGCTATTGTGAATGCTCTTAGGGCTCGCTTCAATATTTATTCCACATCTTTTTTTTGTACGTGGAAGAAAAGAGAAAAAGTAATAAAAAAGAATAGTTAAGTATTTTTTATTGAATAAGCTGATATGCAACTATGGGATGGTCTTGTCCCAAGCATTCATATGGTAGTTTAAAGTGAACTGATCATATGACTTTGGCAGTGAGTTGAAGATAATATCCCCGACCAATTCATTGCTTAAAGGGTAGTCAAGTCGTGCTAGATGGTCAATGTACCCCTTCATCTTCAACACATGTGTGCTGACTGAAGAACCTTCTTGCATACGACAACTTATTAGTGATCTTATCACTTCGAAGCGTTCATGACGGGCCTGCTGCTGGAACATTTCCTGTAGCTGCCTAGTTTTATCGTATGCCGGCATGTACACCAGATTCTTTTGAAGTTCTGGTATCATGGACGCCAGCATCAAGCAAGAGACCTTGATAGAATCACCAACATGCTTATCCCAAGTCTTATGAGCTTGGCCCGTAGCAGCAGCTGGTTCTTCTGGGATTGGTTTCTCAAGAACATACAGTTTGTTCTCAGCCTTGATAACAATTGTCAAGTTTCGGTACCAATCCATGAAGTTGGAGTTGTCAAGTTTATCCTTCTCAAGGATGGATTTCAGGGAGAATGAGGAATTTGTATTAGATTCGTTAGACATCTACAAAATTCAAAATACAAGTTTTAGTATTTTCATGCACAATTTCCTAATAGAATTTTATGACCCAATTGCAAAAAATATAATTAGGAATGAGATCCCGGTTCCCCATGTCTCAGTGAATGGCTGAGCACTCTTCACCGGCATAGCTAGACATGTAGGTAACGATTACCGATTGTATCAACTATACAACTCTCGGTTTGAGGGGCATGACGAGTAATGTCAAGCTCTAGATACGTTTCCCTCAACTACGTCCACTTAAACGACTTAAGTGATATTTGTCCTTCATTTACAACTGTAGACCCGGCCTAAATGACTCAGGAAACGCGGTTCTACCTTCAACCAAAACCGTAGGGCCGGAAGCATGGTAATTCACTAACACCACGGGTTCGAATAAATTAATTGAAGTGTTACAATTAAGGGTGACGCATAAATATCGATTTTATATATATATTAGGATTTCTTTAATGTTTTTAAATATTACCGTTTCGGGTCAAAAACATTTTGGTCGACGAGTAGCATGATACAAGTCGCGCAATTTTAGTAAACCAATTTTACTAATTATTAGTTCGTGAAACACTTTCAACACTCGACACGATCCAATTTCAAATACCTTATTAATCTAAATCGGTCATTTGTCGCGAACTGATTTTAAACTAATCAACTCTTTAGTTAATTTAAAATTGTTTTAAATAAAACTATTTCAATTTAAAACTTGTTTTTACTTTTAAATAAAACACTTTTTTATTTAATTACCTTTTCGAGAAAAAAAATAAACAATTTAATTATCTCATCGTTTTAAAATTGTGTCAAAAGTTTTATAAAAATTTTGCGGATTAATTATTATCTTAAATAATTATATCACAACCACAAAAATAAATAAAACGCAGAATCGAGCAACTAGGAAAAATGTCCGGTTTCGTTCGAGCCATCAAACGAAAAACCGGACTGGTCTAAGGGATAACAAATCTGTTATCTCCCACTTAGTCCAAGATCTTCATCTTTAATCATGTCATTATCCGCCTTGGTCTTCTAGTCTTCGTCTCTTTAATATTACATTATTTATTTACAAATACACTAAAAATAAATAAATAAAAACCTAACAATTACATCGGGGTTCCAAATAACCCATAAAAATACAAAGAGAAACAACCAATCAACAAACAATACAATCACAGGTCTCTAGTGCTTGATTCATTCAACACAATCATAACAAACGATAAAGGCTCGATCTTTTGTCAAACAAAAGTTTTAACAAATAAAACAATAGATCGATTTAAAAAAATAAATATGTTTAAACGCGCGTAAAGGTGGCTCTGATACCACTGTTGGGGAATCATGGTACCACTTTTAACTTTTAAAACATTAATTATTTAAACCGTTTAAATAAACAAATCAGATATATATATCGGAAGCAATTTAATAGTACCTTTACCAGATCAGATCTGGATTCCTTTCAGTGATCCGATTACACGCGTATAAACAATATTAAATAACCAACCATAGGGTGTTCAGATTTATACCTTGAGGACAACCAGATCTGTAACACCTCAGTTCAACGAACATCACGCTAGATGACACGTACACGAAAAACCCGCAGCAAAATGTCACACGATTGCACAAGAGGGAGACCCGGTCACAGCGGTGGAGGCGTGCGACGGCAGCAGGGGGTTCCGGCGGTGGAAGCCTCTTCACGGCGGCGGCGCACGGTGGTGTGGTGGTGATCGGACGAACTCGCAAGAAGAGGGGGTGGGGGGCGCCGACTTTAGGGTGTAGGGGATTAGGTTAGGGTTTTGGTTATAATAATATATTTATAACCATTATATTTACACACTGGTCCCCTATGGTATTAACACTTAATACCCCAATAATAATTAATCATTAATTATTATAACTCTTGTATTTACTAATCATAATATAATTAGTAAAATCTAATCTTTAAATGTTTAATTGTTTAAATATTTATTCCCCGTAAATAATTAATTAATCAGATAATTAATTATCTCAATCTCCGACAAATATTTCTCTAAATATTTACTCACCATTTATTATTTCCGTCTTTCGTGAATAATATTTAACAATTAAATATTATATATTTGTTCGTTGCATAAGGTATAACTCTTTGGATCGTACCTTAATAGTAACATTGACTTAATTGACGAACGGACATCATATACCCAACATACTTATCCATGCCTTGAGGAAGAAGAAGCAGAATCCTTAAGTGCAGCCCAAGAAAGAACAGCTCAAAGAATGGGTTTGGCAAGAAGCAATGTCCTGACAGAAGATCAGATTCTAAGCTTAAGGAGATAGTTATACAATGAAGCTGTCAGAGGACTTGAAATATATGGATGGTCCAACACTGATCCCTCAAGAATCAAATTTCTTTTGTGTGATGGATCATCCATTGAAATCAACAACATCTAAGAAGTTCTTCTGCTAAATCCTGACTTCCTTCTCAAAGTCTTTCTGCTGAGATCACAGATTTACTCAATTAATTCCCCAAAAAGTCAGGAAACGATACTTCTCATTAAGTCATTCTTACAAGATGGAGGATGGATAGCTCTAAATGTATCACCAAACTCATATGAGTCATATTCTCCCCCTCCCCAAGGTGATCTAAATGCTAGAATATCAATGACACGGGTAATAGAAGCTTGGGATTCAGTGCCCAGTGATGAAGAAAAAGATGCTCCTCCCCTACCTATTCTACAAATTGTCAATGAAGCCTATGATGAGGCCTCAATAGCAACCTTCTCATCTGCTATTGTGGTCAATGAAGCTGAAGCAGAGGCATCTAACAAAGATAAGGGGAAGGGCATCATGATTGAGGAAGAAGAGAAGAAGATTGAAGAAGAGAAAAGAGAAATGGAAAGAAGAAGAAGGGAAAGAGAAGAAGAAGATAAGGCACAACTTAAGAAAGATCAAGAAAGAAAAGCTGTCATTCTCTTCAGAGAACAACAAATCCAGATAGTTGCAAGATCTCTGGATGCAACAAAGATACAAGTTCCTGTAGCTACACAAATTCATGAAGATGAAGCTTTGGCTCTTCAGCTACAGGAATGTCACACCCCCAAATTTATTCACTTAATAAATAAGTAAATAAATCAGGTTGCAACGATTGATAACATTACACAACAGCGGAAGCTAAAATAAAGACTTCTTAGGTGTTGAACGCCATTTCAAATACTAAATTGAAGTAGTACATTGACCTAAAACTACGTAGGTCGAAACCTACTTGAGGCTTGGCAATTATGCTTCTTCGGCTTCTAAGGTTTTAGTCCAAATGGTTAACCTATTCCAACCGTGTTGTATGAATTACATGAAAAACATGCTCAAAAATGTCAACGCAATGTTGGTGAGTTCACAGGTTTTAAATGAATACAATTGGCAAAAACCATATTTACGAAATTGTTTGTCAAAAACTATTTATACGAAATCCTTCGACAAAAACCATTTGCACGAAATTGATTGACAAGACTGTTTGTACGGGTACTATTGGCAAAATCCTTTGCTCGAAATTCACTGTCAAGACCATTGATACGTATACCAATGGCAAAACCCGTTTCTCAAAATTGACTGATAAAACCATTGGTACGTATACCATTGGCGAAATCATTTGCTTGAAATTTACTTTATGCATATGATAAACAAAACAAGTTAGCGGTTGATTCATCGAAGTCTAGCTAGCACTTACGAATTATGTGATGCACAAGCCTATAACCAAACCTTTAACGAATTCTTGAATTTTGCCCCAGCCCATTGTACCTTTAAACAATGAGAAACAACAAGACCTAATATGCAATCATTTAACCATGCTGGTCGGGTTAGCGCGACTAACCATGATTGGGGGTGTCAACCCGAATAGTACTATTCATATCGATCTACGGCTAAGTCCATAGCTAATGGTTATAGTTCGAAATACCGAGGACCTTTTAGTGTTAACTCATGCTCACAAGGGAATCATATGCTTGTTTCTCGTTTTCAAGTTATCATACCATTTGAAATTAACATGTTTTTCCCCCAAAAATAGAAAAAATAATAAAAAGGGGCCGTGAAACTCACCTGGTGATGTGTCAGGAACACTAATGTCCTTCTGATAGTAATGGAATCCAATGTTCACACGATAATCACGGATTACGTCCTATTCGAGTCCTATGATACCTGTAGGCACTTAATGAGTTTTATGGACTAACCGTAATATTATAACGTAAGTGTAAACTCGTGTAGAGTTATCGCGTGTGTGGTTGAGCTTGACTGATTCGTTAAAATGTTGTGACCATTTGATATGCATCCTTGGGTTGTAGTTGTATTTTGGAAGTATTGGTTTGTCTTTTGTGTATTCGTATATGTATAGTAGAAATACTTGTACACATGTATAGTATAATAATTGAATACGACTTGGGTATGTTTAAGTCCTACCCGGTTAAGTATACTAAACTAATGTACAATTGTATAAAAAGAAATCTTAGTATTTTGTTTAAGACAGTAAGCTTGGTATACGGAATTATGAGTGGTAAAAATAATGGTTTAGTCACGAATTAGATGTATTTGTATAAATCATGTTTCTCATTATCTAAACGGGTTACAAAATATTTGTATGACGTTCCAATTATCATACGATATATATATATATATATATGTATATGTAAATAATTGTATAAAATGTAGTAGATTTGTCTATTCGTGTCACGTTCTTAGTTGGTTTCCATTATCGCTAATAATCCGAATATTTACATGTTCGCATCGATTGGTTTACCCATATTTTTATTTGTTTTATTAAAGCCGATAGGTAGTAATTATGCTTACTTATTATCATATGTATAAAAATATATATTTATTTTAAGCCTCGTGTATATGAGATTTCAATTACACGTATCACACCCAAAGCTCTTAATGATACATAATAATATATACATTATACATCCTAGTATATGAATATATATATATATATATATGTTCTCGAATCTAAATATTGAGTCACATAAAAATCCCTTGATTTTACATAAAATATGAATATTCATATGATGTGTTTGTATTTAGGAAAAATATAGTGGTATTATCCGTTGTCAATTATGAAATATTCGTTTAGTCGGTAGCAGCCTACGTTTTATATGTATACACTTGTAACCCGTTAAAAGAATATATCAACTACATCTATATGTCAAAATATATTTATTATCCAATCTAACTCGACTATATCAACTGTGACAAAATTATCAATACGACAAGGTATTCTCTATTATTTTAAGAACCAATAGTTGGTTATATTAAATTTCACGTTTAATCGATTACGTGTCCGAGTTATTATTATTTGCTTACCAAGAATATATATGGCAGCAACACGTTAATAAGACTCGTTAATATTTGACGTTCTACGAATATTTATTTTTATATCTATATATATATATATATATTTTAGAATCGTTTAGCGCTCAACGCACTCAACCGTACACACACGTTTAACTTGTGTCATATTAAACCTTATACGTTTAGTGCATGTTTTTACCTTCCATATGTCTCGTTTACTAGCCGACACGTTCTAACTCTCACGATTCACGCCATGACCACGTTTGACCATGGTTAACCAAGTTTGACCAGCATTGACTTTCGTTGACTGAGGTTGACCATGGCTCGGGATGTCGTCACCTGCCCAAAAACACACGTTTTTATACTCGGGAATGGAACCCGGCCACAAAATCACCATATCTATGACGTATAATAATAGATCTAGACATAAAACACTCGTTCATCATAAGTCACACTTTAAACGCCAAACTAACCTCGTATTTCGTAGATCGGGACAAGAGAACAACGTATAATCAAGATCTGTTTGTCCGGGCTCGACGGAAAGTCGGGTTACGCCGGAAAACTCGTCTCAGCCACCTAGGAATCGTCTCCCGCTGTCCCTGATGTCTTCGAGCACCACATGACTTGTTTCCGTTACTACGAGACCCAACCACGCCATAGCCGGCGTTGCTAGGGCAAATCCCTAGCCGTCGCCGCCGCGTACAGCTGCTTCCACCATCTTCGTCGCCTGCGCATGGCTGTTCTAGGAGGCCGAAAAACGGTTTGGGTCAGACCCGTGCGTGCCAGAGCCGCCTACCTGTCAGCCGCCATTCGGGGAGCTTGAGCCCACCATTGATCTTCGTCGGAAAAGCGGGAACAGCCGCCGCCGCAGTCTGTGGCTTCAAGCATCTCCGAATCTAGCCTCCATCTTTGCCTTGTTTCCATGACCAGACCCATCTACCACCTTCATTGCTGCCGATTGGGAGCCATTTCCACCGCTAAGCACCATCGCCGCCGGCGGCAATGCCGTCGTAGGGGGGTGGCCGGCCCACCGGCCTTCTCTCTCTCATCCTCTCTCTCTCTCTCTCTAGAATTAGGGTTTGTGAGTGTGTTTGAGGGTAGGAAATGAGGAAGAGAAGAGATAATTAGATTAAATAGTTAGGGTTTTTGGAGTAGATGGGGAAATGGGTGGAGACCGCGTGTTAAAATCCGAGACGAAGAACTTAAACATTGCGTTTTGTAAAATTCATGCTAAATAATATCAAATTCGCATAATATTAGTAACTAATAATAATTAATATTATTTGAACATTTAATTTACGAAATTTCCGCTCTGACCGTCGTCCAGGCCGGTACGTGCTAGTACCACGTGTCAAGTGCGTTCGTCCGTTTATACGTTTCACGTTCTAATTTAATTTTTATTATTTCTTTAATAAAAATAACCGTGAATAATAACATTGATTAAAATGGTAGTTGTTTATTATATTATTTAATCATACTAGATATTAACTAACCGAATCACATTTACACGGGTATTCGTTACAATCGCGCATTCCCAGTCGTATAACTCACATGTTAATCTCTAAATGATCATCCGAATTAAATATTAATAATTTTATTAATATTTAATATTAGTAGTCAGGTATCTTGTTGTGAGTCGGTTACCACTCGTGTATGCGTTAACTCGTTTAACTGCAAGCGGTGAGGCTATGTATACACTATGTATTTATAATACGTTATCCCGAATCATCTCGTGATCCGTCAAGCAAAGTCACAATCAAGTCCACTTATTGGGCCTACTACTGGATTGTTAACGGGCCGAGCCCATTTATGATGAATTAGTATAAAGGATTATTAAACATAATTCAGAGTTGTCACAAGGAACAATTGAATAAAGAAGATGAAGAGAGAGAGAAGCAAAAGGCCGAAGAAGCCAAATTCAGAATAACTGACTCTCAGCTTGCTAAGGAAATGAGGGACGAGTGGACAACAGTCCTTATTTCTCAAGGTGAGGATGCATAATAACTTGAGAAATTATCAAATAAAGAAATATACAGGTCATTCATGGGTCAACAAGGAGAGCTTGCTAAGAAGAAGAGAGTAGAAGAAGAAGAAGAAGAAGAAGAAGAAGAAGAAGAAGAAGAAAAAGCAAGACAAAAGTCTAGGAAGCCATTGCCTTCAATAAAAGAACTTATGAAAAAAGAAAGGTCATGATTGACTATCTAAAGGCAAGAGGTGAGAGTGAAAAGATGTTAGGTCCCATGAACTTCATGAACCTTCAAGCCTTCTACAGACAGGTGAAAAGGAAGAAGATGAGAGACTGAAGAAGAAAAGGGCTAATACCACTGCTAAAGAAAGAAAACCAAATAAGCCCAAAACTGAGTCCTTAGTTCATCCTCCTTCCATCCAAAAAATTCCCTCTCCCTCTCCTAGATTTCCCTCCTCCTCTCCTAAAAAGTCCAAATCCTCTCACCCAGCTCCCTCTCATCAACAACCTCCTATTAACAAAACAAAACCTCCTACCAGCTCTTCTGATTCAAGGAAGATTGTCCAGTGGTTCTATAGTGATTCAGATGAGTGGTATGAAGTATTTAGAGGAGAGCTAGAAAAGAAAAGATCAATCTACATTTCTGTTGATGAGGTGATGTAGCTTCCAGACTCTTATCTGCAGAAAATTCTGGAGCTAGGTGAAGCTCATGAGCCTGACAATGAAAGTGGGAGGCATCTCTTGCTAATAATCAAACATTACGTCAATCCTAGCAAAGATGTTGTCATTGATGCAAAACCACTCCAATCCCACTTTCCTCTTGTCAATTGGTCCTACAATGCTGTCAATGATGAATATACACTGGTTAATGTCCAAGGAAACAAGATGAGATGTTCCAGTAAGGCTATCTTCAGCATGCCAAGCAGGGACATTAAGTCTATGTCTGAAATTCCTTTTGACAATCCCAGCAAGGATTGTCCTGAACATGCAGAAACTTCAGGAACAAAGGCAGTAGAGAGTTTTGGTAGCATCAGTCTAGGGGGAGTTTGTAGAGATAAAGACTGATGGCTACAAAACTCTCCAAGTATAAATGACGCGGACTCCACAATTTTGCTATTGATGAAGTTGCTGCGGATAAGTGCTTATGAGCAGATAGTTATAATTTGTTGTTGATCAACAACTATGCTGCTGATAGGCTTTATCTGCTGAAGTTCAAGGTTGGTGCTGATAGGCTTCTCAGCAGCATCATACATTGATGCTGCTGATAGGCAAATCATCAGCAGCTTTGACTTTACTACTGACATCCTCTGCTGCAACACTGACACACCTATCAACAGAAGGAATGTTATTGGTGCAGATGACAAAAGACAATACTACTACTTCTGAAGTCTCCTGCAAAGATTCCTGAGAAGACTTTTTGTTTTGCAGTTGTCTTTTCGTTGTATTTGTCTTCTTGTTGTCCTCCAATTGTAGTGTAGCTTCTATCTGTAAAAGATCAACAGCTTGTGTTTGATCAGATCCTTAGAATCTAGGGTCTGTCTTGATTTTAAGTTCCTTTATATGTATTATTTCTCTTCAGTTGTAGGTAATGCTCCCTTAGAGTTTTCTTTGTAACTTGTTAACATTGAAGAGTAATACAATTTGCATTTTTCAGTATTCTCATTGTTTCTTGTTGCATTGAATAGTTGTTATTGTTTCCGTCAATATCAACTAAACAGAACCATCTTGTAATACATTTATCCTACACAAAAGTAAAGCTTGAAAACAAACAAGAAATTCCATGGCTGATGTTCATTTGGAACCCGCAGAAACAAATGCTTGTTCGAGAGCCAACCGATATCTGCATCAAAACTCATTGAAGAAATCAAGACTTTCTAATTGGTCAGGCGTCCTTTTACCTTAAAAAATCATACAATTACCTCATGGGGAGTTAGCCGCAACTACGAATGATATAAATACTACTGTTGCTTTGGTTTTACTCACGTCAGTGGCATATTTCTATACTATTGGGGTTTTTATGGGTCAAAAATAGGTCTAAGATAAACTTCTTAGATTAAGGAGATTGGTGTTCCTTTAATCTATAATTGTTTAGATTTTTGTTTCATTTGTGTTGTTTAGATTTTTGTTTCATCTCTTTTCTTTAGTAACTCGATAGCTTTGTGGTTATTGAATTTTACCTTTCAAAAAATAATATATATTTTTCTCACACCGCGAAGAAAAAAATTAAACTTAGCTAATATTTCATATGCTAAACTGAAACTGTTACACCTATAATAAAGTTAATTGTCACAATTTGACATTAATAGTATCTTTGCTTCATTGGTTACTTACTCTATATTTGTTTGATATAAAAAGTACAACAAAAATAAATAAACATTGTTTAAAAATTACAATATAAATTGTTTTCTAAGCAAACATTTTTATAGGTATAATTATATGGTAACTGGTGTGTTATTTTATAACCTTTTTCACTAGTTTAATCAAGATTGACTGTATTTGACCTATATTATAACATTAGTTAAGCTAGATATTTTTCAGTTCTAAAATTCTTTATACAGAGACAAACACTAGCTTAGTATACTGACAAAGTTAGATACTCAAAACTTCACTAAAAATGGGGAGACTTTGAGTTCAAGTCCCACTTGTGACAAAAAAAAAGATTCAGAGGGTTTCTCACCTATGGTGTGTTTCCTCCTGAGTGAGTGAAGATGATCGGGTGGTTAAGTGGCCCGTCAGTGATCCAAATTACCGTTAAAAAAAACTCTTTATAGAGAACACGGTCTATTAATGAAACATTTAGTAAGACATTGTTTAATTTTAAAAATCCTTTATACCAGAAGTTGTCTAATTAATTCTAAAGTCGTTTGAATTCTGGCAGAGGTGACATATTACTAAAATATTAGTTTAAAAAAAAATCTTTTTCTTGAAGGAATTTTTTTTTCATTAAAAGCAAATACAGAAAAGATAGTTTAAAAAAAATGATTTTTTAAACTTAAAAGATAGAAATAGAAAGACAAAAGATATTCAAAAAACAAACTCTTTTATATTCTTTTGTTATTGTGTTTAAAAAATAAGTTTTTTTATTAAAAATAATAAAACGAGACAAAAGGATATTAAAATTTTGGTTTTAAAAGAAATTAAAAAAATGCTTTCACATCACATTCTCTATATCCACCTCATCTCTATAATTAATGGAGAATTTTAAGGTTTTAATCAGATTTAACATTCCCAAAATGGGGATCAAGTTTAGAGCATTTACCATAAATTCTCTATCTACATCTTCATTTTATTTATTTAGAGATTTCTTTTACTTTATAACTTTTGCAGGATCTTCATCTTTAAATTTTAAAATTTTGTAAATAGTGAGTTTCTAAACACAGAGATCTATTATAAACAGAAAAAAAATAATAAAATAAGTGTTTATGAGTAAGATAGAGATAGAGAATGAGATATAAGGGGTTAAACGAAATTTAGAGATAAATTTAAAAAATGAAATATTTAGTTAAATTATAGAGATGAAGATTGAGTGTTATTGTGAATGCACTTAGGACTCGCTTCTATATTTATTCCACATCTTTTTTTTTTGTACGTGTAAGAAAAGAGAAAAAAGTAATAAAAAAGAATAGTTAAGTATTATTTATTGAATAAGCTAGGATATATATATAGGGGAAGAATTATAAGAAAACTCATTGTTCATGAGAAAACCAAAAAACTATTTATTAAAGGTAAAAAAATAATAAAAAAATCATAACTCAAAATATAAATCAAAAACTAAAAAACTGCTTCAGAGACCATGTTTTTTTATTAGGCTTTTGGGTGTACTACACCTTTAATGAGGAGTTTTTTGGTTTTCTCATAAAAATAAGTTTTCTACTAACTCACCCCTATATATATATATATATATATATATATATATATATACCAGGTTAGAGACCCGTGTACTACGCGGGTTGAACACCTAAATCACTTATATCTAGCACAATGTATGTGCTTAGGGAGGTGGGAGTGGTACCCTCCCACTTCAAAGTACCCTCTCAAACCCACCAATCAGAAGATGTCATCTCATTTTGACAAATTACCCTTCTAAACTACCCTCTTAGGTGGGAGTGGTACCCTCTAAGTACCCTCCAACCCACTTATTTAAAGAAAAAAAAATAAAACAAATCAAATTAATAAGCTAAAACTTTAATTAATTAATTAAAAATACATAATAAATTAAAAAAGACAATTAATAAAAACAACTTAAAAAAACACCTAATAGAGGAGATAGGATGTATTTTTGTAGATTGAGAATGTTTGATTTATGTATTTATAGGGGGTAAATTTATTAAATTAAAGTTTTTTTTTTAACTTAAACGGCATTATAGCCGTTGAACGGTACAATTCCAACGGCTTCATCTTCATTTTGAACGGGTACATATACCCGCTAAAGCAACCCGTCGACCACTACCCGCTGAACCCGCTTGGGTTGCGGCTGTGTACCCGCGAACCCGCCTCTTACCCGCTACCACTCCCACCCCCCTTAGCAACTGTCATCACAACTTCACTGGACACATTATATATAACCCATGGATGATTGATGTACATATGCTATTTTGATAAAATTACACAAAGTGAGTTGGAAAGCATGCATCTAAACTGGATGAATCCCTGCAACATATATTATGATCCTCTATAACACATTTTCAAATCAATATAAAACCAATATTTAAATTTAAAGTTTAATGTTTTAACTTTTAATTATCAACACAAAGTATACAGTTACTCTATAGTTAAATGCATACACTCTGATCATCTCTCTCCATAGCTGCTTCCCTGCATATCATAGCATCTGCATCCTCCTCATCGATATGTGCTTCCTTAGATATTCGTTAACAAACAAAATTATTTACAAAAAAGCAGAATTACTAAAAAACTAATTATTCAAATTTGACTACTATGAATTTTGGTTTTTATTTTATTTCAATTTCTGGGGTAGACAGCGATAAATAAGGGCTTTTCTTTGACCACATGATGTCTTATCTGTTCAGTTTCATTTATCCAGCTTACTTTTTTCCAATTTTCTATTTTCAAATTTGGGATGGACATTGTAAGTTTGATTCATTAAACAATTATTAAGAAACTTTATATATGCATCGATATAAAGCATATGTCAAGGTAGTATTCATTATCAATCTGCTCCAACTTGTTTATTAACTCGATAACAGACCTAGTTAGGTTCTTCAAACCCTAACACATGAAAAATGAATCACAAAACAAACAATATGGACTTGTATTTTCTTAAGTTTATCTGCAGAGTAAGAAATAATTAATAACCACACCATTCCATTAACCTTTAATATTGTTTATCAGTACATTAACATAAAAAAATTGATAGTACCATCCAAGTTACCAACAGATGCTAGTTCAGAATCAGAGGAAAACTTCGAATGATCAAAACTGAACTTCAGAGGAAGATTAGAGCAGCAGTTAAAAATATTGGCAATATGGTGACTGCAACAGCAAACCAAGTATTTTTAGCCAGACCATAAGAACCCTCTTAAAAAATAAATTATAAAAAACCCTCTTTCCGGTTAGAGACTTCTCAGCATGCATAAACCTCTGAATATTCGAAAGGAGTTCAAAAAAGAGCATCAACATTTTGTGGTATACCAGAACCCAACGTGAATGCTTTGATATCACATAACTTGAAAGTTTAAGATGACATACGCAATAAAATACTAATTCAGTCATATTAGTATTTTCTTAAAATACTTCATTGTTTAAAGGCAAATCACATACATTCAAATGCAGATGCTATCATATCTATATATAGCTCAATATAATCATACATGAATTTGTACTCAACCATGAAATTTAAAGCAATTATCAAATCAAAATAGTTGTTGTAGTACCACAACATTGAGCAAGCCCCTAGTAACCTATCTTTTAAGAATAGAATCTGATAAGATGCAACAAATATATGTAAACATAGATCCAAGAATACATGTTGCTGCTATTTAAACCAGGTTCAATCTCAATCTCTTTGGCCACAGGGAAAACACTAAAATTAGTCAACTATTTCCAACTTGAAGAAATCCATTTATCATCAAACATTGAACATATAATTTAATTCAAATACTTTAAGCACAAAAGAGAAAACGTGAGATGAATTATCATGTACATTATTTGACAGATAGAAAACACTTTTTGTCCCCATTATCATTAAGTACATTAGTTTTATTTACCCTTACTTATTTATAAAAAAATGAATCGAAATTATCGTGGATCAACCCAACCCGACCTTTGTGGCATGCATGAATAAAAAATTAAGGCAGGTATAGAAGGTTATTTACTTTTCTTTAACCATGCACACTTGCCAAGCAAAAGACCATTAACAAAGGCATCCACATTTTCACATAAAGCCTCTTCTGTGAAACTGACCTGTTTTCAGTTAGTTATGCAAAAAGGTTATAATATGAATCACATGTAACATGAACATAAATCTGAATGCGTATTCACTACCTTTCCAATACCAACATGAAAAATTGCCGATTTGTCTTTCTTAAATGTGATGTTTTTCTTTGCTTTATTCACTGCCGTTGAAATATAAGTTGTTACTGAACCATCCTGTGAAAGCAAATAAAACAACGACTCATAAGCATGATATGTAAGTAGCTTAAGCATGATATGTAAGTAGCTTTAAAGAAGAAGGAAAAATGAAGTTATGACTCACTCTTTCATTTGGTGTCAAACAGTTGAGTTTTTTGGATATCTGCCAAACGAAAATAATGTATTTATTAATTAAACAGATGGTTTCATGGCACTTCATATTATAAGATAAAAAAAAATGCAGACCTCTTTCCCTATTTTGTGGCATCAGTTGAGGCATTGCTATGCACTTGTCAAATTCTTTTATGTTAATACTGCCTGCAAAAAGTTGAATTGAGATAAAAAGATGATTCAATAAAGCCAAGTTAAAAGCACCAAACAGAAAAATCATGAACACTTATACACATTAATGATCAACATATTATTTTCAGCAAATCAAACTTACTTCTCGAACTTACTCATCTTGATTCTAACAATATATATTTCCAATCATAATCATCAAACAACAAAATTTTCCTAAAATGTGTTCAGAAGTTATCATACCGAGCTCCCCCCATTTATCATGGGGATCAACTTCAGCACCACCTTCCAGCAACAATTCAACAACAACACTAAACCCTTGGCAAGCCGCCACATGCAAAGCCGTTCAATTATTAATATCTCTAAAATTAACATCCGTTCCTAAACTCAGAAGCTTCTTAATTCCTTCCAAATCCCCCTCGCTCGCGAAAAACATCAACCTAACCCTAGGATCAATCGCCTCCAATCCGTCATCCGAATCAAAACCCCTATCCGGCGCCATCGACGACTGTTTCCCTAATGCAAACCTCACTTTCGGCTTCGCATCCATCCTAAACCCTAATAAATCGATAACGCAAACAACTGAAATTATTAAATTAAGCTAAAATTCAAATTCGTTAGGGTTACGGATTATGGAAAAAGAAAAAAGAAATAAAATAAGGTCAGAAGGTAGATGGGTCAAAATCAAGGAATCAAAACAGCAAAAAGAACTCACCTTCAAGTTGTTCCACAGAAGTCGATCAGTTATGGCGTCGTTTGAGGGAAGAATACGTTAGGGTTTCAGATTACGGATAAGGTGAGAAGGTAGATGAGTCAAAAGGGTGTTAGATCCGCATGGTTGATGAACGGGTAATTATCTTTGGGCGGGAAAACAGAATGGAAGCGTGCCTAGAATGTGGACACGTATCCTATTAGATATTGCTTTATCAGTGTCGAGATATATACATAGTAGGTTAGTACCCGTGTACTACACGGTTGATGAAAAAAAAAATATATCATTCATAAATGTCTAAAATAACTTTATAATAAAAATAATAATTTACTTTACAAAAGCCATTTTGCAAAAATATTTGCGTGTTCCATATCAGTTGTCTGACTTCCTACGCTTAGCCTCATGTTCTTTGTTAATCGTAGTAGTTTGCATTTATCCCAAATGTATGATGGACTTAACGATGAATCAACAATTTCTTGTCAACTACCATTTGGAACAACTGGTAGAATGTCTAAAATAGTCACAAAAAACAATTAACTTACCACCAAATGGCATTACAGAATTGATATAACCATCAAAAGTGAATTTATCATTCATAGTTCTATCCAAAGCTTCGAAGGCATATTTATGAACCATTCGTGCTTTATCTCATATAATCAATCTTGTTTGCTTTAATAGATGGGCAACATCACTATCTGGTCTTATGTGGCAAAGTGAATCTTCGTTAAGATTTAATGGAATAGGAAATTGCGAGTGTGCAGTCCTACAGTCGGTCAACAACAACAAAAGATGCAATTCCACTTGATATTACATTTAATACAATTTCACCTTTTGATCTTACTGCTATAGACAATGTTTTCTATAAAAAAGTTTTACCAGTTCCTTCATAACCGTAAACGAAAAACACACCGCCCTTGTTACATTCAACCGTTGTCATGATGTAAATTTTTTGAACGGATCGTCGTTTCCTTTAATGATGGAAATTTTTTGCTGTAACATTTATTAGTAATTCTATTACCTTTTTGAATTTTAATTTCGAATTGAATTCCAACTATTTTGCGTGAGGTATGTTAGAAATTCCTTTTTCACCTCGTTAATTAGTAAATTATTTAATTTGAATTTTGAACTGATTTACAACCAATTTTGCGTGGTATGTTTGAGTTTCCATTTTCACCTCATTAATTGTAAAATATTGAATTTGAATTTCGAATTGATTTTCAACCGATTATGCGTTTGTTATGTTTGAGTTTCCTTTTTCACCTCGTGAATTTTACGTTTACCATTTTCTTTGATGCCTAAAATGACGGTCAATTTAAGGATTTGACCTTTTCTTTTTTTTTTGAAACGCTTACTTCATTACAAACCAACCCGAGAGCGGCCAAACAACATAATTACAAATTTACACCAATTTTCCCAAGACAAAGTTTTAAACTTCAATCTACTTCTAACCAATAAAAACCCAACCGTCTTTATCTCGCTTATAATTTTCTCGACCCGTGCCGGCTTGTTCAAAAACCTCAACTCGTTTCTAGCTCTCCACAAACTCCACCAACCTATGATGACGATGCCATGAAAAAAGACTTTTTCCGGCTCCTTTAATCCCGAATGATTGTGAAGCTCCATCAAATCTCTGAAGGAGAACGCGAAGACATTAGTCACGCGACACCTATTACTAACGAATTGCCAAACTAATGAAGCCATTCTACAAGCAGTGAAGAGATGATCAACTGATGTAGTGCAAAGCACACATCTTTATTCCTTTGTATTCGTGCGTTTTTAGATAGTTTTGTATACATTTTTACTTCTTTTTGTTTTGTTTTGAGTTTTAGTCAGGTTTACAGGAGCCCGTGATGATTACAAGTCAATACATGAAGAAACCGAGCAAGAAAAGAAAGCCCAAGGATTAAAAGTGAAAAATTTGGATTTTCATTCCCTCGCGGTACGCGAAGGGATAACCATCAAATCCTCACGGTACGCGAAGAAACACAAATCAGGCCGCGACTATTTTGGCCATCGCGGTACACGAGGGGCTAGCCACAATCTCTCGCGATACGCGAGAGACCCGTAAATCCGTAAAAAGCCCAAATTAATGAATTAAAAGATTGGGATTGCAATTAGGTCAGGAGTTCGAGTTTTAGCCGTCCAGAGAAGAGTCTAGGGCGATTTTAGGAGTTTGGAGAGCAATCGGAGTGCAAGATTCAAGCTTTCGGATCCGGGTTCGTTAGTATTAGTGTATTCGATTTTCAAGTTTCAATCTTTTGTCTTTGATTTGTATGTTTGAACCATGTTTCTGTCTTTTACTTCTGTTATGGATGTTTTGAGCATGATTCTTGGCTAAACAATTGATACTGCCTGGGTCATTAGATGAATACTTGTTAAAGTTCTTATTTTTATCGGTTTTGGATTTGTTTGAATGGATTAATGATTTTGTAAACAATCTTGGTTTAGTGATTATGATGAATATGCATGCTTTAATCTGATCTATGTTTGATTTCAATTCCGTATGTTAATTATGGATGTCTTCCAGTTTGATTAGCAAATCTAGATTATAGACTTAGGTTTGTGGTCGTTTGTATGGTTTGCTAGACATAGTAACCATAGGATTGTGATTGAGTGTTCATTAGATCTGAGTGTGTGTCTTATCTCAATACCCGAAAAGGTAATCGGTTAGTCTTCGATATTAGGATCCTGAGTGAAATTTGTCTGAAAGGAAGTTTCCCTTAGTTTGTCTTAGTATTTTTTGCTATTCAGTGTTATAGTTGTTATCTTGAGATTACCTCATGCATATTCGATGTATTATGGATAGTGAGACTGAAAGGTGATCTGTCTGTTGGGTACTTTATCATTGTTGAAGTGACTGAAAAAGGTAATCCGACCATCTGGTGAGTTTAGTACACTTTAGGTTTCTTAGTTGGTGACACCCTGAGAGTGATTAGGGATCCACTAGGATGTCTAGAGCTGTTATTCTTAGAAACCCAGATCCATCATAGTTTCCATAACCGGTAGAAGTTGAGCTTTGCGAGTAGGATTCCGATCTAGGTGGTATTCTTCCCATTCCTGTTATTCCCCTGAGTTCTTTGTCTGGATAGTTCGATTCGATCGTTAGTTCTGCATTCCTTAGTTTAATCAGTAATGCAGAAAACCCCCCAATTAATCATTTAATAGTCCGAGTCAGAGTCTAGTTTATATGTCCAGTGTCTCTAGGGTTCGATATTCTGGTTTACCGTTAAGCTGTGCTACACTCGATAGGTACACTTGCCTGTTGTGCGGTTTAGTTCATAGGTACTCCATTTATTACTTAGGAGTCTAGGTTAGGTTTATTTGTTAGTTTTTATAGACCGTCTGGGCGACATCATGTTTTTGACGCCGTTGCCGGAGACACTTGGCAATAGCAACATTAGCTTTGACTAGTTCTTTTAGTGATGTTTGGTTTGTTTCTTTTTTTATTTGTGAGTCTTAATTGTGTGTCTTTGTCCTATTTGCTACTTGTGTGTCCTATCTGAGTGTCTAACATAGGATCGAGTCTTTATTTTGTTTCTTTTGATTATTGTGTGTCAATTTATGCTACGTACTCGTTCGCAGGGATCGCCACAATATTCAGCTTACGAAGAGCCCGAACGAGAGCTTCACGAGCGCACCCGCGACTTCCGGGAGCGTTTGAAAGAGTTGTGCAAAACCAAGGTACGTCTCACTAGCCCAATTCCTTTTCCTAACATGGGCGACGCTGACCCACCAGCGAGGCGTACCCTGCACAAGAGAGCCAGTGATGGGTCCTCAGGGCGAGATCTTCAATCGCCCGCCCCACTATCCCTAATGCCAATACTTGGCAGGTCCCATCACATGTCATGAGTACGATCACTCATTCTACTCAGTACAATGGCCTCGAGGATGAGGATGCACCCGGACATCTATCCCGCTTCGTGCGTATATGTGATACCTTTAATATCACGGGTGTATCTAAGGACGTAATCTACTTGCGTCTCTTTACATACTCGCTCTCTGGGCATGCTTCTACTTAGCTTGACACCCTCCCCGACAATTCTATCACCACATGGGAGGACTTGCAAGCCAAGTTTCTGAAAAAGTACTATCCACCTTCCAGGGCTGCTCGCCTTAGGGACCAAATCCATTCATTCCAGATGGACCGTGACGAGCCTTATCACTTGGCCTGGGAGCGGTTCAACGCGCTGTTGAGCCGATGTCCCCAGCATGGTTTTTCTAACTGGGTGATAGTGGAGAAGTTCTACAATGGTCTTACCTTCAAGAAGCAGCAAATGTTCAACATAGCTGCGGGAGGCCATATCATGGATAAGCTGGAGCCAGCTGAGTGTGAAGAGATGTTCGAGAGCTTCGCTCTGGCGTAACAACATCGGCCATCTACCAGGACTTCCATTCCTAGTGCTAGGGCACCCGCTTCTTCTCCTAGAGGTTTGCATCAGGTCAACCCTGATATTAGCGTGGCCGCTGCACTCGCAGCGATGGCGAATGAGATTAAGGAGTTAAAGCTGAGTGCTCAATGGTGTGAGGTGTGAAGAGGAGGCCACGACACCAGGGACTGCCCCGTCAGTCAGCAGGAGCAGGTGAGCTTTGCGGGCAACCAGAACCAAGGGTATAATAATTATAATAAATCTTTTGGCTAGGGATGAAGATCTGGTAACAACCCGCCTGGGTTTAATGGCCGCTCTAACCAGTACGTAAGAGGTGAAGCAGGAACAAGTTCTGGGAACAGTGCTAGAGATAAGAATATAGAAGAGATGCTAGAGAACCAGACTCAGATGCTCGCTCACCTGGTGGTGAAGGACAAGGAGACTCAGTAGCGACTGGATGCGCACGACACCTTATTGAAGATTCATCAATCGACATTCATTGATCTGCAGCGCACGGTAGGAGATATCGCTAAGAACTTGAATGATAGATAGGGAGGTTCGTCTTTAGGCCCTAATGCTTCAGTGATGGCCATGTCGATTAGGAGTTGAAGAATAGAGGAGGAAGAAGAAATAGTGGAGACTATTATTGATACATTTATTCCTACCGTAGTGGAAGTCTCCCACAACACTTTTCGTCACATTCCGTCGCAGGAAGAGGTGAGGAAGATAGATTGGAGAGCCCACTTTGCTGCGATCGATGCTAGGATGGAAGTGGAGCCACCAGTAGAAGAGGAAGAGCCGGTGGATGAGGAGATAGTGGTAGAGAAGCCTCCCGAGAAGGCAGAGGAGAAGAAGAAGAAGGGGGTGGAGATGAAGACCCCCGAGATTGACTTGAGCCGTGTTCCCTACCCAGCGCGGTTGCTGCCACATAAGTATGCTAGGGAATACGGTCACTCCCTTGATATGTTTAAACAACTCAAAGTCAATCTCCTGTTCATAGATGTCACACCCCGCCAAGGCGGAAACGCGAGGCGTAACATCATGTTTTTGACGCTGTTGCCGGAGACACTTGGCAATAGCAACATTAGCTTTGACTAGTTCTTTTAGTGATGTTTGGTTTGTTTCTTTTTTTATTTGTGAGTCTTAATTGTGTGTCTTTGTCCTATTTGCTACTTGTGTGTCCTATCTGAGTGTCTAACATAGGATCGAGTCTTTATTTTGTTTCTTTTGATTTTTGTGTGTCAATTTATGCTACGTACTCGTTCGCAGGGATCGCCACAATATTCAGCTTACGAAGAGCCCGAACGAGAGCTTCACGAGCGCACCCGCGACTTCCGGGAGCGTTTGAAAGAGTTGTGCAAAACCAAGGTACGTCTCACTAGCCCAATTCCTTTTCCTAACATGGGCGACGCTGACCCACCAGCGAGGCGTACCCTGCACAAGAGAGCCAGTGATGTGTCCTCAGGGCGAGATCTTCAATCGCCCGCCCCACTATCCCTAATGCCAATACTTGGCAGGTCCCATCACATGTCATGAGTACGATCACTCATTCTACTCAGTACAATGGCCTCGAGGATGAGGATGCACCCGGACATCTATCCCGCTTCGTGCGTATATGTGATACCTTTAATATCACGGGTGTATCTAAGGACGTAATCTACTTGCGTCTCTTTACATACTCGCTCTTTGGGCATGCTTCTACTTAGCTTGATACCCTCCCCGACAATTCTATCACCACATGGGAGGACTTGCAAGCCAAGTTTATGAAAAAGTACTATCCACCTTCCAGGGCCGCTCGCCTTAGGGACCAAATCCATTCATTCCAGATGGACCCTGACGAGCCTTATCACTTGGCCTGGGAGCGGTTCAACGCGCTGTTGAGCCGATGTCCCCAGCATGGTTTTTCTAACTGGGCGATAGTGGAGAAGTTCTACAATGGTCTTACCTTCAAGAAGCAGCAAATGTTCAACACAGCTGCGGGAGGCCATATCATGGATAAGCTGGAGCCAGCTGAGTGTGAAGAGATGTTCGAGAGCTTCGCTCTGGCGTAACAACATCGGCCATCTACCAGGACTTCCATTCCTAGTGCTAGGGCACCCGCTTCTTCTCCTAGAGGTTTGCATCAGGTCAACCCTGATATTAGCGTGGCCGCTGCACTCGCAGCGATGGCGAATGAGATTAAGGAGCTAAAGCTGAGTGCTCAATGGTGTGAGGTGTGAAGAGGAGGCCACGACACCAGGGACTGCCCCGTCAGTCAGCAGGAGCAGGTGAGCTTTGCGGGCAACCAGAACCAAGGGTATAATAATTATAATAAATCTTTTGGCTAGGGATGAAGATCTGGTAACAACCCGCCTGGGTTTAATGGCCGCTCTAACCAGTACGTAAGAGGTGAAGCAGGAACAAGTTCTGGGAGCAGTGCTAGAGATAAGAATATAGAAGAGATGCTAGAGAACCAGACTCAGATGCTCGCTCACCTGGTGGTGAAGGACAAGGAGACTCAGTAGCGACTGGATGCGCACGACACCTTATTGAAGATTCATCAATCGACATTCATTGATCTGCAGCGCACGGTAGGAGATATCGCTAAGAACTTGAATGATAGATAGGGAGGTTCGTCTTTAGGCCCTAATGCTTCAGTGATGGCCATGTCGATTAGGAGTTGAAGAATAGAGGAGGAAGAAGAAATAGTGGAGACTATTATTGATACATTTATTCCTACCGTAGTGGAAGTCTCCCACAACACTTTTCGTCACATTCCGTCGCAGGAAGAGGTGAGGAAGATAGATTGGAGAGCCCACTTTGCTGCGATCGATGCTAGGATGGAAGTGGAGCCACCAGTAGAAGAGGAAGAGCCGGTGGATGAGGAGATAGTGGTAGAGAAGCCTCCCGAGAAGGCAGAGGAGAAGAAGAAGAAGGGGGTGGAGATGAAGACCCCCGAGATTGACTTGAGCCGTGTTCCCTACCCAGCGCGGTTGCTGCCACATAAGTATGCTAGGGAATACGGTCACTCCCTTGATATGTTTAAACAACTCAAAGTCAATCTCCTGTTCATAGATGTCACACCCCGCCAAGGCGGAAACGCGAGGCGTAACATCATGTTTTTGACGCCGTTGCCGGAGACACTTGGCAATAGCAACATTAGCTTTGACTAGTTCTTTTAGTGATGTTTGGTTTGTTTCTTTTTTTATTTGTGAGTCTTAATTGTGTGTCTTTGTCCTATTTGCTACTTGTGTGTCCTATCTGAGTGTCTAACATAGGATCGAGTCTTTATTTTGTTTCTTTTGATTTTTGTGTGTCAATTTATGCTACGTACTCGTTCGCAGGGATCGCCACAATATTCAGCTTACGAAGATCCCGAACGAGAGCTTCACGAGCGCACCCGCGACTTCCGGGAGCGTTTGAAAGAGTTGTGCAAAACCAAGGTACGTCTCACTAGCCCAATTCCTTTTCCTAACATGGGCGACGCTGACCCACCAGCGAGGCGTACCCTGCACAAGAGAGCCAGTGATGGGTCCTCAGGGCGAGATCTTCAATCGCCCGCCCCACTATCCCTAATGCCAATACTTGGCAGGTCCCATCACATGTCATGAGTACGATCACTCATTCTACTCAGTACAATGGCCTCGAGGATGAGGATGCACCCGGACATCTATCCCGCTTCGTGCGTATATGTGATACCTTTAATATCACGGGTGTATCTAAGGACGTAATCTACTTGCGTCTCTTTACATACTCGCTCTCTGGGCATGCTTCTACTTAGCTTGATACCCTCCCCGACAATTCTATCACCACATGGGAGGACTTGCAAGCCAAGTTTATGAAAAAGTACTATCCACCTTCCAGGGCCGCTCGCCTTAGGGACCAAATCCATTCATTCCAGATGGACCCTGACGAGCCTTATCACTTAGCCTGGGAGCGGTTCAACGCGCTGTTGAGCCGATGTCCCCAGCATGGTTTTTCTAACTGGGTGATAGTGGAGAAGTTCTACAATGGTCTTACCTTCAAGAAGCAGCAAATGTTCAACACAGCTGCGGGAGGCCATATCATGGATAAGCTGGAGCCAGCTGAGTGTGAAGAGATGTTCGAGAGCTTCGCTCTGGCGTAACAACATCGGCCATCTACCAGGACTTCCATTCCTAGTGCTAGGGCACCCGCTTCTTCTCCTAGAGGTTTGCATCAGGTCAACCCTGATATTAGCGTGGCCGCTGCACTCGCAGCGATGGCGAATGAGATTAAGGAGCTAAAGCTGAGTGCTCAATGGTGTGAGGTGTGAAGAGGAGGCCACGACACCAGGGACTGCCCCGTCAGTCAGCAGGAGCAGGTGAGCTTTGCGGGCAACCAGAACCAAGGGTATAATAATTATAATAAATCTTTTGGCTAGGGATGAAGATCTGGTAACAACCCGCCTGGGTTTAATGGCCGCTCTAACCAGTACGTAAGAGGTGAAGCAGGAACAAGTTCTGGGAGCAGTGCTAGAGATAAGAATATAGAAGAGATGCTAGAGAACCAGACTCAGATGCTCGCTCACCTGGTGGTGAAGGACAAGGAGACTCAGTAGCGACTGGATGCGCACGACACCTTATTGAAGATTCATCAATCGACATTCATTGATCTGCAGCGCACGGTAGGAGATATCGCTAAGAACTTGAATGATAGATAGGGAGGTTCGTCTTTAGGCCCTAATGCTTCAGTGATGGCCATGTCGATTAGGAGTTGAAGAATAGAGGAGGAAGAAGAAATAGTGGAGACTATTATTGATACATTTATTCCTACCGTAGTGGAAGTCTCCCACAACACTTTTCGTCACATTCCGTCGCAGGAAGAGGTGAGGAAGATAGATTGGAGAGCCCACTTTGCTGCGATCGATGCTAGGATGGAAGTGGAGCCACCAGTAGAAGAGGAAGAGCCGGTGGATGAGGAGATAGTGGTAGAGAAGCCTCCCGAGAAGGCAGAGGAGAAGAAGAAGAAGGGGGTGGAGATGAAGACCCCCGAGATTGACTTGAGCCGTGTTCCCTACCCAGCGCGGTTGCTGCCGCATAAGTATGCTAGGGAATACGGTCACTCCCTTGATATGTTTAAACAACTCAAAGTCAATCTCCTGTTCATAGATGTCACACCCCGCCAAGGCGGAAACGCGAGGCGTAACATCATGTTTTTGACGCCGTTGCCGGAGACACTTGGCAATAGCAACATTAGCTTTGACTAGTTCTTTTAGTGATGTTTGGTTTGTTTCTTTTTTTATTTGTGAGTCTTAATTGTGTGTCTTTGTCCTATTTGCTACTTGTGTGTCCTATCTGAGTGTCTAACATAGGATCGAGTCTTTATTTTGTTTCTTTTGATTTTTGTGTGTCAATTTATGCTACGTACTCGTTCGCAGGGATCGCCACAATATTCAGCTTACGAAGAGCCCGAACGAGAGCTTCACGAGCGCACCCGCGACTTCCGGGAGCGTTTGAAAGAGTTGTGCAAAACCAAGGTACGTCTCACTAGCCCAATTCCTTTTCGTAACATGGGTGACGCTGACCCACCAGCGAGGCGTACCCTGCACAAGAGAGCCAGTGATGGGTCCTCAGGGCGAGATCTTCAATCGCCCGCCCCACTATCCCTAATGCTAATACTTGGCAGGTCCCATCACATGTCATGAGTACGATCACTCATTCTACTCAGTACAATGGCCTCGAGGATGAGGATGCACCCGGACATCTATCCCGCTTCGTGCGTATATGTGATACCTTTAATATCACGGGTGTATCTAAGGACGTAATCTACTTGCGTCTCTTTACATACTCGCTCTCTGGGCATGCTTCTACTTAGCTTGATACCCTCCCCGACAATTCTATCACCACATGGGAGGACTTGCAAGCCAAGTTTATGAAAAAGTACTATCCACCTTCCAGGGCCGCTCGCCTTAGGGACCAAATCCATTCATTCCAGATGGACCCTGACGAGCCTTATCACTTGGCCTGGGAGCGGTTCAACGCGCTGTTGAGCCGATGTCCCCAGCATGGTTTTTCTAACTGGGTGATAGTGGAGAAGTTCTACAATGGTCTTACCTTCAAGAAGCAGCAAATGTTCAACACAGCTGCGGGAGGCCATATCATGGATAAGCTGGAGCCAGCTGAGTGTGAAGAGATGTTCGAGAGCTTTGCTCTGGCGTAACAACATCGGCCATCTACCAGGACTTCCATTCCTAGTGCTAGGGCACCCGCTTCTTCTCCTAGAGGTTTGCATCAGGTCAACCCTGATATTAGCGTGGCCGCTGCACTCGCAGCGATGGCGAATGAGATTAAGGAGCTAAAGCTGAGTGCTCAATGGTGTGAGGTGTGAAGAGGAGGCCACGACACCAGGGACTGCCCCGTCAGTCAGCAGGAGCAGGTGAGCTTTGCGGGCAACCAGAACCAAGGGTATAATAATTATAATAAATCTTTTGGCTAGGGATGAAGATCTGGTAACAACCCGCCTGGGTTTAATGGCCGCTCTAACCAGTACGTAAGAGGTGAAGCAGGAACAAGTTCTGGGAGCAGTGCTAGAGATAAGAATATAGAAGAGATGCTAGAGAACCAGACTCAGATGCTCGCTCACCTGGTGGTGAAGGACAAGGAGACTCAGTAGCGACTGGATGCGCACGACACCTTATTGAAGATTCATCAATCGACATTCATTGATCTGCAGCGCACGGTAGGAGATATCGCTAAGAACTTGAATGATAGATAGGGAGGTTCGTCTTTAGGCCCTAATGCTTCAGTGATGGCCATGTCGATTAGGAGTTGAAGAATAGAGGAGGAAGAAGAAATAGTGGAGACTATTATTGATACATTTATTCCTACCGTAGTGGAAGTCTCCCACAACACTTTTCGTCACATTCCGTCGCAGGAAGAGGTGAGGAAGATAGATTGGAGAGCCCACTTTGCTGCGATCGATGCTAGGATGGAAGTGGAGCCACCAGTAGAAGAGGAAGAGCCGGTGGATGAGGAGATAGTGGTAGAGAAGCCTCCCGAGAAGGCAGAGGAGAAGAAGAAGAAGGGGGTGGAGATGAAGACCCCCGAGATTGACTTGAGCCGTGTTCCCTACCCAGCGCGGTTGCTGCCACATAAGTATGCTAGGGAATACGGTCACTCCCTTGATATGTTTAAACAACTCAAAGTCAATCTCCTGTTCATAGATGTCACACCCCGCCAAGGCGGAAACGCGAGGCGTAACATCATGTTTTTGACGCCGTTGCCGGAGACACTTGGCAATAGCAACATTAGCTTTGACTAGTTCTTTTAGTGATGTTTGGTTTGTTTCTTTTTTTATTTGTGAGTCTTAATTGTGTGTCTTTGTCCTATTTGCTACTTGTGTGTCCTATCTGAGTGTCTAACATAGGATCGAGTCTTTATTTTGTTTCTTTTGATTTTTGTGTGTCAATTTATGCTACGTACTCGTTCGCAGGGATCGCCACAATATTCAGCTTACGAAGAGCCCGAACGAGAGCTTCACGAGCGCACCCGCGACTTCCGGGAGCGTTTGAAAGAGTTGTGCAAAACCAAGGTACGTCTCACTAGCCCAATTCCTTTTCCTAACATGGGCGACGCTGACCCACCAGCGAGGCGTACCCTGCACAAGAGAGCCAGTGATGGGTCCTCAGGGCGAGATCTTCAATCGCCCGCCCCACTATCCCTAATGCCAATACTTGGCAGGTCCCATCACATGTCATGAGTACGATCACTCATTCTACTCAGTACAATGGCCTCGAGGATGAGGATGCACCCGGACATCTATCCCGCTTCGTGCGTATATGTGATACCTTTAATATCACGGGTGTATCTAAGGACGTAATCTACTTGCGTCTCTTTACATACTCGCTCTCTGGGCATGCTTCTACTTAGCTTGATACCCTCCCCGACAATTCTATCACCACATGGGAGGACTTGCAAGCCAAGTTTCTGAAAAAGTACTATCCACCTTCCAGGGCCGCTCGCCTTAGGGACCAAATCCATTCATTCCAGATGGACCCTGACGAGCCTTATCACTTGGCCTGGGAGCGGTTCAACGCGCTGTTGAGCCGATGTCCCCAGCATGGTTTTTCTAACTGGGTGATAGTGGAGAAGTTCTACAATGGTCTTACCTTCAAGAAGCAGCAAATGTTCAACACAGCTGCGGGAGGCCATATCATGGATAAGCTGGAGCCAGCTGAGTGTGAAGAGATGTTCGAGAGCTTCGCTCTGGCGTAACAACATCGGCCATCTACCAGGACTTCCATTCCTAGTGCTAGGGCACCCGCTTCTTCTCCTAGAGGTTTGCATCAGGTCAACCCTGATATTAGCGTGGCCGCTGCACTCGCAGCGATGGCGAATGAGATTAAGGAGCTAAAGCTGAGTGCTCAATGGTGTGAGGTGTGAAGAGGAGGCCACGACACCAGGGACTGCCCCGTCAGTCAGCAGGAGCAGGTGAGCTTTGCGGGCAACCAGAACCAAGGGTATAATAATTATAATAAATCTTTTGGCTAGGGATGAAGATCTGGTAACAACCCGCCTGGGTTTAATGGCCGCTCTAACCAGTACGTAAGAGGTGAAGCAGGAACAAGTTCTGGGAGCAGTGCTAGAGATAAGAATATAGAAGAGATGCTAGAGAACCAGACTCAGATGCTCGCTCACCTGGTGGTGAAGGACAAGGAGACTCAGTAGCGACTGGATGCGCACGACACCTTATTGAAGATTCATCAATCGACATTCATTGATCTGCAGCGCACGGTAGGAGATATCGCTAAGAACTTGAATGATAGATAGGGAGGTTCGTCTTTAGGCCCTAATGCTTCAGTGATGGCCATGTCGATTAGGAGTTGAAGAATAGAGGAGGAAGAAGAAATAGTGGAGACTATTATTGATACATTTATTCCTACCGTAGTGGAAGTCTCCCACAACACTTTTCGTCACATTCCGTCGCAGGAAGAGGTGAGGAAGATAGATTGGAGAGCCCACTTTGCTGCGATCGATGCTAGGATGGAAGTGGAGCCACCAGTAGAAGAGGAAGAGCCGGTGGATGAGGAGATAGTGGTAGAGAAGCCTCCCGAGAAGGCAGAGGAGAAGAAGAAGAAGGGGGTGGAGATGAAGACCCCCGAGATTGACTTGAGCCGTGTTCCCTACCCAGCGCGGTTGCTGCCACATAAGTATGCTAGGGAATACGGTCACCCCCTTGATATGTTTAAACAACTCAAAGTCAATCTCCTGTTCATAGATGTCACACCCCGCCAAGGCGGAAACGCGAGGCGTAACATTCATGGTTTCCAAAGCATATGATTACCGCAACACATACATGTAGTTGGACACATAATCGCGTTTAAAATATTTACATCATAAATTTCAACTTGAGTTTACAAAAGTTTAAGATTTCGCAATTATGACTCAAGACCATGAGTTATACGAGAGAAATCCTCCAAAAGCCGTATCCACATGCATGCATGTAACCTACATTGCTAACCTGAAGACCACGTTCAATTTCCTGAAAACATACTTAAAAAGTGTCAACACGAGGTTGGTGAGTTCACAAGTCATTATCAAGAGTTATCATAAATCCAGCGTTTAAACATGATCATTTTCCGATCAAAACTCTTTGTATGTATAATCAATGAATCTGAACATTACCCTGACCAATTGACCCCATTTGTAAGCTTGCAAGGAATACAAAGTAATATGTAATACACGAGACCGTAACCAAACCCTGACAAATGAATGCCCCTCCCTCGCTAAACCACGAGAATAAGACAATATGCGGTCATTTGGCCTTGTAGACCCCTGGTTAGCGCGACTAACCATGACCGGGGACGTCACCCCCAATAGTACTATCCATAGAATCCCAGGCTAAGACAATAGCAAATGGTTACAAAAAGTGTTAATCCGGGGACTTTAAGCGCTACGGTCTGATCATTGTTCATTCATTTATATATGAAAACAATTACAAGTATGTTTCCTCCCCAAAATATTTCAAAAACTTAGAAAAAGGGGATAGTGAAACTCACCTCGATAGAAGTATATGCTAGCAAATCTTTGAATAAAAGCAGACCCGCCTATCCGTATCCTATTTACACAAGAATACTATACCCGTTAAGACTACCCGTCTTAAATACAAGTTGTTCACCCGACTTAACTATTCCTGTTAAGTTCGTCTTTGTTTATCTAAAACAATGTTTTTTCATGACAACTCGTTGGTGATTATTATTCAAGTCTAGACGCTTTATTTATTTTCCAGAGAAATATTATATTTCCATAATGGTGACTTGTTACGTTTATAAAAAATAAATATTATTTTTTCCTTTCTTTATAATATATCTAGATCATAGTCCACGTATAAACATATAATTATTTCCTATCAATAATTATATAAAATCACAGATATCGTTCAAGTATGTTATACGTATGTTTATTCCTATGTACACCTAATCCATGTTAACACGTTCACCTACAATTACTTGTTCCGAACAACATTTATTAACTTGTCATGTATCTATATTTTCTTACAATTATATACACACAGGTATAACCACATTTCAACACATGCTCAATTATGTGTTCCTATGCATCATGAATATCCTAGTCGTCAACCCGAACAACTTAGATTTCATGCACATGTTTACTAATCCTTTTTATTATTTGACATCTAGCACTTTTATCCAAGTCTAAATGTTACAACCATGTCTACAACATATGTATTTATTAAATGTTCTAAACATTTCATGGTACAAGTTTTATCCATAATTGATTTTCAAGGTAGCAATTATAATCATGTATATGCATATATTTCAATTTCTATGTACATATGCATTTTCTCATTCTTAGTCATTTTTTTTTCAAGTAAACAAACTTTAAACACACATATATATGCATATATAATTTACGAATATATATATATTTGTATATATTCACTTAACCAAGTATTAACCATCATTTTTAGATTATAAATCATGCTTTTAATTCAACATCTATAACTTATTACCATATAATCCAAACAACCAAATATACATATAAACCTACAATTTTCAGCCCACATATATATATATATATATATATATATATATATATTTATACAAAATTATAGTTTTTAAACTTAATAAGTTAAACCTTTATAAAAAGAAACCATTTTTAATCTTTTAAATCTTTTGTTAGTTCGGTGAACAACGAGCTTTAAACTTTAAATAAAGACAAAGATGAAAGGTGGTGTCGGGTTCATACCACTAGACAAGCTAGGTGAAGTGTAACGTGTAGAAGACGCTAGGTGCACGTGTTGTTATCAAGACCCGACTCCTAGGCTCCAAATCTTCCTTGAATCTCCAACTCTAACTCAAACTCTCTCTTCTTTTTGCTCTTGGATTTTGAAAGATGTAAAGTGATTATGTGTGTGCATATGTCGATATATATGGGAGAGGAAAGGATGGCACTTTGAGTGTAGAATCTCCCCTAATCATCACAAGGTATGTTGGATAAATTTGATGTGATGATGGCTTGCTCTACACTTGAAAGAGCATGGACTTCATATGACACAAGGATGGTAGTGGTGTGGTGATGTTAGGTGGGTGGGGCCCCCTTGTTTCAGCCGAAATAAGTAAAGGGCTGGGGTTGGGATCTTGTTGCACATCTAGTTGGGTCCTAAGTACCTTATTAGGTGTCTTTTTAGTAGTATATACCCGGTAGGTGATCCCGTAATCTAACACTTGATGTAAGACTTTTAAACGATTCATTACTTATATGTTTTTGGGTGGTTTGACTAGTCTCCATAATTTACTAGTTAACCCGACATAGTTATCACTTTAACTATATAATACATGTATACACCTAAAATAACATAGAGCCATGAAACAATTATTTGTATGTTACTTTTAAGGGTTTTGTCTCCAATATTTATGTTTTTACGTTAAAGCGTCTCCCTAGACTTTTACTATAACAAGTTCTTATTAATCACCAATGACCGTACGTTGCGGGTTATAACTGTTTATTTTTCCTAGTAATTCTTACAAATTACTATTATGATATAAGTTCCTTTGCTAGACTACTTGATTATGTAATATGGATATTGACCTGAAATGCTGGGTGTCACATTCTCCCCATGTTAAAGAGAATTTCGTCCCGAAATTCAGTTGTTGTTATCTTGACTTGGAGTGTTCATGAACAAGGATGGGTACATGGCTTTCATTTGATCTTCCCGCTCCCACATATACTCGGGGCCGCGCTTCGAATTCCAACGTACCTTGACCAGCTTAACTCGGCTACGCCTTGTTTTCTGAACCTTCCAATCTGTGATTTCAATCGGTTCCTCGACGAAGTGCAGCTTGTCATCTATGTGAATCTCATCAGGCGGTATAATTAATGTCTCGTCTGATAAGCACTTCTTGAGATTTGACACATGAAACGTATCATGTACATTGCTTAGTTCTTGTGGCAACTTGAACTTGTATGCTACAGGGCCAACCCTAGCCAATATTTCAAATGGTCCAACGTACCTAGGGTTAAGTTTGTCACAATTGCCAAATCTTGCAACTCCTTTCCATGGTGAGACCTTCAACATGACTTTGTCTCCTACTTTGAATTCTAATGGTCTTTGTCTGTTATCCGCGTAACTCTTTTGCCTGTCACGAGTGGCCTTCAGACGATCCTTGATCTTGAAGATCTTGTCGGTAGTCTCCTGAATAACCTTAGGACCGGTTAAATGCTTGTCGCCAACCTCCACCCAACATAGCGGAGAACGACATTTTCGACCGTACAAAGCCTCAAACGGAGCGGTTTTGATGATGGTGTGGTAACTGTTATTGTATGAAAACTCAGCCAGCGGCAAATGAGTATCCCAATTTCCTCCGAAATCAATTGCACACGCACGGAGCATATCCTCTAAAATTTGAATGGTCCTTTCACTTTGACCATCTGTTTGTGGGTGATATGCCGTGCTCATGTCAAGACGTGTGCCCAAGGCTTCTTGTAATGACTGCTAGATTCTAGACACGAATCTGCTGTCTCTATCAGAGATAATAGAAATTGGCACTCCATGCCTAGCCACAATTTCCTTGATATAAAGCCTTGCAAGTTTCTCGGTTTTATCTGTCTCTTTGATGGGCAGAAAAGGAGCTGATTTCGTCAAACGATCGACGATCACCCATATAGTGTCATACCCGCTCGACGTCTTCGGTAAATTTGTAATGAAATCCATGGAAATCTGTTCCCATTTCCATTGAGGTATCTCGGGTTGTTGTAACAATCCCGACGGGTTCTGATGTTCTGCCTTTACCTTTGATCATGTCAGGCATTTACCGACATAAATAGCAATTTCTCCTTTCATGTTCGACCACTAGTAGAGTTCTTTCAGATCCTTATACATTTTATCCGAACCTGGGTGAATGGAGTACCTGGACTTGTGGGCTTCGTCCATAACCAACTCCCGTAAGTTACCAAAACATGGCACCCAAATTCTATTCATGAAGTATAAAGTATCATCTGACTTTGGTTCCAACTGCTTTATCATTCCCCGTAATGCCTCACTCTCAATGTTCTCTTCTTTGATTGCCTCTTGTTGTGCCATCCGGATTTGAGTTGTGAGACTCGTATGAATTGTCAATCCTAGGGCACGAACACGGAGAGTTTTAACCCGTTCCTTATGACTCAAGGCATCTGCTACGACGTTTGCCTTACCAAGGTGATACTTGATATCACAGTCATAATCATTTAGTAGCTCTACCCAACGACGTTGCCTCATGTTGAGTTCTTTCTGATTAAAGATGTGCTGGAGACTATTGTGGTCTGTAAAGATAGTACATTTTGTACCGTATAAGTAATGTCTTCAAATATTGAGTGCAAACACGACAGCACCCAATTCCAGACTGTGAGTCGTATAATTTTTCTCATGGAATTTCAGCTGTCTGGATGCATACGCTATGACTTTTTCTCTCTACATCAACACACATCCCAAACCTTGGTGTGATGCATCGCAGTACACGATGAAATTGTCAGTTCCTTCTGAAAGGGATAGGATTGGTGCACTGTAAAGCTTCTGCTTCACCAATTGAAAAGCTGATTCTTGTTTATCAATCCAATCAAACTTTTTGTCCTTTTGAGTTAACGTGGTCAAAGGTAAGGCTATATTTGAAATTTTTTTGATGAATCGCCTATAATAGCCTGCCAAACCCAAAAATTGACGCACCTCAGTCGGATTTCTTGGTGCTTCCAAGTTTTTGATAGCTTCAATCTTGGACGGGTCTACGTGAATACCCTTCTTATTGATGACGTGTCCGAGAAAGTGAACCTCTCGGATCCAAAACTCACACTTAGAGAATTTGGCATAAAGCATCTCATTCCTGAGTAGTTCCAAGATTAATTTCAAATGATGTTCATGTTCCTCCTTGGTTCGTGAATATATTAATATGTCATCGATAAACACAATCACGAATTTATCCAAGTATGGCTTGCACACGCGGTTCATGAGATCCATGAAAACGGCCGGTGCATTAATCAAGCCAAATGGCATAACTAGGAACTCGTAGTGACCGTAACGAGTCCTAAAAGCCGTTTTTGGTATATCTTCTTCCTGAATTTTCAGTTGATGATACCCTGATCGTAGATCAATCTTAGAATAGAAACTGGAACCTTGAAGTTGATCGAATAAATCGTCTATTCGAGTAAGAGGATACCGGTTTTTGATTGTCAGTTTGTTCAATTCCCGGTAATCGATGCACATCCTAAAGGTTCCATCCTTTTTCTTTACAAACAGGACTGGAGCTCCCCAGGGTGAGAAACTCGGTCTTATGAAACCTTTGTCAAGTAATTCTTGTAGTTGGCTCGACAGTTCCTGCATCTCGGAAGGGGCTAGACGATACGGCCATCGTGCAACTGGTGCGGCTCCTAGTACTAGGTCGATCCGGAACTCGACTTGTCTTGATGGTGGTAATCCTGGTAAGTCCTCGGGAAATACCTTAGAGTAATCCCTAATGATTGGTATGTCCTCAAGTCGACATTCCTCGGGTTTCTTCTCGACGATGTGAGCCAGGAATGCGCAATAACCCTTGCGTAGATACATATGAGCTATAATGCAGTTTATTGTCTTCAACACCGTTCTACACCTTTCGCCTTGAATTGAAAGAATTTTTCCACTTAATAGTGGGATACGTACAATCTTCTCGAAGCATACGATCTCGGCACGGTTCTTTGATAACCAATACATGCCAATAACAATATCAAAACTCCCTTGTTCGACGGGTAGAAGGTCTATACTGAATGTATGGTTTTCTAAACATAAAGTACAACCCTTAATGACCTCTCCGGTTTTAATTAATTTCCCATTTGCTAATTCTATTGTATAACTTTGATCTAGTTTGCTAGCCTTAATACCGAGTAAGGATGTAAAATCATTCGACACAAAGCTCATATACACAGCCGAATCAAAAAGTACAGAGGCATAGTGATTATTTATCGGGAACGTACCAGTGACGATGTTGGGGTCCTGGCGTACGTCCCTTGCGCCCATCACAAATGCCCTCCCTGGTGCCTGAGTGTTGTTTTGATTCTTCCACTTGGGACAATCCCTCTTGAAGTGCTTCAGGTCACCACATATGAAACATCCCGGTTTAATTCTCCCCATTCGGTTGTTAACTCGACAAACTTGTGTGGTGTGACCAAACTTGTCACATTTTCCACACTTGATGCACTCACCGGCATGATGATTTCTGCACTTCTTACATCTCGGTAGGCCCCTATCATACTCCTTCCTTTCCACTGCGTTGGCTGCAAAAGCCTTCACAGTTCCTTTTTTCTTAAACCCTTGTTTCTCAGATTTGTTACTTGAATTTCCCATCCACTTCCTTTTCCCTCCAAACCTACCTTCCCCGTTCTCCTTCCTTCCAAACAATCCATTACGCACTACATCATCCCTCAGTTTGAATGCTAAAGTTATAGCACTCTTGGCATCCATTGGATTAGATGAAGTTACCATACTGCGAATTTGAGGCGCAAGGCCCCACAAATACCTTTTTACACGCTTATGTTCAGGCGTGACCATGTGGGGTACCAGAATTGCCAATTCATTGAAATGGTCGGTGTACCCCGCCACATCATCTCCGACCATCTGTAGATTCCACATCTCAGTCTCAATCTTTTGCAATTCGTTTCAAGGGCAATATTCCTCGATCATCATGACTTTCAAATCTTCCCATAAGAACTCATATGCTGCCTGCCTTCCCATAGTCTTTACTTGTGAATTCCACCAGGTTAAAGCTTTATCAGTGAGTGTGCAAGTAGAATACTTCACCATGCAGTCAGCGGTGCACTCACTAATATCAATTACTGACTCCATCTTTTCTATCCACCTCATTAGACCTACTGCACCCTCGGTGCCATTGAAGTTGCGAGGGTTGCAGGATAGGAAGGCCTTATAGGTGCACTTCTTGTTTGGAGCATCTGTAGAATCACAAGTCATAACATCATTAATTCAGATCATGACTATGTGTTACGGCTGTGATTATTTATTCTATTGCATCCGGAACCTCCGGCTGTGCCGCTACCTCCTGCACCTCCTCCGCCGGTACCGCTGCCATTTCCTTCGCCATAATTTCGATTTGCTTCATACTGCTCCATGGCGGCAACTACTCGCTGTGCTATGAGCTGTTCCACGTTTGGGGAAATCGTCTCGTTGTTGTCACCAGTAGTGTCACGGGGTGTCCTTCTCTTAGGTGCCATGGTGTTCTTTCTAACATAACATTTAAAAAGAAACAACATTATATAATAATGATATAACATGACATAAGGATACAACAACATCAAATGTAAACAACCATCATCACAACATAAACCATCACATAACTAGTTAAAAACATACACAGTACATTGTTCCCAAAAGGCAAGGATACAAAAGATAATATGTTACGGGCACAACCCGCCTGTGACCACATCAGTACCAAAGTTTCAAACTACATAATGTGTTACGGGCACAACCCGCCCGTAATAGGTCTAAAAGTAGGAAGGTACTCTCGGTGGGGCAGCAGCTGCAGTGATCATAGCCTCTACACGTGCCTCAGCTAGAGTAGCCCAGAGTTCAGCATCAATCGCCCTCTGCTCGTCTGCCTCTGCCCTCCGCTCGGCTGCAGCGGTCCTCCTCTCCATCTCCGCTAGTCTTTTCTCAAACTCCATCATGTGAATAGATGCATGCTGAAGGGACTGGTCGATCAACCTCTGATCTTCCATCATTCTAGCAACATTTCCCAGCAGGGTCGGAACGATCATCAAGTCTCTTCGGATGGACTTCACATCCTTCTCCAGATAGTGAATTTCTACCTCTTGCTTATTGCTGCGGGACACTAGTAGGGGGATGGTGCATTCCACGCACTCCCCGGTGAGCGGCACGGGCTGTGAACTGCATGCTACTCCAACAGAGTCGCAGGTCGTAGGGATATCCTCCTCCACCCTCCACATCTGCAATTCTTGGCGAAGCCAATCCCAGTACGATATGTCGATCCTCGGTCCTCTGGGCATAGTCTCACCAGTGGATTCAACCATTTTTGTAGGTCGCTTCCTAACTTTGGATTTTAAGTCGGGTTAGTGTGCGACATGGTGTGACTACAATATCCATATGACATGATGAATGGTTATGCAATGCTTATGCATTGAAAACGTTTTAGTGAGTCATTTAAATTATATACTAGGTTCAGTTTTAGACTCCTAGTTCGCTATAATCAATGGCTCTGATACCAAATCTGTCACACCCCGCCAAGGCGAAAACGCGAGGCGTAACATTCATGGTTTCCAAAGCATATGATTACCGCAAACACATACATGTAGTTGGATACATAATCGCGTTTAAAATATTTACATCACAAAATATCAACTTGAGTTTACAAAAGTTTAAGATTTCGCATTTATGACTCAAGACCATGAGTTATACGAGAGAAATCCTCCAAAAGCCGTATCCACATGCATGCATGTAACCTACATTGCTAAACTGAAGACCACGTTCAATTTCCTGAAAACATACTTAAAAAGTGTCAACACGAGGTTGGTGAGTTCACAAGTCATTATCAAGAGTTATCATAAATCCAGCGTTTAAACATGATCATTTTCCGATCAAAACTCTTTGTATGTATAATCAATGAATCTGAACATTACCCTGACCAATTGACCCCATTTGTAAGCTTGCAAGGAATACAAAGTAATATGTAATACACGAGACCGTAACCAAACCCTGACAAATGAATGCCCCTCCCTCGCTAAACCACGAGAATAAGACAATATGCGGTCATTTGGCCTTGTAGACCCCTGGTTAGCGCGACTAACCATGACAGGGGACGTCACCCCCAATAGTACTATCCATAGAATCCCAGGCTAAGACCATAGCAAATGGTTACAAAAAGTGTTAATCCGGGGACTTTAAGCGCTACGGTCTGATCATTGTTCATTCATTTATATATGAAAACAATTACAAGTATGTTTCCTCCCCAAAATATTTCAAAAACTTAGAAAAAGGGGATAGTGAAACTCACCTCGATAGAAGTATATGCTAGCAAATCTTTGAATAAAAGCAGACCCGCATATCCGTATCCTATTTACACAAGGATACTATACCCGTTAAGACTACCCGTCTTAAACGCAAGTTGTTCACCTGACTTAACTATTCCTGTTAAGTTCGTCTCTGTTTGTCTAAAATAATATTTTCTCATGATGACTCGTTGGTGATTATTATTCAAGTCTAGACGCATTATTTATTTTCCGGAAAAATATTATATTTCCATATTGGTGACTTGTTACGTTTATCAAAAATAAATATTATTTTTTCCTTTCTTTATAATATATCTATATCATAGTCCACGTATAAACATATAATTATTTCCTATCAATAATTATATAAAATCACAGATATCGTTCAAGTATGTTATACGTATGTCTATTCCTATGTACACCTAATCTATGTTAACACGTTCACCTACAATTACTTGTTCCGAACGACATTTATTAACTTGTCATGTATCTATATTTTCTTACAATTATATACACACAAGTATAACCACATTTCAACACATGCTCAATTATGTGTTCCTATGCATCATGAATATCCTAGTCGTCAATCCGAACAACTTAGATTTCATGCACAGGTTTACTAATCCTTTTTATTATTTGACATCTAGCACTTTTATCCAAGTCTAAATGTTACAACCATGTCTACAACATATGTATTTATTAAATGTTCTAAACATTTCATGGTACAAGTTTTATCCATAATTGATTTTCAAGGTAGCAATTATAATCATGTATATGCATATATTTCAATTTCTATGTACATATGCATTTTCTCATTCTTAGTCATTTTTTTTTCAAGTCAACAAACTTTAAACACACATATATATGCATATATAATTTACGATTATATATATATATTTGGATATATTCACTTAACCAAGTATTAACCATCATTTTTAGATTATAAATCATGCTTTTAATTCAACATCTATAACTTATTACCATATAAACCAAACAACCAAATATACATATAAACCTATAATTTTCAGCCCACATATATATATATATATATTTATACAAAATTATAGTTTTTAAACTTAATAAGTTAAACCTTTATAAAAAGAAACCCTTTTTAATCTTTTAAATCTTTTGTTAGTTCGGTGAACAACGAGCTTTAAACTTTAAATAAAGACAAAGATGAAAGGTGGTGTCGGGTTCATACCACTAGACAAGCTAGGTGAAGTGTAACGTGTAAAAGACGCTAGGTGCACGTGTTGTTATCAAGACCCGACTCCTAGGCTCCAAATCTTCCTTGAATCTCCAACTCTAACTCAAACTCTCTCTTCTTTTTGCTCTTGGATTTTGAAAGATGTAAAGTGATTATGTGTGTGCATATGTCGATATATATGGGAGAGGAAAGGATGGCACTTTGAGTGTAGAATCTCCCCTAATCATCACAAGGTATGTTAGATAAATTTGATGTGATGGTGGCTTGCTCTACACTTGAAAGAGCGTGGACTTCATATGACACAAGGATGGTAGTGGTGTGGTGATGTTAGGTGGGTGGGGCCCCCTTGTTTCGGCCAAAATGGGTAAAGGGGTGGGGGTTGGGATCTTGTTGCACATCTAGTTGGGTTCTAAGTACCTTATTAGGTGTGTTTTTAGTAGTATATACCCGGTAGGTGATCCCCTAATCTAACACTTAATGTAAGACTTTTAAACGATTCATTACTTATATGTTTTTGTGTGGTTTGACTAGTCTCCATAATTTACTAGTTAACCCGACATAGTTATCACTTTAACTGTATAATACATGTATACACCTAAAATAACATAGAGCCATGAAACAATTATTTGTATGTTACTTTTAAGGGTTTTGTCTCCAATATTTATGTTTTTACGTTAAAGCGTCTCCCTATACTTTTACTGTAACAAGTTCTTGTTAATCACCAACGACCGTACGTTGCGGGTTATAACTGTTTATTTTTCCTAGTAATTCTTACAAATTACTATTATGATATAAGTTCCTTTGCTAGACTCCTTGACTTTACTTAGTCAAAATAAAACTTCAGTAAATATATGTTATGAACGTGTAATTATGTAATATGGATATTGACCTGAAATGCTGGGTGTCACATTAGAGGTCCTCCAGCATATGCCTAAGTATGGAAAGTTCTTAAAAGATTTTCTTTCCAACAAGAAGAAGCTAGAGGAGGTCTCTAATGTCTCACTTAGTGAGTGATGTTTTGCGGTGGTTCAGAACAAACTATTCTCTGGGTCACTTCACGATCCCGCGTCTGCTTGGCGGTTTGCCTTGAACCACGCGTTGGCCGACCTAGGTGCTAGCATTAATCTGATGCCATATTCCATATATAAGCAGCTGGACTTAGGAGAACCACAGCCTACGCGCATGTGCATATCCTTGGCTGATCGTTCTGTCAAGTATCCACGGGGAATAGTGGAGAACCTATTAGTGGTAGACAAATTCGTCTTCCTCGTGGATTTTGTCATCCTGGATATGGATGTGGATGACAGAGTCCCACTCATTCTAGGGCGCCTGTTCTTGCGCACCGTCAAGGCATTGATTGATGTCTTTGACGGAAAGTTCACACTTCGTGTGGGGGACGAGTCGGTCACATTTGATGCTGCAAAGTCCATGAAGGGGGCGAGTGAGCAAATTCACTCCGTGTGCATGATTGATGCCTTCATGGACCATCATTGGGACTCTGATCCAGTTGAGGTAGTTGTTGGTGAACCCGCCCCGAAATCTGGGATGTTATTTGATTGGGCGGTAAAGCTAGAGGAGTTATTAGATACACAAGATGATTATGGTGATGATGTGCCTGAAGATCTGCTGGAGATGATGGCAGAGTTAGAGGGAATCATAGGCAAAACCCCAAGTGTGGGGAAGTTAGAGAAGTCATAGGATCGTGATGATCCGGTGGAGAGTGTAGATGAGCCGGAAGATACTGGTAAGATCTTAGAGGTCGTAACCGTAGAGAATCATTATCACACCCCGCCCCAGGCACCCCCTGGACGTGTGCGAGCCCGATTGGTATCACCTTTGAACTTTTATTTCAGAGTTTTTATAAGTACATCGGAAGTGTTTTTCAAAAGGATCGTTTTAACATTCTTTCAACCTCAAGGGTTGCATTTGTAAATATCAAAACTCTGTTGGAAGACAAAAGTTTTATATTTACTTTATAAACATAGGGATTTAAATACCCTTTTCGTTTTGATTACAAAACAGAGTTGAAATCAAATATAGCTACATCCACCGGAGATAGTACTATCCATTGTTGATCCATCCCCTGGTCCTATCTCCTTTTTCTTTTCTTTAGGATTTTCTATACACGAGGCCTGAGAATCCAACATGCAAGTTTATCCTTTTCATAGGTCAGATCTGATGTCTGCCTCTCACATTTTCTTTGGGTCAGATCTGTTGTCTACCCATACCCCATTCTTATTTCAATTTATTCATTTCCTGAAAACATTTTGAAAATAAAACGTCAGCGTGAACGCTGGTGAATATAATTATCTTGACATTAAAATCATTTGGCACAAATAAGTATTTATTTCATAATCACAACTTTATGTTCAATTCACAAATTTTGATAAATGCAAAGGATACCATGATAATAGTGATAAATGCAAACAACTAATCAATGTAAACAAGAAAACAAGGATAATACTGATAAATGCAAAGTGTATTAATCTTCAATGTTTACAAGTTTACAGAGAAAGCTCTAAGGAAGCACACATTGTAAAATGAAAAGATACAATACATATAAAGGAACTTAGAATCAAGACAGACCCTTGATTCTAAGGATCAGATCAAACACAAGTCGTTGATCTTTAACAGTTACAAGTTACACTACTATTGGTAGACAACTAAAAGACAAGTAGCTAAAAGGCAACTGCAGTGAAAAGACTTCTGCACTGAAAAGACAACAACAAAAGTAAGGCCTTCTGAGAAATCATTGCAGGACAGATCAGAATAGGAGCATTATCTTTTGTCATCTGCACCAATAACATTCCTTCTGCTAATAGGTGCGTCAGTGTTACAGCAGAGGTGTCAGTGGTAAAATCAAAGCTGCTGATGATTTGCCTATCAGCAGCATCAAATGTTTGACGCTACTGAGAAGCCTATCAGCAGCAACTTTGGACTTCAGCAGATAAGGCTATCAGCAGGAAACTTGTTCATCAGTAGGTGAACACAACTATCTGCAGCAACTTGTAAGTCAGCAGCAAAATTGTGGAGTCTGCAGCAATCTTACTTAGAGAATTTTGTAGCCATCAGTCTTTATCTCTACAAACTCCCCCTAGACTGATGCTACCAAAACTCTCTTATTGCCTTTGTTGCTGAAGCTTTTGTATGTGAGCAACAATCCTTGCTGTCTCATAGCCTTTTGGGTCCATGCTTGGATTGTCAAGAGGGAGTTCAGATAGAGTCTTGATGTCCTTGCTTGACATGCTGAAGATGGTCTTTCTTGAACATCTTATCTTCTGACTTTAACATCTATCAAAGTGTACTCATCTTGAGCAGCATTGTAGGACCAACTGACAAATGGATAGTGGGATTGAAGAGGTTTAATATCAAATAACCACATCTTTGCTGGGGTTGAAGTGATGCTTGATCACCAGCAACATATGTCTTCCACTATCATTTTCAGGCTCATGAGCTTCACCCAGCTCCATCATTCTCTGAAGATCAGAATCTGGAAGCTGCATCACCTCATCAACCGATCTGTAGATTGATCTTTTTAACTCTGCCCTTCCCCTGAAAACTTCAAACCATTGGTCTCGATTGCTGTAGAACCATACTACAATTTCTCTTGAATCTTCTGGTGTGGTACTAGGTTTGGTTTTCTTCTTGGGAGGCTGTTGATGAGGAGGAGTTGGGTGAGAGGATTTGGACTCTTTGGGAGGAGAGGGGGGAGGTGTAGGAGAGAGAGTGGAAGGTTTTTGGACAGAGGAAGGAGTGGATAAGAGAGTAGGATTGGGTTTATTTTGTTTTTTATCATCAGTTTGAGTGTTTACCCTTCTTTTTGAGCCTGTCTTCCCCAGTCTCTCTTCCTCTTCCTTCTTAACTTTGACATACAAGGCTTGCAGGTTCATGAAGCTTATCAGACCAAGCCTCTTTCCACTTTCTCCTCTAGCCTTTAGGAAGTCCATCATGACCTTCCTTTCTTCATGGGATCTGACATTGAATGCAATGGTCTTCCTGGATTTCTGTTTGGCTTTTTCTTCTTCTTCTTCTTCTTCTTCTTCAGCCCTTTACTTATTTTCCGGTTGACCTTGCTGTCCCATGAAAGCTCTGTATATTTCTTTATTTGATAATTTCACAAGGTAGTCTGCATCCTCACCTTGAGAAATCAGAGCTTTAGTCCACTCTTCCCTCATTTCTTTAGCAAGTTCAGAGTTAGTGATTCTAAACTTGGCTTCTTCTTTTCTCTTCCTCTCCCTCTCTTTTTCTTCTTTATTGAACTGTTCCTGCAGCTGAAGAGCTAAGGCTTCATCTTCTTTTAGTTGTGAAGCTGCAGGAACATGAACTCTTGTTTCATACAGTTGCCTAGCATACAACTGGATTTGTTGTTCTCTGAGGAGTATGACAGTTTTTCTTTCTTGAGCCATTTTAAGCTCAGCCATCTCCCCCTCTTCTCTTTCTCTTCTTCTTCTTCTTCTTCTTTCAATCTCCTTCTTTTCTTGCTCTATCCTCTTTTCTTCTTCTTCTTCTTCTTCTTCTGTCATGATACCCTTCCCTTTGTCTTTATTGGATGCCTCTGCTTCAGCTTCATGAATCACAACAGTAGATGTGAGAGATGCTGTTGAGATCTCAGCTTCAGCTTCATTGGAAATTTGAGGAACAGACATAGAGGAAGGGACTTCTTCCTTCTCATCTTCTCCTATTCATTTCCATATGCAGTCATATATGCCTCTTTAATCTTCTGTGCAGCAATTCTTTTTGATTCTTCTGTTGTATTTAGAATGACAGTTGGTGAGGAGGGAGTGGATAGGTCTGAGCTAGAATCATCCATTGCAATCCATCCCTCCTTTTCAAGAAAAGCTTTGACAATTTTGATCATTTCTTGACTTTTTAAGGAGTTGATGTTGCAGGTATGTGTCCTGAGTTCAAAGACCTTGTATAGGAAGTCTAGGTTGAGGAGAAGTATTTCTTGAATATTGTTGATAATAAAGGATGATCCATCACATAGAAAGAACTGAAAGCCAGAAGACCCAGAGCTTACCCATTCATGCACTTCCAAACCCCCCTAACAACTTCATTATACAAGAATCTTCTTAGGCATAGAACTTGGTCTTCTGTCAACACCCTGCTTCTTATTAATTCAGACCTTTGTTCCTGTCTTTGTTGAGATGCTTGGGAGAACTCTGCTGCTTCATTCTTAAGTCTGGGATAAGCCACCTTCTTAGCTTCTTTAAGAAACCACTCAAACCAGTGCATGTTGTCCTCCATGAGATCATAGAATCTTTCAATTGCAAGTTGGGTAGAGAGTTTCTTTGAAGTATTGATGCATTTTTCTGTATACAGGGCTAGTATGTCAAAGGCACTCATGTTGTCCCAATTTAGTTCTAGAACTCCAGCAAACTCCCATCCAATCCAAAATCTTTTCATTAGTCCATCATATCCCCATGCTAGGACTGTATCAAACTACAGATTGTTTGCAGTTAATGGGAAATGAGGGGATATGGCTTGTCTTGATATAGCAGCAGTAGCTGGAAGTATAGTGGCAAAGAGAGGCATTTCTTTATCTTCATATTCAATTTCCATTTCCTCAGGGAATACTTCATCTACAGTCCTGGTCACTAACTTCCATTCCTCAGAGATCTCTTCCTCTTCATCCCTGGGAGGCATCAAATCATGGACTTGAATAAAGGTGGGCTGAAATAGTGTTCTTTGAAAGGCAACCTGCTCTTGTATCTAATCCTCCAAGCTATCTCTATCATCTTCAGTAGTAACTATTCCCCCTTTTTGGTTGCATCAGTGCATAGAGTTACGTTTGTTTGGGTTCCCACTAATACAAGGGAGGGAGAAGTCACACTTAGGCATTGATGGGCTTCATGTATAGAGACTTGGTGCCTTAGTTTGGAGACTTCAGCCTCTAGCATAGCCACCCTTGCCGTCAATTCCAGATTTTCCAGTTTCAGTCTGTCCTCATCCACAGTTGTGGAATCCTTGGAACTAGATGGGGCCTTAGGCCTAGCCTCTTCATCCCCATCACCGTGGTTTTCTTGGCTCCTGGGATTCCTCTTAATGAAAAGAGTTTCAAAAGAAACATCCTCACCGTGAGTTGCCGTGGGTGGGGACTTAATGATGTTATCACTGTCCTCCTGGTCAATGGATGAACCAGTAGTAGTGATAGCCCTTTCCACATTCACTCAGTACTTCTAGAGTGAACCTTCTTAGGTGATGAACTTGGGTAGGGTACTTTGGCAGCCAAGTCAGTCAGTACCATCGAGATAGTAGCAGTTGGAGAAGGTACATCATCTTGACATGGTGCCTCTATACTTAAGTTCAAAGAAAAGGAAGATTGTATAGGCTCAAAGCGTTGTTTTATGGACCCGGGATGTGATCCTGATCCTGATCCTAATAGAGGGACTTCCAAGGAAGTCTCCATAATAATGTGGCTATCCCTTTTGGTATTCTCATTAGAATGTTGGGATTCTTAATGAGGGCTTTTAGGTTGGGATTGGGCCTATGAGACAATAGTGTAACTTACCTCAACTGGGGCCCTGTCTTCCAGTTGGGCTTCAAAGACTGGGGTAAGTATTTGTTGTGCCTATGCACCCTTAATAGGCTACACATGGGTTCGATCAAGAGAAGCAGAAGTATGTTCAGGTTATGAAGTGGAGGGTATGGGATTATCATCTGCTGGGACTGCTGAACTGTCACCCTGGGTGCTTTGTATGTTCAACATTGTAGATAACAATGGAACATTGACCCCTGAGAACTTTTTGGAAACTGTTCTTATACTTTGAAAAATGTTATTTTTATGACCCAACATTAAGTAGATTCTTGCAGGTTTTGAAAGATCTTTTAGTTCATGATTAAAAACTTCCTGCAAGAAGCTTAGGTACATAAAGAAGGCTTGTTTTGCACCTTCCTGAAGGTTATATCTCAAACATTCGAATATTAAATGAGCAAAGTTGAAACCCTGTCCAGTTACCATACCATGAACTGCAGACGCAAGGGCAGAGCTTACTTGATGCCATCCACTTCTCTTCTGAGATATGCATTGTTGAAGAGTGTGGCATAAGAACTTTAAAGGAGGACCCATCAGTGCCTTCTCAATCGTGTATTCGTCCTGATTTTCAGAGTACCCTAGGGATACAAAGGTCCTCATATATTCGGCTTTGGTGTATGAGATGGCGGCCCCCTCGTCCTGAAGCTTGAGGTGTTTTCTTAATGTGGCTTCAGTGATGGTGATGTCTTTCCTGTCTACCGTGGCATTGATTTGGGGAGTTCCTTGTTCGATAGAGTAGACGATAGTGTTCCAGAAATCCTCCATGTGAGGGATATAGATTGTGGGGTTGACTGTTAGTGCAAAGTGGATTTTCGATCGACAAAGGAAGTCAATCATGTTGTCAAACCCTTCAGATTTCTTTCCTTTGACAAGATAAGCTGTGAGATTATGGTAGGTTGAGAACTTGTCATTGGGGTTGTTGATATCAACTTCTGCCATTTTAGTTAGGTTTGGAGGGAAGGAGGAAGATTTTGAAAGGTGGTTAAGTATGGAAAGCTTTGAATGCTTGAGAGAAAATGATGAGGGTTAGGTCAGAATTGAATGTGAAGTGGTGAATGAAGAAATTTGATTTGTGTTATAACGGCAACATAGGGAAAAAACAGATTTACTTGTACTATACAACCCATTTACTTTTCACTGTTTTACAGCTGTAACACACTGTAGCAGCCATGGTAAAGACTGAAGGTGGTTTTTACAGTGGGTAAAAGTTAATTTGAACCATTTTTACCCATCCACAGCAAACTTGGTTGCTGCGGAAGGTTAAGTCTATCACCTGCAAAACTTGATTGCTGCTGATGGATGTAATGGTCTGCATCAAAGATATTGCTGCTGATTGTCTTAAAGCTATCCGTAGGAAACTTGTTCCTGCTTATAACTTAAGGCAGTCAGAGGCAAATTCTTTGCTGCCAAAGCTTAAACCTGTCAGCAGCAAAAAGATTTGCTACTGACTTTTAATTTTTATTTACAACAGAAGACAAACACATTTTATTTAAAAAAAAAAATTTGGAGACAAATTTTAATCAAAGTTTATCATGCCAATGGATTCAACTAAATATCAAAATCTAGCTTCATCAAAAGGTTTTGCAAGCAAGTCAGCATATTGCTCATTGGTATGACCTTTGGTTAAAATGATTCTCTTTTTCTCAGCTTGATCTCTTATGAAATGATACCTGATGTCAATGTGCTTTGTGTTGGAGTGCTGCACAGGATTGTTTGTAATTGATATAGCACTCATGTTGTCAATGTGAATGGGAGTTGCCATGAAAGTCATCCCATAATCCAGCATTTGATTTTGTATCCAGATGACTTGTGCACAGCAACTGGAAGCTGCAATGTATTCTACTTCTGCTGTAGAGGTTGATACACAAGTTTTCTTTTTGCATTGCCATGAAATCAGTCTTCCACCTAGAAACTGACATCCCCCAGATGTGGACTTCCTGTCCAAGTTACACCCTCCATAGTCACTGTCAGTGTATGCATACAGGTTGAACTTGTCATTTTTAGAGTACCATAGCCCAAGTCTTGGGGCTCCCTTTAGGTATCCAAAAATTCTCTTGACTACTTGAAGGTGTGTATTCTTTGGAGCTGCTTGGATCTTGCACACAGGCATACTGCAAACATGATATCTGGCCTTGAGGTAGTTAGATACATGAGTGATCCTATCATTGCATGGTACTGATGTTGATCAGTGTCTTGTCCATCTTTATCTTGAGTCAGTTGATGGTGCACTTGCATGGGGGTTCTTGCAACAGAGCAGTCAGCCAGTTTGAATCATTCCAAGATACTTTTGACATATTTGGATTGGCTGATGAAGATTCCATTTGGAACTTGTTTGACTTGGAGACCCAAAAAGAAATTTAATTCACCCATTGAACTCATTTCAAACTTTGAGTGCATTAGAATCTCAAAGTCTTTGCATAATTTCTTCTTTGTTGATCCAAATATGATGTCATCTACATAGATTTGTACCAATATAATTTCTCCCTCTTCATCTTTGATAAACAATGTCTGATCAATGGCACCTCTTCTGAAGTTGTTGCTTAGTAGATATCATGACAAAGTCACATACCAGGCTCTTGGGGCTTGGTGTAGTCCATATAGCGCCTTGTCTAGTTTGAAAAATTTGTTTGGATGTGATGGATCTACAAAGCCTGGAGGATGTCTGACATAGAATTCCTCACCAATCTTCCCATATAGAAAGGCACTCTTGACATCCATTTGATAAACAGTAAAGCTCTTGGATGCAGCATAAGCTAAGAAGATTCGGATGGCCTCCAGTCTGGCAACAGGAGCAAATACTTCATCATTGTCAACTCCCTCTTCCTGGGTGTAGCCATGAGCTACAAGTCTGGCTTTGTTCTTGACTACAATCCCTCTCTTATCTTGCTTATTCCTGAATACCCATCTTGTGCCAATAGAAGTTTGACAAGGTGGAAGATCAACCAGGGTCCATACTTCTTGTATTTTGAATTGCAGCAACTCTTCGTACATTGCTTCAATCCAACTGCTATGTTTCAAAGCTTCATCTATCTTCTTTGGTTCTACTTGAGATAGAAAGCAAGAATACAGACATATATTGGCCTCATGAGTCTTGCTTCTTGTTTGGACTCCTTGCTGAACTTGGCCAATTATATTTTCTAATGGATGTTCCTTGTTGATTCTCTGTGCTGGAACAACATCCATCTGTATTCCTTGCTCAAGATTGCTTTGATTTTGATCAGGAAGATGATGATTGTCAAGAGGGTTGTTTGTAGAAATTTCTTCAACAGCAACAACATCTGTAGATGAGTTGTTAGCAGCATCAGCAGCATCATCAGTAGCATCAGGAACATTGGTAGCATCATCAGCATCAGCTGTATCAGATGCAATACCCGCATCTTCATCTTAATTGTCAAAGAGATTGTTGCTGGTGACATTAGAGTTGCTTGTTTTGGCTACAATGGCTTCAATAGCATCAATGACAGATGGAGGATCAATGGATGGTCTTTTGATTCTTATAGATGGACCATTGAGACCCACTCTATAGTCTTCAAATGATGTAGATGCTTGCTTTTGGGAAGAGGTAGACTCCATATTTGAGAAGATGAGAGGCTCAAATACTTGTGAAAAGGAGTCAATATCAAAAAGCCAGTATGGTCCTTTACCCTTTTCACATGGAATGTGTTCCCTACATTCCACATTTGCTGATTCTTCAACTATTCTTGTTCTGGAATTGAATACTCTATAAGCCTTGGATTGAGAGGAATAGCCCACAAAGTATCCTTCATCTGATTTGGCACCAAATTTAGGAAGAACCCCACGTGTGATGAGAATGGTACATGGACATCCAAAGGGTTCAAGAATCCAATATAGGGAACTCTTTTGAACCAAAGCTCATAAGGTGTTGTGTTGAGAGGTTTGACAATGAGAACTCTATTTTGCACATAGCAGGCTATGCTTACTGCTTCTGCCCAGAATGTGAGAGGCAGTTTTGAATCAGCCAACATTGATCTTGATGATTCAATTAGAGTTCTGTTTCTCCTTTCAGCAACCCCATTTTGTTTAGGAGTTCTTGGATCATTGTATTGTCTTTCTATGCCCTTGCTTTCACAGAAACAGTCCATGGTGTGGTTTTTGAACTCGGTACCTTGATCACACCTTATGAATTTGACTTTCTGATTGCTTTGATTCTCCACTCTAAGAATGTAGGATTTAAGAATCTCAGCAGTTTCATCTTTTGTTCTCAAGAAGTATACCCATAAGAATCTGGTATAGTCATCAGTTATCACCAGACAGTATGACTTCTTGCCCACTGACATGACATTTGTAGGACCAAAAAGATCCATATGCAACAGCTGTAGAGGAGTGTCATTTGTATTCAACGTCTTGGGCTTGTGAGAACTTTTGTGTTGCTTCCCCTTCAGGCATGCTATGCAATAATCTTCAAGTTGGAATTCCTTGTCAGGAAAGCCTCTAACAAGATTTCCCTTCACCAACTTGTTGATGGTTTTTACATTAACATGGCTTAATCTTCTATGCTAGAGAGCTGTTTCATCAACTGATGCCTTGGACAGAAAACAAGATATACTACCAGATGGAGTGACCTCATTCATGTCAAGCACACATAGGTTATCTTTTCTTTGGGCAGTTAATAAAATCTTCTCTGGAGGAGGTTTGCTTAAACCAGGGGAGAGAACAAAGCATTCTTTGTCTATGAAAAGTATCCAATGCTTTTGATCACAGATCTGAGACACACTCATGAGATTGAAGTCCAATTCTTTGACAAATTTTACCCTTTCAATACTCATTCTTTCGTTGGACACGGTTCCTTGCCCAGTTATAGATCCTCCCTTTGAATCACTCCCAAAGGCAACATATCCTCCATTGAAAATGTCTGAAATTGGAGAGAATGGACCTTTTGCCTGTCATGTGCCTGGAACAACCACTGTCTACAACCAAGGTGTTATCCTTGTGACCTGGTTGTCCCTGCACATGAGAGAGATCTAGTTAAAGGGAGGAACCCAAGAACTTGTAAACTTGGGTAAGTGTGGCTTTGAGCCAATAGCATCAGTATGCTTGCATTCAATGGATCCTAAGATGATGCTTTGAGAGATGGAAGCAGTGGACTTGGCTTTCCATTTTTGAGGAAGTGATTTTCCAGACCCTTTTACTTTATCAGCGGCTGATGTGGCTTTTGGTGCTGATGGCTTTGGCTGATCAGCAGCAAACTTGGTTGCTGCTGATGGCTTGTTCTTGGGCTTCTTTAACTTTACATGATCAACATCATTTTTGCTGGCTGCTGATGGTTTTCCAGACCCTTTTACTCTATCAACGGCTGATGTGGCTTTTGGTGCTGATGGCTTTGGCTGATCAGCAGCAAACTTGGTTGCTGCTGACGGCTTGTTCTTGGGCTTCTTTAACTTTACATGATCAGCAACATTTTTGCTGGCTGTTGATGGTTCAACAGATACATGCTTCTCCTGTTTTACCTTTCTATTAAAAGTGGGTTTCTCTGTGGGAGTTCTTATATAGATAGGCTTCTGTTTTGGAGTAGCATGAACTGCTATAAAGGCTGGTTGAAAAATCTGGCTAAAAGGATTGAATTTACAATCAGCAGCAAAGTCGTCTGATTCACCACATATGATGGTAGTATTGTTGAGGTTTTTGAAGCTGCTTTCTTGGATGAGAGAGAGACTTTCTGAGTTGAGTTGTTTTGGCTTCATAGCTTCTTACCTTCTTGTTTTTGTTTGTCTTCTCAAACGCATTTTGCTTGAGGTTTCTTTGCTGCTAAAGGTAGTAGAAGCATGTGTTTGCAGTGTGATTGTATTTGCCACAGACAAAACATGATTTAGCTGATTTATCTCTTTGAAAGTATACATAATCTTTTCTTTTGAGTAGATCTTTGAAATTCGAGGGATGAGCTTTGTTGTGTTCAAAAGTGGCTTCCACCAATGTTTTCTGAACATATGGAGGTCTCTCTCCAGGTGCATGACAAATGTCAAACACCTTCCTAGGTTGATTAGATTTTGATTGAGGAATGGTGGAGGTTGAAGATTATCCCTGTTCAACTTTTAACTTTCTTCCTTCAGGAGGATAGCTAATTTTGATTTGTTTGGTGGGAGGAGTTACTGGTATAGAGGGAATAAAGGGACTTGGACCATTGGTTTGGATTACTTTACCAAATTTGGTGGTTTTGAGAATTACTTCATTGGTAGGGAGTAATGGAGCTTCACTTGTTTGAGTGGATTCTGAGCATGTGGAATCAGATTCAGAGGGGGTATTGCAGTCTTACACAGATGATTCTTCCTTGGAAGGATCAAGGTTTCGGTTTGAATGGTCAAGATTTGTGAGATTGAAGTTTGGTTCATGGATGGTTACATAGTCAGTTGGTGGGGGGACGGTGTTGTAGGGCTTTTCAGCTTGAAACCCAAGGCAAGCAGTCACCTTTTCATGAATTTGAGCATCCAAAAGTCTTTGCAACTTTTTGGATGTAAACTCATATTTGTCAACATGAACTTTTTGGTCTACCAACTCAGCTCTTGTAGCTTTTAACTTAACCAATAGATCATCAATCTGAGTTTCAAGATTTGTTTGTTCATGTTTTAGTGATGAAATCTCTTTCTTTAGGCAGTTAATCTTTTCTTTATAACTGTTTTCAACCTTTTTAAATTCAGATTTCATTTGGTGAAACTCTTCATTTTGATCTATAAGGTTTTGGTTATGTTTCATGTATCCTAGAACTTTATCAATGCAAGCTTGAGTACAAAGATGTTCATATACCTGAGGTGGTATCTCTGTTGTGTCTGCCATGAGTGCTTGGTTGTTGGCAGGAAGATCTTCATACTGGAAGCTCCAATCAAAATCAGCTATTCCAACAGCTGCAAAGGCTGCAGTTTGAGCAGGAGTGGTGTTGCCTTGACTTGTTTGACCATGATGGTGTGTCTAGGTTGTGCCACAGCTGGGTTTGCCTTTGGTGCCTTGCATTCTCTGGCAAAGTGACCAAGTTGGCTACAATCGTAACATCTTAGCTTGCTCTTGTCTAAGCCAACTCTAGTGTTAGAGTTGTTGCTTGGAATTGGTCTTCCAGTCCTAGAGTAGAACCGTTTTGCTCTGAGAGAAAGCATGGCATAGGAGTGTTGTATGTCCATTTCTTCTAAGTCATCTGGATGAAAGTATTCTAGGACTTCTTTGATGAAGGACATGTTGCTAGAATTTTCGGAGACAAAGGCAGCGGAGTTTGGTTGAGGTGGAGCTTCAAGAAGAAATGGTGAGTTGTTTGTTTGTGAGTTAGGAGTCTGAGGGTGGGTGACAATAGGAGGATAATAGTTACTAGAACTGGGAGCTGAGTGGTCAAAGTGTAGTGCATATGAAGTGGTGGTTGTTGATGAAGGTGTTGAATGACCTGAGCTTCTTTCTTTGGCTTGAATCATTTCTAATTCATATGTCTTTAGCATGCCATACAGCTTAGTCATTTTTAGAGTTTTCAAGTTTTCAGTTCTTCTAATTGACACTGTATAGAGTGTCTAGCAGCTTGGAAGAGATCTGATAAACTTTTTGAGAATGTCTTCATTCTCCAGCTTCACTTTAGAGCACTGTAGCTCTCCTACCAAATAGGTGTACCTGTTGAATAAAATAGTAAGAGACTCACCTTCCTTCCAGACAAAGTTCTCATATTGTTGCTTCATAATGTCTCCTCTATTCTCCTTCACCTCCTCAGAACCGACAAACATCTTCTCAAGAGCTTCCCATAGCTCCTTAGCAGTCTTGTATTCTCTGAAGTTATGGAAAACTTCGTTTGGCAAGCACAACTGAATGGCTCCCAAAGCTTTGAAATCTACCTCCATCTTCTTGATGTCTTCCTGTGAGTACTTTGAGGCTTTTTTAGGGACTGATGGACCCCCGGAATCAGCAGAAGCCACCATAGGCACATATGGACCATTAACTATGGATCTCCACATTCCATATTCTTGGTAGCAGAAGAAACTTTCCATTCTTTTCTTCCACATATCATAATCTTCTCCAGACACCGGTCTTGGTGCTTTGTGAAAGCTTCCAACATCATCAAATCCAGTATTCTGTGCCATACTATGGATAGATGGTTCAGCAGCAAAGAGATAACATAACCAGATAGTGATTAAACAAGTGTTAGTTTGTCTAATCTGAGAGCCAAAGCCCTGATACCACTTGTAGGATCGGCGTTTACAAGATGATTCTGTTCTTAGTTGAGATTGGCGGAAACAATAACAATTAATCAATGTAAACAAGAAAACAAGGATAATACTGATAAATGCAACGTGTATTAATCTTCAATGTTTACAAGTTTACAAAGAAAGCTCTAAGGAAGCACACATTGTAAAATGAAAAGATACAATACATATAAAGGAACTTAGAATCAAGACAGACCCTTGATTCTAAGGATTAGTCAAACACAAGCCGTTGATATTTAACAGTTACAAGTTACACTACTATTGGTAGACAACTAAAAGACAAGTAGCTAAAAGACAACTGCAGTGAAAAGACTTCTGCACTGAAAAGACAACAACAAAAGTAAGGTCTTCTTAGAAATCATTGTAGGACAGATCAGAATAGATCATTGTCTTTTGTCATCTGCACCAATAACATTCTTTCTGCTAATAGGTGTGTCAGTGTTACAGCAGAGGTGTAAGTGGCAAAGTCAAAGCTGCTGATGAGTTGCCTATCAGCAGCATCAAATGTTTGATGCTGCTGAGAAGCCTATTAGCAGCAACTTTGAACTTCAGCAGATAAGGCTATCAGCAGGAAACTTGTTCATCAGCAGGAGAACACAACTATCTGCAGCACTTAGCCTTATCTGCAGCAACTTGTAAGTCAGCAGCAAAATTGTGGAGTCCGCAGCAATCTTACTTAAAGAATTTTGTAGCCATCAATCTTTATCTCTACAATCTTTTATTTGAGTAACTTTCTCAGTCATTTCCAGGACTATTTCAGGTCTGGATAACTGATTTTCTCCTATTTCGGAGCAACAGATCGGAGTTCGACATTTACGATCGTATAAGGCTTCAAAAGGAGCGGCCTGTATACTCTTATGATAGCTATTATTGTAGGAGAATTCCATTATAGGTAAGTGATCATCCCAACATCCTCCAAGATCAATAACACAAGCCCTTAACAAGTCTTCAAGGGTTTGAATGGTTCTTTCACTCTGTCCGTCCGTTTGAGGATGGTAGGCAGTGCTAAGATTCAATTTTGTACCTAGAGGTTTTTGGAAACTTCGCAAGAATTGAGAAGTAAATCTACTATCTCTATCTGACACAATAGATAGTGGCACACCGTGTAATGATACGATTTCATTAACGTATAATTATGTCAGCTTATCCATGCTGAATGTTTCTTTCATAGGAAGAAAATGAGCTGACTTAGTAAGTCTATCAACGATAACCCAGATTGTATCATTTCCACGACTGGTTCGAGGAAGTTTAGTAATGAAATTCATGGTTATCATTTCCCATTTCCATACAGGAATTTCAAGTTGCTGTAACAAGCTAGACGGCTTTTGATGTTCAGCTTTAACTTGAGAACATGTTAAACATTTTGCAACATAGATAGCGATATGTTTCTTCATTCCTATCCACCAATATTTGGCTTTTATGTTTTTGTACATTTTATCGTTTCCAGGATGCATGGTGTGTTTAGATTTGTGGGCTTCTTCAAGAATTTCTTCACGTACGTTTCCATAGATAGGAACCCAAATTCTTTTATTCATTCTAAGAATGCATCATCACCCTTGACCAAATGGTCGATCATTCCTCCCAATCCTTCCTTCTCAAGGTTAGGTTCTTGCAAAGCAAGTTTATGAGATTCCTTAATACGAGTGATAAGATCGATTTGGAGATCGAGTCTTAAAGCACTAACTTGTTTAGGTTTCTCATGTTCTTTTCTACTTAAGGCGTCATCTACAACATTAGCTTTTCCTTCATGATAACAGATTTCAAAATCGTAATCATTTAGGACTTCCATCCAACGTCTTTGCCTCATATTTACTTCTTTATGACTGAGTATGTACTTTTGGTATGATCAGTGAATACGGTGAATATGACTCCATATAGATAGTGCCTCTATAATTTCAATGCGAAGATTATGGCGCCCAATTCTAAATCATGAGTTGTATAATTCTTTTCGTGAGTTTTCAATTGACGGGAAGCATAAGCAATAACTTTGCTTCCTTGCATTAACACACAACCAAAGCTGGTGTGTGAAGCTTCACAGTATACTAAAAATCCTTCGTTTCCATATGGTAAATCCAGTATGCGTGCTTGTGTTAGTTTCTGTTTTAGAGTCTCAAAAGCTTCGGATTGCTTAGGTCCCCATTCATACTTAACTGATTTGCGAGTCAGAGAAGTTAATGGAACAGCAATTCGAGAAAAATCTTGGATAAATATTCGATAGTAATCAACCAATCGGAGGAAACTACAGATTTCTGTTGGATACTTCAGGATTTCCCATTTAGATATAGCCTCATTTTTAACCAGGTCAACTTTGATACCATTAGTGTTAATGACATGTCCAAGGAATTGAACTTCTGATAACCAGAACTCGTATTTTAAGAATTTAGCATAAAGCTTTTCGTTTCTCAAGAGTTCAAGCAAGATTTTCAAATGATTAGCATGATCTTCCTTACTTTTGTAGTAGATATGGATATCGTCAATAAATACGATAATGAATTTGTCCAAGTAAGGTTTGCAAATTCGATTCATCATATCCATGAAAGGTGCTGGTGCAATAGTAAGTCCAAACGGCATTACCGTGAACTTATAATGTCCATACCGATTTCTGAAGGCAGTTTTGGGAATATCTTCTTCCTAGACTTTCAATAGATGACAGCAAGAATGAAGGTCGATTTTTGAAAAGCATCAAGCTCCCTTGAGTTGATCAAAGAGATCATCGATTCTGGGGAGTGGATAACGGTTCTTAATTGTCACACCCCCAAATTCATTTACTTAGTGAATAAATAAACAAATTAAGGTCGCAACGATTGGTAGCATTACACAACAGCGGAAGTTAAAGTAAAGACTTTTGAATATTGAACACCATTACAAATACTATAATAAACTTGTACATTGTCCTAGAACCATGTATAGGTGAAAGCCATCTTGAAGTTTGACGATCATACTCCTTCGGCTTCTAGGGTTTAATCCAAAAGGCTAACCTATTCCAACCATGCCATGACTATGAATTACCTGAAAAACATACTTAAAAATGTCAACACAAAGGTTGGTGAGTTCACAGGTTTGATTGTTGCAATGTAAAGTGATTTTCCTTGAAAACAATGATATTGTGTACATGGCCATGACATGAAACTGTTTTCCTTGAAAACATTTAAAATATGTACACGGGTTTAATGTAAGGTTGTTTTCCTCGAAAACATGTGATGACTTCATAGTCATAAAACGAGTAGTTTTCCCAATGAAAACATGTGATGACTTCATAGTCATAAAACGAGTAGTTTTCCCAATGAAAACATGTGATGACTTCATAGTCATAAAACGAGTAGTTTTTCCAATGAAAACATGTGATGACTTCATAGTCATAAAACGAGTAGTTTTCCCAATGAAAACATGTGATGACTTCATAGTCATAAAACGAGTAGTTTTCCCAATGAAAACATGTGATGACTTCATAGTCATAAAACGAGTAGTTTTCCCAATGAAAACATGTGATGACTTCATAGTAATAAAACGAGTAGTTTTCCCAGTGAAAACATGTGATGACTTCATAGTCATAAAACGAGTAGTTTTCCCAGTGAAAACATGTGATGACTTCATAGTCATAAAACGAGTAGTTTTCCCAGTGAAAACATGTGATGACTTCATTGTCATAAAACGAGTAGTTTTCCCAGTGAAAACATGTGATGACTTCATAGTCATAAAACGAGTAGTTTTCCCAATGAAAACATGTGATGACTTCATAGTCATAAAATAAGTCATTTTTCCTGAAAACATTGATACTGTGTACATGGCCATAATATGAAACTGTTTTCCTTGAAAACATTGATAAAAACATTTCCACGTAAACGAATGGCAAAACCAGCGGTGTATAAGTGATTGGCAGATCCATCTGCACGAAAACGTTTCAATGAATATGATAAACAAAACAAGTAATGTTGACCCATTTGTAGACTAGCTAGGAATACAAATAATATGTACATACATGAGGCATAACCAAACCAAGACCAGGTGTTTTGCCCCTCGCTCGTACCTCACGAGCAATGATTGAACACTATGCGGTCATTTGGCCAGAGGGACCCATGGTTAGCGCGACTAACCATGACCGGGGGTGTCAATCCCAATAGTACTATCCATAGAATCCCAGGCTATCCTTAGCTAATGGTTATAAAATATGATGGTCAGGGGACTTTACGAGCTCCAATCGTGTTCACTCATGCAAACATAAAGGTCGGGTCTTGTTTTCTTGTTACCATATGAAAATGTTTATAAGTATGTGTTCCATGTTTTCTAAGATGTATCAAGTAATGATGTTTCGTGTTTTCAAACGTGTTATGGAAGTATGTTTCTCCCCCGATGTTTCTAAAACATTAAAAGTTAAAAGGGGACAGTGAACTCACCTCAAGTCCAGCAAATGCGATCACAAGCTCAACTGACAACAAGTGAGCGCAACGATCCTAAACGGTTCCTATTGTTCAAACAAGTGTTGTCAATATCAACAACAATATAACTAGGATCGTGCCCTAACATTATGGTTTCAAATCTAAACCCAACCCATGTTGAGGACATCTAAGTTGTAGAAACCAAATTCTTTATTTTTAACGAAAATTAGGCAGAGTCCCGTTTGTTTTTGGCTAAACCCGACAATATCCAATTGTCCAATTACAACACCAACTTACACCAATAATCCAATAAACCGCACTTTGGATCCTAATACTAAAGTCATACTTCAATTCGACAATTATTTGATAAATATATAAAAACTATATCATTATAATACAACTTAACGTGCCCGAAAAACGTTCTCAAAAGACGTCCCCGACAAAATTTATAGGTCCCGTGCTACTACCTGACAATAGATATATAAGTGTTTCGGGTCATACCTTAGCCTACAAGCCGTTCTAAGCGGTTTTGTACGAAAAGCTGAGCACGACGCGAGAAGAAACTTGTTTCGCTCATAACTTGATCATACGAACTCCGATTGAGGTGATTCAAGCGGCCATGAACTCGTCTCGCCAAGCCCCACCAGCGTCGCCGGTCTCCGCCGCCGGCCGCCGCCGCCGCCATCGCCGGAAAACCGGACAGTGACCGGATTTGGTGGTTTTGGCCGGAAAGCTTCACTTTTTCGACCCAAACTTCTTCGTATGCGTAGATCGGACCTTTAGGAACCCTTTTCTAGCAAAAGCCCCATTTGTCGAGGTCGCCGGAAAAGTGTTTTTGGCCTGAATCTCCACCACCGTCGCGATCCAGTGCAAACCACCACCACCATTGGACTCAGGACGTCGAGATCTATCAGATGAGGTGGTGCACTTGCCGCCACTCGCCGGTCCGCTGTGATCCGCCGCTGTGCGCCGCCGACTGCTCGGCCGGACTCCGCCTCCGTCATGCTCGCCACCACCAGACTCGCCGCCATCGTGGTCGTCGCCGGTAGTGCCGCCGCGGTGGAGCCGGCCACCGGCCTTTCTCTCTCTCTGTGGTGGTTTCTCTCTCTAGACACACACATGGTGTGTGTTTGAAATGGGTGAAATTGAGGAAAAAGATGAGAAGATTTTATATATATATCTAGCGTTTTAAGTGGGTAGGCTACCTACCAGTAACGCGTGTCAAACCCAAAATATCGTCATGCATTTAGTTCCTGATTAATATTTGTCGTTCATAATATAAATATTAATACTAAAATAAATATTCAAATAATTTATTTTGTTAGCTTATTACCGGAGAATATTCGAGTCGGTATTAGCTGGCAACGCGTGTGTGAGTCTGTTCGTCGGATTTATCGTTTCACTCTCCGGTTATTAATAACATTTTTATTATAAACAAATATTTATAATATTTGTCGTATCGGTAATAACCGTACCGCTATCGTTAGTTTTACGAGGATCTAACGTGATTTAACATTCGTATACACGTACTATACGTGTATTTATCCGAACAGTCTTTTCAAATGAATATTAATACTTAATATTAATAATTCATTAATTCATTTAATCGTTCTGTCGAATACCCGGTAAAAACCGTTGTTTAACACGTTTAACGTTTAGAATTTCTGAACCGCGTACGTTCTTATATCTTTTCTTAAATTCTCAGAATCGCGTAACGAGTCATTAAATGAAATCGTGTGACTAATATGATATTCGGATTGTGTAAATTTGGATTTCTAACGGGCTTGGATCCTTACCGGGCCTCAAATGGACTTGACTTCCTATTGGGCCTTATTGGGCCTAGTTGGGTTTTAGCCCAACAACTGGGTTTTGGATTCTGAAATTTTGCAGGTGTCACATTCTCCCATCTATAAAGAAATTTCGTCCTCGAAATTTGATATTAACACATGGATTAGGATTTCGTATCCTTTTCCATTTTTGGATTCTTACGAAGAATGTCGACTCATTCCAAATAGCAGTTGGTATACGAAGATAAGGTGGATATCTCACCAATTAACGATATTGGATGTGTACGGATTTGAGATATTCTCTTATCATGTAACAGTATAACGTTACTGTTGAGTATACCTTAAATTCGAATGAGTAGATTTAGGAATTTTTCTTTGAATATATCGTCAAGGGAACGGCGTTGGCTATACCTTGAAGTGATAAACTCATTACTAGAGTCCCATGAACAACGGAATTAAAATCAGTGGGGTCACTTTCATGTAATGAGTAAGTCATCAAGAGAATTGCCTGGTCGATGTGAATTATAATAATGAGTTTTCACTAACCAAGTGAACAACTCACACACCAAAATAAACAATCAAGGATCAGATGACGAAGCATTTCATTATGTGATCATTCTCATCAGAGTGGAACTGTATGATTATTATCATTCATAATGAAAGACAAAAGTGCGTTCATGCACACGGATTTCCGAAAGTATATATAGGTACATACTTCATTATTCATATTCGGGTTTTCTCTCCAGAAAACCAAATCGTGCTAGGATCTAAAAGAAAATTATCACGCATTTGGTAAAGATAGGTCAGATTCTTTAATGAGATGTCCATGTGTTAGTCCAAATCAGGTAATCGACCGTTCATCGCGACGGGTCAACATCCTGGTGCATTCAATCTTCTAGAATGAAAGATTTTAATTTTGACATTTTGTCCGTCAAATCAGTATGTAGGTTAAACTGATTCAATTGAGTTCAAGACAATAATGTCAGTGTATACAATTTCTCACAAAGGAGCTGGAATGGTTTAATGGAACGTCAGTAGTTGTCTAGTTAACGAATTAAACAACTATGATATGGGATAAAATTTTACGGAGACATGATCTCCTGGGATTGATCCTAGTTTTTATCAAATTCCATTACTGATATCATTATCACGTATGTTATCCGTAATTTGATTTAGATTGAAATCTAAACGAAACGGATATCGATTAACAAACTCGCCACAATAAATTCTCGTAGTCTCATTGAATCATCTAGATTTTTTTTTTTTTTTTAAATGAGATGAAGGTGAATCTAGATGAAGAAGAAAGAGAATATCAAAGTATTTGAGAATATTTTAGTTGGCTAGGCTCAACAGATACTAAAGATTAATAATCTTTATGGGATTCAAGGAGAAGTGAGAATGGCTCTCAAACAGTTGCTAAGTGTTAGTGACATAGTTTCATTTATTCGTTTTCTAACTGCATATCCATCACCTTCTTGTACTCGGATAGTAGTGACAGAATTCATAAACGAAACGTTATGATTGTTCCCTTATACTCCACGAAGGCATTTTCTGGGACTTAAAGTTATACTCTCATATTAGGTTCTGTGCCATATGAGATTTTTCCATCAACATTGGTCACAACGGATTAAAGGTTTCAAGATTTCTCGTATGGTTTCACTGGCGAAGTTTTAGTTTAATACCTCATTACCATCGTTTGCACTGCACTTCTAATGTAGTCTGGTATTTAGGCTGTAATATCTTGATTTGTGAACTCATGACCTGACTATCATGTCCACGAAATAGATAAGTCTTAAGAAGTTCTATGTTTGCTTGGAAAAGTCGCGGTTCGTCTAGATGAGAAGGTAAACAGTCGCATCATGGAAGTAGCCTCATAAGAATGGTGTTTCCCCGAAACTGATTCAGCGCTTGCTAACCCACTAAATTGGTAGACTGCGATGTGAAATCATGGTTTGTCTGATCAAAGGCTTGACTTCTCATTAAGCGGATGTCAGGAAATAGACGACAGTCAAGTAAAACTTCCGGAATTGATTCGTCCTTTGTTCATCTTCCTGGTAGCGTACACAGAATTAAATCCTCGGATTTCGACTTAGGTTCTTTATTTCCTGTCAAGTTGGTCGGAATGGATCACGGAGTTTCAGAATTTGCTAACAACTGATACTACAGTTTGTCTGCAACTTCCCTGGCATTCGAATGGTATTGTCACGACTTACCAGTACGTATTTCACTCATATCGGTTATAGCCTTTAAGTCCCTAGTCCAAGGGTTTAAGCTATAAAATTGAGGTAATGAGTGTTAAATGTCAAAGCTTTGTATTTTAACTGAGTCTATTTCAAGAGATCATTTCTTAACAATAGATGCTCTATAGCTTCCCAATTATAGAAAACTAGGAGTGAAAGATGCGGTCACACCTCTCTTCTAGGTTAAAATCTGGGATCCATCCAACAAGATGAACTTTGGGGAGGTGCGAGTACAAAAGAGTAATGAATTATTCTTCTCAACTCTTTGTGGACAGTGGCCTGTAGTGAATAGCTCGAGCTTACGTCCCTTATGCATATCATGAACTATTGAGATTAGCATGAAATTCCGCATTTGGGACTCCTTTAAGAGTTTTACATGTCGTTTTCCTGGTAGTGCGACAATAGTCATTAGTCCACACTTAGGTTTCTTTGTCATTCGCTTGAGCATCAACCCCGGCTTATCCATTACCGAGAGAATAGTCAGACTTAAAGGTATATTGAATGTCAATGGCTGCGAGAGCAATCATGTGAGACCGATATTCTGAAATGTCCGATTACCTACTTGTCTCATGTCAAGCTTCCACCATATCCATAGGTGTCATGTGTATGCGGGTCAGAATAATATTCTGCCCCATTACTGAAGTTAGTCCATAACACTCTTGGCGTAACTTTCAAGCAATTGTGAGATTGAACTGTATGATGGATCCTGAGATTACGCTATAATCTCCCAATAATTGTGCAATTATTGTAAGTGTTAGTTGTGGTAACGCTCAATTTGAAGCATTCCTGACAAGTAGAATCTCAAAGAATGAATGTGCGAATTCCTTCATCGTTCAGGATTTACTAAGGATTGGTTAAATTCAATTTGAATTTCTCTCGTTCCTCCAAAACTAGTAAAATGCTTTGTGAGCACCTAATTGAGAAGTCTGATTTGTTAAAATCAGTTGACTGAGAACATGGATTGATCATTAGCTTGGACAGCAAGACTTACTACAGTTCCCATGCACTGCAAATTATGATTACGTGTGCACCCGTAATAATAATTTGCCTTGCCTGATCCCTATAGTGTTTCTCCTATCCCTAGCTTTTAATCAAAAGGGATTTGAAATAATCGTTAGATTGTGTTTGCACATTTGTACAGGAGTGTGTGTTGTTTTATCGGATTACTCTTCATTATGTGTACCAATACTCCTGAATCTGTCGAATTTGTATGTTGTCGGATGAGGCTAATGGTAGAGAGGCACCACCAGTGTCTCTTAAAATAAAATGTGTATGGTGAAATTCAGGCATTATGTGTTGGGCAGAGATCCTCAAACGAGTGTCGAGCAACTCGTGCTCCAAGTCTGTATATATGCATGGATCCACATGATCCTGATGTATGTCTGGGTCTCCTGACCCTTGGAGTTCTCTCCCACTTAGTCCTGCTTATCCACCTTGAATTCCCTTCTGTCTGGGCAATCCTGTCTGCCATATCTCATGGCGAGAGTCTAGGAATCCGATCCGACAACTTATGAAGGAGAGTATTTATACCGCAAATACGTTAAAAAGATATTTGCCTCCATGGCTGGAGTAGTTGTGGTGCAGGTATAGGTACAGATTCTGGCACGGGTTCAACCTGTTATGATACCAAGATCGGTAACTGACGATCGCTGCCGTCGTTGTCCAAGCTCAGCTCGTAACTCGATCTTCTAAGGTTGAAGTATGCTGAGTACCCGTTATTCTTGACTCGAAATCCGAACAGTAACATGTCGTAGATGTTTATTATTTCCATATTGTTATATATGTTTAAGTGTTCATTACATGTGCCATGTAATTGTATTAGTATAGCTATGTTACCCTAGTGTAACTTCATACACTAATAGTCTACACAAATCGTTCGGCAACGGTTGGAATTTCTTTACTCAAGTCTTGGGTGTTCTTAGTGTGATGCAAGTCTTAGAAATCTTGGTCCCTAAATGAGTCCGGTTAGAGCCTAGGTATCACTAAGGAAACCTAATTCGCTAAAACCATTGGCTCTGATACCAATCTGTCACACCCCCAAATTCATTTACTTAGTGAATAAATAAACAAATTAAGGTCGCAACGATTGGTAGCATTACACAACAGCGGAAGTTAAAGTAAAGACTTCTGAATATTGAACACCATTACAAATACTATAATAAACTTGTACATTGTCCTAGAACCATGTATAGGTGAAAGCCATCTTGAAGTTTGACGATCATACTCCTTCGGCTTCTAGGGTTTAATCCAAAAGGCTAACCTATTCCAACCATGCCATGACTATGAATTACCTGAAAAACATACTTAAAAATGTCAACACAAAGGTTGGTGAGTTCACAGGTTTGATTGTTGCAATGTAAAGTGATTTTCCTTGAAAACAATGATATTGTGTACATGGCCATGACATGAAACTGTTTTCCTTGAAAACATTTAAAATATGTACACGGGTTTAATGTAAGGTTGTTTTCCTTGAAAACATGTGATGACTTCATAGTCATAAAACGAGTAGTTTTCCCAATGAAAACATGTGATGACTTCATAGTCATAAAACGAGTAGTTTTCCCAATGAAAACATGTGATGACTTCATAGTCATAAAACGAGTAGTTTTTCCAATGAAAACATGTGATGACTTCATAGTCATAAAACGAGTAGTTTTCCCAATGAAAACATGTGATGACTTCATAGTCATAAAACGAGTAGTTTTCCCAATGAAAACATGTGATGACTTCATAGTCATAAAACGAGTAGTTTTCCCAATGAAAACATGTGACGACTTCATAGTCATAAAACGAGTAGTTTTCCCAATGAAAACATGTGAGGACTTCATAGTCATAAAACGAGTAGTTTTCCCAATGAAAACATGTGATGACTTCATAGTCATAAAACGAGTAGTTTTTCCAATGAAAACATGTGATGACTTCATAGTCATAAAACGAGTAGTTTTCCCAATGAAAACATGTGATGACTTCATAGTCATAAAACGAGTAGTTTTCCCAATGAAAACATGTGATGACTTCATAGTCATAAAACGAGTAGTTTTCCCAATGAAAACATGTGATGACTTCATAGTCATAAAACGAGTAGTTTTCCCAGTGAAAACATGTGATGACTTCATAGTCATAAAACGAGTAGTTTTCCCAGTGAAAACATGTGATGACTTCATAGTCATAAAACGAGTAGTTTTCCCAATGAAAACATGTGATGACTTCATAGTCATAAAATAAGTCATTTTTCCTGAAAACATTGATACTGTGTACATGGCCATAATATGAAACTGTTTTCCTTGAAAACATTGATAAAAACATTTCCACGTAAACGAATGGCAAAACCATCGGTGTATAAGTGATTGGCAGATCCATCTGCACGAAAACGTTTCAATGAATATGATAAACAAAACAAGTAATGTTGACCCATTTGTAGACTAGCTAGGAATACAAATAATATGTACATACAGAATTATCTCCAGACCTCTGCAATCTTAAAGTATTAGTACTTATCTTATTTTGGTAAAGACTTAGATACTAAGGACAGTATCTTTATCTTAACTAAAGCTCTACAAGGATGGTTATCTTTCCAGAGTAGTAACTCCAACATATATGTTCCCAGGTAAGAGCGACGGGTCTAGGAGAGATTTATACACCGCTCTTTCTTTAGACAGAACACTTCCGTTTGTCAGATAACTACATACCGGTCAGAAGGTTACCTTGTTTTCTTATCTTAATTTTTAAGTAATAGACAAACTTATGGTTAAAGCCTAGATACCAAATCCAAGTATCTAATTCGCTAAAACTTGTGGCTCTGATACCAACCTGTCACACCCCGCCCCAGGCACCCCCTGGACGTGTGCGAGCCCGATTGGTATCACGTTTGAACTTTGATTTCAGAGTTTTTATAAATACAGCGGAAGTCTCTTTCAACCTCAAGGGTTGCATTTGTAAATATCAAAACTCAGTTGTAAGATAAAAGTTTTATATTTACTTTATAAACATAGGGATTTAAATACCCTTTTCGTTTTGATTACAAAACAGAGTTGAAATCAAATATATCTACAGCCACCGGAAATAGTACTATCCAGGATTGATCAATCCCCTGGTCCTATCTCTTTTTTTCTTTTCTTTAGGATTTTCTATACACGAGGCCTGAGAATCCAACGTGCAAGTTTATCCTTTTCATAGGTTAGATTTGATGTCTGCCTCTCACATTTTCTTTGGGTCAGATCTGTTGTCTGCCCATACCCCATTCTTATTTCAGTTTATTCATTTCCTGAAAAGTTTTTGAAAATAAAACGTCAGCGGGAACGCCAGTGAATACAATTATCTTCACATTAAAAACATTTGGCACAAATAAGTATTAATTTCATAATCATAACTTTATTTTCAATCCACACATTCAGCAGGCCCGTCCTGTTCAATCGCACCACAATATACACTGGTGTCATATCTTATAACAATGGACATGTTTTCCTCCGAAGTTGTTATAAGGCAAGTACCAGACGCAATCCGGGAATTTCACCCGAGACTCGTGTATCCCTTGCAAGTTTTACGCATTCCTATGGCCTGAATGCTTTGTTCGTCGAACAATGTTGAGCATTATTTCCTTAACCTTTATTTGGCTATTTTCGTAAATAAAATGTTTTTCACAAGTTTTTCAGAGAGATAAAGTATTCACCTTGGTTTATAGGAATGAGCATCTAAGTTGAAAGCTTATAGACTATCTTCTTAACTCGATTTTTCTAGCATCTTGACCTTTCTACGAGCGTTTCTTCCTACACCGGGCACTACAATGAGTGGGAGTTGGACCGGGATCGTCGGGAGTGGGCTATGGAAGCTCTGGGATAAGAAATGATAGAGAAGATCGAGTATGGGATGAGAGAATGGACTGAACTCGATCAACTATCTATAGGGCAACTTCTGAACCTGTGACGGACCGTTACGGGTGGTGACGTTCTGTCACCAGATTAAGGTTCACGAGTCATCAGACAGGTGACGCCCTCTGGTCATTTTGTGTCGTGATGTACTGTTACCAGGCGTGACGGTCCGTTACGGAGTTGATACGTGGTGCACCAAGGTGAACCTGGGGCCGTGACGGATCGTTACCAGTCATGACAGTCCGTTATAGGGTTTCCACGCGTCAAATTTTAAAGATGAGTCACTGGACATGTGGCACGTCATCAGGTTTCGTGTATCCAGCTTGTCACTGTCCGTTACCGTTGAATTTTTATGTTTTTCACTTTTGAACCTTGATCTATAGGTTAATTACACTTGTAGTCCTTGTGGTTTGTACCTTAGTCCAATCTTCGACATTTTCGTGGCAGGTGTTACAATCTTATTCCTGAGCCTATACCCATTTCTGTTCTTCGTATTGATGGGAGTGAGATTGAGTCACCCCCTAGGTCTAGGCTGGGCCATAAGAGAACCCGAGCGTTGAGTGATTCATGTGATCTAAGGGTAGTGCAAACCCCAAGTGTGGGAAATTTAGGGGTAACATCTTGTTGGGATATTTGAATCGGTTTACATATGGACCGGGTAGATTTAAGTTGTGGTGGAAGGATCTAATTGATAAATGTAATAATGGTTCAATGCTTGTTAGTGATTTGGTGCTGAAGAGAGCTTGTAACATCCTGGTTTTTATAGAACCAATGGGATTAATGCATATATGTGTATATGTTGTAACATGTGTGGAAGGATTGCTACGAGTTAGTAACGAGACCTAACAAAAGTGTAGTATCGGGTTTCTTTTTATATAAATAAACCAAGAAGGGGCGGTGAGTAAATAACGAGGCTTAGAGGGGTTTTTATTAAAATCTCAAGTCGGGCCACATGCGCACAAGGGCCGAAGCGCGATCCACGGATGGTGAACCCTTTAGGTTCATGGCACAATGGGGGAACCCCATTCGTGTTCTTACGGCTGTCGAGAGAAGGAAGGAGGGGGGCGAGCCGTTCTTCGCGTCTCGAGATCGGTCTAAGGTATTTTCGTGATCCCCAATCCTTTGTTTACGTGTTTTAACCCTCGGATAGTCGTGGTAAACGTTTTTACGATTCTAGGATTTTGAAAGAGACGAGCTTTTGAGAGAGACGAATTTCTTGGTAATTCGATTCACATGAGTCACACGAATCGGAGGTATAATATCAAAAACCTTTATGTTTAATCGTAGTTTATCATTTGGATCGAGTGTTTGACGAGTTGGGAGTTGGCCGAACCCGGTAGGGTGGCCGATGGGTTGACGTGAGACCCCAGCACGACGGGGGAAGGCTTCCACGCCGGGTCACGCGGTTGTGGTGGCTTCGGAAGACCAAGTTAGCAGTAGGGAGAGGCTGCGACGGCTCGGTGGGGATGACGACGGCACGATGGAGTCGTGGAAAGCACGTGGCATCGTTGGCCGAAGGCCGTTAGGGCTGCAGACAGTGGCCGAAGGCCGTTGGGGCTGGAGACGGAGGGAACCGGTTGGGTTTTGCTGGTAGCCATAAGAGGAGCCGGGGATAGCCGATATGTGTTCGGTGACCGCCTTGATCGTATACGGGTGCATATACGTGCATGGGAGGTTTGCATGGTGATTAGGGTTTTTGCATGGCGTCATGCATATGCATGTGACCATGCGTGATTCCGGGATAGTCGAGTAGGCTAAGGATTAGCATCGGGTCGTATATTGACTCATGTATTGTGTGTATTATAGGTGCTAGGTCGAAAGGCGAGCACGGGGAGTTAGTGAGTTCTAAGAATCAAAGTGTGTCGAGCAAAGGTGAGTTTCTATCGCCCACTTTTAAATGTTTTATTGTTTTGGGCATGAGTACATGTGAAACGTGATTTTAGTGAGTTGCATGCATAGACGATGCTTTTGGTGACGATATATATATATTGTTAAATAATCGTTATGCTTCCACGTGTGTATGAGTTTTGTTCCACGTACTTAAACGTGGTGGGAGATCAAGCGTAAGCTTGATATTGTGTTGGCGTTAGTCAACGGGATATTGGGTCTGACGTTAGTCAGGCGGGAGATCGAGCGTAAGCTTGATATTGTGTTGACATTGGTCAACGGGTTATTGTGTCTGACGGAAGTCAGGTGGGAGATCGTGTTTACTTGTGTCTTCGGACCAGACAACATGGTATACTTGTATGTCAATAAATAAAACTGTTTGAATTGTTGAGAAAGTATTATGAGTAAACCTTTGAGATGGAAACCATTTTTATAACGTTTTGGGATTTTATATTCCCTAAAGAACTACTATAGAACTCACTCAGCGTAGCTAACTTTTAAGTATGTATTTAAGGTAAAGAGAAGGTGTGAGCTGGCGGCTTCTGGATTGCATTTGGATACCGGGGGACATTATCTATTATTTGTTTCGTTGAGACATTTTGATATTAGTACTTGATTTGAATTATGTTTGGGTCGGGTCGTTGACCTTTGTTGACTATTTGATTTCCGCTACATTGAATTGAGTTAAATTTGATGTCTATGACTACTTAGCTTGCGTTTCAGCCAACAAGTAGGGTTCTCGAGTTTGGGGCCTTACAAGTTGATATCAGAGCGGTGGTTTAAATAATCTAGGCATCTTCGATGCCTAGACTTAGACTGAGAATGGGACCAATCAGTGGGAATGTCATCATGTGTAACCCAAAGCCAGAAGCGCCAGGTATGAGTTTGTTAATGTGTCCTGTTACTAGGCTAAGACAGGGGCATTATGCCATGATGCAGTATAGGGAGGGTTTAAAAACTGAAAGGCAAGGTAAGAGGGTAATGGCGATTGGCCACCGTCATTAACTAAATACACTGCTCGTAATGTTTTAAACTGTACCTGAATATTGCTCTGTTTGTTATAATTTTAGTAAGTAGATGGTACCGAAAAGACAAGTTGCTGCTAATGTTAACGCCGAAAGGCGTCGTAGGAATGTTTAGAATGAGGACGGTAATGGAGAGGAGGCGTCGGTTCATACTGAACCATCTATGCATATTGAACCTTTAGTGCACTCTGATCACAATGAGGAGTTCCAGTTCAAACCTGTGGTTCGTGATACGATGAAGAAAGAAATGGTGGATATGATCCACGAGTACTTACCAGACATTGTGAAGGAGGCATTTGAAGAATTAGAGAAGAGAGTTCTTGATGGAGTGAAAGAGAAGAAGAAGCCATCTGGGGGCGGCGGTAACTGTGACTATGGGCACTTCAAGAAGTGCGATCCGCCTAAGTTTGATGGGCGTAAGGATGCGGTGGCTACGTATCACTGGCTTACTGAGATGGAGTCTACCATCTCAATCAGTAAGTGTAGACTGAGCCAGATTGTGAAATTCGTTTCACACTCTTTTGCCGGGGTGGCTCTACAGTGGTGGAGCTCGGTTAAAGAGAGGAAGACTGTTCAAAAATTGAGTGATATGACTTGGGATGATCTGAAGGGGTTAGTGAGGAAGAAGTTCTGTGCTCCAGGGGAGCTAGAGAGGGTTGAGCAAGAGTTTTTGACTCTCAAGGCGGGTAAACTAACACACCGCGAGTACACTTCAAAGTTCATTGAGATGGCACGTCTGGTGCCACGCTTTGCTGGTAATGATGAGCGTTGGAAGAAACTGTATGTAGAGGATTTGCCTGATAAGGTGAGGCATTTGGTCAAGGCTCAGTAACCGCCGAGCTTCGACGAAGCTGTTGAATTAAGCAGAACATTAAATGATGATGTCATGAGTACCGCGTGATCCTAAGTGTTACCAGTGTGGAGGTGTCGGCCATAGGGCGAAAGATTGTAAGACAGGCCAGAGTGCGGGACCAAGCAAGGAAACAATTCCAGTAAAGAAAGTGGATGAGAAGCCTAAGGCGAAGGCGAGAGCCTTCACCATGACTGCAGCTGAAGCGAAGAATGACCCAGACGTGGTCTCAGGTACTTTTCTTATTAACGATGTACCAGCTACTGTTTTGTTTGATTATGGGGCAAGTAAGAGTTTTGTAGCCCCATCTTTCTGTAAGAGTTTACGTAGAACTGCTAGAATGATAGAGAAGCCGTTAAGTGTTGAGACTTCTGTAGGGTCGCCCACCAGGGTGATTGAAGCATTATGTGATTGTTATATCGATCTAGAGGGTCATAGGTTTCCCGCTAGATTATTTATAATCGCTTTGGTAGGTTTTGATGTGGTACTGGGTATGGATTGGTTTGTCGCGTTTGATGCGGATATAGTGTGAAGAAAGAAAATGATAAGGTTGAGATCCTTGGAAGGTATGGTAGTAACGGTGTATGGAGACAGAGAGAACTCTCTACCGAGAGTGATTTCGATGATGAAGGTGGTAAAGTCTTTGAGGCGGGGATGCGGGGCATACCTAGCCTATATCACTAATACTGTAGCAAAGAGTGTAGAATTGTCAGAGGTTCCGGTGGTGCAAGACTTTCCTGATGTTTTCCCTGATGACTTGACGAGAGTACCACCAGAGAGAGAAATCGAATTATAGATTGATTTGCAGCTAGGAGCACAACCGGTTGCTAAAGCGCCAAATCGTTTAGCACCGACATAGATGAAGGAGCTCACGGAGCAACTTTAAGATTTGTTGGATAAGGGTTCATATAACCAAGCATCTCACCATGGGGTGCACCGGTCTTATTTGTGAAGAAGAAGTATGATAGCATGTGTATGTGCATCGACTACCGAGAGCTTAATAAGTTGACGGTTAAGAACAAGTATCCGCTACCATGTATTGATGACTTATTCGATCAACTGCAAGGGGCGAGTTGGTTTTAGCGTATAGATCTGAGGTCGGGGTATCATCAGTTGAAGGTTAGGGAGGTGAATATTTCGAAGACTGCATTTCGGATGGGCATTACGAATTCTTAGTTATGTCCTTTGGGTTAACGAATGCTCCTGCAGCATTCATGGACTTAATGAATCATGTGTGTAGGCCTATGCTGGACAGATCTGTAATTGTGTATATCGACGATATTTTAATCTACTCTAAGAGCGAGGAGGAGCATGGAGAGCATCTACGAGAAGTGTTAGCGACGTTGAGGCGAGAAAAGCTTTACGCTAAATTCTAGAAGTGTGTGTTTTGGCCACGCGAGGTATAGTTTCTGGGTCATGTTATTAACCCAGAAAGGATAATGGTGGATCCTTCCAAGATTGAAGCGGTAGTGAAGTGGAACGCTCCGAAGAATCCAACGAAAGTGCGTAGTTTCTTGGGGTTGGTGGGCTATTATATCAAGTTCATTAAGGACTTCTCCAAGCTAGCAACGCCATTAACTAAATTGACTTGAAAGGGAGTGAAGTATACATGGGGAGCAGATCAAGAAGGCGCGTTTCAAGAACTAAAGAAACGATTAACCGAAGCACCAGTGTTAACATTACCCGAAGGGATGGAAGATTTAGTGGTGTATTCGGATGCATCATATTTGGGTCTAGGTTGCATGTTGATGCAACAGGGTAAAGTATTTGCTTAGGCGTCAAGACAATTAAAGACCCATGAGGCGAATTACCCTACCCATGATTTAGAGTTAGCAGCAGTGGTGTTTGCACTTAAGTTGTGGAGACATTATTTATATGAAATCAAGTGCACGATCTACACAAATCACAAGAGCTTGAAGTACTTATTTGAGCAGAAAGAATTAAATATGAGGCAAAGGAGATGGTTAGAGCTAATTAAAGATTGTGATTATGAAATCCTTTATCACCCTGGTAAAGAAAATGTGGTTGCGGACGCGTTGAGTCTCAAGGAGGAACACGCTCCGCTTAGGGTTAAAGCGTGTCAACTGATAGTAACACCAGATTTTCTGATATTACTAAGGGATGTGAAAGCGGAGGCCTTGCGGGAGGAGAAGTTAAAGGAAGAAAGAATATTCGGGCAGCGTGAATTGTTGACCGAGAATAGTCATGGGGTGTGGGTCAAGAATGACCGTATTTGGATACCAAAGTTTGATGGGATTAGAGAACAAGTGCTCGACGATGCACACAAGTCAAGGTACTCGATACATCCGGGTACGACAAAGATGTACCAGGATATGAAGGGTAACTATTGGTGGCCAGGAATGAAGCTTGATGCGACCCAGTACCTGAGTAAATGTTTGACGTGCCTGCAGGTTAAGGCAGAGCACCAGAAGCCTTATGGTAAAATCCAACCGTTAGAGATTCCACAGTGGAAATGGGAATACATTATGATGGATTTTATTACGAAGTTGCCCAAGATGGCCAAGGGGCACGATACGATTTGGGTAGTAGTAGATCGGTTAATGAAAAGCGCTAATTTTCTACCGATTAGGGAGACATTCTCGTCCAAGAGGTTATCCAAAGTGTTTGTAAATGAGATTGTTTCCAGGCACGAAGTGCCGATTTCTATCGTATCTGACCGAGATATGAGGTTCACGTAAAAGTTTTGGAAGAGATTCAATCAAGCTACAACGACGAGATTACATATTAGCACAACGTATCATCCTCAGACTGATGGACAATCTGAGCGGACGATACAAACATTAGAGGACATGCTTCGTTCGTGTGTGATAGATTTTGGTGGTGCATGGGATAGTCACTTACCGTTGGCGGATTTTCTTATAACAATAGTTATCACGTGACTATTGGAATGCCGCCATACGAGATGTTATATGGGAGAAAGTGTAGGACCCTGGTGTGTTGGGGAGAGATCGGACAGAAAGAGTTAGGGAGTTTAGACGTTGTGAAAGCAACTTCTGAGAAGTTTGAGATGGTAAAGCTGAGAATGAAAGCCACTCAGGATTGACAAAAGTCTTATGCTGATAAGAGACGACGACCTATAGAGTTTAATGCAGGGGATTATGTGATGCTTAAGGTGTCACCCTGGAAGGGCATCATTCATTTCCAGAAACGGGAAAAGCTTAGTCCAAGGTATATCGGACCGTTTATGATTGAGGAGCGTGTTGGTAGTGTCACCTACCGACTGTTCTTGCCTGACGAACTGGCAGGGATACACCCAACTTTTCATGTTTCCCATATACGAAAGTGTTTGGCAGACGCTACTGAACACGTGCCGTTAGACGACATTGTGGTAGATGATAAACTAAATTAGCTATACTGCACAGAAAGAAAAAGATATTGAGAGGGAAAGTAATACCGATTGTTAAGGTGCAGTGGAAGCATCGTAAAGGATCAGAGGCTACTTGGGAGCCAAAAGCATAAATGCGTGAACGTTATCCGCATTTATTTCCAGATGACGTAGGTTTCGAGGACGAAACCTCTTTTAGGGGGGAAGACTTGTAACATCCCGGTTTTTATAGAACCAATGGGATTAATGTATATATGTGTATATGTTGTAACATGATGGACGGATTGCTATGAGTTAGTAACGAGACGTAACAAAAGTGTAGTATCGGGTTTCTTTTTATATAAATAAACCAAGAATGGGCGACGAGGAAATAACGAGGCTTGGAGGGGTTTTTATTAAAATCTCAAGTCGGGCCACATGCGCACAAGGGGGGGGGGACCCCATTCGTGTTCTTGCGGATTCCGAGAGGAAGGAAGGAGGGGAGCGAGCCGTTCTTCGCGTCTCGAGATCGATCTAAGGTATTTTTGTGATCCCCAATCCTTTGTTTACATGTTTTAACCCTCGGATAGTCATGGTAAACATTTTTATTATTCTACGGTTTCAAAAGAGCCGAGCTTTTGAGAGAGACGAGTTTCTTGGTGATTCGATTCACACGAGTCACACGGATCAAAGGTATAATATCGAAAACCTTTATGTTTAATCATAGTTTATCATTAGGATCGAGTGTTTGACGAGTTTGGGAGTTTGCCGAACCCGGTAGGGTGGCCGATGGGTTTGACATGAGACCCTAACGCGACGGGGGAAGGCTTCCACTTCGGGTCACGCGGTTATGGTGGCTTAGGAAGACCAAGGCAGCAGTAGGGAGGGGCTGCGACGGCTCGGTGGGGACAACGACGACACAGTGGAGTCGTGGAAAGCACGTGGCAGCGTTGGCCGAAGGCCATTAATGTTGCGGGTGGTGTCCGATGGCCGTTAGGGCTGCGGGTGGTGGCCGGAGACGGCGGGAACCGGTTGGGTGTTACCGGTAGCCATAAGAGGAGCCGGGGGTAGCCGATACGTGTTCGATGACCGCCTTGGTCGTATACGGGTGCGTATACGTGCATGGGAGGTTTGCATGGTGATTAGGGTTTTTGCATGGCGTCATGCATATGCATGTGAACATGCGTGATGCCGGGATAGTTGAGTAGGCTAAGGATTAGCATCGGGTCGTATATTGACTCGTTTATTGTGTGTATTATAGGTGCGAAGTAGAAAGGCGAGCACGGGGAGTTAGTGAGTTCTAAGAATCAAAGTGTGTCGAGCAAAGGTGAGTTTCTATCGCCCACTTTTAAATGTTTTGGTGTTTTGGACATGAATACATGTGAAACGTGATTTTTGTGAGTTGCATGCATAGACGATGCTTTTGGTGACGAAATATATATATTTTTAAATAATCGTTATGCTTGCACGTGTGTATGAGTTTTGTATCACGTACTTAAACGTCGTTGCGGGAGATCAAGCGTAAGTTTGATATTGTGTTGGCTTTAGTCAACGGGATATTGGGTCTGACGTTAGTCGGGCGGGAGATCGAGCGCAAGCTTGATATTGTGTTGACATTGGTCAACTGGTTATTGTTTCTGACGGAAGTAAGGCAGGAGATCGTGTTTGCTTGTGTCTTCGGACCAGACAACATGGTATACTTGTATGTCGATAAATAAAACTGTTTGAATTGTTGAGAAAGTATTATGAGTAAACCTTTGAGATGGAAACCATTTTTATAACGTTTTGGGATTTTATATTCCCTAAAGAACTACTATAGAACTCACTCAGCGTAGCTGACTTTTAAGTATGTATTTCAGGTAAAGAGTAGGGGTGAGCTGGTGGCTTTAGGTTGACATTTGGTTACCGTGAACGTTTGTGATGACATTATTTATTAGTTGTTTCATTGAGACATTTTGATATTAGTACTTGATTTGAATTATGTTTGGGTCTGGTCGTTGACCTTTGTTGATTATTTGATTTTCGGTGCAATGAATTAAGTTAAATTTGATATCTATGACTACTTAGCTTGCATTTGAGCCAACAAGTTTGGGGCCTTATAGAGCTAGAAAGCCGCGTCATATGATTGCGGTTCCGTTTAGGATTAAAGAGAAGCATCTTGATAGGCTTGGTTGAGTCTCGGGCAAGTGCCCGGGGTGTATAGTTTGTTTATTTCTTGATTCTATGTCCGTGTCATTTTTTGTGTTTTTCGGTATGTGTGCTTTATTTGTGTCATGTCTTGCAGGGATTCGAGCTTGATTCGGTGAGGAAAATCATCAGAAACGAAGTTCCAGGTATGTTTTACATTGGTTTTTATCATTGGAACGAGTTTCAAGGAATTTAGGTGAAGAAAGTTTTAGGGGGTCAAATTTTTTCTAAGTCTGGAAAACCTTCAAAACTTTCTATTACCGGTAGTCTCTCGCAGTACGTGAGGCATTCTCCCTTGTTCCTCGCGGTACAAGAAGGATAGAAATAAGGGCCGGGCTATTTTTAGCCTCCTCGCGGTACGCGAGGAGGGATCCCTGATGGCTCGTGGTACGCGGGGGGTTCCTGAAACCCTCTTTCTCCTTTGTTTCCCATGGTTTACCCATTCCACTACCACCATCATCCACTCTTATTATCTATCACATCACCACCACTACCATCTATTATCATCCACCACCATTAATACATCATCCATCTATTATCTCCAACCATTATCATCTCATTCTCCTCCATCATCTACCACCATCATCCATAATCACCATAACTATCCATCATCGTCCACCGACCACGACCATGGGAAACTTAGAACCGTTCATGACCGATGATCCACCTTGCTAGTGGCATTCATGTCTATGTGTTTGACTAATCGGGTACGATTGTAGAACCAAAGACTGATTGCAAAAAAATTCTTCTAAGTACAAATGTTGTTGATAGGCTTATCAGCAGCGTTCAACACTTGTTGCTGCTGATAGGCTTATCAGCAGCGTTCAACACTTGTTGCTGCTGATAGGCTTATCAGCAGCGTTCAACAGATCAGTCTTGATGTTGATCCTCATCCTTGCTGCTGACAGCCATGTGACTTGAAGATAAATCGTTGCAGCTGACTATCCATGTAGGATCGTGAAATTACAAGATGGTTCTGTTCTTAGTTGAGATTGGCGGAAACAATAACAACTACACAATTTCAATCGAATAGACAGAAAGAATACTGATAAGAACACTGTTGTATTAAGCTTTGAGAATAAACGATTACAAGTGAAAACTCTAATTCAAAAGCACACTTACAATGAAGTGTTTACACAGTATTTATACTAACTTAGAATCAAGACAGACCCTTGATTCTAAGGATCAGATCGAACACAGACCATTGATCGTTTATACAAAAGCTAATTTTACACATTAAAGCTAAACTAGCTAACTTTATTGAAGCGCTTTCTTTATTCATCATTGTTTGCATGCTGGAGAAGAGCATTGTCGTCCGTCATTGGTTGCACCATTGAGGTTCCTTCTGCTTTGAGTGTGTCAGTTGCTTTTACAGAAAGTTGTCAGTGACGCTTGGCATGGATAGTTAGCTGCAACGATTTGTCTTCAAGGAACATAGCTATCAGCAGCAAGAATGAGAATGATGCTGCTGATAAGCCTATCAGTAGCAACAAGTGCTGAATGCTGCTGATAAGCCTATCAGCAGCAACATGTGTTGAATGCTGCTTATAAGCCTATCAGCAGCAACATGTGTTGAATGCTGCTGATAAGCCTATCAACAGCATTTGTACTTAGAATAATTTAGAAGCCATCAGTCTTTGGTTCTATAAACCCCCCTAGACTGATGCGACCAAAATTTTTCTAATCACTTTGCTGCTGAAGCTTTTGCATGTGGCTGACTATCCTTTCAACTTCATAGCCTCTTGGATCCTTGCTGGGATTGTTCAATGGAAGTGCAGACAGAGTCTTGATGTCTTTATGTGGCATTTTGTAGATTGTTTTGCTTGAACATATCATCTTCTGCTTCCTTACATCAGTTAAAGTGAACTCATCCAAATTAGCATTATAGGACCAACTTACAAATGGAGAGTGGGAATTGAGTGGTTTGATGTCAATGATCACATCTTTGCTAGGGTTGAAGTAGTGTTTGATGGCTAGCACAAGAAGTTTCTTACCCTCATTTGCAGGCTTATGAGCTTCACCCAAATCCAAAATTCTGTCAAGATCTGAATCTGGCAATTGCAGAACTTCATCAACAGATCTGTAGATTGATCTTGTTCTTTCAGTTCTCCCCCTGAAGATCTCAAACCTTTGATCCTGTGGATTATAGACCCAGTCAACTATGTCTCTTGAGTCCTCTGGTTTAGGTGTGGGTTTAGATTTCTTTAAGGGAGGCTGTTGATGAGTGGGAGCTGGGTGGGATGGTTTGGACTTTTTGGGTGGAGGAGTGGAGGGTTTGGAGAGGAGAGTGGAAGGTTGTTGGACTGAGGAAGAGGTAGGTGAGGGAGAAGGATTGGGTTTCTTTGCTTTTGTTTCTTTTTCTTCCTGAATAGGTACCCTTTCTAAGTCCCCATGACGCGTCTACGGATCGATCTCGTGATAAGACGTGACGTTTACTCGAAGTGCGGAATCCAATGAGTTAACGTTTATACGCATAAAAGACAAAGCAAACAATCAAGTAAATAAACTTCTCAATTTGTATTTTAATCACAATGATGTTTTACAGACTCAATCTGATCTCTCTGGTTCACTCTCTGTTTTCTAACTCTTGCTGACTGACTCTGTAAAACATTCATATATATAACCAACTGACCTGATACAAACTTATTAAGTTCGCCTCTACCAGATTAAGCGAACTTAACAAGTTCGCCTCAGTTAGACCTAAGAGAACTTATTAAGTTCGCCTCTGATAGACCAGGCGAACTTAACAAGTTCGCCTCTAGGCTCACTTGCAAAACACTTAGTGACTTTAGACATTTACATAACAAAACCATAAAGACATAAAATCTAACTATTACAAGCTTTTGTCATTACAATCTATGTCCTAACAGACTCCCCCTTGACAATAGCTTGATCTTCTGTCTTCAGTCTTTATCTTGAACTCTTCCAGTTATCCGGTAGTCTGCTGCCAGCATGCACTCCATATCTTCTGCATATCTCCAAAACTCTTTTGAACTGTAGACCTTGTTCTCTCCATTCATCAGTGTACATGATCTCATTCTTTCTCAGTGTCCTCTGATCTTTCTTTAAAAAATTAATAAGATTCATTGCATCATAGAAACACACAATGACCTTATTATCTTTATCTTCAATCCTTGCTTCACCAGTATTAACATCAACATACCACCATGTCACAACCCCGGGCTACCCCTGCCCGGGCGTCGCGAGACAATGCTGGTATCTGAATGAGGTCCCATAAATTTGGACAGCGGAAGTCTTTGTTTTTACTTGATGCCCTTTTTGTAATGAAATGTCATGTAAATAACCTCAAGGGTTAATTCTGTACTTTTTATCAAAACTTGGGATCCACGTCCCTTTTCATTTCATGATAATAGACATTCAAAAGTCTATTATATAATGTACATCTGCTGAATTAATTTACATAATACAAGCCATTTAAAATGTTTAGGATCTACGTCCGTTCCAACATTTGGTCTTGTATTAGTCTGCCACAGGGATTTAAATATGCCTAAAGATCTTGTCTTTACTGCACCACCCTGAATTTAATGATTTCTTTCACTACCTGTGAAAAACGTTTTGAAAATAAACATCAGCATAAAGCCGGTGAATCACATTTAACTGACACGAAAATGATTTCTAACATAAACCAAATTAAAGCCTTTAAGCACGTTTCTGTATGGTAAATCTACACATTCAGCAGTCTTTTTCACCTGAAATATATACCACCTACATACACTGGGTTAACTGCCATGGGGTCAACTGGCTGAGCTCTATGTCTCAGACTGATAGCCTATTCCCAGGGTCGTGATGCTAAGAACCTTGTTCTTAGTCTTATATGATACTCAGGAACTCGTCCCTCGTATAATCTGCTAAGGAACCATATCCTCAGTCTTATGATACCCCCTTTCATGATCTGTACCCAGCCACGGACCGGACTTTCACCCGTCACATGTATACCATTTGATCAAATCTACGTATGCTTATGGCCTGAATGCTATCACGTAGATTACCCTTATGATTAAAGTATTTAATTTGTTTCATGCCGTTTTCGTAAATAAAATGGTTTTATCGTTTGAAAAGCGTTAAACGTGTTCACCTTGATTTTGATGGCTGGTAGGGTTGTAGGCTTCGGAATTTGAGCAGAACCTCGACACGTTTCTTCCTAGGGAAGACACGATTAACGAGAATATATATGAGAGAATATATATATAATTGCGGCTATATATATATGAATAGTTTTAACGATACCTACTTTGCGGGATTTGGACGGAACTACGGCTTGAGCAGGGTTTCGTTGGATTCTTGAACAGCGCTTCGGGACGTCGTAGAGTTTTGAGAGATCGGGTTTGTGTATAAGGAATGTTTGGAAACTGTACAGAATTTCAATCCCGTTGAAGGCCTTTTATAGGCTGATTTTCCAGTCTCTCGCGTACCGCGAGACTGGCCAAGGAAATCTCTCGCGTACCGCGAGAGGATGAGGTGTCACGAACGGTGCTGAGTCAGCATGACACGTGTCGGCTGGTGGCAAGGGTGAATGACACGTGTTTTCTGGTCCTGACGCGTGTACTATTCCCTCGCGTACCGCGAGGCTTGGTTGGAAATCTTCTCGCGTACCGCGAGAAGATGATTTTCTGGCGCATAAGCAGTCCCCTCGCGTACCGCGAGGTTTTGTCAAAATCTCCCTCGCGTACCGCGAGGGAGTGAAATTTTGAATTTTATTTTCTTTTTATTTTGGGTGTTACATCCTCCCCTCCTTTAGAATAATCTCGTCCTCGAGATTCATTGAAAGAGATGTGGATACTTTTTGCGCATTTCTGACTCAAGTTCCCAAGTATATTCTGGGCCACGCCTGGAGTCCCATCTTACTTTGACCAATACCAATTGTTTCCGTTTAAGCTTTTTGATTTGTCGGTCTTCAATTTGTAACGGGCGTTCGATGAATTTGAGCTTTTCATTTACTTCCACATCTTGTAAAGGCATAAGCAAGGATTCATCAGCTAAACACTTACGTAGGTTTGATACATGGAATACATCGTGTACCCCACCCATCTCTACTGGTAGTTCAAGCTGATAGGCAACAGATCCGATTCGTTTAATGATTTTGAAAGGTCCAACAAAACGTGGACTTAACTTTCCTTTCTTTCCGAAACGAATAACACCTTTCCAAGGTGAAACTTTTAATAACACCTTGTCACCGATTTGGAATTCTAACGGCTTTCTTCGTTTATCTGCATAACTTTTCTGTCGATCTCTAGCCATTTTTAGACGTTCTCGTATTTGCAAGATTTTATCGGTAGTTTCTTGGACTATCTCTGGTCCTGATAGTTGATTTTCTCCGATATCTGACCAACATACAGGCGTTCGACATTTCCGTTCGTACAATGCTTCAAATGGTGCGGCCTGAATACTTGTGTGATAACTATTGTTGTATGAGAATTCCATTAGAGGTAAATGATCATCCCAATTACCTCCAAAGTCTATCACACAGGCTCGGAGCATATCTTCTAGGGTTTGTATAGTTCTTTCGCTCTGCCCATCAGTTTGTGGATGATAAGCAGTGCTAAGATTCAATCGAGTTCCTAGAGCTGTTTGAAAACTTTGCCAGAATCGAGATGTGAAGCGACTATCTCTATCTGACACTATGGATAGAGGCACACCATGTAACGTTACAATTTCATTAACGTAAATTTGTGCCATTTTGTCCATACTCATGGTGTCTTTGATAGATAGAAAGTGAGCTGATTTGGTTAAACGGTCAATGATAACCCAGATTGCATTATTTCCACGAGTGGTTCGAGGAAGTTTGGTAATAAAGTCCATAGTTATCAATTCCCATTTCCAAACTGGTAATTCTAACTGTTGCAATAATCCAGCTGGCTTTTGGTGTTCAGCTTTGACTTTGGAACAAGTCAAACATTTTGCTACGTAGATAGCAATGTTCTTTTTCATACCAATCCACCAGTAACTTTCTTTAAGGTTCTTGTACATTTTATCACTTCCTGGGTGCATGGTGTATTTGGACTTGTGTGCTTCTTCGAGGATTCGCTCTCGAAGATCACCTGTAACTGGTACCCAAATACGTTTATTCATGCGAAGGATATTATCTTCACCTTTGATCAGTAAATCAAGCATTCCTTTCATTCCTTCTTTTTCAAAGTTACCTTCCTTCAAAGCTAACTCTTGTGCCTCTTTTAACTGACTTACAAGATCAATTTGTAGTTCAAGTCTGAGAGAACGTACTCTCTTTGGCTTGACGTTTTCTTTTCGGCTCAAGGCATCTGCTACTACATTTGCCTTTCCTTCATGATAACAAATTTCACAATCATAATCATTCAGGATTTCCATCCATCTTCTTTGTCTCATATTTAACTCCTTCTGGCTAAATATGTACTTGAGACTTTTATGATCAGTGTAGATTGTGAACTTAATCCCATAGAGATAGTGTCGCCATAATTTCAAAGCAAAGATTATAGCGCCCAACTCTAGATCGTGGGTTGAGTAGTTTTTCTCATGAATTTTCAACTGACGAGATGCATAAGCAATGACTTTCTTGCGTTGCATTAATACGCAACCTAAACCAGTATGTGAGGCGTCGCAGTAAACTACGAAATCTTCAATACCATCTGGTAAAGATAGAATAGGTGCGTTTGTCAGTTTTTGTTTCAAAGTTTCAAAAGATTCAGATTGTTTGGGTCCCCATTCGTATTTTACAGATTTCCGAGTTAGGGATGTGAGTGGGATTGCTATACGAGAAAAATTTTGAATGAACCGGCGGTAATATCCCGCTAATCCCAGAAAACTACGAATTTCGGTGGGTGACTTGGGAATTTCCCATTTGGATATAGCTTCAATTTTTGAAGGATCTACTTGAATTCCGTTCACGTTGATGACATGACCAAGAAATTGTACTTCTGTTAACCAAAATCCGCATTTGGAAAACTTAGCATATAATTTTTCCTTTCGAAGAAGTTCAAGTATGGTTCGGAGATGAGTTTCGTGTTCAACTTGGGTTTTGGAATAAATAAGTATGTCATCAATAAAAACTATGACAAACTTATCCAAGTAAGGTTTGCAGACACGATTCATCATGTCCATGAATGCGGCAGGAGCATTTGTATGTCCAAATGGCATAACCGTGAACTCGAAATGTCCATACCGTGTTCGAAATGCAGTTTTTGAGATATCGTTATCATGTACTTTCAACTGATGATAACCTGAACGAAGATCGATCTTTGAAAAATGACAAGCTCCTTGGAGTTGATCGAATAAATCGTCAATCCGTGGAAGCGGGTATCGGTTTTTAATGGTAACTTTATTTAATTCCCGATAATCAATACACATGCGCATTGATCCGTCTTTCTTCTTAACAAAGAGAATTGGGGCTCCCCAGGGTGAAGAACTTGGTTGTATAAAACCTTTCTCAAGAAGTTCATCCAATTGTTTCTTGAGTTCTGCCATTTCTGTGGGTGCCAATCTGTACGGGGATTTGGCAATTGGAGTTGCACCAGGTACAAGGTTGATTCGAAATTCTACCTCTCGTTCTGGTGGTAATCCAGGCAGTTCTTCAGGAAAAACGTCTGGAAATTCAGATACTACATGTACTGATTCTATCTTCTTCTCCTTTTCCAAGGCAGTAATTGATACCAGACATGCCAGATATCCTTTTCTTAAGCACTTGGTTGCTTTAAGTATGGAGATTATCTGGATAGGTTTTGTGGGTTTATCACCTTGGATAGTTAGAGTTTTGTTTGTTGGTGAAATGAGTTTTACAACTTGTTGATTACAAAGGATTTCGGCTTGGTTATTGGATAACCAATCCATCCCCAAAATAATGTCAAAGCCAGTTATTGACATTGGTAACAATTGTACTGGGATAGTGAAACCAGCCAATGTAATGTAACAATTGTTCAGTGATTGGGATATTTTTATCAAATCACCGTTCGCTGTTTCTACTTCATATGTTTCAGCTAAGGGACTTAATGGTTCATTTAATAGATTACAAAAATTATAATCTATAAAACTCCGGTTCGCACCCGAGTCAAATAAGACCTTAGCATAAACATTATTAAGAAGAAATGTACCGGTAATTACGTCCGGCGTTCTCTCAGCTTGGTTAGCATTCATAACAAAAGCTCGTACGGTCTTTTTGTTTTCTGGAGTGATCTTGGCTCCTGATCCTCCAGCTCTTCCGGTCCTTGCAAACTTAGGGCAATTAGTGCTGATGTGCCCTGGCTCTCCACAATTGAAACAAGTAATCATTCCCTTTCTCTTGAAGCAATTCTCAGTAGTGTGACCTGAGACCTTGCAATGATTACAGAATGGAGTTTCAAAAACACACTTTCCACTATGCCTGCGTCCGCATGTTTTGCATGGTGGATTGTTAAATGGTAACCCCTTTTGCCCAAAGTTCTTGCTAAATCTTTTGGCATCGGGTTTTGATTTTATAGAGGATTCGACTTTCTTCTTTTCCTCTATATTTCTGATTAGTCCAGCCGTCATGGTACCGGTCAATTCTACGGTGGACTCAATGGTTTTTGGTGAGACAACCTTCACCAAATCACGGATCTCTGGAACTAAACCGTAAATATATCGAGTTATGAGAACCGACTCGGGTTTAGCCAGGTGAGGTGCCAATCGGGCATATTCAAAGAATTTGGTAGTATACTCTCGATCATTGGTACCCACCATTCGGTGCTCCAGAAATTTTCTTTCAGCTTGTTCTTTTTCAGTCTTGGGGCAAAATTTCTTTTTCACCTTTGCCCGAAATTCTTTCCAATTCATGGCATTTGTCTTTCTCCTCCCTTTGGCAGAAATGATTGAATTCCACCATTCCAACGCTTCATTTTTGAAGGAGTTTGAAGCATACAGTACTTGATCTTTCTTAGCACACTTGCTAATTGCTATTACTGACTCCATCTTCTCTAGCCAGTGAAGAGTAGCAATACCGCCTTCGGTGCCCTTAAATTCATAAGGTTTACAGTCCTGAAAGGTTTTATAAGAACACCCTTTGTGTCTATACCTTTTTGTTTCATTCTCTTCTTCTGAGCTTTCACTGCTTAGATTTAACGATTCTTCAGATTCAGAATACTTATTGCTTGATGTTCTGGATCTTTTCGAGGTTTGAGTTCTACGAGAGCTTGCTACTTGCTCTGTGTGGGTTTTCGAAGGGTTTTCCATTCTTTTTGAAGGAAGAGTTACGTGGCTTGGAGTTTTGATGTTTTCTTGTACTTCCTTTATTATGGCAGGAAGCATTTCTTTAATGCTTTGTTTGACCAGTTGTTGCAATTCTGGTTGTTGAGTAGCTATTTCAGGATTATTATTAACTTCTTTTCCTTTTTCCTTGATAATGTATGTAGATGGACTGCTATTGTCATTGTTTTGTTGAGACATCTAAGAACACAAGCACGAATTTGGGTCAAAATTTGAAGTTTATTATCGCTTAAACTTCATCTATTTGTTACAAATACAGAAATATAGATATGCATCTATATCACTTAAAGTTAGCTAATTATACAAATACTATCATTAACTTTAATCGAGAAGCACATCTCCCAAATCTTGATAGAATCTCCCCAGGGTCTCGGTCATAGCACCCTTCTGGATTAACTGATCTGCCACCCATTGTTCTGCGTACTTCCTGTCTTCCTGGGCTAGTTCGTAGTCAAATATAGTTTGTTCGTTTTTAACTACGACTTGTCTGGTGAAGAACAGTTCAGCACGTAGATCGTCAGCCTCTCTAAGAGCACGATCGAGGTGTTCATCAATTGATTTTGGCAGTTCATCATGGTATCCATAACAAGGAGGTGGTTCCCTGCGTCCCATCCTAAGATCGTGATATGCTGAGTTAACAGACCACACGACTTTTCCGTCGGTTGCATACTGACGTCCATCGGAGGGATCTACATAGAAGAAAGGTTCCTTGAAAACGGGATGTTCTGGAATAGGATCAAAGAAATACTTTCCACTACTGCCTTCACAAACAGCAGCCTTGTCGGATTCAGAAATCGAATGTAGAGTTTCTTCACTTGGACTGGGTGGATGTTCTTGAATTGTTCCGGTATGATCTACCACGTCTAATGATTGAGGTAGTGGCATAGATGTCATAACAGGACGTAAAGATTCTCTTGAATCTTCCATTTCCACTGAATACTCTGATTCTTCCCTCAGAGGTTCAAGCCTTGCTTGAGTCTGCTCCACTTGTTCTGCGACCATTCTGTTCCAATTCTCCGGGGTCGGTAGATAGTGGACATAATCATCATAGCTTGGTACTACTTGATTAGATGATTCTCCAGGGAAGTAGTTTGGGTAATTATAAGGATAATAGTATGGATCTGACATCCTGTAATTTATTGGTTATGTTAAAGGCATTTTCCTACCGTTCGTTTAGTAGGCACAACTATTGGTTAAAGCTAAGATACTATCATACAAGTATCTAATTTTGATAAAACCCTTAAATGCGGCTCTGATACCAACCTGTCACAACCCCGGGCTACCCCTGCCCGGGCGTCGCGAGACAATGCTGGTATCTGAATGAGGTCCCATAAATTTGGACAGCGGAAGTCTTTGTTTTTACTTGATGCCCTTTTTGTAATGAAATGTCATGTAAATAACCTCAAGGGTTAATTCTGTACTTTTTATCAAAACTTGGGATCCACGTCCCTTTTCATTTCATGATAATAGACATTCAAAAGTCTATTATATAATGTACATCTGCTGAATTAATTTACATAATACAAGCCATTTAAAATGTTTAGGATCTACGTCCGTTCCAACATTTGGTCTTGTATTAGTCTGCCACAGGGATTTAAATATGCCTAAAGATCTTGTCTTTACTGCACCACCCTGAATTTAATGATTTCTTTCACTACCTGTGAAAAACGTTTTGAAAATAAACATCAGCATAAAGCCGGTGAATCACATTTAACTGACACGAAAATGATTTCTAACATAAACCAAATTAAAGCCTTTAAGCACGTTTCTGTATGGTAAATCTACACATTCAGCAGTCTTTTTCACCTGAAATATATACCACCTACATACACTGGGTTAACTGCCATGGGGTCAACTGGCTGAGCTCTATGTCTCAGACTGATAGCCTATTCCCAGGGTCGTGATGCTAAGAACCTTGTTCTTAGTCTTATATGATACTCAGGAACTCGTCCCTCGTATAATCTGCTAAGGAACCATATCCTCAGTCTTATGATACCCCCTTTCATGATCTGTACCCAGCCACGGACCGGACTTTCACCCGTCACATGTATACCATTTGATCAAATCTACGTATGCTTATGGCCTGAATGCTATCACGTAGATTACCCTTATGATTAAAGTATTTAATTTGTTTCATGCCGTTTTCGTAAATAAAATGGTTTTATCGTTTGAAAAGCGTTAAACGTGTTCACCTTGATTTTGATGGCTGGTAGGGTTGTAGGCTTCGGAATTTGAGCAGAACCTCGACACGTTTCTTCCTAGGGAAGACACGATTAACGAGAATATATATGAGAGAATATATATATAATTGCGGCTATATATATATGAATAGTTTTAACGATACCTACTTTGCGGGATTTGGACGGAACTACGGCTTGAGCAGGGTTTCGTTGGATTCTTGAACAGCGCTTCGGGACGTCGTAGAGTTTTGAGAGATCGGGTTTGTGTATAAGGAATGTTTGGAAACTGTACAGAATTTCAATCCCGTTGAAGGCCTTTTATAGGCTGATTTTCCAGTCTCTCGCGTACCGCGAGACTGGCCAAGGAAATCTCTCGCGTACCGCGAGAGGATGAGGTGTCACGAACGGTGCTGAGTCAGCATGACACGTGTCGGCTGGTGGCAAGGGTGAATGACACGTGTTTTCTGGTCCTGACGCGTGTACTATTCCCTCGCGTACCGCGAGGCTTGGTTGGAAATCTTCTCGCGTACCGCGAGAAGATGATTTTCTGGCGCATAAGCAGTCCCCTCGCGTACCGCGAGGTTTTGTCAAAATCTCCCTCGCGTACCGCGAGGGAGTGAAATTTTGAATTTTATTTTCTTTTTATTTTGGGTGTTACACACCATTTCATATTCCCAAGAAATTCTTGAGGAATATTCTTTAATGGTATCTTGTGAATAGCACGCACTGGTTTATACTTGTATCTCCAGGTTACTTTCCCAGTCTTTGGATCTGTGTTCTTCACTCTCTTTCCCTTCTGTGGTTTCAGCCGTTCATACTTACCCGAACTACCTTCTTTCTTTATCAGGTTTGCTATCACATCAGCCAAACCATTCTTCGATCTATTTATGAGTGGCTTTGAAGCTAGACCATTTATTTCACACCTCGGCAAGATATTGAAATATTTGATCCTCGGCTTTAAGTATTGAAAACCGTCCGATCGTTTAATAGCAAATAATTTTGATTCATCATCATAGAACCAACTTATTATCCTTCCTGCACACTGCTCTTTGTTCACATATTTCTCTTTCATAGCAGGTTGTGCTGGAGACTTGGGTAGCACCTTCATCCAACTGTTTACAACTTCTCTCCACCGTTCTCTTGTCATCCCTGTATCTCTGTACATCACAGGTTCTTTATTAACCTTTGGAGACTCAGTGTGAGTAGTTTCAGTTTCAGCACCTTTATTGGATTGACTTGTCTCATCATCAGTATCCTTCTTTGAATCAACTGTATCATCAGGCAGTGTGACGTCTTCAACAGAGTCCATAGAATCTGTTACTCCTTCATAAGTGAATTCAGAAATAACATCATCCTGGATGAAGTTATAGGGCACTTTAAGACCATCACAGCCTTCATAGGTGACACTATCTTTATCTTTTTCTATCTCAATCTCTACTATTTCTCCTTCTTCTATCTCATTATCCGACATATCATCTTCCATGTCATTTAATAAATCGTCAATGTCATCAAGACATTCAATCTTTTCAGCTTCCTCTTCTTCTGAGTCGTGAAAGAATTCTAATAACAGAATTTCTTCGTCATTAGTACCAGTAGTATCTTTGTTTCCTTCAAGTGATTGTGATGTTAACTCCCCCTGAACCTTTGATATAGGATTAGCGTCAGTGTATTGACGATCACCCTCAATATTTCCAGCAGGATCATTGTCTTCATCATCACGTCTTTGAATAGACTCTGTGTAACAAGTATCAGGTATCCTCAACTCCCCCTGAGCGTCAAGACGCTGAACGAGTTTGGAAACTAATGCTTGCATATCAGCAATCTGTTGGGCTTGAGTTTGAATCACCAGCTGCCGTTGTGAATCAGTAGACACAAGAGTGTTTACCTGTGTTTGTAGAGAAATCAATTGAGATTCAAGGAAAGTAATCCTGTCAGAATCAGAAGGCTTTGACGGACCAGCTGTTGATTGTGGAATAGAAGGACTTGAAGTAGTAGGAATGACTGGACGAACAGGAGTTTGAACTGGAGATGGATCCTTAGATCTTGGAGGAGTAATTATCAAAGAAGCAACAAAATTAGCATCCTCAACTCCCTGAGAAGATTGTGCAGCAGCTATCGAAGCAGACATCAACTTTTGACGCGTAGGATCTGGATTAAAGTCACTATCAGTGTCAGTACTCTCATCGACCAAAGATCTTTTGCCAAGTACTGATCCGGAAGGAGGATCCCGAACAGACTTTCGTCTTGGTCGTCTGGCTTGAGATTTAATGCGTTTCCCAGCATTAGCCAGTGGAATAGCAGCCAACCGTTCATAATGACCTGAGGAAAAATCCCTAGATTCATCAGAAGCAGTGCTGTCATCATCAGATGATATCGTATCACTTGAGCTGGAACTAGAATCAGCTTCTGTCACCACATTCCCTTCTGTTTCATGAATGGGCGAGTTCACAGCATCATCAACGAAATCTTCCATATTCATTCCTAGATCATGATCAAGGTCATGAACGACCTCTTCTTGAACTGGTTCTGGAATAGGTATTTCAACTTCAGCTTGTGGAAAAGGAACATGTTCAGGAATAGGAATTTGTTGTTGTACGGGAACTTGTTGTTGTTGTGGAACTTGTACTTGTGGAATTTGATGTTGTTGTTGTGGTTGTTGCTGTTGTGGTTGTTGAACATTTAAGCCTTGAGCTTGAGAAATTTCATCAGGATGAAACCAGTTGTCATTAGGTGGTGCAACATAATCAGGATTGATTAAGTACCCAAACAATGGAGTATTGACTGGAATCAATGCAGCAATCTGCTGTTTCACCTTCGTGCAGTCGGTAAAGATACGTTTTGACATCGGAGTCAACGTTAATCTTATTGGATGTTGTGGAAGATCAGGAATAAGATGATTGAGTATCATTTGAATAAACCGAGGATACATCAAGAAACCTTGACCTTCAGCTGGATTAATCTGCATAACCATCTCCCGATAGAAGTAAAGTGGAAAATTGAATCGTTTATTCAATGTTAAGGCTACCATAGCAGTTTGAAGAGCAATCTTCAATCCATCGGTACCAGCTTTTTGAGGAGAGATGCATTGAATAATCACATGCATAAAATACCTCCATTCACCTACTAATCCACCTTTCCGTCCTTGGGTATCATTCTGTTTCCCACGATATCCCATTCGTTGAAAACAACCCATAATAAGAGTGCTAGGATAAGATATTGGATCGTCAGCATTTCCACCTAAACCAAGAGCAGTACGTATCGTCTCTTCAGATATTGCAATCTCGGTATTATTAACAGTGGCACGAAGAACATGAGGTTCAACGTCCGTATCTTGATGCACAGTGTCGCAAAATTGCTGTATGTACACAAGACTGATGTTAGGATCAGCAGACAGAGCAACGTGAAGACGTGATCTGTTCAAAAATCCTATGATGCCTTGAAAATTCACAGCCTCGGACATGTTCGGATCTAACAAAGCTACTTGATTATGTTTATATTCAACACGTCGAGCCATCTGAAACATTTGGACAAACAAACATATTAGAAAAAATAACGAGTACAAACAAAACAAAAAAAAATTTAAAAAAATTTTCAAACAAAAAAAATTTTCAACAAAAATTCACAAGTCCAAATTCTCACTGTCCCCTAGGCGAACTTAATAAGTTCGCTTAGTAGTGCAAGAGGCGAACTTATTAAGTTCGCCTGACAAGTTCGCTTCGAACAAGTTAGCTTGGAACAAGTTCGCTTGAACTGTGACGTTTCAAATTCCAACACAGACAAACAAAATTCATTGAATCAAGATAAAATCATGGAATAAACGTTGAATAACAGTCGAATATCAATTTATAACCAAATCGGATGATCAATTTTACAAGTTTGGTCAAAATTAGGTCAAATCAGTCCGTTGAAACTATTGACGTAAAACCGAGAAGAAAAATACCAAATTCTCTCAATTTAGCGGATGAAATTCAACGAAATTACCTTGGTTGAATTCGCAATTCAATTTGGATTAAGATACAACCAGCAAACAACTCTCACAACACAGTTTAAAATTTTTGAAAATTTCGGTCAAGTTCGCCTAAACTGAGGAAGACGATGAACTGACAAGTTCGCCTGATTAAACCCTTATTCAGATTAAGTTCGCTTGATTAGGCGAACTTGTTAAGTTCGCTTAACAAGCCATCGGCGAACAAGATAAGTTCGCTTCACCCCTAAGTTCGCTTCACCCCAGATAGCAGATTAAGTTCGCTTCATTGTTTTAAGCGAACTTATTAAGTTCGCTTCACTGTACACAGGCGAACTTAATTGCTTTTCAACCTTTTTGCCTTGAACACAAATTTTACCAACTTCAACATGTCAAATCTTGAACTTCCGTCAGCAACACATATTCGATCCAATCCCGAACAATTTTAATAAAAGTTTAGAATTTTCATGGAAACTAAAAAATAAAAATCTTTTTGAGTTTTATCTATACAAACGGAATCACATATTTTTGACTTTTATCTGAATAAACTGAAATCACATATTTTTGGTTTTTATCTGTACAAACTAAAATCACATATTTTTGGTTTTTATTTGTACAAACTGAAATCACATATTTTTTGTTTTTAACATCATGAGCAAGAAGATCATATCAGTATTCAATTAATTCATCACACATATTATCAATAACAAAGGGTAATCTATAGTATGAGACCATTCAACTCAATTTTGTGCACTTTGCATCTTTTTCATTTTGACACTCATTCAATTTGAATAATATTTGAAATGATATGCGATAAATTTCAAAGTAAATAAGATCAGATTATAAAATGCTCTTTTATTTATACCGAATTTGAAATATAAAGCCTAAATTCTTAAATTTGTCAATATTATATTATTTGAAACTAAAAGCGTTTATTCTCCAAATTCATGTGATTTAGTACCATTTAGATGAAAAACATCGTGTACCCCACATATATGCCAAATAGAAAGTAAATGCACTATCTTCAAGACATATATAAGATTTTACTAAAGATTATCCGAATATTCAGAATGAGGAGACATCACTTAGCACATGAATAGCAGAATCCAAATTGGATTGTATAGGAATCAATGAGATTCAGAATCGAATGATTCAATGTTTTGGCTTATATTTGTGGAATCATAAGATTCAGGTACGTGGATCCAACTGTTATCTGGATTATGAATTCAATGGAATCAGTAAAGATGATTTATTAATATGATCCAAGGGCTAGTATATGTTTGACAGATGTTGTCAAGTACATATCTTGATTATACTTCAAATTGCATGCTTTTCGGGACATGGGCACTGAAGCAAATCGAATGAATAGTGCTAAGGACATAACCCGAAACTGATCTCATAGGAAAATCTTTATTAAAAGCTAATATTCTTTATCTGATAGTGATCTTTTAACACACACACCCAGGCATATAATAGATTTAAATCACAGATGTAATCATATTATATTTAATTTTCACACTACTATTAGTTTCAAAACGCTTTTAGCCTATTGACAATTTAAGTTTCAAAGTTTATACACAAATTTTAAAACAAATTATCAAGAATAGAGCATTCACAACACTATCATTTCTTATTTATGCAGACTTTGAAATTTAGATCAAATCAACTTATCTTAATCAATCATATATCAAGGTCTACTAAGGTCGTGTGAAATGAACTAATCACTGATGTACTATCATTTCTTCTCTAACCTCAAATGATGTCAAATTTTATATTTTTCAATTTGTTTTGACTTTTTATAAATTAAACTTTTTGACTGAAAATGTAAGTGCAGAAATGTAATAAAGCAATAAAAGAACTTAAAAAAAAAAACAAAATTTTCCATGAAATTCTGATTTTGAAAAACTTTTATTCGGGATTGATCATACCAATCATTTTAATTAGGAATTCAAACCTGGTACGATCAAATGCCTTGGTAAACAAATCAGCAAAATTATCTTCAGTGTGTACCTTGACCAGCTCAATCAACCTTTTCTCTGCACAATCACGTATAAAATGATATCGAATTTCGATGTGCTTAGTTTTACTATGTTTAACAGGATTATTCGTTATGGACATAGTAGCATTATTATCAATAAGCATAAGGGTTCATGTGAAATTCAAACCGTAATCTCTCAATTGTTGTTGTATCCACAGGATCTGTGAACAACAACTTGCAGCAGCGATGTATTCTGCTTCGCATGTTGAAATCGAGACTGTGGTTTGCTTTTTGCATTGCCAGGATACAAGTCGATTACCTAAGAACTGGCAACCACCTGTTGTAGATTTCCTGTCCAGACAACAACCACCAAAATCAGAATCAGTATAAGCATTGAAATCAAAGTTAGAACCATGAGGATACCATAGCCCTAAACGTTGTTTTCCTTTTAAATACCGAAAGATTCTTTTCACAGCAATTAAGTGAGATTCTTTTGGCTTTGCCTGAAATCTGGAACAGATACACACGGCGAACATTATATCCGGCCTTGAAGCGGTTAAGTACATGAGGGATCCAATCATAGCTCTGTAAAGTCGACAATCCACATCTTTTCCTTCCAGGTCAGAATTCAACTTATGATTGACCGGAATTGGAGTATCGTATGGGGTACAGTCCTCCATCTTGAACCGGCTCAAGATGTCTTTGACACACTTGGACTGATCAATAAAGAAACCATCTTCATTTTGATTTACTTGTAAACCTAAGAAAAACGATAACTCTCCCATAGCAGACATTTCAAATTTCGACTTCATAACACCCTCAAAGTCTTTGCATAACCCTTCGTTTGTCGAGCCAAAAATAATATCATCCACATAAATCTGCACCAGTAGGTAATCTCCCCCTGATTTCTTTATGAATAAGGTCGAGTCTATCTTTCCACGAACAAAGTTATTTGCCAAAAGATGTGTGGATAATGTTTCATACCACGCACGAGGAGCCTGATGAAGACCATAGAGGGCCTTATCAAGCTTGAAAACCATGATCGGATTCAGTGGATCTTCAAACCCCGGCGGCTGACACACATAGACTTCCTCCTTGACCTTTCCATATAAAAATGCACTCTTGACGTCTAATTGAAACACCTTAAAACCTTTAAAAGAAGCAAAAGCTAGAAACAGCCTTATAGCTTCAAGCCGCGCAACCGGCGCATAAACCTCGGTGTAATCAATTCCTTCCTGTTGATTGAAGCCCTGGACAACTAATCTTGCCTTGTTGCGTACCACGACACCTCGATCGTCTTTTTTACATTTAAACACCCATTTTGTTCCTATCGGATACGCACCCTTCGGAAGATCAACAAGATTCCAAACCTTAAGTTTATCAAATTGAGAAAGTTCTTCCTGCATAGCTTCTATCCAGTTATTGTCATTTAAAGCCATCTCAACATTCTTGGGTTCAACTTGTGAAATAAAGCATGAATGTGAGCAATCATCAAGAACACCAGAATCTTTAATGCAAGTATACAAACAAGTATTGTCAACAAGAGAACGTGTCTTCACTCCATCCTGTAAATTTCCAATGATATTCGTCACCGGATGATCTTTGTGTTCCTTGATGGATGCGACCTCAGGAACCTGCAACACGTCAACTTGAGTAGATTCAGATTGATAAGAATAATCTTGAGTAATTAGAATTTCCGAGTCTAAATTTGTAGGAATCTCCCCCTGAGCCTGTGTCGAAGGTAATGGATCATCACCCAACAACGGATTAGCAGAAGAATCTTGAAAAATAGCATTATCCTCCTCACTCTCTGAATCTTGTGGACCTGAACAAGAAGCAACATTAGGATCGGGAGCAGAAGTAGATGAAATCGATGAATTTGGAACCGCATTTGGTAGAAATCCATTGTGCTGTGCATCCTGACAAGAATCATAAAGAACAGCAGCATCTTCATCAGTAATATCAGAAGGTAAATGAAAAGACTTGAATAAGTTTTCATAATCAAATGCCCAATCCGGACCAATCGCCATTTGTGGTAAAGACCGATTTGAACAGTCAATATGGAACCATTCTTCAACTTGGTGTGTCTCTTTGTTATAAACCCTCTGGGTTGTCGAATTAGCTATATACCCTAGAAAAATCCCTTCAATAGCCTTTGCACTGAATTTTGTTGGGACATATCGAACCTTCAGTAGGGTACACGGATTACCAAAAGGTAGTAAATATTCCAGATTCGGCTTTCGATTATTTAGCAATTCATAGCAAGTCTTGTTATGTCGCTTGACGGTCAAGACCCTGTTCAAAACATGACACGCAGTATTCACAGCTTCAGCCCAAAAGGTAACTGGAAGCTTAGAATCTACAAGCATCGTGCGAGCTGTTTCGACCAACGTCCTGTTCTTTCGTTCAGCGACACCGTTTTGTTGAGGAACATACGGCGCACTGAATTCATGATGAATTCCTTTTTGTAGACAGAATAAGCCCATTTTGCTATTCTTAAATTCGCTGCCATTGTCACTCCTGATTCTTCTGACTTTCAGATTGAATAAATTCTCCAAACCCAGGATTAAGTATTGCACCAACTCAGTGGTTTCAGCTTTAGAGGAAAGAAACTTAACCCATGAAAATCTGGAGTAATCATAAGTTACTACCAAGCAATACGATTTCCCACCGATGCTCCTGATACTGATAGGACCGAACAAATCCATATGCAGCAACTCCAAAGGAGTTACGATATAATTCGTCGATTTAGATTTGTGAGATTTCCTTCTTTGCTTCCCCTTCTTGCACGGAATACAATCATCAGGAACTGAGAATTTCATTTTCGGAATACCAGGAACCAAATCATTCCTAACAATGTAGTTCATCTTCCTAAAGTTAATGTGAGCTAGCTTCCTGTGCCACAATATTGAATCAGATTCCGACGCCTTGGAGAGTAAACATGTTGGAATTGAATCCGTTGTAGTGGCGACACTCATGTCAAGGACATACGTGTCATTTCTCCTCGGAGCCTTCATGAGAATCCGTTCATCAGGAATCACAAAACCCGGTTTCAGAATATAGCATTCATGATCGTTGAAATGGAACGAAAACTTCTTGTCACAGACTTGTGATACACTTAAAAGATTGTGTTCCAGCTGCTCAACATAATTCACCTTTTCAAATTTGACTTTGTCATTCTTTAACGTATCCTGGCCAGTTATGTACCCGCCTTTATTACCCGCAAAAGTGACATAACCTCCATGTAGGTCCAGATTTCAATCGGAAATCACGAAAGTGATCGATTACCCACACACACAGGCGGAATCTGTATGTATGGTGTGGTAACAGAGGATTAGAGACAGACTTGGTGAAGAAGACAGCCAAACACACTAAGAATCAATGCAAATAATATGTGAAAGTGTAAGAACAAGCATTAAACGAATGCAAATTGTATTGATTCAAAAACAAATCTGAAAGAGAGAATTCAGGGTTACAGCCGCAACTCACGCACTAGAAATTCTCTAACTAGGCTATTTATAGTAGTTTCACAGGTATCGAAACTATGTTCCTCGAAACTACTAGTTTCGAGTGAACATTTACAAGTGAAAAAGTGCCTGTCGAAACTACTATCGATCGAAACTACTAGTTTCGAGTGAACAAATCTCACTCGAAACTATAGTTTCGATGGCCCAGACTTAGACTAAAAAGCAGTAAATTCGTTTAAAAGAAATTACATGAAAATAAACTATCTAAACAATGTTTAACAGAAATACATTGATCAACAGCTTATACAAAAAGGTTAGACTCTACAATCTCCCCCTAAGCTGCTGCATCAATGTCTTCAAATCAGAAATGCCCTTGTTTGAATTGCTGAATGTGAGACTTTGCATGAAGAGACACTACCCGTTGGTATGCCTTAGCATCAGACTCGTCATCATTGTTAAGGAGCTTGATTGGATTTTTGAAGAGCACCTCAAGATCTTCGGGTTGAAATTTTAACAGCTCCATGGGCTCAAATATGTTGATACCTTCCATTCCTTCCCTCTCAATCACAGCACTTCCAATAATGGGGTTGTAATACCATTTTGTAAAGTTTTGAAGCTGGACCGGCACAGACTTAGGCAGTATGATTTCTTTGACAGTTTCTGCTGGTTTGTACCTCAGGCTTACCAAGGGCTTCTGGGTTCTTGGATGAAACCTTGTCTTGGAGATAACCCTTCTTGATTTTGCAGTGGTCATGGACCTGAAGTCATTAAAAGTTTGATTCCTTAGAAAATTTTCAAAATCATTAGCTATGCCCACATTTTCTGGATTCTGCAAAGGTAGCTTGGCAAGAGCCCTTAAGTCATACTTGGGGAGGGAGCTGAATTCATTTGGAGATTTGAAATGTTGTACTCCTCCTTTGAATCTTCTAATAATGAAGAGTCTCCTTTCATTATCATATTTCCAGCCAACTGGTGGCCTTTTCAGCTCTTGGTGCTCAGCAAGCCACTCATAATATTTGACAGGTTCCTGTTCTGGCATTTCTTTGAACCAAGATTTCTTTGGATCATCAGTTTGTTGAGTGGGAGCTTGAGATGCTTTAGCTATGGAGGGTTCTTCAGGCATCAATGAGTCTACCTGGATATCATCTTCATTTAGGTCTTCATCTGACAATGTCTGTATTTCATCACCTTCCTTAGTGAAGTACCTGGTCCTTTCAGACTTCTTGTCTTCTGTCTGAAGGATCTCAGGATGTAGATCGTTGTATCCAAAGTTCTCTATCTCATCCAGTAGAGTATTGAGCTCATCGTCAGAAGGTACATCCTCTTCATCAAGAACCACCACCTCAACTTCATCATCCTTATCCTTTCCTTTTCCCTTTTTCTTGTCAGCTCTTCTATCACTTGCTGAGGGAAGATCATAATCAGTTTCTTCAAGTTTCACTTCCACAGAATCCTTAGATTTGGCAGCTTCCCCGGTAAGGATTGTCAAAGCAGACAAAGGATTTGAAACAACTACAGGAGAGGAAGGTTTATCTGTAGCAGTGAACTCCCCCTGAGTTGTTGAAGGGGTTTCTTGGGAGGAAGGTTTAGTCATTGAGGCTTGGATTTGTTTTACAATATCAGATAAGGCTTTGATTTCTTGTTGTTGCTTGGAAATGGTGTTTTGTTGGGTCTCCAATTGAGTTTGCTGCACATCAAGCTGAGTGTGCAAGCCTCCAACTTCTTGCCTTAGGTCTTTGGCTTCGTTTTTGCATTCACTCAACTCAGACTTCAGACCTTCTATAACACCATCTTGTTTTGTTATTTTACTTTGAAGCTTCTTCACCTCTAGGCTTAAAGTTTTCACTCTTGGAACAGAGGCAGATGGATCAGGAACAGGAGATGCAGGTGGTGTAGGTTGTGGAGTTGGTTGAGGGGTGGTAGCAGCATGAATGGGTGAATGAATAGGAGTTAGGTTTTCAGGAATGTCATCTAAGGACTCTGAAGAGGTGCTTAAAGGCTCCAGACCAGTCTTAATCTTCTTAGCCAGTGGTTCTTCTAGCTCATAGTCAGATTCAGACTCAGCTTGTCTCTTAGAAGATGATGCTTGAGGTTCAGTGTGATCTTCAGTTTCAGTTTCATAATCTGAGACGTCATACTTGGTGCCATAAATGCCTTCATCCAAGGTGTCTTCTGAATCAGCTTCTGCCTCAACATATTCTTCCTGAATAATTGGTTCAGGATTCTCCAACACTTGATCTTTCATTGGAGCTTCAAAGATAAGATCTTCTTCATTTAGTCCCATTTCCTGTTGTACATTCTCCTGAATTTCTACTTCAACATTTTGATTTTCAGCCTCTTGGTTTTCTTGCTCATTATGAGGTTCTTCTTCTTCTGCTGATGATGATGAAGATTCAACAGGTAGTTCTGGATCAACATCAGGTATGGCTTCTTCTTCTTCTCCCAGAATGTGTCCAAATAAAGGAACATTGGCAATGACTCGGTTTGTTCTTGAACTGGAGCTTTTCATGTAGCTCAGAGTCTTTGCATTCATATGATCAAGAATCAGGAGAGGACCATCTTGTTGAAGATCTGGGTGGAGATGATTGATGACCATCTGTAAGAACCTTGGATATGCAAGAAATTTGTCTTTGACTCTCCCAGTTAGGTTCTCAAACAGTTGTCCGAACACTAGACCAGAGAAGTTGTACTCCCTTCCCTTGACTAAGCCAAGAATGGCCGAAGCTATCAAAGCATTTGCTGAGTCAAATCCTCCTTTTCTAATAGAGATGCAATGAATAAAGATATGCACGATGTATCTCCAGAGTGGAGGAAGAGCATTCTTGATGACTTGCCCTCCTATGAATTTATTTGGGTGACCCATTCTTCTGAAACATTCTCGAATGTAAAAACTTGGAAATTCAATTGGGGCTTCAGGGTTATCATTAAATTGTAGCACCTCTCTGATAGTAGCCTCAGAAAATAACACTTCTTGGTTGTGAACAGTGGCTCTAATGTGTCTTGTATTGTTAACGGAGACACTTGTAGCAGTAGCCCAGAACTGTCTTATAGTGGTCTCAAAAACTGGCAGATTGTTGTTTATGGCAAAGCTAATATTAGAGTTGGCTTGGAAATTGAGAACTGGTGTGAACTCTGCATTCTTGGGGTCAGTGGCATTCAAGTAAGCACAGATATTGTGCTTCTTGGCAAATAAAAGATCCATATCTGCACAAGAAAATCACAAAGGAAATTTCTTACATAAGTCTCAATACTTAGAAAAATTCTGAGAAAGACACTATCGAAACTATAAGTTTCGAACGAAACTACTTATTTTCAACACTTAGAAAATATCAGAAAAAGGGACTATCGAAACTAAGTTTCGAGTGAAGAAACCATATCGAAAGTACTAGTTTCGAGCACCAAGGGTATCGAAACTACAAAGTTTCGAGCATCAGGGGGTATCGAAACTACAGAGTTTCGAGTGAAGACAGTTCAAAATCTAAAAACCTTTCAAATTTTTAAAATCCCTCTTTTACTTGAAACTACCTAGTTTCGATGGCAAACCCTTGAAAATATCAACAGACTCAAAAAGCACAGAAAACAAACGAAACTTATATGCAGACTCAAACTTAGAAATAAGAAACAAATGCAAAATAAAACAAAGAAAAAGGTTAATAAAGGCCTGAGAGTGTCGAAACTCCTTCTTACCGATGAATCAACCTAAATCTGCAAAATTAAACACATAAAGAGTGAGATATTAACAAAGGTGATCTCAAAAACATGAAATGAACACCAGACGACCTAGATTATGAAGAACTAGTCGTAAACGCTTGTGAAATCAAACCCTAGGGCCTGTTCATTCACATAAATCACTTTCAAAAACCCACAAACCATTACCTGATGAAGAAGACGACGGGGGAATCAGATAAAACAACACTGATATTGCGAACTTAGACCGATGGATCGAGAGCTTTAGTGTGTGAAAATGAAGGTGAAACGGTTTCGGGTGAGTGATAGTGAACAAGGCATGAGCATGATCTGGTAATGAGGGTATTTAATTTTGATTTTGGCAAAAGACTAAAATGCCCCTGTCGAAACTACTAGTTTCGATAGGGCAGAGTAGTTTCGAGTACCTGAAGTTTCGAGTGGCTATAAAGTTTCGAGTGGGATGGAGTTTCGGGCAAACCTTCAAGCTTTGGTTATAGTTTCGATAGGTAGGTCAAACTGGGTCAAAGGCAAAAGACATAAACTCAAAAACTATGTACAATTTAAACAAGTTAATAAGGAAGATAAAGATATTTTTAATAACCAAAATAAGATATAAACACTTATCCTTGGAAAAGATCCAACGTGAGATCATGTCTGGTCAAACTCTTGAAACACTTCATTTTTGCACTCAGCTACTGTGAATCCCTGAAGATAGCCGATATGTGTGCAAGATAAACCCGAGCATTTGTTTATACAAAAATTTCATGTGATTAAAAGATACCATTTAATGCACGAAACACGGTGTACCCCACATATTGAAATAAAATGGTTTTGAAAGCCTATCAATCCTCAAGACATACCCACATTCATCTTATCATTTCTTGCAGGTTAACCAGGGTACCATCTTGGTAAGTTGAATTCACCGCCAAAAGTAAAATAAAATCCAACAGGATGTAAGATGGGTGTAAAATGAAAAATATCCAAGTGGATATTAAAAAAGGTACGAACATTCTAGATCTTTGCGTAAGCAAAACAGAAGAAGTCGTAAAATTATCCAAGCGGATAGGAAAAGGTTGAACACCCGAGGTCTTTGCGTAAGCAAAACAGACGGGGTCAAATCATCCAAGTGGATGGGAAAAAGATGAACTCCCGAGATCTTTGCGTAAGCAAAACAGACGGGGTCATCGGCGGTAATTTTCGTTACTTTGACGGTCACCTGGTGCATGAATCAGAATCCAACACGTAAGCCTGTATCTGATTGAATCAGTTTTCTTAGCTTAAAATGGGTTAGATGTTTCAAGAATGGGTTCAAACACACGTGTACGGTAGAGAATTAGGTTTTCACACTACTAGAGAGTTATAACCATATGTCGGGCCTACCGGCTATACCTCAGTAAGCACCATCGCTTGTGGTCCATTCCATGTTCAAGAAGTGTGATCAGACTCTATCATTTCTCACAAGGTCAGATCCGATTTTCCTGAAACAAAACAAAATATTCACAGTAAATACAATTGAAACAGACAAAAAGCAATAAAGAGATTTTTTTTTTTTTTTTTTTTTTTTTAACTATAAGAAGCAAAACTTTTACTTTCCGACATAACTATCTAATTCTCCCCCAAAAGTTATGCTATCAAAAATAAAGAAGAAAATAACTGTACAAAGCAGAAAATCTTTTTGAAAATCTTCCCGATTAACAAGTTTAAACAGAAAAAAAAAACAGTATGCACAAGGGTTATTGAAAGTTTATCATGCCGAGCATCTCCACCAGTTTTTCAAATCTGGCAGAATCAAAGGCCTTAGTGAAGATGTCAGCGGTCTGCTTGTCGGTTTTCACTTCAACGATCTTGATATGTTTCTTTTCGACACAATCGCGAATGAAATGGTGTTTGATCTCAATGTGCTTGGTTTTAGAGTGCTGAACGGGATTTTTGGTGATGTGGGGAACGGCGGTGTTGTCACACAAGATGGGGGTTTCATGAAAAGTGATCCCGTAATCAAGCATCTGGTGGTGGATCCATCTCACTTGAGAACAACAGAGGGCTGCAGCAATGTATTCAGCTTCGGCTGTGGATTGAGAAACGGTGGTTTGTTTCTTACATTGCCAGGAGATGAGACGGTTGCCAAGGAACTGACAACCCCCAGAAGTGGATTTTCGGTCTAAGTTGCATCCCCCGTAGTCTGAATCTTAATAAGCAACAAGGTCAAACAAATTAGTTTTAGGATACCAAAGTCCAAGTTTTGGCTTGTGCTTTAAGTATCTTAAAATACGTTTAACAGCAATCAAATGAGAGAGTTTAGGATTAGCCTGAAAGCGTGCACACAAGCACACTGCAAACATGATGTCTGGTCTGCTGGCAGTGAGATACAGAAGAGATCCTATCATCGAGCGATAGAGGTGCTGATCCACGCTTTCACCATCCAAATCAGGAGATAGACAATGACGAACTTCCACGGGAGTCTTGTAAGGATGAGATTCAGTCATTTTGAACTTGGTCAGGATTTCTTTAACATACTTTTCTTGATGGATAAGGATTCCTGACTCAGACTGATCTACTTGTAAACCGAGAAAGAACTTCATTTCTCCCATGGAGCTCATCTCAAACTTAGATCGCATCACTTCCTCAAACTCCTTGCATAACCGAGGATTGGTGGATCCGAAAATGATATCATCCACGTAGATCTGCACCATAATAGTGTCCGCACCATCCTTACGCTTGAACAAAGTTTGGTCAATTGCCCCTCGTGTGAAACCATTATCCAGCAGATGCGTAGATAACGTTTCATACCACGCACGAGGTGCTTGATGAAGACCGTACAGTGCCTTGTCAAGTTTGTAAACTTTATCAGGATAGCTTGGATCAATGAAACCCGGTGGCTGCTTGACATAAACTTCTTCTTGAACCTTTCCATACAGAAATGCACTTTTCACATCCATTTGATGAACCGTGAAGTCCATGTAGGCTGCGTAGGCGAGAAACATTCTGATGGCTTCCAAGCGAGCCACTGGTGCAAAGACATCCTCAAAATCAATTCCCTCTTCTTGATAAAACCCCTGAACCACCAAGCGGGCTTTGTTACGAATTACAATTCCACCTTCATCCTTCTTGTTACGAAATACCCAACGAGTGCCGATTGGGACTTTGTTCTTCGGAAGATCTACAAGATTCCACACATGTAACTTGCTGAACTGCTGCAGTTCTTCTTGCATGGCCTCCACCCAACTGTTCTCGAGCAAAGCAGCTTTAATATTTTTGGGTTCGATTTGAGATATGAAACAGGTGAAAAGACCATCATTTATTGCTTCTATGGCACTTCTTGTTTGTACTCCCACATTGAGTGGACCAATGATATTTTCTGTGGGATGATTCTTGTGGACTCTCAACTGTGGAATCTCATCTTCTTCTACAAGTTCATCCAGATTGGTAAAGTTGTGATCAGGAATAACGGCATCTTCGTTACTTGAGCTGTCAACAGAAGATTGTGGAGCAACATCCACTATTGGAGGAGTTTCTTCCTCAACAGTTTCATTTGTTGCTACAGAGTCTGAAGAAGCTGGAGTGGACGATGAAGAGGAGCTTGAAGCAGAAGCAGAAGCAGTACCTAAGATATTTACAGGCAAAAGAGGATTAGCTGAGACAGATATATTAGTAACATCAGGAAGATTAAAAGATTTAAACAATGAGTCGACATCAAAAAGCCAATCAGGACCGTCCCCAGCGTCCGTATGATTGCTTTCATGCCAATTGACATCAATGGACTCCAGCACAATCCTTCGTCTCTTGTTGTAAACACGAAAAGCTCTTTGGTTAGACGAATATCCCACAAAATAACACTCATCTGCTTTGGCTTCAAACTTGTTCAGCTGATCAGAAGTATTCAGCATTGTGCAAACACATCCAAATTTCCTGAAGAAGTCAATAACAGGCTTTCGCTTGTACATAATTTCATAAGGAGTCTTGTTACAGCTTTTGGTTATGAGAACTCTATTTTGTACGAAACATGCGGTATTGACTGCTTCGGCCCAGAACGTGACAGGAAGTTTAGAATCGACGATCATAGTTCTTGCAGCTTCAATCAACGTGCGGTTTCTTCTTTCAGCTACACCATTTTGTTGAGGAGTACGTGGTGCACTGAATTGCCGAGCAATACCCTTACTTTCACAAAAAGAATCGAGAGTGACATTCTTGAATTCTGTTCCATGATCGCTGCGGATAATCTTCACATTTAGATTGAACAAATTCTCGATTTGAAGCAAGTGAATCTTCAGAATCTCTGGCGTCTCTTCTTTCTTTGCCAGGAAGAATACCCAAGTAAATCGTGAGAAGTCATCGGTTACCACCAAACAGTATGATTTCCTTCCATGACTCATGACACTGACAGGACCGAAAAGATCCATGTGAAGCAATTGAAGGGGAGAGTCAATGGAATTTGTGGTTTTGGGTTTGTGAGATGATTTGTGCTGTTTGCCTTTGGAACATGAGAGACAATGTTCCACTGGTGAGAAGTCTTTCAGAGGCAAACCGGTGACAAGGTTTCCTCGAACAAGGCGATTCATTGTCTTGAAATTAACGTGTCCTAATCTCTTGTGCCATAGAAAAGACTCATCTTCTGAAGCTTTGGAAAGAAAACAGGATTCGATTCCTGATGGATTGTTCATATCCAGACTGTAAGTGTTGTATCTTCGAGGAGCTCGCATAAGAATGAGTTCTTCTGGAATTACTACACCAGGCTTCAAAATCAGACATTCTTTTGAGTTGAAAAAGGCACTAAAGTCTTTATCACAGATCTGAGAGACGCTCATCAGATTGTACTTTAGCTGTGGAACGTAGTTGACATTTTCCAAACTATTTACACCATTCGACACAGTTCCTTGACCTTCAATCTTTCCTCCTCTTGGATTTCCAGCAAAAGCTACATAATCTCCATCCTCTTGATGATAATCTTGCAGCAGATTGAATTGACCAGTCATGTGCCTTGAACATCCACTATCTACATGCCAGATGTTATCTCCCGTTCTTCTAGGATGACCCTATACACAACAAATTATTTACACGTTTTGTCCAAGACCGTTGCTGTTAAGAGAATTTTTGGCAAGATAAAACATCACATGGGAATCATAAGCATAATCCTCCTTTGAAGAAGTATGGTCATCATATAGAGCATTATTTTTAATTTTCCAAGTTCTTTTCAAATAATTTTTAGCATTTTTAATTCTTTTACGCCGAGATTTTCTAAAATGAGGAGATGGCACATCTGATTTTAATAAAATTTTAGGAGACGAATTCTCATTATAATTGACTGTTGTCAATTTACAACTCTTTGAAACATGATTTGAGGCACCACAATTAAAACAAACTTTATCACAAGACGCCTTAGTCTGATAATTGCCATCACAAACTGAAGATGATTGTGATGTTGAGGCATCTGAACATGAGGCAACTCGTTCTTCAATATTTCTTTCTTGAAGCCTTTGATCTTCCTTTAATCTGAAAAATTCCAGATTACTCATTGTTTCTTGTGGAATATCAGTCACAACAACCCCTGCACTTTTGAAATTTGCAATAAGACTCATAGCATTTACAGATTTAGGAACAAAAGGCAAAGCATTCTTAAATTTAGAAATCGAATTCCTCAAATTGTCAGGCTCAGAAGGCATAGAACCAAAATACAATTTTTTAACGTGTTCACAAATATCTGGTTTTGACACGGACATATTATTACATTCATCCGACTCAAGATCATTTAAAACATTTTCCTTACAAGAACTCTCATCACAATCATCTTCGGTACCTACACAATCTGACTCTGCACATGAAGCAAAACTGTCAGAATCTGAAGTTTGAATATAATCATCAGCAGATAAATTGCAAACAAAAGGTGTGGGATCATGAGGAACCGGCATATCAGCAAATCTTCCAGACTTGGAATAAGGAGGTGGGTGAGAGTTATACCCAATGCCTTCTGTGACCTTTTTATGAATTTGACTGTCAATGATACCAAAAAGAATTTTCTGATCCATACCCATATGTTCAACTTGAAAATCAGCCTTTTCAGCCTTTTGAATTCTTTCAGTTAAAATATCATTATTATTCTTTTGTGTGGTAAGTTGCACAATCAAAGATCGGTTTTCTCCAGAAATATCACGAATTTTCTTTAAGTAAAGTTTCTCATTTTTAGCCACAGAATCATACATCACCTTAAAGTGATCTCGTTCATCGACCAAGGCCTGGTTGATGAATCTATATTTCTGAACTTCATTTAAGCAAGATTTAGCGCTACAAAGTCTAGATATTACCTCGGTAGGCACGGCAGTAAGATCTGTAGCTGGTTCAATCATGACACATTTATCCTTTTCTTCAATGTCAGCCATCAGTGCCTTGTCAACTGCATCACCTTCCTGATCACCCCAATGATAATGTCCATCAGCTTGACAGACCAAAGCTGTGGAACTTGAAGATGTAGAAGATTTGGGAGGGACAGCAGCTTGCTTTCCAGAGGAAGTCTTCTGTTCATGCTGCTCCTTTGAAGACGGCACCTTGCAATTTCTGGCAAAATGACCTAGCTGGTCACAATTGTAGCATCGTACTTTCTTGATATCAAACCCAAGAGTCTTTCCTTGCTTGAACCTGTCCATTCCGGTCCTTTTGATAAATCTCTTGGCCCGTAGAGTCAACATTGCCATGCACCAATCAATGTCCATTTTTTCTAAATCATCTGGATTGATCTGCTCCAGGTCATCAGGTTGAAAACTGACCGGCGTCAAGTTTCCAGAAATCAGTGCATCATAGCATGACATGAAAGCAGTCATGATAGGGACATATTCATCAGGAATCATGGTAGTAGTCTTTGGAGGAGCAGAGGAACCAGTTGGTTGAATTGCAACAGCAGATGGAGGAACATCAGTTTGAAAATAGGCCATTGTAGATTTGGACGAAGTGGAGGAGCCTTGACCTGCAAGAAGAGCTGTGTTGCCAGACTGATTAGTTGGAGTAACTGCACCCTTCTTTATCTCCAACTCATATGACTCCAGGATGCTGAAGAGTTCTTGTTGTGACAGATCACTTAGCTTCTCAGTTTTCTTTATCATAATCCGGTACATGTTCCATTCTTCAGGCAATGAATCAAGCAGCTTCTTGTTTAACTCAAGAACGGGATACTCAGTTCCCAAAACCTTCAACTTAGAGACAATACTTGAGAAACGGTTGATTAATTCTGACATGGGTTCACCAGGGACACTGCTAAACATTTCATACTGCTTCTTGATTAAATCCCTCTTGCTTTCTCTGATATCAGCACTTCCCTCATATCTTGTACATAGAGCAACCCAAAGATCTTTGGCAGTAGTGTACTCAGCAAAAATGTTGAAAACATCCATAGGAAGTGCCATAGCAATAGATCCATAAGCTTTGTTATCTCTGGCAATTAAGGCATTATCTTTGTCATCATACTCAGACACAAGTTTCGGACGTTGAACATCAGCAGTAGTAGTAACTGGCTTATGTGGACCATCAGTGATAGATTGCAAGAGAGTGTGGTCATGAAACTGGAAGAAAGTCTTCATCTTCTTTGTCCAGTCATCAAAATCTCTGGTAGACACCAAGACAGGTGGTTTGTTTCCTCCGGCATACTCATTGGTGCTTGAAGATGCCATAGTCTTAGAAAAAGAAATTCCAACAGTAGCTAGTTTCGAGTGAACAGTTTTGGTCGAAACAACAAGTTTCGAGTGAGAAAAATTGCTCGAAACTACCTAGTTTCGAGTGAGACTAGTTTCGAGTGAAACTAGTTTCGAATGACCAAGCTTGCTCGAAACTCCCAGTTTCGAGTGAGAAATCTTGCTCGAAACTTCCCAGCTTTAAGTGAGACTAGTTTCGAGTGGGAAATCTGCAGGGTAAGTTTCGATATAACAGGACAAGAAATGCTAGTTTCGATTGTACCTTCAACAGACAAAGGTACAGACAAGTAGTTTCGATGACCAACAGATAGCAGAAAATGTCTCCCTGAAGTTTCGATACCTTCTTCTTCAAGCTTCAGCAGACTCCATTGAAGAAAAGTTTCAATAATTAATAATGACGAAATAAGAATCCAATCCAGCGAAAAGCTTCCAAGTAACCTCTCGAACACAAAACAGTCTTCAGATCCGAAAAACCCGAAGAAATAAAGCCAGAAATCAATGAAACAGTGCTCCAAAAACTCGAGTGCAGAAAAACTTCGAGAAACTTCACAAAACACCAAGAATCGATCACAAAACCTGGTAATACTCAGAAATCAAGAGCATAATGCTCTGATACCAATTGTAGGTCCAGATTTCAATCGGAAATCACGAAAGTGATCGATTACCCACACACACAGGCGGAATCTGTATGTATGGTGTGGTAACAGAGGATTAGAGACAGACTTGGTGAAGAAGACAGCCAAACACACTAAGAATCAATGCAAATAATATGTGAAAGTGTAAGAACAAGCATTAAACGAATGCAAATTGTATTGATTCAAAAACAAATCTGAAAGAGAGAATTCAGGGTTACAGCCGCAACTCACGCCCTAGAAATTCTCTAACTAGGCTATTTATAGTAGTTTCACAGGTATCGAAACTATGTTCCTCGAAACTACTAGTTTCGAGTGAACATTTACAAGTGAAAAAGTGCCTGTCGAAACTACTATCGATCGAAACTACTAGTTTCGAGTGAACAAATCTCACTCGAAACTATAGTTTCGATGGCCCAGACTTAGACTAAAAAGCAGTAAATTCGTTTAAAAGAAATTACATGAAAATAAACTATCTAAACAATGTTTAACAGAAATACATTGATCAACAGCTTATACAAAAAGGTTAGACTCTACACTCCATCAATTTGTTTTACATCCTCAAATAATCTAACATTCCCTGTCATATGTCGAGAGCAACCACTATCCACATACCATGTATTGTTGATAGTCCTCCTTGGTTGTCCCTACATAAACAACGAGAATCAGTTAGAAAGTGGAACCCAAGCCATCGTGGTCTTGGGTCGTCCGGATTGATCAAAATAAACAACTTCTTGTAATTTACAATCAATTTTATCATTCACTTTTGGAACAGAATTTTGACAATCAGACTTTTTCAAAGAAGAACCATTTTTATTATTTTGAAAAACATTATTTGATGTATTATTGTCAGATTCAGATGTTTCCAAAATTTTCTTTAATTTTCTATTTCTTCTTCTTCTTTGAGGTCTAGACAATTTAACCTCCTGAAAAGAATCTTTTGAAATCCCAACTTTTGGAATCTCAAGTTTCTCTTTGCATACAAAGGATTTAGCATTCAATGTATTCTGTTGTTTAAATCTAGGGGATTTAACAAACGATCAACCATGCATATTTTTCTCCAAATTAGAAGACGACTTTCCCTCATCTTTTCTTTTCAGAATCTTCACCACTTTCGGTTGTGAAGGAACAGTCTTCATTTTACCCTGGTTCTTGTATGGACAATTAATCAAAATATGACCAGCCTCATTGCAATGAAAACACACTCTTCTTTCTTGATAACTTTTGAAATAAGAGGTTTTCTTTGAATTTGAAGAACCATCAGAGGAATAAGCTTCGGAGGAATGCCCAGAACAATTTATCGGCTTCTTTGGAACATAAGTCTGTTTTGGCACCTTTGAAGAATTCACTTTTTGATAACCAGCCGTAACAAACCCACTTGACTGTAAGATTGGAGAAAGTTTAGTTGGAACCACTTTCATCTCTTCAGGTTCAGTCAAAATGCATCTATCCCGGGTAACATTTTTAACAACTGTTGGGTCATCAATTTTCACTTCTTTTGGAATGCCCTCGACCTTCTTTTCATCAAACACCTCATCTTCAGAATCTGACTCATATACCATATCCTCCGCAGTTACCGGATTCACCTTTAACACAGTTTTTGGATCTATCTCCTCTTCATTTATGATCTCAGTTTCCACCACATAATTTGCATTAAACGGTGGAGGAATAAATCCAATACCAGCAACACGCTTAGTAGGATCAGCATTTCAGTTAAAATAATCCAAAACAACTGAAGAACTTTCAAATTTTTCCAACTTCCGATGAAGTTTGATCACCTCAGACTCCTTTTCAGATATTTCCTTTTCTTTTGGGCAACAATTTCATTACGTTTTTCTATTTCAGCATAAGCCATATCTAGATGATAACCTTGCTCTTTGTAATTTAACCCAAGAGAATTTAAGTCTCTTTTCAAAGACTCAATTCTATCAATGCACAGCTTATCATTATCTTTCAGTTTCTGATTAACTGAATGCATTGATTTCATGTCACAAATCAAGTTTGTGTTATCATCTATGACTTTTTGCAGTTTATCTTTAACAGAAATGCAATTAGAACAGTATATATGACAAAAAGAGTCTTTTACCTTAGACGGATCAGACATGTCTGCCATGAATACTTTGCCAATTGGAATATTCTCTGAATCATCACCAACTGAAGCATTTTCTGTAAGAACAATTTCCTCCTCAGCAACCCCTGACGCAGCATCAGAATCAATACTTTGCCCTTGTTCTTCCTCATCATCAACGCTTGGAACACTATCACCATCACACGAATCATCATTAGAACTTTCATCATCAGTAGACTCCTCTGGTTTTTCAGAATGAATTTCTGCAACAAAAGCCTGACTCACAGTACCCACCAAATCTTCCAGATGAATGCCCCAATCATAGTTTTCGTCGTTTTGAGCAACCAAAGCTGATGATGCAGATGCATGATTTGTATTACCAGAAGGACCATGATTTTGATTACCAGATGAACCATGTGACGGATTCCTATTATGCTGAAAGTTAGACTACTTCTTTTGAGAATCAAATTCTACCTTTGGCTTCACACACTCCTTAGCAAAGTGACCATACTCTTGGCAGTTGTAACACCTAACTTTGCTCTTATCAAAACCCATACGCGATCGACTATTTGAACCAATATATTTTCTGCCATTTCTCTTCAAGAAATCTTTAGCTTGTCGCATTAACATGGCCATATTCCATTGGATATTCATTTCTTCCAGATCAACAGGGTCAATCTGTCTGAAATCTTCTTCTATAACCTCAGGATCATGTATTTTACCTCCAATGAAATTTTCATATGATGCCATGAATGAAGAAAACATAGCAAGATAATCATCAGCAACTTTTTGATTCACATGAGATCCAGATGATGTTGAAGCTGTAGTAGCAGAAAATCCCGAATGGTTTGAATGACCAGAATAATTTGGAACTCCAGAACACTGATCATTTGAAGACTCTTGAGCATCACCAGAAAAGAATGCCACTCCAGTACCAGATTTACAACAGATTTGGCAAAATACATTGAGGGATCCTGGATATGCTCCATATTAGTCTCTTTCTTCTTCATATTCATGTCATGTGACTGAATCTTCCCTAGAACTTCTTCAAGAGACATGGTTTTGTACTTAACATTTTCTTTGATCAAAACCGTATACACATCAAACTTTGATGGTAAAGCCTCCAAGAATGTATCATTGATTTCCTCAGTCTCATATACCACAGATGCACTAGCCAGTTCACTTAGAAGATGATAGAATCTTGTAGCAAGATCATCCAAAGATTCATTTTGAAAATGTTTAAAGACTAGGAACTGCTTCTTTAGTAACTCCTTTCTACTCTTCTTCACATCCAAACTCCCTTCACACCTTTTCTGTAATGCTTCCCACAGTTGTTGAGAAGACTTGAACTGTTTAAAACTATGATAAATTTCCTTTGGAAGAGATATAGAAATGCTAGCCATTGCTTTCTTTTCTCGATCAAATAACAACTTTTCTTCAGTAGTTAACGCTGATACTGGCTTCGGAACATCATCCTTTCCCATCCATGAATAAGTAGGATGCGTATATCCTTCCAAAATCGGAATCCACAAACTAGTATCGGTAAAAGATACGAACTGGTCAAACCGATCTTTCCAATTTGAATAATCAGCTAGATTTAACAACTTCGGAGGTTTTTGAGATGTACCGATCTCATTGTCATAATTGAACATGTTTGTGACTTGAACCATATTTGCCATTTTTTTTTTAATTTTTCTGAAAAATTTCCAAGTATTGAACAGTCTTACCCTCAGGCGAAGATAATAAGTTCGCCTCTGATACACCTAAGAGAACTTAATGAGAAGCGAACTTATTAAGTTCGCTTAAACCAGAAACTTGAAATCTTATTAAGTTCGCCTAAAATAAGTTCGCTTAGCCCTGTGAGAAGCGAACTTGACAAGTTCGCCTGATGCTAAGTTCGCCTGCACAGAATTCAGCAAGTTCTCTTGCTGTAACAGAATCTTGATCAAGAACTCAGACCACAGCCGTGAACCAAGAACTTTCAAAAATCATCATTAAACACTGAATTGAAGGAATTAAACAAAATTGGACCGTAGGATTGTGTAATTTGACAATTAGAAGCTTTCTATCGCATCAATTTCATCATAATCCTCTTCAAAAACACCAATTCAGATCAAAATCAGTCTTGAAAACTCCATTGAAATGAAAAACTCAAAAATGATGAATTTGATGTCAATTTGCATATAAACCGTCTCAAATCAACAAGAATCACGAGCAATAGATCTGATACCACTTGTAGATCCCCATGGCGCGCCTACGGATCGATCTCGTGATAAGATGTGACGTTTACTCAAAGTGCGGAATCCAACTAGTTAACGTTTATACGCATAAAAGACAAAGCAAACAATCAAGTAAATAAACTTCTCAATTTGTATTTCAATCACAATGATGTTTTACAGACTCAATCTGATCTCTCTGGTTCACTCTCTATTTTCTAACTCTTGCTGACTGACCCTGTAAAACATTCATATATATAACTGTAGGATCGTAAGATTACAAGGTGATTCTATTCTAGTTGATATTGGCGGAAACAATAGCAACCAACAAAGTAAACAAGTAAACAGCAAGAATACTGATAAATGCACTGTTGTATTAAACTTCTGAGATTACAAGATTACAAGTAAAACTCTCTCAAAAAGCACTATCAAGGCACTACAAAGACACACTTTGTTTGAAGTGTTTACAAGATATATATAGTAACTTAGAATCAAGACAGACCCTTGATTCTAAGGATCAGATCGAACACAGACCGTTGATCTTGTTTATTAATCTAAATTACACGCAAAGGCTAATCTAGATAACTTTATTGAAACGTCTTCTTTGGCATCATTGTTTGCATGCTTGGAGACGCGCGACATTGTCCTTTATTGGTTGCACCACTGAGGTTCCTTCTGCTTGGAGTGTGGCAGTTGCTTTTGCAGAAAGGTGTCAGAGGCGCTTCACATGGATAGTCAGCTGCAACGTTTGGTCTTCATTGAATAAGGCTATCAGTAGCAGAGATGAGAATAATACTGCTGATAAGCCCATCAGCAGCACCTTGTGTGGAACGCTGCTGATAAGCCTATCAGCAGCAACAAGTGCTGAATGCTGCTGATAAGCCTATCAGCAGCAATTTGTGTTGAATGCTGCTGATAAGCCTATCAGCAGCAACTTGTGTTGAGTGCTGCTGATATGCCTATCAGCAGCACTTGTACTTAGAATAATTTGGTAGCAATCAGTCTTTTGTTCTACAAACTCCCCCTAGACTGATGCAACCAAAATTCTTCTAATTACTTTGCTGCTGAAGCTTTTGCATATGGCTGACTATCCTTTCAACCTCATAGCCTCTTGGATCCTTGCTGGGATTGTTCAGTGGAAGTTCAGACAGAGTCTTGATGTCTTTGTGTGGCATTTTGTAGATTGCTTTGCTTGAACATCTCATCTGCTGCTTCTTTACATCAATCAGAGTGAACTCATCCAAATCAGCATTGTAGGAGCAAGATACAAATGGAGAGTGGGACTTGAGTGGTTTGATATCCATGACCACATCTTTGCTAGGGTTGAAGTAATGTCTAATTGCTAGCATAAGATGTTTCCCTCTCTCATTTGCAGGCTCATGAGCTTCACCCAGCTCCAAAATTCTTCGTAGGTCTGAATCTGGTAGTTGCAGAACTTCATCAACAGACCTGTATGTAGATCTTCTTCTTTCAGTTCTCCCCCTGAAGATCTCAAACCTTTGATCCTGTGGATTTTAGACCCATTCCACTATGTTTCTTGAGTCTTCAGGTTCAGATGAGGATTTGGATTTCTTTAGGGGAGGCTGTTGATGAGTGGGAGCTGGGTGGGATGATTTGGACTTGTTGGGTGGAGGAGTGGAAGGTTTGGGGAGGAGAGTGGAAGGATGATGGACTGAGGAAGAGGTAGGTGAGGGAGAAGGCTTGGGTTTCTTTGTCTTTGGTTTTTCTTCTTCTTTGATAAGTACCCTTTTCTTGGAGCCCTTTTTCCCTAGTCTTTCTTCCTCATCCTTTTTAACTTTGAAGTAGAGGGCTTGCAGGTTCATGAAATTCATGGGACCTAGCCTCTTTCCACTATCTCCTCTAGCCTTAAGGAAGTCAATCATGACCTTCCTTTCTTCATGGGTTCTTTTATTCAGTGCAATGGTCTTCTTGGACTGTAGCTTGGCTTTTTCTTCTTCTTCAGCCTTTTTCTTGCTAGCCAATTGACCCTGCTGACCCATGAAGGCTCTGTAGACTTCTTTAGTTGATAGTTTCTCAAGGTAGTCTGCATCCTCACCTTGAGAGACTAGAGTCTTTACCCACTCCTCCCTCATTTCTTTAGCTAGTTCAGAATCGGTTATTCTGAATTTAGCTTCTTCTTTCTTCTTTTTCTCCAATTCTTCCTCCTCTTTATTGAACTGTTCCTGCAGTTGACAAGCAAGAGCTGCATCTTCTTAAATCTGCTCAACTGCAGGAATCTTTCTTTTCAGCTCATCCAACTGTCTAGCATACAGCTGGATGGTTTGTTCTCTTAGGAGAATGGCTGTTTTTCTTTCTTGAGCCTTTTTCATGTCAGCCATCTCCTCTTCTTCTCTTTTTCTTCTTTTCTCTTCTATCTCTCTTTTCTCTTTTTGGAACCTCTCTTCATCTTCATCAGTCATGATTCCCTTTCCTTTGTTTACATTGGATGCCTCTGCTTCAGCTTCACTGATCACAACAGCAGATGATGATGCTGCTATTGGGATCTCTGCCTCAGCTTCATTGGCAAGTTGAGGGATTGACAAGGGATGATCACTTTCTTCATCAAGTTAATACTCAGGACCTTCTATTTCCCTCAGTTGATCCCTAATTGAAGATCTTGCGCCAAAAGCTGCAGATGTGATATCAACTTGTGGAGTATCTGAGTTGGAGTCAGCATCAGAAGTTTACACAGACTCTTCCTGAGGAATCAGTCCTTCTTCTTCAAGATGGGCTCTGACAGTAGCTATCATTGCCTGGCTTTCAAGAGAGTTGACGTTGCAGATGTTTGCCCTGAGCTGAAAAATCTTGAATAGGAAGTCTGAGGGCAGCTGAAGGATGTTCCTGGTGTTGATGATGAGAGAGGAGCCGTTGCTGAGCAGAAGAGTGTGGTCAAGGGACTTAGTGCTCACCCAACCTAGCACGTTCAAGTCCTTGACCAGGAAGGCATACAGGAATCTTCGAAGGCCCAGAACTTCTTCTTCAGGGAGAAGACTGCTCCTTGTTATTTCAAGATTGCTAGGAGTCAGTCTCCTTTCTGCGGCCGCCGAGGATTCAGGATAAGCTACCCGATGTGCTGCTTGTAGGAATCTTTGGAACCTGGTTAGATTATCCTCCATCAGGTCGTAGAACCTGCCAATGGCAAGTTCTGCTGAGAGATCTGCTGAGTTGTTGATGCAGTTTGATACGTATAACTGTAGGACTTGGAGGGTATTGAGAGAGTTCCAGTTCAGCTCTTCTACTCCGTTGAACTCCCATCCAATCCAAAAACTCTCAGCTGATCCATCATACCCCCAAGCTAGAATGGAGTCAAATTCTAGCTTCTTTGATGATCTGAGTAGTTGGGGGGTAAAGGATTGACCAATGATGGCTGCTGCTTCAGGGATGATGCTGAATGTTGTATTTGGTTGTTCTGTGTCTTCAGTACCATTCAGCATTTCATCGACAGCCCTGACGACCAACTTCAAGTCTTCAGATTTCTCTTCGTCTTCGTTATCTGTGGCTGGCAAGTCATGAATTTGTACAAAAGCAGGCTTGAATAGTGAGCTTTGAAGTAGAACCTGCTTTTGAATCCAGTCGTCAAGACTGTCTGTATCTTCTAACATAGAGACCATCTCCCCCTTTTTGGTTGCATCAGTAGACAGGTAAGCATCAGTTTGGGTGCCTACTGATACGAGAGAGGGAGTGGCTAAAGTTGGGCATTGATGGGCTTCATGCATAGAGACTTGGTGTCTTAGTTTGGACACTTCAGCCTCTAGCATAGCCACCTTGGCCGTCAATTCCAAGTTATGAAGTTTCAGTCTGTCCTCATCCACAGTTGTTGAATCCTTGGACCCAGATGGGGCCGTAGGCCGAGCCTCAGCATCCCCATCACCTGTGGTTTCTTGGCGCCTGGGATTCCTCTCAGTGAGGGTAGTTTCCAAGGAAACACCCTCACCATGAGTTGCCATGGTTGAGGTCTTCAAGATGTTGTCACTGTCCTCCTGGTCATGTGATGGACCAGCAGTAGTGACAGCCTCTTCCACATCCACTCTTTCGATACTCCTAGAGTGGACCTTCAAGGGTGAAGAACTGGGGTTGGGTGTTTCGGAAGCAAGACCAATCAGTACCTCCTTGATAGTGGTAGTTGGAGAAGGTACATCACTTTGGTCAGGTTCCTCCACACTTAAGTTCAAGGAAGATAGGAATGGCTCAAAGGGCTGTTCTATGGATCCGGGAAGTGATCCTAATCCTAATAGAGAGACTTCCGAAGGAGTCTCCCTAGCAATGTGGCTTTCCCTTATGATATTCTCACTAGAATGTTGTGATTCTGAGTGAGGGGTGTTGGCTTGGGTTTGGGCCTTGGAGGCAAGAGAAGAAGGAGTTCTCTTGCCCCTCTTCTTTGTATACTTGGCTGCAACCGGGGCCCTGTGTTTCGGTTGAGCAATCAAACTGTGGGTGAGTAATGTATGTGCCTGTGCATCCTCAGTAGAATGCACAGGGGTTCGATCAAGGGAAACAGTAGTTTGAGTTTGTGGCAGTGAGGTGGAGGGTGTGGGATCAGTATCAGCTGGGTTTGCTGAACTGTCACCCTGGGCACTTTGTACGTTCAGCATTGTAGATAACAATGGAACGTCGGCCCCTGAGAACTTTGATGAAACTGTTCTCATGCTTTGAAAAATGTTGTTCTTATGTCCAAGCATGACATAGATTCTTGCAGTTTTTGAATGATCTTGGTGCTCAATGTTGAACACTTCCTGCAAGAATCTTGGGTACATAAAGAACTGAGATTTCACCCCTTCTTGAAGGTTGTATCTCAAACCTTCAAGAATGAGGTGGGAAAAATTGAAACCCTCCCCAGTTATCATACCGTGAATTGCGACGCAAGTCCGGAGCTAAGTTGGTTCCAGCCACTCCTTTTCTGGGATATGCATTGGAGAAGAGTGTGGCAAAGATACTTCCATTTGGGACCCATGAGTGCCTTCTCTATCGTATACTCTGTTTGATTCCCAGTGTACCCTATGGATACAAAGGTCCTCATGTATACGTCTCTGGGGTAAGAGATGGCGTCCCCTTCATCTTGAAGCTTGAGGTGTTGGCGGAGCTTTGCTTCAGTGATAATGATTTCCTTGCCGTCTACTGTGCCACTGATTTGGGGAGTGCCCTGGTCAGTAGAATACACGGCAGAGCTCCAAAAATCCTCCATGTGGGAAGTATAGATGGTTGGGTTGACTGTTAGGGCATGGTGGATTTTGGACCGACAAAGGAAGTCGATCATATCGTCGAATCCTTTGGATTTCTTGCCTTTTATTAGGCATGCAGTGAGGTTGTGATATGGGGAAAACTTGTCGTTTGGGTTGTTTATGTCTGCGCCTGCCATAGTTATGGATTTGGAGGGAAGAGAGAAGGGTGTTTGAATGGTGGTTGGTATTTAGGGCTTTGAATGCTGTGGGGATGGGAGAGAAAGTGATGGGAGATAGGTTTGAAATTGAATATGAAGAGGTTGTGGGAACGTTTGAGATTGTGATATAACGGCAGACGAAGAAAAAGCAACTTTACTTGTACAGTACAACCTGTTTCACTTTTCATTGTTACAGCTGTAAACCACTCGATCAGTCATGGTAAAGACTGACGATATTTACTTTTACAGAGGGTAAAAGTTAATTTAGACTTGTTTTACCCATCAGCAGCAAACTTGGTTGCTGTGGATGGTTAAGTCTGTCAGCAGCAAACTTAATTGCTGCTGATAGATGCAATGGTCTGCAGCAGGGATTTTACTGCTGATTGCCTTAAAGCTATTCGCAGGAGAACTTGTTCCTGCTGATAACTTAAGGCAGTCAGTGGCAAATCCACTGCTGCTGAAAATTAAACCTGTCAGCAGCTGAAAGGCAAAAGTGCTGCTGACTCATTACTTTTATTTACAACAAGATACCAACACATTTACAGAATCTGATTTTGGAGAAAGATTTTAAACAAAGTTCATCATACCAGTGGGAGAAATCCAAGAGCTTGCGTTCTTGCAGAAAAGGGTTCTTGGATTATTAGTGTCAGCATGTGCACCTTCAACGGAGCCAATGATGATGCTTGGTGGTATCTTCACCTTCCATTGCTGAGGTATAGGTTTTCCAGTTTTCTTTGACCTATGAGCATGTGCACCTTCAACGGAGCCAATGATGATGCTTGGTGGTATCTTCACCTTCCATTGCTGAGGTATAGGTTTTCCAGTTTTCTTTGACCTATGAGCAGCTGGCGTGAATGCTGATGACTTTGGCATAGCTGCTGAAGGCTTTGCTTGAGCAGCAGCAGACTTTGTTGCTCCTGAAGGCTTTCCCTTGGATCTTGCTTTATCAGCAGTGGACACTTTTGCTGCGGACTTTGTTAGCTTATCAGCAGCAGATTTGGTTGCTGCTGAAGGCTTCTGCTCCGTTTTCTTGGGCTTAACTGGACTAACAACCGATGTATGTTGATCCTTCTTTACCCTTTGTCTTTGAGGGGCTTGTTGAAGAATCTGGTTGAAAGGGTTAAACTTACAGTTTGCTGCAAAGTGGTTTGATTCTCCACAGATGATGCAAGATTTTTGAGGCTTTGACAACTGCTCCCTTGGTGGAGAAAGAGATTTTCTGAATTGAGTTGTCTTAGCTTCAAAGCTTCTTACCTGTTTGTTCTTCTTTGTCTTCTCAAAAACGTGTTGCTTGAGGTTTCTTTGCTGTTGTAGGTAGTAGAAGCCGGTGCTGGCAGTGTGGTTATATCTGCCACACACAAAGCATGATTTTGCCAGTTTGTCCTTCGACAGATGCACATAATCCTTTCTTTTGAAAAGGTCTTTGAAATTCCAAGGGTGAGCTTTGTTGTGCTCAAAAGTAGCTTCTTCCAATGTTTTTTGAACATATGGAACCCTTTCTTCAGGTGCATGATATGTGTCAAACACCTTCCTTGGCTGGACTTAATTGAAAGGAGGCTTTGAGTTGGTGGAGGTGGAGGACTGTCCCTTTTCAATAGTTAGCTTTCTTCCTTCTGGAGGATAGCCAATTCTGATTTGTTTGAACGGTTTAGGAACTGGTATTGAAGAGATAATAGGGACTTCATCTTTAGTGACTATCACTTGAGGGGCATGAGGAGATGAGGCATTACTTATTTCAGTGGAGTTTGAGCAAGTTGACTCAGTCTCTGATGAAGTAGTGCATTCTTGCACAGGGGTTTCTTTGACAGCAGGGTCAAGATTTCAGTTGCCCATGTCAAGATTTGCTAGATTGAAGCTTGGTTCATGGATGGCAACGTAATCGGCATGAGGTGCGACGGTTTTATACTGGTCAGCAGGATATCCCAACCCAGTTCTTACATTTTCATGGATTTGAACATCTAAAAGTCTTTGCAGCTTTTTGAATGCAAATTCATATTTTTCCACATGGACCTTTTGGTCTGCCAATTCAGCCCTTGCAGCTTTCAACTTAACCAGAATATCATCAATTTGAGTTTCAAGGTTTGTTTGTTCATGTTTTAATGATGAAATTTCTTTCTTTAAACAATCATTCTTTTCCTTGTAACTATTTTCAACCTTTTTAAATTCAGATTTCATTTGGTGAAATTCTTCATTTTGATCTATGAGCTTCTGGTTATCTTTCCTATATCCAAGGACCTTATTAATGCACTCTTGAGTACATAGATTTTCATATACCTTTGGTGGTACCTCTGATGTGTCTGAAGTTAGAGAGGATACCTCTAATGTGTCTGCCATGAGAGCTTGATTGTTGGCAGAAAGATCCTCAGGCTAGAAGCTCCAGTCAAAGTCAGTAGTTCCAACATTTGCACAGGCTGCAGTTTATGCTGGAGGATTGACATGTTTCTGCTGTTGGTGTCTTGGCTGAGCTTGGTGTGCTTGTCTGGTAGGATAGTAGTCGCTTGAACTAGGACCTGAGTGGTCAGAGTGGAGCGTGGGAGAGGTGGTGGAAGAGGCTGATTGATGGCTTGAGCTTCTTTCTTTGGCTTGAATTATTTCTAATTCATAGGCTTTTAGCATACAAAAGAGCTCGGTCATCTGCAGAGTCTTCAGATTCTCAGTTCTTCTTATTGACACTGTGTAAAGTGTCCAGCAACTAGGAAGAGATCTGATGAACCTTTTGAGAATGTCTTCATTCTCCAGCTTTACCTTAGAGCACTGCAGCTCTCCTACCAAGTAAGTGTACCTGCTATACACATTGGTTAGTGACTCACCTTCATTGCAGACAAAGTTTTCGTATTGCTGCTTCAGGATGTCTTCAAGCCCGTTGCTTTGTGCCATTTTTGTTTTGTGTGACTTGAAAAAGAATAGAGTTTTGAATAGAATCAGAAAAGTGATTAAACAAATGTTAGTTTGTTTAATCTTGATCCAAAGCTCTGATACCACTTGTAGGATTGTAAGATTAAAAGGTGATTCTATTCTAGTTGATATTGGCGGAAACAATAGCAACCAACAAAGTAAACAAGTAAACAGCAAGAATACTGATAAATGCACTGTTGTATTAAACTTCTGAGATTACAAGATTACAAGTAAAACTCTCTCAAAAAGCACTATCAAGGCACTACAAACACACACTTTGTTTGAAGTGTTTACAAGATATATATAGTAACTTAGAATCAAGACAGACCCTTGATTCTAAGGATCAGATCGAACACAGACTGTTGATCTTGTTTATTAATCTAAATTACACGCAAAGGCTAATCTAGATAACTTTATTGAAACGTCTTCTTTGGCATCATTGTTTGCATGCTTGGAGACGCGCGACATTGTCCTTTATTGGTTGCACCACTGAGGTTCCTTCTGCTTGGAGTGTGGCAGTTGCTTTTGCAGAAAGGTGTCAGAGGCGCTTCACATGGATAGTCAGCTGCAACGTTTGGTCTTCAGTGAATAAGGCTATCAGCAGCAGAGATGAGAATAATACTGTTGATAAGCCCATCAGCAGCACCTTGTGTGGAACGCTGCTGATAAGCCTATCAGCAGCAACAAGTGTTGAATGCTGCTAATAAGCCTATCAGCAGCAACTTGTGTTGAATGCTGCTGATAAGCCTATCAGCAGCAACTTGTGTTGAGTGCTGCTGATAAGCCTATCAGCAGCACTTGTACTTAGAATAATTTGGTAGCAATCAGTCTTTGGTTCTACAATAACCAACTGACCTGATACAAGCGAACTTATTAAGTTCGCCTCTACCAGCTTAAGCGAACTTAACAAGTTCGCCTCAGTTAGACCTAAGCGAACTTATTAAGTTCGCCTCTGATAGACCAGGCGAACTTAACAAGTTCGCCTCTAGGCTCACTTGCAAAACACTTAGTGACTTTAGACATTTACCTAACAAAACCATAAAGACATAAAATCTAACTATTACAAGCTTTTGTCATTACAATCTATGTCCTAACACCCTTTTCTTGGATCCCTTCTTCCCCAATCTTTCTTCCTCATCCTTCTTGACTTTGAAGTAGAGGGCTTGTAGGTTCATGAAGTTCATGGGACCTAGACTCTGTCCACTCTCTCCTCTAGCCTTTAGGAAGTCAATCATGACCTTCCTTTCTTCATGGGTCCGTTTATTAAAGGCAATGATCTTCTTAGACTTTTGTTTGGCTTTTTCTTCTTCTTCAGCCTGTTTCTTCTTTTGCCAATTGACCTTACTGACCCATGAAGGCTCTGTAGAATTCTTTATTTGATAGTTTCTCAAGGTAGTCTGCATCCTCACCTTGAGAAACTAGAGCCTTTACCCACTCCTCCCTCATTTCTTTGGCTAGTTCAGAATCGGTTATTCTGAACTTAGCTTCTTCTTTCTTCTTCTTCTTCCCCGATTCTTCTTCTTCTCTGTTAAATTGTTCATGCAGTTGAAGAGCAAGAGCTGCATCTTCTTCAATCTGGTCAACTGTAGGAATCTTTCTTTTCAGTTCATCCAGCTGCCTAGCATACAGCTGGATGGTTTGTTCTCTGAGGAGAATGGCTGTTTTTCTTTCTTGAGCCTTTTTAATGTCAGCCATCTCCTCTTCTTCTCTTCTTCTTCTTCTTCTCTTCTCTTCCCTCTCTCTTTTCTCTTTTAGCAATCTCTCTTCATCTTCATCTGTCATAATTCCCTTTCCCTTGTTTATATTGGATGCCTCTGCTTTGGCTTCACTAACCACAACATCAGATGATGGTGCTGCTATTGGGATCTCAGCCTCAGCTTCATTGGCACATTGAGAGGTGAACAAGGGAAGGTCAATGGCTTCATCCGATTTACACTCAGGACCTGTGACTTCTTTCAGCATTTCTTTGATTGTTGATCTTGACGCATATGCTGCAGCACAGATGTCTACTCGAGGGGAAGCTGAGTCAGTATCAGTGTCAGAGTTTGACACATATACTTCCTCAGTGATTCTTCCTACGTGTTCAAGTTTGGCTCTGACAATAGCTATCATTGCCTGGCTTTCAAGTGAGTTGACATTGCAGATATTTGCCCTGAGTTGAAAGATCTTGTCGAGAAAGTCCGTAGGAAGTGACAAGATGTTCCTGGTGTTGATGGTGAGAGAGGAGTCGTTGCTTAGTAAGAAGGTGTGGTCAAGAGACTTAGTGCTTGTCCATCCCAGCACATCTAAGTCTTTGAAAATGAAGGAGTACAGAAATCTTCTTAAGCAGCAAATTTTTTCTTTAGTGAGAAGACTGCTCCTTATAATGTCAAGTCTTCTAGGAGTCAGTCTTTTTTCTGCTGTTGCTGCCGAAGATTCAGGATAAGCTACCCGTTTTGCTGTTTGTATTAGTCTTTCGAAGTGGGGTAGATTATCCTCCATCAAGTCATGGAACCTGCCAATGGCAAGTTCTGCTGAGAGATCTGATGAAGTGTTGATGCAGTTAGTTAAATACAGTTGTAGGACTTGGAGGGCATTGAGAGAGTTCCAGTTTAGCTCTTCTACTCCACTAAACTCCCATCCAATCCAAAATCTCTCAGCTGATCCATCATACCCCCAAGCTAGAATAGAGTCAAATTCTAGCTTCTGTGTAGTTTGAAACAGTTGGGGGGTAATGGATTGACTTATGATGGCTGCTGCTTCAGGAAGGATGCTAAATGATGTATTTGTTTGTTCTGTGTCTTTAGCATCATTCAGCATTTCATCAACAGCCCTGACGACCAACTTCCAGTATTCAGATGTCACTTCTTCTTCGTTGTCTGAGACTGGTAAGTCATGAACTTGTACAAAAGCCGGCTTGAATAGTGAGCTTTGAATTACAACCTGCTCTTGAATCCAGTCGTCAAGACTGTCTGTGTCTTCCTCCATTGAGACCATCTCCCCCTTTTTGGTTGCATCAGTAGACAAGTAAGCATCAGTTTGGGTGCCTACTGATACAAGAGAATGAGTGGTTAAAGTTGGGCATTGATGGGCTTCATGCATAGAGACTTGGTGTCTTAGTTTAGACACTTCAGCCTCTAGCATAGCCACCCTGGCCGTCAATTCCAAGTTATGAAGTTTCAATCTGTCCTCATCTACAGTTGTGGAATCCTTGGACCCATATGGGGCCTTAGGCCTAGCCTCTTCATCCCCATCACCCATGGTTTCTTGGCACCTGGGATTCCTCTCAGTGAAGGGAGTTTTCAAGGAAACATTCTCACTGTGAGTTGCCGTGGTTGAGGTCTTAACAATGTTGTCACTGTCCTCCTGGTCATTTGATGGACCAGCAGTAGTGACAGCCTCTTCCACATCCACTCTTTCATAACTCCTAGAGTGGACCTTCAGGGTAGATGAACTTGGGTTGGGTGTGTTGGAAGCAAGATCAATCAGTACCTCCGAGATAGTGGTAGTTGGAGAAGGTACATCATCTTGATCAGGTTCCTCAACACTTAAGTTCAGAAGAGAAAGGAATGGCTCAGGGGGTTGTTCTACGGATCCGGGAAGTGATCCTGATCCTAATAGAGAGGCATCCGAAGGAGTCTCCCTAATAATGTGGCTTTCTCTTATGATATTCTCACTAGAATGTTGTGATTCTGAGTGAGGGATGTTAGGTTGGGTTTGGGCCTTGGAGGCAAGAGGAGAAGGAGTTCTCTTGCCCCTTTTTCTAGTATATGTTGTTGCAACCGGGGCCCTGTGTTTTGGTTGAACAATAACATTCAAAAGAGGTGTAAGTAATTTTTGTGCCTGTACATCCTCAGTAGTATGCACAGGGGTTCGAATGGTGGATGCAGACTGTTGTTCAGGATGTGAGGTGGAGGGTGTGGGATCAGTATTAGCTGGGATTGCTGAACTGTCACCCGGGGTACTTTGTACGTTCAGCATTGTAGATAACAATGGAACGTTGACCCCTGAGAACTTTTTGAAAATAGTCCTCATGCTTTGAAAAATGTTATTTTTATGACCCAACATGATGTAGATTCTTGCAGGTTTTGAAAGTTCTTTTAGTTCTTGATTGAAAACTTCCTGCAGGAATCTTGTGTACATGAAAAATTGCTGCTTTGCACCCTCTTGAAGGTTATATCGCAAACCCTCAAAAATGAGATGTGCAAAGTTGAAGCCTTGGTTAGTGACCATACCATGGAAGGCGGAGGCCAGTGCAGAGCTCACCTGATGCCATCCACTCCTCTTCTGAGATATGCATTGGAGAAGAGTATGGCAGAGATACTTCCATGGAGGACCCATCAGCGCCTTCTCGATCGTATACTCGGTTTGATTTCCAGTGTATCCAATGGAGACAAAGGACCTCATGTATTCATCCTTCGAGTATGAGATGGCTGCTCCCTCATCTTGAAGCTTAAGATGTTTTCTGAGTGTAGCTTCCAAGATGGTGATATTCTTGCCGTCTACTTTGGCTTTGATTTGGGGAATCCCCTGTTCGGTGTAGGATCGTGAAATTACAAGATGGTTCTGTTCTTAGTTGAAATTGGCAGAAACAATAACAACTACACAATTACAATCGAGTAGACAGAAAGAATACTGATAAGATCACTGTTGTATTAAGCTTTGTGAATAAACGATTACAAATGAAAACTCAGTGAAGAAGCACACTTACAATGAAGTGTTTACACAGTATTTATACTAACTTAGAATCAAGACAGACCCTTGATTCTAAGGATCAGATCGAACACAGACCGTTGATCGTTTATACAAAAGCTAATTTTACACGTTAAAGCTAAACTAGCTAACTTTATTAAAGCGTTTTCTTTATTCATCATTGTTTGCATGCTCGGAGAAGAGCATTGTCGTCCGTCATTGGTTGCACCATTGAGGTTCCTTCTGCTTTGAGTGTGTCAGTTGATTTTACAGAAAGTTGTCAGTGACGCTTGGCATGGATAGTCAGCTGCAACGATTTGTCTTCAAGGAACATAGCTATCAGCAGCAAGAATGAGAATGATGCTGCTGATAAGCCTATCAGTAGCAACAAGTGCTGAATGCTGCTGATAAGCCTATCAGCAGCAACATGTGTTGAATGCTGCTTATAAGCCTATCAGCAGCAACATGTGTTGAATGCTGCTGATAAGCCTATCAGCAGCAATTGTACTTAGAATAATTTAGAAGCCATCAGTCTTTGGTTCTACAATCCATGCCAAGCGTCACTGACAACTTTCTGCAAAAGCTACTGACACACTCAAAGCAGAAGGAACCTCAATGGTGCAACCAATGACGGACAACAATGCTCTTCTCCAAGCATGCAAGTAATGATGCATAAAGAAGACGCTTCAATAAAGTTAGCTAGTTTAGACTAACCTTGTATTATTAGCTTTGTACAAAAGATCAACGGTCTGTATTAGATCTGATCCTTAGAATCGAGGGTCTGTCTTGATTCTAAGTTAGTATAAATACTGTGTAAACACTTCATTGTAAGTGTGCTTCTTGATAGAGTTTTCATTTGTAATCGTTTATTCACAAAAGCTTAATACAACAGTGTTCTTATTAGTATTCTTTTTGTTTACTTGATTATACTTGTGTAGTTGCTATTGTTTTCGCCAATTTCAACTAAGAACAGAACCAACTTGTACTTTCTCGATCTAACAACTGGTATCAGAGCTTTGGCTTAGATTAAACAAACTCACACTTGTTTAATCACTTATGGTTCTATTCTAAAATTTCTCTTTGATCAAGTCACCCAAAATCACAAAACAAAGATGGCACTGAGCAATGGACTTGAAGACATCGGCAGCATCAACCGACCACCAAGGTTGGTATCTGGGGAAGACTACAACATGTGGAAGAATCGCATGGAAAGCTTCTTCTGTTATCAGGAGTACGGAATGTGGAAATCCATCAGGGATGGACCTTACACTCCCCCATGGTGGTCTCTGCTGATTCTGGATGACCACTAGTCCCGAAGGAGCCCTCCAAGTACTCAGAAGAGGACATAAAAAAGATGGAGGTGGACTTCAAGGCACTAGGAGCTATCCAAATGTGCCTTCCAAAAGAAGTTTTTCATAACTTCAGAAGTTACAAAACTGCTAAGGAGCTATGGGAGGCTCTCGAGAAGATGTTTGCTGGCTCAGAGGAAGTCAAAGAAAACAGAAGGGACATCCTGAAGCAGCAGTACGAAAACTTCGTCTAGAAGGAAGGTGAGTCACTAACCGTTTTGTGTAACAGGTACACGTACCTGGTAGGAGAACTGCAGTGCTCCAAAGTAAAGCTAGAGAATGAAGATATTCTCAAAAAGTTTATCAGATATCTCCCGAGCTGCTGGACACTATATACAGTGTCTATAAGAAGAACGGAGAATTTAAAAACTCTCCAGATGACAGAGCTCTTTGGCATGCTGAAAACATATGAATTAGAAATGATTCAAGCCAAGGAAAGGAGCTCCAATCATCAATCAGCCTCTACTTCCTCCACCATCTCATCTGCGCTTCACTCTGATCACTCCGGTCCTAGTGCAAGAAATTACTATCCCCCCATCGTCACTCATCCTCAAACCCCAACTGCTTCACAATCCAACTCATCACAACTTCTTCTTGAAGCCCCTCCTCAACAGTCAACCTCTACTGCTTTTGTCTCTAACAACTCAAGCAGCATGTACTTCATAAAAGAGGATCTGGAATGCTTTCATCCAGATGATCTTGAAGAAATGGATATTCAACACTCATATGCCATGCTCTCCCTCAGAGCAAAAAGGTTCTATTCTAGAACCGGGAGATCTGTTCCAAGCAACAACTCAAACACCAGAGTGGGGTTGGATAAAAGCAAGATCCGGTGTTACAACTGTAACCAATTGGGTCACTTTGCTAGGGAGTGCAAGGTGCCAAAAGCCAATCCTGGTGTCAGCCATCAAAGACAAGGCTACCAAGGTCAGCCCAGGCAACAGCAGCAGCAACAGCAAGGAAATCCTCCAGCTCAAACTGCAGCTTGTGCAAATGTTGGAACTTCAGACTTTGACTGGAGTTTTCAATATGAAGATGTTCCTACCACCAACCAAGCTCTTATGGCAGACACTGCTGAGATACCACCACATGTATTTGAAAATCATTGCTCTCAAGCTTGTATTGATAAAGTTTTAGGTTATAGAAAGCATAACCAAAACCTTATAGATCAAAATGAAGAGTTTCATCAGATGAAATCTGAGTTCAAAAAGGTTGAAAATACTTATAAAGAAAAGATTAACTGCCTTAAGAAAGAGATTTCATTGTTAAAATACGAACAAACTAATCTTGAAACTCAGATTGATGATCTACTGGTCAAACTAAAAGCTACCAGAGCTGAACTGGCAGAACAGAAAGTTCATGTTGAAAAATATGAATTTTCCTCCAAAAAGTTACAAAGACTTTTAGATATTCAAGTCCATGAGAAGGTAAAGACTGGACTTGGGTATAACAATGATCAGTACAAATCTGTTCCTCCTCCTGCTGACTATATTGCCATTTACGAACCAAGCTTCAATGTTGCAAATCTTGACACTGCAAACCGAAATCTTGATACTTCAACGGATGAACCTTTCATCGAAGACTGCACTACCTCATCGGAATCTGAGTCAACCTGCTCAGACCATGATGAAACCAGTGCAGCCCCATCTGAAGCTGTTCTGAATAGAGCTGAAGTTCCTGCTGTTATTCCAGCTATTCCAGCCCCTGTCCCATTCAAACAGATCAAGATTAGCTATCCTCCAGATGGAAGAAAGCTAAACATTGAAAAGGGAGAGACATCAGGATCCACTAACCCCAAGCCTCAGTCAAAGCCGATCACAAAGAGGAAGGTGTTTGATATATGTCATACGCCTGGAGAAAAAGTTCCATATGTTCAAAAGACCCTAGAAGAAGCCACTTTTGAACATAACAAAGCTCATCCATGGAACTTCAAGGATATGTTCCAAAGAAAGAACTATGTCTACCTTTCAAGAGACAAACTGGCCAGATCATGCTTTGTGTGTGGCTGATATAATCACACTGCCAGCACCTGCTTTCATTACCTGGAATACCAAAGAAATTCAAAGCAGCATGTCTTTGAAAAGACTAACAGAAACAAGAAGGTAAGAAGCTACGAGGCCAAAGCAACTAAGTTCAGGGAGTCTCTATCTCCCCCAAGAGTGAAGGTGTCAAGACCTCAACAAAGCTGTATCATTTGTGGTGAAACCAACCACTTTGCTGCCAAATGCATATTTAATCCCTTCAACCGGATTGCAAACTGCTCATCTAGATTTACACCATCAGCAGTAAACAAAACAGCTGCTGATCTTGAAAAGTCTAGAAAAACAAAAGTTAAGCCTTCAGCAGTAAAAATGTCTACTGCATATAAAGGGAAATCAAAGGCAAAGCCATCAGCAGCAAGAGTGTCCACTGCTGATAAGGCAAAATCCAAGGCAAAATCTTCAGCAGCCAAAAATGCTGCCAATCCAGCAAAGCCATCGGCAACAGAATCTACTGTTGATAAGCCAGAAACATCAGTAGCAAAATCCGCTGCTGACAATGTGAGGAAAACTAGAAAATCACCAACATAGCAATGGAAAGCCAAACCATCTCCAAGCATTATCATTGGTTCCATTGACTGCAAACATACTGAAAAGGATAAACTAACAACCATCTTTTTCAAGTCTACAGACTCTTGGGTTCCTCCCACTAATTAGATATCTATCATGTGCAGGGACAGCCAGGTCATAAGAATAACACCTGGGTGGTAGACAGTGGTTGTTCCAAGCACATGACAGACAACAGATCCATCCTCTCTAACTTCAGACACTTCAATGGAGGATATGTTTCCTTTGGAAGTGACTCAAAGGGAGGATCCATTACTGGACAAGGAACTGTGTCCAACGAAAGAATGAACATTGATAAGGTCAACTATATCAAAGAATTGGACTTCAATCTCATGAGTGTTTCCCAGGTCTGTGACTAAAAGCATTGGATTCTCTTCACGGATAAAGAATGCTTTGTACTGTCTCCAGGCTTATCCATACCTCCTCTAGAAAAGATTTTATTAACTGCTCAGAGAAAAGAAAATCTCAATGTACTGGACATGAATGAAGTCACTCCATCTGGGAGTGTTTCCTGTTTTCTATCAAAAGCCTCAGTTGATGAATCAGCTCTCTAGCACAGGAGATTAAGTCATGTTAATATCAAAACTATTAACAAACTGGTGATGGATAATCTTGTCAGAGGGCTTCCTGAAAAAGATTTCCAGCTAGAAGACCACTGCATTGCTTGCTTAAAGGGGAAGCAACACAAGAGTTCTCACAAGTCCAAGACCTTGAATACAAATGACACTCCAATACAACTGCTGCATATGGATCTCTTCGGTCCTACAAATGTCATGTCAATTGGCAAAAAGTCACACTGTCTGTGATAACTGAAAAATACACCAGATTCTCATAGGTATACTTCTTGAGAACTAAAGATGAAACTGTTGAAATTCTCAAATCCTACATTCTGAGGGTAGAAAATCAAAGCAATCAAAAGGTGAAGATCATAAGGTGTGATCAGGGCACAAAGTTCAAAAACCACACTTTGAACTATTTCTGTGAAAGCAAGGGGATAGAAAGACAATACAGTGCTCCAAGAACTCCTCAAAAAAATGGAGTTGCTGAAAGTAGAAACATAACTCTAATTGAGTCAGCAAGATCTATGTTGGCTGACTCAAAACTGCCTCTCACATTCTAGGCAGAAGCAGTTAGCACATCCTGCTATGTGCAAAATAGAGTTCTCATTGTCAAACCCCTCAACAAGACACCTTATGAAATTTGGTTTCAAAGAGTTCCCTACATTGGGTTTCTAAAGCCTTTTGGGTGTCCATGCACCATTCTCATCACACATGGGGTTCTTCCTAAGTTTGGTGCCAAATCTGATGAAGGATATTTTGTGGGCTATTCCTCTCAATCAAAGGCCTACAGAGTATTCTATTCAAGAACAAGAATTGTGGAAGAATCAGCAAATGTGGAATGTAGAGAGCACATCGTCTGTGAGCAGGGAAAAGGCCCAAACTGGCTCTTTGACATAGACTCCTTCTCCCAAATATTTGAGCTTCTCATCTTCTCAAATATGGAGTCTACCTCTACACAAACACCTGCCTCCACTTCATCAATTGACTACAGACTAAACTTTCCCAAATCTTCTATCAGACTGAGAAGACCATCCATTGATCCTCCATCAGTTGTGGAAGCAATTGAAGCAAGTGAAGCCGGAACAAGACTCTCCAATGTCACCAACAGCAGCCTTTCTAACAATGAAAATTTAGATGAAAATTTTTTGGTAAATGCTGTAGATGCTGTTGATGCTATTGTTGATAATATTGAGGTGGCTGCTGATGTTGAAGACTCTTCCACCATGAATGAAGAGACCCCTGATCAAAATTAAAGCAATCTGGAGCAAGGGATACAGCTGGAAGTAGTACCAGCACAGAGGATCCACAAAGAACATCCTCAAGAAAATATCATTGGCCAAGTTCACCAAGGAGTTCTCACAAGAAGCAAATCTCACGAGGCCAATATATGCTTGTTTTCATGTTTTCTATCTCAGGTGGAACCCAAGAAAATAGATGAAGCACTGAAACACAGCAGCTGGATTAAGGCAATGCAGGAAGAGTTGCTGCAATTCAAGAGGCAGGATGTCTGGAAACTTGTTGATCTTCGACCAGGTCAATGTGCTATTGCCACACGATGGATATTCAGGAACAAGCAAGATGAGAGGGGTATTGTAGTCAAGAACAAAGCCAGACTTGTCACTTAAGGCTACACTCAGGAAGAAGGAATTGACTATGATGAAGTCTTTGCTCCTGTTGCAAGGTTGGAGGCCATCAGAATCTTCCTGGCATATGCTGCATCCAAGAATTTCAATGTCTATCAAATGGATGTAAAAAGTGCCTTTCTGTATGGGAAGATTGGTGAGGAAGTATATGTCAAACAGCCTCCAGGCTTTGTAGATCCTGCACATCCTACTCAAGTGTTCAAACTAGATAAAGCTCTGTATGGCCTACATCAAGCACCAAGAGCCTGGTATGAAACCTTTTCAGGATATCTACTAAGTAACAACTTTAGAAGAGGTGCTATTGACCAGACCTTGTTTATCAAAGATGAAGGGGGAGAAATCTTACTAGTTCAAATCTATGTTGATGATATCATCTTTGGATCAACAAGGAAAAAGCTGTGCAAAGACTTTGAGATTCTGATGCACTCAAAGTTTCAAATGAGTTCAATGGGTGAACTAAATTTCTTCTTGGGTCTACAAGTCAAACAAGTCCCAACTGGAATCTTCATCAGCCAATCCAAATATGTAAAAAGCATTTTGAAAATATTCAAGATGGTTGACTGCTCTGCTGCAAGAACCCCTATGCAAGTGCATCATCAGCTGACTCCAGACAAAGATGGCCAAGACACTGATCAACATCAGTACCGTGCAATGATAGGGTCTCTCATGTATCTCATTGCCTCAAGGCTAGATATCATGTTTGCAGTATGTCTCTATGCACGATTTCAAGCAGCTCCAAAGATTTCACATCTTCAAGCCATCAAGAGAATCTTTAGATACCTAAAGGGAGCCCCAAGACTTGGGCTATGGTACTCTAAAAATGACAAGTTTAATCTGTATGTATACACTGACAGTGACTATGAGGGATGCAACTTGGACAAAAAGTCAACTTCAGGGGGATGTCAGTTTCTAGGAGGGAGACTGATTTCATGGCAGTGCAAGAAGCAAACATGTGTTTCAACTTCTACAGCTGAAGCAGAATACATTACAGCTTCAAGTTGCTGTACACAAGTCATCTGGATACAAAATCAAATGCTGGATTACGGGATGACTTTCATGGCAACTCCAATTCACATTGACAACATGAGTGCTATATCAATCACAAACAATCCGGTGCAGCACTCTAAGACAAAGCACATTGACATCTGGTATCATTTCATTAGAGATCAAGCTGAGAAAAAGAGGATTATTTTAACCAAAGTTCATACAAATGAGCAATATGCTGATTTGTTTACAAAACCTTTTGACGAAGCTAGATTCAGATATTTAGTTAAATTCAATGGTATGATGAACTTTGATTAAAATCTATCTCTAAAATTCTGTTTTAAAAATGTGTTTTTGTCTTTTGTTGTAAATAAAAGTTATGAGTCAGCAGCACTTTTGTCCTTCAGCTGCTGACAGGTTTAATCTTCAGCAGCAAAAGATTTGCCACTGACTGCTTTAAGTTATCAGCAGGAACAGGTTTTCTGCGGACAGCTTTAAGATTTTCAGCAGCAACATATTTGCTACAGATCATTGAATCCATCAGCAGCAATTGAGTTTGATGCTGACAGACAACCTTCCGGAGCAACCAAGCTTGCAGCGGACAGGCTTATTCATCCACAACAACCAAGTTTGCTGCTGATGAGTAAATTTAAGTCCAAATTAACTTTTACCCGCTGTAAAAAAATTAATGTTAGTCTTTACCATGACTGCCTCGGTGTTTTACAGCTGTAACAGTAAAAGGTGAATAAGGTTGTACTGTACAAGTCATTTTGCTTTTTCCCTCCTCTGCCGTTATAAGAACAAATTAAATCTCCTTATCACCTCTTCACATTCAATTTCACCCTAAACCCACATCACTTTCTCTCAAGTCCCCACCACATTTAAAGCCTTCCATCCTTAAAACATTCAAAGCCTTCCATATTCTTAAACCTTCCCTCCAAAATCAAACAACAATGGCAGACATCAATAACCCTGACGACAAGTTCTCCCCGTACCACAACCTTACAGCATAATTAACCAAGGGAAAGAAATCTGAAGGATTCGATGATATGATCGACTTCCTATGCCGATCAAAGACCCATTTTGCCCTCAAAACCAACCCTACCATATATATCCCTCATATGGAGGATTTCTGGAAAACCTCCGTCTACTCTACCGAATAGGGGATTCCCCAAATTAAAGCCAAAGTAGACGGCAAGGACATCACCATCTCGGAAGCCACACTTCGAAAACATCTTAAGCTTCAAGATGAGGGAGCAGCCATCTCATACTCAAAGGACGAATACATGAGGACCTTTGTATCCATAGGGTACACTAGAAATCAAAATGAGTATACAATAGAGAAGGCGCTGATGGGCCCTCCATGGAAGTATCTCTGCCACACTCTTCTCCAATGCATATCTCAGAAGAGAAGTGGATGGCATCAAGTGAGCTCCGCACTTGCCTCCGCCTTCCATGGTATGATTACTGGCCTAGGTTTCAACTTTGCACACCTCATCTTTGAGGGCTTGAGATATAACCTTCAAGAGGGTTCAAAGCAACAATTTTTTTATGTACCCAAGATTCTTGCAGGAGGTTTTCAACCAGGAACTAAAAGAACTTTCAAAACCTGCAAGAATCTACATCATGTTGGGACATAAAAATAATATTTTTCAAAGTATGAGAACTGTTTCCAAAAAGTTCTCAGGGGTCATTGTTCCATTGTTATCTACAATGCTGAACATACAAAGTACCCCAGGTGACAGTTCAGCAATCCCAGTTGATACTGATCCCACACCCTCCACATCACATCCTTAACAACAATCTGATTCCACCATTCGAACCCCTATGCATACTACTAAGGATGTACGGGTACAAAAATCACATACACCTGTTTTGGATATTATCGTTCAACTGGAACAAAGGGCCCCAGTTGCAAGGACATATACCAGAAGAAGGGGCAAGAGAACTCCTTCTTCTCTTGCCTCCAAGGCCCAAACCCAACCTAACAGCCCTCACTCAGAATCACAACATTCTAGTGAGAATATCATAAGGGACAGCCGCATTGTTAGGGAGACTCCTTCAGATGTCTCTCTATTAGGATCAGGATCACTTCCCGGATCCATAGAACAGCCCCTTGAGCCATTCCTCTCTCTTCTGAACTTAAGTGTTGAGGAACTTGATCAAGATGATGTACCTTCTCCAACTACCACTATCTCGAAGGTACTGATTGATCTTGCTTCCAACACACCCAACCCAAGTTCTACTCCCCTGAAGGTCCACTCTAGGAGTTATGACAGAGTGGATGTGGAAGAGGCTGTTAGTACTGTTGGTCCATCAAGTGACCAGGAGGACAGTGACAACATCGCTAAGACCTCAACCACGGCAACTCACAGTGAGGATGTTTCCTTGCAAACTCCCCTCACTTAGAGGAATCCTAGGTGCCAAGAAACCATGGGTGATGGGGATACTGAGGATAGGCCTACAGCCCCATCTGGGTCCAAGGATTCCACAAATATCGATGAGGACAGTATGCAACTTAAAAATCAGGAATTGACGGCCAGGGTGGCTATGCTTGAGGCTGAGGTGTCAAAACTACAACACCAGATCCTTTTGCATGAAGCCCATCAATGCCCATCCATGGCTTCTCCCTCCCATGTCTTAGTGGGCACCCAAACTGATGCTTATCTGTCCACTGATGCAACCAAAAAGGGGGAGATACTCCCAATGGAAGAAGACAAAGACAGTCTTGATGACTGGATTCAAGAGCAGGCTGCATTTCAATGTACACTATTCAAGCCAACTTTTGTACAGGTTCATGACTTGCCAGCTTCAGATGACGAAGAAGAAGAGACTTCTGAAGACTGGAAGTTAGTCGTCAGGGTTGTTGATGAGGTGCTGACTGATGTTGAAGATAAAGAACAAACATATACATCTTTCAGCATCATCCCTGAAGCAGCAACCATCATAAGTCAATCCACTGCCCCCCAATTTCCACTGACTTCAGCACAGCTAAAGTTTGACACAATACTAGCTTGGGGGTATGATGGAAAGTCTGAGAGGTTCTAGATTGGTTGGGAGTTTAGCGGAGTAGAAGAGCTAAGCTGGGACTTTCTCAACAGCATCCAAGTCCTTCACCTATACCATCTACAATGCATCAACAACTCTACGGACCTCTCAGCAGAACTTGCTATTGGCAGGTTCTATGACTTGATGGAGGATAATCTACCCAAGTTCGAAAGACAAATACAAGCAGCAAAAAGGGTAGCCTATCCTGAATCTTTAGCAGCAGCAGAAAGAAGACCGACACCTAGAAGACTTGAAATAATAAGGAGTAGTCTTCTCACTGAAGAAGAAGTTCTGTGCTTAAGAAGATTTCTGTACAACTCCATTGTCAAGGACTTTGATGTGCTAGGATGGGTAAGCACTAAGTCTCTTGACCACACCTTTCTACTAAGCAACGGCTCCTCTCTCACCATCAACACCAGGACTGCTACTGCCTACAGACTTTCATTACAAGATCTTTCAACTTAGGGAAAATATCTGCAATGTCAACTCCCTCGAAAGCCAGGCAATGATAGCTACTGTTAGAGCCCATCTTGAATAAGAAGGAAGGATTGCTGAGGCAGTATATGTATCAAATTCTGACACTGATTCTGACTCAGCTTCCCCTCGAGTAGACATCTTTGCTGCAACATATGAATCAAGGTCCACTGTCTAAGAAATGCTGATAGAACTTACAAGTCCTGAATGCAAATTAGATGAAGCTAATGACCTTCCCTTATCAACCTCTCAGCTTGCCAATGAAGCTGAGCCTGATATCCCAACAGCAGTACAATCATCTGTTGTTGTGATCAGTGAAGCCAAAGCAGAGGCATCCAGTGTAAACAAAGGGAAGGGAATTATGACCAAAGAAGATGAAGAGAGGTTGCTCAGAGAGAAGAGAGATAAGGAATAAATAAGAAGGAAGAGGGAAGAAGAGGAGATGGCTGACCTGAAAAAGGCTCAAGAAAGAAAAACAGCCATGCTCCTCAGAGAACAACTTATCCAGCAATATGCCAAACAACTGGATGAGATAAAGTCAAACTCCATGCAGTGTCTCAAGTTGACGAATATGAAGAACTTGCTAGACAGCTGCAGGAACAACTAAACAAGGAAGTAGAGGAGGAGGAAGAAAAGAAAAGGAAGGAAGATGCTAAATTCAGAATCTCTGATTCTAAATTAGTAAAAGAAATGAGGGAGGAGTGGATTGAAGCTCTGATCTCTCAAGGTGAGGATGCTGACTACCTTGAAAAACATTCAAACAAAGAGATCTATAGAGCCGTCATGGGTCACGAGGGGCAATTGACAAAGAAGAAGAGAGCTGAAGAGGAAGAAAAGGCTCGTCAAAAATCCAAGAAGGCCATTGCACTTAACTAGAGAACCCATGAAGAAAGGAAGGTCATGACTGACTTCCTAAAGGCAAGGGGGAAAGTGGAAAGAGGCTAGGTCCCATGACATTCATGAACCTACAGGCCTTGTACAGACAAGTCAAGAAGGAAGAAGAAGAAAGACTAGGAAAGAAAGTCTTCAAGACAAGGGTCACAGAAAAGGAAGACAAGAGACCAGTCAAGAAACAAAAGACTTCTTCCCCATATACTACTTCCACTGTCCAAAAACCTTCCACAAATATCCCCAAACCTTCCTCTCCTCCACCCAAAAAGTCCAAACCATCTCACCCAGCTCCCTCTCATCAACAGCCTCTCTTGAAGAAATCCAAACCCACACCTAAACCAGAATACTCCAGAGATATAGTTGATTGGTTCTACAGTTCACAGGATCAGTGGTTTGAAATCTTCAGGGGGAGAACTGAAAGAAGGAGATCTGTTTACTAATCTGTTGATGAAGTTCTACAATTACCAGATTCAGATCTCAATAGAATTCTGGAGATGGGTGAAGCTCATGAGCCTGCAAATGAGGGTGGGAAATGTCTTATGCTAGCAATCAAACACCATTTCAACTATAGCAAAGATGTGATCATAGATATCAAACCACTTCAGTCCCACTCTCCATTTGTAATATGGTCCTACAATGCTGATCTGGATGAGTTCACCTTAACTGATGTTAAGAAGCAGCATATGAGATGTTCAAGCAAGAAAATTTTCAAAATGCCAAGTAAAGACATCAAGACTCTGTCTGAGCTTCCACTGAACAATCCTAGCAAGGATCCAAGAGGCTATGAGGTTGCAAGGATAGTCTGCCACATGCAAAAGCTTCAGCAACAAAGAGATTAGAAGAATTTTGGTAGCATCAGTCTAGGGGGAGTTTGTAGAACCAAAGACTGATTGCAACAAAATTCTTCTAAGTACAAATGCTGCTGATAGGCTTATCAGCATCGTTCAACACTTGTTGCTGCTGATAGGCTTATCAGCAGCGTTCAACACTTGTTGCTGCTGATAGGCTTATCAGCAGCGTTCAACAGATCAGTCTTGATGCTGATCCTCATCCTTGCTGCTGACAGCCTTGTGCCTTGAAGATAAATCGTTACAGTGACTATCCATGCCAAGCGTCACTAACAACTTTCTGCAAAAGCTACTGACACACTCAAAGCAGAAGGAACCTCAATGGTGCAACCAACGACGGACAACAATGCTCTTCTCCAAGTATGCAAGTAATGATGCATAAAGAAGACGCTTCAATAAAGTTAGCTAGTTTAGACTAACCTTGTATTATTAGCTTTGTACAAAAGATCAACAGTCTGTGTTAGATCTGATCCTTAGAATCAAGGGTCTGTCTTGATTCTAAGTTAGTATAAATACTATGTAAACACTTCATTGTAAGTGTGCTTCTTAATAGAGTTTTCATTTGTAATCGTTTATTCACAAAAGCTTAATACAACAGTGTTCTTATTAGTATTCTTTCTGTTTACTCGATTATACTTGTGTAGTTGCTATTGTTTCTGCCAATTTCAACTAAGAACAGAACCATCTTGTACTTTCTCGATCCAACAATGATTACGTGCTATCTATCTTGAGTCTTAGTGAGTCAGTCAAGTCTTTTATTTTACTTTGAGTCTGTAACTTTGAGTCAGTTTAATGCTGTGGGTATGTTTGAGTTCTATTTTGCAGGTATTGATCGCTACGTCCATACTCAATCTCCATTCGGGCGGGGTCGATTCTGATCTTATTTATCTTGTAATGGCAGCCCGACAGTCGACTGTGCAACCGCGACCAAAATGCTATACGGTGCATAAGAGGAAGAGTAAAGCTGGACCATTCACTGCTATATTACCAGCTAAGTCGATTCCTGTTTATTTTTGCATTTTCTATTTTTTGTGTATCTCAGTTCACATTGGGGACAATGTTTGTTTCAAGTGTGGGGATGGGACTGCGTCTAGTGAGTCTAGTTTGTCTAGGTTTGTTTTATTTTATAAAAATTAAAAAAATACAAAAAATTGAAACATTTTGAAAAATATCCTTTGAAATCAAAAGTTTTTGCGTAATAAATGGAAAATGATAGTACAACTGGAGCTGCTTGTTGAGTTTTAAATGAAAAAAATAATTGAAAACGTGTTTAATTAGTGATTGTTAAAGTATGTCCAGTTATGATTCCATTGTAGACTTTTTCGAGGACGAAAAAATGTTAAGTGTGGGGATGTTTGATGTAGTGCAAAGCACACATCTTTATTCCTTTGTATCCGTGCGTTTTTAGATAGTTTTGTATACGTTTTTACTTTTTTTTGTTTTGTTCTGAGTTATAGTCAGGTTTACAGGAGCTCGTGATGATTACAAGTCAATACATGAAGAAACCGAGCAAGAGAAGAAAGCCCAAGGATTAAAAGTGAAAAAGTTGAATTTTCATTCCCTCGCGGTACGCGAAGGGATAGCCACCAAATCCTCGCGGTACGCGAAGAAACACAAATCATGCCGCGACTATTTTGGCCATCGCGGTACGCGACGTGCTGGTCACAATCGCGATACGCGAGAGACCCGTAAATACGCAAAAAGCCCAAATTGATGAATTAAAATATTGGGATTGCAATTAGGTCAGGAGTTCGAGTTTTAGCCGTCCAGAGAAGAGTCTAGGGCGACTTTTGGAGTTTGGAGAGCAATCAGAGTGCAAGATTCAAGCTTTCGGATCCGGGTTCGTTAGTATTTGCGTATTCGAGTTCGAAGTTTCAATCTTTTGTCTTTGATTTGAATGTTTGAACCATGTTTCTGTCTTTTACTTCTGTTATGGATGTTTTGAGCATGATTCTTGGCTAAACAATTGATACTGCCTGGGTCATTAGATGAATACTTGTTAAAGTTCTTATTTTTATCTGTTTTGGATTCGTTTGAATGGATTAATGATTTTGTAAACAATCTTGGTTTAGTGATTATGATGAATATGCATGCTTTAATCTGATCTATGTTTGAATTCAATTTCGTATGTTAATTATGGATGTCTTCCAGTTTGATTAGCATATCTAGATCATAGACTTAGGTTCGTGGTTGTTTGTATGGTTTGCTAGACATAGTAACCATAGGATTGTGATTGAGTGTTCATTAGATCTTAGTGTGTATCTTATCTCAATACCCGAAAAGTGAGAGGTAATCGGTTAGTCTTCGATATTAGGATCCTGGGTGAAATCTATCTGAAAGGAAGTTTCCCTTAGTTTGTCTTAGTATTTGATGCTATTCCGTGTCATAGTTGTTATCTTGAGATTACCTCGTGCATCTTCGATGTATTGTGGACAGTGAGACTGAAAGGTGATCTGTCTGTTGGGTACTTTATCATTGTTGGAGAGAATGAAAGGTAATCCGACCATCTGGTGCATTTAGTACACTTTAGGTTTCTTAGTTGGTGACACCCTGAGAGTGATTAGGGATCCACTAGGCTGTCTAGATATGTTACTCTTAGAAACCCACGTTTCCATAACCGGTAGAAGTTGAGCTTTGCGAGTAGTATTCCGACCTAGGTGGTATTCTTCCCATTCATGTTATTCCCCTGAGTTCTTTGTCTGGATAGTTCGAGTCGATGGTAGTTCTGCATTCCTTAGTTTATTCAGTAGTGTAGGAAACCCCCCCCCCCCAATTAATCATTTAATAGTCCGAGTTAGAGTCTAGTTTAGCTGTTCAGTGTCTCTAGGGTTTGATATTCCGATTTACCGTTAAGCTGTGCTACACTCAATAGGTACACTTGCCTGTCAGTGCGGTTTAGTTTATAGGTACTCCATTCATTACTTAGGAGTCTAGGTTAGGTTTTTTTGTTAGTTTTTATAGACCGTTTGGGCGACATCATCAACAACCGTATCTTCACCGTCGTTGCAAAAAAGACATGCCACATCTTCAACGTTAATTTTTCTATTCCGCAAAGCCAAGGCCGTAGGAATCCACCCCATCTCCGCCCGCCAAGCGAAGACATTGCACTTAGCAGGAATCCATTTACACCACTTTAAGACGAAGTTACTACTATGATCAATACCTTTCGCTAGCATCCGCTTAACAGTCCCCACGCTAAACTCCTTCTACTACGCCGCGATCCACTCCCATTTATCCCTGTTGTTGCCCCACTCAATAGCGCCCAACAGCTGGCATATCTGGTATAACTGCTGCTTTTCTGGGCCGTCCACAGGAGCCCGTTTCCATCTCCAATTATGGGCTGTAAACTCCCCTTTAGCCCAACATTGATCCTTTATTTTGCATCTTTTATCCGTGTCAAGTTGAAACAGAAGAGGGAACACCTCCGTAAGAGGCTCTTGAGCGGCCCATGGATCCAACCAGAATGAAATGTTTTCCCCATCACCTGGAATACCTTTGAAAAAACATCGGATCGGCAAGTCTTCTATGACCGTTCTCGAGATAACTTTGACTATACTGTTCCAAACCCCGCCCAAGGTGATGCGAGCAGGAATAAAATCCCTATTCCTCCTACCTGTGTGAAAAGCCTCAACCACCTTTCTCCATAAATTTTTCGGTTCAACCTTGTAACGCCACCCCCATTTAACTAACAACGCGACATTAATATTTTTGAGTCTACTAATGTCGAGCCCCCCATCACTTTTAGCTATAGTCACACGGTCCCATGCAACCCTTTTTGGACTTTTTCTTTAAATTTATTTATATGGCATTAGAAACATTCAAGGATCAACATGGGTACATACCTTCTAAACTTTGGTTGGTTGTAAAAGATTAAGAAGGCAACCAAACTGAGCTCACATTTTACATATTTAAATATTAATCAAATGTAAAGAAGGTCATATCAGTAACAATTAACAAAGGTTTCTATAAGATGGAGAATGTTAAAATATAGAACCTTTTACAACAAATACTAATATTTATTTGTAATTCATATTATTATTATTGTTTAATATGATAATTAATAATATTAACTTGTACAGTTTTTACTATCAATATAGATAACAGAATAAATTATTAATGATGAAAACAATATTTTTTTGATATACATTTTAATTTATTACTCTACGTAGTAGTATATGAGTGCTATTTGTAAAAATGAAAACTCTCATACTTTAAAAGTCACACCTTTCAGAAATTAAGTATGCATGGGACGGATATTCGTTTGACATAAAGTGAACCTAAACTTTTAATCAAAACGTAACATATGCCATCCAAATATCAATCAAATTTTAATGTTAACAATATATAGTAGTAAAATGTTAAAAAAAAAAAGTAATTAGAAAAAAATAACTAAAGAAATGTATACTAAAAAAGCAAGTCCTATGATTAACATGAACACGATTCATATGAACGAAACTTAGTTCCAATATTCCTTGCTTCTACCAAGTCGGGTTGATAGACGATTCTAGAAAATTTTGTAGATATCATAATGTTCACTGCAAAGATAAAATGTAACATAAATTCATATAGGTAAGTTATTTTAAATTAAAAAATATAATAAACAAATGTATATGAGGAAAACTTACATCATGGCAAATGAACCAACTTCTTTTTATAGCCATACGACTATGTACATAGTTAATATTAATTACGTCATACAAGTTCATCTGTATAATGTGGCCAATATAAATAAGAATGAAGTTAAAAATCTATAAAACTGCATAAAATAGACAGAAAGTGTCTTTGGGTAAACTGTAAACCAATTTGGCAAGTCTAAAATAGACAAAAAGTTGGTTTTGTAACCACACACTGACCAACCCATTTACTCCATATATATGAAATAGGTTCATATGTTAGCAAAAAAGCTAGTTGATGTCACCCAGACGATCTATATAAAAACTAACTATAAAAACCTAACCTAAACACTCTAGCTTTAAATTTATAAATCTAGACTCAACCTAATACTAGACCACACAACCGGCAAGTGTACCGACCAATGCAGCAAAGTCAAATGAAGTCTGGATATCGAACCCACGAGACACTAGCGACAACTCTATCTAGACTCTGACTCAACTAACTAAACTGAAATGTATTGGGGTGTTTGTGTATCTGAGATTTAACTAATGAAACTCTCTAACTAACGACACCAAATGTAAAGCACAAAGAATCCTACTTGTGAATCTCTGAATTCTCACAGTTAAGGAAACTAATGACGTGACCAGGATCTATGAATACTACACCCTCAGACTACCTACAGTATCCCTGATCATTCTCATGGTGTGGCCTAGAAGGAAAACCTAAGGGGTGTGTGACGCAAACTGGTTGGTTGGATCACTTCTCAGTCTCTCCAACAATACTAAAGTACCCGATAGACGGATTACCTTTCAGTCTCACCGTCTACACTCAGGGAATGCAAGGGGTAACTTGAATACGCTCGATAATACCCGAATAGCAGAGGTACTAAGAACTCTAAGTGAAAAATTCCTTTTAGAGCGTTTATACCTGAATACATAACACCAAAGACTAACCGACTACTCCTCACCTCTCAGCTATCAAAATAGGTAGAACATCTATATCGTCTAAACTCTCAAATACTGCTCCTATGGATTCGATTGATCAAAAACCATAACTAGTCAGAAACACAGTATGTAACCTAAATATGCGTCTATGCACGAAAGACATTCACAAAGACACATATGAAACAATAAACAATCATAAATCAGACATAAACATGCACACACATCATACCAAACACCAGCAAGTTCTTTACTTTAACATTAAACCATCAATTAAGAATCCAAAACCGATAAAAATCCGATCTTTAACAAGTATTCATCAAAACCTAAGTAGCTAGGGTAGTTTAGCCAACAATCATAATCAAAAAAAGAAACAAAGTCTCATAGTTCATAATCATAATGTAAGATAAACAAATCAAAGGATAAAAGATGAAGTACATGAACCGAATAGACAAAATCCAGTCAATACACGCTCCAATAGCTTCAATTTTTTATTCCCCTTTGATTATCCACTCTAAAATCGCCTATTTTTGTTCTCCAAATGGCTGGTAATCGATTATTTTTCTAATGGGAGAGTCCTCATCTATTAAAACTTGAAATTAGGTTAAAAAACACGTTTCTGGGGTCTCTCGCGTACCGCGAGGCCCAGACAGCTTCTCCCTCGCGTACCGCCGGAGAACAGCAACTCGTAAACTTTTCTAGAAAACACACCCCTCGCGTACCGTGAGGGAAGCACCTTGACAGAATGTTTTGATCTTTCACTCGTTTTTTCTCGTTCGCTCGTTCCTTCACCATACTTGCTCGTTTAAACTCCAAAGTGACCCGGTTACCTACAAACAAGACATAACTCAATACTAACTATAAATGACTCAATACGACTGGAAAACTATATAAAAACGACACGATGGAAATGGATGTGTGCTTTGCGGCACATCAAATATCCCCACACTTAACCCTTTTTCGTCCTCGAAAAAGATCTCTGCAATGGAATCACAACTGGAAGTAGACTTTAACAATCTTATAAATTCATAGCTCAAATATAATCACGCGTTAAAATGCAACAATTGATATTTCGTTCCGACTAAACCCAACACCAACTATCAAGCCCCCGATTGTGTTCTAAATTCTATATTACCAAGCATGTCAATCTATCAATGGGTGTTGGGCATAAAATTGAGACTGATGCTGTTAATAGAAAATACAGTATCAAAACTACTAGTTTCGGTTGAACATTTGTTCAATCGCAACTACTAGTTTCGGTTGAACAATTGATTAATTGAAACTACCTAGTTTCGATACCTGTTTTTCAGGCCCATTTGGCGGTCGCTTGGAAAACAAGGCACATGTGCTTGATCTCCTATATATAGTAGAATACCTCATAGGAGGAGTGTGTGTCTGTAGAGAGAATCACCACCCTAGGGGGAGCTCACCCTGGGGTGAGACTAATTGTAGAGTGTGTGAGGAGCTTTTTATTTTTCATATCAATCAAAGAATCATACGTTTTATGCTCCAATTATCTATTCTTTTCACTTTTATATATTTATGTTCGTGTATGTGATTCCCGCACCCGTCTCTACCTTTTTCTGATTCGAGAGTGGTACCGGATCAAGGGATTCCGCCTCTTGATTCGGATCGTTTGATGCATTTCTCCGCAGATCTGTGTTTGCGGATCTGCTCAGGACCTACAATGGGTCTCACACGTAAAAGCTACAGATCCACCTAATCCCATCTCACGGTCATGTTTAGGCACGGGTTAAACCGTATAGATTTCTCCCCCCATGTTAAACTAAGATTCACATGTTTTAGAAATTAAGGTGAAATCATGTATGAATGGTATGATAATGAGCATTAATTCCAGCAAATGAACTTTCGTCTAGAGGCGTTTCAACCAAGTCACTATCCCGGAAGGTAACACATAGACTAAGTCATATCAATTTAAGCACATAAGAATCACTTAGGGGGTGTTTTCTCCAAGTGGCCATCCCGGAGGGTAACAGATAAGCAAAACTCAGTATTCTAATCAATTACTCATGAATTATGGAATATATGGATGTGGGCGCCACCAAACTCGAATTTATTTTCATAAAAAGAGAGTGGTGTGCCAAGAAAATTTCAAAAAACTCTAAATTCTAGCTTAACGTGGTACCTATCACCCTATGTTGACAGTTTCAGTTTCACCGACACCCTATGATGAATACCCACAAGATTTCAAGATTTAAGTTCAATTAATTATCCTAATCAACACGCACAAGATATTTAAGCTTTCAAATCGGCTGGGTCTAACAAAACATCACAGATTATACGCGTTTTCTATCATTTATTCATTTAAACCCACAAAAGCAGATCCAATTATACCTATCATCTTCCATTTTGCTTGCAAAAAACTCTAATTCAAAGGACATTTTTTGAATATTTTTTTTATTTTTTTGTATTTTTGACTCTTTATAAAAGAAAAACAAGCTTAACTAATCTAGACTCAAGACGTTTCCCGTCCCCACACTCGAACGACACATTTTCCTCAATGTGAACCAAGAAACAACGAAAAATAAAAATAAAGACTCAAAAATATAAAAAAATAGTAAAGTGGAAATGACTTAGATGGTAATGATAGCATGATTCTGTACAGATTCGTTCTTCCACTGGTGCAACCGTATAGCATTCCATTCGCAGCTTGCACCGGGTTCCTTTTACATGAATATAAGATTTGAATTGACCTCGCCCGAATGGAGATTGAGTATGGACGGTGTGATATATACCTGCAAAAATAAATCTCACAGCAAACCCAAACATTATCAAACAAACTCAAACTAAAAATAAAGACTCAACTAAGACTCAAGATATATAGCAGAGAAACATACTCAATGGGTGGCAAACACATAGACATGAATGCCACAGCAAAGCAGGTCATCAGTTACGAACGGTTTTAAGTTTCCCATGGTAATGGTGGTCGGATGGTATGTGAAGAATGATGATGGATGGATTATGATAGAGGTGGTATGATGGTGATAATGGATGGTGGATAGAGGATAGAGGTGTGAATAATAGTGGTGGAAGATGGATATGGTTATGAATGATGGTGGAAAGCGGTGAACGGTGTGGGAAACCATGGGAAAACAAGGAAGAAAGGTGAAACCAGGAGAGCCCCGCGTACCGCAAGAAAACCAGGCCCGCTGCTCGCGTACCGCGAAGAGATGAAATTTAGGCCGGCCGAGTCCTAGACCTCTCGCATACCGCGAGAGAATAAGTATACACGTCGCGTACCGCGTGGACTTGCTGGTAACAGAAAGTTAATAGGTTTTTTGTACTTAGAAATTTTTTAACCCCTCAAACTTTTTTTCACCCAAATTCCATAAAAACATATTCCAAGCACAAAAACATATGTAAAAATACCTGAAACTTCATTCCCGATGATTTTCCTCACCGAATCAAGCGTGAATTCCTACAAAACACGACACAAACAAAACTTACACACCGAAAAACACAAAAATTGACACGGACTCAAACCAAGTAATGCATACAAACTCTACATCCCGGGCACTTGCCCGAGACTCAAACAAACCTATCAGGATGCTTCTCCTTGATCTTAACTGGTACCGCATTCATCCTACGCGGTCTACCGATTCTCCATAGCCTCATCAAGCTCATACTCCTATTAAACTTCAAACTTCTACTATGTCTATCACTTCGATCCTCCACCACAGCTTAAACCTACCACGTCTAAAGATAACACGGTTCAAGTATCCTAGCAAGTTGACACTTCGAAACATCCCCACACTTGAGGTTTTCACACACCCTAGATCAGATGAATCTATCAAATCACGGGTCTTCTTTCTGGGTGGCCTAGACCTAGGGGTTGGCTCGCTCTCTCTCCCCTCAGTACGAAGAACAGGTAGAGGTTCAGGAATAGGTACTTCTAAAGGTGTGACCTCTACACTATCAAACACGGGTGTCTCATAGACTAATGACCCGACTTGTGCTAATATCTCACTCAAACTGCAATCATCATCGTCAGCACCTAAAATCGGGACCTTACTAATTTCTTTTCAAATTCAGCAAGCCAATCTGGTGGGTCCTCTATCATTCCTCTTTCATCCCTATCAACAGCATCCTCTACTGGATTAGAGTCCCTATGTTCGTCCATGAAGGCATCAATTATGCACACGGAGTGGCTCTGCTCGCCAATATCCTTCACGAACTTTGTAGCATCGAATCTGATCATCTCATCCCCCACACGAAGTGTGAGTTTCCCGTCAAAGACATCGATCATTGCCTTGGCGGTACGTATGAACGGGCGTCCGAGGATGAGTGGGACTTTTTCATCCACTTCCATATCTAGAATGATGAAATCCACGGGGAAGACAAATTTTCCTACTTTCACTAACAGATTCTCCACAATTCCCCGTGGATACTTGACTGAGAGGTCAGCCAAGGAAATGCTCATGCGCATCCGCTGCGGTTTTCCTAGGTCTAGTTGCTTATATATGGAATAAGGCATCAGATTGACGCTAGCACCCAGGTCAGCCAACACGTGGTTTAAGGGCAAACCGCCAAGCAGACACGAGATCGTGAAATGACCCGAATCTGCCAGTTTCTTTGGCAGTTTGTTCTTAACCACTGCAGAACATTGCTCACTGAGTGAGACTTTAGAGACCCCCTCTAGCTACTTCTTGTTGGAAAGAAGATATTTGAGGAACTTGCCATACTTTGGCATGTGCTGGAGGACCTCTATAAATAGGATATTGACCTTGAGTTGTTTAAACATATCAAGGAAGTGACCGTATTCCTTAGCATGTTTATGTGGCAGTAAGCGCGCTGGATAGGGAACACGACTCAAGTCAATCTCGGGGGTTTTACTCTCACCCCAACTCTTCTTCTCCTCTGCCTTCTCGGCAGGCTTCTCCATTTCTATCTCCTCATCCACCGACTCTTCTTCTTCTACTACTGGTGGGCTCTCCTTCTCTTCTGCACTTCTACTCCTTGTTGACACAGCATTCAAATCGGGCTCCCCTAACATCCTAGCATCGATCTCAGCAAATCGAGCTCTCCAATCAATCTTCTTCACCTCCTCTACCAAAGGAATGCCATAGTCAGTACCGTGGGAGGATTCCTCTTCTACTCTCTCCTCCTCTCTATGACTCATGACTGACACGGCCATCACTGAAGCATTGGGGCCTGAAGATGGACCTCCCTGTCTGTCCCTTAAGCTCTTCGCGAAGTCTCATACCGTGTGTTGCAAATCCTGAAATGCCGACTGCTAATTCTTCAATAAAGTGTCGTGGCCATCCAGTCTTTGCTTAGCGTCCCTGTCCTGCTGGACTAAGTCGGCAAGCATCTGTGTCTGATTCTCTATCATCTCTTCAATCTTCCTTGTGTTGACACTGCTTCCCAAGCTCGCTCTAGCTTCCACTCCTCCATACTGATGTTGGCGACCAATAAACCCAGGCGGGTTATTTCCAGATCTCCATCCTGAGTCAAAAGAATTATTATAGTTGTTGTACCCTCGGTTCTGGTTCTGGTTGCTAGCAAAACTCACCTGCTCCTGATGATTGACGGGGCAATCTCTGGTGTCGTGGCCTCCCATGCACACCTCACACCTAAGAGCACTGAGCTTTAGCTCCTTGATCTCATTAGCCATTACTGCGAGTGCAACAACCACGCTAGTATCAGGAGTGACCAGATGCACACCTCTTGGAGAAGAGGTGGATGCTCTAGCACTAGGAATGGAAGTCCTAGTAGATGGCTATTGATGTTCCGCAAGGGAAAAGCTCTCGAACATCTCCTCACACTCGGCTGGCTCGAGTTTGTCCATGATATGGCCTCCCGTAGCTGTGTTGAACATTTACTGCTTCTCGAAGGTGAGGCCATTATAGAACTTCTCCACAATTGCCCAGTCAGAAAAGTCCATGCTTTAGGCATCAGCTCAACAGCGCGCTGAACCTCTCCTAGGCCATGTGATAAGGCTCGTCGGGGTCCATCCGGAAGGAGTGGATCGAGTCCCGAAGGCGAGCGGCCTTGAAAGGTGGATAGTACTTTTTGTAGAACTTGGCTTGAAGATCCTCCCATGTGGTGATAGAATTGTCGGGGAGGGTGTCAAGCCAAGTAGATGCACGCCCAGATAGCGAGAATGGAAAGAGACGCAAGTAAATAGCGTCCTTAGACACACCCGTGATATTGAAGGTATCACATATCTGCGCGAAGCGGGACAGAAGCCGAGGTGCATCCTCATCCTCAAGGCCATGAAATTGAGTGGCATGAGTGATCGTGCTCATGACATGTGACGGAATCTGCCATGTATTGGTGTTCGGAATAGCGGGGCGTGTTATCGAAGATCTCGCTCCGGTGACCCCGTCACTGGCCCTTTGGTGCACGGTACGTCTCGCTGGTGGGTTAGCGTCGCCCATGATAGGAAAAGGAACTGGGCTAGTAGAACGTACCTGGTTGCTGCAGAATGCTTTCAAACGCTCCGGAAGTCGCGGGTGCGCTCGTGCAGCTCTTGTTCGGGCTCTAAAGAAGCAGAATATGGTGGTGATCCCTGCGAACGAGTGTGGTGCACAAACTGACACAAGAATAAAAGAAAATAAATAAAGACTCAAGACAGAAAGACTCGATCCTATATTAGACACTCAGATAGGACACACAAGTAGCACAGAAGACAAAGACACACAATTAAGACTCAAAAACAAAACAAACCAAAAATCAAACAAAGAACTAGTCAAAGTTAATATTGCTATTGCCAAGTGTCCCCGACAATGGCGCCAAAAACTTGGTGTCGCCTAGACTGTTTATATAAAAACTACCTATAAAAACCTAACCTAGACACTCCACCTTTAAATTTATAAATCTAGACTCAACCTAATACTAGACCACACAACCGGCAAGTGTACCGACCAATGTAGGAAAGTCAAATGAAGTCTGGATATCAAACCCATGAGACACTAGCGATAACTCTATCTAGACTCTGACTCAACTAACTAAACTGAAATGTATTGGGGGGGTGTTTATGTAACTGAGATTTAACAAATGAAACTCTCTAACTAACGACACCAAATGTAAAGCACAACACTCTAGACATACTCAAGAATAAGGAAAGCACTACATAGGTTAAAAATCCTACTTGTGAATCTCGGAATTCTCTCGGTTAAGGAAACTAATGACGGGACTAGGATCTATGAATACTACACCCTCAAACTACCTACAGGATCCCTGGTCATTCTCAAGGTGTGACGTAGAAGGAAAACCTAAGGGGTGTATGACGCTCACTGGTAGGTTGGATCACTTCTCAGTCTTTCCAACAATACTAAAGTACCCTATAGACGGATTACCTTTCAGTCTCACCGTCTCAATACACTCAAAGAATGCAAGGGGTAACTTGAATACGCGCGATAATACCCAACTAGCAGAGGTACTAAGAACTCTAAGTGAAACCTCCTTTCAGAGCGTTTATACCGGAATACCTAACACCAAAGACTAACCGACTACTCCTCACCTCTCAGCTATCGAAGTAGGTAGAACATCTATATCCTCTAAACTCTCAAATACTGCTCCTCTGGATTCGATTGATCAAAAACCATAACTTGTCACAAACACACAGTAAGCAACCTAAATATGCATCTATACACGAAAGAAATTCACAAAGACAAATATGGAACAATAAACGATCATAAATCAGACATAAACATGCACACACATAACATAATCAAGTTCTTTACTTTAACATTAAACCATCAATTAAGAATCCAAAACCGATAAAAATCCGATCTTTAACAAGTATTCATCAAAACCTAAGTAGCTAGGGTAGTTTAGCCAACAATCATAATCAAAAACAGAAACAAAGTCTCATAGTTCATAATCATAATGCAAGATAAACAAATCAAAGGATAAAAGATGAAGTACATGAACCAAATACATAAAATCCAATCAATACACGTTCCAGTAGCTTCAATTCTTGATTCCCCTTTGCTTCTCCACTCTAAAATCGCCTATTTTTGTTCTCCAAACGGCTGTTAATCGATTATTTTTCTAATGGGAGAGTCCTCATCTATTAAAACTTGAAATTAGGTTAAAAAACACGTTTCTGGGGTCTCTCGCGTACCGCGAGGCACAGACAGCTTCTCCCTCGCGTGCCGCCGGAGAACAGCAACTCGCAAACTTTTCTAGAAAACACACCCCTCGCGTACCGAGAGGGGGAGACCTATATATCTCACGTACTATGAGGGAAGCACCTTGACAAAAATTTTTGGTCTTTCACTCGTTCCTTCACCATACTTGCTCGTTTAAGCTCCAATGTGACCCGATTACCTACAAAACAAGACATAACTTAGTACTAACTATAAACGACTCAATACGACTCGAAAACTATATAAAAACGACACGAACATGATGGAAATGGATGTGTGCTTTGCAGCACATCACTAGTATAAAAATTTAGTTTTATACCTCATTTACACCGTGAGCAACCCGAACAAATCTTCTCTATCAACATTTAACAGTTGGGGGCTTGGGACTATCAATTGAAACTTCAAGAAATTTAGAAGTGACAAATCCATTTCCAATACCTGCACAAATCAAACCTGTCAGCCAAATGAACCCTGCTAACCCTTTAATAAGAAATTATGTTAACAATATACAAAACACACACCTCATATCTAATTTGTGTGTTATCACTTATGTAGCAGACTTCTTCCACTTGGGGTGCACAAATATCCTCATACTTTCTGCAATTTATTAAAATCAATTAAAATTTATAAAACAAATTCATTTGATAATCCAAATTATTTAAAACTTATTTAAATAATGTCTTACGAAGCGATCATCATGCACGCTACATCAAATTCTTGCCCCAAGCACCTTAAATACAGCGATAAGGTAGTCAGATAATCAGGAATAAATCAGTAATAAGTATTAAGTAATAAAATTATTTAAGACAAATTATGCATTGAAAATATTTCAAATATTGAACTTACAATGAGCTGTAGGGTGCCCATGGAAACACCAGCTGGAATAGTGAGAAAAAAATTTTGAGAATTAAGTTGACTTCTACTATGTGATGTTCAACTAAAATGTTATCAAAGACAGTCTGCATAGATAAATTGAAGGTAATTAATAAAATTAACATATGCCATTAAGAAAACCCAACACCCAACCGAATAATTTCATATGATCTTTAGAGAATACCTAATCCGTTGTTGTCACCTCTGCCCGTGCATATTCACCGGAAATTGCAAGGGCAGTAGCCATTCAACCCAAAACCCAACTGAAATCAAAACCCAGAAAGTTAAATCAAAAAAGTTTAAATCTTGCTTCAAGACGAAGAAAAAAAAATCCCTATTTTTTACTTTAAAATCGGATCTGAAAAGTGGATTCCCTCTTTATAAAGAGAGACCCATTTTAAGAACCAATTAGTAAATCAAAATAAGTGAACATATGATGATGATGACGATCAACCGGCGGTAAGCTAACCTGGGATTAAAAGTCGTGATGCAGGTGAGCGGTGGATTGGGCAGAAATGTAAATAGTAGATAGTATTTATATAGATTGGGCAGAAATGTAAAAAAAAATTCTGTGTTTTTCCCGATCCAAACTTCGTACTCTTTGAGTGACGAAAAATCATCAACCGTGCAGTTATCAACCATGACCTAAAAAAATTTCAGTAAATATGACGGATAAGTGGTGATATCTATAAATACAGTTATAGAGAAATTAGTATATGTAACATATGGATCATAAAACTGAAATCCAAGTATGGGTAATGCCCTAAAAAACATAAAAACATGACTGGTTGATTCAGAATTCATAAACAAATAGAGGAGATTATAGGACAAACCTCATTTTTATTGGAGTTTCATGTTCACCATCAAATTTCATGGCTGGAGTTGCATGATGAACATCAAGATCCATGGCATGGCTGACAAAGGGGTGAGATATAAAAGTTGATTTAAAGCATAATACATGAACGGGCGAACCCATTACTTATGAATGTGTCTAAACAACAGATCCAAAACTAAATTCAATTAAAATGTCAAAAAACTAATGATCGAATACATAAAAAATAGAGGTACAGGAAGAAATCTTAGTTTATCACCGGAATCGAACCTTTGGCGGGGAGAAATTTAAATGTAAGAAACGGAGATGCAGAGGTGACGGGTAACCTAGGGTTAGATCACCATTCAAAAAGTTGGATTGAGTCAATAAAGAGGATTTTAACTAACGATGGAGCAACAAAAAAATCATAGAAATCCTCAACAGCTGTAGGCTGAAGACACCTTCGTTGATGGAGAACAGTAGAGATGCTTCCTTGACGGTGCTGGAAAGGATGAGTCTTGAGAGAGATTTGGGGGAAGAAACAATTTAGGGTTTTGAGGAAGATGTAAGATAGATAGAAGCAAGCGCTTGTTTTAGTAAACGGGTACCACCCGACCGTCAGTCACGTCCGCGAATCTGCTGTGGTTTAGGCAGGAAAACCCAATCCTCATGCTCTAGAAAGGTGACACGTGGCATGATCAACATCAAGATCAATTGTGAACAAATTTTCATATATATACCTTAGGTATAGGAAGAAAATCTTAGTTTTTCTTATTAGGTTAAATGGTTTTAATAGTTGCAAGATCAACATCAAGATCCACACCTTTATTTATTAGAGTTAATAGATATATATAGGGTAGGGATCAATTGTGAACCACATTTTTATGTATAAACCAATTAACCTAATAAGAAAAAGACATCTAATAACCATTTTCTTTTATTAAAAGGGTATTTTGGTAAATGCAACAATCCTCTCATTTTTTTAATAATAAAGATTCCACCTATTCAATTTTCTCCCTTCTTTTTTAAATATCCATAACTTTTTTATAAAACATTATTTTTTATAAAAATTACACCATTAAATAGAGCTTTTTTTATCTTTAATTCGAATATAGTCTTGCAATTTTTTTTTAACGTCAGTTTTTACATACATGTAACAAACAGTTACATACATGTAAATATAAACATTAATGTAGTGTTCTAAGTTTATCCCATTTTTTAAAAAAAAATCTCCATTTTTAGAACATTAATAACTTTTTTTTATCAAAAACCGGATATAAGTGTGTTAATCTAACTTTTTCATACCAAGAAAAAAAAAGCCCAAAACCCAGAAATTTATTAATTCAAAAAACCAAAACACTCATAACTCTGTTTATTCAAAAACCAAATTATTTAATTTTCTTTAAAAAAACTCATAACTATGTGTTAATCTAATTAGTTTCTTTAAACTAAGTTCACCTCATTTATTTTAACTTTAATAAGTTTTAAATACAATGTTATTTTTTTAAAACAAATTAAAACATAAAAACGAGCATTTTTATTTTTAATTCGGTTATAGTCTCAAGAAAAAAAACCCGCATAATCAAGTATAAATAAATAAAAAACCACATATAGAATTGTTTATATTGCACATATTACATATAAGTAATATCTTATATGTAATAAACAATTACATAATAATATGAACATATATGTAATTGTTTATATTATTTAAAATAAAAAAAGTGTAAACTTTGCTTTTTCTTCATGTGGTTTGGTCAAAATAACGGTTTTGGTCCATTAGTTTTAATTTGACTTTTTTGCTCCCTGTGGTTTGTAGTTTGTCTTAATTAACTCCAACCCACTAACTCCGTTAATATTTTCTGTTACAGGTAAAAGACATTTTAGTCTTTTCACATATATGGACTACTTTTGTAATTTACTCAAATGGTTAAAGGACCATTTGTGCATTTACTCAAAATAATTAAAATAAAAGAAATTTAAACCCTACCTTCTATCCCTCTCGTAAACAGACGCTGCCCCACCCCTTCCTAACCAATTAAACGGCACCGCCCCTTCTCCGGCAACATATTCCAGTTACTGTGTGCTATACCGGTTTTGGCACCTCTTTGATCGTTGACTTACAGATTTTGTTGGTTCAATAGCTTGTCTGGATGGCTTCCTCCGGCTCTGGCACCTCTTCGATCTAACTCTGTCGATACACGAAACCTTCGGAGAAGACGACTCATCACTAGAACCGTCGTTGGAGCCTTACCAACAAAATACAATCGCATCAGAAACATCCGTACGTTTAACGGCTTACACTGTCTACGCTTTGAATCAACGTAAGTCGTCTTCTGTGTTTTAGGGAAACCGATAATCGCCGCTTTTTTCATGTGTGTTTCTTGTCCAAATAAAACCACCACCAAGCTTTGAGTTTTAGCCAAAAGGAAATTTTAGCCAGCCTACCTACAAGTTAGGAGAGCAGCAGTAATTTTTGATCTAGTTGATGGAGATCGATTAGGAAGAGAAGGATACAAAATCAGATCTACTTGTAGATCAGTGGAAGATAACGATGATGTTGGCGGTGATAGTCGTAGGAGGTGGTGGTGGGGCAGGGGTGGGGGACCGGGGGGTGGAAGATGAGGATGATATTGGAGTTAACAAAATTACACAAGTAGTCCCTTTTTTAATATGAGTATATTACATAACTAGTCCTTATATGTGAAAAGTTAAAAATGACCTATTTAACAGAAAAAAACTAACGGTGTTAGTGGATTGGATTTAATTTAGATAAATTACAAACCACAGGGAGCAAAAAAGTTAAATTGAAACTAATGGACCAAAACCGTTATTTTGACCAAACCACAGGAGTCAAAAGCGAAGTTTACTCATAAAAAAATTACATATATGTTGAAACGCCTCAAACCGGGTACATCTCATAGTTGGCATAAAACATAACAAACATAGTTCTTAAACCGGAAATCAGAATCTATTACAACGCAAGTCTTTAAATTAAAACATCCGTCAAACGAAATTGTAAATCATTGTCTATAACATAAAACTATCAGGATTGGAAATGTCAGTCTTCAGTGCAGCGGCCCGATGTCCATGCAATCCAGCACTCACGGCTCTTTTACTATTCTTTCACTTTACCTTTTCTACCTGTCATGCATACTAAAAGTCAACTATCGCTGGCGAGTTCTATCTTTACTTTAACTTTAAAACCGTCTTTTAGGTAGCTTAATTTTATAAAAATAAAATAAGCTTACTTTCTCTTTGTTTGAAAACATTTTAACTTTACTTTAAAACTTTACAACATTACAATTATAAAATCGTAGCATTACATCTTTCATTTAAAAACATTACTTTTGAGGTAACGGGTTAAGGTGTCCTTTTTTACTCTTTACAACTTTACGTTTCACTCATACATGACATGTGACTATGACATACTTTAACTATCACATATGGATCATTGCTCGTAGACAATATCCCTTTCTCACTTACACCGAAGTGAAGACTCCTTTGCCTGCTCACACCTCAGGGTGAGACTTCTACTTTGCTTACATGCAGGACTTTTTTACTTTGCAACTACAATGCAACTACTATGCAATTATACTACATCACATAATATAATGCCATTGAAACACATTAGACATAGACAAACAACACATATTAACACATAAGCATATAATATGGTATCTGTTACTGTCACTATCAAGCTACACTGGAGTGCAGTTTCTCTGTCATTCTTTACTTTAACTCTTTACTTTCTTTAAAACATGTTTCAAAGATAGTACTTTACTCTTTAACACTTTCTCTTTCATTTTTATAAAAACATATAATTCTTATAAAAATATACTTTATCTTTCAAAACTATCTCTTTAACAGTATGCATGCCAAGATAGTACTTTACTCTTTAACACTTTTTCTTTAATTTTTATGAAAACATATAATTCTTAAAAAAATATACTTTATCTTTCAAAACTATCTCTTTAACAGTATGCATGCCAACCCAAAACCGTTTAGGAAAAAGGACAATAAGAACTCATCTGACTTCTACTGTGTTTTTCTCACTTAGCACTGAACTTCAAGCGAGGTGTAATGCTAATAAATCTGTTTCAAGAGTCACGAATGAAGCAAGGTTATAACCTACATATCTCATCTAAAAACTCTTATGTCCGAAATCTTTTTCGACCGACATCTATTTCGGTCGAAATCTTTTTCGACCGAAAACTCTAGTGTTAGAACTATCTTCTATTAATGGCTTTTTCGTTCGAAACCTTTTGTTTCGAGAATTGTTCATTCGAAAGCATCTGTCCGAAATCTCTTTCTGTCCAAAATACTTTTCGACTGAATTGTTCTGTCCGAAATCTATGGTGTCCGACATACTTCTAGGACGTATAAGAGTTTTCGGACCATTAATGGAAATTTCGGACGATTCATCTGTTCTTAATCAAATGCTCTGTTTTTTATTCAAGTTTCAATATTTTTACGTCCAAAACTTATATCTATCTTCCATGAAGATAGATATATACTTTTTAAGCTAATCTATACGTAAAAGTCTCATCTTCGATTGAAAAACCCATATAAACCCTAAAACCCACTTTCAAATCTAGAAACTGACTCTAAGAACGGTTTGTTACCTGTTGATGCTTGATTCTTCCATCTCCAATCTCTAACAATGTCCAACAACGATTAGAGGTACAAGATGGGAGCCTACAATGGTGATCTTCAAGCTTTCTCTCTCTACTTTCTCTCTCTAGATTGTAGTGAAGAAGATGAAGTGTGGGGAGTGGAGAGGGTGGCTAGGGTTTTACCCCCTCCCCCTATTGGTGCTACCTATACCCGGCCCAAGGCCCAACTCCATCAAACCCGTTCTTCTTTCATTCTTTCTTTCTTTCTTTTTCCGTAACCGTCGTTTATTCTTTATCGTGAATTTCGGGATGTTACATATGTAATATCATATTACACATATGTAACATCTTATTGTTACATATATGTAGTATCACGTTACATATATGTAATACTATATTACGTATATGTAATAGAACAAAATGTAACTGTTAGAACATGTTTTGTATCTGTCGCTAAAATTCTGTGTTGTAACTTAGCGAACCTGTCAAGTTCGCCTAAGGGAATGTTTAGGCTAACTTGCTAAGTTCACTTAAGAGGTTCTAGGCGAACTTAACAAGTTCTCCTGTGGTCTTTGTTGTTTTCCTATAAATAGGTTTACATGTCAGTTTTAGAATTGTGAAGAACGTAGAAAAGAAAAAGAGAAAGAACTTGTAAACAGAGATTTGTGGTAGAAAAACAAAGATGATTATTTACACCGTGTTGTTGATTGATTTACACGTTGCACGTTGATCATGGATTCTGCACATTATCATCATGTCGTACCTCGAGTCTAGAGATCCGTCACGCCCGAGTGGGACCTACAAGTGGTATCAGAGCTTTTGCTCTTGATTAGCAGCAGATTCGTGGTGTTTTCGTGTATAATCAACATCAAAGATTATTGATTTTGAAAACTTTTTCATCTTTTTCGTGTTCTTGACAAAAATGGAGTGATTTTAATCATTTTGGATTGATTTTGAGAATTTGATCCGATAGGATTGTTCCTAATCAGTTTCTAATCATTCCTACGGTTTAGTTTCATCATATTCGATCATATACATCAGAAATCATGATTTTAAGAGGTCTGAGTTTGTGTTTGTGTTCTTCATGATTTTTCAGCGTTTCAGGCGAACTTCCTAATTCAGTTACAGGCGAACTTACTCAGGCGAACTTATCAAGTTCGCACGGTGCAGTTCAGGCGAACTTACCAAGTTCGCTTAGAGGTTCCTTCAGGCGAACTTATCTAAGTTCGCTAGTGTTGATAAAAAAAACACATAAGAAAAAAAAAGAGTTATTTGGCGGGAAATAGTGTCTTGAATTTTTTTTTCGAGGGGACCTTTATTTGAGTGTTTCGAGCAATTTTTGAGAAGATTGTGCTTTTGGAATTTTCGTTCACCAAAATCCATATATTTTTTGAGGGAAATTTTTCTTGGACACTTTCACAAAATTCTTGAAATGATGAATTATTCAAAGAGTGGGAGGGATTTGCTGAAAAAACAATTCATGTTATTCAAGTATTTGGAGAATGAAACTTTTGATGATATCGGTACCATATACTACCATCTTTTGTGAGAGTTGGTAAAATGTGATGTTTCTTACACTAATATTGAGGTGAATGAGAAGCTGTTGGATGCTCTTCCACCTAAGTTTGAGAAGTACTTAGTGCTCATCAAGAAAAATGAGAAGTTAACCGATATGTCTTTAGCGGACTTGATTGGTAGAATTCATTCTTATGAAGAAAGTGATGTGACTGAAGTTAGTGACAAAAGTGATGACGAGAGTGTCAAGGGTGTACTCAATGAAGAAGTTACTACTCAAGCATTCGTAGCCTTGATTAAAGAAGAATCAGAGAAGCAGAGTGATTCTGAAAGTGACATTTTTACTGAATCAAGTGATAGTGAAAGTGTTCTTTCTTCTTCTTCAAAGGTAAAAGCTGAGGTTCATACTGATGCTGGTTCTGATAATAGTTCTTTAGGCGGTGACACGAGTGACTCTGGGAGTGTTACTGAAAGTGAAGAGTCTACATGTCAGAATGTTGATGCAAAAGTATCTACTGAAGAGTTGATGGATGACAATGTAGCTGTAGGGAAAGTGACAGAGAAGGTTGCTGAAGCCAATGGATTCATGGCTGATTCTAAACAGGTAAATGAGGTTGTCTCTGTTTCTTGTTCTAAATGCATTGATTCTGATTTAAAAATTTTGAGATTGTGTGATGACAATACTAACCTCATATGTGACTTGAAGGCAAGCTACTTAACTAATCAAACTTTGAAAGAAAATGAGATGCTTTTAAATATAAGAGTTGAATCATTGAAAGATGATCTCAAAGTTTTACAACCAAAAGTAAATGAACAAGCTTTTCACATTGAGGTGGCATATTCTGAGTATGAAAAGAAAATAAATGAACTTGCCCAGTCACAGAGTGAAGTCACCAAATTGATGAGAAAGCTTAAGGGTTATAAGAATTCAAGTTTTGTGTTGGAATATTATAATGAGAAAGCTAGTGGTGAGAAAGTAGTTGGAGGAGTTAGTTATTGTCCACAGCAGGATGATAAAGTTGTTGGGTGAATTGGTTTATGTCCTCTGTTTAATGGTAATTACGCAACTCGTAGCATTGAGACAGTGACTGAAGAAGAGTTGGAACCAAAAACCGTCCTCAAGGTTAATCCAGTTACTGGTGAGGACATGGTGTATGAGGATGATAGTCATGATGAATGCTTTGATGAAGCCAAAGTTGAGGGTATTCCTAAAGAAGCAAAGATTGAAAAAGAAAAAGTGGTGAAGCAAGTTACACGAGATCGATGAATTTTGACAGAACCTGATGAGCCTGAGCAGTCAAAACCAGTTTTGGGTCAACATGGTTTTTATCAAATTTGGAGATATCAATGCAGAAACTCTAAAAATTTCAAACATGACCACACTGGATTTTATAAAAGAGAAAGTAAATTTGGAGAAATATGAGTCTGCTCATACTCAAAACTCTGAGGGTTCTTTTTATCAAAAGCAATCAAGATTTTATGCTGGTGAATCGTCTGGAAGTCAGAATAGTTCAAGGAATGTTCCTTATGTTCAACAATATAAAGAGATACGTGCTTGTTTCCAGTGCAATGAGATTGGTCATGTTAAGATAAATTGTCCTTATAAGATTGAAGGTAAGAAGCATGTCATCCCAGAAAAGATTCAACCAGTGGTTAAGCCGGTTGTCAATTCAAAGAGTTCTTATGTTCCAAAGAAGCAAGAGATTGTTGTTGATCATTCATCTGGAAGTTATACCTATGGGAGTTCTTCAAGTTTAAGGAGAGTTCCATATGTGAGGCAGTTCAAGGAAAGGCGTGTGTGCTTTCATTGTAATGAAGTGGGTCATATTCTGATTAATTCTCCTTACAAGAATAAGGGAAAGCGACATGACATTCCTGAGATGATGAAGCCTGAAGTAAAATCTGTGGTAAAACCTGCTAAGGTTAAACAAAATGTGGTTAAACTGAGTGTTGTATCAAAGGGTAATTCACAATCTAGGTTAGCCTCTCTAGACCTCAGCGACGGAGGAGAAACAGAAGATTGAGAAAGCGTTTAGAAAAACAAGAAGTTTCCTAATCTAAACATGTTTCAAATGAACCAGAATGTTCAAACACTTCACTTTTTAAGAAGAAGGAACTTCATGAATAGAAGAGTGTTTGGAAAAGAAAAGTTACTGTTTCTGATGCATTGGAGCAATCTCCAAAACTTAAGGTGAGATTCGACTGTGAATTGCGTGAAGTCATTTATTTTGATACAGATGGACGACCCAGGACCACCATGGCTTGGGTCTCCCTTTCAGACTAATGCTTCTTGTTAGATGTGCATGATTAACCAAGAAGGACTTTTAATACCATTTGGGTTGTTAATAGTGGGTGTTCATAGCACATGACAGGGAATGGTATCTACAGGAGCAAAGAGTTGTTTAGATAACCGGTAAATCCGTCATGGATTCAACGACTTAATGCTCAGGGGGAGATAATGTCCCACACATTATTGTTTTGGAAAGCGTTTGACTTAGTCCAAAAGACAACCTGAAACGTGTGGTGACAATGGTGAGAATAAAGTCGTTGATGTAACCATTTCACGAGTTGAGGGGGAGTCTAAAGGACATGGGGAGTATAGCATTATGTCGGTGACAAAGGAAAAAGCATTCAATTACACTGGTTTGAGTTTTTGATTGATTGAAATGCTAAATCCTGAGTATCCAAGTAAAATTGTTTTCAAAACCATTTTCATGGAAGTTTTATTTTCTTTCACAAAGTTTTGAAAATTCCAAACAAATTGAAAAAGATAAAATTGACATCATTTGAGGTTAGAGAAGAAATGATAGTACATCAGTAGATTATCAGTCACACATGACCTTAGATTGACTGTTGGTGCTTTTTGTTTATTTGATTTATCTTAATTATATATGTTTTGATCTAAACATCAGAGACTACCCAAATTGGAAATGATAGTGTTGTGTATGCATATAATTTAGCTTGTCAATAGGCTAAAAGCGTCTTTGAACCATCAGTAGTGTGAAAACATAATTGCATATGTTACGACTGTGATTTGAACCCATGATATGCCGGGTATGTTTGTTAAAAGATCATTAGCAGATATAGAATATGAGACTTTAAGAATTTCATGAGACCAGTATCGAATTATATTGATTAGCATAATTTTTTCGGTTCACTTCACTGCCCATGCCCCGAAAAACATGCAATGGGAAGTTGGACTAAGATATGTTTCTGACGGATATTTGTTAGAACATATTCTAGCCCTTGGATCATTTATCTTTATTCCATTGAATACATCTAGATAACAGTTGGATCAATCAATTCCTTGATCATTCTTATATTGAAGAATTCCATTGGTACAATCTTTCTGTTGATATGAATCTTGATACTTCATCCAAACCAAGCAATATGAATCATTCGATTCTGAATCATTCTGGTTCTTTATATCCTTCCGGATCTGCTTCTTTTTTTGTGCTAATTGATGTAATTTCTTCCTTGAGATTGATATATATATTCTCTTGCACAAAATCTCATACGTCTTGAAGATAATGCAATTTACATTTCTGTTGGCATATTTGTGGGGTACGCGTTGTATTTCATAATTAAATGGTACATTAACTCACAATAAAGTGGGAATGAGGTGCTTTTAGCTTCAAATATTATAATATTGACAATCTGAATTTGTGTGTCATAGCCTGATCCTGTTTTCTTTCAATTTTTATCGCGTATCATTACATGAAATATGATAATCTTGAAAGGATACTAGCATAATTGATCAAGGTTTGAATGAATGACATAGGATACCAGTTGATGTTATACGGATTTTATATCCAAGATGTCTGATTGATATATCCTATACTGATATGATCTTCTTGCTCATGATGTTTAACAAAAATATGTGATTTACAGTTTTACAGTTCATTTCATTTCAGTTTGTATAGAGAAAAACCAAAAAGATTTTATTTTTGCAACATCCATGGAAATTTTACTTGTTGGTTATACTTGGTTGTTTTTCTTTGCCATAACTAAAAATTTTGCAGACAGAAGTTGACAAGGGGTCCTTCTCCCGAGTTTTTCTTCTAGAGAGAGAGAGTGTGTCGATGAACAAGACAAATACTTCAATATGTTTGATGATTTGGAAGACTGATGACAATCTTCTAAAGCTGTTGTCAAGGGGGAGTTTGTTGGAGCATGAGCTTGAAGATTCTATGTCTTATTGTTGAGCTTGTAAGAACCTCCTCTCTTCGCTTCTGCAATCTGGTAAGGGCCTTCCCATTTAAGGCCCAACTTTCCTGTATCCTCCTGCCTGCTTGCATCATTGTTTTCGAGCACCAGATCTCCAACTTTGAAGCTTTCATGTTTAACCCTCTTGTTGTAATAGGATTCCATTTTCTGCTTGTATCTTGGCTCCCTGATCCTAGCATGATCTCTAGCTTCTTCCAGGAGGTCGAGGTTCTGCATGATTTATGAGTTGCCTTGCTTCTTATCTTGGTTGTTGATTCGGTGTGTGGCTACCCCTATCTCGGCCGAAATTACTGCTTTTGAACCGAAGACTAGTCTGTACGGGGTACGGCCGTGGCTTGTTTCGCCATCGTTCTGATATCCTACAAGACGCTTGGTAACTCTTCTAGCCAATCTTTTCCGTGCCTTCCAAGCCTTGTTTTTATTCCGGATATGATGCTCCGGTTCATTCGTTCAACCTGGCCGTTGGACTGAGGGTAAGCAACGGAACTAAAGATCTGCTTGATGTGCAGCTCTGTGCACCAAGCGCTGAATGTTTTATCAGCAAATTGTTTGCCTTTGTCTGTGACAATTTGTCCGGGAAGACCGAAGCGGCATATGATTTGTTCCAAAAAAAAGTTTATCACTTGTTTGAAAACGTTTGTTATTTGTTGGTCGATGCGACCGAATTTGTAAATGATTTGATTTTTAATCAAGGAGATGTCTACCCGAAGAGCACATGTGAACTCTTCCCATTCGGGGCTTATTAAGACTAAACCAGATCCGGACCCTTCTGTGCTGGAGGCTCATCTGCGAATAGCATCCATGTGTTTGGAGGATGCTTCTGCTATTCATCGCTCTTTTCTATCTCCGGTGCTTCTTTTTCTTCTTTAGGAACTTGTGCAAGGAAGTCTGCTAGGACTTGAGCTTTTACAATCGTTCTGGGTACATATTCTATCTTGTGCTCTCCAAGTTCGATGGCCCATTTGGCTAGTCGGCCGGATGTTTCGGGCCTTTCAAGTATTGCTTTGATAGGCTGATCAGTTACAACCTTTATCGGGTGCGCTTGAAAGTATATTCTCAGCCTTCTTATAGTGTGAACAAGGCAGAGAGCTAGCTTCTCCATTGGAGGATAGTTCACTTCGGGTTCCTTTACTGCTCTGCTAATGAAGTATACATACATTTGGGCCTAGTTTCTTTCAATCAGCAACACAGCACTCACAGCTTCATTACCTGCTGAAAGATAAATAAAGATTAGTTCTCCGGCCTCAGGAGCCACCATTGTAGGTAGCGAGGCTATATTTTCTTCCAGCTCCTAAAAGGTAGCTTTAGGTTCTTCTGTCCACCTGAAATCTTTCTTGTCTAAGCATCCTTTTAGTGTTTTGAAGAAAGGTAGTGACCTTTTGGCTGACTTTGACAAAAAACGTTTGAGAGCTACAATATTTCCATTCAACGTTTGTACATCCTTCTTTGTTCTTGGAGATCTCATCTCCATGACTGCTCGAACCTTGTTAGGATTGGCTTTTATGCTTTGCTACCCCACGATATGACCCAGGAATTTTTCTTCTTCAAAACCGAAGGAGCATTTTCCCGGGTTGAGCTTCATGCTGATGCTTCTTAGATTGTCAAATGTCTCTCTAATGTCTTCTATCATCTCTTCCTCACCTTGGCTTTTGATTACTAGGTCGTCGACATAGGCTTCCATGTTTCGGTCTATCGGATCGGTGAACGTTTTGTCAATGACCCTTTGATATGTAGCTCCTGCACTCTTAAGGCCGAAGGGCATATTTTTGTAACACAAGATCCCCTTGGCTGTATGGAAAGCCGTCTTTTATTCATCATCCTTCTTCATGTGGATTTGATGATAACCCCTGTAAGCATCTAAAAAGCACTTGAACTTGAAACTTGTCAAAGCATCAACTTTTAAGTCTATTTCAGGCAAGGGGTAACAATCTTTCGGACATGATTTGTTTAGATCTTTAAAATCTACACACATACGCAAGGAGCCATCTGATTTTTTTTTAACCAGAATTGGGTTTGCTACCCATGATTGATACTGCACTTCTCTTAGTATTCCTACTTTTACCAGTTTGTCTACCTCTTTGCACGCAACTTGGCTTCTGTCAGGGGCTAAGCTTCTTTTCTTTTGCACCACAGGCTTAACACTTGGTGATATGTTGAGGGAGTGTTCAACAGGGCACCAGGCGAATACATCCTTGCTTTCTTCAAGTAGACCTTTGAGCATGTTTACCGTTGTGGATGAGATTTTACCGCTTATATTTACCTCTGATCCGGGTATGATGGATTTATGCTCAGCTCTAAAAATTTTTCTTGTTTTTGCTCCTCATCTTCTTCGGCTACGACGATGAGTAGAGCTTCTTTCTTTGGCTTAATTATGGCTATCCCCCAATCAGTGGGGAATTTCATCAGCCCATGCGTAGTGGAAACTACTGCTCCGAAAGTACTTATACATGGTCTCCCTATGATTATGTTGTACCTCGACGATGCTTTGACCACTAGGAATGTTAGACGCTCCATGCGAGAAAGTGGTTCGTCCTCGAGGCGAACTGTTAGTTCTATTTGACCTAGTGGGAGCACCCTTTCTCCTGAAAATCCGATGAGTGCAGTGTCTACCTTTTCCAATCTTGCTTTAACTTCATCTCTTAGTTATAAGAAGCATCTTTCATACATGATTTCGGAAGCAGCACCGCAACATGTTTATTTTGTCAACAAACGCTCCTTCTATTTCTGCTTCTACAATGATTGGTGTGAAAATCAACTCTGCTTCCTCCATTGGACGGAAGCATATGCATTGTTTATCCTAAGATTCTCTTCTGGCCCTCTTTTGTGTCTTGCTTCTGGTGAGGTGTATCATGTTCATCTCCTTGCCTTTTCCTTTTCCCTTCGAATCATTCTTTCTTTTGATGTCTTTCACCAAATGAGCGAGTTCTCCCGATTTTACCGCCTCCTCTATTATTTTCTTCAACTGAGAGCAATCATTCGTGTGATGACCCTTTTCATCATGAAATTCACAATACTTATGCGAGCTTCTTCCTTCGTAGGATTTCACGAGAGGACGCGGAGGTCTGAAGCTGTACCTAGCTTCCTCAGTAGCCATTATTTCTTCTGGTGTCTTGGTCAAAGTTGTGGAGGCAACACACTTTTCCTTTTCTGGGGTATTCTTGTGATACGGAGGACGACAACGGTCATTTGTTTTTCTTGAATCATGATGACGATTGTATATTCTTTCGACGAAGGAGTGAAACTTCGGCTTCGAGCCCGAAGAGTGGTGATTCTTCCAAGGGTCTCACCTCTTGGACATTAGGTTTTGTAACGCTTCTTTTCCCCCCATGTATGCTTCCGCTCGCTCAAGAGCTTCATCCATAGTCTGAGGGATATTTTTTTTCAGATCTTCAATGAGTTGTTTTGGTCGTACCTCATTCATGAAACCAGATACTATCATTTTCTCTGTTGCTCCTGCATAAGACAGTCCTTCCTTCTTATATCTGTCTATAAAGCTGCGGAGACCTTCGTCTTCCTTTTGCTTAATTTGGTATAATACAACAGTGTCATTCGTATACTTTTTCAGCTGGGTGAAATTAGCAAGGAATTTTTTACTAATGTCATCAAAGGAATCAATGCTTCTTTTTGTAAGGCTGCTGAACCATAGGCGAGCAGATCCGATGAGTGTTTGCATGAACATGTGACAACACTCAGCGTTTGTCCATCTTTCAATGCCTGCCGCACCAGAGAATACCTGTAGATGGTCTTCAGGGTCATTAGCTCCATCATATGTTTTAATATTTGCTGGCATATTTATCTTCGTTGGGAAGTCGAAATTGGCTATTCTTTCAGAGAAGCATGACAACGAAGTAGACCGGTACGATCGAAAGATCTCGTTTGCTTCTGCCCGAGTGGCTGTGGGAGTTTCTTGCACTAAGGCTGTCACTATTGGCGTTGTCGGACCACTCGTCATAGAAGCCATATGCTGTCGAAACAGCTCCTCACCTGTTGCAGGTTGAACCATATGCATACCACCGACCAAGTGCTGCCAAGGGTAAGCGGTCTGCCAAGGGCTAGCATACCGAGTCATCATGTATGCAGCAAGCTGGGGATGCACCATGTGCGGGTATGTAAACCCGAGCTGTTGAGTGGTGGGAATAGGACAACTTCCATTCATCGGGGGCGTCATTACCATGCTTCACGCTAGTGGCAGGGATGCCATAGCTTGGCTCATCTGTAATGACTTAGGAGAATACATCATAGGCTGCGTGAGCTGCATCAGCTGTGTATTCCTGTGTCTCGTGCCCTAAGGGAGTCTTGTCAGGAAGGGAGGTGTTCTCTCTTTGGACACTAGGACATGCTTCTGTTGCAGGGGTTCTTTTCTGACTCAGACCGGAGGTGACTGCTGCTTCCTCATGGACAACATGAATCCCAAAAGGAGGAGGGATAGGAGTCACCTAGGGTTCATCTTCGTATGTCAAATGGACCTTAACGCCCTTTGCGCGTTCCTCTTGTACGTAGCTATTCATCAGTTCCCTCAGTAGAAGGAAATTCTTCTCCACTCCTTCAGGCATAACATCCATCCTTTCCATGGGCAGCAAGGTGTCCGTTCGAGGGGACACACTTGCTATCTTGAAAGGAGAAGGAGTTTGAAATGGAGAGTTGTTTTGTAACAGTTCGACAGATGGTTCGTCTGTTACAGGAGAGTCTCGTCCTGCTTCTTCTCGTGACATCTGGCTAGAAGCAGGTTGTATGTTGCGGGGAGGTGGAGTTGTGTCCACCCCCGGAGAAACGTCATCACCTGATGATGTGTTGCAAAACACATGCATTTGTCCTATTGTTTTGTGTACATTTTAGCTAGTTTTGTATTCATTTTTGGTTCGTACTGAGTCTGGGTCATGTTTGCAGGTGTTGGTGTGCAAAAGAAGTAGAAATCGAAGGTTAAATCCAAGAGAAATCAAGCACACGAGGAGAGGCGGAGAAAAGAAAAAAGAAAATCAAAAAGTTGGAGTTTTACATGTCCGTGCCACGCGAAGAGAGAGTACCAAGTCTTTGCGACACGTGAAGACCCCAAAAACCAGGCCCGGCTAGTTTGTCCTTCACGCCACGCAAAGAGCTTCTGTCCTCGGTTCGCGACACGTGAAGAGCTTAAAATCCGACAGAGGGGAGATTTTGTCCGATTCTGGGAGCAAGGAAGGATTTTGAAGCCAAAGTTTGGAGCTTTAGGTAGAGAGCATTGGTTAGACATTAATCGTTTGGTTTATATTATTCATGTTCTTGTGTTTGATTACATCAATTGACTCCATGGTTATGTCTTTTACTACTGATTTACTGTCTTTGAGCATTATTTGTGGCTAAACTTCTATAGCTACCTAGGTTTTGATGATTATTTGTTGAATTCTTAGTATTATCTCGGGTTTTGGCTATTGGTGATAGATTAATGGTAAAGTAGCAAACTTGATTGCAATTGATATGATGTGTATGCGTATTAATCTCTGATTTATGATCAATTACTGTTCCACATGTGTCTTGTTGAATGTCTTTCAGTTATAGATGCATGATTAGGTCACTTACTGTGTAGGTCCCGGGAGCCTCGTTTCATAGCGGAAAAACACAGATCTGATCATTGATTCGTGTGGGAACGAAGGAGAAGACAGAGATAAACAAAAGCATAAAAACCAAGAGAATCAACACAGAAACGAAATGTAATCCACAACAAACTTCATTACAGATTACATACCAAAAGAGTATACATCTCTCGTTTATGCCACGGTTCACGGGGGCCGGGAGAGCTCATCCCGGCCAGAACCTCTCTAACATTCTGTCCCTTGTTCCAAGTTCTACCTACAAATGAAGACAACACCTTGTATTTATAGGGGCAGGAACATTACCTGCGTACTTGGCTAAGTACGCAGGTCATTGGTCATGCGTACTTGATAAGTACGCAGGGCAAAAGCCATGCGTACTTACTAAGTACGCAACACTAATATGCTATACAAGCTAAGTATGCAGGAACACCCTCCTGCGTACTAGCCAAGTACACCGATACATAGAATTTTATCTATAGTTACAAAAACATGCTTCTACAGACTCCCTCTTAACTGTAACATCAAATTCTATCTATCACTAACACTGAAAATCATCAGTTTACAAAGAATGTCCTAACAGACTCCCTCTAAACTAATGACATCACGTGTCTTCTGGCGAGACTTGATCTTCTGGCATTCCACTTGTGATCTTCCGATCTTCAATCTTCCATCTGCAGTCTTTAGTTACCGAGTAATCGTCAAGCACACCGACTCCCCTTTAACTGATGCTTGCATTGTAGATCAAAACCAAGTGCTTCAATAGGAACCAACTTACCCAACACACCTCATTGTAGTTCATCCTCTCAGCAGTAGGTTCCTCCAAGCTGACTTAGACTTCCTCCGAATCAGCTGGCATATGATAGAGAGTTTGAATTTCCAAAAACCTGCATCAAACTAATCAGCTCCCATGGGAATTCCAATAAGATAAACTTTAGTCTTCAGACTAGATGTGTCCAACTCTATCCTGTATCTTCACGAGTCAACCAAATTCTCGAAGATGTTCATTTCCAATTTCCCCTTTAAATTTAAGCTTCTTCTCACTAGAATAGAAACAAGGGAACATTTCCTATCCCGTCGGCAAATGATAAAGGTTTCGTCTTCAACTAATAATCCAACGGATATCCAGCTTCATCCTGAAAACACTAGATAGCATCTAACACAAAATCATGCTCAGTAGTGATCATCCTGTATCCAAAGTCCAACATTTTTCAATTAGATCTTCATTCTTGGTTCACATCTCCTAATCTGTATACATTCACCATGGTGAGGTTCCATAACTAGGTTGTCGATCTGTCATTCCGCTCAGATCCCAAATGAGAAATCCCTTCATAATTAAATCACATCAAATCTTGAACACAGGCTTGACCAAGGAGCACAAACAAAACAAAAAAAATATAGTTTATAAAGAAATCTCAGGAAAGAATCTCAGTTGAAATTTTTATCCCCCCATTTCTCTGTAAACTATGACCAGATTCATCACTGCTTCACTCAAATCCTCAAAAACCACAACTAGTCAACTCTAGGATTTATTCTTTTATTCCTTTTCAAAGATCCAAAACCGAAAAACCTTGGGTTCAAGTTGTTCCAGTATTCATCCCCTATTAAAGAAGTATCATAGATACTCGTAGCCTACATATTCAGGTTTGAATACCTAAACAATATGATTCTTTTTCCAAAGGCCCAAAGCCGCAACATATTCACAAATAAAATGAGACCTTTAGCCGATGACGTCCCAGTTGCTCAAATTGATTCAGCATTCATTCCCTATTAAAGAAGTATCATAGATACTCGTAGCCTACATATTCAGGTTTGAACACCTCACCAATATATGACAATTGGTATCATCCAACCAAAATCTCTTCCTTGTTTCGCCAAGCCACATCAAATACAAATTTCGGTCCCGAAAAACCAAAACTGCTATCGTCTAAAAATGGCCCGAAACAAGCTTACGAACGATCCCTAAATTTTTTTTTAATCCTAGGTGATAGTTCCTGGGTACTTAGTAAATACGCAGATACATGTGTTCATGCGTACTTGTAAGTTCGTAGAGCCAAATACCCATGCGTACTTAGCAAATACACAGGCTAACTCCTCATGCGTACTTAGTAAGTATGCAGGGCAAAACCCATGCGTACTTAGTAAGTACGTAAAAAAGCTGATTTTGCGTATTTAGCAGACAGTAGCATCGCACTTGACTGATCTTGAGGAGAATGCTCGAAAAGTGTTGGATCTGTGAAATTGATGGTTCCAAAGGCTTAGAAATCATATTCTAACAAACCAGTAGCATTCAAAACATCAAATGAAGCGATAATGAAGACGAATTTTAGGATTTTGTTCTGAGAAAGTAGTGACCTTTATAAGTACGCAGAAACTAAAAAAAGCTAAAACTCGAATCTGGAACACAAATCAACGAACATCGAGGCTTTAATACCCCTTGTAGATCCCAAGGGCCTTGGTCGAGCACAGCGAAAGATAGAGAACAATAATGCAGACATGCTCGTGATTTGTGTGGGAACAAATGAAGAAACGACAGTGACCAAAATAGATAAACAGACACACATAAACAAGAGTTTCAACACAGAAATGAAACGTAATCCATAACAAACTAGTCATCCCGTCATTACAGATTACATACTGAAGGAGTACACATCTATCGTTTATGCTCACGGTTCACGGGGGCCGGAGAGCTCATCCCGGCCAGAACCTCTCTCACATTATGTCCCTTGTTCCAAGTTCCACATACAAATGAAGACAACACCTTCTGTTTATAGCGGCAAGAACATTACCTGCGTACTTGGCTAAGTACCCAAGTTATTGGTCATGTGTACTTGATAAGTACGCAGGGCAAAAGCTGCGTACTTACTAAGTACGCAGCACCAATCTGGTGTATAAGCTAAGTATGTAGGAACACCCTCCTACGTACTAGCTAAGTACACCGATACATAGAATTTTATCTATAGGTACAAAAACATGCTTCTACATACTGTATGTTTGTGATTTATGTATGGTTTATCGATATCATAATCCATAGGAACGGTCATTGAGAGTTTAGAGGAGTTAAATATTCTACCTACTTCGATAGCAGAAAGGTGAGAGGTAGTTGGTTAGTCTTTGGTGTTAGGTGTCTAGGTGTAAAGGTTCTGAAAGGAGGTTTCCCTAGGGTTCTTAGTATCTTTGCTAATCCATGTCTTTTCGAGAGTTTTCAGGTTACCCCTTACATTCTTCGAATGTATTGAGATAGTGAGACTGAAAGGTGATCTATGTTGTGGGTACTTTAGTGTTGTTGGAGAGACTGAAAGGTAATCCAACCAACTAGTGAGAGTTATACATTCCTTAGAGTTTCCTTCTGGTCACACCCGGAGATTGATCAGGGATCCACTAGGTTGTCTAAGGGTGTCATACTTTAGAATCCAGTTCCATAGTTTCCATAGCCGAGAGAAATCCGAGATTAACAAATAGGATTCTTACCTAGGTAGTGTTTTTTCAATCCTTGATTCATCTAAATCCCCTGTGTGATAGTTAGTTGTCATTAGTTAGTTCTTAGCTTGCTTTTGATTAGTTTAATCTTAGTTCGTAGAATTCCCCCCAAACCAAATATCTTAGTAACTTGTTGGAGTCTAGTTTTAGTTTTTGTCTATGTCTTGTGGGTTCGATATCCGGACTTCCATTAGGCTGTATTACAATTGATAGGTACACTTTCCTGTCATTCTTGTCTAGTTTAGAGGATTTCAAGAATTTAACTAGAGTATCTAGGTTAGTTTTTTTTTAGTTTTTATAGACCATTCGACTGAACCCATTGAAGCGTGGAAGTGTATGGGAGAGGAAGGCGTTCAGTGGTTGACAAGTCTGTTCAACAATATCTTCAAAACCGGGAAGATGCCAGATCAGTGGAGGCGTAGTGTCTTAGTACCCCTATATAAAAACAAAGGAGATGCTCAATGTTGTGCTAACTACAGGGGGATTAAGCTCCTATGTCATACAATGAAATTATGGGAAAGAGTTATAGATACAAGAATTAGACGACAAACCCAGGTTACAGCAAACCAATTTGGGTTCATGCCAGGCCGGTCCATTACGGAGGCGATACACATTTTAAGAAGATTAATGGAAAAGTACAGAGAGAAGAAACATGATTTACATATGGTGTTCATCGATCTTGAAAAGGCATACGATAGTGTGCCTAGAAGATTGATCTGGGAAAGTCTGGAAGGAAGAGGGATCCCTAATAAATATATTGAGGCAATTAGGGATATGTATCATGAGGCTAAGACATGCGTCCGAGCACCCGTGGGGGATACATACTTTTTTCCGGTGGAAGTGGGAGTTCACCAGGGGTCGGCACTAAGCCCCTTTCTCTTTGTAGTAGTTTTGGATGAGTTGTCAAAGTCGATTCAAGATGCAATTCCATGGTGCATGCTTTTTGCTGATGATATCGTGTTGATTGCAGAAAGTAAAGAGACATTGAACAACAGACTAGAGGAATGGAGAACAGTCTTAGAGCACAAAGGTTTGAAGATAAGCCGATCTAAAACCGAGTACCTTCACTGCAACTTTAGTGGTGCAAACGTCGACGAGGAGACCCAGATTTCTATTGAAGGCGGGGTTGTCCCTAAGACACTGAAGTTCAAGTATCTAGGATCTGTCATCCAGAGTAACGGGGACATCGACAATGATGTAGTCCATCGGGTGCAGGCTGGTTGGTGTAAATGGAGAGCGGCCTCAGGTGTTTTGTGCGACAAGAGGTTCCCAATAGGGTTAAAGGGTAAATTTTTTAGGGTAGCAGTTCGCCCAGCGATGCTATATGGAACCGAGTGTTGGGCCATCAAGAAGACACAAGCTCGAAAAATGGATGTAACTGAGATGAGGATGTTGAGGTGGATGTGTGGACACACAAGAAAGGACCGAATAAGAAATGAAGTTGTTCGGAAGAGACTGGGAGTCACATGTATCTCAGATAAGATAAGAGAAGGAAGATTGAGATGGTTTGGACATGTCAAGAGGAGACAGAGCACAGATCCAGTGAGAACGGTGGAAACTCTCGTTGTAGAGGGGAAAAGGAGCAGGGGGAGACCGAAATTAACGTGGGATGAGAGGATTAGGCTTGATTTGTTAGATTTACACCTCTCAGAGGACATGATCAATGATAGGATTTCATGGAGACGTCGTATTAGGGTTTTAGGATGAGTGACCCGTTGTGTGGGAGAGTAGAGTTGGTTAGCAAAGATTTTGCGTATGTCTTGTTTCTTGTAGGTGTGTTGTGTTTCTTGTGACTAATATACTCTAGTCATACACTGCTAATTGTTAGATTACTGTTAGATTTATTTTACTTTATTACTCATTAATTTTATTTATATTTTTATCTTTTTCTTTCCCATGGAGCCGGGGGTCTAAACGGGAGCAGCCTCTCTATCCCTTGGGATAGGGGTAAGGTTTGCCCCCATCACACCCTCCCCAGACCCTACAAATAGCGTTAGCTATGTGTGGGATTATACTGGGTACGTTTGGTTTGGTTTGGTATAGACCATTCGACTGACATTAAGTTTTTGTCGCCGTTGTTTTCCCGATTTATGTGCATTGAGTCAGTCTTAGTGTCTTGTGGTTTATGTCGTTTCAGTTAATGCTAGGTTTGTAAATGAGTCGTGTATTTTGAGTCATTTGATTTTGTTTTGATTTGGTCTGTAAACTTTGTTGGTTTTATATTTTTTTACCTTGAGTCTGTTTGATGCTATTTGGGTTTTGCTTGAGTTTAATTTCACAGGTTTGGATCGATTTGTTCGTACTCAAACACCTAGGAACAGAAGGAGCGAAACTACGAACGGATCTCTGTTCTAAGTAGCGCCTCCCCACGGTGGGCGCCAACTTGTTGCTACAACTAATAGGCTAAGTATACTTGCTGCTTCAACAAATACAAGTCTGAGTGAGGGTCTTGACGTTCTCGTTAGTATCAGCCGCCTCATGTACCTACTAGGATCAAAGCACCGTTAGTCTCACCGCAGGAGGGGGTCTCCTGTGATCAGCCTCCGGCGTGAGAATAAGATAACTATTCTTTGAAGGTGATAAGGAATTTAAGATCGAGAGTAGTGAATGGAATTGTGAGAATGTGAGAGTAGAAGATGAAGATCGGACTTGGTTCTTAAGAGCCCAAGTCCTCTCTTTTATACCTGAGTGTGTAGTTGTTTGTCTCTAGTTCCATACCGATTGTGGGGGTATCCCCTTCTCTTTCCTTTCCCTGCAGTGAGCCCCTTTCCTTTTTGATGTAAAGGGGTGTGGTTTCCTAAAGAGACAAAGATCCCTTTTATCAAGGCCATTAAGACTTATTGTCTCATAGCCTTGACTTCCTGGAGATTCCAAATGGGTCCCTTTCACTTATTCCACGTCAACTCATCGTTTGGGAGACATGGTTTCGTGGTTCTGCTTGGTACATATGCTTCTTGAATGAAGCCATGCTTCATGAACGTACCCACGTCATCAGGTTGCAAGGAATTTCTGTTAAAATATATAAAATTATATTTATATAAATCAAATTAGCAAATCTTTTAAATATATTTTGTTTCCGTGTTTTTGGAGAGTCTCTTGGAGTAATTTTAGAAATGTCAAAGAACTTAATCGTGGGATTCCTGTTTCCCCCCTTCTATGCTGCTAATAAGGGCACATCCCCTTTGATGCGTTGATTCCGCCATGCTACAATTAGCTTTCTATCTATGATCTCTTCTCTTTCTCTTTTTGTGTTCTTGGAGCTACTATAAAGGGACAGACTCGGGTCTTGTGGGAAAGCAACGACGTCGTCTTCTGCCTTCATCTTGGTTCGATTGCTGCTGCTGTTAGTCTTCTTCCCTTTTGGTCGATCGTTGCTGTCTCGTTCCTTTCGGCTCCATTCAAGCGGGACGACTTGCTTACTAGATAATCATTATCTGTTTATCAGGATTCATAGTATTTGTGTTCTGTTTGGTTGGCTATATTTCAAGCAAATTCCTGTTTATATTCTGTAGCACCTGCTTACAGTTGGTTTGTTTCTAGTCCTTTGGATATTGTTTGATTGGTTACTACTTAGCATCATGTAGTTTAACATGGTATCAGAGCTTTAGGCTCGGTTATTGGTTTCGTGTGGACTGTTCATGTTCATCCTCTTCCTAGGTTCATTTGTGGTGATTTGGGGTTTGCGAAAAACCTAGGGTCTCTTCCGCTGCTCTTTGTGGTTCATCTGGCTGCAATCTCTGACTCGGGTCTATATGTTTTCAGATATGATCACCTCTGGTTGCAATTGGCGATTCATCTCTGTTTCCAGTTGGGTTCTCAATTGTTGCTGATATATTGAAGACCTTAAACCGTAAGTGAAGGTGACAGGTAACTTGTCTAGGTTTTACTCTGTATGTAATCAAACCCTAGGTAAATGTTTGAGTACATATCCATTCTTGTTCTATAGTTAGGGAAATAGTCAAACACCATCAAAGGACATGCGTTAGAGATGTTAGTCCTAAAGGAGGAATGCACAGAAGGAACAACAAAGGATACTAAGAATGGATTCTTGGTGGAGAAGAATCAAAATGGAAAACTAAGTAATGAAGTTCTGTAATTCAAGATCAGGACGTGGATTCATGACACGAGCATTGTAGAAAAATCAAGTTCGGATATAGCTCGAGTCTAAGTAATTCATACCTGTAGGAACGGACGGAACGTACAAGGACTTTAAGGAATTCTACTAAGTATAAAGAAAAGGATTACTTTAGACGTTGAGATTTTCATAACCGGTGTTGAAGGCACATCAGAACATCAGGAACCATGTGGGTTATTATGAATTCAATTGACCCGAAATCAGTACATTCTTGTCTTACATGGAATATTTCAAAACAAGAAAAGTCGACTAGACTGTATGTTAAAGCATTAGCTAGACCTAAAGTACATGATCATTATCCCTGATAAGGATAGACATCTTACTTCCAAAAGATGGAAGGAATTCATAAGGACACGCATGTGAGTGAGCATCACTAAATATTCTTTGACAAGTGGTCAAAGAGGAAGGACGATTCATACTATTGAGCATATGCATAGGACATATGAAGATGATCCTAATAGGAGCTAGAATGCTCGGCTACCCCGAAATGGAATATCATGCAATAGCGAGTTACACACTATACAGAGTGATATTGATGAAAACGTCAATCCTCGCACAATGGAATGACTTAGGAATAGCCAACTTAACAATTCGGAAACCATTTAAGGATTGATCAGTGAAACTCCTGCAGTAGGAGACAGGTCGATCAATCAATGGCAGTCCAGAATATTATGCTGACTACCATAAGGAAACCTCTGTAACTTCAAGTTGATGACAAGGTTCTGTCATAAGATATCATCAAAAAGAGTATGGTCTTTTTGGAAAGAACGAGAAACCTCCCTAGGATACGTTGAAACAATTAAGATTCTGGATAGAATCGGTTCTGTAGCATATGAACTCAAGTTTCCTCTGGAAACTCGACAGCTTGCATGACCTAATTTATGCATAGTGCAAGGAACGATTGTCTAAAGACTCGGTACCTACACTACAATAGGAAATTCACTTCAACGACCACTTTCACATTGAAAATGAAGTCAATAGTAGCTCTTAACACATTAAGGGAATTAATGTGTAATAGAAACATGAATTTCAGAAGTAAGAACGCAAACCCTTGGAATTCCAAGTTGTAGACGACATACTACTAAAACCCTCGCATTGGAATATAACATCATGGAAATTCTAAACTAGTAGTTTGGGTTAGTGGATGACCCGAACCTGTATTTAGATGAGAAGAAATTGAAAGAGTTCTTATACGAGGTGCATCTAACTATAGGGAAGGACGCACAGGGTCGTTTAAAGGATAGTTCGAAATCTAAACGCACGAGATGGAAGCGTAGGGACCCGAAACGAATTTAGTGGTGGTATATAACCCACCTTATTGCAACCCCTAGGGACATTCGGGACCCTAGGTGTGCGCGACGGCCAGAGGAAGACGCGAGAAAGAGGAGCGGCGAGGAGGAGCTAACCCGATGACGAGTTCCGGTAACGTGACCTCCTAACTGCTTCAAGGTATTCCTCATTTAATCTTCGTTCATGTCTTTCATATTGTTTGCATGTATCATAGGGAAACCCGGCTAAGGTTTTGTGTGTTTAGCCATGAACGACGACGAGGGAGAGAGAGGGAGGTTTGGTAGTGGAGGCGATCACGGGAAGCAGGTCGACGACGAGATGATGATGGCAAGCGATGGTGACGGCTGTGCGCGGGGCACGCGGTGATGCTCGTCAACCGCTGCAGCGGTAGAGGTTGTGGTGCGTGATGGGAGCCGTGAATAGCAGGTACGGCAACAACAATTGTGGTGTTATGGCAGCGTGACGTGAAAGACGATAGGAACGTCTGGGGCCGGTGACAACTTTTGTGGAAGCGAACTGTGACGGCGATCTCGGTGGTGGCTGTCTTGGCAACGGGAGTAGTCCGGTGGTGCAACGGGGCGGTTGCGTCCGAGGGCTTTCATCACAATGAGGAAGACGAAGACAACGAAAATGATGGTTCACGGTAGAGGAGACGGAGTTGGTAGCGAGATCCAGTTAGGGTTTTACCCGAGTAGGGTTTGCATGGCGGGTTTACGCACATGCATGGGAAACCGGATTGTGTTCACATGCGTTCGTAGAGCTTGGGCTCGATGACGGGGGTGACGGACAATCGAGACTAGAGTAGGGTCTTGGGTCATTCGACGTATGCTTTAAACGTATTTCTGATCGCATGATAGTACGTTTGACAGGTTCGAGTTTTGAGCATGAACGGAGTGTTGCGGAGTAGGAGCGGAGCCTAAGAGTAACCTGTGAGTTTCTAATCCCCTCTTTAAACGTTTTAATGATTTGGGCCTATAGTACATACTCACATGTTTTATTATATGAACGTATTACGAGTTATGATTTAAACTTGAAGTGTTTTATGAGATCGTTATGTAATAATGAAGCTAAAAGTCATTACGGGGTCCCTAGTATGGGTGAACAAGGGTTGTGATGATCTGTGTGTGTCATCTTAAGAGTTAGTCGGGGTGTGTCTAGAATTTAGTTAAAACATGTGATGGTTATATAAGGAGAGTTATCATGGGAACATGTATGTGGTTCATTAACGAGTCATGTAGGTGCTAGTATGTCGTTGTGCGTCATGTGCTTGATGTTATGGGTATTGTGTCGTTATCCCTGTGAAACAACACGTATGGCTTTTCATGGGACTCTGTGGTATCCTTAGTATGTATGGGCTATAAGTCGGTGTGGTGTTTGTGTGTCGTATAATTTCCTATTCGGAAAGAGTTGGTTATGTGTCTAGACGTTATGAGGATACGTCTAAGTAAGCATTGGATTACACACATAAGTGATCCGTAAATGGTGGTGAGTCGTAGTACATGTCCAAGTAGTGTCATGTGTATATATGTGTTGCTTTGTGTGTTTGCATTGTTTTCCGTGTATACGGCTAATAGTGATGTGGAGGACGGTGTCCTTCGGGGTCATCATTGTACGTGTGATATGGCAATAATCGTATGGTAGATGATATAGTCACCGTATGGTAGATGATATAGTCACCGTGTGGTGGCTGGGTAAGTCATCATAGATGACGAGTGTGTCGCTATGTTTAGCGGGGGGCCCTGTAACAAGGGTGGAGCTGAGCCTATGACGAGTATCCCGACGGGGATAACCGTGATAAGGGTGCAGTGATGAGGTATGTGCTTGTGTGCTTATATATATGTTAAATTTCATGTAAGTGATGAGTTATATTAATTGTGTATGAGATGATATTGATGTGATAAATAGATGGAATCAATGTGATGTGTCGAGTTAGATTGACCGTTGTGTTGGGAAGAGTACATTGTGTACAGCTGTTAAGTCAGTTGGTTTATTAGAGTCCTAGTTAGGACTGGTAAGTCGGTGTCTAGAGGCTGGATAAGTTAACCAGTGAAGGGTTAATTTATATGGTAAATTGTGTGTTATTAGAGTAGTAAGCTCAATCCACATCGGAGAGACTTACTGGGTTTAAATGATGGGAATAGTCTGGGGTGGTGAATCCTATGGGATATTATAAGATAACGGGGGTTATTTATATGATGAAAATCTATACAACTATTTTCTAATGACCAGAGGGTCTTGAGTGGAGATAAACAATAAATGAGATGAGTTGGCTTTTGTTTAAATTAAACTATTAGAACTCACTCAGCGTAGCTGACTTTGTATGTATGTTAGATTGTTTTGCAGATTAGTCTGCTAGACGAGGCATCTTGGCTTGGAATCGGGGCTACTCGGGTTGGTGTGCGTGCATTCGTAAGGTAACGTTATGAAAGTTAACGAGTTTAAAGATAACATTATTTTGAGAAAGACTTCCGCTGTTTACTTAAATGAAAGTTAAGTGTTTTTAATGAGTTTACCTAGTGATGAGAACCAACTGTAGGGTGCCTGGTTCGGGGCCTTACAAGTTGGTATCAACGCTTTGGCTTAAGAGAAAATCGGTGTTTTTATGAAAATAAAATACCTTAACTTAAAATGAAAATGGGACGAGGGTGAAACGAATGCCACCACGAGTAACCGCGAGCCAAGAGGTACGTCTTTCAAATTGAGCAGTAATTATTATTTACCATTTGTGTAATGTTACACTAGGTGAAGTAATTGGTGTGAGTAAGTGATTTATGGTTCCGTGTGGGATCATGATGTGTGCTATGTGCTATAGTAGTATGTAGAACTACGTGAAGTGTGGTGTGATTAAATGAGACTATGATGTGAGTTGGGTAATGTGGAGTAGCATTAATTGTAACTATGTGAGATAATTTGGTGTGTCGATATGATTTAGTGATTTTGTGTGTAACCTTGGATGGTGTGAAATTGTGATAAATTTGATGAATTGCTAGATTATTGTGTGGTGAGTTGTGTGGGATGCATGTGCATCCGGGGTGTGTGAAAGATAGAAAACTAGTGTTAATATGATGGTGAAGGTTTAGAATCCGAGCAGTAATGTGGACCACCAAATTGCATTTGATCACCTTGATTTGGCAGTCTATGATTACCCTCAAATTTTGAATTTGACGCTCATAGTAATCACTCTAACGTTCTATCTTGTGGAGGTACTGATGGCCATGACGATTCAGACTAGATAGATTAGGCGGGAAGCTCTCATCAGGAGGTTGACAGAACGGCGGGCTAGACGTGCGGCTACTGTTCGTACGGTTATCTTTAGGAAAAGACGGATCTTAGCATCTGTTCCATTGACGGTGGTTCCACCGGCGGCTGAGGATGAGGAGGAGCTACCAGCACAGGAGGTGATCTTGGCGCTTCCGGCGCCTAATGCTCCCAGTACTACCACGGCAGCCATGAGGGGTGGACTTAGTAACTCCTTCTACAGGAGGAGTGGTTGTAGAGGAAGGAACGCATTTGTGGTTAGGCATTAGCCTCCGAGGAAAGATTCGGAATCAGGAAACAGATGGCTGCAGGAATCTGACTACGAGGAACAAGTGGGTGATAACTTTGACTTGTTCAGTGATTAGAGCAGCGGTGGTTACCACGAGCGGACTAGAGCATTTTGAGTAGTGGCCGCCAGGCACGTTTGTGATTAAATATTTATCCTTGGTTTTTCAATTGCTTGATTTTAACCTTGACAGTGAATCTTACCATGGGATGGTTTAAGAAGTAGTTAATGACAGTTGCATGTGTGATAGCTTGATATTGGTGGTGCAGTGTTAATTATGTGTGATTATGTGATTACCTTTTGAACAACCTGAGTTCATACTAAATGTAATCCATGATGTGATGCTAGAGCTTGGTTGATTAGACTATATGAGTAGACATGTGTAGACCAAAGTTTTGATTTTTGTATGTGTGTTTACGGTCTTGTGTCTAGACTGAGTAGTGTGTCGTCGTGAAGTGTTGGTACGACCCGTGTGGGGTACGACCGTGTGAACTCTGTGTGAGTATGTGATGACGTGTGGCAGTGGCCACCGTTGTGGTGAGTAAGAGGTAAGGTTCAGGAGTTTGCGTGTCTATAAATGTCGAGGTCATATTGTATGCACGTAGATTTACTCAGATCTAGCTAGTTGTGTATGTGCACTTTGTGCGAGTTAGAAGGTTGAGTTACTAGTATGTGTGTAGAACATTGTCTGTTCTGTAGTTACGTGTGTCGGTGTGTGTCCTTGTAGTACACGCTTAGTCATGCATAGGACAGGAGGTCGGTGTGCTCAAGTATAGTATTTCTATCTTAACGATTTTCTCAACGTTGATACAACGAGGTGGTGTGAGGAGTTTTGACGTCTTTTAGGCGACCAGTGAGGTGCTCTTATGAGATACCTACGCTTATATCTCGGGAAATCGGAGCACGAAGCCAATGGGTGGAGCTGTGAGAGTAGATTATGAAAGCGTTTATGTGGACGCTTGACCAGAAAAGTTTATGATGAGATCAAGGTGATGACGTTGAAGATTTCAGCACGGAGATAATAAGGTGATGAAGGACCTTCATGGAACACGTTCCATATAAAGAATTCAGTCGAGGCGACACACCAGATGAATAGTGATGTTTTCCCTGGACGGGACGACGAATAGTTGAGGCTTGTGAGCAGACGGACTTTGTGTTCGTAAAAATTATAAACGAGATGTCGTCGGTGATCACATGGTAATGAAGTAAAGAGATACTATGGTAGAGGAATTTTGTGGAGACCAGTGTAGCTTTGTACAAGCTCCTGGAGATCATCAGAGAAGGGCAGTAGTAATACCCTTATGGGTAAGAAGTGGGCTTGAGTTTGAAAACTTATCGCATGATTGTGATCAAGGTGTGAGGCGAGAAGTATGACGACTTCCATATGGAAGAACTACAAATGTCCATAGACAAGAGAGGCAAGAAGCCCATTTGGGGGAGGTGACCGTTGGGATGACGAGATCATCAGGGATATATAAGAAACAAAGGCAATTGTGCTCGTGAGGTGATATGGCATGTAACAGTGAGCGGATAATGAGCAGTGTTGTGCTGCGTAGTACTAGAGATAATACACACGATGTTGTTAAAAACAATAAAAGCAACAAATTATTGTCAAAGACAATGACGAAGAAACCTCCATGAAAGGGTTAGTGGCTGGAAAGACGAGATACGAAGGAATGGGTAGGTGAAACCTAAAAGTCTCAAAGTTGAAAGCGAGCAATGGAGAAGACTTCTTTGAACCCCTAGAACGGTGGTCGATTTGCTAAACAAGTAAATAGTTTTGTAAGTGCATAAGTTAGTGTTGGTCACCAAATGGATTTGGTGCACAAATGAGAACAGAAGGTTATGTCAGGTTGGTCGTACCGACGCAGGATTCGAGGACAAATCCTCTTTTAAGGAAGGTAGACTTGTAACATCCCGGAAATTCTAAACTAGTAGTTTGGGTCGGTGGACGACCCATACCTGTATTTAGATGAGAAGAAATAGAAATAGTTCTTATACGAGGTGCATCTAACTACCGGGAAGGACGCACATGGTCGTTTAAAGGATAGTTCGGAATCTAAACGCATGAGATGGAAGCGTAGGGACCCGAAACGAGTTTAGTGGTGGTATATAACCCACCTTATTGCAACCCCTAGGGACATTCGGGACCCTAGGTGTGCGCGACGGCCAGAGGAAGACGCGAGAAAGAGGAGCGGCGAGGAGGAGCTAACCCGACGACGAGTTCCGATAACGTGACCTCCTAACTGCTTCAAGGTATTCCTCATTTAATCTTCGTTCATGTCTTTCATATTGTTTGCATGTATCATAGGGAAACCCGGCTAGGGTTTTGTGTGTTTGGCCATGAACGACGACGAGGGAGAGAGAAGGAGGTTTGGTAGTGGAGGCGATCACGGGAAGCAGGCAGGCGACGAGATGATGATGGCAGGCAGTGGTGACGGCTGTGTGAGGCTGCCGAGCAGGTGGTTGTGCGTGATGGGAGCCGTGAATAGCGGGTACGGCAGCAACAATGGTGGTGCTGAGGCAGCGTGACGCGGAAGACGATAGGGATAACGGGGGTTGGTGACTGCTTTTGTGGAAGCGGACTGTGACGGCGGTCTCGGTTGTGGCTGTCTTGGCAATGGGAGTGGTCCGGTGCTACGATTAGGGCTTTCATCATGGTGAGGAAGACAAAGACAATGAAAATGATGCTTCACGGTGGAGGGGACGAAATTGGTAGCGATAACCGGTTAGGGTTTTACCCGAGTAGGGCTTGCATGGCGGGTTTACGCACATGCATGGGAAACCGGATTGTGTTCACGTGCGTTCGTAGAGCTTGGGCTCGATGACGGGGGTGATTGACAATCAAGACAAGAGTAGGGTCTTCGTAGAGCTTGGGCTCGATGCGTTCGTAGAGCTTGGGCTCGAGTTTCGAGCGTGAACGGAGTGTTGTAGAGTAGGATCGGAGGCTAAACATAACCTGTGAGTTTCTAATCCCCTCTTTAAATGTTTTACAGTTTTGGGGCTATCGTACATACTCACATGTTTTATTATGCGAACGTATTACGACTTATGATTTAAACTTGAAGTGTTTTATGAGATCGTTATGTAATAATGAAGCTAAGAGTCATTATGGGGTCCCTAGTATGGGTGAACAAGGGTTGTGATGATTTGTGTGTGTCATCTTACGAGTTAGTCGGGGTGATTCGGGAATTTAGTTAAAACCAGTGATGGTTATATAAGGAGAGTTAGCATGGGAACCTTTACGTGGTTCATTAACGAGTCATGTAGGTGCTAGTATGTTGTTGTGCGTCATGTGTTTGATGTTATGGGTATCGTGTTGTTGTCCCTGTGACACAACTGGTATGGCATTGCATGGGACTATGTGGTGTCCTTAGTATGTATGGGCTATAAGCCGGTGTGGTGTTAGTGAGTCGTATAATTTCTTATTCGGAAAGAGTTGAGTAATGTGTTTAGACGTTATAAGGATACGTCTAAGTAAGCGTTGGATTACACACGTAAGTGATCTGTAAATGGTGGTGAGTCGTAGTACATGTCCAGGTAGTGTCATGTGTATATATGTGTTGATTTGTGTGTTTGCATTGTTGTCCGTGTATACGGCTAATAGTGATGTGGAGGATGGTGTCCTTCGGGGTCATCATTGTACGTGTGATCTGGCAATAATCGTATGGTAGATGATATAGTCACCGTATGGTAGATGATATAGTCACCGTGTGGTGGCTGGGTAGTCATCATAGATGACGAGTGTGTCGCTATGTTTAGCGACGGGGCCCTGTAACAAGGGTGGAGCTGAGCCTATGACGAGTATCCCGACGGGGATAACCCTGATAAGGGTGCAGTGATGAGGTATGTGCTTGTGTGCTTATATATGTGTTAAATTTCATGTAAGTGATGAGTTATATTAATTGTATATGAGATGATATTGATGTGATAAATAGATGGAATCAATGTGAGGTGTCGAGTTAGATTGACCGTTGTGTCGGGAAGAGTACATTGTGTACAGCTGTTAAGTCAGTTGGTTTATTAGAGTCCTAGTTAGGACTGGTAAGTCGGTGTCTAGAGGCTGGATGAGTTAACCAGTGAAGGGTTAATTTATATGGTAAATTGTGTGTTATCAGAGTAGTAAGCTCGATCCATGTTAGAAACACTTACTGGCTTTTAATGATGGGAAGAGTCTGGGGTGGTGAATCATTTTGGATATTATAAGATAACGGGGGTTATTTATATGATGAAAATCTATACAACTATTTTCTAATGACCAGAGGGTCTTGAGTGGAGATAAATAATAAATGAGACGAGTTGGCTTTTGTTTAAATTAAACTATTAGAACTCACTCAGCAGCTGACTTTGTATGTACGTTAGACGACTTGGCTCATAAACGTTCTTTTTATATATATTTTCTTTATATATATATTTTATAGTAGAGAACACCCGCTCGAGTGAAAATATAATTTAAACACATGAAACGGACACGAATTTTACCGAACTACTAAACGTACATTATTTTTAGTCAACTCAAACCCGACACATAACAAATGAAACGACACGTGGGGTATTACACCAGACTAGTAACGAGCGGGTAACACATACACCACACTACTTACCCTACCCCCTACCCCCCCCCCCCCCCGGTTCCCCTTCTTCTTCTCGGATGGACAAAGAGCCCAGAATGGGCATGACTTGGTTGCTTGCCTACCCAACATCTTGTTGTTTGGGAGACAAGACGGTCTCCAAGAAACATGGGAACCAAGGGGTAATACCCCATTTGAGGGTTATATAACACACATGCGTACAAGGGCTTAAAACACAAACCAAAGCAACACCGCAAGCACTTCCTCTCTTGCTCTACTCACCCATAACCGGCGCCACCCTCCCCTTGCCTTCTCGGCTTCATTCATAGCAACAACATCACCACCCCACACCACCATAGTAGCACCACCCCCACGACACTCACTACACCACCACCAAACACCTCCAGCCTTAACACTCTTCTCCCTCTCCTCTCGGCTCCTCATCACCTCCGACCACCCTTCACCATAACCACCACCCTCCACCATAACCACCACCATCGAGCACCAAAACTCCACACCCCTCTCGGCTCCACCACAAACCATAACACCACCACCGTGTCCACCACCTCAGGCCCGACAACCCGTCAAGCAGCAGCCCTACACCACTCACACGACCACCGCCGTACATCCTTCTAACCGTAACAGCCCCGCCACCCTTTACGGGTTTTTTCAGGACGAAAACCGGCTCTTTCGGGTCACCGTTTCTCACCTACGCTCACTGTATTACGTTTACGCAAAGCTTACGGGTCATTTCGGGAGCTTACTGAACCATACGAAACGTCACAGAAAGGAATCAGATCTCGCGTAAACACCGTCACCTTCTCCCGACAATTACATGAGCTTTCGATTTATTTATTTTAACGTTATCATAATTGGTGGTATATTAGGTTACAACCGGAAATTAGAATTTAAATATCGAGTTTAAACATATAAAAGACGGTTCGTATTTTTAAATATTTAAAAGACGAGTTTGGGATATAATAAATAACGATTAAAAATTTGTATGTTATAAACCCTATTCTTCATTATAATGATAATATAAATGGTTAATTATTTTTATTAGTCATTAGAACACACTTTTATAACCTATGTATTTATTAATAACAACTAACACTTTTAATCTATACTAATAAATAAAGGTTTTTTGGGACACATGTCACTTTATGGTGAATCCTTAGTATATTTTTTTCGCTTCTCTCTCCTATTAAATAGTTATATTAAAATAATATATACTTTTAAATATCTAATATAAATTTAATTATAGATACTTATTATTTAGTTATAGATAGTTATTATATCATTAACTAAATGAATTTAATATAAATTAACATTTATCAATTACATAAAAAAAATATTAATACCGAGTTGAAAAAAATGTTTTAAAATTTTAACTTAACAGAATTTATAATCGTCCCGTCAAATCATTCAACCGGTGTAATACAAGGGTTTTTAAAGAAATTAAAATTTTTTATTAATAAATATATGACATTACATTTATTTAATTCGTGTAATACATGGGATTTTAACATAGTTATTATAATATAAAAGATTTTTACATGTAAAAAGGGAATTTTTATAAATTATCTTTATAAACATATAACCATATATAGTTTTGTGAAGATGAATAATTATATATATTTCTATATATGCATATGTGAACTATGGAGTTGAAAAAAAAATAATGTAATAACTATTTTAGACAATTTAATTACATCGACTTTAATATATATATATATATAGGGGAAGGTTCCGCTAAGAAGTGGTTTTTCGCTAAGAAACGCTAAGAAGTGGGTCAAACGAACTCCGATTGAGCTCATTCGAGCGGCGTTGGAACCGTCTCATCAAACTCTAATCCGGACACAAAAACCTAAACCCCCCTCCACCCGCACCCCCAAAAACCTAAACCCCCCCCCCCTCCAACCCCACCCCGAAAAGCCTAAAACCCCCACCCACACCCCCCAAAAACCTAAACCCCCCCCACCCCACCCCCCCAAAAACCTAAACCCACCCCCACCCACCCCCAAAAACCTAAACCAACCCCCACCCCCACCCCCCAAAAAAAACCTAAACCCTAAAATCTAAACCCTAAAAGCTAAAATCCTAAAATTCAACGCTAAGATCTAAACCCTAAAAGCTAAGATGGTAGAGTTCGACGAAACGGTTCCAACACCGCTGGAATGAGCTCAATCCGAGTTCGTTTGATATCGTTTCTTAATGTTTTTGTCACTTCTTAGAGTTCTTAGCCGAAAACAACTTCTTATTTGATCCTCCCCCTATATACATATATATATATATATATATATATATATATATATATATATTATATAATTAAAGGAATAATTATATATATGTACATACTTATATACATATACACATATGAGTTTAAATAACAAAATAATATAATTATTATTTTATAATATTTTATTAATTAACGACTACTTTAATAAATATATATGCTAAATATATTTATCATAAGAATCGACTTAGACTAAAAATAATGTTTTGGTTAAAAGAAAGACTAAGTTCAATATTTATTAAAGAACTTAATAAATATAATAACTTGAACAACGAGTCGTATCACCAACGGTGATCGGTTCGGACCCTTGTAGATTATTACAAGGCAAGGGTCGAGACTTCAAGGTATTGGTCAGGTGACCAATCCACACTTAAACAACTGCATAGGACCTAAGGTGTCTTAAATAATTTACGGCACGAATAGGTCGGACACTTGTTGGACTTACTGCATACCTCATCACTCATCACCTCGTTAGATACGAGTACATAAACTGATTGTTGCATGAGTACTTACTGTCATACTAAGTCCCTGGGAATACTATAACCGTTAGCTAATTTAGACGTGGAACGCATGAATAGATCTATTTGGGTTGACACCCCCACCCGTGGTTTGTCGCTCTAACCTTGATTGGAGGTCAAAGCGGGTGCAGACTGTCCAATCACATACTTACAATATTTCATGACAGAACATTGGGCAGGGCGCATAAACTTACAACGTCAGGCGTCGGTTATGGTAGCTTATGGTAACAATGCACATACATAAGTATTGTTTGATTAACAATGCTAAACATACTCGGCAATCTCATAGTCCGAAGGAAACATATTTTTCTACTTACTTAAAACTGTGAACTCACCAACTTTATGTTGAAACTTTAGCATGTATTTCTCAGGTAACTAGAATAATGGTGCATGGGCATGCACGCACATAGAACATCTTTTGGAGACATCCCGGAATGACCTAGTGACATCTAAGTCATAGCCGACAAACTTGTTGTATGATAGACCGTATACTTTGGAATTTAAATAAGGTACCTTTGGCATGTAACAACTATATGGGAACAATTTATGTTTCGTTGTAACAACTTGAAACATTTGATTATGAATGCATTAGAAATCGTTTGTTGTAATCAAAGGCTATGAACACCATGGATTGCCACGCCCTAGGTGGGGTGTGACATATTGGTATCAGAGCCTTGGTTATAGCGAACTAGGTTGCATTAGTGAGCCTAGACTATAACCTTAAGCTCGAACTCCTGGAACTTTAGGAAACACATTATAGGAAAAACTAGAATGATTATGTAAGTAAATTTAAACTTACAGGTGCGCAACGTAATGGTAAATTTAAAAACACATGATTTATAGATGATCCTGTTGTGTGAGCTACATCTAAGATATGACAATCAACACAGTATTGAGTTCAAATCAGTGAATCATAGGAAGTTGAGCGCATTGCATATCATACCATGCATTTAGACTTGACATACAGGAACTATGGATACATATAGTATACCTATATACTTATCTACCTAAGTCATGTCATCATCAACTTCGCAATTGATCCTCTCCTCTAGGCACAATGAGGAAGAACTATCAGTACTCTTCGGTAACAGTTCCTTTCCCGGTAGTAGTGGGAATCAAACTCTGACTCCTAACCCTCCATACTTGAAAGGATACTACAATTGGAAGTCATACTAGTGAAGTACACAAGGTTTATATTGTAAACCAACATACCATCCAAACGCGTCTTTGATAAGACAACACTATCACCATAGTTTCAAACGTGGAGCGGAAATGCTGACACATCCGGAAATACATATAAGTTGGAACACGCATACATAGTACTTATCTCTACTATCATCGGGAAGTGATGGAACGCACGACCAACAAGAAGGACATAACCAACCAGGAGTTATTGGCAACTCGAGAGATGGTCGACGAGACACATAATAGAGTAAGGACTTGGTCCTGCATAACCCTAGTGGCCCGAAGCAATGCTATATGCTATTTGTGTTAGCCTAGGCATTTGACGAACGAAGTCCGTATTTTTTCTATTCTAGCCTATCTATAGGCAAGACACACATCCTTAGGCTTGTGCCTATCCTATTGCACCCTATTGAATCTAGACATTAGGGTTACACTTCCACTCGACTATTATGGTCGTATGCCATGGTTACTCAAGAAACTTTATACCCGAATAGGCATTTTGGCAGTTGAAAGCATTGAAGCAAAGGACCTTGAAAGTACTGACGGGAGTATAATAGACCTAAAACTATTACTACATCGTCCCGGTGCTCATTACAACATGGACGCCAGTACGTTGACATACTTAGAGAATATGTCACCCAAAGAGCAAATCAACGTAATGCAAATGACTCGGAGGGCTAATTGTCATCCGTAAATCCGCTCGGAATGGTAAATGAACTTGCTACCCTTAGTACACGAATCGCTAAGGCCATCCGAAGTATCGGAATGATAGCAAATGGTGACTTGTAAACCCCATGCTCATACGTACAAGAAAGTATGTTCCTATAGAACCTTTTTGTCCTACAAACCAAAGGACTTTTATGGAACGAACGGAGTCACTGAAACCCTCAGATGGGTAAAAGAATGGATACGATTATCAACATCAGTAGATGTACCAACAACCAACAAGTGAAGTACACTACCCATTCGTTTCAAGGTGAAGCATTAGCATGGGGGAATGCTCAAATGCAAACCCGAGGCAGCTATATTATAAATTTGATGTCTTGGGATGAGTTTGATACTCTACTCGTTAAAGAATACTACCTTGAAAGTGAAATACAACCAGAGTTATGGAATCTAACCTTGTTTGATGAAGAACATCAAGCATACTCAAACCGATTCCACAAACTATCAGGTGACCAAGAAGGTCAATCAGTACAACATGGAGCTAAATCCTCAGATTCGCAGTATAGTCATGATTGTTGAATCTACCACTCTGGGAGATGCCGCTCTAAAGGCATCAGCCCTAACGAATGAGTTATTGAAAAGTAGAGCTTTAGTTGAGGATGGAGTAAACAAAAAGGACTTATCAATGAGAAGACTCAAAACGACAAGAAGAAAAAGACAACACAGAATTTCGGGACTGCTGTACACAAGATGAAACATTACGTGAGGCCAGGGGCAAAGTACAACAAATGCAACTATCATAATTGCACTAGCTATGCTAGAAGGCAAAGCACATGATGGGACAGTGCAAGAGAAAATGCTTCGAGTGCGACAACACCGATCATCTCAATCACATATGCCCGAGGCTAAACTAAGAACAATAGATTACATATTAAGCTAAGAAACAAAAACCACTGACTTTTGAATGTGGACTATATCTTATGTTGGAGGTTATTATTATGAACCTTAAGTACTTGAATCAATGATGGGATGAATGAGATGTTTAGTACTCTTAGTTTGCACTTGAATCATTTGACACTAGAGTCGATAAATATATTTAACCAGGTTGAATTTTGATCGATCAAGAATCTAGTAGTTTAAAGGATACCTACGATTGTCAAACTAAGGATTGACAAACCCGGGAGACGAATCAAAGTCGTGTGTCATGGAAAGATCGTTCGAACCATGATAGACTTGTGACTGAATGAAAGGACTCAGAACAAGTATGAAGTATCACTTTGTGTAAAGACTCTGAAATACTTAAGGAAGTAGAGTCAAACTTTATAAACCTTTATAACTAAGAAGTAACTCAAGGAGAAACACGTACACGACATTCCCGTTACGCAATATTAACTAGAAGTGTTCTTAAGGAGTTGCCAAAACTTTCCCCTAGCACTTAATAACTACTGAAATGCAAATATTATCCAACTAGTTACAAGAACTACTAGACTAGGGATACATATTTCAAAAAGGACTATCCATCTAGAATAAGTATTAATTACTGAGAACGACACAAGAAATTAACCGGTACCCTCTCCCAATAGTAGAAAATCAGTAGATCAACTTTAAGATAGACTTAGATCGATCTTAAGCCAAGATGCCATCAGCTGAGAATTCAGTAGAACGACATAATCAGGGCAGTCCTTAGGTCTCGGTATGGAATCTACAAATTTCTAGTAGTGACGTTTGATTTGATCAACACACTTGCAATATTTACATGTTTTAAGAATCAAGTTGTAAACCCTATTTAGATAAGTCGATGACGTTATGACATCTTAATCTATTCGAGACAAGAAGATCTTGAAACACCTTCGTAAATTAGTCTTAGAAGTTTTCGCGAAGGAGAAATTTTGCGCTAAATTCTCTAAGTGCGAACCTCTACTTCAGGAAATTTTATTGGTATGGGAACAAGAAAAATTCACATAAATCAATGGAAATGGTGGAGAACATTTAAGACACCGACGAAGAATGAAAACTTTCTTGATTTTGTTGGCCTATACCGACAATGCATGAGAAAGTTTTAGAGTTCAGGCATCACTGATAGTGATAGCATTACAGTTTACTAAAACGGAAGTAACCCCATGCACAAGATTAACCTCTTCCTAATGGAAAACAACTGACTGCATCATGTTAAGGTACCAATTATATGGGCAATGACTTTGCGATTGTGCGTCGTCAAGTCATAGTAGAAGAAGAGAACAACACTACCTTTAGTTTGAAAATTTTGGAACCATAGCTTTGTAGACTTAAGATTTAGAGACATTGTTGAATATCTCATTAACACCGACCAAGAAGGTCATGAACTACTATACCAAAGCTGATGTGTTATGTTTTTGCCCCCGAAAACAATGGCGCATCACACACATTGAAATGACTAGCTAATAATGCACCTGTTTGGCTCCCAGCCAACAGATGAGGTTGTCAACACAAATAGATCTATCCACGATTACCACGCTTACCCAAATCAACGGTTTAGGATTGTAGGGGACTTTGATATTGATGCTTATGTTAATTCATGTAATCAACAGATGGTAGCTACGTTTATGATAAAATGATTTGCATGTTTTCTCCCTAAAACAGTTATAAAAACAATAGTAAAATAGGGGAAGTGAAACTCACCAGGTATGCGAGTATTATATGAACTAGATACGTATGTGATAACGTCTGAATACAAACCAAACTACTCGTGTCCTAGAATGTTTTAAGGACGTAAGTTCTACGATAGGTTTGTACTTGATTATGCGATCAATTCACCTAACTCGACTCGTTATGAAATGTGTTTAACTTTCACAAGTTTTACTGTGTTTGACTTGACGACACGTTGGTGATACGTTAGAATACATCAAATATATTTATTTCCCAAGAATAAATATAAACATTAAGTTATGTAACAGAAATCATGCATGTTACAAAATATACCTTTGTTATATTAAAATCTATATTTTAATGGTAGAAGTAGTATTCGAATATCCAAACACTACCTAACTCACGTTTAAAAGACACATGCAATCAATCAAATAAAGTAATTTTAATCATCCAATTTCTAAAATAGATGCATGAGTATTAACAAAGACATTTCCATCATCAAAACTATTTTAAAGCTTAAAACCCGGTTTTTTACTCAAAAAAGTTTCCTTATTTAGGAAGCGGTTCTAAAGACTTTGTATATATCAAAAATAGTTATCTAATCCAAAAATATACATACATTTTATATAAAAAATACCCTTGTAAATCCAAATGACAAAAGATCCATGTCTAATCTTAAAACCCGATTTTGAAAACAACAAAGTTACTATTATTAGAAACACGATCCGTCAAAATGCATGTGATCAAAATGATGATCCATCACCATGCATATATAACATAGTATAGTTGAGTTTCTTACTTAGTATGAGCTAAAGAAAGTATGGAGGGCTTGAATCCTGGAAGACGACAGGGACGACGGGGGCCGGGGACAGCTTTTGTGGAAGCGGACTGTGACGGTGGTCTCTGTGTCCGGTGGTGCGACGGGGCAGTTGCGTCCGAGTTGGGCTTTCATCACGGTGAGGAAGATGAAGACAACAAAACTGATGGTACACGGTGGAGGGGACGGAGTTGGTAGCGAGAACCGGTAGGGGTTTTACCCGAGTAGGGTTTGCATGGCGGGTTTACGCACATGCATGGGAAACCGGATTGTGTTCACGTGCGTTCGTAGAGCTTGGGCTCGATGACGGGGGTGACGGACAATCGAGACTAGAGTAGGGTCTTACGTCATTCGACGTATGCTTTGAACGTATTTCTGATCGCGTGATACTACGTTTGACAGGTTCGAGTTTCGAGCTAGAACAGAGTGTTGCCGAGTAGGAGCGGAGGCTAGGTAGAACCTGTGAGTTTCTAATCCCCTCTTTAAACGTTTTACTATTTTAGGGCTATCGTACATACTCACATGTTTTATTATACGAACGTATTACGAGTTATGATTTAAACTTGAAGTGTTTTATGAGATCGTTATGTAATAATGAAGCTAAGAGTCATTATGGGGTCCCTAGTATGGGTGAACAAGGGTTGTGATGATCTGTGTGTGTCATCTTACGAGTTAGTCGGGGTGAGTCGGGAATTTAGTTAAAACCTGTGATGGTTATATAAGGAGAGTTAGCATGGGAACCTGTACGTGGTTCATTAACGAGTATGTAGGTGCTAGTATGTCATTGTGCGTCATGTGCTTGATGTTGTGGGTATTGTGTCGTTGTCCCTGTGACACAATAGGTATGGCATTGCAAGGGACTATGTGGTGTCCTTAGTATGTATGGGCTATAAGCCGGTGTGGTGTTTGTATGTCATATAATGTCCTTAGTATGTGGTGTCCTTAGTATGTAGGAACCCGAAACAAATTTAGTGGTGGTATATAACCCACCTTATCGAAAACCCTAGGGCCATTCACGACCCTAGGTGTGCGCGACGGCCAGAGGAAGACGCGAGAAAGGGGAGCGGCGAGGAGGAGCTAACCAGGCGACGAGTTCCTGCAACGTGACCTCCTAACTCCTTTAAGGTATTCCTCATTTAATCTTCGTTCGTGACTTTCATATTGTTTGCATGTATCGTAAGGAAACCCGGCTAGGCTTTTGTGTGTTTGGCTATGAACGACGGCGAGGGAGATAGAGGGATGTTCAGTAGTGGAGGCGATCACGAGAAGCAGTCCAGCGACGAGATGATGATGTCAAGCGGTGGTGACGGCTATGCAAGGGGGACGCGGCTGTGCTCGGCAGCCGCTGCAGTGGCAGAGGTGGTGGTGCGTGATGGGAGCCGTGAATAGCGGGTGCGGCAACAACAATGGTGGTGTTGTGGCAACGCGACGTGGAAGACGACGGGGCCGGTGACAGCTTTTGTGGAAGCGGACTGTGACGGCGGTCTCAGTTGTGGCTGTCTCTGCAACGGGAGTGGTCTGGTGGTGCGACGGGGCGGTTGCGTCCGAGTAGAGCTTTCATCACGGTGAGGAAGACGAAGACAAAAAAAATGATGGAACACGGTGGAGGGGAAGGAGTTGGTAGCGAGAACCGGTTAGGGTTTTACCCGAGTAGGGTTTGCATGGCGGGGGATTGTGTTCACGTGCGTTCGTAGAGCTTAGGCTCAATGACGGGTGTGACGGAAAATCGAGACTAGAGTAGGGTCTTACGTCATTCGACGTATACTTTGAATGTATTTCTGATTGCGTGATAGTACGTTTGACAGGTTCGAGTTTCGAGCGTGAACGGAGTGTTGCATAGTAGGTGCGGAGGCTAAGCGTAACCTGTGAGTTTCTAATCCCCTCTTTAAACGTTTTACTGTTTTGGGGCTATCGTACATACTCACATGTTTTATTATACGAACGTATTACGAGTTATGATTTAAACTTGAAGTATTTTATGAGATCGTTATGTAATAATGAAGCTAAGAGTCATTATGGGGTCCCTAGTATGGGTGAACAAAGGTTGTGATGATCTGTGTGTGTCATCTTACGAGTTAGTCGGGGTGAGTCGAGAATTTAGTTAAAACATGTGATGGTTATATAAGGAAAGTTAGCATGGGAACCAGTACGTGGTTCATTACGAGTCATGTAGGTGCTAGTATATCGTTGTGCGTCATGTGCTTGATGTTGTGGGTATTGTGCGTTGTCCTTGTGACACAACAGTTATGGCATTGCATGGGACTATGTGATGTCCTTAGAATGTAAGGGCTATAAGCCGGTGTGGTGTTTGCGTGTCATATAATTTCCTATTCGAAAAGAGTTGGTAATGTGTCTAGATGTTATGAGGATACGTCTAAGTAAGCGTAAGATTACACACGTAAGTGATCCGTAAACGGTGGTGAGTCATAGTACATGTCCATGTAGTGTCATGTGTATATATGTGTTGCTTTGAGTGTTTGCATTTTTGTCCGTGTATACGGCTAATAGTGATATGGAGGACGAAGTCCTTTGGGTCATCATTGTACATGTGAACTGGCAGTCATCGTATGGTAGATGATATAGTCATCGTATAGTAGATGATATAGTCACTGTGTGGTGGCTGGGTAGTCATCATAGATGACGAGTGTGTCGCTATGTTTAGCGTCGGGGCCCTGTAACAAGGGTGGAGCTGAGCCTATGACGAGTATCCCGACGGGGATAACCTTGACGAGGGTGCAGTGATAACGTATGTACTTGTGTGCTTATATATGTGTTAAATTGCATGCAAGTGATGAGTTATATTAATTGTGTACGAGATGATATTGATGAGATAAATAGATGGAATGAATGTGATGTGTCGAGTTAGATTGACCGTTGTGTCGGGAAGATTACATTGTGTACAACTGTTAAGTCAGTTGGTTTATTTGAGTCCTAGTTAGGACTGGTAAGTCAGTGTCTAGAGGCTAGATGAGTTAACCAGTGAAGGATTAATTTATATGGTAAATTGTGTGTTATCAGAGTAGTAAGCTCGATCCACTTCGGAGAGACTTTTTGGGTTTAAATGATGGGAAGAGTCTGGGGTGGTGAATCCTTTGGGATATATAAGATAACGGTGGTTATTTATATGATGAAAGTCTATACAACTATTTTCTAATGACCAGAGGGTCTTAAGTGGAGATAAAAAATAAATGAGACGAGTTGGCTTTTGTTTAAATTATACTATTAGAACTCACTTAGCGTAGCTGACTTTGTATGTACGTTAGATTGTTTTACAGGTTAGTCTGCTAGACGAGGCATCTTGGATTAGAAGCGGGGCTATTCGGTTTGGTGTGCGTGCATTCGTAAGGTAACGTTATGAAAGTTAACGAGTTTAAAGATAACATTATTTTGAGAAAGACTTCCGATGTTTACTTAAATGAAATTAAGTGTTTTTAATGAGTTTACCTAGTGTTGAGAACCAACTGTAGGGTGTCTGGTTCGGGGCCTTACATTCTGTTTCAATAACTGAAACACAGATTCTTACTTATCACACCACTCAAACTTCTTTTCTTTTTTAGTCAAGGTTGTCCAGGGCTGGGCTACTTTAGAAAAATTCTCAATAAAGCGTCTATAATAGCTAGCTAGACCTAGGAACTGTCGCACCTCAGATGGAGTTCTTGGTGCTTCCCAATTCTTAATTGCCTTGATCTTAGATGGATCCACATGTATGCCTTTGTCATTTATCACGTGACCAAGGAAATGTACTTCCCGGATCCAAAATTCGCATTTCGAAAATTTGGCATACAGTTTTTCGTTTCTAAGCAACTCTAGGACAAGCTTCAAATGGTGTTCGTGTTCCTCTCTATTTCATGAGTATATTAAGATGTCATCAATAAATACTGTCACAAACTTATCCAAATAAGGCTTGCAGAACCTATTCATGAGGTCCATGAACACTGCTGGTGCGTTGGTCAAACCAAAAGGCATTACTAGGAACACGTAGTGTCCATAACGAGTCCTGAATGCGGTCTTTGGGATGTCTTCCTCTTGTATTCTTAGTTGATGGTATCCCAAACATTGGTCTATCTTTGATTAGAAGCTAGAACCTTATAGTTGATCGAACAAGTCATCAATCCTTGGAATGGATATCGGTTCTTAACGGTCAGCTTGTTTAATTCTTGATAATCGATACACATTCTGAAGGTTCCATCCTTCTTCTTTTCAAACAGAACTGGAGCTCCCCATGTTGAGAAACTCGGTCTTATGAATCCTTTAACAATAGTTCTTGTAACCGGTTGGACAGTTCTTGCATCTCTGTTGGCACCAGTCGGTATGGTGATCGTGCGATTCGTGCCTCTCCAGGCACTAGGTCAATTCAAAACTCCACTTGCCTAGGTGGCGGAAGCCTGAGTAAGTCTTCTAGAAACACTTTCAATTAGTCTTGAACGACCGGTGTGTCTTCAAGTCGCTTCTCCTCCGACTTCTTTTCTGTTATGTGAGCAAAAATTGCATGATATCCCTTTTTCAAGTACTTTCGGGCTTTCATGCAGGTGATGATTTTCAATGTGGTCCCACTCCTTTCTCCTTTGATCATAAGCGTTTCACCACTTAGGAGGGGAATACAGACCAACTTTTATCGACACACAATCTCTACTAGATTCTTAGATAATCAATCCATACCAACCACAACATCGAAACTTCCCAATTTTACAGGTAATAAGTCTATGCTGAAGGGGTGATCGTTTAAATTCAGGGGACATTCTTGGATTATCTCTTCGGTTTCTATTAGCTTGTCATTAGCTAACTCTATCATGTAATTACTGTTCAATCTAGCTGATTTAATGTTAATTAGTGGGCTAAAGTCAGTTGAAACAAAGCTTCTATCGGCTCCGGTGTCAAATAGTATGGACATGTAATGATTATTAACAACGAACGTACCAGTGACAATGTTGGGATCCTGACAAGCTTTTCCAGCTCCAATCACAAAAGCCCTTCCGCGAGCTTGGTTAGTGCCTTGGTTTCTTAACTTTGGGCTGTCTTGACTAGTGGCACCGCACTCGTAACATGCTCGGTTGGTACCAGTGGGTGTTGTAGGTATGGTAGCCCGGCAATAATTGGCCATATGCCTCGCCCTCTTGCATTTGGAACAGGTGAAGCTTTCACAAGTGTCTCGATGATGGTACCCACACTTTTTGCACTTAGGATTGTTACCAGTTTATTGCTTCTTTACAATTGTACCCGCAGTATAAGCCTTCACATAATCATGCTTCTTAGAGTCTTGGTGTCCTGCATTCTTACTTCCATTACCATCCCATTTCTTTTTTCCACTGAAACTCTTCTCAACAAAACCCTTTTTCACCAACACTCCAGATCGAACTGCCTGGTCAGTCAAGTTGTTTGTAAATCTCACAGCACTTTCAATGGTGGCAGGTTTGGACGAGGTCACCATTCTCTGGATTTCAGATGCAAGACCCCATATGTACCTCTCAATTCTCTTGATCTCTGGAGTAACCATGTGTGGAACTAGTCGGGCTAGTTCGTGAAACCGATTGGTGTAGGCTGCCACTTTAGCTCCAACCATTGGTAGATTCCAGAATTCCTCCTCAAGCTTTTGAATCTCGTTCCTTTGGCAATACTCCTCCTTTAGTTATTGCTTGAAATCATCCCATGGCATTTGATAACAAACATCCATACTCAGATTCTGAACTTATGCATTCCACCAAGTAAGAGCTCTGTCTTGGAAGGTGCAGGTCACATACTTGACCTTACAGTCGTTAGCACATTTTCTTATGTTGATGACCAACTCTATTTTCTCGATCCAACAGACAAGACCTATGGATCCTTCTAAACCATTGAAAAAGCGATGTTTGCAGTTCATGAAGTCCTTGTAGGTGCAACCTCTCGGAGTGTCGTTGGTTCCCGAATTGATACCGTTATCAGGTTAAGATATAATCATAAATAGTGATCTCTATGTTTGGAACATCATGATCGTTTGCATTACCTAGTGTGGTTTCGGATCCATTTCCATTTCTGTTAGTACCGCTACCGCCGACATTGGTATTCCTAGTTCCACTGCCATCTTCGCCAGTCCCATCGTTGCCATTACCGGCATTTCCTGATCCGTTCCAGATCCTGTGTTCAGATTGACTTCGCTTTGTGCTAATGAAACGGCCACTTGCTGAGCCTTGTGGACGTCATGGGTTGTGTTGTCTCAGTGTTTTGTTGGGCGTTACGTCAAGGTCTTCCCTTGGGTGCCATGGTTTTCTTTCTAGTATATATAACAAGAAAAAAAAATAAGACAATATGTATAAAATAATTGTCATCACATGAACAGGAAATGTAAACAACCACAACAATAATAAACACATGAAACATACATAATACATAGATGGATTAAACTTGTTACATAGTTTGTAAATAGGTACAAAATGGATGAGGGTACTGTAGGTCCCCTCAGGTTCTCAATGGATCTAACTCGAGACGTGATGTGTATCAAACACACAGAGTGCGGAATCCAACCGTATGCATGATTGTGTATATGAGACAATATCAAGACTAGAATTCAACACAAGATGTAAATAATATTCTCTTTGATTTTCACCAAACTCAGAGTTTACAGAACTTGAATAGACTCACACAGCCATGCAGGCGAACTTAACAAGTTCGCCTAAACTAGGCCTAGGCGAACTTGTTAAGTTCGCCTAATACAAAACTTAACCAATTCAAACAAAAACATAAAGACATAAAAGATCTAATCAATTACAAGGCCTATTGTCACAAATCTATGTCCTAACAGACTCCCCCTTGACAATAGCTTGATCATCTGTCTTCATGTTGAACTCTTCCAATTCTCTGGTAGTTTACTCCCTACACACACTCCATGTCTGATGCAAATCTCCAAGACTCTCTTATATTGCAAACCCTCCTCACGCCATTCACTAGTAAACATAATCTCTTTTCTCTTTAACATGTGCTGATCTTTCTTTGAGAAGTTAATAATATTTATAACATCATAGAAACAAGCTATAATCATATTGTCTTGATCTTCAATCTTTGCCTCTCCAGTATTCACATCTACATACCACCATTTCATATTACCCAGACAATCTTGTGGTATTTTCTTCAAAGGTATCTTCTTTACAACTTTGACTGGTTTAAACTTGTAACTCCAAATCAACTTACCAGCTTTAGAGTCAGTACTCTTTACTCTCTTGCCCTTTTGTGGTTTCAGCTTATCATATTTCCCTGAACTGCCTTCCACTCAAATCAACCTTGCTATAGCATCAGCAATACCATTCTTTGAATTGTTGATTATGGATTTAGTTGACAAACCATTCAGCTCACATCTAGGCAAAGTATTAAAATACCTAAGTCTTGGTTTCAGATATTGAACACCATCAGATCTCTTTAAGGCAAACAGATTGATTTCTTCATCAAAGAACCAACTGATAATTCTACCAACACAGATTTCTTTATTCACATATTTTTCTTTCAGAGTAGTTGGTGATGATGACTCAGGTAACACTTTTATCCAGCTTTTTACCCATTCTAATCATTTTTCCTTCGTCATACTTGTATCCCTATACATCATAGGTTCTTCAGTTGTCTTTGACTGAGCATTATCTGAATTAGAGTCAGGCATTGTGACATCTTCAGTAGAGTCCATAGAGTCAGCCATTCCATCAGAATTTACTTCAGGAATAACATCCTCTAGGATGAAGTCAGAAGGCACATTAAGACCATCACACCCTTCATACATCAAACTTGTTGTATCTTTGGTAATCTCCACTTCTACAATCTCTCTGAGTTATTTTCTTCATCTTCTAAGTCATCAAAAAACTCATCTATATCATCTAAGCAGTCAATCTTTTCAGCTTCATCCAAATCAGAATCATCTTTAAAGAATTCTAGAAGCAATACCACTTCATTCTCTCCTGTAATTTTATCACCTGAAGCTTCAACTTGAATTAATGTAGACTCCCCCTAAAACTGAGATACCTGAGCAACGTAAGAGTATTGACAATCACCCTTGTTCCCACTAGGATCATTATCTTCATAATCCTTTCTATGAATTTCCTCCGTATGACAAGTATCCTTAACTATGACAGGCATCTCCCCATGAGCGTTAATACGCTCTATCAATTGTGAGATTAAAATTTGCATCTCAGAGATCTGCTTGCTTTGAGATTGAAGAGTGTGTTCTCTCCGAAAATCATTTGCCCTTAATACATCGACTTGACCTTGAAGACCCACAACTTGGCCTTCTAAGCAAGAGACTTTGCCTTGTAGAGAAACAATCATAGCATCCTTTGATGAACTACATGGACCAGCTTGTGAAGACGTATGTGGAGGAACTGGAGCAGGAGTACCTTGAGGTGAAGTAGACTGAGATGGATGTGGATAAATAAGTAAAGAATCTACAAAATCCAAGTCATTGGTTACTCGAGCAGTTGCAGCAGTAGTCATAGAAGCAGACATTAACTTCTGTGACTTTGGAGTTGGAATATACTCAGAATCATAAGAAGATTCATCTCTTAACGACCTTTTGCCAAATGCTGTTCTAGGAGGAAGACCCCGAACAGACTTGCGTCTTGGTTTAGTAGCCACCGACTTTAGTCTTTTACCAACATTTGCCAATGGAATACTAGTTTAGCATAATTATCTGGATCAAAATCCTGTGTAGCTTCAGAATCAGTACCAGAATTAGCATCATTTGCTTTTTCAGAGGAACTTGAACTAGTTTCATTTACAATTCCTTCTTGATTTGCTTGGGGAGAATTTGCTTGTGCTTCTTCATTCACATTCTCATTTTAAACATTATGAACTTCCGGTATATCAACATGAACCTCCTCATGAACCTCTAAATTAGGTTCTATGACATTCACTTGAGTAGGATCTTGAACTTGTACATGAACTTGTTCTGGTTGTACTTCAGGTGCAACTTGTTGTGGTTGAGGTTGTTGTTGAGCTTGCAGCTGCTGTTGAGCTTACAGCTGCTGTTGTTGTTGTTGAACCTCATCTAGATGAATCCAATTATCATTTGGAGGAGCAACATAATCAGGATTAATAATATGTCCAAACAGAGGAGTTGGAACAGGTATCAAGGCTGGATTTTGTTGCTTGATGTTGTTACAATCAGTGAAAATCCTTTTATTCATTGGAGTGATAGTAAGACGCTATGGTAATTGAGTTAAATTAGGTATAAGACGATTCAGTGTCATTTGAAGAAACCTAGGGTACAAAAGAAACCCTTGACCAGTAGGTGGAGTAATTTGAGCCACTAACTCCTTATAAAAATAGTGAGCAAAGTTGAACCCTCTGTTTAAAGTAAGAGCCACTATAGCAGATTGTATCGAGGTCTTCAAACCATCAGTTCCAGCTTTCCTAGGAGATAGACATTGATTAATAACATGTATAAAGTATCTCCATTGTCCTACTAGACCACCCTTCCTTGCTTGAGTATCATTTGCTCGTCCTTTGTAACCCATTCTTTGAAAACAGTCCATAATCAATGTAGAGGGTAAACCAAGAGGTTCTTCATCATTACCTCCAAGATATAAGGCCTGGCGAATAGTATCAACAGATATTGCTACTTCAGTGTTGTTGACAGTAGCTCTAATAACATTCGGATACACAGTACAGTCATGTTGTGCTGTATCTCAGAACTGTTGAATGTAATTCAAGCTGATATAGGGATTTGCAGAAACAACAACACTTATCCTTGATCAATTTAGAAAGTTAATGATTTCCTGGTAATTCACCACTCCAGATAAATTTAGGAATACACAAAAAACAAATTGCTAAGTCAAAAACACTTATGTCTCCTGAGGCGAACTTATTAAGTTCGCTTAGAGTTGCAAGAGGCAAACTTAATAAGTTCGCCTGAGCAAGTTCGCTCCAAGCTTAGAAAAACCATCAGAAATCAAAAACCTTCACAAAGATGAAATCTGATGTTAAAATCGGACACAACTTGATCGAAACACCTCAATGATCATTTAGCAATCATCAATTTCAAATTTAACACATATTATATCAAAGTTCAGATCCATAACAGTCATAGCGACATAAACCTTAACCTAGAACTTAAATCAGCTTGAATCGAGAAATTTGATGGATAAAAGACCATGAATCTACCTTGGTTTGATGAGCAAAGCTTTGAATAATCAGAAAATAAGAACAACACAGATCCAATCACTCTGATCACTCCAAGAAACAAGTTCGCTTAAAAAGGAATAAGTTCGCTTAAACAAAGTTTTCAGAAAAACATGAACAAGTTCGCTTCATTCAAACAATATAACCCACAAACCTTAAGTTTGCTTACCAGGCGAACTTATTTAGTTCTCTTACCAGGCGAATTTAACCTAGGCGAACACAATAAGTTCGCTTCTTCTTCACACTTAGAAAAAATGTTTGAACCTTTGAACTTTCAACTTTCTATACTTCTCTCTTTCAATTTTCCTTGTCAATCACCAGGAACCTGTTATCCGATCCAATCCTGAACCTTTTAATAAATAAAATTTGGAAATCTCACGGAAGCATGACATAAAATCTTTTTGGATTTTATCTATACAAACTTGAAAACACATATTTTTGGTTTTTCTCTATACATACAAAAGCACATATTTTTGGTTTTTCTCTGTACAAACAGAAATGAAATAAACTGTAAAACAATAAAGAACATATTTTTGTTGAACATCATGAGCAAGAAGATCATATCAGTATACATGATATATCAATCACACATCTTGGATAAACAATCCGTATATCAAGGTAATTGATATCCTATGCCATTCTTTCAAATCTCCATTTTACAGACTTTCATATATTGCATGTAATGATACGCGATAAACATTCAAAGAAAACATGATCATGCTATGACACACAAATTTAAATTATCAATATTATAAGATTTGAAACTAAAAGCATCTCATTCCCACTTTCTTGTGAGTTAAAGTACCATTTAAGTATGAAATACAACGTATACCCACTAGTATGTCAACAGAAAGTAAATTGCACTATCTTCAAGACATATGAGACTTATACAAAGATAATATCAATCTCCAGGATGAAACTATCTCAATTAGCACAGGAAAAGAAACAGATCCCGAAGGATATAAGTAATCAGAATGATTCAATTGCTTAGCTTTGGATGTAATATCATGATAGATTGTAACAGAAGAACTCTTCAGTAGAATGAATGATTAAATAATCAATTAATTCAATAATATAGGGTAATGTGATCCAACCATTATCTGGATATTCAATGGAATCAAGATATTGATCCAAGGGCGAGTATATGTTCCAACGGATGTTGTCAGAAACATATCTTAGTTCAACATCACATTGCATTTTTTTCAGGGCATGGGCAGTGAAGTAAACTGAAAAATTGTGCTAATCAATATAGTCCGATACTTGTCTCATGAATCACTTTAAAACTCATATTGTATATCTGATAATGATCTTTTAACACACACACCCAGGCATAAAATGGGTTCAAATCACAGTTGTAACATATGCAATTAAGTTTTCACACTACTAATGGTTCAAAGACGCTTTTAGCCTATTGACAAGCTGAATTATATGCATACTCAACACTATCATCTCCTATTTGTGCAATCTCTGAAGTTTAGATCAAAACATATATAATTCAAATATATTAAATAAACATAAAGTACCAACCAGTCAATATAAGGTTATGTGTGAATGAATATCTACTGATGTACTATCATTTCTTCTCATTCACAAATGATGTCAATTTTTAAGATTTTTCAATTTGTTTGGGCTTTTTATAAATAACAAACTTTTTGACAGTAAATTGAAATGCAGAAATGAAAGAAAGCAGTTAAAAAATAGAAAAATAAACCTCCATGAGAATTATTTTGAGCAGAAAAATTTATTCAGGATTGATCATACCAATCATCTTTATCAGAAATTCAAACCTTATATGATCAAATGCTTTGGTAAACAAATCTGCAAGATTGTCATCAGTATGAACTTTCACCAGCTCAATCAACCTTTTATCTACACAATCACGAATAAAATGATATCTTATTTCAATGTGCCTTGTTTTACTGTGTTTAACTGGATTATTTGTTATATACATTGTGGCATTATTATCAATGAACATGGGGGTGCAAGTGAAATTCAAACCATAATCTCTTAATTGTTGCTGAATCCACAAAATTTGTGAACAACAACTTGCAGTAGCGATATATTCTGCTTCACATGTTGAAATTGAGACAGTAGTTTGCTTTATACATTGCCATGACACAAGATGATTACCCATAAATTGGCAACTTCCTATTGTAGATCTCCTGTCCAAACAACAACCTCCAAAATCTGAGTCAGTATATGCATTAAATTCAAAATTAGAACCATGAGGAAACCATAATCCTAATCTCGGTTTCCCTTTCAGGTACCGAAAAATACGTTTGACTGCAATCAGATGTGATTCCTTTGGTTTTGCTTGAAATCTGGAACAAAGACACACAACAAACATTATATATGGCCTTGATGCTGTTATGTACGTGAGAGAACCAATCATTGCTCTGTACAATCAACAATCAATATCCTTTCCTTCCAGATCTGGATTCATCTTGTGATTTATAGGAATCGGAGTGTCATATGGGGTACATTCTTCCATTTTGAACCGGCTCAAAATGTCTTTCACGTATTTGGACTGATGTATAAAGAAACCATACTCTTTTTGGTTAACTTGTAATCCTAAAAAGAATGACAACTCTCCCGTAGCTGACATTTCGAATTTTGATTTCATGACGTTCTCAAACTCCTTGCATAACTCTTCTTTTGTTGAGCCAAAAATAATATCGTCCACGTATATTTGAACCATCAGGTAATCTCCTCCTGCTTTCTTGATAAACAAGGTGGAATCAGTTTGACCACGATCGAAACCATTGTCCAAAAGATGTTGTGACAATGTTTCATACCACGCACGGGGTGCTTGATGAAGACCGTAAAGAGCCTTATCTAGCTTGAACACTTTTGAAGGATACAATGGATCCTCAAACCCCGGTGGTTGACCTACAAAAACTTCCTCTTTCACCTTGCCATACAAGAAAGCACTTTTGACGTCCAGTTAATAAACCTTGAAACCTTTGAATGATGCAAAAGCTAAAAGCAAACGAATAGCTTCCAACCGTGCTACAGGTGCATACACCTCAGTGTAATTAATTCCCACTTGTTTATTGAAGCCCTGTACGACCAATCTTGTTTTGTTCCTTACCACAACACCACGATCATCCTTTTTACATTTGTAAACCCACTTGGTGCCAACCGGATACATTCCCTTTGGTAGATCAACTAAATTCCACACCTTTAGCTTATCAAATTGAGCAAGCTCTTCCTGCATTGCTTCTATCCAGTTATTGTCTTGTAAAGCCATTTCCACATTTTTAGGTTCTATCTGAGAAATAAAACAAGAATGTAAGCAAACATCAATTACCCCAGTATCTCTAATGTATGAATATAAACAAGTATTTTCAGTTAAAGAACGAGTTTGAACTCCATCTTGCAAATTCCCAATGATATTCGTCACCGGATGATCTTTGAGTTCTTTTATGGAAGCCACCTCTAGAACAGGTAAGATATCAACTTCAGAAATATCTGTTTGAGAAGATTGATTAACTGGTATCTCTGAATCTAAATTTGTAGAAATCTCCCCCTGAACATGTGTAGTGTTGGATGAATCATCAACAATTAATGGATCTGCCGAAGAATCCTCAAAATTTTCTTCATCATCCTCACTATCACTCTAGTGAGTTCCCAAACTAGATGCAACATTAGGATCAGGGTGAACTGATGATGATGGAACTGAATATGGAACCGTTGATGTTGGAGTTAACCCACAATCTTGGTCACCTTGACAGGAATTGTATAGTAAAGCAACTTCTTCATCGGATAATTCAGGATCAAAGTTAAAAGACTTGAACAAGCTGTCATAATCAAATGCCCACTCTGGACCAACCGCCTTCTAGGGAATAGATCGATATGAAACCATTCTTCGACCTATTGTGGTTCCTTGTTATACACTCTTTTATTCAACGAATTGGCAACATATCCCAGAAAAATTCCTTCAATCACCTTCTCGCTAAACTTGGTAGAAACATACTTGATCTTCAGAAAAGTACATGGATTTCCAAAAGGAAGAAGATAATTCAAATTAGGCTTTCGATTATTTAACAACTCATAACACGTCTTGTTGTGTCGCTTGACGGCCAGAACTCGATTCAGGACATGGCATGCCGTATTCACAGCTTCGGCCCAAAAAGTAACCGGTAGCTTAGAATCCGCCAACATTGTTCTAGCTGCCTCAATCAGAGTTCTGTTATTTCGCTCAGCAACACCATTTTATTGAGGAACATATGGCGCCCATCGTGCTTTTCTTGAACTCGCTGCCATTGTCACTTCTAATACGCCTGACTCTCTGATTCAAAAGATTCTCCAACCCAAGAATTAAGTATTGAACTGTCTCTGTTGTTTCAAACTTTGTTGCCAAAAACTTAACCCATGAGAATCTTGAGAAGTCATATGTTACCACCAGACAGTACGATTTACCTCCAATGCTTTGAATACTGATCGGTCCGAATAAATCCATATGCAGTAACTCCAAAGGAGTAACAATAGAATTTTGTTTCTTGGATTTGTGAGACTTCCTGTGTTGCTTGCCCTTCTTGCAAGGAATGCAGTCAACAGGCACAGCAAATTTCATTTTTTGAATACCAGAAACCAAATCATTCTTCACAAGATAATTCATTTTTTCTGAAATTTATGTGTGCAAGCTTTCTATGCCAAAGAATAGAATCAGATTCAGATGCTTTAGAGAGTAAACATGTCGGAATAGAATCCATTGTTGTAGCAACACTCATGTGTAAAACATATGTGTCATTTCTTCTTGGAGCCTTCATCAGAATCCATTCTTCATGTATTTCAAATCCCGGCTTCAGAATATAGCATTCAAAATCATTAAAATGGAATGAAAACTTCTTATCACACACTTGAGATACACTGAGTAGATTATGTTCGAGTTGCTCAACATAATTGACTTTCTCAAACTTCACCTTTTCATTATTTAACGTTCCTTGACCTGTTATGTACCCGCAAAGGCGACATAACCTCCGTCAATTTTAATAACATCTTCAAGTAAACGAATGTTTCCTGTCATATGTCGGGAGCAACCACTATCCACATACCATTTGTTGTTGATAGTCTTCCTTGGTTGACCCTACACAATCAAAGGAAATCAATTAGAAACGGGGACCCAAGCCATTGTGGTCTTGGGTCTAACATTAGCATCAAAATAAACAACTTCAAGCAATTCACATTCTCGATTATCATCTACCCTTGGTGATTTAGGCACATCAGAATCAAACATTTTGGATTTTGAAACATTCTTTTTCTTATCAAAATTTGATTGATTTTGAAATTCAGATTCAAATTGATCATTTTCCCAAAGTTTTCTTAACCGTCTGTTCCTTCTTCGCCTTTGAGGTCTTGAAAGTTTGACCTCAGGTTGTGAATTCTTTGTGAATCCAACTTTAGGATTCTCAACAAACTTATGAAACACAACATTGTTTCTAACACCAGATTGGACAAAATCTGGTTTAGAATCAACAAATCTTTCATGAACATGCTGTGTCATACCTTTCTTAAACCCAAATGGTTTAGTAACATGCTTCTTAGGCAAATTTTCCTTGATAGATTGTTTCATCACATTATCAGATGTAGGCTTTCCCACATTCGGTCTTTGTAGAATCTTTACTACTCTTGATTGAGCATGACCAACAGCTGGTGTAACTTTCTCTGAAATAACAAAATTCTTCTCTTTGTTCTTGTAAGGACAATATAATACTATATGTCCCACCTCATTACAATGAAAGAAAACTCTCTTATCCTTGTATTCTCTGATATAGGGACCCATGTTGAAGTTGAGGAACTTCCTGATGAATAATATTCAGTAGATTTAGCATCACTACCACCTTGTTTCTTTGGAACATATATCTTTCTGGATGTTTCACCAACGTAATTCCTTGAAACTGGAGACTGAATATCTTTGGGTTTTGCCACATTCACCTTCTGTTAATGAAATCACTTGTTGATTTATTTTCAACCTTTGAAACCTCCTTCTTGATATCAGCAGCACTTATAAAACCACTTTTAGATAACATTGGTGAGATAGTTGATTGTTCAACTTCATCGGGCTCTATAGGAATACATCTATCTCTTGTGACTTGTTTTCCACTTTTGGTTCATCAAACTTCACATCTTTAGTAACACCATCAATTTTCTGAGCATCAAATATTTCATCATCACTATCAGAATCATATACCATTTCATCCCCTGTGACTGGATTAATCTTTAAAACTATCTTTGGATCAATATCCTCTTCAGTAATGATCTCTGGTTCTATAACATAGTTTCCATTAAATGGTGGAGGAGCGAATCCAATTCCATGTGTTCTCTTAACAGAATCAGCATTGTCATTGAAATAACCCAACAATAGTGATGAATTTCCAAAACTTTTCAGTTTTCTATGTAATCTGATCACCTCTGCTTCTTTGTCTGAAATTAATTTGTTTTTCTCAGCAACAATTTCATTCCTCTTTTCAATCTCAGCATAAGCCATATCCAAACGATATGCTTGTTCCTTAATCTTCAAAGTTAGAGAATTAATGTCTCTTTTGAGTGATTCAATTATGTCAATACACAACTTATCATTGTCCTTTAATTTCTGATTCATTGTGTGCATCGATTTCATATCACATATCCAATTTGTGTTATTATCCATGACTTTCATCATTTTGTCATTCACCAACACACAGTTAGAACAATATATATTACAGATAACATCTTTTACCTTTGATGGATTAGACATGTCTGCCATGAAGACTTTAGCAGTTGGAATCTCTTCAGTCATCTCAGGTACTCTTTTAGTCAACAAAATCTCATCTTCAGATACACTTGTTGTAGATACATTTTCTTCAGAAAGAACTTCATCAGCACTTACAGAATCAATTTCTTAGGAAATTTCTTCTGCAATGACATTCTCAGAAGATTCATCATTCTGAATTTCTACTTCCCTCCCTGAACTTTCACTATCCCTTGAACTTCCATCTTCAGATGTCTCATCAGTATGAATTTCAGCCACAAAAGCTTGACTTACAGCACCAACTAGATCTTCTAAATGGATTCCCTAGTCATAGTTATCATCTCCTTGGGCAACCAAAGCAGATGATGTTGAAACATTTGCTGAATTTCCAGAACCACTAGAACTTTGTTGATTTCTTTTACTTTGATAATTGTTGTTCTTCTTTTGTGAGTCAAACGCAACTTTTGGCTTATTACATTCTTTAGCAAAGTGACCCATTCTTGTTCTGCTGTTTGATCCGATGTACTTCCTTCCTGTCTTCTTAAGAAAATCCTTTACTTGTCTCTTCAACATTGTCATATTCCACTGAATATTCATTTCTTCTAGATCAACCGGATCAATTTGACGATAATCTTCTTCAATTGCTTCTGGATCATGAATCTTCCCTCCAATAAAATTTTCATAAGAAGCAATAAAAGATGAAAACATTGCCATATAATCTTCAGCTACCCTTTGATTCACATGATGTGAATTCAATGGTTGTGATCTAGAAGTGTTTGATGTAGTTGCAGAGAAACCAGATTGATAAGAACATCCAGAACTATTATAATTAGAGTTATCTTGACCATCTCCTGAAAAAAAGCAACTCCTGATCCAAAATTTCCATATGCTTTTGCAAAATACGTTGACGGATCTTGCATGTGCTCCATATTGGTTTCTTTTTCTTTAACTTCAGATCATGAGATTGAATTTTTCCAAGAACATCTTCAAGTGACATTTTTTATATTTTTCATTTTCTTTGATGAGGACAGTATACACATCAAATTTTGATGGTAAAGCTTCTAGAAACTTGTCATTAATATCTTCAGGTTCATATACCACCTTTGCACTTGCTAATTCACTCAGAAAATGATAAAATCTTGTAGCCAGATCATCCAAATTTTCATTCTGAAAGTGTTTGAATACCAAAAACGGTTTCTTCAGTAATTCTTTATGACTTTTCTTCACATCCAAACTACCTTCACAACTCTTCTGTAAAGCTTCCCATAAATGCATTGAAGTTTTAAACTGCTTGAAACTGTGATAAATTTCTTTTGGTAGTGACATTGAAATGCTCGCCATTGCCTTCTTCTCACGATCAAATGACAGCTTTTCTTCGATTGTTAAAGTAGATACAGGCTTTGGAACATTGTCATTATCCATCCATGAATAAGTCGGATGAGTATATCCTTCTAGAATAGGAATCCATAAAATGGTATCAGTAAATGAAACAAATTGATTAAAGCGATCCTTCCAGTTAGGATAATCAGCAAGACTTAGCAGCTTTGGCGGTTTCTGAGAAGTACCAATTTCATTGTCATAGTTGAGCATGTTTGTAACCTGCACCATGTTAGCCATAACAACAAATATATGCAAAATATCACAAGAAAACAAAATTTGAAACAACTTTACCCATAAGCGAACTTGATATGTTCGCCTAAACAAAAAATTAGACTAAGTTCGCCTCTTAAGTTCGCCTGTAACAAAATTTGAGATAAGTTCGCCTGTTTCAGCTAAAAACTCTCAGGAAGATGATTTCTTTAACCAAAACACGAACTTGAAACCTCAAAAATCATCATAACTTGTTGAATTGATTGAATTTGATGAAATTAAACTGTAGGATTGAATATAATATGAATTATAACACTTTGAACGGATCAATTTCTTTAAAAAACAACTCCAAATTGATGAAATCAGCCTCAAAATCTTCTCAAGAACTTGAAAACTCCATGGAAATGAAAGATGATCAAAAATTTAGTCTTTTTTGTGTTAAATCATACACAAACCGTCACAAATCAATCACAAATCACGAGCACGATGCTCTGATACCACATGTAGGTCCCCTCGGGTTCTCAATGGATCTAACTCGAGACGTGACGTGTATCAAACACACAGAGTGCGGAATCCAACTTTATGTATGATTGTGTATATGACATAATATCAAGACTAGAATCAACACAAGATGTAAATAATATTCTCTTTGATTTACACCAAACTCAGAGTTTACAGAACTTGAATACAAATTGCAAAGCTTAAGAAACTAACATGTAAACTCCTATTTATAGAGTCACACAGCCATGCAGGCGAACTTAACAAGTTCGCCTAAACTAAGCCTAGGCGAACTACAAGTTCGCCTAATACAAAACTTATCCAGTCTAAACAAAAACATAAAGACATAAAAGATCTAATCAATTACAAGGCCTATTTTCACAAATCTATGTCCTAACAGGTATCAATACAAGTTTTAACCCTATACTAGGTGAGCACAACCCGCTCACATAGGTCCGCCGGATAGCTGTGAGAATAGTCCCGCTTGTGTAGCAGTAGTGGTCAGGATAGCACAAATAGTGGTGAGAGTCCTCGCCTCCTGCAGCTCACCACGTAAAGTCACCACCTCCAGTTCAGCAGCTGCCATGTGGTGTGTCACTGCGGTCAGGTTCTCCTCGATCTTGGAGATCCACTGGTCAGTGTCTATGGTCCACTCACCGATCCCAGGCAATGCCTCGGCTCCATCCTCCAGGTGGCCGAGACGGTTGCTCATATTGAGCACCGCCTTGGCCTCGTGGTACTGCATGAGGTGCAGTCTTGCCATCTTCCTTTGTAGTGAGTCCAGACCCTCCACATGGGTCTGAATGTGCTCAATCTCCTCCTGAAGTCCGTCCATCCGGTCCTCATGGCGGATGGCATGTGCCACTAGCAGAGGTATGGTCAACTCCATAGGCTGCCCCGTGATAGGAAGAGGTGTGGGGGCGCGTGAATACTTTCCCACCTCATAGATGGAGGGAGTACCCTCCTCCACCCAACTCTGTAGGGTAAGGGCAACCCATCCCCATCTCCTGCAAGAAGCCTTAGCCCTCTTGGGCTTTGGTTCAGGGATGGTGGGTGTGGGATATATTGGCCTCTTACGAGGCGAAAGGACCTTTTTTCGTGGTGTGATGCGGATGCGGGTCCCTCCAAGGGAAGTACAGAAGAAAGAAGGTGTAGTAGCAAGGCGTATAGTCCCCACAGTGACGGGAGTCTCCTCAGCAGTGGGGGCCTCGGGCTCTGCCGGTGCCGCCTCGGTGCCCATCTCTGGAACTGCTCTGGTCGACTCGGGAACCTCCTCGGGCTCCTCCTCTGGATAATCCTAAGGATCCTCGATCAACGCATCCTCCTCGGGACTGCGAGGTAGTAGGGGTGTGGGGGGTGTGGGGGACGAGGCTACTGACGATGTTGGCGATGCTGGGTCTGGGTGGAGCTTGTCACACCCGGTAACACAGGACGGTTGTCTAACCAGAGTAGTGCCTCCAACGGAGATGATCCCAGGAAAGAGCGACGGGTCTAGAAGAGATTTATACACCGCCATTTCCTATACAGAACATTCCATTTGTCAGATAACTACATACTGGTCAGAGGGTCGCCTTCTAGTTACTTGTGACGTTGATACCAAAAACACACAGCGGAAGCTAAGTCATAAACCTCTTTCATTAATAACTAAATTGTTTTACATTGTAAGTCATATTTCTATTACAAATAAACCAAACTAACAAACATCAGTTCCTAGCAAGGAACTCAAAACACCCACGGGGCATACTGCTCTACCAAGCATGCCTTCATTAACTCTCATCATCACTTGACCATCCAAACGACAATCGAAATCTATTATCTACCTGGAATGCCACTAACAGATCCACCTGTACAATCTTTTAAAAGTAACTGGGTCAACATAAGTTGGTGAGTTCATGAATCTTTACCACATGGTTGTTATTCAATCACCAGCAATCCCATGTCCCACCCATTAGTACGCAAACTAATCAGGCTTTTGTTATATATATAACTAGTACAACCGTTCCCGCCACTGGCGCACACCACCAGTATAAAATGGACAAACTATCCCACATTACTGGTCATCCCACACCAGTAATATGAGATAATTGTTCCACCCGTAGGTCCCAGCCTCGCTCGGAACGTAGTAAGCACTTAATACGCCTTATATATACTTGTAATAGGGTATTACATCAGGAATATGTCAAATAACAACTGTGTAACTACACACAATTTAATTCAGAGGAACTCACCTGGACAGTATTTCAGCTTATCGTACTGATAATATGTCAAATACCGCGGACAGCACCTCGACGTATATTTAACTGCTAATATTTCTTAATTAAGATCTATAATAAACTTAACAAATTATAATCAAATGTTATTGTTTAGTAACCAAGTTGTCGGAACCTTACCTTGAAACTATCTACGGCTATTTGTTGACGAAACACTAGAAACTGGACTTCCGAACGTGAACCGGGGCTTCTGGGCACGCTTACCGAGGCTAAGTGTGTGTTTCTAAGTGTGTTTGAGTATGTGGGATGGTCTAAAAATGTTCACAAGCTCCATCTATTTATAGGCTGCCCGTCGGGTCCATGTCGGACTGTTATGCATATGGATGTTGGTCCGACATCCATTGAGGCGGCTTAATTACCTTGGTGCACACATAGCAGACCGCTATGATCATGATGTCGGTCCGTAATGGGCGTAATGGGTATAGCGGACCGTTATTGCCTTTATGTCGGTCTGTTATCGACCCTCCATGCGTCAGACTTCAATGATTAGTCACCCGACATGTGTCACCTCCCGAGTGATTCCTTGCTCCATACATAGCAGACCGTTATCCTTCTGATGTCGGTCCGACATCGTTTAACTTTCACCACTTTTTATTTTTAGCCCCTGAACTTTGAATCTATTCCAACTTAACCCCTTATACTTTTACTTAATTATAATTTTAGTCCCTCTAGTATTCTATACCTGAAAATTGGGGTGTTACAGAGCTCCTCATCGGAGTCCGAAATGTAAATCCAACCGTTATATGACATAGCTGTAACATTCTAATGGTAGTGCAATTCATATAAGTTATGTAAATGTCTATGTAGTGCATTGATCGTATCCTGTTTCTACAGCTATAGTCTAGGCTCACTAATGAAACCTAGTTCGCTATAACCAATGGTTCTGATACCAATCTGTCACACCTCGCCAAGGCGGAAACCCGAGATGTAACGATTCATGGATTTACATATCCTTTTATCGTAATGAATGACCACTAAATGATTTCAAAAGTTTACATGATCAATACCAAAAGAAAGTTCAAAAGTTATAACATGATGAGTTTTACAATTATAGCCTAGAACCCCTAGACAATAACAAGAAAACTCCAAAAGCAAAATTGTGCATGCTTGGCTAAGACTTCATGTCCTTTATTTTCCTACAGTAGTTCCCGATTCAAGTGCTTCAATTTCCTGAGAAATGCATACTAAAAATGTCAACATAATGTTGGTGAGATCACAGGTTTAAAGTAAAATGTGTTTCCTTTGGACTACGAGATTTTAAAATGAGTTCAACATTGTTAATTAAAACAACACTCATGTGTTGATGCTTGTTACCATGAGCTACCATAACCGACACTTTGACTGAGTAATTGATGAGCTTCGCCCAAAGTTCTATCACTAAACATTGTGAGTGTGTATGGACAATATGCACCAGATTTGACTACCCGCCAAGGTTAGTGCGACTAACCACAGATGGGGGTGTCAACCCAAATAGATCTATCCATGCGTTCCACGTCTAAACTAGCTAATGGTTATAGTATATCAGGGACTTGATGTGATAGTGTGTTTACCCATGTAACAATATGAAATCGTGTTTATGTTTGCCACTCATATCCAAATATTGAGTCATGTATTCTCCTCCAAATGTTCAAAATTGATTTAAATAAGAAAATGGGGTCGTGAGTCTCACCTTAGTAGCAAGGCGAGTGGTGTATGTGGCAAAGTCCGAACGAGCCTCGACCTACTCGTGCCCTAAAAGTGATTAAGGCAACTTAAGGTCTAAGTAGTAATTCTATGTGCAAGTTGGTCATGTAACAAATCACCCAACTTAACTCGTTATGTCCTATGTTTCGTTGACAAGGATGTATTAACCCGGCGACTATTGGTGACAATAGTTTGTTTCCCATAAATACATATATATATTTATTAAAAATAAATATAAGTAATGCATGCAATTAATTGTTTCAAAAGATTCCATGTATCTTTATATCGACTTTGTAAATAATTGGTTACTAAATATTAGTTAAGAACTGGACGTATTTCCCAAAAAGATAGAATGTTTTAATGATTTCCTCGATTATAAATAAATAATTACCGTCTTAGGTTTTTATTTCAAGTTTATATATATATATATACATATATATATATATATATATATATTTGTGTGTGTGTATGTATGTATATATGTGAATATTATACTCATCCAAAAATATTTTTTATTTCTACACAACATATCATTTATCATGGTTTTATTAAAATAGTTGTCGTCTTTTATTTTGTTGTCGGTTTCCGTCTTATGATCAACATATATTTATATATATATATATATACATATTTTAATAAAACTATGCATAATAATTCCGAGTATCAAAATAACCTTTTATTTATTAATATTTCATGAAAATACTTTCTCAAAATGGGGTTTAATGCTTATAATCATATGTATTTTTATTTTTTTGAAATCCTTGGTATATATATTTAAAAGAGTTTCTAGTTTTTAAGGCAAAATATTAATATTGGGTATATAAAATCATAAACTAGGTTGTTTTCATAAATGTTTCTTAATAAAACTCTTGCATGTTTAATATTAACTTTCCCTAAGAATAAAACTTGACATAATTTATGTGTAAATAATTTATGTCACATAAAATCATATGTTTATGTAGTATATCCAACTAATAATACCATGCATGTATATAAATGAAATTCATGCAAGATCTCTTAACTTATTTAAATAATGTGATCTTACTTTTAAAAAATCATTAACTTATTGTATTAAATTACTATCTTTTTATGGGTGACATGCCGACACAAATACTTGCACAATGTTAAGAAAATAACAATAGTTTGGGTATTGCGAGTGCTCACGTAAACAAGCAAGGAGAAGGTGGTGGTGGTTGTTAGAGACCCGCAATATTAACCTGTATGCTAGCTTGATGACTTGATGCTATGATGGAAATGTGGTGTATGTGTGTGTTGGGGGTGAAGCCGTAAACAAGGAGGGGAGGGGGTGTGTGTGTGTGTCTTCGCAAGCCAAGGAGAGGGGTGAGGTGAAGCCGACTTCTCTTGTGTGAGGTTTGTGTGTTGTTGTTGCCGTAAACACAAGGAGGAGAGGGAGGCAGAACCGGTTTTTGGATAGGGAAGGGATGGATGGTTGATGGTGATTTGTTCCAAGCTTCATGCTCCATTTATAGTCACAAAATTCGGTATTAACCCTTGGGTGGTGTGTTTGTAGGAAACATTATGGTTGGGGAGGCAAGACATGTTTGTCTTGGAAAGAGGAGGCACACCAAGGGTTTCCTTGGTGGTCTCGGCGAAAAGGGATAAGGGAGGAGAGGGAGAGAGGGATGGGGGTGGTAGGGTGGTAGCTAGGGTGGTGGTGGTGATTTTGATGCTAGCTCATTTACCTGGTTGAATACCCGCTAAGTAGAACCCGGTTATAATGGAATTGGTTCACAAAGTTCGGGTATGTGTCGGTTTTAAATGAGAAATATATGTGTTCACGACATTTAGATGTGTTAATTGGTTTCATGCAAATATGATTTTTATTAGTTACATGTAAATATATATATATATATATATATATATATATATATATATACACACATTGTAGTGTTATATGCAAAAAATAAGTAGTTAGGTTATTTTATTAAAAATCATCACCAATGTCGGAAAAAGTCGGGTAACCGTGTGCGTGTCATCTAGTAATTCTCCTAAATTACCAATGTTTGAAGTGAAGTGGACTTTACTATGTGTGGTGTGACCTAATTTATTATAATTAAGTCTAATGCGTTATGTTTTCTCACAAATATGTTTAAGGCATCGGTACGGATTTAACCTGAAATTGTTGGGTGACACACATCCCATAGAGATTTGGCAGTGCGGTATTCCTCGAAACCTTGTGAGATCTTAGTGGACAAAGCCATGGTTAAACCAACGTAGTCTTTCTCATCTTTCTCCATCTGCTTAATTTCATCATCAACATACAAGTCTGGGTCCTTAGGAACAAACTCATTGTTTTCATTGTGAACCATTGGAATAAGAGGACCTTTAGTGATTAATTTCCACATCGCTGAGTCATTGTACTTTGCAAATGACTCATACCTGAATCTCCAGTTGGAGAAGTCATCAGAATTTGTAAGTCTATGAGGTCTATTTGTAGTACCAATCTCATTGTCCATAGCTACAGTGAGATTTAACATATTCTAAGCAGGCATTATGAAAACATCACAAGTTCACGCAGAAAAGCGAAGCACTCGTAAAACCAAGTTTGCGTAAAAAGTACACGCAAAGATCAAGTTTTCGCACGAGAACTTCTAGCCACACCGAGAACTTCCAAAAACGAGAACTTTCAAAAAACGAGAACTTCTAAAACGAGAACTTCTAATCGGGAAGTTAGAGAACAAGAACTTTGTAACACACCATTTTTAAAAACAAAACTTTAACGCGCGGAAGACTAAATCCCAAGAAATTTTTTTTTTTTTTACTCCTCGCGTACCGCGAGACATACTAGCCACCTCCCTCGCGTACCGCGAGGGAGTCCCAAAATTCCCATCCGGATTTCCAAGTCTCTCGCGTACCGCGAGAGAATCCTCTTTTCTCCTTCGCGTACCGCGAGGGACTGGATTTCCAGTGAGTTTCCCCAGTTCAGCAGATTTCCTACTTAACCATTTTTCTCACTTTTTCCATTCAAAACTCATACCAAAAATACCCAATACTTGGGTTTTGACCCAAGACACATCAACAACATGTAAATGCACTAAAACACCATTTGTGTATCAAATTTAATCCATAAAAAGGATTTCTAAATACCATCAAAATACAAAATACGCATACGAGAATCCGCCAACGCCTTGGACTTGACTTGGACTACCTCGGAGCCTTTCCTACAACCACATAAACATATCACCATTAGTAATGAGATAAACATAACCAACAAGTATTTACAACTTGTTGTCACCCTTTTCACCCATTTGACCCGTTTGCATCTATTTAGTCTATTAGGGTTCCATACATTAACATTTCATCAACATATTACCATTGTAATGTGTTAAACATAACAAACAAGTAATTACAACTTGTTTTCACACCTTTCACCCATTTGACCCGTTAACACCCATTTGACCCGTTAACACCCATTTGGTCAATTAAGGATTTCATACACTTGTATATCACCTACAAGTTACTTTCATCATTTCATTATCACTTTTCCATTTCCATTATGGCACGTAGGCCATAACTTCATATCCCAAAGGATACGAGATCATAACTCCATAACTAATCTATCCATTATGGTACTTAGACCATAACTCCATATCCATTCTATCCATTATGGTTCATAGACCATAACTCCATATCAACATATCCATTATAGTATAAATACTATAACTACATTCCTTCAATTATGCATACAATTTCATGCTCATTCATACCGCATAACAAATTATGCAACTTTACACATTATGCATACAACCTTGCATAAAACTCATTTATCCCCGTTTCATTTATGATCAACACATGATCCATTTCCATTATAGCTTAACACTATAATTACATTCATTCATTGTGCATACTAAATCATTCACAATTTATCATATCACAAGTATGTACACAATCACTTAACACATAATTCACAAAATTCACCATTTATCATCAATACTAAGTAAGTGCATAGGCACTTACCTTTCGGGTTAGAAGATCCCGCACCGCTCTCAAGCTTTGCAATTTGATTACCTAAACACATTCGCCTAGTTTAGTAATCTAACATATACCAAAATTTCATTACCATTGAGTTCACAACTCAATTTCCCAATTCCAACCCAAATTGACCCGTTTGGGTTATCCTCATAACCAAACACCCTCTTTCACCACAAACTCACCTACTTGAGTTTCATTAACTTAATCTTAACACTAATTCTTCTTTCAAAAATTATTATTAAGTTAATTTGGTGTTTGTTCAAGTGTCTAACATCTTAAAAACACTTAATCTTCATTAATTCACCATTTAGCATCATGATCCAAACACCCCCAAATTTTCACCATATGAACCCTAACTTCTCATAATCAAAATCAAAGGGTTCTAGGATGTTTATCACCTTCCTACACCTTTAGATTAGCTAGATTATCAATAATCTAACACCATTTTACCACATGCAACCATAATTTCGGGTTTTCAACAAAACCCAACAAGAACACATTCATGGTGAAATCAAGAGAAAGAGAATCACTTACTTGATGTTATGAAGGTGTTGTGTGAGCCAAAACCTTCACAAAACAAGCCTCAATTGCACGATTTGAGCTCAAAACCGAATTTCTCTTCTTATCCTCTTCTCTTGAACGACCAACACCTCAAATGAGGTTAATTTTGACTTTAACTAGTCAAATGGCAGATTTTGCCATATTACAACTTTAGTCCTTCAACCTTCCATTTCACCCATTTCATTCTAAAGTTAGTCAAAACTAACATAACCCCATTACAAACTTGAAACCCACTTGTTTCAACTTATTTCTAAAATATTATTTTCACCATAATATTAATTAGAAATATTTATTTATTTATAACGAGACCCGAATTTTGGTTCGTTACAAATCTCCTCCCCTTATTTGGGTTTCGTCCCCGAAACCCGTCTTCACATAAAAAGGTTCGGATAATATTTGAGCATTTCTTCCTCGGTTTCCCAAGTCATTTCCGCTCCCTTTCTATGTTTCCACCTCACCAAAACTTGGCTAATCTCTTTATTGCACAAACGCTTCACTTTTCTATCCAAGATTGCCACCGGTTCTTCAACATAATTCAACTTTTCATCCAATTCGATATCGTCCAAAGGGACAAAAGTAGATTCATCTGCCAAACACTTCCGCAAATGAGACACATGGAACGTGTTATGAAGTCTACTTAGTCCCTCCGGTAACTCCAATCGATAAGCTACCGTACCCACCTTTGCTATCACCTTAAACGGCCCGATGAAACGAGGACTTAACTTCCCCCGTTTCCTAAACCGTATCACCCCTTTCCAAGGAGAGACTTTCAAAAGCACAAAGTCCCCCACTTGAAACTCAATCGCCCGCTTCCTATTATCCGCATAAGACTTTTGGCGATCTTGAGCCGCCTTCAAGCGTGCTCTAATTTGGTCAATACTATCATTAGTTTCCTTGACCACTTCGACACTACCAAGCTCCCGTTGACCAATCTCACCCCAACACACGGGTGTTCGACACTTTCTCCCATACAATGCCTCAAAAGGCGGCATACCAATACTAGAATGGTAACTGTTGTTGTAAGAGAATTCCGCCAACGGTAAATGGTCGTCCCAACTACCTCCAAAATCCAAGGCACACGCTCGCAACATATCTTCGAGCGTTTGAATCGTTCGCTCGCTTTGACCATCCGTTTGTGGATGATAAGCAGTGCTAAGATTCAATCTAGTCCCCATATCCTCATGGAATTTCTTCCAAAATCGAGAAGTAAATCTCGTATCACGATCCGATATAATCGACACCGGCACACCATGACGTGACACAATTTCCTTCACATATATTTCCGCCATCCTATCCGAAGAATACGTTTCCTTTATAGGAAGGAAATGTGCACTCTTTGACAACCGATCCACTACTACCCATATCGCATCATAACCCTTTCGAGTCTTTGGTAGTTTAGTGATCAAATCCATGGTTATATTTTCCCATTTCCAAAGCGGTATTTCAAGCGGTTGAAGCTTTCCATACGGCTTTTGGTGCTCCGCTTTTACTCTTAAGCACGTGAGACACCTCTCAACATACTTAACAACATCACGCCTCATACCCGGCCACCAAAAATGACACCTCAAATCATAAAACATCTTTGTGGCCCCCGGATGGATAGAATATTTGGATTTATGCGCCTCATCTAAAATAGTTGTCAAAATACTTGACAACCTAGGAATCCAAATCCTACCAAAGCATGTCTTCAAGCCCATGCTATTTTCACCAAGTTTATCAACATAAGCAACCATCCGCTCTTTCTTCAAGTCACCACCAAGTGCTAACACTTGAGCCTCCCGGATTTCATCAATAAGAGATGATGAAATTGTCATCTTAAATGACTTCACCTTGATAGGTGAATGACTTGATTTTCTACTAAGCGCATCCGCCACAACATTCGCTTTACCCGGATGATAAAGTATCTCACAATCATAATCCTTAACCAATTCAAGCCACCGTCTTTGCCTCATATTGAGGTCCTTTTGGTCAAAGAAATATTTGAGACTTTTGTGATCCGTGTAGATCGTACACTTAGCACCATACAAATAATGCCTCCAAATTTTGAGCGCGAAAACCACAGCTGCAAGCTCTAAATCATGGGTAGGGTAATTCACCTCGTGAACCTTCAATTGCCTAGACGCGTAGGCAATTACTTTCCCCCTTTGCATCAAAACACACCCCAACCCCGAATGCGAGGCATCCGAATACACAACAAAATCTTCGGTCCCGTCCGGCAAGGATAAAACAGGCGCCTTTGTCAACTTTTCTTTCAAGAGTTGAAAGGCAGATTCTTGCTCGGAACCCCAAACAAACTTAGTCTCTTTACGGGTCAACTTCGTCATCGGTAAGGCAATCCGAGAGAAGTTTTCAATAAACCGCCGGTAATAACCCGCCAACCCCAAGAAACTTCTAATCTCCGAAGGCGTCTTCGGTGGACACCAATCTTTGACCGCCACTATCTTGGATGGGTCGACAGTAATCCCTTTATCATTAATCACATGACCCAAGAATTGAATTTCGCGTAACCAAAAGGCACACTTGGAGAATTTAGCATAAAGTTTCTCCTTTTGCAAGACTTCGAGAATTTCACGCAAATGGCAAGCGTGATCACCTTCGCTCCTTGAATAGATGAGAAGGTCGTCAATGAAAACAATGACCGAGCGGTCGAGGAACGGTCTACACACCCGGTTCATAAGATCCATGAAAACCGCGGGTGCGTTGGTTAAACCGAAAGGCATAACTGTAAATTCATAGTGACCGTAACGAGTGCGAAAAGCGGTTTTAGGAATGTCATCTTCTTTCACTTTCAGTTGATGGTACCCGGATTTCAAATCAATCTTAGAGAACCACGACGCCCCTTGTAATTGATCGAAAAGATCATCAATCCTAGGCAAAGGGTACCTATTCTTCACCGTCAACTTATTCAACTCCCGATAATCCATACACATCCTCATGCTCCCATCCTTCTTTTTAACGAAGAGAACGGGCGCACCCCAAGGTGAGACACTTGGGCGTATGAAACCTTTATCAAGCAATTCTTGCAATTGCTCCATCAACTCTTTCATTTCTGGCGGTGCCAATCTATAAGGCGCTTTAGCTACCGGTTTAGCACCCGGTATCAAATCAATCCCGAACTCTACTTCCCTCTCCGGAGGAACCCCCGGTAACTCATCAGGAAACACATCTTCAAACTGATTCACAACCGGAACATCGCGAATGTTCTTTACTTTCTCATTCACAACCGCAACACAAGCCATGAACGCCTTGCACCCACGCGCCATGAACTTGGTTGCCTTTACATAAGAGCACATTCTTACATTACCTTTCTTCTCACCTTCTATGTAAATGGACTCACCCGATGGGGAATCGAGTCGTATCGCTTTAGGCCCACATAGAATATTCGCTTTGTTCCTTGCTAACCAATCCATCCCCACTATCACATCAAATTCCCCCATAGACATAGGAATTAAATCGATATGGAACGTTTCACCCCCCGCCTTTAATTTGCAATTCCTATAAACATCAAACACTAGGAAGCTCTTATCATTTGCCGCCTCAATTTCTAAGGGTTCATCTAACTTGCTACTTATAAAAGAAGAATGCTTAACAAATTTCAAAGACACAAACGAACGACTAGCCCCCGAGTCAAAAAGAACTAGTGCAGGTAAAGAGTTAATCTTGAATGTACCTGACACCACCTCCGAGATGTTCTTTGCCTCTTCCGCCGAAATGTGGAAGGCTCTTCCTTTTGGTTTTGGCGTCTCCACTTTCTTTCCACTTCCACCTTGTTTTAACTCGGGACAATCCGCCCTATTGTGCCCGGGTTTATAACAATTGTAGCATATACGAATCTGGCTTGGACACTGATTTGCCATATGCCCCGGCTTCCCACACTTGTAACAATTCGACGTTCCCTTCTTACAATCCCCATAGTGCTCCTTCCCACAAACTTTGCATCCTCGAGAAGAGAACTTGGTAAAAGGCTTCTTACTAGGGCTCCCGCCCTTTATCTTGCTCACCACTTGTTCTACAATTTCCTTTTTCCTCTTCTCTCCTCTAGCTTCTTGCCTCCTCAACTCCACTTCCCTTTCCCGACACCTGTTTATCAAATCCACAAGCGTGGTGAAAGAAGATGGAGATATGCTATCTCTGAATTCCACAGTCAACATAGCATAAAATCTGTCAATCTTTGCCTTCTCGGTCGACACCACGTCCGGACAGAACTTGGCGCGATCAAAGAAAGCTCCAGCCAACTCATCTATTGACTCATTCTTTTGCCTCATGAGGAGAAACTCCTCAGTCATTCTATCAACTGCGGCTTGCGGGCAATGATACTTCAGAAAAGCCGCCTTAAACTCCTCCCAAGACATGGAGGTCACACCCAAATCACCCCTCTCCTTGCGGAGATTTAACAACCACTCCTTTGCCCTTCCAGTCAACAAAGGCACACTGAACATCACCCTATCCTCGGGCTTACATTTAGTAGTCTCAAAATTAGACTCCATATCCACAACCCACCTGTGGCTCAGAATCGGGTCCACTTGCCCGTCATATTCCTTGGGCTTAATTACCATAAACTCTTTTAGGGTACAACCCTGTGGCACCCTTTCCTTCTCCTTTAACACGTCTTCGAGGGTAAGCTTGATAGCCCCTCTCATTTCTTCCATTAACAAGGTTGTGGCTTGCTCGAAGGCCTTAGCCACTTCCTCTTTTATCATATCTTGGATTCTTGGATCCAATGGTTCATTACTTGCATCTTCTGCCATCTCTAAACTGAGAAAATGAACCACAAACACCTTAATACCCTTTCACTTTCAATACCCTAGGTATCCATTACACATTCAATATTATATGTATTAAGTATATATATACCTACCTATATACATACATACATATATAACCACCTTCACCTAATCCTTGCAAATGTTCATTGTTATATGGTTATCATAAAGTCCCTTGCACATTTCGTCTTATTAATCATATTGGCCAGACATGTTTAATAATACGTTATGCCCAATTGCAATTATCATATTCAAATAACAAATCACAAGACAAGTTTCGGCACACATAACACATTGTCATTCAATCGTGCACATACATATACACCATATGTAACCATCATTAATCATAACATTACTAACCTCTCATTTCCGAAAGCTCCGAGTCTTAGTCAAGTCCTTCGTGGATTCTCGTATCATTTTTCCCCATATCAAGAGCATCCGGTTTGAGTTTGGTGCCACCACACCAAATCCCTCAAACCATTGCTCTGATACCAAGTTGTAACACACCATTTTTAAAAACAAAACTTTAACGCGCGGAAGACTAAATCCCAAGAAATTTTTTTTTTTTTTACTCCTCGCGTACCGCGAGACATACTAGCCACCTCCCTCGCGTACCGCGAGGGAGTCCCAAAATTCCCATCCGGATTTCCAAGTCTCTCGCGTACCGCGAGAGAATCCTCTTTTCTCCTTCGCGTACCGCGAGGGACTGGATTTCCAGTGAGTTTCCCCAGTTCAGCAGATTTCCTACTTAACCATTTTTCTCACTTTTTCCATTCAAAACTCATACCAAAAATACCCAATACTTGGGTTTTGACCCAAGACACATCAACAACATGTAAATGCACTAAAACACCATTTGTGTATCAAATTTAATCCATAAAAAGGATTTCTAAATACCATCAAAATACAAAATACGCATACGAGAATCCGCCAACGCCTTGGACTTGACTTGGACTACCTCGGAGCCTTTCCTACAACCACATAAACATATCACCATTAGTAATGAGATAAACATAACCAACAAGTATTTACAACTTGTTGTCACCCTTTTCACCCATTTGACCCGTTTGCATCTATTTAGTCTATTAGGGTTCCATACATTAACATTTCATCAACATATTACCATTGTAATGTGTTAAACATAACAAACAAGTAATTACAACTTGTTTTCACACCTTTCACCCATTTGACCCGTTAACACCCATTTGACCCGTTAACACCCATTTGGTCAATTAAGGATTTCATACACTTGTATATCACCTACAAGTTACTTTCATCATTTCATTATCACTTTTCCATTTCCATTATGGCACGTAGGCCATAACTTCATATCCCAAAGGATACGAGATCATAACTCCATAACTAATCTATCCATTATGGTACTTAGACCATAACTCCATATCCATTCTATCCATTATGGTTCATAGACCATAACTCCATATCAACATATCCATTATAGTATAAATACTATAACTACATTCCTTCAATTATGCATACAATTTCATGCTCATTCATACCGCATAACAAATTATGCAACTTTACACATTATGCATACAACCTTGCATAAAACTCATTTATCCCCGTTTCATTTATGATCAACACATGATCCATTTCCATTATAGCTTAACACTATAATTACATTCATTCATTGTGCATACTAAATCATTCACAATTTATCATATCACAAGTATGTACACAATCACTTAACACATAATTCACAAAATTCACCATTTATCATCAATACTAAGTAAGTGCATAGGCACTTACCTTTCGGGTTAGAAGATCCCGCACCGCTCTCAAGCTTTGCAATTTGATTACCTAAACACATTCGCCTAGTTTAGTAATCTAACATATACCAAAATTTCATTACCATTGAGTTCACAACTCAATTTCCCAATTCCAACCCAAATTGACCCGTTTGGGTTATCCTCATAACCAAACACCCTCTTTCACCACAAACTCACCTACTTGAGTTTCATTAACTTAATCTTAACACTAATTCTTCTTTCAAAAATTATTATTAAGTTAATTTGGTGTTTGTTCAAGTGTCTAACATCTTAAAAACACTTAATCTTCATTAATTCACCATTTAGCATCATGATCCAAACACCCCCAAATTTTCACCATATGAACCCTAACTTCTCATAATCAAAATCAAAGGGTTCTAGGATGTTTATCACCTTCCTACACCTTTAGATTAGCTAGATTATCAATAATCTAACACCATTTTACCACATGCAACCATAATTTCGGGTTTTCAACAAAACCCAACAAGAACACATTCATGGTGAAATCAAGAGAAAGAGAATCACTTACTTGATGTTATGAAGGTGTTGTGTGAGCCAAAACCTTCACAAAACAAGCCTCAATTGCACGATTTGAGCTCAAAACCGAATTTCTCTTCTTATCCTCTTCTCTTGAACGACCAACACCTCAAATGAGGTTAATTTTGACTTTAACTAGTCAAATGGCAGATTTTGCCATATTACAACTTTAGTCCTTCAACCTTCCATTTCACCCATTTCATTCTAAAGTTAGTCAAAACTAACATAACCCCATTACAAACTTGAAACCCACTTGTTTCAACTTATTTCTAAAATATTATTTTCACCATAATATTAATTAGAAATATTTATTTATTTATAACGAGACCCGAATTTTGGTTCGTTACAAACTTCCTTAGCAGAGAACTTTCAGCCTAGTACTTTAAGTTGAAAACTTCCAAGTTCTCATAGGAGCTTGTGCCGAGAACTAGAGCAGAGAACCTTTGCCGAGAATTATTCCGAGAACTAAGCCGAGAACTTTATGCTTATCCGAAAAACACTCCAATCAATCCAGAAAAGTCTCCTAATCGATCAAACAATCGTAAACAACCCGAAACTTGAAGAACAGCCTCTATATCTTCAACATCGTCGACTGATGTATGATCCAAAACGACCAAAGCCGCCTAAAAACACATCCAAACAAGAAAATCAGTCTAAAATAACAAACAAACAAAACGTTGATACCTTACCGGCCTTGAATTTTTTTGTAAGCTTCATCGACTGAGCGTTTATTGCTCTGATACCAATTGTAAGGTCTGGGAACTAGCGTAGGATCTTCAATAATGTGGATTCAACAAAGTGTTGAGTCAGGCGGAATCCAAAATAACACACAAGTAAGAAATATCAAAGGGGACGAGAGGAATCACTGTTAAACTCTTTATTGTATTGATCAAAACACTAATTACAAAGTATAAACGTCTAATCACCCGTCTAACCCTAAAACATGAAAATAAGAAAACTATATATAGCAAACATAAAGTTCTCACAAACTTCAATGGGCTTGGGCCGCGCAAACTTCAACTTCACGGTACAAGTTTTCGCTAATGGTGTCTCGCGAGAACTTCAAGTACTCGCTCAAAGTTTGCGCAAAGCCATGAAGTTCACGCAAAATGCAAGTTTGCTTCAATCTTCGATCTTGAACAGCTCGGTGATCCTTCGATGCGTCAGCCTACTAACAAATACATACTTGACACAACTGGCCCTTGACCTATTTGCGTATGACACTTTGACTCTAAACACAACTTTAATTAATTTACATTTTGACCTGTAAACTTTATGCAAACTTGGGTTTAACAATTAGACTAGCAGGCCCAACCCTACAGTTTAGGATAAGTTTGTTTAGTTTTTATGAATACATGTTTCAAACTCGACCCGAGTCAGTTCTTTTAGGCAATATTCTAAAAATTGTTCAATATTCTCAAAACTGTTCAAAAAACGCTCTCAAAAATCCAAAATGGCTTACGAAAGTGCGCATTCTACCCCCGCATTCGGTTCCTCCACAATTTATGATTTTATAATTTTTAAAATATTTAATAAAAGTTCGAAGTTTATATTGTTAAATTTGTATTTTTTATTAATTTTTTTAAAACCGGTTTTAACCCGACCCGAGTCGGTCCAAACCCGACTGACTCCGTGTCGGATAGGGTCAACTTCATTGTACCCTCAAACCGACCCCGGCCCGAACCGGTTTGGGCCCCAACCCGGTTTTAACCAAGTTTGACCAAACCGACTCGTGTTTCAACCCGGTGCGGTGAGGTTTGGAAAAAAAACCCGGTTTGTACACCTCTAATTCCAATGACCTCTTGTATGATTTACTAGAAAGCCCATCAGTCAGTTTTTTTATTTATTTATTTTTTAACAATAATTTCTAGATTTTTTAGAAAATCATTTGAAAAAGCCCATTTGTTTTTCTGTTTTTAACAACAATTCTTATATTTTCTACGATAAATACACCACAACCTATAACATGCACGATTAGAAGCCCCAACCTTTTGATTATGGATTAGACCACTTAACCATCAGAATGTCCCTTGACCCATTAGTTATATGGTCGAACAAGTTTGACTGCAATATTTCAAAATACTAAACGTATTCTAAAGTTACAAATTCAAGTATTAAATGGGGACCATTGTACATAAACCTTTTTTTTTCTTTCTTTTTTTTCATTTCTTTTCATCTCATATAAAATCATATACAATCAACCTTTTCTTTATTCTTCATTTATAATTACAAAACTAAAAAATGGTTGTATGGGGGCGCCAAAACAATTATAACCATGCAGCATTCGTAAAACCTTTAAAAGTCTAACCCACTTGATTTTTATTATTATTATTATAAGCATCGATACGATACGATACGTTACGTTTCGTTGTTTGGGGTTGGGAGAATTTATTTGAGTGGAGAAGTGAAGGTCATTGATTGAGAGAGAGAGAGAGAGAGGGAGAGGGAGAGGGAGAGAGATCGTTACAGTTGCATCTCTCTCTCCCCTTCTTTATCAACGCAACCATTGCTATCACAAACGCCCCTAACATTGATGAGGATTTTTTTATGTCTAAGACAATATAAAGACCTAATCTATTACAAGCTACTTGTCACAAAACATGTCTTAACATATGTTTTATCACAAATATGTTTAAGGTAACGGTACGGATTTAACCTGAAATTGTCGGGTGTCACACGTTTCATAGAGATTTGGCGGTGGTGTATTCCTTGAAACATTGTGAGATCTGAGTGGACAAAGCCATGGTTAAACCAACGTAGTCTTTCTCATCTTTCTCCATCTGCTTAATTTCATCATTAACATATAAGTCTGGGTCCTTAGGAACAAACTCATTGTTTTGAATTCGAAGAATTGGAATAAGAAGACCTTTAGTGATTAATTTCCACATCGCTGAGTCATGGTACTTTGCAAATGACTCATACCTGAATCTCTAGTTGGAGAAGTCATCAGAATTTGTAAGTATAGGAGGTCTATTTGTAGTACCAATCTCATTGTCCATAGCTGTAGTGATATTTAACTGATTCTGAGCATGCATTCTGAAAACAGCATAAGTTCACGCAGAAAAGCGAAGTACTCGTAAAACCAAGTTTGCGCAAAAAGTACACGCAAAGATCAAGTTATCGCACGAGAACTTTTACCCACACCGAGAACTTCCAAAAACGAGAACTTTCAAAAAACCAGAACTTCTAAAACGAGAACTTCTAACCGGGAACTTAGAAAACAAGAACTTCCAAAGCAGAGAACTTTCAGCCGAGTACTTTAAGCCGAAAACTTCCAAATTCTCATAGGAGCGTGTGCCGAGAACTAGAGCAGAGAACTTTTGCTGAGAACTATTCCGAGAACTTAGCCGAGAATTTTATGCTTATCCAAAAAAACACTCCAATCAATCCTGAAAAGTCTCCCAATCGATCAAACAATCGTAAACAACCCGAAACTTGAATAACAACCTCTGTATCTTCAACATCGTCGACTGATGTATGATCCAAAATGACCAAGTCTGCCTATAAGCAATCATTCTAAAATAAAAAATAAACGAAACTTTGATACCTTACAGGCCTTGAATCCGTTGTAAGCTTCACCGGCTGAGCGTATACAGCTCTGATACCAATTGTAAGGTTCGGGAACTCGCGTAGGATCTTCAATAATGTGGATTCAACAAAGTGTTGAGTCAGGCGGAATCCAAAACAACACACAAGTAAGAAATATCAAAGGGGACGAGAGGAATCACTGTTAAACTCTTTGTTGTATTGATCAAAACACTGATTACAAAGTAAAAACGTCTAATCACTCCTCTAACCCTAAAACATGAAAATAAGCAAACTATATATAGTAAACATAAAGTTCTCGCAAACTTCAATGGGCTTGGGCCGCGCAAACTTCAACTTCACGGTACAAGTTCTCGCTAATGTTGTCTCGCGAGAACTTCAAGTACTCGCCCAAAGTTTGCGCAAAGCCATGAAGTTAACGCAAAATGCAAGTTTGCTTCAATCTTCGATCTTGAACAGCTCGATGATCCTTCGATGAGTCAGCCTACTAGGTTTGGTCCTTTCACACTTTTACAAATACATACTTGACACAACTGGCCTTTGACCTATTTGCGTATGACACTTTGACTCTAAACACAACTTTAACTAATTTACATTTTTACCCATAAACTTTATCCAAACTTGGGTTTAATAATTAGACTAACAGGCCTAACCCTACAATTTAGGATAGGTTTGTTTAGTTTTTAAGAATACTGATTTCAAACCCGACCCGAGTCGGTTCGTGTAGACAATATTCTAAAAAATGTTCAAAAAACGCTCTCAAAAATCCAAAATGGCTTACAAAAGTGCGCATTCTATCCCCGCATTCGGCTCCTCTACAATTTATGACATTGTAAATTTTAAAATATTTAATAAAAGTTCGAAGTTTATTTGTTAAATTTGTAGTTTTTATTAATTTTTTTTTGAACCGGTTGTAACCTGAACCCGAGTCGGTCCAAACCCGACCGACTCCGCATCGGATAGGGTCAGCTTCATTCTACCCTCAAAGCGACCCCGGCCCGAACCGGTTTTTGCCTCAACCCGGTTTTGACCAAGTTTGACCAAACCGACTCGTGTTACAACCCCGTGCGGTTTGGCAAAAAACCCAGTTTGTACACCTCTAATTCCAATGACCTCTTGTATGATTTAAAAGAAAGCCCATCAGTCAGTTTTTTTATTTAATTATTTTTAACAGCAATTTCTAGATTTTCTAAAAAATCATACAAAAAAGCCCATTAGTTTTTCTGTTTTTAACAATTCCTCGATTTTCTACGATAAATACACCACAACCTCTAACATGCATGATTAGAAGCCCCAACCTTTTGGTTGTAGAGTACACCATTTAACCACCAGGATATCCCCTGAACCCGTTAGTTATATGGTCGAACAAGTTTGACTGCAATATTTCAAAATACTAAACGTATTCTAAAGTTACAAATTCAAGTATTAAATGGGGACCATTGTACATAAACCTTTTTTTTCTTTCTTTTTTTTCATTTCTTTTCTTCTCACCTAAAATCATATACAATCAACCTTTTCTTTTTGTTCTTCATTTATAATTACAAAACTAAAAAATTGTTGTATGGGCACCAAAACAATTATAACCATGCAGCAATCGTAAAACCTTTAAAAGTCTAACCCACTTGATTTGTTCAGCTAGCAAACTTGTGCACCAAGGCTAAGTTTCTGGTATAGGAAGCAACAGTCCCTGAAAAAAACATTAAAAGAAAATTGTTCAATGCTCATTGATCAAAAATAGAGTAAAACAAGAGTATAATCATGTCGATTTTCAATTCCAGGTTATCTTTTATTTCTAACGGGTCAAATGTATATGGATGTGTATTCAAGTTTTAAATTGCTTTGTGAAAGAACTAGAATATTATTGTAATAATACAGTTTTTACAATCACATTTAACACAAAATTATTTAAAAGAAATTTATAAAAAGCATGGGAAAAGATATTTCGTCCGTTTCAACCATCACAAAAGATTGCCAGTCTAGACCCGTTACCTGACCCGTCCATTCTCCTTCCTTTTGAAACAAATTATTTAAAACAAGTCAAAGAATTTACCTGGGGATATCGCGATTCTACATTTTTACCGAGTTTTGTTGTTGTCTTGGAAGAAAGTTTTTGAATTGACCACAAAGAAGCGGTTTTTGAGTTAACAGAAGGCAGTGTACGCCAAAGCCATGAATCTGAAGGAGATTTTGGTAAAGGTGGAGGAGCAGGCAACTCTGACCCTGATTTTTGAGAAACTTTAACTTTTTGGTCAACCTTAGGATCGTTGTAGAGACCCGTCTGTGTGATCATTTCTTTATCATGTTTTGAATTATCAGCAACCAAATCGAACCTGAATGGCTCGGTGGGAATATGTGAAATTCCAAAAATATCGACATTGTTTTCCTTGAAGTCATGTTTTAAAGTTTCCACCTTATGTATTGTATCTACATAAAGAGTCTTCTCAATTGTAGGATTTTCAAAGTTTGCTTCTTTTTCAATCTCATAAGCTAGTAATTCCTTGAAGCTAACTAGCCCTTTCTTCTATAGGTTTACTTCCATTTTTTCAGAGACGAGAGAGGTAGACAATTCATTAAGATTATCTGAAATCCCATGACCCTGTTCTAGATTTCGGGAATTTTTCTGGTTGGTATCTTCAGTTGACTCGTGAGGTAAGATGGTTGGGTCGTTTAGGTGCTTGACTAATGATTTGGGCTCATATGCAGCCACTCTAGCATCCTAAATGAAATCCAAGAAGTAAAAGATGTAAAGCTTTGAAGTTATAAGTATCAAAGGTGGCAATTTTAACTTGTTTACTTATAAACGGGTCAATTTGGGTTGTGTTTTATCTCAAACGGGTCAAATCGTGAAGCTTAGCTAAATGGGGAACTTATGCATACAAATTCCTATACCATTTATTCAAACATTTTGATTATTATTGCAATACAGTAATACTGTGTTTTTTGTAATTATAGCTAACACGTTATTTATTTGTGAAAAAAAAAACCAAAATGGACAAAAAAGTGTGTGCGCCGACCCAAGGGACCATTTTGACCAGTCCATAAAAATGACCCGTTTCAGTTTCAATTCATTTTGATCCATTAGCCTACCCACCCATTTTGACATTTATAGAAAACGAATCATAATTCTTTTGTAACGGTAACTAACACGATATTTATTTATGAGAAACCCAAAAATAGACAAAAAAAAAAGTGTGGGCGTATCACCCCAACGGACCATTTTGACCAATCCATAAAAGCGACCCGTTTCAGTTTAAATTCATTTTGACCCAATACAGTATCGACCCATCTTGTCACTTACAGAAAATGAATCATAGTTAACCAAAAACACAGCAAAAGAATCTGAAAAGATATTTACCTGAGAGCTAGCAGATGAGGAGCCAACACAAGTTTTATTAGCAGAAGATATTGGCAATCTAGTAGTTCTCACGCTTAATCCGGGTGTTGCATTTAAAATACCAATAGAACCCCTTAAACAAAAATGGGGAAGCAACCCACAAAATTTATATGACATATTTCCATGTACAGCATAATCAAAATCACTATCATCTTCATTATCATCATCATTAAACTGCAAAAAGTTTGGACCATATGTAAGTTGCGGTTTCTCATTTTCCCTAGATATGTCACCAACACCATCATCATTATCATTATCATTATCATTCCTTGAATGAGATATCTCTTTCTTAGAATCTTTTGATCTTTCAAAAGAGTCTTTCACGGGCCCCTTTTCGACATAGAAACCTTGCGTCATTATATCAGAATCTTGCTTCTTTGGTTTCAAAATCCGACCGGGAGGAAGGTTTGGAACAATAGGAGGTTTATGTTTTTTTGTTTCATGTTTTGGTCTTCCGGGAATCTGTTCCCACACAAAAGGAACAGTTCCCGGATTCCTCAGTGGGCCTGAATGCAATTCGGATTTGTAAGATGGACTTGGAAGTAGAGCAGGAATGGAGCTTTCATTCTTTCTTCTAGAATCCTTTTGCGAATTAGCAGCTGCCGGTGAGAACCGTCTCACAGAAAGAAGCGGCCGGTTGAGGTTTAATCTTTTGTCTCCCATCACAAATCTTCAATGAGCTCTGCATACACCATTATATTATCATCCATCAACAACATGACTACATTTTGGTGTAAATCATGGCTAAAAGAGTTAACACCACAACATGATTAAAAGAATCCCCATGTAAATCATGATTGATACCCTAAACGGACATTTAGTGGTTAAGTGGTGTATCCTATAACCAAAAGGTTAGGGTTCAAATCTACATGCTACATGTTGTTAGGAATTGCTGTTAGAAAAATGTAATTATTGATTATAACTTCAAATTGACAATAAGTATTTCAAATAAAAAAAAGCACATTTAACCAATTAAAAGAGTATCATAACCAACTCATCAGGACAGATAATCATATCATTTAAGCCCTAACCAACAAACATCATTTCAAAGATATTGATCTTCCTACTGTTAGAACCAAATAAATACCTATTTACAGCATATATGATTCATAAACCCTGGTCTTCTAATTTGATTAAACTATCTGAGAAAAGTATGAAATAAATCAAGCATAAAACATACTTGCTAAAACGAAGGAATAAACTTGATTGATGATGAAGAGAAGGAAAAGAATAAACGAAAGCGTACGTTTGTTCGTGGTGGTTGTTCTTGTATTGGATTGCTTTCCGTTATCAACACAATCTGTGAATGGAATCTGAGCTAACTATTTGCAAAAGTTTCAAAGATTGAAATATAAAAATGGTATTTTATTATTATTATTATTATAAGCATCGATACGATACGTTTCGTTGTTTGGGGTTGGGAGCAATGTTTTCAGAACCAGACCGGACGTTGAACCGGTCTTCTTACCGGTCGGACCGGTCCGACCGGTCGGACCGGATTTAAGAACTGGGCGACGTCATAAATATTATAAAAATATATCAGTCTAAATAGCTTTTAATCCTTTCAAAAACCACCAACAAGTCAATTTCAATAATTTTAAACTAACAATTACCTACGAAATAAGAAGCCAAGAGACTTAAAAAAGATTAAAAAAAAATAAAATAAAAAATAGTCAAGCGGTTCAACCGGTCCGACCACCCGGTTTCCGGTCCGACCGCCAGTTCAACCGGTCCGATCACCGGTTCGCTGCAGAAACGGTTCAACACATGTAACCGGACCGGTCAGACCACCGGTTCCCGATCCGACCGGTCCGTCCGGTCCGGGTTTCAAAACATTGGTTGGGAGTATTTTTATTTTAGTGGAGAAGTGATTGGATTTGACTAGCCACCCTGGTCAAGGTTTTCAGGTCATTGATTGTGATTGAGTATGAGAGAGAGAGAGAGAGAGAGAGAGAATTTGTTTGTTATAATTGCACATCTCTCTCCCCTTCTTTATCAACGCAACCATTGCTACCACAAATGCCCCTAAACATTGATGGCCATTTTCATGAAACTACATGTATATAATTTTATTAGCTTACAACTTGTATTTACATATGAATGAAAAATATTAATATATATAAATTTTTAAATCTTTATTTATATGTATTTTATATATAAATTCTTAAATCTTTATTTATATATAATTTATAGGTGAAAATATATTACATGTACTAAAAATAGAAAATAAAATTCAAAATATATAAAAATTAATATATAATTGGGTTTTGAAAATAAGTTAATTATTATTTAATTTAATTTGACTTGCATTTACTATTTGATTGAAAAAAAAAGTTACAAAATTAGATATCAAAGTTTCTTATAATAAGTGATAATTTAAAATAAATATGTTTTATTAGTATAATTAGTATTTTCTTTAAAAATATATTACTATTAAAAGATAGAAGTGTATTTAATAAAAGAGAGAGGCGAGAAGAAATAATTATAAGAATGAATATGGAGGCGACACGTGAAATGAAAAAACTTTTATTTATTATATATTATAGATTTTTAATGGCAACACCTATACTCATCTAAACTACTTTTAATTCTACTTTACAGTTTATGATATAACTTGAACCCTTAACCTCAAAAGGATGGGGTATCATTTAACACAACAATATACCATTGGATTAAATACCCTTTAATATAAATAAAAATATACATTTATCAACTTACAAGCAATATTTTTAATAAATTTTTTTATTAATTGGACACTTAGTTTAAATATAATTTAGGGAAAACTTCACCAAATAGTAACCAAGTTTCCCAAGTGTTTCATTTAAGTCACAGAAAGTTTTTTTGTCCTTCTAAAGTCACTCAACTTTCATCAAGTGTTCCAATCCTATTTAATATTTTTATAAATGTTTAAACTTTTTAAAATTGAATGAAACAAATGAAATATATATGAATATTAGTTACCAATAAGTGAAGTTTTTATTCCAATTAACTTAAAATTGGAGGTAATAGTGAAGAAAAAAAATTCACCAAATAATAAACAATTTTTAAAATTGTTATATTTAAGTCCAATTGAAAAAACATAATTGCTAAATTGTAAACAAGATTTATATATGTTTCATTTATCTTATTCAATTTTAAAAAATTTAAACATTTATAAAAATATTATATAGGATTGGAACACTTAGTGAAAGTTGAGTGACTTTAGAGGGACATGTTGAAGCACTTTCCTGTGACAAACACTCTGGATAGATAGAGTCTTAGTCTTAGGTTGTTTTGTCTTGTTTGTAATTGTCTTTGTATGTAAAAGTTTTTATGTATTAGTTTATCGAGTTGTATTTACTTTTATATATTGAATGTTGCAGATTTCTCCAAGTGTTTTGCACACTTGTAAGTGCGCAGGAGAAAGCTCCTACGTACTTGGCAAGTACGCAAGAGTAACTTTGCGTACTTGCTAAGTACGCAAGAGCATTTTGCCCTGCGCACTTGCTAAGTGCGCAGGCATCAGGTCTTGTATAAATAGGATAGGTTGATAGAAGTTAAGTACGCAGGCTTTAGTGCAAATACGCAGATTGTAATCTCAGTGTTTTTCTCTGTAACCTTCACGTGTTTATAATACAAAGAACGTTTAAAGTGTTTTCTCTTGTCGGTTTACTTTGTTTAGCTAGACTCTCCGCCTAGTCACGGGCATTCCGCACTCGGTCCGACTAGTAGACCCACTTGCATGTGACGATCCGCCACACCCGAAGGACCTACAAGTGGTATCAGAGCATTTGCTCCTGATTTCGAGTGTTGTGAGTGAGTTTGGAGAGTTTTTACAAGCAAAAAGAGTTATTTTTGTTGATTTTTGTGATAAAATAGGGGTAGCTCTTGAGCACTATTTTAGAAGCAAAAATCACTCAAAAACTGATTTTTGTTGTGTATTTGAGTGTTTTGAACATCAAAGGTTGGTTAGAAACAAGTTTTGACCATTTGGCTCATTTGCATTGATCATCAGACGAATTTTTACTATCTCCGGCAACTTTCAGGTGACCGGAAAAGTTTGGTGAGAGTTGCTGAAAAGGTATCTTGCGTACTTACCATTTCTGGCAAAAAGTACAGTTTTGTGTGTACTTACTAAATACGCAAGACTTATCTCCTGCGTACTTACAAGTGCGCAAGACTGAACTTGTGTGAACTTAAGCTATATCATGCGTACTTACATTTAATCCTGCGTACTTACTAGTACGCAAGAGGAAATCTAAATACGCAGGACCATTTCTCAAGTGCGCAAGGCCAAGATCAAGTGCGCAACTGTGTCTGACTTTTCTGAAATTTGACTAAGTGTTCACTATGTCGAATCTTCAGAATGTTGGAAACCTATTAAATTATGATAATGAGATCGGTACACCACAGAAACCACCAAAGTTGCTGAACGTGAACGATTATTCTAATTGGAAAGCACGTTTTGAGCACTACATCTCTTATACCGACTCATCGCTATGGATACCAATCCTTGAGGGATATAAGCATCCCACACACATCTATCTTGATGAAGCCATGCCCAAACCTATCTCTAAGCTTACTGACGAAGAAAAGAAAGCTTATGATCGTGAAAAGAAGGCACTTGGTTCGATCACTATGGCATTAACTCGAGAATTGTTCCACAGTTTCTGAGGTTATGACAATTCCAAGGATCTTTGGAAAGCTTTACAGAAAAGATTCGAAGGAAATAGTGACATCAAGAAGAGTAAGAGGGATCTTCTCAGGAAGCAGTATGAGTGCTTCAGATACTTAGAGAACGAATCTTTAGATGACCTCATCTCTAGATTCTATCATTTACAGACTGAGTTGAAGGCTTTTGAACTCAGGTATCCAGATGAAGAGATGGTGGAAAAGTTTTTGGATGCTTTACCACCCAAATTTGAGATGTACACAACCCTGATGAGGGAAAATCCTAAATTCTATGAGTTGATAGTAGAGGAGGCAATAGGAAAGGTTCAAGCTCATGACATGAACCTAAGAAGAAAGGAGAGCTCTAGAAGACCCTAGATACAAGACCCTTCTATGTATCATGGGACGACTTCTACATCTAAGTCATCGGGATCTGGAATTGCCCTCTTCACTGGAAACCCTACTGAAGAAGACCACTCAGCTGGTTGTGGCGGTCATGCATGCTATGCATCTGGATCAGGGTTGGGGTCTCGTCATTAACATACCTCAAGAAATCCTCCTGCTGCGTCTTCAGCTAACCAATCAACTATAGCCAGAATAGCTGAAGATCATGTAGCACTATTCTCATCTTGTATGCTTGCGTATGAGAATTTCATAGGTGGCAAGCTTACTGATCCAGAGACGATTGAAGAAGATTTTAATCAAGTGGATCCTGATGACATGGAGGACATGGATATTCAATGGAATATGGCCATGCTATTGAGGAGAGCCAAGCGTTTCCTGAACAGAACAGGAAGAAAGTTTATTGGCGGGCATCCTAATGCCAAGGTCGGGTTTGACAAATCCAAGGCCAAATGCTACAAGTGTCTGAACTTTGGACACTTTGCTCGTGAGTGTCAGAAAGACAGAGCACCTGCCTCTGGTTTTACCTGACCCAGCCAAGGAAACAGCCATGGACACAACAATCCAAACCACCACAATCAAAGCCAAGGTGGAACGTCCAATGCACTGGTAGCACAACAGGACGACAGCTTTGACTGGGGTGTTCATCTTGAGGATGCCATCATCGCACAAACCCAGGTTGGTCTCATGGCTGAGATCATGGAGATGATGGAAGCAGAGAAAAGGGAAGCTTCTGTAGCTGATAAAGAGGAGGTGAAGGAAGCTGAAGAAAGGAAGCTTTTGTAGCTGATGAAGAGGAATCAACCACTGCTGTTGCTCTCATGGCCATTGGAGAAGCAACAAGTTCATCGTCTGAGGTAGATTCTAACCCTTTCTCTGTTATTTCATGTTCTAAAATGTCTAGGGCTAAAACTAGAAAATTCTAGGCTCCAAGACAAATCGAACCCCTAAGTATGGCAACTCTAAACTATAAAGAAAATGAAAAACGTTTTAAAGATTCCATTGAAACGTTGAAAAAAGAAAATTGTGAATATTCCTTAAAAATAAGTGATAAACAACTTCACTTAGATGTTGCATACAAAGGGTTAGAAAAACGGAACAATGAAATCAACAAACTACAAAATGAGATCTTGCAGTTAAAATGTGCTAATGAGAAGTTGAAAAACTCTCATTTTGTGGTGGAACACTACGAATCTGTACTGAGACAAATGAATGGGTTAGGGCTGGGTACTAATGCCATTCCTCCGCCAGTAAGCGGGAAGTTTGTCAATAGTTTAATAGACATTGATCTCACTTGTCTAGATGAGTCCTCTGATAAGGATGATTCCCTTAACAAGGATGAATCCTCAAGTAAGGCTAACTCCACATCTAGTGAGGAGTTCGTTATTGCTTCTGAAGATGGGTCGGTTAACTCTTGCCCTGAAGGAGTAGTATCTGAGGAGTTGTTGATTGAACAAAAGGTAAAGAAAAACGTTATCACTAATGGTGATAATTGCATTTTAACTGAACCCGATATCATTGAAACAAATGATAATCTAAAGGTAATGCTTTATGGGGGGTATAAAAGTCTTAACCAAGCAAAGAAAGAAGCTTTTTCAGCTCATTATGGGCTTGGATATAAAGAAAATTTGGAAAAATATTATACTCACAAAAACCAAACTGTTAAGGTTCAGACTAATGTTCATAAACCAACTCCTCCTTCTCATAATGCTGAGTTATCTAAGGCCAGATCTAATGAGCCTTACCGGAGAACTTAAGTAGACAAGAGGAATTGTTTTCACTGTGGCTTGGCTGGTCACATTTTTGTGAACTGTCCTTCAAAGAACCCAGGGAAACGGCATGTTGTTCACAACCAGTTGTTATCCCTAAGTCGCCATCAGTGATCCCTCCCAAATGTCCAAAGCAAAATGTGGTGAAACCACCAGTCAAACCGATGGTAAAGCCTAAGATCAAATCTGAAGCTAAACCATCTGTTTCAAGAAAGGTAACGCAACCTGCTGTACCTCATGTATCTACCTCTGGTAGTACACATACTGGTGAGAAACCTGTGGCAAGACTCTCAAAGCCATAGAGAAGAAGAAGGAACAAAAGGTTGAGAAAGCTGGAACAACTGATTTCAGTTTAATCAGGTGAAGCTTCCACAAGTTCACCTGCTGTTGTTGAACCAAAGTCTCCTATTCCAGTTAAGAAATAGAAGAGATCCTGGACTGCCAAATCCAAAACCTCTCAATCTCCTAGTTCTAATTCTTTAAAAGATTCATCTGTTTTGAACAGTCATCACGACTGTGAGTTAAAGGAAGTAGTTTATTTTGAGAAGGATGGACGACCCAAGACCACAATGGCTTGGGTCTCCAAATCTAACTAATTCTTTTGTTACTCGTGCAGGGACGTCCGAAGGGTACTGTCTCTAACCGCTGGTATGTAGATAGTGGATGCTCCCGGCACATGACAGGAAACATGGCCCTGCTTCAAGAAGTTAAACCATTTAGAGGCGGCTATGTGGCCTTTTCCGGAGAAAAAGGCGGCAATATCACGTGTCAAGGCGTGGTTTCGAACGGTTGTGTCAGCTTTGACAATGTCAACTTTTTCGAGCAGCTGAAGCATAACCTGTTGAGTGTCTCCCAAATGTGTGACAAGGAGTACTCGGTGATGTTTGACAAGTCAGAATGCCTGATTCTCAAACCTGGTTTTGAAGTTCCCGAAGATTGGATCCTGATGAGAGCGCCAAGAACAAACGACACCTATCAGATCGATATGAGCGTGGCAACAACCACCTCAACAGTTGCTACTTGCTTGCTTACAAAAGCGACAGAGCTAGACTCCATCTTGTGGCATAGGAAACTCGGACATATTTCGTATCGTAAAATGAACCATCTTGTCCGAAACGGTTTGGTAACCGGGGTTCCTAAGCTGAGGTTTACCATTGTAGATGACTGTATGCCTTGTAAAAAGGGCAAACAGCAACGGAAGTGTCACAAGCCCAAGCTCCAAAACTCTATTGATACCCCTTTGGAGCTATTACACATGGATCTGTTTGGCCCCATAAGTATCAGGAGTATTGGAGGTAAGTCGTTCTGTCTAGTTGTAACTGATGATTTCTCACGTTTTTCTTGGGTGCATTTTTTAGGTACTAAAGACGAGACTGCTGATATTCTTCAATACTTGATCCTGAGCTTGGAATCTCTTTGCAAGCTGAAAGTTAGAAGGATAAGGAGCGACAACGGAACTGAGTTCAAGAATAATTTGATGGAGCTTTTCTGTCTCAAGAAAGGGATCCGTCACGAATTCAGCGCGCCGTACACGCCTCGGCAGAATGGAGTTGTTGAACGGAAGAACAGAACACTCATTGAGACTGCAAGGACTATGCTGTCGGATGCAAAGCTTCCAGTCACTTTCTGGGCAGAAGCCGTTAATACAGCTTGTCACGTCTAAAACAGAGTTCTGGTTGTGAAAAGGCACAATAAGACTTGTTACGAGTTGATCAACAATCGACTTCTCAATCTTGATTACCTAGTTCCTTTTGGTAGTCCCTGTTCCTTGTTGCTACAGTACAAAGACCGCTAGTCTAAGTTTCATGGAAAAGCGGTGGAAGGCATCTTCTTAGGATACGTTGCCAACTCGCCTTGCAAGAGAGTGTACAACATAGGAACTCGTACTGTCGAGGAATGGTTTGAAGTGGACTGCAGTAAACACAGCATTCCACCCGAACCAACAGGTCTAGCTTGGGGTTTTGATTATGATGCGCTATTCAAGTCATTCAATCTTCCTGATCTATCCGCAGTTGACGCCGCAAATGTTTATGAATTATTGGGTGGTGACAATGACTCCAGCTTCTCTACTCGTGCTACTGTACCGATTGTAACTCCTGATTCCAATGCTGCATCTGCATCTGGAACTCATGACAGTGATAACAGTGAAGATGTTCATGTTGATGGAGATGACGCTCCAGCTAATCCTAACCCAACTGTAGGAAATGAAGCTCCAGCTGATCTAATTAACATTGAATCTTCTTCCTCTGGAACACAGGAAATGGGGGGAGTTAAGCACGAATCTTGATCCAGAAATTCAGGAACCGATTGTATCGGAGACGAGAGTGCATAGGAATCATCCAATCGACAAAATTATTGGTGATCCTTATGCCGGTGTTCAGACTCGTCATCGAACCATCACTGAGAACACCAGTCTTTACACAGAGATACTTAACACTGGTGTCATGGAAACATGTATGCATGTTGCATTCGTGTCCCAGTTAGAGCCAAAGAATGTGAAGGAGGCTTTCACTGACAACTGCTGGATTGAGGCGATGCAAGATGAATTGTCTCAATTCAAAAAGTTGCACGTGTGGGATTTGGTTGACTTGCCAAAAGGCTTTCAGCCAATTGGAACCAGATGGGTGTTCAAATGCAAGACGGTTGATCGTCATGTTGTTGTGAAGAACAAACCAAGGTTGGTTGTTAAGGGTTTTTACCAGCAAGAGGGCTTGGATTACACGGAAGTATATGCCCCAATTGCTAGAATTGAAGCCATTCGACTGTTCTTGGCTTATGCCACATATGTCGGCTTCAAGGTCTATCAACTTGATGTGAAGAGTGCTTTCCTTTATGGTAAAGTTCATGAAGAGGTCTATGTCACTCAACCTCCCGGTTTTGAAGATCCGCATAATATCAACAAAGTGTATAAGCTCGAAAAAGCACTTTATGGTCTTCATCAAGCACCGCGGGCATGGTATGAGACATTATCTAAGCATTTACTGTCTAATGGTTTCGACCGTGGACATATTAACTCGACTCTCTTCATTAGAAAATCAGGAGGTGACATTCTTTTTGTATAAGTATACGTCGACGACATTATCTTTGGATCTACCAATGAAAGGATGTGTAGGGAATTCGAGCAGGTGATGAAGTCCAAGTTTGAAATGAGTAATATGGGTGAATTGTCGTTCTTTCTGGGTCTGCAAGTCAGTCAAAGAGAGGATGACATTTATCTACATCAAACTAAGTATGTGCATGACATCTTGTCAAAATAAAAGATGAATGATAGCAGTACTTATGCACACCTATCCCAGTCAATCATGGTCTGCATCCTGACAAAGATGGAAAGGATGTAGATAGCAGGTTGTACCGTGGGATGATCGGATCACTTATGTATCTCACAGCTTCAAGACCCGATATAATGTTTGCTGTGTGCTTGTGCTCAAGGTTTCAGTCTCAACCGAAGGAGTCACATATGATAGCCGTGAAGAGGATTTTCAGATATCTGAAAGGGAAACCCCGATTAGGTCTTTGGTACTCTAAGCAGCAATCATTCGACTTCAAAGCCTACACTGATTCAGATTACGGCGGCTGTAACCTTGACAGAAAGTTAACTTCTGGTGGATGTCAATTCTTAGGAGACAGACTGGTCTCCTGGCAGTGTAAGAAGCAGTCAACGGTTTCTGTCTCAACTTGTGAAGCAGAATACATTGATGCAGCGAGCGGTTGTTCTCAGATATTGTGGATTCAGCAACAATTGAGAGACTACGGCTTAAACTTCACTGGAACTCCTCTATTCATTGACAACAATGCCACCATGTCCATCACAAATAACCCGGTGAAACACTCCAAAACTAAACATATAGAGATTCGCCATCATTTCATCTGTGATTGTGCTGAAAAGCATTTAATTGAACTTGTAAAAGTTTACACGGATGACAATCTTGCTGACCTTTTCACAAAGGCATTTGATCGATCCCATTTTGAGCATCTTGTCAACTTGATAGGAATGTTCAATCCTGAGTGAAAATTAATTTTTCGTAAATCAATTCAATTCATGGAAGTTAAATTTTATTTCTTTTTAAATTTTTTGTATAGTTCTTTTAAGTTTCAAAATATTTTACAAAAAAACAAAAACAAATTAGAAAATGGATAAAATTTCAAAGTTAACTTGAGAAAAGAGGAAATGATAGTACATCAGAAATGATCTAAACGTCACAGACTGCTCATATGGGAAATGATTGCGTCATGCTTACTTAACTGTATAACTTATTATGTTTTTAATCTGCTTATTTACAAGTAATTTAAATTGTCAGTAGGCTGTATGCGTCTTTGAATCACTAGTAGTGTGGAAACTAAATCTAAATTACAACTGTGATTTGAACCAATGTTTGCAAGAGTGTGTGCATAAAAGAATAGAAAAGATCATTATCAGATATAGGATGTTAGATTTTTGCAATAATTTTCTTTTGAGGTCAGTTTCGGGTTATGTCGTTAGCACAATTAATGCGGTTCATCTCACTGCCCATACTCACAAGTATGCAAGGAGAGATTGAATCAAGACATGTCTCTACATTAACCGTTGAGCATGTATTCACCCTTGAATCACTCCTGATTCATTGAAATCAAATCCAGATAAAAGTTGGATCCCCTTACCTTAAAACTCAAACACCATATATATTATCCTGAATCATCATACCGATATTCAATGAAGAAAATCAAATGAAACCAAGACAAATGAATCACTCGATTATGAATCTTATGATTCCTGATAATCTTTATGGATTCTGCTTGATTTTTCCTGTGCTAATAGATGTAACTTCATTCTGAAAATTTAGAAAATCAGTGGAAAAATCTTAGATGCCTTGAGATAATGCAATTTACATTATTGTAGCATATCAGTGGGGTACACGTTGTATATCTTATAATTAATACCTTAATACACAAGAACGTGATACAAAGATGCTTATAGTTTCAAATCTTATAATATTGTCAACTTGAATTACTAGTTTATGTGCTTATTACGTATGAATAAATAGTAATCCATGACATGATCCCATATTTTTTTATGTTTATATTGTATCGTTTTTGCTAAAAGATAGCCTGATATGATCCTCTGCTCGTGTCTTTGATCAAAAATAGTTTGTGTGAATTCTTGTATATTTTATTAGAAAAGATCAAAAAATTGTCAACTTGAATTACTTGTTTATGTGCTTATTACGTATGAATAAATAGTAATCCATGACATAATCCCATATTCTTTGATGTTTATATTGTATCGTTTTTGCTAAAAGATAGCCTGATATGATCCTCTGCTCGTGTCTTTGATCAAAAATAGTTTGTGTGAATTCTTGTATATTTTATTAGAAAAGATCAAAAAGATTTTAAGTTTATGCATAGTTCAATTTTATTCAGAAAAGCTAAAAATATTTGTGTTTAACCTTCCTGAATTGTATTTGAATCCTCCTGATTGAATATTTTTATCTTGTTCGTTATTTGACTTGAAATACTTCATAAACTCTGAGTTTAAAATTTGCGCACTTAAGGGTTGTGCGTACTTGTCAAGTTCGCACGAAGTAAGCCTTGCGTACTTAACAAGTACGCAAGAGTTAAAGCTTGCGCACTTGTAAATGCGCAAGAGTTAACTCGTGCGCACTTAACAAGTACGCACGACTGATTAGTGAAGGGTATAAAAGTGGGACTTAGAAAATTTTCTCAGTTTCATCACATTCAAACCGATAGTTTCCCTCTACAAATTTTTACTCAAAACCGAGTGTTCCTAAACCATCTTTTCGTCCCGTCTCTAGTTTCATCATCTCATTACATCGATTTGGTGAGAATTTAGGCTAATTCCATCAGTAATTTCGTGAAATTTGGACCGATTCTCGACTTAAAAAAAAATTTAGGTTTATTCTTGAATTTTTGGGTAAAATTGGGGTTGTTTTCGTAATTTCTTATCACTAATACTGGATTAGAAAACTTAATCGACTCTCATTCATCCCTTTTGGTCCTCGGTTTTGATCCGTCGGTTGAATATGAATCGACAAGTGGGTCGGGCGACTTTTTAGGTCAAACTTGGTCATGTGTAGGTAGTTTGTGGTGTTGATACTGGTCCCATAGGTTAGAATCATTGATTCCGACCTAGTGGCGACCTATTCGACCCGCTTTTTGAACGATCAGTCAATTTTTCAATATTCTGGAATTTTTGTCAAGTGGTGTTCTTGCGCACTTAGCAAGTACGCAAGAAGTACTTCTTGCGTACTTGTTAAGTACGCAAGAGGAAAAGACTGCGCACTTAGCAAGTGTGCAGGACCAACACTTGGGAAAAATTCTAAGTCTGAAAATTCTGTTCAAAGAGTAACTACTATACTGAGTCATGTTTGTTCATTTCCAATGATACGTGTTGTTCTGATTATGTTTTCTGTGTGTTTTTGCGGATTATGGCTCGAGCATTTACTAACGAATTCAACCTGTTAGCTAACACTTAACCCGATTGGAAAGGTGCAGCATTGCAATATAGGGAGATAGTTGACTTCTTGAACCGCTCAAGAATCAGCTATGCGATCTCGGCTGACCCGACCGTGTCAAGACCTTACTTGGAACAATTTTGGGAGACGGCGGAACACGACTGCACGGTATCCCCCAATGTCATAAGGGCTACCGTTACTGGTCAGGCTATCGCTTTTTCTGAAGACACCATAAGAAGGGTCCTGCAGTTCAGAGACCTTGCTACCGACCCGACAGCCTATCCAGACTACTAAGTGGATGGGTGTTGGAGGCAAAGAATGGGATACGTCGGCGCGAGGGACTATGCTTCATACAAAAAGATGTGGGTACTAGACCAATGGCGGTATTTCGCCCAGGTCATGATCGTGTGCATCTTGTCAAGGAAAGCTGGTAAAGATGCCATGGGTCATGACCTTGCAGCAGCCATGGTGGGCTTGTCTCTTAATAGAGGCTACAACTTCTCTCGCTACATTTTCAAGGCCATCAATGACCAGATCAACACAGCAGAGAAGTTTAGATTCTTATTGTACCCTAGGTTTGTGAAACTCTTGATAGATGACACGTTGCCAAACCTTCCTGCTATAGGGGAGAGACTGCAAGTCAAGAGGGTGGACAAGAGAGTATTCACTCAATTCTTAAAGCCAGGCAGCGTAGATGTCACACCCCCAAATTTATTTACTTATTAAATAAATACAGGTTGCAACGATTGGTTCATTACACGATAGCGAAAGCTGTAATAGTGATTTCTAAGACTTGATTACATATACAATTACTAAAACTAAGTAATACTATGATCTAAGTTCTTCTAGATCAACGATAGACTTGAGACTTGATATTCTACGTCCTTCCAGCTACTAGGAATTGATCCAACATAGCTAGCCTATTCCAATCGCGCCATGGCTAAAGGTTACCTGAGAAACATACTTGAAAGTGTCAACACAAAGGCTGGTGAGTTCACATAGTTAGTTATATCAGAGTTTATAGTTTTTCCCGAAATCATGTATATGACTTTACCGTCATAAAACTAAGTAGTTTTCCCCGAAAAACTATATATGACTTAACCGTCATAATTAATACGTAGTTTTCATTTGAAAACATTACCATGACTTAACCGTCATAAAATATGTAGTTTTCCTTTGAAAACATTACCATGACTTAACCGTCATAAAATATGTAGTTTTCCTTTGAAAACATTACCATGACTTAACCGTCATAAAATATGTAGTTTTTCTTTGAAAACATTACCATGACTTAACCGTCATAAATCCAATGTTTAAACATGATCATTTTAACCTGATCAAAACTCTTTGTATAAACCTGATCACTTTAACCTGATCAGAACCCTTTGTTTAAACCTGATCACTTTAGCCTGATCAAAACCCTTTGTTTAAACCTGATCACTTTAACCTGATCAGCACTCTTTTGTTTAAACCTGATCACTTTAACCTGATCAGCACCTTTTGTTTAAACCTGATCAAAACTCTTTTATATGTATTACCAATGAATCTGAATACTAATCCGATCTATTGACCCCATTTGTAAACTTGCAAGGAATACAAAATAGTATGTAATGTACGAGACCGTAACCAAACCCCAACATTCTGTACCTCCCCCCGCCTTTCTGCGAGTAAGACAATATGCGGTCATTCGACCATTTGGACCCCTGGTTAGCGCGACTAACCATGATCGGAGGCGTCACCCCCAATAGTACTATCCATATAATCCCGGGCTAAAATAGCTAATGGTTACTAACTTATTCAGAGGACTTTAAGGGCTTTACTTTTCCCTCAATACACACATACGGTCAGATCATTAGTTCATTCATTTACATACAAAAGTCTTTTACAAGTATGTTTCCACCCCAAATCATTTCAAAAACTTTAGAAAAAAAGGGGATTAGTGAAACTCACAAGAAGTTAAACCAGAATGTTCATATTGTCAAACGTATAAGCAATGTAATTCATGTTTTCAAAACATAACAAGTAAGTATGTTTCTCCCCTGATGTTTACAAAACAGTAAAGAGTTAAAAGGGTAATTCTCCTTGAGTTTGTGTATGCTTGCAATGATAATTGTTCTAGTCAAACTTGACTATTCGTACCCTAATTACAAAAAGGGTAATTCGTGTTATGATCGAATGTCTCATATGAAAATTGTTCACCGACTTAGCAAATCTTATTGCTTTTGTTTAAATATATTTTTAGTTTTTCAACACTTGTTTCGTTATAAAATAGTTCTAAGTTACTGCCCCATAGGACTGATGAACAGGTATCGAAACTTTCTTAGTTTCGATTGAACAGAACAGATGTCGAAACTTCCTAGTTTCGATTGAGCAAAACAGGTATCGAAACTACCTAGTTTCGATTAAGTAATAGGTATCGAAACTACCTAGTTTCGATTGAGTAATAGGTATCGAAACTACCTAGTTTCGATTGAACAACAGGTATCGAAACTACCTTGTTTCGATTGAGTAAACAGGTATCGAAACTATAGTTTCGATTACTGAAATTTTGATTTGACAGAATCAGTTTCAAAACTTTATTCATACATATACGCATATATTCATGTTTTAATCTTGAATTCGACACACTTTTCTGGTTATTTTTCTTACATTCGAGTAAACTGTTTGTTTAGCTACGGTTTTAAAGAAGGTAATATGAAATATAAATTTGAAAAGGATAAGAATTTTTACCACTAGACAAGCTAAACACTAAAATGAGTAGATTAATGAAACTTGAATGCTTTGAAGATACTCCAAGATCACTTGTAGCTCTTGAAAGCTTGCAACCTTCTCTTGATTCTTCACTAAGTTTGCCTTAAACCTTGTAAAGGCATGAGGGTGATTATGCTAGTATTGTTTTCGTGAGGCAAAAAGAGAAGAAAGCAGTGAAGGAATTGTTGTGGCCGTAGGAAGGTAGGAGAAAAAGAAAGAAAATTGTGGTTGTTGTGGAGCCGTGAGAAAGAACAAGAATAGATGGTTTGATTGCTTGACTTCTTTCTGCATGAATGGTGAAAGATTGTATATATGTCCTTATCTAATATAGAAAGGAAGTAAGGAATGGGATGGTAGTGTGTTATCGCATACAAAATCAAGTGGTGTGGAAATTTGAATGTGGGGTGGACCCACAATTCCATTTTGCCGAGAGAATTGCAGGGGGTGGAAGACTTATGCCAAATGTTATTTAAAATCTAAGTGTTGGTTAGATAGATTTTTAGATGGTGTCAACCCGGTAGGTGATCCCGTGATTTAATACCCGGTGTAGAATTTTTAACGGTCAATTATTTTATATATATTTGTGTTGTTTGCCTAGTCTCAATAGTTTACTAGTTAAACCCGACTTAGTTATTATTTTAACCATAATATATATGTATACACATAAAAATAACTTAAGACCGCGTCATATACATTTTTATGTCACTTTTAAAGTTTAATCACCAATATTTATGTTTTTACATTAAAGTGTGTCTCTAGGCTTTACTGGAATAAAATTCTTGTTAATCACCAACGACCATACCTTGCGGGTTATAATTGCTTATTTCCTAGTAATTCTTAAAAATTACTAAATATAACACTTGTCCCTTTGCTAGACTCCTGACAATTACTATGTCAAAGATAATATTCCAAGAAATATAAAATAGGAATATGCAAATAGGACTATGGGTATTGACCTGGACTACTGGGTGTCACATTCTCCCCATGTTAAAGGGAATTTCGTCCCGAAATTCAGTTGATGTTATCTTGAATTGGTATTTTCGTGAACAAGGTCCGCTACTCGATTTTTCATTTGATCTTCTTGTTCCCTTGTATCCTTAGGGTCACGCTTCGAGTTCTAACGTACCTTAACCAATTCAATACGGTTATCCCCTGTTCCTCGACTTTTTAGTCAGTGATTTCATTAGGTTCCTTAACAGGGTGTAGGTTGTCACCTGTGTGAATCTCACCAGACGGTGTGATTAACGTTTCGTCTAATAAATATTTCTTGAGATATGACACATGAAATGTATTATGTACACTACTTAGTCCCCGTGACAACTTAAGCTTGTAGGCTACAAGACCAACTCTAGCCCGTACTTCAAACGATTACCATTAACTATGGTTATGTTTGCTGCAGTTGCCACACCTGGAAACTCCTTTCCAATGTCAGACCTTTAACAAGGCTTGGTATCCAATTTGGAATTCTAATGGCTTTCGTCTGTTGCTAGCACAACTCTCTTTCTTCCGCCTTGAGTGGCTTTCAGACGATCTTTGATTTCGACGATCTTGTCAATGGTTTCCTAGCCAATATCAGGACCAGTCAAATGTTTTTCGCCAACCTCTACCCAACATAGTGATGAACGACACTTACAACTATACAAAGCCTCAACGGAGCGGCTTTAATGCTGGTATGGTAGTTGTTATTATATGAAAACTCAGCCAACGGCAATGAGTACCCCTATTTCCTCTGAAATCGATTACACACGCACGGAGCACATCTTTTAATGTTTGGATGGTCCTTTTACCTTAACCGTTCATCTGGGGATGATATGCAGTGCTCATGTCAAGGTGTGTGCCCAAGGCTTCTTGTACAGACTGCCAGATTCTTGACATGAATCGTATGTCCCTATTAGAGGAAATGGAAACTGGCATACCATGCCTAGCCTCAATTTCCTTAATATTTAGCCTCGCACGCTTCTTACTTTTTTCTGTCTCCTTTATTGGTAGGGAGTGAGCGGATTTCGTCAAACGACTGACGATTACCCATATAGTATCATAGCCGCTAGGTGTTCTGGGTAGATTTGTAATGAAATCTATGGAATTCTCCTCCCATTTCCATTGAGGAATCTGCGGTTTTTGTGTTCACTCAGGTGATTCCTAACATTCTACTTTTACTGTCGGGTATCTCCCAACATAGATAGCAATTTCTTCTTTCATGTTTCGCCACATAATGGTGTTCCTCGGGATCCTTATACATTTTATTCGATTCTGGATGAACGGAGTACTTGGGCTTATAGACTTCATCCATAACCTCCCACATAGGCTACCGACACCTGGTACTCAAATTCTATCTGTATCATCCAACTTAGGCTTCATTGTTTGATTCCATTTACTGGGTAGTCGGTAATCGAAAGCAAAGCGAATACTTCTCCGACTAACGATATTGAACGTGCAAGGACCCCTTTATTTGATTACCATAAATATGGTAGGGTTATGTGATGCTCATTCCTGGTAATGAAAGGAATGGTGCCTGCGAATCTTGAGCGTATGTTGACACATACCCTCTATTCGTCTACGCACTTTGTCACAAAAGCAGATCTCTATAGATCTTAGGAAAGAATTACTCGATGAGGTGTCTAGGTTTTAGTTGAATACTGGGTAGTAATGACACAGTACGGAAATGAAACTTTATGTTTGTCCCTCTTATGCTTTTCGAAAGCATTTTCTCGGACTAAGACTTTTCTCTTATTTCAGGTTTCATGTTTTCTAGGATTTTCCTCTCCATGTGCCTTCATAGAGCTAGGAATTAATGTTCCTTGGGAGCTCTTATTTGCGAACTTCGAGTCTAATCACCACTTTACCCCTTTGCTTGCACTACCTTTTGAGGCAGACTAGCCTTTGGGTTGTAGCGTCCTGATATGTAAACTAATGTCTCGACTACCATACCTTCAAAGTATGTAAGCCATACGAAGTTCGATGTTTGTTTGGAATATTCACATTCCGTCTAGCTGAGGGAATGAATAGTAATACTGTGGGAATGGTCTCATCGAATTAGTGCTTTCCCCAAAATGGGCTATTGGTTTGTCAACCCATTAAGTTGGCTGAGATGTTTTAGGAGTTTTACAAATGCCATCTTGTAGTCATTCAGTGTGTCTGCACTTCCTTAGGGTTTGAATGGTGCTTTGGTGACTTACTGTTACGTATTCCACTCATATAGGTTATAACCTCAAAATCCTTAGCACAAGGATAAAATTGAGGTAATGAGTGTTAAACATCGAAAACTTTATATTCTTACTGAGACTGCGTTAAGAGGTCATTTCTTAACAATAGATGATCTAGAGCTTCCTAATTATAGAAAATTAGGAGCAGAAGATGTGATCACGCCTCTCCTCTAGGCTGAAATCTGGGATCCATTCAACAAGATGATCTTTGGGGAAAGTGCGGGTACAAAGGGTATCAAACTATCCTTCTCGAATCTTTATGGACAGTGGTCTATAGTGAACAACTCATGCTTACGTCCCTTATGCATATCATGAGCTAATGAGATTAGCAAGAAATTCCGCATTTGGGACTCCTTTAAGAGTTTTGTACGTCGTCCTTCTGTTATTGCATCAATAGTCGTTAGTCCACACCTAGGTTTCTTTGGCATTCGCTTGAGAATAAATCACGGCTTATTTATCACCGAAAGAATAGTCAGACTTAAAGGTGTACTGAATGTCAAAGGTTGTGAGAACAACCCTGTTTGTCCAATATTCTAAAATTTTAGATTACCTACTTGTCTCATGTCGAGCTTCCACAATACCCCATCGGTGCTATGTGTATGCGGGTCAGAATAAATTTTCTGCCCCATCACCGAAGTTAGTGCATAACACTCTTGGCGTAACTTTCAAGCTATTGTCAGATTGAACTGTATGATGGATCCCGAGATTACGCTATAATCTCCCACAATAATTTTGCAATTATTGTAATTGTGGGTTGTGGTAATGCTCAATTTGAAGCCATCTTGACAAGTAGAATCTCAAAGAATGAATGTGCGAAATCCTTCGCCGTTCAGGATTCACTAAGGATTGGTTGAATTCAATTTGAATTTCTCTCGTTCCTCCCAAACTATGAGATTTCTTTGAGAGCACCTAACTGAGAAGTCTGATTTGTTAAGATCCAATCCTTAATCAAGTGACTGAGAACATGGGTTGATCATTAGCTTAGACAGCAAGACTCACTAAAGTTCCCATGCACTGCAAATTATGATTACGTGTGCACCCGTAATGATAATTTACTTTGCATGATCCCTGTAGTGTTCCTTCTATCCCCAACTTTTAGTTAAAAGGATTTGTAATGATCATTAGGTCATGTTTGCACACTTGTGTAGGAGTGTGTACTGTTCTATCGGATGACTCTTGATTATGAGTACCAATACCCATGAGTCTGCTGAATCTGGCTGTTACCGGATGAGGTTAATGGTAGAGAGGCACCACCAGTGTCTCTCAAGAATAAAATGTGTATGGAAGTCAGGCACTATGTGTAGGGCAGAGATCCTCAAATTAGTGTCGAGCAACTCATGCTCCAAGTATGTATGTACGTATGGATCCACATGATCCTGATGAATGTCTGGGTCTCCTGACCCATGGAGTTCTCCCCCGTTTAGTCCTGCTTATCCACCTTGGATTCCCTTCGGTCCGGGCAATCCCGTCTGCCACATCTCATGGCGAAAGTCTATTCGTTCGATTCGGCAACTCATGAATTAGAGTATTTATACCGCACGTACGTCAGAAAGAAAGTTGCCTCCACGGCTAGAGTAGTTGTGGTGCAGGCATAGGTACAGATTCTGGTACGGGTTCAGCCTGTTGTGATACCAAGATCGGTAACTGACGATCGCCGCCGTCGTCGTCCAAGCTCAGCTCGTAACTCGATCTTCTAAGGTTGCAGTATGCTGAGTACCCGCTATTCTTGATTCGTAATCCGAACAGTAACATGTTATAAGTGTTTATTATTTCCACATTATTGTATGTGTTTAAGTGTTCACTACATGTGCCATGTAATTGTATTAGTGTAGCTAATGGTACCCTAGTGTAACTCCATACACTAATAGTCTACACAATTTGTTCGAAAACGGTTGGAATTCCTATGCTCAAGTCTTGGGTGCTTTTAGTGTGATGCAAGTCTTAGAAATCTAGGTCCCTAAATGAGTCCGGTTAGAGCCTAGGTATCTCTAAGGAAACCTAATTCGCTAAAACCATTGCTCTGATACCAATCTGTCACACCCCCAAATTTATTTATTTATCAAATAAATACAGGTTGCAACGATTGGTTCATTACACGATAGCGGAAGCTGTAATAGTGATTTCTAAGACTTGATTACATATACAATTACTAAAACTAAGTAATACTATGATCTAAGTTCTTCTAGATCAACGATAGACTTGAGACTTGATATTCTACGTCCTTCCAGCTACTAGGAATTGATCCAACATAGCTAGCCTATTCCAACCGCGCCATGACTAAAGGTTACCTGAGAAACATACTTCAAAGTGTCAACACAAAGGCTGGTGAGTTCACATAGTTAGTTATATCAGAGTTTATAGTTTTTCCCAAAATCATGTATATGACTTTACCGTCATAAAACTAAGTAGTTTTCCCCGAAAAACTATATATGACTTAACCGTCATAATTAATACGTAGTTTTCATTTGAAAACATTACCATGACTTAACCGTCATAAAATATGTAGTTTTCCTTTGAAAACATTACCATGACTTAACCGTCATAAAATATGTAGTTTTCCTTTGAAAACATTACCATGACTTAACCGTCATAAAATATGTAGTTTTTCTTTGAAAACATTACCATGACTTAACCGTCATAAATCCAATGTTTAAACATGATCATTTTAACCTGATCAAAACTCTTTGTATAAACCTGATCACTTTAACCTGATCAGAACCCTTTGTTTAAACCTGATCACTTTAGCCTGATCAAAACCCTTTGTTTAAACCTGATCACTTTAACCTGATCAGCACTCTTTTGTTTAAACCTGATCACTTTAACCTGATCAGCACCCTTTGTTTAATCCTGATCAAAACTCTTTTATATGTATTACCAATGAATCCGAATACTAATCCGATCTATTGACCCCATTTATAAACTTGCAAGGAATACAAAATAGTATGTAATGTACGAGACCGTAACCAAACCCCAACATTCTATGCCTCGCCCCGCCTTTCTGCGAGTAAGACAATATGCGGTCATTCGGCCATTTGGACACCTGGTTAGCGCGACTAACCATGACCGGAGGCGTCACCCCCAATAGTACTATCCATATAATCCCGTGCTAAAATAGCTAATGGTTACTAACTTATTCAGAGGACTTTAAGCGCTTTACTTTTCCCTCAATACACACATACGGTCAGATCATTAGTTCATTCATTTACATACAAAAGTCTTTTACAAGTATGTTTCCACCCCAAATCATTTCAAAAACTTTAGAAAAAAAGGGGATTAGTGAAACTCACAAGAAGTTAAACCAGAATGTTCATATTGTCAAACGTATAAGCAATGTAATTCATGTTTTCAAAACATAACAAGTAAGTATGTTTCTCCCCCGATGTTTACAAAACAGTAAAGAGTTAAAAGGGGGCCGTGAACTCACCTTGAGTTTGTGTATCCTTGCAATGATAATTTTTCTAGTCAAACTTGACTATTCGTACCCTAATTACAAAAAGGGTAATTCGTGTTATGACCGAATGTCTCATATGCAAATTGTTCACCGACTTAGCAAATCTGATTGCTTTTGTTTAAATATCTTTATAGTTTTTCAACACTTGTTTCATTATAAAATAGTTCTAAGTTACTGCCCCATGGGACTGATGAACAGGTATCGAAACTTTCTTAGTTTCGATTGAACAGAACAGATGTCGAAACTTCCTAGTTTCGATTGAGCAAAATAGGTATCGAAACTACCTAGTTTCGATTAAGTAATAGGTATCGAAACTACCTAGTTTCGATTGAGTAATAGGTATCGAAACTACCTAGTTTCGATTGAACAACAGGTATCGAAACTACCTAGTTTCGATTGAGTAAACAGGTATCGAAACTATAGTTTCGATTACTGAAATTTTGATTTGACAGAATCAGTTTCAAAACTTTATTCATACATATACGCATATATTCATGTTTTAATCTTGAATTCGACACACTTTTCTGGTTATTTTTCTTACGTTCGAGTAAACTGTATGTTTAGCTACGGTTTTAAAAAAGGTAATATGAAATATAAAGTTGAAAAGGATAAGAATTTTTACCACTAGACAAGCTAGGGTAGACACTAAAATGAGTAGATTAATGAAACTTGAATGCTTTGAAGATACTCCAAGATCACTTGTAGCTCTTGAAAGCTTGCAACCTTCTCTTGATTCTTCACTAAGTTTACCTTAAACCTTGTAAAGGCATGAGGGTGATTATGCTAGTATTGTTTTCGTGAGGCAAAAATAGAAGAAAGCAGTGAAGGAATTGTTGTGGCCGTAGGAAGGTAGGAGAAAAAGAAAGAAAATTGTGGTTGTTGTGGAGCCGTGAGAAAGAACAAGAATAGATGGTTTGATTGCTTGACTTCTTTCTGCAGGAATGGTGAAAGATTGTATATATGTCCTTATCTAATATAGAAAGGAAGTAAGGAATGGGATGGTAGTGTGTTGTCGCATACAAAATCAAGTGGTGTGGAAATTTGAATGTGGGGTGGACCCACAATTCCATTCGGCCGAGAGAATTGCAGGGGGTGGAAGACTTATGCCAAATGTTATTTAAAATCTAAGTGTTGGTTAGATACCTCAATGGAAATGTGGGGTTAGATACCACAATTCCATTCGGCCGAACATGAAAGGAGAAATTGCTATTTATGTCGGTAAATGCCTGACATGTTCAAAAGTAAAGGCAGAACATTAGAAACCGTCGGGATTGTTACAACAACCCGAGATACCTTAATGGAAATGGGAACAAATTTCCATGGATTTCATTACAAAGTTACCCAAGACGTCGAGCGGGTATGACACTATATGGGTAATCGTCGATCGTCTGACGAAATCAGCTCATTTTCTACCTATCAAAGAGACGGATAAAACCGAGAAACTTGCAAGGCTTTATATCAAGGAAATTGTGGCTAGGCATGGAGTCCCAATTTCTATTATCTCTGATAGAGACAGCAGATTCGTGTCTAGAATCTGGAAATCATTACAAGAAGCCATGGGCACACGTCTTGACATGAGCACGGCATATCACCCACAAACAGATGGTCAAAGTGAAAGGACAATTCAAACCTTAGAGGATATGCTCCGTGCGTGTGCAATTGACTTCGGTGGAAATTGGGATACTCATTTGCCACTAGCTGAGTTTTCATACAATAATAGTTACCACACCAGCATTAAAGCCGCTCCGTTTGAGGCTTTGTATGGTCGAAAATGTCGTTCACCACTTTGTTGGGCAGAAGTTGGTGACAAGCATCTAACCGGTCCCGAGGTTATTCAAGAGACCACGAACAAGATTTTCAAAATCAAGGATCGTCTGAAGGCCGCCCGTGACAGACAAAAGAGTTACGCGGATAACAGACGAAGACCTTTAGAATTCCGAGTGGGAGACAAAGTCATGTTAAAGGTCTCACCTTGGAAAGGAGTTGCAAGATTTGGCAACCGTGGCAAGCTTAACACTAGGTACGTTGGACCGTTTGAAATATTGGCTAGGGTTGGCCCTGTAGCTTACAAGCTCAAGTTGCCACAAGAACTAAACAATGTACATGATACGTTTCATGTGTCAAATCTCAAGAAGTGCTTATCAGACGACACATTAATTATACCGCCTGATGAGATTCACATAGACGACAAGTTGCACTTCATTGAGGAACCTATGGAAGTCACAGATTGGAAGGTTCAGAGAACAAGGCGCAGCCGTGTTAAGCTGGTCAAGGTACGTTGGAAATTAAAGCGCGGCCCCGAGTATACGTGGGAGCGGGAAGATAAAATGAAATCCAAGTACCCGTCATTGTTTACAAACAATTCAAGCCAGAGTGACAAGAACTGAATTTCGGGACGAAATTCTCTGTAACATGGGGAGAATGTGACACCCAGCATTTAAGGTCAATATCCACATTTCATAAACGCACGTTCATAATTGTTATTTCCTGATATTTTTTTTTGACTAAGTAAAGTCAAGAAGTCTAGCAAAGAAGTTTATTCCAAGTCTAGTAAATCTTAAGGAATTACTAGAAAAAGTAAGCAGAATAACCCGACTAAATACGAACGTTAATGGTTAAATTAAATAACCAGAAAATATATATATATATATATATATATTACACAAAATTTACGTTGAACCAAGATTTTAATAATTTCTTCAACGAGCCATAAAATGGTTAAAAATTATAATACCGTGAAGAATCGAAACCGAATTAAATTACCATTTGGAACTCTAATTGATACTAATACCATTAATAAATTAATACTTAAAAATTGGTTATCATTAACCCCAAACCACTTCCTTGACTTTCTCGGCCGAGAGTCAGGGGAGCCATTCTCCCACTTGCTAATTCACTCAATCTCAGATTAAAAACCATACCTCCTCAGTCGAAATCTCACAATCTCTTTTAAGCTTTCTCACTTTCTTACGGCAAATTCCCAATTCTCCTTCAAGTCGAAGTCCAGTTTTAAAGCGAAATCCACCATAATTCGGTGTCATAAGGAGAATTTCAAGTGTTCTTGAAGAGAGCTTAACAAAAGAATTCAAGACTATCTTCTCTGTTTCTCTCAGAATCCATTCCCTGTTTGAGGTAAAAACTCAATATTATCCATTTCATTTTCTTTTAAACCGTAGCTGAACATGCAAATCGTTCAAATGAAAGTAAGATAACAATAAAAGTGTGTCAAATTCAATATTTGAACATAAAAATATACAGGACGAATTCTGTCAATCAAAGTGCAGTAATCGAAACTATAGTTTCGATATCTGTTATTCAATCGAAACTAGGAGTTTCGATACCAGTTGTTCAATCGAAACTAGGAGTTTTGATACTTATTTACTCAATCGAAACTAGGAGTTTCGATACCTATTTACAATCGAAACTAAGTAGTTTTGATACCGATTGCCCAATCGAAACTAGGTAGTTTCGATACTATTCTTGCCAATCGAAACTAGGTAGTTTCGATACCTGTTTTGCTCAGTCGAAACTAGAAGTTTTGACATTTGTTCTGTTTAATCGAAACTAAGAAAGTTTCGATACCTGTTCATCAGCCCCATAGGGCAGTAACTCAGAACTATTTTTATAACAAAACAAAGGTTAGAAAAACTAAAAAGATATTTAAAAACAAAAGCAATCAGATCTGCTAAGTCGGGTGGACAACTTGCGTTTAAGACGGGTAGTCTTAACGTGTATGTTATCCTTGTGTAATTAGGATACGGATAGGCGAATCTGCTGATATTCAAATATTTGCTAGCTTTCATATTGTCGAGGTGAGTTTCACTAATCCCCCTTTTTCTAAATTCTTGAAATGATTTGGGGTGGAAACATACTTGTAAAAGACTTTTGTGTATAAATGAATGGAACTAATGATCTGACCGTATGTATGTATTGAGGGAACAATAAAGCGCTTAAAGTCCTCGGAATAAATTAGTAACCATTAGCTATGGACTTAGCCCGGGATTTTATGAATAGTACTATTAGGGGTGACGCTCCCGGTCATGGTTAGTCGCACTAACCAGGGGTCCAAATGACCAAATGACCGCATATAATCTTACTCGCAGAAAGGCGAGGGGAGGCACAGAAAGTTGGGGTTTGGTTACGGTCTCGTACATTACATACTATTTTGTATTCCTTGCAAGCTTACAAATGGGGTCAATAGATCGGATTAGTAATCATATTAATTGGTAATACATGCAAAAGAGTACTGATCAGGGTAAAGTGATCAGGTTTAACAAAAGGGTTTTGATCAAGTTAAAATGATCAAGTTTAAACAAAAGAGTTCTGATTAGGCTAAAGTGATCAGGTTTTAAAAGTAAAGAGTTTTGATCAGGTTAAAATGATCAAGTTTAAACAAAAGAGTACTGATCAGGGTAAAGTGATCAGGTTTAAGCAAAAGAGTACTGATCAGGTTAAAGTGATCAGGTTTAACAAAGAGTTTTGATAAAAAATGATTAGATTTAAACATTGGGTTTATGATAACTCTTTATAATAACTTGTGAACTCACCAACCTCGTGTTGACAATTTTAAGTATGTTTTCTGGAAATTGAACGTGGTCATCAGGTTAGCAATGTAGGATACATGCATGCACGTGGATACGGCTTTTGGGAGGATTTCTCTTGTATAACTCATGGTCTTGAGTCATATTTGCGAAATCTTAAACTTTTGTAAACTCAAGTTGATATTTTGTAATGTAAATATTTTAAACTCGATTATGTATCCAATTACATGTATGTGTTTGCGGTAATCATATGCTTTGGAAACAAGTGAATGTTACGCCTCGCGTTTCCGCCCTGGCGGGGTGTGACAGCTGTGATCATGGGTAAAGGACGTTCAGAGAGCGGGAACATGGTGCCAAAGGAATTGATCAGAATTTTTGATGAAGTCTGCTTCATCAACTTTTCTGTGAAAGATCTGGAAGTACTAGCAGAACGCTATTGCGTCTACACAGATGAGTGGACAAAGCTCCTTGCTTCTAAATACGACAAGGTGATCAAGTTCTGCCTTGATTACAAGAAGAAGATGGAAGCTAAAGATCAAGCGCTGTGAAGACTGAAGCTGTGAAGACCGAAGACTGAAGATTATCCAGAGCTGTTGTCAAGGGGGAGTTTGTTGAAGCAATTTCCTGTGACAAACACTCTGGATAGATAGAGTCTTAGTCTTAGGTTGTTTTGTCTTGTTTGTAATTGTCTTTGTATGTAAGAGTCTTTATGTATTAGTTTATCGAGTTGTATTTACTTTTACATATTGAATGTTGCAGATTTCTCCAAGTGTTTTGCGCACTTGTAAGTGCGCAGGAGAAAGCTCATGCGTACTTGGCAAGTACGCAAGAGTAACTTTGCGTACTTGCTAAGTACGCAAGAGCATTTTGCCCTGTGCACTTGCTAAGTGCGCATGCATCAGGTCTTGTAAATAGGATAGGTTGACAGAAGTTAAGTACGCAGGCTTTAGTGCAAATACACTGATTGTAATCTCAGTGTTTTTCTCTGTAACCTTCAAGTGTTTATAATACAAAGAACGTGTAAAGTGTTTTCTCTTGTCGGTTTACTTTGTTTAGCTAGACTCTCCGCTCCCGATCCGACTAGTAGACCCACTTGCATGTGACGATCCGCCACACCCGATGTTGAAGCACTTTCCTGTGACAAACACTCTGGATAGATAGAGTCTTAGTCTTAGGTTGTTTTGCCTTGTTTGTAATTGTCTTTGTATGTAGGAGTCTTTATGTATTAGTTTATCGAGTTGTATTTACTTTTACATATTGAATGTTGCAGATTTCTCCAAGTGTTTTGCGCACTTGTAAGTGCGCAGGAGAAAGCTCATGTGTACTTGGCAAGTACGCAAGAGTAACTTTGCGTACTTGCTAAGTACGCAAGAGCATTTTGCCCTGTGCACTTGCTAAGTGCGCATGCATCAGGTCTTGTATAAATAGGATAGGTTGACAAAAGTTAAGTACGCAGGCTTTAGTGCAAATACACAGATTGTAATCTCAGTGTTTTTCTCTGTAACCTTCAAGTGTTTATAATACAAAGAACGTTTAAAGTGTTTTCTCTTGTCGGTTTACTTTGTTTAGCTAGACTCTCCGCTCCCGATCCGACTAGTAGACCCACTTGCATGTGACGATCCGCCACACCCGATGTTGAAGCACTTTCCTGTGACAAACACTCTGGATAGATAGAGTCTTATACTTAGGTTGTTTTGTCTTGTTTGTAATTGTCTTTGTATGTAGGAGTCTTTATGTATTAGGTTATCGAGTTGTATTTACTTTTACATATTGAATGTTGCAGATTTCTCCAAGTGTTTTGCGCACTTGTAAGTGCGCAGGAGAAAGCTCATGTGTACTTGGCAAGTACGCAAGAGTAACTTTGCGTACTTACTAAGTACGCAAGAGCATTTTGCCCTGTGCACTTGCTAAGTGCGCATGCATCAGGTCTTGTATAAATAGGATAGGTTGACAGAAGTTAAGTACGCAGGCTTTAGTGCAAATACACAGATTGTAATCTCAGTGTTTTTCTCTGTAACCTTCAAGTGTTTATAATACAAAGAACGTTTAAAGTGTTTTCTCTTGTCGGTTTACTTTGTTTAGCTAGACTCTCCGCTCCCGATCCGACTAGTAGACCCACTTGCATGTGACGATCCGCCACACCCGATGTTGAAGCACTTTCCTGTGACAAACACTCTGGATAGATAGAGTCTTAGTCTTAGGTTGTTTTGTCTTGTTTGTAATTGTCTTTGTATGTTGGAGTCTTTATGTATTAGTTTATCGAGTTGTATTTACTTTTACATATTGAATGTTGCAGATTTCTCCAAGTGTTTTGCGCACTTGTAAGTGCGCAGGAGAAAGCTCCTGCGTACTTGGCAAGTACGCAAGAGTAACTTTGCGTACTTGCTTAGTACGCAAGAGCATTTTGCCTTGCGCACTTGCTAAGTGCGCAGGCGTCAGGTCTTTTATAAATAGGATAGGTTGACAGAAGTTAAGTACGCAGGCTTTAGTGCAAATACGCAGATTGTAATCTCAGTGTTTTTCTCTGTAACCTTCAAGTGTTTATAATACAAAGAACGTTTAAAGTGTTTTCTCTTGTCGGTTTACTTTGTTTAGCTAGACTCTCCGCCTAGTCACGGGCATTCCGCACCCGGTCTGACTAGTAGACCCACTTGCATGTGACGATCCGCCACACCCGAGGGACCTACAGGACAAAAAACTTTGAGTGACTTAAATAGAATACTTGGGAAATTTGGTTACTATTATGTAAAGTTATCCCTATAATTTATTTGGAATCAAACAAAAAAGCCAAGGTGGCTTGGTGGTTCGTCCATCACATGTCTGCTCGCGTGGAGCGGGTTTGAACCAAGGGCGCCCCATTTGGTATGAGGCATCATTTAACACACCAAGATACCACATGTTTAAATACCCTTTAGAGTAAATTACTATTTGAGTTCATAACATTTGTCCATTTTAGCTAGTTGTATTACTTATGTTTCAAAACCTCGTTTTGGACCCTGGCATTTCATTTATTTGACTCCAGATAACTAACTCCGTTTGATTTTCTGTTAATTTTTTTTCCTATAAAAACTGAAATACCCCTAGGTACTCAAATAGTCATTATATATATATATATATATATATATATATATATATTAAACACACAAGTTAACTAGCCTCCACCCCCCCATTTTGTTCGCCGCAGGTGTCGGTCGGCGACCACCAACAACATAAAACTAATTTCTTAAGATTAAGTTGTCAATCGTAAGTTATATGGATGACACATGGATTAATTTTATGTTAAAAAACTAACTAGTGTTAATATCATTGGCTAAAAGCGCAACATGTATCAAATGTTAGGACTAAATTTGCAATTTATAAAACCTGAGGGCCAAAATGCAATTTGATTAAATCACATGGGCCATTTATGCAATTATCTCTTTTTTTTATTAAGCTATATGCTTTTATCATTTTAAAATTATTATATTTTCTTTTACTATTTTTTATATATTAGAGAGTCACTGAGAGTTTAAAATTTATTTTTTAATCATACATTTAATCTTGAAATTTTATTCATTACTTAAACAACTTTTTCATTTTATAAATATATATATATATATATATATATATGTATATATATATTATTTAATTTTCTTTATTTTCGTTTGTTTTAATAAGTAATATACTTTTCACATTTTTTTTATAGATTTCTTAAAAATTTTATTAATTATTTTTTTGGACACACTCATTTTCTTAACGAACACGAACAAGAAAATCTCGTTCGATTAATTGTTTGTGTTCGAACGTTTGTTTGGTTAAAGTTAAACGAACGAAATGAATATGTCTGGTTCGTACTCGTTCAGTTCATTTACAAGCCTACGAATGCCGACTTAACCGTCACATGGTTGTCTCTAGAGCCCTTTCTAACGTGTTTCTTTTACGTGACAATTTTAGGTCAAGTACTAGAAAGGTTAGACCCGGTTTGAATGGCCCCAATGCCCAACCTTGACAACAGAAAACTAACGCTTCACCCGTTTGATTCACTGTTTAATTTGGGAATTATTTAGATTTTAACCAATACACATAACACCATTGATATCGAATCGGTTAAAAATAAGTTATAAAACAAACGAGCATCCATTGAACACTTGCTCGACTGAAAACATGGCCTCAAGATTGAGTGATATGATTAGAAATTAAATTTTAAACTCCTACTAACTCTCTAATATATAAAAAATATAATAATTGTAAAATGATAAAAGTAAATACCTTAATAAAAAAGAAAATAAAGAAATTATAAAAATATAAAAAATCTATTTTTATAAAACAAATAAGTTGATTACTGAATTAAATTTTAAAGAAAATCTTTAAAATAAAAGTGAGAAAAGTATTCAAACAAACGAAAATAAATAAATTAAATAAAAATATAAAAAATATATATTTTTATAAAATAAATAAGTTAGTTAATTAATTAATAAAATTTTAAACAAAATCTATAAAATAACAGTGATAAAAAGAATAAAAGAAGAATAAAAGAAAAAGAAAGAAAAGAAAAATAAAACAAAGTAAACTTTAGCATTTACAATTAGTTTCCTTTATGGCTAAAAAGACAATATTACACTTGATTTAACAGAAATATTTAACTACAGTTAGTTAAAAGGACAAGAAATGAAAGATCTTTTCAAATACAAGAGGGTGAGTGAAATTCAAAACTTTAAATGACTTATTCCATAATTTAGATATTTATAAAAAACAAAAATTGTAATTTAGTCTATGAATAATAATAAATATATACATTTATCAACTTATGTACAGTGTTTTTTATATTTTTTTTATTGATTGAAAATTTAGTTTGAATACAATTGATTGGAAATTAAAAAAAAAAGCCAAGGTGGCATCGTGGTTCATGTATTGTGTCTACCCGCGCAGCGCGGGTTTGAGCCGGGGGCCTCCCCTCTCCCCTCCTGCCAATTCGATTGCAATTTATATATATATTTTACTAACATACAAATTTAAACATAATTTATTTGGAAATCAAACAAAAGACGCGGTTCGACCCAGGCCCCCATCCCTAACCGCCAGTTCTATTGCAGTTCATACTTCTTTTTTTTTCTGTGTTTTTTTTACTAATATACAAGTTTAAATACAATTTATTTGAAAATAAAAATAACAGCCAAGTGTTTTGGTGGTTCGCTCATCACGCGTCTACCCTGTGAGGCGCAGTTCGACCCAAGCCCCCCACCCCCGACTGGTTCGATTGTAGTCTATAGAGGTGCACAAACCGGGTTTTTTTTTAAAACCGGTTCCGGGTAGGAACCGGGTACGGTGCGATCGGGTAGAGGTGGAACCGGGTCCGGTTCCGAGTCGGGTAGTGTAAACTTAAACCCGTACCCATGTGTAGCCGGTTAGGGTTGGATAGGAACCGGTTCGAGTTCAGAAACAGGGTAGGGTTAAAAAAAACTTCATTTTAAATAAATAAATATAATAAACAACATAAAATTCATTTCTTATTTATTTTTAAAAGTTCACAAACAAAATAAAATAGATTCACTAAAAAAACACAACTAATACATTTAGTGTTCATGTGAGCCGATGTATCATAGTCGAGCTTTTTGTTAGATAGGCTAGAAGATAGTCCATTATTCACCTATTCATCGTGTATATGTGTTTGAACTACTAGTTCGTCTTCGAAATTTGTTTGGTCTCATATACGATCATTTTTATTTCATGGGTGCTACAATTTCTATAAACAATTCATTTCTATTTTCAAAACTTTTTATATTGTTAGCCATAAAATATAACTCCGAAAGTACTAAACTACTCGTGGGATAACAAATCCCCGTTAACGAGAGTATTTTTGCGTTTTCAAGTGGGGTAAGCAACCAATTCATCCAACATTTACTTATACTAACTTAGAGGGGTAAAATAAACGGCTAGAAAGCCGTTACCCAATGACTAGAATTCGAAATCCTTTTCAAACAGTAGGAACCGGGTATGATCGGTTCGGGTTGGAACTGGTTTTCACGCTGGGGCGAGAAACTAGTTAGGAACTGGCTGGTTTTTTTCGGGTTGGAACCGGTTCCACTAGGCAACCGGTAGGAACCAGACCGATTCTCGGTCGGGTCATCGGGTTCGGTTCTGGAACCTGGTTTTTTGCCCACCTCTAGTAGTTCATACCTCTTTTGTTTTTTTACTAATGTACAAGCTCTACTAGCACAAGGTACAACTTCTCAAAGCTACTATTATTTTAATATTATAATTAGTTTTGATCATATTTTGCTTCTCTTATAAAGTTTAAAATATATTTTTTTACAAAATTTTGAATACACCGTTGTGACGCACTCATTTTTATATATGTTTCAATATAATAATTTTTTTTTCAAAACTAACCCTATCAAAAATAATATGTTTTTAGTTTTTTTTTCACAACAATGTAATATTTTTTAAATTCCGAAAATGCTTTTGCAATGTGCTTACATTGCATATGTTTCAATATACGTTTTATTCAAAATCGAGCCGCCGCAATGCACGGGAAGTGAATACTTTTTTTAATATCGCTTTTGTGTTTTTTAACGCTTATTTTTATAACGACGTAACTTTTTCTTTATTTCCGTATATACCGTTGCAACGTGCTTTATTTATTTACGTTTCGATATTTAAAATGTAGTCGCCGCAACTTCTTACGTTTCTAATAACGTACTTAACAATGCAAATGTTACCAATGTAATGTGTGGCAGCGTCCATTAGTTTTAATTACAAGAGTTAATTACTCTTTTTTGTTCTTCTCTTTTGTCTAAAATATTTGTTTTCTTCCCAACATATTGTTTTTTTGGGTTTTCATTTTCATTCTTAAAATTTTAGTTACCAAGACTAACACCTACATTTTGCTATTAACTATTTTATAAATTTAACAAAATACTATTTGTTATTATAAATACCATCGAGTATTCTGGTTGAGTGGTAGCCTCATGACTTTTTAAATGAGAGGTCATGGGTTAGAGTCTTGATTGGGACAAAATGTTCCAGGTTGAGCCGGGAGGTTTTCCCAGTTTTGGGTTTCCTCCTGGGTGGTGTGGGGTCGGGCCACCACGCTTCTGTTATTCGGGCGGAAGGGTGATCCGTTTGTCAGGGTGATCCCGGGTGTCCCGACCTTTGTTGTTCAAAAAAATTTCATTAAAAAAGAAGATATAAAGATTCTAACCACCATCACCCCCCCAGTTTGGGCATCCAAACCGGTTTGAAAACTGACCCGACCTGATGACGAAACCGGTTTAGACCAAACCAGTTTGCCGGTTTGGCTTTTTTTTTTCAAAAAAATTGGTTTAGGACTGGTTCGAGTGGACCGGTTTGTCTGAACCGGTTTTACGCTGAGCAAAAAAGAGTCGTTATATGACTGTTAGTGACTGTTTTTGATGTTTTTTTGAACCGTTTTACCCCATATGATATTATAAATAGGTAGTGGATATTTTGGTTCAATCACAACTCTCAAATCCTCTCTCTACACTCTCAAAACACAAAAAAACACTCTCAAAGCAATCTAAAAAAAGCTATGAATTCCTCGAGTATTGGTGCTTCTTCTAGTAAACTAACCTTGGAAGGATTAAACCAACAACTAGGAATCAACGCATTTGAGCACATTACGATTTATGTGAAATGTCAAATGGTTCCGAACGAGCTCGATGCAAGTTGTGTGGTTTATTTTTAAAAAAGGAATCAAACTCTACTTTGAAAAGTCATATCGAATAATTATGCAAGAAGTTGAAAAGCGTCCCGGGTCAAGGTCAATCCTCAATGTCAAACACGGGTGGAATTTGGAATTTCTACGCAAATATGGTGCGGGAAAGAATGGCAAAGTTAGTGACTCAAGAGGGTTTGCTGTTAAATCACTTCGACAACCCGCGTTTGACAAGGATAATTCAAGAGACGCTTCAACCACGTTATAATCAACTAAGTCGTACTACTCTTAGACGTGATTGTTTAAAAATATGGAAAAAACAAAAAAATGAATTAATTTAAGGTTTTGAAAAATTACAAAACGGTGTGAATTTGACTGCCGATTTTTGGGCGGCACCGCACGGTATACCCGACTCATACCTTTGCATTACCGCTTGTTGGGTAGATCCTGATACGTTGCAAATGTTTAAAAGTATTATACGACAAAGACCAACTTTAGAAATGTTTCATGATAACCTTTGTTCAAAACATTATCGGATGAAAAGCTGGTTGAAAGTTTAAGCGCTTTACTCGGAGTTTTTAAAACGGCTACTACTTTATTGTTGGGGGTTTATTATCCCAAGAGTCCTTTAGTGCTTAAGCAACTATTTTTAATGTGTAACAAATATCCAAGCTTGAAAATCAAAACCATATTTTAACAAAAATGACTGCACCAATGAAAATTAAATTAATAAATTATTTTAAAGAGTTGCATCCGGTTATTACTCGTGCCGCCGCTTTGAACCCAACCACAAATGCTATCGGTGTTGGGTTTGGACGAAGAAGACTTTCATTTTGCCAACATTACAAAAAATATATTTAGTAAATGTTTTCAAGAATTATTTGATATTTATATATCTAAATATGGTAACCCATTTTCCATACATGGTTCAATGGGTTCAGCATTGGGATCGGGATCGGGTGGTGGTAGTTCGAATAAGAACACAATCCTTAATTTATATAACGATTTGAGAAATGAATATGGTAAACGGTCTCGGGGTAGCACCCCAAGTAGCGAACTCGGAAGGTATATTGGATCCGATTTTTTATCCACTATTAGTCCCGATGAGTTTGATACTTTAGATATTTTGGTTCGGTGGAAAGGAATCCCAATTTCCGGTTCTAGCCGCCATGACTCGTGATTTACTAACCGTCCAAGCTTCTACGGTATCTTCGGAATCCGCTTTTTCTTTTAGTGGCAAGGTTTTATCCATAAGAAGAACGAGACTCACTTCTGTGGCGATGGAAATATGAATTTGTTTGAAAAACCACTTGGACGCGATGGAACGAATTCAAGATTCTAAAACTCTGGAAGACAAAATTGAAGCTGTAGAAATCATACACGAGGGAGAGGTGGAACAAGAAAAGTTGTTGCTACTAACTGATGAAGAACTCTCTTACGATCTTTGATTCTGAATCTAAGAGATGGCTTGAAGCCATGGACGCTGAAATCCAATCCATGTATGACAACCATGTATGGGACTTGGTTGATCTTCCTCCCAAGTGTCGGACTGGTGGATTTTCAAGAAGAAAATCGACATGGATGGAAACGAGCAAACCTTCAAAGCTAGGCTAGTAACGAAAGGCTTTACTCAGGCTCAAGGAATTGATTATGAGTTAAACTTCTCGCCAGTAGCCATGCTTAAATCGATTAGGATCTTGCTTGCCATTGCTGCGACTTATGACTACGAAATATGGCAAATGGATGTCAAAATTGCGTTCATAAACGAACACCTTACTGAAGATGTTTATATGGTTCAACCGAAAGGTTTTGAAGATCCAAAGAATCCTAATAAGGTATGCAAGTTAAACAAATCCATTTATGGATTAAAACAAGCTTCTCGAAGCTAGAATCTTCGCTTTGACCAGAAAATCAAAGAGTATGGTTTTGTCAAGAACGAAGATGAACCATGTGTTTACAGAAACGAAAGTAGGAGCTTTATCACTTTTCTGATTATGTATGGAGATGACATACTGCTCATTGGAAACAATGTTCCTATGCTACAAGACGTAAAGTCTTGGCTATGTACATGTTTTGCAATGAGAGATCTTGGCGAAGCCGCCTATATTCTAGGAATAAAGATCTATAGAGATAGATCAAAGCGGCTTATAGGTTTACGTCAAAGTACATATGTTGATAAGGTCATTCGACGCTTTTTAATGCAAGATTCCAAAAGAGGATCATTGTGTAACACCTCGAAAATTCCCTAAAGAAAATAAAGGATTAAAGTTGCCAATATTCATAAGTCCAGGGGCTAGAGTGAGAATATTCAAAGTTCAAAGATCAAAAATGAAAAATTTGGAAAACAGTCCTGTAACGGACCGTCATGGTTCGGTAACGGTCCGTTACGGCCATGACGGACCGTCATGGTTGGTGACGGTCCATGCCGCAAAAACCAGAGGCGGCTTAGGGTTTTTGACGCATGTCAGGTGACTCAACATGGTGATGGACCGTCACCATCTGGTAACATTCCGTTACGTGGTCCCAAAGCGCGTAGCGGCCAAGAAATGGCGTGACTGACCGTCACACCTAGTAACGATCCTTCATGGACCCAAACCTTGTCCTATAAATCGATGGTCATGGTTGGTGACGGTCCGTGCCGCAAAAAACCAGAGGCGGCTTAGGGTTTTTTGACGCGTGTCAGGTGACTCAGCATGGTGACGGACCGTCACCATCTGGTAACGGGCCGTCACCATCTGGTAACGGTCGTGGTCCCAAAGTGCGTAGCCGCCAAGCAATGGCGTGACGGACCGTCACGCCTGGTAACAGTCCGTCACGGACCCAAACCTTGCCCTATAAATAGGTGGTCGAGCTCAGACCGTTTCACACAACTCACACCTTCAATTACACACACAAACACTGAAGTTCCAATCCAGAGCCTTGGTTCGCATACGAGAGTCCGGTTTCCAACGTTTCGACTCCAAATTGCCGTAGATAGTACTGAGGTAAGGTTCCGACCTATTGTTTAGCTTTAGTTATACACCATTAAGCTAGGCTTGTGTAATTAAGTAATGTAGTTTTATATCTAGGAGCTTTGTCCGAGGTGCTGATCATATCACTGATTCGATAAGCCGAAATACTGTACATGTGAGTTCTTAAACTGCATGTGAACTAACCATGACTATGTTATGGTTGATTTTATGAAAACATTTTGAGTATCTTGAAACGATTGCACCGATTGTATATATATAATGCATTCTAAGTGCTTATTGTATTTCACTTGACCCGTGGAAAGGCATGATGGACAGGACCCGTGGAACGGTCTTTGGTTATATATATACTGAATGATTATTCATAGTTGTCAATGAATTTCAGGGTGGAACCCCATGAATGTGTTAAAGATACTTTGGCGGGTCATTTTAATAAACTATTTTAGTTTATGATATCACCAGCTTTGTGCTGACCCATCTTTTATCAATGTTTTTGAACGCATCACATGTAGTCAAAAGATGAGGCATTTCCAGGACTAGAATGAAACGATGAACGATCCAGATGATGGGCATGCATGGAACTATAAGTGCCGAATGATTTGTTCCTTGTTAGGAACAGATGATAAAACATGATGTAACTTTTATGACAAAATGATGTGAACAATATGTTAATACTTTAAATAAAAGTTGATGGTTTTAGTTTTCGTTGTGTGTTTTTGGTATCAACGTCACAGTAACTAGAAGCCGACCTTCTGGCCGGTATGTAGTTATCTGACAAACGGAATGTTCTGTCTAAGGAAAGAGCAGTGTATAAATCTCTCCTAGACCCGTCGTTCTTTCCTGGGAACATCTCTGTTGGAGGTACTACTCTGGCTAGATAACTATCCTGTGTTACGGGTGTGACAAGTTGGTATCAGAGCCTCAGTTTAAGGGATTTAGATACTACAGGAATAGTATCTAGACTTAAACTAAGACTCTGAGATTAGCTTGGAATGCCTTAGGATAAGTTAGATGTATACATTCAGTACGACCTATAATGAGAAATACCTAGAAATCAGATAATTAAAGGCATTTTGGTTAATTGTTGTTAATTTCTGAATTTCTGGATTATAACCGGTTATACGAATTCTGATGTTATACATCTGTATGTAGGTAGAAATGGCAGGACGTGGTAGAGTACAAGAAAGAGGTAGGGGTAGGATGCCTAACAATAGGTCCCATACATGTCACACCCCAAATTTCAAATGGAGTTTTACCGTTTGGTAAGTGACGAACCAGGATCTCAGACATTAGTTACATTGAACGACTCTACGTGGGCATCAAATGAAAATATCATAATAAACAGAGTTCAAATGCGGAAGCATAAAGAAAAAAAAGCAAATGCGCAAAACACAGGCGCCCAAAAGTCCAAATGTCCAAACCAACACAATCCAAAATAGTCCAAACAATTATTATAAAGTAACAATCAGAATAGAAGAATCCCATGCATGTCCTAACGTGCACCTGAGCCTTATCTTAGCGACCTGAGAAAACATGTAAGAAAAGATGTCAACACGAGGTTGGTGAGTTCACAGGTTTCAGTATATAAATAAACGTTTACCAGATTTATTGATCATTCAATATGTATCTATAGGTAGCTAACAAATGTTCATGTTTTACTTAAGCGCTCGCAACCGAAGCTGACTGTTTGTTAATTTGCCTCCTGCCAGGTCTATAAACCCCAGCGGTGTGAGTAGGCTAACATTTCACCCGTTCGATCTCTAATCGAGTTAGCGCGACTAACGTAGGTGGGATTTGTCAAACCCAGTAGTACTACTAAACATTACGTCGCTAAGATCCATATTAACGGTCCGATATAAGATGAGGACTTTCTGTGATAGCGTGTTACGCTTAGCTTTAACATCGATAACATACGAATTACAAAATCTCAAAATAGTTTAATCATGTTTTCTCCTCCAAGTTAAAACAGTAAAAAGGGGCCGTGAAAACTCACCTGCGTTGCGTTGTAGGTAGTATCACACAAGAGATAAGTTGGAACCACGAGTGTAAGTCTCAAAAGACTTACGAATGCCGTAAAATTATAAACACATAAATTAGGGATAATAATAGGAATTGTGACAACGACACGGAATGAGAAACGTCCTAAAGAAACGCTCTAATATTCAAGAGTGGAAGAACGTGTCCACGGAGATAGGAATTCCTTAAATAATCAAATTATAATTACGTTACGCGACAAATGACAAAAATAATAATAAATATAATCGAGTGTTTTGTCATTCACAAAAACTAAGAAAATAATATAATATATTATTTTTAGGTTCGAAGGAATATTCTAATTACTAATTTGAGGTAAGAATAATAAATAGATTATTATTATTGAAGTAATAAACACGAGCAAATAATATAACCAATTATATTATTATTTAATCCCAAACGTTACACGAGGTTATAAAACGATTCGAATTAATATAAATATATATTATTTAATAATACGGGTCATGGGTTGAAAATAATATAAACATATATTTTATAGAAAGTTATGGTTTGCAAATAGTGTAAATACATTATTTTTAAGAGTAGGAAATAATAATAAAAATGGTTTAACATTTCAAACACGAGCTTACGGGTTGTTTCCCGGGCTAAAACACATTTATACAATATTATAATAATAAGGGGTTTGATTTTTAATATTTAAATATACTAAAAAGTGGCTTAAAAATGAATTGTGGGAGCCCGGTCTCGAACCCGGGTCTCTCCCACACACGCACACTTTCCAAACCAGTCCCGCCTGCTAGGGTATCGCGTACAAATCAGGTTTTGTTTGGTTTTATCAATCAAACCCAGTGGGTTCCTTCCCCTTAGCGCGAACCGATCGAAAACTAGTCCCAAAACCCACAATTTGGACTTCGATCAAACTAGAAAGCAAAGGGGTTTTGATCATTAGATCATGACGAATCTGTAGTGTGGTTTAATTGTAAAATCATCAGGTTTAGGCTCGTTTAATTTTTGTTTTAGAAACCGAAAAACCCTAGGTTGAATTTGAAATCAAATCGATCAATTTTGACAATAAAATTGTTTGGATTCATAGGGCTTTCGAAGGGTAAGGGATTTCGAGTCTAACCATACCAATTAATTGGATTAAGATTGTGTTTAGGTTAGAGTTCGATTAAACCCGAATCGTATGAACGCTAGATTCTCGATCATAATCAATTCGATCATGTAAGCCCCAAATAACATAGGGCTTTTGATCTAGACGTCGAGGCGAGTCTGTGGACATGATCAATTTCAGTTTTCATTATCGGATTGATGGGATTCGATTAAACATCATTCATATGAACCCTAGGTTCTTGATTTCGATCAGATTAATGTTGTAAGCCCTGTTAATGATAGGGCTTTCAATTATTAGACAGAAACAAAGGTGAAGGTTTAGATAATTACCGGAATAGAGTTCGAATTGATGTCCCCCGATTAAAACAGTTGTCAACTTATGTGGGTTTGGTCTCCGACGATCCTAACTGCTTCTCCGGCCTAATTGATGCTTGCAACAGGCTCTAACAGATGCGACAAAGGTGTTTGTATTCTCAATTCGTGAGAATAATACAAGGTTTCGTCGGATTTGATAGAAAGTGCGACGACTTCGACGATTATAACTTGATTAGCCATTAATTTACTTAATTCTTGCGTAATGATAGTAATTAAGACTCCATGATGGTCGACATTATCATGTTAATGGATTTCGGTTTCGAATTTGGACAGTTGAGAAAAGATATGGGATAATTGGATCAAAGATGGATTCAATTTTGACTTTAAAAAGTCAACGGGATTAATTGATCTTGATTTTGACTTTGAAAGTCAACATATAACGTTTAGAGATTTGGCAAAATCAGTCCCTGAAGTTTGAGATCAGGGAATGGCAGAATTGGTCCTTTGGATTTAATATTGAGTTAACTGGGTTAGGTTTTAACAGGAACTTAACGTAATTCCTAAAGGAACTAACTGAAAAGTCCGGATTGTCACATCATCCCTTAGTTGAAAGAATTTTCGTCCCGAAAATTAAGTAATAATAAAAAAATTTCCCGGGATATCACATCATCCCCTAGTTGAAAGAATTTTCATCCCGAAAATTAAATAGTACCTTAAGAATTTGACGCGGAGTGCTTGAACAGATTAGGATATTTGCACATCATCTGATCCTCGCGCTCCCACGTGAATTCCGGTCCGCGTTTCGAGTTCCAACGGACTCTAACAATAGGGATTTTACTGTGCTTTAATGTTTTGACTTCCCTATCCATAATTTCCACGGGTTCTTCGATGAAACGTAACTGTTCATCAATGTGTAGTTCCTTAAGAGGAACCGCGAGAGACTCGTCTGCTAGACATTTCTTTAAATTTGAGATGTGAAAGATGTTGTGTACACCACTAAGTCCTTCAGGTAAGTCCAGTTGATACGCTACTGGTCCGATTCTCTTCATTATCTTGAATGGTCCAACATAACGAGGATTCAGTTTGCCTCGTTTCCCAAAACGAATGACACCCTTTTCCTTCTTGTGAGACTTTCATATTAACTTCTCTCCTCCTATGAGTTCTAGTCTCAATAAGACTACTAATTCTTACTGCAAAAGTCAATTTGAAGGTTCATTAGTTTCATTTTTCATGTGTGGTATTTGAAACGTCTTCCTAGTTATATTGTGAATCTTTTAGATAAACCTCTTAACGAATTAGGAGTTGCTTCCCCCCTTTTCTTTTCCCTCACCCTACTATTTCATTTACGCTTAAGCTTCCCCGGTTTGGGGGATTAATTGATATAGACGCTTATGACCTCCCACTCTATGCCCTACGGTAATGATTCCTCTAGCATTACGACCTTTACCACAATGATGGAATCCAGAGTAACAGGCCAGGCCGCTAAAGTAGCTAAAGTAGTGATAGTGTGTTGTAGATTCTTATCCAAGACTTGTATCATTTTGTTTCTTTAGTACCTTCAGTGGTTCCTATCCCCGTCATGTTCCTTGGATTATTTGCTCAATCATTCCGGATAACGCTTGCATCCTCTGTATTACCGCGGCTGCTGGATGGTATTTCAACCACGATAATCTTGGTTGGTACCTTGCATCTATAGTATTTTTGCCCTGTTATTTCCATCGAGCTGGCACACTTGGAGAGCGTAGTACAACGGAGAGTTGTATGCTGCGTTCGGGAAGGATGAGAAATTGGTTAATAGGTAAAGATACATGTACTTGATGCCCCGCCCAAGAGAGAGACCCAAGCCCTCAGTAATTACGGTGGAGCATTCATTATTCTAAATAGTCCTATCTATTTTTTGGTCTGACTCCCTGGTTCCCATCTTTTGTCTAGAGCTAAAACGAGTTATAAAGCCATATTTAGGTAGCAATAACCCCCTTGAACGAAACTAGATCTTGTGGAATCAGGGTGAGGGAAAAGAAAAGGGGGGAAGCAACTCAATTTAAGGCTTCGCTCCCAGATCGCTTAGAAATGGGGCGTAGCCAAGCGGTAAGGCAACGGGTTTTGGTCCCGCTATTCGGAGGTAATTATAGAGAATGTTCGCTATCCTGAACTGGCAGGGGGATAACTACTCCGCCCATTTCATCGAGATAAACAAGACGTATTCTATCATACTCTTTTAACAAGACCATATCCCCTACTTGAAATTCTAACGGTTTACGACGCTTATCGGCATAGCTCTTTTGACGATCACGAGCTGCTGCCATACGGTCTCTAATTTGAACGATTTTCTCAGAAGTTTCAAGTACGAGTTTAGGACTTGTAAGTTGACTATCCCCAACTTCGGCCCAACAAATAGGAGAACATCATTTTCGTCCATAAAGTGCTTCAAATGGAGTTGCCTTGATGCTAGTGTGATAACTGTTGTTGTAGGAGAACTCCACCAATGGTAGGTGAGACTCCCAAGTGTTACCGAAATCAATCACACAAGCTCGTAGCATGTCCTCCAGAGTTTGAATAGTATGTTCTGTCTGGCCATCAGTTTGAGGATGGTATGCTGTGCTCATATCTAGACGTGTGCCTAATGCTTTATGTAACGACTGCCAAAAACGAGAGGTGAATCGTGCATCACGATCCGAAATGATAGAAATTGGCACCCCGTGCCGAGAGACTACTTCTTTCAAGTAAATACGAGTAAGCTTATCCATTTTGTCGGTTTCCTTGATTGCTAAGAAGTGAGCGGACTTTGTTAAACGATCCACAATTACCCAAATGGTATCACATCCGGTAGGAGTTCGTGGCAATTTTGTGATAAAGTCCATGGATATCTGTTCCCATTTCCACATGGGAATCTCTGGCTGTTGGAGAAGACCGAAAGGATTTTGATATTCAACTTTGACTTTCGCGCAAGTCAGGCACTTGCTCACATAGGTGGCTATATCGGCCTTCATCTTTGGCCACCAATACAACACCTTTAGATCATGGTACATCTTGTAGGAACCTGGATGAATAGAGTAACGAGATTTATGAGCCTCATCCATGACTAGTTCCCTTAGGTTTCCGAATACTGGAACCCATATTCGCTCGACGAAGTAGCGAATACCGTCAGATTTGACCTCGAGTTGTGCTTCCATACCGCGTATACCTTCCAGTGGTAGGCTTTCCTCTTTTAGGGCTTCGAGTTGATCATTACGGATTTTTTCAGGTAATCCAGGGTGAATGGTAAGCTGTAATGATCGAACTCGCTTGGGTTTCGTTTCCTTTCGACTTAGGGCATCAGCTACAACGTTAGCTTTACCCGGATGATACCGGATCGCACAGTCATAATCATTCAAGAGCTCGACCCAACGACGCTGTCGCATGTTTAACTCTTTCTGCTCGAAGATGTCCTGAAGACTCTTGTGATCGGTGTAGATGGTGCACTTGGTACCGTACAAGTAGTGTCTCCATATCTTAAGTGAAAAAACTACTGCTCCCAACTCTAGGTCATGAGTGGTGTAATTTTTCTCGTGAACCTTTAGTTGACGTGAAGCGTATGCGATCACCTTTTCTCGTTGCGGTAACACACAACCTAGACCCTGAATAGACGCGTCACAATACACCACAGAGTCATCCGTTCCTTTCGGAAGAGCTAGAATAGGTGCACTACAAAGTTTCTATTTAAGATGTTGGAATGCTGACTCTTGGTTATCGCCCCAGTTATAGGATTTACCCTTTTGAGTTAAAGCAATGAGAGGTTGTGCAATTTTTGAAAATCCCTCGATGAATCGACGGTAATAACCAGCCAATCCCAGAAATTGTCGCACCCAGTCGGAGTCGTCGGTGCTGCCAAATTATTGATGGAATCTTTGATGGGTCGACATGTATTCCTTTCTCGTTAACCACATGCCCTAGAAATTGAATTTCCCGGATCCAGAACTCACACTTAGAAAACTTAGCATACAGTTGCTCCTGCTTAAGTAATTCCAAAATTAGGCGCAGATGTTCCTCATGTTCTTGGAATAAATGAGGATGTCGTCAATGAAAACGATAACAAATTGATCAAGATATGGCTTACACACACGGTTCATGAGGTCCATGAATACCGCAGGTGCGTTGGTTAATCCGAAAGGCATGACCATAAATTCTTAGTGGCCGTACCTTGTCCTGAATGCAGTCTTAGAGATATCCTCATCTCGGACTCTTAATTGATGGTAACCGGACCTAAGATCTATCTTGGAATAGAAACTTGATCCTTGGAGTTGATCAAAGAGATCATCTACCCGGGGCAAAGGGTAGCGATTTTTCATTGTGACTTTATTCAGCTCACGGTAGTCAATGCACATACGAAAATTCCCGTCCTTCTTCTTGACAAATAGTACCGGAGCTCCCCATGGAGATGGGCTAGGTCGGATGAAACCTTTATCCCACAAATTCTGTAACTAAGTGGATAATTCTTGTAATTCACTAGGTGCTAATCTATAAGGTGCCCGAGCGATCGGTGTCGCTCCGGGTGCTAGATCGATTTAAAATTCAACTTGACGGTGTGGTGGCAGACCAGGCAGATCTTTGGGAAATACTTCCAAAAATTCACGAACGATGGGAATGTTATCAATCTTCTTCTCTTCTGATGGCTGCTCAGCAACGAGAGGCAAAATAGTCGTATGTCCTTTTCGAAGGCATTTCTGTGCTTTCATAAAGGATATAATGCCCATGACTGCACCAACTTTTTCGCCCTGAACGGAAAGGGTTTCTCCACTCGGGAGAGGGATGCGAACAATTTTCTCATGACATATAATTTTAGCTTGGTTTTTAGATAACCAATCCATGCCGACAATTACATCAAAACTACCAAGTGTGACCGGCATAAGGTCGATATCAAGTATATGTCTAGCTAGCTCAAGCTTATAACCCTTAAGAATGTGGGTTGCTTCAATTATTTGGCCATCAGCTATCTCTATTATATACTTAGCTTCTAACAGAGTTGGAGTTTCTTTTATCATGTCACTAAGTTTCTTAGATATAAAAATCCTATCAGCTCCAGTGTCAAAAAGGACAGAAGCAAAGTAGTTATTTAAGAGAAACTTACCGGTGACCATATTATGATTATAACGAGCTTCTTCAGATCCTAGCACGAAGGCTCGTCCCTTCGCACCATTTCCTCCACCATTGCCGTTGTTGCCACCATTGTTGTTATTCTGGTTAGGGTTGTGGTTTCCATTACCCCCTTTCTTCAATTGAGGAAAATTCTTCCGAATATATCCCTCGTTTCCACACTCAAAACAACCCTTTGTAAATCTAGGTTGTTGAAAAGGTTGTTTGGCTTGCAACTCACCCCTACAATCTTTGACAGCATGACCTATTTTGCCACACCGCTGACAACGGTTGCAGAACCCGAAGTGATGGAAGTTACACTTAGGAGATTTTCTCGGATAACCACCCTGATTTTGACCTGAAGAGGTCGACTGGTTGAAGTTCTTAGCAGGCTCAAACTTACACTGATGTTGATGCTGTGGTTGATTAAACTAGGGTTGGTTGAGCTGGAGTCCTTTGGAGTGAGAGTTGGAGTGGTGATCAAACTTGCGTTTATGATTATCGGTGGATTTAGAGACCGAACCTCTCGAAGGTAGAGTCCCTTGAGTCACCGCCAGATCGGTTAACTTATGGGCAAGTCAGATAGTTTGCTGGATAGTAGTAGGGTTGGATGAAGTTACCATACTTTGTATCTGAGGCACTAGACCTCCAATATATAGTTCAATTCTCTTGTAATCAGGAGTCACCATATGTGGGCACATAGTAGCAAGTTCATGTGAACGAGTGGTATAAAGTTCAATTTCAGAACCCTCCATTTTTAGGTTCCAGAACTCTCCTTCTAACTTCTGAATTTCATCGCGAGGACAATACTCCTCCTTCACCATCGACTTAAACTCTTCCCACGGGAGTCCATTTTCCATGGCCAGACCCAACATTTGGACCTGGGCGTTCCACCACGTGAGAGCCGGGCCCTCCAAAGTTCCAGCGGCGAACTTGACCTGATTGGCCACTGAGCAGTTGCACATGGCAATCACCGATTCTACCTTTTTGAACCACCGGAGTAGTCCGACAGCTCCTTCAGCTCCACTAAAGGTGTGGGGCTTACAGTCCATAAATGTCTTAAACATGCACGCTGGTTGCTGATTCTGCTGGTTTTGCTGGCCTGGATTTAGAAACAATATAGGATTGGAATTATAGAGCTTAAGAAGAGCGCTTTAAGAGATGAAGTGACCTCATTAGTCAATAGCTAAAGCATTTACCTGCAGCATTCTGTGCTGCTAGAGCCTCAGCCACACTATCGTTGATTAGTGCCGCTAGCTCCGCTGCTGTCATGTTGATGGTACCTTGGCCACCAGCACGACCTCCACGTCCTCTTCCCGACATGATTCTTCACATTCACAAACACAAAGCAATGAGAAATATATCGCATATTAAACATTATTCATGTACAAGTAAGGAAATACAACATCTAATATTTTGAAAATTAAATAAATTGTAAGGCTACAAATAAATAATTCAAACATTAAACTTGTCATGCTTTTATTGAATGGGAACAACCTTACCCATCTAGGTTTGAAAAGAGAAACAACATAAGCAAAACATGAATGAAAGAAAGATAGAATAGGAGGATCATCAAACATCCTCGTCATCAGGAGAAACGTATGATTGAGCATCATCGATCTCCACCGGTTCCTCCTCGGGTGGCTCCTCCTCTAGGGGCTCATCCTCGAAGGGCTCCTCCTCGAAAGGTTCCTCCTTGAAAGGCTCCTCTTCGCCGTCCGAAAGTGGAATTTCCTCAGGAAATATGGTTGCTTGCAGTTGGGCTTCTAAGTGAGTCACTCTTTCTTGAAGTCCTTCGACAACATGATTTGCTACCTGCAGCTGGCCTTCCAGATTAGCCACTCTCTCCAGAATTCCTCCTACCTCAAAATCCGAGGTGTCTACCCTCGTCTCCAAATGTGTCACCCGATCCACCAAAACATTATGGACCTGATCCGTCATTGCTAGCTCAGCAGTCAAAAGCTCAATTCCTACCTTGTTCTCCTTTATTTGAGTCTCTCGCTGCAGAATGTCGGGTATCTCATCAGTAGCATCTTTCACAATGCTCAACTCCCTAGACATGTAAAATACAAAGGCTGCGAAAGCTTGTTCCATAGTGCATGGCAAGCTAGGTAATGTAGATGATGAGGAAGCGGAACCAAAGTTGGGTAATAGAACATTTCCCATCCTGATCCACCTTTGGATCATTTGCGGGTATGCATTCCAATTACGAGCAGGATTCGTTGCTTGCGCGCTACTCGGTTCACCCTGATCAACCAAATAATAACTAGAACTAGTCCGACGCCTTTTGGGCTCAAGGGATGGTAAGATAGGTGCATCGTGTCCTGGTGCCTAAGGTGATGGTGGTGGAGTTGACGACATGTTCCTGTAATATAACATATAAGTGCCAAACATCCAGGATTTATGACATGTAACTAATGTGTGAGGTTATAGTCTAGTATGCAATCCTAGTTCTCTATAACCAATGACTCTGATACCAATCTGTCACACCCCCAAATTTCAACTAACGGAGTTTTACCGTTTGAGAAGTGACGAACCAGGATCTCAGACATTAGTTACATTGAACGACTCTACATGGGACTCAAATGAAAATATAAACGCGGAAGCGTAAAGAAAAAAAGCAAACGCGCAAAACACACGCGCCCAAAAGTCCAAATGTCCAAACCAACACAATCCAAAATAGTCTAAACAATTATTATAAAGTAACAATCAGAATAGAAGAATCCTATGCATGTCCTAACGTGCACCTATGCCTTATCTTAGCGACCTGAGAAAACATGTAAGAAAAGATGTCAACATGAGGTTGGTGAGTTCACAGGTTTCAGTATATAAATAAACGTTTACCAGATTTATTGATCATTCAATATGTATCTATAGGTAGCTAACCTATATTCATGTTTTACTTAAGCGCTCGCAACCGAAGCTGACTGTTTGTTAATTTGCCTCCTGCCAGGTCTATCAACCCCAGCGGTGTGAGTAGGCTAACATTTCACCCGTTCGGTCTCTAATCGAGTTAGCGCGACTAACGCGGGTGGGATTTGTCAAACCCAGTAGTACTACTAAACATTACCTCGCTAAGATCCATATTAACGGTCCGATATAAGATGAGGACTTTCTGTGATAGCGTGTTACGCTTAGCTTTAACATCGATAACATACGAATTACAAAATTTCAAAATAGTTTAATCATGTTTTCTCCCCCAAGTTAAAACAGTAAAAAGGGGCCATGAAAACTCACTTGCGTTGCGTTGTAGGTAGTATCACACAAGAGATAAGTTGGAACCACGAGTGTAAGTCTCAAAAGACTTACGAATGCCCTAAAATTATAAACACATAAATTAGGGATAATAATAGGAATTGTGACAGCGACACGGAATGAGAAACGTCCGAAAGAAACGCTCTAATATTCAAGAGTGGACGAACGTGTCCACAGAGATAGGAATTCCTTAAATAATCAAATTATAATTACGTTACGCGACGAATGAAAAAAATAATAATAAATATAATCGAGTGTTTTGTCATTCACAAAAACTAAGAAAATAATATAATATATTATTTTTAGGTACGAAGGAATATTCTAATTATTCATTTGAGGTAAGAATAATAAATACATTATTATTATTGAAGTAATAAACACGAGTAAATAATATAACCAATTTTATTATTATTTAATCCCGAACGTTACACGAGGTTATAAAACGATTCGAAATAATATAAATATATATTATTTAATAATACGGGTCATGGGTTGAAAATAATATAACCATATATTTTATACAAAGTTATGGTTTGCAAATAGTGTAAATACATTATTTTTAAGAGTAGGAAATAATAATAAAAATGGTTTAATAATTTAAACCCGAGCCTACGGGTTGTTTCCCGGGCTAAAACACATTTATACAATATTATAATAATAGGGGGTTTGATTTTTAATATTTAAATATACTAAAAAGTGGCTCAAAAATGAATTGTGGGAGCCCGGTATCGAACCCGGGTCTCTTCCACACACGCACACGTTCCTAACCAGTCCCGCCCGCTAGGGTATCGCGTACAAATCAGGTTTTGTTTGGTTTTATCAATCAAACCCAGTGGGTTCCTTCCCCTTAGCGCGCACCGATCGAAAACCAGTCCCAAAACCCACAATTTGGACTTCGATCGAACTAGAAAGCAACGGGGTTTTGATCATTAGATCATGACGAATCTGTAGTGTGGTTTAATTGTAAAATCATTAGGTTTAGGCTCGTTTAATTTCTGTTTTAGAAACCGAAAAACCCTAGGTTGAATTTGAAATCAAATCGATCAATTTTGATAATAAAATTGTTTAGATTCATAGGGCTTTCAAAGGGTAAGGGATTTCGAGTCTAACCATACCAATTAATTGGATTAAGATTGTGTTTTGGTTAGCGTTCGATTAAACCCGAATCGTATGAACCCTAGATTCTCGATCAAAATCAATTCGATCATGTAAGCCCCAAATAACATAGGGCTTTTGATCTAGACGTCGTGGCGAGTCTGTGGACATGATCAATTTCAGTTTTCATTATCGGATTGATGGGATTCGATTAAACAGCATTCATATGAACCTTAGGTTCTTGATTTCGATCGGATTGATGTTGTAAACCCTGATAATGATAGGGCTTTCAATGATTAGACTGAAACGAAGGTGAAGGTTTAGATAATTACCGGAATAGAGTTCGAATTGATGTCCCCCGACTAAAACAGTTGTCGACTTGTGTGGGTTTGGTCTCCGGCGATCCTAACTGCTTCTCCGGCCGAATTGATGCTTGCAACAGGCTCTAACAGATGCGACAGTGGTGTTTATATTCTCAATTCGTGAGAATAATACAAGGTTTCATTGGATTTGATAGAAAGGGTGACGACTTCGACGGTTATAACTTGATTAGCCATTAATTTTTTTAATTCCCGCGTAATGATAGTAATTAAGACTCCATGATGGTCGACATAATCATGTTAATGGATTTCGGTTTCGAATTTGGACAGTTAATAAAAGATACGGGATAATTGGATCAAATATTGTAGAACCAAAGACTGATGGCTACAAAATTCTCTAAGTACAAATGCTGCTAATCTCAGAGTTTGCTGCTGACCAACAATCTGCTGCGGACAAGCTTATCTGCTGCGGATACTTGTTCTCCTGCTGAAGAACAAATCTGTTGCGGATAGCCTTATCTGCTGAAGACCAAAGTTGCTACAGATAAGCTTCTCAGCAGCATCAACATTTGATGCTGCTGACAGGCAAATCATCAGCAGCTCTGGATGGTTACATTTTACTGCTGATCAACATCTTTGCTGCTGATAGCCTTGTGCCTTGAAGACAAATCGTTGCAGCTGACTATCCATACCAAGCGTCACTGACAACTTTCTGCAAAGGCGACTTACACACTCAAAGCAGAAGGAACCTCAATGGCACAACCAATGACGGACAACAATGCTCTTCTCCAAGCATGCAAGTAATGATGCATAAAGAAGACGCTTCAATAAAGTTAACTAGATATAGATAAAACGTGTAATAGTTAGCTAGATACAACATATCAACGGTCTGTGTTAAATCTGATCCTTAGAATCAAGGGGCTGTCTTGATTCTAAGTGAGTATAAATAATCTGTAAACACTTCATTGTAAGTGTGCTTTTTGTGCTTTCTGATTGAGTTTCACTTGTAATCGTTTATCTGCAAAAGCTTAATACAACACTGTTCTTAAAAGTATTCTTTCTGTCTCTTCGATTACATTTGTGTAGTTGTTATTGTTTCCGCCAATTTCAACTAAGAACAGAACCATCTTGTAATTTCATGATCCTACAAGTGGTATCAGAGCTTTGGCTCAGATTAAACAAACTAACACTTGTTTAATCACTTCTGGTTCTATTCTAAACTCTCTCTTTGATCAAGTCACCCAAAACCACGAAACAAAAATGGCACAAAGCAATGGTTTTGAAGACATCGGCAGCATCAACCGACCACCAAGATTGGTGTCTGGAGAAGACTACGACATGTGGAAAAATCGCATGGAAAGTTTTTTCTGCTATCAGGAGTACGGAATGTGGAAATCCATCAAGGATGGACCCTACATTCCCATGGTGGCATCTGCTGACTCTGGAGGACTTCAAGGCACTAGGATCAATCCAAATGTGCCTTCCAAATGAAGTTTTTCATAACTTCAGAAGTTACAAAACCGCCAAAGAGCTCTGGGAAGCTCTTGAGAAAATGTTTGCTGGCTCGGAGGAAGTCAAAGAGAACATAAGAGACATCCTGAAGCAGTAGTATGAAAACTTCGTCTGGAAGGAAGGTGAGTCTCTAACTATTTTATACAACATATTTACCTATCTTGTAGGGGAGCTGCAGTGCTCAAAGGTGAAGCTAGAGAATGAAGATATTCTCAAGTAGTTCATCAGGTCTCTACCAAGCTGCTGGACACATTACACAGTATTTATACTAACTTAGAATCAGGACAGACCCTTGATTCTAAGTATCAGATTGAAGACTCTTCCACCATGAATAGTGCTTCATATTGATGTGGATAATACGATTGAAGACTCTTCCACCATGAATGAAGAGGCCCCTGATCAAAATCAAAGCAATCTAGAGCAAGGGATACAGCTGGAGGTGGTACCAGCACAGAGGATCCACAAAGAACATCCTCAAGAGAATATTATTGGTCAAATACACCAAGGAGTTCTCACAAGGAGCAAATCTCATGAGGCCAATATATGTCTATTTTCTTGTTTCTTATCTCAGGTGGAACCCAAGAAGATAGATGAAGCACTCAAACACAGCAGCTGGATTGAAGCAATGCAGGAAGAATTGCTGCAATTCAAGAGGCAAGATGTCTGGACACTTATTGATCTCCCACCAGGTAAATATGCTATTGGCACACGATGAGTTTTCAGGAACAAGCAAGACGAGAGAGGCATTGTAGTCAAGAACAAAGCCAGACTTGTAGCTTAAGGCTACACTCAGGAAGAAAGGATCGACTATGATGAAGTCTTTGCTCCTGTTGCCAGACTGGAGGCCGTCAGAATCTTCCTGGCATATGCTGCATCCAAGAATTTCACTGTCTATCAAATGGATGTCAAAATTGCCTTTCTGTATGGTAAGATTGGTGAGGAAGTATACGTCAAACAGCCTCCAAGCTTTATAGATCTTGCACATCCTACTCAAGTGTTCAAACTGGAAAAAGCTCTGTATGGCCTACATCAGGCACCAAGAACCAGGTATGAAACCTTGTCCGGATATATTCTAAGCAAAAACTTCAGAAGAGGTGCCATAGACCAGACCCTGTTTATCAAAGATGAAGGGGGAGAAATCTTACTAGTTCAAATTTATGTTGATGATATCATCTTTGGATCAACAAGGAAACAGCTGTGCAAAGAATTTGAGACTCTGATACACTCAAAGTTTGAAATGAGTTCAATGGGTGAACTAAAATTCTTCTTGGGTCTACAAGTCAAACAGGTCCCAAATGGAATCTTCATCAGCCAATCCAAATATGTAAAGAACATTCTGGAAAGATTCAAAATGGCTGACTGCTCTGCTGCAAGAACCCCCATGCAAGTGCATCATCAACTGACTCTAGAAAAAGATGGCCAAGACACTGATCAACATTAGTATCGTGCAATGATAGAGTCTCTCATGTATCTCACTGCCTCAAGGCCAGATATCATGTTTGCAGTATGCCTCTGTGCAAGATTTCAAGCAGCTCCAAAAGTTTAACATCTTCAAGCTGTCAAGAGAATCTTTAGATATCTAAAGGGTGCCCTAAGACTTGGACTATGGTACTCTAAAAATGACATGTTTAATCTATATGCATACACTGACAGTGACTATGGGGGATGCAACTTAGACAAAAAGTCCACTTCAAGGGGATGTCAGTTTCTGGGAGGGAGATTGATTTCATGGCAGTGCAAGAAGCAAACATGTGTTTCAACTTCTGCAGCTGAAGCAGAATACATTGCAGCTTCAAGTTGCTGTGCACAAGTCATCTGGATACAAAATCAAATGTTGGATTATGGGATGACTTTCATGGCAACTCCAATTCACATTGACAACATGAGTGCTCTCAATCACAAACAATCTGGTTCAGCACAGAAAGACAAAGCACATTGACATCAGGTATCATTTCATAAGAGATCAAGCTGAGAAAAAGAGAATTATTTTAACCAAAGTTCAAACGAATGAGCAATATGCTGATTTGTTTACAAAACCTTTTGATGAAGCTAGATTTAAATATTTAGTTGAATCAATTGGTATGATGAACTTTAATTAAAATTCTTCTCCACTCTATTTTTGTGTTTTGTCTTATGTTGTAAATAAAAGTTATAAGTAAGCAGCATTTTTGTCCTTCAGCTGCTGACAGGTTTAATCCTCAGCAGCAAAAGATTTGCAGCTGACTGCTTTAAGTTATCAGCAGGAACAAGCTTCCTGCGGATTTCTTTAAGACTGTCAGCAGCAACATCCTTGCTGCGGATTATTAAATCCATCAGCAGCATATAAGTTTACTACTGACAGACTTAACCTTCTGCATTCACAGCAATCAAGGTTGCTGCTGATTGGTAAATTTAAGTCCAAATTAACCTTTACCCGCTGTAAAAGATATTAACGTCAGTCTTTACCGTGACTGCCTCGGTGTATTACAGCTGTAACAATAAAAAGTAAATAAGGTTGTACTGTACAAGTCATTTTGCTTTTTCTCTCCTCTGCCATTATAAAACAAATCAAATTTCCACCTCTTCACCTTCCACTTCTCCCTAAACCAACATCACTTTCTTTCAAGCCCCCATCACTTTCAAAGCCCTTCATCCCTCACTGTCATACCCAACCAAGTGAAAGATATCCGAAGGATTCAATGATATGATCGACTTCTTATGTCGATCAAAGATCCAATTTGCCCTCACATCCAATCATGTCACACATATCCCTCATATGGAGGATTTCTGGAGTACCGCCATCTACTCTACCGAGCAAGGGAATCCCCAAATCAAAGCCAAGGAAGACGACAAGGATATCCCCATCTTGGAAGCCACACTCTTCTCCAATGCATATCTCAGAAAAGAAACGGATGTCATCAGGTAAGCTCCGCACTTGTCTCCGTCTTCCATGGTCTTCTTCTTGCGCTTCTTCGCGCCACTGCCGAGAAGAAGGACGAGGAGAAGATTTGACTCCTTCCGGATGTTGTAATCGGTTAGGGTTCTGCCGTCCTCGAGCTGTTTTCCGGCAAAGATTAGACGCTGCTGATCTGGCGGAATACCTTCCTTGTCTTGGATCTTTGCCTTCACGTTTTCGATTGTGTCAAAGGATTCGACCTCAAACGTGATCGTCTTACCCGTTAGGGTTTTCACGAAGATCTGCATTTTCGTCGATCTGAAGTGATAACATGAGAACTGTTTCCAAAAAGTTCTCAGGGGTCAATGTTCAATTGTTATCTACAATGCTGAACATACAGAGTACCCCGGGTGACAGTTCAGCAATCCCAGCTGATACTGATCCCACACCCTCCACGTCACATCCTGAACAACAGTCTGCTTCAACCATTCGAACCCTTGTGCATACTACTAAGGATGCACAGGCACAAACATTACTTACACCTGTTTTGGATGATATCGTTCAATCGGAACACAGGGCCCCGGTTGCAACGACATATACTAGAAAAAGGGGCAAGAGAACTCCTTATTCTCTTGCCTCCAAGGCCCAAACCCAACGTAATAGCCCTCACTTAGAATCACAACATTCTAGTGAGAATATCATAAGGGAAAGCCACAATATTATGGAGACTTCTTTGGATGTCTCTCTATTAGGATCAGGATCACTTCCCGGATCTGTAGAACAGCCCCCTGAGCCCTTCCTTTCTCTTCTGAACTTAAGTGCTGAGGAACCTGATCAAGATGATGTACCTTCTCCAACTACCACTATCTTGGAGGTACTGATTGATCTTGCTTCCAACACACCCAACCCAAGTTCTTCTACCCTGAAGGACCACTCTAGGAGTTATGAAAGAGTGGATGTGGAAGAGGCTGTCACTACTGCTGGTCCATCAAATGACCAGGAGGACAGTGACAACATTGCTAATACCTCAACCACGGCAACTCACAATGAGGATGCTTCCTTGGAAACTCCCCTCACTGAGAGGAATCCCAGGTGCCAAGAAACCATGGGTGATGGGGATGAAGAGGCTAGGCCTAAGGCCCCATCTAGATCCAAGGATTCCACAACTGTGGATGAGGACAGACTAAAACTTCATATCTTGGAATTGACGGCCAAGGTGAATATGACAGAGGCACATCAATGCCCAACTTTTCTTACTCCCTCCTTTGTATCAGTGGGCACCTAAACTGATGCACATTTGTCCACTGATGCAACCAAAAAGGGGGAGATGGTTCCAATGGAGAAAGACTCAGACAACTTTGATGACTGCAGGCTGTATTTCAAAGATGGCTGTTTTTTGAAGCTTCTTCCTTTGGTTGAAAGAATAGTCAGAAATGTGCAAAAGCTTCAACAACAAAGGCAATAAGAGAATTTTGGTAGCATCAGTCTAGGGGGAGTTTGTAGAACTAAAGACTGATGGCTACAAAATTCTCTAAGAACAAATGCTGCTAATCTCAGAGTTTGCTGCTGACCAACAATCTACTACGGACAAGCTTATCTGCTGCGGATACTTGTTCTCCTGCCGAAGAACAAATCTGCTGCGGATAGCCTTATCTGCTGAAGACCAAAGTTGCTGCAGATAAGCTTCTCAGTAGCATCAACATTTGATGCTGCTGACAGGCAAATCATCAGCAGCTCTGGATGGTTACATTTTGCTGCTGATCAACATCTTTGCTGCTGACAGCCTTGTGCCTTGAAGACAAATCGTTGCAGCTGACTATCCATACCAAGCGTCACTGACAACTTTCTTCAAAAGCGACTGACACACTCAAAGCAGAAGGAACCTCAATGGCACAACCAATGACGGACAACAATGCCCTTCTACAAGCATGTAAGTAATGATGCATAAAGAAGATGCTTCAATGAAGTTAACTAGATATAGATAAAACGTGTAATAGTTAGCTAGATACAACAGATCAACGGTCTGTGTTAGATCTGATCCTTAGAATCAAGGGGCTGTCTTGATTATAAGTGAGTATAAATAATCTGTAAACACTTCATTGTAAGTGTGCTTTTTGTGCTTTCTAATTGATTTTCACTTGTAATCGTTTATCTGCAAAAGCTTAATACAACAGTGTTCTTAAAAGTATTCTTTCTGTCTCTTCGATTACATTTTTGTAGTTGTTATTGTTTCTGCCAATTTCAACTAAGAACAGAACCATCTTGTAATTTCACGATCCTACAAAGATGGATTCAATTTTGACTTTAAAAAGTCAACGAGATTAATTGATCTTGATTTTGACTTTGAAAGTCAACATATAACGTTTAGAGATTTGGCAAAATTAGTCCCCGAAGTTTGAGATCAGGGAATGGCAGAATTGGTCCCTTGGATTTAATATTGAGTTAACTGGGTTAGGTTTTAACAGGAACTTAACGGAATTCCTAACGGAACTAACTGAACAGCCCGGATTGTCACAGTACCCGTGACACGACAAACACAAACACTGATCCAAATGAAAACGTGAATACAAATGCTGAGCATGAGCACCATGTTGAAGAAGCCATTATGACTGAAGCTATGTTGTAAGACCCCAAACCAGGCACCCTACAGTTGGTTCTCATAACTAGTTATACTCTTTAAAAGCGTCTAACTTTCATTTAAGTAAACAGCGGAAGTCTTTCTCAAAATAGTATTATCTTTAAACTCGTTAATTTTCATAACGTTACCTAACGAATGAATGTGCACCAACCCGAGTAGCCCGCTCCCAAGCCAAGGTACCCCGTCTAGCAGTCTCACCTGCAAAAAAATCTAACGTACATACAAAGTCAGCTACGCAGAGTGAGTTCTAATAGTTTAATTTAACAAAAGCCAACTCGTCTTATTTAATATTTATTTCCACTCAAGACCCTCTGGTCATTATAAAATCGTTTTATAAATTGTCCTCATATAGATAACCATGTTACCTTACAATATCCCGGAGGATTCACAGCCCTAGACTCAACCCACCACTTTAACTCAGTAAGTCTCTCTGACATAGAACGAACTTACTATTCTGATAACTCACAATTTACCATATATATTAACCATACACTGGTTAACTCATCCAACCTCTAGACACCGACTTACCAGTCCTAACCAGGACTCTCATAAACCAATTGACTCAACAATTGTACGCAATGTACTCAGCCCGACACAACGATCAATATAACTCGACACACCACATTGATTCCATCTATTTATCACATCAATACCATCTCATACACAATTAACATAACTCATCACTTGCATGCAATTTAACACATATATAAGCACACAAATACATACCTCATCACTACACCCTCATCAGGGTTATCCCCATCGGGATACTCGTCCTAAGCTCAGCTCCACCCTTGTTACAGGGCCCCGCCGCTAAACAAAGCGACACACTCGTCATCTATGATGACTACCCAGCCACCACACGGTGACTATATCATCTACCATACGGTGACTGACACATCACACGTACAATGATGACCCCGAAGGACTCTGTCCTCCACATCACTATTAGCCGTATACACGTACAACAATGCAAGCACACAAAGCAACACATATATACACATGACACTACCTGGACATGTACTACGACTCACCACCAATTACGGATCACTTACTTGTGTAATCCAACGCTTACTTAGACGTATCCTCACAACGTCTAGACACCTTACCCAACTCTTTCCGAATAGGAAGTTATACGACACACAAACACCATACTGACTTCTAGTCCATACAAACTATGGACACCACATAGACTTATGCAAACACGATACCCGTCGTGTCACGAGGACAATGACACAATACACACCACATCAAGCTCACGACTCATGACATCATACTAACACCTACTTGACTCGTTAATGAACCGCGTACAAGTTCCCATGCTAACTCTCCTTATATAACCATCATAGGTTTTTAACTAAATTCCCGACTAGCCCCGACTAACTCATAAGATGACACACACAGGTCATCACAATTCTTGTTCACCCATTCTAGGGACCCCATAACGAATCTATAGCTTCATTATTACATAATGATCTCATAAAACACTTCAATTTAAAATCATAACTCTTAATGAGTTCGTTTAATAAAACACGCGAGTATGTACGATAGCCCCGAAACAGTAAAACGTTTAAAAGAGGGGATTAGAAACTCACCGGTTGAGAGGCACTACAAAATCTTTGCTATGCAACCTACCCGTTCACACACGAACCCAAACCTGACAGGCATATGATCGTATGATCAAGATACGTGCTAAACACACGTCGAAAACTCATAAATATAAATGAACGCCGACACTCGTCTTCTCTGCTCGCCATATCGTTTCACCGAACCCTTAGCTTCACCTATACACGCATTGGGTCATCCTCGCCTCGTTTAGAACTTGCGTACTCGAACCGGGCTCCCATGCACGCATATGCTCTGCCATGCAAACCCTAATCTCGCCATACAAATCCTAGCTTCGCGAAACGTAAGAATTCATGTCGGGTTTCCAGCATGTACATAAACCCGCCATGCAAAGTCCTACCCGTCACCATCCTCGGGTTCGTCCTCCCGCCACATCGTTAACCGGTCACCCTCATGCACCACCATCGTAGGCTATCATCTTCCTCGTTGGGCAACCCTAGCCGAGTCTACCCAGTGAACCCCTACCTACGTCGTCTGCCGCCGCATCTTCACCTTCACCGTACACTGTTAGCCGATATCAACCATACACTTCCGCTTTTCGCCGTCGTGGAGTATCACCATAGCAGCCCCCTGCCATCCCCGAGCACCACCACCTGCCGCCATCATCGTCTCCGGTTATTCCCCGAAACCACCATCACCTTCACTCGTCACCCTCCTCACTCTAACTCTCCTCTCTCTCTCTCTCTCTCTCGCTTCTCCTTCTCGGCCCTGACCTGTCGCGAACCACCTCCATCACAGCCGGCCATCACCATGGCCCCCACCTACCTCACCGTAGCCATCACCTTCGGCCAAAACCGCACCAACGAAACCCTAACCGGGTTTTCCAAGCAACAACGCAAATAACATGAAAAACGTATACATGGAGATTAAGCGGGTATTACCTTGATTAGACTTGAAGTTCCTGCTCGTGGAACCACCCCGCTTCCGGTCACCCACCTCCTCTCCGCTTGCTCTCTCTTTTTCGTCGAGTGCCCTTAGACCGAATATGGTCTAGGGTTTGCAAAAATGAGGAATTTAAACCTTTGGGATTTTACATTCTAGCCCCTCCTCTCTTGTTTCGTGCGTTCCTATCATAAACTCTCTTTAAGCGACTAACCATGTCTTTTGCTGTCGTTGAAACGCCCCAAGCACGGCAAACCCTGCCCCTTATTTGGTTTAATATAGATTCGGGTCACTCACTAACCCGGACCCTTAACCTTTCGGATTTTCGGGATGTTACAAGTCTATTCCCCTTAAAATAGGATTCGTCCTTGAATCCTACGTTGGTGCAACCAATACAACTCATCCTTTCCCTTCCTACTCGTGCACCAAAACCTTTAGGTGTCATTCACTCACTGTATACATCAACACAGTCTCTTTACGCTACATCTTGGTCACCATTGTTGGTGTTCAAAGAATTCCCATCAATTACCCATTTTTAACGTTGGAACTTGTAGGATCACCTACATATTTCCTCATTACTTGCTCTGCCAAATTTTAGTTAAACGGCACAACACCGTCGATTGTCCGCTCACCTGTCACATGTCATATCAGCCCACGGGCACGATTGCCTTTGTCCCTTGTATACCCCTGATGACCTCGTCATTCCGACGGTCACTTCCCCGAGTAGGTCTCTTACCTTTCATGAATGGATTCATTCGTCCCCCTTCCAAAGTGAAGTCTCATACTTCTCGCCTCATACCTTATTCACCGTCCTGCAATGATTTCTCAAACCCAAACTCACTTCCTACCCATAAGGGTATTACTTTTGCCCCCCCTTAGATGATCTCTAGGAGCTTGTACAAAGCTACACTGGTCTCCACAAAATTCCTCTACCACGGTATCTCTTTACTTCCTTACCATGCGATCACCGACCGCATCTCGTTTATAATTTACAAACACGAAGTCTGTCTGCTGAAAAGCCTCATCTACTCGTCGCCTAGTCCAGGGAAAGCATCTTTATTCATCTGGTGTCTCGCCTCAACTGAATTCTTTATATGGAACGTGTTCCATGAAGGTCCTTTGTCACCTTGTTAACTCCGTGCTAAAATCTTCAGCGTCATCACCTTGATCTCATCATAAATATCTATGGTCAGGCGTCCACGTAAACGCTTTCATCATCAACTTTCACAATTTCACCCCTTGGCTTCTTGCTCCAAATTCCCGAGATATAAGTATAGGCATCTCCCAGGAGCACCTCGCCGATCGTCTAGAAAACATCAAAACTCCTCGCATCATCTCGGTTCATCAATTGCCGAAAAGATCATCAAAGGTAGAAGTACTCCACCAGAGTACACCGTCTAATTGTCCTACACATGACCCACCGTGTACTACAAGGACACACGCCGACACACACATATCTACAGAACACACAATGTTCTACACAAGTACTAGTAACCCCAAACTCTAAACACACATCACGTGCACACACACAAACTACTAGGTCTGAGTAAATCTACGTGCATACAAAATGACCTAGTTATTTATAGACACACCAAATCCTAAACCGTATCTCTTACTCATCACAATGGTGGCCCCCGCCACACGTCATCGTATATTCATACAGAGTTTACTCGGTCGTACCCATACGGGTCGTACCCATACTCCAAGACGACACACTACTCAGTCTAGACACAAAACATCCCTAAACATTCATACACATAAGATATAGAATTATCTTATTTCCCCAAAGGATTTGGTCCTGAACATGCATACCTAAACATAAGGTATGTAGCTAAAATTTTCCCACAGGACCTCGTCCTGGACATTGTTACATACTAAGGATGTATACTTAAGATTTCCCACAGGACCTCGTCCTGAACAGTTATACAAGGTGCCACACACCCTTTACACTTCAAACATCACCTAAACATAACACACAAGTGACACTATCTTAAGACCGTAGACACACACACAAAAATTAAAACTCCGGTCTACACAGGTCTACTCATACAGTCTAATCAACCAAGCTCTAGCATCACATCAAATATTACATTTAGTATGAACTCACGTTGTTTAGAAGGTAATCACATAATTATTCATAATTAACTTTGCACCACCAATAGCAAGCTATCACACATGCATCGATCATTAACTATGCTTTAAACCATCCCATGGTAAGACTCACTGTCAAGGTCAAAATCAAGCAATTGAAAAAAAACCAAGAACAAATATTTCATCACAAAAGTGCCTGATAGCCACTACTCAAAATGCTCTAGTCCTCTCGTGGTAACCACCACTTCTCTAATCACTTAACAAGTCCAAGTTATCACCCACTTGTTCCTTGTCGCCAGATTCCTCCAGCAATCCATTTCCTGATTCGGTGTTTTGTCTCAAAGGCTGACTTCTGACTGCAAATGAATTTCTTTCTCTCCAACCACCTCTCCTATAGAAGGAGCTACTAAGTCCACCTCGCCCATAACTGCCCTGGCAGTACTGGGAGCATTAGGCGCTAGAGGCGCCAGGATCACCTCCTGTGCTGGTAGCTCCTGCTCATCCTCAGCCACCGGTGGAATCACCATAAATGGAACAGGTGTTAAGATCCGTCTTCTCCCAAACATAACCGTACAAACAGAAGCCGCACGTCTAGCCCGCCGTTCTGTCAACATCCTGATAATAGCTCCCCGTCCAATCCATCTAATCCGAATCGTCTTGGCCATAAGTACCTGCACAAGATAGAACGTTGGAGTGATTACTATGGGCGTCAGATTCAGAATATGAGAGTAATCATAGACTGCCAAATCATGGTGATCAAATGCAATTTGGTGGTCCACATTACTGCTCAGATTCTAAACCTTCCCCCTCATATTCACACCAGCTTTCTATCTTTCCCACACCCCGGATGCATATGCATCCCACACAACTCACATAACACCTCACATTAATCTAGTAAGTCATCATATTTATCACAATTTCACACCATCAAAGTTTACACACAAAATTACTAAATCATATCGACGCACCAAACTATCGCACATAGATAAAATTAATGCTACCCTGCATTACTCAACTCACATCATAGTCTCATTCAATCACACCACATAACTACAAGTAGTTCTACATAATACAACAACACATAACACACATCCTGATCCCACACGGAACCATAAGTCACTTACTTACACCAATCACTTTACCTAGTGTAACACTACACAAATGGTAAATAATAATTATGGCTCAACTCGAAAGGCGTACCTCTTGGCTCGCGGTTACTCGTGGTGGCATTCGTTTCACCCTCGTCCAATTTTTAGTTTAAGTTAAGGCATTTTATTTGTTTAAAAACACAAGTTTTCTCTTAAACCTCGGCTCTGATACCAACTTTTAAGACACCAAACCAGGCACCCTATAGTTGGTTCTCATAACTAGTTATACTCTTTAAAAACATCTAACTTTCATTTAAGTAAACAGCGGAAGTCTTTCTCAAAATAGTATTATCTTTAAACTCGTTAATTTTCATAACGTTACCTGACGAATGCATGCGCACCAACCCGAGTAGCCCGCTCCCAAGCCAAGGTACCGCCTCTAGCAGACTCACCTGCAAAACAATCTAACGTACATATAAAGTCAGCTACGTTGAGTGAGTTCTAATAGTTTAATTTAACAAAAGCCAACTCGTCTTATTTAATATTTATTTTTACTCAAGACCCTCTGGTCTTTATAAAATCATTTTATAAATTTTCCTCATATAGATAACCCTGTTACCTTACAATATCTTGGAGGATTCACCGCCTTAGACTCAACCCACCACTTTAACTCAGTAAGTCTCTCTGACATAGAACGAACTTACTATTCTGATAACTCACAATTTACCATATATATTAACCATACACTAGTTAACTCATCCAACCTCTAGACACCGACTTACCAGTCCTAACCAGGACTATCATAAACCAATTGACTCAACAGTTGTATGCAATGTACTCAGCCCGAAACAATGGTCAATCTAACTCGACACACCACATTGATTCCATCTATTTATCACATCAATACCATCTCATACACAATTAACATAACTCATCACTTGCATGCAATTTAACACATATATAAGCACACAAATACATACCTCATCACTGCACCCTGGTCAGGGTTATCCCCATCGGGATACTCGTCCTAAGCTCAGCTCCACCATTTTTACAGGGCCCCGCCGCTAAACAAACACACTCGTCATCTATGATGACTACCCAGCCACCACACGGTGACTATATCATCTACCATACGGTGACTGACACACCACACGTACAATGTTGACCTCGAAGGACTCTGTCCTCCACATCACTATTAGCCGTATACATGGACAACAATGCAAGCACACAAAGCAACACATATATACACATGACACTACCTGGACATGTACTACGACTCACCACCATTTACGGATCACTTACGTGTGTAATCCAACGCTTACTTAGACGTATCCTCACAACGTCTAGACACCTTACCCAACTCTTTCCGAATAGGAAGTTATACGACACACAAACACCATACTGACTTCTAGTCCATACATACTATGGACACCACATAGACTTATGCAAACACGATACCCGTCGTGTCACGAGGACAACGACACAATACACACATCAACAAGCTCACGATGCATGACAGCATACTAACACCTACTTGACTCGTTAATGAACCACGTACAAGTTCCCATGCTAACTCTCCTTATATAACCATCATAGGTTTTTAACTAAATTCCCGACTCGCCCCGACTAACTCATAAGATGACACACACAGGTCATCACAACTCTTGTTCACCCATTCTAGGGACCCCATAACGACTCTTTTGCTTCATTATTACATAATGACCTCATAAAACACTTCAAGTTAAAATCTTAACTCTTAATGTGTTCATTTAATAAAACATGTGAGTATGTACGATAGCCCGAAAACAATAAAACGTTTAAAAGAGGGGATTAGAAACTCACCGGTTGAGAGGCACTCAAAAATCTTTGCTCTGCAACCTACCCGTTCATACACGAACCCAAACCTGTCAGGCATATGATCGTATGATCATGATACGTGCTAAACACACGTTGAAAACTCATAAATATAAGAGAACGCCGACACTCATCTTCTCTGCTCGCCATATCATTTTACCGAACCCTTAGCTTCACCTATACACGCATCGGGTCGTCCTTGCCTCGTTTAGAACTTGCGTACTCGAACCGGGTTCCCATGCATGCATATGCTCTGTCATACAAACCCTAGCTTCGCGAAACATAAGAATTCATGTCGGGTTTCCAGCATGTACCTAAACCCGCCATCCAAAGTCCTACCCAACACCATCCTCGGGTTCGACCTCCCACCACATCGTTAACCGGTCACCCTCATGCACCACCATCGTAGGCTATTATATTCCTCGACGGGAAACCCTAGCCGAGTCTACCCCGTGAACCCCTACCTAAGTCGTCTGCCGCTGTATCTTCACCTTCACCGTACACTGTTAGCCGATATCAACCATACAACTTTGCTTTCCGCCGCCATGGAGTATCACAACAGCAACCCCCTGCCGTCTCCGGGCACCACCACCCGCCGCCATCATCATCTCCGATTATTCCTCGAAACCACCATCACCTTCACTCGTCACCCTCGTCACTCTAACTCTTCTCTCTATCTCTAGCTTCTCCTTCTCGGCCCTGACCTATCACGAACCACCTCCATCACAGTCGGCCATCACCATGGCCGCCACCTACCTCACCGTAGCCGTCGCCTTCGGCCAAAACCGCACCAACGAAACCCTATCCGGGTTTTCCAAGCAACAACACAAATAGCATGAAAAACGTATACATGGAGATTAAATGGGTATTACCTTGATGAGACTTGAAGTTCCTATTCGTGGAACCACCCCACTTCCGGTCACCCACCTCCTCTCCGCTTGCTCTCTTTTTTTCGTGGAGTGCCCCTAGACCGATTATGGTCTAGGGTTTGTAAAAATGAGGAATTTAAAGCTTTGGGATTTTACATTATAGCCCCTCCTCTCTTGTTTCGTGTGTTCCGATCATAAACCCTCTTTAAGCGACTAACCGTGTCGTTTGCTGTCGTTGAAACGCCCTAAGCACGGCAAACCCTGCCCCTTATTTGGTTTAATATAGACTTGGGTAAATCACTAACCCGGACCCTTAACCTTTCGGATTTTTAGGATGTTACATCTATAGAAGCATGTTTGTGTGACAGACACTCTGGATATTGTACTAATCTGTTTATAGTATTTTGTTTATCTGTATTTCAGTGTTTATGTATTTGTCTTAATCGAGTTGTAATCTTATGTGTCTGTACTTGTAGTTGTTGTTATTTCTTTTAGTTGAATGTACGTGTTGGGTATAGTACAAATACGCAGAAGGATGCATTCCTGCGTATTTGTTATGTACGGATCACATGTCCTGCGTACTTGATAAGTACGCAATAAGGATTATTCCTGCGCACTTGTTAAGTACACATGAAGCAGGTTTAGTATAAGTAGCAGCGTTGTGTCATTTGTAAGTACGCTCTCAGTCTCTTATTCTCTGTTCCAGAACTTTTGGAGAGCTACTCATTGTAAACGATTTGCTACGACAATAAATCGTGTATTTTGTTACGTGTGTTTGTTGTCGTGTTTACATTTGTCGTATTACGTTCCATCTAGTCTCGGGGATTCCGCACCTTGGTGGACTAGACCACACACCCACACGTTCATGATCTGAGACACCCGGGGACCTACAAGTGGTATCAGAGCCTTTGATCTTGATTTCGAGTGTTGTGAGTGTGTTAGGAACATTTTTTGACAAAGTATTGTATCGATTTACTTGTTTTTGAACCCACATTTGGTGATTTTCAGACATTGAGTCTTACCCCTGCTTTTACACAAGAAAATCCCAAAAATCCACATTTATATGTTGTTGTTTGGATGATCTATTCATCAAAAGTTGCTTAGAATCAACCATCTAATATTTTGGTTGGATCAAATTCTTTATTACAGCAACCCTTAAAGATTTCATAAATCACAGGTCACCAGTTTACCAGACAAGTGGATGTACAAGTTCAAAAAGTAATATAGCGTACTTACCTGATTTGGATCAGTTCCTGCGAATTTTTTCAGTTCCTGCGTACTTATCAAGTACGCAAGGCAACATTTGGTGCGTAGATATTGTCCTCATGCATAGTTAACAAATACGCAAGGCCAATTTGTTCATGCATATTTATCAAATACGCAAGACCAAGCACAAGTACGCAAGATCAAACATTTCAAGTACACAAGTTGGATTAAATTTCTGAGTTTTTGACTAAGTTCTACACAATGTCAAACATTCAGAATATTAGCCGCATGTTGAACTACGATAACGAAATAGGAACTCCACAAAAACCACCTAAACTGTTAAACGTAAATGACTATTCCAACTGGAAAGCTAGATTTGAGGAGTACATTTCGTACAATGATTCAAACATGTGGATACCTATTCTGGAAGGATATAAACATCCAACACATGAATACCTTGAGGAGACTGTTCCCAAACCTCTATCTAGGCTAACTGAAGAAGAAAAGAAGGCTTATGACCTAGAAAAGAAAGCTCATGGTTCTATCACTATGGCACTAACAAGAGAATTATTTCACAGTTTTCGAGGTTATGATACTTCAAAGGATCTATGGAAATCCTTACAAAAGAGATTTGAGGGAAACAATGATGTGAAGAAAAGCAAAAAGGACTTATTGAGAAAACAATATGAGTGTTTCAAGCATTTAGAAAATGAGTCTAGTGATGACTTGATTTCTAGATTCTATCATTTATTGACAGAATTGAAATCATATGAGTTGAAATACCCTGAAGAGGAGTTTGTCGAAAAGTTTCTAGATGCACTACCTCCTAAGTTTGACATGTACACAACCCTACTACTGGAAAACAACAAGTTCTACGAAATGACCATTGACACGGTAATAGGGAAGATTCAAGCACATGATATGAATTTGAGAAAGAAAGAAACTGGTAACCGACCTCAAGTTCAAGATCCGTTAATTTATTATGGGAAATCTTCTACATAAAATTCTTTGGGTTCAAGAATTTCTTTGTTTTCAGGAAGTTCTTCACAGGAACACGATCATACCAACGGTTGTGTAAACTCAACATGTTTTGCTGCTTCAGGATCCAATTCCTCAAGAGGTCCGTCTTCATCATCCGCTCATCAGAATGTTATTGCAAAGATTGTTGAAGATCATGTCGCCTTATTTGCATCATGTATGCTTGCCTATGAAAACTTTATTGGTGGGAAGCTTATTGACCCGGAAACCATTGAAGAGGATTTTAATCAAGTAGATCCTGATGAAATGGAAGATGTAGATATTCAATAGAACATGAAGATGATCTTAAGAAGGGCTAAGCATTTTTTAAATAGAACTGGAAGGAAGTTCATAGGTGGAATCCAAATGCAAGGGTTGGTTTTGACAAGTTAAAGGCCAAATGTTACAAATGTCAGAACTTTGAACACTTTGCAAGGGAATGTCAAAAGGACAAGGCACCTGCATTTGGTTTTACTAGACCTAGTCCAAGAAACAGTCAAAGTTACAACAATCAGAACAACCGGAGTAAAAACTAGGGAACTACATCAAATGCCTTGGTAGTTCAGCCGGATGACAATTTTGACTGGGTGTTCACTTGGAGGATTCCTTTGTTTCATAGACTCAAATAGGATTGATGGCATAAATTGTTGAACGAAGGAAGGGAAGCTGCAGTTGCTGCTTAACAGTGATATGCATTTGCACTGATGGCCATTGGAGAATCGTCAAGCACCAGTGAGGTAGATTCTAATGCTTTTGCTATTGTTTATATTTCTTGTATAAATTGTAAAATTTGGAAAGATGAGAATGATCGAGTACATGATCAACTCGAACCGCTTCGTTGTGCAGCATTGAACTATAAAGAAAATGAAAAACATTTTAAGGATTCAATTGAAAATCTAAAGAAAGATAAACATGATTTTTCAATTAAAATCAGTCAACAACAATTTCACCTTGATGTTGCATACAAAGCGTTAGAAAAGAAAATTGTTGAATTGGCTAACCTGCAAAATGTAATCTTGCAGTTAAAGGGAAAACTTGAGAAGCTGAAAAACTCTCGTTTCATGGTGGAACACTACGAATCTTTGGTAAGACAAATGAATAGCCAAGGTTTAGGTACCAATGTCATTCCTCCACCAGTAAACGGGAAGTTTTTCAACGGGCCAGTAGATATTGATTTGTCTTATCTGGATGAGTCTTCAATTAAGGCTAATTCAATTGCTGAGAGTGATGAGGAAGATAACTCTGTTGAACTAAATGATAACATCAAAGTTGATGGAGTTGTTGCAGAGGAAATGTTTGATGAACCTGATGTTGTTGAGTCCAACAATAAACTGAAAAACTTGCTTTATGGATGTTTCAAAACCATGAAGCAATCCAAAAAGAAAAATTTGCAAACAAAGTTGGAAAGAATTTTTATGAAACATTAAAAAGAATTACATATCCAAGACTCAAGCAGCATCTGCTCAAGCACCGATGACTGTTCATCAAACATCTCCTCCTGTTCATCAAAGCGAACCTCCCACATTAAAAATGAAAGAGCCTTATCATAGAGAACACAGAGAGAAAAGAGTTTGCTTTCATTGTGGTATAGTAGGTCACATTTTTGCGAACTATCCTGAAAAAAATCAGGAGAATAAGCCAGTTGTCCCTCAACAGGCTGCATCTCCTAAGAAACCACAAATGAAGCAAGAGTATCGTCCTATTCAGAAAGTGGTGAAACCACCAGTTAAACAAATGGTGAAGCCACAAGCAACACATGTGGCTGTACCATTTGTTATGAAACGGGATAAGCAACCTGCTAGTCCTGGTGCATCTACATCTGGTAGTGCACGAACTGGTGAGAAATCTGTGGTCAAACTCTCAAAACCACAGAGGAGACGACTGAATAAGAAGTTGAGAAAACTTGAGCTAAAGTTTTCTGAATGTCAAAAATGGTGTATTACGTTTTACAGAAAAAGAAACGAAGGTCATTGAAAAAGAAAGGCAGTGGTTCTCAATCTTCTAATTCAGATTCTCAAAATGAGTCACCAATTTTTTATAGTCACGACTGTGAGTTAATAGAAGTTGTTTATTTTGAGAAAAATGGACGCCCCAGGACCACAATGGCTTGGGTCTCCAAATCCAACTAATTTCTTTTGACTCGTGCAGGGACATCCGAAGGGAACTATTACTAACCGATGGTATGTTGATAGTGGATGTTCCCAGCATATGATAGGCAACATGGCCTTGCTTCAAGATGTGAAACCATTCAGAGGCGGCTATGTGGCCTTTGCATGTGAGAAAGGCGGAAGTATCACTGGTCAAGGCGTAGTATCAAATGGATGTATCAGCTTTGATAATGTCAATTACTATGAGCAACAGAAGCATAATCTATTGAGTGTCTCCCAAAGTTTGACAAGAAGTACTCAGTAATGTTTAACAAGAATTAATGCATGGTGATCAAACCAGGCTTTGTGGTTCCTGAAGAGTGGATTCAGATGAAAGCACCAAGAACAAACAACACATATCAGATTGATATGAGTGTGGCAAAAACCACCACATCAGTTCCTACATGTTTACTTACTAAAGCAACAGAGATTGACTTAATCTTGTGGCATAGGAAACTCGGACACATTTCTTTTAAAAAAAGGAATTATCTTGTCCGAAACGGTTTGGTAACCGGGGTTCCTAAGCTGAGATTTTCTGTTGCAGATGGCATGCCTTGTAAAAAGGCAAATAGCAACGAAAATCTCATAAGCCCAATATCCAAAACTCTATTGATACCCCTTTGGAGATTTTGCACATGGATTTATTTGGCCCAATATCCAAAACTCTATTCAAGAGTATTGGTGGTAAGTCATACTGTCTTGTTTAACTGATGATTTCTCATATTTTTCTTGGGTTCATTTTCTAGGTACTAAGGACGAGACTTCTGAAATTCTACAATATCTGATCTTAAGCTTGGAAACACTTTGAAAGTTGAAGGTTAGAAGAATCAGAAGTGATAACGGCACCGAGTTAAAAAACAACATGATGGAGCTTTTCTGTCTCAAGAAGGGTATTCATAATGAATTCAGTGTGCCGTATACACCACAGAAGAATGGAGTGGCAAAGTGGAAGAATAGAACTCTAATTGAAAATGTACGGACTATGCTGTCAGATGCTAAACTACCAATTACCTTCTGAGCTGAGGCAGTAAATACAGCTTGTCACGTTTTAAATTGAGTTCTTATGGTGAAGCGTCACAACAAAACTTGTTATGAGTTGATCAACAACCTACCACCAAATCTAGACTACTTAATTCCTTTTGGTAGTCCCTGTTCCTGGTTGTTACAATACAAAGACCGAAAATCCAAATTTCATGAAAAAGCAATAGAAGGCATCTTCTTAGGATATGTTGCCAATTCTCCTTGCAAGAGGGTTTACAACAAGGAAACTCGTTCAGTAGAAGAATAGTTTGAGGTGGATTGCAGTAAACATAGCGTTCCACCAGAACCAACAGCTCCAACATGGGGTTTTGATTATGATACTTTTTTCAAGTCTTTCAATATTCCGGATTTATCAGCTGAAGATGCTGCTAGATTGTATGAACATTGTAGTGGCAATGATCACTCCACATTCTCAACAAGATCCACTGTACCTATTCCTACCACTAATCCTAATGCGTCATCTGCATCGGGAACTCATGAAACTAACACCGATGATAATACCTATGTTGAAGGAAACGATGCTCATGCTGACCCTAACATTTTGGAAGGAGATGAAGCACAAGTTGATCCTATTAATATTGAATCTTCTTCTTGTACTCATAATGTGGAGGAAGTTAGTACAAATCTTGACTCAGTTATTGAAGAATAGGCCATACCAGAAACAAGATTGCATCGGAATCATCCAATTGACAACATTATTGGTGATCCTGATGCTGGCATTCAAACTCAGAGTCGAACAATTACTAAGAACACTAGTCTTTACGCAGAGATACTTGACACAGGTATCATGGAGAAATGTTTGCATGCTGCATATGTATCCCAGATGGAGCCGAAGAATGTGAAAGAGGCTCTCACAGACAACTGTTGGATTGAAGCTATGCAAGATGAATTGTCACAATTCCGCAAGTTGCATGTGTGGGAATTGGTTGATTTTCTGAGAGGTGTATATCCTATTGGTACTAGATGGGTATTCAAATGTAAAACTGACGATCGGCATGTTGTGGTAAGATACAAGGCACGGCAAGTTGTACAGGGTTTTTATCAACAAGAGGGCTTAGATTACACTGAGGTGTATGCCCAGTTGCTAGAATTGAAGCCATCAGATTATTCTTAGCTTATGCCTCATACGTTGGCTTCAAGGTCTATCAACTTGACGTGAAGAGTGCTTTCCTATATGGTAAAGTTCATGAAGAGGTCTACGTCACTCAACCGCCTGGATTTGAAGACCCATAATTCCTAAATAAAGTGTACAAGCTGGATAAAGCACTTTATGGTCTTCATCAAGCACCCCGGGCATGGTATGTGATGTTGTGCGAAGCACACATCTTTGTTCCTATTGTATTCATGCGTTTTTTATTAGTTTTATATGTGTTGTGAGTCATTTTTGTATACTATTGAGTCATTGTTATGTTTACAGGTGCTCATGGAGATTACAAGTGAATACATGAAGAAACCGAGCAAGAGAATGAAGCCTGGAGTTTAAAAGAAGAAAATGTTGAAATTAGGGTTCTCGCGGTACGCGAGAGAGAAAGAGAAGAGACTCGCGGTACACGAGGGAAGCATAAAGCGCGCTCGACTAATTTGTTCCTCACGGTACGCGAAGAACCCAGCCCATTGTATCGCGGTACGGGGGAGACTAAAATTCTGAGAAAAAACCCTAAATTCGATTTAAATAGAATTTGATTGCCATTATGCAAGCAGTTCGATTTTCAGCCATCCAGAGAAGAGAAAGAGGCGATTTTGGGGCTGGAGAAGACAATTGAAGTGCAAGTTTGAAGCTTTCGATTCCGGGTTTGTTAGTTTTAGCTTATTCGGTTTCCAAGTTTCGGTCTTTGTCTTTGATTAGTTTGTTTTAGATCATGTTTGGATCAATTACTTCTGTGTTTATGATTTTGAGCATGATTCTAGGCTAAACATCATATAATGCCTAGGTCACATGATGACTATTAGTTAAAGGTGCGATTTTTATCGCTTTTGGATTCGATTAATGGTTTATTGATTTTGCAAAAGATCTTGAGTTAATAATTGTGATGAATATGCATGCTTAGATATGATGTATGCTTGATTTCAATTCAGTACGTTGATTGTGGATGTCTTCCGGTTTGATTTGCATGTCTAGGTCATAGACTTTAGGGTTTGTGATTGTTTGTTAGTTTGCTAGACATAGTGATCCATAGGAGTTGTGATTGAGTGTTAGTTAGATCTGAGTGTGTATCATGTCTCAATACCCGAGAAGTGAGAGATAGTCGTTTAGTCTTCGTCATTAGGAATCCGAGTGTCAACTGTCTAAGAGGAAGTTGGTATTAGGTGTCTAGTGATTGTTGCTATTCTGAGTCATAGTTCTTTTTTAGAGATTACCCTGTGCATTCTTCGAATGTATTGTGGACAGTGAGACTGAAAGATGATCTATCTTTCGGGTATTTTATCATTGTTGGAGAGACCGAAAGGTAATCCACTATCTGGTGAGTTATTACATCTTTAGGTTCCTTAGTTGGTGTAAATCCAAGCACAAGTGGCTAACGGTTGAGCCGGTGAATAGATTACACAAGCTCCGATGGGTTGCCCAATGCGTGTTACTCCTTCTAACTTCGGCGGTATCCTGCATAGATCAACAACGCGTTAGGGCGTTACAGGGAGGGGATAATCCCTGTATCGGCCCTCCGGCGTGAGAGTAAGTATCTCTGAGATATCGAAGTGTAAATGGAAGTTATTTGGGAGTCGATGGATATACCTGAGCGGTGGTGTGCTACTTATAGTGAATGGGAATACCCTGGTGTCACTTTCCTAGGGCTGACCTGGCGCGAGTGTTATTGGTGGAGAGGTCTCTATCGAGAATATCCTCTCTGTCCCCTAACTGATGACCGTTAGTGGGAACTTTGTCTTATATGACGGGACCACTGGAGTGCATGGTGGTGTCGTCTTCTGCGCGACATCTTCTGACTCTTCTGTGGGGTATCCTTTCTTGCGCACAGATGTTCGTGTATTTTTATGAGGAACTGTCAGGTATGTTCCTTCCGAGCCAAGCTATGTTGCATGGGGTGTATATCCTTCCACAAGGTACCTTACGTCTTCAGTTGGTGACACCCTGAGAGTGATTAGGGATCCACTAGGTCGTCTAGAGTTGTTTATTTAGAAACCCAGATCCATTATAGTTTCTAGAACCGGTAGAAGTTGTGCTTTGCAAGTAGGATTCCGACCTAGGTAGTATTCTTCCCATCTCTGATTTCTTCCTTAGTTCTTTATCTTGATAGCTTGAGTCGACCTTGTTTGCTGCATTAGTAGTTAATCTTTAGTGTAGTCAACCCCCCCCAATCATCAATCTTTAGTCTGAGTCAGAGTCTAGTATAGTTATAGTAGTGTCTCTAGGGTTCGATATTCCGATTTACCATTAAGCTGTGCTACACTCGATAGGTCCACTTGCCTGTCAGTGCGGTTTAGTTGAAGGTACTCCATTTATTACTTAGGAGTCTAGGTTAGGTTTTGTTAGTTTATATATAGACCGTCTGGGCGACATCAAGTTTTTGGCGCCGTTGCCGGGGACACTTCGCAATAGCAATATTAACTCTGACTAGTTCTTTGTTTGATTTTTGGTTCGTTTTGTTTTTTAGTCTTAATTGTGTGTCTTTTCCCTATCTGTGTGTCTAATATAGGATCGAGTCTTTCTATTTTGAGTCTTTATTTGTTTTCTTTTATTCTTGTGTCCGTTTATGCTCCACACTCGGTCGCAGGGATCACCACATTATTTAGCTTTTCCAGGGCCCGAACATGAGCTACACAAGCGCACCCGCGACTTCCGGGAGCCTTTGAAAGAGATGTGCAAATCCCAGGTACGTTCTACTAGCCCATTTCCATTTCCTATAATGGGCGACGCTAACCCACCAATGAGGCGTACCGTACACCATAGGGCCAGTGACGGGGTCACCGGGGCGAGATCTTCGATCACATGCCCCCTATTCTGAACACCAATACATGGCAGATCCCGTCACATGTCATGAGCACGGTCACTCATGCCACTCAGTTTCATGGCGTTGAGGATGACATATGTCCTGCTTCGCTCGGATATCTGATACGTTCAATATCACGGGTGTGTCTAAGGACGCTATCTATTTGCGTCTCTTTCCATTCTCGCTCTCTAGGTGTGCTTCTACTTGGCTTGAGACCCTCCCCGAAAATTCTATCACTACATGGGAGGATCTTCAAGCCAAGTTCTTCAAGAAGTACTATCCACGTTCTAGGGCCGCTCGCCTTAGGGATCAAATCCATTCGTTCCGGATGGACCCTGACGAGCCTTATCACATGGCCTGGGAGCGGTTCAACATGCTGTTGAGCTGATGTCCCCAACATGGTCTTTCCGACTGGGCGATAGTGGAGAAGTTCTATAATGTCCTCACCTTTGAGAAGCAACAAATGTTCAACACAGCTGCGGGAGGCCATATCATGGATAAACTCGAGCCAGATGAGTGTGAGGAGATGTTCGAGAGCTTTTCTCTGGCGGAAAAATAGCAACCATCTACTAGGACTTCCATTCCTAGCGCTAAAGCATCCGCCTCTTCTCCAAGAGGTGTGCATCAGGTCACTCCTGATACTAGCGTGGCTGCTGCACTCGCGGCTATGGCGAACGAGATCAAGGAGCTGAAGCTTAGTGCTTAATGGTGTAAGGCGTGCAAGGGAGGCCACGACACTAGATATTGCCTTGTCAATCATCAGGAGCAGGTGAGTTTTGCTGGCAACCAGAACCAGAACTGAGGGTACAACAACTACAATAATTCATATGGCTCGGGATGGAGATCTAGAAATAACCCTGGTTTAATGGTTGCCAGCATCAGTATGGAGGAGCGGAAGCTAGATCGAGTTCGGGAAGAAGTGTCAACACAAGGAAGATTGAGGAGATGATAGAGAATCAGACACAGATGCTTACCCACTTAGTCCAGTAGGACAGGGACGCTAAGCAAAGACTGGATGCCCACGACACTTTATTGAAGAATCAGCAGTCGGCATTTCAGGACTTGCAACGCACGGTAGGAGACATCGCTAAGAGCTTGAAGGATAGACAGGGAGGTCCGTCTTCAGGCCCTAATGCTTCAGTGATGGCCGTGTCGGTCAGGAGTCGAGGAGAGGAGGAGAAAGTCTCCCGCGGTGCTGGCTATGGCATCCCTTCGCCTGAAGAGGAGAAGAAGATAGATTGGAGAGCTCGATTTGCTGTGATCGATGCTAGGATGTTAGAGGAGCCCGTGTCGGCTGAGGTGACAAAAGCAGGGACTCCAGTGAATGCTGTGTCGACGAGGAGTAGAAGGGCAGAAGAGAAGGAGAGCCCACCGGTAGAAGAGGATGACCCGGTGGATGAGGAGATGGAGATGGAGAAGCCTGCTGAGAAAGCATAGGAGAAGAAGAGTGGGGGTGAGATTAAGACCCCCGATATTGACTTGAGTCGTGTTCCCTATCCAGTGCGCTTGGTGCCACATAAACACGCTCGGGAATACGGTCACTTCCTTGATATGTTCAAACAACTCAAGGTTAATCTCCCTTTAATAGAGGTCCTCCATCACATGCCTAAGTATGGAAAGTTCCTAAAAGATCTTCTTTCCAACAAGAAGAAGCTAGAGGAGGTCTCTAAAGTCTCACTTAGTGAGCAATGTTCTGCAGTGGTTCAGAACAAACTGCCCGAGAAAATGGGAGATTCGGGTCGTTTTACGATCCCATGTCTGCTTGGCGGTTTGCCCTTAAACCACGCGTTGGCTGACCTGGGTGCTAGCGTCAATCTGATTCCATATTCTGTTTATAAGAAGCTAGACCTAGGTGAACCGCAACCGATACGCATGAGCATTTCCTTGGCTGACCGTTCAGCCAAGCATCCACGGGGAATTATGGAGAATTTTCTAGTGAAAGTAGGAAAATTTGTCTTCCCCGTGGATTTTATCATCCTGGACATGGAGGTAGATGATAGAGTCCCACTCATCCTAGGACGTCCGTTCCTACGTACCGCCAAGGCATTGATCGATGTCTTCGACGGGAAATTCACACTTCATGTGGGGGATGAGATGATCGCATTCGATGTTATGAAACCTGTGAAGGGGTCTACTGAGTAGAGCGATTCAGTTTGCATGATTGATGCCCTCATAGGTGACCATCGGGACTCTGATCCAGAGGTAGAAGTTGGTGAGCCCGCCCCAAACTTAGGAGAGATATCTGAATGGGCGGTAGAGTTAGAAGGGTTGTTGGATGCACCGGACGATTACGATGACGAGGTGCCGGAAGATTTGCTGGAGATGATGGCATAATTAGAAGATATAATAGGCAAAACCCCAAGTGTGGGGATGATTGAGAAGGTGGAGAGTTTAGAAGAACCGAGAGATCCGGATGAGAGCTTAGAGGTAGTATCTATAGACACATCCAATCCTGAGCTCTTGTCTTTTTCCATTGTTCATGCTGAGGGGATAGAAGCCGAGTCATCCCCTAAATCTAGGCCACCCCGTAAGAGAAGCCGCGCTTTGAAAGCTTCATCTAGTTTGAGGAGAATGAAAACCCCAAGTGTGGGGATGTTTAGAAGTGACAACTAGCTAGGATACTTGAACCGTGTCATCTTTGGACCTGGTAGGTTTAAGATGTGGTGGAAGGAATTGATTGATAAATGTAATACAGGTTCGAGGTTTGATAGGAGTAGGAGTTTGCTGAGGATTTGGAGAGCCGGTAGACCGCGTAGGATGAAGGAGGTTTCGATTAGGATCAAGGAGAAGCTTCCTGATAGGTTTGCTTGAATCTCGGGCAAGTACCCAGGATGTAGAGTTTGTATGCATTACTTGGTCTGAGTCCATGTCTTTTTATGTGTTTTTCGGTGTGTGTGTTTTGTTTGTGTCGTGTTTTGCAGGGATTCATGCTCGATTTGGCAAGGGAAATCATTGGGAATGAAGTTCCAGGTATGTTCTACATTGTTTTTATCATTGGAATGAGTTTTTAAGAAATTTTGGTGATAAAAACTTTAAATGATAAAAAAATTTCTAAGTATAAAAGTTGGAAAAACCCCTTAACTTTTTCTCACCAGGGGTCCCCCGCGGTACGCGAGAGACAAAAGACAAGGCCGGCTTAAATGCCACTCCCTCGCGGTACGCGAGGAGTGGCCGCCTGTTCCTCGCGGTACAAGGGGCACCCCTGGAATTGCCCTTCTTCCTTATTTTTCCATAGTTTCCCACACCGTCCACCGTTCACCACCACCATTATTGTCACACCCCAATTGTTTCGAGGGAGTTGGGGCGAGACGTTAGGGTCGAGGCACATTGGTTATGCAGCGGAATTTAAAGCGTAGGGTTTTAAACAAAAACTTTTCCCCAAATAGCATATAAATATTTACTTCATGCAGGTAGTGATCATCGAGCAAGTAAAATTGATGTGCACGTAGATAGTTAATTTCTTTATCCTGAAACAAAAGCATACACGAAAACGAGTCAACAATAATGTTGGTGAGTTCATATGTTTGAGTTGAGAAAAATGTTGTTTCAATATGTTTATCTCTAAGGTTTATAAATATAAACCAAATATAATGATTAATCAAAATGTAATGTATGGACTACATTGTATCATGTATTCGTATCATAAGCAAGTCCATAACCAAATCTTGTGACAAAAACCAATCTTACGTTTTGGATTGAATTCTAGGCAATGATGAAATAACCCACCCTTGTCAAATATTCGCAGGTTTAAATGAATACGATTTGCAAAACCATATGCACGAAAAACGATTTTTGTGTATATGATAAACAAAACAAGTAATGTTGACCCATCCGTAAACTAGCTAGGAATACGAATAATATGTACATACATGAGGCTTAACCAAACCAAGACCAGGTGTTTTTCCCCTCACTCGTACCTCACGAGCAATTGTTTGAACACTATGCAGTCATTTGGCCAGAGGGACCCATGGTTAGCGCGACTAACCATGACCGGGGGTGTCAATCCAAATAGTACTATCCATAGAATCTCAGGCTAATCTATAGCTAATGGTTATAAATATGATGATCAGGGGACTTTACGAGCTCCAAATGTGTTCACTCATGCAAACATAAAGGTCGGGTCTTGTTTTCTTGTTACCATATGAAAATGTTTGTATGTATGTTTCATGTTCTCAAATGTAATAAAGCAAGTATGTTTCAAGAATATTTGTATGTATGCTTTTCCCCAAAATGATTGAAAATAGATAAAAAGTAGGGGCTATGAACTCACCTCGATATTCCAGCTAATTGTTGTCAATGTGACAAGCAATCCTATTGTATGCAAATAATCACCATCATAATCCCTAAATGCAAATATAGTAACAACTTCTTTTATTAGGGTTAATCTAATTTACATACTCTTGAGCTCTATTGTTTCGTTAAGCTGTTGTATCAATTTGATGTTCGCTAATGAATTGTCAATTGTTGATTAGGTAATGATTACCTATCTCTAATCGGGATTTCCAACTATTATATATTTATTTATATAAATATTATGTTTTTCTACGTGATCGTCTATGAGCGTGTGTGTGTGCATATATATATATATATATATATATATTCGGATTTGAATATAAGATGAAAGTAAAATATGAAATATTTATATTCATAGACGTTTATACAAAATATATATTTGTAACCACATATGTTATTTATCAACTTCGTTTTAGTCGGTATTATTTTAGTAAAGATCCAAATTTGAATATTCAAAATACATGTATACCAACTATATTCGTTATCTAAAACGTCATGTATGTATATATATAAACAAGAGCTCAAATCTTATATTCAATCGTGTGTCTAAATTAATTAAGTAAATACAAAGTGTTTAACATGTTTTTGACCTTTGTTGACCAACATCCTAGTCCGAAGTTGACCAACATAAAGTGTTTAATATTCGTTTCCTTTCCGTACGCTCCGGTTATGAACCGACATGTCCTAGTCCGCATGATAAATACAATAGCCAATTTTTGATCGTCTTTGACCTTTGTTGACCAACATCCAACGCTACTCAAACGAACTAATCGTCTTATTTCGGTTCGTATCAAGACCAAACGGACTCCGAATCGAGTGATTCAACAACCTATGGTCTCATACCGCCTCGCCGGTCGATAGAAAATTGTCACCACCTCTGTCTGACGCCTCCGCCGCCGTCTGCCACCACGACAGTGGCCGGAATCCGACATGTGTCCGAAAAATATCTTCGTTTCGCGACCAAACCTTTTTGCATAGATTATACTAGTCGCTAGAATCCCGGAAATATAAATTTCGTGGAAAAGCCCCAAAATAGGTTCTCGCCGGAATCACGTAACTCGCCGAAAAACTTTTATATACCTATTTCTCTGTTTCAAATCAACCAATCAATACACGAGAATGAAACCCGGCCATCCAAATCATCTAATTTAACAATAACAAGAACCTAACCTGTTGGATTACGAATCAAATCGGGTTTTTACCTCAAAACTAAAGAGATGATCAGAAACTGGTCTGATCCTGCTGTTGAGCCCAACCACTCCACCTTCTTGAACTGTTACCGCTTTTGGGTCACCGGAACTCGTCAGCCGTCACAACCATGTCGGTTTCCACCGTCATCCCTTGTGGTGGTTTCTACTCCTGCCACCATCATCGTCTTACTCTTATTCTAGGAGCCAATACCACCGTGAGAGCTTCACTCCAGCCATCCTAATCTTCGTCATCTCTCGTCGTCGTCGTCTGCTCAAACCAACACAACCACCGCCGCTGCTAGTGGCGGCTTCCACCGCTGCCGTTGGGTTTAGTCCGTTAGAACCATATCTATCATGTATTAGATTTTTATTTTATTAGTTGTATCATAATTAATTTAGCTCACATTTTGTTTTTCTCTTATACGTTTCATGTATAACGTTTTATAGAATTCCGAATACGTCGTCAGAACGTGCTCATTTTTCTCTACGTTTTGACCTAAGTTTCATAAAAACGGAGCAGGTTTAAAATAATATATTTTAATATTGTTATAAAATATTAATCATTTGTTTAAGATTTTTAGGTCGAACGTTTTAATTTATACACTCCAAATTGAGACAATCCGAGCCACCCAACTTTTATTATTATTGTAAGTTCTCTATCAGTATTGTGTGTCCACTCAAATCCATATCGCGCCTAAAATTCCTGAATTTATATTTTTAGATGAGTCAACTAAATAAGTATTAATACTTATTAAAAATGTGTTGTCATGACGGGTATGAGTTACTAATCGTATGCGTGTTTATTTAATTTTATACTACACCGTAAGAATACATATATATTATGTGTTTATTGTTTGTTATCTCGAATCGTTAAACGGCCCGTTAAATAAAATCACGTATAGAGTTCACCTATTGGGCCTACGACTGGGCCGTTAACGGACCGAGCCCGTCTATGGTAAATTAATTGTTAAAAGTAATTTACTCTAATTTCGGGGTTGTCACATTCTCTCCGTGTTAAAGAAGTTTCGTCCTCGAAACTTAGTTTGAGTTATGTTCAGTGAGTTTGTAAGCTACGCTACAATAACTCACACAGATCCTAACGTATCAATGTAATAGTAGACACGGAGTATTGTTGAAGGCATGATTCAAGCAATTTATTCAAAACATCATAAATGAAGTACATTCGTATTGTTTTGCCCTGATATTCCTCATTTGGGGTAAGAGGACACTCTAGGGTGGAATACTGATCAGAGTTGAGTTTGTACTTGTGCTATAGTTTAAATGTGGTATGAACACATTAGACATCGATAGCTAAGAAGTTCTTAGAAGGAAATGTTGTCGTAGCTATCCATTGTTTATAGTAATGACTATTTTCAAAGCTAGAACATCATTATGTGCAAATCATATGAGATTTACATATTTAAAGGTGTCAAGGCTACCTCTTTGGATTTTGAATGAAAGATAGTATGGCGATCAAATCATTGAAAGGAATGACTGATCGATGGAAGATTCCATTGTCAAGTTTCTCAAGTATTGCGTCAAGATAACAATAATTACAACACCACGGGGTGGTAAAGTTCTAACTAGATTCTTGTAAATTGACAATGTCTTAATAAGGTAAGTCATCAATTAAGGAGGAACAAAAGGATGTGATTTCTCATATAGGCTATATGTTGAACAATTATTTCGAAACAAGGGATTCCGAAACAATGTACGTCTTATTAATTCCAGTCTTAAATAATAAGGAAATATAACTATGAGTCTAGACAGGGAAGGAAAATAAGTGAAAATGAAACTGAATTGGCTCCGTTGTATTAATTTCAACATAATATGGACAGAAGATGAACCAGCATGGGGTTCAAAGAGAAGTGAAATTGATCTTCAAGTTAAGTATTGCATATTTATTATTTTGCTATAGTCGAATAGCAATGATATGTTATAGGAACAATTTTATGGATTGTTCCTTAGTGCTTTAGTATTTCTAGAGTATGTGATGCGAATGTATCACCATATGATTGAATTCGGGTAGTCTACCAGTAGATTGATTAGTGCAAACATATGTTTACTTCAAAGGAAATCAATCAATAACTATAAAGATAGTTTACCAATTGTTAATGAGCTATTTATGGATATAGCAACATTCACTAATGAATTTTTGTGAACAGTGAGTTGTTAGGGCAACTCATTCTTTGTTTGCTATAACAGCATAATAGGTACGAAGATTAACAAGAATGTATGTATGTGAAGTAGGCTTCACAGTTTTGTGTGTTAATCTCTCACATGTATGAAGATAACAGATGTTTCCCACTTACATGTTTGAAATTCGTTTGTACATAAGCATAGCTTATTGATCGTTGAAGGAGTATTTAAAGGTAATGATTCACTGATCATCCGAGGCTATGTGAACAACTTCTTTAATGAAAGCTAAATTCCACACTTGGCTCAAGTTGATTTTTCACAGATCCCGTATTTGTTTCATGAAAGAAAACTGGAATCCTTGTATCATTTTGGAAATGGAAAGTGCAAAGCACTTGCAAATAGTGTCTTGTGCGTCGATGAGATAGTTGAATTCTTTTTACCAAAACGCCGGTAACTATTTAAGTATCAGAGGATACAATCGTTCTCGTGTGTTAATGGAATATGTTAATAAATATTTCTATAACAGACATATGGTCACGATAGCAAAACGGATAGATCGGATTTATTGGCGTTCACTGCCAAATAAAAGTATTGTTCAGGTAATCAACACTTAACGATCTTAAGAAGTAAGGATTGAAGTACGTCTGGTGTACTGTGATAATGGTAATTATCGAAGAGAAAGTCATATGATGACTTGAATCAAAAGGATCACACATATCATGAAAGGGAATCAACAAGATTGAACAAAATTTATCACTCTGCTTTAGTTTAGTTAAAAAAAAGGTTCATTCATACTTTCAACAGTTTGCGAGATGATGTATGACTCTAGGTGTCAGTTGTGTTTACTAAAGGAATTTCGAATGTTACCTAAAGCTAACAGGAAAGTTTTTCCAACATATGTAATCTCATGGACTTGCGTCCAACAAACAAATGTAACAAACCAGATTGTTATTGTTCTGGTTTAATAGATATGCCGACTTAACCAATATATTGTCAGTTCCTTTCATAAGGTAAGAGTACGGTCTGAAATTTAATTGATCAGAAAATAGAGTAGGAATGTGATTTGTAATTGACAATGAGTCAATACACATACATACAAAGATAGAAGACAAAAATGTGCATTTACAATGCTATGTTTGTTGTAATACAATAAGTTCTGAACTTGTCTAAATATGACATCAGAGAATTGAAAAGATTAATCTTTCAAAGTTCCAAGAAAATTAGATGTATTGCTGAACTATAATGTGGTATTGAGTTCAAAGAACACAACACAGAAGGAATGAAGAATACCGACATGTTACTATAACACGCACATTGATCTACACAACAGGATTTACTAGAATTCACATGTACCTGTAAATTCACCATTACGTGGATCCTTGTGTAATCGTCAATTTACCTTACATGATTACTCTAATGTTCTCCCGTCATGAATCATAATGCATATGTTCCTAATTGAATTAGCGTTCAACCATTTCTAGACAATTCTAAGGATCAGTCAACGTTCACGTTTTGACCGAGTACGCATATTGTTAGACAAGGATAGTTGAGAGAGGATATTGTTGATCTTTTCTCAAGGTTGGAACGTATAAGGGAAGTCTAATTGTGGATATTGGAAGAGTAGTCCTCCATTTATTTTAAGCACATCCTGCTTCTTGTCCTTGATTTCATGTTTATCAGAGTGTTCGTCTTTCTTATTTTGAATTAAACATATCTTGAAAAAAAACGTACAATCGGGCAAAGAAGTAAGCAATTGAAGAGAAGCGTGAACTGAATTATCGTTCTTGATTGATGAAGGGAACGGTTACCGCTGACTAAAGATATCGTGCTAGTATATAGAATGTGTAATAAAGTTTTCATGTTTCAAATAATGTGAGCAATCACGTGTCATGTTTCAAATATTATGAGCATAAAGGATCTCATGTTTTGTTTGTTGTGACCAAATTGGAAAAAGTTTTATGTTCCGATTGTATAAGCATTTATGATTTGAAACCTTGATTATTGTAATTTAGGTTTCATGCTTATAAATAATGTATGAATCAACTAATATAATTAGTCATGTATCAAGTAGTATGTTTAAGCACATAACAAGTAATCATGTCTCAAATCATGTATCAAGTAGTCATATATGAAAGTATTTCAAATAATATTTAATGCGTATAGTCAAGCTTCATATTATCACATAACGCAAACAATTAGCATTCTTGTGTAAAACAATATGCACAATACTGTTTTCAAATGTGTGCTTATGTATGCTAGTAATCCATGTTTTACTAGTGATCATGTTATGTTTATCACATAAATCGTGTTTAGAATTCCTGTATAATGCTATCAATGTTGTATCACATAATCACGTATGTTCTACGTTTTTAACTATCATGAGCCTACCGATTATAGACTAGGTTTTTACACCTAATTCACTACAACCAATAGCTCTGATACCAATCTGTCACACCCCAATAGTTCCGAGGGAGTCGGGGCGAGACGTCAAGGTCGAGGCACATTGGTTATGCAGCGGAATTTAAAGCGTAGGGTTTTAAACAAAAACTTTTCCCCAAATAGCATATAAATATTTACTTCATGCAGGTAGTGATCATCGAGCAAGTAAAACTGATGTGCACATAGATAGTTAATTTCTTTATCCTGAAACAAAAGCATACACGAAAACGAGTCAACAATAATGTTGGTGAGTTCATAGGTTTGAGTTGAGAAAAATGTTGTTTCAATGTGTTTATCTCTGAGGTTTATAAATATAAACCAAATATAATGATTAATCAAAATGTAATGTATAGACTACATTGTATCATGTATTCGTATCATAAGCAAGTCCATAACCAAATCTTGTGTCAAAACCCAATCTTACGTTTTGGATTGAATTCTAGGCAATGATGAAATAAGCCACCCTTGTCAAATGTTCGCAGGTTTAAATGAATACGATTTGCAAAACCATTTGCACGAAAAACGATTTTTGTGTATATGATAAACAAAACAAGTAATGTTGACCCATCCGTAAACTAGCTAGGAATACGAATAATATGTACATACATGAGGCATAACCAAACCAAGACCAGGTGTTTTGCCCCTCACTCGTACCTCACGAGCAATTGTTTGAACACTATGCAGTCATTTGGCCAGAGGGACCCATGGTTAGCGCGACTAACCATGACCGGGGGTGTCAATCCCAATAGTACTATCCATAGAATCTCAGGCTAATCTATAGCTAATGGTTATAAATATGATGATCAGGGGACTTTACGAACTCCAAATGTGTTCACTCATGCAAACATAAAGGTCGGGTCTTGTTTTCTTGTTACCATATGAAAATGTTTGTATGTATGTTTCATATTCTCAAATGTAATAAAGCAAGTATGTTTCAAGAATATTTGTATGTATGTTTTTCCCCAAAAAGATTGAAAATAGATAAAAAGTAGGGGCTATGAACTCACCTCGATATTCCAGCTAAATGTTGTCAATGTGACAAGCAATCTTATTGTATGCAAATAATCACCATCATAATCCCTAAATGCAAATATAGTAACAACTTCTTTTATTAGGGTTAATCTAATTTACATACTCTTAAGCTCTATTGTTTCGTTAACCTGTTGTATCAATTTGATGTTCGCTAATGAATTGTCAATTGTTGATTAGGTAATGATTACCTATCTCTAATCGGGATTTCCAACTATTATATATTTATTTATGTAAATATTATGTTTTTCCACGTGATCGTCTATGAGCGTGTGTGTGTGTGTGTGTGTATATATATATATTCGGATTTGAATATAAGATGAAAGTAAAATATGAAATATTTATATTCATAGACGTTTATACAAAATATATATTTGTAACCACATATGTTATTTATCAACTTCGTTTTAGTCGGTATTATTTTAGTAAAGATCCAAATTTGCATATTCAAAATACATGTATACCAACTATATTCGTTATCTAAAACGTCAGGTATGTATATATATAAACAAGAGCTCAAATCTTATATTCAATCGCGTGTCTAAATTAATTAAGTAAATACAAAGTGTTTAACATGTTTGTACCTTTCCGTACGCTCCGCTTATGAACCGACATGTCCTAGTCCGCATGATAAATACAATAGCCAATTTTTTATCGTCTTTGACCTTTGTTGACCAACATCCAACGCTACTCAAACGAACTAATCATCTTATTTCGGTTCGTATCTAGACCAAACGGACTCCGAATCGAGTGATTCAACAACCTATGGTCTCATACTGCCTCGCTGGTCGCTAGAAAATTGTCACCACCTCTGTCTGACGCCTCCGCCGCCGTCTGCCACCACGGCAGTGGCCGGAATCCGACCTGTGTCCGAAAAATATCTCCGTTTCGCGACCAAACCTTTTTGCATAGATTATACGAGTCGCTAGAAGCCCGGAAATATAAATTTTGTGGAAAAGCCCCAAAATAGGTTCTCGCCGGAATCACGTAACTCGCCGGAAAACTTTTATATACCTATTTATCTGTTTCAAATCAACCAATCAATACACGGGAATGAAACCCAGCCATCCAAATCATCTAATTTAACAATAACAAGAACCTAACCTGTCGGATTACGAATCAAATCGGGTTTTTACCTCAAAACTAAAGAGATGATCGGAAACTGGTCTGATCCTACTGTTGAGCCCAACCACTCCACCTTCTTGAACTGTTACCGCTTTTGGGTCACCGGAACTCGTCAGCCGTCACAACCATGTCGGTTTCCACCGTCATCCCTTGTGGTGGTTTCTACTTCTGCCACCATCATCGTCTTACTCTGATTCTAGAAGCCAACACCACCATGAGAGCTTCACTCCAGCCATCCTAATCTCCGTTATCTCTCGTCATCGTCGTCTGCTCAAACCAATACAACCACCGCCGCTGCTAGTGGCGGCTTCCCCCGCTGCCGTTGGGTTTAGTCCGTTAGAATCCCAGCTCCACCGCCGTAACTAGGGTTGCCGAGAGGGGTCCCCGGAGGTGGCGTGACCACCTCCCTTCAGTTCCTGAACTCTTTCTATTTCTCGGATACGTACACACATGTGTGTGTGGTTTTACTTTGTTTGAATGAAAGAAATATCAGGAAAGAAAGAAATAATATATTTGTGTTTGATAGCTTCGCAGGTAAAGAAAGATATCTATAGTTTAATTATTATTTATTTTTTAACATGTAAGGATGATAGAACCATATCTATCATGTATTAGATTTTTATTTTATTAGTTGTATCATAATTAATTTAGCTCACATTTTGTTTTTCTCTTATACGTTTCATGTATAACGTTTTATAGAATTCCGAATACGTCGTCAGAACGTGCTCATTTTTCTCTACGTTTTGACCTAAGTTTCATAAAAACGGAGCAGGTTTAAAATAATATATTTTAATATTGTTATAAAATATTAATCATTTGTTTAAGATTTTTAGGTCGAACGTTTTAATTTATACACTCCAAATTGAGACAATCCGAGCCACCCAACTTTTATTATTATTGTAAGTTCTCTATCAGTATTGTGTGTCCACTCAAATCCATATCGCGCCTAAAATTCCTGAATTTATATTTTTAGATGAGTCAACTAAATAAGTATTAATACTTATTAAAAATGTGTTGTCATGACGGGTATGAGTTACTAATCGTATGCGTGTTTATTTAATTTTATACTACACCGTAAGAATACATATATATTATGTGTTTATTGTTTGTTATCTCGAATCGTTAAACGACCCGTTAAATAAAATCACGCATAGAGTTCACCTATTGGGCCTACGACTGGTCCGTTAACGGACCGAGCCCGTCTATGGTAAATTAATTGTTAAAAGTAATTTACTCTAATTTTGGGGTTGTCACAATTATCCACTTTACCATCCACCATCTATCATCAACAATCACCATCCATATCATTCGCCGACCACCACCACCATGGGAGATTTAGAAAACTGTTCGGACCGATGATCTACTTTGCTGTGGCTTTCATGTCTATGTGTTTGTCACCCATTGAGTACGTTTTTTCTGCTATCTATCTTGAGTCTTTAATTCTTTGTGAGTCAGTTTGAGTCAGTTGAGTCTTTATTTTTATTTTGAGTCAGTTTAATGTTGCGGGTTTGTTGTGCGGTTTATTTTGCAGGTTTTATCGTCCCGCCCGTACTCAATATCCATTCGGGCGGGGTCAATCATCACTTATACAAAGTTTGTAAAGGCAACCCGACAGTACATTGTGCAACCGTGACCGAAATGCTATACGATGCACACAAGGATGAACGAAGCTGGATTTTTATTCAAGAGCATATATCATTACCAGCTAAGTCGATTCCTTTTTATTTTTGCATTTTTATTTTTAGTTATGTCTTGCTTCACATTGGGGACAATGTGTCTTTCAAGTATGGGGATGTGAGTGTCTAGTTTGTCTTGTTAGTTTTATCTTGTCCGGTTAGTTTTGTCTTGTCAAAAAAATTCAAAAAAATACAAAAAAATTAAAAAAATTTGAAAAATGTCCTTTGAAAGTATAAGTTTTGCAATCAAAAATGGAAAATGATAGTACAACTGGATCTGCTTGTTGAGATTTAAATGATTTAATTAATAGAAAACGCGTCTAATTAGTGATGTTTTGGTAGAGCCAGCTAGCTTAAATAGCATGTGAGTGTTACTTAGGATTAATCACGTAATTAAATCATGATATCGTGTGGGTATTCATCTAGTGTGTCGGTAATACTGAAACTGTCAACATAGGGTGATAGGTACCACGTTAAGATAATATCTATTTGTTTTTGAATTTTTTAGCACACCACTCTCTTTTTATGAGAAAAAATCTGAGTTTGGTGGCGCCCGCATCCATAAATTCCATAATTATTGAGCTTATTGATTAGAAGTATGAGTTTTGCTTAAGTGTTATCTTTCGGGGTGGCCACTTGGAGAAAACACCCCTAAGTGATTCTTATGTGCTTATTGAGATGACTTAGTCTATGTGTTACCTTCCGGGATAGTGACTTGGTTGAAACGCCTCTAGATGAAGTTAATTTGCTTGTTAATGCTCATTATCATACCATTCATTCCATATTTCACATGATTTCTTAAACAAATAAATCTTAGTTTAACGTGGTAGGGTAAATCTATATGGTTTGATCCATGCCTAGACATGACCGTGAGACGTGATTAGGTAAAGCTGTAACTTCTAAGTGCGAGTCATATAGGTAGATTGATAACTGTATAAAATGGAATTAGAACACATTACGGGGGATATATAGTTGGTGCTTGGGTTTAATAGGACAGAAATACTAATTGTTGCTTTTTAACGCGTGAGTATGTTTTGCTAACCGGTAATTATTAATGTTAAGTTAGATCTGAGTTATGATTCCATTGCAGCTTTTTCGAGGAAGAAAAAAGGTTAAGTGTGGGGATGTTTGATGTAGTGCGAAGCACACATCTTTAATCCTATTGTATTCGTGCGTTTTTTATTATTTTTATCTGTGTTTTGAGTCGTTTTTGTATACCATTGAGACTTTGTTATGTTTACAGGTGATCGTGGAGATTACAAGTGAATACATGAAGAAACCGAGCAAGAGAATTAAGCCGGGAGTTTAAAAGAAGAAAATGTTGAAATTAGGGTTCTCGCGGTACGCTAGGGAAGCATAAAGTGTGCCCGACTAATTCGTTCCCCGCGGTACGCGAGGAACCCAGCCATTGTCTCGCGGTACGCGGGAGACTAAAATTCTGAGAAAAAAACCCTAAATTCGATTTAAATAGAATTTGATTGCCATTATGCAAGCAGTTCGATTTTCAGCCGTCCAGAGAAGAGAAAGAGGCGATTTTGGGGCTGGAGAAGACAATTGAAGTGCAACTTTGAAGCTTTCGATTCCGGGTTTGTTAGTTTTAGCTTATTCGGTTTCCATGTTTCGGTCTTTGTCTTTGATTAGTTTGTTTTAGATCATGTTTGGATCAATTATTTCTGTGTTTATGGTTTTGAGCATGATTCTAGGCTAAACGTCATACACTGCCTGGGTCACATAATGATTATTTGTTAAAGTTGTGATTTTTATCGGTTTTGGATTCGATTAATGGTTTATTGATTTTGTAAAGATCTTGAGTTAATAATTGTGATGAATATGCATGCTTAGATCTGATGTATGCTTGATTTCAATTCCGTACGTCGATTTTGGATGTCTTCCAGTTTGATTTGCGTATCTAGGTCATAGACTTTAGGGTTTGTGATTGTTTGTTAGTTTGCTAGACATAGTGATCCATAGGAGTTGTGATTGAGTGTTAGTTAGATCTGAGAGTGTATCCTGTCTCAATATCCGAGAAGTGAGAGATAGTCGTTTAGTCTTCGTCACTAGGAATCCGAGTGTCAACTGTCTAAGTGGAAGTTGGTATTAGGTGTCTAGTGATTGTTGCTATTCTCAGTCATAGTTCTTATTTAGAGATTACACCGTGCGTTCTTCGAATGTATTGTGGACAGTGAGACTGAAAGGTGATCTGTCTTTCGGGTAATTTGTCATTGTTGGAGAGACCGAAAGGTAATCCACTATCTGGTGAGTTATTACATATTTAGGTTCCTTAGTTGGTGACACCTTGAGAGTGTTTAGGGATCCACTAGGTCGTCTAGAGTTGTTTCTTTAAAAACCCAGATCCATTATAGTTTCCAAAACCGGTAGAAGTTGTGCTTTGCAAGTAGGATTCCGACCTATGTTGTATTCTTCCCATCTCTAATTTCTTCCTTGGTTCTTTATCTTGATAGCTTGAGTTGACTTTGTTTGCTGCATTAGTAGTTAATCTTTAGTGTAGTCAACCCCCCAATCATCAATCTTTAGTCCGAGTTAGAGTCTAGTATAGTTTTTAGTAGTGTCTATAGGATATTCCGGTTTACCATTAAGCAGTGCTACACTCGATAGGTTCACTTGTCTGTCAGTGCGGTTTAGTTGAAGGTACTCCATTTATTACTTAGGAGTCTAGGTTAGGTTTTGTTAGTTTTTATTTAGACCGCCTGGGCGACATCAATATGAGACGTTATCCAAACATCTATTGTCTAATGGTTTTAATCGCGGACAGATAGATTCAACTCTTTTCATACGAAAAGCGGAGGGGAATATTCTTTTGGTACAAGTCTATGTAGACGACATTATTTTCTAGTCAACAAATGAGGCTATGTGCAGAGAATTTGAAGCGCTGATGAAGTCTAAGTTCGAAATGAGAAACATGGGTGAACTGCAATTTTTCTTAGGTTTGCAAGTCAATCAGAGGGAGGATGGCATTACCTACATCAGTCTAAGTATGTACACGACATCTTGGAAAAATACAGTATCGTGGGATGATTGGTTCTCTAATGTATCTTACAACTTCAAGACCTGACATTATGTTTATTGTATGCTTGTGCTCAAGGTTTCAGTCACAACCTAAGGAATCACATTTGATTGCTGTGAAAAGGATATTCAGATATCTAAAAGGGAAACCCCAATTAGTTCTTTGGTATCCCAAGCATCAGTCATTTGATTTCAAAGCCTACACTGATTCAGATTATGGCGGTTGTAACCTTGATAGAAAATCAACTTCTGGTGGATGTCAATTCTTGGGAGGTAGGCTTGTCTCCTGGCAGTGTAAGAAGCAATCGACAGTTTCTGTCTCAACTTGTGAAGCCGAATACATTGCTGCTGTGAGCTGTTGTTCTCAAATCTTATGGATCGAGCAACAACTCATAGATTACAGATTAAATTACACTAGAACTCCTTTGTTCATTGACAACAATGCTACCATGTCTATCACGAACAACCCGGTGAAACATTCCAAAACTAAGCATATTGAAATTCGTCACCATTTTATCCGTGATTATGCTGAAAAGCGCTTAATTTAACTTGTAAAAGTTCACACGGATGACAATTATGCCGACCTTTTTACAAAAGCCTTTGGTCATTCTCGATTTTAACGTCTCGTCAACATGATAGGAATATTCAATCCTGAGTGAAAAAACATTTTCAAAAACAAACGTGTTTCTTGGAAGTTAAAATTTATTTTCTTTTAAAATTACTTTCTACCTAGTTTATTTTCTTTTGAAAAATTTAAGAAAAACCAAACAAAATATAAAATCATCAAAATTTCAAAGTCATTTGAAGTAAAAAGGAAATGATAGTACATCAGTAAGTGATCTAAATTTCTTAGACTGCATGTTTGGGAAATGATTGCATTATGAATGCTTAAGTGTTTAAACTGTTTTATCTAACTTTAATTTCTTTATCTGGATGATTAATTTGAATTGTCAATAGGCTAGAAGCATTATTTGAATCATTAGTAGTGTGAAAACCTAATGTCATTGCTACAACTGTGATTTGAACCCATGTTATGTTGCATGTGTGTGTAAAAGATCAATAAAAGATCATTATTAGAAATAGAATGTACAATTTTAGCTAGTATTATATTTTGAGACCAGTTTCGGGTTATATCCTTAGCACAATTTTTCGGTTCACTTCACTGCCTATACTCACAAGTATGCAATGGGAAGTTGATCTAAGATATGTCTTGACAACAACCGTTAAGCATATACTACCCCCTTGGATCACATCTGATTCAATTGAAGATACATCCAGATAATAGTCGGATCCCTTTACCCGAATCTACGGATTCCATATCTATTAGCCTGAATCATTATAAAAACTCACTAAAGACAAACCTCTCAAACCAAGACAAATGAATCACTCGATTCTGAATCTTATGATTCTTGATAATCCTTATGGATTCTGCTTGATTTTTCTGTGCTAAATGATGTAACTTCAACCTAGAGATTCGAATAATATGTCACACCCCAACCAACGACGGAATACGTTGGGGCGGGACATAGAGACTGTTCATAAGTAAATGATCAAACTAAATTTCATATAATTATTAAACCAAGATTTCATAACATAAGTTCAAACAAACATCCAAAACAAAATACATCAAAAAGTCCAATTCTTTATTCAAAGTCTCATCCATATGTGAAGTAACTTGCATGAATTCTCAAATATTTGCACCTGAAACATGATTAAAATAAGGTCAACTAAAAATAGTTTGTGAGCATGCATAGGTTTTGACTCTACAAGTAGGTTCAAAATGTTGTGTACAATTCATGTGTAACATGGTATACATAGGCAATATGGAGAACAACTATAGTAAAACGGATGCACAATCAAACCTTGTGACATGTTAGGCATAACACTCATGTTACCATTGTGTTTGTCGGTAAGCAATCACCCTACCTGGGTGGATTTGTCAAATGCAATAGATCTATCATTGTTACCGTTGGCTTGTACGGAGTTAATGATTGTACTTGTTATAAATTTAGTTTAACTCATAGTGTTCAAAGCATAAGGCACAAAAATACACACATGTACACGTCGTTTGAATTGTAACAATTGCAAATAGTTCAATGTAATAATGTTCCACCCTAAAAATGTAAAAATGTAAAATGTGGGGCTATGTAACTCACCCTGCAATGAGTAGTTTAAAAGTCACACAAATATGTTGTTGTTGCACAAATGTTCTAGCTAATCACAAAATTAACCTATGTTTGATAAAATATGTGTATAATTTATACAAATGAATAAGGGGAAATCTAATGCGTAAATGGGTTAATGTGGGTTTCCTCATTTCAATAATAAAATAATTATTAGAGTTTCAAATAATATTTATGTAAATGATTGTATTTTAATTTGAATAATTGAAAGAATAAATAAATGATTTTTCTTTGTAATTAAATAAATAAATATACGGATAAATAAATAGTGTTCTTTTATTTGTAAATAAATGAATAAATAAATAGATAAATAATTTGCTTTTTTTGTAATTGAATAAATTAATAAATGAATAATAAATCGATGGTTAAATAAATAGTTTGAAATAAATAAATAAATACTACATTAATGAATAAATGAATTCTTTTATTTATTTATGGTTTGAATTCCATGAAAATTACTTATAAAGATCTAATTAATTAATAATTAAATTAAAATTAATTATTAATTAAAGGTATACAACTTGCTTTAAATGATTTATATAAAAGGATAAATTAAATAAAGAGTTTGTAGAACTTTATAAGGCAAAAGGGTTTATAAAAATAACCTCATTTACATCCAAATACAATTTATAAATTAGATATTTTAAACAAATAATTTTTATTCTCCAAAAATCATACATAAAATTGGTTTTCTCAAAAACTTATCAATTTAAAGATCAAAGTTTTATAGTTTAAAAAAATGAATTTTATAAAAATGCATTAGTTAATAAAATCGGGTTTATAATTATGTTTGTCATGTTTGAGAATGTATATATATATATATATTAGTAATAAAATAAATCACGCGTTTAAATAATAATGCTCAAATACCGTTCGTTATACGTTTGTGATAATTAGAATAATCAAACAAAACTTTTATGACAAAATTAGTATGAGGGTTCTCAAGACACAATTACTAAAGTACTTCATACGTGGTTTCAACAACTATTCAACAACAAAATTAAAATTATTAGAATTCTCTCTAGAGAAATGAAATTATAAAATAGATTTAACCATTACACCAACAATATACACATTTATGTTTATAATGAAATTTGAAAGTTTCCTTTTGTAAAAAGGTGTTTTTTTTACTAGCAAAGTTTATGTTTGGATACATAAGTTTAATAGAATTATGTGAAGATTAAATGTTTCAAAATGATAAATGTATAAAACTACCTTCTTAAGTTTTGAAGATGGTGATGGATGATTGTTTGATTACTCCAATTCTTGCCTTAGAATCACCAAAGGAGGGTTTGATCTTGAAAGAGTTTAATCAAAATAAGATGGAGATAGTGTGGTGTGTGGGGGTTTGGGATTTTTTTGTTCTTGTTTCTACTAATTTGCAATTAGAAAAAAATGATAAAGAAAATGGTGGTTAATGGGATTTCAATTTGTAATAATGTGTCATTAAAACAATGAATTCAAATTTTGAATGGGTAGTTAGTGGGGAGGGGGTTTCAAAATCGAGGTGGAGAGAAAGAGGGATTCTTGCATTTTTTTATAAACTTTATAAATAAATCTTCTACCTTTCATTCTCTTTATAAAATTTTTTATATAATTTGCCAACATTTAGTTTTTATAAAATATTCCTGCTTTTGTTTATTAATAATTTATTTAACATAAGATGAAACAATAATTTCCTTATAAGTTTTATGTTTCCAGGTGTATATCACGTGTAATACCGGATTGCGTTTCGGACAAAACGTTTCCGAAAAATTCCAGAAAATTAAATATCGACACGAAATAATAAATCTTAGTATTACGTATAAAATTCAAGTTCCAAATATATGTTGGGGTATTAGTTTAGAAATTCACCAACGTGCGTGAGACAAAACGCGTGTGTGATCAGATAATTCTCTAAATTATCGTGCATGAAATGTTTGTGTTGGACCTTGCTAAGTAATGAATGCATTTAATTTTTATAACAAAGTATATATATATATATATATATATATATATATATATAAATATACATACATATGTTATATATATATAATAGATAATAATATGTAAATGCAAGGTTGAAACTTGAATTGCTACATGTTCAAATAATAATTAATGTGACATATTGTGTTGAACAAGTACGGGATTGAAATGGAATGTCATTATTACATAAAATAATACCAGAAAATCATGGATGTTACATAATCCTTGGGAAAATCTTAGATGTCTTGAGATAATGCAGATTACTTTCTGTTAACATAACCGTGGGGTACACGTTGTATATCTTTAAATGGTACCTTAACTCACATTAATGTGATACAAAAATGATTATAGTTTCAAATCTTATAATATTGACAACTTGAATTAACTTGGTGTGTGTTTCAAATTTGTTTTTTTGAATAAGTAAGTATGTCATGACATGATCCCATTCTCCTTGAAATTTATCTTGTATCACTTTTACTATGTGTTTAGTCTGATATGATCCTCAACTCATGACATTGACCAAAAAGAAGTTCAATGTAAGTATTTCGGTTTTCTAATTCAGTATCTTGTATATACTGTTTTTATTCAGTAAAGAAAAACAACAAAAAGATTTTCAGTGTGTTTTACCTTCAAAATTGAAAAGTACAAAAATATTTGAAGTACAGTTTATCAATCTTTAGAAAATACCAAAAATATTTTCGTTTTAACTTCCTGGAGCGGTTTTGTTAAAATTGGCGTTGAACATTCTTATCAGGTTTGCTTTTTAATTGACAAACTTCATAATTTTTTAGTTGAAAATCTGAGCATGCTTTTGGCCATGCGTACTTATCAAGTACGCAAGACTTAAAGCATGTGTACTTATCAAGTACGCAGCAGTTAACTCATGCGTACTTGGCAAGTACGCACGACCAAGCTTCTACGAACTTGTTAAGTTCGTATGACCTGGTGTGTGAGGGTATATAAGCGGGTGTTAACCTTTTTCATCAGTTCAAACTCTTTCACTTGCTTTTACACTCTCAGACCTTCAACTGCTCATTTTCCTCGAAAATTTGTGTGTCCTAAAACAATTTTTCATCACATTTCTTGTTAGAACATCATCCCTAGATCATTTGGTGAGAATATCCGTTAAATCATCCCAAAATTGACGATTTTGTGTTATTATTGACTAGGGTTTTGGTTACCAAAATTCTTGTAATTTTGGGTGTTTTTATACAAAATTAAGCATCGATGCTTGTTTCTAATCACCATTCTAAGCTTTTGGATACAAAAAATCACTCTTATAATGGTTTAATTTTGATTGAGCTGTTACTTGCGTCGACCCCTGTATGATCATATTGGATGTTTTGTTGCTTGATATTGGTATTGGTTGTGGTCACATTGTGTTCCTACATCATTTTCGACACTATGGGGACCAAAATCATCGACCAAAAACACATAATTGATGGATTTGTAACTTTGAAAAACGGCCAAGTTCCAGACCCTGCGTACTTACCAAGTACGCAAGGGCAAATCTGTTATAATAGTTCATGCGTACTTAGTAAGTACGCAAGGACAAATTGTATGTACGCAAGAAGAGATTCTTGGAAATTTTTCTAAGTCTTGAAACCTTTGTGTGTGTGTTTATGATTTTCCAACTGATGCTTGTCCTTTTCCTTTGATTGTATATGTTCTTATGTTGCTTTTTATGTGTTCTTTGTAGATATGGCTCCTCGTGCATATACTGATGAGTTCAATATGTTGGCTCTTACAGCTCCAGAGTGGAAGGGAGCAACTGTGAATTACTAGGAGATTGTCACATTTCTCAACCGATCAAAGATAGCATATGCCATTTCAGCTGATCCTATAGTATCAAGACCGTATATTGAACAATTCTGGGAAACTGCCGAACATGACTGCATGGTTAACCGTAACGTCATCAGGGCTACCGTTGCAAATCAGGAGATTGCAATTTCAGAAGAAACAATTCGTGTGGTCGTACAGTTTCATGACCAAGCTACTGATCCGGTAGCTTACCCAGACTATGTGATTGATGGTTGCTGGAGGCAACAGATGGACTATGTAGGGACAGCTGATTGCGCAACGTACATGAAGAAATGGTTACTAGACCAATTGCGTTATTTTCCTCATATCATGATAATGTGCATCTAAGTGAGGAAGGTTGGAAAAGACGCTATGTGACATGATCTAGCGTCTGCAATGGTTGGATTGTCATTAAACAGAGGATATAATTTCTCATGCTACATTTACCTATCCATGTTAGATCAGATCAACGCAGCAGAGAGATTCTGATTCTTGTTGTATCCATGGTTCACTCAACTGTTAATCAACCACTTTCTGCCTAATCTTCTACAGATTGGACATATATTGCAAGTTAAACGTGTGGACAAGATAGTGTTCGTACAATTCATGAAAGCTGGAACCGAGGAACCTATTACAGTACACACACCTCTTTTTGACCGCTGATACAATGTCAATTCTGAGCTAGAAGCAAGTGAACACTCTGATGAAGAACAACCAGAAGAAGGGGAAGAAGTAGAACAGGAGGATAGTGATAGTGATTCTGATGGTGATGAAGATAATGATGGCGGTGGTGCGGAAGATCCTGAATCGAAAAGAACTGAATCTGATTCATCGGATTCTGATGATGCACCGGACGAGGCACACCTAAGACGGATTATTCAAGTATCCCTTCCTGAATCCTCCTCAAAAACGACGATGAGAGGAGAGTTTAGACAGTGATTACCAACTCGAAGAAGACTCAGATGCAGAAGCTGCGAGGCAGCAACAAGCTGAACGCAGACAGAAATTCAGTTCTGATCAGCCATGGAAGGTAGTTATGGAACAGATAAATGCCCGCCTGTAGGCCCAGAGAAGCTCAGGAGAACCGTCCCAACTATACAGCAGACGGAAACGTAAGGCAATCACACCCGCGGTTGTTTTTACCGTTACAGAGGAGACTCCACATATTGTCCCTCTTCCTACTGCTACAGTTGCTGTTGATACAAGTCCCTTACCAATAATGGCGGAGTCCATTATTGTTGCAACAACTGGTACACCAACAACTACCCAACCAACAATTTTAGCAGCATCCGTTACTGCTGAATCTGTACCTCCCATGACACATCCCATAGCTTTTGGCGACATAACCCACGAATTTGATTTTTCTGACATCTTTGTTGACGCAGTACATAAAACTGGTGAAGCATCCACTGCACGAGAAACAGATCCTGGTGAAGCCAAGATTTCTTATCTAGAAGCACAAGTTGCTTCTTTGCTTCAAACCGTTGCCAACTCTAGGGTTGAAGCCGAGGCTCATTAAGCTTGAATCAACTCTTTAGTTGATGAAACTATAGGTTTAAGACACCAGTGGGTAAGCACCCAAGAGCAGCTGAAGACATTGATGGAACTCAGTGATTTCTAAATCAAGATCAATGACTCTATCCTCATGCACAGGCAAACGTTGGAAGCATGATTACTTCTACAACGAGATGAACATCTGACAACGGTTGCCTTTGTTGAAAAATTGATGAAAGAGCTAGCTGCTCAGAGGGAGAGGAAACCAGAATCAAAAGACGCATGTCACAAGGTCGAATTGACTGGTGATGATGATCATGATAAGGATCCCGAGGCCAGTCTTTCTGGTGGTGAGCAGCAAAGTTTATCAGCTGCCCCACTATCAGTAGTGCCAATGGCTTAGGGGGAGTCATCTGAAGCCAGTGGAGATGGTAGAAGTGATTAGGGTAAGTCTATGGCCGAAGTCTTGGAAGAATTGTATGATAATACAATTTTGATGATCGAGCCAGACTACTCCAAAGAAGCTATGATCGAGGCTCTTAAGGAGATAGAGAAAGAAGAGATCGATTCTCGAGATGATTGGGGAGAGGATGATGATTATGTGGTTGTAGAATTTCCTCAGGGTACGGGCGAAGGAATTTACGAGCTTGAGAATGGGGAGATATTTGAAGCCCCACTCATAACTTTAATAGAAGGTTCAGTTGAACTTGAGGTTGCTCAGGATAGTGGTGCAGCAACATCAGCTGAAGCCTCCCGAGCCGACCCTGTCCCTGAAACGGGTAACACCGATTCTTGGAAGAACAAGCTTCCTCAAGAATGGTTCAAGAAACCACAACCCTCTGCTTGGCATAAATCTCACTACACTGACAAGCACGACGCTGCAGGGATGATCATATCTGTGTGGTGTGATGATGATAAGGGATTGTTTTCAATTAAGAGATCAGGAGGCGTTCAATACTTGAAGCCGCCAAGTGAAGCTTTCAATTCCCTTCCCAAATATGACCTCATTAATCTGGCCAACCGAGAACTTATTGGTGAAACTTTTTTCGCTGTTGCCAAGGGTCTTTGGGGAACGTTATAGAGAGAAGGTATTCAAGCCTCAAATGCCTAGGCGAGTCAAGGATAATAGTCGACGAGATCCTGTGACTCGCAAATTTATGAAAAAGCTGGTTTATCAACCAGTGCTATGTAAAAGCAACATTTACTTAAGGAAAGTCCCTCTAGATATCTTAGGTAACATATGGTACTAGTATGTTGAACCTATTTCCGGAGAGGCTGTGATGATGGAGAAGATGACGGTGAAGGAGTTGTGTAGGGTGTTTGATGAAATCAGTTTCATCAATTTTTATGTTGGTGATTTAGAGGTTCTGACGGACAAGTACTGTATCTGTACAGATGAATGGACGAAGCTTTTAGCATCCCGCTACAACAGAATAGTCAAATTCTGCTTTGATTACAAGAAATGAATGGGAAGCGGAGCTCAACCTAAAGATTTGTAAAAAACTGAAGGAGGAGTCTGTAGAAGCATGTTTGTGTGCCAGACACTCTGGATATTGTGCTAATCTATTTAGTCTTTTGTTTATCTGTATTTCAGTCTTTATGTTTTTGTCTTAATCGAGTTGTAATCTTATGTGTCTGTACTTGTAATTGTTGTTATTTCTTTCAGTTGTATGTACGTGTTGGGTACAGTACAAATACGCAGAAGGATGCATTCCTGCGTATTTGTTATGTACACATCACATGTCCTGCGTACTTGATAAGTACGCAAGAAGGATTATTCCTGCGCACTTGTTAAGTACGCAGCAAGCAAGTTTAGTATAAGTAGCAGCGTTGTGTCATTTGTAAGTACGCTCTCATTCTCTTATTCTCTGTTCCAAAACTTTTGGAGAGCTACTCATTGTAAACGATTTGCTATGATAATAAACCGTGTATTTTGTTACATGTGTTTGTTGTCATGTTTACATTTGTCGTCTTACGTTCCATCTAGGCTCGGGGATTCCGCACCTTGGTGGACTAGACCACACACCCACATGATCATGATCTGAGACACTCGAGGACCTACAAGTGGTATCAGAGCATTTGCTCTTGATTTCGAGTGTTGTGAGTGTGTTAGGAACATTTTTCGCCAAAGTGTTGTATCGATTTACTTGTTTTTGAACCCACATTTGGTGATTTTCATAAGTTAAGTCTTACCCCTGCTTTTACACAAGAAAATCCCAAAAATCCACATTTATTTGTTGTTGTTTGGATGATCCATTCATCAAAAGTTGCTTAGAATCAAGCATCTAATATTTTGGTTGGATCAAATTCTTCATTACAACAACCCTGCAAGATTTCATAAATCATAGGTCACCAGTTGACCAGACAAGTGGATGTACAAGTTCAAAAAGTAATTTGGCGTACTTACCTGATTTGGATCAGTTCCTGCGAATTTGTTTAGTTCTTGCGTACTTATCAACTACACAAGGCAACATTTGGTGCACAGATATTGTCTTCATGCGTAGTTAACGAATACGCAAGGCCAATTTGTTCATGCGTATTTATCAAATACGCAAGGCCAAGCACAAGTACGCAAGATCAAACATTTCAAGTACGCAAGTTGGATTAAGTTTCTGAGTTTTTGACTAAGTTCTACACAATGTCAAACATTCAGAATATTAGCAGCATGTTGAACCGGGAAATAGTAAATTTCTCAGAAGAGGAGGATTTAATTCTAACCCTGATAGAGCCAATCAGGGGATGAAGTACCAGTTTTGTCAGAAGTTTGGTCAGTTGGCAACCTAGTGCCCAAATATTAAATGTTTTAATTATGGAGAAATAGGCCAATATAAGACTTCTTGTCCTAAACCACCTAAGCAAGTGATGGGTGGTCAGAATAAGGGCACATGATGAGTGTTCGTCCTAGGAAGCGGAAGTGAAACGAAAAATAAGGCCAAGGAAGTGGCAGATACTTTCTTAGTTAATAATATTTACGCCAAAATTTTATTTGATACAGGGGCGAATAGAAGTTTTGTTTCATGTGCATTCACCCCATATTTAGGCGTAAAACTGATTCCGCTTATTCATTCCTATGTCGTTTAAACGGCAAGTGGTGAACGAATTAGGATAACCGAATCATGCCCTGATTGTGTCATCAATTTTGGTGATGATAAGGTATTAGTTACACTAATGCCAATGAACATGAACGAATTTGAGGTTATCCTAGGGATAGATTGGTTAAACCAATACCAAGCCCAGATTGATTGTGACCAGAAAAAAGTTAAGATTAAGAAACCAGATGAAACTAGTTTGATGAATCAGGGTGATAGTAATAATAATAAGATTGAAATTTTTTTTATAGCGAAACCTAAGAAAGAATTAATTAAGGGAGATGGTATATTCTTATTTCATGCTTTAAACGCTAAACCTAAAGGACAGACAGCAGATATTCCTGTAGTCTGTGATCATTTGGTTGTCTTTCCGGAAGAATTACCCAGTCTTCCACCTGATCGTCAGATCGAATTCTGAATCGAACTCATTCCTGGAGCTAAACCTGTTGCAAGATCCCCTTATCGTTTAGCTCCTTCCGATTTGAAATAACTCATGAAACAAATTCAAGAAATCTTAGACAAAGGGTTCATTCATCCCAGTACTTCACCTTAGGGAGCACCGGTACTATTCGTGAAGAAGAAAGATGAAAGCATGAGGATGTGCATTCATTATCGGGAATTGAACAAACTGACTGTGAAGAACAGATATCCATTGCCTAGAATAGATGACCTATTCGATCAGCTACAAGGAGCTAAGTATTTCTTGAAGATTGATCTTAGATTTAGATATCATCAGTTAAAGGTGCAAGAGGAGGATGAACCTAAGACTGCTTTCCGGACTCGACACGGTCACCATGAATTCCTGGTCATGTCATTTGGTCTAACAAATACCCTCACAACATTTATGGATCTAATGAATCGAGTTTGTAATCCTTTCCTTGATAAATTTGTCATCGTTTCATCGATGATATTCTTATCTATTCCCAAAGCCAAGAGGAACATGCTGAGCATCTCAGAATCATTCTAGAAACCCTAAGAAAAGAAAGATTGTATACTAAGTTTTCCAAATGTGATTTTTGGAAACAAGAAGTACAATTTCTTGGGCACGTTGTGAATGAGTAGGGAATACAAGTGGACCCAAGTAAGATTGAAGTTGTTATGAAGTGGGAAGCCCCAAAGACTCCGACAGAGATCATAAGCTTTCTTGGATTAGCCGGTTACTACGGAAGATTTATTCAAGACTTCTCCAAAATTGCTACACCTTTGACTGCTTTAACTTAGAAAGCGGCCAAGTTTGAATGGGGTACAAAACGAGAAGAAGCATTCAACATTCTCAAAGACAGACTCAGTCATGCACCTATCTTAGCACTACCCGAAGGAAATTATGATTTTGTAATCTATTGTGACGCTTCCTAAACTAGTTTGGGTTGTGTGTTGATGCAGCGAGACAAGGTTATTGCTTACGCATCACGCCAACATAAAGTTCATGAAAAGAACTATACCACACATGATCTGGAACTTGGTGCCAATAGTGTTTGCTCTAAAGATGTGGAGACACTATCTGTATGGTACCAAATGTGTGATATATTCAGACCACAAAGCCTCCAACATATTTTTAATCAGAAGGATTTACATATGAGGCAAAGGAGGTGGATGGAACTTATCAATGACTATAACTGTGAAATCAAATACCATCCCGGGAAGGCAAATGTAGTAGCAGATGCTTTAAGTCGAAAAGAACGAAGCCAATCGATTAAAGTAAAAGCACTACATTTAGACCTGAAGTTAGATTTAATGCAACCAATTAAGGAAATCTAACCAAAATCCTTAGAAGAAAGGAATATCAAGAAAGAGCGTATGGTTGGGAAACAGACCTTGCTTGTTAAAAAAGATGACGGAATCATGAGATTCAATCAAAGAATTTGGATTCCAAAGCTTGGAAATATTCAAGAGAAGGTATTGGATGAAGCACACAAATCAAGATATTCCATGCATCATGGTGCAAATAAAATATACAATGATTTGAAGACGCATTACTGGTGGCCAAACATGAAGAGATCGATAGCCCAATACATAGATAAATGCTTAACTTGTCTTCAAGTTAAGATTGAGCACCAGAAACCAGCAGGGCAGTTACAGCAAATAGAATTACCCATCTGGAAATGGGATCGTATTACAATGGACTTCGTGACTAAACTACCCAGAACATAGAAAGGGCATAATGCAATATGGGTAGTGGTCGATAGATTGACCAAGTCAGCTCATTTTATACCCATTAACGAAACATACTCTATGGATAAGTTGGCTAGGATCTATATCAATGAAATTGTGTGTCACACCCTCAAAATCCACCTGTGGGGTTTTACCGCGAGTCGCGTGAAATACCAGGATCTCACTCATTAGTTACACGGAACGCCTCTATATGAATTTGAATAAAATACCATTGTTGTTCATAGTCATGAGACAACAATCTTTAAGTTTGAAAATGTTGCGGAAGCGTAAATAAAATCCAATGCAAGTAAAAGTCAAACGCGCAAAACAAGGCGCCAAAACCAGCAGTTTAAATAAGTAAAATAAATTCAGTGTTTGAAATATGATGGGACTCCGTGCATGTACTATACTCGTGCTAAATACCTTAGCGACCGGAGAAAAACATGCTAAAAGTGTCAACACAATGGTTGGTGAGTTCATAGAGTTTGCAAGTAAATAAAAATTTTGATGTTTACTAGATAATGTAATTAATGTATACCGATAGATAGCTAGTCTACATCATGCTACTTCAAGTGTTCGAAACCGAAGCTGACTGTTTGTGTTTGTTTGCCTTCCGCCATGTCTACCGAACAATGCCAAATGTCTAGGCTAATCTTACAACCGTTCGACCTCCAGTCACGTTAGCGCGACTAACTCGGGTGGGGCTTGTCAAAAACCCAGTAGTACTACTCAAAATCACCTCGCTATGTTCCAATACTAACGGTTCGAGAATGTAAGGACTTATTGGTATGTTTGCACTTTAGTAAGCAAGAGATAGTACAATAATACAAAACCCAACATGTTTGCGTGCATGCTTTCTCCCCCAAAAAGGAAAGTAAGTAAAGATAGGGGCCATGAAACTCACCTGAGTGTGAATGCAAATGAAAGCTAAGTAAAACAACTGAACCTCTAACTACCACCTATAATTCATAGTCTATAAGTGCGTGTTCGTGCAAGATGATATGAACCCTTAGTATCCAAACAATACTATTGTTTAAGTGTTTAGAAAAGATTTACAAGTTTGACTCAAGTTTGACCCGACGACCCGTTGGTGACACGTTGTATGAAATTATGTTTGTTCTGTATAACAATACTATATTATACACAAATGATCATGTTGTAGCACTTAGCAACAAATCCTATTTGTTCTATCAAGATAGAAAGTTTCCATAATTAGCAGGTTTCTATAAATAGAAAGTTTCCATAAATAGTAAGCATGTTCAAGATTCATGTTATCATTATTAATACGTTTGTATGATTACTCTAACATGTTCAAGATCGTCACATGACATACCAATTGTATAGAACTTACCTTGTGATTCACAATTCAAGACAAAGTTTCTATCTTTAGTAACCTATGAGAGATATGCATGATTTCAAACATCCAAGACATTGCAACATGTTATTATGTCCTAACTAACATGTACCAATCATTAAACCATTTCATACATGTATAATTAGCAAGCTATTAACACTTTAGCAAATTAAAGTTTCCTCTTTTAGTAAGTTTGCAAAACCGAGCTAGGTATTAGAAATCTAGTTTCACAATTCACTTATACATGGATCAAGTAGCATATAAACATCATCATATCATTCAACACATGTCTAGTATGCAAGATAGAATTCGTAAAAAGTTTTCATTATAAGTAAGTTATGATTTCTAGGATTGTTTAACGAGATTCAAAGCATTAAATCCATTACATACCATCTATCTAACATTATTATAACCATAACAAGCATCAAACATCTCTAACATGAAATTCTACACCATCACATAATCAAAAAGTTTAATCATTTCACAAGCTACTAATCATATGAAGCTAGGGTTTTCCAAATAACCATAAAAACATCAAATACATGCAAAACAATGATAATGTTAACAACTTTGTTATAAAAATTCATGTTTGGATGAACTAGGGTTTCAATCTAAAATTTAGGAATCAAAAAGTAACGGAATTGAATGAAACGACTTACTTAGGATTGTTAGAAACGCTTAGAGGAGTTCAAATACGTGTTCAATTGCAAGATCGGAGCTCGAACGGATGGTGTATGGTGGTGGTTTGGTCACGGAGCAAAGAGGGAGGGTTGGGGGTTGGGATCGACGATAGAGAGAGAGAGAAATAGGATTAGGGTTTGATTTTTTTAATAAAATTTCTTTATATTAAATTTGCATGGGTTTTTAAAAGATAAGGATAATCCATGGGCTAAATTTAAATGGGTTTTCAAATTTATCTAATAAATCCACTAGATAAAAAAATTTGCTTCAAATAATTATTTTTATAAAAGTTCCATATTCTATAAAAATAATCAGTAAAATTAAAATCTGATAATTCTACGCGATATCATGAAAGTTCACATAATTCACAGATAAATCGCTAAACATATAAATTCACATAAATTATATTAAAATAATTGTTCGTAATTATTTTATTAGTTCACCAACGTTCCGGGTTCGACTCGTGTGTGATCCGGTAATTCCAGAAGTTACCGCTACGTGAGTGTTTGTGCGAAACTGACACATCTAACTAATCCTAATTAAATGTAATGCATGAATGAATGTTTGAGATAACTGAGTCTGAATAAATAATTGTTTGAAATAACGATGTTTGTGTTAACGGAGTTAACCTGAAAATGTCGGATGTCACATCATCCCCTTGTTGAAAGAATTTTTGTCCCGAAAATTAATCCAAGTTGCTAGTTGTTTGAAACAAAAAGTTTGGGTTGTCACATTGTGAGCCACCATGGCATATCACTGTCTATTATTTCTGATAGAGACAGTCGGTTCACATCTAGATTCTAGACGAGTTTTTCAAAAGAATTGGGAACTCGACTTACCCTGAGTACTGCATATCATCCTCAAACTGACGGACAAAGTGAACGTACAATTCAAACTCCGGAAGATATTCTGAGAGCCTGTGTTATAGATTTCGGAGGAAATTGGGATAATCACCTACCGTTAATCGAAATCTCCTACAACAACAGTTACCATTCAAGCATCAAAGCTGCACCATTTGAAGCACTGTATGGAAGAAAGTGCAGAACTCCTGTCTGTTGGACTGAAATAGGAGACAGTCAATTCTCTGGACCAGAAGTCATACTAGAAACAACAGATAAGATAGTCCAAATTAAACAACGGTTGAAAACTACTCAGGATAGTCAGAAGAGTTATACCGACAGACGACGACGACCGTTAGAAATTCAAGTTGGAGATTATGTTATGTTAAAGGTTTCACCTTGGAAAGGTGTTGTAAGGTTCAGAAAACGCGGAAAGTTAGGACCAAGATATATCGAACCTTACAAAATCATTGAAAGAATTGGAGCAGTGGCCTACAAGTTAGATCTACCTGAAGCTTTACAAGGCATTCACAATACATTTCACGTATCTTGTTTACGCAAGTGTTTAACTAATTAAACTCAGGCTATTACACTAGATGATGTACACATGGACGACAAACTTCATTTTACTGAACAACCGATCAAGATTTTAGATACCCCTGAACGAAAATTGAGAAAGATAATCATACCAATGGTGTTGGTTCAATGGCAAGGTTGGATCGGAGCAGACAAGACTTAGGAATTAGAGGAACAGATGAGAGCCAAATATCCTCATCTATTTACCCCTTAATTTCGAGGAAGAAATTTCTTAAAGGAGGGGAGATTTGTAACACATCAATAATTCCCTAAAGAAAATAAAGGATTAATGTGACACCAGACATTTCAGGTCAATATCCGTACATGTTATAAACAAGTTTAAATTATAATTGTTTTGTGATTTACTTAATTTCACAAACAAGGACATTAAGGTCTAACAAAAATCGTACAGGGTCTCATTTCACATTCTGGTAATTCTAGGAGTTACCGGTTCACGTACCAGGATAACCCGACTAAATACGAACACTAGTGGTTAAATTTACACTTAAATCAAATGGTTTGATTTATTTAACCCCAACCCACTTGCTTGACTTTTCGGCCGAAATTCAGAGAAGCCATTCCCCCACTTGCTAATACACTCAAATTCAGATAAAAACCATACCTCCTCAGTCGAAATCCCACAATCCCTTCCATACTTCTCATTTTCATACGGCAATTTCCCAATTCTCCTTCTAGTCGAAGTCCGGTTTAAGGCAGAAATCCACCACAATTCGGTATTTTAAGAAGATTTCAAGTGTTCTAAAGAAAGTTTAACAGAAGATTCAAGACTCTTCTCTGTTTTCTTTCATCATCTTCATCTCGGTTTTAAGGTAAAAACTCGATATTATCCACTTTATTTTCTTTAAAACCGTATCTAAGCCTACAAAAGGTTCAATCGCAAGTAAGATAACAAGAAAAGTGTGTCAAATTCAAGATTTGAACATAAAAATATACAGGACGAATTCTGTCAATCAAAGTGCAGTAATCGAAACTAGGAGTTTCGATACCTGTTCAATCGAAACTAGGAGTTTCGATACCTGTTATTCAATCGAAACTAGGAGTTTCGATACCTATTCAATCGAAACTAGGAGTTTCGATACCAATTTACCCAATCGAAACTAGGAGTTTCGATACTAGTTGTTCAATCGAAACTAGGTAGTTTCGATACATATTGCTCAATCGAAACTAGATAGTTTCGATACCCTTCTTGCCAATCGAAACTTGGTAGTTTCGATACCCAACTACTCAATCGAAACTAGGTAGTTTCGATACCCAACTACTCAATCGAAACTATGAAGTTTCGATACTCAATTGCCCAATCGAAACTAGGAAGTTTCGACATCTGTTCATCAGTCACATTGGGCAGTAACTAAGATCTGTTTTATAACAAAACAAGTATTGAACAACTAAGAGGATATTTTAAACAAAAGCAACCAGATTTACAAAGTCGGTGAACAATTTGCAATATAAGACATTCGGTCATAACACGAATTACCCTTTTTGAAATTAGGGTACGAATGGTCAAGTTGACTAGAACAATTATCATTGCAAGCATACACAAACTCAAGGTGAGTTCACGGCCCCCTTTTAACTCTTTACTGTTTTGTAAACATCGGGGGAGAAACATACTTACTTGTTATGTTTTGAAAACATGAATTACATTGCATATACGTTTGACAATATGAACATTTTGGTTTAACTTCTTGTGAGTCTCCCAGCCCCACTTTTACTACTTGTTTTTAAATTGTTTTTAAACAAACGGGGAGAAAACTTTCTCAACTAAACAGCTGGACACAAGTACACACAACGATTGTTCGGATGAACAACACACAACGATTGTTCGGATGAACAACACACAACGATTGTTCGGATGAACAACACTCAACGATTTAAGGAAAAACATACTTACAACTATTTCATGGGATAACAAGAGAATAAGACACGACTTTATGTTTACATGGGATGAGAACAACACATTGGAGGTCGCTAAAGTCCCCTGGAACAACATAGTAACCATTAACTGTAGCCTAGGGTCCTATGAATAGTACTATGGAGAGTGACGTCTCCCGGTCATGGTTAGTCGCGCTAACCACAATCTGGAGGATTTATGGCCGCATAGAACCTGATAACAATTATTAGGGGCTCACACATGTCATGGTTTGGTTACGCCTCATGTATGAACATATTATTTGTATTCCTAGCTAGTTTACAAATGGGTCAACAATTTTTATTCTGATTATCACATGCAACTGGAACTATTTACGAACAATTGAATTTAAACAAAAGAGTTTTGATCCGGTTAAAGTGATCATGTTTCTACAAAAGGGTTCTGATCTGGTTATAAGGATCATGTTTAAACATTGAATTTATGACGGTAAAGTCATGGTAATGTTTTCAAATGAAAACTACTTAGTTTTATGACGGTAAAGTCATGGTAATGTTTTCGGGAAAAACTATAAGCACTAATATAACTAACTCTGTGAACTCACCAACCTTTGTGTTGACACTTTCAAGTATGTTTCTCAGGTGACCTCTAGCCATGGCGCGGTTGGAATAGGCTAGCTATGTTGGATCAATTCCTAGTAGCTGGAAGGGCGTAGAATATCAAGTCTCAAGTCTGTTGTTGATCTAGAAGAACTTAGATCATAGTATTTCTTAGTTTTAGTAATTGTATATGTAATCAAGTCTTAGAAATCATTATTACAGCTTCCGCTATCGTGTAATGAACCAATCGTTACAACCTGTATTTATTTAATAAGTAAATAAATATGGGGGTGTGACAGATTGGTATCAGAGCAGTGGTTTTAGCGAATTAGGTTTCCTTAGTGATACCTAGGCTCTAACCGGACTCATTTAGGGACCAAGATTTCTAAGACTTGCATCACACTAAAAACACTCAAGACTTGAGCATAGGAATTCCAACCGTTGCCGAACAATTTGTGTAGACTATTAGTGCATGGAGTTACACTAGGGTACCGTTAGCTACACTAATACAATTACATGGCACATGTAGTGAACACTCAGACACGTACAACAATGTGAAAATAATAAACACTTATAACATGTTACTGTTCGGATTACGAGTCAAGAATAATGGGTACTCAACATACTGCAACCTTAGAAGATCGAGTTACGAGCTGAGCTTGGACTTCGACGACAACGATCGTCAGTTACCGATCTTGGTATCACAACAGGCTGAACTCGTACCAGAATCTGTACCTATACCTGCACCACAACTACTCCAGCCATGGAGGCAACTATCTTTCTAACGTATTTGCGGTATAAATACTCTCCTTCATAAGTTTTCGGATCGGATGCCTAGACTCTCGCCATGTTATATGGCTGGCATGATTGCCCAGACAGAAGGGAATTCAAGGTGAATAAGCAGGACTAAATGGGAGAGAACTCCAAGGGTCAGGAGACCCAGACATACATCAGGATCATGTGGATCCATGCATATATACAGACTTGGAGCATGAGTTGCTCAACACTCGTTTGAGGATCTCTGCCCAACACATAGTGCCTGAATTTCACCATGCACATTTTTTTAGAGACACTGGTGGTGCCTCTCTACCCTTAGCCTCATCCGACAACTGCCATATTCGGCAAATTCATGAGTATTGGTACACATAATTAAGAGTAATCCGATAAAACAATGCACACTCCTGTACAAATGTGCAAACGCAATCTAATGATCGTTTCAAATCACTTTTGATTAAAAGCTAGGGATAGAAGAAACACTATAGGGATCAGGCAAGGCAAATCATCATTACGGGTGCACACGTAATCATAATTTGCAGTGCATGGGAACTTTAGTGAGTCTTGCTGTCTAAGCTGATGATCAACTCATGTTCTCAATCACTTGATTAAGGATTGGATCTCAACAAATCAGACTTCTCAATTTGGTGCTCACAAAGCATTCTCCTAGTTTTGGAGGAACGAGAGAAATTCAAATTGAATTCAACCAATCCTTAGTAAATCCTGAACGACGAAGAAATTCGCACATTCACTCTTTGATATTCTACTTGTCAGGAATGCTTCAAATTGAGCGTTACCACAACCAACACTTACAGTAATTGCATAACTATTGTGGGAGATTATAGCATAATCTCATGATCCATCATACAGTTCAATCTCACAATTGATTGAAAGTTACGCCAAGAGTGTTATGCACTAACTTCAGTAATAGGGCAGGATATTATTCTGACCCGCATACACATGGCACCTATGGATATTGTGGAAGCTCGACATGAGACAAGTAGGAAATCGGACATTTCAGAATATCGGTCAAACAGGATTGCTCTCGCAGCCATTGACATTCAATATACCTTTAAGTCTGACTATTTTCTCTGCAATAGATAAGCCGGGGTTGATGCTCAAACGAATGCCAAAGAAACCTAAGTGTGGACTAACGACTATTGTCGCACTAACCAAAACGACATGCAAAACCCTTAAAGGAGTCCCAAATGCGGAATCTCATGCTAATCTCATTAGCTCATGATATGCATAAAGGACGTAAACTCGAACTATTCACAATAGGCCACTGTCCACAAAGAGTTGAGAAGAATAATTTATTACTCTTTTATACTCGCACTTCCTCAAAGTTCATCTTGTTGGATGGATCCCAGATTTAGCCTAGAAAAGATGTGTGATTGCATCTTTCACTCCTAGTTTTCTATAATTGGGAAGCTCTAGAGCATCTATTGTTAAGAAATGATCTCTTAGAGTAGACTCAGTTAGAATACAAAAGTCTCGACGTTCAACACTCATTACCTCAAGTTTATCCTTGTGCTAAGGATTTTAAGGCTATAACCTGAATGAGTGGAATACGTAATGGTAAGTCACCAAAGTACCATTCAAACACTAAGGGAGTGCATACACACCGTATGACTAATAGTTGACTATCAGCTCTTTCTGCCAACTTAATGAGTTGACAAACCCATAGCCCATTTTGGGGAAAACACTAATTCGATGAGACCATTCTTACAGTATTATTATTCATTCCCTCAGCTAGACGGAATATGAATATCCCAAACAAACATCGAACTTCGTATGGCTTACATTCTTCGAAGGTATGGTAGTCGAGACATGAGTTTACATATCAAGACGCTACAACCCAAAGGCTAGTATGCCTTGAAAAGTAGTGCAAACAAAGGGGTAAAGTAGTGATTAGACTCGAAGTTTGCAAATAAGAGCTCCCGAGGAACATCAATTCTTAGCTCCATGAAGGCACATGGAGAGGAAAATCCTAGAAAACATGAAACCTGAAATAAGAGAAAAGTCTTAGTCCGGGAAAATGCTTTTGGAAAGCATAAGAGGGACAAACATAAAGTTTCATTTTCATACTTTTTCATTTCTACCCAATATACAACAAAAACTTGGACACCTCGTCGAGTAATTTTTTTTTTTTTCATAAGACCGAGTTTCTCACCATGGGGAGTTCCGGTCCTGTTTGTAAAGAAAAAGGATGGAACCTTTAGAAGGTGCATCAATTATCGGGAGTTGAACAAGCTGACAATCAAAAACCGGTATCCTCTTCTTCGAGTAGACGATTTGTTTGATCAACTTCAAGGGTCCAGTTTCTATTCTAAAATTGATCTACAATCAGGATATCCTCAACTGAAAATTCAGGAAGAAGATATACCAAAAACGACTTTTAGGACTCGTTACGGTCACTACGAGTTCCTAGTTATGCCATTTGGCTTGACTAATGCACCGGCCGTTTTCACGGACCTAATGAACCGCGTGTGCAAGCCATACTTGAATAAATTCGTGATTGTATTTATCGATGACATATCAATATATTCACAAACCAATGAGGAACATGAACATCATTTGAAATCAATCTTGGAACTACTCCGGAATGATAAGCGTTATGCCAAATTCTCTAAGTGTGAGTTTCGGATTCGAGAGGTTCACTTTCTCGGACACGTCATCAATAAGAAGGGTATTCACGTAATCCCAACCAAGATTGAATCTATCAAAAACTGGGAAGCACCAAGAACTCCGACTGAGGTGCGTCAATTTCTGGGTTCGGCAGGATATTACAGGCGATTTATCGAGAATTTTTCAAAGATAGCCTTGCCTTTGACCACGTTAACTCAGAAGGACAAAAAGTTTGATTGGACTGATAAACAAGAATCAGCGTTTCAATTGTTGAAGCAAAACTTTGCAGTGCACCAATCATATCCCTTCCCGAAGGAACTGACAATTCCATCGTGTACTGCGACGCATCACACCAAGGTCTGGGATGTGTATTGATGCAAAGAGAAAAAGTCATAGCGTATGCATCCAGACAGCTAAGAGTACATGAAAATAAAAATAAAAAAAATTATACGACTCACGATCTGAAATTGGGTGCTGTCGTGTTTGCACTCAAGATTTGGAGACATTTTTTTTATGGTACAAAATGTACTATCTTTACAAACCACAAGAGTCTCCAGCACATCTTTAATCAGAAAGAACTCAACATGAGTCAACTTCGTTGGGTAGAACTACTGAATGATTACGACTGGGATATCAAGTATCACCCTGGTAAGGTAAATGTCGTAGCAGATGCCTTGAGTCGTAAGGAACGGGTTAAAACTCTCCGTGTTCGTGCCCTAGGATTGACAATTCATGCGAGTCTCACGACTCAAATCCGGATGGCACAACAGGAGGCAATCAAAGAAGAAAACATTCAGAGTGAAGCTATATGAGGAATGATCAGACATTTAGAGCCAAAATCAGATGATACTATATACTTTGCAAATAGAATTTGGGTGCCATGTTTTGGTAACTTACGGGAGTTGGTTATGGACGAAGCCCACAAGTCCAGGTACTCCATTCACCCAGGTTCGGATAAAATGTATAAGGATCTGAAAGAACTCTACTGGTGGCCGAACATGAAAAGAGAAATTGCTATTTACGTCGGTAAATGCCTGACATGTTCAAAGGTAAAGGCAGAACATCAGAAACCGTCGGGATTGTTATAACAACCCGAGATACCTCAATGGAAATGGGAACAAATTTCAATGGATTTCATTTCAAAGTTATCCAGAACACCTAGCAACTATGAAACTATATGATAATCGTCAGTCGTTTGACGAAATCCGCGCATTCCCTACCAATAAAGGAGACAGATAAAAGTAAGACGCGTGCAAGGCTAAATATTAAGGGAATTAAGGCTAGACATGGTATGCCAGTTTCCATTTTCACAAAAAGGGACAGTCGATTCATGTCAAGAACCTGACAGTCTGTACAAGAAGCCTTGAGCACACGCCTTTACATGACCACTGCATATCATCCCCAGATGAACGGTCAAAGTAAAAGGACTATCCAAACTTTAAAAGATGTGCTCCGTGTGTGCGTAATCGATTTCAGAAGAAATAGGGATACTCACCGCCGTTGGATGAGTTTTCATATAATATCAACTACCATACCAGCATTAAAGCCGCTCCGTTGAGTCTTTGTATGGTTATAAGTGTCACCCATCGCTATGTTGGGCGGGGGTTAGCGAAAAGCATTTGACTGGTCCTGATATTGGCTAGGAAACCACTGACAAGATCGTCGAAATAAAAGATCGTCTGAAAGCCACTCAAGACAGACGAAAGAGAGTGGAGCTAGCAACAGACGAAAACCATTAGAATTCCAAGTGATAGACAAAGTCACGTTGAAGGTCTCACCTTGGAAAAGAGTGGCAAAATTTGGCAACCGTGGCAAGCTTAATCCTAGGTACGTTGAACCATTTGAATGAGAGGATCAAATGAAAACAAAAATAGTTCAAGAGGACACAAATTGAATTTCGGGACGAAATTCTTTTAACATGGGGAGAATGTGACACCAGACATTTCAGGTCAATATCCGTACATGTTATAAACAAGTTTAAATTATAATTGTTTTGTGATTTACTTAATTTCACAAACAAGGACATTAAGGTCTAACAAAAATCGTACAGGGTCTCATTTCACATTCTGGTAATTCTAGGAGTTACCGGTTCACGTACCAGGATAACCCGACTAAATACGAACACTAGTGGTTAAATTTACACTTAAATCAAATGGTTTGATTTATTTAACCCCAACCCACTTGCTTGACTTTTCGGCCGAAATTCAGAGAAGCCATTCCCCCACTTGCTAATACACTCAAATTCAGATAAAAACCATACCTCCTCAGTCGAAATCCCACAATCCCTTCCATACTTCTCATTTTCATACGGCAATTTCCCAATTCTCCTTCTAGTCGAAGTCCGGTTTAAGGCAGAAATCCACCACAATTCGGTATTTTAAGAAGATTTCAAGTGTTCTAAAGAAAGTTTAACAGAAGATTCAAGACTCTTCTCTGTTTTCTTTCATCATCTTCATCTCGGTTTTAAGGTAAAAACTCGATATTATCCACTTTATTTTCTTTAAAACCGTATCTAAGCCTACAAAAGGTTCAATCGCAAGTAAGATAACAAGAAAAGTGTGTCAAATTCAAGATTTGAACATAAAAATATACAGGACGAATTCTGTCAATCAAAGTGCAGTAATCGAAACTAGGAGTTTCGATACCTGTTCAATCGAAACTAGGAGTTTCGATACCTGTTATTCAATCGAAACTAGGAGTTTCGATACCTATTCAATCGAAACTAGGAGTTTCGATACCAATTTACCCAATCGAAACTAGGAGTTTCGATACTAGTTGTTCAATCGAAACTAGGTAGTTTCGATACATATTGCTCAATCGAAACTAGATAGTTTCGATACCCTTCTTGCCAATCGAAACTTGGTAGTTTCGATACCCAACTACTCAATCGAAACTAGGTAGTTTCGATATCCAACTACTCAATCGAAACTATGAAGTTTCGATACTCAATTGCCCAATCGAAACTAGGAAGTTTCGACATCTGTTCATCAGTCACATTGGGCAGTAACTAAGATCTGTTTTATAACAAAACAAGTATTGAACAACTAAGAGGATATTTTAAACAAAAGCAACCAGATTTACAAAGTCGGTGAACAATTTGCAATATAAGACATTCGGTCATAACACGAATTACCCTTTTTGAAATTAGGGTACGAATGGTCAAGTTGACTAGAACAATTATCATTGCAAGCATACACAAACTCAAGGTGAGTTCACGGCCCCCTTTTAACTCTTTACTGTTTTGTAAACATCGGGGGAGAAACATACTTACTTGTTATGTTTTGAAAACATGAATTACATTGCATATACGTTTGACAATATGAACATTTTGGTTTAACTTCTTGTGAGTCTCCCAGCCCCACTTTTACTACTTGTTTTTAAATTGTTTTTAAACAAACGGGGAGAAAACTTTCTCAACTAAACAGCTGGACACAAGTACACACAACGATTGTTCGGATGAACAACACACAACGATTGTTCGGATGAACAACACACAACGATTGTTCGGATGAACAACACTCAACGATTTAAGGAAAAACATACTTACAACTATTTCATGGGATAACAAGAGAATAAGACACGACTTTATGTTTACATGGGATGAGAACAACACATTGGAGGTCGCTAAAGTCCCCTGGAACAACATAGTAACCATTAACTGTAGCCTAGGGTCCTATGAATAGTACTATGGAGAGTGACGTCTCCCGGTCATGGTTAGTCGCGCTAACCACAATCTGGAGGATTTATGGCCGCATAGAACCTGATAACAATTATTAGGGGCTCACACATGTCATGGTTTGGTTACGCCTCATGTATGAACATATTATTTGTATTCCTAGCTAGTTTACAAATGGGTCAACAATTTTTATTCTGATTATCACATGCAACTGGAACTATTTACGAATAATTGAATTTAAACAAAAGAGTTTTGATCCGGTTAAAGTGATCATGTTTCTACAAAAGGGTTCTGATCTGGTTATAAGGATCATGTTTAAACATTGAATTTATGACGGTAAAGTCATGGTAATGTTTTCAAATGAAAACTACTTAGTTTTATGACGGTAAAGTCATGGTAATGTTTTCGGGAAAAACTATAAGCACTAATATAACTAACTCTGTGAACTCACCAACCTTTGTGTTGACACTTTCAAGTATGTTTCTCAGGTGACCTCTAGCCATGGCGCGGTTGGAATAGGCTAGCTATGTTGGATCAATTCCTAGTAGCTGGAAGGGCGTAGAATATCAAGTCTCAAGTCTGTTGTTGATCTAGAAGAACTTAGATCATAGTATTTCTTAGTTTTAGTAATTGTATATGTAATCAAGTCTTAGAAATCATTATTACAGCTTCCGCTATCGTGTAATGAACCAATCGTTACAACCTGTATTTATTTAATAAGTAAATAAATATGGGGGTGTGACAATTAAAGTTGCCAATATTCATAAGTCAAGGGGCTAGAGTGAGAATAATCAAATTTCAAAGATCAAAAATGAAAAATTTGGAAAACAGCCCTGTAACGGACCGTCATGGTTCAGTAACGGTCCGTTACGGCCATAACGGACCGTCATGGTTGGTGATGGTCCGTGCCGCAATAACCAGAGACTGTTTAGGGTTTTTGACGCGTGTCAGGTGACTCAGCATGGTGACGGACCGTCACCATCTGGTAACAGTCCGTTACATGGTCCCAAAGTGCGTAGCCGCCAAGCAATGGCGTGACGGACCGTCACACCTGGTAACGGTCCATCACGGACCCAAACCTTGCCTTATAAATAAGTGGTCGAGCTCATACCATTTCACACAACTCTCACCTTCAATTACACACACAAACACTCTGAAGTTCCGATCCCAAGACCCGGTTTGCATATGAGAGTCCGGTTTCCAACGTTTCAACTCCTATTTGCCGTAGATAGTTCTGAGGTAAGGTTCTGACCTATTCTTTAGCTTTAGTTATACACCATTAAGCTAGGCTTATGTAATTAAGTAATGTCATATTATATCTAGGGGCTTTGTCCGAGGTGTTGATCATATTACTGATTCGATAAGCCGAAATATTATCCAGGTGAGTTCTTAAACTGTGATGCATGTGAACTAACCATGACTATGTTATGGTTGATTTTATGAAAAAATTTTGAGTATCTTGAAACGATTGCACCGATTGTATATATATAACGCATTCTAAGCGCTTATTATGTTTCACTTGACCCGTGGAAAGGCATGATGGACAGGACCCGTGGAATGGTTTTTGGTTATATATATACTGAATGATTGTTCATAGTTGCCTATGAATTTGGGGGTGGAACCCGATGAATGTATTCAACATACTTTGGCGGGTCATTTTAATAAACTATTTTAGTTTATGAATTCACCAGCTTTGTGCTGACCCATGTTTTATCAAATGTTTTTGAACGCATCACATGTAGTCAATAGATGAGGCATTTCCAGTACTAGAATGAAACGATGAACGATCTAGATGATGGGCATGCATGGAACTATAAGTGCCGAATGATGTGTTCCTTGTTAGGAACAGATGAAGAAACATGATGTAACTTTTATGACAATATGATGTGAACAATATGTTAATACTTTAAATAAAAGTTGATGGTTTTAGTTTTCGTTGTGTGTTTTTTGTATCAACGTCACAGTAACTAGAAGCCAACCTTCTGGCCGGTATGTAGTTATCTAACAAACGAAATGTTCGGTCTAAGAAAAGAGCGGTGTATAAATCTCTCCTATACCCGTCGTTCTTTCTTGGGAACATCTCTGTTGTAGGTACTACTCTGGCTAGATAACTATCCTGTGTTACGGGTGTGACAAGTTGCCTATGGCACACGGAACCATACTGAATAATAAGAAGTGCCCTCAGTCTGACGAGGAAAAGAAGAACATGGAAAGAGTTATGTATGCTTCTATTATTGGTTCCATCATGTGTGCCATGTTATGTACTAGACCGGACGTATCGTACGCGTTAAGCATGACTAGTAGATATCAACAGGTGTCGGGTGAGAGTCACTGGACAGCTGTGAAGAACATCCTGAAGTACTTGAGAAGAACTAAGGATATGTTCTTGATATATGGAGGGCTGGAAGAAGAACGAGCTATTAAATTTTACACTGATGCTAGCTTCCAAACGGATCGAGATGATTCTTGATCTTACACGGGATATGTGTTTGTTCTGAACGGTGGTGAAATTACTTGGAAGAGTGTCAAGCAGAGCGTTGTTGCTCAGTCCACCACCGGGTAAGAATACATTGTCGCTTCAAAAGCTGCAAAAGAGGTTGATTGAATGAAAAAGTTCATTGTTGATCTCGGGGTAATGCCCGGCATTCAGAACCCAATTGAGATATTGTGTGACAATACTGGTGCATAGCTCAAGTAAAGGAACCAAGGTCACACCACAACACGAAGCACATACTCAAGAGATTTCACTATATTAGAGATATACTGGAACATGGAGACATCGTGCTAAACAAAGTTCACACTGATCAGAATCTAGCGGACCCGTTTACTAAGCCTATGCCTCAAGCTAAACATGAGCATGCTGATAAGATAGGCCTTATATTTGCTACACATTGGGTTTGATATGTAATTTAGTATTTGGAGATTTCGAACAATATAGTGACATTGGTGTTTTATTTTGATTTAATGGTTAAATGTATTATAAATAGACGTTTCTATGTTCGTTATTTTATATGTTTTAGAATCCTTGGATATTGTATTCTAAATTTCTGTAGTCGATCAGGTTCATGGCAAGCAATCTGAATGTAAGACTATTGTGAATCAGATGGTTGGTTCATTCGGAATGAAAGTCCAAGAGTTGGAGACCATATTCACAGATATTCATTAGAGAATGAATATTGGACGTAACTTATTTCAAAACTATCTTCATGGATTAATGTCTTAAGAAGTTTTGAATATGGTACGATCTATCGATCCTTCGACCTGAGGCACATATTTGAACTAACTATAACTCAAGTTTGTTCTTTGACCCTATCTAACGTTTTTCCATAAAAGGCAGTAATAAGGGTATGATTGGGAATAAATTTGAAGTTAAGTGGGAGTTATATGTGGCTAAAGGAATTCAATTCTCCTTTGATTAGGAGTTGGACATTCTGGCGCCCTCGTTAATTCAAACTGGTATAAAATGCATGGTCGTGCTCAAACTAAGAGTAGTTTGTTTAGGCCACTTTAAATTAGAGACGAGAACAAAAATAGTTGAATTACATATGAGAAATGACTTGTATCCATGTCTCATGTTTAACGAATGCCCTAAACAGAAAGGATATATACATATTTACCATGACGGTTGTACTTGATCAAGTAAGAGTTACTTGAACACAAGGAAATAGTTGACAATTGTAATACGTCATACCTTGTTACGGGCAGTGATATGCAGCTAGACGTTCACCACTGTCTACGTTGAAATGATTAATCGATGAATCGTCCAAGTGGGAGATTGTTGGATATAGGATGTCCGATCGTCGATTATATTAACATTTCTATCGAGGTACGATCCAAAGAGTTACACTTTGGACAACAAACAATTAATAATGTTTAGTCGTAAACATTATAGTTCATGAAACATGAAATTTTAATTCGGTGAATAAATATTTATGAAATATTTATCGGTTTGTTCGGTGATTAATTATTTAGAGAAATAGTTAAATACAGAGGGTTAAGTGTTTAAGTGTTAAACATCATATGGTTAAATTTTTACCAATTATTTGTAATTAGTAAATTGCGAGGATTAAGAGTAATTAATAGTTAATTAGATGGGTATGACAACCCTGAATTAGGGTCCATAATCTTTGACAGTCAATTCACCCTAAACGAGCTCAGCCCATTAACAGCCCAGTTGTAGGCCCAATACACGAACTTGATGTGTAACCTTTCTTGACGGATCACGGGATGATTCGAGATAACGTGTTATTAATACATGGTATTTACAGAGCCTCGGAATGTACAGTTAAAAAAATTAACGTGTTCACGTTTAATAACCAGCACACAACATGATATATGATTTTTAAAATTAAATATTAATAATAATTCTTGATATCTACCCAGACAATTAATTTAGGAACATTCACGTGTGAGTTGTACGACGTTGGATGCGCCAATGCGACAAATACGAGTGCGTAATTAACATCCAGTTACCCGCAATGTGCTATTACTAAATACCTATTATTTTAAATTGTTATTAAATAATAATAAAAATTAACAGAGCGCAAGTCGTCACTTAATTTTAGGAGCTTCCAGAAGAAAATACGTTGCTAAATAGTTAACGCCTCAGTTAACCGATTATTATTGGAAAGACGGCATAATAATATCTAGGTAATCCAAGTATTAATACTTGTTACTTCTATTTATTTTTAAAAGGTTACTGGACAATTCGACGCAAACTGCACATACGTAATGAAGAAGCGTGTGCTTATAAATTTTAACGTTTCAATAACATCCCTTGAATAAAATTCCCGTAATAACCATTTATTATAATTAATCTTAACTATTACCCACAGTTAAAATTAATGCGGAAACACGGGACGGACAAACGCAGAAGCGGGACGAGACGGGTTCGTTATGCGGGTTAAAACATTAAAAAACCGTAGCTATTAAAAGCTAAAATCCCCATTTCTTCTGTAGAAGCATCTTTTGTGACAGACACTCTGGATATTGTACTGACATGTTTTAATCTTTTGCATTCAGACTTTATGTATTTGTCTTTAATCGAGTTGTAATTGTATTTTTTGTATATGTACTTGTACTTGTTTCTTTCAGTTGTAAATATGTATTGGGTACTGTACAAATACGCAAAGGATGTTGTTCCTGCGTATTTGTTATGTATGCAATACAAAGCCTGCGTACTTGATAAGTACGCATGAAGGTTTTCTCCTGCGTGCTTGTCAAGTACGCAGGACATGGGTCTGCTATATATAGCTGAGTTGTTTCACTTTGTATTACGCTCTCGTTGTTCTTCCCTCCGTTCCAGAATTCTTGGAGAGTCTGTACTTGTAAACGATTGGCTATGATAATAGACCGTGTATTTTGTTACGTGTGTTTGTTGTCATGTTAACATTTGTCGTCTTACGTTCCATCTAGTCTCGAGGATTCCGCACTATTGTAGATTAGACTACACACCCACACGATCATTATCCGAGACACCCGGGGACCTACAAGTGTATCAGAGTCATTGCTCTTGATTTCGAGTGTGTTAGGAACATTTTTCGACAAAGTGTTGTGTCGATTTACCTGCTTTTTGAACCCACATTTTTGTTGATTTTCACAACTGAGTGTTACCCCTGCTCTTACACAAGTTCATCCTTTGAAATCCCAATAACCACTTTTGATTGTTGTTGTTTTCTGATTCGTTCATCTACAAGTGCTTAGAATTTAGTATCTTATCTTTTGGCTGAATCAAGTTCTTCATTACATACAACATTTGAAAAATCACAGTTTGACCAGACAAGTGGACAAGTTCGAAAAATGTTTTGGCGTACTTATTTGTGTCTACCACTTCTGCGTAGTTAACTTTTTACATGCGTAGTTACTAAGTACATAAGAACATTTATGTTCATGCGCATTTAACAAGTACGTAGAGGTTAGTCTAAATACGCAAAGGTTATTATAAATACGCAAGGCCGCACAAGTACGCACGTTGGATTAATTTTCTGAATTTTTTACTAAGTCCTCCACAACGTCAAACATTCAGAATGTTAGCAGCATGTTGAACTACGATAGCGAAATAGGAACTCCACAAAAACCACCTAAGTTGTTAAATGTGAATGACTATTCCAACTGGAAAGCTAGATTCGAGGAGTACGTTTCGTACAATGATTCAAACATGTGGATACCCATTCTGGAAAGGTATAAACATCCAAAACATGAATACCTTGATGAGACTATTCCCAAACCTCTGTCTAGGCTAACTGAAGAAGAAAAAAAGGCTTATGACCTAGAAAAGAAAGCTCATTGTTCTATCACATTGGCACTAACGAGAGAATTATTTCACTGTTTTAGAGGTTTTGATACTTCAAAGGATCTATGGAAAGCCTTACAAAAGAGATTTGAGGGAAACAGTGATGTGAAGAAAAGCAAAAAGGACTTATTGAGAAAACAATATGAGTGTTTCAAGCATTTAGAAAATGAGTCTACTAATGACTTGATTTCTACATTCTATCACTTATTGACAGAATTGAAATCATATGAGTTGAAATACCTTGAAGAGGAGTTAGTCAAAAAGTTTCTAGATGCACTACCTCCTAAGTTTGACATGTACACAACCCTACTACGGGAAAACATCATGTTCTACGAAATGAAATTTGACACGGTGATATGGAAGATTCAAGCACATGACATGAATTTGGGAAAGAAAGAAACCGGTAATCGACCTCAAGTTCAAGATCCGTCAATTTATTATGGGAAATCTTCTACATCAAAGTCTTCGGGTTCAGGAATTGCTTTGTTTTTAGGAAGTTCTTCAAAGGAAGACGATCATACCAACGGTTGTGTAAACTCAACATGTTTTGCTGCTTCAGGATCCAATTCCTTAAGAGATCTGTCTTCATCATCCGCTCATCAGAATGTTATTGCAAAGATTGTTGAAGATCATGTCGCCTTATTTGCATCATGTATGCTTGCCTATGAAAACTTTATTGGTGGAAAGCCTACTGATCCGCAAACCATTGAAGAGGATTTCAATCAAGTAGATCCTGATGACATGGAAGATATAGATATTCAATGGAACATGGCGATGATCTTAAGAAGGGCTAAGCGTTTTCTAAATAGAACCGGAAGGAAGTTCATAGGTGGACATCCAAATGCAAGGGTTGGTTTTGACAAGTCAAAGGCAAAATGTTACAAATGTCAGAACTTTAGACACTTTGCAAGGAAATGTCAAAAGGATAAGGCACCTGCTTCTAGTTTTACTAGACCTAGTCCAGGGAACAGCCAAAGTTACAACAATCAGAACAACCGGAGTCAGAACCAAGGAACTACATCAAATGCTTTGGTAGTTTAGCAGGATGACAGTTTTGACTGGGGTGTTCACTTGGAGGATGCCATTGTTTCACAAACTCAAATTGGATTGATGGCATAAATTGTTGAACTAATGGAAGCAGAAGGAAGGGAAGCTGCAGTTGCTACCCAACAGGAATTTGCATTTGCACCGATGGCCATTGGAGAATCATCAAGCACCAGTGAGGTATTTTCTAATGCTTTTGCTATTGTTTCTGTTTCTTGTTTAAATTGTAAAATTTTGAAAGATGAGAATGATCGAGTCCATGATCAACTCGAACCGCTTCGTTGTGTAGCATTGAACTATAAAGAAAATGAAAAACGTTTTAAGGATTCAATTAAAAATCTAAAGAAAGATAAACATGATTTTTCAATTAAAATCAGTGAACAACAATTTCACCTTGATATTGCATACAAAGCGTTAGAAAAGAAAAATGTTGAATTGGCTAAACTGTAAAATGAAATCTTGCAGTTAAAGGGTAAACTTGAGAAGTTAAAAAAACTCACCTTTCATGGTGGAACACTACGAATCCTTAGTAAGACAAATGAATGGCCAAGGTTTAGGTACCAATGCCATTCCTCCACCACTAAACGACAAGTTTGTCAATTGGCCAGTCGATATTGATCTTTCTTGTCTGGATGAGTCTTCAAGTAAGGCTAATTCAATTTCTGAGAGTAATGAGGAAGGTAACTCTATTGAATTAAATGATAACATCAAAGTTGATGGAGTAGTTTATGAGGAAATGTTTGATGAACCCAAGGTTCAAAAAGATATTATTACCAACCATGATAATTGTATCTTAACTGAACCTGATGTTGTTGAGCCCAACAATAAACTGAAAAACTTGCTTTATGGATGTTTCAAAACCATGAAGCAATCCAAGAAAGAAAAATTTGCAAACAAACTTGAAAAGAATTTTCACGAAACCATGAAAAAGAATTACACTTCCAAGACTCAAGCAGCATTTGTTCAATCATATGCTACTGTTCCTCAAACACCTCCTTCTATTCATCAAAGTGAATCTTCCACATCTAATGTGAAGGAGCCTTATCATAGAGAGCATAAAGAGAAAATAGTTTGTTTTCATTGTGGTATAGCAGGTCACATTCTTGTGAGCTGTCCTGAAAAGAACTAGGAGAAGAAGCCAGTTATCCCTCAACACGCTGCATCTCCTAAGAAACCACAAATGAAACAAGAATATCATCCTATTCAGAAAGTGGTGAAACCATCAGTTGAACAAATGGTGAAGCCACAAGCAACACCTATGGCTATACCATCTGTTATGAAACGGGATAAGCAACCGGCTAGTCCTGGTGCATCTACATCTGGTAGTGCACGATCTGGTGAGAAACCTGTGGTCAAACTCTCAAAACCACAGTGGAGACGACTAAATAAGAAGTTGGGAAAACTTGAGCTAAAATTTCCTGAAAGTCAAAATGGTGTACCATCCTCTGATTCACCATATGTTAATGAAGAAAACCCTAACGTTTTACAGAAAAAGGAACGAAGGTCATTGAAAAAGAAAGGAAGTGGTTCTCAGTATTCTTATTCAAATTCTCAAAATGAGTCACCAATTTTTATAGTCACGACTATAAGTTAATAGAAGTTGTTTATTTTGAGAAAAATAGACGACCCAAGACCACAATGGCTTGGGTCTCCAAATCTAACTAATTTCTTTTGACTCGTGCAGGGACATCCCAAGGGAACTATCGCAAACCGCTGGTATGTTGATAGTGGATGCTCCCGTCACATGACATGCAACATGGCTTTGCTTCAAAATGTTAAACCATTCAGAGGCGCTATGTGGCCTTTGCAGGTGAGAAAGGCGGAAGTATCAGTAGTCAAGGCCTAGTATCAAATGGATGTATTAGCTTCGACAACGTTAACTACTGTGAACAGCTGAAGCATAATTTGTTGAGTGTCTCCCAAATGTGTGACAAAAAGTACTCTGTAATGTTTGACAAGTCTGGATACCTGATTCTCAAACCAGGCTTTGTGGTTCCTCAAGAGTGGAATCTGATGAAAGCACCAAGAACAAACGATACATATCTGATTGATATGAGTGTGGTAAAAACCACCACATCAGTTCCTACTTGTTTACTTACTAAAGCAACAGAGATTGACTCAATCTTGTGGCATAGGAAACTCGGACACATTTCTTATAGAAAAATGAATCATCTTGTCCGAAACGGTTAGGTAACCGGGGTTCCTAAGCTGAGATTTTCTGTTGCATATGACTGTATGCCTTGTAAAAAAGGAAAACAGCAACGAAAAACTCACAAGCCCAAGATCCAAAACTCTATTGATACCCCTTTAGAGCTCTTACACATGGAATTATTCGGGCCCATAAGTATCAAGAATATTAGTGTAAGTCATACTGTCTTGTTGTAACTGGTGATTTCTCACATTTTTCTTGGGTTCATTTTCTAGGTACTAAGGACGAGACTGTTGAAATTCTACAATATTTGATCTTAAGCTTGGAAACACTTTGCAAGTTGAAGGTTAGAAGAATCAGAAGTGATAATGGCACAGAGTTCAAGAACAACATGATGGAGTTGTTTTGTCTCAAGACGGGTATTCATCATGAATTCAGGGCGTCGTATACACCACAGCGGAATGGAGTAGCAGAACGGAAGAATAGAACTTTAATTGAAACTGCACGGACTATGATGTCAGATGCTAAACTGCCAATTACCTTTTGGGCTGAGGCGGTAAATACATCATGTCACCTTTTGAATAGAGTTCTTGTGGTGAAGCGTCACAACAAAACTTGTTATGAATTGATCATCAACCGACCACCAAATCTAGACTACTTAATATCTTTTGGTAGTCCATGTTCCTTGTTGTTACAATACAAAGACCAAAAATCCAATTTTCATGAAAAATCAACGGAAGGTATCCTCTTAGGATATGTTGCCAATTCTCCTTACTAGAGGGTTTACAACAAGGAAACTCGTTCAATAGAAGAATAGTTTGAGGTGGATTGCAGTAAACATAGCGTTCCACCACAACTAACAGGTCCAGTGTGGGGTTTTAATTATGATACTCTCTTCAAATCTTTCAGTATTCTGGATTTATCTGCTGAAGATGCTACCAGATTATATGAACATTGTAGTGGCAGTGATCACTCCACATTCTCAACAAGGTCCGCTATACCCATTCCTACCATTGATCCTAATGCGTCATCTGCATCGGGAACTCATGAAACTGACACCGAAGATGATACCAATGTTGAAGGAAACGATGCTCATGCTGATCCTGACATTTTTGAAGGAGATGAAGCACAAGTTGATCATATTAATATTGAATCTTCTTCTGGTACTCATAATGTGGAGGAAGTTAGTACGAATCTTGACTCAGTTATCCAGGAACAGGTCGTACCAGAGATGTGGGTGCATCGGAATCATCCAATTGACAACATTATTGGTGATCCTGATGCTGGCATTCAAACTCGGAGTCGAGCAATTACAGAAAACACTAGTCTTCAAGTAGAGATACTTGACACAGGTATAATGGAGAAATGCTTGCATGTTGCATTACTATCCCAAATGGAGCCGAAGAATGTGAAAGAGGCTCTAACAAACAATTATTGGATTGAGGCTATGCAAGATGAATTGTCTCAAATCTGCAAGTTGCATGTGTGGATTTGGTTGATTTACCGAGAGGTGTAAATCCTATTGGTACTAGATGGGTATTAAAATGTAAAACTGACGATCGACATGTTGTGGTAAGAAACAAGGCACGGCTAGTTGTACATGGTTTTTATCAACAAGAGGGCTTGGATTACACTGAGGTGTATGCCCAGTTGCTAGAATTGAAGCCATCAGATTATTCTTGGCTTATGCCTCATGCGTTGGCTTCAAGGTCTATCATCTTGACGTGAAGAGTGCTTTCCTATATGGTAAAGTTTATGAAGAGGTTTACGTCACTCAACCACCTACATTTGAAGACCCACAATTTCTAAATAAAGTGTACAAGCTGGATAATGCTCTTTATGGTCTTCATCAAGCACCCCGAGCATGGTATGAGACGTTATCCAAGCATCAATTGTCCAACGATTTCGATCGTGGATAGATAGATCCGACTCTCTTTATACGAAAATCAGAAGGTGATATTCTTTTGGTGCAAGTGTATGTAGACGACATTATTTTTGGGTCAAAAAACGAGGATATGTGTAGAGAATTTGAAGCGGTGATGAAGTATAACTTCGAAATGAACAACATGGGTGAACTGTCATTTTTCTTAGGTTTGCAAGTCAATCAGAGGGAGGATGGAATTTACCTACATCAGTCTAAGTATGTACACGACATCTTGGAAAAATACAAGATGAATGACTTTTCTACTTATTGCACACCGATCCCAGTCAATCACAAGTTAAGTCAAGACAAAGACGGAAATGATGTAGATAGTAAATTATATCGTGGGATGATTGGTTCTCTAATGTATCTTATAGCTTCAAGACCTGTCAGTATATTTTCTTTATGCTTGTGCTCAAGGTTTCAGCCATAACCTAAGGAATCACTTTTGATTGCTGTGAAAAGGATATTCAGATATCTAAAAGGGAAACCCCAATTAGGTCTCTGGTATCCTAAGCATCAGTCATTTGATTTCAAAGCCTACACTAATTCATACTATGGCGGTTGTAACCTTGATAGAAAATCAACTTCTAGTAGATGTCAATTCTTGGGAGGCAGGCTTGTCTCCTGGCACTGTAAGAAGAAATCGACGGTCTCTGAAGCCGAATACATTGCTGGTGCAAGATGTTCTTCTCAAATATTATGGATTCAGCAACAACTTCGAGATTACGGCTTAAATTATACTAGAACTCCTATGTTCATTGAAAACAATGCTACCATGTCTATCACGAACAACCCAGTGAAACATTTCAAAACTAAGCATATTGAAATTCATCACCATGTTATCCGTGATTTTGCTGAAAAGCGCCTAGTTGAACTTGTGAAAGTTCACACGGATAACAATTATGCCGACCTTTTCACAAAAGCCTTTGATCGTTCTCGATTTGAACATCTCGTCAACATGATAGGAATGTTCAATCCTGAGTGAAAATCATTTTCAAAACAAACGTGTTTCTTGGAAGTTAAAATTTATTTTCTTTTAAAATTACTTTCTGCTTAGTTTATTTTCTGTTAAAAACATTTAAGAAAAACCAAACAAAATATAAAATCTTCAAAATTACAAAGTCATTTGAAGTAAAGAGGAAATGATAGTAAATCAGTAAGTGATCTAAATTTCTTAGACTGCATGTTTAGGAAATAATTGCGTCATGACTACTTAAACTATTTTTTACATTGATTTATCTAGTTTCAATTTGAATACCTTCACGTAATTTGATTTGTCAATAGGCTAGAAGCATTCTTTGAATCTTTAGTAGTGTGAAAACCTAATTTCATTGCTACAACTATGATTTGAACCCATGTTATGTTGCGTGTGTCTGTAAAAGATCAATAAAAGATCATTATTAGAAATAGAATGTAAGATTTTAGCTAGTATTATCTTTTGAGACCAGTTTCGGGTTATGTATTTAGCATAATTTTTTGGTTCACCTCACTGCCTATACTCACACGTATGCAATGTGAAGTTGAGCCAAGATATGTCTTGACAACAGCAGTTAAGCATATACTACCCCCTTGGATCACATCTGATTCCACTGAAGATATATCCAGATAATAGTTGGATCCCCTTACCCGAATCCTCGGATTCCATATCTATTGGCCAGAATCATTACAAATACTCCCTGAAGACAAACCTCTCAAACCAAGACAAATGAATCACTCATTTCTAAATCTTATGATTCTTGATAATCCTTTTGGATTCTGCTTGATTTTTCTGTGCTAAATGATGTAACTTCAACCTGGAGATTCTGATAATCCTTGGGAAAATCTTAGATGTCTTGAGATAATGCAGATTACTTTATGATAACATAATTCTGGGGTACACATCTTTAAATGGTACCTTAACTCACGTGAATGTGATACAAAAATGCTTTTAGTTTCAAATCTTATAATATTGACAACTTGAGTTAACATGGTGAGTATTTCAAATTCGTTATCTAATTAAATAGTATGTCATGACATGATCCCATTCTCTTTGAAGTTTATCGTGTATCACTTTAGCTATATAGTTAGTATGATATGATCCTCTACCCATGACTTTAACCAAAAAGAAGTTCACTGTAAGTATTTCTGTTTTCAATTCTGCATCGTTTAATACCTTCATTTATTCAGAAAAGAAAAACAACAAAAAGATTTTTAGTGTGTTTTAACTTAAATGTTGAAAAATCCAAAAGGATTTTACGTCCAGTTTATCAATTTCAGAAAAATAAAATAAAAAAATATTTTCATTTTAAACTTCCTGAAACGTCTTTGTTAAACTTAGAATTGAAAGTTCTTATCAGGTTCGTTTTTTAATCGACAAAATTCATAATTTTTTAGTTGAAATTCTGAGCATGCTTTTGGTCATGCGTACTTATCAAGTACGCAAGACTTAAAGCCTGCGTACTTATCAAGTATGCAGGAGTTAACTCCTGTGCACTTGACAAGTATGCATGACCTACCTTCTGCGAATTTGTTAAGTTCGCTTGACCTGGTGTGTGAGGGTATATAATCGGGTGTTAACCTTTTTCATCAGTTCAAACTCTTTCACTTGCTTTTACACTCTCAGACCTTCAACTGCTCATTTTTCTCGAAAATTTGTATGTTTCGAAACACTTTTTCATCACATTTCTTGTTAGAACATCATCCCAAGATCATTCAGTGAGAATCTAAGCTCATTCCATCCGTTAAATCATCCCAAAATTGACGATTTTGTGTTCTTGTTGACTAGGGTTTTGATTACCAAAATTCTTGTAATTTTGGGTGTTTTTATATGAAATTAAGCATCAATGCTTGTTTCTAATGAACATTCTAAGCTTTTAGATACAAAAATTCACTCTTATAATGGTTTAATTTTGATTTTGATCTTGAGGTTGAGCCGTTACTTGCGTCGGCCCCTGTATGATCATATTTGATGTTTTGTTGCTTGATATTGGTATTGATTTTGGTCACATTATGTTCCTACATCATTTTAGACACTATGGGGACCAAAATCATCGACCAAAAAGACATAATTGATGGATTCGTAACGACCAAGTCCCAGACCCTGCGTACTTACCAAATACGAAAGGGCAAATATGTTATAATAGTTCATGCGTACTTAGTAAGTACGCAAGGACAAATTGTCTGCGTACTTACTAAGTATGCAAGAAGGGATTCTTGGAAATTTTTATAAGTCTTGAAACCTTTGTGTGTGTGTTTATGTTTTCAAAACTGATTCTTGTCCTTTGTATATGTCCTTAAGTTGTTTTATTGTGTTCTTTACAGGTATGGCTCATCGTGCATATACTGATGAATTCAATATGTTAGCTCTTACAACTCCAGAGCGGAAAGGAGCAGCTATAAATTACCAGGAGATTGTCACATTTCTCAATTGATCAAAGATAGCATATTCCATTTCAGCGGATCCTATAGTATCAAGACCTTATATTGAACAGTTCTGAGAAACTGCCGAACACGACTGCACGGTTAACCCTAACGTCATTAGGGCTACTGTTGCTAATCAGGAGATTGCAATTTCAGAAGTAACCATTCGAGCCGTTCTACAGTTTAATGACCAAGCTACTGATCCCGTAACTTACCCAGACTATGTGATAGACGGTTGCTGGAGGCAACGGATGGGATATGTAGAAAAAGCTGATTACGCATCGTACATGAAGAAATGGTTGTTGGACCAATGGAGTTACTTTGCTCACATCATGATAATGAGCATCTCAGCGAGAAAGGTTTGTAAAGATGCTATGCGGCATGATCTAGTGTCGGCAATGGTTGGTTTATCAATAAACAGAGGATACAATTTTTCGCATTACATCTACCGATCCATGCTAGAACAGATCAATGCAGCAGAGAGATTTAGATTCTTGTTGTATCCAAGGTTCACTCAACTGTTAATCAACCACTTTTTGCCTAATCTTCCACAAATTGGATAGAGATTACAAGTTAAACATGTGGACAAGAGAGTGTTTGTATAATTCATTAAATCTGGAACTAAGGAACCTATTCCAGTACACACACCTCTATTTGGCCACCTGATCAATGAAGCTTATGTAGCACCAGTCGATGACCGTTGGTACAGTGTGAATTCGGAGCCAGAAGCGAGTGAGCACTCTGATGAAGAACAACCAGAAGAGGGAGAAGAAATAGAACAAGAGGAAAGTGATAGTGATTCTGATGGTGATGATAGTGGAGATGGTGATGAAGATAGTGATGGCGGTGGTGCGGAGGATACTGACTCGGAAAGAACTGAATCTGATCCATCGGATACCAATGATGCACCGGACGAGGCACACCCAAGAAGGATTATTCAGGTATCCCTTCCTGAATCCTCCTCGAAACGACGACGATAGGAGACTTCAAACAATGATTACCAACTCAAAGAAGACTCAGATACAGAAGTTGCGAGGCAGCAACAGGCTGAACGCAGACAAAATTTCATATCTGATCGGCCATGGTAGGTGGTTATGGAACATATCAATGCACGCCTGCAAGCCCGGAGAAGCTCAGGATAACCGTCCCAACTGCACAACAGATGGAAACGTAGGGCAATCACACCTGTGGTTGTTTCTACCGTCCAAGAGGAGACTCCACAGATTGTCCCTCTTCCTGCTGCTACAGTTGTTGTTGATAAAAGTCCCTTACCAATAATGGCGGAGTCCAATATTGTTGCAACAACTGGTACACTAACAACTACCCAACCAACAATTTTAGTAGCATCCGTTACTGCTGAATCTGTACCTCCCATGACACATCCCATAGATTTTGGGAGGGGGTGGGTGGGGTTATGTTTTTGGGTGGGAGTGGGGTGGGGGTTTGGTTTTAGGGGTGGTACTACACATATGCAGTTTTGCTTTTTCCTTTTTGAACGACGATGACGTGGGAAACATGGTTTCCGAACCAGTTTTTTAGTTTTTGATTTATATTTTGACTTATGATTTTTTTTGCCTTTAATGAGGAGTTCTCTATTTCTCTTATTAAAATGAGTTATCTCATGAACCTAACCCTATATATATATATATATATATATATATATATATATATATATATATATATATATTCCTATATGACATGTCGTTGAATGGTAACTAAGTATGTGACCCGAAGGACTAAACTAGGATTTGACAAGTAACAAACGTTGATACAACTATATTTTCATAAAAGTAATGTACTGTATTGATATATATATACTTATATGCGTACCCATAAATACTTATATGAAAATAAATGTTCACATTTTATATAAAATCAAATGAATATTTTGAATCACGATATTTATTCTCAAACATATACATGTATATACACATACTTTGATGTAAGATATATTTACCTATCTATAAGAGCTCTAGAAAAATTACACCAAACAATATGAGAACTTAGATCATTATGAATTTGAAGAAATTTTGTTGCGTATATACAATTGGACCTAAACGCAAATGTATAGTCATAAATAATTATATTTTCTATAAATAATTGGATATTATACGATACGACGCTTGACTGTAAACACATACACACAAACATATATATATATATATATATATTAATATGGATAAATGGACTTGAGTATACCTCACATGAACCCGAACGCTTACTTGCGGGATACATGAATTGTATGAACATATTTTAGGGTTCTGATTACACACACACACATATATTTATATATAGGGGACAGATCCACTAAAAAGTGATTTTTCGATAAGAAATCCAAAGAAGTGAGTCAAACAAACTCCGATTGAGCTCATTCCAGCGACGTTGGAACCGTCTCATCGAACCCTAACCCGCCCCCAAAAAGCTAAACCCTCCTCCACCCGCACAAAAACCTAAACCCCCCTCCAACCCTACCCCGAAAAGCCTAAAACCACCACCCCCACACCCCCTAAAAACCTAAACCCCCCACCCCTACCCCAAAAAAAAACCTAAACCCTATGGCTAAAACTCTAAGGCTAAAACCATAAAATTCAAAGCTAAAATCTAAACCCTAAAATCTAAGATGGTAGAGTTCGATGAGACGATTCCAACGCCGCTGGAATGAGCTCAATCGGAGTTCGTTTGATATCGTTTCTTAAGGTTTTTGTCATTTCTTAGGTTTCTTAGCGAATTTCACTTCTTATTTGAACCTTCCCCTACATATATATATATATATATATTAACGCGTATATGTTATAAAACTCTGAGATAGTTTCATTAAAACATAGAGTTGGACACATTCAGTTAAAAGTCACCCGAACGAGAATCGTGACTATTAAATTATAAGTTCCTATGGATATGCGCAACCGTGTACTTGATCAACTAACACTTATAAATGTGACGAGTGGAACACAAACAATATTGATTAATTAGGATCTAAGCATCCACCCCCATTAACTGTAGTTCCCCGGGTGTCACAGATTGTCTCGTGCGAGTGTGTGACTTGTCGAAGAGGGTGCGGAATGACCGTGACTAGATGGAGTATCAACAACAACAAGTAAACCGACAACAAACAAGAGTCACTTTAAAACTTCGTCTATTATCAATCACAGCCAATTACAAGTTACAAGTGAGAAGTACTTAGTAACTACAACACACAACTGTGTATAGCAATAGACCTGTGACCTGCGTACTTATCAAGTGCGTAGGAACTTCTTCCTGCGTACCTAGCTAGTACGCACACTTTGTTCATGCATACAAGTACGCAAGTTACATAACCTTCGCACTTACTAAGTGAGCACAGCACGTAACAACATACACAAACGACTATTACAAGACTGAATACTTAAAGACATGATTATAACACGATAAACAATACATACAAAGACTGAAATACAAAATACAAGGACAAAGAACAGTTACAAAAGCAGAGAAAATATCCAGAGTGTTTGTCACACATAAGTGCTCCAACAAACTCCCCATTGACAACAGCTTTGGATTGTCTTTGATCTTCAATCTTCTTCAGCTCTGACTTAGCTCCCCATCTTCATCTTGTAGTCAAAGCAGAACTTGACTAACTTCTCGTATCTTGATGCAAGAAGCTTCGTCCACTCGTCCGTGTAGATGCATTATTTATCATGCAGAACCTCCAGATCTTTCACAGAGAAGTTGATGAAACAAATCTCATCAAAAACCATGATCAGTTCCCTTGGCTCTACACTTTCACCTTTGGAGCTTGTCTTGTCCATCATCACTGCCTCGCCCGTCTTTGGATCCACGTACCAGTACCACATGCTCCCGAGGATATCCTGAGGTAACTTGCTCAGGGGAATCGTAGTCTCACATCTGACTTGTAGACTAACTTTCTTAGGCTTTTGTTTGTCACGGGATATCTGACATTCTTGTCTCGGACTCTCTTGGACATCTGAGGCTTGAATACCTTAAAGTTTCCAGATCTACCCTCCCGCTGCAGTGCCCCCAACAAACCCTTTGCTACCGCGTGACTTGTATCACCAAGTAGCTCACGATCTGCCAGGTTCACCAAGTCATATTTAGGCAAAGAGTTGAATGCCTCACTGGTTGGTTTCAAGTAATGAACCCCCCCCCTCGACATGTTTGATGGAAAACAGTTTCTTGTCATCAGCAAAGCGGACTGATAAGATCATCCCTGTTGCTCCGTGCTTGTCTATGATTATGGACTTTTGCCAAGCAGGAGGCTGAATCTTTTTAAACCATCCCTGAGGATACTTGTTCATCCAGGCATCAGTGTCAGTAGGTTAGGGATCGGTAGGGAAGGCCTCAATCGAGGTTGCTGCTCCACTAGCCTCAGCAACATTCTCAGGCTCGACTGAACCTGTTGTAAAAGCAACTTCAAAGGTTGGAGCGTCAAAAATCTCTCCATTCTCAAGCTCATAAACCCCTTTACCGTCACCCTTCAGAAACTCCACCAACACATCCTCATCATCAACATCCCAGTCTTTATCAGACTCGATCTCCCCTTCTTCAAGGTTGCTTAGAGCATCGATCTGTTCAGCCTTGGAATAGTCTGGCTCAAGAAGTAAAATAACACCATCTGAGAGGTCTTGAAGCACCTCAGCTGCCGAATTTCCTTACTGACTACCACCACCACTACCCAAAGCTTCATGTTGAGTAGACTCCCCCTGAGCCATAGGAACAGCAGTAATAGGAACAATCGGCAAGGCTTGTTGCTCACTGCCACTAGGACCGGCCTCGGGATCCTTTTCTGTGTCATCATCCTTAGTCAAATCAACTAGATGACAAGCCTCATCGCCACTCAACTTCTGCTTCTCCTTCTCTTTCTCCCCCTAAGCAGCAAGCTTGGTGGACAACTCTGCAACCAGTTTCACCATGACCCGGTGTTCCTCTCTTTGGAGTAGCATTTGTCTTCCAATGATTTCCCATGAGCCAGAATGGTCTCATTCACCTTAAAAAGCATTTATTTCTTGGCAAGCAAGCTCTTCAACTGCTCTTGGGTTCCCTCGCCCTGCTGTCTCAGTCGTGTGACTTCGTCTATTAATGAGTTTACCCAATCTTGTTGAGCTTCAGACTCACTTGCTGATTTATGAACTGTCTCAAGTAGAGCGGCGACCTGAGTTTCCAGATGTGTAATCCTAGCATCACGAAGATCAGGATCCCTAGATGAGGATGCTTCAACAGTACCATGGATAGGAAGGGAGAAAATATCATCAAAGTCGAACCTATGAGTGAAGTCTCCATAGCTGAAGGGTTGACTGATGGCTTGTAGTGTGGTAGTTAGGATTGTAGATGGGACAGTTGAGGTGATCACCACTTGTGAAGTGCTTGGTGTGGTGATAACAGACTCGGTCTGAATGGGAGCAGAAATCCCCATTGTTTGGACCGTTGTCATTGGGAGGGAGACTATCTCAGGAATCTCCACTGAGACAATTGTTGCAGCCACATCACTAGTTACCCGTGGCTGCCTCCTCCGTTGATAAAGCTGAGTTGGAGATTGATTAGTACTTGGGGCCTGAGTACTTGATTGGCCTTGACCACGAGCTTCCAAATCCCACATGATTACATCAAACGGCCTATCATTCTTCTTCTTAACTCGTCTCTCTGTTCTTTGTCTTTGCACCTCAGCCTCTGACTCTGGGTCATAATCACTGTCAGAGTTGTCTTGTAGTCGTCTCTTGGAGGACGACTCGGGAAGGGAAACCTTCGCCGTTCTCCGTGGGTGTGTCTGATCTGGCGCGTCATTAGAATCAGATGAATCAAATTATGTAGCTTCAGAATCTAAGTCTTCAGCACCATCACTTCCTTCTTCTTCATCACCTCCATCACCAGCTTCTTCTTCATTCTCATTAGACTCATTCACTTGTTCATTTTCCTCCTGTACTTTTTCTTCCTCTTGTTTATCAGAATGTTAACTAACCTCCGGCTCGGAATCAACACTAAACCACGTGTCATTGGGAGGGGCCACATAAGCTTCGTTAATGAGATGGCCAAAGAGAGGTGTATGCACGGGAATTGGTTCTTCTGTTCCTGGCTTTTGGAATTGGGCAAACACCCTTTTGTCCACTCTCTTCACTTGCAATCTTTGACCAATCGGTGGTAGATTTGGCAAGGCATCATTTATCAGTAGTTGCACAAATCCAGGGTATAGTAAGAATCTAAACCTCTCCGCGGCATTGATCTGGTCAGTCAATGATCTGTACACGTAGCGGGAGAAGTTGTAACCCTTGTTTAAGGATAACCTGACCATTGCTAAAGCTAGGTCATGCCCCATGGTATCCTTTCCTGCCTTCCTTGCTGAAAGACACATGATCATGACGTGTGCAAAGTACCGCCACTGATCAAGTATCCACATCTTCTTATACGAGGCATAGTCTTCTCTTCCGACGTACCCCATCCTTTGCCTCCAGCACCCTTCTATAACTCGCCTGATGGTAGCTTTAGAAATTGCTATGTCGTAACCTGCCACAGTAGCCCTAATGACGTTTGGAGTCACTGTGCAGTCGTGATTAGCAGTATCCTAGAACTGCTCCAGGTAAGGTCTAGAAACAACTGGATCAGCAGAAATTGCATAGCTGATCTTGGATCGGTTCAAGAAGGCCACTATCTCTTGGTAGTCTAATGCAGCACCCTTCCATTCTGGGTTAGTGAGAGCCAACATGTTGAATTCGTTGGTGAATGCACGAGCCATCTCTGCAAGAACACAAGATAAACAACATTAGAGCATATAGAATCATTGGAATAGAACAAACATGACCGGATATGGCACTAGCACAATAGAATGAATTCCAGACTTAGAAACTTTTTTCAAATTGCACTTCCTGCGTACTTAACAAGTACGCAGGTAATTGTTCTTGCGTACGTAGTAAGTACGCATGAATTGCTTCTTGCGTACTTACTAAGTACGCAGGAACTTTTTCTTAGAATAATTTTGAAAATCCAAAACCAAAACTGTGTGATTTTGTTGTTGAAAGTGGTCACCACATAGTCGAAACACACGTTTAAGACTCATGGGACCACATCCATTGCCAAAACCAAATCATTTTGACCTAACCCAAGTCCGACGAAGGAATACGGTAACACAGGGGGCCAAAAACCAAATCAAACAAAGTAAAGGACGAATTTGATGTTAAAAAGGTTCGATTAAAGATTAGAAGTGTGTTTTAGGTCTTAATTTTACTCAAGAACATCCAAAACTCGTCGAATTTTTGCCATCAAAAGCTAGGTTCAAGAATAGTCAAAATCGGTCCAAAACTCATGATTTTGTGGATGAAATTGTCTGAGATTCTCACCAAATGTACGTTAGATGAAGATGAAACTAGTATTGGGATGAAAAATCTCGTAGGAACACACAAATTTTCGAGTGAAATATGAGCAGGAGTGTATACAATAGTGGACTTTGGTTTGAAAGTGATGATACTGATGAAAATGACTAACACACGTTTATATACCCAACTTCTAAAGGCCTTGCGTACTTAACTAAGTGCGCAGGAAGTTACTCCTGCGTACTTACTAAGTACGCATGACTAAGTCTTGCGTACTTGGCTAAGTACGCAGAAGTTCCTTCTTGCGTACTTAGCTAAGTACGCAGAACCCTTAGCAAGCTCAGAAATCAACTCAAATTATGAAGAAAGTCACGTCAAATAGCAAACTGGATATGAACGTTCAATCTTGAGGTTTTCAAAGACACTCCATGGAAGCTAAGTGGAAATATTTTTTGCTTTTCCAAATATTTCTCAAACTGTACTTAAAATCTTTTTGCCTTTTTCTGAAATAGCAGATAATATAAACAAGATACAGATATGAATATACAGGAATATTTACAGTCAACATATTTTTGTGTAAAGTCATGAGCCATAAGATCATATCAGTTTATCTGATGTATCATTCACAAATAGTTAACCATAGAAAACTTAACAAATCTATTTAGCAAGCTATACGAAACTCTTTTTGTGTTTTATATGTACAAATTGAAATAACATAACAAGATTAAAGTATATACAGTAATGATACAAGATAAACTTCAAAGAAAGTGGGATCAGGTCATGACATACTACTTATTCATACACAAATTTGCAATACACAGCAAGTAAATTTAGGTTGTCAATATTATAAGATTTGAAACTATAAGCGTCTTTGTATCACGTTCTTGTGAATTATTTACCAATTAGTGTGCAATACAACGTGAACCGCACAATTATGCTAACAATAAATTAAATTTGCAAGAATCTCAAGACATCTAAGATTTTAACATGTATTATTCTAATATCTAGAATGAAGAGACATCGTTTAGCACAGGAAAAAATCAAGCAGAATGCATAAGGATTATCAAGAATCATAAGATTCAGAATCAATTGATTCATTTTTCTTGGTTTGTGAGGTTAGCTTCAGTGTATATTCAAGATGATTCAGGTTAATAGATGTGGAATCTGAGGATTCGGGTAAGGAGGTCCAACTTTTATCTGGATATATCTTCAATGGAATCAGATGAAAGTCAAGTGACTTGATCCAAGGGGGTAGCATATGCTTGACGGATGTTGTCAAGACATATCTTAGTTCAACTTCAAATTGCATGCTTTTCGGGACATGGGTAATGAAGTGAACCAAAAAATTATGCTAAAGACATAACTCGATACTGGTCTCATAGAATAATACTAGGTAAAATCTTACATTCTCTATCTGATAGTTAATCTTATATACGCATGCACACCGCATACTATGGGTTTAAATCACAGTTGTTGTAGAAGATGTTAAATTGTCACACTACTAATGATCCATAAATGTTTCTAGCCTACTGAAAATTCAAATTACTTGTAGATATTCAAACTAAAACTAGATATTCCAATTTTCAAACTTAAGTAGTCAAGACGCAATCATTTCCCACTCGTGCAGTCAAAGAAATTTAGTCAAAACATAACGCACATAACAAAGTTATATACAAAACTCCTCACAATACTAGTTAAAATTATGTGTGAATGATCATCTACTGATATACTATCATATCTTCAGTAACTCAAATGACCTTGAAAATTTCTCCATTTTCTATTTTGTTTGGGTTTTTCTGAAATATTTCAAAGAAAAAACGAACTATACAGAAAATATTTAAAAAGAAATAAAATTAACTTTCAAGAGACATTTTGTTTTGAAAAAGGTTTTTCACTCAGGATTGAACATTCCTATCATGTTGACAAGGTGCTCAAAACGAGTCCGATAAAACGCTTTAGTGAAAAGGTTAGCAAAGTTGTCATCCGTGTGAACTTTTACAAGTTCAACCAAGTGCTTTTCAGCACAATCACGGATGAAGTGGTGACGAATCTCAATGTATTTAGTTTTGGAATGTTTCACCAGGTTGTTTATGATAGACATGGTGGCATTGTTGTCAATGAACAAAGGAGTTCCAGTGTAGTTCAAGCCGTAGTCTCTCAATTGTTGTTGAATCCACAATATCTGAGAACAGCAGCTCGCGGCAGCAATGTACTCTGCTTCACATGTTGATATAGAAACCGTTGACTGCTTCTTACACTGCCAGGAGACCATCCTATCAACTAAGAACTGACATCCACCTGAGGTTGACTTTCTGTCGAGGTTACAACCGCCATAATCAGAATCAGTATAGGCTTTGAAATCAAATGACTGCTGCTTGGAGTACCAAAGACCTAATCGGGGTTTCCCTTTCAAGTATCTGAAAATTCTTTTTACATCTATCAAATGAGATTCCTTCGGTTGTGACTGAAACCTCGATCACAAGCATACGGCAAACATAATGTCAGGTCTTGAAGCTGTGAGATACATAAGAGATCCAATCATCCCGCGGTACAATTTACAATCCACCTCTTTTCCATCTTTGTCTGGATGCAAACCATAATTGACTGGGATTGGTGTGCTACAAGTAGAACAATCATTCATTTTGTATTTGGACAAAATGTCTTGTACATACGTAGTTTGATGTAAATAAATGCCATCTTCCCTCTGACTGACTTGCAAACATAGAAAAAATGATTGTTCACCCATGTTGCTCATCTCAAACTTTGACTTCATCACCTTCTCGAATTCTCTACACATCTCTTCATTTGTAGACCCAAAAATAATGTCATCTACGTACACTTGCAAAAGTAGAATATCACCCCCTGCTTTCCTTATGAAGAGAGTCGAGTCAATTTGTCCGCGATCGAAACCGTTGGATAATAAATTCTTTGACAGAGTCTCATACCATGCCCTTGGTGCTTGATGAAGACCATAAAGTGATTTATCCAGCTTGTACACTTTATTAAGATGTTGCGGGTCTTCAAAACCAGGTGGTTGAGTGATATAGACCTCTTCATGAACTTTTCCATACAAGAAAGCACTCTTCACATCAAGTTGATAGACCTTGAAGCCTACAAAGGAGGCATAAGCCAGAAACAGTCAGATGGCCTCAAGACTAGCAACTGGGGCATACACCTCTGTGTAATCCAAGCCTTCTTGCTGATAAAAACCCTGAACAACCAACCTTGCTTTGTTTTTCACCACAACGTGTCGATCGTTCGTGTTGCACTTGAACACCCATCTGGTACCTATTGGATGTACACCTCGCGGTAAGTCAACCAGATCCCACACATGCAACTTTTGGAACTGAGACAATTCATCTTGCATCGCCTCTATCCAGCAGTTGTCAGCAAGAGCCTCCTTCACATTCTTCGGCCCTAATTGGGATACGAATGCAGCATGTAAACATGTATCCAAGATACCAGTGTCAAGTATCTCTCCAAATAGACTGGTGTTCTTAGTTATGGTTCTGTGACGAGTTTGAACGCCAGCATCGGGATCACCAATGATGTTGTCAATCGGATGATTCTTATACACTCTCGTCTTCAGTACTAATGGTTCATGGATATCTGATTCAAGATTTGTGCTCAACTCCCCCATATCATGTGTACCAGAAGAAGATTCAATGTTGATAGGTTCAACTAGAGATTCATTTCCTACACCATTGTTGGGATCAACTCTAGCGTCGTTACCTTCTTCATTTGTGTCTTTTCCGTTGTCACTGTCATGAGTTCCAGATGCAGATGCAGCATTAGGATCGGGAGTGGGGATAGGTACAGTAGATCTTGTTGAGAAATTGGAGTCATCGTCGCCGCTACAATGGTTGTACAGGTTCGCAGCATCTTTAGCAGACCTGTTTTTTGAAACACTTGAAGAGAGCATCATAATCGAATCCCCAAGTTGGACCTGTTTGTTATAGTGGAACATTGTGTTTACTGCAATCCACTTCAAACCACTCTTCAACTAAACGAGTTTCAATATTGTACACCCTTTTGCATGGTGAATTGGCAACATATCCTAAGAAGATGCCTTCCACCACTTTTGCATGAAATTTGGACGTGCGATCCTTGTACTGTAACAATAATGAACAGGGACTACCGAATGGGACTAGATAGTCAAGATTGGGAGGTCGATTATTGATCATTTCATAACAGGTTTTGTTGTGTCTTTTCACCACCAGAACTCTATTCAAAACGTGACACGCTGTATTGACTGCTTCCGCCCAGAAAGTTATTGGAAGCTTGGCATTCGACAGCATCATCCTTACAGTTTCAATCAAAGTTCTGTTCTTCCTTTCTGCAACTTCGTTTTGCTGAGGTGTGTACGGTGCACTGAATTCATGACGAATACCCTGCTTGAGACAGAAAAGCTCCATCATGTTGTTCTTAAACTCTGTGCCGTTGTCACTCCTTGTTCTTCTAACCTTCAGCTTGCATAAAGATTCCAGACTCAAGATCAGGTATTGAAGAATTTCAGCAGTTTCATCCTTAGTACCTAAAAAATGCACACAAGAAAAATGTGAGAATTCATCAGTTAAAACTAGACAGTATGACTTACCTCCAATACTCCAGATACTTATGGGCCTAAACAAATCCATATGTAGGAGCTCCAAAGGAGTCTCTATAGAGTTTTGGATCTTGGGCTTGTGAGATTTCTGTTATTGTTTGCCCTTTTTACAAGGCATATAATCATCTGCAACGGCAAATCTCAGCTTAGGAACCCCGGTTACCAAACCGTTTCGGACAAGATGATTCATTTTACGATAAGAAATGTGTCTGAGTTTCCTATGCCACAAGATTGAGTCAAGTTCTATCACTTTGGTAAGCAAACAAGTAGCAACTGATGAGGTGGTTGTTGCCACGCTCATATCAATCTGATAGCTGTCGTTTGTTCTTGGCACTCGCATCAGAATCAACTCTTCTGGAACCACAAAACCCGGCTTGAGAACCAAGCATTCAGACTTGTCAAACAAAACCGAGTACTCCTCGTCGCACATTTGAGGGACACTCAACAGGTTATGCTTCAGTTGCTCGCAGTAGTTCACGTTGTCGAAACTAATTCATCCATTTGAAACCATGCCTTGACAAGTTATACTACCACCCTTCTCACTTGCAAAGGCCACATAGCCGCCTCTGATGGTTTAATATCTTGCAGCAGTGCCATGTTGCCGTCATGTGCCGGGAGCATCCACTATCAATATACCAACGGTTTGCAATAGTTCCTTTCGGACGTCCCTGCACGAGTCAAAAGAAATTAATTAGTTTTGGAGACCCAAGCTATTGTGGTCTTGGGTCGTCCGTTTTTCTTAAAGTATACATCTTCAATTAACTCACAGTTATGACGGTCAAAAATTGGTGACTATTTTGGAGATTTGGAATCAGAGGATTGAGAACGTTTGGGTTTATTACTCCAGGATCTTTTCTTCTTTTTATTTTGAACAGAAGACTTGCTATCATCAACCACAGGTGAACTAGTAGAAGCTTCACCCGGTTGACAACCAGTTAGTTGTTGTTCAAGTTTCCTCAACCTCTTATTCCGTCTTCTCCTCTGTGGTTTAGAAAGTTTCACCACAGGCTTCTCACCAGATTGTGCACTACCGAAGGTAGATACACTGGGAAAAGCAGGTTGCTTATCCCGTTTCACAACAGACGGTAAAGCCACAGGTTTTGGTTGTGGCTTAACCATTAATTTGACTGGTGGCTTCACCATTTTTGGTTTAGGACTCCTGGGCTGTTTCACTGATGGTGGTTTAGGGGATTCAACATGTTATGGGACAACTGGCCTTTTCTCCTGATTCTTATCAGGACAGTTCACATGGATGTGACCGACTGTACCATAGTGAAAGCACGTCCTTCTTTCCTTAAACACTCTCCAGTACTCTCCAGTAAGGCTCTTTGGTTTTGGATGTTGATGATTCATCCTGATGAGTTGTAGGAGTGGTTTGATGAACAACAACTTGTGCTTGATCTGACTTTGATTGACTTTTGGGAGTGTAATGTTTTTCAATGTTTTCTTGAAAATTCTTTCCCATTTTGTTTGTAAATTTTTCTTTCTTTGATTGCTGAATGGATTTGAAACCACCATAAAGCAACATTTTCAATTTGTCATTTGTTTCAATCATGTCAGGTTCAGTTAAAATGCAATTGTCACGGTTAGTAACAATGTTTTTGGTAATTTTTGGTTCAACAAGCAACTCCTCTGAGACAACACCCTCAACCTTGGTGTCCTCAGTACATTCGTCGGAATAGAACTCATCATCAGAAGATGAATCAGCCTTACTAGAAGGTTCATCTAAAAAGGACAAATCAATGTCGACTGCCCCGTTAACAAACTTGCCGTTTACAGGTGGAGGAATGGCATTGGTACCTAAACCTTTGCCACTCATGTGTCGTACAATCGACTCATAGTGTTCCACCATGAAACGAGAGTTTTTTAACTTCTCAAGTTTGCCACTCAATTGCAGGATCTCATTCTGCAATCTGGCTATCTCAACATTTTCTTCTCTAGCTCCTTGTAGGCAACATCTAAATGAATGTGTTGTTCACAGATTTTAATTGAGAAATCCACTTTGTCTTTCTTAAGATTTTCAATTAAACCTTTAAAACGTTTTTCATTTTCTTTGTAGTTTAGAGCTGCACTACGTAGAGGTTCGAGTTGATCATAGATGCGATCATTCTCGTCCTTTAATCTTAAACATTTAGCACAAGAAACAATAGCAAAAGAATTAGAATCTACCTCAGTTGATGAACTGGATGCTTCTATAATAGCCATTAGAGCAAGTGCAGATTCTGGTTGGTCAGCAGCAACTGCTTCCCTTTCTTCAGCTTCCATCATTTCAACAATTTCTGCCATTAAGCCAAGCTGGGTTTGTGAAATAATGGCATCTTCCAAGTGTACTCCCCAGTCAAAGCTATCATCCTATTGAACCACCAATGCCTTAGACGATGTTCCTTGATTCTGACTACGGTTGTTCTGGTTGTTGAAATTTTGGTTGTTTCCCGGACTTGCTCAAGTGAAACCAGAAGCTAGTGCCTTATCTTTCTGACATTCTCTTGCAAAGTGGCCATAGTCCAACCATTTGTAACACTTGGCCTTTGATTTATCAAACCCGACTTTAGCATTAGAATGTCCACCAATGAATTTCCTTTCGGTTCTATTCAAAAAACGCTTCGCCCTTCTCAAGATCATAGCCATATTCCATTGAATATCCATATCCTCCATGTCATCAGGATCCACTTGATTGAAATCTTCTTTAATTGTTTCAGGATCTGTAAGCTTCCCACCTATGAAGTTTTCATAGACGATGAATAGTGTTACATGATCTTCAGCAATCTTGGCGATAGCACTTTGGTGAGTTGATGATGTAGAAGTAGGACCTCTTGAGGAATATTGATCAAATGAACCAAATCCTGATGCAGCAAAACATGTCAGACCACCACAACCTTTAGAATTCTCCTCCTCCTGAGTAGCATTCCCTGAGAATAAAGCAATTCCAGAACCCGATGACTTTGCCATGGAAGATCCCCGAAGTACATAGCCGGATCTTGAATTTGAGGTCTTCCAGAAGTTTCTTTCTTCCTCAAGTTCATGTCATGTGCTTGAACCTTCCCTATCGCTTCATCAATTGTCATCTCATAAAACTTGGGGTTCTCTCTCAGTAGGGTAGTGTACATGTCGAACTTTGGTGGTAATGCATTAAGAAACTTTTCCACCAACTCGTCATCAAGATACTTTAATTCATAAGAATTAAGTTCAGTCTTCAGGTGATAGAATCTGGACATAAGTTCATCTATTGATTCATTCTCCAAGTATCTGAAGCATTCATACTGCTTCCTCAACAGCTCCCTCTAACTTTTCTTAACATCAATGTGACCCTCAAACCGTTTCTGTAAAGCCTTCCAAAGATATTTTGAAGTGTCATAACCTCTGAAGCTGTGAAATAAATCTCTTGTCAGTTCCATGGTTATAGAACCATGTGCCTTCTTCTCTAGGTCATATGCCTTCTTTTCATCGTCTTCGAGCCTTGAAATTGGTTTAGGTTGGGTCTCACCAAGAAATTCATGGGTCGGATGCTTATACCCCTCAAGAATGGGTATCCACATGGTAGAATCAGTGTACGAGACATGCTCCTCAAATTTTGCTTTCCAGATAGAACAATCATTTACATTAAGCAACTTTGGTGGTTTTTGTGGAGTCCCTATCTCGTTGTCATAGTTGAGCATACTGCTGATGTTCTGAATATTCGACAATGTGTGAAACTTAGTCAAAATTCAGAGATTTTGCACAACTTGCGTACTTAGGGAATGGTCTTGCGCACTTAGAGTTTAGTCTTGCGTACTTGGACAAGTACGTAGGAACAATTGGTAAGTACACACGAATAGATGATAAGTACACAGAAGATTGGTCTTGCGTTCATGGTAAGTACGCAGGAACATATGAATTTTTGCCAAATCAGGTAAGTACGTAGTTCACTTTTCAACCTTCTCCACCAACTTTTTTCGGTCACCGGAAAATGCTCAGATCTTCAAATGTTGATGTTATGAACAAATTAATCAAGCCAAAAGTTTAGAAACTTGTTTCTAACAAACCCTTGATGATCAAAACACTCAAACAAGCAACAAAAGAGTCGAATTTTGAAGGATTTGTGCTTCTAAAACAGCGCTAAAGAGCAGACCTGTTTTATCACAAAAATCCACAAAAATGGGCCACTTTTTCAAATAAAAAGGCTTCTAAATGTGTAAAAAAATCCTCCTAACACACTCACAACACTCGAAATCAAGAGCAATCGCTCTGATACCACTTGTAGGTCCCTGGGTGTCACGGATCGTCTGGTGCGAGTGTGTGACTAGTCAAACAAGGTGCAGAATGCCCGTGACTAGATGTAGTATAAAAAAAAACGAGTAAGCCGACAACAAACAAGAGTCACTTTAAAACTTCGTCTATTATCAATCACAGCCGATTACAAGTTACAAGTGAGAAGTACTTAGTAACTACAACACACGGTTATATATAGCAATAGACCTGTGACATGCGTACTTATCAAGTGCGCAGGAACTTCTTCCTGCGTATTTAGCAAGTAAGCACACTTTGTTCATGCGTACTTGCTAAGTACGCGGGTTACATAACCTGCGCACTTGCTAAGTGCGCACAACACTTAACAACATACATAAACCAATACATACAAAGACTGAAATACAAAATACAAGGAGAAAGAACAGTTACAAAAACAGAGACAATATCCAGAGTGTTTGTCACACATAAGTGCTCCAACATTAACATATACCGGATCGGTATTGTAATATAGTAAATCAACATGGCTCAATTGCACACGTGATAACTTAACCCTAGTATCAGAAGTTGATAATATATTTGTAATTAGGATTATGATGGTGATTACCTCCACACCGTTGGATTGCTCGCAACACTGGTATATTTATGTGTATTAAACAGTCAAAGGTGAGTTTCATGACCCCTTTTTCTTGTACTTTTAAATGTTTTAGAACGTTGGGGAAAAAGATACTCGTAACTACTTTTATACGATAATAAGAAAACAAGACTGACCATTTATGTTTACTTGAGATATTTGTAGAGATCTTAAAGTCCCCTGTTAACAGTTTATAGCAATTAGCTTTAAGTAGCCGGGATATTGTGAATAGTATTATTGGGATTGACACTCCCAATCATGGGTTAGTTGCTCTAACCTAGGGTCTGTATGACCCAATGACTGCACTTTGTCTTAACTCGTGAGCCCGTTAGGAATGGGCGTGAGGCGAAACACCTGTGTTTGGTTTAGTTATATCTCATGTAAAATAATATTCGTATACCTAAGTAGTTGCGATGGGTCAATCTTGATTTGTTTTGTTTTAATTATCGTATACTTGAACTTGTTTTCGTGCAAATGGTTTTGCTAATCGTTTACGTGCAAATGTTTTTGCCAATCTTTTTAGTGCAAATGGTTTTGCCAAATGTTGTAGAGGAAAACGGTTTATTTTTATGGCCACGCACACATTATCAATGTTTTCGAGGTAAACGATTTCTTGTTATGGACATGTACACATTATCAATGTTTTCAAGGAAAATAGTTTCATATTATGGCCACGTGCACATTATCAATGTTTTTCGAGGAAAACGGTTTCTTGTTATGAACTCACAAACATTACGTTCACATTTTTAAGTATGTTTTTCAGATATCTCGTGACTGTGGCATAGTTGGAATAGGTTAAACATTTGGGTTAAGATCTTAGAAGATGAAGACACCATATCATTCAACGTCAAGTCCATTTAGACCTATATGACTTTAGGTGTAAGGCCCCAAACCGGACACCCTACAGTTGGGTCACATCACAGGGTTTTCTTTGAAAACACTTAATTCTTTATAAAAACATACATCGAAAGTCTTACTCAAAAGAGTAATTATCTATTAAAATCCCAGGTTACCTATAATTCTGATAAGGGTCTTACTCAAACGGTTTCTTTGAAAACACTTAATTCTTTATAAAAACCCAGGTTACCTATAATTCTGATAAGGGTCCAGCAACCCAAGACCCAACCCATAACCATAACCCCGTAAGCCTCATCGACATGGATCGAATTACTACTCTACTAACTTGTAATCTACCACACGTATCAACACGAAGTCCAGTCAACGAAACCAATTCCTAGGCATCGACCTGACACACCCTAACCAAGTCCCTCACAAGGTCTACTAACACATCAGTCGTACACACGACATTTTACCAACATGGTAACCCATATAATGCTTAACACCAAAAGCAAAACATCATAACACCATGTACATCAATTAAAATATGCATGCAAATAAATCAAATATTATGCACACAACAATTACAACAATTACATTTGAAGGATTTTACCGGTCTCATCACCACTGCCCTCATCAGGGTTACCCTCATCAGGGCATTCATCATACTCCGAGCTCCCCGCCACCCACAGTGACCACCCGAAGGACCTCGTCATTCAATTATCAATTTGTTGTGTCACAAGGACAACGGCACCAGTCCACACAACAACAAGCAACTAACACATAGCAACACACAAGAATTTATCATGAATTGTTACCTAAGCACGAACCACGTACATGTTCTCATGATAACACATCCTAGATGTTCCCTCGTCACATCTATACTCATTACATGACTTATAGCGAATAAGTCATTATACGACACCCAAGTATCATATCGACTTCTAGCCCACACGACCTAAGGACACCACATAGACCCTTAAGTTCATTATATAATATTTAACTTATAAAACACTTCAGGTTTGACCAAAACTCGTAACATATTTAATTATCAAAGTAACACATGCATGTATGTACAATAGCCCCAAAACAGTAAAACGATAAAAAGAGGATTAGGAACTCACTGGTTTCGAAGATCCAAGTCCCGCTCTGCAACCTTTCTCCTGCTCAAGACCCGATCCCGTCAAACGTATGATCACATGATCAGGCACATGCAATACATTCGCCGAATAACACATAAATATAATAACAACCCCGACACTAGGTCTCATCTGCTCGTCCTTCCGGATCGCGAAACACTTAGCTCCACGAACCGAATGCTCGAACCGGGTTTCATTCATGCATGTACGTTTTCCCTTCATAAACCCTAATCACCAAAGCGTCACCCTACAAACCCTAGCTCCACGGGACGCGTTTACTCGAGTAGGGTTTCCATGCATGCGCATAAACCACGCCATGCAAAACCCTAGTTGGGTAAAACCCTAACCGGGCTCGTTATCGTCCTCCGTGTTCTCCACCGTGCACCACAGTGCATGAAGTCTTCGACTTCCTTGCCGCCCCAAACGCTAATCGGTTAACTTATCCATCATCGTCTCCACGCCCCATCACAGTCCACCGTCGTGTCGACTCCATTGCATCCTCTGTGTCACGTGTAACCCTCGTTTCTCATCCTCGGCACCACTACCATTGACGTCACAAGAACCGTCGAGCACCACCATCACCTTTTGATGTGGTGCAAAACACATATGTTTATAATGCGTATTTTACCATATTTAAATAGGTTTTGATTGTTAATTCATTGGATTATGATACTTATGTCTATATATGATGGAATAATAGGTATTGTATGAGAAACGAGAAGAATAAGCGAGTACACGAGTTGCGGGAATGAAGGAATAAACGGAATCGACAGGAAAAAAAAGTCCGAACTTCAGATGGGCATATCTCGGGCTAGAAAATGAGTTACCGGGCCCATAATATATGAATCTTGGGTGTCTCAGAAATTCTCAAAGCCCCAAGCAGATAAAATCCTGAAATTCCGCCCAAAGCAGACCGACATCCCTGGCCATAACTGTCCAACATCGACTCAACGGGCAGATTCGTAATTTTTGGCTATTAAAACCCTTTTGACGGCGATTTGAAGAGGGGTTTGGACCTAATTTCGATTAAGGAAGACTAAGGACTATTGGATACAAGCTTTGGGGCCCTACGAACACCCGGATCGACTTGGGAAGATCGTTTTTGGTTTGAGAACGTTCGGTTTGCAATTCGTATTCGTTTCTAGAACTTTGTTTCCAGTTTCTATCATGTTTATCTTTTGTTCTTCGATATTTTGCATGATTATGAATAGCTAAATTCGTGTGCTACCTAGATTAGGATGATTATTGACGTTGTTTGAATGTTTTTCGGTTGTGATTGACTCGTATGACGAATGCTATTGTCAAGGCTTCTAATTTATTGATTATGAATGTGTTTGAATGCTTTGTTTTTTTAATAATCTTGCATGAACTTGTTCCGCTTGTCATCTTTTTCGTTTCCTTTGTGTGTTTCGAGTAGGGTTTCGAGTTTTGGGTCATTTACTTGGTGTTTTTGGTCTAAATGATTCGATCGGTCGTAGGAGCAGTTGTGTGGGTCTTTAAAAATATGTGTTTTACCAACCTTGAGTCTGAGAGGAGATAGGTTGTCGGGTTGTCTCTTGGTTTTGGTGATTTGGGTAGCAATTGCACGAGAGTGAGTTGTCCAGGTTAGCTTTATCACTTGCAATTTCGTGTCATAGTCGGTATTTTAGTGCTTACTCCTTGCCCTTAGGTCTGTCTAGGATAGTCTCTGGGTATAGTAACGGTTGAGACTGAGAGGTGAAACTGTTTTCGAGTACTTGGTGTTCTACAGAGTGGTGAGTCTAAGAGGAGATCCACTGTCTTACTGGTGAGCTTATCTTGACCCTTAGGATAGTTGGGGTGTGTAGGTGAGTCTGAGAGGAGATCCTACATGTCTTAGCGATTCCTGAGTTAGTCTATATTTAGAGTCGGTGTCATACATTTAGTTGTTCCCGAAAGCATTTAAACTAGTTAATAGGATTCCTGGTCATGGTAGTGCTTGTCTCATATCTGGTTTTCGTTCGTATTTTAGTTCGTTTGGTCTTTTCAGTGTTCCAGCTTTGTCTTCGTCTTTTCTCGTGTATTTCCTGTCTTGAGTCGAGTCAGTGTTTTAGTTATTTTAATATAATTTTGCATATTCTAAAAATAAAAATAAAATAAAATCATCACTTGTTTTCCATCGGTTAGGAGTCGATAAAGGTTTAGTATTGAGAGCCGCCATAGGTTTTCACTGATTGATATCCGGTCTTGCCTACGCTTATTACATACCGACCGGTACACTTGTCGTTTGTGTGTTTTAGGATTGGTAATTCCTTTTTTAAAACAGTTGTGTGAATTTGATTTAATTTTATATATAATTTACACACATCACCTTTATTTCCCTTCTCGGTCGTCGACCACCACTCCAATAGGGTCACCCCCGTGCCCCCCTCCGCTGCCTGCGACCATCGCGCATCATCACCAAGCCGTTTCCGGCCATCAGCTATAACCGGTGGCCACTGTCACCATCGTCTGCGACCACCACCGGCCGTCCCACACTACTGATATCCACCACCCTACTCGAGACCACCACCCTACTTGAAACCACATTCATAATCCCAAGCAAAACAAGAATAAACGCGTAAACGAATAGAAACCGGATTACCTGATCGCGTTCTTAGCCTCCGTCGAGCGAATACCACTCGTAACCACCATGGCCGCCATCGTCTTCCTTCTCCGGCTCTCTTGGCTGTTGTCGCACACCTAGGGTCAAGAATGGCCCTTGGGTTTGTGCAAAAGTGGTATTTAAACCACTAGATGTTTGACCCGGTCCCTCATTTTACTCTTTTACGCGTCTCGATCTCAAACTGTACGTTAAACGGTTAACCGGCTCCTTTACTATAGTTAAATGCACCTTTCGTGAAAATCCTTGCTCCACATTAACTATAATAAAGATTCGGGTCGTCCACCAACACGAGCCATTATTTTTGGATTTTCGGAATGTTACATTAGGTCTACGTCCTCATTTAGTCTTTGTAATGGTGTTCGACACTTTAAAAGTTTTCAATTAGCTTCTGATATTAAGTAATGTTACCAATCGTTACGAACTTAATTTATTTATTTATTTACTAAGTAAACAATATGGGTGTGTGACAATGGGGATTAAATGTTAATACCACGGGGGTGTGATTTTTAATTAAAGTAATTATAAATATATCATTAAGTGAAAACCCTAAAACCTAATCTAGCCACCACCAAGTTTGCGCAAAGGGAGAACCCGACCCCCTTGCGTTTTCCGTCCACTGCCAGCCGCCTTCCACGCCGCCGCCGTTCGCCGGCCTGCTCCGCCGGCTACCGCTTATTCGCCGTCGCCGTTTCTTACGCAAACATGTTGCGGGTTTCGTGATCAGTCACTAGCGATACACTTGTTGAACCGAAGTGTGAATCTTCCGGTTATCATCTAAGGTATAATTACTAACCCACTATGGTTATTCGTTTTACTGTTTATACGCGTGTAATCGGATCACTGACGGGATCCCCGTTTAGAACCGTTAACATGTACTATCGCTTCCGCTTAATAAATCTGATTTGTTTATTTAATAAGATTAAACTAAATATGTTTTAAAAGTTAAAATTGGTACATGGATTCCCGACAGTGGTATCAGAGTCAGGTTTACGCGCGTTTAAACATATTTTTTTCGATCTTGTGTTATGTTTGTTTAACGAAAAGATCGAGCCTTTTCCGTTTGGATTGGTTGTGTTTGATAATTCGAGCTCCAGTGACCCGTGGTTATGTTTATTGTTTATTTTGGTTTTTATTATCTTTGTATTTTATGGGTTATTTGAAACCCGGTGTAATAGTTAGATTTATTATTTATTGTAATTGTATGTAAATTATAAACCTATCGAGACAAAGATTAGAAGACCAAAGACGGACACGAACGGGATAAGAAGATGGATCCCGGTTTAGAAACGTTAACATGTACTATCGGTTCGCTCAATAAATCTTTTTTATTTATTTAATAAAATGAAATTAAATATGTTTTAAAAGATAAAATTGGTACATGGATTCCTAATATGTGTGTGTTTAAAAGGATGGGTATACAAGATTTGCTATGTTAAACATACCCAATAATTGTTGTATATCATCGAAGATGGTCATAGTACCTTATATGTAAATGAAGGATTTAAAGAGATGTTAGGCACATTAACATAGTTTTATATTTAACTAAGTCTAAATGATGCATCAAGTTTAATGTAACACATAGGTATATAGTAGGGTTTAAATCTGAAAAAAGTGATCGATGTTACAATATTAATTTTGAGTAAGTTATTAGGTAAAATGATTGAAATGCTCTTTCATTTAACAACACAATAATGACAAGAAATAACAACTATAGATAGTCCTAGACAAAAAAAAATTAGGGACTAAAACTAAGAGTTTTGACAAATTACAATGACAAAAACACTAATTAACTCTAGTTTTAATTATAAACTATTTACAATTAAAATTAATAACAAACTATTTTAGTTTTGATTGTAATTTATTATTATTGATAATTTATAAGTATAAAATGTATATACAAATTTAATTATTTAATAAAGAAATAGGAATAGAAAGCCCTATTTATAAATTTATTAGAAGAACATCATCAAGGCAAATAAATCATTATCTAAACCTTAAAACCCAAAATACTAGGTGTTTCTCTACACTTTACAAGTCTTCATTGCGTTCGTGTGTGAACGGTTCTGTCAGCATGTACTAAACACTGTATACATAGTGTAGAAGTCTTCTTTGCATTTTTAATTCACTAAAATCCTCGCATAGGTTGATGTGTAGCTATTATATAGGTATATTTTTTATTATTTTTTTTTCTCAATTTCACCACACTAAGCCAAGTATAGGTTTCTGTAGAAACAGCCCTAACTCTTGAATGATCATCATTAACAATCCTAAGTTTCCATAATGTTGTTTGATTAGTTCCTTGACTTCCATCTTGTGACGAAATACCTAACCAAGGTAGAAATTGTTGTTGTTTTCATTTGCATTCCTTAGGTACTTGAGCATATTTTTTCCTAACACTTGACTTATTCAAATCAGAGTCACTGCCACTATCCAATCTATCATTAACCACCACTTCATCATCAATGTCATCTACATATTCATTGCCATTGTCCTCAACCTCAGGATCTATGTTCAATCTGAAATCCCTCATGTCTACCTCAACATCATCCCTGCATGTATCATCACCTTCAAAGTCACTATTACTATCTTTATTGGCATTGTCCTCCTTCATATTCTAATCTTCATTTAGTTTTGGAGTGTTAATGATGGGATTCTCATGCATATTCTCATTTTCATTCAGGTTTAGAGTATTAATGATGGGATTCTCATACATATTCTGCACTTCATTAATGTTTGGAGTGTCAATGAAAGGATCAAAGACATTCATGAAATCAGTAAAGAAATTAATGTCATCTTGGGCTTGCCTTTCTTGTGCACTAATAAAAACTTCATCTACTTGTGGTTTTACCTCTTGCCTTTCTTCTTGACTAATAAATTCTTCATCATGTTGTGGTTCTACTTCTTCTTCACTAATAACCACTTCATCATGTGGCGGTTCTTGTACACTTGACTCTCCTAAATCATTTTGTTCTACTTCAGTTTGTTCATGACTTTCTACAGCACTAATCAATACTCCATCTTCTTGTTCTTGTCCATGTTCAATCAAGACTTCTTCTGGTTCTTGTTGTCCACTAGACTCTCCTAAATCATGATTTCCTACCGAATGCCAGCCTAACATCAACCTTGAATTGTTCCTATTGATCTCAAAATCAAAACTAACTTCCTGAAACCTTATTTTTGAGGGGGAATAGAAATAAGATGGCACATGTGTTACATCAAACTCAGTGTACACATCCAAGAGCTTATGATCAGTAGTGTGCTTTGAAAATGCAATAACATCTACATCATTACCTAAGGGACGCAGAACAAAATCCAAGTCCTGATTAGGAACCCTATAGTGGTAATACCTTACCATGTTCTATGCATATCCAATCTGATACAATATTTCATCCAACTCATGAACTGAAATAAAGTCAGGATTCAAGAGGTCAATGTAGTTACTCTTACCCTCCAAGTACTCTATGTTTAGAAATTTAGTAAAAACATCACCGTGATGTAGCTTTATAGAAAACAAATGGGGAAATTGCTCTGCAAGTACCAAAAATTACATGATTTATAATAAGTCAAAAGGTATTTTTACACAGAAAAGTAGACAATGGTGTTCATAGCATTACCGTAGTAGTCGTCGACCTCTTCTTGTTCCGTGTGCCTTCGAATGCAGAACCTCAGTGGCCTTGTTGCCCTAGTCGCCATTGACGCTACTGGAGCTTTGATCGTTGTTAGGGTTGATAGTGGAACATTAAGGAGAATGTTGTTAAAGCGGGCTTATATGGTAACCAAAGAGACAAAGATGAAATGGCTATTTTACCCATCATGTGAGGGGCACATGATAGGATTTAACGGTGAAAATGGATGAGAGTTAGTGTAAATGACATAGGGTGTATAAAAGTATGTAAGAAAAAAACCTATGGTGTACTTATTGAAGTCAAATGACACAGAGTGTAATTTATATTATAAATAAAAGACAATCTGTGTAATTTACTAAAAATATTATTTTAAGTCAATTGAAGCCACATTTAGGATTGTGTAGATTTTTCTTTAATTTCTATTATTTTAAATTTTATAATAATTTAATTTATATAATTAATTTTAATAATATTATAACCTTTAATTTTAAAAGCAAACATCATATTATATTATATTACTAATAACCTTAAAAGAAGGGTGGGTAGCCACCAACACACTACTTTTACTCTTTTATATTTCTTATTCATGACCAAATTAGGTTATATTCAAATTGTCTGACCCTTTCTCCATTTCCTTTCCAATTGTTTAGGTCGTCGGTTCTAAACTTCAAGTGGTATATATGTTTTTTCTCTCTCTTTTTTAATTTCCTTTCTTTTTGTTTTTTTTTTCTCTTTTCTTTTTAATTATTTAGAACTATTATTTAATTAAATTTTTATGATTTGTTAAATTTAATATTTTAATTAATTAATTATAATAAATTTGGGTAGGTAACGGTTTTTTCTTTTGGTTATTCGCTTTTTTTTAAATTACGACGTGTTTTTCTTTTTTTTACGTTTCGATATTCAAGACCAAGTAGCCGTAACTTACCGGAACAATTGGGAATGTCACGACTTTATATATATTTGTTTTCTCTTTCGGTTGTTATATCGAGTACCGATACCGTAACGAAATGATGCTGACTGAATTCCCGCTGCATAGCGCGGTGAAATCCACTATTATATAATACATTTTTATATCTATGGTTCGATCTCCGAAACTTATACACCTCAAATTCATAGGTTATTTTTATGTATTTGAGTACGTTAGTGCAACGCAAAAAAGAAAATTCATTTTTTTCCTGGGTTAAATGAGTACCCTATATGTTTTTCTTATGTGCCTAGCTATGTTTCTTTTGTTACCGTCTCAAGCGTTTAAAGTCCGCTTCCCGTCGCGTTATGTGTGAATTCGAGCTACACTACGTTTTGACATCGTCGCAACGCGCGGCGGTTAAAATTCCTAGTTAATATTAAAAGGCAAATGTAACACCACTCACAAAAACTACTGTAGATTTGGTACACTTTGAGCTTGTTTACAAGTTTGTGACACATGAATCTCTTTTTTTTTTGGATTTTTTAATTTTTTGTTTTTGTTATATATTAATTGATTTGGAATATTAAACAAGTGTTACTCTTGGCTTAGTGCTAAAGAGTGTGTGGGGGTAAAACTCCCACCCCGGGTTCGAATCTATGCAACACAAATTATTTTTAATTTTTTGTGTTTTTGACTTTTTCCTTAAATTTTTTTTTCTTCGTAAAAAAATTATCAGTCCTTTATGGGGTTTTAAAGTTATTTTTCACGTGTTTTTAGGACGTGTTTTCTTATCTATGCTTAAAGAGTTGTTTAGAAGTTAAATTTTTTTAACGATCTTTTTATTCTAAAGTTTCAAATATTATCTACGCCTCTATCATCATGCGTGGGAAATCAACATACTTATTTTTATTAACGTTTTGACTCTAAATTTTTTTTTCACGGTTCAACACCAACGCCGTCACAACGTGCGGGTCTTGAAATTTGTAAGAATCAATTAGTCAAAACCGATCGATGGTGACATAGTATTTAGGGAGGAAAAAACCCGCCGCAACGCGCAGGGATTAATTCTAGTTTTTTCTTATAAGGAAACAAGATATTTTTCTTATAACTTTTAAAATATGATGTTTTACAAAGTTCCGAAGGTACCGTTACGACGTGCTTATTTTTATTTACGTTTCGATATAAATTTCATTCAAACGTACAAACCGCCGAAGCTGGTTAAATGTTTCGTTTTTTTCCGTCTTACAACCTTTTAAAATATTATGTTTTATAGAATTTGGGATTTTCCGTTTACACGTGATCTTTTTTATAAGCGTTTCGATGTGATTTCTTTTAGCTGGTTGAGCACGAGTGTATAGGTTGTCGAAACCAAGTTACAAATTTTAACACTTAAACAATATCGGCCGATCAACATCATTATCGGGACAAGTACCGACATTATTTGTTTTGGTTTTCGAATAATGTAAAACACTTACAGATATCTTTTTGAGCTTGTAACAACTAAAATTTTTAAGTTTTCTCTTTCATTTGCTATAACGAGGGCTGGTTCCGTATTGGTTCTATAACTAACCGAACTGATAGTCTGATATTGAGCAAATTCCCGCCGCGAAGCGCGGGGAAATCCCACTAGTTTACTATAAAAACCACTTTTGAAACACGACCCAAATTGGCTATGATTTCGTCGTCCCCATCTCTATTTATAAGATCAGTGCGTTTGAGCTCGGTTTCTGTATGGTTTTGGTGCCACCTCAACGCCCCGTTAAGCTACAACGCCCCACCTTCATCGGCATGGGCTCGGTTTATGGGTGGATGACGTAGTGTTGCTAAATGAATCGGGAGCACAATCCCAATTCCTGGTTTGTTTTCCATATTACATAAATAAGTACACATATGGTTATTGTGTTGTGTTATGTCTAAATTTTGGATTTGGTCCATAAGTTTGAAAAATTACATTGTAAATCCTCAGATTATGCATAAACGTAACATGTTTTGTTCCTAGAGTGGATAACGTTTAACTTTTCTATTAAATATTCTAAAAATGACCTAAATACACATATATTAAAAAAAATTAAAAATTAAATCAACCTATATTTATACCCCTAGTTCTCAGGCGGCACCACCCGTTTTTTTAAACCTATTTTTTTATTTTTTAATCTACGGGTATCTTGGTCATTTTAAAAAAAATTTGAACAGAAAAGTTAACTGTCATCCACTACATGAAACAAAACATGTTACGTTTATAATTAATTTGGAGACTGAAATAGTAACTTTTCAAATTTACGGAACAAATCCAAAATTTGAATGTACTACAGGAAGTATCTGTGTTCTTATCTCTATTTTAAAATAAAGTAAAATTTGTTCTATGAAACCAATGATTACTTTATATTTAATAAATAACTATAAGGGTTTTTCGAAGAAATCTAAGAGCATGGGTATACCCATGTGATTATGGTGTGATGTGATAATAAAGTGCACGCCACGTGGCGCCACGTCAGATTCTGAAAAATCACATCACCCATCATATGGTAAGAGGTATACCCATGTGATTGTGGTGGTGTGATAATTTAATGTTTATTTTTTAATTTTTATTTAAATAAAATAAAACATAATAAATAATATTCAATAATAATAAAAAAATTACATTAATAATTAAAAAAAAGTACATTAATAATTAAAAAAAATTACATTAATAATAAAAAAAATAACATTACTAATGATTTGATTTTTCGTAAACATACTCAATCAAGTCCGCCTTTAGTGCGTTATGAATTTCTCGATTGCGTATTTCTTGACGGTTTACTCGCTTTTGATCTTCATCAATTTCTCCGTACGTAACCTCCTCCTCATTTGGGTTGTATTGACAAATTGTCGCTACTTGATCCTCTAAAATCATATTATGCAAAATCACACAAGCATACATAATGTTCCGAATTTTGATTTGAGACCAAGATCGAGCCAGCCTTTCTATTATATGCCACTTATTCTTCAATAGACCGAACGCTCATTCAATATCTTTTCTTGCCGCCTCGTGCGCCTTTTTATAATTATTACGTTTAATACCTTCCGGGCACGTAAGAGACTTGACAATTGTTGCATATTCCGGATATATTCCATCGGCTAGATAATACCCTCGCTTGTAATGCGATCTTCTAAGATCAAACGATGAGTCTGGTGCGGTTTCGTTAATCATATCGTCGAATATAGGCGATTGATTAAGAACATTAATGTCATTGTTCGCACCGGCAACGTCAAAGAATGCATGCCAAAACCATAGATCATTTGAAGCCACGGCTTCAAGCATAATACTTGGCCGAGGATGATCGCCGCGTGCAAACTGACCACGCCACGCATTTGGGCAATTTCTCCAATCCCAATGCGTGCAATCTACGCTACCAAGCATCCCGACAAAGCCGTGTGTTAGCTTCATGAAAAGCATATAACTGTTGAATGTCGCTAGCCGACGGTTTACGTAAATATTTTTTACCGTACAATAAAATTATAGCTTTAGAAAACTTGTAAATACATGACCTGATCGTTCGTTCTGACATCTTCAAGTAATCGTCAAACGAATCGCTAGCGGTACCATATGCCATTTGACGAATCGCGGCCGTACACTTTTGAATGGAGGTGAAGCCAACCCGACCCAAAACTTGTCTCACCAGCCTTTTTTTTCTCTTCCACGAAATCCAATTCTCACAAGTTCATAAGAATCGGGTCTTCCTTGACCCGTTTGGAATCCGAATACCCGAACCGAGTTTCGTCTCATGCGTGCACGTACATGTGACCATGCTAGAACCCTAGTCCCACGAGAATACGTGTACTCTAGTTGGGTTTCGATACACGCATGCAAGCCATGCAAACCCTAACCGGCCCCGTTGCCCATCTCCGTCTCCTCTACCGTGTACCACCACGCACGTCGTCTTCGTCTTCTTCATCGTGCATCACCATGCACGTCTTTCGTTTCCTCCAACGTGACTAAAATCCTAATCGGGTAAAACCCTAGCCGAACCCACCGTTGCCCTCTTTCGAGTCCACCACCATGCACCACCAATTCCGACAGCCTTCACCCGAGTCCCCTCACCCATCGGGTACATCACCATCGTCGTCCTCCGTCGCTCGTCGCTGTAATGCACCACCATAGCTACCACCACCACAGCCTCCCTCCTCTGCGTCGTCGCCCGTCGCCGTCGGCCACCTTCTTCTCTCTCTCCTTCTTCCCCATCAACAACCGCTCCTCACACCAACCGAGTCATCCCATGCTCCCTCACTTGTCGGATGTCACCGCTGCGCACCTCCACCTAGCCATTGCCGTCATCCCCAAACGCCGACCACCATCTCTTCCTCTCTCCTCAGTCCCACACCCGACATCCAAATAAAACCCTATGCAAAAAAGAATACAAGAAGATGCTAAAAGAGTAAATGAGAATTATCTTGACGTATTCCGGATATCACACATGCCGGAGCACTCTCCGCCGTCGTCTTCCTCCTTCACCGTCACCGATCCTCTTCCTCTTGCGGCTGTCCTTTTCGTCGCACATCTTGAGTCACAAATGGCCCTAGGGTTTGCGCTAATGTGGTTTATATACCACTAGATATTACACCCGGGTCCCTGTGTTTCCTCTTTCACGTAATTCAATCTTGAACTAATCATTAAACGGCTAACCGGGTCATTTAATTCTCGTTAAACCATGCTTTACGTGACAATCCACACTAACCATGTGTATTTATTAGTGATTTGGGTTACCCATTAACCCGACCCATTAGCTTGTCGATTTTCGGGATGTTACAAGTCCGCCCCCCTTAAAAAAGGATTCGTCCTCGAATGCTACGTTGGCACAATCCAACACAACCTATCATTCTGTTCCAACAGGTGCATCCAAAATCCTTTGGTGTCATTCTTTCATTATACACATCAACACTATCACTTTATTCTACAACTCGGCCACCATCCTTGGTGTTCAAAGAGCCTTCTCCATTGCCCGCTTTCAACTTTCGGACTTGTAGGTTTCTCCTACACATTCCTTCATCTCTCATATTTCTGGCCATTAATCAAACGGCACATCACTATTCTACACGTTTCCCACTCTGCATTCTTAACTAGCAAAATCATAGAGTTGCCTATCCAACTTCCACCATCCAGGCACTTGCTAGAAGTGACATTCCGTGATTGCTTTGAATACCAACCTTTTCATGAAGGTTTCATGGTTATAGCATTATCAATTCCTCGTTTCCCTCGCTATCCTTAACTAGCTCGCACGTATCGTCTCCAGTACTACGTGGCACAACACTACCAAATGCCCGTTGATATACCATCATTTATACATGTTTTACATGCACAATTATCCCCATATCTAGCATAATTATAGATAAAATGATAAGATATGATACTTAATCTACTTAATTGTGTTACAACAGGGTAATTATCCCTTGCATACAAAAACATGAAGAAATCACTCAAAAACAAGGCAAAATCAGTATCTAGAAGCCAATCGGACGTTCGTGCATCCACAGAGTCAACCCAGAGAGTCAAAATCAAGCAAAAGTCAAAATTATGGGTTTCACGATCATGCATCTCATTGTATGACCGTGCAATTGGAGACACGTGGCCCTGTACTATCTTTCTCTGCCAGATTCCCTCACGTGCAAGAAATGAGTGCTTTGCACGCCCGTGCATTCCATTGCAAGACTGTGTATCACCAAAATCTCAGTCTATAAATAGCAAGCTCATTCTAGTGTTTTAAGTGTCCAAGATCAAGAGTAGGGAAGGCCTTAGTGCTCTGCTAAGAGCCGGAACTCTCTCGGTTTTGGTCCGTTTTAGCTTTCTTGTTTATTTTCTTTTTTAAAGTTTTGTAGTATGAATGTCTCTTCTCGTTCGATTAATCAAGAGGCAACCTATACCCACTCTCCCTTGACGTTGGAATACTTTCACACATTATCTAAGGGATAGTGGAGTCACTTGTATGGTCATTCATGTCTAGCCCTCTTGTGTTACTCGAGTTGGTTGAACTTTAATTAATTAATGAAATTGTAGGTCAAGAGCAGACCTGAGAGAACAGATATGTGGAGAAATTCTTCAAACAGTCCGGATCGAGAGGCGGAATATCTGGATCCGGTATCACTCTCGAATCACAAATGGGTAGAGACGGGTACGGGAATCACATACACGAACAGAAACATATGAAAATGAAAAGAACAGATAATTGAAAGCATAAAATGTATGATTCTTTGATTGGAATGAAAATAAACGCTCGATCATACACTAACAATTAGTCTCACCCCAGGGTGAGCTCCCCCTGGGGTGGTGATTCCCTCTACAGACACACTCTCACTCCTAGGGCATAATCTGCTATATATAGGAGGCGAAGCACATGCGCCTTGTTTTCCAAGCCACTGCCCAATGGGCCTAAAAAACAGGTATCGAAACTACCTAGTTTCGATTGAACAAATGTTCAACCGAAACTAGTAGTTTCAATTGAACAAAAGTTTAACCGAAACTAGTAGTTTCGATACTGTAATTTCGATTGACAGCATCAGTCTCAAAATTATACCCAACAGAAATTTTTTCGTATGTTATGTTTTTAAAGTCTTTACTATGAGTTATCTTAAAAAGACAAGAATAAGTTATCTTTAAACCAATCTAATAATCTTAAATCTTGTAAGTTACTTAAGCAAGACTTCTTGTTTGGGAAACTTATTCGAGTTTTTACTGTTTATATACAAATCTTGGTGCTAGCAACGGCTGGGTAGTATTGATTTAATATTATGGGTTGATTGGAGGTTTGGGTACTCAACAATCTGTTTGAGCCCTAACCAGACCGGACGGTTTGTGTCGGTATTTCTTTACTTCTCTCGTGTCGGCTTGCAGAGGATTTCTAGCGGGAGCCATGGGGTTTGATCTTGAGAATGAAAGTCTTATTTATTTAAAATAATATTATAAGTAAAGACAACTATTTAAGAACATAATTTGTTAGGTCCGAGCGTTCATAAAGTACCTTTAGAGGAATTCCTGCATTCCGACTTACCGGAAGAAGTTACAAGACATGACGTATGTAAGTCATTGGATAATCCTTGTCCGAATAATGAACCACGAGATAACCGGCGGACTTGAGACCCCGTTAAGGGTTCGGAGATTCATTAAGGAACAGTTAGCCGACCGTATCCACTATTCCGTTACGAAATGCTAACTCCCCTATTGAAAGGGTTAGTACTAGTAACTATGACCAACCTTACTTTAAATATAAATTTAATTAACAAGGGATAACAACTAGAGTAACGTCTTAAACGAGATAACATTTCTAATTACATTTCTTAACCTTTTATTTTCCTTTTAAGACAAAACCCATTTTCCAACTTATTATCCCAGTCAGACAATAGCGAGGGTTGAGTACGGGATCCGTGTCCATGGTTCGATACTTGGTTCATACCCATACTATACTACGCTGCGATAGGTACACTGGCCTATTATGTGTGTGTTTAGTTGAAGTAATTATCGTTTTAATTTATAAATTTAAAACCTGATTTTGTGTAGCACTAAATAGATTATATTTATTACTACTAAAAACACGCTATCAAGTTTTTGGCGTCGTTGCTAGGGACACGGTAATTCTGCGAAAGATCTAAGTCGTTGGACTGACTATTTTTTTTATTTGAGTCTTGGTGTTTGTGTTACTTACATCTATCTTTGTAGGAATCTTCAAGGATCGCGACCGCGGGATTTTTTGTTAAGAAGAATGAAAGAACATAAGTGCTGCCATTCGAAAGCAAAAATATTTTCTTATTAGGCGTAACGGTTTTTACGTGTTTAGTTTTTATATTCCATCTTTATTTTTGATAATGACTAGCTCGATACCCTGAAATTGGATTCTAAGGAACGAGGTAAGTTTTCAAATATAAAATCGAAATTTTTGTTGGTGACGCTCCCCGTTGACCAAGGTTAATTTTTAGGTAATACGTTTTGGAAAAATTAAATTAATCTTTAATTAATTTTTAATTAAAAATATAAAATTTTATTTTCTAAAAACATTAAGCTGAAAAATAACTCAAAAACTCAAAGATTTGGTCAACATGGGGAATGCACGGCCGTGCATCCCATTGCACGACCGTGCATCAGTCGTCTGCGGGTTAGGTGTTAAAGAGGGCAGAAATATCACTTTTCTTCAAAACGTCAACCCCAAACTCGTTCGGAGTCGGCCGAAAACACCCCAAAACCCCCGATTTCTCACGGTTTCTCTCGATTATTAGCTCTAATCTCTCCCCCAAGGTATGTAAAGTTGTCCATTATCGTTTTTGAGTCGATTCTTGCTTCGTTTATTGTAGAGTCATATATTTTGTATAAGCTGTTGTCATTTATTGTATGTTTAAACAATTTTAGACTAGTTTACTTTCTGTCATTTCATTATTGTAATTTCAGTTTTCTGTAATTAGTTAAGTCTGGGCCATCAAAACTACTTAGTTTCGATTGAGTCTGTTCAATCGAAACTAGTAGTTTCGATAGATGGTAGTTTCGACAGTCTGTGTATCATTTGTAAATGGTCAATCGAAACTAGTAGTTTCGATTGACCATAGTTTCGATACCTGTCACTACTATAAATAGCCTAGTTTGAGATTGTTTAGGGTGTGAGTAGCGGCTGTAACCCTGAACTTTCTCTTTCACATTTTGCTTGAATCAATACAATCTGCAGTTGTTTATTCACTGTGTTCTTACATTTTCATACCCTTTGATTGTTGATTCATACTGTGGTTAGCTGGTTATTTTTCACCATCACTGTTTCGTTTATCAGTTTCACCTCCATATACACAGTTTCCGCCTGTGTATGTGTTAAATTGATCATATCAGTGACTTTCGATTAAATCTGGACCTACAATTGGTATCAGAGCTTTATGCTCTAGTGTTTTGAGTGTTATCAGGTTTTTTGATCGATTCTAGGTGATTACCGAGGGTTTTCGGTGCTTATTTTGGGTTTTTGCACATTTATTCTCGAGGTACTGTTTCATCATTTTTTAAGGGTTTTTGCTCGTATTTTCGAAATCGGAGGTTGGATTCGTGATCAGGACAGTTAGACGAAGGTTTTCGTTGGATTGGTTTGTTATTTCTGCATCTTTGATTTCTGGAGTTTTTCATCAATGGAGTTTTTCTGTTTTGGAGAAGAAGGCATCGAAACTACGGGGAACAGTTTCTGATTTCTGTTGATCATCGAAACTTCTTGTCTACGTTTTGTCGGGAGAAGGTACTGTCGAAACTAGATTTTTGTCTCTTATAGAATCTGTGGTTATCGAAACTAGTCTGTGAAATTTTCAGTATCGAAACTAGTTGTTTCGATAAAAAGTTGTTTCGATAAAATTTGCTCTATCGAAACTAGTCCTATCGAAACAAGTTGTTTCGATAAAATTTGTTCTATCGAAACTAGTCCTATCGAAACTAGTTGTTTCGATAATAGTTGGTCTCTCGAAACTAGTACTATCGAAACTAGTTGTTTCGATAGAAGTTGACCTATCGAAACTAGTTACTGTTTTAGTTTCGATTCAAAAACATTATGGCCACTTCAAGTTCAACAGAACATTCTGGGGGAAATAGACCACCTGTTCTTGTGTCCACAAGAGATTTTGATGACTGGACTAAAAAAATGAAGCTTTTCTTTCAATTTCATGATTATACACTGTTGAATTCTATCACCGATGGTCCCCATAAGCCCGTAACTACCACTGCTGATGTTCAACGTCCTAAGTTAGTGTCTGAGTATGATGAGAAAGATCTTGCCTTGATTGCCCGAGACAACAAGGCCTACGGGACTATTGCCATGGCTCTTCCTATGGATATTTTCAACATCTTTGCTGAGTACACAACTGCTAAAGACTTATGGGCTGCACTGTGCATAAGATATGAGGGAAGTGAGGATGTCAGGGAAAGCAAAAGAGACAACAAGGCCTAAGTTAGTATCTGAGTATGATGAGAAAGATCTTGCCTTGATTGCCCGAGACAACAAGGCCTACGGGACTATTGCCATGGCTCTTCCTATGGATATTTTCAACATCTTTGCTGAGTACACAACTGCTAAAGACTTATGGGCTGCACTGTGCACAAGATATGGGGGAAGTGAGGATGTCAGGGAAAGCAAAAGAGATCTGATCAAGAAACAATATGCGATGTTCAGCAGTGTAAGGGGAGAATCAATATCTGATTTGATCAACCGTTTCTCAAGCATTGTCTCAAGGTTGAAGGTAATGGGAGTTGAATACCCTACTCTTGATCTAAACAAGAAACTCCTAGATTCTCTTCCTGAGGAATGGAATATGTATCGAATCATGATAAAAAAGACTGAGAATCTGAGTGCTCTGTCTCAACAGGAAGTCTATAGCATTCTTGAATCTTATGAAATTGAGATTAAGAAGGTAGCAGTCACCCCATCTAATCAGTCTGGAAACACAGCTCTCATTACTGGATCAAGCTCATCCGGTAGCCCATACTTTCAGACTGATGTTCCTCCTTCAGCTGCTGCAATTAAGTCTACCAGCTCCTCTGCTCCTCAAAAGACTGTCACCATGATTCCTGATGAATATGTCCCAATCATGACTGCTTTCATGTCGTGCTATGATGCACTGATCTCTGGAAATCTAACACCGGTTAGCTTTCAACCTGATGACTTGGAGCAGATTAATCCTGATGATTTGGAGAAAATGGACATTGATTGGTGCATGGCCATGTTGACCTTAAGAGCCAAGAGATTTATCAAAAGGACTGGTATAGACAGGTTCAAGCAAGGAAAGACGCTTGGGTTTGACATCAAGAAGGTGAGATGCTACAATTGTGATCAGCTGGGTCACTTTGCTAGAAACTGCAAGGAGCCGTCCTCCAAAGATCAGCAAGATAAGAAGATTTCCTCTGGTAAACAAGCTACCAATCCTCCAAAGACAAACACAACTTCCAGTTCCACAGCTCTTGTGTGCCAAGCTGATGGACATTATCATTGGGGAGAACAAGCTGAGGAAGCTGCTGATAAAGCCTTGATGGCTGATGTGGAGGAAAATAGCAAGTGTGTCATGATTGAACCAGCTGAGGATCTCACTACTATGCCTGCTGAGGTTACTTCTAAACTTTGTGATTCTAGATCTTGCTTAAATGAAATTCAAAAATACAGATTCATCAATCAAGCCTTGATTGATGAACGGAATCACATTAAGGTGATGTATGATTCTGTGGCCAAAAATGAGAAACTTTATTTAAAGAAAATTCGTGATATTTCTGGTGAAAATCGTTCTTTAATTGTGCAACTCAATACTCAAACCATTAATAATACAATTTTAACCGAAAGAGTCCAAAAAGCAGAAAAAGCCAAATTACAGGTTGATCACATGGATATGGATCAGAAAATTCTGTTTGGAATAATTGATAAACAATTTAATAGAAAAGGCACAGAAGGTCTTGGGTATAACTCTCATCCACCTCCTTATTCTAAATCAGGGAAATTTGCTGATATGCCTACTCCACATGTTTCCACACCTTTTGTTTGCACATTATCTCCTGATGATTATATTACATCCTCTGATTCTGATAGTTTTGCTTCTTGTGCAGAGTCAAATTGTGTAAAGTCCGAAGATGATTGTGATAAGAGTGCTAATGATAGAACTATTTTAAAAGAACTTGAGTTGGATGAATGTAATAATATGTCCGTGTCAAAACCAAATATTTGTGAACACGTTAAAAACTTGTATTTTGATTCTATGCCTGCTGAGCATACGGGTTTGGGATGTGATGTTTCTAAATTTCAAAATGCCTTGCCTTTTGTTCCTAAATCTTTGAATGTTATGCCATGTGTTACAAAATTTAAAAGTGCAGGAGTTATTGTGAATGATGTACCACGTGAAACCATGAGCAACATGGAATTTTTCAGATTAAAGGAAGCACATCATCTTCAAGACAATGTTATTGATGAGAGAACCGTCTCATGTTCAGATTCCTCAACATCACAATCATCTTCATCTTGTGATGATTATTATCAGGCTAAGATATCTTGTAAAAACGTTTGTTTTAGTTGCGGTGCCTCAAATCATGTTTCAAAGAGTTGTAAATTGACAACCGCAAATCTTAATGAAGAATCACCTTCCCAAAGTTCATTAAATTCATATGTGTTGCCTAATTTGTCTCACAGTAGGAAATCTAGGCGTAAAAGAATTAAAAATGCTAAAAATTATTTAAAACGAACTTGGAAAATTAAAAATAATGTTCTATTTGATGACCGTGCTTCATCAAAGGATGGTTGTACTTCTGATTCCAATGAGATGTCATATCCTGACACTAAAATCTCTTGATTGAAACATTTTTGGTCAAAACGTATAAATGGTTTGTTGTGTATAGGGTCAATCAAGAAGAACCGGCGATAACATCTGGCATGTAGATAGTAGATGTTCAAGGCATATGACTGGGCACTTTAACTTGCTGCAAGATTATCATCAAATTGATGGAGAGTATGTTGCTTTTGCTGGTAACCCAAGAGGAGGAAAGACTGAAGGACAAGGAACAGTATTAAATGGAGTAAATAGTCTGGAATTTGTCAACTATGTTCCTCAGTTAAAATACAATCTGATGAGTGTTTCACAGATTTGTGACAAGGACTTTTGTGCTTTATTCAATTCAAAAGAATGTCTTATCTTAAAGCCGGGAGTGGTGATTCCGGAAGAACTTATTCTCATGCGTGCTCCCAGAAGATACAACACATATAGCTTGGATATGAACAACCCATCGGGAATTGAATCATGTTTTCTCTCAAAGGCTTCTGAAGATGAATCTTTCCTGTGGCATAAGAGGTTGGGACATGTCAATTTCAAAACAATGAACCGACTGGTTCGAGGCAACCTAGTCACTGGATTACCTCTCAAATATTTCACTCCTATGGAACACTGTATTTCATGTTCCAAGGGAAAACAGCACAAATCTTCACATAAGCCTAAAACCACCAATTCCATCGACTCTCCTCTCCAATTGCTTCACATGGATCTCTTTGGTCCAGTGAGTGTCATGAGTCTTGGACGAAAGTCATACTATCTGGTGGTAACAGATGATTTTTCTCGATTCACTTGGGTGTTTTTCTTAGCTAAGAAGGATGAGACGCCAGAGATTTTAAAGACCTATCTGCTTCAAATTGAAAACCTCTTCAGTTTAAGTGTGAAGACTATCCGCAGCGATCATGGAACAGAATTTAAGAATGCAACTCTTGATTCCTTCTGTGAAAGCAAAGGAATTTCTCATCAATTTAGTGCACCTCGTACTCCTCAACAAAACGGTGTAGCTGAAAGGAGAAACCGCACCTTAATTGAAGCTGCACGAACTATGATTGTTGACTCTAAGCTTCCCGTGACTTTCTGGGCTGAGGCGGTCAACACTGCATGTTTCGTGCAGAATCGGGTTCTTATCACTAAAAGTTGCAACAAGACACCATATGAGATCATGTACAAGCGCAAGCCGGTTATTGATTTCTTCAGAAAATTTGGGTGTGTGTGCACGATGCTGAACACTTCAGATCAGCTCAACAAGTTTGAAGCCAAAGCTGATGAATGTTATTTTGTTGGTTATTCCTCCAATCAACGTGTTTTTCGTGTCTATCATAAGCAAAAAAGAATAGTGCTGGAGTCCATTGATATCAATTGGCATGAAAATAATCACACGGACGCAGGAGACGGTCCCAATTGGCTATTTGACGTCGATTCAGTTTTTAAATCATTTAATCTTCCTGATTTCTCCATTGACTCAACTCATGCTAATCCTTATTTTTCTGTGAACAATCTAGGGAACTTAAATGATCAAGGTTCTTCCTCATCTGCTCAGGTTGAAATTCCTGTGGTTGCAAATGCTGAATCTAATATGGAGTCTTTCGGTTCTGGTGCAACAAGTGAAACTGTTGAAGACAACCCCATTCCAACAGTAGATGTTGCACCACAATCATTTGCTGAAGATCCTATTAATGACATTGCCGATCCTCCTGCTGAAAATCTTACCAATTTGGAGGAAGTCGTGGAAGAAGATGCAATTCCTCAACTGCGAATTCACAAGATTCATCCCACCAATAACATCATTGGACCACTCAATGTGGGTGTTAGTACCCGAAGTGCCTGTGAAGCATTTGAAAACAGCATGTTTTCCTGCTTCATCTCTCAAACTGAACCAAAGAACATTAAAGCAGCACTACTAGAAAACAGCTGGGTGGAAGCAATGCAGGAAGAGCTACAGCAATTCTCAAAGTTACATGTGTGGAATTTGGTGGATCTACCCAAGAACAAAGTTCCAATCGGTACTCGTTGGGTTTTTCGCAACAAAAAGGATGAAGGCGGCACTGTGATTCGAAACAAAGCTCGTCTGGTGGTTCAAGGTTTTTATCAAGAAGAAGGGATTGACTACGAGGAAGTCTTTGCACCAGTGGCTCGCTTGGAAGCCATCCGAATGTTTCTCGCCTATGCAGCCTACATGGACTTCACCGTCCATCAAATGGATGTCAAAAGCGCATTTTTGTATGGGAAAGTTCAAGAAGAAGTATATGTCAAGCAGCCGCCGGGTTTCATTGATCCTAATTTTCCAGACCGTGTTTACAAGTTAGACAAAGCATTGTACGGTCTTCACCAAGCACCTCGTGCGTGGTATGAAACTTTATCAAAGCATCTGCTTGAGAATGGTTTCACACGAGGAGCAATTGACCAAACATTGTTCAAACGGAAGGAGGAAAAGGATACACTCATGGTGCAAATTTATGTGGATGATATCATTTTTGGTTCTACAAATCCCCGTCTCTGCAAAGAATTTGAAGAAGTGATGCGATCTAAGTTTGAGATGAGCTCCATGGGGGAAATGAAGTTCTTTTTGGGACTACAAGTTGATCAGTCTGAGTCAGGAATCCTTATCCATCAAGAAAAATACGTAAAAGAAATCTTGACCAAGTTCAAAATGGCTGATTCCCATCCGGTAAAAACTCCTGTGGAAGTTCGACATTGTTTGACTCCTGATATGGATGGGGAAAGCGTTGATCCGCATCTATATCGCTCTATGATAGGATCGCTCATGTATCTCACGGCCAGCAGACCAGACATCATGTTTGCAGTGTGCTTATGCGCACGTTTTCAGGCTAATCCTAAACTCTCTCATTTATCTGCTGTAAAACGTATTTTGAGATATTTAAAATATAAGCCAAAACTGGGTCTGTGGTATCCTAAAACTAACTTGTTTGATCTTGTGGCTTATTCAGACTCAGACTACGGGGGTTGCAACTTAGACCGAAAATCCACTTCTGGAGGTTGTCAATTCCTTGGCAATCGCCTTCTCTCATGGAAATGTAAGAAACAGTCCACCATTTCCCAATCCATCGCCGAAGCCGAATACATTGCCGGTAGCCCTCTGTTGTTCCCAAGTCAGATGGATACACCATCAGATGCTTGACTATGGGATCACATTCCATGAGACACCCATTCTGTGTGACAACACCGCCGTTCCTCATATCACCAAAAACCCAGTTCAGCATTCGAAAACCAAACACATTGAAATCAAACATCACTTTATCCGTGACTGTGTTGAAAAGAAGCATATTCAAATTGTTGAAGTCAAAACTCACAAACAAACCGCAGACATCTTCACAAAGGCTTTTGACTCTACCAGATTCGCCCAACTGGTGGAGATGCTTGGAATGATAAACTTTCAGTAAATTGTGTGAATAGTATTTTTTTTCTTTTTATTTTTATTCTGTTTACTTGTCAAAGAAAATTCCAAAAATATTTTATTTTTATGAACAGTTTTCACGCAACTCTTTTGGGGGAGAAATATTATATTGAAAAGAATTGCTGTGTATAAAATCTTACAAGTGGTTTTAAGTTGCAGGAAGAATTGAATCTGACCTTTGAGAAATGATAGTGTCTGATCTCATCTCTTGGACATGGAATGGACCAAAAGCGATGGTGTTTACTGAGGTATAGCTGGTAGGCCCGACATATGGTTAAAACTTGTAAGTAGTGTGAAAACTCTAATATATATCTCATACTTGTGTGTTTGAACCCATTATTGAAACATCTAACCCATTTTTATATCTAAGAAAACCAATTCAATCAAATACAGGCTTACGTATTGGATTCCTATTCATACGCCAAGTGACCGTCAATATAACGATATTTACCACCGATGACCCCGTATGTTTTGCTTACGCAAAGATCTCGGGTGCTCATACTTTTCCCATCCACTTGGATGATTTGACCCCGTCTGTTTTGCTTACGCAAAGATCTCGGGTGTTCAATTTTTTTCTATCCGCTTGGATAATTTTACGACTTCTTCTGTTTTGCTTACGCAAAGATCTAGAATGCTCGTACCTTTTTAATATCTACTTGGATATTTTTTATTTTAATTTTCCAAATCCACTTGGATATATTATTTTATTTTGGTGGTACTTTGACATTACTAAGACGGTACCTTGGTTAATCAGAAAGAGATGATAGGATGAAGGTGGGTACTTCTTGAGGATTGATAGGTTTTCAAAATCATTTTATTTTAATATGTGGAGTACACCTTGTATAGTGCTTAAATGGTACCTTTTAATCACATGAAATCAAAATACAAACAAATGTTTGGGTTTACTTTGCACAAATATCAGCTATCTTTAGGGACTCACAGTAGTTAATTGCAAAAGGAAGTGTTTCAAGAGACTGACCAGATCTGATCTCATGTTGGATCTTTTTCAAGAAGAAAAAGTGTAAATATCTTGTGTATATATGTTAGTCTTATTTCTGTTACTATGTAAATATCGAAACTAGTTTGCTCTATCGAAACTACTCTGTAAATATCGAAACTAGTTTGCCCTATCGAAACTACTCTGTAAATATCGAAACTAGTTTGCCCTATCGAAACTAGTTGTTTCGACAGGGGCATTTTTGTCTTTTGTTCCTCGCAATTTAAACGCCTGCATAAATGAATCCCTCCCTTCACTTCTTATTCACTCGTCTTTTTCGCAAACCCTATTCATCTTCTCCGTCTCTCACAAACCTATCAAGCCTTGGTCTGAGTTGCAAGATATCAGTGATTATTCACCTGATTTCCCCGTTGTCACCAGCGTCTCCATCATCAGGTAAAGTCACTATTTCATTTGAATGATTCTTGCGAATCAACAGACCTAGAGTTTCAAAAATTTCAAAATCAGTTCGACTGAATCTTCATAATCTCAGTCGTATCCATGTTTGCATACATCTTTATCATCTGAGAACTCACTTTTTATGTGTATTCTTGCAGAAGTCATACTCGCTTTCGGTAAGACGAATATCCGTCATTCACAGGCCACTCTAAAACCTTTCATTTAATTGTTTATATTGTCTGAGTATAATGAATAAATAGGGGGTTTGGGTTTCAAAACTAGTTAGTTTCGATAAAGGAGTTCAACTCCTTCAAAAAGTTTTCAAAAGGTTTTTAATCGAAACTACTGGTTTCGACACCCAAATTTGACCTAATCTCTCTATCGAAACTACTAGTTTCGATAAGTTCAAATATCGAAACTACTAGTTTCGATAAGTTCAAATATCGAAACTACTAGTTTCGACATTGTAGATTTCAGAATTTTTACAAGTGTTGATCAAAGCTCATTGACCCTATCGAAACTATCTAGTTTCGATAAATCCTTTTCTATCGAAACTACTTAGTTTCGACAGTGTTGATTTCAGAGTTTCTACAAGTGTTGATCAAAGCTCATTGACCCTATCGAAACTATCTAGTTTCGATAAATCCTTCTCTATCGAAACTACTTAGTTTCGACAGTGTTGATTTCAGAGTTTCTACAAGTGTTGATCAAGACTTTTTGCCTCTATCGAAACTAGTTAGTTTCGATACGTCCATCTCTATCGAAACTACTTAGTTTCGACAGTAAGGATTTCTGATTTTTTTTAGTGTTGAAATATCTTGTTTCGATTGACCAAATTCAGAAATTTTACTTATTGATGAATTTTACAGGTATGGATCTCGTATTCGTGAAGAGGCACAATGTCTGTGCATTCCTTAATAGCAATGATCCGAAAGCTGCTGAATTTATTCCTGTCTTAAATTTTCTGGCAAACTCCAACATAAGTTTTGCCATCAGCCACAACCTGCCGGTTTTTGAAGCAACTATAAGACAATTCTGGGAAACTGCTGAGATAATAACAGTTGATAATGTGCAGCACATTAGGGCAGCCGTACATGGCCAAGAAGTGTTATTTTTTGAAGACACAGTTAGAGAAGCACTGCAGTTAAATGAAAATCCAGAAGCACCCGTTGAGTTCCCAATCTTCTATGTGAAAGAATGCTTTAGAAGAATGGGTCATCCTGATGAGTTTAAGAATGGTCAAATAATCAAGAACTCTTTACCTAGCCATTGGAGATATATAGTGCATGTGTTTATTCACTGCCTATCAATAAGGAAAGGGGGTTTTGATTTAGCTAACAGTACTCTGGGATCAGCTATTTTGGGATTAACAAAGGGAAGAGACTACAACTTCTCTGGTTTCATTTTTACTCAGCTGAAGTATAACTTAACAGGAGCAGTAAAGGAGAAATTTCTAGCATATCCTAGATTTCTACAAATTATCATCAATCATCTTCTTCCAGAGATTCAACAAGGTGGAAACACTTTTGTTTTTCATAACATGATAGCCAAAACTCTCAGCTACATGAAAAGCACCAGCAAAAGGACCAACAGGGCGATAGCTGACATTCCCCTGTTTGGTCATGTCATTGGAGAAGAAGAAGAGCTCATCCCTGACATTGATCCTGACCTTGAAGAAGAAAACTTATCATCAGATGAAGAGATGGAAGCTGAAATTGAAATAGACATTCCTGTTGTACAAGAAGAAGAACAGCAAATTCTTGAGCCTGTGATAGAGGCCCCCTTTGTTGAAGAAATACAAGTAGTTCAAGAGCCAGCAGTCATTGCTGAAGCTGATGTACAGGAGGTTGAAGTAGAAGCTGCAGAGTCAAGTGGGACTCTTGATGCAGGAATCTATGGATCAGACTATTACAAGTCTGATTCAGATGATAGAAAAGAGCAACTTGCATCTTCCTCTAAAAGGCAAATTGAATCAGGGTCTGATTTTGAAGAGGAAGAGCCTAGAGCTAAAAGGATAAAGACTGGATTGGAGGATTTGTCATCGTCGTCAGATTCATCATTCACTACTCCAGAACCATCCCCACATCCAACACCTCCTACTTCTCCACAACAGGCACCCATACCTACACCTCCTACTTCTCCACAACAATCACCTATCCATACTCCTCCCACCTCACCACTTCATGGTTCATCATCTCCTTTACCGAGAGTCAAGACTCTAAGTCTTGAAATGAAAAGACTTCAAGATAATCTTCAAAAGAAAGATACAGAGATTGAAGGATTGAAGTCCAAATTGAATGAAGTTAAGGAGGAAGTCAAAGACTTAAAGCTGGAGGTTGGAGGCTTACATACTCAAATAGATATTCAGCAGACTCAACTCAAAACTCAACAAAGGCTGATAACAAAGCAACAAGAAGATTTTAAAGCCTTAGCTGAAACAGTTAAGCAACTCAAAGAATCAATACTCAAACCTACACCTCAACAGCCAACCACCTCAACAGGACATGGGGAGACTACATCAGAAGTTGAACCACCGTCTCCTGCCTTTGTCACTAATCCTGAATTTGCATTAACTATGTATACCGGTCATGGTACCAAGACAAAGGAGTCTGTTGAAGTAAAGGTTGAGGAGATAGAGTCTGACCTTCCCTCAGCTAGGGAAAGAAGAGAAGCAAGGAAAAGAGGGAAGGGAGCTATGCCTGATATTGAAACTGTCATTCTGGATGAAGAAGATATACCATCTGATGATGAACTGAATGCTCTTCTAGATGCCATTGAAAACTTTGGCTATAATGATCTTCATCCAGAAATTCTAACCACTGAAGAAAGGGAGACTGAACGAACAAGATATTTTACTGAAGAAGGTGATGAGATTCAAACACTATCAGATGAAGAAGATGTTCAGATTAACCTCATCAAAGATATCATTCCTGAACCAACCATTCCAGTATCTGAAACAAATCCAGCACAAGATCAACCTTCAACTGCACCTGAACCTCCTGTTTCAAGGAAGTCTTGGTTTAAAAAGATCATTCAGGAAGAGACTCCTCAAACCTATGAGTGGATAGCCGAGCATCAAGAACTGAAAAGGCCTCCAATTGGATGGAAATACGATGCAGAAAGGAAGCTCTTTATCATCAGGAGATTTAGAGGGGGAGTTCAGCACTTCAAAAATATGACTGACTTCCAAACCCTTCCTTTCTATGACCTCAGGGATTTAGCAAAACTTCCACTTCAAAACCCTGGGAAGGTCATGATGGCTTATGACTTTGAGAAGTTTCTGCATTCTCAAGTCAACAATGATTTCAAAGGAATGAAGCCTAGGAAAACTCAGAAGAAGATCTCAAAGACTAGGTTTCATCCTAAAACTAAAAAGCCATATGTGTTCCTAAGATACAAGCCTGCCCAAACACACAAGACTATCACTATTCCAAAATCTGTACCTGTCCAGCTACAAACTTTCAGAAAGTGGTTCTATAACCCAGTCATTGGCAGTGCAGTTATTGAATGTGAGGACAAGGAAGACATCACCATCTTTGAGCCCATGGAGCTGCTGAAGTTTCAGCCTGAAGATCTGGAAATCCTTTTTCAGAATCACATTCAGGCATACAGTGATGAAGATGAAGCTGATGCTAAAACCTACCAACGGGTTGTATCTCTCCATGTTAAACCTTTTATACCGAGGACAACTGAAGGACCAGCTGCTTGATGAAGAGCTGAAGACAGTAATGCAACAGCTTAGGGGGAGATTGTAGAGTCATATATTTTGTATAAGCTGTTGTCATTTATTGTATGTTTAAACAATTTTAGACTAGTTTACTTTCTGTCATTTCATTATTGTAATTTCAGTTTTCTGTAATTAGTTAAGTCTGGGCCATCGAAACTACTTAGTTTCGATTGAGTCTGTTCAATCGAAACTAGTAGTTTCGATAGATGGTAGTTTCGACAGTCTGTGTATCATTTGTAAATGGTCAATCGAAACTAGTAGTTTCGATTGACCATAGTTTTGATACCTGTCACTACTATAAATAGCTTAGTTTGAGATTGTTTAGGGTGTGAGTAGCGGCTGTAACCCTGAACTTTCTCTTTCACATTTTGCTTGAATCAATATAATCTGCAGTTGTTTATTCACTGTGTTCTTACATTTTCATACCCTTTGATTGTTGATTCATACTGTGGTTAGCTGGTTATTTTTCACCATCACTGTTTCGTTTATCAGTTTCACCTCCATTTACACAGTTTCCGCCTGTGTATGTGTTAAATCGATCATATCAGTGACTTTCGATTAAATCTGGACCTACAATTTAGGGATAATTTTGCTCAAATAGGGGTTAGAGTTTCGTTTTGAATTTTGGTATGAATATGTTTGAATATGAACTTATTGCTTAATCTAAATGCATATTTGACCATGTGAGATCATAATGTAACTCCTTTTAGTCTTGTTAAGACAGATTTGTTCTACCCATGTGATTCGGGTTCTTGATTTGTATTTAGAAATTTTGAACATGAATGTATGAATTGAAGCATGAATCTTATATATATATATATATATATGTGTGTGTGTGTGTGTGTTTAAAATATAGTATAGCTTGTTGGGAGATTGTTTATTTGATAAACTAGGTCAAAAATTTTGACAAGTTTGACTTTCAAAAGTCAAAATGCCATTCATAATTCTTGGTCAAATTGCATTGTTTGAATTTGCGCATTGTTTAGCAAGTTACAATTAACCAATTGTGGACTCGGGAGGCATAACCATGCCATAACAATGCATGAATTTAAGTTTTCTTTGTGTGGTCCTAAAGAATATATATATATGCATATTTTATATATCATATCAAGTTTTTGGCACCATTGCCATATATGTGTGATGATATTCTCTTGTACTAACTCATTCCAATTATGACTGTATAGGATATGGCTGAATCTTCCAGGCAGGCAGGACGAAAAAGAAGAAATACCCGGTCAGGATCCAGATCGGAGTTATCTTCGTCTGCCCGTATGAGTGGTTCACTACAGACTCCACCATCACCTCCACCGCCTTTTCACCCACAGCCCATGCCAGAAGGACCACAAGACTTGCACCGGTGGCTTATCTTTGACCCCGATGATGCCATCGTGGTCCATGCCTACCAAATCTTGCGTACATTACTAAGGCAAACCTTTGGGGCATACAAGACCATTTGCTACCCAACCTTGGAGGATATAAATCTCTTGGAAAGTGCAGTTCACCTGATCCCAAAGCCATTGCATAGATTCTTTGATATCAGAGAAACAACCTATTATTAACTCACTCTTGAGTTCCTAGCATCCTTCTGATTCGAGAGGCCAATGGTAAGTATGGAAATGCATGATTGTGTGCGCTTCAGAATGGCTAGACATTGGTATGAAATGTCATTGGCACAGTTTGGGGTAAAAATGGGATTATATAGGCACAAGGAGAAAACAGAGCCAATCTTTACTAACAGTAAAGGGGAGTTTGTTGAGGGAGAATCATCGACATTTTGGCATAGTATCTGTTTGGGACCATTTGACCCACATGCTCAGAAAAGCACCAAGATCAGACACCTTCTTCATCGTTACCTACATCGGTGTTTTGTCCTTTCCGTCGGGGGAAGGAAAGATAGCACAAGGGTGGTGAGTGTGAGAGACTTCCTCCATTTGCATTGTTTGAATGATGGGCTCCCTTGTAACTTGGCCTACAGCTTGGCTAAGTTCTTTACTTGAGCCACAGGTTAATGTTCCAATAGCCATATCTTTGGAGGGCCATATATCACCCACTTCGCTTCATACTTGGGTGTTTTGACTACTGCAAATCTTGGTATACTTACAGAGATGGACCTACCCATTCTACCTATTGACACCCAAGTATTAATCAACGTGCATATGATGAAGAAGTTTAATGGGGTTACCATTAGTAGGAAATCTGGGAAATATCTGGACTGGTGAGGTTGAGGAGTCAGAGGACGAGGAAGCACCCATGGGGCAACTAGGGCATCAAGGCCCAGGTATGTACCACACTACTGTTGACCCCATGATGTTAGATTTGATGATCCGTATGGGTCAGCTGGGTCAGACGATGGATGGCATGCGACATGACTTCTATGATCACACTCATGATCCATATGTCCTCAGCAGTATCAGCAGCAGCCTCCCAGCCCGCACCAGCAGTGGCAGCGTCCTCCTTTTTAGTAGCAGCTCTCTTCACCCTTCTTCTTTGGTACTTGTGGTTCTTTTCTGATGTAGTTTGTGGTTCTTCACTTTTGACGTTGGTTTGTTTGTTTGACTAGACACAGTACCATTTTTACCGGTTACAAGGGTAACCGTTGACATGGTGGCATTACCACCAACCTTATTCGGGCGCCTTTCATTGGCGAATATTAGTTTAATTTTCTTTTTAATATTTACTTTTTATGATTGAGCATTACATAGCACAACAGAGACATACAGGTTTTGGTAAGAATTTTGGAGCACATTTTAATCAAGCTGAGGAAATCAACCATACGCATGATGGTGATGCATTAACAGGGGAGTTTTAGTTCCTTTTCACCCTTATTTTACCCATGGCAGTTATTAGCATATTTTTCGTATAACGAGGACATTGTCAAATTCTAAGTATGGGGTGTTAGAAAACTCACCAATGCATCGACAACATAATTTTGTCCCAAGTATTACAAGTGCATGATTAATAACTATTCAATCCATTGAATTAAAGTACACATAGAAGTCATTAAAAAATTTTCAAAAATAATCTGTAAAGTTGGCCGCTTTATAAATAATCTAAATGCTAAAAGTCTTAAAAATCATTTGGAATAAACGATCTTATAAAAACAATAACTTAAAATACCGTCGAAATGAATCAAGGAAACAAGTAGGGAAGATTAGTAAGCACAACAGAAAGAAAGAAATAAGTCTGCACATTTTTACTTTTATACCCCCTTTATCTTCCGTTTGATGTGAGAATTTGAGCCTATCTGAGCATTATCATATAACACATCAAGTTTTTGACGCCATTACCAAATTTTACATGCTCATTTCATTTGATAGAGTGTTTGCTAATTATTTATTTGCATGTTAGAACTTGTGTAACATATACATTTCGAAATCATGGACTAAAAGAATGCATAAAAATGATTGAGGTATTAGGATTAGCCTCTTATATTCTTTTACCTACCCTAAACATTACCCCTTAGTTAGCCCCTTTTAGCCTAAACCCTCTTCAGTTCTAAACCCACATTTCAAACCCATGAAGCTGAAAGTTAGCCGTTAACCTTTTACCCTGTTTAGTTGGAAGTCAACTTACCCATGATGTGAGGAGTATTTGTCCACAAAAAAGTTTATAAATTCATCTTATGATCAAAGAATGAAATCAGCATGAAAAGAAGAATGAATATGGAAAAGAAAAGAAAAGGGGCAACAAAAAGAAATTCATACTCGCCCAAGTTATTGAATAAATTTCATCAAAGAGGGCTGCTATTGAAAAGGATATACCATCATTTATACATGTATTACATGCATAATTATCCCCATATCTAGCACAATTATAGATAAAATGATAAGATATGATACTTAATCTACTTAATTGTGTTACAACAGGATAATTATCCCTTACATACAAAAACATGAAGAAATCACTCAAAAATATGGCAAAATCAGCATCCGGAAGCCAATTGGATGTTCGTGCACCCAAGGAGTCAACGCAGAGAGTCAATATCAAGCAAAAGTCAAAATTATGGGTTGCATAGTCATGCATCTCATTGCACGGCCGTGCAAATGGTGACACGTGGCCCTGTACTCTTCTGCTCTGCAAGATTCCCTCACGTGCAAGAAATGAGTACTTTGCACGACCGTGCATTCCATTGCACGATCGTGTATCACCAAAATCTCAGTCTATAAATAGGAAGCTCATTCTAGTGTTTTAAGTGTCCAAGATCAAGAGTAGGGAAGGCCTTAGTGCTCTACTAAGAGCCGGAACTCTCTCGGTTTTTGTCCGTTTTAGCTTTCTTGTTTATTTTCCTTTTCAAAGTCTTGTAGTATGAATGTCTCTTCTCGTTCGAGTAATCAAGAGGCAACCTATACCCATTCTCCCTTGGTTTTGGAATACTTCCCCACATTATCTAAGGGTTAGTGGAGTCACTTGTATGGTCATTCATGGCTAGCCCTCTTGTGTTACTCGAGTAGGTTGAACTATAATTAATTAATGAACTATTTTTAGTATGTTATGTTTTTAAAGTCTTTACTATGAGTTATCTTAAAAAGACAAGAATAAGTGATCTTTAAACCAATCTAATAATCTTAAATCTTGTAAGTTACTTAAGCAAGACTTCTTGTTTGGGAGGCTTATTCGAGTTTGTACGGTCTATATACAAATATTGGTGCTAGCAACGACCGGGTAGTATAGATTTAATATTATGGATTGATTGGAGATTTGGGTATTCAGCAATCCGTTTGGGCCCTAACCAGACCGGGCGGTTTGTGTCGGTATTTCTTTACTTCTCTCGTGTCGGCTTGCAGAGGATTTCTAGCGGGAGCCATGGGGTTTGATCTTGAGAATGAAAGTCTTATTTATTTAAAATAATATTATAAGTAAAGACAACTATTTAAGAACATAATTTGTTAGGTCCGAGCGTTCATAAAGTACATTTGGAGGAATTCGTGCATTTCGAATTACCGGAAGAAGTTACAAGACATGACGTATGTCAGTCATTGGATAATCCTTGTCCGAATAATGAACCACGAGATAACCGGCGGACTTGAGACCCCGTTCAGGGTCCGGAGATTCATTAAGGAACAGTTGGCCGACCGTATCCACTGTTCCGTTACGAAAGGCTAACTCCCCTATCGAAAGGGTTAGTACTACTAACTATGACCAACTTTACTTTAAATATAACTTTAATTAACAAGGGAAAACAACTAGAGTAACGTCTTAAACGAGATAATATTTTTAATTATATTTCTTAACCTTTTATTTTCCTTTTAAAACAAAACCCATTTTCCAACTTATTATCCCAGTCAGACAATATCGAGGGTTCGGTATGGGATCCGTGTCCATGGTTCGATACTTGGTTCTTACCCATACTATACTACGCTGCGATAGGTACAGTTGCCTATTGTGTAGTGTGTTTAGTTGAAGTAATTATCATTTTAATTTATAAATTTAAAACCTGATTTGTGTAGCACTAAATAGATTATATTTTTTACTACTAAAAACACGCTATCACCCGTTCACTTGTCACATTTCCATTTTAGCTCATTGGCACAATTGCCTTTGTTCCACATTGATGTCGTTTAGACGGTCTATAAAAACTATAATAAAAACCTAACCTAGACACACTAGTAATACTCTGGACAACCTATGAACTAGACCGCACTAAAAGGCAAGTGTACCTATCGAGTGTAGCTAAGCTTAACGGTAAACCAGATATCGAACCCTAGAGACATTGTGTATAACTAAACTAGACTCTGACTAAAACTAAGATTAATTGGTTTGGTGGGTTTTCTAATGAACTAAGATTAAAACTAAAAAACTCTATAACGACACTAACTATCAGGCAGAAGACTCGGAATATATCAAGGATGAGAAAAGCACTACCTTGGTCGGAATCCTACTTGTAAAACTCAGACTTTCTGTCGGTTATGGAAACTATGATGGAACTGGGGTTCTAAGGATAACAAACCTAGAAAACCTAGTGGATCCCTAATCACTCTCAGAGTGTCACCAGAAGGAAACTCTAAAGATGTAAAACACTCACCAGATGTTGGATTACCTTTCAGTCTCTCCAACGATAACAAAGTACCCTACAGACAGATCACCCCTTGGTCTCACTATCAAAGTACATTCCAAGGAATGCACGAGGTAATCTCAGAACAACACAATATGACACGGACTAGCAACGAATACTAAGAACAAAGCAAAAATTTCCTTTCAGAGCGTTTACAACTAGACACCTAATATGGAAGACTACCCGACTACCTCTCACCTTTCAGCTATCGAGATAGGAAGAACACTCACTCTAATGAAACATCAACTAACACTCCTATGGATCACTACGTCTAGCAATACCACCATAGTCATAAACATAAATCAAGTAACCTAAACATGCGTCTATAACTGAAAGAAATTCAACAAGAACACACGCGGAGTATTAATCAATATCAAATCAGATTCAAGCATGCAAACACATCATATTAACTGAACTAATACCATTAAAATATTGTCAAACCATCAAACGAAGCTATAAACCAAATAAAAATCCAAACTTTAATAAGTAATCATCTCAAACCTAGGCAGTATCAATTGTTTAGCAAACAATCATGATCAAAAACATAAAACCAAAAGTAATAGTCTTGAACATCGTGTCAATTAAACTGATCAAAGAAAAAAGAACAAGAATCATAAATCGAACCAGTGATTTCTAACCAATTCGATCTCTAAAGCTCCAACCTTTGACTCCGATAGCTCCTCCAACTCCCAAAATCGCCCAAGAATGGTGCTCTGACGGCCAATTAGTCGAACCCCTGTCATCATATCCTTCAAATTCTATTTAATCATCGATTAGGGCTTTTTGCGGAATTTATAACCCTCGCATAGGTTCGCAATAAGATTCATGGCCCTTTGCGTACTGCGAAGGACAATTTAGTCAGGCCTCTATTTGGAGTTCCTCTCGTACCGCGAAGATCCAGATTTCCAACTTTTTGCTTCTTTTTTACTTTGACTTCTTCTCGTGCTCGATTCCTTCAAGATATGACTTTGTATTCCACACGAGCACCTGACCACACAACATAGACTCAATACGAACTAAAAACAGATAAAAAAAATATAAAACTATCAAAAACTGGTACAAAAAACAAGGACATAAGACATGTGTTTTGCAACACATCAAACATCCCAACACTTAACCTTTTTTCGTCCTCGAAAAAGTCTGCAATGGAATCACAAATGGAATACAAGCTTTAACAATCTTATTAATTTATTAGCCCAATTATACTCACACGTTAAAGTGCAACAATTGATATTTCTATCCGACTAAACCTAACCACCAACTTTCAAGCCCCCGATTGTGTTCTATTATTACTGATGTGTTGCAAAACACAGGTCTTTTATCTTTGTATTTGTACTAGTTTTAGATAGTTTTGTATTCGTTTTCTTTTGTTTTGGTTCGTATTGAGTCTATGTTGTGTTTACAGGTGCTCGTGTGGAATACAAAGTAATATAAAGAAGGAATCGATAATGAGAAGATGTCCAAGCAAAAAGAAGCAAAAAGTTGGAAATCCTAGTCTTCACGATACGCGAAGATGAAGATACAGGATTGCACGGTACGCGAAGGACCAGCAACATTACTTCGCAGTACGCGAGGGCCTATAAAATCTACAAAAAGCCCTAATCGACTATTAAATGAATTTGATTGCCAATATGCTTGGGAGTTCGATTACCAGCCGTCTGAGAAGGAGCTTTGGGCGATTTCTGGGTTAGAGAAGGCAATTGAAGCTAGAGTTTGAGGCTTTTGGATCCAGGTTTGTTAGATTCAACGTGTTCGGATTTCAATTCTCTTTCTTATGTTTTCAATGTGGTTGTTTGCCATGAGATTCATGACTAGTACTACTGTTCTGATGTATTTGATTATGTTTCTTTGCTAAACTTTCATAGCTACCAAGGATAATGATGAATACTTGTTAAAGTTTGGATCTTTTATTGGTTTTTGGTTTCGTTTGATGGTTTGACAATATTGTAATGGTCTTAGTTCAATTAATATGATGTTTATGCATGCTTGAATCTGATTTGATATTGATTATTCCTCCGCATGTGTTCTTGTTGAATGTCTTTCAGTTACAGACGCATGTTTAGGTTACTTGCTTTATGTGTGTAACTGTGGTGGTATTGCTAGACGTAGTGATCCATAGGGGTGTTAGTTGATGTTTTATTAGATTGAGTGTTCTTCCTATCTCGATACGTGAAATGTGAGAGGTAGTTGGTTAGTCTTCCATATTAGGTGTCTAGTTGTAAATGCTCTGAAAGGAGGTTTCCCCTAGGTTCTTAGTATTCGTTGCTAGTCCGTGTCGTATTGTTTTGTTCTGAGATTACCCCTTGCATTCTTCGAATGTACTGTGACAGTGAGACCGAGATGTGATATGTCTGTAGGGTACTTTATTGTCGTTGGAGAGACTGAAAGGTAATCCAACATCTGGTGAGCATTTTACATCTTTAGAGTTTCCTTTTGGTAACACCCTGAGAGTGATTAGGGATCCACTAGGTTGTCTAGAGTTTTTATCCTTAGAACCCCAGTTCCATCCTTGTTACCATAACCGATAGAAAGTCTGAGTTTTACAAGTAAGATTCCGACCTAGGTAGTGCTTTTCTCATCCCTAATATATCTTGTGTCTTTTGCCTGATAGTTAGCTGTCGATCTAGAGTTCTTAGTACTTTTCATTAGTTTAATCTTACTTTTCGAATCCCCCCAAACCAAATATTCTTTAGTTCTAGTCAGAGTCTAGTTTATTTATATATAGTGTCTCTAGGGTTCAATATCCAATTTACCGTTAAGCTCTGCTACACACGATAGGTACACTTGCATGTAAGTGCGGTCTAGTTCATAAGTTTTCCAAAGTATTACTAGTGTGTCTAGGTTAGGTTTTTATTATAGTTTTTAGAGACCGTCTCGACGACATCAATTACACCACCAAGCATATCAATCTATCTATGGGTCTCACACTCAAAAGCTACAACTAAACCTAATCCTGTCTCGTGGTCATGTCTAGGCCCGGATTGAACCATATAGATTCACCCACCACGATAAACCAAAATTTACATGTTTTCAAAATTAAGACGAATGACTAATGAATGAATGGTATGAATGAACATGAGCATTAACAATCAAAACAATCGACCCTTCCCTAGTGGTGCTTCAATCAAGCTATGACTCGACGTGTGGCACATAGACTGCAGTTCTCACAATTAAGCACTTAAGAATCAACCCAATGGTGTTTCAACCAAGCTGCAAATCGGTGTGTGACACATAGGCGACACTTAACTTCTCAATGCAATTAAGCTCATGGTAAATGGAAATATGGAATGCGGGCGCCACAAAATCTCGAGTTTATTCTCATAAAAAGAGAGTGGTGTGCCAAATAATTTCAAAAACATATCAATATTTAGCTTAACGTGGTACCTATCACCCTATGTTGACAGTTTCAGTTTTACCGTTTCCCTAAGATGAGAACCTACGAGATATCATGAATTAATTCAATTTATTATCCTAGTTAACACTCACATGTTATTTAAGCTTTCAAGTTGGCTAGGTCTACCAAAACATCACAAATTAGACGCGTTTTCTATTATTTTATTATCTTATTTTAAACTCAAAAAGCAGTATCCCAGATATACTTATCATTTTCCATTTATTTGTAGTTATTTCCAAGGACATTTTTGGAAATTTTTTTAATTTTTTTGTATTTTTTGTATATTTTATAAAAGGAAAACTACCTAAACAAACTAAGATAGACGCAGTCTCCTATCCCCACACTTGAAATACACATTGTCCCTATTGTGAACCGAGAAACAACAGAAGACAAAAATAAAGACTCCAAATATACAAAAATAAACTAGAAAAGACTTTGCTGGTTATGTGGGAATGCTGTTGGCCAGCTTTGCTCCTCCACTTGTGTAACCGTATAACATTTCATTCGCGGCTGCATACACACTCTGTAGGGTTGCCATGTACACATTTGTAGTATCTAAATCAACCCCTCCCGAATGGAGATTGAGTACAGGCGGTGTGATTTATACCTGTAGAATTAAACTCAAACAAACCCAAACAGCATTAAACTGACTCATAGTACAGACTCGAAATAAAACAAAAGACTCTACTGACTCGACATGACTCAGGATAAAGCAGGGAAACGTACCCGATAAATGACAAACACATAGACATGAAATTCAAAGCAAAGAATAGTCAAACACTAACGATTCTTAGGTTTCCCTTAGTGGTTAAAGTAGGTGGATATTATGGTAGGATGATAGATGGTGGGGTGATGGTGGATGGTGGGATGGTATGTGAAGGTGAGAAGGAATGTGAATGATGAGTGGTGGTGGATGGCGAATGGTGATAGGCATGGGAAACTAAGAAATTGGGAAGGTAACAGGATGGCCTCGCATACCGCGAAGAACCAGAGACTCCACCTCGCGTGGCGCGAGGAGGTGGGATTTAACCCGACCTAAATGATGTCTCTTCGCGTACCACGAAGAGCAAGTCTCTGATCTTTGCGTACCGCGAGGGAGTCCACTTCACAGAGAGTTTCGAGCAATTCTATACGTCAAAAAATTTTTGACCCTTGAAAAACTTCTTCCCAAATTCCTCTACAAACTTGTTCCAATGATTAACTTAAGTGCACACATATCTGGAACTTCGTTCCTAATGATTTTCCTCACCGAGTCCAGTGCGAATCCCTACGATACAAAGCACAAAACAAAACACGCAAACCGAAAAATACCAAAAATAACACCAAACACACCAAAAAGACTCGTACAAACTATACACTCGAGTATTAACCCGAGAGACGCCCTGATTTAATCAGGAGGCTTCTCCTTCACTCTCCTTGGAACCGCTATCATCCGATGCGGCACTCCTCCTCTCATCCTCAACAACCCATTCACAATCACCGAACATCTATTAAAACCTTCTCTCAGATCATTCCACCAACACTTAAACCGACCTGGTCCAAAGATAACCTGCATCATGTACCCCAGCAATTTCTCTCCCCTAAACGTCTCCACACTTGGGGTTTGAACTATCCTCAACTCACATGTGTCACTCAGCTCTCGGATTTTCTTACGGGGCGGCCTGGACGTAGGGGGGACTTAGTCTCAATCCCCTCTGCATGAAAACAATAATCGGTAGGGGCTCGGGAATAGGTATCTCTATGAATATGGCCTCGATGCTCTCACCCGGATCTTCAGGATCCTTAACTTTCTCCACCATCCTTAACTTTCTCCACCATCCCTACACTTGGGGTTTTCCCTATGATCTCCTCCAGCTCTACCATCATCTCCTGCAGATCACCGGGCATATCATCATCATACTCATCTGGCTCATTCAGCAAATCTTCTAAATCCAATGCCCATCCTGACAACTCTCCTTCATCAGGGGCGGGCTCTCCACTATCACTCTCTCATAACCTAGAGTCCCGATGGTCATCCATAAAAATATCAATCGAACAAACAGAATTGCTCTACTCAGTAGGCCCCTTCACGGACTTCATAACATCGAAAGTGATCTTCTCATCCCCCACACGAAGTGTGAGCTTCCGTCAAAGACATCGATCAATGCCTTGGCGGTAAGAAGGAAAGGGTGTCCGAGAATGAGTGGGACACTATCATCGACCTCCATGTCGAGAATCACAAAGCCCACGGGGAAGACGAATTTATCCACCTTCACTAGCAAGTTTTCCACTATTCCCCGTGGATGCTTTACTGAGCGATCAGCTAAGGATATGCTCATGCACGTTCGCTTAGGGTTTCCTAGGTCTAGCTGCTTATATATGGAGTATGGCATCAGATTGATGCTAGCACCTAGGTCAGCCAACGCGTGGTTCATAGGTAAACTGCCGAGTAGACACGGGATCGTGAAGTGACCCGGATCTGCCAATTTCTCTAGAAGCTTGTTCTGAACCACCGTAGAGCATCTCTCACTCAGAGATACTTTTGAGATCTCCTCCAGCTTCTTCTTGTTAGACAGCAAATCTTTTAAGAACTTAGCATATTTGGGCATATGCTGGAGGACCTCGATAAACGGAAGATTGACGTTTAATTGTTTGAACATGTTAAGTAAACTACCGCATTCCCTAGCATATTTATGAGGTAAGAGACGGGCTGGGTAGGGAACACGGCTTAGGTCAACTGCAGGGGTCTTCATCTCCTCCTCTTTCTTCTTCTCCTCTGCCTTCTCGGCAGGCTTCTCCATCACTAGCTCCTCATTCACCGGCTCTTCATCCTCCACCGGTGGATCCTTTATCTCTTCTCATCTTCCATTCATAGTCATCACGGCCATTACTGATGCATTAGAACCCGAAGACCGACCTTCCTGTCTATCATTCAGATTCTTCGCGATGTCGCCTACCGTGCGCTGCAGATCCATGAATGCGGACTGCTGATTCTTTAATAACGTGTCATGCACATCTAATCTCTGGTGAGTCTTCTTGTCCCTCACTACTAAATAAGCAAGCATCTGGGTCTTATTTTCTAGCATCTCCTCTATTCTCTTGTTCCCAACGCTGCCTCCAGAACTCGCTCCTGCTTCACCTCCCCCAGGCTGATTTGGGCGAGCATTAAACCCAGTTGGGTTGCCTCCAGATCTCCATCCCGAGTTGTATGATTTTCCATACGCGTTATTGAATCCTTGGTTCTGGTTGTCCATAAAATCAACTTGCTCCTGTTGACTAACAGGGCAATCTCTGGTGTCATGGCCTTCTCTGCACACCTCACACTTCTACGTGTTCAGCTTCAGCTCTTTAATCTCCTTTGCCATAGCTGCAAGTGGAGCAGCCACGCTAGCATCATGGGTGAGCTGATGAACACCTCTCGTAGAAGAGGCGAGGTGCCCTAGCATTAGGAATGGAAGTCCTAATAGATGACCGTTGTTGCTCAGCCAGAGCAAAGCTCTCGAACATCTCTTCACACTCACCCAGCTCCTTCTTGTCCATGATATGGCCTCCTGCATCAGTGTTAAACATTTGTTGCTTCTTGAAGGTGAGGCCATTATAGAACTTCTCCACTATCACCCAGTCAGATAGACCATGCTGGGGACATCGGCTCAACAAGGCGTTGAACCTCTCCCAGGCCATGTGATAAGGCTCATCAGGGTCCATGCAGAAGGAATGGATCTAGTCCTTTAGGTGAGTGGCCTTGGTGGGTGGATAGTACTTCTTTAGAAACTTGGCTTGCAGATCCTCCAAAGTGGTAATGGAATAATCGAAGAGGGTAACTAGCCAAGTGGCAGCAAGACCAGATGTCACACCCCAACCGACGGCGGAAACGTCGGGGCGTGAAGCGTGCAGACTGTTCATTGCTCATGGTTTGCTAAAGTTTGAATATTTAATAATTGTTTTCATTGCAATCAATAAGTTCAATCAAAACACAAACAATCCACAAAACGAAAATGTAAATTACATAAAATAAACTGGTTTAATTGAATTCTAGGTCCAAAATCCTATGTGTAGCATATCTTGATTACTTCAAACATTGGTACCTGAAACATGGTTAAAACAGGGTCAACTAAAAAGTTGGTGAGAATACATAGTTTTTATTGTGAGATAGCAAAATACGTGTTGTGTGCATACAGTTCAATACAACATGACAATTAAGGCAATTATGGAGAGAAAACTATCATGTGACCTATACAATCAAACCTTTGTAACTTGCACTCAAAATTTGTGTTGTCAGTAACAGTCACCCTACCTGGGTGGGTTTGTCAGACTCAATAGATCTACCACTGTTTACTGTCGGCTGTTAGTTAATGATTGTACATGAAGAGCATAATAGTTGGTCTACACATCTAGTACTCAAGCATAAAGCGCAAAATTTGTATACATGCATAGGATGGAACTGTATATGTGTATAATTGAAAACATGTAAATAGAACGCATGTTCCACCCCAAAAGTTGTAAATAGTTTGAAAAGGGGGTTATGTAAACTCACGTGTTATGTAGCGTATAGATTGCACAAGCAAATGGAAAACAGCGGTGTGTTGTAGATTGCTAAGTTCGACCTAATGAACAATGTATATGTGTTATTGATTTGTTTAATGACGGAAACGGATTTGTCATTCTTAAACGTGTAGGGTTTGTTTTAAAAATAATAATTAACTATGTTATTTATTTAGGATATTATATATATTTATTTGTATTAGTTTGAGTAATAGAATATACATTTATTTAAAATATAAGTTTAATTAAATAAATAAATGTTTGTTTGGAACAAGTGTAAGGTATTCCAGTAATTAGTTTATAAAAATAATTATATAGACTGTAATTTAATTTATTTATCAAATTAACAAAATGAAAATAAAAATAAAAATTCTGTTAAGGGATGAGCACGACCGTGCTCGTATATGGCATGACCGCGCCCGGCACGTACGCGACCGCGCTTGGTCGGTAACGCGCCCGTGGTTGGTCAGAAGTCAAAACCAGAGTCTGGTCACGAGACACGACCGCGTCCGTATCTGGCACGACCGCGCCTAGCGTTTTGACTAGGTCAGGACTTGGTTTTGTTCGGTAAACACGACCGGTCCTCTTACGGGGCACGACTGTGCTTGGTCAGGCACGACCGCGCTCATAGGCTGGCGCGACCGTGTCTGGTCAATTCCAGAAGCAGTTCTCCGAATCCTTGTAATAAAATCAGTTGTACTCGTAGGGATTTCATTGATTAGGTGTTTTAGAATCCAATTAGGTCAGTTAATTGGGTTTATAACCTGTTTAATGTGTAGTTTGATTAAAACATTTATTTATCAAAACTCAGATTCAATTCTGTAAAATCGTGTAATATGGTTACGAATTAAGTTAGGGCTTTCGATTAGACTGGAGAGACGATCCTAATGAACTATTACTAACCTGTTTTGAATGGGCAACAAGTGCAGACGGCTACGGTTGAGACTTCGCGGCTTTTCTCTGATCGACAGATGAGATAGAGATGATGGAATGATGGATTTAGGGTTTAGGGAAGTTTATATACGTCTCTGGTAGGTATGGGCTTAACTTAATTCGTTTGATTCTTGCTCAAGTTACCAGATTTGATTTAAAAAAAATAGGTTGGTCAAAGATGCGCGAATTTGGGCTTTTGGACGTGTAATTGGTCGGGTATTAGGTTGAATAAACCGAATATCGTCTTTTGCAAGTTTCACAAACTTCTAAACGTGTTTACAATCTATTTTTGGACAAGATTTGAGTCGGTTTGACTTTGCGGAGTCAAACTGTGAAAGAGGCGCGACCGTGCTTCATGATAAGCACGACCGTGTTAATGGCACAAGCGCGACCGTGCCTAGGACTAGGCGCGACCGTGCTTGTGTTGGTTTTTGAAAGTTTCAAGACTAGCCCTTGTAGTTTTGTAATATCGATGTTGTTTTGAGTTTTGGTCAAGGTTAGGTCCTCGAGGTTTGTAAGATTGTTTTAGTTAATATTGTATTATAATGAACGCGTGTATGCTTGTTATTTGTACATGAACAATAAATGTAAGGTTGAAATCTTTTATTGCACGGCATAAAATAAATAGGAAAAACATGAAAATCAGGAAGGTTACACCAGAGAGCGAGAATGGAAACAGACGCAAGTAAGTTACGTCCTCAGATACACCAGTGATGCGAAAGGTATCGCAGATACGCACGAAGCGGGACATATGTCCTGGTGCATCCTCATCCTCAAGTCTATGAAACTGAGTAGAATGGATGATGGTGTTCATGACATGTGATGAGATTTGCCAATTGTTGTTATTTGGCACAATGGGGCGAGTGATCGAAGATCTCGCCCTAGTAACCCATCACTGGCTCTCTGTTGTACGGTACGTCTAGCCGGTGGGTTAGCGTCACCCATGTTAGCAATAGGATCTGGGCTAGGATTGCGTACCTGATTCTTGCACAAAACTTCCAAACACTCACTAATGCTGCAGCTGCACTCGTGAAGCTCTTGCTCGGGATGTAAATAAGCTGAGAACTGGGGTGATCCCTACGAGCGAGTGTGTTGCATAAAGTGGATAGAAGCAAAACAAAAGAAGAAAAACACATCACACAGAAAGTCTCAACCCTAAAATTAGACACACAAATAGCAAACAAGACACGACACACAATTAAGACCTAAGAATAAAAAGAGAAAATAAAACAAAACCAAATAAATAGCTAATCAAAGCTAATTTTGCTTTTGCCAAGCATCCCCGACAACGGCGCATAAGACTTGATGTCGTTTAGACGGTCTATAAAAACTATAATAAAAACCTAACCTAGACACACTAGTAATCATCTAGAAAACAAATGAACTAGATCGCACTGACACGCAAGTGTACCTATCGAATGTAGCTAATCGTGTACCAAGTGCCTTTTGGAGAGATTACCAAAACCGAGATGTGAAACGAGCATCTCTATCGGAGATTATGTTCAAAGGAACACCGTGACGACTCACGATCTCGTCAATGTAAATTCGGGCCAATTTCTCAACCTTATAGTCTTCACGGATAGGCAAGAAGTGTGCGGACTTAGTGAGACGGTCAATGATCACCCAGATGCTATCATAACCGCTGGAAGTGCGAGGGAGTTTAGTGATGAAATCCATAGCTAGATTCTCCCATTTCCACACGGGAATTTCCGGTTGTTCAAGTAAACCAGAAGGACGTTGATGCTCAGCTTTGACTTTAGAACATGTGAGACATTTTGCTACGAACAAGGCAATGTCTTTCTTCATGCAGGGCGACCAATATTGTGGACGAAGATTTTGGTACATTTTATCCGCACCGGGATGAATAGAATATCGAGACTTGTGTGCTTCGGTCATGATGAATGCTCGGAGATCGTCGCGATCGGGGACCCAAATACGATCTAGAAAATAAAGCAAGCCATTAGTTTTTGTCTCCAATTGGGATTCAGCACCACAATACATTTCCTCATACATATTGCCCTCGGTAACCGAGACATGTTGAGCGGCTAGAATACGAACTTGAATATCGGAATGGATCTTGACACTTTGAAGCATGACATGTTCCTTGCGGCTTAGCGCATCGGCTACAACATTAGCCTTGCCGGGGTGATAACGAATCTCGCAATCGTAATCGTTGAGTAGTTCAATCCAACGTCGCTGCCTCATGTTGAGTTCTTTTTGGTTGAAGATATGTTGGAGGCTTTTGTGGTCGGTGAACACCACACATTTCGTGCCGTAGAGATAATGTCTCCAAATCTTCAATGCAAATACGACAGCACCCAACTCAAGATCGTGCATCGTATAATTCTTCTCATGGATTTTGAGTTGTCTTGATGCATAAGCGATCACCTTGCCTCGTTGCATGAGAACGCAACCAAGACCTTGGTTCGAAGCATCACAGTAAACAACTAGATCATCTTCACCTTCAGGAAGGGTGAGGATAGGAGCATTGCACAACTTTTGCTTGAGAATTTGAAAGGCTTCTTCTTGTTTCGGTCCCCACTCATAAGGTTTACCTTTTTGGGTTAAGGCAGTGAGGGGAACAGCGATCTTGGAGAAATTTGAAATAAACCTTCGATAGTAACCCGCTAAGCCAAGAAACGAACGAACTTCGGTAGGGGTTTTAGGAGCTTTCCAATTCTTAACAGCTTCAATTTTGGCGGGGTCAACATGAATTCCCTTTTCATTGACAACGTGACCCAAAAATTGTACTTCCTTTAGCCAAAAATCACACTTGGAGAACTTGGCGTATAGCTGTTCGTCTTTCAAGAGATCCAAAATCAGTCTAAGATGCTGCTCATGATCTTCCTTGGTCTTGGAATAGATCAAGATGTCGTCAATGAATACGATCACAAATTTATCAAGATATGGTTTGCACATGCGATTCATGAGGTCCATGAAAACAGCAGGTGCATTGGTTAGCCCAAAAGGCATAACCATGAACTCGTAGTGACCATATCTCGTTCGGAAGGCAGTCTTGGGAATATCCTCCTCTTGCACACGGAGTTGATGATAACCAGATCGAAGATCAATCTTTGAGAAGTAGGTAGAACCTTGGAGTTGATCGAAGAGATCGTCAATCCTAGGTAAAGGATAGCGGTTTTTGATTGTAAGTTTGTTGAGTTCTCGATAGTCAATACACATGCGGAATGAACCATCCTTCTTTTTAACAAACAAGACTGGTGCACCCCACGGTGAATGACTCGGCCGTATGAAACCTTTGTCGGCGAGTTCTTGAAGTTGGCTTGCAAGTTCTTGCATCTCGGAAGGTGCAAGCCGGTATGGAGCTTTAGCCACCGGGTTTGCCCCAGGTATAAGATCGATGCGAAATTCCACTTGCCGAACAGGTGGAAGACCTGGTAAGTCATCAGGAAAAACTTCAGGAAAATCCCGAACGATGGGGATGTCTTGTACACTCCTCTTCTTGTCTTCTTTTTGGATAACATGGGCTAGGAAAACCATGCACTTCTTTCGTATATACTTTTGGACGAAAATGCATGACATTAGGTTGAGTCCTTTGCAAGGTTTCTCGCCAAAGACCGTCAACGTTTCACCGGATGGGAGTGGTATACGGATACATTTTTCAAAGCACATGACTTCGGCATGGTGTTTCGACAACCAATCCATGCCTATGATGACGTCAAAACTCCCTAATGGCATTGGTACGAGGTTGATTGGAAAAGTGTATTTATTTAGTTCTAGGGAGCAATCATAAATGATGGTGTCAATTGTAACGGTGTTACCATCGGCTACCTCAACGGTAAAGGTTTTCTCTAGTTTAGACCGGGTTTTTGCAAGTAACGGTTCAAAGTCTAGTGACACAAAACTTTTATCGGCTCCAGTATCAAATAGTATAGAAGCATAACGATTATTCATAAGGAACGTACCGTTAACCACATCAGTGTTGGCCTGAGCCTCATTGGCGTTGATGTTGAAAGCACGCCCACGAGCTCCTCCTTGGCCAGCATTAACCAGTCTTGGGCACTGGTTACGGAAGTGGTTTGGGTTGCCACATTCGAAGCAAGCACGTCCATTTGCAATGGCTGGGACGGCTTGGTTAGCTGCTTGTTGATTGGCTTGATTTGCTGGGTTGGTTTGGTTAGCAAGCACCTTGGCTCGACAAATATTGGCTGTGTGGCCATGTTTCCCGCAGTGGTTGCAAAGGCGACAAGGTATGCTTGGAGGGTGATGATAATTGCAAGTGTTGCAAAGTGGGTAGCTGCCCCCATAGGGTTTCTTTGCTGGGTTTTGAGCCATGGGTGTAACTTGATTCACTGGAGCAGCCGGAGTGATTACAGCACAGTTTTTGACCTTTCTCTTCCTAGTGTTGTGATATGGTTCAGTTTGGACTTCCTTGATATGAGCGGGAGGTGTTGTTGTGTTAGAAACTTTCTTGGCACCCTTTCTTGTAAGTGTACCCGCTTTAACATGATTGTCAGTAAGTGTGGCTGACAAACGGATAGCATCTTCTAGAGTAGCAGGATTTCCTCCTACCACAGTATCTTGAATTTGCCTAGGTAGACCACCAATGTACTTTTCAATACACCTAGACAAAGGTGTAACCATGTGTGGCACAAGTAGACTCAGTTCGTGAAAACGGGTGGTGTATGCTAAGTTTTCACCACTATCTTGAGCAAGATCCCAAATTTCCGCTTCCAACTTTTTCATCTTATTTCGAGGACAGAATTCCTCAGTCATGATCCTCTTCAACTCATCCCACGGCAGTGCCATTGCTACATCCACTCCCCTAGTCCTTTTCTCACCATTCCACCAAGTAAGCGCCCTTTTTTGAAAGACACTAGTAGCATGACGAGTACGGAGGTTGTCGGGACAATCGCTATTGAGAAAAGTGCTCTCAAAGCTTTCAAACCATTGAAGGAGACCCGTAGCTCCTTCGTTGCCATAGAATTTGAGAGGATTACAGGAGTTGAAGTGTTTGAAGGTGCATTGTGGCGGGTTGGCGGCACCACCACCACCTCCAGTAGCAGCACTTCCACTGGCATGGCCATTATTGTTGTTGTTAGCTTGGGTAATTTGATTCACTAGCTGTGTGAGTAGAGCAGCCAGGTCAGTGTTATTGCTGTTGTTGCTGTTGTTACGACGAGGAGGCATTCTACAGATTTAGACACAATAAGAGTTGTGAGAATTTCTTTGATTAAAATAGAAGGATAAATAGATATTCGTAATTCATAGTTCGGATTGTACTCAAATAGTGACATAATCACTCGAGTACTATGACATATTAAGGTTAATTTAAACTCAGATAATTATCAAGAAGACGTGCTTTAGCCTATAAGTAAACACTCATCCCGGGAATTCCCAGGAAAGCATACGGATCCCTCGGTTGATTGGGATTTATATGAAATACTTTCCTAGACAGAAAACCCAGAATACAGGTGTCACTCTTCCAGATTGCACGTGTCCTTTAACAATTAAACAAAGTCTAAAAAACCTTAACGGGTGTAAGAGAAAATCTTATAAACATGGAAGCAGGCAAGAAGGATGTGTGGCTTAGGATATGGGTAGGGATATTGTTTATTTTATATTTATATTTACATATAAAAACATATAGTATATATCATATAGCATGTAGCACATAGCATGTAAATCATGTAGCATGGCATAAGTGGGTATCCTAAAGTTATAGTCTAGGTCAAAGGTGTCTAATAACCTAATTCCCTATAACCAAGGCTCTGATACCAATCTGTCACACCCCAACCGACGGCGGAAACGTCGGGGCGTGAAGCGTGCAGACTGTTCATTGCTCATGGTTTGCTAAAGTTTGAATATTTAATAATTGTTTTCATTGAAATCAATAAGTTCAATCAAAACATAAACAATCCACAAAACGAAAATGTAAATTACATAAAATAAACTGGTTTAATTGAATTCTAGGTCCAAAATCCTATGTGTAGCATATCTTGATTACTTCAAACATTGGTACCTGAAACATGGTTAAAACAGGGTCAACTAAAAAGTTGGTGAGAATACATAGTTTTTATTGTGAGATAGCAAAATACGTGTTGTGTGCATACAGTTCAATACAACATGACAATTAAGGCAATTATGGAGAGAAAACTATCATGTGACCTATACAATCAAACCTTTGTAACTTGCACTCAAAATTTGTGTTGTCAGTAACAGTCACCCTACCTGGGTGGGTTTGTCAGACTCAATAGATCTACCACTGTTTACTGTCGGCTGTTAGTTAATGATTGTACATGAAGAGCATAATAGTTGGTCTACACATCTAGTACTCAAGCATAAAGCGCAAAATTTGTATACATGCATAGGATGGAACTGTATATGTGTATAATTGAAAACATGTAAATAGAACGCATGTTCCACCCCAAAAGTTGTAAATAGTTTGAAAAGGGGGTTATGTAAACTCACGTGTTATGTAGCGTATAGATTGCACAAGCAAATGGAAAACAGCGGTGTGTTGTAGATTACTAAGTTCGACCTAATGAACAATGTATATGTGTTATTGATTTGTTTAATGACGGAAACGGATTTGTCATTCTTAAACGTGTAGGGTTTGTTTTAAAAATAATAATTAACTATGTTATTTATTTAGGATATTATATATATTTATTTGTATTAGTTTGAGTAATAGAATATACATTTATTTAAAATATAAGTTTAATTAAATAAATAAATGTTTGTTTGGAACAAGTGTAAGGTATTCCAGTAATTAGTTTATAAAAATAATTATATAGACTGTAATTTAATTTATTTATCAAATTAACAGAATGAAAATAAAAATAAAAATTCTGTTAAGGGATGAGCACGACCGTGCTCGTATATGGCACGACCGCGCCCGGCACGTACGCGACCGCGCTTGGTCGGTAACGCGCCCGTGGTTGGTCAGAAGTCAAAACCAGAGTCTGGTCACGAGACACGACCGCGTCCGTATCTGGCACGACCGCGCCTAGCGTTTTGACTAGGTCAGGACTTGGTTTTGTTCGGTAAACACGACCGGTCCTCTTACGGGGCACGACTGTGCTTGGTCAGGCACGACCGCGCTCATAGGCTGGCGCGACCGTGTCTGGTCAATTCCAGAAGCAGTTCTCCGAATCCTTGTAATAAAATCAGTTGTACTCGTAGGGGTTTCATTGATTAGGTGTTTTAGAATCCAATTAGGTTAGTTAATTGGGTTTATAACCTGTTTAATGTGTAGTTTGATTAAAACATTTATTTATCAAAACTCAGATTCAATTCTGTAAAATCGTGTAATATGGTTACGAATTAAGTTAGGGCTTTCGATTAGATTGGAGAGACGATCCTAATAACTATTACTAACATGTTTTGAATGGGCAACAAGTGCAGACGGCTACGGTTGAGACTTCGCGGCTTTTCTCTGATCGACAGATGAGATAGAGATGATGGAATGATGGATTTAGGGTTTAGGGAAGTTTATATATGTCTCTGGTAGGTATGGGCTTAACTTAATTCGTTTGATTCTTGCTCAAGTTACCAGATTTGATTTAAAAAAAATAGGTTGGTCAAAGATGCGCGAATTTGGGCTTTTGGACGTGTAATTGGTCGGGTATTAGGTTGAATAAACCGAATATCGTCTTTTGCAAGTTTCGCAAACTTCTAAACGTGTTTACAATCTATTTTTGGACAAGATTTGAGTCGGTTTGACTTTGCGGAGTCAAACTGTGAACGAGGCGCGACCGTGCTTCATGATAAGCACGACCGTGTTAATGGCACAAGCGCGACCGTGCCTAGGACTAGGCACGACCGTGCTTGTGTTGGTTTTTGAAAGTTTCAAGACTAGCCCTTGTAGTTTTGTAATATCGATGTTGTTTTGAGTTTTGGTCAAGTTTAGGTCCTCGAGGTTTGTAAGATTGTTTTAGTTAATATTGTATTATAATGAACGCGTGTATGCTTGTTATTTGTACATGAACAATAAATGTAAGGTTGAAATCTTTTATTGCACGGCATAAAATAAATAGAAAAAACATGAAAATCAGGAAGGTTACACCAGAGAGCGAGAATGGAAACAGACGCAAGTAAGTTACGTCCTCAGATACACCAGTGATGCGAAAGGTATCGCAGATACGCACGAAGCGGGACATATGTCCTGGTGCATCCTCATCCTCAAGTCTATGAAACTGAGTATAATGGATGATGGTGTTCATGACATGTGATGAGATTTGCCAATTGTTGTTATTTGGCACAATGGGGCGAGTGATCGAAGATCTCGCCCTAGTAACCCATCACTGGCTCTCTGTTGTACGGTACGTCTAGCCGGTGGGTTAGCGTCACCCATGTTAGCAATAGGATCTGGGCTAGGACTGCGTACCTGATTCTTGCACAAAACTTCCAAACACTCACTAATGCTGCAGCTGCACTCGTGAAGCTCTTGCTCGGGATGTAAATAAGCTGAGAACTGGGGTGATCCCTACGAGCGAGTGTGTTGCATAAAGTGGATAGAAGCAAAACAAAAGAAGAAAAACACATCACACAGAAAGACTCAACCCTAAAATTAGACACACAAATAGCAAACAAGACACGACACACAATTAAGACCTAAGAATAAAAAGAGAAAATAAAACAAAACCAAATAAATAGCTAATCAAAGCTAATTTTGCTTTTGCCAAGCATCCCCGACAACAGCGCATAAGACTTGATGTCGTTTAGACGGTCTATAAAAACTATAATAAAAACCTAACCTAGACACACTAGTAATCATCTAGAAAACAAATGAACTAGATCGCACTGACACGCAAGTGTACCTATCGAATGTAGCTAAGCTTAACAGTAAACCGGATATCGAACCCTAGAGACACTATGTATAACAAAACTAGACTCTGACTAGAACTAAGATTAGTTTGTTTGGTGGGTTTTCTAATAAACTAAGATTAAAACTAATAAACTCTCTAACGACACTAACTATCAGGCAGAAGACTCGGAATATATCAAGGATGAGAAAAGCACTACCTAGGTCGGAATCCTACTTGTAAAACTCAGAATTTTTTGTCGGTTATGGAAACTATTGTCACTCTCCAACCGACGGCGGAATCGTCGGGGCGGGACATGTAGATTATTCGTGAGCTCAAGGTTGACTAAATTGTAATATATTAAATCCATTTTCATTCAAACAAACATGAAATAATTCCAAAATACATAATGAAATACAATTTGTTTTCGAATTAAAATTAACTAAGTCCAAAGCTTATGTGTAACATGTCTTGATCAAACTCATATGATAGCACCTGAAACATGAATAAAATAAGGTCAACTAAAAAGTTGGTGAGCATACACAGGTTTGTACATTGATAGCGTATAGATTGTAAATAAACAAATCCTTACAAAACATGATAAAATAAGGCATTTATGGAGAGTAGCCATTGTGTAACCAAAGTACAATCAAACCTTTGTAGCTAGCATGTAAAATTGTGTTGTCGGTAACAATCACCCCAATCTGGGTGGGTTTGTCAGACTCAATAGATCTATCATTGTAAACCGCCAGCTTGAATAGTTAATGATTGCACATAAGTTGTTCACAAAAGTTAGCACACCTAGCACTCAGGCATAAAACTCAAATTGCACACATGAATGTAAAGAGGATTTGTACTTGTGTAGTTTGTGTAAATGTAAGCAATAGATTGTATATTGTTCATGTTCCACCCCAAAAAGTGTAAAAGAGAAAAGGGGTTATGTAATACTCACTTGATTCAAAAGGCGTGGCTAGCACGAGAGACTAGATAGTAACGTGATCCATGTAATGCACAACTTTAACCTAGAGTGTAATGTATATTGAATTAATAATGTGCACAATAGTCTATGTCTAAGTCTAGGGTTGAATTGTGTGTGTGTATAAGAAGTTGAAGTTGTAGATGTTAGTGGTTTGTATTTGAAAGGTGTTGTATACAATGAAAGATTTGAAATGGATACTTTTAGAACATTTTGATTAGGGTTTGAGTTCGAATAACTAAATAAATTAAATAATTATTATTTATTCATTTAGTTATAAAAACAATGTAGGTGTTAGGTCTAGTTAAGGATAATCTAGATAAACAAATTTTGTTTAAATATAAATTAAATAAATAATCGTTACTTTATTTATTTATTTATAAAGATATGTAACCTAGTCATTTAGTTATAAAAATGTATCAGGCGTATTATATTAAATATAAATTTAATAAATAATCTTTATGCTATTTTATAAAGATGTTTAAATGAGTTGTATAAATAATATTTATGTGTAGAGTTTAATGATAAATATAAACATAACTTTATAGGTTAAAATGAATACTTCTATTTATTTTAGAAATAAGAATTTGATCTTTTTAAATAAAGTTAATATAAATCTTTATAAAATTAAATATTGTTATTTGAAAGTTAATTTGGAATACTCATTGTTTTTAAAATATAAAATTAAGCATTCTGTCAAAATTTTCTCACACACACGACCGTGCCTGGGACAAGGCACGATCGTGCTAGGACCACGGGCGCGACCGCGCTGGTCAAGGGTGCGACCGTGTTGATCAAACAGAAGACACAACAAGGCTGCTCACTAGGCACGACCGTGCCTGGGCCAGGAACGATCGTGTCTAGGGTTCTGATAGCACGACCAGGTCTAGCCTAGAGGCACGACCGGGTCAGAGGGTGAGGCACGACCGCGCTTGGAGAGGCGCGACCGTGTCTTCATGGAGCACAACCGCGCTAGAAGACTAGCGCGACCGTGTCTGATCCAAAACAGAGACGAATTGTCTAATTCTTATGATATCAATACTGGAAACCTTAGGGCCTTCATCCATTAGGTGATTACCAGTCTATTGGTATAGTTTAATTGCATTTAAAACATGTCCATAGTAGGATTTGAGTAAACCGTTTTAGAATGAACTCTATATTCGGGTTCATGTTACATTCGTTATTGTAAGCCCAATTTATGTTGGGGCTTTTGATCTATATACTAAAGCTAATATGTAGGAGGTTTCAATTACCCGGAAGAATGATGTATTGATAGCGTTCGGTAGAAACAAGTTCCGGCGACGACGGTTTGATCTCCGGCGCTTTCTGCTGCAACTCCGGCTAACTCAATGTGTTCTGGAGGTTTAGGGAGGATCGAATGATGTCTTTGTGTAGTTTGTTTGAGAGGATTGCAACCAAAATCTTGAAATCGATGGTCACATGGAGGGTTTTGACGGTTATAATTTGAATCGATCAATTGGGTTTATGTGTCGTAAGTAAAATGATTAAAACCTTTAGCTGGGTTTGTTAATGTGAGAAACGGTTACGAATTCGAACGATTTTGCATTTATAGGCTATATTTACGTTTCAACTGATGTGAGGCGCGACCGTGCCTATAAGAGACGTGACGATGCCAAGATGAGGCGCGACCGTGCCTATAAGAGGCGCGACCGTGCTAGACGAGGCGTGACCGTGCCAAAACGTGGCGCGACCGTGCCTACTAGGGTTTCTGGTTATTTACAAAATCAGCCCTTGCAACTTCAGCTTTGACAGAATTAGCTTGGTTAGGATTTAACAGAACACCTAACGGGATTACTAACTGGATTAACTCTAAGAGGTGTTACCACATGATTATGAGTTCTAAATCTTTGAATTGAATGCGATCGGCTAACGATTAATGAGGTGTAGGTTTGAACAAGTATATGATTCAATGTCGTGTTGTTATTTTATTAGTTAAAATAAATTAAAATAGGGTCGGAAAATCAGGAATGTTACAGTCTCCCCATGTTAAGGGAATTTCGTCCCGAAATTTAACTAATGGAGGCTACTAAAAATCAAGAAAAAGGTGGGAGTTTTCGGTTCTCGGTGATTTTTGATTGTTGGATTCTGGGGAGTGTAACCATTGACATGGCTTAGGCCTGATACTCAAAGTTGAATATGGAGGGTGATAATGAATTTTGTTTTGAAATGAATTTAAGGAGGAGATTGTCTAATAATAATTCTAAATTCTAAATGTGAGATGTATTATTTGGAATGAATTTGATGGAACCTTGATAATTAGGGTTTGTGTAAGATGTAGTATAATATACTTTAAAATTGTCAGCGGGTAAAAGATTTCATAAACATTGGTCTAGGTGAAAACTTCACGTGACACGAACAACGCTACTTCTGATAATATGATAGGACACTTATATATAGGAAGTACCATCGGCGTATCCACCATGTCCTTGTCATATCACATCAGTTTCGTTGTTACATATCATGATACGTTTTAGGTCACAACACATGACAAAATTTCACTATGTTTTCCATGTGCTGATTTTTATAATTCCGTGTGCACCCGTAATTACTCAAATCATCGCATGGTCCGTATAGATCATCTCGTTGTGTGCGGGTCAAGAGGGGCACAATTTCGCTCCGTCTATGTCCATTGTTTTCACATAAAAGTCGCTAACAAGTAACTATGTTCTTAAGCAGGTGAGTTTACAACTAAAGAGTAGTATAACTTAAAGTTTCTTAGTTTGCTCGTGTTTGAACAAGAATACGTCAAACCCCGAGTCGTTTCAATGTATTATGGTCTTTAACTTTGGTGAACAAAAGTGCATGACCATGTCTTGTGTATAATGAAATCAATCAATTGCAATAATTGTAAGCAAATTTTGTTTTGATGTATAAAGTAAACGCACAAGTCTCATGTATGATCTAGTGTCACGTAGCTCGTCATCAAATAGGTCTCATGTGTAGCGTGAACAATTTAGCTTCATATATTTTGTAAATCATTAAGCTCCTATGTGGAATGTAAACAACATAGTATCATGTGTATTGTAGAAGATGAAGTTCATGTATGGTGTCGACACTTAGTGTCATGTATTTTGTAAATCAATATCTTTCATGTGTAATATAAACAATTTAGTATTATGTATATTGCATAATGTGCATAATTTAGTATAATGTACCTTGTAACCAAATGGGTTTCATGTTTAATGTGGTTAATCTAGAATTATGTACCAATCAAGAAATTGTTATGCATCATGTATTTTGCAAACAACTAAGTTTCGTGTATTATGTGCTCAATCCAGTAGCATGTGTATTGCAAATAAACGGTTCCGTGTGGTATGCGATCAATCAAGTAAATCGTGATTTGTAGACAAACTAGTTTCATGTATTATGTAATTTGTGTAGTATTGGATATATTGAGAATAATTGACTTTCATATACCATGTGGTTGCGTTGGGTTTATTGTGAACGTGCATACGTAAGTTATTGAACTTCGTGTGTGATGTATACTAACGGGTTTTGTATGTGATCGAGTGTTGCGGACAAGCGTTTTGTTTGGCGTTCCTGTATAATGTGGTAGTTAGGTTCTAGCTCTTAAATCTCATTGGGGTTGATGGGGAGGGTTAACGTCTACGCGGTATGGATCGTCTCTTGAAGCGACAAGCGAAAGGTAGCGAGGAGGTTCTGAAAATTTTTTTTGGGGAAATGTGTTTACAAATATTGATCTTTGTTTGAAAATAGAAAGAGGTAAATTGTTCTTGGTTGTAGATATATAACGTAGTGGATCCATTGAGTCACATAATTTAAATAAATAGACAATTTATGGGAAAAAAATTTTAATTTAATTTTTCAGCTATTAATAAGAGAATATTTTTAAGCGGAATTATTGGCTATACAAGTAGTCGTATACTAATTTAGCCAGGGTTTAGAAATATTTTTCTTTAATGAGGAAAAATCATAATTATTTATCAATTCGAAATAATATTTTTATAAAATAGATTGTATTAAGTTTCCCTATCAGGTGAGAAGTTTTATGGAAAATTTATGTTTTTGATACTATCTAAAAGTTTGATGAACATTTTGTTTGAACAAAATAACGAGGTTTGTTTAAATTAAACAATAGGATGATTTGTTTACGAAGGAGATTGCTGGTAGCGTACTAAATTGTGGTGAATGAGAAAGATGATACTTGGAGAATTTTGATGAAAATATGATGGGTGTAATTCACACTCAACGTATTGAATTAATGAATAATAACTTTAGAGTTGGAAAATATAAAATTTAGTAATTGCTGAAATGTAAACATTATTCAAAACACAGAAAAATGGTTCTCAAACTAAAATAAATAAGAAAAATAATTCTGTTAACGCCTCCTGTAGCTTTCCACTAGAAGGAGAATAATTCCCAAGGCGAGCACCGCTATGGTCACTCGGGTAGCCGATCTGGCTTCAGCTTTAGCTGTCTCCGTGCGATGCTCCAGTATTTCTTTTTCGAGGATGGAGATTAACTCCTTTTGGTACCCTAATTGTTTGCTAGGCTATCCATTCTTTGTCCTTGCAAGTCGTGCATTACTCCCTGCTCCATCCTTTGCCTCTCAAATTCTGAGGTCCTTACATATTGGTGAATGTCATTGGTTGGAATTCCCATAACACTAGTGGGTGCCGTGGTATGCCTTACCCAAGGGTTAGGATGGTACCGGTCGGGCATTAGATATGGGTCTCTTGGTGGGGGTGGTAGCTGATTATGGAGATGGGGTGTCTGATACGGGTTCCTGGGTGTGGGTGATCCAGGTGTTCGAAGTCTCGGGCCGGTGTTCCTAATCCAGTCTGCCCTTACATCAAACCTTGGCCTAGCAGTTGGGGGTGTTGGTGACCGATACACGGATGTCCCGATGTCTTCTTCCAAATCAGGCTCTGTTCCAGGACGGTAAATCGGGGAGGAAGGAGAGTAGGAGTCCATGTCTAGCAGAAAACAATAAAAAGGTTGTAAGTGATAATGAAATATTGAGTGTTAGAAATGGGAGTTCTCATAAGTTTAGAGTTTGACTAGTCATAACACCGAGCCTTCATAATAGTATTTTAGAAATACAATTGACCTATAAGCATTGCATCCCTGAGGAGGATTCCCAGGAAAGAGGGGTGGGTCACTAGGACACACTTAAGTACCCTATCTTTCCTTAGCTAGAATCCCTCATGGGCCTACACACTCTTCCAGCCATCATGTATTAATAACACTATTGTTGGGCTCATGGTCATGATGAAAACTGTTGTTGACTGGGCTTTGAGGCCCAAAAGTGAGGCTTATATGTTGTAGTAGGCTTCTTCTTCTTGGAGGGTAAGTGGGCTTCTAGTTTATTATTAATGGGCTTTAGGCCCAATAGTTTAGATTTAGATCACAAGAGGTGGTGATATTATATGTATGAGTTTAAGGGTGCATGAAGAACTTAGGATAGCACTTTAAATAAATCAAATAGGTAGCAATGAATAGGAGACACAAGTTGGCAGGTAATGTGACACATAAATTATTAAGTATTGTATCATATGATGTAGTTATATAGTATAACATGTAAGAATATTCACATAAAAAATAATAATAATCATATAGCATGTAGATGGTAATGAGTGTAAGCACAAAAGTTATCAAGTAGTGTGACACATAAGTCATTATGTATTGTATCACGTAGTGTAAATACTTATGATAGCATGTAAAAATATTTACACACGAACTAATAATGTAACATGTAGTAGCATGACATTGTATGGGTGTCTTAAAGTTATAGTCTAGGTCAAGGGTGTCTAATAACCTAGTTCCCTATAACCAAGGATCTGATACCAATCTGTCACACCCCAACCGACGGCGGAATTGTCGGGCGGGACATGTAGACTGTTCGTGAGCTCAAGGTTGACTAAATTGTAATATATTAAATCCATTTTCATTCACACAAACATGAATCAATTCTAAAGTACATAATGAAATACAATTTGTTTTCGAATTAAAGTTAACTAAGTCCAAAGCTTATGTGTAACATGTCTTGATCAAACTCATATGATAACACCTGAAACATGAATAAAATAAGGCCAACTAAAAAGTTGGTGAGCATACACAGGTTTGTACATTGATAGCGTATAGATTGTAAATAAACAAATCCTTACATAAGATGATAAAATAAGGCATTTATGGAGAGTAGCCATTGTGTAACCAAAGTACAATCAAACCTTTGTAACTAGCATGCAAAATTGTGTTGTCGGTAACAATCACCCCAATCTGGGTGGGTTTGTCAGACTCAATAGATCTATCATTGTAAACCGTCGGCTTGAATAGTTAATGATTGCACATAAGTTGTTCACAAAAGTTAGCACACCTAGCACTCAGTCATAAAGCTCAAATTGCACACATGAATGTAAAGAGGATTTGTACTTGTGTAGTTTGTGTAAATGTAAGCAATAGATTGTATATTGTTCATGTTCCACCCCAAAAAGTGTAAAAGAGAAAAAGGGCTATGTAATACTCACTTGATTCAAAAGGCGTGGCTAACACGAGAGACTAGATAGTAACGTGATCCTTGTAATGCACAACGTTAACATAGAGTGTAATGTATATTGAATTAATAATTTGCACAATAGTTTATGTCTAAGTCTAGGGTTGAATTGGGTGTGTGTATAAGGAGTTGAAGTTGTAGATGTTAGTGATTTGTATTTGAAAGGTGTTGTATAAAATGAAAGATTTGAATGGATACTTTTAGAACATTTTGATTAGGGTTTGGGTTCGAATAACTAAATAAATTAAATAATTATTATTTATTCATTTAGTTATAAAAACAATGTAGGTGTTAGGTCTAGTTAAGTATAATCTAGATAAACAAATTTTGTTTAAATATAAATTAAATAAATAAACGTTACTTTATTTATTTATTTACAAAGATATGTAACCTAGTCATTTAGTTATAAAAATGTATCGGGCGTATTATATTAAATATAAATTTAATAAATAATCTTTATGCTATTTTATAAAGATGTTTAAATGAGTTGTATAAATAATATTTATGTGTAGAGTTTAATGATAAATATAAACATAACTTTGTAGGTTAAAATGAATACTTCTATTTATTTTAGAAATAAGAATTTGATCTTTTTAAATAAAGTTAATATAAATCTTTATAAAATTAAATATTGTTATTTGAAAGTTAATTTGGAATACTCATTGTTTTTAAAATATAAAATTAAGCATTCTGTCAAAATTTTCTCACACACACGACCGTGCCTGGGACAAGGCACGATCGTGCTAGGACCACGGGCGCGACCGCGCTGGTCAAGGGTGCGACCGTGTTGATCAAACAGAAGACACAACAAGGCTGCTCACTAGGCACGACCGTGCCTGGGCCAGGAACGATCGTGTCTAGGGTTCTGATAGCACGACCAGGTCTAGCCTAGAGGCACGACCGGGTCAGAGGGTGAGGCACGACCGCGCTTGGAGAGGCGCGACCGTGTCTGATCCAAAATAGAGACAAATTGTCTAATTCTTATGATATCAATACTGGAAACCTTAGGGCCTTCATCCATTAGGTGATTACCAGTCTATTGGTATAGTTTAATTGCATTTAAAACATGTCCATAGTAGGATTTGATTAAACCGTTTTAGAATGAACTCTATATTCGGGTTCATGTTACATTCGTTATTGTAAGCCCAATTTATATTGGGGCTTTTGATCTATAGACTAAAGCTAAGATGTAGGAGGTTTCAATTACCCGGAAGAATGATGTATTGATAGCGTTCGGTAGAAACGAGTTCCGGCGATGACGGTTTGATCTCCGGCGCTTTCTGCTGCAACTCCGGCTAACTCAATGTGTTCTGGAGGTTTAGGGAGGATCAAATGATGTCTTTGTGTAGTTTGTTTGAGAGGATTGCAACCAAAATCTTGAAATCGATGGTCACATGGATGGTTTTGACGGTTATAATTTGAATCGATCAATTGGGTTTGTGTGTCGTAAATAAAATGATTAAAACCTTTAACTGGGTTTGTTAATGTGAGAAACGGTTACGAATTCGAACGATTTTTCATTTAAAGGCTGTATTTACGTTTCAACTGATGTGAGGCGCGACCGTGCCTATAAGAGACGTGACCATGCCAAGATGAGGCGCGACCGTGCCTATAAGAGGCGCAACCGTGCCAGACGAGGCGCGACTGTGCCAAAACGTGGCGCGACCATGCCTACTAGGGTTTCTGGTTATTTACAAAATCAGCCCTTGCAACTTCAGCTTTGACAGAATTAGCTTGGTTAGGATTTAACAGAACACCTAACGGGATTACTAACTGGATTAACTCTAAGAGGTGTTACCACATGATTATGAGTTCTAAATCTTTGAATTGAATACGATCGGCTAACGATTAATGAGGTGTAGGTTTGAACAAGTATATGATTCAATGTCGTGTTGTTATTTTATTAGTTAAAATAAATTAAAACAGGGTCGGAAAATCAGGAATGTTACAACTATGATGGAACTGGGGTTCTAAGGATAACAAACCTAGACAACCTAGTGGATCCCTAATCACTCTCAGGGTGTCACCAGAAGGAAACTCTAAATATGTAAAATGCTCACCAGATGTTGGATTACCTTTCAGTCTCTCCAACGACAATAAAGTAACCTACAGACAGATCACCTCTCAATCTCACTATCACAATACATTCAAGGAATGCACGGGGTAATCTCAGAACAACACAATATGCACGGACTAGCAACGAATACTAAGAACCTAGGGAAAACCTCCTGTCAGAGCCTTTACAACTAGATACCTAATATGGAAGACTACCTGACTAACTCTCACCTTTCAGCTATCGAGATAGGAAGAACACTCAGTCTAATGAAACACCAACTAACACTCCTATGGGTCACTACGTCTAGCAATACCACCACAGTCACAAACATAAAGCAAGTAACCTAAGCATGCGTCTATAACTGAAAGACATTCAACAAGAACACATGCGGAGTAATAATCAATATCAAATCAGATTCAAGCATGCAAACACATCATATTAATTGAACTAAAACCTTTACAATATTGTCAAACCATCAAACGTAACCATAAACTGAATAAAAATCCAAACTTTAATAAGTATTCATCTCAAACCTAGGCAGTATCAAATGTTTAGCCAACAATCATGATCAAAAACATAAAACCAAAAGTATTAGTCATGAACATCGTGTCAATTAAACTGATCAAAGATAAAGAACAAGAATCATAAACCGAACTGGTGATTTCTAACCAATTCGATCTCTAAAGCTCCAACCTTTGACTCCGATAGCTCCTCCAACTCCCAAAATCACCCAAGAATGGTGCTCTGACGGCCAATTAGTCGAACCCCTGGCATAATAGCCTTCAAATTCTATTTAATCATCGATTAGGGCTTTTTGCGGAATTTATAACCCTCGCGTACCGCGCAATAAGATTCATGGCCCTTCGCGTACCGCGAAGGACAATTTAGTCGGGCCTCTATTTGGAGTTCCTCGCGAACCGCAAAGACTTGGGTTTCCATCTTCGTGTACCGCGAAGATCGTGATTTCTAACTTTTTGCTTCTTTTTACTTGGACTTCTTCTCGTGCTCGGTTCCTTCATGATATGACTTTGAATTCCACACGAGCACCTAACACACAACATAGACTCAATACGAATAAAAACAGATAAAAATGAATATAAAACTATCTAAAACTGGCACAAAATACAAGGATATAAGACATGTGTTTTGCCACACATTACACATATATTCCTGATGGTCTCGTCACTCTGACAACCATCCCTTAAGTTGGCTTCCTACTTTTCATAGATAGAAGCAATTGCTGCTTCACCATCATATGTTCATCATACTCCTCTCTCATCTACTCCAATCGCCATCCTGCGATGATTTTTCGAAGTCTAAGCACAATCATCACATACCCATTTGTAAAGGTAATTCATTCGTCTTTCTTCAAATGATCTCCAGGAGCTTGCTGTGACACCGGCATTTCAGGTCAATTTTCGTACTTATCCCAAACACGATTACATTTCTCATATTTCCTTAACCATTAGAATCATAAATTAGAACATTAAAAGTCTAGCAATAGCCATGCATTGATTCATTTCATATCTTGCTAACTTTAGGAATTATTAGGTCACGTATACGCATAACCCGACTTATTCGAATGTTGGTGAATAACCTAAATATCCAAATTAAGGTCCAAAGATCCATAATACATGAAATATATGTTTATACATGCAAATATATATTTTAAAGTCCACATTCCATAAAACGATTCGTGACGACGTAAATCGAAGGTTTCACCGTCTACCGTCAACCCTAAACGAAACTACATGCATTTAATCACATCTATAACCCATACAATACATGAATTAAGTGTTTTTAACTAAACTATTCACAAACTAGGTAAAGTATGATTGAAATACCATTAAGTATGAAAACCGAATTAGATTGCTGTTTAAAATCCTAACCGAGACCTATACCACTAATAACCTAAACAACTAGCACCAACTACCACCTAATCAACTAACTACCCAAATGACCCACCCAAGTAACCCATTCGGTAGAGAATGGCCTTGTGGGGTCACCCCACAACCAAAATCCCTAATACACATGATTATTTGGTGCTAGAGCATGTCCCTTCATCCACTTACACACTCAACTCCGTCTCTTCTTCATGATGATGTAAGAACAAGACCATATCCCTTAAACCAAGATCACATTCCGATGTCTTTTCTTTCATGATTTGTTGAAAAGCCATCATCATTCAACCAAGATAACACTCTAACTATCTTTTTTCAATTATATATACGCATCAATCTTCATTTGCAAAGATCACACTCTCACTCCATCTATCTATCTCTTCACTTCACACTCACAAACACACACAACTTCATTTTCTTTCAAGCTCCATCCAAGAAATCAAGGAGATTCAAGTGAGTTTCAAGATGATTTTTTCAAGAGTTCAAGTTTTTGGAATTACCTTCTTATCCCTTCTCCTTGCTTGTTTGTTGTGAGTCTTCTACATATCTTCATATCTTCACTAACAATACAAGTTCTTTTCTTGTATAAAGCACCACCCAAAAGAAAGAAGCTTAAAAACTAGTAAAAACATGATTTACATCTTTTTTACAAAAAGTTTCTCTAAAACTTCATGTCCATGATTTATGAACATACACGAGCTTTTAACCAAGAACTAAAACTTGGTACACACATGTTTTTTGTAAGAAAAGTTAAGTCTAAAGAAAGCTTGTTGGTGATAATCTTGTGTAAAAAGTTAGATCTACAAGTATAAAAACCCTAATTATTGAATCTTGGACAAACATGGAACATGGACATAAAACTTATGAAACAATGTATATTCTTGGACAAATCTGACTTGGGACTTTTAGAACATGTCATTCATAACATAAACATCAACTAGTTGGTAAAGAAGATTCAAACAAGTACAAATCTAAAGTAGTTGGTGATGTTGAGTGAAACATCCTTCTTATTTCTTATTATTTTATCAAAGTTTAATGCAAAACACGGTCCCAGATTTTTCAAAGCCTTGCAACAAAGGTGACACATGTATATTTTATTAGAAATATTGTTTCTACATACAATATTATATTACACATATCTAGGGATTCTTCACTCTTACCGGCCACGTCTTCAGGAAGCTTCATTCCACGTGCTACTTTCCTACAGTGTTGGAAAATGTTTTTACGTTCGCTTACGCTAAGTAAGTACACTGTGTCGTTTATTTTATTATTTATTTTAGGACCTTCTATCTCATAGACTTGGCACCTATTCCAGGCTCTTCTGTCTATAGACACGACACCTTTCCCTTCCCATTCATAAGGTCCTTCTACCCTGTAGGCTCGGCACCTTTTTAATTTCAGTCATGGGCCCGTCCGTCCCGTAGACTTGGCACCCTTTTTATATTTATCCAAATGGCCCTTCCATCCCATAGACTTGGCGCCCTTTATAACCCCGTAGGTTATTTAATTACAAGGCCCTACCGCCCTGTAGGCTTGGCACCCTGTTTCCCATTGGGTCCTTGAGTATCATTGACTCAGAACCTCCCAATTTATCAAACATTTATTTATACCATGCATATTTATCATGCATGTTTATGCTTAACCTAGTTCCAACCAGTCCTCACCTTAAAACTTCGTAACAGTTTATCCATGATGCATTAAAGAGGTTTATATATAGGAAGTACAAGCGACGTATCCACCACTCCTTTAGCACTTCGTGAGTACTCCGTTATTCCATTTTAAGAGTTAGACTTGTTTCTATCACACATTCACATTTAACACATATAGCATGATTTTCTATCATGCATTCACATATTTACATTTACCACACATTCAATGTTTGCACATATAGTATGATTTCATGTCATACCTTCATACTCATCCCTACTCCGCTTCTTATAAAGGTTTATCCATGTTACGTTAAAAAGGTTTAAACATAGGAAGTACCAGCAGCGTATCCATCAACTCTTTAACGTCTCATGAATACTCTTTTACTTAGAATTAAGCTTTCCCATTTATCCTCATCATGCTTTCATCCAGTTCTTGCTCAAATCCCTCGTAAAGGTTTCCCCATGATACATTAAAGAGGTTTATATATAGGGTGTACCAGCGGCGTACTCACCACCTCTTATTGCGTCATAAATATTTCTTTATTTGGAATTAAGCCCTCCATTATTTATTCTCGTTTATTTAGCATGCATTCGTGCCATGGTATTATTCTTAGTCTATACCCCTAAACCTTTGTAATGATTTCACCACGAAGAATCAAAGAGGCTTATATATAGGAAGTACCAGCATCCATCACCCCTTTAATATCTCGTGATTAATCCATTATTCCAGTTTAGTGTTTATACTAAATCCCTATTACCCCGTACCTTAGTTCCACACATAGCACATAACATATAATCATGTAAATCGTGTAACGATTTTATCTAAGTTACGGGTCCAGTGTACTTACTATAACTTTGGGTTGTTTTCTAAGTTCGTTCCTCACTTAAAAGGTCTCTCTGATCCTCCTCGGTATGCGTGTCAATGTGTGTGTGAATATTTCTTGTTTGTGATGTTTCTAAATTGAACGGCAATGCTATTTATTTATATGGCTGAAATCGCATCGGTGACAGATCGCTAAGCACGGCGGTAGCGGTCCGCTAACGCCCATTGCCAGCTGTTTGGCGTAGTGCCCACGTAACGGACCGTCATGGTCTTGGGTAGCGTTCCGTTACTCTTTGCTTTTGCGTGAGTCAGATGGCACGCGTCACATCCACGTTATCTGGGCCCGTTTGCGGCTGGAAAACCGTTACCCGCCCAGGTCGCGGTCCGCCATAGGGCTAAGTCAGCAGACCACTCATCTGCTACGGGTCATTCCCTCATTATTTGCTTCATCCACACGTAGCGGACCGCTATGGAGCACGGTAGCGATCCGCTACTGTCTCAACTTTCATATTTTTGCACTTTTAGTCCTTGATCTTTGGTCTAATTGCATTCTAGTCCCTATACTTTGTATTTCTCTAAAAATTGGGATGTTAGAACTCTCCCCCCCCTTAAAATAGGTTTCGTCCTTGAAACGTGTTAATCCTTTAAATAATTGAGGATAATTTCGTCTCATTTCATCCTCACTTTTCCAAGTCATTTCTGATCCTTTTATGTGCCTCCATTGCATTAACACTTGTTTAATCATTTTGTGAGATAATTGCTATTCTTTCGTGTCTAGAATCTTGATAGGTTCTTCGATATAAGTTAGTTTTTCATCAACCTCTATTTCTTCGAAAGGAATATGCACAGTCTTGTCTGCCAAACAATTCCTTAAATAAGATACGTGAAACGTGTTATGTATCTCATTCAATTCTTTAGGTTGCTTTAGTTGATAAGCTACTTTTCCGACTCGTTTATTGATCCTAAAAGGACCAATGAATCGTGGACTTCGCTTGCCACGTTTCTTGAATCGAAACAGAGCTTTCCAAGGAGATATTTTTAGCAAAACGTAATCTCCTTCTTGGAATTCTATTGGTCTACGTCTCTTATCTAGGTATGACTTTTGTCTATCCTGTGCAAATTTTAAACGTACCTTTATTAAGTCAAGCTTTTCGGCTGTAGCTTGAACAATTTCTTTACTGCCTAACTGCTTTTGACCAACTTCTCCCTAACGTTGGGTTCTACATCTCCTACCGTATATCATCTCGTATGGTGGCATATCAATGCTGGAGTGGTAGCTGTTATTATATGAGAATACTGCTAATGACAGATGATTATCCCAACTTCTATCGAAATCGATTATACAAACACGTAGCATATCCTCGAGAGTCTGTATCGTTCTCTCACTTTGACCGTCAACTTGAGGATGATATGACGTGCTGATTAATAATCTAGTTCCCATCTCTTCATGGAACTTCTTATAGAAACGTGAAGTGAAACGACTATCTCGATCAGAAACAATCAAGACTGGCACTCCATGTCTTGAAACTATCTCCTTAATGAATAAATAAACTAATTTCTCCAAAGAGTATGTCTCGCGTATTGCTAAGAAATTAGCACTCTTAGTTAGTCGATCTACAACCACCCAAATGATATCATAACCTCTAGCTGTCTTGGGCAGCTTAGATATGAAGTCCATAATAAGATGTTCCCACTTCCATTCCGGGATTTCTAATGGTTGTAAACTCCCATACGGCTTCTGATGTTTTGCTTTAACTTACAGACAAGTTAAGCATTTAGCTACATATTTCATGACATCAAATTTCATACCGGGCCACCAATAATCTTTGCGTAGATCTTGGTACATCTTTGTAGTACCCGGATGAAGGAGCTTCATCGAGAATCTTAAGACTAAACTCACCTGATCGTGGTATCCACGTACAAGCAAATCGAGTCTTGACTTTCTACTCATTTTCTTCCAGAATTTTCTCCTGATCTGCCATTCTTTCTTTCTTGACATTCTCACTTTTTAATGCTTCGATTTTTGCGTCTCGAAGCTGGCTCATAAAATCAAGAGTTATTATTAATTTATATGCTTTCATCCTAATAGGATGATGCACTTCCTTATGGCTCTGAGTATCGGCTACCACGTTAGCCTTTCCGGCATGAAACAGAATTTCACAGTCATAATCCTTTACCAGTTCCAACCACCTTCGCTGCCTCATGTCTAAATCTTTCTGGTCAAAGAATTATTTGAGACTTTTGTGGTCCGTGTAAATCGTACATTTTGTTCCGTATAAATAATGCCTCCAGATCTTTAGTGTGAACACCACCGCAGCTAATTCCAGATCATGGGTTGGATAGTTTGCTCCTGTGTCTTTAATTGTCGAGAGACATAGGCTATCAACTTTTCTCTTTGCATTAAGACACATCCTAATCCAAGTCTTGAGGCATCAGAATATACCACGAAATATTCCACTCCTTCTAGCAATGCCAGAACTGGAGCTTGCGTTAATCTCTCTTTCACTATATGGAATGCCTTCTCCTGTTCTGCATTCCATTCATACTTTGAATTCTTATGAGTCAGTTTATTCAATGGGGTGTCTAACTTGGAGAAGTCCTGGATGAATCTTCTGTAATAGCCAGCTAACCCCAAGAAACTTCTAACTTCTGACGGATTCTTGGTGGAGACAATTTCATTACAGCCTCTACCTTTGTTGGGTCCATCGAGATGCCTTCCGCATTTACAACATGTCCCAGAAATTGAACTTCTCTCAACCAGAATGCACATTTTGAGAATTTTGTGTATAATTTCTCTTTTCGTAAAGTAGTAAGAACTGCACACAAATGTCGTGCATGTTCCTCCACATTCCTTGAATAAATCAAGATATCATTAATAAATACAATGACAAACTTGTCTAACATTGGTCGGCATACTCTATTCATGAGATCCATGAAAACGAGATTCATGAAAACCGTCGGAGCATTCGTCACTCCAAAAGGCATCACTACAAATTCATAATGTCCGTAACGAGTTTTGAATGCCGTCTTAGGCACATCATCTTCTTGTACCTTGACTTGGTGATAACCGAATCTTAAGTAGATTTTGGAAAACCAACTCGATCCTTGCAATTGATCAAATAGATCATCAATTCAAGGTAAAGGATATCTATTCTTGATAGTCAACTTATTCAATTCTCGGTAGTCTATACACATTCTCATACTACCATCCTTCTTCTTCACGAATAAAACTGGTGCACCCTAAGGGGATACACTTTCACGTATAAATCCTTTATCTAACAACTCTTGCAGTTGTGACATTATTTCTTCATTTCTGTTATTGCTAAACGGTAAGGAGCCTTAGCCACCGGCTTAGCTTCAGGAATTAAATCGATTTTGAATTTGATCTCTCTCTCTCTCAGGTGGAGCACCTGGGATATCGTCTCGGAATACTTCTGGGAATTCGTTCACCACTGGAACTTGATCAAGTTCTTTCCCTTTCATTTTCACATTAGATACATAAGCTAAGAAGGCTTGGTGACCTTGCCTCACGTAGCTATTTATCTTAGCCATTGTACATAACGTAATCTGGTTCCGTCGTTCGCCATATATATTAACTTCCTTTCCTGTAGACGTCGTGAATCGCATGATCTTTTGATTGCATATAATCATCCATGCGAAGATAACTAGTACATTCCAATGATCACGTCGAATTCTTGCATCGGTATCATGATTAGTTCGACAGGATATTGTTTTCCTTCTATTTTTACATACAATATTATATTACACATATTTAGGGATTTTTCGCTCCGACCGGCCACGTACTCAGGAAGATTCATTCCACGTGCTTCTTTCCTGCAGTGATGGAAAATGTTTTTTACGTTAGCTTAGGTTAAGTAAGTACACTGCCTCGTTCATTTCATTATTTATTTTAGGTCTTTCTATCTCATAGACTTGGCACATATTCCAGGCCCTTCTGTCTATAGACTCGGCACCTTTCCAATCCCATTCATAAGGTCCTTCTACTCCATAGGCTCGACACCTTTTTAATTTAATTCACAGGGCTCGTCCGTCCCATAGACTTGGCACACTTTTTATATTTATCTAGAGGGCCCTTCCATCCCATAGACTCATCACCCTTTATAACCACGTAGGTTGTTTAATTAAGAGGCCCCTCCGCCCTATAGGCTTGGCACCTTGTTTCCCATTGGGCCCTTGAGTATCATTGACTCACAGATAGAAGCAATTGCTGCTTCACCATCATATGTTCATCATACTCCTCTCTCTTCTACTCCAATCACTATCCTGTGATGATTTTCCGAAGTCTAAGCACAATCATCACATACCGATTAGTAAAGGTACGTCACTCGCCTTTCCTCAGATGATCTGCATGAGCTTGCTGTGAGACCCGACATATCAGGTCAATATCCGTACTTATCGCAAATGCGTTTACATTTCTCATATATCCTGAACCACTAGAATTCATAAATTAGAACATTAAAGTCTAGTAATAGCCATCCATTGATTCATTTCATATTTTGGTGACTGATACGAATGTTGGTGACTAACCTAAATATCCAAATTAAGGTCCAAAGATCCATAATACATGAAATATATGTTTATACATTTAACTATATATTTTAAAGTCCACATTCCATAAAACAATTCGTGACGATGTAAATCGAAGGTTTCACCGTCTACCGCCAACCCTAAACGAAACTACATGCATTTAATCACATCTATAACTCATACAATACATGAATTAAGTGTTTTTCACTAAACTAGTCACAAACTAGTGAAAGTATGATTCTAATACCATTAAGAACGAAAACCGAATTAGATTGTCGTTTAAAATCCTAACCGAGATTTATATCACTAATAACCTAAGCATCTAGCACCAACTACCACCTAATCAACTAACTAACCAAACCACCTACTCACTAAACCATTCGGCCAAGAATGGCCTTGTGGGATCACTCCACAACCCAAATCCCTCATACACTTTATTATTTGGTGCTAGAGTGATATGCCCTAAATTATACTTGTTTTCATGCATAATAATCCTCATATTATGGTACTAATTGACTAATAACCTTCAAAATGATACTTAAAGCGTTTATATTTTACAATTGAAGGTTATTCGGTTTCCCAAGATAAACAGAGCAAAAACCAGCTTAAAACATGAAGAAATCAAGCTTTTGGAGGATCAAACCCGAGTATTGACCCCCAAGAAGTCAAACCAGGTCAACAGAAGTCAAAGCAGCAGCTAAAAGATGAAACTGGGGAGCAGTAGGGTAATGCACGGCTGTGCAATGCCATGCACGATCGTGCAAACCCTATCTTGCTCCCCAAGGACTTAGTACACTGCCAAATGTACCCTGTTTGATTCCCGAGGTGTTTGCACGCCCATGCAATCCAATGCACTTCCGTGCATTACTCATTTTGAAGCCTATAAATAGATGGCTTGGGTTCTTCATTACACACACCTCAATACACCATTCCAAATCTCAAGATAGAGAGAATAGTTCATTTCAAGTAATATTACAGTAGTAGTAGTGAGTAGAGGGGCTCTTCCTCCTTGTTCCACAATACGGGAGCCTACGAAACTCAGTGTTACGCTAGCTAGTATGGCCATTCGTGGCTAAACTTCTTGTATTGCTAGGGTGAAGATGAAGTTTGGTACATGTTAATGTTTGACGTATTAACCTATTGGTATGTTTATGTCTTTAATTATTCATCCTTATAACCACCATTTGGTGGGCTTTTATTATTGTCTAAATCCGTCTTTACATTTGTGAGTGTTCTTGATTTTGAAGCGTAAGATCGTAAAACCTTTTTAATCAAACTTCGCTTGAAACTTGTACGTCTTTATACAAATTGATAAGACAAGGCTTGGTCAAATTTATTAAGGTCGTACGTATTTATACGAACTTATTATGCGACCAATAATTGGTGAACTCATGTTGGGAACGGTACGTCTTTATACTAAGTCCCATTGTTACACCTCCTCCCGGTGAACAAAATATAATCACCTATTTAACTTTAATACAAAGCATTTACGTTCGATGTCTTAAACCAACCCGGAGATGAGCATTCGAAGGGTTGAGGGTAACTGTTATCTCTAACGGGAAGCACTACTATTTTAATTTAAAGATTTTAATTCGTGAATCAAATGTCGTGAGGACGAGGCTCTAGCGGTGACCCGGGTCACAAGTTTGTAATAGTCATATCACTGGATTAGTCAACTTAACATTATCACGTACCAAACGGATTCGAAGCCCAAAGCAATACTCTTCGTGACCTGATCATTTCCAAGATATTTACTTTCATGCTATTTACTTATCTGTTTGTTACATTTCTGTTACACACTTCACGCACGTTTTTACTTTTATGCTATTTACTTTATCGTCATTTACTTTTCTGTTATTTACTATTCTGTTTTATAAGCACACAAAATCCACTCATTAATTAATCCGGCTAAACGATAACAAAAGTTGAGTATTGGAACTCGACCGTGTCCATTGGTTCGATACTTGGTTCTTACCTAAACTATATTACGATGCGATAGATACAATTGCCTATTGTGTGTGTTTTAAGTTAAAGTAATTATCATTTTATAAATTTAAAACCTGATCTCGTGAAACCAATATCTCTGAATATTAGTATATTATTATATTAATATTTATACTTATCACACGAACACATCAAGTTTTTGGCGCCGTTGCCAGGGAGACGGTGATTTCAAGAAAAATTCGAGTTAACGGATTAGCCTTTTTAACCTTAACATTTTCTTTTGTGGTTTGTTTTCATTGTTCTTTACAACAACTTTCATGGATGACAACTACGAGAGTTTTTATGAAGGATATCAATACGACTATGAGTACCACTATTCGGAGGTTTGGTGTGAGATCTGTGGGGAATCCCACTACACTCAAGATTGTTATCACTATCAAGGGTATTCCACAAATTTTCACCAAACCTACTCGCAACCATATAAGGAAATCACACCGCCCCAAGAAATTCACCTAACTCTAGATTCCGACTCATGGACCCCAGGAAAAGTGTTTCATCATTTGAAAGAAATTAAGGTTCAAATCCTAAAGAACTTCCCAACTGAACAACAAGATGATCTCTTCAAAGTCCAAGAATCGGAAGTTATAGCTCCAACATCTCTAGTAGGATTAAGTGACTATAAGGAGCAAGAACCTTCCAGCTTCACAAGCATGGATCAGTCGGAACTGAGACCGGATGATTCAGAAAAAAAGGGTTACTGCAACTTTACAATCATTTCTTGACTTTTCTGAGAGGTTGGAAGCTAAAACATCAAAGGAGTTAGAGGAACGAATCTCTAAAGAAGAATTGATGGGAATCCTAAATATGGAAGCATAAGAAAGATGTATTGAACAGTCTGGAGTTCCTGTCACTTAAGAGACAACATCATATGAAGAACCAGATTGTGAGACCAACATCTAGGAGGAGATTATACAGAAGAATGTATCACCAACAAACAAATGACAATGGTGGCACCTCTTACTTGCAACAGTGATAGCTGGCCTGTGACTAAGCATATCAGTGAATCATTCCATGAATCACATATACCATAGGATAGGGCACATCATTCTGAGGACCACTTCTTATGGAAGAAGCAACGTTCATCTAACAAAAATTACGTGACAAAATTATCATAACGGGGTGACCGTCTCCTTCACTACATGGGTTTCTTGAAGTTTGGTCCAGGGAATTTCAAATGGTGGTGTCGCGATTTAATTACACCATTTTCTTTAGGTGCTCTTCTATACAACATTCTAAATTTGGTAGGTTTATAAAAACTTTCAAAATTTCAAATCGATCCATCCAAACTAAAATTAAAACTAAAAATATACTTTGAAAATATATAAATCAATGATTCACCCCTTTTAGCACTAAAACGTTAAAGGTATAAAAAGTAGAAAATTGGGGAAAATCTTTGAGTTATGAAATTAGGCCACTTAATGGGGGATTTTTGCTCAGACCACTGGGACAAACCGCCTATGGCATTTGGAACATGATCTGGCTCGTAGAAACCTTTTAGTCCCCTGGTCGGGGGCCCTCTAACTCCAAACGTAGCTCAAGTTATGACCGTTTCAAGTTTGAACTCTTTTTACCCTGTTTTCCTTTATCCAGCTGGTCCAGGATGGACTTCATTAATTCCTGGATCAACTTATCATCACATCATACGCATGGTTATCAAATGGGTTGGATGAACCCTTCCATATTATAAGCCACCCATTTGACTGATTATTCCACCACAGGCACTAAATTGGAAATTGATGAAGCACGTACGGATCTGACCAACGACCCTTAAATAAACATGGCGCTTCCGGGAGGCAACCCGATGATCATGAATAAATTGAGAAGTTGGTGCATACGGCAGAAAGGATAGACCTCATGTTTGGTTTTCCAAATATAAGTTTCTATTACTTTAGCCCTCAGGTATGCATTCTCGATACTAGGACCTTAGTAGCTTAACTACTACCTTTTATTTTCCTTGTCTGCTTTTTATGTTTTTCTTTGTGTGTCAGGTAGAATAACATCACCAGATAGTCTCTCTACTTCTTGAGGAGTCACACTCCATCTCTACAAGCAGGAAGCACATCAAATTTTGTACAATTCGATGAAGCCTTTGAAGCAACGTGTTAACAAGAAGCTGATAGGCACAGCCTGACAGCAGCAATAAGTTTTGGCCTTAGGTTATACACTGAATTGACCGGGGGAGTACCAGTTTCTTTTCCCTTACAAATGATAAGAGTGCCTCTGAGATTCAATCACCCCGGTTACCAAACCGTTTCGGACAAGATGGTTCATTTTATGATAAGAAATATGTCCGAGTTTCCTATGCCACAAGATAGAGTCAAGCTCTGTCACTTTGGTAAGCAAACAAGTAGCAACTGATGAGGTGGTTGTTGCCATGCTCAAATCAATCTGATAGGTGAAACTTCATGCATTTAAATTCCTGCATAACATTCCTTTACATGCATTTGTACATTGAGGGCAATACATAATTTTATGTGTGGGGTGGGGAATTAGAGATTCAGGACTACTTGTAACCTCAAAGCAGTAAAATTTTAACTCGTGATTTTCTACCCATTTGACTAAAACATTACAAAAACCTACCTTACGTAAAACTCAAAAAATTTTCAAAAAATTTTAACCCTAAAACCTAAAACCTCTTTGAGTTCGCACCTAATTAAATAAAATGAATACATGGCAAGTAGAAACAAATGGATATTATGCATAACAAATCGCTAGACCCTATCTCATCTGGTTCCATCATGTAGAATGATCTGAGCCTTTTCACGAGCATTATTATCATTATTTTTCGCATGCTCTTTCGTTTGGTATATTGAGAGTTTTGTCACAACCCCGGGCTACCCCTGCCCGGGCGTCGCGAGACAACGCTGGTATCTGAATGCGGTCCCATATATTTGGGCAGCGGAAGTCTTTGTTTTTACTTGATGCCTTTTTGTAATGAAATGTAATGTAAATAACCTCAAGGGTTAATTCTATACATTTGTCAAAACTTGGGATCCACGTCCCTTTTCATTTCATGATAATAGACATTCAAAAGTCTATTATATAATGTACATCTGCTGAATTAATTTACATAATACAAGCCATTTAAAATGTCTAGGATCTATGTCCGTTCCAACATTTGGTCTTGTATTAGTCTGCCACAGGGATTTAAATATGCCTAAAGATCTTGTCTTTACTGCACCACCCTGAATTTAATGATTTCTTTCACTACCTGTGAAAAACGTTTTGAAAATGAACATCAGCATAAAGCCGGTGAATCACATTTAACTGACACGAAAATGATTTCTAACATAAACCAAATTAAAGCCTTTAAGCACGTTTTTGTATGGTAAATCTACACATTCAGCAGTCTATTTCACCTGAAGTATATACCACCTACATACACTGGGTTAACTGCCATGGGGTCAACTGGCTGAGCGCTATGTCTCAGACTGATAGCCTATTCCCAGGGTGATGATGCTAAGAACCTTGTTCTTAGTCTTACATGATACTCAGGAACTCGTCCCTCGTATAATCTGCTAAGGAAACCCATCCTTAGTCTTATGATTTCCCATTACATGATCTGTACCCAGCCACGGACCGGACTTTCACCCGTCACATGTATACCATTTGATCAAATCTACGTATGCTTATGGCCTGAATGCTATCACGTAGATTACCCTTATGATTAAAGCATTTAATTTGTTTCATGCCGTTTTCGTAAATAAAATGGTTTTATCGTTTGAAAAGCGTTAAACGTGTTCACCTTGATTTTGATGGCTGGTAGGGTTGTAGGCTTCGGAATTTGAGCAGAACCTCGATACGTTTCTTCCTAGGGAAGACACGATTAACGAGAATATATATATGAGAGAATATATATATAATTGCGGCTATATATATGAATAGTTTTAACGATACCTACTTTGCGGGATTTGGACAGAACTACGGCTTGAGTTGGGTGTCGTAGGATTCTTGAACAGCGCTTCGGGACGTTGTGGAGTTTTGAGAGATTGGGTTTGTGTGAAACGAATGTTTGGAAACTGTACAGAATTTCAATCCCGTTGAAGGCCTTTTATAGGCTGATTTTCCAGTCCCTCGCGTACCGCGAGGCCGGCCAAGGAAATCCCTCGCGTACCGCGAGAGGATGAGGTGTCACGAACGGTGCTGAGTCAGCATGACACGTGGCGGCTGGTGGCAAGGGTGAATGACACGTGTTTTCTGGCCCTGACGCGTGTACTATTCCCTCGCGTACCGCGAGGCTTGGTTGGGAATCTTCTCGCGTACCGCGAGAAGGTGTAAATCTGGCGTATAAGCAGTCCCCTCGCGTACCGCGAGGTTTTGTCAAAATCTCCCTCGCGTACCGCGAGGGAGTGAAATTTTGAATTTTTCTTTTCTTTTTATTTTTGGGTGTTACATCCTCCCCTCCTTTAGAATAATCTCGTCCTCGAGATTCATTGAAAGAGATGTGGATACTTTTTGCGCATTTCTGACTCAAGTTCCCAAGTATATTCTGGGCCACGCCTGGAGTCCCATCTTATTTTGACTAATGCCAATTGCTTTCGTTTAAGCTTTTTGATTTGTCGGTCTTCAATTTGTAACGGGCGTTCGATGAATTTGAGCTTTTCATTTACTTCCACATCTTGTAAAGGCATAAGCAAGGATTCATCAGCTAAACACTTACGTAGGTTTGATACATGGAATACATCGTGTACTCCACCCATCTCTACTGGTAGTTCAAGCTGATAGGTAACAGGTCCGATTTGTTTAATGATTTTGAAAGGTCCAACAAAACGTGGACTTAACTTTCCTTTCTTTCCGAAACGAATAACACCTTTCCAAGGTGAAACTTTTAATAACACCTTGTCACCGATTTGAAATTCTAACGGCTTTCTTCGTTTATCTGCATAACTCTTTTGTTGATCTCTAGCCATTTTTAGACGTTCTCGTATTTGCAAGATTTTATCGGTAGTTTCTTGGACTATCTCTGGTCCTGATAGTTGATTTTCTCCGATATCTGACCAACATACAGGCGTTCGACATTTTCTTCCGTATAATGCTTCAAATGGTGCGGCTTGAATACTTGTGTGATAACTATTGTTGTAGGAAAATTCCATTAGAGGTAAATGATCATCCCAATTACCTCCAAAATCTATCACACAGGCTCGGAGCATATCTTCTAGGGTTTGTATAGTTCTTTCGCTCTGCCCATCAGTTTGTGGATGGTAAGCAGTACTAAGGTTCAATCGAGTTCCTAGAGCTGTTTGAAAACTTTGCCAGAATCGAGATGTGAAGCGACTATCTCTATCTGACACTATGGATAGAGGCACACCATGTAATGTTACAATTTCATTAACGTAAATTTGTGCCATTTTGTCCATACTCATGGTGTCTTTAATAGGTAGAAAGTGAGCTGATTTGGTTAAACGGTCAATGATAACCCAGATTGCATTATTTCCACGAGTGGTTCGAGGAAGTTTTGTAATAAAGTCCATAGTTATCAGTTCCCATTTCCAAACTGGTAATTCTAACTGTTGCAATAATCCAGCTGGCTTTTGGTGTTCGGCTTTGACTTTGGAACAAGTCAAACATTTTGCTATGTAGATAGCAATGTTCTTTTTCATACCAATCCACCAGTAACTTTCTTTGAGGTTCTTGTACATTTTATCACTTCCTGGGTGCATGGTGTATTTGGACTTGTGTGCTTCTTCGAGGATTCGCTCTCGAAGATCACCTGTAACTGGTACCCAAATACGTTTATTCATGCGAAGGATATTATCTTCTCCTTTGATCAGTAAATCAAGCATTCCTTTCATTCCTTCTTTTTCAAAGTTACCTTCCTTCAAAGCTAACTCTTGTGCCTCTTTTAACTGACTTACAAGATCAATTTGTAGTTCAAGTCTGAGAGAACGTACTCTCTTTGGCTTGACGTTTTCTTTTCGGCTCAAGGCATCTGCTACTACATTTGCCTTTCCTTCATGATAACAAATTTTACAATCATAATCATTCAGGATTTCCATCCATCTTCTTTGTCTCATATTTAACTCTTTCTGGCTAAATATGTACTTGAGACTTTTATGATCAGTGTAGATTGTGAACTTAACCCCATAGAGATAGTGTCGCCATAATTTCAAAGCAAAGATTATAGCGCCCAACTCTAGATCGTGGGTTGAGTAGTTTTTCTCATGAATTTTCAACTGACGAGATGCATAAGCAATGACTTTCTTGCGTTGCATTAATACGCAACCTAAACCAGTATGTGAGGCGTCGCAGTAAACGACGAAGTCTTCAATACCATCTGGTAAAGATAGAATAGGTGCGTTTGTCAGTTTTTGTTTCAAAGTTTCAAAAGATTCAGATTGTTTGGGTCCCCATTCGTATTTTACAGATTTCCGAGTTAGGGATGTGAGTGGGATTGCTATACGAGAAAAATTTTGAATGAACCGGCGGTAATATCCCGCTAATCCCAGAAAACTACGAATTTCGGTGGGTGACTTGGGAATTTCCCATTTGGATATAGCTTCGATTTTGGAAGGATCTACTTGAATTCCGTTCACGTTGATGACATGACCAAGAAATTGTACTTCCGTTAACCAAAATTCGCATTTGGAAAACTTAGCATATAATTTCTCTTTTCGAAGAAGTTCAAGTATGGTTCGAAGATGAGTTTCGTGTTCAACTTGGGTTTTGGAATAAATAAGTATGTCATCAATAAAAACTATGACAAACTTATCCAAGTAAGGTTTGCAGACACGATTCATCATGTCCATGAATGCGGCAGGAGCATTTGTAAGTCCAAATGGCATAACTGTGAACTCGAAATGTCCATACCGTGTTCGAAATGCAGTTTTCGAGATATCGTTATCATGCACTTTCAACTGATGATAACCTGAACGAAGATCGATCTTTGAAAAATGACAAGCTCCTTGGAGTTGATCGAATAAATCGTCAATCCTTGGGAGTGGGTATCGGTTTTTAATGGTAACTTTATTTAATTCCCGATAATCAATACACATGCGCATTGATCCGTCTTTCTTCTTAACAAAGAGAATTGGAGCTCCCCAGGGTGAAGAACTTGGTTGGATAAAACCTTTCTCAAGAAGTTCATCCAATTGTTTCTTGAGTTCTGCCATTTCTGTGGGTGCCAGTCTGTACGGGGATTTGGCAATTGGAGTTGCACCAGGTACAAGGTTGATTCGAAATTCCACTTCTCGTTCTGGTGGTAATCCAGGCAATTCTTCAGGAAAAACATCTGGAAATTCAGATACTACATGTACTGATTCTATCTTCTTCTCCTTTTCCAAGGCAGTAATTGATACCAGACATGCCAGATATCCTTTTCTTAAGCACTTGGTTGCTTTAAGTATGGAGATTATCTGGATAGGTTTTGTGGGTTTATCACCTTGGATAGTTAGAGTTTTGTTTGTTGGTGTAACGAGTTTTACAACTTGTTGATTACAAAGGATTTCGGCTTGGTTATTGGATAACCAATCCATCCCCAAAACAATGTCAAAGCCAGTTATTGACATTGGTAACAATTGTACTGGGATAGTGAAACCAGCCAATGTAATGTAACAATTGTTCAGTGATTGGGATATTTTTATCAAATCACCGTTCGCTGTTTCTACTTCATATGTTTCAGCTAAGGAACTTAATGGTTCGTTTAATAGATTACAGAAATTATAATCTATAAAACTCCGGTTCGCACCTGAGTCAAATAAGACCTTAGCATAAACATTATTAAGAAGAAATGTACCGGTAATTACGTCCGGCGTTCTCTCAGCTTGATTAGCATTCATGACAAATGCTCGTACGGTCTTTTTGTTTTCTGGAGTGATCTTGGCTCCTGATCCTCCAGCTCTTCCGGTCCTTGCAAACTTAGGGCAATTAGTGCTGATGTGCCCCAGCTCTCCACAACTAAAACAAGTTATCATTCCCTTTCTCTTGAAGCAATTCTCAGTAGTGTGACCTGAGACCTTGCAATGATTACAGAATGGAGTTTCAAAAACACACTTTCCACTATGCCTGCGTCCGCACGTTTTGCATGATGGATTGTTAAATGGTAACCCCTTTTGCCCAAAGTTCTTGCTAAATCTTTTGGCCTCGGGTTTTGATTTTATAGAGGATTCGACTTTCTTCTTTTCCTCTATATTTCTGATTAGTCCAGCCGTCATGGTACCGGTCAATTCTACGGTGGACTCAATGGTTTTTGGTGAGACAACCTTCACCAAATCACGGATCTCTGGAACTAAGCCATAAATATATCGAGTTATGAGAACTGATTCAGGTTTAGCCAGGTGAGGTGCCAATCGAGCATATTCAAAGAATTTGGTGGTGTACTCTCGATCGTTGGTACCCACCATTCGGTGCTCCAGAAATTTTCTTTCAGCTTGTTCTTTTTCAGTCTTGGGGCAAAATTTCTTTTTCACCTTTGCCCGAAATTCTTTCCAATCCATGGCATTTGCCTTTCTTCTTCCTTTGGCAGAAATGATTGAATTCCACCATTCCAATGCTTCATTTTTAAAGGAGTTTGAAGCATACAGCACTTGATCTTTCATAGCACACTTGCTAATTGCTATAACTGACTCCATCTTCTCTAACCAGTGAAGAGTAGCAATACCGCCTTCGGTGCCCTTAAATTCATAAGGTTTACAGTCCTGAAAGGTTTTATAAGAACACCCTTTGTGTCTATACCTTTTTGTTTCATTCTCTTCTTCTTCAGAGTCTTCACTGCTTAAATTTAAGGATTCTTCAGATCCAGAATACTTATTGCTTGATGTTCTGGACCTTTTCGAGGTTTGAGTTCTACGAGAGCTTGCTACTTGCTCTGTGTTGGTTTTCGGAGGGTTTTCTGTTCTTTTTGAATGAGAGGTTACATAGCTTGGAGTTTTGATGTTCTCTTGTACTTTCTTTATTATGTCAGGAAGTATTTCTCTTATACTTTGTTTAACCAGTTGTTGCAATTCTGGTTGTTGAGTAGCTATTTCAGGATTATTATTAATTTCTTTTCCTTTTTCCTTGGTAATGTAGGTAGCTGGACCGCTATTGTTATTTTGTTGAGACATCTAAGAATACAAGACAAGAATTTGGGTCAAAATTTGAAGTTTATTATCGCTTAAACTTCATCTATTTGTTACAAATACAGAAATATAGATATGCATCTATATCACTTAAAGTTAGCTAATTATACAAATACTATCATTAACTTTAATCGAGAAGCACATCTCCCAAATCTTGATAGAATCTCCCCAGGGTCTCGGTCATAGCACCCTTCTGGATCAACTGATCTGCCACCCATTGTTCTGCGTACTTCCTGTCTTCCTGGGCTAGTTCGTAGTCAAATATAGTTTGTTCGTTTTTAACTACGACTTGTCTGGTGAAGTACAGTTCAGCACGTAGATTGTTAGCCTCTCTAAGAGCACGATCGAGGTGTTCATCAATTGATTTTGGCAGTTCATCATGGTATCCATAACAAGGAGGTGGTTCCCTGTGTCCCATCCTAAGATCGTGATATGCTGAGTTAACAGACCACACGACTTTTCCGTCGGTTGCATACTGACGTCCATCGGAGGGATCTACATAGAAGAAAGGTTCCTTGAAAACGGGATGTTCTGGAATAGGGTCAAAGAAATACTTTCCACCACTGCCTTCACAAACGGCAGCCTTGTCGGATTCAGAAATCGAATGTGGAGTTTCTTCACTTGGACTGGGTGGATGTTCTTGAATTGTTCCGGTAGGGTATACTATGTCTAACGATTGAGGTAGTGGCATAGATGTCATAACAGGACGTAAAGATTCTCTTGAATCTTCCATTTCCACTGAATACTCTGATTCTTCTCTCAGAGGTTCAAGCCTTGCTTGAGTCTGCTCCACTTGTTCTGCGACCATTCTGTTCCAATTCTCCGGGGTCGGCAGGTAGTGGATATAATCGTCATATCTTGGTACTACTTGATTAGATGATTCTCCAGGGAAGTAGTTTGGGTAATTATAAGGATAATAGTATGGATCTGACATCCTGAAATTTATTGGTTATGTTAAAGGCATCTTCCTACCGTTCGTTTAGTAGGCACAACTATTGGTTAAAGCTAAGATACAATCATATAAGTATCTAGTTTTGCTAAAACCCTTGAATGTGGCTCTGATACCAACCTGTCACAACCCCGGGCTACCCCTGCCCGGGCGTCGCGAGACAACGCTGGTATCTGAATGCGGTCCCATATATTTGGGCAGCGGAAGTCTTTGTTTTTACTTGATGCCTTTTTGTAATGAAATGTAATGTAAATAACCTCAAGGGTTAATTCTATACATTTGTCAAAACTTGGGATCCACGTCCCTTTTCATTTCATGATAATAGACATTCAAAAGTCTATTATATAATGTACATCTGCTGAATTAATTTACATAATACAAGCCATTTAAAATGTCTAGGATCTATGTCCGTTCCAACATTTGGTCTTGTATTAGTCTGCCACAGGGATTTAAATATGCCTAAAGATCTTGTCTTTACTGCACCACCCTGAATTTAATGATTTCTTTCACTACCTGTGAAAAACGTTTTGAAAATGAACATCAGCATAAAGCCGGTGAATCACATTTAACTGACACGAAAATGATTTCTAACATAAACCAAATTAAAGCCTTTAAGCACGTTTTTGTATGGTAAATCTACACATTCAGCAGTCTATTTCACCTGAAGTATATACCACCTACATACACTGGGTTAACTGCCATGGGGTCAACTGGCTGAGCGCTATGTCTCAGACTGATAGCCTATTCCCAGGGTGATGATGCTAAGAACCTTGTTCTTAGTCTTACATGATACTCAGGAACTCGTCCCTCGTATAATCTGCTAAGGAAACCCATCCTTAGTCTTATGATTTCCCATTACATGATCTGTACCCAGCCACGGACCGGACTTTCACCCGTCACATGTATACCATTTGATCAAATCTACGTATGCTTATGGCCTGAATGCTATCACGTAGATTACCCTTATGATTAAAGCATTTAATTTGTTTCATGCCGTTTTCGTAAATAAAATGGTTTTATCGTTTGAAAAGCGTTAAACGTGTTCACCTTGATTTTGATGGCTGGTAGGGTTGTAGGCTTCGAAATTTGAGCAGAACCTCGATACGTTTCTTCCTAGGGAAGACACGATTAACGAGAATATATATATGAGAGAATATATATATAATTGCGGCTATATATATGAATAGTTTTAACGATACCTACTTTGCGGGATTTGGACAGAACTACGGCTTGAGTTGGGTGTCGTAGGATTCTTGAACAGCGCTTCGGGACGTTGTGGAGTTTTGAGAGATCGGGTTTGTGTGAAACGAATGTTTGGAAACTGTACAGAATTTCAATCCCGTTGAAGGCCTTTTATAGGCTGATTTTCCAGTCCCTCGCGTACCGCGAGGCCGGCCAAGGAAATCCCTCGCGTACCGCGAGAGGATGAGGTGTCACGAACGGTGCTGAGTCAGCATGACACGTGGCGGCTGGTGGCAAGGGTGAATGACACGTGTTTTCTGGCCCTGACGCGTGTACTATTCCCTCGCGTACCGCGAGGCTTGGTTGGGAATCTTCTCGCGTACCGCGAGAAGGTGTAAATCTGGCGTATAAGCAGTCCCCTCGCGTACCGCGAGGTTTTGTCAAAATCTCCCTCGCGTACCGCGAGGGAGTGAAATTTTGAATTTTTCTTTTCTTTTTATTTTTGGGTGTTACAAGTTTATTCGATCGGATTCAATGCATAATTAGAACTTCTGTGACTTATACATATCAAGGCCATGAACTAGTAGAAGTATGAAAGTGATTGAGGCACCTAGGACTTTACTACCCTTATATATTGTCCTTAAACCCAAAAATCCTAAAAATATAATCCGCCTAGATAACCCTTTGAGCCTTAGCCTTTTCTTTTCTACTACCCACATTTATCACCCAACCAGCTTTTCGTAAGCACCGGTTATTGGCTAATTGTCTTCGAAATGGAAAAATTATCCCATGTCGTTATTTCAAGTTTATTACCAATGAGGCAATTTTGGAAAGAATCTGTTTTACTCAAAAGAATTGAAATATACAAGAAAGTGGATGTATTAGGAAGAAACAGTCGAACTATCTGTAAGGAATTTATGGAAATATTATTTCAAGGAAATTGAGAAAAAAGAATTATGGAAGAATTTGTCTTGATACAAAAAGAAAAGGAAAAAAGAGAAAGAGGAGAAAAGAAAAAGAAAGAGAGAAGTTGGTCTTTTACCGGATAGACCTTAAAGAGCTAGATATGCATTCTTTTGATTTCAATTTGCTTTATTGTATTCATTTCGCAAAGCCTGAATAAGACCTAAAAGATACGGAAAATGTGTGAAGTGTGGCAACTGGAGCCATGACGAAAAGTGTAGCAAGAACCAAACTTATTCCCAAAATTAGTATACGCATCTGAACAAAGTAGGAGCTGTTAGGCTACAAGCCGAAAGAACCATACGAAAAGGCAGTAATGTGTACTACGTAGTGAGGGAAGAGTTGGAATTGATCAAAGATCTTGGTCTTGGCAATCTGACCATAAACGAGCCCTCAAATTAGTTATACCCTCATGATCTGAGTACTGTAGAGGGACACACTAGTATTTTTCCATATTAAGCCATGAAGCCGTAGCTGTGTGTTTCACGATAACTGTAGCCCTACAAACCCTTTAAATCCCTAAAAATCCAAAAAGATTTTCATTTTCACCCTTTATTTTTTATTTTACAACCATTGTAAAGTTCTCTTGATTCATGCATGCTACTTAGTTAGTTGGTGGAGACTTGATCTGCATATAAGCTTATGACCATTGCATAATTCGATTCGAACTTGAGTGTACCACTTAACTTACATTATCTATACATATATAACCCTAGAGTTGAGTGAACATTATGAGGAGTGAAAGTTTATGCATAATTAAATTTCTAGTAGGCTTGCCGTGGATTTCACCATCCTAAAGATAGAAAAGAACAAAAATAGAATAAGCAGTTCAAGAGTTATCGTGGAGTTTCCAACTACTTGGAGCTCCATCACCTTTGTAATGTTTTTAGTTATGGGTATGATCATGCATGAGTTTGCTTGAGGACAAGCAAAATTCAAGTGTGGGGTATTATGATATGCCCTAAATTATACATGTTTTGCATGCATAATAATCCCCATATTATGATACTAATTGACTAATAACCTTGCAAATGATACTTAAAGCGGTTATATTTTACAATTGCAGGTTATTCGGTGTCCCAAGATAACAGAGCAAAAACCAGTTTAAAACATGAAGAAATCAAGCATTTGGAGGACCAAACCCGAGCATTGACCCCAAGAAGTCAAACCAGGTCAACTTAAGGCAAACCAGCAGCTACAAGACGAAATTGGGAGAGTTAGGACAATGCACGGCCGTTCAATGCCATGCACGACCGTGCAAACCCTATCTTGCTCCCCAAGGACTTAGTACACTGCCAAATGTACCCTGTTTGATTCCCGAGGTGTTTGCACGCCCGTGCAATCCAATGCACGGCCGTGCATTGCTCATTTTGAGGCCTATAAATAGATAGCTTGGGTTCTTCACTCCACACACCTCAATACACCATTCTATACCTCAAGATAGAGAGAATAGTTTGTTTCTAGCAATATTAGAGTAGTAGTAATGATTAGAGGGGCTCTTCCTCCTTGTTCCACAATAGGGGAACCTATGAAACTCAGTGTTACGCTAGCTAGTATAGCCATTCGTGGCTAAACTTCTTGTATTGCTAGGGTGAAGATGAAGTTTGGTGCATGTTAATGTTTGATTTTAAAGCGTAAGATCATAAAACCCTTTTAATCAAACTTCTTTTGAAACTTGTACGTCTTTTTACAAGCAGAGATAGATAAGCCAAGGTTTGGTCAACATTATTAAGGTCGTACGTCTTTATACGAACTTATTATGTGACAAGAATTGGTGAACTCATGTTGGGAATGGTACGTCTTTATACTCGGTCACATTGTTACACCGCCTCCAGGTGAACAAAATATAATCACCTATTTAACTTTAATACAAAGCATTTACGTTCGATGTCTTAAACCAACCCGGAGATGACCATTCGAAGGGTTGAGGGTAACTGTTGTCCCTAGCAGGAGATACTACTATTTTAATTTAAAGATTTTAATTCGTGAATCAAATGTCGTGAGGTCGTAGCGGGGACCCGGGTCATAAGTTTATAGTAGTCATATCACCGGATTAGTCAACTTAACATTATCACGTACCAAACGGATTCGAAGCCCAAAGCAATACTCTTCGTGACCAGATCATTTCCAAGATATTTACTTTCCTGCTATTTACTATTATGTTCGTTACATTTATGTTACACACTTCACGCACGTTTTTACTTTTATGCTATTTAATTTACCGTTATTTACTTTTCTGTCATTTACTATTTTGTTTCACAAGCACACAAAACCCACTCACTAAATAATCAGGCTAAACGATAACAAAAGTTGAGTATTGGAACTCGACCGTGTCCATTGGTTCGATACTTGGTTCTTACCTAAACTATATTACGCTGCGATAGGTACACTTGCCTATTGTGTGTGTTTTAAGTTAAAGTAATTATCATTCTATAAATTTAAAACCTGATCTCGTGAAACTAATATCTCTGAATATTAGTATATTATTATATTAATATTTACACTTCTCACACGAACACATTACCCTCGTCAGGGCATTCGACATACCTCATGTCACACCCCCGCTAAAGCGGAAACACGAGAATGTAACGAAAACTGGATATCGCGAACACATAGTGCACTTTAGAGAAAATATAAATTACACATCATTCAAATGTCTAAGATGTTTAAGTAATTAAAATGAGTACAAGTTGAAGTTCTCAATTAAATAGTCCTAGCATGCTTACTATATGCGAAGATCTTCTAAGGTACTCTTATTGCCGCAATGCGTTCACTGGCTTGATTATTTCTTTCATGAAAAACATGCTAAAAAGTGTCAATTCGCAGGTTTGCGACTCGAACAATTATTTGTAAATAATACGTTTATTATACAACTGCAATCAAGTAATAAATGCAATTTACATGGGGCCATAACCAAACCTATTGACCTTGCATTGCCCTGATGCTAATGCCTTATCACAAAACATTAGTGCACGATGAAAATAAGCATTCATTTAATCAGTATAACATGTTAGACTTCGATAGTACTATCTATATTAATCCACTAGCTCGATCCATGAGTTAATTGGTTATAGGGTCATAGGGACTTAAGTGATAATCTTCCACACGTAATGTACACTGTGTGTTAGATGCAAAGTATAAAATAAACGGGTTTCTAGAATAACAGAATGTAAAATATGTAAAATGAAAACGGGGCTACGAATACTCACCTCGAGTCTTGAGTAGTGTGATAATAGAATAGAATCGTACTGGAACGTCCTACTTGGATGCTATAATAAATAAATACTACTTGAGTTCATAGGAGTTAATTGTATGCATGAACATTGGTGATGGACGCAGGCTCGTGAAAGACTCATGTACTTATTTTTTGGGTTTCTATACCGGTTAATGATTTAATAGATGTGTTAACATTGTTTGTGTTTCTTAAAAAGTTAAACATCATAAATGTATTAACTATATACCTCTTTTTTTTGTATCAAGATATGGGTCTAATTATACAAGTTATTTAGATTAAAACATCCACTGCGCCAAAAGTGACCTACGGCCACACTTTTTTCAAAAAACGCCCTGCCACACTTGCAATTAAATGTATGGTTGAAGGTCACTAATCACATTTTAAAACCTTCTATTCTACTTTTGGCCACACATTTTATTTATTCATGTGATCAATGTATAACAGTTCAAAACCTTTAGCCACACTTTAAGAAAAAACTTTGACATTTAGCAGCCACACTATAAAAGTGTGGCGAAATATGATTTACGGCGACAGTATTTGTTTGTTTTTTTGATACATGTGACCAAACACACATCTATTAACCACACTTTACGAAAAAACTGTGACATTTGGTAGCCACACTAGAAAAGTGTGGCCAAATGTGATCTACGACCCCAGTATTTGTTTCATGTGACTAAAAACACATCTATTTGCCACACTTTAAGAAAAAACTATGACATTTAGAAACCACACTAGAAAAGTGTGGCCAAATGTGATTTACGACAACATTTTTTGTTTCATGTGACAAAAAAACACATCTATTAGCCACACTAGAAAAGTGTGACCAAATGTGACCAACTGTCATATTGGTATTTATTTGAATTTATGTGTGGCTATAAGTGATAAATAGTCACGGTAAAACATTTTAAGTGTGGCTAAAAGTAATATATGGACACGGTTAAAGTTTTTATGTGTGTCTAAAGGTAATGATGAATGATCATAATTTCCACTTCTCCCCGCCACCTGAATCAGAAGAGTAAAAGTCGCACACATTAATTACACTAAAGTTCGTGCTTAAAAATGACGATCTCCAAATTAAAAACCTAAACTTCTTGCTTAATTAATTTCGTCAAAATTATGGCGGCATAGAGAATATGATCAGTTGATGCTCCTGCAGCTGACTACAATGTGATGTACGGTGGTGAGTATATATCTTCTTTTCTTTAAAAATTCAACAATTTTGGTTTTTTTTAAGCTAATGTGTCAAATGTTTTGAAATTTTAGGCGACAATCAGACGTTGTTGTTCTCTTTTAAAATCCATCACAGGGGCTGACAGTATTACGAAGGCCGTGTGACCTACCTTGACTACGTCGACATTGACGTATTGACTGTTGACCAGTTTAGAGAAATGTTCTCTGCCATGATTGGGTGTTTGTCAAATTTAATATTTGACAGGTACTCCATTCACTATATGAACACAAAACTGACACTGTACTATGGACTGGTTCCATTCTATGATGAATGGGATATAAGGGCTTTGGCACTTTACGTGAAGGCATTTGATGAAATATCCTTATACCTGCAGATGATGGAGGAGTCCAACTTATATACTTCATGTGATTGTCTAGGATGCTACTTGACGCTTGCTATAAGTGATGATGGGTACCCATGTTCTATGTGCGGAGGCCTGAAGCTTGCTGCAAGTGATGATAGGATATGGTAATCTGATGAGGATTTGATTTCGGATGCTAGGCCATGATAGTTTGATGAAAAAAATATATTTTTTGGACAATGTATTCATGTTAATATATTTATATGTATATATATAGTTGCCATTTAAATGGAAATTCTTTTGGTGATATTGTGTATTGTTCAGTAATCTAAATATTTGGTTGATGCTAATAATTAATGATGATTGTATTCATTCCATATATGTTGATGTTAGGCAATATGTACTTTGTCTGCTCATAATGAGAAGTTGTTGCAGTTGAATTTAAATTATCTTTTGGATGCTCGTTTTTGGTGTTATGATATTATGTTACTATTATTGTCAATAAACATGTTATGTTACCAAATTTGGAAACAATATGTATTAAGGTTGGGTCTCTTATCCATCTTTGGTCACATGGGTCATGTTTATGTCAAGTGGGTCATGTTTTGGACAAATGGGTCAGCAGGATGATTAGTTATGGTCAAATGGGTCATATTGTAGGTTTAATGGGTGTAGGTGTAAACTAGTCATCTGTGCATATTAAATATGAGTCAGGTTGTAGGTTTAATGCATTGTGTATAGGTTTGATGGTGGTTAGATCATCTATGTAGGTTTGGTCAAGCAAGGGTAAAATGGTCATTTGATTTTAAAATGGACAGTTGAGACTTTAATGTCTGCATAAATGAGTCCTTATATATATTGTTTGAATTCCACACAGAAAGAGCTGAGGTAATTGTTTAGCTATATTTGGCTAAAAAAGGATATATATATATATGTGTGTGTGTTTGTGTGTGTGTGAATATTGGTGATGGCATTTAGTTTGGAAAGGGTTTTATGAAGGCCTGAGACACACAGATGGCTTTATTAGTCAACACAGATGGGTTGAGTGATTAAGCCATCTGTGTCAGTTGTAGGATCTGATAAAATCCTTTCCAAAACTCAATCTCATGGTCATCCAACAAACAAATGGATCAAAAGCTACCATCTTTAAAGTATGACCAAGTTGATAATGTTTTGTAGGAAAAACATGTTGAAAAAGAGGTTGTGCAAGAAACAAAACCGGCTGTTGAAAAGGATGATGAACAAGCAGCAGAAGCCGAGTACCATGATCCACACGAAAGACTATGATCCTGAAAAGGCTTGGATTTACGACAACTATCATAATCCTGACGAAGGCAAGCATGATTCAGACTCAGACTGGTCAAACGATGACTGTCATTGGAAATAATTTTGGTTATTTGGTTTCAACATTACACTTCATGTATGAACTTAACATACCTGCATTAGTAGCCATACTTTTGTTGAAATCTGAGTGCATGTTTGTGTTTTTCCAAATTGGTCAAATAGTAAATTCAATATGCAGCGTAAGTAATATGTTAAATATTTCACAAAACAAACAAGATGATAAAGGATGTTGTCATCACAGATTTCATCACTTCGAATTAAAAGTACAAAGTGGTGACTGGTGACATCATATGTGAACATTCTATTTATACATTAGTGACATCTAACTAGGCTAACAAACTGTTGGTTTTGGGAGAATTGCTGGTGAACAACCTCACCAATAGTTTCCCACACCATGTCTTCTGGGCAGCTCTTTCTTTAATCTTAAACCTCAGTTCTTGTAACCAACAGTTCTAGCCAGATGTTCTATAAAAACAACAGTTCTTGTACATATTCTTCACTACATAAAAATACAAACAAAATGACCAACATAATGACAGGGTTCAATCGGCATCACGTAAAACTATACCATTACAGTCGGTTCTAAAATAATTATTGCGGGACTCGTTACCCAGGTCAAGTGGATCTACAGGTGGCAATATATTATCATTGTGAGGAAAAGTCAGAGTACTAAATTCCTCAACGACAACGTCATACGAATCTCTATAATTTCTTGGAGGTGTCAAAAGGACAATATGCATTTTTTTTTATCCAGCACGTCTTTAACATAAAACACTTGTCGTGCTTGTGAGACCATTATAAACGGATCATCCTTTTGGCTTAGTCTGTTAAGTTCAACCAACGTGTAACCAAGACTATCTTGTTTGACCCCATTTCTATTATCAACCTAGTCGCACATGAAAAGAAGAATTTTTTTAATATGGTAATCTAGTACCCATATCTCTCGTAAAACCCCATAGTAAAAATTTTGTCCAAAGGTTACTAATTCTTTAGAAATGTGCATGTCAGTTGTCTCTAAACCAACCCCACTGTTCTGGTGAACTCTACTGTGACACCCGACATTTCAGGTCAATATCCGTACACATTATGAACGAGTTTACATTACAATAAACGAGTTTACATTATAATTATTTTTGTGATTTATTTAATTTCACAAACAAGGACATTAAGGTCTAACAAAGACCGTACATGGTCTCACTTTAAATTTTTGGTAATTCTGGGAGTTACCGGTGCACATACCAGTATAAACCGAATTTAATTACCAATTGAAACTTTAAATAATAATAAAACTAATAATTAACACTCAAATCATTTTTGACTTTCTCGGCCGAAGCCAGAGAAAACCCACACCTCGACCCATACCACACCTGAGAAAACTCAGATTAACCATACTCACAACAATCACTTTTCTCATAATTCCTTTCATCACTCTCATTTTCATACGGCAAACGTTTCCATTCTCTTTGAATTCGAAGTCAAGTTTCAAGGTGAAATTCACTTTATTTTGGTATTTGAAGAAGGATTTCAAGTGTTTTAAAGAAAATTCTGCAAAAGAGTCAAGACCATTCTCTGTTTCTCTCATCATCTTCATCACTGTTTTAAAGGTAAAAACTCGATATTTTTCATATTATGTTCTTTAAAACCGTAGCTAAACTTACAACTTATTTAAACGCAAGTAAGATAACAAGTAAAGTGTGTCAAATGCAAATTTTAAAACATAAATATGCAGGACGAATTCTGTCAAAACAGAAGTCCAGTAATCGAAACTAGAAGTTTCGATACCAGTTAACTCAATCGAAACTAGGAGTTTCGATACCTGTTGGTCAATCGAAACTAGGAGTTTCGATACCTTTTACTCAATCGAAACTAGGTGGTTTCGATAACAACTATTCAATCGAAACTAGGTTGTTTCGACACCAAACTACACAATCGAAACTAGGTAGTTTTGACATCAGTTAACTCCACCGAAACTAGGTAGTTTCGATAACTACTCAATCAAAACTAAGTAGTTTCGATACTCAATTGCCCATCGAAACTAGGTAGTTTCGACACCTGTACAACAGTCCCAGTTGGGCAGTAACTCAAAACTATTTTATAACAAAACATGTGTTGGAAAACTAAAACGATATTTAAACAAACACAATCAGATTTACAAGGTCGGTGAACAATTTACAATTAAGATGTTGGTCTTAACAACAATTTACCCTTGGTATCTAGGGTACAAATAGTCAAGGTTGACTACAACAAGTATTATTACAAGTATATACACAAACTCAAGGTGAGTTTCACGGCCCCTTTCTTTTTACTGTTTTCTAATATTTGGGGGAAGAACATACTTCAACTATTTTATGGGATAACGAGAGAATAAGACACGACTTTTATGTTTACATGGGATGAGAACAACACATTGGAGGCCGCGAAAGTCCCCTGGAACAACATAGTAACCATTAACTGTAGCCTAGGGTCCTATGAATAGTACTATGGAGAGTGACGTCTCCCGGTCATGGTTAGTCGCGCTAACCACAATCTGGAGGATTTATGGCCGCATAGAACTGAATAACAAAATTAGGGGCGTGTACAATTGTCAAGGTTTGGTTACGCCTCATGTATGAACATATTATTTGTATTCCTAGCTAGTTTACAAATGGGTCAACAATTCTTATTCTGTTTATCACATACAACTGAAACTATTTACGAACAATTGAATTTTACAAAGAACTATTTGATTAAACCTGTGAACTCACCAACCTCGTGTTGACGATTTTAAGTATGTTTTTCAGGTAACTGAACGTGATTTCAAGGTTAGCAATGTAGATTACATGCATGCACGATGGATACCACTCAAGGAAGATTTCCCCTGTATAACTCATTAAATTGAGTCATATTTGTGAAATCTTAACTTTTTGTAACCTCGGATTACATTTTTGTAAAGTAAAACTTTAAATTTGTTTATGTATCCATGTATCATGTATGTGTTTGCGGTAATCATATGCTTTGGAAACCATGAACGTTGCGCCTCGCGTTTCCGCCTTGGCGTGGTGTGACAGAACTGGTATCAGAGCCATTGATTATAGTGAACTAGGAATCTAAATTGGAACCTAGTCTATAATCTAAATGACTCACTAAAACGTTTTCATTGCATAAGCATTTCATAACCAATCAACATGTCATATGGATATTGTAGTCACAAGCATGTCGTCACATTCATATTCTGATCCCGTCTCTGACACTGAATCAAAGGAGGAACTTTCCGCCTCACGTCCCAAAAATCAAGTACAAACCCGTAGCTCCACACCACCTAAAGTCGCCTTGGGAAAACCGCCTATCGTCTACCGAAAGAAAAGCGGAGGACCAGTTAAGGTGCAAAGTGCTAGGAAGAAGGTTCGACTTCCACGCAAAAGGAATCTAGCAGCCCGTGACCCAGAAGACTTGGAGGCCGGTGAAGAACCACCTAGGCAAAGACCCTGCTACCACCCTACTGTGGGAACTATCCGTTGGATGCCCCGTACTCTGGCCCGTTGGAGGGAGATGGAGAGCATCCCATCTACCTTTGAGCTCGGAGAGTCTTCCAACTCTCCAACACCCCTACCCCACACTGGGGAAGCCATAGAGCTCACTGTGCCTACTTTGGTAGCTCGTGTTCGTACGCACGAGGAGCGTCTTGATGATCTCCTAGACGATATTCGAACACAGGGGGATGCAGCCATGCGCTTATGTTAAGGGCTCGGATCTCGAGTTCAGACTCTGGAGGACCACACCCGAGACATACAGGGTGCCACAAACTATCTAGAGTTGAGAGCTGACATGGACTGGCAGTTCACTATCACGGTCCGAGACATGGTGGAGGCGCTGGAAGAAAGGACCTTGGCTACAGAATTTGTGGCGAGAGCTAGTTTTATCATGGCAGGACTTGTCATGATGATTGGATTGTACTCTCACTTCTTCTTTTAAACCTATTATGGGCGGGTTGTGCCCATAGTACATTAAGTAGTTTAAAACTTTAGTACTGATGAGGTCATGTGAACCCATCTCTTTTGTATCCTTGTCCTTTGGAACAATGTACTATGAATGTTTTGACTATGTATGTAATGGTTTATGTTGTGATACTGGTTGTTTACATTTGATGTTGTTGTATCCTTATGTCATGCGCTATCATTATTGTCATATAATGTTGTTTCTTTTTAATTGATATGTTAGAAAGAACGTCATGGCGCCTAAGCGTAGGACAACCCGTAACACTACTGGTGACAACAACGAGGCGATTTCCCCAAACGTGGAACAACTTATAGCACAACGAGTAGCTGCTGCTATGCAACAATATGAGGCGAATCGAAATAGGGGAGGAAGAAACGGCAGTGGTACCGGAGGAGGAGGTGCAGGAGGAAGCGGTACAGTTGGAGGTTCTGGAGGTAATAGAATAAATAAGCCATAACATATAGTCATGATCCGAATTAATGACGTTATGACATGTAATTCTACAGATGCTCCAATTAGGAAGTGCTCCTACAAGACCTTTCTATCTTGCAAACCCCGTAACTTCAATGGCACCGAGGGTGCAGTTGGACTAATGAGATGGATAGAAAAGATGGAATCGGTGATTGATATTAGTGAATGCACCGCTGACTGCATGGTGAAGTATTCTACATGCTCACTCACTGATAAAGCTTTAACTTGGTGGAATTCACAAGTAAAGACTTTGGGAAGGCATACAGCATATGAGTTGTCATGGGAAGACCTAAAAGCCATGATGATTGAGGAGTACTGTCCTCGAAATGAGTTGCAAAAGATCGAATCTGAAATGTGGAATTTACAAATGATAAGAGATGATGTTGCTGGCTACACTGACCGATTCAATGAGTTAGCAATCTTGGTTCCACACATGGTCACCCCGGAATACAAGAAAGTTGAAAGATACTTGTGGGGTCTCGCACCTCAAATCCGAAGTCTGGTGACTTCCTCAAATCCTATGGATGCCAAGAGCGCCATAACTCTAGCTTTCAAGCTAAGGGATAATGCTGTACGTGATGGTTTGTTTGAGAAGAAGGAGACCGAAGAAGGAAAATTTGGGGAAAAGAGGAAATGGTTTGGAAAACCAATTAATCAAAACAAGAATCAAATTTACAAGAGACCTGAAACTATGAAAGCCTTTGTCGCCAACACTGTGGGACAAAATGTATATCTTGGAACATTACCGAGGTGTGACAAGTGTGGATATCATCACAGCGAAAAGTGTATCCAATGTGGGAAGTGTAAAAAGTATGGGCACCTAGCCCATAACTGTAGGAGCAATACGAACCCTAACAAGATAAATCAAGTAGCAGGAAAAGTCAACCCAGGAACAGAAAGGATGAATCAAGGATGCTTTGAGTGTGGAGATCCAAAGCACTTCAGAAAAGACTGTCCAAAGTTGAAGAACCGAAACGACAATCAGGCCCGTGGAAGAGCATTCGTGATGGGGGCCGGTGACGCACGACAAGATCCAAACATTGTCACTGGTACGTTCCCGATAAATAATCACTATGCCTCTATACTTTTCGATACAGGTGCTGATTTGTGTTTTGTGTCAAATGACTTTAAGTCCCTACTCGGTATTAAGCCCAGCAAACTAGAACAAAAGTATACAATTGAATTAGCGAACGGAAAATTAATTAATACCGGAGAGGTCATTCAAGGTTGTACCCTATGTCTTAAAAACCACACATTTAGTATAGATCTGTTACCTGTTAACTTAGGAAGCTTTGACGTTGTTATTGGCATGGATTGGTTGTCAAAGAATCATGCCGAGATTGTTTGTTTTGAGAAGATTGTCCAAATCCCACTCCCAAACGGAGAAGTTCTTTCGATTCAAGGTGAGAAGAGTGGAGTAGCGTTAAGGATGATAAACTGCATGAAAACTCGTAAGTACCTACGTAAAGGCTATTGCGTATTCCTGGCTCACGTCGTCGAGAAGAAACACGAGGAACGTCGACTTGAGAATATACCAATCGTTAAGGAATATCCTGAAGTTTTTCCTGAAGACTTACCTGGTTTACCACCACCGAGGCAAGTCGAATTTCGAATCGATTTGGTACCAGGAGCCGCCCCGGTTGCGCGATCACCATATCGATTAGCACCTTCTGAAATGCAGGAATTATCAAATCAACTTCAAGAGTTGCTTGATAAAGGTTTCATAAGACCGAGTTTCTCACCCTGGGGAGCTCCGGTCCTATTCGTAAAGAAAAAGGATGGAACCTTTAGGATGTGTATTGATTACCGAGAATTAAACAAGCTTACAATCAAAAACCGATACCCACTTCCTCGAATAGACGATTTGTTCGATCAACTACAAGGTTCTAGCTTCTATTCTAAAATCGATCTACGTTCGGGGTATCATCAACTAAGAATCCAAGAAGAAGATGTACCAAAGACAGCGTTTAGGACTCGTTATGGCCACTACGAATTCCTAGTTATGCCGTTTGGTTTGACAAACGCACCAGCTGTTTTCATGGATCTCATGAACCGAGTGTGCAAGCCATACTTGGATAAATTCATGATAGTGTTTATTGATGACATATTAATATATTCACGAACCAAGGAGGATCATGAACATCACCTGAAATTAATCTTGAAACTACTCAGCAACGAGAAACTTTACGCTAAATTCTCGAAGTGTGAGTTTTGGATCCGAGAAGTGCATTTCCTTGGACATGTCATCAACAAGGAAGGAATTCACGTTGATCCATCAAAAATTGAAGCAATCAAAAACTGGGAAGCACCAAAGACTCCGACAGAAGTACGTCAATTTTTGGGTTTGGCCAGTTATTACAGACGATTCATCGAGAATTTTTCGAAAATAGCCTTGCCTTTAACCACATTAACCCAAAAAGAAAAGAAGTATGATTGGAGTGACAAGCAAGAGTCAGCTTTCCAATTACTGAAACAGAAGCTGTGTAGTGCGCCAATCTTATCCCTTCCTGAGGGAATCGACAATTTTGTCGTATACTGCGATGCATCACACCAAGGACTTGGTTGTGTGTTAATGCAAAGAGACAAAGTCATCGCATATGCCTCACGACAACTAAAAGTGCACGAAAAGAATTATACGACCCACGACTTGGAATTAGGTGCAGTTGTGTTTGCGCTCAAGATTTGGAGACATTATCTTTACGGTACAAGATGCACTATCTTTACTGATCACAAGAGTCTTCAACATATCTTCGATCAAAAGGAACTTAACATGAGACAACGTCGTTGGGTAGAATTACTAAACGACTATGATTGTGATATCTCCCGGAAAAGCCAATGTCGTAGCAGACGCCTTAAGTCGCTAAGAACAAGTTAAAACTCTTCGTATTCGTGCCCTAGGATTGACAATTCATACAAATCTTACTACTCAAATCCGAATGGCCCAGCATGAGGCACTTAAAGAAAAGAACATCCGAAGTGAAGCACTACGTGGAATGATCAAACAATTGGAGCCTAAGTCCGATGATACATTTTACTTCATGAACAGAATCTGGGTGCCGAGTAACGGTAACTTACGAATGTTGGTTATGGACGAAGCCCACAAGTCCAGGTACTCCATTCACCCGGGTTCAGATAAAATGTATAAAGATCAAAAAGAATTATATTGGTGGCCCAATATGAAAGGAGATATTGCCACATATGTCAGTAAATGCTTAACGTGTTCAAAAGTAAAAGCCGAACATCAGAAACCGTCTGGTTTGTTACAACAACCTGAAATTCCCCAATGGAAATGGGAACAGATTTCTATGGATTTCATCACGAAATTACCCAGGACGTCTAGTGGTTATGATACCATATGGGTAATTGTCGACCGATTAACGAAATCTGCTCACTTTCTGCCAATGAAATAAACTGACAAGACAGAGAAACTTACAAGACTCTATGTTAAAGAAATTGTGGCAAGACACGGAGTGCCAATTTCTATTATCTCTGATAGAGACAGCAGATTCGTGTCCAGAATCTGGAAATCATTACAAGAAACAATGGGCACACGTCTTGACATGAGCACGGCATATCACCCACAAACAGATGGTCAAAGCGAAAGGACCATTCAGACATTAGAAGATATGCTCTGTGCATGTGTAATTGATTTCGGAGGAAATTGGGATACTCATTTACCATTAGCTGAGTTTTCCTACAATAACAGCTACCACACGAGCATTAAGGCAGCTCCGTTTGAAGCTCTAGATGGTCGTAAATGCCGCTCACCGCTATGTTGGGCGGAAGTTGGTGAAAAATATTTGACAGGCCCTGAGATTGTCCAGGAAACCACTGATAAGATCTTCAAAATTAAGGACCGTCTGAAAGCGGCCCGGGATAGACAAAAGAGCTACGCTGATAACAGACGAAAACCATTAGAATTTCAAATTGGTGACCGAGTAATGTTAAAAGTCTCACCATGGAAAGGCGTTGCAAGGTTTGGTAACCGTGGTAAGCTCAATCCTAGATACGTTGGACCATTTGAAATACTGGCTAGGGTTGGCCCTGTAGCCTACAAACTCAAGCTACCACAGGAACTAAGCAACGTACACAATACATTTCATGTGTCAAATCTCAAAAAGTGTCTATCAGACGAGACTTTGATCATACCGCCCGATGAAATTCACATTGACGATAAACTTCATTTCATCGAGCAACCAATTGAGATATCAGATTGGAAGGTTCAAAAGCTGAGACGTAGTCGGATCAAACTGGTTAAAGTACGTTGGAACTCAAAGCGTGGTCCTGAGTATACATGGGAACGAGAGGACCAAATGAAAACAAAATACCCCTCCTTGTTTAAGGATGCACCAGTTCAAGATGACACGAATTGAATTTCGGGACGAAATTCTTTTAACAAGGGGAGAATGTGATACCCGACATTTCAGGTCAATATCCATACACATTATGAACGAGTTTACATTAAAATAAACGAGTTTACATTATAATTATTTTTGTGATTTATTTAATTTCACAAACAAGGACATTAAGGTCTAACAAAGACCGTACATGGTCTCACTTTAAATTTTTGGTAATTCTGGGAGTTACCGGTGCACATACCAGTATAAACCGAATTTAATTACCAATTGAAACTTTAAATAATAATAAAACTAATAATTAACACTCAAATCATTTTTGACTTTCTCGGCCGAAGCCAGAGAAAACCCACACCTCGACCCATACCACACCTGAGAAAACTCAGATTAACCATACTCACAACAATCACTTTTCTCATAATTCCTTTCATCACTCTCATTTTCATACGGCAAACGTTTCCATTCTCTTTGAATTCGAAGTCAAGTTTCAAGGTGAAATTCACTTTATTTTGGTATTTGAAGAAGGATTTCAAGTGTTTTAAAGAAAATTCTGCAAAAGAGTCAAGACCATTCTCTGTTTCTCTCATCATCTTCATCACTGTTTTAAAGGTAAAAACTCGATATTTTTCATATTATGTTCTTTAAAACCGTAGCTAAACTTACAACTTATTTAAACGCAAGTAAGATAACAAGTAAAGTGTGTCAAATGCAAATTTTAAAACATAAATATGCAGGACGAATTCTGTCAAAACAGAAGTCCAGTAATCGAAACTAGAAGTTTCGATACCAGTTAACTCAATCGAAACTAGGAGTTTCGATACCTGTTGGTCAATCGAAACTAGGAGTTTCGATACCTTTTACTCAATCGAAACTAGGTGGTTTCGATAACAACTATTCAATCGAAACTAGGTTGTTTCGACACCAAACTACACAATCGAAACTAGGTAGTTTCGACATCAGTTAACTCCACCGAAACTAGGTAGTTTCGATAACTACTCAATCGAAACTAAGTAGTTTCGATACTCAATTGCCCATCGAAACTAGGTAGTTTCGACACCTGTACAACAGTCCCAGTTGGGCAGTAACTCAAAACTATTTTATAACAAAACATGTGTTGGAAAACTAAAACGATATTTAAACAAACACAATCAGATTTACAAGGTCGGTGAACAATTTACAATTAAGATGTTGGTCTTAACAACAATTTACCCTTGGTATCTAGGGTACAAATAGTCAAGGTTGACTACAACAAGTATTATTACAAGTATATACACAAACTCAAGGTGAGTTTCACGGCCCCTTTCTTTTTACTGTTTTCTAATATTTGGGGGAAGAACATACTTCAACTATTTTATGGGATAACGAGAGAATAAGACACGACTTTTATGTTTACATGGGATGAGAACAACACATTGGAGGCCGCGAAAGTCCCCTGGAACAACATAGTAACCATTAACTGTAGCCTAGGGTCCTATGAATAGTACTATGGAGAGTGACGTCTCCCGATCATGGTTAGTCGCGCTAACCACAATCTGGAGGATTTATGGCCGCATAGAACTGAATAACAAAATTAGGGGCGTGTACAATTGTCAAGGTTTGGTTACGCCTCATGTATGAACATATTATTTGTATTCCTAGCTAGTTTACAAATGGGTCAACAATTCTTATTCTGTTTATCACATACAACTGAAACTATTTACGAACAATTGAATTTTACAAAGAACTATTTGATTAAACCTGTGAACTCACCAACCTCGTGTTGACGATTTTAAGTATGTTTTTCAGGTAACTGAACGTGATTTCAAGATTAGCAATGTAGATTACATGCATACACGATGGATACTACTCAAGGAGGATTTCCCCTGTATAACTCATTAAATTGAGTCATATTTGTGAAATCTTAACTTTTTGTAACCTCAGATTACATTTTTGTAATGTAAAACTTTAAATTTGTTTATGTATCCATGTATCATGTATATGTTTGCGGTAATCATATGCTTTGGAAACCATGAACGTTGCGCCTCGCGTTTCCGCCTTGGCGGGGTGTGACATCTACCGTCACGAGCTTTTGTACGAAATGTATAGCCATTGATGTCATATGCCTCGTATTTCAATACGTCGCTGTGTGCTCCATGTGAAATCCACTTTACTGTTTCTGATATACTTTCTAGGGAGACCGCTGACTCTTCGACCTGAATTTCATTACAAGGATGAGATTCACCTAGCGTGTACAAACTACAACAGAGAAAAAACAAAGATTATATATGCTGAAATTTAATTTACCTTGTTGCGTAACCAGTTACCAAACTTTAAGCTATGCTCTTTCTCTAGCCATGCTTGTCGTTTACCACCATGTTGGTTTTTCGAAAAGGTCATGTGTTGTCTGAAAGTACATAAATGAGTATCATATTTGATAAATCCTAATGCGAAATGAAAAAAAAAACAAAAAAAAACAAACATGTTACTAATACTTACTCGATATACGGCAGAACATCAGGCGTATTTTGCAATACATTGAAATGTGCTTTGAAGAAGAGTGCTGGAGAAACTTGATATGGTTTACCGGCTGACAAAGGATTTCCCTCCTAGTATCATTATCATTATGCTTATCATCAGGAATACCAATAGTCTTGATGCTTTTTTGGTATTTGCTGAAAAACTCAATTGTTTCTTTTGCAATATTCTCATCAGCAATGCATCCTTCTGGATAAGTTTTGTTTCACACATGCCCTTTTATAACCTTCATACACCTTTCAAAGGGATACATCCATCGAAATCATATTGGCCCACACAATTTTATCTCCCTAACAAGGTGCACAGTTTAATGAACCATAACATCAAAAAATGATGGAGGAAAGTATTTCTCGAGCATGTACAGTGTCACACATTGCTCTTCCTGCAGCTTATCAAGTTCTTCTACCTTGATTTCTTTGCTACATATTGACTTGAAAAAAAAACAAAGGCTGATTATAGCATATCTTGTTGGTTCTGGCATGGTAGATCGTATTGCAATGGGCAAAAACTGTTGCATAAGCATATGCTAATCATGTGAAAAAAAACAACTCTAGTTTTAACCCAAAATGCACCATATCCAATCGTGCAGACAATCCATCTTTTGTCTTTCCCGGAACATTTAGTAACGTTCCGACAATACTCTCAGGCACATTCTTTTCAATATGCATGAAATCAATACAATGTTGGACACAATTATATCACCAACACCTAAGCCGTAGAAACCATATGTTGAATTTCTTCTAATAGGTCGGTTCTTGGTGTCCGGAAGATGTTTTTCTTTTTCTCTTATTTCCAGTTGAAGTTTATAGGATTTCTAATTCCTTACCCTTTCCCCATATATTCTTAACGTATTTAACCTCGTTGAATATTTCTTCCCCTGTCATAGGCTCTTCAGCAGTTCTCAACTCTTGTTTTTCGTTGAACGCCTTTGTTTGCTTTGTGAAATGGTGGTCATGTGGTAGATATCTCCTGTGACCAGCATAACTCTACTTGACTGAGTTAGGAAGTCTAGCACAATCAGTTTCTTTTTGACACACTACACAACCACTGAATCCACTGTAAGGGCAACCACATAGTGTACCAAGAGCAGGGTAGTCATTAATCATCCATAAAACAACTTCTCGTACTATAAACTTTTCCTGTGGATAGGCATCATATGTTTCAACTCCTTGTTCAAATAAGAGTTCTAGATCGTCAATCAAAGGATCCAAAAACACATCAATATCGTTTGCCGACGTTCTCGATATTAATAACGAAAGCATGATGAACTTTCTTTTCAAACACAACCAAGGTGGAAGGTTGTAAATGACAATTAAAACAGGCCAGACACTGTGATTTCTATTGCTTCTATTTACATCCACCCCATCAGTGGAAATGTCAAGCCAAAGATTTCTTTGATCGTTAGCAATTTCAGGAAATTTGTCATCTATGGCTTTCCATGCGGGCGAATCAGACGGGTAGCATAAAACACCGGGTTTATTGGAACTGGTGGCATGCCATCTTAAATCTTCTACTGTGCTCTTCGCTTGAAAGAGTCGTTTAAATCGTGGAATAATGGGAAAGTACCACAATACCTTTGCAGGAATATTTTCGTACATTATTTTAGTCTTCTCATCCACCTTCCAACTTGACTTCCCACATGTTGGACATACTGTCAAGTCCTAGTACTCCTTCTTGTAAAGAATGCAGTCGTCGATACATGCATGTATCTTTGTGTATCATGAACCCATTGCCTTCATTATCTTTTTGGCCTCATATGTATTGTTCACCATTTCGTTACCTTCGGGTAGCATATTTTTCAACATAACTAAAAGTTCAGTAAAGAACTTATCCGATACTCCATGCTTACTCTTCAAGTTGAGTAGTTGAACTAGTGCAGATAACTTTTTGAACTTAGGACATCCTTCATACTTTTCATGGTCATCTATGTAGTTCTTGAAACTTTTCATGGTCATCTATGAAATTGTCTTCTGTAGCTTTTACCATTTCTAATATTTCATAGGCATCTGTTGGAATTTCTGTGTCAACAAAGTCCGTATGATCATCAATCACTATTTTTGTTGGCTCGTCTTTTTCGCTATGTTTAATCCACCTTGTATAATTTGGATCGATTCCCTTCATGAACAAGTGAAGCTCTACATTGTCCACAGGAAGAGAGTAGTGATTTAAACAATTCACACATGGAAATGGAATTTTTGTTATTTGTTTATCACATTTTAGTGAGTCCATCTTGAAATTACGAATTGCATAATCTAAAAATGCCTCAACTCCAGCAAAAATATGGTTTTCTGGTTCTGTCGGTTAACATCCAAGACTTATCCATCTCAATTCCAAGAACTGCATCGAGATTAATACTAATTAATCACAATATTATGAGATTAACATCAAGGGGCCATTCAATAAATAAATATATATATATATATATATATATTATACACCAACATCAATTGGGAACCCCAAAGTCAAAAACAATTAACATAACTCATGATTAACATCAATTTGAAGAAGACTAATGACATCATGATGGTTAGTTCAAACCAGCTTCTTATTAAGATTAATTAATCAAATATATTATATGACTAATCACATATTAAATAAGACTAATTAATCACAAGATTAATAGAACTCATAACATCTATGACATTAAAGACCAAAAGTAACTTGATGAGAAGTCGATTAGAGCTTCAATAACTACACTGGCAGCTTAGGGTTTGGTGAGATGGCATTTAATGATTGACGAAAACCCAAATCGATTACCTTCAATAACTTAGCAGCTTAGGGTTTGGTGAGACGGCAACTAACTTGGCAGTCGATTAGCTGACAGATTTTGAAATGCGGGATGGAATGGAGAAATTAAATGGCTTCAATAATAATCATTTATAATTTGAAAAAAATGAAATTTTAAGAACCCGCGAGTTTTCGTGTTAATTCTATTTAAATAAACAAATAGTAACATTTTTTTAATAAAAAAAAGTACAATATTGACGAGGGAAATAGACCTTTGTACTACATTTTTCTATATATTTACATTCTCAACAAAAATTACCACAAATATTGACCAGTTAAATAGAAGAACACTCAACAAAAAAATGGAGGTACTTGCAAACATTGATGCTATGATCAACACAGTGACCCGTGAGACAAAAGAACAAAGCCAACTACTAGAAGATCTCCTTGCCCAACCACCAACGGTGACCTGATATGAGTATGGAGCTCTGCTCCTTGGAAAAGTCGAGCTAAGCAAAGCCATTCTTGAGAAACTGAACAAGCTCAAGACAGAAGTTCTCCAAAGTGGGTTGAGATTGCAAGAGGGGGTTGACCATGAAGTTATGAAGACAGAAGTTCTGGAGATCGTTATTAAGTTTTAGTTTTTGGTTGTTAATTTTTAGTTTTTGGTTGTTAATTAAGTTTTTGGTACTTTGATCATGATCTTTGTTTGGTTGTAAGTTTTATTTTTTGGTAATGAAAGGTTTAATGTAATTAAATGATTAATGGTATTGCAATATGTACCAAACTGTTGGATATCGATTAAGTGTATTAAATGGAGACTTATTTTATTTATATTTCTATTTCTATGACTAGTCATATCTTCCATTAGCCACGATTACCCCATTCTATCAAAATGAGAAAAGAAAAGAACTTAATTATCCAATTCATTGCAAAATTTTATCGTTTGATTCTAAATATTCTTTCATAATTTGCACCACCAGATCGTTGGAATGGATAGCCCTTTGAAATTTTGCAAAACAATGAACAGATGTTAAATTGCCAACAAAATATAAAACATATTTTTGTGGTGACGGTTTTTTTTAGTTTTTTTTTTTTTGTATTTTGTTACAAGCTGATGTAAATGGTTAATTTTGATAGATGTATGTTATGCATGTATGGATCAGGTTTTTAACATCAGTTTGTTTTTTTAGTCAAAAAACCTCATATGGTTTTTTGTTACATGATGTAAATGGTTTTTTTTTTGTCAAAAATAGAGTAATGCCGGTTTGGTTTAGCTACTAGCACCTATCTCAATGGAGTAATGATGGTTTAGGTGCCATTATTACCAATTCTTAACTTTTCAATGTAAAACTGAAACGACTGGCATTAACCACTGTTCTAACCAGCTTCTCAAACTGAAATGACTGTTGGTTTACCAATTATTATAACCATTTCTTAACTTTTCAATTATAAATAACCATATTTCACTTGAAGCAACCACCATTCTATCCAGCATTCTTGTATTCTCCCATACTCCCATACATAATTAAAATAGCTACTTTTGGAGGTTTGGTCAGAGATTTCTTTGAAATGTCTCTACCAGAGATCATAACAGAGGTTGATGCTGCCATAAACACGGTCAGGAGGGCGATACAAGAAAATCAACAACTGCTTGATGATCTTCTGAAGCAACCACCCACTCCAGCACGCTACAGGTATGGCACACTGCTGCTTGAACAACTCTACGCCAATAAAGCCACACTTGGGAAGCTCAAAAACTTGACGGTGGAACTGTTAGAAAGGCAGATTGAGCTTGGAAGAACTATGGCCTTAAGGTTTGGTCAGTGAGGTTGCTAAAGCTTTGGTTGTGACAGTTTTTTGGTGAAGCTGAAGGTTTTTTGGTTTATAAAGCTTTGATTGTAAAGTTTTTTTGGTACTTGTTGATGTAATCATGGATCATTTATAATGAAATCTTTTAGTTGGATCAAAATATTGTTTTCCATATTTATTACAAATCTTACAAGGCCTAAAATTATTATAAATTAACAATCCCTATTACAAGCCCTAAATAAACAACACCAATTACAAGCCCTAAAAAAACAAACAGGTAATAAAGAGTTTAATTTGCAATCTCTTTTTTAGTTCAGTCCTTGAAGTTTCACTCATTGCGAGTTGATTCTATAATTTCATTTTTTGCCCTCAGCAAGCCAGAATGAAGTCCGTACATCTCTTACACACCAAAGGATCAAACCACTTAAAATAGCCACATTTTGATGATCCCAGTTTCAAATATAGAGAGTGAGTTTTAGGTCAAGAGACGACAAGAATTCCATTTTCAATAACACTTACCTCAGACGCACAAGTGTAGAAACCCCGACCTGGATTTTTTGAAGTCCATGATGTTCTTAGCATCGCTTCTTGACCACAAGAAAAATAAACATGGTCATGATGACCATGAGATCGATTGCTTCTGCTACTGGATGTGGAAGATTCCATGGCGATCTTGACTTAGGGTTTTTATTTGCGATTGACGACGAAGATATTCAAAGAATAAATGCTAAATTCTTTCAACTATAATTTATGACACATGCCTTGTAGAAGTCACGTGTAAAACAACAGAAAAGTTTAACGTTTATTTTAGTTTAATAAAATAAACTAAAATATGATGATAATGATGGTATATAACCCATATATGATGATGATGATAATTATGGTATATAACCCATATATGATGATGATGATGTATAACCCATATGATGATGATGGTGATGATGATGTATAACCCATATGATGATGATAATGTATAACTCATATAATGATGATGATGGTATAAACCCATATATGATGATGATGATGTATAACCCATATAATGACGATAATGACGGTTAATAACCCATATATGATGATGATGATAATGATGGTATATAACCCATATATGATTATGATGATGATGATGTATAACCCATATGTTGATGATGATGATGATAATGATAACCCATATGATGATGACGATAACCCATATGAGGATGATGATGAAGCTGATGATGATGATCATGATGACCCATATGATGATCATGATGACGATGATAACCAATAAGCCTTGTAATGCGATAACCCATGGCACCCATAACTCAACCAAATCCACAACCAGTGTGACCCCTATAAGTCTTATGGGTCATACAGGCGGTCATGGGTGATATGGGATATGCCATGTTAACCCCTGACCCATATGTCGTGTAATGCCATAACCCGTGCCACCTTTACTCACAACGGTGTGACCCACCCCTACAAGGCATATTGGTCATATGGTTCATGGGTGATATGGTTTATGACATTATAACCCATGACTCATGGTCATATGGGTCCTGGGTGGTATAGGGTATGACATTATAACACATGACCCATGGTCATATGACCATATAGGTTATGAGTGATATTTAGTAATGTTTTTATGTGTTTTATATATGTAATGATGATGATGATGATAACAACCCATAAGATGATGATGATAAACCACATGAGGATAATGATGATAACCCATAAGCCTTGTAATGCATTAACCCATATCAACCATAACTCACAACCAATAACCCACGACCAGTGTGACCCCTATAAGGCTTTTATATGGGTCATATGGGCCATGGGTCATGAAGATATGGGATATGACATTTTAACCCATGACCCATAAGCCGTGTAATGCCATAACCTATGTCACCCTGACTCACAACCTGTGTGACCCCTAAAAGGCTTATTGACTCACAACCTGTGTGACCCCTCAGAGGATATAATGATGGTGCTGATTAGGACGACCCATATGTTGATGATGATAAGCTGTTTCACCCATAACTCACAACCAATAACTAACTACCAGTGTGACCCCTATAAGGCTTATATATGGGTCATACGGTCCATGGGACATGGGTGATATAGGATATGACATTTTAACCCATAAGACGTGTAATGCCATAACCCATGTCACCCTGACCTGACTCACAACCAGTGTGACCCCTACAAGGCTTATTGGTCATATGGGTCATGAGTGATGTTAAGTAATGTTTTTATGCGGTTTATGTAATCTTTTAATTTTAATTTATGTTTTGGTTTTTAGGGGTTAATTATATATGTGGTTTATGTAAAAAAAATTTAATTTATGCAATGTTTTAAGTAGGTTTATTATAAACTTAATTAGATTTTTGTTTTTTTACCAATATATTTTAGAAACCATAATTAGTTTTTGGTTTAAAAATTCTCCAAAACTACATGGCGGGATCTTAAACAAAATCAGCGATAAAATTTTAAGAAAAATGTTGAAACTTCATTTAGGTCACCAAATCAGCGGTAAAATTTTGAAGAAAATTCCCCAAAACTACGTGCCCCAATTCGATTTCAAGCCCGTCCTCTTCCACTCCGATTTCAAATCCGTCCCCTTCCACTCCGATTTCAAATCCGAGCTTTTGTATTTCCGATCTCAAATCTGATTTCAATAATCTGAAACTCATGGACGGTGAAGATGATCAATTAAACGACAATGGATATAACTATTCATCAGATGACTATGAAATCGATGGTCATCACAACGACGAATTACGGGTTACCAAGCTAGGTGAATCACAAGTCAATGAAGATATGAATCTGGATCTCAGTTTAGCTACAACGAACACAACTAAGAGGGGGTTGACCAGGTTACCAAAGTTACGTGCAGCATATACAAACTCTAGTGGAAGAAAACATAAAGTTTCGTTTGATGAACTGTGTAGGTTAACTGGGGAATATAGATAAGAATTTCCAAGTTATTTGGGAGACCTGGTAAGGAAAAACGTTGGATTAAGGTTTCTAGCATGGAAGGCGGTGCCAAAAGAAGTAAAGGATAAGCTGTGGGAAGAATTAGCGGTTAATCTACTTCTTTTAAGTTTTAATTATAAATATGCATTTTTACAGTTTCATTTCTGTGTGACTAATTAACTGAAGAAACTCATGGTAATCAGGTATGAATCAATATCTCATATTATCTCAATATATAGTAAGTTAATACAATAACATATTTTGTGGCCTAAAGCGAACATTAAAACTGAGGCCTTCTGTTAAACTTTTGTAAATATAAAAAAATAAAATAAATGTAATTTAGTTGCGAATAATGTTGACATAAAAGTTATGAAATTATCATTTCTCTCTGAAAACACAAAAGTTGAGAATACAAATTAAATTAGTTTTTCAAGTTTTGAGGTCCTAAAGCGGTTGCTTTATTTGCTTGTACCTATCTATACAAGGTAATTAATACTAACAAACTAGCCTATATATTGTAGAAATATTATGAGATTGATGCATGTCGTAGGCATTTTGTGATGAATAAGCTTGGCCGTTGTTACCATTTAGCCACACTTATTGGGACAAAATGCTTGATCACATCACCCTTTTGCCACAGTTTTATTAAATAAGTGTGGCTAAAACAAACTTTTTAGTAAATTTATGTGGCCGTTGCGACCCGTTAGCCACACTTAAAGAAACGTCATGTGGCCGTTGCTACCCTTTAGCCACACTTAATGTAGGGAATGCATGATTTCTGCAAGAAATGCTGATACCCTTTAGCCACACTTTTAAGTTGCTACGGCCACTAAAAAGTGTGTGTGGCCGGATAATACCTACTATGACTCGAGCTTTGGTCACACTTGAGTTGGAAAAAAAAGTGTGGCGAAAGGCCTACGGTCACACGTTTTTTGTGTGGTCGTAGGCCATTTTTGACGCAAAGATGATTTCCTTGTTAGAACGTTAAATAAATACTTTATTTTCAACAACGAACGTATGAAACGACTAAAATATGACGTAAAAAATATGACGTTTTTACGTAAATATATCCTCTTTCGTATATATTAAAAAGTCATGTATAATTTAGTTTTATATTAAAACTCAAATCGTCAATAAATGAAGCTTTTTCATCGAAAAATAAATAATGCGACGTTTTCCGTCGTAACTAGATTAAAATACTTTGGGAAACGTTTTATTTTTCGAAATCATTCTAGTATTAACATATGATACATACTTAATATTTCTAGTAGAAAAATAATAACATTTATGAACAAACGAGTATACATGAACTATATATTTTTATACTTTTACGTATATGCATGTATAGTTAACCGGTCTCTTTCGTTGCTTCGTTTTGATCTTTGAAACTTACATTTTATCCAACTAGGTTATATACTTACTCATTCTTGACACATGACCTGTGTTTATGTTCATTGGAATATATAAGTTTCTAAAATAAGTGTTACTAGTTCCGAGTGTTAACGATACTTTACCGGGTTTTTATAACGTTCTACGTTCTAACATTTTTAGACCAAATGATGCATGATTATGTTATTATACATTTATATTTATGTATATACACACTTATATGATATTAATGGACCTTTATAAGTGCATGAACTTTCATAAAATGATGGTTACTTATATATACTTTAGATAACACCTTTCACGTTTATACGTTAATGATAATCGTTCGTATATTTTCTTGTATCATATGACACTACCTCAGACTTGTCATGTGATAACTGGTAATTTACCACGTAAATATTTAAATATAATTACCCCCAGATTGTGCATATTAGACTAATTTTAATTAATTAGGGCTAACCCGATCTAGTAGAGTACAACCACTACACAAATACACATGAAATAATAGAGATTTTCTAGACACATCGAACCCCATGTCGCGTTGGTGATAAATTAAAAATAAAAACCTAAACAACTCGAAACGTTCTCTTTATTTTTAATAGTAGAGAATACCCCATCCGGATGAAAATAAATACTAAACGTGTGACACGGTCACCTATTTTATCCAAACAACTAAACTTATATAAATATTTTTACATATAAACCTGATTCATACGCGTGACGACTAATTAAAAACCGAGTACTTTGCGGGTATTATACCGGGCTTAAACTAGCGGGTACCACTCCACATCTCAACCTACTTACACCACCTACCCTACCCCCTCGTGATGTTGGTTCTCAGCCGACCAAAACATAGTTGGGATGGATTGCGAAGTTGGTGTTCCATTGTCTCAGTGGTCTCATCCAAACTTTTACCTAAGAGTTATTATCCAAATTAAACCCTATAAGAAGCAACCCATGCAAGATTTTCAAACCACTCATTCATCTTCCCTCTCGGCTGACTCACCCGACACCACCATTGAAGCCCGCCACCACCACCCGCTAACACCACCGACCAACGCCACACTTCCCCTTCTTGCTCATCTCCTTCTCTGCAAGCACCCAAAAACCACCCCTCCCCTTTGGTTGCCGGTCACAGCAACACCATCGCGCATCACCGACCTCCACCGAACACCACCCTCTCCTCTTGTTTCATTTCGGCAACCACCATCACCCACCTCCTCCTCTTCAGCCCCCAACGAACAACACCGAGCACCCTCACTCTCCCTCCCACGGCTGTCTCCAAACACCCATCCAAACCACCACCCTTCCTTGGTGGTTCTCGGAAACAACAGGAACATCACAACCACCATGCACCGGTCACCGCCACCCCAGCCCTCGACAGCCTCATTTCAGCCCCCTCCACCACCGCCGTCCAACCGTAACAGCCTTCCGTTACCTTTACGGGTTGTTGCGGGACGAGACCCGAGTTCCGCCGATTGTTACAGGCCTTTCGGGACAAGAACCGACTCTTTCGGACCTTCGTTTAGCACCTACGGATAACGGGTCACGTTTATACGAGACATACGGGTTATTTTGGGAGATAACCGGGTGATACAGGTTATTTCGGGAGATAACCGGGTGATACAGGACGTCAGGAGGAGAAACCGGGTCTCAAGTCGCGTTCGTCACCTCCTCCCGACAAATTACGTGAGCTTTCGATTAATGTATTTTAACATTTTCGTAGTTGGTGATATAATAGGTTATGACCGGGATTCGTATTTTAAATAACGAGCTTTTAACATATAAAAGACGGGTTTTAAATTATAAAGGGTAAAAACCCTAAAAGTGTTATTCTAGATTAATGATTATTAGTAATCATTTTATAACACAAATAAATAGTAATTTATTTTATTATGGTTATTAATGCAAGAAAAGAATGGGTGTAATATTTTATAAAATATTTTATAAAATAAAGTTACATAATAAATATATATATATATATATATATATATATATATATATATATATATATAAGCATGAGGAACGACCTTAACCGAAAACGAATTATTGACAACTAAGAGACCAAGCCTCAATATTTATTAAAACGATTTAACAACTTGAACGACAAGTTATATCATCAACGGCGATCGGGTCGGACACTTGTAGATTATTACAAGGCAAGAGTCGATACTTGAGGGTATTGGTCATGTGACCAATCCACACTTAAAATATCTCATAGGACCTAAGGTGGTTTTAAATAATTTAGGGCACGGATAGGTCGGACACTTGTTGGACTTACTGCATACCTCATCACTCATCACCTCGTTAGATAAGGTGAGTCTCACGGCCCCACTTTTACTTTGTTTATAAATGATTTTTAAACATACAAGGGAGAATACATAGCTCATATTTGGATACGAGTACACAAACTGATTGTTACATGAGTACGCAACTGTCATACTAAGTCCCCGGGAACACTACAACCGTTAGCTGATTCAGACGTGGAACGTATGAATAGATCTATTTGGGTTGACACCCCCACCCGTGGTTAGTCGCGTTAACCTTGACTGGAGATTTAAGCGGGTGCATACTGTCCATTCACACACATACAATGTTTCATGACAACACATTGGGCGGGGCTCACATCAATAACTCAGTCAAGTGACGGGTTAATTCACAAACGTCAAGTGTCGGTTATGGTAGCTTACGGTAACAATGCACATACATAAGTATTGTTTGATCGATAATGCTTTACACACTGGGAAATCTCGTAGTCCAAATGAAACATATTTTTCTGCTTACTTAAACCTGTGAACTCACCAACTTTATGTTGACATTTTAGCATGTATTTCTCAGGTAACTAGAATCATGGTACATGGACATGCACACACATAGAACATCGTTTTGAAGTCAACTCGGTGTAACCTAGGGCATCTAGGTCTCAGCCGACAAACTTGTTGTATGAAACACCGTATGCTTTGAGTTTTAAGTACGGTACTTTTGGCATGTAATATCTTGGAAACAATTTGTGTTTCCTTGTAACAACTTAGAATCTTTTATGATGAATGTTATTAGAAGTCGTTCAATGTAATCAAAGGCTATGAACAATGTGGATCATCACGCCCCGTGTTTCCGCCCTAGTCGGGGTGTGACATGTCAGGTAAGTCACACATGAACATATAACCTCACGAACATGTATCCTTCAACACAACACATGAATGGAATGAATGGTTCATAAGAAACATCATCACCCAAGTGTTATTTTATGTGAAGATTTATGTGTATATATATATATATATATATGCATGTTTAGGCTAATGTATACACATAGAATCATAGGTTTTTGATGCCAGAATGTTATGAATGTATGATATGCTTGTGTTAGAGTATGAAAGGCTTGATTAACATACCAAATGAAGGCTTCTAGAGGTGATACAAGAGCTTGATCTTCAAAACAACACAATGTGTGTGTGTAGGGGAGGTTTTAGACCGAGAGCAAGAGGAAAAGGGAGAGGGTTTTGTGCAAGTGTTTCACTCCTCACATGCTTCTATTTATAGCATACAAATCTCATACCTACCATCCTAATCATGTTAGTCAATGCATAAGAGTTTGTGTGGGATTTCACATGTGAGAAAATCAAAGGTTGGAAGGTGGTGGTGAGTGGGTTCGGCCGAACAAGGGGAGAGAGATGGAGGACAAATGGGTAAAGACAAAGTGGGAGTTACATGGTAGTTTGTGTAGTGTAAGAAGCATGTGCATGTTGGTTTATTTAATAAAAATCTTGAATTTATATAAAAGACATGGATGCATCTTTTTAGTTTTATAAAAACTTAGGTTTATATAAATATTACTCATGTTTAAATACTTATATAGTGTTGTATGTGTTAATAATAAGTATTTAGGTGGTCAAAGATGTAAAAATATATAAGTACATTTATTTTTATAAAAATAATCATGTATTCCATCGTAAATACACTAAATGAACAAAAATTAATGAAGTAGGGCATTATATGTTATGAATTGCTTCTACTATGTATGTATACATACTTATATGAACGAGTGTTGGCTAAGTTCATAAAAATAGTAATGGATTGACCCGTGTATTATAGAATGAAGCGTTAAATATTAATTCGCGTCGTTATAAATCAATATGAATCTCATGTAATATTTCTTGCATTATTATTTTGTATCCTTTTCATAATATTCAATTGGTTTCATGTATACGTAGCCTCATCACCAATAGTCATAGAATTCTAACATTTATTTGATTTCCCATAAGATTGGAATGTACTATTCATAATAATTTGTTGCAAATCGACTAATTCCAAATAATACACATAAAATCATAAATGAACTAAACGTATTATATAACTAATACTAGATAAATTTGACAGTTCTCACACTCTCCCCTAGTTAAAAAGATATCCGTCCCGAAATTCAACTTGGGTTGACGGAGACTGAGGTTTTCTCGAAGAGAGCAGGATAATTTAGTTTCATTTGATCCTCTCATTCGCATGTAAATTCTGGACCTCTTTTCGAATTCCACCTGAACTTGACAATCGGTATTCGACTTTGCTTAAGTTTCTTGACATCTCTGTCCATTATTTCAACGGGTTTCTCAAAGAAGTGTAGTTTCTCGTCTATTTAAACTTCATCTAATGGAATTATCAGGGATTCGTTGCTAAGACATTTCTTTAAGATCGACACATGAAACGTGTCATGCACTCCACCAAGTTCTTGAGGCAACTTAAGCTTGTATGCAACAGGACCGATTCTTTACAGAATCTCAAAAGGTCTGACGTATCTTGGGGCAAACTTACCCTTCTTACCAAAACGTACTACACCCTTCCGGGGCATACCTTAAGCTAGACTTTATAACCAACTTGAAATTCTAATGGTTTTCAGCGGTTGTCCGCATAGCTTTTCTGACGATCCCTATCTGCTTTAATTCGTTCCTTGATCTGAATGATTTTGTCGGTGGTCTCATGAATGATTTCTGGACCAGTTAGTTGGCTATAACCAACTTTGGTCCAACAAATAGGTGACCGACATTTGCATCCATATAGTGCTTTAAATGGAGCACACTTGATACTGGTGTGATAACTGTTATTGTACGAAAATTCAATTAGTGGCAGATGAGCATCCCAGCTCCCGCCAAAATCAACCGCGCATGTTCTCAACATGTCCTCTAGGGACTGTATCATCCTTTCGCTTTATCCATCAGTATGAGGATGGTAAGCCGTGCTGAGATCTAGACGCATTCCTAGAGCTTTCTGTAGGGATTACCAGAATCTTGAAGTAAATCGAATTTCGCTATCCGAGATAATGGAGATAGGTACTCCATGTCTAGATACAAATTCCTTCACATACAACTTAGCTAGCTTTTCCATTTAGTAGTCTTCCCTAACTGGCAGGAAGTGTGCTGATTTTGTTAAACGATTGACAATGACCCAACTGGAATCGTGTCCTCTAGACGTTCTTGGTAACTTGGTTGTGAAATCCATAGATATTTTCTCCCATTTTCATTATGGGAGCTCAGGTTGTTATAGTAATCCATATGGTTTTTGGTATTCTGCTTTAACCTTAGAACAAGTTAGGCATTTTCCGACATATAATGAAATTCCCTTTTTCAAACCTGGCCACCAATAATATTCTTTGAGATCCTTGTACATTTTATTAGCTCCAGGGTGAATTGAATACTGTGACTTATGTGCTTCATCCAAAATCAGTTCCCTCAGACTTCCTGAGTCTGGGATCCATATCCAGTTTTGAAGGTACAAAATTTCGTCGGATTTGCGTTCCAACTCTTTTTCTGCTCTGCATGAGAGTTCACTTTTTAGGTTATTCATCTGTAGAACTTCTTTCTGTACATCTAAGATCCTGGTCTTTAGAATAGTTTGGATTGTCATTTCTAATGCACGTACTCGAGTGGGTTTCACTCTCTCCTTTATGCTCAGAGCATCGCTTACTACGTTAGCCCTTCCCAGATATTACCGAATTTCACCATCATAGTCATTAAGTAGTTCTACCCATATTCTCTAACACATATTCAACATTTTCTGATCTAGGATGTGGTGAATACTCTTATGGTCGGTATAAATAAGACATTTAGTACCGTACAGATAATGTCTCCAAATTTTGAGCACGAACACGACCGCTCCTAATTCTAGGTCATGGGTAGCATAGTTCTTCTCGTGAACTTTGAGTTGACGTGACGCATAGGCAATGACTCTATCTCTTTGCATCAACATGCAACCAAGACCTTGTCCCGACGCGTCACAATGTACGATGAACTCATCATTTCCTTCGGGAAGTCCTAAAATAGGCGCATCACACAACCTTTGCTTCAATACCTTAAATGCTTCCTCTTGTTTCTGTCCCCATTCAAACTTCTTATCTTTTTTGGTTAACAAGGTTAAGGGTTTGGTGCGTCCCACTGCTTAACTACTTCGATCCTACTTTGATCTACTTCCCACTGCTTAACCGCTTAGCGATATTTGAGAAATTTCATATGAATCAACGGTAATATCCCGCTAAACCTAGAAATGATCAGATTTCAAAAGGCGTCTTTGGTGCTTCCCACTGCTTAACTACTTTGATCTTACTTTGATCTACATGGATACCCTTCTCATTCACTACATGAACCAAGAAGTTTACTTCACGTAACCAGAATTCACACTTAGTGAACTTAGCGTAAAGTTCCTCTTTCACGAGCAGTTCCAAAATTACCTTCAAGTGTCGCTCGTGCTCATTCTTGCTTCGGGAGTAGATCAAGATATTATCGATGAACACTATCATGAACTTATGAAGGTAGTGCTTGCAGACTCTCTTCATCAGATCCATGAATACCGCAGGTGGATTGGTGAGTCCAAACGACATCACCAAAAATTCATAATGACCGTAATGGGTCCTGAAAGCTGTCTTTGGTATGTCATCCTCATGGATTCTCAATTGATGATAGCCTAACCTAAGGTCGATCTTAGAAAAGTGAGTCGAACCTTGCAATTGGTCAAACATGTCATCAATTCTCGGGAGTGGATACCGGTTCCTAATAGTTAGCTTGTTCAGTTCCTGATAATCAATGCATATTCTGAACGATCTGTCCTTCCTCTTGACGAACAACAGAGGTGCTCCCCAAAGAGAAAAACTTGGTCGGATAAATCCTTTATTTGACAGTTCTTGCAACTGACTAGCTAGTTCTTGCATCTCCGATGGCGCTAGCCGGTACGGAGACTTTGCGACTGGTGCCGCTCCTGGTATTAAATCAACACGGAATTCAACTTGTCGTACAGGTGGCAGTCCTGACAAATCTTCTGGAAATACTTTCGGATAATCCCATACGATAGGAATATCTTGAAGTCGCTTTTCCTCGGATTTCTTCTTGACCACATTTGCCAGAAATGCTTGGCATTGCTTCTTCAAATATCTCGGAGCCTTCATACATGAAATTATTATTAATCCTTTTCTGTACTTCTCTCCTTGAATCACAAGTGTCTCACCATCCGGTAGGGGAATCCGAACAGTTTTCTCATGACACTCTACTTCGGCTCGGTTTCTGGATAGCCAATTCATGCCAATAACTACATCGAAGCTTCCAAGTTCGATAGGGATAAGGTCTAACTCAAAAGTGTGATCGTTAAGATTTACAGTCCATCCGTGGACTACTTTCTTAGTTTCTATCAGTTTACCATTTTCTAACTTGATAGTATAAGCATCATATAGGTTACTAGACTCTAGTCCAAGTAATGGTTCAAATTTGGTGGAAACGAAAGACATATCGGCGCCAGTATCAAACAATATAGATGCATAATGATTGTTTATGAGAAACATACCCGTAACGACATTGGGGTCTTGACAGTCTTCATTTGCTCCAATGGCAAAAGCTCTTCCACAGGCTTGATTCGCGGTGTTTCCTGTGCCGCGGTTCAACTTGGGGCAAACATACCTGAATTGACCGGGGCTCCCGCATTCGAAACAGGCTCTTGGATTTGTAGGGTCACTCCTACAATACTTTTTGGTATGCCCCGATCTCTTGCACTTGGTGCATTTGGTGATGAAAATTGCACTTGGTGCATTTTGGGAGATGGCCGTTGTAAGGCTTCATGTCTCAGGTGACGGCCATGAAATTATTAATGGTCGTTGGCTTCTTATCATTTCCAATTATTGATTTCTTTCTGCTTTCTTTGCTCCACTTTCTCTTTACTCCACATCATTTCTTCATCAATACACCATCTCTCACCACTATATCAGTTAATAATCTAGCCCACAGTATGGCTTCTTTCAGAGTAGTTGGCTCATTAGCAATGCCCATTCTGTGAATGTTAGGTGTCAGTCCGTAGATCTATCTCTCGACTTTCTTGGCTTCGTTGTCAGCCATGTGTAGTACTAGACAAATTAACTCATAAAATCGATTGGTATATGCTTGGTGCTCAGCTCCAACCATGGTTAACTTCCAAAATTCTGCTTCTAGCTTCTGAAGCTCATTCCTGGGGCAGTACTCTTCCATCACGAGTGTCTTGAGTTCTTCCCAGGTCATTGCGTCAATTGCTTCTTCTCCTCTAGTCTGTATTTGGATATTCCACCAGGTAAGTGCCTTACCATGGAACGAACACGCTGCATACTTCACATTTTGGACATCTTTTCGATCCATCTCAGAGCTCCAATAGCTCCTTCAGTGCCATAGAAGTCCTTAGGCTTGCAAGTAGTGAATCTTTGTATGAACAACCTTTACGGTTTTCATTTTCGTCATTCAGTTCTCCATTAGTCCCAAAGTTGCGTTCACCATTCTCGGTGTCGTTTCTCAAAGCTTCCTTGATTTACGCCACCAGAACCGGAAACACATCGGTCAATTGTTGTGAAAAATTTGGGCTAGATATGCTGATTCGTTTTGAGGTTCGTAACTTATGCGTCGCATATTCCTTTTTCAGGAATATTCTATACACGCATGCACACACACACACATATATATAGTATCAATTGCTAATCCATATGTAATGTGTGTACTATGATGTAGAATTTTAAACACAATGCATTTTTCCCATTAATAACTTGAAATCTTGGGTGCATAATACGACGATAGGAGAAATTCCAGTACTATGGTCTACAACTCTTAAATGATACACAATACAATGTAAGATAAGTTCTTATCACATAGTTAGATAATAAGATAACAAAATACATATTGCCTAACGGTACAACTAGAGAAGGAGGCAAGTAAGGGACACCGGTTACGAGGCAATCCAAATCCTTGCTCTGCAACCCGCTCGTTCTCACTTGAAACGCAAACCTGTCAAACGTATGATCCAAGATCAGAATACGTTCCCGAACCGGGTTCCTTGCATTCACGCATGTGTTCCATGCAAACCCTAACCTCCTCATGAAAACCTTAACTTCGTGACTCGCATGTACTCGAGTCGGGTTCACATGTGACAAGCGTGTTTTTAGTGTACAAATATATTCTATTTAGAGTTACACAAAATCAGGTTTTAAATTTATAAATTAAAATGATAAATACTTCAACTAAACACACACACACACAATAGGCAAGTGTACCTATCGCAGCATAGTATAGTCTGGGTAAGAACCAAGTATCAAACCATGGACACAGATCCCGTACTCAACCATCGCTATTGTCTGACTAGGATAATAAGTTGGAAAAATGAGTTTTGTTTAAAAAGGAAAATAAAAAGAACAAGAAATATAATTGAAAATGTTATCTCGTTTAAGATGTTACTCTAGTTGTTATCCCTTGTTAACTAGTGTTTAAGGTTGGTCATAGTTACTAGTACTAACCCTTTCGATAGGGGAGTTAGAATTTCGTAACGGAACAGTGCATACGGTCGACCAACTGTTCCTAATGAATCTCAGGACCCTGAACGGGGTCTCAAGTCCGCCGGTTATCTCGTGATTCATTATTCGGACTTTGATTATCCAATGACTAATGTACGTCATGTCTTTTAACTTCTTCCGGTAAGTCGGAATGCACGACTTCCTCCAAAGGTACTTTATGAACGCTCGGATCTAACAAATTATGTTCTTAAAATAGTTGTCTTTACTTATAATATTATTTAAATAAATAAGACTTTCATTCTCAAGATCAAACCCCATGACTCCCGCTAGAAGTCCACTGCAAGCCGACATAAGAGAAGTAAAGAAATACCGACACAAATCGCAATGTCTAATTAGGACTCGGACGACTCATTGAATACCCAAACCTCCAATCAACCCATAATATTAAATCTATACTAACCAGGCCCTTGGTAGCACCAAGATTTGTTTATAGACCGTACAAACTCGAATAAGCTTCCCGAACAATAAGTCTTGCTTAAGTAACTCACAAGATTTAAGATTATTAGATTGATTCAAAGATCACTTATTCTTGTCTTTCTAAGATAAATAATAGTAAAGACTTTAAAAACATAACATACTAAAAATACTTCGTTAATTAATTAAAGTTCAACCAACCCGAGCAACACAAGAGGACTAGCCATGAATGACCATACAAGTGACTCCACTAACCCTTAGATAATGTGTGGAAGTGTTCCAACACCAAGGGAGAATGGGTATAGGTTTCCTCTTGATTTACTCGAACGAGAAGAATCATTTTATATTACAAGACTTTAAAAAAAAAAAAAAACAAAGAAAAGCTAAACGGACCAAAACCGAGAGAGTTCCGGCTCTTAGCAGAGCTCTAAGGCCTTCCCTACTCTTGGGCTTGGACATCTTGAACACTAGAATGAGCTTGCTATTTATAGGCTGAGATTTTGGCAATGCACGACCGTGCATTGGATTGCACAGGCGTGCAAAGTACCCTTTTCTTGCACGTGGGGAATGCTAGCAGCTTTAGGAGGTACAGGGAGGCAAAACCCCAAATGCACGGCTGTGCATTGGGATGCACTCCTGTGCATTTGGCACTTTTGCTCCCTGTTGACCTTTTGACTTCCAGCTTTGACTTCCTGCATCCGGTTTCGTTCAATTGACTTCCGAATGCTAATTTCTCCTTGATTTTGGGTGATTTCATCATGTTTTTGTATACCAAGGTTAATTATCCTATTGTAACAAAAATGAATAGATTAAATATCAATTCCTATCATTTTGTTAATAATTTTGATTAATATGCGGATAATTGTGCATGTAAAATATGTATAAATGATGGTACATCATAACACCCCACACTTAAACTTTGCTTGTCCTAAAGCAAACTAATGCATGATTATACCCATAGAAGTAAGGTTTTGTTTAAATGCTACGAAAGCTTTTGTCCCAATTGGTTCAACGCCTTTCTTAAAAACAATGATTTGGTGGTTATACATTTTGAGTGTTTCTCCACAAGAGGGTATCAAGCCTAACATACTTGATGGAACTTTGATTTTGCACAAAGTTACAGTCTCACAAATGTTCACTCAACACTCGGGTTAAATATATAGAATTATAGGTCCCGGGAGCCTCGTCGCGCAGCGGAAATACACGGATCTGTTCAGTGATTTGTGTGGGAACAAAGAAGAACGAGACAGAGAGAAACACGAACATAAAGAAGAGAATCAACACAAAAATGATACGTAATCCACAACAATGAAGTCATCTCACATTACATACCGAAGAAGTACACATCTCTCGTCTACGCTCACGGTCCAGGGGCGGGAGAGCTCATCCCGCCCGGACACCTCTCGACCTATTTCCCAGAAGTTTCACCTATAAATGAAGACAAGTCTTCAATTTATAGGGGAAGGAACATTATCTGCGTACTTGTCTAAGTACACAGGGTTTAGTCATGCGTACTTGACAAGTACGCAAGGCAAAAACCTTACGTACTTACTAAGTACGCAGGACCAAACTGGTGTGCATGCTAAGTGCTCAGGAACCCCTCCTACTTACTAGCCACACACACCGATACATAGAACTTTATCTATAGTTACAAAAACATGCTTCTACAAGAATAATGTATGTCAAGTGAAACACTCAATGCTACAATTAATGCCTGCATACTCATAGGCTTGTATAAAAATCAAATCTCCATCAATTGACATAAATATGTGCATAAATCAAGAGGGCTTTGTAACGGGTTATAATGATTGGCTTTGGGTTAGGGTAGGAAGTATTTGAGAATAGTGGCTAAATGTTGAAAACCTGGCTCGGCTTTATGATGGAAAAGTAATTCAACTTTTGCTTACCTTAGACTAGACAGTGTGACTAATCTAAGGACTCTTTTAAGGTCATATTGTCAAGACCGAATCCCTTCTTCAAGAACGTCACATTTTTCTTATCTTTGAAATATTCATTGATATCAATTTCCCATGAATCATTCGACTGTTTATTCCTAATAAATTCACTTTGATCAGCTTTGCATACTCCAATTTTTCGAGTAAGTTTGATTTTCTTTTGATGAGATTTCTTCAATAACTTGGGCAATTTATAAATTTCTTTTTGTTGCCCCTTTTTTTCTTTTCACTATAATTCTTCTTTCATTTTAGATGAATGAATTTCATTCTTCGAACATAAGATGCATCCATTAATTTCTAGCGGACGATTACTCTTAAAATCATAGCCAAGTCAATTTTCAACTAAAAGGGGTAAAAAGATAAAAAAAAAAAAGGCCAATTTTTTGGGTTTATAGGTGTGAAATGTGGGTTTAGAAATTAAAAGGGTATAGGCTCAAAGGGGCTAACTAGGGGATAATATTTAGGGTAGTTAAAAGAAAGAGGAAAGGCTAAAGAGAATAGGTTAATCCTAATGCCTCAATCATTTTTATGCATTCTTTTAGTCCAAGATCTTGAAATGTATATTTTACACAAGTTCTAATATGCAAAACAATAATTAGAAAACACTATAACAAACGAAATGAGCATGTGAAAAATGTATTAATTTATTGTGCCAAAAACTTGATGTGTTTGTAATAATGCTCGAATAGACTCAAAATTTTACATGAAACGGAAGGTAAAGGGTAAAAAAAGTAAAAATGTGAATAAACTTCTGTCTTTATTTTCTGTCTTGCTTACTAATCTTCCATATTTGTTTCCTTGATTCACTTCAACGGTGTTCCAAATTTCTGTTTTTATAAGCCCGTTTATGCCAAATGATTTTTAAGACTTTGCTTTTTAGATTATTTATGAAGCTCCTAAACTTGCAGATAAATTTTTAAAATGTTTTATTACTTCTATATTTTGATTCAATGGACTGGGTGGTTTTTAACCATGCACTTATAATACATGGGATAAAACTAGGCATTTAATTCGTTGGTGGGGTTCCCCACCACCCCATACATAGTTTCTGATAGTATGAATGTATGCAATATAATATGTGTCACGAATAGTAAATAGTGGGTGGTGAAATTGATACTCCCCGGATATGATGTCATCATTTGTAGGCTTGTAGGTTTTCACCATTGCCTAGATTGTAATTCCGGGTACGAACCAAAATCTATGATGCTATGTAATGCTCAAAATATAAGATAAGTACTAAAAATAAAAGAGTTAAACTAATATTCACCCATCGGGCGACCGAAAAGAGGTGGCGGTGATGCCACCATATCAACGGTTACCAATGTAACCGGTAAAAAACTTATAGTGTCAATGTCCAAAACTAGACAATAAAAGCAAACACAAATTGTCAAAGTTTAAGAACCACAAATTTCAGGAGTGAAGGAAGCTTCTACTAGAACGGAGGACGAGGCCACTGCTGATGAGGATCGGGAGGCTGCTGCTGGTACCTCTAGTGGGCATACGGATCATGGGTATGATCGTAAAAGTCCTAGCGTATCCCATCCATGGTGTTCCCCAATTGACCTATACGGATCATGATATCAAGCATAATGGTGTCAGCAGTGATATAATAAGTACTTGGTTCCTCTTCTGCTTGCTGCTGTAGCTATAGTGTTGGGTCCTCCTCATCGTCTGATGGTACAACAACTCCTTGCCAAGGATTTCCCCGGTGGTCTACTAGTCTATGCACCCCTGTATCTTCCTTATTATCCTCATGTTGATGAGCATTTGCCTGTTTACTTCCTCCATTGGTAGGTCCATGTTGGTAAGCAAGCCAAGGTTTACAGGACTTAGGACCCCAAAGTATGCTGCTAAGTAAGTGATATAGGGACCTCCAAAGATGTGGCTGTTGGAAGAGTACCCGTAAGCACGGGTGAAGAATTTGGCAAGACTGTAGGCAAAATTACAGGGAACTTGATCAATGAGGCAGTGTAGGTGGAAAAGGGCCCTGACTGTCACAATTCCGGTACTATCCTTGCGCCCAACAATGGTGTGGATGATTACTGGGTGAAGATATCGGTGTAATGGGTGGAGGATGTTTGTGCTCTTCTGCTTATGCGGGTCGTATTGTCCCGACCCAATCCTAGCCCATACCTGTTGTGCCTCACCCTCTCCAAACTCATGGATGATATCTGTGAACATTGGGAGACGCAGATCTCGATGCCTGTACAACCTTATCCTAACCCCAAAGTCGCCCAGGGACATTTCATACTATTGTCGAGCCATCCTAAACCATACACAATCGTGCTTTAATTTTCTAAGAACGAGCCTATCAAACAGAAAAGATGCCAAGAATTCTAAGGTCATCTGATAGCAGGTTGGCTGTTGGATCTCGAGGAACTTAACCCATGGTCTTGTAATTAGTGGCAATGATTCTTCTAACAGACCAATTCCTTACAGAGTGGCATAACAAATTGTCTTTTGAGTTCCAAATTCTTGTTGCATACGACCAGGTAAGTTATGGAAAGCGTGGGCCTCAAAAGCGTTGCCGGGATCAAAAATCAACCAAGGATGCATATCTGGCGGGTTTTCTGGCATTGGTGTTGGATGGTATGGTGGAGGTGGTGATGGTGGAGTAGGTGGAGCATCTTCTGGTGGTATAGATGAAGATGAACTAGAGCCTGATGGGACGTTTCTTCTTTTTCGGCCTGCTTGTCTGGAGGATTCTGCAATTTCCTATATAATTACCAGTTTGAAAAAGTTAGTGCTCATAATTAGAGTTGCTCTAATCAACACATCTAGTTAAGCAATGGTGCCAAGAACTTGATAGTATCAAAACAATGCCAAGAACTTGATAGTTATATCCAAAAACTTGATATTGATATGAACTATATATATTTTTATTTTAGGACCACATAAAAGAAACACAAATTCATGCACGGAAATAGCATAATTATGTTACTTGAGTCCATAAAAAGGTTAAATGCAATTAATCGAATAAGGCGCAAACTTAAATGGTATAATATGATTACTAAAACAGACGGTCAAAATGTTGACTTTGAAAAGTCAAACCCGTCGAATTTTCAACCTAATTCAATTAATCAACATTTTTTCCACAATATAACTAAATCCTAAACACATATAAACAATATCCATGCTTCAATTCGTATTTCCTAGCTCAAAAGTTCTAAGACAATTTTCAAAAACCCGTTCATACGAGTCGAACAAATCTGCTCAAACAAGACTAAAATTGCTAAATTATGATCCTAAATAGTCAAATATGCATATAGTTTAAGCATTGAATTTAAATTCAAGCATATTCAAACAAGAATACAAAATGAAACTCTAGCCATATTTGAGCCAAATCTGTCAAATTTGAAACATAAATCGACTAAAAGATGATCATGGACAAGTTTACATACCTTAGGGAAGAGATTGGAAGCAAAAATCGGAAGAAACGGGCGAAAATCGGGTGTTTTTTGGGTAGTTCGACGGGTTCCGAGCGTGTTGGGAGTGTGGGTTTTGAGAAAACAGTAGCTACTCCCCTCTTTATGCCTAGACTTGCTTTTTCCTGATGCACGGCCATGCATTCCGATGCACGCCCGTGCATCCCCCTCCTGACCAAAAAAAAAAACTTCTTTTTTTACTAAAAATACTTCGCTTATAATACGTTTTAGAAAAACAAACATATTTTTAATTAAAAGATAATTCAAAATAATTTACATAATGGTGATAATTGTTCTTTCTTGCGTAAAAATCCCGAGCGGTAATTGAAGCTCTGCAAAATGAATAATTTTAAATAATGGTGATAATTGTTCTTTCTTGCGCTATCGTTTTCTTACATCACTTGTTGCTTTGAAAACTTTCTCTCGGAGTTCGAGCGGTAATTCAAGCTTTGCGAAATGAATACAATAAAGCAAATTGAAATCAAAAGAATGCATATCCAGCTCTTTAAGGTCTACCTGGTAATAGACCAACTTCTCTATCTTTTGACTTTTCAATTTTTTTTTTATTTTTTTTAGACAACATATCACCGAGACTAATTATCAAGAGTTCTTTTCCTCAATTTCCTTGAAATAATTTTTTCATATCTTCCTTGTAGATCATTCGGCTGTTTCCTCCTAATACATCCACTTTCTTCTTGTATATTCCAATTGTTTGAGTGGAACAGATTCTTTCCAAATTGCCTCAATGGTTGTAAACTTGAAATAACAACATAAGATAGTCTAATATTTTTCCATCTTAAAGACAGTTAGCCAATAACCGGTGTTTACAAAAAGTTGGTTTGGTGATAAATGTGCGTAGCAGAAATGAAAAGGCTAAGGCTCAGAGGGCTATCTAAGCGGATATTGTTTTTGGTATTTTGGGTTTAAGGACGATATAAAAGGGGTAATAAAGTCCTAGATGCCTCAATCACTTTCATAGTTGTACTAGTTCATGGTCTTGATATGTATAAGTCATACAAGTTCTAATTATGCATAAGATTCGATCGAAAAACACTCACTATACCAAACGAAAAAGCATGTGAAAAATAATGATAATAATGCTCGTGAGAAGGATCAGACTATTCTCACATGGAGACGGATGGGATAAGGTTTAGTGATTTGTTATGCATAATATCCGTTTGTTTCTACTTGCCATGTCTTCATTTTATTTAATTAAGCGCGAACTCAAAGAGGTTTACATTTTAGGGTTTAAAATTTTTGAAAATTTTTAGGGTTTTAAGAAAAGTAGGTTTTTAGTAAGGTTTATTCTAGAAGTAGAGAAACTACTTGGTGATGATATTCTATTTGATACACAAAGAAAAACATAAAAACATAAACGGAAAATAAAAGGTAATAGTTAAGCTACTAAGGTCCTAGTATCGAGAAGGCATACTTGAGGGCTGAAGTAATAGAAACTTAAACTTGGAAAACCAAACCCGAGGTCCATGATTTCTGCCATATGCACCAACTTCTCAATTTATTCATGATCATCGGGTTGCCTCCCGGAAGCGCCACATTTATTTAAGGGTCATTGGTCAGACCCGTACGTGCTTTGTGAATTCTCAATTTAGTGCTGGTGGTGGAATAATCTATCAAACGGGTGGCTTCTAATATGGAGAGGTTCATCCAACCCATTTGATAACCATGCGTACAATGATAATAAGTTGATCCAGGAATTAGTGGAGTCCATCCTGGACCAGCTGGACAGAGGAAAATTGGGTAAAAAGTGTTCAAACTTAAAACAGTCATAACTTGAGCTACGTTTGGAGTTAGAGAGCCCTCGACCAGGGGGTGAAAAGGTTTTGATGAGCCGGATCATGTGGAAAATTGTCGTAGGCGGTTTGTCCCAGTGGCCCGAGCCAAATTCCCCCATTAAGTGGCCCAATTTCATAAATCAAAGATTTTCCATAATTTTTCAATTTTTAATACCTTCAGCGTTCTTGTGCTAAAACGGGTGAATCATTGATTTATGTATTTTCAAAGTCTTTTTATAGTTTTAATTTTAGTTTGGATGGATTGATTTGAAATTTTGAATATATTTGTAAACCTGCCAAATTTAGAATGCTCTATAGAAGAGCACCTAAAGAAAATAGTGTAATTAAATCACGCCACCACCATTTGAAATTTCCTGGACTAAACTTCAAGAAACCCATGTAGTGAAGGAGACGGCCACCCCGGTATGATAATTTTGTCACGTAATTTTCGTTGGATGAACGTTGCTTCCTCTATGAGAAGTGGTCCTTAGAGTGATGCGCCCTATCCTGTGGCATATGTGACTCTTGGAATGATTCACTGATATGCTTGGTCACAGGCCAACTCTCACTGTTGTAAGGAAGAGGTGCCACCATTGTCATTTGTTCGTTAGTGATTACATCCTCCTGCATAATCCCCCCTGGATGTTGGTCTCACAATCTGGTTATTCATATGATGTTGCCCCTGAAGTGATAGGAACTCCAGATTGTTCTATACATCCTTCATGTGCTTCTATGTGTAGGATTTCCACTAATTCTTCTGTTGGAGCATGTTTTGTGACAAGCAGCTTGAAGATTGTTTGTATTTTATGAGAGTCGTTTGTATCTGATCGAGTTGTATATTTGAGTCTTTGTTCATGTATGTTTTGGGTTGTATTAGTGGCTGCGTACTAAGCAAGTACGCAGGGAGAGTTACTCTTGCGTACTTAGCTAGTACGCAAGCTAAATCCTGCGTACTTAGCTTAGTATGCAGGTCCTGAGTCTGTGAGTATAAACAGCTAATAGGGTTCTTGGTTGAAAGAGGTCTGAACAAGTTCTTGAGAGAAAACCCTTTGTAATCAATTGTTTGATGCTAATAGACAAAGTTTTATATACTTGTGGTCGTTATCATTGTATCTAGTCATCTTGTTCAAGCTAATCACATAGGTTCCCGCACTCTGTTGATTGGTTTCATCTCCTATACGTCAATCGATCTAACACTAGGGGACCAACAAGTGGTATCAGAACCTATGTTCTTGAAATTGAGTGTTATAGGAGTAGTATTGAACATTTTCAACTAGATTTGGACTGATTTACAAGGTTTTTGACTTGAATTTGAGGGTTATTGAGCAGATCTGAGCGTTCTTTTTCTTCACGTTCATGAACTGAGATTGCTTCAAAACATCTCAATAGTTGTTTGACTTTGTAAATTAATCATCAAGGGTTTGTTAGAATTGGATTTCTAAGCTTTTGGTTTGATTAATTTCACATTTTAGATACGTTTTGAGTGATTTTCAGACGTTTTTATGTACTTAGGATTTGTTCTTGCGTACTTTGTTTCTTCTTGCGTACTTAATTTGTTCCTGCGTACTTACATTTGTTCTTGCGTACTTAGTTACTTCTTACGTACTTACATTTGTTCTTGCGTACTTAGTTACTTCTTACGTACTTACATTTGTTCTTGCGTACTTAGGTTTGTTCATGCGTACTTACATTTGTTCTTGCATACTTAGGTTTGTTACTACGTACTTACATTTGTTCTTGCGTACTTAGTTTTGTTCCTGCGTACTTAATTTGTTCCTGCGTAATTAGTAAAAAAAAAATTGTAATTTGATTGGTTCATGTAACATCCCAAAAATAATAAAACGAATAAATATAGCGAGACCGGTGATTTAGTCGGAATATTTAAACAAAAGGGAGCGGGCTTGTGTTCGGCTTCAATGGGCCGAGGGAAGCCCAGGTATATATATAAGGCAAGGCAGCCCTCTTCCCTGCTCATTCCACACTCACGCAGCTTCTAGAGAGAGAAAGGAGAGCTCGGGTCTAGAGAGAGAAAGTCGACGGATCGTCACGAGATTGGAGGAGCACGTTACAGCTGAGCCCGTGAGCAAAACCTCCGAATCAGAATTACAATCCAGGTAACGATTCGATCACATTATGAGTTTTTGTTCGTTTTGGGAAGTTTCGGGTTTTGGCTAAAAAGATAACGATTTTGCGGATGAAACTTGAAAGTGAGCTTAGGTATAGCATCTAGAATGAAAAACGAACGTTGTGATCAAAGAAAATATTAGATATAGACTCGATCAGACTTGCATGCAAAAAACTTCAGATTTTTGGGGAAGACGATGTGCAGGCCCATCGAAACTACTTAGTTTCGATATGTGCATTAGTTTCGATATGTGCAGACCCATCGAAACTACTCAGTTTCGATATATGCATACCCATCGAAACTACCATAGTTTCGATATAAGCCCATGATCCGAAGCTAAGATTACACCTAAGTTACTTATCGAAACTACCAAGTTTCGACAGAAGCAACCTATCGAAACTACCAAGTTTCGACAGAAGCAACCTATCAAAACTACCAAGTTTCGACAGAAGCAACCTATCGAAACTATCAAGTTTCGATAAAGCAAATCCATCGAAACTACTAAGTTCAAGCATAGTAATGTCTAATGTCATCTAGGAGCACTACCTTACGAGTATGACTTTATTATACAGATCGTGAGTAACATTAGTGACGCTCAGTAGCCAGCTTAGTGTATTTCAGAAACTACTCATCAGGTGAGTTCTATGTGCCCCTTTCTATATTATGTGCAAATGATTTATAAATGTTTTGGGGCTGAAATGTATACACTAAATGAATAACAGTTATGAATATCAATGTGATCATGCGTGGTATACAAATATATATATATATCTTTACACGAAACAGAATTATGAATAAAGAATGAAACGTATGATTTTTAAAGAATGAACGAAAGTATGACATAACGTGTAAAGAGGAAATCTTGCTTTATATCCATGTATATATTGCTTGCCAAGTATAAGAAAACGTTATGGATGCTTCGATGATAACGGCTACTTCGGTAGACGGACGACCACGTGACTATCGTACAACCGGGACAAGTGCGTTCCTTCATCAGCTAGGACGTACGAATGCCACAAGTGCGTTCCTTCATCAGCTAGGACGTACTAAAGTTATTAACTGACGGTCTAAGAAAAAATTGGCATCTTATAGTAGAACGGTTGTATAAATAATAGTCGCATGGGAAACGGATACCTTCGGGTAGACGGGCGAATTACAGCCTACGACGGTAGGACGGTTGTAAGTCATGACGGACGGATAAAGGTTGTCGGACGGTTGTAAGAATAAAATGATGGACGGCACTTGTTGCCGGACGGTTGTAAGTATAGGTGGGCCATGACGATGGACCGCGGCGATTGTCTTTGTGACCTTCGCAACCAAAAGACGGGTTGATCACCCTTAAGAGTATTACCCATGAATGTAAAGAAAAGAAAAGAAAAGGTGAATGCATATATATATGTAATCACCAAATAAAGAAGAAAGAGAAGCAAAAGTTATGAAAATAAATGAGACCAATGATGTGAATATATATCTATATGTATTTGCGAAGAATGATAAATGAGAAGCAATTCAAGTCAATGTGTACTTATATAACATATATATATATACTTATGCATACTTATAAAGAAAAGAATGTTTATACCAAATTGCATTAAACTAGAACTCACCAGCGTTAGCTGACTTTTAGTATACATTTCAGGTAAAGGAAGATGAGGTCGTGCGATGGCGTGGAAGTTACCCGGCACGAGACTGACATCCCTCTTTTGTTTTATATGTCTTCGAACAATGTTATGTTTTTAATTGTAAAGACTTCCGCTGTTATGATTATGTAATTGGATGACGAATGTTTTTAATATAAATTCAATATTTTATGACTATGTTTATGAGTAAATCTAACAAGTGAGGTTATCCGGGAAAGGGGCCTTACAGTTCAATAGTTACAATCATGTTGTGTTACAAGAATGAGTTTAGAACATGGCCTCTGCCTCCTATACTCGTATCTCTAAATGATTATTCTACTTGGAAAGCTCGGTTTATGGAGTATGTTTCTTTGATCGACAAAGGTTTTTGGAAACCAAAAGAGGAAGGTCATACCCCTCATACTTACACTTTCTTGGGTGATCCGAACATTCCAAAACCTACATCAAAGTTTACGGTTGAAGAAAATAAAGAATTTGATAGAGAAAAGAAGACTAGAGAGGTTATTGAAATGTCTCTTTCACAAGAAACCATCTATAAATTTACGAGTTACTACTTCACAAAGCTTATGGGAAGCAATTCGAATGAAGTGTGAAGGATGTTTGAATGTGAAAGACGTGATGATCAACTCTGTGGATTCACCAAAATCTTCGGTTGCTCAAAAAGATGAGAACAATGAATGTGAAATTCTTCTTGAAGGTGTAGAAGTAAGCCAGAACCAAGTTTTTGATGATAGTATCGTTTCTGAAGTAAGTGTTTGGTCAGAAGAACCTAAGTATGATACAGAAACTGCTCAGTCAGAAGAAAGTGAAACAAGTGACGTGACTGAAGAAAGTTTCTTGACTACTGAAAATGAAACAAGTGATGGTGATGATATCAGAGTCGAAGATAAGGACAATGAGTTCTCACAAGTATTCACATTTGATTGCTCATCATCACTTGAGTTCTTTGAGCAGATAGTTTCTGAAATTGAAGAACCTTGTTCCAAATGTATGGAGTTGACTCGTAAGATGAACCGTGTCCAAGATGATAACCAAAATTTGGTTTGTGATCTTGAATTTATCTGAAAGGGAACATCCATAAAAGAAGAAAAAGATAAAGAAAGAATCAAGTTGGTAGAGGAAGAACTAGAGCAGACAGTCAGAATTGGTTCAGTCCCAAAACAAGATTACACAATTACTTAGCATGACTGAGTTGACTGTTGAAGAAGGGGACAAGTCTGAGAAGAAGGAGTCTACCAAGACATTTACGGCACACGGATCTTCATCATGTGAGGTAGATTCTAAACCATTTGTTCTAATTGTCAATTTATCAAAACAGAAAATGATCGTTTACATGATCAACTCGAACTTCTTCGTGTGGCAGCATTACTTTACAAAGAAAATGAAAAACGTTTCAAAGAATAAACTGAAAATCTATAAACATGATTTTTTAATTAAAATGTGTGAACAACAGTTCCATGTAGATGTTGCCTACAAAAAGCTAGAGGAAAAGAATCTTGAATTGGCCAAGTTGCAAAATGTGATATTGCAACTGAGTGGCAAACTTGATAAGTTGAAAAACTCTTGTTTTCTTATGGAACACTACGAGGCTGTAGTGAGACAAGTGAGTGGCCAAGGTTTGGGAACAAACGCCATACCTCCACCAGTAAATGGGAAGTTTGTCAACGAGCCTGTTGAAATTGATCTTTCTTATTTAGATGATAAGAATGTAGGTAAGGAAAGGTCAAAGTCTGGTGTGACTGGTGAATCTGATTCTGATGAATCATTGTTAGGACATGTTTTGTAACTGTTGATAAAATTCTGTATAAGTTCTTAGAGAGGCGAACTTGATCTTTAGGAGCGAACTTTCTAAGTTCACCTAGCCTATTAGAGGCGAACTTAATAAGTTCGCCTAAGCATCTTTGAGGCGAACTTAGCAGAGCATGTGTCTATAAATAGGAGTTTACAGTTTTAGTGTAGAATAGGAGAGCAGCAGAGGGACTTTGAACGAGTGTAATTCTGAGAATCTATAAACTCTGTGTTTGTTGATATAAAAGAGGAAGTTTATTTATATGATTGTTTCTATTGTCGATTGTTATACAAAGCGTTAATACGGTAGGATTCCACACTTCGCGTTAACGATACGTCTTATCACGAGAACGATCTGTAGAAGAGCCATGTGGACCTACAAGTGGTATCAGAGCTTATGCTCGTGAGTTTTGTTGATTAGATACGGTTTTGTATGCAAATTGACAAGAAATTGATCATCTTTAAAAATTTTCATTTCCATGGAGTTTTCAAGTTCTTGAAGATTATTTTGCTGCTAATTTGGTGATTTTGAAGTGGATTTTGATGAAATTCATCCGATAGAAATGTTCTAATTGATAAAATACATAATCCTACGGTTCAATTTTGTCTAATTCCTTCAAATCAGTGAGATATGAAGATTTTTGGTAAATTTTTGTTCGTATTTTTGGGTTGAAGCTGTTCTTGATTTTGATTCTGTTGAAGCAAGCGAACTTGTTGAATCTGTGTGCAGGCGAACTTAACAAGCGAACTTGTCAAGTTCGCTTCTCCTAATTCAGGCGAACTTAATTTTCTAGGCGAACTTAGGTAAGCGAACTTAATAAGTTCGCTTAGTGAAGATCAGGCGAACTTAATAAGTTCGCTTGGGGTCAAGTTCGCTTCACTCAGTGAAGTTTAGGCGAACTTAGTAAGTTCGCTCAGGCAGTATCAGGCGAACTTAGCTAGTGTTCTTAAAAAAAAATAAAAAAAATAAATAAATAAAATTTTTTTGGCGGAAAGCTTATATGGTTGTTTTAAATCATTTTTTAAATTTTGAAATTTTCATCTTGTTCAAATTTTTTCTAGGAAAGCTTATATGGTTGTTTTGAATCATTTTTGAAATTTTGGCGGGAAATTTCATCTTGTTCAATTTTTTTTGGAAAAGCTTATATGGTTGTTTTGAATCATTTTTGAAATTTTGAAATTTTGAATTTTTTCAAAATTTTTAAAAAGAGTATTTTGGCGGGAAATTTTTTCCGGATATTTTCGCAAAAATTCCAAAATGTCAATTTCATGTGATGATAATGAGATTGGAACTGTGCCACCGAGGCTTTTGTGCATATCACATTACAGTAGCTGGAAAGTCCGGTCGAACAGTTCGTATCAGAAACTGATGAAAATTTTTGGAGACCAATAAAAGAAGGATATGTGCATCCTACTTTTGACTTTCTGGAATTTTCTGATGTTCCTAAACCAGTGACAGCTCTTACTAAAGTCGAAAAGCAGAAATTTGATCGAGAGATGAAAACGTGTGAAACTTTAACGATGTCTTTACCAAAAGAAATCATTCATAATCTCGGGAAGTGTCCAACTTCAAGAGATCTATGGGAAGCATTGAAGAAAAAGGGTGAAGCAACTTCTCAAGCGTTTGTGGTCTTGATCAAAGAAGTATTGGAGAAGCAGGGTGATTCTCAAAGTGATTCTTCTACAGATTTAACTGATAGTGAGAGTATTCGTTCCGGTGAAAGTACTCACTCTAATGAGACTGATGTGATGAGTGAAGAAAGCTTTCATACAGTTGAAGATGATCTGAGTGAATCAGAAGTTGATACAGAGCCTGTCATTGTTGCTCAAAAGGGTGAAGCTGATGATGACGTATTCATGGCTCCCGGTGCATCTTCTTCAGAAGTAAAAGCTGAGGTAGTTTCTAACTCTGAAACGTTTTGTTCTAACTGTGTTTCAGTAAAGGATAAAATGACGAGGGTTATGGATGACAACGTAAACCTCATTGGAGATATGAAATCGATGCACACGGTAAACCAGAAATTAAAGCATAATGAGAATGTGTATATTGAGAGGATAGAATCACTGAAGAGGGATATAAATTCTCTGACTTTGAAGATCAAAGAGCAGGCATATCACCTGGATATGTCCTTTGAAGAAATTGAGAAAAGAAATAATGATCTTGTTGAGAAAGATAAGGAACTAGCTGAATCTAAAGCAGAGGTAATCAGATTGCATAGAAAGTTAGAAAGCTTTGGAAATTCATCATTCTTATTAGGACATTATCATGATCATACTAAAGAGGGGAAGGGAACTAGTGGTATTGGTTATGTTCCTCCACCATTCAACGGAAATTATTCTATTACACCTGAGATCATAGAAGATGAAGATTTAGATCCTAAGACTGTGTTGAAAGTGAATCCCGTCACAGGTGCAGATATGGTGTATTCTGATGAGAGTGATGATGAATATTTTGATGAAGCTATGGTAGAGGGGATACCGAAAGAGGTTAAGAAAGACGACTCAATGGTTGATTCTAATTCATCTAGAAATTATACATTTGGAAGTTCTTCAAATTCAAGGAGAGTTCCATATGTCAGAGATTATAAAGACAGGCGTACATGTTTTCATTGTAATGAGATGGGACACATTGTGGTGAACTGTCTTTACAAAAATAAAGGAAAGAAGCATGTAGTTCTTGAGAAGATGAAGCCTGAATCAAAACATGCTGAGAAAAAGTTTGTTCAGTCTCAAACTACAAAATAAGTTCATGTAGCAGAATCTTCTTCCAGTGCATCTTATTGTGTGAAGATTCCTTATATGAGAGAATATCATGAGAAGAGATCTTGCTTTTACTGTGGTCTTGTGGGTCACATTCGGATTGCTTGTCCTCACAACGCCAAAGGTAACCGACATGTTACTCCAGAAAAGGTAAGAACTCATGGTAAGCCTTATGTTAACCCAAATGTGGTTAAACCTCATGATATACCGAAGGGTAATTCAAATTCTGAGGTTAGGCTTTCTAGACCTCAAAGACGGAGGAGAAACAGAAGATTGAGAAAAACTTTTAGAACATCAAGAGTTTTCACAATCTAAACATTTTTCAATTGAACAAGATTGTTCAAACACTTCACACTTTAAGCAAAAAGAACTTAATGAACAGAAGTATGTTTGGAAATCTAAAGTTTCTGTTTCTGACTCGTCGGAGCAATCACCGAAAATCGATGAGAGATTCGATTGTGAATGGAGTGAGGTTTATTATTTTGATACAGATGGACGACCCATGACTACCATGGCTTGGGTCCCAATTTCAAATTAATGTTTCTTGTTAGATGTGAAGGATTAACCAAGAGGGACTATTAATACCATTTTGGTTGTTGATAGTGGTGGTTCTAAGCACATGACAGGGAATGACATCTGCATGAGTAAAGAGTTGTTGTTAATTGAGAATCTATTTGATTCAACCACTTGATGCTCAAGGGGGAGAATATGTCACACACAATGTTATTTTGAAAGAGTTTTACAAAGTCCAAATGATAACCTGAAACTCAGGATGACAATGGTGAGCATAAAGTCGTTGATGCAACCATTTGACTAGTTGAGGGGGAGTCTACAGGACAGGGGGAGTACAGAACTGTGTTGACAAAGGCAAAGACATTCAATTACAGGATTACATCGGTTTAAGTTTTTAATTGATTGACTTGCTTAATCCTGAGTAACCAAGTAAAATGTTTTTCATAAAATGTTTTCATGGAAGGTTTATTTTCGTTTGTTTTACTTTCTTTGAAAAAGATTTTGAAAAAGCCAAACAAATTGAAAAAGATAAAATCGACATTACTTGAAGTTAAAGAAGAGATGATAGTACATCAGTAGATGTTCTTTCACACATGACCTTAGATTAACTGGTTGGTGCTTTATGTTAATATATCTTAATTATATGTTTTGATCTAAACTTCAGAGACTGCACAAATAGGAAATGATAGTGCTGTGTCTGCATATAATTTGAATTGTCAATAGACTAAAAGCGTCACTGAACCATTAGTAGTGTGAAAACATAATTACATATGTTACAACTGTGATTTGAACCCATTTTATGCCTGGGTGTGTGTGTTAAAAGATCACTATCAGATAAAGAACATTAGCTTTTAATAAAGAGTGTCCTATGAGATCAGTTTCGGGTTATGTCCTTAGCACTATTCATTCGATTTGCTTCAGTGCCCATGTCCCGAAAAGCATGCAATTTGAAGTATAATCAAGATATGTACTTGACAACATATGTCAAACATATACTAGCCCTTGGATCATATATCATATTGATAAATCATCTTTACTGATTCCATTGAATTCATAATCCAGATAAAAGTTGGATCCACGTACCTTAATCTTATGATTCCACATATATAAGCCAAAAACATTGAATCATTCGATTCTGAATCTCATTGATTCCTATACAATCCAATTTGGATTCTGCTATTCATGTGCTAAGTGATGTCTCCTCATTCTGGAAATTCAGATAATCTTTAGTAAAATCTTATATGTCTTGAAGATAGGGCATTTACTTTCTGTTGGCATACTAGTGGGGTACACGTTGTATTTCATACTTAAATGGTACCTTAACTCACAAGAAAGTGGGAATGAGATGCTTTAGTTTCAAATCTTATAATATTGACAATTTGAATTTGTGTATCATAGCCTGATCCTATTTTCTTTGAATGTTTATCGCGCATCATAACATGCAATATGAAAGTCTTGAAAAGATAGAGTGTGATAATCTTGAAAGATATTGGTTTGATAGGTCAAGGCTTGAAAGAATGACATAGGATACCATTTGATATTATATCCAAGATGTGTGATTGATATATCATATATACTGATATGATCTTCTTACTCGTGATGTTCGACCAAAAAGATGTGATTTTGTATTTTACATTTCAGTTTATATAGAGAAAAACCAAAAAGATTTTGTGTTTCTTATGTTTGAAAAACTAAAAAGATTTTATTTTTCCGGCTTCCATGGAAATCTTAATTGTTGGTTATTCTTGGTTGTTCTCCTTTGCATAAACTAAATATTGTAGACAGAAGTTGACAAGGGGTCCTTCTCCCAAATTTTCTTCTAGAAATAAAGAGAGAGTGTGCAGATGAACAAGACGAAGACTACAGTGTGGTTGATGATATATGAAGACGGATGACAATCTTCTAAAGCTGTTTTCAAGGGGGAGTCTGTTGGAGCATATTCTGGTGACAACGAGCTTGTAGGATCGGTAAATGCAAGATGGTTCTATTCCAGTTGAGATTGGCAGAAACAATCACAACTTAATCAAAGTAAACAAGTAGACGAGAAGAATACTGATAAATGCAATTTGTATTAAGCTTCAAGTGGTACAAGATTACAGAGAAAACTCTATAGGATCGTGAAATTACAAGATGGTTCTGTTCTTAGTTGAGATTGGCAGAAACAATAACAACTACACAATTACAATCGAGCAGACAGAAAGAATACTGATAAGAACACTGTTGTATTAAGCTTTGTGAATAATCGATTACAAGTGAAAACTCTAATTCAAAAGCACACTTACAATGAAGTGTTTACATAGTATTTATACTAACTTAGAATCAAGACAGACCCTTGATTCTAAGGATCAGATCGAACACAGACCATTGATCGTTTATACAAAAGCTAATTTTACACGTTAAAGCTAAACTAGCCAACTTTATTGAAGCGTTTTCTTTATTCATCATTGTTTGCATGCTCGGAGAAGAGCATTGTCGTCCGTTATTGGTTGCACCATTGAGGTTCCTTCTGCTTTGAGTGTGTCAGTTGCTTTTGCAGAAAGTTGTTAGTGACGCTTGGTATGGATAGTCAGCTGCAACGATTTGTCTTCAAGGAACATAGCTATCAGCAGCAAGAATGAGAATGATGCTGCTGATAAGCCTATCAGTAGCAACAAGTGCTGAATGCTGCTGATAAGCCTATCAGCAGCAACATGTGTTGAATGCTGCTGATAAGCCTATCAGCAGCAACATGTGTTGAATGCTGCTGATAAGCCTATCTGCAGCATTTGTACTTAGAATAATTTAGAAGCCATCAGTCTTTGGTTCTACAAACTCCCCCTAGACTGATGCGACCAAAATTTTTCTAATCACTTTGCTGCTGAAGCTTTTGCATGTGGCTGACTATTCTTTCAACTTCATAGCCTCTTGGATCCTTGCTAGGATTGTTCAGTGGAAGTGCAGACAGAGTCTTAATGTCTTTATGTGGCATTTTGTAGATTGTTTTGCTTGAACATATCATCTTCTGCTTCCTTACATCAGTTAAAGTGAACTCATCCAAATCAGCATTATAGGACCAACTTACAAATGGAGAGTGGGACTTGAGTGGTTTGATGTCAATGATCACATCTTTGCTAGGGTTGAAGTAGTGTTTGATGGCTAGCACAAGAAGTTTCCCACCCTCATTTGCAGGCTCATGAGCTTCACCCAGCTCCAAAATTCTGTCAAGATCTGAATCTGGCAATTGCAGAACTTCATCAACAGATCTGTAGATAGATCTTCTTCTTTCAGTTCACCCCCTGAAGATCTCAAACCTTTGATCTTGTGGATTATAGACCCAGTCAACTATGTCTCTTGAGTCTTCTGGTTTAGGTGTGGGTTTGGATTTCTTTAAGGGAGGCTGTTGATGAGTGGGAGCTGGGTGGGATGGTTTGGACTTTTTGGGTGGAGGAGTGGAGGGTTTAGGGAGGAGAGTGGAAGGTTGTTGGACTGAGGAAGAGGTAGGTGAGGGAGAAGGCTTGGGTTTCTTTGCTTTTGTTTCTTTTTCTTCCTGAATAGGTACCCTTTTCTTGAATCCCTTCTTCCCCAATCTTTCTTCCTCGTCCTTCTTGACTTTGAAGTAGAGGGCTTGCAGGTTCATGAAGTTCATGGGACCTAGCCTCTATCCACTCTCTCCTCTAGCCTTAAGGAAGTCAATCATGACCTTCCTTTCTTCATGGGTCCGTTTATTAAAGACAATGGTCTTCTTGGACTTTTGTTTGGCTTTTTCTTCTTCTTCAGCCTTTTTCTTCTTTGCCAATTGACCTTGCTGACCCATGAAGGCTCTGTATACTTCTTTATTTGATAGTTTCTCAAGGTAGTCTGCATCCTCACCTTGAGAAACTAGAGCCTTTACCCACTCCTCCCTCATTTCTTTGGCTAGTTCAGAATCGGTTATTCTGAACTTAGCTTCTTCTTTCTTCTTCTTCTCCAATTCTTCTTCTTCTCTGTTAAATTGTTCCTGCAGTTGAAGAGCAAGAGCTGCATCTTCTTCAATCTGGTCAACTGTAGGAATCTTTCTTTTCAGTTCATCCAGCTGCCTAGCATACAGCTGGATGGTTTGTTCTCTAAGGAGAATGGCGGTTTTTCTTTCTTGAGCCTTTTTAATGTCAGCCATCTCCTCTTCTTCTCTTCTTCTTCTCTTCTCTTCCCTTTCCCTTTTCTCTTTTAGCAATCTCTCTTCATCTTCATCTGTCATAATTCCCTTTCCCTTGTTTATATTGGATGCCTCTACTTCGGCTTCACTAACCACAACAGCAGATGATGCTGCTGCTATTGGGATCTCAGCCTCAGCTTCATTGGCACATTGAGAGGTGAACAAGGGAAGGTCAATGGCTTCATCCGATTTGCACTCAGGACCTGCGACTTCTTTCAGCATTTCTTTGATTGTTGATCTTGACTCATATGCTGCAGCACAGATGTCTACTCGAGGGGAAGCTGAGTCAGTATCAGTGTGAGAGTTTGACAAATATACTTCCTCAGTAATTCTTCCTTCGTGTTCAAGTTTGGCTCTGACAGTAGCTATCATTGCCTGGCTTTCAAGTGAGTTGACATTGTAGATATTTGCCCTGAGTTGAAAGATCTTGTCGAGAAAGTCTGTAAGAAGTGACAAGATGTTCCTGGTGTTGATGGTGAGAGAGGAGCCGTTGCTTAGTAAGAAGGTGTGATCAAGAGACTTAGTGCTTGTCCATCCCAGCACATCTAAGTCTTTGACAATGAAGGAGTACAGAAATCTTCTTAAGTAGCAAATTTCTTCTTTACTGAGAAGACTGCTCCTTATAATGTCAAGTCTTCTAGGAGTCAGTCTTCTTTCTGCTGCTGCCGAAGATTCAGGATAAGCTACCCGTTTTGCTGTTTGTATTAGTCTTTCGAAGTGGGGTAGATTATCCTCCATCAAGTCATGGAACCTGCCAATGGCAAGTTCTGCTGAGAGATCTGATGAAGTGTTGATGCAGTTAGTTAAATACAGTTGTAGGACTTGGAGGGCATTGAGAGAGTTCCAGTTTAGCTCTTCTACTCCACTAAACTCCCATCCAATCCAAAATCTCTCAGCTGATCCATCATACCCCCAAGCTAGAATGAAGTCAAATTCTAGCTTCTGTGTAGTTTGAAACAGTTGGGGGGTAATTGATTGACTTATGATGGCTACTGCTTAAGGAAGGATGCTGAATGATGTATTTGTTTGTTCTGTGTCTTCAGCATCATTCAGCATTTCATCAACAGCCCTGACGACCAACTTCCAGTCTTCAGATGTCACTTCTTCTTCGTTATCTGAGACTGGCAAGTCATGAACTTGTACAAAAGCCGGCTTGAATAGTGAGCTTTGAATTACAACCTGCTCTTGAATCCAGTCGTCAAGACTGTTTGTGTCTTCCTCCATTGAGACCATCTCCCCCTTTTTGGTTGCATCAGTAGACAAGTAAGCATCAGTTTGGGTGCCGACTGATACAAGAGAGGGAGTGGTTAAAGTTGGGTATTGATGGGCTTCATGCATAGAGACTTGGTGTCTTAGTTTGCACACTTCAGCCTCTAGCATAGCCACCCTGGCCGTCAATTCCAAGTTATGAAGTTTCAGTCTGTCCTTATCCACAGTTGTGGAATCCTTGGACCCAGATGAGGCCTTAGGCCTAGCCTCTTCATCCCCATCACCCATGGTTTTTTGGCACCTGGGATTCCTCTCAGTGAAGGGAGTTTCCAAGGAAACATTCTCACTGTGAGTTGCCGTGGTTGAGGTCTTAACAATGTTGTCACTGTCCTCCTGTTCATTAGATGGACCAGCAGTAGTGACAGCCTCTTCCACATCCACTCTTTCATAACTCCTAGAGTGGACCTTCAGGGTAGATGAACTTGGGTTGGGTGTGTTGGAAGCAAGATCAATCAGTACCTCTGAGATAGTGGTAGTTGGAGAAGGTACATCATCTTGATCAGGTTCCTCAACACTTGAGTTCAGAAGAGAAAGGAAGGGCTCTGGGGGCTGTTCTACGGATCCGGGAAGTGATCCTGATCCTAATAGAGAGGCATCCGAAGGAGTCTCCCTAATAATGTGGCTTTCCCTTATAATATTCTCACCAGAATGTTGTGATTCTGAGTGAGGGATCTTAGGTTAGGTTTGGGCCTTGGAGGCAAGAGAAGAAGGAGTTCTCTTGCCCCTTTTTCTAGTATATGTTGTTGCAACGGGGGCCCTGTGTTCCGGTTGAACAATAACATCCAAAAGAGGTGAAAGTAATTTTTGTGCCTGTACATCCTCAGTAGTATGCACAGGGGTTCGAATGGTGGATGCAGACTGTTGTTCAGGATGTGAGGTAGAGGGTGTGGGATCAGTATCAGCTGGGATTGCTGAACTGTCACCCGGGGTACTTTGTACGTTTAGCATTGTAGATACCAATGGAACGTTGACCCCTGAGAACTTTTTGGAAATAGTCCTCATGCTTTGAAAAATGTTATTTTTATGCCCCAACATGATGTAGATTCTTGCAGGTTTTGAAAGTTCTTTTAGTTCTTGATTGAAAACTTCCTGCAGGAATCTTGGGTACATGAAAAATTGCTGCTTTGCACCCTCTTAAAGGTTATATCGTAAACCCTAAAAAATGAGATGTGCAAAGTTGAAGCCTTGGTTAGTGACCATACCATGGAAGGCGGAGGCCAGTGCAGAGCTCACCTGATGCCATCCACTCCTCTTATGAGATATGCATTGGAGAAGAGTGTGGCAGAGATACTTCCATGGAGGGCCCATCAGCGCCTTCTCGATCGTATACTCGGTTTGATTTCCAGTGTATCCAATGGAGACAAAGGTCCTCATGTATTCGTCCTTCGAGTATGAGATGGCTGCTCCCTCATCTTGAAGCTTAAGATGTTTTCTGAGTGTAGCTTCCAAGATGGTGATATTCTTGCCGTCTACTTTGGCTTTGATTTGGGGAATCCCCTGTTCGGTTGAGTAGACGGCGGTACTCCAGAAATCCTCCATATGAGGGATATATATGGTAGGGTTGGTGGTGAGTGCAAAGTAGATATTTGATTGACATAAGAAATCGATAATATCGTCAAAACCATCGGATTTCTTTCCTTTGGTAAGGTATGCTGTTAGGTTATGGTATGTGAAAAACTTGTCATCTGGGTTGTCGATATCTGCCATAGCCGTTTGATTCTGGAGGGATGATTTGAATATGGTTTGAGTATGGTGGAGACTTGAGAGTATGGAGAATATGGAGAGCTTTGAATGTGGTGGGGACTTATGGTGAAATTGATAGTTGGTTAAGGTTGAATTGAATGTGAAGAGGTGGTAAAGAAAATTTGATTTGGTCTTATAACGGCAGATGAGAGAAAAAGCAAAATGACTTGTACAGTACAATCTTATTTACTTTTCATTGTTACAGCTGTAATACATTGAGACAGTCATGGTAAAGACTGACGTTGATTTCTTTTACAGCGGGTAAAAGTTAATTTGGACTTAAATTTACCCATCAGCAGCAAACTTGGTTGCTGTGGATGGATTAGCCTGTCCGCTGCAAGCTTGGTTGCTGCGGAAGGTTAAGTCTGTCAGCAGTAAACTCAATTACTGCTGATGGATTCAGTGATCTGCAGCAAGGATGTTGCTGCTGATGGATTTAAAGCTATCCACAGGAAACTTGTTCCTACTGATAAGTTAAAGCAGTCAGGGGCAAATTCTTTGCTGCTGAAAATTAGACCTGCCAGCAGCCAAAAGGATGCTGCTGAGTTATAACTTTTATTTACAACATAAGACAGACATATTTACACCAAAGGATAGACGAACTCAACTGAACCGATGATGATGCTTGGTGGTTTCTTTACCTTCCATTGTTGAGTTGGTGGTTTTCCAGCTCTCTTTGTCTTTTCAGCAGCAGATGTTGTATCTGAGGATTTTGGCTTATCAACAACAGATTTTGTTGCTGCTGACGGTTTTACTTGAGCAGTTGCAGACTTTGTTGCTGCTGAAGGCCTTCCTTTTGGTTGCTTGGGCTTTACTCGATCAGCAGCAGTTATTTTGGCTGCTGCTGGCTTAGAAACAGGTGTATGCTTATACTTCTTCACCTTGTCGATAGGCTTCTGTATAACTGGGGTTGGAAGAAGAATCTGATTGAAAGGATTTGACTTACAATTTGCAGCAAAGTGGTCTGATTCTCCACAGATGATGCAAGATTGTTGAGGTTTTGACAACTGTTCCCTTAGTGGAGAAAGAGATTTTCTGAATTGAATTGTCTTAGCTTCAAAACCTCTTACCTGTTTGTTCTTCTTTGTCTTCTCAAAAGCATGTTGCTTGAGGTTTCTTTGCTGCTGAATGTAGTAGAAGCAGGTGCTGGCAGTGTGGTTATATTTTCCAGAGACAAAACATGATTTTGCCATTTTATCCCTTGAAAGATACACATAATCCTTTCTTTTGAAAAGGTCTTTGAAATTCCAAGGGTGAGCTTTGTTGTGCTCAAAAGTAGCTTCTTCCAATGTTTTTTGAATATATGGAACCCTTTCTCCAGGTGCATGACATATGTCAAACACCTTCCTTGGCTGGACTGAAGATGAGGACTGGCCCTTTTCAGTATTTAGCTTCCTACCTTCTAGAGAAGATAGCTAATTTTGATTTGTTTGAATGGTGTAGGAACTGGTACTAAAATGGCTGGTACTTGTGCTGAATGGACTTCATCTTTAGTCAGAGTGACTTGAGGGGCAGGAGGAGATGAAGCTTCACTTGTTTTAGTGGAGTCTGAGTAAGTTGAATCAGACTCTGATGAGGTAGTGCATTCTTGTACCAATGGTTCATCCATAGAAGGATCAAGATTTCTGTTGGTCATATCAAGATTTGCCAGATTGAAGCTTGGTTCATGAATGGCAACGTAGTCAGCAAGAGGTGCAACGGCTTGATATTGTTCAGCATGATACCCCACACCAGTTTTTACATTATCATGAATTTGAGCATCCAGAAGTCTTTGCAGCTTTTTGGATGCAAATTCATATTTGTCAATGTGAACTTTCTGCTCTGCTAATTCTGCTCTGGTAGCCTTTAATTTGACAAGAAGATCATCAATCTGAGTTTCAAGATTGGTTTGTTCACGTTTTAATGATGAAATCTTTTTCTTTAGGCAGTTAATTTTTTCTTTGTAACTGTCTTCAACCTTTTTGAATTCAGATTTCATTTGATGAAACTCTTCATTTTGATATGAAACTCTTCATTTTGATCTATTAGGTTTTGATTATGCTTTCTGTAGCCTAAAAACTTATCAATACAGGCTTGGGAACATAGATGTTCATATACCTGAGGCGGTATCTCAGTTGTGTCTGCCATAAAAGCTTGGTTGTTAGTAGGCAGATCTTCATACTGGAAGCTCCAGTCAAAGTCAGATGTTCCAACAGCTGCATAAGCTGTAGTTTGAGCTGGAGGAGTAGCTTGTTGCTGTTGATGTCTTGGTTGGGCTTGGTGAGCTGCTGGGTTTGCCCTAGGTGCCTTGCATTCTCTAGCAAAATGACCTAGTTGGTTACAGTTGTAACATTTCAATTTGCTTTTATCCAAGCCAACTCTGGTGTTGGAGTTGTTGCTTGGAATGGGTCTTCCGGTTCTAGAGTAGAACCTTTTTGCTCTTATAGAGAGCATGGCATACGAGTGCTGTATATCCATTTCTTCTAGATCATCTGGATGGAAGCACTCAAGATCCTCCTTGATAAAGTACATGTTTCTTGAGTTTTTAGAAACAAAAGCAGCAGTGGATGAGGATTGAGAAGGAGCTTCAAGAAGAAATGGTGATGTGTTTGTTTTAGAGGTAGGAGTTTGAGGATGTGTGACTATGGGAGGATAGTAGTTGCTAGTACTAGGACCTGAGTACTCAGAGTGAAAAGTAGAAGAGGTGGTGGTGGATGTTGAAGCTGTTTGGTAGCTTGAGCTTCGTTCTTTTGCCTGAATCATCTCTAGCTCATAAGTCTTTAGCATACAGAAGAGCTCAGTCATTTGCAGAGTCTTCAGATTCTCAGTTCTTCTAATGGACACCGTGTAGAGTGTCCAGCAGCTAGGTAAAGACCTGATGAACTTTTTGAGAATATCATCATTCTCCAGTTTCACCTTTAAGCACTGCAGCTCACCTACAAGATAAGTAAATCTATTATATAAAATAGTTAGGGACTCACCTTCTTTCCATACGAAGTTTTCGTACTTCTGCTTCAGGATGTCCCTTCTGTTTTCTTTGACTTCTTCTGAGCCAGCAAACATCTTCTCAAGAGCCTCCCAGAGCTCTTTGGCGGTTTTGTGACTTCTGAAGTTATGAAAAACTTCTTTTGGAAGGCACATTTGGATAGCTCCTGGTGCCTTGAAGTCCACCTCCATCCTTTTTATATCTTCATCCGAGTACTTGGAGGGATCCTTTGGAACTGATGGTCCTTCAGAGTCAGCAGATGCCACCATGGGAATGTAGGGTCCATCCCTGATGGATTTCCACATTCCGTACTCCTGATAGCAGAAAAAACTTTCCATGCGATTTTTCCACATGTTGTAGTCTTCTCCAGACACCAATCTTGGTGGTCGGTTGATGCTGCCGATGTCTTCAAAACCATTGCTTTGTGCCATTTTTGTTCTTGGTGACTTGATGAAAGAGAGAGAGTTTAGAATAGAACCAGAAGTGATTAAACAAGTGTTAGTTTGTTTAATCTGAGCCAAAGCTCTGATACCACTTGTAGGATCGTGAAATTACAAGATGGTTATGTTCTTAGTTGAGATTGGCGAAAACAATAACAACTACACAATTACAATCGAGTAGACAGAAAGAATACTGATAAGAACACTGTTGTATTAAGCTTTGTGAATAAACGATTACAAGTGAAAACTCTAATTCAAAAGCACACTTACAATGAAGTGTTTAAGTATTTATACTAACTTAGAATCAAGACAGACCCTTGATTCTAAGGATCAGATTGAACACAGATCGTTGATCGTTTATACAAAAGCTAATTTTACACGTTAAAGCTAAACTAGCCAACTTTATTGAAGCGTTTTCTTTATTCATCATTGTTTGCATGCTCGGAGAAGAGCAATGTCGTCCGTCATTGGTTGCACCATTGAGGTTCCTTCTGCTTTGAGTGTGTCAGTTTCTTTTGCAGAAAGTTGTCAGTGACGCTTGGCATGGATAGTCAGCTGCAACGATTTGTCTTCAAGGAACATAGCTATCAACAGCAAGAATGAGAATGATGCTGCTGATAAGCCTATCAGTAGCAACAAGTGCTGAATACTGCTGATAAGCCTATCAGGAGCAACATGTGTTGAATGCTGCTGATAAGCCTATTAGCAGCAACATGTGTTGAATGCTGCTGATAAGCCTATCAGCAGCATTTGTACTTAGAATAATTTAGAAGCCATAAGTCTTTGGTTCTACAAACTCTTAAGCAAAAGTACTTTTACAATGAATCTAAGTACTACTTATATAGTAACTTTGAATCAAGACAGACCCTTGATTCTAAGGATCAGATCTAACACAGACCGTTGATTTTGTATTGAAGCTATTCTACATATACAAACAATAATAATAACTACAAAGGTTAACTTTATTCAAACGTCTTCTTTGCATCATTGCTTTAATACTCAAAAGGAGAGAGTCGTTGTCTTTTATTGTCTTATGCCAATGACATTCTTTCTGCGTGGAGTGTGTCAGTGTAACAGCAGAAAGTTGTCAGTGGTATTGGTTTCTTTATCAAGAACAGTCAGCTGCAACGTTTGATCTTCAGTGAGAAGGCTATCAGCTGCAACTTTGATCTTCAGTGGATAAAGCCTATCAGCTGTAAGTTTTGGTCAGCAGCGGATAAAGCCTATCAGCTGCAAGTTTTGGTCAGCGTCGGATAAAGCCTATCAGCTGCAACTTTGTCGATCCGCAGCAATCTTTGAGATCAGCAGCATTTGTACTTAGAGAATTTTGTAGCCATCAATCTTTATTTCTACAAACTCCCCCTAGACTGATGCTACCAAACTCTCTTACTGCTTTTGTTGCTGAAGCTTTTGCATGTGGCTGACAATTCTTTCAACCTCATATCCTCTATGGTCCTTGCTGGGATTGTTAAGATGAAGCTCAGATAGAGTCTTGATGTCTTTGCTGGCTATTTTGAAGATAGCTTTGCTTGAACATCTCATCTTCTGTCCTTTAACATTTGTCAATGTGAACTCATCTTTTTCAGCATTGTAGGACCAACTGATGAATGGAGAGTGGGATTGGAGAGGTTTGACATCAAGGATTTCATCTCTGCTGGGGTTGAAGTGATGTTTGATTGCCAACAGCAGATGTCTCCCACCTTCATTCATGGGCTCATTGACTTCACCCAGCTCCATCATTCTTCTTAGATCAGAATCTGGAAGCTGTAGTACCTCATCAACAGATGTATAAATTGATCTTTTAACTTCTGTCCTCCCCCTGAAAACTTCAAACCATTGGTCTTGAGAGCTGTATGAGCATCTGATTATTTCTCTTGAGTCTTCTGGTTTGGAAGTAGGTTTGTTTTTCCTTTTTGGGAGGTTGTTGATGAGTAGGAGCTGGGTGTGAGGATTTGGACTTTTAGGATGGAGAGTGGAAGGTTGTTGGATTGAGGAAGTGTTGGGTGAGGGAGAAGCTTGGGTTTCTTTGTTTTCCTTTCTTCTTCTTGAATGATTACCCTTTTCTTAGAACCTTTCTTCCCCAGTCTTTCTTCCTCATCGTTCTTGACTTTAAGGTAGAGGGTTTGCAGGTTCATGAAGTTCATGGGACCTAGCCTCTTTCCACTCTCTTCTCTAGCCTTAAGGAAGTTAATCATGATCTTCCTTTCTTCATGGGATCTTCGGTTAAAGGCAATGGTCTTCTTGGACTTTTGTTTGGCTTTTTCTTCTTCTTCAGCCTTTTTCTTGTTTGCCAATTGACCCTGCTGACCCATGAAGGCTCTATAGATTTCTTTATTTGATAGTTTCTCAAGGTAGTCTACATCCTCACCTTGAGAAATCAGAGCCTTTACCCATTCCTCTCTCATTTCTTTGGCTAGTTCAGAATCAGTTATTCTGAACTTAGCCTCTTTCTTCTTCTTCTTCTTCTTCTGTATCGAATTGTTCTAGCAGTTGAAAAGCAAGAGCTTCATCTTATTCAATTTGATAAACTGCAGGAATTTTTACTTTTAGATCATCCAGCTATTTTGCATACAGCTGGATCTGTTGTTCTCTGAGGAGAATGGATGTGAGTCTGTCTTGAGCTTTGTTTAGTTCAACCATCTCCTCTTCTTCTCTTCTTCTTCTTCTATCCTCCTTTTCTTTCTTCTCCTTCTCAATTCTTTCTTCATCTTCTTTGGTCATTAGTCCCTTTCCCTTATCTTTGTTAGATGCCTCTGCTTCAGTTTCATGGACCACAACAGTAGGTGTAGTAGATGCTGTTGAGATCTCAGCTTCAGCTTCATTAGCATGTTGGGGAATGGACAAGGGAGGGGAACTTTCTTAATCTTCTTTCCATTTCGTACCTGTCACTTCTTTCCATGCTTCTTTCATCTTTTCCTCGTCTCTTCTCTTTGATTCTTCTTATGTGTTCAGTCTAACTGTTGGAGAAGAGAAAAAGGATAGGTCTGAGTCAGATCCAGATTCCTCCTTATAAAGAGAAGCCTTGATGATTTTGATCATTTCTTGACTTTCTAAGGAGTTGACATTGAAGATGAGTGATCTGAGCTCAAAGACTTTGTGTAGGAAAGCTGAAGGTAGGAGCAAGATCTCTTTGATGTTGATTGAGAGAGAAGATCCATTGCTCAGGAAGAGGGTGAAGTCATGGGAGTCAGTGCTTATCCATCCTTGCACTTCTACATCCCTGACCATTATGTTATACAGTAATCTTTTCCAGCAGATAACCTCTTCTTCAGTTAAAGTACTGCTCCTGATTATGTTAACTCTTCTCGGAGCTAGTCTTTGTTCTGCTGCTGATGAAGATTCAGGATAAGCCGCCCTGTTTACTTCTTTTAGTAGTCTTTCAAACCAGGGCATATTATCCTCCATTAAGTCATAGAACCTGTTGATTGCAAGTTCTGCTGAGAGATCTGATGAAGTGTTGACACATTTTGTCAGATACAAATTGAGAACTTGGAGGGCATTAAGAGAGTTCCAATTTGGCTCTTCTACTCCACTAAACTCCCATCCAATCCAGAATCTCTCAGCTATTTCATCATACCCCCAAGCTAGAATGGAGTCAAATTCTAGCTTCTTTGAAGTTAGGAAGAGTTGGGGGGTAGATGAATGACTTATTATGGCTGCAGCTTCAGGAAGAAGGCTGAATGATGGAGGTGTGTCTTCATGGAGAGTTTCTTCTTGTAGCACCTCATCAATAGCTTGAATAACTAACTTCCAATCCCCAGTGACATCTTCTTCTTCATCTACTGAGTCTGGCAAGTCATGGATTTGAACTAAAGCAGGTTTGTATAGGGAACTTTGAAACACAGTTTGCTCTTGTATCCAATCTTCAAGGCTGTCATCATCATCTTCCTTAGTAACCACCTCCCCCTTTTCGGTTGCATCAGTGATAAGGGATATATCTGTTTGAGTTTCCACTGATACAAGAGAGGGAGTAGGCACAGTTGGGCATTAATGGGCTTCATGCATAGAGACTGGGTGTCTTAGTTTGGACACTTCAGCCTCTAGCATTGCCACCCTGTCCGTCAATTCAAAGTTATGGAGTTTCAGTCTATCTTCATCCACAGTTATGGAATCCTTGGAGCTAGATGGGGCCTTAGGCCTAGCCTCTACATCCCCATCACCCTGGTTTTCTTTGCGCCTGGGATTCCTCTCAGTAAAGAGTGTTTCACAGGAAACATCCTCATTGGGAGTTGCCGTGGTTAGGGTCTTAGCTATGTTATCACTGTCCTCCTGGGCAGTTTATGTACCAGGAGTAGTTATAGCCCTTTCCACATTCTCTCTATCAATAATACCAGAGTGAACGTTCTTGGGTGATGAACCCGGGTTTGGTGCGCCAGCAGCCAAGTCAATCAATACCTCCGATATAGTGGTTGTTGGAGAAGGTATATCATCTTGACCAAGTGTCTCTGCACTTAGGTTCAGAGAAGAGAAATAATGGAATGGCTCAGGGGGTTGCTCTATGGATCCGAGATGTGATCCTGATCCTAATAGAGAGGCTTCCAAAGAAGTCTCTCTAGTGTTGTGGCTATCCCTTTTGGTATTCTCATCAGAATGTTGGGATTATGAATGAGGGCTTAGAGGTCGGGTTTGGGCCTTTGAGACAAGAAGAGAAGGAGTCTTCTTGCTCCTTTTTCTGGTGTATGTCGTTGCAACTGGGGCCCTTTGGTCCAGTTGAACGATAACATCCAAAACAGATGTAAGTGATTGTTGTACCTGTGCATCCTTAGTAGTATGCACAGGGGTTCGAATGGTGGAAGCAAATTGTTGTTCAGGATGTGATGTGGAGGGTGTGGGAACAGTATCAGCTAGGATTGCTGAACTGTCACCCGGGGTACTTTGTATGTTTAGCATTGTAGATAACAATGGAACATTGACCCCTGCGAACTTTTTGGAAACATTTCTCATACTTTGAAAAATATTATTTTTGTGTCCCAACATGATGTAGATTCTTGCAGGTTTTGAAAGTTCTTTTAGTTCCTGGTTGAAAACCTCCTGCAAGAATGTTGGGTACATAAAGAATTGTTGCTTTGCACCCTCTTGAAGGTTATATCTCAAACCCTCAAAGATGAGGTGTGCAAAGTTGAAACCTAGGCCAGTAATCATACCATGGAAAGCAGAGGCAAGTGCGGAGCTCACTTGATGCCATCCACTTCTCTTCTGAGATATGCATTGGAGAAGAGTGTGGCAGAGATACTTCCATGGAGGGCCCATCAGCGCCTTCTCTATTGTATACTCATTTTGATTTCCAGTGTACCCCATGGATACAAAGGTCCTCATGTACTCGTCCTTTGAGTATGAGATGGCTGCTCCCTCATCTTGAAGCTTAAGATGTTTTCAGAGGGTAGCTTCAGAGATGATGATGTCCTGGCCGTCTACGTTGGCTTTTATTTGGGGAATCCCCTGTTCGGTAGAGTAGACGACAGTATTCCAGAAATCTTCCATATGAGGGATATATGTGGTAGGGTTGGTTGTGAGGGCAAAATGGATCTTTGATCGGCATAAGAAGTCGATCATATCATCGAATCCTTCATATTTCTTTCCCTTAGTTAAGTATGCTGTAAGGTTGTGGTACGGGGAGAACTTATCGTCAGGGTTATTGATGTCTGCCATTGGTGTTTGATTTTAGAGGGAAGGTTTGAAGGTTTAAGAATATGGAAGGCTTTGAATGTTTTAAGGATGGAAGGCTTTGAATGTGGTGGGGACTTGAGAGAAAGTGATGTGGGTTTAGGGTGAAATTGAATGTGAAGAGGTGGTAAGGAAATTTGATTTGTTCATATAACGGCAGAGGAGGGAAAAAACAAAATGACTTGTACAGTACAACCTAATTCACCTTTTACTGTTACAGCTGTAATACACCGAGGCAGTCATGGTAAAGACTGACGTTAATTTTTACAGCGGGTAAAAGTTAATTTGGACTTAAATTTACCCATCAGCAGCAAACTTGGTTGCTTTGGATGAATAAGCCTATCCGCTGCAAGCTTGGTTGCTGCGGAAGGTTAAGTCTGTCAGCAGCGAACTCAATTGCTGTTGATGGATTCAATGATCTGTAGCAAGGATGTCGCTGCTGACAGCCTTAAAGCTATCCGTAGGAAACTTGTTCCTACTGATAACTTAAAGCAGTCAGTGGCAAATCCTTTGCTGCTGAAGATTAAACCTGTTAGCAGCTGAAGGACAAAAATGCTGCTGACTTATAACTTTTATTTACAACAAAAGACAAAACACATTTTAAAATAGAATTTTAGAGATAGATTTTAATCAAAGTTCATCATACCAATGGATTCAACTAAATATCCAAATCTAGCTTCATCAAAAGGTTTTGTAAACAAATCAGCATATTGCTCATTTGTATGAACTTTGGTTAAAATAATCCTCTTTTTCTCAGCTTGATCTCTTATGAAATGATACCTGATGTCAATGTGCTTCGTCTTGGAGTGCTGCACTGGATTATTTGTGATTGATATAGCACTCATGTTGTCAATGTGAATTGGAGTTGCCATGAAAGTCATCCCATAATCCAGCATTTGATTTTGTATCCAGATGACTTGTGCACAGCAACTTGAAGCTGCAATGTATTCTGCTTCAGCTGTAGAAGTTGAAACACATGTTTGCTTCTTGCACTGCCATGAAATCAGTCTTCTTCCCAGAAACTGACATCCCCCTGATGTGGACTTTTTGTCCAAGTTGCATCCCCCATAATCACTGTCAGTGTATGCATACAGATTGAACTTGTCATCTTTAGAGTACCAAAGCCCAGGTCTTGGGGCTCCTTTTAGGTATCTAATAATTCTCTTGATAGCTTGAAGATGTGAAACCTTTGGAGCTGCTTGAAATCTTACACAGAGACATACTGCAAACATGATATCTGGCCTTTAGGCAGTGAGATACATGAGAGACCCTATCATTGCACGGTACTGGTGTTGATCAGTGTCTTGGCCATCTTTATCTGGAGTCAGCTGATGGTGCACTTGCATAGGGGTTCTTGCAGCAGAGCAGTCAGCCATCTTGAATCTTTCCAAAATGCTCTTTACATATTTGGATTGGCTGATGAAGATTCCATTTGGGACTTGTTTGACTTGTAGACCAAAGAATTTAGTTCACCCATTGAACTCATTTCAAACATTGAGTGCATCAGAATCTCAAAGTCTTTGCACAGCTTTTTCGTTGTTGATCCAAAGATGATATCATCAACATAGATTTGAACTAGTAAGATTTCTCCCCCTTCATCTTTGATAAACAAGGTCTGGTCAATAGCACCCCTTCTAAAGTTGTTGCTTAGTAGATATCTTGACAAATTTCATACCAGGCTCTTGGTACTTGATGTAAGCCATACAGAGCTTTGTCTAGTTTAAACACTTGAGTAGGATGTGCAGGATCTATAAATCTTGGAGGCTGTTTGACGTATACTTCCTCACCAATCTTTCCATATAGAAAGGCACTCTTTACATCCATTTGATAGATAGTGAAATTCTTGGATGCAGCATATGCCAGGAAGATTCTGATGGCCTCCAGCCTGGCAACAGGAGCAAAGACTTCATGATAGTCAATTCCTTCTTCCTGAGTGTAGCCTTGAGCTATAAGTCTGGCTTTGTTTTTTACTACAATGCCTCTCTCATCTTGCTTGTTCCCGAAAACCCATCGTGTGCCAATAGTATATTGACCTGGTGGAAGATCAACAAGTTTCCAGACATCCTGCCTCTTGAATTGCAATAACTCTTCCTGCATTGCCTCAATCCAGCTGCTATGTTTGAGTGCTTCATCTATCTTCTTGGGTTCCACCTGAGATAGAAAACATGAAAACAAGCATATATTGGCCTCGTGAGATTTTCTTCTTGTGAGAACTCCTTGTGGACTTGGCCAATAATATTTTGTTGAGGATGTTCTTTGTGGATCCTCTGTGCTGGTACCACCTCCAGATGTATCCCTTTCCCCAGATTGCTTTGATTTTGATAAGGGGTCTGTTCATTCATGGTGGAAGAGTCTTCAATATCAGCAGCCACATCAATATTTTCAGCAATATCATCAACAATATCTACAGAATTTACCGAAGTGTCTTCATCTAAATTTTCAGTTTCAGACAGGCTGTTGCTGGTGACATTGGAGAGTCTTGTTTCGGCTTCTCTTGCTTCAATTGCTTCCACAACTGATGGAGGATCAATGGATGGTCTTCGCAGACGGATAGAAGGTTTGGGAAAATCCAGTCTATAGTCAGTGGATGAAGTGGAGGCAGGTGTTTGTGTAGAGTTAGACTCCATATTTGAGAGGGTGAGAGGCTCAAATAGTTGGGAGAAGGAGTCTATGTCAAAGAGCCAGTTTGGGCCTTTTCCCTGCTCACAGACGATGTGTTCTCTACATTCCACATTTGCTGGTTCTTCCATAATTCTTGTTCTTGAATTGAATACTCTGTAGGCCTTTGATTGAGAGGAATAGCCTACAAAATATCCTTCATCAGATTTGGCACCAAACTTAGGATGAACCCCATGTGTGATGAGAATGGTGCATGGACACCCAAAAGGCTTTAGAAACCCAATGTAGGGAACTCCTTGATACCAAAGTTCATAAGGTGTCTTGTTGAGGGGCTTGACGATGAGAACTCTATTTTGCACATAGCAGGCTATGCTAACTGCTTCTGCCCAGAATGTGAGAGGTAGTTTTGAGTCAGCCAACATAGATCTTGCTGACTCAATTAGAGTTCTGTTTCTCCTTTCAGCAACTCCATTTTGTTGAGTAGTTCTTGGAGCACTGTATTGTCTTTCTATCCCCTTACTTTCACAGAAACAGTTTTGAACTCTGTGCCCTGATCACACCTTATGATCTTCACCTTTTGATTGCTTTGATTCTATACCCTAAGAATGTAGGATTTGAGAATTTCAGCAGTTTCATCTTTAGTTCTCAAGAAGTATACCCATGAGAATCTTGTGTAGTCATCAGTTATCACCAGACAGTATGACTTCTTGCCCATTGACATGACATTTGTAGGACCAAAGAGATCCATGTGCAGCAGCTGTAGTGGAGTATCATTTGTATTCAAGGTCTTGGGCTTATGAGAACTCTTGTGTTGCTTCTCCTTTAAGCAAGCAATGCAGTGGTCTTCTAGCTAGAATTCTTTGTCAGGAAGCCCTCTGACAAGATTTTCCTTTACCAGTTTGTTAATAGTTTTGATATTAACATGACTTAATCTCCTGTGCCAGAGAGCTGATTTATCAACTGAGGCTTTTGACAGAAAACAAGAAACACTCCTAGATGGAGTGACTTCATTCATGTCCAGTACATAGAGATTCTCTTTTCTCTGAGCAGTTAATAAAATCTTTTCTGGAGGAGGTATGGATAAGCCTGGAGACAGTACGAAGCATTCTTTATCTGTGAGGAGCATCCAATGCTTTTGATCACAGACCTGGGAAACACTCATGAGATTGAAGTCCAATTCTTTGACACAATTGACCTTATCAATGCTCATTCTTTTGTTGGACACAGTTCCTTGTCCAGTTAAGTATCCTCCCTTTGCGTCACTTCCAAAGGCAACATATCCTCCATTGAAGTGTCTGAAGTTGGAGAGGATGGATCTGTTGCCTGTCATGTGCCTGGAACAACCACTGTCTACCACCCAGGTGTTATTCTTGTGACCTGGCTGTCCCTACACATGACAGAGATCTAGTTAGTGGGAGGAGTCCAAGAGCTTGCATCCATGTTGAAAAGGGTTCTTGGAGTGTCAGATTCATTGTGTGTGCATTCAACAGAGACAATGAAAATTCTTGGAGTGATAGAAACTAGGATCTTGACTTTCCATTGTTGAGGAGATGGTCTTCCTGTTCTCTTTTCTCTGTCAGCAGCTGATTTTGCTTTGGCTGCTGATGGATGTTCTTTAATAGCAACAGATTTTGCTGCTGGGGATTTTAGCTTATCAGCAGCAGATTTTGTTGCTGCTGATTTCTTTGGCTTCTCAGCAGCAGATTTTGTTGCTGCTGATTTAAGCTTATCAGCAGCAGATGTCCAGTTTGCTGCTGATGGTTTGTCTTAAGCAGCAGCAGATTTGGTTGCTGCTGAAGGCTTGTCTTTAGGTTGCTTGTGCATCACTTGATTGCCAACTTTTTTTCTAGCTGCTGATGGTTTAACAACTGATGTATGCTGATCCTTCTTTACCTTTTGTCTTTGAGGGGCTTGACGAAGGATCTGGTTGAAAGGGTTAAATTGACAATTTGCAGCAAAGTGGTTTGATTCACCACAGATGATGCACGTCTGTTGAGATTTTGACAACTGCTCCCTTGGTGGAGAAAGAGAGTTTCTGAATTGAGTGGTCTTTGCTTCAAACCTTCTTACCTGTTTGTTCTTCTTTGTCTTCTCAAAAGCACGTTGCCTACGGTTTCCTTGCTGCTGAAGGTAGTAGAAGCAGGTGCTGGCAGTGTGGTTATATTTTCCACAGACAAAGCATGATTTTGCCAGTTTGTCCCTTGAAAGATAAACATAATCCTTTCTTTTGAAAAGGTCTTTGAAGTTCCATGGGTGAGCTTTGTTGTGCTCAAAAGTAGCTTCTTCCAATGTATTTTGAACACATGGAACTCTTTCTCTAGGCTTATGGCATATGTTAAACACCTTTCTTTGAGGCTTTGAGGTTGAAGACTGCCCCTTTTCAACATTTAGCTTTCTTCCTTCTGGAGGATAGCTAATTTTGATTTGGTTGAAATGTATAGGAACTGGAGCGGCTGGTAAAGGAACAGGAGTACTTGTTTGAATGACTTCAAGAACAGGCTTTGGTACTTGTACTGGTGATGAGATCTCCTCAGTTTTAGTGGACTCTGAGAAAGACGACTCAGATTCTGATGAGGTAGTGTATTCTTGCACCAGTAGTTCATATATTGAAGGATCAAGATCTCGGTTGGCCTTTTCAAGATTTGAGAGATTGAAGCTTGGTTCATGGATGGCAACGTAGTTAGCAGGAGGTGCAACGTCTTGGTATTGTTCACCATGCTACCCCAGACCAGTTTTTGCCTTTTCATGAATTTGAGCATCTAAAAGTATTTGCAGATTTTTAGATGCAAATTCATATTTATCAACATGAACTTTTTGTTCTGCCAATTCTGCTCTGGTAGCTTTTAGTCTAGCCAGTAGATCATCAATCTGAGTTTCAAGATTGCTTTGTTCATGTTTTAGTAATGAAATCTCTTTCTTTATAACTGTTTTCTACCTTTATGAATCCAGATTTCATTTGATGAAACTCTTCATTTTGATCGATAAGGTTTTGATTTTGCTTTCTGTAGCTTAACACCTTATTAATACAAGCTTGGGAACAGAGATGTTCATATACCTGAGGCGGTATCTCAGTTATGTCTTCCATAAGTGCTTGGTTGTTGGCAGGCAGCTCTTCATACTGGAAGCTCCAGCCGAAGTCAGAGGTTCCAACAGTTGTACATGCTGCAGTTTGAACTGAAGGAGTAGCTTATTGTTGTTGTTGTTGTCTGGGTTGGCTTGGTAAGCTTGCCTTGATTGAGGAGTAGATGGATTGGCTCTTGGTGCCTTGCATTCTCTAGCAAAGTGACCCAGTTGGTTACAGTTGTAACATCTTAGTTTGCTTTTATCCAATCCAACTCTGGTGTTGGAGTTGTTGCTCGGAATGGGTCTTCACGTTCTAGAATAGAACCTGTTTGCTCTTATAGAGAGCATGGCATACGAGTGCTGTATGTCCATTTCTTCTAAGTCATCTGGATGGAAGCATTCCAGATCCTCCTTGACAAAAGGACATGTTGCTTGAGTTTTCATAGACAAAAGCAGCAGAGGTTGAGGTTTGAGGAGGAGCTTCTAGGAGAAATGGTGAGGTGTTTGTTTGAGAGGTTGGAGTTTGTGGATGGGTGACAATGGGTGGATAGTAGTTGCTGGAACTAGGACCAGAGTGGTTAGAGTGGAGGGCAGAGGTAGTGGTGGATGTTGAGGCATTTTGATAGCTTGAGCTTCGTTCTTTTGCCTGAATCATCTCTAGCTCATAGGTTTTCAGCATACCAAAGAGCTCAGTCATTTGGAGAGTCTTCAGATTCTCAGTTCTTCTAATGGACACTGTGTAGAGTGTCCAGTAGCTAGGTAAAGACCTGATGAAAATTTTGAGAATATCTTCATTCTCCAGCTTCACCTTTGAGCACTGCAGCTCACCTACAAGATAAGTAAATCTGTTATATAAAACAGTTAGGGACTCACCTTCCTTCCAGATGAAGTTTTCGTACTGCTGCTTCAGGATGTCCCTCCTGTTTTCTTTGACTTCCTCTGAGCCAACAAACATCTTCTCAAGAGCCTCCCATAGCTCCTTAGCAGTTTTGTAACCTCTGAAGTTGTGAAAAACTTCATTTGGTAAGCACATTTGAATGGCTCCCAAGGCTTTGAAGTCTACCTCCATTTTCTTGATATCTTCATCAGAGTACTTGGAGGGTTCTTTGGGAACCATTGCACCTCCGGAATCAGCAGAGGACACCATGGGTATGTATGGTCCATCTTTAATGGATTTCTGCATCCCATATTCCTGATAGCAGAAGAAACTTTCCATTCTGTTCTTCCACATATCGTAATCTTCACCAGGCACCAGTCTTTGTGGTCTGTTGATGCTTCCAATATCTTCAAATCCATTATTTTGAGCCATTTCTGTCTTTTAGAAAATGAGTGACTTTTAGCAAAGAGATAGATAAGAATAGAACCAGAGAATGATTAAACAAATGTGAGTTTGTTTAATATGTGAGCCAAAGCTCTGATACCACTTGTAGGATCGGTAAATATAAGATGGTTCTATTCCAGTTGAGATTGGCGGAAACAATCACAACTTAATCAAAGTAAACAAGTAGACGAGAAGAATACTGATAAATGCAATTTGTATTAAGCTTCAAGTATTACAAGATTACAGAGAAAACTCTTAAGCAAAAGTAATTTTACAATGAATCTAAGTACTACTTATGGAGTAACTTTGAATCAAGACAGACCCTTGATTTTAAGGACCAGATCTAACACTGATCGTTGATCTTGTATTAAAGCTATTCTACATATACAGAAAATAATAATAACTACAAAGGTTAACTTTATTCAAACGTCTTCTTTGCATCATTACTTTAATACTCAAAAGGAGAGCGTCGTTGTCTTTTTTGTCTTATGTCAATGACATTCTTTCTGCGTGGAGTGTGTCAGTGTAACAGCAGAAAGTTGTCAGTGGTATTGGTTGCTTTATCAAGAACAGTCAGCTGCAACGTTTGATCTTTAGTAAGAAGGCTATCAGCTGCAACTTTGATCTTAAGTGGATAAAGCCTATTAGCTGCAAGTTTTGGTCAGCAGCGGATAAAGCCTATCAGCTGCAAGTTTTGGTCAGCAGCGGATAAAGCCTATCAGCTGCAACTTTGTCGATCCGCAACAATCTTTGAGATCAGCAGCATTTGTACTTAGAAAATTTTGTAGCCATCAGTCTTTATTTCTACAGAGCTTGAAGATATTATGTCTTAGTCTTAGAGTCTTTGACTTGTAATTGATAGAATTGTTAGTAACAGTTAAAGGGGAGTCTGTAAGGACATGTTCTGTAACTGTTGATAAAATTCTGTATAAGTTCTTAGAGAGGTGAACTTAACAAGTTCGCCTAAGCATCTTTAGGAGCGAACTTGTTAAGTTTGCCTAGCCTATTAGAGGTGAACTTAATAAGTTCACCTAAGAATCTTTGAGGCGAACTTGTTAAGTTCGCCTATGGCAGAGCATGTGTCTATAAATAGGAGTTTACAGTTTCAGTGTAGAATAGGAGAGCAACAGAGGGACTTTGAACGAGTGTAATTCTGAGAATCTGTAAACTCTGTGTTAGTTGATATAAAAGAGGAAGTTTAATTACATGATTGTTTCTATTTTCAATTGTTATACAAAGCGTTAATACGGTAGGATTCCGCACTCCGCGTTAACGATACGTCTTATCACGAGAATGATCTGTAGAAGAGCCATGTGGACCAACAATCATTCTATGACAACAAAGTTGAGGGTGTTTTAAAAGAGGTAAATATTGATGATGAATGTAAGGTGTAGAAGAATGTATCACTAACCGTGACAACTGCATCCTTACTGAACCGGATGTGATTGAAACAAATGACAAACTGAAAAACATGCTTTATGAAAATTTTCAAACTCTAAAAAAAACCAAAGTTGAAAATTTGTTAACAGATTTTCAAAGGGTTATGAAGAAAATTTTCAAAAGAATTTTCAATCAAATGCTCAAAAACAATCGGTTCAAACACCAGGTGTTATTCATCAAACACCAAGTGGTGTTCATCAGAATGAGGCATCAACTTCAACTGTCAAAGCTCCTTACAGAAAGATTTACAAAGAGAAGAGAGCTTGTTTTCATTGTGGTATTGTAGGACACATTGTGGTGAAGTGTCCTCACAAGAACCAGAGTAAGAAACCAGTTGATCCATGACAGGCTAAATCATCTGTGAAGCCACCGATCAAACCAGTGCACAAAGTTGTTGTTCCACATGTTTAGAAAGAGAAAATACCATAGTTTTAGAAGAAAGGTATTTCAAAAGGACAGTCTGGTAGAATACCAAAGGCTAGTCCAAGTGTGCCCAAATCGGTTGGTGCACAACATTTTGAGACACCTGTGGTGAAATTGTCTATACCACAGAAAAGGAGACTGAACAAATGGTTGAGAAAATTAGAAAGAGAATTTCTTGAAGGTAAATTTGATCAAAAACCTTTTTCTGGAAACCTAACTGGTGAAAGCTCATATATTTCAAAACCTACTTTTACAAAGTATGAGCATAAAGTGGTTGTACCTGAGTTTTCAAAACACCAAAGTTTTCAAAAGACAGAGGTTCAAAACAACAAGGTTTAGAAAAGAAAAGATTCATTATCTGATTTTGTTTCTGATTCAAAGGTACAATCAACGTTGCTTGATGATGGGTTTGATTGTGAACTTAGAGAAGTGAGTTATGTTGGTAAAGATGGACGACCCAAGACAACTATGGCTTGGGTTTCTATTTCAAACTAATGTGTTTGTTGTTGGAAGTGCAGGGACAACCAATAGAACTATTACCAGAAATTTGTCTATTTTATGTGGCTTAATAGTGGTTGTCTCATGGCGCAAAGTCGACGTCGCATTTCTACCAATTGTCATATTCAGTTGGAAGTGGCAACATGGCATGACCTTTGCACTCAATGAGTTGTTGAAATAGTTAAACGACTTGATGCTCAAAGGGAGAAGTTGAAGAAGTTATCCAATTTTGATTTGTATTAGATGATCTAAGTCTAAGATGATGAAAAATCTTGAAAAACAGGAAGTAGGTGATTGGCAAGTGAGCATTAATCTCTTGATGTAGCACCTAGTTCTAGTGTTTAGGGGAGTCATGTGGACAGGTGAATCTACTTAGGTGATAAAGTTTTAATTAGGTTAATATATTGATGTTATTGGTAACTTTTGATGATATTTGAACACATTTTGAGTAGTTGGTGAACATGATTGGAATGGTAAATCCCAAGTGAGTTTTTTTTTTAAACCATTGTTTCATGGAAGTTGTTTTTATTTTTATCTTTTCTCTTCTGTACATTTCTTTTTCTTTGAAAAATTAAAAAAAACTAGAAAAACGTAAAAATTTCAAAGTCATTTGAGGATAAGAGGAAATGATAGCACATCAGTAAATGATCTAGACGTCTTATACTGCACGTATGGGAAATGATTGCGTTATGATTACTTGATCCTTAAATTTGATTATCTTGTTTTAATTTGAATATTTGCAAGTAATTTGAATTGTCAGTAGGCTATAAGAATTTTTGAATCATTAGTAATGCGGAAACTAAATCAATACTACAAATGTGATTTGAACCCATGTTTTTCAAGTGTGTGTGTAAAAGATTGTAAAAAGATCATTATCAGATAAAGGATGTAAGATTTTGGCAAGTATTTTCTTATGAGACCAGTTTCAGGTTATGTCTTTAGCACAATTTTACAGTTCACTTCACTGCCCTTACTCACAAGTATGCAATGGGAAGTTGGGCCAAGATATGTCTTGACATCAACCGTTGAGCATATATTCACCCTTGAATCATACATGATTCATTGATATCAAATCTAGATAAAAGTTAGATCCCCTTACCCAAATACAAAGATTCCATATTTATTAACCTGAATCATCATATGATATTCACAGAAGAAAAACCTATCAAACCAAGACAAATGAATCACTCGATTCTGAATCTTATGATTCCTGATAATCCTTATGGATTCTGCTTGATTTTTTCTGTGCTAAACGATGTAACTTCATTCTGGAGATTTGGAAATCCTTGGGAAAATCTTGGATGCCTTGAGATAGTGCAAATTTAATTTTATGTGGCAGAACTGTGGGGTACATGTTGTATACTTATAATTAATACCTTAACACACAAGAACGTGATACAAAGATGCTTATGGTTTTAAATTTTATAATATTTCCAACTTGAATTAACTTGCTTGTATTGCAAATTCGTTGAGAATAAGTAGTAAGTCATGACATGATCCCATACCTTTTGATGTTTATCCTGTATCATTTATTGCTAGAAATTAGTCTGATATGATCCTCTGCTCATGATTTTGACCAAAAAGAGTTTGATTGTAAATATTCCTGTATATTCGAATCTGTATCTTGTGTATATTATCTGCTTTTCAGAAAAAGACAAAAAGATTTTTAGTTTGTATATTTCAAGTATTGAAAAATTCCCAAAAATATTTTAATTTTAATCTCCATGGAACATCATATTTTTTATGACTTGGGTACATCTTTGAGAATTTAGAGAAATTGAGCATATTGCATAATCTTTTGAAAGGGTTTGAGAATCCTTGAATGTAGACAAAGAGTTCTATTACCTATGTCTTGTTCAAGTTTGAGTGTAGATGTACAAGACAAGGACTACAGATACAAGCTGGACTGCATGATGTGAGAAAACTTATAGACAACTTCTGAAGACATCTGAAGCTGTTGCCAAGGGGGAGTCTGTTGGAGCATGTTTTGTGACAAGCAGCTTGAAGATTGTTTGTATTTTATGAGAGTCATTTTTATCTGATTGAGTTGTATATTCTAGTCTTTGTTCATGTAGGTTTTGGGTTGTATTAGTGGTTGCGTACTAAGCAAGTACGCAGGGAGAGTTGCTCTTGCGTACTTAACTAGTACGCAAGCAAAGTCCTGCGTACTTAGCTAAGTACGCAGGTCCTGAGTCTGTGAGTATAAATAGCTGATAGAGTTCTTGGTTGAAAGAGGTCTGAACAAGTTCTTGAGAGAAAACCATTTGTAATCAGTTGTTTGGTTCTAATAGACAAAGTTTTATATACTTGTGTTCGTTATCATCGTATCTAGTCATCTTGTTCAAGCTAATCACAGAGGATTCCGCACTATGTTGATTGGTTTATCTCCTATACGTCAATCGATCTAACACCAGGGGACCTACCAGTGGTATCAGAGCCTTTGCTCTTGAAATTGAGTGCTATAGGAGTGGTATTGAACATTTTCGACTAGATTTGGATTGATTTACAAGGTTTTTGACTTGAATTTGAGGGTTGTTGAGCAGATCTGAGCGTTATTGTTCTTCACGTTCATGAACTGAGATTGCTTCAAAACATCTCAATAGTTGTTTGATTTTGTAAATTAATCATCAAGGGTTTGTTAGAATTGGATTTCTAAGCTTTTGGTTGGATTAATTCACATTTTAGATACGTTTTGAGTGATTTTCAGACGTTTTTGCGTACTTAGTTTCTTCTTGCGTACTTAATTTGTTCCTGCATACTTACATTTTTTTCTTGCGTACTTAGTTACTTCTTGCGTACTTACATTTGTTCCTGCGTACTTAGCTTTGTTCCTGCGTACTTACCTTTTTCTTGCGTACTTAGGTTTGTTCCTGCGTACTTTCATTTGTTCTTGCATACTTAGTTTTGTTCATGCGTACTTACTATGTACTCATGAGTAGTTGTAGTGCGCACTTGCTAAGTACGCATGAGTATTTGACTCTGCGAACTTAACATGTACGCATGGGCATTTGGCTTTGTGAACTTACTAAGTACGCAGGAACACCCTATATTTGCGTATTTGCTAAGTACGCATGAGCTAGATTCTCTGGGATTTAAAAAAGTTTTTTGGCGAGAAAACTTTTCTTGGCCAAATTTTTTAGGGATCGTTTGTATGCTTGTTTCGGGCCATTTTTGAAAAGATAGCAGTTTTGGTTTTTCAAGACCAAAATTTGACGTGGCTTGGCGAAACAAGGACGAGATTTTTACTGGATGATACCAATTGTCATACATTGGTGAGGTGTTCAAACCTGAAAATGTGAGCTACTAGTATCCGGGATACTTCTTTAATACGGAATGAATGCTGAATCAAGTTGAGCAACTGGGTCGTCATCGGCTAAAGGTCTCGTTTTATTTGTGAGGATGTTGTTGCTTTGGGTCTTTGCAAAAAGAATCATATTGTTTAGGTATTCAAACCTGAATATGTGGGCTACGAGTATCTATGATACTTCTTTAATAGGGGATGAATACTGTAACAACTTGAACCCAAGGTTTTGTTGTTTTAGATCTTTGCAAAGGAATAAAAAGAATAAAAAATCCTAGAGTTGACTAGTTGTGGTTTTTTAAGATTTGAGTGAAGCGGTAATGAAGCTTGTCATAGTTTACAGATAAATGAGGGGGATAAAATCTAAGGAGTATTCATGGGACGTTTTCGTAACATGGATCTCAACTATGATTTCTCGTGTAAACTATATTTTTTCGTGCTCTTTGGTCAAGCCTGTGCTCAAGATTTGATGTGATTTAGGTATGATGGGATTTCTCATTTGGGATCTGGGCGGAATGCCAGATAGACAACCTAGTTATCGAACTTCACTGTGGTGAATGTATACAGATTAGGAGGTGTTAACCAGGAATGAAGATCTAATTGAAGAATGTTGGACTTTCAATTCAGGATGATCACTGCTGAGCATGATTTTGTGTTAGATTCTATTGTGTGTTTTCAAGATGAAGCTGGATCTCCGCTGGATTATTAGTTGAAGATGGAACCTTTATCATTAGCCGACGGGATAGGAAACATTCCCTTGTTTCTGGTTTAGTCAGATGGAGCTTACATTGAAAGGGGAAATTGGAAATGAACATCATAGGGAATTTAGCTGACTCGTGAAGATACAAGATAGAGTTGGACACATCTGGTTTGAAGACTAAAGTTTATCTTACTGGAATTCCAATGGGAGCTGATTAGTTTGATGCAGGTTATTGGAAATTCAAACTCTCCATCATATGCCAGCTGATTTGGAGGAATTCTAAGTCAGGTTGGAGGAAGCTACTGTTGAGAGGATGAAATACAATGAGGTGTGTTAGGTTAGTTGGTTCCGATTGAAGCACTTGCTGCGGATTGAAGTTTGAAGATTTGAAGATCTCAAGTGGAATGCCAGAAGATCAAGTATCGCCAGAAGACACGTGATGTCATTAGTTTAGAGGGAGTCTGTTAGGACATTCTTTGTAATAGATAGAATTTGATGCTACAGTTAAGAGGGAGTCTGTAGAAGCATGTTTTAGTAACTATATATTAAATTCTATGTATCGGTGTACTAGGCTAGTACTCAGGAGGGTGTTCCTGCGTACTTAGCAAGTACACCAGATTGGTGCTGCGTACTTGTCAAGTACGCATGACCAATGCCCTGCGTACTTAGCCAAGTACACATGAAGTGTTCTTGCCTCTATAAATTGAAGACTTGTCTTCATTTGTAGGTGGAACTTCTGGAACAAGGTTGAGAGGTGTCCGGCGGGATGAGCTCTCCCGCCCCTGGACCGTGAGCATAGACGAGAGATGTGTACTTCTTCGGTATGTAATGTGAGATGACTTCTTTGTTACGTATCGTTTGCTTCTACTGTCTTTTATCTTTGCTTTTTCTCTGTCTCGTTTCTTTGTTCCCACACGAATCGACAGACAGATCTTTGTTTTTCCGCTGCGCGACGAGGCTCCCGGGACCTACAACTGGTATCAGAGCTTCGTTCTTCTATTTCATTTGATTGTTTATCTTCCAGCCTGTAAGAAAAATCAGGAAGTGATTGTAAAGTTGCAGTAGCAGTCTCTTCTGAATCATCCGGTATCACCTCCGACTGATCCATGCATATGAAGCTAGAAGTTTCTTGCTCCTTACAGTCACTTGACCTTACCACAAATGTTGGAACTATGACTTCCGATTCTTGGACTTTGAAGGAATCATCTTGTTGTTTATTTGGATAGCTTTTTAGGATCTGAACCTTAATTTCTTCCAAATGACGAAACACTTGTTGTTCAGCTGGATTGCTCTTTTGGAGTTTAACCTTGATTTCTTCCAAATGACAAAAGACTTGTTGTTCAGTTGGATAGCTCTTTAGGACTTGAACATTAATTTCTTCCAAATGACGAAACAGATTTCCTAGGGTCCATGAGTCAGAATCTAGAGTTGAGTATTGAATTTCTTGGGGCGGTGTGGTTTCCTCATATGGTTGCCAGTATGGTTGGGGAAAATATGTGGAATACCCTTGATAGTGATAACAATCTTGACTGTAGTGGGGTTCCCCACAGATCTCAGAACAAACCTCCGAATAGTGGTATTCATAGTCGTCTTGGTATCCTCCATAACAACTCTCGTAGTTGTAATCCATGAAAGTTGTTGTAAAGAACAATAAAAAAAACCATAAAAAAAAATGTTAAGGTTAAAAAGGCTAATCCGTTAGCTCGAATGTTTCTTGAAATCACCGCGTCCCTAGCAACGGCGACAAAAAGTTGATGTTGCACGTGATTAAGTAAAAAGATTTTGGTTTTAAGGTTTCACGAGATCAGGTTTTAAATTTATAAAATGATAAATACTCAAACTTAAAACACACACAATAGGCAAGTGTACATATCACAGCGTAATATAGTTTAGGTAAGATCCTAGTATCGAACCAATGGACACGATCGAGTTCCAATACTCAACTTTTGATATCATTTAGTCGGGTTAATTAGTGAGTGGGTTTTGTGTGTTTGTGAAGCAGAAAATTAAATGAAAATCATATCGTGAAATGTTTTGGAAATCATATCGTGAAATGTTTTGGAAAATCATTTATTGACAATGCATGGAAAAGCATATGTTGAAAATGCATGGAAAAGCATATGTACTCTACACAATCATTATTGATCAGACAAAACCAAAAGTTATCATAAGTCCGCCAACCGAAGCTCAACTATAGCCACTGAAAATGGAAAAGAATGTGGTTCGCCTCTTTGTGCCTTGCACATGAATGGATTAGGTCAATTATGTACCCGTTCAACCTCCAGTAGAAGTTAGCGCTACTAACCCGGGCAGGGGTTGTTAAACCCAACAGTACTGTTCATGATCACCTCGCTTGCGGAAAAATTAACGGTCGACTCTGAGAGGAATTTGTACACACCATGTACAACTTATATAATTAATGTAACTATGTAAGCATGTAAATATGATTTTTGAAAAAAATGTACTTGAGCATGTATCTCACCCCAAAATGGAAAATGAGTGAAACGGGGCTGTGAGAACTCATCTGATAAAGCAGTAATGATATGCAAGTCTTAGCAAATCCGGCTAAATGAGAAGACCTACTCGTGCCCTAGGAAACATTTAGGAATTTAAGGTCTAAGTATTGTATTTGCTTGACTATGAACTCTATATATCCAGAGAGTTGTTTGAAAAGTGACTTTGACGTTTCAAAGATGTTTCGACTCGACGACCCGTTGGTGACACGTTGGACTTAAGCATTCAAATCCTAACATAGAATTCAAACCTACTTTGAAATAGTCTATTATCGTATACTAAACACATTGGCACATTCGATTGGAATTTATAACTTGAAACACAGCTTTTGATAGATTAAAGTTTCCCTAATTGGAAAGTCAAGTTTTTGATTCCTAAACATGGAAACTATGCAAAGTTGATGTTCACACATGAAATTAGGCGTGCTATAACATATATAGAACATTTCAATGTTTACTTGCTAAAAATAGACAAACATGCGAGTTTCGGATAATTAAAGTGTCCTATTATAGCAAGATCATGTCAAATTGTCAAGTTCATGGATAATCATCATGTATTATCATACAATGCACTTAGTTAAGTGTTACTAGGTCATTTGAACCTTCTAATCATGTTAACAGCTTGCAATCATAACTCTTGAAAGAATAATTTTTCCTTATTTAGAAACGGAGCTCTAAAACTCATACTCATGCATTTTAATCCATCATTTTGGTCAATCATTCTTCTATAATGTTCACTACACTAGTTTCTTGCTTTGAATACACCCAAACACCAAGTTTTCAAACATGTCAAGAAATAAAGTTTCTAAAAATAAAAAAAACGAGCCTAAAAGCATCATGGACATGTGATTTTATCAAAAAAAAAAGCATACAATCTCTATATCTAGTGTTAATGCATCATTTTCACCAAACAAATCACATCATAACTTCTTTTAACAAAAACCCGAAAATTAAAGTTACTATAAATAGAACCGAGCATGAAATCTCATATGACCAAAAGTTCTAGATATCAAATCTACACATATTATCCATTCTTTATGCATATCTAACCATTTTCCATCATCAAATCACCCTAAACATGTCATCTAACATGAAACCCAAAATTAAAGTTTCCTAAAATAGCAAAACCGAGCATGCATGTATCATCCATCACTTTTGTCAACAAAGTTTTGACATATTAATCATCTACAACTATTGTTACAACATAATCCATCATCAAACCAACAAAACCTCATCATCTAGCACATGCATACATAATAAAGTTTCCTTAAATGGAAACCGAGCCTATGAAAAAAATCTGAGTTCAAAATCACCAACACTATGTACCATTTGAGTTTTAAAACACATTTCCTTTAAAAATCCATGGTTAATCTTTCATAAAAATGAGATTTCTTAGGATGCATGTTCATAAGAACATGAAGATGAAAATGGAAAAAGGTGGGTTTTGATCTTACAAATCTTGAAAATTATGATGAAATGGTGGATGAATCTTCTTGCAAACTTGATAATCTTCACTTGGAGCTTGGATTTAGATGGAATGAAAGATCAAAAATAAAAAAATGGTGAAGAATGGTGGTGGTGTGGTGGGTTTCGGCCAAAGGAGAGAGGAGAAGAGGGAGAGATAGTGAAAGTGGTGAAAATGGGGTGATTGTTAGGGGTTTATATAGGGGGTTTTTGTACCGGGTGGTGGAAAACGAATAGTCACCGATTTATTGACAGAAATCCCGAATAGGTATGAGTGAAATTATTTAAAAATAATTTGACTCATGTTGGAATGTTTAACATATAAAATTTTTAAATTTTTATTTGGAAATGTCGGTACATACTGCAGACTGGCTGGACAGCGTTAAAACAGAAAGTTTCTCAGAAAATTCTAAAAAAATTCACAGAGTCTTGGAATAACATATCTTAGTACTACATGTAATTTTTGCACACCAAATATATTTCTAAGTGTCTGCTTAGAATTATGGGCCTAGCTACTGCACACTGCGTGTCTACCGGACTGTGATGAAAATAAAAGTATTTCCATGAATCCCCGAAAAATTCATATAGGCATGATTAATTAAATCACAGTGTTACATATAATTTTCACACACAGATTATATGTCTAGGTATTTGTTTTAAATTGTCACCAACAGTCGTGTTTTAGGACGCGTGTTTGACTAGGTAATCTTTCGGATTACCGACTCGTGTAAATGGATTGACTTGCTAAGTGTAAAATGGACTTAATTCGTATAAAATTAAGTGTGATGCATGTCTAATAATGTAATATTTATCTCAGTCGGGAATGGATATCAACCTGAAATTTGTCGGGTGTCACATTATCCCCCGGTTGAAAGGAATTTCATCCCGAAATTCAGCTTGAGGTAATAGCTGATGGTGTGGTCTGAAACAAGTGTGGGTGATTGCGCTTCATCTGATCTTCGCACTCCCATGTGAACTCTGGTCCACGTCTGGAATTCCATCGGACCTTGACTATCGGAATGCGACTTTGTTTCAGTTGCTTAACCTCGCGGTCCATGATTTCCACAGGTTCTTCAAAAAAATGTAGTTGTTCGTCAATTTGTACCTCTTCGAGAGGTATCGTCAATGTCTCATCATGTAGACACTTCTTTAGGTTGGACACATGGAATACATTGTGGATATTTTGTAGCTCTTCCGGTAGGTTGAGTCGGTAGGCAACAGGGCCAATCCTTTGCTGGATCTCGAATGATCCTATGTAGCAGGGGTTCAGTTTCCCATGTTTGCCAAATTGGATTACGCCTTTCCAAGATGCAACTTTCAGTTACACTTTGTCACCTACTGAAATTCCACTAGTTTACATTTTTGATCAACGTAGCTTTTCTGTCTATCTTGAGTGGATTTTAGTCTATCTCGGATTTTTAAAATTTTCTCGTTGGTATCGTGGACAAGCTCTGGTCCAGTGAGCTGACTATCTCCCACTTCAGCCCAACAGAGTGGTGATCTGCACTTTCTTTCATAAAGTGCCTCAAATGGTGCTGCCTTGATACTCGTGTAGTAACTGTTGTTGTATGAAAATTCAACCAATGGTAGGTGAGTATCCCAGTTGTTGCCAAAATCTATCTCATAAGCTCTTAATAGATCTTCTAGTGTTTGGATGGTTCGTTCACTTTGACAATCTGTTTGTGGGTGATAGACAATGCTCAGATCTAAGCGTGTTTCCAACGCTTCTTGCAATGATTTCCAGAATCGGGAAGTAAAACGACTATCCCTATCTGAGATGATGGAGATCGGCATTCCATGCCTTGAAACTACTTCCTTTAGGTAAAGCCGGGTCAACTTCTCCATTTTGTCATTTTCTTTGATTGGAAGGAAGTGTGCGAATTTGGGTAAACGGTCAACGATCACCCATATGGTGTCGTATCCGCTCGGGGTTTTGGGTAACTTCTATTGAAATTTGCTCCCACTTCCATTGTGGAATTTTTGGCTTCTGTAGTAACCCTGATGGTTTTTGGTATTCCGTCTTAACCTTGGCGCAGGTTAGACATTTTCTGACATAGGTGACAATCTCGGCTTTCATGTTTGGCCACCAGTAGTTTATTTTGAGGTCTTGGTACATTTTGTCAGATCCAGTGTGAATCGAATACCTCGACTTATGTGCCTCATCCATAACTAAGGCTCTTAAGTTCCCATGTTTCGGTACCCATATCCGATCCATGTAGTAACGCACATCATCGGATTAGATCTCAAGCAGTTTCTCCATGCCTCGTAGACATTCATTTTCCAAATTTTCCTCCTTGAGTGCCTCGAGTTGAGCGTCACGTATCTGGATAGGTAGATTCATGTGGATTGACAAGGTTAATGCTCGAACTCCACGTGGTTTGAGTTGTTCTTTCCTACTTAGGGCATCAATAACTACGTTTGCCTCTCCCGGATGGTAACGGATTGCGCGGTCGTAATCATTAAGCAATTCGACCCTTCTGCGTTGTCGCATGTTCAACTCCTTTTGATCAAAGATGTGTTGGAAACTTTTGTGGTCAGTGAAAATTGTACATTTGGTACCAATTCCACGGCTCCCAATTAAATCACAGTGTTACATATAATTTTCACACAAATATTATATTTCTAGGTATTTTTTTTAAATTGTCACCAACGGTCGTGCTGTAGGACGCGAGTTTGACCAGGTAACCTTCCGGATTACCGACACGTGTAAACGGATTGACTTGCTAAGTGTGAAATGGACTTAATTACTATAAATTTAAGTGTGATGCATGTCTAATAATGTAATATGTATCTCAGTCGGGAATGGATATCAACTTGAAATTTGTCGGGTGTCACATCAAACCACTCTTCACTGAACGAGTTTCAATATTGTACACCCTTTTGCATGGTGAATTGGCAACATATCCTAAGAAAATGCCTTCCACCGCTTTTGTATGAAATTTGGATTTGCGATCCATTTATTGCAACAATAATGAACAGGGACTACCGAATGGGACTAGGTAGTCAAGATTGGGAGGTCGATTATTGATCAGCTCATTACATATTTTGTTGTGTCTTTTTACCACCATAACTCTATTCAAAACGTGACACGTCGTATTAACGGCTTTCGCCCAGAATGTGATTGGAAGCTTGGCATCTGACAACATCGTCCTTGCAGTTTCAATCGAAGTTCTGTTCTTCCTTTCTGAAACTCCATTCTGTTGAGGCGTGTACGGAGCACTAAATTCATGACGAATTCCCTTCTTGAGACAGAAAAGTTCCATCATGTTGTTCTTGAACTCTGTGCTGTTATCACTCCTTATTCTTCTAACCTTCAGCTTGCATCAAGATTCTAGATTTAAGATCAGGTATTGAAGAATTTCAGCAGTCTCATCCTTTGTACCTAAAAAATGCACCCAAGAAAAACGTGAGAAATCATCAGTTACGACCAGACAGTATGACTTACCTCCAATACTCTTGATACTTATGGGCCCGAACAAATCCATATGTAGGAGCTCCAAAGAGGTATCGATGGATTTTTGGGTCTTGGGCTTGTGAGATTTTTGTTGTTGTTTGCCCTTTTTACAAGGCATACAATCATCTGCAACGGCAAACCTCAGCTTAGGAATCCCGGTAACCAAATTGTTTCGAACAAGATGATTCATTTTATGATAAGAAATGTGTGCGAGTTTCCTATGCCACAAGATTGATTCAAGTTCTGTCGCTTTGGTAAGTAAACAGGTAGCAACTGATGAGGTGGTTGTTGCCACACTCATATCAATTTGATAGGTGTCGTTTGTTCTTGAAGCTCGCATCAGAATCCAATCTTTCGGAACCTTAAAACCAGGCTTGAGAACCAAGCAATCAGACTTGTTAAACATAACCGAGTATTCCTTGTCGCACATTTGAGAGACACTCAACAAGTTATGCTTTAGTTGCTCTCCAAAAGTTGAAGTTATAATACCGCCCTTCTCGCCTGCAAAGGCCACATAGCCTCCTCTGAATGGTTTGACATCTTGAAGTAGGGCTATGTTGCCTGTCATGTGTCGGGAGCATCCACTATCCACATAGTAACAGTTATCAACAGCTCTCTTCGGATGTCCCTGCACGAGTCAAATGAAATTAATTAGTTTTGGAGACCCAAGCTATTGTGGTCTTGGGTCGTCCGTTTTTCTTAGAATATACAACCTCAATTAACTCGCAATCATGATTGTTAAAAATTGGTGAATCTTTTGTAGAGTCAGAATTTGAGAATTGAGAAATATCGAGTTTCTTTCTCCAAACTTGTTTCCTTTGAACAGTAGGCTTGCCTTTATCAACGACAGGTGAACTAGAAGAAGATTCACCTGGTCGACAGCCAACTAGCTGTTTTTAAAGTTTCCTCAATCTCTTGTTCCGCCTTCTCCGTTGTGGTTTAAAGAGCTTCACCACATGCTTCTCACCAGATTGTGTACTACAAGAGGTAGATACACTGGGTTTAGCAGATTGCTTTTCCCGTTTTGAAACAGATGGTTCAGCCACATGTTTTGTTAGAGGCTTAACCATCTGCTTCACTGGTGGTTTCACCACATTTTATCTTGGGCTGTTGGATTACTTCACTGGTGGTGTCTTAGGGAGTTCAGCCTGTTGTGGGACAACTGGTCGTTTCCATTGATTCTTGTCAGGACAGTTCACCATGATGTGATCGACTGTACCACAGTGAAAGCAAACTCTTCTTTCTTTGTAAATCCTCCTGTAAGGCTCTTGGATTTTGGAAGTAGATGAATCAGCTTGATGAGCAATGGGAGTTGTTTGATGAACATTAACAGCATCTTGTGCTTGACCTGATTTTAATTGACTCATTGGGGTGTAATGTTTGTCCATGTTTTCTTGAAAATTCTTGCCCAAATGATTAGCAAAAGCTTCTTTCTTAACTTGCTTTATGGTTTTAAATCCTCCATAAAGCATCATTTTCAGCTTATCATTGGACTCAATTGTATCATGTTCAATGAAAATGCAATTGCCACGATCAGTGACAATGGTTTTCATAACATTATGTTCATCAAGCAACTCTTCTGAGACCACACCCTCAACTTTGGTGTTCTCAGAGTCTTCATCAAAAAAGAACTCATCATCAGAAGCTGACTCAGCCTTACTTGAGGAATCATCCTTACTCCAGGAATCATCCAAAAAGGACAAATCAATGTCGACCGGCCCGTTGAGAAACTTGCCGCTTACTGGTGGGGGAATGGCATTAGTACCTAAACCTTTGCCACTCACTTTTCTCACTACTGACTCATAGTGTTCCACCATAAAGCGAGAGTTTTTCAACTTCTCAAGTTTGCCACTTAACTGCAGGATCTCATTTTTGCAGTTGGGCGATCTCAACATTTCTTTTCTCTAACCCCTTGTAGGCAACATCTAAATGAACCTGTTGTTCACTGATTTTAATTGAAAACTCATGTTTTTATTTCTTAAGGTTTTCAATTGAGTCTTTAAAATGTTTTTCATTTACCTTGTAGTTTAGAGCTGCACTACGTAGGGGTTCAAGTTGATCATGAATTCGATCATTCTTGTCCTTTAAGATTAAACATTTGGAACAAGAAAATACAGCAAAAGAATTAGAATCTACCTCAGTTGATGAAGTGGATGCTTCTCCAATGGCCATAAGAGCAAGTGCAGATTCAGGTTGGTTAGCAGTAGTTGCTTCTCATTCTTCATCTTTCATCATCTCAACAATATCTGCCATTAACCCGAGCTGGGTTTGTGAAATTATGGCATCTTCCAAGGGTACTCCCCAGTCAAAGCTATCATCCTGCTGAACCACCAATGCGTTGGACGATGCTCCTTGAGTTTGACTGCGGTTGTTCTGATTGTTGTAGCTTTGGTTGTGTCCAAAGCTTGGTCTAGTAAAACCTGAAGCTAGTGCTTTATCTTGCTGACATTCTCTTGCGAAATGTCCAAAGTTTTGACACTTGTAGCACTTAGCTTTAGATTTATCAAATCCAACCTTGGCATTAGAATGCCCACCAATGAACTTTCTACCAGTTCTGTTCAAGAAACGCTTAGCTCTCCTTAGGATCATAGCCATATTCCATTGATTATCCATATCCTCCATGTCATCTGGATCTACCTGATTAAAATCTTCCTCAATGGTTTCAGGATCCGTTAGCTTCCCACCGATGAAGTTCTCGTAGGCAAGCATGAAAGATGAGAATAATGTCACATGATCTTCAGCTATCTTAGCAATAGCAGTTTGGTTGGCTGAAGAGGTAGATGTAGGGCCTCTGGAGGAATGTTGATGGTATGAACCAGATCCCGATGCAGCAAAACAAGTATGAAAACCACAACCATTAGAATTTTCTTCTTCCTAAGGAGTCCAAGAGAACAAGGCAATTCCAGAACCCGATGACTTTGTTGTGGAAGACACTCCATAATACATAGAAGGATCTTGAAGCTAAGGTCTTCCAGAACCTTCTTTCTTTTTCAGGTTTATGTCATGGGCTTGAACCTTTCCTATCGCTTCATCAATCGTCATCTCATAAAACTTGGGGTTCTCTCTCAGTAAGGTAGTATACATGTCAAACTTTGGTGGCAATGAATCAAGAAACTTTTCCACCAACTCGTCATCAGGATACTTCAGTTCATAAGACTTTAGCTAAGTATTCAAGTGATATAATCTTGAAATAAGTTCATCAATAGATTCATTCTCCAGGTATCTGAATCATTCATAATGTTTCCTCAGTAGCTCTCTCTTGCACTTCTTGACGTCACTGTTGCCCTCGAACCTCTTCTGCAGAGCCTTCCAAAGATCCTTAGAAGTATCATATCCTCTAAAACTGTGAATTAACTCTCTAGTCAAGGCCGTAGTTATAGAACCATGTGCATTCTTTTCTCGATCATAAGCCTTCTTTTCATCTTCATCCAGTCTGGAGATAGGTTTGGGAATGGTTTCATCAAGAAACAGAAGGGTAGGATGTTTATATCCCTCAAGAATGGGTATCCACAATGAAGAATCAGTGTACGAGATATACTCATCAAAGCGTGCTTTCCAGTTCGAATAATCATTTACATTAAGCAGCTTTGGTGGTTTTTGTGGAGTCCCTATCTCGTTGTCATAGTTTAGTATACTACTAATGTTCTGAATGTTCGACATGGTGTTAAACTTAGTCAAAAATCAGAAATTCTGCACAAATTACGTAAACTGGCCTTATGCTCTTAAGAAATGCTCTTGCGTACTTAGCAAGTATACAAGAAGGAATGACAAGTACGCATGCACAAAAGTTATGTACCCGCATAATTGGTCTTGCGTACTTAACAAGTACGCAGCAACAGGAAGAATTTTGCCAAATCAGGTAAGTACGCACGTCACTTTATCCACCTGCTCCACCAACCTTTTCCGATCGCCGGAAAATGCTCAAATCTTCAAATCTTGAAGTTTTGAGCGAGTTAATCAAGCCAAAAAGTTAGAAACTTGTTTCTAACAAACTCTTGATGATTAAAACACTCAAACAAACAACAAAAAGGTCGAATTTTGAAGGATTTTTGCTTCTAAAACAGCGCTCAAGAGCTACCTCTGTTTTATCACAAAAATCAACAAAATCGATCTCTTTATCTTGTAATAAGGCTACTAATTGTGTCGAAAATGCTCTTAGCAGACTCACAACACACGAAATCAAGTGCAATCGCTCTGATACCACTTGTAGGTCCCCGGGTGTCTCAGATCATCACATGCAAGTGTGAGGCTAGTCTAACCAGGTGCGTAATGCCAGTGACTAGATGGTGTATCGACAACAACAAGTAAACTGACAACAAACAAGCGTCACTTTAAAACTTCGTCTATTATCAATATCAGCCGATTACAAGTTAAAGAATGAGAGAGTAGTTGTCAACTTCTACAATTAGCTATATATACTAACAGACCTGACCTGCGCACTTAACAAGTGTGTAGGGATTTTTTCCTGCGTACTTAGCAAGTACGCAGACATGTTCTTGCGTACTTGCTAAGTACGAAGGTTATACAACCTGCGCACTTACTAAGTGCGCACAACACTTACAAATACGATTACAAGACAAGTACTTACAAACATGATTACAACTAGATAAACCAATACATACAAAGTCAGAAATACAAGTACAAATACATAAAGAACAGTTACAAAAGCATAGACAACATCCAGAGTGTTTGTCACACAAACGTGCTCCAACATCAATTTTAGTCAAGAACATCCAAAAATGGTTAACAAATGGTCATCAAACCCTTAGTTCAAAAGTTTTCATGAATCGGTCCAAAACACGTGATTTAGCGGATGGAATAGTCTGAGATTCTCACCAAATGTTAGTTAGGTGAATATGAAACTAGAAACGGGATGTCAAATCGCTTAGGGACACAAGGAATTTCGAGTGATTTTGAGTATGAACGTATACAACAGTGGACTTGAGAAAAAGACTAACACACATATATATACCCACCTGCTAAATGCCTTGCGTACTTAGCTAAGTGTGCTGGGATTTACTCCTGCGTACTTAGTATGTACGCATGACTAAGTTCTTGCGTACTTGGCTAAGTACGCAGAAGTTCCTTCGTGCGTACTTGGCTAAGTACGCAGAACCTTTAGCGTGCTAAAAAATCAACTCAAATTATGAAGAAAGTCGTGTCAAATAGCGAACTGGATATGAACATCAATCTTGAGGTTTTCAAAGACACTCCATGGTAGTTAAAGACAAATATTTTTGGTTTTTCTTAAGTTTGAATAAACTATACTTAAAATCTTTTTGTCTTTTTCTGATAAGTAGATAATATATACAAGATACAGATTTGGATATATAGGAATATGCACGAAAACTATTTTTGGTCAATGTCATGAGCAGAAGATCATATCAAGCTAATATTTAGCAAAAATGATACAATATAAACATCAAAGAATATGGGATCATGTCATGTCTTACTACTTATACATAACGAATTTGCAACACAGACAAGTCAATTTAAATTGTCAATATTATAAGATTTGAAACTACTAGCATTTTTTTTATCATGTTCTTGTGAGTTAAGATAATATTTATAGATATACAACGTGTACCCACAGTTATGCTACAGAAATTAAATTGCATTATCTCAAGGCATCTAAGATTTTACCAAGGATTATCAAAATTTTTTGAATGATAAGATTCAGAAGGATTATCAAGAATCCTAAGATTCAGAATCGAGTGATTCATTTGTCTTGGTTTGATAGGTTTTTCTTCTGTGAATATCAGATGATGATTCAGGTTAATAGATATGGACTATGTGGATTTGGGTAAGGGGATCCAACTATTATCTGGATTTGTCTTAAATGGAATCATATGTGATCCAAGGGGTAGCATATGCTTGGCGGTTGCTATCAAGATATATCTTGGCTCAACTTCTCATTGCATACTTGAGAGTATGGGCAGTGAAGAGAACCAAAAAATTGTGCTAAAGACATAACCTGAAACTGGTGTCATAAGAAAATGCTTGCCAAAATCTTACATCCTTTATCTAATAATGATCTTTTTGAATTCTTTTACACACACACACTTGCAAAACATGGGTTCAAATCACAGTTGTAGTAATTTATATTAAATTTTCACACTACTAATGATCCAAAAACGCTTATAGTCTACTGACAATTCAAATTACTTGCAAATATTCAAATTAAAACAAGATAAACAAATTTAAGGCTCAAGTAATCATGACGCAATCATTTCCCATACTTGCAGTCTAAGACGTTTAGATCACTTACTGATGTACTATCATTTCCTCTTATCCTCAAATGACTTTGAAATTTTCCTTAATTTTCTATTTTGTTTGGATTTTTCTAAAAGAAACGAACTATACCTAAAAAAAAAGAAATAAAATTTAACTTTCATGAAACGTTTTGATTTGAAAAAGTTTTCTCACTAAGGATTGAACATTCCTATCAAGTTAACAAGATGTTCAAAACAGGTACAATCAAACGCCTTGGTGAAAAAGTCGGAAAAATTATCATCCGTGTGAACTTTTACAAGTTCAACAAGATGCTTTTCAGCATGATCACGGATGAAGTGGTGACGAATTTCAATATGTTTCATTTTAGAATGTTTCACCGGGTTGTTCGTGATGGACATGGTGACATTGTTGTCAATGACCAATGGAGTTTCGGTGTAGTTCAAGCCGTAGTCTCTCAATTATTGTTGAATCCACAATATCTGAGAACAGCAGCTAGCGGCAGCTATGTACTCTGCTTCACATGTTGATACAGAAATCGTTGACTACTTCTTACACTACCAGGGGACCAGCCTGTCTCCCAAGAACTGACATGCACCCGAGGCTGACTTTCTATCGAGATTATAACCGCCATAATCAGAATCAGTATATGCTTTGAAGTCAAACGATTGCGGCTTGGAGTACCAAAGACCCAATCGGGGTTTCCCTTTCAGGTATCAGAAGATCCTCTTTACATCTATCAGATGAGATTCCTTAGGTTGTGACTGAAACCTCGAGCATAAGCAGACTGCAAACATTATGTCAGGTCTTGAAGCTGTGAGATACATAAGAGATCCGATCATCCCACGGTACAATTTACAATCCACATCCTTTCCATCTTTGTCTGGATGTAGACCATGATTGACTGGGATTGGTGTGCCATAAGTAGTACAATCATTCATCTTGTATTTTGACAAAATGTCCTGTACATACTTAGTCTAATGTAGATAGATGCCATCCTCCCTTTGACCGACTTGTAGACCCAGAAAAAATGACAGTTCACCCATGTTGCTCAACTCAAACTTGGACTTCATCACCTGCTCAAATTCCCTACACAAATCTTCATTTGTAGACCCAAAGATAATGTCATCAACGTATACTTGTACAAGTAGAATATCACCTCCTGCTTTCCTTATCAAAAGAGTCGAGTCAATTTGCCCTCGGTCGAAACCATTAGATAGTAAATTCTTTGAAAGAGTCTCATACCACGCCCTCGGTGCTTTATGAAAACCATAGAGTGCTTTGTCGAGCTTATATACTTTATGAGGATTAAGAGGGTCTTCAAAACAAGGTGGTTGAGTGACATAGACTTCTTCATGTAGCTTTCCATATAGGAAAGCACTCTTCATGTCTAGTTGATAGACCTTGAAGCCAACAAAGGAGGCATAAGCCAGAAACAGTCGGATGGCTTCAAGTATAGCAACCGAGGCATACACCTCAGTGTAATCCAGGCCCTCTTGCTGATAAAACCCTTGAACAACCAATCTTGCCTTGTTTTTCACCACAACGTGTCGATCATCTGTTTTAAACTTGAACACCGATCTGGTAACAATTGGATATACACCTCTTGGCAGGTCAATCAGATCTAACACGTGCAACTTTTGGAATTGAGATAGTTCATCTTGCATCGCCTCTATCCAGCAGTTTTCAGCGAGAGCCTCCTTAACATTCTTTGTCTCTAATTGGGATACGAATGCAGCATGCAAACATTTTTCCATGATACCTGTGTCAAGTATCTCATCATACAAACTGGTGTTCTCGGTAATGGTTCTGTGACGAGTTTGAACACCGGCATCAGGATCACCAATGATGTTGTCGATTGGATGATTCTTATGCACTCTCGTTTCTTGCATAAGAGGTTCATGGATATCTGATTCAAGGTTTGTGCTCAACTCCCCCAGATCAAGTGTATCAGAAGAAGATTCTATGTTGATTGGATCAACTAGAGCTTCATTTCCTACATGAGTGTTAGGATCGGCCCGAGCATCATTTCTTTCAACATTAGTATCCTCTACAGTGTCACTGTCATGTGTCCCAGATGCAAATGCAACATTAGGATCTGGAGTAGGAATAGGTACAGTTGAACTTTTTGAGAAATTGGAGTCATCGTCGCGGCTACAGTGATTGTACAGGTTGGCAACATCTTCAGCAGATAAATTAGGAAGGTTGAAAGACTTGAAGAGAGCATCATAATCGAATCCCCAAGCTGGACATGTTGGTTCTGGTGGAATGCTGTGTTTACTGCAATCTACTTCAAACCACTCTTCAACCGAACGAGTTTCAATATTGTACACTCTTTTGAATGGTGAATTGGCAACATATCCTAAGAAAATGCCATCCACTGCTTTTGCATGAAATTTGGACTTGCGATCCTTGTACTGTAACAATAATGAACAGGGACTACCGAATGGAACTAGGTAGTCAAGATTAGGAGGTCGATTATTGGTCAGCTCATAACATGTTTTGTTGTGTCTTTTCACCACCAGGGTGATGAGTTTGCTGATGATGATGATGATGAATCTGGTGATGGAGATGATGAAAAAGATGGTGGTGCTGGTGCTGGTGCTGAAGTGTCAGATTTCGAAGCTACAAATTCTGATTCTTCTGACTCTGATGATGCACCAGATCAAACACACACACCCACGGAGAACGATGAAGGTTTCCCTTCCCGAGTCGTCTTCCAAGAGACGACGACAAGACAGTCCTGACAGTGATTACGAACCAGAGTCAGAGACGGAGGTGCAAAGACAAAGAACAGAGAGAAGAGTTAAGCAGAAGAATGATCGGCCGTTTGATGTGATCATGAGGAATTTGGAAGCTCGTGGTCAAGGCCAATCAGGTACTCAGGCCCCGATTACTACTCAACTTCAGCCCAGCTCTATCAAAGGAGGAGGCAGCCACGGGTAACGAGTGATGTGGCTACTACAACTGTCTTAGTGGAAATTCCTGAGATAGTTTCCCTCCCAATGTCAACGGTCCAAGCAATGGGGATCTCTTCTCCCATTCAGACCGAGTCTATCTTTACAACGCCAATTACCACAAAATTGGTGGAAACCTCAACTACCCCATCAACAATCCCAACTACCACACTAAAGGCCATCAGTCAACCCTTTAATTATGGAGACTTTACTCACGGGTTCGACTTTGATGATATTTTCTCCTCTCCTATCCAAGGAAATGCTGAAGCATCCTCATCCAGGGATCCTGATCCCTGTGATGCGAGGATTACACATCTGGAATCTCAGGTCGCCGCACTACTTGAGATGGTTCATAAATCATCGAGTTAGTCCGAAGCTCAACAAGTTAGGATAAACTCGTTGGTAGATGAAGTCACGCGGCTGAGGCAGCAAGGTGAAGGTCCCAGGAGCAGCTTAAGAGCTTGATGGCCCAGATTGAAATGCTCTTTAAGGTGAATTCAACTATTCTGGCCCATAGGCAAGCACTGGAAGGACTTTTGTTACTCCAAAGAGAGGAACACCGGGTGATGGTGAAAATAGTGACGGAACTGTCCGCCAAGCTTGCTGCTCAGGGGGAGAAGGAGAAGATGAAGCCTACTGGAGATGAGGCATGTCATCCAGTAGACTTAACTAAAGATGATGACATAGAAAAGGATCCCGAGGCCGGTCCTAGTGGTAGTGAGCAACAATCCTTGGCTATTGTTCCTATTACCGCTGTTCCCATGGCTCAGGGGGAGTCTACTCAACATGAAGCTACGGGTGGTGGTGGTGGTAGTCAGCAAGGAAAGTTGGGGGCTGAGGTGCTTCAAGAGCTATCAGATGATGTAATTTTGCTTCTAGAGCCGGACTATTCCAAGGCTAAACAGAACGATGCTCTCAGCAACATTGAAGAAGGAGAGATCGAGTCTGATGAAGACTGGGATGTGGATGATGAGGATGTGGTGGTGGAGTTCCCGAAGGGTGACGGTGAAGGCGTTTATGAGCTTGACGATGGAGAGATTTTTGAGGCTCCAACCTTTGAAGCTACTTTTACAACAGGTTCAGTCGAGCCTGAGAATGTTGCTGAGGCTAGTTGAGCGGCAACCTCGACTGAGGCCTTCCCTACCGATCCCTAACTTGCTGACACTGACGCCTGGATGAACAAGTATCCTCAGGGATGGTTCAAAAAGGGTCAGCCTCCTGCTTGGCAAAAGTCTTCAATCATAGACAAGCACGAAGCAACAGGGATGATCTTATCAGTCAGCTTCGATGATGACAAGAAATTGTTTTCCATCAAACGCGCTGGGGGGTTCAATACTTGAAACCAACCAGCGACGCATTCAGTTCTTTGCCCAAATAAGACCTGGTGAACCTAGAAAATCTTGAGCACTTGGTGACACAAGGCACGCGGTAGCAAAGGGTTTGTGGGGGACACTGCAACGGGAGGGTAGATCAGGGAACTTCGAGGTGTTCAAGCCTCAGATGCCCAAGAGAGTCTGGGACAAATCTATAAGAGATCCCGTGACGAACAGAAGCCTAAGGAAATTGGTATAGAAGCCGGTGCTACGTGAGACCAGGATTCCCTTGAGCAAGTTATCTCAGGATATCCATGGGAGCATGTGGTACTTGTACGTGGATCCAAAGACCGACGAGGCGGTGATGATGGACATGATAAGGTCTAAAGGTGAACGTGTAGAGCCAAGGGAACTGATCCGGGTTTCTGATGAGATCTGTTTCACCAACTTCTCTGTGAAGTATCTGGAGGTCTTGCATGATAAATACTGCATTTACACGGACGAGTGGATGAAGCTTCTTGCATCAAGATACGACAAGTTAGTCAAGTTCTGCTTTGACTACAAGATGAAGATGGGGAGCTAAGTCAGAGCTGAAGAAGATTGAAGATCGAAGACAATCCAGAGCTGTTGTCAAGGGGGAGTTTGTTGGAGCACGTTTGTGTAACAAACACTCTAGATGTTGTCTCTGCTTTTGTATTTGTTCTTTGTACTTGTATTTTGTATTTCAGTCTTTGTATATACTGGTTATCGAGTTGTAATCGTGTCTATAAGTGCTTAGTCTTATATTAGTCGTTTGTGATTGTTGTTAAGTGTTGTACGCACTTAGCAAGTGCGCAGGGTATGTAACTTGCGTACTTAGTAAGTACGCATGAACAAAGTCCGTGTACTTGCTAAGTTCGCAAGAAGAAGTTCTTGTGCACTTGATAAGTGCGCAGGTCTGTTGCTATATATAGTCGTTTGTTGTAGTTGATAAGTACGCTCTCACTTGTAACTTGTAATCGGCTGTGATTGATAACAGACGAAGTTTTAAAGTGAATCTTGTTTGTTGTCGGTTTACTTGTTATGTTTGATTCTCCAACTAGTCACGGGCATTCCGCACCCTTTTTGAGTAGTCACACACTCGCACGATACAATCCGAGACACCCGGGGACCTACATAGTCTTTCCCACAGAAACTAGCAAGCTCCGGTTGTTGATTTTTGATGTCGCCTAGACGGTCTATAAAAACTGTCCACAATACATCTAAGATGCACGGGGTAATCTCAGAACAAAACACTATGACACGGAATAGCAACGATTACTAGAAACCTAAGGGAAACTTCCTTTAAGAAAGATTTCACTCAGAATCCTAATACGAAGACTAACCGACAACCTCTCACTTTTCGGGTATCGAGATAGGAAGAACACTCAGATCTAACCTACTCTCAATCACAGTTCCTATGGAATACTACGTCTAGCAAACCATCAAACAACCACAAACACACAGTCTATGATCTAGATATGCTACTAAAACTTAAAGACATTCACAAGTAGTATATGGAACTATAATCAATTGCAAATCAGATCTAAACATGCAGAAACATCATAATTATTAAACAAAGATCTTTACAAAGTCATCAAAACATCAATAAAATCCAAAAATCGATAAAAGATCCGAACTTTAACAAATATTCAACAATGACCTAGGCAGTATAGAACGTTTAGCCTAGAATCGTGCTAAAAACCAGAAACACAGAAGTAATTGATCCAAACATGGTCTAAAACAAACTAATCAAAGACAAAGATCGAAACTTGGAAACCGAATAAGCTAAAACTAACAAACCCGGAATCGAAAGCTTTAAACTTGCTCTTCAATTGTCTTCTCCAGCCCCAAAATCGCCCTCTAGACTTGCTCTTATGGCCAAAAATCGATTATTAAGCCCTAGGGTCGTTCCTAAACTTTTATACCATGAAAATAGGCCAAAACGCCCGTATCTGGGGTCTCTCGCGTACCGCGGGAGGTTCTTGCAAGTCTTTCACGTACCGCGAGAGACAAAATAGTCACGCAAGATTTCTGGTCCCTCGTGTACCGTGAGGGAATGGCCTCCATCTCTCGCGTACTGTGAGAGATTACTAAATTTTTATATTCCTCTTGTCGAGCTACCCCAAATCCATATATTATGGGCCCCTTAACTAATTTTCTAGCCCGTGATATGCCTCTTTAAAGGTTGGACTCCTTCCCAACTTTTACCATTCTCATCCCGGGTTCTCGTGTGCTCGTTTCCTCACAGTTCTTGATCATTTAAACTCCAATTAGTCACCAACACCTACCGTATACAATATTATTAAGTACAAGCTATAAATGACTCATAACGACTCTAAAAGCATACGAAAACGCAACGAAATACAGGGGAAAACGAGGTGTGTTTTGTAGCACATCAAATATCCCCACACTTAACCTTTTTTCGTCCTCGAAAAATTCTGCAATGGAATCATAACTGGACATAGCTTAACAATCTCAATTAATCAATTAGAAAAACATACTCACGCGTTAAAAAACAATAATTAGTATTTTTATCCGATTAAACCAAACCACCAACTTTGAAACCCCCGTTTAGTGTTCCAATTCATTTTCTACAACTATCAATCAATCTATGTGACTCACACTTAAAAGTTACAACTCTAACTAATCCCGTCTCACGGTCCTGTTTAGGCACAGATCAAACCATAAAGATTTCACCCACCACGTTAAACTAAAATTTACAGGTTTCAGAAATCAGATGAAATATGAATGGAATGAATACCAGGATTAATAAGCAAATTAAACTTCCTCTAGAGGCGTTTCAACCAAGTCACTATCCCGAAAGGTAACACATAGACTACGTCATATTAATAAAGCACATAAAAATCATTAGGGATGTTTTCTCCATGTAGCCATCCCGGAGGGTAACACATAAGCAAAACTCAGTATTCTAACAAATAAGCTCATGAATTGTGGAATTAATGAATGCGGGCGCCACCAAAACTCGGATATTTCTCATAAAAAGAGAATGGTGTGCCAAAAATTTCAAAAAACCTCCAAATTTTAACTTAACGTTGTACCCATCACCCTATGTTAACAGTTTCAGTATTACCGACACCCTAAGATGAATAACCACACGATATGATGATTTTTAATTCAATTATTAATCCTAAACAACACAAACAGGATATTAAAGATTTACGAGCTAGCTGGGTCTACCAAAACATCACTAATTAGACACGTTTTCTATTATTTATGTCATTTAAACTCAACAAAGCAGATCCAGTTGTACTATTATTTTCCATGTATAAGCAGTTATTTCCAAGGACATTTTTCAAAAAATTTCAATTTTTTTGTATTTTTGAATTTTTATAAACAAGACAAACCTAGACAACCTAGACACTTACATCCCCACACTTGAAAGACATATTGTCCTCAGTGTGAAGGAAGACACAACTAAAATTAAAAATGAAAAACTAAAATAGGAAGCGACTTAGCTGGTAATATATATGCTCTCGAATGTCAATCCAGCTTCGCTCATCCTTGTGTGCACCGTATACCATTTCGATCGCGGTTGCACAGACTGCTGGGCTACCTTTACAAACATTATATAAGTGATGATCGACCCCGCCCAAATAGAGATTGAGTACGGGCGGGATGATAAAGCCTGCAAAATAAACCTCACAACAAACCCGCAGCATTAAACTGACTCAAATTAAAATAAAGACTCGACTGACTCAAACTGACTCACTAAGAGTCTAGATAGATAGCAGAGAAAACGTACCCAATGCGTGGCAAACACATAGACATGAAAGCCACATCAAGGTAGATCAACAGTTACGAAAGGTTTCAAGTTTCCCATGGTGATGGATAATTGGATGGTATGAAGGTGAATGGATGATGGATGATATGGTAATGAATGATGGTAGTGAATGATATGTATGGTGGATGATAAACGGTCAATGATAGGTGGTGGACGATGGTGGTGATAGGAAGACCAAGGGAAACAAAGGTAAGAAAGGCAAGAATAGGCATCCCCCGTGAGGAAGGGGATCCAACCCCTCGCGATACGCGAGGGACAAGAAATAATGGCCGGCTAAAAATCATCTCCTCGCGGTACGCGGGGGATGCCTGTTCTTGCCTTTCTTACCTTTGTTTCCCTTAGTCTTTCACACCGTCCAACTGTCACCACCAACATCCACCACCTATCATTGACCGTTTACCATCCACCATACATATGATTCACCACCATCATTCATTACCATATCATCCATCATCGGACTCCTCCTCGCTTACCGCGATGAGATTTATTTTAGTCGGCCAAATATTTCTAGTCTCTCGCATACCGCGAGGGGTTGGATCCCCTTCCTCACGTACCGCGAGGGAGTATCATCCACAGAAAGATATTACTTTTTTCAACTTTTATACTTAGAAAATTTGTGGCCTCCTAAAAATCTTTTTCACCCAAACCCTTAAAACCCTATTCCAATGATAAAAACCAATGTAAAACATACCTGGAACTTCGTTCCCATTGATGACCCTTGCCAAATCGAGCATGAATCCCTACAAGATACGACACAAACAAAGCACACACACTGAAAAACATAAATTTGACACGGACTCAAACCAAAGAATGCATACAAACTCTACATCCCCGGCACTTGCCCGAGAATCAAACAAGCTTATCAGGAGGCTTCTCCTTGATCCTAACCGAAACCGCCTTCATCCAACGCGATCTACCGATTCTCACTAGTCTCAACAAATTCATTCTCCTACCAAACCATAAATCTCTATTATCTTCACCCATCAGGTCCTTCCACCATAACTTATACCTACCTAGTCCAAAGATGACATGTTTCATATACCCTAATAGCTTATCACCCTTTGACTGCCCCACACTTGGGGTTTTCACTCTCCTTAAATCAGATGTCTCTATCAACGCACGGGTTCTCTTTCGGGGTGGCCAAGATTTAGGGGATGACTCGGCTTCTATCCCCACAGCATGAACAATAGTAAAGGTCAAAGGCTCAATGTGTGATATCATTAAAGGTGTGGCCTCTAACCTCTCGCCCGGATCATCAGGATCCTCTACACTCTCCATTGTCTTCCCCACACTTGGGGTTTTGCCTATTATCTCATCTAATTTTGCCATCATCTCCAGCAAATAATCAAGCACCTCATCGCCGTACTCATCTGGCTCATCTAACAGCTTCTCCAACTCCAATGTCCATTCAAATATCTCTCCTAAGTTAGGGGCAGGTTCATAAATTTCTCTCTCTGGATCAGAGTCCCAATGGTCACCTATGAGGGCATCAATCATGCAAACCGAAATGCTCTGCTTAGCAGGCCCCTTCACAGGTTTCATAGCATCGAAAGTAATAGACTCACCCCCACACGAAGTGTGAGTTTCCCGTCGAAGACATCGATCAATGCCTTGGAGGTACGTAGGAACAGACGTCCTAGGATGAGTGGGACTCTATCATCCACTTACATATCAAAGATGACAAAATCCACGGGGAAGACAAATTTGCCTACTTTCACTAGAAGATTCTCCAAAATCCCCCATGGATACTTTACTGAACGGTCAACCAAGGATATGCTCATGCGCGTAGGCTGCGGTTCACCTAGGTCTAGTTGTTTATAAACAGAATATGGCATCAGATTGACGCTAGGACCAAAGTCAGCCAACACGTGGTTTAAGGGCAAACCACTAAGCAGACACGGAATCATGAAACAACCCGAATCTGCCAGTTTCTCTGGTAGTTTGTTTTGAACCACCGCAGAACATTGCTCACTAAGTGAGACTTTAGAGACCTCCTATAGCTTCTTCTTGTTGGAAAGAAGATCTTTGAGGAACTTGTCATACTTAGGTATATGCTGGAGGACCTCTATGAAAGGGTGATTGACCTTGACTTATTTGAACATATCAAGGAAGCGACCGTATTCCCTAGCGTGTTTATGTGACAGCAAGCACGCTGGATAGGGAACACGACTCAAGTCAATATCGAGGGTCTTACTCTCACCCCCACTCTTCTTATCCTCTACCTTCTCGGCAGGCTTCTCCATCTCTATCTCCTCATCCACCGGCATTTTTTCTTCTTTTACCGGTGGGATCTCCTTCTCTTCTGCTCTTCTGTTCCTAGTCGACACAGCTTTCACTGAGGTTCCTGCTCCCGTCACGTTAGCTGACTCGGCCTCCTCCAACATCCAAGCTTCAATCTCAGCAAACCGAGCTCTCCAATCTATCTTCTTCACCTCTTCAGCCGAAGGGATGCCATAGTCAGTGATGTAGGAGGTTTACTTCTCTACTCTCTCCTCCTCTCTATGACTTATGATCGACACGGCCATCACTAATGCGTCGGGGCCTGAAGATGGACCTCCCTATCTATCCTTCAGGCTCTTTGCGATGTCTCCTACCGTGCGTTGCAAGTCCTAAAATGTCGACTGATGATTCTTCAATAAAGTGTTGTGGGCATCCGGTCTTTGCCGAGCGTCCCTATCCTGCTGGACAAAATGGGCAAGCATCTATGTCTGATTCTCAATCATCTCTTCAATCTTCCTTGTGTTGACACTGCTTCCCGTACTCGCTCCTGCTTCAGCTCCTCCATACTGATTCTGGCGACCATTAAAACCAGGCGGGTTGTTTCCAGATCTCCATCCTGAGCCATAAGTAATGTTGTAATTCTTGTACCCTCGGTTTTGGTTCTGGTTGCCAGCAAAACTCACCTGCTCCAGATGATTGACGGGACAATATCTGGTGTCGTGGCCTCCCCTGCACACCTCACACCTTTGAGCACTGAGCTTCAGCTCCTTTATTTTGTTTGCCATAGTTGCAAGTGCAGCAGCCACGCTAGTATCAGGAGTGACCTGATGCACACCTCTAGGAGAAGAGGTGGGTGCTCTAGCACTAGGAATGGAAGTCCTAGTAGATGGCTGCTGATGTTTCGCCAGAGCAAAGCTCTCGAACATCTACTCACACTCGTCTCGCTCGAGTTTATCCAGGATATGGCCTCCCGCAGCGGTGTTGAACATTTGCTGCTTCTTGAAGGCGAGACCATTGTAGAACTTCTTCACTATCGCCTAGTCAGAAAGACCATGCTGGGGACATCGGCTCAACTGCGTGTTGAACCGCTCCCAGGCCATGTGATAAGGCTCGTCAGGGTCCATACGGAACGAATGGATTTGATCCCGAAGGCGAGCGGCTGTTGCAGCACTTTTGTGTGACAAACACTATGGATAGAGTCTTGTTTATTATATTTCATTGTATGTATTTGACTTTGTTTGTAAGTGTCTGTATGTATTAGTTATCGAGTTGTATTTACTAATGCATGTTGATAGTTGCTGAAATCTCTAAGTGTTTTACGCACTTGTATGTGCGCTGGAATTAGTTCCTGCGTACTTAGCAAGTATGCAAGAATACCTTGCGTACTTGCTAAGTACGCATGAGCAATTTGCTCTGCGCACTTGCTAAGTGCAAAGAGATCAGGTCGTGTATAAATAGGATAGGTTGACAGTAGACAAGTACGCAGTTATATACGCAAACATTGTGTACTCAGTATTTCTCTCTGTAATCTTCAAGTGTTTATAATAGACGAAAGTTTAAAGTGATTCTCTTGTCGGTTTACTTTGTGTTCTAAGACTCTCCACCTAGTAACGGGTATTCTGCACCCGGTCCGACTCAGGAACCCACTTGCATGTGACGATCCACCACACCCGAGGGACCTACAAATGGTATCAGAGTTTTGGTCTTGATTTCGAGTGTTGTGAGTGTGTTTGGAGAGTTTTCTACAGAGATTTTACAAGCAAAAGTTTGTATTTTTGTTGATTTTAGTGATAAAATAGGGGTAGCTCTTGAGCACTATTTTAGAAGCAAAAAGTACTCAAAAACCGACTTTTGTTGTGTATTTGAGTGTTTGAAGCAACAAAGGTTGGTTAGAAACAAGTTTCTGATCCTTTGGCTCATTTTGTTTGTTCACCTGTCCGATTTTTACCATCTCCGGTGAGATTCCAATGACCGGAATAGTTTGGTGACAGTTGGTGAAACGGTTATCTGCGTACTTACCATATCTGGCAAAAAGTTCAGTCTTGATAAGTACGCAAGACTAATCTTTCTGCATACTTAAGTTAACTCTTGCGTACTTATCTTCTACTCCAGCGTACTTATCAAGTACGCAAGAGCAAATCATAAGTGCGCAAGTGTCTTTGACCTTTCTGAAATTTGACTAAGTGTTCACTATGTCGAATCTTCAGAACCTCGGTAACCTTCTGAACTATGACAACGAGATCGGAACACCTCAGAAACCGCCAAAGTTGCTAAATGTAAATGATTATTCTAACTGGAAAGCACGCTTTGAGCATTACATTTCTTATACCGATTCTTTGTTATGGATACCAATTCTAGAGGGATATAAGCATCCCACACACATTTACCTTGATGAAGTAATGCCCAAGCCTATCTCTAAACTCGATGAAGAAGAAAAGAAAGTTTATGATCGAGAGAAGAAGGCTCATGGTTCTATCATTATGGCCTTGACTAGGGAGTTATTCCACAGTTTCAGAGGATATGATAACTCCAAGGATCTTTGGAAGGCGTTACAGAAAAGTTTTGAGGGCAATAGTGACATCAAGAAAAGTAAGCGGGATCTTCTCAGGAAGCAGTATGAGGGCTTCAGATTTCTGGAGAACAAATCTATAGACGAGCTCATCTCTAGATTCTATCATCTGCAGACCGAGTTGAAAGCTTTTGAGCTAAAGTATCCTGATGAAGAATTAGTTGAAAAGTTTCTGGATGCTTTGCCTCCCAAGTTTGAGATGTATACAACCCTGACGAGAGAGAATTCTAAGTTCTATGAGATGACAATTGATGAGGCAATTGGAAAGGTTCAAGCTCATGACATGAACCTAAAAAGGAAAGAGAGCTCAGGAAGACCTCAGATACAAGACCCTTCAATGTATCATGGGACGTCTTTTACAACCAAGTCATCGGGCTCTGGAATTGCCCTTTTCTCTAGAAACTCTCATGAGGAAGAAACTGTAAAGGCTTGTGGTGGTCATGCATGCTATGCAGCATCCGGATCAGGTTCTGGATCTCATCATCAAAACTCCTCAAGAAATCCTTTTCCCATGTCTTCAGCTAACCAATCAGCAATAGCCAAGATAGCTGAAGATCATGTGGCTTTATTCTCATCTTGCATGCTTGCCTATGAGAACTTCATTGGAGGTAAGCTAACGGATCCTGAAACTATCAAAGAAGACTTTAATTAGGTGGATCCGGATGATATGGAGGATATGGATATTCAATGGAATATGGCCATGATCTTGACGAGGGCAAAGCGTTTCCTGAACAGAACTGGCCGAAAGTTGATTGGCGGCCATTCTAATGCCAAGGTTGGTTTTGAAAAATCCAAGGCCAAGTGCTACAAGTGTCTGAACTATGGACACTTTGCTCGTGAATGTCAAAAAGACAGAGCACCGGCTTTGGGTTTCACCAAACCTAGCCAAGGAAACAACCAAGACTACAACAACTCAAACAACCACAATCAAAGCCATGGTGGATCGTCCAATGCATTGGTAGCTCAACAGGATGAAAGCTTTGATTGGGGCATTCATATGGAGGATGCTCTTATTGCACAAACTCATGTTGGTCTTATGGCTGAGATTATGGAGATGATGGAAGCTGAAGAACGGGAAGCTTCTGTGGCTGACCGAGAAGAGTCTACAACTGCTGTTGCCTTCATGGCTATCGGAGAGGCATCACATTCATCAAATGAGGTAGATTCTAATCCTTTTACTATCATTTCTTGTTCCAAGTGTCTAGGCTTAAAAATTGAAAACTCTAAGCTTCAAGACAAAGTCGAACCCCTTCGTATTGCAGCTTTAAGATACAAAGAAAACGAAAAACGATTTAAAGATTCAATTGAAACGTTGAAGAAAGAAAAACGTGATTATTCAATTAAAATGAGCGATCAACAGCTTCACTTGGATATTGCATACAAGGGGTTAGAGAAAAGGAATAATGAGATCAACAAGCTGCAAAATGAGATCTTGCAGTTGAAATGTACTAATGAGAAGTTGAAAAATTCTCGTTTTGTGGTGGAACACTACGAGTCTGTAGTGAGACAAATGAATGGCTTAGGGCTGGGTACTAATGCCATTCCTCCACCAGTTAGCGGGAAATTTGTCAACGGCTTAGTAGACATTGATCTAACTTTCCTTGATGAGTCCTCAAGTAATGATGATTCCTCTAACAAGGATGATTCCTCAAGTAAGGCTGACTCCGCATCTAATGAGGAGTTCTTTACTGCTTCTGATGATGAGTCTGATAGCACCTGTCCTAAAGGAGTAGTATCTGAGGAGTTGTTATCTGAACAGAAAGTCAAGAAAAACATTATCACTGATAGTGACAATTGTATTTTAACTGAACCCGATATCATTGAATCAAATGATAAATTAAAGGTAATGCTTTATGGGGGGTATAAAAATCTTAATCAAGTTAAGAAAGAAGATTTTTTCAGTTCACTATGGGCTTGGTTATAAAGAAAATTTGCAAAAATACTATACTCCCAAAAACCAATCTATATCGGGTCAAACTCTTGTTCACAAACCAACTCCTCCTGCTCATCATGCTGAGTCATCTAATGCCAGATCTAATGAGCCTTATAGGAGGACTTACACAGAGAAGAGGACTTGCTTTCACTGTGGTATGGTTGGTCACATTATTGTGAACTGCCCTTCTAAGAACCATGGGAAACGGCCAATTGTTTCACAACCGGCTGTCATCCCTAAGTCACCACAAGTGAAGCATCCCAAAAGTCCAAATGTGGTGAAACCACCAGTAAAACCGATGGTAAAGCCAAAGATAACCTCTGAGGCTAAACCATCTGTTTCAAGAAAGGGAAAGCAACCTGCTATACCTTGTGTATCTACCTCTGGTAGTACACCTACTGGTGAGAAATCTGTGGTGAAACTCTCTAAGCCACGGAGGAGGAGAAGGAATAAGAGGTTGAGAAAGCTAGAACAGCTGACTGGAGTTCAATCAGGTGAAGCTTCCATCACCGGCTGTTGTTGAACCTAAGTCTACTGTTCCAGTTAAGAAAAAGAAGAGATCCTGGAACAACAAATCTAAAAGTTCTCAATCTCCTAGTCCTAATTCTTCTAAAGATTCATCCATTTTGAACAGTCACGACTGTGAGTTGAAAGAGGTTGTTTATTTTGAAAAAGACGGACGACCCAAGACCACTATGGCTTGGGTCTCCAAATCTAACTAATTCTTTTTGTGACTCGTGCAGGGACATCCGAAGGGTACTATCTCTAACCGTTGGTATGTAGATAGTGGATGCTCCCGGCACATGAAAGGAAACATGGCCTTGCTTCAAGACGTGAAACCATTCAGAGGCGGCTATGTGGCCTTTGCTTGAGAGAAAGGCGGTAGTATCACGTGTCAAGGCATGGTGTCAAATGGTTGTGTGAGCTTTGACAATGTCAACTACTGCAAGCAGCTGAAGCATAACTTGTTGAGTGTCTCCCAAATGTGCGTCAAAGAGTACTCAGTGATGTTTGACAAGAATGAATGCTTGATACTCAAACCTGGTTTTGAGGTTCCTGAAGATTGGATTCTGATCAGAGCGACAAGGACAAACGACACCTATCAGATTGATATGAGCGTGACAACAACCACCTCATCAGTTGCTACTTGTTTGCTTACCAAAGCGACAGAACTTGACTCTATTTTGTGGCATAGGAAACTCGGACATATTTCTTATCGTAAAATGAATCATCTGGTATGAAACGGTTTGGTAACTGGTGTTCCTAAGCTGAGATTTACCATTGCAGATGATTGTATGCCTTTTTGGAGCTATTACATATGTATCTGTTTGGCCCTATAAGTATCAGGAGTATTGGAGGTAAGTCATTCTGTCCGGTTGTAACTGATGATTTCTCACGTTTTTCTTGGGTGCATTTTTTAGGTACGAAGGATGAAACTGCTGACATTCTTCAATACCTGATCCTGAGCTTGAAATCTCTGTGCAAGCTGAAGTTTAGAAGAATAAGGAGTGACAATGGAACTGAGTTCAAGAATAATTTGATGGAACTTTTCTGTCTCAAGAAGGGTATCCGTCACGAATTTAGTGCCCCATACACACCTCAGCAGAATGGAGTCGCAGAACGGAAGAATAGAACATTGATTGAGACTGCAAGGACAATGCTGTCAGATGCAAAGCTTCCTGTACTTTCTGGGCAGAAGCAGTTAATACAGCTTGTCACGTTTTGAACAGAGTTCTGGTTGTGAAGAGGCACAACAAGACTTGTTATGATTTGATCAACAATCGACTTCCCAATCTTGACTACTTAGTTCTTTTTGGTAGTCCTGGTTCCTTGTTGCTACAATACAAAGACCGCAAGTCTAAGTTTCATGCAAAAGCGGTGGAAGGCATCTTCCTAGGATACGTTGCCAACTCGCCTTGCAAGAGAGTGTACAACATAGGAACTCGGACTGTCGAAGAATGGTTTGAAGTGGATTGTAGTAAACACATCATTCCACCAGAACCAACTGGTCCAGCTTGGGGTTTTGATTATGATGCGCTATTCAAATCTTTCAATTTTCCTAATTTATCTGCCGATGATGCCGCAAATGTATATGAATTATTTGGTGGCGGTAATGACTCCAGTTTCTCAACTCGTGCTACTGTACCGATTATAACTCCTGACTCCAATGTTGCATCTGCATCTGGAACTCATGATAGTGATAACAGTGAAGATGTTCATGTTGATGGAGATGACGCTCAAGCTAATCCTAACACTAGTGTAGGAAATGAAGCTCCAGCTGATCCGATTAACATTGAATCTTCTTCTTCTGGAACACAGGATATGGGGGAGTTAAGCACGAACCTCGATTCAGAAATTCAGGAACCGAATGTAACAGAGGCGAGAGTGCATAAGAATCATCCAATTGACAACATTATTGGTGATCCTCATGCCGGTGTTCAAACTCGTCATCGAACCATTACTAAGAACACTAGTCTGTACTCGGAGAAACTTAACACTGGTGTCATGGAAACATGTCTGCATGGTGCATTCGTGACCCAGTTAGAGCCGAATAATGTGAAAGAGGCTCTCGCTGACAACTGCTGGATTGAGGCAATGCAAGACAAACTGTCTCAATTCCAAAATTTTCATGTGTGGGATTTGGTTGACTTGCCAAGGGGCGTACAACCAATTGGCACCAGATGGGTGTTCAAATGCAAGACGGATGATCGTCATGTTGTGGTGAAGAACAAAGCAAGGTTGGTTGTTCAAGGTTTTTATCAACAAGAGGGCTTGGATTACACATAAGTATATGCCCCAGTTGCTAGACTTGAAACCATTCGACTGTTTCTGGCTTATGCCTCATATGTTGGCTTCAAGGTCTATCAACTTGATGTGAAGAGTGCTTTCCTGTATGGAAAAGTACATGAAGAGGTCTATGTCACTCAACCTCCCGGCTTTGAAGATCCGCATAATATCAATAAAGTGTACAAGCTCGACAAAGCACTTTATGGTCTTCATCAAGCACCTCGGGCATGGTATGAGACTTTATCTAAGCATCTACTTTCTAATGGTTTCGCCCGTGGACAGATGGACTCGACCCTCTACATGCGGAAAGAAGGAGGTGATATTCTTCTTGTACAAGTGTATGTCGATGACATTATCTTCGGGTCTACAAATGAAGAGATGTGTAGGGAATTCGAAAAGGTGATGAAGTCCAAGTTTGAAATGAGTAACATGGGTGAATTGTCATTCTTCCTGGGTCTGCAAGTCAGTCAAAGAGAGGATGGAATTTATCTACATCAAACCAAGTAGGTGCAGGACATCTTGTCAAAATACAAGATGAATGATAGCAGTACTTATGGTACACCTATCCCAGTCAATCATGGTCTGCATCCTCACGAAGATGGAAAGGATGTGGATTGCAGATTGTACCGAGGGATGATCGGATCACTTATGTATCTCACAGCTTCAAGACTCGATATAATGTTTGCTGTGTGCTTGAGTCCCACATGATAGCTGTGAAGAGAATTTTCAGATACTTGAAAGGGAAACCCCGATTGGGTCTTTGGTACTCTAAGCAGCTGTCATTTGACTTTAAAGCCTATACTGATTCAGACTATGGTGGTTGTAACCTTGACAGAAAGTCAACTTCTGGTGGATGTCAATTCTTGGGAAACAGACTGGTTTCCTGGCGGTGTAAGAAGCAGTCAACGGTTTCTGTCTCAACATGTGAAGCATAATACATTGCTGCAGCTAGCGGTTGTTCTCAAATATTGTGGATTCAGCAGCAATTGAGAGACTACGGCTTTAACTTCACTGGAACTCCTCTATTAATTGACAACAATGCCACCATGTCTATCACAAATAACCCGGTGAAACATTCTAACACTAAAGATATTGAAATTCGCCATCATTTCATCCGTGATTGTGCTGAAAAGCATTTAATTGAACTTGTAAAGGTTCACACGGATGACAATCTTGCTGACCTTTTCACTAAGGCATTTGACTGATCCCGTTTTGAGCATCTTGTCAGCTTGATAGGAATGTTCAATCCAGAGTGAAAACTTCTTAAATCAATTCAATTCATGAAAGTTAAATTTTATTTCTTTTAAACTTTCTGTATAGTTCTTTTAATTTTCAATTATTTTACAAAACTTCAAACAAAATAGAAAATGGAGAAAATTTTCAAAGTAATCTCTATAAAAGAGGAAATGATAGTACATCAGAAATGATCTAAACGCCATAGACTGCTCATATGGGAAATGATTGCGTCATTCATACTTAATTGTTTAAATTGTTATGTTTTTAATCTGCTTATTTACAAGTAGTTTGAATTGTCAGTAGGCTGTAGGCATTTTTGAATCACTAGTAGTGTGGAAACTAAATCTAGACTACAACTGTGATTTGAACCTGTGTATGCTAGTGTGTGTGCGTAAAAAATGCAAAAGATCATTATCAGATAAAGGATGTTAGATTTTGGCAATAATTTTCTTCTGAGATCAGTTTCGGGTTATGTCTTTAGCACAATTAATGCGGTTCATCTCACTACCCATACTCACAAGTATGCAATGAGAGATTGAATCAAGACATGTCTCTACATCAACCGTTGAGCATGTATTCACCCTTGAATCACTCCTGATTCATTGAAATCAAATCCAGATAAAAGTTGGATTCACCTACCCTAATACTCAAACACCATTTTCATTATCCTGAATCATCATACCGATATTCATTGAAGAAATCAAATGAAACCAAGACAAATGAATCACTCGATTCTGGATCGTATGATTCCTGATAATCCTTATGGATTCTGTTTGATTTTTCCTATGCTAATTGATGCAGCTTCATTCTGAAAATTTAGAAAATAATTGGAAAAATCTTAGATGCCTTGAGATAGTGCAACTTAAATTACTGTAGCATATCAGTGGGGTACACGATGTATATCTTATAATTAATACCTTAACACACAAGAACGTGATATAAAGATGCTTATAGTTTCAAATCTTATAATATTGTCAACTTGAATTACTTGTTTATGTGCTTATTACGTATGAATAAATAGTAATCCATGACAAGATCCCATATTCTTTGATGTTTATATTGTATCGTTTTTGCTATATGTTAGCCTTATATGATCCTCTGCTCGTGTCTTTGATCAAATATAGTTTGCGTGAATATGTGTATATTTCTATCTTGAAAAGGTCAAAAAGATTTTAAGTTTGTGTATAGTTCAATTTTATTCAGAAAAGCCAAAAATATGTGTGTTTAACCTTCTTGAATTGACTTTGAATCCTCTTGATTGAATGCTTTTATCTTGTTCATTATTTGGCTTGAAATCTACATAAATTGAGTTGAAAGTTTGTGCACACAGGGGTCTCTGCGTACTTGATAAGTGCGCATGAGGTAAACCATGTGTATTTAACAAGTACGCAAGACTTAAGTCATGCGTACTTAGTAAGTACGCAGGAGTTAAGTCCTGCGCACTTAGCAAGAACGCAAGACCATTTTGTGTTGGGTATATATACAGGACCATTTTGTGTTGGGTATTTCACAATTTTATCTCGTTCAAATCATTTTCGACTGTTGTTTTCCCTCTGCCACTTTTACTAAAAAACTTCGAGTGTTCTTAACCGGTTTTTCGTCCCGTTTCTAGTTCCATCATCGTATTACAATCACTTGGTGAGAATCTAAGGGCATTCCCTCCACAAAATCGTGAATTCTCGACCGATTTAGACTATAAAAATTTTAGGGTTGAATCTTGATTTTTGTCAATCTTTTAGTTGTTTTGGTAACACACTATAATTAAAACTTGCTTAGAATCAACAATCGATCCTTATTTAGTCCTTAATCGTCCTTATCGATTCTTAATTTTGACTTTGGCTTGGATTTTGACCGTCGGTTCGACTTGGTCGCCATTTAGGTCAACATGTGACTAATGTAGCGGCTATTTGGTGTTGATATTGGTCCCATAGGCTATAATCACGGTTTTCGATCTTGTGGGGACCTAATCCACATCAATGTTCATCATTAGTTGAAAAAATTGGATTTCTGAAAATTTGAACAAGTGCAATTCTTGCGCACTTAACAAGTACGCAAGAAGTAATTCATGCGTACTTGTTAAGTACGCAAGAACAAATCCCTGCGTACTTGCTAAGTATGCAGGACCAACACTTGTGAAAATTTTCTAAGTCTGAAAATTCAGTTCAATGAGTAACTGCTATACTTCGTCATGTGTATTCAATTCCAATGAATCTTCTTGTTCTTATTATGTTTTCTGTGTGTTTTGTAGTTATGGCTCGTGCGTTTACAAGTGAGTTCAACCTCCTAGCACATACTGAACCGGAATGGAAGGGTGCTGCAATACAATACTGAGAGATAGTTGACTTCTTGAACCGTTCAAGGATCAGCTATGCTATATCCGCAGACCCAATAGTATCAAGACCGTATCTGGAGCAGTTTTGGGAGACCGCGGAACATGACTGCACGGCAACCCCCAATGTTATACGGGCTACCGTGGCGGTTCATGACATCGCCTTTTCTGAGGACACCATTAGACGGGTCTTGCAATTCCGAGATCTCTCCACCGACCCAACAGCTTATCCTGACTACTTTGTGGATGGATGTTGGAGGCATCGTATGGGATACGTCGGTGCAAGAGATTATGCTTCATATTTTGCCCACGTGATGATCATGTGCATCTCTTCAAGAAAGGCAGGGAAGGATGCAATGGGTCATAATCTTGCTGCAGCCATGGTTGGCTTGTCTCTCAACAGGGGCTACAACTTCTCAAGATACATCTTCAAAGCCATAAATGATCAAATAATATGGCTGAGAGGTTTAGGTTCCTGTTATACCCAAGATTTTTGCAACTACTGATAAATGATACGTTGCCAAATCTGTCTGCTACTGGGGAGAAATTGCAAGTCAAGCGGGTGGATAAGAGGGTGTTTGCACAACTCTTAAAGCCAGGCAGTGTAGAACCTACCCCTGAGCACACAACACTCTTTAGCCACCTAATAAACGAAGCGTATGTGGCACCGGCTGACTGGAGATGGTTTAGCCATGACTCGGAGCCAGAACTAAGTGAACATTCGGAAGAACAACAAGAAGAGGAGGAAGTCGAAAGTGTGGATGAATCGTCTGAAAGTGGAGACGAAGAAGCAGTTCATGATGGTGCTGAAGGATCTGACTCCGAAGCTACAGAGTCTGATTCCTCTGATTCTGATAATGCACCATCACAGGCACACCTGAGAAGAATGACGAATGTGACCCTTCCGGAGTCGTCTTCGAAGAGAAAGCGATAGTCAATAAGCAGTGAATACGAGCCAGATTCTGACTCTAACGCTGCTATTCAAAGACAAAGACATGAAAGTGTAAACAAACGTAGGGGGGATAGGCAGCAACTTGCTATTCCCAGTAAGGTAGAGGTTAGTGCTCAGCAGCAAGTACAAGTATCAGTTGCGAGTAATGATTCAGCTTCTACCCCATCTTCACAGCAACTATACCGGCGACAGCGGAGAAGGCCACAGGTACAACCTGATGTGGCTGTCACTTCTATCACAGAGGAGGTTCCTGTGATAGTAACCCTCCCTGTATCATCTGTCTTTGTGACGGTGACTACTCCGTTTCTTACAGAGTCAGTCACCATCACACCTTCCATCACTCCTACAACCATCATCACATCCACAATCCCTACTACCACCATTGAACCTATCAGTCAACCCTACAACTATGGAGATTTTACTCAGGGGTTTGACTTTGATACTATCTTCTCATCCCCACTTCATAATGATGAAGCGTCTTCGTCCCGGAATCCTGATCCTAATGATGCAAGGATAGAAACTCTGGAAAACCAAGTGGCTGCTCTACTGGAAACTGGTATGAAATCAAAGGAGGAATCTGATGCCCAACTGGCTCAGATAAATTCGTTGGTGGACGAAGTTACAATTCTGAAAAGCCAAAGGACGGGGACTGAAGAGAGACTGAAAAATGTGATGGCCTAGAACGAGCTACTGAACAAGACAAACAATATAGATCTGGGGCATAGGTCATCTCTTGAGCTTCGGTTTGATCTACAGCGAAAAGAGCATGACATGATGGTCAAATGAATTACTGATCTGACCAAGAAGCTAGATGCTCAGGGGGAGAAAGATAAGGAGAAAGATAAAGAGAAAGAGAAGGAGAAGACATCTAAACCTACCAGTGATGAGCCTTGTCATCCTGTTGATTTGACGAAGGATGATGACAAAGACAAGGATCCCGAAGTCGGTTCTAGTGGAATTGAGCATCAAGCTTTGGCAATCGTGCCCATTTATGCTATTCTAATGGCTGAGGGGGAGTCTACTCATCAGGAAGGTGGTGATACTTCTGGTGGTGATAAAGGAAAGTCAGTGGCTGATGTTCTAAAGGATCTATCTGACGATGAGATCTTATACTTAGAGCCTGAGTATTCCAAGGAAGCACAGATCGATGCTCTCTACAATCTTGAAGAAGGAGAGATCGACTCTGGTGATGATTGGGATGAAAATGACGATGTAGTTATTGAAGTTCCCAAGGGTGATGGGGAAGGAGAGTATGAGTTCGAAGATGGAGAGATCTTCGAAGTTCCATCCTTTGAATCTCAGCTCGACACAGGTTCAGTCGAGTCTGCTAGTAATGTTGAAGCATCGACTGAAGCCTCCCCGGACGACCCTACACCTGTGGATCCAGAGGCACAGAAATATAAAGATATGCCTGCTAGTTCATCAAAGGATCCGGCTCCTGTTTGGCAAAAAACGTCTATCACAGACAAACAAGAAGCAACAGGGATTATCTTAGCTGTAAGGATCGAGGAAGATAAGCAGTTGTTAGCAATCAAACGATCTGGGGGGTTCAATATTTGAAACCAACCAGTGAAGCGTTTAACTCCTTACCTAAATACGACCTCGTGAACCTAGCATACCGAGAGCTACTGGGTCACTCAAATCATGCAGTAGCGATGGGTTTGTGGCAGGTTCTACAGCGTGAAGCAAGATCTGGGAAGTTTGAAGTGTTCAAGCCTCAAGTGCCCAAGCGAGTCAAGGATAAGAATGCTAGACATCCAGTGACTAAAAAACGCTTAAAGAAACTGGTATACAAGCCAGTGCTATGTGAAACCAAGATTACCCTGAGTAAGTTATCTCAGGATATCCTCGGTGACATGTGGTACTGGTATGTAGATCCTATAACGGGCGAGGCTGTGGTGATAGGAAAGGTACGGTTAGAAAGTGGATGCTTAGTGCTGAGGGAACTAATCAGAGTATTTGATGAAGTCTGCTTCAAAAATTTCTCTGTGAAAGATCTGGAGGCACTAGCGGACATGTATTGGATGCATACGAACGAATGGACGAAGTTCCTTGCTTCTAAATATGACAAGGTGATCAAGTTTTGCCTTGACTACAAGAAGAAGATGGAAGCTAAAGATGCAGAGCTGTGAAGACCGAAGACGATCCAGAGCTGTTGTCAAGGGGGTGTTTGTTAAAGCACTTTTGTGTGACAAACACTCTGGATAGAGTCTTGTTTATTGTATTTCATTGTATGTATTTGTCTTTGTTTGCAAGTGTTTGTATGTATTTGTTATCGAGTTGTATTTACTAATGCATGTTGATAGTTGCTGAAATCTCTAAGTGTTTTGCGCACTTGTATGTGCGCAGGAATTAGGTCATGCGTAGTTAGCAAGTACGCAAGAATACCTTGCGTACTTCCTAAGTACGCATGAGCAATTTGCCCTGCGCACTTGCTAAGTGCGCAGAGATCAGGTCGTGTATAAATAGGGTAGGTTGACAATATACAAGTACGCAGTCATATACGCAGACATTGTATACTCAGTATTTCTCTCTGTAACCTTCAAGTGTTTATAATAGACGAAAGTTTAAAGTGATTCAATTATCGGTTTACTTTGTGTTGTAAGACTCTCCACCTAGTAACGGGTATTCCGCACCCAGTCCGACTCAGGAACGCACTTGCATGTGACGATCCGCCACACCCGAGGGACCTACAGCGGCCCTGGAAGGTGGATAGTACTTTTTAAAGAACTTGGCTTGAAGATCCTCCCAAGTGGTAATAGAGTTATCAGGGAGGGTGTCAAGCCAAGTAGATGCACGCCAAGAGAGCGAGAATGAGAAGAGACACAAATAGATAGCATCCTTAGACACACCCGTGATATTGAAGGTATCACATATGCGCGCAAAGCGGGACAGGTGTCCGGGTGCATCCACATCCTCGAGGCCATGAAATTGAGTAGCATGAGTGATCGTGCTCATGACATGTGACGGGATCTGCCATGTATTGGTGTTCGGAATAGCGGGGTGTGTGATCGAAGATCTCGCCCCGGTGACCCCGTCACTGGCCCTCTGGTGTACGGTACGTCTCGCTGGTAGGTCGACGTCACCCATGATAGGAAATGGAATCGGGCTAGTAGAACGTACCTGGGATTTGCACAGCTCTTTCAAACGCTCTCGGAAGTCACGGGTGCGCTCATGAAGCTCTCGTTCGGGCTATGGAAAAGCTGAATAAGGTGGTGATCTCTGCGAACGAGTGTGGTGCATAAACTTACACAAGAATAAAAGAAAACAAGTAAAGACTCAAAACAGAAAGACTCGATTCTAAATTAGACACACAAGTAGCACGTAAGACACGTACACAAACAAGACTCAAAAGAAAAGAAATAAAATAAACCAAAAATCAAACAAAGAACTAGTCAAAGTCAATATTGCTATTGCCAAGTGTCCCCGACAACGGCGCCAAAAACTTGATGTCGCCCAGACGGTCTATAAAAACTAACAAATAAACCTAACCTAGACTCCTGAGTAATAAATAGAAAACCTATGAACTAGACCGCACTGACAGGCAAGTGAACCTATCGAGTGTAGCATAGCTTAATGGTAAACAGGATTATCGAAACCTTGAGACACTGAATAGCTAAACTAGACTCTGACTCGAACTAAGAATATTGGTTTGGGGGGTTTTCTATACTAATGATTATCAGGAATGACACTAACAATCAGGCAAAGACTCGGGAATATCAGGAATGAGAAGAACACTACCTATGTTGGAATCCTACTTGCAAGGCTTAGACTTCTACTAGTTATGGAAACTATGATGGACTGGTTTTCTAATACCAACAGCTCTAGACAACCTAGTGGATCCCTAATTACTCTCAGGGTGTCACCAACAAGGAAACTCTAAAGATGTACAACGCTCACCAGATGGTCGGATTACCTTTCAGTCTATCTAACAATGATAATGTACCCAAAAGACAGATCACATTTCAGTCTCACTGTCCATAATACATATAAGATGCATGGGGTAATCTCAGAAAATAACACTATGACACAGAATAGCAACAATTACTATAAACCTAAGGGAATCTTCCTTTAAGGCAGATTTCACTCAAAAACCTAATACGAAGACTAACCGACAACCTCTCACCTTTCAGGTATCGAGATAGGAAGAACACTCAGATCTAACCTACTCTCAATCACAGTTCCTATGGAATACTACGTCTAGCAAACCATCAAACAACCACAAACACACAGTCTATGCTCTAGATATACTACTCAAACTGAAAGACATTCACAAGTAGTATATGGAACTATAATCAATTGCAAATCAGATCTAAACATGCAGAAACATCATAATTATTAAACCAAGATCTTTACAAAGTCATCAAACCATCAATAAAATCCAAAAACCGATAAAAGATCCGAACTTTAACAAATATTCATCAACGACCTAGGCAGTATAGAATGTTTAGCCTAGAATCATGCTCAAAACCAGAAACACATAAGTAATTGATCCAAACATGGTCTAAAACAAACTAATCAAAGACAAGGATCAAAACTTGGAAACCGAATAAGCTAAAACTAACAAACCCGGAATCGAAAGCTTCAAACTTGCACTTCAATTGTCTTTTCCAGCCCCAAAATCGCCCTCTAGACTTGCTCTGACGGCCAAAAATCGATTATTAAACCCTAGGATCGATCCCAACCTTTTATACCATGAAAATAGGCAAAAATGCTCGTTTCTAGGGTCTCTCGCGTACCTCAGGAGGTTCTTGCAAGTCTCTCGCGTACCACGAGAGACAAAATAGTCGCGCAGGATTTCTGGTCCCTCACGTACCACGAGGGAATGGCCTCCATCTCTCGCGTACCGTGAGAGATTACTGAATTTTTGTATTCCTCTTGTCGAGCTACCACAAATCCATATATTATGGGCCCCGTAACTAATTTTCTAGCCCGAGATATGCCTCTTTTAAGGTTGGACTCTTTCCCGACTTTTACCATTCTCATCCCGGGTTCTCGTGTGCTCGTTTCCTCACAGTTCTTGATCGTTTAAACTCCAATTAGTCACCAACACTTACCATATACAATATTATTAAGTACAAGCTATAAATGACTCAAAACGACTCTAAAAGCATACGAAAACGCTACAAAATACAAGGGAAAACGAGGTGTGTTTTGCAGCACATCAATTTTCTGTCAAGATTGCAACCTCCATGAACACTGTCTGTAAACGCAAACAAGTTAAATTCCTAATCCCTTGGATACTATAGACCAAGCTGAGGCTTGCCCTTCAAGTATTTAAAGATTCCTTTGACAGCATCAAGGTGAGAAAGTTTAGGATTAGCCTAATATCGTGCACATTTACAAACCACGAACCTGATGTCTGGAAGGTTGGCATTCATGTACATCAATGAGCCAAACATTGACCTGCAGAGATGTTTGTCAATTCCCGGTTCACCTAAATCTGGAGTAAGAACAGGTCGAGTTGCCATTGGAGTTGAGGCTGGCCTGGAGTCCGCAAAGTTGAACTTGACTAGTATGTCATTAACATATTTTCCCTAATGGATCAGGATGCCATCATTGTCTTGCTTCACTTGCAACCCCCCGAAGAAGGCCATTTCGCCCATTGAACTCATCTCAAACTTTTTCTTCATAACTTCTTCGAATTCCTTGCACAGCTTATCATTTGTTGATCCAAAGATGATGCCATCGACATATATATGAACAAGAATAAGATCATCCCCTAGTTTCTTAAGAAACAACGTCTGATCTATGGCTCCCCGAGTGTAGCCATTTGCAAGAAAATGATTCGTCATAGTAGAATACCATGCACGTGGTGCTTGATGTAAGCCATACAAAGCCTTATCCAATTTGTAGAAGTGTTGTGGGTGATTTGCATCCTCAAACCCCGGTGGTTGACACACACAGATCTCTTCTTGAACCTTTTCGTACAGAAACGTTGTCTTTACATCCATTTGAAATACCTAGAAGTTCATATATGATGCATAGGCCAAAAAGATTCTAATGGCCTCAAGACGTGCAACTGGTGCAAATACCTCATCATAGTCAATTCCTTCTTGTTGATAAAACCCTTGCACAACTAATCTTGCTTGTTTCTGACAATAACTCCACTGTAATCTTTCTTGTTTCGAAAAACCTATTTAGTTCCAATGGGCAACTTCCCTTGTGGCAGCGGCACAAGTTCCCATACATTCAGCTTCTCCAATTGCATAAGCTCCTCCTACATTGCCTCTACCCAGCTAGCCTCGCACAAGGCCATTTTTACATTATTTGGCTCGATCTCAGAGATATAAGTTGTGACATCCGACAAATTCATGTTAACTCCGTTAACACAAACATCGTTATCTCAAACATTTATTTATACAAACTCAGTTATCTCAAACATCCACTCATGCATTACATTTAATTAGGATTAGTTAGATGTGTTAGTTTCGCACAAACACTCACATAACGGTAATCCGGAGAATTACCGGATCACACACGAGTCTAACCCGGAACGTTGGTTACATAATAAAAATAATTGCGAATAATTATTTTAGTGATAATTATGTGAATTTACATGCTAAGTGATTTTTACGTGAATTATGTGAATTTTAGTGAAATCGTGTAGAATTATCAGAGATTAATTTTATTAGTTATTTTTATAGTTATGGAGTTTTTATAAAATAATAGTGGAGGGATTTAATTGTTATTAATATTAATTGTTTTTAAAATAAACCATGGATCTCTAGATAACCCATGGATTATCCCTACCTAATTTAAACACATGCAAACTTGTATATAAGGAATTTTATAAAAAAAATTAAAACCCTAGCCTCTTTTTCTTCTGCCCAAACCGTCGACCCCCTCCCCTTGCTCCCTACTTGCGCTGAAACCAAGAAGGCACCCAAACACTCTTCATTCGATCTTGAATCTTGCAATTGAACGTGTAATTGGATTTTCTTAGGCATTCCTAACACTACTACGTAAGTTGTTTCATTCGATTTCGTGATTTTATGATTTCAAGAATTTTGATTGAAACCCTAGTTCATCCAAACATGAGTTTTTTACAAAAAAGATGGTGACTTTAACATTGTTTTACATATATTTGATGATTTTGTTGTTATTGATGAAACCCTAGATGTATAACTCATAACTTGCTTATAAAGTAAACTTTTTGTGAATTATATATTGCATGTTTGATGTGTATGATACTTATTATGGTTATAATTATGCTAGTTAGGTTATGTATAACTGATTTGGTGCTTTGAATATCATTAAACAAGCTAGAAATCATAGGCTTTCTTAAAGAGGAAACTTTATTGAAAAGTATATGTTGACTATGTGTTGTTACAAGTGTATGTTAAGGTAGGATGATTCTAATTAATCATATATGAATTATTGAAGCATGTGAAGGTGTTGTTTTGTAGAAACCACGTGAATTAATCATAACTTACTAAAGGAGGAAACTTTTTAGATTTTGAAACTTGCATTCTAGACTTCAATTATATGATGTGATGAGGTTTATGTGTTACTAGATGCATGTGTAGATGATTGGTGAAATCGGATTTTGAATACCTAGTCTGGTTATACAAACTTGCTAAATAAGGAAACTTTATTTTTCAAAAGTGGTTATATATTGTTATTTAGACATGTGTAGTATGATTTGATGATAGAACTATGTTAGTTAGGACATAATAACATGTTGCAATGTGTTTGATGTTTGAAATCATGCATGTCTCTCATAGGCTACTATTTATGGAAACTTTCTAATTATAGAAACCTGCTATTTTTGGGAACCGTGTTTACTTGCTAGAACAAATAGGATTTGTTGCTAAGTGCTATAGCATGATCATTTGTGTATAACATGGTAGTATTATACTAAACAAACATAGTTTCATACAATGTGTCACCAACGGGTCGTCGGGTCAAACTTGAGTCAAACTTATAAATCTTTTCTAAACACTTAAATAATGGTATTATTTGGATACTAAGGGTTCATGTCAACCTATACTAAAGGTTCATGTCAACCTACACGAACACACACTTATAGACCTATGATTTTAGGTGGCAGTTAGAGGTCCAACTGTTTTTACTTAGCTTTCATCTGCACGCATACTAAGGTGAGTTTCACGGTCCCTCTCTTTTACTTACTTTCCTTTTTGGGGGAGAAAGGATGCTCGCAAACATTTTGATCTTGAATTATTGTATTATCGCTTGCTTACTAAAGTGAAAACATACCACATAAGTCCTTACATTCTCGAACCGTTAGTATTGGAACATAGCGAGGTAATCTTGAGTAGTTGATGTCACCCAGACGGTCTATATAAAAAATAACAAAACCTAACCTAGACTCCTAAGTAATAAATGGAGTACCTATGAACTAAACCGCACTGACAGGCAAGTGAACCTACCGAGTGTAGCACGGCTTAATGGTAAACTGAGTTATCGAACCCTAGAAACACTATGAATAACAAAACTAGACTCTGACTCGAACTAAAGATTGATTTTGTTTGGGGGGTTTACTACACTAAATATTAAACTAATGAATACAATAAACAAAGGTCGACTCAACTATCAAGAACAAGAGTAAGGTTGAATCAAGGATGGGAAGAATATCACCTAGGTCGAAATCCTACTTGCAAAGCACAACTTCTATCGGTTATGGAAACTATAATGGATCTGGGTTTCTAATGAAACAACTCTAGACAGCCTAGTGGATCCCTAATCACTCTCATGGTGTCACCAACTAAGGAACCTACAAATGCAATAACTCACCAGATTGTTGGATCACTTCTCAGGTATTTCCAACTATGATAAAGTAGCCTAATAGACAGATTACCTCTCAGTCTCTCCGTCCACCAATACTCTCAAAGAATGCACGGGGTAATCTCAAGATAACAACTATGACATGAATAGCAACAATCACTAGAAACCTAATACCGGCTTCCTCTCAGACAGCTGTCACTCGGTTTCCTAATGACGAAAACTAAATGACTAATTCTCACCTCTCGGGTATTGAACTAGGATACACACTCAAATCTAATCAGTGATCAAAGATAACTACTATGGCTACTACGTCTAGCAAACCACCCTAATCACAAACCCTAAGATCTATGACCAAGATATGCTAATCAAACTGGCAGACAACCATAATCAACGCAAGGAATTGAAATCAAACACAAGATCAAATCTAAACATGCAATAACATCACAATAATCAACTCAAGATCTTTTACAAAATCATAAACCCATTAATCGAATCTAAAAACCAAATAAAAACTGAAACTTTAACAAGTATTCATCATGTGACGTAGGCAATATCAAAGTTCTGGCCTAGAATCATGCTCATAACATCCATAACAGAAGTAAAAGACAGAAACATAGAATTAAACATAGCAAACAAAGATAAAAATCGATTCTTCAACACCTAGAACGCTTAAACAACGAACCCAGATTCAAAAGCTTCAAACTTTAACTCCACTTGACCTCCAATCACCCAAAATCGCCCTAATGCTCTCTCTTGACAACTCAAAATCGAACTCCTCTAAGAATGGGAATCAAAATCTAATTTAATTGAATTTTATGGTTTTCTTGGAAAGTAGCTCTCTCGCGTACCGTGAAACATTTGGGTTGGGTTCCTCGCGTACCGCGAGGAAGAAAATAGTCGCGACCGGTTTTCCTTTCCCTCACGTACCGCGAGGGAATTCTCTAGACTTCTAGCGTACCTCGAGAACTTGAAAATCAACATTTTTTTCATTTTGAACCCTGGACTTTCTTCCGGCTTTGCTCGGTTAATTCACGTATTCACTATTAATTCATATGAGTGTAAGGTCCGGATTCCTGAGGATATTGAATCAACGGATTCAACGACGTGTTGAACCTGGCGGAAACAGACTCGACACGTGACTTGTAGGTACAAATAGTAATGATGAGACACCAATGATTGTCAAACGATTCGTATATTTGATTAATCACTGAAAAACAATACAAATGTCGCTCAACAACTCGTCTAACTCTCATACTGTCTCAGACCTCCAACTTGTCTAACCTCAATACTGTTACAAGATAAGCTATTTATAACCAAGACAAGTATTCGGTGGGCCTGGGCCTGGACCGCATACTTCAAGTATACAGCCGCATACTTCAAGTATGCTGTTAGCTCTGAAGTATGCTGTCGGATGAAGTATGTTGTTGCATGAAGTATGCTGCTGGACGAAGTATGTTGCCGGATACTTTCTTGTTTCTTCCAATCAACGTCATCCGAACTTTTGAACAACTCGGTGATTCTTTGATGCGTCAGCGTATTATATTTTTGGTCCTTACAATCCCCCCCTAGGCTGATGCATTCAATGTAGTCTTCAAATTTCAAAATTGACTTATGATCACAACCTTTTGCAATAACTACTTTCCAAGTGCCATTCCCAAAACCTTCATGAACGCCTTTGCGGTTGTTGAGGCTGTTGTTTTGTTCACTTGCTTTCGTTCTTTTCTTTGGAGTTTGATCTGCCTAAAGATCATAATCAGCATCATTAAAATCATCATTATGTTGAGAATAGTTGTTAGGTGGAGGATTCCCAATAGCCTTTCTCTTTTGCAATATAGCTTTATGATGTTTGTTGATCGGTACTTTCTCTCTGTCACTTTCGGTTTCTAAAGAGTCAATATATTCTTCTTCATTTTCTTCTTGGAAGATATCGTGCTTTTCGACAGTGATGACACTTGGTGCAATAGTGTTGATCTGTTCTTCATCATCCCTTGGATAAGGAAAGTTATCTTGTTGCTCATGAAAGTTCACTCAAATACAAGTATGTGCAAAATGAAAGTATGCTCAAACTTATAAAATTATGAAACTTTTCAACTTTCCAATAAAACCTCATTTGTTTATAAAGCCTCTTTTTCACGATTATTTAATCAAACAAGAATGGTCAATTTTTTAATGAAAAACAGAATAAACACAAAAGTAAGACAAAAACAAAAATAAAATGACTCAAACTAAGTTAAAAACATAAAATCTTTTTGTTCTTTTGACAACATATGACACTTACTGAAACACATTATTTTTTAGAGAAACTCTATTATGGGATCATATCATTCTAGAGCAGACCAAGGCATATTTGTTAGCCATTCATTTTCTTATATAGGTCTCGGTGATTGCCAATATATAGTATCCTTCTAAACTCAAACTTTAATACCTTAGTTGACAAGCAATCAGTGAATAAGTTTATCATGTTTTCTAGGTAATGATTATTCATGACTTAGTGGGTCCCCCACTCACATCTCAGAAACCTGCATTTATTTTTAATGTGAATTAGATTAGTTTTTGATGAACTAAATGGACCCCACAACTTATCGGATAAACCTTCCCTTCCTCATGATCTTTTGAGCACCTAAATAATAACTAAAAGAGCATAACTAGCACGGGTTTATTGACTGTTCAGGAGATCTCTCACAAATGTGATCAAAAACATAGCACTACGGACTTACATGCCTTGATAAGAGATTCCTTCCAGTCACAAATTCCCAAAGAGAAAAATATTTACAAGTATACTTATATGTACGTCTTTAGACATATCTTTTTAAAATTTTCCTATACCACGACATTAACATTGCGTGTCTTTTTGCTCAAAATTCTGCTTTGCAGAGTAGCTTTACACTATCATTGTGTGTTTTTTCACCTATTGCATGTCAATGCATGTCTTCTATCTATATATATATATATATATATATATATAATATGTACAGACTTGTATCATGTCAGCTCGCAACCCCTTTGTGAAGGCTCTCGGTTTATGCAAACCATATATATTATGTTTATCCACAGTTCACCAATCTTTATGTTTAAGTGCTCGATTATTAACATGAAATAATTATTCTACCAATATATGAGATGTTCCCCACTTCGACAATGACCTTTATGTTTAAGTAAAACACTATCATGCTGTCTTTCCAGCCTTGGCAGAGCATATCAGCATATCACCCTAGAATCCTAATCTCTTCAACTCCAGGCCTTAAATATGATGATTCAACCCCTAAAATGATGTACTATCATTTCCCAATAGACAGAGTTCTCAATTTTTCTCGTAAAATAAATCTTTTTGTATTTTTTAAGACTTAAAAAATAGAAAGACTTAAAGATAAAATCTTTTTTTTATCTATATATAAAAAATAGAAAGACTCAAAGATAAAATCTTTTTGGTGTTTTTAGGAAATTCTCCCCCTAAACTTTTGCATTTATGAAATAAATCAAAATTTTACAATCAAAACAAAACAAAAATATTTTTGGTGACCAAACCCGTGACATTCTAATCAAAGGAGATCATTTTCAGACATTCAACCAGAAAGTTGAATCTTGCCAAATCAAAGGCTTTTGTAAATATATCAGCAATATTATCATCAGTAGAAACCTGTTTAAGATACATAAGCTTTCTTTCAAAATAATCAAGAATGTGATGCACACTTATGTCTATGTGCTTAGTTTTAGAATGTTTGACCGGGTTCTTAACAATCTGTAAAGCAGCTTCATTATCATAGAAAATAGGAGAGTCAAAGAAATTCAAACCGTAATCCAGCAATTGGTGTTGCATCCAGATAACCTAAGAACAGCATGCGGATGCGGCTACATATTTAGCTTCAGCAGTGGAAGTCCAAACGGTGGTCTGTTTCTTGCACTGCCATGATACGAGTCTCTCCCCAAGAAATTGACATCCACCAGTTGTGGATTTTCCGTCAAGATTGCAACCTCCATGATCACTGTCAGTAATAGCAAACAGGTTAAATTCCGAATCCTTTGGATACCAAAGGCCGAGCCGAGACTTGCCCTTCAAGTATTTAAAAAATCTTTTGACATCATTAAAGTGAGAAAGTTTAGGATTAGCTTGATATCGTGCACACTGACAAACCGCCAACATGATGTCTGGACGGCTGGCAGTCAGGTATATCAACGAGACAATCATGGACCTGTAAATATGTTGGTCAATTCACGGTTCACCTAGATCTGGAGTAAGAACGGGTCGAGTGGCCATTGGAGTGGATGCAGGTTTGGAGTCAGCAAAGTTGAACTTGAGTAAGATGTCATTGACATATTTAGCCTGATGAATTAGGATTCCGTCATCACTTTGCTTCACTTGCAACCCCAGAAAGAAGGCCATTTCTCCCATTGAACTCATTTCAAACTTTTTCTTCATCACTTCTTCGAACTCTTTGCACAGCGCATCATTCGTTGAACCAAAAATGATGTCACCAACGTAAATTTGGACAAGAATAAGATCACCTCCCATGTTTTTAAGGAACAATGTCTGATCTATGGCTCCCCGAGAGTAGCCATTTGCAAGTAGATGCTCTATCAGAGTGGCATACCACGCACGTGGTGCTTGATGTAAACCATACAGAGCTTTGTCTAGTTTATAGATATGATGTGGGTGATTGGTGTCTTCAAACCCTGGTGGCTGACACACATAGATCTCTTCTTGAACCTTAACATACATAAATGCTGTCCTCACATCCATTTGAAATACCTTGAAATTCTTGTAAGAGGCATAGGCCAAAAAGATGCGAATGGCCTAAAGACGTGCAACCGGTGCAAATAGTTCTTCATAATCTATTCCCTCTTGTTGATAAAATCCTTGCACAACCAATCTGGTTTTGTTTCTAACAATAACTCCACTGTCATCCTTTTTGTTTATGTAAACCCAACGAATTCCGATGGGCAACTTACCTTGTGGTAGTGGCACGAGCTCCCAAACCTTCAGCTTTTCAAACTGCATCAGCTCCTCCTACATTGCTTCCACCCAACTTGATTCACTTAAAGCCATCTTGATGTTCTTAGGCTCTATTTGAGAAATAAATGTAGAATGCAAGCACACATTTATTGTTCCAGATTGACTCCTTGTTTTCACCCCGTCAGAGAGAGGACCGATGATCTTTATGAATCCGCAATGTTGGTACTTCTTCTTCTTGTATCGTTTCAGGTAAGTTGGTGATATGCTGATCTGCTTCTTCAGTCATGGGAACCGGCTCCTCAATAACATGCGGGTCAGGAATCGTATCCTGAGAAGCGTGACCACTGCTAGATGCAATAGTCTCTTGTGAAGCATTACCACTGCCAGATGCAGCAGTCTCATTGTTAATGGGATTAGCGGTTTGATGATCACTTTCTTGAGAAGAAGATTTTGTAGTTCTGGAAGATGAAGATGATCCTTGATCAGGGTCTTCATCAATTCTATAGTCAACTGTGCTGTACTTGTAGAAACCATCATCTGACATATCAGAAACGTCAGAGAAAACAGTAAATAACTTAAATACAGAATCATAACCAAATAACCAATTTGGACCAGAATCCGCATCAGTTTTGTTAAGATCCTGCCAGTCAATGTAGTAGGACTCTACTACATGCTTGGTTCTCTTGTTGTAAACCTTGTAGGCTGTCTTGCAGGATGAGTAACCAACGAAATAACATTTTTCGACCTTTGAATCGAATTTGGTGTCATTATGCAACATAGTGCATAGGCATCCAAATGCTCTGAAATAACCGACCTTTGGCTTCTGGTTAAACATGACTTCATATGGAGTCTTCAGTTGATGCTTGTTGAGTAGCACTCTGTTTTGCACGTAGCACGTTGTATTGATTGCTTCAGCCCAGAAGAATATCGACAATTTAAAGTCAGAGATCATGGTTCTTCCGGCTTCTATTAGGGTGTGATTTCTTCGTTCAGCAACTCCATTCTATTGAGGCGTTCTAGCAGCGCTGAATTGTCATGCAATCCCCTTTTCTACACAAAAGCTATCAAGAACTTCATTTCGGAATTCCGTCCCGTTGTCATTCCTGATAATCTTGATCTTCAAGTTCAGTTGATTTTCCACAAGTATCATGAACTACCTAAGAATATCTGCAGTCTCACTTTTCTTACTTAAAAAGAACACCCAAGAAAATCGTGAGTAGTCATCAGTAATAACAACACAATATGATTTCTTCCCAAGACTCATTACGCTTACAGGACAAAAAAGATCCAAATGCAGCAACTGAAGAACAGATTCAATTGAGTTAAACAGCTTGGGTTTGTGTGGTCATTTATGTTGTTTGCCTTTAGCACACGAAATACATTTTTCAACTTCACAAAATTCTTTTAAAGGCAAACCAACCACGTGTGCTCCTTTAGCAATTCTATTTAGGTTTTTCAAATTTATGTGACCTAAACGACGATGCCAGAGCATTGAGTCATTTTCAGCAGCTTTAGAAAAAACACAAGTATTGGTTAAAGCTGACTCACTATTCATATCCAATAAATATGAATCCTTACACCTCGGTATTCTCATCAAAATCCAATCCTCAGGGACTACAAACCCTAGTTTTAAAATCAAACATTCTTTATCATTAAAATGAGTTGAAAACTTTTTGTCACAAATTTGAGACACACTTAACAAGCTGTGATTCAATTCAGACACATAATTCACATCTTCAAAACAGAGAGTACCATTAGTGACAGTACCTTTCATTGTGATTTGCCCACCTTTATCACCTGCAAAGGAAACATACCCTCCATCGAACATCTTAATGTCGTGAAGCTGAGAGATGTCTCCTGTCATATGCCAGGAACAACCACTATCAACATACCAGAGGTTGTTGATAGGACTCCTTGGCTGACCCTGCACGATAGAACATTTTAATTAGTAACTGGAACCCAAGCCATGGTTGTCTTGGGTTTCCCTAACTCATCCAAGTACGAAACTTCTTGTAGTTTCATATCTCTTTTGTCATTAAACACAACTGATGTTGTTTGTGCATTTGGTTTTCATTTCCAAACAGGCTTTGGTTTTTGAAAGTTTGAGCTTGCTTTTGGAGTGACGATTTTTTCTTTTCCCTTTCTGGATTTTATCTGCTTCTCAACTTTCTTTTGTTTATGTTTGAAAACGTTATTTTCTTTAACATGATGTTGAGATTTATGCACAGCACTAGTTATTTTATACGATTGTTTTTCATTTAGCATTCTGTGATTTTGGGCCGTAGGTCTTTTAAACGAATTTGGCCTTTGATGCACATTATCCCATCGAGAAACATTTGGATAAATACCAGAGTGTTCACGATTGTGAACGCAGTTTCGAGCTAGGTGTCTGGAATTCCCACAGACATAGCATGTTTGCCTTCTCAGATACGGGGCATAGTATCCGGTGTCCCATGATGATGACCGTTGAGGAGAACTTGTGAGGTAACCTGCATTTTCACAGTTCCTAGAAAACCTTCTATCAAACATTTGATTATCATTTCTATCATAATTTCTGTGATTTGATTTGAAGCAATTTCTATCACCATTTCAAACATTTTGTTCAAAAGCACGATGATGATTATCAAATTTTTCATAAAACTCGCTTTTGGTAAAACGTTGAGGCAATTTCTTCGAGTTTGACTGACTTGTTGATGGTTTGCTACTTTCACGATTAGAAGAAAGGTTTTTGTTTTGAACAAACTGAAAATTCTTACCATTCAAGATCTGCTTTTCTTCTTTCTCTAAAGTTCCACCTTTCACAAAAGTAGATTTCAAATTTGTTTTTAATTTATTACCCTTTTTAGAAGTACCACTGCTCAAACCAATATTCAAACCAGAACTAACAAACGTAGAAGAATTTGAAAAACCAGACACAAAGACTTGGAATTAAAAACATGACCCTACTGCTCATCATCACTTTCACAATCCTCCACTATGCCCTCTACTAATCCAGTTTCTGCATAAGACTTAGACGGGTTAGTAACGTTCACATGTTGTACCGAGGGACCAACAATCACTGGTGTGGACTGTATGGATGAAGAAGGTTGATCTGGTTTACGGCCTACACCATACTCCATTTCAACATCTTCATGTAGAACACTTGGCATAGAAGTGAAATTGCCATTGAAAGGATGTTCAACAGCATGATAACCAATCCCTGGATTACCTTTCTTTCAAACTTGGGTATCTAACATGTCATAAACAACTGATCGACAGTCGTCGATCTTTTGGATTTTTAGTTTGGTGTTTGCCAATTGAATCACAGCATCATTCAATTTTAGACTTAAATCATCTATTCTTTTTAAAGCATCACGATAGAGACATTCCTTGTTGCTAAAATCCATTTCAAGTTTAGAAAAATCATTTTTACTTGCCTCAATTTTATCTTTAAAAGTATTTTCAGATCGCTTGTGCTCATCATTGGCTTACCGAAGTTGAGTAATTTCCTTTATCAGCATTTCATTATCACATTTATACCTATTTATCTTTTCTAAACAATTATGAGAACAGGTATTAGTAAGTACCTCAATATCTTCAATTTTTGCCATGAGGGCATGATTTGACACCTTCATTGTCAGCTCATGAATTTGATCTCCCCAATCATATCCTGCAGTTTGCTGACTAAGCAAAGATTGGCTCTTACCGGGTGCAGCAGTTTCCTTTCCTTATGAACTGGTTGATGAACTTCCCTTCTCAACTTTAGGCTCTGGGCATTCTCTAGCAAAGTGCCCAGGTTTACTGCAGTTGTAGCACCTCAAGTTGGATTTATCAAAACCAATCTTCTTTGCCCCAGACTCCATTTCATCAAATGAGTTTCTTCCAGTTCTCTTGATAAACTTCTTAGCACGATGCACTGCCATTGCCATATGCCATTTGATATCCATCTCTTCTAAGTCATCATGATGAATTTGTTCCATGTCATCTTGTACTATATTAGCAAGAGAGAGCTTTCCAACTAGCAATGCATTATAGCTATTCAAAAAGACACTGAACAATGCGACATTCATTTCTATAGCTTTGATAGTATTTGATGATGGTGAACTGTTTTGCTGAACTGGTGCAGCAGTAGCTGTTTGATTTGACACAGCAGACAAATTTGGAGTATGAGCTGATGACATACTGGAGAGTAAAGCAATTCCCTGAGACACTAAGTGATCTGTCTCATACATAAACATGATCTGCCTTTGCTGATCATCCATCTCATATGACCTCATAATGGAGATCAACTCACTAAGAGATGTAGTGTACATGTCTTTAGTTCGCTTGATAGTAGTGATGTTAAAGATCCAATTTATCGGCAACGAGTTGAGCAGTTTCTTGTTTATCTCACCTTTGGTCATCTCAATACCTGCACCACTTATTTCAGTCATCAAGTGAGTAAATCTATTTATCTGAGATTCGAGACTTTCCCCTTTCACATACTTGAACATGTTGAATTTCTGTCTTAACATGTCCTTTCTACTTTCTCGCATATCTAAATTTCCTTCAAACCTTTCCACCAATGCATCCCAAAGAGCCTTTGTAGTCTTGTATTCTTTAAAGCCTTGAGCAATTTCTGTTGACAATGCCATGGTCAAACCAGCATAAGCTTTCTCATCCTTCTCCTTCTGAAGAATCTCTTCACCCACATAGAGATCAGGATCCTTGGGAACAAATTCATTCTTTTCATTTCTGACCATAGGAACTTAAGGACCCTTTTCAATAGACTTCCAAATAGATGAATCCTTATATTTAACAAAGTTCTCATATCTGAATTTCCAGTTGTCAAAATCAGCTGCATTTGTAAGACGTGGAGGTCTATTTGTGGTACCAATCTCATTATCCATATCATTAGTATCAGTCATGACTTAATCAGCAGAGAACACTGTACCGCACACTTGGAGATAACCGTGATCTTCATAACACCGTAAACTTGGAAGTAACCGTGAACTTCAGAAAGCCGCAAACTTGGAAGTAACCGTGAACTTCAGAAAGCCGCAAACTTGGAAGTAACCGTGAACTTCAGAAAGCCACAAACTTAGAAGTGACCGTGAACTTCAGAAAGCCGCAAACTTGGAAGTAACCGTTAACTTCAGAAAGCCACAAACTTCTGAAGCCGTGAACTTGAGTAACCGTAAACTTTAATTACCGTGAACTTGAGTAACCGAGAACTTTGATTACCGTGAAACTTTGATTCTCAAGCCGAAAATCAACTAATCAACGGTAAACTTCAACAAACGTGACATAAACAAGGTCCAATACCTGTCAATCTATCAAGAAACTCTTTAAAACACAAGTCAGTTCAAATAAAAGTAAAATCAGTAACTTTGATACCTCACGAGTCAAAGAAATTCGTTGCAAAACGCTCTGATACCAATTGTAAGGTCAGCATTCCTGAGGATCATTAATCAACAGATTCAACGACATGTTGAACCTGGCGAAAACAGACTCGACACGTGACTTGTAGGTATAAACAGTAATGACGAGACACCAATGATTGTCAAACGATTCGTATATTTGATTAATCACTGAAAAACAATACAAATGTCGCTCAACAACTCGTCTAACTATAACTCGTCTAACTGTCTTAGTGTCTCAGACCTCCAACTTGTCTAACGTCAATATTGTCACAAGATAAGCTATTTATAACCAAGACAAAAGTATTCGGTGGGCCTGGGCCTAGACCGCATACTTCAAGTATGCGGCCGCATACTTCAAGTATGCTGCTGGCTCTGAAGTATGCTGCTGGACGAAGTATGTTGCCGGATAATTTCTTGCTTCTTCCAATATTCGTCATCCGAGCTTTTGAGCAACTCGGTGATTCTTTGATGCGTCAGCCTATTATATTTTTGGTCCTTACAATGAGCATCTGCAAACATAATAAAGACTCAATAGTATACAAAAACGACTCAAAACAATTACAAAACTAATTAAAAACGCATTAAAACAATGGAATAAAGATGTGTGCTTTACATTACATCAAATATCCCTACACTTAACCTTTTTTCGCCCTCGAAAAAGCTGCAATGGAATCACAACTGTAACATCCATGATTTTCTGATACCATTTTAAGTAATTTTATACGATAATGACACATTATTTCAAACCTGTTTTGCCTGACAACATATGTAACACTAATCATTTTTTTTAACACGTTGCAACTTGGAGTTCCAACCTTACATAAACATATTATTTCCCTAGTTAGACTTAAATAAACAAATATATGTACATCTATGTATATATATGTGTATGTTTTAATAAACAAGTCAATATATATAATTGGCGAGTTTTAATCCTATATTTACAACTATTGTCATATATATATATATATATATATATATATATATATATATATATATATATATATATATATATATATATATATATATATATATATATATACACGTATCTAGTTATAAAAATATATGCAATCATATATATATTGGGTTCAATGTTTAAAACATTATAAGTTTTATTAAAGCAACTTTGTTAGTAACTAAAATAAATTAATAAATAGGTCTTGAACCCTAGATTTCTTTGAACCGACATTTGAACCTTGAAATTTAACCATATTACTCCAATTTCACCCCTTTTGACTTTCCAGAAGTCAACAATCCCGAACCAGGACCGAATTCGATCAAGATACATCAGACTCGGACTTGTCTCGAATCTAAGATGGGTGATCAACCCTAACCAAACGCAATTTACAGCTAATATCCAGTCGAGCGCGACCAATTTTGAAAGCTAAATCTTTTCAGCTGGGATTGACTTTTTAGGGTCAAAGCACGATCAATTCGATCGTCAATCAAGGGATTCGAACGCGTTAATGTCCGCTAATCACGCTAGACCACTCCCTGTATGAACTCATACCATATTCAAGACCCAATTCATCCTTAAACATTCGAATTTATGCGTAATTTGGGCCGACAGTTATCATACTCAAACTCATACCCGAATCATGCCATTAAGGGGGAATTAAACGAATTAGTGTAATCACACACCTCCGCATATCATATTACAAACCTTCTGCACCCTCACTTCGATCTCATTTCACTCTAGGAGCTTCATCGAATCCGAGGAACTTCGGACCTAAACTTCCAGTCGTTCTCCTCCGGTGCGTGGCCCATTCTGGTAAAATTTGTCACATTACACTCGTAATCATTCTGGGTTTGAAAGCCCTATGGTCCTGAGGTCGATTATTACTCAATCGAATCGATTTTAGAACTAGGGTTCCAACCTGCGTAATGTAGGGAAGGAGATGTGTGTAGGGCTCCTTGTTAAATGATTTTCAATCTGGTCATCTGTCAAGGCATTTGCCCAGACACAGTGGTTAAAACACTTGGACCCTTCGCGAATTATCGTTGGTTCAAAACCCATAGCCGCAGATCCGGACGGCCTTTTTGCGTATGCCCCGAACACCAAACCCGACTTCCATTCCTCTTCGTGTTAATAGCCAACCGGACCGGACTTGTACACGAATAGCTCCACTGGTCCAGCGGTACAAACGAACTACACACACAGGAACCACCCAGGTTCGTACCGGGTGGCCTGTTTATTTTTTTTAAAAACAGTTTTAAAGCTCCAAAACCTCACAAAATTTTTTACAGAATAAAACCAGATTCATTAATTTTCAATATAAATTCATTTTATTATGAATTTATGATTAGAATAGTATATTAAAGGTTTAAAACAAAATTTTAAATATTTAAATTAATTTCCAAATAAGAGCATTGTTTTTATAAAGTTTATAAAATATCAACTTTATTTAAAGTAATCAAATACTTATTTTCAAAATGATAAAAAAAATAATAAATAAATTTATTTATTTTAATCTACACTAAAAATATATAATTACTATTAATTTTATACATCAACACTATTTACATATCTTTATAACCAATTGTAAGGTCAGGATTCCTGAGGATCTTCAATCAACAGATTCAACGACTTGTTGAACCTGGCGGAAACAGACTCGACACATGACTTGTAGGTATAAACAGTAATGACGAGACAGCAATGATTGTGAAACGATTCGTATATTTGATTAATCACTGAAAAACAATACAAATGTCGCTCAACAACTCGTCTAACTATCTTACTGTCTCAAACCTCCAACTTGTCTCACCTCAATACTGTTACAAGATAAGCTATTTATAACCAAAACAAAAGTATTCGGTGGGCCTGGGCCTGGACCGCATACTTCAAGTATGTTGCCGGGACCGCATACTTCAAGTATGCGGCCGCATATTTCAAGTATGTTGTTGGCTCTGAAATATGCTGCTGGATGAAGTATGTTGCCGGATACTTTCTTGCTTCTTCCAATATTCGTCATCCGAGCTTTTGAACAACTCGATGATTCTTTGATGCGTCAGCCTATTATATTTTTGGTCCTTACAATGAGCATCTACAAATATAATAAAGACTCAATAGTATACAAAACGACTCAAAACAATTACAAAACTAATTAAAAACGCACTAAAACAATGGAATAAAGATGTGTACTTTACACTACATCAAATATCCCTGCACTTAACCTTTTTTCGTCCTCGAAAAAGCTGCAATGGAATCATAACTGTAACATCCATGATTTTCTGATACCATTTTAAGTAATTTTATACGATAATGGCAAATTATTTCAAACCTGTTTTGCCTGACAACATATGCAACACTAATCATTTTTTTAACACGTTGCAACTTGGAGTTCCAACCTTACATAAACATATTATTTCCCTAGTTAGACTTAAATAAACAAATATATGGTACATCTATGTATATATATGTGTATGTATTAAAAAACAAGTCAATATATATGATTGGCGAGTTTTAATCCTATATTTACAACTATTGTCATATATATATATATATACATATATATATATATATATATATATATATATATACGTATCTAGTTATAAAAATATATGCAATCATATATATATTGGGTTCAATGTTTAAAACTTTATAAGTTTTATTAAATCAACTTTATTAGTAACTAAAATAAATTAATAAATAGGTCTTGAACCCTTGATTTCTTTGAACCGACATTTGAACCTTGAAATTTAACCCTATTACTCCAATTTCACCCCTTTTGACTTTCCAGAAGTCAACAATCCGGAACCAGGACCGAATTCGATCAAGATACATCAGACTCGGACTTATCTCGAATCTAAGATGGGTGATCGACCCTAACCAAACGCAATTTACAGCTAATATCCAGTCGAGCGCGACCAATTTTGAAGCTAAATCTTTTTTGCTGGGATTGAATTTTTAGGGTCAAAGCACGATCAATTCGATCGTCAATCAAGGGATTCGAACGCGTTAATGTCCGCTAATCACGCTAGACAATTCCCTGTATGAACTCAGACGATATTCGAGACCCAATTCATCCATAAACATTCGAATTTATGCATAATTTGGGCCGACAGTTATCATACTCAAACTCATACCCGAATCGTGCCATTAAGGGGGAATTAAACGAATTAGTGTAATCACACACCTCCGCATATCATATTACAAACCTTCTGCACCCTCACTTCGATATCATTTCACTCTAGGAGATTCATCGAATCCGAAGAACTTCGGACCTAAACTTCCAGTCGTTCTCCTCCGGTGCGTGGCCCTTACAGGTAAAATTTATCACATTACACTCGTAATCATTCTGGGTTTGAAATCCCTATGGTCCAGAGGTTGATTTTTACTCAATCGAATCGATTTCAGAACTAGGGTTCCAACCTGCGTAATGTAGGGAAGGAGATGGGTGTAGGGCTCCTTGTTAAATGATTTTCAATCTAGTCTTCTGTCAGGGCATTTGCCCTGACACAGTGGTTAAAACACTTGGACCCTTCGCGAATGGTCGCGGGTTCAAAACCCATAGCCGCACATCCGGCCGGCCATTTTGCGCATGTCCTGAACACCAAACCCGGCTTCCTTTCCTCTTCGTGTTAATAGCCAATCGGACCGGACTTGTACACGAATAGTTCCACTAGTCCAGCGGTACAAACGAACTAAACACACAGGAACCACCCGGGTTCGAACCGGGTGGCCTATTTATTTTTTTAAAAAACTGTTTTAAAGATCCAAAACCTCAAAAAAAATTTACAGAATAAAACCAGATTCATTAATTTTCAATATAAATTCATTTTATTATGAATTTATGATTAGAATAGTATATTAAAGGTTTAAAACAAAATTTTAAACATTTAAAAATTAATTTCCAAATAAGAGGATTGTTTTTATAAAGTTTATAAAATGTCAACTTTATTTAAAGTAATCAAATACTTATTTTCAAAATAATAATAAAAAATAATAAATAAATTTATTTATTTTAATCTACACTAAAAATATATAATTACTATTAATTTTATACATAAACATTATTTACATATCTTTATAACCAATTGTAAGGTCAGGATTCCTGAGGATCATCAAACAACAGATTCAACGACTTGTTGAACCTAGCGGAAACAGACTCGACACGTGACTTGTAGGTATAAACAGTAATGACGAGACACCAATGATTGTCAAACGATTCGTATATTTAATTAATCACTGAAAAACAATACAAATGTAGCTCAACAACTCGTCTAACTATAACTCGTCTAACTATCTTACTGTCTCAGACCTCCAACTTGTCTCACCTCAATATTGTTACAAGATAAGTTATTTATAACCAAGACAAAAGTATTCGGTGGGCCTGGGCCTGGACCGCATACTTCAAGTATGCTGCTGGGACCGCATACTTCAAGTATGCGGCCGCATACTTCAAGTATGCTGTTGGCTCTGAAGTATGCTGCTGGACGAAGTATATTTCCGGATACTTTCTTGCTATTTCCAATCTTCGTCATCCGAGCTTTTGAACAACTCGGTGATTCTTTGATGCGTCAGCCTATTATATTTTTGGTCCTTATAATGAGCATCTGCAAACATAATAAAGACTCAATAGTATACAAAAACAACTCAAAACAATTACAAAACTAATTAAAAACGCATTAAAACAATGGAATAAAGATGTGTGCTTTACACTACATCAAATATCCCTACACTTAACCTTTTTTCGTCCTCGAAAAAGCTGCAACGGAATCATAACTGTAACATCCATGATTTTCTGATACCATTTTAAGTAATTTTATACGATAATGGCACATTATTTCAAACCTGTTAACACTAATCATTTTTTTAACACGTTGTAACTTGGAGTTCCAACCTTACATAAACATATTATTTCCCTAGTTAGACTTAAATAAACAAATATATGTACATCTATGTATATATATGTGTATGTTTTAATAAACAAGTCAATATATATAATTGGCGAGTTTTAATCCTATATATACAACTATTGTCATATATATATATATATATATATATATATATATATATATATATATATATATATATATATATATGCGTATCTAGTTATAAAAATATATGCAATCATATATATATTGGGTTCAATGTTTAAAACATTATAAGTTTTATTAAATCAACTTTATTAGTAACTATAAAAATTAATAAATAGGTCTTGAACCCTAGATTTCTTTGAACCGACATTTGAACTTTGAAATTTAACCCTTTTACTCCAATTTAACCCCTTTTGACTTTCCAGAAGTCAACATTCCCGAACCAGGACCGGATTCGATCAAGATACATCATATTCGGACTTGTCTCGAATCTAAGATGGGTGATCGACCCTAACCAAACGCAATTTACAACTACTATCAAGTCGAGCGCGACCAATTTTGAAAGCTAAATCTTTTCGCCTGGGATTGACTTTTTAGGGTCAAAGCACGATCAATTCGATCGTCAATCAAGGGATTCGAACGTTTTAATGTCCGCTAATCATGCTAGACCACTCCCTGTATGAACTCAGACCGCATTCGATACCCAATTCATCCTTAAACATTCGAATTTATGCGTAATTTGGGCCGACAGTTGTCATACTCAAACTCATACCTGAATCGTGCCATTAAGGGGGAATAAAGAGAATTAGTGTAATCACACACCTCCGCATATCATATTACAAACCTTGTGTACCCTCACTTCGATCTCATTCCACTCTAGGAGCTTCATCGAATCCAAAGAACTTCGGACCTAAACTTCCAGTCGTTCTCCTCCTGTGCGTGGCCCTTACAAGTAAAATTTGTCACATTACACTCGTAATCATTCTGGATTTGAACGCCCTATGGTCCTGAGGTCGATTATTATTCAATCGAATCGATTTCAGAACTAGGGTTCCAACCTACGTAATGTAAGGAAGGAAATGGGTGTAGGGCTCCTTGTTAAATGATTTTCAATCTGGTCTTCTGTCAAGGCATTTGCCCAGACACAGTGGTTAAAACACTTGGACCCTTCGCGACTGGTCGCATGTTCAAAATAGCCGCACATCCGGCCGGCCTTTTTGCGCATGCCCTGAACACCAAAACCCGGCTTCCTTTCCTCTTCGTGTTAATAGCCAACCGGACCGGACTTGTACACGAATAGCTCCACTGGTCCAGCGGTACAAACGAACTACACACATAGGAACCACCCGGGTTTGAACCGGGTGGCCTGTTTATTTTTTTAAAAAACAATTTTAATGCTCCAAAAATTTTATAAAAATTATTTTATAAAACCTCACAATAATTTTAATAGAATAAAACCAGATTCATTAATTTTAAATATAAATTCATTTTATTATGAATTTATGATTAGAATAGTATATAAAGGTTTAAAACAAAATTTTACATATTTAAATTAATTTCCAAATAAGAACATTGTTTTTATAAATTTTATAAAATGTCAACTTTATTTAGAGTAATCAAATACTTATTTTCAAAATGATAAAAAAAATAATAAATAAATTTATTTATTTTAATCTACACTAAAAATATATAATTACTATTAATTTTATACATCAACATTATTTACATATTTTTATAAATAAATAAATAAAGTAAAATTATTTATTTAATTTTTATCTAATATAATTCACATTATTTTTGTAACTAAATAAATAAATATCAACTATTTAATTTATTTAGTTATTTAAACCCAAACTCTAATTTAAATCATTTTAAACTATTCATTTCAAACTTTAGTTTTATAAAAACACCTATCCATGTATAAACCAAAATCACCACCTACAATCTCGAATCCCTTGTGCTCATCCAAATAAATTATAGTCTTAGACATAGATTTTTGTACACATTATTAATTCAACATACTTTTCACACTAGGTTAACATTATGAGATTTCAAGGATCATTTTTGTTATCTAGTATCGCGTGCTAGCTATACATTTGAATCAAGTGAGTATTACATAGCCCCTTTTACTCTTTTACACTTTTTGGGGTGAAACATGAACTCTATACACACAATTGCTTACATTTACACAAACTACACAAACACAAATCCTCTTTACATTCATGTATACAAAATTTGAGCTTTATGTTTGAGTGCTAGGTGTGTTAACTGTTTGTGTGCAATTTATGTGCAATCATTAATAGATCTATTGAGTCTGACAAACCCACCCAGATTGGGGTGATTGTTACCGACAACACAATTTGCATGCTAGTTACAAAGGTTTGATTGTACTTTGGTTACACAATAGTTGCTCCCTATAAATGCCTTATTTTATCATGTTATGTAAGGATTTGTTTATTCACATCTATACACCATCTATGTCCAAACCTATGTATGTTCACCAACTTTTTAGTTGACCTTATTTTATTCATGTTTCAGGTGCTAATGTGTCATTTGATCAAGACTTGCTACACATAGGTTTTGGGACATAGTTAATTTTAATTCAAGAACAATTTGTATTTCATTTATGTACTTTTGAACTTGGTTGTGTTTGATTTGTTTGAAATGAAATTTGATGATTAATATATTGAGATCTAGTGAACCTTGTGCTCATGAACAGTCTACATGTCCCGCCCTGACATATTCCGTCATCGGTTGGGGTGTGACAGATTGGTATCAGAGCCTTGGTTATAGGGAATTAGGTTATTAGACACTTTTGACCTAGAATATAACCTTAGGACACCCACAATATGCCATGCTACTATATGATTACATGATTAATACTTGTGTGAATATTTTTACATGTTATAAGTAATTTCAATACATGCTACAATACTTAATGGTTTATGTGTCACACTACTTGATAACTCTTGTGCTTACATTCATTACTATCTACATGTAACCTATGTGTTTCATTAAGTGTTATCCTAAGTTTTAAACACACACACATACACACTAAACTCCTCGTACACCTTTGAACTCACACACATGATACCATCACCTCTTGTGAACAAAGACTTAAACTATTGGTCCTAATACCCATTAATAATAAACTAAGAAGCCCATCTATCCTCCAAGAAGAAGAAGCCCACTAAAATGCATAAACCTTACTTCTGGGCCACAAGGCCCAGTCCACAACAACTCTCATCATAACCATGAGTTCAATAATAGTATTATTAGTACATAATGGCTGGAAGAGTGTGTAGGCCCATGAGGGATTCTGGCTAAGGAAAGACCGGGTACTTAAGTGTGTCCTAGTGACCCACCCCTCTTTCCTAAGAATTCTCCTCAGGGATACACCACTTATAGGTCAAGTGTACTCCTAAACTACTATTGTGAAGACTCGGGGTTATGATTAGTCAAACTCTAAACCTATGAGAACTCCTATATTTGACCCTCAATATTTTATTATCGCTTACAACCTTTTCATTGTTTCTCTGCTAGACATGAACTCCTACCCTCCTTCCTCCCCGGTATACCATCCCGGAGCAGAGTCAGATTAGGAAGAAGACATTGGGTCACCCGTGTATCAGCCACCAACACACCCAGCTGCTAGACAAAGGTTTGATGTCAGGGCAGACTGGGTTAGGAACTCTGGCCCGAGACTTCGAACACCTGGATCACCCCCACCCAGAAACCAGTATCAGACACCCCACCTACACACTCAGTTATCACCCCCACTAAGAGACCCGTATCTGGTGCCTGGCCCGTATCATTCTAACTCTTGGGTAAGGCGTACCATGGCACCCACTAGTACTATGGGAATTCCAATAGATGACGTTCACCAACATGTGAGGACCTCAGAGTTTGAGAGGCAAAGGATGGAGCACGAGATAAGGCACGACTTGCAAGGACAAACAATGGATAGTCTAGCAAACCAATTAGGGTACCAAAAGGAGTTAATTTCCATCCTCGAAAAAGAAATGCTTGAGAATCGCACAGAAACAGCTAGAGCTGAAGTCAGATCGGCTACTCGAGTGACCATAGCGGTGCTCGTATTGGTGATTATCTTCTTCCTAGTGGAAAGCTACCAGAGACGTTGACAGAAATTTATATTTATTACCATTTCCCTATGTTTTGAATAATGGTTAACATTTCAACATTTAATAAATTTCATATATTCCAACTCGAAAGTTATTATTCATTGATTTGACACGTTGAGTGTGAATTACACCCATCATATTTTCATCAAAATTTTCCAAGTATCACCTTCTTCATTCAACACGATTTAGTACCCTACCGGCAATCCCCTTTGTAAACAAATCATCCTATTAGATTTACACAACCTCGTCATTTTGTTCAAACCAAACGTTTATCAAACTTTTAGAGAGTATCAGAAATATAAATTTTCTATAAACATTTTCACCTTGAAAGGAAAATTTAATACAACTTGTTTTATAAAAGCATTATTTTTTTTTATTAATAGTAATGTTAAACCTTGGCTTAGTTATTAAATAATTTAGCCATTAATTGCTCTTAAAATAGTCTTTTTATAATTTGAAATAAAATAAAAATGGTTTTTCATTTAATTATCCATGTAGTTAATTATTCAACTGCTTTTCATCATTTTGCAAACCAGGATAAACTATAACTACTTATTTAGTCACAAACAAAGAGCACAAACCAATTATTTGTGAGCACTACTCAGAATATTTTCAAAACCTCCTCATTATCCTACACCTTCAATAATGTATGACTGTACTTACCACTTCAAAAGACGACCATTTCGTATAGACGTTATCCATCCCAACAAAATTCAATAAGACTTAGGAAGCTAGAACCCAGCCACTTACACCATTCACGAACGCCAAACAACACGCTTCTCCGCAACACTTGATCACATGCAAAACTCGTTAGTATATGTCACACACGAAGTTTGATAACTTACCTATACACGATCACAAAATACACAATACTACCACATAAGACTTAGTGTTTGCAATGTACATGATACATAACAATTGGTTGTTTGATATACAATACTTGATTGACCACATTGAACATGAAACTTATTTGGTTACAAGGTGCAAGATACTACATTACATACATTACACATGAAAGATTATTGGTTTACAAAATACATGATACTAAGTTGTTAACACCATACATGAAATTCATTTCTTGCAATATACATGATACCTAACAATTGGTTGTTTGATACACAATACATGATTGACCATATTGAACATGAGACTTATTTATTTACAAAATACATGATGCTAAGTTGCTCATGTTACACACGAAACTTACTGGATTACAAGCTACATGACGCTAGATCATACATGAGAATTGTGTGTCTACATTATACACGAAACTAAGTTGTTTACAATTATTGCAATTGATTGATCACAATATACACGAAGCATGGTCACACACTTTGTTCACCCAAGTTGAAAACCATAACACATTGAAGCTACTCGGGGTTTGACGTATTTTTGATCAAATACGAGGAAGCTGTAACACTTTAAAACAACTCGGTGTTTGACGTATTCTTGTTCAAACACGAGTAAGCTATGAAACTTTAAGTTATACTACCTTACTAGTCTTTAATTGCTAACTGATCTGCCTATTTAGGGACATAGTTACTTATTAGCAACTCTTATGTAAAATCAATAGACATGAACTAAGGGAATTTGTGCCCCCTCTTGCCCCACACATAATGGAAGGATCTATACGGACCATACGATGATTTGAGAAATTACGGGTGCACACGAAATTATAAAAATCAGCGCATGGAAAACGTAGTGAATTCTATCGTGTGTTATGACCTAAAACCTATCGTGATATATAACAACGAAACTAATGTGATATGACCAGGGTATGGTGGATACGCCTATGGTACTTCCTATATATAAGTGCTCTATCATATTATCAAGAGTAGCGTTGTTCGTGCCACGTGAAGTTTTGACCTAGACCAATGTTTGTGAACTCTCTTATCCGATGACAACACCTGAGCATATTATATTACATCTTAAACAAACCCTAATTATAAAGTTCCCATCAAATCTATTTCAAGTAATACATTTCACCTTTAGAATTCAAAATACCATTCAAAACGTAATTCATCACCAACATTCATACCTGACCTTGAGTACCAAAACCTAAATCTTGTCACTGGTTATACTCCTTGAATCAACCGTCATAACACGTTGAGAATCCAAACATTCACCTCTTTTCTGGTTCAGTAGCCTACATTATTTAAATTTCGAGAAGAAATTCCCTTAACATGGGGAGACTGTAACATCCATGATTTTCTGATACCATTTTAAGTTATTTTATACAATAATGGCACATTATTTCAAACCTGTTTTGCCTGACAACATATGTAACACTAATCATTTTTTTTAACACGTTGCAACTTGGAGTTCCAACCTTACATAAACATATTATTTCCCTAGTTAGACTTAAATAAACAAATATATGTACATCTATGTATATATATGTGTATGTTTTAATAAACAAGTCAATATATATAATTGGCGAGTTTTAATTCTATTTTTACAACTATTGTCATATATATATATATATATACACACACGTATCTAGTTATAAAAATATATGCAATCATATATATATTGGGTTCAATGTTTAAAACTTTATAAGTTTTATTAAATCAACTTTATTAGTAACTAAAATAAATTAATAAATAGGTCTTGAACCCTATATTTCTTTGAACCGACATTTGAACCTTGAAATTTAACCCTTTTACTCCAATTTGACCCCTTTTGACTTTCCAGAAGTCAACATTCCCGAACCAGGACCGAATTCGATCAAGATACATCAGATTCGGACTTGTCTCGAATCTAAGATAGGTGATCGACCCTAACCAAACGCAATTTACAGTTAATATCCAGTCGAGCGCGACCAATTTTGAAAGCTAAATCTTTTCGGCTGGGATTGACTTTTTAGGGTCAAAGCACGATCAATTCGATCGTCAATTAAGGGATTCGAACGCGTTAATGTCCGCTAATCACACTAGACCACTCCCTGTATGAACTCAGACCATATTCGAGACCCATTTCATCCTTAAACATTTGAATTTATGCGTATTTTGGGCCGACAGTTATCATACTCAAACTCATACCCGAATCGTGCCATTAAGGGGGAATTAAACGAATTAGTGTAATCATACACCTCCGCATATCATATTACAAACGTTCTGCACCCTCACTTCGATCTCATTCCACTCTAGGAGATTCATCGAATCCGAAGAATTTCGGACCTAAACTTCCGGTCGTTCTCCTCCGGTGCGTGGCCCTTACAGGTAAAATTTGTCACATTACTCTCGTAATCATTCTGGGTTTGAAAGCCTTATTTTACAAACCTATGTATGTTCACCAAATTTTTAGTTGACCTTATTTTATTCATGTTTCAGGTGCTAATGTGTGATTTGAGCAAGACTTGCTACACATAGGTTTTGGGACTTAGTTAATTTTAATTCAAGAACAATTTGTATTTCATTTATGTACTTTTGAACTTGGTTGTGTTTGATTTGTTTGAAATGAAATTTGATGATTATTATATTGAGATCTAGTCAACCTTGTGCTCATGAAAAGTCAACATGTCCCGCCCCGACGTATTTCGCCGTCGGTTGGGGTGTGACAATAACTTGCATCTAACTTAACATACATCAATTAGCAAAATATACTCACGCGTTAAAAAGCAATAATCAGTATTTCTGTCCGATTAAACCCAAGCACCAACTATCAAGCCCCCGTTACATGTTCTCATTCCATTTACCAAGCATATCAATCAATCTATGTGACTCACACTTAACAGTTACAGCTCTACCTAATCCCGTCTCACGGTCATGTCTAGGCACGGATCAAACCATATAGATTTACCCTACCATGTTAAACTAAAACTTACAGGTTTCAGAAATCGGATGAAATATGAATGAATGGATGATAATAAGCAAATTAAACTTCATCTAGAGGCGTTTCAACCAAGTCATTATCCCGAAAGGTAACACATAGACTAAGTCATAATCAATTAGCACATAAGAATCAACCCAATGGTGTTTCAATCAGGCTGGAACTCGACGTGTGACACGTAGGCGAAACTTAGATTTCAATTAAAAAAGCTCGAGTATATGGAATATGGATGCAGGCGCCACCGAAAATCGGATTTATTCTCATAAAAAGAGAGTGGTGTGCCATGAAATTTCAAAAACCTCTAAGTTTTAACTTAGCGTGGTACCTATCACCCTATGTTGACAGTTTTAGTATTACCGATACTCTAAGATGAATACCCACAAGATATCATGAATTAATTCAATTATTAATCTTATTTAACACAAACAGGATATTTAAGCTCTACTAGCTAGCTGGGTCTACCAAAACATCACTAATTAGACTCGTTTTCATTTATTTATTCATTTAAACTCACAAGTAGATCCAGTTGTACTATCATTTTCCAACTATATGCAATTATTTTCAAGGACATTTTTCAAAATTTTTCTAATTTTTTTGTATTTTTGATTTTTTTTATTTTTATAAACATACTAACTAAACTAGACAATCACATCTCCACACTTGAAAAACACATTGTCCTCAATGTGAAGTAAGACACAACTACAAATAAAAATGCAAAAACAAAACAAAACAGGAAGCGACTTAGCTGGTAATGTAGCAGTGAATATATCCAACTTCCTTCATCCTTATGTGCACCATATAGCATTTCGGTCGCGGTTGCACAGGCTGTTGGGTTGCCTTTAAAAGATAAATAAGATGAGAATCAACCCCACCTGAATGTAGATTGAGTACGGACGGAATGATAAAACCTGCAAAATAAGCCTCACCACAAACCCGCAGCATTAAACTGACTCAAATTAAAATAAAGACTCGACTAACTTAACTAAAAATTAAAAGAATCAAGATAGATAGCATACAGAGAAACGTACTCAATAGGTGGCAAACACATAGACATGAATGCCACAGCAAGGTAGGTCAACGGTCACGAATCGGTTTCTAAGTTCTCCCATGGTCGTGGTCGGATGGTATGATGATGGATGGAAGTGATGGATGATGGATATGGTGATGCATGATGGTGGAAGGTAGTGAACGGTGAGGGAAACCATGGGAAAACAAGGAAGAAGGGTGAAATCAGCACTCCCCCGCGTACCGCGAAAAAAATGTTGCCTCTCATCGCGTACCGCGATGGGTAAAATTTTAGGTCGCCCCTATTTCTATCCGTCGCGTACCGTGAGGAACAGGGGGATAACCTTTCGCGTACCGCGAGAACCCTCTGGTGATAGAAAGTTTTGAAGGTTTTTTACTTTGAAAATTTTTTACCCCTCAAACCTTTCTCACCCAAATTCCATAAAAACCTATTCCAAGCATAAAAACATATGTAAAAATACCTGGAACTTCATTCCCGACGATTTTCCTCGCCAAATCAAGCGCGAATTCCTACAAAACATGACACAAACAAAACACACATACCGAAAACACATAAAAAGACACGGACTCAAACCAAAGAATGCACACAAACACTACATCCCAGGCACTTTCCTAAGACTCAAACAAGCCTATCAGGAGGCTTCTCCTTGATCCTAACCGGTAACGCCTTCATCCTACGCAGTCTACCGGTCCTCCACAGCCTCATAAAGCTCCCATTTCTATCAAACTTCAAACTTCTCCTATGTCTATCATATCGATCCTTCCACCACAACTTGAACCTACCAGGTCCGAAAACAACCTGGTTCAAGTACTTCAACATCTTATCTCCCCTAGACGTCCCCACACTTGGGGTTTTCATACTCTCTAGATCTACAAACTCACTCAACTCTCAAAGTTTCTTACTGGGTGGCCTAGATTTAGGGGATGACTCGGCTTCTATCCCCTCAGCATGCACACAAGTAAAGGTCAAGGGCTCAATATGTGATATCACTAACGGTGTGGCCTCTAACCTCTCGCCCGGATCTTCAAGATCCTCTATACTCTCCTCAATCATCCCCACACTTGGGGATTTGCCTATGATCTCATCAAATTCTGCCATCATCTCCAGCAGATCATCATGCACCTCATCGTCGTCTTCATCCGGCTCATCTAACAACTTCTCTATTTCTACCGCACAATCAGATGGTTCTTCTAAATTCGGTGCGGGTTTACCAACTTCTATCATCTGATAAGAGTCTTGCTAGTAGTCCATGAAGGCCTCAAGCATGCACACAGAGTGGCTATGCTCGCCAACATCCTTCACAGACTGTGTGGCATCAAATATAACTTACTCATCCCCCACACGAAGTGTGAGTTTCCCATCAAAGACATCGATTACTGCCTTGGCGGTGCGCAAGAATGGCCGCCCAAGGATGAGTGGGACTTTGTCATCCACCTCCATGTCTATAATAACGAAGTCCACGGGGAAGACAAATTTGCCAACTTTCACTAGAAGATTTTCCACAATTCCCCGTGGATACTTGACTGAACGGTCAGCTAAGGATATGCTCATGCATGTCGACTGCATTTCACCTAGGTCTAGCTTCTTATAAACAGAATTTGGCATCAGATTGATGCTATCACCCAGATCAGCCAACGCGTGGTTTAGATGCACATTGCCAAACAGACACGGGATCGTGAACCGACCCGAATCCGCCATCTTCTCTGGCAGTTTGTTCTGCACCACAGCAGAACATTGCTCACTAAGTGAGACTTTAAAGACCTCCTCGATCTTCTTCTTGTTGGATAGAATATCTTTTAGAAAATTTCCATACTTTGGCATGCGTTGGAGGGTCTCTATCAGCGGAAGGTTGACCTTTAGTTGTTTGAACATGTCAAGGAAGTGACCGTGTTCCCTGGCTTGCTTGAATGGCAGCAAACGTGCTGGGTAGGGGACACGAGTCAGGTCAATCTTGAGGGACTTCATCTCCGCCCCCTTCTTCTTCCTATACAACCTCTTTCTCCTCCTCACTCCTAACTCCTAACTGACACGACCATCACTGAAGCATTAGAACCCTTATAGGCCACAGATGCCTCACTCTGCCTCTCCTTCAAGCTGCTCGCGATGTCTCCAACCATGCGCTGCAAATCCTGGAATGCCGACTGCTGATTCTTCAATAAGGTGTCATGGCTATCCAATCTCTGCCTAGCATCCCTGTCATTCTAGACCAGGCGGGCAAGCATTTGTGTCTGGTTCTCAATCATATCCTCTATCTTCTTGGTGTCGACATTGCTCCCCAAGTTAGCTCCTCCTTCTCCTCCTTGCTGCTGCTGGCGGCTATTAAACCCAGGCGGGTTATTTCCAGATCTCCATCCCGAGCCAAATGAATTAATGTAGTTATTATACCCTCGGTTCTGGTACTGGTTGCCAGCATAGCTCACGTGCTCCTGATTATTTACGGGGCAATCTCGGGTGTCGTGGCCTCCCCTTCACACCTCACACCTAAGAGCACTGAGTTTCAGCTCCTTTATCTCGTTAGCCATTGCTGCGAGTACAGCAGCCACGCTAGTATCAGGAGTGACCTGATGCACACCTCTATGAGAAGAGGCGGGAGCTCTAGCAGTAGGAATGGAATTCCTAACAGAACGTGGATGCTGTTGTTAGGCTTGAGCGAAGCTCTCGAACATCTCCTCACACTCGTCTGGCTCGAGTCTATCCATGATATGGCCTCCCGCAGCTACATTGAACATTTGCTGCTTCTCGAAGGTGAGACCATTGTAGAATTTCTCCACTATCGCCCGGTCCGACAGACCGTGCTGTGGACATCGGCTCAACAGCGTGTTGAACCGCTCCCAGGCCATGCGATAGGGCTCGTCGGGATCCATCCGGAATGAGTGGATCTGGTCCTGAAGGCGAGCGGCCCTAGAAGGTGGATAATACTTCTTGAAGAACTTGGCTTCGAGATCATCCCATGTGGTGATCGAGTTGTCTGGGAGAGTGTCGAGCCAAGTAGAAGCACGCCCAGAGAGGGAGAATCGGAAGAGACGCAAGTAGATTGTGTCCTTAGACACACCCGTGATGTTAAAGGTATCACATATCCACGCGAAGCGGGACACGTGTCCGGGTGCATCCTCATCCTCAAGGCCATGAAATTGAGTGGCATGAGTGATCGTACTCATGACATGTGATGGGATCTGCCAAGAATTTATGGTCAGAATAGTGGGGCGTGTGATCGAAGATCTCGCGCCCGTGACCCCATCACTGGCCCTCTAGTGTACTGTACGCCTCGCTGGTGGGTCAGCGTCGCCCATTTGTGGAAAGGGGATTGGGCTAGTAGGACGTACCTGGGTGCTTCCCAATGCTTTCAAACGCTCCCGGAAGTCGTGGGTGTGCTCGTGAAGCTCTCGTTCTGGCTCTGAAAAAGCTGCAAAAGATGGTGATCCCTGTGAACGAGTATGGTGCATAAACAGAAAGACACAAGATAAGAGAGAAAGAAAAGACTCAAAGACAGAAAGACACGATCCGAAGTTAGACACACATGTAGCACAGAAGACAAGCACACAAACAAGACTCAAAAGAAAAAGAAAAGACTCAATTAAACCAAAAATCAAACAAAGAACTAGTCAAAGTCAATATTGCTATTACCAAGTGTCCCTAGCAACGGCGCCAAAAACTTGATTTCGCCCATACGGTCTATATAAAATATAACAAAACCTAACCTAGACTCCTAAGTAATAAATGGAGTACCTATGAACTAAACTGCACTGACATGCAACTGAACCTATCGAGTGTAGCATATCTTAATGGTAAACCGAGTTATCGAACCCTAGAGACACTATGAATAACCAAACTAGACTCTGACTAGATCTAAAGATTGATTTGGTTTGGGGGTTTACTACACTAAATATTAAACTAATGAATGCAAAAAACAAAGTTCGACTCAACTATCAAGAACAAGAGTAAGGTTGAATCAAGGATGGGAAGAATATCACCTAGGTCGAAATCCTACTTGCAAAGCACAACTTCTATCGGTTATGGAAACTATAATGGATTTGGGTTTCTAATGAAACAACTCTAGACAGCCTAGTGGATCCCTAATCACTCTCAGGGTGTCACCAACTAAGGAACCTACATATGCAATAACTCACCAGATTGTTGGATCACTTCTCAGGTATTTCCAACTATGATAAAGTACAATCAATGCAAGGAATTAAAATCATAAGTTCTATGACCAAGATACGCTAATCAAACTGGCAGACAACCACAATCAATGCAAGGAATTAAAATCAAACACAAGATCAGATCTAAACATGCAATAACATCACAATAATCAACTCAAGATCTTTTACAAAATCATAAACCCATTAATCGAATCCAAAAACCGAATAAAAACTGAAACTTTAACAAGTATTCATCATGTGACCTAGGCAATATCAAAGTTCTAGCCTAGAATCATGCTCCTAACATCCATAACAGAAGTAAAAGACAGAAACATAGAATCAAGCATAACAAACAAAGATAAAAATCGATTCTTTAACACCTAGAATGCTTAAACAACAGACCCAGATTCAAAAGCTTCAAACTTTAACTCCACTTGACCTCCAATCACCCAAAATCGCCTTAATGCTCTCTCTGGACGGCTCAAAATCGAACTCCTTTAAGAATGGGAATCAAAATCTATTTCAATTGAATTTTAGGGTTTTCTCGAAAAATAGCTCTCTCGCGTACCGCGAAACATTTGGGTTGGGTTCCTCGCGTACCGCGAGGAACAAAATAGTCGCGGCCGGTTTTCCTTTCCCTCACGTACCGCGAGGGAATTCTCTGGACTTCTCGCGTACCGCGAGAACTTGAAAATCAACATTTTTTCATTTTGAACCCTGGACTTTCTTCCGGCTTCATTTTCTTGCTCGGTTTCTTCACGTGTTCACTATTAATTCATATGAGCACCTGTAAACATAACAAAGACTCAATAGTATACAAAAACGACTCAAAAAAATTACAAAACTAATTAAATACACACTAAAACAATGGAATAAAGATGTGTGCTTTACACTACATCAGTAGTACTACTGGCTTTTGACAAGCCCCACCCGAGTTAGTCACGCTAATTTTACCGGAGGTCGAACGGGTGTGATATTGACCTAGACATTTGCCATTGTTCGGTAGACATGGCGGAAGGCAAACAAACACAAACAGTCAGCTTCGGTTTTGAAACACTTGTAGTAGCATTACATAGACTAGCTATCTATCGGTATACATTAATTACATTATCTAGCAAACATCTAACTCTTATTTACTTACAACTCTGTGAACTCACCACCCATTGTGTTGACACATTTAGCATGTCTTTCTCAGGTCGCTAAGGTACACTCAGGATTAGGATGCATGGCGGTGCATGGTTTTCATAAACAGTTTTAAAACTTATTTACTCGTCTTATTTACTTTGGTTTAGGCGCGGTGTTTTGCGCATTTGATTTTACTTGCATTAGATTTTATTTACGCTTCCGCAACGTTTTTAAACTTAATGATTGTTGTCTCGTGACTATGAGCAGCAACGGTATTTTATTTAAATTCATATATAGTCGTTCCGTATAACTAATGACTGAGATCCTGGTGTGTCACGCGCCTCGCGGTAAAACCCCGCAGGTGGATTTTGAGGGTGTGACATAAGCAGAGTACATGCAAATGTTGATCACTCCAGATTAACTCCTTGTTTTCACCCCGTCAGAGAGAGGACCGATTATATCATCCACGGGATGATCTTTATGAATCCTCAGATTTGCTATTTCTTCCTCTTGTACCATGCCTGGTAAGTTGATGATGTGCTGATTTGTGTCTTCAGTTACGGGAACCGGCTCCTCAGTAACATTTGAAACAGGAATTGTATCATGTACACAAAACCAATGCAAAGTCATGTGTGATGCTATATGGCAATAAAATAGAAATAGAAGTAAAAGGAAATATGCTTTTCAAACAGATTTACCCGTGCCCAAAACCGGAAGTAATAGACTCACCTAATGGCAAATGCATTGTAATAGAAGAAATGGGTCATGATTTCCATAAGAAACAGGCTAAGTACCCAACGAAAACCATACCAAACCACTTGTTTGAATGTATAATTCTTCTGAGGTGTATCCAGCTGCAAGAAAAGATATCACATTGGTGAGCTTCTTGTTAAATAACCCAAAGAAACAAGATATGTTGTCGAAATTACTTCCATGCCCTTAAAGCCGGTTGTCACAGGTGCAGGTTATATGTCATAGCATGTAGATTTCAAAATTAATAACGAATAGTTGGATGTCATAAAACCTGGGAGGCAAAGGCATTGAACTGCATTTGACTTATTGAATATTATACCCGGCAAAATGGGCGTGGCGGGCGGGGTGGCAGGCCAGAATGGGTTCGGGTCTGAACGGGCTGATTTGAAAATTGGTCATTTTGGTTTGGGTAAGGACGGATCGATTTTTAAAAAATGCCAGAATTTCCCTACATAGTTGCAGCATCTGTTTCGGTTGTGCAATATCCATATTTAATACAAAAAAACCAATAATTCATTCTAGTTCCACTCGCTGCAGAAACTAAAAATAACAACACTTGACCATCTTATCTTGCAACAACATCAACTTGAGCAGCTAAGCCAACATGCAGAACACAAACTAATCGATAGAATGTGAATCAAAGTGATTCTAGAAGTCAAATATGTAAGTCCATAAATAAAAAAGAAAATAAAGCAGATAAAAAAAGACAAACTCTTTATGATTATAATCTGCTAGTTGGATTTTAACAATTGGATTATTTACATTTTCAAACACTATTCTTTTGATTAATGGTCAAAATAAGTGCAAATGTACATTGACTTTAGCTTGAATTTAACAATCATAGGGGTTTTGACTTCTTTTATATTGGTTTCAGTATTCTGAAGAAACATATTAGAGTGTCATTAACACTTTCAAAAGCACCTGCATTGTTGAAATAAACAATGATATATTCAGCTTTCAAGAAATGTTATAAAAACTAAAAAGAAGCATTCAACTTTTGGAAATTGCCACGAAATAGGTATTTGGTGAACGAAATAAGTTTTTACCTTTTCTTTCTGAAGTTCTTGCAACTGACCATGGAATTCATCCAACTTCTTCAAGGATAAATCCGACACGTTTACATCAACTGCTTGATTTCGTGCGCGGTCACTACTCCCTGCAATTTCTCCACATATTTTTTGTATCAATGTTTGTACATCTAAAATAAAGAAATCAGAAACAATTAAGAATCATCAGAGGACCCTTTTAGACATTAACAACTTTAGTAAATGAATGATAAACTCAAATAGCTTATTCTAAACAGGTCTAAAAACATTATATGTAATAACATCCTATATGAACCAATAAAGATATGATCCAGATGAGCCAAATAAACAAACAATTCACTGCGTCAAAAATGGCCTACGGCCACCCAAAAACATGTGACCGTAGGCCTTTCGCCACACTTTTTTTTTCCAGCTCAAGTGGGAACAAAGCTCGAGTCATCGTAGGTATCATACGGCCACACACGTTTTTTAGTGGCCGTAGCAGCTTAAAAGTGTGGCTAAAAGGTATCAACATTTCTTGCTGAAATCAAGCATTCCCTCCATTAAGTGTGGCTAAAGGGTAGCAACAGCCACATGACGTTACTTTAAGTGTGGCTAACGGGTCGCAACGGCCACATGAATTTACTAAAAAGTTTGTTTTAACCACACTTATTTAATAAAACTGTGGCAAAAGGGTGGTTCTGATCAAGCATTTTGTCTCAATAAGTGTGGCTAAATGGTAACAACGGCCACATGAATTTACTGTAAGTGTGGTCGTTTATATTATATAGTCACTGGAATTTATTTTAAAAGTGGCTAAAATCTTTTATTTAACACACAAAAAATTATTGTAATTTTAATTGTGTCTATTGTCTAACCTTTGGTCACACATTATTGTTTTTTCCCATGACGTTTGGTATCATTCCGTCACATAAGCAAAAAAAAGTTACTTTGGTGTGGCTAATGATCATTTATAGCCACTCGAAATTTTGTAATTTTAAGTGTAGCTATTGTCTTACCTTTGGACACACATATAGTTTTTTTCCCACGATGTTTGCTATCATTCAGTCACACAAACATAAAGCGAAGTAACTATGGTGTGGCAAATGGTTATTTATAGCTACACGAAATTTTAGAATTTTAAGTGTGGCTATTGTCTCACCTTTGGTCACACATAAAGTTTTTCTCTATGTCGTTTGCTATAATTCAGTCACACTAACAAAAACCAAAGTGCCTATGGTGTGGCTAATGGTTTATTTATAGCCACACGAAAGTTTGTAATTATAAGTGTGGCTATTTTCTAACCTTTGGTCACACATAATTTTTTTCTCATGACGTCTGGTATCATTCCGTCACATAAGCAAAAAACAAAGTTACTTTGGTGTGGCTAATGGTCATTTATAGCCACACGAAATTTTGTAATTTTAAGTGTGGCTATTGTCTTACCTTTGGCCACATATATAGTTTTTTTCCCACGACGTTTGCAATCATTCCGTCACACTAACATAAAACAAAGTAACTATGGTGTGGCTAATGGTTATTTATAGCCACACCAAATTTTAGAATTTTAAGTGTGGCTATTGTCTTACATTTGGTCACACATATTTACTAGAGTTCTATGTGGTCATTTTTGTGTAATTTGTCATTTTATTTTCATTTTTTTTGTATATAATAATTATAAACAGCAGTAAACATGCATGAGAAAACCAAATTATATTAAGAATAAATCTGAATAATAAACCAAAATCAATACATAAGTTTTATGTTAAATACCAAAGAATGTCTGTTTGTTGCCGGCTGGTTTTCTTCTTGTTCCTTACTGTTTTTTGATGTCTTTTAGCGTTGTAAAGGTTTTCTTTTGCTTCTTAACAACTTCAGTTGTAGTGTTTTGTTTTTGATTGGATGGTGAATCTGGTAGCTGGAGCAACAAAACATGGAAACAAATATTAATACATGTTTTAAATAGTTTCATTTAATTAAATTTAAATTAAGGAACTAACATGTTGGTCACTTTTGACAAGAGATTTTGGGTAAGGAACAAAAGAATGTAATGCCTCCTTAACTGTTTTGAACTCACTAGTTTCTATTGGTAGAAATGCTCTCCCCTTTATAGATTCATCAATAGAAACTCTATAGCAATCATCTTGTAGTGGAACTCCATGAATGGTTTGTGATTTCGTTGACCAATGAATTTACCACGTGGCACGCAGTTGTTTAAATTTATATGACACAGATTACACTTAAATGTCTACAAAAATTTGTGGGATATATTAACATGGTAAAGTTAAAGTCAATATATGTACATTTCACGCAGTATGTACCTGTGTGTCATCTTCTTTTGATTCCAAATGAGATGGGACATCTTCTTGTGATACATCAGCTATCTTTTTCCTAGTTTTCAACCTTTTATATAAGTTACTCTGAGGAGTGACTTCTGTTTACACTGTTGTTTTGTCAAGTTTGGTCTCTGCAGAATTGACCTACAATTCAATTAATTAGGTCATGAAAAATCAGCACTCACATGGAAAATTATAAAAAAAAAGAATTAAATTGTCAGATACTTACCTGAGAAGTGACTTATGTTTGCACTTCTTTACATGATCCGTTATATGGGGTAGGATTAGTATTGTCCTTAGAACCAACATTGTTGTCCACATAATTGACCTACAATTCAAATAATTAAGTTATGGAGCAGACATAAAAAAAGAATGAAATTGTCAAATACCATTTTCTTTTGCCCCAATTTATATGTGGTAGCACTAGTACTTTGGTATAGTTGACAGGGTATTAATATTTTTATCTGGAGGGACAGGGTGTTTCGTTTTTTGTATATAGAAACACTAGTGTTTGTGTTTCTTCCATCTGGACGGACAGGGTGTTAATATTTTCATCTTTTTTGTATAGTTGACACTCAAGTAGCGCAATTCGTTCTTTTGATGATCCTTTTGTTCGAGGAACATTCCAATATATACTGGAAGTCACTCCATAGCCAACCCCTTTTAAAAATCCACCTATTTCCTTGCCAAGTACTACTGTTAGGGCATCCGTGCCCGGTTCAAGGTTCAGGGTTCCATCCATGATTTGTGTTTCACTGTCGATATGCAAAAAAAAAATGTCAAAAGAATGTAGTGAGATGTTTTTTTAACAAAGTAAACATGTATTATTGTAAATTGTTGGATCCTGAAAAGAACTGCTGATTTTGAAAGCCGAAACTCCAGGCGTTGACTAGAACTTTATAGAATAATAGGGCTTTGACTTTATAAAAAGCAAATTGTTGATTCCCAACAAGCATAGAACATATGGCCGTAACTGCTGGTTACATGAACTGCTGATTCTGAAAGCCGAAACTCCAAACGTTGAACATAACTTTATAGAAGAATAGGGCTTTGACTTTATGATGTGTTGCAAAGCACACCTCATATTCCTTGTAACTTCGTAACGTTTTTGTATAGTTTTAGAGTCGTTCTGAGTCCATAATCATTAGGACTTAGTTGTGTGGTGTTTTGTAGGTAATCGAAATACTTTGGAGCTAAAACGATCCAGATTAGAGAAAGCACGAACAACCAAGGAAAAATGAGCGAAAGACCAAAACTTTTTGTCAAGGTGCTTCCATCGCAATACGCGAGATATATGGGTCTCCCCCTCGCGGTACGCGAGGGGTGTGTTTTTTGGAAAATTTTACGAGTTCCTGTTCTCCGACGGTACGCGAGGGAGAAGCTGTCTGGGTGTCGCGATACGCGAGAGACCCGAGAAATAATTTTAGGGTTTAATAGATTTGGACTCTCCCATTAGTTTGAGAATCGATTACCAGCCGTCTGGAGAGCAAAAAAGAGGCGATTTTGAGAGAGGATGAAGCAACGGGTGCCAAAGTTCGGATCTTTATTAATCGGGTTGGTTAATTCTTGCTCGTAGGGTTTCGATCTTTGTTTCTTGTATACATTGGTTTGATTTGGATGATGTTTATGGCTTTTGAGATTTGTTTTCTGAGTTTGAACATGTATCTTGGCTAGACTATAGTAGCTATCTAGGTTTTTGATGATTGTTTTATTGATTCGTGGATTTCTTTAGGTTTACGTTGGATTGTGATGGATTAGTGATAAAGTAAAGAACTTGGATTCACTTAGTATGATGTTTATGCATGTTTAATTTTGATTTGCAATTGATTTGTGTTTCACATGTGTCTTGTTGAATGTCTTTCAAATAATAGATGCGTGTTATGATACCTACTTTGTGTTTGTAACTAGTTTGTGGATAATTGATTTCATCGTCCATAGAAACTCATATTGAGAGTATCTTATGATTAAATGTTCTTCCTACTTCAATAGCTGAAAGGTGCGAAGTTGTCGGGTATTCCAAGGTGTTAGGGTTCTTAGGTAGATTGCTCTGAAAGGAGGGTTTCTTAGCAGCTTTGATATTTCGTGTCGTACTGAGAGTTTCCAGGTTACCCCGTATGTCTTAGGGCTTATAGAGATATTGAGACTGAGAGGTAATTTATCTTTAGGATACTTTAGCATCGTTGGAAATAAGCTGAGAGGTGATCCGACCAACCGGGGAGTTTACACGTTCTTTAAGGTTTCCTACTCGGTCACACACGGAGAATGATCAGGGATCCTTAGGTTATCTTAGGGTTTCGTATTCAAAGATCCCGGTTCCATCATAACTGTCATAGCCGAGAGAAGTTCATGTTTGTCAAATAGGATTCATTACCTAGATAGTGCTTTATCCTTTATTGATTTCATCCGTTTCGTCTGTCTGATAGTTGGTGTCGTGAGTTAGAGAGTTCTATTAGTTATAATCAGTTACAAAAACCCCTCATTTATAATTCAGTTTAGTTAGTTGAGTCAGAGTCTAGGTCGTTGTCAGTAGTGTCTCGTGGGTTCGATATCCAGACTTCATTAGACTTTGCTACATTGGTCGGTACACTTGCCGGTTGTGTGGTCTAGTATTAGGTTGAGTCTAGATTTATAAATTTAAAGCTAGAGTGTCTAGGTTAGGTTTGATAGTAAGTTTTTATACACCGTCCAGCACACATCAAGTTTTTGGCGCCATTGTCGGGACACTTAGGCGATAGCGTATCTAACTTTGATTGAAGTTAACTGATTATTTGGTCTTATTTGTGTCTTGAGTCATAGAGCGTCTAGGTTCCGTGTCTTTTCTTTGTTTTTAGTGAGTCTCTGTAGATATCTATTTATTTTCTTAGCTTAATATTTTTCTTATCTTATTATTTTTATTTATTTCTATCTGGTGCCCGTGATCCTTTTCGTTTGAGTGTCCATTGTAGTTAATACCTATGGAGCGTTACTACTGAAACAGCTACAAAAGACACCATTATGCTCAAAGGGGTCAATACAGGAATGTGTGGTGTGAGGTCTATGGAGGTCTCCATTACACTCAGAATTGTCCTACTTTATCGGGGTACTCCACAGACTATTATGGCAATCAATATCCGTAAACACAATCCTACGATGGATATAGAACTCAAGAGGAGTTGAATCACAATGGCTGACGAATATAGAGGCAATAATCGCTCGCATTGAATCACAACGGCCGATGAATATAGAGCGTGTGGTTTATGTTGGTGAAGGGAACGAAATAGGAATTGAAATTGCATCAGGAGAAGTGATTCTGACAACCCCATCACTAAAGACTATAATGGATGGCGTGCAAGGCGCAGTGAAAGAAGGTGAAGCACAAGTCCCACCTCCAGGTATGTCTTCTGTCCTTGATTTCAGTAGTGATGAAGTTTATACCGACTCCTTGCAAGATCATGCAGTTTCTTGTGATACTTTACACTTGTCTTGTGAGAATGAGTCGGTGCAGGTAATATGGGATGAAGATACAATCAAGGGGGAGCAGAGGAAGGTGTAAGAAATCATGAACACTTGTTGGCACCTGATAACTAAAGCCGAGCAATTGCACTTTCTGGAAGAAAATGGGAGGCTAATGGATGAGGTAGAAAGTTTGAAGCTAGAAAAAGAAGAAGCAGCTCCAGAATCGGAGAAGTTAATAGAAGAGGTGAAACACACGAGTCCACAATACATCGAAGAGGGTCTACCAGAGTTGGATGAGCAAGAGGAGGAGTTAGAAGAAGAGAAGGTCCCATCCTGGGAGGATGAGTTCGTGGATGAGTTGGTGGGCCTGCCAACTTCTAGTGAAGGAATTTTTGACCCACTTGGCGATCTGAAACTACTTGAAGATCTGCTATATAAAGGGCCAAGTGTGGGGATGAAAGAAGAGGTGCAAGTGCAGGAAGTTATCAACGAACCACAAATAGAGCTGGTGTAGCGGCATAAAGGAGAAGCGTCCTGATTAGGTTGGTTTCTCGGGTTAGAACCCGAGTGCATAGTTTGTATAAGTTTTGGTTTTATTTTGATTCTGTTTGGGTTTGCTGTGAGTTTAATGTTGTAGGTATAGATCACACCGTCCGTACTCAATCTCCATTCGGGCGGAGACGATTTAAATATTGTGTAAAGGGGACCCGACAGAGTTTGTGCAGCCGCGAATGAAATGCTATACGGTTGCACAAGTGGAAGAACGAAGCTGGACATAATCATGCTATCATTACCATCTAAGTCGTTTCCGCTTTACTATTTTTATAAGTCTTTATTTTTATTTTTCGTGTTTCTTGGTTCACATTGAAGACAATGTGTCGTTCAAGTGTGGGGATGGGAAACGTCTTGAGTCTAGTTTGTTTTTCTTTTATAAAAAGTCAAAAATACAAAAAAAATGTAAAACTTTTTCAAAAAAATGTCCTTTGAATTAGAGTTTTTGCAAGCAAAATGGAAGATGATAGGTAAAACTAGATCTGCTTATGTGTTTAAATGAAAATAATGATAGAAAACGAGTATAATTTGTGATGTTTCGGTAGACCCATCCAATTTGAAAGCTTAAATATCCTGTGCGTGTTGGTTAGGATAATAAATTGAATTAAATCATGAAATCTTGGGGGTTTCATCTTAGGCTGTCGGTGAAACTGAAACTGTCAAAATAGGGTGATAGGTACCACCTTAAGCTAGAATTTAGAGGTTTTTAAAATTTTCTTGGCACGCCACTCTCTTTTTATGAAAATAAATCCGAGTTTCGGTGGCGCCCGCATCAATAATTCCATATCATGAGCTTACAATATTGGATAAATAAGATTGATTCATGTGTTTCCCACGGGGATAGTGACTCTATGGATACACCTCTAAGTTGATTTCTTATGTGCTTAATTGATAAACTGCATCCTATGTGCTACCTTCTGGGATGGTGACCTGGGAGATGCACCACTAATGAGGTTGATTCATATACTTAATAATGCTCATTGATATTTCATTACATATTTCATTTTAATTTCTAAAACCTGTGAATCTTAGTTTGACGTGGTGGGAGAAATCTATATGGTTTAACCCGTGCCTAAACATGACCGTGAGATGGGATTAGGTAGAACTGTAGCTCTTGAGTGTGGAACGCATAGATTGAATTGATATGCTTGGTAATGTAGAATTTAGAACACAATCGGGGGCTTGATAGTTGGTGTTGGGTTTAATCGGATCAAATTATCATTTCTTGCATTTTAACACGTGATTATATCAGTGCTATTGAATTAATAAGATTGTTAAAGTATGTTTCCAGTTGTGATTCCATTGCATAGATCTTTTTCGAGGACGAAAAAAGGTTAAGTGTGGGGATGTTTGATGTGTTGCAAATCACACCTCATATTCCTTTTAATTTCGTATAGTTTTAGAGTCATTTTTAGTCCATAATCATTAGTACTTAGTTTTGTGGTGTTTGGTCGGTAATCGGGATGCTTTGGACCTAAAACAATTAAGATTAGAGAAAGCACGAGCAACCAAGGAAAAACGAGTGAAAGACCAAAACTTTTTTGTCAAAGTGCTTCCCTCGCGGTACGCGAGGGGTGTGTTTTCTGGAAAAGATTGCGAGTTGCTGTTCTCCGGCGGTACGCGAGGGACCCTAGAAACGTGTTTATTAACCTAATTTTAGGGTTTAATAGATTAGTACTCTCCCATTAGTTTGAGAATCGATTACCAGCCGTCTGGAGAGCAAAAAAGAGGCGATTTTGAGAGAAGATGAAGCAACGGGAGCCAAAGTTCGGATCTTTATTAATCGGGTTGGTTAATTCTTGCTCGTAGGGTTTCGATCTTTGTTTCTTGTATACTTTGGTTTGATTTGGATGATGTTTATGGCTTTTGAGATTTGTTTTCTGAGTTTGAACATGTATCTTGGCTAGACTATAGTAGCTATCTAGGTTTTTGATGATTGTTTGATTGATTCGTGGATTCTATTCGGTTTACGTTGGATTGTGATGGATTAGTGATAAAGTAAAGAACTTGGATTCACTTAGTATGATGTTTATGCATGTTTAATTTTGATTTGCAATTGATTTGTGTTTCACATGTGTCTTGTTGAATGTCTTTCAAATAATAGATGCATGTTATGATACCTACTTTATGTTTGTAACTAGTTTATGGATAATTGATTTCATCTTCCATAGAAATGCATATTGAGAGTATCTTAGGATTAAATGTTCTTCCTACTTCAATAGCTGAATGGTGCGAAGTTGTCGGGTATTCCAAGGTGTTAGGGTTCTTAGATAGATTGCTTTGAAAGGAGGGTTTCCTAGCGTTTCTTAGCAGCTTTGATATTCCGTGTCATACTGAGAGTTTCCAGGTTACGCTGTATGTCTTAGGGCGTATAGAGATATTGAGACCGAGAGGTAATTTATCTTTATGGTACTTTAACATCGTTGGAAATAGATGAGAGGTGATCCGAGCAACCGGTGAGTTTACACATTCTTTACGGTTTCCTATTCGGTCAGACCCGGAGAATGATCTGGGATCCTTAGGTTATCTTAAGGTTTCGTATTCAAAGATCCCGGTTCCATCATAACTGTCATAGCCGAGAGAAGTTCATATTTGTCAAACAGGATTCATTACCTAGATAGTGCTTTATCCATTATTGATTTCATCCGTTTCGTCTGTCTGATAGTTGGTGTCTTGAGTTAAAGAGTTCTATTAGTTATAATCAGTTACACAAACCCCCCATTTATAATTCAGTTTAGTTAGTTGAGTCAGAGTCTAGGTCGTTGTCACTAGTGTCTCGTGGGTTCGATATCCGGACTTCATTAGACTTTGCTACATTGGTCGGTACACTTGCTGGTTGTGTGGTCTAGTATTAGGTTGAGTCTGGATTTATAAATTTAAAGCTAGAGTGTCTAGGTTAGGTTTGATAGTTAGTTTTTATTCACCGTCCAGCACACTTCAAGTTTTTGGCGCCATTGCCGGGGACACTTAGGCGATAGCATATCTAACTTTGATTGAACTTAACTGATTATTTGGTCTTATTTGTGTCTTTAGTCGTAGAGCGTCTAGGGTCCGTGTCTTTTCTTCGTTTTTAGTGAGTCTATGTAGATATCTGTTTATTTTCTTAGCTTAATACTTTTCTTATCTATTTATTTTTATTTATTTCTATCTGGTGCCCGCGATCCTTTTCGTTTGATTGTCCATTGTAGTTAATACCTATGGAGCGTTACTACGGGAACAGCTACCAAAGATACCATTATGCTCAGAGGGATCAATACACGAATGTGTGGTGCGAGGTATGTGTAGGTCCCCATTACACTCAGAATTGTCCTACTTAATCGGGGTACTCCACAGACTATTATGGTAATCAATATCCGCAAACACAACCCTACGATGGATATAGAACTCAAGAGGAGTTGAATGCATGGTGCAAAGAGGCAAATGAGCGGTATGAGAAGGATATCGATGCAATAATCTCTCGCATTGCATCACCACGGCCGACGAATATAGAGCGCGTGGTTTATGATTGTGAAGGGAATGAAATAGGAATTGAAACTACATCAGGAGAAGTGACTCTGACAACCCCATCACTGGAGACTATAATGGACGACGTGCAAATCAAAGTGACAGAAGGTGAAGCACAAGTCCCACCTCCAGGTAAGTCTTCTACCCTTGATTTATGTAGTGATGAAGTTTATACCGACTCCTTGCAAGATCACGCAGTTTCTTGTGATACTTTACCCTTGTCTTGTGAGAATGAGTCGGTGCGGGTAATATGGGACGAAGATACAATCAAGGGGGAGTAGAGGAAGGTGCAAGAAATCATGAACACTCGTTGGCACCTGATAACCAAAGCCGATCAATTGCACTTTCCAGAAGAAAATGGGAGGCTAATGGATGAGCTAGAAAGTTTGAAGCTAGAAAGAGAAGAAGCAGCTCCAGAATCTGAGACGTTAATGGAAGAGGTGAAACTCACGAGTCCAAAATACTCGACACAAGACCCATCTTCGGTTTATACACCACACAGTTGCGGGCCAGAGCCATTCGGGGATGACTTCTTCAGCGATGATGATGAAGCAGAGGTAGAAGAATCATCGGATGATACTGTGGGTGATGGTCCAGGTAAGTATTCGGAACTCGATTTGAATGAATATAATTATGATAATCTTGAGTCATTTAATTTCCCGGGAGACGAGGTCGACTCTTCTAATGTACTTGATACTTTACGCTTGCTCTTTGAGAATAATGTGATGTAGGATTTAGAGAGCGAAGACGAGTACATTGAAGAGGGTCTACCAGAGTTGGATGAGCAAGAGGAGGAGTTAGAAGAAGAGCAGGTCCCATCCTGGGAGGATGAGTCCGGTGATGAGTTGGTGGAACTGCCGACTCCTAGTGAAGGAAGTTTCGACCCAGTTGGCGATCTGAAACTCCTTGAAGATCTGTTGTATCAAGAGCCAAGTGTGGGGATGAAAGAAGAGGTGCAAGTGCCGAAGGTTATCAACGAACCACAAATAGAGCTGGTGTCGGACCCACCACATTGCTCCCGAGAGAGAGAGAGAAGCAAGAGCCCGTGGAGGTAGTAAATGGTGGATGACCACCCAAATCAGCACGACCACGGGACAGTGCACAAAGGCGCATGGATTGGCATGTTTTGAGGGTTCGGGGATGGTCAAATAAGGACCATAAGATGCAGTATACTAGAGATGACCGATTACCTCACTACATGCCACGTATCAGGTTTGGTCCAGGTATGTTTAAATATTGGTGGACCGACCCGTTTTGCTTTTTCAAAACCAATTTAAAGTCTACCATCAGAGTTTGTCAAATCGGTGGTAGACCAATTACTCTAAACGGGCCGGACGGGGGCGGCATAAAGGAGAAACCTCCTGATTAGGTTTGTTTCTTGGGTTAGAACCCGAGTGTATAGTTTGTATAAGTTTTGGTTTTATTTTGAGTCTGTTTGATACTGTTTGGGTTTGCTGTGAGTTTAATGTTGTAGGTATATATCACACCGTCCGTACTCAATCTCCATACGGGCGGTGACGATTTATATATTGTGTAAAGGGGACCCGACAGAGTTTGTGCAGCCGCGAATGAAATGATATACGGTTGCACAAGTGGAAGAACGAAGCTAGACAGAATCCTGCTATCATTACCAGCTAAGTCGCTTCCACTTCTTTATTTTTATTTTTCGTGTTTCTTGGTTCACATTGAGGACAACGTGTCGTTCAAGTGTGGGGATGGGAAACGTCTTGAGTCTAGTTTGTTTTTCCTTTAAAAAAAGTCAAAAATACAAAAAACTGTAAAAAATTTTCAAAAAAATGTCCTTTGAATTAGAGTTTTTTCAAGCAAAATGGAAGATGATAGGTATAACTGGATCTGCTTGTGTGTTTAAATGAAAATAATGATAGAAAACGAGTATAATTTGTGGTGTTTTGGTAGACCCAGCTGATTTGAAAGCTTAAATATCCTGTGCGTGTTGGTTAGGATAATAAATTGAATTAAATCATGAAATCTTGTGGGTTTTCATCTTAGGGTGTCGGTGAAACTGAAAGTGTCAACATAGGGTAATATGTACCACATTAAGCTATAATTTAGAGGTTTTTGAAATTTTCTTTGCACGCCACTCTCTTTTTATGAAAATAAATCCGAGTTTCGGTGGCGCTAGCATTAATAATTCCATATCATGAGCTCACAATATTGGATAAATAAGATTGATTTATGTGTTTCCCACGGGGATAGTGACTCTGTGGATACGCCTCTAAGTTGATTTCTTATGTGCTTAATTGATAAACTGCATCCTATGTGCTACCTTCTAGGATGGTGACCTGGGATATGCACCACTAGGTGAGGTTGATTCATATACTTAATAATGCTCATTGACATTTCATTCCATATTTCATCTTAATTTCTAAAACCTGTGAATCTTAGTTTGACGTGGAGGGAGAAATCTATACGGTTTAACCCGTGCCTAAACATGACCCTGAGAATGGATTAGGTAGAATTGTAGCTCTTGAGTGTGGAACCTATAGATTGAATTGATATGCTTGGTAATGTAGAATTTAGATCAAAATCGGGGGCTTGATTGTTGGTGTTGGGTTTAATCGGATCGAAATATCATTTGTTGCACTTTAAAGCGTGAATATATCTGTGCTATTGAATTAATAAGATTGTTAAAGTATCTTTCCAGTTGTGATTCCATTGCAGAGATCTTTTTCGAGGACGAAAAAAGGTTAAGTGTAGGGATGTTTGATGTGTTGCAAAGCACACCTCATATTCTTTATCATTTCGTAACATTTTAGTATAGTTTTAGAGTCGTTTTGAGTCCATAATCATTAGTACTTAGTTGTGTGGTGTTTTGTAGGTAATCGGGATGCTTTGGACCTAAAACGATTAAGATTAGAGAAAGCACGAGCAACCAAGGTAAAACGAATGAAGGACCAAAACTTTTTGTCAAGGTGCTTCCCTAGCGGTACGCGAGATATATGGGTCTCCCCCTCGCGGTACGCGAGGGGTGTGTTTTCTGTAAAAGTTTTCGAGTTGCTGTTCTCCGGCGGTACGCGAGGGAGAAGCTGTCTGGGCCTCGCGGTACGCGAGAGACCTAAGAAACGTGTTTTTTAACCTAATTTTAGGGTTTAATAGATTAGGACTCTCCCATTAGTTTTGATAATCGATTACCAGCCGTCTGGAGAGCAAAAAAGAGGCGATTTTGAGAGAGGAAGAAGCAGCGGGAGCCAAAGTTCGGATATTTATTAATCGGGTTGGTTAATTCTTGCTTGTAGGGTTTCGATCTTTGTTTCTTGTATACTTTGGTTTGATTTGGATGATGTTTATGGCTTTTGAGATTTGTTTTCTGAGTTTAAACATGTATCTTGGCTAGACTATAGTAGCTATCTAGGTTTTTGATGATTGTATGATTGATTCATGGATTTCTTTCGGTTTACGTTGGATTGTGATGGATTGGTGATAAAGTAAAGAACTTGGATTCACTTAGTATGGTGTTTATGCATGTTTAATTCTAATTTGCAATTGATTTGTGTTTTACATGTGTCTTGTTGAATGTCTTTCAAATAATAGATGTATGTTATGATACCTACTTTGTGTTTCTAACTAGTTTATGGATAATTGATTTCGTCCATAGAAACGCATATTGAGAGTATCTTAGGATTAAATGTTCTTCCTACTTCAATAGATGAATGATATGAAGTTGTCGAGTATTCCAAGGTGTTAGGGTTCTTAGATAGATTGCTCTGAAAGGAGGGTTTCCTAGAGTTTCTTAGCAGCTCTGATATTCCCTGTCATACTGAGAGTGTCCAGGTTACCCTGTATGTCTTAGGGCGTATAAAGATATTGAGACTGAGAGGTAATTTATCTTTAGGGTACTTTAACATCGTTGGAAATAGCTGAGAGGTGATCCGAGCAACCGGTGAGTTTACACATTCTTTAAGGTTTCCTATTCGGTCACACTCGGAGAATGATCTGGGATCCTTAGGTTATCTTAGGGTTTCGTATTCAAAGATCCTGGTTCCATCATAACTGTTATAGCCGAGAGAAGTTCATATTTGTCAAACAGGATTCATTACCTAGATAATGCATTATCCATTATTGATTTCATCTGTTTCATCTGTCTGATAGTTGGTGTCATGAGTTAGAGAGTTCTATTAGTTATAATCAGTTACACGAACCCCCCATTTATAATTCAGTTTAGTTAGTTGAGTCAGAGTCTAGGTCTTTGTCACTAGTGTCTCGTGGGTTCGATATCCGGACTTCATTAGACTTTGCTACATTGGTCGGTACACTTGCCGGTTGTGTGGTCAAGTATTAGGTTGAGTCTAGATTTATAAATTTAAAGCTAGAGTGTCTAGGTTAGGTTTGATAGTTAGTTTTTATAGACCGTCCAGCACACATCACTTTACAAAGAGCAAACTGCTGATTCCCTACAAGCATAGAACATGTGGCTGTAACTGTTGGTTACATGAACTGCTGTTGAAGTTGTTCACCAGCAGTTCCCCGAACCAGCATTTGTGTCCATTCCAGCTATTTACTTGTTCTAGCAATTTTACTAAATGCTGAGAAACAAGCTTGTTAGCCTACTTAGATGTCACAATCAAGGTGATGTAACCAGTAGTGCTTACTAATGTATAAATAGAATCAAGTTTGTTAGCCTAGTTAGATGTCACTATAAGTTACCGGCTTTAAGTTTAAAACATTGATCCTGGCTAATGACAGTTTTAATTACCCTTCAGTCTTATCTCACAACTACAACTCTATTAACTGAGTTTGAAAATGATTTTTCTTTAACATAATTTCCAAAAGTTTGAAGTTAAACTTACTATTTTATCTGCCATGACTTTGACATCAGCATTCTTGTATTCTCCCTTTTTGTCTTGCCTTGCTTTCCTCCACATCAAAGCACGGGAGGGGATTTCATCGGGTGAAATTTTGTTGTTTTGTACCTTGTAATATATTCAACGAAAAGCAGCAGACACCCACACATCATACATACAACAGAAAAAGACACTTGAATTAGAGAATAAAGTTACCAGTTTATCTCTTAGATAAATATATCCTCCTCGTCCCAGGTGATGATCATAGCCGTACTTTGATCGTGCTTCTTTTCTTGTTTTCGACAGATTCTTCCAACACACGTTTTAATTATTTCATTAGAGTTTAAAAGAGAAAGATTAAAAATATAATGATGATGAACATTAATTAGAGTAAATGATTAAAACCTTGAATTCGTCTGATTGTGTATATGTAACGAACTTGTCCCAGTCTGTTTGCTCCACCAATGTATGATACTGCTTAGGAATTATCTTAAGTTTCACCGGTTTACCTAGGTTGGGTACTACGTATCCCACATATAGTTTTCTTCTAAAATTTTGAAGAAGGAGACCAAGCTTATTCATCACAAAACGGCTACGACATGCATCAATCTCATAATATTTCTGCAATATATAGGCTAGTTTGTTAGTATTAATTAGCTTGTATAGATAGGTACAAGCAACTAATGCAACCGCTTTAGGCCCCCAAAAATTGAAAAACTAATTTAATTTGTATTCTCAGATTTTGTGTTTTCAGAGAGAAATGATAATTTCACAACTTTTTTGTCAACATTATTTGCAACTAAATTACATTTAATTTTTTTTTTATATATTTATAAAACTTTCACAGAAGACCTTAATTTCAACGTTCGCTTTAGGCCACAAAATATGTTATTGTATTAACTTACTATATATTGAGATGATATGAGATGTTGATTCATACCTGATTACCATGAGTTTCTTCAGTTAATTAGTCACACGGAAATGAAACTGTAAAAATGCATTTTTATAATTAAAACTTAAAAGAAGTAAATTAACCGTTAATTCTTCCCACCACTTGTCCTTTACTTCTTTTGGCACCGCCTTCCATGCTAGAAACCTTAATCTGACGTTCTGCCTTACCACGCCTCCCAAATAACTTGGAAATTCTGATCTATATTCCCAAGTTAACCTACCCAGTTCATCAAACAAAACTTTGTGTTTTCTTCCCCAGAGTTTGTATATGCTGCACGTAACTTTGGTAACCTGGTCAACCCCCTCTTAGTTGTTTTCGTTGTAGCTAAACTGAGATCCAGATCCATATCTTCATTGACTTGTGATTCACCTAGCTTGGTAACCCGTAATTCGTCATTGTGATGACCATCGCTTTCATAGTCGTCTGATGAATAGTTATATCCATCGTCGTTGAATTGATCATCTTCACCGTCCATGAGTTTCAGATTAATGAAATCGGATTTGAGATCGGAAATACAAAAGCTCAGATTTGAAATCGGAGTGGAAGAGGACGGATTTGAAATCGGAGTGGAAGAGGACGGGTTTGAAATCGAATTGAGGCACGTAGTTTTGGGGAATTTTCTTTAAAATTTTACCGCTGATTTTGTGACATAAATGAAGTTTGAATATTTTTCTTAAAATTTTACCGCTGATTTTGTTTAAGATCCCGCCATGTAGTTTTGGGGAATTTTTAAACCAAAAACTAATTACGGTTTCTAAAATATATTCGTAAAAAAAAAAAAAAAACTAGTTAAGTTTATAATAAACCTTATTAATGCATAAATTAAAAAAAAAAATACATAAACCACATATATCTAAAAAAAGCATAAATTAAAATTAAAAGATTACATAAACCGCATAAAAACATTACTTAACATCACCCATGACCCATATGACCAGTAAGCCTTGTAGGGGTCACACTGGTTGTGAGTCAGGTCAGGGTGACACGGGTTATGGCATTACACGTCTTATGGGTTAAAATGCCATACCCCATATCACCCATGTCCCATGGCCCGTATGACCCATATATAAGCGTTATAGGGGTCACACTGCTCGTTGGTTATTGATTGTGAGTTATGGGTAAAATAGGTTATCATCATCATCATATGGGTCGTCCTGATCATCACCATCATTATATCCTCTGATGGGTTATCATCGTCATCTTATGGGTTATCATCATCATCATATGGCTTATCATCATCATCTTATGGGTTATCATCATCATCATATGGCTTATCATCATCATCGTTATATAAACCACATAAAAACATTACTTAATATCACCCATGACCATGACCATGGGTCATGAGTTATAATATCATACCCCATACCACCCATGACCCATATGATCATGGGTCATGGGTTATAATTAATGTTATAACTCTTATCACCCATGATCTACCCATATGACCAATTAGCCTTTTAAAGGTCACACATGTTGTGAGTCAGGGTGACATGGGTTATGACATTACACGGCTTATGGGTCATGGGTTAAAATGTCGTATCCCATATCTTCATGACCCATGTCCCGTATTACCCATATATAAGCCTTATAGGGGTCACACTGGTCGTGGGTTATTGGTTGTGAGTTATGGTTGATATGAGTTATGGCGTTACAAGGCTTATGGGTTATCATCATCATCATCATCATCCTCATATGGTTTATCACCATCATATTATGGGTTGTTATCATCATCATCATTACATATATGAAACACATAAAAACATTAATGAATATCACCCATAACCCATATGGTCATTTGACCATGGGTCATGGGTTATAATGTCATACCCCATACCACCCATGACCCATATGACCATGGGTCATGGGTTATAATTTCATAACCCATATCACCCATGACCCATGTGACCAATAAGCTTTCTAGGGGTGGGTCACACTGGTCGTGAGTAAAGGTGGCACGGGTTATGGCATTACATGACATATGGGTCATGCGTTAAAATGGCATATCCCATATCACCCATGACCGCCTGTATGACCCATAAGACTTATAGGGGTCACACTGGTTGTGGGTTTGGTTGAGTTATGGGTGGCATGGATTGTGGTATTATAAGGCTTACTGTTTATCATCATCATCATATGGGTCGTCATGATGATCATCATCAGCTTCATCATCATCCTCATATGGGTTATCATATGGGTTATCATTATCATCATCATCATTATCGTCATATGGGTTATCATTATCATCATCATCATATGGGTTATACATCATCATCATCATAATCATATATGGGTTATATACCATCATTATCATCATCATAACATGGGTTTTACATCATCATCATCATATATGGGTTATTTACTATCATTATTATCATCATATGGGTTATAAATCATCATCATCATATATGGGTTATATACCATCATTATCATCATCATATTTTATTTTATTTTATTAAACTAAAATAAACGTTAAACTTTTCTGCTGTTTTACACGTGACTTCTACAAGGCACGTGTCATAAATTATAGTTGAAAGAATTTAGCATTTATTCTTTGAATATCTTCGTCATCAATCGCAAATGAAAACCCTAAGTCAAGATCGCCATGGAATCTTCCACATCCAGTAGCAGAAGCAATCGATCTCATGGTCATCATGAACATGTTTATTGTTCTTGTGGTAAAGAAGCGATGCTAAGAACATCATGGACCTCAAAAAATCCAGGTCGGAGGTTCTACACTTGTGCGTCTGAGGTAAGTGTTATTGAAAATGGAATTCTTGTCATCTCTTGACCTAAAACTCACTCTCTATATTTGAAATAGGGATTATCAAAATGTGGCTATTTTAAGTGGTTTGATCCTATGGTGTGCAAAAGATGTAAGCACATCATTCCTAGCTTGCTGAGGCCAAAATAGGGATTGTTAATTTATAATAATTTTAGGGCTTGTAAGATTTGTAATAAATATAGAAAACAATATTGTGATCCAACTAAAATATTTCATTATAAATGATCCATGATTATATCCACAAGTACCAAAAAAACTTTACAACCAAAGCTTTACAAACCAAAATTTTCAGCTTCACCAAAAAACAGGCACAACCAATGCTTTAGCACCCTCATTGACCAAACCTTAATGCTATAGTTCTTGCAAGCTCAATCCGCCTTTCCAGCAGTTCCAGCCTCAAGTTGTTGAGCTTCCCAAGTGTGGCTTTGTTGGTGTAGAGTAGTTCAAGCAGCAGGGTGCCATACCTGTAGCGTGCTGGAATGGGTGGTTGCTTCAGAAGATTATCAAGTAGTTGTTGATTTTCTTGTATCACCCTCCTGACCGTGTTGATGGCATCATCAACCTTTGTTATGATCTCTAGTGGAGACATTTCAAAGAAATCTCTGACCAAACCTCCAAAAGTAGCCATTTTAATTGCGTATGGGACTATGGGAGAATACAAGAATGCTGGATAGAATGGTGGTTGCTTCAGATGAATGATGGTTATTTATAATTGAAAAGTTAAGAAATGGTTATAATAATTGGTAAACCAACAGTCATTTCAGTGATGGTTATTTATAATTGAAAAGTTAAGAAATGGTTATAATAATTGGTAAACCAACAGTCATTTCAGTTTGAGAAGCTGGTTAGAACAGCTGGTTAATGCCAGTCGTTTCAGTTTACATTGAAAAGTTAAGAAATGGTAATAATGGCGCCTAAACCATCATTACTCCATTGAGATATGTGCTAGTAGCTAAACCAAACCGTCATTACTCTATTTTTGACAAAAAAAATAAAAAACCATTTACATCATGTAACAAAAAACCATATGAGGTTTTTTGACTAAAAAATGAACTGATGCTAAAAACCTGATCCATACATGCATAACATACATCCATCAAAATTAACCATTTACATCAGCTTGTAACAAAATACAAAAAACAACTAAAAAAACCATCACCACAAAAATATGTTTTATATTTTGTTGTCAATTTAACATCTGTTCATTGTTTTGCAAAATTTCAAAGGGCTATTCATTCCAACGATCTGGTGGTGCAAATTATGAAACAATATTTAGAATCAAACGATAAAATTTTGCAATGAATTGGATAATTAAGTTCTTTTCTTTTCTCACTATGATAAAATGGGGTAATCATGGCTAATGGAAGATATGACTAGTCATAGAGATAGAAATATAAATAAAATTAGTCTTCATTTAATACTCTTAATCGACATCCGGCAGTTTAGTACATATTGCAATACCATTAATCCTTTAATTACATTAAACCTTTCATTACCAAAAAATAAAACTTAACAACCAAACAAAGATCACGATCAAAGTACCAAAAACTTAATTAACAACCAAAAACTAAAAATTAACAGCCAAAAACTAAAACTCAACAACGATCTCCAGAACTTCTGTCTTCAGAACTTCATGGTCAACCCCCTCTTGCAATCTCAACCCACCTTTGCAGAGTTTCTCAAGAGTGGCTTTGCTTAGCTCAAATTTTTCAGGGAGCAGAGCTCCATACTCATATTGGGTCACCGTTGGTGGTTGGGCAAGGAGATCTTCTAGTAGTTGGCTGTGTTCTTCTATTTCACGGGTCACTGTGTTGATCATAGCATCAATGTTTGCAAGTACCTCCATGTTTTTGTTGATTATTCTTCTATTTCACTGGTCATTATTTGTGGTAAGTTTTGTTGAGAATGTGAATATATATAAAAATGTAGTTCAAAGGTCTATTTCACTGGTCAATATTGTACTTTTTTATTAAAAAAATAGATAAAAAAATGTTACTTTTGGTTTATTTAAATAGAATTAACACGAAAACTCGCAGGTTCTAAAAATTTCATTTTTTTCAAATTGTAAAAGATTGTTATTGAAGCCATTTAATTTCTCCATTCCATCCCCCCATTTCAAAATCTGTCAGCTAATCGACTGCCAAGTTAATTGTCGTCTCACCAAACCCTAAGCTGCCAAGTTATTGAAGGTAATCGATTTTGGTTTTCGTCGATCATTAATTGTCGTCCCACCAAACCTGATGTAGTGCGAAGTACACATCTTTATTCCTATGGTTTTCATGTGTTTTGATTAGTTTTATCTTTGTTTTTAGTCATTTTTATATACTATTGAGTCTTTGTCTTGTCTACAGGTGCTCGTGAAAAATACAAGTGAATATCCGAATAAACCGAGCATGAGAATGAAGCCCAAAGTTTAAAAGTGAAAAATGGTGAAATTCAAGTCCTTGCGGTACGCGAAGACTCAGCGCTAAGTTCTCGCGGTATGTGAGGAAAAGGAAATCCGGCTACGACTATATTGTCCTTCACGGTACGCAAAGGACCATGACCAATCTCTCGTGGTACGCGAGAGGCTTATAATTCCGCTAAAAGCCCTAATTTCAATATTTAATGTTTTGGACGACCATTCTTGGAGGGGTTCGACATTCCAGCCATCTAGAGAGAGACCAGAGGCGATTTTGGGGCTAGATAAGGTAATTGAAGTGCAAGATTTGAGCTTTCGAATCCGGGTTCGTTAGATTTAGCGTCTTCGATTTCAATTTTTGCTTTTCATCATTGATTGTTTGCGTTTGAACCATGTTCTTGTTTGATACTTCTGTTCTAGTTGTTTTGAGCATGATCTTAGGCTAAAACCTTAATACTGCCTAGGTCATATGATGATTTCCTGTTAAATTTACGACTTTTGTCGGTTTTTGGATCTAATGTATGGATTATTGATTTTGTAGACAATCTTAGTATAAAAATTATGATGTATATGCATGCTTCGATCTGATGTATGTTTGATTATGATTTCGTATGTCAATTATGGTTGTCTTCCAGTTTGATTTGCGTATCTAGATCATAGACTTTAGGGTTTGTAGTTGTTTGTGTGGTTTGCTAGAAGTAGTAACCATAGGAGTTGTGATTGAGTATAGGTTAGATCTGAGTGTGTATCCTATCTCAATACCCGAGAAGTGAGAGATAGTCATTTATTCTTCGTCATTAGGAATCCGAGTGTCAACTGTCCGAGATGAAGTTGGTTTAGATGTCTAGTGATTGTTGCTATTCTGAGTCATAGTTGTTATCTTGAGATTACCCCATGCATTCTTCGAATGTATTGTGGACAGTGGGACTAAAGCATGATCTGTCTATTTGGGTACATTGTCATTGTTGGAGAGACCGAAAGGTAATCCACTATCTGGTGAGTTATTATGTATTTAGGTTCCTTAGTTGGTGACACCCTGAGAGTGATTAGGGATCCACTAGGAAGTCTAGAGTTGTTTCCTTAGAAACCCAGATCCATCTTAGTTTCCAAGACCAGTAGAAGTTGTGCTTTGCAAGTAGGATTCCGACCAAGGTGGTATTCTTCCCATATCTGACATTTCCTTAGTTCTTTGCCTTGATAGCTAGAGTCGTTCTTAGTTTTCTACATTATTAGCCCTAATCAGTATTGTAGTAAACCCCCTAATCATCAATCTTTAGTCCGAGTCAGAGTCTAGTATAGTTATAGTAGTGTATCTAAGGTTCGATAACTCGGTTTACCATTAAGCTGTGCTACACTCGATAGGTCCACTTTCCTGTCAGTGCGGTTTAGTCGAAGGTACTCCATTTATTACTTAAGAGTCTAGGTTAGGTTTTGTAAGTTTTTATATAGACCGTCTGGGCGACATCGAGTTTTTGCCGCCATTGCCGGGGACACTTGGCAATAGCAATATTGACTTTGACTAGTTCTTTGTTTGAGTTTTGGTTTATTTTGTTTCCTTTGAGTCTTCCTTGTGTGCTTGTCTTCTGTGCTATTTTGTATGTCTAATTTAGGATAGAGTCTTTCTGTCTTTGATTTCTTTCTATCTTGTGTCTTTTTGTGTATGCACAATACTCGTTCGCAGGGATCACCACCTTATTCAGCTTTTCCAGAGCTCGAACGAGAGCGCACCCGCGACTTCCGGGAGCATTTGAAAAAGCTGTGCAAATACCAGGTACGTTCTACTAGCCCAATTCCATATCCAAACATGGTTGACATTGACCCACCAGCGAGGCGTACTGTGCACCAGAGGGCGAGTGATGGGGTCACCGGGGCGAGATCTTCGATCACACGCTCCGCTATTCCGAACACCAATACATGGCAGATCCCGTCACATGTCATGAGTACGATCACTCATGCCACTCAGTTTCATGGCCTTGAGGATGAGTATGCACTCGCACACCTGTCCCGATTCGGGCGCATATGTGATACCTTCAATATCACGTGTGTGTCTAACGACGCAATCTATTTGCGTCTCTTCCCATTCTCGCTCTCTTGGCGTGCATCTACTTCGCTTGACACCCTCCCAGACAACTCTATCACCACATGGGAGGATCTTCAAGCCAAGTTCTTTAAGAAATACTATCCACCTTCCAGGGCCGCTCGCCTTAGGGACCAGATCCACTCCTTCCGGATGGACCCTGACGAGCCTATCACATGGCCTGGGAGAGGTTCAACACGCTGTTGAGCTGATGTCCCCAGCATGGTCTTTCCGACTGGGAGATTGTGGAAAAGTTCTATAATGGCCTTACCTTCGAGAAGCAGCAAATATTCAACACAGCTGCAGGAGGCCATATCATGGACAAACTCAAGCCTGCTGAGTGCGAGAAGATGTTTGAGAGCTTCGCTCTTGCTGAACAGCAGCTGCCATCTACTAGGATTTCCATTCCTAGCGCTAGAGCATCCACCTCTTCTCCTAGAGGTGTGCATCAGGTCACTCCTGACACTAGCGTGGCTGCTGCACTTGCATCTATGGCTAATGAGATCAAAGAGCTGAAGTTCAGTGCTCAACGGTGTGTGCAGGGGAGGCCACGACACCAGAGATTGCCCCGTCAATCATCAGGAGCAAGTAAGTTTTGCTTGCAACCAGAACCAAGGGTACAACAACTACAATAGTTCTTATGGCTCGAGATGGAGATTTGGAAATAACCCACCTGGGTTTAATGGTCGCCAGAATCAGCAAGGAGGAGGAGAAGCTGGTGCAAGTTCGGGAAGCAATGTCAGCACGAGAAGGATCACAGAGATGATTGAGAATCAGACACAGATGCTTGCCCATTTAGTCCACCAGGACAGGGACGCTAGGCAAAGACTGGATGCCCATGACACTCTATTGAAGAATCAGCAGTCGGCATTCCAGGATTTGCAACGCACGGTAGAGGACATCGCTAAGAGTTTGAAGGAGAAGCAGGGAGAAGCGTCCGTGACCTATAAGAGTTCTAACGCTTCATTGATGGCCGTATCGATCAGGAGTCACAGAGGGTAGGAGGAAGTTTCCCACAACGCTGACTATCACATCCCTTCGCCTGAAGAGGTGAAGAAGATAGATTGGAGAGCTCGATTTGCTGAGATCGATGCTAGGATGTTAGAGGAGCCCGAGTCAGCTGAAGTTACACGACCAGGAACCTTAGTGAATGCTGTGTTGACTAGGAGTAGAAGAGTAGAAGAGAAAGAGAGGCCACCGGTAGAAGAAGAAGAAGAGTTGGTAGATGAGGAGATTGTAGTGGAGAAGCCTGCCAAGAAGGCAGAGGAGAAGAAGAAGGGGGTAGAGATGAAGTCCCCCGAGATTGACCTGAGCCGTGTTCCCTACCCAGCTCGCTTGTTGCTACATAAACACGCTAGGGAATACGGTCACTTCCTTGATATGTTCAAACAACTCAAGGTCAATCTCTCATTCATAAAGGTCCTCCAGCACATGCCGGAATAGGGCAAGTTCCTCAAAGATCTTCTTTCCAAAAAGAAGAAGCTAGAGGAGGTCTCTGAAGTCTCACTTTGTGAGCAATGTTCTACGGTGGTTCAGAACAAACTGCCAGAGAAACTAGCAGACTCGGGTCGTTTCACGATCCCGTGTCTGCTTGGCGGTTTGCCCTTAAACCACATGTTGGCTGACCTGGGCGCTAGCGTCAATCTGATGCCTTATTCCATTTATAAGCTGCTAGACCTAGGTGAACCGCAGCTAGACCTAGGTGAACCGCAGCCGACAAGCATGAGCATATCCTTGGCTGACCGTTCAGTCAAGTATCCACGGGGAATTATGGAGAATCTTCTAGTGAAAGTAGGCAAATTTTTCTTCCCTGTGGATTTTGTCATATTGGATATGGAGGTGGATGACAGAGTCCCACTCATTCTAGGGCGCCCGTTCCTCCACACCGTCAAGGCATTGATCGATGTCTTTGACGGAAAGCTCACACTCCATGTGGGAAATGAGTCAGTCACCTTTGATGCTACAAAGTGCATGAAGGGGGTTGGTGAGCAGAGCCACTCCGTGTGCATGATTGATACATATATGTACTATCATCGGGACTCTGATCCAGAGATGGAAGTTGGTGAACCTGGCCCTAATTTAGAAGAACCATCTGATTGGGCGATAGAGTTGGAGAAGTTGCTAGATGCGCCGGACGAATACGTGGTAAAGATATGCCTGATGATCTACTAGACATAATGGAAGAGTTAGATGAGATCATAGGCAAAACCCCAAATGTGGGGAAGTTGGTGGAGAGTGTAGAGGATCTTGATGATCCTGGTGAAGGTTTAGAGGTCACATACATAGAAAATCCTATTCCTGAACCTCCACCTATTTATTTTTCTCAGGGAAGGATTGCTGAGGCCACCCCTAGTTCCAGTTGCCCTAGGTCTAGGCCACCCCGTAAGAGAACCCGTACTTTAACAGATTCATCTGATTTTAGGGTATTGCTAACCCCAAGTGTGGGGAAGTTTAAGGGTGATGAACTGCTTGGTTATTTGAACAATATCATCTTTGGACCGGGTAAGTTTAAGCTATGGTGGAAGGATCTGAGGGCTAAATGAGATATGAATTCACTGTTTGTTAGGAGTAATGGGTCGTTAAGGTTATGGAGAGTCGGTAGACCGCGTAGGATGAAGGCGGTACCGGTTAGGATCAAAGAGAAGCCTCCTTATAGGCTTGTTTGAATCTTGGGAAAGTGCCCGGGATGTAGAGTTTGTATGCATTCCTTGGTTTGAGTCTGTGTCATTTTCTGTGTTTTTCGGTGTGTGTGTTTTGTTTCTGTCGTGTTTTACAGGGATTCGTGCTTGATTCGTCGAGGAAAAATCATCAGGAATGAAGTTCCAGGTATTATTACATTTGTTTTTAGAGTTGGAACGGGTTTTTAGTGGATTTGGGTGAAAGAGTTTTTAGGGGTCAAAAATTTTTCAAAGTATAAAAACCCTATTAACTTTCTATGAACGGAGCTCCCTCGCGGTACACGAGATCTTAGTGATCTTTCTTCGAGGTACGCGAAGTCTAGAAATTATGGCCGGGCACATTTGCACTTCCTCGCGATACGCGAGGAGTACCCCTTCAGCCGTCGCGGTACGCGAGGAGCCCCATGATCACCCCTTTTCGCTTTGTTTTCCCATGGTTTCCCGTCACCATTTCTACCATTACCACCATTGCTACACCATCATTTACACAACCATCTATCGTCATCCATCTTCTATCATCCACTACCATCATCATATCCACAATCATCGTCCATATCCACCAACCACCAAGACCATGGGAAACTTAAAAAACCGTTCGTGACTGATGATCTACTTTGCTATGGCTTTCATGTCTATGTGTTTGACACGCATCAGGTACGTTTCTCTACCTTCTATCTTGAGTCTTAGTGAGTCCGTCGAGTATTTTATTTTTAATTTGAGTCAGTCTTTAGAGTCAGTTTGATGCTGCGGGTATGTTTGAGTTCTATTTTGCAGGTTTTGATCATTTTGTACGTACTCAATCCATTCGGATGGAGTTGATCCTGATTTTATTGAGCATCCCGGCAGAGATGTGCAACCGCGACCGAAATGCTATACGGTGCACATAAGGATGAACGAAGCTCGACATTCGAGAGCATATACATTACGAGCTAAGTCGCTTCCTGTTTTTATTTTTGTATTTTTATTTTTAGTTGTGTCTTGCTTCACATTGAGGACAATGTGTCTTTCAACTATGGGGATGTGAGTGTCTAGTTTAACTAGTTTGTCTTGTTTATAAAAATACAAAAAAATTGAAAATGATTTGAAAAATGTCCTTTGAAAGTTTAACTGGATCTACTTGTTGAGTTTTAAATGATTTAAATAATAGAAAATGCGTCTAATTAGTGATGTTTTGGTAGACCCAGTCAGCTTGAATAGCTTAAATAGTCTGTGAGTGTTACTTAGGGTTAATCATGTAATTAAATGATATCTTGTGGGTACTCATTTTAGGGTATCGGTAATACTGAAACTGTCAACATAGGGTGATAGGTATCACGTTAAGATAAGATCTATTTGCTTTTGAAATTTTTGGCACACCATTCTCTGTTTATGAGAATAAATCTGAGTTTGGTGGCGCCCGCATCCATATGTCCATAATTCATTAGTTAATTGATTAGAATTATAAGTTTGCTTATGTGTTACCCTCCGGGATGACCACTTGGAGAAAACACCCCTAAGTAAGTCTTATGTGCTTACTGAATATGACTTAATCTATGTGTTACCTTCCGGGATAATGACTTAGTTGAAACGCCTCTAGACGAAAGTTCATCTGCTTTGATTAATGCTCATTTCCATCCATTCATACATGATTTCATCTAATTTCTTAAACAAATAAATCTTAGTTTAATGTGGTGGGTGAAATCCATATGGTTTGATCCGTTCCTAGACATGACCGTGAGACGGGATTAGGTAGAGCTGTAACTTCTAAGTGTGAGTCACATAGGTTGATTGATAAATGTGTAAAATGGAATTAGAATACATTACGGGGGCTTAATGGTTGGTGCGTGGGTTTAGTCACACAGAAATACTAATTTTTTCTTTTTAACACGTGAGTATGTTTTGCTAATTGGTAATTATGAATGTTAAGTTAGATCTTAGTTATGATTCCATTGCAGACTTTTTCGAGGACGAAAAAAGGTTAAGTGTGGGGATGTTTGATGTAGTGTGAAGCACACATCTTTATTCATATGGTTTTCATGTGTTTTGATCAGTTTTATCTTTGTTTCGAGTCGTTTTTGTATACTATTGAGTATTTGTCTTGTCTACAGGTGCTCGTGAAGAATACAAGTGAATATCCGAAGAAACCGAGCACGAGAATGAAGACCAAAGTTTAAAAGTGAAAAATTGTGAAATTTAAGTCCTCGCGGTACGTGAAGACTCAGCCCCAAGTTCTAGCGGTACGCGAGGAAAAGGAAATTCGGCCGCGTCTATATTGTCCTTCGCGGTACGCGAAGGACCAGGACCAATCTCTCGTGGTACGCGAGAGGCTTATAATTTCGTAAAAATCCCTAATTTCAATATTTAATGTTTTGGACAGCCATTCTTGGAGGGGTTCGACATTCCAGCCGTCTAGAGAGGCCAGAGGCAATTTTGGGGCTAGAGAAGGCAATTGAAGTTCAAGATTTGAGCTTTCGAATCCGGGTTCGTTAGATTTAGCGTCTTCGGTTTCAAGTTTTGATTTTTATCATTGATTGTTTGCGTTTAAACCATGTTCTTGTTTGATACTTCTGTTCTAGTTGTTTTAAGCATGATCTTAGGCTAAAACCTTAATACTGCTTAGGTCACATGATGATTTCTTGTAAAAGTTTATTACTTTTGTCGGTTTTTGGATCTAATGTATGGATTAATGATTTTGTAGAAAATCTTAGTATAATAATTGTGATGTATATGCATGCTTAGATCTGACGTATGTTTGATTATGATTCCGTATGTCAATTGTGGATGTCTTCCAATTTGATTTGCGTATCTAGATCATAGACTTTAGCGTTTGTGGTTGTTTGTGTGGTTTGCTAGAAGTAGTAACCATAGGAGTTGTGATTGAGTATATGTTAGATCTGAGAGTGATTAGGGTACATTGTCATTGTTGGAGAGACCGAAAGGTAATCCACTATCTGTTGAGTTATTACATCTTTAGGTTCCTTAGTTGGTGACACCCTGAGAGTGATTAGGGATCCACTAGGTAGTCTAGAGTTGTTTCCTTAGAAACCCAGATCCATCTTAGTTTCCAAGACCGGTAGAAGTTGTGCTTTGCAAGTAGGATTCCAACCTAGGTGGTATTCTTCCCATATCTGACATTTCCTTAGTTCTTTGCCTTGATAGCTAGAGTCGTTCTTAGTTTTCTGCATTATTAGCCCTAATCAGTAGTGTATTAACCCCCCCCCCCAATCATCAATCTTTAGTCCGAGTCAGAGTCTAGTATAGTTATAGTAGTGTCTCTAGGGTTCGATAACTCGGTTTACCATTAAGCTGTGCTACACTCGATAGGTCCACTTGCCTGTCAGTGCGGTTTAGTTGAAGGTACTCCATTTATTACTTAGGAAGCTAGGTTAGGTTTTGTTAGTTTTTATATAGACCGTGGGCGACATCAAAACCCTAAGCTGACAGTGTAGTTATTGAAGCTCTAATTGACTCCTCATCAAGTTACTTTTGGTCTTTAATGTCATAGATGTTATGAGTTCTGTTAATCTTGTGATTAATTAGTCTTATTTAATATGTGATTAGTCATATAATATATGTGATTAATTAGTCTTAATAAGCAGCTGGTTTGAACTAACCTTCATGATGTCATTAGTCTTCTTCAAATTGATGTTAATCATGAGTTATGTTAATCGGTTTTTGAATTTGGGTTTCCCAATTGATGTTGGTATATATATATATATATATATATATATATATATATATATATATATATATATATATATATATATATTGAATGGCCCCTTGATGTTAATCTCATAATATTGTGATTAATTAGTATTAATCTCGATGCAGTTCTTGCAATTGAGATGGATAAGTCTTGGATGTTAACCGACAGAACCAAAAAACCATATTTGGCTGGAGTTGAGGCATTTGTAGATTATGCAATTCGTAATTTGAAGATGGACTGTCACACCCTGAAATTCCACAGCGGGTTACCCGCGGGTTGTGACTGTCAAGGATCATCAGTCCCGGTCATTTCGAACGACCTCTAAATGGTTTTCGAAAAGACATCCCGTTTGAACATCATACACAAAAATTAAGTAATACAGAGTTTGAAAATGCGGAATGTAAAGTGCGGAAGCAATAATAATGTAGCAAAATACAGAAGCATAACAAATTAGGTTCCCATAAACCTAGCTTCTAATGAAAACATGATATGCGACTCCAGACATGCAGTCCTAGTCCGTGCGTGAATGCTTAGCGACCTGAGATAAACATGCTTAAAGTGTCAACACAAGGTTGGTGAGTTCACAGGTTTAAGTAACAGAAACAGAAATGAAAACAGTGTAACAGTACGCATGTATACTATTGATTCGATTGTTGATCAGACAATAAACATTAACTATATAAGCAACACCGAAACCGAAGCTCAACGAAGGAATGCAGAAACTAGCATTTTGCCTCTTACATGCCCAGCACGCAATGGATTAGGTCAATTATGCACCCGTTTGACTCCCAGTCAGAGTTAGCGCGACTAACCCGGGTGGGGGTTGTTAAACCCAATAGTACTATTCATGAATCACCTCGCTTTGTGTAATAATTAACGGTTCGAATATGAGAGGACTTTATGTGCGGGAAATGCACCCACTTATATAAATTAAAGCGAAATCAAAGTAATTGTCATACGACTAAGTAAGAAAATGGTTTAGCATGTATCTCCCCCAAATGGAAAAGTAAGTAAAATGGGGCCGTGAAAACTCACCTGGAAATGCGGTGAATGGGAAATGAAAGCAACAAGAGAAATCGAGTAACTCCGGGTAACTGACCTAACCGAGCCCTAAGAATTAATAAGGCCATAAGGTTTATGAAAGTAAACATGGTTTATGTAACCACATTCATCCAAACGACTCAACGTTGAAAGGTTACATTGACGTTTTGAAAAAGGTTTGACCAAAGTTGACCGAGGGTTGACCAAGGTTTGACCAAAGTTGACCGAGGTTTGACCAAGGTTTAACCAACTTTGACCAAGGTTTGACCAACTTTGACCAAGTTTGACTAATGTTGACCAATGTTGACTAATGTTGACTAATGTTGACTAATGTTGACCAATGTTGACTCATGTTGAAGTCATGCATAAACAACACACAAGTAACATATAAGTTGTAAACATGTAACACATAAGCATCATACAAGTTGTACATGTGTAACACCTAAGTAGCACATAAGTTATACATGTGTGACACATAAGGAACATACAAGTTGTACCTAAGTAATGTAAGTAATACCTTGTGACATAACATGCTTGTTTCAACTAGTTGCATAAGAAATTAACATGTGACAAGTAACATAACATTTGCACATCTTTATGGCACATTTCATGTATGTCAACTATTCCTACACCTAACTCATGTCATCATATTAATAACCTATTAGTATCATTTCAACACTTTTAAACAAGTAGCATAACATGTCATAGAAATCCCATAACTCTTATCATAACAAAGTTTCCATTTTTGACAATTAGGGTTTTAGTGTACTTTAAGTGTAATGGCTCAACTAAACAAGTTACACATGAATTTATACTAGTGACATACCATAAACATGATTCTACACACAAACTTTCTATTCTAAGCAAAGTTGAAGTTCACAAATTAATAAAGTTTCCTTATTTAGCAAGGTTCACCAAAACACGTCATAACACAACTCCAAATTACATATTCATGCACAAGTCATCTATTCATATGATAATGAAGCTATATAATCCATTTTAAACATTTATAACCTACACATACAAAATATGAACAAATAAAGTTTCCTTTTTAGGAAAGTGGTCCAAACGACCCTATTGCACATGTGTAACCTCAAATAACTCTTTTTACTACTTTAATATACATTATAGAACAATAATATCAAGTTTTTATCCATGAGAAACTCATAACACAAAATATGAAAAATTAAAGTTTCCTTATATAGTAAGTGGTCCATAACCGAGTGAAAAAACGATATTTCAACCAAAAAAATTATATTTCCTATCTATTCTACTATTATGTGTACCATTTAAACCAACAAACATATCATACATCAAGTTTTGCAAAAATGCATCCAACAAAGTTTCTATAAATAGAAACGAGCAAATATCAACCTAAACAAGTATTTCAAAACATAAAATGTGCATATGTGCATCAACAACATCATTTTATGAAATCTTTTGATGAAAACAAGTATTATAACACTTTTGAACATCAAAAATCGTTTGGATGATGGTTTTCCCATTTTGGCCGAAAATAATAAGAAATATATGGAGGGATGGTTACCTAATTCAAGTATGATGATGAAATGGAGGTGTTGATGCTTTGAATCACCTTGAATCCACTTGAAATCACCTTGGAATGGCTTGGATTGCTTGGATGATTTTTGAAGATGGTGGTGGCTAGGGGAGAGGGTGCGGCCGAGAGAAAGAGAGGGAGGAGGGGAGAGTGGCTTTAGGGTTAGGGTAATCAAATGAGGGATAAATGGGTTTAAGGGAGTTTTAGTGTAAATGGTATTGGGCTTTAGTAATCTTTTAAGGCTTTTTAATAGCTAATGGGCTCTTAATTGATTTAGTTAACTTAAAAACTGAATTATTTAGCCCATAATGTAAATCAAAAATCATTTTTATAAATCCCCAAATTAATGTTGTTGGCACATATCGCGTATTCGCTTAAGAAGCGTTAAAATAAAAGATGCTCAATAAATTCCGGAAAAATTCACATAAGCATAAAATATTAAATCACAGTATTACATATAATTTATACACACCAAATATATGTCTAAATATTATTTCCAATATTCATTAATGTTCGTGTGACAGGACGCGTGTGTGACCCGGTAATCCGCCCGATTACCGATGCATGAAATGAAATGAAACGAATGGACTTGTTATATGATATATGTACTTAATTACTCTATAATTAAGTATGATGCAAGTGTAATCACATGAATTCAGGTAATAGTCGGGTATGGATATTAACCTGAATTTGCCGGGTGTCACATACTCCCCTTGTTAAAAGGAATTTCGTCCCGAAATTCAGTTCGCGTCACTGGTAGGCGGTGTATTTTTTTGAACAAGTGAGGGTATTTACGCTTGAATTGATCCTCGCGCTCCCAAGTGAACTCTGGTCCACGTCTAGAATTCCAACGAACCTTAACTATGGGGATGCGGCTTTGTTTTAACTGTTTGACCTCGCGGTCCATGATCTCGACTGGTTCTTCGACGAAGTGAAGCTGATCGTCTATTTGAATCTCCTCCAATGGTATGACTAGTGTCTCGTCTGACAAGCACTTCTTCAGATTCGACACGTGAAACACGTCATGAACGCCACTGAGGGTTTCTGGTAGGTTGAGTTTGTAAGCAACAGGACCAATCCTTTTCAGAATCTCGAAAGGTCCAATGTAACGAGGATTAAGCTTTCCACGCTTGCCGAAACGTATCACTCCTTTCCATGGCGAGACTTTCAATAGTACCTTGTCTCCCACTTGAAATTCTAATGGTTTGCGTCTCACGTCAGCGTAACTCTTTTGACGATCACGCGCGGCCTTGATACGTTCGTGTATCTGTACAATCTTCTCTGTAGTTTCATGAATAACTTCTGGACCTGTGAGTTGGCTATCTCCCACTTCTGTCAAGCAAATCGGCGATCTACACTTTCTTCCGTAAAGTGCTTCGAATGGTGCGGCCTTAATGCTAGTGTGGTAGCTGTTGTTGTATGAAAATTCGACCAACGGTAGATGGGCATCCCATCCGTTCCCGAAGTCAACCACACAAGCTCTGAGCATGTCCTCCAGGGTCTGGATGGTCCTTTCACTTTGACCGTCCGTCTGGGGGTGGTATGCAGTACTCATATCTAGCCGAGTACCCAAGGCTTTCTGTAAGGATTGCCAGAATCGGGATGTGAATCGACTATCCCTATCTGAAATGATGGAGATTGGCACTCCATGTCTTGTGACTACTTCCTTTAAGTAAGTTCTGGTTAGTTTCTCCATCTTGTCCGTTTCTTTAATGGGAAGGAAGTGCGCAGATTTGGTTAGTCTGTCGACAATTACCCAGATTGTATCACAGCCATTAGAGGCCCTGGGCAATTTCGTGATGAAGTCCATTGAAATTTGTTCCCACTTCCACTGTGGGATCTCTGGTTGTTGGAGTAACCCTGATGGCTTCTGATACTCTACCTTGACCTTAGCACAGGTCAAGCATTTACTGACGTAGGTAGCAATTTCGGCTTTCATGTTAGGCCACCAATAATGTTCCTTGAGGTCATGGTACATCTTGTCAGCACCGGGGTGGATCGAGTACCTGGACTTGTGTGCCTCGTCCATCACCAGATCCCTTAGATCCCCAAAACTTGGTACCCAAATCCGATCCATGAAATAACGGATGTCATCGGATTTGACCTCAAATTGCTTGTCCATACCACGTAGGGACTCATGGCATAGGTTTACCTCCTTGATTGCTTCGAGTTGGGCGTCGCGGATTTACATGGGTAAGTTCGTGTGGATGGTCAACTGTAACGCCCACACTCGTCGCGGTTTGGGTTGATCCTTCCTGCTCAAGGCATCAGCCACGACGTTTGCCTTTCCAGGATGGTAACGGATAGCGCAGTCGTAGTCGTTTAGCAGTTCGACCCATCGACGTTGCCTCATGTTAAGTTCTTTCTGATCGAAGATGTGTTGAAGGCTTTTATGATCGGTGAAAATTGTGCACTTCGTGCCATACAAGTAGTGCCTCCAGATCTTGAGTGCAAATACTACCGCTCCCAGCTCCAAATCGTGGGTAGTGTAGTTTTTCTCGTGCACTTTCAGTTGTCGAGAAGCATAGGCTATGACCTTCTCCCTTTGCATTAACACGCACCCGAGCCCTTGATGTGACGCATCGCAGTACACAACGAAATCGTTTGTTCCTTCTGGTAACGATAGGATCGGCGCGCTGCAAAGTTTCCGTTTGAGTAATTGAAAAGCAGTTTCTGCCTTGTCATTCCATTCGTATTTCTTATCCTTGTGTGTCAGTGTGGTGAGAGGTTGGGCTATCTTAGAGAAATTTTCGATGAATCGTCGATAGTAGCCCGCAAGGCCTAAGAACTGTCGTACCTCAGTCGGAGTCTTAGGTGCTTCCCAATTCTTAATCGCCTCGATTTTGGATGGGTCAACATGTATGCCTTTCTCGTTGACCACGTGTCCAAGGAACTGTACTTCGCGAATCCAGAAGTCGCATTTCGAGAACTTGGCGTACAGTTTCTCGACTTTCAGCAATTCCATAATTAACTTCAAATGCTCGGCATGTTCCTCTTTGTTCTGTGAGTATATCAGGATATCGTCTATGAACACAATCACAAACTTGTCCAAGTAGGGCTTGCACACTCGGTTCATGAGGTCCATGAATACCGCCGGTGCATTGGTTAACCCAAATGGCATGACCATGAACTCGTAGTGACCGTAACGAGTTCGGAAGGCGGTCTTTGGAATGTCGTCTCCCTGAATCCTTAGCTGATGGTATCCCGACCGCAGATCGATCTTTGAGTAATAGCTCGACCCTTGTAATTGATCGAACAGGTCATCGATCCTTGGTAGTGGATATCGGTTCTTGATAGTTACCTTGTTCAGTTCTCTGTAGTCGATACACATACGGAACGATCCGTCTTTCTTCTTAACGAACAAGACTGGTGCTCCCCAAGGCGAGAAGCTTGGTCTGATGAAGCCTTTGTCTAGCAGTTCCTGTAATTGGTTAGACAATTCCTGCATTTCCGATGGCGCCAGTCGGTAAGGTGACCTTGCTATCGGAGCAGCTCCGGGTGTGAGATCAATCCGAAACTCGACTTGTCGCTGCGGTGGAAGTCCGGGCAAATCGTCGGGAAATACTTCCGGATAGTCTCGGACAATCGGTATGTCTTTGATCTTCCTTTCTCCTTCTTTCTTTTCCGTCACGTGTGCTAGGATCGCGTGATAGCCCTTCCGCAAGTACTTTCGGGCTTTCATGCAGGTAATGATCCTTAACGTGGCACCACTCTGTTCTCCTTGAATGGTCAGTGTTTCTCCGTCCGACAGTGGAATGCGGACTATCTTCTCGTGACAGACGATTTCGGCTCGGTTCTTGGACAACCAGTCCATACCGACTACTATGTCGAAGCTTCCCAACGTTACTGGCAATAGGTCTATAGTGAAAGGATGATCGGCTAGTGTTAAGACACAACCTGGAATTACTTGTTCTGTCTCTATTAGCTTACCATCTGCTAGCTCTACCGTGTATAAGTAATCTAAGGCGATGGGAGTAATCCCAAGTAATGAGCTAAACTCAGTGGATACAAAACTCTTATCGGCACCCGTGTCAAATAAGATAGAAGCATAGCAGTTGTTTTCGAGAAACGTACCAGTAACAATGTTGGGATCCTGCCTAGCCTCGCCGGCTCCAATGACAAATGCTCTGCCCCGAGTGTTTGTATTTCCAGGTTTCCGGTTCTTTGGGCAGTCTCTGCGGAAATGTCCGGGATCACCGCACCCGAAACATCCGCGGTTTCCCCCGCCAGCCGGGGCTTGTTCAACTGATCGGCAGCTCTGGGCAGTGTGTCCAAAACGTTTACACTTCTGGCACCGAGAATCTTCACAAGTACCATTGTGGTGAAACTGGCACTTGTTGCACTTAGGTAGGGTTCCAGTGTATGTCCCTCTTGGCCTTTTATCCGGTTGGTTAGCCACAAACACCCGGGCCGGTTCCTGCTTCTTCTGGTTACTAGGCACATAGGACTTGGCAGGGGCATTTTCCCACTTTCTCTTGTTGTCAAAGGTTTTCACAAAACTTTCTTTCTTGTTGAACAGTCCCTGACGGACTGCCTGATCCGTGAGATTATGAGCCAGCCTCACTGTGTTGTGGATAATTGTGGGTTCTGCAGAAGTAACCATGCTTTGTATTTGAGGTGCCAAACCCCAAATGTACCGCTCAATTCGTTTGTACTCCGGTGTAATCATGTGCGGTAGTAGTCTTGCTAAATCGTGGAATCTTGCGGTATATCCCGCGATGTCAGCACCCTCCATCCTTAGGTTCCAAAACTCCTGTTCCAACTTTTGGAGTTCGTTACGAGGACAGTACTCCTCTTTCAAGTCGCACCTTTTCTGGACGTTCTATATGCTTTACCGGTAGACCTGGGCCGTAAGCCTTTTCCTCCGCGGCCTCGATCCGGTCTCGTACTATCAGTAGTGCCTGGTCTGTCAGTGCCAACTCATCCTGGAGGGATGATATGTCAGCGTCATGTAACCTGCTGCGCGTCGCAAGTATCGGTAGTACCTCCCGGGTAGGCCGGAGCCAATAGGGTGGTGGATAGGATGGTCCAGTTGACTCTCCCGTAAATGAAGTGTCCGATGATGCAATCCGTGCCTTTTTGGCCGATGGTCTAGCAATGTCAGGGGAGTGGGCTGGTCGCTTTCCTCTGCGAATTTTCTTCTTCCGAGCTGTGAGTTTGGTCTTCGCTCCCACCGGTGCAAGTAATGGTGATGGCGGCGTCGGGTCCGCCAGACGAGGTGGTGAAGGTAGTATGGAGCCGTCGTCGGACGACGAGTCCCCGTGTAGTACGGAGTAGGGCACCGTCTCGCCCGTGTCGCTCCCCTCGCCGGCGTCTCCATTGCCTCCTGGGGCTGGTGCGCCATCTGCCTCCCCCTCTAACTCCTCCTCAGGATCCTCCTCGGGATCCTCTTCAGAATCCAACTCTACAAGATCCACTGAGTCATGTGTCTGCTCCTCATCCGTGGATGAGTGGGGTGATGAAGGTGGGGTGAGTGGCTCCACTGATGATGATGGGGTAGCCGGTGTGTACTCCTCAGAGTCCGAGATCACAATGGGGTCCGATGAGGTCGACATCCTGTAACAAGTCAATATCCAGTAATCCATTGTATTCGTGTATGAAAATGCATGTATGATGTGATGTGAACTATGTGAGCCTACAATTATAGTCTAAGTATACTAAATGCAACTTAGTTCTCTATAACCAGGGCTCTGATACCAATCTGTCACACCCTGAAATTCCACAGCGGGTTACCCGCGGGTTGTGACTGTCAAGGATCATCAGTCCCGGTCATTTCGAACGACCTCTAAATGGTTTTCGAAAAGACATCCCGTTTGAACATCATACACAAAAATTAAGTAATACAGAGTTTGAAAATGCGGAATGTAAAGTGCGGAAGCAATAATAATGTAGCAAAATACAGAAGCATAACAAATTAGGTTCCCATAAACCTAGCTTCTAATGAAAACATGATATGCGACTCCAGACATGCAGTCCTAGTCCGTGCGTGAATGCTTAGCGACCTGAGATAAACATGCTTAAAGTGTCAACACAAGGTTGGTGAGTTCACAGGTTTAAGTAACAGAAACAGAAATGAAAACAGTGTAACAGTACGCATGTATACTATTGATTCGATTGTTGATCAGACAATAAACATTAACTATATAAGCAACACCGAAACCGAAGCTCAACGAAGGAATGCAGAAACTAGCATTTTGCCTCTTACATGCCCAGCACGCAATGTATTAGGTCAATTATGCACCCGTTTGACTCCCAGTCAGAGTTAGCGCGACTAACCCGGGTGGGGGTTGTTAAACCCAATAGTACTATTCATGAATCACCTCGCTTTGTGTAATAATTAACGGTTCGTATATGAGAGGACTTTATGTGCGGGAAATGCACCCACTTATATAAATTAAAGCGAAATCAAAGTAATTGTCATACGACTAAGTAAGAAAATGGTTTAGCATGTATCTCCCCCAAATGGAAAAGTAAGTAAAATGGGGCCGTGAAAACTCACCTGGAAATGCGGTGAATGGGAAATGAAAGCAACAAGAGAAATCGAGTAACTCCGGGTAACCGACCTAACCGAGCCCTAAGAATTAATAAGGCCATAAGGTTTATGAAAGTAAACATGGTTTATGTAACCACATTCATCCAAACGACTCAACGTTGAAAGGTTACATTGACGTTTTGAAAAAGGTTTGACCAAAGTTGACCGAGGGTTGACCAAGGTTTGACCAAAGTTGACCGAGGTTTGACCAAGGTTTAACCAACTTTGACCAAGGTTTGACCAACTTTGACCAAGTTTGACTAATGTTGACCAATGTTGACTAATGTTGACTAATGTTGACTAATGTTGACCAATGTTGACTCATGTTGAAGTCATGCATAAACAACACACAAGTAACATATAAGTTGTAAACATGTAACACATAAGCATCATACAAGTTGTACATGTGTAACACCTAAGTAGCACATAAGTTATACATGTGTGACACATAAGGAACATACAAGTTGTACCTAAGTAATGTAAGTAATACCTTGTGACATAACATGCTTGTTTCAACTAGTTGCATAAGAAATTAACATGTGACAAGTAACATAACATTTGCACATCTTTATGGCACATTTCATGTATGTCAACTATTCCTACACCTAACTCATGTCATCATATTAATAACCTATTAGTATCATTTCAACACTTTTAAACAAGTAGCATAACATGTCATAGAAATCCCATAACTCTTATCATAACAAAGTTTCCATTTTTGACAATTAGGGTTTTAGTGTACTTTAAGTGTAATGGCTCAACTAAACAAGTTACACATGAATTTATACTAGTGACATACCATAAACATGATTCTACACACAAACTTTCTATTCTAAGCAAAGTTGAAGTTCACAAATTAATAAAGTTTCCTTATTTAGCAAGGTTCACCAAAACACGTCATAACACAACTCCAAATTACATATTCATGCACAAGTCATCTATTCATATGATAATGAAGCTATATAATCCATTTTAAACATTTATAACCTACACATACAAAATATGAACAAATAAAGTTTCCTTTTTAGGAAAGTGGTCCAAACGACCCTATTGCACATGTGTAACCTCAAATAACTCTTTTTACTACTTTAATATACATTATAGAACAATAATATCAAGTTTTTATCCATGAGAAACTCATAACACAAAATATGAAAAATTAAAGTTTCCTTATATAGTAAGTGGTCCATAACCGAGTGAAAAAACGATATTTCAACCAAAAAAATTATATTTCCTATCTATTCTACTATTATGTGTACCATTTAAACCAACAAACATATCATACATCAAGTTTTGCAAAAATGCATCCAACAAAGTTTCTATAAATAGAAACGAGCAAATATCAACCTAAACAAGTATTTCAAAACATAAAATGTGCATATGTGCATCAACAACATCATTTTATGAAATCTTTTGATGAAAACAAGTATTATAACACTTTTGAACATCAAAAATCGTTTGGATGATGGTTTTCCCATTTTGGCCGAAAATAATAAGAAATATATGGAGGGATGGTTACCTAATTCAAGTATGATGATGAAATGGAGGTGTTGATGCTTTGAATCACCTTGAATCCACTTGAAATCACCTTGGAATGGCTTGGATTGCTTGGATGATTTTTGAAGATGGTGGTGGCTAGGGGAGAGGGTGCGGCCGAGAGAAAGAGAGGGAGGAGGGGAGAGTGGCTTTAGGGTTAGGGTAATCAAATGAGGGATAAATGGGTTTAAGGGAGTTTTAGTGTAAATGGTATTGGGCTTTAGTAATCTTTTAAGGCTTTTTAATAGCTAATGGGCTCTTAATTGATTTAGTTAACTTAAAAACTGAATTATTTAGCCCATAATGTAAATCAAAAATCATTTTTATAAATCCCCAAATTAATGTTGTTGGCACATATCGCGTATTCGCTTAAGAAGCGTTAAAATAAAAGATGCTCAATAAATTCCGGAAAAATTCACATAAGCATAAAATATTAAATCACAGTATTACATATAATTTATACACACCAAATATATGTCTAAATATTATTTCCAATATTCATTAATGTTCGTGTGACAGGACGCGTGTGTGACCCGGTAATCCGCCCGATTACCGATGCATGAAATGAAATGAAACGAATGGACTTGTTATATGATATATGTACTTAATTACTCTATAATTAAGTATGATGCAAGTGTAATCACATGAATTCAGGTAATAGTCGGGTATGGATATTAACCTGAATTTGCCGGGTGTCACATGGACCCACTAAAATATGATAAACAAATAACAAAAATTCCATGTCCATGTGTGAATTCTTTAAATCACTACTCTCTTCCTGTGGACGATATAGAGCTCACTTGTTCATGAAGGGAATCGATCCAAATTATATAAGGTGGATTAAACATGGAGAAAAAGATGAGCCAGCAAAAATAGTGATTGATGATCATACGGACTTTGTTGACACCGAAATTCCAACAGATGCCTATGAAACAGTAGAAATGGTAAAATCTACAGAAGACAATTTCATAGATGACCATGAAAAGTTTCAAGAACTACTTGCAGACGCTGAGAAGCCCTGTATGAAGGATGTCCTAACTTCACAAAGTTGTCTACACTAGTTCAACTACTCAACTTGAAGAGTAAGCATGGAGTATCGGATAAGTTCTTTACTGAACTTTTAGTTTTGTTGAAAAAGATGCTACCCGAAGGTAACGAAATGGTAAACAATACATATGACGCCAAAAAGATAATGAAGGCAATGGGTTCAGGATACACAAAGATACATGCATGTATCAACGACTGCATTCTTTACACGAAGGAGTACAAGGACTTGACAGTATGTCCAACATGTGGGAAGTCAAGGTGGAAGGTGGATGAGAAGACTAAAATAATGTACGAAAATATTCATGCAAAGGTATTGTGGTACTTTCCCATTATCCATGATTTAAACGACTCTTTCAAGCGAAGAGCACAGCAAAATATTTAATATGGCATGCCACCAGTTCCAATAAACCCGGTGTTTTACGCCACCTATCTGATTCACCCGCATGGAAAGCCATAGATGACAAATTTACCGAAATTGCTAACGATAAAAGAAATCTTTGGCTTGGCATTTCCACTGACTGGGTGGACGTAAATAGAGACAATAGAAATCACAGTGTCTAGCCTGTTTTAACTGTCATTTACAACCTTCCACCTTGGTTATGTATGAAAAGAAAGTTCATCATGCTTTCGTTATTAATATCAGGAGAGTCTGGAAACGATATTGATGTGTTTTTGGATCCTTTGATTGACGATCTAGAACTCTTATTTGAAAAAGGAGTTGAAACATATGACGCCTATGCACAAGAAAAGTTTACACTACGAGCAGTTGTTTTATGTACGATTAATGACTACCCTGCTCTTGGTACACTATGTGGTTGCCCTTATAGTGGATTCAATGGTTGTGTAGTGTGTCGGAAAGAAACTGACTGTGCTAGACTTCCTAACTGAGCCAAGCTGATTTATGCTAGTCACAGGAGATATCTATCACATGACCGCCGTTTTAGAAAGCAAACAAAGGCGTTCAATGGAAAACAAGAGTTGAGAACTACTGCAGTGCCTATGACAGGGGAAGAAATATTCAACGAGGTTAAATACGTTAAGAATATATGGGGAAAGGGTAAAGAATCAAAAATCCTACAAACTTCGACCGGAAATAAGAGAAAAATAAAAACGTCTTCCGGACACCAAGAACCGACCTATTGGAAGAAATTCAACATATGGTTTCGACGGATTAGGTATTGGCGAAATAATTGTGTCCAACATTGTATTGATTTCATGCATATTGAAAAGAATGTGGCTGAGAGTATTGTCGGAACGTTGCTAAATGTTCCGGGAAAGACAAAAGATGGATTGTCTGCTCGATTGGATATGGTGCATTTTGGGTTAAAACCAGAGTTGCAGGCTAAAATAGAAGGCAACAATACAATACTTCCTGCAACATGCTACACATTAACGAAAGAAGAAAAAGAAATGTTTTGTGAAACATTATACAACTTAAGGGTTGCACAAGGGTATTGTTATAACTTTTCTAGCTTGGTGAGTCATAAGGAAAGGAAGCTCGTGGGACTTAAATCACATGATTATCATATGCTTATGCAACAGTTTTTTCCCATTGCAATACGATCTATCATGCCAAAACCATAATATATGCTATAATCAGGCTTTGTTTTTTTTTTCAAGTCAATATATAGCAAAGAAATCAAGGTAGAAGAACTTGATAAGTTGCACGAAGAGCAATGTGTGACACTGTGCCTGCTCGAGAAATACTTTCCTCCATCATTTTTTGATGTTATGGTTCATTTAGCTGTGCACCTTGTTAGGGAGATAAAATTGTGTGGGCCAATATGATTTCGATGGATGTATCCCTTTGAAAGGTGTATGAAGATTATAAAAGGGCATGTGCGAAACAAAACTTATCCAGAAGGATGCATTACTGAGGAGAATATTGTACAAGAAACAATTGATTTTTTCAGTGAATACCAAAAAAGCATCAAGGCTATTGGTATTCCTGATGATAGGCATAATGATAACGATACTGAGGAGGGAAATCCTTTGCCTGCCGGTAAACCGGATCAAGTTTCTCCAGCACTCTTCTTCAAAGCACATTTCTATGTATTGCAAAATACGCCTGAAGTTCTGCCATATATCGAGTAAGTATTAGTGTGACACCCAGCATTTCAGGTCAATATCCATATCACATACTTTCACGTTCATGATTTATATTTTCCTGGTTTATTATTTTGACAAAGTATTGTCAGGGAGTCTAGCAAAGGAACACACAGTATATTTAGTAATTTTTTAGAATTACTACGAAATAAGTAATTTTAACCCGCAAGGTGCGTTTGCAGGTGATTAACAAAATTTTTATTCCCGTAAAGTCTAGTAATACATCTTAATATAAAAACATAAATATTGGTGACAAAACTATTAAAAGTGGACGCAAAAATATTTATTTCATAGTGACAAGTTGTTTTTGTGTGCATACATATATATTATAGTTAAAGTATTAACTATAACGGGTTAAATTAGTAAGAGTATTAAAAATAGTCAAGATACAAAAATATAGGGTTTTTGACATTTAAAAATTCGTACACCGAGTGTTAAATCACGGGATCACATACCGGGTATATACTATCTAAAAACCTATCAACTAAATGTTAGATTTAAACTGCAAGTTGGAACAAGACCCACCCCCCCCCCCTAACCCCCTTCTCGGCCGAGACCCACCAAGTGGGGCCACCCACTCACCAAACCACCACCTAAACCCATCTATTTCAAGATCTTGTGTCATAAAACCAATGCTCATTCAAGTGTTAGGTTATCCAAGGTCAAATCCATATAGTCTTCAACTCATGCAATGATGATGGTGTGTTAGACACTCCACCTCCCTCTCTTCTTGATATATATCAACACACATGTGCACACACACACTTTCACTCTTTCAAAATCCAAAGAACACAAGTCTAGAAAGTTAGTTAGAAGATTGGAGATTCAAGGAAGATTGGAGCTAAAAGTCGGTTTTGCTAGAGTACCAAGCATCCATCATCATCTACTAGTGAAATCTTCACCTAGCTTGACTAGTGGTGAGAACCCGACTCTAATCCTTTCTTTTCATCTTTATATTCTCGGTTAAAACATGTTGTTCACCATAAAAATCAAGGAGATCTAAAGAGTTAATGAGTTTTTATAAAAGCTTAACTTTATTAAGTTTAAAAGTTAGGGTTTTGTATAAATATATATATATATATATATATATATATATATATATATGGGCCGAAAATAATGAAGTTATATGTATAATTTGTTGATTTGATCATTTTAATGATAAGTTGTTGATTCGTGTGATGTCAAGTTTTAAAGCAAAGAGAAACTAGAATATACATACATATATATATATGGGCCGAAATATGCATGCATATATATATATATATATATATATGTTTGATTTGGTAAATGATTTCGAAATAACCAAATATATGGATACGTGAATAAGAATGTTAATTTAATATATATATGGATGTATTCTTGATGTTAGATGATTATGTTAGTAAGTTATAGATTAGAAAAAGTCTAAATTAATACTTGAGGAAAAAGTAAAATATATGTGCATATATATATATATATATATATATATATATATGTGTTCAAATTTGGTAACTTGGAATATTGTTAAGTTTGAAATAATATGTTCATATAAGGAGGTTAAACGTATATACGGGTGTATGATCATAAGTTGTAGAACTTGGAAAATAGGTAATATTGTGCATGTAAATATATATATATATATATATATATATATATATATATATATATATATATATATAAGTCATGATATATGAATGATGGAAAATTGTTAACTCAGAATGAGTTATGAAATGACTAAATAATGTAAATCATATATATATATTTTTATAACTTGTTTATATTTGATAACATGGAACGTTGACATGGGTGCATAAAGTAGAAAAATAAATAAATGATCGCATGCTATCGTGAAACATAGTTAAGCGCATGTTGAAATATGGTTATGCTTGTGTGCACATATTGATAGAAACAAATGCATGTTTAATGAAAACAAATTAAGAAATGTCGTTCGGAACAAGTAGTTGCATGTGGACGTGTTAACTTGGTTTATGTGCACATAGGATAATGGACATGCGTAGAACGTACTTGAACGATATTTGTTATATTATATAATTATTGGTAGGAAATAATTATATGGTTATACGTGGACTATAATATGAATATATTATAAGATGATGCAAAAATAATATTTATTTTTGATAAACGTAACAAGTCACCAATATGGAAATATAATATTTTCTCGGAAAATAAGTAAGCGTCTAGACTGGAATAATAATCACCAACGAGTCGTCACGATAAAACAATTTTGTTAATTAAAGACGTACTTAACGGGATTCGTTAAGTCGGGTGAACAACTTACGTTTAAGACGGTTAGTCTTAACACGTAAGGTATCCTTGTGTACTTAGGGTACGGATAAGCGGGGTTTACGGTTATTCAAGTTTTTTCTAGCATTATGTCAAGGTGAGTTTCACGGCCCCCTTTTAACTCTTTACTGTTTTATAAACATCGGGGGAGAAACATACTTAACTAATTATGTTTTGGAAAAAACATGGATACTCTGGTTTAACTCCTTGTGAGTTGCACTGTCCCCTTTTTCTAAGTGTTGAAAAGGTTTTGTGGAAGAAATATACTTGTAAACTATTTTCAATGAATGAACAAAGACCAAATCATTATATGTGCATTGAGGGAACAATTATAGAGCTCATAAAGTACCCTGGAACAAACATATTTAGTAATCATTAGCTATGGTCTTAGCCTGGGATTATGTGGATAGTACTATTGGGGGTGACGCCCCCGTTCATGGTTAGTCGCACTAACCAGGGGTCCGTATGGCCAAATGACAGCATATCATCTTATTCTCGTGGTATAGCGAGGGAGGGGCATTCATTGTCATGGTTTGGTTACGGTCTCATGCAATTACATATTATTTGTATTCCTTGCAAGCTTACAAATGGGGTCAATCGGTCAGGAAATGTTCAATTCATTGGTTATATATATGTACTATTTGATCGGAAAAGTTATTCATTTAAACGTTTATAAACGTTGGAACTACAAGAATATTTGATCAAAACATGTGAAATCACCAACCTCGTGTTGACACTTTTTAGGTATTTTTTCAGGAAATTGAACGACGTCGCAATGGTTAGCAATGTAGGATTACTTGCATGCATGAACGGATACGGCTTTTTGGGGGATTTCCCTTGTATAACTCATCGTTATGGGTCATACTTGTGAAATCTTAATCTTTTGTAAACTCAAATAGATATTTTGGGATGTAAAACTTTAAACTTGATTTTGTATCCAATCATTATGTATGTGTTTGCGGTAATCATATGCTTTTGGAAACTAATGAACGTTACACCTCGCGTTTCCGCCTAGGCGGGGTGTGACAGAACTTGGTATCAGAGCCAGCTTTTTTATAGCGAACTGGGAGTCTAAAACTGAGCTTAGTCTATAATTTAAATGACTCATTAAAACGTTTTCATTGCATAAGCACCGCATAACCGTTCATCATGTCATATGGAGATTGTAGTCACCTCATGTCACACACTAACCCCCACCCTAACTTCAGTCCTCCATTCGAGACGACCAAGCACTGCTTAGATACCACAATAGTTCACGAGATGGCAGCATCTTCAGCCGTACCTACATCCAGAGGACCTAGGGTGTGCATGTCCGATTGGGATTGGTTGATCCGAGCTATTCGGATGTGGAGGGTAGAGGAGGATCTTCCGACGACATGCGACCCCACTGGGCTATCCTGCTTATCACAACCCGTACCACTCACAGGGGAGTGCGTGGAGTGCTCTATTCTCAAACTGGTGACCAGAAGCTATACTCATGGGGACAAGATCGGCTATGTGGAGACTGACGTAGGAAATCTTCAGGAATACATGGCGTGTATACAACAACTGAAGCTGCACGTTCTGGGAGTGATGGAGGATCAGGAGCTGTACGACCAGTCCCTTGAGCAAGCAGCTAACCATCTGGTGGAGGTCGAAAGGAGAATAGCTGAGATGGAGTCGAGGACCACTGCTGTCGAGCAGAGAGTGGAGGCTGCTGGGGAGAGAGCGGAGGCAGCCGAGCAGAGGGCGACTGAGGCGGAGCTCTGGGCCACCCTAGCTGAGGCACATGTAGAGGCTAAGATCACTGCAGCTGCTGCCCCACCGAGGGTACCTTCCTACTTCTAGACCATTTACGGGTGGGTTGTGCCCGTAACACATTATGTAGTTTGAAACTTTGGTACTGATGTGCTCATATGAACCCATCTATTTTGTATCCTTGTCTTTTGGAACAATGTACTATGTATGTTTTAACTATTTATGTGTTGGTTTATGTTGTGATGATGGTTGTTTACGTTTGATGTGTTGTATCCTTTATGTCATGTTATATCATTATTATTATATAATGTTGTTTCTTTTTAAATATTATGTTAGAAAAAACACCATGGCACCTAAGAGAAGGATGCCCCGTGACATCACTGGTGATAACAACGAGACGATTTCCCCAAACGTGGAGCAACTCATATCACAGCGGGTAGCTGCCGCCCTGGAACAGTATGAAGCCAATCGATATAGTGGCAGAGGGAATGGCAGCGGTACCGGTGGAGGAGGTGCAGGAGGTAGCGGCACAACCAGAGGTTCTGGAGGTAATAGAATAAATAATCACAGCCGTAACACATAGTCATGATCCAAATTAATAACGCTGTTAAAATAAGTGACTTGTGATCCTACAGATGCTTTGAACATGAAGTGCACCTATAAGGCCTTCCTATCCTGCAACCCTCGCAACTTCAATGGCACCGAGGGTGCAGTAGGCCTGATGAGGTGGATAGAAAAGATGGAATCGGTGATTGATATCAGTGAGTGCACCGCTGATTTCAGGGTGAAGTATTCTACTTACACGCTCACCGATAAAGCTTTAACATGGTGGAATTCACAAGTAAAGACCTTGGGAAGGCAGACAACATATCAGTTATCATGGCAAGATCTAAAAAACATGATGATCGAGGAATACTGTCCTCGAAACGAGTTACAAAAGATCGAGACAGAGATGTGGAATCTATAGATGATCAGAGATGATGTGCCGGGGTACACCAATCGTTTTAATGAATTGGCAATTCTGGTACCCACATGGTCATGCCAGAGCATAAGCGTGTGGAAAGGTATTTATGGGCCTTGCGCCTCAAATTCGCAGCATGGTAACTTCATCAAATCTGATAGACGCCAAGAGTGCTATAACTTTAGCATTCAAGTTAAGAGATGATGATGTGCACAATGGATTGTTTGGGAAGAAGGAGAATGAGGTAGGTAAATCTGGGGAGAAAAGGAAATGGATGGGGAATCCGAGTAACAAATTTGGGAAGCAAAGATTTAAGAAGCAGGAAACGGTAAAGGCTTTTGTAGCCAACACTGTGGAAAGGAAGCAGTATGATAGGGGCCTATCGAGGTGTAACAAGTGTAGATATCACCATGGGGGTGGGTGCATCAAGTGTGGGAAATGTAGTCGGTTTGGACACACCACACAGAACTGTAGAGTCAACACCAACCCCGCGGGCAAAGCAAAGCAAGGATGTTTCAAGTGTGGTGAATCTGGGGCACTTCAAGAAAGACCGTCTCAAGTGGAAGAAACAGAACAACGCTCAGGCACCGGGGAGGGCATTTGTGATGGGTGCAGGGGACGCACGCCAGGGCCCAAATATTGTCACTGGTACGTTCCCAATAAATAATCACTATGCCTCTATACTTTTTTATTCGGGTGTGGATATGAGCTTTGTGTCAAATGATTTTAAATCTTTGCTCGGTATTAAGGCCAACAAACTAGAGCAAATATATACAATTGAATTAGCAAAAGGGAAATTAATAGAAACCTGAGAGGTCATTAAGGGTTGTACTTTATGTCTAGAAAACCATACATTTAGTATATACCTTCTACCTATTAATCTGGGAAGTTTTGATGTTGTTATTGGCATGGATTGGTTATCGAAGAATCATGCCGAGATCGTGTGCTTCGAAAAGATTGTACGTGTCCCACTACCAAGGGGAGAAATTCTTTCAATTCAAGGCGAAAGGTGTAGAACGATGTTGAAGACGATAAACTGCATGAAAGCTCATAAGTATCTACGTAAGGGTTATTGCGCATTCCTGGCCCATTCCATCGAGAAGAAACCCAAGGATCGTCGACTTGAAGACATACCGATCGTTAGGGATTACCCCGAGGTATTTCCCGAAGACTTACCTGGTTTACCGCCACCAAGACAAGTCGAGTTCCTGATCAAACTAGTACCAGGAGCCGCACCAGTTGCACGATCGCCGTACCGTCTAGCACCATCTGAGATGCAAGAGTTATCAAGTCAACTGCAAGAATTACTTGATAAAGGCTTCATAAGACCGAGTTTCTCACCCTGGGGAACGCCGGTCTTGTTTGTAAATAAAAAGGATGGAACCTTTAGGATATGTATTGATTACCGAGAGTTGAACAAAACACCCCAGTCAAAGCTGTCGTCCTGTTGGGCTACCAGTGCATTGGACGTTCCACCTTGGCTTTGATTGTGGTGGTTTGGATTGTTGTGGCCATGGCTATTTCCTTGGCTGGGTTGGGTAAAACTAGAGGCAGGTGCTCTGTCTTTCTGACACTCACGAGCAAAGTGTCCAAAGTTCAGACACTTGTAGCATTTGGCCTTGGATTTGTCAAACCCAACCTTGGCATTAGGATGCCCGCCAATAAACTTTCTTCCTATTCTGTTCAGGAAACGCTTGGCTCTCCTCAATAGCATGGCCATATTCCTTTGAATATCCATGTCCTCCATGTCATCAAGATCCACTTGATTAAAATCTTCTTCAAACGTCTCTGGACCAGTAAGCTTGCCACCTATGAAATTTTCATATGCAAGCATACAAGATGAGAATAGTGCTAAATGATCTTCAGCTATTCTGGCTATAGCTGAGTTGTTAGATGAAGACGTAGCAGGAGGATTTCTTGAGGTATTTTGATGATGAGACCCCAACCCTGATCCTGAAGCATATCAAGCATGACCACCACAACCAGTTGAGTGGTCTTCTTCAGTAGGGTTTCCAGTGAAGAGGGAAATTCCAGAGCCCGATGACTTAGATGTAGAAGTCGTCCCATGATACATAGAATGGTCTTGTATCTGGGGTCTTCCAGAGCTCTCCTTTCTTCTTAGGTTCATGTCATGAGCTTGAACCTTTCCTATTGCCTCCTCTACTGTCAACTCATAGAATTTAGGATTTTCCCTCATCAGGGTTGTGTACATCTCAAATTTGGGTGGTAAAGCATCCAAAAACTTTTCCACCATCTCTTCATCTGGATACCTGAGTTCAAAAGCCTTCAACTCAGTCTGTAAATGATAGAATCTAGAGATGAGGTCATCTAAAGATTCGTTCTCTAAAAATCTGAAGCACTCATACTGCTTCCTGAGAAGATCCCTCTTACTCTTCTTGATGTCACTATTTCCTTCGAATCTTTTCTGTAAAGCTTTCCAAAGATCCTTGGAATTGTCATAACCTCGGAAACTGTGGAACAATTCCCGAGTTAATGCCATAGTGATCGAACCAAGTGCCTTCTTTTCACGAACATAAGCTTTCTTTTCTTCGTCAGTAAGCTTAGAGATAGGTTTGGGCATGGCTTCATCAAGATAGATGTGTATGGGATGCTTATATCCCTCAAGGATTGGTATCCATAGCGATGAGTCGGTATAAGAAATGTAGTGCTCAAAACGTGCTTTCCAATTAAAATAATCGTTCACGTTCAGCAACTTTGGTGGTTTCTGTGGTGTACCGATCTCATTATCATAATTTAACAGGTTTCCAAGATTCTGAAGATTCGACATAGTGAATTTTCAGAAAAGTCAGACACAGTTGCGCACTTGATCTTGGCCTTGCGCACTTGAGAAATGGTCCTGCGTATTTAGATTTCCTCTTGCGTACGCAGGATTAAATGTAAGTACGCAGGATATAGCTTAAGTTCGCACAAGTTCAGTCTTGCGCACTTATAAGTACGCAGGAGATAAGTCTTGCGTATTTAGTAAGTACGCACAAAACTGTACTTGTTGTGAGAAATGGTAAGTACGCACAACACCTTTTCAGCAACTTTCACCGAACTATTCCGGTCACCTGAAACTCGCCGGAAATGGTAAAAATTCGTCTGATGATCAATGCAAATGAGCCAAAGGGTCAGAAACTTGTTTCTAACCAACCTTTGATCCTCAAAACACTCAAATACACAACAAAAATCAGTTTTTGAGTGATTTTTGTTTCTAAAATAGTGCTCAAGAGCTACCCCTATTTTATCACAAAAATCAACAAAAATACCTCTTTTTGCTTATAAAAACTCTCCAAACTCATTCACAACACTCGAAATCAAGAGCAAATGCTCTGATACCACTTGTAGGTCCCTCGGGTGTGGCGGATCGTCACATGCAAGTGGGTCTACTAGTCGGACCGGGTGCGGAATACCCGTGACTAGGTGGAGAGTCTAGCTAAACAAAGTAAACCGACAAGATAAAACGCTTTAAACGTTCTTTGTATTATAAACATTTGAAGGTTACAGAGAAAAGAACTTAGGTTACAATCTGCGTATTTGCGTCTAAGCCTGCGTACTTAACTTCTGTCAACCTATCATATTTATACAAGACCTGATTCATGCGCACTTAGCAAGTGCGCAGGGCAAAATGCTCTTGCGTACTTAGCAAGTACGCAAAGTTATTCTTGCGTACTTGCTAAGTACGCAGGAGCTTTCTCCTGCACACATGTAAGGGCGCAAAACACTTAGAAAGAAATGCAACATTCAATATGTAAAAGTAAATACAACTCGATAAACTAATACATAAAGACTCTTACATACAAAGACAATTACAGACATGAAAATACAAACTAAGACTCTATCCAGAGTGTTGTCACAGGAAAGTGCTTCAACACTATAACATACAACAAATTCATACATATACACAAGTTACATAATCCATACTTTGTACTTGACATGTGGGGTTCAAAGACCCCAATCCACCCATTTGTTTGTGAAGTTCAAGACTTCAATCCTCTATTACAATCCCAACCCTTGTATATAAACATAATCATTCAAACATAACTAAATAATCAATTAGCATTCAAACAACGAAATAGTCTACTTCTAACATTACTAAGTAAGTGCAAGTCACTTACCTTGTGATTTAGACGATTCCGGTTTAGCTTCAATCTTAGGCACAAGATCACCTATATAATTCATCTCAACATTAGTCTAGACATCCCAATTTACAACAATTGAGATTCTAACACACCCGTACCACCAAATAATCAACATTCCCATTTACCTAGGTTAAATTAACATACTCGAACCTTTATCACCCATCATACACCCCTTTTACCCAAATGACCCGTTAAGGAATCATCCAAGTTTCACCAAAACTCTTATTTTACATATCATCATAAAAAATTAGGGCTTTATTGTTATTTGTGTGTCTATTAACTCCCTAGACACTTATCCACCCTCAATTTGATATTCTAACATCATTAAATCAAAAACCCCCAAATTCCCCTCAAGAACCCTAATTCTTGAATCCACAAATTAGATGTTTAGATGATGTTATCTACCTCCGATAACTTTAATTTAAGCTAGATGACAAATAAATTCAAGTTTCTAACCATCTAATTCACCCTTAACATCCCAATTCGGATTTCACCTAAAACCCACCAAGAACACCTCAAATGGTGAATCAAAAATTGGAAGGAATGCTTACTTGATGCTTGGAAGATGATGGGCACACCAAAACCTTCCAAATTCGCATGCAAGAACACCAATTCTTGATCTCAGCTCAATCCTTTCTCTTCTCCTTTGCAAAACACAAGAACACACACACACTAGGTGTGTTTTGCGCAGACCCCCCTAAACAATTAAATTTCAAATTTACAAAACAGCCCCTTAACTTTTAATTTTTGCTCCTTTCACTCAAACTACAAAAACTTAATGTTTGTAACAAACCTCCAACTCTCCATTTTATTTATTTACACCCATATAATTTAATTTGATTATATTATAATAAAAAACTTGGAACTTGGTTCGTTACAGAAAGTGATTGTTCTAGACTTTTATTCATGGTTATTGCAAAACATACAACAATTATATATTTTCTTCTTTGAAAATAAATGAAATTCCTTTGTCTGAATGTGTTAACCCAATTATAGGGATAATATTGCGATGAGCAATGTTGCTTCCAAATATAATATTCGCTTCTATAACACGATTACATAATGAATTGACCTGAAATCTTGTTCCATTACATAAACCATTGTTTGTATCAATATTTCTTAGCAGCATAACTGGAACACCGACATTTATAACTAATATATGGTTTGACAAACCTGATAATTTAAGTCCATTTAGAAAATCAGAAGAGTATAAACTTTCATTAAAATTATCATCAATATGCTATGATTTTCAGATACTATCTGCACTTAGATATTCCTTTGAATCTCCTAGAAAAATTGACAACAAGCGAACATTAATTTCTTGTACGAATTCATTTTTTGTGCAAGTATCGCTCATTATTGAAAATATTCTGGATTAGACGCATGTTCAAGAATAGAAGGATACACAAAATCAATTAGATGTGAAATAGAATTAAATGAATTAGTTATAACAGATACTATATGCACTTATATAAAATTTATATTTAAATATTTAAAAATTAAAAACAATTTTTAATAACGACAGTCATGAATACTTTTTATATCCGAAGACTTCAAAATATGTTGTTGTTTGTAGTGAAAATCGTTTGACAAGTATTCCCATGTATTTTCCAAAATCAAATCCGGTCTAGATAGGGTATTAGATGTTAACATAGTCAAAAATTATTTCCGTAGGAAAGAACCAGAACGTGAATGACGTGCTTATTCAATTGTTTCGATGTATTCCATGTCATCATCTAATAGTCCAGGAGAATAACATACGTCTCTAAAGATAGGTAATATACGTCCATTAACTGTACGAATTTCTTCAAGTGACCTTGGACCTTTAATTTTGATTAAAAGAACTTTTAAAAAATACGTTTCACCAAGAGAAGTAGAGGAAAAATGTATTCTACCCATAGGAACACCTTTTTTTTATATATTGTGATATTACAAATGCAATTTTTAAAGAAAAACATCCGTTTATTCTGCAATATTTTATTCACCATAACATGAATAAACAAAGAAATTATATCTAGATAAAAAGAATCAATAAAACAAATATTAATATGTTTTGCTTTCTAGACATAATCATAAACGTATACATTTTATACATAAAAATTAAAACCTGGGTCTTGACATAACTCTATATAAACATACAAAAACATCAGTAGAATAAAAAAATCTTAAATCTTTATACAATGAAAAAATTCTTGAATTTACGTGTGACTTCTTGATCTAAGGAATTTGATTTATCAAACATATTTAGGGAATGACAGTTCATAATTTATGATTTTAGCTCTAGAAGCATAATAATTGATTCAAATTTTGCAGCACCAGAACTAAAATGTAAAAATGAATGTCTTAATAAATAAAAATGAACACAACCCAAAGATTAGAACATAAAAATGAAGAAGACAAATAACAAAATTAAAGATCACCATATACTCTTAACTGTTTCGTAACTTCAATACCAAAACCGAATTGACATGCAAAAAATTGCTAACACCTACTAAATGAAACAAAGAATAGAGTTTTTTTCCTCAATAACTGAAAACACAAAATAGCCAAAACCGATCGAAATAAAGGTCACAAATGGTGCGAACCTGATTGAAGCCATGGGGGAGTCAAAGAAATCAGAGATAATGAAATTGGTTAACGATTTCCTTGCATACGTTGTTTCTCCATTTTATTAGTTTCTTGAAACTCTACCCGCCTCTTTGTAGAAACTTTAACCTTGATGTTGTAACATTTTTTTTTAAAGGTAAATTTCTTTATTTCTATGGGAGTGGGACTTGAACCCATGACATTCTCAAAACTTAGTGTATCTAGAGGATTTTCCTCTACCACTGGGCTACCAACCCTAATCCTTGATGTTGTAACGTATTTACAAAATATTTAAGTTGTAATTAAATTTACGTATCAAAATTAAATTAAAATATTTTTTAAAAAACTCTCGCTTTGTACATGGAAAATCTCGCTAAACTTTTAATACTAAATCTCTCATTTACAAAATATAAAAAGATACAAATGAAATTTAAATTTTAACAATATATTATCTTTTACATTCAAACTTTAAAACACAAAATTTTAAAAATCTCAGTCCTTAATATATCGCCACAATTTAAATTTAAAATTCCAAAATTAAATATGAAAACATCTATACTCTCTAATAAATAAAAGTTTTTGTGGGACACTTGTCACTCTGATGTGCATCTTCAACCTTCTTTTTTCCCGTCTCTCTCTCTTATTAAATAATAACGATTTCTATAATTCTTTTTATAATATGTTTTTAACTTTTTTTATTTAAAAAAATAGGGTTGTTCATAAAAAGTTTTAATAAATTGAACATTTCTTTCATTCTTTTTATAAAACATTTTAAAAAAATAACTATATAACGTTTCTAGAATTTATATTAAAAAACTATGTAATATTTTATAAATATGTAATATTTAATCTGTATTACAAAGTATATAACATTTTATTTATTTAACCCGTGTAATACACTGAGTTTCTAATCTAGTTAAAACTAATAAAATAGCATTGAAACCAAACATATTCTTTTGAAAAAAAAATCTCCACATTTAAAAAAAAAATTAAAGTTTAAAATATAATACACATTTAAAAATAAATATTTACAACCTTTTTAATTTTACGTAAAAACTAATTATTAAAATTTATAAATCAAAATAAAAATTTATTTATAAATATCAAATTTAATTAAAAAAAAGGGCTGATAAAACATGTCAAATCGTGTTTAAACAGGTCAGAGATGATGCGAATAACACAAGTATCAAACATGAATATCGTCCCATTTAATAACTTTATATCTCATGTTTATAAAACAGTTGTATCTTTTATGTACCAAAAAGGAGAAATAATAAATTCTAGCCTCCTAATTTTACTTATTTTAAAAAATGTATAAAATTACATAGTGTACTTTTTATTAAACATGTTTAATCGTGTCTTAAACAGGTCAGAAATTGTCGACCCTATTAAAAAAACACTAATTAAGTATTAGTAAACTTTATTCTAACACATATTTAAAAATACAAAAGTAGTGTTTTTAATTTTATATGTAAAATTAAATATCTTGCATTTTTAATAATAAAAATTTAAAAACTCATTTTTTTAATAATAAAACTTTAAAACTCTTCTTTTTTAAATCTCTTATTTTTTAATTCTTGATTTTTTTTAAAATATTCACTTTTGATAATAATTTGAAAAAAAGGGAGTCAAATAATTTGGTAAAATGTTTATTTATGAAATTTTTCAAAAAAAAGAGTAGTTAAATATGTTAAATTGAATTGAGGATTTGGTAAAATGATGACCGGTTGACTTTAGAAATATGCGGGAAAAAGAAAAATTGGGTTAACAGGAAGATGTCACGTAACATTTAGATTTATTCTTTTATTAAAATAGGGATTTTTACAAAACATATTTGGTTTTATTGTCCTATCTCTAATACCATTTAACGAGCCTTTTAATTTTAGAAAACAAATTTTGACCTAAAGTTCTCTCGTACTGCGTTTTGAACCAACAATTTTGAGGAAGAAGGTCTTGTAACAGTGTCATATGAACCAACAATTTTGAGGAAGAAGGTCTTGTAACACCTTTATTTGGACAGATGTGATTTAAAGTTTTACAAAATAGATAATTTTAAATTTTGAAAGAGAGAACCCGAGTTGAGTTGGTTCAACCGTGCTAGCTTAAGCCTCTAGGCGATAAGTTTTGTAACAACATTTGGTGCCATCCCGTGCTCTAAAAAAAACAAAAGCAAAAGCACGATGGGCGAGGGCGAGGAAACTCCTCATATTGAAACCAGAAGTTCTGATATCCTAAACCCAGACGGTGGTATTGTTACCGGGGGGAGGAAGCAAGAACCACAAAAGTCGTATTTAACGATTCTGAAAACCAAAGCAATAGCAAAGTAGTCGTCACACCAGAGTTCTTATGATAGAACCGTCAACAGATCCTCGCTCTGTTACAGAAGGAGGAGGAGAAAGCGCGTTAGCTGAAGGACATCGGAACTCGCATAGAGTTCGGATATGACGACGACGACGATTCACCAAAGAAAAGCAAAGAAGAGAAAGCCAAGTAAAACAACACTAACACTATACTCCAAGAGATAACCAAGAGGAAGCTGGATTTTGAAGATGACTACATCAAACCATACAAACCGTCCACGGTGCGGTCAAGATCCAAGTTCATCAACAAAATCGCAAAGTTTACTTTTCCCCCGAAACTAAAAATGTCATCTAACGTGGGGGAAATATGATGGTTTGGGGGATCCAGATGACCATCTTGCAATTTTCAAAGGGCCGGCCAAGGTGGAACAATGGTCCATCCCGGTGTGGTGTCACATGTTCATGCAAACACTAACGGAAGCAACAAGGGTGTGGTTCGATACTCTTCCAGTGGGGGAGATAGGAAGCTTCGAACAGTTGGAGGATAGTTTTTTGAAAAACTTTAGCCAACAACGAAGATCTAAAAAAGACCCAACAGAACTGCACAACATCAAAAGGGCCGATAACGAATCACTGGGAGACTCCATTCCCAGGTTCGTAAGAGAAAACATGTGATGTTCTAAACGTATAGCTATTAAATTATTAACTAAATTAACCAATTCTAGAAACTAAGTTATACTCGAGACTCTCTAAAACTCGACTAAACTACTAACCGGCAAGTGAACCGAGCGACTCTAGTACAGCTAAATAAGTCCGAAAATCGAACCCACGAAACTCTATTTATTACGTAAATTAGACTCACTTAAACAGACTGACTGACACGACTAATTGTTTTTATATTTGGGGGGGGGGGGGTTGTCTAAAATCCTAAAAGAAAAGCGATTAAATTACTATCGATTAACTAAATTACCTAAGACACGAAGGTGATTTTGTGTTTTACTTCAGATGACGATGGGTAACTACCTAGAATGGAATCCTGGGATGCTTCGAGCTATACTTTTAACGGATGCAAGTTAATAAGGAACCGGGATCATAAATTTCTAACCTCTTGAGACACCGAACAGGACTCCCGACCTTTTTCGGGAAGACACCTAAGGAACTCTGAAGGCTGCTGAAAACACCAGTTGATCTAGACTTCCTCTCGGTTATCTAAATGTTTATGTAAAGTACCCTAATATGACCTACTCCCTCTCGGGTTGTAAACCTAGGATGACTTGGGTTCTTGATTCGACTCGATAGACAAATATTAGCAAGGCAACTACGACAGACTTCTCTCAAAGACCACCCTAGCAATTTACCAATTTAGACCTATCAATAATCTTGCACCTCTCAGCTATTAAGATTAGTATAACACCTAGACCTCTTCAATTATCAAATATAGCTTCTAAGGTATTTTGGCCAATTAACCCAACAAATCACAACGCAAGTTAATGATCTAGCATGACCCTATTACGCAAAAGACATTCACCAAAGATCATACGAAGCAATATATAACAATTAGAATAATTCTAAGCATGCATATTCAACGAATCAATAATCAAGTTTGCTACTATATCATGAAATCCAAAATTAACAAGCATCCAATATAAAAATCACAACTTTAGCATCCCATTCATCATAATCTAGGTAGTTTATCTAATTTAGCTACTCATCATTATCCAAATCAAAGACGCAATTTCAACAAAGTTGAAAAACATGGTAAAATTTAAGAAAACAAAGAATTGATAAACCCGGATAGCCAAAGCACGAGCTTGATCGATCCTAGGACTCCAACCTTCAACCGTTTCTCCTTCTTACTTGAAATTGCTCCAAAATCTCTTCAAAATTCGTCCTAGATTCTTCAAAATCGGCTAGGGTTGCACCAGTATATGATTGAGATGTATTTATACCCCAATCCAGCATCAACCCACCTGAAAGTCGAAACATTCTGTGGAAAATAGGCCCTCGCCACCCGCGGAGCCCATTGGCTTCCCTTCTCGCGTGTGGCAAGGAGTTAAAAACTGTGTGTTGTGATACAACTCCCTAGCGGCCCGCGAGGGACAACTCCTGACCTTCTCGCGGGTGGCAAGAAGGTGTTTCTTCTCGAATTTCATGCTTTTAACTGTCTCTTGACCTCTCGCTCTCTTCTGGTACTCGGTTTTGCATATTTTTGACTCGTTTTCTGCCCATTTCAGCAACAACTATCACTCGAGACCTGGTAAACACAAATGGATCAACAGTAACATATTCTAACTAAAAACTAAAAGAAAACTAAACAAAACCACTCAAACTAAACATGATAAATGGGTTTATTTTGCAATACATCAAATATCCCCACACTTTCGTCCCTGAAAAAGAATTATGTATACGGAATCATAGTCAGGTAGAAACTTGGTTCTCAAAAACTCAGTTATTTTAATTAAAGCTTAGTGACGTGTTAGCTGCGATTGCAAATATATTATCCTCTTAAACCCAAATCCGGTATCCAAGTTCCTTATCATGTTTATTTAATTTAAGTTCAATCAGATTATCTAGGGTCTCACGCATCGGAAGCTATAGTTTCATCTAACCCCACCTCAAGCTTTTGGAACAAAAGGAACAACCAATTGATTATTTCCTAACCGTCTTATGCTTTAAAAATCAAAAGAATTAACATCAAAATTTTCTCTCTTTTTTTTTCATAGAAATCACGAGCACACAATATTCATACCTAACCCAGAGGTTGTTTCAATCAGAGTCACCATCCCCAAGAGCGACAACGTGAGCATCGGTAATCATATCATTTTATTTTAACTTATCCTAGCGGGAATTTCAATCAGAGTCACCATCCCCAAGAGCGATTCCATAGGCATCGTTATTTTATATGCTCTTTTGTTCTATTTTTTTTTTTCCGATAAAAATTCTAAGATTTTAAAACTTATAATGGCATTCCTTATACTATTTGTGGCGGTATCGACTTCCCTACTTCTCCTAGATGATAACCCACAAATATCCCAACATTAGATATATTTAAGCTCAAATGAAACTTCTCAACCGGTCGGGCCTACCCACATATCCCTAACTAGACACGCTTTCACTTTATTTATAATCTCATATTCAAAAACCAAGTAAAAACCCGACTTTACTATCATTTTCCATGCTTTTAATTGCAAACTTCTAAAACAGAGACATTTTCCAATTTTATAATTTTTTTTATGTTTTTTTAATTTTTTTAATTTTTTTTAATTTATTTGTTTTTTAATAAATAATCAACCGTATAGCATTTCATTCGCGGTTGCACCAGAAAACCTGAAGTTACAAACACTTTGGGCGACAATTTACAAGAACTAATTATAAGTTTAGACTAAACTCGCCCGAATGGAGATTGAGTACGGGCGAGTAGCCTTTAACCTTTCAAAACATAAAATTACCCAAAAACTAACCCGAAACAAAAAAAAACGACTCACTAACTAGACTCAATGTACATTACCTCCCTCGGCACTTTAATTGTCCCCAATTAAACCTAAGTGCCAAATCAAACCGACATTGAGTACAGAGCTTAAGTTATCCCGAACCAAACCACCTCAATTTCCGAATGTTCCCAAACCAAGCCATCGGCACAGACACAACCAAAACAGCCCCGAACTTACCCATCCGCATTGCATTTATCATCAAAGACCCAAACTAAACGACACGATGAAGAACCGACACCTAAACATGCAAAACTACCCAATACCGATTAAAACTCGAAGACTAAAAGATTACAAAATTACAAAATACAAGAAAACATACCTGGAGAGCGAGTTAATCAGTAAGAAAACTAAGAAACAAGAGGTACACCCAGAACCCCGTGAAAATATATGCTGGTGAGTGAACAAATGAGTAGTTTCTAGTGGGTTTCAGGTGTAGGATGATATGATAGGTGTAAGAGGGTCAAAAATGGTGAATGGGGTGTAAAAATGGTGGATTTGTGGTGGGTTGGTGGTGGAGGCCGTAAGGTATTTTAGGGTTTGTAAGGAGAAAAGTGACTGCAGATTTGGGGATGAGAGGTTTTGTTCTGAAAAGAAAGGGGGCTCGCGACCGGCGGCGAGTATGGGAATGTATCTCGCGGGTGGCGAGGAGCCTAGCGGCCCGCGACGTATATCTTAAATCCCTCGCGGGTGGCGAGGGGCCTATTTCAACAAAAAGTTTCGAGATGTTGCCAGCTCCCATGCCTTAGAAAAAATTATAAGTTTTCCAAACCTCCCAAAAACCCATTCCAAATAAAATCTAACACGGAGACTTACCTGGAAATTCGTTTTCCTGTCGATCGTTGCTCCCCAACGGTGATGTTTTCCTACACAAGACTCAAAAACACAAGATACAAAAACAAAAACTACGAAAAAATACAAACTTTACACTTGAGCTTTCACTCAAGACTCTATACTTGGGCGTTGTTAGGAGGTATTTCGAGAGGAGTTTCCTCCACTTCGGTAAGATCTATGGGTCCCCCTACATACTGTTTCAAACGGTGGCCATTTACTTTCCATGTATTCCCATCGGCTTCATCTAACAACTCAATCGTCCCGTATGGAAAAACCTCCTTGACCACATATGGTCCCGACCACTTGGACTTCAACTTCCCCCCAAACAACTTCAACCGAGAGTTATAAACAAGTACCTTATCCCCCTTTCTAAACTCCCTCACTCTCCTAAGCCTCCTATCGTGCAATGCCTTAGTTTTCTCCTTAATATTCCATGAACGTGCATATGCCGCATCTCTAAGCTCCTCTAACTCATGAATTTGGAAAAATCGTTTTCGAGCGGCTTCGATTAAGTCTAGGTTCACGGTTTTGAGAGCCCAAAGCGCACGATGTTCCAATTCTACGGGTAGGTGACATGCTTTTCCATAAACGACCATAAACGGGGTGGTTCCTAAGGGTGTTTTGTATGCGGTTCGAAACGCCCATAAAGCATCATCTAGCTTCTCGGACCAATCTTTCCTATTTTTCCCTACGATTTTCTCTAGGATTCTCTTCACTCCTCGATTGGCATTCTCAACTTGACCGCTTGTTTGGGGGTGATATGCGGTGGACAAACGATGAGTGACCCCGTAGCGTGCTAACGCTTTTTCCATCACGGCGTTGCAAAAATGAGTGCCACGGTCACTTATGAGAGCTCTAGGTGTACCAAAACGAGTGAATAACTTCTTTAGGAATCTCACCACCACTCGGCCATCATTTGTGGGAAGAGCTTGAGCCTCTACCCACTTTGAAACATAGTCAATCGCCACGAGGATGTACCGATTCCCACTAGAGATGGGGAATGGTCCCATGAAGTCAATGCCCCAAACGTCGAATATTTCAAGGATCTAGATTGGATTTTGAGGCATCTCGTTCTTGGATGAGATATTGCCGGTACGTTGGCATGCATCACATCTCCTAACAAACTCTAAGGCATCCTTAACTACCGAAGGCCAATAAAACCCACAATCAAACACCTTTTGGGCGGTGGTGTGAGGACCATGGAGACCTCCCGTTAAACCCTCATGAACATGCCTAAGGATCTCATTACCTTCCTCCTTCGTCACACACCTCCTAAGAATCCTATCTCCTCCTATCCTAAAAAGAAAAGGGTCATCCCAAATGTACCTCCTAGCATCCCTAAAAAATTTCTTCCTCTGTTGGGTTGTCATACCCTTCAACACAACTCCATTCGCTAGGTAATTTGCCAAATCGGAGAACCATGGCATACCTTCCTTCTCCGCTGCCACAAACTCAATCGACTCGTGAGGGAATTTATCACCTATCGCCTCCTCACGAATCTCCTCTCTCTTCGGGTCCTCCAACCGTGACAAATAGTCGGCCGCAACATTCTCCGCTCCTCTCTTATCCTTAATTTCTATATCAAACTCGGAGAGCAATAGGATCCACCGTATGAGACGTGGCTTAGCATCTTTCTTTTGGAAGAGAAAACGCAAAGCAGAATGATCAGTGAAAACGCTGGTTTTCGAAAGCACGAGGTATGAACGGAATTTATCGAATGCGAATACTACGGCTAGGAACTCTTTCTCTGTGGTGGTATAGTTTTCTTGAGCATCATTTAGAGTTTTGCTCGCATAGTAGATGGGGTGGAAGTGCTTATCCCGTCTTTGCCCCAAAACTGCACCAACTGCGTAGTCACTCGCATCACACATGAGCTCAAAAGGCAAGCTCCAGTCGGGTGATATAAGAATGGGGGCACTGATTAACTTTTCTTTCAAAAAATCAAAGGCTTTGAGACACTCCTCATCGAAGACAAACGGAGCATCCTTCTCGAGGAGTCGGGTCATGGGCCGAGTAATTTTGGAAAAATCCTTGATAAAACGCCTATAAAAGCCCGCATGACCAAGAAAACTACGGATCGACCTAACACTCGTCAGTGGGGGTAACCTGCTGATTGTATCTATTTTGGCTCTATCCACTTCTATTCCATCTCGTGAGATCTTATGGCCTAACATTATCCCTTCCGTCACTATGAAGTGACATTTCTCCCAATTCAACATCAACTTCGTCTCCGTACACCGCTTCAACATCTTCCCCAAATTAATCAAACACTGATCAAACGAGCCTCCATAAACCGAGAAGTCATCCATGAAAACTTCCATGGAAGTCTCAATCATATCCTGGAATATAGCGACCATACAACGCTGGAAGGTAGCCAGAGCATTACATAATCTGAATGGCATGCGGCGGTACGCATATGTGCCATAAGGGCATGCAAATGTCGTCTTATCCTGATCCTCCGGTGCGATGGGAATCTGGAAGTATCCCGAAAATCCGTCGAGAAAACAGTAAAACTGTTGACCCGCCAGACGCTCCAACATCTGATCGATGAACGGTAGAGGGAAATGGTCTTTCCGGGTGGCGTCGTTTAATTTTCGGTAATCAATGCACACACGCCAACCAGTGACCGTACGCGAAGGGATTAGCTCACTTTTCTCATTCATGACCACTGTCATCCCCCATTTCTTCGGGACAACTTGGGTCGGGCTCACCCATGGGGAATCTGAAATTGGGTAAATCACCCCGACATCTAGCAACTTCAAAACCTCCTTCTTCACTACCTCTTGCATGTTTGGATTGAGACGCCTTTGAGGTTGCACCACTGGCTTATATTCATCCTCCATAAGAATCCGGTGAGTACAATAGGCGGGGCTTATGCCCTTAATATCCGAAAGGCTCCATGCAATTGCCTCTTTGTGCAACTTCAGCACCTCTAACAACCTCAACTTCTCCTCCTCCATCAACTTAGAGGAGATAATAACGGGGAAGACTCGAACCCTCTCCTAAATAAGCATACTCTAGGTGTGAAGGCAAAACCTTTAGTTCTAAAGGGGTTGGTATCTCTAAGGGAGCTCTCTCACTTTCATTCCTAACCTCACTAAGCTCCATCACCTCAGGAAACCACAGGGTTTCCTCCTCTTCTTCTTCACTCTCCTCTAATTCATCAGGCACTCCCCCTCCTAACAAATCGACTCCACTGATATACTCGAGACATTGGTCCACGCCCGACATGAATGAATTCAAGAAATAGACGGAATGGCATGGGCCGCTAAAATCACTAGAATCGTTTGGGTGTTGCATGGATCTAGCTACCTCAAATGTGACCTTCTCGTCACCAACGCAGAGTGAAATTTTTCCATCATAAACATCGATGAGTGCCTTTGCGGTGCGCAAGAATGGACAGCCTAGAATGATAGGAACTCCCTCATCAGCTTCCTTATCAAGAATGACAAAATCGACTGGGAAGACAAACTTATCGACCTTAACAAGTAAATTTTCAATGATACCATGAGGGTATTTGACGGAACGATCGCCTAAGGATTAAGTCATGCGAGTGGGTGAAAGTTCACCTAGGTCTAGCTTCTCATAGAGGGAAAACGGCATCAAGTTGATGCTAGCACCTAGGTCGGCTAAAGCTCTACATTGGGTATCACTACCGAATAGGCATGGAATGGTGAAGATACCCGGATCCGTCAGTTTTTCCTGTAATTTGTTCAAAACAACCCCGGAACAACCTCCGGTCAATGGAATGTTTGAGAGCTCCCCCAATCGATCCTTTCTTTTAAGAAGGTCCTTCAAAAACTTGGCATATTTGGGCATGCATTGGAGAGCCTCAATGAACGGGAGATTAATTTTTAGTTGTTTGAACATGTCGAGAAAATGCCCGTATTCCTTGGCATATTTCTGTTGCTTAAGGCTGGCAGGATACGGGACTCGTGAAAGATCTATAACTGGTGAAGGCTTAGACTCTATCGGTCTCTTCTCAACGCTCCTCTCCACTTGGGGCACGACGGTGTGTGCGGTAATTACTGGGTCTAGCCTAGATTGCACTTTACCGGGAGCCTTTAACTCAATTTCTTTATCAACTGGCTCCTCCTCCTCTACCTCTACCCCTTCTCTCCCTTTCGGTTCACCTAAAATTCTTCCGCTACGAGTGGTGATGGCTTTCGCATGAGCATTCGGATTGAGTTGAGTGCCACCCGGAAATTGACCGGGTAACCTCTCCTCAAGTTTTCTAGCCATGTCACCAACGGACCTTTGAAGGTCAAGGAAAGCGGACTGCTGATTCTTAAGAAGAATATCGTGTTCAGAAAGAGTTTTCTGGGTGACCTGATCCTTAACAACTAACTGTGACGGGAGTTCCTCAATTCTATCTAAACCCTTGTTTGAACCCTGACCACTAGATGATCCCTGACCAACTGAACCTCCATTACCATTGCCCTGTCCCTGGTTGTTAAACTGATTTCCAAACTGACCCTGTCCACCTGAACTCCCAGAACTGAACTGACCTTGACCCCGATTAAAATTAGATTGGAAACCAGGGGGGTTACCGGAAGAACGCCAATTTGAATTATTATTATTATTACGCCAGTTCGAATTATAGTTATTATTATTAAAAGCATTTAATGGGCCTCTCGACTGACCGGCTACGAAATCGACTTGTTCCTCACTCATCAACGGGCAATGTAAAGTGCTATGACCTCCCCTACAGAACTCACATTTGTCTACCTTGGCTTTTATCTCTTTCATCTCACGGTGCAAGTTCTCTAGAGCAGCAGCAACACTAGTCTCCAGTGTGACCTGGTGAACACCTCGTAAAGATGAGGTTGCACTAGTGATAGGATTGGTATTCCTATTTGCTGACCGCTGCTCAGACTCATATTGGGCAAAACTCTCAAACATATCTAGGTATTCGGTTACTGATTTCTTACCCATGAGGTGTCCTCCCGCTGAAGTATCGAAACTTTCGTGTCATAATTGAGACCATTATAGAATTTCTCTACAAGGGCCCAATCAGAGAGACCATGCTGGGAGCATCGAGCGAGTAGGTTTTGGAAACGCTCCCAAGCAAGGTAATAGGACTCATCGGGTTCCATGCGGAACGAGTGAATCTGATCACGGAGGCGAGATGCCTTAGCGGGTGGGAAATACTTCTTGAGAAATCCATCCCTAAGTGTGGCCCAAGTAGTGTATGTGCCTGCGGGTTGAGAATCGAGCCAAGTGGCAGCTCGATCGGCTAGAGTGAACGGGAAAAGTTGGAGAAAGATGGCATCATTGGTGGCTCCTTGTAGCTGGAACGTACCTAAAATGCGAGTGAGGCGGGCGATATGTGCAGGTGCGTCCTCATCATCACGACCGTAAAATTGACACATGTTAGAGATGGCGGTCATGATGTACGAGGGGATTTGCCACGAATTTTCATTGGCGATGGGTGGAATAGTGATGGGTGAGTTTACACCAGTGAATCCTAGGGTGGATTGTTGGTGAACAGTCTGATGGTCGGCCATTTGGTTGACTCAGAAAGGTGGTGGGCTGGATGGTGGTGAAGAAAAAGTACTAAACTCCGGCGCGAAATCCGTTAGCGGGAAGTTGTTCTCCTTCTTTGGCTTAGGTAGCGGCCCCTTTTAGCGCGTATGCATAAACTGCAAAACTAACACAAGGAAACAGGTGAGGACACTCTATTATTATACCAAAAAAAAAAACAAAAATTTACGAAAGATAACTAAAAAGACACGACTGATTAGATACCTACGACTCAAAATATTACACAAGTAGTACGTATTTATTATGTAGTCTGATCAAAGCTAATGAACGCAATCGCCAAGAGTCCCCGGCAACGGCGCCAAAAACTTGATGTTCTAAACGTATAGCTATTAAATTATTAACTAAATTAACCTATTCTAGAAACTAAGTTATACTCTAGACTCTCTAAAACTCGACTAAACTACTAACCGGCAAGTGAACCGATCGACTCTAGCACAGCTAAATAAGTCCGGAAATCGAACCCACGAAACTCTATTTATTACGTAAATTAGACTCACTTAAACAGACTGACTGACACGACTAATTGTTTTTATATTTTTTTGAGGGGGGGTTTGTTTAAATTCCTAAAAGAAAAGCGATTAAATTACTATCGATTAACTAAATTACCTAAGACACGAAGGTGATTTTGTGTTTTACTTCAGATGACGATGGGTAACTACCTAGATTGGAATTCTGGGATGCTTCGAGCTATACTTTTAACGGATGCAAGTTAATAAGGAACCGGGATCATAAATTTCTAACCTCTTGAGACACCGAACAGGACTCCCGACCCTTTTCGGGAAGACACCTAAGGAACTCTGAAGGCTGCTGAAAACACCAGTTGATCTAGACTTCCTCTCGGTTATCTAAATGTTTATGTAAAGTACCCTAATATGACCTACTCCCTCTCGGGTTGTAAACCTAGGATGACTTGGGTTCTTGATTCGACTCGATAGACAAATATTAGCAAGGCAACTACGACAGACTTCTCTCAAAGACCACCCTAGCAATTTACCAATTTAGACCTATCAATAATCTCGCACCTCTCAGCTATTAAGATTAGTATAACACCTAGACCTATTCAATTATCAAATATAGCTTCTAAGGTATTTTGGCCAATTAACCCAACAAATCACAACGCACGTTAATGATCTAGCATGACCCTATTACACAAAAGACATTCACCAAAGATCATACGAAGCAATATATAACAATTAGAATAATTCTGAGCATGCATATTCAACGAATCAATAATCAAGTTTGCTACTTTATCATGAAATCCAAAATTAACAAGCATCCAATATAAAAATCACAACTTTAGCATCCCATTCATCATAATATAGGTGGTTTATCTAATTTAGCTACTCATCATTATCCAAATCAAAGACGCAATTTCAACAAAGTGGAAAAACATGGTAAAAATTAAGAAAAAAAAGAATTGATAAACCCGGATAGCTAAACCACAAGCTTGATCGATCCTAGGACTCCAACCTTCAACCGTTTCTCCTTCTTGCTTGAAATTGCTCCAAAATCTCTTCAAAATTCGTCCTAGATTCTTCAAAATCGGCTAGGGTTGCACCAGTATATGATTGAGATGTATTTATACCCCAATCCAGCATCAACCCACCTGAAAGTCGAAACATTCTGTGGAAAATAGGCCCTCGCCACCCACGGAGCCCATTGGCTTCCCTTCTCGCGTGTGGCGAGGAGTTAAAAACTGTGTGTTGTGATACAACTCCCTCGCGGCCCGCGAGGGACAACTCCTGACCTTCTCGCGGGTGGCGAGAAGGTGTTTCTTCTCGAATTTCATGCTTTTAATTGTCTCTTGACCTCCCGCTCTCTTCCGGTACTCGGTTTTGCATATTTTTGACTCGTTTTCTGCCCATTTCAGCAACAACTATCACTCGAGACCTGGTAAACACAAATGGATCAACTGTAACATATTCTAACTAAAAACTAAAAGAAAACTAAACAAAACCACTCAAACTGAACACGATAAATGGGTGTATTTTGCAATACATCAACATGCAAGTAAAAGGAGATGGAAAAGACATATGTATCTTGGACTTTATTCACGGGGTCTGAAGTGAGCAACTAGTTGAACGATTTCATGAAAACCGGCCAAAAACGGTGGAAGAAATGTTAGAAAGAGCAAAAGCGTTCGTGCGAGGAAGGTAAGTGAGCGATCAGTTAAAGGATCACACTGAGAAGAAACCGGCTACATGGGAGGTCCTTTGGAGGCAGGCACCACAGAAAACATGGACAAACCACATTTTTAACCACGGTTCCAGCAGCGGAATGTGCCATTTCAACCACGATTCTCAGCACCACCACGACCCAACAGGGCGCCCGCGGTTAGTCTTCCACCATTAACTAAAACACCGAGTGAAATTCTAGCAACAGAGAATGTTAATTTTGTGAAGTCGGCTCCCATGAGACCAGGCCCTAAAAAGGCCACCGACAAGTATTGTGAATTTCACAAAGATAATGGGCACACCACTAAAGAATGTTTCTCCCTGAGGAGACAAATTGAATCAACAATAAAAACAGGTAAACTGTCACACCTGTTGAAAGAGCTGAAGGCAACACCTCAGGCAGGCGAAAAGAGGAAGGAGATCCTAATGGTAAACCAACCATCAGGTAGTGCAGGCGTCAAACGAAATAATGACCACATGGAGTCGTGGATGGAGCAGGAAATCAGTTTCCCACCAATTAGAGGCTTAGATTTTGCTAGTGGCGCGCTGCATGTAACTGCTGACGTTGCCGGTCATCAGGTACGAAGGGTTTATGTTGATACCGGAAGTGCATCCGAAATCATGTATGAACGTTGCTTCATGGAACTGGATTAAGAAGTATGGAAAGGCCTCGTCACGCAAGTCCACCAGCTAACAGGATTTTCAGGAGAAGTAGTGCAACAGCTGGGCAAAATACGACTTCAAGTAACAATGGAGAACGAAACCGGAAGTCATATGGTTCGAATGACCTTCCTCATAGTGCACTCCTAATCAAGCCACAATGTCATTTTGTGTGACATCCATGATTTTCTTGTATTATTTTACTTCACTTTATGCAATAATAACATTCTATTTCAATCCCGTATTTGTTCAATACAATGTGCCATCAATTGTTATTTTCAATGTGTATCAATTCAGAGTTTCAATTTTGCTTTTGCATATTATTTTTGTGATATATATATAACATATGTACGTATATATATACACTAAGATAATTAAATCAAAAATAAAACTTCTAAGCTTTAATCATGTATTTACATCTTTTATACATATATATATATATATATATATATATATGTATTTATTTATAAATATATATGTAAATATATATATATTTGATTATATTAAATAAATCATTTATCCAATTTGTAATTTAAAAAAAATGGAACTTTTCCTTTATAAATTAGTTATAATAAAAAAAATAATGTTTAGCTTTTTTTATAAAGTTTATAAAAACAATTTTATAAATAATTAAAATGAATTTATAAAGAATAGGTTTGTTTTTGAACCCATTTAATAGCATGAACCCCCTCAATACCTTTGAACCCCTTTTATTTACATTGAACCCTCACTTGAACCCCTTCCCTTTAGATTTGAACCCTGGAAATCAATTAGAGCTGATTTTGACTTTCTAAAAGTCAAACGACCAAAATCAGTTTCAAATTACACGAATTCGAAGCTGTCAATACACACAAATCATGCGTAGAAGTTATGCTATAAATCTTGAAGTTGCGAGTGGAAACCCCACCATTATGGATTCTATCATTCACAACTGCCCTCTTAACCTTATTGAACATACTTCCACCTTTGACCTCATACCTATGCAACTTAGGAGCTTTGATATCATAATAAGACATGGTTTGGATACCCAAACATCGTGCCAAAATTGTTAGTTTTAAGAAGTACATTCCAAACCCTCTTCTATTGAGTAACACATTGTAAATCCTTAGAGAGGAGTTTTCTAGTAGCCTTGAAACCCATATCCTATACCATATCACAAGAACACTTACACAAGAATTATGTAGCCTTTTTAGCTCATGCGGTGGAAAAGAGGGACAAAAGGAAGAGCATTCCAGACATCGCTACCATACGAAACTTTCCGGATATGTTCCCCGGAGATCTATCCTGTCCTCCTCTTGTTCGTCAACTTCAATCCCGTATCAACTTGTACCAGGATCTAACCCCTTAGCCAAACCTCCTCATCGTCTTACACCCTCGGAGATGTTAGAGCTTGCTAGTCAATTTCAAGAAGATGGATCATTTCATATGTGCATTGACTATCCATATTAACTACACATATCTATGAGTTTGAAATTTGAAACTTGACTACCTACATTGTACATAAACATCTAGGAACCTGAAGTTTACCCATATATGAAACTTGTTTGTCTGTAAAACATGATCATATATGAACTCGATATGTTAAGAACTTGATCTCTCATGAACATAAATACCTATGAAACTTGATTGTCTACACTATCTATGAAACTTGATTGTTTACACTACCTATGAAACTTGATTGCATGAATCATCTGTGAACATGAACTAGATTGTCTATATTACTTACGAACTAGTGTATCTATGAAATCTCGAACTTGATGTACACGATTGACTTTGAAACGTGATCACTTACGAGCATGAGAAACTATGAACTTGGTTACCAACACGGTTACCTATGGGCATGGTTATCTAATAACAACAATACCTATGGAGTACAATATTTATGAATCTAGTAAATTTTTGTGTCCCGCACACAACGGGATGATCTATGCAGACCATGCGACGACTAGAGTAATTACGGGTGCACACGTAATTATAAAAGTCAGCGCATGGAAAACATAGTAAGTTTTGATGTGTGTTACATAAGACCTATCGTGATTAAGAGTAATGAAACTAATGTCATATGATAAGGGCATGGTGGATACGCCGCTGATACTTCATATATATAAGTGTTCCCGTCATATTGTCAAAAGTAGCGTTATTCGTGTCACGAGAAGTTTTGTATTATTTTACTAGACCTTGACCTATGTTAGTGGAACTTTTATCTAATGACATTTTTTGAGCATACTAAATCTCTTTCTGATCCAACCTTTAAGCAACAACTTCCGATTTCAAATGATGCATTCCACCCTTGGAATCCAAGTTATATATCGAAAACTTTCTTCTCAATCTCTTCCAATTCAAACCTCTATCATCTTCCATTCATGACGTTGAGTGCCCAAATTGAACTTTAGCATGAAATATTCTCCTCACACCGATTGTCAAAAGTCCGTTGGGAATCCAAACGTGGCCCGGATTTTACTTGGGAACGTGAGGATCAAATGCAGCTTAAGTACACTCACCTCTTTCCTGATTCAGTAGCCTCCACCTGTTAAATTTCGGGACGAAATTCTCTCAACTTGGGGATACTGTAACATCCATGATTTTCTTTTATTATTTTACTTCATTTTATGCAATAATGACATTCTATTTCAATCCTGTATTTGTTCAATACAATGTGCCACGTCAATTGTTATTTCAATGTGTATCAGTTCAGAGTTTCAATTTTGCATTTGCATATTATTTTTCTATTATATATATAACATATGTATGTATATATATATACACTATGATAATTAAATCAAAAATAAAAATTGTAAGCTTTAATCATGTGTTTACATCTTTTATATATATATATATATGTATTTATTTATAAATATATATGTAAATATATATATTTGATTATATTAAATAAATCATTTATATAATTTATAATTTTATAAAAAAATAAAACTTTTCCTTTATAAATTAATTATAATAAAACAAATAATGTTTAGGTTTTTTTATAAAGTTTATAAAAATAATTTTATAAATAATTAAAATGAATTTATAAAGAATAAGTTTGGTCTTGAACCCATTTAATAGCATGAACCCCCTCAGTGCCTTTGAACCCCTTCTATTTACATTGAACCCTCACTTGAACCCCCTCCCTTTGAACCCTGAAAATCAATTAGAGCCGATTTTAACTTTCTAAAAGTCAAATAGACCAAAATCAGTTTCAAATTACACGAATTCGAAGCTGTCAATACACGAAAATCATACGTAGACGTTATGCTATGAATCTTGAATGCTTATGATGAATAAATTTAATGGTAATCAAAGGTTTTTATTCGAAATTGAACCCATAATCGTTCTTCATAACTCGAAATCAATTCACGCATTTTGTTTGAAATTGAACTATATTATTGAATCAAAAAGGTGCGCGACACTTCCTTTCTACCCTCTGGACTCTCAATTTCACTCCATATCACCCCTGAAGCTCGATCTCAGGCCGAAGAAACTCGAACCAAGGCTCCGGTCAACCTCCATCTTTTCCTAACCATTTCAGGTAATAAAAACACCCCTCTACTCGTTTTGATCTTCTGAGCAAAAGCCCTAATAAATTGATCTCGTGTGTGTGAGTAAATATGGTGGATTGGGGCTAGGGTTTGGGTCGGACGAGTGGTGAAGGAGATGAGGGTTGGGACTGTTTGTTATAAGATAAACAATCCCACTCCTAACATGGCATTAGCCCAGTCCGACCGGTTAGAGCTTGTTTCAATTACACGCAAGGTCGCGGGTTCGAAACCCGGCCCTGCCTATTTTTTTTCTTTTTCTGTTTTGTACTTTTATTGCCTAGATTATTATTTCCTTGTTACCCTCATACACACATTCATATATATATATATATATATACACACATACATATTTACATAAAAATCACATACAATCTTATAGAGACTAAGTGAAAAAATACATATCTTTTTTTGTTTAAACATAAACATATACAACTTTTAACATTTATAAAATATTTATTTTTATAAACTTTTATGAGCGTGTAAACATATATATATATATATATATATATATATATATATATATATATATATATATATTCTCTTTATAAACCAATCCTTTTATAAGTATTCAAGGGGGTTTTCAATCTCCTTTTTCAAACAATATATATATATATATATATATATATATATATATATATATATTTGAAACTATAATTAATTATTTTAATTATCACAAACGTATAACGAATGATATATGAGCATCTACACGTGTACTATTTCATTATTAGTATATATCACTAAAGGATGACAATTGTTTAGTGCATTTCATAAACCCATTATTTTATAAACTATTGAAACTATAAAATAATCGTGGTTGTAATGTTACGACTTTTATTAAACTAAAAAGTTATATATATATATATATCTAATTGTCTTAATAAGATATTCATTATAAATTGCAATTAATATTATATTGTTGATACCCAAAATCCCTCTTACAAATAAAATTTATAAAACATTTTTGGAATATAAATAAAATTGTTTTTATAAACCCATTTACCTCATATAGTTTTACAAATTCTTTATTTAATTTATCTTTTATATAAATCATTTAAAGCAAGTTTTATACCCTTAATTAATAATCAATTATGATTAAATTATTTATTAATTAGGTTATTATTTTACACTAATTTTTTTATGGAATTCAAATTATAAATAAATAAAGAATTTAATTATTTATTCATTATTCATCTATTTATTTATTTATTTACAAACAAAAGAACACTATTTATTTAAGTATTCCGTCGTTGGTTGGGGTGTGACATTTTAGAAAGACGAGGTTGGTGCGCACTCGGGGCAGTCATCTCTACTGTCCAATGAGCAATCAAATTCCACACTAACTGGTGTAGTAACCTTATACTCGACTCAGTGTTGTAAAACTAGGCCTAGGCCGCTTAGTACTCGGCGAGTACTCGATACTCGGTAGGGTGCCGAGGCGTTTTTCTTCAACTCGGGCAACATTAATCGGAATCGGTCCAACTCGGGCCGACTCGGTCCAACTCGGGTCAACTTAGATTTTCGATGTTTTTCGCTGTTTTCACCGATTTTCGCTGTTTTTCATCGATTCTTGTTGGATTTTCGTTGTTTTCCATGGAGATACATTGGAACACGAGAAGGAAATGATTACTATGTCTATAATATTAAAGAATGAATATCAATTTTTGAAATACTTTAGTATTTGAACATGTATCTTTTTTATTTATATTGATATTCACGTATTTTATTATAAATATTGGTACACTTATGATATTTGTCATATATAATTTCCAGAGCCTTTGTAATTTACCATGTCCGAGTACTCCACGCCTAGGCCGAGTACTCGCAACTTCTCAGTTGATCGACCTGGGAGCGCCTAGCGACTTCTACAACCATGACTCGACTAAAGAATGTAAAAGTGTGAAGGTTACAACAACAGGGTCCCGAAGGTTATAAGCAAACAAGAAGGGGTAGCGCAAGAAGAATGGGCACTTAACCCAGAGTTCCGGGAACAGATGATAACCGTTGGAAGCCAGTTAGTGGAGAAAACAAAAAAGACGTTGAGGCAGTTCTTACTCAGCAACTTAGATGTTTTTGCATGGTAACCTTTAGATATGGTAGGGGTACCAAGAGATACAGCATAACATCGACTGAACACATACAAGTCAGAGCCAGTGGCACCGAAAAGACATCTGGGGCCAGAAAGAAATCAAGCTGTATTGGCGGAGGTTGAAAAGCTTTTGTACGGTGGTATAGTGCGGGAAGTAAAATATCAAACTTGAGTAGCTAATCCAGTCATGGTCAAGAAGGGAGGCGGGACATGGCGGGTGTGTATAGATTTTAAAGATCTTAACGCCGCATGCCCCAAAGGTTGTTACCCGCTGCTAGAGATCGATTCGAAAGTGGATGCTCTTGCCGGTTTCCCACTGAAATGTTTTTTTGGATGCTTATAAAGGTTATTGGCAGATACAGATGGCCAAGGAAGATGAAGACAAGACGACATTCTACACTAGTGTCAGGGTATTTTGTTTCACCAAAATGCCCTTTGGCCTGAAGAACTCCGGAGCCACTTATCAGCAGTTAAATGATGTAGCATTTAGTGAGAAAATTGGTAAGAACCTGGAAGTCTATGTAGATGACCAGGTGGTGAAAAGCAAGAATGAAGAGGGGCTGTTAATTGACATTGGTGAAACGTTTAAAACCCTGAGAAGTGTCAACATGAAGCTGAACCCGAAGAAATGCTCATTCAGAGTAGAGTAGGGTAAGTTCTTGGGGTAGTAGTCACTTAAGACGGATTCCAAACCAACCCGGAAAAAGTAAAGGCGGTGCTGCAATTGCCTTCACCAAAATTTGTCAAAGATGTACAAACGCGCAATGGGCGTCTTATCGCCTTGAACATATTCTTGTCAAAACATGCGGAAAGAACTTTACCATTTATGGTAACAGTAAGAAATTGCTTGGGTAAGAAGAATTTTGTGTGGTCACAAGAGGCGAAAAAGGCGTTTAAGGAGATGAAAAAGTATTTGATCCAGTTGCCAACACTTACAACTCCAATCGCAGGAGAAAGTCTAACAATGTACCTGTCCGCAGGATATGAGGCCGTAAGTGCAGTCTTAATGACAAAGCGGGGTGGGGTTCAGACCCCATATACTTTATCAGCAGAGCCCTAAAAGATCCTGAAACAAGATACTCACCAGTAGAGAAACTAGTGTTATCTCTAGTGCACGCCTCAAGGAGGCTGCGAGATTGAAGTGCAGACAGAGCAACCAATACAACAAGTTTTGAGAAGGTCGAAGATCTTAGGGAGGTTAGCAAAATGGGCTATCGAGTTGGAGTATTCGATCTCCAATATAAACCCAGGTCAGCAATGAAGGGTCAAGTGGTGGCAGATTTCTTGGTAGAAATACCAAAAGAAGAAAACATGAACAAAGAGGTCACACAGGGTAACCAAGAAGCCATAGACGATAGCATTTGGAGTCTCCATACAGACAGGGCTTCAAACGATGAAGACTCAGGGGCTGGTTTGATATTAGTGGGACCGGACCAGGTCGAGTTGACTTACGCATTAAGGTTAGATTTTAAAAGTTCCAACAACGAGGCAGAATATGAAGCATTGCTGGCGGGATTCCGGTTGTCTCAAAAGATGGGAGTACGAAAGTTACACGTTCATGTAGATTCAATTCTCCTATCGAACCAGATCAACGGCTCCTACGACGCTAAGGAAGAATCAATGAAGCGATATCTGGATAAGGCTCAAACCCTAATTAAGTTATTTGATGAGTGTGAAGTGATACATAAACCAAGAAGCAAGAACAAGAAAGCAGACGCTCTCAGTAAATTGGCCTCGGTCACCTTCACACATCTGGCAAAGGAAGTCAGGGTAGAAGTGTTAGAATACCCATCTATTGCAGACACATAAATCAACACGATCACGGGGAGGAGAATCCAACCTGGATGACTCCCATCGTCCAGTTTCTCACAAATGGGAAGCTTCCTAATGACAAAGCCGAAGCAAGAAAAATCAGAATGAAGGTGTGGCAATATGAAATGCAGCAGGGGTGCCTATTCCGGAGGTCTTATCTAGGACCTCTGCTGAGATGCCTCGGTGAAGAAGCTAACTTTGTAATCCGAGAAATCCACTTCGACAAATGCGGCATACACGCAGGCCCAAGAATGGTTGTAGAAAAAGCAATCGGAGCGGGGTACTATTGGATAGGTATGCACAAAAGCGTTGTAGAAGAGATTCATAAATGTGAAAGTTTCAAGAAGCATGCGCCGATGTGCCACCGAGCATCGAACGATATGGTTCCTGTCACAGCTGCATGGCCATTTCAGAAATGGGCGATTGACATAGTCGGACCATTCCCAGAAACCTCGGGAAAGATAAATGTCACACCCTTCCTCAGGCACCCCCTGGACGTGTGTGACACTGACTGGTACCTGTTTTGATTTAAGAGTTTTTATAAAACATATCGGAAGTCTTTTCAAAAGGACCGTTTCAACATTCTTTCAACCTTAAGGGTTGTATTTGTAAATATCAAGACTCAGTTGGAAAACTAAAGCCATGTATTCATTTCATAACATAGGGATTTAATTACCATTTTCATTTGATTACAGAATAGAGCTAGAAACCAAATACAATTCGTGTCTCTTATGGACAAGTTTCAAGCCACCGGAAATAGAACTATCCAAGGTTGATCAGTCTCTTGGTCCTATCTTGTCACACCCCAACCGGGCGGCGGAACACGTCGGAGTATGACCCGAATTGTGACCAGATTGCTCGTAGCACTTGGAACTATTAAAATTTCATAATTTTATTCAATAATATTAAAAGTGCCTCAAAGGCTACAAATAGTTCAAATAAACAAGACAAAACATAGTTCCAAACAAGATAAAATCATATTTCAAATTTCTAAGTCCAAGCCTAAGTGTTGAACATAAATCAAGCGTTGCTTGAACTTGGTGCACCTGAAACATGTTTAAAATAAAAGTTATCAACAAAATGAATTGTTGGTGAGCAATCATGGTAGATATAGATATAGTAGTTTAGATAAAGTACAAATTCCATGCTAAGACAAGTAATACATTATAGTCTTATTGTATATACACACAGTCCAAATTAAACCTTCATTTTAAGATTTATCCAATTCAGATTGTCCAACATATAGTTAACAGTTTTTCAGTTTCAGAATTCATTACATGCATCCTAGATCAAAGAAATGCATGGGGTAGCTAACCCACATGGTACCACTAATTCCATTCATAGGCTGTCGAAACAGTTAATAATATGAACTAGTGTAATCAACAAATAAGCCACATAATGCAATTAAACAAGTCTAACATAAGGGAATTTGTTTCAAGTTGTGAGATTTGTCAATAGTGTAAGTGTAATTATATAGGAACATGTTTCACCCCAAAAGTGATAAAATGTATAAAGAGGGGCATGAAAACTCACATGGTTTGTAAGTAGTTTCCGAGCTAAGTTTGATCCAAAGATATAATCCAAAGTAGGTCACAATTAACCTATTATAGTTGTAGTTTAGTCATTTAGTTTAAAGGAATAAGCTAAGGTTTGTTCGTGTTCTCGAATTTGGGAAATTAGGATTTTGAAAAGTTTAAGGTTTGAAAAGTAATTTGGTTATAGTTTAAGGTGTGCAAGTATTTAAATTACTAAATTATTATGTTTAGTAATTTAAATATAATTTCAGATTTTATAAAATATTTTAAGTGATTATTTAATTAATTACTTATTTAGTAATTTAGTTAATAAATGTGTTTAATTAACTAAATATGTCAAAAAGATAGTAAGAATATAAATATAATTTAAATTATAAATTTTATAAATATTTTCTGTTAATAAGTAAATTTTTATAAAATTTACTTATTTTTAGTTTAATTAAATCAATAATTCCATTGATTTAATTACAAAACAAAATTAGTAAAAATTAGTAAAAATGTCTAAAAGTTCCAGAAACTTAATATTTTGTTAAAAATATATAGATTAAGTTTCTGTAATTTTTGTATAATTTTTGGAATAGATTTACTAATTTTAAATAAATAGTCCAAGCTTTAAATTTAGACTTTTAAATAATTAATTTTATAAACTCAGAAAGTTTTCTGTTTTTATTTTATAAAACAGTAGAGAATTTTATTACAAAAATTTGGACTATTTATTTGTACATTTTCGAGTTGTAAATAAAAAGTTATGAAATTTTAAAGATTAAAGATTTAATAAAAAGAAAAATCAAAAATAGGAAAATGTTGAAAAGTGGGCGAACCGGCCACAAGGCGGATCGAACCTGGGCTACTTGGCTTAGCAGCAGTGCACCTGACCGTTGGGCCAAGTGGCTAACCTGGTAATAAGTTGAATTGGGTTATATTTAACCCGGATCTTGGATCCGGTTTGTGTTCGTTTAAGCAAAAAAAAGGCTCACGGGTGAGGGCCTTAGCCGGACTCGAACCCGTGACCTCTCGTTCGTAATACGCGCACCCGGCCATCTCGGCCAAGTGACTAACTCGTAAACAAACGGAGAGAGGTTCCTTTTAACGACGTTTTCGAAATAAAATCCCAAATCCGTTTGAAACACAAGAACCCTAATCTGAGTTTGTTCGAATTCGATGAATCCGTATAATAGGAACTCAATTAACCATAGGGCTTTTGTTATACTTTCAATTCCGAGCCTAATGACGTATTGAATTACCTGGAATGATCAACTGATCGAAGTTCTGGACTCGTTGTTCAGTTCGTCTGAACTGAGATTCCGAGAGAGAGAATTAGAGAGTGTTAGGAGTTGTGATTTGTTTCAAATGGACGCATTAGGTGTCGTCGAGGTTTGTACAACCTCAATTCGACAAATAAATTCGCGAATTAACGAGTTTTGATTACGGTTTAAGACGGTTTAAAGTTTTTAGCCGTTTTCTACTGTTACGAGTTAAAATTTCGAATTAAACGAGTTCATCATGCTCGTTTATGAGTTGTAATGGGATTTCAGTTACGAATCTTTGCTCTTATCATCTCAAAACGCGTTTTCGAATATTCAGAACCCAAAACCGGGTTCCCCTTGTTTCAAACCCACGACCCCTTTTGGGTGGGTTTTAAAACAGAAAAATACAACTTTGGTCCCTGAGGTTTGTTAAGTTGACTCCGGTCAACTTAAACTTGAAAATAAGTTTGAGGAAAGGCAGTTTAGCCCTTGTAGTTAAGTTTTAACCAAAAACTAAGTTAGTTAGGTTAAATAGGGTTTTTAGTTAATAAATTTGATATATTTTGATATTTAAATGTATAAATTAAATTTAAATTATAAAAGAATTGTTTATTTCTATAAAAATGATATAAAATGACATATTTTTATAGAACTTTATTTTAAAAATATTTATTTAATTAAACTTTATTTATTTGATTTATTTAGGAATAAATCTTATTATTTCTTAAAAATTCATAAAAATTTATAAAAGTCATTTTAATTTATATAATTTGTGTTTTAATTTAAATAAAACACATTAGGATTTTTTTTTCAAATTAAATAAGTATAATTTTTTTTTTTTTTACACTTAGATAATTTATGAGATTTATTTTATATAGTTTAGGGACTTTATTCAAATACCATGAATATTAGCCCTAAAACATAGTTTGAGTATGGTTTTTAGCCACATAGTTTAAGCAATTCATTTAAGAATTTTCACATATTATTAAATATAGATAATTAGGGTTTACAATAAATGCCAAATGGCCGGAAATTGTAAACGGAAAAGTACAGATATTACATATCTCCATTTTCTTCTTTTCAGGATTATCTATACATGAGGCCTGAGAATCCAACATGCATTTCATCCTTTTCTTTTCTCTTTTCATGGGTCAGATCTTATGTTTGCCCTTCACATTTCATGTGTCAAATCTTATGTCTGCCCGTATCCCTTTTTCCATCACATTTTATTGATTGGCTGAAAACATTTTGAAAATGAAACGTCAGCGCGAACGCCGGCGAATACAATTATCTTGAAAGTAAAATCATTTGGCACAAACAAATATTAATTTGATAATCACAACTTTTTGTCCAATCCACACATTTAGCAGTCCCATGTCTACGCACCACTATATACACTGGCGTCCTGCCTTATAACAATGGACAGGTATACGCCTCCGAATTTGTTATAAGATAAGCACCAACCGTAATCCGGGAATTTCACCCGAGACCCGTGTATCCCTTGCAAGTTTTACGTATACCTATGGCCTGAATGCTTCCACGTAGAAGAACGTTGAGCATTAATCCCTTAACCTTTATTTGGCCATTTTCGTAAATGTAAATGTTTGACACAATTTTTGAAATAGATAAAGTATTCACCTTAATAATAGGAATGAGCCTCTAAGTTGAAAGCTTATAAAACTAGTCTCTTGATTTCTCTAGCGTATCAGCACTTCTATGAGCGTTTCTTCTTAAACCGAGCACTATAATGAGTGGGGGTTGGATCGGGAACATCGGGAGTGGGCTAGGGATCACCTGGAACGAGTTTTGAGTGTTGGAAATGTTTGTGTGTAGGTCCCTAATTCGGTGTGACGGATCTCTAGACTCGCGGTTAGACACGGTGATAAAGTGCGGAATCCATGATCAACGTGCTCGTGTGACTCAATCAACAACGGTGTAAATAAACGCTCTTTTATTCCACTACAATATCAGTTTACACAATTTACAGAATTCTCAGTCCCTCCTGATATCGTCCAAGTCTATTTCTGTTTTCTGCTGATAACTGCTATTTATAGACACCGAACAGTATTAGGCGAACTTGTTAAGTTCGCCTCTAATAGGCTAAGCGAACTTAACAAGTTCGCCTCGATAGACTAAGCGAACTTGTTAAGTTCGCCTCTGATAGCCTAGGCGAACTTAACAAGTTCGCCTCTAGCAGAACTTACACAGAATTTTATCAACAGTTACAAAACATGTTCTAACAGACTCCCCTTTAACTGTTGCTAACAATTCTATCAATTACAAGTCAAAGACTCTAAGACTAAGACATAATATCTTCAAGCTCGTTGTCACCAGAATATGCTCCAACAGACTCCCCCTTGACAACAGCTTCAGAAGATTGTCATCCGTCTTCAAATATCATCAAACCAGTTGTAGTCTTCGTCTTGTTCATCTGCACACTCTCTCTTTATTTCTAGAAGAAAACTTGGGAGAAGGACCCCTTGTCAACTTCTGTCTGCAATATTCAGTTTATGCAAAGGAGAACAACCAAGAATAACCAACAATTAAGATTTCCATGGAAGCTGGAAAAAATAAAATCTTTTTGGTTTTTCAAACATAAGAAACACAAAATCTTTTTGGTTTTTCTCTATATAAACTGAAATGTAAAATACAAAATCACATCCTTTTGGTCGAACATCACGAGTAAGAAGATCATATCAGTATATTTGATATATCAATCACACATCTTGGATATAAAATCCATATAATATCAAATGGTATCCTATGTCATTATTTCAAGCCTTGACTAATCAAACCAATATCTTTCAAGATTTTCACACTCTATCTTTTCAAGACTTTCATATTGCATGTTATGATACGCGATAAACATTCAAAGAAAATAGGATCAGGCTATGACACACAAATTCAAATTGTCAATATTATAAGATTTGAAACTAAAGCATCTCATTCCCACTTTCTTGTGAGATAAGGTACCATTTAAGTATGAAATACAACGTGTACCCCACTAGTATGCCAACAGAAAGTAAATGCACTATCTTCAAGACATAAAAGATTTTACTAAAGATTATCCGAATTTCCAGAATGAGGAGACATCACTTAGCACATGAATAGTAGAATCCAAATTGGATTGTATAGGAATCAATGAGATTCAGAATCGAATGATTCAATGTTTTGGCTTATATATGTGGAATCATAAGATTCAGGTACGTGGATCCAACTGTTATCTGGATTATGAATTCAATGGAATCAGTAAAGATGATTTATCAATATGATCCAAGGGCTAGTATATGTTTGACAGATGTTGTCAAGTACATATCTTGATTATACTTCAAATTGCATGTTTTTCGGGACATGGGCACTGAAGCAAATCGAATGAATAGTGCTAAGGACATAACCCGAAACTGATCTCATAGGAAAATCTTTATTAAAATCTAATATTCTATATCTGATAGTGATCTTTTAACACACACACCCAGGCATAAAATGGGTTCAAATCACAGTTGTAACATATGAAATTATATTTTCACACTACTAATGGTTTAGTGACGCTTTTAGTCTACTGACAATTCAAATTATATGCATACACAACACTATCATTTCCTATTTGTGCAGTCTCTGAAGTTTAGATCAAAACATATACTTCAGATATTATAACATAAAGCACCAACCAGTCAATCTAAGGTCATGTGTGAAAGAACATCTACTGATGTACTATCATCTCTTCTTTAACTTCAAGTAATGTCGATTTTCTCTTTTTCAATTTGTTTGGCTTTTTCAAAATCTTTTTCAAAGAAAGTAAAACAAACGAAAATAAAACCTTCCATGAAAACATTTTAAGAAAAACATTTTAACTTGGTTACTCAAGATTAAGCAAGTCAATCAATTAAAAGCTCAAACCGATATAATGTAATTGAATGCCTTTGCCTTTTGTCATCAACACAGTTCTGTACTCCCCCTGTCCTGTAGACTCCCCCTCAACTAGTCAAATGGCTGCATCAACGACTTTATGCTCACCATCGTCATCCTAAGTTTCAGTTATCATTTGGACTTTGTAAAACTCTTTCCAAAACATTGTGTGTGACATATTCTCCCCCTTGAGCATCAAGTCGTTGAATCAAATATATTCACAGTTATCAACAACTCTTTACTCATGCAGATGTCATTCCCTGTCATGTGCTAAGAACCACCCACTATCAACAACCAAAATGGTATTAATAGTCCCTCTTGGTAAATCCTGCACAACTAACAATAAACATTAATTTGAAATTGGGACCCAAGCCATGGTAGTCATGGGTCGTCCATCTGTATCAAAATAATAAACCTCACTCCATTCACAATCGAATCTCTCATCAATTTTAGGAGATTGTTCCGATGAGTCAGAAACAGAAACTTTAGATTTCCAAACATACTTCTTTTCATTAAGTTCTTTTTGCTTAAAAAGTGAAGTGTTTGAACATTTTATTTCATTTGAAAATTGATTTGATTGTGAAAACTCTTGTTGTTCTAAAAGTTTTCTCAATCTTCTGTTTCTCCTCCGTCTTTGAGGTCTAGAAAGCCTAACCTCAGATTTTGAATTACCCTTTGCTGTAACATGAGGTTTAACCACATTTGGGTTAACATAAGGCTTACCATGAGTTCTTACCTTTTCTGGAGTAACATGTCGGTTACCTTTGGCATTGTGAGGACAAGCAATCCTAATGTGACCAACAATACCACAAGAAAAGCAAGATCTTGTCTCACGATATTCTCTCATATAAGGAATCTTCACACGATTAGATGCATTTGAAGAAGATTCTCCTACATGAACTTCTTTTTGCTTTATTTTCTCTGGAATTCCAGATTTTGCAATAGGTTTTGATTCAGGCTTCATCTTCTCAGGAACTACATGCTTCTTTCCTTTATTTTTGTAAGGACAGTTCACCACAATGTGACCTATCTCATTACAATGAAAGCAAGTACGCCTGTCTTTATAATCTCTGACATATGGAACTCTCCTTGAATTTGAAGAACTTCCAAATGTAGAATTTTCAGATGAATTAGAATCAACCTTTGATTCTTCTTTCTTAACCTCTTTAGGTATTCCCTCTACCTTAGCTTCATGAAAATATTCATCATCACTCTCATCAGAATACACCATATCTTCACCTGTGACTGGATTCACCTTCAACACAGTCTTAGGATCTAAATCCTCATCGTTTATAATCTCAGGTGCAACAGAATAATTGCCATTGAATGGTGGAGGAACATAACCAATACCATTAGTTCCCTTCCCCTCTTCAGTATTATTATGATAATATCCTAATAAGAATGATGAATTTCCAAAGCTTTCTAACTTTCTATGCAATTTAATTACCTCTGCTTTGGATTCAGCTAGTTCATTATCTTTCGCAGCAAGATCATTATTTCTTTTCTCAATTTCTGCAAAGGACATATCCAGGCGATATGCCTGCTCTTTGATCTTAAAAGTCAGAGAATTTATATCCCTCTTCAATGATTCTATCCTTTCAATACACACATTCTCATTATCTTTTAATTTCTGATTTACCGTGTGCATGGATTTCATATCACAAATGAGGTTTACATTGTCATCCATAACCCTCATCATTTTATCCTTAACTGAAACACAGTTAGAACAAAACGTCTCAGAGTTAGAAAATACCTCAGGTTTTAGTTCTGAAGAAGATGCACCAGGAACCATGAATGTGTCATCATCAGCTTCACTCTTTTGATTAACAATAACAGGCTCTGCATCAGTGTCTGATACACTCAGATCATCTTCAACTGTCTGGAAGCTTACTTCAGTCTCTACATCACTCTCGGTAGACTGAGTACTTTCACCAGATCGAATACTCTCACTATCACTTAACTCGGTAGACGAATCACTTTCAGAAACACTCTGCTTTACTACTTCTTCTTTGATCAAGACTACAAACGCCTGATTAGTAGCTTCACCCTTTTTCTTCAAAGCTTCCCATAGATCTCTTGAAGTTGGACACTTCCCGAGACTATGAATGATTTCTTTTGGTAAAGACAACGTTAAAGTTTCACGCGTTTTCATCTCTCGATCAAAATTCTGCTTTTCTACTTTAGTAAGAGCTGTCACTGGTTTAGGAACATCATAATATCTCATATAGTCAAAAGTAGGATGAACATATCCTTCAAATATGGATGTCCAAAAGTTTTTATCAGTGACTGATACGAACTGTTCGAACCGGACTTTCCAGTTATGAAAATCTGATATGCACAAAATTCTCGGTGGCATAGTTTCAATCTCAATATTATCACATGAAATTGACATTTTGAAATTTTTGCGAAAATATACGGAAAAAATTTTCCCGCCAAAATACTCTTTTTAAAAAATTTTGAAAATTCAAAATTTCAAAAACGATTTAAAACGACCATATAAACTTTCCCTAAAAATTTGGATAAGATGAATTTTCCCGCCAAAATACTTTTTTTTTTTTTTAAATTCAAGCGAACTTAAGTTGACCCGAGCGAACTTGTTAAGTTCGTCTGCTGATTAAGTTCGCCTGCTGATTAAGTTCGCCTGCTGATTAAGTTCGCTTACTTTGCACCAAGCGAACTTATTAAGTTCGCCTAAAATTAAGTTCGCCTAATCAGCAAGTTCGCCTGGTTCAACAGATTCAAACTCAGGAACAGAGTCAGAACAAAATCGCGAACCAAGAAACCTCTGAATTCATCATAAATCGCTCAATTGATGGAATTAAACAAAATTGGATCGTAGGAATGTGTAATTTCTCAATTAGAAACTTTCTATCGGATCAATTTCCTCATAATCCTCCAAAATCAATCCAAATTTGTCAACAATTCGTCATTTTTATCAAGAACACAAAAAGATGAATAATCTTCAAAATCACAGAACTTTGATGTTGATTGGACACGAAACCACCACGAATCTTTTGCTAATCAAGAGCATAAGCTCTGATACCACTTGTAGGTCCCTAATTCGGTGTGACGGATCTCTAGACTCGCGGTTAGACACGGTGATAAAGTGCGGAATCCATGATCAACGTGCTCGTGTGACTCAATCAACAACGGTGTAAATAAACGCTCCTTTTATTCCACTACAATATCAGTTTACACAATTTACAGAATTCTCAGTCCCTCCTGATATCGTCCAAGTATATTTCTGTTTTCTGCTGATAACTGCTATTTATAGACACTGAACAGTATTAGGCGAACTTGTTAAGTTCGCCTCTAATAGGCTAAGCGAACTTAACAAGTTCGCCTCTGATAGACTAAGCGAACTTGTTAAGTTCGCCTCTGATAGCCTAGGTGAACTTAACAAGTTCGCCTCTAGCAGAACTTACACAGAATTTTATCAACAGTTACAAAACATGTTCTAACATTGTGGATGAAGAAAATCGAATGAGATCGTCCAACTATTTATAGGCTGTGATTTGGGTCCATGTCGAACCAATATGCAAAGGGATATCGGTCCGACATCCAGCTATGCATGCGCCAGCCCTACATGTCTCAATCTGATTGGACCGCACATGTTTTTGGTGCATGTCGGACCAATATGTGGACCATGTCGGTCCGACATCATGAAACGCGTCAGATTCTAGGGCTGAGTCATAGGACACGTGTCAGCACCATAAATTACGGCTGAGGGGAGGTTGTGGGACCGTTATGGATTGATGTCGGTTCGATAACCGACCTATGATGAATTGCAGACCATTAAAAGAATTGATATCGGTCTGATGTTTGACCATATTTTGCTTCGGACCGATATGAAAAGAGATATCGGTCCGATATCTAACTAGTTTCTAGAATTTTAATTTTTAACCCTAGACTTTGGTACTTTAGACACCCAAGCCCTATAGGTTCTAACCTTGCCATTTCTTGGACATTTTCTTTGCAGGTTTTACATTCTCCCCACCTTGTTTTAATCTCGTCCTCGAGATTACTCGAACAAGTGAGGATATTTCTTTTTCATTTCGCACACCAATTCCCACGTGTACTCAGTTCCACATATGGAGTTTCGTTTCACTTTCACAATCATCAATTTCTTTCTTTTCATTTTCTTTTCCTGCCTGTCCTCGTGATGTGTTAGTATTTACACATCTTTTTGGCACAAAACTTCGCTCATTTAATGATCAATTCTTGGTTATATTCAACGTTTAGACACTTATTTGCTTCATTTCTGGTTTTGTAGGTTTTTGTAAAGCTTGGTGAATAAACAAGAAGATTCCAGGATAAACAAGTGAAGTTTAGGGTTTCTGTGATAGAGGCACGGTCGTGCCCCTATTTGGCACGGTCGTGCCAAGCTCCAAATCCCTAAGCACGGTCGCGCCCGCATCTGGCACGACCGTGCCAAGCCAAATTACAAGGCAAAACCGTGCCTTGGCCGCCCACGGTCGCGTGTCATCTCGTGAGTCTGAACAGCCGTACGTCCTCGATCAGTGGTACCCAATGGAAGCTACGGATCGGTCAAACCTCTGTCACACGGTCGTGCCAAGACCTAGACACGACCGCGTCCATGTTCTAGGCACGGTCGTGCCTTCTCTCCTGGCACGGGCGTGCCTCCCCTTTTCTATTTAAACAGAACTTAATTCTCATTCATACATTCAGCAACCCAGGGGAGAAACCTACTGTTCCAGCTCGAGTTTTCTTTGTTCCAGCCATATTTCAAGATTCTTGGAGAGGATACAACACCAAGAGGATCACCATACATCAACAACAACATCTAGGCTTGGATGAGTGGTTTGACTCTTGTTTTCATATCATGTTTCTCTCTATTTTTCCCTGCTTACTTGTAATTTTGATGCTCATGATGAGCTAAAACTCCTGTTCACTTTGGTTTAGATGAAGTTTAGATACATTTGACAACATTCATGGATTATTGGCAATTATTGTGTTAATGTTATGACAACCGTATGATTATTCCTTGATGAAATTATGTATTCAAGTATTTTGAGTTGTTTACAAGACTTGTATTTGTGTATGTCATAATATGTTGGAAAACTTATGATTTATGCTTATATTCATGGATTGGTGTATGTAATTATACTAGTTTATGGCATTTGACTAGGAATGGTGAATGAAGTCTTGTTTATGAATCATTATATTTGTATGTGTAACGTTATGCTTATGTTTGGAAAGACAAAGTATTTGTTATGATGTGTCATATTTAGTATTGTGTTTATCTAGGAATTGTTGACACATCCTCCTAATTTATATAATCTTTATATGAACATTGTATGTTGAAGAAATGCATATTGTTGTCTAAATTAATCAACTTGAGGTGGATAGTGTGTTGTTCATATTATCTTTCCAACTAGTTGTTGGATTAGTGTACCTTAATCTGAAGCTAGTTCAATCTTTATAAACATTAACATGATTATTAAACACGTGAGCCTCATTGTATGACTTTAGGTGGTTGGTTTGTGTAATTCATGCTAGCTTTCTGAATAGTCATTTGATTAGATATCTTTGACGAGAATTTGGTCAATTTATGTATCGTGTATTTGCCATATTTCTATGAATGTATTGAATGTATTCTAAATGGATTCGACACTAAAGTGATATTTTCTCCTTGATTGTTTGATTTGTGACTTTAGTCTAGTTTTATATTCTTGCATAGTAGTTTAATTAAAAATCAACTTAAACATCTTTTACCCATACTTGATTGAATCTTAGTCCCGGTTTATTATCGCATCCCACTGTGTCCACGGATTGATATCCGGTTCTTACCTTTACTATATTGCTATCAGACGGGTACACTGCCCGGTGTGTGTGATTAGTATTTGGTGAAAACCCTTTTTAAAACTAATTGTGTAAAACACTTATAAAAATATATATATATTGTTTACACGCATCAAGTTTTTGGCGCCGTTGCCGGGGACACGGTTTTGCGAGAACGATGGGAATTAATTTTTAGTCATTTAGTATATATATTTTTGTGAATATCGTGTTTTTCTTGTTGTTATTTGCAATTTTGTGTGTATAGATATTTTTCGCATTTTACTTGTTATTTTTAGCTTCATTTGTATACATATATATCTTGGTTTTTATCCCAGTTTATTTTTTTATTATTTTTATTTTTTTTCAAATTTTTTTTTATTATTTTATTTTTATTTTTGTCTAACTTGTGTTTTCTTTGTCCTAGGTTCGCGTATTTAAATCTAACTTGTCGTGCAGATCGTGTATGTTTTCAACTCCCATCGAGGAGGTTCCTGAGCCGTCTTCCGAGCCGGAGCATGATCTTCATCGGAGATTACGAGCCCGTTCCCGATTTGTGGCCCGGTTACTCGAGTTTGACGAGGTTGTTGTTGACGAGGTTTTTGTTGACGAGGTAGAGGAGATGGAGAACGAGGATGCGGGTCGGACGCTTTCGGATTTTGGCAAACCGACACTTGAGGGTTTGGAGTCGAGCATCAATAGGCCGACGGTTGGAGCACATCAGTTCGAGATCAAATCCAGCATTATACAGATGGTGCAGAACATGTGTCAGTTCGATGGCAAGGATCACGAGGATCCTAATACTCATTTGGCCGGTTTCTTAGAGATTTGCGCCACTTTCAAAATTCGTGACGCTACCGACGATGCTATTCGGCTCCGGTTGTTCCCGTTTTCCTTACCGGATCGAGCCAAGGCTTGGTTACTGTCACTTCCCCCTAGGTCCATTAGTACTTGGGACCAGATGGCTGCTAAATTCTTAGAAAAGTACTTCCCTCCGGAGAAAACATCAAAGTTGAGGGCTAGGATTCTTTCTTTCCAGCAGGACGACGGGGAGACGATCTATGAGGCGTGGGAGAGATTCAAGGAACTGATGAGGAAGGTTCCCCACCATGGATTGTTGAAGTGGCAGCAGTGTGAGACCTTTTACAATGGTCTAGAGATGACCGGGAAGCAGCTGATTGATGCATATGCGGGTGGAGATATTGGAACAAAGACACCCCAGGAGGCGTATGACTTGCTAGAAAAGGTGGCAGCGAAAAGCTACACTCAGTAAACTTCCCGAGCGAGAACTCAGAGGCAGGGTGTCCATCAAGTGGATGGAATTACCTCTTTAGCTGCCTAGGTGGAAGCACTTTCCACCAAGATTGATCAGATGCACGTCCACAAGGCCCAGTCCTTGTGTGAGTTTTGTGGTGGGGCGCATCCCACGAGTGCTTGTCAGGTTGGGGATCAGGGGGCCCACGAGCAGGTTGATTTCATGTCCAACCAGAATCGCCCCCAGAATAATCCCTACAGCAACACATATAATCCGGGGTGGAGGAATCACCCGAATTTCAGTTGGAAGTCTGGCAACAATAGCCAGCAACCACCCGGATTCACTCAGCGCCCCCCATTCCAGCATCAGTCCCACCAGTCTCAGGGACAGAGTTCCAAGTTTCGACCTCAGCAGGGCCAGTTTCAAGTCCAAGGTTCTAGCAGCGGTCCGCCACCCGCACCTGAGGGTAAATCCAGTTTGGAGGACATGGTTGCACGGCTACTTGCCAACTCAAAGAGTCAGAATCAGTTGGCAGAGAAGCAGAACCGGTACATGGAGGAGCGTTTCCACACGTATGAGACTGAGTTGAGGAATCAGAAAGCTTCGATCCAGACCATAGAGAACCAGGTCGGCAGATCGCGAAGCTTCTTTCTGAGAGACCGCCAGGTGGCCTGCCTAGCAACACTGAGCCCAATCCCAATGCTCATGTGAAGGCCATCACTTTGAGGAGCGGTAGAGACACAGGACCGGATCCACAGGTTCCTGTGCACGAGTCATCTGAGGAGGAGGTTGTGATTGAGATTCCTGATGAGACACCGCCGAGGGGTAAATCGGCGAGCGCATTGCGCCCTCGCGAGCCTGTGAGAGATTATACTCCCGCCATTCCATACCCAGGCAGATTGAAGAAGCAGAAGATGTAGGAGCAGTATGGTAAGTTTCTAGGGTTGTTTAAGAAGTTGCATATCAACTTACCATTTGTGGAGGCTCTGGCTCAGATGCCTAAGTATGCGAGATTCTTGAAGGATATCCTCACGAATAAGAGGAAATTGGAGGAGTTGTCTCAGGTGACGCTGAATGAGGAGCGTTCAGCGGTGATTCAGAACAAGCTACCGGAGAAGAGACGAGATCCGAGGAGTTTTACCATCCCCTGCTTGATAGGTAGCTTGTCGGTTAGCAACGCCTTAGCTAACCTTGGTGCTAGCATTAACCTCATGCCATATGCGGTCTTTGCTAAGCTTGAGTTGGGAGAACCTACACCGACAGGCATGAGTATCAAGCTGGCCGATCGCTCGGTCAAGTATTCGCGAGGGATAGTGGAGAATATGTTGGTTAAGGTTGATCGTTTCGTGTTTCTTGTAGACTTTGTGATTCTGGACATGGATGAGGACAAGAATGTCCCTATTATCCTAGGTCAACCATTCCTGGCCACTGCCAAGGCCCTGATTGATGTGTATTCGGGGAGGCTTACACTGAGGGTGGATGAAGAGGAAGTGACCTTTGATGTAAGGAGATCCATGCAGCATACCCAGAATCAGGATGATTCACTCTACTTTGTTGAGGCTGTTTATTCTTGTGTGAGTGATCATCTCCAGGACACAGCTGAGGAAGAGTCCCTGGACACCCAGATTGTAGGGGGGAGACATTTGATCCAGTTGGTGAGGATCAGTTTGATGAGCAGTTGCATAGCCAGGTGAGCTATGAGTTTCCCCAGTGTTCAGCAGTTTTTGCTATGGTTGATAGAGAGTCTGAGCCGATTAAGCGGCCTTCTATTGAGGACCCACCACCTGTTGAGCTTAAGGAGCTCCCGAGCCATTTGGAGTATGCCTTTTTACATGGTGAGTCTTGATTACCCGTCATTATCGCCTCTGATTTGACGAGTGATGAGAAGGAGAGGCTACTGGAGGTGCTGAAGCAGCACAAGCGGGCTATTGCATGGAGGATTATGGACATTAAGGGAATTAATCCCTCTTTCTGTACCCATAAGATCCTTATGGAGGATGACTACAAGCCCGCTGTGCAGCACCAGAGGAGGTTGAACCCGAACATGCAGAAGGTAGTAAAGAAGGAGGTGATTAAGTTTCTGGATGCTGGTTTGATCTATCCTATCTCCGATTCTCCTTGGGTTAGCCTGGTTCAGGTTGTCCCTAAGAAGGGAGGCATGACTGTCATCACCAACGAGAGGAATGAGCTGATTCCTACTCGTACAGTCACCGGTTGGAGAGTTTGCATCGATTACCGCAAACTCAATGATGCTACTCGGAAATATCATTTTCCCCTCCCGTTCATTGATCAGATGTTGGAAAGATTAGCGGGAAAGATGTTCTGTTGTTTCCTAGATGGTTTCTCAGGCTACTTCCAGATCCCAATTGCTCCTGAGGATCAGGAGAAGACGACATTCACATGTCCCTATGGCACATTTGCTTATCGGCGGATGCCCTTTGGATTGTGCAATGCTCCGGCCACTTTCCAGCGTTGCATGGTGGCCATTTTCCATGATATGATTGAGGACTCCATGGAGGTTTTCATGGATGACTTTTCTGTGTTTGGGAGTTCCTTTGATCATTGCCTCGAGAATCTGGAGAGGATGTTGGCTAGGTGTAAAGAGGCCAATTTGGTGTTGAACTGGAGAAATGTCACTTCATGGTGAAGGAGGACATTGTGCTTGGGCACAAGGTTTCACGTGCGGGGATTGAAGTTGATAGAGCTAAGATTGACACCATATCTAAGCTGCCCCCGCCAACCTCTGTGAAATCTATTCGGAGCTTCCTTGGTCACGCGGGCTTTTACAGGCGTTTTATCAAAGATTTTTCTAAGATTGCCCGACCGTTGACCCAGCTTCTTGAGAAGGAAGCCCAGTTCGTGTTCTTCGACGAGTGCCTCAGTGCATTCGACTTGTTAAAGGAGAAGTTGGTGAATGCCCCTATCATGGTGGCTCCTGATTGGAAGCTGCCATTTGAGATCATGTGTGACGCGAGTGACTTCGCTGTTGGGGCGGTCTTAGGACAGAGGAGAGAGAAGCAGTTTCACCCGATTTATTATGCGAGCAAGACGCTCAATGACGCACAGGAGCATTACACCACGACAGAGAAGGAGCTCCTAGCTGTTGTCTTCTCTTTCGATAAATTCCGGTCTTATCTCGTCCTATCAAAGACCATTGTATTCACCGATCATGCAGCCCTTCGGCACCTGTTCAGCAAACAGGATGCCAAACCCCGGCTAATCCGGTGGGTTTTGCTGCTTCAGGAGTTCGACATTGAGATCCGCGATAAGAAGGGCGCGGAGAATGTCGCAGCGGACCACTTGTCCCGTCTTGAGTGCTCAGCTTCATCTGAACTTGTGGGGTCATCCATAAATGACAATTTTCCCCATGAGTTTCTCATGCACATACAGACACAGGATGAGGAGTGCCCATGGTTTGCTGATTTTGCAAACTTTCTTGCTAGTGGGATTGTGATTAAGGGCTTAACACATCAGCAGAAGCGAAAGTTCTTTGCGGATGTGAAGCACTATCTTTGGGAGGATCCCTATTTGTTTCGAGTCGGGGCTGATCAGATCGTGCGTAGGTGTGTCTTTGGAGATGAGGCACGTCAGGTGCTTAGACACTGCCACGCAGGCCCGACAGGTGGACATCATGGAGCTACCTTGACCGCGAAGAAGGTCTTTGACGCCGGTTTCTTCTGGCCTACCATCTTCCAGGACGCTCATGAGATGATCCAAGCTTGTGATGCCTGCCAGAGGGCAAGCAACATTTCGTCGAGGAATGAGATGCCCCAGAACAGCATCCAGATTTGTGAAATTTTTTATGTCTGGGGTATTGACTTTATGGGACCTTTCCTAGCTTCTCGTGGCAACCGGTATATCCTAGTCGCTGTTGACTATGTTTCTAAGTGGGCCGAGGCTCAAGCCTTGCCTACTAATGATGCTAGGGTGGTTGTTCAATTTCTGAAGAAGCTGTTCTCTCGCTTTGGTGCCCCCAAAGCCCTTATCAGTGACCGTGGGACCCACTTCTGCAACGCCCAGTTGGAGAAGGCTCTATCACGATATGGTGTTAACCATAGATTCTCCACAGCCTACCACCCACAGACCAGTGGACAGGTAGAGGTCACAAACCGGGGCATAAAGCGGATTCTAGAGAAGACGGTTGGTCAGAACCATAAGGATTGGTCGGATAGGTTAGATGATGCACTTTGGGCCTTCCGGACTGCCTATAAGACGCCTATTGGTACCACACCATTTAGGTTGATCTATGGGAAGGCGTGCCATCTTCCGGTGGAGTTGGAGCATAAGGCCTATTGGGCATTGAAGGCGGTGAATCTTGACTTGGTGAGCGCGGGTGAGAACCGGTTCTCTCAGATTCATGAGCTTGATGAGTTGAGGAATCAAGCCTATGCAAACTCCACAATCTACAAGGAGCGCATTAAGAGTTTACATGACCGACGCTTGAAGGACAAGAAGGAATTCCGATTGGTGGTCGTGTGTTGCTTTACAACTCTAGGTTGCGTTTGTTTCCCGGGAAGTTGAAGTCCCGATGGACGGGTCCTTACACGGTTAAGGAGGTGTTTCCTTATGGGACCGTCGAGATTGAACATGAAGATGGGAGGATCTTCAAGGTCAACGGTCATCGTCTTAAGCCATATATTGACGGACCGGTTGACCCGGCAGTAGAGGTAGTTGACCTCCACACCAAGGACAAATGAATTCGGGGACTTGAGTCTAGCTAACGACTCGTTAATAAACTTAGCCTGTTTCGGTAACAATTCTTAGATTTTGTCTGATTTTTATCTTCTTAATTTTATTTTTATTTTTTTTAGGATTTTACCATTTATTTTTGAGTTTAGGTGATCGGAACGTGTTTTGGATCGAGCGGATTTGGGATAATGTTTGGAATGTCTCAGGTATGTCTTCTGAATTTTTAGCAATTTTAGTTTGGAAGAATCGCAGTCGGGTTTGGTACAAGCTGCATAAAAAATCAGGGTTTTCTGTCTGCCGGACAGTAGACACGGTCGTGCCTCCTTATAGGCGCGGTCGTGCCTCTAACCTAGACGCGACCGTGCCTCTGCACTTGGCGCGGTCGTGCCACAGTTATCGGGGGCGATTTAAATTACTTTTACACGGCAGATTTTTCCAAACCACCCCCCCCCCATAACCTTCCAGCAGATGAAACTCCCTCCCCTCGGCGATCTTCTTCCCCGTCTCCACTTCCAGATTCATTGTTTTCGTTTCTTCGATTTCAGGTACGCCCCCGCAATCCTAATCTCTTCGTTTTATGATTAGGATCATCATTTTATGTTGGAATTTCTAGGGTTTTATAGATTTTCTTGTTTTGAACTTCATTTTAGTTGTAAATAAGTAGAACTTGTGAGTTTTAGTTCCTTTGATAGTTACTGGCAAAAGCCCCTTCATAAACGTGTTGGAAATTGTGATTTTTGAATTTTGAAAACCCTAAAATGGGTTGAGCACGGTCGCGCTCATGACCAGGCGCGGTCGTGCTCGGCTTTTGGAATCTCAGGAAAACTTGGTTTGATCAAGCACGGTCGTGCCTCTTATGAGCGCAACCGTGTTCTCTAGAGTTTGCTTTAGCGCGGTCGTGCCCATTTCAAGGCGCGGCCGTGTCTCCTTTGTTTTGCCTTGGCGCGGTCGTGCCTAGACCAGGTGCGGCCGTGTCTGTCTTGTTTGTGTGCACGTGGTCGGCCAAGCACGGTTGTGGGTTTCCCAATTTGACCTAGGAACGGTCATGCCTATTCTTTAGCACGGTCGTGCCCCTTCATAAATTTTGGGCAGAAACTTCATAATTCCATCTAGCATCTTCATAACCGTTCTGATTTCATCTTTGTTGTTGTCTTGCAGATGGCAGGCAACAGGGACCACCCGTACCTCGAGTTTGATATGAACGAGCATGAGTACGAGGCTCGTCTGGATGTGTTGTGGCCCCGTAGAGGCCGGATTCTAGCTGCTCGCCGTTTGGAGCCAGCTGCTATCGACACCATCGGTCAGCGGGACCGGTGGAACGATCTTGTCACGGCCCCCTGGCGCCGTTTGTTCAGGTTCCACGCTATCCAGTACATAGAGCTTGTAATGGAGTTTTTCTCCACATATGAGTTCGATTATCCTTGCGTAGACCTAGAGCAGCCTGAGACGATTAGGTTTAGATTAGGCGGGGAGTGGCGCGTGATGTCGGTTGCCCGGTTTGGGAGACTTTTAGGTTTATACACGAGGCAGGAGCTCCAGACAGAGATATTCACCGACGGTATCACCGAGTTTTCGACAGAGGAGGATAAGGACCAGTTTTGGTATGAGTTTGGTTTTGGGATTTACGATCCGAGTCTGACCAAGGCTTCGAGCCTTCGGGGCCCTCTGCACCGTGTTCTTCATCGCTGCATTGTTTATTCTATATCTGGGCGAGGGCAGGGAGAGACGGTAGTGAATTTGAGGGAGTTATCTTATCTGTTTTGCCTTGTACGCCCGCGCACTTGCAATATTGCGCACTCTATCGCGGGGTTCTTGGTAAACAGCTCGGGTCGCGACGTCACCAGCGTGATCTGTGGAGGTCACTTCGTGACCAAGCTGGCGCGACACTTCCAGCTGCTGACAGATGATTTGATAAAGGATCTGACCCCTGTGGCCGAGACCGTCGTGATGAACGTGCATACATTGCGTAACATGCACGTCGCTCGTCGCGGTGCAGGAAGGATTAGATTGGTTAATCGATGGGGACGGACTTGGGATCCAGACCGTCTAGGCCCCGATCCAGATCGTGTACAGGCCGAGGCCGAGGCCGTCGCCGCCGCCCATCAGGAGCATGCGGCTCAACAGGAGCACGAGCAGCACGGGCAGGACCACGAGCACCATGTTGAGGTTCCGATTGCTCCTCCACCTCCTCCGCCTCCACCACCACCTCTGGTTACCGTCTCCCATGATTTATTCATGCGCTACTGGGCCTGGCAGTATGAGGTCCAGTGCGCCGCTGCTGCTGCTGGCGGGGCACCATACGTGGTACCCCTCCCATTCTTTATGCAGCCGGATCAGCCACCACCATCACCACAGCATCAGCCACCGCCATCACCACCGCAGCATCAGTCATCACCACAGCAGCCCATCCACCCACCACCATCACCACCGCAGCATCAGTCACAACCACCATCACCACCCGAAGGAGATGGAGCCGAGGGTGCCGGCCTTGCTCTTGAGGATTTAGAGATGGAGGAGTAGTGCCCTCCACTGTTTTGGTATCATCTTTTGTGAGTTGTACTTTTGTTGTACTGTACAAACTCTTATTACACGCTTCGGCGTTTGTTGTTGTTTCCTTGTACTTTTGTTTCCATGTACTATTGTATATATTTGTCTTTACATTTATGTTTATCTTTTGGCTTGATGTTACTGATCCTGTTTGATGTAGTTAGTCTTGATTAGATCTTGGAATCGTGGAACTACGTGGAACGTCATTTTTGTGGGTAGGCTTTTTGCGTGTGCCATGATCGACACGAGGGAAGTTTCAGTTCTCCCTTCACACTCCATTGCATTGCATTTTTTTATATACATTGAGGGCAATGTATGTTTCTAAGTGTGGGGTTGGGTGTTTATTCTTCGCTTTACATTATTTTTTGTTGTACATTGAGGGCAATGTAGAATTTTAAGTGTAGAGTGAGAATTTATTCGCGCGATGTTTGTCCTTTTGAGCATTCTATCACTTCAATTTTTTTGCAAAAAAATCTTCCTTCATAATTTTTATTGACACTAAATCAGTTTTATAAAATTGAAAAACACCAAAATAAAATAAAAGTTAACCGTTTAGCATTCACAATTTTTAGTAAATAATAGAGGTTTGATTTTTCGAAAGCAAATGAAATAGAAATTCCATCGAGTCAAACCCATTTTTTTGTGATAACCATGAGTTTTAGTGGGCTGAACGAATGAATTACATGTAACCTTTTGCTTACACCCATTCCTTTCCGTTTCCGTGAGTTTATTTTTGAGCCTTGATAGCTTTAGACATTGTTTGCTCTCGTTTTTGCGGATTTAAGTGTGCCGGATGTTTCATGCTTATTAGAACTTGCTTTTAGTATACATTTCGAAATCATGAACATAAATATTGCATAAAAAATGATTGAGGCATTAGGATAAACCACTTTGTTAGCCTTTTATTTTTATTTTCCCTCAACTGAACACATCCACTAGTTAGCCACGTTGAGCCTATCCTGTTCTTTTCTTTAATTACCCACATTACACCGCCATTAAACCTTTATTAGCCTTTTCATTTATTTTTCGCCTGAGTTAGAAATCCGGTCGGCTAATGTTAATTTTATAGCTTTTATTTTGTTGTAATTTTTAAATGCTTGAGAAGTTTTTAGCTAAGGAAAGATGCATATTGACTTAGTTTCCTTCAAAAGAAAGAAAAGAAATAGTAAAAAAAAAAATCACCAAAATCAGGTGAATTATAGCCGATTAGAGCAATTTTGTGAGCAAAGATGGAAATAATTCGGTTGTTAGCTCTTATCTATACGGAAGTATTAGTTAGTTTATTTTTCATATTAGAAGTTGTTTTAGTTTTTGAGTTAGCATAACCGTCGGGTTTTTAGCCATTTAGCCATTTTAAAATTCCACTTCCTCACCATTAACCATTGCCAAGTTACAACCCATTTAAAGCCCTCTTGATTTGTGCTTTGTTTCATGTTAGTTGGTAGAGATTTGATCTTTTAGCAAGCTTATGATTTATGCATGATTCATTGTCTTGGCATTTGAGTGTTCTATACATACTCCATTACTTGTATGATCATATATATTACCGAGTGTGTGTGAACATTGTGAGAAGCATAAAGTTGCACGCTAATGATTTCCTAGGCATATTAATTTGCTCATTCGGTTATCACGTCATTGGGCTCATTGGGTTTCATTTAGTTAATTTTGCATTTCTTGAAAATCTCTTCAAACCTTTATAAGTTTATTAATGCTTACGGTTCTCCCGATTTGATCCATAGTGTCATTGGAAGTTTTGTTTCATTTTGATTTCTTGCTTGAGGACAAGCAATGTTCAAGTGTGGGGTTGTTTGATGTGTTAGTATTTACACATCTTTTTGGCACAAAACTTCGCTCATTAATGATCAATTCTTGGTTATATTCAACGTTTAGACACTTATTTGCTTCATTTCTTGTATTGTAGGTTTTTGTGAAGCTTGGTGAATAAACAAGATGATTCCAGGATAAACAAGTGAAGTTTAGGGTTTCTGTGATAGAGGCACGGTCGTGCCCCTATTTGGCACGGTCGTGCCAAGCTCCAAAACCCTAAGCACGGTCGCGCCAGCATCTGGCACGACCGCGCCAAGCCAAATTCCAAGGCACAACCGTGCCTTGGCCGCCCACAGTCGCGTGTTATCTCGTGAGTCTGAACAGTCGTACGTCCTCGATCAGTGGTACCCAATGGAAGCTACGGATCGGTCAAACCTCTGTCACACGATCGTGCCAAGACCTAGACACGACCGCGTCCATGTCCTAGGCACGGTCGTGCCTTCACTCCTGGCACGGTCGTGCCTCCCCTTTTGTATTTAAACAGAACTTAATTCTCATTCAGACATTCAGCAACCCATGGGAGAAACCTACTGTTCTAGCTCGAGTTTTCTTTGTTCTAGCCATATTTCAAGATTCTTGGAGAGGATACAACACCAAGAGGATCACCATACATCAACAACAACATCTAGGCTTGGAGGAGTGGTTTGATTCTTTTTTTCATATCATGTTTTTCTCTATTTTTCCCTACTTACTTGTAATTTTGATGCTCATGATGAGCTAAAACTCTTGTTCACTTTGGTTTAGATGAAGTTTAGATACATTTGACAACATTCATGGATTATTGGCAATTATTGTGTTAATGCTATGACAACCGTATGATTATTCCTTGATGAAATTATGTATTCAAGTATTTTGAGTTTTTTACAAGACTTGTATTTGTGTATGTCATATTATGTTGGAAAACTTATGATTTATGCCTATATTCATGGATTGGTGTATGTAATTATACTAGTTTATGGCATTTGACTAGGAATGGTGAATGAAGTCTTGTTTATGAATCATTATATTTGTATGTGTAACCTTATGCTTATGTTTGGAAAGACAAAGTATTTGTTATGATGTGTCATATTTAGTATTGTGTTTATCTAGGAATTGTTGACACATCCTCCCAATTTATATAATCTTTATATGAACATTGTATGTTGAAGAAATGCATATTGTTGTCTAAATTAATCAACTTGAGGTGGATAGTGTGTTGTTCATATTATCTTTCCAACTAGTTGTTGGATTAGTGTACCTCAATCGGAAGCTAGTTCAATCTTTATAAACATTAACATGATTATTAAACAGGTGAGCCTCATTGTATGACTTTAGGTGGTTGGTTTGTGTAATTCATGCTAGATTTCCGAATAGTCATTTGATTAGATATCTTTGACGAGAATTTGGTCAATTTATGTATCGTGTATTTGCCATATTTCTAAGAATGTATTGAATGTATTCTAAATGGATTCGACACTAAAGTGATATTTTCTCCTTGATTGTTTGATTTGTGACTTTAGTCTAGTTTTATATTCTTGCATAGTAGTTTAATTAAAAATCAACTTAAACATCTTTTACCCATACTTGATTGAATCTTAGTCCTGGTTTATTATCGCATCCCACCGTGTCCACGGATTGATATCCGGTTCTTACCTTTACTATATTGCTATCAGACGGGTACACTGCCCGGTGTGTGTGATTAGTATTTGGTGAAAACCCTTTTTAAAACTAATTGTGTAAAACACTTATAAAAATATATATATAGTTTACACGCATCACCTCGATTGCAAGGTTGTTCCACAAATTTCAACTTTTCATCTACCTCTACATCTTGTAGGGGCATTACTAGAGATTCATCTGTCAAACACTTGCGCATAGTTGATAGGCCACAAGTCCAACTCTTTTCAAGATTTTGAATGGTCCTATGAATCTAGGACTTAATTTTGCTTTCTTTCCAAATATTACAGCTCCTTTCCATGGTGAAACTTTCAACAGAACATTGTCACCGACGTTGAATTCTAACGGCTTCCGTTGCCTATCAGCATAACTCTTTTGACGATCACGAGCCGCTTTCAATCTATCTTTTCTTTGGATAACTTTTTCAGTTGTTTCCAGTACTATTTCAGGTCCAGACAACTGATTTTCTCCTATTTCAGACCAACAGATTGGAGTTCGACATTTACGACCGTATAAGGCTTCAAAAGGAGCGGCCTGTATACTCGTATGATAGCTATTGTTATAGGAGAATTCCATTAGAGGTAAGTGGTCATCCCAACTTCCTCCAAGATCAATAACACAAGCCCTTAACATATCTTCTAAAGTTTGAATAGTTCTTTCGCTCTGCCCGTCCGTTTGAGGATGATAGGAAGTGCTAAGATTCAATTTTCTACCCGGGACTTTTTGAAAGCTTTTCCAGAATCGAGAAGTAAATCTACTATCTCTATCCGACACAATAGATAGCGGCACACCGTGTAATGATACAATTTCATTAACGTATAATTGTGCCAACTTATCTATACTGAGTGTTTCTTTCATGGGAAGAAAATGAGCAGACTTAGTAAGTCTGTCAATGATAACCCATATAGTATCATTCCCTTGACTGGTTCAGGGAAGTTTCGTAATGAAATCCATGGCTATCATCTCCTATTTCCAGACATGAATTTCAATTTGCTGTAACAAGCCAGATGGCTTTTGATGTTCAGCTTTAACTTGAGAACAGGCTAAGCACTTTGCAACATAGATAGCGATATGTTTCTTAATCCCTATCCACCAGTAATTGGCTTTTAGGTTTTTGTACATTTTATCGCTTCCAGAATACATTGTATACTTAGATTTTTGAGCTTCTTCAAGAATTTCTTCATGCACGTTTCCATAGATAGGAACCCAAATTCTTTTATTCATTCTAAGAATATTATCATTGCCTTTATCTAATTGGTCAATCATGCCTCCTAAACCTTCTTTCTCGAGGTTTAGGTCTTTCAAAGCCATTTGTTGAGATTCCTTAATTCGAGTAATAAGATCGATTTGAAGATCGAGTCACAAAGAGCGAACTCGTTTAGGTTTCTCATGTTCTTTTATGCTCAAGGCGTCAGCTACAACATTAGCTTTGCCTTCATGATAACATATTTCACAATCATAATCATTCAGGACTTCCATCCAACGCCTTTGCCTCATATTCAGTTCTTTCTGACTGAATATATACTTTAGGCTTTTATGATCAGTGAATATCGTGATTTTGACTCCATAAAGATAGTGCCTCCATAATTTCAGTTAAAAGATTATGGCGCCCAACTCTAAATCATGAGTCGTATAATTCTTTTCATGAGTTTTTAATTGACGGGAAGCATAAGCAATGACTTTACTCCCTTGCATTAACACACATCCAAAGCCGGCCTGTGAAGCATCACAATAAACAGAAAAACCTTCATTTCCATTTGGCAAAGCCAATATGGGTGCTTGAGTCAGTTTCAGAGTTTTAAAAGCTTCAGATTGCTTAAGTCCCCATTCATACTTGACTGACTTGCGAGTCAGAGAAGTTAATGGAACATCAATTCGAGAAAAGTCTTGGATAAATCTCCAATAATAACCAGCCAATCCGAGAAAACTTTGAATTTCAGTTGGTGACTTTGGGATTTCACATTTGGATATCGCTTCGATTTTGACAGGATCAACTTGGATGCCATCAGCGTTAATGATATGTCCAAGAAATTGAACTTCTGTTCAAGTAAGAATTTCAAATAAGATTTTCAAATGATTCGCATGTTCAAGAACTTAGCATATAGCTTTTCATTTCTCAAGAGTTCAAGTAAGATTTTCAAATGATTCGCATGTTCTTCCTTACTTTTGGAACAAATAAGGATATCGTCAATGAATACGATAACAAATTTATCCAGGTAAGGTTTACAGACTCGACTCATCATGTCCATAAAAGCAGCGGGTGCATTAGTAAGTCCAAATGGCATTACTGTGAACTCATATGACCATATCGAGTTCTGAAAGCTGTTTTGGGAATATCTTCTTCCTGGACTTTCAATTGATGATAACTATAACGAAGATCGATTTTGAAAAAACAACGAGCTCCCTGGAGTTGGTCAAAGAGATCATCAACTATGGGAAGCGGATAGCGGTTCTTTATCGTGACTTTATTCAGCTCACGATAATCAATGCACATACGCATTGAACCGTCTTTATTTTTAATGAATAAGATCGGAGCTCCCTAAGGCGACGAGCTTGGTCTAATGAATTTTTTTTCAAGCAATTCATCCAATTGCTTCCTTAATTCTGCCATTTTTGTTTGAGCTAATCTGTACGAGGCTTTAGCAATTGGTGTCGGACCAGGTACAAGATTAATTCTGAACTCCACTTCTCTCTCAGGTGGAATTCCAGGCAGTTCATCAGGGAAAACATCAAGAAATTCAGCCACAACCGACACATCTTCAATTTTCTTTTTGGTTTCGGTGGTTACAGATACAAGGTATGCTAAGCATCCTTTGCGTAAGTATTTCGTGGCTTTTAACATGGAAATTATTCTAATAGAGTTGGATAATTTATCACCATTTATAGTGATGATATTGCCTTTTGGTAAATGAAGCTCTATGGCTTTCTTATCACGCAGAATATGGGCGTGGTTAGAGGCTAACCAATCCATTCCTAGAACAATGTCAAAACCTGCCAAAGTTATTGGCAACAGTTGTGCAGGAATAACATGTCCTGATAGTGTGATATTACAATTATTCAGGATTTCTGAGATTTGGACTAGGTCCCCGTTGGTAGTTTCTACCACATATTTCTTGTCTAATTTAGCTAGAGTTTTATTTTACAATCTAAAGATTTTATGATCTATAAAACTTTGGTTTGCACCAGAGTCAAATAAAACTCGAGCATAAACATCATTAATAAGAAATGTACCCGTAATGACGCCGGGCATACTGCTGCTTCATGAGTATTGAGAACGAATGCTCGTGCATTCTTCTTTGCCCCATCAACACATCTGGTTTCTTCAATTTGGGACAATAGCTCTTAATATGGCCAGTCTCACCACATTCATAGCAAGTAATTAGTTTCTTCTTATAACAATCTTCCGTCTTGTGTCTGGACATTTTGCAGAAGCTGCAATAAGGTCCAGTCTTACACTGTCCCAAGTGCTTCCTCTTGCACCTTGGACATTCAGGAATGGAAGAATTGTTATTTATGGAACTGAAGCCTGACCTTGGCCTCTTTGAGATACTTGGGCCTTGCCTAGATGATTCTTTCTTCTTCTTCTTCTTCTTCACTTCCTCTTGATTTCTTATCAGACTACTAGTCAAGGATGCTCCTAAATCCATAGCATCGTCAAGGTTTTCACAATTGGAAACCTTAACCATGTCACGGATTTCTCCAATCAAACCCCAAATATATCTCTTGATCAAATTAGATTCAGGGTAGCAAGATGAGGAACGATTCGGGCATACTCTAGGAGTTTAATTGCATACTCCTGATGGTTTGTTCCAACCATCTTTTGACTAAGGCCCCGTTTGGTAGCCTCTTAATAGTCTCATTCAGAGGTTACCTCTAAATCGGTCAGAGTTGTGAGTGTTTGTTTCATTAAAAAACCACCTCTTAATGGTTCAGAATGCCTCTTAACCATTCAGTCACAAAAAGTCTCTGAATGAAATAATAACCTAATTTCTTCCCTTTGCCCATCCTTCTCCACTCAGAGCTACCAGTCACTAGACCATCGTCCCCTGCACCTGCGCGACTCCCCTCCACCTGCGCACAACTCCCCTTCTCCACTCCGCTACCAGTCACCGGACCATCGTCCCCTCCACCTGCGCACAACTCCCCTCCGCCGCTGCTACTCGTCCCCTCCGCGTGCTACCGAATGTCCACTCGTGTCTCTCCCTCTCCGCTGCTGCTGCCACTAGTCCTCTCCGGCACCAAGGTACGTTCTCTGCTTCATGTTCTTCGATTCACCCCCTAAGTGAATATAGTTAGTATCCCTATTGAAGTAATATTTGTGATCTGACCAATTGTAGGTGCAAAAAAGATTCAACGATTTCTGTTGATGTCGATTTTGCGAGAGTTATAAGTTTTAGAAGAGGATTTCACCCAACGATTTATGTGCAGGTGTAGATTGTAATTCCCTTCTCCTATTAATGTGAAACACATTCTTAAAATTTATACACCAAGGTATTTTTAATCTTTGTTAATTTTTTTGGTTTATTTTGTTTTGGTTTATCTAATGAAATCTTCAAATTGATGCTGCATCTTTTATTGATAAGGTTGGGACTTAATTCTTGCTAATTATACATATTGATGATGCATCTTAAAATTTATACACCGAGATATTTTTTATCTTGGTTAAACATATCGATGCTGCATCTTTTATTGATAAGGTTGGGACTTAATTCTTGCTAATTATTTTTTTCATTCATATGCAAAGAGGATCTGTACTTATTCCTTCATTCCTAGACTGTTCACTGTAGAGTTGGAAACATATTTTAGAAAGGTTGTCTGAGTCACAAATTACCAAAATATCTAAATATTCTGTTCTACCCAACTGAGGATATCAAATGGCCAATTGGTCTATGTCAGAATGGTGACAAACGTGAGTAGCATAGTGTTTATGTGTTTGCTCTATTGAATTAGTTACTGCTTTTAATCCTTTATTTCAGTTTTAGTGGCTGCATGCAAGGATCCATGTCCTGAAGATGAACTGGGCTAGCTATTGAGGCCGAAGAGGGGTTCGCATAAGCCGAAGAGATTTGAGGAGTAGGGCACGGTTGTCTTTTTAAAATTGTCAATGTTAAATGTTTTTGTTACGTTTGTTATTTGTCAAGTTAATTTTGGTGAACGTATATCAACTAGTTGCAAATAATTAAAATAGTACGTAAAGTATTAATTTCTATTTGGATTTCAGTATGTTTCCATGGATTTTGAAGGATTTATGTGTAATTTGGATTTTCTATGATGTCTGTATTTTCTTCTTAAAACTATTCATCATTCAGTACAATCATTCAGAGCTCTGACCAAACAGATAAATTTCATTTAGCACAAAATAGTTAAGAGGGGTAAAGTAGTCATTCTACACAGTCGTTCAGAGACCCAACCAAACAGCACTAATGGTACAACACTTAACTGGTTCAGAGTCTCTTACTCATTCAGTCCTCTTACTGGTTCAGCACTTACTGGTTCGGAAGTTGCCAAACAAGAAATTTTCCTTCAATCTGTTCCCTTTCATTCTGGGGAACGTACTTCTTCTCCACTCTGGTTTTGATGGCGCTCCAGCCCATAGCATAGGCTGCATCCCTTCCTTTGGCAGCAACGATATTGTTCCACCATTCTATGGGCTTGATCTTTGAATAAACTGGAAGCATAAAGAACTTTGTCTTTCTCCGCGCACTTGCTTATGGCAAGCACAGACTCAGTCTTTTCTATCCACCTCAAGGTGGCAATACCTCCTTCTTTTCCTGAGAAATTATACGGCTTGCAGTCTTGAAATATCTTGAACGTACAGCCAACTACCTTCCTCTTCTTTTCCACATGATCATAATTATTAGCCATCCCTTCATCTTTAGACGAGTTATGATAATATTCTTCTCTCTCCATCTTCCTGGTTTTATGAGTAGTAGAAGTGACGGGTTTAGATTCAGTGATCGTTCGAGTATGTTGAGTTACAGGTTGAGAATGAACAGATTGTGGAATGGATGGCTGAACAAATAACTTGTCTGTCTGCCTCTTTTCCAATTCTTCGAAGATCATGGGAAGAGATTCCTTCCGTAATCATTATTTTCAGCAGTATTTTCAATCACTGCCTGTTTCTTCTTGCCTCTCGTATTTTGAGAAGTTCCAGTTTGTTTAGACATACTATCAAAGGAACAAGATTGGAATTAAAACAATGCTTTTTATTGATAAAAATTTATACAAAAGATAATACATGTAGAAATCATTGTTCCTAGAAATTTCTAAAATTATTCTCTTCAAGATCTTGAACTAAAAGAGCATTCTGAACTTCAACTTCGACTTTCTCTCTCTAGTTCAACTATACAGTTTAGCAGCATCTGTTCTCTTTCATTCCCTGAAGCATTCTCATTTATGTGCGGAACAGGGATAGGAACAGTCTCGTAATAAGGAACGTAAGGTATATTGGAATCAACTCGTTCTTCTTATTCTGGATCACACTTATTTTCACAAGGCATTTCAGCGTATCCTTCATGAAAATTTTGTGAATATATTGGAGTGATATTATAGCTTCCAGCAGTAGGAGCAGAATAGAAACTTATAGAAGGATTATGGGGAACACTAGGGTTTCATATGTCTCCGAGGCTTCTGAAAGTTGAACTTTCATTTTTCTCATTACTTTTTATAGTAGTTTCATTCATTTTACGTTCAAAATAATTAGCTGGCACAAATTTACGAAGAAAGCTAGGACCTTTGCCTTTCCCAACCATTTCTATAAAACCATTAAAATAATACGAGATTTATTAAAATATATTACAAGAAAGTAAAATACAATATAGATTTTAATCTTTCACCAAGGGTCATCAGGCTTTCTCTATATTCATAAACCTGTTGCCCATAAAATTTAGTCCTTGCCTTATCCAAAATTTTCTCCTAAGTCAGCTCGTCCTGTTTGGCGTAACGAACGGTCTAGGCATTCAATAGGAGAAGAAGGCATACTATGCTCATAACCGTATTTTGGCGGAGGCTCAAAGAGTCCAACCATATATCATTATAAGCATTTTGATATCCCAGAGGAGATTGGAAATAGCTTTCAAAAGGACCATGATAGACTGGTTCAGGAAACATGTAAGGATCATATAGAATTGGTGATTCAGATTTATAAAATGGGTAGTCTTCAGGGTTTTCAGAAGCGGGTTCATAGTGATAAGATTCTTCATATGGGTCTTCCTCTATTGAGACATTCTGCTGAGTCTGACTAGATTCAGCTGCAGCATTATTCCAATTGCTGAAATCTGATCCAGTATCCATCCATTGGTTTGAAGTATTATAGGATTGGGAATGATGTTCAATATTAACGTTATCCGGAATAATAGCAAAAGGATCGTCGTTATAGTAGGGTGAAGAAATAGGATTCATTTGTGAACCCAAAGGATGATATTCAGGGGATTCTTGTTTAATGGGATGATTAGGATCATAATAAACAGGAACGGAATTATCTCCAAACATCTACAACTTTAAAACATTAATACTTATCTTATTCTTTGTTGGCCAAGACTTAGATACTAAGGTCAATATCCTTATCTTAACTAAAGCTCTACAAGGATGGTTATCTTTCTAGAGTAGTACCTCCAACATAGATGTTCCTAGGTAAGAGTGACAGGTCTAGAAGAGATTTATACACCACCCTTTTCTTAGACAGAACATTTCGTTTGTCAGATAACTACATACCGGTCAGAAGGTTACCTTGTTTTTCTTATCTTATATTTAAAGTAATAAATAAATTCACGGTTGAAGCTTAGACACTAGATTCAAGTATCTAATTCGCTAAAACCTGTGGCTCTGATACCAATCCTGTCACACCCCGCCTCAGGCACCCCCTGGACGTGTGTGACACCGACAGGTACCTGTTTTGATTTCAGAGTTTTTATAAAACACAGTGGAAGTCTTTTCAAAATAATCGTTTCAACATTCTTTCAACCTCAACAGTTGTCTTTGTAAATATCAAGACTCATTTGGAAAACAAAAGCATTGTATTCATTTCATAACATAGGGATTTAAATACCCTTTTCATTTGATTATAAAACAGAGTTTGAAACCAAATACAATTCTTGTCTCTTATGTAGAAGTTTCAAGCCATCGGAAATAGTACTATCCAAGATTGATCAGTCCCTTGGTCCTATCTCCATTTTCTTCTTTTCAGGATTATCTATGCATGAGGCCTGAGAATCCAACATGCATTTTATCCTTTTATTTTCTCTTTTCATGGGTCAGATCTTATGTCTGCCCCTCACATTTCATGAGTCAGATCTTATGTCTGCCCGTATCCCTTTTTCCATCACATTTTATTGATTGTCTGAAAATATTTTGAAAATGAAACGTCAGCGCGAACGCCGGTGAATACAATTATCTTGACAGTAAAATCATTTGGCACAAACAAGTATTAATTTCATAATCACAACTTTTTGTTCAATCCACACATTCAGCAGGCCCATGTCCTGATCATACGAACCATTGTATACACTAGCGTCATGCCTTATAACAACAGACAAGTCTACACCTCCGAATTTGTTATAAGATAAGCACCGGCCGCAATCCGGGACTTTCACCCGAGACCCATGTATCCCTTGCAATTTTTACGTATATCTATGGCCTGAATGCTTCCACGTAGAAGAACGTTGAGCATTATTCCCTTAACCTTTATTTAGCCATTTTCGTAAATGTAAATGTATATGTTTGACACAATTTTTGAAATAGATAAAGTATTCACCTTGATAATAGGAATGAGCCTCTAAGTTGAAAGCTTATAAAACTAGTCTCTTGATTTCTCTAGCGTATCAGCACTTCTATGAGCGTTTCTTCTTAAACTGAGCACTCCAACGAGCGGTGGTTGGACAGGGATCGTCGGGAGTGGGCTAGGGATCACTCGGAAAGAGTTTTGAGTGTTGGAAACGTTTGTGGATGAAGAAAATTAAATGAGATCGTCCAGCTATTTATAGGCTGTGATTTGGGTCCATGTCGGACCGATATGCAAAAGGATGTCGGTCCGACATCCAGCTATGCATGCGTCAGCCCTACACGTCTCAATCTGATTGGACCGCACATGTTTTTGGTGCATGTTGGACCGATATATGGACCATGTCGGTCCGACATCATGACACGCGTCAGATTCTAGGGCTGAGTCATAGGACACGTGTCAGCACCATAAATTGCGGCTGAGGGGAGGTTGTCGGACCGTTATGGATTGATGTAGGTCTGATAACCGACCTATGATGCATTGCGGACCGTTATAAGAATTGATATCGGTCCGATGTCTGACCATATTTCGCTCCAGAACGATATGAAAAGAGATATCGGTCTGATATCTAACTAGTTTCCAGAATTTTCATTTTTAACCCTAGACTTTGGTACTTTAGATACCCAAGCTCTATAGGTTCTAACCTTGGCATTTCTTAGACATTTTTGTGGCAGGTGGTACAATAAAGTTCTTTATAGTTGCAATTGATTACTTCACCAAGTGGGTAGAAGCAAAAGCTCTGGCATCCATCACTGGTATACAAGTGAAAAAAATTATATGGGAATGTATTGTCTGTCGGTTTGGTCTCCCGTTGTTTATCGTAACACACAACGAAAAGCAATTTGTGGATAACCCATTCAAACAATGGTGCATTTATATGAAGATAAAGCAGATCTTAAGTGGAGCGAGCTAACCGCAGCATTGTGGAAGGCATAAAGACACGCTTAGGAGATGAAGGAAGACAGTGGCTGGAAGAACTACCATATGTGTTGTGGGTGCATCGAACGATGCCAAAAACAAGTAACGGGGAAAGTCCATTCAACATAACTTACGGCACGGAAGCAGTAATACCAGCAGAGATAATCATGCCAACACGCCATGTCCTCTGGGTCAATGAACAGACAATGACTAAGAATTACGGCTCAACTTGAACCTTCTGGAAGAACGAAGGACGATCGCTGCGATCCGTGAAGCGAAATACAAGAGAGAAGTTGAAAGATACTACAACTCTAGGGTGCAAAAAAGGGTATTCAAGGAGGGGGAATACGTGCTCCGAAGCAACGAGGCCAGCAGTGCGGAAGATCAAGGAAAGCTGGGGCCACGATGGGATGGTCCCTACCAAATCAAAGAGGTAGGAAGAGACGATTCCTACAGATTGGCTCGTTTGGATGGAAGTGATGTACCACGAACGTGGAATGGAGTCCAGCTCCATAAATGTTATATGTTAGAAACATGTAAGAAATTATTGTAATTAATTTTGAAAGAAGGTGTATGCGAACACCAAGGATTACATTCACAACCTATTGCCTATATTTTTAAAGAAATTATGATACTCAAATTATTGTAATCTAAGTCTTCCAGCCGCGACTGGACAGATAAGTCACCTGACCAAGTTCGGGTTGAAAAATAATCTAAGTCTCCGAGCCGTGAATGGACAGATAAGTCACATGACCAAGTTCGGGTTGAAAAATAATCTAAGTATTCCAGCCGCGACTAGACAGATAAGTCACCTGACCAAGTTCGAGTTTAAAAATAATCTTAGTCTTCCAGCCGCGACTGGACAGATAAGTCACCTGACCAAGTTCAGGTTGAAAAATAATCGAAGTCTTCCAGCCGCGACTGGACAGATAAGTCACCTGACCAAGTTTGGGTTGAAAAATAATCTAAGTCTTGCAGCCGCGACCGGACAGATAAGTCACCTGAACAAGTTCAGGTTGATATATAGTCCAAGTCGTCCAGTCGCGACTGGACAAATAAGTCTTCCATCCACGACTGGAAAGATAAGTCACCTGACCAAGTTTGGGTTGAAAAATAATGTAAGTCTTATAGCAGCAACTGGACGACACAAATCACCTAACCAAAATTCTGGCTGACGAATAAATCGCCTAGTCATATTCAGGTAGATAAACAAACAAGTTTTAAGTCATGTAAAAAATATGCACAGTAAAACACAAGAAAGACAACGTTAAAAAAAACAGTTCTACATTGCATAAATACGAAGGTCCACACAGGGGACAAGAAGAAACATAACGGTCCACGCAGGGATAGCAAGAAATTAAAGATAAACGTCCATGTAGGGACAACGACAAACTAAAAGGACAAACGTCCACACAGGGACGACGATAACTAAAGATAAATGTCCACGAAGGGACCAACACAACTGTCACTCAGGAGGAGCAAGAAAGGCCTGAATCTCAGCAAGGGTAGAGCTGACCATGCCGGCTATAGAGGCAGACATCGGAAACTGGCAAGTATCAAACTTGTCTGAAAGTTCTCGAAGCTGAGCGAGAGCATCCTGTTGAAACTGACTGGAATCCTGAGATCTTTTTCCTTTCTTGCCTAGCCCAACACCTTCCTTTAAACCACCATTAAACCCGACCTTATCGGCCAACGAGTTGAGCCTTGCTAGCATGTCCAGGAACTCATCACTGTTGTGAACTTTCTCAAAGGCTTGTTGCATGCCAGTAGAAATGAGCCAAGACCTCTCGCTCTTTAACCGAGCCACCTCCTCTTGCAGACCAGAAATCCGAGAAGTAAATACATTTCTCTCATTCTCAAAGCCACTCCTTAGTGACCGGTTCTCAGCCTCCAACACTGAATGTCTCTCTTTAGCACGAGACAAATCCTTCTTCAGGCTATGATTGACCCGCAAGCTTTCAGCCCAACGCTCATGAGTATTAGTATAGGAAAGGAAGAAATTGACCGTAGAAGATAAACCAACGTTAGACGCATGTTTATTAGACATCTGACTATAGCGAGCACAGTCGGTGGGAGTGCGTGCAATACACATAAACTCACGACAAAGGTCGGGCGTCTTAACCACGGTACCATTATGAAAACTCCAGTCAAGCACAAAAGGGGCATCCCAATCAACCTCATCAGAACTAGACAACCGCTTTGAGTTATTCAAATCAATCGACGTATCCGACCCATCTTCAGGACTATCATCATCACCAGTCAGAAAAGAGGAATCACAAGCCCTAACACTCTGCGAACCATGACATGTCGCACCTTTCCTACTTAATGCCCCACCAGCAACAACTTTCCTCTTACTCGGTTCGACTCCGACTGCGCATGCGGAATGATAAAATCTTTCATCTTGTCTAAGACGGTTTTCTGGCCCAGCTTAATGGGCTCCACTACCTCTTCAACAGATTCCTTAGTAGATAGCTGCATACGGTCAAACAAACCCATCCCTGCAAACAGAACAAATAAAATTAGCACGATGCAAAAATCACAACAATAAATAAAAAGGAATTAACTCACATTCCCCATTATAATAGAGTAAGGGACGAACTGTCGGAACAGCCCAGTTACGACTAATCCCAACAATCACAAGAAAGTTCTCCAAAAAGGGGCGCAAAGCGGTAGGGACGGCTACTAATTTATCATAATCAACCTTGAAATACTCATGTGGCTTGGGGATAGGGTCCCTAAGCGACTCACTTGGATTTGACCATTGCATCTAAAAGGGGATCGCACGAGCCGAGATACAGAAATAGCGATACTTCCAGTTCTTTAAACTAGTAGGAGGAAGAAGGGTATGGCTGGGATAAGGAAAATTTCTTTTCTCAAATGTAACCCAGTCACCCAGGTTAATCTCCGCCTCAATACGGAGAGCACGACATGATATGTCAAAATGATATACTCGAATCAATCCTAAAGGAATGACTTGAGATGTATGAATCTCATAATAACACATCACCGATTCAAGAATTGGCTAACGGGTATACGAAAATTTGAAAATGAAAAGAAGGCGGTATACAAAGAAATCATCCTGTGAGGGGCATCACAAATCGTCGCTCCCGGAGGAGGTACAATAGGATCCAAGGAAGGAACAATACCGTATTTCTTGATAAATGTATTTAAAAATTCAGGAGTAATAACGGATTTTTGGAGATGCATGTCGGTTCAACAATCCATAGTAAATTGAAAGCAAAGGACAAAGGACTTACCGGCAAAATCGTGTTAAAAGAAAGTAAGTCCGACGAAAGGACTGACGGAACGTCAGCACAGGAAAAAACGACAAGGCAGAATCCGTCCCGGTGAAGAGCGACGGCCAGACAATAAAAAAGAACCTGTCCCGGCGGAAAGCAACCTCACGTAAAGAAGAAGCCGCGTCAACAAACAATCAGCCGGGAGGAAACGCCGGCCGAAAAATCAAGTTTCTTCTTCTTTGTTATGGTGGAGAATATGAAAGAGGTAATCCATTATATAAGTAAATAAAAGCACGAAAACAAATGGTTTGAATTTCAAACAAAAAGGGAAAGAAGGGAAAATTCAAATTTTGAAAAAGAGGCTCCCATAGCCTTTAGGATGGGACAGCTGACAAGCCCACTCAGTAGGATGGGACGAACTAGAATAGGGGTAGGGCGGCGGCACGAGATAGGATGATATAGTCCATCATCACGGTTTAAACACCATGATAATAGACTAGGGGGACATGAATGGGGTTAGAGAATCAAACCCCAAGTACCTGAGCCGTCATCCCCAACACCATGGGGTGACCAACAGCAGCTGAAGACGTGTCCCATCCGCGCATGTTACCCTGCCGCGGCTTAAAGGGTGTCACGACCTTCATGCCCCGAAACAAGCCATACTCGAACCCAGCATAACCTACGGCGTTTGGACAAGCACCAGTCACGGCATCACCTGAGCCACGACTTAAGGTGTGCCCCGGCCTGCCCATACCCATCTAACCTGGCCCACTACCAATATGTCGAGTGGTGCCCAACCGCGGCCCATCTCTGTCAAGTGATGCCCAGCTGCGACCCATCCCCGGTTTCAAATGTGTGACGGCCAAAAATTCGTTTAATGCAAACCATCTATCCTTTTTATCAAACACTTAATGAAAATGTTGAGGGAACACAGAGCTAGAGAACACACATACGTACGGAAGAGTTCTCATTGGACACTAGATCACGACACCAAAGTAAGATGAGACAAAATGATAAGAGGCTAAAACCCCTTACCATTAAAGATTAACCCATATGGTCAAGGTACCAGAAATAGGGAGTCAACTATAAAGGCAAAGGAATTAGGAAGACCTGGACCCATAACAGACAATGGTTCAGTATATGGTTAGTACATTAGAGGCAAGTCAACTATTGAAACAAGATAGTAGTAACGAGACCAACGTATAACGGATAAATAGTCAGACATGGGACTCGTACGACAGAGATACAGTCAACTATAAGGACAAATACCTGAAATTCCTTAGACACCAGAAGAGGCGTGGTAGTCCGGGTATGTTGAGGGGACCATCTATCCTTTTTATCAAACACTTAACGAAAATGTTGAGGGAACATAGAGCTAGAGAACACACATACGTACGGAAGAGTTCTCATTGAACACTAGATAACAACACCAGAGTAAGATGAGACAAAATGATAAGAGGCCAAAACCCCTGACTAAGAAAGATTAACCCATATGGTCAGGGTACCAGGAATAGGGAGTCAACTATAAAGACAAAGGAATTAGGAAGACCTGGACCCATAACAGACAGTGGTTCAGTATATGGTATGTACATTAGAGGCAAGTCAACTATTGAAGCAAGAGGGTACTAACGAGACCAACGTATAACGGATAAATAGGCAGGCATGGGACTCGTACGACAGAGATACAGTCAACTATAGAGACAAATACCTGAAACCCCTTAGACACCAGAAGAGGCGTGGTAGTTCGGGTATGCCTGATGGAGAAAGTAAAACCGACTGCAGGTTACCTGGAATAAGGCCATGAGCCAGATGTTCCAAATTAAGAAACCACTATAAATAGTCCACTTGACCAATGAAAAATATTCATACACACATCCTCAAAACACACTTCTCCTTGCTACTCTTTATCTCTTCTTTACCTTTCACCAAACAAATACTTATCCTCACGCCGGAGGGTGGTCATGAGGAGAAACTCCTTCTGCTCGTAGCGAGACTCACGGTGTTACTTGTTTTGAAGATTATCTTTTCCGTCCAGGAGCTCCAGTCCGGCTTTCCAAGTCCAAGTCCAAGTCCAGAAGTTCCAGCTTTGCTTTACCATCCAACACTGCTCCGAAGCTTAAGCCTCTAGGCGATAAGTTTTGTAGCCACAAAATTATTATAACTAGTCAATAAATTTAATAGTTTCTAGGTTTACATCTCCAACACCTTTATTTGGACAGATGTGATTTAAAGTTTTACAGAATAGATAATTTTAAATTTTGAAAGAGAGAACCCGAGTTGAGTTGGTTCAACCGTGCTAGCTTAAAAGGGATTATGTTTAAAGAGCTAAACAACTATTTAACTTTTTCGTTATACATACACATTTATTGAAACTAATGTATAAGTGAATATCTAAGTAGATCCGTTCACACCAAATCTAATAGAAAACATACTGGATGACAAATAAAATATCTCAATCTTGCAGATCTTTACTTCATAAGTTGCAAGTGAAATGCATTTCCTATGTGATTTCACTCTTTCGAATTACCTGATACAAGTATAATATGTGATTTCACTCTTTCGAATTACCTGATACAAGTATAATATTAATGAAATGATTTGTATGTATTTTGTGTAGAAAAATTAGGACGAAGTAGGTGAAAGTGACGGGGAAAAAGATAAGATGCTTCTACAAATAGAGCAAGAATGTTTAGATGTGTAAAAGAGGAAAGTGGACCAAGCCACAAAGTCAAATCACACCTTCTCCAGACACTAGCAGATGCCAAACTTGAACTTTCCACTCTTCGCATCCCTTGGGGAGAATAAATTTGATGGCACTGTAAGTAATGTGCCCATTTTATTGAAAATGTATTTTGATAGTTAGAATTCTCTACGCCTATTTTGATTCTAATGTTTTAATATGTAGCCCGAGGAGACTTCAGGAACAATCTAAGAACAACTTTCTGCTATTGCACCGGTTCTTGAACAATTATGGAAGCAAAAAGAAGAACGGATGGTTACTAGTGTTCCATATTGTATTATTGTCTCAAAAGTTAACAACCACAAATTTTATCGTTTTACATTATTTTTGTTCTTTTTAAGTTGGAAAACCCCTTAATTGAAAAGAAGCAACTTGTTTTAGGATTTTCCGTTTTCCCCTCAAAGAGAAGCAGACGTCAAGGGAGGAGAAGTGTCTTAGGTTTAGCTACTGATTTACTTGATCTTTGTCTCAAACCCATTCTCATCTGCTCCCTGCAACCATTGATCAACAACTTTAAAAAGATAGGTCAGTGGTTTGTTTTTAGCCTTTTTATTCTGGTCAAATCCATCATGAGAAATACCGAATCGGGCCACCAATCACCGCGCCAAAAGTGATCTACGGCCACACTTTTCAAAAAAACGTCATGCCACACTTTCGATTAAATGTGTGGCTAAAGGTCATTAATCATATTTCAAAACCTTCTATCCTACTTTTGGCCACACATTTTATTTATTCATGTGACCAATGTATAAAAATTCAAAACCTTTAGCCACACTTTAAAAATAATTTGTGACATTTAGTAGTCACACTATAAAAGTGTGGCCAAATGTGATTTACGGCCATAGTATTTGTTTGTTTTTTTTATACACGTGACCAAACACACATCTATTAGCCACACTTTACGAAAAAACTGTGATATTTGGTAGCCATACTAGAAAAGTGTGGCCAAATGTGATATACGACTACAGTATTTGTTTCATGTGACCAAAAACACATCTATTAGGCACACTTTAAGAAAAAACTGTGACATTTAGTAGCCACACTAGAAAAGTGTGGCCAAATGTGATCTACGGCCACATTATTTGTTTCATGTAACCAAAAAACACATCTATTAGCCACACTAGAAAAGTGTGGTCAAATGTGACCAACTGCCATATCGGTATTTATTTGAATTTATGTGTGGCTAAAAGTGATAAATAGTCATGGTAAAACATTTTAAGTGTGGCTAAAAGTAATATATGGACACGGTTAAAGTTTTTATGTATGGCTAAAGATAATGATGAATGATCATAATTTCCACTTCTCCCCGCCACCTGAATCAGAAGACTAAAAGTCGCACACATTAATTACACTAAAGTTCTTGCTTATAAATGACGATCTCCAAATTAAAAACCTAAACTTCTTTCTTAATTAATTTCGTCTTCATTTAATTCGTCAAAATTATGGCTGCATGGAGAATACGATCAGCTGATGCTCCTGTAGCTTACTACAACGTGATGTACGGTGGTGAGTATATATCTTCTCTTCTTTAAAATTTCAACAATTTGGGTTTTTTTAAGCTAATGTGTCAACTGTTTTGAAATTTTAGGCGATAATCAGACGTTGTTGTTCTCTTTTAAAATCCATCACAGGGGCCGAAAGTATTAAGGAGGCCGTGTGACCTATCTTGACTACGTCGACATTGACGTATTGACTGTGGACCAGTTTAGAGAAATGCTCTCTGCCGTGATTGGGTATTCGTCAAATTTAATATTTGACTGGTACTTCATTCACTATATGAACACAAAACTGACACTGGACTATGGACTGGTTCCATTGTACGATGAATGGGATATAAGGTCTTTGGCCCTTTACGTGAAGGAGTTTGATGAAATATCCTTATACCTTGAGATGATGGAGGAGTCCAGCTTATATACTTCGTCTGATTGTCTAGGATGCTACCTGACGCTTGCTATAAGTGATGATGGGTACCCATGTTCTATGTGCGGAGGCCTAAAGCTTGCTGCAAGTGATGATAGGATATGGCAATCTGATGAGGATTTGATTTCGGATGCTAGGTCATGATAGGTTGATGAAAACAATATGTTTTTTGGACAATGTATTCATGTTAATATATTTATACGTATATATATAGTTGCCATTTAAATGGCAATTCTTTTGGTGATATTGTGTATTGTTCAGTAATCTAAATATTTGGTTGATGCTAATAATTAATGATGATTGTATTCATGCCATATATGTTGAGGTTAGGCAATATGTACTTTGTCTGCTCATAATGAGAAGTTGTTGCAGTTGAATTTGAATTATCTTTTGGATGCTTGTTTTTGGTGTTATGATGTTATGTTACTATTATTGTCAATAAACATGTTATGTTACTAAATTTGGAAACAATATGTATTTTGACCCAACTTTGGTTGGGTCTCTTATCCATCTTTAGTCACATGGGTCATGTTTATGTCAAGTGGGTCATGTTTTGGACAAATGGGTCAGCAGGATGATTCGTTATGGTCAAATGGGTCAGATTGTAGGTTTAATGGTTGTAGGTGTAAACTGGTCATCTGTGTAGATTAAATATGGGTCAGGTTGTAGGTTTAATGCATTGTGTATAGGTTTGATGGTAGTTAGATCATCTATGCATGTTTAATGCTATGCAGGTTTGGTCAAGAAAGGGTAAAATGGTCATTTGATTTTAAAATGGATAGTTGAGACTTTAATGTATGCATAAATGAGTCCTTATATATGTTGTTTGAATTCCACATAGAAAGAGTTGAGGTAATTGTTTAGCTATATTTGGCCAAACAAGGATATATATATGTGAATATTGGTGATGGCATTGAGTTTGGAAAGGGTTTTATGAAGGCCTGAGACACACAGATGGCTTTATTAGTCAACACAGATGGGTTGAGTGATTAAGCCATCTGTGTCGGTCTTAGGCGCTAATAAAACCCTTTCCAAAACTCAATCCCATGGTCATCCAACAAACAAATGGATCAAAAGCTACCATCTTTAAAGTCTGAGCAAGTTGATAATGTTTTGCAGGAAAAACATGTGGAAAAAGAGGTTGTGCAAGAAACAAAACCAGTTGTTGAAAAGGATGATGAACAAGCAGCAGAAGCTGAGTACCATGATCCATACGAAAGACCATACCCTTAAAAGGCTTGGATTTACAACAGTCCAGAAAAGGAGGTTGACTACGGCTATCATAATCCTGACAAAGGCGAGCATGATTTAGACTCAGACTGGTCAAACGATGACTGTCATTGGAAATAATTTTGGTTATTTGGTTACAACATTACACTTCATGTATGAACTTAACAGACCTGCATTAGTAACCATACTTTTGTTGAAATCTGAGTGTGTGTTTGTGTTTTTCCAAATTGGTCAAATAGTAAATTCAATATGCAGCGGAAGTAATATGTTAAATATTTCACAAAACAAACAAGATGATAAAGGATGTTGTCATCACATATTTCATCACATCGAAATAAAAAGTACAAGTAGTGACCGGTGACATCATATGTGAACATTCTATTTATACATTAGTGATATCTAACTAGGCTAACAAACTGCTGGTTTTGGGAGAACTGCTGGTTTTGGGAGAACTGCTAGTGAACAACCTCACCAGCAGTTTCCCTCACCATGTCTTCTGGGTAGCTCTTTCTTTAATCTTCAACCTCAGTTCTTATAACCAGCAGTTCTAGCCAGATGTTCCATAAAAACAGCAGTTCTTGTACATATTCTTCACTACATAAAAATACAAATAAAATGACCAACGTAATGACAGGGTTCAATCGGCGTTACGTAAAACTATACCATTACAGTCAGTTCTAAAATAATTATTGTGGGACTCATTACCCAGGTAAAGTGGATCTACAGGTAGCAATATATTATCATTGTGAGGAAAAGTTAGAGTACTAAATTCATCATCGACAACGTCATACGAATCTCTATAATATGCATTTTTTTATCCAGCTGGTCTTTAACATAAAACCCTTGGTGTGCTTGTGAGGCCATTATGAAAGGATCATCGGTGTGGCCTAGTCTGTTAAGTTCAACCAACGTTAACCAAGACTATCTTGTTTGACCCCATTTCTATTATCAACCCAGTCGCACATGAAAAGATGAATTCTTTTAATATGGTAATCTTGTACCCATATCTCTTGTAAAACCCCATAGTAAAAGTTTTGTCCAAAGGTTACTAATTCTTTAGAAATGTGCATGTCAGTTGCCTCTACACCAACCCCACTGTTCTGATGAAATCTACCATCACGAGCTTTTGTACGAAATGTATAGCCATTGATGTCATATGCCTCGTATTTCAATACGTTGCTGTGTGCTCCATGTGAAATCCACTTTAATGTTTCTGATATACTTTCTAGGGAGACCGCTGACTCTTTTTCGACCTGAATTTCATTACAAGGATGAGATTCACCTAGTTTGTACAAACTACAACAGAGAAAAAACAAAGATTATATATGCTGAAATTTAATTGACCTTGTTGCGTAACCAGTTACCAAATTTTAAGCTATGCTCTTTCTCTAGTCATGCTTGTCATTTACCACCATGTTGGTTTTTCAAAAAGGTCATGTGTTGTCTGAAAGTACATAAATGAGTATTATATTTGATAAATCTTATTGCAAAATGAAAAAAAAAACAAACATGTTACTAATTGTCACACCCCGCCTAGGCGGAAACGCGAGGCGTAACGTTCATTGGTTTCCAAAGCATATGATTACCGCAAACACATACAAAATGATTGGATACAAAATCAAGTTTAAAGTTTTACATCCCAAAATATCTATTTGAGTTTACAAAAGATTAAGATTTCACAAGTACGACCCATAAAGATGAGTTATACAAGGGAAATCCCCCAAAAAGTCGTATCCGTTCATGCATGCATGTAATCCTACATTGCTAACCATTGCGACCTCGTTCAATTTCCTGAAAAACATGCTTAAAAAGTGTCAACACGAGGTTGGTGATTTCACAGGTTTTGATCAAATATTCTTGTAGTTCCAACATTTACAAACGTTTAAATGAATAACTTTTCCGATCAAATAGTACATATATATAACCAACGAATTGAACAATTCCTGACCGATTGACCTCATTTGTAAGCTTTCAAGGAATACAAATAATATGTAAATGCATGAGACTGTAACCAAACCATGACAATGAATGCCCCTCCCTCGCTATACCACGAGAATAAGACGATATGCTATCATTTGGCCATACGGACCCCTGGTTAGCGCGACTAACCATGAACGGGGGCGTCACCCCCAATAGTACTATCCACATAATCCCAGTCTAAGACCATAGCTAATGATTACTAAATATGTTTGTTCCAGGGTACTTTATGAGCTCTATAATTGTTCCCTCAATGCACATATAACGATCTGGTCTTTGTTCATTCATTTATGTGAAAATAGTTTACAAGTATATTTCCTCCCCAAAACCTTTTCAACACTTAGAAAAAGGGGACAGTGCAACTCACAAGGAGTTATACCAGAGTATCCATGTTTTTCCAAAACATAATTAGTTAAGTATGTTTCTCCCCCGATATTTATAAAACAGTAAAGAGTTAAAAGGGGGCCATGAAACTCACCTTGGCATAATGCTAGCAAAAGCTTGAATAACCGTAAACCATGCTTATCCGTACCCTAAATACACAAGGATACCTTACGTGTTAAGACTAACCGTCTTAGACGCAAGTTGTTCACCCGACTTAACGAATCCCGTTAAGTACGTCTTTAATTAATAAAACTGTTTTATCGTGACGACTCGTTGGTGATTATTATTTCAGTCTAGACGTTTACTTATTTTCCGAGAAAATATTATATTTCCATATTGGTGACTTGTTACGTTTATCAAAAATAAATATTATTTTTGCATCATCTTATAATATATTCATATTATAGTCCACGTATAACCATATAATTATTTATTACCAATAATTATATAATATAACAAATATCGTTCAAGTACGTTCTACGCATCTCCACTATCCTACGTGCACATAAATCAAGTTAACACGTCCACATGCAACTACTTGTTCCGAACGACATTTCTTAATTTGTTTTCATTCAACATGCATTTGTTTCTATCAATATGTGCACACAAGTATAACCATATTTCAACATGCGCTTAACTATGTTTCACGATAACATGTGATCATTTATTTATTTATTTTTCTACTTTATGCACCCATGTCAACGTTTCATGTTATCAAATATAAACAAGTTATAAAAATTTATATATATATTATTTCCATTAGTTAGTCATTTCATAACTCATTCCGAGTTAACAATTTTCCATCATTCATATATCATGACTTATATATATATATATATATTTACATGCACATTATTACCCATTTTCCATGTTCTACAACTTATGATCATACACTCGTATATACGTTTAACCTCCTTATATGAACATATTATTTCAAACTTAATAATATTCCAAGTTACCAAAATTGAACACATATATATGCACATATATTTTACTTTTTCCTCAAGTATTAATTTAGACTTTTTATAATCTATAACTTACTAACATAATCATCCAACATCAAGAATTCATCCATATATATATCAAATTAACATTCTTATTCATGTATCCATATATTTGGTTATTTCAAAATCATTTACCAAATCTAACATATATATATTTATATATATATATATATGCATGCATATTTCGACCCATATATATATATATATATGTATGTATATTCTAGTTTCTCTTTACTTTAAAACTTGACATCACACGAATCAACAACTTATCAATAAAATGATCAAATCAACAAATTATACATATAACTTCATTATTTTCGGCCCATATATATATTTATACAAAAACCCTAACTTTTAAAATTATTAATGTAAAGCTTTTATAAAAACCCATTAAGTCTTTAGATCTCCTCGATTTTTTTGGTGAACAACATGTTTTAACAGAGAATATAAAGATGAAAAGAAAGGATTTGAGTCGGGTTCTCACCACTAGTCAAACTAGGTGAAGATTTCACTAGTAGATGATGATGGATGCTTGGTACTCTAGCAAAACCAACTTTTAGCTTCAATCTTCCTTGAATCTCCAATCTTCTAACTGACTTTCTAGACTTGTGTTCTTTGGATTTTGAAAGAGTGAAAGTGTGTGTGTGCATATGTGTGTCGATATATATCAAGAAGAGAGGGAGGTGGAGTGTCTAACACACCATCATCATTACATGAGTTGAAGACTAGATGGATTTGACATTGGATAACCTAACACTTGAATGAGCATTGATTTTATAACACAAGATCATGAAATATATGGGTTTATGTGGTGGTTTGGTGAGTGGGTGGCCCCACTTGGTGGGTCTCGGCCGAGAAGGGGGTTGGGGGGGGGGTTGGGTCTTGTTCCAACTTGTAGTTTAAATCTAACATTTAGTTGATAGGTTTTTAGGTAGTATATACCTGGTATGTGATCCCGTGATTTAACACTTGGTGTACGAATTTTTAAATGTCAAAAATCCTATATTTTTGTATCTTGACTATTTTTAATAGTCTTACTAATTTAACCCGTCATAGTTAATACTTTAAGAATAATATATATGTATGCACACAAAAACAACTTGTCACTATGAAATAAACATTTTTGCGTCCACTTTTAATAGTTTTGTTACCAATATTTATGTTTTTATATTAAGACGTATTATTAGACTTTACTGAAATAAAATTTTTGTTAATCACCAACGAACGCACCTTGCGGGTAAAATTACTTATTTTCTAGTAATTCTAAAAAATTACTAAATATATTGTGTGTTCTTTTGCTAGACTCCCTGACAATACTTTGTCAAAATAATAAACAGGGAAAATATAAATCATGAACGTGAAATTAGGCGATATGGATATTGACCTGAAATGCTGGGTGTCACATTCTCCCCATGTTAAAGAGAATTTCGTCCCGAAATTCAGTTGTTGTTATCTTGACTTGGAGTGTTCGTGAACAAGGATTGGTACTTGGTTTACATTTGATCTTCTCGTTCCCACGTATACTCGGGGCTACGTTTTGAATTCCAATGTACCTTAACTAATTTAACACGGCTACTCCTTGTTTTCTGAACTTTCCAATTTGTGACATCAACGGGTTCCTCAACGATGTGCAGTTTGTCATCTATGTGAATTTCATCAAGCGGTATAATTAACGTCTCGTCTGATAAGCACTTCTTGAGATTTGACACATGAAACGTATCATGTACAGGCAACTTGAGCTTGTATGCTACAGGGCCAACCCTAGCCAATATTTCAAATGGTTCGATGTGCATAGGGTTAAGCTTGCCACGGTTGCCAAATCTTGCAACTCCCTTCCAAGGTGAGACCTTCAACATGACCCGGTCCCCAACTTGGAATTCTAATGGTCTTCGTCTGTTATCCGTGTAACTCTTTTGCCTGTCACGGGCGGCCTTTAGATGATCCTTGATTTTAAAAATCTTGTCAGTGGTCTCCTGAATAACCTCAGGGTCAGTTAAATGCTTGTCGCCAACCTCCGCCCAACATAGCGGTGAACGACACTTTCGACCATACAAAGCCTCAAACGGAGCCGCTTTGATGCTGGTGTGGTAACTGTTATTGTATGAAAACTCAGCCAACGGCAAATGAGTATCCCAATTACCTCCAAAATCAATTGCACACGCACGGAGCTAATCCTCTAAAGTTTGAATGGTCCTTTCCCTTTGACCATCTGTTTGTGGGTGATATGTCATGCTTATGTCAAGACGTGTGCCCATGGCTTCTTGTAATGATTGCCAGATCCTAGATACGAATTTGATGTCTCTATCAGAGATAATAGAAATTGGCACTCCATGCCTAGTCACAATTTCCTTGATATAAAGCCTTGCAAGTTTCTCGGTTTTATCCATTTCTTTGATGGGCAGAAAATGAGCTGATTTCATCAAACAATCGATGATTACCCATATAGTATCATACCCGCTCGATGTCTTGGGTAACTTTGTAATAAAATCCATGGAAATCTGCTCCCATTTCCATTGAGGTATATCGGGTTGTTGTAACAATCCTAACGGCTTCTGATGTTCTGCCTTTACATTTGAACACGTCAGGCACTTACCGACATAAATAGCAATCTCTCCTTTCATTTTTGGCCACCAATAGAGTTCTTTCAGATCCTTATACATTTTATCCGAACCTGGGTGAATGGAGTACCTAGACTTGTGGGCTTCGTCCATAACCAACTCCCGTAAGTTACCAAAACATGGCACCCAAATTCTATTCATGAAGTATAAAGTATCATCTGATTTTGGCTCTAATTGTCTGATCGTTCCTCGTAAAGCTTCATTCTGAATGTTCTCTTCTTTGATTGCCTCTTGTTGTGCCATCCGGATTTGAGTCATGAGACTCGTATGAATTGTCAATCCTAGGGCACGAACACTTTTAACTCGTTCTTTAGGACTCGAGGCGTCTGTTATTCGCCTTACTAGGGTGGTACTTGATATCGCAGTCGTAATCATTCAGTAGCTCTACCCAACGGCGTTGCCTCATGTTAAGTTCTTTCTGATTAAAGATGTGATGGAGACTCTTACGATCTGTAAAGATAGTGCATTTTGTACCATACAAGTAATGTCTCCAAATTTTGAGCGCAAACACGACATCACCCAATTCCAAGTCGTGAGTCGTATAATTTTTGTCATGGAATTTTAGCTGTCTTGATGCATATGCTATAACTTTTTCTCTCTGCATCAGTACACATCCCAGACCTTGGTGTGATGCGTCGCAGTACATAACGAAATTGTCGGTTCCCTCGAGAAGGGATAGGATTGATGCATTGCAAAGCTTTTGCTTCAATGTCACACCCCCAAATTCCACTAACGGAGTTTTATCGTTTGGAAGGTGACACACCAGGATCTCAGTCATTAGTTACATCAAACGACACTATATGGGACTTAAAAGTCATAACATAAATGCTCAGAGTTAATGCGGAAGCGTAAACGTTAATATAAAATCAAAAGTAATTTCACGCAACAAGCGTCAATCAATATAAATAAGTAAACTTTTTAAAATGTTTGAAATGAATGATATGACGGTAGGACTCCATGCATGTCCTAAGTGTGCAACCTGTGCCAAAGCGACCTGAGAAACATGTAAGAAAAAGTGTCAACACGAGGTTGGTGAGTTCACAGGTTTCAAGTTTGTAATAAGAGGGTGTTTGCCAGATTATGTACATTCAATATGCATATCTATAGGTAGCTAGCCTATGCTCATGTCTTACTAAAGCGCTCACAACCGAAGCTGACTGTTTGTGTATTTGCCTCCTGCCAGGTCTATCAACTCTGGCAAATGTGAGTAGGCTAACATTTCACCTGTTCGATCTTCAATCGAGTTAGCGCGACTAACGCGGGTGGGATTTGTCAAACCCAGTAGTACTACTAAACATTACCTCGCTAAGATCCATATTAACGGTTCGATGTATGATGAGGACTTTCTGTGATAGTGTGTCACGCTTAGCCTCAACAGTAATAACATATGAATTACAATAATCTAAAATAATTGTGTCATGTTTTCTCCCCCAACGGGAAAAACATGTAACATAATGTTTGTCCGCGTACCTGTTTCTCCCCCATGGGGAAAACAAGTAAAAGTATGATAGTTGGTGTTCATGTTTCAATAGGAAAACAAGTAAAATATGTTTATGTGTAAGCATGTTTCTCCCCCAATAGTAAAACAAGTAAAAAGGGGCCGTGAAACTCACCTGCGTTGCGTAGTAGGTAGGATCATACAAGTAAGAGATTTGGAACCTCAAGTGTTAGCCTGCATGGCTTACGTATGCCCTAGAATTATAAACACATAAATTAGGGTTATATGGGGTTTGTGACGACGACACAGAAGATTTGAATGTCATAAACATTCTAAGGATCAATGAGTAGACGAACGTGTCTACGAAAATATATTTCTAAATATAATAATTAAGATTAATGTGTTACGTGTCGAACGTTAATAACGAATAATATTAAATGAATAAATAAATTCGTACGCTTACCATTTAAAATGGTTAGAAAAATAATATAACTATATATATTATTTTAAGTCGTATGATTAACAAAATAATCATTTGTGTGGAAAAATAATAAATATATTATTTTTATTCGATATAATAAACGTGAGTAAATAATATAAACAAATATATTATTAATTAGTTTAAAACGTTATACGAGGTAAATAAACGAGGTGAAATAATATACAAATATATTATTTTATTTTAGGAGTCACGGTTTGAAAACATATTATTTTATTCGAAGTCGTGGTTTGAAAATAATATAAATATATTATTTTAAAAGTGGGTTATAATATTAAAATAGGTTATAAAACCAAACCCGAGCCTACGAGTTATTTTCCGGGCTAAAACACTTTAATATGATATTATAATAATATAAAAATTGATTCAATAATTAAAATATCATTAGAATAAATATTTAAAAAGAAAACAGGAGAGGAGGGTTCGAACCCGGGTCTCCTCCCCATCAGTACAAGAGTTTAACCAGTCCGCCCGCTAGGGTCATCGCGATATGAACCATATCAAAATGATTTTCATCAAAAACTCCCGAGAGCTTTTTCCCTATACCCGATCGCGATCGGTCTCAGCCCAAAACCCACGAATTCGATCGTGATTTAACAAGATTGATTAGGGGTTTCAATGAACGAGTCATGGCGAGTCTGTGTGTGGGTTTAATTTCAAAATTAACGAGTTTAAGATCATTAGATTACATGAATTAGGGCCGAAACCCTAGTTCAAGAACACAAGATTGAATCGGTAAAATTTGATGTTAGATGTTGTTTGAATCATAAGGTTTTCACTGATTAGAGCGTTGCGAGTCTATTGGTATAGTTTAATTTCATTGAGGTTGGGTTTAAGATCAAAAGCCCCAAATCGAATCAAGAACAAACCCTAGGTTACGGGTTGTGATCAATTTGATGTTATTTGATAAAATAGACATAGGGCTTTCGATGAGTGGCAGATTATGAAACTGATCATGTGATTTAATTTAATTATGATCGATTCTAGGATGATAATCGATTAAACCCCAAATGTGATGAACCCTAGAATCGGTTCATCCCTGACTAGATGATATAAACCCCAATTGGGTTAGGGTTTACGATCTACATTCTGAAACGAAGCTAAATATAGGATTAATTACCAGTATGGATGACGGATTGATGGAGTTCGAGTAGGAGCATGTCCGTCTTCGGATGATTTGGTCGCCGGCAACTCCTGATGTTACTTCGATCGAAGAATCGTGCGTAAGAGCTTCAGGTGCGTTCGTATACGGTGTGCAGGGTATCAATTTGTGGGATTAACATAGGCATATAACGAATTCGATGTCCGCCATGATCGTGGTCGATGGTTATGCCAAGTATGGCTATTAATCTGTTTAATTCGTAAATGATGATGATTAATTAGATGTTTTATGACCGTTAATGCCATTAATCGAGCAATAACAGTTACAATTCCAATGGAAAGTCATCGAGGCATGCAAATTTGGTCGAATCAGCCGGTTTGATTTTCTAGAGTCAAACATAAATCGAGTTCGGGTTAATTGCAGGTTTAGTCCCTATTGTTTCATGTTCTTAAGATTAGAAATTGGCAGAAATAGTCCTTGAGGTTTGAATTAGGTTAAGAACAAGTTAGTTGACTTGCAAAAGTAAACATGACTTAAAGATTGGATTTTGAACCAAGTCAAATAGGATTAGGGTTAGGATAATTACACAATTAGTCCTTGTAGTTTAGGTTTGAGATTATTGACAGGATTAGTCCTTGAAGTTTGAGTTAAGTTAATTTAAGTTAACTTTAACTGGATTTTGTTAACGGAGTTAATTGGAAAAGTCCGGATTGTCACATCATCCCTTAGTTGAAATAATTTTCGTCCCGAAAATTAAATAAAAAAAAATTTTCCCGGGTTATCACATCATCCCTTAGTTGAAAGAATTTTCGTCCCGAAAATTAAATAGTACCTTAAGAATTTGACGCGGAGTGCTTGAACAGATTTGGATATTTGCGCATCATCTGATTCTCGCGCTCCCACGTGAATTCCGGTCCGCGTTTCGAGTTCCAACGAACTTTGACAATAGGGATTTTACTGCGTTTTAAAGTTTTGACTTCCTTATCCATAATTTTCATAGGTTCTTCGATGAAACGTAACTGTTCATCAATGTGTAGTTCCTCGAGAGGAACCGCAAGTGATTCATCTGCTAGACATTTCTTCAAATTTGAGACGTGAAAGACGTTGTGTACACCACTAAGTCCTTCAGGTAGGTCCAGTTGGTACGTTACTGGCCCGATTCTTTTCAATATCTTGAATGGTCTAACATAACGAGGATTCAGTTTGCCCCATTTCCCAAAACGAATGACACCCTTTCAAGGTGAAACTTTTAACAAGACCATATCCCCTACTTGAAATTCTAACGGTTTACGACGCTTATCGGCGTAGCTCTTTTGACGATCACGAGCTGCTGCCATACGGTTTCTAATTTGAACGGTTTTCTCAGAAGTTTCAAGTACGAGTTAAGGACCTGTAAGTTGACTATCCCCAACCTCGGCCCAACAAATAGGAGAACGGCATTCCGTCCATAAAGTGCTTCAAATGGAGCTACCTTGATGCTAGTGTGATAACTGTTGTTGTAGGAAAACTCCACCAACGGTAGGTGAGACTCCCAAGTGTTAACGAAATCAATCACACAAGCTCGTAGCATGTCCTCTAGAGTTTGAATAGTACGTTCTGTCTGGCCATCAGTTTGAGGATGATATGCCGTGCTCATATATAGACGCGTGCCTAAAGCTTTATGTAACGACTACTAGAAACGAGAGGTGAATCGTGCATCACGATCCGAAATGATAGAGATTGGCGCCCCGTGCCGAGAGATTATTTCTTTCAAGTAAGTACGAGTAAGCATATCCATTTTGTCGGTTTCCTTGATTGCTAAGAAGTGAGTGGACTTTGTTAAACGGTCAACAATTACCCAAATGGTATCACATCCGGTAGGAGTTCGTGGCAATTTTGTAATAAAGTCCATGGAGATTTGTTCCCATTTCCACATGGGAATTTCTAGTTGTTGGAGAAGACCGGATGGCTTTTGATATTCAACTTTGACCTTCGCGCAAGTCAGACACTTACTCACATAGGTGGCTATATCGGCCTTCATCTTCGACCACCAATATAGCACCTTTAGATCATGGTACATCTTGTCGGAACCTGGATGAATAGAGTAATGAGATTTATGAGCCTCATCCATGACTAGTTCCCTTAGGTTTCTGAATACTGGAACCCATATTCGCTCGACGAAGTAGCGTATACCGTCAGATTTGACCTCGAGTTGTGCTTCCATACCGCGTGTACCTTCCAACGGTAGGTTTTCCTCTTTTAGGGCTTCGAGTTGAGCACTACGGATTTTGTCAGATAATCCGGGGTGAATAGTAAGCTGTAATGCTCGAACTCGTTTAGGTTTCGTTTCCTTTCGACTTAGGGCATCAGCTACATCGTTAGCTTTACCCGGGTGATACCGGATCGCACAGTCATAATCATTTAAGAGTTCGACCCAACGACGCTGTCGCATGTTCAACTCTTTATGCTCGAAGATGTGCCGAAGACTCTTGTGATCGGTGTAGATGGTGCATTTGGTACCGTACAAGTAATGTCTCCATATCTTAAGTGCGAAAAATACGGCTCCCAACTCTAGGTCATGAGTAGTGTAGTTTTTCTCGTGAATCTTTAATTGACGTGAAGCGTATGCGATCTTGCATTAGAACACAACCCAGACCTTGAATGGATGCATCACAATACACCACAAAATCATTCGTTCCCTCCGAAAAGGCAAGAATAGGTGCACTGCAAAGTTTCTGTTTAAGATGCTGGAATGCTGACTCCTGGTTATCGCCCCAGTTATAGGATTTACCCTTTTGAGTTAAGGCAGTGAGAGGTTGTGAAATTTTTGAAAATCCTTCGATGAATCGACGGTAATAACCAGCCAATCCCAGAAATTGTCGCACCTCAGTCGGAGTCGTCGGTGCTGCCCAATTCTTGATGGCTTCTATCTTTGATGGATCGACATGTATTCCTTTTTCGTTAACCACATGTCCTAGAAATTGAACTTCCCGGATCCAGAATTCACACTTGGAAAACTTAGCATACATATGTTCCTTTTTAAGTAGTTCCAGAATTAGGCGTAGATGTTCCTCATGTTCCTCCTTGGTCTTGGAATAAATGAGAATGTCGTCGATGAAAATGATGACGAATTGATCAAGGTAAGGCTTACACACACGGTTCATGAGGTCCATGAATACCGCAGGTGCGTTGGTTAATCCGAAAGGCATGACCATAAACTCATAGTGGTCGTACCTTGTCCTGAAAGAAGTCTTGGAGATATCTTCATCTCGAACTCTCAATTGATGGTAACCGGACCTAAGATCTATCTTGGAATAGAAACTTGATCCTTGGAGTTGATCGAAGAGATCATCTATACGAGGTAAAGGATAACGGTTCTTGATCGTCACTTTCTTTAGCTCACGGTAGTCGATGCACATGCGGAAAGTCCTGTCTTTCTTCTTGATGAATGGGACTAGAGCTCCCCATGGCGATGAGCTAGGTCGAATGAAACCTTTATCCAACAACCCTGGCAGTCGTGTGGATGGTTCTGGTAGCTCACTGGGTGCAAGTATCTACGGTGCCCGAGTAATAGGCACTGCTCCGGGTGTTAGATCGATCTGTAATTTGACTTGACGGTGAAGCTGAAGACCAGGCAAGTCTTCGGGAAATACTTCCGGATAGTCACGTACGCTGGGAATGTCTTCAATCTTCTTCTCCTCAGATGACTGCTCGGCGACGAGAGCCAGAATGTCAGTATGACCTTTAAGTAGACATTTATGTGCTTTCATGAAGGATATGATGCCTATGACTGCACCACTCCTTTTGCCTTAGACAAAAAGGGTTTCCCCACTAGGGAGAGGAAGGCGAACAATTTTCTCCCGCCAGAAAATTTCGGTTTGGTTCTTAGATAACCAATTCGTTCCGACAATTACGTCGAAACTGCCAAGTGTGACTGGCATAAGGTCAATGTCAAGTTCATGACCAGCCAAATCAAGTTTACAACCCTTAAGAATGTGAGTTGCTTCAATTATCTATCCATCAGCTATTTCCATGGTATACATAGTTTCTAGTAGGGTTGGAGTACGACTGCACCAACTTGAAAAACTGTGAAGTCATGCTGAGATTTCTAATTAGACTCATGCTGAGATTTCTAATTAGACTCATGCTGAGATTTCTAATTAGACTCATGCTGATAAAGTAAGCGTCGGTAAATGTAAAGGTCAAGGGAAGAGGTTCACATGTAGGAAAGAAAATTTTAATGAAATATAGATTCCAGTAATACAAGGAACAGGTTGTCTGTTTAAGTAATTGTGTTCAATTAATGGTTGGTTAGGTTAAATCCTCGATTCTCTATGTCATTGGATCATTTCATGAAGAAAGAATTTCGTTTACAGGATTGAATATGCTGGGGTATAATTCAAATTAATCTGAGGATTAGTCACCGGATAATGCATCAGGGTCAATTGGAATTTATCGTTGGAGTGTAAGGAATAACGTGTTAGCAGGAAGGAATCCTTCCAATCCCGCTTACATACTTGGATTCGGTGGTTTTACCCTGAGGTTCTACTAGAGTTTCACTCTAGGTGGTTCCATTGATTAAGTTTGAATGAGAGTCGTAAGATCACTAACACTCTTACATGAGTGAAAATAACATTGATGGATTCCATTGATGATAATTCAGTGTGTCCGTAAACATTTTCAACCTGATAGTCACGTCTATCAGCTGTTAAACGAGTTTAACGATACCAACTAGTCATTGAGTGGGTTATGAGAGTCTCTACAGATAGTGGAAACTTAAGTCTGTAAATCACTGATTAGGATCATTCATCCACACACTAGGTTTCACCAGGACTTACATGCACCTCAAATTACTATTACGTGTGCACCCGTAATGATAATTTGCTTTGCATGCTCACCCTTGTTCTTCCTGTCCTGTGTCATAATGTCCTTTAGGTTATATTGTTGAGTACATAGTGTTGTCAGATATGATAAGTCATCGAAAAGCATAGTCATCAACTATACTTTAATCAATTAGAACTCATATCGGAATGAGTAGTCGAGGATGGTTTGATCCGAGTATTCACTCGAGTGAAACACAATACAGGAGTCCAATCCAGCGGATTGTAAATGAGAACATGTAACAAACATGTACATGAAATACGACTTCGAGAAATGAAACTAATTCATGAATACAAGTTACAGAAAACAGCAAGGTAGCCGTCCTTTCAACTTAGTCAAGATAGGGTTTGAGTATGCATTGAGCAATGCGTTCTCAGATTTGTGGTCAATCTATTCTCAACAGAATATCGAATAAAGACGCGAGCCCAAGGCTCGGGAAAGTGATGACATCTACGTGTCAATGGATTATGCAATAATGCGTGCAACGGTCTGCCTTCATTCGGCGTATTGTTGCTGGCAGGTACAGTAGGGACTCGCCTCCGACGATCTCGACGATCCCAACTCCCAAAGAGATTTGTCTTAGTGCTAAGTGTCATCCATAACATGGACCTGAGAAATCCCACCATACACAACAGGTGATGGTGATATAAGTGACTCCTCCGAAGGCTTCGTCTCGCTTCCCTCAGACGTGAGTGGATGATGTTCTGGTGATTCCCCGAGTGTCGTCACTGGGAATGATGATGCAATGCAAATGATGTGTCCCTTGCCAACTGAGGGTGATACGGATGGTATTAACATGCCTGCACTGCAATGTATGTATAGGTGCTATATGTATCAGGTATAAGTGTCTGTGCCGTGTAACTAATGTGTGAGGTTATAGTCTAGTATGCGATCCTAGTTCTCTATAACCAATGGCTCTGATACCAATCTGTCACACCCCCAAATTACACTAACGGAGTTTTACCGTTTGGAAGGTGACACACCTGGATCTCATCCATTAGTTACATCAAACGACACTATATGGGACTTAAAAGTCATAACATAAATGCTCAGAGTTAATGCGGAAGCGTAAACGTTAATATAAAATCAAAAGTAATTTCACGCAACAAGCGTCAATCAATATAAATAAGTAAACTGTTTAAAATGTTTGAAATGAATGATATGATAGTAGGACTCCATGCATGTCTTAAGTGTGTAACCTATGCCAAAGCGACCTAAGAAACATGTAAGAAAAAGTGTCAACAAGAGGTTGGTGAGTTCACAGGTTTCAAGTTTGTAATAAGAGGGTGTTTGCCAGATTATGTACATTCAATATGCATATCTATAGGTAGCTAGCCTATGCTCATGTCTAACTAAAGCGATCGCAACCGAAGCCGACTGTTTGTGTATTTGCCTCCTGCCAGGTCTATCAACTCTGGCAAATGTGAGTAGGCTAACATTTCACCCGTTCGATCTTCAATCGAGTTAGCGCGACTAACGCGGGTGAGATTTGTCAAACCCAGTAGTACTACTAAACATGTCCTCGCTAAGATCCATATTAACGGTTCCATGTATGATGAGGACTTTCTGTGATAGTGTGTCGCGCTTAGCCTCAACAGTAATAACATATGAATTACAATAATCTAAAATAGTTGCGTCAACATACAAAACATCAGATTGTATATGGTTAGTAAAGATAAGCAGCCCTAGGGACCTCCCCACAAGTCCTTACAACAACGACATGCCAAAACGATAAAATTCAACATTTGGGCGTAGGGTGGGCGTACGATAGAGGTTTTTGGGCATACTGTACTCTGCCCCCAGACCTGCACATTTTTTAGCGTAAGGTAGGCGTACGATAGAGGGCTTTGGGCGTACTGTACTCTGCCCCCAGACCTGCACATTTACTCTTTGGTTTTTGGCCGAGCTTTCCCACAAGCTTGCGACCCCGACTCGTTTTTCTTCCAAAGAACACCACATTACATACAATACCACCTATGTATGCATACTTTGGTTAGTTATTCACCCCAAGCCAAGCACCACTACTCGTTTTTCACTCATTAAGAGTTTAAAAACAAATTCTATCAATTGGTTAGTTTAGGTACATATCAACCTACAACTTTAGACATATAATGACCCATTCACATCTTATGTTTTACCATTCTTTCAACTTGACATATCCACATGTCTAACGAGAGATCCACCTCTCGCTTTCTCACATGGAGTATTTGACTCCATGCCGACCCATGAAGTATCCACACTTCATGTCACCCGTGAAGTACTTGACTTCACTTTCACCCATGAGGTTCTTGACCTAACTACCACCCGTGAAGTATTTAACTTCATGTAAACACCTCCATGAAGTATCCACACTTCATGTAATCAATTAATTTACTGTTTTACACCAACGGTTGACTTTTACCATATTAAGTCAATTTTAGTCTAATATTACCACATTCAACATTTTAGTTAACCCTTGACCACATAGAGTCATTTACACCATTTAACCACATATCATCCATTAGTTTGACCATTAACCACATAAGTCAATTTACATCTATTTACCACCTTTGCTCAATCAAATTTGACTATTAACGACATAGTCTAATTACACATAATTACCACATTGCATATTTAAGTTTGACTTTTAGCCACATAGTCTAATTACATCTATTTACCACATTTGCATATTCAAGTTTGACTATTAATCACATAGTCTAATTACTCCCATTTCAACATAATAGTTTGACCCTATACCACTAAGGTCAAGTTACACCAATTTCACCATTATCCACAATGGTTTGACTTATACCACATTAAGTCAATTTTATATCAATTTCACCATTATCCACAATGGTTTGACTTATACCACATTAAGTCAATTTAATCCAATTCCACCACATACTACATTCAAGTTGACTCTTGACCACATTGAGTCTTTTATTACAATTAACCACATTAGCTAATATAGTTTGGCTAAATACCACTTAAGCCAATTTTACACACATTATAACACATCAATGGTTTAGTTTGACTAAATTTTCACATTGGGTAAAACATAAAAGTTCTACCATAACCATTACACAATGTCTTTATAGCACGAAAGCCAAACACATTAACAAATATGTAAATATCATACCACATAAACTACTTACACATAGACTACTTATCTAATACTAAGTAAGTGCAAGATGATCCTGCTTGATCCTCCAATCTAGCTTCATTACTACTTGATCACCTATACAACTCATTTACAATTATTAATCCATTGATCAAACAATTGACACCCAACACACCTTTAATATCTAAAGGTCAAGACCCTAACTTAGTTTGATTAACATGACCTTAATCAACCCCCCCCCCCCAACACCCAAATACCATCTTTCAACCCAAATGACTTGTTTGACCTTTAATAGTCAAACTTCCAATCCACCAATTCACCATTTACAATTGAGGTCTAGCACCCACCCTAGACCTTATGGATTACACCCATTCTAAACTTGATTAATTACACCTTAAGCTAGTTTTAACCTCCCTACACAATCATTCACCCATTTTGACCCGTTAAGGTTTTCACCCAAATTTCCACAATTTCATCTAATTAATATTTCACCAATTCAATTGGGTTTTCTACTTGAAAATGTGTTTATACAACACCATAAACACTTAACAACAATCAATTCACCATTTAAACACTCCAATTCCAAAACCCCCAATTTGGGTTCTCAAGAACCCTAATTATTGAATCATCAAATTGATTTAGGTTTCTTATCAAATAATGTGTCTATTACCACCATAGACACTTACAAACCTTCAATTCATCATTTAAACATCTCAATTGAAAAACCCCCAATTTACCCTCAAGAACCCTAGTTCTTGAATCACCGAATTGGATGTTAATATGATGTTATCTACCACTCTTAACCTCTAATCAAGCTAGATTACAACTTTAAACAAGTTATTAACAACAAAAACCCACCAAGAACATGAATCAATGGAGGTTTTGAAGAAGAAAGGATGCTTACTTGGAGCCTTGATGAGGATGAACACCTCAAATCCCATTGATTTTACATGCAAATCTTCAATTTCGGGTTTGGCTCCTTCTCCCCCTTTTTCTTTTGCAATTCATGTGTCGCCATTTTCACCACCAAATAATCAGCTTAGCTGATTTTACACATTAGCCCCCTGAACTTTCCAGTTTTTGACCCTTTCTTCCCAAAACTAGGTAATTCCATCAATTAAAAGGCATCCTCCAACTTCTTATTATTTAAAAACACCCCTTGTAATATAATGAACATATTATAAGATAAACCTGAAATTTGGTTCGTTAAACTACGCTGGTAAATTTAAGACTAAGCTTAAAGTGAGCTCCTGTGGAGCATTTAAGGAAAGCAAGTGTTTAGAGGTTGAAATAGACATGACAAAGGTAAATGAGCCTTGAGAAACATCGAGAGATAATGAAGATGACCCGAGTGTTGGGTGCATGCACATATTTAATGGGGCGTATTGAACGCGTGATAATAAAGTAAAGTGATACTATGGTAGAGAAATTTGATGGAGACCAATGTAGCTTTGCACAAGCTCCTAGAGATCGTCAGAAAAGGACAAGAGTAATACCCTTACGAGTAAGCCGGTGGACTTGAGTTTGGGAAGTCATCGCAGGATGACGATCAAGACAAGAACCAACTTGGGAGGACGATCGTCAGAATGACGCGGTCATCAGGGTTTTGAAAGGGACGACGACATAAGCACTGTGAGAAGATCAGGAATACGAGGTAAGTAAGCAGGCAAGTGACAATGTCTTACCGGCTAGGTAAGAGTGGATGGGACAATTAATGAAGAGAGATGTATGTGAGACCTACAAGTCTCAAGGTTGAAAGTAGGCAATGAGGAAGAGTTCTTCGAACACCAGGGACAGTGGTAGAATCGCTAGCAAAGTAACAGTTGGTAAAGTATGTAATTCAGGGCTTGTCACCAAATAGGTTTGGTGTACGTTTAATGCTGGGTTGGTTTGTACCAATACAGGATTCGAGGAAGAGTCTCTTTTAAGGGGGATAGACTTGTAACATCCCGAAAACTCGTTAACTAACGGTCGGGTCAATGGATAAGACCTAGTCACTTTATATGACGTGAACTAGAGGAAGTGTCACGTAAAAACCCTATTCAGGGAATCAAAGTGACCCGATTAGCCTAACAAAGAACGGTTTGGAATCATTATGATCAAAACAAAATTAGAGGGACCAGAATAGAACTTGTGGTGGTTTAAATACCACGTAAAGAAAACCCTAAGGCCATAATCGGCTAGGGGTATGTCACACCCCTAAATTCCACTAACGGAGTTTTACCGTTTGGCGTGTGACAAACCAGAATCTCAGACATCAGTTACATCAAACGACACTATATGGGACTTAAAATGTCATAACATAAAAGTTCAGAGTTAATGCGGAAGCGTTTAAACCAGAAAGTAAATGCGCAAAACAACGCGCCAAAGTTTAGTTTAATAAAAGTAAGTGAATTGTTTTAACGGTTTGCATATGAGTGAAATGATAGTAGGACTCCATGCATGTCCTAGTTGTGCAACCTGTGCCTTAGCGACCTGAGAAAACATGTACGAAAAGTGTCAACACAAGGTTGGTGAGTTCACAGGTTTCAATAACAAAGTAAAGCGTTTGCAGATTATGTACATTCCAATATGCATATCTATGGGTAGCTAACCTACGTTCCTGTCTTGCTAAAGCGTTTGTAACCGAAGCTGACATGAGTTTGTTTGTTTGCCTCCAGCCAGGTCTATCAACTCTGACTAATGTGATTAGGTTAATATTTCACCCATTCGACCTCCAATCGAGTTAGCGCGACTATCGCGGGTGGGGCTTGTTAAGCACCAGTAGTACTACTAAACATTACCACGCTAAGATCCATATAAACGTACGATGTGAGTGTGAGGACTTTCAATGATAGTTGCAATACGCTTAGCCCCAACAGTGATATCATATGAAGTACCATAATCAAAATAGTTTGCATCATGTTTTCTCCCCCAAAGGGAAAAACATGTAAAATGATGCTTGTTTGCGTACCTGTTTCTCCCCCACGGGGAAAACAAGTAAAAGTATGATGGTTTGTGTACATGTTTCTCCACCAATAGGAAAACGAGTAAAAAGGGGCCGTGAAAATCACCTGAGTTGTGTACGAGCAGTAGATAGCACCACACACGGATGCAAGTAGGAAACACAAGAGTTTGCATGTGAACTGCTTACGTATGCCCTAAAATTGTAAGCATAATAGTTAGGGATACAATGGGGTTTTGTGACGACGACACGGAAGATTTGAATGTCCTAGAACCTACCTAGGATCAACGAGTAGACGAACTTCTCCACGGTAATAAGGATTTCTTAATATAATAATTAAGATAAATACGTTACGTGTCGAACGTCTCTAATTACGAATAATATAAATAAATAAATAAATTCGTACGTTTGTGCCTATAATAATGGCTTAAGAAAATAATATAACTTAATATATTATTTTTAAGTTTAGAGAATTTCACATTTAATAAATATCGTGGCAAAAATAATAAATATATTATTTTTATTCAAGGATATAAACGTGGGTAAATAATATAAATAATTATATTATTTATTAGTTTGAAAACGTTACACGAGGTTTATATATGAGGCGAAATAATATATAAATATATATTATTTTATAATAGGAGTCATGGGTTGAAAATAATATAAACATATTATTTTATACGAAGTCGTTATTTTTAAAAGTGGAAATATAATTAATTATGAGTTATAAAACCAAACCCGAGCCTACGGGTTGTTTCCGGAGCTAAAACACATTAATATATTATTATAATAATATAGGGATATGTTTAATATTAAATAATATAATAAAAAACTAAGTTAAAAATGAAATAGGGGTGGAGGGACTCGAACCCGGGTCTCCTCCCCCACAGTCAAACGCGTTAACCATCACAGCCCGCTAGGGTTTCGCAACAAGTCCCGGTTTCAAAACCTTTTAACAAAGAACTCCAGTGAGTTCTTCCCCCATGCGAGCCGAACCCCAAAACCATTCCAGATCTGACGATTTCAATTTCGATACGACACAAAGGCATAGGGGTTTTGTTATTCAGTCCATAACGAACCTGTGGGTGGGTTTAATTTGAAAAACAACAAGTTTAATATCGTTTAATTTCTGAAATAAGGACCGAAAACCCTAGTTATGAACACTAATCAAATTGAATGATTCTGATGATGAAAGTTGTTAGAATCATAGGGCTTTTATTATATCAGACCTTGCGAATCCATTGGTGTGATTTAATTTCATTGAAACTGTGTTTAAGATCAAAACCCCCAATTCGTTATGAGAACAAACCCTAGAATCAGGATCTTGAACAATTCGATGATATCAGCCGTGGATTTCATAGGGCTTTTAATCCAGGCATAGAGACGACTCTAAGGGCGTGCTCAATTTCACTATTTGATATCGAATTGTTAGGGTTATATCAAATTGAAAACAGTATAAACCCTAGGTATCGGATCGAGGCCAATTCGATGTTATATGCCCTGGAAATGATAGGGCTTTCAAGTAACAGATGAAAACGAAGCTAAATATGTGATTGATTACCAGAATAGATGTCCAATTGATGGTGTGCGAGTAAAGTGGACTCCGACTTCGAAGTGCTTAGTCCCCGGCGGCTCTGGTTGCGTCTCCGATGAATGTGATGTGTGCAAAAGCTTCGAGGGAGTTCGTACAAGGTGCGCAGGTGATGAATTTGAGAGGATAATAAACAGAATGATCAGATTCGATTGAAATGAGGGTGGGTTTCGACGACTTTGACATAATTATTCATAATTGAGATTAATTGCACGTAATTGTGAGGTTTAATGACTCCATGATGAACGATTATGGTGTTAACGTGCATATCAGTTACACATTCAACCGAATTTCAGTTATGGAGTTTGAATTGAGCTAAGAACTATACGGTTTGACTTTCAGAAGTCAACAAGAATTGGAATTGGGTTAATTGCAACTTTAGTCCCTGTGATTTCGTGTATCTTAGTTTAACCATTGCCAGAATTAGCCCCTAGGGTTTAGATTTGGTTAAAAACGTGTGGTTTGACTTTAAAAAGTCCACAGGAACACTAAATTCTTAATTTTGACTTTGAATGTCAAACAGAATTAGTTTTGCCTAATTACACTAGTAGTCCTTATGGTTTGACTTGGAATATTGACAGAGTTAGTCCAGGAGGTTTGAGTTAAGTTAATTAGGTTAACTTTAACTGGATTTGGTTAACGGAGTTAACTGAAAAAGTCCAGATTGTCACATCATCCCTTAGTTGAAAGAATTTTAGTCCCGAAAATTAAAATAAAATTTTTTTTCTAGGGTGTCACAGGGTGCTCGACGGCCGCAAGGAGAGACGCAGGGGAGAGGAAAGTCGGGCAAGAGGGTCTCACGGTGGTTCCACGGTGGCAACAAGCGGAGGAGGGACGCCACTACTCAAAAAGGTAAACCTCTAAACCCATTCTTGTATCTTCTCGTATTCGTTATTGTATGAGAAACCCAACTAGGGTTTCTGGGCTGTGGTTACGAGGGAAGCCGGAAGAGACGGGGAGAGGAGACACGACGGGAGTTGGGGGTGGTCGGTCGAGGAAGTTAGTCCGGTAGCGCGCAAAAAGGTGGTGGTGGTGACGCGTAGCGGTGATGCTCGGCGACGGAGAGGATGGACCGACAAAGACGAGGATAAGGACTTCCATGGTGACGCGCTGTGGTAGCGTGAGGCGGGGACGGCTCGGGATTGGGCTGTTGTGAGGGTGGTTCTATGGTGACGGTGGCGGTAGCCGGGCTACGGTGGTAGTACTCGGTGTAGACCGGTTAGCGGCACCCGATGGGAAGCGGAGGACGGCACGGTGGACACGATGGTGGTGCACTGTGGTGACTCACGGTGGTAAACGAAGAAAGTACGAAGACGGGGTTACACCCGACAAGGTTTTTACGAGCCTAGGATTTGCATGGAAGTAATCGGTTCGAGTACGAGTATTATCATGGATTAGGGCTTTGCATGTGAATGAATGTACATGAACGTGCATGTGAATGCATGTACATGAACGTGCATGCATGAGGACTCGGTTTGAGTTTAGGACTTCCAAACGGGTCGAAGATGAACCGGTACGAGTCGGTAGTTACAGGATGAGGACGGTTAAGGGTTTGTATGGCACACGTGCGTGCGTGCATGTGAAACTAGGGTTCATGGGGATGTGCTAAGGAGAAGATGGGATGGACGTTGAGAATTTATTATGTTGTTATAAGTCCTTCAACATGCAACTAGAACATGTCTGATCATGTGATCATGCATTGACAGGTTAGGGTTTTTAGCGTGAACGGACAAATAGCAGAGCAAGGACTGAGGCTCAGCATAACCAGTGAGTTTCTAATCCCCTCCTTTAAATGTTTTACTGTTTTGGGGCTATCGTACATACTCGCGTGTTTTATTAAACGAACACCTTACGAGTTATGATTTAAACTTGAAGTGTTTTATAAGACCATTATGTAATAAAGTTATGGGATCCTTAGGATGGGTAAACAAGAGTGGTGATGATCTGTGTGCATCAGGTTATGAGTTAGTCGGGGTGAGTCGGGAATTTAGTTAAGCAAGTGATGGTTATATAAGGAGAGTTAGCAAGGGAACCCGTACGTGGTTCATTAATGAGTCATGTAGGTGCTAGTATGTTGTTGTGCATTATGTGTTGTGTGTATTGTGTCGTTGTCCCTGTGACACGACGGGTAGATGTTTGGTATTTTTAAAGTTTAAACAATTGAATTTGAGATCATAAACTTCTGGGTAACATGTGACACCAGGCAAATTTCAGGTTAATATCCATGCCCGACTGAGATACATATTACATTATTAGACATGCATCACACTTAATTTTATAGTAATTAAGTCCATTTCACACTTAGCAAGTCAACCCGTTTACACGTGTCGATTATCTAGAAGGTTACCCAGTCAAACACGCGTACTACAGCTCGACCGTTGGTGATAATTTAAAACAAATACCTAGACATATAATCTGTGTGTGAAAATTTTATGTAACACTCTGATTTAATTAATCATGCCTACATGAATTTTTAGGTGATTTATAGAAGTATTTTTATTTTCAGCACAGTCCGGTAGACACATAGTGTGCACTAGCTAGGTCCATAATTCTAAGCAGACACTTAGACATATATTTGGTGTGGACAAATTACATGTAGTACTGTGATATGTTATTCCAAGACCCTGTGAATGTTTTGGGAATTTTCTGAGAAACTTTCTGTTTTAACGCTGTCCGGCCAGTCTGCAGTATGTACCGACATTTCCAAATAAAAATCCGAAAATTTTATATGTTAAACATACCAATATGAGTCAAATTATTTTTAAATAATTTTGTTCATACCTATTCGGGATTTTCGTCAATAAATTGGTGACTATTCGTTTTCCACTACCCGGAGTCAAATGACCCTATAAATACCCCCCAATCCCCACCATTTCCACCTCCACACTATTTCACTCTCTCTCTCCTCCCTCTTCCCCTCTCATGGCCGAAACCCACCATCATCCATCTTCATTTTTTTGTTGTTTTGATTCTTCATTCCATCCAAATCCAAGCTTCAAGTGAAGATTATCAAGTTTGCAAGAAGATTCATCCATAATTTCATCATAATCTTCAAGTTTGGTAACATCAAAACCCATTTTTTCCCATTTTCATCTTCATGTTCATATGAACATGCATCCAAAGAAAACTCATTTTTTATGAAAGTAACCATGGATTCTTAAAGGAAATGTGTTTTAAAATTCAAATGGTACATATTGTTGGTGATTTTGAACCCGGATTTTGTTCAAAGGCTCGATTTCCATTTAAGGAAACTTTATTATATGAACATGTGTTAGATGATGAGATTTTGTTGATTTGATGATGGATTATGTTGTAATAATAGTTGTAGATGAAGAATATGTGCAAACTTTTTGTCAAAAGTGTTGGATGATACATGCATGCTCGGTTTTGCTATTTTAGGAAACTTTAATTTTGGGTTTCATGATAGATGCCATGTTTAGGGTGATTTGATGAAGTAAAATGGTTAGATATGGATAAAGAATGGATAATATGTGTAGACTTGCTATCAAGAACTATTGGTCATATGAGATTTCATGCTCGGTTCTATTTATAGTAACTTTAATTTTTGGGTTTTTGTTAAAAGAAGTTATGAAGTGATTTTTTTGGTGGAAATGATGTATAAACACTAGATATAGAGATTGTATGATTTTTTTCAGTAAAATCACATGTCCATGATGCTTTTAAGCTCGTTTTCTATTTTTAGAAACTTTATTTCTTGACATGTATGAAAACTTGATGTTTGGGTGTATTCAAAGCATGAAACTAGTGTAGTAAACATTATGGAAGAATGAATGACCAAAATGATGAATTAAAATGCATGTGTATGAGTTTTGGGGTCGGTTTCTAAATAAGGAAACTTTATTTCTCCACAAGATGTGTTTGCATTTTGTTAACATGATTAGAAGGTTTAAATGACTTAGTAACACCTAACTAAGTGCATTGTATGATAATACATGATGATTATCCATAAACTTGACAATTTGACATGCTCTTGCTATAATAGGAAACTTTAATTATCCGAACTCGCATGTTTGACTATTTTTAACAAGTAAACCTTGGGATGTTCTATATGTGTTATAACATGCCTAATTCCATGTATGAACATTAACTTTGCATAGTTGCCATGTTTAGGACTCAAAAACTTGACTTTCCAATTAGGGAAACTTTAATGTATCAAAAGTTGTGTTTCAAGTTCTAAATTCCAATCGAATGTGTTAATGTGTTTATTAGACGATAATAGACTATTTCAAAGGAGGTTTGAATTCCATATTAGGATTTGAATGTTTATGTCCAACGTGTTACCAACGGGTCGTCAAGTCAAAACATCTTTGAAACGTCAAAGTCACTTTTCAAACAACTCTTTGGATGCATAGAGTTCATAGTCAAGCATTTCAATACTTAGATCTTAAAGTCCTAAATGTTTCCTAGGGCACGAGTAGGTCTTCTCATTTAGCCGGATTTGCTAGGACTTTCATATCATTACCACTTTATTAGGTGAGTTCTCACAGCCCCATTTTACTCATTATCCTTTTGGGGTGAGATACATGCTCAAATACATTTTTCAAAAATCAAATTTCCATGCTTACACAGTTACATTAATTATATAAGTTGTACTGGTGTGTACAAAGTCCTCTCAGAGTCAACCGTTAATTTTTCCATAGCAAGGTGATCATAAACAGTACTGTTGGGTTTAACAACCCCCGCCCGGGTTAGTAGCACTAACTTCAACCGGAGGTCAAATGGGTACATAATTGACCTAATCCATTCATGTGCATGGCACAAAGAGGCGAACCACATCCTTTTCCTTTTACAGTGGCAATAGTTGAGCTTCGGTTGGTGGACTTATGATAATTTTTGGTTTTGTCTGATCAACAATGATTGTGTAGAGTACATATGCTTTTCCATGCATTTTCAACATATGCTTTTCCATGCATTGTCAATATATGATTTTCCAATACATTTCATGATATGATTTCCATTACATTTAACCTGTGAACTTACCAACATTATGTTGACCCATTTTAGCATGTTTATCTCAGGTTGTTGAATGCATAGGATATGTGGCTAGGATGCACCCACAGGAGTCACACACTATTCATGCATGGCATCCTATTTTGACAAACGCTTTTAATTCATTTATTAAGCATTGTAAACTTTTAAACATTGCTTCCGCACATTTACTTTGAACTTTGCTAAACTTATTTTGGGCTTGTTCAAGCCATGCATTAAAACAGGTATTTTGAAAACCATTTAGTGGTCGTTCAAAGTAATACAATGGTAAAGATCCTCTCGAGTCACGCCCCTCGGGTATAGCCCGGAAGTGGAATTTGGGGGTGTGACAGACTGGTATCAGAGCCATTGGTTGCAGCGAACTAGGTTGCATATAGTGGACTTAGACTGTAACCGATGTCTCATTTGCATTTCACTTCCGTACGTACATTTAGTATTCTCACATACACTTAGAATACTCACGTAAGATAGAAATTTTGGTTGACCTATTACAGGAACATGTCGTCAGCCAACTCAGGAAACGCACCATTTCCCCCGGCCATGCCACACGAGGAAGAGCCAGAACAAGTCTCAGAATCGGAACAAGAGGAGGAGTCGGAACAGTAACCAGTGGGAGATGCGGAGAGAGCAAACTCTGACACCGACTCAGGAGAGACTGTGTCGTACTCAATCACCTACGGGGAGGACACTAGAAGTGAGGAGGTATGACCACCTACCCCTTCCCTTCCTCGGTTGCCCAGCCCTACACCGCTACACAGCAATTGGGTCAACTTCATGGGACTTGCGTGCCGCGGAACCCTTTCTTCTACTGACACCGAGTTGTTACCCAAGAGGCACTACCTTGTGAATCAGCTAGAGATTAGGGAATCTTCCCATCAGGTTAGGCCACAAGAAGTGGGGCCTACTGAGCATACTATACCACCTAGAACTAAGAGGAGCGAGCCACAACCCGACCTAGGAGCACAGCAGAGCAAGGACACCAGCGAGGATTCGGACGCTGTCATAGAAGCACTTGATAATTGCTTGGTTCAGCTTCAAGGTGTAATGGACCTTAATGACTCAGCATTGGGGAGACTGTACAGATGAGTTATCGTGAGAGAGACACGGCTGGCAGCAGTGGAGCATGAGGTTATTGTAGCAGGACAGCAGGATGACAGGGCCGGCGAGCGCCTGGATTCATTTGCAGCTCTCACCATCGTTAACACGATGTTGATTGCGTTTGTCCTTCTTAGAGGATGGTTCACTTAGATTTCCCATTCATCCTATTGTGGGCAGGCTGTGCCCACAGAATATTTGAATTTTTAAACTTGTTCTCTTTTGTGAAGGAGCGAAGACTCCTGGAATATTTTGTACTTTATACAATCTATTTTATCAAGTTTATTATCTTTTTATATTTGGTGGTTGATTGGTAATGTGATGTGTTATTTTGCGTATATGTGTTGGTTGTATGTTACATATAATCTAACTTTTTCTAACATTATAATATGAAGAGACATGCCGCCCCGCCAAGCAACAATGACGGCAGCACAGATGGAGGCCCTGATTAACCAAAGAGTAGATGTAGCAGCCTTACCGAACAACCAGAATGCAAGAGGACCAGGACAAAATCCCCCAGTATGCACCTACAATCTTTTCCTTGACTGCAAACTACTCTCTTTCAATGGGCGGGATGGAGCAGTGAACTTGGTACGATGGATTGAGAAAGTAGAGTCTACTTTCGAGATGTGCAACTGTCCGGAAACTTCAAAGGTGAATTCGGTACTGGAAATTTTGAGGGACAGGCCCTCACTTGGTGGAAATCCAATGTCCAAGCGATGGGCTTGGAAGCAGTGAATGCTATGCCATGGGCAGACTTCAAGAAGCTGTTAAGGGATGAGTACTGTACATGAAACGAGATACAGGATCTTGAGGAAAAGTTTTGGAACTTGAAAATGAATGGACTGGATGTGCTGGATTACACGTCCAAATTTCATGATTTGGCAGGATTGTGTCCTCATATGGTAACACCTGAAGAGAAACGTATTGAGCGTTATATGTGGGGACTGGCCCCGCAAATCCAGGGTATGGTAACATACTCTGAACCTACAACAATCCAGCAAGCAATCCGATTGGCACACAACCTGACGTCCCAGGTCGTTCGTCAGGGACTCTTTGACAAACCTGCTGATAACAAGAGAAAGTGCGAAGGTAGTTCTTCATGGTCATTTAATCCTCCACCACCACAGAAAGGCAAGAAACTACCCGAGCCTACACCGCTGGTCAAGCTGACAATAAGCTAAGGAGAGCTTACACGGGAACCCTACCAAAGTGCAATCGATGCAACTTTCACCACAACGGCACTTGTGAGGAAGCAAGGTGCCTGAAGTGCAAAAGGATTGGCCATGCGGACAAGGATTGTAGAATGAGAGGACCAGTTCCAAACACTGGAGCAACCCATGCTTGTTACACTTATGTGGAAAATGGGCATTTTTCAAAGGAATGCCCAAAGAACGGGAAGATAGGAAACAACAACAACAATGCCAAAAGGCGAGCTTTTGTGATTGGAGCAGGAGAAACCAAACAGAACCCCGACACCGTCATGGTTACGTTCCTTCTAAACAACCATTATGGATCTATGTTATTTGATACTGGTGCTGAAAGAAGCTTCGTGTCTAATGAATTTAGTCCATTACTTGGTATCAAACCTACCATTCTAGATAACGAGTATACCGTAGAACTAGCTGACGGTAAATTAATCAAAACCAACCACATTATTCCAAGCTGTGTCCTAGAATTAGCCAATCATTCCTTCGAAATAGATCTATTACCCGTTAAACTAGGGAGTTTTAACATGATTATCGGTATGGACTGGATGTCCAAGAATGGAGCGGAGATTGTATGCCACGAAAATATTATCAGATTACCCCGACCAGATGGAGAAACACTTGCAATACAAGGAGAAAGGAGCGGGATTCCTCAGAATATCATCTCGTGTATGAAAGCCCGGAAGTATCTGCGGAAAGGATACTATGCCATCTTAGCACATGTAACAGAGAACCGGACAGAAGAAAGGAAGGTCGAGGACATACCAGTTGTTCGTGATTTTCCTGAAGTATTCCCTGAAGACTTACCGGGACTCCCACCACAGCGACAAGTCGAATTCCGAATCGACCTTACCCCAGGAGCTACCCCGATAGCGCGGTCACCGTACCGACTAGCGCCGTCGAAAATGCAAGAATTATCAAACCAACTACAGGAGTTGCTAGATAAAGGATTTATCCGACCAAGTCATTCGCCTTGGGGAGCACCTGTCTTATTTGTCAAAAAGAAAGACAGATCATTTCGTATGTGCATTGACTACAGGGAATTTAACAAAGTAACCATCAAGAACCGATACCCTCTACCCAGAATAGACGATTTGTTCGACCAACTACAAGGATCGAGTTATTACTCCAAGATCGACTTACGGTCAGGGTACCATCAGCTGAGAATCCAAGAGGAGTACATACACAAGACGGCATTCCGGACTCGATATGGACACTACGAGTTTTTGGTTATGCCATTATGTTTGACCAATGCACCCGCAGTGTTTATGGATCTTATGAACCGTTAGTGCAAACCCTACCTAGACAAGTTTGTTATTGTGTTCATTGACGACATCTTGATCTATTCTCGTAGCGAGGAGGAACACGCTGAACATCTAAGACTCATTCTAGAATTATTGAATACTGAGAAGCTGTACGCTAAGTTTTCAAAGTGCGACTTCTGGATCAGAGAAGTTCATTTCCTAGGTCACGTGGTAAACGAGATGGGCTTACACGTTGACCCAACCAAGATTGAAGCAATAAGAAACTGGCGAACACCCAAAACCGCAACCGAAATAAGATAATTTTTGGGCCTTGTCGGATATTACAGAAGTTTTATCGAAAACTTTTCAAAGATTGCGAAACCATTGACTGCTTTTACACAGAAGACGCGAAGTACGATTGGAGTGAAAGAACTGAAGAAGCATTTCAGTTACTCAAGCAAAAACTTTGCAGCACACCGATCTTAGCACTACCTGAAGGAAACAACGACTTCATAGTCTACTGCGATGCGTCACACCAAGGACTTGGTTATGTACTGATACAAAGAGAGAAGGTTATCGCATATGCTTCATGACAACTCAAAGTGCACGAAAAGAACTACACCACCCATGACTTGGAATTGGGAGTCGTGGTTTTTGCACTTAAATTCTGGAGACACTAACCTGTATGGTACCAAATGTACAATTTTCACTGACCACAAAAGTCTCCAACACATCTTTGATCAAAAGGAGTTGAACCTGCGTCAACGCAGATGGGTCGAATTGCTTATTGATTACGACTGCGTAATCCGTTACCATCCGGGAAAGGCAAACGTAGTTGCTGATGCCCTAAGTAGGAAAGAACAACTCAAACCATGTCGAGTGCGAGCATTAACCTTGACAATCCACACGAATCTACCTATCCAGATACGTGATGCTCAACTCGAGGCTCTCAAGGAGGAAAATTTGGAAAATGAAGGCCTACGAGGCATGGAGAAACTATTTGAGATCAAATCTGATGATGTGTGTTACTACATGGACCGGATATGGGTACTGAACCATGGGAACGTAAGATACTTAGTGATGGATGAGGCACATAAGTCGAGGTATTAAATTCACACTGGTTCTGACAAAATGTACCAAGACCTCAAGACAAACTAATGGTGGCCAAACATGAAAGCCGAGATTGCCACATATGTCGGAAAATGTCTAACCTGCGCCAAGGTTAAGACGGAATACCAAAAACCATCAGGGTTACTACAGCAGCCGAAAATTCCACAATGGAAGTGGGAACAAATTTCAACGGACTTCGTCACGAAGTTACCCAAAACTCCGAGCGGATACGACACCATCTGGGTGATCATTCACCATTTAACCAAATCCGCAAACTTCCTTCCCATCAAAGAAAATGACAAAATAGAAAGGTTGACCCGGCTTTACCTAAAGGAAACAGTTTCAAGGCATGGAGTGCCGATCTCCATCATCTCAGATAGGGATAGTCGTTTTACTACCCGATTCTAGCAATCATTACAAGAAGTGATGGGAACACGCTTAGATTTGAGCACTACCTATCACCCATAAACAGATGGTCAAAGTGAACGACCCATCCAAACTCTAGAAGATCTATTAAGAGCTTGTGCGATAGATTTTGGAAACAGCTGGGATACTCACCGACCATTGGTTGAATTTTCATACAACAACAGTTACCACACAAGTATCAAGGCAGCACCATTTGAAGCACTTTATGGAAGAAAGTGCCGGTCACCACTCTGTTGGGCTGAAGTCTGAGATAGTCAGCTCACTGGACCAGAGCTTGTCAACGAGACCACCGAGAAAATTTTCAAAATCCGAGATAGACTGAAATCCACTCAAGACAGACAGAAAAGCTACGCTGATCAAAAGTGTAAACCAGTAGAGTTTTAAGTAGTTAACAAAGTGTTACTGAAAGTTGCGCCTTGGAAAGGCGTAATCCTTTTTGGCAAACGAGGGAAACTGCACCCCCGCTACATAGGACCATTTGAGATCCTACAAAGGATTGGCTCTGTTGCCTACCAACTCAACCTACCGGAAGAGCTACATAATATCCACAACGTATTCTGTGTATCCAACCTAAAGAAGTGTTTACACGATGAGACACTGAAAAAGCCTCTCGAGGAGGTACAAATCGACGAACAACTACATTTCGTCGAAGAACCTGTGGAAATCATGGACCGCGAGGTTAAGCAACTGAAACAGAGTAGCATTCTGATAGTCAAGATCCGATGGAATTCCAGATGCGGACCAGAGTTCACATAGGAGTGCGAAGATCAGATGAAGCGCAAGCGCCCACACTTATTCCAGACCACACCATCAGCTATTAGCGCAAGATGAATTTCGGGACGAAATTCCTTTCAGTCGGGGGATAATGTGACACCCGTAAATTTCAGGTTGATATCCAAGCCCGACTGAGATACATTACATTATTAGACATGCATCAAACTTAATTTTAAAGTAATTAAGTCCATTTCACACTTAGCAAGTCAATCCGTTTGCACGTGTCGGTAATCCAGAAGGTTACCCGGTCAAACACGCGTACTACAGCTCGACCGTTGGTGATAATTTAAAACAAATACCTAGACATATAATCTGTGTGTGAAATTTTTATGTAACACTGTGATTTAATTAATCATGCCTACATGAATTTTTTGGTGATTTATAGAAATACTTTTATTTTCAGCACAGTCCGGTAGACACGCAGTGTGCACTAGCTAGGTCCATAATTCTAAGCAGACACTTAGACATATATTTGGTGTGCAAAAATTACTTGTAGTACTGTGATATGTTATTCCAAGACTCTGTGAATTTTTTGGTAATTTTCTGAGAAACTTTCTGTTTTAACGTTGTCCGGCCAGTCTGCAGTATGTACAGATATTTCCAAATAAAAATCAGAATATTTTATATGTTAAACATACCAACATGAGTTAAATTATTTTTAAATAATTTCGTTCATACATATTCAGGATTTCCGTCAAAAAATCGGTGACTATTCGTTTTCCACCACCCGGAGTCAAATGACCCTATAAATACCCCCCCCCCCAATCCCCACCATTTCCACCTCCACACTCTTTCACTCTCTCTCTCTCCTCCCTCTTCCCCTCTCATGGCCGAAACCCACCACCATCCATCTTTATTTTGTTGTTGTTTTGATTCTTCATTCCATCCAAATCCAAGCTTCAAGTGAAGATTATCAAGTTTGCAAGAAGATTCATCCACCATTTCGTCATAATCTTCAAGTTTGGTAAGATAAAAACCCATCTTTTTCCATTTTCATCTTCATGAACATGCATCCAAAGAAAACTCATTTTTATGAAAGATTAACCATGGATTCTTAAAGGAAATATGTTTTAAAACTCAAATGGTACATATTGTTAGTGATTTTAAACCCAGATTTTGTTCATAGGCTCGGTTTCCATTTAAGGAAACTTTATGTTGAAGCACTTTCCTGTGACAAACACTCTGGTTAGATAAAGTCTTAGTTTAGTACTTTCATGTATGTATTTGTCTTTGTTTGTAAGTGTCTGTATGTATTAGTTATCAAGTTGTATTTACTTTTACATATTGACTGTTGCAGATTTCTCTAAGTGTTTTGTGCACTTGTATGTGCGCAGGAGATAGTTCCTACGTACTTAGCAAGTACGCAAGAATACCTTTGCGTACTTGCTAAGTACGCATGAGCAAATTGCCCTGCGCACTTGCTAAGTGCGCAGGCATCAGGTCGTGTATAAATAGGAATGGTTGACAGTAGATAAGTACGTATTCAGATTAGCAAATACGCAGAACTTTGTAATCTCAGAACTTCTCTCTATAACCTTCAAGTGTTTATAATAGACGAACATTTATAGTGATTATCTTGTCGGATTACTTTGTTTCGTAAGACTCTACACCTAGTCACGGGTATTCCGCACCCGGTCCGACTAGTAGACCCACTTGCATGTGATGATCCGCCATACCCGAGGGACCTACAAGTGGTATCAGAGCACTGCTCTTGATTTCGAGTGTTGTGAGTGAGTTTGGAGAGTTTTCTACAGAGTTTTACAAGCAAAAGGAGGTGTTTTTGTTGATTTTTTTGATAAAATAGGGGTAGCTCTTGAGCACTATTTTAGAAGCAAAAATCACTAAAAAACCGACTTTTGTTGTGTATTTTGAGTGTTTTGAGCATCAAAGGTTGGTTAGAAACAAGTTTATGACCCTTTGGCTCATTTTGATTGTTCATCCGTCCGATTTTTGCCATCTCCTGTGTGTTTTCCAGTGACCGGAATAGTTTGGTGAGAGTTGGTGAAAAGGTATTCTGCGTACTTACCATATCTGGCAAAAAGTATAGTCTTGCTGCGTACTTACTAAATACGCAAGACTAATCTTGTGCGTACTTAAGTTATATCCTGCGTACTTATCATTTACCCCTGTGTACTTATCAAGTATGCAAGAGCAAATCTTAAATACGCAAGACCATTCCTCTAAGTGCGCAAGGCCAATATCAAGTGCGCAAGTGTCTCTGATTTTTTCGGAAATTTGACTATGTGTTCACCATGTCGAATCTTCAGAACCTTGGAAACCTTTTAAACTATGACAATGAGATCGGTACTCCTCAGAAACCGCCAAAGTTGCTAAATGTAAATGATTATTCTAACTGGAAGGCACGCTTTGAGCATTACATTTCTTACACCGATTCTTCGTTATGGATTCCAATTCTACAGGGCTATAAGCATCCCACACACATTTATCTTGATGATGAACTGCCTAAGCCTATTTCTAAACTCGATGAAGAAGAAAAGAAAGTTTATGATAGAGAGAAGAAGGCTCTTGGTTCAATCACTATGGCATTAACTCGGGAGTTGTTCCACAGCTTCAGAGGTTATGACAACTTTAAGGATCTTTGGAAGGCACTACAGAAAAGATTCGAGGGGAATAGTGATATCAAGAAGAGTAAACGGGATCTACTCAGGAAGCAGTATGAATGCTTCAGATTTTTGGAGAATAGGTCTTTAGATGACCTCATCTCTAGATTCTATCATCTGCAGACAGAATTGAAAGCCTTTGAGCTCAAGTATCCCGATGAAGAGTTGGTGGAAAAGTTTCTGGATGCTTTGCCACCCAGGTTTGAAATGTACACAACCCTGATGAGAGAGAATCCAAAATTCTATGAGATGACAGTGGAGGAGGCAATTGGAAAGGTTCAAGCTCATAACATGAACCTAAGAAAGAAGGAGAGCTCAGGAAGACCTCAGATACAAGACCCTTATATGTATCATGGGACGTCTTCTACAACCAAATCTTCGGGCTCTGGAATTGCCCTTTTCTCTGGAAACTCTACTGAAGAAGACCACTCAAATGGTTGTGGTGGTCATGCATGCTATGCATCTGGATCAGGTTCTGGATCTCATCAGCAACATATTTCAAGAAATCATCCCGCTACAACTTCAGCTAACCAATCAGCTGTAGCCAAAATAGCCGAAGATCATGTAGCACTATTTTCATCTTGTATGCTGGCCTACGAGAACTTCATAGGTGGCAAGCTTACAGATCCCGAGACAATAGAAGAAGACTTCAATCAAGTGGATCCTGATGACATGGAGGACATGGATATTCAATGGAATATGGCCATGATACTGAGGAGAGCCAAGCGTTTCCTGAATAGAACAGGAAGAAAGTTCATTGGCGGGCATTCTAATGCCAAGGTTGGTTTTGACAAATCCAAGGCCAAATGCTATAAGTGTCTAAACTTTGGACACTTTGCTCGTGAATGTCAGAAAGACAGAGCACCGGCTTCGGGTTTCACCAGACCTAGCCAAGGAAATAGCCATGGCTACAACAACACTAACAACCACAATCAAAGCCACGGTGGTTCGTCCAATGCATTGGTAGCTCAACAGGACGACAACTTTGATTGGGGTGTTCATCTGGAAGATGCCATCATTGCACAAACTCAGGTTGGTCTCATGGCTGAGATCATGGAGTTGATGGAAGCTGAGAAAAAGGAAGCTGAGAAAAAGGAAGCTGAGGAGAAGGAAGCTGAAGAAAAGGAAGCTTCTATAGCTGATCAAGAGGAATCTACTACTGTTGTTGCTTCATGGCTATTGGAGAGGCAACAAGTTCATCAACTGAGGTAGATTCTAATCCTTTTTCTGTTATTTCTTGTTCTAAATGTCTAGGCTTAAAACTTGAAAATTCCAAGCTTCAAGACAAGGTCGAACCCCTTCGCATTGCAGCTCTAAGTTATAAAGAAAATGAAAAACGTTTTAAAGATTCAATTGAAACGTTGAAAAAGGAAAAACGTGAGTATTCACTGAAAATGAGCGATCAACAGCTTCACTTGGATATTGCATACAAGGGGTTGGAGAAAAGGAACAATGAAATTAACAAGCTGCAAAATGAAATCTTGCCGTTGAAATGTTCTAATGAGAAGTTGAAAAACTCTCATTTTGTGGTGGAACACTACGAATCTGTAGTGAGGCAAATGAATGGCTTAGGGCTGGGTACTAATGCCATTCCTCCACCAGTTAGCGGGAAGTTTGTCAACAGCTTAGTAGACATTGATCTAATTTGTCTTGATGAGTCCTCAAGAAAGGATGAGTCCTCAAGAAAGGATGATTCCTCTAAAAGGGATGATTCCTCAAGTAAGGCCAACTCCGCATCTGATGAGGAGTTCTTTACTGCTTCTAATGATGGGTAGGTTAACACTTGCCCTGAAGGAGTAGTATCTGAGGAGTTGTTATCTGAACAGAAAGTCAAGAAAAACATTATCACTAATAGTGATAACTGTATTTTAACTAAACCCGGTATCATTGAATCTAATGATAAATTAAAGGTAATGCTTTATGGGGGGTATAAAAATCTTAATCAAGTAAAGAAAGAGGCTTTTTCAGCTCACTATGGGCTTGGTTACAAAGAAAATTTGCAAAAATACTATACTCCCAAGAACCAATCTGTATTGGGTCAAACTTCTGTTCACAAACCAACTCCTCCTGCTCATCATGCTGAGTCATCTAATGTCAGATCTAATGAGCCTTACAGGAGAACTTACACAGACAAGAGAACTTGTTTTCACTGTGGTATGGTTGGTCACATTTTTGTGAACTGCCCTTCTAAGAACCAAGGGAAAATGCCTATTGTTTCACAACCGGCTGTCATCCCTAAGTCACCACAAGTGAACCATCCCAAAATTCCAAAAGCAAATGTGGTGAAACCACTAGTAAAACCGATGGTAAAGCCAAAGATAACCTCTGAGGCTAAACCATTTGTTTCAAGGAAGGGAAAGCAACCCGCTACACCTTGTGTATCTACCTCTGGTAGTATACCTACTGGTGAGAAACCTGTGGTGAAATTCTCTAAGCCACAGAGGAGGAGAAGGAATAAGAGGTTGAGAAAGCTAGAACAGCTGACTGGAGTTCAATCAGGTGAAGCTTCCAATAGTTCACCTGCTGTTGTTGAACATAAGTCTACTGTTCCAGTTAAGAAACAGAAGAGGTCCTGGACTATCAAATCTAAAAATTCTCAATCTCCTAGTCCTAATTCTTTTAAAGATTCATCCATTTCGAACAGTCATCACGACTGTGAGTTAAAAGAGGTAGTTTATTTTGAAAAGGATAGACGATATAAGACCACTATGGCTTGGGTCTCCAAAACTAACTAATTCTTTTTGTGACTCGTGCAGGGACGTCCGAAGGATACTATCTCTAACCGCTGGTATGTAGATAGTGGATGCTCCCGGCACATGACAGGAAACATGGCCTTGCTTCAAGACGTGAAACCATTCAGAGGCGGCTATGTGGCCTTTGCTGGAGAGAAAGTCGGTAGTATCACGTGTCAAGGCGTGGTATCAAATGGTTGTGTCAGTTTTGACGATGTCAACTTTTGCGAGCAGCTTAAGCATAACCTGCTGAGTGTCTCCTAAATGTGCGACAAGGAGTACTCGGTGATGTTTGATAAGAATGAATACTTGATTCTCAAGCCTGGTTTTAAAGTTCCTGAAGACTGGATTCTGATGAGAGCGCCAAGGACAAACGACACCTATCAGATTGATATGAGCGTGGAAACAACCACCTCATCAGTTGCTACTTGTTTACTTACCAAAGCGACAGAGCTTGACTCTATCTTGTGGCATAGGAAACTCGGACATATTTCTTATCGTAAAATGAACCATCTTGTCCGAAACGGTTTGGTAACCGGTGTTCCTAAGCTGAGATTTACCGTTACAGATGACTGTATGCCTTGTAAAAAGGGCAAACAGCAGCGGAAGTCTTACAAGCCCAATCTCCAAAACTCCATTGATACCCCTTTGGAGCTATTACACATGGATCTGTTTGGCCCCATAAGTATCAGGAGTATTGGAGGTAAGTCGTTCTGTCTGGTTGTAACTGATGATTTCTCACGTTTTTCTTGGGTGCATTTTTTAGGTACAAAGGATGAGACTGCTGATATTCTTCAATACCTGATCCTGAGCTTGGAATCTCTCTACAAGCTGAAGGTTAGAAGAATAAGGAGTGACAACGGAACTGAGTTCAAGAATAATTTGATGGAACTTTTCTGTCTCAAGAAGGGGATCCGTCACGAATTCAGCGCCCCGTATACACCTCAGCAGAATGGAGTTCCAGAACGGAAGAACAGAACATTGATTGAGACTGCAAGGACTATGCTGTCGGATGCAAAGCTTCCTGTCACGTTCTGGGCAGAAGCAGTTAATACAGCTTGTCACGTCTTAAACAGAGTTCTGGTTGTGAAGAGGCACAACAAGACTTGTAACGAGTTGATCAACAATCGACTTCCCAATCTTGATTACCTAGTTCCTTTTGGTAGTCCCTGTTCCTTGTTGCTACAGTACAAAGACCGCCAGTCTAAGTTTCATGCAAAAGCGGTGGAAGGCATCTTCTTAGGATACGTTGCCAACTCGCCTTGCAAGAAAGTGTACAATATAGGAACTCGTACTGTCGAGGAATGGTTTGAAGTGGATTGCAGTAAACACAGCATTCCCCCAGAACCAACAGGTCCAGCTTAGGGTTTTGATTATGATGCGCTATTCAAGTCATTCAATCTTCCTGATCTATCTGCAGTTGACGCCGCAAATGTTTATGAATTATTGGGTGGCGACGATGACTCCAGTTTCTCTACTCGTTCTACTGTACCGATTGTAACTTCTGATTCCAATGCTGCATCTGCATCTGGAACTCTTAATGCTGATAACAGTGAAGATGTTCATGTTAATGGAGATGACGCTCAAGCTAATCCTAACACAACTGTAGGAAATGAAGCTCCAGCTGATCCAATTAACATTGAATCCTCTTCTTCTGGAACACAAGAAATGGGGGAGTTAAGCACGAATCTCGATTTAGAAATTCAAGAACCGAATGTACCAGAGGCGAGAGTACATAAGAATCATCCAATTGACAACATTATTGGTGATACTCATGCCGGTATTCAAACTCGTCATCGAACCATTACTGAGAACACTAGTCTTTACTAGGAGATACTTGACACTGGTGTCATGGAAACATGTCTGCATGCTACATTCGTGTCCCAGTTAGAGCTGAAGAATGTGAAGGAGGCTCTCACTGACAACTGCTGGATTGAGGCGATGCAAGATGAATTGTCTGAATTCCAAAAGTTGCACGTGTGGGATTTAGTTGACTTGCCAAAAGGCTTTCAGCCAATTGGAACCAGATGGGTGTTCAAATGCAAGACGGATGATCATCATGTGGTTGTGAAGAACAAAGCAAGATTGGTTGTTCAGCGTTTTTATCAACAAGAGGGCTTGGATTACACGTAAGTATATGCCCCAGTTGCTAGAATTTAGGTCATTCGACTGTTCTTGGCTTATGCAACATATGTCGGCTTCAAGGTCTATCAACTTGACGTGAAGAGTGCTTTCCTATATGGAAAAGTTCATGAAGAGGTCTATGTCACTCAACCTCCCGGCTTTGAAGATCCGCATAATATCAATAAAGTGTATAAGCTCGACAAAGCACTTTATGGTCTTCATCAAGCACCATGGGCATGGTATGAGACATTATCTAAACATCTACTGTCTAATGGTTTCGACCGTGGACAGATTGACTCGACCCTCTTCATTAGGAAAGTAGGAGGTGACATTCTTCTTGTACAAGTCTACGCGACGACATTATTTTTGGATCTACCAATGAAGGGATGTGTAGGGAATTCGAACAGGTGATGAAGTCCAAGTTTGAAATGAGTAACATGGGTGAATTGTCATTCTTCCTGGGTCTGCAAGTCAGTCAAAGAGAGGATGGGATTTATCTACATCAAACAAAGTCGTGTAGGACATCTTATCAAAATACAAGATGAATGATAGCAGTACTTATGGCACACCTATCCCAGTCAATCATGGTCTGCATCCTGACAAAGATGGAAAGGATGTGGATTGCAGATTGTACCGTGGGATGATCGGATCACTTATGTATCTCACAGCTTCAAGACCCGATATAATGTTTTTTGTGTGCTTGTGCTCAAGGTTTTAGTCACAACCGAAGGAGTCCCATATGATAGCTGTGAAGAGGATTTTCAGATACTTGAAAGGGAAACCCCGATTGGGTCTTTGGTACTCTAAGCAGCAGTCATTTGACTTCAAAGCCTACACTGATTCAGACTATGGCGGTTGTAACCTTGACAGAAAGTCAACTTCTGGTAGATGTCAATTCTTAGGAGACAGACTGGTTTCCTGGCAGTGTAAGAAGCAGTCAACGGTTTCTGTCTCAACTTGTGAAGCAGAATTCATTGCTGCGGTGAGCGGTTGTTCTCAGATATTATGGATTCAGTAGCAATTGAGAGACTACGGCTTAAAATTCACTGGAACTCCTTTGTTCATTGACAACAACGCCACAATCTCCATCACAAATAATCCGGTGAATCATTCCAAAACTAAACATATAGAAATTCGCCATCATTTCATCCGTGATTGTGCTGAAAAGCATTTAATTGAACTTGTTAAAGTTCACACGGATGACAATCTTGCTGACCTTTTCACAAAGGCTTTTGATCGATCCCATTTTGAGCATCTTGTCAACTTGATAGGAATATTCAATCCTGAGTGAAAACTTGTTTTTCGTAAATCAATTAAATTCATGAAAGTTAAATTTTATTTTCTTTTAAGTTTTCTGTATAGTTCTTTTAACTTTCAAAAACATTTTACAAAATCAAAAACAAAATAGAAAATAGAGAAAATTTCAAAGTTAACTTGAGAAAAGAGGAAATGATAGTACATCAGAAATGATCCAAATGTCACAGACTGCTCATATGGGAAATGATTGCTTCATGCTTACTTAATTGTGTAAATTATTATGGTTTTAATCTGCTTATTTACAAGTAATTTGAATTGTCAGTAGGCTGTATGCGTCTTTGAATCACTAGTAGTGTGGAAACTTAATCTAAAATTACAACTGTGATTTGAACCCATGTTTGCTAGTGTGTGTGCGTAAAAGAATAGAAAAGATCATTATCAGATAAAGGATGTTAGATTTTGGCAATAATTTTCTTTTGAGATCAGTTTCGGGTTATGTCGTTAGCACAATTAATGCGGTTCATCTCACTGCCCATACTCACAAGTATGCAAGGTGAGATTGAATCAAGATATGTCTCTACATCAACCGTTGAGCATGTATTCACCCTTGAATCACTCCTGATTCATTGAAATCAAATCCAGATAAAAGTTGGATTCCCTTACCTTATTCAAACACCATATTCATTATCCTGAATCATCATACCGATATTCAATGAAGAAATCAAATGAAACCAAGACAAATGAATCATTCGATTCTGAATCTTATGATTCCTGATAATCCTTATGGATTCTGCTTGTTTTTTCATGTGCTAATTGATGTAGCTTCATTCTGAAAATTTAGAAAATAATTGGGAAAATCTTAGATGCCTTGAGATAGTGCAATTTACATTGTTGTAGTATATCAGTGGGGTACATGTTGTATATCTTATAATTAATATCTTAATACACAAGAACGTGATACAAAGATGCTTATAGTTTCAAATCTTATAATATTGTCAACTTGAATTACTTGTTTATGTGCTTATTACGTATGAATAAATAGAAATCCATGACATGATCCCATATTCTTTGATGTTTATATTGTATCGTTTTTGCTATAATTTAGCCTGATATGATCCTCTGCTCGTGTCTTTGATCAAAAATAGTTTATGTGAATCCGTGTATATTTCTATTTAGAAAATATCAAAAAAAAAAGTTAAGTTTGTGTATAGTTCAATCTTAATCAGAAAAACCAAAAATATTTGTGTTTAACCTTCCTGAATTGATTTTGAATCCTCTTGATTGAATGTTGTTTATCTTGTTCATTATTTGACTTGAAATCTTTATAATTTGAGTTGAAAGTTTGCGCACTTAAGGGTTTCTGCATACTTGACAAGTGCGCATGAAGTAAGCCCTGCGTACTTAACAAGTACGCAAGAGTTAAGTCTTGCGCACTTGTAAGTACGCATGAGTTAAAGCTTGCGCACTTAGCAAGTACGCAAGACCTTTTGGTTTTGGGTATATAAACAAGAGTTAGAAAATTTCATAGTTTTATCTCATTCAAACTTATCGCCTGTTCATTTTCCCTCTGTAAATTTTCTCAAAAAAATTCCGAGTATTCCAACTGATTTTTCGTCCCATCTCTAGTATCATCATTGTCCAACAATCCATTGGTGAGAATCTAGAGGCATTCCATCCGCTAAATCATGATTCATGGACCGATTTTGAGAAGTTAAATTTTTCTGGGTTTAATTCGCGATTTTGGACAAATTATAGTTGTTTTGGTAAAACTTGATAACGAAAACTTGTATAGAACTCGTAATAGACCCTGAATCAGTCGTTAATCATCCTTATTTTTGACCTCACCTTGGATTTGACCGACGGTTCGTCAGGGTCATCGATTAGGTCAAAATTGGACTAGTGTAGCAAGTATTTGGTGTGAAGGTTGGTCCCATGGGTCGTGATCACTGATTCCGACCTTGTGGTGACCTAATCCACCTCCTTTTTTGAACATATGTTGATTTTTACAACTTCTGAAATTTTTGAACAAGTATGTTTCTTGCGCACTTAGCAAGTACGCAAGAAGTAATTCCTGCGTACTTATTAAGTACGCAAGAGGAAATTCCTGCGTACTTGCTAAGTACGCAGGACCAACACTTGGAAAAATATTCTAAGTCTGGAAATTCAGTTCAAAGAGTAACTGCTATACTGAGTCATGTTTATTCAATTCCAATGACACTTGTTGTTCTGATTATGTTTTCTGTGTGTTTTTGCAGATTATGGCTCGTGCGTTTACGAATGAGTTCAATCTTCTAGCTCATACTCAACCAGAATGGAAGGGTGCTGCTCTACAGTACCGCGAGATAGTTGATTTCTTGAACCGTTCAAGAATCAGCTACGCTATTTCTGCAGACCCTATCGTTTCAAGACCTTATTTGGAGCAATTCTGGGAGACTGCGGAGCATGATTGCACGGTAACCCCCAATGTTATAAGGGCTACCGTGGCAGCTCATGATATCGCCTTTTCTGAAGACACTATTAGACGGGTCTTGCAATTTCGAGAGCTTTCCACCGACCCGACAGCCTATCCTGACTACTTTGTGGATGGCTGTTGGAGGCAACGAATGGGGTATGTCGGTGCGAGAGACTATGCTTCTTATAAGAAAATGTGGGTGATCGATCAATGGAGATATTTTGCCCACATCATGATCATGTGCATCTCCTCAAGAAAAGCTGTAAAGGATGCAATGGGTCATGATCTTGCTGCAGCCATGGTTGGCTTATCTCTCAACAAGGGCTACAACTTCTCACGATACATATTCAAAGCCATCAATGACCAGATCAACATGGCTGAGAGGTTCAGGTTCTTGTTATACCCTAGGTTTGTGCAACTTCTGATAAATGATGCGTTACCAAACCTACCAGCTACCGGGGAGAGATTGCAAGTTAAAAGGGTGGACAAAAGGGTGTTTTGCACAGTTTTTAAAGCCAGACAGTGTAGATCCTACCCCTGAGCACACAGCACTCTTTGGCCACCTTATAAATGAAGCGTACGTGGCACCAGGTGACTGGAGATGGTATAGTCATGATTCAGAGCCAGAGTTGAGTGAACATTCAGATGAACAACAACAACAACAACAAGTGGAGGAAGTTGAAAGTGAAGATGAATCGTCAGATAGTGGAGACGAAGGAGCGGAGAATGATGGTGCTGAAGGATCTGACTCCGAAGAGACAGAGTCTGATTCTTCTGATTCCGATGATGCACCATCTCAGGCACACCCGAGGAGAACGACGAAGGTAACCCTACCTGAGTCGTCCTCAAAGAGAAAGTGACAAGCTTCAACCAGCGAATATGAGCCAGATTCTGACTCTGACGTTGCTATACAGAGACAACGACGTGAAAGTATACATAAGAACAGGGGGGATAGGCAGCAACAACCTATTCCTAGTGAGGTGGTGGTGAGTCCTCAGCAGTAAGTACAAGTTTCAGCTGCGAGTTCTGATTCAGCTTCCACCCCACTTTCACAGCAGCTATACAGGAGATAGAGGAGGAGGCCACAGGTACAACCTGAGGTGGCAGTCACTTCAATCACAGAGGAGGTTCCTGTGATAGTGACCCTCCCTGTCACATCTGTCTATGTGGTGGTGATTACTCCAACTCTCACGGAGTCAGTCACCATCACCCCTTCCATAACACCTACAACTGTCATCACATCCTCAATCCCAACAACAACCATTGAACCGTTAAGTCAACCCTTCAACTACGGAGAATATACTCAAGGGTTTGACTTTGATACTATCTTCTCCTCCCCAACTCACCATGCTGAAGCATCTACCTCCAGACATTCTGATCCTAATGAAGATAGGATAGTAATTCTGGAAACCCAAGTTGCTGGTCTGTTGGAAACTATTCGAAAGTCAAAGGAGGAATCTGATGCTCAACAAGCATAGATTAATTCGTTGGTGGACGAAGTTAGAATGCTACGAAGCTAGAGAACGGGGACAGACGAGAGACTGAAGAACATAATGGCCCAGAATGAGCTGCTGACCAAGACAAACAACATGATTCTTGGGCACAGGTCGTCTCTCGAGCTGAGGTTTGATATGCAGAAGAAGAAGCATGAGCTTATGGTCAAACTAATTGTTGATCTGACCAAGAAGCTTGATGCTCAGGGGAAGAAAGATAAGGAGAAAGAGAAAGAAAATACACCTACTGGTGATGAGCCTTGTCATCTTGTCGACTTGACAAAGGATGATGACAAAGACAAGGATCCCGAAGTCGGTCCTAGTGGAGGTGAGCACCAAGCTTTAGCAATTGTGCCCATCTCTGCTATTCCAATGGCTCAGGGGGAGTCTTCTCATCAGGAAGGTGGTGATACTTCTGGTGGTTGTGGTGACAAAGGAAAGCCAGCGGCTGATGTGTTTAAGGATCTATCTGACGATGAGATCCTATACTTAGAGCCTGACTATTCCAAGGAAGCACAGATCGATGCTCTCTACAACCTAGAAGAAGGAGAGATCGACTCTGGTGATGATTGGGATGAAGATGATGAAGATGTAGTGATAGAAGTTCCCAAGGGCGACAGGGAAGGAGAGTATGAGTTAGAAGATGGAGAGATCTTTGAAGTTCCATCCTTCGAAGCTCAGCTCGACACAGGTTCAGTCGAGCATGCTAGTAATGTTGAAGCCTCGACTGAAGCCTCCCCAGTTGACCCTACACTTGTGGATCCGGAGGCACCGAAAGAAAAAGATATGCCTTCTACTTCATCTAAGGGTCCAGCTCCTGTTTGGTAGAAGACGTCTATCATAGACAAACAAGGGGCAACATGGATGATCTTGGCTGTAAGGTTCGAGGAGGATAAGCAGTTGTTCACAATCAAAAGATCTGGGGGGTTCAATACTTGAAACCAACCAGTGAAGCGTTCAACTCCTTACCCAAATACGACCTTGTGAACCTAGCAAACTGAGAGCTGCTGAGTCATTCTAATCATGCAGTGGCGATGGGTTTGTGGGTGGTTCTACTGCGGGAAGCAAGATCTGGGAAGTTTGATATGTTCAAGCCTCAAGTGCCCAAGAGAGTCAAGGATAAGACAGCAAGACATCTTGGTATACAAGCCAGTGCTATATGAAACCAAGATTCCCCTGAGCAAGTTATCTCAGGATATCCGCGGTGACATGTGGTACTGGTACGTAGATCCAAAGACGGGCGAGGCTGTGGTGAATGGAAAGGTGAGGTCAGAAAGTGGATGCTTAGTGCCGAGGGAACTAATCAGAGTATTTGATGAAGTCTGCTTCATTAACTTCTCTGTGAAAGATCTGGAGGCACTAGCAGACAGGTATTGCATGCATACGGACGAATTGACGAAATTCATTACTTCTAAATATGACAAGGTGATCAAGTTTTGCCTTAAATATAAGAAGAAGATGGAAGCTAAAGATGCATAGCTGTGAAGACTGAAGACCGAAGACTCAAGACTAAAGATCGAAGATGATCCAGAGCTGTTGTCAAGGGGGAGTTTGTTGAAGCACTTTCCTGTGACAAACACTCTGGATAGATAGAGTCTTAGTTTAGTACTTTCATGTACGTATTTGTCTTTGTTTGTAAGTGTCTGTATTTATTAGTTATCGAATTGTATTTACTTTTACATATTGACTGTTGCAGATTTCTCTACGTGTTTTGCGCACTTGTATGTGCGCATGAGATAGTTCCTACGTACTTAGCAAGTACGCAAGAATACCTTTGCGTACTTGCTAAGTACGCATGAGCAAATTGCCCTGCGCACTTGCTAAGTGCGCAGGCATCAGGTCGTGTATAAATAGGAATGGTTGACAGTAGATAAGTACGCATTCAGATTAGCAAATACGCAGAACTTTGTAATCTCAAAACTTCTCTCTATAACCTTCACGTGTTTATAATAGACGAACGTTTATAGTGATTATCTTGTCGGATTACTTTGTTTCGTAAGACTCTCCACCTAGTCACGGGTATTCCGCACCCGGTCCGACTAGTAGACCCACTTGCATGTGAAGATCCGCCACACCCGGGGGACCTACACTTTATTATATGAGCATGTGTTAGATGATGAGATTTTGTTGATTTGACGATGGATTATGTTGTAATAATAGTTGTAGATGAAGAATATGTGAAAACTTTGTTGTCAAAAGTGTTGGATGATACATGCATGCTCGGTTTTGCTATTTTTGGAAACTTTAATTTTGGGTTTCATGATAGATGCCATGTTTAGGGTGATTTGATGATGTAAAATGGTTAGATATGCATAAAGAATGGATAATATGTGTAGACTTGCTATCTAGAACTTTTGGTCATATAAGATTTCATGCTCGGTTCTATTTATAGTAACTTTAATTTTCGATTTATTGTTAAAAGAAGTTATGATGTGATTTGTTTGGTGGAAATGATGCATAAACACTAGATATAGAGATTGTATAATTTTTTTTCGGTAAAATCACAAGATGCTTTTAAGCTCGTTTTCTATTTTTAGAAACTTTATTTCTTGACATGTATGAAAACTTGATGTTTGGGTGTATTCAAAGCATGAAACTAGTGTAGTGAACATTATGGAAGAATGAATGACCAAAATGATGAATTAAAATGCATGTGTACGAGTTTTAGGGCCCGGTTTCTAAATAAGGAAACTTTATTTCTCCATAAGATGTGTTTGTAAGTTGTTAACATGATTAGAAGATTTAAATGACTTAGTAACACTTAACTAAGTGCATTGTATGATAATACATGATGATTATCCATAAACTTGACAATTTGACATGCTCTTGCTATAATTGGAAACTTTAATAATCTGAAACTCGCATGTTTGTCTATTTTTAGCAAGTAAACCTTATGATGTTCTATATGTGTTATAACATGCCTAATTCCATGTATGAACATTAACTTTGCATAGTTGCCATGTTTAGGACTCAAAAACTTGACTTTCCAATTAGGGAAACTTTAATGTATCAAAAGTTATGTTTCAAGTTCTAAATTCCACTCGAATGTGCTAATGTGTTTATTAGACGATAATAGACTATTTCAAAGGAGGTTTGAATTCCATGTTAGGATTTGAATGTTTAAGTCCAACGTGTCACCAACGGGTCGTCAAGTCAAAACATCTTTGAAACGTCAAAGTCACTTTTCAAACAACTCTTTGGATGCATTGAGTTCATAGTCAAACATTTACAATACTTGGACCTTAAAGTCCTAAATATTTCCTAGGGCACGAGTAGTTCATCTCATTTAGCTGGATTTGCTAAGACTTGCATATTATTTCCGCTTTATCAGGTGAGTTCTCACAACCCCGCTTTACTCATTATCCTTTTGGGGTGAGATACATGCTCAAATACATTTTTCAAAAATCATATTTCCATGCTTACACAGTTACATTAATTATATAAGTCGTACTGGTGTGTACAAAGTCCTCTCAGAGTTAACCGTTAATTTTTCCATAGCGAGGTGATCATGAACAGTACTATTGGGTTTAACAACCCTGCCCGGGTTAGTAGCACTAACTTCGACCGGAGGTCGAATGGGTACATAATTGACCTAATCCATTCATGTGCATGGCACAAAGAGGCGAACCACATCCTTTTCCTTTTTCAGTTGCTACAGTTGAGCTTCGGTTGACGGACTTATGATAATTTTTGGTTTTGTCTGATCAACAATGATTGTGTAGAGTACATATGCTTTTCCATGTATTTTCAACATATGCTTTTCCATGCATTTTCAACATATGCTTTTTCATGCATTGTTAATATATGATTTTCCAATACATTTCATGGTATGATTTCCATTACATTTAACGTGTGAACTCACCAACATTATGTTGACCCATTTTAGCATGTTTATCTTAGGGCGTTGAATGCATAGGATATGTGGCTATGATGCACCCACATGAGTCACACTATTCATGCATGGTATCCTATTTTGACAAACGCTTTTAATTCATTTGTTAAGTGTTGTAAACCTTTAAACATTGCTTCCGCACATTTACTTTGAACTTTGCTAAACTTATTTTGGGGTTGTTCAAGCCATGCGTTAAAACATGTATTTTGAAAACCATTTAGTGGTCGTTTAAAGTAATACAATGGTAAAGATCCTCTAGAGTCACGCCCCTCGGGTATAGCCCGGAAGTGGAATTTGGGGGTGTGACATAACATTTGGATTTGAAACTTTTAATGGAATATCATATGGATATAAAACTAACCTGGTAAACGTTTGGTAAAGTTTTGACAAGTTTAACTATTTTTCCCGAGTTTGTTAAAATTTAACAATATTATATTCATAATAAATAATCTGGATATTGAAAAATTATGAAAATTGGACATAAATTTTTATTTATGTATATGATCAATTGGTAAAAGTTTCAAGTTGTAACTTTATGTCTAAGTATGATTTTAGAGTTATGATCCATTAAAACTTTATAAAAAGTTACTATTTTGGAAAATTTTTGTATAAAAATATTTTTATAAAAGTCTTAAGGGATTTTGGATAGAAGTATATGCTTGATTAAAACTTAAATTTGGTCATTTAAATTGGGTGCTTAATATCACACTAAAACCCTAATTTCGGATGAATCGAATTGTTATACCGTTAACCAAACTTTATGCGCTTAATCGCGTTTTTGGACAAAGCGACACCGTGACTTAAAATTTTATATAATAAACTTTATAACTACTTATATACTTTAATAAGATATTAAATTTAAAGTTTTAAAGTCACGAATTTATATAAAAGTCGGTTTTACAATTTTAAGCGGTTAGTACGCGTATGCAATGGGTTTTCGGTATACACTAGATTGAATCGCCATTTTAGCTTGGTTGACTTTGTCACATATTTTGGGAGTCCTAAATGTATTTTATGTCCACTTTCTTAGTAGGACTCGGATAAGACTCGATATTTGCCTGTATTTGTCGATTTTGTCGCTCTTCTCACTCGTATCATTCAGGTGAGTTTTCGCGGCCCCTCTTTACTTACTGTTTTACTGTTTTTGGGAGAAAGTTGTTTCATTTTTATTTAGTCACATGTTATAGAATACATAGAATACATGAGTTATTTTATATTTATGCATTAAAGTCCCCAATTTTGGGTAATCAATTAGCTGAGCGTAGCCGTTGGAAATTTTGAATAGTACTACTTGGGTCGACACCCCCGCCCATGAATGGTCGCGCCAATCGGACTTATAGGGTCACTTGGGCACATAATTAGCCAATTTTTAGATGGTTGTTTGCATAACACTTCCGTATGCGGTACTTTGTTTTATTAGTCAAGGCTTTGATTACGGCTCATGGATATGTGTTGTGTAATACATGTGTACTAACTTTGGATTTTTATAAATTTTTATAGAGTCGCAAAACATGCGATACTCACCAACTATTTATATAGTTGACCCGTTTTTGAAACATGCTTTCAGGTAAACAGAAATGAAGATAAGGTTCATGGGGGCACGCTTTTGTTTAGAAATTATAGTTTTATTATGGGATGTATTGTACTTTGGGCTTTGTCACACCCCAACCGACGGCAGAATACGTCGGGGCGGGACATGTAGACTGTTCATAAGCACATGATCAAACTGACGTTTCATATTTCATTTAATTTAAATTCCAAAACAATTGTTTCAAGCAAACCTAAACAAACAAGGAATAAAGTACTTCAACAAAATTCAATTGTCTCATTAAACTAAGTCTGCAAATCATATGTGAAGCACCTTGAACATGATTCTCAATTATTAGCACCTGAAACATGATAAAAACAAAGTCAACTAAAAATAGTTGGTGCGCATACATAAGTTTTGGCACAACAAGTGTTATCAAGAGTTCGTGTACAATTCATATGAAGCATGTTTTAATAAGGCAATTATGGAGAACCACTATAGTTAAAACTGGGGCACACAATCAAACCTTGTGACTGATAGGCATAACACTCAAAGTTATCCTTAAGTGATGTCGGAAACAATCACCCTACACGGGAGGATTGGTCAGATGCAATAGATCATTGTTATCGTCGGCTTGTACAGAGTTAATAATTGCACTTGTACTATGCACAAAAGTATGTAAATGTAGTTTCAAACTCATAGTGTTCAAGCATAAAACATAAATTTGCACACATGATCATAATGTTTGAATTGTATAAATTGCAAATAGTGTGAGTGTAATCATGTTTCACCCCAAAGATGTAAAAATGAAAAAGGGGCTATGTAAACTCACATGAAATAAGTAGCTTGAAGATCACACGATCAGTTGTTTGCACAAGTGTTTAGCTAACCACAAGGTTAACCTATGTTTGAATAATATATATGTATCAAGGGTATGCACAAGAGACTAATGTATAAAGGAATTGGGATTGGTTGAGTGAGTGTGTATTTGTTTGATTGTAAATAGTATGTTTGTTAAAAAGAAATTGAATACATGTATTTATGGATAACTAATTTGTTTACAAATAATTGAATAAGTGGTTTAAATAATATTTAATTTGAATAAGTAGATAATTGGATTTAATAAATTCTATTTTGAGATAAAATGTTCTAATTAATTTAATAATTAGATTGATAAAACGTTTTAATTAATTTAGTAATTAGATTAAATTAAAATTATGAGATATAAAAATATAAATTGTACAAAATAATCGGGTAACAAAATACCTTGTATCACGTAGAGGTTTTAGATAAATAATTATGCGAGTTTTTAATTAAAAATTATTAGGTTTTAATCTCTAAAATGGGTAAATAAATGTTTATATCTGAGGAGTTAATAGTTTGGTTCATAAAATATTCCCGAGCCTTGGGAGTTTTATAAAATAATTTTTATAAAGAACTTTTGGGTTAGAAATATGTTTTAAAAATGATTTAAAAAAAGCTAACCACGGGACTCGAACCCGGGTCTATTCGGTGGAGGCCAAGGGAACTAACCACTGGACCAGTGGTCCGGTAGTGGTAATATGGTTCGTATAATTGTTTTAAGTAGAAGGAGCAGTGGATTCGGGTTCAAGGCGCACAAAAAGGGAAATAAGGTGCGGGGCTGGACTTGAACCCGCGACCTTACCCCTGAGTGTCAAAAGCTTTAACCGGTGGACCTGGGCACATGCCTTGCTTATTATCTGATGTGAAATGTTTTTAACACACAAGCCACGATCGTCTTCTTCCCCAATCGTCCCCGTCCTAAACCCTAACTTCAAATCGACCCGATTCAACACTTATCGATCATGAATTCATGAGGCTTCTGAACCTTGGATCAAAACGAGACTAATGGAACAAAATTTACCTGAAATGGTTGCGGATTGAGGGAGAACGACAGAGGTGTCCGAATCGGCAATTCTCAAACTCGACAGGGCTTTGGAGACGAAATGCGGAGATCAGGAGTGTTTAAAAAGTTTGTGGTTAGTGTCGTGAAGGTGTGGGATAATATTTTATAGGCTAATTTCATGTTTAATGCTTGAATTGATGCCGAGTTTGATTAAGAACGGTTACGAGTCGTTTGGACTCAAATTCATTGATTCTTGTTGTAATTGGTTCGTTATAGATGATTAGAACAGTCGTATGATCATTAACACGCGATTGATTGGAGCTTAACATCCGAATTGAAGAGGTTTGATGTCGGATTCGAGCAGTTTTGTCCCTGTTTGACTTTTTAGAGTCAATAAACGGGAATGGGGGGTTCAAGATCATAGGAGGGTCTAATTTGGGGTCCAATGTGCTCAAGAGGGGGTTCATTTGTTCAAGGGGGTTCAAACTAAGCTTATTTGTTTTAAACCTTTTGTGTTTATATAATTAATTTAATTTTGTTTCTTTATAAAATCTATAAAAATTAAAACTAAGTTTGAAAGGTTTTATAAAAATGTCAAATATATGTATTTGTAAAATTAAATAATTATTTATATGGTTTACTAATAGTATACACATATATTGTCATGATTTATAAAATGTAAAATATATATATATATATATATATATATATATATAATATAAATAACTCACATATATATATCTCTACGTTTATAAAAGAGTGGAAATTAAAAAAAAATATTTTTAGGTGAATTATTAATAATACATTGTCATGTATTTATAATTAATCATATTTATATATATGCATCATAATGTAAATTAAATTCTTAATTAAATAAAATAAATATGTGTATATGTAGATATATTATATTATATATAACCATAGTAATGTTACAATATGAATGCCCAACTTGTAATTAATATAACACAATGAAATGATCCAGAACTGAAATTGAAATGATATTATTGCACAAATCAAAGCATGGAATCATGGATGTTACAGGCTTTTGGTTGTATGTTAGACTCTATGTTTAATTTTTGGATTTGGATGTTGTATGACACATTTTAATTTTGGTTTTTAGTAATGGTTCTTATGTACACATTAGCATTCTCTTGCACCTAAGTGTTCGATGCACCGCTCTCGTCTCACTTCCGTGTATCCGCCTTCGGCGGGGTGTGACAGCGGTCCGCCAAGCTGACAAGCATCAATTTCTCCTGCTGAGTCACCAGCCACGTGGCATTCCCACAAATTGCGGCTAGCGAACCGTCAAAGAATACGGTGGCGGTCCGCCACCCAATCAATTTCAGCCCAGGCGGACCTAGCTAGCGGAACTCCAGGACCAGGTGTCCTTAGCGAAGCGTTAGGGTTCTGGGTAGCGGTCCGCCAGGCTTGACACGCGTCAAACCTTTTGGCCACTACTCAGCATATGCTTGTCACATCCTGATTATTTTCTTAGCCAACACGTAGCGGACCATTAGGGGTGTTGGTAGCGGTCCGCTACCAAGCAGAAATTCTAATTTTTCATTTTTCAACCCTTTAACTTTGGGTATTGGCAATTCCAATCCCTAGGGTTTTAAATGTGGCAAATGAGGACCTCAAAAATTGGCGTGGTGTTACAAATTCCTTACATTTTGAATGGTTTTTAGTGCGAATATGATAAGAATAGTTAAGTATTGATGTTTTACAGATTTTAATGGAAATGAAATGAGTTGATGTGAAATTAAAGCTAGTAGATGGAAGAAAGAAGAAAAAGAGACGAAGACATGAAGGTACTACTCGTATGCAGAGGGTGTACGACCCGTATGTGCATTAAGCCCCATATCCACTTAACAGGGTACGACCAGTATGCTAGAAGATGATGTGACCCACTTAAATGAAGGTACGGGCCATACGCGCAGCGTAAGACCCATACGCGAACCAGGAAAAAACCCTAAAGTTTACCTATTTAAAGAACTTTACGGGCTAGGAACTGGAGGTTAGATTGGAGGTTGGAACAGAAGATTTTGAGTAACAAGTAGGGTTATTATCATCGGTTAGCTGAAGGATTGAAGATCCGGCCTTTCAGTTTATGTATATGCGCGTAGCTTGGTTCCGTTTGATACTAATTTCATTTTATCATATTCTTTTGATTATGAACACTACAGAGTTTTGTTTGGTTTTCATTATAATGATTGGCTAAAAATTTGTAGTTTAACATCCCAAAAATACGAAAGTTAATGGTTTGACCTGACTCTTTATTAAATGAGAAAAATTGTAAGGTTTTTTTGTGAAGCCTTATTTATTTGACTTAGATGAGAAGACCCGGTTAGTCGTTTAATGAACGGTTTGTGAACGAATTGCACATAACGGAAATACAGGGATCTAGATGTAAATACTAGTGGTTTAAATACCACATTAGTGCAAACCCTAGACCATAATCGGTCTAGGGGAGTGCGACGGAAAGGGAGAGCCGCAAGGGGGAGATGGTCGGACGGAGGGCGGCCGGCGACCGTCCAATGCCAGTATCGAGCCAACGGTCTTCGAAACTTGATAAGCTAATCTTCTTTGCATCCTTGTATTTGGTTTTGGATGGATTTTCAATTAAGGTTGATTTGTTTCAGTGTTAAGACCGCTAGAAAACGACCCGGAGACGATTGGCGAAGAAATCGAGTGAGAAATCCGGCCACTGTTTGTGTCTCCGGCGGTGGATCCGGCAGCTGCAGGCGGTGGCTAAGGTAGGAGGTCTAAGGGCTTGGAGACACGGTCGCGTGGATATATTATTTGTTCAATTCCGAGTTCGTTTGATAGGGTTTCAAGCAACGCGAAGATAGACGTGTGAAAATGGACGAATCCGACCACTGTTTCGCTTTCCGGAGACGGCGACTGTTGGATTTGAAAGGGTTCGGTGATACGGACGCGTGGATATATTATTCGCCTAAAACGGAGTTCGTTTGGGTCGGTTTTAAGATACTCGATGCGCAAAACCGAACGTGCTGAAAGACGAATCTGCGTTCTGGCAGCAGCGGTGGCAGTGGCTACCAACACCAATAATTTTCTAAGGTCAGGTGTGTAGAGATGAACGTGTGGTTAGGTGGATCGCGAGAAACGGAGCTCGTATGGTCGAGATATAATCAAAAAAAAATTTCTTCTCGCGTGTTGCTCAACAATTTCGTAGAAAACCGCTTAGAACGGCTTGTACACAAAGGTATGACCCCATAGAACTTTATATTTATTGATGGGGACCATTTTAGGATGTGAGAAAATTGTCGGGGATGACATTTGGGAACGTTTTCCGGTAACGTTAATTTAGTCTTTTTTGTACGCAAACGAGCGTCGGTTGTACGGTGTGGGACGATTTAGACTGAGCTTGTACCTTGCTGGTCTTGAGTAAGTGGGTTAGTGTTATAAAGGTCAGAGTGTTGACCTGGATGATTAATTTGACGACAGGTTCGCGTTGGGCTACGCGTTTGCGGGTATGCGGCTTACAGAAGAAAAGCTTCGCGACCGGTGAGTTTCTAATCCCCTCTTTTAAACGTTTTACGGTTTTGGGGCTATCGTACATACTTGCATGTTTTATTAAATGAACGTATTATGAATTATGATTTAAACCTGAAGCGTTTTACGAGATCATTATATAATAATGAAACTAAGGGTCGTTATGGGGTCCTTAAGATGTGTGAACGAGAGTTACAATGATCTATGTGTGTCGGGTTATGAGTTAGTCGGGATGAGTCGAGGAATGAGTTTATATATCGTGCGGGTACGACTAGGAGATGTTGTAGGGTGTGCACGTACGTGGTATGTGCTTAGATAGTCATAGTCCTCGCATATGTGCTACTATGTGTTGTGTGCGTTGTATGGGCTAGGAGTCGGTATGCTGTGTTGTGTGTCATATAAATACTTATTTGGAAATAGTTGGGTAATGTGTCTAGACGTTATGAGGAGTGTTTTATTACACACGTAAGTGATACGTGAAAGGGTGGTGAGTCGTAGTTCATGTCCAGGTAATGTCATGTGGATATATGTGTTGCTTTGTGTGCTTGAAGTGTTTTCTATGTATATGGTATATGGTCAACAGTGGTATGGAGGACGGGGTCCTTCGGGGGCATCATTATACGTGTGATATGGCAGTCGTCATGTGGGCGAGGTGTCTGTCACCGTATGATAGATGATATAGTCACTACAAGGGTGATTGGGTAGTCATATTAGATGACAAGTGTGTCACTATGTTTAGTGGTGAGGGCCTGTAACAAGGGTAGAGCTGAGCTCATGACAAGTATCCCGGCGGGGATAACCCTGATGAGGGTATTTGTGACGAGATCGGTAAATCCTTCGAAGGTAATTGTTGTGTGCATTATATGTTATTATATGCATGCGAGCGTTAGTCGATATTTCTTGTGAAATGATGTTGTTAATTTGGTAATGAGTAGTAAATTGACCGTTGTGTCGGGACAGTGTCATATTATAACTGTTGAGTCAGTTTACCTCGTAAGAGTCTTGGTGAAGGTTTGTCGAATTGTACCTAGGGATTTTGGGGGTATGTTAACTGGACCTCAGGTCGAGGCAAGGGGGTTAATTGAAAGTTAGTTGTGTAGTAAGCTCGATCCATGTCGGTGAGACTTAGTGGGTCATATTTATAGGATGAGTCTTGGGTGGTGAGTTCTTAAGGGAATGGGTCGGTAAGGTGGAACACCAAACGTCATCTATTTGATAAACCATTTTATAAAGGACTGGAACGTCCTGAGCCGATATTACTGATTTTGAAATGAGATGATTCTGTTAAATCAAAGTGTTGGAACTCACTCAGCGTTGTATGTACGTTAGATTATTTTGCAGGTGAGTCTGCGGGATGAGGTTTTGTTGGCTTGGGAGCGGTGCTACTCGGGTTGGTGCACATGCATTCGTAAGGTAATGTTAAGAACGTTAACGAGTTTAAAGGATAATACTATTTTGAGAAAGACTTCCGCTGTTTGTTTAAATGAATGTTAAGTGTTTTAATGAGTTTTCCTAGTAATGAGATCCAACTATAAGGTTCCCGGTTTGGGGGACTTACAAGTTGGTATCAAAGCCGAGGTTTAAGAGAAAATCGGTGTTTTTATAACAATAAAATACCTTAACTTAAACTAAAAATGGGACGAGGGTGAAACGAATGCCACCACGAGTAACCGCGGGCCAAGAGGTACGTCATTTGAGCTAAAATTGTTTTAGTATTAATTGTGTAGTATGACACTACGTGGAGTTGTTTGGTGTGATTATGTGGTGTCGTGAATCTGTGTGGGATTATATTGAGTAAATGCGTGTTGTGAATATTATGCTACGTGTGACTACGTGATAGTTATTGAATTGTGTTAGTGTGGATTGTGTGGGATGCATGTGCATCCGTTGTGTGGAAGGTAGAAAGCTTATGTGAATATGACGGGAAACGTTTAGGATCCGAGCAGTAACGTGGGCAACCAATCACATTTGATCACCATGATTCGGAAATCTATGGTTACTCTTATATTATGAACTTGTTACCTGTAATAGTCGCATAAGTGTTCTATCTTGAGTAGGATTAGATGGCTAAGGCGAAGCATACGAGATCGGTCAGGCGTGGAGCTCTTGCTAGGAAGATGGCAGCATCCCGTGTGGTGCGGTGGCCAGACTGAATGGAAAAGGAGGACGGTGTCAGCAGTACGTGATTTCCCCCCAGGATGTGGACTTGTATGGCTGAGAGATCGACCACGTGCGACAGCTAAGAGAGCTCTATTTCAAGAGGACTCGGCGAATGACCCGGGATCCGATGAGGAGGAATTAGAGGAGGACACGGTAGATGCACCCGATGTGGTCCAGTAGTGATTTTGCGAGCACAGTTTGAGATATTTGACTTCTTGATGATTAGTGGATGTGACAGTTGTCACGAGAGATGGTGGGGTGATTTGACGTTTTGACTGATTAGATGTTTACGTGGTGAGCTGCTTAATTCAAATATTGACCATTTGATTTTAACATTTATTGTGAGTTTTACCACATGGTGATTTGAACATAATTAATGATAATTGTGTTTGTGACGGCGTATGATTGTCTTTACAGCAGTGGAATATGTGCGGTATGGTGTGATCTTTTGATTGCATTCTAAATGACGTGAGTCCGTATTAAATGTAAACTTTGCTGTGGTACTAGAGCAGGGTTGATTAGATGGTGTGAGTAGACTTGTATAGACATGAGTTTTGAATGTGTCTGTGTCTACGGTCTTAAGATAGTGTCACATATGTGTTAATGTCTAGGTGATGTTTGAAGTGCAATGGGTGCATTGCACCTTGTGTGAGTGTTCAGGATGGGGTCCTGTGGGGAGATATGATTATACATCTTTAGTAGGTGTAAATGTTCATGGCGAGGTCCTGTGGGAAATTGTGATATTTTTATATCTTACGTGTATGAATGTTTAGGGTGAGGTCTTGTGTCTAGACTGAGTAGTGTGTCGTTCTAAACCTTTGGTATGACCCGTATGGGGTAAGACCGTGTGAACTCTGTGTGAGTACGTGATGAGGAGTGGCAGGGGCCACCGTTGTGGTGAGTAAGAGATAAAGTTCAGGAGTTTGTGTGTCTACGAATGGTGTGGTCTTGTCATATGCACGTATTTTTACTCAGGTCTAGCAGTTTGTGTGTGTTTAGAGTTTGGGGTTACCAGTACGTATATAGAACATTGTGTGTTTTGTCATTATGTTGTGTCGGTGTGTGTCCTTATAGTACACAGTGGGACATTTGTAGGACGGGTGGTTGAGATACTCGGGTAGAGTATTCCTATCTTAACGTTTTCTAGACGTTTGGCATATCGAGATGATGCGAGGAGTTCTGACAATCGGCAAGATGCTCTATTGAGATACATGTACTTATATCTCGGGAATTCAAAGCACGAAGCCAATGGGTGGAGAGGTGAGAGTTGATGATAAAAGTGTTCATGTGGACGCTTGATCAGAGATAGTTATGACTAGATCGAGAGGACGACGCTGAAGATTCCAGCACGAGGCAAATTAGGTGACGGAAGGGTTTCCGTGGAATACGTTCCATATAGAGAATATTGTCAAGGTAAGATACAAGAGGAGTGGAAATGATTAGTCTGAACGAGACAAGGGGTGGCTGAGGCCTGTGATAAGACGAACTTCATGTTCGTACTTGATGAATGAGGGATAAGTGCAGGATTGCACACGAGTGACTAGAAAGGGAACGCCTACTCTGGTAAATATATGACTAGTTTAAGGCAGGCTCCTGTGGGGCATCAAGTGGAGCGAATGTTCTTCTTTAGAGGCGGGCGTAATGGGAGATGTGGACTTTTGGTAAATCAACGGGAACTGATGATTATACTCTAGTGTTGAGCAATATGTGCTTATTTAGAGGACGCATTGGACACATGGTAATGAAATAAAGAAGTACCTCGGTGGAGGGACGTGTGATTATAGAAGCGAGAGGAGTTTTGCACAAGCTCCTGGAGATCGTCTGAGGCGGGACGTGTATAGTACCCTTTTTAGTACGGCAGTGATGCTTGAACGTTGAGAAATCATCGCTAGATGGCGAACAGAGTATGGAATGAGAGGCATGACGACTCCACTATAAAGCAGTGACGGATGCTTCTAGACGTGAAAGGTAAGAAGCCTACTTCGAAAGATAACTGTCAGAGTGACAAGATCATCAGGATTATTCCCGAAACAAAAGGCAATTGTGCCCGTGAGTTGAGGTGAAATGTGGCAGGTGATAGGACAATTGACGGTGTTGGGCTACGTAGTACTAGAGAAGATACGTATGATGTTCTTATAAACAATAAGAACGGCGAGTTATTGCCAAATACAATGACATTGGAACCTTCGTGAAAGGGTTAGTAATCATGGAAATCAAGGAAGGAAACTTCTAGCAAGTGCCGAGATAGCAAGAGTTGGAAATACAGCCGTTTAACTAATGGCCGAAAGACGAGAGATGAGGGAATGTGTAGGTGAAACCTACAAGTCCTAAAGTTGAAAGCGGGCAATGGAAAAGACTTCTTTGAACACCAAAGAGGGTGGTCGTATTGCAAAGCAAAGTAATGCAAATGAATAGCGTGAACGTGAATGCTTGACACCGAATGGACTTAGTGCACGAGTGAGAACGGAAATGATAAGTAGGGTTGGGTTATGCCGACGCAGGATTTGAGGACGAATCCTCTTTTAAGAGGGGTAGACTTGTAACATCCCGAAAATTTGAAAGTTAATGGTTTGACCCGACTCTTTATTAAATGAGAAAAATTGTAAGGTTTTCTTGTGAAGCCTTATTTATTTGACTTAGATGAGAAGACCCGGTTAGTCGTTTAATGCACGATTTGAGAATGAATTGCAAATAACGCAAATACAGGGATTCGGATGTAAATACTAGTGGTTTGAATACCACATTAGTGCAAACCCTAGACCATAATCGGTCTAAGGGAGTGCGACGGCAAGGGAGAGCCGCAAGGGGGAGATGGCAGGACGGAGGGCGGCCGACGACCGTCCGACGCCGGTATCGAGCCAATGGTCTTCGAAACTCGATAAGGTAATCTTCTTTTCATCCTTGTATTTGGTTTTAGATGGCTTTTCAATTAAGGTTGATTTGTTTCAGTATTAAGACCGCTAGAAAACGACCCGGAGACGATTGGTGAAGAAATCGAGCGAGAACGAGAACTCTAGCGAGAAATCCGGCCACTGTTCGCGTCTCCGGCGACAGATCCGTCAGCGTCAGGCAGCGGCGATGGTAGGAGGTCGAAGGTCTTGGAGACACGGTCACGTGGTTATATTATTTGTTCAATTCCGAGTTCGTTTGATAGGGTTTCGAGCAGCGCGAAGATAGATGCGTGAAAATGTACGAATCTGGCCACTGTTTCGCTTTCCGGCAACGGAGGCGGCGGATTTCGGCGACGGATACTAGTGGGTTTGAAAGGGTTCGGTGATACAGACGCGTGGATATATTATTCGCCTAAAACGGAGTTCATTTGGGTCGTTTTTAAGCTACTCGATTATTGACGCGCAAAACCGAACGTGTTGAAAGACGAATCTGCGTTCTGGCAGCGGCGGCCGACACCAATAATTTTCTAAGGTCAGGTGTGTCGAGACGAACGCGTGGATAGGTGGATCGCGCGAAACGGAGCTCGTATGGTCGAGATATAATCAAAACAATTTTTCTTCTCGCGTGATGCTCAGTAGTTTCGTACAAAACCGCTTAGAACAACTTGTACGCAAAGGTATGACCCCATAGAACTTTATATTTATTGATGGGGACCATTTTAGAATGTGAGAAAATTGTCAGGGACGACATTCGGGAACATTTTTCGGTAACGTTAATTTAGTCGTTTTTGTACGCGAACGAGCGCGTCGGTTGTACGGTTTGGGACGATTTAGACCGAGCTTGTAGCTTGCAGGTCTTGAGTAAGTGGGTTAGTGTTATAAATGTGACACCTCATAAAAATTTTTTATTTTAATTTTCGAAACGAAAATTCTTTCAACTACGGGATGATGTGACAATCCGGACTTTTTAGTCTAACCTCGTTAATTAAATCCAGTTAAAGTTAACCTAGTTAACCCTATCTATAAGTTCAGGGACTAAATCAACAATCCAAACTTAAACTCCAGGGACTAGTTGTGTAATACCCCTAAACTATTTTGTTGACTTTACAAAGTCAAAATCATATTCCTGTTGACTTTTAATAGTCAAACTTAACCAATTCATAACCTAAGTAACCTAGCTCAAATCTCAGGGATCAATTCTGCCAAGTTTCAAACCCTAAGACATGAAACCATAAGGACTAGTTCTGTAAATTACCCAATTTCGATTTGGTTGACTTTCAAGAGTCAAACCGAGCACCTTTGATCCAAATTCGCAAGCCATAACCAATTTCTACTGAAATTTGTAACTGATCTCGCACGTAATCTGCATTAACGGTCATAACCATCCAATTAATCATCATCAATTGTCGAATTAAACCAAATAATGGCTAATTACTCCGTAACCGCTGACCAACATCATGTATCCAACGAATTCGAGCAATTCGATCATAATTCTCACAAGGAAACACACTGCACGCTCTGTTCGAATCTACTTGAAGCTGTTGCACGTGCGTTATTTCCATCGGAGAAGCAATTCAAGTCGCCAGAGATCAAGTTCTTCACGGTCGGCACCTGTTTTAGGCAAGCTCCATCAATCTGATATCATTTCAGGTAATTGATTACACCTACAGCTTCGTTTCCATCTCTTATATGAAAGCCCTAACCTAATTAGGGCTTACATTATCGAATTCGACTCAAGCCAGATTCTAGGGTTCATCGTAAACCAGTTTAATCGAGCTATACCCTAGACTCTGTTTGAATCCAATTAATATACATGATTAGCTTCGCAATCCCCTGTATATTAAAAGCCCTATGCTAATTGGAGTTCATATCATCGAATTGTTCAAGATCCTTAATCTAGGGTTTGTTCTTGAAACGATTTGGGGTTTTTGATCTTAAACGCATTTTTAATCAAATCAAACCACACCATCAGATTCGCAATGATCAATTTAGTGAAAACCCTATGATTCTAACAACTCTCAATATCGGATTTTATCAAATCGACCTCGTGTTCATACCTAGGGTTTTCGGCATTTCAAAACAGAATTTAACGACCTTTAACCTGTTGTTCTTGCAATTGAATACACCTACAGGTTCGGTTTGAGTCGATAATCAAAACCCCTTTACTACTTTGATCGGTCATGAACGAAATCGATGGATTGGGATGGGTTTCGAACTGGGTATGCTTATGGGAGGGATGAACACTGGACTTGTATGTTAAAACCATTTCGATCAGGATCATGTTGCAATGACCCTAGCGGGCGGACTGGTTAATCATGTATGCATACAGGGAGGAGACCCGGGTTCGAGTCTCCCTCCCCCCTGTTTTGAGTTTTTAATTATTTTTAAGCATTATTTTAATATAAAAACCCACTCCCACTATTATTATATCTCTATATTAATACATTTTAACCCCGGAACACTCATAGGCTCGGTTTTGAATTATTAACCCATTTTTATATTATTCCCACTTTTAAAAATAATATATTTATGTTATTATCGAATTAAAATAATATGTTTATATTATTTTCAACCCGTGACTCCTACTATTAAATAATATATATTTTTATATTATTTCACCTCGTTTAATTACTTTGTGTGACGTTTAAACTAAAAATAATATAATTGTTTATATTATTTACTCGCGTTTATTATCTCGAATAAAAATAATATATTTATTATTTTTGCCACAATCAGTAATTATTAATCATACAAACCTAAAAATAATATATTAAAATTATATTATTTTTCTAACGTTTGTAAACGACTCTAACGTACGAATTTATTTATTTATTATTTGTTATTAATGTTCGACACGTAACACATTGATCTTAATTATTATATTAAGAAATATATATTTCCTTAGACGCGTTCGTCTACTCTTAAATCCCTAGAATGCGTTAATACATTCAATCTCCCGTGTCGTCGTCACAAACCCCATATGACCCTAATTTATGTGTTTATAATTCTAGGGCATACGTAAGTCGTCTGAGGCTTACACTTGGTTCCAACCTCTCTCTTGTGTGATCCAAACCACTACTCAAACTCAAGTGAGTTACACGGGCCCTTTTTACTGTTTTACTTGGGGGAGAAAGCATGATTTTAACACTTTTGGTTTTTGTAATTCGTATATATTATCGCTTGTTATGACTATGCGTAAACTCTATCATGAAAGTCCTCACATCGAACCGTTTAAATATGAAGTATAGCGAGATATGTTGAGTAGTACTACTGGGTTTGACAAACCCCACCCGCGTTAGTCACGCTAACTCGATTGGAGGTCGAACGGGTGTAATATTGACCTAAAACATGCACCATGGTTGATAGACCTGGTGAGAGGCATTCAAACATAAACTGTCAGTCTACGGTTGCGAGCGCATTAGTATACATGGACATTGGTTAGCTACCTTTTTTATATATATATTGAATGTACAATAAAATGCAAACGCTTTATTTGAAACGATTGACACCTGTGAACTCACCAACTTAGTGTTGACCCGCTTTCTTACATGTTTTCTCAGGTTGGCACTCAGGATCACGTTAAGTCATGCATGTGTCTTGGACTGCAATTGAAATAACTACTTATTGAATAATCTTTATGTTTTATTGTATTTTGGTTTTGGGAGCGTTGTTTTGCGCATTTACTTTATTTAACGCTTCCACAACTTTTACTCTGAACCTTGATCTTTTATGTTATTACATTTCAAGTCCCATATAGTGTCGTTTGAAGTAACTGATGTCTGAGATCCTGGTTTGTCACCTTCCAAAACGGTAACACTCCGTTAGTGGAATTCGGGGGTGTGACAATAAAGGTTAGAGTGTTGACCTGGATGATTAATTTGACGACAGGTTCGCGTTGTGCTACACGTTTGCGGGTATGCGGCTTACGGAAGAAAAGCTTCATGACCGGTGAGTTTCTAATCCCCTCTTTTAAACGTTTTACAGTTTTGGGGCTATCGTACATACTTGCATGTTTTATTAAATGAACGTATTACGAATTATGATTTAAACCTGAAGCGTTTTACGAGATCATTATATAATAATGAAACTAAGGGTCGTTATGGGGTCCTTAAGATGTGTGAACCAAAGTTGCAATGATCTGTGTCTGTCGGGTTATGAGTTAGTCAGGATGAGTCGAGGAATGAGTTTATATATCATGCGGGTACGACTATGAGATGTTGTAGGGTGTGCACGTACGTGGTATGTGCTTAGATAATGAGTCATAGTCCTCGCATATGTGTTGCTATGTGTTGTGTGCGTTGTATGGGCTAGGAGTTGGTATGATGTGTTGTGTGTCGTATAAATACTTATTTGGAAAGAGTTGGGTAATGTGTCTAGACGTTATGAGGAGTGTTTGATTACACACGTAAGTGATACGTGAAAGGGTGGTGAGTCGTAGTTCATGTCCATGTAGTGTCATGTGGATATATGTGTTGCTTTGTGTGCTTGTAGTGTTGTCCGTGTATATGGTCAACAGTGGTGTGGAGGACGGGGTCCTTCGGGGTCATCATTGTACGTGTGATATAGCAGTCGTCATGTGGGCGAGGTGTTAGTCACCGTATGGTAGATGATATAGTCACTACATGGGTGACTGGGTAGTCATCGTAGATGACAAGTGTGTCACTATGTTTAGTGGCGGGGCCTTGTAACAAGGGTAGAGCTGAACTCATGACGAGTATCCCGACAGGGATAACCCTGACGAGGGTATTTGTGACGAGATCGGTAAATCCTTCAAAGGTAATTGTTGTGTGCATTATATGTTATTATATGCATGCGAGTGTTAGTCGATATTTCTTGTGAAATGATGTTGTTACTTTGGTAATGAGTAGTAAATTGACCGTTGTGTCGGGACAGTGTCGTATTATAACTGTTGAGTCAGTTTACCTTGTAAAAGTCTTGGTGAAGGTTTGTCGGATTGTACCTAGGGATTTTGGGGGTATGTTAACTGGACCTCAGGTTGAGGTAAGGGGGTTAAGTGAGAGTTAGCTGTGTAGTAAGCTCGATCCATGTCAGTGAGACTTATTGGGTCATATTTGTGGGATGAGTCTTGGGTGGTGAGTTCTTAAGGGAATGGGTCGGTAAGGTGGAACACCAACCGTCATCTATTTGATAAACCATTTTATAAAGGACTGGAACGTCCTGAGTCGATATTACTGATTTTGAAATGAGATGATTTTGTTAAATCAAACTGTTGGAACTCACTCAGCGTAGCTGACTTTGTATGTACGTTAGATTATTTTGCAGGTGAGTCTGCGAGACGAGGTCTCTTGGCTTGGGAGCGGTGCTACTCGGGTTGGTGCACATGCATTCGTAAGGTAATGTTAAGAACGTTAACGGGTTTAAAGGATAATACTATTTTGAGAAAGACTTCCGCTGTTTGTTTAAATGAATGTTAAGTGTTTTAATGAGTTTTTCTAGTAATGAGATCCAACCGTAAGGTGTCCGGTTTTGGGGACTTACATGTAGCCCATTAGATTAGATGAATCTTTGGTGGGTGATGATTGGATTGTGTATTGTTTGATGATGTGATTTTAGTAGAGTTGTTATCTTGAACTTATGATGTGTATGATTACTTGTTTGTGTTGGGTTTAGTTCTGAGTTGTGTGGGATTGATTAAGCTTTCTTCGAAGTTATGCATGCTAGTTTCAATTAATGCTATCTTTAGGTTATATAGTCAACCATTAACCTGAGGCTTGAAATGTAATAGGTAATAGACAACTTGGTAACAAATCTGTAAAATTTGTAAGCTACATAGGGAATGGTGGGTGAGCAGGGTTACCAGCGACAACGCCGTCAGCATTCGCAGGCGTGGATGGCATTTCACCGGGCTTATAATATTTGTCCGTCATTCAAAATCAAAACCGTGTATTAGCCTAATAACATAACGTAGTAGAATTAAACAGTGAACTTAAGTTGAATCACAACGTAGTCAACGAAAAATAAATATTGAATCCATCCCCCGCCTCTCTCTCGCTCTGATATTTCCTCATCGTTTGAATCTCTATGTTTTCTCTCTCATCATTGTCACGAGACGTTCATCACGCGCAAACGAATCCGATTCATATTGATTCTCTCTCCGGAATTGGTGGATTGAAATCTTGGCTGCATCATCGTTGCATATAGAGATTCAATTCGTCATCAGCCGTGAAGTAACTGCTGGTTAGTTCACTTGTGTCGGCATCTGCTTTCAATTCAGGATTTGCAAGTATTTCTATTCTTAACTTTAACTCTCAGATTTGTTGCTGCTAGATTCTGCAAATTAAATCGAAGCTGAATCATCAAATTTGCGTTTCAAGGGTTTAATTTGTGATTTTATTATATGATGTCAATAGTTGTTGGTGAAACTTCTGATTATTAATCCTGAGATTGAAAGATCTGATTATATTTTACATTCTTCATTTTTAATTAGCTTTAAGTTTTAAATGCCCAATTACTGAATGGAATTAGCCCTGCAAATGTATTTTGCAATGTGGTGATGATATATCATGGATTAATACTATTTCTGTTTGAAGTTGTTAGTTCCACCTAGGACTGCTGCCAATTTGGGTAGATCTAGTGTATTAGGATTCATCTCTTTCAGTCAACCAGCCTACATTTTGATGCATTTGAAGCATACATAGCAGAATATATGCTGTCTGATTGAACTTTTGATTTACTTTAGTATAATCTTGTTTTTTATTGCAGGTCATATAGGCCCCTAGAATATCCTAAATGAATTTTTTTTAGTAAATGAGCTGTTATTCGAGTATAGAGCAAAAAGGGTCTTTAATGGAATAAGAAGCACAGTTGAGTTGGTAATGTGATTCATCTTTAGATAGATATGGAAGAGACACGTGACGAATTAGGGAGCTCAGAGCAAGGCTCTTCTAGTAGCACATGGTGGCCTTCAGAGTTTGTTGATAAATTTGAATCTGTTTCATTGGAATCAAAGAAAGAGACTCAAACTCATAGAAGATCTATGAGCAGCAGTACATATGACAGGTTTCTATCTCAGTCTCAATCAGCATCACAAATCCTCTGGAGTACCGGAGTGCTTTCTGAACCTATTCCAAATGGTTTCTACTCAGTCATTCATGTAAGCACTTGAGACTTTGCTAGTTCTGTTAAGATAACATTATCACAATTTCTGCTTGATCTTTTGCATACTGGATTTAATATTTAAGGCCTTTGTGCTTTACAAAATTTTTGTTTTGGTATAAACATGTTCTAGTAACTTAGTAAGTCGAGGTCACTCCTTCATAAACTTCTTGTGCACATTAATTTAAAGCTGAACCATGCATATAATGCTCATTATGAAGGACTTAAGCTTGAATAAAAAAAAATCTGAAAATGAGACTGACACTGTGATAGGGATGCACCGGCCCATAACCCATTAACACTAGGCCCGAATCAGAAGTGGGTAAACTTGGCCCAATTGGATCCAATGCAAGACACTTAATCCCTGCTCAAGCCCAGCCCCCATGTTTTTGTTCCACAGCTTCTAGTTGTTTAATTTTATTAATTTCCAGTTGTTTATTTTGTTTGAAGTTGTCAAATAGTAGTTTTACAATTCCACAAGTGTAGAAACGTGGGTGGTCATGTGGTTGGTAGTTATTTCCTGTTGCAAGTTATGTACTGGAAAATGGGAATGAGAAATCAGATTTGAGTTTCCTAAATTTTATTCTCTGCAGCCAGAGGGTATTTTGTTCCATTGCTATTCTAAAATTTGGCAGGTTTTAGAAGGTGATCTTGGACGGCTAGTTCTTGTTCTCGTGGTGTGTCTGTATCGAGGATCCGAATTAGTTTAATCTGCTCAACGAGGCTTGCAGGTGGTGTAACTGTATCTCGCCGGAACCGTTGTTGTTTTGTTTAGATTTATCGGGTATTTCGATCCAAATTAAGCTCATTGCTATCATTTGGTATCAGAGCATGGATACCCGAAGTAGTACCGATTTGAAGAAGATTTTGGAGACTATGGAGAATGATAAGAAGGAGATGGTTCAAAAAATGCAGGCGATGCAAGACCAAATTCAGGAATTGGTTGTCTCCCAGTTTCATGGTGAAGAATCTCTGTCAAGCGGGTCGGCTAACAAAGGAGGTGCAAATGGTTGGCACCCGAATGACATCAAAGTTGATATTCCAGAGTATGATGGAAAGTTGAACCCTGATGAGTTCGTTGAATGGTTGCGCACTGTAGAACGGGTTTTTGACTACAAACAGACCACGGAGGACAACAAGGTTAAGATTGTCGCCCTTAAACTGCGTAAGTACGCGTCAACGTGGTGGTCCAATACCTGTTTGAAGCGTGAACGATCAGGGAAGGAGAAGATTCAAACATGGCCAAAGATGAAGACAAAGAGGAAGCAGAAATTCCTTCCTACGTACTATATTCAGAACAGTTTTTCTCAGTTACACTCGTTGAAGCAAGCACCAGGTACGACTGAGGAATATTCTCGTGAATTCGAATATTTGTTGATGAAGTGTGACATTCCTAAGGATGATCCTCAAACTCTTGTTCGCTATTTGGGGGGACTTGAACCTAGGGTTGCAAATGTCGTTGAACTACACTCTTATCAAACCCTAGCTGAGTTAACTTTACTGGCCCACAAAGTAGATTCACAACAACGGGCTAAGGGAAAGTTTGAGCCCAACCGGTCCCCATTTAAGCCCAACCAATACCCAAAATCCACTTCAGCCACAAAACCGTATACTCAATCCAACACCACCAAACCAACACCTACCTCCAGTACCACCACCGAAACCCCCAAGGCTCCTCGCCGATGTTTCCGATGTCAAGGATTAGGGCACATCGCCTCTGAGTGTCCTAACAAGCGCCTCATCTCTCTAGCAGATTGTGAACTTGCTGGTGGCTATGATTTTGGTTCCGAATTGACTGTAGAACCGGCCCCACCTATCGAAGTAGAAGCGATGGTGACCGGTCCCGATGAAGGTCCTTGCTTGGTTGTTCGCAGGGCATTGAGTGCCACTTCAGTTAACGAAGAGAACCTTCAGAGAGAATCAATTTTTCACACCCGCTGTACCATCTCTCAAAGGGTCTGCTCCGTAATAATCGATAGGGGAAGCTGTACCAACGTTGCTTCTCAGACCTTAATTACCAAACTGAACCTTCCTACTCAACCACACCCGTCCCCTTATGTGATCCAACGGTTAAATCAGGGTAAAGGTATCTGTGTATCCCACTGAATTCTTCTGTCCCTAAGTACTGGCAAGTTCTATACCGATGAACTTTGGTGTGACGTTGTTCCGATGGATGCGTGTCATGTATTATTGAGGCGCCCTTGGCAATTCGACCGACATGCTGTTCATGATGGATACCTTAACACGTATTCCTTCGTTCATAACAACCGTAAGATCGTCCTTACCCCTATTACCCCTTTGACATCCTCTCCCACACCAACACCAACTCTGAGTACTTTATTACAATCTGAACAACACGAATACCATTCCGTCAAAGAGTTCGTATTACTAGGACTTGATGACGATGAGTCTCGACCTCAACCTGCACTGAACCCTCTTGTCCACCCCCTGCTACGAGCCTACACCCAAGTTTTCCCCACTGACATTCCCCTTGGACTACCACCCAAACGATCTATTCAACACAAAATTGATCTAATCCCAGGATCTGCCTTACCTAACAAGCCAGCCTACCGAGCTAACCCCCAAGAGACAAATGAGATCAGGAAACAGGTTGATAAGTTGTTGGAAAAGGGACTTATCCGAGAATCTCTCAGCCTATGTGTAGTACCCACTCTGCTTGTACCCAAGAAGAATGAGGACCGGAGGATGTGTATGGACAGTCGGTCAATCAATAAAATCACCATCAAGTACCGTTTTCCCATACGGAGGTTGAACGATTTGTTAGATGAACTCCACGGAGCTACCGTGTTCTCTAAGGTTGATTTGAGAAGCGGCTATCATCAGATACAGATTTTTGAGGGGGACGAGTGGAAAACGGCCTTCAAAACCAAGGAGGGATTATATGAGTGGCTTGTCATGCCATTCGGTTTGTCAAATGCGCCAAGTACTTTCATGCGACTGATGAACCAGGTTCTAAAACCATTTTTGGGCAGTTTTATTGTGGTTTACTTTGACGGCATTCTTGTGTACAACAGAACAACGAATGATCACCAATCCCATCTTTCGGAGTTGTTTAAAATAAATACTCGATCAGGAAAAGCTTTATGGGAACTTGGATAAATGTGAGTTTTTACTAATCAAGTCACTTTCCTTGGTTATTTAGTTTTTGAACAGGGTATCCAAGTTGATAACAAGAAAATCCAAGCTATTCGTGATTGGCCGGTTCCCCAATCCATTCATCAAGTAAGAAGCTTTCATGGTCTTGCCTCCTTTTATTGGCGCTTCATCAAAAATTTTAGTACCATTGTCGCTCCAATGACAGAAATCACCAAGTTCAAACAGTTTACTTGGACCCCACAGGCCCAACTCGCTTTCGAAGAGCTTAAGAAGCAACTATCTTCCACTCCCGTTCTGGCACTGCCTTGTTTTAATGAAGTATTTGAGGTCGAGTGTGACGCATCCGGGGTGGGTATAGGGGCTGTCCTATCACAGCTGGGTCGTCCTATTGCCTATTTCAGTGAAAAGTTTAACGACGCAAAAAGGTGATACTCAACGTATGACAAAGAATTTTATGCTATTATTCGAGCTTTGGATCATTGGCAGCATTATTTGGTGTCTCAAGAGTTCATTTTGCATTCGGATCACGAGGCATTGAAGTATATTCAGGGTCAACATAAACTGCAGCCCTGTCATGCTAAATGGGTGGAATTTTTACAAGCATTCACTTTCACCATCAAGCGCAAGTCAGGCAAGCTCAACAAAGGAGCCGACGCACTCTCACATAAGTATTCTCTGCTTACTTCTCTTCAGCAAAAAATTATTGGTTTTGACCTTTTGCAGAATGAGTACCCCTCGGATCCTGATTTTGGGGAACTGTTTGCAAGCTGTCGAAACCATGCTAAAGGCGAATACCATGTGATCAATGGGTTTTTATTCAAGCGGCAACAACTTTGTGTTCCACGTCATAGCATCAGGTTTGTTATAATCCAAGAGGCTCATGAAGGAGGGAGGGCTAGCAGGACATCTGGGCCTTGAAAAAACAATACAGATTCTGCGAATTCACTTTTTTTGGCCCAAGTTGCACCGCGATGTTGAACATTTTATCAAGCGATGCCTACCGTGCCATCGAGCCAAAAGTCGGTCTTCCCCTCACGGTTTGTGTATGCCGTTACCAGTTCCGGTTGCTCCTTGGGAAGATGTTAGCCTTGATTTTATCACCGGGTTACCACGTACTCAGCGTCAAAAGAACTCGGTCATGGTCGTGGTTGATCGGTTCTCTACAATGGCCCATTTTGTTGCCTGCGATACTACGAATGATGCTGTTCAAATCGCCAATCTTTACTTTAGGGAGATAGTTCGCCTTCATGGGGTGCCAAAATCAATGGTCAGTGACCGAGATGTTAAGTGTCTTAGTCACTTATGGTTGACTTTGTGGCGCAAACTAGGCACCAAACTTAAATTTAGTACGTCCAGCCATCCTCAAACTGACGGGCAGACCGAGGTCACCAACCGCACTCTCGGGTCCTTACTTCGGGCCCTCATCACCACCAATTTGAAACAATGGGAGGATTTATTGCCCCGTGCTGAGTTCGCTTACAATCGGGCCCCTAGTAAGACAACAGGCATCAGCCCGTTTATGGCCTAAACCCGACCACTCCACTTGATCTTGATGTACTTCATACATCTACAAAATTCAGCCAAGAAGCCAGTGACTTGGCTGCTGATATCAAGACTATACATTAGCGAATTCATGATAAGATTACAAAGAACAATGAATTTCTTAAGTATCGACGTGACAAGGGGAGGAAACACATTCTTTTAAACTAGGTGATCTTGTGTGGCTACATTTCCGAAAGGAGCGTTTTCCCTCTAAACGTCGTTCGAAGTTAGACCCCCGGTCGGATGGTCCGTTCAAGGTTCTTGCCAAGGTGAATGATAATTGTTATCAAATTGACCTTCCAGGAAGTTCTGGAGCTTCGGCCTCTATTAATGTTGCAGATCTTCAACCTTATTATGATCCTGATGAAACGCTTCCAAGTTTGTGGACAAACTCTTTCGAAGACGGAGAGGATGATAGGGATGCACCGGCCCATAACCCATTAACACTAGGCCCGAATCAGAAGTGGGTAAACTTGGCCAATTGGATCCAATGCAAGACACTTAATCCCTACTCAAGCCTAGCCCCCACGTTTTTGTTCCCCAGCTTCTAGTTGTTTAATTTTATTAATTTCCAGTTGTTTATTTTGTTTGAAGTTTTCAAATAGTAGTTTTACAATTCCACAAGTGTAGGAACGTGGGTGGTCATGTAGTTGGTAGTTATTTCCTGTCGCAAGTTATGTACTGGAAAATGGGAATGAGAAATCAGATTTGAGTTTCCTAAATTTTATTCTCTGCAGCCAGAGGGTATTTTGTTCCATTGCTATTCTAAAATTTGGCAGGTTTTAGAAGGTGATATTGGACGGCTAGTTCTTGTTCTCGTGGTGTGTCTGTATCGAGGATCCGAATTAGTTTAATCTGCTCAACGAGGCTTGCGGGTGGTGTAACTGTATCTCGCCGGAACCGTTGTTGTTTTGTTTAGATTTATCGGGTATTTCGATCCAAATTAAGCTCATTGCTATCACACTGTGTGGGCTCACTTGTGATTATAATGGTTAGCTGGCCATCATGTTTTTTCATGCAACATAATGAATGTACTATCAATCTCTCTGTGCATGACATACAAATAGTTTGGGTCATTACTGTTTGAGCTTTTCTAGTTTTAATAGCGAGGTAAATTGGGAGACCAGGCATTTAGAAACATTCATGTAGTGGACGTTTAATGAAAATCATTAAGAAGATCTTAAATGAAGGCCAAGCTTTGATATCCTCCCATTAAATTTATCAAAAGAAGCTGCTTTTCATTTATTGATTTATATTCTGTACAGGATAAAAGGCTCAAAGATCTTTTTGATGATATTCCCACGTTGGAGGAGCTCCATGATTTGGAACTTGAGGGTGTGAAAGCCGATATAATTCTTGTTGATTCCCAAAAAGATAAGAAGCTTTCCATGCTAAAGCATCTCATTTCCACCCTAGTGAAAGGTCTGAACTCAAATCCTGCAGCAATTGTTAAAAAGATTGCTGGATTGGTGAGTTCTAAGCATTGCTTTATCTTGCAGTTTTTATCAATTTATGTCAGTTAGCTCTTCTGCTAATTGGTATAATTGCTTTGTTTGAAAGTTATTGTTATTGTAAGAGAGTTATTACCCCTTGCAGTTGCAAGTCTACTGAGATGGGAATGTAACACAACAAAAACTAACAAGGGTGCCCTAATATATTTGTTCTTGAGTGATGTGATAAATAACTGGGGTACTTGAGGTTTGCTTAATTTTATTAGTAGTAGACATGCCAGTGATATAACTAGTCATATGCTCCATTTAGACGAGCTTGGTTGGATGATAAATACTAATTGCAGAATGTTGCACTATTGGTCTGATGTTACCCCTGTAAAGTTTAGGCAACATATCCAACATAGATTTTTTTTTCTAACTCTTGACAACAGCATAAAATCACTTTCAACTTCACATCTCATTTGAATCTGTGCAGTTTTTAAATCGAGTTTGAACTGCATTATGATGTATAAGAAGAACTACCCAGAAAAGGGTGTAAAATCATAACAATTACTATGAAGTTTGATTTTGAGAAGTACTACGTTGTCATTTGTCTATGGCTTTTTAACTGTTTATATATTTGAAAGCTTAGTTTGTGGTCATAAAGATTCATATAATTTCTTTTACAGGTGTCAGATTTCTATAAGCGACCACAATTTGATAGCCCAATTAAAGCTACACTTGAGATTGTTTCTCATGTGCCTGGCAGTCGAGGTGTGCAGTTGTTGGGGCATATAAAAAATGGTTCATGCCGCCCTCGAGCAATACTTTTTAAAGTTCTTGCTGATACTGTAGGTTTTGAAAGTAGACTGGTAGTGGTAAGCACTAATTGTTAAACCTCTATACCCGGCTTATGTATTATATTATTAATAGTCCCCTAACAATAGTGATTGTGTTTTTTTTTTCTTTTGTATAACTAGGATCAAATAGTCAACTGTATTATAATGGGATGTATGGTATTGTGTCTGTATGTGCTTTTCCTTTTGAAGTGTAACACTTAGCTGTTTGGTTGTTTGGAAAATACTGAATATTTATGAAACTAATTCATAAACTTTAATGCTTGATTTTTTCAGGGCTTACCTAATGATGGAGTTAGTGAGTGTGTAGATTCATATAAGCATATGTCTGTAGTTGTTGTTCTGAATTCTGTGGAACTACTTGTTGATCTTATGCGATTTCCGGGTCAACTCATACCCCAATCAACAAAGGCGATCTTTATGACCCATATTTCTGGAGCTGGAGAAAGTGATTCTGCAGAAAATGACTCGTGTGATTCATCACTTGAACCAAACAGCCCTTTATATGGTTATTCAGAGAGGGTAGACAATGAGAGGTTGGGTGTTTTTGGTTGCCCCTGGTTTCCCATATAATATTTCTATTCTACTGCTGATATTGGGAATTTTTTTTTCTCCCTTTTCAGTTCTGAGAAAGCTGACAATCTCCATTACCAGCGGAGATTGGAATCATCTTTGAATGCACCTGGTCCTTCATTGAGAAGTAGAATAATGCGTTCCACGTCCTCCATTGATGGAAAATGGAGGTATTATTTGTTATATTCTTTAGAAGTTTTTTTCTTTACCAGGATTGCATTTTTTTCTTTTACATAACTGAAAAAGAAATTTATCATTCCTATATTTTTCTATGCATCAGTTTATCCCATAGTGAACCAGATATTGCTGCTACATTTTGGAGAAGGAGCAGAAGGAAGGTGATAAATGAACCAAGGACTGCAAGTTCAAGGTTTTTCTCAGCTCTCATACTTGACAGTTTTGTTTTATGTGATGTTTAGACGAACTTCTGTTGAAAGCTAGCATTCACCACTAAATATACTCTAACCTTCAGTTTGAATATAAATCTGGGCTGTTCTTTTGTTTCTGCTGCAAGATAGACCTCATACGTGCATTGTTGTTTGATCTCAGGATTTCAAGAAGTAAACAATGCACTTTAATTAGTGATGTGGATTATATGCATAGCATATTATTTACCTTTTTGAAAGAAAGATAAGAGAGCATAATCAAGTAATCAACATGATATTTTTTTATTTCTTTTGGGTATTGCCAGTCCAGAGCATCCTTCCTTTCGGGTACGTGGGCGGTCCATGCTTAGTGGTGATAGGAGATCATTTAGAGACTATCCTGATGACGTTGGTCCATCAAGGTTTGTATAAATCTTATATCTGCTTTCTACATTTTTAAAGCATACATGGCATGCATATTTTACCATGTATGATTTTACATTTTTTTCTGATGTTTGCTATATTGTTGGTGCATGCTTTTATGTCTTTGCCTACCAGGTGTTAGCTTAAATGAACGGTGAGACTTACACCTATGACACACCAAAAGTCTTTTTAGGCACTATTGTCCCTGAGTGTTATGTTAGCCATGTTTGTAGACATTCCCTAAGTGTAATTGTGGATGCATGTTTAAGAGACTTACTAGTATAACAAACCAAAGGTTGTAGATTCCTTAAGGAATCAAACTTCGTAATTTGTTTTGAAATGCATATATTCTGTTTTGTTGTTTTAAGAAAATGGCTGCTTGATTGTCAATAGAGACTAATTTTCATGGTTAGGTAATATGCAAATCAAAGTATGGAATTTGGTCCAGATTGAGGACACCAATATGTAAATCCAACTAAAAGCTTTTATGACAAGATGTTGTCAATTTAGGTGAAGTCTGGTTTAGGTAAAGAACTGGCAGGATATGGTGGTGGTAGAAAGTTAGCGAGTTGGGTGATAGAATAGCTGTGATGAAAATTGTTTAGGTAAGAACTTGCAGCTTATAATTCTATAAAGACTTGAGATATTAAAATAAAAGGTCAGTTGACATTTAAACCATACCAAATTATTTAGCAGACAAGCAGGTGCTTTTAAGTTGGAAATTTTCAACACTGCCAATTACGCAGTACGATAAAGAGCTACAAACCTTTACTTTATTGTTCTTCTGTTCATGGCATTTGTATATTCAATCAAAGTAAATGTGTGAAGTCTATAACTTATTTGTGATGCTTTTCAAAGTTGAAGCAAGAATATTACATATCAATAAACAACACCCCCCCTCTCTTTTAAAACAAAATAAATAAAATAAAAAACTAAATCTCAGAGTATTAAATGTGTATGCTACAGGTCGGAAGGCACATCAATGTCTGAACATCGTAGAAATCGAAGAAGGAGCATAAGTATTACTCCAGAAATCGGTGATGACATCGTCAGGTTAAAATTTACAAATTTATAGTTAGGAGCTTTTGTTGTTAAAGTAAACACTTTCTCATATAAGTATATAATTCATCGTGTTCCTTTTATCACTGTTTATGTAGAGTATGTAATACATAAATATGCTCAAAATAAGGAGAAAGATTATGATAGATATATCATTCAGTAGATAATATCAATATTCAAATTAGATTACCCCACAAAAATACACTTCATAACGCGTTGGAACCGTCTCATCAGATCCTAACCCGCCCCAAAAAACCTAAACCCCCCTCCACCCGCACCCCCAAAAACCTAAACCCCCCTCCAACCCCACCCCAAAAGCCTAAAACCACCACCCCCACCCCCATCCCCAAAAACCTAAACCCCCCCACCCCACCCCCCCCAAAAAAAAACCTAAACCCCCCACCCCCAGCCCCAAAAAAAAACCTAAACCCTAAAAGCTAAACCCTAAAAGCTAAACCCTAAGGCTAAAACCCTAATATCTAAACCTTAAAAGCTAAACCCTAAAAGCTAAGATGGTAGAGTTCGACGAGACGGTTCCAACGCCGCTAAAATGAGTTCAATCGGGGTTCGTTTGATATCGTTTCTTAAGGTTTTTGTTATTTCTTAGGTTTCTTAGCGAAAAACCACTTCTTATTTGAACCTCCCCCTGTGTATATATATATATATATATATATATATATATTAATATATATATATATAGGGGTAGGGATCAAATGAAAACCATAACATAGTGTTACATATACGTAACATATAGTGTTATATGTGTTACGTTTATGTAACAATTTCTCATTCTGTTTTCTGTTGTTACATAACGTAACACCGTATATGTAACACTCCTCATTCCCATATATATGTTCAACATATATGTAATGCATACTTAAATACCCTTTGAGTGCGCCTAGCGCCTTTGACTACCTAGATTTTATGATTTGTGATCCATGCAGTCGATACCACCGATATCTCGGTGATATCTCGGATATCGGTGGTTTCACCAAATATCGGTGGCGATAATATCGGCGATATTTACCGATATATCGCCGATATAGGGTTTGACATATCGGTCAAAATACCGAGATATCGGTCCAAATATCGGTCCAACTTGTTATCCCACTTTATCCTTCACTCGATCGGGCTTTTCTTTGATAATATTCAGTTAGAGTAGCTTGTTCATGATATGATAACATCCGGTTACATTAATCTTTATGTTAATATGGTATGTTAGTTGGTTTATGTTGATAAAATTCAGTTACATTAGTTGGTTTATGTTGATATGATAACATCAAGTTACATTAGTTGATTTATGCATGATATAAAAATTACCGATATCTCACCGCGAGAACCGATATCTCAGATATCGGTCCTTGACCGATAACCGATATTTTTTCACATTAACTGCATAGTTTGTGATCGCCTTTTGTAGAATAAAGATTGAAGAAACTACATGATATTTCTTTTTTCTACAATATGCAGGGCTGTACGGGCAATGAATGAAACATTAAAGCAGAATCGACTGATGAGAGAACAGGTGGAGACTAGGTTGCAGAATCCAGACCTCAAGAAATATGTATGTTTTTCTGTTTCTAAGTTGTGTTTCTCTTGTAGCTGGGGGTACATTATTCAAATCTGTATAATTGGTAATAATGTGATCTGATGGTTAGGAGCATGAGCATGATAGGACGTCTTTATATTCTTTAAAAAGGGATTCTCAAAAGGCAATGTCATTACCTACATCTCCTCATGAATTCAGGAATCCAAAAGCTTCTGGTGATACTATTTCAGATGAAACCATCTCAACGTGGAACAAAATTCTATATTCGCCCATGTTCCAAAATAAGTCTCTTCTTCCTTATCAAGAATGGAATATTGATTTTTCTGAACTTACTGTCAGCACTCGAGTTGGAATTGGTATATAGCGTTTCCTCTTTCCAAAATTCTTGATTCACCATGTTCCGAAATAGCAGTTAATCTTTCCAAAAGCTTTAGAAAAAGCTTGTGAAATCAGTTCAATGAAAACTTCAAGATTTTGTTTTTTATTTTACCAAATCATTTACTTTAGGTTTTTTGCATTAATTTGCTTCATTGTTTCCAGGATTTTTTGGGGAAGTTTTTCGTGGCATTTGGAATGGAACAGAGGTAGCAATAAAGGTTTTTCTTGAACAAGATCTCACAGCTGAGAACATGGAAGATTTCTGCAATGAAATATCCATTCTCAGGTATCTTTATTAGTGAAAGTTACATATTATTTTATACGATTCTGATCCCGTGTCCATCTTTCTTTTGGTTTTTGACAGTCGCCTTCGACATCCAAATGGTATGTCTTTTACCTTTTTATGCATATATATTTATATTTATTTATTTATATTTTAGATAGAAGGGTTGTATAAAAATCTCAAAATACTCCACCAAATAACGTTAACTTGTCTCTTTAACCATGAGAAGTTACAATTGTTTGTGTTAAAACAGGTGTTTAGATTTGCGTTTTGAAACTGATTATCTTATTATTGCATTCTGCTTCTGGGTCAATTAGTCAGTTTCATACCAGCTGCAACGCCACTGATTATTAGTGGGTATAGCATAACTACCTGTTTACCCGTTCATTTAACCTGAGTTGAATGACTTACACTCTCAATTATAAGGTCTCCTTTTTTTCACCAAAGTGTCTTTTCTGGTCATTTTTTTCTGTTAATTTCTCAAATAACAAGAAAATTTTAAGCACATGAACGTTTTAGTGCTTGATTATTACTTCAAACAGTAGAAGCACATCCAAACACCATCGTTTACAACCCTTTTTATTATAGCTGATTATCTGATTTGGATCGTCTGAATTCAGTCACTTTTAAATCACACATCTAAACACCACTCAAGATGTAAAATAATGATGTGTGCAATTAGTAACATAAAATTAATTAGAAAATCCTTGCACAGGTTTAGTTTTAAAAAGGGTAATCACCACTGGACTAAACTACACACGTATAAGCAAGTATAGCTATCGCAGCGCAATACAGTAATGGTAAGAACCGGATATCAATCCGTAGACACGATAGCTCCTGATACTGAATCCGTTATCAATATTTAATCTATGAAAAGAAGATTTGTTTGATGAACTAATGATTGAAAAGAAATGACTAACGAGTTTAGGAAGCTTAATGAATATCAGAGTTTAGAGATAACCGTTTAGACTCGACTCATCTAAGATGGAATGACAGACTGGATTGCTTTACTTGTGAAAATTGTTTAAAAGATTTGTAATTGTGATCAAAACAATGTGTGAAGTGCTAGAACGTATTAGAGCCTGTTAGGATTAATCCCACAAAACCAGGGAGATAGCGCTATAGACACACGCTAATACCCTAATCAAGTGAAGCAAGCTTATTACCAATTCCTGATGACTCGGGATTTCAGTACCAAATCTGGACATATAGGCTCCCTAGCGATTTACAACCCATGATCAGATTAATAAAGAAAACCCTAATTAGTTCCTAGACCCTTTTATTCAGATCTATTCCCTAAGTAGCTCACAAGTTTTGCCAGTTTTGCTAGTTTTATTACCAAATTGTCTATCACCGATTAAGGTGTCAAGCCTCAGGTTAATGGTCGACTATATAACCCAAAGATAGAATTAATGAGCGTAACATGCATAATTTCATAGAAAGATCAATCAACCCACACAACTCAGATCTAAAACCAATACTAACTTGCAATCATACACATCATAAGTTCATAACAATTCAAACTAAAATAATACAATCATACGCTATACAATCCAATCATCAAATCAGTCAAAGAGTCATCTTATCCAAACAGTTACAAGTGTTTAGCTAGACATTTCTATGTAAAACAAACACAACTCATAAACAAAGATGATCATAAAGTGGACATAAATTGAAATGATAAGCAAACTGAGCCGATTCACGCGCACACACGCAAACCGGAAGGCTTGGTCTTCGATTCCTTAATCCCCTCTGATCTGGATCCTTCCTTCTGCTCAAAATGGTCTTCTACAGCCTCCAAGTTGCGAACCCCAAACCCTAGGGCCGTAATGTCGTTTAAATAAGCTCCTTGCAGGGTTTCTGTTCCGGCCAACGTACGGGCTGTATGTTCATTTAATGGGCCGGCGTCTTCTAAGTCATCGTACTGCCCGTACCCTCACAAGTAAGTACGGGCTCTGCATGCGGGCCGTACACTAGGTGGCATACGGGCCGTAAGCTCTTTATCTTTTGACTTCTTTCTTTAAATCTTCTTCCAGCAGTTTCTATTCTCATGAAAATGCTTCTTTAGCATCATAACCCATTAATCACAAGAAAACTCAATTATGTATCCATTCTTATCAGATTTTCCATGAAAACAATCCAAAGTGTAAGGAAATATGCATGAAAAAGATGTGTAATTTGGGACACATCAAATAACATGCTTTTTTAAACACCAAATTCACATTTTCTTTTGTTGTTCAGGTTAATGGAAAATAGAATAATGAAAATAGGCCGAGTAAGCTATTCAAGTGTGTACAGCTTCGCAATGGCATGCTGCTAATTCAATTGAGAATTTATTTTTATTTCAGTTATATTGTTTCTTGGTGCCTGCACAAGGCCTCCACGCTTATCCATGGTTACTGAGTATATGGAGATGGGATCATTGTATTACTTGATCCATTTAAGCGGACAAAAGAAGAAACTCAGCTGGCGAAGAAGACTAAAGATGCTTCGTGATATATGCAGGTTGGTTAATTTCACACTAACATTACGTAACAACGTTCAACGATTTTATAAAAACAATTTATAAAAAAAAACCACTCGGCGCTTTTTTGATTTTTTTTTGCCAAAGGTTATAAAATTAGATATAGAATTTATCTATATATATATATATATATATATTTTTTTTAATTTTCATCAATTTTTAGTTGTTACATACGTTAATAGAGAGTTTTCATAGTTTTCTCAACTCGGGTTTTCTCCATATACTTACCATATATATATATATATATATATATATATATATATATATATAGGGCTAGGATCAAATGAGAACTCATAAATACTTGAGAACTCGCGAGAACTTATCAAAATATCAATTAAAACCATTACTTTTTGGTTGACTTTCTACACTAGCAGACTGTCTTCTTAAGATATTAGATTGCTGCCCAAATAATGGTTGATATAGAGATAGACATACAACATTAACATGGTTCATATGGTATTAGTTACTCTACATGTTTATTTAAATGGGTTTTTGCTGAAATTTAATTCATTCCGACATTAATTTCAGTCTTTTGAATTTTGATGGTCCTTTGAGAACATTCAAGTTGTTTACTTCTGTAGCTTTAGTAGTAAAATTGTTTTTGTGGGAGTTTAGACATAATTGTTCATTAAGATGCTGAAGCATGAAGCCTTTAATTTAGAAATGGTGATATTAACTGATTGTTGCTGCCCAAATAATGGTTGATATAGAGATTGTTAGTTGTATATATCTAGGCCCTTTTATTATCTGTTTAGTTAGTTAGCCCATGGGCCTGTTTCTAGGGTTTTCCCCCTATATATAGAGGTCCCCTTTTGTACTTGTAAATCATTCAGTAATATATCAGTTTTATACCTTTTACATGGTATCAGAGCTACGGCTCTCGGTACAAAACTGAATCCAGTCTCAAATCCGTTCTCCACTGTTCACCCCCGAGTACTGTTCATCGTTCCTGTCCCAGATCTGAAAAGCCGCCACCGGTACTGTTCACGCAAGCACTGTTCACGTCGTGGTACTGTTCACGCGATTACTGTTCACCGCCGAGTACTGTTCATCGTTCCAGTCCCAGATCTGAAAAGCCGCCACCGGTACTGTTCACGCAAGCACTGTTCACGTCGTGGTACTGTTCACGCGATTACTGTTCACCGCCGAGTACTGTTCATCGTTCCTGTCCCAGATCTGAAAAGCCGCCACCGATCTGTTGTGTACGGTTAGTTTTCTGACCCGTTTATTGTACCCGTTTATCAGTTCAATGGTAGACACAAAAACCCCTGAAAACCATGTTGCTCCTGGAATAATCAACTATGCCTCAGTTTTACGCATCCCCATGAAACTTGACTCTGCTAATTGGAGTTCATGGAGTCTCTTTGTTCAAAAGGGACTTGCAAGAGTTGATAAAGAAAACCATTTAACTGAGCCACCTCCTACTCCGAATACCCGGGAATGGCGTATTGATGATAGTGGGATACAAATGGCTCTTTGGAACGCTATGGAGCCACAAGTACTCACAATTGCCCAGAATTTCCCCACTGTCAAGAGCATGTGGGACCATCTGTCTTCATCCTTTTCATCAAAGGAATCCCTATCTCATGCATATTCTGTGGTTCAAGCATACAGTAGACTTGAGCAAGGTGACTCCCTTTACCGACTATTTTACCAGATTCTCGAAACTTCAAGATGAATTGCGTGCCATGTTTCCACCTACTACTGATTTGAAAGCTCAGGAGGAGCGTAATAACAAGATGGATGTCATGATGTTCATTGCGGGTATATCCCCTAAATATTCGAGTGCTCGACCTTTGCTGTTGAGCAACTCTACTGCTATCTCCTCTGTGGCATCCACATATCATCTGCTACGAGAAATGTATGGTCCGGACTCAGTCACTACCATCCACCTAGGTGACGCATCTGCTTTGCATACATCTACTGGTAGAGGTAGAGGTAGAGGTCGAGCCCCTTTCGTGTCTCAGCGAAAGGGAATTGGCCGAGGAAGCAATTTCGTTTGTCATTACTGTCACGAGGATGGACACACCAAGTATAACTGCCCGAACCGAGCCCCTGGCTCTAAGCCTCCCACTCGTCCTACGGCTCGAATAGCTACTGCTGAAGAGTTGTCTGATCAGACTACTAATCAACCTCCTACCTACACAGTAAGCGAGGAAGATTATGGTCGGCTACAGCAGTTATTGGCCTCTCACTCGATTGCTCCAGGTCCACGTGCTAACTCAGCCAATTCAGGTAATTTCTCTAACTGTGACTCATCTTGGATTATTGATTCAGGAGCTACTCATCATATGACTGGGAATCAAGGTATCCTCTCTAGCCTTCATACTATTTCTTACCCACCTGTTCGGCTCGCTGATGGATCTTCATGCCCAGTTCGTGGCATTGGTTCCCTCAGTAACCCGGAACACTTAAACCTTTCCTCTGTTTTGTTGGTTCCTAAATTTCCTACTAGTCTGTGTTCGGTGAGTCAAATTACAAAACAGAACAATTGCTCAGTAACATTTTACCCTTCTCATTGTATTTTTCAGGAACTGGGGACGAACCGGTTGATTGGCACCGGTTTTGAATCAAGAGGTCTCTATCGTCTGTCCTTATCGTCACCTCCAAAAGCAAACATATGTGATTCAAGTATCAGGGAGGTTCACTGCCAGCTTGGTCATCCCTCTGCAGCAGTTCTGAGGCAAATGAGACCGGATTTTCCTTCTTTTAATTTTCATTGTGAGTCGTGTCAGCTTGGTAAACACACCAGGCGTCCCTATCCCCCTAGAGTGTCTAATCGTGTCAGTACTTTGTTTGAACTTTTGCATTCGGATGTGTGGGGTCCTTGTCCCACAAAATCAACATTGGGTTTTTCGTATTTTGTTACCTTTATTGATGACTATTCTCGTGCCACTTGGGTTTATTTAATGAAATCACGTGCTGAAGTATTTTCAATTTTTAGTGAATTTCATGCGTATGTGCAAAATCAATTCAACACCTCAATTAAAACTTTACGCACTGATAATGCGAAAGAATATCTCTCAAAGGATTTTTCAGATTTTCTAAAAACCCATGGCATTATTCACGAGTCATCTTGCGTATACACACCTCAACAAAATGGCGTTTCTGAACGTAAGAATCGCCATTTGTTGGATGTCACTCGCACCATCATGCTTCACTCTCGAGTTCCTCATCGTTTTTGGGGGGATGCGGTCCTTACTGCTACTTATCTCATTAACCGTATGCCTTCACCAGTTATTCATGGCAAAACCCCATTCTCTATTCTTTTCCCAAACGACACCATGTTCCCCTTAGCACCCAAAATTTTCGGGTGTGTTGCATACGTTCATGATTACCGTCCAGGGGGCTCGAAACTAGGACCCCGAGCGCTTCGTTGTGTCTTTCTTGGCTACTCACGTGTTCAGAAGGGTTATCGTTGTTATAGTCCTTCTCTCCGCCAGTATTTTACCAGCGCTGATGTCACCTTTAATCAGGAGTGTCCCTTCTTTCCCGAGTCTCCCAATCCTACTTCTGATCCATTTCCTGAATCTGACATACCCGGGTCTCTCACCATTCGTCCTTTTCCTATGTCCAGCGCCTCTTCCGACCCTCCGGTCTCAGACATCACTGCTCCAGATCTTCATGCCTCAGGCTTGCCGAGCAACCCTCCACCCTTGATTTTCACATATGCCCGACGACATAAGGATAAGACATCAGAGACACCTGATTCACAACCGGACCATGCTCCTGGTACGTTCTCAGTTCCAACAGACACACCTGATCCTGATACATCTGATACTACCCATGTTACACCAGACACACCTGATCCTGATACATCTGATACTACCCCTATTACACCAGCCACACATGTTTATGACCCTCCTGGTGCACCCTTTCCTGATATACCAATTGCCTTTCGCAAAGAACCTCGACATCCCACCCGTTATCCTATTCAGGATTATGTTGCTTATTCCCACCTCTCACCTGAATCCCATGCCTATACCACTGCCATAGATTCCTACCCGATTCCCAAGAATGTGATGACAGCTCTTGCTCACCCAGGATGGAGACATGCCATGGAAGAAGAGATTGGGGCTCTCAGAGCTAATCATACATGGGATCTTGTTACGCTTCCTCCAGGTAAACATATTGTTGGCTGTCGGTGGGTTTTCACAGTTAAACTCCACCCCGATGGTTCTTTGCATCGTCTGAAAGCTCGTTTAGTTGCTAAGGGTTATTCGCAGGCGTATGGTATTGACTATGACGAGACTTTCTCCCCGGTTGCTAAAATGCCATCAGTACGCATTTCTATTGCTCTTGCTGCCATTAATCATTGGCCGCTCCATCAGCTTGACGTCAAGAACGCCTTTCTCAATGGTGTTCTTGAGGAGGAGGTTTATATGGAGCAACCACCTGGTTTTATTGTCAAGGAGGAGGCCTCTAAGGTGTGTAGACTCCGTCGGTCATTATATGGTCTTAAGCAGTCTCCTAGGGCATGGTTTGGTCGGTTCTCGAATGTTATGGGAGAATTTGGGATGGTACGTAGTGCTTATGATCACTCTGTATTCTTCAGGCACCACCTGGGTCGACGCATCATTGCAGTTGTGTATGTTGATGACATCATAATTACAGGGGATGATGAGATTGGGATTACCGAGCTCAAACAGTTTCTTCAGTCCCAGTTTCAGATTAGTGACCTTGGCCGACTTCGATACTTTCTTGGCATAGAGGTATCTCGTTCTCCACAAGGAATTCTTCTCTCTCAGCGGAAGTATGTCCTTGATATGCTGACTGAATGTGGCTTACTGGGTTGCAAGCCAGTTGATAGCCCAATGCTTCCTACGGGGAAGCTGCTTCCTGAGGACGGGAGTCCAATAAAGGATCCTGAACGTTACAGACGTTTGGTTGGTAAGCTTAATTACTTGACAGTTACACGACCCGACATTTCTTTCTCAGTGAGTGTCTTAAGTCAGTTCATGGCCACTCCATACACCGGACACTGGGATGCTGCCCTTCGCGTTTTGAGGTATCTCAAAGCCACACCTGGTTTAGGGATCTTGTATTCTGATCAGGGCCATTGTCGTGTAGGCGCCTTTACAGAAGAAGGAGATGGACGTGTGTCTGGGTTCTCAGATGCAGATTGGGCTGGTTGCCCTATCTCACGACGATCCACCACTGGATACTGTGTATTTGTTGGAGGTAATCTTGTGTCATGGAAAAGTAAGAAGCAACACACGGTATCTAGGTCAAGTGCCGAATCTGAATATAGAGCCATGGCTGATGTTACATCAGAGATGATATGGGTCAGGCGACTTCTTAAAGAACTCGGGGTTATCTCTAATGACTTGATGCGATTATACTGTGATAGTCAATCGGCTATACACATAGCCAAGAATCAAGTTTTTCATGAAAGAACGAAGCATATTGAAGTTGATTGTCATCTTATCAGAGATCGGATAGTTGGTACAAAAAAGGATCCTCCATCCATTCAACCAATTCATGTCAAGACAGATTCTCAGCTTGCAGACATTCTCACCAAACCGCTCCGGAAAGCTCAAATCGATTTTATTTGTAACAAGTTGGGCATGTTTAACATCTATGTTCCAACTTGAGGAGGAGTGTTAGTTGTATATATCTAGGCCCTTTTATTATCTGTTTAGTTAGTTAGCCCATGGGCCTGTTTCTAGGGTTTTCCCCCCTATATATAGAGGTCCCCTTTTGTACTTGTAAATCATTCAGTAATATATCAGTTTTATACCTTTTACAGAGATAGACATACAACATTAACATGGTTCATATGGTATTAGTTACTCTACATGTTTATTTAAATGGGTTTTTGCTGAAATTTAATTCATTCCGACATTAATTTCAGTCTTTTGAATTTTGATGGTCCTTTGAGAACATTCAAGTTGTTTACTTCTGTAGCTTTAGTAGTAAAATTGTTTTTGTGAGAGTTTAGACATAATTGTTCATTAAGATGCTGAAGCATGAAGCCTTTAATTTAGAAATGGTGATATAAACTGATTTTTTTTATCAGTCGATCTGGAACAGGTCAAAGGGGTTGAAAGTCACCAGAAATCTATTTTAATGAATACTACCTCCTATATATTTTTATTCAACGTTTAGGTTTTTATTGCAATAATATTGCTTTTTTAAATCAGTCGATCTGGAACAGGTCAAAGGGGTTGAAAGTCACCAGAAGTCTATTTTAATGCATACTACCTCCTATATATTTTTATTCAATGTTTAGGTTTTTATTGCAATAATATTGCTTTTTATCACACGTAATCCATTTAGTTTAGAAAAAAATGTACAAAAAGTGCTTGTTTGTCAACCGAACTTGACCTTGCCCATTTTGACCTGTTTCTACCTGAATCTGTATGACCTGACAAGATCTTCTATTGATTTTACTGTTTTGTATCTGATGAAATGATAAAGAGGGCTGATGTGCATCCACCGAATGAAGATAGCTCATCGTGATATAAAAAGTGCAAATTGCCTGGTGAATAAGCATTGGACAGTAAAGATATGTGATTTTGGGCTGTCAAGAATGATGACAGAATCTCCAATGAAAGATACCTCATCAGCAGGCACCCCTGAATGGATGGCTCCTGAACTTATCAGAAACGAACCTTTCACGGAAAAGTGTGATATTTTCAGCCTTGGAGTCATCATGTGGGAGTTATGCACTCTCAATCGACCATGGGAAGGTTTGCCACCTGAGCGGGTAAGTTGAACCTTTTTGTGGATATTTGTTAATTTAAGGAAGTTGATATTAGAGGGGTGGCGAAATGGTCAGGAAATGGGTCAAAACGGGTAATTTTGGGTATGGGTCAAAATGGGGTTTGTCCAGAGCACTTTTTGTCTGTTTTTATTTTTTTTTAAAGTAAAATGCGTGACCAATTTTTAAAATTTTTTCAATATTAATCTAAATGTTTGTATAAAATGATTTATATTAGAGATAAAGCATAACCCAATAAATGGGTTGAAACCGCCACTTCTTGAAGCTCTTGACCTCACTTGTTACCTTTTCAGAGTTTCCTTTTGTGGAAATAGAAGTTTGAAGTAGAAAAATATATTTATCTGATAGTTATTTTGGGTAATCATGAGAACCTTCAAGGGGCTTTCTCTGACAATTTTAGTGGCAGTAATTGTGGGCGTCTTTTGAAAGAAAATAAAATGTGTTTTCAATTTGGAAAGCAAAATTTGAAATTTTACTCCAGTCTTATGTATTCTCAAGGAAGTTTAATGTTCAATGATATGTTGTTTACTGTTTAGGTCGTATATTCTGTCGCCAATGAAGGTTCACGGTTGGACATTCCTGAAGGTCCCCTTGGGAGGCTAATTGCTGGTACTTTTTCTTCTTGAATGTTTCTATAGACTTGAATTTCCTGATGAGAAATTAATTTTTTTTAAGTTTACAACATTTGAGTCTATATATGGGATTACTCGTCAAACTGTTAAATTCAATCTTATGACTCAAACTAAATGCAGTCAGTAATAGTATAGGTCAGTTGGATGGGTTGGATGATTGTGGAGGTGACAAAATGGGTGGGTTCAGACGTTCAGTAATGTGTCAAAAAGGTTCATTTTTTATTTTGTGTCAAAACAGGTCGGATTGACCCACAAAAACTTTTTTTTTTGCATGTTTTTAGGACCTTTTCACAGACAACTAATATGCTAAGCAAGATTAATGAAACTCTATTGTTAGAATAATGATCTAAGTTTTAATAAAACATTTAGGAGGTTCTATGCATTAATAATACATTTTGAGTGATTTGTCTTTTTGACCTGTTTCCGTTCACCATTTGGGCGGTTTGAATTAAAACATAACCCAAATGTACTCATTCATAAGTAAATGGGTCAAAATTCGCAGCTTCATTGATGGATAAATTTTAGATTGGGCCAAAACAAGTTGGATTAGGGTGATTTTTTGTCTTTTTTGAGCATTTTGAATTAAAACATAACCCAAATGGACTCGTATACAAGCAAACAGGCCGAAATTGTAGCTTCTGGTTGTATTTGTTCTAACATCAATGTGTTGATGCTGATGGGGGCGTATTGACATTCTTGCAGATTGCTGGGCAGAACCACACGAGCGACCAAGTTGTGAGGACATTCTCACTCGTCTACTGGATTGCGATTACGCTCTTTCTTGATCAAATCAATATGGATTGAAGAGACTTATCATATATATATATATATATATATATATATATATATATATATATATATATATATATTATAAAACCGAAAAAAAAAGAAAAAAAAACATAGTAGAGGTTTTACAGAACTTTAATCGGCTCATGGAGAACTTTATTTTTGTATAGATCCAGTTATTTGGATCAAAACCACTGGTTACTGTTAGAATTTTGTCAATCACAGAACTCTTTCAAGGCTTGTTTATCATATTCTACCATCATGCAAGTTGTTGCACACATCTTTATACAAATACAGAGAAAACTAACATGCTATGTGAATGTCACAAATAGTCAAACTAGAGTATTGAACTAAGAATAGAGGTATTTGACATGTTGCAGGGGCTACCCTGACCACCAACACGGTGCACGGTGAGTTAACACCAATGTGGTAAAAAACGAGCGAAACACACACCTATGCCAGGCGAGGCTATTGCGCTGCACAAAGGTGTTTGCCTGTGTCTAGACACAATGATTGCCTTTGAGAGCCTTGTGTGTGCTCCGTGAGTAGCACCCGTGAGAGGCGCGGCGCCACACTCACAGGAACACCACTCTCTCCATCCGTGAGTGGGTCGTGACTGGCTTACGTATTAGTGGGGAGTGAGTGGCTCACGACTGAGTGGACTCACGATCGTGAGGCTCACTTGATTGACACATATTTGACTTCTCACTCACACTCAATAGAACACCACACTCTTCATATGAGCGATGAGTGAGAGGTGATATGACATCTCACAATACTTATATTTGTGAGACTACACCGGGTGCTCTAATGACTTTACCCTTCAAAGCCAAACGAGATATTTAACATGGTTGGTGAACAATGTTGATGTTTTAAAATGTTATTTAAACGTAATAAAAGGTTAGTTAACTTTAAATTTTGAAATGGTTTATTGTTGGATTATTAGTTTTTATATTTTATTTTAATTATCGATGTATATAATATACTTTTTATTGTTTTCTAATAGTGACCAACTAGATCAACACTTTTTCAGTCTTGTTTTTTCTTAAATAAATACATAAAATGTTAATTATAATTTAAAGTATTTTGATAAATGTTTATTTAGGGAATGAACTTGAATCGAATTTTCCAATTGAACCAGACCATTAATTAACCTATAACATGGTTGTGATAGGTGAGTATTTGGTTAAATATTTAACAAATACAATATCATTGCTATCCTTAACATCAAACATACATTAAACTTGTTAAATCAGACTTGACATCTTATTTCTTCACATATCTTATTCCAGAGGGAATCAGAATCATTATCATTTCAGTCATGAATATGACGCCTATTCAACGCATCTTCAAACCGGCTACACGAATCCGCCCTCATCTCAGTACTCATATCGTTCTCGGGTGCAGGATAATAATCTTCTCTAAGCTGAACATCTCTCAGATTCGGAATCCTCAACAGAAACATCAAAAAGTGCTCATGCGCCGTACCATGGATGAACAGTTTCCTCAACATCAAACACTCTTGCAGCAACCCGGCTGCAGGCAATGACAAACTCCTCTGGTTCACATCTCTATCTTGCGGTGGCCAGTAATCCACTTCATCCAGACTCAAATCCCCAATCCCATACAAATAAAACCGTTCCCATAAACTCAGATCCATCTGACCCGATGGTGCAGTGTGTGCGTACCCAATCACCTCACCACAATCTAGTTTCATCTTTGATAGTTTCGGGTACAGTCCTAAACATCTCAACCCGAATTCCCTTTCTGCAGGTTTTGATAAGTGTCTGCAATCGCCTTCCACTTTGATGCAGATTTCTTCAAGATTGGGGCAATCTTCCAGCCCGGATGACAACAATGGTGTCAAAAGCTCACCAACCGAAAACCAAAGGGATAGATGCTCCAGTTTCTCCCAGGTTTTCTCCTCAAACCCGTTGCTCAAATCGTTTAGATCAAAATCAAGTTTTTGTTTCTTCCTCTTGTTACCTAATTCATAGTCGAAATCGTATTCAAAATTATCCAACTGTTCAAGATTATCCCACAAGCAATCGATGTGAAGTTTCTGAATCCGATTCTGGATCGGCTCCAATGCTTTCAGAGATGATCTTGCACCCAAATTCTTGCAACACGAAATCTTCACTTGGGTTAGTGTTCGACTTAATAAACAAACAAAAGTGCGCATTCCCCGAACGGTGATGTTCTTGCATCCTTGAATTTCAAACTTTGACAGGTTTGAACACCCTCTCGCGATTGCGATCAAACCCATATCAGTCAAGTCCGCTACGTTTCTAATCGATAACGATTCAAGCCGGTGACACAAAGCTAACCCATCTAATTTAGACTCAACCGGGATTGAAATCCCATGGAAGTTACCAAGCTTCAAACACTTCAACTTAGGGCATTTGGAGTTCAAAACCTCGAAAGCAGGACCACTGTTCCTGATGTTACTGCACACATCAAACGTGAGCTCTTCTAGTAAAGGCAGCCCTGAAAACACCTCAATCAGTGTGGCGACTGTGATACTCGCATCATCTGGAGTAAAATCCTGTGATTCCGGATCAGATCTAGCGTTCTGCAAAGCCAATGGATCCGCAAGATGAAGTAGAGATAGTTTGGGGCAATTGACTACGATCGAAGCTAGGGTTTCGTCTCCAACGAATCCGATATACCTCGGATCGAACATACAAGCTATCAACAATTTCTTCAAATTAGGACACGCTTTAGTGATTTCCTCCAGTTCTTGAGCCTTGAATCCTTCCGGAAACGACGGATTAAGAAGATTGAGAAACGTGAGCTTTGTAGCAATTTTCGGATGACTTTTTAGGGCTGGAGGAATATCATCAGTCCAACAGTAGAAACGGGACAGATCTAGAGAGTTGATCTCTCCGCAGTTCTCGAGAATAGGAAGTATATCTGCGCCGGGAGGTAGCTGCGGCGGCCGTTGGTGCCACCGGACTAGCTTGATCTGACGGAGCGTCGGCCATTGAGGAGCTAAAACCTGAATAGCTGTAGGGTTTCGTGAGTAGATGATGAGTGATTGAACCTGAGGGAATGATTGGCGGAGGAGTTGAGCGAAAAGCGCGGGATCGGCGGCGGTGGAGGAGAGGAGAGGGTGGCCCCAGGGAGAAAGGAGAGAGAGGTCGAGGTGAGTGACGGATCGGAAGCAGGAAGGTAGCATGAAGAGGTCGCGGGCGTTGCCGCGGAGGGTGAGGGAGGTGCGGGTGGATCGGTCGACGCATAGCCATTTCTTGGAGACTAAGGAAGCGGCGTTGCGAGAACGGACGTCGGAGATGGCGGCGATTATGTTGAAGAGGATGACGTCCGGCAAGTCGTTGATGGTGGTGGAAATGGAAGCAGACATTTTTAGGTATTATTGCTCATTATTCAGACAGAGTGGATAGGGATGAGAAGATAATATCGGATAGGATAATGAGGTTAAAGACAAAGAATAGGAGGAATTTAGTGCTACTTAGCTCATCCGTACCGCCCTAACGTCGTGAAGGGGGCGTAGATTTTTTACAGAAGACTCAAACCAATAGAAAAAAATGAATTTGGTTTATTAATATAATAATATTAATATTTAATTAAATTCAATAAGTTTTGTATCAACTGGTTTAGGAGTAGACATCTTTATTACCTTTCAATGTGAAGGTCATGGGTTCGTATCTCACTTGATGTAAAATATTATCAAGTGGGCAAGGGGTTTTACCACAGTGGGCCTTCAGGTGGTGGGTTTTCCTTGGAATGGTGGGCGGTCCGGGTCACCAGCGCTGTCTGCGTTCGCGGACATGGGTGGCCTTTTGCCATTGGGCTTTACCCGGTGACCAGGCATATATTATTTGTTGACTGTTAAAAAACACTAATATTTAATTAAAATTATATAAATAAAAATTACTAAAAAATTAATCTTCAGACCACTCATTTTTACATGTATATACCCTTCTCATTTAAAAATTACGAAAATTCTAAGTAGTATTTTTCACATACCCCATCATCTTATATTTTATAATATTATTTTGCTTTGTTGCTTTTTATATTTATATGCCACTATTTGAATACGTTTTCTAAAAATATATATTTTTGGGTCGGGTACTCGGGTTGGTACAGGGCCGAATAAGAAATTTTTTAGGCTAAAATGATTCATATTTTGGGTAGGATCGAATCCGTTTTTTTTATATTAACACTATTATAAACTTATTTCTTTCTTCAAATTCATTTTCCCATAAATAATATTTAGAGTTGCTTACATATATTATTTTCTGAATTAAAATTCTTTCTTTTAGAAATTTAAAATACGTAAGTATTGTTGGACCTATATGCTCAAGACACAATCGTTAGAGTCGGAGCTGACCATGGCAGGGTAGGCGACCGCCCAGGGCCCAAAATTTTTAAAATTATATATATATATAATTTTTTTTAATCCATTTAGATAAATTTGGTTTTGGCAGCCCATAAAGAAAGGAACAACAAGAAGAAAAAATGATGGCCCATAAGAAAAATTGTGTAATCGCCATGAATTAAAAGGGAGGCTCACGAGAGGGGAATTAGACGGCAATTTTAGGAGTGCCTAGGACACGGTATTCATTATTCGAGAGAGGCAAACGGAATTGCAAGTTTATCTTTATATATTCATCGACATATTATCTTTATATATTCATTACTATTTTGATGACATATCTGCTACTCCCTCTCTCTTGGAAACAAATATTGGAGAAAGAAGAACTCGAGAATTGCAAGTTTATTAGGGATATTGCAACTATTAGGGTATGTTTTTCTTTACTAAAACCTATAGATTTTTTTACACTATTAGTGTTGTTGTGCTTGATTAGAATATTAGGTATTCAAATTTAGATATGTTTTTCTTAAGCGGGAGCTCTAGATAAGTTTATTCATAAACAACATGTTGAATAGCATGTTAGTATCAATTGTTATCTGGTATCCCGAGATATGATCTGAGAGCTTTAGCAAAGCTACCTCTACAAAACCAAGGAAATGTAGGGATAGCTAGAGACTTTGAAACTTTCCTACGGAACCAAACCTTTAATGATTTCAGATCAATGACCACTGCCAAGCCAAGGAGAGTTCTATCCAAGACCAAGATTCACCCTCAAACTCAAAAGCCTTGGGTAAGTTTGAGGTAATATCGGCAACAACTGTCAAATCCATTCAATTGCCAAGGTCTGTACCTGTTCAGCTCCAAAAATTCAGAAGGTGGTTCTACAACTCATCCATTAGTAATGCAGTGATTGAATGGAAGGAAAAGAGGACATTTTCATTTTTGAGCCCATGGAACTACTAAAATTTCAACCTGAAGATCTGAAGGTTCTGTTCAACCACCCTATCCAGATTTTCAAAGATGATGAGGAGGTTGATGCCAAAGCATACCAACGGGTTGTCTCTCTGAATGTGAAACCTTTCGTTCTAAGATCTGAAGATGCACCTGCTGCATGAAGACCTTGAAGACATTGATGCAATAGCTTAGGGGGAGATTGTAGGGTTATGTATTTTGTAAGCTATGTCATCAACGTAACACTGAACAAATGTCATTCTTGTTTGTTATTTTTGTTTGTTAAGTAGTTTCCATTTGATGTAATTTTCTGTTTTATTTAGCTAAGGCTGGGCCATCGAAACTACCTAGTTTCGGTTGAGTTTGTTCAATCGAAACTAGTATTTTCGATAGATAGGTAGTTTCGACAGGAGGTTCATGCATGTTGTAAATGCTCAACCGAAACTAGTTGTTTCGGTGAACATACTTTCGATGCCTGTCAGCTGCCTATAAATAGCCCTGTTAGAGAATGTTTAGGGTGTGAGTGACGACTGTAACCCTGTATTCTATATTTCACAAATTTTCCTTGAATCAATACAAGCTTTGAGTTTATTCATTGTGTTCTTGCAATTTCATATCATTGTGTTCTTGCAATTTCATATCATTGTGTATTGTCATTCAAGAGTGGTTAGCCTGTTATCTTCACCATCATACTATTTTTGCCTTTGTTTCACCACCATACACACCTATTCCGGAGGTTTGTGTGTGTAATAGATATGTTTGTGTGATTATGTCTAGAATCAGGACCTACAATTGGTATCAGAGCTTCATGCTCTTGATTTCTGAGTATTATCAGGTTGTTAGTGATCGATTTTAGGTGCATTTTAGTCTCCGATTGAAGTTTTTCTGATTCTGAAGTTCTATGCACTGTTCCATTGAGTTTCGGGTACCGTTTCATCTTTTTCGGGTTTATTTGTTCGAGATTCTCGGTTTGAAGATTGGATTCGTGATCAGAAACCTTTTTAGAATATTTTCACTGGATTGGATTTCCTTTTTCATTACTTTGATTTTTGGAGCTGTTCACCCATGGAGTTTTTCTGAAGCTTGAGGAAGATGGTATCGAAACTACGGGGGACATATTCTGTTTTCAGTTGTTCATCGAAACTATTGGTCTATACTTGTTGTCTGAGAAAAGGTATCATCGAAACTAGTGTTTTTGTCTTATCTCTATCGAACCTAACCTTTGTAGTATTTCAACCGAAACTAGTTCAATCGAAACTTGTAGTTTCAGTTGGTTTTTATCTTCATCGAAACTAGTTGTTTCGGGCTTTTATTATCTATCGAAACTAGGAGTTTCGGGCAGTCTGTTTTCTATCGAAACTTGTTCTTCTGTCGAAACTAGTAGTTTCGATCAGTGTTTTTGTCAACCGAAACTAGATTCTGTTCAAGAAATTTTTCTGAGAAATGGCATCTTCAAGTAACAATGAGTATGCTAGAGGGAACAAACCACCTGTCTTGGTGTCCACTAGAGACTTTGATGATTGGACCAAAAAGATGAAGAATTTCTTTCAGTTCCATGACCACACTCTTCTGCAGTCAATCATTTAAGCCAGTTACTACTACTACTGCAGATGTTCAGCGTCCTAAGACTGTTTCTGAATATGATGAGAAGGATATTGTATTAATTGCCAGAGACAACAAAGCTTATGGATCTATTGCTATGGCTCTTCCTATGGATGTGTTCAACATATTTATTGAGTATACCACCGCCAAGGATCTTTGGGTGGCTTTATGTACTAGATATGAAGGAAGTGCTGAGGTAAGGGAAAGCAAGAGAGATTTGATCAAGAAGCAATATGAGATGTTTAGCAGTGTTCTTGGAGAACCTATGTCTGAATTAATCAATTGGTTCTCAAGTATTGTGTCACACCCCCAACCACGACAGTAGCTACCGCGGGGCATGACGGTCATGGAAATCATTGTCACTGATTACATCGAACGACCACTAAGTGGTTTGAAAATCATACGTAGTAAATCATTTCAAAATACATAACTGTTTTACAATTTTTAGTGCGGAAGCAAATGTGGAAGTAATAATAGTTTCAAAATACGACATTTGGTAATGCTAAATGTCCAAAAGTAATTGTGTCCCTAAGTGGCAATGCGACTCCATGCAAGTATGCAGCTAACTTCCAAGCAATATCAATTATCTGAGAATACATGCGTAAAACGGGTCAACAAATAATGTTGGTGAGTTCACAGGTTTTAATTGTAAAAGTAAATCGTTGTAATGGACCACAAGACTTTCTATGATTTGATTGTTGTACAGACAATGCTACAATATTACCATAAGCACACCGAAACCGAAGCTAGACTGTAACTGTAAATGTAACTGTAATCCCATGCCCCTACCCATGCCTACCGAATACATGGGGGGTGTTTAGGCTAATGATGCACCCGTTTTGACCTACAATCAAAGTTAGCGCGACTAACTCGGGTGGGGGTTGTCAAACCCGATAGTACTATCCATAATTACCACGCTTTGTGAAAGAACTAACGGTCCAGTTGTGAGGGGACTTAGTACGGTAAGTAAACCATTTATGTAATATGTGAAATCATATAAAGGTAATTGTGTCCAACGAAAATGTAAGTATGCATGTAATCTCCCCCAAAAGGAAAATATGTAAAAAGGGGCCGTGAGACTCACCTGAAGCGTGAGTACTAGAAACGTGCAAGTAGCAAAAGTCCGAGAGTAAACCGACCTATGCGTGCCCTAGAATATATAAGACACCTTAAAGTCTAAGTAATGATTCTTCATGCAAGTTGGTCATGTAACAGTTTCACCCAACTCGTTATGTTATGTGTGTAAGTTTTGGTTTAAAATGTTTTGACACGACGACCCGTTGGTGATATGTATTTGTTATCCGAAAATATATATTTACATAAAATAAATATAAATTATAAATTCGATCATGTATATGTCTATAAGTAATTTGGTAACAACTTAGAGTTTGGTTTTTAATGTAAGGTTTGACCCGACCCGAGTCGTAACTCGTTACGAACAGTAAATAAATATATCATCTATATTTATTTAAAATAACGTTTTCGAAGCACGTCGTGATTTTATGTAAAAAAAATAGTATTTATATTATTTCTACAAAATATAACTTTGAGAATTATTAGTCTTAAAATAATGTCAGTTTTCGTTTTACGACTAAAGTATATATATATATATTTATAAAGTTATATATTTTAGAATATAGTCTCGGACATTTTAAATAGTTACATTTACCAAATATTAATACCTAAAATTTATATGATTCAAACTCCATAACTAGACCCAAGTAATACTAATTTTACAACTAGTAATAATATATATCCATAATTTGTGATAAGTTTACCCAAAATACCAATAACTTGAAAAGAAACAATATAGATATTTTAACACATGCTAAGGTCTCCAACTTAAACATTTATTTTAGTGCAAGAACCAATATTAAGTTATTATCAATATTTTTATACTAAAGTAAGGTTTATGTAGTTTTTAGTTTATAGAAAACTCCATATTTTACAAATATGGATTTTTGGTTGGTGAAAGTTGGTACATAACAACTTGTAGGTAAAGAAATATAAAACAAGAGTAAAAATATAAATAAGTAGGAGGGTTTTCTCACTAGAAGCAAGCAAGGAAGAAGGAGGAGTAAAGATGATGATCTTGAAGCTTGTAACTTGACTTGGTGTTGGATGTAAAAACCGGGAACAACAAGTAGCACCAAAGGAAGATCAAAACCAACTTCTTTGTGAGTGTTTTAGGAGTATGAATTGTTTTCCATACAAGGGTTATTTATAGTAGTGTTGTGGTATGGCTTTTATCTTTGGAAATGATTAAGAGTATGGTATCCTTGAATTGAAATGGGGGGCCTATGTCCTTTACCGTCGTAAACAAAAAGGAAAGAAAGGATGATGGGTGATTGTACGATTTGTTGCTCTAGCTTGCTGCTGTAGAGAAAGAGTTTTCAAAATGGTGTAAAGGGATAGTACCCTTACTGCCTTGAACGAAGAAAACGAAAAAGGTGAGTATGGGTTTTTAAATCAAAATTTGGAGATTTGAAAATGTGTACAGGGGTCCCCCCCCCTTAGCCGTAATTCGGTAAAGGAAAAGTATGGATTGTAGTATGGGTTTTGTACTAAGTATTTTATGGTTGACTACTTGTGTGGGGGCCCATTTTGTTCGTGAAAATGAAGTAGAAAATATGGATTTGGTAGTAACATATATTATATTAGTAATATACGGGTATTATGGTGGTAACGGATATAAGTTACACGCGATAAAAATCATACTTTTTATTATAGTCGAGTTTAATAAAATCATACATTATATATATGTTTAGTGATCTACTAACATTTGAACATATGTTTAGTAATTTAATATAGTGAAATAGTGAGTTAAAATAAAGTATGTCGGCGAAAAGGTAGAGATGCGCGTCGAAATACCCAGTTGAAACAAATAAATGCACACATATATTTAGGTTATAAAATAGAGTTGTAACACTTTGAAATATTTATTAAAACATAGTATTAATTTTCACTAACGTTCATGTGTGCCGGTTATGCTGCGTGTGACCCGGTTATGAATGGACTTTGCTATGTATTAAACGTCCTTAATTAACCATAATTAAGTCTAACACGTATATGATGTATGCAATTTATGACTGATACAAGGACACGTATTGACCTGAAATTGCCGGTTGTCACATACTCCCCATGTTAAAAAGAATTTCGTCCCGAAATTCAGCTGGTGTCATCCGTGACTCGTCTAGTTTCGAACAACTGTGGATATTTGTGCTTCATCTGGTCCTCGAGTTCCCAAGTAAACTCTGGTCCTCGCCTTGAGTTCCATCGAACTTTTACAATGGGAATGCGACTCTGTTTCAAGCTCTTGACATCCCGGTCCATAATCTCCACGGGTTCTTCGACGAAATGAAGTTGATCGTCGATCTGTATCTCCTCGAGTGGTATAATTTGCGTCTCATCTGATAAACACTTCTTCAGATTTGACACGTGAAAAGTGTCATGAACACCACTGAGTTCTTGTGGCAGTTTAAGCTTTTAAGCTACGGGACCAATCCTTGCTAGGATTTCGAACGGCCCGATGTATCTTGGGTTTAGTTTACCACGTTTGCCGAAGCGAATAACTCCTTTCCAGGGTGAGACTTTCAGTAAAACCTTATCTCCAACCTGGAATTCCAACGGTTTGCGTCTTATGTCAGCATAACTCTTCTGACGATCACGCGCGGCTTTCAGTCTATTTTGAATTTGAACAATCTTCTCTGTTGTCTTGTGAATGATTTCTGGACCAGTAAGTTGACTATCTCCAACTTCAGTCCAACATAACGGTGATCGGCACTTTCTTCCATATAGTGCCTCAAATGGTGCGGCTTTAATGCTAGTGTGATAACTATTATTGTAGGAAAACTCAGCCAGCGGTAGATGAGTATCCCATTTGTTCCCGAAATCAATCGCACAAGCTCTAAGCATGTCCTCCAATGTCTGAATAGTCCTTTCACTTTGACCATCAGTTTGGGGGTGATACGCGGTACCCATGTCCAATCGCGTACCCAATGCTTTTTGTAGAGATTGCCAGAACCTAGAGGTGAATCGACTATCTCGATCTGAAATGATGGAGATTGGCACTCCATGTCTCGAGACAACCTCTTTGAGATAAATTCTGGTTAATCTTTCCATCTTATTGGTTTCCTTAATCGGCAAGAAATGTGCAGACTTCGTCAATCGGTCGACAATAACCCAAATCGTGTCACAACCATTTGATGTCTTGGGTAATTTCGTGATGAAATCCATAGAGATCTGTTCCTATTTCCATTATGGAATCTCCGGTTGTTGTAGTAACCCTGACGGTTTCTGATATTCTACCTTGACTTTTGAACACGTCAAGCACTTACTAATGTAGGTGGTAATGTCAGCCTTTATGTTAGGCCACCAGTAAAGTTCCTTGAGATCTTGATACATTTTGTCAGAGCCTGGGTGAATCGAGTATCTGGACTTGTGTGCTTCGTCCATTACTAAATCCCTCAAGTTCCCAAAGCTTGGTACCCAAATCCGATTCATGAAGTAACGAGTTTCATCGGATTTGATCTCAAACTTCTTGTCTATACCCCGCAAGGACTCATTTTTTTGATTTTGCTCCTTGAGTGCCTCTAACTGAGCATCGCGAATTTGAGTGGTTAGACTCGTGTGAATCGTCATCCCCAACGCTCGCACTCGTAGAGTTTTGGTTCGTTCCTTTCTACTCAAGGCATCCGCCACGACGTTTGCCTTGCCGGGATGGTATCGAATCTCACAGTCGTAGTCGTTCAGTAATTCGACCCATCTGCGTTGCCTCATGTTTAACTCTTTCTGGTCAAAGATGTGCTGGAGACTTTTGTGATCGGTAAAGATAGTGCATTTAGTACCGTAAAGGTAATGTCTCCAAATCTTGAGTGCAAAAACTACAGCTCCCAATTCTTAGTCATGGGTGGTGTAGTTTTTCTCGTGCACCTTAAGCTGTCGGGATGCATAGGCAATAACCTTATCGTTTTGCATTAACACGGATCCAAAACCTTGGTGTGATGCGTCACAGTACACCACGAATCCATCTGTTCCTTCTGGAAGGGACAAAATCGGAGCACAACATAGTTTCTGTTTCAACAGCTGAAAAGCTGCTTCTTGCTTATCGCCCCAATCAAACTTTTTGTCTTTCTGGGTTAAGGTCGTCATTGGCTGGGCTATCCTAGAGAAATTTTCGATAAACCGTCTGTAGTAGCCTGCCAGACCTAGGAATTGTCGCACCTCGGTCGAAGTCTTTGGTGCTTCCCAATTCTTTATCGCATCAATCTTGGATGGGTCAACATGTATACCATTCTTGTTGACCACATGCCCGAGAAACTGCACTTCTCGAATCCAAAAATCGCATTTCGAGAATTTAGCGTACAACTTCTCGTTCTTGAGTAAGTCCAAGATTAGTCTCAAATGCTGCTCATGTTCTTTTTGAGTTCGAGAGTAAATCAAGATGTCATCGATGAAGACAATCACAAATTTATCCAAGTAGGGCTTGCACACTCTATTCATGAGGTCCATGAATACAGCTGGTGCATTGGTTAGTCCAAACGGCATGACCATGAACTCGTAGTGACTATAACGAGTTCGAAATGCGGTCTTAGGAACATCTTCTTCTTGGATCCGTAACTGATGATATCCTGAACGTAAGTCGATCTTTGAGTAATAACTGGATCCCTGAAGTTGGTCGAATAAGTCATCGATCCTCAGGAGGGGGTATCGGTTCTTAATAGTGAGCTTGTTTAACTCCCGGTAATCGATGCACATCCGGAAAGATCCATCCTTTTTCTTGACAAACAAGACCGGGGCTCCCCATGGTGAGAAACTTGGTCTTATGAAACCCTTGTCTAGCAGCTCCTGTAGTTGGTTAGACAATTCTTGCATTTCCGACGGCGCAAGTCGGTACGGTGATCGCGCTACCGGTGCAGCTCCGGGCACCAGATCAATTCGAAACTCGACTTGCCTCGACAGTGGAAGTCCGGGCAAATCTTCGGGAAAGACTTCGGGATAGTCTCGATCGATCGGTATATCCTTGATTTTCTTTTCCTCCGTCTTCTTCTCCGTTACGTGTGCTAATATTGCATGATACCCCTTTCGTAAGTACTTCCGGGCCTTCATACATGTTATGACTCTTAGCGTAGAGTCGCTCCTCTCACCTTGAATCGACAGAGATTCTCCATTTGGAAGAGGAATGCGAATGGTCTTTTCGCGGCAAACGATCTCTGCTTGATTCTTCGATAACCAATCCATCCCGATAACGATATCAAAACTTCTAAGCGTTACGGGTAGAAAATCTATGTCGAAAGAGTGATCCGCCAAATTCAAAGTACATCCTTGCAACATCTCATCGGTTTCGATTAATTTACCATCGGCTAATTCTATTGTGTACTTACAGGTTAATGCGGTTGGTTTAGTGCCGAGTAATGAACTAAATTCGTTAGACATGAAACTCTTATCAGCACCAGTATCGAACAAAATAGAAGCATAGTGATCGTTAACGAGAAACGTACCCGTGACAATGTTCGGGTCCTGACGGGCTTCTCTGGCTCCAATGGCAAATGCCCGGCCGCGTGCGTTGTTTCCACTAGTTTGCCTAAATTTTGGGCAGTCTTTTCGGAAGTGCCCAGTATTGCCACATTCAAAACATCCGCGATTGGTTCCCGTGTTGGTGGTAAGGTCGGCCATTCGGCAATTTTTGGTTGCATGGCCAAAACGCTTACACTTTTGGCACTTGGAATCTTCACATGTACCCTGATGATGGAAACCACACTTGTTACACTTGGGTAGGTTTCCGACATACCCACCTCTTGGCTTCTTCTCAGTTGGGCCTGCAGCAAAGGCCTTAACCGTTTCTTGTTTCTTCTGAACAAGAGGCACATAAGTCTTGCCATGATTGTTATCCCATTTCCTCTTGTTATCATAGCTCTTCTCTACCGCAGCCTTCTTCACAAGCACACCCTGGCGTACCGCTTGATCTGTCAAGTCATGAGCTATTCTAACTGCATCCGAAATGGTGGCTGGCTTGGAAGAAGTCACCATGCTCTGAATTTGGGGTGCGAGGCCCCAAATATACCTTTCAATTCGCTTGTATTCAGGGGTGACCACATGTGGGCATAAGCGAGCAAGATCATGGAAATGAGTGGTATAGTTTGCCACATCAGGTCCATTCATGGTGTGATTCCAGAACTCAACTTCCAACTTCTGCAGTTCGTTACGTGGGCAATATTCGTCAGTAAGCATTTTCTTTAGTTCATCCCATGGGATTTGGTAAGCAACATCAATCCCAATAGTCTGGGCATGAGTATTCCACCAGGAGAGTGCTTGGCCCTCAAAAGTACACGTGGCATACTTGGTCTTGTTTTCTTCAACACAGTTACTAATACGCTGGACAGATTCCATCTTTTCAATCCAGCACATTAGTCCCACAGCTCCTTCGTTACCGCGAAAGTTAAGCGGTTTGCAGTTCAGGAAATCTTTGTAAGAGCAGCCTCTTACAGGTTCCTCGGTTCCTGTATTGCAACAGTTGTTACGTTATTAGTCACGTAATCATAATTTGTGACCCTTACGATCACAATCAGTCAAACTATCCTTTTTACCTCCGTTGGACTCTCGGTCACCACCAGACCCACTGGGTCTTCCAGCATCGTACTGTGCGATCGCATCGGCCACACGCTGCGCCACTAGCTGCTCGATTGCCTCTGAGCTCATGGGTGTTGTTGTGTCGGTGGTTCGATGGTCGGTACGTCTAGGTCCTCTCTTTGGTTCCATGGTTTTCTTCTAGTCATAGACGATAAAAGAAATAAGACAATACATAAATAATTGTCAACACATGAACAGGAAATGTAAACAACCATACAATCACAACAACAATCACAATAATAATCATAATGATAACCACAACAGTAATCACGATCATCACACACAGATAGCCCATAAGATAGAGCACATAATCAAACGGAAATACTTGATACATAGTTCACAAAAGAAACAAAATGGGCGAGGGTACAAAACCTCCCCATTACAAGTTTTCCTACTATGCCTACACTAAGTGAGCACAACCCGCTCACATAGGTCTATCTACGCCAATGTGCCACTGCGCTAGTCTGCATCACGGTAGCAGCAACCATGATGCAAATAGTGGCAAGCGCGGCAGCAGACGTGGCACGCTCCTCGGCTGCCACTACTCGCTGCTCTAAGGCAGCAACTCTCCTCTCTGCAGCTGCCCTCTGCTGCTCCTCTACTGATAGTCTTATCTCCTGATCGATCATCCTATCCTCCAGGTGAGTGAATCGCTGATCCAGAAGGCCAATGGCCATGATCTCTACATACTGTACCTCAGCTACCTGCTCCAGTCATCCTGTCACAGTCTGAATCCTCTCGTCCTCCTGGAGAGCTCTGATCTTGCCCTGCAGGTTTTGCATATCGTGCTCGTGTCGCATGCCACGAGAAACAAGGATAGGTATAGTGTGCTCTACGGGCTCCTCATAGTACGACAGTGGTCGTGGTGTGGTGAAGGACTCGCCAATCTCATGGGTAGAAGGTATCCACTCCTCATATGCCTAATCTCCCAAGGTTTGGGTCATCCAACCGAAACTCTCGTCGTATCGGGGCCTCTTGGGCTCCCGATCAGTAGTAGTGCCTGTAGTCTCGGCTGGCCTCTTCGCTCCACCACTAGGGGTGTGAGCGATAGGGGTGGTGTGGGCGTCCATGGGAGCCTCCTCAGCTGCAGGTGCCTCAACAGTCTCATCTGAAGTGGAGTGTCCATAGAGTACCGTGTGTGGCACAGACTCCCCAGATCCGGTGTGATCACCCCCGGTGGCAGTCTCGCCTGTATCGCCCTCAACTGGGCTCTCTGGTATCTGCTCTGGGTCAGACTCATAGTCCTCCTCCGGGTCCTCATCAGTGTCAGGGATCTCCTCATCTGACACTGTAACCTCCTCCGTGGTGTCGCTGGACACCTCAACATGTAGTGGTGTGGCGGGTGGCGTCCCTGCTGGTGGCGGCGGCATAGCAGGTGGTGTCCCTGCTGGTGGCGGTGGTGGAAGTGGTATGGACGGGGTGTAGTCCTCATCAGATGCATACACGTGGATGGGGTCAGATGCTGACGACATACCTGCAACATGGCAATTTCGAATACTCCTAACGTGAGTTATGCAAGTGTATGTAATGTAATTGTAATGATGTGAGCCTACGGTTATAGTCCAAGTTCACTAAATGCAACCTGGTTCTCTATAACCAATGGCTCTGATACCAATCTGTCACACCCCCAACCACGGCGGTAGCTACCGCGGGGCATGACGGTCATTGAAATCATCATCACTGATTACATCGAACGACCACTAAGTGGTTTGAAAATCATACGTAGTAAATCATTTCAAAATACATAACTGTTTTACAATTTTTAGTGCGGAAGCAAATGTGGAAGCAATAATATTTTCAAAATACGACATTTGGTAATGCTAAATGTCCAAAAGTAATTGTGTCCCTAAGTGGCAATGCGACTCCATGCAAGTATGCAGCTAACTTCCAAGCAATATCAATTACCTGAGAATACATGCGTAAAACGGGTCAACAAATAATGTTGGTGAGTTCACAGGTTTTAATTGTAAAAATAAATCGTTGTAATGGACCACAAGACTTTCTATGATTTGATTGTTGTACAGACAATGCTACAATATTACCATAAGCACACCGAAACCGAAGCTAGACTGTAACTGTAAATGTAACTGTAATCCCATGCCCCTACCCATGCCTACCGAATACATGGGGGTGTTTAGGCTAATGATGCACCCGTTTTGACCTACAATCAAAGTTAGCGCGACTAACTCGGGTGGGGGTTGTCAAACCCGATAGTACTATCCATAATTACCACGCTTTGTGAAAGAACTAACGGTCCAGTTGTGAGGGGACTTAGTACGGTAAGTAAACCATTTATGTAATATGTGAAATCATATAAAGGTAATTGTGTCCAACGAAAATGTAAGTATGCATGTAATCTCCCCCAAAAGGAAAATATGTAAAAAGGGGCCGTGAGACTCACCTGAAGCGTGAGTACTAGAAACGTGCAAGTAGCAAAAGTCCGAGAGTAAACCGACCTATGCGTGCCCTAGAATATATAAGACACCTTAAAGTCTAAGTAATGATTCTTCATGCAAGTTGGTCATGTAACAGTTTCACCCAACTCGTTATGTTATGTGTGTAAGTTTTGGTTTAAAATGTTTTGACACGACGACCCGTTGGTGATATGTATTTGTTACCCGAAAATATATATTTACATAAAATAAATATAAATTATAAATTCGATCATGTATATGTCTATAAGTAATTTGGTAACAACTTAGAGTTTGGTTTTTAATGTAAGGTTTGACCCGACCCGAGTCGTAACTCGTTACGAACGGTAAATAAATATATCATCTATATTTATTTAAAATAACGTTTTCGAAGCACGTCGTGATTTTATGTAAAAAAATAGTATTTATATTATTTCTACAAAATATAACTTTGAGAATTATTAGTCTTAAAATAATGTCAGTTTTCGTTTTACGACTAAAGTATATATATATATTTATAAAGTTATATATTTTAGAATATAGTCTCGGACATTTTAAATAGTTACATTTACCAAATATTAATACCTAAAATTTATATGATTCAAACTCCATAACTAGACCCAAGTAATACTAATTTTACAACTAGTAATAATATACATCCATAATTTGTGATAAGTTTACCCAAAATACCAATAACTTGAAAAGAAACAATATAGATATTTTAACACATGCTAAGGTCTCCAACTTAAACATTTATTTTAGTGCAAGAACCAATATTAAGTTATTATCAATATTTTTATACTAAAGTAAGGTTTATGTAGTTTTTAGTTTATAGAAAGCTCCATATTTTACAAATATGGATTTTTGGTTGGTGAAAGTTGGTACATAACAACTTGTAGGTAAAGAAATATAAAACAAGAGTAAAAATATAAATAAGTAGGAGGGTTTTCTCACTAGAAGCAAGCAAGGAAGAAGGAGGAGTAAAGATGATGATCTTGAAGCTTGTAACTTGACTTGGTGTTGGATGTAAAAACCGTGAACAACAAGTAGCACCAAAGGAAGATCAAAACCAACTTCTTTGTGAGTGTTTTAGGAGTATGAATTGCTTTCCATACAAGGGTTATTTATAGTAGTGTTGTGGTATGGCTTTTATCTTTGGAAATGATTAAGAGTATGGTATCCTTGAATTGAAATGGGGGGCCTATGTCCTTCTTTACTGTCGTAAACAAAAAGGAAAGAAAGGAGGATGGGTGATTGTACGATTTGTTGCTCTAGCTTGCTGCTGTAGAGAAAGAGTTTTCAAAATGGTGTAAAGGGATAGTACCCTTACTGCCTTGAACGAAGAAAACGAAAAAGGTGAGTATGGGTTTTTAAATCAAAATTTGGAGATTTGAAAATGTGTACAGGGGTCCCCCCTCTTAGCCGTAATTCGGTAAAGGAAAAGTATGGATTGTAGTATGGGTTTTGTACTAAGTATTTTATGGTTGACTACTTGTGTGGGGGCCCATTTTGTTCGTGAAAATGAAGTAGAAAATATGGATTTGGTAGTAATATATATTAGATTAGTAATATACGGGTATTATGGTGGTAACGGATATAAGTTACACGCGATAAAAATCACACTTTTTATTATAGCCGAGTTTAATAAAATCATACGTTATATATATGTTTAGTGATCTACTAACATTTGAACATATGTTTAGTAATTTAATATAGTGAAATAGTGAGTTAAAATAAAGTATGTCGGGGAAAAGGTAGAGATGCGCGTCGAAATACCCAGTTGAAACAAATAAATGCACACATATATTTAGGTTATAAAATAGAGTTGTAACACTTTGAAATATTTATTAAAACATAATATTAATTTTCACTAACGTTCATGTGTGCCGGTTATGCTGCGTGTGACCCGGTTATGAATGGACTTTGCTATGTATTAAACGTCCTTAATTAACCATAATTAAGTCTAACACGTATATGATGTATGCAATTTATGACTGATACAAGGACACGTATTGACCTAAAATTGCCGGTTGTCATATATTGTGTCCAAGTTGAAGGTTTTGGGAACTAAGTATTCAACAGTTGAATTGAACAAGAAGTTGCTTGATTCACTGCATAAGGAATGGAATATGTACATGATTATGATTAAGAAAACTGATAAGCTAAGTGAGCTATCACAACAAGAACTCTACAACATCTTGGAATCTTATAAGTTGGAGATAAAGAAAGGTGCAGTTACTCTAACAAATCAGTCAGGGAATACCGCTTTTCTTGCTGGTCAAAGTTGTTCCACTCAGTCCAGCAAAACTACTATGGCATACTTTCAGACTAATGTTCCACCTTCTGCATCTGGGATCTAACCTTCCAGCTCCTCTACCGCACAGAAGCAGTCTCCCATGATCCCTGATGACTATCTGCCTATTATGACTGCCTTCATGTCATGATATGATGCATTGACTTCAAGAAACCTGACACCGGTCAGTTTCCAACCTGATGACTTGGTGCAGATCAATTCTGATGACTTGAAGAAGATGGACATTGACTGGTGCATGGCTATGCTGGCTTTGAGGACCAAGAGATTCATCAAAAGGACTGGAATGGATAGGTTCAGAATGGGAAAGACTTTGGGGTTTTACATCAAGAAAGTGAGATGCTACAACTGTGATCAGCTGGGTCATTTTGCTAGAAACTGCAAAGAGCCATCTTCTAAGGAGCATCAAGAAAAGAAGAACTCAAATGGGAAACAAGCTACAAACTCTCCAAAATCCATCGCAACTTCCAGCTCTACAGCTCTGGTCTGTCAAGCTGATGGGCATTATCACTAGGGAGATCAGGAAGGGGAAGCAGCTGACAAGGCTCTGATGGCTGACACTGAGGAAAAGGATATGTTTGTTTTTATCCAACCAGCTGAGAATCTCACTGTTGTTCCAGCCGAGGTAATGTCTAGACTTTTAAAGCTCAATCATGTTTAAATGAAATTCAAAAATATAGATTCATCAACCAGGCTTTTGTCGATGAACATGATTATATAAAAGTAATGTATGATTCTGTGGCTAAAAATGAGAAAATTTATTTAAAGAAAATTCGTAACATTTATGCTGAAAACCGATCTTTAATTGTGCAACTTACCGCTCAAAAGAATAATAAACAATTTTTAACTGAGAGACTTCAAAAGGCTGAAAAAGCAAATTTTCAAGTTGAAAACATGGGTATGGATCAGAAAATTTTGTTTGGAATCATTGATAAGCAAATTCATAAGAAAGTCACAGAAGGTATTGGATATAACACACATCCTCCGCCTTATTCCAAGTCAGGTAGATTTGCTGATACGTTAGCTCCTCATGTTCCCACACCTTTTGTTTGTACTTTATCTGCTAATGATTATTTTAAGACTTCAGATTCTGACAATTTTGCTTCTTGTGCAGAATCAGATTGTGTAAGTTCTGACGATGATTGTGATGAAAGTACTAGTAAGAGGAGTAATTTAAATGAACTTGAGTCGGATGAATGTAATAATATGTTCGTGTCAAAACCAGATATTTGTGAATATGTTGAAAACTTGTATTTTGATTTCGTGCCTTCCGAGCATGATTGTTTGAGGAATGACATTTGTAAGTTTAAAGATGCTTTACCTTTTGTTCCTAAGTCTGTAAATGCTATGAGTTGTCTTGACAATTTTAAAAGTGAAGGAATTGTTATGACTGATCTTACTCAAGAAAGAATGAGCAATCAGGAGTTTTTCAGATTAAAGAAAGATCAAACATTTGAAGAAAGAATTGAAGAAGAAAGAGTTGCTTCTAATTCTGATGCCTCAACATCACAATCATCTTCATCATCCTGTGATGACAATTATCAGGCTAAGCCGTCGTGTGATAAATCTTGTTTCAGTTGTGGAGAACCTGGTCATGTTTTCAAAAGTTGTAATTTGTCTACATATCAATTCAATGAAGAAAACGTGCCATCCTTTGTTTTAAATTCAAATGAATGTGACTCAAATGTTTTACTCAATCATAAAATTGTTTCTAAGTCAAAACATAGGAGAGATTTAAGGCGTAAAAGGATTAAAAATGCTAAGAATGGTTTGAGAAGAACAAGGAAAATTAAGAATAATGATCTTTTTGATGACCATACTTCATTAAAAGAGGATTCCGATTATGATTTCCGAGAAGTGTTTTGTGATGTTAAGAAATTCCAAGTTAGCAATGGCTTGGGTACCAAACTCTAATTGATTTGGTCTGTGTAGGGGCAATCGAGGAGGACTGGAGACAATATCTGGCATGTCGACAGTGGTTGCTCAAGGCACATGACCGACCAGTTTTCATTACTTTGCAGGCAATCCAAGAGGCGGAAAGATAGAAGGACAAGGAACCGTGTCCAATGGTGTAAATAGCTTGGAAAATGTCAACTTCGTCCCGCAGCTGAAATACAATTTGATGAGTGTGTCCCAGATCTGTGACAAAGACTTATGTGCTTTCTTCAATTCAAGGAAATGTTTGATTCTGAAGCCTGGCTTGGTTATTCCTAAAGACTTAATTCTTATGCGTGCTCCTCGAAGATTCAACACCTATAGTCTGGATATGAATAATCCATCAGGAATCGAATCCTGCTTTCTCTCAAAAGCTTCAGAAGATGAGTCCTTCCTTTGGCATAGAAGACTAGGACATGTCAACTTCAAAACAATGAACCGTCTTGTTCGAGGAAACCTTGTCACCAGTTTTCCTCTTAAAGACTTCTCTCCTGTAGAATATTGTATTTCATGTTCCAAAGGCAAGTAACACGAATCCTCTCACAAACCTAAGACTATTAACTCCATCGACTCTCCTCTCCAATTGCTTCACATGGATCTCTTTGGTCCTGTGAGTGTCATGAGTCATGGTAGAAAGTCCTACTGCTTGGTAGTAACCAATGACTTCTCTCGGTTTACATGAGTATTCTTTCTGGTAAGAAAAGATGAAACACCAAAAACTCTGAAGATTCATTTGCTGCAGATCGCGAATTTGTTCAATTTAAGAGTAAAGACTATCAGAAGTGATCACGACACTGAGTTCAAGAATGCCATTCTAGATTCTTTTTGTTAAAGTAAAGGTATATCCCGGCAATTCAGTGCACCTCATACTCCACAACAAAATGGTGTAGCTGAACGAAGAAATCGCACGTTGATAGAAGCAACAAGAACAATGATCGTTGATTCTAAGCTTCCTGTCACGTTTTGGGCCGAGGCTGTCAATACCGCATGAGATCATGTATGAGCGAAATCCTGTTATTGATTTCTTCAGAAAATTTGGATGTGTCTGCACCATGTTGAACTCTTCGGACCAGCTGAACAAGTTTGAAGCTAAAGCTGATGAATGTTATTTTGTGGGCTACTCGTCTAATCAAAGTGCTTTTCGTGTCTACAGCAAGAGAAGAAGAATTGTACTGGAATCTATCGACATCAACCGGCACGAAAGCAATCACACGGACTCAGGGGACGGTCCTGATTGGCTTTTTGACGTCAAATCTTTGTATAAATTATTTAATCTTCCTATGTTTACTGATATATCTGTGTCAGCTAATCCTCTCATTTATGTGAATCCCATAGGTTCCATGTTTGATCCAAGCTCATCTTCAACCGGTCAAAATGTTGATGTTCCTCCTGCAATTTCTACTGAATCCACTCCAGGTTCCTCGGTTTCTGTTACAACAAGTCAAAACATTCGAGTAATAAACTCCTCCAATAGTGGATGTTGGTCAACAGTCCTCTACTGCAGATCTTGAAGTAGAAGAAGCAGTAATTCCCAATAACAATATCACAAATTTGGAGGATACTCTGGAAGAAGACGTAATTCCACAATCATGGATTCACAAGAATCATCCCACCGAAAACATTATTGGTCCACTCAATGTGGGAGTCCGAACTCGAAGTGCCACAGAAGCAATGAATGACGGTATTTTCACATGCTTCATCTCTCAAGTTGAACCTAAGAATATCAAAGCTGCATTACTTGAAAATAGTTGAGTGAAGGCAATGCAAGAAGAGTTGTAGCAGTTCTCAAAGTTACTTGTTTGGAATTTGGTGAACCTCCCGAAGAACAAAGTCCCAATCGGCACTCGTTGGGTATTTCGTAACAAGAAGAATGAAAGAGGAATTGTGATTCGAAATAAAGCCCGTTTAGTGGTTCAAAGGTTTTACCAAGAAGAAGGAATTGATTTTAAGGAAGTATTGCACCAGTGGCATGCTTGGAAGCCATCCGAATGTTTCTCACCTACGCAGCCTACATGGACTTCACAGTCTTGCAAATGGATGTTAAAAGCGCATTTCTATATGTAAAGGTCCAAGAAGAAGTTTACGTCAAGCAGTCACCGGGTTTCATTGATCCAACTTATCCAATACGTGTCTACAAATTGGACAAGGAATTGTACGGTCTTCATCAAGCACCCCGTGCGTGGTATGAAACATTATCCAAGCATATGCTTGATAATGGTTTTACACGAGGAGCTATTGACCAAACTTTGTTTAAATGGAAGGATGGTGCAGATACCATTTTGGTGCAGATTTATGTTGATGATATCATTTTCGGATCCACCAATCCGAGGTTGTGAAAAGGACTCGAGGAAGTGATGCGTTCTAAGTTCGAAATGAGCTCCATGGGGGAAATAAAGTTCTTTCTTGGATTGCAGGTTGATCAGTCGTAGTCAGGAATTCTTATTCACCAAGGGAAATATGTCAAAGAGATTCTGACCAAGTTCAAAATGACTGAAACTCATCCACGCAAAACTCTCAAGGATGTTCGACATTCTCTATCTCCTGATATGGATGGTGAAAGCGTTGATCAGCACCTCTATCGCTCTATGATAGGATCTCTCATGTATCTCACTGCTAACAGACCAGACATCATGTTTGCAGTGTGCTTGTGTGCACGCTTTCAGGCTAATCCTAAACTCTTTCATTAAACTACTGTCAAACGTATTTTAAGATATTTAAAGTATAAGCCAAAACTTGGGCTTTGGTATCCTAAAAATAACTCATTTGATCTTGTTGCATATTCAGATTCAGACTATGGGGGATGCAACTTAGACCGCAAATCCACTTCTGGGGGTTGTCAATTTCTTGGCAATCGTCTTGTGTCCTGGCAATGTAAGAAACAGACCACCATTTCTCAGTCCACAACAGAAGCTGAATACATTGCTACAACCCTTTTTTGTTCCCAAGTCCGTTGGATACACCATCAGATGCTTGATTATGGCATCACATTCCATGAGACCCCCATTCTGTGTGACAACACTGTCGTTCCTCACATTACCAAGAATCCCGTTCAGCATTCAAAAACTAAACACATTGAAATCAAACACCATTTCATCCGTGACTGTGTTAAGAAGAAGCACATCAAGATCGTTGAATTCAAAACCGACAAGCAAACCGCTGACATCTTCACAAAAGCATTCGATTCTGGCAGATTTGAGAAATTGGTGGAAATGCTCGGAATGCTCAACTTTCAGTAACCTTTGTGCATAAGTCTTATCTGTTTAAACTTGTTAATCGGGAAGATTTTCAAAAATATTTTATCTTTTGTATAGTTATTTCTTTTTATCTGTGTTTGAAAGCAAATCTTTTGGGGGGAGAAATTGGAATTTTGTAAAAAAAGAAAGAAAAGAACTGCTTTGTATATAGTTGCTTGCTAATGAAAAGTTCTTATCCTCAATCTCACAGATGTTATCAATTTTGTTTCAGGAAAATCTGATCCGACCCCGTGAGAAGTGATTGAGTCTGATCATACTTCTTGAGGCATGGAATGGACCATAAGCATGGTGCTTACTGAGGTATAGCCGGTAGGCCCGGCATATGGTTATAACTCTTTAGTAGTGTGAAAATCTAAATCTCAAATCGTACACGTGTGTTTGAACCCATTTTTGAAACATCTAACCCATTTTCAGCTTAGAAAACTGATTCAATCAGATATAGGCTTACGTGTTGGATTCTGATTCATGCGCCAGGTGACCGTCAAAGTAACGAAAATTACCGCCGATGACCCCGTCTGTTTTGCTTACGCAAAGATCTCGGGTATTCATCTTTTTCCTATCCACTTGGATGATTTGACCCCGCCTGTTTTGCTTACGCAAAGATCTCGGGTGTTTAACCTTTTTCTATCCGCTTGGATAATTTTACGACTTCTTCTGTTTTGCTTGCGCAAAGATCTAGACTGTTCGTACTTTTTAATATCCACTTGGATATTTTTCATTTTACATCTTCTTAAATCAATTTTGATCTTATTTTTATTTTGGTGGTGAATTTGACTTACTGAGATGGTACCCTGGTTAACCGGAAAGAGATGATAAGATGAATGCGGGTTTTTTTGAGGAATGATAGGCTTTCAAAACCATTTTATTTCAAAACGTGGGGTACGTCGTGTTTCATGCTTAAATGGTACCGCATAATCACATGAAATCTTGTACAAACAAATGCTCGGGTTACTATGCACAAATATCGGTTATCTTCAGGGATTCACAGTAGCTAATTGCAAAAGGAAGTGTTTCAAGAGTTTGATTCGGACATGATCTCACGTTGGATCTTTTCCAAGGCTTAGTGAACATATCCTTTTATCTTGGTTTTTGTTTTTATTTTTCAATATGAAAATCTAATCTTCCTTATTAGCTTATTTAAATAGTTGTACATATGAAAGTTTCATTTGTTTTTGTTGTTCAAAGTTTTTCAGGCTTATCGAAACTACTGAGCTATCGAAACTTCACTTGGTCAACCGAAACTACTATGGTATCGAAACAACCCATCCTATCGAAACTACCTAGTTTTGACAGGGGTATTTTGGTCTTTTGTGTAACCTTTAAATTGAATTTCTTCATACTCAGTCTCACTTCATGCCTGTTTCATCCGAAACTTCATACACCCTCAATTTCAAACACATAATCTCATTTTCAAGCGGTCTAAGTTTGAAATAATCAGTTTACACCTTCTGATTACCCTTGTTGTCTTCGTCCTCAGGTACAATTCTCATATGTTTTTCTTACGGTTTCACAAAGTGAAACTAGGGTTCTGTTGGTGAAAGTTTTACAACTAAAATTGTGTTTCTAGGGTTGTTTCTTGCTTAATTCTTGTATATAACTTCATCATTATTCATCACTTACTTGTTTGATGTAAATAATTGCAGATTTCTACACAAACTTTTGGTAAGATGAAGTTTCGACATATCACAGGCCTTTCTTAACCCTTTTTCTGCTTTTGTTTTAAATTTTACTTCTTTGTATATATCTTGCATATAATTTCATCTTAGTTTTACCGCCTTTTTAAGGTCTTTGTACATATTTAGGGTTTGGGTGTCGAAACTACAGGTTTTGGGAAAAAGGATCTTTTCCTTAAAATATTATTTTCTGAATTTAAACAAGTTTGCCAATCGAAACTAGTTGTTTCGATACCCATTTGCTTTACCGAAACTAAGTAGTTTTGACAGGGTTTTCTTTAACCGAAACTAAGTAGTTTTGGTCAGCCTGATTCTGAAATTTTTCTAAGTGTTCATCTTAATGTTTTGTTAACTTTACCATGTACAAAATGGATCTCCTATTTGTCAAGAAGCACAATATTTGTGCATTTCTAAATGCAGCTGGCCCAAAGAGTGAAGGATTTGTACCGGTGCTGAATTTCTTGGAAAACTCAAATGTGAGCTTTGCAATAAGCCACAATCTACCCATCTTTGAATCCACCATCAGGCAATTCTGGGCAACTGCTACTAGAGTATCTATCAACAATGTGGAGCACATTAGGGCAACTGTATTCAATCGGGAAGTTCTTATTTCTAAAGTTGTTATAAGACAAGTGCTGCAATTCAATGACAATCCTGCTGCTCCTGTTGAGTATTCTAGCTTCTTCATCCATGAAAGCTTTAGAAGGATGGGCCATCCTGATGAGTTTAAAAGTGGCCAGATCACCAAGACTTTTCTTGCCCCTCACTGGAGATACATCGTGCACGTGTGATGTGTGAATTTTGATGTAATTAAATATTATATAATAATATTTAGAGATTATGGTTTCATGAGATCAGGTTTTAAATTTATAAAATGATAATTATTTTAACTTAAAAACACACAATAAGCAAGTGTACCTATCGCAGCGTAATATAGTTTAAGTAAGAACCAAGTATCGAACCAATGGACACGGTCGAATTCTAATACTCAACTTTTGTTAACGTTTAGCCGGTTTAATTAGTGAGTGAGTTTTGTGTGCTTGTGGAACAGGAAAGTAAATGACAGAAAAGTAAATGGCGATAAAGTAAATAGCAGAAAAGTAAAAACGTGCGTGAAGTGTGTAACAGAAATGTAACAAACAAAATAGTAAATAACAAGAAAGTAAGTATGTCGGAAATGATCATGTTACGAATAGTATTGCTTTGGATTTCGAATCCGCTTGGTACGTGATAATGTTAGGTTGACTATTCCAGTGATATGACTACTACAAACGTGTGACCCGGGTCACCGCTAGACCCTAGTCCTCACGACATTTGATTTGCAAATTTAAAAGATTTAACAAATGGTAGTGCCTCCCGTTAAGGACAACAATTACCCTCAACCCTTCGAATGGTCATCTCCGGGTTGGTTTAAGACATCGAACGTAAAATGCTTTGTATTAGAGTTAAATAGGTGATTATATTTTGCTCACCGGGAGGCGGTGTAACAATGGGACCAAGTATAAAGACGTGCCGTTCCCAACATGAGTTCACTAATTCTTGGTTGCATAATAAGTTCGTATAAAGACGTACGACCTTAATAGTTTAACCTAGCCTTGGCTTATCAATCTCTACTTGTATAAAGACGTACAAGCTTCAAGAGAAGTTTGATTAAAAAAGTTTTACACTTTAAAAATCAAGAACACTCACAAATATAAAGACGGATTTAGACAATAATAAAAGCCCACCAAAATGGTGGTTTTATGGATGAATAGTTAAAGACATAAACACATCACTTGGATTAATACGTTAAACATTAACATGCACCAAACTTCATCTTGACCCTAGCAATACAAAGAGTCTAGCCACGAATAGCCATACTAACTAGCATAACGCTGAGTTTTGTAGGCTCCCTTATTGCGGAACAAGGAGGAAAAGCCCCTCTACTCACTACTCTCTACTGTAAAGTACGAAATAAGCTCTCTCTGGTGTGTTCTTGAGGTATGGATGGTTGTGTGGAATGAAGAACTCAAGCCATCTATTTATAGGCCTCAAAATGAGCAATGCACAGCCGTGCATTGGATTGCACGGGCGTGCAAACACCTCAGGAATCAAACATGGTACAAATGGCAGTGTACTGGAGCCTTGGAGAGCAAGACATGCAATGAACGGCCGTGCATGGCATTGCACGGCCGTGCAAACCCCTGCCTGCTCTACAGTTTTGTCTTTTAGCTGCTTGTTGACTTATGTTGACCTGGTTTGACTTCTTGGGGGTCAATGCTCGGGTTTGGTACTCCAAAAGCTTGATTTCTTCATGTTTTAAGCTGGTTTTTTGCTTTGTTTATCTTGGAGCACCGAATAACCTGCAATTGTGAAATATTAACGTTTTAAGTATCAATTGCAAGGTTATTAATCAATTAGTACCATAATATGAGGATTATTATACATGCAAAACATGTATAATTTAGGACATATCATAATACCCCACACTTAGACTTTGCTTGTCCTCAAGCAAACTCATGCATGATCATACCCATAACTAAAAATTTTACAAGGGAAATGAAACTCTAAGTAGTTGGAAATTCCGGGATAACTCTTGAGTTACTTATTCTATTTTTTTTTTATTTTTCTATGATGGAATCCATGACAAGCCTCTTAGAACTTCAATTATGCATAAACTTTCACTCCTCATAATGTTCACTCAACTCTAGGGTTATATGTATGGATAATGTAAGTCAAGTAGAACACTCAAGTTAGAATCGAATTTTGCAATGATCATAAGCTTGTATGCAAATCAAGTCTCCACCAATTAACTAAGTAGTATGCATGAATCAAGAGGACTTTAAAAGGGTTGTAATGTGGATAAAATAAAAATAAAAGGGGTGAAAATGAAAATATTTTTGGGGTTTTAGGGATTTAAAAGGTTTGAAGGGCTGCAGCTATCGTGAAACACACAGCTACGACTTCATGGCTTAAAATGGAAAATACTAACAGGTCCCTTTACAGTACTCGGATCATGAGGGTATAACTACTTCGATGGCTCGTTTATGGTCAGATTGCCAAGACCAAGATCTTTCATTAGTGCCAACTCTTTCCTTATTGCGTAGTACACATTGCTGCCTCTCCGTATGAAACTTTTGGCTTGTAGCCTAACAGCTCCAACTTTGATCAAATGCGTATACTCACCTTGGGAATGAGTTTGATTCTTGCTACATTTTCCATCGTGGCTCCAGTTGCCACACTTCACACATTTTTCGTATCTTTTGGCTCTACTTTTGGCGGCACTTTTTGGCAGGCCGCAGAATGGTGGCAGTTGTTTTTGCTTGCGCCACCGTTTTCTTACATCATTAGTTGCTTTGAAAACTTTCTCTCGGAGTTCGGCCGGTAATTCAGGCTTTGCGAAATGAAGGCAGAAAAGCAAATTGAAATCAAAAGAATGCATATCCAACTCTTTAAGGTCTAACCGGTAAAAGAGCAACTTCTTTCTTTTTCTTTTCTCCTTTTTCTATTTTTATTTTGTATCAAGACAATTTCTTTAATAAATATTTTTCCTTAATTTCTTTGAAATAATATTTCCATAAATTCCTTGCTGATAGTTCAGCTGTTTCTTCCTAATACATCCAACTTTCTGTATATTCCAACTCTTTTGAGTAAAACAGATTCTTTCCGAAGTTGCCTCAATGGTAATAAACTTGAAATAACGACATAGGATAACTTTCCATTTTGAAGACAGTTAACCAATAACCGGTGTTTACGAAAAGCTGGTTGGGTGATAATTGTGGGTAGTAGAAAAAAAGGCTAAGACTCAAAGGGCTATCTAAGCGGATTATATTTTTGAGATTTTTGGTTTAAGGATAAGGGTAATAAAGTCCTAGGTGCCTCAATCACTTTCATACTTCTACTAGTTCATAGTTTTGATATGTATAAGTCACACAAGTTCTAACTATGCATAAAATTCAATCGAAAAACACTGAGTAATGCCAAACGCAAGAACATGCGAATAATTATATACTGCGCCAAAAATTTGATGCTGTGTAATAGGCTTGATTTTCCTCACATGAAAACGGATGGGATAGGGTTTAGAGAATCGTTATGCATAATATTCATTTGTTTCTACTTGCCATGTATTCATTTTATTTAATTAGGTGCGAACTCAAAGAGGTTTTAAATATTAGGGTTTAAATCTTTGAAAATTTTATGGGTTTTACAAAATGTAGGTTTTTGTAAAAATTTAGTTAAATGGGTAGAAAATCACAAGTTGAAATTTTATTGCTTTGAGGTTACAAGTAGTCCTGAATCTCTTAATTCCCCACCCCACACTTAAAACTGTTCATTGCCATCAATGTACAAATGTATGTTGTCACACCCCCAAATTTATTTACTTAATAAATAAATACAACTTGCAACGATTGGTTCATTACACGATAGCGGAAGCTGTAATGGTGATTTCTAAGAATTGATTACATATACGATTACTAAAACTAAATAAATACAATGATCTAAGTCCTGCTAGTTCAATGGTCGACTTGAGACTTGATAATCTATGCCCGTCTGGTTACTAGGACTTGTTCCAACATAGCTAGCCTATTCCAACCGCGCCATGGCTAAAAGTTACCTGAGAAACATACTTGAAAGTGTCAACACAAAGGTTGGTGAGTTCACAGAGTTTGTTCATTTAGTACAGTTAATTTTCCCCGAAAACGTATACATATCTTAATCGTCATAAAATAAGTAGTTTTCCTTTGAAAACATGCCCATGACTTTACCGTCATAAAATAAGTAGTTTTCCTTTGAAAACATGCCCATGACTTTACCTTCATGAAATAAGTAGTTTTCCTTTGAAAACATGCCCATGAATTTACCGTCATGAAATAAGTAGTTTTTCTTTGAAAAACATGTCCATGACTTAACCGTCATAAAATAAGTAGTTTTCCATTGAAAACATGTCCATGACTTAACCGTCATAAAATATGTAGTTTTTCTTTGAAAACATGTCTATGACTTAACCGTCATAAAATATGTAGTTTTCCTTTGAAAACATATACATGACTTAACCGTCATAAAATAAGAAGTTTTCCTTTGAAAACATATACATGACTTAACCGTCATCAAATAAGTAGTTTTCCTTTGAAAATATATACATGACTTAACCGTCATGAAATAAGTAGTTTTCCTTTGAAAACATGCCCATGACTTAACCGTCATAAAATATGTAGTTTTCCTTTGAAAACATATACATTGTTTAAACCTGATCATTTACCGGTCAAAACTCTTAGTATGTATTACCAATGAATCCGAATACTAACCTGATCAATTGACCCCATTTGTATACTTGCAAGGAATACAAAATAATATGTAATATACGAGACCGTAACCAAACCCCAACTTTCTGTGCCTCCCCTCGCCTTTCTGCGAGTTAAGACAATATGCGGTCATTCGGCCATTTGGACCCCTGATTAGCGCGACTAATCATGACCGGAGGCGTCACCCCCAATAGTACTATCCATAAAATCCTGGGCTAAGTCCATAGCTAATGGTTACTAATTTATTCCGAGGACTTTAAGCGCTTTATTTTTCCCTCAATACACACATACGGTCAGATCATTAGTTCATTCATTTACATACAAAAATTCTTTACAAGTATGTTTTCACCCCAAAATATTTCAAAAACTTAGAAAAAGGGGGGTTAGTGAAACTCACTAGGAGTTAAGCCCGAATGTTCATGATGTCAAACGTGTAAGCAAATGTAATTCATGTTTTCAAAACATAACAAGTAAGTATGTTTCTCCCCCGATGTTTACAAAACAGTAAAGAGTTAAAAGGGGGCCGTGAACTCACCTTGTGTTCGATGAAATCCTAGCAAACAACCTTGTGCTAATAGTTCTTGTCTATCCGTACCCTAATCACACAAGGGTACTAGTGTGTTAAGACTACCCGTCTTATACGTAAGTTGTTCATCCGACTTAACGAATCCCGTTAAGTACGCCGTTATTTAGTAAAAATAGTGTTTTTATTTACGACTCGTTGGTGATTATTATTCGAGTCTAGAAGCTTACATTTTTTCTGAGAAAATAATATGTTTCCCTATTGGTGACTTATTAAGTGTACCAAAAATAAATATTATTTTTGTAACTTAAAATATATTCACTTATGTTCCATGATGTAATGTGATTATTTATTTTTAACCGAATCTCTTCATATGTTACATGTACATATATCAAATGTTCATATTAGGATACTAATCTTTAATTCCTAGAACATTTTCATGATTTAACCAAAACCGTACATCAACACATATATATCACAATTTTACCAATAAACATATATTTTTAGTAACACCTTTCACGTTTATATGTTGATGATAATCGTTCGTATGTCTTCTTGAATCATAGGACACTACCTCGTGTCTTGCCAGGTAAGTCACACATGATCATATAACTTCACGAACATGTATCCTTCAACATAACACATGAATGGAATGAAGGGTTTATGAAGAACACCATCATCCAAGTGTTATTTTATGTGATAGTATATGTAGTTTATATTTGATGTGTCCTTGTCTTGTCCATGGTCCTTATAGTTTGGTATGCTATGTATGAACATGTACGAGTATAAATATATGTATTCAAACATGACTCATGAAGAAATAAAGCCAAAACTCATCAAGACTTTTATGTTTTATTTTGTTCTTGAAAACTCAGATTTTTAGGCGTACTTCGAATAGACTTTTAGATGGTTTTAGAAGACCAAATGACTTGGGGTTTTCTTCTAAAATCAAGTTTATTGAAACCAGAGGAGATGTGAAAAAGAATTACTAGGTTTGGAGTTGTGTAGGTACCTCAAAACAGGAAAATGAAAAGAGGTATCCAGATTCGACCTGCACTGAGCGGCCTTCTAGCGCCGGCTGTTTGGAGGTCGAATACTCCATGGCTTCGAGTGATTCCACTTGAGTTCTCCTCTGTTAACATAGAGATTCATTCTAGAAAAATAATGGACTGATTTGGCCAAGGAACGAAGGAGATATGGTCTTCCGAAGTTGACCAAAAATCTGGCATGAAGCTGAGTTACGGGATTTGTTTGCATTTTCGGTTTTGGAGAGGGGGATAGCGGGTGATTTCTTCTTGAGGTACTAGGGCTTGGCACTTGAATTTGTGGGTATGTGTGTGTTGTTGGAACCGAGATTAAGAGAGAGCAAGACAAGAGTTCTTGCTCATCACCATACACTCCTATATATATACTAAAAAGATGGAGTGTAATCTTTGCCATAATCATCATCATGTGGGAGTGGGTAATGGAGTGGAGAGTGGGATAATATAAAATGATGGTGATGAATTGTTGATGGATTTGATCTTGGCTTGTATCACACTTTAATGGGCATGGTCTTCATGACATGATCATGAAAGAAAGTTGGTGAAGCAAACTAGGTGGGTGGCCCCACCTAGTTTCGGCCGTAAGAGGGGTGTGGGGGTTGGCTATTGTTTCAATCACTAGTTGCAATCCAATGGCTAGTTAGATGATGTTTAAGTAGTGTAAGCCAGGTAGGTGATCCCGTAATATAATACCCTGTATAGGAACTTTTAGTGATTTAAACTTTATAGCTATATACCTAGATATTTATATACATATATACACACACACATATATATATATATATAATTATTAGATGAAATGGGGGTTGAGTGTAGATCTCAACAAGTCATCATTAATATGACTAGATGTTGGAGTGAAATATAAGCAAAGATATAATGATTGTGATGTGATCTTTGAGGTTGCTTGCACTCTTGGTCATAATCATGATGATTATGACGCTTGAGTGTTGTGTAAGCAAAGCAATCATGATGAAGATGTGATTGATTTAGACGCGATATATTACCCGAAATTAATACCCGCCTTAATATCTTTAATTATTAATATGTCCTACATTTTGTGTAGTTTGACTAGCTTTAATAATCAGCTAGTGAATTCCCGACATAGTTATTACTTTAACTATATCATACATGTATACACATAAAATAACTCAAGGTCATGCAACCAACATTTTTATGTCCATGTTTTAAGGTTTAGTCACCAATATATACGTTTTTATATTAAAACGTGTCCCTAGACTTTTACCGGAATAAAATCTCGTTAATCACCAATGAGCGTTTAATGCGGGTTATTATCGTTCATTTCCTAGTAATTCTTAAAAATTACTAAATATGACACTTGTCTCTTTGCTAGACTCCTGGCAATACTATGTCAAAGATAATATTCCAAGAAATATAAAATAGGAATGTGCAAATATGACCATGGGTATTGACCTGGACTACTGGGTGTCACATTCTCCCCATGTTAAAGAGAATTTCGTCCCGAAATTCAGTTCTTGTCATCTTGACTTGGAGTGTTCGTGAACAAGGACGGATACTTGGTTTTCATTTTATCTTCCCGCTCCCACGTATACTCGGGGCCGTGCTTTGGATTCCAACATACCTTAACCAATTTAACCCGGCTACGCCTTGTTTTCTGAACCTTCCAATCTGTGACTTCAATGGGTTCCTCAATGAAGTGCAGCATGTTATCTATGTGAATCTCATCAGGCGGTATAATTAATGACTCGTCTGATAAGCACTTCTTGAGATTTGACACATGAAACGTTCTTGTGGCAACTTGAGCTTGTATGCTACAGGGCTAACCCTAGCCAATATTTCAAATGGTCCTACGTACCTAGGGTTAAGCTTGCCACGGTTGCCAAATCTAGCAAATCCTTTCCAAGGTGAGACCTTCAACATGACGCGGTCCCCAACTTGGAATTCTAATGGTCTTCGTCTATTATCCGCGTAATTCTTTTGTCTATCACGAGCGGCCTTCAAACGATTCTTTATCTTGAAGATCTTGTTAGTAGTCTCATGAATAACCTCAGGACCGGTTAAATGCTTGTCGCCAACTTTCGCCCAACATAGCGGTGAACGACATTTTCGACCATACAAAGCCTCAAACAGAGCGGCTTTGATGCTGGTGTGGTAATTGTTATTGTATGAAAACTCAGCTAACGGCGGTGAGTATTCCTATTTCCTCTGAAATCGATTACACACACACGGAGAACATCTTTTAAAGTTTGGATGGTCCTTTTTCCTTGACTATTCATCTGGGGATGATATGCAGTGCTCATGTCAAGGCGTGTGCCCAAGGCTTCTTGTACAGACTGCCAGATTCTTGACATGAATCAACTGTCCCTATTAGAGAAAATGGAAACTGGCATACCATGCCTAGCCTCAATTTCCTTAATATTTAGCCTTGCACACTTCTTACTTTTATCTGTCTCCTTGATTGGTAGGGAGTGAGCGGATTTCGTCAAACGACTGATGATTACCCATATAGTATCATAACCGCTAGATGTTCTGGGTAGATTTGTAATGAAATCTATGGAATTCTCCTCCCATTTTCATTGAGGAATATGCGGTTGTTGTGTTCACTCAGGTGATTCCTAACATTCTGCTTTTATTGTCGGGTATCTCCCAACATAGATAGCAATTTCACCTTTCATGTTTTGCCACATAATTGAGTTCCTCGAGATCCTTATAAGTTTTATTCGATTCTGGATGAACGGAGTACCTGGGCTTATGGACTTCCTCCATAACCTCCCACATAGGCTACCGATACCTGGTACCCAAATTCTATCTGTATCATCCAACTTAGGCTTCAATTGTTTGATTCCATTTACTTGGTAGTCGGTATTCGATAGCAAAGCGAATACTTCTCCGACTAATGATATTAGACGTGCAAGAACCCCTTTATTTGATTACCCTCAATATGGTAGGGTTATGTGATGCTCATTCCTGGTAATGAAAGGAATGGTGCCTCCGAATCTTGAGCGTATGTTGACACATACCCTCTATTCGTCTACGCACTTTGTCACAAAAGCAGATCTCTATAGATCTTAGGAAAGAATTACACGACGAGGTGTCTAGGTTTTAGTTGAATATTGGGTAGTAATAACACAGTACGGAAATGAAACTTTATGTTTGTCCCTCTTATGCTTTTCGAAAGCATTTTCCCGGACTAAGACTTTTCTCTTATTTTAGGTTTCATGTTTTCTAGGATTTTCCTCTCCTTGTGCCTTCATGGAGCTAAGATTTGATGTTCCTTGGGAGCTCTTACTTGCGAAGGTCGAGTCTAATCACCACTTTACCCTTTGCTTGCACCACCTTTCTGAGGCAGACCAGCCTTTGGGTTGTAACGTCCTGATATGTAAACTCATGGCTTGACGACCATACTCTCGAAGTATGTAAGCCATACAAAGTTCTATGTTTGTTTGGAATATTCACATTTCGTCTAGGTGAGGAAATGAACAGTGATACTGTGAGTATGGTCTCATCTAATTAGTGCTTTCCCCAAAATGGGCTACGGGTTTGTCAACCCATTAAGTTGGCAGAAAGAGTTGATGGCCAACTACTAGTCATACAGTGTGTCTGCACTTCCCTGGCGTTCGAATGGTACTTTGGTGACTTACCATTACGTATTCCACTCTTGCCGGCCCTAGCCTGAAGTCCTAGTACAAGGACTCAGGTCATAACATTGAGGTAATGAGTGTTAAACATCAAAATTTTGTATTTTTCCTGAGCCTGCGTTAAGAAGTCATTTCTTAACAATAGATGATCTAGAGCTTCCTAATTATAGAAAATTAGGAGCGAAAGATGTGATCACGCCTCTCCTCTAGGCTGAAATCTGGGATCCATTCAACAAGATGATCTTTGGGAAAGTGCGGGTACAAAGGGTATCAAACTATCCTTCTCGAATCTTTATGGACAGTGGTCTGTAGTGAACAACTCATGCTTACGTCCCTTATGCATATCATGAGCTAATGAGGTTAGCAAGAAATTCCGCATTTGGGACTCCTTAAGAGTTTTGTACGTCGTCCTTCTGTTATTGCATCAATAGTCGTTAGTCCACACCTAGGTTTCTTTGGCATTCGCTTGAGAATAAATCACGACTTATTTATCACCGAAAGAATAGTCAGACTTAAAGGTGTACTGAATGTCAAAGGTTGTGAGAACAACCCTGTTTGTCCAATATTATGAAATGTCAGATTGCCTACTTGTCTCATGTCGAGCTTCCACAACACCCCATAGGTGCTATGTGTATGCGGGTCAGAAAGATTTTCTGCCCCATTACCGGAGCTAGTGCATAGCATTCCTGACGTAACTTTCAAGTAATTGTGAGACTAAATTGTACGATAGATCCCAAGATTACGCTATAATCTCCCACAATAATTTTGCAATTATTGTAATTGTGGGTTGTGGTAATGCTTAATTTGAAGCCATCTTGACAAGCAGAATCTCAAAGAATGAATGTGCTAAATCCTTCGCCGTTCAGGATTCACTAAGGATTGGTTGAATTCAATTTGAATTTCTGTCGTTCCTCATGAACTAGGAGAATACTTTGTGGACACCTATTTGAGAAGTCCGATTTGTTAAGATTCAATCCTTAATCAAGTGACTGAGAACATGGGTTGATCATTACCTTGGACAGCAAGACTCACTAAAGTTCCCATACACTGCAAATCATGATTACGTGTGCACCCGTAATGATAATTTACTTTACATGATCCCTGTAGTGTTCCTTCTATCCCCAACTTTTAGTTAAAAGGATTTGAAATGATCATTAGGTCGTGTTTGCACACTTGTGTAGGAGTGTGTATTGTTCTATCGGATTACTCTTGATTATGAGTACCAATACCCATGAGTCTGCCGAATCTGGCTGTTACCGGATGGGGTTAACGGTAGAGAGGCACCACTAGTGTCTCTCAAGAATAAAATGTGTATTGAAGTCAGGCACTATGTGTAGGGCAGAGATCCTTAAATTAGTGTCGAGCAACTCATGCTCCATGTATGTATGTACGTATGGATCCACATGATCCTGATGAATGTCTGGGTCTCTTGACCCATGGAGTTCTCCCCCGTTTAGTCCTGCTTATCCACCTTGGATTCCCTTCGGTCCGGGCAATCCCGTCTACCACATCTCATGGCGAAAGTCTATTCGTTCGATCCGGCAACTCTTGAATTAGAGTATTTATGCCGCACATACGTCAGAAAGAAAGTTGCCTCCCTGACTAGAGTAGTTGTCGGTGTGGTGCAGGTATAGGTACAAATTCTGGTACGGGTTCAGCCTGTTGTGATACCAAGATCGGTAACTGACGGTTGCTGCCGTCGTCGCCCAAGCTCAACTCGTAACTCGATCTTCTAAGGTTGCAGTATGCGGAGTACCCGTTATTCTTGACTCGTAATCCGAACAGTAACATGTTGTAAGTGTTTATTATTTCCACATTGTTATATGTGTTTAAGTGTTCATTACATGTGCCATGTAATTGTATTAGTGTAGCTAATGATACCCTAGTGTAACTCCATACACTAATAGTCTACATAAATTGTTCGGCAACGGTTGGAATTCCCATACTCAAATCTTAGGTGTTCTTAGTGTGATACAAGTCTTAGAAATCTTGGTCCCTAAATGAGTCCGGTTAGAGCCTAGGTGTCACTAATGATACCTAATTCGCTAAAACCATTGCTCTGATACCAATCTGTCACACCCCCAAATTTATTTACTTAATAAATCAATACAGGTTGCAACGATTGGTTCATTACACGATAGCGGAAGCTGTAATGGTGATTTCTAAGACTTGATTATATATACGATTACTAAAACTAAATAAATACAATGATCTAAGTCCGGCTAGTTCAATGGTCGACTTGAGACTTGATAATCTATGCCCGTCCGGTTACTAGGACTTGTTCCAACATAGCTAGCCTATTCCAACCGTCATAAAATATGTAGTTTTTCTTTGAAAACATGTCCATGACTTAACCGTCATAAAATATGTAGTTTTTCTTTGAAAACATATACATGACTTAACCGTCATCAAATAAGTAGTTTTCCTTTGAAAACATATACTGTAACATTTCTGATTTTAGTATTCCTATTTCAATTCAATGTAATACAATTTCAAGTTCTATACTCGTGCAATGTCTCATTATTTTTCTCGCCGTAAATTTAATGCAATAATTCTATACAAATTCGCAAGTGTTACTCGGTTATATACATTTAAACGCTATACAAGAAACTATTTTATTCAAACTTATCAAATCTGAAAAGGGAAGGACTAAGGTTGAAAAATGTCAAAAAACCCTAGTCTAGCACGGTCGTGCTTCGTCCTAGCACGGTCGCGCCAAGTGCTTTGGCACGGTCGCGCGACCTGCTTTGGAACGATCGCGCCCGGTGCCTAGGCACGGTCGTGCCATTTTTAGGCACGGTCGCGCCTGTGTAACAGCTGAAACGTAACTGAACTTTAATCGCCCGATCGTTCGAATCCGTAACAGTCGTACGTTTGTTTTCCCTTATCAATTGTATTACCACTTTTTCAAATTCTCAAAACGCCTCAGTTTCATTTCAACAATTCAAGAAAAAACTCTCTCAATTCAAGAAAAACTCTCTCAAGCTTTTTCGATCAGAATTATCTCAAGCAATCCAGTCAAACGTTTCCCAAATCATCTCTGAATCATCCGAAGCCGCTGAAGCATTCGGAACCGCAGCAGAGGTCGCCGGAAACCAGTCTTGCCGTCGCCGGAACTTCCTCCCTACCGTTCTTTATCAATTCGCTGCTGTTCGGGGTAATTGAATCCTTTAATTCATTCATTTCAGTATATGTATCGAAAGCCCCTATTCAATTTGGGCTTCCATTATAGAAATCGATCCGAATCAGAACTCATGCTTTATTAAAAATGATTTAATCGATTCCACTCTTAAAAACGATGTTCATGCAATTAATTTATACTATTAGACTCGTAATATCTCTTTAATCGAAAGCCCTATCAATTCCATCGTTATAAATACAAGAAATTGTCAATTCGTGTCTGACTTGGAATAGACACGGTCGCGCTAATCATCTAGCGCGGCCGTGCCTCATGTAACGCGGTCGTGCCGAATAGCAGCGCGGTCGTGTCCTCCTGTCCAGACCTTGTCATGCCCTCTGGGCTAGTCTCTGTTGTGTCTAAAGATCATAGACACGACCGTGCCGGGCCAAGGCACGGTCGTGCCTGTTGACTTGTCTAGATTGTGCTCCTGTTGATCAACCCGGTCGCGCCCCGTCTAGCGCGGTCGCGCCCGTGGCTTGAGCACGATCGTGCCCTTCCGAGGCACGGTCGTTCTAGACTCAGATTATTTTAGCAGAATTATAATTTTTATATTTAACCAGGAAATGTTTCAGATTTTACAAAAATATGTGTTCTGTATTTAAAAATGGATTAAAAGTTTAATCTTGGCATAAATATAATTTATTTAAAAGTTTATAAAAATTAAATTTATATTTAATTAAATGATGTTTTAAATAATTAAGTTACAAAATTTATAAATAATGATTAGTTATTTAATTTACATTTTAAATCAAAATCATTTATTTATTTATACTTAATTACAATTAATATTTACATTATTTCATAAACTATAATTATATATTTATTTATTTACTCAATTCAAACCTAATCAAATTATTTCAAACATATTTTACTTCAAACTCTATATATTTTATACAAAGCAATAGTTTTATATATATAAATTCAACTTTCACTTTAGACCTAAACTTTGTACATCTATTTGATTCTATACATATTACTCGATAGGTTAATTTGTGCATTCCAAGGATCATAATTGCTATCTATAATCTGTGTTAGCTACATCTTCATATCAAGTGAGTATTCACAACCCCCTTTTACTCTTTTACACTTTTGGGGTGGAACATGAGCTTTATACACATTACACATTTCACAACTACATTTATACAAACAACACAAGTGCAATATCCTACATACATACATGTGTGCAAAATTTGAGCTTTGTGCCCGAGTGCTAGTTGTGCTAGTCTTTGTGAAAACTATGTGCAATCATTAACTATACAAGCCGACGGTTTTCAATGATAGATCTATTGAGTCTGACAAACCCACCCAAGTGGAGGTGATTGATACCGACAACACAATTTGCATACTAGTTACTAAGGTTTGATTGTACTTGATTACACAATAGCAGCTCCCCATAAATGCCTTATTTTTCATGTCTTGTAAAGGATTTGTTTTACAACTATATGCTATCTATATACAACTGTGTTATACTCACCAACTTTTTAGTTGACTTTATTTTATTCATGTTTCAGGCCCCAATATGTGAGATTGATACAAGACGTGTTCAACATAGGATTTGGACTTAGCAATATAAATCAAGAATTTTATGAGTTGTTTATGTTTCTTGTTTGAATTTGATTTTGTACTTGGATTTTGTGTAATGGAAATTTGACCTTAATATTATTTCAATCTAGTCAACCATGTGCTATGAACAGTCTTACATGTCCCGCCCCGATGATTCCGCCATCGGTCGGGGTGTGACATATACATGACTTAACCGTCATCAAATAAGTAGTTTTCCTTTGAAAACATATACATGATTTAACCGTCATCAAATAAGTAGTTTTCCTTTGAAAACATGCCCATGACTTAACCGTCATAAAATATGTAGTTTTCCTTTGAAAACATATACATTGTTTAAACCTGATCATTTACCGATCAAAACTCTTAGTATGTATTACCAATGAATCCGAATACTAACCCGATCAATTGACCCCATTTGTAAACTTGCAAAGAATACAAAATAATATGTAATGTACAAGACCGTAACCAAACCCCAACTTTCTGTGCCTCCCCTCGCCTTTCTGCGAGTTAAGACAATATGCGGTCATTCGGCCATTTGGACCCCTGATTAGCGCGACTAATCATGACCGGAGACGTCACCCCTAATAGTACTATCCATAAAATCCCGGCCTAAGTCCATAGCTAATGGTTACTAATTTATTCCGAGGACTTTAAGCGCTTTATTTTTCCCTCAATACACACATACGGTCAGATCATTAGTTCATTCATTTACATACAAAAATTCTTTACAAGTATGTTTCCACCCCAAAATATTTCAAAAACTTAAAAAAAGGGGGGTTAGTGAAACTCACAAGGAGTTAAGCCCGAATTTTCATGATGTCAAACGTGTAAGCAAATGTAATTCATGTTTTCAAAACATAACAAGTAAGTATGTTTCTCCCCCGATGTTTACAAAACAGTAAAGAGTTAAAAGGGGGCCGTGAACTCACCTTGTGTTCGATGAAATCCTAGCAAACAACCTTGTGCTAATAGTTCTTGTCTATCCGTACCCTAATCACACAAGGGTACTAGTGTGTTAAGACTACCCGTCTTATACGTAAGTTGTTCATCCGACTTAACGAATCCCGTTAAGTACGCCGTTATTTAGTAAAAATAGTGTTTTTATTTACGACTCGTTGGTGATTATTATTCGAGTCTAGAAGCTTACATTTTTTCTGAGAAAATAATATGTTTCCCTATTGGTGACTTATTAAGTGTACCAAAAATAAATATTATTTTTGTAACTTAAAATATATTCACTTATGTTCCACGATGTCATGTGATTATTTATTTTTAACTGAATCTCTTCATATGTTACATGTACATATATCAAATGTTCATATTAGGATACTAATCTTTAATTCCTAGAACATTTCCATGATTTAACCAAAACCGTACATCAACACATATATATCACAATTTTACCAATAAACATATATTTTTAGTAACACCTTTCACGTTCATATGTTGATGATAATCGTTCGTTTGTCTTCTTGAATCATAGGACACTACCTCGGGTCTTGCCAGGTAAGTCACACATGATCATATAATTTCACGAACATGTATCCTTCAACATAACACATGAATGGAATGAAGGGTTTATGAAGAACACCATCATCCAAGTGTTATTTTATGTGATAGTATATTAATATGTAGTTTATATTTGATGTGTCCTTGTCTTGTCCATGGTCCTTCTATTTTGGTATGTTATGTATGAACATGTACGAGTATAAATATATGTATTCAAAAATGACTCATGAAGAAATAAAGCCAAAACTCATCAAGACTTTTATGTTTTATTTTGTTCTTGAAAACTCAGATTTTTAGGCGTACTTCGAATAGACTTTTAGATGGTTTTAGAAGACCAAATGACTTGGGGTTTTCTTCTAAAATCAAGTTTATTGAAACCATAGGAGATGTGAAAAAGAATTACTAGGTTTGGAGTTGTGTAGGTACCTCAAAACAGGAAAATGAAAAGAGGTATCCAGATTCGACCTGCACTGAGCGGCCTTCTTGCGCCGGCTGTTTGGAGGTCGAATACTCCATGGATTCGAGTGATTCTACTTGAGTTCTCCTCTGTTAACATAGAGCTTCATTCTAGAAAAAGAATGGACTGATTAGGCCAAGGAATGAAGGAGATATGGTCTTCCGAAGTTGACCAAAAATATGGCATGAAGCTGAGTTACGGGATTTGTTTGCATTTTCGGTTTTGGAGAGGGGGATAGTGGGTGATTTCTTCTTGAGGTACTAGGGCTTGGCACTTGAATTTGTGGGTATGTGTGTGTGTGTTATTGGAACCGAGATTAAGAGAGAGCAAGACAAGAATTCTTGCTCATCACCATACACTCCTATATATATACTAAAAAGATGGAGTGTAATCTTTGCCATAATCATCATCATGTGGGAGTGGGTAATGGAGTGGAGTGTGGGATAATACAAAATGATGGTGATGGATTGTTGATGGATTTGATCTTGGCTTGTATTACACTTTAATGGGCATGGTCTTCATGACATGGTCATGAAAGAAAGTTGGTGAAGCAAACTAGGTGGGTGGCCCCACCTAGTTTCGGCCATAAGAGGGGTGTGGGGTTTGGGTATTGTTCCAATCACTAGTTGCAATCCAATGGCTAGTTAAATGATGTTTAAGTAGTGTAAGCCCGGTAGGTGATCCCGTAATATAATACCCGGTGTAGGAACTTTTAGTGATTTAAACTTTATAGCTATATACCTAGATATTTATATATATATATATATAATTATTAGATGAAACGGGGGTTGAGTGTAGATCTCAACAAGTCATCATAAATATGACTTGATGTTGGAGTGAAATATAAGCAAAGATATAATGATTGTGATGTGATCTTTGAGGTTGCTTGCACTCTTGGTCATAATCATGATGATTATGACGCTTGAGTGTTGTGTAAGCAAAGCAATCATGATGAAGATGTGATTGATTTAGACGCGGTATATTACCCGAAATTAATACCCGCCTTAATATCTTTAATTATTAATATGTCCTACATTTTGTGTAGTTTGACTAGCTTTAATAATCTGCTAGTGAATTCCCGACATAGTTATTACTTTAACTATATCATACATGTATACACATAAAATAACTCAAGGTCATGCAACCAACATTTTTATGTCCATGTTTTAAGGTTTAGTCACCAATATATACGTTTTTATATTAAAACGTGTCCCTAGACTTTTACCGGAATAAAATCTCGTTAATCACCAATGAGCGTTTAATGCGGGTTATTATCGTTCATTTCCTAGTAATTCTTAAAAATTACTAAATATGACACTTGTCTCTTTGCTAGACTCCTGACAATACTATGTCAAAGATAATATTCCAAGAAATATAAAATAGGAATGTGCAAATATGACCATGGGTATTGACCTGGACTACTGGGTGTCACATATGTAATGAAATGCTATGCAGGAATTTAAATGCATGAAGTTTTAAGGGAAAAGAATCTGGTACTCCCCCAGTCAATTCGGTGTATAACATAAGGCCAAAACTTATTGGTGCTGTCAACACTTTGCTTCAAAGACTTCATCGAATTTCACAGAAATTTGACGTGGTTTCCGATTCCTCAAGTTATAGAGATGGAGTGTTATTCCTCAAAGAAGTAGAGCGACTATCTGGTGATGCTATTCTACCTGACACATAAGGGAAAACATAAAAGCAGACAAGGAAAATAAAAGGTAGTTAAGCTACTAAGGTCCTAGTATCGAGAGGGCATACCTGGGGCTGAAGTATGAGAAACTTAAATTTGAAAAGTCAAACATGAGATCCATGATTCTGCCGTATGCACCAACCTCTCAATTTATTCATGATCATCGGGTTGCCTCCCGAAAGCGCTACGTTTATTTAAGGGTCTTTAGCCCGACCCGTACGTGTTTCATCAGTCTTTCTTTGGGTGGGAGCCATCGACTTCCCCCGTATCTCCCGTTCCTTCATTCAAGTCCTTCAGTTTTGGTAGCTTGTCAAAGTACTCATCGATCCAGTTAGTGTTTTCAAAATCCTTCCCAAGATTCAGTTTCTTTCCTTTGTTGAATTCCTTAGCTTTCTTCGGTTGGTAGTCCAGATTAGTATCGATGAATTAGGCAATTTCAAATGGATCATTAGATAGGCATTCATTTCCCCCTATGTTGTAGTTCACTGATTGTTTTCCAACACGAAGTGTCAAGATTCCTTCATTCATATCAATAATGGCTCGAGCAGTGGCTAAAAATGGGCGACCCAAAACCATAGGTACGGAATAGTCGGGTCCCATTTCTAAAACCATGAAATCGACAGGGAAGACAAACTTGCCGACTTTTACTAGTAAGTTCTCAATGACTCCTATGGGTGATTTGACTGATCCATCTGCGAGTTCGATAGTTGCATTGATAGGTCGTGGATTCCCAATATTTAACCTTTTAAACATGACATAAGGCATTACATTCACACTTGCTCCTAGGTCAGCGAGCACAAAGGTTATTGGTAATGGTCCGATAGAACAAGGTAGAAAGAACTTTTCAGGATCTGAAAGTTTCTTTGGAATGCATCTTTCAATGAGAGCGACACAATGATTAGTCTTTTTTACTGCTTCCTCCATATTTCTTTTTTTTGTAAGGAAATATTTTAAGAAACGTCCATACTTAGGCATTTGTTGTATGATATCCAGGAAAGGAAGATTGACATGGATCTGGCTTAATAGTTCGATGAATTTCTCATATTGTTCGTCAGTCTTCTACTTTACTAACCTTCCTGGGTATGGTATGTGGGAATTGAACGTTCTCTTTGTCGGAACTTTTGGAGGAGTATCTACATGAGGAGGAGGTGGAGTTATCTTTGATTGTGGTTCTTGGGTAGTTGTTTCTATGATATGTGGATGAAGCAGTACTCCGGTGAATATCTCTCTCCTTGTTGATTGAACCTCTTCGTCTGGCATTGGTGGCTCTGGATAAACCTTGCTATTCCTCAGAGTGATAACTAAACTTCTCCTTATATTGTTTGTGACGGGAATCCGCTAGAAGGGCTTGACTTTCAGTTGTAGAGATTAACTTAGTTACTGCGTCCTCTAAGCTTAACCCGTTGCTTTGTTTACTAGTTCCTTGAAATTGTTGACGAGGCTGATAGTTTTGAGGTTGTCTTTGTTGAAACTGTTGCTGTTGTTGTTCAAAGCCAGATTGTCCCTGATTGTTGTTATCCTTCCAGCTGAAGTTTGGATGGTTCCTCCAACCAGGATTGTAGTAGGGGTTGTTTTGTAGGCGATTTGTTTCGATAAAGTCAACCTGCTCGGTATTAGTGGTGATACTCTTTACTTCTTCAGTAGCCTCAGCGGCGGTCTTTCCCTTACTAAGTTGATTGAGTCGAGTGGTGAGCGTCTAATTGAGAAGAAAGTGATGTGACAGTATCGACAAAATGAACTCCTTGCCTGGCTCCCCTGGTGTTTCTTGGACTATACCATTGATAGTTGTTCATAACTATTTCCTCAATTAGGTTGTAAGCTTCTTGTGGCCTCTTGTTTCCAAAAATAACACCTACAGTAGCATCGAGTGTCTGACGAGCTTGATGATGCAACCCATTGTAAAATGATGATATACTTGTAACCAAACTTCTAGCCCATGGTGAGGACATTTCCTTAACATGTCCTTAAAGCGTTCCCATGCCTCATATAGTGATTCACCATCATCCTAAGTGAAAGTGGTGATATCATTTCTTAGTTTAGCAGTTTTAGCTGGCGGGAAGTATTTCGACAAGAATTTCTGAGCTAGATCATCCCATGTAGTGATTGACCCGGTAGGAAGAGAGTTTAGCCATGCCTTAGCTCGTTCCCTTAAGGAAAAGGGAAACATTCGAAGGCGAATTGCGTCATTCGACACTCCATTCTGTTTGAAAGTGTCACAAATTTCAATGAAATTTGCAATATGGGCATGTGGATCCTCATCGGGTAATCCATGGAAAGTGCATGATGACTGGATCATGTGGATCACATGAGATTTGATCTCAAAGTTTTTAGCGTCAACCGTTGGCCTTGTGATATAGATCCCAAAGCCTTTAGTGACGGTCTTGCGAAATCGGAAATAGTGCGGTTTTCAACGGCCATTCTTCTAGTACGTTTTTCTCGTATTCGGTGGTGAAAGAATCTTTCGGGCTCTTCTAAAGGTTGATATAAACCAGTAGTGGAGCTATGGATCATACACTACCTGCAACAAGCGTAAAAGGAGAAACAGATGGAAATTGATAGGTTAATCCGTTAACTTGAAATTTTCTTGAAATCACCGTGTCCCCGACAACGATGCAAAAAACTTAATGTGTGAATTTTGATGTAGTTAAATATTATATAATAATATTTAGAGATTATGGTTTCAAGAGATCAGGTTTTTAAATTTATAAAATGATTACTACTTTAACTTAAAAACACACAATATGCAAGTGTACCTATCGCAGCGTAATATAGTTTAAGTAAGAACCAAGTATCGAACCAATGGACACGGTCGAATTCCAATACTTAAATTTTGTTAACGTTTAGCCGGTTTAATTAGTGAGTGAGTTTGTGTGCTTGTGGAACAGGAAAGTAAATGACAGAAAAGTAAATGGTGGTAAAGTAAATTAGCAGAAAAGTAAAAACGTGCGTGAAGTGTGTAACAAAAATGTAACGAATAGAATAGTAAATAACAGTAAAGTAAATATGTCGGAAATGATCAGGTTACGAATTGTATTGCTTTGGGTTTCGAATCCTATTGGTACGTGATAATGTTAGGTTGACTAATCCAGTGATATGACTACTACAAACGTGTGACCCGGGTCACCGCTAGAGCCTCGTCCTCACGACATTTGATTTGCAAATTTAAAGGCTTTAACAAGTGGTAGTGCCTCCCGTTAAGGACAACAATTACCCTCAACCCTTCGAATGGTCATCTCCGGGTTGGTTTAAGACATCGAACGTAAAATGCTTTGTATTAGAGTTAAATAGGTGATTATATTTTGCTCACTGGGAGGCGGTGTAACAATGGGACCAAGTATAAAGACGTACCATTCCCAACACGAGTTCACTAATTCTTGGTTGCATAATAAGTTCGTAAAAAGACGTACGACCTTAATAATGTTAACCAAGCCTTGGCTTATCAATCTCTACTTGTATAAAGACGTACAAGCTTCAAGAGAAGTTTGATTAAAAAGGTTTTACACTTTAAAAATCAAGAACACTCACAAATATAAAGACGAATTTAGACAATAATAAAAGCCCACCAAAATGGTGGTTTTAAGGACGAATAGTTAAAGACATAAACACATCACTTGGATTAATACGTTAAACATTAACATGCACCAAACTTCATCTGCACCCTAGCAATACAAAGAGTCTAGCCATGAAATGCCATATTAACTAGCATAAAGCTGAGTTTTCTAGGCTCCCTTATTGCGGAAAAAGGAGGAAGAGCCCCTCTACTCACTACTCTCTACTCTAAACTATGAAATAAGCTCTCTCTGGTGTGTTCTTGAGGTATGGATGGTTGTGTGGAATGAAGAACTCAAGCCATCTATTTATAGGCCTCAAAATGAGCAATGCACGGCCGTGCATTGGATTGTACGGGCGTGCAAACACCTCGGGAATCAAACATGGTACCAATGGCAGTGTACTGGAGCCTTGGAGAGCAAGACAGGCAATGCACGGCCGTGTATGGCATTGCACGGCCATGCAAACCCATGCCTGCTTTCCAGGCTTATCTTTTAGCTGCTTGTTGACCTGGTTTGACTTCTTAGGGGTCAATGTCGGGTTTGGTCTTCCAAAAGCTTGATTTCTTCATGTTTTAAGCTGGTTTTTTGCTTTGTTTATCTTGGAGCATCGAATAACATGCAATTATGAAATATTAACGTTTTAAGTATCAATTGCAAGGTTATTAATCAATTAGTACCATAATATGGGGATTATTATGCATGCAAAACATGTATAATTTAGGACATATCAACGTGTTCATCCACTGCATCTCTAGTAGAAAAGGTGGATTTGACTCAGCAAATGCCATGGTAGCGTCTGCCATTCTGGGCTGATCAAGGGCAGAGATTATAACTTTTCGGGGCTTGTCTTTTGACAGATGATGGAGAATATTACAGGAAAGATCAAAGATAAGTTTCTGGTTTACCTAAGGTTCCTTCAGATGATCATCATTCATCTTCATCCCAATCTACCTCAAGAAGGAAACCTGCTGGTGCTAGACCACATGATTGCAAAGACCTTAAGCTATATGAAGAGTTCAAGCTCAAGGAGTAATAGGATCATCGTTAACAATCCTCTGTTCGGGAACATCATTGGTAAAGTTGAGCCTGAAATTCCAGATATTGATCCCGAGGAAGTAATTGTCTCAACATCATTAGAGGAAGAGGAGGAACATGGTGAAGGTAATCAAGAACATGAAGTTGAAGCTGAAGCTCATCAAGAACAGGAGGTTGAGCAACCATTCTGGAAGCACAGTTCTTAGATCAGGATATTGAAAATTTAGACCCTCTGAACTTCTAAGTCCAACAAAATGTTGAAGCTGAGCAACATGTTGAAGAAAAGGTAGAGTTTGACAGTGAGACTCTGTATGAAGCTATTTATGAATCAGAGGAGACCGAGTATGAAGAGCAGGTCGAACCACCTCCTTCCTCTTCTAAAAGGCCAGCGGATTCTGATTCAAATTATGAACTCGAAGAGCTTCTCACTAAGTAAATCAAAACTGGATTGGAATCCCTAACCACCTCATTTGAATCTCTGTTTGCATCACCCAAACAAACAATACTTTCACATTCACCCATTCACACCGCCACATCACCTCCACAAATGCAACCCACTTCATAACCATCACCTTCACCATCTCCTGCTGAAACCTCACCCACAGAAGAAACATCATCGTCATCCACCCGTGTAAAGAAGTTAAGTCTGAATGTCAAGAAGCTAAATGAACAACTTTCCCAAAAGGATGAGGAAATAAAAAAATTTGAAGTCTGATATGTTGGAACAAAGGGAAGAAGTTAAGGATTTGAAGGTTGAGGTAGTTACATTAAAGAATCAACTGGAGGTACAACAAACTCAACTAGCTGAACAACAAGAGCAGCTGTTAAAACAACAGCAAGACCTTTTGGTTGTTACCACTCTGGTTAACCAGATCAAAAGCACCATGCTTCAACCTACACAATAAGCAGATATCCAGAAAGAACCCGCTTCTCGTGTGCAGGGGGAGACTCATGAATCACCATCTACTGCAACCGATCGTCCATCCTCCCTTACCTTTGTAACTAACCCATAATCTGCTCTAATCCTTCTTATAGGTGCAGCTGCATCACCTAAAGAAAAGACAGAAGTCAAAATTGAAGAGCAAGACTATGACCTTCCTTCCCTAAGCCAAAGACGAGCTGACAGAGGCAAAGGGAAGGAGAAGGAATCTGAAGTTAAATTGGTAGTACTTGATGAGGAAGAGGTTGGTTCCGACCATGAGCTGGATGAACTATTGAGACAGATTGGTGATTTTGGGACTATTGATGATTTCTCTAAGATTGTAACCCTTGGAGAGGAACATAGAGAGAAGATCCGGTATTTCACTGAGGTCAGAGATGAAATTCAAGCTTTTTCTGAAAATGATGAAGATGACCCATCTGTTCAAGTTGCGTTTGCTGAGCTCGTAACCACTGCTGAGCCAACAAGCACAACTCAAGAAGCACCTTACACAACAACCACAACTCAATCAACAGCCACCACAACTCAAGCAACTCCAGAAGCTGCTCCCGCTTCACAAGTCCAAGACCCAAAGAAACATTGGTTGAAGAAGCTACCAGTAGAAGAGCCTCCAAAGCATTATGAATGGTTTGCGGAATATCAGGAGCTTAAGAGACCATCGGTTAGATGGAAATATGATAAAGAAAGATCTCTGTTTATTATGAGGAGAAACAAGGGAGGAGTTGAGCACTTCAAGACTCCAAATGAATTCAGCTCCCTCCCGAGATATGATCTGAGAGCTTTAGCAAAGCTACCTCTTCAAAACCCAGGAAATGTAGGGATAGCTAGAGACTTTGAAACTTTCCTATGGAACCAAACCTTTAATGATTTCAGTTCAATGACCACTGCCAAGCCAAGGAGAGTTCACTCCGAGACCAGGATTCACCCTCAAACTCAAAAGCCTTGGGTAAGTCTGAGGTACAAACCAGCAACAACTGTCAAATCCATTCAATTGCCAAGGTCTTTACATGTTCATCTCTAGAAATTCAGAAGGTGGTTCTACAACTTATCCATTAGTAGTGCAGTGATTGAATGTGAAGGAAAAGAAGATATTTTCATTTTTGAGCCCATGGAACTACTAAAATTTCAACCTGAAGATCTGGAGGTTCTGTTCAACCACCCCATCCAGATTTTCAAAGATGATGAGGAGGCTGATGCCAAAGCATACCAACGAGTTGTCTCTCTGAATGTGAAACCTTTCGTTCCAAGATTTGATGATGCACCTGCTGTATGATGACCTTGAAAACATTGATGCAATAACTTAGGGGGAGATTGTAGGGTTATGTATTTTGTAAGCTATGTCATCAACGTAACACTGAACAAATTTCCTTCTTGCTTGTTATTTTTGTTTGTTAAGTAGTGTCCATTTGATTTAATTTTCTGTTTTATTTAGCTAAGTCTGGGCCATCGAAAGTACCTAGTTTCAGTTGAGTTTGTTCAATCAAAACTAGTCGTTTTGATAGATAGGTAGTTTCGACAGGAGGTTCATGAATGTTGTCAATGCTCAACCAAAACTAGTTGTTTCGGTGAGCATACTTTCGATGCCTGTCAGCTGCCTATAAATAGCCCTGTTAGAGAATGTTTAGGGTGTGAGTGACGGCTGTAACCTTGTATTCTCTCTTTCATAGGTTTTCCTTGAATCAATACAAGCTTTGAGTTTATTCATTCTGTTCTTGCAATTTCAAATCATTGTGTATTATCACTCAAGAGTGGTTAGCCTGTTATCTTCACCATCATACTGTTTTTGCCTTTGTTTCACCACCATACACACCTATTCCGCAGGTGTGTGTGTGTGTGTAATCGATCTGTTTGCGTGATTCTGTCTAGAATCAGGACCTACATATAAATAAAATATAAATAATATAAGTGAATCTAAAATACAAGGATACGAAATCTTGTATTATTAGTTTGTGTATGTATTGCATGCTTAATACATACTTAAATACCTAGATGCACATGTATTTGAATGTGTATGTATATTTTAAATGAATGGGAATATGTATTAAGTTAAAAGGTATCATTTTGCACAAACTAACACACACCTACATAGGGAACATGACTAGTTGACTTTTCCTTCTTGGGTCAATTCCTTGTCTCATTGTTTGTTTCCTAGGTGTACATCTTGTCTCCTTGTGTGATTCTAGGTGTACATCTTATCTCCTTGTGTGATTCTAGGTGTACATCTTGTCTCCTCTACTTGCTATAAGTAGAAGGCTTGAAATACATGAAAGATGTAAGAGTTTTGAATTGTGAAGTCTTGCACTCTCCATCTTAAAATCATAAGAATAGAGGGGTTTTGAGAAGTTCTTGTGTTTGAAACTAGAACACCAAAGAACTTGGATAAACTACCATACATCATTAGTTGTTAATCTTGTTTCTTGGGAGGTTTGAACTTCTAGATACACAATTCACCTACACATTCTAAAGAATCTTTAGTTGTGTGTATCCTTGGCATAAAGAAGCTAACACTTGGGTTGAAGATTGCTTAGTGTGGATTTGCTTAAATCATTTTCATGAACTTGTAGCAACTATTTCTCTTCAAAGGTTCTAGCCATCTTAACCCCCTTATGGTTGTTGTTTTATGATTTCAATTTTATACATATGGATCTTGGTGGGATTTAATTTAAATGTTTTAAAGAAAGCATGTCATCTAAGCTTCCGTTGCGAAATGTTTTGTAAAGACATGTTAAAATCCCAACATTTGGTATCTAGAGCCTCTTATGTATGAACTTGAATTTTTTTAGACATATTTTGGTTTGTTTATAAAAACCAAAAGTATATCATCTTTCAAGTTAGAAAAATGATATATCTAAAGCAACACTTTATTTTGCTAGCTCATATGTCACCACCTTTGCATGCTCCAAAGGTGGTAACTAAAGTTGCTTCATGTCATATTTATATTTATGAATGTTTATTGAAAAGCAAACCTAAGACCATGTGTGTTAGATTTCAATATGGTTGTAATATTATTTCATTTGTTATGAAGTAATTATTATTTCAAGTTTTGTATGTTGTTTCTTTTTGTATGTAAAAATAGTTTAGTTTGTATTTTATATTTAAAAAATATAACAAGAGTGAAGTCTTGGAGCATGGAGTCCATAAGGAGGTCTTGGAGCAAGTGGGAGTCAAGTTTGAAAATTTGAAGACTTGAAACCCTAAGACCTAAGTGGTGTTTCTGTTTTGGCTCACAAAAACACCACACATTTTTCATGGCCTTGTTTTGCACATATATGTTTATTTGCATGATTATGATGGTTGTTTGATTTCTAGGATTTCATATCATCAAAACCATTTTATTAAAAAAATAAAAATGCAAATAAGGAGTTTTATAAAAATGATGTTTTATAAAAACTCACATAAGTTGGAAACTTGTAAGAAACTAAAATGTATATTTTGTGTTTCATAAAAATGAGTTTTAATGAGATAAAATAAAATGGATTTTATTTTATAAAACTCATCGACTAAAAATAAAGGTTTTTATTATCAGCTAAAAATGGTTTGATGCGTTTAATATCTAGGATATTAAAAATCAAATCGTCACGATATATACTTAGACGCAAGATGAACTAATAAAACTTGGTTTTATTAAATGTAACGATTCAAGGCATGAAAAACTTTGTTACATAAAGCGTTTTGAAAACGTCATTTACATTGAATGTAATATACCTTTTTTTTCAAAAATAAGTATATGCCATCCTATTTAAAATACTTACGCGTTACCGGAACATTCCCGTGAATAGTTGCCATGGGCCATTCACTTGAGTGTTCTTTTGACGAGGTTAGTTGGTTTGTCACATCTTTGTGGTAAGTGCGTATGCCAAACACATTGGTTGGTAGGACATAACATGTTTTAAAGTAGGACATCCTATAACTCGACCTTGTGAAAAGTGCGCAGGCCAATCACGAGGGGTGGGTTGTTATAATTCGGGATTAATCGTGCAATCTTAACAATTCATTTGTTATTGAATCCCAAAAGTGTAAGAGTTGCAAGTTAGCAATTGGTTATCAAACCTACCAATCAACTTAATTCTTGTAACAAGTGCGCTAGGCCAATTACAAGAGGTTAAGGGTGATGTGGATCTTAGCATTTAACTAGTTAAGGTTTTAATCTATAAAACGAGGGTACTTAATTATTAAAGGATTTAAAATATCAATAGTACTAAAAATCAAACTTTATTTTGTAGATGACAACGACACCGACTAATGCTATCGTTCCCGCCTCAAACTCCTACGCTATGCGACCCATTTTGGATTGGGAAAAACTTAACGACACTAACTTCATGGATTGGTATCGCAATCTTTGGATTGTGATTACACAAGACAATAAGATGTACGTTCTTGAGGGACCCGTCCCTGACTCTCCGACACAAAATGCACCCAAGGCTGCTAAGGATGCATGGGCTAAGCACTTTGATGATGCTCAAAGTGTTGCATGTCTTATGCTTGCTACCATGGAACCAAATCTAGAACATGATTTGGAGCACCAAAAGGCATACAACATTATTGAGGAACTCAAGTTGATGTTCCAAGATCAAGCCCGACAAGAGATTTATAATACCATGATCTCTCTTGTCAGCTACCGGATGCCAGAGGGAACTCCTGTAGGTCTTCATGTGTCTATAATGAAGCGATACGTGGAATGGTTGAAGAGACTTGGATCTCCACTTCAGAATGACCTAGCCATCATTATGATACTAGGGTCACTCCCGAAGTTGTATAACCGATTTGTAATTAATTACAACATGAATGGTTTTGAGAAGTCCATCTCGGAGCCTCTTGCCATGCTTAGGGTTGCCGAGAAGAACATCACTACCAAGTCTCAACCGGTTCTCATGATAAGGGAGGGTAAAATCAAGAAGCCAAATACTCAAGGCAAAGTTAAGGGCAAGAAGCCATGGGTGAGTCCAAGGGCGAAGCCAAAAGCTGTTGTGAAGTTCATGTAGCCGACACCAAAACCAACAGCTAAGGCACTCAACAAACCTCCAAAGAACCCCAACTACTTACATTGTGGGATGCAAACCATTGGAGGAAGGATTGCCACAAATATCAAGCTGTGATGAAGAAGAACCCCAATGGGGATTCAACTTCATTTATCTTTGTAATAGAGTTATATGCCTTCACTAGTAACTCGTGGGTACTTGACACAGGGTGTGGTACTCACATTTGCAATGATTTGCAGGGGTTAAAGAAGGTTAGACAACTGAGGGAAAGCCAATTGGTGCTCCATGTTGGAAACAAAGCAAATGTAGCGGTTGAAGACATATGAAAGTACTCCATTTTGTTACCAACTGGCCTGTATTTAAATTTGAACAATGTTTGTTGTGTACCTAGTCTAACTAGGAATATTATCTTCGCTGCTCGACTATATGAGCAAGGTTTTACTTTTGGTTTCCATGAAGGAAACATATTAACTTTTAAATCTAATGTTTTGTTTTTTGAGGCTAGGCCTCATAATGGAATTTTTGAAGTTGATATGCATGGCTCATGTAGTGATAACTCTATTTACACTCTCAACACTAGAAGATTAAAAATGAACTTTAACAAATCATATTTATGGCATTGTAGACTTGGCCACATAAACAAGAAACATATGTTAAAACTCCAAACCGATGGAATCGTAGATCCCACCGGTTCGGAGACCTTTGACATAGGTGAATCATGTCTTTGTGGAAAGATGACCAAAGCACCGTTCACCGGCACGGGAGGAAAGGGTGCCAATCTACTAGGATTAATTCACACTGATGTGTGTGGTCCTTTTAGAACAATGTCAAGAAGTGGTGAGAAGTACTTCATTACATGCTCAAATGATTTCAGTAGATATGATTATGTTTATCTATTGAAACACAAACATGAAGCATTTGAAGTTTTCAAAGTGTTTCAAAATGAAGTACAAAATCATCTTGGGTAAACGACAAAAGCAATCCGTTCGGATCAAGGTGGTGAATATCTAATCCACGACTTTGATGAATATCTCAAGAAATGTGGGATAGTTTCTCAACTCAGTCCACCAGGAACACCACAACACAATGGTGTGTCCGAAAGAAGAAATCGGACTTTGCTGGATATGATCCGTTCCATGATGAGTCGTATAAGCTTGCCTCACTCCTTTTGGAGTTACGCCTTGGAGACGGCTGCTCGAATTATCAACATGGTTCCAACCAAGAAGGTGGATAAGACACCGTATGAATTATGGAATGGATGAGCACCAAACTTATCCTACCTTAAGGTATGGCGTTGCGAGGCTTACGTTAAGCGTGAGACCTCCAACAAGTTAGATCCTAGAGGCGAAAAAGTAATCTTCGTCGGATACCCTAAAGAAACAAAGGCATATTATGTCTACCATCTAATCGATAATAAAGTCTTTATTGGTTAATGTTGAATATTTTTGGAAGAATACTTTCTTTCAAAAAAAACCAAGTGGAAATAGTGTGGATCTTGAGGAAATTCAGGAGCCACACAATGCTGGACCTGAAGTTGGAACCACTGCTCAACATAATATTGTTGAGCCTGAACCTATGTTGATTCAATTACTGAGTGTAACACATGACGTCCGAAGATCAAGTAGAATTCGTCAGGAACCTAAGAGATATGGTGACTATGATGTGTATTTGGTGGATCAGTTCGAACCCACCAACTATAAATCTGCTATATCAGACAAAGAATATGATAAATGGCTTGAAGCCGTGGACGCCGAGATGCAGTCTATGTATGATAACCAAGTCTGGGATTTGGTTGATCTTCCTCCCAATGGAAAGGCCGTTGGGAGTAAGTGGATTTCAAGAAGAAAACCAACATGGATGGAAATGTGCATACTTTTAAGGCACGACTAGTTGCAATGGGATTCACTCAAACTCAAGGAATTGATTATGAGGATACCTTTTCTCCTGTAGCCATGACCAAATCTATCAGGATATGAATTGTCATTACTGCTTATCTTGATTATGAAATATGGCAAATGGATGTCAAAACGACTTTCCTTAATGGACATCTAACTGAAGATGTCTATATGGTTCAGCTAGAAGGTTTTGTCGATCCTAACCATCCTAATAAAGTATGCAAGCATAAAAGATCCATTTATGGATTAAAGCAAGCATCAAGGAGCTAGAATCTTCGTTTTGATGAAAAGATCAAAGAATATGGATTTATAAAAAACAAGGATAAGCCATGTGTTTACACGAAGACTAGTGGGAGCACCGTTGCATTCCTAATCTTATATGTCGATGACATATTACTCATTGGAAACCATATTCCAACTTTAAAGGACGTTAAGTCTTGGTTTGGAAAATGCTTTGCAATGAAAGATCTAGGAGAAGCCGCATACATTCTGGGAATAAAGATCTACAGAGACAGATCTAAGCGGCTCATTGGCTTAAGTCAAAGTGCATACATTGATAAGGTTATCAAAGGTTTTTCAATGCAAGATGCCAAGAAAGGTTTCTTACCTATGGCACATGTTACAATCCTTGAGAAATCTCAATGTCCTAATTCAGAAGAAGAGATTAAAAGGATGAAAGGGATTCCATTTGCTTCGAAAATTAGATCCATTATGTATGCCTTGCTATGCACTAGACCGAACATGTAGTATGCCCTGAACATGACAAGCCGTTACCAACAAAATCCTAGAGAAAGGCATTGGATTGCTATCAAGAACATTCTCAAATATCTTCGAAGGACTAAAGACATGTTCTTGGTATATGGAGGTGTGGAAGAGGAACTTACTTTGAGATGCTAAACAGATGCTAGCTTCCAGACTGACCGAGATGACTCTTCATCACAATCAGGATATGTTTTCACCCTTAATGGTGGAGTAGTCACCTGGAGAAGTTCCAAGCAAAAGGTGGTTGCACAATCTACGACTGAATCTGAGTACATTGCTGCTTCGGAGGCAGCGAAAGAAGCTTCTTGGATGAAGAAATTCATCACTAACATCGAGAGACCTATTGAGATCTTTTGTGATAACTTTGGTGCTATTGTACAAGCTAAAGAACCAAGAGCGCATCATAGAAACAAGCACATTCAGATGACATTCCATTATATTCGGGAGATAGTGGAACGAGGAGATGTTATCGTTAACAAAGTTAAATCATATAATAATTTGGCAGATCCTTTCACCAAACCTATGCCTCAAGTTAAACATGAGGCACATGCCAGATCTATAGGGCTTTGTATGTCTGGTGATTGGATCTAATTTGTACTTTGATATTTTGAAACTATATATCAGTATTGTTTCATTGTTAACTCTTACAATTATGCATGTTGTGTTCTATATTAGCACGATTGAATCCATGAACAACTAGGTTATTCAAACTGTCTGTAGTTAGTCAAGGTTATGGGAGTAATCTTGAATTAAGACTATTGTGGGTCATTTTAGTTTGGAGATAAATAACTAAAAGACAACAAATATTTATGGAATATAAATATTGGATGTGACCGCTTTCAAAGACACTTCATGGATCGACGTCTTAAGTGTTTTTGAAATATGGTAGTATCTTTGTATCCTTAGACCTATTGGGGCTTGATTGCATAGAGCGTTTTTCTTTGACATTACCTAACACTGTTCTTTGAATAGGCAGTAATAAAGGTCTTCGTTGGGAATAAAGCAAAATGTAGTGAGAGGCGTATGTAGTCAATAAGGGATCTGTACCTTTTCAAGGCTGATATCTTTGGGCCCTCGATGATTCAAGCAAATTAAAATGCATGGCCGTGCTCGAACATAGTTTGATTGAAATTAGTTGAATCTTGATCGAGTAACATAGTGGTTGAACACCATATGAGATTGATGACAGTCCATGTCTCATGTTCAACTAGATATCTATTATAGAGAGATAATTGATAGCGAACCATGCACCATTGCTCTTAAAGCATTATACTTTTATTTTGAATGGGTATTGAATATGACGTTAAGTTACACATCACCGGGGGCAGTGAGATGTTGCTAGACGTCCACCACTGTCTATATTGATATACGTTGGATCTTGTGCAAGTGGGAGATTGTTGGACCTATATGCCCAAGACACAATCGTATATCATTGTTGCCTTTGATGTGTAATATTAAAAGGTCACTGATGTGTTAAGAATTACACATATTTTTGGCATAAAACTTTGCTCATTTCATGATCAATTGTTGGTTATTTTCCGAGTTTAGACACTTAATTGCTTCATTTTCAGTTTTATAGGTTTTTGTGGAGCTAAGCGGATAAAGGAGGAGATCCAGGAGTTTACTTGAAGTTTTTAGGGTTTCTGTTGAAGATGCACGTTCATGCCGCCTACTTGGCACAACCGCTCTTGCCTCCAGAACCCTAGACACGGTTACGACCAGGAATTGGCATGACCGCGTGATATGAAGTAAATTATACATATTTTGCATGCATAATTACCCCCGAATTCATCACAATTAGAGGTATTATGATGATAATTGATACTTAATTTATTTAATTGTGTTACAACAGGTTAATTATCCCTTACATACAAACATGAAGAAATCACTCGAAAACAAGGGAAAATCAGCACCTGGAAGTCAATCGGACGTTCGTGCACCCAAGGAGTCAAACCAGGAAGTCAAAATCAAGCACCGGTCAAAAATAGAGGATGCACGGCCGTGCATCCCAAAATACGGTCATGCAAATGGTGAAAAGTGGCCCTGTACTCCCAAAAGCTGCCAGATTCCCTCATATGCAAGAAACAGGTACTTTGCACACCCGTGCAATCCAATGCACGGCCCATTTCTCAGCCTATAAATAGCAAGCTCATTCCAAGCATTTAGCTGTCCAAGACCATGGGTTGTGAAGGCCCTAGTGCTTTGCTAGAGCCGGAACTCCCTCGGTTTTGGTCCGTTTTAGCTTTTCTTTGTTTATTTTCCTTTTCTAAGTCTTGTAATATGAAATGATTTTTCTAGTTCGAGTAAGCAAGAGGAAACCTATACCCACTCTCCCTTGGTGTTGGAACACTTCCACATATTGTCTAAGGGTTAGTGGAGTCACTTGTATGGTCATTCGTGGCTAGTCCTCTTGCGTTGCTCAGGTTAGTTGATCTTTAATTAATTAATGAAGTATTTTAGTATGTTATGTTCTTAAAGTCTTTACTTTAATTTATCTTAAAAAGACAAGAATAAGTGATCTTTAAACCAACCTAATAATCTTAAATCTTGTAAGTTATTTAAGCAAGACTTCTTGTTTAGGAAGAAAAATCGAGTTTGTATGGTCTATATACAAATCTTGGTGCTACCAAGGGCCCGGTTAGTATAAATTTAATATTATGGGTTGATTAGAGGTTTGGGTATTCAACTGGTCATTCGAGTCCTGACTGGACCTTATGAAACGTGTTGGTATTTTATTACTTCTCTCGTATTAGTTTGCATAGGACTCCTAGCTGGGGCTACGGGGCTTGATCTTGAGGATGAAATCTTTATTTATTTAAAATGAATTTATAAGTAAAGACAACTATTTTAAGAATAAAATTTGTTAGGTGCAAGCGTTCATAAAGTACCTTTGGAGGAAGTTGCGTATTCCGACTTACCGAAAGAAGTTACAAGACATGACGTACGTCAAAGGATAATCTTAGTCTGAATAATGAATCACGGGATAGCCGGCGGACTTGAGACCCCGTTTAGGGTCCCGAGATTTATTAGGAACAGTTGGCCGACCGTATCCACTGTTCCGTTACGAAATACTAGCTCCCCTATCGAAAGGGTTAGTACTAGTAACTATGACCAACCTTACTAAAAATACAACGTTAATTAACAAGTGATAACAATTGGAGTAACACCTTAAACGAGATAATATTTCTAATTACGTTTCTTATCCTTGTTACTTTCTTTTAAACAAAATCCTTTTCCAACTTATTATCCTAGTACGGAATCCATGTCCATGGTTCAATACTTGGTTCTTATCCAGACTAAACTACACTGTGATAGGTACACTTGCCTATTGTGTGTGTGTTTAGTTGAAGTATTTATTATTTTAATATATAAATTTAAACCTGATTTTTTGTAACTCTAAACCGAACATTATTAAAGATATATATTATGTCTCTCGTATTTGGTATCAAGTTTGTGGAGCCATTATAAGGGACGTATTTATATATAATTTTTTTATATACACTAAAACGCGCTATCAAGTTTTTGACGCCGTTGCCGGGGACACGGTAGTTCTGCGAAAGATCTAAGTCGTTGGACTGACTATTTCTATTTTCTCTTTGTTTTCTTTCTGCTTTATTTTTCTCTTTTATTTTTATTTTCAACTTTATTTTCCTTTGTTTTATTTCAATTTTATTTTCCCTTTTTATTTTTATTTTTCTCACTTTTATTCTCTTTTACTCTGGTGCTCATGTTCGCTTTGTTTGTTCTTTGTAGTAGCTTTCATGGAGCGCCTACGAGAGTTATTGTGGAGGATACTGGGACGATTATAAGTACCAACACTTTCCCTAGACTGACTTATATGAGGACCGAGTCTGGTCTACGACTCGTTAAATAAACGTTCGTTAAATAAACGTGACACTTCCGGGAGGCAATGATAAATAAATTGAGAAGTTGGTGCATACGGTAGAATACATAGATCTCAGGTTTGTATTACAAATTTAAGTTTCTCATACTTCCGCCATCAGGTATGTCTTCTCGATATTAGGACTTTGTAGTTTTTATCTTTTGTTTTATTTTCCATTTTATGTTTTTCTTTGAGTGCTTGATTGCTTTTATTGGTGAAGGATGATTCTTAAGCTTCTATGGGTACCGACCACACGTACGATGATGACGTCACATCAGGGGAGTATTAGTTTCCTTTCACCCTTATTTTACCCATGACATTTACTACATATCATATTTTCATACAATGAGCACATTGTCTAGATTTAAGTGTGGGGTGGAAGCTTACCAATACATTGACTGCCTGATTTTGTCCTAATTATTACAAGTCCATGATTAACAACTACCCAATCCATTGAATTAAAACATATATAGAAGTAATAAAAACATTTTCAAAAATAATATGTAAGCATGACAACTTATTAAATAATCTAAAAGCAAGAGTCTTTAAAATCATTTGGTGTAAACGGGCTTATAAAAACAGTAATTAAGAATACAGTTGAAGTGAATCAAGGAAACAAATGGGAAAGATTAGGAAGCACAACAGAAACAAAGAAATAAGTTTATGCACATGTTTACTTTTATACCCCCTATCTTCCATTTCATGTGAGAATTTGAGCCTATCCGATCATTATTACATAACACATCAAGTTCTTGACGTCGTTAATCATTAAATATTCCACATGCTCATTTCATTTGATAGAGTGTTTGCTAGTTGTTGCTCTGCATGTTAGAACTTGTATAAAATATACATTTCAAGATCATAGACTAAAAGAATGCATAAAAATGATTAAGGCATTAGGATTAACCCATTCTCTTAGACTTTTTTCTTCTATTTTACCTACCCTAAACATCATCCCTTAGTTAGCCCCTTTGAGCCTAAACCATTTTCATTTCTAAACCCATATTTCACACTCATAAACCCGAAAAATTAGCCTTTTTATTTTTACCCCTTTTAGTTGAAAATCGACTTGGCTATGATTTAAGGAATAATTGTCCTTTAGAAGTTTATAGATCCATCTTATGTTCGAAGTATGAAACTCATTCATTTAGTATGAAAAGAAGAATTATTGTGAAAAGAAAAAAAAAGGGCCAACCAAAAAGAAATTAGTAAATCGCCCAAGTTAATGAAGAAATCTCATCCAAAGAAAATCAAACCTACTCGAAAAATTGGAGTATGCAACACTGATCAAAGTGAATGTATTAGGAAGAAACAGCCGAACGATTCATGGGAAATTAATAGCAATGAATATTTCAAAGACAAGAAGAAGTTGACGTTCTTGAAGAAGGGATTTGGTCTTGACAATCTGACCTTAAAAGAGTCCTTAGATTAGTCACAATCTCCAATCTAAGTCTAATAAGAGATCGTTTACCTTTTAACCATTAACCCGAGTTAGATTTTCAACATTTAGCCACTCTTCCCAAATACTTCCTACCCTATACCCTAAGCCAATCATTACAATCCTTTACAAAGCCCTCTTGATTTATACACATATTTTATGTCAATTGGTGGAGCTTTGATTTCTATACAAGCCTATGATTATGCAAACATTAATTATAGCATTGAGTGTTCTTGTTGACAAACCTTATCCATATATTTAACCCGAGTGTTGAGTGAACATTTGTGAGACTTAATTTTGTGCATAATCATAGTTCCATCAAGTATGCTGGGCTTGCTACCCTCTTGTAGAGAAACATTCGAAAGGTATAACCACCAAATCATTGTTTTTAAGAAGGCCATTCAGCCATTTGGGACAAAAGCTTTGGATTAACATTTAATCAATATCTTACTTCTATGGGTATAATCATGCATGAGTTTGCTTGAGGACAAGCAAATTTTAAGTGTGGGGTGTTATGATATGACGTAAATTATACATATTTTGCACGCATATCCCGAATTCATCATAATCAGAGGGAATAGGATGATAATTGATACTTAATCTCTTTAATTGTGTTACAACTGGGTAATTATCCCTTACATACAAAAACATGAAGAAATCACTCAAAAACAAGGGAAAATCAGCACCTGGAAGTCAATCGGACGTTCGTGCACCCAAGGAGTCAAACCAGGAAGTCAAAATCAAGCACCAGTCCAAATTGGAGGATGCATGGCCGTGCATCCCAACGCACGGCCATGCAAATGGTGAAAAGTGGCCCTGTACTCCCAAAAGCTTCTAGATTCCATCACGTGCAAGAAACGGGTACTTTGCATGCCCGTGCAATCCAATGCACGGCCGTGCATTGCCCAGATCTCTGCCTATAAATAGCAAGCTCATTCCAAGCATTTAGGTTCCCAAGACCATGGGTTGTGAAGGCCCTAGTGCTCTGCTAGAGCCGGAACTCACTCGGTTTTGGTCCATTTTAGATTTTCTTTGTTTATTTTCCTTTTTTAAGTCTTGTAATATGAAATGATTCTTCTTGTTCGAGTAAGCAAGAGGCAACCTATACCCACTCTCCCTTGGTGTTGGAACACTTCCACATATTATCTAAGGGTTAGTGCAGTCACTTGTATGGTCATTCATGGCTAGTCCTCTTGAGTTGCTCGGGTTAGTTGATCTTTAATTAATTAATGAAATATTTTAGTATGTTATGTTCTTAAAGTCTTTACTTTAATTTATCTTTAAAAAACAAGAATAAGTGATCTTCAAACCAACTTAATAATCTTAAATCTTGTAAGTTACTTAAGCAAGACTTGTTTAGGAAGAAGATTCGAGTTTGTACAGTCTATATATAAATCTTGGTGCTACCAAGGGCACGGTTAGTATAGATTTAATATTATGGGTTGATAGGAGGTTTGGGTATTCAACGGGTCATTCGAGTCCTGACTAGACCTTATGAAACGTGTCGGTATTTCTTTACTTCTCTCGTGTTCGCTTGTAGAGGACTCCTAGCTGGGGCCATGGGGCTTGATCTTGAGGATGAAAGCTTTATTTATTTAAAATGAATTTATAAGTAAAGACAACTATTTTAAGAATATAATTTGTTAGGTCCGAGCGTTCATAAAGTACCTTTGGAGGAAATTACGCATTCCGACTTACCGAAAGAAGTTACAAAACATGACGTACGTCAGTCAAAGGATAATCTTAGTCTGAATAATGAATCACGGGATAGCCGGCGGACTTGAGCCCCCGTTTAGGGTCCCAAGATTTGTTAGGAACAGTTGGCCGACCGTATCCACTGTTCCGTTACGAAATACTAGCTCCCCTATCGATAGGGTTAGTACTAGTAACTATGACAAACCTTACTAAAAATACAACGTTAAATAACAAGTGTTAACAACCGGAGTAACACCTTAAACGAGATAATATTTCTAATTACGTTTCTTATCCTTTTTACTTTCTTTTAAACAAAACCTCTTTTCCAACTTATTATCCTAGTCAGACAATAACGAGGGTTGAGTACGGAATCCGTGTCCATGGTTCGATACTTGGTTCTTACCCAGACTACACTACGCTGCGATAGGTACACTTGCCTATTGTGTGTGTCTTTATTTGAAGTATTTATCATTTTAATTTATAAATTTAAAACCTGATTTTGTGTAACTCTAAATCGAACATTATTAAAGATATATATTATGTCTCTCTTATTTGGCATCAAGTTTTTGGAGCCATTATAAGGGACGTATTTATATATATATTTTTATATACACTAAAACACGCTATCACAGCGCCAAGCCAAATCAAATAGCACAGCCGTGATTTTACACCCCCACTACCGCGTGCAAACCAGTGAGTCTGAAAGCCGTACTTCCTCGATCAATGGGACCCAATGGTAATTGTAGATCGATTAACCCTCTGACGCACGACCGTGCCAAACCCTAAGTACGGTCGCGCTAGGTACTCGGGCACGGTCGTGCCACCTTATTAGGCACGGTCGTGCCTCTCCTTTTAATAAGTATAGATGTCTACCTAGACTCTCATTCATTCACCAACCAGAGCAAAAACCCACTGTTTTGTGCTCCGAAACAGCTTTGTTCCAGCCATATTTCAAGCATCTTGGAAGGATTATTACATCAAGAGGATTACCATACATCACCTACAACATTTGGGCTTGGGGGAGTGGTTTGATTCTTGTATTTCATTCATGTTTCTTACCATTTTTCCCTTCTTGTTTGTTATTCTTGTGCTCATGATGAGCTAAAACTCTTGTTCACTTTGGTTTAGATGAAGTATAGATACATTTGATAACATTTATGGATTATTGGCAACAATTGTGTTAATGTTATGACAATCGTATGATTATTCTTCAATGAAATTATGTATTTGAGAATCTAAGTTATTTGCAAAGACTTGTATTTGTGTATGCTATATAATGTTGGAAAACCTATAGTTTATTGCTTATATTCATGAATTGGTGTATGTATGTATGCTAGTTTATGGCTTTTGACTAGGAATGGTGGATGAAGTTTTGCTTATGATTTATGATTCTTGAATATGTATCCTTATTCTTGTGTTTGGAAAGACAAAGTATTTGTTATGATGTTTCATGTTTAGACTTATGTTTATCTAGGAATTGTTGACACAATCCCCTAATTTATGTAAACTTTTCATGAACATTGTATGTTAAAGAAGTGCATATCATTGTCTATTTTAATCAACTTGAGGTGGGTAGTGTGTTTTTCATATTATCTTTCCAACTGTTGTTGGATTAGTCAACCTTGATCGGAAACTAGTTCAATCTTTATAAACATTAACATGATTCCAACACGTGAGCTTCATTGCATGATTTTAGTTGGTTAGTTTGTATAATTCATTCTTGCTTTCTGAGTGATCTTTTGATTAGATGTCTTTGATGAGAATTTAGTCAAATTATGTTTCGTGTATTTGCCATGCTTCCATGAGTGTATTTGAATGTATTCTAGATGGATTCGACACCGAAGTGATTTTCTCTCCTAGATTGTTAGTTGTGTGACTTAGTTTAGTTTTACATATATTTGCATGCTAGTTAATTAAAAACCCCTTCAAAATATATTTTACCATCACTTGATTGAATCTTAGTTCCAGTTTATTATTGCATTCCACCATATCCACGGATTGATATCCGGTTCTTACCTTTGCTATATTGCCATCCGACGGGTACACTTGCTCGGTGTGTATAGTTAGTCTTTGATGAAAACCCAGTTTACACGCATCAAGTTTTTGGAGCCGTTGCCGGGGATACGGTTTGTGCGAGAACGATTGGAATTATTATTTAGTCATTTAGTATATATTTGTGCATATCGTATCCATTTGTTTGCTGTTTGAGCTTTTCGTGTATAGATAGTTCAGATATTTATTTTTATTTTTAGTTGCATTTATATATATATATATATATATTTTAGTATTTTTATTTTTATTTTTTATTTGTAATTATTATTTTGTCTAACTTGTGTTTCTTTTTCCTAGGTTTGTCCATTTAAATCTAACTTGTCTTGTAGATTGTGTATGTCCTCAACTCCCGCTGAGGAGGTCCTTGAGCCGTCAACAGAGCCGGAGTGTGATCTTCAGCAGATATTGCGGGCCCGCTCCCGATTTGTGGCCCAATCACTTGAGCTTGACGAGGTTGACGAGATGGCGAACAAGGATGAGGGTCGGATGCTCTTGGATTTTGGCAAACCAAAAATTGTAGGTTTGGAGTCGAGCATCAATAGGCCGACTGTTGGAGCGCACTAGTTCAAGATTAAATCCAGCATCGTTCAAATGGTGCAAAACATGTGGCAGTTTGACGGCAAGGATCACGAGGATCCCAATACTCACATTGCCGAGTTTCTAGATTTATGCGCCACATTCAAAATCTGTGACGCCTCCGATAATGCCATTCAGCTCCGGTTGTTCCCGTTTTCCTTACGGGATCGAGCCAAAGCATGGCTACTGTCACTTCCCCCTGTTCCATCACCACTTGGGACCAGATGGTCGCTAAATTCTTAGAAAAATACTTCACTCCAGAGAAAACAACAAAATTGTGGGCTAGGATTATTTCTTTCCAGCAGGATGATGGGGAGACGATCTATGATGCGTGGGAGAGATTCAAAGAGTTGATGAGGAAGGTTCCCCACCATGGATTGTTAAAGTGGCAGCAGTGTGAGACCTTCTACAGTAGTCTAGATTTGACGGGAAAGCAGCTGATTGACCCATATACGGGTGGAGACATTAGGATGAAGACACCCCATGAGGCATTTGACTTGTTGGAGAGATTGGCTTCGAAGAGTTATACTCAACATGCCTCCCGAGCGAGGAATCAGAGGCAGTGTGTCCATCACATGGATCGATTCACCTCTTTAGCTGCCCAGGTGGAAGCACTTTCCACTAAGATCGAGCAGATGCAGGTCCACAAGGCACAGGCCTTATGTGAGTTATGTGGTGGGGTGCATCCCATGAGTGCTTGTTAGATTGGGGATCAGGGGACTTTTTAAGCAGTTGCATAAAAACTTGCCATTTGTTGAGGCTTTAGCTCAGATGCCTAAGTATGCGAGGTTCTTAAAGGACATCCTCACGAACAAGAGGAAATTAGAGGAGATATCTCATTTGACGTTGAACGAGGAGTGTTCGGCTGTGATTCAGAACAAGTTGCCAGAGAAGATGAGAGATCTGAGGAGTTTTACCATCCCCTACTTGATAGGTAGCTTGTCAGTCAGCAATGCATTAGCTGACCTTGGTGCTAGTATTAACCTCATGCCGTATGCGGTTTTTGCTAAGATTGAGTTAGGAGAACCTGAGCCGACATGCATGAGTATCTAGCTTGTCGATCGTTCGGTGAAGTATCAACGAGGGATAGTGGAGAGCATGTTGGTTAACATTGATCGATTTGTGTTTTCTGTAGAATTTGTGATTCTAAACATGGATGAGGACAAGAGCATGCCTCTTATCCTAGGTCGACCGTTCCTAGCCACCGCTAAGGTCCTGATTGATGTGTATTCAAGGAAGCTGACAATGAGGCATGTTAGGTGTGTGTTCGGAGATGAGGCACGTCAGGTGATTAGACACTGCCATGAGGGCCCGACAGGTGGACATCATGGAGCTACCTTGACAGCGAAGAAGGTCTTTAACGTTGGTTTCTTCTGGCCTGCCATCTTCTAGGACGCTCATGAGATGATCCGCGCTTGTCACGCTTTCCAGAGGGCGAGCAGCATATCGTCAAGGAATGAGATGCCCAGAACAACATCCAGATTTGTGAGATTTTTGATGTTTGGGGTATTGATTTCATGGGACATTTCCCAGCTTCACATGGCAACCGGTATATCCTAGTGGTTGTTGATTATGTTTCTAAGTGGGCCGAGACTCAAGCCTTGCCTACTAATGATGCTAGGGTGGTTGTTCGATTTCTAAAGAAGTTGTTCTCCCACTTTGGTGCCCCCAAAGCTCTTATTAGTGACCATGGGACTCGTTTATGCAACTCCCAGTTGGAGAAAGCGCTATCAAGATATGGTGTAAACCATAGGTTCTCCACAACTTACCATCCACATACCAGTGGACAGGTAGAGGTCAAGAACCAGGGTATAAAGTGGATTCTGGAGAAAATGGCTGGTCAAAACTGTAAGGATTGGTTGGATAGGTTAGATGATGCAATTTGGGATTTCCGGACTGCGTATAAGATGCCTATTAGTACCACAACATTTTGGTTGATCTATGGGAAAGCGTGCCATCTTCCAGTGGAGTTAGAGCACAAGGCTTATTGGGCATTGAAGGCGGTGAATCTTGACTTGGTGAACGCGGGTGAGAACCGGTTTACTTAGATTCATGAGCTTGATGAGTTGAGGAATCAACCCTATGCAAACTCCATGATTTACAAGGAGCGCACTAAGAGTTTACATGACCGACGCTTGAAGGACACGAAGGAACTCCAAGTGGGTGGTCGTGTGTTGCTTTATAACTCTAGGTTGCGGTTATTTCCTGGGAAGTTGAAATCCCGATGGACGGGTCCTTACACGGTTAGGGATGTGTTTCCCTATGGGACCGTCGATATTGAGCATGAAGATGGGAGAATCTTCAAAGTCAACGGTCATCGTCTCAAGCCATACATTTGCGGACCAGTTGAACCGGCATTGGAGGTTGTGGACCTCCACCCCAAGAACTAATCAATTCGGGGACTTGAGTCTAGCTAACGACTCGTTAATAAACTTAGCCTGTTTCGGTATCATCTTTGGTAACAATTTCTAGTTTTTATCTTCTATCTTTATTTTCCTGTTGTTCTTTTTAATTTTCTAGGATTTTATCATTTATTTTTGAGTTTAGGTTATCAGGATATGTTTTGGATTATGCGGATTGAGGATAGTGATCGGAACGTCTCAGGTATGTCTTCTGAATTGTTAGAAATTTTAGTTCGGAAGAATCACAGTCGGGTTTGGTACACTCTGCATAAAAAAATTAGGTTTCTGTGTCTTATGGGCAAGAGACACGGTCGTGTCCCCTAGTTTGGAGGCCATATAAAAATCTTTTTTTATCCCTAGAACTTTCCAGACTCACGCAAAAGTAGACCAGAACCCTCCCCACACGATTTTCCCTCGAGTTCTACTTGTTGTTTTCATCATCTTCACGATTCAGGTACGCCCCGTGAACTAATATCGTTCGTTTTTGTTTAGATAGGATCTTTAATTCTTGTAGAAATGTTAGATTTTATAAAATTTTCTAGGTTTTTATTAGATTACCCGTTTGTTACGTTTCTGATGCTTGTTTTTGGTTAGAATCGAAGTTGGGAACTTCCTGGGATATTTTGTTGCAAAAGCCCCTTCATACTCAAGCTTTAAATATGTTTTTAAAATCTAGAAACCCTAAAAAAAGTGGATGACCATGACCATGACCATGACCATGCCCCTGCCTTAGCGCAGTAGTGGTCGTCCTTGCAATCCCAGGAATGAAGGTGTTCAATTAGCACGGTCGTGCCCCGCACTAGCACGGCCATGCTGGTTAAAAATAACCTAGGCGCGGTCATGCCCTGTACCTGACGCGACCGTGTTGCCGAGCTATCTAGTGCTCATGGTCGGCCACAATGCGACAGTGGGCTAGACGTTTTGACCTAGGCACGGTCGTGCCCCTTCCGAGGCGTGACCGTGCCCCTTCATAAAAAGGTCAGAAAAATTCATAATTTGTCTGACTTCTTCATAATTGTTTTGATCTATAAATTTCTTGTAGATGGAAGGAAACAGGGACCACCCGTATCTTGAATTCGGCTATAATGAGCAGGCGTACGAGGAACGGTTGGAGTTTTTGTGGCCACGTCGGCACCGGATCTTGGTCTGGTGACGTCTGGATTTAGGAGCGCTTGATGCCATCGGTAAGAGGGACCGATGGAATGATTTGGTTACCGCCCACTGGCGTAGGTTATTCCGATTGCCCGTTGTCCAGTATGTCGAGCTAGTGATGGAGTTCTTTTCTACTTATGAGTTTGACTACCCTTGTGATGATTTGGAGAGACCAGAGACTGTCCGATTTTGATTAGGTGGGGAGTGGCGTGTGTTGTCAGTCGCTAGGTTTTGGAGGCTGATTGGTTTGTATACCCAAGATGAGATTCCGACTGAGTTGTTCACTGATGAGATTACCGAGTTCCCGACTGAGGAGGATAAGGACCAGTTCTGGCACTAGTTTGGTTTTGGTATGTATGACCCGAGTCTGACCAAGGCTTCGAGCCTTCGGGAGTCCACTTCACCGTATCCTTCACCGTTGCATGGTTTACTCTATCTCAGGGAGAGGCTAGGGGGAGACACGTGTTAATTTGAAGGGGCTATTTTATCTATATTACCTTGTACGCCCGCGCAATTGTAATATTGCGCACTGTATCGCGGGGTACTTGGGAATAGCTCGGGTAGGGATGTTATGAGTGCCATCTGCGGTGGTCAGTTTGTGACCAATATCGTCAGGCACTACCACTTGTTGACAGACGAGCTGCTTGTTGATTTGACTCCGGTGGCGAAGACGACTGTGCAGACACTGAGAAACATGCACGTGGCTCGTTGAGTACCGGGAGGCGTTAGGTTAGTTGATCGTTGGGGGAGAGTTTGGGACCCAGACCGTCCAGGTCCAGATCCAAATATTGTTCAGGCTGAGGCGGAGGCCATGGCTGCCGCCCATCAGGTACACATGGCCATGTAGGGCCAGGCTCAGGGGGACCCACAACATGTCAAGCACAAGCTAGAGCACGGGCATGTAGAGCCCGACCCGGTTGTTCCACCACCTCCACCACCTATGGTTTTCATCACCCAGTATTTGTGCCTGCGTTACAGGACCTGGAAGTATGAGGTCCAGTGCGCCGTTACTGCTGCTGGCAGAGCCCCCTATGTGGTTCCCTTACCTTTCTTTATGGAGCCAGAGCACCAGCCCTCACCACCTCCTCATGATTCTCTGACACATCATACTCCACCACCATCACCACATCACCATCATACTCCACCACCATCACCACAACACCATCATACTCCACCACCATCACCACCAGGAGGAGGAGCCGAGGAGGGTGGCACAGCAGGCGTTGATCTTGACACCATTCAGATGGAGGAGTAGTGACCTCCACTACCCTTTTGGGATCACCTTTTGATGAGTTGTACTTGGTCTCATGTTGTACAAACTCTGTTATCACGCTTCGGCATTTGTGGTTGTTTTTTTTGTTGTACTTTTTTTAGTTGTTCTGTATGTGGATATTTATCTTTACATTTCATGTTTATATTTTGGCTTGACGTTACTAATCTGTGTTTGATGTTGTTAGTCTTGATTAGATCTAGGAATTGTGGCACTGCTTGGAACGTCATTTTTGTGGGTAGCCCGTTTGAGTTTGACCGAGATCGACACGAGGGAAGTTTCAGTTCTCCCTTCACACTCCATCGCATTGCATTTGTTTTTTTCATTGCATGTTTTTGTGTACATTGAGGGAAATATACGTTTCTAAAGTGTGGGGTTGGGTGTTTATTCTTCGCTTTACATTATTTTTTGTCGTACATTGAGGGCAATGTACGATTCTAAGTGTAGGGTGGGAATTTGTTTACGCGATATTTGTCCTTTTAGCATTTTATCACTTCATTTTTTTGCAAAACCTTCCTTCATAATTTTTATTGGCAGTAAATTCGTTCTATAAAAAAAAATTAAAAACACAAAAATAGAATATAAGTCAACCCCCTAGCATTTACATTTTAGTAGTAAATATTAGAGGTTTGACTTTTCGAAAGCATTCGAGATAGAAATTCAATCGAGTCATACCCGTTTTTTTGTGATAACCATGAGTTTTAGTGGGCTAAATGAATGAATTGCATGTAACATTTTGCTTACACCCATTCCTTTCCGTTTCCGTTTCTGTGAGTTTATTTTAGAGCCTTGATAGCTTTAGACATTGTTTGCTATCGTTTTTGCGGATTTGAGTGTGCTGGATGTTTCATGCTTATTAGAACTTGCTTTTAGTATACATTTCAAAATCATGAACATAAATATTGCATAAAAATGATTGAAGCAATAGGATTAACCACTTTGTGAGCCTTTTTATTTTTGTTTTTCCCTCACCCGAACACATCCATTGGTTAACCACGTTGAGCCTATCCCGTGTTTTTCTTTTATTACCCACATTACACCACCACAAACCTTCATTAGCCTTCTTATTTATTTTATTTTTCACCCGTGTTAGAAATCCAGTTGGCTAATGTTAATTTTTTAATTTTTATTTTGTGTAAGTCGTTGATTTCTTGAAAAGTTTTTAGCTAAGGAAAGATGCATATTGACTTAGTTTCCTTCAAAAGAAAAGAAAAGAAATAGTGATATATTCAAAAAAAAATCACCAAAGTTAGGTGAATAAAACCGATTGGAGCAATTTTTTAAGCAAATATGAAAAGAATTCGATTGTTAGCTCTTATGTACAAGAAAATATTATTTAGTTTATTTTTATGTTAGAAGTTGTATTAGTTTTTGAGTTAGCATAGCCGCCAGGTTTTTAGCCATTTAGCCACTTTTACCCTTAGCCATTGCCAAGTTACAACCCGTTCAAAGTCCTCTTGAATTATGCTTTGTTTCATGTTAGTTGGTAGAGATTTGATCTTTTAGCAAGCTTATGATTTATGCATGATTCATTTTCTTGGCATTTGAGTGTTCTATACATACACCATTACTTGTATGATCATATATATACCTGAGTGTGTGTGAACATTATGAGGAGTATAAGGTTGCTTACTAATGATTTCTTAGGCATATTCATTTGCTCTTCGGTTGTTACTTCATTGGGCTCCTTGGGTTTCAATTAGTCAACTTTGCATTTCTTGAAAAACTTGTCAAACCTTTATAATTTTATTAATACTTACGGTTTTCCGAATTAATCCATAGTGCCATTGGAAGTTTTGTTTTAGTTTGATTTGCTTGAGAACAAGAAATGTTCAAGTGTGGGGTTGTTTGATGTGTTAGGATTTACACATTTTTTTGGCATAAAACTTTGCTAATTTCACGATCAATTGTTGGTTAATTTTCACATTTAGACACTTATTTGATTCATTTCCAGTTTTATAGGTTTTGGTGAAGCTAACTGAACAAACAAGAAGATTCCAGGAATAAAAGATGAAGTTTTAGGGTTTCTGAGTGGAGGCACGGTCATGCCCCCTACTTGGCACGGCCGTACCAGGCTGACAAACCCTAGACACGGTCGCGCCCTGCACATGGCACGACCGCGCCAAGCCAATTTCTCGAGCACAACCGTGCTCAAACACCCCCATGGCCACGTGTTATCCCGTGAGTCTGATCCATGACCCCAGAGCCATACTTCTTCGATCAATGGGACCCAATGGAAGCTCCGGATCAGTCAACCCTCTGTCCTACGACCGCGCTAGTCACTTGGCTTGGTCGCTTCCCAATGACAGGCACGGTCGTGCCTCTCCACATGGCACGGTCGTGCCTCTCCACATGGCACGGTCGTGCCTCCCCAGTTCTATAAATACATAAGTTTTTTTCTTATTCGGTCATTCAGCAACTAGAGCAAAAACCCACTGTTTAGGCTCCGAACCAACTTTGTTCCAGCCACATTTCAAGCTTCTAGGAAGGATTACAACATCAAGAGGATCACCATACATCAACAAAAATATCTAGGCTTGGAGGAGTAGTTTGATTCTTGTATTCATATCATGTTTCTTACCATTTTTCCTTGTGTATTTGTCATTCTTGAGCTCATGATGAGCTAAAACTCTTGTTCACTTTGGTTTAGATGAAGTTTAGATACATTTGACAACATTTATGGATTATTGGCAATCATTGTGTTAATGTTATGACAATAGTATGATTATTCTTCATTGAAATTATGTATTGAAGGATTTAAAGTTGTTTGCAAGACTTGTGTTTGTGTATGCCATATTATGTTGGAAAACCCATGGTTTATGCTTATATTAATGGATTGGTGTATGTTTTTATATGCTAGTATATGGCATTTGACTAGGAATGGTGAATGAAGTCTTGTTCATGATCTATAATTCTTGTATGTGTATCCTTATGCTTATGTTTGGAAAGAAAAAGTGTTTGTTATGATGTTTCATGCTTAGTTCTATGTTTATCTAGGATTTGTTGACACATTCTCCTAATTTATATAAACTTTGTATGAACATTGTATGTTGAAGGAATGCATATTGTTGTCTATAGGTCCTGACGACAGGGTCCCTGAGCTAGAATGATTCTAAACAGGAAAAAACCAACAATCCAGCTATGGAGAAGCTGATTTGTTGATGATCAAGATAAACACAAGAGGAAGAGCAACACAATCAAGAACATAAAATACCCAAATCTATTAGATCCACAGTGAAACGATTAAAATTTAGCTCCTCGATAACAAAGATAACAACTACAACCTCCTACCGGCTCTCAAATTGACTATAGTAACAACGGGTGAATCAAGAGCTACTGAAATAGGTTTTTGGGTTCTATTTATAGAGTTCATACCAAGAGTCGGCATGAAGATTACCGACTGTCGACAGTCGGATGATAACCGACATAGTGACTCTCAAGAGTCGCTAGCTACTCTTGACCCAAAAACCTTTCTTTACAAAAATTACAAACTAGCCCCTATAGTTAGCAGGAATGCATCGGTTTTACATGTTCCAAGAATTTCCCCTGTAACCGTTGCAATCCTGATTCTTTTAATGCTCCGTGGGCTCCTCCTCTCCTCAGAACTCTTGAGATTCACTTTCTCCTTCTTCTTCATCTTCAGAATCATCATCTTCATCAAAACTTGCCATTTCAAAGACGTTATGAAATGACAGTGGTTCTTCGTTGTCTCTTGCCCTTACACGGTTCAGATCATTCAAAATATTCTCTGCTCCTTTCCTAATCATTGCCATTGCTTTGGCAACACACCTCATATTCTTTCGGTGTACTTCATTCCACTTGATCTGCTTGTTCCAACGGATCTTCATTCCTAAAATCTCTTTTCTCTGCTTCTCATGGGATTTTCTTAGAGCTTGAATTTCAGATTTGAGATTGTCCAGTTCAGTAGGCTTCTTTGGAGGAGGAGGTGCATCTTTTCTTGGAACCACCGCAAGTTTCTTGGTGGCTGAGATTGATTGTTTTGATTTGCTGGGAGGAGGAATAGCTTGATTCTTGGTGGGAGATTGATGTGCTCTGGAAGTACCTTCTAACTGCATGGGCAGAGGATGCCTAAGTGAAGCAAGATGGTTCAGGTACGAGTGGTGCAGGAGGAATGAAGTTATTGAATACATTATCTGCATCATAGAACCAGTCGGGACCGGTTCCAGTATTTAGTATTTGTTTCTTGCCAGTCAATGTAATAAGATTCTTGCACGATTTTTGTCCTTTTATTGTAAACACGGTAGGCCTTTTGAGATGAAGAATATCCAATGAAATAACATTTGTCACCAAATGCACCAAACTTTTCAAGATTCTCTGATGTGTTCAATAGAGTACATGAACATCCAAAAGCTCTGAAGAATTCGATCAGGGGCTTCCTTCCATGAAACAGCTCATAAGCAGTCTTATTGTGAGCTTTGACCACAAGAGCACGATTCAGGACATAATTAGCAGTGTTAACTGCTTCAGCCCAGAAAATGATTGGCAGCTTTAAATCTATCAGCATTGTTCTGGCAGCTTCAATCAACGTTCGGTAGAGATGCTTGGATGCTTTTAGAGATGCTTTTAACACTGACGGGAACAAAAAGGTCCATGTGAAGTAATTGAAGAGGAACAGAAATGGAATTCACTACTTTGGACTTATGCGACTTTTTGTGTTGTTTACCTTTAGCACAGGCCATGCATTTTTCAGACAAATTGAATTCCTTAGAGGGTAAACCTCTCACTAGATCTTGTTTTACTAAAAGATTTATGTTTTTAAAATTCACATGGCCAAGTCGACGATGCTAGAGCAGTGATTCAGAGTCAGATGCTTTTGACAGTAAACAAGCCATAGAAGCTTTTGTTTCAGGATCATTCATGTCGAAGATGTAGGTGTTGTTTCTTCTTGGAGTCCTCAACAGGACTAGATCTTCTGGAATAATGAATCCAGGCTTAAGAAAGAGACATTCAGCTTTGATGAACAACACAGATAGCTGTTTATCACAGACTTGTGATACGCTCATTAGATTATAGTAGAGATCTGGAATAAGATTCACTTTCTCTAGAGTGAGAGTTCCATTACATACAGTTCCCTGTATGGTAATTTTATGATAAAAAGGGTTATGATCTTGTTGATGTCTATTATAGTTTCCCACAATATGCATCCTTCGTCATTCAAATTTGAGCCAATTACTATGATAAGATGCACTACTGCATTGCCTAGCAGTATGACCACCCTTCCCACAACTAAAACAGTTAACATACTTAAAGGATTTTCTTTTATATGGCTATTGATAAGATGATGAGGATGATTGCTGCTGAACTGACACTTTGATTTTCTTTTTGCTTTTGCCTTTGATGAATTTCTCCTTCTTTTGATCAACATGAGTGGTTGACGAATCTTGATCAGATTCTTTATCAACATTTGTCATTTGACTTGCTTCTCCATCAGATGCATTGTATGATTCCGTGGAAGTTTCAAAATATTTTTTCGAATCATATGCACTTTCTTCACTGTCTCTTGTAGAACAAATAGTCTGACTCACTTTGACAGTCACATTTACTTGTTGATGCTGGGGTGAAGACTGGAATTTCTTCTGTCATAAACCTTTCAAACTAATTTCCTGACACGGTATCAATCGAATCATTAAAACAAACATCATTCATAGAAATAAAGTCATTACATCTATTGAGTTCATTACAATTAGAATTAAAGTCAATTTTCCTAGAACATGATTCACTACTGCTATCAACAGAGCCCGAATTACATAACTCTGGATTCTGGGTTGCATTCCTTGTGACCCAATCCAGCACCACAATCATCCCTAACATCCTCATCCTGTCCTTTTAAACCTGCAGTATTTACATTAGTCGCAGAAACAAATAATTTTGCAAGATCATTTTTAGGATGTGGAAACGGAATAGGGTCATAAGGACCATGGGTGGGAGTGTGAAACAACTTCCCCTCAAAGTCATTCGAATCCAAATATCCTACCCGCTTTTTCACAAAACCGGGAGTATTCTGACAATCCAACATAGTATTTTATGCCTTTTTGTTAACGTTCCATTTGTCTATAATTATTTGCAATTTAACAAATTCATTTCTTGAAGATGTTAGTTTTTCAGTTAAATCTTGTAGGATATTATTAAGGCTGACGCTTACCAAAATAATCAAGATTCAGACGAAAGATCAAGTTCAAAGTTCAATCGGAAGTATAGTTTCGATTATCATGCGTGTTTCGATTAACAGTGGCAGTTGCGGTTAAATGAAGATTTAATACATTAGTGGCATTTTTGTAATTTTTTCAAACCTAGTCTAGACCTATAAATAGAATAGTTTTTCTAGGGTTTATGTGTGCACACATCAAGGGTTTTCTCAAGATTATTGTTTCATCATCATTGTGAGCACACATTCAAGAATGATTTGAGAGTTTTCATTGTAATATCTTTTTATTCAAATCAATACAAGGTTTTTATTGTTCATCTATTATTCTTGTGTTTTCATCACCAAATCAAGAGATTCCGCCTCTTGATTTGGGTTTCTACAGATCCGGGTTAGATTTATTGGACCTACAATTGGTATCAGAGCCACGGGGCTCGAATTTGGGGGGTGTTTTCATCATCAAATTTCATATATCGGATCTGTGTTTACTAGAGAATTAAAGGATTCTAGAGAGAAGTTAGAAAGAGAAAGAGGATCTGAGTTACTTCATCATCATTCAAAGTTTACACAAACGTTTGGATTAATCTGCTAATACAGAGGTAAAACAAATCAGATTTCTTCAACATCTTTTTCATTTTACACCAAGAACACATCTATTGGTGTGTGAGAGAGAGTAGAGAGAGAAAATCCCCATTAGAGAGAGAAAGGTTGTTTTTCTTCAGATTGCCATCATCGAAACTAGCATGAAATCGAAACTAGGTTGCCATCGAAACTAGGGTGTTGTCGAAACTAGGCCAATAGAAACTGGTTGCCATCGATACTACGATTTGTGTATCCCTAATCGAAACTACATAATCGAAAGTAGAAGGTAGCAGATAGTATCGAAACTAGAACTCATCGAAACTACGAAAACATTTGACAAGGTGTTCTTTCTGCGTGAGTTGCAAATGAAGAAGACGAAGAACACGACTTCGGGCTTGAGATTACTTGTTGTGTTTAACAAAGAAAGGCGTATAAAAGAAATTAGGGATTTAATATTGTGATACAGGAAGAAAGAAATTTTTCTTTGGTTTTGTGTTTGCGGCAGAAAAAGTGACGAACAAAACTATTGATACTAGGGTTTTAGTTCTGTTACGTGAAAGGAAAGAAGAAAGGACAAAAGTCAACAGAGTATTTTAAATGCTTTGAAATCCGATTCTATAATATTTGAAGTCCGAGAAACGTTGAATGTGGGGCCACCTGTTGATATCAACGCAAAGGAAATTTTAAAATCCGGAGTTTTGTTTGCGTGACATCTGAATTCTTTTTGAGTATTTGGGCCGCAAAATTTCTATCTCGAACAGAAAATTTGTTGGGCCATCACATTAAACAATTGGGATGCGCATGGATATATGGCAAAAGTCAACGAAAATTTTGTTTTGAGGAATTGAGTTTTGTGTGAGGCCGTTAGAAATTTTAATTGTGTTTTGTGTCAAGTTTTTTTTTAAAAAGGGGCCTAATTATTTTTGACCAACGACTGATTAGGCCACAAGCATTTCATGAACTTGGATATAATTTGAGACGATGGATTCTTGATTACATTACAAGTTTGTCTCCGAGATTAATTTTCAACTTGGATATCTTTTTTTTTGTCATTTTCTTTTCTTTGTACAGTTTAAAAAAAATTGATTGAGAAGATTGATTTGACTATATGAGAAATAATAGGAACTAGACTAATACTTCTAGCACATGAATAGAGTAGAACAATGAAAGGTAGACTCGATATGTGATATGTCAATAGACTTAGCATCCAATTTGAAAAAAACACTTTGCTGAATGATAAAACTTAAAGCCTTATGAATGAGTGGATTAGTCATCTCAGCTTTCGCAGTTTAAGGCCGACTCTTATCCAACAGTAGATTGAGAGTTATATTTTTGTCATACACACACCAGTTACCATCGATATATAATCTTTCCATTTATAGATCTATATACATATATAGAAAATAAAAGACATGCAATGACATGCAAAATCCAAAAGACATGCAATGACATGCAAAATACAAAAGGACATGCAATAAGTATTTAAAAAAAAGAGCAAAAAGACATGCAATAGGAATAAATTTAAAAAAAAAGATATGTAATGCCATACACCAAAAAGATATGCCAATGTTGCATACATATATATATATACATATTTTTCCTTTTTGGGTATCTGTGTCTGGTCATGGAACTCTTATAAAAAAACATGGCTTGTAAGTCCGACGTGCATGTAAGTCCAATTATTTCATAAAGTTGGGCATGTAAGTCCGACGTGCATTTAAGTCCCATAATAAAATTTCAAGTTTCCATGACTGGTTCATAGTAACAAAAATACCCTTGCTAGTTATGCTCTAATAGATATATCTTAAGATTTGTGGTATTTTATTATCAATGGTTGGTGGCCAAGTCAAGTTGTGATGACCCGAAATCTCAAAACATCTTGAGGATAGATAGGTTCTTGTTGTGGCTTCTTGAGTGTGGGAACCACTAGCTTCATACTAAAATTACCAAAACATGATAAACTATTACAAAACATTGAAGGAAACAATTGTGCTTAAGTTTAAAATGGACACGGAATATTGGCAATTGCTTTTGAACTACTTGTTTAGAGTTTAAAATTGAAGTGTGACTTAGGATGTTAGCCTAGTATAATCTCATGTCAGATCTTTTCTCTCAAAAAGAAGCAAGTTGTTCATTTTATGATATATTAGATAGTTTCAAAGTTAAAAGAATTAAAAAAAAAATTTAAATTTAATTAAAAAAAAAATCTTTGTTACATACAGTTTTGTTATTTGTTTTTCGTCTTTCACATTGAACTGGTTTTGATAAATCATCATGATATTGCAGATGAATACTGTTTTATCTGTAATTTGAACTGTCTAAAGGGAATTCGGAGTTGTGTTTGTGAACAGATTTTGTTGACAAAGTCATGAGGTGCGGTATTCTAGAAGCTGACCGGCAGCTTCACCACCTCACTTGAAGAATTTGCTGCAATGATGGTCGATCATCAATTGAGCAAAGTTACCCGATCAAAAGAACCTGTTCCTCAGTAGTGCAGAAGATAACATGCTAGGAAACCTCCTCCTAGATCTTTTGATTCATCAAGCAAAAGAGAGATGGAAAGTTTATCGAGAATCTACAAATGACAATTCAAACTCCACTCTCATAAGGATCTACTTCATAGGGGGAGTAACCGCAATGTTCGTCTGATTACAACTATAACATCTGATGCAACCATAAATGGGGGAGATTGTTGATACTGAAGTTGTTGATCATAATGGGAATGATAATGAAAGATTTTGGTAGCATCAGCCTAGGGGGAGATTGTAGGATATTATTAAGGCTGATGCTTACCAAAATAATCAAGATTCAGACGAAAGATCAAGTTCAAAGTTCAATCGGAAGTATAGTTTCGATTATCGTGCGTGTTTCGATTAACAGTGGCAGTTGCAGTTAAATGAAGATTTAATACTTTAGTGGCATTTTTGTAATTTTTTCAAACCTAGTCAAGACCTATAAATAGAATAGTTTTTCTAGGGTTTATGTGTGCACACATCAAGGGTTTTCTCAAGATTATTGTTTCATCATCATTATGAGCACACATTCAAGAGTGATTTGAGGGTTTTCATTGTAATATCTTTTTATTCAAATCAATACAAGGTTTTTATTGTTCATCTATTATTCTTGTGTTTTCATCACCAAATCAAGAGATTTCGCCTCTTGATTTGGGTTTCTACAGATCCGGGTTAGATTTATTGGACCTACAAATCTGTGATAAAAAATTCTTTTCTATAAACAAACTCTTTCAGGGTTTGGATTTCTTGATTTGCTTGGTTTAAACTGACTTTGAGAGAAATCTCGCTCTTTTTGTTTTGATTAAGGATAGCAAGAGCATCATCCTTCTCACGAATAATGAGTTGGTTTAAAGTGCGCTAGTGAACAATCATGTCAACACAGTCAGAGGAACAGAGACGAGATTTTACCTTAGGTGGAATCAGCTTAGCAGCAGTTTTTCTGCAGATGCATCCTTGATTAGAGCTTCCATCACCATTGGCTTGAGTTCCATCACTTGTACTAGTCGGAGAGTCAACTCGATCCGTTGAGCTGGAACTGGGACAGGTGTCCTTCTTCTCATCACTTACCTTTACTGCATCCATGATCTTGATGTTGGCATTCTCAGTCATACTTCCTTCAGTATCAATAACCTGACTCTCTGTACCCTGAATAGCAAATTTTCTAAGGAGAGTAGCAGGACCAATAGAGTTAGTGTTGATGATAATTCTTCCCAGCACCTCATTCTTCTCCTTTTCAACCAGACTTGCTTCCATCCCACGAACCACAAACTGTGTTGATGGAGTATTTGCCAAAAGAGCCTTGCATACCTCAACCTGAGCTTCTTCAATTTCATTGCTCCAATCAAAGTCGTTTACTACTAAGGCATTTGCTAGTTCTTTTGCCTTCTCAGTCTGTTCTTGGCCATCGGTAATTCCAATCAATGTCATTTACTACCAAGGCATTCCCTCTTAAAGTGCCTGAGTTGCTTACAGTTGTAACATCTTTGTTTAGACTTGTCAAACCCTGTAGACTTTCCTCCAAGACGCTTCTTACCGCTTCTATCCATGAATCTCTTAGCCCTAAGAGTCAGCATAGCCATTTGCCACTATAGGTCAACCTCTTCCATGTCATCTGGATCAACTTGGAAAACATCTTCAATGTGGCTCACCCCAGCCTTCAATTCACCTGAGATTAGAGCTTGATAACAGTTGACAAACAGTCCAAACAACGCCACGTGTTCATTTGATGGATTTGGAGCAGATGTACTATTACCTTTTGATTCATTGCTTGGTTGATTCTACTGATTGGTGACGGGAGCGGTCATCATAGTAGGAATGACTTCGGATGAGCTTGCAACATTTCCTGACGAAATTGGAACAATAAAAGCAGCAATGGTTGGTGCCATGATTTTGGTGTATCCTGATTAATTCATTTGATGCTTTTCGATTTCCATTTCAAAGGACTTTAGGGTGTTGATTATATCAGATAGGGTAGAAGCTTCATTCACATATTGCCTTTTAATCGACATACATTGTATGCTCCATTCCTGAGGTAAAGAGTCTAGCAACTTCTTGATCAGATTAGAATTACTAATGACTACCCCGGCTTGCTTCAATTTGCTTGAAATTTCCATGAACCTTGAGATGTGCTTAGACAAACCTTCTCCTTTGATACTTCCGAAGGAATCATATTGTTTCTGGAGCATGTCTTTCTTTCCTTCTTTCAGGTTAGAATTTCCCTCATAGAAATCACACAACGCCTGCCACAGAGATTGAGCAGTCTTGTATTCCTCGAACATGTTCATGATGTCGGCTGGAAGAGCCATATTGATAGCACCGAAGGCTTTATAATCTCTTAGGATCAGAAGTTTTTCATTTTTGGTATAAGCAATGGGATCAGTTTGAGCTACAACACCATCAGCTCCAGTGGTCATAGGACAGTGTGGACCATTGGTGGTCGAGACCCACTGACCGAAGTCAGTCACGTAAAAGTACGCCTTCATGCGGTTCTTCCAGTTAGGGAAATCATCGGTGGATAGAAGCTTAGGAGGTCTAGACATGGAGCCGGTTTCCAAATAAGCTTGGGTAATAGAAGTAACAGACATCTTGAATCAAAGAAATCACAAACAAGTTCAGAAAATGAGAAAATCCAAGAGTCGGCTCGGAACAAGCAAGACAGTCGACCCGAAGAGTCGGCTGATGACAAGGAACAGACGGCACCACCACAAGGTGTTTGGAAAGCTCACTCGAAGTGTCGGCTCAGAAGAGTCGCTACCTCACAAAAGTGAGTCGTAAACTTGCGTTTACTTAGACAATCGGTAGATAAACAGACAATCGGACCGGACAATCGACCAGATCAAGTGACAGTCTGCTCAAGCAATAGAGTCGACCCTGGACAATCGGCTCAAGAACATCAACATACCCTTTTTCACACAAAAACACCAAATCAATCACAGAATACTCGGATCTAAAGCAAAATGGCAATTAGATCTGTCAAACTCTTCACAAACAGGTTTCTGAGAGAATTTTAAATATCAATTTCTGAACTTGATACAGATCAAGCCAAAGATCAAAGAAATTCAGATATCACAGAAAACCCCAAAAACTCACAAAAATAACTAAAATCAAGAGGACATAAGGCTCTGATAGCAAAATGTAGATCCTGACAATAGGGTCCCTGTGCTAGAATGATTCTAAACAGGAAACAATCAACAATCCAGCTATAGAGAAGCTGATTTGTTGATGATCAAGATAACACAAGAGGAAGAGCAACACAATCAAAAACATAAAATACCCAAATCTATTAGATCCACATTGAAGCGATTACAATTTAGCTTTTGAATAGCAAAGATAACAACTACAACCTCCTACCGGCTGTCAAATTGACTATAGTAACAACGGGTGAATCAAGAGCTACTCAAATAGGTTTTTGGGTTGCTATTTATAGAGTTCATAGCAAGAGTCGGCATGAAGATTACCGACTGTCGACAGTCGGCCGATAACCGACATAGCGACTCTCAAGAGTCGCTAGCGACTCTTGAACCAAAAACCTTTCTTTACAAAAATTACAAACTAGCCCCTGTAGTTATCAGGAATGCATCGGTTATACATGTTCCAACAGAACAAGATGGTGATGATAGGGGCCTGTGCTATGATGATTCTAGTCAAGATCTGATCAACAAATCAGCTATAGATCAGCTGTTATTGATGAATCAATAGAAAAAGCAAGAAAAAAAGCATAAAAATTTAGAACAAAAACCCACAAATCTGATTATTATTCCACAAGGATAACTACAATAAGCTCATGGAATGATTACAACGATCTACCACCGCCATCCACCACGGGTGAGCTCCCCCATGGTGGTGGAACAGATACAAACCGAAAACCCTCTCTAGCTAGCTAAACAAATGAAAATAACAGAGAAAAATGGTGGAGAAGAAGTTCAAAATGCTATGAAAATGGTCAGGTATATATAGGAGATCTGAGAGAGTCGACGTGTAGATTGCCGATTCTCATTGGGAGTCGGCCGTAACTGACCTAGCGACTCTCAGAGAGTCGGCTGAAGTCAGGCTAGCGACTCTCAGAGAGCCAGCTGAAGATAACCTAGCGACTCTCAGAGAGTCGGCTGAAACCAGCCAAGCGACTCTCAGAGTGTCGCTAGCGACTCTCAGACCCATTTTCATACACGAAGCTAAACATCTCGTGATCGGATTAATTGATTAACATCACTCTCAAACTAGACCCAACATTGTCTATTTAAATCAACTTGAGGTGAGTAGTGTGTTATTCATATTATCTTTCTAACTAGTTGTTGGATTAGTGTACCTTGATTGGAAACTAGTTCAATCTTTATAAACATTGACATGATTACAACACGTGAGCTTCATTGTATGACTTGAGGTGGTTAGTTTGTATCATTCATTCTAGCTTTCTGAATGGTCATTTGATTAGATGTCTTTGACGAGAATTTAGTCAATCTTTGTTTCGTGTATTTGTCATGCTTCCATGAGTGTATTAAATGTATTCTAGATGGATTCGACACCGAAGTGATCTTTCTTCCTTGATTGTTTGACTTGTTATTTTAGTTTAGTTTTATATATTTGCATGCTAGTTATTTAAACAAATTCTCCAAAATATCTTTTTACCATCATTTGATTAAATCTTAGTTCCGATTTATTATTGCATTCCACCGTATCCACGGATTGATATCCATTCCATCCGATGGGTACACTTGTTCGGCGTGTGTGTGATTAGTCTTTGGTGAAAACCCTTTTAAAACTCTAATTGTGTGAAAAATACTAATAAAAATATATATACAGTTTACACGCATCAGCCCCCTACTTGGCACGACCGCGCTTGCCTCCAGAACCCTAGACACGGTCGCGCCCAGAAATTGGCATGACCGCGCCAAGCCAAATCAAAGAGCACAACCGTGCTCTTACACCCTCGCGACCGCGTGCAAACCCGTGAGTCTGGAAGCCATACTTCCTCGATCAATGGGACCCAATGGCTATTGCAGATCGGTCAACCCTCTGTCGCACGACCGCTCCAAACCCTAGGCACGGTCGCGCTAGGTACTCGGGCATGGTCGAGCCTCTCCTTTTGGTAAATACAGACGTCTGCCTAGACTCTCATTCATTCAGCAACTAGAGCAAAAACCCACTTTTTTGTGCTCTGAACAAGCTTTGTTCCAGCCCTATTTCAAGCATCTTGGAAGGATTATTACATCAAGAGGATCATCATACATCACCTACACATTTGGGCTTAGAGGAGTGGTTTGATTCTTGTATTTCATTCATGTTTCTTACCATTTTTCCCTGCTTGTTTGTTATTCTTGTGCTCATGATGAGCTAAAACTCTTGTCACTTTGGTTTAGATGAAGTTTAGATACATTTGACAACATTTATGGATTATTGGCAAAAAATGTGTTAATGTTATGACAATCGTATGATTATTCTTCAATGAAATTATGTATTTGAGAATCTAAGTTGTTTGCAAAGACTTGTATTTGTGTATGCTATATAATGTTGGAAAACTTATAGTTTATTGCTTATATTCATGAATTGGTGTATGTATGCATGCTATTTTATGGCTTTTGACTAGGAATGATGGATGAAATTTTGCTTATGATTTATGATTCTTGAATGTGTATCCTTATACTTGTGTTTGGAAAGACAAAGTATTTGTTATGCTGTTTCATGTTTAGACTTATGTTTATCTAAGATTTGTTGACACAATCCCCTAATTTATGTAAACTTTGTATGAACATTGTATGTTGAAGAAGTGCATATCATTGTCTATTTTAATCAACTTGAGGTGGGTAGTGTGTTATTCATATTATCTTTCCAACTAGTTGTTGGATTAGTCAACCTTGATCGGAAACTAGTTCAATCTTTATAAACATTAACATGATTCCAACACATGAGCTTCATTGTATGAGTTTAGGTGGTTAGTTTGTATAATTCATTCTAGCTTTCCAAATGATCATTTGATTAGATGTCTTTGACGAGAATTTAATCAACTTATGTTACATGTATTTTCCATGCTTCCATTAGTGTATTTGAATGTATTCTAGATGGATTCGACATCGAGGTGATTTTCTCTCCTTGATTGTTAGTTGTGTGACTTAGTTTAGTTTTATATATCTTTGCATGCTGGTTCATTAAAAACCCCTTCAAAATATCTTTTACCATCACTTGATTGAATTTTAGTTTCGGTTTATTATTGCATTCCACCGTATCCACAGATTGATATCCGGTTCTTACCTTCGTTATATTGCCATCCGACGGGTACACTTGCCTGGTGTGTGTGTGTGTAGTTAGTCTTTGGTGAAAACCCATTTAAAAACTATAATTGTGTGAAAACTCTTTATAAATATATATATATATATATATATATATATATATGTATATATATATGTATATAGTTCACACGCATCAGTCACACACCAAGCAAATAACCCGTTACATGTTAAACTAGGTTTAACATAATTTTATGTCAAGAAAATTATCATTGAGTAAAATGAAAATTAATGAATCGTAACTTATTTAATATTGTTGTATTTTATGAGGTTATATAAAATATAAATAATATAAGTGATTCTAAAATACAAGGATATGAAATCTTGTATTATTAGTTTGTGTATGTATTGCATGCTTAATACATACTTATATACATAGATGCACATGTATTTGAATGTGTATGTATATTTACATAGATGCACATGCATTTGAATGTGTATGTATATTTTAAATGAATGGGAGTATGTATTAAGTTAAAAGGTATCTTTTTGCACAAACTAACACACACCTACATAGGGAACATGTCTAGTTGACTTTTCCTTCTTGGGTCAATTCCTTTTCTCAGTGTTTGTTTCCTAGGTGTACATCTTGTCTCCCTGTGTGATTCTAGGTGTACATCTCGTCTCCTTGTGTGATTCTAGGTGTACATCTTGTCTCCTTGTGTGATTCTAGGTGTACTTTCTTGTCTCCTCTTCTTGCTATAAGTAGAAGGCTTGAAATACATGAAAGATGTAAGAGTTTTGAATTGTGAAGTCTTGCACTCCTCATCTTAAAATCGTAAGAAGATAGGGGTTTTGAGAAGTTCTTGTGTTTGAACTAGAACACCAAAGAACTTGGATAAACTACCATACATCATTAGTAGTTTATCTTGTTTCTTTAGAGGTTTGAACTTCTAGATACACAATTCACCTACACTTCTAAAGAAGCTTTAGTTGTGTGTATCCTTGGTATAAAGAAGCTAGCACTTGGGTTGAAGATTGCTTGGTGTAGATTTGCTTAAATCATCTTCATCAACTTATAGCAACCATTTCTCTTCAAAGGTTGTAGCCATCTTAACCCCCTATGGTTATTGTCTTATGATTTCAATTTTATACATATGGATCTTGGTGGGATTTAGTTTAAATGTTTTAAAGAAAACATGTCATCTAAGCTTCCGTTGCAAAATGTTTTGTAAATACATGTTAAAATCCCAACAAGTATTTTCACTCGATGCTAATTCATTTGACTCGGTTAAAATATGTGAATTCTACATTTGCTTTTGATGACATGGGTAGGCAAACCTATCAGCTACAAAGCAGAGAAGCATAGTACCTTAGCACAATAGCTACACAGCTCAAGAGGCGAGATGGTCAAGAGCATCTCGCTACAGTAACTGAATAGTGTAACAGTCAGAAGTCAACACCCCAAGACAAATACACTAAGTCCTAGGATTGTCTTGGAAAGGGTAACGCAACCACTGGGAAGAGACACTCTTGTGCTTGCACCAAAGAGGCAACGTCAAACTGCATTCCAAGGAATTAGGAAAGAAGTTATCCTAAATTAGACACCCAGCTGGGCGCCAAGCTCAGGCCAGGTGGGAAAACTCCCTCTATAAAAGAGGGCCTTAGCCCATCTTCAGGCGATGATCCACATTCGTTATAACACTCACACTCAAACTCTCTCTTTATCTATTATCACCTCTCGAGAACACACTACTTATTCTCATGTCGGAGGCTGATCTCTAGAGACTCCCTCCTACAGTGAGACTAACGGTGCTTTGCTTCTTAGTAGGTCCATACAAGCCGTTGAGCCCAGGAGACGTCCATACCATCATCCAACCCAATTCTTGTTGTAGCAACAAGTTGGTGCCCAATGTGGGGCTGCGCTACTTAGAACGGAAACTCGGGTAGTTCAGCTACTGTTCTTAAGCTTTCCTTTTCTTTTATGGCTAGGGAGGACGTTCCTCCTAGAACGACCGATGCACTCATCACTTCCACCATACGGCTTGTGTCAAGTCACACCTCACCAACCGAAATTGACAATGATTTCCAAGGGACGGATAGACACTCTGTCGAACTATCCCTACAAGACAACTCCCAGTTGTCACACCCCGCCAAGGCGGAAACGCGAGGCGCAACGTTCATGGTTTCCAAAGCATATGATTACCGCAAACACATACATGATAAATGGATACATTAACAAGTTTAATGTTTTACATTACAAAACATAATCTGAGTTTACAAAAAGTTAAGATTTCACAAATATGACTCAACTCAATGAGTTATACAAGGGAAATCCTCCTTGAGTAGTATCCATCGTGCATGCATGTAATCTATATTGCTAACCTTGAAATCACGTTCAGTTACCTGAAAAACATACTTAAAATCGTCAACACGAGGTTGGTGAGTTCACAGGTTTAATCAAATTGTTCTTTGTAAACTTCATTTGTTCATAAATAATTCAGTTGCATGAGATAAGCAGAATAAGAATTGTTGACCCATTTGTAAACTAGCTAGGAATACAAATAATATGTTCATACATGAGGCGTAACCAAACCATGACATGTGTGAGCCCCTATTAAGCGTTATCAGATTCTATGCGGCCATAAATCCTCCAGATTGTGGTTAGCGCGACTAACCATGACCGGGAGACGTCACTCTCCATAGTACTATTCATAGGACCCTAGGCTACAGTTAATGGTTACTATGTTGTTCCATGGGACTTTAGCGGCCTCCAATGTGTTGTTCTCATCCCATGTAAACATAAAGTCGTGTCTTATTCTCTTGTTATCCCATAAAATAGTTGAAGTATGTTCTTCCCCCAAATATTAGAAAACAGTAAAAAGAAAGGGGCCGTGAAACTCACCTTGTGTTTGTGTATATACTTGTAATAATATTTGTTGTAGTCAACCTTGACTGTTTGTACCCTAGATACCAAGGGTAAATTGTTGTTAAGACCAACGTCTTAATTGTAAATTGTTCACCGACCTTGTAAATCTGATTATGTTTGTTTAAATATCGTTTTAGTTTTCCAACACATGTTTTGTTATAAAATAGTTTTGAGTTACTGCCCAACTGGGACTGTTGTACAGGTGTCGAAACTTCTTAGTTTCGATTGGGCATATGTGTGTCGAAACTACTTAGTTTCGATGGAGTGGTCAGGAGTCGAAACAACCTAGTTTCGATTGAGTAAAAGGTATCGAAACTCCTAGTTTCGATTGACCAACAGGTATCGAAACTCCTAGTTTCGATTGAGAAACAGGTATCGAAACTCCTAGTTTCGATTGAGAAACAGGTATCGAAACTCCTAGTTTCGATTGAGAAACAGGTATCGAAACTCCTAGTTTCGATTGAGCAACAGGTATCGAAATTACCTAGTTTCGATTGAGTATTTGCTATCGAAACTACCTAGTTTCGATTGAGAAAAGGTATCGAAACTACCTAGTTTCGATTGAGTTAACTTGTATCGAAACTCCTAGTTTCGAGTACTGGACTTCTGTTTGACAGAATCAGTCCTGCATATTTTTATATTTTAAACTTGAATTCGACACACTCTTCTTGTTGTCTTTCTTGCGTTTAAATAAGATGTAAGTTTAGCTACGGTTTTAAAGAAACTAATGTGAAAATGTCGAGTTTTTACCTTAAAACCGAGATGAAGATGATGAAATAAAACAGAGATGATCTCGACTCTTTTGCAGAAACACTTGAGATTCTTCTTAAAATAGCAAATTATGGTGAATTTCGCCTTAATACTGGACTTCGAATTGAAGAGAATTGGAATGTTTGCCGTATGAAAATGAGAGATAAATGGGAATTGTGAGAATTTTGAATGTAGGGTATGGTTTTATCTGGGTTTTCACAAGTGGGAGTATGGGTCAATTTGAAAATACGTGAGATTGGGGATGGTTTCCCCTGCACTTCGGCCGAGAAGTCAAGGGTGGGTTAGGGGGTTTGGATTATAATAATAAAACAATTAGATTTTTTTGTATTAATATCAATTAGAGTTCTAAAGGGGTAGTTTAATTCGGTTTATTTTCCCCACGGTATTATAATTTTATTCTAAATATAATTTATGGTTCCACGTAAAGTTTGTGTAAATAATATATATATATGTATATATATTTTTCTGGTTATTTATTTCAACCAATAGTGTTCGAATTAAGTCGGGTTATAAGTGTATGTGAACCGGTAATTCCCAGAATTACCAAAAATATAAAATGAGACAATGTTCGGTTTTTGTTAGACCTTCATGTCCTTGTTTGTGAAATTACGTAAATCACAAAAATAATTATAATGTAAACTCGTTTATTGTAATGTAAACTTGTTCATAATGTATACGGATATTGACCTGAAATGTCGGGTGTCACATTCTCCCCTTGTTAAAAGAATTTCGTCCCGAAATTCAATTCGTGTCCTCTTGAACTGGTGTATCCTTAAACAAGGATGGGTATTTTGTTTTCATTTGGTCCTCTCGTTCCCATGTATACTCAGGACCACGCTTTGAGTTCCAACGTACTTTAATCAGTTTGATCCGACTACGTCTCAGCTTTTGAACCTTCCAATCTGAAATCTCAATCGGTTCCTCGATGAAATGAAGTTTATCGTCAATATGAATCTCGTCAGACGGTATAATTAGTGTCTCGTCTGATAAACACTTCTTGAGATTTGATACATGAAACGTATCATGTATATTGTTTAGTTCTTGTGGTAGCTTGAGTTTGTAAGCTACAGGGCCAACCCTAGCCAGTATTTCGAACGGACCAACGTATCTAGGGTTGAGCTTACCACGGTTACCAAACCTTGCAACGCCTTTCCATGGTGAGACTTTTAACATTACTCGGTCGCCAATTTGAAATTCTAATGGTTTTCGTCTGTTGTCAGCATAGCTCTTTTGTCTATCTCGGGCCGCTTTCAAACGGTCCTTAATTTTGAAAATCTTATCAGTGGTTTCCTGGACAATCTCAGGGCCTGTCAAATGTTTTTCACCAACTTCCGCCCAACATAGCGGTGAGCGGCATTTACGACCATATAAAGCTTCAAACGGTGCTGCTTTAATGCTCGTATGATAGCTGTTATTATAGGAAAACTCAGCTAATGGTAAATGAGTATCCCAATTTCCTCCGAAATCAATTACACATGCACGGAGCATATCTTCTAATGTCTGGATAGTCCGTTCACTTTGACCATCTGTTTGTGGGTGATATGCCGTGCTCATGTCAAGACGTGTGCCCATTGCTTCTTGTAATGATTTCCAGATTCTAGACACGAATCTGCTATCTCTATCCGAGATAATAGAAATTGGCACTCCGTGTCTTGCCACAATTTCTTTAACATAGAGTCTTGTAAGTTTCTCTGTCTTGTCAGTTTCTTTCATTGGCAGAAAGTGAGCAGATTTTGTTAATCGGTCGACAATAACCCATATGGTATCATAACCACTGGAAGTCCTGGGTAATTTTGTGATGAAATCCATAGAAATCTGTTCCCATTTCCATTGGGGAATTTCAGGTTGTTGTAACAAACCAGACGGTTTCTGATGTTCGGCTTTTACTTTTGAACACGTTAAGCATTTACTGACATATGTGGCAATATCTCCTTTCATATTGGGCCACCAATATAATTCTTTTAGATCTTTATACATTTTATCTGAACCCGGGTGAATGGAGTACCTGGACTTGTGGGCTTCGTCCATAACTAACTCCCGTAAGTTACCAAAACATGGCACCCAAATTCTATTCATGAAGTATAAAGTGTCATCTGACTCAGACTCCAAATGCTTTATCATTCCTCGTAGAGCTTCATTTTGAATGTTTTCTTCTTTAATTGCCTCTTGTTGTGCCATCCGAATTTGAGTAGTGAGATTTGTATGAATTGTCAATTCTAAGGCACGAACACGAAGAGTTTTAACTCGTTCTTTGCGACTTAAAGCGTCCGCTACGACATTGGCTTTCCCGGGATGGTACTTGATATCACAATCATAATCGTTTAGTAGTTCTACCCAACGACGTTGTCTCATGTTAAGTTCCTTTTGATCAAAGATATGCTGGAGACTCTTGTGATCAGTAAAGATAGTACATCTTGTACCGTAAAGGTAATGTCTCCAAATTTTGAGCGCAAACACAACTGCACCCAATTCCAAGTCGTGGGTCGTATAATTCTTTTCGTGCACTTTTAGTTGTCGTGAGGCATATGCGATGACTTTGTCTCTTTGCATTAACACACAACCCAGTCCTTGGTGTGATGCATCGCAGTATACGACAAAATTGTCGATTCCCTCAGGAAGGGATAGAATTGGTGCACTACACAGCTTCTGCTTTAGTATTTGAAAAGCTGACTCTTGCTTGTCATTCCAATCATACTTATTTTCTTTCTGGGTTAATTTGGTTAAAGGCAGGGCTATTTTTGAAAAATTCTCGATGAATCGTCTGTAATAGCCGGCCAAACCTAAAAATTGACGTACTTCTGTCGGAGTCTTTGGTGCTTCCCAGTTTTTGATCGCTTCAATTTTAGATGGATCAACGTGAATTCCTTCCTTGTTGATGACATGTACAAGAAAATGCACTTCTTGGATCCAAAACTCACACTTAGAGAATTTAGCGTAAAGTTTCTCGTTTCTGAGTAGTTCTAAGATTAATTTAAGATGATGTTCATGATCCTCCTTGGTTCGTGAATATATTAATATGTCATCGATAAACACAATCACGAATTTATCCAAGTATGGTTTGCACACGCGGTTCATGAGATCCATGAAAACAGCTGGTGCGTTTGTCAAACCAAATGGCATAACTAGGAATTCGTAGTGACCATAACGAGTCCTAAATGCTGTCTTTGGTACATCTTCTTCTTGGATTCTTAGTTGATGATACCCTGACCGTAGATCAATCTTAGAGTAGAAGCTAGAACCTTGTAGTTGATCGAACAAATCATCTATTCGAGGTAGTGGGTATCGGTTTTTGATTGTAAGCTTGTTTAATTCTCGGTAATCTATACACATCCTAAAGGTTCCATCCTTTTTCTTTACGAATAAGACCGGAGCTCCCCAAGGTGAGAAACTCGGTCTTATGAAACCTTTATCAAGCAACTCTTGTAGTTGATTTGATAACTCTTGCATTTCAGAAGGTGCTAATCGATACGGCGATCGCGCAATCGGTGCGGATCCTGGTACCAAATCGATTCGGAATTCGACTTGCCTCGGTGGTGGTAATCCAGGTAAGTCTTCAGGGAAAACTTCAGGATAATCCTTAACGATTGGTATATCCTCAAGTCGACGTTCCTCGGGTTTCTTCTCGACGACGTGAGCCAGGAATACGCAATAGCCTTTACGTAGATACTTACGAGTTTTCATGCAGTTTATCATCCTTAACGCTACTCCACTCTTCTCACCTTGAATCGAAAGAACTTCTCCGTTTGGGAGTGGGATTTGGACAATTTTCTCAAAACAAACAATCTCGGCGTGATTCTTTGACAACCAATCCATGCCAATAACAACGTCAAAGCTTCCTAAGTCAACAGGTAACAGATCTATACTAAATGTGTGATTTTTAAGATATAAGGTACAACCTTGAATGACCTCTCCGGTATTAATTAACTTTCCGTTCGCTAATTCAATTGTATACTTTTGTTCTAGTTTGCTGGGCTTAATATCGAGTAGGGACTTAAAGTCATTTGACACAAAACTCAAATCAGCACCCGTATCGAAAAGTATAGAGGCATAGTGATTATTTATCGGGAACGTACCAGTGACAATGTTTGGATCTTGTCGTGCGTCACCAGCCCCCATCACAAATGCTCTTCCACGGGCCTGATTGTCGTTTCGGTTCTTCAACTTTGGACAGTCTTTTCTGAAGTGCTTTGGATCTCCACACTCAAAGCATCCTTGATTCATCCTTTCTGTTCCTGGGTTGACTTTTCCTGCTACTTGATTTATCTTGTTAGGGTTCGCATTGCTCCTACAGTCAAGGGCTAGATGTCCATACTTTTTACATTTTCCACATTGGGTACACTTCCCACTGTGATGATATCCACAATTGTCACACCTTGGTCGTGCTCCAAGGTATCCTTTTTGTTCCACAGTGTTGGCGACAAAGGCTTTCATAGTTTCAGGTCTCTTGTAAATTTGATTCTTGTTTTGATTAATTGGTTTTCCAAACCATTTCCTCTTTTCCCCAGATTTCCCTCCTTCGGTCTCCTTCTTCTCAAACAAACCATCACGTACAGCATTATCCCTTAGCTTGAAAGCCAGAGTTATGGCGCTCTTGGCATCCATAGGGTTCGATGAAGTCACCAGACCTCGGATTTGAGGTGCGAGACCCCACAAGTATCTTTCAACCTTCTTGTATTCTGGGGTGACCATGTGTGGAACCAAGATTGCTAACTCATTGAATCGGTCAGTGTAGCCAGCAACATCATCTCCTGTCATTTGTAAATTCCACATTTCAGATTCGATCTTTTGCAACTCATTTCGAGGACAGTATTCCTCGATCATCATGGCTTTTAAGTCTTCCTATGACAACTCATATGATGTCTGCCTTCCCAAAGTCTTTACTTGTGAATTCCACCAGGTTAAAGCTTTATCAGTGAGTGAGCATGTAGAATACTTCACCATGCAGTCAGCGGTGCATTCACTAATATCAATCACCGATTCCATCTTCTCTATCCATCTCATTAGTCCAACTGCACCCTCGGTGCCATTGAAGTTACGGGGTTTGCAAGACAGAAAGGTCTTGTAGGAGCACTTTCTAATTGGAGCATCTGTAGAATTACAAGTCATAACGTCATTAATTCGAATCATGACTATATGTTATGGCTTATTTATTTTATTACCTCCGGAACCTCCAGCTGTACCGCTACCTCCTGCACCTCCGGAACCTCCAGCTGTACCGCTACCTCCTACACCTCCTCCACTATTTCGATTGGCTTCATACTGCTCCATGGCAGCAGCTACTCGTTGTGCTATAAGTTGTTCCACATTTGGGGAAATCGCCTCGTTGTTGTCACCAGTAGTGTTACGGGTTGTCCTACGCTTAGGTGCCATGACGTTCTTTCTAACATATCAATTAAAAAGAAACAACATTATATGACAATAATGATAGCTCATGACATAAGGATACAACAACGTCAAATGTAAACAACCACTATCACAACATAAACCATTACATACATAGTCAAAACATTCATAGTACATTGTTCCAAAAGATAAGGATACAAAAGAGATGGGTTCACATGACCTCATCAGTACTAAAGTTTTAAACTACTTAATGTACTACGGGCACAACCCGCCCGTAATAGGTTTAAAAGAAGAAGTGAGAGTACAATCCAATCATCATGGCAAGTCCTGCCATGACAAAACTAGCTCTCGCCACAAATTCTGCAGCCAACGTCCTTTCTTCCAGAGCCTCCACCATGTCTCGGACCGTAACAGTGAACTGCCAATCCATGTCAGCTCTCAACTCTAGATAGTTTGTGGCACCCTGTATGTCTCGGGTGTGGTCCTCCAGAGTCTGAACTCGAGATCCGAGCCCTTGACGTAAGCGCATGGCTGCATCCCTATGTGCCCGAATATCATCTAGGAGATCATCAAGACGCTCCTCGTGCGTACGAACACGAGCTACCAAGGTAGGCACAGTGAGCTCTATGGCTTCCCCAGTGTGGGGTAGGGGTGTTGGAGAGTTGGAAGACTCTCCGAGCTCAAAGGTAGATGGGATGCTCTCCATCTCCCTCCAACGGGCCAGAGTACGGGGCATCCAACGGATAGTTCCCACAGTAGGGTGGTAGCAGGGTCTTTGCCTAGGTGGTTCTTCACCAGCCACCAAGTCTTCTGGGTCACGGGCTGCTAGATCCCTTTTGCGTGGAAGTCGAACCTTCTTCCTAGCGCTTTGCACCTTAACTGGTCCTCCGCTTTTCTTTCGGTAGACGATAGGCGGTTTTCCCAAGGCGACTTTAGGTGGTGTGGAGCTACGGGTTTGTACTTGATTTTTGGGACGTGAGGCGGAAAATTCATCATTTGATTCAGTGTCAGAGACGGGATCAGAATGTGAATGTGACGACATGCTTGTGACTACAATATCCATATGACAAAATGACTGGTCATGCAATGAAAACGTTTTAGTGAGTCATTTAGATTATAGACTAGGTTCCAATTTAGATTCCTAGTTCACTATAATCAATGGCTCTGATACCAGTTCTGTCACACCCCGCCAAGGCGGAAACGCGAGGCGCAACGTTCATGGTTTCCAAAGCATATGATTACCGCAAACACATACATGATAAATGGATACATTAACAAGTTTAATGTTTTACATTACAAAACATAATCTGAGTTTACAAAAAGTTAAGATTTCACAAATATGACTCAACTCAATGAGTTATACAAGGGAAATCCTCCTTGAGTAGTATCCATCGTGCATGCATGTAATCTATATTGCTAACCTTGAAATCACGTTCAGTTACCTGAAAAACATACTTAAAATCGTCAACACGAGGTTGGTGAGTTCACAGGTTTAATCAAATTGTTCTTTGTAAACTTCATTTGTTCATAAATAATTCAGTTGCATGAGATAAGCAGAATAAGAATTGTTGACCCATTTGTAAACTAGCTAGGAATACAAATAATATGTTCATACATGAGGCGTAACCAAACCATGACATGTGTGAGCCCCTATTAAGCGTTATCAGATTCTATGCGGCCATAAATCCTCCAGATTGTGGTTAGCGCGACTAACCATGACCGGGAGACGTCACTCTCCATAGTACTATTCATAGGACCCTAGGCTACAGTTAATGGTTACTATGTTGTTCCAGGGGACTTTAGCGGCCTCCAATGTGTTGTTCTCATCCCATGTAAACATAAAGTCGTGTCTTATTCTCTTGTTATCCCATAAAATAGTTGAAGTATGTTCTTCCCCCAAATATTAGAAAAAAGTAAAAAGAAAGGGGCCGTGAAACTCACCTTGTGTTTGTGTATATACTTGTAATAATATTTGTTGTAGTCAACCTTGACTGTTTGTACCCTAGATACCAAGGGTAAATTGTTGTTAAGACCAACGTCTTAATTGTAAATTGTTCACCGACCTTGTAAATCTGATTATGTTTGTTTAAATATCGTTTTAGTTTTCCAACACATGTTTTGTTATAAAATAGTTTTGAGTTACTGCCCAACTGGGACTGTTGTACAGGTGTCGAAACTTCTTAGTTTCGATTGGGCATATGTGTGTCGAAACTACTTAGTTTCGATGGAGTGGTCAGGAGTCGAAACAACCTAGTTTCGATTGAGTAAAAGGTATCGAAACTCCTAGTTTCGATTGACCAACAGGTATCGAAACTCCTAGTTTCGATTGAGAAACAGGTATCGAAACTCCTAGTTTCGATTGAGAAACAGGTATCGAAACTCCTAGTTTCGATTGAGAAACAGGTATCGAAACTCCTAGTTTCGATTGAGCAACAGGTATCGAAATTACCTAGTTTCGATTGAGTATTTGCTATCGAAACTACCTAGTTTCGATTGAGAAAAGGTATCGAAACTACCTAGTTTCGATTGAGTTAACTTGTATCGAAACTCCTAGTTTCGAGTACTGGACTTCTGTTTGACAGAATCAGTCCTGCATATTTTTATATTTTAAACTTGAATTCGACACACTCTTCTTGTTGTCTTTCTTGCGTTTAAATAAGATGTAAGTTTAGCTACGGTTTTAAAGAAACTAATGTGAAAATGTCGAGTTTTTACCTTAAAACCGAGATGAAGATGATGAAATAAAACAGAGATGATCTCGACTCTTTTGCAGAAACACTTGAGATTCTTCTTAAAATAGCAAATTATGGTGAATTTCGCCTTAATACTGGACTTCGAATTGAAGAGAATTGGAATGTTTGCCGTATGAAAATGAGAGATAAATGGGAATTGTGAGAATTTTGAATGTAGGGTATGGTTTTATCTGGGTTTTCACAAGTGGGAGTATGGGTCAATTTGAAAATACGTGAGATTGGGGATGGTTTCCCCTGCACTTCGGCCGAGAAGTCAAGGGTGGGTTAGGGGGTTTGGATTATAATAATAAAACAATTAGATTTTTTTGTATTAATATCAATTAGAGTTCTAAAGGGGTAGTTTAATTCGGTTTATTTTCCCCACGGTATTATAATTTTATTCTAAATATAATTTATGGTTCCACGTAAAGTTTGTGTAAATAATATATATATGTATATATATTTTTCTGGTTATTTATTTCAACCAATAGTGTTCGAATTAAGTCGGGTTATAAGTGTATGTGAACCGGTAATTCCCAGAATTACCAAAAATATAAAATGAGACAATGTTCGGTTTTTGTTAGACCTTCATGTCCTTGTTTGTGAAATTACGTAAATCACAAAAATAATTATAATGTAAACTCGTTTATTGTAATGTAAACTTGTTCATAATGTATACGGATATTGACCTGAAATGTCGGGTGTCACACCAGTACCAGACTCCGTCACATCACAGGGTGAGCAGCTCATGACAAACTAACGTCCACCTTCCGGTTGAATGGATGGAAGTCACGCCAGAGGGAGTAAGGATGAATTTTCTTCAACTCAGAGGTCTCATGAACGGATATGTAAGGGAGGAGCGCTCCAAAGGGTAAGGGAGCGACTTGCCTATGAGGAAAAACCGGAAGTCACCTTTTCCCCGAGACCACCTCTTTTGAACCTTGACACTCCATCTGAGATGGTAAGATATACCACGAATCCAGGTCCTACTTCGTGGCTAGCTAGCGGTATAGGGCCTAGTTCTCAGGGTGGTAGCCAGGTTTCCACTCCTTCTATCCTTACGAGCTCGAGAGCTCAAGAGTATACCGTTGAGCAACTGCAGTAGCTCTCTCAGTCAACTGTGCAACCTCCTGTTTCAATAACTTTTGAACAGACAATAGCTTCTCTGCCTCTTTCAGAAGTGTGGAAGTTACCATGCCTATGAGCATGAGCTGCCCGGTACCTCCAACATATCCACACCCTAGGTTCACTTATCTGAACCTCGTACATCTTCAGGTTGCTGCTTACATGATGTCCCAGTATAATCAACCATGGCTCGGGGGACATCCTTGGTCTCCATACATGAACCCCCTACAACTAGTCAACCAACGACCAATGGGGTTCAACAAGAAGCTCCGGAGGCAAGAAACAGAACAAATCTACACGAGCTTTCTAAACCCTACAAGCCAAGCTCCTTATCCTACTTTTCCCGCCAGATTGCACTTAATGTCTTATAATAATGATTTCTTATGCTCTAAATAAATTATGATCATACAAGCATCCATGAAATCACACAACTTATTATTTTATACATCAAATTTTTTGTTCTAATCACATATGTTCAAATGAATAGTTGTACTAAAATTATAATAATACTTAAACCTGATCGGGCCTAGCCCATCTATATGCAATATAATAGTTAGTCAGGTTCTAATGTCACGTGTTCGTCTCTCAAGTAAATTCTCTAACAGTATAAATCAGGTTACTTAATAATTATATCTATATCTATATTTATTTGTCATGGAAATGAATAGTAGCTCATTTGTCTTTTAGTAATTTTTTTATTTTTTTACGTTTGAGTTTAATTCTTTTATTTTTTCTAACCGTTGCGTCTAAATTTGCGTTTGCATTTCTTGACACTACGATTTCAGGTTTTATGGTGAAGTGAAGTTCACTTTTATGGCGGTGTACGCTATAGGGTTTTACGGTGAAGTGACGTATACTTTTACGACGGTAGAGTGACAGCCGTTGTGACATGTTTTTTTTCTCTAGATTTGTGTTTTGGATACTTGACACTATGTTTACAGGTTTTCTTGAGGCCAGAATGACGCTCGCTTTTACGACGATGTATGTTTTAGGGTTTTACGACGGAGTGACAACCGGTGCGACGTGTCTTTATATACGTGGTATGTTTTAGGGTTTTACGACGGAGTGACAACCATTACCGCAGACGAACCGAACCTATAACGACCAAACTCCTTCGACTATGAGCCTACATCATTGTTGCTAGCATTAGTATTATCGGAACCGGTATTGGTATTCGCTTTATCGTTATTCGCTTTTATGGTTTCCGATGAGCCGAGCCGAGCCGATAACGACCAATGTCACGCCGCGTATCTCGGGGAAAAAATGACTAAACTTCCGCCGCGTAGCGCGAGCCTTTTCATAAACGGAAACCACGCAACGCGTGGGTACACACAACTAGTTTAAATTTATACCTAAAGGTGGGGTTGTCACACCCCCTCCTTAGTTTATAGTCTTTTGTACCTCTTTTCATAGGCTATGTTCTTTGTCTCGGACACTGTCTTCTTCGCTTCTCGCTTGGCCTCTTTATCCAGCTCTATCCTCCTCATCGGTGCACCTCAAGAGCTCCCTAAAACATCGTTGCTTGTCCCTTATCTCGACTTGTACATCCTTATTCCACCACCAAGACTCCTTATCGATTTATCGCTCTAGTTATTCCCATACTCCCATAGCACTCCAGTTATGCTCACTAAAGCCTTATCCGGAAGCCAAAGTTATATATTTATAACAAGTTATACGTGATCGATATCTACGTCTTACCTTGAATGGGAGTGTTACATTCTATCTATATATTATGCTTTGTATTAGCCGAACGGACCTTAGGGTTGGTTCCCTCTCCTTTATATACACATGTTCTCTATGATATAAAATGATAATAAAATATAGTATGTAGAAAACTTTCCCAATCTCTTCTTATTAACTTAAATCTAAAATCTAAAATATAATATTTAGAAAACTTTTCCAATCTCTTCTTACAAACTTAAATTCAATGTTTTCAAATTCGGACCGGACAGGAAAGATATGGTTGATGGGTGAATGGGTCTAAAAAGTCTGACAAAATAGAAAAATGTGTAAATGGATTAATTGGTTCAACTTTCAAAGTTTGTAAAAAGTTTATATTATAATTATTTAAATACATGTAATACTATATATATATATATATAGGTTGAGGTTCAAATAACAAGTAGTTTTTCGCTAAGAAATATAAGAAAATGACAAAAACCTTAAGAAACGATATCAAACGAACTCCGATTGAGCTAATTTCAGCGGCGTTGGAACCGTCTCGTCGAACTCTACCATCTTAGCTTTTAGGGTTTAGATTTTACGTTTGAATTTTAGGGTTTAGATTTCATGGTTTAGGTTTTTTTTTGTGGGGGTGGGGGGTTTAGGTTTTTTTGAGAGGGGGGTGGGGTGGGGGGTTTAGGTTTTTGGGGGGTGGTGGTTTTAGGCTTTCCGGGGTTGGGTTCGATAAGACGGTTCCAACGCCGCTGGAATGATCTCAATCGGAGTTCATTTGACCCACTTCTTAGTATTTTTTAGCGAAAAATCACTTATTAGTGGAACCGTCCCCTATATATATAATATTAAATGTATGTTTGAACGATAAAATGTTATTAAAGTTTTTATATTTAATTATTTACGATATTATTCGGTTCTTAAATCCGGTTCGACCAGTGAACCTCTGAAATGAACGGTTCGCCGTCCTGTCCTATTTTGAAAACATTGCTTAAATCTATTGTCGAACTTGAGAGCCTTAGCCAGAAATCCTGAAAAAGGATTGAAGGAGATCCTTTAGATTACCAATAGCCTTAGCATGGTAATTTTAAAATTAGAGAAAGAGAGATTAAAGAAAAAAGTTAATATGCATAAATACATCATTTTGATGTAAAGATAGTCGTAACAAATCATGTTTTAAGAACATTATACATTTATGATGCATCTTGTTTTTCAAGGGAAAATGATATTTTACTAGTAAAATTGATATATGAAATTTCCCAATGATTTCAAGCAACAAGAGTGATAAGAAACAGATAGATACTTGATATTAAAATGAGTTCTAAATCCCATAAAATATTTTCACTTCAGGGCATTAACATAAACAGAAGCTTCACAAAACTCTAACCTAAACATTGCTACCACATGAACATCTTGTTGCATATAAGCCATATCTATGTGTATCCAGAACTAAAAACGAAAGCTATCCATCCTTCTGCAAGTCTCAGTTGATGCTAGTCGAGTGATCTTCTTCATCGATCCTAAGAAAATCTGCAGATAAACAAAAACATTTACAAATAACAGCATTAGAATTCAACCATATCACAGTTTTAAATCATTACATTGTTAGACCAACCAAAATCAAGATTTCCTTTGCATATAATTTGCAGTATATGATTCTTAGTACTATTACTGAACAATTGTCAAATAAATTGAATAATAATTTGACATATTTACCAATCTAAGTCTGTAAATTAGGAATCGGTGAATGAGATCATACATATCCGAGAAATAGAAAAAGAAAAAAACTGAAGAAAAATGAAATTAATGGTAGTATCCTTATAAATAAAAATAAATGTTAATAAACAAGGGTTTTTTAAGCATTTGTTAAGACAAGTCAACATGGTTTCTGGGTATACAACATTAATCAATGCCCAGAAGATGGTAAAATGAAATGCATTATGTACAAAACTCATACTTCTAGTTCCCTGTGACTCGGATCACAAGCTTCGGGTCAAGAGTAATTTTATAAAGACGTTAATTACGTGTTAATTGAATTAAACTAGACTTAATTTCAGAGTTTTTTGTATTTAGGTCTTTGGTTTTATGTAGAAAATTGGAAGAACCTCATTACCTATTGCTTTAAAGGTGATACAAAAAAACCCAGACATTCACATTTAATGTATTTTTTTTTAACTACGAACACACATGCTCCTAAAATCCACCTATTGCCTACTTGTAGGACTTGAACTCGCACCACTTTGGTGGGTGGAGATAAACACCAGGCACCATTAGGCCAAGAGGCATCCTAACTCATAACACACTTTCTTTCGTTTTCCCCTTATATATAGCCAATGATAAGTACACATGGTTATTCAATCCTTCAGTCCTGGGTCCTCTATTTAAAACGGGCTCAATCACTTGTGAATCGACACAATCTGGCGATCGGCTATGTTTACGACCTAATTTGACAATGCTCAGATTACTCATAATGTAAACAAAGATGTGATCCAATCTGATATGGTAAATGTAAATGTAAGACAAACAGTTATTAGAATATCAATTACCGGCTTCTGAATTGCTCTTTGAACGCTTCATCTTCTCCAGCTGCAACTGGGACTCCATTAACAGCTTCATCCTTTGAAGCTCTAAATCCTTGGTGAATTGCATCCTCTGCTTTTCTAACCCAACCATCTGCCTTTGTTTCGCTTCTTCAACCCTAGCGTACACCCCTGCAAACCTTCCAATCGCCTCCGCCAGTTCACGATACGGATCGCCGCCTGTTTCACCGTCCTTCTCCACAACTAACCTCCGCGTCAGATTGCCGTTCCGGTGCTGGTTTCTGTTCCCAATCCCACCGCTAGAACACGAAGTATCGGAATCACCGTCAATAGCAGCTGCGGCCGCGGCCATCACGGAGAAATTACGACGGAAAAACCAATTGTCGGTTGACGGTTGATACGACGGCGGTGCCGGCCGCTTCGAACGACGGCCGACGGGGACAGATGAAGGTGGAGGAGGTAAAGCAGGGAGTGACGGTGGAGCCGGAATCCTTTTCCGCTGAGGAGGCGGCGTCGGTGTTTGCGTTGAGGGTTTGAAGATGGATCCGATGAGTGAATCAAGCGGTGCAAAAAACGGCCACGGAGAAACGTAATTATTCAAAACTTTAGGCTTCTCAACTTTATACTTCTTCTTCAGGGTATCGATGCGGTTCTTACATTGAATATCAGTCCGTCGAGCTTTTTTAACGTGGCCGTGACGGACGTTGACGGCGTCAGCGACTTCTTGCCAGTGTTTTTGACGGAGGTTACCACGGTTAAGTTCGAGGAACCTCTCTCCCCAGGCCTCGATTAGCGTGAACGTTGCGTCCTCCGACCAGCAGTCTTCTCTGACCGGGAATGACGTGTTTTTAGAACGATGTGGTTGTTTTAGCGGCGGTGTCGCGCCATTGTCTTCCATGGAAGGGGTTTCCGATTGGTGACTAGTGGTGGAGTTGCCGTCGTTGGCAGGAGTAGGTGGTGAGACGGCGGCAGAAGAGGGTTTGAGAAGAGGAGGAGGAAGTGGGTTATAGTCGGATTGACGGGGCATGTTTGGGCCGGCGATGAACTTGTGGAGGAATTCTGATGAGTCCGAGTGATTTTTTTTAATGGTTTCACCCTTTTTTAATCAAATATTCACTTCTACCCCCTTCATCTTCATCTAGTCTATTTTAAACCTCACATTTACACAAATACAATTACAAACACAATTGCAGGGGTGTTTAAAAATATCCGAATCCAAAAACCTGAAATTCGAATTCGAGTATCTGAATTTTCGGATAATATTTTTTTAAAAATTTCAGATAGTTCGGATATTCGAATATCTGAAATATTAAATAATTAAAAAATTAGATATTGTTTCTTAGAAAGTGTTATAAATACAATATCGATGAAGTATATAATTTTTATGTTACGTGTTTAGTTTTCTTATTAAAAAATAAATAAAACGGATTCGCGTCATAATTTCGTAAATTACTCAAAAATTGGTTTTTTAATTTTTTTTAATTACTTCATATTTATTTAGTATATTTTATATATTTTGATTTTATGTTATGTGCTTAGTTTTATTATTTTTTTTAAACAAATAAAACATATTCGCGTCGTAAACAAAAATCAAGTTTTTTAGCAAAACCCGGTTCAACTGGATACCCAGATCCGAGCCAACCTACCCAGTTTGAAAAAGAAAAAAAAACCTAGGCCCTATTGCCAAAAAACCAGGTATAGTTGGAAAAAGGAAAAAAAAACGGATATCCGTTTCACTATCCGAATCCGTATCCGAAATTTCGGATACGGATGGTGATTTTAATTATCCGAACACCCCTACTCCTTAATATAGTAGCTGCTATTACATCAGAGCCGGTCCCGGGGATTCGAATGTCCTACACGAGCCGAAAAAAAGGCACATAGGCCTAAACGCATTTAACATTTTTTTTAAGAAATATAATTTTTTTTAAGCCTAATACAAAATTACAAAGTGTTGGATTGGATTGGATTCATAGGCCTAAACACATTTAACATTTTTAAGCCTAACATACTTTTAAAAATGCTCAATTGTTTTTTCTTGATATATTTGATCCAATAATTTTTTTTAAAAAGCCTCGAAAATTACTTATTTAAAAAGGCCCAATAAATTATTTTTTTTGGGCCCCTCGAAATGTTAGGCCCACTACGGGTGTGTTGCCCGCAGGCCCAATGGGCCGGCCCTGCATTACATATGTGGTGTTTACGTGACACAACTTTTTCATCACTATCACTAACTCACCACTGATAGTCTTATGAGATTAATATTTAGATTTTAAGTACATGGATTCTAGTTTCTATTTTTTTGTGTGTTTATGTTTTGATAGCTGCAATACGTCAAACAATTTATTAATTTAAATGCACATGATGATGATGATGATGATGATGAAAAGAACTACAATGGAGTGTAAATGTTGAAATGTATCTTGTATCTTTAGACCTTTTAGACACGTACAAGAAAACCCAACCATAGGAATGATCTTAAAGAAAAATTTGACTATCTAAGAGAAGTTTTGATGCTAGGCATAAATGAAACACTTTAAGGACACAATCTTTTTAGAAAATGACTAAGTAAAGCCCAACATTGTTTAGAATGTACGTTAAACCTAAATTCTATGAACAAAATGTTGAAGAAGAATTGATAGAAGAAAACTTACTCCACCTTTCATGAATCAAACAATTTACAACGACAATATTATAATATATAATTAAAAACTATATTCTAATCTAAACTTAAGCCACGCTATTGTAGAGCTGGACAAGGAACCCCTAGTTAAAAAATTTCAGTCTCATCCTACATGATTAGGAGTGTTGGTTCCAATTTATTATGTTGAATAGATGTGTAGATGAGGCTAAATACACAATTTTAAGAAAATCACTAATTTTACATTAAAAGTTATATATTGGATAGAAAATAAAGCTTTTTATAAACTAATCATGTTACACAAAACCCAACAGGAATGACAAACTATTTTTTATTTCAAAAAATACAACAAACTAAAATTTCTATTGTTCATATGTGTGTGATAGTTTTGATCTCTTCTTTACAAATATCTTATCATTTGTTGAGATCATTAATCGTCAAACCTAAAACCCGGGACTAACAATTGGTATTAGAGTATGGGGTATACTCTCACTTGAAAGAGCCAAGTGATAGTACATTTTCTGCCACATGTGCGCCACATCAGCTTGATAAGTTCCTCACGTGGGTCTCACTTGGCAAGGGAAATACCCAAGTGAGTGAAATACCACATATTTGATCATGGGGGACCTACCCAACACCCACACCCACAATGGGGGACCCACCCATTGTTCTCACAAATGGGTTTCTCACCCGCGTTAAGCCCCTCACGGGAAGCCCCTCACCCCACCCCCCTCCCCTTCACGCTATAGGGGGGCGGTGTTGCAAGGATGATCACGGCGTGAGGCCCCTCACGCACACCCTCGCGTGAGGGTATACCTCATGCCCTTAGAGCAAGTTGGATAAATTAATATCAACATTTACTCTGTTACTCTGTTTTTTTGAGTCAAAGTGTAACAGTCATGAAATTTTAGGTTTGATTTGAACTATTGATAGAACTAGATGTTATTTAGAACTTTATAATTCAAGCCCAATATGATAGAACTGTAACCAATTAATTGGGCTTTGGCCCTATAAAAATAAATGAGCTTCGGCCAAATAATCCTAATGGGCATGGCCTAATATTAAACAAAACCCAATTCCACATATTAGGTCCAAATAATTACAAAACAATATAATAAATTTAATGGATAAAATTCCATCAACAACAATAGACAATATACATTCATATATTTATTTAACTTATTGAGTTACAAACTTCTAAGAAGGAGATTTTGTCTAAGTAGGATAATAAGTAATCTTGGTAATCAAATTTGATTATCAAGGGTTGAAATCAAAGTGTTGAAAAAAAGAGAGGTGGAAGAGTATTTAAGTAATAGCCACTTTTATTGACTTTTTTAAAGTCCTTACTTTTTTTAAACGTACATAACTTTTTCATACGACATTATTTTAAAAAAAATTACACTATAAAATCGAGCGTTTGTTTCTCTTTAATTTGATTATAATATTGATATATAAAAAATGAAGATTTAAAAAAAAATTCAAAAATTGTGCTGTATTTTTCTGTGCTAAATTCTTATGCTATATTTTTCTCTGCTGAATTTGTGTACTGTAATTCTATGTTGAATTTGTGTACTGTATTTTTCTGTGTGGAATTAATGTGCAAAATTTCCATGTTGTATTTGTGTGCTGTATTTTGCTGTGTTTAATTTGGGTTTTGTATTTCTGTGCTGAATTTGTGTGTTATTTTTTTATGGTGAATTTCTGTGTTGTATTTTTGTAATTGTGCTGAATTTGTATGATATTTTTTTTGCTGTATATTTATAATTTTACAGGCACCTAAAATGCACATAATAAATCATCGAACGATAACCATTTAGATAGTTTTTAGGATGTTTTTGTAATTTTGTTTTATTTATACATAACAGCAGCAAGTGTAAGTCAAACCTAAGTGTTCTATGCTATATTTCAAATCGAACACATTTAGAAAAGAACTAAATTCCAACACATTCAAAGAACTAAAATCCAGCACATCCATACGTTAATTGCATAATCTTAAAGTAACACAAACGACACGTTAATTGCATAATCTTAAAGTAACACAAACGAATTTTACCGGTAAGCAGGTTAAATTTCATTTATTAAAAGAGGGCAAACGCAAATCCATGGATCCAAGCAAATAACAAAATTCACCAATGAGCATGGTAGCTTTAATATAATTCAGAAAATTAATTTCTTTTAAACCACTAATGACAACACTTTTTTTTAACGCGTTGAGACGATAACATTGACGTGGTGAGGTCAGAAGCGCATGAAGTTACAAAATGATTAAAAACCTAAACAAAAAGTTAAAAAGAAAAACTTTAAAATGATTAAGAAAATAAAAAAAATTGAAAGGGAATGCAGGAAATTAAAAATAAAAGTTTAGAGAATTGATGCGTAAAAGATCTGTACCATACCATATGCTTAAAAGCTTGTAAGAAATGAAAAGTAATTTCAACACACACGCCGACTTTGCTTATTATATGTTATATATAATGATTTAGGTGGTCTGTTTCCTTTTAGTTATTTTTCTTTATTTTATATGTTGACATGTCAAACGTAAAACACAACCCAAATAATGAATGTGTCAAAACTGGTGGACGAAACGGGTAATTTACATGAATAGATTGGCTTAATCGAAACACTTTTAATGCAATTTCTTTAAAGTTTTTTAAAAATAGTTAGTGTGTCGATTAAGTACGACTTGAAAAGTTATATTATTTCAATAATAATATATTTTTTTTAAATAAAAGTTGTAATGTGAAAATCATCCCTTTCATAAATAAATTGGTTCAAATTACTTTTTTTTTTCTTTCTAGTTTAGTAACGAATGAAATAATCTATATCCAATAATTTTTTACTATTGTAGATTGAAGATGATAGAGTAAATGAGTATGAAGTTTGGCAGGGTTTAGCAAATTTATATTCCAGTCTTGCACGTTGGAAGGATGCTGAGATATGCCTGGGGAAAGCTAGAGAAATCATAGAATGCTCATCGGAGACACTGCATACTGAGGGTATAATTTTGTATTCAATTTCAAGGCCAAAAATGAATACTTACTCTCTTTGTCTAATTGTATTAAGACACGTGGGGAAATAGATGAAGCCCTGGCCACATATGTTAATTCTCTATTAGTAGAGGCTAACTATGTATCTTCCAAGATTAGTATTGGGGCTATTATGTCAGATGGAGGCTTGCCCATGTTGCCAGTGGCTCGAACCATGCTCTCAGATGCACTGCGGCTGGAACCCACAAACCGAATGGCTTGGCTTTACATGGGATTTGTTCACAAACTTGTTGGACGTTTATCTGATTCCATTGACAGCTTTCAGGCAGCTTCCATGCTTGAAGAATCTGATCCTATCGAGACCTTTAACTCAATTCTTTGAATCAAAATCCTGTCGGGTCAAATAAACTTGCACCACCGGGATCAACATCTCCGGTGACCCAAACCTCCACCACCACAACTTAACACCGTTAGCAATTAGGGTAGTTAGAAACGGTTATGATAACGCCGTTAAGCAGTTAATTATTACATGTATAAATAGCACTCACTTGTTGTAAATCAAACCAAGATTTCCCGTATAAATATTTCCTGTTCTTGTGATAAACGATCTTATACTCTCTAGAATTGGTATCAGAGCCGATACCACAAGGACAACAAATCGGCGAAGGACTGTCGGAAATTATCATTAAAACATTCAAACACAAAACTCTGATTCACGGCGAAGGACTGTCGGAATCAAAAACAATTCAGATCGCAATCCCCAACGGACCGGAGACTACCGATCATCAAAACACTCGAAATCAAAACTCTGATTCGCGACGAAGGGCTGTCGGAATCAAAACCCCAAAACAGAAAACAAGAAATCGATTCAAAGATTATTCCCCGAAGGGCCGTGGGAGTAATCACTTTTGTTCATCTAATTACAAACCGGCGAAGGACTGCCGTAAAAAAAAGCAAACGAAATCAAGACCACAAATCAAATCCGACGAAGGACTGTTGGATCATCTCCGTAAATCTGATACGAAATTGGCGAAGGGCTGTCCAAATTCGTAACCAATTAAGACCCAAAATTAATGTTCAGACCTTGAAGGACAAAGGTTGAACAAAGATCGAAAGAGAAAAAAAACCCCAAATCGGAGAAATCAAAACACAAAATCATCACCTGGAGAAGGAAATCGAACCCCAAAGGACGAGGGCAACAAGGAAACAAAGTCAGAATCTTCAATCAAAGCAGACGAAGGCAACGAAATCAGAGATCATTCGATCATCGTCTTCGGTGGAATTTTTGAACCCAAATTGCCGTTAAAAAAAAATGACTATTTTTCTAAAACAATACAATTGAGATCATAAAACCCGATTTGATGGGAGACGAGGACAAGAATAAATCCGGTTAAGACGGAAGACTAGTTACATACAAGGAAAGTGGTTTGTTATCAAACTTCAATTGCCCTATTTTGAACTCTACAAATTATACGGTATGGTCAATCTGTATCAAAATAATTTTGGAAGCAAACGGGTTATGGGAACAAATTGAACCCACTACCAGAACCGAACCAGACACAAAGAAAGTTAAAACAGCTATAGCATACCTATACCAGTCTTTGCTAGAGGATTTAATTCTACAAGTCTCTAAATTCAAGACCGCAAAACAAGTATGAAATGCTCTAAAAACAAGATACATGGGAGTAAAACGAGTTCAAAAGGCAAAAATCCAAAGTCTAAGATCGGAATTCGAAATGATGCACATGAACGACAATGAGACAATTGATGGATTTGCGGGGAGATTAAATAGTATTGCATCAAAGGCAAACAGTCTTGGGTCTAACTTTGATGATGCAATTCTGGTACGAAAATTCTTAAACTCTCTCCCCGAATGGTTTTTACAAATAGTTGCATCTATAGAACAATATTCGGATCTGGACACCATATCATTTGATGAAACAATTGGAAGACTAAAGACCTTTGAAGAACGGATTCGATCAAAAGAAGATAAACGAACAAATTGTTCAAATAAATTACTATTCACTCGCCATGATGGAAAAATGGGACGTGGAAGTAGTCTTAGACAAAACACTTATAGTGGAAAACCCTTTCAAGGTAATGGATGGGGTAGAGGCAGAACGAATTTTCAGCAAAGAGGAGAAGGAAATACCTCTTTCGTACCAAGAAAGAATTTTGGTAATTATAATAAATATCAGAGAAATGACAAAGATCAAAGGAAGCATTGGAAATCATACAGTAATGTAAAGTGTTTTAAGTGTGACCAACAAGGACATTATTCTTCGAATTGTCCAAAGAAAAATCAAGATCAACAAGAATCGCATCTGGTACAAGAACCTAAAGAACCAACTTTACTAATGGCAGTTGAGGAATAGAAGGAAGTAGTTCACCTCAAAGAAGAAAAGATTATGCCAAAGCTCTATTTATCATAATCAAAATCAGAAGGTACATGGTTCCTTGATAATGGGGCAAGTAGTCATATGACTGGACAACGATCATATTTTATAGAATTAGATGACGATATTACTGGAAAAGTCAAATTTGGTGATGAATCTAGCATAGAAATTAAAGGAAAAGGATCCATCTTATTACAATGCAAAAATGGAGAACAAAGGCTAATCTCTGAAGTCTACTATATACCTAACCTACGAAGCAATATTATCAGTCTAGGACAAATGACTGAAATCGGGAGTACTGTTGTAATGAAGGATGAATATCTGTGGGTTAGAGATTCAAATGAGAAGTTGATACTAAAAGTTTCTAGATCAAGAAACAAATTATACAAAATAGAACTATCTATCGGATCACCAGCATATCTGCTTACACAAATTGAAGATAAAGCATGGTTATGGCATGCACAGTTAGGCCATTTAAATTGTAATTCTCTAAAGCTTCTCACAACAAAAGGAATGGCACATGGAGTTCCAAATATATCACATCCACCACAAATATGTGATGCATGTCTTATCGAAAAACAAAGAAGAATGCCATTTCCCACACAAACCACATTCAGAGCATAACGACCATTAGAGCTAGTCCATGCAGATTTATGTGGACCAATATCACCTACAACAAAATCGGGTAACCGATACTTCTTTCTTTATATGTTAAAGACAAAGGACCAAGCATAAGAGACTTTCAAGACATTCAAGAAAGAAGCCGAATCAGAAACAGGAGAGAAACTAAAGCAATTAAGAACTGATCGTGGAGGAGAGTTTACCTCTAGATCATTAACAAATTTTTTTGAGGATAAAGGAATTTTTGCCAGCTTACAACACCTTATTCCCCACAACAAAATGGTGTTGTAGAAAAAGAAATCAATCAATTATGGGTACTACAAGAAGCATTCTTAAGGCAATGAAAATGCCACAAGATTTTTGGGTTGAAGGAACTCGTCATGCGGTTTATATATTAAATCGTGTACCCACTAGAGCCTTAAAGGACACAACACCATATGAAGCATTAAAAGGATCAACACCAAGTATAGAGCATCTTAAAGTGTTTAGATGCAGAAAGTGCATGAAGGTACCATATGTACACTTGAGAAAACATGATGATAGAACAATAAAGACAGTAGACTTGGGAACGGAACCAAGATCTAAAGCATATCATATATATGATCCAATAAATGATCAAATATTTGTAAGTAGAGACCTAAAGTTTGAAGAAAGTTTACCATGGTATTGGGAAGGATACTTATCCCAAATAAACAGAGAAGGCCCATCTTGGACAAACTTTATTGTAGAAGATCCCCTTATAGAACCACAATCGATCACATCAAATGATCAAACGGAACCACAAACACAAGAAAACTACAGCAATGAAAATCATACGGATCATTTGGAACATTCATATGAAGATAACAATAACCTATTTGAAGGACAATTTGACACTGAGAGTGAAATCAACACAAGGTTATCTCCAGCAGATTTTGATCATAACCCTATCAAAGGCTTCAAAACCTTAGGAACTATCTATAATCGAACAAAACCAATCGAACCCAATTACCAACCAGGAGATATTTATTTAACCTATGACGATGAACCCAACGATGTCAAAGAAGCATTAAGTGATTCAAATTGGGAAAAATCCATGAAGGATGAGATCAACTCAATTGAAAAGAACAAGACATGGGTTCTAACAGAACTACCTCAAGGACAAAAACCTATAGGATTAAAATGGGTTTTCAATGTAAAAAGAGACCAAAGGGGGAAGATTTCTAAATACAAAGCAAGACTAGTAGCAAAGGGCTACATTCAAAAACATGGCATTGACTTTGACGAGGTCTTTGCACCAGTAGCAAGAATGGAAACAATAAGACTCATTTTGGCACTTGCTGCAAAAGAGAGATGGTGTAGAAATAAAAACGGATGGCTACAAAATTCTCAAAGTACAAATGCTGCTGATCTCAAAGATTGCTGCGGATCGACAAAGCTGCAGCTGATAAGCTTTATCAGCTGCTGCCCAAAAACTGCAGCTGATATGCCTTATCTGCTGCTGACCAAGTTGCAGTTGATAGGCCTTATCTGCTGCTGACCAAAGTTGCATCTGATAGGCCTTATCCGCTGCTGACCAAAGCTGCAGCTGATATGCCTTATCTGCTGCTGACCAAAGTTGCATCTGATAGGCCTTATCCACTGAAGATCAAAGTTGCAGCTGATAGCCTTCTCACTGAAGATCAAACGTTGCAGCTGACTGTTCTTGATAAAGCAACCAATACCACTGACAACTTTCTGCTGCTACACTGACACACTCCACGCAGAAAGAATGTCATTGGTACAAGACAATAAAATACAACAATGCTCTTCTACAAGCATGCAAACAATGATGCCTTAGAAGACGTTTGAATAAAGTTAACTAGCATAGTTATTATTATTGTCTGTATATGTAGAATAGCTTCAATACAAGATTAACGGTCTGTGTTAGATCTGATCCTTAGAATCAAGGGTCTGTCTTGATTCTAAGTTATTATATAAGTAGTACTTAGATTCATTGTAAAAGTATTTTTTGCTTAAGAGTTTTCTTAGTAATCTTGTAACACTTGAAGCTTAAATACAAATTGCTTTTATCAGTATTCTTCTTGTCTACTTGTTTACTTTGATTAAGTTGTGATTGTTTCCGCCAATCTCAACTGGAATAGAACCATCTTGTATTTACCGATCCTACAAGTGGTATCAGAGCTTTGGCTCACAGATTAAACAAACTCACATTTGTTTAATCATTCTCTGGTTCTATTCTTATCTATCTCTTTGCTAAAAGTCACTCATTGTCTAAAAGACAGAAATGGCTCAAAATAATGGATTTGAAGATATTGGAAGCATCAACAGACCACCAAGACTGGTGTCTGGTGAAGATTACGATATGTGGAAGAACAGAATGGAAAGCTTCTTCTGCTATCAGGAATATGGGATGTGGAAATCCATTAAAGATGGACCATACATACCCATGGTGTTCTCTGCTGATTTCGGAGGTGCACTAGTTCCCAAAGAACCCTCCAAGTACTCTGATGAAGATATCAAGAAAATGGAGGTAGACTTCAAAGCCTTGGGAGCCATTCAAATGTGCTTACCAAATGAAGTTTTTCACAACTTCAGAGATTACAAAACTGCTAAGGAGATATGGGAGGCTCTTGAGAAGATGTTTGCTAGCTCAGAGGAAGTAAAAGAAAACAGAAGGGTCATCCTGAAGCAGTAGTACGAAAACTTCGTCTGGAAGGAAGGTGAGTCCCTAACTGTTTTATATAACAGATTTACTTATCTTGTAGGTGAGCTGCAGTGCTCAAAGGTGAAGCTGGAGAATGAAGATATTCTCAAAAAGTTCATCAGGTCTTTACCTAGCTGTTGGACACTCTACACAGTGTCCATTAGAAGAACTGAGAATCTGAAGACTCTCCAAATGACTGAGCTCTTTGGTATGCTGAAAACCTATGAGTTAGAGATGATTCAGGCAAAAGAACGAAGCTCAAGCTATCAGAATGCCTCAACATCCACCACTACCTCTGACCTCCACTCTGACCACTCATGTCCTAGTTCCAGCAACTACTATCCTCCCATTGTCACCCATCCACAAACTCCCACCTCTCAAACAAACACCTCACCATTTCTCCTAGAAGCTCCTCCCCAAACCTCAACCTCTGCTGCTTTTGTCTCTGAAAACTCAAGCAACATGTCCTTTATCAAGGAGGATCTAGAATGCTTCCATCCAGATGACTTAGAAGAAATGGACATACAACACTCGTATGCCATGCTCTCTATAAGAGCAAAAAGGTTCTACTCTAGAACCGGAAGACCCATTCCAAGCAACAAATCCAACACCAGAGTTGAATTGGATAAAAGCAAACTAAGATGTTACAACTGTAACCAACTGGGTCACTTTGCTAGAGAATGCAAGGCACCAAGAGCCAATCCAGCTACTCCTCAGTCAAGACAAGCTCATCAAGCCCAACCCAGACAACAACAGCAACAAGCTACTCCTCCAGTTCAAACTGCAGCCTGTGCAACTGTTGGAACTTCTGACTTCGACTGAAGCTTCCAGTATGAAGAGCTGCCTGCCAACAACCAAGCACTTATGGCAGACACAACTGAGATACAGCCTCAGGTATATGAACATCTCTGTTCCCAAGCTTGTATTGATAAGGTGTTAGGCTACAGAAAGCATAATCAAAACCTTATAGATCAAAATGAAGAGTTTCATCAAATGAAATCTGAATTCATAAAGGTAGAAAATAGTTATAAAGAAAAAATTAACTGCCTAAAGAAAGAGATTTCATTACTAAAACATGAACAAAGCAATCTTGAAACTCAGATTGAAGATCTACTGGCTAGACTAAAAGCTACCAGAGCAGAATTGGCAGAACAAAAAGTTCATGTTGATAAATATGAATTTGCATCTAAAAATCTACAAAGACTTTTAGATGCTCAAATTCATGAAAAGGTAAAAACTAGTCTGGGTACCAAGCCGTTGCACCTCCTGCTGACTACGTTGCCATCCATGAACCAAGCTTCAATCTCTCAAATCTTGAAAAGGCCAACCGAGATCTTGATCCTTCAATATATGAACCACTGGTGCAAGAATACACTACCTCATCAGATTCTGAGACTTCTTGCTCAGAGTCCACTAAAACTGAGGAGATCTCATCACCAGTACAAGTACCAAAGCCTGTTCTTAAATTCACTCAAACAAGTACTCATGTTCCTTTACCAGCTGCTCCGGTTCCTATACCATTCAACCAAATCAAAATTAGCTATCATCCAGAAGGAAGAAGACTAAATGTTGAAAAGGGGCAGTCTTCAACCTCAAAGCCTCAAATAAAGGTGTTTGACATATGCCATAAGCCTGGAGAAAGAGTTCCATGTGTTCAAAAGACATTGGAAGAAGCTACTTTTGAGCACAACAAAGCTCACCCTTGGAACTTCAAAGACCTTTTCAAAAGAAAGGATTATGTTTATCTTTCAAGGGACAAACTGGCAAAATCATGCTTTGTCTGTGGAAAATATAACCACACTGCCAGTACCTGCTTCTATTACCTTCAGCAGTAAGGAAACCTCAGGCAACGTGCTTTTGAGAAGACAAAGAAGAACAAACAGGTAAGAAGGTTTGAAGCAAAGACAACTCAATTCAGAAACTCTCTTTCTCCACCAAGGGAGCAGTTGTCAAAATCTCAACAGACCTGCATCATCTGTGGGAGCAGTTGAAGCAAAGACAACTCAATTCAGAAACTCTCAGACCACTTTGCTGCAAATTATCAATTTAACCCTTTCAACCAGATCCTTCATCAAGCCCCTCAAAGACAAAAGGTAAAGAAGGATCAGCATACATCGGTTGTTAAACCATCAGCAGCCAGAAAAAATGTTGGTAATCAAGTGAAGCACAAGCAACCTAAAGACAAGCCTTCAGCAGCAACCAAATCTGCTGCTGCTCAAGCAAAACCATCAGCAGCAACAACATCTGCTGCTGATAAGCTTAATTCAGCAGCAACAAAATCTACTGCTGAGAAGCCAAAGAAATCAGCAACAACAAAATCTGCTGCTGATAAGCTAAAGTCCCCAGCAACAAAATCTGCTGCTGTTAAAGAACATCCATCAGCAGCCAAAGTAAAATCAGCTGCTGACAGAGAAAAGAGAACATGAAGACCATCTCCTCAACAATGGAAAGCCAAGATCCCAATTTCTATCACTCCAAGACTCATCATTGGTTCTGTTGAATGCACACATGATGAATCTAACATTTCAAGAACCCTTTTCTTCAAGGATGCAAGCTCTTGGACTCCTCCCTCTAACTAGATCTCTATCATGTGCAGGAACAGCCAGGTCACAAGAATAACACCTGGGTGGTAGACAGTGGTTGTTCTAGGCACATGACAGGCAACAGATCCATCCTCTCCAACTTCAGACACTTCAATAGAGGATATGTTGCCTTTGGAAGTGACTCAAAGGGAGGATCCATTACTGGACAAGGAACTGTGTCCAACGAAAGAATGAGCATTGATAAGGTCAACTATGTCAAAGAATTGGACTTCAATCTCATGAGTGTTTCACAGGTCTGTGACCAAAAGCATTGGATGCTCTTCACAGATAAAGAATGCTTCGTACTGTCTCCAGGCTTATCCATACCTCCTCCAGAAAAGATTTTATTAACTGCTCAGAGAAAAGAGAATCTCTATGTACTGGACATGAATGAAGTCACTCCATTTGGGAGTGTTTCCTGTTTTCTGTCAAAAGCCTTGGTTAATGAATTAGCTCTCTGGCACTGGAGATTAAGTCATGTTAATATCAAAACTATTAACAAACTGGTAAAGGACAATCTTGTCAGAGGGCTTCCTGACAAAGAGTTCCAGCTAGAAGACCACTGCATTGCTTGCTTAAAGGGGAAGCAACACAAAAGTTCTAACAAGCCCAAGACCTTGAATACAAATGACACTCCACTACAGCTGCTGCACATGGATCTATTTGGTCCTACAAAAGTCATGTCAATGGACAAGAAGTCATACTGTCTGGTGATAACTGATGACTACACCAGATTCTCATGGGTATACTTCTTGAGAACTAAAGATGAAACTGCTGAAATTCTCAAATCCTACATTCTTAGGGTAGAGAATCAAAGCAATCAAAAGGTGAAGATTATAAGGTGTGATCAGGGCACAGAGTTCAAGAACCACACTTTAAATTGTTTCTGTGAAAGCAAGGAGATAGAAAGACAATACAGTGCTCCAAGAACTCCTCAACAAAATGGAGTTGCTAAAAGGAGAAACATAACTCTAATTGAGTCAGCAAGATCTATGCTGGCTGACTCAAAACTGCCTCTCGCATTCTGGGCAGAAGCAGTTAGCACAACCTGCTATGTGCAAAATAGAGTTCTCGTCGTCAAGCCCCTCAACAAGACACCTTATGAACTTTGGTTTCAAAGAGTTCCCTACATTGGGTTTCTAAAGCCTTTTGGGTGTCCATGCACCATTCTCATCACACATGGGGTTCTTCCTAAGTTTGGTTCCAAATCTGATGAAGGATATTTTGTAGGCAATTCCTCTCAATCAAAGGCCTACAGAGTATTCAATTCAAGAACAAGAATTGTGGAAGAATCAGCAAATGTGGAATGTAGAGAACACATCGTATGTGAGAAGGGAAAAGGCCCAAACTGGCTCTTTGACATAGACTCATTCTCCCAAATATTTGAGGCTCTCATCTTCTCAAATATGGAGTCTACCTCTACACAAACACCTGCCTCCACTTCATCCATTGACTACAGACTAAACTTTCCCAAATCTTCTATCAGACTGAGAAGACCATCCATTGATCCTCCATCAGTTATGGAAGCAATTGAAGCAAGTGAAGCCGGAACAAGACTCTCCAATGTCACCAACAACAGCCTTTCTGACAATGACAATTTAGATGAAGACTTTTCGGTAAATGCTGTAGATGCTGTTGATGCTATTGCTGAAAATATTGATGTGGCTGCTGATGTTGAAGATTCTTCCACCATGAATGAAGAGACCCCTGATCAAAATCAAAGCAATCTGGAGCAAGGGATACAGCTGGAAGTAGTACCAGCACAGAGGTTCCACAAAGAACATCCTCAAGAAAATATTATTGGCCAAGTTCACCAAGGAGTTCTCACAAGAAGAAAATCTCACGAGGCCAATATATGCTTGTTTTCATGTTTTCTATCTCAGGTGGAACCCAAGAAAATAGATGAAGCACTGAAACACAGCAACTGGATTGAGGCAATGCAGGAAGAGTTGCTGCAATTCAAGAGGCAGGATGTCTGGAAACTTGTTGATCTTCCACCAGGTCAATATGCTATTGGCACACGATGGGTTTTCAGGAACAAGCAAGATGAGAGAGACATTGTAGTAAAAAACAAAGTCAGGCTTGTAGCTCAAGGCTACACTCAGGAAGAAGGAATTGACTATGATGAAGTCTTTGCTCCTATTGCCAGGCTGGAGGCCATCAGAATCTTCCTGGCATATGATGCATCCAAGAATTTCACTTTCTATCAAATGGATGTAAAGAGTGCCTTTCTGTATGGAAATATTGGTGAGGAAGTATACGTCAAACAGCCTCCAGGATTTGTAGATCCTGCACATCCTACTCAAGTGTTTAAACTAGACAAAGCTTTGTATGCCTTACATCAAGCACCAAGAGCCTGGTATGAAACTTTGTCAGGATATCTACTAAGCAACAACTTCAGAAGGGGTGCTATTGACCAGACCTTGTTTATCAAAGATGAAGGGGGATAAATCTTACTAGTTCAAATCTATGTTGATGATATCATCTTTGGATCAACAAGGAAAAAGTTGTGCAAAGACTTTGAGATTCTGATGCACTCAAAGTTTGAAATGAGTTCAATGGGTGAACTAAATTTCTTCTTGGGTCTACAAGTCAAACAAATCCCAAATGGAATCTTCATCAGCCAATCCAAATATGTAAAGAGCATTTTAGAAAGATTCAAGATGGCTGACTGCTCTGCTGCAAGAACCCCTATGCAAGTGCATCATCAGCTGACACCAAACAAAGATGGCCAAGACACTGTTCAACATTAGTACCGTGCAATGATAGGGTCTCTCATGTATCTCACTGCCTCAAGGCCAGATATCATGTTTGCAATATGTCTCTGTTCAAGATTTCAAGCAGCTCCAAAGGTTTCACATCTTCAAGCTGTCAAGAGAATTTGTAGATGCATAATATGTCCCTAATCCCTTGTAATATGTATTTCATCTATGTTTAATGTAATTATTTGATATATTAATGAAATTACATGTTTATCCTTAATGTTTACTCATATATAATGACTGTGTATTAAACGATCTGATAAATATCGATAACGTTGATCAATCGTGCTATTGAAAGGCCCATTCGCACGAATGGATCATGAGAATGATCCATTCGCGCGAATAGATCACGAGAATGATTCATTCGCTAGAATAAGTCATGAGAATGATTCATTCGTACGAATGAACCATTCTAATGATTCATTCTTACGAATGAACCATTCTGCTGATTCATTCGCATGAATGAGTCCATTCACATGGCTCATTCGTACGAATGGCCTCAGCACTATATATAGAACTTTCACTTCATGAGCACATAGACAACACATATACACATAGAAGAGACTAACCAGAGCAGAACCAGACTACGCAACAGAACACACAAACTCTTTGCACCTGTATTGTCGAATCTCTGTCCATTGAGAGTTTCCAGGTCTTGTATCCAACTTCTCTACACCAAAGGGTCGATAGAAACCTTCGTTTCGACATCTAATCCGCTCGTTTCTTACGACCCGATCCGTGTCATAGATTGGATTGCCAATCAAATCGGATTCCGCACGATTTGGTTCGGTTAATGTGTTGAATCATTTTTATCAATTACGTTCCTGTATATATTTTCTTTCTTGCGTTTATTAAAAATCTCAAAAACTCAAAAAGATTTTTCATTTTAAAATTTTAGGGGGAGAAAATGTCAGTAAGAAAATGATCTCTCGCTGAGAAAAATGATAGTACACAGACGCTAGTTATCTGAGACTCCAAAAAGATTTTCTTAATTGTGTACAGTTAATTGTGTACAGTTATTTGTGTACAGTTAATTGTGTACAGTTATTTGTGTACAGTTTGTTTAAAAAAAAAAAAATTTCCATTTTTGTACAGTTTAAAACCCAAAAACATCTGAAAAACTCAAAAATGAGAAATCGTATCCAACATTTGGGAAGTGATGGCACACTAACCATATGTATGAAGCACATTGCATTTAATGTCATAGTGAATAGTCACACTAAGTCGACATGTGATGCATTGATAGGCTTATCTTACTGAATCTCGACCATTGATGATCAATCTATACCATATTAGATATTGTCTTGTGAGTCACATAATGGTGAAAGGATTGACGAAAATCAACAATAGAAACTGAAGGTGTTTCTCATTCTGTGCACACCAGTTATCATCGGTTTAATGAGATATCAGAAAGTAGTTATAAAATTAAAAATTAGATTCCGAAGTCGTATACGTGCCATATTGCCTTGTAAATACCTGGCTGAAGCCGTCCATGCGATTAAGAATAAAATAAAAGTATGAATCCGAATCCGTATATGTGCCATATTACCGAGTTGCAGCCTGGTTGAAGCCATCCATGGGATAGGATGAACACAAACACTGTTAGCTGCATACGTGCCATATTGCCTTGTAAATACCTGGCTGAAGCCGTCCATGAGCTGATGGCTGTCACTGTGAATACTAAAAAAAAAAATAAAAAAAATTGGTGTAGTAAAGAAGTAACAGGGAATAACTGAGATCTCATGAACTTATGATGGCTGGTTAAGTAAGTTGTGCTGATTTGAAACATTAACATGTTTTGAAAAGTAATTCAAGTCAATTCTTAACCAGTGTGGGACACACAGACAATGGACTCAATCCTTCAAGATCATCTTGTAAGTGTTGAGAAGAGGTCTGCATAGGTTTAAGATGGACAAACATATCAATGATCGCATTTTGACTAAGTGTACTTAAAGCTCAGATAATTTGCAATGTTGCTGATTGCTATGAGTTTAGTACTGATCCCATGTTCGGATCTTTCTCACAAAAAGATGTGTAAATACCATTGTATAGTTGTATCTACAAAATTCAAAATGTCTCAGATCATTGGTCACTAAGCATTACATATTCAAAAATCCAAAAAGATTTTACTTTTCTTGAATTTTAGATTATCTGATAAGACTCGAACGACTGTCAGAAAATCAAAATTTGAAAACCGCTTGACTTCCTGATTGATCAAATCGTTCCTTTACTTCATAAACTATTCCAAAACTTTATAATTGATCCCTTACTTCATAATTAAATTTTTGTTAAAACCAATGTGGTCGGATACCCCATTTAACCTGAAAAGTTTAATTTACTAAAAGAGGTTATCCATTCGTACGAATGGATGAGCAGAATGGCTCACTCGTACGCATGGATTATGAGAATAGGTCATTCACACGAATGGACTGACCAGAATGGTCCACTCGTACGAATGAGTGGCAGAATGAATCAAGTCTGGGTCACTCGCACGAATGAAAGTCCATTCGTACGAATGAACCAGGCCATCCTATAAATAGGCCATTCATTCGCATGTGCAGAATCATTCGCACAAATCAGAAGGCCCATCATCAGATACACAAAAGGGCACTGAAGGTTGATAGTTTTTGTTTTAAGTGTTTTAAGTTGTCTTATTGTAAATATTAGATTATTATGTAAATAATTTCAGTTTTATTTTGATTAAATCAATGAAATTTCTTATTCTCACATGTTTATTTTATGATTGTTTATGTAAATAGTTTTGGATGTGATGCCTCTCAAGCAACAACCTTCAAAGTTAACTTATGTGCTTGACATGCAAGGGATCATCCAACATTCAGTTATTTATGACAAAGAGGAAGGGGAAATCATACACTGCTTGTCAAAAGAACAAATTGCCGAGCTATTTCAAATGAATCTCAACGAAGTCATCACTGAAGAGGCATCTGTTCCTACAACTGATTATCCCTCCTCTGACGAACTAGAAGACGTTGATGAGGTTGAAGTCGAAGACATCACTAATCAAGAATATCCAAAGTACACATCAGTAGATGGTGATGATCTTCCCTCCTTCGCAGACTTATTCACTCAGCAGTCCGACGAGGAGGTCAACCGCATTATCGAAAACAAAGGAGATGAAGCCGGTCCCTCCACTATTGACATTGACGAGCTGAATGAACGTAAAAGTCAGTGGATGGAATACATGGCCGAATTAAAGAAGAACTCAAAGCCCTCTCCTCCAACCAAGTACACTAAAGTTTATCGACTCAAAGGACACAAGTCTGATGGTCGTATAATCAGTTGGGCATACTTCAACGACTTAAGCTGCTATGCTATAAAAAGAGAGAAGGGCATACAATATTTCAGGTACCCTTATGACTTCAAGACGCTGCCCGTATTTGAAGTAAATCAATTGGCGCGTCTAAAGCTTCTATACAGCGAATCTTCCAGTCTATCCGAATGGTTTGAACGTCAATTACAATACGAATACCGAAAGAAGTGGGTGAACTTCAAGCCACAAATGCCTACATGTTACATTCATAAGGAAAAGGTTCATCCAATCACCAAGAAGCCCCTAATTGTCTTAAAGTGGAAACCTCCAACGATCATGAAGAAGATTCCTTTAAGGAAAATGATCCAGGACTTCTCAGATCAGTTCAAATGGTGGTACTATGATGGGCGTACTGGTGAAGCTGTTATAGTGCTTTGTAAAGAAGGGTCATGGGAGACCATCAGGGTCTTTGATCCCTTGTGGCTGACCAACTTGTCTGAACAAGATGTTACAACTTTATACAAGTGTCAGCCGTTTTTTGAAGTTGCAGATATAGACCAGGCGTTGCAGTATGTGAAAGTGATACATATATGCTTTGCTTTTGACATACACGCCGGAGTTAACTGGAAAACTCATACAAAAGAGATGTTGAAGACCAACTAATGTTAGTTAGGTCATTTTGAAGGGATCTAGGTCCAAGGGGGAGTATGTAGATGCATAATATGTCCCTAATCCCTTGTAATATGTATTTCATCTATGTTTAATGTAATTATTTGATGTATTAATGAAATTACATGTTTATCCTTAATGTTTACTCATATATAACGACTGTGTATTAAACGATCTGATAAATATCGATAACGTTGATCAATCGTGCTATTGAAAGGCCCATTCGCACGAATGGATCATGAGAATGATCCATTCGCGCGAATAGATCATGAGAATGATTCATTCGCTAGAATAAGTCATGAGAATGATTCATTCGTACGAATGAACCATTCTAATGATTCATTCTTACGAATGAACCATTCTGCTGATTCATTCGCACGAATGAGTCCATTCACATGGCTCATTCGTACGAATGGCCTCAGCACTATATATAGAACTTTCACTTCATGAGCACATAGACAACACATATACACATAGAAGAGACTAACCAGAGCAGAACCAGACTAAGCAACAGAACACACAAAATCTTTGCACCTGTATTGTCGAATCTCTGTCCGTTGAGAGTTTCCAGGTCTTGTATCCAACTTCTCTACACCAAAGGGTCGATAGAAACCTTCGTTTCGACATCTAATCCGCTCGTTTCTTACGACCCGATCCGTGTCATAGATTGGATTGCCAATCAAATCGGATTCCGCACGATTTGGTTCGGTTAATGTGTTGAATCATTGGATCAAGATAGATCCCGATCCAACAAAATTATTAGATACCTAAAAGGAGCCCCAAGACTTGGGCTTTGGTACTCTAAAAATGACAAGTTCAATCTGTATGCATACACTGACAGTGATTATGGGGGATGCAACTTGGACAAAAAGTCCACATCAGGGGGATGTCAGTTTCTAGGAGGAAGACTGATTTCATGGCAGTGCAAGAAGCAAACCTGTGTTTCAACTTCTACAGCTGAAGCAGAATACATTGCAGCTTCAAGTTGCTGTGCACAAGTCATCTGGATACAAAATCAAATGCTGGATTATGGGATGACTTTCATGGCAACTCCAATTCACATTGACAACATGAGTGCTATATCAATCACAAACAATCCAGTGCAGCACTCCAAGACAAAGCACATTGACATCATGTATCATTTCATAAGAGATCAAGTTGAGAAAAAGAGGATTATTTTAACCAAATTTCATACAAATGAGCAATATGCTGATTTTTTTACAAAACCTTTTGATGAAGCTAGATTAAGATATTTAGTTGAATCCATTGGTATGATGAACTTTGATTAAAATCTATCTCTAAATTTCTGTGTTTAAAATGTGTTTTTGTCTCTTGTTGTAAATAAAAGTTATAAGTCAGCAGCATTTTTGTCCTTCATCTGCTGACAGGTTTAATCCTCAGCAGCAAAGGATTTGCCACTGACTGCTTTAAGCTATCACCAGGAACAAGTTTCCTGCGGATAGCTTTAAGGCTGTCAGCAGCAACATCCTTGCTGCAGATCATTGAATCCATCAACAGCAATTGAGTTTGCTGCTGACAGACTTAACCTTCCGCAGCAACCAAGCTTGCAGCGGACATGCTTATTCATCCACAGCAACCAAGTTTGCTGCTGTTGAGTAAATTTAAGTCCAAATTAACTTTTACCCGCTGTAAAAATTAACGTCATTCTTTACCATGACTGCCTCGGTGTATTACAGCTGTAACAGTAAAAGGTGAATAAGGTTGTACTGTACAAGTTATTTTGCTTTTTCCCTCCTCTGCCGTTATAAGAACAAATTAAATCTCCTTATCACCTCTTCACATTCAATTTCACCCAAAACCCACATCACTTTCTCTCAAGTCCTTACCACATTCAAAGCCTTCCATCCTTAAAACATTCAAAGCCTTCCATATTCTTAAACCTTCCCTCCAAAATCAAACAACAACACCCTGACGACAAGTTCTCCCTGTACCACAACCTTACAGTATACTTAACCAAGGGAAAGAAATCTGAAGGATTCGATGATATGATCGACCTCCTATGCCGATCAAAGATCCATTTTGCCCTCACAACCAACCCTACCATATATATCCCTCATATGGAGGATTTCTGGAATACTGTCGTCTACTCTACCGAAGAGGGGATTCCCCAAATAAAAGCCAAGGTAGACGGCAAGGACATCATCATCTCTGAAGCTACCCTCCGAAAACATCTTAAGCTTCAAGATGAGGGACCAGCCATCTCATACTCAAAGGACGAGTACATGAGGACCTTTGTATCCATAAGGTACACTAGAAATCAAAATGAGTATACAATAGAGAAGGCGCTGATGGGCCCTCCATGGAAGTATCTCTGCCACACTCTTCTCCAATGCATATCTCAGAAGAAAAGTGGATGGCATCAAGTGAGCTCCGCACTTGCCTCCGCCTTCCATGGTATGATTACTAGCCTAGGTTTCAACTTTGCACACCTCATCTTTGAGGGTTTGAGATATAACCTTCAAGAGGGTGCAAAGCAACAATTTTTTATGTACCCAAGATTCTTGCAGGAGGTTTTCAACCAGGAACTAAAAGAACTTTCAAAACCTGCAAGAATCTACATCTTGTTGGGACATAGAAATAATATTTTTCAAAGTATGAGAACTGTTTCCAAAAAGTTCTAAGGGGTCAATGTTCCATTGTTATCTACAATGATGAACATACAAAGTACCCCGGGTGACAGTTCAGCAATCCCAGCTGATACTGATCCCACACCCTCCACATCACATCCTAAACAACAATCTGCTTCCACCATTCGAACCCCTGTGCATACTACTAAGGATGCACATGTACAAAAATCACATACACCTGTTTTGGATGTCATCGTTCAACTGGAACAAAGGGCCCCAGTTGCAACGACATACACCAGAAAAAGGAGCAAGAAGACTCCTTCTCTTCTTGTCTCAAAGGCCCAAACCCAACCTCTAAGCCCTCATTCAGAATCCCAACATTCTGATAAGAATACCAAAAGGGATAGCCACACCACTAGAGAGACTTCCTTGGAAGCCTCTCTATTAGGATCAGGATCACATCCCGGATCCATAGAGGAACCCCCTGAGCCATTCCATTTTTTCTCTTCTCTGAACCTAAGTGCAGAGGCACCTAGTCAAGATGATATACCTTCTCCAACAACCACTATATCGGAGGTATTGATTGACTTGGCTGCTGGTGCACCCAACCCAGGTTCATCACCCAAGAAGGTTCACTCTGGTAGTATTGATAGAGTGAATGTGGAAAGGGCTATCACTACTCCTGGTACATCAACTGCCCAGGAGGACAGTGATAACATAGCTAAGACCCTAACCACGGCAACTCCCAGTGAGGATGTTTCCTGTGAAACACTCTTCACTGAGAGGAATCCCAGGCGCCAAGAAAACCAGGGTGATGGGGATGCAGAGGCTAGGCCTAAGGCCCCATCTAGCTCCAAGGATTCCACAACTGTGGTTGAGGACAGACTGAAACTTCATAACTTGGAATTGACGGCCAGGGTGGCAATGCTAGATGCTGAAGTGTCCAAACTAAGACACCAAGTCACTATGCATGAAGCCCATCAATGCCCAACTATGCCTACTCGCTCTCATGTATCAATGGGAACTCAAACAGATATATCCCTTTTCACTTATGCAACCAAAAAGGGGGAGGTGGTTACCAAGGAAGATGATGCTGACAGCCTCAAAGAATGGATACAAGAGCAGACTATGTTTCAAAGTTCCCTATACAAACCTGCTTTTGTTCAAATCCATGACTTGCCAGACTCAGTAGATGAAGAAAAAGATGTCACTGAGGATTGGAAGTTAGTTGTTCGAGTTGTTGATGAGGTGCTACATGAAGAAAATCTCCATGAAGACACACCTCCATTATTCAGCCTTCTTCCTGAAGCTACAGCCATAATAAGTCATTCCTCTACCCCCCAACTCTTCCTAACTTCAAAGAAGCTAGAATTTGACTCCATTCTAGCTTGGGGGTATGATGGAATAGCTGAGAGATTCTGGATTGGATGGGAGTTTAGTTAAGTAGAAGAGCTAAACTGGAACTCTCTCAATGCCCTCCAAGTCCTCAATCTGTATCTGACAGAATGCATCAACACTTCATCAGATCTCTCAGTAGAACTTGCAATCAGCAGGTTCTATGACTTAATGGAGGATAATATGCCCTGGTTTGAAAGACTACTAACAGAAGCAAAAAGGGTGGCTTATCCTGAATCTTCATCAACAGCAAAACAAAGACTGGCTCCAAGAAGACTTGACCTAATCAGGAGCAGTGCTTTAACTGAAGAAGAAATTATCTGTTGGCAAAGATTCCTGTACAGCATAATAGTCAGGGACTTGGAAGTGCTAGGATGGGTAAGCACTCCTACCTCTGATTTCACTTTCTTCCTAAACAATGGATCTTCTCTCTCAATCAACATCAAAGAGATCCTACTCCTACCTTCAGACTTCCTGCACAAGGTCTTTGAGCTCAGAACACTCATCTGCAACATCAACTCCTTAGAAAGTCAAGAAATGATCAAACTCATTAAGGCTTCTCTCAATAAGGAGGAATCACCTGCAATGACTGACTATCACTCAGATCTATCCTTCCTCTCTTCACCAACATTCAAAATCACCACATAAGAAGAATCCAAGAGAAGAGAAAAGGAAAAGGTGAAGGATTGTTGGAAAGATGTGACAGGTTTGGAATGGGAGGAAAATGAAGAACGTGTCCTTCCCTTGTCCATTCCCCAAATTGCCAATGAAGCTGAAGCTAAGATCCCAACATCATCTACTACACCTACTGTTGCGGTCCATGAAGCTGAAGCAGAGACATCCAACAAAGATAAAGGAAAGGGACTAATGACTAAAGAAGATGAAGAAAGAATTGAGAAGGAGAAGAAAGAAAAGGAGGATAGAAGAAAAACAGAAGAAGAGGAGATGGCTAAACTAATGAAAGCTCAAGACAGAATCACAACCATTCTCCTCAGAGAACAACAGATCCAGCTGTATGCAAAACAGCTGGATGATCTGAAAGTAAAAATTCCTGCAGTTCATCAAATTGAAGAAGATGAAGCCCTTGCTCTTCAACTGCAGGAACAATTCAATAAAGAAGAAGAAGAAAGAAGCTAAGTTCAGAATAACTGATTCTGAACTAGCCAAAGAAATGAGAGAGGAATGGGTAAAGACTCTGGTTTCTCAAGGTGAGGATGTAGACTACCTTGAGAAACTATCAAATAAAGAAATCTATAGAGCCTTCATGGGTCAGCAGGGTCAATTGGCAAACAAGAAAAAGGCTGAAGAAGAAGAAAAAGCCCAACAAAAGTCCAAGAAGACCATTGCCTTTAACCGAAGATCCCATGAAGAAAGGAAGATCATGATTGACTTCCTTAAGGCTAGAGGAGAGAGTGGAAAGAGGCTGGGTCCCATGAACTTCATGAACCTGCAAGCCCTCTACCTTAAAGTTAAAAAGGATGAGGAAGAAAGACTGAGGAAGAAAGGCTCCAAGAAGAGGGCAATCATTCAAGAAGAAGAAAGGAAAACAAAGAAACCCAAGCCTTCTCCCTCACCCAACACTTGCTCAATCCAACAATCTTCCACTCTCCATCCTAGACCTCCCTCCTCTCCACCCTCAAAGTCCAAATCCTCACACCCAGCTCCTACTCATCAACAACCTCCCAAAAAGAAAAACAAGCCTACTTCCAAACCAGAAGACTCAAGAGAAATAATCAGATGGTCATTCAGCTCTCAAGACCAATGGTTTGAAGTTTTCAGGGGGAGGACAGAAGTTAAAAGATCAATTTATACATCTGTTGATGAGGTACTACAGCTTCCAGATTCTGATCTAAGAAGAATGATGGAGCTGGGTGAAGCCAATGAGCCTGAGAATGAAGATGGGAGACATCTGTTGCTGGAAATCAAACATCACTTCAACCCCTGCAGAGATGAAATCCTTGATGTCAAACCTATCCAATCCCACTCTCCATTCATCAGTTGGTCCTACAATGCTGAAAAAGATGAGTTCACATTAACAGATGTTAAAGGACAGAAGATGAGGTGTTCAAGCAAAGCTATCTTCAAAATGGCCAGCAAAGACATCAAGACTCTATCTGAGCTTCCTCTTAACAATCCCAGCAAGGACCAGAGAGGATATGAGGTTGAAAGAATTGTCAGCCACATGCAAAAGCTTCAGCAACAAAAGCAGTAAGAGAGTTTTGGTAGCATCAGTCTAGGGGGAGTTTGTAGAAATAAAAATTGATGGCTACAAAATTCTCTAAGTACAAATGTTGCTGATCTCAAAGATTGCTGCGGATCGACAAAGTTGCAGCTGATAGGCTTTATCAGTTGCTGTCCAAAAACTGCAGCTGATATGCCTTATCTGCTGCTGACCAAGTTGCAGCTGATAGGCCCTATCTGCTGCTGACCAAAGTTGCATCTGATAGGCCTTATCCACTGCTGACCAAAACTGCAGCTGATATGCTATATCTGCTGCTGACCAAAGTTGCAGCTGATAGGCCTTATCCACTGAAGATCAAAGTTGCAGCTGATAGCCTTCTCACTGAAGATCAAACGTTGCAGCTGACTGTTCTTGATAAAGCAACCAATACCACTGACAACTTTCTGCTGCTACACTGACACACTCTACGCAGAAAGAATGTCATTGGTACAAGACAATAAAAGACAACAACGCTCTTCTACAAGCATGCAAACAATGATGCCTTAGAAGACGTTTGAATAAAGTTAACTAGCATAGTTATTATTATTGTCTGTATATGTAGAATAGCTTCAATACAAGATCAACGGTCTGTGTTAGATCTGATCCTTAGAATCAAGGGTCTGTCTCGATTCTAAGTTACTATATAAGTAGTACTTAGATTCATTGTAAAAGTACGTTTTGCTTAAGAGTTTTCTCAGTAATCTTGTAACACTTGAAGCTTAAATACAAATTGCATTTATCAGTATTCTTCTTGTCTACTTGTTTACTTTGATTAAGTTGTGATTGTTTCCGCCAATCTCAACTGGAATAGAACCATCTTGTATTTACCGATCCTACAGATGGGAAGTACATCATTTAGATGTAAAATCCGCATTTCTAAATGGAGATTTAAAAGAAGAAGTATACATAACTCAACCAGAAGGCTTCTTAAAGAAAGGAAAAGAGAATAAAGTTTATAAGTTATGCAAAGCATTATATGGATTACGACAAGCACCTAGAGCATGGAATGTGAAACTCGACAGAACCTTAAAGGAATTAGGATTCTTAAAGTGTCCATAAGAACAAGCAATCTATAAGAAAGGTAAATCTGAATTAATCATTGGAGTCTACGTAGATAACTTGTTGATTACAGGAAAGGACAACAAGGATATCATCAACTTCAAGAAAGAAATGAAGAATCAATTTGATATGAGTGACTTGGGTTTACTAAGTTACTATTTAGGAATTGAAGTCACTCAAGATACAAAAGGAATATCTATCAACCAAAGGAACTATGCTATGAAAATTCTACAAAAGGCATATATGGATGACTGTAATCCAACGAAATATCTAATGGAATCAGGAACAAAAATTTCAAAGTTTGAAAAGAGTGAACCAGCGAATGAAACCGAATACAAAAGAATAATTGGAAGTCTTCGCTACTTAACACATACAAGGCTAAACATAAACTTCGCTGTAGGAATACTAAGTAGATACATGTTTGCACCAAAGAAGGAACACATGAAAGCTATAAAGCAACTACTAAGATATGTCAAAGGAACACTACAATATGGAATCATATTCACAAGCAATGGAAGTAAAAACCTCATTGGTTTTAGTGACAACAGTTATGGAACAAACCCCGATGATGGAAAAGGAACTACATGAACAGTATTTTACTTCAATGATTCACCAATATCATGGGCAAGTCACAAACAAACAACTGTCACTCTTTCATCATGTGAATCTGAATTTATAGCTGCAACCTCAACAGCTTGTCAAGGACTTTGGTTAAGAAGTTTACTAAGTGAACTAACAGGTTGGGAACAAGATAAGATCATATTATGTGTCGATAACAAATCTGCAATACTACTTATGAGAAACCTAGTCTTTCATGGAAGAAGTAAGCATATTGACACAAGGTATCACTTCATACATGAATGTGTTGAAGAAGGAAAGATCATAGTGGAGCACGTTAGTGGGAATTTGCAAAAGGCGGACATATTAACTAAAGCTCTACCAAGAATGAAGTTCATTGAAATGAGAAACCTATTAGGAGTAAAAGACCTTGGAGCAAGTTTAATTCGAGGGGGAGATTGTCGGGTCAAATAAACTTGCACCACCGGGATCAACATCTCCGGTGACCCAAACCTCCACCGCCATAACTTAACACCGTTAGCAATTAGGGTAGTTAGAAACGGTTATGATAACACTGTTAAACAGTTAATTATTACATTTATAATAGCACTCACTTGTTGTAAATCAAACCAAGATTTCCGTATATATATTTCCTGTTCTTGTGATAAACGATCTTATACTCTCTAGAAATCCTTCATTCTTTTATTCTTTAGATTGTGTTAATTTTGTCAAAAACATTTGTTTATCTTGTAGCAAATTCAATCTAACAAGGTTAAAATAAATCAATATATATATATATATATATATATATCATAATTTGTCATGGTCGGCATGAACATTATTTTTTATTTTTAAATTTTTTTTCCTTGTATATAAATTATAAATATGTATTAAACCGTAATTAAATTAGAAATCAGGCGTGGCTTGGTGGTTCCTGTGTCCTCCCTTTCGTCGTCACAGAAGGAGTAGGCGCAGGCCAGGACCAGTTTTATATATACGTGACAACCCTAATTTTGAGATTCCAACTTCTAATACGATTCTTTGATGCATTATTTAAAACTCTATTATAGGTCTAAGATGAGACCAATTTTTTTAAGTTAGAACATTTGTATCTTGGACATTTTGCATTATCATGCATCACTATTTTTCATAAACAAGCATGAACTTGAATACAATGTTAAAAATTATTATAGATATTTTATTAAGTACTTCTGAAATTTTTTTTATAAAACTTGCAACCATTGATGGTATTATTGATATAGCAAAAGTCAAGCCATAAGTTCACTAACAAAGATTGATTCACATGTGAAACTCAATTTTAGTTCATAAGCTCATGAAATCATTAGTGTTTTACCGGTTTGTAAACCATGGTGTTAAACCATAAACTTTTTGTAAACCACATTTTAAACAAAACTTTAACCATTTAACTAAACAACACATGATTTTTATTAACTTAAACTAGATTAAAACTAACCTAAACTCTAACTAGATTACTTATCCTAATTAATTTCTTAATTATCCTCATCATTACTTTTGACACATAATCCCCATTTGTGCCACCACTTACCCACATCCTTACAACTCAATAGGTTACTCACCACATCACCCCCACCTCATCCTCATGTTGCCGTAACCACACCACACACAAACACTTCACTTTCGTTTTCTTTCAACATCTTAAATTCTCTCTCTTCCTTGAAGCATGAAGCCAGATTCTTAGTGTTCTTGATGAGTTCTTCACATCTTCAAGCTTCAAGGGGCTGAATTCAAGTGTTCATCTACCAAATAAACTAGTTTTCATAATCCATTTTCGTACAGCAATCTGCTGGAAAGCTACACCCAACTTCATTCGATCATAACTCTCTCAATTCTTGTCCAAATCACTTGATTCTTTTTCTAGAATTTAGTTCTATGAGTTACTTAAATAACCCATTTGGTCTCACTTGATTCCATGAATATTTCGACTCCCAAACAGCCTCTACAACACCACTGCGCTGGAATAACATCTCCTGTGATATCCTCTTTCTTTTCTTTAAATTGAGGTACCAAAACTAGTTTTCGTAATGCATTTTCGTACAACAATCTGCCAGAAAGCTACACCCAACTTCATTCGATCATAACTCTCTCAATTCTTGTCCAAATCACTTGATTCTTTTTCTAGAATTTAGTTCTATGGTTAAATAACCCTTTTGGTCTCACTTGATTCCATGAATATTTCGACTCCCAAACAGCCTCTACAACACGACTGCGCTGGAATAACATCTCCTGTGATATCCTATTTCTTTTCTTTAAATTGAGGTACCAAAACAACTCCAAATTTAGTGATTCTTTTACCTATATTTTTGTTATTCAAAGCTATTAACTTTGGAAGAAAATCCCTAATCATTTGAATGGTTAAAACCACTTAAACTCAGTTCCAAAGTTAGTAGAACATAAACTAGCATCTAAAACACACACTTGAACATACACAAAAAGGTGGCTTGATTATTTTATTTTTTTTTGCTATACATATGATCCATTCATGTTTGTAGATCATTTTGAAGATTTTTAGCTACTGGGAATACGAGTTTGTAATCATCAAAAACATCAAAACACTTGGGGTATTAAATTAAACTTGAAATTTGACATTTTTACACACTTTGTTACTTAGAAATGTAAAAAATATTAGTTTTCGCAAAATTTGGTCATTATGCTAAAATCATCATGGATTTGGTCATTCTAAACAACCCTTTCGGGTTGTGCAGTAAGGATCTTGAGAAGAAATTCACACAACTTTTACCTAGATTGTAATTCTGGGTACGAACCAAAACCTACAACCTACATAATGTGAGGTCGCATCAAGAGAGTATCAATTTCACCATCCTCCTATTATTATTATTATTATTATTCATGACACATGTTATATTGCATACATCGTATTTTCATAAATTAAGTGTGGGGTGGAACCCCACCAATGATTCAACTACCTGGTTTTGTCCCAGGTATTACAAGTGTATGATCAACAACCACCCAGTCCATTGAATCAAAATGTAGAAGTGATAAAACATTTTCAAAAATAATCTACAGAGTTTGAAAGCTTCTTAAATAATCTAAAAGCAAAGTCTTAAAAATCATTTGGCATAAACGGGCTAAGGTAGATGTTAACCTCATATAAAAGAAAGATTTTGAATGGATCTCATGCAAAGAAAAGACTAAAAACAGGCATCCAAAATGGGAATTTCACATGATCGTTCAACTTTACTAAGGGGGCCTTAAGCTTACTGTGCTATTAAACTACAATAATCATAGTCAAACTCATCCCTAAAATAACTGAACAGTTTGTTAAAGGCATTAAAAAGGTGTTTTGCAAACACACCTTGGATGTAGATTTTTGAGAATACAGAAACCCTTTAATAAACTAAAAGCTATAATGGTCAGTGCTTTACAATTCACTTTTGAAAGAATCCCATGCCTACCTACACCTTTTTCTAAATTAAAAATCAAGTTTTCAGAAAGAAAAATGTGCGGCGACGGCAATTTACAACGCATAATAGTAATTTACTACTCTAGAAGTACAAGTAATGGCCTAAAAAAAAAACTTCATTGTTGTGGTGGTAATGAACAATGATTGAAAATTAATAGATAACTACTCTTTTTTTAACTCCTCTAAAATCCTAAATTAATGTCAATTTCAAAGTCCAAAACGCATTTCAAACCAGGATTCACAAACATACAAATTTTCATTTCCAGGGATCAAACAACTTCTGTCTCAAGAATTATTTTGAACCTTAATGAATCATGAAACTTAGGTCGATGTTAACCTCATATAAAAGAAAGATTTTGAATTGATCTGATGCAAAGAAAAGACTAAAAACAGGCATCCAAAATGGGAATTTCACATGATCGTTCAACTTTACTAAGAGGGCCTTAAGCTTACTGTGCTATTAAACTACAATAATCCTAGTCAACTAATCCCTAAAATAACTTAACAGTTTGTTAAAGGCATTAAAAAGATGTTTTGCAAACACACCTTGGATGTAGATTTTTGAGAATACAGGACCCCTTTAATAAACTAAAAGCTATATGGCGTTAAATAAAAGTATACTACTAAAATAACACCATATTCCTTCAATTCATGACAATCATATATATATTCCTTTAGTTCATGACAATCATATTCCTTTAATTCATGACAATCACATGGTGTCAACTGCTTCAATGTCAAAAATAAAATTGGAATGTGTGATATATTATCAAAATGTTCAAACATTTACCACTTTAGCAGGTAGGTGTCAACAACAATGTACATATTGATGCATAATGCATATGGTTGACTTTGTTCCAAAATGGAGAAGACAAACCGAGAAACCACACCTCCTAGACCTCAGAAACTGAGAAAATAAAACTGTAAACAATATAAATTGGTTAATTTCATATGGTAAAAATATCCTACAGGTGATTTTAAAAATGACCCTATAGGTAGTTTTAAAAAGAAACCCAGATGATTAATCATCATAATTCCCATCAGGTCCTCTTTTTAAAACCTTAAGATTAGTTCTTAATTTAAAAACTCTTGGGTTTTATGTTAATTGACGCCGTTACATGTACTTCTTCTAGAGTAGTAAGTTACTGTTATAGATTACCTTTTTAAAAGTCACAATAATAGCTCTTTTTTTACAAAAAAGAAAGAACAAAGTTTTTCAACTCATTTTTTGTTACACTTTAAGAGAACCACCATAACTAAAACTGTAAATACCTTCACAACTATGCCATTCCCAAAAATTTAATACATGTACTCGTGTTTTAGCCACCTCTCACCCTCTGAAAGAAAGCCAAGTAATTTTCTCACATGTTGTCATTATTTCTCCCATACATGCAGCCACCATTACTTTTCCAGTATCACGTGAAGAGATTTTACAAATAAATATGAACTAGAAATATTGCTCCACGCTTCACGGCAAGAGACGAACCTTAAATGGTTGAGGCGGTGACATTAATGTGGCTAAGAAAAAAGAAATGTGGTTAAATAAATTTTGCCTCGTACTCCGCGGCAGAAGGCCCTTAAACGGTTGAGGCGGTGACATTAACGTGACTAAGCACAAAAAGAAACGTGGCTAAATATATGAAAGAAACGTGGTTAAATACATTAACGTGAATTTACGGCGACTCGGTTGTGGAGATCGAAACATAGATAAAAGACAATTATATAACGGTATGGATGTTTTTCAGTCGGTGTCGCTCTCATTTTTCATGTACTAGCACGTCACCGTAAGTCTATATAATCCATGATACATAAAACATACTCTATTTTGAATACGACTCCGTTTTTAACAAAATTTATATCGGGATGTCAAGAAAAAAAAATTAAACAAACAAATGAAAATTATTAAGGAAAAATCAGATTATATATATACTACAAGGGATAAACTTGAAAACTTAAAAACTTAAGAAGATCAAATTTACATTTTACAAAGTTTAGAGGTCATTTTTGTCATTTATCAAGTTAGAGTATAATTAGTATATTTTAAAGTAGACTGCTAAAAGGGTCCAAAATATAGCATGCTCAAAAGTGATTTATATTTTATTAATTAATTTTATTAAGAAAAGAATTCTTACTCACATATAAGGGCTTGATGTTCAATAATACCAACTCCGGTTGGCGTCGGTTTCACTCTCAGTTATAGTGGCCAAACATGTGCTTGTATCACGCTGGAAACAAATATGTTAAATCATGGATGTATGCGTATATTAAAAGGGTCAGATGTAAGCGACTGGTATACCGTTTTTGCCTTAAGAAATTGAAAAGGCGCATCTGAAAGTGGGCTTAACCTGAGCGTTGCGTCGAGGAGTCCTCTGCGATACCAAATACCTAAATGCGTGTTCGAGAAACCAAATGCATAAAATATCGAAACGCGTGCTCGAAAAACACAATTAAAGTAAAATAGTTAAAAAAAATATAGTAGGATGTTGCCAATACAGAAGCAATTATAAGTAAAAAACCGTAATAAACTTTTGTATGTAAGGCTCATCAAATGTAGAGAGAGAAGCGCTTATGCAGTTACATAACCACCTTGTAGCGCATTTAAAGCAAAAGGTAAATGTATTTATACGGATATTATGCATTTGACAAAAAAATAGAAGTAATTTTACAACAAATCAATCTAGAATCAAAAAATATTCAGCAAATCTCATTGATTTACCATTAAATCAGAGGAAGAAAAAGAAGCAAATGTACTACTACTTCTTAGCATAGGTGATCAACATAGGACTCTTAGGATTAATCTTAAATCCTTGAAGGCTATGCATAGCAACAGTTGCCTGCATCTTATCTCCATACTCAATAAAATCAATCCCTGGTATTGCTTCCACCATTCTTACTTCCTTGAAGCCTCGGTGCTGCCCGATCAGCATTTGCAGCATCATTGATGAAGTTTCATGAGGAAGTTTTTTGATGAACATAATGTTGTTTGGTGGGGCCGGTGCCTCAGATTTCGCACCACCCATGTATGGTATTTGTGATAACTGCACAAAAAGATAAGAATTAATATACGATTTTAGGACCGAACTAATTTAACAAAAACTTAGAAAGTTATGTAATAAAAAGTTAATTCAATATTTCAATTACCGGAGGTGTGGCACCATATGCACCAGCATAAGCAGGATTTACACCTATTGCTGCTTGATTAGCATCATGATGGCTCTTTCTTTTCCCCCCTATTGCATAAAAAAATAATATTATAACAGGATAGTAGGAAATTAACAGGCATATAAAAGAATTGGATAACTGAAACAAATAGATAAACATTACTACTAAGACTTGATAACTTATCCTTAACCAATATCACACCCATTGTTACATATCTTTGGGCCTACATTGTCGCATAATCAGTTGAGGTGGCAATTTCAAAGTAACCCATGTAGAACCGGTTAACATGAACCTCAGAGTTAAACGCTTCAGTAGGATCTACCTGCAAAAGCGGTGATGTTTTGCAGATGTGATTTTTGATCCTGATATTGATATTTTGCAGATGTGAAACCTGCAACATAATGCTTTCTAGACTTGACTTCAGAAATTACTAAATTTAAGTTATATAGAGGGTGTATCAAAGTCAACATAATAGTCAATGGTTTTCTGGGACATGCTTATCTATAAAAGCTTGAGCAAACACTAACTACACCTGCAGCTGCATATGTTTTAACGATATCCATCACTTCTGGTTTCAAAATGTTCCTTAGTAGATGCATTACAGAGATAATAAAGAGCCCCAATAGCATAATTCACCTACCAAAACACCACAAAGTTGAATAGAATTTAAAAGATATAATTATTAGTAACTACTAATCGATCATGTAAAGCTAGATGTAGTAAAATGAGCGGGCTGGGCAGCTTGAGTAATCGCGTAAGCATACTCAGTTATGGTGTATATAATCCCACCAAGTAGCATACTCATCCAACAAAAAACGGGCTGATCACACGCCTACGATGGTTCTTTTCATTGAAGAGTGGTTCTGGGAACAAGAACAACATCTTTGAAAGCTGTAATTTTCAAAGTAATTGGGAATGTATTTCATGGAATTAGTTCTAACAACAGATACGTTCTAGTATTACCGGGTTTGAAACCCGTAAAGCTAGAATCCGTTCTTTGACGTATTTTGTTACCTTGTCTCTCAATTCCATTCCGATCATTAGGGTATCGGGGAAAAGTGTTGCAAGGCTAATTTAAAGTCCTCCAAACCCACATATCACTCAGACATTTAGTCGAGCAATCTTGCCAATATGACCAACATATCACTCGGACATTTAGACTGTCCACAACGCTAAGTGCTATCCTTCCCACAAACAGTCCTAGTTAGCATGCCATATCAGCTTTTCATCCATCCTTCCCACAAACTCATTTTAACCCCAACACTACCATACTCATTCTTACCACAAACAACCTCATTATTTCCACATCACCATTGTTTTTTTATTTTATTTAACAAATATTATTATTTTTACTTAAGATAATAATATAAATAAAAAATAAAAATAATAATAAATAACTAAAGTTAATTTTAGTTATGTTTAAATTAGGTTTTATTGATTTTTTTTTAAATTAGATATTTGTAAAAGAAAATGGAATGCAAAAGTTAATTTAAGAACAAAAAGAAAATATTTTTTAAAGATTAAATAACCGTTAGCAAAAAGAGAAATAAAGAAAAAAAAAGATTAAAAACCTAGTGGGACCCACAAATCTTCAAACAAAGCTGCCCTTGGGGGCGGGCGGAGGTCTACGGGCGGAACCTCGAGGGTGTCCCTGTGGGATGGGTGACCATGTGGACTCACAGATACGAACACGCGTTGGAGGCCGCCTAAGGAAAGAGAGGGGCAAGGGAGAAGAAAGCATTGATGCAAGAGGCAACAGATGGAAGATCTAGGTTTGATATTTGAATTTTGAACTCTAACCACCAAATTTCAGAATGGAGCCAAAACTATTTATGGCTTTATCTCTTGTACCTCAAGCTTTAACACATGTACAGGTCTTAAATTTTAAGAGTTTTGATGAAATTATTTTCTTGCCCCCCTAATATGTATTATATAATAAGTAGTACGGAACCCACGCGATGCGGCGGCAACGACAATTTACAAAGCGTTACTCGTTTTTTTTCTGTTAGTTTATAAATCCTCTAGTAATATATTGTATACTACTTTTGTTAGTTTTCTTATATATAGTATCGGTGTAGTCTATCTATGCCATAAGAATTACAGAACTCAATTAAGTAAAAAGTCATAAACATGAATAAGAAAATATAAGTCATAAACATTGTTGCAGTGTAATAAACCAACACACGAATAAGAAAACATAAGTCATACGCATAATCGTTTAACAATAAACATCCGCATGTCAACTACTTGGATTGTGATGAGATAAATTTTAGTCATATGTCTTTCACATCTCAATTATCTCATCTGCGTTGTTCGACCACCATTCTTCATCTTGGTTGACTGCTCCAGCGACCGGATGATTAGTTTCTTCTATCTTCTTATCTTTAACTGCCACATCTACTGGAGCATGTTTGGTCACAGAAAAAAATAATGTTTAGTCTCTCATATATGTTTTATCAAAACCAACAATGTTATATATTTAGTATAAATGTTAAATTGATACCTGAGATTTCTTCTGAATTCTTCTATGTCTACAACTAAAAGATCTAAAAACATGAGATTTACCTCTCCCTGAAAAGCAAGTTACAATTTACCCTTTCTTACAAGCAAATCATAATAATATTTAAAGCAAAACAATATTGTTTGAAGATGAAAGCAAAACAACTAAAAGATCTAAAAACATGAAAGCAGTAATACTGCTGCAAGTTACAGTTTACCATTTATCAATGAACTATTCTAAAATTTTGCATGCACACACTGCACAGAAAGTTCAAAATGCGAAGTTTATCAATGAACTATTCTAAATTCATACCGATGAGTAGGCATATGAATGGCTGCTCGTTGAGGGCGTTTGAAATCCGGGTTTGTAAGAAGCTGTGAAAACGTGGATAAGAAATGAAAAATACACCATTTAAGAAAACGACATAAATAATATTATATGCTTCTAACAGTTTCATAAATAAACATCATAATAATTTGGCCTGGCAAAAACAAACCCACCTATTAAATTTTGGGCAGTAAGTAAATTGGGCAGATATGAAAGATTAGACCCGCGTGATATTTTATAACAGTTTTATGATAACATGATGGGCTATTTTGGGCAGTAAGTAAATTTTTAATGGGTATATTTGGGCTGAACTCTAGGGTAGAAAATATCAACCGGGTCACAATGGGCAGAAATGAAAGATTGAACGGGTCAGGATGGGGGCTGATCTTGGATGGAGAAATCTGTTTATTCTTCTGATTTGGGTAGAAAATATCAAGCATGTCTTGTTTGGTAAAAGAAAAACATTTCACACTTAATCATTAACCGGTGTAAGTAACTCTAGTAAGAGATTATTAATGCTTTAAAGTCTTACAAATTTAAAACATGGAATACCTTGTTATCCGGGGCTGATCTTGGATGGAGAAAGGCGAGAGAGAGAGAGAGAGAGAGAGAGAGTAAATATGAAGGGGTTTACTTGTGTGTGTTTTGATGTTTTTTGGAAGAAGCAGGGAGGGAGGGAGGGAGGGAGGGAGGGAGGGAGGGAGGGAGGGAGGGAGGGAGAGAGAGAGAGAGAGAGAGAGAGAGAGAGAGAGAGAGAGAGAGAGTAAATATGAAGGATAGAAATGAAGGTGATGGGGAGTAAGGATTTTCATGGGGAATAAGGTCTTATGTATCTTTATCTTTTCATAGGTCTACTTTGCTACAGAAATAGGTTTACTATAGCTTACTCCCCATGAAAAGTAGACAACATCAGAAAAATAGGTCTGCTACAGCTTACTCCCCATGAAAAGTAGACAACAGCAGCAAAAATAAGTTCATTTAGACACCTTACTCCCCATGAAAAGTCCTTTTCAAAGTCAGTAGTAGACCAGCTAGTGATGGGGCTACTGATGGGTCAAAGGTTCTAACCATCGGCCTACTGATCGGACCACCAAACACCTAACGTAAGCGTCATCGGACCACCACGACCGTCATCGAACCACCACGGCCGTCATTGCTCTCTCTCTCTCTGTGTTCGACTCTGCCTCACTCTCCCTCTTAGATCGGACCACCAGACACCTAACGTAAGCCTCATCGGACCACCACGGTTGTCATCGAACCACCACGGCTGTCATTGCTTTCTCTCTGTTCGTCGCCGGCTCTCTCTCCCTCTTCGATGTTTTGAAATGAACGTAATCAAATTGTAAACCCTAATTCCACCCTGCGATATTCCTCTTTTGTTTTGAATGAATGTGAAAGATTTTGTGCTTTAAGACTTGTACTCTATGCATGATGCATTATACAACTCTTAATTTTAAGACATTTGTATAAAAATACCCTTTTGCCCATCTAATATCTATATTATATATAGTATAAATATATATATAGGGGAAAAATCATAACAAAACTTATTGTTTATGAGAAAACAAAAAACTTTAAGGTAAAAAATAATAATAAAAAAATCATAACTCAAAATATAAATCAAAAACTAAAAAACCGCTTTGGATACCTTGTTCCCTACGTCATCCTCTTTAAAAAAAAAATCCAGCGTTTTGCTACATATATGTAACATAGTTAGCTTTTAGGGGTCGTTTTTTGGTTTAGTTTAGTTTTTAGGTTAGGTTTTTGTGGGGGTGAGTGGGATGTTTAGATTTTTGGGGGGTGGGTGGGGTGGGTTTAGGTTTTTGGGTGGGGGTTAGGCTTTTGGGTGTACTACACATATGCAACACCTTTAATGAGTAGTTTTTTTGTTTTCTAATGAAAATAAGTTTTCTAGTAAAGTCACACCTATATATATATATGTGTATGTATATGGGGAAAATGACTATTTAGGAATTTAACATTAAATGTGCTTATTAATTTTGATTAAGAATTAATTTTATTCCTAGATGCTTACTATTGATCCATCAATTTAGCAACAACGTGCTCTCCCACCCTAGGCGACGATCTGCAGCAACATTGACCTGCATTTGTGAGTTTGATCATTAGCAATTGATCATTTTTTAATTTTCAAAACACTTATTCTCGTTCTACGTTCTTTCTGGTAGTGCCCATACTCCTTGAAAGCAGTAAAACTTATCATAAGAGCTTTTAAATCTTACTGTTTGGGTGTTGACCTACATTTTAACCTCCAAATTCAAGTGGAAACAAAATCCTTCACAGTAGAGTTGAAATTAGCAAAAAAAACATCATAAATTGAGGGTATAGTATTTCTTAAAATATTCGTTCATTCAAATACATGTGTACATCTCCAAAGAGATTTAGTAAATAAACAAAACCCGCATAAATTCAAAATACAAAAAAAGTGCGATTAAATTATTTTGCTCTGCTGCAATCCAATAGAAAGACAACATAAATTCATTGTGATTGGTTATATTAATTTTACCAGGTTGCTTAACTTCCATCCAAGATAAATTTAGAATTTTATGGTTTCTATCTTTAAACAAATCCTAGAAGTATCATCGCCAAAATAATGCATGTTCAAATCGATTAACACAATTTCGAATATATTTAAAGAAAGAAGAATCAACAGAATATGTGGACCTCCATCGAGTCCGTTGTTTCGATGTTAATTAGGTTTGACGATTTCATAGGGACAAAGAAGTTGTTTACCCAAATAAAAAGAATAAAATTATCAACTTTATCATATTTAATCAAAGGTGGATTTCGTATCTAAGGTTAGATGCCTAACAAAACACATATTCACTTCCCCCTATATATATAAAATACATTAGAAACGTTCATTACATAAAATATTTGATGTACAGAACTATAAGAACCGTATAATATATTTGTATGTAATGTTTGACAAATCTATTCATTACATAAACAACTTTAAGTATAGAACTATAAGACTGAATAATATATTTGTATGTCATGTTTGTCAAATCTATTGATTGTTTGAGAGAGTGGAATAAGCAATTGTATAATCACTTATGTATCAAAGTTGAAACAAAAGGTATACATGTTTATATGATTTTCGTAATTCTTTATTTAAAATTGGTTATGTATTAAACGATCATCTATCTATATATTTTGTTTAAATTGTTAATTATCCTTTTTGTAGTCACAAATCGAATCATTATTAGCATAGCTTTGAATTAGGTAGATAAAGTAAGTATAATACGATCTAGGTTAAAAATCGTAATTTAAAAATATATATTAATTTTTAATGCTTTATGGAGTATGGGTAGGCATCAAATGAAAACTAATTTTTTATTTGATAACCATTTTCAAATAATCATATAATTTAAAAATTATTTTTTCTTTTAATTGTTAAAAGAGTATTTTAGTAAAAATACGGAAATATGGAGTATTTGTAACACCTCAAATATTCCAAGAAAACAAAACTACAAGGGCTAAATATGTAAACAAATTAAACTTCATGGATTACAAATGAAAAAAATGGAAAAATCCGTCTGTGACGGACCGTTACCATAAATAACAGTCCGTGTCCGCCATGACAGACTGTCACCTAGACATCACGGTCCGTGCCGCAAAAGGGTCAAGGCGGTCTAAGGTTTTTTGAAAAATTGACACGTGAATCCTGACTCAACCTCGTGATGGACCGTCACGAGCCCGCAAAGGTCCGTTACGTGGTCAGGAAGTGCGTGGCCGCCAAAGCCTCCGTGATGGATGGTCATCACCCGTGACGATCCGTCAACGCAGGAAAATTTTGCCTATAAATAGGTAAGCATGCCATGACCATTTTCAAACCATCAAACACATAAACCACACACACAAATCCTGTAAACTATTGATTCTAGCCTAATTCGCGTTAGCAGGTCCGGTTTCGTCAAGTTCGTCAACAAACGCAGTAGATAGCCTTGAGGTAAGATTCCGACTATACATCTAAGATCCGGTTATTTACCATTAAGCTAGGCTTTCTTGATTAAGAAATGTTAATATGATTTAGGATATTAAGTGTTTATGCTATCTCAATTAATCTATTGAATTTCAAGTCAGAGATTATGTTATGCTAGAAGTCTCACCTTGGAAAAGTGTTGTAAGTTTCACAAAACGTGAAAAGGACCAAGGTACATTGAGCCTTACAAAATCACTGCAAGAATTGGCGGTGGCATTAAAATTAAAATTGTCTGAAGGATTACAAGGGATTCACGATACATTCCACGTATCTTGCTTACGCAGGTGTTTAGCAGACCCAACTCAGGAAATTACATTAGATGATGTGCAAGTAGACAACAAGCTCTACTTTACTGAACAACCAATCAAGATTTTGGATACACAAGAAAAGAAACTAAGAAAGAAAATAATACCAACGGTATTAGTTCAATGGCAAGGTCGGATAGGACCCGGTAAAAATTAGGAATTAACATATCAGATGAAGGCCAAGTATCCTCATCTGTTTACATCCTAATTTCGAGGATGAAAATTCCTAAAGGATGGAAGATTTGTACACTACGAAATTTCCAAGAAAATAAAAGTACAAGGGCTAAAGATGTAAACAATCAAACTTCAGGGACTAAATTTGGAAAAATGGAAAAATACGTATGTGACAGACCGTCACCATGGATAACGGTCCGTTTCATCCATGACGGACCGTCACCTAGGCATAACTGAAACGCCCCAAACCGGGTAAATCTCATGGTTGGTAGAAAACATAACAAACATAGTTTTTAAACTGGAAATCAAAAATTATTACAACGGAAGTTTTGTTCAACAATCATAAACAGAATAAACTTTAACTTTAATTAAACATTGTTCAAACATAAACTATCAGGAATGGGAATGTCAGTCTTCAGTGCATCAACCCAGCAATCAATGCTAGCTAGCCCTTACAGCCAGAGTTTTGAAACCCGGACCGGACCGGCAGGTCGGACCGGGAACCGGTGGTCTGACCGGTCCGGTTACATATGCTTAAACGGTCCTGTAGTGAACCGGCGGTCGGACCGGACGAACCGGTGGTCAGACCGGGAACCGGGTGGTCGGACCGGACGAACCGGTTGACATTTTTCATTATTTTTTATTTTTATTTTTTTTTATCATTTTTAAGTCTCTTGGCCTCGTATTTCGTAGCTAATTGTTAGTTTAAAATTATTGGAATTGACTTGTTGGTGGTTTTTGAAAGAATTAATGGTTGTTTGGATTGATATATTTTTATAATATTTATGACGTCGTCCGGTTCTTAAATCCGGTCCGACCAGTGGACCGGTAAGGAGACCGGTTCGACGTCCGGTCCGGTTCTGAAAACATTGCCTACAACTCCTTTACTCAAACATTTGCTTTACCTTTGCTACCTGACATGCATATTAAAAAGTCAGCTAACGCTGGTGAGTTATATCTTTACGTTAAACTGTAAACATTAACTTTCTTTAAGGTAGCTTAATCTTATAAAATATAATCTTTCTTTTTTTGCTTTAAAACAAACTTTGCCTTTTACTTTGAAACTTTACAACGTTACAATTTATAAAATCATATTGTTACTTTCTTTTATTAAAACTTTACTTTTAAGGAAACTAGTTAAGAAGCCCTCCTTTACTCTTTCAAACTTTACTTTTCACTCGTACAGGACAAATGATTATCACATACTTTAACTATCACATACAGTGTTGTAAAACTCGGCCTAGCGGCCGAGTACTCGGTCCTCGGTAGGGTGTCGATGCGCTTTTCTTCAACTCGGTCAACATTACTCGGAATCGGTCCAACTCAGGACAATTCGGTCCAACTCGGGTCAACTCGGTCCAACTCGATCAACTCGGATTTTCGCCGTTTTTCGTTGTTTTTCACCGATTCTTGTTGGATTTTCATTGTTTTTCACGGAGATACATTGGAAGATGAGAATTAAATGATTACTATGTCTAATATTAAAGAATGAATATCAAATTTTAAAATACTTTAGTATTTGAACATGTGTCATTTTTATTTATATTGATATTCACGTATTTTTATTTATATTGTCATTTTTATTTTTATTTATATTGATAGCATATGGCGAAGGAGGTGGTAGCCGGGGAGTGACACGGTGGTGCACGACGAGGGAAAGCCGGTGTGACACCGGTTAAGGAATCTACGTTGCATGGTGTCACGTGCGTGGAGTTAGGGCTTGCATGGCGCTTACACGTGCATGCATGCGAGCAGGGGTCGTGTCCTATCCGGTTTAGGAGTGACGCCGTACGTAAACCCGTGAGGCTAGGGTTTAGTGGAAAGAAAGGACGAGTTGGCAAGACGACATTGGATTTTATATTTTATGCATTATACAACGTACGATTAGAACGTGTTCTGATCATGTGATCACGCGTTTGTCATGTTTGGGATTCGAGCGTGCACGGACGAGTTGCAGAGCAAGGACTAAGGCTCGGCATAACCAGTGAATTTCTAATCGCCTATTCTTTTAAACGTTTTACTATTTTTGGGGCTATCATGCACGCTTACGAGACAAGTTTTTTTTATTAAATATAACAAGAGTTTTGGATGTTAACTTGAATTAGTCATGAACTATAATGTTTATTAATGAGTCAGAGGGTCTGTGGGGTGTCCAGGTGACGTTGTTGTTGGATATATGATCTCCGATCGTCAATTAAGTCAACGTTACTAACGGGGTACGATCCAAAGAGTTACACCTTAGGCAACGAACAAATATATATAATATTTAATTGTTAAATATTATTAACGAAAGACGGATTTATTAAATGGTGAATAAATATTTAGAGAAATATTTATCGGAGATTGAGATAATTAATTATCTGATTAATTAATTATTTACGGGGAATAAATGTTTAATCAGTTAAACATTTAAGGATTAGATTTTTAATGATTATATATAATTAGTAAAATACAAGGGTTTAATAATTAATGGTTAATTATTACTGAGGTATTAACTATTAATACCATAGGGGACCAGTGTGTAATTATAATGCTTATAAATATAACATTATAATCAAAACCTAAACCCTACTCTCCTACACACCCAAATCGGCGCCCCCTACCCCTCCCTTGGGTTCGGCCGACGCCACCACCACCACCACCCTACGCCGTCGCGACGCTGGCCACCGACGCCGCAAGCCACCGTCGCACCCCGCCGTGTTGATCGGACTCCCCTCTTCGCAACCGTGTGACGTTTTGCTGCAGGATTTCGTGTACGTGTCATCTAGCGTGACGTTCGTTGTACTAAGGTGTTTTAGATCTGGTTATCGTCAAAAGTATAAATCTAAACACCCTATGGTTGGTTATTTAATATTGTTTATACGTGTGTAATCGGATCACTGAAAGGAATCAAGATCCGATCTGGTAATGGTACTATTAAATCGCTTCCACTAAAATATATCTGATTTATTTATTTAAATGGTTTAAATAATTTCTATTTTAAAAGTTAAAACTGGTACCATGATTCCCAACAGTTGTATCAGAGCCACCTTTATGCGCGTTTTGACATATTTTTTTATATCGATCTATTGTTTTATTTGTCAAAACTTTTGTTTGACAAAAGATCGAGCCTTTTTCGTTTGTTGTGATTGTGTTGAATGATTCGAGCACTAGAGACTTGTGGTTGTATTGTTTGTTTCTCTTTGTATTTTTTATGGGTTATTTGGAACCCCGATGTAATAGTTAGGTTTTTTTTTATTTATTTATTTTTAGTGTATTTGTAAATAAATATTGTAAACCTAAAGAGACGAAGACTAGAATACCAAGGCGGACAATGACAGGACTAAATATGAAGATCTTGGACTAAGTGGGAGATAGCAGATTTGTTAAAGCACTTTCATGTGACAAACACTCTGGATAGATAGAGTCTTAGTTTTGTACTTTCATGTATGTATTTGTCTTTGTTTGTAAGTGTCTGTATATATTAGTAATCGAGTTGTATTTACTTTTACATATTGCTTGTTGCAAATTTCTCTAAGTGTTTTGCGCACTTGTATGTACGCAGGAATTAGTTCCTGCGTACTTGCTAAGTGCGCAGGCATCTGGTCGTGTATAAATAGGAATGGTTGACAGTAGATAAGTACGCAGTCATAGTTGCAAATACGCAGAATTTGTAATCTCAATATTTCTCTCTGTAACCTTCAAGTGTGTATAATAGACGAAAGTTTAAAGTGATCATCTTGTTGGTTTACTTTGTGTAGTAAGACTCTCCACCTAGTCACGGGTATTCCTCACCCGGTCCGACTAGTAGACCCACTTTCATGTGACGATCCGCCACACCCGAGGGACCTACAAGTGGTATCAGAGCATTGCTCTTGATTTCGAGTGTTGTGAGTGAGTTTGGAGAGTTTTCTACAGAGTTTTACAAGCAAAAGGAGGTGTTTTTGTTGATTTTTGTGATAAAATAGGGGTAGCTCTTGAGTAGTATTTTAGAAGCAAAAATCACTCAAAAACTGACTTTTGTTGTGTATTTTGAGTGTTTTCAGCATCAAAGGTTGGTTAGAAACAAGTTTCTGACCCTTTGGCTCATTTTGATTGTTCATCCGTCTGATTTTTTCCATCTCCGGTGTGTTTCCAGTGACCGGAATAGTTTGGTGAGAGTTGGTGAAAAGGTGTTCTGCGTACTTACCATATCTGGCAAAAAGTACAGTCTTGCTGCGTACTTACTAAATACGCAAGACTAATCTCTTGCGTACTTACTAAATACGCAAAACTAATCTTGTGCGTACTTAAGTTATATCCTGCGTACTTATCATTTACTCCTGCGTACTTATCAAGTACGCAAGAGCAAATCTTAAATACGCAAGACCATTCCTCTAAGTGCGCAAAGCCAATATCCGCAAGTGTCCCTGATCTTTCTGATATTTGACTAAGTGTTCACCATGTCAAATCTTCAGAACCTTGGAAACCTTTTAAACTATGACAATGAGATCGGTACTCCTCAGAAACCGCCAAAGCTGCTAAATGTAAATGATTATTCTAACTGGAAGGCACGCTTTGAGCATTACATTTCTTATACCGATTCTTCGTTATGGATTCCAATTCTAGAGGGCTATAAGCATCCCACACACATTTATCTTGATGATGAACTGCCTAAGCCTATCTCTAAACTCGATGAAGAAGAAAATAAAGTTTATGATAAAGAGAAGAAGGCTCTTGGTTCTATCACTATGGCATTAACTCAGGAGTTGTTCCACAGCTTCAGAGTTTATGAAAACTCTAAGGATCTTTGGAAGGCACTACAGAAAAGATTCGATGGGAATAGTGATATCAAGAAGAGTAAACAGGATCTACTCAGGAAGCAGTATGAATGCTTCAGATTTTTGGAGAATGAGTCTTTAGATGACCTCATCTCTAGATTCTATCATCTGCAGACAGAATTGAAAGCTTTTGAGCTCAAGTATCCCGATGAAGAGTTGATGGAAAAGTTTTTGGATGCTTTGCCACCCAGGTTTGAAATGTACACAACCCTGATGAGAGAGATTCCAAAATTCTATGAAATGACAGTGGAGGAGGCAATTGGAAAGGTTCAAGCTCATAACATGAACCTTAGAAAGTAGGAGAGCTCAGGAAGACCTCAGATACAAGACCCTTCTATGTATCATGGGACGTCTTCTACAACCAAATCTTCGGGCTCTGGAATTGCCCTTTTCTCTGGAAACTCTACTGAAGAAGATCACTCAAATGGTTGTGGTGGTCAGGCATGCTATGCATCTGGATCAGGTTCTGGATCTCATCAACAACATACCTCAAGAAATCCTCCCGCTACAACTTCAGCTAACCAATCAGCTATAGGCAAAATAGCTGAAGATCATGTAGCACTATTTTCATCTTGTATGCTGGCCTATGAGAACTTCATAGGTGGCAAGCTTACAGATCCCGAGACAATTGAAGAAGATTTTAATCAAGTGGATCCTGATGACATGGAGGACATGGATATTCAATGGAATATGGCCAGGATACTGAGGAGAGCCAAGTGTTTCCTGAACAGAACAGGAAGAAAGTTCATTGGCGGGCATTCTAATGCCAAGGTTGGTTTTGACAAATCCAAGGCCAAATGCTATAAGTGTCTAAACTTTGGACACTTTGCTCATGAATGTCAGAAAGACAAAGCACCGGCTTCGGGTTTCACCAGACCTAGCCAAGGAAACAACCATGGCTACAACAACACAAACAATCATAATCAAAGCCATGGTGGTTCGTCCAATGCACTGGTAGCTCAACAGGACGACAACTCTGATTGGGGTGTTCATCTGGAAGATGCCATCATTGCACAAACTCTGGTTGGTCTCATGGCTGAGATCATGGAGTTGATGGAAGCTGAGAAAAAGGAAGATGAGGAGAAGGAATCTGAAGAAAAGGAAGCTTCTGTAGCTGATCAAGAGGAATCTACTACTGCTGTTGCTCTCATGGCTATTGGAGAGGCAATCAACTGAGGTAGATTCTAATCCTTTTTTTGTTATTTCTTGTTCTAAATGTCTAGGCTTAAAACTTGAAAATTCTAAGCTTCAAGACAAGGTCGAACCTCTTCGCATTGCAGCTCTAAGTTATAAAGAAAACGAAAAACGTTTTAAAGATTCAATTGAAACGTTGAAAAAGGAAAAACGTGAGTATTCACTAAAAATGAGCGATCAACAGCTTCACTTGGATATTGCATACAGGGGGTTGGAGAAAAGGAACAATGAAATTAACAAGCTGCAAAATGAAATCTTGAAGTTGAAATGTTCTAATGAGAAGTTGAAAAACTCTCGTTTTATGGTGGAACACTACGAATCTGTAGTGAGGCAAATGAATGGCTTAGGCTGGGTACTAATGCCATTCCTCCACCAGTTAGCGGGAAGTTTGTCAACAGCTTAGTAGACATTGATCTAACTTGTCTTGATGAGTCCTCAAGAAAGGATGATTCCTCTAAAAGGGATGATTCCTCAAGTAAGTCTAACTCCACATCTAATAAGGAGTTCTTTACTGCTTCTGATGATGGGTCGGTTAACACTTGCCCTGAAGGAGTAGTATCTGAGGAGTTGTTATCTGAACAGAAAGTCAAGAAAAATATTATCATTAATAGTGATAACTGTATTTTAACTGAACCCGATATCATTGAATCTAATGATAAATTAAAGGTAATGCTTTATGGGGGGTATAAAATTTTTAATCAAGTAAAGAAAGAGGCTTTTTCAGCTCACTATAGGCTTGGTTACAAAGAAAATTTGCAAAAATACTATACTCCCAAGAACCAATCTGTATCAAGTCAGACTCCTGTTCACAAACCAACTCCTCTTGCTCATAATGTTGAGTTATCTAAGGCCACATCTAATGAGCCTTACAAAAGGACTTACACATACAAGAGGACTTGCTTTCACTATGGCTTGGTTGGTCACATTTTTGTGAACAGTCCTTCAAAGAACCAAGGGAAACGACGTATTGTTTCACAACCGGCTGTCATCCCTAAGTCGCCATCAGTGAAACCTCCCAAATGTCCAAAACAAAATGTGGTGAAACCACCAGTTAAACCGATGGCAAAGCCAAAGATCAAATCTGAGGCCAAACCATCGGTCTCAAGAAAGACAAAGCAACCTGCTGTACCTTGTGTATCTACCACTCGTAGTACACGTACTGGTGAGAAACCTATGGTGAAACTCTCAAAGCCACAGAGAAGGAAAAGGAATAAGAGTTTGAGAAATCTAGAGCAGCTGACTTCAGTTCAATCAGGTGAAGCTTCCACTAGTTCACCTGCTGTTGTTGAACATAAGTCTACTGTTCCAGTTAAGAAACAGAAGACGTCCTGGACTATCAAATCTAAAAATTCTCAATCTCCTAGTCCTAATTCTTTTAAAGATTCATCCATTTTGGACAGTCATCATGACTATGAGTTAAAAGAGGTAGTTTATTTTGAAAAGGATGGACGACCCAAGACCACTATGGCTTGGGTCTCCAAAACTAACTAATTCTTTTTGTGACTCGTGCAGGGACGTCCGAAGGGTACTATCTCTAACCGCTGGTATGTAGATAGTGGATGCTCCCGGCACATGACAGGAAACATGGCCTTGCTTCAAGACGTGAAACCATTCAGATGCGGCTATGTGGCCTTTGCTGGAGAGAAAGGCGGCAGTATCACGTGTTAAGGTGTGGTATCAAATGGTTGTGTCAGTTTTGACAATGTCAACTTTGGCAAGCAGCTGAAGCATAACCTGCTGAGTGTCTCCCAAATGTGCGACAAGGAGTAATCGGTGATGTTTGATAAGAATGAATGCTTGATTCTCAAGCCTGGTTTTGAAGTTCCTGAAGACTGGATTCTGATGAGAGCGCCAAGGACAAACGACACCTATCAGATTGATATGAGCGTGGCAACAACCACCTCATCAGTTGCTACTTGTTTGCTTACCAAAGCGACAGAGCTTGACTTTATCTTGTGGTATAGGAAACTCGGACATATTTCTTATCGTAAAATGAACCATCTTGTCCGAAACGGTTTGGTAACTGGGGTTCCTAAGTTGAGATTTACCGTTGGAGATGACTGTATGCCTTGTAAAAAGGGCAAACAGCAGCGGAAGTCTCACAAGCCCAAGCTCCAAAACTCCATTGATACCCCTTTGGAGCTATTACACATGGATCTGTTTGGCCCCATAAGTATCAAGAGTATTGGAGGTAAGTCGTTCTGTCTGGTTGTAACTGATGATTTCTCACGTTTTTCTTGGGTGCATTTTTTAGGTACAAAGGATGAGACCGCTGATATTCTTCAATACCTGATCCTGAGCTTGGAATCTCTTTGCAAGCTGAAGGTTAGAAGAACAAGGAGCGACAACAGAACTGAGTTCAAGAATAATTTGATGGAACTTTTCTGTCTCAAGAAGGGGATCCGTCATGAATTCAGCGCCCCGTACACACCCCAGGAGAATGGAGTTGCATAACGGAAGAATAGAACATTGATTGAGACTGCAAGGACTATGCTGTCGGATGCAAAGCTTCCTGTCACTTTCTGGGCAGAAGCCGTCAATACAGCTTGTCACGTCTTAAACAGAGTTCTGGTTGTGAAGAGGCACAACAAGACTTGTTACGATTTGATCAACAATCGACTTCCCAATCTTGATTACCTAGTTCCTTTTGGTAGTCCCTGTTCCTTATTGCTAAAATACAAAGACCGCCAGTCTAAGTTTCATGCAAAAGTGGTGGAAGGCATCTTCTTAGGATACGTTGCCAACTTTCCTTACAAGAGAGTGTACAATATAGGAACTCGTACTGTTGAGGAATGGTTTGAAGTGGATTGAAGTAAACACAGCATTCCACCATAACCAACAGGTCCAGCTTGGGGTTTTGATTATGATGCGCTATTCAAGTCATTCAATCTTCCTGATCTATCTGTAGTTGACGCCGCAAATGTTTATGAATTATTGGGTGGCGGCGATGACTCCAGTTTCTCTACTCGTGCAACTGTATCGATTGTAACTCCTGATTCCAATGCGGCATCTGCATCTGGAACTCATGACAGTGATAACAGTGAAGATGTTCATATTGATGGAGATGACGCTCAAGCTAATCCTAACACAACTGTAGGAAATGAAGCTCTAGCTGATCCAATTAACATTGAATCCTCTTCTTTTGGAACACAGGAAATGGGGGAGTTAAGCATGAATCTCGATTCAGAAATTCAGGAACTGAATGTACCAGAGGCGAGAGTGCATAAGAATCATCCAATTGACAACATTATTGGTGATCCTTATGCCGGTGTTCAAATCGTCATCGAACCATTACGGAGAACACTAGTCTTTACTCGGAGATACTTGACACTGGTGTCATGGAAACATGTCTGCATGCTGCATTCGTGTCCCAGTTAGAGCCGAAGAATGTGAAGGAGGCTCTCACGGACAACTGCTGGATTGAGGCGATGCAAGATGAATTGTCTCAATTCCAAAAGTTGCACGTGTGGGATTTGGTTGACTTGCCAAAAGGCTTTCAGCCAATTAGAACCAGATGGGTGTTCAAATGGAAGACGGATGATCGTCATGTGGTTGTGTAGAACAAAGCAAGATTGGTTGTTCAGGGTTTTTATCAACAAGAGGGTTTGGATTACACGGAAGTATATGCCCCAGTTGCTAGAATTGAGGCCATTCGACTGTTCTTGGCTTATGTCACATATGTCGGCTTCAAGGTCTATCAACTTGACGTGAACAGTGCTTTCCTATATGGAAAAGTTCATGAAGAGGTCTATGTCACTCAACCTTTCGGCTTTGAAGATCCGCATAATATTAATAAAGTGTATAAGCTCGACAAAGCACTTTATGGTCTTCATCAAGCACCGCGGGCATGGTATGAGACATTATCTAAACATCTACTGTCTAATGGTTTCGATAGTGGACAGATTGACTCGACCCTCTTCAGTAGGAAAGCAGGAGGTGACATTCTTCTTGTACAAGTATATGTTGACGACATTATTTTTGGATCTACCAATGAAGGGATGTGTAGGGAATTCGAACAGGTGATGAAGTCCAAGTTTGAAATGAGTAACATGGGTGAATTGTCATTCTTCCTGGGTCTGCAAGTCAGTCAAAGAGAGGATGGGATTTATCTACATCAACAAAGTATGTGCAGGACATCTTATCAAAATATAAGATAAATGATAGCAGTACTTATGGCACATCTATCCCAGTCAATCATGGTCTGCATCCTGACAAAGATGGAAAGGATGTGGATTGCAGATTGTACCGTGGGATGATCGGATCACTTATGTATCTCACAGCTTCAAGACCTGATATAATGTTTGCTGTGTGCTTGTGCTCAAGGTTTTAGTCACAACCGAAGGAGTCCCATATGATAGCTGTGAAGAGGATTTTTAGATACTTGAAAGGGAAACCCCGATTGGGTCTTTGGTACTCTAAGCAGCTGTCATTTGACTTCAAAGCCTACACTGATTCAGACTATGGCGGTTGTAAACTTGACAGAAAGTCAACTTCTGGTGGATGTCAATTCTTAGGAGACAGACTGGTTTCATGGCAGTGTAAGAAGCAGTCAACGGTTTTTGTCTCAACTTGTGAAGCAAAATAAATTGCCGCGGCGAGCGGTTGCTCTCAAATATTGTGGATACAGCAGCAATTGAGAGACTACGGCTTAAACTTCACTGGAACTCCTCTGTTCATTGACAACAATGCCACAATGTCCATCACAAATAACCCGGTGAAACATTCCAAAACTAAACATATAGAAATTCGCCATCATTTCATCCGTGATTGTGCTGAAAAGCATTTAATTGAACTTGTTAAAGTTCACATGGATGACAATCTTGCTGACCTTTTCACAATGGCATTTGATCGATCCCGTTTTGAGCATCTTGTCAACTTGATAGGAATGTTCAATCCTGAGTGAAAACTTTTTTTTCTTAAATCAATTCAATTCATGAAAGTTAAATTTTATTTTCTTTTAAGTTTTCTGTATAGTTCTTTTAACTTTCAAAAACATTTTACAAAATCAAAAACAAAATAGAAAATGGAGAAAATTTCAAAGTTAACTTAAGAAAAGAGGAAATGATAGTACATCAGAAATGATATAAACGTCACAGACTGCTCATATGGGAAATGATTGCGTCATGCTTACTTAATTGTGTAAATTATTATGGTTTTAATATGCTTATTTACAAATAATTTGAATTGTCAGTAGGCTGTATGCGTCTTTGAATCACTAGTAGTGTGAAAACTTAATCTAAAATTACAACTGTGATTTGAACCAATGTTTGCTACTGTGTGTGCGTAAAAGAATAGAAAAGATCATTACCAGATAAAGGATGTTAGATTTTGGCAATAATTTTCTTTTGAGATTAGTTTCGGGTTATGTCGTTAGCATAATTAATGCGGTTCATCTCACTGCCCATACTCACAAGTATGCAAGGAGAGATTGAATCAAGACATGTCTCTACATCAACCGTTGAGCATGTATTCACCCTTGAATCACTCCTGATTCATTGAAATCAAATCCAGATAAAAGTTGGATTCCCTTACCTTAATACTCAAACACCATATTCATTATCCTGAATCATCATACCGATATTCAATGAAGAAATCAAATGAAACCAAGACAAATGAATCACTCAATTCTGAATCTTATGATTCCTGATAATCCTTATGGATTCTGCTTGATTTTTCCTATGCTAATTGATGTAGCTTCATTCTGAAAATTTAGAAAATAATTGGGAAAATCTTAGATGCCTTGAGATAGTGCAATTTACATTGTTGTAGTATATCAGTGGGGTACATGTTGTATATCTTATAATTAATACCTTAATACATAAGAACGTGATACAAAGATGCTTATAGTTTCAAATCTTATAATATTGTCAACTTGAATTACTTGTTTATGTGCTTATTACGTATGAATAAATAGTAATTCATGACATGATCCCATATTCTTTGATGTTTATATTGTATCATTTTTGCTATAAGTTAGCCTGATATGATCCTCTGCTCGTGTCTTTGATCAAAAATAGTTTATGTGAATCCGTGTATATTTCTATCTAGAAAAGATCAAAAAGATTTTAAGTTTGTGTATAGTTCAATCTTAATCAGAAAAACCAAAAATATTTGTGTTTAACCTTCCTGAATTGATTTTGAATCCTCTTGATTGAATGTTGTTTATCTTGTTCGTTATTTGACTTGAAATCTTCATAATTTGAGTTGAAAGTTTGCGCACTTAAGGGTCTCTGCGTACTTGACAAGTGCGCATGAAGTAAGCCCTGCGTACTTAACAAGTACGCAAGAGTTAAGTCTTGCGCACTTATAAGTACACAGGAGTTAAAGCTTGAGCACTTAACAAGTACGCAAGACCATTATGTGTTGGGTATATATACAGGAGTTAGAAAATTTTTCAGATTTTTATCACATTCAAACTCAAACGACTGTTCAATTCCCTCCGCAAATTTTCCTCAAAAAATCCAAGTGTTCCAAACCGTTTTTTCGTCCCATCTATAGTATCATCATCTTCTTAAAATCATTTGGTGAGAATCTAGATCCAATCCATCCACAAAATCACTTTGTTTGAACCGATTAAGACGTTAAAAATTTTAGGGTTTAATCCGTTGATTTTAGACAAATTTTAGGGCATTTTAGTAACAATTTATGACTAAAACTTGTTAAGAATCATCAATCGATCCCTTAATCACTCGATTTCGTCCTTGATTTTGCCCTTTGACCCTCGATTAACCGTAGGTTCATCTGGGTGGTCGATTAGGTCAAAATTGAACTAGTGTAGCAGGTGTTTGATGTGAATGTTGGTCCCATAGGCTAGAATCATGCATTCTGACCTAGTGGTGACCTAATACACATCCAATCTTGAAGATCTGTTGATTTCTTAGATTTCTAGAATTTTGAACAAGTGCGTTTCCTGCGCACTTAACAAGTACGCAAGAAGCAATTCATGCGTACTTGTTAAGTACGCAAGAGGAAATTCCTACGTACTTGCTAAGTACGCAGGACCAACACTTGGGAAAAATTTCTAAGTCTGGAAATTCAGTTCAAAGAGTAACGACTATACTGAGTCATGTTTATTAAATCCCAATGAAACTTGTTGTTCTGATTATGTTTTCTATGTGTTTTTGCAGATTATGGCTCGTGCGTTTACGAATGAGTTCAATCTTCTAGCTCATACTCAACCTGAATGGAAGGGTGCAGCTCTACAGTACTGAGAGATAGTTGATTTCTTGAACTGTTCAAGAATCAGCTATGCTATTTCAGCTGACCTATAGTTTCAAGACCTTATCTTGAACAATTTTGGGAGACAACGGAGCATGATTGCACGGTAACACCCAATGTTATAAGGGCTACCATTGCGGGTCATGATATCGCCTTTTCTAAAGACACTATTAGACGGGTCTTGCAATTCAGAGATCTTTCCATCGACCCGACAGCCTATCCTGACTACTTTGTGGATGGCTGTTGGAGGCAACGAATGGGGTATGTCGGTGCGAGAGACTACGCTTCTTACAAGAAAATGTGGGTGCTTGATCAAGGGAGATATTTTACCCACATCATGTGCATCTCCTTAAGAAAAGCAGGAAAGGATGCAATGGGTCATGACCTTGCTGCTGCCATTGTTGGCTTATCTCTCAATAAGGGCTACAACTTCTCACGATACATATTCAAAGCCATCAATGATCAGATTAACACAGCTGAGAGGTTCAGGTTCTTATTATACCCAAGGTTTGTGCAACTTCTGATTGACAATGCGTTGCCAAACCTACCTACAACTGGGGAGAGATTGCAAGTTAAAAGGGTGGACAAAAGAGTGTTTGCACAGTTTTTAAAGCCAGGCAGTGTAGAACCTACCCCTGAGCATACAACACTTTTTGGCCACCTAATAAACAAAGCATATGTGGCACCGGCTGACTGGAGATGGTATAGTCACGATTCGGAGCTAGAGTTGAGTGAACATTCAGATGAACAACGACAACAACAAGAGGAGGAAGTTGAAAGTGTAGATGGATCGTCGAAAAATGGAGACGAAGAAGAAGGTCATGATGGTGCTGAGGGATCCGACTCGGAAGAGACAAAGTCTGATTCTTCTGATTCCGATGATGCACCATCGCAGGTTCACCCGAGGAGAACGACGAAGGTAACCCTACCTGAGTCTTCCTCAAAGAGGAAGTGACAAGCTTTAAGCAGCGAATATGAGCCAGATTCTGACTCTGACGCTTCTATACAGAGACAGAGGCGTGAAAGTGTAAACAAGAACAAAGGGGATAGGCAGCAACATGCTATTCCCAATGAGGTGGAGGTTACTACTATGCAGCAAGTACAAGTTCCAGCTGCAAGTACTGATTCAGCCTCTACCCCACCTTCACAACAATTATACCGGAGACAGAGGAGGAGGCCACAGGTACAACCTGAGGTGGCAGTCACTTCAATCACAGAGGAGGTTCCTGTGATAGTGACCCTCCCTGTCACATCTGTCCAGGTGGCGGTGATTACTCCAATTCTCACGGAGTCAGTCACCATCACCCCTTCCATAACACCTACAACCGTCATCACATCCTCAATCCCAACAACCATCATTGAACCGATAAGTCAACCCTTCAACTATGGAGAATTTACTCAAGGGTTTGACTTCGATACTATCTTCTCCTCCCCAATTCATAATGCTGAAGCATCTACCTCCAGACAACCTGATCCTAATGAAGAAAGGATAGTATGTCTAGAAACCCAAGTTGCTGGTCTGTTAGAAACTATTCAGAAGTCAAAGGAGGAATCTGATGCTCAACAAGCACAGATTAATTTGTTGGTGGACGAAGTTAGAATTCTACGAAGCCAGAGAATGGGGACAGATGAGAGACTGAAGAACATAATGGCCCAGAACGAGCTGCTGACCAAGACAAACAACTTAATTCTGGGATACAGGTCGTCTCTTGAGCTTTGATTTGATATGCAGCAGAAAGAGCATGAAATGATGGTCAAACTAATTGCTGATCTGACCAAGAAGCTTGATGCCCACGGGGAGAAAGATAATGAGAAAGATAAGGAGAATGAGAAAGAAAAGACAACTACTGGTGATGAGGCTTGTCATCCTATGGATTTGACAAAGGATGACGACAAAGACAAGGATCCTGAAGTCGGTCCTAGTGGGAGTGAGCACCAAGATTTGGCAATCATGCCCATTTATGCTATTCTAATGGCTGAGGGGGAGTCGACTCATCAAGAGGGTGAAAATACTTCTGGTGGTGGTGACAAAGGAAAGTCAGCGGCTAATGTGCTTAAGGATCTATCTGACGATGAGATCTTATACTTAGAGCCTGACTATTCCAAGGAAGCACATATCGATGCTCTCTCCAACCTAGAAGAAGGATTGGGATGAAGATGATGAGGATGTAGTGATAGAAGTTCCCAAGGGCGACGGGGAAGGAGAGTATGAGTTAGAAGATGGAGAGATCTTTGAAGTTCCATCCTTCGAAGCTCAGCTCGACACAGCTTCAGTCGAGCATGCTAGTAATGTTGAAGCCTCGACTGAAGCCTCCCCAGTTGACCCTACACCTGTAGATCCGGAGGCACCGAAAGAAAAAGATATGCCTTCTACTTCATCTAAGGGTCCAACTCCTGTTTGGCAGAAGACATCTATCATAGACAAACAAGGGGCAACAGGGATGATCTTGGCTGTAAGGTTCGAGGAGGAAAAACAGTTGTTCGCAATCAAAAAGATTTGGGGGGGTTCAATACTTGAAACCAACCAGTGAAGCGTTCAACTCCTTACCCAAATACGACCTTGTGAACCTAGCAAACCGAGAGCTGCTAGGTCATTCTAATCACGTAGTGGCGATGGGTTTGTGGCAGGTTCCGTAGCGGGAAGCAAGATCTGGGAAGTTCGAAGTGTTCAAGCCTCAAGTGCCCAAAAGAGTCAAGGATAAGAAAGCTAGACATCCTGTGACTAAGTACTTAAAGAAACTGGTATACAAGCCAGTGCTATGTGAAACTAAGATTCCCCTGAGCAAGTTATCCCAGGATATTCTTGGTGACATGTGGTACTGGTACGTAGATCCAAAAATGGGCGAGGCAGTGATTATGGGAAAGGTTTGGTCAGACAGCGGAAGCTCAGTGCAGAGGGAACTAATCAGATTATTTGATAAAGTCCGCTTCATTAACTTCTTTGTGAAAGATCTGGAGGCACTGGCGGACAAGTATTGCATACATACTGACGAGTGGACGAAATTCCTTGCTTCTAAATATAACAAGGTGATCAAGTTCTGCCTTGACTATAAGAAGAAGATGGAAGCTAAAGATGCATAGCTGTGAAGACTGAAGACCGAAGACTAAAGATCGAAGATGATCCAGAGCTGTTGTCAAAGGGGAGTTTGTTGAAGCACTTTCCTGTGACAAACACTCTGGATAGATAGAGTCTTAGTTTTGTACTTTCATGTATGTATTTGTCTTTGTTTGTAAGTGTCTGTATGTATTAGTAATCGAGTTGTATTTACTTTTACATATTGCTTGTTGCAAATTTCTCTAAGTACGCAAGAATACCTTTGCGTACTTGCTAAGTACGCATGAGCAAATTGCCCTGCGCACTTGCTAAGTGCACAGGCATCAGGTCATGTATAAATAGGAATGGTTGACGGTAGATACGTACGCAGTCATAGTAGCAAATACACAGAATTTGTAATCTCAGTATTTCTCTCTGTAACCTTCAAGTGTTTATAATAGACGAAAGTTTAAAGTGATCATCTTGTTGGTTTACTTTGTGTTGTAAGACTCTCCACCTAGTCACGGGTATTCCGCACCCGTTCCGACTACACTTGCATGTGACGATCCGCCACACCCGAGGGACCTACAAGATTTGTTAATTTTGTTATCACTTAGACCGGTCCGGTTATTCGTTTGATGGCTCGAACGAAACCGGACAATTTTTCCTAGTTGCTCGATTCTATGTTTTATTTATTTTTATGGTTGTGATAAAATTATTTAGGATAATAATTAAACCGCAAAATTTTTTATAAAACTTTTGACACAATTTAAAACGACGAGATTATTAAATTGATTATTTTTCTCGGAAAGGTAATTAAATAAAAAGGTGTTTTATTTAAAAGTAAAACAAGTTTTAAATTTAATAGTTTTATTTAAAACAATTTTAAATTAATTAAAAAGTTGATTAGTTTAAAATCAGTTCGCGACGAATGACCAATTTAGATTAATAAGGTATTTGAAATTGGATCGTGTCGAGTGTTGAAAGTGTTTCACGAACTAATAATTAGTAAAATCGGTTTACTAAAATTGCGCGACTTGTATCAAGCTACTCTTCGACCAAAATGTTTTGACCCGGAACGGTAATATTTAAAAACATTAAAGAAATCCCAATATATAATTTTTTTTGATATTTCTGCACCACCCTTAATTATAACACTTCAACTAATCTATCCGAACCCCCGGTGTTAGTGAATTACCCTGCATCCGTTCCTAAGGTTTTAGTTGAAGGTAGAACCGCGATTCTTGAGTCACTTAGGCCGGGTCTACAGTTAAAATTGAAGGACAAATATCGCTTAAGTCATTTAAGTGGGCGTAGTTGAGGGAAACGTATCCAAAGCTTGACATTGCTCGTCATGCCCCTCAAACCGAGAGTTGTATAGTTGATATAATCGATAATCGTTACCTACCTGTCTAGCTATGCCAGTGAAGAGTGCTCATCCATTCACTGAGACATGGGGAACTAGGATCTCATTACTAATTATATTATTTTGCAATTGGGTCATAAATTTTAATTAGGAAATTATGCATGAAAATACTTAAAACTTTTATTTTGAATTTTGTTGATGTCTGACGAATCTAATACAAATTCCTTATTCTCCCTGAAATCTATCCTTGAGAAGGATAGGCTTGACAAGTCCAACTTCATGGACTGGTACCGAAACTTGACACTTATTATCAAGGTTGAGAACAAACTGTATGTTCTCGAGGAACCAATCCCGGAAGAACCAGCTGCTACTACGCCCGTAAGTCTTGGGATAAGCATGTTGATGACTCTATCAAGGTTTCTTGCTTGATGCTGGCGTCCATGATACCAGAACTTCAAAAGAATCTGGTGGACATGCCGGCATACGATATGATTAGGCAGCTGCAGGAAATGTTCCAGCAGAAGGCCCGTCATGAACGCTTGGAGGTGATAAGATCACTAATAAGATGCCGTATGCAAGAAGGTTCTTCAGTCAGTACTCATGTGCTGAAGATGAAGGGATACATTGATCATCTAGCACGTCTTAATTCCCCTTTAAGCAATGAATTGGCCAGGGATATAATCCTGAACTCGCTGCAAAATCATATGATCAATTCACTTTGAATTAAAATATGAATGCTTGGGACAAGACCATCCCGGAGTTGCATATGATGCTAAAGACTGCCGAGATGAACATACCAGCTCCTGCTAAGTCTGGTCCAGTGCTAATGATTAAGGAGGGTTAGGTCAAGAAATCTGAAGCCAAGGGAAAAGGCAAGAAAAGCTTCAAGAGCAAGGGGAAAGGCAAAGGCGAAGCTGTTACCAAGAAACCTCTAAAGAATGTCAAGTGTTTTCATTGTGTTAAAGTCGGACACTAGAGGAGGAACTGCCCAAAGTATCTGGCCGAGTTGAAGCAAAAGAAGTCTGCTGGAGGAGGGTCCTCAGGTATGTTTATTATCGAGATCTTCTCTCTGTCTAGCAAATCTTGGGTGTTTGACACTGGATGTGGTTATCACAATTGTAATGATTTGCAGGGACTAAAGAAGATTAGGAGGCTGAAGCAAGGTGGCCTGGAGCTCCATGTGGGAAATGGACAAAAGGTTGCAGTGAAGGCTGTAGGAGAATACACTCTTTCACTTCCTTCAGGTTTAAAACTTATTTTGAACAATGTTTATTTCATTCCTAATTTGACTAGGAATATTGTTTCAGTATCGTCTTTGCGGGAACAAGGATTTAATTATGCTTTTGATAATGATTTCATTTCTGCATACTTGAATGGTTTGTTTTATTTTTCTGCAAAGCCTCATAATGGAATCTATGAGATAGATGTTCATGATAATAATGTTCTCTTTAATATCTCCTCCAAACGTACGAAATATGATTTCAATGATACGTATCTATGGCATTGTAGACTTGGACACATAAACAAGAATTGTACGAAGAAACTCCAGACCGCCGGAAATCTGAATTCTACTGGTCAAGAGTCATTTGATGATTGTGAATCATGTTTAAGTGGAAAGCTAACCAAGGCTCCTTTTACCGGTATCGGTCAAAGGGCTACGGATCTGTTAGGACTTGTACATACTAATGTATGTGGTCCATTCAGAACAATGTCTAGAAGTGGAGAGAGATACTTCATGACATTTACTGATGACTTCAGTAGATATGGTTATGTTTATCTTATGAAGCATAAACATGAAACATTTGAAATGTTCAAACAATACCAGAATGAAGTACAAAATCAGCTTGGTAAGATGATTAAGATGCTTTGATCTGATCGAGGTGGTGAATATCTTAGTCAAGAGTTTGACGAACATCTAAAAAAATGTGGGATCATTTCTCAACTTACTCCACCAGGAACACCTCAACTTAATGGTGTATACGAAAGGAGAAATCGAACTCTATTAGATTTGGTTCGGTCTATGATGTGTCGTACAAACCTCTCACACTCCTTCTGGAGTTTTTCTTTTGAGACTGCCACAAGAATCATAAATCTAGCTCCTACAAAGAAGGTGGATATGACGCCTTATGAGATTTGGCATGGGGAGAAACCCAAAGTGTCCTACCTTAGGGTTTGGGGATGTAACGCATATGTTACAAGTGAATCTACGGATAAACTAAATCCCGTGGCGATAAAGTTGTTTTCGTCGGATACCCTAAATCAATAGGTTACTACTTTTACAATCCCGCTGAAAATCGAGTTTTCATTAAACGAAGAGCTACTTTCTTGGAGAAAGAACTTCTTGCGAGAGGGATTGGATCGAGATAACCGTGTGGATATGGATGAGATCCAAGAACCACAATCTGAACCTGCCGTTCAGCATGAGACTGCTGAAACTGAATCTGAAAATGTTCAAGATTCAACCGTGACACAAGTTGTTCGAAGAAGTGCTAGGGATCGTCATGAACCCGACCGGTATATCGGGATTCAACAAATTTTCGACATCATGATAGTTGATCAGGCAGAGCCCACTAGTTACAAATCTGCAATCTTGAATTCTAATTCTAAGAAATGGCTTGAAGCCATGGATGCTGAAATCCAATCAATGTATGACAACCATGTATGGGACTTGGTTGATCTTCCTCCCGAAAGTCAGACCGTAGGAAGTAAGTGGATTTTCAAGAAGAAAATCGACATGGATGGGAATGTGCAAACCTTCAAAGCAAGGCTGGTAGCGAAAGGATTTACTCAGACTCGAGGAATTGATTATGATGAAACCATCTCGCCAGTTGCCATGCTTAAGTCTATTAGGATCTTGCTTGATATTGCCGTGTATTATGACTACGAGATATGGAAAATGGATGTCAAAACCACGTTCCTAAATGGACATCTTACTAAAGATGTCTATATGGTTCAACCGAAAGGTTTTGAAGATCCAGAGAATCCTAATAAGGTATGCAAGTTAAACAAATCCATTTATGGATTAAAATAGACATCCAGAAGTTGGAATCTTCGCTTTGACCAGAAAATCAAAGATTTTGGTTTTGTCAAGAACGAAGATGAACCGTGTATTTACAAGAAGGCAAGTGGGAGCAATGTGACATTTCTGATTCTGTATGTAGATGACACACTGCTCATTGGAAACCATATTCCTATGCTAAAAGACGTAAAGTCTTGGTTAGGTAATTGTTTTGCAATGAAAGATCTTGGTGAAGCTGCTTATATTCTGGGAATAAAGATCTATAGAGATAGATCAAAGCGGCTTATAGGTTTAAGTCAAATTACATACATTGATAAGGTCATTCAACGCTTTTTCATGCAAGATTCTAAGAGAGGATCTTTGCCTATGGTGCATGGAACTATATTGAATAATAAACAGTGCCCTCAGTCTGATGAGGACAAGAACAAAATGGAAAGGGTTCCATATGCTTCTGCAATTGGTTCAATCATGTATGCCATGCTATGTACTAGACCTGACGTGTCGTACGATTTAAGCATGATAAGCAGATATCAACAGAATCTTGGTGAGAATCACTGGATAGCTGTAAAGAACATCCTAAAGTACTTGAGAAGAACTAAGGACATGTTCTTGATATATGGAGGACTGGAAGAAGAACTAGCTATTAAATGTTACATTGATGCTAGCTTCCAGACTGATCGAGATGATTCTCGATCACAAACGGGATTTGTTTTTATTCTGAATGGTGTTGCGATCACGTGGAAGAGTATTAAACAAAATGTTGTTGCTCAGTCCACCACCAAGTCAGAATCATTGTTGTTTCAGAAGCTGCAAAGGAGGCTGCTTGGATGAAGAAGTTCATTGTTGATCTCGGAGTAATGCCTAGCATTCAGAAACTGATCGAGATACCGTGTGACAATTCTGGTGCCATTGCTCAAGCTAAGGAACCAAGGTCACACCACAACACGAAGCACATACTCAGAAGATTTCATTATATCCAGGATATAATAGAACGGGGAGACATCGTGTTAGACAAAGTTCACACAGATCAGAATCTAGCCAACCCGTTCACTAAGCCTATACCTCATTCTAAACATGAGGAGCATGCTGACAAGATAGGCCTTAGATTTGCTAGACAGTGGGTTTGATCTGTATTTAGTATTTGATGTTTCGAACAATACAGTTACATTAGTTTTTATATTTGATTTAATGGTTAAATTCATTATAATTAGATGTTACTGTGTTCGATAGTTTATACGTTTTAGAAATCCTTGAATATATAGATTATTCTAAATGTCCGTAGTCGACCAGATTCATGGGAATCAATCTGAACGCAAGAGTATTGTGAATCGGATGTTTGGTTCATTGTGAATGAAAGACCAAGAAGTTGGAAACCATATTCACAGATAATTATTAGAGAATAATTATTGGACGTAACTCGTTTCAAAATTATCTTCATGGATCTATGTCTTGAGATGTTTTGAATAAAGTAAGATCTGTCGATCCTCGACCCGAGGCACTTACTAGAACTAACTCTGACTGAAGTTTGCTCTTTGATCTTATCTAACGTTGTACCTTAACAGGCAGTAATAAAGGTATGATCAGGAGTGATCCGAAGTTTAGTAGGAGTTGTAAGTGGCCAAAGGAATTATGTTCTTCTTTAATTAGGAATTGGACATTCTGGCGCCCTTGTTGATTCAAGCTGGTGTAAAACGCATGGCCATGCTCAAACTAAAGAGTAGTTTGTTTAGACCACTTAGAATTGGAGAACGAGAAGAAGAATAGTTGAACTACATATGAGAAGTGAATTGAATCCATGTCTCATGTTCAACGGATGCCCTAAACAGAAAGGATACATATGCTTACTAGGACTGTTAGACTTGGTAAAGTAAAGGTTACTTGTACACAAGGAAATAGTTTGACGATTGTAAATACGGCATACCTTGCTAGGGGCAGTGAGATGCAGCTAGGCGTCCACCACTGTCTATGTTGAACCGATTAATTGAAGAATCGACCAAGTGGGAGATTGTTGGATATATGATGCCCGATCGTCAATTAAGTTAACGTTACTAATGGGGTACGATCCAAAGAGTTACACCTTAGGCAACGAACAAATATATAATATTTAATTATTAAATATTATTCACGAAAGACAGATTTATTAAATGGTGAATAAATATTTAGAGAAATATTTATTGGAGATTGAGATAATTAATTATCTGATTAAATAATTATTTACGGGGAATAAATGTTTAATCAGTTAAACATTTAAGGATTAGATTTTTACTGATTATTTATAATTAGTAAAATACAAGGGTTTAATAATTAGTGGTTAATTATTACTGGGGTATTAGCTGTTAATACCATAGGGGACCAGTGTGTAATTATATTGCTTATAAATATAACATTATAATATAAACCTAAACCCTAATCCCCAACACACCTAAATCGGCGCCCCCTCCCCGTCCCTTGGGTTCGGCCGACGCCACCACCATCACACTACGCACCCCGCCGTGTTGATCGGACTCCCCTCTACGCAACTGTGTGAAGTTTTGCTGCAGGATTTCGTGTGCGTGTCATCTTGTGTGACATTCGTTGTACTAAGGTGTTTCAGATCTGGTTATCGTGAAATGTATACATCTGAACACCCCATGGTTGGTTATTTAATATTGTTTATAAGCGTGTAATCGGATCACTGAAAGGAATCCGGATCTGATCTGGTAATGGTACTCTTAAATTGCTTTCGCTAAAATATATCTGATTTATTTATTTAAAAGGTTTAAATAATTTCTGTTTTAAAAGTTAAAACTGATACCATGATTCCCAACAGTTGTGAGCTAGGGATAAAAGAGTTGTTGATGTGTGTCATGTTAAAGGTTAGTCGGGGTGAGTCGGGATATGAGCTAAACGCTTGGGAATACGTGTATGATACATTATTCTAGTGCTATGTGCGGGATGCAGGCGTAGTTAATGAGTCAAGTAAATGAAACGTGATTTTATGTGTTTATAATTGTGTTATGTGTTTTGTGTCATTGTCGTTGTGGCACGGTGGGTATTGTGTTTTCATCATTGTCCTTACGACACAGTAAACGGGATTGTGAAGGACGAATTTCTTCGGGAAGTCACCTAAGGTGACAATATTCAACAGGTTAATGAGGAGCTCGGGGTGTGTTTAATGCCATGACGAGGGTAACCCTGACGAGGGTGCTGTGACTAGGTATGTGTTTGTGTGTATATATATATGTGTGTGTTAAATTGCTTAAAAGTGTTAAGTTGTATTTATTTTGCTTGGGATTTTATTAATGTGATGCGTAGGTTATATTAACGAGGCGAGTATAACTAAATTGACCGTTGTGTCAGGATTGTGATGTGGTGTTTATAACTGTCATGCCAATGGAATTGTGGGAACCTTAGTAAGGCTAAGTAAGTTGGTGTCAAGGGACTTATCGTGTTAACCAGATTTTTGAGTTAATACGGGTAGTAGATTACGTAGTAACTAGTGTAGAAGGATTGAATTGTGTTGGTGAGATTTATGGGGTTATATTTGTGGTGCGAGTCTTGGGTGGTGAACCTTTTGGGATATCATAAGATAACAAGGTTATCCATATGATAATAATTTATAAAACTATCTTTATAAGGATCGAAGTGTCCCGAGTAAAGTTTGATAAGTTTTGTGATGATGTTGCTTTTATTTAAAATTAAACTATTAGAACTCACACAGCGTAGCTGACTTTGTGTGTACGTTAGATTGTGTTGCAGGTAAGCTTTAGGGTCAACGTATCTTGGCTTGGGAGCGGTGCTACTCGGATTGGTGTGCAGACATTCGTGAGGTAAACTTATGACGATAACGTTGTTAAATAATAATTAACGATTTTAGAAAGACTTTCGCTGTAGTTTGATTAATAATATATGTATTTTAAAAAGAACAACCCGTTATGAGGACCAACTTTAGGATGCCTGGGCTGAGGTCTTACAAGTTGGTATCAGAGCCAAGTTTAAGAGAAAATCAGTGTTTTTATTCAAATAAATACCTTAACTTAAACTGAAAACGGGATGAGGGTGAAACGAATGCCAGCACGAGTAACCGCGATCCAAGAGGTACGTCTTTGGAGTCATACATTTAATGTAGAGTATTAATTGTGTAGTGCAACACTACGTGAAGCTGTGTGACATGATTAGGTGAAATCATGTTTTGTGAGTTGGGTGTTGTGTAGTAATATTAATTTTAACTATGTGAGATAGTTTGATGTGTCGGCATGGTTTAGTGACCTTGTGTGTAACCATGTGTGGTTTGCAATTGTGATAAATAGGATGATTTGATAGATTATTGCGTGGTGCTATGTGAGTTGTGTAGGATGCATGTGCATCCGGTGTGTGTGAAAGGTAGAAAGCTAGTGTGAGTATGATGGGAAAGGTTTAGAATTCAAGCAGTAAGGTGGACCACCAAACTGCATTTGATCACCGTGATTTGGCAGTCTATGATTACTCTCATATTCTGAATTTGTGTCTATAGTAATCACTCCAACATTCTATCTTGAGTAGGATTAGGTGGCCAAGATAGATCGTACGAGATTGGGCAAGGGTGGAACTCTTACTAAGAGGAATGCAGATCGACAGGTCAAGCCGACGATTACCGTAGATGGAGCTGACAGTGAGATGTGGGTAGTGTTGGTGCTTCCCGCGCCAAGTGTGACTAGAGTTTCGGTCTGCGACATACTACATGGAACTAGGATTGGAAATACGTGATGGAAAAGGAGAGCAGTGCCAGCTGTACATGATTTTCCTCCTGGGTGTAGACCTACATGGTTGAGAGATCAACCACTTGCGGCGGATAATAGAACTCTGTTTCAGGAGGAACCCGAAGAGGACACATCAGATACACCGCATATGGTCTAGTGGTGATTTCATTCGGGATACTCGATTGCTTGACGATTAGTTGATGTGGCAGTTGTCATGAGAGATTTCGGGGTGATTTGACATTATGACTGATTAGACGTTTACGTGGGGTGATGCTTAATTCAAATATTGATTATTTGATTTTGACATTTATTGTGAGTCATACCACATGGTGATTTGAATATAATTAATTATAATTATGTTTGTGACGGCGTATGATTGTGTTTACAGTAGTGAAATATGTGCGGCATGGTGTGATTGTGTGATAGCATTCTAAAAGATGTGAGTTATCATTAAATGTGATCTTTGCTGTGATGCTAGAGTATGGTTGATTAGATGGTGTGAGTAGACTGGTATAGACATGAGTTTTGAATTAGTCTGTGTCTACGGTCTTAAGATAGTGTCACCTATGTGTTAATATTTAGGTGATGTTTGAAGTGCATTGTACCTTGTGTGAGTATTCAAGACGGGGTTCTGTGGGGGGTTAGGATTATACATCTTTAATAGGTGTAAATATTCAGGATGAGGTCCTGTAGGAAATTATGATTATAAATATTACGTGTATGAATGTTTAGGGGGAGGTCTTGCATCTAGGGTGAGTAGTATGTCATCCTGAACCTTGGGTACAACCCGTATGGGGTACGACCATGTGAACTCTTGGGAATTATGATATGCCTATACTTATATCTTGGGAATTCGGAGCACAAAGACAACGTGTGGAGCTGTGAGAGTTGATGATGAAAGCGTTACGTGGACACTTGATCAGAGATAGTTAAGACGTGATCGAGATGATGAGGCTAAAGACTTCAGCCTAGAGTGGACAAGGTGACGATAGGGACTCCATGGAATACGTTCCATATAGGGAATTCTAACGATGTAAGATACAAGAGGAGTGAGAATGTTTCTCTAAACGAGACAAGGATAGCTGAGACTTGTGATAAGACGGACTTCATGTTCGCACTTGAGACGTGGTCGGTGATCGCGTGATAGTGATAGAGCAATGACGAGGAAAGTGGAACGAAGGAAGGGTAAGTGCAGGATTGCACGTAAGTTCTTTGGAATGGATACCTACGCTGGTATACATATAACTAAGTAAAAAGGGGCAAGCTCCTGTGGAGCATCGGAGGGGATGACATTGGGATTTTAGGACAAGCACGATTGTGATGTGCAAATATTAAGATCATCGGAGGACGGTGATCGAGGCACTAATGATAAGCGGCGCATGCTTACCTTTAAGACGCGATGAACGCAAGGTAAGGTAGTAAAGATATACTGTAGTGGGGGAACCTTAGAGGAGATCAGTAAAGCTTTGCACAAGCTCTTGGAGGTCATCTGAGGAGGACATATGTAACACCTTTATGGCGATTATGGTGTGAGACGAGAAGGATGACAAATAATACTATTATGAAGGGCAAGAAGCCTTACTAGGGGAGATGGCCTTCGGAGTGATGAGATCATCAAGACTATACAAGGAATGAAGGCAAAGGTGACAAGTGAGCAGGTAATTGACGGTGTTGGGCCGTCTGAGTAATGATCGAAGGAATGAGTAATGAGAGAATGTGTAGGTGAAAACCTACAAGTCACAAAGTTGAAAGCGAGCAATGGAGAAGACTTATTTGAACAATAAGGTTGGTGGCCGTGTTGAAAAGTAATGACCAGGATGATACGCATATGAAAGAGGACGGGTGGCACCTAAGGGTTTTGGTGCTCAAGTAAGAATGGAAAGGAAGAGTTGTGTTGGTTTGTGCCAACGTAGGATTCGAGGACGGATCCTCTTTTAAGGGGGGTAGACTTGTAACATCCCGATAATCCGTAAGTTAACGAGTCGGATCAGGGAACCAACCGGATCTCTACTAAATTAAATAAGGGGCTAGGGTAGTCACTATGAGGCGTTTTTACAACGACGAATGTCATAGATAATCGTTTAAAAGATGGTTTGAGATCGAAATGCACGATGGAAGAAACGCAGGGACCCGAGTGTATTATCTAGTGGTATATAAACCACTTTTGTGCAAACCCTAGGGCCACTTTGTGACCCTAGGCGTGCAATGGCAGAGACATTCGAGACAGAGAGATCCGATAGAGGAGGAGGGATGACGGTGGGGTTCTACGGCGACATCGAGCGGGACGAGGGTTTCTAAACGTGTAAGTTATCACTCAATCCTATTCTTACTTCCTTTGATTTCATTATTGCATGAAAAACTCGACTAGGGTGTTTAGGGCTATGGTTGCAAGGGATGGCAGAGGAGACGGAAGGGGGGTGTTCGACCATGGTGGTTCCGAGCGGTAGCAGTCAGCGGCGACGACGGGACAGTGGGGAGCAGCGGTAACCACCGGCAGGGGTGAGAACCTATTGGCTAGGGTTTTGTGGCCGGAGAAGGAAGAACATGGACGACGGGAGGACACGGTTGAGCCGGGAGGCGGAGAGGTGTGGCTGTGATCGGATGATAGCATATGGTGAAGGAGGTGGTAGCCGGGCAGTGGCACGGTTGTGCACGACAAGGGAAAGCCGGTGTGACACCGGTTAAGGAATCTACGTTTCATGGTATCACGCGCGTGGAGCTAGGGCTTGCATGGCACCTACATGTGCATGCATGCGATCAGGGGTCGAGTCCTATCCAGTTCAGGAGTGACGCCATAAGTAAACCCGTGAGGCTTGGGTTTAGTAGAAAGAAAGGACGAGCTGGCAAGATGACATTGGAGTTTATATTTTATGCATTATACAACGTACGATTAGAACGTGTTCTGATCATGTGATCACGCATTTGTCAGGTTTAGGATTCGAGCGTGGACGGACGAGTTGCAGAGCAAGGACTGAGGCTCGGCATAACCAGTGAGTTTCTAATCCCATATTCTTTTAAATGTTTTACTATTTTTGGGCCTATCATACATGCTTACGAGACAAGTTTTTTTTATTAAATATAACAAGAGTTTTGGATGTTAACCCGAATTAGTCATGAACTATAATGTTTATTAATGAGTCGGAGGGTCTTTGGGGTGTCTACGTGACATTGTGAGCTAGGGATAAAAGAGTCGTTGAGGTGTGTCATGTTAAAGGTTAGTCAGGGTGAGTTGGGATATGAGCTAAACGCTTGGGAATACGTGTATGATATGTTAATCTAGTGCTCTGTGCGGGATGCAGGTGTAGTTAATGAGTTATGTAAATGAAACGTGATTTTATGTGTTTATATTTGTGTTATGTTTTTTGTGTCGTTGTCGTTATGGCACGACGGGTATTGTGTTTGCATTGTTGTCCTTACGACATGGAAAACGGGATTGTGAAGGACGAAGTCCTTCGGGAAGTCACCTAAGGTGACAATATTCAACAGGTTAATGGGGTGTGTTTAATGCCCTGACGAGGGTACGGTGACAAGGTATGTGTTTGTGTGTATATATATATATGTGTTAAATTGCTTAAAAGTGTTAAGTTATATTTGTATGTCCCAATCTCTATCCGGATTTTTGAATAAACATACAAACACGAACACGATATCAAATCTCACACTTAATAGGCGAAAACTATTAAGTGTGGTGATTCAAGAACACAAGAGCTCAATGTAAACTCCCTTGTATGGCACTCAAGAATTACAAAAGAAAAACTAATCAGAACCGCTAACCTTACTTGGTTAGGGTATACATGTATTTATACATAGTCTATACAAGTCTAGGCCTACCATACACATACTCGGCCCAATGGCCTGTCCATTAACACCAATACCGTGAACGTTTGGTTCACGGGTTACACCGTGTTACACCAAAACATTATTAGAAATAATCTTAATCATAAACTAGGTCCTACAATCTCCCCCTAGGATGGAGTTGTCTAATTATCTTCAGAAATCAATATCCACTCCATGGCTTCCACTTCCAGCATAGAGCTTCTTGCTAAGGATGTCAGCTACTGCTTTAGTAAAAACTTTGGCTTGTTCCTTAAACAAATGCTCGCTTCTGATCTGACTCCTAGCCAACATCTTAATGTCTTATTCACCGAACTTTGATAAATCAAATGGATCCAAAATTATGAGGTGTATGTGGTCGGTAACAATCACTGCCTGTGCTGAGACTAGATCGTATGCCTAGAACTGAAAATATCTCAACGAATTAACAAGCATTTTCTTGTGAACAGGAACATGCTTCACTGTCTTGGGTGCAGGCCAAACAACATTATACCATTCTTTTCCAGTATAAGGATCCTTTACTCCTTTGGCCCTCTTTAAAGTGGACTCAGCTGTCTTCATCTTTGCGAAGTTTGTTAAGCACTGTTCATTCAGGAACGTGCGAAACATCTCTGCCCATCCATCTCTTCCTCTATTTTCAAAATGTGCTTCAATAATCGCTAAAGATCAAGCTTTGTCAGCGAGCTAAAATCATTAGCATTCTTGTAATATTCCAATCTTCCACTTTCCCTTTTCACCACATACAAGTTCTTCTCTTTTTCAAATTGCCATGATGCAATACCTGACCTGTCACCTCTCTTTGAATAGTATCTTTCTATGTTCCATGTAACATGTGTCTCTGACAATGGACCAGGTGGCAACTTCCATGGAGGTCGCTCTTTCCTCGAAGCTTTATTTGCACTAGACGGTTCATTCAGATCACTAGTAGTGCTTGATAGATTGAATTCATCATCTATATCTTGATTTAGTCTTTCAAGCTCTGAGTGTGAAGAACTATCAAACATTTCAACCTGTGTTGCATCCACGGGGTTCGTAGTAGCATCTTTATCTAAGTCATGAGAGAACACATCATCCTGTCTTGTAAAATGTGTTGATCTACCAGAGCAGGAGTGGAGGAATCCTCATGGATCTTGCCCTTTGCTTTCTCGGCTCTGTATGCTTCAGCCGATGACACAAGGAATTGATTAGTGTCGAAAGCGTCAGTAGAAGGGCTCACCTAGGATGATGATTGAGGTAGGGATGAGGTGGGTGGTGGTGAATGTGGTATCTGAGTGGATATGGAAGGAGTTGGAATTGGAGTTGGTGTTGGTATTGGTGTTCTTGGAATTCTCGGATCTCTTCGTCTTCTTGGTTTGGAGACAAGATCTTGATCCGGTGTGTACTCGGGATCGGTGTCAGCTTGATTTGAAGAAGATGCGAGAGGAGGATTCTCAACTCGACGTCGTTTGCTTTCCATTTATCTGACATACCGATTGATCGGTACTAAAGGTCTTTTCTATGTGCCTTCACTGTCAGAAGAAGAAATAACTTCAGCATCCTCTGACTCTGGCGCGACTGACTCTTTGGTTCTGGTTCTGGATCATTAGGTATCTCTAACTGTGGTTGAGGAGGGAGTTGTTGTTCCTCTGCAACCTCGACTTCAACATGTACAACCGGTTCTTCCATTTCTTCATCAACTAGGGCAGCAAATCTGCCAAACTTCTCAAGGGGATGCAACCTCTGACAAAACCTTTTGCCTTGCTTGTTGACGTTCATAAACTTGAAAATCATGGGACCCATAGCCTTCAGGTCCAATGTATCAACTGTAGGTTCCAGATCAACATGGTTTCTATTAAAAATGATCTGGAGCAACCTAGGATACATCAGAAAAATATCCTTTTTTCCTCCTTTTAATTTGCTCTTTAACTCCTCAAAAACCATCTTTGAAAAGTTGTAATCCCAACTCATGGTCAGGGCAACCATAGCTGAAGAAATGGTAGCATTTATTTCATCAAAGCCTCTCTTTCTTCCGGACAAGTAGTTCATGCACACGTGTGCAAGGTATCTCCAGTATGGATTTAGCAGCTTCTTATAAACAGGTGGGTAGTCTCCATCGTACCCCATTCTCAGAAGAACAGGAGTTATAACATTTGCAGTTAGCTTAGTAGGAAATGCCGTTCATCTCCAAACTGTAATGCTGTTCGGATGATTGCTTCTGAAACTCTGATTCTTTTTGTCTGTACTGTTCCAATTATGCATTTCTCACCGTTGTCATTGGGATGACTAGATGCGGTAGCCAAAAACTCATGAATATGACTTCTGTAGATTATTGGATTCTCCATGACATCAAAGTTAATGGGGGAAAGTGTCAACCCCACAACCATAGATCTGAAATATTCATACTCCTCAGGTGGGTCCATAGTGAACGCACACACATTGTGGTCAGGAACAAATTTCAATTCAGCCATATCTACATAAAACTTATTTAGTTAGAACCATAATTAACAATTGATAATTAAATTAATGTTTTAAAAGGTTCTCGGGAAAACAAGGCTATTAGGCCTTCAAGAGGTTTACTTGGGTTCACGGGAATGAGGTTTACGGCCTACAAACTGCTTTTGTTGGGGTTCACGGATCCAAAAGGGTTTACGGTATCAAACCGTGTAAGGGAATTCCAAGATATTCACGGTATTTTGAATTTCATACCGGAACCCCTTTTTGCTGGTAACGCCAAATTGCTTCCATCTTCCAAATCACACCATTTATATTCAATTTTTTAAGCTTTTGCCCACACATACATGGTCGCCAACCTATTCCGACCCTAATTACAGCTTCAATTTCATTTTTCATTCATAAATCATCCACCCATAATGATGAGACCCGCATGAATGAATGTTTACGGCCAATTAGGAACTATAACAAGTCAATATGGTGTGTTGAACGTAAGTAGATGTGCGTGAACTTTGTAACAAATCTTGTCAAGTAGCACTAAACAGGAGGTTGGCAACAGATTTGAAGAAAAAATCGCCAAGGATAAAATTTTCTTTCAGAGAGATGTAACTGTGAACATTAAAAACCCTAACAAAGGGTTTTATACCACTTCCATATTATCCGGTTTTCAAACAGATGGGCGCCCACCGAGAACTATGGTGGGCCACATCATGAACCCGTGAACATGTACACAGACTAATCCCTTATATGCTTTATTTCAAAATTTTAACTTGGTCATTTTATTAATTTAAATAAAAAATAAAATAAACTAAGGTAAAGTAAAAATAAAAATAAAAATAATGGAATAATAAAGAAAGCACAAAATACATGACTCAATTAAACAGAGTTGCAAACAGACCTTTATCCATCCAGCTTTACCAACAACGAGCCTTTAGAAAGTTTGTAATAGGATCATATCATTATATAGACAGATCAAGGAATGTTTTTCACCATGTATTTTTACTCAGACAGGTCAAGTTAATTGCTAATATTCAGATCATTCTAAACTAATGCTTTAGCTTCAAACCTAAGTTTTTCACTGTGATTTAAGTTATCATGTTTTGGGTAGACTTATTTATGACTTAATGAGTCCCACACTCATATCTCAGAAACCTGTGATTCATTGACTATGATTTATGTGAATTCTTGAAGAACTTGAATGGACCCCACAGCTTATCAGGTAAACCTTCCCTTCTCATGATTTTTTGAGCACCTAAATAATAACTAACAGAGCATAACTAGCATGGGTTTATGCAACTTTTCATGGAATCTCTGACAAAATTTGATCAAAAACATAGCACTACGGGCTTACATGTTCAGAATCAGCAAAAACTCAGGGTCATAGCACAACAGACTTACATTCCTTGTCAAGAGATCCCTTTCCAGTCACATATTCCCAAAAAGAAAAATATTTAAAAGTATACTAATATGTACGTTTTTAGACATATCTTTTTGATGTATGACATTTCATATCTTTTGAGATTTTCCTATAGCATGACATTAACAATGTGTGACGTTTCGGATTTTTCATTCGCGCACTTGTAATATATTTATCGTGTAATCATTCTCTATTTAAATAAAATGCAAGTGTTTTTATATAGTTTTATACAAATAGGTATTTTTATTTTACGGATTTAAAATAATTAAAATATTATAACTTTTAAAACTTATATAAAATTTTATATAAAAATCTAAATTTAAAAGTTTCATATTTAATAAAATAACCTATTTAAATAAGATAACTAACTTTTTTAAAAATTATTTATAATAATAATAATAAAATAAGTTTATAAAATATATTTGAAATTAAAAAGAAAACTTATTAAAGTTAAGGGACTAATTTGAAACTTTTCAAACTAAAGGGTTTTAAACAAAAAAAAATCACTTGAGGGACTATTTCTGTACAAATCAAACTACAAAGACTCATCCGTAATTATCTCAGGGGCCGAATTAAATCAAAACCAAACTACAAGGACCAAATCTGCCAATTTCCAAATCGACTTTCCGGTCACCATGTTCCTTGGTCCGGCGGGTAAAGCGTTTTTCCGGGGAACACCCCGACAGGGCTGTTCCCTGCACCTCGACAGCCGCTAAAGGCAGCCCTGACCTCGTCGTTCCCACGCGAGTAAAAGCCCCCGACCGATTGGTCTCCCCATCATACGGATAGTCTGATCTTGTTGGTGGCCGAGAACCCACGCCACGAATTTGAGTCCGACAGTCAACCTCCACGCGTGCTTGATAGCTCGTTAGCTTCGTCTCGTCCAGAAGAATGTCCGGACATACTCAATTTCACGTTTGGTCATAAGATTTGAGCTCGGCTATAAATAGCCATCTTCGGACCTGCTCGAGCTCGCTACCACTCTTCCACCCACTCTCATTTCAAATTGAAGACACCATTACATTCGTCGTCTCTGAGTGAAGCTGTGACAAAGGTTTTAGAGGCTAATTCCATCTAGAAGCTCGATCCACATTCTTGACATTTTCGGATTTAAGCTTCTGCCGACCAGACCCTTCGCGACCAGGTTCGAGCCTCAACTTGTTTCCGTCATCTTCTGTTATCATCTGGTAAACAATTCCAAGCGAAAACGTGACCATCGCCCGTGAGTTACCGGGCAAACCAGTGTCCTCGGACACGGTTTGCCGGTTACCGAGGACCAGCGACCAATATCTCGCTTGTGCATATCAATTAACGGGTACTCACATAACCAGCGATGGGCAGTAGCTCGGCTGGTTATGCGTGTGTGTGTTTAAGAGATAGGTCGCGGGTTCGATTCCGGTTGGCCTTCGGCCCAAACTTTTTCTTTTGTTTTTATTTTATTTATTTATTTTAACTTATTTTAATATTCTTTTTATACAATAAAAACTAAAACGAGTCGGCTTACTCGTTCGTTTATTTTAAAATCGATTAAGCAAATTTTTATACATATTTAACCCACCCAAATTTTTATAAAATAATAAACACTATATTTTTATAAAATTGTTAAAATAGTTTTAACTTACAAAATAAAAATATATAATAATGATAATTTAATAAATAAATAAATAGAAACTTTTATAAATACATAATAACTACTTATTTAAAAATGTAATATTTTAACAATATATATATTTTTGTAAGTTAAAGTTTACAAAATCATTATCATTTTTCTACCATATTTTATACAAATAAATATTAAGGAATATTATTATAAAACTTATACACATTTAAATACGAATACGCACATACATATAAAACATACAATAATACTTATCTATCCACATAGGTTCCATCGTGCTTAGGTTTCAACGTCCTTATCACCCGCACTCGTGGATTATCATATCCGCTAGCCAGGTGAGTTACATAGCCCCTATTTTACATTTTTGCACATTTTGGGGTGAAACATTATACATGCTACTCACATTGTTTATACGTGTTATACATGTGGACTATATGCTTATTATCTTGGATGCACATACATTTAAACACAAGAAAACCAACAGTAATATTAATAGATCTATTGTGCCTGACCAGCCCACCCGGTTAGGGTGTTTATTACTGCATACTCGGATATAGCCGCGTTTTATATTCAAACATACCGGATATAGTGGGTAACTATATTCAAACATACCGGACTTAGCTGTTGTGCTATGTTCAAGCGCGTCAATCAAGGTTTGAATTGTGCTTAGATAAATGATACACCATATATGCTATGTTTAACAAGATAAATAATGAGTTGCAAAACGTTTTTACCTACTACTTATCGAAACTACAAAACCTATGTACTCACTAACTTTCTAGTTGACACTTGATTTAAATAATGTTTCAGGTTTGGATAGGTGATTGCTTGCTGAAGATTCCTCCACTTAAGAACTATGGACCTAGTTAAATAAATCAATGTTTTGAACTAGACTAGGTTATTTGAAATGTATTGTAGTTGGATATTTGTTGTCTTTAAATTAAATTAATGAATTATGCAATATTTTAGTTATCATGAGCTTTTGAACAATCATTCCATTGTCCGCCTCGATGATTCCGCCATCAGTCGGGGTATGACAGATTGGTATCAGAGCCATGGTTATAGGGAATTAGGTTATTAGACACGATGACCTAGATTATAACCCTAGGACTCCCTTTTATGTGTTATGTGCTAAATGATTAATTGCTATGTGAATTATTTGTAGTTAGGTATTATTTGAATTTTCCCAAGTTTGGTACATGAGACTTATACACATACATACAAGGCTTAAATACATGATACATACTTTACATACACATTTGACAAACAAACTTATGTAAACAAATACACTACTCATCCTTATCCATACTCTTTCCTAATCCATATTAATTGCAACATTCCTACACATTTTATACTCATAGACTCTCAAGTCTATTAAAATCTTGAAAATCTCGTCAACGACTTAATTTCTTGAAACCAGTAAAGGACACGTGCAATCTGGAAGGGTGACACCTGTACATTGGGTTTTCTGTCTAGGAAAGCATTTCGTATAAATCCAAATAAATGGACCTGTATGCTTTCCTGGGAATTCCTGAAGTGAGTGTTTACCTATAGGCTAAAGCATGTCTCCTTGAAAGTTTTGAGGAATTATTTAACGTTGATAAGTCAATGTATTCGCAAGGATACGATCCGGACTTAAACTCAAAATTTGGGGACATTATAGCAAGATAGGAAGAACTAGACGAACATGCAAAGCAAATCATTATTACGGGTGCACACATAATAACGATTTGTAGTGCATGCAAGTCCCGACAATTCCTATTACGCGAATAATGATCTATAACATCATGTTCTATCCGGAATAGATGGCTTAGTTTCCCCCATCAACTTTGAATAAATACACATGCACTGGCACGCGTCATGATGAATCCCGCTTTTCTGCTTACATTATTTCCCACTATAACTCATATATATCCATCTTATCTAAAATATCATTGTCTTTTCTTATGGTGTTAGAATGCCTCCTCGACGTGCAAACTCTAGCACTTCCAACCCGGATCTTGCTACTCTCCTTGCCCAGCTGGTGGGGCAAATGACCCAAGCCAATAACAACAGTGACGGGTCTCACAACATCCAAGGAAATGGTGGTACAAACCCGCCTCAATGCACGTTTAAGCACTTTAACTCGTGCAATCCTACAAAATTTTTCGGGACTGAACGTGCTACCGGCCTACTGCAATGGTTTGAAAGCATGGAAAGCACATTCCTAAACAGTGACTGCCCTGATAATCTTCGGGTTCGCTATGCCACAAGTGTACTTCAAAAGAGAGCCCTCACCTGGTGGAACGGTGAGAAACGCACTCATGGTGTTGAGGTTGCTACATCTTTATCATGGGATGATCTGAAGAAAGCCATGACTGATGAATTTTGTCCTCGAAATGAAATGAGGAAGCTCGAGACTGAGTTTTGGGATCTTGCCCAAGACAACGGGGATAATCTAGCTTACGCCACCCGATTTCAAGAGCTGAGCCTATTGGTGCCTCATATGATCACTCCCCTTGCTCGTGAAATTGAAAAATACATAGGCGGGCTGCCTATGCAAATTCAAGATGCTGTGTTAGGAAGCAATCCTCCTACACTTGAAGCTGTTATCCGTCTATCTGCTACACTATCCGACAACCATGTCAAAGACGGAACCTTAACAAGAAAGGGTTCCAAGAAGGTTGTCTCCATTCTTGCGGCCGTCAAATATGTAAAACCCGAGTCTTCTAACCGCAACAAGAAACGAAAGGGTCAAAACTTCGCAGCCGTAACTCCCGCTGTACCTGCTATTCAAGTGGCCCCTTTGGGTCAAAACCCGAAACCTTATCTAGGCCCAAATCCCCAATGCCAGACCTGCAAGTTCTATCATCCTGCCAACTTACCATGCCGATTGTGTTCAAGCTGCGGACGATATGGACACATGGTCACTACTTGCCGTACCCGTCCTTCCGTCCATCAAGCTGCTCCAGCCAACCGTCCAATCTATCCGACACCTCTCAATGGTCGGGCATGTTACGAATGTTGAGACCCAAACCATTTCCGTGACCGATGCCCAAAACTTCATCATCAAGGTGGTCCTCAAGGACGAGCGTTTAATATAAACGCTAATGAGGCTCAAGCAAACAACGACGTGATAAACGGTACGTTTCTCGTAAACAATCATTATGCATCCATTTTGTTTGATACCGGTTCCGATAGGAGTTTTGTGTCTCTTACCTTTGAATCTCGACTTGCTAAACAAAGAACGAAACTTGACAATTCTTACTCCGTGGAGATAGCAAACGGAAAATCTATATTTCTATAAATTCTGTTATCCGCGACTGCAATCTCGAGCTTAATAATCATGAATTCTCTGTTGATCTCCTTCCAATGCAATTGGGAAGCTTCGATATTATAATTGGCATGGACTGGTTATCCAAGCACCATGCCGAGGTTATTTGCTATGAAAAGTGCATTCGTATACCTCTCCCTTCGGGCGACACGTTAGTTATTTGCGGTGAAAAACCATGTCATGGTCTTCAACTCATGTCTTGCACATTGGCACAAAAGTACCTACGGAAAAAGTACGTTGCCTTCTTGGCCCACGTAGTTGACACGAAAGACAAGGGTAAGAAAGTGCAAGATATTCCGATCATTCGAGACTTTCCCAAAGTATTCCCCGAGGATTTACCCGGCCTTCCTCCTCCTAGACAAGTAGAGTTTCGTATTGACCTGTGCCCGGAACAACTCCCGTGGCAAAAGCTCCCTACCATCTTGCACCTTCCGAGATGCAAGAGCTCGCAAGTCAATTACAAGAACTCTCATCCAAAGGATTCATCCGCCCGAGCCATTCACCTTGGGGTGCTCCCGTGTTGTTCGTAAAGAAAAAGGATGGATCGTTTCGAATGTGCATCGATTATCGTGAACTCAACAAGCTTACAATTAAGAACCGTTATCCTTTACCCCGTATCGACGATCTTTTCGATCAACTTCAAGGTTCAGCATGTTTCTCCAAGATTGACCTCCGTTCCGGATACCATCAACTTCGTGTTATCGATGAAGACATTCCGAAGACTGCCTTTCGGACTAGATATGGTCACTACGAGTTCATGGTCATGCCCTTCGGTTTGACTAATGCACCTGCGGTCTTCATGGACCTCATGAACCGTGTATGCAAACCTTATTTGGACAAGTTCGTGATCGTTTTGATTGACGACATTCTCATCTATTCTAAGACAAAAGCGGAGCATGAACAACATCTTCGTTTGATTTTGGAACTCTTGAATAAAGAACAACTATACGCCAAGTTCTCCAAGTGTGAATTCTGGCTAAAGGAAGTTCAATTTTTGGGACACATAGTCAACGATAAGGGAATTCATGTGGACCCGGCAAAGATCGAGGCGGTAAAGAATTGGAGTACTCCTAAGACTCCTACCGAGATTCGTTCATTCCTTGGACTAGCAGGTTACTATCGTCGCTTCATCTCAAATTTCTCCAAGATTGCGGTTTCGCTCACTGCCTTGACTCATAAAGGTAAATCTTACGAGTGGGGACCCAAGCAAGAGGAAGCTTTTCAAACTCTCAAGCACAAGCTCTGCAATGCTCATATTCTAACTCTTCCTAGTGGTAATGACGACTTTGTCGTTTATTGTGATGCATCCAACCAAGGTCTTGGTTGTGTTCTAATGCAACGTGGCCAAGTAATTGCATACGCATCACGTCAGCTCAAAATCCATGAGAAGAACTATACGACCCATGATCTCGAGCTTGGTGCTGTCGTTTTCGCCTTGAAAATTTGGAGACACTATCTTTATGGCACCAAATGCGTGGTTTTCACCGATCATAAAAGTCTCCAACATATTTTCAATCAAAAAGAGCTTAATATGAGGCAACGACGATGGGTTGAACTTCTTAACGACTACGACTGCGAGATTCGCTACCATCCCGGCAAAGCAAATGTTGTAGTCGACACCTTGAGTCGTAAAGAACGTATCATGCTTCATAGTGTTTGTATTCATAACGATATCCAAGCCCGTATTCTTCAAGCACAACACACCTCGGTTACCGAGGGAAACATGTATCAAGAGATGGCATGTGGTGTAGAACTCTTACTAAAAACCAAAGCCAACGGCTTATTGTATTACTTGGACCGTATCTGGGTTCCCGATCGCGACGACCTTCGTATATTTTTGATGAACGAGTCCCACAAAACTCGATATTCGGTACATCCCGGAGCTAATAAGATGTACATGGGTCTTCGTCAGAAATATTGGTGGCCCGGCATGAAAAAGGATATTGCCCTCTGTGTGGCAAAATGCTTAACTTGTTCTAAAGTGAAGGCCGAACACCAAAATCCTTCCGGACTCCTCGAACAACCAGAAATTCCCATGTGGAAGTGGGAGAACCTTGCAATGGACTTCATCACCAAACTTCCACGCACTTCTAGTGGGTACGATAGTATTTGGGTTATTATCGAACGACTTACAAAGTCTACTCATTTCTTGCCTATTCGTGAGGACTATCGAGTCGAGAAATTGGCTCGGATCTACATAGATGAAATTGTGAGTCGTCACGGAATCCCTTTGAGCATCATCTCCGATCGTGATTCGCGTTTTACTTTCCTATTTTGGCAATCATTACAATCTGCGCTTGGTACTCGTTTGGATTTAAGTACGGCTTACCATCCCCAAACTGATGGACAAACCGAGCGAACAATCCAAACTCTTGAGGATATGCTTAGAGCTTGTGTCATTGACTTTGGTGGCAATTGGAATTCTTACCTACCACTGATCGAATTTTCCTACAACAACAGCTACCTCACAAGTATTAACATGGCACCGTTTGAAGCTCTTTATGGACGGAAATGTCGTTCACCGATTTGTTGGAACGAAATTGGTGAAGCACAAATCACCGGTCCCGAGCTTATCCAAGAGACCACCGATAAAATCTCTCTTATCCGTGACAACATTCGGGTGGCAAGGAGTCGGCAAAAGAGCTATGCTGATAAGCGACGAAAACCCTTGGAATTTCAAGTTGGAGATATGGTTCTCCTAAAGGTATCACCTTGGAAGGGCGTAGTCCGATTTGGAAAGAAAGGAAAACTTGCACCTCGATATGTGGGTCCATTCAAGATACCCGAGAGGGTAGGAAAAGTGGCCTACAAACTCGATCTTCCTTTAGAACTCAACAACGTTCATCCGACCTTTCATGTATCTAATTTGAAAAAGTGTCTAGCCGACGAGAATCTCCACATCCCTCTTGACGAAGTGCGTATTGACGAGAAAATGCACTTTGTTGAGAAACCCGTGGAAATCATGGACCGAGAAGTCAAGAAACTCAAGCGTAGCCGCATCCCCATTGTCAAGGTCCGTTGGGAGTCTAAACGTGGACCCGAGTTCACTTGGGAATGTGAAGACCAAATGAAGACCAAGTATCTGCATCTCTTTTCATAGCCTCCACTAGTTGAATTTCTGGGCGAAATTCCTTTAACATAGGGAGACTGTGACGTTTCGGATTTTCATTCGCGCACTTGTAATATATTTATCGTGTAATCATTCTCTATTTAAATAAAATGCAAGTGTTTTTATATAGTTTTATACAAATAGGTATTTTTATTTTACGGATTTAAAATAATTAAAATATTATAACTTTTAAAACTTATATAAAATTTTATATAAAAATCGAAATTTAAAAGTTTCATATTTAATAAAATAACCTATTTAAATAAGATAACTAACTTTTATAAAAATTATTTATAATAATAATAATAAAATAAGTTTATAAAATATATTTGAAATTAAAAAGAAAACTTATTAAAGTTAAGGGACTAATTTGAAACTTTTCAAACTAAAGGGTTTTAAACAAAAAAAAAATCACTTGAGGGACTATTTCTGTACAAATTAAACTACAAGAAATCATCCGTAATTATCTAAGGAGCCGAATTAAATCAAAACCAAACTACAAGAACCAAATCTGCCAATTTCCAAATCGACTTTCCGGTCACCATGTTCCTTGGTCCGGCGGGTAAAGCGTTTTTCCGGCGAACACCCCGTCAGGGCTGTTCCCTGCACCTCAACAGCCGCTAAAGGCAGCCCTGACCTCGTCGTTCCCACGCGAGTAAAAGCCCCCAACCGATTGGTCTCCCCATCATACGGATAGTCTGATCTTGTTGGTGGCCGAGAACCCACGCCACGAATTCGAGCCCGACAGTCAACCTCCACGCGTCCAGAAGAATGTCTGGACATACTCAATTTCACGTTTGGTCATAAGGTTTGAGCTCGGCTATAAATAGCCATCTTCGGACCTGCTCGAGCTCGCTACCCCTCTTCCACCCACTCTCATTTCAAATGGAAGACACCATTACATTCGTCGTCTCTGAGTGAAGCTGTGACCAAGGTTTTAGAGGCTAATTCCATCCAGAAGCTCGATCCACATTCTTGACATTTTCGTATTTAAGCTTCTGCCGACCAGACCCTTCGCGACCAGGTTCGAGCCTCAATTTGTTTCCGTCATCTTCTGTTATCATCTGGTAAACAATTCCAAGAGAAAACACGACCATCGCCCTTGAGTTACCGGGCAAACCAGTGTCCTCGGACACGGTTTGCCGGTTGCCGAGGACCAGCGACCAATATCTCGCTTGTGCATATCAATTAATGGGTACTCACATAACCAGCGATGGGCAGTAGCCCGGCTGGTTATGCGTGTGTGTGTTTAAGAGATAGGTCGCGGGTTCGATTCCGGTTGGCCTTCGGCCCAAACTTTTTCTTCTGTTTTTATTTTATTTATTTATTTTAACTTATTTTAATATTCTTTTTATACAATAAAAACTAAAACGAGTCGGCTTACTCGTTCGTTTATTTTAAAATCGATTAAGCAAATTTTTATACATATTTAACCCACCCAAATTTTTATAAAATAATAAACACTATATTTTTATAAAATTGTTAAAATAGTTTTAACTTACAAAAAAAATATATATAATAATGATAATATAAATAAATAAATAGAAACTTTTATAAATACATAATAACTACTTATTTAAAATTGTAATATTTTAACAATATATATATTTTTATAAGTTAAAGTTTACAAAATCATTATCATTTTTTTACCATATTTTATTCAAATAAATATTAAGGAATATTATTATAAAACTTATACACATTTAAATATGAATACGCACATACATATAAAACATACAATAATACTTATCTATCCACATAGGGTTCCATCGTGCTTAGGTTTCAACGTCCTTATCACCCGCACTCGTGGATTATCATATCCGCTAGCCAGGTGAGTTACATAGCCCTATTTTACATTTTTGCACATTTTGGGGTGAAACATTATACATGCTACTCACATTGTTTATACGTGTTATACATGTGGACTATATGCTTATTATCTTGGATGTACATACATTTAAACACAAGAAAACCAACAGTAATATTAATAGATCTATTGTGCCTGACTAGCCCACCCGGTTAGGGTGTTTATTACTGCATACTCGGATATAGCCGCGTGTTATATTCAAACATACCGAATATAGTGGGTAACTATATTCAAACATACCGGACTTAGCTGTTGTGCTATGTTCAAGCGCGTCAATCAAGGTTTGAATTGTGCTTAGATAAATGATACACCATATATGCTATGTTTAACAAGATAAATAATGAGTTGCAAAACGTTTTTACCTACTACTTATCGGAACTACTAAACCTATGTACTCACCAACTTTCTAGTTGACACTTGATTTAAATAATGTTTCAGGTTTGGATAGGTGATTGCTTGCTGAAGATTCCTCCACTTAAGAACTTTGGACCTAGTTAAATAAATTCAATTTTTTGAACTAGACTAGGTTATTTGAAATGTATTGTACTTGGATATTTGTTGTCTTTAAATTAAATTAATGAATTATGCAATATTTTAGTTATCATGAGCTTTTGAACAATCATTCCATTGTCCGCCTCGATGATTCCGCCATCGGTCGGGGTATGACACAATGCGTGTCGTTTTACTTAGAATTATGCTTTGCAAAGTAGTTTTGCACTATCATTGAGTGTCTTTTCACCTATTGCATGTCAATGCATGTCTTTTAACTATATATATATATATATTATATATATATATATATATTATATATATATATATATTATATACAGACTTGTAACAAGTCAGCTCGCAACCTATTTGTAAAGGGTCCTAGTTAGTGCAATCCCAATAGAGCAAGGGTTATCCACAGTTCATAAACCTTTATGTTTAAGTTTTCTATTATTAACAGGAATAGCAAATTAAACTAATTTTGAGATGTTCCCCACTAAGGCCATAAGATTATTTTGTTCAAGTGTATCACATGCAGAGGCTATCAACATATTCAACACTAGTCCTAATCATTTCAATTTAGTGCCTTACATGTGTTGATCCTAGCCTTAAGAAACGAACAATCATATCACTTCCCATTTATTCGCAAACTTCCGACTCAAGCAGAAACACAATCTTTTGTATGAACTAAGAGCATACTCAAACAAGATAAACAACGACCTCTGTTTGTATTTTCTTGACTCATAAAATTAAAAGTAGACTCTTTTTGTATTTTTCTTGTTTCTCCCTCAAAATTTGTGCATAAAAAATAAAATAAAATTGTACAAATTTAACTACAAAGAAAAATCTTTTTGTGACCTATTCAATCTTTAAAACCAATCATTTTCAGGACTCTATAAACACATTGAATAGAGATGTCTCAAATGCTTTTGTGAAGATATCGGCAACATTGTTGTCAGAATCAACCCTTTCAAGACAAATGAGATTTCTCTCAAAACAGTCCCGGATAAAATGCACCTTGATATTAATATGCTTGGTTCTAGAATGTTGGACCGGGTTTTTAACAATTAGCACAGCAGCCTCATTATCACAGAAAATAAAAGTGTTTAGAAAAGTCAAACCGTAATCCAGTAATTGGTGTTGCATCCAGAAGACTTGTGAACAACAAGCCGATGCAACAACGTATTCAGCCTCAGCAGTGGAGGTAGAGACTGTGTGTTGCTTCTTACACTGCCAAGAAATTATCCTCCAGAAATTGACATCCCCCGCTTGTAGATTTCCTGTCAAGTTTACAACCTCCATAATCACTGTCAGAAAAAGAATACAAGTCAAAGTTAGAATGTTTGGGGGTACCAAAGGCCATGCTAAGGCTTGCCCTTTAGATACCTAAAGATACGTTTAACATCAGTTAAATGGGACATCTTGGGATTAGCTTGATAACGAGCACACTGACACACTGCAAACATGATGTCCGGATGACTGGCCGTTAAGCACATCAATGATCTGATCATTGATCGATATTGTTTATTATCAACAACAACCCCATTTAAGTAGGTATGCAGAACTGGCCGAGCAGACATAGGGGTAGAATCAGCTTAAACATCAGCAAACTTGAACTTGTCAATAATGTCGTCCACATATTTGCCTTGATGGATGAGAATGTTTGGGGTACCAAAGGCCATGCCGAGGCTTGTCCATTAGATACTTAAAGATACATTTAACATCAGTTAAACGGGACCTCTTGGGATTAGCTTGATAACGAGCACACTGACACACTGCAAACATGATGTCCGCACGACTGGCCGTTAAGCACATCAATGATCTGATCATAGATCGATATTGTTTTTTTATCAACAACAACCCCATTTAAGTCGGCATGCAGAACTGGCCGAGCAGACATAAGGGTAGAAGTAGCTTGAGCATCAGCAAACTTGAACTTGTTAAGAATGTCGTCCACATATTTGCCTTAATGGATGAGAGTACCATCACTTGATTGTTTAACCTGTAACCTGAGAAAGAACGTCATTTCACCCAAGGCACTCATTTCAAACTTCTTTTCCATAACCTTCCTAAATTCCGTGCACAGATCCTCATTAGTGGACCCAAAGATGATATTGTCCACATAAATTTGCACTAGAATCAGATCATCATCCACCTTTCGAACGAAAAGAGTTTGATCAATGGCACCACGAGTGTAACCATGAGCCAACAGATGGTCTGTCAGAGTGGCATACCAAGCACGGGGTGCCTGATGTAAGCCATATAGAGCCTTATCCAGTTTATATACATAATCTGGATGATCACAATCTTCAAACCTAGGAGGTTGGCAAACATAAATCTCCTTTTTAACCTTCTCATACAGAAATGTTGTTTTGACATCCATTTGATAAACAATGAAGTTCATATATGATGCATATGCCAAGAAAATCTGGATTGCTTCTAGACGAGCAACTCGAGCGAACACCTCCTCATAATCGATCCCCTCTCGCTGATAGAACCCCTGTACCACCAGACGAGCTTTGTTACGAATAATCACTTTGCTTTCATCTTGCTTATTTCTGAATACCCAATGAGTGCCAATAGCTTTCTTGCCTGGTGGCAATGGTACTAACTCCCAAACTTTGAGCTTTGCAAACTGATTCAGCTCCTCATGCATGGCATCAACCCAACTAGGCTCAAGGAGAGTGTAGGTCCACTCGGGGTCTATACGGATCTATCTCGAGACGTGATGTTTCAAACACACGGAGCGCGGAATCCAACCGCATGCATGATCATGTATATTAGACAACTACAATATCAAAGAACACACAAGATGTAAATAATCTCTCTTTGATTGCTCCAAACACTGAGTTTATAAAACTTGAATACAAATGACAAAGCTATTCAAACTATCATGTAAACTACTATATATAGTCAACTATTCTGCTACAGGAGAACTTAACAAGTTCGCCTAATACAAGGCACATGCAAACTTGTCAAGTTCGCCTATTACAAAACATAAGACAAAACATGAAAACATAAAGACACACAAGATCTAACTATTACAAGGTTTATTGTCACACATCTATGTCCTAACAGACTCCCCTTGACAATAGTTTGATCTTCAGTCTTCATGTTGAGATCTTCCACTTCTCTCGTAGTTTGCTTCCTGCATACACACTATACTTGATGCAAATCTGCAACACACGCTTGTACTGTAAAGCCTGCTCACGCCATTCACTTGTAAACATCAATTTTTCCTTTTCAGCATCTGTTGATCTTTCTTTGAGAAATTAATAATATTCATAGCATCATAGAAACGAGCTAGAACCTTATTATCTTGATCTTCTATTCTTGCCTCACCGGTATTCACATCGACATACCACCACTTCATAAAATCCTGTGGTATCTTCTTCAGAGGTATTTTCTAAACAACTTTAACCGGTTTGAACTTGTACTTCCAGATATTCTTTCCAGTGACTAGATCAACCACTTTCATTCTCTTGCCCTTCTGTGGCTTAAGTTTATCATACTTTCCCGATCCACCTTCAATACTTATCGGCTTGGCAATAGCATCTGCAATCTTATTCCTTGATATGTTGATTAATGGTTTAGTTGCAAGACCATTAACCTCATATTGGAGCATGATTGTGTGATAAACACTCTGGATGTTGTCTCTGCTTTTGTAACTGTTTTTTTGTATTTGTACTTGTATTTTTGACTTTATGTGTATTGGTTTATCGTGTTGTAATCATGTATGTAAGTACTTAGTCTTGTGGTCGTCTTTGTAAGTGTTGTGTGCACTTAGCAAGTGCGCATGTTGTATAACCTGCGTACTTAGCAAGTACGCAAGAACAAGTCTGCGTACTTGCTAAGTACGCAGGAACAAAGCCCTGTGCACTTGTCAAGTACGCAGGCATCAGGTCTGTTAGTATAATATCTGATTGAAGAACTTGATAAGTACGCTCTCATTTCTGTAACTTGTAATCGACTGATATTGATAATAGAAGAAGTTTTAAAGTGACTCTTGTTTGTTGTCGGTTTACTTGTTGTTGTTGATACTCCATCTAGTCACGGGCATTCCGCACCTGTTCGACTAGCCACACACTTACATGTGACGATCTGAGACACCCGGGGACCTACAAGTGGTATCAGAGCATCTGCTCTTGATTTCAGGTGTTGTGAGTGTGTTAGGAGCATTTTCGACACATTTTGTAGCCTTTTTACAAGAAAAAGTGACCGATTTTTGTGGACTTTTGATACTCAAACAGACCTGCTCTTTGCGCTGTTTTAGAACCCAAAAATCCTCAAAATCCGACTCATTTGTTGTTCGTTTGATTGTTTTGATCATCAAGGGTTTGTTAGAAACAAGTTTCTAACCTTTTGGCTTGATCAATTTGGTCATAACATCAACATTTGAAGATTTGAGTATTTTCCGGTGACCGAAAAAAAGTTGGTGGAGCAGGTTGAAAAAGTGAACTGTGTACTTACCTGATTTGGCAAAATCTCACATGTTCCTGCGTACTTGCTAAGTACGCAGGACCAAGTTGTTGCGTACTTAATTCTGTTCCTGCGTACTTGTTAAGTACGCAAGGCTAAATTGTTAAGTGCGCAAGACCACTCTCATAAGTATGAAAGTTGTGCAGAATTTTTGATTTTTGACTAAGTTTCACACCATGTTGAACATTCAGAACATAAGTAGTATGCTTAATTATGACAACGAGATAGGGACTCCATAGAAACCACCAAAGCTGCTTAATGTAAATGATTATTCTAATGTTAAAGCACGTTTTGAGGAGTATTTCTCTTACACTGATTCCACTATGTGGATACCCATCCTTGAGGGGTACAAACATCCAACACAGTTGTTTCTTGAGGAAACTGTACCCAAACCCATCTCTAGACTTACTGAAGAAGAGAAGAAGGCTTATGACCTAGAAAAGAAAGCACATGGTTCCATAACTATGGCATTGACTAGAGATTTATTTCACAGTTTCAGAGGTTATGATACTTTGAAAGATCTTTGGAAGGCTCTGTAGAAAAGGTTTGAGGGTAATAGTGACGTCAAGAAGAGCAAGAGAGAGCTACTGAGGAATCAGTATGAATGCTTCAGATACTTAGAGAATGAATCTATTGATGAACTTATTTCAAGATTCTATCATTTGAAGACTGAGCTAAAGTCTTATGAATTGAAGTATCCTGATGATGAGTTGGTGGAAAAGTTTCGTGATTCCTTGCCACCAAAGTTTGACATGTATACTACCTTACCGAGAGAGAAACCCAAGTTTTATGAGATGACGATTGATGAAGCAATAGGTAAAGTTCAACCCCATGACATGAACCTGAAGAAGAAAGAAACCTCTGGAAGACCTCAGATTCAAGATCCATCTATGTACTATGCGGGTTCTTCCACAGCAAAGTCATCGGGTTTTGGAATTGTTTTATTCTCAGGGAATCCTACTCAGGATGAAGAAAATTCTAATGGTTGGGGTAGTCAAACCTGTTTTGCTGCATCAGGATCTGGTTCATACCATCAACATTCTTCAAGAGGTCCTACATCTACATCTTCAACTCACCAAACTCCTATTGCCAAGTTAGCTGAAGATCATGTGGTATTATTCTCATCATGCATGCTTGCCTATGAGAACTTCATCGGTAGGAAGCTAACGGATCTTGAAACTATTGAGGAAGATTTTAATTAGGTGGATCCAAATGACATGGAGGATATGGATATTCAATGAAATATGGCCATGATTTTGAGAAGGGCAAAGCATTTTTTGAACAGAACTGGTAGAAAGTTCATTGGTGGGCATTCAAATGCCCAGGTTGGATTTGATAAATCTAAAGCTAAGTGCTACAAGTGTCAGAACTTTGGACACTTTGCTAGAGAATGTTAGAAGGATAAAACACCAGCTTCAGGTTTCACTCAACCGAGTTCGGGAAATAACCAGAACTTCAACAATCAGCACAACCGCAGTCAGACTCAAGGAGCAGCGTCCAACGCATTAGTGGTTCAGTAGGACGATAGCTTTGACTGTGGAGTACACTTGGAAGATGCCATTATTTCACAAACCCAGCTCGGATTAATGGCAGAAATTGTTAAAATGATGGAAGCTGAGGAACGGGAAGCAGCTGCTGCTGATCAACCAGAATCTGCACTTGCTCTAATGGGCATTGGAGAAGCGTCCAGTTCATCAACTGAGGTAGATTCTAATTCTTTTGCTGTTGTTTCTTGTTCTAAATGTGTAATCTTGAAGGACGAGAATGATCGAATCCATGATCAACTCGAACCTCTTTGTATGGCGGCTCTAAATTACAAATAGAATGAAAAACATTTCAAAGATTCAATTGAAAACCTTAAGAAAGAAAGACATGAGTTTGCAATTAAAATTAGTTAACAACATTTTCATTTAGATGTTGCCTACAAGGGGTTAGAGAAAAGAAATGATGAGATCGCCGGACTGCAAAATGAGATCCTGCAGTTAAGTGGGAAACTTGAGAAGTTAAACAACTCACGCTTTGTGGTGGAACACTACGAATCCGTGGTACGAAGAGTGAATGGCAAAGGTTTAGGTACTAATGTCATTCCTCCACCAATGAGTGACAAGTTTGTCAACGGGCTAGTCAACATTGACTTGTCCTTTTTTGATGAATCCTCAAGTAAGGCTGATTCAACTTCTGATGAGGAGTTCTTTTCTGATGAAGGCTCTGAGGACACCAATGTTGAGGGGGTTGTCTCAGAGGAGTTGATTGTTGAACATAAAATTGAGAAAAACGTTGTCACTGATCGTGATAATTGCATTTTAACTGAACCTGATACAATTGAATCAAATGATAAACTAAAAATGATGCTTTATGGAGGTTTCAAATCTATAAAGCAAGTAAAGAAATAAGCTTTTGGTAATCAGTTAGGAAAGAATTTTCAAGAAAACATTGACAAACATTACACCCTAAAAAGTCAATTAACATTAGGTCAAGCACAAGATGCTGTTCATGTTCCCCAAATAACTCCTATTGCTCATCAAGATGAATCATCTACATCCAAAATCAGAGAGCCTTATAGGAGGGTTTACAAAGAAAAAAGAGCTTGCTTTCACTGTGGTACAGTCGGTCTCGTCATGGTGAACTGTCCTGAAAAGAATCAAGGGAAACGACCAGTTGTCCTACAACAGGCTGCACTCCCTAAGACACTACTAGTGAAGCAACCCAAAATCCCAAGATCAAAAGTAGTGAAACCACCAGTGAAGCAAATGGTTAAGTCATCAGCAAAACATGTGGCCGAACCATCTGTTCCAAAACGGGAAAAGCAACCTACTAATCCCAGTGTATCTACCTCCGGTAACTGGTGAGAAGCATGTGGCGAAACTCTCTAAGCCACAAAGGAGAAGGCGGACAAGAGATTGAGGAAACTTGAACAACAGCTAGCTGGCTGTCAACCAAGGGAATCTTCTTCTAGTTCACATGTCGTTGACAAAGGCAAGCCTACAGTTCAAAGGACACAAGTTTGGAGAAAGAAACTCGATATTTCTCAAATCTCTAATTTCGACTCTCCAAAAGATTAACCAATTTTTGACAATCATGATTGTGAGTTAATTAAGGTTGTATATTTTGAGAAAAACGGACGACCCAAGACCACAATGGCTTGGGTCTCCAAATCTAATTAATTTCTTTTGACTCGTGCAGGGACATCCGAGTGGAACTACTGATAACCATTGGTATGTGGATAGTGGAGCTCCCGGCACATGACAGGCAACATGGCCCTGCTCCAAGATGTGAAACCATTCAGAGGCGGCTATGTGGCCTTTGCAGGCGAGAAGGGCGATAGTATAACTTGTCAAGGCGTGGTTTCTAATGGATGTATTAGCTTCGACAACGTCAACTATTGTGAGCAGCTGAAGCATATTGTAGAGTCTAATTATTTTATAAGTTGTTGTCATCAATGTATTTCTTTTTGAACTTTGATTAGTTAGTTTATTTACTTGTATTTTCAGTTTCATGTAATTTACTGCTTTTATTAGTTGAAGTCTGGGCCATCGAAACTATCTAGTTTCGATTGAGATTTGTTCAATCGAAACTAGTAGTTTCGATAGATAGTATAGTTTCGACAGGCTTTTCACACTTGTAAATGCTTCATCGAAACTAGTAGTTTCGATGCCTGTCAACTTACTATAAATAGCCTAGTTTGAGAATTTCTAGGGTGTGGATAGCAAGCTGTAACCCTGAATTTCTCTCTTTCACATTTTTGTTGAATTAATACACATTTGGAGCTATTTCATCTGTTGTTCTTGCAATTTCACATCATTATTGTGTTGATTCTTGTGTGGTTTGCCTGTTTATCTTCACCAATTATGTTTCTACCCTCTGTTTCACCACCATACACACAGATTCCGCCTGTGTGTGTAATCGATTTGTTGAGTGATTTTCGACTGAAATCTGGACCTACAATTGGTATCAGAGCTTTATGCTCTTGATTTATGAGTATATTCAGGTTATTTCGATCGATTTTAGGTGTTTTTCGGCTATTTTTGAAGTTTTTCTGCATCGGAGTTTTGGAAGCACTTTTCATCGTTTTTGGCATTATTTCTTCGAGTTTCTCGGATCTAAAGATTGATTTGTGTTCAGAAGATTATTTGGAAGTTTTTTGCTTGATTAGATTGTTGTTTCTTCATTATTGATTATTGAAGCTTTTCATCAATGGAGTCTGCTGAAGCTTGAAGAAGGAGGTATTGAAACAACTGGGAGACAATTTCTGCTTTTAGTTGGTCATCGAAACTTCTTGTCTGTACTGTTTCCTGGAGAAGGTATCATCGAAACTAGCTTTTTGTCCTGTTATATCGAAACTAACCTTTGTAGATTGTTCACCCAAAACTACTGGAATATCAAAACTAGTTTCAATCGAAACTTGTAGTTTCTTCTGAGTTTGCTGGATTTTCTGCCAAGTCTTCTTCATCGAAACTTGTTGTTTCTTGTTTCGTTTCTTCAATCGAAACTAGAAGTTTCGGGCAAGCCTTGTTCTGTCAAAACTAGTAGTTTCGATCAGCCTTTTCTCTATCGAAACTAGTTGTTTTGATCATCCCTGATTCAACCGAAACTAGCTACTGTTTGTTCTTTTAACTTCTCTGAGTTATGGCATCTTCAAGCAACAGTGAATATGCTGGAGGAAACAAACCACCTGTCTTGGTGTCCACTAAAGACTTTGATGATTGGACCAAGAAAATGAAGACTTTCTTTCAATTCCATGACCACACTCTTTTGCAGTCAATCACTGAAGGTCCACATAAGCCAGTTACTACCACTGCAGATGTTCAACGTCCCAAGCTTGTGTCTGAATATGATGATAAGGATATTGCCTTAATTGCTAGAGATAACAAGGCTTATGGATCTATTGCTATGGCTCTTCCTATGGATGTGCTAACATATTTGCTGAATATACCACTGCCAAAGATCTTTGGGTTGCTTTATGTTCAAGGTACGAGGGAAGTGCTGAGGTTAGAGAAAGCAAGAGGGATTTAATCAAGAAGCAATATGAAATGTTTAGCAGTGTCCCTGGTGAACCCATGTCTGAGTTGATCAACCGTTTCTCAAGCATTGTCTCTAAGTTGAAAGTTTTAGGAACTGAGTATCCCACTGTTGAGTTAAACAAAAAGCTGCTTCATTTACTGCCCGGGGAATGGATAATGTACCGGATTATGATCAAGAAAAGTAAAAAGCTAAGCGACCTGTCACAGCAAGAACTTTTCAGCATTTTGGAATCTTATGAGTTGGAGATAAAGAAGGGTGCAGTCACTCCAACTAATCAGTATGGAAACACAGCTCTTCTTGTAGGTCAAAGTTCCTCCACTTCATCTAACAAAACCACAATGGCTTTTTTTTAAACTGATGTCCCACCTTTTATTTCTGGAGTTCAGCCTACTATTTCATCCAATTCTCAGAAGCCAACCACTATGATTCCCGATGAGTATCTACCAATCATGACTGCTTTCATGTCATGCTATGATGCCCTAATTTCTGGAAACTTGACACCTGTCAGCTTTCAACCTGATGACTTGGAGCAGATCAACTCGGATGATTTGGAAAAGATGAATATTGATTGGTGCATGGCTATGCTGACTCTAAGGGCCAAAAGATTCATGAAGAGGAATGGGATGGATAGATTCAAGCAAGGAAAGACTCTGGGGTTTGACATCAAGAAGGTGAGATGCTACAACTGTGACCAGCTAGGTCATTTTGCTAGGAACTGCAAGGAGTCATCAACAAAGGAGCAGCATGAAAAGAAGAACTCCTTTGGAAAGCAAGCTGCAGTTTCTCCCAAATCCACTACAACTTCTAGCTCAACAGCTCTGGTCTGTCAAGTTGATGGACATTATCATTGGGGAGAACTTGAAGGAGAAGCAGCTGACAAGGCACTGATGGCAGACATTGAAGAGAAGGAGAAATGTGTCATGATTGAACCAACTAAGGATCTCACCGCCATACCAGCTGAGGTAATGTCTAGACTTTGCAGTGCTAAATCCTGTTTAAATGAGATTCAGAAATATAGATTCATCAACCAGGCTTTGGTCGATGAACGAGATCATATAAAGGTGATGTATGATTCTGTGGCTAAAATGAGAAACTTTACTTAAAGAAAATTCGTGATATTTCTAGAGAAAACCGATCTTTGATTGTACAAGTCACTACACAAAAGAATAATAATCAAATTTTAACTGAAAAGACTTCAAAAGGCTGAAAAGGTAAATTTTCAAGTTGAACACATGGGTATGGATCAGAAAATTCTTTTTGGAATCATTGACAACCAAATTCATAAAAAAGTCACAGAAGGCATTGGGTATAACTCTCACCCTCTTCCTTATTCCAAGTCTGGTAGATTTGCTGATATTCCAGTTCCTCATGTTCCCACACCTTTTGTTTGCAATTTATCTGCTGACGATTATATCCAAACTTCAGATTCTGACAGTTTTGCTTCCTATGCAGAGTCAGATTGTGTAGGTTCCGAAGATGATTGTGATGAGAGTTCTAGTAAGAGAAATGTTTTAAATGAACTTGAGTCGGATGAATGTAATAATATGTCCGTGTCAAAACCAGATATTTGTGAACATATTGAAATTTTGTATTTTGGTTCTGTGCCTTCTGAGCATGACAGTTTGAGAAATGCTATTTCTAAGTTTAAGAATGCTTTGCCTTTTGTTCCTAAATCTGTAAATGCTATGAGTTGTATTGCAAATTTTAAAAGTGCAGGAGTTGTTGTGACTGACATTCCACAAGAAACAATGAGCAATCTGGAATTTTTCAGATTAAAGGAAGATCAAAGTCTTCAACAAAGAAATACTAAAGAAAAAGTTGCCTCTAGTTCTAATGTCTCAACATCACAATCATCTTCATCATCATGTGATGACAATTATCAGGCTAAGCCAACATGTGATTGTAGGTCCACATGACTCATCTCAGATCTATCTCGTGACAGGACGTCTCGTTAACACGGAGTGCGGAATCCTACCGTATTAACGTTCGTATACTATTCGACAATAGAAACAGCAGGTAAATAAACTTTCTCTTTTATATCACCAAACAGAGTTTACAGAATACTTGACAGTTCAATCTACGAGTTCTAAACAGACTCTGCAAACTCTATATTTATAGACACATGTTCTGCAATAGGCTTACTTAACAAGTTCACTTCAAAGATGCTTAGGCGAACTTAACAAGTTCGCCTCTAATAGACTATGCGAACTTATCAAGTTCGCATCTAGCAGAACTTGTACTTATACTTAGACAAATCTAAACAATTACATACAAAATATAAAGACAATAAGACCTAAACTATTACAAAGCTTTTGTCATACAATCTATGTCCTAACAGACTCCCCCTTGACAATAGCTTGATCTTCTGTCTTCAGTCTTTATGATGAGCTCTTCCATTTGTCTGGTAATCTGCTTCCTGCATGCACTCCATATCTCTGACATACCTCCAACACTCTTTTATACCGCAATCCTTGTTCTCTCCATTCATCAGTGAACATGATCTCATTCTTTCTTAACGTCCTCTGATCTTTCTTTGAGAAATTAATAAGATTCATTGCATCATAGAAACTAACAATGACCTTATTATCTTTATCATCAATCCTAGCTTCACCAGTATTCACATCTACATACCACCATTTCATATTCCCAAGAAAATCTTGTGGAATTTTCTTCAGTGGTATCTTCTATAAAGCACGTACTTGCTTGAACTTATACTTCCAAGTCACATTCTTAGTCTTTTGATCTACGATCTTCACTCTTTTTCCCTTTTGTGGTTTTAACATTTCATACTTCCCTTATCCACCTTCTCTCTTTATCAAATTGGCAATCACATCGTCTAATCCACACCTAGATCTATTAATCAATGGTTTCGTAGCTAGACCATTCATTTCACACCTTGGCAAGGTATTAAAATACTTGATCCTAGGCTTTAAATATTGAACACCATCAGATCTTTTAAGAGCAAAAAACTTAGTGTCATCATCATAAAACCAACTTATGATCTTTCCAATACACCTCTCTTTATTCACATATCTTTCTTTCTGAGCAGGTTGTATAGGTGACTTTGGTAGTACTTTCATCCAACTGTTAACAACTTCTCTCTACTGTTCTCTAGTCATACCTGTGTTTCTATACATCACAGGTTCTTCATTCAGCTTAGGAGACACATCATGAGTAGTATCAACATCAGAATCTATCTTGTATTGAGCAGTATCATCAGATGTAGTGATGTCTTAAACAGATTCCATAGAATCTGTTACTTCATCATAAGTAAACTCAGGAATAACATCATCTTGGATGAAGTTATATGGAACATTCAGACCATCACTTCCTTCATATGTAACCTTAGATTTACTCTTTTCTATTTCAATCTCTACAATCTCTCCTTCTTCAACTTCGTTATCCAACACATCTTCTTCATCATCATCAAATAACTCGTGTAATTTCTCAGCTTCTTCTTCTTCATAATCTTGAAAGAATTCCAATAACAATATTTCTTCATTCACTCCAGAATCATGCTTGGTTCCTTCAATAGTATGTGATGTCGACTCCCCCTGAGCTTTGGATATTGGATTCACGTCAGCGTATTAACGATCACCCTCAACATTACCACTAGGATCATTGTCATCATTATCTTTTCGTTGAATTGATTCAGATTAACACATATCATGTATCCTTAACTCCCCCTGAGCGTCAAGACACTCAACAAGTTTAGACACCAATAACTGCATGTCAGCAATCTGTGTAGCTTGAGCTTGAAGGACCAACTGTCTCTGAGAATCAATAGACACAAGAGTATCTACTTGAGTCTAAAAAGCTAGCACCTGTGATTCAAGAAATGTAATTCTTTCAGAATCAGACATCTTTGAAGAACCAGCTTCAGATTTGTGTGGAACATATGGAGAAATCACTGGAGATGTATGTTTAGAAGCAGGAGGTGTAATCAACAAGGAAGCGACAAAGTTAGCATCCTCAACACCTTGAGATGAATGATTAGCAGCAATAGAAGTAGACATAAGCTTCTGAGCTTTAGGAACTGGAATAGCATCACTATCCGAGTAAGAACTTTCATCTATTAAAGTTCCCTTGCCAAGAACTGATCCAGAAGGAGGATTCCGAACAGTCCTACGCCTCGGTTTTCTGGCTGAAGATTTAATACGTTTCCCCGCATTAGCCAATGGTAATGAAGCCAACCTTGCATAATGATCTGAGCTAAAATCTCTGGATGAATTAGTATTAGTAGCTTCAGAATCTGGTAAGATAGTATCACTGGAACTCGTATCTTCAACATTTCCTTCAGCTTCATGAATATGTGAGTTCACAGCTTCATGATCAAAATCATCCATATTCATACCCAAATCTTGATCATTATCATGAGCAATCTCTTCTTGAACTGGTACATTAACAGGAATTTGAACCTGTTCTTGTGGAATAGGAACTTGTTGTTGTTGTTAAGCAGGAACTTGTTGTTGTTGTTGTTGTTCAGGAACTTGTTGTTGAACTGGAACTTGTTGTACTTGAACTTGAATTGGTTGTTGAATTGGAACTTGATTCTGGACTTGGCCTTGTACTAACTCCTCAGGATGAAACCAATGATCATTAGGTGGCTCAACATAATCAGGATTGCTTATGTGACCAAACAAAGGAGTAGGAACAGGAATTAGAGCAGCATTTTGTTGTTTCACCTTAGTACAATCGGTAAAGATCCTTTTTGACATAGGAGTCAAAGTCAAACGGATTGGATGATGAGGTAAATCTGGAATTAAATTATTCAAAATCATTTGCACGAACCTAGGATACAAAAGGAACCCTTGACCTTCTAGACGATTTATTTGCATGACCAACTCACAGTAGAAGTATAAAGCAAAGTTAAACCATTTGTTGAGTGTCAAAGCAACCATAGCAGCTTGTAGTGCACTCTTCAACCCATCAGTACCAGCCTTTCTTGGAGACATACATTGTATGATGACGGGCATAAAATATCTCCATTCGCCAACTAAACCTCCTTTTCTTGCTTGTGTATCATTTGGTCTTCCTCTGTAACCCATCCGCTGAAAACACCCCATAATAAGTGTTCCAGGATATGACATAGGATCGTCCACAACACCTCCTAATGCCAATGCAGCACGAATAGTTTCCACTGAAATAGCAACCTCCGTATTATTTACTGTAGCACGAAGTACGTGAGGTTCAACATCCGTATCTTGATGGACGGTGTCCCAGAATTGTTGAATATACGGTAAACTTATATACGGATTAGCAGATAAAGCCACTTGCAATCTTGAACGATTTAGAAAATTGATAATTCCTTGAAAATTAACAGCTTCAGACATATTCGGATCCAATAACGCCACTTGATTATGTTTGTACTCAACACGACGAGCCATCTGTAAATGTAGAGGACAAAAATATATTAGTAAGCAAAACAAAAAAAAAATTTAACATAAAAAAATTTTCAACACAAAAAAAAAAATCACAAGTCCAAAACACTCCTGAGCCCTTAGGCGAACTTACTGAGTTCGCTTAGTGTTTCAAGAGGTGAACATAATAAGTTCGCCAAAACAAGTTCGCTTGAACAAGTTCGCCTGAACCTGTCTGTCGATACAAATTCCACACAGAATCACAAACATGTCTAAATCATGTATAAATTCTCAATTCAATCATAAAACTATCATTGATTAAGACTTACGACACAAGATTATGCTTCAATTTCAAGTGTTAATACAGAAAATTTGTTCAAATCTCAGAAAACGTGAAAATTTTCAAACCGAAGAACTCAGAGGTAAAAGTTTCAAATTCCAGAAGATTTATCGGATAAAATTCGTTGAGATTACCCTAGAATTACTCGCAATCAAAAACCGATCTAGAAACAAACACACAAAGTTCTAATCAGAAACCCTAGATCTGAAATCACAAGTTCGCTCTTATAAGTTTGCTCAAACAGTGAAGAAGATAAATGAATAAGTTCGCCTGAACAACATATTAATTCATAATTAAGTTCGCTTCATTAGGCGAACTTGTTAAGTTCTCTTAACAAGCCTCACGCGAACATATTAAGTTCATTTACTCAGAACGAGGCGAACATATTAAGTTCGCTCCAAACCTTTTCCTTTGACCAAAATTCTTCACTTTCAACATGACACATTCTTGTGAACTTCCATCTGTAGCAAGTATCTGATCCAATCCCGAAACATTTTAAAAATAAAATTTTCATGGAAGATAGAAACAAAATATTTTTGGATTTTATCTGTACAAACGAAATCACATATTTTTTGTTTTTATCTGAGCAAACGGAAAACACATATTTTTGGATGAACATCATGAGCAAGAAGATCATATCAGTATATGAGCAATTCATCACACAATTTATAATCAACTATGGGTAACCTATGATATGAAACAATCAAACTTATACTTATGTAACTCAATACTTTTTCAAATTTTATATAACTGTTGCAATCAATTTGAATAATACTTGAAATGATACGCGATAAATTTCAAAGTAAACAAGATCATGTCATGAACTGCTCAAATTTTCATTCCGAATTTGCAATACAAAGCATGAAAATTTTAAATTGTCAATATTATATGATTTGAAACTATAAGCATTTTTCTTCCAAATTCGTGTGAGTTAGTACCATTTAGATGAAAAACATCGTGTACCCCACATATATGCCAACAGAAATTAAATTTGCATTATGTTCAAGACATATACAGTTTATTGAAAGATTAGATCAATCTCCAAGATGAAATTATCTCTATTAGCACAAGTATAGAATAGCAGATCCCAAAGGATATAAGAATCAGAATGATTCAGAATCGAAAGATTCTAATGGATTGGCTATATAATGAGAATCAATAGATTCAGGTAGGAGGATCCAACTATTATCTGGATAAATTTCAATGAAATCAGAATAGATGATGTATCTAACTGATCCAAGGGTGAATATATGTTCTAACAGATGTTGTAAGAAACATATCTTAGTTCAACAACACCCTGCATGTTTTTCAGGGCATGTGCAGTGAACTGAAAAAGATTGTGCTAAAGATATATATCTGATAATGATCTTTTACACACACACTCAAGCATATAATGGATTCAAATCACAGATGTAATCATATCATATTTAATTTTCACACTAGTATTGGTTCAAAAACGCTTCTAGTCTATTGACAATTCAAGTTTCAAACTCATATTCAAATTAAAACATATTATCAAGATTAGAGCATTCAAAACACCATCATTTCTTATTTATGCAGACTTTGAAATTTAGATCAAATCAAAATACTTTAAACTTTCATATATCAAATGTCTACTAAGGTCATGTGTAATGAATAATTCACTGATGTACTATAATTTCTTCTATAACTTCAAATGATATCAATTTTATATTTTTCATTTTGTTTTGAATTTTTATAAATAACAATTTTTGACTGAAATGTAAAATGCAGAAATGTAATAAAACAATAAAAGAAATTGAAAACAAAATCTCCTATGAAAATTGTTTTGAAAAACTTTTATTCGGGATTGATCATACCGATCATTTTGATCAGAAATTCAAACCTTGTACGATTAAATGCCTTGGTAAAAAGATCAGCAAAATTATCATCTATATGTACCTTTACCAGCTCAATCAACTTCTTATCTGCACAATCACGAATAAAATAATATCTAATTTCAATGTGCTTTGTTTTACTATGCTTAACAGGATTATTTGTAATAGACATTGTAGCATTATTATCAATAAACATGAGGGTTCCTGTAAAATTCTAACCGTAGCCTCTTAATTGCTGTTGGATCCACAAGATCTGTGAACAACAACTTGCAGCAACAATGTATTCTGCTTCGCATGTTGAAATGGAGACCGTAGTTTGCTTTTTGCATTGCCAGGAAACTAGACGATTACCTAAGAATTGGCAACCACCTGTAGTAGATTTCCTATCCAAACAACGACCACCAAAATCAGAATCTGTGTAGGCATTGAATTCAAAGTTAGAACCATGAGGAAACCATAGTCCCAATCTTTGTTTTCCTTTTAGATAACGAAAGATTCTCTTTACTGCAATCAAATGAGACTCTTTTGGTTTTGCTTGGAAGCTGGAAAAAATACACACAGCGAACATTATATCTGGCCTTGAAGCAGTTAAGTACATGAGAGATCCAATCATTGCACGGTAGAGTCGACAATCAACTTCTTTTCCATCTGGGTCAGAATTCAATTTATGGTTGACCGGAATCGGAGTGTCATATGGGGTATAGTCCTCCATCTTGAATCGGCTCAAGATGTCCTTTACATACTTGGACTGATGAATAAAGAAACCATCCTCCTTCTGATTAACTTGAAGACCTAGGAAAAATGATAATTCTCCCATAGCTGACATCTCAAACTTTGATTTCATAATACTCTCAAACTCTTTGCATAACCCTTCATTTGTAGAGCCAAAAATAATATCATCTACATATATCTGTACCAGTAGGTATTCTCCCCCTGCTTTCTTAATGAATAAAGTCGAGTCAATATGTCCACGAACAAAATCATTCTTCATAAGATGTGTAGACAATGTTTCATACCACGCTCGAGGAGCTTGATGAAGACCATAGAGAGCTTTATCAAGCTTGAAAACTTTGGATGGATTAATTGGATCTTCAAACCCCGGTAGCTGACACACATAAACTTCCTCCTTGACTTTACCATATAAGAAAGCACTTTTTACATCTAATTGAAACACCTTAAACCCTTTATATGAAGCAAAAGCAAGAAACAACCTTATAGCTTCAAGCCTAGCAACAGGCGCATAAACCTCGGTGTAATTAATTCCCTCTTGTTTATTGAAACCTTGTACAACTAATCTTGCCTTATTTCTCACCACAACACCTCGATCGTCTTTCTTGCATTTAAACACCCATTTTGTACCAATTGGATACACACCCTTTGGAAGATCTAGAAGATTCCAAACTTTATGTTTGTCAAACTGAGCAAGTTCTTCCTGCATGGCCTCTATCCAATTGTTATCACTTAACGCCAATTCGACATTCTTTGGTTCGACCTGAGAAATAAAACAGGAATGTGAGCATACATCAAAAACACCAGTCTCTTTAAAACCTGTATACAAGCAAGTGTTGTCAAGAGTAGAACGCGTTTGTACTCCATCACGCAAATCCCCAATGATATTTGAAATTGGATGAGCCTTGAGTTCCTTGATTGATGCAACCTCAGGAACTGGCAACACATCAACTTGAGTTGTATCAGATTGATAAGACATATCTTGATTAACTGGTATCTCCAAGTCTAGATTTGTAGGAATCTCCCCTGATCATGTGACAAATTAGAAGGTTCATCAACTATCAACGTATCAGTAGAAGAATCTTGGAAAATAAAATTTTCCTCTTCACTATCAGCCTCTTGTGTTCCCAAACAAGAAGCAACATTAGGATCTGGAGAAGATGTAGAAGGAACAGATGAATGTGGAACAACAGTCGGTAGAAAACCACTATTCTGTACATCTTGACATGGGTCATATAAAACAGCAGCTTCCGCAGGAGAAATATCAGAAGGTAAATGAAAAGACTTGAATAAATTCTCATAATCAAAAGCCCAGTCTGGTCCAATCGCCATTTGAGGTAAAGACCGATTAGAACAGTCAATATGAAACCATTCTTCAACCTGGCGAGTCTCTTTGTTATAAACCCTCTTGGTAGTAGAATTAGCAACATACCCCAGAAAGATCCCTTCAATTGCCTTAGCACTGAATTTGATTAGGACATCGCGAACTTTCAAAAGGGTGCATGGATTACCAAAAGGTAGTAAATAATTCAGATTCGGCTTACGATTATTAAGTAACTCATAGCATGTCTTGTTGTGTCGCTTAACGGTCAAGACTAGGTTCAAAACATGACACGTCATATTCATTGCCTCAGCCCAAAAAGTTAATGGAAGCTTAGAATCAGCAAGCATCGTACGTGCAGTTTCAACTAAAGTCCTGTTCTTTCGTTCAGCAACACCATTTTGTTGAGGTATATAAGGCGCACTGAATTCATGATGAATTCCCTTTTGAAGACAGAATAACCCCATTTTGCTATTCTTAAATTCACTACCATTGTCACTCCTAATTCTTCTGACTTTCTGTCTGAACAAATTCTCTAAAACCACGATTAAGAATTGTACCAACTCTGTGGTTTCGGATTTAGAAGCAAGGAACTTAACCCATGAAAATCTAGAGGAATCATCTGTTACCACCAGACAGTAAGATTTACCACCAATGCTCCTGATACTAATCGGTCCAAACAAAACGATATGCAGTAGCTCCAAAGGAGTTACAATAGAATTCTTTGTCTTAGATTTATGGGACTTGTTGTGTTGTTTCCCCTTCTTGCAAGGAATACAGTTACCAGGAACTGAAAATTGCATTTTCGGAACACCAAAAACCAGATCATTCTTCACAAGATAATTCATTTTCCGATAATTGATGTGAGCAAGTTTCCTGTGCCACAAATTAGAATCTGACTCAGACGCCTTGGAGAGTAGACCTGTAGGAATTGAATCCGTAGTAGTAGCAACACTCATGTCTAGGACATATGTGTGATTTCTCCTTGGAGCCTTCATTAGAATCCATTCGTTAGGAATCACAAAGCCCGGTTTCAAGATATAACACTCAGAATCATTGAAATGAAATTAAAATTTCTTGTCACACACTTGAGATACACTTAAAAGATTATGTTCAAGTTGCTCCACATAGTTCACTTTCTCAAATTTGACTTTTTCATTCTTTAAAGTACCCTGACCAGTTATGTACCCGCCTTTATTTCCAGCAAAAGCGACATAACCACCATCAATATTAATCACATCTTCCAATAAACGAATATTCTCTGTCATTTGTCGAGAACAACCACTATCCACATACCACGTATTGTTGATAGTCCTCCTTGGTCCCTACATAAACAAAGAAGATCAGTTAGAAATTGGAACCCAAGCCATTGTGGTCTTAGGTCGTCCAGATGCATCAAAATAAACAACTTCAAGCAATTCACAATCGACATTGTCATCAACCTTTGGAATATAAGATTTACAATTAGACTCTCTCAAAGAAGACATAGTATGATTTGTTGGAAAAACATTTTTAGATTTATGATTATCAGATTCAGGTATTTCCAAAAAAACTTTAGTTTTCTGTTACGTCTTCTTCGTTGTGGTCTAGAAAGTTTGACCTCGGGTTGAGACTTTTTTGGAATTTCAACATGTGAAATCTCAAACTTCTTTTGAAAAACAACGGGTTTAAAAGTACACTTATCATGTTGCTTAAATCCCGAAGATTTAGCAAATGATTGACAAGGCATATTCTTTTCAACACTACACGTAGGCTTTTCCCCAGTTTGTCTTTTCAGAATCGTCACTACTTGTTTTTGTAAGGGATCACTCTTTAATTTGCCTTGATTCTTATAAGGACAGTGAATCAGAATATGACCATCCTCATTACAATGAAAACAAACTCTTCTATCTTGATGATTTCTGATATAAGGAGTTTTTCTTGAATTTGATGACCCGTCTGATGAACAAGCTTCAGAAGATTTTCTGAACAATTGACTGACTTCTTTGGAACAAAAACTTGTTTAGTCACCATCGATGAATTCTTCTTCTGATAACCAGCAGCAATAAAACCACTTCATTGTAACATTTTGGAAAGTTTAGGTTGAACAACTTTCACCTCACTCGGTTCTGTTAAAATGCATCTATCACGTGTAACATTATTCACTACCTTCGGTTCATCAATTTGCACTTCATTTGGAATGCCTTCAACCTTATTATCATCAAAAACCTCATCCTCAGAATAAGAATCATAGATCATATCTTCACCAGTTACTGGATTCACCTTCAACACTGTCTTTGGATCAATTTCCTCTTCATGAATAATTTCTAGTTCAACCACATAATTTGCATTGAATGGTGGAGGAACAAATCCAGTTCCAGCAACCCTCTTAGTAGGATCAGCATTAGCATTAAAGTAATCCAATACTACAGATGAATTTTCAAAGTTTTCCAGCTTTCTATGTAATTTGATCACCTCAGATTCTTTATCAGAAATTTCTTTTTTCTTCTGAGCGATAATTTCATTTCGCTTCTCAATCTCAGCATAAGCCATATCCAGATGATATGCTTGTTCCTTATATTTGAATCCCAAAGTGTTCAAATCTCTTTTCAAAGACTCAATTCTATCTATACACAATTTATCATTATCTTTCAATTTTTGATTAACTGAATGCATCGATTTCATATCACAATTAAATTTGTGTTATCATCCATTACTTTTTGCATTTGATCTTTTATACTTATGCAGTTTGAGCAATAAATGTGACAGACATAATCTTTTACCTTTGAAGGATCTGACATATCTGCCATGAAAACTTTTGCAATAGGGATATTTTCAGAATCAGCACCATCAGAAGAATTTTGAGTTAAAACAATATCATCTTCAGATACACCAGATGCAATCTTAGTCTCACCATTTTGTAATTGATCACTTTCTTCATCAGCACTTGGCAAACTCTCACCATCACTTGAGCTATCATCATCAGTTGACTCTTCAGATTTTGTAGAATGAATCTCAGCTACAAACGCTTGACTTACCGAACCAACCAAATCTTCAAGATGAATACCCTAGTCATAATTTTCATCATTCTGAGCAACCAAAGCAGATGATGCAGATGCATGATTAGAATTTCCAGATCCAGAAGAACCATGTGACTGATTACGATTGTTCTGAAAGTTATTAGGCTTCTTCTGAGAATCAAATTCAACCTTCGGTTTCACACATTCTTTGGCAAAATAACCATACTCTTGACAATTATAGCAATAAACTTTGGTTTTATCAAATCCCATACGTGAACGACTGTTAGACCCAATATACTTTCTTCCAGTTTTCTTCAAAAAATCCTTTGCTTGTCGCATCAGCATAGCCATGTTCCATTGAATGTTCATCTCTTCTAGATCAACAGGATCAATCTGGCTGAAATCTTCTTCAATAACTTCTGGATCATGAATCTTTCCTCCAATAAAATTTTCATAAGAAGCCATAAAGGAAGAAAACATAGCTAAATAATCATCAGCAACTCTTTGATTCATATTATGTGTTCCAGACGATGAAGAAGTTCTATTTGCAGAGAAACCTAAATGACTTGAAACCCAGAACAATGATCATGAGAAACAACTTGAGTATCAACAGAAAAGAACGCAACCCCTGCACCATTTTTGCCAGAAGACTTAGCAAAATACATTGAAGGATCATGAATATGCTCCATATTGGTTTCCTTCTTCTTCATATTCAAATCATGTGATTGAATCTTGCCAAGAACCTCTTTAAGAGACATAGTTTTATACTTGACATTCTCTTTGATCAAAACCGTATACACATCAAATTTAGATGATAATGCCTCCAAAAACTTATCATTTATCTCTTCAGTCTCATAAACCACTGAAGCACTTGGCAACTCACTCATCAAATGATAGAATCTCGTTGCAAGATCATCTAAAGATTCATTTTGAAAGTGCTTGAATACTAAGAACTACTTCTTAAGTAATTCTTTTCGGCTTTTCTTAATATCCAAACTACCTTCACACCTCTTTTGCAATGTTTCCCATAATTGTTGAGAAGTTCTGAATTGTTTAAAGCTGTGATAAATTTCTTTAGGAAGAGACATTGAGATACTGGCCATTGCCTTCTTTTCTCTATCAAACAATAATTTTTCTTCTGTGGTTAACGCAGATATTGATTTTGGAACATCATCCTTTCCCATCCAAGTATATGTCGGATGCGTATAACCTTCCAAGACTGGAATCCATAAACTTGTATCAGTAAAAGATACGAACTAATCAAACCGATCTTTCCAGTTGGAATAATCTGCAACACTTAACAATTTGGGCGGTTTCTGAGATGTACCAATATCATTGTCGTAATTTAACATATTCGTCACTTGCACCATATTTTCCATTTTCAGAAAACATTTCCAAGTGTTGAACACAAACTCCCCTTAGGCGAAGATAATAAGTTCGCTTTAGCCACACAAGCGAATTTGAATATCAAGCGAACTTGACAAGTTCGCTTACCCAAGAAATCCAATAAGTTCTCTTACTGATAAGTTCGCCTACTAAGTTCGCTTAAACTGAGAGAAGCGAACTTAATAAGTTCGCTTGCTAAGTTCGCATGCAACAACTTTCAGTAAGTTCGCCTACAACAGCTGAAACTAACTCAGCACGAACTTTAACTCAAACACGAACAAACAGCACCAAAAATCATCATTTCTCACAGATTAGAAGGAATTTGAAGAAATTGAACCGTAGGATTTAGTATTTCATGAATTAGAACACTTTTATCGGATTAATTTCACCAAAATCAATGAATTTTGCTGTAAAATCAGCTTCAAGAACTTGAAAACTCCATGGATACAAAAATGCTCAATTTCTTATCAAATTGTACACAAAAACGTCTCTAATAACCAAGAATCAAACGCAAATCAAGAGCAAAAGCTCTGATACCACTTGTAGGTCCACATGACTCATCTCAGATCGATCTCGTGACAGGACGTCTCCTTAACATGGAGTGCGGAATCCTACCGTATTAACGTTCGTATACTATTCGACAATAGAAACAACAGGTAAATAATTTTTCTCTTTTATATCACCAAACAGAGTTTACAGAATACTTGATAGTTCAATCTATGCATTCTAAACAGACTCTGCAAACTCTATATTTATAGACACATGTTCTGCAATAGGCGAACTTAATAAGTTCGCTTCAAAGATGCTAAGTTCGCCTCTAAGTTCGCCTCTAGCAGAACTTGTACTTATACTTAGACAAATCTAAACAATTACATACAAAACATAAAGACAATAAGACCTAAACTATTACAAAGCTTTTGTCATACAATTTATGTCCTAACAGTGATAAAGTTTGTTTTAGTTGTGGGGAATCCAATCATGTTTTCAAGACATGTAAATTGTCTACATATCATTTCAAAGAAGAAAACGTACCATATGTTATTCAAAATTCAGTTGATTGTGTTTCAAATGTTTTCTCTAAATCACAACATAGTAGAACTTTGCGACATAAAAGGATTAAAAATGCTAAAAATTGGTCGAAAAGGATTCAGAAAATTAAGAATAATGATCTTTTTGATAATATCTTAAAGGAGGATTCTGACTATGATTTCCGAAATGCATCTTGTAAAATTAAGAAGTTCCAAGTTAGCAATGGTGTGGGTACAAATGTCTAAATAATTCACTTTGTGTAGGGACAATTGAGGAGGACTGGAAATAATATCTGGCATGTTGACAGTGGTTGCTCAAGACATATGACTGGTCATTTTTCTTTATTGCAAGATTATCATCCGATAGACGGAGATTTTGTCGCCTTTGCAGGCAATCCAAGAGGAGGAAAGATTGATGGTCAAGGAACTGTGTCTAACAGTGTAAATAGCTTGGAGAATGTCAATTTCGTCCCACAGCTGAAGTACAATCTGATGAATGTGTCCCAGATTTGTGATAAAGACTTTTCTGCCCTCTTCAACTCAAAGGAATGTTTGATTTTAAAGCATGTGGTGGTTATTCATGAAGATCTAATCTTCATGCGTGCTCCTCGAAGATTCAATACTTAAAGTCTGGATATGAATAATCCTTCAGGAATCGAATCATGCTTCCTCTCTAAAGCTTCAGAAGATGAGTCCTTTCTTTGGCACAATCGATTAGGACATGTGAATTTCAAGACAATGAACCGCCTTGTTCAAGGAAACCTTGTCACCAGTTTACCTTTGAAAGATTTCTCACCCATAGAACATTGTCACTCTTGTTCAAAGGGCAAGCAACACAAACCATCTCACAAACCCAAAACCACTAATTCCATTGACTCTCCTCTTCAATTGCTTCACATGGATCTTTTCGGTCCTGTGAGTGTCATGAGTCATGGAAGGAAATCTTACTGTTTGGTGGTAACCGATTATTTCTCTCGGTTTACTTGGGTATTCTTCCTTGCAAAGAAAGATGAGACGCAAGAGATTCTGAAGATTCATCTGTTACAAATCGAGAACTTGTTCAATCTAAGTGTGAAGACTATTCGAAGTGATCATGGCACAGAGTTCAAGAATGCCACTCTAGATTCTTTCTGTGAAAGTAAGGGTATCTCTTGGCAATTCAGTGCACCTCGTACTCCTAAAAAAAACGGTGTAGTTAGACGAAGAAATCGTACGTTGATAAAAGCAACAAGAACTATGATCGTTGATTCAAAGTTTCCCGTCACATTCTGGGACGAGGAAGTTAATACAACATGTTTTGTGCAGAATCGTGTTCTCATCACCAAAAGCTGAAACAAGACTCCTTATGAAATTATGTACAAGCGTAAGCATGTTATTGATTTCTTCAAGAAATTTGGGTGTCTTTGCATAATGCTGAATACTTCTGATCAGCTGAAGAAGTTTGAAGCCAAAGCGGATGTGTGCTACTTCGTGGGCTATTCCTCTAACCAAAGAGCTTTTCGTGTTTACAAAAAGAGACGAAGAATTGTGATAGAGTCCATTGACATCAACTGGCATGAAAGCAATCATACGGATGCTGGGGACGGTCCTGATTAGCTTTTTTAATGTCGATTCTTTGTTTAAATCATTCAATCTTCCTAATTTCACTAACATATCTGTCTCAGCTAATCCTCTTACGTATGTGAATATCCTTGGTACCTCTTCTGCTTCTGCCTCAAGCTCCTCTTCATCACCCACTCCGATTCTTCGAACTCTATAGCAACAAGTGAAACTGTTGAGGAAGAAACTCCTCTAATAGTGGATGTTGCTCCACAATCATCTGCTGCAGACCCTATTGTTGATGAAGTTGACCTTTCTGACAATAACATTACCAATCTGGATGAACAATTGGAAGAGGATGAGATTCCACAGTTGAGAATTCACAAGTATCATCCTACAGACAACATCATTGGTCCACTCTGTGTGGGAGTCCGAACTCGTAGTGCCACCGAAGCAATGAATGACGGTCTCTTCTCTTGCTTCATATCTCAAATCGAGCCTAAGAATATCAAAGCTACATTGCTTGAGAACAGTTGGGTGGAGGCTATGCAAGAAGAATTGCAGCAGTTCAACAAGTTACATGTGTGGAATCTGGTGGATCTTCCAAAAAACAAAGTCCCAATCGGCACTCGTTGGGTATTTCGTAACAAAAAAGACGAAGGTGGAATTGTGATTCGAAACAAAGCAAGCTTGGTGGTTCAGGGGTTTTATCAAGAAGAAGGAATTAATTTTGAGGATGTCTTTGCACCAGTGGCTCGCTTGGATGCCATCAGAATGTTTCTCGCATACGCAGCCTATATGGATTTCACAGTTCATCAGATGGATGTCAAAAGCGCATTTTTGTATGGAAAAGTTCAAGAGGAAGTCTATGTCAAGCAGCAACCGGGTTTCATTGATCGAAGCTATCCTGACAAAGTTTACAAACTTGACAAGGCACTGTACGGTCTTCATCAAGCACCTCATGCGTGGTATGAGACGTTATCTAAGCATCTGCTAGATAATGGTTCACACGAGGAGCAATTGACCAAAATTTGTTCAAACGAAAGGATGGTGTGGATACCATTTTAGTGAAAATCTATGTTGATGATATCATTTTCGGATCCACAAATCCTCGGTTATGTAAAGAGTTCGAGGAAGTGATGCGATCTAAGTTTGAAATGAGCTCTATGGGGGTAATGAAGTTCTTTCTTGGGTTGCAAGTAGATCAGTCTGAGTCGGGAATTCTTATCCATCAAGAGAAGTATGTAAAAGAAATTCTGACCAAGTTCAAAATGATTGAGTCTCATCCTTACAATACTCCTATGGAAGTTCGACATTTTCTGTCTCCTGATTTGGAAGGTGAAAGCGTTGATCAGTACCTTTATCGCTCAATGATAGGATCTCTTCTGTATCTCACTGCTAGCAGACCAGACATCATGTTCGTAGTGTGCTCGTGTGCACCTTTTCAGGCTAATCCTAAACTCTCTTATTTAATTGCTATCAAACGTATTTTAAGATATTTGAAGTACAAGCCGAAGCTTGGGCTTTGGTATCCCAAAAATAACTTGTTTGATCTTTTGGCATACTCAGATTCAGACTACAGGGGATGTAACTTAGACCGAAAGTCCACTTCTAGAGGTTGTCAGTTCCTTGGCAACCGCCTCGTCTCCTGGCAATGTAAGAAACAAACCACCGTTTCCCAATCCATAGCCGAAGCCGAATACATTTCCACAACCCTTTGTTGTTCCCAAGTAAGGTGGATCCACCATCAAATGCTTGATTATGGGATCACCTTCCATGAAACTCCCATCCTATGTGATAACACCGTTGTTCCCCAAATCACCAAAAATCCCGTTAAGCATTCTAAAACCAAACACATTGAGATCAAACACCATTTCATCCGTGATTATGTCGAAAAGAAACAAATCAAAATCATTGAAGTCAAAACCGACAAGCAAACCGCCGACATCTTTACAAAAGCATTTGATTCTGCCAGATTTGAGAAATTGGTGGAGATGCTCGGCATAATCAACTTTCAATAACCCCTGTGCATATTATTTTTTTTTAAACTTGTTAATCGGGAAGATTTCCAAAAAGATTTTACCTTTTCTGTATAGTTGTTTTCTTTAATTACTTTTGAAAGCAAAACTTTTGGGGGAGAAATTGGAATTTACAGTTTGAAAGAAAAAAATTTACTTTGTATAGTCAAAAAGGAAAGAAAATATTTGATTTGTTTATTGTTTGCTTAAGAAAAAATCAATGTGAGTATCATTTTTTTGTTTCAGGAAAATCAGATCCGACCTTGTGATAAATGATAGAGTCTGATCACACTTCTTGAACATGGAATAGACCATAAGCGATGGTGCTTACTGAGGAATAGCGGGTAGGCCCGACATACGGTTATAACTCTTTAGTAGTATGGAAATCTAATTCTCTTTCCTACACGTGTGTTTGAACCCATTTTTGAAACATCTAACTCATTTTATAAGCTAAGAAAACTGATTCAATCAGATATAGGCTTACATGTTGGATTCTGATTCATGCGCCAGGTGACCGTCAAAGAAACCTGTAAGAGATGATAAGATGAATACGGGTATTTCTTGAGGATTGATAGGCTCTCAAAACCATTTTATTTCAAAATATGGGATACACCGTGTTTCGTACTCAAATGGTACCTCTTAATCATATGAAGACATTGTACAAGCAAATGTTTGGGTTTATCTTGCACAAATATCGGCTATCTTCAGGGATTCACAGTAGCTGAGTGCAATATGAAGTGTTTCAAGGGTTTGACTAGACATGATCTCACGTTGGATCTTTTCCAAGGCTAAGTGTTTATATTTTTTTACTGTTTCACTTTTACTTTTTCTTTATAAATTTCTTAAACTTCCTTATTAGCTTGTTTAAATTGTGTACATATGAGTGTTTTTTCTTTTGTTTATGTTCAAGTATCTCCTGGTCACCCGAAACTTCATTTTATCAAAACTACTCAAACCGCCTAAAACTACCATCCACCCGAAACTACTGTGCTCTATCGAAACTAATAGTTTCGACAGGGGCATTTTAGTCTTTTGTCAAGCTCAAATTTAATGTCTTCATAATCAGATTATTCTTCATGCTTCGTTCACTCTCACTCTCCCGAAACCATTTTCACCTTCATTTTCACACACAAAAGCGCGATTCTTCGGTCTAAGATTGCGAAATCAGTCTCCCTTGTCTGATTCCACCGTCGTCGTCTTCATCAGGTTTGATTACTCAATATTGTCTGCTACTGTTTTATATGGCGATGGCTAGGGTTACAGTTTTTACCCTTGTTGCGACTGAAATAGCGTGTTTTGGGTCGTTTCTTGATTAGATCTTGTTTTTGAATTTCTCATTGCTAATATCTCACCATTCTATAGTGTATTTTTGCATATTTTCTCAAATATTTTGGTAAGATGGAGTTTCAACATCTCAGGTGACCTTGTCTTTTTATTTCTTTTCATTTTTGGTTTTTCTGAATATAGCTTTCACTTAGTCATCTTTGTTTGTTAACACTTGTGTTTCTGTTCAGATTTCTGTAATCGAAACTAGTTGTTTCGATTAAAGGGTGTTTTGTCTTTAAAAAGGGTTTTCAGAATTTGAACAGGTTTTCCATCGAAACTAGTTGTTTCGATACCCTTTGGTGCCCGAAACTATGTAGTTTCGATATACCTTTTTACCTGAAACTAGGAATTTCGATCTGTCTTTTCTGAAATTTTTCTAAGTGTTGGACCGATGCATAAAATTCTCTTGTGTTGCTTCTATGCAGATATGGATCTCCTATTTGTCAAGAGGCACAATGTGTGTGCTGTGTTGCATACTACTGATCCCAAGAATACAGACTTTCTACCTGTGCTTGATTTCCTGGCCAACTCCAATGTCAGCTTTGCCCTAAGTCACAATCTGCATGTGTTTGAGACCACCATCAGGCAATTCTGGAGTACTGCAACAACAACAATTATTAACAATGTGGAGCATATCAGGGCCACAATCCATAATCAAGAAGTTCTCTTTTCTGAAGCAACTATCAGAAAGGTTCTACACTTTAATGACAGTCATGAGGCACCAGTGGAATTTCCAAGTTTCTATGTAAAAGAGTGTTTCAGAAGACTGGGGCATCCTAATGAATTCAAACATGGACAGATTGTCAAGAATTCCCTTCCCCCTTTATGGAGATATATAGTACATGTCTTCATACACTGCCTATCCATAAGGAAAGGTGGGTTTGACTCAACCAATGCCATGGTGGCATCTGTTATTCTTGGATTAATCAAGGGCAGGGATTACAATTTCTCTGGTTTGGTGTTTAAACAGTTGAAAGAAAACAATAATGGGGAAGTTAAAGAGAAATTTCTTGTTTATCCAAGGTTTCTTCAAATCATCATAAACCATCTTCACCCAGAGCTACAACAAGAAGGGAATGTATTTGTCTTTGACCATATGTCAGCTAAGACTTTAAGCTACATGAAGAGTACCAGCAAAAGGACCAACAGAGTAATTGCTGATGTTCCTATGTTTGGGCATATCTTAGGTGAAGAAGAGGAGTTTGTTCCTGATATAGACCCTGCATTGGCACAAGATCAAGAGGAAGAAGAAGAACAAGAACAAGACAATCAGGGTAACTAAGAAGCTGAACAGCCTATCTTGGAGGCTCATTTCATGGATCAACTGATAGAAAATCTTGAGCCTATTATTGAAGGTATATACGACACAAAATATGATGTCTCTGATTATTAGACTAACACTGAAGAACAAACTGAACCTCCTGCATCATCATCCAAAAGGCAAGCTGACTCAAGTTCAGACTATGAAAAAGAAGAACCCTTTGCAAAGAGAATCAAGACTGGGTTGGAACCATTGTCCTCCTCTTCTAAGTCACTATTTTCTATTCTAGAAAAACTAACACCAATTAAGTCACCTATCCATGTTTCTGCCACCCCACAACCAACTCCTTAGCCAACATCACAACCCTCACCACATACCTCTCCTGTTCATGAATCATCACCCTCTGTTCCCCGGGTGAAAACCCTAAGTCTGGAGGTGAAAAGGTTACAAGACAAAGTAACAGAACAAAATAAAGTGATAGAAGATTTGAAGTCCGAGTTGAAAGAAAGCAAAGAAAATGTGAAAGATCTTAATGTTGAAGTTGGAGGTTTCTATACCCAACTTGATGTTTAGCAAACTCAACTAGAAACCCAACAAAAGACAATCTCTCAGCAACAACAAGAGTTCAAGGCCTTATCTGATGCCGTTGAACAAATCAAGGCCTCTTTGACTAAGTCTTCTCAACAGGAAACACTTTCCACAGCTCAGGGGGAGACCACTTCTGCTGGTGGACCCTCTTGCCCTGCCCTTGTGTCTAATCCTCAATCTGCTCTAACTATCTTCACTGGCCAAGCTGCCAAGACAAAGGATGTTGTGGAAGTCAAGATAGAAGAAACATGTTATGATCTTCCATCTGTCAGTGAAAGGAGAGCATTAAGAGAAAAAAGACAGAGAAAAGATGCTGATATTGAACTTGTGGTATTAGATGAAAAAGAAATTAGATCAGATCATGAACTAGATGAGCTGCTAAAGCAAGTTGATTACTTTGGAACAATTGAAGATTATCCTAAAATTGTTACCTTAGAAGAAGATCAGAGAGACAAGCTCAAGTACTTTACTGAAGAAGGAAATGAATTTGATGCTCCCACAGTCTTTGAGCTAGAAGATCAAGACATCACAGTGACCTTTGTTGAGCTTGAAAACACTGCTGGGCCCACGGGCACATCTACAGAATCTCCAACAGCTACTCCATCACTAACTGTCACAGGATCCAATACTCCATCTGTCCAGTCCTCAGATCCTAGAAGGTCTTGGTTCAAAGACATACAAGCTTAGGAACCACCAAAGCACTATGAATGGTTCGCAGAATACCAAGAGCTGAAAAGGCCACCAGTCGGGTGGAAGTACGACAAGGAACGTTCACTTTTTATTGTTAGAAGATACAAAGGAGGAGTGGAGCACTTCAAGTCTCCTCAAAACTTCAGCTCCCTCCCAAAATATGATTTAAGAGCTCTTGCCAAGCTACCTCTACAAAATCCAGGAAATGTGGGCATTGCAAAAGACTTTGAGACCTTCTTGAAAAATTAGACCTTCAATGATTTTAGATCCATGACCACTGCTAAGCCAAGAAGAGTTATCTCAAAGACAAGAATCTATACTAGAACTCAAAGGCCTTGGGTAAGCCTTAGGTACAAGCCGACAGAAACTATAAAATCTATCATATTGCCATGATCTGTACCTCTGCAGCTTCAGAACTTTAGAAAATGGTTTTACAACCCTACCATTGGAAGTACAGTTATTGAGTGTGAAGGAATGGAGGATATCAACATTTTTGAGCCCATGGAGCTACTAAAATTTCAACCTGAGGATCTTTAAGTGTTATTCAACAACCATATTAAGATCTTTAGTGATGATGACGAAGCTGATGCCAAGGCATATCAAAGGGTGGTGACTCTCAATGCAAAACCTCACTTTCAGCAACCAAGTCAAGGGACAACTGGTTGAGAAGACTTGAAGACATTGATGCAGCAGCTTAGGGGGAGATTGTAGAGTCTAATTATTTTATAAGTTGTTTTCATCAATGTATATCTTTTTGAACTTTGATTAGTTAGTTTATTTACTTGTATTTTCAGTTTCATGTAATTTACTGCTTTTATTAGTTTAAGTTTGGGCCATCGAAACTCTCTAGTTTCGATTGAGTTATGTTCAATCGAAACTAGTAGTTTCGATAGATAGTATAGTTTCGATAGGCTTTTCACACATGTAAATTCTTCAGCGAAACTTGTAGTTTCAGTAAGCATAGTTTCGATGCCTGTTAACTTCCTATAAATAGCCTAGTTTGAGAATTTCTAGGGTGTGGATAGCGGCTGTAACCCTGAATTTCTCTCTATCACATTTTTATTGAATCAATACACATTTGGAGCTATTTCATATGTTGTTCTTGCAATTTCACATCATTATTGTGTTGATTCTTGTGTGGTTTGCCTGTTTATCTTCACCAATTCTGTTTCTACCCTCTGTTTCACCAACATACACACAAATTCCGCCTGTGTGTGTGTAATCGATCTGTTGAGTGATTTCCGATTGAAATATGGACCTACACATAACCTGTTGAGTGTTTCTCAAATGTGCGACAAGGAGTACTCGGTTATGTTTGACAAGTCTGAATGCTTGGTTCTCAAGCCAGGTTTTGTGGTTCCGAAAGATTGGATTCTGATGCGAGCGCCAAGAACAAACGACACCTATCAGATCGATATGAGCGTGGCTACAACCACCTCATCAGTTGCTACCTGTTTACTTACCAAAGCGACAGAACTTAACTCAATCTTGTGGCATAGGAAACTCGAACATATTTCTTAACCTTAAAATGAATCATCTTGTCCGAATTGGTTTGTTAACCTGGATTCCTAAGTTATGATTTGTCATTGCAGATGACTGTATGCCTTGTAAAAAGGGCAAACAACAACGAAAATCTCACAAGCCCAAGACCCAAAACTCTATTGATACCCCTTTGGAGCTCCTACATATGGATTTGTTCGGGCCCATAAGTATCAGGAGTATTGGAGGTAAGTCATACTGTCTGGTTGTAACTGATGACTTCTCATTATTGAATCTTCTTCTGGTACACATAATGTAGGGGAGTTGAGCACTAACCTTGAATCAGATATCCGTGAACCTCATGTACCAGAGACATGAGTTCATAGGAATCATCCAATCGATAACATCATTGGTGATCCTGATGCCGATGTTCAAACTCGTCACAGAACCGTTGCTAAAAACACAAATCTCTATGCTGAAATACTTGACACGGGTATCATGGAAACATGTTTATGTGCTGCATTCGTATCCCAATTAGAGCCTAAGAATGTGAAGGAGGCTCTCGCTGACAACTGCTGGATAGAGGCTATGCAAGATGAGTAGTCTCAGTTCCAAAAGTTACATGTGTGGGATCTAGTTGACCTGCCTAGAGGTGTACATCCAATAGGTATCAGATCGGTGTTCAAGTGTAAAACAGATGATCGACACGTTATGGTGAAAAATAAGGCAACATTGGTTGTTCAAGGGTTTTATCAGCAAGAGGGCCTGGATTACACTGAGGTGTATGCCCCGGTTGCTAGACTTGAAGCTATCCGACTATTTCTGGCTTATACAGCTTCAAGGTCTATCAACTAAACGTGAAGAGTGCTTTCCTATATGGAAAGGTACATGAAGAAGTCTATGTCACTCAACCACCTAGTTTTGAAGACCCACTTAATCCTCATAATGTATATAAGCTTGACAAAGAACTTTATGGTCTTCATCGAGCACCAAGGGCGTCGTATGAGACTCGTTCAAAGCATTTACTGTCCAATGGTTTCGACCGAGGGCAAATTGACTCGAGTCTTTTCATAAGGGAATAGGAGGTGATATTCTACTTGTGCAAGTGTACGTCGATGACATTATCTTTGGGTCTACAAATGAAGAGATGTGTAGGGAATTCGAGAAGGTGATGAAGTCCAAGTTTGAAATGAGCAACATGGGTGAACTGTCATTTTTTCTAGGTCTGCAAGTCAGTCAGAGGGAGGATGGCGTTTATCTACATCAGACTAAGTATGTGTAAGACATTTAGTCCAAATACAAAGTAAATGACTGATCTACTTATGGCACACTAATCCCAGTTTATCACGGTCTACATCCAGACAAAGATGGAAAGGATGTGAATTGTAAATTGTACCGTGGGATGATCGGATCTCTTATGTATCTCACAACTTTAAGGCCTGACATTATGTTTGCAGTCTGCTTGTGCTCGAGGTTTCAGTCACAACCGAAGGAATCTTATTTGATAGTTGTAAAGAGGATCTTCAGATACCTGAAAGGGAAACCCCGATTGGGTCTTTGGTACTCAAAGAAGTGATCTTTTGATTTCAAAGCATATACTGATTCTGATAGAAAGTCAACCTCAGGTGGATGTCAGTTCTTGGGAGACAGGCTGGTCTCCTGTCAGTGTAAGAAGCAGTCAACAGTTTCTGTATCAACATGTGAAGCAGAGGACATTGCTGCCGCTAGCTTGCTGTTCTTAGATATTATAGATTCAAAAACAATTGACAGACTACGGATTGAACTACACTGGAACTCCATTGTTCATTGACAACAATGCCACCATGTCCCTCACGAAAAACCCGGTGAAACATTCCAAAACGAAACATATTGAAATTCGTCACCACTTCATCCGTGAATGTGCTGAAAAGCACTTGGTTGAACTTGTGAAAGTTCACACGGATGATAATTTTGCCAACCTTTACACCAAGGCCTTTGATCGTACCCATTTTGAATATCTTGTCCACATGATAGGAATGTTCAATCCTGAATGAGAAAACTTTTTCAAATCAAAACATTTCATGGAAGTTAAACTTTATTTCTTTTAATCTTTTCTGTATAGTTCGTTTTTCTTTGATATATTTTCAGAAAAATCCAAACAAAATAGAAATTCAAGAAAAATTTCAAAAGTCATTTGAGGATAAGAGGAAATGATAGTACATCAGTAATTGATCTAAACGTCTTAGACTGCACGTATGGGAAATGATTGCGTCATGATTACTTGAGCCTTAGATTTAATTATCTTGTTTTAATTTGAATATTTGCAAGTAATTTGAATTGTCAGTAGGCTATAAGCATTTTTAGATCATTAGTAGTGTGAAAACTAAAGTCAAATTACTACAACTGTGATTTGATCCCACGTTTTGCACGTGTGTGTGTTTAAAAGGATGTAAGATTTTGGCAAGTATTTTCTTATGAGACCAGTTTCGGGTTATGTCTTTAGCACATTTTTTTGGTTCTCTTCACTGCCCATACTCACAAGTATGCAATGGGAAGTTGAATCAAGATATTCCTTGACAACAACCGTCAAACATATGCTACCCCTTGGATCACATCTGATTCCATCGAAGACAAATCCAGATAACAGTTGGATCCCCTTACCTAAATCCTCAGACCCCATACTTATTATCCTGAATCATCATCTGATATTTAAAAGAAGAAAAACATATAAAAGCCAAGACAAATGAATCACTCGATTCTGAATCTTATGATTCTTGATAATCCTTATGGATTCTGCTTGATTTTTTCTGTGCTAAACGATGTAACTTCATTCTGGAGATTCTGTGCCTTGAGATAATGCAAATTTAATTTCTGTAGCATAACTGTGGGGTACACACGTTGTATGTCTAAAGTTAATACCTTAACTCACAAGAATGTGATGCAAAAATGATTATGGTTTAAAATCTTATAATATTGCTAACTTTAATTGACTTGCTTATGTTGCATATTACGTATGAATAAGTAGTAATTCATGATATGATCCCATACTCTTTATTGTTTATCATGTATCACTTATTGCTAGAAATTAGCCTAATATGATCCTCTGCTCACGACTTTAACCAAAAAGATGTTGACTGTATTGATTCCTATATATCCGGATCTGTTTCTTGTGTATATTATCTTTATTCAGAAAAGAACAAAAAGATTTTAAGTACAGTTTATCAAACTTTAAGAAAAACCAAAAATACATGTGTTTAACTTCCGTGGATTGTTTTTGAAAACCTCGTGATTGAACGTTCATATCCGGTTCGCTATTTGACACGACAATCTTCATAATTTGAGTTGACTTTTGAGTATGCAAGGGTTCTTGCGTACTTAGCTAAGTGCGCAAGATATAACCTCTGCGTTCTTACTAAGGCTGTGTTTGGGATTACTTATTTGAAACTCCTTATGACTTATTCAAAAAGGTAATAAGTCATAAGTCATAAGTCACAATTTGTAACTTCTCAAAAACTTTAGGATTTTCTTTGAAAACTACTTATTGACTTATGCTATAAGTTAATAAGTTATAAGTAATAAGTAAGGATGGACTTACTTCTTGAAAAATGGTATAAGTAGGCTAAATAAGTAGCTTTCCCAAACACCTTATTAACTTATATAAGTTAATAAGTTAATAAGTAGAGTAAATAAGTAATCCCAAACACCCCCTAAGTACGCACAAATTTGTTCATCCATACTTACTAAGTACGCAGGAGTTAAATCATGCGCACTTAGTTAAATGCGCAAGGTCTATGTGAGTGGAGTATATGTACGGGACTTAGTCTTTTTCTTCAAGTTTCATCACATTCAAACCAAGACTACTGTATTATTCTCCCTGCTCAAATTTACTCAAAATTTTCATGTGTTCCTAAGAGATTTTTTGTCCCGATCTTAGTTTCATCTTTACCTAACTAACATTTGGTGAGAATCTCAGACCATTCCAACCGTTAAATCTCTTGTTTTGGACCGATTCTCTGATCGTACGAACCTGGGGTTTTGATGACGATATTTGGACCAATTTCGGATGTTCTTAAGTGAAATTGAGACTTGAAACTTGTTTAATATCATTAATCGAAACTCTTGTATAAAAAATTCATCCTTAACATGCTTTGATTTTGGTTTTGACCCCTCGTGGTACCGTTTTTTGCCGTCGGACTAGGGCTGGGTCATTTTGACCAGGTTTTAGCAAGATATTGGTGTTAGTGTTGGTCCCATAGGTCCTAAACGTGTTTTTTCGACCTTGTGGTGACCATCATTCACAGCAAAATCTCACATTCTCTGGATTTTGGATTTTGAAATTTGTCTAAGTGCAGGTTCCTGCGTACTTAGTAAGTACGCAAGAAGTAACTCATGCGTACTTACTAAGTACGCAAGAACAATCTACCAGGGCAATTCAGAAAATTTTCTATGTCTGGAAATCAGTTCAATATGCTAGTTCTATACCTTGTCACGTTTGTTCTATTCCAATGATTGTATTTGTTCTAATGTTGTTTATTTTATGTTTTTGCAGTGATGGCTCATGTTTTTACTAATGAATTCAACCTGTTAGCACTCACACATCCCGAATGGAAGGGTGTTGCACTTGAGCACTGGTAGATAGTGGATTTTCTAAATAGATCCAAGATTAGCTACGCTATCTCTGATGATCCGATTGTCTCTCGACCTTATATGGAGCAGTTCTGGAATACTGCAGATCATGACTGTACAGTAACCCCAAATGTCATTAGGGCTACTGTGGCAGGTCATGAAATTGCCATTTCTGAAGATACCATCGAAGATTTCTACAGTTCAAGGATCTACCTGATGATCCGATAGCTTACCCTGACTACTTTGTTGATGGATGTTGGAGACAGAGGATGGGATACGTTGGAAGCACTGACTATGCCTCATACAATAAGATGTGGGTACTTGATCAGTGGCGTTACATTGCACACGTCATGATCAAGTGCCTATCTGCAAGGAAGGTGGAAAGGATGTTATGGGTCTTGGCTTGGCAGCCGAAATAGTTGGCCTATCTCTGAACAACGGTTACAACTTCTGAAAGTATATCTACAAGTCTATGACTGATCAGATCAACGCGACGGAGAGGTTTAGATTTCTTTTGTACCCAAGGTTCGTGCAGCTGTTGATTAATGATGCTATGCCCATGCCCAATCTACCTCAGATTGGAGAGAGACTATAAGTCAAACGGGCGGACAAGAGGGTATTCGTCCAATTTCTATAGCCAGGCAGTGTAGAACCTACCCCTGAGCACACACCCCTCTTTGGCCACCTCATAAATGAAGCATATGTCGCCCCTCCCAACTTCAGATGGTATAGTGCTGATTCTGAACCAGAACTTAGCGAACATTCTGATGAACAACAAGATGAGCATCAAGAAGAGAAAGAGGAAGAAGTGAGTGAGTGTAGAAACAAAGACTGATGACTATAAAATTCTTTAAGTACAAATGCAACTGATCTCAGAGTTTGCTGCTGACCAACAAACTGCTGCGGATAAGCTTTCTGCTGCGGATACCTGTTCTCCTGCTGAAGAACAAATCTGCTGTGGATAGCCTTATCTACTGAAGACCAATGTTGCTGCTGATAGGCTTATCAGCAGCATCATTCTCATTCTTGCTGCTGATAGCTATGTTCCTTGAAGACAAATCGTTGCAGCTGACTATCCATGCCAAGCGTCACTGACAACTTTCTGCAAAAGCAACTGACACACTCAAAGCAGAAGGAACCTCAATGGCACAACCAATAAAACCCAGCAATGCTCTTCTCCAGACATGCAAACAATGATGCATAAAGAAGACGCTTCAATAAAGTTAGCTAGTTTAGCTTTAACGTGTAAAATTAGTTTTTGTATAAAAGATCAACGGTCTGTGTTCGATCTGATCCTTAGAATCAAGGGTCTGTCTTGATTCTAAGTTAGTATAAATACTGTGTAAACACTTCATTATAAGTGTGCTTTTGAATTAGAGTTTTCACTTGTAATCGTTTATTCTCAAAGCTTAATACAACAGTGTTCTTATCAGTATTCTTTCTGTCTACTCGATTATAATTGTGTAGTTGTTATTGTTTCCGCCAATCTCAACTAAGAACAGAACCATCTTGTAATTTCACGATCCTACAAGTGGTATCAGAGCTTTGGCTCAGATTAAACAAACTAACACTTGTTTAATCACTTCTGGTTCTATTCTAAACTATCTCTCTTTCATCAAGTCACCAAGAACAAAAATGGCACAAAGCAACGGGTTTGAAGACATTGGCAGCATCAACCGACCACCAAGATTGGTGTCGGTAGAAGACTACGACATGTGGAAAAATCGCATGGAAAGTTTTTTCTGCTATCAAGAGTACGGAATGTGGAATCCATCAGGGATGGACCCTACATTCCAATGGTGGCATCTGCTGACTCTGGAGGACCATCAGTTCCAAAGGATCCCTCCAAGTACTCAGAAGAGGATATAAAAAAGATGGAGGTAGACTTCAAGGCACTAGGAGCTATCCAAATGTGCCTTCTAAATGAAGTTTTTCATAACTTCAGAAGCTACAAAACTACCAAAGAGCTCTGGGAAGCTCTTGAGAAAATGTTCGCTGGATCGGAGGAAGTCAAAGAGAACAGAAGAGACATCCTGAAGCAGCAGTATGAAAACTTCGTCTGGAAAGAAAGTGAGTCTCTAACTGCTTTATACAACAGATTTACCAATCTTGTAGGGGAGCTGCAGTGCTCAAATGTGAAGCTAGAGAATGAAGATATTCTCAAGAAGTTTATCAGGTCTCTACCAAGCTGCTGGACACTTTACACAGTGTCAATCAGAAGAACGGAGAATCTGAAGACTCTCCAGATGACTGAGCTCTTTGGAATGCTAAAAACCTATGAGCTAGAGATGATTCAGGCAAAAGAAAGAATCTCAAGCTACCAAACAGCCTCAACATCTACCACCACCTCCTCTGCACTCCATTCTGAACACTTGGATCCTAGTTCAAGTAACTACTATCCCCCAATAATCACCCAACCTCAAACTCCAATCTCTCATACAAACAGCTCACCATTTCTCCTAAAAGCTCCTCCTCAAACATCAACCTCTACTGCTTTTGTTTTTGAAAGCTCAAACAATATGTCATTTATCAAGGAGGATCTGGAATGCTTTCATCCAGATGATTTAGAAGAAATGGACATACATCACTCATATGCCATGCTCTCTATAAGAGCAAAGAGGTTCTACTCTAGAACCGGAAGACCCATTCCAAGCAACAACTCCAACACCAGAGTTGGCTTGGATAAAAGCAAACTCAGATGTTACAACTGTAACCTACTAGGTCACTTTGCTAGAGAATGCAAGGCACCAAGAGCAAATCCAGTCACTTCTCAGTCAAGACAAGCTCACCAAGCCCAACCCAGACAACAGCATCAAGCTACTCCTCCAGTTCAAACTGCAGCCTGTGCAACTGTTGGAACTTCTGAGTTCGACTGGAGCTTTCAATATGAAGAACTACCAGTCAGCAATCAAGCTCTAATGGCAGACACTACAGAGATACCACCTCAGGTATTTGAACATCTTTGCTCTCAAGCCTGTATTGATAAAGTTTTGGGTCATAGAAAGCACAACCAAAACCTTATAGATCAAAATGAAGAGTTTCATCAGATGAAATCTGAGTTCAAAAAGGTTGAAAATACTTATAAAGAAAAGATTAACTGCCTTAAGAAAGAGATTTCATCGCTAAAACACGAACAAACCAATCTTGAAACTCAGATTGATAATCTACTGGTCAAACTAAAAGCTACCAGAGCTGAACTGGAAGAACAGAAAGTTCATATTGAAAAATATGAATTTTCCTCCAAAAAGTTACAAAGACTTTTGGATATTCAAGTCCATGAGAAAGTAAAAACTGGATTTGGGTATAACAATGATCAGTACAATGATGTTCCCCCTCCCGCTGACTATATTGCCATATACGAACCAAGCTTCAATTTTGAAAATCTTGACACTGCAAACCGAAATCTTGATCCTTCAACAGATGAACCTCTCATCGAAGACTGCACTACCTCATCGGAATCAGAGTCAACTCACTCAGACCATGATGAAACCAGTGCAGTCCCATCTGAAGCTGTTCTGAATAGAGATGCAGTTTCGGCTAATCCTTCAGCTGTCATAGCCCCTGTACCATTCAAACAGATCAAGATCAGCTATCCTCCATGTGGAAGCAAGCTAGAAAAGGGACAGACATCAGAACCCACAAACCCCAAGCCTCAGTTCATGCCAATCACAAAGAGAAAGGTAATTGATGTATGTCGTAAGCCTGAAGAAAAAGGTCCATATGTTTAAAGGACCTTAGAAGAAGCCACCTTTGAACATAACAAAGCTCATCCATGGAACTTCACAGATCTGTTCCAAAGAAAGGACTATGTCTACCTTTCAAAAGACAAACTGGCAAAATCATGCTTTGTGTGTGGCAGATATAACCACACGGCCAACACCTGCTTTCATTACCTGGAATATCAAAGACATTCAAAGCAGCATGCTTTTGAAAAGACTAACAAAAATAAGAAGGTAAGAAGCTACGAAGACAAAGCAACAAAGTTCAGAAAGTCTCTATCTCCCTCAAAAGTGAAGCTGCCTAGTTCTTAACAAACTTGCATCATTTGTGGTGAAACAGACCACTTTGCTGCAAACTGTAAGTTTAACCCATTTAACCAGATCCTTAATCAAGCTCCTCAAAGACAAAAGGGTAAAGAAAGATCAGCATACATCGGCTGTTAGTCCAGTTCAGCCCAAGAAAACAAAGCAGAAGCTTTCAGCAGCAACCAAGGCTGCTGCTGATAAGCTAAAATCCTCCGCAGCAAAACCTGCTGCTGATAAGGCAAAGACATCAGCAGCAAAAGTGCTCACTGTTGATAAGGCAAAATCCAAGGCAAAGCCTACAGTAGCAAAGAATGCTGATACTTCAACAAAGCTGTCAGCAGTAGGATCCACTGTCAACAAGCCAGAAACATCAGTAGCAAAATCTGCTGCTGATAGTGTGAGGAAAACTAGAAAAACACCAATAAGACAATGGAAAGCCAAATCATCCTCAAGCACTGTCATTGGTTCCATTGACTGCAAACATACTGAAAAGGATAAACTAACAACCATCTTTTTCAAGTCTGCAGACTCTTGGGTTCATCCTACTAATTAGAAATATATCATGTGCAGGGACAGCCAGGTCACAAGAATAACACCTGGTTGGTAGACAGTGGGTGTTCCAGGCACATGACAGGCAACAGATCCATCCTCTCAAACTTCAGACATTTCAATGGAGGATATGTTACCTTTGGAAGTGACTCAAAGGGAGGATCCATCACTGGACAAGGAACTGTGTCCAACGAAAGAATGAGCATTGACAAGGTCAACTATGTTAAAGAATTTGACTTCAATCTCATGAGTGTTTCCCAGGTCTGTGACCAAAAGCATTGGATGCTATTCACAGATAAAGAATGTTTTGTACTGACTCCAGGCTTATCCACACCTCCTCTTGAAAGCATTCTATTAACTGCTCAGAGAAAAGAAAATCTCTATGTGCTGGACATGAATGAAGTCACTCCATCTGGGAGTGTTTCCTGCTTTCTATCAAAGGCATCAGTTGATGATCAGCTCTCTGGCATAGGAGATTAAGCCACGTTAATATCAAAACTATCATCAAATTGGTGAAGAATAATCTTGTCAGAGGGATTCCTGATAAAGAATTTCCGCTGGAAGACCACTGCATTGCATGCTTAAAGGGGAAACAACACAAAAGCTCTCACAAGCCCAAGACCTTGAATATAAATGACACTCCACTACAACTGTTGCATATGGATCTCTTTGGTCCTACAAATGTCATGTCAATGGGCAAGAAGTCGTATTGTCTGGTGATAACTGATGACTACACCAGATTCTCATGGGTATACTTCTTGAGAACTAAAGATGAAACTGCTAAAATTCTCAAATCCTACATTCTCATGGTAGAGAATCAAAGCAATCAAAAGGTGAAGATCATAAGGTGTGATCAAGGCACATAATTCAAGAATCACACCTTGAACTCTTTCTATGAAAGCAAGGGGATAGAAAGACAATACAGCGCTCCAAGAACTCCTCAACAAAATGGAGTTGCTGAAAGAAGAAACAGAACTCTTATAGAGTCAGCAAGATCTATGTTGGCTGACTCAAAACTGCCACTCACATTCTGGGCAGAAGCAGTTAGCACAGCCTGTTATGTGCAAAACCGAGTTCTAATTGTCAAACCCCTCAACAAAACACCCTATGAACTTTGGTTTCAAAGAATTCCCTATATTGGGTTCCTAAAACCTTTTGGGTGTCCATGCACCATTCTCATCACACATGGGATTCTTCCTAAGTTTGGTGCCAAATCTGATGAAGGATATTTCGTAGGCTATTCCTCTCAATCAAAGGCCTATCGAGTATTCAATTCAAGAACAAGAATTGTTGAAGAATCAGCAAATGTGGAATGCAGAGAACACATTGTGTATGAGCTGGGAAGAGGACCAAACTGGCTCTTTGACATAGACTCTTTCTCCCAAATATTTGAGCCTCTCACCTTCTCGAATATGGAGTCTACGTCTACACAATCTCCTGCCTCCACTTCATCCACTGACTACAGAATGGATTTTCCCAAATCTTCTCTCAGTCTGAGAAAACCATCAGTCGATCCTCCAGCAGTTGTGGAAGCAATTGAAGCAAGTGAAGCAGGAACAAGACTATCTGATGTAACAAGCAGTAGTCTGTCAGATACTGAAAATCTAAATGGAGACTCTTCAGTAAATGCTGTAACTGCTGATAAAGCTATTGCTGAAAATATTGAACTGGACAATGCTGTTGAAGACTCTTCCACCTTGAATGAAGAGTCCCCTTATCAAAATCAAAGCAATCTGGAAGAAGGGATACAGCTGGAGGTGGTACCAGCACAGAGGATCCACAAAGAACATCCTCACGAGAATATTATTGGCCAAATACACCAAGGAGTTCTCACAAGAAGCAAATCTCATGAGGCCAATATATGCTTGTTTTCATGTTTCCTATCTCAGGTGGAACCCAAGAAGATAGATGAAGCACTCAAACACAGCAGTTGGATTGAAGCAATGCAGGAAGAATTGCTGCAATTCAAGAGGCAGGATGTCTGGAAACTTGTTGATCTTCCACCAGGCAAATATGCCATGGGCACACGATGGGTTTTCAGGAACAAGCAAGACGAGAGAGGAATTGTAGTAAAAAACAAAGCCAGACTTGTAGCTCAGGGCTACTCTAAAGAAGAAGGAATTGACTATGATGAAGTCTTTGCTCCTGTTGCCAGACTGGAGGCCATCAGAATCTTCCTGGCATATGCTGCATCCAAGAATTTCCCTGTCTATCAAATGGATGTAAAAGTGCCTTTCTGTGTGGGAAGATTGGTGAGGAAGTATACGTCAAACAGCCTCCAGGCTTTATATATCCTTCAATCCTACTCAAGTGTTCAAACTAGACAAAGCTCTATATGGCCTACGTCAGACACCAAGGGCTTGGTATGAAACCTTATCAGGATATCTACTAAGCAACAATTTCAGAAGAGGTGCCACGACCTTGTTTATCAAAGATGAAGGGGGAGAAATCTTACTAGTTCAAATTTATGTTGATGATATCATCTTTGGATCAACAAGGAAACAGCTGTGCAAAAACTTTGAGATTCTGATGCACTCAAAGTTTGAAATGAGTTCAATGGGTGAACTAAATTTCTTCTTGGGTTTACAAGTCAAACAGGTCCCAAATGGAATCTTCATCAGCCAAACCAAATATGTAAAAAGCATTTTGGAAAAATTTAAAATGGCTGACTGCTCTGCTGCAAGAACCCCTATGCAAGTTCATCATCAACTGACTCCAGACAAAGATGGCCAAGATACTGATCAACAATAGTACCGTGCAATGATAGGGTCTCTCATGTATCTCACTGCCTCAAGGCTAGATATTATGTTTGCAGTATGTCTCTGTGCAAGATTTCAAGCAGCTCCAAAAGCTTCACATCTTCAGGCTGTCAAGAGAATCTTTAGATACCTAAAGGGTGCCTCAAGACTTGGACTATGGTACTCAAAAAATGACATGTTTAATCTATATGCATACACTGACAGTGATTATAGGGGATGCAACTTGGAAAAAAAAGTCTACTTCAGGGGGATGCCAGTTTCTGGGAGGGAGGTTGATTTCATGGCAGTGCAAGAAGCAAACATGTGTTTCAACTTCTACAGCTGAAGCAGAATACATTGCAGCTTCAAGTTGCTGTGCACAAGTCATTTGGATACAAAATCAAATGTTGGACTATGGGATGAGTTTTATGGCAACTCCAATTCACATTGACAACATGAGTGCTATCTCAATCACAAACAATCCGATGAAGCACTCAAAGACAAAGCACATTGACATCATGTATCATTTCATAAGAGATCAAGCTGAGAAAAAGAGGATTATTCTAACCAAAGTTCATACAAATGAGCAATATGCTGATTTGTTTACAAAACCTTTTGATGAAGCCAGATTTAAATATTTAGTTGAATCCATTGGTATAATGAACTTTGATTAAAATCTTTCTCTAAATTTTTTTTAAACTGTGCTTTGTCTTATGTTGTAAATAAAAGCTACAAGTCAGCAACATTTTTGTCCTTTCCGCGGCTGACAGGTTTAATCATCAGAAGCAAAGGATTTGTCACTGACTGCCTTAGTTATTAGCAGGAACAAGTTTTCCTGCGGATAGCTTTAAAGCCATCAGTAGCAACATCCTTGTTGCAGATCACTGAATCCATCAGCAGCAATTGAGTTTGCTGCTGACAGACTTAACCTTCCGCAGCAACCAAGCTTGCAGCGGACAGGCCTTTCCATCCACAGCAACCAAGTTTGCTGCTGATGGGTAAATTTAAGTCCAAATTAACCTTTACCTGTTGTAAAAGAAATCAACGTCAGTCTTTACCATGACTGCTTCGGTGCATTACAGCTGTAACAATAAAAGGTAAATAAGGTTGTACGGTACAAGTCATTTTGCTTTTTCTCACCTCTGTCGTTATTAAAACAAAATCAAATTTCCTTATCACCTCTTCACCTTCCTCCATAAACCAACATCATTTTCTCATGGAAGTCCCCACCAACCTCCACCCACCAGCATCACTTTCTCACAAGTCCCAACCAACCCTCATCCACTAGCCTTCAAACCTTCCCTCCATGGAAGTATCTCTGTCACACTCTTCTCCAATGCATATCTCAGAAAAAAAGCAGATGGCATCACGTAAGCTCCGCTCTTGCCACCACAGAGAAGAAGGACAAGGTGGAGAGTTGACTCCTTCTGGATGTTGTAATCGGCTAAGGCTCTACCGTCCTCGAGCTGTTTTCCGACGAAGATTAAACGCTGCTGGTCTGACGGGATGCCTTCCTTGTCCTGGATCTTTGCCTTCATGTTGTCGATTGTGTCATAGGATTCGACCTCAAACGTGGCCGTCTTACCAGTTAGGGTTTTCACGAAGATCTGTATTTTCACCAATTTGGAGTGATAAGATGAAGTTGTTTCCAAAAAGGTACTCAGGGGTCAATGTTCCATTGTTACAATGCCGAACATACAAAGTACCCCGGATGACAGTTCAGCAATCCCAGCTGATACTGATCTCACACCCTCCATCTCAAAATGATGTACCTTCTCCAACTACTACTATCTCGGAGGTACTGATTGACCTTGCTTCCAACACACCCAACCCAAGTTCGTATACCCTGAAGGTCCACTCTAGGAGCCATGAAAGAGGGGATGTGGAAGAGGCTGTCACTACTGCTGGTCTATCAAATGACCAGGAGGACAGTGACAACATTGTTAAGACCTCAACCACGGCAACTCAAAGTGAGCATGTTTCCTTGGAAACTCCCTTCAGTGAGAGGAATCCTAGGTGCCAAGAAACCATGGGTGATGGGGATGAAGAAGCCAGGCCTAAGACCCCATCTGGATCCAAGGATTCCACAGCTATGGATGATGACAGACTGTAACTTCATATCTTGATATTGACGGACAGGATGGTCATGCTAGTGGCTGAAGTGTCCAAATTAAGACACCAATTCTCTATGCATGAAGCTCATAAATTCCAAAATTTACCTACTCTCTTCCTTGTATCAATAGGCACCCAAACTGATGCTTATACGTCCACTGATGCACCTAAAAAGGGGGAGATGGTTCCAATGGAGGATATAAGGTTAAAAGGATAGTCAGAAACATGCAAAGGCTTCAGCAACAAAGACAGTAAGAGAATTTTGGTAGCATCAGTCTAGGGGGAGTTTGTATAAACAAAGACTGATGACTACAAAATTCTTTAAGTACAAATGCAGCTGATCTCAGAGTTTGCTGCTGACCAACAAACTGCTGTGGACAAGCTTATCTGCTGCGGATACCTGTTCTCCTGCTAAAAAAAAATCTGCTACGGATAGCCTTATCTACTGAAGACCAATGTTGCTGCTGATAGGCTTATCAGCAGCATCATTCTCATTCTTGCTGCTGATAGCTATGTTCCTTGAAGACAAATCGTTGCAGCTGACTATCCATGCCAAGCATCACTGACAACTTTCTGCAAAAGCAACTGACACACTCAAAGCAGAAGGAACCTCAATGGCACAACCAATAAAGCCCAGCAATGCTCTTTTCCAAACATGCAAGCAATGATGCATAAAGAAGACGCTTCAATAAAGTTAGCTAGTTTAGCTTTAACGTGTAAAATTAGTTTTTGTATAAAAGATCAACGGTCTGTGTTCGATCTGATCCTTAGAATCAAGGGTCTGTCTTGATTCTATGTTAGTATAAATACTGTGTAAACACTTCATTGTAAGTGTGCTTTTGAATTAGAGTTTTCACTTGTAATCGTTTATTCTCAAAGCTTAATACAACAGTGTTCTTATCAGTATTCTTTCTGTCTACTTGATTATAATTGTGTAGTTGTTATTGTTTCCGCCAATCTCAACTAAGAACAAAACCATCTTGTAATTTCACGATCCTACAGTGAGTCTGATGGTGATGAATCTAGAGATGGGGGTGATGAAGAAGAAGGAGGTGATGGTGCTAAAGAGTCCGACACAGAGAGAACTGAAACAGATTCATCTGTCTCGAATGACGCCCCAAATCAATCACACCCAAGGAGAACGGCGAAGATTTCCCTTCCCGAGTCGTCCTCCAAAAGAAGACGACAAGACAGTTCTGACAGTAAATACGAACTAGAGTCAGCAACTGAAGTACAAAGACAACGAACAGAAAGAAGGATTAAGCAGAAGAATGATAGGCCGTTTGATGTGATCATGTGAGATCTAGAATCTCGTGCTCGAGGCCAAACAAGTACTCCAGCCCTGAGTACTTCTCAAACTTCTACTCAGCTGTATGAAAGGAGGAGGCACCCACGTACCTAGTAGTGTGGCTGCTACTACTGTCTAAGAGGAGGTGCCTGAGATAGTATCCCTCCCGCTTGAAACTCTCCAACAAGCGATGGTGACTGCTGCTATACAGACCAAGTCTGTCATTGTAACACCAACCACCATTCAAACATCAACGGTCCCATCAACTATCCCAACTACCACCCTACAGGCCATCAGACAACCCTACAACTTCAGAGATTACACTCAAGGGTTTGAATTTGATGACCTATTCTCCTTTCCCACCCATACTGCTGAAGCCTCTACATCCAGGGATCCTGATCCCCATGATGCTAGGATTACTCACCTGGAAACTCAGGTCACTGCACTACTTGAAACTGTTCATAAATCACAAAGTTAACCCAAAGCCTAAAATGTTAGGATAAACTCTCTGGTGGATGAGGTGACACGACTGAGGCATCAGGGTGTGGGAACCCAAGAGCAGCTTAGATCATTGATGTAACAGAATGAAATACTTTTCAAAGTTAATAACACGATCTTGGCCCACAGACAGACTATAGAAACCATATTTCTACTACAAAATGAACAACATAAAAAGATGGTTGCCCTAGTGGAAGAATTATCTGCCAAGCTTGCTGCTCAAGGGGAGAAGGAGAAAGAGAAATAGAAGGAGAAAGAGAAACAGAAGCCTAGCACCAAGGATGCCTGTCATCAGGTTAAAATAACAAGTGATGATGAAGAAGACAAGGATCCCGAGACTGGTCCGAGTGGTAGTGAGCAACAAGCCTTGTTCCTATTTCCGCTGTTCATATGACTCAGGGGGAGTCTACATCTGGAGGTGAAGCTTCTGGTAGTGGTGGTGGTCAGAAAGGAAAGTCGATGGCTGAAGTTTTTTATGATTTATCTGATGATGTCATTCTGTTGATTGAGCCAGACTATTCCAAAGAAGTGCAGATCGATGCTCTTAGTAATCTTGAGGAAGGAGAGATTGAGTCTGATGATGACTGGGATTTGTATGATTAGGATATGATGGTGGAGTTCCCAATGGGTGATGGTGAGGGAGTTTATGAGCTTGAGGACGGAGAGATTTTTGAGGCTCCATCCTTTGAAGTTGCTTTTTCTTTAGTTTCAGTCGAGCCTGAGAATGTTGCTGAAGCTAGTGAGCAAGTAACCTCAACTGAAGCCTCTCCTACCGATCCCCAACCTGCTGATGTTGATGACTGGATGAACAAGTATCCTTAGGGATGGTTCAAAAAGAGTCAGCCTCCTGCTTGACAAAAGTCTTCAATCCTAGACAAGCATGGAGCAACAGGTATGATCTTATTTGTCCGATTTGACGAAGACAAGAAGCTATTTGCAATCAAACGAACTGGTGGGGTTCAGTACCTAAAACCAACTTGTGAGGCATTTAGCTCTTTGCCTAAGTATGACTTAGTGAAACTAGCAAATCATGAGCTACTTGGTGATACAAGTCACGCGGTAGCAAAGGGTTTGTGGGGAGCACTATATAAGGAAGGTAGATCAGGGAACTTTGAAATGTTCAATCCTCAAATGCCCAAGAGAGTCCGGGACAAGAACGTCATACATCCCGTGACAAACAGAAGCCTAAGAAAGTTGGTCTACAACCCAGTGTTATGTGAGACCAGGATTCCCCTGAGTAAGTTATCTCAGGATATCCTTGGTAGCATATCGTACTGGTACGTGGACCCAAAGATGGGCGAGGCGGTGGTGATGGGCAAGATAAGGTCCAAAGATGATAATACGGAACCAAGAGAACTGATCAGGGTTTTTGATGAGATCTGTTTCATCAATTTCTCTGTGAAAGATCTGGCGGTTCTAAATGACAAGTTTTGCATCTACACAGACAAATGGACAAAGCTTCTAGCATCAATATACAACAGATTGGTCAAGTTTTGCCTTGAATACAAGATGACGATGGGAAGCTAAAGCTAAAGGAGTTTGAAGATCGAAGACAATCCAGAGCTGTTGTCAAGGGGGATTGTGTTGGAACATGATTGTGTTACAAACACTCTGGATGTTGTCTCTGATTTTGTAACTATTCTTTTGTATTTGTACTTGTATTTCTGACTTTGTATGTATTGGTTTATCGTGTTGTAATCATGTATGTAAGTACTTAGTCTTGTGGTCATCTTTGTAAGTGTTGTGTGCACTTAGCAAGTGCACAGGTTGTATAACCTGCGTACTTAGCAAGTACTGCGTACTTGCTAAGTACACACGAACAAAGCCCCGTGCACTTGTCAAGTACACAGGCATCAGGTCTGTTAGTATATATAGTTGACTGAAGAAATTGATAAGTACGCTCTCATTTCTGTAACTTGTAATCGGCTGATATTGATAATAGACTAAGTTTTAAAATGACTCTTGTTTGTTGTCAGTTTACTTGTTGTTGTTGATACTCCATCTAGTCACGGGCATTCCGCACCCTGTTCGACTAGCCATACACTTGCATGTGACGATCCGAGACACCCGGGGACCTACACCTCACACCTAGGCATTGAATTGAAGTATCTCAATCTGGGCTTCAAGTACTGAACTCCATCAGTTCTTTTGATTGCAAACAAATTAAACTCTTCTTCATAGAAGCAGCTGAGTATTCCTCCAACACATCTTTCCTTATTAACATACTTCTCTTTCAAAACAAGTGGTGATGGTGAAATAGGCAAAACTTTCTTCCAACTTCTCACTAACTCAAACCACTTTTCTTTGGTCATGCCTATATCCCTATACATCATAGGTTCTTCTGGCGTCTTTTGAGCATCATTATACTTAAGCTTAGTGATGTCTTCATCCGATTCCATTGATTTAGATATTCCTTCTGAAGTTTCTTCAGGAATAACATCATCACGGATGAAATCAAACGGCACACTTACACCATCACAGCCTTCATATATAAGCATTGTTGCATCTTTTTCTATCTCCAACTCTACTATCTCCCCTTCTTCTGTCTCAGAATCATTTTCATCATCTAACATATCATCAATCATGTCATCTAATCTGGATAAGCATTCCAATTTGTCAGCTTCATCTAAATCAGAATCATCTTGAAAGAATTCTAACATCAACATATCTTCAGCCTCTCCTATAGTTGTGTTCTTTCCACCAGATGTATCATCTTGACCTGATGTCGACTCTCCCTGAAATTGAGATATCGGAGTAATGTCAGCGTATTGACGATCACCCTTGTCTCCATTAGGATCATGGTCTTCATCATCATTTCTTTGTATAGCCTCGGTGTGACAAGCTTCATTTACTGCCACCGGTTTCTCCCCCTGAGCGTCAATACGCTCTATCAATTGAGATACTAAGATCTGCCTTTCAGCTAATTGTTTGTTTTAGGATTGGAGAACCTGTTCTCTTTGATAGTCATTGGCTAGTAAAACATCTACTTGTCCCTGAAGACCCACAACTTGAGCTTCTAAGTATGAGACTTTTCCCTCTAAAGCAATAATCTTGACACTCTTCGATGGTGTTGAAGGGCCAGCCTGAGGTTGAGTAGGAGTAGGAGCAGATGGAGTAGCATGTGGTGTTATAGTCTGAGACGGTAGTGGTGAAATGATCAGTGAATCCAAAAAATCTTCGTCATCAGCTACTTGTGTACGTGCAGCAGCCATTGAAACAGACATTAACTTCTTTGACTTAGGAGAAGTAACGTACTCTGAATCAGATGATTCATCACGTAAAGTCCTTTTTCCAATTACTGCACCAGGAGGAGGACCCCTAGCAGACTTCCTTCTCGGTAATCTCACTTTCTTCTTGCTTATCAATTTCTTTCTTTTACTAGCATTAACTACAGGAACCTTTGCCAGTCATTCATAATGATCAGAATCAAAATCTTTAGTAGCTTTAGAATCAGAACTTGCATTTGAAGCAGAACTAGTGTTTGTATCTTCAACTTGACCTTCTTCACCCTGTGAAGGAGATTGTACATGATGCACTTGTTCTTCTTCTTCATTGTCATCTACTTCCATATTCTGATCATCTTGAACATTCTCATTTTTATTCTCAACTTCAATGTCAATATTAGCCTCTACATTAGGCTCAATCGCATTTTCAATTTCAATCTCAGCTTCAACATTTGGCTCATTCACATTTGGTTCTATCACATTCCCTTGAACTTGAGGTTGAACAAGTTGTGGTATTACAGGTTGCTGTTGTTCTTGAACTTGTGGTGCAGGTGGTTCCTGCTGTTGTTGCTGATCTTGTTCTTGTGCTAACAATTCTTCAGGATGAATCCAGTTATCATTTGGAGGAGCCACATAATCAGGATTGATAATGTGCCCAAATAATGGTGTAGGAACTGGAATAAGAGCTGGATTCTGCTGCTTTACATTGTTGCAGTCAGTAAAAATTCTCTTGGTCTCGGTGTAAGAGTAAGACGATATGGCAACTGAGGTAGATTAGGAATAAGATGGTTAAGAATCATTTGAATGAAGCGAGGGTACATAAGAAACCCTTATCCTTCTAGAGGAGTTATCTGGGCAACTGTCTCCCTGTATATGTAGTGCGCAAAATTGAAACATCTGTTCAAGGTAAGAGCCACCATAGCAGATTGTAGAGAGGATTTCAACTCACCAGTACCAGCCTTCCTTGGAGATAAACATTGAATGATAACGTGTATAAAGTACCTCCATTGACCAACTATTCCACCCTTTCTTGCTTGAGTATCATTTGCCCTGCCTCGGTATCCCATTCTCTAAAAACATCCCATGATCAATGTAGTAGGCAACATCAATGGTTCAATATTATCACCTCCCAGAGCCAGAGTAGTCCTTATAGTATCCACAGAGATTGCAACTTGAACATTATTCACTGTAGCTCTAATCACATTTGGATCAACAGTGCAATCATGACTTGCAGTATCCTAGAACTGTTGAATATAGTTCAGACTGATGTATGGATTAGCAGACAATACAACACGTAGCCTTAATCTATTCAGAAAATTGATAATCTCTCGGTAATTCATGGCTTCTGACATATTTGGATCCAACAATGCCACCTGATTGTGTTTATACTCAACACGATGATCCATCTGTATATCAGAAAGTTAGACCAACAACTTTCAAGTAAACAATAGTACAAAAAAAATAACATGACTAAAAAAACTTTAAAAAAATCACAACACTTGGAAAAAATTGCTAAGTCCCAACACTACTGCTCCCTGAGGCGAACTTAATAAGTTCGCTTAGAGTTGCAAGAGACGAACTTATTAAGTTCGCCTGAGCAAGTTCGCTCAACACTACTTAACACTGATTGATCATGCAGATTCTCACAATGATGATTTTTTTGCAAATTGATCACACAAACGTGCTATACTTACACCGATACAACTATAACAACCACCAATTTCAATTTAAAAACACAACATATCACACTTTTGATCAAAACAGGTCCGACTTCAAAACCCTAAGAAACAGATTCTACACATGATCAATATGATCAAATCACCAGCTAAAAACGATTGTATCTACATTGTTTTGAAGCGTAACCTCTTAATTAAAGCAAAACAAATGCAACAAATCAGTTCCATAAACACAGGATTACACAAGATCAAGTTCACTCACAAACGCTCTAGTTCGCTCAACAAGTTCGCTTGATCAGAGATTTGGAATAAAAGGAACAAGTTCACCTGAATCATATATATACACATCACTTAAGTTCGCTTACCAGGCGAACTTGGTAAGTTCTCTTATGAGGCGAACATATCATGTTCGCTTATTCTCCACACTTAGAGAATATTTGAAATTTTCAATCCTGTCACTTTTCAACATTCAAGAACCAATCTTTCCGTCTTCCACCAGGAACCTATATCCGATCCAATCCCGAACAATTTTAACTAAAAATTTTGGAATTCTCATGGAAGCACGAAATAAAATCTTTTTGAATTTTTGTGAATGTAAAATTGTAAAACAAAGTAAATTATTTTGTTAAGTGCATATCTTTTTGGGTTTTATCTGTACAAACAGAAACACATATTTTTGATCTTTTTGATTTTACTATAAAAAATTTGAAATTCAAGAAACAAAGCACATATTTTTGTTCAACCATCATGAGCAAGAAGATCATATCAGTATATTCGATTAGTCCATCACACATCCTAATCAAATCTAAGGGTAACCTATGATACTTCAGAATTTTTCAGATCATATCTTTTTTTTTTCAACTCCTGAAAATTTTTCATGAAATGATACGCGATAAACTTCAAAGTAAACAAGATCAGATCATACAATGCCTAAGTGTTCATACCGAATTTGCAATATGCAGCATGTAAACCTAGATAATCAGTATTATGGAATTTGAAACTATAAGCGTTTTTCTCCCACGTTCTTGTGAATTAGTACCATTTAGATGAAAACCATCGTGTACCCCACATTTATGCTAACAGAAATATAAAATTGCACTATCTTCAAGACATATAATACTTTGTGAGAAAGAATGTATATATCAATCTCCAGGATGAAACTATCTCAATTAGCACAGGAAAAGAATCAGATCCCGAAGGATATAAAGAATCAGAATGATTCAGAATCGAATGATTCAGAATCGAATGATTCATATACTTGGTTTTGGATGCCATATCATGATTGATTTTAACAATGGAACTCTTCAGCGGAAAGATTGATTAAGGAATTGATTGATTCAATAATACAGGGTAATGTGGTCCAACTATTATCTGGATATTCAATGGAATCAGGATATTGATCCAAGGGCGACTATATGCTATAACAGATGTTGTAAGAAACATATCTTAGTTCAGCATCACATTGCATGTTTTTTGGGGCATGGGTAGTGATGTGAACTGGAAAATTGTGCTAATCAATGTAGTCCGATACTGGTCTCATGAAATTCTTAAAGCCTCATATTCTATATCTGATAATGATCTTTTAACACACACACACACCCAGCATAATATGGGTTCGAATCACAGATGTTGTCATAACACATTTAGTTTTCACACTACTAATGGTCCAAAACGCTTCTAGTCTACTTACAATCTAAATTGCATACACATATCCAAATTAAACATAATATAGATTTTCAAGATTAGAACATTCATGACACTATCATTTCTTGTTTATGTAAACTCTGAAGTTTAGATCAAATCATACGAACACAAAAACAGATAATCATAACAAATCAATAGGTCATCTATGGTCATGTGTGATAGATTATCAACTGATGTACTATCATTTCTTCTCAATCTTCAAATGATGTCGATTTTATATTTTTCATTTTGTTTGAAAATTTTATAAATAACATCTTTTTGACAAGAAAATAAATGCAGAAATGTAAGAAAGTAGTAAAAAAATAAAAATAATAAAAAATCCATGAAAATTATTTTGAAAAACATTTATTCAGGATTGATCATACCAATCATTTTTACCAGAAATTCGAACCTAGTTCGATCAAATGCCTTGGTGAAGAGATCTGCAAAATTGTCATCAGTATGTACCTTCACTAGCTCAATCAACCTTTTATCTGCACAATCACGAATAAAATAATATCTGATTTCAATGTGCATAGTTTTATTGTGCTTTACTGGGTTATTAGTTATGGACATGGTAGCATTATTATCTATGAACATAGGGGTGCAAGTGAAATTCAAACCATAATTTCTTAATTTTTGCTCGATCCACAAGATTTGGGAATAACAACTTTAAGCTGCAATGTGTTCTGCTTCACATGTTGAAATTGAAACTATGGTTTACTTTTTACACTTCCACGAGACAAGTCGATTACCCAGAAATTGGCAACCTCCTGTTGTAGATTTCCTGTCCAAACAACAACCTCCGAAATCTGAGTCAGTATAAGCATTAAATTCAAAATTAGAACCATGCGGAAACCATAATCCTAATCTCGGTTTCCCTTTCAAGTACCAGAAAATACGTTTGACTGCAATCAGATGTAATTCCTTTGGTTTTGTTTGAAATTTGGAGCAAAGACACATGACAAACAATATATCTGTCCTTGATGCGGTTAAGTACATGGAGATCCAATCATAGCCTTGTACAAGCGGCTGTCAATATCTATTCCTTCCGGATTTGAATTTAACTTGAGATTTATAGGAATCAGAGTGTCATATGGGGTACAGTCTTCTATCTTGAACCGGCTCAAGATGTCTTTCACGTATTTAGACTGGTGAATAAAGAAGCCATCCTCTTTTTGATTAACTTGCAATCCTAAAAAGAATGACAACTCTCCTATAGCGGACATTTCGAACTTCGATTTCATGACGCTCTCAAACTCTTTGCATAACACTTCGTTTGTTGACCCAAATAGGATATCATCCACATAGATCTGAACCATCATGTAATCTCCCCCTACTTTCTTGATGAACATGGGGGAATCAATTTGACCACGATCAAAACCATTGTCCAGGAGATGTTGCGACAAAGTTTCATACCACGCACGGGGCGCTTGATGAAGACCATAAAGAGCCTTGTCTAGCTTAAACTCCCTTGTAGGATATACAGGATCTTCAAAACCCGGTGGTTGACAAACATACACTTCCCCTTTAACCTTGCCATACAAGAAAGCACTTTTGACGTCCAATTGATAAACCTTAAATCCTTTAAACAACGCAAATGCCAAAAACAAACGAATCGCTTCCAACTGAGCTACAGGTGTGTACACCTCAGAGTAATCAATGCCCTCCTGTTGATTGAACCCGTGAACGACCAATATCACTTTGTTCCACACCACCACACCACAATAATCTTTTTTACACTTAAAAACCCACTTGCTGCCAATCAGATACACGCCATTTGAAAGATCAACCAAATTCCACACCTTTAGCTTATCAAACTGTGCAAGCTCCTTTTACATAGCTTCTATCCAATTGTTATCTTGTAATGCCATCTCCATATTTTTTGGTTCAATCTGAGAAATAAAACAAGAATATGAGCAAACATCAAGTACTCCAGTATCCCTAAGGCTAGAATATAAACAAGTATTTTCAGTTAAAGAACGAGTTTTGACTCCATCCTGCAGATTCCCAATGATATTTGTCACCGAATGATCTTTAAGTACTTTAATGGAAGCCACCTCAGGAACATGTAAAACATCAACTTGAGTAGTTTCTGCTTGTGAAGGAAAAGTTTGAGTAACTGGTATCACACACTCCAAATTGGTAGGAATCTCCACCTGAACTTGTGTAGAAGTGGATGAATCATCAACAATTAATCGATCAGCCGAAGAATCCTGGAAAATTGTTTCATCATCTTCACTTTCTGACTCGTGAGTGCCCAAATTTGATGAAACATTCGGATGAGGGTTAGAGGATAATGGAACGGATAATGGAACTGCCGGTCTTGGTATAAAACCGCAATCTTGGTCACCATGACATGATTCATATAGCAATGCAATTTCTTTAGCAGACAAATCAGGAGCAAAATTGAAAGACTTGAACAAGCAATCATAATCAAATGCCCATTCTGGACCAACCGCCATTTGAGGAATAGATCGATTAGAACAATCGATATGGAACCATTCTTCGATCTGGCGTGTTTCCTTGTTATACACTCTTTTATTCAACGAATTGGCAACATAACCCAGAAAGATTCCTTCGATCTACTTTTCGCTGAACTTTGTAGGGACATCCCTGATCTTCAGAAGAGTACGCGGATTCCCAAAAAGAATAAGATAATTCAAATTAGGCTTCCGATTATTTAACAATTCATAACATGTCTTGTTGTGTCGCTTCGCGGTCAGAACTTGATTCAGGACATGGCATGCAGTATTCACAGCTTCGGCCCAAAATGTAATCGGTAGCTTAGAATCCGCCAACATTGTTCTAGTTGCCTCAATCAAAGTTCTATTCTTTCGCTCAGCAACACCATTCTGTTAAGGAACATATGGCGTGCTAAACTCATGATGAATACCCTTTTGTAAACAAAAGAATCCCATCTTGCTATTTTTGAACTCACTGCCATTGTCACTTCTGATACGCCTGACTTTCTGCTTACAAAGATTCTCCAACCCAAGAATCAGGTATTGAACGATCTTAGTTGTTTCAGCCTTAGATGCAAGAACTTGACCCAAGAGAATCTTGAAAAATCATCCGTCACCACCAAACAATACGATTTTCCTCCAATGCTTCGCATACTTATTGGCCCGAACAAATCCATATGAAGTAGCTCCAGAGGAGTAACAATAGAATTTTGTTTCTTTGATTTGTGGGACTTTATGTGCTGCTTACCCTTCTTCCATGGAATACAGTCATCAGGCATAGAAAACTTCATTTTTGGAATACCAGATACCAAATCATTCTTCACTAAGTAATTCATTTTTCTGAAGTTGATGTGTGCAAACTTCCGATGCCAAAGAATAGAATCAGATTCAGATGCTTTCGAGAGTAAACATGTAGGAACCGAATCCATTGTTGTAGCAACACTCATGTCCAAGACATATGTGTCATTTCTTCTCGTAGCTTTCATCAGAATCCATTCTTCAGGTATTACAAATCCCGGCTTCAGAATAAAACATTCAGAATCATTAAAATGGAATGAAAACTTCTTGTCACACACTTGGGATATGCTGAGTAGATTGTGCTCGAGTTGCTTAACATAATTGACTTTCTCAAACTTCACCTTTTCATTCTTCAGCGTTCCTTGACCTGTTATGTAACTGCCTTTATTTCTCGCAAAACCGACATAACCACCATCAATTTTAATAACATCTACAAGAAAACGAATATTTCCAGTCATATGTTGGGAACAACCACTATCCACATACCAATTGTTGTTGATAGTCCCCCTTGGTTGACCCTACATAAACATAGAAATCAGTTAGAAACAGGGACCCAAGCCATTGTGGTATTGGGTCTACCATTAGCATCAAAATAAACAACTTCAAGTAATTCACAATCTCTATTATCATCCACCTTTGGTGATTGACATGATGACTCAGAACCAGACAATGATTGTTTTTGAAAATTATGATTATTAGAAAAAGAATTGGATTGATCAATTTTCAAAAGTTTCTTTAACCGTCTGTTCCGTCTTCTCCTTTGAGGTCTTGAAAGTTTAACCTCAGATTGTGAATTCTCATTGAATCCAACTTTAGGATTCTCAGCAAACTGTGAAGTAACATCTTTCTGTTTAACACCAGATTGTACAAACTCTGGTTTAGAACCAACACTTCTAACATGCACATGATGTTTTAACTCTTGCTTAACCCTAGAAGGTTTAGCAAATGACTGTTTAGGCACATTCTGCCTTTCAGTTTGCTTCAACACAATCAGATGCAGGCTTTCCCACATTTGGTCTTTTCAGAATCTTCATTAATTGAGGTTAAGAATAACCCAAAGCTGGTTTAACTTTTTCTGAAATAAGAGGATTTCTCTCCTTGTTCTTGTAAAGACAATTTATCACAATATGCCCCACTTCATTACAATGAAAACAAACTCTCTTATATTTGTATTATCTGATATAAGGAACCCTTCTTGAATAAGAAGAACTTCCCGATGAATAACCTCTAGTAGATTGAATTTCACCACCAACCTGCTTCTTTTGAACATAAACCTGTCTTGATGATTCACCAACATAAGCCTTTGAAACTTGAGATTGAACAACCTTAGGTTTTGTTAACTTCACTTTCTGTTTGATAAAATCACTTGTTGACTTATTTTCCACCTTAGAGATCTCCTTGTTGATATCACCAGCACTCACAAAACCACTATCAGATAAAACTTTTGAAATTCTTGGTTGTACACACTCATCAGGCTCTGTCAGTATACATTGATCTCTTGTGACTTGTTTAATCACCTTTGGTTCCTCCATTTTCACTTCCTTAGGAACACCTTCAATCTTGTTTTCATCAAACTGTTCATTATCACTTTCTTAATCATAAATCATGTCCTCCCCTGTGACTGGATTTACCTTCAAAACTGTCTTAGGATCTAAATCCTCATCATTGACAATTTCAGGTTCCCCTGCATAATTTTCATTAAATGGTGGAGGAACATATCCAATACCACTGATTTGTTTACCCTAATCAATATTATCATTGAAATATCCCAGCAAAAATGATGAATTTCCAAAACCTTCCAACTTTCTGTGCAGTTTGATCACCTTTGCTTCTTTATCAGAAAGCTCCTTATTTATATCAGCAAGGTAGGTATTTCTTTTCTCAATCTCTGCATATGCCATATCAAGGTGATATGCCTGCTCCTTTATCTTCAAGGTCAGAGAATTAATGTCTCTCTTGAGTGATTCAATTCTTTCAATACACAGTTTATCATTATCTTTTAATTTCTGATTTACCGTGTGCATCGATTTCATGTCACATATTAAATTTGTGTTATCGTCCATGACTCTCATCATTTTGTCCTTCACCAAAAAACAATTTGAACAATATATATTACAGATAGCAACTTTTACCTTTGATGGATTAGACATGTCAGCCATGAAAACTTTAGTAGTTGGAATATCTTCATTCATCTCAGGTACTCTTTTAGTCAACAGAATCTCATCTTCTGACACACTTGTAGTAGAATCTTTATCTTCAGAATGAACCTCATTGTCAACAATATTTTCTTCAGAAACATCTTCTTCAGTAATATTCTCAGAAGCTTCATCATTCTGACTATCCACTTCACTACCTGAACTTTCTTCATCACTTGAACTACTTGAACCATCATCTTCTATTTGAATCTCAGCCACAAACGCTTGACTAACTGCACCAACTAGATCCTCTAAATAAATTCCCCAGTTATAATCATCATCTTCTTGAGCAAGCAAAGCAGATGATGTTGAAGTTGAAGCATTTGCTGAACTTCCAAAACCACCAGATCCTTGTTGTTGATGTCTGTTCCTTGAGCAATTCAACCTTTGGCTTGTTACACTCTTTAGCAAAGTGACCATCCTCTTGACAGTTGTAACACCAAACCTTTGTCTTGTCAAAACCCATTTTTGTTCTGCTGTTTGATCCCATGTACTTTCTTCCAGTCTTCTTAAGAAAATCCTTCGCTTGCCTCAACATTGCCATGTTCCAATGAATGTTCATCTCTTCTAAATCAACAGGATCAATTTGTCGGTAATCTTCTTCAATTGCTTCTGGATCATGAATCTTCCCTCCGATAAAATTTTCATACGAAGCAAAAAAGGATGAAAACATTGCCATATAATCTTCAGCTACCTTCTAACTCACATTATGTGAATTAGATGGTTGTGATCCAGACGATGAATTTGATGTATTTGCAGAAAATCCTGATTGATAAGAATATCTAGAAACATTCTCATTAGAATTATCTTGACCATCACTAGAAAACAACGAAATTCCAGCTCAAGATTTACAAGAAGATTTTGCAAAATACATTGAAGGATCTTGAATGTGCTCCATATTGGTTTCATTCTTCTTTAAGTTCAAATCATGAGATTGTATTTTTCCTAGCACATCTTCAAGTGACATTGTCTTGTATTTTTTATTTTTTTATGAGAACAGAATAAACATCAAACTTGGGACGGTAAAGCTTCCAAAAACATGTCATTGATTTCTTCCGTTTCATACACCACTTTTGCACTGGCTAACTCACTCAGCAGATGATAAAATCTTGTTGCCAACTCATCCAAAGTCTCGTTCTGAAAGTGTTTGAATACCAAGAACTGCTTCTGTAGTAATTCCTTGCGACTTTCTTTACATCCAGACTTCCTTCACATCGCTTTTGTAATCCTTCCCATAACTGCTTTGAAGTTTTAAATTGCTTGAAACTATGAAAGATCTCTTTAGGTAATGACATAGAAATCCTCGCCATCGCCTTCTTTTTACGATCAAATAACAACTTCTCTTTAGTAGATAAGGCAGAAACAGGCTTTGGAGCATTATCATTATCCGTAAACGAGTTAGTTAGATGGGTATAGTCTTCCAGAATTGGAATCCATAGACTAGTATCTGCAAAAGATATGAACTGATCAAATCTGTCCTTCCAGTTCAAATACTCAGCTAGACTCATAAGCTTTGGTGGTTTCTGAGGAGTTCCAATCTCGTTGTCATAGTTGAACGTATTTGTAACATGTCCCATGTTAGCCATAACAACAAGTAAATGAAAATTATAACACAAAAATAAAGTTTGAACAAATTTACCTACAGGCGAACTAGATAAGGTCGTTTCTTACCACCCTTAAGCGAACTAGTCTAAGCGAACTTGTTAAGTTCGCCTAAACCAGAATTTCAACTATGTTCGACTGCTAGGTTCTCCTGCGGAAGAATTTAGGCTAAGTTCGCCTGTATCAGCTAAAAATTCTCAGGAAGATGATCTCTTCAACCAATACACGAACCAAAACTTCTGAGAATCATCATAACTTGTTGAATTTATGGAATTTGATAAAATTGAACCGTAGGATTGAGTATAACGTGAATTAGACCACTTTGTATAGATCAATTTCTTCAAAAACACCTCCAATTTGATGAATTCAGCCCTTAAATCTTCTCAAGAACTCAAAAACCCCATTGATATGAAATTCATGTACAACTCAGTTTTGTTGATGTCAAATCATACACAAAACATCACAAAACAATCACAAATCACGAGCAAAAGCTCTGATACCACATGTAGGTCCACTCGGGTCTATACGGATCTATCTCGAGACATGACGTGTCAAACACACGGAGTGCAGAATCCAACCGTATGCATGATCGTGTATATGAGACAACTACAATATCAAAGAACACACAAGATGTAAATAATCTCTCTTTGATTGCTCCAAACACTGAGTTTACAAAACTTGAATACAAATGACAAAGCCATTCAAACTATCATGTAAACTACTATTTATAGTCAACTATTCTGCTACAGGAGAACTTAACAAGTTCGCCTAATACAAGGCACAGGCAAACTTGTCAAGTTCACCTATTACAAAACATAAGACAAAACACGAAAACATAAAGACACACAAGATCTAACTATTACAAGGCTCATTGTCATACATCTATGTCCTAACAAAGAGCCATCTTTATATTCTTTGGTTCGATTTGAGAAATGAAACATGAATACAAACATCTGTTGATATCTCTGGTGGTGCATCCGGTCTTGACACCATCAGTCAATGACCCAATAATACTATCCACTGGATGATCTTTATTGATCTGATGAGATGGAATTTCAGGAACTTGAAATGTCAGAGGCAGATTCATCACATTATCTTGTGTCTCTTCATTGGATTCATCATTATTTTCAAAAATCGGCTTCTCGACCATACTTTCATCAGGAATTGGCTCCTGGTATTGAGAGGCATCTGAAGTCTCAGGTGTAGAATTACCTTCATTAACTGCAGATGTAGATTCCTCTGTATTTATTGGTGAACCCTAAGAAACATTTGTTATATCAGGAACCTGCTCCTGGGTAGACGAAGAAGCACCAGCACTATACTGTCTCAGACCTTCTGGTGGATCAACAATCAGCATCAGTCCGGTGTATGGACCATCATCATCATCACTTAACTTAAATGAATCAACACAAGACCCTGCAATTTCATCAGTGCAAACATTAAATGATTTAAAAAGAGAGTGATAATCAAATAACCATGAACGACCGCATTCTTCATCAGTAGGATTCTACTCTTGCTAGTCAACATGTGTTGACTCTCTGATCTCTTTGGTGACCTTGTTGTAAACTCTGTACGCGGTGGTGTTAGAACCATAACCCACAAAGTAGCATTCATCAGCCTTCTCATTGAATTTTGGAGTGGATTCTGTGTGTAAGACGGTACATGGACATCCAAAGGCTCTTAAATATCCAACCCTGGGCTTCTCGTTGTAAAGAATCTCATAAGGAGTCATCTTGAGACGTTTGTTGAGAAGAACCCGATTCAGCACATAGTAAGCTCGGTTGACTGCCTCAGCCCAAAAGAATAAGGGCAGCTTGGATTCAAAGAGCATGGTTCTAGCAGCTTCTATGATAGTTCTATTCTTTCGCTCTGCTACACGTTTTGTTGAGGCCTACGAGCTGCATTGTATTATCTAGATATACCCTTTTCAGTGCAGAATTGATTCAAGACTTCATTCTTGAATTCAGTTATGTTGTTGCACCTGATAGCCTTCACTTTCACATCCCTTTGATTTTCCACCAAAATGATGAAATTCTTAATCAGCTCTGCAGTCTCACTTTTGTTAGCCAAAATGAAAACCTAAGAAAAACATGAGTAATCATCAGTTATAACCAAACAGTAAGACTTCTGCCCGATGCTCATTACATTCACGGTACCAAAGAGATCCATATGAAGTAGATGGAGAATACAGTCAATTGAGTTGATCTACTTTGACTTATGGGGATTTCTGTGATGTTTCCCTTTGGCACATGCAGCACATTTCTCAATAGAAAAGAAGTCTTTTATAGGTAAATCAGGAACATGATTACCTTTTGCAATACAATTTAGTTTTTTCAGATTAACATGGCCAAAACGACGATGGCATAACATAGCGTCAGATTCAGCTGATTTTGTTAAAACACAGGTATTTTCATAAACATGTTTACTGTTCATGTCAATAACATATGAGTTTTCCCTTATGGGGTGTTCTTAACAAAATCCATTCCTCGGGCACCACGAAGCCCAGTTTTAGAGTTAAGCATTCCTTGTTTGTGAAATGTGTTGAAATGTCCTTATCACAAATTTTGGAAACACTTAGTAAGCTATGATTTAGTTCAGAGACGTAACTTACGTCATGAAAACATAAAGGGCTATTAAGCATGATACCTTTCATGCTAATTTTGCCACCTTTACCTCCCGCAAAGAAAACATAACCTCCATTAAAGTTTTGCACGTCATGAAGTAGAGTTATGTCTCCTGCCATGTGCCTGGAACAACCACTATCAATGTACCAAAGGTTATTGACAGTCCTCCTTGGCTGTTCCTGCACGAGATGGGAGATTAATTAGTAATTGGTACCCATGCCATAGTAGATATGGGTATTCCTATGGCATCAATGTATGACACCTCCTGCAGACACATATCATTATTTGAATCAAGTTTGGATGTCGCTTCAACCTTTCCTTTAGCTTCCAGACAGGCTTAGATGGAACATGTGTTTTAATTTCTTTAGATACAGGAGATTTAGGTTTCTCCTTTTGTTTATTTTATTTAATATTTTTCCTTTTGTAGTAAGCATGCCTGTTTCGCTTTGCGACATTCCAATCACCATCGGAAGGCTTTACATAAGATGACTGACTCTTCATTGCCTTGGGCTGAGTGGCCTTCATTGGCTTGGAGTTTGTGACCTTCTTATGTGTAGTCTTCTGACTCTGCTCATAATAGGGAACATAACGACGATGAACGCAGTTTCTTGCTAAATGACCAGACTTTCCACAAGTATATCATGACTGTTTCTTTGCATAAGGTGCATAACCTGACTTGTTTGACCACTGATGTGATGAACCATCCTGTTTGTTAATGCAGACCTGCTCAGGTTTCTTCTGTTGATGAGCATGTGTTTGTTCAAACCTCATATATTGATGATCATATGTAGAATAAAACTGATCCTTTGTGAAATGATTAGGTGAAGCATTTGAGGTTTGACTAGAGACTCTTTGCTTAGTCACAGGTCTGGTTTTCTGAAAAACATGCTTTTCAACTTTACCGTTAACTGACGGTTTCACAAAAACAGTACCTTTACTCTCATTCACATTTTTGAAACAGACGATTTAAAAACAGAGTCATTCAAACCAATAAAATCACGCATATAAGGTTTGTTTCCTTTTAAAATAGGACTGACAGAAACATTGTTTTTATTTATTTTAGAATTCAAATTTAAACTACAAACTTGTGACTCATCAAATTCATCATCCTCACTTGACCAATCTTGTATTTCTACTTGTTCTGCACATGAAGTAAAGGCATTAGAACTGTTCACTCATTTATCATTTGAAGTTAAGGATGATGATTTGGACTCATCAGTTCCTGACATGTTTCCAGAAGTTAACATGTTGAACTCCTCTGCCTGTTCCTCAACATAGGGAGGAACAGTGGCAAAGTTCCCGTTGAACGGAGGAGGCATGTTATTGTACCCAAGCCCTTTGCTCCCATTACCCGGCTTATGAAGATGAATTTCAAGTATATCAACTACCTTATTGGATTGACTAAAGAATTCTCCCTTGTATTTAGCTTCGGCAAAGTTTGATTTTGCTCGCTCTAATTCAGTGGTCAATATAGTAATTTCTTGCTTAGCATTAGTAAGAAAACAATATTTTGTACTAAGTTGAGATTTAAGCAATGAAATGTCCTTTTTGTTAGCTTCTATTACCTCTTTGTAAGCTTTTTCAGATTTGACAAACTTAGTTGTGTGGTATTTGAGGTTTTCAATTTCAAAAACCAGGTCAGCATTATGTTTTTTGTATAGTTCAACCTTATCAATGCATAATTTAGAACATAAACTAGCAGTTACCTCAGGTGGAGTGGCAGAAGATGAGGTGGATAAAGATCCTTCAACAATATCAGCCATGAATGCATGGTTCAGGTTCAGTTCCTTGAGCTGATCTCCCCAGTCATAACCACCTATTTGCTGCCTGATTAAAGCATTAGTGTTATCAACAGCCTTCCTTCCTGCAGATGTTCGAGCATCATTACCCCTCTACTTATCGCATTCCCTAGCAAAGTTACCCAGTTCATGACAGTTGTAGCATCGAAGATTTGACTTATTGAATCCATTCTTCTTTCCAGTATCTTCACTCCATTTGAATTTTCCAGTCTAGTTGATGAAATTCTTTGCTCTAAACACTAACATAGCCAACTGCCAAGAAATATGCAGCTCCTCTACATCTTCTGGATGGATTTGATTAAGCTCAACAGTAAGTATCTCTGATGGTGACAGATTTCCAGAAGCAAATGCTGCATAACAATTCATGATTCTAGTGCACAGATATGTATTTGCTTCAATCAACTTAGCATGTTGTGCTGAATATGCTTGCTGCTCTGGTACAGTACACTTAGCAGCTGCAGAATTACCAGAAGTTGCTTCCCCCGATCTAGAAGCTCCTTGAACCACACTAGATAGGAAGGCACTGTTACTGCTCTATGCCCCTACAGAATTTATAGTGTTCACATGGTTTACATTTCTTTGCTTGTCATCTAGATCATATGATTTGCTAATTGAAATCAAATCATTCAGTGAGACTGTATTTAAATCTTTAGTTCTCTTTAGCAGAGCAACATTCCAATACTAGCTTTATGGGAGACCATTCAGAAGTTTCCTATTTAAATCACCACCACTTACCATAATCTGTGCACCTTTCATCTCTGAAACTTACCTAGTGAACCTTTGCAACTGAACTTCTAGTGATTCACCCAGAATATGATTGAACATACTGAATCTCTATAGAATCATTTCTTTCCTACTATCCTTCATGTCATTATTCCCTTCAAATCTCTTCTCCAGATACTCCCAAAGTTGTTTAGCAGATGTACATTCTTTAAAATTATGAGCAATATTGGGTGATAAAGCCACAGTTAGAGAGGCCAAAGCTTTTAGAACCCACTCAACAAGATCAAAATCTTCATCAGTGTAGTTCTCAATCTGCTTTGGTGCCTTTGTACCATCTTCCTTATCATACATGGGAATATAAGGCCCCTTGATGATACTTCTCCACATTTTAGCCTCTGAAAGCAAGACATAATTCTTATATCTGAACTTCTAGTCAACAAAGTCTTTAGCAGATGTAAGTCTTGGTGGTTTTGTACTTGTTCCAATCTGAAGATCTAACATGCTGTTGAGATTCTTGGTCTGCTGAGGATTCATTTTGATCAAAGTGCTAGGTCCTTGATCTAACCTGTAAAACTTGAATTAAAAGAAAAAATGAACCCGTGAATACAAGTTTAGCTATGAACTTGTAACTATCTGTGAAACAAAACAAAGCCTTGAAACAACTCAAGGCCGTGAAATAAATCAAAGCCGTGAACCAACTCCAAGCCATGAACCAGGAGCAAACGGTGACCTAAGTTCAACCCGTGAATTCCAAAAGTCCTGTTAATCAATAACCCAAGTGATTAGGCCGAGAAATAAGCTCAACCCGTGAACCTAAAAACCCGAATAAGCTAACCGAGAACCTTTGAACCAGAGAAGGCTTACAACCCAGATCTCGTGAATCCTTGCCGCGAAGTCTGAACCCGTGAAGTCTGAACTGACTAGACAAGCCGTGAATACCACTCGAGTAACACGGCCATGTAATTTGAGTTGGTCTTGTTTCCTGAATTAACACCCGAGAATTAAGGAATTCAAAATTTGAATTCAAAACAAATCTCGATGTACACGAAGAAGATTCTTTTTTCCAAGAAACAAAATTTCCAAGATTTTACGAAGCAAACCTTGATTCTCAGCAGAAAACTATGACAAACTACCAAAAAGAACACTAGATTAGTAGCAAAACTGACCGAAAACAATAAAAATAGCTCGAATCTTGAGTCTTGAATCGTTGATATCAACAACCGAGCCTTGAATGACTTCAATGGCTCTGATACCAAATGCAAGTCCCAATCTCTATCAGGATCTTCGAGTAAACACACGAACACCATATCAAATCTCACACTCAATAGGCGGAAACTATTAAGTGTGGCGATTCAAGAACACAAGAGCTCAATGTAAACTCCCTTGTATTGTACTCGAGAATTACTAAAGAAAAACTAATCAGAACTGCTAACCATACTCGGTTAGGGTATACATGTATTTATACCTAGTCTATACAAGTCTAAGCCTACCATACACACACTCGGCCCAATGGCGGTCCATAAACACTACTACCGTGAACGGGTTACACCCTGTTGCACCAAAACATTATTAGAAACAAGCTTAATCATAAACTAGGACCTACAATATTTATTATGCTTGGGATATTATTAATGTGATGCGTAGGTAATCTTAATGAGGCGAGTACAGCTAAATTGACCGTTGTGTCGGGATTGTGATGTGGTGTTTATAACTGTCGTGACAATGGAATTGTGGAGCCTTAGTTAAGGCTGAGTAAGTTGGTTTCTAGGGACTTATCGTGTTAACCAAGTTTTTGAGTTAATACAGGTGGTAGATTACGTAGTAACTAGTGTAGAAGGATTGAATTGTGTTGGTGAGATTTATGGTGTTATATTTAACCTTTTTGGGATATCATAAGATAACAGGGTTACCCATATGATAATAATTTGTAAAACTGTCTTTATAAGGACCGAAGTGTCCCGAGTAAAGTTAGATAACTTTTGTGACGATGTGGCTTTTATTTAAAAGTAAACTATTAGAACTCACTCAGCGTAGCTGACTTAGTGTGTACGTTAGATTGTGTTACAGGTAAGCTCTAGGGTCGACGTATCTTGGCTTGGGAGCGGTGCTACTCCGATTGGTGTGCAGGCATTCGTGAGGTAAACTTATGACGATAACGTTGTTAAATAATAATTAATGATTTTAGAAAGACTTCCGTTGTAGTTTGATTAATAATATATGTATTTTAAAGAGAACAACCCGTTCTGAGGACCAACTGTAGGATGCCCGGGTCAGAGTCTTACAAGTTGGTATTAGAGGTGTTTTTATTAAAATAAATACCTTAACTTAAACTGAAAATGGGACGAGGGCGAAATGAATGCCACCACGAGTAACCACGAGCCAAGAGGTACGTCTTTGTTGTTATACATTTAATGTAGAGTATTAATTGTGTATTGTAACACTACGTGAAGCTGTGTGATATGATTTGGTGAAATCATGTTTTGTGAGTTGGGTGTTGTGGAGTAATATTAATTTTAACTATGTGAGAAAGTTTGATGTATCGGCATGGTTTAGTGACCTTGTGTGTAACCATGTGTAGTGTGCAATGGTGATAAATAGGATGATTTGATAGATTATTGCGTGGTGCTATGTGAGTTGTGTGGGATGCATGTGTATCCGGTGTGTGTGAAAGGTAGAAAGCTAGTGTGAGTAAGATGGAAAAGGTTTAGAATCCGAGCAGTAATGTGGACCACCAAATTGCATTTGATCACCGTGATTTGGCAGTCTATTATTACTCTGTCTCCGGCGGCTTCGACTGCTACTCCTGCCAAATTAAAATACTCAGGAGGTTCAAAAGAACTCGATTGAAGTACGTGGGTGTCTAATTCGTAAGAATTACGACTGACAAGAACGAATTTGATCTATCTAGAATTGGTTTCGACGGTTACGGCCATAATTCCCATAATTGGTATTAATTTGAATTAATGACGATGTTAATTGCTTCATTGATGATAGACATTATCATTGTAATGAATTACTGTTACGAATTTGAACTATTTTTGAGAGTTACGGATTGAATTGAATCTAAAAGGGATTCGATTTTGACTTTAAAAAGTCAACAGGGACAATTGCTCTTGATTTTGACGTTGCAAGTCAACTGAATCAAGTTTAGAGACTTGGCAGGATCAGTCCCTGAAGTTTGAGATTAGGAAGTGACAGAATTAGACCCTGGGGTTAGATTTAACTAGGTTTAGTTAACGGGGTTAAGTTTTAGATAGGATATTTAACGGAATTATTAACGGAGTTAATTTGAAAAGTCCGGATTGTCACATCATCCCCTAGTTGAAAGAATTTTCGTCCCGAAAATTAAATAATAAAAATAAAATTCCCGGGACGAAAATTAAATAATAAAAAAAAATTCCCGGGATATCACATCATCCCCTAGTTGAAAGAATTTTCGTCCCGAAAATTAAAATAGTACCTTAAGAATTTGACATGGAGTGCTTGAACAGATTAGGATATTTGCGCATCATCTGATCCTCGCGCTCCCACAGTCCTCGTTTCGAGTTCCAACGGACTCTAACAATAGGTATTTTTTACTGCATTTTAACGTTTTGACTTCTCTATCCATGATTTCCAAATGTTCTTCGATGAAACGCAACTGTTCATCAATGTGCAGTTCCTCGAGAGGGACTGCGAGTGACTCGTCTGCTAGACATTTTTTCAAGTTTGAGACGTGAAAGACTTTTTGTACACCACCGAGTCCTTCAGGTAGGTCCAGTTGATGCGCTACTAGACCAATTCTCTTCACTATCTTGAATGGTCCAACATAACGAGGATTCAACTTGCCTCGTTTCCCAAAACGAATGACACCCTTACAAGGTGAGACTTTTAACAAGACTATATCCCCTACTTGAAATTCTAACGGTTTACGACGCTTATCGGCATAGCTCTTTTGACGATCACGAGCTGCTGCCATACGGTTTCTAATTTGAATGATTTTCTCAGAAGTTTCAAGTACGAGTTCAGGACCTATAAGTTGACTATCTCCAACCTCGGCCCAACAAATAGGAGAACGACATTTTCGTCCATATAATGCTTCAATTGGAACTGCCTTGAAACTAGTGTGATAACTGTTGTTGTAGGAGAACTCCACCAACGGTAGGTGAGACTCCTAAGTGTTACCGAAATCAATCACACAAGCTCGTAGCATGTCCTCCAGAATTTGAATAGTACGTTATGTCTGGCCATCAGTTTGAGGATGGTATGATGTGCTCATATCTAGACGCGTGCCTAAAGCTTTATGTAACGCTTGCCAGAAGCGAGAGGTGAATCGTGCATCACGATCCGAAATAATAGATATTAGCATCCCGTGCCAAGAGACTACTTCTTTTAAGTAAATACGAGTAAGCTTGTCCATTTTTTCGGTTTCCTTGATTGCTAAGAAGTGAGCGGACTTTGTTAAACGGTCAACGATTACCCAAATGGTATCACATCCGGTAGGAGTTCGTGGCAATTTTGTGATAAAGTCCATGGATATCTGCTCCCATTTCCACATGGGAATCTCTGGTTGCTGGAGAAGACCAGAAGGCTTTTGATATTCAACTTAGACCTTCGCAAGTCAGGCACTTGCTCATATAGGTGGCTATATCGGCCTTCATCTTTGGCCACCAATACAGCACATTTAGGTCACGATACATCTTGTCAGAACCTGGATGAATAGAGTAACGAGATTTATGAGCTTCATCCATGACCAGTTCCCTTATGTTTCCGAGTACTGGAACCCATATTCGCTCGGAAAAGTAGCGAATACCGTCCGATTTGACCTCGAGTTGTGCCTCCATACCGCGTGTACCTTCTAGCGGTAGGTTTTCCTCGTTCAGAGCTTCAAGTTGAGCATTATGGATTTTGTCAGGGTGAATAGTAAGTTGTAATGCTCGAACTCGTTTGGGCTTGGTTTCCTTTCTACTTAGGGCATCAACTACAACATTAGCCTTACCCGGATGATACCGGATCGCACAGTCATAATCATTCAAAAGCTCGACCGAACGAAGATGTCTCATATTCAACTCTTTCTGCTCGAAGATATGCTGAAGACTCTTGTGATCGGTGTGGATAGTCCACTTGGTACCGTACAAGTAGTGTCTCCGTATCTTAAGTGCGAAAACTACAGCTCCCAACTCTAGATCATGAGTGGTGTAGTTTTTCTCGTGACTCTTTAGCTGACGCGATGCATATGCGATCACTTTTTCTCGTTGCATTAACACACAACCCAGACCCTGAATGGATGCATCACAATACACCACAAAATCATCTGTACCCTCCGGAAGAGCTAGGATAGGTGCACTGCAAAGTTTCTGTTTAAGATGTTGAAATGCTGACTCTTGGTTATCACTCCAGTTATAGGCTTTACCCTTTTGAGTTAAGGCAATGAGAGGTTGTGCAATTTTTGAAAATCCCTCGATGAATCGATGGTAATATCCTGCCAATCCCAGAAATTGTCGCACCTCAGTCGGAGTCGTCGGTGCTGACCAATTCTTGATGGCTTCAATCTTTGATGGATCGACATGTATTCCCTTCTCGTTAACCACATGTCCTAAGAATTGAACTTCTCGAATTCAGAATTCACACTTGGAAAACTTAGCATATAGCTGCTCCTTTTTAAGTAATTCCAGGATTAAACGTAAATGTTCCTCATGTTCCTCCTTATTCTTGGAATAAATAAGAATGTCGTCGATGAAAACGATGACAAACTGATCAAGGTATGGTTTACACACACGGTTCATGAGGTCCATGAATACCGCAGGTGCGTTGGTTAATCCAAAAGGCATGGCCATAAACTCGTAGTGGTCGTACCTTGTCCTGAAAGCAGTCTTAGAGATATCCTCATCTCAGACTCTCAATTGATGGTAACCGGACCTAAGATCTATCTTGGAATAGAAACTTGATCCTTGGAGTTGATCAAAGAGATCGTCTATACGAGGCAAAGGATAATGATTCTTGATTGTGACTTTATTCAGTTCACGGTAGTCGATACACATACGAAAAGTCTCGTCCTTCTTCTTGACAAACTGGACCGGAGATCCCCATGGCGATGAGCTAGGTCAGATGAAACCTTTATCCAACAATTTCTGTAACTGAGTAGATAGCTCCTGCAATTCACTAGGTGCCAGTCTGTAAGGTGCCCGAGCGATCGGTACCGCTCCGGGTGCTAGATCGATTTGAAATTCAACTTAACGGTGTGGTGGCAGACCAGAAAAATCCCCAGGAAATACTTCCAGAAATTCACGAACGATGGGAATATCATCAATCTTCTTTTCTTCTGATGGCTGCTCAGCAATGAGGGCCAAAATTGCAGTATGCCTTTTTCGAAGGTATTTATGTGCTTTCATAAAGGATATGATGCCTATGACCGCACCAACCTTTTCGCCCTGAACGGAAAGGGTTTCTCCACTCGGGAGAGGAATGCGAACAATTTTCTCATGACAGATGATTTCGGCTTGGTTTTTAGATAACCAATCCATGCCGACAATTACATCAAAACTACCAAGCGTGACCGGTATAAGGTCTATATCAAGTTTATGACTAGCTAGTTCAAGCTTACAACCCTTAAGAATGTGGGTTGCTTAAATTATTTGACCATCGGCTATCTTTATTACATACTTAGCTTCTAACAGAGTTGGAGTTCCTTGTATCATATCACTAAGTTTCTTAGATATAAAACTCCTATCAGCACTAGTGTCAAAAAGGACATAAGTAAAGTAATTATTAAAGATAAACTTACCGGTGACCACATTATGATCATAACGAGCTTCTCCAGATCCTAGCACAAAGGCTCGTCCCTTCGCACCATTCCTCTGTTATTACCGTTGTTTCCACCATTGTTGTTATTCTGATTAGGGTTGTGGTTTCCATTACCTCCCTTTTTTAATTGAGGACAATTCTTCCAAAAATGTCCCTCTTTCCCACACTGGAAACAACCCTTAGTAGACCCAGGCTGTTGAAAAGGCTGCTTGGCTTGCAACTCACCCCTACAATTTTTGGCAGCATGACCTATTTCACCACCTATTTTGTCACACCACCTTGATTTTGACCTGAAGAGGTCGCCTGGTTGAAGTTCTTAGTAGGCTCAAGCCTACGCTGCTACTGCTGCTGAGGTTGGTTGGGCTAGGGTCCTTTGGAGCTGGAGTGGTGATCAAACTTGCGTTTATGATTGTCGGTAGATTTAGAGACCGAACCTCTCGGGGGTAAAGTCCCTTGAGTCACCACCTGATCGGTTAGCTTGTGGGCTAGTCTGATCGTCTGCTGGATGGTAGTAGGGTTGGATGAAGTAACCATACTTTGAATTTGAGGCACTAGACCTCCAATATACAGCTCGATCCTCTTATAGTCCGGAGTCACCATGTGTCGGCACATGGTAACAAGCTCATGGGAGCGAGTGGTATACAACTCGATTTCAGAACCTTCCATTTTCAGGTTCCAGAACTCTCCTTCCAATTTCTGAATTTCATCGCGAGGACAGTACTCCTCCTTCATCATTGTCTTAGACTCCTCCCACGGGAGTCCATTTGCCATGACTAGACCCAACATCTGGACCTGAGCATTCCACCATGTGAGAGCCGGGCCCTCCAAAGTTCCAGCGGCGAACTTGAATTGATTGGCCACTGGGCAGTTGCATATGGCAATCACTGATTCTACTTTTTCGAACCACCGGAGTAGTCCGACAGCTCCTTCGGCTCCACTAAAAGTGTGGGGCTTACAGTCCATAAATGTTTTGAAGGTGCAGGCTGGCTGCTGATTCTGTTGACCTGGAGTTAGAAGCATAATATAGGGTTGGGATTATAAAGCTTAGGAAAGGCGCTTTAAGAGGCGGATTGACCTCATTAGTCAATAGCTAAAGTATTTACCTGCAGCATTCTAGTTCTCTATAACCAATGGCTCTGATACCAATCTGTCACACCCCCAAATTCCACTAATGGAGTTTTACCGTTTGGGAAGTGACAAACCATGGTCTCAGTCATTAGTTACATTGAACGACTCCACATGGGACTCAAATGAAAATATCATAACAATCAGAGTTTAATGCGGAAGCGTAAAGAAAGTAAATGCGCAAAACACACGCGCCCAATAAGTCCAAACCAAACACAATTCAAAATAGTCCAAACAGTTTAATAAAACATAAATCAAAAGAAGAATCCCATGCATGTCCTATGTGTGCACCTGTGCCTTGTCTTAGCAACCTGAGAAAACATGTAAGAAAAGATGTCAACACGAGGTTGGTGAGTTCACAGGTTTCAGTATATAAATAAACGTTTACCAGATTATTGATCATTCAATATGTATCTATAGGTATCTAACATATGTTCATGTTTAAGTTAAGCGCTCGCAACCGAAGCTGACTGTTTGTTTATTTGCCTCATGCCAGGTCTATCAACCCCGGCGATGTGAATAGGCTAACATTTCACCCGTTCGATCTCCAATCGAGTTAGCGCGACTAACGCGGGTGGGATTTATCAAACCCAGTAGTACTACTAAACATTAACTCGCTAAGATCTATATTAACGGTTCGATTTGTGTTGAGGATTTTCAGTGATAGCGGGTTACGCTTAGCTTTAACATTGATAACATATGAATAACAAAAATCTCAAAATAGTCGAATCATGTTATCTCCCCCAAGTTAAAACAGTAAAAAGGGGCCGTGAAAACTCACCTGATTTGAGTAGGAAGAAACCACACAAGTATGAGATTGGAATCTCAAGCATTAGCCCGACACGGCTCACGAATGCCCTAGAATTACAATGTAATTATTAGGGATAAAATGGGATATATTAGGGTATTTGACGACGACACGAAATGTTGAACGTCCTAAAAGAGACGCTCTAATGACCATGAGTAGACAAATGTGTCTACGAGAATAAATGATTTTTAAATTAACTAATTAAGATAAATGCGTTACGTATCGATCGTCTCTATTTTGAATAATAACATATAAATATTTATTCGTGTGTTTGCACCATTTAAAATAATGGCTAGGAGAATAATATAACTAATATATTATTTTTAGAGAAATAACACGATTATTTAAAATGTGTAACAATAAAATAATAAAACTATTATTTTATTCGGGAATATAAACGTGCGTAAATAATATAAATAATTATATTATTTATTAGTTTGAAACGTCTCATAATGTTTTTAAACGTGGTGAAATAATATTTAAATATATATATTATTTTTAGTTGGAATCATAGGTTGAAAATAATATAACTATATGTTATTTCATATGGAGTCGTGGTTTGAAAATAATATAAATATATTATTTTATAAGTGAAAATACTATTTATATATCAAACCCGAGCCTTCGGGTGTTTTTCGGGGCTAAAACACTTTTATATATTAATATAATAATATTGGGGATGATTTTTATTTAAAAATATTAATTAAAACCTGTTTTTAAAATAAAAGGGTGTGGAGAGACTCGATCCCGGGTCTCTCCCACACACGCACACTGTCTTAACCATCTCCGCCCGCCAGGGTTTCGCAAACTAAACCCGTATCAATTGGTTTTATCACACAATTCCAGTGGGTTCTTTCCCCTTAGCGCGAACCGAACCAAAACCAGTCCCAAAACCCACGATTTGGAGTTCGATCGAACTAGAAAGCAAAGGGGGTTTTGATCATTGGCTCATCACGAATCTGTAGTGTGATTTAATTATAAAAATATTACGTTTAGGATCGATAAATTGTATATTGAAAGGGGCCGAAACCCTAGATATGAATTCGGAATCTAATTGAACAAATCTGATATAAGAAATTACTGGGTTCATAGGGCTTTTATGTATTAAGATGTTGCGAAACTATTGGTATGGTTTAATTGGATTGAGATTGACTCTAGGATCAAAATCCCCAAATCGATTGAAGAACAAACCCTAGATCACGGGTTGAGTAAAATTCGATGTTGTAATTTAAAATTAATATAGGGTTTTTACAGAGAATCATATAGCGAATCTAACCGTATAAATTAATTTGATTGAGGTTGAGTTTAGGGTCGAAACCCCCAAATCGATTTTATGAAGAACCCTAGATTCTAGGTTTCGGTTAATTCGATGCAACAAGCCCCGATAATAATAGGGCTTTCATTCAGGGTGTAAAAACGAAGCTAAGGGTAGGATCAATTATTAGAATCAGCGATGGATTGGTGGAGTTCGACCAATAGCAGATCCGACGTCGCGTGGTTCTGTCTCCGGCGGCTACTCGGGCCAAATTATAATTCTTAGGAGGTTCAGAAGAACTCGATTGAAGTACGTGGGTGTCTAATTCGTAAGAATTGCGACTGAGAAGAACGAATTTGATCGATCTAGAATTGGTTTCGACGGTTACGTCCATAATTCACATAATTGGTATTAATTAGAATTAATGACGATGTTAAATGCTTCAATGATGATAGAAATCATAATTTGAACTATTTTTGAGAGTTACGGATTGAATTGAATCTAAAAGGGATTCGATTTTGACTTTAAAAGTCAACAGGGACAATTGCTCTTGATTTTGACTTTGCAAGTCAACTGAATCAAGTTTAGAGACTTGGGAGGATCAGTCCCTGAAGTTTGAGATTAGGAAGTGACAGAATTAGACCCTGGGGTTAGATTTAATCGGGTTTAGTTAACGGGGTTAAGTTTTAGATAGGATATTTAACGGAATTATTAACGGAGTTAATTTGAAAAGTCCGGATTGTCACACACACAATCTGTATAATCAGGTTATGCAAGATAAGATGTTGAGCCTAAACGACACTAATCATGGCTATACTTATGCTTAGGTGAACTTAGTAGTTTCGATGTGTTTGCTTATATCGAAACTTAGTAGTTTCGATAGGTGGGTTATGTCGAAACTTGGTAGTTTTGATAGGTTGCTTATATCGAAACTTGGTAGTTTTGAAAAGTGGGTTATGTCGAAACTTGGTAGTTTCGATTAGTGGGTTATGTCGAAACTTGATAGTTTCAATAAGTTGCTTATATCGAAACTTGATAGTTTCGATACATCAGTCTTCTTCCCCAACCAGAACCCTAGATCTGGTAGGCGGATTTCAAGATATTCAAGCCCTTAACTTTTTACGTTCAAAACGTTCTATTTTCATCCATGAGCTTAAATATGTAGTTTGTTTTGAGTTTCATACGTAAAAAATCGTGTATTTAAGTGACTAACACCCGAATCCCCAAACTAATTGAAGAACTCAGATTTGAAGGTGAAGCTTACCTCCTTGGGTTCCGATTAAGCTGCTACACGTTGTAGTGCTAACGAGTGACGGTCTCTGAGCTTTTGGAGTCGTTTGCTTGCTTTCTCTATCTAGGCTCGTTCCCCCTCTCGCTCTCTAAAAACTTAGGCAAATGATAGTGAATGAGGGAGGGGGCTAGTTACGCCTTTAAATAGTTGGGCTCCCCTCGGCCCATTGGAGCCTAGCCCATGCCCATCCCCTTTTCTTTTATTTTTCGATTTAAATCCTGATCTTGTTATTATTAATTTTTTTTATTATTTCGGGATGTTACAAGTCTACCCTCCATATAGAGGTTTCTTTCTCAAAACCTGATACAAGCTAAACAATTGAGGGTACAGCTCTTTCATTTCGTCCTCCTTTTCCCAAGTCGCTTCTGAACCTTTTTTGTGCTTCCATTGTACCTTGAACAAAGGAATTGACTTATTGCGTAGTCTTTTCTCGGCTCGGTCAAGAATGGCTATTGGCTCCTCCATGTAGTTCAAATTGTTATCCACTTCGATTTCGCCGTATGGTATGTGAGCTATGTCGTCAGCTAGGCAATTGCGTAAGTGCGATACGTGGAATGTGGGGTGAATTCCACTGAGCTCATCGGGTAGGTCGAGTTTGTAAGCAACCTGACCAACTCTTGCTGAGATTTTGAAAGGCCCGACAAACCTTGGACTTAGTTTGCCACGTTTTTTGAATCGGATGATCCCTTTCCAGGGGGAGACTTTCAGTAGTACCATGTCCCCTTCTTGAAATTCTAAATCTCTTCTTCTATTATCCGCATATGATTTCTGTCTGTCTTTAGCGGCTTTCATGCGAGCTTTGATCTTTTCAATTTTTTCTGAAGTAGCTTTGACCACTTCGAGACTTGCACAGTCCTTCTGTCCAATTTCCCCCCAACAGACCGGGGTTCTACATATTCTTCCTTACAGCATCTCAAATGGCAGCATGCCGATGGTTGAGTGATAGCTATTGTTATATGAAAACTCTGGCAATGGCAGATGGCTATTCAAGCACCCACCGAAATCACTGATACAGGCCCGGAGCATGTCCTCCAAGGTCTGAATGGTCCTTTCTGATTGACCATCGGTTTGAGGGTGGTAAGCGGTGCTGATATTCAGTCTAGTGCCCATTGCTTCGTTGAATTTTTTCCAAAACCTTGAGGTGAATCTAGTATCCCTGTCGGACACAATTGACAATGGCATACCATGTCTGCTCACTATTTCATTGATGAATACTCTGCTAGCTTCTCAGATAAAAAAGCCTCACGTATTGGTAAGAAGTGAGCACTTTTCGTCAAGCGGTCGACGATTACCCAAATGATATCTTTGCCTTTGGCTATTCGCGGTAGCTTGGTAATGAAGTCCATTGTGATCTCTTACCATTTCCATTCTGGTATTGGCAAGGGTTGCATTTTACCACATGGCTTATGGTGCTCGGCCTTAACCAGCAAACAAGTTAGGCACTTGCTCACATATTCAGTCACATTGTTCTTCATATCGGGCCACCAGTATTCTTTCTTCAAGTCCTGGTACATTTTGTTAGTTCCGGTGTAGATAGAGTAGCGAGACTTATGGGGCTCGTTGAGAACTTTAGCCCTAAGTTCACCAATCTTGGGTATCTACATCCGGCCAAAACGAGTTCGTACTCCATACACATTGGTCTCCAGGTTTCCCTATTGTCCTACTATTCTTTCCCGTTTCACATTCCTTTCCAACAGTCCTTCATTTTGTGCCTTTGCTATTTCATTCATAAGACCCCGGTGTTATGATCAACTGACATGCTTTGATCCGGATAGGTGTCGACTCCTCCTTTCTTCTTAAGGCGTCGGCCACTACATTTTCCTTGCCTGGATGGTACAATATCTCACAATCATAATCTTTTAGCAGTTCCAACCATCTCCTTTGTCTCATGTTTAATTCTTTTTGTTCGAAGAAGTACTTCAGGCTCTTGTGATCTGAGTAAATGGTTCATTTAACCCCGTACAGTTAGTCTCTCCATATCTTTAACGTGAAAACCACGGACGCCAATTCCAGATCATGAGTCAGATAAGCTTCGCAACCGCGCCTCATGTAACTTTCGGCCTTGATCATCGAGATGACGTTCGGCATTGTGCAATTCCAATCACCATAAACCGTAATCGGACTGTCGTCAGTGGCTTTGAGATGTATGCCCAAAAATATGTCAAATCCTCCTAAGGTTAGAAGGTATAATTTAGAACGAAACTTATGGCCCTCTATTTATATCATGCAATCGTTAGTTATACGGATGACTACTGAGTTTCTACCAACAACAGTTTCTACGCTAAAGGCCAATACGAGGTTGGTGATTGTGCATTTTAGTTTGTGACTAAAATCATTTTATATAAATCCTTTGCTTGCACTAGAGTCAAATAAAATAGTAGCATATTCATCATTAACTAGGAACGTACCTGATACAACACAGGGTTTCCTCTGGCTTCCTCCTCAGTCAGGGAATAAGCCCGAGTCCTAGCCTTCGGCTGTTACTTATCCCTTTCTTTCTCTATTCCCAAACCAGATTGTCCGATTTCCTGTAATCCTTAGTCGCGTATCCCAACCAACCACAGTTCTGGCACTTGGTGCCACTCCTACAGTCTCGGGAGAAATGACCAGCTTTTCCACATTTGTAGCATATGGTAGAGCAAGCCAGACATTCACCGCGGTGTTGTTTCCCGCATTTCGAGCAAGTTTCGTTCTCATCCACTCTCGGCTTCTTTGCCTCAGTTGTGACAACTCCCTTTCCAGTCCCCCTAGATGGGTTTTCCCACTTCCTCTTCTGTGTCTCAGGTGCCAGGACCTCATTTGCATAGTCGTCGTAGACGATCCCACTCAGATTCATTACTGACTTGAAGGTCGAGTGTAGGTTAGCTTTCACATGGACTCGGACCCTCTGTGGCAGACCCTTGACATAGTACTTGATCAACCGGTCTTCAGTTTCTACCAGGTGGGGTACTAGTTGGGCCAATTCATTGAATCTAGAAGTTTACTGGCGATGAGTCATGTTGCCAGCCTTGAAGTTTAAGAACTCGTTATCCATCCGGTCAATCTCATTCTCGGGATAGAACTTTTGGATTATTGGCTTTTTCAAGTCTTCCCAAGTCATCCTTTTGAGAGCGTTCGACGTCTTAGTCCTCTAAATGTTCCTACACCAACTCAGTGCTTCGTTAGTGAAAGAATGGGCAACATATTTAACAGCCTGGTCGAGTCGACACTCGCTTATGTTAATTACGCCATTCATCCTCTCGATCCATTCAAATGTAGCCACCGAATCCTTGGTTCCATCAAACTTGGGCCGGTCACCATCCTTGAATCCCTTATAGGTACACCCTCAGGTGTTCAGTCCCACAGTCACCTCATCCCTACCGCTATCATACACTTTCTCCTCATGGTTCTTTTCCTCCTCCTCCTTGCTCTTCTTTAGTGCCTCACATAACAGATCAGGCAGTACGTCCTTCAGAGTTAGCACAACCTCACGGGCAATAGCATCCCTAACTTCGGGTTCCAGTCATAGAGATCCTTCATTGCCTTCACCCGATGGAGTAACATTAGTTCCGTGCACGCTCTCCGTACGTTCTTCATGCACGCTTTCCTCCCGTTCCACATGCACACTTTCCTCATCATTACGTCTTCGGTTCAGTGGTGGTCTACTGACTTGACCAGCACGACCGCCTCGACGTCCAGTTCCTCCTCTACCAGCCATAGTATTCTTGATTTCCCAATAAGTAAAGGGGATACATCGATTTCATGTAACATCCTAAAAATAATAAAACGAATAAAAATAGCGAGACCGGTGATTTAGTTGGAATATTTAAACAAAAAGGGAGCAGGCCTGGGCCCGGCTTCAATGGGCCGGGGGGGAGCCCATGCACATAAGAGGCAAGGCATCCCTCTTCCCTGCTCATTTCCCCAACTCACGCAGCTTTTAGAGAGAGAAAGGAGAGCTCGGGTTTAGAGAGAGAAAGTGACGGATCAACTCGGGAATTCAGGAGAACGTTGTTGCTGTTCTCGTGATCATATCCTCTGAATCAGAAATCCAATCCAGGTAACGATTCGATCACATTATGAGTTTTTGTTCGTTTTGGGAGTTTTCGGGTTTTGGCTAAAAGATAACGATTTTGCGGATGAAACTTGAAAGTGAACTTAGGTATAGCATCTAGAATGAAAAACGAACGTTTTGATCAAAGAAAATCTAGATATCGACATGATCAGATTCGCATGCAGAACATTCGGATTTTTGGGGAAGGCGATAAGTGCAGACCCATCTAAACTACTTAGTTTCGATATGTGCAGACCCATCGAAACTACTTAGTTTCGATATGTGCAGACCTATCGAAACTACCCAGTTTCGATATATGCAGGCCCAATCGAAACTACCATAGTTTCGATATGAGCCCCCGATCCGAAGCTAAGATAATACATAAGTTACTTATCGAAACTACCTATCGAAACTACCTATCGAAACTATCTATCGAAACTACCTATCGAAACTACCAAGTTTCGACAGAAACAACCTATCGAAACTACCAAGTTTCGATATAAGCTAATCAATCGAAACTACTATGTTCAAGCATAGTAATGTCTAGTGTCATCTAGGAGCACCATCTTATGTGTATGACTTTATTATACAGATCGTGAGTGACATTAGTGAAGCCCAGTAGCCAGCTTAGTGTATTACAGAAACTACTCATCAGGTGAGTTCTATGTGCCCCTTCTATGTTATGTGCAAATGTTTTCAAATGTTTTGGGGCTGAGATGTATACACTAAGTGAATAAATGTTATGAATGTCAATGTGATCATATGTGTTATACAAGTATATATATATATACCTATACATGAAAGAGAAATTATGAATAAAGAATGAAAAGCATGATTATAAAGAATGAATGAAAGTATAACACAATATGAAAGAATGAAATCCTGCTTTATATCCATGTATATATTGCATGTAAAGAATGAAATGAACGAATGGCATAACATGTGAGAATGAAATCCTGCTTTATATCCATGTATATATTGCTTGCCAAGTACAGAAAATGTTATGGACGCATCGATGATAACGGCTACTTCGGTAGACGGACGACCATGTGATTATTTTACAACCGGGACAAGTGCGTTCCTTCATCAGCTAGGACGTACGAATGCCATTAAAGGACGGTCGAAGCAATTGGCATATTATAGTAGAACGGTTGTATAAATAATAGTCGCATGGGAAACGGATACCTTCGGGGAAACGGATACCTTCGGGTAGACGGGCGAATTACGGCCTACGACGGTAGGACGGTTGTAAGTCATGACGGACGGACAAAGGTTGCCGGACGGTTGTAAGAATATAATGACGGACGGCACTTGTTGCCGGACGGTTGTAAGTATAGGCGGGCCATGACGATGGACCGCGACGATTGTGTTTGTGACATTCGTAAGCAAATGACGGGTTGATCACCCTTATATAGTATGACCCATGAAAGTAAAGAAAGAAAGAAAAGAAAGAAAAGGGTGAATGCATATATATATATATATATATATATGAAATCACAAAGATACAGAAAAGAAAGATGAAAGAAAGACAAAAGTTCTGGATACGTATTTATACGAATGACTATACAGTAATGCATACTTATAAAGTAAAGAAAAGAATCTTTATATCAAATCGCATTAAACTAGAACTCACCAGCGTTAGCTGACTTTTAGTATACATTTCAGGTAAAGGAAGATAAGGTCGTGCGATGGCGTGGAGGTTACCTGGCACGAGACTGACATCCCTCTTTTGTTTTATATGTCTTCGAACAATGTTATGTTTTTAATTGTAAAGACTTCCGCTGTTATGATTATGTAATTGGATGACGAATGTTTTTAATATAAATTCAGTATTTTATGACTATGTTTATGAGTAAATCCAACAAGTGAGGTTACCCGGGAAAGAGGCCTTACAAGTTGGTATCAGAGCAATAGTTTGAGAGATTTAGACATCCCTAAATGTCTAGACTCAAACTGATTATGGGACCAACGCACGGATGTCAGTATGGGTAACCAACGCCAACGCTAGCACGGTGAGTAAGTCATAAAGTTAATCCTCTTGCATAGGAATAGATACCTTAACTTAGAACAAATAGATGTTAATGCCACGACTGATTTGAAGAGTTTCGAACCCGAAAAGCAATGTAAATTAGTAATCACAAACCGGTCACTGTAATTAAGAAGTTACCTTGCTCGTACTGTTCCAAACTATGATCTGAAGAAATGACATTGATGTATTCCCTTTATGACTATCAGGAAATTAAGAAATTATGGCTGGCGGAGGAAGAACTGGACAACGAGGCGGTCGTACTGGCCGAGTAGGTAGACCTCCGTTGAACCGAAGAATTAAAGAAGAAGAGAGTGTGCACGCAGAGCACACCGAAAGTGTGCACGAAACAGAAGTGACCCCAATTAGGGACGACAGTCCAGGGCCTATACAGTTGGAACCTGAAGTCAGGGATGCTATTGCCCGTGAAGTTGTGCTCACTTTGAAGAAGGTATTGTCCGATCTACTATCCGAGGCAATAAAGAAAAGTAAAGAGGAGGATGAAGGAGACAATGAAGAGAAAGTATATGATAGTGATGGGGATGAAATAAAGATAGGATCGAGCAATCGTGGGTGCACTTACAAAGGTTTCAAGGACGGAGACCCACCCAAGTTCGATGGGAGCAAAGATTCAGTGGCAACGCTTGAATGGATTGAGAGGATGAGTGCTGTAATCAACATCAGCGAGTGTCGACCAGACCTGGCTGTTAAATATGTTGCTCATTCTTTCACCATCGAGGCCCTAGGTTGGTGGAGGAACATCCAGAGGACAAAGTCCCCAAACGCTCTTGCAAGAATGACATGGGAAGAACTGAAAAAGCTGGTAATTCAAAAGTTCTGTCCCCAGAACGAAATTGATCGAGTGGAAAATGAATTCCTAAACCTTAAAGCTGGCAATAAGACACACCGCCAGTATACTTCTAGATTCAATGAGTTGGCACAGCTGGTACCCCACCTGGTGGAGACAGAAGAGCGAATGATCAAGTATTATGTGAAGGGCCTACCTCAAAGGGTCCGTGTCCACGTGAAAACCAACCTACCCTCGACCTTCGAGTCGGTAGTGAATCTGAGCGGAATCGTCTACGACGATTATGCCAATGAGGACCCACCAACAGAAACCCAAAAGAGAAAGTGGGAGAACCCGTCTAGAGGCACCAGAAGAGGGAACGTAATAACTGAAAATAAGAAACCAAGGTCGGACAAATATGAAACCTGCAAGAAATGTGGAAGGCAACATTTTGGCGAGTGCCGGGTCGGCTCCACCACATGTTACAGGTGTGGGAAGGTGGGGCACTACTCTCGTGACTGCTTGAGAGACACTAAATGCCAAGTATGTGGACTGTTTGGTCACCTGACTAAGGATTGCAGAAAAACCAGACAATCTGGTTCGGGAAAAGAAAAGGAACAGGAACAACCAAAGACTAGGACTCGAGCTTACGCCCTGACTGAGGAGGAAGCAAGGGGAAATCCTGATGTTGTGTCAGGTACGTTCCTAGTTAATGATGAACATGCGGCTATATTATTTGACTCTGGTGCTAGTAAAAGCTTTATATCAAATGCCTTTAGTCGAAAACTGAATTGCACTATCAACACAGTAGTAAAGGCCTTTAGTGTACAAACTGCCGTTGGTAAAAATTCGGCAGTATTCCAAGTAACAGAGGATTGCATAATAGAAATAGAGGGTCATAAATTTCCTTCTAGATTATTCCTTCTCACCTTAGGAGGATTCGATATAGTATTGGGTATGGATTGGCTAGCTGCCAACGAAGCTCAAATCATATGTAAACGTAAGAGGATACACCTCAAAGGTCCTAGCGACAGTCCAATTACGGTTTATGGGGATTGGAATTACACAATGCCGAACGTCATCTCGATGATAAAGGCCGAAAGTTACATGAGGCGCGGCTGCGAAGCTTATCTGGCATATGTTATAGACGATAGAATGAAAACGAAAGAACTCAAGAATGTACCCGTGGTGTGCAATTTTCCTGAAGTATTCCCTTAGGATCTACCTGGGTTGCCACCCGATCGGGAAATAGAATTTCAGATTGATTTACTGCCAGGAGCTGAGCCCGTTGCCAAAGCCCCTTACCGATTGGCTCCGTCAGAAATGAAGGAATTGATGTCCCAACTAGAGGAACTAACCGAGAAAGGATTTATTAGGCCGAGCATCTCACCATGGGGAACTCCGGTACTATTTGTAAAGAAAAAGGACGGCAGTATGCACATGTGCATCGACTACCGCGAATTGAACAAGAGAACAGTAAAGAACAAATACCCACTACCTAGAATAGACGACCTTTTTGATCAACTGCAAGGTGCGAGTTGGTTCTCAAAGAACGATCTTAGGTCGGGTTACCATCAGTTGAAAGTAAGAGAAGAAGACGTACCAAAGACCGCGTTTCGCACGCGTTATGGACGTTATGAGTTTCTCGTGATGTCCTTCGGATTGACCAACGCACCAGCAGCGTTCATGGACTTGATGAATAGAGTATGTCGACCAATGTTGGATCGATCGGTGATAGTCTTCATAGATGACATACTGGTGTATTCAAAAAGCGAGGGTGATCACCACTGTCACCTAAGAGAGGTTCTGGAGGTGCTAAACCAGGAAAAGTTGTACGCAAAATTCTCCAAATGCGCGTTCTGGCTTAGGGAAGTCCAATTCCTAGGTCATGTAATAAACCCAAACGGCATCATGGTGGATCCTGCAAAGATCGAGACAGTAAAGGAATGGAACATCCCAAAGACACCAACAGAGATACGAAGCTTTCTAGGGTTGGCAGGCTACTATCGAAGGTTCATCCAAGATTTCTCAAGAATTGCCTCGCCGCTAACCAAGCTGACACGGAAGGAAGTAAAGTATGAATGGGGTCCAACCCAAAACAACGCGTTTGAGGAACTTAAGGCACGACTAACCCAAGCTCCAGTCTTAACACTACCAGAGGGAGATGAAGACTTGGTAGTCTACTCTGACGCTTCAGGGCAGGGTTTAGGGTGCGTACTCATGCAACGAGGAAAGGTAATTGCTTATGCATCTCGGCAACTAAAGATTCCCGAGGTTAACTACCCAACGCACGATCTAGAGTTAGCAGCAGTGGTTTTCGCGTTGAAAATATGGAGGCACTATTTGTATGGAGTTAAATGCACCATCTACTCCGATCACAAGAGCCTGAAGTACTTCTTCGAGCAAAAGGAATTAAACATGAGGCAAAGGAGGTGGTTAGAGCTACTGAAAGACTATGACTGTGAGATATTGTACCATCCAGGCAAGGCAAACGTAGTGGCTGACGCTTTAAGTAGAAAGGAAGAATCGGCACCTATCCGGATCAAAGCGTGTCAGTTGATTATAACGCCAGACTTAATGGGTGAAATATCAAAGGCACAAGATGAAGCATTGTTAGAAAGAAATGTGAAACGGGAAAGAATAGTAGGACAACAAGGGAACTTAGATGCGAATGCATACGGGGTACGAACTAGGTTTGGCCGGATGTGGATACCTAAGATTGGTGAGCTTAGAGCCAAAATACTCGATGAGGCCCATAAGTCTCGCTATTTTATCCACCCCGGGACAAACAAATTGTATCAAGACTTGAAGAAAGAATACTGGTGGCCTGGCATGAAGAATGATGTGACAGAATACGTGAGCAAGTGCCTAACGTATTCTCTAGTTAAGGCCGAGCACCAGAAACCATGCGGTAAAATGCAACCTTTACCAATACCGGAATGGAAGTGGGAAGAGATCACAATGGACTTCATTACCAAGCTACCGCGAATAGCTAAAGGCAATGATACCATTTGGGTGATCGTCGACCGCTTGACAAAGAGTGCTCACTTCTTGCCAATACGAGAAACTTCTTCTTCGGAAAAGCTAGCAGAAGTATTTATCAAGGAAATTGTGAGCAGACATGGTATGCCGCTGTCGATTGTGTCGGACAGGGATACTAGATTCACGTCAAGGTTTTGGAAGAAATTCAACGAAGCAATGGGCACTAGACTGAACATCAGCACCGCTTACCACCCCCAAACCGATGGACAATCGGAAAGGACCATTCAGACCTTGGAGGACATGCTCCGGGCCTGTATCATTGACTTCGGTGGGAGTTGGGACAGCCATCTACCATTGGCAGAATTTTCATATAACAACAACTATCACTCGACTATTGGCATGCCGCCATTTGAAATGTTGTATGGGAGGAAATGTAGGACCCCGGTTTGTTGGGGGGAAATTGGACAGAAGAATTTTGCAAGTCTCGAAGTGGTCAAAGCTACTTCTGAGAAATTTGATCAAATCAAGGCTCGTATGAAAGCCGCAAAAGACAGACAGAAATCATACGCGGATAAGAGAAGGAGGGATTTAGAGTTTCAAGTAGGGGACATGGTACTGTTGAAAGTATCACCGTGGAAAGGAATCATTCGGTTCAGAAAGCGTGGCAAACTAAGTCCAAGGTTTGTCGGACCTTTCAAGATTGTAGCAAGAGTGGGCCAAGTTGCTTACAGACTCGACCTACCCGTCGAGCTTAGTGGAATACACCCTACGTTCCACGTGTCGCACTTACGCAAGTGCCTAGCTGACGACACAGCTCACATACCTTACGACGAGATCGAAGTGGATAACAGTCTAAATTATGTAGAGGAACCAATAGCCATTCTTGACCGAGCTGAGAAACGACTACGTAATAAGTCGATACCGTTAGTCAAGATACAATGGAAGCACAGAAAAGGGTCAGAAGCTACGTGGGAAAAAGAAGACGAGATGAAGGGACTATACCCTCAATTGTTTAACGTATGAACAGTTTCGAGGACGAAACCTCTTTAAGGAGGGTAGACTTGTAACATCCTAAAAATAATAAAACGAATAAATATAGCGAGACCGGTGATTTAGTTGGAATATTTAAACAAAAAGGGAGCAGGCCTGGGCCCGGCTTCAATGGGCCGGGGGGGAGCCCATGCACAAAAGAGGCAAGGCAGCCCTCTTCCCTGCTCATTTCCCCAACTCACGCAGCTTTTAGAGAGAGAAAGGAGAGCTCGGGTTTAGAGAGAGAAAGTGACGGATCAACTCAGGAATTCAGGAGAACGTTGTTGCTGTTCTCGTGATCATATCCTCTGAATCAGAAATCCAATCCAGGTAACGATTCGATCACATTATGAGTTTTTGTTCGTTTTGGGAGTTTTCGGGTTTTGGCTAAAAGATAACGATTTTGCGGATGAAACTTGAAAGTGAACTTAGGTATAGCATCTACAATGAAAAACGAACGTTTTGATCAAAGAAAATCTAGATATCGACATGATCAGATTCGCATGCAGAACATTCGGATTTTTGGGGAAGGCGATAAGTGCAGACCCATCGAAACTACTTAGTTTCGATATGTGCAGACCCATCGAAACTACTTAGTTTCGATATGTGCAGACCTATCGAAACTACCCAGTTTCGATATATGCAGGCCCAATCAAAACTACCATAGTTTTGATATGAGCCCCCGATCCGAAGCTAAGATAATACATAAGTTACTTATCGAAACTACCTATCGAAACTACCTATCGAAACTACCTATAAAAACTACCTATCGAAACTATCTATCGAAACTACCTATCGAAACTACCAAGTTTCGACAGAAACAACCTATCGAAACTACCAAGTTTCGATATAAGCTAATTAATCGAAACTACTATGTTCAAGCATAGTAATGTCTAGTGTCATCTAGGAGCACCATCTTATGTGTATGACTTTATTATACAGATCGTGAGTGACATTAGTGAAGCCCAGTAGCCAGCTTAGTGTATTACAGAAACTACTCATCAGGTGAGTTCTATGTGCCCCTTCTATGTTATGTGCAAATGTTTTCAAATGTTTTGGGGCTGAGATGTATACACTAAGTGAATAAATGTTATGAATGTCAATGTGATCATATGTGTTATACAAGTATATATATATATATACCTATACATGAAAGAGAAATTATGAATAAAGAATGAAAAGCATGATTATAAAGAATGAATGAAAGTATAACACAATATGAAAGAATGAAATCCTGCTTTATATCCATGTATATATTGCTTGTAAAGAATGAAATGAACGAATGGCATAACATGTGAGAATGAAATCCTGCTTTATATCCATGTATATATTGCTTGCCAAGTACAGAAAATGATGTGGACGCTTCGATGATAACGGCTACTTCGGTAGACGGACGACCATGTGATTATTTTACAACCGGGACAAGTGCGTTCCTTCATCAGCTAGGACGTACGAATGCCATTAAAGGACGGTCGAAGCAATTGGCATATTATAGTAGAACGGTTGTATAAATAATAGTCGCATGGGAAACGGATACCTTCGGGTAGACGGGCGAATTACGGCCTACGACGGTAGGACGGTTGTAAGTCATGACGGACGGACAAAGGTTGCCGGACGGTTGTAAGAATAAAATGACGGATGGCACTTGTTGCCGAACGGTTGTAAGTATAGGCGGGCCATGACGATGGACCGCGGCGATTTTCTTTGTGACATTCGTAAGCAAATGACGGGTTGATCACCCTTATATAGTATGACCCATGAAAGTAAAGAAAGAAAGAAAAGAAAGAAAAGGGTGAATGCATATATATATATATATATATGAAATCACAAAGATACAGAAAAGAAAGATGAAAGAAAGACAAAAGTTTTGAATACGTATTTATACGAATGACTATACAGTAATGCATACTTATAAAGTAAAGAAAAGAATCTTTATATCAAATCGCATTAAACTAGAACTCACCAGCGTTAGGTGACTTTTAGTATACATTTCAGGTAAAGGAAGATAAGGTCGTGCGATGGCGTGGAGGTTACCTGGCACGAGACTGACATCCCTCTTTTGTTTTATATGTCTTCGAACAATGTTATGTTTTTAATTGTAAAGACTTCCGCTGTTATGATTATGTAATTGGATGACGAATGTTTTTAATATAAATTCAGTATTTTATGACTATGTTTATGAGTAAATCCAACAAGTGAGGTTACCCGGGAAAGGGGCCTTACATTTCATTTCTTCATATCATAGTTTTGAACAGTACGAGCAAGGTAAATTCTTAATTACAGTGACCGGTTTGTGTTTAATAATTTGCTTTGCTTTTCGGGTTCAAAACTCTTCACATCAGTAGTGACATTGACATCTAAGCATTCTGGGTTAAGGCATCTAACCCTAACTACAGGCGTTAATGAGATGTTTGGTACTCTCAGTTTGCCCGAGGCTAAACCAAGAACCATAGATTACAAATTAAGCTAAAAACAAAAATCACTAATTTTTTATTGTAGGCTATATCTTATATTGGAGGTTATTGATTTAGATTATGAACCTTAAGTACTTGAATCAATGATGGGATGAATGAGATGTTTGGTACTCTCAGTTTGCCCCTGAATCGTCTGACACTAGAGTCGATAAATATATTCAACCAAGTTAAATTTTTGATCAATCAAGAATCTTGTAGTCTAAAGAATACCTACGATTGTCAAACTAAGGATTGACAAACCCGAGAAATGAATCAAAGTCGCGTGTCAAGGAAAGATCGTACAGACCCTTCTATTGAACGGTGAGACACTTGTGACTAAATGAAAGGAATCAGAACAAGTTTGAAAAACCACTTTGTAAGGACTCCGAAATTCTTGAGGAAGCAGAATCAAGCTTTATAAACCTTTATGGCTAAGTAGTAACTCAAGGAGAAGTACGTACACGACCTTCCCGTTACACGAGACTAACTAGAGGCGTTCTTAAAGAATTACCAAAGCTTTCCCGTAGCACTTAGAAACTACTGAAATGCAAAGATTATCCAACCAGTTACAAGAACTACTGGACTAGGGATACATATTATTTGTTTAGACTGAAGAGAAAGTATTAGTCACTGAGGATGATACAAGTTGACAAGAAAGGAACCAGTACCCTCTCCCAAGAGGCAAAAATTGGTAGATCAACTTTAAGGATAAACTTTGAACAACCTTAAGCGAAGATGCCATCAATTGAGAATTCAGTAGAGCTTCATATCCAAGACAGTACTTAGGACTCGATATTGAAACTACAAATTTCTAGTAGTGACGTTTGATTTAATCAACGCATTTGTAATATTTACATGTTTTAGGAATCAAGTTGTAAACCCTAAATTGATAATGTTATTCATTAATAACATTCACAAGACAGGAAGATCTTGGGCACCTTCATAAATTAGTTTTAGGAATCCCCGCAAAAGAGAAATTCCGTGCCAAATTCTCTAAAAGCAAACCTCGACTTCAGGAAATACATTTTCTTGGTATGTGAACGAGAGACATTGACATAAATCCATGAAAATAGTGAAGAACCTTTAAGACACCCATGGAGAATGAAAGATTTCTTAAGTTTGTTGGCTCTTACCAACAATGCATGGGAAATTTTTAGAATTCAGGCATCATTGATAGTGATTTAGAAGTAAGATAATCAAGGGATAACACTCCAGTTTACTAAAACATGAGTGATCTCATACACAAGTTCATGTTATAATCATAGACCTATCCAAGATCAAAAGCCCTATTTTAATTAAACTTGTTCAAAGCATTTATTTAAAAGTTTGGTTTGATCTTTCTTGCTCCTTTCAATTTCAAAAATCATGTTTTTACTAAAACTCTTTATTTTCAAATTAAATTATTTAATATTCAATTTCTATCTTTTCTAAACTCATATTTCCACTTTAGCCCATATACTTTCCAAACTCACCCTAAACCTGGTTAAGTATGCAAATAGAGTAAATTTCAAACCAGTATGTAGTTATCTGGCAAACATTAAAGTTATGGCTAGGAAAAGACGGGATTCTGATCCGACCAACTCTTTCCTGGGAACTTTTCTGTTGGAGGTACTACTCTGGAATGATAACCATTCTAGTGTACAACAATCACTTTCAACTAATTATGATTATGATTATAAACCCATTTCTTTGCAAATATTTATACAAACTTTTATATAATTTAATTTTATTATATGAGAACATTTAAAACACAATTCTATACTTTTAATTAACAATTTACTTGGTTTAATTATTACTTAATTAGAACAACATTATTATACTTTAAATTTTGGTTTAACTACCAATTAATTAAATAATTATTTCTAACATTTATTTTTCATAAACCAAATGAAAGGTTTTATTCATTTATTTATGTCGTAAATTATTTAATTACTCAACAAATTATTACTATTTTATTTATTTACACATATTTTAATTTATGCGATTGCAAATAAAAGAAAACTAATCATTTACTTATTTGTGTATTTATTTACAAACAAAAGAAACCTAATTATTTATTCATACACGAGCATTATAGAGAAATCAAGTTTGGATATAGCTCGAGTCTAAGTACTCCGTACCTATAGGAACGGATGAAATATACAAAGACTTTAAGGAAGTCTACTAAGTATAAAGAAAGGGATTGCTTTATACATCGAGATTTGCATAACCGGTGCTGAAGGCATCTCAAAATGTCAGAAATCATGTGAGTTATCATGAACCGATTAAGCAGAAGTCGTTATACCATCATCTTACATGAAGGATTTCAAAACTAGGAGAATCGACTAGACTGTATGTCAAAGTATTGGATAGACCTAAAGAACATAATCATTATCCCTGATAATGATAGACATCTTATTTCCAAGAGATGGGAGAAAGTCATAAGGACACACTTGTGAGTGAGCATCTCCAAATATTCTTTGACAAGTGGTCAAGTGGAAAAAATGATTCAAACCATAGAACTTATGAGGTTGAATTTAATAGGAGCTTGAATGCTCGGCAACCACAAAATCGAATATCACCCAATAGCAAATTGCACACTACACGAAGTTATGTTGATAAAAATGTCAATCCTCGCATAATAGGCTAAGTCAGGAATAGCCAACTTAACATTTTAGAAATAATTTGAGAGAAGATTAATGATACTCCTAGAGTAGAAGACATGATTGAGCAATCGGAGGTAGTCAAAGAATATTATGTTAACTACCATAAGAAAACCTCAGTAAATTCAAATTAGATGACATGGTTTTGTCATAAGATACCATCAAAAGGAGTATAGTCTTTTTGGCAAGAACGAAAAACCGCTCTAGGATACGTTGGAACAATTAAGATTCTGTATAGAATCCGTTCTGTAGCGTATAAACTCAAGTTGCCTCAGGAAACTAGGTAGCTTGCATGAAACATGTGCAAGGAACGATTGTCTAAAGACAAGTTACTTATACAACGAAAGGAAATTCACTTTGATGTCAAGTTTCACATTTACAATGAAGTCAATAATAGCTCTTAAGGCATTAAGGGAACTAATGTATTAGAAACACGAATTTCAGAAGTAAGGACGCAAACCCTGGGAATTCCAAGTTAGAGACAACGTTCTATTGCATGTCTCGCCTTGGAAAAGGGTCATTAGATTTGGGAAATGAGGTAAACTCAATCCCCAATACATTAGACCTTTTGAATAGGTCTTATGGCTTACCAAGCCACCTCAACAATTCAGTAGTGTACACAACACATTCCATGAGAAGTGTGTATTAGATGAAACCCTTGTTATACCACTTGAGGAGATTCAAGTCAATGACAAACTCCACTTTATGGAACAACTAGTAGTAAGAAGCTGCAACGAGGTCGCACCCCCATAGTAAAAGTCTGATGGAACTCTGAGCGAGGACCAAAATTCATCTGGGAACACAAAGACTAGATAAGACTTAAGTATCCCCAGTTGTTCAACGAGACATCAACGAAAGATAACAAGAACTTAATTTTGGGACGAAATTCTTCTAACTAGAGTAGGATGTGACAACTGGTAAATTACCACATAATTATTTAAAAATAATGAAACAAAAACTGTGCATATTAGACTAATTCCGATTAATTAGGTCTAACCCGGTCCAGTAGAGCCCAACCCACACGCAACTACACGGGAAATGTTAGAAATTTCCGAGACACGACAACCCACGTATCGCGTTGGTGATAAACTAAAAATTAATATTTAAACGACTCAAAACGTACTCTTATATATATATATATATATATATATATATATATATATATATATATATATATATATATATATATACTTATATATATATATATAGTAGAGGATACCCACGTGATTGAAATTATAAAACATATGTCGGACACGTATTTTACCCGAACTACTAAACGAATATATTATTTTTACCGACTCAAACCCGACACATAACAAATGAAAATACCGACACTCGGGTATTATACCGAACTAGTGACGAGCGGGTATCACAGCACACCTGTAATCTCCAAGAAATTGTGACCTTTATTTCAACTATTCCGGAAAATTGTAATTTCATTATTTTATGATTCGCATTTATAAAAGTATCCTACTTATTCATTATAATTCATGAGTGTGCATACATACTTATATGATTGTTATGAAATAAATATATATACCTTGTTATAATAACCAAATCTAAACTTACAAGCTTTGATTATGAATTGATATCCTTTATGTGTTTACTTATAAATATATATGTAACCATATATATATACACATGATAAATAAACCATTTAAACAATTTATTATGAAAATATAACATTGTTAATTAACATTGATAGTGTTTTAAATTACTAAAGATAAATAAAACAAATAAGTATATAATTACATTTGTCAAACATTTTAAATGGAGTAATAAACATAAAATTAATGAGCACTTAAGTTAGAATATGTTATGAAATTAAAAACTATTTTTCATCTTTGCAATCCTAGTCCATATAACAAATTAAATTTTGTGAATAAGCTCATGATCCTACCCTATAAATAGAGCCCTTATTTCTCATGTATTATTCGCACCTCAACGATCCTTTAGGGTTCTCTAACTACTAAATGTCGTTTTCCTTATCTTTTGAAAGATTCTAGCTTAAATCATTCCATTCTAAGTAAGTTCTTCTTATGTTCTTGCTTGTTCATACTTTTCTTTTCAAAAATCCCTCATAACTAGCTAGATCTATGATCATTAACAAGTTCATGTTATAATCATAGACCTATCCAAGATCAAAAGCCCTATTTTAATTAAACTTGTTCAAAGCTTTTATTTAAAAGTTTGGTTTGATCTTTCTTGCTCCTTTCAATTTCAAAAATCATGTTTTTACTAAAACACCTTATTTTCAAATTAAATTATTTAATATTCAATTTCTATTTTTACTAAACTCATATTTCCACTTTAGCCCATATACTTTTCAAACTCACCCTAAACCTGGTTAAGTATGCAAATAGAGTAAATTTCAAACCAGTATGTAGTTATCTGGAAAACATTAAAGCTCTGGCTAGGAAAAGACGGGATTCTGATCCGACCAACTCTTTCCTGGGAACTTTTCTGTTGGAGGTACTACTCTGGAATGATAACCATTCTAGTGTACAACAACCACTTTCAACTAATTATGATTATGATTATAAACCCATTTCTTTGCAAATATTTATACAAACTTTTATATAATTTAATTTTATTATATGAGAACATTTAAAACACAATGTATACTTTTAATTAATAATTTATTTGGTTTAATTATTACTTAATTAGAACATCATTATTATACTTTAAATTTTGGTTTAACTACCAATTAATTAGATAATTATTTTTAACATTTATTTTTCATAAACCAAATGAAAGGTTTTATTCATTTATTTATGTAGTAAATTATTTAATTACTCAACAAATTATTTCTCATTTATTTATTTACACATTTATTAATTTATGATAATGCAAATAAAAGAAAACTACTCATTTACTTATTTATGTATTTATTTATAAACAAAAAAAAAATCTAATTATTTATTCATACACGAGCATTATAGAGAAATCAAGTTTGGATATAGCTCGAGTCTAAGTACTCCGTACCTATAGGAACGGACGAAATGTACAAAGACTTTAAGGAATTCTATTAAGTATAAAGAAAGGGATTGCTTTATACATAGAGATTTGCATAACCGATGCTGAAGGCATCTCAAAATGTCAGAAACCATGTGAGTTATCATGAACCGATTAACCAGAAGTCGGTATACCATCATCTTACATGAAGGATTTTAAAACTAGGAGAGTCTACTAGACTGTATGTCAAAGTATTAGCTAGCCCTAAAGAACATAATCATTATCCCTGATAATGATAGACATCTTACTTCCAAGAGATGGGAGAAAGTCATAAGGACACGCTTGTGAGTGAGCATCTCCAAATATTCTTTGACAAGTGATCAAGTGGAAAGAACGATTCAAACCATAGAACTTATGAGGTTGACTTTAGTAGGAGCTTAAATACTCGGCAACCACAAAATTGAATATCACCCAATAGCAAATTGCACACTACACGAAGTAATGTTGACAAAAATGTCAATCCTTGCATAACAGGCTAATCAGGAATAGCCAACTTAACATTTTAGAAATAATTTGAGAGAAGATTAATGATACTCCTAGAGTAGGAGACATGATTGAGCAATAAAAGGTAGTCAAAGAATATTATGCTAACTACCATAAGGAAACGTCAGTAAACTCAAATTAGATGACAGGGTTTTGTCATAAGATACCATCAAAAGGAGTATAGTCTTTTTGGCAAGAACGAAAAACCGCTCTAGGATACGTTGGAACAATTAAGATTCTGTATAGAATCAGTTTTGTAGTGTATAAACTCAAGTTGTCTCAAGAAACTAGGTAGCTTGCATGAAACAAGTGCAATGAACGATTGTCTAAAGACTAGTTACTTATACAACGAAAGGAAATTCACTTTGATGTCAAGTTTCACATTTACAATGAAGTCAATAATAGCTCTTAAGGCATTAAAGGAATTAATGTATTAGAAACACGAATTTCAGAAGTAAGGACACAAACCCTGGGAATTCCAAGTTGGAGACAACGTGCTATTGCAAGTCTCACCTTGGAAAGGGTCATTAGATTTGGGAAACGAGGTAAACTCAATCCCCGACACATTAGACCTTTTTAATAGGTCTTGTGGCTTACCAACTTAAGCCACTTCAACAATTCAGTGGTGTACACAACACATTCCATGAGAAATGTGTATTGGATGAAACCCTTGTTATACAACTTGAGGAGATTCAAGTTAATGACAAACTCCACTTTGTGGAACAACTAGTAGTAAGAAGCTGCAACGAGGTCGCACCCCCATAATAAAAGTCTGATGGAACTCTGAGCGAGGACCAAAATTCATCTGGGAACACAAAGCCCATTTGTTCAACGAGACATCAACGAAAGATAACACCAACTTAATTTTGGGATGAAATTCTTCTAACTAAAGTAGGATGTGACAACTGTTAAATTACCACATAATTATTTAAAAATAATTATACAAAAACTGTGCATATAAGACTAATTCCGATTAATTAGGTCTAACCCGGTCCAGTAGAGCCCAACCCACACGCAACTACACGGGAAATGTTAGAAATTTCCGAGACACGACAACCCACGTATCGCGTTGGTGATAAACTAAAAATTAATATTTAAACAACTCAAAACGTACTCTTTATATATATATATATATATATATATATATATATATATATATAATTAATGAGCACTTAAGTTAGAATATGTTATGAAATTAAAAACTATTTTTCATGTTTTGCAATCCTAGTCTATATAACAAATTAAATTTTGTGAATAAGCCTCTGATCCTACCCTATAAATAGAGTCCTTATTTCTGATGTATTATTCGCACCTCAACAATCTTCTAGTGTTCTCTAGCTACTAAAGGTCGTTCTTCTCATCTTTTGAATGATTCTAGCTTAAATCCTTCCATTCTAAGTAAATTATTCTTATATTCTTGCTTGTTCATACTTTTCCTTTCAAAAATCCCTCATAACTAGCTAGATCTATGATCCCTAACAAGTTCATGTTATAATCATAGACTTATCTAAGATCAAAAGCCCTATTTTAATTAAATTGTTCAAAGCTTTTATTTAAAAGTTTGGTTTGATCTTTCTTGTTCTTTTCAATTTCAAAAATCATGTTTTTACTAAAACTCCTTATTTTCAAATTAAATTTTTTAATATTCAATTTCTATCTTTACTAAACTCATATTTCCACTTTAGCCCATATACTTTCCAAACACACCATAAACCTGGTTAAGTATGCAAATAGAGTAAATTTCAAATCAGTATGTAGTTATCTAGCAAATATTAAAGTTCTGGCTAGGAAAAGACAGGATTCTGATCTGACCAACTCTTTTCTGGGAACTTTTCTGTTGGAGGTACTACTCTGAAATGATAACCATTCTAGTGTAAAACAACCACTTTCAACTAATTATGATTATGATTATAAACCCATTTTTTTGCAAATATTTATACAAACTTTTATATAATTTAATTTTATTATATGAGAACATTTAAAACACAATTATATACTTTTAATTAATAATTTATTTGGTTTAATTATTACTTAATTAGAACATCATTATTGTACTTTAAATTTTGGTTTAACTACCAATTAATTAAATCATTATTTTTAACATTTATTTTATATAAACCAAATGAAAGGTTTCATTCATTTATTTATGTAGTAAATTATTTAATTACTCAACAAATTATTACTCATTTATTTATTTACACATTTATTAATTTATACGATTGCAAATAAAAGAAAACTATTCATTTACTTATTTGTGTATTTATTTACAAACAAAAGAAACCAAATTATTTATTCATACATTTATATAATTATTACAAACTAACAAAATCTTTATTAATTTTTTCACTTATTACAATACAATTATTTATCAAAGATTTACATAAAATGTTATTTGCAACTCAAATAATTATTTTATTATTAAAATGAGGACACACGCATCAATCTTCTCGCACATTAGAATTCCCTATTTCATTTGTACAAATCATATATACATATATTTTATCAAACATAGGTTAACCTTGTGGTTAGCTAGAACATTTGTATAACAAACAACATACTTGTGTGACATTCAAGCTACTCATTGCAAGGTGAGTTCCATAGCCCCCTTTCTATTTACTATTGTTTATAAATACTCGGGGTGGAACATGTTTACTTACCATGCTTACCAAATTCCATACAATTGTTCTCATGCTACTAACTATGTGTCTTATGTCTTAAACTACTTGGCGACCATACGTGTGTTCATGTTTAGTACAATAATTAGCTTGGTACCCAAGCCTAAGGTAGTACCTTTTATTATCATTTATACGGGAAACCGATACCATAGTTAACACAGACCTTGTTTTGTGTGTACCATATTACCATTTTTACCAGAATACAATCAGTTGGATTGTACTTACCAGTTTTCCATTTACCAAGGATTGATTGTACGCTTGTAACCTTGTATGTTTCCACATTTATGCCATAGTTATGCTTTGAACATATTGAATTTCAAATACTTTTTACTTAACTTTTGTTGGTGTCAAAACCTATGTTACTCACCAACTACTTGTAGTTGACATTTACTCACATGTTTCAGGTGCACCAGTTTGAGGATTTCTACCTGATCATATAGGACTGGACCTAGTTTAATCTGAATTATGTTATGTCTTTGAACCCTTTGTTTTCTTTTACTATTGTAACGGATGCTTTAATTTCAATGAATAAATATTACCATTTATAATAGCTAATCATGTGCTTATGAACAACCGCGTCAGCCCCGTCGTATAATCCGCCGCCGGCCGGGGTGTGACAGATTGGTATCAGAGCCATGGTTATATGGAATTAGGTTATTAGACACACATAACCTAGACTATAACCTAGGAGTCCCAAACATGAGTTTAACTCGTGTCTTTTACTAGGAACTCCACTCTATACTTAATATATACATACATACATCTACTACTTATCTACATCTGCCTATTTCTATCTACATAGTGCAAATACATGAACTACAACATTCCAAGGACTACATGTAACTATTTGAAACTACATGAATTACTTGAAACATATTCTTAGTCTATAACTTTAGGATACCTTGTTTAATTATCCTACGTATTATCTAGTGTATTACATTGCATGATACAATACAAATTATCTTATGTACTATGTTACTTGATAACCTACATGTTTACAAAAACTACTACTCCTGTGATACCTCATTTGCTACACGATTTGAATTGTTTGCATAATACCTATTTAATATAACTAAATGCTATCCTAAGTTTTACCATACACACCTTCATGTTTACACATCATCATAAATCACTTATGGAAAGATTCAAACTCGTAGACCCAATGCCAATTAAAATTTTAAAATCCCGTTAAAAGTTTTGGGTTCTGAAAACTAGTAGAGAACATGTGCAATCTGGAAGGGTGGATGCTTGTACCTTGGGTCTTCTGTCTAGGAAAGCATTTCATATAAATCCAAATCAACTGAAGGATGCGTATGCTTTAATGGGAATTCCCGAAGTGAGTGTTCACCTATAGGCTAAAGCATGTCTTCTTGAAAGTATACGAACTTGAATCACTTTGATTTGCCACAACATCCATTTGGTTATATGCCAGATGAATGCAATCTAAACATCATTTGCTTAATTATTATAATTTGTTACACAAGTCTAAACCTCCTATTTGATCCTTACACTTAATCATATTTAAGTCAACTATACCCCTTCATCCTTAAGTCTTGGAGATTTTATCACCTTTATTAGTTGCAAGAGATTTAAACCCTTAGACCTTATCCCTCAAGGAAGGAAAGTTGCTTGAAGAGGTGAAGCACACCCTGGAGCCACAAGACACAATCCCTAACGATTCTCAGCATGACCATGAGTTCAAATAATAATGTTAATGGTACATGATGGTTGGAAGAGTGAGTGTAAACCCATGGAAGATTCTGACTAAGGAAAGACTGAGTACTTCAGTGTGTCCCTCGTGACCCACCTCTCTTTCCTGGGAATCCTTTTCATGGGTACACTACTTATAGGTCAAGTGTTACTCCTAATATATTATTATAAGAACTCGGTGTTATGATTAGTCAAATTTTAAACTCATGAATACCTTTGTACTTAGCAACTTACCATTACACTTACGACCTTTTCATGCTAGTCATGGTCCCTTACCCTCCTCACTCCCCTGAGAACCACCCTGAAGCAGAGTCAACATAAGAGAAAGACTTTGAGCCCCCGTCAGCAGACAACCAGTCACCGGCACGACTAACTGCCAGATCCATGTTTGGCCGCAGAGCAGACTGGTTTAGGAATAGGCTTGAGACTCCGAGCAGCTGAATCACCACCTCTGAGAAACCCTTATCTAGCACCTAACCAATACCATCCAGAACCAAGAGCAAGACAAATCATGAGACTTACTAGTGCCTTAGGAGTTCCAGCTGATACCGCTCACCTATATGTAAGGACCGAAGAGTTTCAGAGGCAAGGAGTGGAGACCAGGGAATACTTGATGCACATACTATGGCTGAAGCCTGCTTTGTAATACGAATAACCGCAACGAGGTTCATCTTGGTGCTCATCTATTTCCTAGTGGGAAACTATCTGAGATGTTAGCCGGATGTTCTATTTCGCGCCTTCTTAAAATTAAATTTAGACCCATATCCGGTACCCAAATATAAATGTAATTATATTTAACTCTCCTTAATAATTGTCATCTAAACCTTCCTTGTAAACTAATTATTTGATTATTTCCTGATTTGACTAATGTAGCTATTTTGTTCAAACAAAACCTTTATCAAACTCTTGATTTGTAAATTTTATCTAGAGTAGAAATTGTTTACAAATCCCTTTTACCTGGTGAAGGAACTTAATGCAATTTGTTGTATAAAAACATTTATCTTATTATCTTAGCTAATAATTAATTATGACTCGATTAATTATTTCATTACGGCCTCTTAATTCGTTACTTTTAAATTCTTGGCATGATTATGAAATAATTTAGCCATTATTTTCTTTTGAAACATTTTCTTTATGATAACTAATTAAATAAAAAGTCTTTATCCAATCACCTACTTATTCAACCTATTACTTTCAATTCAATTACTTGTTATTTACAAACAAAAAGCTCAAATCAGTTATTCGTGTGCGTATTATTCTAAATACCTGTAAAACTTTCTAATCACTCTGCACCTCGAAAATGTATGAACTTACTAGCCACTTTGAAAAGATGAATCATTTCGCATAGGCGTTAACCATCCATCAGCAAAGTTAAAAACTTGAAACCCAACTACCTACATAATACATGAACGGCAAACAACACGCATGTCCACAACACTCGATCACCGACAAGATTCGGTAGTTTACGTTACTCATAATTCAATTATTCACATATGAACGTTCATAATACACCTAAGACTAAATTGTTTACATGCAACTTGATTGTTCACGTTATACATGAAACTTGGTTGTATACAAGATACATGATTATTTCCATTATACATGAAACTTGATTACTTGCAATATACATGATACTAGATTGATCACATTATAGACAGAATTTGATTACTTGCAATATACATGATACTAGATTGTTCACACGATATATGATACTTGGTTATATACAATGTTATTTATGTTATATATGAAACTTGAGTACTTACAGTATATACGAAACTAGACCGTTTACATTGTTCACAATTGATACATGAGGCATGATCATTCACTTTATCCATGAAAATATATAGCTATAAATTTTGAGCTACTCGGGGTTTGACGTATTTTTGTTCAAACAAGAGGGAGCTATAAACTTTGAGCTACTAGGGGTTTGACGTATTCTTGTTCAAACACGAGGGAGCTATAAACTTTGAGTTACTCGGGGTTTGACGTATTCTTGTTCAGACACGAGAGAGCTATCAACTTTATGGGTAATCTGGAGGGATATGCCATTTACTCAGGACACCCATGTATGGGGTTGTGCCACATTGTTAGCCTTTACTTCCTATATGACTTTACCATCTAGAGACATAGTCACTTATTAACAACTGATACATGTAAACAATAATAAACTAAATGTTTTTGGGTGTTCCCCCCCCCCCCTTGTACCCACATACAATAAAATGACCTATATAGACCATACGACGATTTGAGTAATTATGGATGCACACGTAATTATAAAAGTCAACGCATGGAAAACATAGTAAATTATATCGCGTGTGATGACATAAAACCTATGGTGATATACAGTAACGCACCTAATGGGATATGATAAAGGCATAGTGGATATACCGCTGGTATACCCTATATATATAAGTGCTCTTATCATATTGTCAGAAGTAACGTTGTCCGTATCACGTAGGGTTTCCTATTGCTTTGACTTTGACCAATCCTTATCCAGTGGCATTACTCGAACATCTTAGATTACATCCTAAATAAGTTTAGATCTTAAAATTCCCATCATCTTTATTACAAGTGATGCATACCATCATTTGAGTCCAAAATCATTCTAGGAAAATCTTCTCCTTATTTTCACTCAACCAAAATCCACTACCACCATCCATACCTAACGCGTTAACCTTACCTGAATCTTGTTATCAACTATACTTCTCAAACCGACAAGCAAAACTAGTTGAAAATCCAAACACACAACTGTTTTCCTGAACCCCTCCTTCATCAATTTCGGGATGAAATTTTATAAGGTAGGTGTAATCCCCAAGAAATTCCGACCTTTATTTCAACTATTCTGGCAAATTGTAATTTCATTATTTTATGATTCACATTTATAAAAGTATCCTATTTATTCATTATAATTCATGAGTGTGTATACTTATATGATTGTTATAAAATAAACATATATACCTTGTTATAATAACAAAATCTAAACTTACAAGCTTTGATTATGAATTGATATCCTTTATGTGTTTACTTATAAATAAATATGTAACTATATATATATACACATGATAAATAAACCATTTAAACAATTTATTATGAAAATATAACATTGTTAATTAACATTGCTAGTGTTTTAAATTACTAAAGATAAATAAAACAAATAAGTATATAATTACATTTATCAAACATTTTAAATGGAGTAATAAACATAAAATTAATTAGCACTTAAGTTAGAATATGTTATGAAATTAAAAACTATTCTTCATCTTTTGCAATCCTAGTCCATATAAGAAAAGCCAAAAACGCAGTAAGATGAACCGTAGTAATTGTGCTAAAGATATAACCCGAAACTGGTCTCTTAAGAAAATATTTGCTAAAATCTTACATCCTTTATCTGATAATGATCTTTTTGTATTCTTTTACACACGCACACATGCATACATGGGTTCAAATCACAGTTATAGTCTAGATTTAGTTTCCACACTACTAGTGATTCAAAGACGCCTACACCCTACTGACAATTCAAATAACTTGTAAATAAACAGATTAAAAACACAACAATTTAAACAATCAAGTAAGCATGACGCAATCATTTCCCATACATGCAGTCTATGGCATTTAGATCATTTCTGATATACTATCATTTCCTATTTTCTCAAGATAACTTTGAAATTTTCTCCATTTTCTATTTTGTTTGGATTTTTTGTAAAATATTTAAAAATTAAAAGAACTATACAGAAAACTTAAAAGAAATAAAATTTAACTTTCATGAATTGAATTGATTTAAGAAAAATAAGTTTTCACTCTGGATTGAACATTCCAATCAAGTTGACAAGATGTTCAAAGCGGGATCGATCAAACGCCTTAGTGAAAAGGTCAGCAAAGTTGTCATCTGTGTGAACCTTTACAAGTTCAATGAGATGCTTTTCAGCACAATCACGGATGAAATGATGGCGAATTTCAATGTGTTTAGTTTTGGAATGTTTCACCAGGTTGTTTGTGATGGACATGGTGGCATTGTTGTCAATTAACAATGGAGTTCCAGTGAAGTTTAAGCCGTAGTCTCTCAATTGCTGCCGAATCCACAATATCTGAAAACAACCGCTAGCTACAGCAATGTACTCTGCTTCACATGTTAAGACAGAAACCGTTGACTGCTTCTTACACTGCCAGGAAACCAGTCTCTCTCCCAAGAATTGACATCCACCAGAAGTTGACTTTCTATCAAGGTTACAACCGCCATAGTCTGAATCAGTATAGGCTTTGAAGTCAAATGACTGCTGCTTTGAGTACCAAAGACCCAATCGGGGTTTCCCTTTCAAGTATCTAAAAATCCTCTTGACAGCTATCATATGAGACTCCTTCGATTGTGACTGAAACCTTGAGCACAAGCATACATCAAACATTATGTCGGGCCCTGAAGCTGTGAGATACATAAGAGATCCGATCATCCCACGATACAATTTGCAATCCACATCCTTTCCATCTTTGTCTGGATGCAGACCATGATTGACGGGGATAGGTGTACCATAAGTACTGCTATCATTCATCTTGTATTTTGACAAGATGTTCTGCATATACTTGGTTTGATACAGATAAATGTCATCCTCTATGACAATTCACCCATGTTACTCATCTCAAACTTGGACTTCATCACCTGTTCGAATTCCCTACACATCTCTTCATTTGTAGACCCAAAGATAGTGTCGTCGACATACACTTGTACAAGAAGAATATCACCTCCTGCTTTCCGTATGAAGAGTCGAGTCAATCTGTCCACGGTTGAAACCATTTGACAGTAGATGTTTTGATAATGTCTCATACCATGCCATAGGTGCTATGACAAGTTTGAACACCGGCATGAGGATCACCAATAATGTTGTCAATTGGATGATTCTTATGCACTCTCGTCTCTGGTACATTCGGTTCCTGAATTTCTGAATCGAGGTTAGTGCTCAACTCCCCATATCCTGTGTTCCAGAAGAAGAAGATTCAATGTTGATTGGATCAGCTGGAGCTTCATTTCCTACACGAGTGTTAGGATTAGCTTGAGCGTCATTTCCGTCAACATGAACATCGTCAATGTTATCACAGTCATGAGTTCCAGTTGCAGATGCAGCATTGGAATCAGGAGTTACAATCGGTACGGTAGCATCGCCACCAAATAATTCATATACATTTGTTGCATCATCTGCAGACAAATCAGGAAGGTTGAAAGATTTGAATAGCGCATCATAATCAAAACCCCAAGCTAGACCAGTTAGTTCTGGTGGAATGCAACCATTCCTCGACAGTACGAGTTCCTATATTGTACACTCTCTTGCAAGGCGAGTTGGCAACATATCCTAAGAAGATGCCTTCCACTGCTTTTGCATGAAACTTAGACTTGCGGTCTTTGTATTGTAGCAATAAGGATTAGGGACTACCAAAAGGAACTAGATAGTCAAGATTGGGAGGTTGATTGTTGATCAACTCATAGCAAGTCTTGTTGTGCCTCTTCACAACCAGAACTCTATTCAAGACATGACAAGCTGTATTAACTGCTTCTGCCCAGAAAGTGACAGGAATCTTTGCATCTGACAACATTGTCCTTGCAGTCTCAATCAAGGTTCTGTTCTTCCGTTCTACGACTCCATTCTGCTGAGGTGTGTACGAATTCGTGACGGATCCCCTTCTTGAGGCAGAAAGGTTCCATCAAATTATTCTTGAATTCAGTTCCGTTATCACTCCTTATTCTTCTAACCTTCAACTTACAAAGAAATTCCAAGCTCAGGATCAGGTATTGAAGAATGTCAGCAGTTTCGTCCTTTGTACCTAAAAAATGCACCCAAGAAAAACGTGAGAAATCATCAGTTACAACCAGACAATATGGCGTACCTCCAATACTCCTGATACTTATGGGGCCAAACAGATCCATATACAATAGCTCCAAAGGGGTATCGTTGGAGTTTTGGAGCTTGGACTTGTGAGACTTCTGTTGTTGTTTGGCCTTTTTACAAGGCATACATTCATCTGCAACGGTAAATCTCAACTTAGGAACACCGGTTACCAAACCGTTTCGGACAAGATGATTCATTTTTTGATAAGAAATGTGTCTGAGTTTCCTATGCCACAAGATAGAGTCAAGCTCTGTCACTTTGGTAAGTAAATAAGTAGCAACCGATGAGGTGGTTTTCGCCACACTCATGTCGATCTGATAGGTATCATTTGTCCTTGGCGCTCGCATCAGAATCCAGTCTTCAGGAACCTCAAAACTAGGTTTGGGAATCATGCATTCAGTCTTGTCAAACCTAACCGAGTACTCTTTGTCACACATCTGGGAGACACTCAACAGGTTTTGCTTCAGCTGCTCGCAGTAGTTGACGTTGTCGAAGCTGACACAACCATTTGAAACCAAGCGTTGACACGTGATACTACCGCCTTTCTCTCCAGCAAAGGCCACATAGCCGCCTCTGAATGGTTTCACATCTTGAAGCAGGGCCATGTTACCTGTCATGTGCCGGGAGCTTCCACTATCTACATACCAACGATTAGAGATAGTACCCTTCGGATGTCCCTGCACGAGTCACAAGAAATTAATTAGATTTGGAGACCCAAGCCATAGTGGTCTTGGGTCGTCCGTTTTTTTTAAAATAAACAACCTCAATTAATTCACAGTCGTGACTGTCAAAAATGGATGAATCTTTAGAAGATTTGGGACCAGGAGATTGAGAACGTTTGGATTTGTTATTCTAGGACCTCTTCTTTTTCTTAACTGGAATAGTAGACTTAGATTCAGAAGCAGCAGGTGAACTAATGGAAGCTTCACCTGATTGAATTTTAGCCAACTGTTCCAGCTTTTTCAATCTCTTGTTCCTTCTTCTCCTTTGTGGCTTAGAGAGTTTCACCACAGGTTTCTCACAAGTTGGTGCACTACCAGAGGTAGATGCACTAGGTTTAGCAGGTAGGTTTCCTTTTTTGAAACAGATGGTTTAGCCTCAGATGTGATCTTTGGCTTTACCATAGGTTTTACTGGTGGTTTCACCACATTTGCTTTTGGACTTTTGGAATGTTTCACTAGTGGTGACTCAGGGATAACAGCCGATTGTGAAACAATTGGCCGTTTCTCTTGGTTCTTAGCAGGACAGTTCACAAGAATGTGACCAACCATACCACAGTGAAAGCAAGTTCTTTTTTCTTTGTAAGTCCTCCTGTAAGGCTCATTAGATCTGGTATTAGATGACTCAGCATGATGAGCAGGAGAAGTTGTTTGGTGAACAGTAGTTTGACTTGATGATGATTGGTTTTTGGGAATATAAAATTTTTGCAAATTTTCTTGATAACCAAGCCCAAAATGAGTTGAAAAATCGTCTTTCTTAACTTGATTAATGTTTTTATATACCCCATAAAGCATCAATTTTAATTTTTCATTTGATTCAATGATATCGGGTTCAGTTAAAATACAAATATCACCATCAGTGATAATGTTTTTCTTAACTTTCTGTTCACCTAGCAACTCCTCAGAGACTACTCCTTCAGGGCAGGTATTCTCAGACCCATCATCAGAAGCAGTAAAGAACTCTTCATTAGATGCAGAGTCAGCCTTACTTGAGGAATCATCCTTGTTAGAGGAATCATCCAGACTCGAGGACTCATCAAGGCAAGACAAATCAATGTCAATTAAGCCGTTGACAAACTTCCCGCTAACTGGTGGAGGAATGGCATTACTACCCAGCCCTAAGCCATTCACTTGCCTCACTACAGACTCGTAGTGTTCCACCACAAAACGAGAATTTTTCAACTTCTCAATATTACCTTTCAACTGCAAGATCTCATTTTGCAGCTTGTTGATCTCATTGTTCCTTTTCTCCAACCCCTTGTACGCAACATCCAAATGAAACTGTTGATCGCTGATTTTAAGTGAATAATCATGTTTTTCTTTCTTTAAAGTTTCAATTGAATCTTTGTAACGTTTTTCATTTTCCTTGTAGCTTAACGCTGCAATACGAAGGGGTTCGACTTTGTCTTGAAGCCTTGAATTTTCTTCTTTCAAGCCAAGACATTTGGAACATGAAATAATAGCAAAAGAATTAGAGTCTACCTCAGTTAACGAACTTGATGCTTCCCCAATGGCCATGAGGGCAAAAGCAGTTGCAGACTCCTCTTGGTCAGCTACAGACGCTTCCCGTTTTTCTGTTTCCATCATCTCAGCCATTAGCCCAACCTGTGTTTGTGCAATAAGGGCATCCTCCAAATGAACACCCCAATCAAAGCTTTCATCATGTTGAGCCACCAAAGCATTGGACGTCCCACCTTGCTTTGATTGCGGTTGTTAGAGTTGTACCCTTGATTGTTTCCTTGGTGGTTTCCCTGGCTTGGTCTTGTGAATCCTAAGGCAGGTGCTTTGTCCTTCTGACATTCACGAGCAAAGTGTCCAAAGTTCTGACACTTGTAGCACTTGGCCTTGGATTTGTCAAAACCCACCTTGGCATTTGAATGCCCACCAATAAACTTTCGACCAGTTCTGTTCAAGAAACGCTTGGCCCTTCTCAAGATCATAGCCATATTCCATTGAATATCCATGTCCTCCATGTCATCTGGATCCATCTGATTAAAATCTTCTTCAATAGTCTCAGGATCTGTAAGCTTCCCACCAATGAAGTTCTCATACGCAAGCATACACGATGAAAATAATGCTACATGATCTTCAGCTATCTTGGCTATAGCATTTTGGTTAGCTGAAGATGTAGATGGAGGATTCCTTGAGGGATGTTGGTGGTGAGAACTAGATCCAGATGCTGTAAAGCATGTAGGACCACCACAACCATTCGAGTTATCTTCTTCATTAGAGTTCCCTGAGAATAAGGCTATACCAGAACCAGAAGATTTAGCTGTGGAAGACGTCCCATAATACATAGAAGGGTCTTGGATTTAAGGTCTTCCTGAGCTTTCCTTTCTTTTCAAGTTCATATCGTGAGCTTGAACTTTACGGAGTGCTTCTTCAATCGTCATCTCATAGAACTTCGGGTTCTTTCTCAGCAGAGTGGTGTACATCTCAAACTTCGGGTTCTTTCTCAGGTTAAAATGATCAAGTTTAAACAAAAGAGGTCTGATCAGATTAAAGTGATCAAGTTTAAGCAAAAGAGTTTTGATCAGGTTTAAGTGATCAGGTTTAAATAAAGGGTTTTGATCAGGAGAAAATGATCAGGTTTAATCATTGGGTTTATGATAACTCTTTATAATAATTTGTGAACTCACCAACCTCGTGTTGACATTTTTAAGTATGTTTTCAGGAAAATGAACGTGGTCTCCAGGCTAGCAATGTAGGTTACTTACATACATGAGGATACAGCTTTTGGAAGGATTTCACTTGTATTACTCATGGTTTTGAGTCATATTTGAGAAATCTTAAACTTTGTATAAAAACTAAGTTATGTTTTGGGATGTAAACATTTAAACTTTGATTATGTATCCAATATCATGTATGTGTTTGCGGTGATCATATGCTTTGAAAACCAGTGAACGTTACGCCTCGCATTTCCGCCTTGGCGGGGTGTGACAGAACTTGGTATCAGAGCCATTGATTATAGCGAACTAGGAGTCTAAAATGGAACCTAGTCTATAATTTGAATGACTCACTAAAACGTTTTCATTGCATAAGCATTGCATAACCAGTCATCATGTAATATAGATATTGTAGTCACACCATGTCACACACTAACCCCACTTAAACTCCATAGTTAGGAAACGTCTTACACAACAATGGCTGAATCCACCGGAGAGACCATGCCCAGAGGACCAAGGATCGACGCATCATACTGGGAATGGCTTTGCCAAGTAGTTCAAATGTGGAGGGTGGAGGAGGATCTCCCTGCGACCTGCGACTCTGTCGGACTGACATGCGAATCACAACCAGTGCCGCTCACCGGGGAGTGCGCAGAATGCACCATCCCTTTACTTGTGTCCCGAACCAGTAAGCAAGGGATAGAGATTGATCTCTTGGAGACGAATGTGAAGTCCATCCGAAGGGACTTGGCAACTCTTCCAACTTTAGTGGAAAATGTTAATGGGATGGCGGAGGATCAGAAATTAATCGACCGGTCCCTTCAGCATGCATCCAACCACATGATGGAGTTCGAGAAGAGATTGGCGGAAATGGAGAGGAGGACCGCTGCAGCCGAACGGAGGGCAGAAGTAGCCGAGCAGAGGGCGATAGATGCTGAACTTCTGGCTACTCTAGCTGAGGCACGCGTGGAGCAGATGCTAACTTCAGCTACCGTTTCGACAGGAACGCTTGCCTATTTCTAGACCTATTACGGGCGGGTTGTGCCCGTAGCACGTTATGTAGTTTAAAACTTTAGTACTGATGTGGTCATGTGAACCCATCCCTTTTGTATCCTTGTCTTTTGGAACAATGTACTATGTATGTTTTAACTATGTATGTGATGGTTTATGTTGTAATGATGGTTGGTTACGTTTGACGTTGTTGTATCCTTATGTCATGATCTATCATTATTATTATTATTATATAATGTTGTTTCTTTTTAAATGTTATGTTAGAAAGAACGTCATGGCACCTAAGCGAAGGACGCCCCGTAACACTACTAGTGGCAACAACGAGACGATTTCCTCAAACGTGGAACAACTCATAGCACAGCGAGTAGCTGCCGCCATGAAGCAGTATGAAGCAAATCGAAATAGTGGCGAAGGAAACGGCAGCGGTACCTGCGGAGGAGGTGCGGGAGGTAGCGGTACAGCAGGAGGTAGCGGTACAGCAGGAGGCTCCGGAGGTAATAAAAATAAATAAGCCATAACACATAGTCATGATCCGAATTAATGACGTTATGACTTGTGATTCTACAGATGCTCCAAATAGGAAGTGCACCTACAAGGCCTTCCTATCCTGCAACCCCCGCAGTTTTAATGGCACCGAGGGTGTAGTAGGACTAATGAGATGGATAGAAAAGATGGAGTCGGTGATTGATATAAGTGAATGCACCGTTGACTACATGGTCAAGTATTCTACATGCACACTCACTGATAAAGCTTTAACCTGGTGGAATTCACAAGTCAAGACTTTGGGGAGAGAGACAGCGTATCAATTATCTTGGGAAGACTTGAAAAATATGATGATCGAGGAATATTGTCCTCGAAACGAATTGAAACTGAGATGTGGAACTTACAAATGATCGGAGATGATGTGGTGGGGTACACCGACCGTTTTAATGAATTGGCAATTCTGGTACCTCATATGGTCACACCAGAACATAAGCGTGTAGAAAGGTATATGTGGGGCCTTGCGCCTCAAATTCGTAGTATGGTAACATCATCTAATCCAATGGATGCCAAGAGTGCTATAACTTTAGCATTCAAACTGAGGGATGACGCAGTGCGTAATGGAGTGTTTAGAAGGAAGGTAGATCTGGGGAGAAAAGGAAATTGATGGGAAATTCAAGTAACAAATCTGGAAATCAAGGGTTTAAGAAACAAAGAACTGTGAAGGCTTTTGCAGCCAACACAATGGAAAGGAAGGAGTATGATAGGGGCCTACCGAGGTGTAAGAAGTGCGGAAATCAGCACACCAGTGAATGTATCAAATGTGGAAAGTGTGACAGGTTTGGTCACACCACACAAGCTTGTCGAGTTGATGACCGAACAGGGAAATTTAAACCGGGATGTTTCATATGTGGTGACCTGAAACACTTCAAAAAGGATTGTCCCAAGTGGAAGAATCAGACGAACGCTCAGGCACATGGGAGAGCATTTATGATGGGTGCAAGGGACGTACGCCAGGACCCGAACATCGTCACTGGTACGTTCCCGATAAATAATCACTGTGCCTCTGTACTTTTTGATTCGGGTGCGGATATGAGCTTTGTGTCGAATGATTTTAAATCCTTACTCGGTATTAAGGCCAGCAAACTAGATCAAAGTTATACAATTGAATTAGCAAATGGGAAATTAATAGAAGCCGGAGAGGTCATTAAGGGTTGTACTTTATGTTTAGAAAACCATACATTCAGTATAGACATTCTACCCGTTGAACTAGGGAGTTTTGATATTGTTATTGGCATGTATTGGTTATCAAAGAATCATGCCGAAATCGTATGCTTCGAGAAGATCGTACGTATCCCACTACCAAGTGGAGAAATTTTTTCAATTCAAGGCGAAAAGTGTAGAACGATGTTGAAGACGATAAACTGCATGAAAGCTCATAAGTATCTACGCAAGGGTTATTGTGCATTCCTGGCTCACATCGTCGAGAAGAAACCCGAGGAACGTCGACTCGGGGACATACCAATCGTTAGGGATTACCCTGAAGTATTTCTCGAGGACTTACCTGGATTACCACCATCAAGGCAAGTCGAGTTCCGGATCGACCTAGTACCAGGAGCCGCACCAGTTGCACGATCTCCGTATCGTCTAGCCCCTTCCGAGATGCAGGAACTGTCGAGCCAATTACAAGAATTACTTGACAAAGGTTTCATAAGACCGAGTTTCTCACCATGGGGAGCTCCGGTCCTGTTTGTAAAGAAAAAGGATGGAACCTTTAGAATGTGCATTGATTACCGGGAATTGAACAAGCTGACAATCAAAAACCGGTATCCTCTTCCTCGAATAGACGATTTGTTTGATCAACTTCAAGGTTCCAGTTTCTATTCTAAAATTGATCTACGATCAGGGTATCATCAACTGAAAATTCAGGAAGAAGATATACCAAAAACGGCTTTTAGGACTCGTTACGGTCACTACGAGTTCCTAGTTATGCCATTTGGCTTGACTAATGCACCGGCCGTCTTCATGGATCTCATGAACCGCGTGTGCAAGCCGTACTTGGATAAATTCGTGATTATGTTTATCGATGACATATTGATATATTCACGAACCAAGGAGGAACATGAACATCATTTGAAATTAATCTTGGAACTACTCAGGAATGAGAAGCTTTATGCTAAATTCTCTAAGTGTGAGTTTTGGATCCGAGAGGTTCACTTTCTCGGACACGTCATCAATAAGAATGGTATTCACGTAGATCCATCCAAGATTGAAGCTATCAAAAACTGGGAAGCACCAAGAACTCCGGCTGAGGTGCGTCAATTTCTGGGTTTGGCAGGCTATTACAGGCGATTCATCGAGAATTTTTCAAAGATAGCCTTGCCTTTGACCACGTTAACTCAGAAGGACAAAAAGTTTGATTGGAATGATAAACAAGAATCAGCTTTTCAATTGCTGAAGCAAAAACTTTGCAGTGCACCAATCCTATCCCTTCCCGAAGGGACTGACAATTTCATTGTGTATTGTGACGCATCACACCAAGGTCTGGGATGTGTGTTGATGCAGAGAGAAAAAGTCATAGCATATGCATCCAGACAGCTGAAAGTCTATGAGAAAAATTATACGACTCACGATCTAGAATTGGGTGTTGTCGTGTTTGCACTAAAAATTTCGAGACATTACTTATACGGTACAAAATGTACTATCTTTACAGACCACAAGAGTCTCCAGCACATCTTTAATCAGAAAGAACTCAACATGAGGCAACGTCGTTGGGTAGAGCTACTGAATGATTACGACTGTGATATCAAGTATCATCCTGGTAAGGCAAACGTCGTAGCAGATGCCTTGAGTCGTAAGGAACGGGTTAAAACTCTTCGTGTTCGTGCCCTAGGATTGACAATTCATACGAGTCTCACGACTCAAATCCGGATGGCACAACAAGAGGCAATCAAAGAAGAAAACATTCAGAATGAAGCTTTACGAGGAATGATCAGACAGTTGGAACCAAAGTCAGATGACATTTTATACTTCATTAATAGAATTTGGGTGCCATGTTTTGGTAACTTACGGTAGTTGGTTATGGACGAAGCCCACAAGTCCAGGTACTCCATTCACCCAGGTTCGGATAAGATGTATAAGGATCTGAAAGAACACTATTGGTGGCCGAACATGAAAGGAGAAATTGCTATTTATGTAGGTAAATGCCTGACATGTTCAAAGGTAAAGGCAGAACATCAGAAACCATCGGGGTTATTACAACAACCCGAGATACCTCAATGGAAATGGGAACAGATTTCAATGGATTTCATTACAAAGTTACCCAGGACGTTGAGCGGGTATGACACGATATGGGTAATTGTCGATCGTCTGACAAAATCAGCTCATTTTCTACCCATCAAAGAGATGGATAAAACCGAGAAACTTACGAAGCTTTATATCAAGGAAATTGTGGCTAGGCATGGAGTGCCAATTTCTATTATCTCTGATAGAGACAGCAGATTCGTGTCTAGAATCTGGAAATCATTACAAGAAGCCATGGGCACACGTCTTGACATGAGCACGGCATATCACCCACAAACAGATGGTCAAAGTGAAAGGACCATTCAAACCTTAGAGGATATGCTCCGTGCGTGTGCAATTGACTTCGGTGGAAATTGGGATACTCATTTGCCGCTAGCTGAGTTTTCATACAATGACAGTTACCACACCAGCATCAAAGCCGCTCCGTTTGAGGCTTTGTATGGTCGAAAATGTCGTTCACCGCTATGTTGGGCGGAGGTTGGCGACAAACATTTAACCAATCCTGAGGTTATTCAGGTGACTACTGACAAGATCTTCAAGATCAAAGATCGTCTGAAGGCCGCCCGTGACAGACAAAAGAGTTACGCGGATAACAGACGAAAACCATTATAATTCCAAGTCGGGGACCGCGTCATGTTGAAGGTCTCACCTTGGAAAGGAGTTGCAAGATTTGGCAACCGTGGCAAGCTTAACCCTAGGTACGTTGGACCATTTGAAATATTGGCTAGGGTTGGCCCTGTAGCATACAAGCTCAAATTACCACAAGAACTAAGCAATGTACATGATACGTTTCATGTATCAAATCTCAAGAAGTGCTTATCAGACGACACGTTAATTATACCGCCTGATGAGATTCACATAGATAACAAGCTGCACTTCGTTGAGGAACCCATTGAAGCCACAGATTGGAAGGTTCAGAGAACAAGGCGTAGCCGGATTAAATTGGTTAAGGTACGTTGGAACTCAAAGCGCGGCCCCGAGTATACGTGGGAGCGGGAAGATAAAATGAAAGCCAAGTACCCGTCCTTGTTCACGAGCACTCCAAGTCAAGATGACAAGAACTGAATTTCAGGACGAAATTCTCTTTAACATGGGGAGAATGTGACACCCAGTAATTCAGGTGAATATTCATATTACATAAATGCACGTTCAAATCATATATTTTCCTGAAGTATTATTTTGACTAAGTAAAGTCAAGGAGTCTAGCAAAGAAACTTATATCAAAATAGTAATCTTTATGAATTACTAGGGAAATAAGCAATAATAACCCGCAAAGTACGATCGTTGGTGATTAACAAGGATGTTATTCTAGTAAAAGTCTAGGGAGACGCTTTAACTTAAAAACACAAATATTGGTGACTAAACTCTTGAAAGTTGACATATAAATAATTGTTACATGTCGCTATGTTATTTTATGTGTAAAACACGTGTGATTTAATTAAAGTAATGACTAGGTCGGGATCAACTAGTAAAGTAATAAACAAGTAAAAAAAATACATAAGGATAGTTGATCATAAAAAGTCCTACACCGGGTATTAGATCACGCGATCACCTAGAAGGTTGACACCACCAAAGAACCTATCTAACTAAGACTTGGATTGTAATTATGAGATGTGACAAGACCCAACCCCCACCCTACTACCCCATTTCGGCCATACTTATGTGGGGCCACCCACACCTCCACCATCATGACCATGAGCATGTGTCATATGGGGCCATACCCAATCAACCAAAGGTGCAAGCAAGAGTCAATTCGTCAAGTCAATCATCCTTGATGTGACTTGGTTGATTACAACACCCAACCCCCCACCCTTCTCCCTCTATTCGGCCGAAGTCAAGGAGGGCCCCACCCACCTCACACCACCTCACCACGTCCATACTTGTGTCATGAGAGGCCATGCCTCTTTGAGTGTAGACCACACCAACATCTTCCATCACATTAAATGCACCCACTTACATACTAAACCTCTCACTCTCTCATATATATACACACTCACGGCTCACATATGCATACACACAAACACTTTGCAATTTTTCAAATTCAAGAGTAAAAATCATAGAGAACTTAGCTAGAAGCTTGAAGATTCAAGAAATTTCTTGAGGATTAGGGTCAAATTCGCAAGCAAGACAAGCCATTCCTCATCCTTTGTTGAAATTCTTCACCTAGCTCGTCTAGTGGTACGAAACCGTCATTCATCTTTTATATTTTCTTTACTTCCTTAAAGTAAGCATGTTGTTCATCCAAAATTACAGGAGGTTTAAAAAGCTAAAGAGTTTATAAAGTTTAACATTTTTATGATTTAAAAGCTATATTTTATATAAGAAGATGTATGAAATTCAAAAATGATAAGTTTTTATACATAAGTTATTATCTTAACATATTTATGAAATATGTGTTGATTTGAATTCATGATGCTAAATTAAGAATTGATAAACTAAAAAGATGTGTGTAAATGTGTATATATGTGTGTAGCCAAAAATTGTAGGTATAAGTGTATATGTTGTTGTTTTGATACCATAATGATAGTTGTAGATGTTAAAAGCATGATTAACATTAGATAAAAAGGTTTGAACACGGATACATACATGAAGGAATCATGATATATAGATATATATATATATGTAGGTGTGTTTTGGAAAACTTGATAAATGTATGTTCATAAAGTGTTAAACTTGTTAAAATGAGAATTATTGAATCATATGTATGCATGATTATGGAGTATGTTCATAAACATAGTTTATGATATTGGTTAAAAACATGACAATACATATATATATATATATATATATAGATATACATATTGATAACTTATCAAGTTCTGGAAATGTATACTAAGAAGATCATGTTAAAATCCCTAATATTATACATAAAGTATATGTATGTATATGCATGTAAATCTTGAAAGCACATTGTCAAGTTAGTCTAAAAATATATGTGCATACATAAGGATAAAAGTTTTTATGTTATCATGGAGCATACTTAAATATATGTTGGATCGTTGGACTATATTTATAATTGTGTGCATAGATTAGTACGAATAAATGCATGATAAACATAAACAAGTTAATAAATATCGTTCGGAACATGTAATTGTATGTACATATAGAGATAGACATACATAGGAAATACATGAACGATACTTTTATAATTATTGGAAAGAAATAATTATATGTGTTTATACATGGACTATAATATAAATATATTATAAGACGAGTGTAAAAATAATATTTATTTTTGACAAACATAATGAGTCACCAATATGGAAATAAAATAGTTTTTCCGGAAAATAAATAAAGCGTCTAGACTTGAATAATAATCACCAACGAGTCGTCATAATAAAATAATGTTTTAAATAAACAAAGTCGAACTTAACAGGAATAGTTAAGTCGGGTGAACAACTTGCGTTTAAGACGGGTAGTCTTAACGGGTATAGTATCCTTGTGTAATTAGGATACGGATAAGCGGGTCTGCTGTTATTTAAAGATTTGCTAGCATCAAGGTGAGTTTCACTAATCCCCCTTTTTCTAAAGTTTTTGAAATGATTTGGGGTGGAAACATACTTGTAAAAGACTTTTGTATGTAAATGAATGAACTAATGATCTGACCGTATGTGTGTATTGAGGGAAAAGTAAAGCGCTTAAAGTCCTCTGAATAATTTAGTAACCATTAGCTATTTTAGCCCGGGATTATATGGATAGTACTATTGGGGGTGACGCCTCCGGTCATGTCCAAATGGCCGAATGACCGCATATTGTCTTACTCGCAGAAAGGCGGGGGGAGGCACAGAATGTTGGGGTTTGGTTACGGTCTCGTACATTACATACTATTTTGTATTCCTTGCAAGCTTACAAATGGGGTCAATAGATCGGATTAGTATTCAGATTCATTGGTAATACATGCAAAAGAGTTTTGATCAGGTTAAAGTGATCAGGTTTAAACAAAAGAGTTCTGATCAGGTTAAAGTGATCAGGTTTAACAAAAGGGTTTTGATCAGGTTAAAGTGATCAGGTTTAAACAAAAGAGTTCTGATCAGGTTAAAGTGATCATGTTTAACAAAAGGGTTTTGATCAGGTTAAAATGATCAAGTTTAAACAAAAGAGGTCTGATCAGATTAAAGTGATCAGGTTTAAGCAAAAGAGTTTTGATCAGGTTTAAATAAAGGGTTTTGATCAGGAAAAAATGATCAGGTTTAATCATTGGGTTTATGATAACTCTTTATAATAATTTGTGTACTCACCAACCTCGTGTTGACATTTTTAAGTATGTTTTCAGGAAAATGAACGTGGTCTCCAGGCTAGCAATGTAGGTTACTTACATACATGAGGATACAATTTTTGGAAGGATTTCACTTGTATAACTCATGGTTTTGAGTCATATTTGAGAAATCTTAAACTTTGTATAAAAACTAAGTTATGTTTTGGGATGTAAACATTTAAACATTGATTATGTATCCAATATCATGTATGTGTTTGCGGTAATCATATGCTTTGAAAACCAGTGAACGTTACGCCTCGCGTTTCCGCCTTGGCGGGGTGTGACACAATGACACAGTGACATGTCATTTGAAGCCACAAAAAGCCTTGGAGGTGAGGGCACTCAAGCCATTAAACCACAAGCATAATTTTTTTTAATTAAAATTAAAAAAACACAATTTAATTAACTAATTCATTCAATTCATAGAAAATAAAATGTAAAAATAAAAATACATAAATAACCGAAAAATAAAACAATAAACTACTCGTCGTCGTTGTCTGAAAACGCGAGAAATAGAATGAGAGTGTATTGGAATAGAGTTTGAGAGTATAATTTTGATTGTATGAAAATTGTTTGTTAAATGGTTGTATTTATTGGTTTTTTTGTTTTAAAACCCCCAAAATAGCCCGTTGGGGCTCCCAACCGTAAAAAAATAACGTAAACCTTTGACCACGAAGAATGGCGCAAGGATGCCACAAACGGAAGCCGTTAGAGGATGTAGTGGTGGCGGCGGCGGTGTTGCCGTGGGAGCCGCACGGCGATGTAGAGGCAAGTCGTGGGCGCCCCCACCACCCTATTAACCTTAATTGACCATCAACGAATCTAATTGACAATCAACGGGCCTGATTAATATTTTACTTTATTTTCTTGTTCGTGATTTTTTGTAATCGACATGCGAGCGGAATTTATTTAAATATTATTTTATTTTTCAACATTTCTTATGATCAATTTGTGACCGAACTTTTATTTGAATTTGTTCACATTTTTTTTTTCAAAATTGATTTGCAAGTGAAATTTTGCTTTTAGTTTTAATTTAAATTTTTTTTACATTTCTTGAGATCGATTTATGACTAAACTTTTTTAATAAATTTTAATTTATTCTTTTCGTTTTTTTACGCCCTATTTACTATTGAAATTTATTTTTAAATTTTAATTTATTTTTTCACATTTTTGTAGCTGATTTGCGACGAAAGTTTATTTTTAATTTACTTATTTTCATTTTTTTTCTCTCACATTTTTGGGACCGTTTTTGACCCATTTTATTTTTTATTTTTAAATATATTTGGTTTTTTTTGTTTTCTCAGTTTAAATTTAATAATCAAATTCCTAGATTATTCAAAACGAGTTATTTGATGATTTTGGAGTTAGAAAAATGGTTAGCTTGGTGAATTATTTAAGGGCTCCAGGAAGACGGGATCTATTTCAAGGCAAGTCTCCCACTTTTTCTATATAGATAAAAGTAAAGTACAATTTTTATATTATCGTTTTAATTATACATTAATAACATCTATTGCCATGCATAAACTAACCATTAAAATTTAAGACACCAACATATATCTTCATATGTAGGTATCATTTTTTCATTTTTTATTTATCTGCAATTTTGCATGTATCCAAAATTATATGATTGATTTATATAATTGTATTTTCTGGTTTTAGAAATTATATTTGGAATATGGATTGACCATGGGGAGTATAATTTTTTAAAATGGGGAATTGATGATGAGGTCTAAGAGCTGAAAATATGTCTTTAATCATTTTCTATACAAAGGCATTTGAGAGTAAATATCAGTCTCAAATACTGACTCTTACAAGAATTAACATGACTGATTTTTAGTCTCTAATATCTTTCTTTGAAATAGTAGAACATGCGTGGATTATTTGGGACCAAAGATCAATTCCTAGCTCTTTCGTCTACAAAACACTTTGCATACTAAATATGTGTTCCTAATAAGGTCCCTTAATTACAAGATATTTGAGACTGACTTTAAACATCTGATACTCATTTTAAAAATTGTAGAATTTGCGTCAATTAATTAAAAGCCGAAAATAGTCATTGATATTTTCCTATACAAATTGTGTTGAATACTGAATTTCAGTCCCTAATTTGATCCATTTTGAGAGTATTAAGTACTGATTTTTAGTCTTTAATATGTTTCTTCCGTATTAGTGACTGAAGATTAGTCTCTCATACATTTGCGACATTTTTCATTATAGAGGAAACGTATTAGAGACTAAAATTTAGTAACCAATAAATTTTCCTTCAAAACTTTATATGACGTATACATATTTGTAACTAAAAATTAGTCCCTAACACTTTAGTTCCTAATGGTCACTTTTTTTTGTAGTGGTAGTTAGTACATTAATGAAGTTGAACTTATGAGAAACACAAGCATTGTTAACACATTCATTCAATCATTAATCGGAGTAGAACCCGAAAAATAAGTACGAGAGTCATTAACGAGCCTGCATCTATCACCAATATTTCATGCATAGAGTTAAGTCCTATGAACTCAAGTAGTATTTATTTACTTTTAGCATCCAAGTAGGACGTTCCGATACGAATTTAGTTCATTATCACATCACTCAAGACTCGAGGTGAGTATTCGTAGCCCCGTTTTCATTTTATATTTTGGGAAAACACATGCTTGAAATACATTATCCAACGTTCTATTGTACTAGAAACTTGTTTATTTTATACTATACAATAACATACCGAGTACATTACATGTGGCCGGATTATCACTTAAGTCCCACGACCCTATAACCAATTAACTCATGGATTGATCCAATGAATTAATATAGATAGTACTATCAGAGTCCGACAAACTTTCATTCATTCCTTTGTTGAACGCATAAATCAACAGAGTATATTGTTCAGTGAATGCTTGTTTCCAGCGTACATTAATGTTTTATGATAAGGCATTAACATTCGGGGCAGTTCAGGTCGATAGGTTTGGTTATAGACCCATATAGATTGTATATACTTACTTGATTGCATATTGTATAACTAGAAAACACTTTTGATTCCATAGTGAAATGACCATCACAATTACAAACTAATGGCAGGTAGACGGGCAACAAGCTGCGCCGCTACCCCCTTCTGAATAGCAAATCCTACTCTACTAAACACAAAGTTCCCCCCATAAATATATGCGGTGTTACTGCTGACCACCCGCTAAACCCGCTTAAGGAACCGCACCGCATCAGGGGCGAGAGCGCCAAAGGTGTCAAAGGCAAACGGTACGAACATGTGCTGATTCACGAGGCAAGCTTTTTCGTGCTTAGCTACTTTACCCGCCTCTGCCTTGTTTATCGCCTGACCGGCCTTAAACCCATGGTCCCTTATCCCAACTAGGGGGGACACACCTGTCAAATCAACACATGCGTGTTTCCCTCCTTCCCATCCAAAAACAAGAATGTCAGCGGGCCGAAGGGTTGATCTCCCATCTAATGGGTCGGTCAAGAAGTTCACCGGGGCTTCCTTTTTAGCCGAGATCCCTGCCCGCTTAAGGACATCAAAAAGCACATCTCGAACTAGGTCATGTCGGTATTTGAAGCCCGGTAATTCTCTGCAATGGACAGCATGCTCCCCCAAAAGAATCCAAGCAAGCCTTCCGACAAACGGGACACGGGTCATCAACCGGGAAAAGGGGTACCATCAACCAGTATTTGAGGATAGCCCGATATTCCACTGGCGACATACATTGCCCTAAACCTTCGATGGGAACAACTGACAGGAAATCCTGAGCATGGGGGGCTCGCAAACACTCGAGCACGGCTCGCTGCCGCGGGGACAAAGCGAACTTCTCTTCAAATGTCTTGACAATTTCACTATATAAAGCATTCGCCAAAATTTTCTGGGCTTTAAGGGGGGCGGTGTCTTTAATATAGAAACCGTCAATATCAAGATCGGGAAGAGAACTATGCAGAGTGTCCAACGCACCCCTGTAATCAGAGTCAAACAACCCACCACCACATTCACGAAGAATGTGGTCTTGAAGAACCCAAGATTGGGCCCTTGAAGCCACAAAAGCGTAGGAAGAGGCGTCCCCAGCCGAGCAAATCCCAAGACCCCCAAAGCGGGTCGGGAGGGAAGCTAACCTCCATTGGAGGTCCCCAAAAAAGGCACCCCCACAAACAACAATGTCCTCAATCGTTTTCCGAAGACCTGTGTCAAAAACAGAGACGGCTTCCCCGACGTAAGAAGGCTGACAAGTCCTGAGCCCAAACAGCAGTTTAGCAACCCCCATGCACGAACGAAGCAGGAGGAGTTCGCTCTGAGGGTTTCGAAGGCGTTTGAGGCATCCCATCAGGTCAACCGCACGTTTGGCTCTTTTGAGGGCCAAACCACTAATAAACTTCCCATCTCTGCTGACAGCACCACCTAAGAGTTTCACCCCATGCACCGGCCTACCAATTTTCCACGGAAATAAGCTCTCTCGAGTCTTCACCCCGTCGCATGTAGGCCAGAAAACTTCAGTTTTTTTGATGTTGACAAGGAGGCCCAAAGAGGGGCCCTCCACTCTAATGATGTCTAAAGCCTTGGCAACCTGAGTAGCATCTCCAATAAGGGTCCCATCATCCAGGTACCATGCGTGGAAAAGAAGCTTGCAGCGATCTCTGATCCAGAGGACAAGGGGGTGTAAAATAAGGGCAAAAAGGAGAGGCCCTAAGGGATCCCCCTGCTGAACCCCCGTGGAGAACCAAATATAATCATTCCCCACAAAAAGTCTAGCTGGCTGGCCATATAAGAAATCAACCCAAGCAGAGATAGATGGACACATTTTCCTCACCTCATTTAAAAGAGCAGTTCTATCCACAAGATTAAAGGCATTCGAGAAATCGACGGTAAGCATAGCCAGCGACCCGTCTCGGTGGTGCGCATTCACGAACCTGTTCGCACTATGAAGAACCGCCTCAGCCCCGTTTGGAACCCCGACCCGAAACTGGAAGTCGCCAAGGTATTTGGCCATATCCCTCCCCACCCCCTTCATAGCAACCTTGGAGACTACTCTCCTCCAGATTGAACCCACTGCAATAGGCCGGATCCCATTATCGGGCTTGAGAAGGGGCGTAAGGGGAGCAGATGCAACGAATTCCGCCAAACTCCTTGGGCAACCCCCCCTCAAACATAAGTTAACCATAGCTGCAATCGCCCTGAGTAGACTAGCCGCAATCACGGACCCTTCCCCACAAAGGGCGTCCAAAAGGTGCTGAGCCCTCAAACCATCTCTCTCACATGAGGTACCTTTAGGGAAAGATTTGATACACACTAGCACACTGTCAGTCTCTACGACAAGAGGAGGGTCGGTCGGTAAGAAAGCTGGCATGGTAGGCGGGGGCATACACGGGTGCTTATCCTCGAGAGCCTTCGAAGTTTTCTTATCGAGTGGTGCGACCCCCGAAGAACATAGAACCTTAACTGCAGTGGTAAAATGACCATCGGCAACCTTACGTACACACTGCTTGATAGAACTCGTATCCTCGGTTTTATTTTTATCAGGCCCTTTCTTAACACCCTCACAACCTTCCTTCACAGGCTAGGCAAACAAAGACTGAATGAGAGTGTCAAACCCCTCCCGGTCACCCCATTGAGCCAGCGCCCGCTGTATGCTGAGGCATTGACCTTTCTTCCTGTTGCCCGACCTCTTATCTTGGCGGCTGACCGGCGTAAATACACGTAAAATACACTGAGGTAATAGTAGAAGTCTAATCCAAGCATCAACCGAATCAGGCATAGCCACCACATTATTCAAAGTTGTGGTCAAGGCTTGGGCAAACGCCATGCGACAACTAAAGGGGATGCTCTTAACCGTTTTAACAGGGAGAGAAAAAACCCGGTCAAAAAGAGCAACATCAACACATACCTCTCCAGACGAGGAAGCCTCCGTAGCGACACACGGTCTAGGGACTCCCACAATAAAATCCTTCTCACCCCCTTCCCTTGGCATAGACCGAATAGCCTGATCTTCATGGTGACACGCCCGACTGAAGGAATGAAGGCTCATGCACTCCCAACACAACCATTGATCAGATAACCTCAGGGCTTCACAAGTAGAGGTAAAGAGATTAGGGTCTTCAGCAATAGCACACCTCAAGGTATCTTTCCTATCATCCGAACCAAAATGGTGACTTTTAAAATGAGTAATGAGTCTTCGGATCCCCTTAGACCCAGCCACACCATCGGGGCAACAATGGAACCCCTTGAAGGGGCAAGGCCAAAAACCATTGGACATTGCCTAAAAAAGAAACCGACTAGCGAACAACATCAACCAAGACACTTGGGCAATGTCTCCACCTCCCAACGAGAAGGAAAAACGAAAGAAACCTAACACCCGATGGTTCAAAGGCTTTTTGAACCCGAGCTCATTGAAAACTTATTCCTAGCATTTCATCGAACACCTTGCGGGTGCAAACACCATGGAAGATCAATGTAATAGGTTATGAAAATAGCAAGCATATTAAACAGACATATGCGTTACCTTTAAAGGGTAGGGTTAGAACTTAGAAGTGGCTGGAATTCTGGATGTGGAATAGATGACAATGGAGATGGGAAGAGGCTGGAATTCTGGATCTGGCGAGTTGCGACAAATCCGACAATAGAGATGGGCAGATGGCGATGAACGGTTGAAGCCGGTGGTGCTGTGGTGGACTGGTGGTCTTGTAGAACGGAAACAGGCGGTGAGGGCCGTGTTTGGTGTTTAATATGGAAAAAGGATTGAATTTGCATCAAAATTGTATAAATAAACATATTGTTCACAAAATTATTTGTTCGAGTCGCAAACCTGCGAACTCACCAACCCTTTTGGTTCACACTTTTTAGCATGTTTTTCAGGCAATAAATAGTCAAGCCAGCGAACGCATTGCAGAAATAAGAGTACTTTAGAAGATATTCGCATATAGTCAGCATGCTAGGATTATTTAATTGAGAACTTCAACTCGTACTCAGTTTAATTTCTTAAAAACATCTCAAACATTTGAATGATGTAGTTTATATTTCTCTAAATACACTATGTGTTCGCGATATCCAGTTTTCGTTACATTCCCGTGTTTCTGCTTTAGTGGGGTGTGACAGATTGGTTTCAGAGCCATTAGTTGTAGAGAATTAGGCATTCCTTCATGAAGCCTAGACTATAACATACGCTCAAAAACTAAGACTTGAAATAAAACAAGTAGAATGCATTCATGTAGGTATACATTATGATCTTTGCACATACGTGGTATACTTATACATAAATATATTCTTAGAAATGTCATCCGCGCGATCTCATGCGAACTCCGCCGATAACAACACCGAGGAACCCTCGGAACACTCCAGCAGCAGCCGAGGAACGTCAGCGTCTACGAGTTTGAGTATCCACGTAAACATGGAGCCTACAGTTAGTTTGCCTCCTTCGAACTTAAGGTCTCTACCGATCGCCCAAAAGACTTGGCCACAAGGAATATCACCACCTAAACAGACTCAACCTCAGCAACCCCAACAACTCCCATCGCCACGGCAACACCAATCCCCACTTCGTGAGATTGGTGGACCCTCTACCCCTATACTAGGTTATGTACCATCATTTATACATATTTTACATGCACAATTAGCCCCATATTGATCACAATTATAGACAAAATGATAAAGGATTGACATTTAATCTATTTAGTTGTGTTACAATAGGATAATTATCCCTTACATGCAAAAACATGGAGAATTCACTCAAAATCAAGGAGAAATCAGCATTCGGGAGACAATTGAACGAACCTGGAACCAAAAAGTCAAAGCTAGAAGTCAAAACTCAACAGGGAGCAGAAGTTGGCCAATGCACGGGCGTGCATTCCAAAGAATGGCTGTGCAATGGGGCAAATCTCTCCCTGTACTCCCCAAATCTGTAAGATTCCCTTACGTGCAAGAAATGGGTACTTTGCACGCCCGTGCAATACAATGCACGGCCGTGCATTAACAAGATCTCAACCTATAAATAGCAAGCTCATTCTAGTGTTTTAGGTGTCCAAGATTGAGTGGTGTGAAGGCCTTAGTGCTCTGCTAAGATCCGGAACTCTCTTAGTTTTGGTCCATTTTGGCTTTCCTTTGTTTATTTTGTTTTTTAAAGTCTTGTAATATGAAATGATTCTTCTCATTCGGGTAAATAAGAAGCAACCTATACCCACTCTCCCTTGGTGTTGGAACACTTTCACACATTGTGTAAGGGTTAGTGGAGTCACTTGTATGGTCATTCATGGCTAGTCATCTTGTGTTGCTCGGGTTAGTTGAACTTTAATTAATTAATGAAATATTTTTAGTAAGTTATGTTCTTGAAGTCTTTCTTATAATTTATCTTAAAAAGACCAGAATAAGTGATCTTTAAACCAATTTAATAATCTTAAATCTTGTAAGTTACTTAAGCAAGTCCTCTTGTTTGAGAAGCTTATTCGGGTTTGTACGGTCTATATACAATCTTGGTGCTAGCAACGACCGAGTTAGTATGGATTTAATATCATGGATTGATTGGAGGTTTGGGTATTCAAGGGACCGTTCGAGTCCTGACTAGACCTTATGAAACGTGTCGGTATTTCTTTATTTCTCTTGTGTTAGTTTGCAGAGAACTTCTAGCAGAAGCCATGGGGCTGAATCTTGAGAATGAAAGTTTTATTTATTTTAAATGAATTTATAAGTAAAGACAACTATTTTAAGGATATAATTTGTTAGGTCTGAGCATTCATAAAGTACCTTTGGAGGAAGTTGCGCATTCCGACTTACCAAAAGAAGTTACAAGACATGACGTACGTTAGTCAAAGGATAATCTTAGTCCGAATAATGAATCACGGGATAGCTAGCGGACTTGAGACTAGCTCCCCATTACGAAATACTAGCTCCCCCATCAGTAACTATGACCAACCTTACTTTAAATACAATGTTAGTTAACAAGTGATAACAACCAGAGTAATATCTTAAACGAGATAACATTTCTAATTGCATTTCTTATCATTTTTACTTTCTTTTAAACAAAACCCATCTTCCAACTTATTATCCTAGTCAGACAATAGCGAGGGTTGAGTACGTGATCCGTGTCCATGGTTCGATACTTGGTTCTTACCCAGACTATACTACGCTGCGATAGGTATACTTACCTATTGTGTGTGTGTTTAGTAGACGTATTTATCATTTTAATTTATAAATTTAAAACCTGATTTTGTGTAACTCTAAATAGAATATATATTTATTACACTAAAAACACGACATCACTAGGGATTCCCTTAGGAAGACTACTGCCCGGAAGTTAGGAACGAGATTACCTCACTGTGGAGCGAGTTCGTCAATTACACGACCAAGGTTTCGAGAATGACATTTGCCTTCACCACCACCAGAGCCTCATGGAACAAATGGTCAGCCAGCTATCTGCCACTCACCTAGAGTTGCACCGAGCAAGAGACCTAGATTAAGACGATATGTGGGAGATCCGAAACCTTCGGATGAAGTTCTTAGTTTGGGGACTAGTGGCATGTGTCTTCTTTGTACTCCTCTTGTATGTTGGACGCCTAGTGTAGAATGATGATCATGAAAAACGTATGGCGTCCGTGCCTCGTTTATCTATGTTACCTATATTATGTAAGGTCTTTAGTACGGAATAATAGTATCAAAGTTTGTGTTATGAGACCTAATGCATACGCATATCATACATACAAAATTTATACTTTGTATCTTACTTACCTTATTGTAATGCAGGTATGGCCTCATCTTCTGACTCATCCGTCGAAGAGTCAGGCTATGTGGTAGCCTAACTACCCTTTCCGAAAGCACTGTTCGTGACCGGACCCGAGCCGGTGAGGACTGTTGATCTGAACCTACCTGACCTTCGCCTTGATCATGCCTTAGGAAAATGTCCTATGTGGCTTTCGGCCGATAGCAGCAGCATTAAGTCAGACGCTCGCACCCATCCGCCGACAAGAAAGATTTCAAGTCTAATGCTACCAGTCAGTGACACGAGAACACTGGTTCAGCTCCAGTGAGACTAGAGCAGCCTAAGCCAAGGACTCGTGAGAATGCCAGAAAGAGAACTCTTCTTCCAAATAAGGTCACCTTTAAGAACACGGAGAAAGGTGAACCGTCTACTCGAGCACCACCGGTACCCATACCTCAGGATCCTTCCAAGGACTATATACAACTGTACGGATACTTTGATTGGAAGGCAGAAGTCAGCGAAAGTCTTGGTTGGCTAACATCTCATGGCACGAATATAAAAATGCGCCTGGATTTTCATTCTGAGCTTGCTACTCATATGTCCAAACAAAATGAGTGAAATGGAGCAGGATATCATGCAGAATCATGATAGGTCTACCGGCGCCCTGAAAGAAGCTCGAGCAGCCAAATTCCAGAGCCGAGTAGCCATTGCTGTAGCACTAGTAGTATCCCTTTCTAGCCTCTTTCTTCAGTTGTACCATTAGACGTACGCGACTTAGGATCTGTATTTGTGTTAAGCATTTTCAAATCATTAATGGGAACCGAGCCGAAGTAGTGTGTCATGAGAAGTGGGTACCGATACCGGTACCGAATTTATCGGTATGGTACCGGTTTGGTACGGTACCGGTACTCGTTACAAAATGTTTATCTCAAGATGGTATCGGTACCGTACCGATACCGGTACCAAATTTTATGGAAAAGTGGGTACCGATACCGGTACTGAATCTATCAGTTCAGTACGATAGTGGTACCGGTAGTCGGTACCAAATGCTCATCCCTAATGAGACATATGGTTTGTTAAGAGTCATGGTAGCTTTTAATAGGGAATGACCGGGTTCTAATGACTCGTGTTAGGTTATAATGAGGAATAATAGTTCAAACATGTTTTAATATACCAAATTGGGTCTTAAAAGTCTTATAGGTCTTAATATACTGATTTACTTTATTATGTCATATTTGGTGGTTAAATCAAATCATTTTAGATCATAAGAAGCAATAATTGATAATGTACGTCTTAAAAGACCATATAAGTTCTTAATAGTTATGATGGCTCTCAATGGAGCATAATTAACCATAAATGGCCTAACTAAACATGACAATAATTGATCATTAATGACTCTTATTGATCATCAACACCCTTAATTGACCATTATTGACCCTGATTAACCATTAACAATCCCTAAATGATCATTAATAACTCTAATTAACCCATGACATACCATAAACAATTGTAATTGACCACTAATAACTCTAATGGTTTGTTATTGATCGTAAATGACCATCAATGATCCTAATTGACCAATACGGGTGGAGGGGGCATCAAAGTCGTGAAGCCATTCACCCACCAATGACACAGTGACATGTCATTTGAAGCCACAAGAAGCCTTGAAGGTGAGGGCACTCAAGCCATTAAACCACAAGCATAATTTTTTTTAATTAAAAATTAAAAAAAACACAATTTAATTAACTAATTCATTCAATTCATAGAAAATAAAATGTAAAAATAAAAATACATAAATAACCGAAAAATAAAATAATAAATTACTCGTCGTCGTTGTCTGAAAACGCGAGAAATAGAATGAGAGTGTATTGGAATAGAGTTTGAGAGTATAAGTTTGATTATATGAAAATTGTTTGTTAAGTGGTTGTATTTATTGGTTTTTTTGTTTTAAAACCCCCAAAATAGCCCGTTGGGCCTCCCAACCGTAAAAAAAATACGTTAACCTTTGACCACGAAGAATGGCGCTAGGATGCCGCAAAGGAAGCCGTTAGAGGATGTAGTGGTGGCGGCGGCGGTGTTGCCGTGGGAGCCGCACGGCGATGTAGAGGCAAGTCGTGGGCGTCCCCACCACCCTATTAACCTTAATTGACCATCAACGAATCTAATTGACAATCAACGGGCCTGATTAATATTTTACTTTATTTTCTTGTTCGTGATTTTTTGTAATCGACATGCGAGCGGAATTTATTTAAATAATAATTTATTTTTAAACATTTTTTTAGGATCAATTTGTGACCGAACTTTTATTTGAATTTGTTCACATTTTTTTTCAAAATTGATTTGCAAGTGAAATTTTGCTTTTAGTTTTAATTTAATTTTTTTTTACATTTCTTGAGATCGATTTGTGAATAAACTTTTTTAATAAATTTTAATTTATTCTTTTCGTTTTTTTACGCCCTATTTACTATTGAAAATTATTTTTAAATTTTAATTTATTTTTTCACATTTTTGTAGCTGATTTGCGACGAAAGTTTATTTTTAATTTACTTAATTTCATTTTTTTCTCTCACATTTTTGGGACCGTTTTTGACCCATTTTATTTTTTATTTTTAAATATATTTGGTTTTTTTTGTTTTCTCAGTTTAAATTTAATAATCAAATTCCTAGATTATTCAAAACGAGTTATTTGATGATTTTGGAGTTAGAAAAATGGTTAGCATGGTGAATGATTTAAGGGCTGCAGGAAGACGGGATCTATTTCAAGGCAGGTCTCCCACTTTTTCTAGATAGATAAAAGTAAAGTACATTTTTTATATTATCGTTTTAATTATACATTAATAACATCTATTACCATGCATAAACTAACCATTAAAATTTAAGACACCAACATATATCTCCATATGTAGGTATCATTTTTTCATTTTTTATTTATCTGCAATTCTGCATGTATCCAAAATTATATGATTGATTTATATAATTGTATTTTCTGGTTTTAGAAATTATATTTGGAATATGGATTGACCATGGGGAGTTTTGTTAGGTTATTTGGAATATGGATTGACCATGGGGAGTATAATTTTTTATGTATCTGCAACCCTGACCTCCGGAGCAGTTGGTTCCTGATCGTCGACGGTTTCTTCTCACTTCTACTCGCGTTTCTGGTAGCATTCGACGGTTCTCTCTCTCTGTTTGCCGATTTCTTTCTCTCTCTCATCTCTATCACAGTAGTCGGACTGTAGTCTGCTGGCAAAACCGGTGACCGCCTTTGTACCTCGTCTTCACGCCTTCAGATCTTACTCCCAGCCTTCAGATATATACCTTCGTCTTCTTTTAAAGAGAGAAATTTCAGCGCGTGTTTACTGCGTGTGACAGATGGGGGAGGCGCAACGGTCTCTGATTTTCAGTTTTCCTAAAACAAATTTATTGAAAACGTTGCCAAATACCATCACAACGTGGGTGTGAAAAGAAACTCGTGGAGTGGAGATGAAGAGCTGTCACCGGCTGAAAGTCACCAGCATGTGACACTACCCATGCAAAAGAACTTGTGCATTGCTGCTTGAGTCACTTTGTAACTTACTGTTCACATCATTTCAAATTGTATGTGTTATAATTCACTAAGAGATTCGTAGGATGAGTTTTCTTCCATATGGTATTTTGAAGAAATTCGGATACTGATTTTTAGTCTCTAATTCTCCTTTTAAAATGGGGAATTGATGATGACGTCTAAGAGCTGAAAATATGTCTTTAATCATTTTCTATTCAAAAGGCATTTGAGAGTAAATATCAGTCTCAAATACGGACTCTTACAAGAATAAACATGACTGATTTTTAGTCTCTAATATCTTTCTTTGAAATGGTAGAATATGTGTGGATTATTTGGGACCTAAGATGTAACATCCCAAAAATAATAAAACGAATAAATATAACGAGACCGGTGATTCAGTCAGAATATTTAAACAAAAGGGAGCGGGCTTGGGCTCGGCTTCAATGGGCCGAGGGAAGCTCAGGTATATAAGAGGCAGGGCAGCCCTCTTCTCTGCCCATTTCCCATTCACGTAACTTTGAGAGAGAGAAAGGAGAGCTCGGGTCTAGAGAGAGAAAGGAGAGCTCGGGTCTAGAGAGAGAAGGTTGACGGATCGTCCCGGAATTAAGGGAACACGTTACTGCCAAGCTTGTGAGAAGAACCTCAGGATCAGAATCTCGATACAGGTAATGATCTTGCCTAAATCTGAGTTTTTGTTCGTTTTTGGGATTTTCGGGTTTTGGCTAAAAAGGTAACGATTTTGCGGATGGAACTTGAAAATGAGCTTAGGTATAGCATCTAGAATGAAAACCGAACGTTCTGATCTAAGAAAACTGAGATATTATCTCGATCAGACTCGCATGCAATAACTTCAGATTTTTGGGAAGACGACCTGTGCAGACCCATCGAAACTACATAGTTTCGATAGATATGTACAGCCCATCGAAACTACATAGTTTCGATATGTGCAGACCCATCGAAACTACATAGTTTCGATATGTGCAGACCCATCGAAACTACTATAGTTTCGATATGAGCCCACGATCCGAAGTTTATACCTAAGTTACTTATCGAAACTACCAAGTTTCGACAGAAACAACCTATCGAAACTATCAAGTTTCGATGTAAGCAAATCCATCGAAACTACTAGGTTTAAACATAGGGGTGTCTAGTGTCATCTAGGAGCACTACCTTACAAGTATGGCTTTATTATAACATATTGTGAGTGACATTAGTGACGCGCAGTAACCAGCTAAGAGTATTTCAGAAACCGCTTATCAGGTGAGTTCTAGAAGCCCTCTTTTAAATGTTTTATAATGTTTTCGGGTTGGTGTGCATACATATGAAATGATGTCTTTACGAAACGATGTTTATGAAACTATGTTTACGAAATGAGATGATTTGGAATGAACGGTTTATGGAAAGAAAGTTTATGAACGGAAGGTTTACGAACGAAATGTTTATAAAGAAATGGTTTAAACTAAAGGTAAAGGGTTTCGAAAACAAATGAAAGGTTTTATGAAAAGAAAAGAAAAAGGGCAAAGGTTTTAAAGAAGTCATTACAAATCTAATCTGTCGAATGAATGGAATTGACGAATGAAGTCTGGGAATGAATTCCCAGCCTTATGGTAGATTGTGGACAGCGAGCGATAGTTGCCATAAGAGCAACAGGGGCAGTGTCTCGGTGGCCTGCCAATGGTTTGATGTTGTACAACTGGTAGGGAGTAACGACGGTTACTCAGGGGTTAACGTGACCCTATGCGAGGTTAAATTATGATCCGACGGTGTTATGGCCGTGAGCCATAGCCGTCGATGGAAGTTGTCGGTCTATGGACAAGAGAGCCATAGGGGCAACTGAATGAGTATTGTCGGTCCTCGTGCAGTTAGCCTTGGGGGCAATACCGAAAGGGAATTGACGGAATGTTGTGGAAATGACGGCGATACGTAACGGTTGCCCACGACATACAAGGTTCATTCGGGGACACAGAGGCGCTTAAAGAAAGATACAGATTGTAGATAGTAATGTATGACTTAAACGAATGTTAAATGTTTTAAACAAATGATCCGTTCAATGTCTTTATGATGATGAAAAATGTTTGAAAGTTTTCTATGATGAATGAAAGGCCCTATTTTCTTATACGTGATGTTACACCCTAATGAATGTTTTAAATGATGAACCATTTCTTAAATAGAATGAAAAAAAAAAACTAGAACTCACCAGCGTAGCTGACCTTTTTAGTGTGCACATTCAGGTTAAGGCAGGTTATGAGGATGGACGGTGATGCTTGGCTAGCGAGAAGAGTTACCCGCTTGATGATGAAGACTGGCATCCCGTTATGATTAGTTTATGTTATGTTTATGTATTAGACTATGTTACGCTTCCGCATGTTGAACAATGTTATGAGTATGTTTTAATGAAATTTTCCGCTGCGTTATTTGATAAATTCAAGTTGAGAACTGTTTGTGAATGAGTAAATCCAACAAGTGAGGCCTCCCGGGTTTGGGGCCTTACAAGTTGGTATCAGAGCAATAGTTTGAGAGATTCGGACACTCTGAGTGTCTGAACTTAAACTGTGAATGGGACCGAAAGCGGATGCCAGTACGGGTAACTCGAGCCACAGCATCAGGTATGAAAAGTAGAGTATGTGTATGTAGTATACCATAGAAAGGGATAGGTAAGGACTTGTGTTCTGATGAAATCACAAAGGTGGTCAAATCGAAATCGAAAGGTAGTGTAATGGTTAATTGCAGATGGCCAGTGTATATTAACATCTTATAGTGCTTATTGAATTCTATTTGTTAACTAGCGTGATGACATTGGATTTCTTGTCTTATAGAACGAAATGGCAAGGAGAGGAAACGGAAGGCGTGGTGGCCGTACCGGTGGCCGAAATGGTGGGCGTGGCAGGACCCCTGCGCGCCAAGAGTATAGTGAAGAAGGAAGTGTTCACACTGAACCGGCGGTTAGTGTGCATGAAGCTGAGCAGACACAGGTGGAAGAACAACCTTTCACTTTTGAACCAGAAGTGAGGGCAGCTATAGCTCGAGAGTTCTTCGAGTTGATGAAGGCTTCTCTGCCAGGTCTGTTAGCTGAAGCGATGAAGAAGGTTAACGAGACGGGTGGGTCCAACACGGTAGTTGGTACACCGAACACTGAGGTAATTAACGCACCGCTTAACCGTGGTTGCGTCTATAAGTCTTTTAAGGCATGTGACCCACCAGTCCTGACTGGAAAGAAAGATGCGGTAGCTACGTTTGACTGGATAATCCGTATGGAGGCTGCCATCCGTCTCAGCGAATGCCGAGCGGATCAAGTTGTGAAATTTGCTGCTAACTCCTTAAGAGAGGAAGCATCCCATTGGTGGGAAGGTGTACGTCAAGCAAAAGGGAGCGAAGTTGTGGATGCGATGATGTGGGCTGACTTGAAAACTTTGGTGATCAAGAATTTCTGCCCAAGGAACGAGATTGAGAAGGTAGAGAGGGAATTTCTGGGTTTGAAGGCCGGGAGCATGACGCACCGACAATACACAACTCGATTCAATGAACTGGCACGTCTGGTGCCACACCTTATCACGACTGAAGAAAGAAAGATTTCCTGTTACATTCAAGGGCTGCCGGACCAGGTCCGCACTTATGTTAAGGCAAACGCCCCTACTACCTATGATTCGGTAGTGGAACTGAGCGGCGTAGTATTTGATGATCTGGCGCTGAATGTCATTGCTACTGAAGAGACTAAGAAAAAGTTGAGTTTTCCCGCTAAACGATCGGGTGGGAAGTTGTTTGGGGCTCGGGACAAGCAGGCCAGGGTAGGCGAGACGACAGTCTGTGGGAAATGTGGGGTAAGACATGCGGGCGAATGCCGGTTAGGATCGAATCTGTGCTTTAAATGCGGCAAGACCGGACATTACTCCCGTGAATGCACGCAAGGCTACAAATGCTACAATTGTGGGGAAAATGGTCATATGAGTCGGGGATGCCCGAAACCGAGAATGGGTGAAGCCGGGAAAGGGAAAGGCCCGGAAAGGAAAGAAGAGAGGCCCCGAGCAAAGACTCGTGCGTACGCACTGACACAAGAACAAGCCAGGGCAGACCCCGACGTGGCTTCAGGTACGTTCATCCTTGACAACACTTTTGTTTCTGTGCTATTTGATTCGGGTGCCAGTAAGAGTTTTATATCTGCGACTTTTTGTAAACGAGAGAAGTGCACTGTTAGTAAGCTAAAAGGGGCTTTCAGCGTAGAAACCGCCGAGGGTAGGACTGCGAGAGTAACCAATGTAGTTGACAACTCCACGATAAAAATCGAAGGTCATGAGTTCCCTGTCAGATTGTTTGTTATGGTTTTGGGAGGGTTCGATGTCGTGTTGGGTATGGATTCGCTAACTGCCAATGAAGCGCAAATTATATGCAAACGAAAGATAATTCGACTCAAGGCTCCGGATGGTAGCAAAGTCGAGGTTCTTGGAGATCGGGACGCCCCGATGCCAAACGTCATCTCGATTATTAAGGCAACAGATTACTTGAGGCGTGGATGCGAGGCTTATCTGGTGTACGTGATTGACAAGTGTAAGGAAGCGAAGGAACTAGACGATGTACCCCTGGTACGCGAGTACCCGGAGGTGTTTCCAGAGGATTTGCCTGGGATACCACCCGACAGGGAGATTGAATTTCGAATCGACTTAGTACCTGATGCCCAGCCCGTGGCTAAGGCTCCATATCGACTAGCACCAGTGGAGATGAAGTAACTTATGGTCTAACTAGACGAGTTACTTGAGAAAGGATTTATCCAACCGAGCATCTCGCCGTGGGGTGCTCCGGTGTTGTTTGTGAAGAAGAAAGACGGTTCGATGAGAATGTGTATTGATTATCGCGAGTTGAACAAACGTACCGTAAAGAACAAGTACCCGTTACCAAGGATCGACGACCTGTTCGATCAATTGCAAGGCGCAAGTTGGTTCTCGAAATTCGACCTTCGGTCCAGGTATCATCAGTTGAAGGTGAGGGAAGAAGACATACCGAAAACTGCATTCCGCACACGTTATGGACATTTCGAGTTCCGCATGAGGTCTTTTGGATTGACGAACGCCCCGCAGCGTTCATGGATTTGATGAATAGAGTTTGTCGACCAATGCTGGATCGATCGGTAATCGTGTTCATCGACGATATCCTCATTTACTCCAAGAATGAGGGTGATCACGCGTGTCACTTGAAGGAGGTATTGGAAGCTCTGAAGAAGGAAAAGTTGTATGCTAAGTTCTCCAAATGCGCGTTCTGGCTTAGGGATGTCCAATTCCTAGGTCACGTCATCAACCCGAACGGCATTATGGTTGACCCAGCAAAGATAATGACGGTAAGGGAATGGAATGTTCCTAAGACGCCAACTGAAATCCGCAGTATCTTGGGATTGGCAGGCTACTATCGTAGATTCATCCAGGACTTCTCGAAAATAGCTTCGTCGTTGACTAAGTTGACTCGGAAGGAGGTAAAGTATGAATGGGGTTCGACCCAAGATGCGGCGTTTAAGGAATTGAAGGAGAAGCTAACCCAAGCCCCAGTCTTGGCCCTTCCCGAGGGCAATGAAGACCTAGTGGTATACTCTGACGCTTCGAGTCAAGGATTGGGATGCGTGTTGATACAACGCGGGAGAGTGATCGCGTATGCGTCACGGCAGCTGAAGATTCATGAAACTAATTATCTGACTCACGATTTGGAACTTGCTACTGTCGTATTAGCATTGAAAATCTGGAGGCGCTACCTTTACGGGGTGAAGTTCACTATTTACTCCGACCACAAAAGTTTGAAGTACTTCTTCGAACAGAAGGAACTTAATATGAAGCAGAGGCGATGGTTGGAACTATTGAAAGACTGTGAATGTGACATAATATACCATCCTGGAAAGGCAAACGTGGTGGCTGACGCTCTAAGCCGAAAGGATGTGCCTGCTCCTATTAGAGTGAAAGCTTGCCAGTTGGTGGTAACATCGGATGTGATGAGGGAAATTGTAAAGGCTCAAGATGAGGCACTTAAAGAAGAAAACATAAAGAAGGAAAGGATGGTTGGCCAACAGGACAAGTTGGAATATAGCACCCTTGGTGTTAGGACACGTTTTGGACGGGTATGGATACCCATGGGTGGCGAGCTTAGAACCAAAATCTTGGATGAGGATCATAAGTCTCGTTACTCTATCCATCCCGGTACCAATAAAATGTACCAAGATCTGAGGAAGGAGTACTGGTGGCCTGGAATGAAACATGAAGTGACAAAGTATGTAAGCAGGTGCTTGACTTGCTCACAAGTAAAGGCCGAGCACCAGAAACCGTATGGAAAGATTCAACCACTTGATATACCAGAATGGAAGTGGGAACAAATTACCATGGACTTCATAACCAAGCTACCTCGCACAGCTAAAGGTCATGACACCATCTGGGTAATTGCGATTAACAAAGAGTGCTCATTTCCTACCTATTCGCGAGACGTTCTCGTCGGAAAGGTTAGCGGAAGTATTTACTAACGAAGTAGTAGCACGACATGGGATGCCTTTGACGATAGTATCCGACCGGGACACGCGATTCACATCGAGGTTCTGGAAAAGATTTCACGAGGCGATGGGCACGAGACTTAATATCAGTACGGCATACCACCCGCAAACGGATGGTCAGTCCAAAAGGACCATTCAAACATTGGAGGATATGCTTCGTGCTTGTATTATCGATTTTGGCGGCAGTTGGGACAGTCATCTGCCATTAGCCGAATTCTCTTACAACAATAGTTATCACACGACGATAGGCATGCCGCCTTACGAAATGTTGTAAGGGAGAAGATGCAGAACCCCGGTTTGTTGGGGCGAGATTGGACTAAAGGAATTAGGGAGTCTGGAAGTAATAAGGGAAACGTCGGAAAGGTTTGATCAAGTCAAAGCACGAATGAAGGCCGCACAAGATCGTCAAAAATCCTACGCGGATAAACGGCGAAGGCCTATTGAGTTTGATGTTGGGGACAGAGTAATGTTGAAAGTGTCACCCTGGAAGGGAATCATACGATTCAGGAAGAGAGGAAAGTTAAGTCCGAGGTTTGTCGGACCGTTCAGGATAATGGCACGGGTTGGTGAAGTCGCTTATCGGTTAGAGTTGTCTGATGAGTTAAGTGGAATTCATCCTACCTTGCATGTATCACACTTGCGAAAGTGTTTAGCGGATGAATCGGCTCACGTACCACTTACTGACATCTAGGTAGACAATAGCCTTTACTGCATCGAAGAACCCGTGGCCATCCTAGATCGAAAGGAGAGACGTTTACGTAATAAAGTTATCCAATTGGTTAAAGTCCAATGGAAACATCGAAAGGGATCGGAAGCCACTTGGGAAACGGAGACAGAAATGAGGGAGTCGTACCCCCAACTATTTGACTTATGATAGGTTTCGGGGACGAAACCTATTGTAAGGGGGGTAGACTTGTAACATCCCAAAACTAATAAAACGAATAAATATAACGAGACCGGTGATTTAGTCGAAATATTTAAACAAAAGGGAGCGGGCTTGGGCTCGGCTTCAATGGGCCGAGGGAAGCCCAGGTATATAAGAGGCAGGGCAGCCCTCTTCTCTGCCCATTTCCCATTCACGCAACTTTTAGAGAGAGAAAGGAGAGCGCGGGTCTAGAGAGAGAAGGTTGACGGATCGTCCCGGAATTGAGGGAACACGTTACTGCCAAGCTTGTGAGAAGAACCTCCGGATCAGAATCTCGATACAGGTAATGATCTTGCCTAAATCTGAGTTTTTGTTCGTTTTTGGGATTTTCGGGTTTTGGCTAAAAAGGTAATGATTTTGTGGATGGAACTTGAAAATGACCTTAGGTATAGCATCTAGATAGAAAACCGAACGTTCTGATCTAAGAAAACTGAGATATTGTCTCGATCAGACTCGCATGCAATAACTTCAGATTTTTGGCAAGACGACCTGTGCAGACCAATCGAAACTACATAGTTTCGATATGTGCAGACCCATCGAAACTACATAGTTTCGATATGTGCAGACCCATCGAAACTACATAGTTTCGATATGTGCAGACCCATCGAAACTACATAGTTTTGATATGTGCAGACCCATCGAAACTACCATAGTTTCGATATGAGCCCAAGATCCGAAGTTTATACCTAAGTTACTTATCGAAACTACCAAGTTTCGACAGAAACAACCTATCGAAACTATCAAGTTTCGATGTAAGCAAATCCATCGAAACTACTAGGTTTAAACATAGGGGTGTCTAGTGTCATCTAGGAGCACTACCTTACAAGTATGGCTTTATTATAACAGATCGTGAGTGACATTAGTGACGCGCAGTAACCAGCTAAGAGTATTTCAGAAACCACTTATCAGGTGAGTTATAGAAGCCCTCTTTTAAATGTTTTATAATGTTTTCGGGCTGGTGTGCATACATATGGAATGATGTCTTTATGAAACGATGTTTACGAAATGAGATGATTTGGAATGAACGGTTTATGGAAAGAAAGTTTATGAACGGAAGGTTTACGAACGAAATATTTATAAAGAAATGGTTTAAACTAAAGGTAAAGGGTTTCGAAAACGAATGAAAGGTTTTATGAAAAGAAAAGAAAAAAGGGCAAAGGTTTTAAAGAAGTCATTACAAATGTAATCTGTCGAATGAATGGAATTGACGATTGAAGTCTGGGAATGAAATTCCCAGCCTTATGGTAGATTGTGGACAGCGAGCCATAGTTGCCATAAGAGCAACAGGGGCAGTGTCTCGGTGGCCTGCCAATGGTTTGATGTTGTACAACTTGTAGGGAGTAACGACGGTTACTCAGGGGTTAATGTGACCCTATGCGAGGTTAAATTATGATCCGACGGTGTTATGGCCGTGAGCCATAGCCGTCGATGGAAGTTGTCGGTCTATGGACAAGAGAGCCATAGGGGCAACTGAATGGGTATTGTCGGTCCTCGTGCAGTTAGCCTTGGGGGCAATACCGAAAGGGAATTGATGGAATGTTGTGGCAATGACGGCGATACGTAACGGTTGCCCACGACATACAAGGTTTCTTCGGGGACACAGAGGCGCTTAAAGAAAGATACAGATTGTAGATAGTAATGTATGACTTAAACGAATGTTAAATGTTTTAAACAAATGATCCGTTCAATGTGTTTATGATGAGGAAAAATGTTTGAAAGTTTTCTGTGATGAATGAAAGGCCCTGTTTTCTTATACGTGATGTTAAACCCTAATGAATGTTTTAAATGATGAACCATTTCTTAAATCGAATGAAAAAAAAAAACTAGAACTCACCAGCGTAGCTGACCTTTTTAGTGTGCACATTCAGGTTAAGGCAGGTTATGAGGATGGACGGTAATGCTTGGCTAGCGAGAAGAGTTACCCGGTTGATGATGAAGACTGGCATCCCGTTATGATTAGTTTATGTTATGTTTATGTATTAGACTATGTTACGCTTCCGCATGTTGAACAATGTTATGAGTATGTTTTAATGAAATTTTCCGCTGCGTTATTTGGTAAATTCAAGTTGAGAACTGTTTGTGAATGAGTAAATCCAATAAGTGAGGCCTCCCGGGTTTGGGGCCTTACATAAGATCAATTCCTAGCTCTTTCGTCTACAAAACACTTTGCATACTAAATATGTGTTCCTAATAAGGTCCCTTAATTACAAGATATTTGAGACTGATTTTAAACATCTGATACTCATTTTAAAAATTGTAGAATTTGCGTCAATTAATTAAAAGCCAAAAATAGTCATTGATATTTTCCTATACAAACTGTGTTGAATACTGAATTTCAGTCCCTAATTTGATCCATTTTGAGAGTATTAAGTACTGATTTTTAGTCTTTAATATGTTTCTTCCGTATTAGTGACTGAAGATTAGTCTCTCATACATTTGCGACATTTTTCATTATAGAGGAAACGTATTAGAGACTAAAATTTAGTAACCAATAAATTTCCCTTCAAAACTTTATATGACGTATACATATTTGTAACTAAAAATTAGTCCCTAACACTTTAGTTCCTAATGGTCACTTTTTTTTGTAGTGGTAGTTAGTACATTAATGAAGTTGAACTTATGAGAAACACAAGCATTGTTAACACATTCATTCAATCATTAATCGGAGTAGAACCCGAAAAATAAGTACGAGAGTCATTAACGAGCCTGCATCTATCACCAATATTTCATGCATAGAGTTAAGTCCTATGAACTCAAGTAGTATTTATTTACTTTTAGCATCCAAGTAGGACGTTCCGGTACGAATTTAGTTCATTATCACATCACTCAAGACTCGAGGTGAGTATTCGTAGCCCCGTTTTCATTTTATATTTTGGGAAAACACATGCTTGAAATACATTATCCAACGTTCTATTGTACTAGAAACTTGTTTATTTTATACTATACAATAACATACCGAGTACATTACATGTGGCCGGATTATCACTTAAGTCCCACGACCCTATAACCAATTAACTCATGGATTGAGCCAATGAATTAATATAGATAGTACTATCAGAGTCCGACAAACTTTCATTCATTCCTTTGTTGAACGCATAAATCAACAGAGTATATTGTTCAGTGAATGCTTGTTTCCAGCGTACATTAATGTTTTATGATAAGGCATTAACATTCGGGGCAGTTCAGGTCGATAGGTTTGGTTATAGACCCATGTAGATTGTATATACTTACTTGATTGCATATTGTATAAATAAACATATTGTTCACAAAATTATTTGTTCGAGTCGCAAACCTGCGAACTCACCAACCCTTTTGGTTCACACTTTTTAGCATGTTTTTCAGGCAAGAAATAGTCAAGCCTGCGAAGGCATTGCAGAAATAAGAGTACTTTAGAAGATATTCGCATATAGTCAGCATGCTAGGATTATTTAATTGAGAACTTCAACTTGTACTCAGTTTAATTTTTTAAAAACATCTCAGACATTTGAATGATGTAATTTATATTTCTCTAAATACACTATGTGTTCGCGATATCCAGTTTTCGTTACATTCCCGTGTTTCCGTTTTAGTGGGGGTGTGACAGATTGGTTTCAGAGCCATTAGTTGTACAGAATTAGGCCTTCCTTCGTGAAGCCTAGACTATAACATACGCTCAAAAACTAAGACTTGAAATAAAACAAGTAGAATGCATTCATGTAGGTATACATTATGATCTTTGCACATACGTGGTATACTTATACATAAATATATTCTTAGAAATGTCATCCGCACGATCTCATGCGAACTCCGCCGATAACAACACCGAGGAACCCTCGGAACACTCCAGCAGCAGCCGAGGAACGTCAGCGTCTACGAGTTTGAGTATCCACGTAAACATGGAGCCTACAGTTAGTTTGCCTCCTTCGAACTTAAGGTCTCTACCGATTGCCCAAAAGACTTGGCCACAAAGAATATCACCACCTAAACAGACTCAACCTCAGCAACCCCAACAACTCCCATCGCCACGGCAACACCAATCCCCACTTCGTGAGATTGGTGGACCCTCTACCCCTATACTAGGTTATGTACCAACATTTATACATATTTTACATACACAATTAGCCCCATATTGATCACAATTATAGACAAAATGATAAAGGATTGACATTTAATCTATTTAGTTGTGTTACAATAGGATAATTATCCCTTACATGCAAAAACATGGAGAATTCACTCAAAATCAAGGAGAAATCAGCATTCGGGAGACAATTGAACGAACCTGGAACCAAAAAGTCAAAGCTGGAAGTCAAAACTCAACAGGGAGCAGGAGTTGGCCAATGCACGGGCGTGCATTCCAATGAATGGCCGTGCAATGGGGCAAATCTCTCCCTGTACTCCCCAAATCTGTCAGATTCCCTTACGTGCAAGAAATGGGTACTTTGCGCGCCCGTGCAATCCAATGCACGGCCGTGCATTAACAAGATCTCAACCTATAAATAGCAAGCTCATTCTAGTGTTTTAGGTGTCCAAGATTGAGTGGTGTGAAGGCCTTAGTGCTCTGCTAAGATCCGGAACTCTCTTAGTTTTGGTCCATTTTGGCTTTCCTTTGTTTATTTTGTTTTTTAAAGTCTTGTAATATGAAATGATTCTTCTCGTTCGGGTAAATAAGAAGCAACCTATACCCACTCTCCCTTGGTGTTGGAACACTTCCACACATTGTCTAAGGGTTAGTGGAGTCACTTGTATGGTCATTCATGGCTAGTCATCTTGTGTTGCTCGGGTTAGTTGAACTTTAATTAATTAATGAAATATTTTTAGTAAGTTATGTTCTTGAAGTCTTTCTTATAATTTATCTTCAAAAGACCAGAATAAGTGATCTTTAAACCAACTTAATAATCTTAAATCTTGTAAGTTACTTAAGCAAGTCCTCTTGTTTGAGAAGCTTATTCGGGTTTGTACGGTCTATATACAATCTTGGTGCTAGCAACGACCGAGTTAGTATGGATTTAATATTATGGATTGATTGGAGGTTTGGGTATTCAAGGGACCGTTCGAGTCCTGACTAGACCTTATGAAACGTGTTGATATTTCTTTACTTCTCTTGTGTTAGTTTGCAGAGAACTTCTAGCAGGAGCCATGGGGCTGAATCTTGAGAATGAAAGTTTTATTTATTTTAAATGAATTTATAAGTAAAGACAACTATTTTAGGGATATAATTTGTTAGGTCTGAGCATTCATAAAGTACCTTTACGAAAAGAAGTTACAAGACATGACGTACGTTAGTCAAAGGATAATCTTAGTCCGAATAATGAATCACGGGATAGCTAGCGGACTTGAGACTAGCTCCCCATTACGAAATACTAGCTCCCCCATCGAAAGGGTTAGTACTAGTAAGTATGACCAACCTTACTTTAAATACAATGTTAGTTACCAAGTGATAACAACCAGAGTAATATCTTAAACAAGATAACATTTCTAATTGCATTTCTTATCATTTTTACTTTCTTTTAAACAAAACCCATCTTCCAACTTATTATCCTAGTCAGACAATAGCGAGGGTTGAGTACGTGATCCGTGTCCATGGTTCGATACTTGGTTCTTACCCAGACTATACTACGCTGCGATAGGTATACTTACCTATTGTGTGTGTGTTTAGTTGAAGTATTTATCATTTTTAATTTATAAATTTAAAACCTGATTTTGTGTAACTCTAAATAGAATATATATTTATTACACTAAAAACACGACATCACTAGGGATTCCCTTAGGAAGACTACTGCCCGGAAGTTAAGAACGAGATTACCTCACTGTGCAGCGAGTTCGTCAATTACACGGCCAAGGTTTCGAGAATGACATGTGCCTTCACCACCACCAGAGCCTCATGGAACAAATGGTCAGCCAGCTATCTGCCACTCACCTAGAGTTGCACCGAGCAAGAGACCTAGATTAAGACGATATGTGGGAGATTCAAAACCTTCGGATGAAGATCTTAGTTTGGGGACTAGTGGCATGTGTCTTCTTTGTACTCCTCTTGTATGTTGGACGCCTAGTGTAGAATGATGATCATGAAAAACGTATGGCGTCCGTGCCTCGTTTATCTTTGTTACCTATATTATGTAAGGTCTTTAGTATGGAATAATAGTATCAAAGTTTGTGTTATGAGACCTAATGCATACGCATATCATACATACAAAATTTATACTTTGTATCTTACTTACCTTATTGTAATGCAGGTATGGCCTCATCTTCTGACTCATCCGTCGACGAGTCAGGCTATGTGGTAGCCTGACTACCCTTTCCGAAAGCACTGTTCGTGACCGGACCCGAGCCGGTGAGGACTGTTGATCTAAACCTACCTGACCTTCGGCATGATCATGCCTTAGGAAAATGTCCTATGTGGCTTTCGGCCGATAGCAGCAGCATTAAGTCAGACGCTCGCACCCATCCGCCAACAAGAAAGATTTCAAGTCTGATGCTACCAGCCAGTGACACGAGAACACTGGTTCAGCTCTGGTGAGACTAGAGCAGCCTAAGCCAAGGACTCGTGAGAATGTCAGAAAGAGAACTCTTCTTCCAAATAAGGTCACCTTTAAGAACACGGAGAAAGGTGAACGGTCTACTCGAGCACCACCGGTACCCATACCTCATGATCCTTCCAAGGACTATATACAACTGTACGGATACTTTGATTGGAAGGCAGAAGTCAGCGAAAGTCTTGGTTGGCTAACGTCTCATGGCACGAATATAAAAATGCGCCTGGATTTTCATACTGAGCTTGCTACTTATATGTCCAGACAAATGAGTGAAATGGAGCAGGATATCATGCAGAATCATAATAGGTCTACCGGCGCCCTGAAAGAAGCTCGAGCAGCCAAAATCCAGAGCCGAGTAGCCATTGCTGTAGCACTAGTAGTATCCCTTTCTAGCCTCTTTCTTCAGTTGTACCATTAGACGTACGCGACTTAGGATCTGTATTTGTGTTAACCATTTTCAAATCATTAATGGGAACCGAGCCGAAGTAGTGTGTCATGAGAAAAAAGTTTGGATTCCCCTACCAGATGGTGAGACACTAGTGATTCAAGGAGAGAAGTACAGAAAAGGATTAAGAATAATTTCATGTATGAAGGCTCGGAGATATTTGAAGAAGCAGTGCTAAGCATTTCTTGCAAATGCGATCAGGAAGAAATCCGAAGAAAAGCGACTCCGAGATATTCCTATCGTATTGGATTATCCAAAAGTATTCTCAGAAGATTTACCAGGATTGCCACCTGTGCAACAAGTTGAATTCCGTATCAATTTAGTGCCAGGAGCTTCACCAGTTCAAAATATCCATACCGACTAGCGCCGTCAGAAATGCAAGAACTAGCAAGTTAGTTGCAAGAACTGTCAGATAAATAATTTACCCGACCAAGTTTTTCTCCCTGGGGAGCACCTGTATTATTCGTTAAGAAGGACGGGATTGTTCAGAATGTGCATTGATTATCAAGAGCTGAACAAGCTAACTATTAAGAACCGATATCCACTCCCGAGAATTGATGACTTGTTTAACCAACTCCAAGGTTCGACTCACTTTTCTAAGATCGACCTTAGGTCAGGTTATCATCAATTGAGAATGCATGAGGATGACACACCCAAGATAGCTTTCAAAACCCGTTACGGTCATTATGAATTCTTGGTGATGCCATTCAGACTCACTAATGCACCTGCAGTATTCATGGCTCTGATGAATAGAGTCTGTAAGCCTTACCTTGATAAATTCATGATATTATTCATCGACGTTATTCTGATCTACTCGCGAAGCAAGTATGAGCACGAGCAACACTTGAAGGTGATTTTAGAACTACTCATGAAAGAGAAGCTTTACGCTAAGTTCTCTAAGTGTGAATTCTAGTTACGTGAAGTACACTTCTTGGGCCATGTAGTGGACGAGAAGGGTATCCACGTAGATCCAAGTAAGATCGAAGCAGTTAATCAATGGGAAGCGCCAAAGACGCCTTCCGAAATCTGATCATTTCTAGGTTTAGCAGGATATTACCACCTATTCATAGAAAATTTCTCAAAGATCGCTCAACCCCTAACCTTGTTAACCTAAAAGACAGGAAGTTTGAATGGTGACAGAAACAAGAGGAAGCATTTAAGCTATTGAAACAAAATTTGTGCGATGCGCCTATCTTACCACTTCCTGAAGGAAATGATGACTTCATCGTATACTGTGACGCGTCAGGACAAGGTCTTAGTTGCGTATTGATGCAAAGAGACAGAGTCATTTCCTATGCATCATGACAACTTAAGATTCACGAAAATAACTATACCACTCATGACCTCGAATTAGGAGCTGTCGTGTTTGCACTCAAAATCTGGAGATACTAGCTGTATGGTACCAAATGCCTTATTTATACCGACCATAAGAGTCTTCAGCACATCTTAGATTAGAAGATGTTAAACATGCGGCAGAGAATATGGGTAGAACTACTTAATGACTATGATTGTGAAATTCGGTATCATCCGGGAAAGGCTAACGTAGTAGCCGACGCTTTGAGCCGAAAAGAGAAAGTGAAGCCCACTCGAGTTCGTGCATTATAGATGATAGTTCAAACTAGCCTAACGACCTAGATCTTAAATGCATAGAAAGAAGTTCTGCAGATGGATAACCTAAAAAGTGAACTCTCATGTGGAGTAGAAAAAGAAATGGATCCCAAATCCGACGAAATTTTGTACTTCCATAATCGAATATGGGTCCCAGACTCGGGGGGTCTGAGAGAACTAATTTTGGATGAAACGCATAAGTCACGATATTCAATTCACCCTGGAGCTGATAAAATGTACAAGGATCTCAAGGAATATTCAGGTATGAAAAAGGAAATTTCATTATATGTCGGAAAATGCCTAACTTGTTCCAAGGTTAAGGCAGAACACCAAAAACTGTCTGGATTGCTACAAAACCAGAGATCCCACAATAGAAATGAGAGCAAATCTCTGTGGATTTCATAACCAAGTTGCCAAGAACGTCTAGTGGACATGATTCCATTTGGGTTATTGTCGATCGTTTGACAAAGTCCACACATTTCCTGCCAATCAGAGAGGACAACCAGATGGAAAAGTTAGACTGAAATTGTAGCAGACATGGAGTACCTATCTTCATTATCTCGGATCATGATAGTCGATTCACTTCAAGATTCTGGTAATCCCTACAAAAAGCTCTAGGAACAAGTGTAGATCTTAGCACGGCTTACCATCCTCGACCAATGTACAAAGCGAAAGGACAATACAAAACCTAGAGGACATGTGTGGTTGATTTTGGCGGGACCTAGGATGCTCATCTGCCATTGATCGAATTTTCCTACAATAACATTTATCACACTAGTATCAAGTGCGCTCCATTTGAAGCACTATATGGATGCAGATGTCGGTTACCCATTTATTGGACTGAAGTCGATGATAGCCAACTAACTGGTCCAGAAATCATTCAAGAAACTACCGACAAGATCATCCAGATCAAAGAGCGCATAAAAGCAGCTAGGGTCCATCCGAAAAGCTATGCGGATAATCGTAAAAAACACTAGATTGTAGAGTTGGTGATAAAGTCACGCTTAAGGTATCCACCTGGAAGGGTGTAGTACGCTTTGGCAAGAAGGGCAAGTTAGCCCCAAGATTCTACATTGGACCTTTTGAGATTTTGCAGAGAATCGGTCCAGTTGCATACAAGCTTAAGTTTCCTCAAGAACCGAGTGGAGTGCATGACACATTCTTTTGTGTCAAACTTAAATAAATGTCTGAGCGACGAATCCTTGTTAATTCCATTAGATGAAGTTCAGAAGATGACAAACTACACTTTTTTGAGGAACCTGTCGAAATCATGGACAGAGATGTCAAGAAACTTAAGCAATGCCGAATACCGATTGTCAAGGTTAGATGGAATTCGAAAAGAGGCACGGAATTTACCTAGGAACGAGAGGATCAAATGAAACTCAAATATCCTGCCCTCTTCGAGAAAACCACAGTCTCCGTCAACCCAAGTTGAATTTCGGGACGAAATTCTTTTTAACTAGGGGAGACTGTGACAACCGTCAAATTATCAATCAATACTTATGTAACATGTTCGGTTCATTTATGATATGTGCACTAATTAGGAATGTGTCAATTTATAACGAATTATTATGAATATGCATTCCAATTCGAAGGAAATCAATTTAGTGCTTGAACTCTATGACTATTGGTGATGAGGCTATGTATACATGAAACCAATTGAGTATTATGCAAAGGGAACAATTAATCATGCAAGAAGTGTTACACGAGGTTCTTATTAATTCAGAACGACGCGAATTAATATTTAACACTTCATCCTATGAGATTCGGGTTAATTCATTATTATTTTTATAAACTTAGCCAATACCCTGCTCATATAAATATGCATACATATATATTAGAAGCAATTCATAACATACAAAATCCTACTTCATTAATTTCAGTTCATTTAGTATATTTACGATTGAATACGTGATTATTTTTATAAAAATAAATGCATTTATATATTTTTCCATCTTTGATGACCTAGACACTTGTTAGTAAATCCTACAACCCTTATACAAGTGTCTAAACATATATATCTTATATATATAACCTTAACTTTTATAAAACTTAAAGATGCATCCATACATACATCAAATCTTATACTAAAACTCATGCAACTTCCATTTTGTCCTCACTCACTTGTCTCCTCCCTCCTCTCCCCCTATTTCGGCCGACCCCTCCATCCCCTCACCATGTTCTTTGATCTCATCACATGTTAATACTATGCATCATCATAAACTTTGACTTGAAAGAGTTAGGTATGAGGATTGGGACTATAAATAGAGCATAAGACCATGGAGAAACACTTGCACCAACATCACACAACTCTCTCCCTCTACCTCCCATTATTCTTGGCCAAAACCCCCCATACACACACATTGTGTGTTTTGAAGATCAGGCATCTTATATCATCCTTAGATGCCTCCATTTGGTATGTTATTCAAGCCTTACATACTCTAACACAAGCAAATCTGTCACACCTCGAAAACGACGATTCGCAGCTGAAACGAGACGCAAGCATGGTGGTTACATAAGTTGGAGCCCAATGATGAAAAGCAAACACATATATTTAAAACTTCGGAAAGGTTCAACAAAAAGAAAGATAAGTATTACAATTATCCAAATTTAAAAGCATTGTAATTTAAAACAAGAGTTTTTCATGATCCAACACATGAGGATCCAAAATAATGTTTAAAGTCCCAAATGAGTTCCGATGCAAGTGTTTTCCCAAAAGCCCGTTTTCATAATCGCGCGAGGACATCTAAGTACCTGAAAAACATGCTTAAAAACATCAACATAAAGTTGAGCAAGTTTCACGGGTTTATCAATAACATAAACGAATTTAACGAACTATTAAGTAACTTAGAAAAACATGTTATATGTCATAAGCTTGCAAGGAATACAACATGATGACAGTACCTAGAGCTTATAATCAAACCGAGACACGAATACAACATGTCCCCACAAATCCTTTCAAAATATATTCTCTCGTACGAACGACTGATCAGAGCTATTAATCACGAGAGTGGACAGTCAGTCCAAAATATATCTATCAACACACCTTGCGGCATACACGAGGCTAATGATTATAACGGCAGGGCTATTCATGAACGAATACATGAATACATAACGAATGCCCTTGCTCGAGACCATCAAACGAACACATAAAGTAAGTCAAGTATTATGATAAATGAATGAAAGCATGTTATTCCCCCATAGTTTATAAAACATTAAATATTTTAAAACGGGGCCGTGAAAACTGACCTTGAAGTAACGAACGGCGGAAAAACGAGTGCTAGCAAAAATACGCCCATGAACGTTAACGGTGCCCTAAACACGAGGGATACATTACTAATTGAACCTCAAGTCTTACAAGCAAGTTGTTCACCTAAAATACTTAGACTTATAATATCTTTAAGAAAATATTTGCTTAAACGACCCGTTGGTGACTACGACACATGGTTATGTTTTTAACGAAAAATGATGGATTTCCCATACGTAGACAATTTGGTGTTAATACTTATCAACAATCAAAATGAAAGTATGAAACTAGTAACACATATATATACTCATACATATGCTTATAAGTCCTAAATCACATGTAAAAATACTCAAGTCACAATATTTGCACATAAACACTTTTCAAGCAAAACGACTAACTTTTGAGGAACAAACTTCCAAATTTCTAACACATGAGTTCATATAACATCATATATCTTCAAAATATACTTAATAAAATATATTTCATCAAACAAAATAACCTTTCATTATTTTGACATAAAGTACCTCAACATGGCAATTTCTAGCACATACGTGACAACCGAAATGTCAAACGACAAGTACAAATACATATTTCATAACATGAACTCATTATATACCTTAAGAGCTGTATTTTAATCATAAAATATACTCAAACTTACTGCTCAAAATCAGATTTACAAAACATACATTTTTCATGTCGAAAACTACCGTTTTGATCGACTAGTTTAGCGTAAAACCTAACGAAACGCATCCAAACACCAAGGATCATACGTATTACTAAAAATCTATGTTTTAGACATAAAATATCATCATATTACAGCCATGATTCCAGATTTACAAAATCTATCTATTTTTATACAAAAATCTAACTTTTTAGCATATTTTTAGCAACATAAGCATATCCAATACTTAGCCAATCATCACAACATCATTTATACTTTTAGAGCTGGTTATTAACACTATAATACATCATATTTAACACCTTATTTCCATATTTCAATCCATCTCAATAATCATGTCAAAACCCTAGTTTAAATCATGCTTTTGGACAAAAATCTTTAGCAATAAACACCCAAATCATCAATTCAATGATCCATACATAAACTAACATGTTTTTATGCAATAATATATCATTATGTACTATTTGAAACAAACCATAACAAAACATTAGATTGCATGTAAAGATCAAGCCCTAATTCACCACTTTTTGCAAGATATGAACATATAAACATACAAGCATATACACGACATACATACATACAAATAAATCCATGAAAATATTCAATAAAAACCCATTATTTGTTGATTTTAATAGTTCATAAAAATCCTTTTATTAAAGGTGAACAATACTTGCAAAAATCAAAGCTTTCTTTAAGAAAAATAAGAAAGAGATGGAGATTTATACCTCTTGACTAAATCAAGGGAGATACTTAGAGAAATTAGAAGATGATGGATGGTTTTCTTGAGTACTTGCTTCACCACACTTGATTCTTCAATTAAAAAGCTCAAGAACAACAACACTTTGCAAGAAACACAATGTAGGGATACTTAGAGAAAGATTTGTGATGGTGTGGGATTTTAATGCAGTTTGATGGGTATATATAGGGGGGTGGGGATGGGTTCACGGCAAAGAGACGGAGAGAAAGGAGAGAGAAGAGATTTGACATGCTCCTCTAAAATCTCATGCAAGTAAATGATCACAATTTGAAGTGTAGAGTTGGGTTAAGTGTAAGTAATCAGCATGAGTGTGTTGGGATGATGATGATGCTATGGTGGGACCCACTTGGGCTGCAACTTTCAAGAGGGAGAGAGAGAGAGAGAGAGTGTGTGTGCATCTATTTATTTTTATAAAAACTACACACATGTGGGTGATATTTTATAAAAACCGCAACACTTTTATAAAATTCTACCACTTTAAACATGATTTTTCATCAAAATAAAAATATATAAAATATCCACTAATTATTTACTATCATAATTAGTAAAAATAATAATTTATTCCAAATAATGTTATTTTACGCTTCCGGTACGTCAAAAGACTAAAATACCGGGTATAACGAAAATCACCGAACGTGATATTTAACAAGTAGCACATAATTTTCACATATAATCCACTAATATAAGTCTGTCTAAATAATTTTGCCAAAAACATATATTTTTAAATTAACCGGGTTGTCACCAACGCTAAATAAAGACATTTTACCGATACGTGGTACCGTAAATTCTAGAATTTCATGAAATGACATTCTATGCATATGAAGGGCTTTGTTAGACTTTAAAATGACTTAATTAACTGAAATTAAGTTTAATGACGCAATAAATAAAATAGTAACACGTTCTAAGGTCGTACGGTAAATAACCTGAAAATTGCCGGATGTCAAGGCCTCCCTTCCTTAAAGAAATTTCGTCCCGAAATTTTATGCTACAAAGCCTGGTTACGGACAGACTTAAACAAATGAGGGTACTTCTGCTTCATCTCATCTTCACGTTCCCACGTAAATTCGGGGCCACGCTTTGAATTCCATCTGATCTTGTCCAACTTGATACGACTACGCCTGGTCTTCTGAATCTTCCAATACGAAACTTCCACGGGCTCTTCACGAAAATGAAGCTTGTCATCAACACGTACTTCACTTGGAGGTATCACGAGTGTCTCATAAGACATACACTTTTTCATATTGGACACATGAAACACGTTATGAACTCCACTCAGTTCTCGCAGCAGCTGCAGTCGGTATGCAATTGGCCCTACACGGGCAATAATCTTGTATGTCCCAATGTAGCGGGGGCTAAGCTTATCATGTTTGCTAAACCTAGCTACCCCCTTCCAAGGAGAGACCCTCATCATAACTCTGTCTCCCTCTTGGAATGCTAATGGTTTCCTTCTTCTATCAGCGTATTTCTTCTAACGATCCTGGGCAACCTTTAAATGATCACGGATCTTGAATACCTTATCCGTAGTTTCCTAGACAAGTTCTGGTCCTGTTATATGCTTGTCACTAACTTCTACCCAATAAAGCGGTGAGCGACATTTTCTTCCATACATGGCTTCGAACGAAGCGGCTTTCAATCTAGTTTGGTAACTGTTATTATCCCAACTTCCACCAAAGTCGATTACGCTTGCACGGAGCATGTATTCTAAAATCTGGATGGTCCTTTCACTTTGACCATCACTCTGCAGATGATACGTCAAGCTTAAATCCAAACGGGTACCCAAGGTTTTGTGTAGTGACCGCCAAAACTTCGATGTGAAACCACTATCCCTATCCGAGATAATTGAGGTCGGAACACCATGTCGGGATACTACTTCCTTGAGATATATGCGGGCCAATTTCTTCATTCGGTAAGATTCCTTCACGGGCAGGAAATATGTCAATTTCGTCAAACGATCCACAATAACCCAGATGGAATCATAGCCATTAGACGTTCGGGGTAACTTGGTGACGAAGTTCATGGCAATACAGTCCCATTTCCACTACAGAATCTCCCGTTGCTGTAGAAGTCCAGATGGCTTTTGGTACTCGGTCTTGACCTTCGCGCAAGTCAAACATTTACCAACGTATGAAGCAATATCACCCTTCATGTTCGGCCACCAATAGTGCTCCTTGATATCCTTATACATTTTTGTCGATCGTGGGTGAATCGAATATCTTGATTTATGGGCCTCATCCAAAACCATTTCTCATAAATTGCCTGCCAGAGGCACCCATATTCTATCCATGAAGTATAAGGTACCATCAGACTTGGGTATGAGTTCTCTAACCATACCATGAAGATTCTCATACTTTAATTTTTCTTCCTTTAGAGCTTCTTGTTGTGCATCACGAATATGTGCTGTGATGTTTGTGTGAATGTTCAGTCCCAACGCACGCACACGTAAGGGCTTGACTCGCTCCTTCCTACTCAAGGCATCGGCCACGACATTAGCCTTGCATAGGTGATAACGAATATTACAGTCGTAGTCATTGAACAATTCCATCCAACGTCGCTGCCTCATATTGAACTCCTTCTGGTAAAAAATGTGCTGAAGACTCTTATGATCTGTAAAAATTGTACACTTGGTATAGTAAAGGTAGTGCCTCCAAATTTTGAGTGCAAAAACCACTACACCCAGTTCCAAATCGTGCGTCGCATTATTCTGTTCATGCACCTTGAGTTGACGAGACGCATAAGCTATTAACTTTCCATTCTGCATTAGGACACAACCAAGACCTTGGCGAGAGGAGTCACAGTACACCACAAATCCATCTGTCCCTTCGAGAAGAGACAGGATAGGGGCACTGCACAGTTTCTTTTTCAACAATTGAAACGCTGCCTCTTGCTTTTCTCCCCAAATATACTCATTGTCTTTCTGGGTCAATAACGTTAGGGATTGTGCTATTTTGGAAAAATTCTCAATAAACCTCTGATAATAACCTGCCAAACCTAGGAATTTTCGTACCTCGGTCGGACTCTTCGGCGCTTCCCAATTCTTAATTGCTTAAATCTTTGTTGGGTCCACGTGTATACCCTTCTCATTGATAACATGTCCAAGAAAGTGAACTTCTCGGATCCAGAACTCGGATTTGGAAAGTTTAGCATATAGCTTCTCATTCCTCAACATCTCCAAAATCAGCTTCAGATGATGCTCGTGCTCTTCCTTTGTCCGCGAATAGATGAGTATATCGTCGATAAACACTATCACGAACTTGTCCAAGTATGGTCTACACACTCTATTCATGAGATCCATGAATACCGCAGAAGCATTTGTCAAACCAAGGGGCATGACCAAAAAATCATAATGACCATATCGGGTTCGAATATCTTCTTCAACAATCCTTAATTGATGGTAGCCTTAACGTAAATCGATCTTCGAATAATAACTCGATCCTTGCAGCTGATCGAACAAGTCATCAATTCTTGGCAATAGATACCGATTCTTGATGGTAAGCTTGTTCAATTCTGGATAATCGATACACATCCTCATAGAACCATCTTTCTTTTTCACGAATAAAACCAGCGCTCCCTAGGGCGAGAAACTCGGTCTTATGAAACCTTTATCCAATAATTCTTGCAATTGCTTGGATAGCTCTTGCATTTCAGATGGTGCCAAACGATAAGGATATCGAGCAATCGGCGCTGCTCCGGACTCTAGGTCAATCCTAAAATCGACTTGCCTTTGCGGTGGCAATCCAGGAAATACCTCCGGATAATCACGAACTACGGGGATCTTTTCAAGCTTCTGCTCCTCAACCCTTGTGTCTACCACGTGGGCTAAGTATGATGGGTATCCTATTCACAAATACTTCTGAGCTTTCATCATATTAACAATTCTCAAGGGGGCAAACTCGTCACCTTGAATTTCCAATGGTTCACCAGTCGAGGGTAGAATAGAACTATATTCTTATCACACACAATCTCTGCATGATTCTTTGATAACCAATCCATGCCAATAACGACATCAAAACTTCCAAGCTCTACTGGTAAAAGGTCAATACTATACGCATGATTTCCCAAACGTATGGTACACTCATGAAAAACTTCATCGGTTTCTATTAACTTTCCGTTAGCCAACTCTATAGAATACTTAACATCTAATTTACTTGATTTTGAGCTAATAAAACGCTCAAAGTTTTTGGAAACAAAACTTTTATCGGCTCCGGTATCAAATAAAACGTAAGCACAATGGTCAATAACGAGAAACATACTGGTAACAACCGATGGATCCTTTCGTGCTTTCTTGGCCTTCATCACGAATGCTCTACCACGGGTTCCCTCGTTCTTCAGTTTTGGGCAATCCTTCCTGAAATACCCTACAGTTCCACATTCAAGACATCCAGGGTTTGATTCTTCTTTCTTCACACCCTATTTCACACGGCTGGTTTGGGCTTGATGTCTAAATTTACCGCAACGATCACAAACTTTGCACTGACCAGTGTGAATATAACCACATTTGTTGCACTTTGGGTTAGGACCCTGATTCCTTCTTGTTTCAGTGGTGTTGGCTGCATACATGCTTCCCTGATTCCTCCTTTTGTTCTAAGAGTTACCAGCACGACTCCCAGATCCCTCAGACCACTTACGCTTTCCTTCAGATGACACTTTTCCTTTCTCATTTGTTCCATCAACAACTTCCACCGGCTTCTTCCCTGAACCACTTTTCCTCAAAGTCCCCATACGAACAGCGTCATCAGCCAGGGAGTGTGCTAATTGCACAACACTCTGAATAGTCGTAGGGTTTGCTGACGTCACCATACTACGGATCTGAGGTGCTAAAACCCAGATGTAACGCTCAATTCTTTTGTGCTCTGGTGTTACGAGATGGGGTACAAGTCATGCTAATTGATGAAACTTTTTCGTGTATTCCCTTACTTCAGCATCTACCATGGCCAAATTCCAAAATTATGCTTCTAATTTCTGAATTTCATTGCGTGGACAATACTCACGCAGCAACATTTCCTTCAATTGATCCCAAGTGAGACCGTAGGCATTAGCCTCACCGAGACCCTGAATCTGAGTATTCCACCAGGTTAGAGCTTCATCCTGAAATGAATTTGTTGCATACTTCACGCGTTGAGCTATAGTACAGTTACTTATGACCATCACAGACTCCATTTTCTTAATCCAGCGGACAATGCCGACTCATCCTTCAATTCTAGAAAAGAGTCAGGGCAGACATGCTTGAAAGGTCGTGTAAGAGCACCCTTTAATCTGGTTCCCATGGTTCATGTTCAGGTTAGCCTCCTGATTAGCGAGGGTGGTGTTGACATGTTGCGAAATAAACTAGGCCAATTCCTCGGCCGTAGTGGGGAGTGGGTTAGCATTTTGGTTTTCTCTCCGCGGTGGCATATTCCTTTTTCCAATACAAACAATACAACGAGTGAGACAATACACATATCACGTAATATCTATATCATTCATGTATGTATGAAAAGAATTTAACAAACACCACAAAAAACCAAAATCAACTACTTCATGTCATCATTAAAAAAATATTTAGTGTTCAAACTTGAATCCATCATTAAACCAAATGATTACAAAAATGGGCGTGGCATACGACGAAACCCTAACAAGTTTCTCCAACATATAACAAAAAGGAAAGGGCATGAACTCCAAAAAAACATCTCCAAAGACAAGGACTAGCGAGTGTGGTGAGGGAAAACACCAATGCGAGCAACATTGGCAGCTAGCAGAACACACGTAACTGCAAGGGCGAGAGAGGCCTCGAGGCGCTCCTCAAGTTCATCTACACGCTGTAAGGTCTCAACCTGTAACATTCCAAAAATAAAATGACGAGTTATAATAATGGGTAAACATGAGACGAAAAGAATAAACGAACACAGCGTGACGGGCCGGGCCGGGCCGGATGGGCCGGTGAACTCGAGGATTGCGCATAAGGGGGAGGAGTCTCCCTATATATAGCCTAAACGCTCCTCATTTTCTCATTTACAAATTCAAGAGATAGAATCCGTAGAGAGAGAAAGTGCAAGGATCAACCCGAGGAGCTAGCATCGTGTTCCTCTACTGTTCGCGAGGGGATTTTCCGATTCAGAATCTCGAAACCGGTAACAACCCATTCAAATCTGAGTTTTTGGTTTATGTGGGTTTTCGGGTAATTTCATGAAAAAGGTTGAGTTTTTGTGAACCAAACGGGAAATGGTTATAGATCTGTAAATAGGAATGAAAACTACAAGTTTTGAACGTAAAAAGTCGGTAACTTGAACGTAATCAGATATGGCCGCCATTTGCTTGCAACTTAGGGTTCTTGGGGAGGAAGACTGCCCGATAGGCGAACTTATCAAGTTTGTCTGGCAAGGATTGGGGCGTACTTATCAAGTACGCTTGACAAGTTCGCCTGGGGCATAAAGGTAAGCGAACTTATGGCAGCGAACTTAGTGGCTTCGTTGGGTTGAAACCAGCAAACTTAGGGGGCAAACTTGCTAAGTTCGCTGGGCATGGATTAGGCGAATTTAGCCTTCTCCTGTATGTTCGCCAGGTTGGTAAGATGTGAACTTAGCCTTAAGTTCGCCTAAAACATAATGAGTAAACCGTTAGAGTCGGGATTTGGTCTTATGTGTATTTAACTAATCAATTCAGATCAAGAGTGACGTTGTTAGACCTTTGTTTAGGACAACTGATACTAGCTTACCAGGTGAGTTCTAGAAGCCCTTCTTTAAATTCTTTAATTAATTTTTTTGGGCTGGTGTGCATACATACGAAACAATGTTTTATGAAACGATGTTTATGAAATGATGTTCTACGAAACGATGTTTTACGAAACGATGTATACGAAAGATAATGTTTATGAAATGTTTTACCAAATGAAGTTTACGAAAGGTTTACGAATGAAATGACGTTTTGTTTAATAAAATGTACGAATGCTTTAACTTAGATGAGGTAAAGGTTTTATGAAAGTCACGAATGAACGAATCTGCCACGAGTTCCTACGGGAACTAGGGTATGTATGTATGTATTGGCGTCACCCTTACGGGGGGCCTTTGTGGCTGGCTAATGGTTGTACAACTGGTTGATGATGATGGGGTGACAACGGTCACCCATGTGATTTCCGGGATCCCCGATGGAAGGCACTATTCCTTGCGGGGAAATAGTGTCTAAGGTACGGGTTGGTGTTGAATGGCTTTGGGGTATCTGGCCCTAGGATTTCTTCACCCGAAGGACAGTATTGTGTTGATGGGCCTAGTGGTGGTGTGCCTCAGGGTTTCTCAGCCAACCCATGATGTGGAATTAACGGTTACGAGAAGGCGCAGATTCGGTTCATGTTGACTTATGTTATGATGCTATGTTACGATGTTATGATAATGTTAAGTTATTGCATGTTTTACGTATGCTTTTGTTAAATAAATGTATGTTATGTTTTTGGCAAATGTTTATGTTAAGGTTTATGAAATGCTAGAACTCACCAGCATAGCTGACTTTTTAGTATGCACATTCAGGTTAAGGCAGGTTATGATGATGGACGGTGATGCTTGGCTAGTGATGAAGAGTTACCCGACTGATCATGAAGACTGGCATCCCGTTATGTTTTAGTTATGATGTTTTTTTTTTAAGTTTTAGACAATGTTTACGCTTTCGCATGTTTAACAATGTTAACGTTATGTTTGAATGAAATTTTACGCTGCGTTATTTGATATTCAAGTTTAAGAACTGTTTGTGAATGAGTAAATCCAACAAGCGAGGCCTCCCGGGTTTGGGGCCTTACAAGTTGGTATCAGAGCGATAGTTTGAGAGATTTGGACACTCCTAGTGTCTGAACTTAAACTGTTAATCGGACCGAAAGCGGATGCCAGTACGGGTAACTCGAGCCACAACATCAGGTGTGGAAAAGTAGAGTATGTTTATGTAGTATGCCTTAGAAAGTAAAGGAATATGACATGTGTTCTGGTGAAATAATAAAGGTGGTCAAATGGAAATCAAAAGGTAGTGTAATGGTTAATTGTAGATGGCCAGTGTATATTAACATCTTACAGTACTTGTTGAATTCTATTTGTTAACTAGCGTGATGACATTGGATTCCTTGTCTTATAGAACGAAATGGCGAGGAGAGGAAACGTAAGGCGTGGTGGGGGCCGTACAGGTGGTCGAGGTAGGACTCCTGCTCGGTAGGAGTACAGTGAAGAGGGAAGTGTCGACACTGAACCGGAAGTTAGTGTGCATGGGACCGAGCAGACTCATGTTAAATAACAATAGTTCACTTTCGAACCGGAGGTGAAAGCGGCTCTAGCACGCGAATTCACTGAGGTGATGAAGACTTCTTTGTCGGAACTACTGGCAGAAGCATTAAAGATGGTTAACGAGGCGGGCGGGTCTAACACGGCGGTTGGTACCCCGAACACTTAGGCAGTTAACGCACTGCCTGCTCGCGGTTGCGACTATAAATCCTTCAAGGCATGTGATCCGCCAGTCCTGACTGGAAAGAAAGACGCGGTGGCTACGTTTGACTGGGTGATCCGTATGGAAGGCGCTATTCGTCTCAGTGAAAGTCGAGCAAATCAAGTTGTGAAATTTGCTGATAATTCCTCAAGGGAGGAAGCATGGCACCGGTAGGACGGTGTACGCCAGGCTAAGGGGGATGAGGTGGTGGAATCAATGATGTGGACTGTCTTGGAATCTGTGGTGATCAAGAATTTCTATCCAAGGAACGAGATCGAGAAGGTAGAGAGGGAATTTCTAGGATTGAAAGCCGGGAACATGACGCACCGGTAGTACACTACCCGATTCAATGAACTGGCACGTCTGGTGCCAAACCTTGTCACGACTGAAGAGAGGAAGATTGCTTGCTACATTTAGGGATTGTAGGACAAGGTCTGCCGAAGAAGAAACCAATTTTTCTGGCCAAACGATCTGGCGGGGACTGTTTGAAGCTCGGTAGAAACATGCTAGAGTGGGCGAGACAACGGTTTGTGGAAAATGTGGAGGAAGGCACGAGGGTGAATGTAGGATGTGGACAAATATGTGCTTTAAATGTGGCAAGACCGGGCACTACTCCCGGGAATGCCCACAAGGTATCAAATGTTATAACTGTGGAGGGAACGGACAGATGAGCCGGGAATGCACTAAGCCAAGGGTGGGGGAAAGTGGAAAGGGGAAAGGCCTAGAGAAGAAAGAAGAGCGGCCCCGAGCGAAGACTCGAGCGTATGCACTAACACAAGAACATGCCAGGGTGGACCCCAACTTGGCGTCAGATACGTTCATCCTTGACAACACTCTTGTATCTGTGTTATTTGATTCAGGTGCCAGTAAGAGTTTTATATCTTCAACTTTTTGTAAAAATATGAAATACACTGTTAGTAAGCTAGAAAGGGCCTTTAGTGTAGAAACTGCTGAGGGTAGAACTACGAGAGTGACTGACGTAGTTGATAACTCCACGATAAAAATAGAAGGCCATAGATTCCCCGTCACGCTGTTCGTTATGTGGGTTTGATGTAGTGTTGCGTATGGATTGGCTAACTGCCAATGAAGCGCAGATTATATGCACTTTTGTGTGACAAACACTCTGGATATTGCCTTAGCTTTTGTACTTGTCTTGTATGTATTAGTCTTTGTATGTTAGTGTCTGTATGTATTAGTTATCGAGTTGTAATTACTATTGTTTGTTCTTGTTGTCTGATTTCTCTAAGTGTTTTGCGCACTTTGCATGTACGTAGGAATTACTTCCTGCGTACTTAGCAAGTACGCAAGAATACTCTGCGTACTTGTCAAGTACGCAGGAACAATTTGCCCTGCGCACCTGTTAAGTGCGTAGAGATCAGGTCTAGTATAAATAGGCTAGGCTAACAGAAGTTATGTACGCAGACATTTGCAATAAATTGTATTCTCTCTGTAACCTTCAAGTTTATAATAGACGGAATTTAAAAGTGATTTCATTATCGGTTTACTTTGTGTTGCTTGATTCTCCACCTTGTGACGGGCATTTCTCACCCGATCCGACTAGTCACACACCCACACGTAACGATCCGAGACACCCGGGGACCTACAAGTGGTATCAGAGCACTAGCTCTTGATTTCGAGTGTTGTGAGTGTGTTAGGAGCATATTCTACACATCCTATAGAGATTTTGCAAGCAAAAGTGGGTGTTTTTGTTGATTTTTGTGATAAAATAGGGGTAGCACTTGAGCACTATTTTAGAAGCAAAAATCACTCAAAAACCGACTTTTGTTGTGTATTTGAGTGTTTTGAACATCAAAGGTTGGTTAGAAAAGAGTTTCTGACCCTTTGGCTCATTTTGTTTGGTCATATCTTCAACTTTTTCTGTCTCCGGTGAGATTCCAGTGACCGAAAAAAGTTGGTGAGAGTTGGTGAAAAAGTGATCTGCGTACTTGCCATATTTGGCAACAAGTACAGTTTTGCTGCGTACTTACCAAGTACGCAAGACCATATTTGCTGCGTACTTAAGTGATCTCCTGTGTACTTATCATTTACTCCTACGTACTTGTCAAGTACGCAAGAACAAATTCTAAATACGCAAGACCAGGTCTTTAAGTGCGCAAGGCCAGATTCAAGTGCGCAAGTTGTTTTGATTTTTCTGAAATTTGGCTAAGTGTTTCACCATGGCAAATCTTCAGAACCTCGGTAACCTACTTAATTATGACAATGAGATTGGAACCCCACAGAAACCACCAAAGCTGCTTAACGTAAATGATTACTCAAACTGGAAAGCACGCTACTGATTCCTCACTTTGGATACCCATTTTAGAGGGTTATAAGCATCCCACATATACATATCTTGATGAGGAAGTTCCCAAGCCTATCTCCAAACTTGATGAAGAAGAAAAGAAAGTTTATGACAGAGAGAATAAAACACACGGATCTATTACTATGGCCTTGACCAGGGAGTTATTTCACAGCTTTAGAGGATACGATAACTCCAAGGATCTCTGGAAGGCTTTGAAGAAGAGATTCAAGGGAAACAGTGACATCAAGAAGAGTAAGAGGGATCTTCTTAGGAAGCAGTATGAGTGCTTCAGATATCTGGAGAATGAATCTATAGATGAGCTTATCTCTTGATTCTATCATCTGCAAACTGAGCTGAAAGCTTATGACCTGATCTATCCGAATGAGGAGTTAGTTGAGAAATTTCTGGATGCACTACCCTCAAAATTTGAGATGTACACCACTCTGATGAGATAGAACTCAACGTTTTATGAGATGACTATTGATGAAGCAATCGTAAAGGTTCAAGCACATGATATGAACCTAAAACAAAAAGAGATCTCATGGAGACCTCAAATACAAGACCCTTCTATGTATTTTGGGACGTCTTCCATAGTCAAGTCATCGGGTTCTAGAATTTCCCTTTTCTCAGGGAACTCTCATGAGGAGGATAACTAAAATGTCCGTGGTGGTCATGCTTTCTATGCAGCATCTGGATCTTGTTTTGGTTCTGGATCTCATCACTAGAATCCCTCAAGAAATCCTTCTCCCACATCTTCAGCTAACCAATCAGCAATAGCCAAGATAGCTGAAGTTCATGTGGCTTTATTCTCATCATGCATGCTTGCCTATGAGAACTTCATTGGCGGTAAGCTCACGGATCCTGAAACCATAGAAGAAGACTTCAATCAGGTGGATCCGGATGATATGGAGGACATGGATATTCAATGTAATATGGCCATGATCTTGAGAAGGGCGAAGCGTTTCCTGAATAGAACTGGCAGGAAATTTATTGGTGGACATTCAAATGTCAAGGTGGGATTTGAAAAATCCAAGGCCAAGTGCTACAAATGCAATAACTTTGGCCATTTTGCAAGAGAATGTCAAAGGGACAAAGCAACAGCCTCGAGGTTCACCAGACCTAGCCAAGGAAATGGTCAAGGGTACAACAACTCCAACAACCGCAATCAAGGTCAAGGTGGAACGTCCAACGCATTGGTAGCACAACAGGATGACAGCTTTGATTAGAGTGTTCATCTGGAGGATGCATTTTTGCTCAAACACAAGTTGGTCTCATGGCTGAGATTATGGAGATGATGGAGGCAGAGGAACGGGAAGCTTCTGTGGCTGACGAAGAAGAGTCTACAACTTCAGTTGCCCTCATGGCTATTGGAGAGGCATCATGTTCATCTAATGAGGTAGATTCTAACTCCTTTGCTGTCATTTCTTGTTCCAAATGTCTAAGCTTAAAGGTTGAAAATTCTAAGCTTCAAGACAAAGTCGAACCCCTTCGTATTACAGCTTTAAGCTACAAAGAAAACAAAAAATGATACAAAGATTCAATTGAAACGTTAAAGAAAGAAAAACGAGATTATTCTCTTAAAATCAGCGATCAACGGTTTCATTTGGATGTTGCGTAAAAGGGGTTAGAGAAAAGGAACAATGAGATTAATAAGCTGCAAAATGAGATTTTGCAGTTGAAAGGTAATATTGAGAAGTTGAAAAAGTCTCGTTTTGTGGTTGAACACTACGAGTATGTAGTGATGCCATTCCTCCACCAGTTATCGGGAAATTTGTCAACGGCTTAATTGACATTGATTTGTCTTGCCTTGATGAGTCCTCGAGTCAGGATGATTCCTCTAACAAGGATGATTCCGTAGGTAAGGCTGACTCTGCATCTGATGAAGAGTTCCTTACTGCTTCTGATGATGGGTCTGAGAATACCTGCCCTGAAGGAGTAGTCTCTGAGTAGTTATGTCACACCCCCAAATTCCACTAACGGAGTTTTACCATTTTGGAAGGTGACAAACCAGGATCTCAGACATCAGTTACTTCAAACGACACTATATGGGACTTGAAATGTAATAACATAAAAGATCAAGGTTCAGAGTGTATATGCGGAAGCGTTAAACGAAAGTAAATGCACAAAACAACGCGCCCAAGTCCAATTACAAACAAAACATAAATATTATTCAATAGATAATTATTTCAATTGAAGTCCAAGACACATGCATGACTTAACGTGATCCTCAGTGCCAACCTGAGAAAACATGTAAGAAAACGAGTCAACACTAGGTTGGTGAGTTCACAGGTTTCAATCATTTAAAGTAAAGCGTTTACGGATTATGTACATTCAATATATATATCAATAGGTTGCATGCCTATATTCATGTTTTGCTAGAGCGCTCACAACCGAAACTGACAGCGTGTTTGTTTGTTTGCCTCCAGTCAGGTCTATCAACTCTGACTAATGTGTTAAGGTCAATATAACACCCGTTCGATCTCCAATCGAGTTAGCGCGACTAACGCGGGTGGGGTTTGTCAAACCCAGTAGTACTACCAAAATTACCTCGTTCATACCATATTAACGGTCCGATGTGTGTGAGGACTTTTCATGATAGTGTGTTACGCTTAGCCTCAACAGTAATATCATATGAATTACAATAACCCAAAAAGGGTTGTGACATATTTTCTCCCCCAAATAAAAACAGTAAAAGGGGCCGTGAAACTCACCTGCGTTGCGTTGTAGGTAGTATGACAAAATGGACAAGTTGGAACCACGTGTGTAGTCTCAATCGACTTACGAATGCCCTAAAATTATAAACACATAAATTAGGGATAAAATGGGAATTGTTGGGATACGTGACGACGACACGAAATGTTGAACGTCTTAAAAAGGAATGCTCTAAAGATCAACGAGTAGACGAATTTGTCCATTGGAAAAGGGGTTTCTTAATAAAATAATTATTAAGGTAAATACATTTCGTGTCGAGCAATTCTGATTGCGAATAATATTAGTAAATAAATATTCAGGCGGTTGTACCATTTAAAATGGTTTAGGAAATAATATAACTAAATATATTATTCTTAAGTTCGAAAAATTAAAATAATCATTTGTGTGGCAAAAATAATAATTATATTATTTTTATTTGAGTATAAAACCGAGGGTAAATAATAATTATATTATTTAATAGTTTAGAACGTCTCATACAGTTTATAAACGTGGTAAAAATAATACAAGAATATATATTATTTTTAGTTAGAGTCACGGGTTGAAAATAATATAAATATATTATTTTATTCGGAGTCGCGGTTTTGAAAATAATATAAATATATTATTTTATAAGTGGAAATGCTATTTATAAAATTACACCCGAGCCTTCGGGTGTTTTCCGGGGCTAAAACACTTTTATATATTAATATAATAATATTAAGAATGATTTTTATTAATTAAATATGTTTAGAAAAATGTTTAAAAAGAAATGTGGGAGCCCGGACTCGAACCCGGGTCCCTCCCAACACGCACACTATCTTAACCAGTCCCGCCCGCTAGGGTATCGCGATGTCTACCCGGATTTAGGTGTTTTAATCACTAACCCGTCTGTGTTCATCCCCATTATGCAATCCAAATCGAGTTCACCCAGAATTCTCTTAATATCGATCCGTAACAGACCGGTAGTCATAGGGCTTTTGTTTGTCTGTTGATTACGAGTCTGTGGATGTAATTTATTGTGAAAATCGTTAAGTTCTGGGTTGTCAATTTTTGTTTCAAAAACCGGAACCCTAGTTTTTATTATAAAATTCAAATTGATAAAATCCGATGATGTTTGAAGTTGAAATCATAGGGCTTTACAGAATGGATGATCGCGAATTAAACCCTGTAGTTTAACTTGATTGAAATGGTGATTTGTTTGGGGTTCGATCAACCCGAAAGCGGATAAACCCTAGGATCTTGATTTTCGTTAAATTGATATTTTGAACTTGAATTGCTATAGGGCTAACAGAGAGTGTGAGATTGCGAAACCCGTCATGTATTTTAATTAGATTTTAACTAGGGCTAAGGTGGATTTCGATTAAACCCAAACTAACAAGAACCCTAGAACTGGTTCACGTTGAATTAGATAATTTAAGCCCTGATAATGATAGGGCTTTTGATCTATGAATTGAGACGAAACTGAGACTGTAAACAATTACCAACTTGGGGTTCGAATAGACTGTGCTCAACCAAAACTGAATCCGACAACGAGTGGGATAGGCTCCGACGACTCCTGCTGCGTTTTCGGTGGAATTGACGTGTGGAAAAGCTTTTCTGGGACTCGTACAAGGTGCGCAGAGACTCGATTTGTGAATTGGTAATTCGAATTCTTCGAATTTGATTGTTTTCGTAAAGAGACCGACGGTTATGACTCCAATTCTTTTTATTGGGTTTAATTACTTGTAATGACGATGATTAAAGCTATAATGGTGATCGATTATTGCATTAAGATGCTAGTCGGTTATTAATTCGAACAGAGTTCGATTACCGTACCTGAATTGAATAAAAAATTGCAATGTTTGACTTTTGGAAGTCAAACAAGATCGAATTTAGGTTTATTACAGAATTGGTCCTTCTGTTTTTCTATTTTGAGGTTCAAAGATGGACAACATTGGTCCCTGGAGTTTAGGTTAGGTTAATAAGGTTATGATCTTGCTAGTTTGACTATCAAAAGTCAATGGGCACAACTATAAATAAATTACAAGTTTGGTCCTTCATGTTTTTATATGTTTGAGTTTGAATAAAGGCAGGACTAGTCCCTAGGGTTTGGATTAGAGTTAAGTAGGTTAACATTTAACTGGATTTGTTAACGGAAATACTGAAAAAGTCTGGATTGTCACATCATCCCCTAGTTGAAAGAATTTTCGTCCCGAGAATTAAAATAAAAAAAAAATATTTCTCGGGATATTACATCATCCCCTAGTTGAAATAATTTTCATCCCGAAAATTAAATAGTACCTTAAGAATTTGACACGGAGTGCTTGAACAGATTAGGATATTTGCGCATCATCTTATCCTCACGCTCCCACGTGAATTCCGGTCCGCATTTCGAGTTCCAACGAACTCTGACAATATCCGTAATTCCCACAGGTTCTTCGATGAAACGTAACTGTTCATCAATGTGTAGTTCCTCAAGAGGAACTGCGAGTAAATCGTATGCCAGGCATTTCTTTAAATTTGAGACGTGAAAGACATTGTGCACACCACTAAGTCTTTCAAGTAGGTCCAGTTGATACGCTACTGGTCCGATTCTCTTCATTATCTTGAATGGTCCAACATAACGAGGATTCAGTTTGCCTCGTTTCCCGAAATGAATGAGACCTTTCCAAGGTGAGACTTTGAGCAAGACCATGTCACCTATTTGAAACTCTAACGGTTTACGACGCTTATCGGCATAGCTCTTTTGACGATCACAAGCTACCGCCATATGGTTTCGGATTTGAACGATCTTTTCAGAGGTTTTGAATATAACTTCGGGACCTGTAAGTTGAATATCCCCAACGTCAGCCCAACAGATAGGAGATCGATATTTACGTGAGCCAAAATGGAAGTATGTCCTTTACGTAGAAATTTTTGTGCCTTCAGGAAGAATGTGATGCCCATAACAGCACCACTCCTTTCGCATTGGACGGAGAGGGTTTCTTCATGAGGAAGAGGAAGGCGAACGATTTTCTCGCGACAAATAATCTCAGCTTGGTTCTTAGATAATCAGAACATTCCAACAATTGCGTCGAAATTACCAAGTGTGACCCGCATGAGATCAAAGTCAAATTTATGACTAGTCAGTTCATGTTTACAACCCTTAAGATCATGGGTTGCTTCTATTATTTGTCCGTTGGTTATTTCTATGGTGTATTTGTCTTCTAACAGGGTTGGGGTTTTTCTTAGTAGGTTGTTAAGTTTATTAGTCATGGAATTCCTATCAGCACTAGTGTCAAATAGTACAGAAGCAAAATAGTTGTTTAAAAGGAACTTACCGGTAACCACGTTGTGGTCATAACGAGCTTCTCCGGATCCTAGCATAAAGGCTCGCCCCTTTGCACCATTCCCTGCATTATTTCCCTGGTTGTTATTATTGCCTTGGTGGTTGTTGTTGTTGTTGTCGTTTTCGCCCTTCTTTAATTGTGGACAATCCTTTCGGAAGTGTCCCTCTTTTCCACATTCAAAACAACCCTTGGTAAGACCCGGTTGTTGGAAAGGCTGCTTGGCTTTTAATTCCCCTCTGCAGTCTTTGGCAGCATGACCCACCTTGCCACACCGCTGGCAACGGTTTTTGTCACAAGAACCGAGGTGGTGGTAATTACAGTTGTTACACATGGGGTGTCTCCCAATATAACCACTCTGATGCTGACCCGAATTGCTATAGGGCTAACAGAGAGTGTGAGATTGCGAAACCCGTCATGTATTTTAATAAGATTTTAGTTAGGGCTAAGGTGGATTTCGATTAAACCCAAAATAACAAGAACCCTAGAACTGGTTCACGTTGAATTACATATTTTAAGCCGTGATAATGATAGGGCTTTTGATCTATGAATTGAGACGAAACTGAGACTGTAAACAATTACCAAATTGGGGTTCGAATTGACTGTGCTCAACCAAAATTGAATCCGACAACGAGTCGGATAGGCTCCGACGACTCCTGTTGCGTTTCCGGTGGAATTGACGTGTGGAAAAGCTTTTCTGGGACTCGTACAAGGTGCGCAGAGACTCGATTTGTGAATTGGTAATTCGAATTCATCGAATTTGATTGTTTTCATAGAGAGACCGACGGTTACGACTCCAATTCTTATTATTGGGTTTAATTACTTGTAATGACGATGATTAAAGCTATAATGGTGATCGATTATTGCATTAAGATGCTAGTCGGTTACGAATTCGAACAGAGTTCGATTACCGTACCTGAATTGAATCATAAATCGCAATGTTTGACTTTTGGAAGTCAAACAAGATCGAATTTAGGTTTATTACAGAATTGGTCCTTCTGTTTTTCTGTTTTGAAGTTTAAAGATGGACAGCATTGGTCCCTAGAGTTTAGGTTAGGTTAATAAGGTTATGATCTTGCTAGTTTGACTATCAAAAGTCAATGGGCACAACTACAAATAACTTACAAGTTTGGTCCTTCATGTTTTTATATGTTTGAGTTTGAATAAAGGCAGGACTAGTCCCTAGGGTTTGGATTAGAGTTAAGTAGGTTAACATTTAACTGGATTTGTTATCGGAAATACTGAAAAAGTCCGGATTGTCACAAGTTGCTCGGTGAATAGAAAGTTAAGAAAAACATTATCGCTGATAGTGATAATTGTATTTTGTCTGAACCCGATATCGTTGAATCAAATGAAAAATTAAAAGTGATGCTTTATGGGGGATATAAAAACATTAATCAAGTTAAGAAAGAAGCTTTTTTAGCTCATTATGGGCTTGGCTATCAAGAAAATATGCAAAAGTGTTATATCCCCATGAACCAATCATCATTAGGTCAAACTATTGTTCATCAAACAACTTCTCCTGTTCATCATTCTGAGTCATCTAATGTAAGATCTAATGAGCCTTATAGGAGGACTTACAAAGAAAAGAATCTGTTTTCACTGTGGTATGGTCGGTCACATCATTGTGAACTGCCCGAATAAGAACCAAGGGAAATGGCCAGTTACTTCACAACCATCTGTTATCCCCAAGTCACCACCGGTGAAACAGCCTAAAAGTCCAAAGAAGAATGAGGTGAAACCACCAGTGAAACCGTTGGTGATGCCAAAGACTACCTCTGAGGCTAAACCTACTATTCCAAGAAGGGAAACGCATCCTGCTAAACCCTGTGCATCTACCTCTGGTAGTGCACCTACTGGTGAGAAACCTGTGGTAAAACTCTCCAAACCACAGAGGAGAAGAAGGAACAAGAGATTGAGAAAGCTTGAACAGCTGGCTGGAACTCAATCAGGTGAAGCTTCCATTAGTTCACCTGCTGCTATTGAATCTAAGTCTATTGTTCCAGTTAAGAAAAAGAAGAGGTCCTGGAACAAGAAATCCGAAAGTTCTCAATCTCCTGGTCCTAAGTCTTATAAAGATTCATCCATTTTTGACAGTCACGACTATGAATTAATTGAGGTTGTTTATTTTGAGAAAGACGGACGACCCAAGACCACTATGGCTTGGGTCTCTAAGTCTAACTAATTTCTTGTGACTCGTGCAGGGACATCCGAAGGGTACTATATTTAATCATTGGTATGTAGATAGTGGATGCTCCCGGCACATGACAGGTAACATGGCCCTGCTTCAAGAAGTGAAACCATTAGAGGCGGCTATGTGGCCTTTGCTGGAGAGAAAGGCGGTAGTATCACGTGTCAAGGCGTGGTTTCAAATGGTTGTGTCAGCTTCGACAACGTCAACTACTGCGAGCAGCTGAAGCATAACCTGTTGAGTGTCTCCCAGATGTGCGACAAGGAGTACTCCGTTATGTTTGACAAGACTGAATGCATGATTCTCAAACCTGGTTTTGAGGTTCCTGAAGACTGGATTCTGATGCGTGCACCAAGAACGAATGATACTTATCAGATCGACATGAGCGTGGCAAAAACCACATCTTCAGTTGCTACTTGTTTGCTTACCAAAGCGACAGAGCTTGACTCAATCTTGTGGCATAGGAAATTCGGACACATCTCTTATCGAAAAATGAATCTTCTGGTCCGAAATGGTTTGGTAACCGGTGTTCCTAAGCTGAGATTTGCCGTTACAGATGACTGTATGCCTTGTAAAAAGGGCAAACAACAACGGAAGTCTTACAAGCCCAAGCTCCAAAATTCCATTGATACCCCTTTGGAGCTATTACATATGGATCTGTTTGGCCCCATAATTATTAGGAGTATTGGAGGTAAGTCATACTGTCTAGTTATAACTGATGATTTCTCATGTTTTTCTTGGGTGCATTTTTTAGGTACAAAGGACGAGACTGCAGACATTCTTCAATACCTGATCCTGAGCTTGGAATCTCTTTGCAAGTTGAAGGTTAGAAGAATAAGGAGTGATAACGGAACTGAATTCAAGAATAATTTGATGGAGCTTTTCTGTCTCAAGAAGGGGATTCATCACGAATTTAGTGCCCCGTACACACCTCAGCAGAACGAAGTTGCAGAAAGGAAGAATAGAACCTTGATCGAGACTGCAAGGACAATACTGTCAGATGCAAAGCTTCCTATAACTTTCTGGGCAGAAGCAATAAATACAGCTTGTCACGTTTTGAACAGAGTTCTGATTGTGAAAAGGCACAACAAGACCTGCTATGAGTTGATCAACAATCGACCTCCCAATCTTGACTACCTAGTTCCTTTTGGTAGTCCCTGTTCCTTATTGCTACAATACAAAGACCGCAAGTCTAAGTTTCATGCAAAAGCGGTGGAAGGCATCTTCTTAGGAAAGTTGCCAACTCGCCTTGCAAGAGAGTGTACAATATAGAAACTCGTACTGTCGAGGAATGGTTTGAAGTGGATTGCAGTAAACACACCATTCCTCCAGAACCAACTGGTCCAGCTTGGGGTTTTGATTATGATGCGCTATTCAAGTCTTTCAACGTTCCTGATTTGTCTGCCGATGATGCCGCAAATGTGTATGAGTTTTTTGGTGGCGGTGATGACTCCAGTTTCTCAACCCGTGCAACTATACCGATTAATGCTGCATCTGCATCTGGAACTCATGATAGTGATAACACTGAAGTTATTCATGTTGACGGAAATGACACGCTCAAGCTGATCCTAACACTCATGTAGGAAATGAAGCTCCCGCTGATCCAATCAATATCGAATCTTCTTCTTCTGGAACACAGGATATGGGGGAGTTGAGCACAAACCTTGATTTAGAAATTTAGGAACCGGAAATACCAGAGACGATAATGCATAAGAATCATTCAATTGAAAACATTATTGGTGATCCTCATGTCGGTGTTCAGACTCGTCATAGAACCATTGCTGAGAACACTAGTTTGTACTATGAGTTACTTGACACTGGTGTTATGGAAACATGTCTGCATGCTGCATTCGTGTCCCAGTTGGAGCCGAAGAATGTGAAGGAGGCTCTCACTGACAACTGCTGGATTGAGGCGATGCAAGATGAATTGTCTCAATTCCAAAGGTTGCATGTGTGGGATTTGGTTGACTTGCCAAGAGGCGTACAACCAATTGGAACCAGATGGGTGTTCAAGTGCAAGAAGGATGATCGTCATGTTGTAATGAAGAATAAAGCAAGGTTGGTAGTTCAGGGTTTTTATCAACAAGAGGGCTTGGATTACACAGAAGTATATGCCCCAGTTGCTAGAGTTGACGCCATTCGACTGTTTCTTGCGTATGCCTCCTATTCGGGTTCAAGGTCTATCAACTTGATGTGAAGAATGCTTTCCTTTATGGAAAAGTTCATGAAGAGGTCTATGTCACTCAACCTCCCGACTTTGAAGATCTGCATAATATCAATAAAGTGTATAAGCTCGACAAAGCACTTTAGGGTCTTCATCAAGCACCTCGGGCATGGTGTGAGACGTTATCAAAACATCTACTGTCAAATGGTTTCGACCGTGGAAAGATTGACTCGACCCTCTTCATTAGGAAAGCAGGAGGTGATATTCTTATTGTATAAGTGTATGTCGACGCCATTATCTTTGGGTCTACAAATGAAGAGATGTGTAGGGAATTCGAACAGGTGATGAAGTCCAAGTTTGAGATGAGCAACATGGGTGAATTGACGTTCTTTCTAGGTCTGCAAGTTAGTCAAAGGCGGGATGGCATTTATCTGCATCAAACTAAGTATGTGTAGGACATCTTGACAAAATACAAGATGAATGATAGCAGTACTTATGGTACACCAATCCCCATAAATCATGGTCTGCATCCAGACAAAGATAGAAAGTATGTGGATTGCAAATTGTACCGTGGGATGATCGGATCTCTTATGTATCTCACAGCTTCAAGGCCCGACATAATGTTTGCTGTATGCTTGTGCTCTAGGTTTTAGTCACAATCGAAGGAGTCTCATATGATAGTTGTCAAGAGGATATTCAGATACTTGAAAGGGAAACTCCGATTGGGTCTTTGGTACTCAAAGAAACAATCATTTGACTTCAAAGCCTATACTAATTCAGACTATGGCGGATGTAACCTTGATAGAAAGTCAACTTCAGGTGGATGTCAATTCTTGGGAGACAGGCTGGTTTCCTGGCAGTGTAAGAAGCAGTCAACGGTTTCTGTCTCAACATGTGAAGCAGAGTACATTGCTGCATCGAGCGGTTGTTCTCAGATATTGTGGATTCAGCAGCAATTGAGAGACTACGGCTTAAACTTCACTAGAACTCCATGTTCATTGACAACAATGCCACCATGTCCATCACAAACAACCCGGTGAAACATTCCAAAACTAAACATATTGAAATTCGCCACTATTTCATCCATGATTGTGCTGAAAAGCATCTCATTGAACTTGTAAAGGTTCACACGGATGACAACTTTGCTGACCTTTTCACGAAGGCGTTTGATTGAAACCGTCTTGAACATCGTGTCAACTTAATAGGAATGTTTAATCCAGAGTGAAAACTTGTTTTTCTTAAATCAATTCAATTCATGAAAGTTAAATTTTATTTCTTTTAAGTTTTCTGTATAGTTCTTTTACTTTTCAAATATTTTACAAAAAATCTATAAAAAAAAACAATCGCCAAAATAGAAAATGTAGAAAATTTCAAAGTTATCTTGAGAAAAGAGGAAATGATAATTCTTCAGTTATGATCTAAATGCCATAGAATGCACATATGGGAAATGATTGCATCATGCTTACTTGATGGTTTAAATTGTTGTGTTTTTAATCTGCTTATTTTCAAGTAATTTGAATTGTCAGTAGGCTGTAGGCATCTTTGAATCATTAGTAGTGTGGAAACTAAATCTAGACTACAACTATGATTTGAACCCATGTATGCATGTGTGTGTGTGTGTGTAAAAGAATACAAAAAGATCATTATGAGATAAAGTATGCAAGATTTTAGCAAATATTTTCTTAAGAGACAAGTTTCGGGTTATGTCTTCATCACAATTACTGCGGTTCATCTCACTGCCCATACTCACAAGTATGCAATGAGAGATTGAATCAAGACATGTCTTTACATCAACCGTTGAGCATGTATTCACCCTTGAATCACACCTGATTCATTGAATTCAAATCCGGATAAAAGTTAGATCCCCTTACCTAAATCCTCAAACACCATATTCATTATCCTGAATCATCATACCGATATTCACTGAAGAAATCACATGAAACCAAGACAAATGAATCACTCGATTCTAAATCTTATGATTCTTGATAATCCTTATGGATTATGCTTGATTTTTTCTGTGCTAAACGATGTAACTTCATTCTAGAGATTTGCAAATTTTTGGGAAAGTCTTAGATGCCTTGAGATAGTGCAATTTTCATTTCTGTAGCATAACTGTGGGGTACATGTTGTATATCTTAAAATTAAGTACCTTAACGCACAAGAACGTGATACAAAGATGCTTATGGTTTCAAATCTTATAATATTGCCAACTTGAATTACTTGTTTATGTGCTTATTACGTATGAATAAATATTAATCCATGACATGATCCCATATTCTTTGATGTTTATCTTGTATCGTTTTTGCTATAGTCTAGCCTGATATGATCCTCTGCTAGTGTCTTTGAACAAAAATAGTGTATGTATATACTTGTATATCGTTACTCTGAAAAGATCAAAAAGATTTTAAGTTTGTGTATAGTTCAAATTCCAATCAGAATATCCAAAAATATTTGTGTTTAACCTTCGTGAATTGACTTTGAATCCTCTTGGTTGAATGTGCTTATCATGTTCGTTATTTAACTTGACCTCTTCATAATTTGAGTTGAAAAATCTGGGTACAAATGAGTCTCTATGTACTTATTAAGTGCGCAAGGGTTAAACCCTGCGTACTTAACAAGTATGCAAGACTTAAGTCATGCGTACTTAGTAAGTACGCCGAAGTTAAGTCCTGCGCACTTAACAAGTACGCACGACTAATATTGTGTGGGTATATACACAACACTTAGAGTTTTTTTTGAGTTTTATCTCATTCAAAACTTTGTCACTGTTGTATACCCCTGATCTTTTCACTAAAAATTTGTGTGTTCCTAAGCTCGTTTTTCGTCACATTTCTAGTTTCATCATCTCCTAACTAACAATTGGTGAGATTCTCAGACGATTCCTTCAACAAAATCGATTCTTTACGACCGATTTCTTGACCCTCAAGAACTAGGGCTTCGGTTATGATTTTTGACCGCTTGTAGGTGTTTGTGACCCAAATTTCGACCTAAAACTTGTTTTAAATCGTTATTCGAAGCTCAAGTTTCAAAGATTTGTCCTTAACATGGTTGGATTTTGGTTTTGACCTCCTATGATGTCGTGGTTCTACGTCGGACCAGGGCTAGGTCAATATGGCTGTGGGTTAGCTTGATTTTGTTGTTGGTGTTGGTCCCATAAGTCCTATTCTTGTTTTTTGACCGTATGTTGACCATAACCCACAACAAAATCTCTCATTCATGGATTATGAAAACTTGACAAAGTTGCCTAAGTGTTAAACCTTGCGCACTTGGTAAGTACGCAAGATATAGCTCTTGCGTACTTGCTAAGTACGCAAGACATAAACCCTGCATACTTGTTAAGTACGCAAGAAAGGCAACTTGGAAAATTTTCTAAGTCTGGAATTCTGATCCTTGTGAATGTACTATACCTAGTCATGTCTGTTCAATTCCAATGAGTCTTCTTGTTCTTATTGTGTTTATTGTTTGTTTTTGCAGTGATGGCACATGCATTTACCAGTGAATTCAACCTGCTGGCACTAACACAACCCGAATGGAAGGGTGCTGCACTTCAATATAGGGAGATAGTCGACTTCCTGAACCGCTCGAAGATCAGCTATGCCATCTCTGCTGATTCTATTGTCTCAAGACCGTATCTGGAGCAATTCTGGGAATCTGCTGATCACGACTGTAAAGTAACCCCAAACGTCATTAGGGCTACTGTAGCAGGTCATGATATTGCTATTTCTAAAGACACCATCTGACAAGTACTACAGTTTAGGGACTTATTAACTGATCAAGTGAGTTATCCTGACTACTTTATTAATGGATGCTGGAGACAGAGGATGGGATATGTTGGTACTATGGACTACTCCTCGTATAAGAATATGTGGGTACTTGATTAGTGGCGTTACTTTGCGCACGTCATGATCATGTGCTTGTCTACTAGGAAGGCAAGAATGGAGGCCATGGGGCATGACTTGGCAGCTGCAATGGTTGCCTTCTCTATTAACAAGGGTTACAACTTTCAAAGTATATCTACAAGTCTATCACCGATCAGATCAATGCTGCTGATAGGTTTAGATTTCTTTTATACCCTAGGTTCGTCCAGTTGTTGATTAATGATGCTGTACACAATCTACCTCATATTGGAGAGAGACTTCAAGTCAAATGGGTGGACAAGAGAGTGTTTGCACAATTTCTAAAGCCAGACAGTGTAGAACCTACCCCTGAGCACATTCCTCTCTTTGGCCAACTAATTAATGAAGCATATGTGGCCCCTGCTGATTTCAGATGGTATAGTGCCGAGTCTGAGCCTGAACTCAGTGAACACTTTGATGAAGAACAGGAAGAGCATGAAGTTGAATCTGAAGATGATATGTCTGAAGAAGAAGGAGACCAAGAATAGGGAGTTGGAGGTGCTGAAGAATCAGACTCAGAAGTGACCGAGTTAGATTCACCTAATTCTGTTGATGCACCATCCCAGGCACACCCAAGAAGATTGACGAAGGTGACCCTTCCCGAGTCATCTTGCAAGAGAAATAGACAAGAGACTAGCAGTTAATACGAGCCCGATTCTGATTCGGACGCTGCTATACAGAGACGCATAAGAGAAAGTATAAACAAGCAACGGGGGGATAGGCCGCACCTAGCTATCCTTCGTGAGGTAGAAGTCAGTGCTCAGAGGCAAGTACGTGTAATGGCTGCGAGTACTGATTCCACTTCTACCTCACCTTCACAACAACTTTATAGGCGACAGCGGAGGAGGCCACGTGTAACACCTGATGTGGCTACCATTACTATCATAGAGGAGGTTCTTGTGATAGTGTCCCTCCCTATACAATCTGTCCAAGTGGTGGTGATAACTCCAATTATAACAGAGTCTGTCACCATTACCCCTACCACCATCCAAACAACCTTCATCCTTACCTCAATCCCAACAACCACCCTCCAACACATCAGTGAACCCTTTCATGACTTGGACTTCAATCAGGGGTTCGATTTTGGAGAATTCTTTTCTTTCCCGACTAGTCAAGCCGAAGCATCGTCTTCCAGGGTACCTGATCCTCGTGATACCCGGATCACTACCCTACAGACTCAAGTCGCTGGTCTTCTAGAAATGCTACGGAAATAGAGAGAAGAATCTGACAAACAACAGGGACAGATTAACTCTATGATTGATGAGGTAGCCGCAATAAAGAAACAGTGGGCGGCTTATGACAAGCAGCGTTTAGAGCATGGCACTATGGTGAAACTGGTCTGTGATATGGCCAAGACGCTTGCTGCTCAGGGGGAGAAGTTGAAAGAGTTGTTGGAGAGGCAACCACCTAAGCCTAGCAGTGAAGAGGCTTGTCACTTAGTTGATCTAACTAAAGGTGATGATCAGGACAAGGATCCTGAAGCCAAACCGAGTGGAAGTGAGCAGCAATCGTCGGTTTTGGCGATTGTTCCCATTTCTGTCGTGCCTATGGTTAAGGGGGAGTCAACTCAGAGTGAAGGTGGATGTGATACTTCAATTGGTAATAAAGGAAAGTCGGCGGCTGATGTTCTGAAAGATCTATCTAACGACGTGTCGGATGATGTGATCCGATTCTTAGAGCCAGACTATTCCAAAGAAACACAGATCGAAGCTCTCTGCAATCTGGAAGAGGGAGAGATCGACTCTGGTGACGACTGGGATGAGTAGGATGATGATGTTGTAATCGAAGTTCCCAAGGGCGACGAGGAAGGAGAATACGAGTTTGAAGATGGAGAGATTTTAGAAATTCCATCCTTTGAAACTCATCTTGACACAGGTTCAGTCGAGCCTACTAGTACTGTTGAGGCGTCGACTGAAGCCTCCCCTGCCGATCCTACACATGTGGATCCAGAGGCACAGAAAGAAAAACATATGCCTATAAGTTCATCGAAGGATCCGGCTCCTGTATGGCAAAAGTCATCAATCATAGACAAACATGGAGCGACAGGGATGATCTTAGCTGTGAGGTTCGAGGAGGATAAGAAGTTGTTTGCAATCAAGCGAGCTGGGGGGTTCAATACTTGAAACCAACCAGTGAAGCTTTCACTCCTTGCCAAGATACGACCTCATGAACCTAGCAAACCGAGAGCTGCTGGGTCACTCAAATCACACAGTAGCGATGGGTTTGTGGCAGGTTCTACAGCGAGAGGTAAGATCTTTGAAGTTTGAAATGTTAAAGCCTCAAGTGCCTAAGCGGGTCAGGGATAAGAATGTTAGACATCCCGTGACTCATAAAAGCTTAATGAAACTGGTATACAAGCCAGTGATGTGTGAAACCAAGATTCCCCTGAGCAAGTTATCTCAGGATATTCTTGGTAACATATGGTACTGGTACATAGATCCTAAATCGGGTGAGGCAGTGGTGGTTGGAAAGGTGTGGTATGAGAGTGGAAGCTTAGTGCCAAGGGAACTGATCAGAGTTTTTGATGAAGTCTGCTTCATAAACTTTTCTGTGAAAGATCTGGAGGCGCTAGCTAACAAGTATTGCATGTACACGGACGAGTGGAAAAAGTTCCTTGCATATAAATACGACAAGGTGATCAAGTTCTGCCTTGATTACAAGAAGAAGATGGAAGCTAAAGCTGGTGAGCAGTGAAGACTGAAGACAATCCAGAGCTGTTGTCAAGGGGAGTTTGTTGAAGCACTTTTGTGCGACAAACACTCTAGATATTGTCTTAGCTTTTGTACTTGTCTTATATGTATTAGTCTTTGTATGTTAGTGTCTGTATGTATTAGTTATCAAGTTGTAATTGCTATTGTTTGTTCTTGTTGTCTGATTTCTCTAAGTGTTTTGCGCACTTAGCATGTACGTAGGAATTACTTCCTGCGTACTTAACAAGTACGCAAGAATACTCTGCGCACTTGTTAAGTACGCAGGAACAATTTTCCCTGTGCACTTGTTAAGTGCGCATAGATCAGGTCTAGTATAAATAGGCTAGGTTAACAGAAGTTATGTACGCAGACATTTGCACTTAGTTGTATTCTTTCTGTAACCTTCAAGTTTATAATAGACGGGATTTAAAAGTGATTTCATTGTCGGTTTCCTTTGTGTTGCTTGATTCTCCACCTAGTCACGGGCATTCCGCACCTGGTCTGACTAGTCACACACTCACACGTAACGTTCCGAGACACCCGGGGACCTACATGTACCCGTGGTACGCGAGTACCCGGAGGTGTTTCCAGAGGATTTGCCTGGGATACCATCCGAAAGAGAGATTGAGTTCCGAATCAACTTTGTACCAGATGCCCAACCCGTGGCTAAGGCTCCATATCGGCTAGCACCAGTGGAGATGAAAGAACTTATGGCGCAACTAGACGAGTTACTTGAAAAGGGATTTATCAGACCGAGCATTTCACCGTGGGGTGCTCCGGTGTTGTTTGTTAAAAAGAAAGACGGCTCTATAAGAATGTGTATTGACTACAGGGAATTGAAGAAACGTACGGTGAAGAACAAGTACCCTTTACCAAGGATCGACGACCTGTTTGATCAATTACAGGGCGCAAGTTGGATCTCGAAAATCGACCTTCGATTCGGGTACCATAAGCTGAAGGTAAGAGATGAAGATATACCGAAAACCGCATTTCGAACGCGCTATGGACATTTTGAGTTCCGCGTGATGTCCTTCAGATTGACGAACGCCCCGGCATCATTCATGGATTTAATGAATAGTGTATGTTGACCGATGCTGGACCGATCTGTAATTGTGTTCATCGATGATATCCTCATCTACTCCAAGAATGAGGGTGATTACGCATGTCACTTGAAGGAGGTTTGAAGAAAGAAAAGTTGTATGCTAAGTTCTCCTAATGCGTGTTCTAGCTTAAGAAAGTCAAATTCCTAGGTCACGTCATTAACCCGAGCGGTATTATGGTTGATCCAGGAAAGATAATGACAGTAAGAGACTGGGATATTCCTAAGACGCCAATAGAGGTTCGCAGTTTCTTATGGTTGGCGGGCTAATATCGGAGATTCTTCTAGGATTTCTCAAAAATAGATTCGCCTTTGACAAAGTTAACACGAAAAGAAGTAAAGTATGAATGGGGTCCGTCCCAGGAAGATCAGTTTAAGGAACTGAAAGAGAAGCTAACCCAAGCTCAAGTCTTGGCCCTTCCCGAGGGAAACGAAGACTTGGTAGTATACTCTGACGCTTCGGGTCAGCGATTAGGGTGTGTGCTGATGCAACGCGGGAGAGTGATCGCATATGCATCACGACAACTGAAATTTCACGAAGTCAATTATCCGACTCATGATCTGGAACTTGCTGTTGTTGTGTTTGCATTAAAAATTTGGAGGCACTACCTTTACGGGGTAAAGTTTACCATATACTCCGATCATAAAAGTTTGAATTATTTCTTCGAACAAAAGGAGCTGAATATGACGCAGAGACGATGGTTGGAACTTTGAAGGATTATGATTGCGAAATCATATACCATCCTGGAAAGGCAAATGTGGTGGCCGACGCTCTAAGTCGAAAAGACGTGCCAGCTCCTATTATAGTGAAAGCTTTCCAATTGGTGGTAACACCGGACGTTATGAGGGAAATTGAAAAGGCTCAAGATGAGGCTCTGAAAGAGGAAAACATAAAGAAAGAAAGGATGGTTGGCCAACAGGACAAGTTGGAATACACCACCCTTGGGGTTAGGACACGTTTTGGACGGGTATGGATACCTATGCGTGGCGAGCTTAGAACCAAAATCTTGGATGTGGCTCATAAGTCTCGGTACTTTATCCATCCCAGTACCAACAAAATGTACCAAGATTTGAGGAAAGAATACTGGTGGCCTGGAATGAAATATGAGGTGACGAAATACGTAAGCAAGTGCTTAACTTACTCACAAGTGAAAGCCGAACACCAGAAACCATATGGGAAGATTCAACCACTTGAGATACCGGAATGGAAGTGGGAACACATTACCATGGACTTCATAACCAAGCTACCTCGCACAGCTAAAGGTCATGACACCATTTTGGTAATTGTGGAGCGTTTATCAAAGAGTGCTCATTTCCTACCTATTCGCGAGACTTTCTTGTCGGAAAGGTTAGCGGAGGTATTTATTAACGAAGTAGTAGCGCGACATGGGATGCCTTTGACGATCGTATCTGACCGGGACACACGATTCACATAGAGGTTGTGGAAAAGATTTCATGAGGCAATGGGCACGAGACTCAATATTAGTACACCATACCACCCATAAATGGATGGTCAGTCCTAAAGGACCATTCAGACGTTGGAGGATATGCTTCGTGCTTGTATTATCGATTTTGGCGGCAGTTGGGACAGTCATATACCGTTAGCCGAATTCTCCTACAACAACAGTCATCACATGACGATAGGCATGCCACCTTACGAAATGTTGTATGGGAGAAGTGTAGGACCCCGGTTTGTTGGGGTGAGATTAGACAGAAGGAATTAGGAATCCTTGAAGTCGTACGAGAAACGTCGGAAAGGTTTGATCAAATGAAAGCACGAATGAAGGCCGCACAAGATCGTCAGAAATCGTATGCGGATAAACGACGAAGGCCTATTGAGTTTGATGTTGGGGACAGAGTAATGTTGAAAGTGTCACCTTGGAAAGGAATCATACGATTCAGAAAGAGAGGATAGTTAAGTTCGAGGTTTGTCGAACCATTCAGGATAATGGCACGGGTTGGTGAAGTCGCTTATCAGTTGGAGTTGCCTGATGAGTTAAATGGGATTCATCCTACCTTCCATGTATCACAATTGCGAAAGTGTTTGGCGGATGAATCAGCTCACGTACCACTTACTGACATCGAGGTCAACAACAACCTTAATTACATCGAAGAACCCGTTGCCATCCTAGACAGGAAGGAGAAACGTTCACGTAATAAAGTTATCCAATTGGGTAAGGTCCAATGGAAGAACCGAAAGGGATCCGAAGCTACTTGGGAAACAGAAGCGGAAATGAGGGAGTCGCACTCTCAACTATATGACTTATGATAGGTTTCGGTGACGTAACCTATTGTAATGGGGTAAACTTGTAACATCCTAAACATAAAACGACGAGTTATAATAATGGGTAAATACGAGACGAAAAGAATAAACGAACGCAGCGTGACGGGCTGGGCCGGTGAACTCGAGGATGGCACATAAGGGGGAGGAGTCTCCCTATATATAGCCTAAACCCTCCTCATTTTCTCATTTACACATTCTAGAGAGAGAATCCATAGAGAGAGAGAACGTGCAAGGATCAACCCGAGGAGCTAGCATCGTGTTCCTCTACTGTTCGCGAGGAGATTCTCTGAGTCAGAATCTCGAAACAGGTAACAACCCATTCCAAATATGAGTTTTTGGTTTATGTGGGTTTTCAGGTATTTTCATGAAAAAGGTTGAGTTTTTGTGAACCAAACGGGAAACGGGTTACAGATCTGTAAATAGGAATGAAAAATACAAGTTTTGAACATAAAAAGTCGGTAACTTGAACGTAATCAGATCTGGCCGCCATTTGCATGCAACTTAGGGTTCTTGGGGAGGAAGACTGCCCGACATGCGAACTTATCAAGTTTGCTTGACAAGTTCGCCTGGGGCATAAAGGTAAGCGAACTTATGGCAGCGAACTTAGTGGTTTCGTTGGGTTGAAACCATCGAACTTTGGGGGCGAACTTGCTAAGTTCGCTGGGCATGGATGAGGGGAATTTAGCCTATGTTCGCCTGTATGTTCGCTAGGTTCGCCTAAAATAGAATGAGTAAACCGTTAGAGTTGGGATTTGGTCTGATGTGTATTTAACTAATCAATTCAGATCGAGAGTGACGTTGTTGGACCTTTGTTTAGGACAACCGAGACTAGCTTACTAGGTGAGTTCTAGAAGCCCTTCTTTAAATGCTTTAATTAATGTTTTTAGGCTGGTGTGCATACATACGAAATGATGTTTTACGAAACGATGTTTATGAAATGATGTTCTACGAAACGATGTTTATGAAAATATGTTTTACGAAACGATGTTTACGAAAGATGATGTTTATGAAATGTTTTGCCAAATGAAGTTTAATAAAGGTTTATGAATGAAATGATGTTATGTTTAATAAAACGCACTAATGCTTTAACTGAGATGAGGTAAAGGTTTTATGAAAGTCACGAATGAACGAATCTGCCACGAGTTCCTACGGGAGCTAGGGTATGTATGTATGTATTGGCCTCACCCTTACGGGTGGCCTTTGTGGCTGGCTAACGGTTGTACAACTGGTTGATGATGATGGGGTGACGACGGTCACCCATGGGATTTCTAGGATCCCCGATGGAAGGCACTATTCCTTACGGGGAAATAATGTCTAAGGTACGGGTTGGTGTTGAATGGATTTGGGGTATCGGGCCCTAGGATTTCTTCATCCGAAGGATAGTACGGTGTTGATGGGCCTAGTGGTGGTGTGCCTCAGGGTTTTTCAGCCAACCGATGATGTGGAATTGACGGTTACGAGAAGGCACAGATTCGGTTCATGTTGACTTATGTTATGATGCTATGATACGATGCTATGATGATGTTAAGATATTGCATGTTTTACGTACGTTTTTGTTAAATAAATGTATGTTATGTTTTTGGAAAATGTTTATGTTAAGGTTTATGAAATGCTAGAACTCACCAGCGTAGCTGACTTTTTAGTATGCACATTCAGGTTAAGGCAGGTTATGAGCATGGACGGTGATGCTTGGCTAGTGATGAAGAGTTACCGGCTGATAATGAAGACTGGCATCCCATTATGTTTTAGTTATGGTGTTTTTTTAAGTTTTAGATAATGTTTACGCTTCCGCATGTTTAACATGTTAACGTTATGTTTGAATGAAATTTTCCACTGCGTTATTTGATATTCAAGTTTAAGAAATGTTTGTGAATGAGTAAATCCAACAAGTGAGGCCTCCCGGGTTTGTCGCCTTACACAACATCTCTGACTTCCGCTTCCGTGGGTCTCGTAGTGGCATCCTCGACTATCTCTATTGCTTCTTCGGCCCTCTTCTCGCTTTCCTCCACCCTTCTCCTCAATTCAGTCATATCTTCTTTGGCCTGAAACTGAACTTCCTTCATAAGGTTCACATAACCACTCAAACGCTTAAACCTACGAGCAACTCTATACATACTAGCTTACATGGAATCCATCCTCAGCTCCTCATGAGCACATCGAGCAACTAGTAGGGGCACTTTGCGCTTGATGGGCTGACATGTGAGGGGTAGCACCCTTTGAGAAGAGGAGGACGCACCAATCTGGCGAATAATCGGTACGCCCTCTTCATTCGTCCATTCACGTACTTGCTCGGATAGCCAATCCCATTTTCTGGCGACAAAAGGTGTAGGTCCAGATAAATCAACTACTGATCGACTCGTGATATGACGTTGCAATAACACGAAGTGCGGAATCCTTCAAGTTAACATTTGCATACTAACCGACAATTCAAACAACATGCGTAAATAAACTTCTCGTTATATTCCAAATCACAATGGTTTACAGACTCAATCAGACAAGTATATCTCTCGGTTCTCTCTGATCAGTCCTATGTCTAATGACTCTGTAAACACATATATATAGAAAACTAACCTGCTGTAAGCGAACTTATTAAGTTCGCCAGAAACAGACTAAGCGAACTTAACAAGTTCGCCTCAGTTAGACCTGGGCGAACTTATTAAATTCGCCTTTGATAGACTAGGCGAACTTAACAAGTTCGCCTCTAGGCTCACTAGTAAAAACACTTAGCAACTTTATACATTTACATATCAAAAACACAAAGACATAAAATCTAACTATTACAAGCTTTTTTCATTACAAATCTATGTCCTAACAGACTCCCCCTTGACAATAGCTTGATCTTCTGTCTTCAGTCTTTATCTTGAACTCTTCCAGTTATCCGGTAGTCTGCTGCCAACATGCACTCCATATCTTCTGCATATCTCCAAAACTCTTTTGTACTATAGACCTTATTCTCTCCATTCATCAGTATACATGATATCATTCTTTCGCAGCGTCCTCTGATCTTTCTTTGAAAAATTAATAAGATTCATTGCATCATAGAAACACACAATGACCTTATTATCTTTATCTTCAATCCTTGCTTCACCAGTATTAACATCAACATACCACCATTTCATATTCCCAAGAAAGTCTTGAGGAATATTCTTTAATGGTATCTTGTGAATAGCACGTACTGGTCTATACTTGTATCTCCAAGTTACTTTCCCAGTCTTTGGATCTGTGTTCTTCACTCTCTTTCCCTTCTGTGGTTTCAGCCGTTCATACTTACCCGAACTACCTTCTTTCTTTATCAGGTTTGCTATCACATCAGCCAAACCATTCTTTGATCTATTTATGAGTGACTTTGAAGCTAGACCATTTATTTCACACCTCGGCAAGGTATTGAAATATTTGATCCTCGGCTTTAATTATTGAACACCGTCAGATCGTTTGATTGGAAATATTTTTGATTCACCATCATAGAACCAACTTATGATCCTTCCTACACACTGCTCTTTATTCACATATTTCTCTTTCTGAGCATGTTGTGTTGGAGACTTGGGTAGCACCTTCATCCAACTGTTTACAACTTCTCTCCACTGTTCTCGTGTCATCCTTGTATCTCTGTACATCACAGGTTATTCATTAATCTTCGGAGACTCAGTGTGAGTAGTTTCAGTTTCAGCACCTTTATTGGATTGACTTGTCTCATCATCAGTATCCATCTTTGAATCAGCTGTATCATTAGGCAGTGTGACATCTTCAACAGAGTCCATAGAATCTGTTACTCCTTCATAGGTGAATTCAGGAATAACATCATCCTGGATGAAGTTATACGGCACCTTAAGACCATCACATCCTTCATAAGTGACACTGTCTTTATCTTTCTCTATTTCAATCTCTACTATTTCTCCTTCTTCTATTTCAGTATCCGACATATTATCTTCCATGTCATTGAATAAGTCATCAATGTCATCAAGACATGCAATCTTTTCAGCTTCTTCTTCTTCTGAATCTTGAAAGAATTCTAATAACAGAATTTCTTCATCATTAGTACCAGTAGTATCTTTGTTTCCTTCAAGTGATTGTGATGTTGACTCCCCATGAACCTTTGATATAGGATTAGCGTCAGTGTATTGACGATCACCCTCAATATTTCCAGCAGGATCATTGTCTTCATCATCATGTCTTTGAATTGACTCTGTGTGACAAGTATCAGGTATCCTCAACTCCCCCTGAGCGTCAAGACGCTGAACGAGTTTGGAAACTAATGCTTACATATCAGCAATCTGTTGAGCTTGAGTCTGAATCACTAGCTGCCGTTGTGAATCAATAGACACAAGAGAGTTTACTTGTGTTTGTAGAGAAAGCACTTGAGATTCAAGGAAAGTAATCCTGTCAGAATCAGAAGGCTTTGATGGACCAGCTGTTGATTGTGGAATAGAAGGACTTGAAGTAGTAGGAATAACTGGAGGAACAGGAGTTTGAACTGGAGATGGATCCTTAGATCTTGGAGGAGTAATTATCAGAGAAGCAACAAAATTAGCATCCTCGACTCCTTGAGAAGATTTTGCAGCAGCAATCGACGCAGACATTAACTTTTGCCGTGTAGGATCTGGAGTAAAGTCACTATCAGTCTCAGAACTCTCATCGACCAAAGATCTTTTACCAAGTACTGATCCGGAAGGGGGATCCCGAACAGACTTGCGTCATGGTCGTCTGGCTTGACATTTAATGCGTTTTCCAGCATTAGCCAGTGGAATAGCAGCCAACCGTTCATAATGACCTGAGGAAAAATCCCTAGATTCATCAGAATCAGTGCTGTCATCATCAGATGATACCGTATCACTTGAGCTGGAACTAGAATCAGCTTCTGTCACCACATTCCCTTCTTGTTCATGAACGGGCGAGTTCACAGCATCATCTACGAAATCATCCATGTTCATTCCTAGATCATGATCAGGGTCATGAACGACCTCTTCTTGAACTGGTTCCGGAATAGGAATATCAACTGCAGCTTGTGGAATAGGAACTTGTTCAGGAATAGGAATTTAAGGTTGTACAAGAACTTGTATTTGTGGAACTAGTATCTGTTGTTGTTGAACTTGTTGTTGTGCGGGTTGTTGTGGTTGTTGCTGTTGTTGTTGTGGTTGAACATTGACGCCATGAGCTTGAGCAAGTTCATCAGGATGAAACCAGTTGTTATTAGGTGGTGCAACATAATCAGGATTGATTAAGTGCCCAAACAGTGGAGTATTGACCGGAATCAATGCAGCATTTTGCTGTTTTACCTTCGTACAGTCGATAAAGATACGTTTTGACATCGGAGTCAAAGTTAATCTTATAGCATGTTGTGGAAGATCCGGAATAAGATGATTGAGTATCATTTGAATAAATTGAGGATACATCAAGAAACCTTGACCCTCAGCTGGATTGATCTGCATTACCATCTCCCGATAGAAATAAAGAGGAAAATTGAATCGTTTATTCAATGTTAAGGCCACCATTGCTGTTTGAAGAGCCATTTTCAATCCATCGGTACCAGTTTTTCACGGAGAGATGCATTGAATAATCACATGCATAAAATACCTCCATTCACCTACTAATCCACCTTTCCGAGCTTGGGCATCATTCTGTCGTCAACGATAACCCATCCGTTGAAAACAACCCATAATAAGAGTGTTAGGATAAGATATTGGATCGTCAGCATTTCCACCTAAATCAAGAGCAGCACGAATCGTCTCTTCAGAAATTGCAATCTCGGTATTGTTTACTGATGCACGAAGTACTTGCGGTTCCACGTCAATATCTTGATGTACCGTATCCCAGAATTGCTGTATATACACCAAGCTGATATAGGGATCCGCAGATAAGGTAACATGCAGTCGTGATCGATTCAGAAAATTTATGATGCCTTGAAAATGAACTGCTTCTGGCATATTAGGATCTAACAAAGCCACTTGATTATGCTTATATTCGACACGACGAGCCATCTGTGAAAATATTGGACAACATAATCAACATTAGTACACTTACACAAATATGAAACACACATATAATAAAACACACAAACAAAAACAAAAACAAAATTAAAAAAATTTTCAAAAAAAAAAAAAAAAAATTTCAACAAAAATTAACAAGTCCAATTCACTTCTGACCCCTAGGCGAACTTAATAAGTTCGCTTAGTAGTGCAAGAGGCGAACTTATTAAGTTCGCCTGACAAGTTCGCTTCGAACAAGTTCGCTTGGAACAAGTTCGCCTGAACCTGAGACGTTTCAAATTCAAACACAGAATTTCAAAACCTTGGCAAATCGATAGAAAATCATGAAATAAGCATATAAAATCAGTCGAATACCAATTTACAACCAAATATGATGATCAATTTTATATTTTCGGTCAAAATTAGGTCAAAATTTGTCTTTGAACAGTTTGACGTACAATCGAGACCAAAATCATCAAATACACACAATTGACCGGATGAAATTCAACGAAAATACCTTTGTTAGATTCGCAATTCAATTTGGAGTAAGAGTCAACCAGTAAACAACGACAACAACACCAATTTAAAATTTTGAAAAATTTGGTCAAGTTCGCCTAATCTGAGGAAGACGATGAAAGTGACAAGTTCACCTGTTCTAGATCCTTAAACCCATTAAGTTCGCTTAATTAGGCGAACTTGTTAAGTTCGCTTAACAAGCCTTCGGCGAACAAGATAAGTTCGCTTCACCACAGACAAGTTCACTTCACCACAATCAGATTAAGTTCTCTTCACTATTCTCGGGCGAACATATTAAGTTCGCTTCACTGTTCAAGCGAACATAATATCCAATTACTTTAGCCTTGAACAAAATTTTCTAAATTCAACCTTTTAAGTCTTGAACTTTTGTCAGCACCTTGTAATCGATCCAATCCCGAACAATTTTAATAAAAGTTTAGAATTTTCATGGAAAATCAAAATCAAAATCTTTTTGAGTTTTATCTATACAGACTGAAACACATATTTTTTTTTTGGATCTTATCTATACAATCAGAATCACATATTTTTGACTTTTATCTGAATAAACCGAAATCACATAATTTTGGTTTTTCTCTATACAAACTGAAATCACATATTTTTGGTTTTTCTCTGTACAAACTGAAATCACATATTTTTGGTTTTTCTCTGTACAAACTGAAATCACATATTTTTGGTTTTTAACATCATGAGCAAGATGATCATATCAGTATTTAATTAATTCATCACACATATTATCAATAACAAAGGGTAACCTATAGTATGATACCTATTCAACTCAATTTTGTGCATTTTGCACCTTTTTCATTTTGACACTCCTTCAATTTGAATAATATTTGAAATGATACGCGATAAATTTCAAAGTAAATAAGATCAGGTTATAAAATGCTCTTTTATTTATACCGAATTTGAAATATAAAGCCTGAATTTGTCAATATTATATTATTTGAAACTATAAGCGTTTATTCTCCAAAGTCATGTGATTTAGTACCATTTAGATGATAAACATCGTGTACCCCACATATATGCCAAATATAAAATAAATGCACTATCTTCAAGACATATATAAGATTTTACTAAAGATTATCCGAATATTCAGAATGAGGAGACATCACTTAGCACATGAATAACAGAATCCAAATTGGATTGTATAGGAATCAATGAGATTCAGAATGGAATGATTCAATGTTTTGGCTTATATTTGTTGAATCATAAGATTCAGGTACGTAGATCCAACTGTTATCTGGATTATGAATTCAATGGAATCAGTAAAGATGATTTATCAATATGATCCAATGGCTAGTATATGTTTGACAGATGTTGTCAAGTATATATCTTGATTATACTTCAAATTGCATGCTTTTAGGGACATGGACACTGAAGCAAATCGAATGAATAGTGCTAAGGACATAACCCGAAACTGATCTCATAGGAAAATCTTTATTAAAAGCTAATATTCTGTATCTGATAATGATCTTTTACACACACACCCAGGCATATAATGGATTTAAATCACAGATGTAATCATATTATATTTAATTTTCACACTACTATTAGTTTCAAAATGCTTTTAGCCTATTGACAATTCAAGTTTCAAATTTTATACACAAATTTTAAAACAAATTATCAAGAATAAAGCATTCACAACACTATCATTTCTTATTTATGCAGACTTTGAAATTTAGATCAAATCAACTTATTTTAATCAATCATATATCAAGGTCTACTAAGGTCGTGTGAAATGAACTAATCACTGATGTACTATCATTTCTTCTCTAACCTCAAATGATGTCAAAATTTTATATTTTTCAATTTGTTTTGACTTTTTATAAATTAAGATTTTTGACTGAAAATGTAAATGCATAAATGTAATAAAGCAATAAAAGAACTTAAAAGAAAATTTTCAATGAAATTCTGATTTTGAAAAACTTTTATTCGGGATTGATCATACCAATCATTTTAATTATGAATTCAAACCTGGTACGATCAAATGCTTTGGTAAACAAATCAGCAAAATTATCTTCAGTGTGTACCTTGACCAGCTCAATCAACCTTTTCTCTGCACAATCACGTATAAAATGATATCGAATTTCAATGTGCTTAGTTTTACTATGTTTAACAGGATTATTCGTTATGGACATAGTAGCATTGTTATCAATAAGCATGGGGGTTCCTGTGAAATTCAAACCGTAATCTCTCAATTGTTGTTGTATCCACAGGATCTGTGAACAGCAACTTGTAGCAGCGATGTATTCTGCTTCGCATGTTAAAATCGAGACTGTGGTTTGCTTTTTGCATTGCCAAGATACAAGTCGATTTCCTAAGAACTGGCAACCACCTGTTGTAGATTTCCTGTCCAGACAACAACCACCAGAATCAGAATCAGTATAAGCATTGAAATCAAAGTTAGAACCATGAGGATACCATAGCCCTAAACGTTGTTTTCCTTTTAAATACCGAAAGATTCTTTTCACAGCAATTAAGTGAGATTCTTTTGGCTTTGCCTGAAATCTGGAACAGATACACACGGCGAACATTATATCCGGCCTTGAAGCGGTTAAGTACGTGAGGGATCCAATCATAGCTCTGTAAAGTCAACAATCCACATCTTTTCCTTCTGGGTCAGAATTTAACTTATGATTGACCGGAATTGGAGTATCGTATGGGGTGCAGTCCTCCATCTTGAACCGGCTCAAGATGACTTTGACATACTTGGACTGATGAATAAAGAAACCATCTTCCTTTTGATTTACTTGTAAACCTAAGAAAAACGATAACTCTCCCATAGCAGACATTTCAAATTTCGACTTCATAACACCCTCAAAGTCTTTGCACAACCCTTCATTTGTCGAGCCAAAAATAATATCATCCACATAAATCTGTACCAGTAGGTAATCTCCCCCTGATTTCTTTATGAATAAGGACGAGTCTATCTTTCCACGAACAAAGTCATTCGCCAAAAGATGTGTGGATAAAGTCTCATACCACGCACGAGGAGCCTGATGAAGACCATAGAGGGCCTTATCAAGCTTGAAAACCATATTTGGATTCATTGGATCTTCAAACCCCGGCGGCTGACACACATAGACTTCCTCCTTGACCTTTCCATATAAAAAAGCACTCTTGACGTCTAATTGAAACATCTTAAAACCTTTAAAGGAAGCAAAAGCTAGAAACAGCCTTATAGCTTCGAGCCGCGCAACCGGCGCATAAACCTCGGTGTAATCAATTCCTTCTTGTTGATTGAAGCCCTGGACAACTAATCTTGCCTTATTGCGTACCACGACACCTCGATCGTCTTTCTTACATTTGAACACCCATTTTGTTCCTATCGGATATGCACCTTTCGGAAGTTCAACAAGATTCCAAACCTTAAGTTTGTCAAATTGAGCAAGTTCTTCCTGCATAGCTTCTATCCAGGTATTGTCATTTAAAGCCATCTCAACATTCTTGGGTTCAACCTGTGAAATAAAGCATGAATGTGAGCAATCATCAAGAACACCAGAATCTTTAATGCAAGTATACAAACAAGTATTGTCAACAAGAGAACGTGTTTTCACTCCATCCTGTAAATTTCCAATTATATTTGTTACTGGATGATCTTTGTGTTCCTTGATGGATGCGACCTCAGGAACCGGCAACACGTCAACTTGAGTAGATTCAGATTGATAAGAATAATCTTGAGGAATTGGAATTTCCGAGTCTAAATTTGTAGGAATCTCCCCCTGTTCCTGTGTCGAAGGTAATGGATCATCACTCAACAACGGATCAGCAGAAGAATCTTGAAAAATAGCATTATCCTCCTCACTCTCTGAATCTTGTGGACCTGAACAAGAAGCAACATTAGGATCGGGAGCAGAAGTAGATGGAATCGATGAATTTGGAACTGCATTTGGTAGAAATCCATTGTGCTGTGCATCTTGACAAGAATCATAAAGAACAGCAGCATCTTCATCAGAATATTAGAAGGTAAATGAAAAGACTTGAATAAGTTTTCATAACCAAATGCCCAATCCGGACCAATCGCCATTTGTGGTAAAGACCTATTTGAACAGTCAATATGGAACCATTCTTCAACTTGGCGTGTCTCTTTGTTATAAACCCTCTTGGTTGTCTAATTAGCCACATACCCCAGAAAAATTCCTTCAATAGCCTTTGCACTGAATTTTGTTGGGACATCTCGAACCTTCAGTAGGGTACACGGATTACCAAAAGGTAGTAAGTATTCCAGATTCGGCTTTCGATTATTTAGCAATTCATGGCAAGTCTTGTTATGTCGCTTGACGGTCAAGACCCTGTTTGTAAGGCCCCAAACACGGGAGACCTCACTCGTTGGATTTACTCATTCACAAACAGTTCTTAAACATGAATATCAAATAACGCAGCGGAAAATTTCATTCAAACATAACGTCATCATTGTTCATACAAGCGGAAGCGTAAACATTGTTTAAAACATAATTACATAAACTTAACATAAACAACTCATAACGGGATGCCAGTCTTCATGATCGACCGGGTAACACTTCTCGCTTGCCAAGCATCACCGTCCATCGTCCATACCTACCTTAACCTGAATGTGCATACTAAAAAGTCAGCTACGTTGGTGAGTTCTAGCATTTCATAAAAACTTTAACATCAACATTTGCCAAAAACATATCATTCATTCATTTAGTAAAACCTTTCACAAAAGCATGTAATAATAACATCTTTAAAAAGGTTTCGTACCCATATCATCATCAACATCATAAATCATAAACACCGTTAAACGGATCATTCATTAAAACTTTTAACATTCATTTAAGTCATACATTATTATCTAAATTATGTATCGTTACGCGTCTTTGTGTCCCCGAAGGGACCCTTGATGTTGTGGGCAACCGTTACGTATTGCCGTCATTGCCACAACCATTCAATGCGTGGGGTCAACCGTTACGTATCGCCGTCATTGCCCAACACGCATCTTTCCTTTGGAAATTAACCGTTACGTATCGCCGTCATTAATTTCCCATTACCATTCAATACGTGGGGTCAACCGTTACGTATCGCCGTCATTGCCCAACACGCATCTTTCCTTTGGAAATCAACCGTTACGTATCGCCGTCATTGATTTCCCATTACCATTCACTTAGGATGATCGTCATCACCCGAGTAACCGTCGTTACTCCCTTACCAGTTGTACAACATCAAAACCATTGGCAGGCCACTAAGACACTACCCCTGTTGTTCTTATGGCAACTATGGCTCGCTGTCCATAATCTACCACAAGGCTGGGAATCTCATTCCCAGACTTCATTCGTCAATTCCATTCATTTAACATATTAGATTTGTAATGACTTATCTAAACCTTTACCTCTTTCCCTTTTCATTAAACCTTTCCTCATTTAGACCGTTCATAAACATTCGTAAACCTTTTTGGCAAAAAACACTTCATAACCTTTCCTTTCGTAAACATCATTTCGTTAAAACATCGTTTCGTAAGTATGCACACCAGCCCAAAACATTTAACAAAACATTTAAAAGATGGCTCTAGAACTCACCTGATACGCTAATATGGGTTGTCCTAAACGAAGGTCCGACAACGTCACTTCCGATCTGAATTGATTAGTTAAATACACATCAGACCAATCCCGACTTTAACGGCTTAACCATTCTAACATACTGACTTCACTTAATCAGTTCTGATGTCTGCGCACTTAGCAAGTGCGCAGACTCTGCTTCCTGCGCACTAAGCAAGTGCGCAGACTTCGCTTCGTGCGCACTTAGCAAGTGCGCAGGTTCCTCTTCCTGCGCACTTAGCAAATGCGCAGGACCTGCTCTGTGCGCACTTAGCAAGTGCGCACGACCTGTTCTTGGCGAAGACCCTAACTTTCACATTCGGGTCTAATCATGTCAAGATCCCGAACCAGTTGCATTCAAAACATTCGTTTTCCATTAAGGAACTCAAATCCTTGATTATCTTTCAGTTTCGTCCTTTCAAACCTTACCTTTTCACCCAAAACCCGAAAAACCCAAAAACGAACTAAAACTCAGATTTAGGTCGGATTGTTACTTGAATCGAGTTTCTGATCCGGAGGTTCTTCTCACGAGTTATGGAGTAATACTTTGCTGAAGTCTCGGGTCGATCCGCCAACTTTCTCTTTCTACGGTTTCTCTCTCTAAAAGTTGCAAATGAGAGAAAAGGGGTGGCATAGGCTATTTATAGCCCGCTGACCCATCCGACCCGACTCGTCATGCCTCGTTCGTTTATTCCGTTATTATAAATGTCATTTTATTTTTGGGATGTTACTAGTCTACCCACCTTACAATAGGTTTCGTCCCCGAAACCTATCATAAGTCAAATAGATAAGGCTACGACTCCCTCATTTCCTTCTCCGTTTCCCAAGTGGCTTCCGATCCCTTTCGATGCTTCAATTGGACTTTAACCAATTGGATAACTTTATTACGTAAACGTTTCTCCTTCCGATCAAGGATGGCCACGGGTTCTTCGATGTAATTAAGGCTGTTGTCGACCTCGATGTCAGTAAGTGGTACGTGAGCCGATTCATCCGCCAAACACTTTCGCAAGTGTGATACATGGAAGGTAGGATGAATCCCACTTAACTCATCAGGCAACTCCAACCGATAAGCGACTTCCCCAACCCGTGCCATTATCTTGAATGGTCCGACAAACCTCGGACTTAACTTTACTCTCTTTCTGAATCGTATGATTCCCTTCCATGGTGACACTTTCAGCATTACTCTGTCACCAATATCAAACTCAATAGGCCTTCGTCGTTTATCCGCATAGGATTTCTGACGATCTTGTGCGGCCTTCATTCGCGCTTTGATCTGATCAAACCTTTTCGACGTCTCTCTTACGACTTCGAGACTTCCTAATTCCTTCTGTCCAATCTCACCCCAACAAACCGGGGTCCTACATCTTCTCCCATACAACATTTCGTAAGGCGGCATGCCTATCGTCGTGTGATGACTATTGTTGTAGGAGAATTCAGCTAACGGCAGATGGCTGTCCCAACTGCCACCGAAGTCGATAATACAAGCACGGAGCATATCCTCCAATGTCTGAATGGTCCTTTCGGACTGACCATCCATTTGCGGGTGGAATGCTGTGCTGATATTAAACCTCGTGCCCATCGCCTCGTGAAATCTTTTCCAGAACTTCGATGTGAATCGTGTGTCCCGGTCAGATACGATCGTCAATGGCATCCCATGCCGTGCTATTATTTCATTAATAAACACTTCCGCTAGCCTCTCTGACGAGAACGTCTCGCGGATAGGCAGGAAATGAGCACTCTTCGTTAATCGGTCCACAATTACCCAAATGGTGTCATGACCTTTAGCTGTACGAGGTAGCTTAGTTATGAAGTCCATGGTAATGTGTTCCCACTTCCACTCCGGTATATCAAGTGGTTGAATCTTTCCATACGGTTTCTGGTGCTCGGCCTTTACTTGTGAGCAAGTCAAGTACTTGCTTACATACTTCATCACATAACGTTTCATTCCAGGCCACCAGTATTCCTTTCTCAGATCTTGGTACATTTTATTGGTACCGTGATGGATAGAGTAACGAGACTTATGCGCCTCATCCAAGATTTTGGTTCTAAGCTCGCCACCCATAGGTATTCATACCCGTCCAAAACGTGTCCTAACACCAAGGGTGTTATATTCCAACTTGTCCTGTTGGCCAACTATCCTTTCATTCTTTATGTTTTCCTCCTTAAGTGCCTCATCTTGAGCCTTTTCAATTTCCCTCATCACATCTGATGTTACCACTAACTGGCAAGCTTTCACTCTAATAGGAGTAGGCACATCCTTTCGGCTTAGAGCGTCAGCCACCACGTTTGCCTTTCCAGGATGGTATATTATTTCACAGTCATAGTCTTCAACAGTTCCAACCATCGCCTCTGCCTCATATTAAGTTCCTTTTGTTCGAAGAAGTACTTCAAACTTTTGTGGTCGGAGTAAATAGTAAACTTCACCCCGTACAGGTAGTGCCTCCAGATTTTCAATGCGAATACGACAGCAGCAAGTTCCAAATCGTGGGTTGGATAATTAGCTTCGTGAATCTTCAACTGTCGTGACGCATACGCGATCACTCTCCTGCGTTGCATCAGTACGCATCCCAATCCCTGACCCGAAGCGTCAGAGTATACCACTAGGTCTTCATTGCCCTCGGGAAGGGCTAAGACTGGAGCTTGGGTTAGCCACTTCTTCAATTCCTTAAACACCTCATCTTGGGTCGAACCCCATTCATACATAACCTCTTTCCGAGTCAACTTTGTCAACGACGAAGCTATTTTCGAGAAATCCTGGATGAATCTCCGATAGTAGCCTGCCAATCCCAAGAAACTACGGATTTCAGTTGGCGTCTTAGGAATATTCCATTCCTTTACCGTCACTAACTTTGCTCGGTCAACCATAATGCCGTTCGGGTTAATGACGTGACCTAGGAATTGGACTTCCCTAAGCCAGAACGCGCATTTGGAGAACTTAGCATACAACTTTTCTTTCTTCAGAGCCTCCAACACCTCCTTTAAGTGACATGCGTGATCACCCTCGTTCTTGGAATAGATGAGGATATCATCGATAAACACGATTACCGACCGATCCAACATTGGTCGACAAACTCTATTCATCAAATCCATGAACGCTGCAGGGGCGTTTGTCAATCCAAAAGACATTACGCGGAACTCGAAATGTCCGTAACGCGTGCGAAATGCAGTTTTCGGTGTGTCTTCTTCCCTTACCTTCAACTGATGGTACTCGGATCGAAGGTCGATTTTGAGAACCAACTTGCGCCCTGTAATTGATCAAACAGGTCGTCGATCCTTGGTAACGGGTACTTGTTCTTCACGGTACGTTTGTTTAACTCGCGATAATCAATACACATTCTCATCGAACCGTCTTTCTTCTTTACGAACAACACCGGAGCACCCCATGGTGAGATGCTCGGTTGGATAAATCCTTTCTCAAGTAACTCGTCTAGTTGTACCATAAGTTCTTTCATTTCCACTGGTGCTAGTCGATATGGAGCCTTAGCCATGGGCTGGGCATCTGGTACTAAGTCGATTCGGAACTCAATCTCTCTGTCGGGTGGTATCCCAGGCAAATCCTCTGGAAACACCTCCGGGTACTCGCGTACCACAGGTACATCGTCTAGTTCCTTCACTTCCTTACACTTGTCAATCACGTACACCAGATAAGCCTCGCATCCGCGCCTCAAGTAATCTGTTGCCTTAATCATCGAGATGACGTTTGGCATCGGGGCGTCTCGATCTCCAAGAACCTCGACTTTGCTACCATCCGGAGCCTTAAGTCGGATTATCTTTCGTTTGCATATAATTTGCGCTTCATTGGCAGTTAGCCAATCCATACCTAACACGACATCGAACCCTCCCAAAACCATAACAAACAATCTGACAGGGAACTCATGACCTTCTATTTTTATCGTGGAGTTGTCAATTACATCGGTTACTCTCGCAGTCTTACCCTCAGCGGTTTCTACGCTAAAGGCCTTTTCTAGCTTACTCACATTGTACTTTACTCGTTTACAAAGAGTCGCAGATATAAAACTCTTACTGGCACCCGAATCAAATAACATAGAAACAAAAGTGTTGTCAAGGATGAACATACCTGACGCCACATCGGGATCCTTCCTAGCTTGATCCTCAGTGCGTACGCTCGCGTCTTCGCACGAGATCCCTCTCCCTTCTTCTCCGGGCCCTTTCCCTTCCCGGTTTCCCCATCCTTGGCTTCGGGCAGTCCCTACTCAGATGACCGAAATCCCCACAGTTGTAGCACTTGTAGTGTTGTGTGCACTCACGGGCGTAGTGCCCGGTCTTGCCACATTTGAAACACAAGTTAGAACCCAGTCTACATTCACCTACATGCTCTCTTTCACACTTCTTACAAACAGTCGGCTCGTTCACCCGAGCTCTCTTATCACGAGCCCTAAACATCCTTCCCCCAGTTTGCTTGTTTGAGAAGCTCGGTCTCTTCTTTTGCTCTTCAATGGCAACAACATTCAGTGCCAGATCGTCAAATACCACGCCACTTAACTCTACTGCCGAATCATAGGTAGTAGGGGCGTTTGCCTTAACATAGGTGCGGACCTGGTCCGGCAACCCTTGAATATAGCAGGCAATCTTTCTCTCTTCAGTAGTGACAAGGTGTGGCACCAGACGTGCCAGTTCATTGAATCGGGTTGTATATTGCCGGTGCGTCATGTTCCCGGCCTTCAAACCCAGAAATTCCATCTCTACCTTCTCAATCTCGTTCCTCGGGCAGAAATTCTTGATCACCAAAGTTTTCAAGTCAGCCCACATCATCGAGTCAACAACCTCATCCCCCTTAGCCTGACGTACACCTTCCCACAGTGGGATGCTTCCTCCCTCAAGGAGTTAGCAGCAAACTTCACTACTTGATTAGCTCGACACTCGCTCAGATGGATGGCGGCTTCCATACGTATTACCCAATCAAAAGTAGCCACCACGTCCTTCTTCCCAGTCAGGACCGGCGGGTCACATGCCTTAAAGGACTTATAGTCGCATCCGCGAGCAGGCGGTGCGTTGATTGCCTCAGTGTTCGGGGTATCAACCGTCGGGTTAGACCCACCCTCCCCATTGACCTGCTTCAATGCTTCTGCCAACAGACTTGGCAGAGAATTCTTCATCAACTCAGAGAACTCTCGAGCTATGGCTGCTCTCACTTCTGGTTCAAAAGTGAAAGGTTGTTCTGCAACTTGTGTCTGTTCAGTTCCATGCACACTAACCGTCGGTTCAGTGTGAACACTTCCTTCTTCGCTGTGCTCTTGGCGCGCAGGAATCCTGCCACGCCCACCATTTCGACCGCCGGTATGACCACCGGTACGGCCACCACGCCTTCCGTTCCCTCTCCTCGCCATTTCGTTCAAAAAGACAAGAAATCCAATGTCATCACGCTAGTTAACAAATAAAATTCAATAAGTACTGTAAGATGTTAATATACACTGGCCATATGTAATTAACCATTACACTACCTTTTGATTTCTATTTGACCACCTTTGTGATTCCATCAGAACATAAGTCCTTACCTAACCCTTTCTAAGGCATACTACATACACATACTCTACTTTTTATACCTGATGCTGTGGCTCGAGTTACCCGTACTGGCATCCTCTTTCGGTCCCTTTCAAAGTTTAAGTTCAGACACCGGGAGTGTCCGAATCTCTCAAACTATTGCTCTGATACCAACTTGTAAGGCCCCAAACCCGGGAGGCCTCACTCGTTGGATTTACTCATTCACAAACAGTTCTTAAACATGAATATCAAATAACACAGCGGAAAATTTCATTCAAACACAACGTCATCATTGTTCATACATGCGGAAGCGTAAACATTGTTTAAAACATAATTACATAAACTTAACATAAACAACTCATAACGGGATGCCAGTCTTCATGATCGACCAGGTAACTCTTCTCGCTTGCCAAGCATCACCGTCCATCGTCCATACCTGCCTTAACCTGAATGTGCATACTAAAAGGTCAGCTACGCTGGTGAGTTCTAGCATTTCATAAAAACTTTAACATCAACATTTGCCAAAAACATATCATTCATTCATTTAGTAAAACCTTTAACAAAAGCATGTAATAATAACATCTTTAAAAAGGTTTCGTACCCATATCATCATCAACATCATAAATCATAAACACCGTTAAACAGATCGTTCATTAAAACTTTTAACATTCATTTAAGTCATACATTATTATCTAAATTCTGTATCGTTACGCGTCTTTGTGTCCCCGAAGGGACCCTTGATGTTGTGGGCAACCGTTACGTATCGCCGTCATTGCCACAACCATTCAATGCGTGGGGTCAACCGTTACGTATCGCCGTCATTGCCTAACACGCATCTTTCCTTTGGAAATTAACCGTTACGTATCGCCGTCATTAATTTCCCATTACCATTCAATACGTGGGGTCAACCGTTACGTATCGCCGTCATTGCCCAACACGCATCTTTCCTTTGGAAATCAACCGTTACGTATCGCCGTCATTGATTTCCCATTACCATTCACTTAGGATGATCGTCATCACCAGAGTAACCGTCGTTACTCCCTTACCAGTTGTACAACATCAAAACCATTGGCAGGCCACTAAGACACTACCCCTGTTGTTCTTATGGCAACTATGGCTCGCTGTCTATAATCTACCACAAGGCTGGGAATCTCATTCCCAGACTTCATTCGTCAATTCCATTCATTTAACAGATTAGATTTGTAATGACTTATCTAAACCTTTACCTCTTTCCCTTTTCATTAAACCTTTCCTCATTTAGACCATTCATAAACATTCGTAAACCTTTTTGGCAAAAACACTTCATAACCTTTCCTTTCGTAAACATCATTTCATTAAAACATCGTTTCGCAAGTATGCACACCAACCCAAAACATTTAACAAAACATTTAAAAGTGGGCTCTAGAACTCACTTGATACGCTAATATGGGTTGTCCTAAACGAAGGTCCGACAACGTCACTTCCGATCTGAATTGATTAGTTAAATACACATCAGACCAATCCCGACTCTAACGGCTTAACCATTCTAACATACTGACTTCACTTAATCAGTTCTGATGTCTGCGCACTTAGCAAGTGCGCAGACTCTGCTTCCTGCGCACTTAGCAAGTGCGCAGACTTCGCTTCCTGTGCACTCGCAGGTTCCTCTTCCTGCGCACTTAGCAAGTGCGCAGGACCTGCTCTGTGCGCACTTAGCAAGTGCGCATGACCTGTTCTTGGCGAAAACCCTAACTTTCACATTCGGGTCTGATCATGTCAAGATCCCGAACCAGTTGCATTCAAAACGTTCGTTTTCCATTAAGGAACTCAAATCCTTGATTATCTTTCAGTTTCATCCGTTCAAACCTTACCTTTTCACCCAAAACCCGAAAAACCCAAAAACGAACTAAAACTCATATTTAGGTCGGATTGTTACCTGAATCGAGTTTCTGATCCGGAGGTTCTTTTCACGAGTTATGGAGTAACACTTTGCTGAAGTCTCTGGTCGATCCGCCAACTTTCTCTCTCTATGGTTTCTCTCTCTAAAAGTTGCAAATGAGAGAAAAGGGGTGGCATAGGCTATTTATAGCCCGCTGACCCATCCGACCCGACTCGTCTTGCCTCGTTAATTTATTCCGTTATTATAAATGTCGTTTTATTTTTGGGATGTTACACTGTTCAAAACATGACACGCAGTATTCACAGCTTCAGCCCAAAAGATGACTGGAAGCTTTGAATCTGCAAGCATCGTGCGAGCTGTTTCGACCAACGTCGTGTTCTTTCGTTCAGCGACACCGTTTTGTTGAGGAACATATGGCGCACTGAATTCATGATGAATTCCTTTTTGTAGACAGAATAAGCCCATTTTGCTATTCTTAAATTCGCTACCATTGTCACTCCTGATTCTTCTGACTTTCAGATTGAATAAATTCTCCAAACCCAGGATTAAGTATTGTACGAACTCAGTGGTTTCAGCTTTAGATGAAAGAAACTTAACCCATGAAAATCTGGAGTAATCATCAGTTACGACCAAGCAATACGATTTCCCACCAAAGCTCCTAATACTGATAGGACTGAACAAATCCATATGCAGCAACTCCAAAGGAGTTACGATAGAATTCGTCAATTTCGATTTGTGAGATTTCTTTCTTTGCTTCCCCTTCTTGCACGGAATACAATCATCAGGAACTGAGAATTTCATTTTCGGAATACCAACACAAGATCATTCCTAACAATTTAGTTCATCTTCCTGTAGTTAATGTGAGCTAGCTTCTTGTGCCACAATATTGAATCAGATTCCGACGCCGTGGAGAGTAAACATGTTGGAATTGAATCCGTTGTAGTGGCGACACTCATGTCAAGGACATACGTGTCATTTCTCCTTGGAGCCTTCAGGAGAATCCAATCATCAGGAATCACAAAACCCGGTTTCAGAATATAGCATTCATGATCGTTGAAATGGAACGAAAACTTCTTGTCATAGACTTGTGATACGCTTAAAAGATTGTGTTCCAGCTGCTCAACATAATTCACCTTTTCAAATTTGACTTTGTCATTCTTTAACGTTCCCTGGCCAGTTATGTACCCGCCTTTATTACCCGCAAAAGCGACATAACCACCATCAATTTTAATCACATCCTCAAGCAATCTAATATTCCCTGTCATATGTCAAGAGCAACCACTATCCACATACCATGTATTGTTGATAGTCCTCCTTGGTTGTCCCTACATAAACAACGAGAATCAGTTAGAAAGTGGAACCCAAGCCATCATGGTCTTGGGTCGTCCGGATGGATCAAAATAAACAACTTCTTGTAATTTACAATCAATTTTATCATTCACTTTTGGAACAGAAGTTTGACAATCAGACCTTTTCAAAGAAGAACCATTTTTATTATTTTGAAAAACACTATTTGATATATTATTGTCAGATTCAGATGTTTCCAAAATTTTCTTTAATTTTCTATTTCTTCTTCTTCTTTAAGGTCTAGACAATTTAACCTCCTGAAAAGAATCTTTTGAAATCCCAACTTTTGGAATCTCAAGTTTCTCTTTGCATACAAAGGATTTAGCATTCAATATATTCTGTTGTTTAAATCCAGGGGATTTAACAAAAGATTGACCAGTCATATTTTTCTCCAAACTAGAAGACGATTTTCCCTCATCTTTTCTTTTCAGAATCTTCACCACTTTCGGTTGTGAAGGAACAGTCTTCATTTTACCCTGATTCTTGTATGGACAATTAATCAAAATATGACCAGCCTCATTGCAATGAAAACACACTTTTTCTTTCTTGATAACTTCTGAAATAAGATGTTTTCTTTGAATTTGAAGAACCATCAGAAGAATAAGCTTCGGAGGAATGCCCAGAAGCTCTCGGCTTCTTTGGAACATAAGTCTGTTTTGGCACCTTTGAAGAATTCACTTTTTGATAACCAGCCGCAACAAACCCACATGACTGTAAGATTGGAGAAAGTTTAGTTGGAACCACTTTCACCTCTTCAGGTTCAGTCAAAATGCACCTATCCCGAGTAACATTCTTCACAACCTTTGGTTCATCAATTTTCACTTCTTTCGGAATGCCTTCAACCTTTGAATCATCAAACACCTCATCCACTGTATCAGAATCATACACCATGTCTTCACCCGTCACTGGATTCACCTTTAATACTGTCTTGGGATCAATTTCCTCTTCATGAATGATTTCAGGCTCAACCACATAATTTGCATTGAACGGAGGAGGAACAAACCCAATACCAGCAACCCTTTTTGTGGGATCAGCATTAGCATTGAAATAATCCAAAACTACAGATGAATTCTCAAACTGTTCCAGTTTTCTATGTAAATTTATCACCTCAGATTCTTTTTCAGAAATCTCCTTGTTCTTTTGGGCAACAACTTCATTTCGTTTTTCGATTTCAGCATAAGCCATATCTAGATGATAACCTTGCTCTTTGTATTTTAACCCAAGAGAATTTAAGTCTCTTTTCAAAGACTCAATTCTATCAATGCACAGCTTATCATTATCTTTCAGTTTCTGATTAACTGAATGCATTTATTTCATGTCACAAATCAAATTTGTGTTATCATCCATGACTTTTTGCAGTTTATCTTTAACAGAAATGCAATTAGAACAATATATATGACAAACAGAGTCTTTTACCTTAGTCGGATCAGACATGTCTGCCATGAATACTTTGGCAATTGGAATATTCTCTGAATCATCACCAACTGAAGCATTTTCTGTAAGAACAATTTCTTCCTCAGCAACCCTTGACGCATTATTAGAATCAATACTTTGCCGTTGTTCTTCCTCATCATCAACACTTGGAACACTATCACCATCACACGAATCATCACTAGAACTTTCATCATCAGTAGACTCCTCTGGTTTTTCTGAATGAATTTCTGCAACAAAAGCTTGATTCACAGCACCCACCAAATCTTCCAGATGAATGCCCCAATCATAGTTTTCGTCATTTTGAGCAACTAAAGCTGATGATGCAGATGCATGATTTGTATTACCAGAAGGACCATGATTTTGATTACCAGATGAACCATGTGACTGATTCCTATTATGCTGAAAGTTAGATTGCTTCTTTTGAGAATCAAATTCTACCTTTGGCTTCACACACTCCTTAGCAAAGTGACCATACTCTTGACAGTTGTAACACCTAACTTTGCTCTTATCAAAACCCATACGCGATCGACTATTTGAACCAATATATTTTCTGCCAGTTCTCTTCAAGAAATCTTTAGCTTGTCGCATTAACATGGCCATATTCCATTGGATATTCATTTCATCCAGATCAACAGGGTCAATCTGTCTGATATCTTCTTCTATTACCTCAGGATCATGTTTTTACCTCCAATGAAATTTTCATATGATGCCATGAATGAAGAAAACATAGCAAGATAATCATCAGCAACTTTCTGATTCACATGAGATCCAGATGATGTTGAAGCAGTAGTAGCGGAAAATCCAGAATGGCTTGAATGACCAGAATAAATTGGAACTCCAGAACACTGATCATTTGAAGACTCTTGAGCATCACCAGAAAAGAATGCCACTCCAGTACCAGATTTACCAGCAGATTTGGCAAAATACATTGAGGGGTCCTGGATATGCTCTATATTAGTCTCTTTCTTCTTCATATTCATGTCATGTGACTGAATCTTCCCTAGGACTTCTTCAAGAGACATGGTTTTGTACTTAACATTTTCTTTGATCAAAACCGTATACACATCAAACTTTGATGGTAAAGCCTCCAAGAATTTATCATTGATTTCCTCAGTCTCATATACCACAGATGCACTAGCCAGTTCACTAAGAAGATGATAGAATCTTGTAGCAAGATCATCCAAAGATTCATTTTGAAAATGTTTAAAGACTAGGAACTGCTTCTTTAGTAACTCCTTTCTACTCTTCTTCACATCCAAACTCCCTTCACACCTTTTCTGTAATGCTTCCCACAGTTGTTGAGAAGACTTGAACTGTTTAAAACTGTGATATATTTCCTTAGGAAGAGACATATAAATACTAGCCATTGCTTTCTTTTCTCTATCAAATAACAACTTCTCTTCAGTAGTTAATGCTGAAACTGGCTTCGGAACATCATCCTTTCCCATCCATGAATAAGTAGGATGCGTATATCCTACCAAAATTGGAATCCACAAACTAGTATCGGTAAAAGATACAAACTGGTCAAACCAATCTATCCAATTTGAATAGTCAGCTAGATTCAACAACTTCGGAGGTTTTTGAGATGTACCAATCTCATTGTCATAATTGAACGTGTTTGTGACTTGAACCATATTTGCCATTTCTTTTAAAAGATTTTCTGAAAAATTTCTAAGTATTGAGCAATCTTACCCTCAGACGAAGATAATAAGTTCGCTTCAGTGAGTACCAAGCGAACTTAAGATCAAGCGAACAAGACAAGTTCGCTTAAGGAGGAAATCCGGTAAGTTCGCCTACTAATTAAGTTCGCCTAAAATGTGAGAAGCGAACTTAATAAGTTCGCCTGCACAGGAACTAGGCCGTGAACACATGATCTATACTTCCCCACAGAATACGCATGAAGTTGAGGAGACAAAGATGTTTCTTCGTTGAAGCGTCATTTTTGTTGGGATCCTTTCTTCCTTAGCCCTCCACCCGAATATATTAATTTTGAGTGGAAGCCAATTATTCCAATTGAAAGCTTGACCTGGAGTTCGCACCCTAAAATTAATACCTTAACCCACAAGAACGTGATACAAAGATGCTTATGGTTCAAATATCATAATATTACTTGAATTACTTGTTTTTGTGCATATTATGTATGAATAACTTGTAATCCATGACATGATCCCATATTCTTTGACGTTTATCTTGTATCATTTTTTCTATAGTTTAGCCTGATATGAACCTATGCTCGTGTCTTTGAACTTCGCTTAAACTGCTGTAACGAACTCAGAGGAATCTTCACCCAAACACGAACCAAGAAATTCAAAAATCATGATTTCTCAGCGAATTGATGGAATTTAAGGAAATTGAACCATAGGATTATGAATTTTATCAAATAGAACACTTCTATCGGACTAATTTTGTCGAAATCACTTCCAAAAACACGAATTCAGCAGAGAAACGATCTTCAAGAACTTGAAAAACTCCATTGATGCAGAAACTTCAAAAATGTTGAATTTCTTGTCGAATTGTACACAAAACCGTCACTAATCACCAAGAATCGTACTTAATTAACGAGCATAAGCTATGATACCACTTGTAGGTCCAGGTAACTCAACTACTGATTAACTCGTGATCTGACGTTGCTATAACACGAAGTGCGGAATCCTTCATGTTAACATTTGCATACCAACCGACAATTCAAACAACACGCGTAAATAAACTTCTCGTTATATTCCAAATCACAACGGTTTACAGACTCAATCAGACAAGTCTATCTCTCAGTTCTCTCTGATCAGTCCTATGTCTAATGACTCTGTAAACACATATATATAGAAAACTAACCTGCTGTAAGCGAACTTATTAAGTTCGCCTGAAACAGACTAAGCGAACTTAACAAGTTCGCCTCAGTTAGACCTAGGCGAACTTATTAAGTTCGCCTCTGATAGACCAGGCGAACTTAACAAGTTCGCCTCTAGGCTCACTAGTAAAAACACTTAGCAACTTTATACATTTACATATAAAAAACACAAAGACATAAAATCTAACTATTACAAGCTTTTGTCATTACAATTCTATGTCCTAACAAAAGGTCTTGTCCTCTTAGGAGGACGCTCAACGATGTAACCAACGGTTGCCGAATCATCACCATCTCTATCGGCTAGCTTTATTTTCTTAGCCGGCGACACTGCCTTCCTAGTAGTAAACTTCAGGAGTGGACCTTCAGGATGTTCATGATAAGACTGATAAGAAGGAAAACGTAACTCTCCCGCTGTTGGCCTAAAAGACTCAACGGCAGTCATAACATCATCGTTCTCATGGGCAGGGCTAATGGTCACGGGAATCATCGGAGTAGGCTCAACACTAGATGGAGTCTCAATATTGCCTAATTTAGCAGCTGGAGTATTTTCCATAGGTTCCTCAACCAACGGACTCGTCTCAACTGTGTGATACCCGGCAAATTCAGGTTAATATCCATACTCGACTATTACTTGAATTCACATGATTTCACTTGCATCATACTTAATTATAGAGTAATTAAGTACATATTTCTTATTTCAAGTCCATTCATTTCAATTCATTACATGCATCGGTAATCGAGCGGATTACCGGGTCACACACGCGTCCTGTCACACGAACGTTAGTGAATTTTAGAAATAATATTTAGACATATAATTGGTGTGCAAAAATTATATGTAATACTGTGATTTAATATTTCATGCTTATATTAATTTTTCAGAATTTTTAGAGCAACTTTTATTTTAACGCTTTTTAAGCAAATACGCGATATGTGCCAACAACACCAAATTAGATTTTATAAAAACAATGGTTTTAGAATTTGGGCTTAATAATTCAGCAAAATTAATTTACTAGTCCAATTAGGAGGCCATTCCCTTACTAAAATCCTTACAAGATAAGCCCAACAACATTCCACAAAAACTCCCTAAACACTCCCACATCCCACCATTTACCCTAAACCTACTTGAACACACTCTCTCTCTCCCTCTAATCTTTCGGCCGCCACCCCCCCTTGAGCCTCCACCCTCCTCCAAAATTGGTTCACCCATTCAAGTGTTCTAAGAGCTAATCCAAGGTGAAACAAGGTGACTCAAGGCAACAACTAATCCATTCTACCATCATACTTGAGTTTTGTAAGTTTCTATCCATTCATCTTCATTATTTTCGGCCAAGTAGGGTACACCACCCATCCAAACGATTTTTGTTGATTCAAAGGTTATAATATTTGTTTTTAACTAAAAGTTTTCATAAAATAAAGTTGTTGACACATATATGCACATGTTATGGTTTGAAATACTAGTTTATGTTATTATTTGCTCGTTTCTATTTATAGAAACTTTGTTGGATGAGTTTTTGCATAAATGGATGTGCGATATGTTTGATAGTTTAAATGATGCTCATAATAGTAGAATAAGTAGGAAATGTAATTTGTTTGGTTGAAATGTTGTTTTACACTAGGTTATGGTTGACTTACTATATAAGGAAACTTTAATTTGTCATATTTTGTGTTATGAGGTTCTAATGGATAAAAACTTGATAATATAGTTCTATAACATATATTAAAGTAGTAGAAAGAGTTATTTGAAGTTACACATGTGCAAAAGGGTCGTTTGGACCACTTTCCTAAAAAGGAAACTTTAATTGTTCATATTTTGTATGTGTAGGTTATAAATGTTTAAAATGAGTTAAATGGATTTATTACTATATGAATAGATGACTTATGCAAGAATATGTAATTTGGAATGGTATTATGACATGTTTTGGAGGAAATTGCTAAATAAGGAAACTTGTGTTATTTTGTGAACTTCACCTTTGCTTAGAATGGAAAGTTTATGTGTAGAATCATGTTTATGGTATGTTACTAGTATAAATTCATGTATAACTTGTTTAGTTGAGCAATGAAACTTAAAGTACATTAAAACCCTAATTTTTTAAAAAGGGAAACTTTGCCATGTTAATGACCATAATATAGGAATGACTAATGTTACTTGTTCAAATAAGTGAAAATAATGTTAATAGGTTATTAATGTAATGACATAACATATGTGTATAAATGGTTAACATGTAAGAAATATACCATGAAGATTTACAAATGCCATGTTACTTGTCACATGTTAATTACTTATGCAACTAATTAAAACATGTATGTTATGTCACAAAGTATGACTCATATGTTACTTAAGCAGTACTTAGATGTTACTTAAGTATTACTTGTATGTTATTTGTGTGTTACCTATGTACTACTTATATGTTACTTATGTGCTATGTGTACATGACTTCAACACTAGTCAACATTGGTCAACATTGGTCAACATTAGTCAACATTGGTCAATATTGGTCAACATTAGTCAACATTGGTCAACATTGGTCACCATTGGTTAACATTGGTCAACATTGGTCAACATTGGTCAACATTGGTCAACATTAGTCAACATTGGTGTAACATCCCAAAAATAAAAAGACAGTTATAAGAAAAAGAATAAATGAACGAGGCATGTCGGGTCAGGTCGGATGGGCCGGCGGGCTGGAAGGGGAGCCTCCCCAATAAATAGCCAAGGTCACCACCCATTTCTCTCATTTGCAACTTCTAGAGAGAGAAAGTTGTCGGATCGACCCGAGATTTGAGAAGTGTGTTGCTCCAGAGCTCGTGAGAAGAACCTCAGGATCAGAAACTCGATTCAGGTAACGATCGGGCCTAAATCTGAGTTTTTGTTCGTTTTTGGGTTTTTCGGGTTTTGGGTGAAAAGGTAACGTTTTCACGGATAAAAATGAAAGATAAACATAGATTTGAGTTCCTTAATGGAAAGCAAACATTTTGAAGTAAACAAGTTCGTGATCTTGACGTGATCAGACCCGAAGGCGAAAAGTTAGGGTTTTTGCGAATAAGCAGTTCGTGCGTACTTATCAAGTACGCATGAAGCTGATCCTGCGTACTTACCAAGTATGCAAAAAGAGAATCCTGCGTACTTATTAAGTATGCATGAAGAGGGTCATGCGTACTTATCAAGTACGCATGAAGCAGGTACTACGTATTTATCAAGTACGCATGAAGCAAAGTCTGCGCACTTATTAAGTACGCAAGAATAAGTCCGTGCGCACTTGCTAAGTGCGTAGGCATCAGACTAGTTAAGTAAAGTCAGTATGTTTAGAAGGTTAAACCGTTAGAGTCGGGATTGGGTCTGATGTGTATTTAACTAATCAATTCAGATCGGAAGTGACGTTGTTGGGCCTTTGTTTAGGATAACCGAGACTAGCTTATAAGGTGAGTTCCAGAAGCCCTCTTTTAAATGTTTTAACAATGTTTTTGGGCTGGTGTGCATACGTAACGATGCGACTGTTTTATAAAACGATGTTTTTGAATGTTGTATGTGACGTTTTATAAAATGATGTTTATGAATGATGTTTTGGAAGGAAAGGTTATGAAGGAAGTGTTTATGAAATATTTTGCCAAAAGAAGTTTATGAAGTGTTTATGAATGAATGAATGTTTTTAATAAAACGTACGAATGCTTTAATTGAAGTTTTGAAGTAAAAGAAGCGAAGGTTTACGAAAGTCACAAACGAACGAATCTGCCAATATTCCTTAGGGAATGAAGGTTAAGGGTATGGGAAGTATGTTATGGGCCTTTACCTTTTAGGGGCCTCTGTGGCTGGCCAACTGTTGTACAACTAGGGCGATGACGGTCGCCAAGGGGATTATCGTGATCCTTGATGTTTGGTACGATTTACCTTACGGGGTAGTCGTGCTTGAAGTTTGGTACTTGTGCCCTACGGGGCGCAGTGCTTGAAGTTTGGTACGTGTCATCCTTGTGATGCCGTGCTTGAAGTAGTGTTGAATAACCTAAGTATCGGGCCCTAGGAGTTCTTCACCCGAAGGACAGTACGGTGATTGATGGTCCTAGCGGTGGTGATCTTTAGGTTATTCAGCCAGTATGTGACGTTTGGATTTGACGGTTACGAGAAGGCGCATATTTGATATGTTTGTTGACTTATGTTTATGAAGTGTTATGTTTTGTTATTGCATTATTTTACGTACGCTTTTTATTAAATGAAGTGTGAAGTTATGTTTTTGGCAAATTATTTGAAGTTAAAGTTTTATGTTAAAACTAGAACTCACCAGCGTAGCTGACTTTTTAGTATGCACATTCAGGTTAAGGCAGGTTACGATGAAGGAAGGTGATGCTGGGCAGCTTGATGAGTTACCCGAAAGACATGAAGACTGGCATCCCGTTATGATTAGATTATGTTATGTATATGTAATAGACTATGTTATGCTTCCGCATGATTGAACAATGTAATGGTTATGTTTTAATGAAGTGTTTTCCACTGCGTTATTTTGATATTCAAGTTTAAGAACTGTTTGTAAATGAGTAAATCCAACAGGTGAGGCCTCCCGGGTTTGTGGTCTTACAAGTTGGTATCAGAGCAATAGTTTGAGAGATTCGGACACTCCCAGTGTCTGAACTTAAACTGTGAATGGGACCGAAAGCGGAAGCCAGTACGGGTAACTTGAGCCACAGCATCAGGTATGAAGGTAGTATATATAGTATGCCTTAGAAAGGGTTAGGTAAGGACTTGTGTTCTGATGGAATCACAAAGGTGGTCAAATAGAAATCGAAAGGTAGTGTAATGGTTAATTAAAGATGGCCAGTGTATATTAACATCTTACAGTGCTTATTGAATTTTATTTGTTAACTAGCGTGATGACATTGGATTCCTTGTCTTATAGAACGAAATGGCAAGGAGAGGAAACAGAAGACGGGGTGGGGGTCGTACCGGTGGTCGTACCAGCGGTCGAAATGGTGGGCGTGGCAGGACCCCTGCGCGCCAAGAGTATAGTGAAGAAGGAAGTGTTCACACTGAACCGGCGGTTAGTGTGCATGGAACTGAGCAGACACAGATTGAAGAACAACCTTTCACTTTTGAACCAGAAGTGAGAGCAGCTATAGCTCGAGAGTTCACAGAGTTGATGAAGACTTCTCTGCCAGGCCTGTTAGCTGAAGCATTGAAGAAGGTTAATGGGGAAGGTGGGTCTAACACGGCGGTTGATACCCCGAACACTGAGGCAATCAACGCACCGCTTAACCGTGGTTGTGACTATAAGTCCTTTAAGGCATGTGACCCACTGGTCTTGACTGGGAAGAAAGATGCGGTAGCTACTTTTGATTGGGTAATCCGTATGGAAGCTGCCATTCGCCTGAGCGAGTGTCGAACGGATCAAGTTATGAAATTTGCTGCTAACTCCTTGAGAGAGGAAGCATCCCATTGGTGGGAAGGTGTACGTCAAGCAAAAGGGAGCGAGGTTGTGGATGCAATGATGTGGGCTGATTTGAAAACCTTGGTGATCAAGAATTTCTGCCTAAGGAACGAGATTGAGAAGGTAGAGAGAGAATTTCTAGGTTTGATGGCCGGGAGCATGACGCACCGGCAGTACACAACCCGATTCAATGAACTGGCACGTCTGGTGCCGCTTCTTGTCACGACTGAGGAAAGAAAGATTGCATGCTACATTCAAGGACTGCCGGACCATGTCCGCACCTATGTTAAGGCAAACGCCCCTACTACCTATGATTCAGTAGTAGAATTGAGTGGCATGGTATTTGATGATCTGGCCCTGAATGTCGTTGCCATTGAAGAGCTTAAGAAGAAGCTGAGTTTTCCCGCTAAGCGATCGGGTGGGAAGTTGTTTGGGGCTCGGGACAAGCAGGCCAGGGTAGGCGAGGCGGCAGTTTATGGAAGATGTGGTGTAAGACATGCGGGTGAATGTCGGTTAGGGTCTAATCTATGCTTTAAATGCAGCAAAACCGAACACTACTCCCGCGAATGCCCGCAAGGATTCAAATGTTACAATTGTGGGGAGAGTGGTCATATGAGCCGGTAATGCACCAAGCCCAGAATGGGTGAAGCCGGAAAAGGGAAAGGCCCGGAGAAGAAAGAAGAGAGGCCCCGAGCAAAGACTCGTGCGTACGCACTGACGCAAGACCAAGCCAGGGCAGACCCCGATGTGGCGTCAGGTACGTTCGTTCTTGACAACACTTTTGTTTCTGTGTTATTTAATTCGGGTGCCAGTAAGAGTTTTATATCTGTGACTTTCTGTAAACGAGTGAGGTACACTGTCAGTAAGCTAGAAAGGGCTTTTAGCGTAGAAACCGCTGAGGGTAGAACTGCGAGAGTGACCGATGTAGTTGACAACTCCACGATAAAAATAGAAGGTCATAGGTTCCCTGTCAGATTGTTTGTTATGGTTTTGGGTGGGTTTGATGTCGTGTTAGGAATGGATTGGCTAACTGCCAATGAAGCACAAATTATATGTAAACAAAAGATAATCCGACTCAAGGCTCCGGACGGTAGCAAAGTCGAGGTTCTTGGAGATCGTGACGCCCCGATGCCAAACGTCATCTCGATGATTAAGGCAGCAGATTACTTGGGGCGCGGATGCGAGGCTTATCTGGTGTACGTAACTGACGAGTGTAAGGAAGTGAGGGAACTAGACGATGTACCCGTGGTACGCGAGTACCCGGAGGTGATTCCAGAGGATTTGCCTGGGATACCACTCGACAGAGAAATTGAATTTCGAATCGACTTAGTACCAGATGCCAAGCCCGTGGCTAAGGCTCCATATCGACTAGCACCAGTGGAGATGAAAGAACTTATGGCCCAATTAGACGAACTACTAGAGAAGTGATTTATACAACCGAGCATCTCGCCTTGGGGTGCTCCGGTGTTGTTTGTGAAGAAGAAGGATGGTTCGATGAGAATGTGTATTGATTATCGAGAGTTGAACAAACGTACGGTGAAGAACAAGTACCCTTTACCAAGGATCGACGACCTATTCGATCAATTGCAAGGCGCAAGTTGGTTCTCAAAAATTGACCTTCGGTCAAGGTACCATCAGTTGAAGGTGAGGGAAGAAGACATACCAAAAACTGCATTTCGCACGCATTATGGACATTTCGAGTTCCGCGTAATGTCTTTCGGATTGAAGAACGCCCCCGCAGCGTTCATGGATTTGATGAATAGGGTTTGTCGACCAATGCTGGATCGATCAGTAATCGTGTTCATCGATGATATCCTCATCTACACCAAGAATGAGGGTGATCACGCGTGTCACTTGAAGGAAGTATTGGAAGCTCTAAAGAAGGAAAAGTTGTATGCTAAGTTCTCTAAATGCGCGTTCTGGCTTAGGGAAGTCCAATTCCTAGGTCACGTCATTAACCCGAACGGCATTATGGTTGACCCAGCAAAGATAGTGACGGTAAGGGAATGGAATATTCCTAAGACACCAACTGAAATCCGCAGTTTCTTGGGATTGGCAGGCTACTATCGGAGATTCATCCAGGATTTCTCGAAAATAGCTTCGCCGTTGACAAAGTTGACTCGGAAAGAGGTAAAGTATGAATGGGGTTCGACCCAGGATGAGGCGTTTAAGGAATTGAAGGAAAAGCTAACAAAATCCCCAGTCTTGGCCCTTCCCGAGGGCAATGAAGACTTAGTGGTATACTCTGACGCTTCGGGTCAGGGATTGGGATGCGTGTTGATGCAACGCGTGAGAGTGATCGCGTATGTGTCACGACAGTTGAAGACTCACGAAGCTAATTATCCAACCCACGATTTGGAACTTGCTGCTGTCGTATTCGCATTGAAAATCTGGAGGCACTACCTTTACGGGGTGAAGTTTACTATTTACTTCGACCACAAAAGTTTGAAGTACTTCTTCGAACAAAGAGAGCTTAATATGAGGCGGAGACGATGGTTGGAACTCTTGAAGGATTATGACTGTGAGATCATGTACCATCCTGGAAAGGCAAACGTGGTGGCTGACGCTCTAAGCCGAAAGGATGTGCCTGCTCCTATTAGAGTGAAAGCTTGCCAGTTGGTGGTAACATCTGATGTGATGAGGGAAATTGAAAGAGCTCAAGATGAAGCGCTTAAGGAAGAAAACATAAAGAAAGAAAGGATGGTTGGCCAACAGGACAAGTTGGAATATAACACCCTTGGTGTTAGGACACGTTTTGGACGGGTATGGATACCTATGGGTGGCGAGCTTAGAACCAAAATCTTGGATGAGGCTCATAAGTCTCGGTACTCTATCCATCCTGGTACCAATAAAATGTACCAAGATCTAAGGAAGGAATACTGGTGGCCTGGAATGAAGCATGAAGTGACAAAGTACGTAAGCAAGTGCTTGACTTGCTCACAAGTAAAGGCCGAACACCAGAAACCGTATGGAAAGATCCAACCACTTGATATACCGGAATGGAAGTAGGAACACATTACCATGGACTTCATAACCAAGCTACCTCGCACAGCTAAAGGTCATGATACCATTTAGGTAATTATGGACCGTTTAACGAAGAGTGCTCATTTTCTACCTATTCGTGAGACGTTCTCGTCGGAAAGGTTAGCGGAAGTATTTATTAACGAAGTAGTAGCGCGACATGGGATGCCTTTGATGATCGTATCTGACCGAGACACACGATTCACATCGAGGTTCTGGAAAAGATTTCACTAGGAGAGGGGCACGAGACTCAATGTTAGCACGGCATACCACTGCAAACGGATGGTCAGTCCGAAAGGACCATTCAGACATTGGAGGATATGTTTCGTGCTTGTATTATCGATTTCGGTGGTAGTTGGGACAGTCATCTGCCATTAGCCGAATTCTCCTACAACAATAGTCATCACACGACAATAGGCATGCCGCCTTACGAAATGTTTTATGGGAGAAGGTGCAGGACCCCGGTTTGTTGGGGTGAGATTGGACAAAAGGAATTAGGGAGTCTTGAAGTAGTAAGAGAAATGTCAGAAAGGTTTGATCGAATCAAAGCACGAATGAAGGCCGCACAAGATCGTCAAAAGTCCTATGCGGATAAACGACGAAGGCCTATTGAGTTTGATGTTGGGGATAGAGTAATGTTGAAAGTGTCACCCTGGAAGGGAATCATACGTTTCAGGAGGAGAGGAAAGTTAAGTTCGAGGTTTGTTGGACCATTCAGGATAGTGGCACAGGTTGGTGAAGTCGCTTATCGGTTAGAGTTGTCTGATGAGTTAAGTGGGATTTATCCTACCTTCCATGTATCACACTTGCGAAAGTGTTTGACGAATGAATCGGCTCACGTACGACTTACTGACATCGAGGTCGACAACAGCCATAACTACATCGAAGAACCCATGGCCATCTTAGACAGAAAGGAGAAGCGTTTGTGTAATAAGACTATTCAATTGGTTAAAGTACAATGGAAGCATCGAAGGGGATCGGAGGCCACTTGGGAAACAGATACGGAAATGAGGGAGTCGTACCCTCAACTATTTGACTCATGATAGGTTTCGCGGACGAAACCTATTGTAAGGGGGTAGACTTGTAACATCCCAAAAATAAAACGACAGTTATAATAACGGAATAAATGAACGAGGCATGTCGGGTCGGGTCGGATGGGCCGGCGGGCTGGAAGGGGAGCCTCCCCTATAAATAGCCAAGGTCACCACCCATTTCTCTTATTTGCAACTTCTAGAGAGAGAAACCATAGAGAGAGAAAGTTGTCGGATCGACCCGAGATTTGAGAAGTGTGTTGCTCTAGAGCTCGTGAGAAGAACCTCCGGATCAGAAACTCGATTCAGGTAACGATCGAGCCTAAATCTGAGTTTTTGTTCGTTTTTAGGTTTTTTGGGTTTTGGGTGAAAAGGTAACGTTTTCACGGATAAAACTGAAAGATAAACATAGATTTGAGTTCCTTAATGGAAAGCAAACGTTTTGAAGTAATCAAGTTCGGGATCTTGACGTGATCAGACCCGAAGGCGAAAAGTTAGGGTTTTTGCGAAGAAGCAGTTCGTGCGTACTTATCAAGTACGCATGAAGCTGATCCTGTGTACTTACCAAGTACGCAAGAAGAGAATCCTGCGTACTTATCATGTACGCATGAAGAGGGTCATGCGTACTTATCAAGTACGCATGAAGCAGGTACTGCATATTTATCAAGTACGCATGAAGCAAAGTATGCGCACTTATTAAGTACGTAAGAATAAGTTCGTGCGCACTTGCAAAGTGCGCAGGCATCAGACTGGTTAAGTAAAGTCAGTATGTTTAGAAGGTTAAACCGTTAGAGTCGGGATTGGGTCTGATGTGTATTTAACTAATCAATTCAGATCGGAAGTGACGTTGTTGGGCCTTTGTTTAGGACAAGCGAGACTAGCTTATAAGGTGAGTTCTAGAAGCCCTCTTTTAAAAGTTTTAACAATGTTTCTGGGCTGGTGTGCATACGTAACGATGTAACTATTTTATAAAACGATGTTTATGAATGTTGTATGTGACGTTTTATAAAATGATGTTTATGAATGATGTTTTGGAAGGAAAGGTTATGAAGGAAGTGTTTATGAAATATTTTGCCAAAAGAAGTTTATGAAGTGTTTATGAATGAATGAATGTTTTTAATAAAACGTACGAATGCTTTAACTGAATTTTTGAAGTAAAAGAAGCTAAGGTTTACGAAAGTCACAAACGAACGAATCTGCCAATATTCCTTAGGGAATGAAGGTTAAGGGTATGGGAAGTATGTTATGGGCCTTTACCTTTTAGGGGCCTTTACCTTTTAGGGGCCTCTGTGGCTGGCCAACTGTTGTACAACTAGGGCGATGACGGTCGCCAAGGGGATTATCGTGATCCTTGAAGTTTGGTACGATTTACCTTACGGGGTAGTCGTGCTTGAAGTTTGGTACTTGTGCCCTACGGGGCGCAGTGCTTGAAGTTTGGTACGTGTCATCCTTGTGATGCCGTGCTTGAAGTAGTGTTGAATAACCTAAGTATCGGGCCCTAGGAGTTCTTCACCCGAAGGACAGTACGGTGATTGATGGTCCTAGCGGTGGTGATCTTTAGGTTATTCAGCCAGTATGTGACGTTTGGATTTGACGGTTACGAGAAGGCGCATATTTGATATGTTTGTTGACTTATGTTTATGAAGTGTTATGTTTTGTTATTGCATTATTTTACGTACGCTTTTTATTAAATGAAGTGTGAAGTTATGTTTTTGGTAAATTATTTGAAGTTAAAGTTTTATGTTAAAACTAGAACTCACCAGCGTAGCTGACTTTTTAGTATGCACATTCTAGGAAGGTGATGCTGGGCGGCTTGATGAGTTACCCGGAAGACATGAAGACTGGCATCCCGTTATGATTAGATTATGTTATGTATATGTAATAGACTATGTTACTCTTCCGCATGATTGAACAATGTAATGGTTATGTTTTAATGAAGTGTTTTCCGCTGCGTTATTTTGATATTCAAGTTTAAGAACTGTTTGTAAATGAGTAAATCCAACAAGTGAGGCCTCCCAGGTTTGGGGTCTTACAATTGGTCAACATTAATCAAACATGGTCAAAGTTGGTCAAACCTCGGCCAACTTTGGTCAAACCTTTTCAAAACGTCAATATAACCTTTCAACGTTGAGTCATTTGGATGAATGTGGTTACATACACCATGTTTACTTTCATAGACCTTATAGCCTTACTATTAATGGGGCTCGGTTAGGTCGGTTATCCAGAGTTGCTAGATTTCTCTTGTTGCTTTCATTCTTCATTCACCGCATTACTAGGTGAGTTTTCTCGGCCCCATTTTACTTACTTTTCCATTTGGGGGAGATACATGCTAAACCATTTTCTTACTTAGTCGTATGCTGATTACTTTGATTTCGCTTTAACATATATAAGTCGATGCATTTCCCGCACATAAAGTCCTCTCATATTTGAACCGTTAATTATTACACAAAGCGAGGTGATTCATGAATAGTACTATTGGGTTTAACAACCCCCACCCGGGTTAGTCGCGCTAACTCTGGCTCGGAGTCAAACGGGTGCATAATTGACCTAATACATTGCGTGTTGGGCACGTAAGAGGCAAAATGCTTGTTTCTGCATTACTTCGTTGAGCTTCGGTTTCGGTGTTGCTTATATAGTTATTGTTTATTGTCTGATCATCAATCGAATCACTAGTATACATAAGTACTGTTACACTGTTTTCATTTATGTTTCTGTTACTTAAACCTGTGAACTCACCAACCCTGTGTTGACAATTTTAAGAATGTTTATCTCAGGTCACTAAGCATTCACGCATGGACTAGGATTGCATGTCTGGAGTCGCATTTCATGTTTTCATTTAGAAGCTAGGTTTATGGGAACCTAATTTGTTATGCTTATGTATTCTGCTACATTACTTATGCTTCCGCACTTTACTTTCCGCATTTTCAAACTCTATATTACTTAATTATTCTTGTATGATGTTTAAACAGAAAGTCTTTTCGAAAACCATTTAGAGGTCGTTCGAAATGACCGGGACTGATGATCCTTGACAGTCACAACCCGCGGGTAACCCGCTGTGAAATTTCAGGGTGTGACAAACTGGCTCTTCCTCACTAGACTCTTCTTCATCTTCAGATTCCTTTTAGCTAGACTCCTCTTCATCTTCAGATTCCTTTTCACTAGTCTCCTCTTCAAATTCATATTCTTCTATCAACCTATTCCCATAATACGGGTGACTAGCAAAGTCTGGCATGTTCGGGTCAAATACCAAAACTGGAGACATCGGTGAAACTGGTGAGAACTTTGGCTCACTATCAGACAAGATCAAGATGATGGAAGGCGAAAGAGGCATCTATGACATGAAATATTTATACGATATAAATAATTTGCCCATAAATGTAAGCACGTACGTATGTAACACATTTAAGGCACGTAAGGCACGTAGAGAAAGTATCCTAATACGGCTCAAATACTAACACTTACTTTTAATGTAAGATGCACGTGGTATGAAAACGCCTTTACCCCAAAACCCATTTTAAAAGTTATAGTCTAGATTTTTAATAAAAACATTTTCTAGCTCGCTATAACCACGGGCTCTGATACCAACTTTTGTCACACCCCGAAAACGACGATTCGCAGCGGAAACGAAACGCAAGCATGGTGGTTACATAAGTTGGAGCCCAATGATGATAAGTAAACACATTTAATTAAAACATCGAAAAGGTTCAACAAAAAGAAAGAGAAGTCTTACAATTATCCAAGTTTAAAAGCACTGTAATTTAAAACAAGAGTTTTTCATGATCCAACACATGAGGATCCAAAATAAAGTTTAAAGTCACAAACGAGTTCCGATGCAAGTGTTTGCTCAAAAGCCCGTTTTCATAATCACACGAGGACATCTAAGTACCTGAAAAAAATGCTTAAAAACATCAACATAAAGTTAAGCGTGTTTCACGAGTTTAACGATAACATAAACGAATTTAACGAACTATCAAGTAACTTGGACAGTACCTAGAGCTTATAATCAAATCGCGACACGAATACAACATGTCCCCACGAATCCTTTCAAAATATATTATCTCGTACGAAGGACCGATCAGAGCAACTGATTACGAGAGTGGTAGTCAGTCCCAAATAGATCTATCAACACACCTTGCGGCCTACACGGGACTAATGATTATAACGGTGGGGATATTCATGAACGAATACATGAATACATAACGAATGCCCTTGTTCAAGACCATCAAACGAACACATAAAGTAAGTCAAGTATTATGATAAAACGAATGAAAGAATGTTCTTCCCCCATAGTTTATAAAATATTAAATAGTTTAAAACGAGTGCTAGCAAAAATACGCCCACGAACGTTAACGGTCCCCTAAACACGAGAGATACATTACTAATTGAACCTCAAGTCTTACAAGAAAGTTGTTCACCCAACCTACTTAAACTTATAATATTTTTAAGAAAATATTTGCTTAAACGACTCGTTGGTGACTACGACACATGGTTATGTTTTTAACAAAAAACGGTGGATTTTTCATATGTAGACAATTTGGTGTTGTAACATCCATGATTTTTCGGCCACATTTTTTTTTATTTAATTAATTATTTATTTTATGCAATAATAACACTACCCTGTACTGGTCCCACATATTATGCCACATCAATTATTATTTTAACGTGTACAAATTTAAGGGTTTAACCTTACTTCAACAAACTATTTTTCCGTTACATATATATATATAACTCGTGTATGTATATTTATATAGACATATATATATATATATATATATATATATATATATATAAACTCTGTTATAATAAACAAGCAAATATAAAACTTATGAGTTTTAAGTATGCATCTACATCCTTTATGTATATATATATATATATATATATATATATATATGTACTTTAATTATAAATATATATATAAAATTATATATATACATTTGATAATATAAAATAAACCTTTATCACAATTTGTAATCCTATAAGAAATGAAGTTTATTTTCTTACATAAATAATTATAATAACAAATAAATTTCTTTTATAAATCTTATAACAACAATTTTTAATAAGTAATTAAAAAGGGGTTTAAAACCAATAAAAAAATATATAGGCTTGAACCCATTCAATAAGATTTGAACCCTCCATTTAGTAGTTTGAACCCCCTCTATTTGCATTTGAACCCTACATGATACCCTTGAACCCTCATTTATTGCAATTGAACTCTCCACAAGGAATTGAACCCCATTTCCTTGATATTGGACCCTTTTCCCCGTACGTTGACTCAGAAAAAGTCAACAGAGGCAATACAACCAAATTCGATCATGAATCCATCGAAGTTAAGGCTGTTAATGCTTGTTAATCATGCGAAACCATCAAGCGACCAAAACCTAGTGGTAGTCATGAACCAATTCAATCCTAATCAAGTGAATTAAACGCAAAGTTATTCCCGTAACCGTTCTCGGCCCATTCTAATCGATTTGTAGGTTACAGATGGAATTAGACCATAATGATGAACCTTAAACCTTCGCATATCTTCATTTGAGCTTTCTAAACTCTCAATCACACCTCAATCTCTCTCTGGAAACACGATTCGCAGCCGAGAGACGTCGGACCTGACCGCTAGTCGTCCTCGATCACTCCTCAACCATTTCAGGTATTACAACCATCAATCAACTCGTTTCATCGCCCTGAACAAAAGCCCTATGTTTTCTTTATCGATCAATGCATTATCGCGACCAATTTGGGGCTAAGGTTTGGTTGCGTGAGTTGGGGAGTTCTGGGCTACTCGTTAAGTAATAAGCAATCCCACAATTAACATGGCTTCGTGCCAAGTCCAATGGTTATGTCCACACTCTTATCTTCGGAGGGGACCCAGGTTCGAGCCGGGCTACCCCCCCTTTTTTTTCTTTTTGCTGTTTTACAGCCTTTTTACTATTATTATTACATAAATTAATGTTAAAAATTCTGGATTAATTCTTATAAATCTAATAAACATATTTAATAACTTTTATAAAAACTGAAAATATAAAATAATATTTTATTTATTTTATTTTAAAAACATATTATAAACATTTTAAATTCCTAAATAAACAATATAAATGGTTTATTTAGACAAATCTAATTTTGTTGTTTTAATTATAAAATAGTAATATTAATAAAAAAATTATAATTAATTGTTTAAACATTATTAATTAATTTTAATATTGTAAATAATTATTTTGCCATAGAATGATTATTTAAAACATTTTAAAGCTTATAGGAACACTTAAATAAGTATTTTATATTAATGATTATACAAATTTGATTAGTTTCATTTCAAGCTTATACTTATTTAATATTTCTTTTATAAATCCTTTAAGTAAAAGAAAATTGCTTAAATGATTAAATAATTATTTTAAGTACATAAAACAATTATTTAAAAATTTCTCGTTCCAAAATTTATGTATTAATTATTTTTAGAATAATTATTTAAATAAATTTAAACGTATCATTATTATGGAATACTAAATAATTAATTAGAAATCCTAATTAATTCTAATTAATTTTACTTTATCATTAAATACTTGTGATAGACACATATATTTTCTTACAAACTTGTACAATTTCCTTAATCAGTCCCAAACCCTAAGAATCCCTAGAACCACCAATAAACTTGGAAATTTCTTACTTTCGCTTCCATTAGGCATACATTCAGTCTAGAATACAATTACCTGTGTAGGTTAATTGTGAGGAATCCTCACGAAGCCTATCTTTCATTTGCAAATCATACAACCTACTTGTTTCAGTACATGTGAGTTTACATAGCCCCTTTTTTCTTTTAATACTTTTGGGGGTGAAACATGTCTACAACTATATTTCATACACAATTCAATACCTTTGTTCTTATGATAAGGTCTTTATGCTTTATGTCTTAAACTGCTTGGTGACCATTACGTGTGTTCCTGTTAGTACAATCATTAACTTGTGTAGCAAGCCTAAGGTAGTATCTAACATGATCATTTATACGTGAATCCGATTAATTACTTAACACGAACCTTGGCGGGTTAGTGTATACATCTTACTACTTTTCATAACACAATCAGTTGGATTGTGTATACATTTTTCCATTTACAGGCTTGATTGTACGCTTTGAAACCTTGTATGTTTTCACATTTATGCTTTAGACACGCTTTGAACATATTGAATTGTAAACTAAACTTAACTTGTTTGGTGTCAAAACCTATGTTTCTCACCAACTACTTGTAGTTGACATTTACTTACATGTTTCAGCTGCACCCGGTTGAGGACTATGCTTGAACACTTAGGACTACGGACCTAGTTAAAAACTAGTTAAAGATTTATTTATTGTTATGTTTCATTTGAACAATATGTTTATATTTTCCTTGTAACGAACACTTAATACGTTGATTAAATATTGTAACACATTTAATAGTTGATCATGTGCTGTTGAACAACCGCGTCAGCCCCGACGTATAATTCGTCGCCGGCCGGGGTGTGACAGGTGTTAATACTTATCAACAATCAAAATGAAAGTATGGAACTAGTAACACATATATATACTCGTACATATGCTTATAAGTCCAAAATTCCAAATTTCTAACAAATGAGTTCATATAACCTCATATATCTTCAAAATATACTTAATAAAATATATTTCATCAAACAAAACAATCTTTCATTATTTTGACATAAAGTACCTAAACATGACAATTTCTAGTACATACGTGACAACCGAAACGTCAAACGACAAGTACAAATACATATTTCATAACATGAACTCATTATATACCTTAAGAGCTGTATTTTAATCATAAAATATACTCAAACTTACTGCTCAAAATCAGATTTACAAAACATACATTTTTCATGTCGAAAACTACCGTTTTGATCGACTAGTTTAGCGTAAAACCTAACGAAATGCATCCAAAAACCAAGGATCATACGTATTACTAAAAATCTATGTTTTAGACATAAAATATCATCATAATATAGCCATGATTCCAGATTTACAAAATCTATCTATTTTTATACAAAAATCTAACTTTTAGCAACATAAGCATATCCAATACTTAGCCAATCATCACAACATCATTTATACTTTTAGAGCTGGTTATTAATAGTATAATACATCATATTTAACACCTTATTTCCATATTTCAATCCATCTCAATAATCATGTCAAAACCCTAGTTTAAATCATTCTTTTGGACAAAAATCTTTAGCAATAAACACCCAAATCATCAATTCAATGATCCATACATAAACTAACATGTTTTTATGCAATAATATATCATTATGTACTATTTGAAACAAAACATTAGATTGCATGTAAAGATCAAGCCCTAATTCACCAGTTTTTTGTAAGATATGAACATATAAACATACATGCATATACACGACATACATACATACAAATAAATACATGAAAATCTTCAATAAAAACCCATTATTTGTTGATTTTAATAGTTCATAAAAATCCTTTTATTAAAGGTGAACAATACTTGCAAAAATCAAAGCTTTCTTTAAGAAAAATAAGAAAGAGATGGAGATTTATACCTCTTGACTAAATCAAGGGAGATACTTAGAGAAATTAGAAGATGATGGATGGTTTTCTTGAGTACTTGCTTCACCACACTTGATTCTTCAAGTAAAAAGCTCAAGAACAACTACACTTTGCAAGAAACACAATGTAGGGATACTTAGAGAAAGATTTGTGATGGTGTGGGATTTTAATGGAGTTTGATGGGTAAATATAGGGGGTGGGGGTGGGTTCACGGCAAAGAGAGGGAGAGACGAGAGACAAGAGATTTGACATGCTCCTCTAAAATCTCATACAAGTAAATTATCACAATTTGAAGTGTGGAGTTGGGTTAAGTGTGTAAGTAATCAACATGAATGTGTTGGGATGATGATGATGCTATGGTGGGACCCACTTGGGCTGCAACTTTCAAGAGGGGGAGAGAGAGAGAGAGAGAGAGAGAGAGTGTGTGTGTGTGTGCATCTATTTATTTTTATAAAAACTACACACATGTGGGTGATATTTTATAAAAACCGCAACATTTTTATAAAATTCTACCACTTTAAACATGGTTTTTCATCAAAATAAAAATATATAAAATATCCACTAATTATATACAATCATAATTAGTAAAAATAATAATTTATGCTAAATAATGTTATTTTACGATTCCGGTACGTCAAAAGACTAAAATGCCGGGTATAACGAAAATCACCGAACGTGATATTTAACAAGTAGAACATAATTTTCATATATAATCCACTAATATAAGTGTGTCTAAATAATTTTGGCAAAAACAGATATTTTTAAATTAACCGGGTCATCACCAATGCTAAATAAAGACATTTTAGCGATACGTGGTACCGTAAATTCCAGAATTTCACGAAATGACATTCTATGCATATGAAGGGCTTTGTTAGACTTTAAAATGACTTAATTAACTGAAATTAAGTTTAATGACGCAATAAATAAAATAGTAACACGTTCTAAGGTCGTACGGTAAATAACCTGAAAATTGTCGGATGTCACAATATCATCCATTCATCACATTCTAGCAATAAAAACCTATGATTTTATGCATATACATTAGCCTTAACATGCATATAAATACATATATCATCACATAAAATAACACTTGGGTGATAGTGTTCTTTATAAATCCTTAATTCCATTCATGTGTTTGTGAAGTTATATGATTATGTGTGACTTACCTAGCAAGACCGAGGTAGTGTCCTATGATTCAAGAAAACATACGAACGATTATCATCAACATATAAACGTGAAAGGTGTTATCTAAAAGTATATATATATATATATATACATATATATATATATAATCGTTTTGTGTAAATTCATGCATTCATACAAGTCCATTACCTCACATGAGTATGTATATACCTAAATATAAGTATATTAATATCATAATCATGCATCATTTGGCCTAAAATGAAAGAACGTGGAACATTAGTAAAACCCAGTAAAATATCATTAACACCCGGAACTAATAATATTTATTCTAGAAACTTATATATTAAAATGAACACAAACATAGGTATTTTGGATCAATATGCCCAAGGATTAACATATAATAATGTTGCTATTGATATGTGATCTCAAAGGGTCACACACTAAAACGTTAGTAACCCTATCAAGACAAATTCATATATATTGTTAATGTAACAACTATACGAACATGTATACATTTTAATTCATATTTATATACATATATGTATTTGAATTAAACCTTTTATATACGTTAATTATGTCGAAGTAAATAATCTAGTTTTGGTAATACTTTGAACATTACCATATATGTATATTTAAGAGTATGGATGTAATATGTGTATATATATATATGTGTGTATACTTAAAATAAAATACATGAAACTAGAAAGTTATATGTAAACCAAACTGGTAACTACATCTTGCAAGTCCACATCTAGTGTCATAATTACTTGAAGTCTTGCACCATACCATCCTTTCCATCCAAGGTATGGGCCGAAAGCAACAAGACCATGAGGAAGTATGGTCTTTTGCTTCAAGTATGAGGTTTACATTATTAGGATGTAGAACTACACTAGAACTTAGACTTTGATCTCCCTTTTCGTCTTGTTTTTCTGCCGAGAATTTGAGTAGAATTCTGCCCAGATTTGTGTTATAAAACAAGTGTTGGAGATCTAGTTTAAAGGTGTTGAAAAACATACAAACTTACACAAGTGTTGGTGTTAGTTTGTTACTTGTTCTTGGTGTGTTCTTGAAGGTTTATTCCACATAAAATCACAGTTTTCAAGAGTGTTTCAAGAAGGTGTTCTTGGAGGTTATTTAACATATTGAAGGAGGGTTATAAAAGCTAGCACTATCTTGAAGATCTTTGCTTGGTGTGGATTATACTTTGGAGGGAATCTACTTTGGTTTCTTCATTCATATCAATCAAGCATTCTAATCTTCACATCAAGGTCGACATTCTTTAAACCCCCTATGGTTATATTTTATTTTGTTTTAGTTTCATCATCTTGCAATTGGATCCTTGGTGGGAATCTATAAAATGTTTTAAAAGAACATGTGTAATAATGTTTCCGTTGCTAAAAGTTTTTAAACCCTACACATGTACGATCCCCTACAGTGCTATCAGAGCCACTTTTGCTAGTTTTGAAACTATTATCTTTTGACAAAAATCGGTTTGGTTCGTTTTAAAAACCGATCTACTACTTGTATGTATTTTTCACTTTAAGAAAAATAGATACAAGTTATTTTTACAACTATATTTTCTTGTTTATGTTTATACACTTATTCATCACCATACACATGCACATGTGGTAGTGAATGGATTGTTGCAAAATTGTCAAGATATATATTTATATATTTTGTGTTGTGACATAACCAAGCCAAGACCCGTGTGATGATATTTGTTGTTAAAATTATATTTGTATAATTATATTCATTTTGGCATGTAATAGGACTCGTGTTAGTCATTTGTTAAACATGACATGTAATAGGGTACATGTTAGTTAAAATCTTTGTATTTTTAATTTTAAAATTCAAAGAAGTCAAAGTTGGTGAAAAATATGAACAACAACAAAAATGGAGCCTTGAAGATCAAGAGGTGTCTTGGAGATCTAGAAGATGTCTTGGATCCAGTGGGATCTAAAATTGAAGATTTTGTGAAACTCAAAACCACATAAACAAATAAGTTATTAAAATGGGGATTTTAAAACATAAGGATACAAAGTATTAACAAGTTTAAAAATAGAGATTTTTGAGAACATGTAAATATTACTAAAATCAATTTTTAGTATAAATGTTGGGTTCGAGTTTAAAAAAAATAAATAAACAAGACATTTGGCTTTTTATTAATTCAAACTCGATTCAAAATGACTCAAAATATAAGAGTTTTACTAAAGGCTAAAATTGGTTTTAGGAAGCGCGTCAAGATAAACCGATGTACGATAAATATCTAGGATATTAAAACCGGATGCGTCACAAATCATTAAAATGGGGATTTTAATAAAACTAAAACCAATGAAAATTTGTTTCTTGGAATACAAAAAGTTTCATGCATGAGGAACTTGATAAAATGTTTTGACCATTTCAAATAAATTTGACTTTTCAAAACATATATGTACCCTTAAAAACTTAAGTCCATGTCATCCTGTTTAAGGACACTTGCGCATTATGTGGATGTCCCTCTGGTCTGTGATCAACCAACCACTTGGATGACATATAATGAGGTAAGGTGGCGTCTCGTGATTCCTAATACAGTCTTAGGCCGACCGTTACAGTATGAGAATGGGACGACTTAAAACTTGAACCCGGAGTCAGCAATCAACCTTCTGAGGAATAGTTGGCATAGACGGGATTAAACATGCACACTTGAAAATAGTTTGTCTAAACGATCCCATATTATCTAAGAGTTGCATGGAGATGTAATTGGTTAACGTAACCTACCAATCAACTTAATTTTTCGTAAGCAGCGATCAACCACTTGCGTGAGGTTAAGGGTGATGTGGATCTTAGTCTTTAATGAAATTAAGGTTTTATAATTAAACCAAATGGTAATTAATTTATTAAAGGATTAAATACCGAAAGTACTAATATTTAGACTTTATTTACATTTTGTAGTTATCTAACTCTACATTAAACGTAAATCATCCATTACGATCTATCCTTTTAAGGTTAAATTTAATGTTAGAAATTTCCTCATCTGGTATCGTAATCTAAGAATAGTTCTTGAACATGAGAAGGAAACTATATGTTCTTGATGATCCCATTCCTTTAAAGATATATTGCATGACTCCATTAAACAATCATAATCTTCTAGAAAATCTTAATGATTCAATTGAAGTATCAGTTTTGATGTTGGATTCTAAGGAATCACATCTACGATAGAAACTTCCTTTCTTAGAAGCCTATGACATATCATTGTCATTAAAATGGAGATTTCGTCATTTCGTTCATCAAGAAAGTCTTGAAACCAAACGGTTATACTATATATGCAAAATAATTGAAGGATCATCCATTAAACTTCATCTTGAGAAGATGGAAAGTCTATTACATAGACTTGATAGCCTGAATATTCCGTTAATAATGACTTAGATGAATGTGTCATTCTAAACTCATTACCTAAACCCTTTGAATAGTTCATCTCGAACTACAATGAGGATGAAACGGACATGTCAAAGTCTGATCTATATAATTCCCTAGTGAATTTTGAGAAGAGTTCTTCAAATTAGACATCATGAGACTATTAAATGGAGAAAATCAAGATAGGAAATTACCAAGGCAAGGACATGACTGAATTGTCACAGATCGTCCGAATCCCAAGCAAAGAAAGCAAAAAATGACATTTAGAACCATTATGGTAAAGTTAGTCATTGGAGGTAAGATTGCTCATATTATTTGAATGAGCTACAACGAAGGAAGAAAATTGGTGTGACCAATGCTTCAGGTATCTATACTATAGAACTATTTACTTTTCCTCTGACAGAAGTATGTGATACTACATATAACGATCAACATTTATTGAAATGTACAAGGTCCGAGAATAAGTACGAAACTGATTTCAAGTATTAGAATGTAACATCCCAAAAATAAAAAGACGAGTTATAATAATGGGTAAACACGAGACGAAAAGAATAAACGAACGCAGCGTGACGGGCCGGGCCGGATGGGCCGGTGAACTCGAGGATGGCGCATAAGGGGGAGGAGTCTCCCTATATATAGCCTAAACCCTCATCATTCTCTCATTTACACATTTTATAGAGAGAAATCGTAGAGAGAGAAAGTGCAAGGATCGACCCGAGGAGCTAGCATCGTGTTCCTCTACTGTTCGCGAGGGGATTCTCTGATTCAGAATCTCGAAACAGGTAACAACCCATTCCAAATATGAGTTTTTGGTTTATGTGGGTTTTCGGGTATTTTCGTGAAAAAAGTTGAGTTTTTGTGAACCAAACGGGAAAAGGGTTATAGATCTGTAAATAGGAATGAAAACTACAAGTTTTGAACGTAAAAATTCGGTAACTTGAACGTAATCAGATCTGGCCGCCATTTTCATGCAACTTAGGGTTCTTGGGGAGGAAGACTGCCCGACTGGCGAACCTATCAAGTTCGCCTTGCAAAGATTAGGGCGAACTTATCAAGTTCACTTGACAAGTTCGCCTGGGGCATAAAGGTAAGCGAACTTATGGCAGCGAACTTAGTGGCTTCGCTGGGTGGAAACCAGCGAACTTAGGGGGCGAACTTGCTAAGTTCGCTGGGCATGGATCAGGCGAATTTAGCCTATGTTCGATCAGGCGAATTTAGCCTATGTTCGCCTGTATGTTCACTAGGTTGGTAAGAGGCGAACTTAGCCTTAAATTCGCTTAAAACATATTGATTAAATCGTTATAGTCGGGATTTGGTCTGTTGTGTATTTAACTAATCAATTCAGATCGAGAGTGACGTTGTTGGACCTTTGTTTAGGACATCGAGACTAGCTTACCAGGTGAGTTCTAGAAGCCCTTCTTTTAATGCTTTAAATTATATTTTGGGCTGGTGTGCATACTTACAAAATGATGTTTACAAAATGATGTTTACGAAACGATGTTTACGAAATGAGGTTTACGAAACGATGTTTACGAAACAATGCTTACGAAATGATGTTTACGAGATGAAGTTTATGAAATGTTTTGCCAAATGAAGTTTATGAAAGGTTTATGAATGAAATGATGTTTTGTTTAATAAAACGTACAAATGCTTTAACTAAAATGAGGTAAAGGTTTTATGAAAGTTACGAATGAACGAATCTGCTACGAGTTCCTACGGGAGCTAGGGTATGTATGTATGTATTGGACTTACCCTTACGGGGGCCTTTGTGGCTGGCTAACGGTTGTACAATTGGTTGATGATGATGGGGTGACGATGGTCACCCATGGGATTTCTGGGATCCCCAATGGAAGGCACTATTCCTTACGGGGAAATGGTGTCTAAGGTACGGGTTGGTGTTGAATGGCTTTTGGGTATCGGGCCCTAGGATTTCTTCACCTGAAGGATAGTACGATGTTGATGGGCCTAGTGGTGGTGTGCCTCAGGGTTTCTCAGCCAACCGATGATGTGGAATTGACGGTTACGAGAAGGAAAAGATTCGGTTCATGTTGACTTATGTTATGATGCTATGTTACGATGTGTTTGATGATGTTAAGTTATTGCATGTTTTACATACGCTTTTGCTAAATAAATGTATGTTATGTTTTTGGAAAATGTTTATGTTAAGGTTTTATGAAATGCTAGAACTCACCAGCGTAGCTGACTTTTTAGTATGCACATTCAGGTTAAGGTAGGTTATAAGGATGGACCTGATACTTGGCTAGTGATGAAGAGTTACTCGGCTGATCATGAAGACTGGCATACCGTTATGATGTTTTTATGTTTTAGACAATGTTCACGCTTTCGCATGTTTAACAATGTTAACGTTATGTTTGAATGAAATTTTCCGCTGCGTTATTTGATATTCAAGTTTAAGAACTGTTTCTGAATGAGTAAATCCAACAAGTGAGGCCTCCTAGGTTTGGGGCCTTACATGGACTTATGCATTTGCAACGGAAGCAAAGAGTTGCTGATTATAGTCAAATGTATTTTGTAACAACATGAACAAAGTTGTTTATTTCAGTTTCGTTTAAAAATAATTGGATATTTGAATATGAATGTTCTGTTTTGAGAATTACCTTTTTAACAAATTTCCTATTCTGAATACTTTGTATTTAAATAGTTCTATATATATCATAATAGTCTAAGTATGACTTGGATTAGACTAATCTCCATTATTGTTATAATGATTAAATAAGAAACGCGGTACCAAATTCGAAGTGGACCGGATTTGGAATTGACTTATAGCCAATTATATATATGTGCGTATATCATTTGAATCATAAAATAACATGATATGTATATATATTAAGGTAAAAGATCGCATGATATAATACAAGCAGTAGTACTTGTGGAGGATTATATCGAGTTATAGAGAAAGTCATAATTCATTACCTAAAACTAATGTAATATTTAGAAAGGATTCAATACTTATTACATATGTATGAATAAAGTACTTGTAGAAGTTCAAGGTTTTTAATAGGAAGCCTCCTTCTTGTAACCCATAGGAATTAATGAAAGAAATTCGATTTCTCAAAGATACAAACATCCTAGGGAATATTTATTATCATCTAAATTTGTAATGTAAAATTTAGTAACACCATGCAACTACCAAAAGCAAGAATATGATATCATAAATTGTTATGAGAGTCATTTCATCAAGTGATCTAGTATTATAAAGCTAACATAAGATGTAAGACTTTATGTAAATTAGAAACTAGATTAAAATACATTTCTAGAAAGTCTACTTACAAGATTAATTTTACAATCCCAGGAATTGTTGGTTTTAGTGGGAGCCTTGTAAAGCTAGAATAAGATTCGAAGTCCTTGAAATGCAAGAACATTAGCTGACTTTTGGAAAGTGTATCTAAAAGGTTATTTCTACAATCCTATGAATTATATTCATAAGCTTGTTGAAACAAGTGGGAGCTATGCAGAACTCCAATAAGATTTGAGGACATTAAAATCCAAGGATTTTGGTTAACACTAATAAATAACAAAGAGTTGTTATACTTTAGTAAAAGTTTTTTTATTATACTTAACAAAAGTTGTTATACCAAAACAAATAGTTGTTTTATCATAACAAAGAGTTGTTAAAATAATTAATGAAACATATAATGTTCATAAGTATGGTAAATTAAACGGTCCACCACTTGTGGTGTAAAATTTAATAGACTTGGTGGTCTACAATGACCTACCCAACTACCATTATGCATATATCAAATTGTTCCTTTGTTGCATATTTATATGAACAAATTGAGATTCACTGCTACTTCAGATGATAATCTAAGTATAAGGCTTAATTGATCATCAATCCTTATGATTAGATTCAATTATGAGGAAGTGGACTTTAGAAGTAAAGACTGAAATAAGATTTTGAAAGGCACTCATTTTTACACGTAGCTTAGAATATTTTTTATGGTGTATTCCATTAAGTTATTCCATTATGGAGATGTACAAAAATGTTAATTATGACATTATTTTGAATAACTATCATGATGAATGTGAATAAGGCACCTCTTCCATAACGAGGACATTTACATGGTGCAACCTTGTAATATTCACATATAAGTGCAAGTTCATAAATCTAATTATGATTGAAGCAAGTTAATCTCTTAACAACAAACATCTCAGTTTTGACATAATCAAAATATTTTGTGACATGCCAAACCAAAGATGATATAAGATGTTTCAGTAAAACTAGTATGTGCATGGTGTGAAATATATATATATATATATATATATAATCTTGCTTACAAAAGAACTTATGATCATTTTAAACTTAATTCTAAAACTAGAAGGTCTATAAATTCTAGTTCGGAATACGTACCATGATAATGATCAAAAGTTCATTCATGCTTGGAATAATGATCTAGTACATAGGTTTATATGCCTAAAGACTTATATTCTCCAAAAGGCACATTGACATGATCTAGAATGAGTTCAAGATACAATCATTGTGGGGAAAAATCTTGTATATGTCAATAAAGGATATTGAGTAAGGTACGCTCAATCTAAGTGTTGGATTAGATAATCCATTTCCACTTGGATTAACAAACGGGATCATCATAATATCAAAGAGGACATTAATTTGATAATCTTGTATGCTGGAGAACATGACAAGCAGAATACCATAAAACCTCAATAGAAGTATTACTGAAGTAATTAGGAATATTTCTCAGTGACCATAATGTTTTAGAAAGACGTAAGTGCAAGAGTTTGCACATGTAAGAATTCCAATATATCAATTTTGAAAATACTATTCCCAAATAGTAATTGGATTGCAAGGATATATGTGGAAGATTTTACACACATATGATATGTTGGAATAATCACTGAGAATCGCATTTGGTTTTACAATCCAGTTGTAAATAAGTTACTCGACGATTTTAAAATTTAGCAACTAATTAACTATCATTGGAGAATGAATGTGTTTTGGGTTGGAAGTTGCTCCAAAGGAAAGGCACATAACATAACTTTTGAAATAATTATTGAAGATTGTATTTGGTATCACAATCATTTGTAAACCAAATTCCAAGACTTCAAAAGTGTTTCAAAGGATCGATTGATTAACGATTATTCATTAGAGAATGATAGTGCTTTAGATTGAAAGATATTCCAATGGTAAAGCACATAATATGGTTGTCTAACCACAATAAAGTCTAAAACTAAATCTAAGATTTGCTTCAAACTGAAGGTAGTAATGAGGTGATTATCATACATGATGCATACAAGATATGATTAATGAATTAGTATTTGGGTATTTCGAACACAAGTAACAATATTCAGTAATATACATTATGTTCTATATTAGCATGTTTAAATCCATGAATAACTAAGTTATTCTAAATTGTCCATAGTTGATCAAATTATGGGAATAATCTTGAATTAAGAATATTGTGAATTGGGTTGATTAACATTCATAAGACTGAATATATAAGGAGTTATGACCAAATTCACAGACATTTATTAGGGAATAAATATTGGACGTGACCCGCTTCAAAATTACTCCATGGATCTCTGTCATGAGTAAGTTTTGAAATTAATGGTATTGTCACTGTATCCTCTGACTTGAGATGCATATTAGGGACTCGATTATACCGAGGTTGTGCTTTGACGTAGTTTAACGCTACTCTTTAACCAGGTAGTTATAATGGCTGCGATTGGGTACAATGCGAAGTATAGTGAGAGGCGTATGTAGTCAAGATGGGATATGTTCCCTTATTCTAATAAGTGGTTGACATCTTGGGCCCCACGATGATTCAAACTGATCCAAATGCATGGCCATGCTCAAACCTAGTTTGTTATATCACTTTGAATCGGCATCGAGAAAACAAAGTCGTTGAACATTATAGGAGATTGACTATAATCCATGTCTCATGTTCAACTAAGATGTCTATTAGAGAAAGGATGGATGACAACTTACCTTAAATCATTAGTTTAAAGCAATTATATCTAAAAGCGACTGCTTATAGTGAATGACATAAGTCACATATTATTAGGGGCAGTGGGGCGTTGCTAGACGTACTACACTGTCTACACCATTAAATGTTGAATCTTATGCAAGTGGGAGATTGTTGGATCAATATGCTCAAGGATTAACATATAATAATGTTGCTATTGATATGTGATCCCAAAGGGTCACACACTAAGCAAATTATCAAGAATACGTTTAAACGTTAGTAACCTTATCAAGACAAATTCATATATATTGTTAATGTAACAACTATATGAACATGTATATATTTTAATTCATATTTATATACATATATGTATTTGAATTAAACCTTTTATATACGTTAATTATGTGGAAGTAAATAATCTAGTTTTGGTAATACTTTGAACATTACCATATATGTATATTTAAGAGTATGGATGTAATATGTGTGTATATATATATATATGTCTATACTTAAAATAAAATACATGAAACTAGAAAATTGTATGTAAACCAAACTAGTAACTACATCTTGCAAGTCCACATCTAGTGTCATAATTACTTGAAGTCTTGCACCATACCACCCTTCCCATCCAAGGTATGGGCCAAAAGCAACAAGACCATGAGGAAGTATGGTCTTTTGCTTCAAGTACGAGGTTTATATTATTAGGTATGGTGCATGAAAGTATGGGCATTAAAGTAGATTCAATTTGTAGTATAAAAGGATATAGAACTACACTAGAACTTAGACTTTGATATCCCTTTTCTTCTTGTTTTTCTACCTAGAATTTGAGCAGAATTCTGCCCAGATTTGTGTTGTAAAACAAGTGTTAGAGATCTAGTTTAAAGGTGTTGAACAACATACAAACTGACACAAGTGTCGGTGTTAGTTTGTTACTTGTTCTTGGTGTGTTCTTGAAGGTTTATTCCACATAAAATCACTGTTTTCAAGAGTGTTTCAAGAAGGTGTTCTTGGAGGTTATTTAACATCTTGAAGGAGGGTTATAAAGGCTAGCACCATCTTGAAGATCTTTGCCTGGTGTGGATTATACTTTGGAGGGAATCTACTTTGCTTTATTCATTCATATCAATCAAGCATTCTAATCTTCACATCAAGGTGTAAGGCCCCAAACCCGGTAGGCCTCACTTGTTGGATTTACTCATTCACAAACTGTACTTAAACTTGAATATCAAATAACGAAGCGAAAAATTTCATTCAAACATAACGTTAACATTGTTAAACATGCGGAAGCGTAAACATTGTCTAAAACTTAAAAAAAAATATCATAACTAAAACATAACGGGATGCCAGTCTTCATGATCTGCCGGGTAACTCTTCATCACTAGCCAAGCATCACCGTCCATCCTCATAACTCGCCTTAACATGAATGTGCATACTAAAAAGTCAACTGCGCTGGTGAGTTCTAGCATTTCATAAACCTTAACATAAACATTTTCCAAAAACATAACATACATTTATTTAACAAAAGCGTACGTAAAACATGCAATAACTTAACATCATCATAACATCGTAACATAGCATCATAACATAAGTCAACATGAACCGAATATGCGCCTTCTCGTAACCGTCAATTCCACATCATCGGTTGGTTGAGAAACCCTGAGGCACACCACCACTAGGCCCATCAACACCGTACTGTCCTTCGGGTGAAGAAATACTAGGGCCCGATAACCCAAATCCATTCAACACCAAGCCGTACCTTAGACACTATTTCCCTGCAAGGAATAGTGCCTTCCATCGGGGATCCAGGAAATCCCATGGGTGACCGTCGTCACTCCATCATCATCAACCAGTTGTACAACCGTTAGCCAGCCATAAAGGCCCCCGTAAGGGTGAGGCCAATACATACATACATTCCTTAGCTCCCGTAGGAACTCGTGGAAGATTCGTTCATTCGTGACTTTCATAAAACCCTTACCTCATCTCAGTTAAAGCATTCGTACGTTTTATTAAACAAAACATCATTTCATTCGTAAACTTCATTTGGCAAAACATTTCATAAACATCATCTTTCATAAAAATCGTTTTGTAAAACATCGTTTCTTAAACATCATTTCATAAACATCGTTTCGTAAAACATCATTTCGTATGTATGCACACCAGCCCAAAAACATTAATTAAAGCATTTAAAGAAGGGCTTCTAGAACTCACCTAGTAAGCTAGTCTCGGTTGTCCTATACAAAGGTCCAACAACGTCACTCTCGATCTGAATTGATTAGTTAAATACACATCAGACCAAATCCCGACTCACACGGTTTACTCATTCTGTTTTAGGCGAACTTAAGGCTAAGTTCGCCTATTACCAACCTAGCGAACATACAGGCGAACATAGGCTAAATTTGCCTGATCTATGCCCAGCGAACTTAGCAAGTTCGCCCCCTAATTTCGATGGTTTCAACCCAGCGAAGCACTAAGTTCGCTGCCATAAGTTCGCTTACCTTTATGCCCCATGCTAACTTGTCAAGCGAACTTGATAAGTTTGCCCCAATCCTGCAGTCTTCCTCCCCAAGAACTCTAAGTTGCATGCAAATGGCGGCCAGATCTGATTACGTTCAAGTTACCGACTTTTTACGTTCAAAACTTGTAGTTTTCATTCCTATTTACAAATCTATAACCCTTTTCCCATTTGGTTCACAAAAACTCAACCTTTTTCATGAAAATACCCAAAAACCCACATAAACCAAAAACTCAGATTTGGAATAGGTTGTTACATGTTTCGAGATTTTGAATCGGATAATCCCCTCGCGAACAGTAGAGGAACACGATACTAGATCCTCGGGTCGATCCTTGCACTTTCTCTCTCTAGAATGTGTAAATGAGAAAATGAGGAGGGTTTAGGCTATATATAGGGAGACTCCTCCCCCTTATGCGCCATCCTCGAGTCCACCGTCCCATCCAGCCCGGCCCGTCACGTTGCGTTCGTTTATTCTTTTCGTCTCGTGTTTACCCATTATTATAACTTGTCATTTTATTTTTGGGATGTTACAAGTCTACCCCCTTACAATAGGTTTCGTCCCCGAAACCTATTATAAGCCAAATAGTTGAGAGTGCGACTCCCTCATTTCCTCTTCTGTTTCCCAAGTAGCTTCGAATCCCTTTCGGTGCTTCCATTGAACTTTAACCAATTGGATAACTTTATAACGTAAACGTTTCTCCTTCCTGTCTAGGATGGCCATGGGTTCTTCGATGTAATTAAGGCTGTTGTCGACCTCGATGTTAGTAAGTGGTACGTGAACTAATTCATCCGCCAAACACTTTCGCAAGTATGACACATGGAAGGTAGGATGAATCCCACTTAACTCATCAGGCAACTCCAACTGATAAGCAACTTCACCAACCAGTGCGATTATCCTGAATGGTCCAACAAACCTCGGACTTAACTTTCCTCTCTTTCCGAATCGTATGATTCTCTTCCAATGCGACACTTTCAACATTACTCTGTCCCCAACATCAAACTCAATAGGCCTTCGTCATTTATCCGCATACGATTTCTAACGATCTTGTGCGGCTTTCATTAGTGCTTTGATTTGATCAAACATTTTCAACGTTTCTCGTATGACTTCAAGGCTTCCTAATTCCTTTTGTTCAATCTCACCCCAACAAAACGGAGTCCTGCACCTTCTCCCATACAACATTTCGTAAGGCGTCATGCCTATCATCGTGTGATGACTGTTGTTGTAGGAGAATTCGGCTAACGGCAGATGACTGTCCCAACTGTCGCCAAAATCGATAATACAAGCACGAAGCATATCCTCCAACGTCAGAATGGTCCTTTCGGACTGACCATCCATTTGTGGGTGGTATGCCATACTAATATTGAGTCTCGTGCCCATCGCCTCGTGAAATATTGTCCAGAACCTCGATGTGAATCGTGTGTCCCGGTTAGATACGATCGTTAAAGGCATCCCATGCCGTGCTACTACTTCGTTAATAAATACATTCCCTAACCTTTCTGACGAGAAAGTCTCGCGAATAGGTTGGAAATGAGCACTCTTCGTTAAACGGTCCACAATTACCCAAATGGTGTCATGACCTTTAGCTGTGCGAGGTAGCTTGGTTTTGAAGTCCATGGTAATGTGTTCCCACTTCCATTCCGGTATCTCAAGTGTTTGAATCTTCCCATATGGTTTCTGGTGTTCGGCCTTCACTTGTGAGCAAGTCAAGCACTTGCTTACGTATTTCGTCACCTCATATTTCATTCTAGGCTACCAATATTCTTTCCTCAAATCTTGGTACATTTTGTTGGTACCGGGATGGATAGAGTACCGAGACTTATGAGCCTCATCAAAAATTTTGGTTCTAAGCTCGCCACCCATAGGTATCTATACCCGTCCAAAATGTGTCCTAACCCCAAGGGTGTTGTATTTCAACTTGTCCTGTTGGCCAACCATCCTTTCTTTCTTTATGTTTTCCTCTTTCAGTACCTTATCTTGAGCCTTTTCAATTTCCCTTATAACGTCCGGTGTTACCACTAATTGGCAAGCTTTCACTCTAATAGGAGCTGGCACGTCCTTTCGACTTAGAGCATCGGCCACCACATTTGCCTTTCCACAATGGTATATGATTTCGCAATCATAATCCTTCAAAAGTTCCAACCATCGTCTCTGCGTCATATTCAGCTCCTTTTGTTCGTAGAAATACTTCAAACTTTTATGATCGGAGTATATGGTAAACTATACCCCATAAAGGTAGTGCCTCCAAATTTTTAATGCAAACACAACAGCACCAAGTTCCAGATCATGAGTCGGATAATTGACTTCGTGAACTTTCAGTTGTCGTGATGCATATGCGATCACTCTCCCGCGTTGCATCAGCACACACCCTAATCCCTGACCCGAAGCGTCAGAGTATACTACCAAGTCTTCGTTGCCCTCGAGAAGGGCCAAGACTGGAGCTTGGGTTAGCTTCTCTTTCAGTTCCTTAATCGCATATTCCTGGGTCGGACCCCACTCATACTTTACTTCTTTTCGTGTTAACTTTGTCAAAGGTGAAGCTATTTTTGAGAAATCCTGGATGAATCTCCGATAGTAGCCCGCTAACCCCAAGAAACTGCGAACCTCTGTTGGTGTCTTAGGAATATCCCAGTCTCTTACTGTCATTATCTTTGCTCGATCAACCACAATGTCGCTCGGGTTAAAGACGTGACCTAGGAATTGGACTTCCTTAAGCCAGAACAGGCATTTGGAGAACTTAGCATACAACTTTTCATTTTTCAGAGTTTCCAAAACCTCCTTGAAGTGACATGCGTGATCACCCTCATTCTTGGAGTAGATGAGGATATCATCGATGAACACAATTACCGATCGGTCCAGCATCGGTCGACATACCCTATTCATTAAATCCATGAATGCTGTGGGGGCGTTCGTCAATCCGAAGGACATCAAACAGAAATTGAAATGTCCATACCGCGTGCGAAACGCGGTTGTCAGTATATTTTCATCTCTTACCTTCAGCTGATGGTACCCGGATCGAAGGTCGATTTTCGAGAACCAACTTGCGCCCTGTAATTGATCAAACAGGTCGTCAATCCTTGGTAAAGGGTACTTGTTCTTTACCGTATGTTTTTTCAATTCCTTATAGTCAATACACATCCTCATAGAGCCTTCTTTCTTTTTAACAAACAACACCGGAGCACCCCATGGTGAAATGCTCGGTCTGATAAATCCCTTTTCAAGTAACTCGCTAGTTGCGCCATAAGTTCTTTCATCTCCACTGGTGCTAGCCTATATGGAGCCTTAGCCACGGGCTGGGCATCTGGTACTAAGTCAATTCGGAACTCAATCTCTCTGTCGGGTGGTATCCCAGGCAAATCCTCTGGAAACACCTCCGGGTACTCGCGTACCACGGGTACATTGTCTAGTTCCTTTGCTTCCTTGCACTTGTCAATCACGTACACCCGATAAGCCTCGCATCCGCGCCTCACGTAATATGCTGCCTTAATCATCGAGATGACATTAGGCATTGGGGCGTCACGATCTCCAAAAACCTCGGCTTTGCTACCATCAGGAGCCTTGAGTCGGATTATCTTTCGTTTGCATATAATCTGCGCTTCATTGGCAGTTAGCCAATCCATACCCAACACTACATCAAACCCACCCAGAACCATAACGAACAGCCTGACGGGGAATGTATGGCCTTCTATTTTTATCGTGGAGTTATCAAATACGTTAGTCATTCTCGCAGTTCTACCCTCAGCAGTTTCTACACTAAAGGCCCGTTCTAGTTTACTAACAGTGTATTTCACCTTTTTACAAAAAGTTGCAGATATAATACTCTTACTGGCACCCAAATCAAATAACACAGATACAAGAGTGTTGTCAAGGATTAACGTACCTGACCCCACGTCGGGGTCCACCCTGGCCTGTTCTTGCGTTAGTGCATACGCTAGAGTCTTCCCTTGGGGCCGCTCGTCTTTCTTCTTCGGGCCTTTCCCTTTTCCACATTCCCCCATCCTTGGATTAGTACATTCCCGGCTCATGTTTCCGTTCCCTCCACAGTTATAAAATTTGATACCTTGTGGGCATTCCCGGGAGTAGTGCCCGGTCTTGCCACATTTAAAGCATATATTTTTCCCCATCCTACATTCACCCTCGTGCCTTCCTCCACATTTTCCCCAAACCATTGTCTCACCCACTCTAGCATGTTTCTCCCGAGCTCCAAAAAGCCTCCCACCAGATCGTTTAGCCGGAAAACTTGGTTTCTTCTTCGACTCATCAACATCGACAACATTTAGTGCCAAATCAACGAACACCACGCCACTCCGCTCTACGACTGAATAGTAGGTAGTAGGGGCGTTTGCCTTAAGATATGTGCGGACCTTGTCCGACAATCCCTGAATGTAGCAAGCAATCTTCCTCTCTTCAGTCGTGACAAGGTGTGGCACCAGACGTGCCAGTTCATTGAATCGGGTAGTGTACTGCCGGTGCGTCATGCTCCCGGCTTTCAATCCTAGTAATTCTCTCTTTACCTTATCGATGTCGTTCCTTGGACAAAAAATCTTGATCACCAGAGTTTTCAAGTCAGTCCACATCATTGAGTCCACCGCCCATCCCCCTTAGCCTAGCGTACACCTTCCCACCAATGCGATGCTTCCTCCTTCAAGGAATTAGCAGCAAATTTCACAACTTGATTTGCTCGACATTCAATTAGACGAATAACGGCTTCCATATGGACCACCCAGTCAAACATAGCCACCGCGTCTTTCTTTCCAGTCAGGACAGGCGGATCACATGCCTTGAAGGACTTATAGTCGCAACCGCGAGCAGGCGGTGCGTTAACTTCCTCAGTGTTCGGGGTACCAACCGCCGTGTTAGACCCGCCCGCCTCGTTAACCTTCTTTAATGCTTTAGCCAGTAGCTCCGGCAAAGAAGTCTTCATCAACTCAGTGAATTCGCGTGCCAGACCCACTTTCGCCTCCGGTTCGAAAGTGAACTGTTGTTCTTTAACATGAGTCTGCTCGGTCCTATGCACACTAACTTCTGATTCAGTGTGGACACTTCCCTCTTCACTGTATTCCTGCCGAGCAGGAGTCCTACCTCGACCACAGGTACGACCGCCGGTACGGCCCCCACCACGCCTTCCGTTTCCTCTCCTCGCCATTTCGTTGTATAAGACAAGGAATCCAATGTCTCACGCTAGTTAACAAATAGAATTCAACAAGTACTGTAAGATCTTAATATACACTGGCCATCTGTAATTAACCATTACACTACCTTTTGATTTCCATTTGACCACCTTTATGATTTCATCAGAACACATGTCCTATTCTTTTACATTCTAAGGCATACTACACAAACATACTCAACTTTCACATACCTGATGCTATAGCTCGAGTTACCCATACTGGCATCCGCTTTCGGTCCCATTCACAGTTTAAGTTCAGACACTAGGAGTGTCCAAATCTCTCACACTATCACTCTAATACCAACTTGTAAGGCCCCAAACCCGGGAGGCCTCACTTGTTGGATTTACTCATTCACAAACAATTCTTAAACTCGAATATCAAATAAAGCAGCGGAAAATTTCATTCAAACATAACGTTAACATTGTTAAACATGCGGATGCATAAACATTGTCTAAAACTTAAAAAAAACATCACAACTAAAACATAACGGGATGCCAGTCTTCATGATCAGCCGGGTAACTCTTCATCGCTATCCAAGCATCACCGTCCATCCTCATAACCTGCCTTAACCTTAATGTGTATACTAAAAAGTCAGCTGCGCTAGTGAGTTCTAGCATTTCATAAACCTTAACATAAACATTTGCCAAAAACATAACATACATTTATTTAACAAAAGCGTACGTAAAAAGGCAATAACTTAACATCATCATAACATCGTAACATAGCATCATAACATAAGTCAACATGAGCTGAATACGTTCCTTTTTGTAACCGTCAATCCACATCATCGGTTGGCTGAGAAACCCGGAGGCACACCACCACTAGGCCCATGTACTTCGTACTGTCCTTCGGGTGAAGAAATCCTAAGGCCCGATACCCCAAAGCCATTCAACACAACCCGTACCTTAGACACTAACTTGTAAGGCCCCAAACTCGGGAGGCCTCACTTGTTGGATTTAAACTTGTATATCAAATAACGCAGCAGAAAATTTCATTCAAACATAACGTTAACATTGTTAAACATGTGGAAGCGTAAAAATTGTCAAAAACTTAAAAAAACACCATAACTAAAACATAACGGGATGCCAGTCTTCATGATCAGCCGGGTAACACTTCATCACTAGCCAAGCATCACCGTCCATCCTCATGACCTGCCTTAACCTGAATGTGCATACTAAAAAGTCAGCTACGTTGGTGAGATCTAGCATTTCATAAACCTTAACAAAAACATTTGACAAAAACATTACATACATTTATTTAACAAAAGCGTACGTAAAACATGCAATAACTTAACATCATCATAACATTGTAACATAGCATCATAACATAAGTGAACATGAACCGAATATGCGCCTTCTCGTAACCGTCAATTCCACATCATCGGTTGGTTGAGAAACCCTGAGGCACACCACCACTAGGCCCATCAACACTGTACTGTCCTTCGGGTGAAGAAATACTAGGGCCCGATAACCCAAATCCATTCAACACCAAGCCGTACCTTAGACACTATTTCCCTACAAGGAATAGTGCCTTCCATCGGGGATCCAGGAAATCCCATGGGTGACCGTCGTCACTCCATCATCATCAACCAGTTGTACAACCGTTAGCCAGCCATAAAGGCCCCCGTAAGGGTGAGGACAATACATACATACATTCCCTAGCTCCCGTAGGAACTCGTGGAAGATTCGTTCATTCGTGACTTTCATAAAACCTTTACCTCATCTCAGTTAAAGCATTCGTACGTTTTATTAAACAAAACATCATTTCATTCGTAAACCTTTCGTAAACTTCATTTGGTAAAACATTTCATAAACATCATCTTTCGTAAATATCGTTTTGTAAAACATCGTTTGATAAACATCATTTCATAGAACATCATTTCATAAACATCATTTCGTATGTATGCACACCAGCCCAAAAACATTAATTAAAGCATTTAAAGAAGGGCTTCTAGAACTCACCTGGTAAGCTAGTTTCAGTTTTCCTAAACAAAGGTCCAACATTGTCACTCTCGATCTGAATTAATTAGTTAAATACACATCAGACCAAATCCCGACTCTAACGGTTTACTCATTCTGTTTAGGCAAACTTAAGGCTAAGTTCGCCTCTTACCAACCTAGCGAACATACAAGAGAATATAGGCTAAATTTTCATGATCCATGCCCAGTGAACTTAGCAAGTTCGCCCCCTAAGTTTGCTGGTTTCAACCCAGCGAAGCCACTAAGTTCGCTGCCATAAGTTCGCTTACATTTATGCCCCAGGCGAACTTGTCAAGGGAACTTGACAAGTTCGTCCTAATCCTTGCCAGAAGAACTTGATAAGTTCGCATGTCGGGGAGTCTTCCTCCCCAAGAACCCTAAGTTGCATGCAAATGGCGGCCAGATCTGAATACGTTCAATTTATCGATTTTTTACGTTCAAAACTTGTAGTTTTCATTCCTATTTACAGATCTATAGCCCTTTCACAAAAACTCAACCTTTTTCATGAAAATACCAGAAAACCCACATAAACCAAAAACTCAGATTTGGAATGGGTTGTTACCTGTTTCGAGATTCTGAATCGGAGAATCCCCTCGCGAACAGTAGAGGAACATGTTGCTAGCTCCTCGGGTCAATCCTTGCAGTTTCTCTCTCTAGAATGTGTAAATGAGAAAATGAGGAGGCTTTAGGCTATATATAGGGAGACTCCTCCCGCTTATGTGCTATCCTCGAGTTCACCGGCCCATCCGGCCCGGCCCGTCACGCTGCGTTCGTTTATTTATTTCGTCTCGTGTTTACCCATTATTATAACTCGTCGTTTTATTTTTGGGATGTTGTCGAAATTCTTTAAACCCCCTATGGTTATATTTTATTTTGTTTTAGTTTCATCATCTTGCAATTGGATCCTTGGTGGGAATCTATAAAATGTTTTAAAAGAACATGTGTAATAATGCTTCCGTTGCTAAAAGTTTTTAAACCCTACACGTGTACGATTCCCTATAAGGTCATGTGTCAAGAATCACTAGGTATATAACTTAGTTGGGTAAAATATAAGTTTCAAAGATCAAAACGAAGCAACAAAAGAGAGCGGTTTAACTATACAAGCATATACGTAAAAGTATAAAAATAAATAGTTTGAGTATACTCATTTGTTCATAAACGTTATTATTTTCTTTCTAGAAATATTAAACATATATCATATATTAATACTAGAACGATTTCGAACAATAAAAGGTTTCGCGACTTATTTTAATCTAGTTACGATGGAAAATGTTGCATTATTTATTTTTCAACGAAAAAGCTTTATTTATTAACTATTTGAGTTTTATCTAAAAACTAAACTATACATGACTTTTCATATATCAAAAAGGATATATTTATGTAAAAACGTGATATTTTATACGTCATACTTTGGTCGTTTCGTACGTTAGTTACCGAAAAATAAAGTAATTATTTAATGTCCTTACAAGAAAATCATGTTTTAAATACAAATATCTTGTACAACTTGACCCATATCTTGATACAAAAAAAGGGTTATGTAGTTAGTACATTAATGAAGTTGAACTTATGAGAAACACAAGCAATGTTAACACATTCATTCAATCGTTAATCAGAGTAGGACCCGAAAAATAAGTACGTGAGTCATTAACGAGCCTACATCCATCACCAATATTTCATGCATAGAGTTAAGTCCTATGAACTCAAGTAGTATTTATTTACTTGTAGCATCCAAGTAGGACGTTTCAGTACGAATTTAGTTCATTATCACATCACTCAAGACTCGAGGTGATTATTCGTAGCCCATTTTTATTTTATATTTTTGGGGAAACACATGCTTGAAATGCATTATCCTACGTTCTATTGTATGAGAAACTTGTTTATTTTATACTATGAAATAACTTACCAAGTACATTACATGTGGCCGGATTGTCACTTAAGTCCTCATGACCCTATAACCAATTAACTCATGGATTGAGCCAATGGATTAATATAGATAGTACTATCGGAGTCCGACAAACTCTCATTCATTCCTTTGTTAAACGCATAAATCAAGAGAGTATATTGTTCAGTGAATGCTTATTTCCATCGTACATTAATGTTTTGTGATAAGGCACTAACATTCGAGGCAGTTCAGGTCGATAGGTTTGGTTATAAACCCATGCAGATTGTATATACTTACTTGATTGCATATTGTATAAATAAACTTATTGTTCACAAAATTATTTGTTCGAGTCGCAAACCTGCGAACTCACCGACTCTTTTGGTTGACACTTTTTAGTATGTTTTTCAGGCAAGAAATAGTCTAGCCAGCAAACGCATAGCAGAAATAGGAGTACTCTAGAAGATCTTCGCTTATAGTCAGCATGCTAGGATTATTTAATTGAGAACTTCAACTTGTACTCAGTTTAATTTCTTAAAAACATTTCAGACATTTGAATGATGTAATTTATATTTCTCTAAATACACTATGTGTTCTCGATATCCACTTTTCGTTACATCCCCGTTTTTCCGCATTAGCGGGGGTGTGACAGTCAGCCACCACGTTTGCCTTCCCCGGGTGATACAAGATCTCACAATCGTAATCTTTTAACAACTCCAACCAACTCCTTTGTCTCATATTCAACTCCTTTTGTTCAAAGAAATACTTTTGACTCTTTTGATCGGAGTACATGGTGCACTTAACCCCGTAAAGGTAATGCCTCCGGATCTTTAATGGAAAGACAATTGCCGCGAGCTCTAGGTCATGAGTCGGGTAGTTGACTTCGTGAGTCTTCAGTTAACATGACACATACGCAATCACCTTTCCCCGTTGCATCAACACGCAACCCAATCCCAGATTAAAAGCATCAAAATAGACAACTAAGTCTTCATTGCCATCGGGTAGGGCCAATACCGGTGCTTGAGTCAACTTCTCATTCAATTCTTCAAACGCCTTCGACTGAACCGAACCCCATTCAAACTTTACCTCTTTCCTCGTCAACTTCATCAAAGGCGAGGCTATTTTCTAGAAATCTTGTATGAATCTCCTATAGTAGCCTGCCAATCCTAGAAAACTCCGTATTTTAGTCGGCGTTTTTGGAATGTCCCATTCTTTCACCTTTAAGATCTTTGCTCGATCAACCATAATATCATTCTGGTTGACAACGTGACCTAGGAATTGAACTTTCCTAAGCCAGAACACACATTTGGATATTTTGGCATACAACGTCTCCTCTTTTAGAGTATCTAGTACTTCTCACAAGTGATAGGCGTGATCATCTTCACTCCTTGAGTAGATGAGAATGGCATATATAAATACTATTACCGACCGTTCCAGCATCGTACGGCAAACTCTGTTCATCAAATCCATAAATGTTGCCGGGGCGTTTGTCAATCCGAAGGACATCACGAGAAACTCGTAGTGTCCGTACCGTGTGCGAAACACAGTCTTTGGTATATCCCCTCCCTTACCTTTAACTGATGATATCCCGAACTTAAATCAATAATCGAGAACCAACTCGCGCCTTGCAGCTGGTCAAACAAGTCATCGGTTCTAGGTAGTGGGTATCGGTTCTATACTGTTCGTTTATTAAGTTATCTGTAATCGATGCACATCCTCATAGACCCGTCTTTCTTCTTTACGAATGGAACTGGAGCACCCAAGGCGAGATGCTTGATCTTATGAAGCATTTATCTAGAAGTTCTTCCAATTGTGTCATCAATTCTTTCATCTCAAGTGGTGCTAGTTGGTACGGTGCTTTCGCGACGGGCTAGGTACCTATCGTTAAGTCAATCTGGAACTTTATCCCCTGATCAGGCGGCACACTAGAAAAGTCCTATGGGAACACCTCCAGTTAGTAACACACCATGGGTACATCGTTCAGTTCCATCACCTCTTTTTCTTTATTAATTACGTACGCCAGATAGGCCTCGCATCCGCGCCTCATATAACCTTCCACCTTGATCATTGAAATGACGTTTGGCCTCGGGATATCTCTATCCCCATAAATCATGACTTCGTTACCATTAGGAGCCTTGAGTTGGATAACCTTCCATTTACAAACAATTTGTGCCTCGTTGGCAACTAGCCAATCCATTCCCAGTACCACATCGAACCCTCCCAATGCTATGATAAACAAACTAGCAGGGAACCTAGGGTCACCTATATTTATCAGGCAATTGTCTACAACTTCTATAACTTTCGTGGTTTTACCCAAAATAGGAGACTCAACGTGTTGGCACGTCTGGTGCCACACTTTATCACTAATGAGGAAAGAAGGATTGCTTGTTATGTTCAGGGGATACCTGACAAAGTTTGCACGTATGTTAAAGCGAACACCCCTCGGACGTTTGATTTAGTAGTGGAGCTGGGTGGCATGGTGTATGATGATCTGGCCTTAAATGAAGCGGTTATAGAGGAGCCCAAGAAAAAGCTGACCTTACCCAGTACGTCTCATTCCTCGGGCAGAAGTTTTTTATTACTAGCTCTTTCAACTCATTCCACATCATTGCATCGACGACCCCGTCACCCTTTTACTGCCTTACCCCCTCCCACCAGTTGGACGCTTCTTTCCTCAGCTAGTTCACTACAAACATGATAATTTGATCCACTCGGCATTCGCTAAGACAGATGGCGGCTTCCATACGGATCACGCAGTCAACTGTTGCCACCGCGTCCTTTTTACTAGTGAGTATCGGTGGATCATAGGCCTTGAAGGACTTGTAGTCACAGCCGCGAGCAGGCGGTGCGTCATTCACATTGATAACATGTTCTTCGGTGCCAGGGTTAGTACCAGCCAACCCATTCGTGCTTTTCATTGTTTCATTCAACGTAGTCGGCAGGGTGGCCGTCATTATCTCGATGATTTCCTGAGCCAATTCAGTCTTCACTTCATGTTCGAAACTATACTGATGTTCAACCACCGGGGTATCCTCGGGATCATGTTGCACGCTTTCCTCATCATTCTACCTTTGGTTAACGGGTGCCCTACCGTTACGTCTGGTACGACCCCCACCACATCTTCCACCATGACGTCCTGCCATTTCTTCCTTTAAGAACAAAGAATCTAATGTCATCACGCTAGTTAACAAGAAGAACACAACAAGCATTGTAAGATGCTAATATACAATGGCCATTTGCAATTAACCATTACACTACCTATTGGTTTCTATTTGATCACCTTTATGATTCCATCAAACTCTCGTCCTGGTCTATTACTTTCTAAGGAAAAACTATACTTACTACTTTCGTGTCTGATGCTTTGGCTTGAGTTACCCATACCGGCATCCGTTACTTGGTCCCATTCTTAGTTTAAGTCCAGACATCGGGGATGTCTGAATCTCTCAATCTATTGCTCTGATACCAACTTGTAATGACCCAAACCCGGGAGGCCTCACGCGTTGGATTTACTCATTCACAAACAATTCTTAAATTTCAAATATCATAAGCAGCGGACATAAGTGTCATTACACTGTCTAAAAATCACAATCAATTAAAACATAGACTATTACCTTCAAACAACATTCAAACGTGATGCCAAATTTCTCGCACCGGGTAACTCTTCAGATTAGCCAAGCCGCATCCAATCATCAACCTCCTCATTCTTAACCTGACATGCATACTAAAGGTAAGCTAACGCTGGTGAGTTCAAGTCTTTCATTCGCTTTAAGGAAATGGTTTATCATTCTTTCAATCGTTCTTTAGGGTTTTAACATTCATAATAAAATAAGGCATACATTCATTCATCATTAAAACATTCATCAAGTCATATATTTATTTGTCTAATTCAGTATCATCATTCCTTTCATAGAATTTAGAACTTAGAACATAAACGGGGGGCTTGATAGTGTGAGACACGCAGATAGATTGATATGCTTGGTAATGTAGAATTTAGAACACAAACGGGGGCTTGATAGTTGGTGTTGGGTTTAATCAGATCGAAATATCTTTTGTTGCATTTTAACGCGTGAATATATCAGTGCTATTGAATTAATAAGATTTTTAAAGTATATTTTCCAGTTGTGATTCCATTGCAAGATCTTTTTTGAGGATGAAAAAGGGTTAAGTGTGGGGATATTTGATGTGTTGCAAAGCACACCTCTTCTTCCTGTGTGTTTCGTGTCATTTTTACATAGTTTTAGAGTCGTATTGAGTCATTTATGTTTGGTATTGAGTTGTGCCATGGTTTGTAGGTAATCGGGTGAGTTTGGAGCTAAAACGAGCAAGTATGGTGAAAGAATGAGCGAACGAAGAAAACCGAGAAAATAAGAAAACATTATGTGAAGATGAACTTCTCGTGGTATGCAAGACATGAGGGACACCCCCCTCGCGGTACTTGAGGGGTGTGTTTTCAGGAAACTTACGAGTTAAGCCTGTCTCCCGCGGTACGCGAGGGGCATGTTCCCTGGGCCTCGCGGTACGCGGGAGAACCCAGTTACGGCTATTTTCACCTATTTTCAAGGTATAAAAGGTTGAGATCGATCCTAGGGTTTAATAATCGATTCCAGACGTAAAGGATAAAGCTTTTTGGCGATTTTGAGTGGGAGAAGTCTCAAGGGATCAAGGATTGAAGCGTTGGATGCGTGGATCGATTGGATTATCATCTTTTCGGTTTATGTTTCTTATCTTTTGCTTTTTGATTCATCTATCTTTTATCATGATTCTAGATATTAGATTTTGTGTTGATGTTTTGATGATGATAGTAGGCTAGATTTGTTGAACTATCTAGATTATGATGTTTATGCGTTGTTAATTGGTTTTCTTTCGGTTTCTTGTTGATGGATTAATATTAAAGTAAAGAACTTGGTTTTGTTTGATTGGATGTGTATGCGTATTTGATCTTGATTTATGATCTGTTGAATGTTCCATATGCTGCTTTGTGAATGTCTTTCATGTATGGTCGCATATTAGGTCGCTAGCTGTGTGCATGTGATTGGTTTATGGTTTACTGCATTGTATCCATAGGAACATCGATTGGGAGTCTTTTAGGGCTGAGTATTCTACCTGCTTCAATAGATGAAAGGTACGAAGTTGTCGGGTAATCTGTGATGTTAGGGTTTCTAGGTCAACTACTCTGAAAGGAGGGTTCCTATACATGTCTTAGTATCATTGTTATTACGTGTCTTGTCAAGTGAATTCAAGTTACTCCTTGCACTGAAAGGCGTATTGAGATAGTGAGACTGAGAGGTAATCTGTCTAGCGAGTACTTTAGTGTTGTTGGAGATAGTTGAGAGGTGATCCGACTAACTGGTGAGTTTCACACGTCCCTTAGGGTTTCTTTTTGGTCACACCCGGAAAATGATCTGGGATCTAATAGGTTGTCTAAGTGTGTCGTATTTTAAGAGCCCGGTTCCATCATAGTTTTCGTATCCGAGAGATTTCCGAGGTACATGCATAGGATTCAGAGTGGAGGTAGTGCCTTCCCCATTTGTGAGTGGTCTAAAGTCTCTTGGTTTATATTTGGTGTCGTTAGTTAGAGAGCTTCATTAGTTATAATCTCATTTACACAAATCCCCTATTTATAATTCAGTTTTGTTAGTTAAGTCATAGTCTAGATAGAGTTGTCGTTAGTGTGTCGTGGTTTCAATATCATGACTTCATTTGACTTTGCTACATTGATCAGTACACTTGCCGGTTGTGTGGTCTAGTATTAGGTTGAGTCTAGATTTATAAATTTAAAACTAGAGTGTCTAGGTTAGGTTTTATAGTTAGTTTTTATAGACCATCCAGTATACATCAAGTTTTTGGCGCCGTTGCTAGGGATATTTAGGCGATAGAGTATCTAACTTTGATACTTAACTGATTATTTGGTCTTATTTGTGTCTTGAGTCGTAGAGTGTCTTGTGTCCGTGTCTTTTCTTTGTTTTTAGTGAGTCTCTGTGAATATTTGTTTATTTGCTTAGCTTAGTATTTTTCTTATTTGCTTAGCTTAGTATTTTTCTTATTTCTTTATTTATTTATTGTTATATATATATATCTGGTGCCCGTGATCCTTTTGTTTGAGTGTCCTTTGCAGGGATGTATATGGAGCGTTATTACGGGAACAGCTACCAAGGACACCGATTTGCTAATAGGGATCATTACGTGAATGTGTGGTGTGAGGTCTGTGGAGGTCCCCATTACACTTAAGAGTGTCCTGATTCATCGGAGTACTCCACAGACTATTATGGTGATCATTATCCGCAAGCACAACCCTATGATGGATATAGAACTCAAGAGGAGTTGAATGCATGGTGTAAAGAAGCAAATGAGCAGTATGAGAAGGAGATCCAGGAAATAATCGCTCGCATTGCATCACAACAGCCGACAAATCTAGAGAGGGTGGTTTATGATCGTGAAGGGAACGAAATTGGAATTGAAACTGCATCGGGGGAGTTGATACTGAACTACAATGGACGACGTGCAAATCACAGTGACAGAAGGTGAAGCACAAGTCCCACCTCCAGGTAAGTCTTCTGCCCTTGATCCCAGTAGTGATGAATTTTATATCAATTTCTTACAAGATCACGAGGTTTCTTGTGATACTTTACACTTGTCTTGTGAGAATGAGTCGGTGCAGGTAATACGGGACGAAGATACAATCAAGGAGGAGCAGAGGAAGGTGCAAGATATCATGAACACTCGATGGCACCTTATAACTAAAGCAGAGAAATTTCACCTCCTGGATGAATTTGAGAGGCTAATGGATGAGCTAGCAAATCTGAGGCTGGCAAAAGATAAAGCAGCTCCAGAACCGGGGACGTTAACGGAAGAGGGGTAACTTACGAGTCCACAATACTCCGCAACAGACCCATCTTCGGTTCCTACACCCCAGGATTACGGACTAGAGCCCATCGAGGACGGTTTCTTCAGTGACGATGAGATAGAGATAGAAGAATCCTCGGATGACACTATGGGTGATAGTCCAGGTAAGTATTCAGAACCTGTCTTTATTGAGCATAATTGTAACATTCCTGAGTCATTTAATTTTCCAGGTGACGAGCTTGAGTCGTCGAATATACTTGATACTTTACGCTTGCTCGTTGAGAATGATATGATGTAGGAACTAGAGAGCGAAGACGGGTGCATCAAAGAGGGTCTACCAGAGTTGGATGAGCAAGAGGAGGAGTTAGAAGAGGAGCAGGTCCCATCGTGGGAAAGTGAATTTGGAGACGAGTTTGGGGGGCCTTCCAACTCCTAGTGAAGAAAAGTTCGACCCACTTGGCGATTTAAGGCTCCTTGAAGATCTATTATACCAAGAGCCAAGTATGGGGATAGAGGAGGACGTGCATGTGAGGGAGCTAGTGTCGGACCCACCACATTGCACCTGAGAGAGCAAGAAGGAAATGCTCGTGGATGGAACCAATAGTGAAATGCCACAACAACCAAAAGCACCACGGGAAAGAGAAAGGAAGACTGGGCACAAGGCTAACTCGGGAGTGAAGGGACAGCAACAGAAGCTGTTCAATGTTCTATTACAGGATAAAGCTGACTGTCTCCTTCACTATACATTGCGTATCAGGCTTGGCCCAGGTAAGTTTAAATATTGGTGGACCGACCCGTTTAGACTTTTCAAAACCCATTTCAGGTCTGCCATCAGAGTTTGTCAAATATGTGGTAGACCAATCATACTAAACGGGCCGGACGGGGGCGGCATAAAGGAGAAGCCTCCTGATTAGGTTGTTTCTTGGGTGAGAACTCGAGTGAATAGTTTGTAGAAGTTTTGGTTTTATTTTGAGGTTTTTCTTTGAGTCTGTTTGAAACTGTTTGGGTTTGCTGTAAGATTTATTTTTGCAGGGATAGATCGCCCTGTCCGTACTCAATCTCCATTCGGGCGGGGTCGATTCAAATCTTATATTCATGTAAAGGGAACCCAGCAAAGTGTTTGTGCAAGCCGCGAATGAAATGCTATACGGTTGCACCAGTTGAAGAACGAAGCTGCACAGAATCATGCTATCATTACCAGCTAAGTCGTTTTCACTTTACTATATTTTTTTATTTTTCGTTATTTCTTGGTTCACATTGAGGACAATGTGCCGTTCAAGTGTGGGGATGAGAAACGTCTCGAGTCTAGTTTAGTTTAGGTTTGTTTTTCTTTTATAAAAAATCAAAAATACAAAAAAAATTATAAAATTTTTCAAAAATGTCCTTTGAATTAGAGTTTTTTGCAAGAAAAATGGAAGATGATAGGTATAACTGGAAATGCTTGTGTGTTTAAATGGAAATAATGATAGAAAACGCGTATAATCTATGATGTTTTGGTAGACCCAGCTGATTTGAAAGCTTAAATATCTTGTTTATGTCCTTTAGGAATTAATGATTTTAATTCATGATATCTTATGGGTATTCATCTTAGGGTGATTGGTAATACTGAAACTGTCAACATAGGGTGATAGGTACCACGTTAAGTTAAAATTTAGAGGTTTTTTGAAATTTTTGGCACACCACTCTCTTTTTATGAGAATAAATCCGAGTTTCGGTGGCGCCCGCATCCATAAATTCCATGTTATTGAGCTTGTTTGTTAGAATACTGAGTTTTGCTTATGAATTACCCTCCGGGATGGCCACTTGGAGAAAACACCCCTAAGTGATACTTATGTGCTTTATTGATTATAACTTAGTCTATGTGTTACCTTCCGGGATAGTGACTTGGTTGAAACGCCTATAGATGAAGTTTAATTTGCTTGTTAATGCTCATATTCATTCGTTCATTCTATTATTTCATCTGAATTTCTAAAACATGTAAATCTTAGTTTAACGTGGTGGGAGAAATCTATATGATTTAACCCGTGCCTAAACATGACCGTGAGACAGGATTAGGTGGATCTGTAGCTTTTGAGTGTGAGACACGCAGATAGATTGATATGCTTGGTAATGTAGAATTTAGAACACAAACGGGGGCTTGATAGTTGGTGTTGGGTTTAATCGGATCGAAATATCATTTGTTACTTTTTAATGCGTGAATATATTTGTGCTATTGAATTAATAAGATTTTTAAAGTATATTTTCCAGTTGTGATTCCATTGCGGGATCTTTTTCGAGGACGAAAAAGGGTTAAATGTGGGTATATTTGATTTGTTGCAAAGCATACCTCTTATTCCTATGTGTTTCGTGTCATTTTTATGTAGTTTTAGAGTCGTATTGAGTCGTTAATGTTTGGTATTGAGATGTGCCATGGTTTGTTGGTAATCTGGTGAGTTTGGAGCTAAAATGAGCAAGTATGGTGAAAGAACGAGCGAACGAGGAAAACCGAGAAATAAGGAAACATTCTATGAAGATGCACTTCTCGCGATACACGAGACATGAGGGTCATCCCCCTCGCGGTACGCGAGGGGTGTGTTTTCAGGAAACTTGCGAGTTAAGCCTGTCTCCCGCGGAACGCGAGGGGCTTGTTCCTTGGGCCTCGCGGTACACGGGAGAACCCAGTTATGGCTATTTTCACCTATTTTCAAGGTATAAAAGTTTGAGATCGATCCTAGGGTTTAATAATCGATTCCAGACATAAAGGTTAATGTTTTTTGGCGATTTTGAGTGGGAGAAGTCTCAAGGGATCAAGGATTGAAGCGTTGGATGCGTGGATCGATTGGATTATCATCTTTTTGGTTTTTGTTTCTTATCTTTTGCTTTTTAATTCATCTATCTTTTATCATGATTCTGGATATTACACTTTGTGTTGATGTTTTGATGATGATAGTAGGCTAGATTTGTTGAACTACCAAGATTATGATGATTATGCGTTTGTTAATTGGTTTTCTTTCGGATTTCAATTTCTTGTTGATGGATTAATATTAAAGTAAAGAACTTGGTTTTGTTTGATTGGATGTGTATGCGTATTTGATCTTGATTTATGATCTGTTGAATGTTCCATATGCTGCTTTTGTGAATGTCTTTCATGTATGGTCTTATTTTAGGTCGCTAGTTGTGTGCATGTGATTGGTTTATGGTTTACTTCATTGTATCCATAGGAACATCGATTGAGAGTCTTTTAAGGCTGAGTATTCTGCCTGCTTCAATAGATGAAAGGTGAGAAATTGTCGGGTAATCCGTGGTGTTAGGGTTTCTAGGTCAACTGCTTTGAAAGGAGGGTTCCTATACATGTCTTAGTATCATTGTTATTCTGTGTCTTTTCAAGTGAATTCAAGTTACTCCTTGCACTGAAAGGTGTATTGAGATAGTGAGCCTAAGAGGTAATCTGTCTAGTGAGTACTTTAGTGTTGTTGGAGATAGTTGAGAGATGATCCGACTAACTGGTGAGTTTCACACGTCCCTTAGGTTTTCTTTTTTGTCACACCCGGAGAATGATCTGGGATCCATTAGGTTGTGTAAGTGTGTCGTATTTTAAGAGCCCGGTTCCATCAAAGTTTCCGTATCCGAGAGATTTCCAAGGTACATGCAGAGGATTCAGAGTCTAGGTAGTGCTTTCCCCATTTGTGAGTTGTCTAAAGTCTCTTGCTTTATAGTTGGTGTCGTTAGTTAGAGAGCTTCATTAGTTATAATCTCATTTACACAAATCCCCCCATTTATAATTCCGTTTAGTTAGTTGAGTCAGAGTCTAGATAGAGTTGTCGCTAGTGTCTCGTGGGTTCGATATCCTGACTTCATTTGACTTTGCTACATTGATCGGTACACTTGCCAGTTGTGTGGTCTAGTATTAAGTTGAGCCTAGATTCATAAATTTAATACTAGAGTGTCTAGGTTATGTTTTATAGTTAGTTTTTATAGATCATCCAGCTCACATCACGTGCCATAAGGCTGGGGACTTACACCCCTAGACTTTGTTCATCAGTTCCTTCGTTTAACATATTTGACATGTAATGAATTCTTCTAAAACGTTTGCCCATTTCTTTTCGTAAAACATTACATTCATTCATAAAACCCTTGTCAGTCATTTAAAACCATTCATTTACATCATTTCTTTCGTAAACATTCATTTCATAAACGTTCTTGTTTCAAACATCGTTTCTTTCGAAAACCGTTCATTCGTAAACATTTCATTTCATTCATCTTTTCATATCATTCATTAAGTATGCACATCACCCTAGAAACAAGTAAATAAGGATTCTTGACTCACCTGGTCGTTCGTAACATAAACCTGAATCGGACGTCTAGTTGGTGCTAACTTGCTAACCTATTTGCACATAAGTCAACACGCGGATTCTATCATACTTGCTAGTGTCGCCAGGACAAGATCAGTTTTCCAGGCTTAGTGTCGCCAAGGCAGTATCACCAGAACATTCATTCTGGACTTAGTCTCGTGAGATTTAGTGTCGTTCATATGCATGGCGACACTACTTAGTGTCGTCGAGTTAGTGTCGCCGATGGAATGACACGTGTCCCAATCATTGGAAACCTTGGGGATGAAGCCATCTGCTAGTGTCGCCACACGTTAGTGTCACCACGCATTTAGTGTCGTCCCACCATGCATCATCTTTTCCAAGTGCTCGCGATTAGTGTCGCCACTTGAAGATCTTCATTTTCAGACCCGTTTTTACCCCAAGTTTATAACTTTTTTACGTCCAAACCGTTTGTTTAACCATGAGCTCAGATCTGGACTTTATACCCTTTTTTACATGTAAAAACCATGTCTTTTGAAATCAAAACCCTATTTACCCAATAACCCATTTAGACTGAAAACAGAGGGTTTAAGTAGGATGCTTACCTCAGAATCGACGGTTTCTTCTTATACAACACAAGAGTAATGGATTGAAGTGATTCTTGAAGCAAAACAACTTGGATCTTGACTTTCTCTCTCTAAGATCTTCCCCTTTCTCTCTCTAGACGTTTGGTGTGTCTGGATGGCATTTGAGGCTGACTTAAACCTGGTAGGGTTTAAGGGAACCCTCTATGGGCCAAGCCTACACCTCCCCATAAGCCCGTTACCCATATTCTTTCCCTTCTTTCATTTTGTTAGGCCCATTAAAGGTGTCGGGTTTTCGGGATGTTACATGAACCCCTAACTACCCTAGCATTTTTTTGAGTAAATTACACAGAGTGTCCTTTAGTATTCATCAAATTGCACTCTATGTCCTTTGACTTCAATAATTAAAGAGATTATCCTTTTTTGGAAAATTTTACACATCCTTTATCCTTTACACTAACTAGAGTTATATTTTTCTGTTAGGTTTAGACATGTATCTCACACATGAGGGTATAATGAACTTTTTACCTACAAAGGACTATTTACGTAATTTACTTTAACATATCCATCTCTCTCTCCACACTCTTCCTTCAATCAAAACCCATATTTTAAAATTACACACTCACTCTTTCTTCTTCTTCTTCTTCTTCCAAGAACACTAATCTTCATATTTATCAATCTCTAAAAAAAGACTGCAAAAATCTCAAACTTGTGGCCAAATCTGATCATACGGTTGTCTAATTTTGTAATTGGACTGAACCTTACATAAATTGAAGGGGCTGCAAAACCACCAAACATTCGGGGATGGGCAGCCTCCACCGCTTCCAATTCTCACACCCCGGCCGGCGACGGATTATACGCCGGGGCTAACACGGTTGTTCATAAGCACACGATCATCTATTAAATGTGACAGTATTTATTCATCAAAATTAAATGTATCCGTTACAAGTAGGAATGAAAAAAAAAGCGTTTAAACATAACATACGTTTATATTTAAGCTAGGTCCGAAGTTCTAAGTGGTCATGTAGTGTCCCCAAACCGGTGCACCTGAAACATGTGAGTAAATGTTAACTACAAGTAGTTCGTGAGTAACATAGGTTTTGACACCAAACAAAAGTTAAGTAAAAAGGATTTGGAATTCAATATGTTCAAAGCTTAACTATAGCATAAAGGTGAAAACATACAAGGTTCCAAGCGTACAATTCAATCCGTAGTAAATGGAAAACTGGTAAGTACAATCCCACTGATTGTGTTTTGGAAAAATAGTAATATAGTACACACAAAACCCGCCAAGTTCGTGTTAACTGGAATCAGATTACCCTATAAATGATCATGTTAGGTACTACCATAGGCCTGGGTAGCAGGTTAATGAATGTACTAGCATGAACACATGTAATGGTCACCAAGCAGTTTAAGACATAAAGCACATAGTAATTTGCATGAGAACAATGGTATTGAATCTGGTAGGTAGAGTACGTAAACATGTTCCACCCCGAGTATTTGTAAGCAATAGTAAAAAGAAAGGGGGCTATGAAACTCACCTGAGTTGTGTACTAGTAGTGGATAGCACCACACAAGAATGCAATAGAAATCACAAAAGTTTGCATGTGAACCGTCTACGTATGTCCTAGAATTATAAGCATAATAATTAGGGACATATGAGATATTGTGACGATGACACGGAAGAGTGAACGTCCTAAGACGCACTAACGATTAAAGAGTAGACAAACTTGTCCACGGGAATAAGGTTGCTTAATATAATAATTAAGATGAATGTGTTACATGTCGAACGTCTCTAACTACGAATAATATTATTTAATAAACATTCGTGCGTTTGTACCATTTAATAATGGTCTAAGAAAATAATATAATTTATTATATTATTTTAAGTTTGGAGAAAAAGCACAATAACCAATTACGTGACAAAAATAATAAATATGTTATTTTTATTCGAGGATATAATACGTGAGTAAATAATATAAATAAGAGTAAATTACAGAAATCGTCCTTTATGTTTATACCATTTTTCAGTTTATGTCCTTTATTCTAATAAAATGTCAGAGATCATCCTTTACGTTTAAATATGTTGCGGTTAACGTCCTTTAGCCTAACGGAGGTTAATTTTTTCAGTTAACTTCAGTCATGTGCAAAGCATATGAGGGTGTTTTGGTCTTTTTACCCATAAATTTTTTTTTCCTATAAATTTTTTTTCCTAAAATTAAAAAATATATATAAACATAAACCCTCTCTCCATCACCACCGCCCGCCAACCACCACCACTATCCGACCACCACCATTACCGCCGCCACTACACACCACCACCACCGACAGCACCAAACAACCACTATCTCCACTTCACCTCTCTAACCTACCCTCTATCTCTCTACCTTCCTCTCTACTCTATCCCTCTACCCTATACAGCCCCGCCGGCACCAAACGCAGACAAACGCTCCTTCAAACCCAACCTTCATCACGCCTCCAATCAATTCATTCTATACATACACAACAGCTAGTCAGAATCTAAGAATTATTTTTCGGTCACTTGGAGAGTCAACGAATTCAGCCTCACTGGTCAAGCGCCTGGTTTTTAAACCATTTTGTTTCAACTTTGAAGATGGCCAGTGCGGCGTCGTATTGGTTTTATAGATGCACACACATCGTCAGACTAACGGCTGAAGACGCCTTTGTGTGTCCGTATTGCGAGGGAGAATTCATTGAAGCAGTGGATTCTCACGTGTCTTCACCACCGGAATATCGACGGAGTTCCTCGATGTACTTAATCGGTGGCAACGATTGGTCAGATCTGCGGTTTCGACACGTCGGCCGGAGGAACACCGGCGATAGGTCTCCGTTTAATCCGGTTATCGTTCTCCGCCGTGCCAAGGGCGACGGAGACCTAGGGTTTGAGTTGTACTAAGATGACGGATCCAGCTCCAGATTGCAACCCTTGCCGCCGACGATGTCGGAGTTTCGGATCGATGCCGGCGATTGAGATCTCGGATGTACACGTCATCACAAAATTACACTGCGCCGTTTGCAAAGAATCGTTCGTTCTCGGAGCTGAATCTCAAGAGATGGCTATGCCATCACATCTACCATTCTGATTGGATATTTTTTATATATTTAGAAATTTATTTTTGTTGGAGGGTTTTTCTTTATATATTTTTTTAAATTTAGAAAATTATTTTTGTGGGTAAAAAAACCAAAACACCCTCATGTGCAAGACACATGACTGAAGTTAACTGGAAAAGTTAACCTCTGTTAGGCTAAAGGACGTTAACCGTAACATATTTAAACGTAAAGGATGATCTCTGATATATTTTTGGGTAAAGCTCATACACTGAAAAATGATATAAACATGAAGGACGATTTCTGTAATTTACTCTATAAATAATTATATTATCAATTAGTTTAAAACATTACACGAGGTTTATAAACGAGACGTCATGGGTTGAATATATTATTTTATACGAAGTCGTGGTTTAAAATAATATAAATATATTATATTAAAAGTGTGTATTTTCAATGAATATGGGTTACAAACCAAACCCGAGCCTACGGGTGGTTTCCCGGACAAAAAGACATTAATATAATATTATAATAATAATGGGATGATTTTTATATTAAAAATAATGATTAAAAATTTATTTAAAAAGAGTTGGGGTTGGAGGGACTCGAACCCGGGTCCCCTCCCTACCAACACATGAGTTTAACCAGTTCAGCCCGTTAGGGTGTCGCGATAGAATCCGGTTCCAAACGGTTTTAACATACAAGTCAAATGGGCTTCCCTCCCATATGCATACCTAGTTCGAATCCCGTCCCCAATCCACAAATTTTGATCACGATTTGGAAGTTAAGCTTAGAGGTTTTGATTACAGGGCATCTGCGAACCTAATTACAAGGTTAATTGGAAAAAAATCAACTTTTGAATCGTTTAATTCTTGTTTTAGAAACCAAAAACCCTGGATATGAACACCGAATCAAATTACTCAAATCTTATATTAAAACTTGTTGAAAACATAGGGCTTTTACAAAACGAAGGATTGAGAATCTGATCATGTGGTTTAATTTCCTTTTACGCCATGTCAAGGATCAAAACCCTCAATTCGTTATAAGAACAAACCCTAATTTACGGATCATGAACAATTCGATGTTGTTTGCTAAAATTAACATGGGGCTTTTACCGAGTAATGGATCGCAAAACTAATGACATATATTAATTGGATTAAGACATGGTCTAGGGTGGTGATCGATTAAATCGGTTTCATAAGAACCTTAGATTCCGGATCATAATCAATTCGATGTTGTAAGCATTCAGAAGGTTAGGGCTTTCATTCAGGGGATAGAAACGAAGCTAATGATTTATTTAGTTACCTGAATTGGTGTGGAATTGAAGGTATACGACTAGAAGAGCTCTCGGCTTTGCGTGGCTTGGTCTCCGGTGCTCCCGAATGTCTCTCCGGTGGAATAGATGTACTCAAAAGCTTGACAGAGGCTCGAACAAGTTTAATTCTCATAATTCGGTTTAATTCTCGCATAAAAGAGATGTTAATTGCTCAATGATGGCCGCTAATGATTATAATTGTATAATTTCAGTTACAATTTCAACTGAAATTGAGTAAAACTTGCGGATTTGGTCAAGTCCGAATGTGTTGACTTTCAAAAGTCAACATAAATCAAGAATGCGTTAAATACATTACTAGTCCCTCTAGTTTCCTGTTCTTAAGTTTGAATTTAGGCAGAAAAGGTCCTTAAGGTTTTGACTAATTACACTTCTAGTCCTTGTAGTTTGGGTTTGAAAAAATGATAGAAGTAGTCCCTGGGGTTTCTAATTGAGTTAACTAAGTTAACTGGAATTTTCCGAAAAGGTAAAAATAAGGCCGGAAATTTCCTAGGGAGTATAGTTGATGACAAGGTTCAAGTCAGGTCACCGCAATAGGTATGGATGGTGGCAGTGGATTTTGTTTGGGTGAAGATAAGGAGAAAATTGTCCTAGAATGATTTTTGGACTCAAATGATGTAGGTCCCCGGGTGTCTCGGATCGTTACGTGTGGGTGTGTGACTAGTCGGACCGGGTGCGGAATGCCCGTGACTAGGTGGAGAATCAAGCAACACAGAGTAAACCTACAACGAAATCACTTTAAAACTCCATCTATTATAAACTTGAAGGGTTACAGAGAGAATATACTGAGTGCAAATGTCTGCGTCCATAACTTCTGTCAACCTATTCTATTTATACTAGACCTAATCTCTGCGCACTTAACAAGTGCGTAGGGAAAAATTTTTCATGCATACTTAGCAAGTACGCAGAGTATTCTTGCGTACTTGCTAAGTACGCAAGAAGTAATTCCTGCGCACATGCTAAGTGCGCAAAACACTTAAAGAAATAATACAACAATAACATGCATTAGAAATTACAACTCGATAACTAATATATACAGACACTAACATACAAAGATTAATGCATACAAAACAAGTACAATAAGCTAAGACACTATCCAGAGTGTCTGTCACGAAAAAGTGCTTCAACAAACTCCCAATTGACAACAACTTTGGATTGTCTTCAGTTTTCACTGCTCCCCAGCTTTAGCTTCCATCTTCTTCTTGTAGTCAAGGCAGAACTTGATCACCTTGTCGTATTTAGAAGCAAGGAACTTTGTCCACTCGTCCGTGTACATGCAATACTTATCAGCTAGTGTCTCCAGATCTTTCACAGAGAAGTTTATGAAGCAGACTTCATCAAACACTCTGATCAGTTCCCTTGGCACTAAGTTCCAATATCTGACCACACCTTTCCAATCACCACCGCCTTGCCTGATTTAGGATCTACGTACCAGTACCATATGTTATCGAGGATATCCTGAGATAACTTGCTCAGGGGAATCTTGGTTTCACACAGCACTGGCTTGTATACCAGTTTCTTTAAGCTTCTCTTAGTCACAGGATGTCTAGCGTTCTTGTCCATGACTCGCTTGGGCACTTGAGGCTTAAACATTTTGAATTTCCCAGATCTTACCTCTCGCTGTAGAACCTGCCACAAACCCATCGCTACTGCGTTATTTGAGTGACCCAGCAGTTCTCGGTTTACTAGGTTCACGAGGTCGTATCTTGGCAAGGAGTTGAAAGCTTCGCTGGTTGGTTTCAAGTATTGAACCCCCCCAGCTCACTTGATTGCAAACAACTTCTTATCCTCGTCGACCTTCACAGCTAAGATCATCCCTTTCGCTCCGTGTTTGTCTATGATTGAAGTCTTTTGCCAGACAGGAGCCGAATCCTTCGATGAACTTGCATGCATATGTTTGTCTTTCTATGCCTCTGGATCCACAGGTGTAGGGTCGGCAGGGGAGGCTTCAGTCGACGCCTCAACAGTACTAGCAGGCTCGACTGAACCTGTGTCAAGATGAGATTCAAAGGATGGAACTTCGAAGATCTCTCCATCTTCAAACTCATACTCTCCTTCCCCATCGCCCTTGGGAACTTCGATTACCACATCATCATCTTCCTCATCCCAATCGTCACCAGAGTCGATCTCTCCCTCTTCCAGATTGCAGAGAGCCTTGATCTGTGCTTCTTTGGAATAGTCTGGCTCTAAGAATAAGATCATATTATCTGACACGTCATCAGATAGATCTTTCAAAACGTCAGCCACTGACTTTCCTTTATTGCCACCTGAAGCATCACCGCCTTCCTGGTGAGTCGACTCCCCCTCAGCAATTGGAACAGTAGAAATGGACACTATCACCAAAGCTTGTTGTTCACTTCCACTAGAACCGACTTCGGGATCCTTGTCTTTATCATCATCCTTTGTTAGATCAATCGGATGACAAGCCTCATCACCGCTAGATTTTGATGCCTTCTCCTTATCTTTTTCTCTCTCCCTCTGAGCAGCAAGCTTCTTGGTCAGGTCAGCTACTAACTTGACCATCATTTCATGTTCTTTCCGCTGCATGTCAACCGTACCTCTAAAGACGTCCTGTGTCCCAGAATCATATTGTTTGTTTTAATCAGTAGTTCATTCTGGGCCATCACATTTATAAGTCTCTCTTCAGTCCCAGTCCTCTGGCTTCTCAGAATAGTTACTTCGTCCACCAACGAATTTATCTGAGCCTGTTGAGCCTCAGATTCTTCCCTTGATTTCCGAACAGTTTCAAGTAGACCAGCAACTTGTGTTTCCAAAGTGTTTATCCTTGCATCACTGGGATCAGGATTCCTAGATGTAGAGGCTTCTGCATTATGGAGTGGAGATGAGAAGATCGTATCAAAGTCCAAACCCTGGGAAAAGTCTCCAAAGTTGTAGGGTTGACTGATGGGTTCAATAGTGGTAGTAGGGATTGTGGATTGGATGGTGGCTGCAATTGTGGTGGAAGGGGTGATGGATACTGACTCAGTTAGAATAGGAGTTGTCACCGCCACTTGGACAGATGGTACAGGGAGGGACACTATCACATGAACCTCCTATGTGATAACAGTGATAGCCACATCAGGTGTTACCCGTGGCCTCCTTCGCTGTCGCCTGTAAAGCTTTTGTGAAGGTGAGGTAGAAGTGGAATCAGTACTCGTAGCCGTTACATGTGCTTGCCTCTGAGCACTGACTTCTACCTCATGAAGGATAGCTTGTTGCGGCCTATCCCCCCGTTGCTTATTTATACTTTCTCTTCTGCGTCTCTGTATAGCAGCGTCCGAAATTCACTACTAGTCTCTTGTCGCTTTCTCTTAGAAGATGACTCAGGAAGGGTCACCTTTGTCAGTCTTCTTGGGTGTGCCTGGGATGGTGTATCATCAGAATCAGATGAATCTGACTCAATCGATTCTTAGTCAGAATCTTCAGCACCCCCAGTTCCCTGTTCCTCGTCCCCTTCATCTTCAGACATATCATCTTCAGTTCCAACTTCCTCTTCTTCTTGCTGTTCATCACTGTGTTCACTGAGTACAGGCTCAGACACTGCACTACACCATCTTAAGTCAGTAGGAGCCACATATGCTTCATTTATTAGGTGGCCAAAGATAGGAGTGTGCTCAGGGGTAGGTTCTACACTGCCTGGCTTTAGAAATTGTGCAAACACTCTCTTATCCACCCGTTTGACTTGTAGTCTCTCACCAATAGCCGATAGATTTGGTACAACATCAATAATCAACAGCTGCATGATCCTAGGATATAATAGAAATCTAAACCTATCAGCATCATTGATCTGATCGGTGATAGACTTGTAGATATACTTCGAGAAGTTATAACCCTTGTTAAGCGAGAGGGCAACCATTGCAGCCGCCAGGTCATTCCCCATGGCATCCTTTCCCGCCATTCTAGCAGACAGGCACATGATCATGACGTGCGCGAAGTAACGCCACTGATCAAGTACCCACATCTTCTTGTACGAGGAGTAGTCCATGGTACCGACATACCCCATCATTTGTCTCCAACATCCATCAACGAAGTAGTCAGGGTAACTCACCGGATCAGTTGATAAGTCCCTAAATCGTAGCACGCATCTGATGGTGTCATTAGAAATAGCAATATCATGACCTGCTATAGTAGCCCTAATGACGTTTGGGTTTACTATACAGTCATGATCAGCAGTTTCCCAGAATTGCTCCAGATACGTTCTTGAGACAACAAGATCAGCATATATGGCATAGTTGATATTTGATCGGTTCAGGAAGTCGATTATCTCCCTATAGTGAAGTGAAGCACCCTTCCACTCGGGCTGTGTTAGAGCCAGCAGATTGAATTCGCTGGTGAATGCACGAGCCATCATTGCAAAAACAAACAATAAACACAATAAGAACAAGAAGCATCATTGGAATGGATCAGACATGACAGGATATAGCATCTACACAATGAACTGAATTTCAGACTTAGAAATTTTTCACAAATGTCCTTCCGGCGTACTTAGCAAGTACGCAAGGATTAGTTCTTGCGTACTCAGCAAGTACGCATGAATTACTTCTTGCGTACTTGTTAAGTGCGCAAGAACTTTCACTTAGCCAAATTTCAAAAATCCAAAATTCAATAGAGGAGAGGCATTGCTGTGGATTAGGGTCACCACAAGGTCGAAATACATGATGAGGACCTCTAGAACCACTATCAACATCAATGAGCCGCTACACTAGTCAATTTTGACCTAGCCTTGGTCCGACGGTAATCTACGGTCAAACAAGGGATCAAAGTCAAAATCAAACCCTGTTAAAGACAATTTAGGAGTCAAGGAGCTTCGATTAGTGACTTATAACTAGATTTAGGTCTTAATTTTCATTAAGAACATCCAAAATCGGTTAAATCCGCACTATCAAACCCTTGAACGAATATGTCAATAATAGATGATTTTATGGATGAAATGCACTGAGATTCTCACCAAAGATGATTAAGGTGAAGATGAAACATAAAACGGGATGAAAGAGCTTTTAGGAACACGCGAAAATCTCGAGTAAAAATGAGTAGAAGTATTCAACAGTGTGAAATGTTTGAAATGAGATGAAACTCAAGAAAAATTCTAACTGCTGTATATATACCCAACACAAAATGGTTGTGCGTACTTGTTAAGTGCGCAGGACTTAACTCTTGCGTACTTACTAAGTACGCATGACTTAAGTCTTACGTACTTGTTAAGTACGCAGGGTTTACCTCATGTGCACTTACTAAGTACGCAGATACCCTTGTGTGCTCAAACTTTCAACTCATATTATGAAGATTTCAAGTCAATTAACAAACAAGATAAGCACATTCAATCAAGAGGATTCAAAGTCAATTCAAGAAGGTTAAACACATATATATATATATATATATTGGCTTTTCTGATTAAAATTGAAATGTACACAAGCTTAGAATCTTTTTGATCTTTTCTAGATAGAAATATACAAGTATATACACACACTATTTTTGCTCTAAGACACGAGTCGAGGATCATATCAGGCTAAACTCTAGCAAAAACAAATACAAGATAAACGTCAAAGAATATGGGGTCATGTCATGGATTACAAGTTATTCATACGTAATAAGCACATAAACAAGTAATTCAAGTTGGCAATACTATGATATTTGAAAACATAAGCATCTTTGTATTACGTTCTTGTTGGTTAAGGTATTAATTTTAAGATATACAACGTGTACCCCACTGATATGCTATAGAAATGTAACTTGCACTATCTCAAGGCATCTAAGATTTTTCCAAAGATTTTTCAAATCTACAGAATGAAGTTACATCGTTTAGCACAGAAAAAATCAAGCAGAATCCATAAGGATTATCAAGAATCATAAGATTCAGAATCGAGTGATTCAGATGTCTTGGTTTGATTGGATTTTCTTCTATGAATATCATATGATGATTCAGGTTAATAGATATGGAGTTTGAGGATTTAGGTAAGGTGATCCAACTTTTATCTGGATTTTATTTCAATGAATCATGTCTGATTCAAGTGTGAATATAAGCTTAACGGTTGATGTTAAGACATATCTTGGCCCAATTTCCCATTGCATACTTGTGAGTATGGGCAGTGAAGTGAATCGATAATTTGTGCTAAAGACATAACCCGAAACTGGTCTCTTAAGAAAATATTTGCTAAAATCTTACATCCTTTATCTTATAATGATCTTTTTGTATTCTTTTACACAGGCACACATGCATACATGGGTTCAAATCACAGTTGTAGTCTAGATTTAGTTTCCACACTACTAATGATTCAAAGATACCTACAGCCTACTGATAATTCAAATTACTTGTAAATAAGTAGATTAAAAAATAATAATTTAAACAATCAAGTAAGCATGATGCAATCATTTCCCATATGAGCAGTCTATGGCGTTTAGATCATTACTGATGTACTATCAATTTCTCTTTTCTCAAGATAACTTTGAAATTTTATCCATTTTCTATTTTGTTTGAATTTTGTAAAATATTTGAAAATTAAAAGAACTATACAGAAAACTTAAAAGATATAAACTTTAACTTTCATGAATTGAATTAATTTAAGAAAAACGGGTTTTCACTCTGGATTGAACATTCCTATCAAGTTGACAAGATGCTCAAAATGGGTTCGATCAAATGCCTTAGTGAAAAGGTCAGCAAAGTTGTCATCCGTGTGAACCTTTACAAGTTCAATGAGATGCTTTTCAGCACAATCACGGATGAAATGATGGCGAATTTCAATATGTTTAGTTTTGAAATGTTTCACCGGGTTGTTTGTGATGGATATGGTGGCATTGTTGTCAATGAACAGTGGAGTTCCAGTGAAGTTTAAGCCATAGTCTCTCAATTGCTGCTGAATCCACAATATCTGAGAACAACCGCTAGCTGTAGCAATGTACTCTCCTTCACATGTTGAGACAGAAACCGTTGATTGCTTCTTATACTGCCAGGAAACCAGTCTGTCTCCCAAGAATTGACATCCACCAGAAGTTGACTTTCTATCAAGGTTACAACTGCCATAGTCTGAATCAGTATAGGCTTTGAAGTCAAATGACTGTTGCTTTGAGTACCAAAGACCTAATCGGGGTTTCGCTTTCAAGTATCTGAAAATCCTATTGACTGCTATCATATGAGACTCCTTCGGTTGTGACTGAAACCTTGAGCACATGCATACAGCAAACATTATGTCGAGCCTTGAAGCTGTGAGATACATAAGAGATCCGATCATTCCACGGTACAATTTGCAATCCACATCCTTTCCATCTTTGTCTAGATGCAGACCATGATTAACGGGGATAGGTGTGCCATAAGAACTTCTATCATTCATCTTGTATTTTGACCAGATGTCCTGCAAATACTTGGTTTGATGCAGATAAATGTCATCCTCTCTTTGACTGACTTGCAGACCTAGGAAGAACGACAATTCACTCATGTTACTCATCTCAAACTTGGACTTCATCACCTGTTCGAATTCCCTACACATCTCTTCATTTGTAGACCCAAAGATAATGTCATTGACATACACTTGTACAAGAAGAATATCACCTCCTGCTTTCCGTATGAAGAGGGTCGAGTCAATCTGTCCACGGTCGAAACCATTTGACAGTTGATGTTTTGATAATATCTCATACCATGCCCTAGGTGATTGATGAAGACCATAAAGTGCTTTGTCGAGCTTAAACACTTTAATGATATTATGTGGATCTTCAAAGTCAGGAGGTTGAGTGACATAGACCTCTTCATGAACACCCATCTAGTTCCAATTGGTTGTACTCCTCTTGGCAAGTCAACCAAATCCCACACATGCAACTTTTGGAATTGAGACAGTTCTTCTTGTATTGCCTCAATCCAGCAGTTGTCAGCGAGAGCCTCCTTCACATTCTTTGGCTCTAACTGGGACACGAATGCAGCATGCAAACATGATTCCATGACACTAGTGTCAAGGATCTCAGAGTACAAACTAGTGTTCTCAGCAATGGTTCTATGACGAGTTTGAACACCGGCATGAGGATCACCAATAATGTTGTCAATTGGATGATTCTTATGCACTCTCGTTTCTGGTATTTTCGGTTCCTGAATTTCCGAATCGAGGTTTGTGCTCAACTACCCCATAACCTGTGTTCCACAAGAAGAAGATTCAATGTTGATTTGATCAGCTGGAGCTTCATTTCCTATACGAGTGTTAGGATTAGCTTGAGCGTCAGTTCCATCAACATGAACACCTTCAATGTTATCAATATCATGAGTTCTAGATGCAGATGCAACATCGAAATCGGGAGTTACAATCGGTACAGTTGCACGGGTTGAGAAACTGGAGTCATCACCGCCACCAAATAATTCATACACATTTGCGGTATCATCGGCAGACAGATCAGGAAGGTTGAAAGATTTGAATAGCGCATCATAACCAAAACCCTAAGCTGGACCAGTTGGTTCTGGTGGAATGTTGTGTTTACTACAATCCACTTCAAATCATTCCTCGACAGTACGAGTTCCTATATTGTACACTCTCTTGCAAGGCGAGTTGGCAACATATCCTAAGAAGATGCCTTCCATCGCTTTTGCATGAAACTTAGACTTTCGGTCTTTGTATTGTAGCAATAAGGAACAGAGACTACCAAAAGGAACTAGATAGTCAAGATTGGGAGGTCGATTATTGATCAACTCATAGCAAGTATTGTTGTGCCTCTTCACAACCAGAACTTTGTTCAAGATGTGACAAGTTGTATTAACTGCTTCTGCCCAGAAAGTGACAGGAAGCTTTGCATCTGACAGCATTGTCCTTGCAGTCTCAATCAAGGTTCTGTTCTTCCGTTCTGCGACTTCATTCTGCTGAGGTGTGTACGGGGCACTAAATTTGTGACGGATCCCCTTCTTGAGGCAGAAAAGTTCCATCAAATTATTCTTGAATTCAGTTCCGTTATCACTCCTTATTCTTCTAACCTTCAACCTGCAAAGAGATTCCAAGCTCAGGATCAGGTATTGAAGAATGTCAGCAGTTTCGTCCTTTGTACCTAAAAAATGCACCCAAGAAAATCGTGAGAAATCATCAGTTACAACCAGACAGTATGACTTACCTCCAATACTCCTGATACTTATGGGGCCAAACAGATCCATATGTAATAGCTCCAAAGGGGTATCGATGGAGTTTTGGAACTTGGGCTTGTGAGACTTCCGTTGCTGTTTGCCCTTTTTACAAGGCATACAGTGATCTGCAACGGTAAATCTCAGCTTAGGAACACCGGTTACCAAACCGTTTCAGACAAGATGATTCATTTATCGATAAGAAATGTGTCCGATTTTCCTATGCCACAAGATTGAGTCAAGCTCTGTCGCTTTGGTAAGCAAACAAGTAGCAACAGATGAGGTGGTTGTAGCCATGCTCATATAAATCTGATAAGTATCGTTTGTCGTTGGTGCTCGCATGAGAATCCAGTCTTCAGGAACTTCAAAACCAGGTTTGAGAATCATGCATTCAGTCTTGTCAAACATAACGGAGTACTCCTTGTCGCACATCTGGGAGACACTCAACAGGTTATGCTTCAGCTGCTCGCATTAGTTGACGTTGTCGAAGCTGACATAACCATTTGAAACCACGCCTTGACACGTGATACAACTGCCTTTCTCTCCAGCAAATTCCACATAGCCGCCTCTGAATGGTTTCACATCTTGAAGCAGGGCCATGTTACCTGTCATGTGCCGGGAGCATCCACTATCTACATACCAAAGATTAGAGATAGTACCCTTCGGATGTCCTTACACGAGTCACAAGAAATTAATTAGATTTGGAGACCCAAGCCATAGTGGTCTTGGGTCATCCGTCTTTCTTAAAATAAACAACCTCAATTAATTCACAGTCGTGGCTATCAAAAATGGATGAATATTTAGAAGATTTGGGACCAGGAGATTGAGAACTTTTGGATTTGTTATTCCATGACCTCTTCTTTTTCTTAACTGGAACAGTAGACTTAGATTCAACAGCAGCAGGTGAACTAGTGGAAGCTTCACCTGATTGAATTCCAGCCAGCTGTTCCAGCTTTCTCAATCTCTTGTTCCTTCTTCTCCTCTATGGCTTAGAGAGTTTCACCACAGGTTTCTCACCAGTTGGTGCACTACCAGAGGTAGATGCACTAGGTTTAGCAGGTAGTTTTCCCCTTTTTGAAACAGATGGTTTAGCCTCAGATGTGATCTTTGGCTTTACCATAGGTTTTACTGGTGGTTTCACAACATTTGCTTTTGGACTTTTGGAATGCTTCACTAGTTGTGACTTAGGGATAACAGCCGGTTGTGAAACAATTGGCCGTTTCCCTTGGTTCTTAGCAGGACAGTTCACAAGAATGTGACCAACCATACCACAATGAAAGCAAGTTCTTTTTTCTTTGTAAGTCCTCCTGTAAGGCTCATTAGATCTGGCATTAGATGACTCAGCATGATTAGCAGGAGAAGTTGTTTGGTGAACAGTAGTCTGACCCAATGATGATTGTTTTTTGGGAATATAAAATTTTTGCAAATTTTCTTGATAACCAAGCCCAAAATGAGCTGAAAAAGTTTCTTTCTTAACTTGATTAATGTTTTTATATCCCCCATAAAGCATCACTTTTTATTTTTCATTTGATTCAATGATATCGGGTTCAGTCAAAATACAATTATCACTATCAGTGATAATGTTTTTCTTAACTTTATGTTCACCTAGCAACTCCTCAGAGACTACTCCTTCAGGGCAGGTGTTCTCAGACCCATCATCAGAAACAGTAAAGAATTCTTCATTAGATGCAGAGTCAGCCTTACTTGAGGAATCATCCTTGTTAGAGGAATCATCCTGACTTGAGGACTCATCAAGGCAAGACAAATCAATGTCAATTAAGCCGTTGACAAATTTCCCGCTAACTGGTGGAGGAATGGCATTAGTACCCAGCCCTAAGCCATTCACTTGTCTCACTACAAACTCGTAGTGTTCCACCACAAACGAGAATTTTTCAACTTCTCAATAATACCTTTCAACTGCAAGATCTCATTTTGCAGCTTGTTGATCTCATTGTTCCTTTTCTCTAACCCCTTGTACGCAACATCCAAATGAAACTGTTGATCGCTGATTTTAAGTGAATAATCACGTTTTTCTTTCTTTAAAGTTTCAATTGAATCTTTGTAACGTTTTTCATTTTCCTTGTAGCTTAACGCTGTAATACGAAGGGGTTCGACTTTGACTTGAAGCTTAGAATTTCAACCTTTAAGCTTAGACATTTGGAACAAGAAATGACAGCAAAAGGATTAGAATCTACCTCATTCGATGAACATGATGCCTCTCCAATAGCCATGAGGGTAACTGCAGTTGTAGACTCTACTTGATCAGCCACAGATGCTTCCCGTTCCTCTACTTCCATCATCTCCATAATCTCAGCCATGAGACCAACTTGTGTTTGTGTAATAAGGGCATCCTCCAGATGCACACCCCAATCAAATCTTTCATCCTGTTGAGCCACCAATTCATTGGACGTTCCACCTAGACTTTGATTGCGGTTGTTAGAGTTGTACCCTTGATTGTTTCTTTGGTTGTTTCCCTGGTTTGGTCTTGTGAATCCTGAGGCAGGTGCTTTTTCCTTCTGACATTCACGAGCAAAGTGTCCATAGTTCTGACACTTGTAGCACTTGGCCTTGGATTTGTCAAAACCCACCTTGGCATTTGAATGCCCACCAATAAACTTTAGGCCAGTTCTGTTCAAGAAACGCTTGGCCCTTCTTAAGATCATGGCCATATTCCACTGAATATCCATGTCCTCCTTGTCATCTGGATCCACCTGATTAAAATATTCTTCAATTGTCTCAGGATCTGTAAGCTTGCCACAAATTAAGTTCTCATAAGCAAGCATACACGATGAAAATAATGCTACATGATCTTCAGCTATCTTGGCTATAGCAGTCTGGTTAGCTGAAGATGTAGAGGGAGGATTTCTTGAGGGATGTTGGTGATGAGAACCAGATCCAGATGCTGTAAAGCATGTATGACCACCACAACCATTCGAGTTATCTTCTTCATTAGAGTTCCCTAAGAAAAAGGCGATACCAGAACCAGATGATTTAACTATGGAAGACGTCCCATAATACATAGAAGGGTCTTGGATTTGAGGTCTTCCTGAGCTTTCCTTTCTTTTTAGGTCCATATCATGAGCTTGAACCTTACCGATTGCTTCTTCAATTGTCATCTCATAGAACTTCGGGTTCTCCCTCAGCAGAGTGGTATACATCTCAAACTTTGGTGGTAAAGCATCCAGAAATTTTTCAACTAATTCCTCATCAGGATACTTTAGCTCAAAAGCTTTTAGCTCAGTTTAAAGATGATAGAATCTAGATATAAGTTAATTAGTAGATTCATTTTCCAGATATCTGAAACACTCATATTGCTTTCTCAGAAGATCTCTCTTGCTCTTCTTGATGTCACTGTTCCCTTCAAATCTTTTCTGCAATGCCTTCTAGAAAACTTTTGAATTATCATAACCTCTGAAGCTATGAAAGAGTTCTCTAGTTAGGGCCATTGTGATAGATCCATGTGCTTTATTTTCTCTATCATAGACTTTCTTTTCTTCTTCGTCTAGCTTAGAAATAGGCTTGGGAACATCTTCATCAAGATATGTATACGTAGGATGCTTATACCCCTCAAGTATAGGTATACAAAGAGGAATAAGTATATGAGATATAATGTTCAAAGCGTGCTTTCCAATTTGAATAATCATTTACATTAAGCAGCTTTGGCGGTTTTTGTGGGGTTCCAATTTCATTGTCATAATTAAGTAGGTTACCAAATTTCAGAAAAGTCAAAACAACTTGCGCACTTGACTCTGGCTTTGCGCGCTTAAAAAATCTGGTCTTGCGTATTTAGAATTTTCCCTTGCGTACTTGTTAAGTACGCAGGAGAAAATGATAAGTACGCAGGAGATGACTTATGTACGCAGCAAATATGGTCTTGCGTACTTGGTAAGTACGCAGCAAGACTGTACTTGTTGCCAAATAAGGTAAGTACACAGGTCACTTTTTCACCAACCCTCACCAACTTTTTCCTGTCACTGGAATCTCACCGGAGACAGAAGAAATCGAAGATATGACCAAACAAAATGAGCTAAAGGGTCAGAATCTCGTTTCTAACCAACCATTGATGCTAAAAACACTCAAATACACAACAAAAGTCGGTTTTTGAGTGATTTTTGCTTCTAAAATAGTGCTCAAGAGCTACCCCTATTTTATCACGAAAATCAACAAAAACACCCACTTTTGCTTGTAAAATCTCTGTAGGATGTGTAGAAGATGCTCCTAACACACTCACAATACTCGAAATCAAGAGCTATGCTCTGATACCACTTGTAGGTCCCCGGGGGTCTCAGATCGTTACGTGTGGGTGTGTAACTAGTCGGACCGGGTGCGGAATGCCCGTGACTAGGTGGAGAATCCAACAACACAGAGTAAACCGACAACGAAATCACTTTCAAACTCCATCTATTATAAACTTGAAGGGTTACAGAGAGAATATATACTGAGTGCAAATGTCTGCGTCCATAACTTCTGTCAACCTATTCTATTTATACTAGACCTGATCTCTGCACACTTAACAAGTGCGCATGGCAAATTGTTTAGGACAAATTGTTCAAGTGTACTTAGCAAGTACGCAGAGTATTCTTGCGTACTTGCTAAGTACGCAGGAAGTAATTCCTACTCACATGCTAAGTGCGCAAAACACTTAGAGAAATAAAACAACAATAACATGCATTAGAAATTACAACTCGATAACTAATACATACAGACACTAACATAAAAAGATTAATACATACAAGACAAGTACAATAAGCTAAGACACTATCTAGAGTGTCTGTCACACAAAATTGCTTCAACAAATGATGGGATGCATCACTTGTAATGAGGATGATGGGATTTTTAAGATCTAAACTTGTTTAGGATGTAATCCACGATGTTCGAATAATGTCACTGGATAGGGATTGGTCAAGGTCAATGTAACAGGAAACCCTACGTGATACGGACAACGTTACACCTGACGATATGATAGGAGCACTTATATGTATAGGAAATACCAGCGGCGAATCCACCATGCCCTTATCATACCATATCAGTTTCATTATTATATATCACGATAGGTTTTATGACATAACACATGACATAATTCACTATGTTTTCCATACGCTGATTCTTATAATTACGTATCACAGCCCCAAATTTATTCACTTAATAATTAAATAAATAATTTAGGGTTGCAACGATTGGTAACATTACACAACAACGGAAGCTAAATAAAGACTTGTAAATAAGTCGAACAACTCTTCGTCTTCTAAGGGCTTAATCCAAACGTTTAACCTATTCCAACCATGCCGTAGCTATGTATTACCTGAAAAACATGCTCAAAAATGTCAACGCAATGTTGGTGAGTTCACAGGTTTTAAATAAATACAATTGGCAAAACCTTTGTACGAAATCCCTTGGCAAAAATCATTTGTACGAAATCGATTGACAAAACTGTTTGTACGGGTACAACCTGATCTAGCCTTGTACCCACCGTTGGAGGTCGGATATACACTGCAGCCGTCGTCGTTCGTCTTCTGCCACCACTGTCTTCCGTTGTGCCACCGTGAAGTGGCTGGATTTTGCTTTCACTACCCCACGAATCAGAAGAAACCATTACCACCACCGTGTTTGTGGCCTCGAGATCAGTCAGAAAATGTACACCACTTGCCCCCACCAGCTGGGTATCCTTGCGGGAAACCTAGATCCGCCTTGAACCACCATGGGAGGTCACCGTGTTCTTGTCTGCTCTTGGTTGCCGGACGCGGCTGGGCCGCCGGGTCTTCGTCGGTGGAACCATCCCCCACCCCTTCTCTCACTAGAACTCCACCTCTCTCTCTCTATAAGGTTGTGGCTAGGGTTTGAGAAAATGTGGAAGAGAAGGAGAAAATGATCAATTTATACCTAGGGTTTTGGTAGGGGAATTCTAAGGGGAAAAATACAGGTTTGCGAATAGCGCGTATTCTCTCGGGTATCCGTTTTGACTAAATTTTCTGGATTATCATTTTACAAATACTTAAATTATGAAACGTTATTAATAATTATCATTTACGTATTTAATTCATGAAAATTTTATGTTTCAATTGTTGTATGAGCAGGTACGCGTCGGTATCGCGTTTTTAACGTTTTTGTTCTTTTGAAATGTTTCGCTTTCCGAGTTTAGGGTTTATTATTTTACTAATAATATTAAAGTAAGTATTTACAATATTTTTCGTATCATAATACGTATCAGTAACCTCCGTACACCTATTGTTAATCTTATGAGTATCTAACATGGTTTAATGTTCGCATAAATGTACTACGTGTGTCCTTATCTGATCAGTGTTTCGGAATAAATACTAGTACTTAATACTAATAATTCATTATCTTACTTAATCGTTTTGCTGAATATTCGGTAATAACCTATGTCTGACACGTTAAACGTTTCAAATACAGAATCGCGTACGTATATCTATTCTTTCTTAAATTCTCAGAATTGCGTAGCGAGTCATTAGACGAAACCAAGTGGATAGTATGATGTTCGGATTATGTATATTGGACCTCTAATGAGCTTGGATCCTTATTAGGCCTCAAATGGGCTTGGGTTTCTATTGGGCCTTATTAGGCCTAGTTGGGTTAGCCCAACAACTAGGTTTTAGGATCCTGGAATTTTGCAGGTGTCACATTACGTGTGCACCTGTAATTACTCAAATCGCCGTATGGTCCGTATAGATCATTCCATTGTGTGTGGGTACAGAGGTGGAGGAACACCCAAAAACATTATTGTAAGTTGTTAATAAGGTGACTGTGTCTCTAAATGGTAAGGTCAATTAGGAAGTAAAGGTTGTCAATGTGGCACAACCCCATACATGGGTGTCCTGAGTAGATGGTATATCCCTTCAGATTACCCATAAAGTTGACTAGCTCTCTCGTGTCTGAATAAGAATACGTCAATCCTCGAGTAACTCAAAGTATATAGCTATCAATTTTCATGGATAAAGTGAATGATCATGCCTCATGTATATGGTGGACAATCAATTGCGAACAATGTAAACGGTCTAGTTTCGTATGTAATGTAGGCACTCGAGTTTCATGTATAGTGTAAATAATCTAGTATCATGCACATTGCAAGTAATCAAGTTTCGTCTATAAGGTGATCAGTCTAGTATCATGTATATTACAAGTAATCAAGTTCCGTCTATAAGGTGATTAGTCTAGTATCATGTATATTACAAGTAATCAAGTTTCATGTATAATGTAAATAATCATGTATATTGTATACAACCAAGTTTCATGTATAACGTGAACAATCAAGTTGCATGTATAATGTAAACAATTTAGTCTCAGGTATATTATAAACGTTCATATGTAAATAATTTAACCTCTTGAATAACGTAAACTATCAAATCTTGTCGGTGATCGAGTGCGGCGGACAAGTGTAATGTATAATGTAGGTAGTTGGGTTTCAAGTTTTCAACTTTGTTGATGGATGGTTAACGCCAATGCGAGATGATTCATCTTTTCTAAGTGGCTAGTAAGTTCATACATTTTTTAAAGTGCAAGGTGATGAGAAAGTTTTACAGGTACTTAGAATAATACGCACACGAATAACTGATTTGAGCTTTTTGTGTGTAAATGACAAGTAATTGAAATTTACTCTTGCTTATAATTTAATAAATAAGCGAAAATAATAAGTTAAATAAATAGATAATTGGATAAATAAATAAGAACCTTTTATTTATTTTAGTTTAATTATCATAAGGGAATGTTTCAAAAGAAAGTAATGGCCAAATTATTTAGTAATCAGGACAAAATTTTAAAAGTAATTAGTTTAACGAAATAAAAGTCATAATGAAGTAATTAAACAAGTCATTATTGAATTTAAAGTATGAAATATATATTTTTTAATGTTTTTATAAAACAATCTGTACAAGACGGGTATTAAGTTTCTTTACGAGGTAAAAGGGTTTGTAAATAATTTATAGTCTAGATAAAATATATAACTCAAGGGTTTGATAAAGGTTTGTTTGAACAAAATAACTATATTAGTTAAATCGAGTAATAACAAAGTAATTAGTTTATAAAGAAGGTTTAGATATCAATCATTAAGGAAAGTTGAAAATAATAATGTTTATACTTGGGGTACAGGATATGGGTTTCAATTTAAAATTAAAAAAAACGCGAAATAGAATATCCGGCTAACATCTTAGATAGCTTTCCACAAGAAAGCAGATGAGCACCAAGATGAACATCATTATGGTTACTCGTATAGCAAACCAGGCCTCAGCCCTAGTTGTTTCTGTATGTGCATCAAGTATTCCCTGGTCTTTACTCCTTGCCTCAGAAACTCTGCGGTCCTTACATATGGGTGAGCAGTATCAGCCGGAACTCCTAAGGCATCGGTAGGTTCCTTGGCTTGTCCTGCTCCTGGGTTTGGATGGTATATGTTAGGTGTTAAATGAGGGTCTCTCGGAGGTGATTCAGCTGCTCGGTGTCTCAAGTCTGCTCCTAAGCCAATCTGCTCTGCGGTCAAACATGGATCTGGCAGCTAGTCGTACCGATGACCAGTTGTCTGGTTATGGGGACCCAAAGTCTTCCTCTTGTGTTGACTCTGCTTCAGGGTGATTCTCAGGGGAGTGAGGAGGGTAAGAGACCATGTCTAGCACGAAAAGGTCGTAAGTGATATTGCAGTGGTAGGTGTTAAATGTAAAGGTGTTCATGAGTTTAAAAGTTGACTAATCATAACACCGAGTTCTTATAATAATATATCGGGAGTAACACATGACTTATAAGTAGTGTACCCACGAAAAGGATTCCTAGGAAGAGGAGGTGGGTCACAAGGGACACACTGAAGTGCTCAGTCTTTCCTTAGTCAGAATCTTCCATGGGCTTACACCCACTCTTCCAGCCATTATGTACCATTATTATTTGAACTCATGGTTATGGTGAAAATCTTCACCTATTCTTGCAGCTTCCCTTCCTTGAGGGGTAAGGTCTAAGGGTTTAAATCTCTTACCAATGATAATAAGAGTGATAAAATCTTCATGGTATATAAAGATGAAGGGGTATAGTTGACTTAAATATGATTAAGTGTAAGGATCAAAATAGGAGGTTTAGGCTTGTGTACCAAATTATAATACTTAAGCGATTGATGTTTAGATTGCATTCATCTAGCATATAACCAATGGATGCTATGGCAAATCAAAGTGATTCAAGTTCGTATGCTTTCAAGAAGAAATGCTTTAGCCTATAGGTGAACACTCACTTCGGGAATTCCCAGGAAAGCATACAGATCCTTCAGCTGGTTTGGATTTATATGAAATGCTTTCCTAGACAGAAGACCCAAGGTACAGGCATTCCCCATTCCGGATTGTACATGTTCTCTACTAATTTTCAGAACCCGAAACTTTGACGAGATTTTAAAATTTTTAATAGGCATTGGGTCTAGGAGTTTGAATCTTTCCTTAAGTGATTAGTGGTGATGTGTAAAGATGAAAGTATATGGCAAAACTTAGGATAGCATTTAGTGATATCAAATAGGCATTGTGTAGACAGTTTCAAATAGTGTAGCTAATAAGGTATCAAAGGAGTAGTAGTTTTTGTAAGCATGTAGGTTGTCAAGTAACATAGCACATAAGATAATCATGCAATGTAATACACTAGATAATATGTAGGATAATTACACCAAGGTATCCTAAGGTTATAGATTAAGAATATGTTTCAAGTAATCCATGTAGTTTCAAATAGTTTCATGTAGTCTCTTGAATGTTGTAGTTCATATATTTGCACTACGTAGGTAGAAATAGGTAGATGTAGATAGGTAAGTGGATATAAGTATGTGTATAATGAGTATGGAGTGGAGTTCCTAGTAAAATACAAGAGTTAAACTCATGTTTGGGACTCCTAGGTTATAGTCTAGGTCATGTGTGTCTAATAACCTAATTCCCTATAACCATGGCTCTGATATCAATCTGTCACACCCCGGTCGGCGGCAAATTATACGCCGGGGCTGATGCGATTGTTCATAAGCACACGATCATCTATTAAATGTGACAGTATTTACTCATTAAAATTAAATGAATCCGTTACAAGTAGGAATGAAAAACAAAGCGTTCAAACATAACATAAGTTTATATTAAAGCTAGGTCCGAAGTTCTAAGTGATCATGTAGTGTCCCCAAACCGGTGCACCTGAAACATGTGAGTAAATGTCAACTACAAGTAGTTGGTGAGTAACATAGGTTTTGACACCAAACAAAAGTTAAGTAAAAAGGATTTGGAATTCAATTTGTTCAAAGCTTAACTATGGCATAAATGTGAAAACATACAAGGTTCCAAGCGTACAATTCAATCCGTATTAAATGAAAAACATGTAAGTACAATCCCACTTATTGTGTTTTGGAAAAATAATAATATGGTACACACAAAACCCGCCAAGGTTCGTGTTAACTGGAATCGGATTCCCCTATAAATGATCATGTTAGGTACTACCTTAGGCATGGGTAGCAGGTTAATGAATGTACTAGCATGAACACATGTAATGGTCACCAAGCAGTTTAAGACATAAAGCACATAGTAATTTGCATGAGAACAATGGTATTGAATCTGGTAGGTAAAGTACGTAAACATGTTCCACCCCGAGTATTTGTAAGCAATAGTAAAAAGAAAGGGGGATATGAAACTCACCTGAGTTGTGTACTAGTAGTGGATAGCACCACATAAGGATGCAATAGAAATCACAAAAGTTTGCTTGTGAACCGTCTATGTATGTCCTAGAATTATAAGCATAATAATTCGGGACATATGAGATATTGTGACGATGACACGGAAGAGTGAACGTCCTAAGTCGCACTAACGATTAAAGAGTAGACAAACTTGTCCACGGGAATAAGGTTTCTTAATATAAGAATTAGGATGAATGCGTTACGTGTCGAACGTCTCTAACTACGAATAATATTATTTAATAAACATTCGTGCATTTGTACCATTTAATAATGTCATAAGAAAATAATATAATTTATTATATTATTTTAAGTTCGGAGAAAAAACATAATAACCAATTACGTGGCAAAAATAATAAATATGTTATTTTTATTTGAGGATATAATACGTGAGTAAATAATATAAATAATTATATTATCAATTAGTTTGAAATGTTACACGAGGTTTATATACGAGACGGAAAATATATATATTATTTTATAATAGAAGTCAGGGTTGAATATATTATTTTATACGAAGTCGTGGTTTGAAAATAATATAAATATATTATAATTAAAAGTGGGTATTTTCAATGAATATGGGTTACAAACCAAGCATGAGCCTACAGCTGGTTTCCCGGGCTAAAACACATTATATAATATTATAATAATAGCGGATTGATTTTTATATTAAAAATATAGATTAAAAATTGATTTAAAAAGAGTTGGGTTTGGAGGGACTCGAACCCGGGTCCCCTCCCTACCAACACATGAGTTTAACCAGTTCAGCCCGCTAGGGTGTCGCGATAGATTCTGGTTCCAAACGGTTTTAACGTACAAGTCAAATGGGCATCCCTCCCATATGCATACCTAGTTCGAATCTCGTCCCAATCCACAAATTTTGATCACGATTCGGAAGTTAAGCATAGGGGTTTTGATTAAAGGGCATATGCGAACCTGATTACAAGGTTAATTGGAAAAACATCAACTTTTGAATCGTTTAATTCCCGTTTTAGAAACCGAAAACCCTGGATATGAACACCGAATCAAATTACTCAAATCTGATATTTAAACTTGTTGAAAACACAGGGTTTTACTAAACGAAGGATTGAGAATCTGATCATGTGGTTTAATTTCCTTTTATGTCGTGTCAAGGATCAAAACCCCCAATTCGTTATAAGAACAAACCCTAATTTACAGATCATGAACAATTCGATGTTGTTTGGTAAAATTAACATGGGGCTTTTACAGAGTAATGGATCGCGAAACTAATGATATATATTAATTGGAGTAAGACAGGGTCTAGGGTGGTGATCGATTAAACTGGTTTCATAAGAACCCTAGATTCCGGATCATAATCAATTCGATGTTGTAAGCATTCAGAAGGTTAGGGCTTTCATTCAGGGGATAGAAACAATGCTGATGGTGTATTTAGTTACCTGAATTGGTGTGGAATTGAAGGTATACGATTAGAAGTACTCTCGGCTTTGCGTGGCTTGGTCTCCGGTGCTCCCGACTGTCTCTCCGGTGGAACAGATGTACTCAAAAGTTTGACAGAGGCTCGAACAAGTTGCGCAGATGGTTTGATTGTGGAATGATGATAGATATAGACGAATTCGATGAGTGATTGATATAGGTCGATTGTTTCTAGTTTAATTCTTATAATTCGGTTTAATTCTCGCATAAAAGAGATGTTAATTGCTCAATGATAGTCGTTAATGATTATAATTGTATAATTTCAGTTACAATTTCAACTGAAATTGAGTAAAGCTTGCGGATTTGGTCAAAAACGAATGTGTTGACTTTCAAAAGTCAACAAAAATCAAGAATGGGTTAAATCCATTACTAGTCCCTCTAGTTCCTGTTCTTAAGTTTGAATTTAGGCAGAAAAGGTCCTGGAGGTTGAACTAGGTTAACTAGGTTAAGAATTCGTTAGTTCGACTTATCAAAAGTCAACGGAATAGGTTTTGACTAATTACACTTCTAGTCCTTGTAGTTTGGGTTTGAAAAAATGACAAAAGTAGTCCCTGGGTTTCTAACTGAGTTAACTAAGTTAACTGGAATTTGCGGGAAAGGTAAAAATAAGGCCGGAAATTTCATGGGGATTACACCAATGACAACAAACCTGACTATATTCGGATCGGAACAGGGTTGTGGTGGCCACTTGAGTGGACCGGAGGAAGCAATCACAGAGGTGGATCATGAGGGAGAGGACAGCGTCAGAGAGTCACTTCAAGAGGTGGTGGAAGATGATGGATCCGCTGGCGTAGAGGAAGGTGGACATCTGTTGGAGGGAGGACCAAGCGGCCTGTTTCACAAGTAGGTTTCAGATTGAATTAAACTGTTTTGTGGGATCAAATTGAAAATATTCCCACACCACATAACGCCTCACGGTACCGGAATCCATCCACGATGAATCATCCAATGGGCATCAGTTACGAATACAAAATCTCCACTCTTCTCTCACACATTTCATCGAACACATGACATACAACGTAATCAAAGATCATCAGGGTTTCGTTCTACATGGATTCAGAACTCGATGGCATGTCCTCTGCACCACTATCCCCACGTTGTGAATCCAATCTTGAAGATCGTCGCACAACCTCCAAACCCACCACTTCCGATGACAAATCTGTCCCCTCCACATCCCACTCAGAAATTGAGGAGCTCCAAAAGAAATGCGCTGCCTTTTTCCGATACGATGAGGAGAGCTAACGTGGACCCAAAAGATTCTGCTAGGCATTGCATAAATCACTCTTTTCCCATTGCGTCCGGTGTTGGCTACGTTGGTTGTTTGCAGTATTACTTGATTTACAGGGCCTGTACCCTGTTTTTGGTGCTAAACATGGGAGATGAGCAAGAGGATTACGCCCACATTAGCAGGCGCAGGAGAAATGGTTCGGTAGGGTTCTTTCGTGCAGGTGGAGGAGGAAGATTATTTTATAGTTAAAGCAAAAAAATGATGGTTTTTCCCCTCACGTGAGGGGCATATGATGTGAGTTAACCATGATAATGGATGGGGATTAACTTTAAGGACAAAGAATGTGCAAAGTATTACAAAAGAGGACAATATCTGTAATTATTGAGGTCAAAAGACATAGAGTTCAATTTGATATATAACTAAAGAACAATCTATGTAATTTACTCCATTTTTTTTAAATAAAATACATTAAAGATAAAAGTAATTTAAAAAATAGAACAAACAAATAAAACGTAATAATTAAAAACTAAAATAAAATTAAAACTAACTAAAAATTAAAACATTAAAAATAAAATAAATAATTATATTAATACAAATAAGTTTAAAATAAAATAAACATGAATACAAATAAGAGTAATAAATAATTCCAATCTCAATCATCAAGTAATATATATATATATATATATATATATAGGGTTAGGTTGATAAGAGAACTCATTTTAATGAAAAAAACTAGAAAATCACTAAAAAGAGAAGGGGTGGATTTTAAAAAGCAAAGGTAAAATTGGACTTAAAATATATAAATCTTTTTATATTTCTATCTTTTGCATACGCTATTATTTTTTTTTTTAAAGTTACACAATTAAATAAAGAATTTATTTATCTTTCATTTGAGCATAAATAACGTTATAAAAAATAATAATTAACTCGTTTTTTTTTCTATCTATTTTCAATACTGCATATATGTAGTATCACCCCAAAAACCTAACCCACCCCTAAACCCCCACCCCCACCCAAAAAACTTAACCCTACCCCACTCACCCCACCCACCCAAAAACCTAAACCCCCACACCCACCCCCAAAAACCTACACCCAACACCCCACCCAGCCCCACCCAAAAACCTAAACCCATCCCACCCAGCACTACCCTCAAAAACCTTACCCTAAAAGCTAGACCCAAAAGCCTAACCATAAAAGCTAAACTAAACCAAAAAACTAAACCCTAAAGCCAACCCGGGCATTTTTTGCGAATGTTTTTTTTGAACGAGTACGACATGGGAAACATGGTCTCCAAACCACTTTTTTAGTTTTTGATTTATAATTTGAGTTATATTTTTTTATTATTTTTTTCCTTTTAATGAGAAGTTCTCTAGTTCTCTCACTAAAAAAGAGTTTTCTCATGAACTTCTCCACACACACACACACATATATATATATGTATATATTAAAACAAATAAAGAAAAAAAGCATGATTGGTGGAAATGAATGAAAATGTCAAAACCACCAAATTGAAATGTATCTCAATTCTTGGCTTCATGAACCCGTAAAAAGTACCCTCAACTACATAACCCCTCAACCCCTAGGACTTACGTCGGTGTTACCGCTAACCCCTTTCAACCTAGCCCCAAACAGAGTCCCACCCCTTCCAACCTAACAAAGTGCAACCAAATGTGCTTAAGGTTCTTTTGATGAAGTTGAAAGATAATTGTTTCCAAGAACTCCAAATCGAATCTATTGATCTGCTTGCCATGTTTAGCTCAAGTGGTCTTCGACCCTACCCCACCGTCTTTCCCAGATTTCTACCAGATCTGGTCTTCTTCTTTGACCAGGATGGTGAATTGGAGGTGAACGACACAAGGATTTGGTCTAGTCTCCACCCCTAACACGATCTTTAACTTAACAACATCCCCTATGCCAAATCTGGTCGTCTTCTCCGATGAGGATGGTAATGTGGTGGTGATCGACACAACGATTTACACTTCTGGCGTATACAATACGTACAAACACTTTTCCATTTGTGGGTCAAAGAAATAAGAAAATTATGTATTCAATTCTTCATTCGCGGAATTGTATCATGTCACAGCCCGCCAAGGCGGGAGTACGGGATGTAACCGGTATATCGCATTGAACACAAGTACAAGAGAAACTAAAAGGAAAATTGTGCATTACATTGAACCATACTACATGCTTCTAACAAAAGTACATAAAGAAAAATCCCAAATCTATACAATGTGTCTAAAATGCCTGACTACAACCAAGTACATATTCAAAACTAAAAACAATCATTCTAATCCAAAAGCGAGCCCTCATAAAAATCTCTTCTTCAATTCTGTTTACCTGAAAAGCATGTTTCGAAAACAGGTCAACTATAAAAATAGTTTGTCAGTTCGCAAGTTTTGCAACAATAAAAAGTTTCTGGTAAAAATCCAAAGTGATCAAAAAATACGTTGATCAAGTACACATGTATTAGACAACATATTACCATGAGCCACACTCAAAGCCTCAACAAAATAAAAATAAAGTACCCCATACGGAAGTCTAATGCAAACAACCGCCTAAAAATTGTGTGCGTATATATATATATATGTGTGTGTGTGTGTGTGTGTGTGTTAAATTGCATACAAATGTTGAACTATATATTTTGTGCATGGGATATTCTTAATGTGATGTGGAGATGATATTAATGAGGCTAGTAGAGTTAGATTGACTGCGGTGTCTGCATTATGATGTGGTGTTCATATATGTCTCGTTAGTTGAATTGGGAGAGCCTTAGTCAAGGCTGAGTAAGTCGGTGACTAGGAAGTTGTTGGGTTAACCAGGTTTTTGAGTTAATACGAGTAGTAGATTACGAGTAACTAGAGTAGAAAGATTTAATTGTACTTGTGAGATTCATGGGGTTATATTTGTGGGGCGAGTCTTGGGTGGTGAACCTTTTGGGCACATCATAAAATAACAGGGGTTATCTATATGCTCATAATTTATAAAAGTATTCTACAAGGACCGGATGGTCCTAAGTGTAGATAAAGATTAGTGGTAACGAGATGGCTTTCATTTAAAATTTAACTATTAGAACTCACTCAGCGTAGCTGACTTTGTGTGTACATTAGATTGTGTTGCAGGTGAGCTTTGGGGTCGGCGTATCTTGGCTTAGGAGCAGTGTTACTCGGATTGGTGTGCCGGCATTCGTGCGGTAAGCTTAATGACAACAACGATATTGATTAGTGATTAATGTTTTTAGAAAGACTTCCGCTGTAGTTTGATTAATAATAAATGTATTTTAAAGAGAATGACCCGTTATGAGAACCAACTGTATGATGCCCGGGTGGGGGTCTTACAAGTTGGTATCAGAGCCGTGGTTTAAGAGAAAATCGATATTTTTATAAAATAAAATACCTTAACTTAAACTGAATATGGGACGAGGGTGAAATGGATGCCACCACGATTAACCGCGGGCCAAGAGGTGCATCTTTTGAGATTGCATTAATTGTAAGGGTATTAATTGTGTAGTGTAACGCTACGCGAAGCTGTGTGGTATGACTAGGTGAAATTATGTTTTATGAGTTGGATATTGTGGAGTAGCATTAATTGTAACTATGTTAGATAGTTTGGTGTGTCGGCATGGTTTATTAATTTTGTGGGTAACTATGTGTGTTGTGTAATTGTGATAAGTATGACGATTTGCTAGATTATTGCGTGGTGCTATGTAAGTTGTGTGGGATGCATGTGCACCCGGTGCCTGTGTGAAAGGTAGAAAGCTAGTGTGAGAATGATGGGAAAGGTTTAGAATCCGAGTAGTAATGTGGACCACCAAATTGCATTTGATCATCGTGATTTGGCAGTCTATGTTACTCTCATATTATGAATTTGTTCCCATACTAATCACTCCAACGTTCTATCTTGAGTAGGATTAGGTGGCTAAAACATGTAGGTCCAGGTAACTCAACTACTGATCAAACTCGTGATAAGACGTTGCTATAACACGAAGTGCGGAATCCTTCGTGTTAACGTTTGTATACTAATTGACAACACGCGTAAATAAACTTCTCGATTATATTCCAAATAACAATGGTTACAGACTCAATCAGACAATTGTTTCTCTCTCAGATCGATCGCTGTTCACTCCTGTCTAATGACCCTGTAACACATATATATATAGAACCAAACCTGCTGTAAGCGAACTTAGTTAAGTTCGCCTGAAACGGTCTAAGCGAACTTAACAAGTTCGCCTCAGTTATGCCTAAGCGAACTTATTAAGTTCGCCTCTGGTAGAGCAGGCGAACTTAACAAGTTCGCCTCTAGGCTTACTAGTAAAAACACTTAGCAACTTTACAATTTCATAACAAAACATAAAGACATAAAATCTAACTATTACAAGCTTTTGTCATTACAAATCTATGTCCTAACAGACTCCCCCTTGACAATAGCTTGATCTTCTGTCTTCAGTCTTTATTTTGAACTCTTCCAGTTGTCTGGTAATCTGTTGCCAGCATGCACACCGTATCTTCTGCATATCTCCAAAACTCTTTTATACTGTAGACCTTGTTCTCTCCATTCATCAGTATACATGATCTCATTCTTTCGTAGTGTCCTCTGATCTTTCTTTGAAAAATTAATAAGATTCATTGCGTCATAGAAACACACAATGACCTTATTATCTTTATCTTCAACCTTTGCTTCACCAGTATTAACATCAACATACCACCATTTCATATTTCCAAGAAAGTCTTGAGGAATATTCTTTAATGGTATCTTGTGTATAGCACGCACTGGTCTATACTTGTATCTCCAGGTTACTTTCCCAGTCTTAGGATCTGTAATCTTCACTCTCTTTCCTTTCTGTGGTTTCAGCCGTTCATACTTACCCGAACTACCTTCTTTCTTTATCAGGTTTGCTATCACATCAGCCAAACCATTCTTTGATCTATTTATGAGTGGCTTTGAAGCTAGACCATTTATTTCACACCTCGGCAAGGTATTGAAATATTTGATCCTTGGCTTTAAGTATTGAACGCCATCAGATCGTTTGATTACAAACAATTTTGATTCACCATCATAAAACCAACTAATGATCCTACCTACACACTGCTCTTTATTCACATATTTCTCTCTCTGAGCAGGTTGTGCTGGAGACTTGGGTAGCACCTTCATCCAACTGTTTACAACTTCTTTCCACTGTTCTCGTGTCATTTCTGTATCTCTGAACATTACAGGTTCTTCATTAATCTTCGGAGACTCAGTGTGAGTAGTTTCAGTTTCAGCACCCTTATTGAATTAAAGATTCTCATCATCAGTATCCATCTTTGAGTCAGCTGTATCATCAGGCAATGTGACATCTTCAATAGAGTCCATAGAGTCAGTTTTTCCATCATAAGAAAATTCAGGAACAACATCCTCTTGGATGAAGTTACAAGGCACCTTAAGACCGTCACAGCCTTCATATGTAACACTGTCTTTATCTTTTTCTATTTCAATCTCCACTATTTCTCCTTCTTCTATCTCAGTGTCTGACATATCATCTTCTATGTCATTGAATAAGTCATCAATGTCATCAAGACATTCAATCTTTTTAGCTTCGTCTTCTTCTGAATCTTGAAAGAATTCTAATAACAGAATTTCTTCTTCTTTAGTACCAGAAGGATCTTTGTCTTTGTTTCCTTCAAGAGATTGTGATGTCGACTCCCCCTGAACTCTAGATATAGGATTAGCGTCAGTGTATTGACGATCACCCTCAATATTTCCAGCAGGATCATTGTCTTCATCATCACGTCTCTGAATTGACTTTGTGTGACAAGTATCAGGTATCCTCAACTCCCCCTAAGCGTCAAGACGCTGAACGAGTTTGGACACTAACGCTTGCATATCAACAATCTGTTGAGCTTGAGTCTGAATCACCAGCTGTCGTTGAGAATCAATAGACATAAGAGAATTAACTTGTGTTTGTAGAGATAGCACTTGAGATTCAAGGAAAGTTATCCTGTCAGAATCAGAAGGCTTAGATGGACCAGCAGTTGATTGTGGAATAGAAGGACCTGAAGTAGTAGGAATCTCTGGAGGAACCGGAGATGGAATTGGAGAAGAATCCTTAGATCTTGGAGGAGTAACTATCAGAGAAGCAACAAAATTTGCATCCTCAACTCCTTGAGAAGATTGTGCAGCCGCAATTGAAGCAGACATTGTCTTTTGTCGTGAAGGATCAGGATTAAAGTCAGTGTCAGAACTTTCATCTACCAACGATCTTTTACCAAGCACTGATCCGGAAGGAGGATCCCGAACAGACTTGCGTCGTGGTCGTCTGGCTTGAGATTTAACCGCTCGTAATGACCTGGAGAAAAATCCCTAGACTCATCAGAAGCAGTGCTGTCATCATCAGATGAAGTTGAATCACTTGAAATGGAACTAGACTCAGCGTCTGTCACCACATTCCCTTCTTGTTCATGAATGGGCGAGTTCACAGCTTCATCAACAAAATCATCCATGTTCATACCCATATCTTGATTAGGATCATGAACGACCTCTTCTAGAACCGGTTCCTGAATAGGAATATTGACTGCAGCTTGGGGAATAGGAACTTGTTCAGGAATAGGAATTTGAGGTTGTATAGGAACTTGTATTTGTGGTTGTTGAGGTTGTTGTGGTTGTTGCTGTGGTTGTTGTTGAATATGAACTCCTTGAACTTGAGCAAGTTCATTGGGATGAAACCAATTGTCATTAGGTGGTGCAACATAATCAGGATTGATTAAGTGCCCAAACAGTGGAGTATTAACTGGAATCAACGCAGCATTTTGCTGTTTCACTTTTGTACAATCTGTAAAGATACGTTTTGACATCGGAGTCAAAGTCAATCGTATGGCATGTTGTGGAAGATCCGGAATAAGATGATTGAGTATCATTTGAATGAATCGTGGATACATCAAGAAACCTTGACCTTCAGCCGGATTTATCTGCATTACCATCTCCCGATAAAAATAAAGCGGAAAATTGAATCTTTTATTCAAAGTTAAGGTCACCATGGCTGTTTGAAGAGCCATCTTCAAGCCATCGGTACCAGCTTTTCGCGGAGAGATGCACTGAATAATCACATGCATAAAGTACCTCCATTCTCCAACTAATCCACCTTTCCTAGCTTGTGTATCATTTTGTCTTCCACGATATCCCATCCTTTGAAAACAGCCCATAATAAGAGTATTGGGATAAGAGATTGGATCGTCAGCATTGCCTCCCAAAACTAGAGCAGCCCGAATTGTCTCTTCTGAAATTGCAATCTCGATATTATTAACTGTTGCACGAAGGACATGTGGTTCCACATCAATATCTTGATGTACAGTATCCCAGAATTGTTGGATGTACACCAAGCTAATAAAAGGATCCGCAGATAATGCAACATGTAGTCTTGATCTATTCAGAAAATTGATAATGCCTTGATAGTGAACTGCTTCAGGCAAATTTGGATCTAACAACGCCACTTGATTATGCTTGTATTCGACACGACGAGCCATCTGTGAAAATATTGGACAACTTAACAAACATTAGAACACATACACATATAGGATACACATTTAATAAAACACACAAACAAAACAACAACAAAAATTAAAAAGAAAAAATTTCAAACAAAAATTAAAAAAAATTTCAAACACAAAAAAAATCACAACTCTTTTTCACTTCTGACCCCTAGGCGAACTTGCGAACTTAATAAGTTCGCTTAGTAGTGCAAGAGGCGAACTTATTAAGTTCGCCTGACAAGTTCGCTTCGAACAAGTTCGCTTGGAACAAGTTCGCCTGAACTTGAGACGTTTCAAATTCAAACACTGAAATTTTCAAAATCCGGCAATCCAAGATCAAATCATGAAATAAGCCTATCTAAACAATAGAATATCACAATATGACCAAAAACGATGAACAATTTGATATCTCGGTCAAAACTTAGGTCAAAATCGTCTTGAAACAGTCCGACGAAACCCGAGATGAAAAACCATCAAATACACTCAATATAGCGGATGAAATCCAACGAAAATACCTTTGTTAGATTCGCAATGTGATTTCGATCAAGAAACAACCAGAAATTAACACTCACAACACAAATTAAAATGTTTGAGAAATTTGGGCAAGTTCGCTGATAAGTTCGCTTGTTATGAGGAAGACGATGATGAGATAAGTTCGCCTGATTCAACACTTATTCAGGTTAAGTTCGCTTGAAGTTCGCTTAACAAGCCTTCGGCGAATAAGATAAGTTCGCTTCACCCTTAAGTTCGCTTCACCTGAGACTGAAAATTAAGTTCGCTTCACCTATTTAAGCGAACATATTAAGTTCGCTTCACTGTTCACAGGCGAACTTAATTACTTTTTCAACCTTTTTGCCTTGAACACAAATTTTACCAACTTCAACCTTTCAAATCTTAAACTTCCGTCATATTTGATCCAATCCCGAACAATTTTAATAAAAATTTAGAATTTTCTTGGAAAGTAAAAATAAAATCTTTTTGAATTTTATCTATACAGAGGGAAACACATATTTTTGGTTTTTCTCTTTACAAACAAAAACACATATTTTTGGTTTTCTCTGTACAAACAGAATCACATATTTTTTATTTTCTCTTGTACAAACAGAATCACATATTTTTGGTTTGAACATCATGAGCAAGAAGATCATATCAGTATTCAATTAATTCATCACACATATTCTCAATGACAAAGGGTAACCTGTAGTAAGAGACCATTCAACTCAATTTTGTGCATATAGCATCTTTTTCATTCTGAAACTCATTCAATTTGAATAATATTTGAAATGATGCGCGATAAATTTCAAAGTAAATAAGATCAGGTTATAAAATGTTCTTTTATTTATACCGAATTTGAAATATAAAGCCTGAATTCTTAAAATTGTCAATATTATATTATTTGAAACTATAAGCGTTTATTCTCCAAATTCATGTGATTTAGTACCATTTAGATGATAAACATCGTGTACCCCACATATATGCCAAATAAAAATAAATGCACTATCTTCAAGACATATATAAGATTTTACTAAAGATTATCCGAATATTCAGAATGAGGAGACATCACTTAGCACATGAATAGCAGAATCCAAATTGGATTGTATAGTAATCAATGATATTCAGAATCGAATGATTCAATGTTTTGGCTTATATTTGTGGAATCATAAGATTCAGGTATGTGAATCCAACTGTTATCTGGATTATGAATTCAATGGAATCAGTAAGGATGATGTATCGATATGATCCAAGGGTTAGTATATGTTTGACAGATGTTGTCAAGTACATATCTTGATTATACTTCAAATTGCATGCTTTTCGGGACATGGGCACTGAAGCAAATCGAATGAATAGTGCTAAGGACATAACCCGAAACTGATCTCATAGGAAAATCCTTATTAAAAGCTAATATTCTTTATCTGATAGTGATCTTTTAACACACACACTCAGGCATAAAATGGGTTTAAATCACAGATGTAATCATATTATAATTAATTTTCACACTACTATTAGTCTCAAAACGCTTTTAGCCTATTGACAATTCAAGTTTCAAATTTTATACACAAATTTTAAAACAAATTATTAAGAATAGAACATTCATAACACTATCATTTCTTATTTATGCAGACTTTGAAATTTAGATCAGATCAACTTATTTTAATCATTCATATATCAAGGTCTACTAAGGTCGTGTGAAATGAACTAATCACTGATGTACAATCATTTCTTCTTTAACCTCAAATGATGTCAAATTTTATATTTTTCAATTTGTTTTGACTTTTTATAATTTAGACTTTTTGACTGAAAATGTAACTGCAGAAATGTAATAAAGCAATAAAAGAACCTAAACGAAAAATTTTCCATGAAATTCTGATTTTGAAAAATTTTTATTCGGGATTAATCATACCAATCATTTTTATCAAGAATTCAAACCTGGTACGATCAAATGCCTTAGTAAACAAATCAGCAAGATTATCTTCAGTGTGTACCTTGACCAGCTCAATCAACCTTTTCTCTGCACAATCACGTATAAAATGATATCGAATTTCGATGTGCTTAGTTTTACTATGTTTAACAGGATTATTCGTTATTGACATAGTAACATTGTTATCAATAAACATTGGGGTTCCTGTGAAATTCAAACCGTAATCTCTCAATTGTTGTTGTATCCACAGAATCTGTGAACAGCAACTTGCAGCAGCGATGTATTATGCTTCACATGTTGAAATCGAGACTGTGGTTTGCTTTTTGCATTGCCAGGATACAAGTCGATTACCTAAGAACTGGCAACCACCTGTTGTAGATTTCCTGTCCAGACAACAACCACCAAAATCAGAATCAGTATAAGCATTGAAATCAAAGTTAGAACCATGAGGATACCATAGCCCTAAACGTTGTTTTCCTTTTAAATACCGAAAGATTCTTTTCACAGCAATTAAGTGAGATTCTTTTGGCTTTGCCTGAAATCTGGAACAGATACACACGGCGAACATTATATCCGGCCTTGAAGCGGTTAAGTACATGAGGGATCCAATCATAGCTCTGTAAAGTCGACAGTCCACATCTTTTCCTTCCGGGTCAGAATTTAACTTATGATTGACCGGAATTGGAGTATCGTATGAAGTACAGTCCTCCATCTTGAACCGGCTCAAGATGTTTTTGACATACTTGGACTGATGAATAAAGAAACCATCTTCCTTTTGATTTACTTGTAAACCTAAGAAAAATGATAACTCTCCCATCGCAGACATTTCAAATTTTGACTTCATAACACCCTCAAAGTCTTTGCACAACCCTTCATTTGTCGAGCCAAATATAATATCATCCACATAAATCTGTACCAGTAAGTAATCTCCCCCTAATTTCTTTATGAATAAGGTCGAGTCTATCTTTCCATGAACAAAGTCATTCGCCAAAAGATGTGTAGATAAAGTCTCATACCACGCACGAGGAGCCTGATGAAGACCATAGAGGGCCTTATCTAGCTTGAAAACCATGTTCGGATTCAGTGGATCTTCAAACCCCGGCGGCTGACACACATAGACTTCCTCCTTGACCTTTCCATATAAAAATGCACTCTTGACATCTAATTGAAACACCTTAAAACCTTTAAAGGAAGCAAAGGCTAGAAACAGTCTTATAGCTTCAAGCCTTGCAACCGGTGCATAAACTTCGGTGTAATCAATTCCTTCTTGTTGATTGAAGCCCTGGACAACTAATCTTGCCTTATTGCGTACCACGACACCTCGATCGTCCTTTTTACATTTAAATACCCATTTTGTTCCTATCGGATACGCACCTTTCGGAAGATCAACCAGATTCCAAACCTTAAGTTTGTCAAATTGAGCAAGTTCTTCCTGCATAGCTTCTATCCAGTTATTATCATTTAAAGCCATCTTAACATTCTTGGGTTCAACCTGTGAAATAAAGCAAGAATGTGAGCAAACATCAAGAACACCAGAATCTTTAATGCAAGTATGCAAACAAGTATTGTCAACAAGAGAACGAGTTTTCACTCCATCCTGTAAATTTCCAATTATATTTGTTACTGGATGATCTTTGTGTTCCTTGATGGATGCGACCTCAGGAACTGGCAACACGTCAACTTGAGTAGAGTCAGATTGATAAGAATAATCTTGAGGAATTGGAATTTCCGCATCTAAATTTGTTGGAATCTCCCCCTGAGCCTGTGTCGACGGTAATGGATCATCACTCAACAGCGGATCAGCAGAAGAATCTTGAAAAATAGCATTATCCTCCTCACTCTCTGAATCTTGCGGACCAAAACAAGAAGCAACATTTGGATCTGGAGCAGAAGTAGATGGAATCGATGAATTGGGAACTGCATTTGGTAGAAATCCATTGTGCTGAGCATCTTGACAAGAATCATAGATAACAGCAGCATCTTCATCAGAAATGTCAGACGGTAAGTGAAAAGACTTGAATTATTTTTCATAATCAAATGCCCAACCGGACCAATCGCCATTTGTGGTAAAGACCGATTTGAACAGTCAATATGGTACCATTCTTCAACTTGGCGTGTCTCTTTGTTATAAACCCTCTTGGTAGTTGAATTTGCTACATACCCCAGAAAAATCCCTTCTATAGCCTTTGCACTGAATTTTGTTGGGACATCTGGAAATTTCAGTAGGGTACACGGATTACCAAAAGGTAGTAAGTAGTCCAGATTCGGCTTTCGATTGTTTAGCAATTCATAGCAAGTCTTGTTATGTCGCTTTACGGTCAAGACCCTGTTCAAAACATGACACGCAGTATTCACAGCTTCAGCCCAAAAGGTGACTGGAAGCTTAGAATCTGCAAGCATCGTGCGAGCTGTTTCGACCAACGTCCTGTTCTTTCGTTCAGCGACACCGTTTTGTTGAGGAACATATGGCGCACTAAATTCATGATGAATTCCTTTTTGTAGACAGAATAAGCCCATTTTGCTATTCTTAAATTCGCTGCCATTGTCACTCCTGATTCGTCTGACTTTCAGATTGAATAAGTTCTCTAAACCCAGGATTAAGTACTGTACTAACTCAGTAGTCTCAGCTTTAGAGGAAAGAATCTTAACCCACGAAAATCTGGAGTAATCATCAGTTACGACCAAACAATACGATTTCCCACCAATGCTCCTAATACTTATAGGACCGAACAAATCCATATGCAGCAATTCCAAAGGAGTTACGATAGAATTTGTCGACTTCGATTTGTGAGATTTCTTTCTTTGCTTCCCCTTCTTGCACGGAATACAATCATCAGGAACTGATAATTTCATTTTCGGAACTCCAAGCACAAGATCATTCCTAGCAATGTAGTTCATCTTCCTGAAGTTTATGTGAGCTAGCTTTCTGTGCCACAATATTGAATCAGATTCCGACGCCTTGGAGAGTAAACATGTTGGAATTGAATCCGTTGTAGTAGCGACACTCATGTCAAGGACATATGTGTCATTTCTCCTTGGAGCCTTCATAAGAATCCATTCATCAGGAATCACAAAACCCGGTTTCAGAATATAACATTCATGATCATTAAAATGGAACGAAAACTTCTTGTCACAGACTTGTGATACGCTTAAAAGATTGTGCTCCAGCTGCTCAACATAATTCACCTTTTCAAATTTTACTTTGTCGTTCTTTAACGTTCCCTGTCCTGTTATGTACCCGCCTTTATTACTCGCAAAAGAGACATAACCACCATCAATTTTAATCACATCCTCAAGCAATTTCACATTCCCTGTCATATGTCGAGAGCAACCACTATCCACATACCATGTATTGTTGATAGTCCTCCTTGGTTGTCCCTACATAAACAACGAGAATCAGTTAGAAAGTGGAACCCAAGCCATCGTGGTCTTGGGTCGTCCAGATTGATCAAAATAAACGACTTCTTGTAATTTACAATCAATTTTATCATTCACTGTTGGAACAGAAGTTTGACAATCAGACCTTTTCAAAGAAGAACCATTTTTATTATTTTTAGAAACATTATTTGAAAAATTATTGTCAGATTCAGATGTTTCCAAAATTTTCTTTAATTTTCTGTTTCTCCTTCTTCTTTGAGGTCTGGACAATTTAACCTCCTGAAAAGTATCTTTTGAAATCCCAACTTTTGGAATCTCAAGATTTTCTCTGCATACAAAAGATTTAGCATGCAATGTATTCTGTTGTTTAATTCCAGGAGAATTAACAAAAGATCGTCCAGTCATATCTTTTCCTAAACTAGAAGACGATTTTCCCTCATCTTTCCTTTTCAGAATCTTCACCACTTTCGATTGTGAAGGAACAGTCTTCAGTTTGCCCTTGTTCTTGTATGGACAATTAATCAAAATATGACCAGGCTCATTGCAATGAAAGCACACTCTTCTTTCTTGATAAGTTCTGAAATAAGGTGTTTTCTTTGAATTTGAAGAACCATCAGAAGAAGAAGCTTCGGATGAATGCCCAGAACAATTTACCGGCTTCTTAGGAACATAAGTCTGTTTTGGCACCTTTGAAGAATTCACTTTTTGAAAACCAGTCGCAACAAACCCACTTGACTTTAATATTGGAGAAAGTGTAGTTTGAACCACTTTCACCTCTTCAGGTTCTGTCAAGATGCACCTATCCCGAGTAACATTCTTCACAATCTTTGGTTCCTCAATTTTCACCTCTCTCGGAATGCCTTCAACCTTTGAATCATCAAATACTTCATCCTCTGTATCAGAATCATACACCATGTCTTCACCCGTCACTGGATTCACTTTTAATACTGTCTTGGGATCAATCTCCTCTTCATGAATTATTTCAGGCTCAACTACATAATTCCCATTGAACGGAGGAGGAACAAACCCAATACCAGCAACTCCTTTTGTGGGATCAGCATTAGCATTAAAATAATCCAACACTACAGATGAATTCTCAAACTGTTCCAACTTTCTATGTAACTTTATCACCTCATATTCTTTTTCAGAAATCTCCTTGTTCTTTTGAGCAACTACTTCATTACGTTTTTCAATTTCAGCATAAGCCATGTCTAGATGATAACCCTGCTGTTTGTATTTTAACCCAAGAGAATTTAAATCTCTTTTCAATAATTCAATTCTATCAATGCACAGTTTATCATTATCTTTCAGTTTTTGATTAACTGAATGCATTGATTTCATGTCACAAATCAAATTTGTGTTATCATCCATGATTTTTTGTAGTTTATCTTTAACAGAGATACAATTAGAACAAAATATATGACAAACAGAGTCTTTTACCTTAGTCGGGTCAGACATGTCTGCCATGAATACTTTGGCTATTGGAATGTTCTCTGAATCTTCACCAACTGACGCATTTTCTGTAAGAACAATTTCTTCCTCATCAACTCCTGTCACAACATCAGAATCAATACATTGATCTCTTTCTTCCTCATCTTCAACACTTGGAACACTATCACCATCACATGAATCATCACTAGAACTTCCATCATCAGTAGACTCTTCTGGTTTTTCTGAATGAATTTCTGCAACAAAAGCCTGACTCACAGCACCCACCAAATCGTCCAGATGAATGCCCCAATCATAGTTTTCATTGTTTTGAGCAACTAGAGCTGATGATGCAGATGCATGATTTGTATTACCAGAAGGACCATGATTTTGATTACCAGATGAACCATGAGGCTGATTCCTATTATGTTGAAAGTTAGATTGCTTCTTTTGAGAATCAAATTCTACCTTTGGTTTCACACACTCCATAGCAAAGTGAGCATACTCTTGGCAGTTGTAACATCTAACTTTGCTCTTATCAAAACCCATACGCGATCGACTATTTGAACCAATATATTTTCTCCCAGTTCTCTTCAAAAAATCTTTAGCTTGGCGCATTAACATGGCCATATTCCATTGGATATTCATTTCTTCCAGATCAACAGGGTCAATCTGTCTGAAATCTTCCTCTATTACATCAGGATCATGTATTTTTCCTCCAATGAAATTCTCATATGATGCCATGAATGAAGAAAACATAGCCAAATAATCATCAGCAACTTTCTGATTCACATGAGATCCAGATGATGTTGAAGCAGTAGTAGCAGAAAAACCAGAATGGCTTGTATGACCAGAATAGATTGGAACACCAGAACACTGGTCATTTGAAGACTCTTGAGCATCACCAGAAAAGAATGCTACTCCAGTACCAGATTTACCAACAGATTTGACAAAATACATCGAGGGATCCTGGATATGCTCCATATTAGTCTCTTTCTTTTTCATATTCATGTCATGTGACTGAATTTTCCCTAGGACTTCTTCAAGAGACATGGTTTTGTACTTAACATTTTCTTTGGTCAAAACCGTATACACATCAAACTTTGATGGTAAAACCTCCAAGAATTTATCATTGATTTCCTCAGTCTCATATACCACAGATGCACTATCCAGTTCACTAAGAAGATGATAGAATCTTGTAGCAAGATCATCCAAAGATTCATTCTGAAAATGTTTAAAAACTAGGAACTGCTTCTTTAGTAACTCTTTTCTACTTTTCTTCACATCTAAACTCCCTTCACACATTTTCTGTAAAGCTTCCCACAGCTGTTGAGAAGACTTGAACTGTTTAAAACTGTGATAAATTTCCTTTGGTAGAGACATCGAAATGCTAGCCATTGCTTTCTTTTCTCGATCAAATAACAGCTTCTCTTCAGTAGATAAAGCAGACACTGGTTTTGGAACTTCATCTTTTCCCATCCATGAATAAGTAGGGTGTGTATATCCTTCCAAAATTGGAATCCACAAACTAGTATCGGTAAAAGATACGAATTGGTCAAACCGATCTTTCCAATTTGAATAATCAGCTAGATTCAGCAACTTCGGAGGTTTTTGAGATGTACCTATCTCATTGTCATAATTGAACATGTTTGTGACTTGAACCATATTTGCCATGTTAAAAAAAAATTTCTGAAAAATTTCTAAGTACTGAACTGATTTTACCCTCGGGCGAACTTAATAAGTTCGCTTTAGGGAGTACTAAGCGAACTTAATATCAGGCGAACAAGACAAGTTCGCTTTAGGAGGAAATCTGGTAAGTTCGCTTAACAGCTAAGTTCGCTTGAAATGTGAGAAGCGAACTTAATAAGTTCTCTTGCTAAGTTCGCTTGAACAGGAACTTAGCAAGTTCGCTTAAACTGCTGTAACAGAATCAACAGAGTCTTCGTCCAAACACGAACCAAAACCTTCAAAATTCATGATTTCTCAGCGAATTGATGGAATTTAAGAAAATTGATCCGTAGGATTATGAATTTTAACAAATGGACCAGTTCTATCGGACTAATTTCATCAAAAACACTTCCAAAATCACGAATTCAGTAAAGAAACAATCTTCAAGAACTTGAAAAACTCCATTGTTGCAGAAACTTCAAAAAGTTGTATATCTTGTCGAATTGTACACAAAAACCGTCAATTATCACCAAGAATCATACTTAATTCACGAGCACTTTTCTCTGATACCACTTGTAGGTCCAGGTAACTCAACTACTGATCAAACTCGTCATAAGACGTTGCTATAACACGAAGTGCGGAATCCTTCGTGTTAACGTTTGTATACTAATTGACAACACGCGTAAATAAACTTCTCGATTATATTCCAACTAAAAATGGTTACAGACTCAATCAGACAATTGTTTCTCTCTCAGATCGATCGCTGTTCACTCCTGTCTAATGACCCTGTAACACATATATATAGAACCAAACCTGCTGTAAGCGAACTTAGTTAAGTTCGCCTGAAACAGTCTAAGCGAACTTAACAAGTTCGCCTCAGCTATGCCTAAGCGAACTTATTAAGTTCGCCTCTGGTAGAGCAGGCGAACTTAACACGTTCGCCTCTAGGCTTACTAGTAAAAACACTTAGCAACTTTACAATTTCATAACAAAACATAAAGACATAAAATCTAACTATTACAAGCTTTTGTCATTACAAATCTATGTCCTAACAAAACAGAGCGTGCGCGATTGGGCAAGGGTGGCTAAAACAGAGCATGAGTCGATGGTTGCCATAGATGGAGCTGACAGTGAGATGAGGGTAGTTTTGCCGCCCCCCGCTCCAAGTGTGACTAGAGTTTCAGTCGGCGACATACCGCGTGGAGCTATGATTGAAAAGTCGTGATAGAGAAGGTGAGCAGTGTCAGTTGTACGTGATTTTCCTCCAGGATGTGGACCAACATGTATAAGTTGTTGTAGCGTCTCCAAACACGTAGAAACACCACGATCACAACGCATTACTCGATGATTACTCGTATGAGACGGAAGCACGAAGCGAGTCAATCACAAACACGAATACAGAATATAGATGAAACAGAATCATTCGTATATATTCAATAACGAACTAATCACACGAATACAATACCGAAGAAGTGTACATCTCTACGTTTATGCTCCAATTTTAATCCCTAGGTGAGCTAAACCTAGGGATGGTGACTCACTTCTCACAGAGACTCACTACCTATCTGTGGAAGCATGCTTACCTAAAAATGAACACTTAAGTTCCTATTTATAGGCAAACTGAGTCCTCAGACGAACTTGTCAAGTTTGCCCATAACTCTATAGGCGAACTTAGCAAGTTCGCTAGTTAAGTTCGCCCAAACATTCCCTTAGACGAACTTAACATGTTCGCTACATATAAATTTAGAATTTTTGCCACAGTTACAAAAACATGCTCTAACAGACTCCCTCTTAACTGTGGCAAACAATTCTAAACAAATACTGATAAATCATCAGACACAAACTGTGCCTCAAAAAACTCCCTATTGACTGATGATCCTGGGTCTGCACTTTACTTGGTAAGAGTTGATCTTTGGAATTGCACTATGATCTTCAACCGAAAACACTTCAATCTTGAGGCAAAATACACCCTCTAAACTGATGCATCTGTTGTAGAACAATTTAGTTTGGCCTCTTAGTGAAAACCGACGAATCCAACACCGTTCATTGTAGTCCATCCTCTCAACAATAACCACCTCCGCATTGATCCAAGAATCTAGCCCATACTGCTTAGATATCAGTAAACCAACAGGTATAAGATAGAGATTCTGAATTTCCAACAATAAGAATCAAACTAATCAACTTTCACAAAGACAAGAATTCCAACTTGAAAACAAACTGAAACTCCAATATAGTTTGCAAAACCACTCTTTTATTTGATCTTCATCATCACCAGAAGTGTTTGACTTTGTCTCATACTATATCCACTCAACTGATAACTCGAAGCCTTTCATAATAGATCTCCCCTTCATGACACAAGCATCCCCTCTTTAATCCAGAAACATAAGGATGTTTCTTATTTAACCGGCATATAATAAAGGTTCCATCTTCAACTAGTTAACAACGGATAACCAGCTTCATTTCAAACGTACTTGAACAAAGTCTCACACAAACATTCGGTAGTAATCATCGTGAATCCAACAATCTTTAATCTGATTTTCAGTTCTGGTTAACACCTCGTACTAGCCGTTTATTCAACAACACAATAGGCTGCCTATCTAGATTCCGCCCAGATCCCAAATGAGAAATAAAACCATAACCGAATCATGTTAAATCATTTAGACGATCTTGATCACTTGAACCGTTTTGCAAAGAAACATGATATTTCTTGAAATTTTTTATCTCCCTCTTTTCTTTGCAAAGACCCAAACAGTATATCGTCACAATAAAATCTCAGACCTTAGTTGATAACAACCCTTTTGTTCAAATTGTTTCAGTATTTATTCCCTAATAAAGAAGTATCCCAGATACTCGTAGCCCACATTTTCAGGTTTCAATACCTACACAATAAGATTCTTCATTCAAAAGTCAGCATCCAACAAAAATATCAGCTTGTTTCGCCAAGCCACATAAAATTGGAATTTCGGACCCGAAAATAACCAAAATTTCCATCTTCTCAAAAATGGCCCGAAACATGTATATAAATGTTCCCTCAAAATTTTGAACAAGAAAAATTTTCCCGCCAAAAAATCCTTTTATTTTATTTTATTTTATTTTTTATTTATTTATTTATTTTTTTTATCACTTACTCAACAAGTTCGCTTAAACAGTACCAACAAACTTAACAAGTTCGCTTACGAACAAACCGTAGCGAACTTAACAAGTTCGCCACAACATCTTCCAGTGAGCTTAACAAGTTCGCCTGTAACTACCATCAGACAACAAGTTCGCCTGACATGGCTGTTTCAGCAAAAATCAGTGAATCTTCTTAATTTGGCGTTAAAAACTTCAAATCTTCAAGCTCTTGAAGTTCTAGAATCATCAAACTCATAAAATACACAAAATCAATACTTTAACGTCTCAATGATGAATATGCGGAATTAAACACCGAATCACGAGTAATTATGAATCGAATAGGCGATTTGTCCCTCCAGTTCTGAGCCGTAGCTTTGATACCAGTTATAAGTCCCTGCAGCGTCTCCAAACATGTAGACACACCACGATCACAACGCATTACTCGATGATTCCTCGTGTGAGACGGAAGCACGAAGCGAGTCAATCACAAACACGAATACAGAAGATAGATGAAACATAATCATTCGTATATATTATATAACGAACTCGTCATACGAATACAATACCGAAAAAGTGTACATCTCTACGTTTAAGCTCCAATTTCTATCCCTAGGTGAGCTCTACCTAGGGATGGTGACTCAATTCTCACTGAGACTCACTCCCTCTTTATGGATGCTAACTCTAGCATGCTTACCTACAAATGAACACTTAAGTTCCTATTTATAGGCAAACTGAGTCCTCAGGTGAAATTAGCAAGTTCGCTAGTTAAGTTCGCCCAAACATTCCCTTAGACGAACTTAACAGGTTCGCTACATATAAACTTAGAATTTTTGCTACAGTTACAAAAACATGCTCTAACAGACTCCCGCTTAACTGTTGCAAACAAATCTAAACAAATACTGATAAATCATCAGACACAAACTATGTCTCAAAAAACTCCCTATTGACTGATGATCTTGGGTCTGCACTTTACTTGGTAAGACTTGATCTTTGGAATTGCACTGTGATCTTCAATCGGAAACGCTTCAATCTTGAGGCAAAAGACTCCCTTTAAACTAAAGCATCTGCTGTAGAACAATTTGTTTGGCCTCTTCATGAAAACCGACGAATCTAACACCTTTCATTGTAGTCCATCCTCTCAACAATAACCACCTCCGCATCGATCCAAGAATCTAGCCCATACTGCATAGATATCAGTAAACCAACCGGTATAAGATAGAGATTCAGAATTTCCAACAATAAGCATCAAACTAATCAACTTTCACAAAGACAAGAATTCCAACTTGAAAACAAACTGAAACTCCAATATAGTTTGCAAAACCACTCTTTTATTTGATCTTCATCTTCACCAGAAGTGTTTGACTTTGTCTCATACTTTATCCACTCAACTGATAACCCGAAGTCTTTCATATTAGATCTCCCCTTCATGACACAAGCATCTCTGCATTAATCCAGAAACAGAAGGATGTTTCTTATTTAACCGGCATATAATAAAGGTTCCATCTTCAACTAGTTAATAACGGATAACCAGCTTCATTTCAAACGTACATGACCAAGTCTCACACAATCATTCGGTAGTAATCATCGTGAATCCAACAATATTCAATCTGATTTTCATTTCTGGTTAACACCTCATACTAGCCGATTATTCAACAACACAATAGGTTGCCTATCTGGATTCCGCCCAGATCCCAAATGAGGAATAAAACCATAACCGAATCATGTCAAATCATTTAGACGATCTTGATCACTTGAACTGTTTTGCAAAGAAACATGATATTTCTTGAAATTTTTTATCTCCCTCTATTCTTTGCAAAGACCCAAACGGTATATCCTCACAATCAAATCCGAGACCTTAGTTGATAACAACCCTTTTGTTCAAATTGTTTCATTATTTATTCCCTAATAAAGAAGTATCTCAGATACTTGTAGCCCATATTTTTAGGTTTCAATACCTACACAATAAGATTCTTCATTCAAAAGTCATCATCTAACAAAAATCTCAGCTTGTTTCACCAAAATTACCATCTTCAAAAAAATGGCCCAAAACAAGTATATAAATGTTCCCTCAAAATTTTGAACAAGAAAAGTTTTCCAGCCAAAAAACTCCTTTTATTTTATTTTTTATTTATTTTTTTATCACTCACTCAACAAGTTCGCTTAAACAGTACCAACAAACTTAACAAGTTCGCTTACGAACAAACCCTAGCGAACTTAACAAGTTCGCCACAACATCTTCCAGTGAACTTAACAAGTTCGCCTGTAACTGCCATCAGACAACAAGTTCGCCTGACGCGGCTGTTTCAGCAAAAATCATTGAATCTTCTTAATTTGGCGTTAAAAACTTCAAATCTTCAAGCTCTTGAAGTTCTGGAATCATCAAACTCATAAAACACACAAAATCAATCCTTTAACGTCTCAATGATGAATATGCGGAATTAAACACCGAATCACGAGTAATTATGAATCGAATAGGCGATTAGTCCCTCCAGTTCTGAGCCGTAGCTCTGATACCTGTTATAAGTCCCTACAGCGTCTCCAAACATGTAGACACACCATGATCACAACGCATTACTCGATGATTCCTCGTATGAGACGGAAGCACGAAGCGAGTCAATCACAAACACGAATACAGAAGATAGATGAAACCGAATCATTCGTATATATTATATAATGAACTCGTCATACGAATACAATACCAAAGAAGTGTACATCTCTACGTTTAATCTCCAATTTCTATCCCAAGGTGAGCTCTACCTAGGGATGGTGACTCACTTCTCACAGAGACTCACTCCCTCTTTGTGGATGCTAACTCTAGCATGCTTACCTACAAATGAACACTTAAGTCCCTATTTATAGGCAAACTGAGCCTTCAGGTGAAATTAGCAAGTTCGCTAGTTAAATTCGCCCAAAAATTCCCTTAGACGAACTTAACAGGTTCGCTAAATATAAACTTAGAATTTTTGCCACAGTTACAAAAACATGCTCTAACAGACTCCCTCTTAACTGTTGCAAACAATTCTAAAAAAATACTGATATATCATCAAACACAAACTATGTCTCAACAAACTCCCTACTGACTGATGATCCTGGGTCTGCACTTTACTTGGTAAGACTTGATCTTTGGAATTACACTATGATCTTCAACCGGAAACGCTTTAATCTTGAGGCAAAAGACTCCCTCTAAACTGATGCATCTGTTGTAGAACAATTTTGTTTGGCCTCTTCATGAAAACCGACGAATCTAACACCTTTCATTATAGTCCATCCTCTCAACAATAACCTCCTCCGCATCGATCCAAGAATCTAGCCCATACTGCTTAGATATCAGTAAAACAACCGGTATAAGATAGAGACTCAAAATTTCTAACAATAAGCATCAAACTAATCAACTTTCACAAAGACAAGAATTCCAACTTGAAAACAAACTGAAACTCCAATATAGTTTGCAAAACCACTCTTTTATTTGATCTTCATCTTCACCAGAAGTGTTTGACTTTGTCTCATACTTTATCCACTCAACTGATAACCCGAAGTCTTTCATATTAGATCTCCCCTTCACGACCCAAGCATCTCCGCATTAATCCATAAACAGAAGGATGTTTCTTATTTAACCGGCATATAATAAAGGTTCCATCTTCAACTAGTTAACAACGGATAACCAGCTTCATTTCAAACGTACTTGACCGAGTCTCACACAAACATTCGGTAGTAATAATCGTGAATCTAACAATCTTCAATCTGATTTTCATTTCTAGTTAACACCTCCTACTAGCCGTTTATTCAACAACACAATAGGTTGCCTCTCTGGATTCCGCCCAGATCCCAAATGAGAAATAAAACCATAACCGAATCATGTCAAATCATTTAGATGATCTTGATCACTTGAACCGTTTTGCAAAGAAACATGATATTTCATGAAATTTTTTATCTCCCTCCTTTCTTTGCAAAGACCCAAACAGTATATCCTCACAATCAAATCCGAGACATTAGTTGATAACAACCCTTTTGTTCAAATTGTTTCAGTATTTATTCCCTAATAAAGAAGTATCCCAGATACTCGTAGCCCACGTTTTCAGGTTTCAATACCTACACAATAAGATTCTTCATTCAAAAGTCATCATCCAACAAAAATCTCAGCTTGTTTCGCCAAGCCACATAAAATTGGAATTTCGGTCCCGAAAATAACCAAAATTACCACCTTCTCAAAAATGGCCCGAAACAAGTATATAAATATTCCCTCAAAATTTTGAACAAGAAAAGTTTTCCCGCCAAAAAACTCCTTTTATTTTATTTTATTTTTTATTTCTTTATTTATTTATTTTTATCACTCACTCAACAAGTTCGCTTAAACAGTTCCAACAAACTTAACAAGTTTGCTTACGAACAAACCCTAGCGAACTTAACAAGTTCGCCACAACATCTTCTAGTGAGCTTAACAAGTTCGCCTGTAACTGCCATTAGACAACAAGTTCGCCTGACGCGGCTGTTTCAGCAAAAATCATTGAATCTTCTTAATTTGGCGTTAAAAACTTCAAATCTTCATGCTCTTGAAGTTCTAGAATCATCAAACTCATAAAATACACCGAATTTGAAGACTTCCACCGGTAAAAATCAATCTTTTAAAGTCTCAATGATGATTATGCGGAATTAAACACCGAATCACGAGTAATTATGAATCGAATAGGCGATTAGTCCCTCCAGTTCTGAGCCGTAGCTCTGATGCCAGTTATAAGTCCCTACCGTGTCTCCAAACATGTAGAAACACCACGATCACAACGCATTACTCGATGATTCCTCGTATGAGACGGAAGCACGAAGCGAGTCAATCACAAACACGAATACAGAAGATAGATGAAACAGAATCATTCGTATATAATATATAACGAACTCGTCATACGATTACAATACCAAAGAAGTGTATATCTCTACGTTTAAGCTCCAATTTCTATCCCTAGGTGGGCTCTACCTAGGGACGGTGACTCACTTCTCACAAAGACTCACTCCCTCTTTGTAGATGATAACTCTAGCATGCTTACCTACAAATGAACACTTAAGTTCCTATTTTTAGGCAAATTGAGTCCTCGGGAGAAATTAGCAAGTTCGCTAGTTAAGTTCGCCCAAACATTCCCTTAGACGAACTTAACATGTTCGCTACATATACACTTAGAATTTTTGCTACAGTTACCAAAACATGCTCTAACAGACTCCCACTTAACTGTTGCAAACAATTCTAAATAAATCACCAGTCACAAACTGTGCCTCAACAACATGGTTGAGAGATCAACCACTTGTGGTGGTAAAAAGAGTTATGTTGCAGGAGAACTCGGTGAATGACCCGAGATCCGATGAGGAGGATCCATAGGATGACACATCAGATGCACTTGATGCAGTCTAGTAGTGATTTTGGGGGTAGTGGTTGGGATGCTTGATTACTTGATGATTACTTAGTGTGGCAGTTGTCACAAGAGAATTCAGGGTGATTTGACGTTAGGACTGATTAGACGCGTACGTGGTGTGATGCTTGTTTCAAATATTGGCTATTTGATTTTGACATTGATTGTGAGTCTCACCACATGGTGATATGAACATAATTAATGATAATCGTGTTTGTGTCGGCGTGTGATTGTGTTTACAGTAGTGGAATATGTGTGGTATGGTGTGATTATGTGATCGCATTCTGAATGACGTGAGTTATAATGAAATGTGATATTTATTGTGATACTAGAACATGGTTGATTAGATGGTGTGAGTAGACTTGTATAGACATGAGTTTTGAATTTGTCTGTGTCTACGATTTTAAGAAAGTGTCACCTATGTGCTAATATTTTGCTGATGTTTGGAGTGCAATGGATGCGTTGCACTTTGCATGAATACTCGGGACGAGGTCCTGTGGGGAATTATTATTTATATATATTATATGCATAAATGATTAGGGTGACATCTTGCGTCTAGACTGAGTAGTGTGTCATCCTGAACCACTTGTACAACCATATGGGGTACAACCGTGGGAACTTTGTGTGAGTAGGTGATGACGTGTGGTAGGGGTTATTGTTGTAATGGATAGAAGGTGGGGTTCAGGAGTTTGTTAGTCTAAAAATGATGAGGTCATATCGTATACACGTAGATCGGCTCAAGTCTAGCTATTAGGTGTGCACTTGGTGCGAGTTAGAGAGTTGAGATGCTATACCTAGGTATATACTTTGAACATGATAGGTCTTGTTTTTATGACCTGACATTATATGTCCCGGTAGTACACGCTTAGTCGTGCATAGGACGGGTGGTGGGGATGATCGAGCATAATGTTTTCTGTCTTGACGATTTTCTCAACGTTGATACATCGAGGTGATGTGAGGAGTTTTGACATCTTTCTAGGTAACCGGTAAGGTGCTATTATGAGATGCCTATGTTTATATCTCGGGAATTCGAAGCACGAAGCCAATCGATGGAGGTGTGAGAGTTGATGACCTAAGGCGTATGCCAAGACGGGCTTCATGTAGGGTGGACTACATGTTAGCACGTGATGAGGGAGACGCGGTCGGTAATCGCGTGGTATGATAGAGGAACGACGAGGAAGGTGAAATGAAGAAAGGACAAGGGCAGGGCTTGCACATGGGTTCTCATAAAGGAAATGCTTATGCAAGTAAAATGGGACTAATTTAAGGTGAGCTCATGTGGAGTATTCAAGTGAAACAAATGGGTGGTAAGAAAGTGAAAGTGCCTCGGTAGAGGAGAGTGTGATTATAAAGGCGAGAGGAACTTTGCACAAGCTCCTGGAAATTTCCAGAGAAGGACAAACATAGTACCTTCATGACTAAGGTAGCGGTGCCTGAATTTGAGAAATCATTGTAGGATGACGATTAGGGTACGAGGCGAGAAGTATGACGACTTCAATTTGGAAGAAACAACGAATGTTTCTATTCATAAAAGGCAGGAGGCCTATCTGGGAGATGGCCGTCGGAGTGACGAGACCATCGGGAAATTTCCATGAGGCAACAACAACCTTGTTGGAAGAGTAGAGATCACAACGATGTGTACTGGGGATAACGGTTGTTAGATCGTGAAAGTACAAGATGGTTATGTTCTTGTTTGAAATTGGCGGAAACAATAGCAACTACATAAGTATAATCGAGTAAACAGAAAGAATACTAATAAGAACACTGTTGTATTAAGCTTTTGTGAATAAACGATTACAAATGAAAACTCTATCAAGAAGCACACTTACAATGAAGTGTTTACACAGTATTTATACTAACTTAGAATCAAGACAGACCCTTGATTCTAAGGATCAGATCTAACACAGACCGTTGATCTTTTGTACAAAGCTAATAATACAAGTTTAGTCTAAACTAGCTAACTTTATTGAAGCGTCTTCTTTATGCATCATTACTTGCATGCTTGGAGAAGAGCATTGTTGTCGTCATTGGTTGCACCATTGAGGTTCCTTCTGCTTTGAGTGTGTCAGTAGCTTTTGCAGAATGTTGTCAGTGACGCTTGCCAGGATAGTCAGCTACAACGATTTATCTTCAAGGCACAAGGCTGTCAGCAGCAAGGATGAGGACCAGTATCAAGACTGATTTGTTGAACGCTGCTGATAAGCCTATCAGCAGCAACAAGTGTTGAACGCTGCTGATAAGCGTATCAGTAGCAACAAGTGTTAAACGCTGCTGATAAGCTTATCAGCAGCATTTGTACTTAGAAGAATTTTGTTGCAATCAGTCTTTGGTTCTACAAACTCCCCCTAGACTGATGCTAGCAAAATTCTTCTAATCTCTTTGTTGCTGAAGCTTTTGCATGTGGCAGACTATCCTTGCAACCTCATAGCCTCTTGGATCCTTGCTGGGATTGTTCAGTGGAAGCTCAGACAGAGTCTTGATGTCTTTACTTGGCATTTTGAAAATTGTCTTGCTTGAACATCTCATCTGCTGCTTCTTAACATCAGTTAAGGTGAACTCATCCAGATCAGCATTGTAGGACCAACTTACAAATGGAGAGTGGGACTGAAGTGGTTTGATATCTATTATCACATCTTTGCTAGGGTTGAAATGGTGTTTGATTGCTAGCATAAGACGTTTCCCACCCTCATTTGCAGGCTCTTGAGCTTCACCCATCTCCAGAATTCTACTGAGATCTGAATCTGGTAATTGTAGAACTTCATTAACAGATTTGTAAACAGATCTCCTTCTTTCAGTTCTCCCCCTGAAGATTTCAAACCACTGATCCTGTGAACTGTAGAACCAATCAACTATATCTCTAGAGTCTTCTAGTTTAGGTGTGGGTTTGGATTTCTTCAGGAGAGGTTGTTGATGAGAGGTTGTTGATGAGAGGGAGCTGGGTGATATGGTTTGGACTTTTTGGGTGGAGCAGAGGAAGGTTTGGGGATATTTGTGAAAGGTTTTTGGATAGTGGAAGTAGTGTCTGGGGCAGAAGTCTTTTGTTTCTTGACTGGTCTCTTGTCTTCCTTTTATGTGACCCTTGTCTTGAAGACTTTCTTTCCTAGTCTTTCTTCTTCTTCCTTCTTGACTTGTCTGTATAAGGCTTGTAGGTTCATGAATGTCATGGGACCTAGCCTCCTTCCACTTTCCCCCTTTGCCTTTAGGAAGTCAGTCATGACTTTCCTTTCTTCATGGGTTCTTTGGTTAAGTGCAATGTCCGTCTTGGATTTTTGACGAGACTTTTCTTCCTCTTCAGCTCTCTTCTTCTTTGCCAATTGCCCCTGTTGACCCATGACGGCTCTATAGATCTCTTTGTTTGAAAGTCTTTCAAGGTAGTCAGCATCCTCACCTTGAGAGATCAGAGCTTCAATCCACTCCTCCCTCATTTCTTTGCCAATACACGTACCTGGTGGGAGAACTGTAGTGCTCCAAAGTAAAGCTAGAGAATGAAGATATTCTCAAAAAGTTTATCAGATCTCTCTCGAGCTGCTGGACACTATATACAGTGTCTATAAGAAGAACGGAGAATTTAAAAACTCTCCAGATGACAGAGCTCTTTGGCATGCTGAAAACATATGAATTAGAAATGATTCAAGCCAAGGAAAGGAGCTCCAATCATCAATCAGCCTCTACTTCCTCCACCATCTCATCGCTTCACTCTGATCACTCCGGTCCTAGTGCAAGCAATTACTATCCCCCATCGTCACTCATCCTCAAACGCCAACTGCTTCACAATCCAACTCATCACCACTTCTTCTTGAAGCCCTTCATCAACAGTCAACCTCTACTGCTTTTGTCTCTGACAACTGAAGCAGCATGTACTTCATAAAAGAGGATCTGGAATGCTTTCATCCAGATGATCTTGAAGAAATGGATATTCAGCACTCATATGCCATGCTCTCCCTCAGAGCAAAAAGGTTCTATTCTAGAACCAGGAGATCTGTTCCAAGCAACAACTCAAACACTAGAGTGGGGTTGGATAAAAGCTAGATCCGGTGTTACAACTGTAACCAATTGGGTCACTTTTCTAGGGAGTGCAAGGTGCCAAAATCCAATCCGGGTGTCAGCCATCAAAGACAAGGCTACCAAGGTCAGCCCAGGCAATAGCAGCAGCAACAGCAAGGAACTCCTCCAGCTTAAACTGTAGCTTGTGCAAATGTTGGAACTTCAGACTTTGACTGGAGTTTTCAATATGAAGATGTTCCTACCACCAACCAAGCTCTTATGGCAGACACTGCAGAGATACCACATCAGGTATTTGAACATCTTTGCTTTCAAGCTTGTATTGATAAAGTTTTAGGTTATAGAAAGCATAACCAAAACCTTATAGATCAAAATGAAGAGTTTCATCAGATGAAATCTGAGTTCAAAAAGGTTGAAAATACTTATAAAGAAAAGATTAACTGCCTTAAGAAAGAGATTTCATTGTTAAAACACGAACAAACTAATCTTGAAACTCAGATTGATGATCTACTGGTCAAACTAAGAGCTACCAGAGCTGAACTGGCAGAACAGAAAGTTCATATTGAAAAATATGAATTTCCTCCAAAAAGTTACAAAGACTTTTAGATATTCAAGTCCATGAGAAGGTAAAGACTGGACTTGGGTATAACAATGATCAGTACAAATTTGTTCCTCCTCCTGCTGACTATATTGCCATTCACAAACCAAGCTTCAATGTTGCAAATCTTGACACTGCAAACCAAAATCTTGATCCTTTAACGGATGAACCTTTCGTCGAAGACTGCACTACCTCATCGGAATCTGAGTCAACCTGCTCAGACCATGATGAAACCAGTGCAGCCCCATCTGAAGTTGTTCTGAAAAGAGCTGAAGTTCCTGCTGTTATTCCAGCTATTCCAGCCCCTGTCCTATTCAAACAGATCAAGATTAGCTATCCTCCAGATGGAAGAAAGCTAAACATTGAAAAGGGAGAGACATCAGGATCCACTAACCCCAAGCCTCAGTCAAAGCCGATCACAAAGAAGAAGGTGTTTGATATATGTCATACGCCTGGAGAAAAAGTTCCATATGTTCAAAAGACCCTAGAAGAAGCCACTTTTGAACATAACAAAGCTCATCCATGGAACTTCAAGGATCTGTTCCAAAGAAAGGACTATGTCTACCTTTCAAGAGACAAAATGGCCAGATCATGCTTTGTCTGTGGCAGATATAATCACACTACCAGCACCTGCTTTCTTTACCTGGAATACCAAAGAAATTCAAAGCAGCATGTCTTTGAAAAGACTAACAGAAACAAGAAGGTAAGAAGCTACGAGGCCAAAGCAACTAAGTTCAGGGAGTCTCTATATCCCCCAAGAGTGAAGGTGTCAAGACCTCAACAAACCTGTATCATTTGTGAAACCAACCACTTTGCTGCCAAATGCAGATTTAATCCCTTCAACCAGATTGAAAACTGTTCATCTAGATTTACATCATCAGCAGTAAACAAAACAGCTGCTGATCTTGAAAAGTCTAGAATAACAAAAGTTAATCCTTCAGCAGCAAAAATGTCTAGTGCGTATAAAGGGAAATCAAAGGCAAAGCCATCAGCAGCAAGAGTGTCCACTGCTGATAAGGCAAAATCCAAGGCAAAGCCTTCAGCAGCCAAAAATGTTATCACTCCAGCAAAGCCATCAACAGCAGAATCTACTGTTAATAAGCCAGAAACATCAGTAGCAAAATCCGATGCTGACAATGTGAGGAAAACTAGAAAATCACCAACACAGAAATGGAAAGCCAAACCATATCCAAGCATTATCATTGGTTCCATTGACTGCAAACATACTGAAAAGGATAAACTAACAACCATCTTTTTCAAGTCTGCAGACTCTTGGGTTCCTCCCACTAAATAGATATCTATCATGTGCAGGGACAGCCAGGTCACAAGAATAACACCTGGGTGGTAGACAGTGGTTGTTTCAGGCACATGAGTGGCAACAGATCCATCCTCTCCAACTTCAGACACTTCAATGGAGGATATGTTGCCTTTGGAAGTGACTCAAAGGGAGGATCCATTACTGGACAAGGAACTGTGTCCAACGAAAGAATGAGCATTGATAAGGTCAATTATGTCAAAGAATTGGACTTCAATCTCATGAGTGTTTCCCAGGTCTGTGACCAAAAGCATTGGATGCTCTTCACGGATAAAGAATGCTTTGTACTGTCTCCAGGCTTATCCATGCCTCCTCCAGAAAAGATTTTATTAACTACTCAGAGAATAGAAAATATCTATGTACTGGACATGAATGAAGTCACTCCATCTGGGAGTGTTTCCTGTTTTCTATCAAAAGCCTCAGTTGATGAATCAACTCTCTGGCATAGGAGATTAAGTCATGTTAATATCAAAACTATTAACAAACTGGTGAAGGATAATCTTGTCAGAGGGCTTCCTGACAAAGAATTCCAGCTAGAAGACCACTGCATTGCTTGCTTAAAGGGGAAGCAACACAAGGGTTCTCACAAGCCCAAGACCTTGAATACAAATGACACTCCACTATAACTGCTGCATATGGATCTCTTCGGTCCTACAAATGTCATGTAAATGGGCAAAAAGTCATACTGTCTGGTGATAACTGATGACTACACCAGATTCTCATGGGTATACTTCTTGAGAACTAAAGATGAAACTGCTGAAATTCTCAAATCCTACATTCTGAGGGTAGAAAATCAAAGCAATCAAAAGGTGAAGATCATAAGGTGTGATCAGGGCACAGAGTTCAAAAACCACACTTTGAACTGTTTCTATGAAAGCAAGGGGATAGAAAGATAATACAGTGCTCCAAGAACTCCTTAACAAAATGGAGTTGCTGAAAGGAGAAACAAAACTCTAATTGAGTCAGCAAGATCTATGTTGGCTGACTCAAAACTGCCTCTCACATTCTGGGCAGAAGCAGTTAGCACAGCCTGCTATGTGCAAAATAGAGTTCTCATTATCAAACCCCTCAACAAGACACCTTATGAACTTTGGTTTCAAAGAGTTCCCTACATTGGGTTTCTAAATTCTTTTGGGTGTCCATGCACCATTCTCATCACACATGGGGTTCTTCCTAAGTTTGGTGCCAAATCTGATGAAGGATATTTTGTGGGCTATTCCTCTCAATCAAAGGCCTATAGAGTATTCAATTCAAGAACAAGAATTGTGGAAGAATCAGCAAATGTGGAATGTAGAGAACACATCGTCTGTGAGCAGGGAAAAGGCCCAAACTGGCTCTTTGACATAGACTCCTTCTCCCAAATATTTGAGCCTCTCACCTTCTCAAATATGGAGTCTACGTCTACACAAACACCTTCCTCCACTTCATCCACTGACTGGATTTTCCCAAATCTTCTATCCGTCTGAGAAGACCATCTATTGATCCTCCATCAGTTATGGATGCAATTGAAGCAAGTGAAGCCGAAACAAGACTCTCCAATGTCACCAGCAGCAGCCTGTCTGAAACTGAAAATCTAAATGAAGACTCTTCAGTAAATGCTGTAGATGCTGCTGATGCTATTGCTGAAAATATTGATGTGGCTAATGATGTTGAAGACTCTTCCACCATGAATGAAGAGACCCCTGATCAAAATCAAAGCAATCTGGAACAAGGGATACAGCTGGAGGTGGTACCAGCACAGAGGATACACAAAGAACATCCTCATGAAAATATTATTGGCCAAGTCCACCAAGGAGTTCTCACATGAAGCAAATCTTACGAGGCCAATATATGCTTGTTTTCATGTTTTCTATCTCAGGTGGAACCCAAGAAGATAGATGAAGCACTCAAACACAGCAGCTAGATTGAGGCAATGCAGGAAGAATTGCTGCAATTCAAGAGGCGGGATGTCTGGAAACTTGTTGATCTTCCACCAGGTAAATATGCTATTGGCACACGATGGGTTTTCAGGAACAAGCAAGATGAGAGAGGTATTGTAGTCAAGAACAAATCCAGACTTGTCGCTCAAGGCTACACTCAGGAAGAAGGAATTGATTATGATGAAGTCTTTGCTCCTGTTGCCAGGCTGGAGGCCATCAGAATCTTCCTGGCATATGCTGCATCCAAGAATTTCACTGTCTATCAAATGGATGTAAAAAGTGTCTTTCTGTATGGGAAGATTGGTGAGGAAGTATACGTCAAACAGCCTCCAGGCTTTGTAGATCCTTCACATCCTACTCAAGTGTTCAAACTAGACAAAGCTCTGTATGGCCTACATCAAGCACCAAGAGCCTGGTATAAAACCTTGTCAGGATATCTACTAAGCAACAACTTCAGAAGAGGTGCTATTGACCAGACCTTGTTTATCAAAGATGAAGGGGGAGAAATCTTACTAGTTCAAATCTATGTTGATGATATCATCTTTGGATCAACAAGGAAAAAGCTGTGCAAAGACTTTGAGATTCTGATCCACTCAAAGTTTGAAATGAGTTCAATGGGTGAACTAAATTTCTATTTGGGTCTACAAGTCAAACAAGTCCCAAATGGAATCTTCATCAGCCAATCCGAATATGTAAAGGGCATTTTGCAAAGATTAAAGATGGCTGACTGCTCTGCTGCAAGAACCCTTATGCAAGTGCATCATCAGCTGACTCCAGACAAATATGGCCAAGACACTGATCAACATCAGTACCGTGCAATGATAGGGTCTCTCATGTATCACACTTCCTCAAGACCAGATATCATGTTTGCAGTATGTCTCTGTGCAAGATTTCAAGCAGCTCCAAAGATTTCACATCTTCAAGCTGTCAAGAGAATCTTTAGATACCTAAAGGGAGCCCCAAGACTTGGGCTATGGTACTCTAAAAATGACAAGTTTAATTTGTATGCATACACTGACAGTGACTATGGGGGATGCAACTTGGACAAAAAGTTCACTTCAGGGGGGTGTCAGTTTCTGGGAGGGAGACTGATTTCATGGCAGTGCAAGAAGCAAACATGTGTTTTAACTTCTACAACTGAAGCAGAATACATTGCAGCTTCAAGTTGCTGTGCACAAGTCATATGGATACAAAATCAAATGCTGGATTACGGGATGACTTTCATGGCAACTCCAATTCACATTGACAACATGAGTGCTATATCAATCACAAACAATCCGGTACAGCACTGCAAGACAAAGCACATTGACATCAGGTATCATTTCATAAGAGATCAAGCTGAGTAAAAGAGGATTATTTAACCAAAGTTCATACAAATGAGCAATATGCTGATTTGTTTACAAAACCTTTTGACGAAGCTAGATTCAGATATTTAGTTAAATCCATTGGTATGATGAACTTTGATTAAAATCTATCTCTAAAATTATGTTTTAAAAAAGTGTTTTTATCTTTTGTTGTAAATAAAAGTTAGGAGTCAGCAGCACTTTTGTCCTTCAGCTGCTGATAGGTTTAATCTTCAGCAGCAAAAGATTTGCCACTGACTGCTTTAAGTTATCAGCAGGAACAGGTTTCCTGCGGATAGCTTTAAGATTGTCAGCAGCAACATCCTTGCTGCAGATCATTGAATCCATCAGCAGTAATTGAGTTTGCTGCTGACAGACTTAACCTTCCGTAGCAACCAAGCTTGCAGCAGACAGGCTTATTCATCCACAGCAACCAAGTTTGCTGCTGATGGGTAAAATTAAGTCCAAATTAACTTTTACCCGCTGTAAAAATTAACGTCAGTCTTTACCATGACTGCCTCGGTGTATTACAGCTGTAACAGTAAAAAGTGAATAAGATTGTACTGTACAAGTCTTTTTCCTTTTTCCCTCCTCTGCCTTTATAAGAACAAATCAAATTTCCTTACCACCTCTTCACATTCAATTTCACCCTAAACCCACATCACCTTCTCTCAAGTCCCCACCACATTCAAAGCCTTCCACACTCTTAACCTTCCCACTTGTTATCGTGAAAGTACAAGATGGTTATGTTCTTAGTTGAAAATGGCGGAAACAATAGCAACTACACAAGTATAATCGAGAAAACAGAAATAATACTAATAAGAACACTGTTGTATTAAGCTTTTGTGAATAAACGATTACAAATGAAAACTCTATCAAGAAGCACACTTACAATGAAGTGTTTACACAGTATTTATACTAACTTAGAATCAATACAGACCCTTGATTCTAAGGATAAGATCTAACACAGACCGTTGATCTTTTGTACAAAGCTAATAATACAAGTTTAGTCTAAACTAGCTAACTTTATTGAAGCGTCTTCTTTATGCATCATTACTTGCATGCTTGGAGAAGAGCATTGTTGTCGTCATTGGTTGCACCATTGAGGTTCCTTCTACTTTGAGTGTGTCAGTAGTTTTTGCAGAAATTTGTCAGTGACGCTTGGCATGGATAGTCAGCTGCAACGATTTATCTTCAAGGCACAAGGCTGTCAGCAGCAAAGTTGAGGATCAGTATCAAGACTGATCTGTTGAACGCTGCTGATAAGCCTATCAGCAGCAACAAGTGTTGAACGCTGCTGATAAGCCTATCAGCAGCAACAACTGTTGAACGCTGCTGATAAGCCTATCAGCAAAAAGTGTTGAAGCAGCAAAAGTGTTGAACGCTGCTGATAAGCCTATCAGCAGCATTTGTACTTAGAAGAATTTTGTTGCAATCAGTCTTTGGTTCTACAACAGTTGACACCAAAGCATGTTCGATGCACCAACTGTAACAAGATGACTAATTTGGGCTGGTTTGTGTCGACGCAGGATTCGAGGACGAATCCTCTTTTAAGGGGGTAGACTTGTAACATCCCGAGAATCGATAATCTGACGGGTTAGGTTAGTGAGTAACCTGACTCTTTATTTAAACGAGAGGGTTCTTTTAAGAATTTTCGTATGAGGCGCGTTTAACTACCGAAAGGGGCACAATTAGTCATTTTAAGAGAGTTTGAGATCAAAACGAGCGTGTAGAGAAACTCGAGGACCCGAATGAAAATTCCTTGGGTTTAAATACTTTACTATGGGAAACCCTAGGCCACATTTGGCCTAGGTTGCATCGACGGCAGCAAGAGAGGACGCGAAGGAGGGGACGTCAGGGGATGGTGGTTCCGGTGGTGTTCGCGAGGCAGGGACCAAGAACATGACCAGGTAACTTCTTGTCTACATTATTATTTTGATACATTCATAGTTCTCGTGAGACCCGATTAGGGTTTGAGGTCGTTGATTACGTCCGACAATGAGACAAGGGAATTGCCAGGTATGGTGGATCGATGGTGGTCACAGGTGAAGGGGGAAGTTACTCGACAATGGCTCGGTGGTATGCATCCTAGCCGGTGATGATGGTGGTTGGTAGACCAATGGTCGATGGGATGGTTAAAGGTGAATTGGTGGTGGCTACGGCTGTAATGGGGGTGGCAGCGGCTACGGGCGGTAGCGGGTACGATGGCGGCAGACGGCATGCATGGATCACAGTGGTGCCCGGCTTGCGCGTTGGTGGACTGTCTTGAAGAGATAATGAGGGTTGTGGGCTTACGCATGAGCGACGAGAGAGCGGTGGCGGTGCCCAGCGGCTGCCGGTGAGAGCTGTGGTGGTGTCTCACGGCAGCGAGCGACGGAGGACGGCGAGGGTGTTGCTTTCGGCATGTGAGATGACAAGGGAGAGTATAATGTTGTTGGTAGTGATGATGTTAGCCGTTAGGGTTTGCTCGAGGAAGAAGACGGTGGGGATGTGCATGGTGGTGTACGGTGGTGGAGCACGGTGGAACACGAGAGGCCGACATGGTGGTAAACGATCACAAAGGTGGTTGTGCGGGTGACGCACGGTGGTACACGGTTTGCATGAAAAGGCAAGAGTTTGCATGGGGAAGGTAGGGTTTGCATGGCGCGCACACGTGCATACATGGGAACCCGGGTTGAGCATCCAGTTTCTGAGCGGGTCAAGGACGACCCGGAGCACGTGTACTCGTAGGAGGGATTTGAGAATCTGGAGTGGTGAGTAGTCAAGGCCGAGTGTTAGGGTTTATTTATTTGTACGTTATTCAACGTATGTTTAGAAGGTGTTCTGATCATGTGATAAAAAAATCGCGTTTTTCAGGTTTGGGGATTCGAGCACGGACGGACGAGTTGCAGAGCAAGGACTGAGGCTCGGCATAACTAGTGAGTTTCTAATTCTCCTCTCTGAACGTTTTTAATGTTTTTGGGGCTATCTTACATGCTTATGAGATAAGTTTACTCTATTAAACGTGTTAAGGGTTTCGGGTTCTAATCCGATGTGTTTTTGAAATAAAATTATTATTAAGGAGCCGTAGGGTCTATGGTGTGTCCATGGGAATATGGGAGCTAGGGATAAGAGTTACTAATGTGTGACAGGTTGAAGGTTGGTCGGGATGAGTCGGGCTTTAAGCTAAACGCTTATGATTTCATGTGGGATACATTATCCTAGTGTCATGTGTGAGGTGCAAGTGTAGTTAACGAGTCATGTAAATGAAGTGTAGTATTATGTGTTATATTTGTGTTGTGTGTTTTGTGTCGTTGTCTTTGTGGCACGGCGGGTATTGTGTTTGCATCGTTGTATTTATGACACGACAAACGGTATTGTGAAGGACGAAGCCCTTCGGGAAGTCACCAATGGTGACATTTATTTAACAGGTTAATGATGGACTCGGGGTGTGTTTAGTGCCCTGACGAGGGCGCAGTGACGAGGTATGTGTTTATGTGCATATATATATATATATATATATGTGTGTGTGTGTGTGTGTGTGTGTGAGTGTATGTTATAAATTGCATACAAATGTTGAACTATATCTATTGTGCATGGGATATTATTAATGTGATGTGTAGATGATATTAATGAGGCGAATAGAATTAGATTGACTTCGGTGTCTACATTATGATGTGGTGTTCATATCTGTCGCGTTAGTTGAATTCGGAGAGCCTTAGTCAGGCTGAGTAAGTCGGTGTCTAGGAAGTTGTTAGGTTAACCAGATATTCGAGTTAATACGAGTAGTAAATTACGAGTAACTAGAGTAGAAAGATTTAATTGTACTAGTGAGAATTATGGGGTTATATTTGTGGGGCGAGTCTTGGGTGGTGAACCTTTTGGGGACATCATAAGATAACAGGGGTTATCTATATGCTAATAATTTATAAAACTATTCTACAAAGACCGGATGGTCCTAAGTGCAGATAAAGATTAATGGTGACGGGATGGCTTTTATTTAAAATTTTACTATTAGAACTCACTTAGTGTAGCTGAATTTGTGTGTACGTTAGATTGTGTTGCAGGTGAGCTTTGGGGTCGGCGTATCATGGCTTAGGAACGGTGTTACTCGGATTGGTGTGCCGGCATTCGTGAGGTAAGCTTAATGACAACGTCGATATTAATTAGTGATTAATGTTTTTAGAAAGACTTCCACTGTAGTTTGATTAATAATAAATATATTTTAAAGAGAATGACCCTTTATGAGAACCAACTGTATGATGCCCGGGTTGGGGTCTTACAACAGGCCTAGTAACGAAATCTATTGACATTTGTTCCCACTTTCCTTTGTGGAATCTGGATTTTTGTATCTACTTATTGTTAGAAATAGTAATTACTCATAATGTGACAATCCGACTTTTCATGTTAACTCCGTTAACAATCCCGTTAAATATTCTGTTAAAAACTTAACCCCATTAACTAAATCCAGTTAAATCTTAACTTAAATAACAAAATCTAACCCCAGGGTCTAATCCTGTCAACATCTAAATTCAAACAGCAAGGAACAAACCTGTAATTAACCTAAACCCTATCTGTTGACTAAGCAAAGTCAAAATTCGGTTTGTTTTGTCCTTAGTTGACTTTTGAAAGTCAAAATCGCAAACCTCAATTCAAATTCAAGCTTCACGATCGTTTCTTGCCGAAATCTATAACCGATATGCACGTTGTAGCCATTATCGATCATCATTGGGGCATTAAACATCAACATTAATTTGAATTAATCTCAATAATGGGTAATAAACCCGTAACCGTCGAGTTCATCACTAATTATCACCGATTCACACAAACTCGTGAATCATTCCTTAATCATCTACCCTGCGCACATTGTACGAGTCTCAGAGAACCTTTGACACACTCCAATTCAGCCGGAGAAGCAGTTAGGATCGCCGGAAACCAAGCTCGCGCAAGTCGGCACCTGTTTTGGTCGAGCACAGTCAATTCGAACCGTGATCTGGTAACTCTTACATCATTTAGCTTCGTTTTTACATCAAGATCGTAAGCCCTATCATTATCAGGGCTTACATTATAGGATTTAACTCAATCGACATCTAGGGTTCATACGGTCTTTGTTTTGGTCGAACACTATTAATCCGATATCAAATGATAAAATTGAACTCATCCTTAGTGTCGTCTCAATGCCTAGATTGAAAGCCCTATACCAATTCAACCCTTAAACATCGAATCCGTCGTGATCTTAATCTATGGTTCTTCATAAAAATGATTTGGGGGTTTCGGTCCTAAACCCAATCTTAATCAAATTAAGTTACACCAACAGTTTCGCAATCTCGTATACATTGAAAACCCTCTATCAATTTCACCTTTTAACCTCGAATTTTACCCTGTCCGTAAATTAGGGTTTGTTCATAAGAAATTTGGGGGTTTTGATTCTAAGCACGATCTCAATGAAATTAAACTATCTCAGTAGTTTCGAAATGTCTTAATCAGTAAAAACCCTATGAAAATTTTTAATATCGAATTCAACAGAATTGATTCTAAGTTCAAAGTTAGGGTTTTCGATTCTAATTCCTGTAATTAATCGATCTTAAACTGCTTGATTTTGGATTTAAACTTCACCCTATAATCGCCTATACTCGACTGTTAAAACCCCCATACTGCCTTGATTCAATCGCGACCAATTATGCGGGTTTGGGACTGGATGCGATCGTTTGAGTGTGTGGGAGGGGGATACTTTAGAATTGTATGTTAAAACCATTTTGTTTCTGATCCTTGTGTGATTCCCTAGCTGGTTATGATGGTTAAGACTTTGGGCTGTGGGGGAGGAGACCCGGGTTCGAATCCTTCTCCACTGTTTTATTTTTTAAACCATTTTTCCACTATTAATTTAATAGAAAATCAAACCCCATCTATATTGCATTAATATATAAAAAGTTTTTGAGCCCGGAAACCACCCGTGGACTCGGGTTTGGTCTTGCAAACCGTATTTATTATTAAAATCTATTTATAAAATAATATATATTCACATCAGTTTGTACCGTGACTCAAATTAAAAATAATATATTTTATATATTATTTCCTCCGTATTATAAACGTTTTTGTAACGTTTCAAATTCATAAATATTATAATTTTCTATATTATTTACGCTCGTTTATATTCTTGAATAAAAATAATAAATTTATTACTTTTGTCACGCAAGTTAATTGTTTACGTTACTTCGCTAAACTTAAAAATAATATAATAAATTATATTATTTTCCTACACTTCTAGTTAACGACAAAACGCTCGAATATATTTATTATGTATTATTATGTCATTCGTCGCGTAACGTATATATATCTTAATTATTAACTAAAGAATTCCTATTCTCGTGGACACGTTCGTCTACTCTTGATTATTAGAGCGTTTCTTTAGGACGTTTCTCATTCCGTGTCGTTGTCACAATTCCCATTTTATCCCTAATTGTTATGTGTATAATTCTAGGGCATACATAAGCCGTTGCAGGCTAACACTCGTGGTTCCAATCGTATTCTAGGGTGAACTACCTACGCAACTCGGGTGAGTTTTCACGGCCCCCTTTTTACTGTTTTAACTTGGGGGAGAAAACATGATTCAACTATTTTGAGATTTTTGTAATTCACATGTTATCAATGTTAAAGCTAAGCGTAACACGCTATCACTGAAAGTCCTCAACACACATCGAACCGTTAATATGGATCTTAGCGAGGTAATGTTTAGTAGTACTACTGGGTTTGACAAATCCCACCCGCGTTAGTCGCGCTAACTCGATTGGAGATCGAACGGGTGAATTGTTAGCCTACTCACATCGCCGGGGTTGATAGACCTGGCAGGAGGCAAATAAACAAACAGCCAGCTTCGGTTGCGAGCACTTAAGTTAAACATGAAAATAGGTTAGCTACCTATAGATACATATTGAATTATCAATAATCTGGTAAACGTTTATTTATATACTGAAACCTTTGAACTTACCAACCTCGTGTTGACATCTTTTCTTACATGTTTTCTCAGGTCGCTAAGATAAGGCACAGGTGCATACATAGGACATGCATGGGATTCTCCTTTTGATTTATGTTTTATTAAACTGTTTGGACTATTTTGAATTGTGATTGGTTTGGACTTTTCGACTTTTGGGGCGCGTGTGTTTGCGCATTTAGTTTCTTTACGCTTCCGCATTAAACTCTGAATGTTATGATATTTTCATTTGAGTCCCATGTAGAGTCGTTCAATGTAACTAATGACTGAGATCCTCAGTTAAAGAAGGGAGGTAATGGAAACCACAAGATTGTAGGGGTGAGTTGCAAGCCAAGCAGCCTTTTCAACAGCCTGGGTCTACTAAGGGGTGAGTTGCAAGCCAAGCAGCCTTTTCAACAGCCTGGGTCTACTAAGGGTTGTTTCGAGTGTCGGAAAGAGGGACATTTTTGGAAGAATTGTCCTCAGTTAAAGAAGGGAGGTAATGGAAACCACAACCCCAAGCAGAATAACAATAATGGTGGCAACAACGGCAATAACAGAGGGAATGGTGCGAAGGGACGAGCCTTCGTGCTAGGATATGGAGAAGCTAGTTATGATCATAATGTGGTCAGCGGTAAGTTTCTCTAAAATAATTACTTTGCTTTGTCATTTTTGACACTGGTGCTGATAGGAGTTTTATATCTAAGAAACTTAGTGATTTGATAAAAGGAACTCCAACTTTGTTAGAAGCTAAGTATGTAATAGAGATAGTTGATGGTCAAATAATTGAAGCAACCCATATTCTTAAGGGTTGTAAGCTTGAGCTAGCTAGTTATATACTTGATATCGACCTTATGCCAGTCACGCTTGGTAGTTTTGATGTAATTGTCGGCATGGATTGGTTATCTAAAAATCATGCTGAAATCATCTGTCGTAAGAAAATTGTTCGCATTCCTCTCCCGAGTGGAGAAACCCTTTCCATACAAGGCGAAAAGGTTGGTGCAGTCATGGGCATCATATCCTTTATGAAAGCACGGAAATTCCTTCGAAAAGGGTATACTGCTATTTTGGCCCTCGTTGCTGAGCAGTCATCAGAAGAGAAGAAGATTGATGATATTCCCATCGTTCTTGAATTTTTGGAAGTATTTCCAGAGAATTTGCCTGGTCTGCCACCACACCGTCAAGTTGAATTTCAAATCGATCTAGAACCCAGAGCGGCACCGATCGCTCGGGCACCTTACAGACTGGCACCTAAGAGCTATCTGCTCAGTTATAGGAATTGTTGGATAAATGTTTCATCCAACCTAGCTCATCGCCATGGGGAGCTCCAGTCCTGTTTGTCAAGAAGAAGGACGGAACTTTCTGTATGTGTATCGACTACCGTGAGCTAAATAAAGTGACAATCAAGAACCGTTATCCTTTGCCTCGTATAGACGATATGTTTGATCAACTCAAAGGATCAAGTTTCTATTCCAAGATAGATCTTAGGTCCGGTTACCATCAATTGAGAGTCCGAGATGAAAATATCTCTAAGACTACTTTCAGGACAAGGTACGGCCACTACGAGTTTATGGTCATGCCTTTCGGATTAACCAACGCACCTGCGGTATTCATGGACCTCATGAACCGTGTGTGTAAACCATACCTTGATCAGTTTGTCATCGTTTTCATCGGCGACATTCTTATTTATTCCAAGAACAAGGAGGAACATGAGGAACATTTACGTTTAATCCTGGAATTACTTAAAAAGGAGCAGCTATTTGCTAAGTTTTCCAAGTGTGAATTATGGATTCGAGAAGTTCAATTTTTAGGACATGTGGTTAACGAGAAGGGAATACATGTCGATCCGTCAAAGATTGAAGCCATCAAGAATTGGTCAGCACCGACGACTCCGACTGAGGTGAGACAATTTCTGGGATTAGCTGGATATTACCATCGATTCATCGAGGGATTCTATAAGATCGCACAACCTCTCACTGCCTTAACTCAGAAGGGTAAAGCCTATAACTGGGGCGATAACCAAGAGTCAGCATTCCAACATCTTAAGAAGAAACTTTGCAGTGCACCTATCCTAGCTCTTCCGGAGGGTATGGATGAATTTGTGGTGTATTGTGATGCATCCATTCAGGGTCTGGGTTGTGTTCTAATGCAACGAGAAAAGGTGATCGCATATGCTTCTCGTCAACTAAAGATTCACAAGAAAAACTACACCACTCATGATCTAGAGTTGGGAGCCATAGTTTTCGCACTTAAGATATGGAGACACTACTTGTACCGTACCAGGTGCACTATCTATACCGATCATAAGAGTCTTCAACATCTATACCGATCATAAGAGTCTTCAACATATCTTCGAGCAGAAAGAGCTGAACATGAGACAGCGTCGTTGGGTCGAACTCTTGAATGATTATAATTGTGTGATCCGATATCATCCGGGTAAGGCTAATGTTGTAGCTGATGCCCTAAGTAGAAAGGAAACCAAGCCCAAACGAGTTCGAGCATTACAGCTTACCATTCACCCCAGATTACCTGACAAAATCCGTAATGCTCAACTTGAAGCTCTAAAAGAGGAAAACCTACCGCTAGAAGGTACATGCGGTATGGAGGCACAACTCGAGGTCAAATCGGACGGTATTCGCTACTTCGCTGAGCGAATATGGGTTCCAATATTCATAAATTTAAGGGAACTGGTCATGGATGAGGCTCATAAATCTCGTTACTCTATTAATCCAGGTTCTGACAAGATGTATCATGACCTAAAGGTGTTGTATTGATGGCCAAAGATGAAGGCCGATATAGCCACCTATGTGAGCAAGTACCTGACTTGCGCGAAGGTCAAAGTTGAATATCAAAAGCCTTCTGGCCTTCTCCAGCAACCAGAGATTCCCATGTGGAAATGGGAGCAGATATCCATGGACTTTATCATAAAATTGCCACGAACTCCTACCGGATGTGATACCATTTGGGTAATCGTTGACCGTTTAACAAAGTCCGCTCACTTTTTAGCAATCAAGGAAACCTACAAAATGGATAAGCTCAGGGGCGGACCTACATAGCCCGGAGGGGGTGCACAGGAACCCCCCGAGTTTCGAAATTTTAGTGTAACGGTAGGTAAAAAAACTGGGGTGAACCCCCTAAAATAACCCACGGTGAACCCCCTTATAAAGTTTCACAGTAAGCGTAGTGGTTTAGGCCCTATGAAATTGGGGCATCTAAAAACAGTGAACCCCTTGGAAAAAATTCCTGGATCCGCCACTATAAGCTTACTCGTATTTACTTAAAAGAAGTAGTCTCTCGGCACGGGGTGCCAATCTCTATCATTTCGGATCGTGATGCACGATTCACCTCTCGTTTCTGGCAATCGTTACATAAAGCATTAGGCACGCGTCTAGATATGAGCATAGCATACCATCCTCAAACTGATGGTCAAACGGAGCGTACAATTCAAACTCTGGAGGATATGCTACGAGCTTGTGTGATTGACTTCGGTAACACCTGGGAGTCTCACCTACTATTGGTGGAGTTCTCCTACAACAATAGTTATCACACTAGCATCAAGGCAGCTCCATTTGAAGCATTATATAGACGGAAATGTCGTTCTCCTATTTGTTGGGCCGAGGTTGGGGATAGTCAACTCACAGGTCCTGAACTCGTACTTGAAACTTCTGAGAAAATCATTCAAATTAGAAATCGTATGGTAGCAGCTCGTGATCGTCAAAAGAGCTATGCCGATAAGCGTCGTAAACCGTTAGAATTTCAAGTAGGGGATATGGTCTTGTTAAAAGTCTCACCTTGGAAGGGTGTCATTCGTTTTGGGAAACGGGGCAAGCTGAATCCTCGTTATGTTGGACCATTCAAGATAGTGAAGATAATTGGTCCAGTAGCGTATCAACTGGACCTGCCAGAAGGACTTAGTGGTGTACACAACGTCTTTCACGTCTCAAACTTGAAGAAATGTCTTGCAGACGAGTCACTCGCGGTCCCTCTTAAGGAGCTACACATTGATGAACAACTACGTTTCATCGAAGAACCAGTCGAAATCATGGATAGAGAGGTCAAAACGTTAAAACGCAGTAGAATTCCTATTGTTAGAGTCCGTTGGAACTCGAAACGCGGACCGAAATTCACGTGGGAGCGTGAGGATCAGATGATGCGCAAATATCCTAATCTGTTCAAGCACTCCGCGTCAAATTCTTAAGGTACTATTTTAATTTTCGGGACGAAAATTCTTTCAAATAGGGGATGATGTGACAACCCGACTTTTCATGTTAACTCCGTTAACAATCCCGTTAAATATATTGTTAAAAACTTAACCCCGTTAACTAAATCCAGTTAAATCTTAACTTATTTAACAAAATCTAACCCCAGGGTCTAATCCTGTCAACATCTAAATTCAAACAGCAAGGACAAAACCTGTAATTAACCTAAACCCTATCTGTTGACTAAGCAAAGTCAAAATTCGGTTTGTTTTGTCCGTAGTTGACTTTTGAAAGTCAAAATCGCAAACCTCAATTCAAATTCAAGCTTCACGGTCGTTTCTTGCCAAAATCTGTAACCGATATGCACGTTGTAGCCATTATCGATCATCATTGGGGCATTAAACATGGACATTAATTTGAATTAATCTCAATAATGGGTAATAAACCCGTAACCGTCGAGTTCATCACTAATTATCACCGATTCACACATATTCGTGAATCATTCCTCAATCATCTACCCTGCGCACATTGTACGAGTCTCAGAGAACCTTTGACACACTCCAATTCGGCCAGAGAAGCAGTTAGGATTGTCGGAGACCAAGCTCGCGCAAGTCGGCACCTATTTTGGTCGAGCACAGTCAATTCGAACCGTGATCTGGTAACTTTTACATCCTTTAGCTTCGTTTTTACATCAAGATCGTAAGCCCTATCATTATCAAGGCTTACATTATCAGATTTAACTCAATCGACATCTAGGGTTCATACGGTCTTCGTTTTAGTCGAACCCTATCAATCCGATATCAAATGATAAAATTGAACTCATCCTTAGTGTCGTCTCAATGCCTGGATTGAAAGCCCTATACCAATTCAACCCTTAAACATCAAATCCGTCGTGATCCTAATCTAGGGTTCTTCATAAAAATGATTTGGGGGTTTCATTCCTAAACCCAATCTTAATCAAATTAAGTTACACCAACAGTTTCATTCCTAAACCCAATCTTAATCAAATTACCTTTTAACATCGAATTTTACCCGGTCCATAAATTAGGGTTTGTTCATAAGAAATTTGGGGGTTTTGATTCTAAGCACGATCTCAATGAAATTAAACTATCTTAGTAGTTTTGAAATGTCTTAATCAATAAAAACCCTATGAATCCAATCATTTTTAATATCGAATTCAACAGAATTGATTCTAGGTTCAAAGTTGGGGTTTTCGATTCTAATTCATGTAATTAATCGATCTTAAACTGCTTGATTTTGGAATTAAACTCCACCCAGACTCGCCTATACTCGACTGTTAAAACCCCTATACTACCTTGATTCAATCGCGACCAACTGTGCGGGTTTGGGACTGGATGCGATCGTTTGAGTGTGTGGGAGGGGATACTTTGGAATTGTTTGTTAAAACCATTTTGTTTCTGATCCTTGTGCGATTCCCTAGCGGGTTGTGATGGTTAAGACTTTGGGATGTGGGGGAGGAGACCAGGGTTCGAATCCTTCCCCACTGTTTTATTTTTTAAACCATTTTTCCACTATTAATTTAATAGAAAATCAAACCCCATATTATTGCATTAATATATAAAAATGTTTTGAGCCCGAAAACCACCCATGGACTCGGGTTTGGTCTTGCAAACCGTATTTATTATTAAAATCTATTTATAAAATAATATATATTCACATTATTTTGTACCGTGACTCAAATTAAAAATAATATATTTTATATATTATTTCCTCCGTATTATAAACGTTTTTGAAACGTTTCAAATTCATAAATAATATAATTTTCTATATTATCTACGCTCGTTTATATCCTTGAATAAAAATAATAAATTTATTACTTTTGTCACGCAAGTTAATTATTTACGTTATTTCGCTAAACTTAAAAATAATATAATAAATTATATTATTTTCCTAGACTTCTAGTTAACGACAAAACGCTCGAATATATTTATTATATATTATTTTGTCAATCGTCACGTAACGTATATATATCATAATTATTAATTAAAGAATTCCTATTCCCGTGGACACGTTCGTCTACTCTTGATTATTAGAGCGTTTCTTTTGGACGTTTATCATTCCGTGTCGTTGTCACAATTCCCATTTTATCCCTAAATGTTATGTGTATAGTTCTAGGGCATACGTAAGCCGTTGCAGGCTAACACTCGTGGTTCCAATCGAATTCTAGTTTGAACTACCTACGCAACTCAGGTGAGTTTTCACGGCCCCCTTTTTACTATTTTAACTTGGGGGAGAAAACATGATTCAACTATTTTTTAGACTTTTGTAATTCACATGTTATCAATGTTAAAGCTATGCATAACACGCTATCACTGAAAGTCCTCAACACACATCGAACCGTTAATACGGATCTTAGCGTGGTAATGTTTAGTAGTACTACTGGGTTTGACAAATCCCACCCGCATTAGTCGCGCTAACTCGATTGGAGATCGAACGGGTGAAATGTTAGCCTACTCACATCGCCGGGGTTGATAGACCTGGCAGGAGGCAAATAAACAAACAGTAAGCTTCGGTTGCGAGCGCTTAAGTTAAACATGAAAATAGGTTAGCTACCTATAGATACATATTGAATGATCAATAATCTGGTAAACATTTATTTATATACTGAAACCTGTGAACTCACCAACCTCGTGTTGACATCTTTTCTTACATGTTTTCTCAGGTCGCTAAGATAAGTCACAGGTGCACACATAGGACATTCATGGGATTCTCCTTTTGATTTATGTTTTATTAAATTGTTTGGACTATTTTGAATTGTGTTTGGTTTGGACTTTTGGACTTTTCGGGCGCGTGTGTTTTGCGCATTTACTTTCTTTACGCTTCTGCATTAAACTCTGAATGTTGTGATATTTTCATTTAAGTCCCATGTAGAGTCGTTCAATGTAACTAATGGCTCAGATCCTGGTTTGTCACTTCCCAAACGGTAAAACTCCGTTAGTGGAATTTGGGGGTGTGACACATAATGGTCAGCGCATTGTTTCGTCATAAGGCGACATACATGGTTGGTGTGTATACAACATAACCATAAAAGTAGATACAAGGGAATTTTGAAAATCAACAAAACAAAAGGACGAGATTCACACTTCTTGTACTAGAATTGATGAGTGATGATTAGTCATTAGAAAGTGAATTAATAACGAGTAATCCAAGCTTAAAGCTTTACAAAGCAAGTATATAATGAGTACTAGTATGATAGTACCAAACTCGAGTCGTGAAACCGAAGATTAAAAAAAACAAAGGAGATTATACTAGGATTCTATCGAGATAAATTTGCTGAGTCAAATTTACTCAATCCTATGAAGTGTTATAGGAAATGAGTCATCATCATAAAATAGATGTCAGCGATGACCCGGTGCTACATAACCTCACCACAAAGCATTAGGATTCGGTACTAACTCGCGTGTTAGTCTCGATATAATATAACCATGTTTGGTGAGTTTCATCTAAAGGTTCATATATGAATTGTCGAAAGTTAGAAATGGGTTATATGATAATCAAGTCACCACAAGATCAAGATAGAGAAAGTGACTAAAAACCCAGAATGATCTAATCAAGTAGATTAGTTAAAAGACTAGGTGCAAGTTCAATATTTGGATATTGAATTGACTACCACCAGAAATCGAATTTGGTTAACGGTTAGAAACGGAATTCTAAAATTTTAACAAGAAGTCCATATCAAAAAGATGTTCTACTCCTCACATCGAGTCGGTCAAATTTGATAGGATAACATTAGACGTCTACATCTTTCTTGATGTGTATAGAAATGATTCGGAGATAATCCGCCATTCAGCTAGATGAGGAAATAAACAGTCACGTTGTGGAAATAATCTCATAAAAATAGCGTCCACCGAAAATGATTATGAACTTGCTAACCCGCAAAATGGGTAGACTTTGATGTAATGTCATTGTCAATTTAGGCTGGGGTTTGATTATCATAAAGTAGATGTCAGAAAATAGGAGAGGATCAAGTAAAACATCAGGAATTTGCCAAATGCGAGGACGGCATGCTCATAGGTCCCTTAAAGATAATGCAATCCAAAGCGGGTCTTCAAGAGAGCAGAGTCAACTATGATTCGTCCCTTGTTCCTCTTCCTGGTAGTGTACAGCTTTAATCGGTTAAGAATCATAGAATACAAAAATAAATTCAAAATTTCCCTCATTTGATTTTAGGACACATCTTTCAAATGATAAGGTTTTCAAATTTCAACTTTGGTCCTCGCTTTCTATTAAAGTCGGTGAAAATGGACCATAATGTTTCAGAGTTTGTCTTTAGATCTCGCGTTGAAGAGGGTCGGATTGATTATCTGCCAATAACTGGTAGTACAGTATGCCTGCAACTTCCTTGGCTTTTGAACGGTACCACTATTACTTACCATTTCGTATTTCACCCATACTGGTTATAGCCTTAAAATCCTTTGCATAGGGGTTTAAGCCATAAAGTTGAGGGAATAAGTGTTTAAATGTCATAGATTCATATTCCCTCAGGGCACATGTTAAGAAGTTGTTTCTAAACAGTAGTTGCTCTACGACTTTCTAATTACAGGAGACTGCGAATAAGGGATGCGTATACGTCTCTACCTAGTTGGAAATCAGAAAATCAATCAACAAAATGACCTTTGAGGGAGAGTAAGTACAAAAAGGATATGAGACTATCCTATTTGGATCTATAAGGACAGTATACGTAGAGTAACAAATAGGGATAATCACCATAAATAAACTTCGAATGATGACTAATAAAATTTTCGATACACAAAGAATCATTCCAACATAAATTTTTATTTTCTCCATCAAAATGGTTCTCAATAAGGCATCAAAGCACCAGGAGAAATCAAGATTTGCCAAACATACGTAGCATTGTTCACCAAAAAGGGCATTAGTTTCATACTAAGCCATAGCTATTCCAAAAATGATTTTTTTTTGTAAATCCAACCAAAAGAAACTTGAGCACAAGCCGCTCAGTGATCATAGTAAGAATACAACATGATAGAAATAAACACGACAATGAACGTCATAAAGATGGCTCTTCCCAAGTAAACAAGTTTCTCAAGTTAGGTTTCCACAATATGAGTGTTGCGGTTAAGAGAATCTTGATTGAGTGTACCAAATTACCATAGTGAGTACAGAGCACTTCGCAATGGAATTTCAAGTAGGTGTAAAACTGAATTATTAAGAATATTTATCAAGAGTATAGTGAGAATGACAAACACCGAAATGAGGATTTATATGAACGATCGTATAGAAAGGTTGTATTGCCCAAGAAAAGAATCTTAATTTGCTTTAAAGAATTTCTCCGTCCTATTGTTACTCCATCGATGTTAGAGTGCGTTTGGATTATAAGATAAAATCCAAGATTATGATGGGACCTCCGATGATAGTCGTACACTTACTACAAGTGTCGAGCGTTGTAAAGACCCATACTAAATTTACATGGCTAGTAAAATCTCAAGGGATATCGTTTAGCAAGTAAAATAGATGAGAGAAAATCTTCGTTTCTCAAGATCCACTAAGGAATTGACTAGCTCAAATTCGAATTTCTCTTGTTCCTTCAGAACTGCGAGAACGTTACACGAAGATCCATTAGGGGAGTCAGAAATGTCGAGGTATGATTCACACTAGACCGAGAGTCATCACATGCGTTGATAAACATATAACAAAATTGAAATGAGAAAATCTTTAGCTAGAACTCAAAGGTGAAGCAATACTTAACAAATAATTGCCAAATCCAGTCCAAATACTGAGGTTAAATCAACTAAGAATAGATCTCTTCAGTGTTTCGGTCTAAATTGGCATGCAAAAGAATTCTTGATAAGGGTTTTGGATCCATTACGATCAAAGATAAAAGAGACGATATAAATTCCCATGTCACTTGAGGTAGCCCATCGAATGACTGGGAATCAGGGTTAGAAATATATAGATGTCTTTGTCTCAACAGTAAGGTGATGATAGTTTCGATCAATATTTGAATGACTGGGAATCAGGGTTAGAAATATAGATTAATCATGAACATTAACTCAGACAGTAAGACTCACTAGAGTTCTCATGCACTGCAAATTATGATTACGTGTGCACCGTAATGATAATTTACTTTGCATGGTCCATATAGTGTTTCCTCTATCCCAAGCTCTCAACTAAAAAAAGGAACTGAAATGTTCATTGGATCACGCCATCGTGTTGCAATTTCGCATAAAAGTGTAGATGTTCTATCTGATCACTTTTAATTATTTGCATCAATACCTATGGATCTGCCGACTAAGGCTGTTGCTGGATGGAGGCAATGGTAGAGGGGCACAACCGGCGCCCTATAATAAAAGAAAAAGTGTGTGGTGGAAGTTAGACACTAATAATAGGGCAGAGATCCTCAAACTAGCGTTGAGCAAATCATGCTACAAATTTGTATGGATGCGTGGATCCACATGATCCAACAAAAAGAAAAAATATATATACGGATCTCCTGACCCGTAGAGTTCTCTCCTGTTTAGTCATGCTTCTCCACCTCGGGTTCCCTTTAGATCGAGCAATTATGTCTGCCATAACTCATAGCGAAAGTCCTAGTCGTCCAATCCAGCAGATCACGAAAGGAAGTATATACCGCTCTAAGTGAAAATAATAGATGTCAAATAAGAAATCCGACTCCACAACTGGAGTAGATGTAGGTGCGGTGTAGGTACAGGTACAGCTCGAGGTGACACCAAGACCGGTGACTGGTGATTACTACCGTCATCACCCGAGTTCAACTCATAACTAGATCCTCCCGACTTAATGTGCTGAATCTCCGTCATCCTCAGCTCGTAATCAGATTTGTGATATTCTGCGGGGTCCTCCTTACTGGTAACCATGACCAAAAGCGACGGATATGGACTACCGCAAACTTAACCGGAATCATCAAAAGAGTACACGTAGTGCTATGACGATGACATTATTACGAGGAAGCAATGTGAAATAGATAAGTAAAAGGTAGTATGCAATGCACACATAATTCCTAAGGTTCAATGCAATAAACTTAGAGTTATAGTCTAGGTCTAGTCTCGAGTAAACCTAATTCCCTATAACCGGTGCTCTGATACCAAGTCTGTCACACCCCGCCAAGGCGGAAGTACGGGATGTAACCGGTATATATCATTGAGCACAAGTACAAGAGAAACTAAAAGGAAAATTATGCATTACATTGAACCATACTACATGCTTCTAACAAAAGTACAAAAACAAAAATCCCAAATCTGTACAATGTGTCTAAAATGTCTGACTACAACCAGGTACATATTCAAAACTAAAAACAATAATTATAATCCAAAAGCGAGACCTCATAAAAATCTCTTCTTCAATTCTGTTTACCTGTAAAAATAGTTGGTGAGTTAGCAGGTTTTGCGACTCTATAAAAAGTTTCTGATAATAATCCAAAGTGATAAAAAAATCTGTTGATCAAGTACACATGTAATAGACAACATATTACCATGAGCCGCAATCAAAGCCTCGATAAAATAAAAATAAAGTACCCCATACGGAAGTCTAATGCAAACAACCGCCTAAAAATTGGCTAACTCTGTGCCCAAGTGACCCTACAAGTCCGGTTGGCGTGACCAACCATGGGCGGGGGTGTCAACCCAAGTAGTACTACCCAAAATTTCTAACGGCTATGCTCAGCTAATTGATTGCCCAAAATTGGGGAACACTAAAAAATAACTCATGTATCAATGTATCATATAACATGTGACTAAAAATAAATAAAGAAATAGCTTTCCCCCAAAAACAGTAAATAGTAAGTAAAGTGGGGCCGCAAAACTCACCTGAAAAATGCGGGCGAGTGATGCGAAACAGTCGGCAAAATACTGGTAAAATCCAAGTTATAATCGGGTCCTACTGGTCAAGTGGACACAAACGATGCATTTAGGACTCATAAAGGTTGTGACCTAGTAAACAAAGCTAAAAGTGGCTATGCAATCGGTTGCATACCCAAAACCCGTGCATACGCGTACGAACCGCTTAAATTTGTAAAACTGGCTTTTATATAAAATACTTCAGTAGTTATAAAGTTATATGTGATAAATCTCAAGTCACGGTTTCGTTTGTCTAAAAACGGGGTCACGCGCGTAAAGTTTGGTATACGGTTCAAAAGTCCGATTAGTTCGAAATTACGGTTTTAGTGTGATCTTAATATCCAAATTAGAAGTTCAAAATTATGTTTTTAATATGACAAAACTTTTGTTCAAAACTTATAAAAAGTTTAAAAATAAATTTTTATAGCGAAAGGCCCTAAAATGGCCATTTTTTTAAAGATTTAATAGTTAATAAATCCAAAACCGTACTTACACACAAAAGAAATGTTTGAAACTCTTACCAAATCTATACTATATAATAAATAAAGGTTTTTTCATGCCACGTGTCGCCTCCATATTCATTCTTATCATTTTTTTCCCGCCTCTATCTTATTAATACACCTTTATCTTTTAATAATAGTATATTTTTAAAGAAAATACAAACTATACTAATAAAACAAATTTATTTTAAATTATCTCTTATTATAAGAAACTTTAAAATCTAATTATGTAACTTTTATTTTCAATCAAATAGTAAATGAAAATCAAATTAAATTAAATAGTAATTAACGTATTTTCGAAACCCAATTATATGTTATCTTTTACATATTTTGAATTTTTTTTATTCTTAGTATATGTAATACATTTTTACACCTGTAAAACATATACATAAAGATTTAAGTATTTTATGTATTGATATTTTTCACCCTGTGTGTAGACACGGGTTCTAAACTAGTGTTTATATATATGAAAAATAACTACTAACCAAGTTTCATAATTTTTAAATATCCAGATTATTTATTATGAATATAATATGCTTGAAAATCAATAAATTCGGTAAAAATATTTAAACTTGTCAAAAATTCATCAAATATATACCAAGACAATTATTTATCCATATGAAGTCTCATTAAAAATTTTAAGTCCAAGCAAACACTGTCCAGAAGTCTATGATCTAATTTCCACTTGTTAAAACTTAATAAATAACAAAACCATACTTATACTACTCCAAAATTCATGAAATATGGACAAGAGTTATTTTATACCATATACCAATTACTGACCACTTTTTAGTTTTTTCCAAAACTCAAAAGTATTTTTCCCAATTTCCTGGCATTAAACTTGCATTAAATCTAGTAAATAATCTGCAAGGAGTTAAATCACCAAACTTTCTAGATCTTACTTTTTATATAAATACGACTATTTAAAAATAAATTTGGATGTTAGATCATATTTTTAAAAAAATCCATGAAAAACAATTGTTGTATAAAAATAAATATATTAGTTCCATTATTTGTTCTACGTGAACCGGGGTTGTGTTTATAACCTAATAACCACTCAAAATACCAAATATCTCAATACTAAATATTTCCGGGGTCAATTCTAACAAATGACTTATAAAACTATTCTAACATAAAATCAAAACTAAACGCGTAAAATTTATACCTTCCGTATAAATGGTTCGCGTACGCGGAACCTCCCCTATTTCACATGCAATACGAACCTGGTTGGTTAGGAGAAGTTTCTAGAAGAGAATGAGTATAAAGTCAAGACTCGATTTGGTCGTATATGGATACCACGATCAGGTGAGTTTAGACTTAAGATTCTCAATGAAGCTCATAAATCACGATATTCTATTCATCCGGGTACTACAAAAATGTACCAAGATCTGCGTAAAGATTATTAGTGGCCCGGAATGAAGTTTGATATCATGAAGTATGTGGCTAAATGCTTAGCTTGTTTACAAGTTAAAGCAGAACATCAGAAGCCATATGGGAGATTACAACCATTAGAAATCCCATAATGGAAGTGGGAACATCTCACTATGGACTTCATAACCAAGCTACCAAAGACAGCTAGGAATTATGATACCATTTGGGTGGTTGTAGATCCGGTAACTAAGAGTGCTCATTTTCTAGCAATACGTAAGACATACTATTCAGAAAAGTCCGATTTATTCATCAAAAAGATTGTTTCCAGACATAGAGTGCCAGTCTCGATTGTCTCTAATCAAGATACCCGTTTCACTTCACGTTTCTGGAAGAAGTTCCATGAAGAGATGGAAACTAAATTATTAATCAGCACGTCATATCATCCTTAAACTGACGGTCAAAGTGAGAGGATGATACAAACCCTCGAAGATATGCTGCATGCTTGTATAATTAATTTCGACGGAAGTTTGGATAATCACCTACCGTTAGCAGAATTCTCGTACAATAATAGCTACCATTTCGGTATTGGTATGCCACCATACGAGATGCTATATAGTAGAAGATGTAAGACTCCTGTGTGTTGGGGAAAAGTTGGTCAGAAAAAGTTGTGCAACAAAAAATAGTTCAAGCCACATCAGAAAAGCTTGACTTAATCAAGGCACGTCTGAAAGTTGCACAAGATAGACAGAAGTCATATGCAGACAAGAGACATATACCAATAGAATTACAAGAAGGAGATTATGTCTTGTTGAAAGTATCTCCTTAGAAAGGTCTAATCCGATTCAAGAAACGTGGAAAGCTAAGTCCACGATTCATCGGTCCTTTCAGAATCATCAAAAGTGTCGGAAAGGTAGCTTATCAGTTAGAACTACCTGAAGAATTGAATAAGATACACAACACGTTTCACGTATCTTATTTAAGAAAGTGTTTGGCGGATGAGACTGCACATGTTCCTTTAGAAGTGATAGAAGTTGATGATAAGATAACCTATGTTGAAGAACCTATCAAGATTCTAGACACAAAAGAAAAGCAATTACGTCACAAAATGATCAAGCAAGTGTTAGTTCAATGGAAACACAAAAAAGGGTCGTATATGACCTGGGAAAGCGAATAAGAAATGAGGAAAAATTCTCCTCAACTATTTAAGGACTAACTCCTAAAATAAGGGGGTAGATTTGTAACAACCCAAACTCCTAAAATAAGTTGGGACACGTGTCGGCTAAGAAACGCGACACCAGAACGTAACCGGACGCGAAAACAAAAAGACGTTTCGACCAGAAATAGCCCAAAACTTCCCATAAGCATGTCTCGGGCTATAAAATCAGTTACGGAGACCATAATATATTAAACTTGGTTGCCTCGGCGAGGAGAATATGAAAATGAGGCTATAACGGACCGTCACCTAGTGTAACGGTCTGTTACGCCGCAAAATCGTGAAAAGTCACCGTTTGACGCCACGTATCACTGAGTCATCACACCCTAAGGCCATGATGGACCGTCATGGACTGTGACGGTCCGTTACGTGGTTAGAAAGCCCTTGGAGGCCAAGAAAACAGTAACGGACAATCACCGGCGGTAACGGTCCGTTACAGGCTCAGGATTTTGCCTATAAATTGATTCAAGAAGTTGTTCACTTGGAGAAACATCACACACAAACCCCAAAACACACATATACAATCTGAGTTAAATTAGAAGACCCGGCGCGACGCGTTTAAGTGCGAGTGCGGTATGCTGTGAGTGCGGTTCGACTTCGGAGAAGTGTTTAAGCGAGGAACGAGCGTAGGAAACGACCTGAGACTATTGTAAGTACACTGGACCCTTACCCTAGACACGATTATATGAATTACATGCTTAAATGATATGTGTTATGTGATATATATATATATATATGACGAGGGTACGGGGTAATGAAGGGTTAGTTTAAACACTAAACAGGAATAATGGAGTAGCCACGACGTATCCAAGGGGTGGTGGATATGCCGCTGGTACTTCCTATATATAAATCTCTAGGTATTTCATGGTGAAACCATTATGAATGTTTAGGGGTATAGAATAAAATACAGTAATAATAATATAGTAAACGTACAGGAGAACTTCCAGCCGTATGTAGTTATCTAACAAACAGAATGTTTTGTATAAAGAAAGAGTGGTGTATAAATCTTTCCTAGACCCGTCACTCTTTCCTGGGAACATATCTGCTGGAGGTACTGCTCTGGAAAGATAATCACCCCATTTTACAATATATGACAAGTATGAATATGTGACTAATACATTAACATATGATGCATGATAAATATGAATACGTGAATGCATGACGATACGTGCAAATATGAATAGCATGATGGAACGAGTCTAAACCCTAAAATTGAATAATGGAGTACTCACGAAGTGTTAAAGGGGTGGTGGATACGCTACTGGTACTTTCTATATATAAACCCTTTTAACGCATCGTGGAGAAACCGTTACGAAGCTTTAATGTAAGCACTAGTTGGGAAATAAGTCAAGCATATACATGAAATGAAAACAAATGCTTGATATATTTGGGAGGTTGTGAGTCTAAGATACTCAAAGTCCCAAATGAAATGAGATACCCGGCCTATAAGGTGGATCTCAATAATAAAGAAGAAAACTAAAGATTCTAATCCTACGGGGCTGAGGAAAAAGATTCCAAGCCTACGGGGCTGAGTAAAAAGATTTCAAGTCTATGGGGTTGAGGAAAAGATTCCAAGCCTACGGGGCTGAGAAAATGAATGAGTCTTCATGGCAAATGCAAGGGGTCTATACTGGCGAGTATAAGAACCCTGCTAAAAACTCGGACCAGAGGTACGTCCGAAGATGGTCGCAAGGGGGTTAGCACACCCATTAAAATATACGAATGACGTGACCAGATGTATGTCCGGAGATGGTCACGGGGGGCGCCGAGAGCCTAGGAAACTTGAACAATAATAAGAACCTAAAGGGTTCAATATAAAATGAGCGATGCAGTATACTTACTTAGCGTAAGCTAATTCAAAAATATTTTTCAAACACAGCTGGAAAGAAGCACGTGGAATAAAGTTTCTTGAGGATGAAACGGTTGGAGTCGAACAAACCCTATGTAGTATGATGTAATAATATCATCTTATGTAAAATAATATTATAATAAAAAGTTACCTTAGCCATTTAATGGCAAGGTTTTGTTAAACTGTGATCGTTTTTCGCAATATAATACTCTGATAAAATAAGAAATAAGTAAGGTGTTTCACCCGATAAAAATAGAGACGTTATTTTACCCAAAAATAACTTATTATAATTTATTATTTTCCCTTGAGTCCTTGCGTCTCGTAAATATACCTATTCTTTCGAATTTAAATTATTATTTCATGAAACCACTTGACTTAGGTGTTAACGCGTATAGAACCGAACTTGATCAAACTTTTGACATTATAACACCCAAATATATCTTGCTATTATCTTTCGTTCACTAACGAATTCCTTTCGTTAGAAAGTATACTTCAACCTTATAATACTATTATTATTATTATTATTATTATTATTATTATTATTATTATTATATGAACTTGTCGAACGCGGTGTTGACTTGAAAATTCGCGGTTGTCACATATCGCGAGTTAGGGTTTTTAATATGGTGAAGAGTACGAAGTCTAGAAAGGTAGAAATTTAAGATTTGAAACTCCGATTCTAAATCTCGTCCTTTTCAATTTAGTAATCTGTGTCAGATTTAGTTTTTCGGCTTATTTCTAAATTTGATTTTGATTGATTTAGTGGGATTGTTTAATTGTTAGGTTTAGATATAATAATTCGAAACTGAAATGGTGTTATTTGATGTTAGCTTTTTGTAACTTGAGATGGAATGAAGATGTATACAACTTTAGATGGGATTGTTTTGCTCCACCTCCTTATGAGTTGTATTTTTTTAACCGGTCGTTTACACATATGTATTTGATTTTTACACATGTGTAGTATAGCTAAGATAGTCACATTGTGTGTTTGATTACTACAATGTATATTTAATTGATACACATTTATATATGATTTTACACTTGCAAAAAAAAGTCATTCGGTGACATACAAAAAATGCTACAAAAATTAAAAAGTGTCACTACAGACCTCTGTAAGAATGAGCGACAAACTAAAAAAAAGTGTCATTAGAAGCGCTACCACTAAAGTTTTAAAGTATCACCTTTTTGGTCTGTCACTACAAACTTTTAGGATTTTAGTGACAATTTTTTTCCACTATATAAAAAAAGCTTTTGTAGCACAAGTATTTTTTGCCACTATATCTGTTGATAGGAAAACATCTTGATGCATCGTATCGTATGGGTCCAAATACTAGTTATGTTTATACTTATCTACTTATGTTTTTAATTTACTTCTTAAAAATTTGTTCATGTATATATATTATACATATATATGAACAAATTTTTAATAAGTAAATCAAAAACATAAGTAGAAGAGTAAAATAAAATTTACTAAATGAAAAATGTATTTTATTAAAGATAAATGTGTTCTTTCTACTCATCAAAACAACCAACATCTGATTAGTAATAAGTAAATTAAAAACATAAGTAAAAGAATAAAACAATATTTTTTTTAAATGGAAAGTGCATTTTGTTAGCAAAAGAGGGCTTGTTTAGGTTCCAAGTATTCATGGTTAAAAAGAAAAATTGTTGTAGGTTGAGAGAGATGTGTATGTAAATTTATAAAAAAAATATTGTGGTTTTAGGGTTAAAAGATTTGGTATTTCAAGAATTATTTCATTTAAAATAGCCCAATAGCTATTTTTTGGACCGTCGCACGCCCCACGCCCGTAATGCTAATCTTGCCTCTGCCTCACGCCTTTATTCACGTCCCGGGGGCGGTTTTTCACGCCCATCACAGGCCACATGCTTTCATGAGGACATTACACATCGCCTAATCGGCTGGTATCTAATTCTTTATGAGTTAGAAATTTTGGTTTGGTTTTAGCATAAGATTGTAATTTACGTGCTATAACGTGTCAACATTTTATGTGCATAGCCTGAAATAGGTTAAAAGATTTGGTATTTAAAGAATTTTTTTCATTTAAAATAGCCCAACAACTATTTTTTGGACCGCCGCACGCCCGACGCCCGTAGTGCTGATCTTGCCTCCGCCTCACGCCTTTATTCACGTCCCGGGGTGGTTTTTCACGCCCATCACGGGCCACATGCTTTCTTGAGGACATTACACATCGCCTAATCGGCTAGTATCTAGTTCTTTACGAGTTAGAAATTTTGGTTTGGTTTTAGCATAAGATTGTAATGTGTGTGCTATAACGTGTCAACATTTTATGTACATAGCTTGAAATTACATAAAAAGGTGTTTTAGTGTAAATTTCCTCGCCGAAAAAAGTCATTTCAGAATTGTAAATTTATTTTTTTAACTTGTGATTCTCGATAATTTTTTTACATGTGTTAATTTAGATGTATGATTTTCTTAAATTTATAGGAAGTTAGTTGACTATGCTTGAATTTTATTAGTTTAAATGATTGGTTTTATAAATTTGTTAGGAAGTGTTTGGATGTGATTTTGAAAATAACTTATTATTTTATTGGCTTTTTGAAAAGCTAATAAGCCAATAAGTTATTTCCAAAAGTCCGGATTTTTTGGCTTTTGAGAATGGCTTATTGACTTAATGGTTTTTTTTAAAAAAGTGCTAATTTTTTTGACTTATCGGCTTTTTGAAAAAAAGTCAATAAGCACTTTTCCACTACATTCTCAAACACTCTCTTAGTCAAACATGGCTAACTAGGTTATCCTGACAAGTCATATATTTCATCTATAACAATTCGTCGTCTAAGGGGTGGTGGGCGTCTTTCGGGTAGGAGGCTCGGGTATGTTGGGTATCACGGGTACACCGTCGCAAGCATTACGAATACCTGTGACGGGTAGGCTAATCGGGTACATATACCCGTGATCGACAATGAAGGATGTTTGAAAATGAGTAGTTGGTTATTGGAAACCCTTTTTAATGTCTCCACTGTATCATTTGAGGATTCTCGATCTATTTGTTTAGTGTTAATTGTTTCTTTTTTAATGTTTCCACTGTATCATTTGAAGATTCTCGATCTGTTTGTTTAGTGTTAATTGTTTACGTAACAAGACGATGTGTACTTTTTATTTGACTATAGTAAAATATTATAAAAAATAATGAATAATAAGTAATGCATTTTTATATTTTTTATTTATTTTTATGTAACTTTTTTAAACTAATGACGTTAGTTTTAATAAAGAATTAACTTAAAAAATGAAAAAAAAATTATGGTACTTAGGGTTGTACCCTACCACTTAGGATACTTTTGTTTGGATTTTAATAAAAATGAGGTAACACTCCCCCATTTGTTGTAGTCATTAAGGTACTTGGGTTACTTTGGTTTGTGCCTAGTACCCTAACTAAATGACAATAGAACTCTAGTCTTTTTTTAACGACAAATCTACCACACTTTTACCTAAATTACACCAAATAATTTACCTCATGTCTAGTCTTCAATCTTAAAATACAAGAGGATCTATCAAATAAGCTAGTCTCACGTTACCAAATAGAAGTTATAGAACTGATCAGTGTTATTTTTTTTAAAGACTTGTCATTGTTATTTGATTTCCTCATTTCCTCCCAAGTACCTAGTCAACGTTATTAAAGTCTTCCCTGTAGTGTTATTTTTTTTAAAGACTTGTCATTGTTATTTGATTTCCTCATTTCCTCCCAAGTACCTAGTCAACGTTATTAAAGTCTTCCCTGTTTTGGTCTGTCTACGTTATTAAAGTCTTCCCTCTTTTGGTCTTCCTGCTAACATTTTACTTTTCTATAAATATCAACAAGAACAAGTGCACTTACACAACACCTCCACCTACGTGCAAGAATTTAAAATTAATTATGGCCCCCTTGTCCACAAATGCAATCTCACACTTCATGCATCCTGCTCACAAACTCAACCAGCTAACTACCAATACATCCTACCTATGTGATGGCTGTAAGGTCCCCGGAAGCGGCTCACGCTTCACTTGCACCATTTGTAATTTTGACTTGCACGACTACTGCGCCGAATGTCCAACGAGGCTTGCCTCCACCAGGAACCACCAGCACCCTATGAGTCTTGTGGTTCACATACCCGGACCCAACCAAACCGAATCTTGTCAAATCTGTGCTAATCCTGTCAAAGGTCTTGCCTACCAGTGCAAAATTTGCAATTTCTGGGTTCACCCGCTTTGTGTTTCAAGTAATGTGGGACACAATCAGGATCGTGCGGTTCCTTCTGGATCGCCTTCGGCTGCTCAAAGGATCGTTGAGCAGGTTGGACTTGGATTGGCTACAAACGCGATTTACGATCAGATTAAAGAAGATCCAAATAAGGTTCCAACAGGGGATTCAAATGCATCAGGATCTGATGAGGTTCCTTCAACTGGCGTAGATGCATCTGGGGGTTCAAATGCATTAGGATCTGATGAGGTTCCTTCAACTGGCGTAGATGCATCTGGGGTTGAAGTGGACGATGAGGGGATTTTTGATGCGATCAAGAGTGGCTTTCTGTCTTTTTTTGAAAGTAGTTCTTCGTAAGGGTAGCACAATTGGGACATTGTTGTATTTTATGTTATCACGAAAAATCTGTTGTAATGGTTTTGTATTATACCTAATAATTCTACAAGGATATTAGTCTACAAGTTTTAATAATTAACAGTTAATTATTAAACAAATCACTAATTAATTATTAATCCAATTCATAATTAATCTATGAAATAAACCTAACCAATAGTTATCAAATCCATTTGATAATTATTAAATCAGTTTTCTAATTATCAATTCTTTGATAATTAACTAATTTAATTCCTCTAAATTATTCACAATCTAATTACAAATAATTAAACGTCTCCCGTCTTTTTTTAAGTACGGTCGTGTTAGATTATTTAACTTTTTAAATAATCTCATTGTCTGTTGCTCGTGGTGCAATCCTTTGCGTCATTCCTTGATACCAATACTATCAGATGTCGTTACTTGGCCATAATAGTCCAACAAGACAGTGGTCTCTTCGTTGATCTCTCGTGACCGATCTTCGGTCGTAATTTGGTTCGCCAGTCTCTTGTCGATGTCGATGTGCTACAACCGCTACTCCACTCGTCTGTGCTACTACCGATTTTTTCATTGATTTAGGTAATTAGGTTAATTAAAAAAGTGTTAATTACACTAATACTCCCTGTGCTTTGGTCAAATTATGGATATAGTCCCTAACTTTGAGAAATTACGGGTTTGGTCCCAAAAAACTTTCATTTTCTTTCACGGACGGTCCCTTGAGTGGATGAGAGTTAACTTTTTCTGTTAAATGAGTGTGAAAATACCAAAATACCCCCTTATTGTTAAAAAATTAATAATAAATATTTGTGGGACCCACTTCTTTTTTATTATTTAAAACCTTCACCCCCCCCCCCTCTTTGCCTTCTCTGACAGTGGCTACATCTCACCCTTTCTTTCCTGATGAGAAGTCACAGCCGGCGCACCACCGCACTGTCACAGCCGAAGCACATTCGCACCGTCATAGCCGACCACACCACCCCCACCCCGCCTAACCGTCATGACCTGCAACAAATCGTGACTTGCAACGGAGGTGGAAGTGTGATAAAACCTCCAAGATCCGATTCAAGCTTCGTTTTTTATAGAAATGGGTAGAGACGGGTCGTTGTCATCCAAAACAAACAAACAAACACATAGATCGATAAATAGAAACGAGTAGTAATGGAAAGCGGTAAACTTCATTGATTTTGGACAAGATATTACAACTTTCATCACCCCGGGTGAGCTCCCCCGGGGTGGTGGCTCACACATTAACCAACAACAACAAATGAAACCTTAATGTCCTATATATAGCCCCTTGATCCTTGGTCTCCAAGCAAGCCGCCTCTTCTTGAAAACCTTAATAGAGTCGCCAATCACGCGTCTAAAATCACTGAGAGTCGCTAATCTGTGAGCCGATGCTCTGAAAGTGTCGGCTGAAACCGACCTAGCGACTCTATGAGTGTCGCTAGTGACTCTCAGGCCAAATAACGCGTGACGCGAACCTAAACTTCTTGTGATCGCTTGATTTTATAAATATCATTCTCAAACTAGACCCATCAATTTTTTTTCACTCTCAGAGTTTCGGCTATGCAGATTGCCGACTCTCTCAGCTTTCTATAAATATCATTCTCAAACTAAACTCATGTCTTGTACTATGGCCCAGAAGTACTTACGAAAGAAGTACATAGCCTTCTTAGCCCGTGTTGTTGAAAAGAAGGACAAAGGGAAGAGTATTCAAGACATTCCTATCATTCGGGATTTTCCCAAAGTGTTCCCCGAAGATCTATCTGGTCTTCCACCCGTTCGAGAAGTGGAGTTTCGTATCGATATTGTACCCAGAGCTAATCCCGTAGCCAAAGCTCCATACCGACTTGCACCTTTCGAAATGCAAGAGCTTGCAAGTCAACTTTAAGAACTCTCTGATAAAGGTTTCATTCGTCTAAGTCATTCACCATGGGGTGCACCTGTCTTATTTGTAAAGAAGAAAGATGGTTCATTCCGGATGTGTATTGACTATCGCGAGCTTAACAAACTTACTATCAAAAACCTGTTATCCGTTGCCTAGGATTGTCGATCTCTTTGAAAAACTCCAAGGTTCGACTTGTTTCTCGAAGATTGATCTTCGATTCGGTTATCATCAACTTCGTGTGCATGATGAACACATTCCAAAAACTACCTTTTGTACAAGATACGTTCATTACGAATTTATGGTTATGCCTTTTGGGTTGACCAATGCACCCGCGGTTTTCATGGAACTCTTGAACCGTGTATGCAAACCCTACTTAGATAAATTCATGATCATCTTCATTGACAACATCTTGATCTACTCCAAAACTAAAGCGGATCATGAGCAACATCTTAGACTGATTTTGGACCTTTTGAGAAAAGAACAACTATATGTCAAATTCTCCAAGTGTGAATTCTGGTTAAAAGAAGTTCAATTCTTAGGCCATACTGTCAACGAGAAGGGAATACATGTGGATCCTGCTAAGATTGAGGCCGTCAAGAATTGGAGTACACCTAAAACCCCTACCGAGGTTCATTCATTCCTTGGTCTAGCGAGTTATTACCGTCGATTCATCTCCAACTTTTCTAAGATTGTTGTCCCTCTCACCGCTTCAACACATAAGGGTAAACCTTCTGAGTGGGGACCAAAGCAAGAAGAAGCCTTTCAAGCCCTCAAACAAAAGTTGTGAAATGCTCCTATTCTAACTTTTCTTGATGGGAATAATGATCTTGTTGTCTATTATGATGCATCTAACCAAAGTCTTGGTTGCGTTCTTAAGCAACGGGGAAAGGTGATCGCTTATGAATCAAGAAAACTTAAGATTTATGAGAAGAACTATACGACACATGATCTTGAGTTGGGTGCAGTCTTCTTCGCATTGAAGATTTGGAGACACTATATCTATGGCACAAAATGTGTGGTGTTTACCGACCACAAAATTCTCCAGCACATCTTCAATCAAAAGGAACTCAACATGAGGCAACAACGTTGGGTTGAACTCCTTAACGACTACGATTGAGAAATTCGTTACCATCCCGGCAAAGCGATTGTCGTGGCCGATGCATTAAGTCTTAAAGAACACGTCATGCTTCATTGTGTAATTCAAACCGATATTCAAATCCGTATTCTTGAAGCTCAACACGTCTCGGTCATCGAGGGTAACATGTACGACGAAATGCCACGTGGAGTTGAACTTCAATTAGAAACCAAACACAATGGCTTACTTTATTACTTAGATCATATTTGGGTTCCCGATCGTGATGACCTTCGTACGTTTCTTATGAACGAAGCCCACAAGACTCGTTATTCCATACATCCCGGTGCGAATAAAATGTACAAAGGCCTTCACCAATAATATTGGTGGCCCGGTATGAAGAAAGACATTACCCTTTATGTAGCAAAATGCCTAACATGTTCTAAAGTCAAAGCTGAGCATCAACGTCCTTCCGGTTTGCTTGAACTACCAGAAATCCCCTTGTGGAAATGGGAGAATCTAGCCATGGACTTTATCACCAAACTTCATCGCACCTCGAGTGGTTATGATAACATATGGGTGGTCATTGACCGTCTAACCAAATCAGCTCACTTCTTGCCAATCCGTGAAGACTACCGAGTTGAGAAATTAGCTCGGATTTACATCGACGAAATTGTGAGTCGTCACGGTGTTCCATTAAACATAATCTCTGATCGAGATGCTCGATTCACCTCCCGATTTTGGCAATCCCTTCAAACTGCCCTTGGCACATGATTGGATTTAAGTACGACTTATCACCCTCAAACTGATGGTCAAACCAACGAACAATCCAAACTCTCGAGGATATGCTTAGAGCTTACCTCTCATTGAGTTCTCTTACAACAACAACTACCATACAAGTATCAACTTGGCTCCTTTTGAAGCTCTATATGACCGAAAATGTCATTCACCTATCTGTTGGAACGAGATTGGTGAAACTCAAATCACAGGTCCCGAGTTAATCCAAGAGACGTCCGACAAAATCATTCAAAATTGTAGGTTCTGATTTTAGACAAAATCACTTAAACAGATCGATTACACACACACACACACATGCGGAATCTGTGTGTATGGTGGTGAAACAGAGGTAAGAAACAAAAATGGTGATGATTATCCGGCTAACCACACAAGAATCAACACCAAATGATATGAAATTGTAAGAAAAACAGTTGAATAAACTTCAAACTTGTATTGATTCAATAAAACTATGAAAGAGAGAATTTCAGGGTTACAGCCACTATCACACCCTAAACATTCTCAAACTAGGCTATTTATAGTGAGTAGACATGCATCAAAACTATGCTCACCAAAACTACTAGTTTCGGTTAAGCATTTACAAGTGAAAGATCCTCCTGTCGAAACTCCTTATCTATCGAAACTACTAGTTTTGGTTGAACAAGCCTCAACCGAAACTAAGTAGTTTCGATGGCCCAAAATTAGTCTAAAAAAGCAATAAATTACATAAAAAGAAAATAACAGAAATACATGGAAATAAACACAAAGTAATATTGTTCAAAAGTTACAATGATGACATTAGCTTACAAAAATAACAACCCTACAATCTCCTCCTAAGCTAGTGCATCATTGTCTTCAACTCTCACTAAGCAGTTGGCTCTTGGCTTGGTTTTTAAAAGTGAGGTTTTGCATTAATAGTCACCACCCTTTGATAAGCTTTAGCATCAGCCTCAACATCTTCATGAAAGATCTGGATAGTGTTGTTGAATAACACTTTAAGATCCTCAGGTTGAAATTTTAATAGCTCCATGGGCTAAAAACTTTGAATGTCTTCCTTTCCTTCACATTCAATCACAACACTTCCAATGGTGGAATTGTAAAACCATTTTCTGAAATTCTGAAGCTGGTCATGGTAGTATGATGGATTTGACAGTTTCTGTCGTCTTGTACCAAAGGCTTACCCAAGGCCTCTGAGTTTTGGGGTGAATCCTGGTTTTGGAGTGAACCCTTCTTAGTTTAGCAGTTGTCATTGACCTGAAATCATTGAAAGTTTGGTTTCTTAAGAAGGTCTTAAAACCTCTAGCCATGCTCACATTTCCTGGGTTTTGTAGAGGCAGCTTGGCAAGAGCTCTTAGGTCATATTTTGGAGGGAGCTGAAGTCTTGAGTAGACTTGAAGTGCTCCACTCCCCCCTTGTACATCAAGATTGTGAGATATCAACAGTGGTGAGTTTTTAAACAAAATCTAAGCACGAAAAAACCCTAAATATATGATTTCAGTCTTAACAAGGGTAAAAATGAAACCCTAGCCTTCGCTAAATGAAACAGTGACACTAATCTGTGAAATCGAACCTGATGATGGAGACTACGGGGAAATCAGATAAAGAACACTGATCTAGCAACCTTAAACCGATGAGATTAAGCTTTTGTGTGTGAAATTGAGGGTGTAAAAGGTTCTGAGAGTGTGAGTGAGCTTAGCATGAAAGAAAGCCTGAATTATGAAGGCATTCAATTTTTGCACATGATAAAAGACTTAAATGCCCCTTTCGAAACTACTAGTTTTGATAGGGCAAAGTAGTTTCGGGTGGGAGGTAGTTTCAGGCGGTTTGAGTAGTTTCGGTTGTGATGTAGTTTCGGGTGTCATGAAATACTTGATCAAAAACAAAGGAAAACTTTCATATGTACACTACTTAAATAGGCTAATAAGGAAGATTATATATTTATATGGAAAAATAAAAGTAAAAACCAGATAAAAGATATGAATACTTAGCCTTGAAAAGATCCAACATGAGATCATGTCTGGTTAAAACCCTTGAAACACTTCATTTTGTACTCGGCTACTGTGAATCCCTAAAGATAGCCGATATTTGTGCAAGATAAACCCGAATATTTGTTTGTACAATGATTTCATATGATTAAGCGGTACCATTTAAGCACAAAAAATGGCGTACCCCACGTTTTGAAATAAAATGGTTTTGAAAGCCTATCAATCCTCAAGAAATACCCGCATTCATCTTATCATCTCTTACAGGTTAACCAGGGTACCATCTTGGTAAGTCAGAATCACCACCAAAAATAAAGTAAGATCCAAGTGGATATAAGAAGCTTGTAAAAAGAAAAATATCCAAGTGGATATTTAAAAAGTACGAACAATCTAGATCTTTACGTAAGCAAAACAGAAGATGTCGTCAAATTATCCAAGCGGATAGGAAAAGGTTGAACACCCGAGATCTTTGCGTAAGCAAAACAGACAGGGTCAAATCATCCAGGTGTATGGGAAAAAAGATGAACTCCCGAGATCTTTGCGTAAGCAAAACAGACGTGGTCATCGGTGGTAATTATCGTTACTTTGACGGTCACCTGGCGTATGAATCAGAATCCAACACATAAGCCTATATATGATTGAATAAGTTTTATTAGCAGAAAATGGGTTAGATGTTTTAAAAATGGGTTTAAACACACATGTACGTTTGACATTTTTATTTTCACACTACTAAATAGTTGTAACCATATGTCGGGCCTACCGACTATACCTCAGTAAGCACCATCGCTTATGGTCCATTCCATGTTCAAGAGGTGTGATCAGACTCTATCATTTCTCACATGGTCGGATCAGGTTTTCCTGAAACAAAAGTTCAATGCCACTTGTAAGATAGGGATTCAAAGACAGATGAATACATACATAGATAATTCTTTTTCTTTTCCTTTCTTTCTAGACTATATAGAACAAATCTTTTCTTACTTACTGATGTAGTGCAAAGCACACATCTTTTATCCTATTGTTTTGTGTGTTTTTACTTAGTTTTGTTTTAGTTTTGAGTCATTTTAAGTCTGTATTTGAGTTTATTATATATTTTCAGGAGCTCGTGTGGAATAGGAAGCTAATGCGTGAAGAAACCAAGCATGAGAAGAAGCCGGGAGAAATAAAGAAGAAAATGTTGAATTCCAGTCTCTCGCGGAACACGAGAGAGGAAGAGAGTAGCCTCACGGTACACGAGGGAACTCAGGAACCCGCCCGACTAATTTGTCCCTCGCGGTACGCGAGGGGCTTGCTAGAATTTAACAGGAAAATCGTGAAAAACCCAAAAAGTCGATTTTAATAGAATTACAATGCCATTATGTTAGGAGTTCGAGTTTTAGCTGTCCAGAGCAAGTCTTTTGGCGATTTGGAGGAAGAAGAAGTCAATTGGAGCTAAAGTTTGGAGCTTTTGATTCCGGGTTCGTTAGTAATAGCGTTCTAATTTTTAAAGATTCGATTTTTATTCTTTGATTGCGTTGATTGAAACCATGTCTTTGTCTATTACTTCTGTTTTGATGTTTTGGATGATGATTCTTGGCTAAACACTTTAATACAGCCTAGGTTTATGATGAATACTTGTTAAAGTTGTGATTTTTATTCGATTTTGGATTCTAATGTATGGTTTATTGATTTTGTAAAGATCTCTTGGTAACTAATTAGGATGTATATGCATGCTTTACTCTAGTTTTGTGTTAATTAATGTTCCTCGTGTCATCTTGTTGAATGTCTTTCATTAATAGATGCATGTTTATGTTGTTTGCGTATTGCTTGTGACCTGAGTGGTTTGCTAGACGTAGTAATCCATAGGAGTGTTGGTTAATCCTTGATTAGATTGAGTGTGTGTCCTAGTTCAATACCCGAGAGGGGAGAATTAGTCGTTTAGTCTTCGTCAATAGGAATCCGAGTGTCAGCTGTCTAAGAGGAAGTTGGTATTAGGTGTCTAGTGATTGTTGCTATTTCGAGTCATAGTTATTATCTTGAGATTACTGATGTGTTGCAAAGCACACCTCTTATACCTGTGTATTTCGTGTCATTTTTGTGTTTTAGAGTCGTATTGAGTCGTTTATAGTTAGTGTTGATTTATGCCATGGTTTGTAGGTAATCGGGTGATTTTGGAGTTTAAACGAGCAAGATATGCAAAGGCTCGCGAACGAGGCAAAACGAGAAAACAAGCAAACTTTCTATGAAAGTGGTATCCTAGCAGTACGCGAGCCAGGAAGGGCTTCCCCCTCGCTTACGCGAGGGGTGGGTTTTCAGGAAACTTTCGCGACTATCTTGTCTCTCACGGTAAGCGAGAGACTGGACTCCTGGGCCTCGCGGTACGCGAGGGGCCCAAGTTACATGAATTGTTGCCTGTTTTCAAGGTATAAAAGCTTAAGTTCGATTCTAGGGTTTAGAAGTTGATTCCAGACGTAAAGTTCAGAGATTTTTGGTGATTCCAAGTGGGAGAAAGCTTCTAGGATCAATTGGAAGTGGTGATTGAAGTTGGAGATCATAGATCGGGTCGTTTTCGTCTTCCGATTTACGTTATGATTCTTTGTTCTACTTTTCCAGAATTGATACCATGATTTATGATTTTGATTATTCTATTTTGATGTTTTTAAACATGATGATTGTCTATACTTTCATAGCTACCTAGATTTTGATGATTATGCGTTGTTAATTGGTTTGATTTCGGATTTCGGTTTCTTGTTGATGGATTAATATTAAAGTAAAGAACTTGGTTTTGTTTGATTGGATGTGTATGCGTATTTAATCTTGATTTATGATATGTTGATTGTTCCATATGCTGCTTTGTGAATGTCTTTCATGTATGGTCACATATTAGGTCACTAGCTGTGTGCATGTCATTTGTTTATGGTTCACTAACGTTGTAACCATAGGAACATTGATTAGGAGTTTGTTAAGGTTAAGTATTCTGCCTACTTCAATTGCTGAAAGGTGCGATAGTTGTAGGGTAATCTTTGGTGTTAAGTTTTTAGGTCAACTACTATTAAAGGAGGGTTTTCTTGGGTTTCTTAGCGTCATTGTTATTCCTTGTCTTGTCAAGTGAATTCAAGTTACTCGTTGAACTGAAAAGTGTATTGAGATAGTGAGACTGAGAGGTAATATGTCTAGCGAGTACTTTAGTGTTGTTGGAAATAGCTGAGAGGTGATCCGACTAATTGGTTTAGGGTTTCTTTTTGGTCACACCTGGAGAATGATCCGGGATCCACTAGGTTATCTAAGTGTGTCGTATTCTAAGAGTCCGGTTCCATCGTAGTTTCCGTATCCGAGAGATTTCCAAGGTATATGCATAGGATTCAAAGTCTAGGTAGTGCTTTCCCACTTGTGAGTTGTCTAAAGTTTCTTTCTTTATATTTGGTGTCGTTAGTTAGAGCATTCCATTAGGTCACAACACAAATTCCCCCCAAATATATTTCAGTTAGTTAGTTGAGTTAGAGTTTAGATAGAGTTGTAGCTAGTGTCTCGTGGGTTCGATATCCGGACTTCATTTGACTTTGCTACATTGGTCGGTACACTTGCCGGTTTTGTGGTCTAGTATTAGGTTGAGTCTAGATTTTTAAATTTAAAGCTAGAGTGTCTAGGTTAGGTTTTATAGTTAGTTTTTATAGAACGTCCAACATACATCAAGTTTTTGGCGCGGTTGCCGGGGACACTTAGGTGACAGCGTATCTAACTTTGATTGAACTTAACTGATTAATTGGTATTTTTTGTGTTTTGAGTCGTAGAGTGTCTACTTGTCCGTGTCTTTCTTTGTTTTTAGTGTGTCATCATAAATATATTTTTTTTATTTTTGTTCATTTATTTATTTATCATATATCTGGTGCCCTTAACCCTTTTGTTTGAGTGTCCTTTGCAGGGATTTATATGTAGCGTTATTACGGGAACATCTACCAAGGATGTTATTTTGCTCAAGGGGATCAACACATGAATGTGTGGTGCGAGATATGTGGAGGGCCCCATTACACCCAGAATTGTCCATGTTCTCCGGGTCCTTCCACAGATTACTATTGTAACCCTATTCCGCATCCACAGTCATATGAGAGTTCTGAACGAGAGGTAAGCCCGTCCTTGATTGAAAGCCACAACGCCCTATTTGAAACTTTTAATCAATGGATGGAGGAGATAGAAGAGAGAAAGAGAGCTCAAGCTGGGAAGACCCCACTCTAGGAAGAGTTGCTTCAACAATCAAATGAAATGCTTGCTCAAATGATGGAGAATAGGAGAATTAATGATGAACGAAGAAGGATCGAAGAAGAAGAAGTGCGTAGGGAACAAGAGGAGAAACTCCGTAGAATAGAGGCACTTGAAGCTGAATATCAGGAGATGTGTGATAACTATCGAGGGGAGAGTTCGTCTTGCAACACGAAGCTGACAAGGGATGAAGAAGATGATGTGTTTTTTGCTACTCCAGGTAGTTCCACACAAGTCCCACATCCAGGTAAGTTTTCTGACTCTACTGTCGATTGTGATGACCTTTGTTCACCAGATACTATACAAGATCACATGTTTCAGTATAACTCTATACACTTGTCTTGTGAGATTGAGTCAGTGCAGGAAATACAGGTAGAAGAAACACTCCAGGACAAGCAAAGGAAAGTGCATGAGATAATGAGCACTCAATGGACCAGTTTAAGTAAGGCCGAGCAGCTGTACCTCCTAGAATAAAATGGTAAGCTTACGGACGAGCTAGCAAGTCTGAAGCTAGCTAGAGAAACGAAGACTTTAACAGAAAAGACGCAAGTCAAAAGTGTACAACACTTTGTGCCAGACCGACCTACGGTTCCTACACCCCAGAATTACGGACTAGAGCCCATCGAGGACGGTTTCTTCGATGATGATGAAATATATATAGAAGGGTCCTCGGATGACGATGTGGGTGATGGTCCAGGTAAGTCTTCAGAACCAGTCTTTATTGAGAATAATTGTGACATCCCTGATTCATTTAATTTTCCTTGTGACTAGCTTGAGTTGTCAAATATACTTGATATTTTATGCTTGCTCGTTGAGAATGATGTGATACAGGAACTAGAGAGTGAAGACGGGTGCATCGAAGAGGGTCTACCAGAGTTGGATGAGCAAGAGGAGGATTTAGAAGAGGAGCAGGTCCCATCTTGGGAAAGTGAATTTGGAGACAAGTTGGGGTACCTGCCGACTCCTAGTGAAGAAAGTTTCGACCCACTTGGCGATCTGAAACTACTTGAATATCTGCTGTATTAAGAGCCAAGTGTGGGGAGAAAAGAAGAGGTGCAAGTGCAGGAGGTTATCAACGAACCACAAATAGAGCTGGTGTCGGACCCACCACATTACACCAGAGAAAGAGAGAAGCAAGAGCCCGTGGTAGTAAATAGCGGATCGCCACCCAAATCAGCACGACCACGGGTCAGGGCACAGAGACGTATGGATAGGCATGTTTTGAGGGTCCTGGGACGGTGACCATAGGATGCAAAATACTGTAGATGATCATGTACCTCATTACATGCCACGTATCATGTTTGGTCCAAGTAAGTTTAAAATTGGTGGACCAACCCGTTTAGATTTTTCAAAACCCATTTAAGGTCTGCCATTAGAGTTTGTCAAGTCAGTGGTACACCAATTACACTAAACGGGCCGGACGGGGGCGGCATAAAGGAGAAGCCTCCTGATTAGGTTTGTTTCTTGGGTTAGAACCCGAGTGTATAGTTTGTATAAGTTGGTTTATTTTGATTCTGTTTGATACTGTTTGGGTTTGCTGTGAATTTAATGTTGCAGGTATAGATCACACCGTCCGTACTCAATCTCCATTCGGGCGGGGTCGATTCAAATCTTATATTTATGTAAAGGGAACCCTATAGAGAGTATGTGCAGGCCGCAAATGAAATGCTATACGGTTGCACAAGTGGAAGAACGAAGCTGCGCAGAATCATGCTATCATTACCGGCTAAGTTGTTTCCACTTTACTATTTGTGTTTATTTTTGAGTCTTTATTTTTATTTTTCGTGTTTCTTGGTTCACATTGAGGACAATATGTCATTCAAGTGTGGGGATGGGAAACGTCTTGAGTCTAGTCGTCTTGAGTCTAGTTTAGTTAAGTTTGTTTTTCTTTTATAAAAATTCAAAAATAAAAATGTAGGTCCCGGGAGCCTCGTCGCGCAACGGAAATAACACGATCTGTTCTGTGATTTGTGTGGGAACAAAAAGAACGAAGCAGATAAACAAGAACAAAGACAAAAGATAATGAAACAAAACGTAATCCATAACAAAGAGGTCATCCCGTATTACAGACTACATACCGAAGAAGCACACATCTCTCATCTAAGCTCACGGTCCAGGGGTCGGGAGAGCTCTTCCCGACCCGAACATCTCTCAACCTGTTCTAGAGTTCCACCTACAAATGAAGACAAGTCTTCTATTTATAGGGACAGGAACACTTCCTGCGTACTTGACAAGTACGCAAGGCAAAAGCCTTGCGTACTTACTAAGAACGCATGGTTTGGTCATGCGTACTTGACAAGTACGCAAGCCAAAAGCCTTGCGTACTTACTAAGTACGCATGACCAAACTGGTGTGCGGGCTAAGTACTCAGGAACACCCTCCTACGTACTAGCCACATACACTGATACATAGAATTTAATCTATAGTTACAAAACATGCTTCTACAAACTCCCTCTTAACTATAGCATCAAATTCTATCTATCACTAACACTGATAATCATCAGTTTGCAAAGAATGTCCTAACAAAATAAATAAATAAATAAATAAAATGTCCTTTGAATTAGAGTTTTTGCAAGCAAAATGGAAGATGATAGGTATAACTGGAAATGCTTTTGTGTGTTTAAATGAAAATAATGTTAGAAAACGCGTCAAATCTGTGATGTTTTGGTAGACCTAACTAGTTTAAAAGCTTAAATATCCCATGCGTGTTAATTAGGGGAATTAATTGAATTTAAATCATGAAATCTTGTGGGTTTTCATCTTAGGGTGTCGGTGAAACTGAAACTGTCAACATAGGGTGATAGGTACCACGTTAAGCTAAAATTTAGAGGTTTTTGAAAATTCTTGGCACACCACTCTCTTTTTATGAGAATAAATCCGAGTTTGGTGGCCCCCACATCCATATGTCCATAATTCATGAGTAATTGATTAGAATGCGAGTTTTGCTTATATGTTACCTTACGGGATGGCCACTTGGAGAAAACACCCCTAAGTGATACTTATGTGCTTAAATTGATATGACCTAGTCTATGTGTTACCTTCCGGGATAGTGACTTGGTTGAAACGCCTCTAGACGAAAGTTTATTTGCTTGAATTACTGCTCATTATCACACCATTCATACATGATTTCATCTGATTTCTAAAAACCTGTAAATTTTAGTTTAACGTGGTGGAAGAAATCTATACGTTTTAACCCGTGTCTAAACCTGACCGTGAGACGGGATAAGATGGAACTGTATCTCTAAAGTGTGGGACCAATAGATAGATTGATGTGCTGTATAAATTGGAAGTATAACACAAATCGGGGGCTTGATAGTTGGTGTTGGGTTTAATCGGATAGAAATATCATTTGTTGCATTTTAACGCGTGATTATATCTGTGTTAATGAAATTATAAGATTGTTAAAGCTTGCGTTCCAGTTGTAATTCCATTGTAGAGATCTTTTTGGAGGACGAAAAAGGGTTAAATGTGGGGATGTTTGATGTGTTGCAATGCACACCTCTTATTCCTGTGTATTTCGTGTCATTTTTGTATGGTTTTAGAGTCGTATTGAGTCGTTTATAGTTAGTATTTATTTGTGCCATGGTTTGTAGGTAATCAGGTGAGTTTGGAGTTTAAACGAGCAAGGTATGCAAAGGCACGAGCTAACGAGGCGAAATGAAAAAACAAGCAAACTTTCTGTGAAAGTGGTATCCTCGCGGTACGCGAGACAGGAAGGGCTTCCCCCTCGCGTACGCGAGGGGTGGGTTTTCAGGAAACTTTCGCTACAATCTTGTCTCTCGCAGTACGCGAGAGACTGGACTCTTGGGCCTCGCGGTACGCGAGGGGCCCAAGTTACGTGAATTTTTACCTATTTTCAAGGTATAAAAGCTTAAGTTTGATTCTAGGGTTTAGAAGTCGATTCCAAACGTAAAGTTCAGAGCTTTTTGGTGATTCCATGTGGGAGAAAGCTTCTAGGATCAATTGGAAGTGGTGATTGAAGTTCGAGATCATAGATCGGGTCGTTTTCATCTTCCGGTTTACGTTATCTTTCTTTGTTCTACTTTTCCAGAATTGATACCATGATTTATGTGTTTGATTCTTCTGTTTTGATGTTCTTAAACATGATGATTGGCTATACTTTCATAGCTACCTATATTTTGATGATTATGTGTTGTTAATTGGTTTGATTTCGGATTTCGGTTTCTTGTTGATGGATTAATATTAAACTAAAGAACTTGGTTTTGTTTGATTGGATGTGTGCATATTTAATCTTGATTTATGATATGTTGATTGTTCCATATGCTAGTTTGTGAATGTCTTTCATGTATGGTCGCATATTAGGTCACTAGCTGTGTGCATGTGATTTGTTTATGGTTCACTAACGTCGTAACCATAGGAACATTGATTAGGAGTTTGTTAAGGTTAAATATTCTGCCTATTTCAATAGCTGAAAGGTGCGATAGTTGTAGGGTAATATTTGGTGTTAAGTTTTTTGGTCAACTGCTCTGAGAGGAGGGCTTCTTAGCATCATTGTTATTCATTGTCTTCTCAAGTGAATTCAAGTTACTCCTTGCACTGAAAAGTGTATTGAGATAGTGAGATTGAGAGGTAATCTGTCTAGCGAGTACTTTAGTGTTGTTGGAAATAGCTGAGAGGTGATCCGACTAACTGGTGAGTTTCACACGTCCCTTAGGGTTTCTTTTTGGTCACACCTGGAGAATGATCCGGGATCCACTAGGTTGTCTAAGTGTGTCGTATTCTAAGAGCCCGATTCCATCATAGTTTCTGTATCCGAGAGATTTCCAAGGTACATGCATAGGATTCAAAGTTTAGGTAGTGCTTCCCCGCTTGTGAGTTGTCTAAAGTTTCTTGCTTTATATTTGGTGTCGTTAGTTAGAGCATTCCATTAGGTCACAACACAAATTCCCCCCAAATATGTTTAAGTTAGTTACTTGAGTCAGATTCTAGATAGAGTTGTCGCTAGTTTCTCGTGGGTTCGATATCTGAACTTCATTTGACTTTGCTACATTGGTCAGTACACTTGCCGGTTGTGTGGTCTAGTATTAGGTTGAGTCTAGATTTATAAATTTAAAGCTAGAGTGTCTTGGTTAGGTTTTATAGTTAGTTTTTATAGACCGTCCATCATACATCAATTACCCCGTGCATTCTTTGAGTGTATGGTGGACAGTGAGACTGAGAGGTAATCTGTCTATTCGGGTACTTTATAATAGTTGAAGAGACTGAAAGGTGATCCAACCATCTGGTGAGTTAGTACGTTTTAGGTTCCTTAGTTGGTGACACCCTGAGAGTGATTAGGGATCCAATACGTAGTCTTTAGTTGTCATCCTTAGAAACCCAGATCCATAATAGTTTCCAGAACCGGTAGAAGTTGTATTTTGCAAGTAGGATTCCGACCTAGGTGGTATTCTTCCCATCTTCTGATTTCTTCCTTAGTTCTTGATCTAGATAGTTTGAGTTGACTTAGTTTGCTGCATTATTAGTTAATCTTTAATGTAGTCAACCCCCCAAACCAAATAAATATTTAGTCCGAGTCTGAGTCAGAGTCTAGTATAGTTATACAGTGTCTCTAGGGTTCGATAACTCGGTTTACCATTAAGCTGTGCTACACTCGATAGGTACACTTGCCTGTCAGTGCGGTTTAGTTGAAGGTACTCCTTTTATTACTTAGGAGTCTAGGTTAGGTTTTGTTATTATTTTAATAGATCGTCTGGGTGACATCAAGTTTTTGGCGCCGTTGCCGGGGACACTTGGCATAGCAATATTAGCTTTGACTAGTTCTTAGTGTGATTTTTGGTTTAGTCTTTTGAGTCTTATTCTATGTGCTTGTCTTCTATGCTACTTGTGTGTCTTATCTGAGAGTGTAAAATAGGATCGAGTCTTTCTGTCTTTGAGTCTTTATTTGTTTTATTTCATTCTCGTGTCAGTTTATGCACTACACTCGTTCGCTGGGATCGCCATTATTTCCAGCTTACGAAGAGCCTGAACGAGACCTGCACGAGCACACTCGTGATTTCCGGGAGCATTTGAAAGAGTTGTGCTACAACAAGGTACGTGCTACTAGCCTAGTTCCGTTTCCTAACATAGGCGACACTGACCCACCGGCGAGGCATACCGTGCACTAGAGGGCAAGTGACGGGGTCACCGGGGCGAGATCTTCGATCACACGCCCCACTATTTCTATCAATAATACATGGCAGATCCCGTCACATTTCATGAGTACGATCACTCATGCCACTCAGTTTCATGGCCTCGAGGATGAGGATGCACCCGGACACCTGTCGCGTTTCGCGCGAATATGTGATACCTTTAATATCACGAGTGTGTCTAAGGACGCTATCTACTTGTGTCACACCCCAAACGACGGCGGAATACGTCGGGGCGGACGAGTAGACTGTTCATAAGCACATGATCATACTAAAGTTGCATATTTCATTTAATTCAAATTCATAACAATTGTTTCCTAAAAACAAGACAAACATAGAATAAAGTACTTCAAACAAAGTTTGATTTATTAACTAGGCCTTGCAACTTCCTACGTGATGACTCTTGAATCTAACTCTCAATTGTTATCACCTGAAACATGATGAAAACAGAGTCAACTAAAAAGTTGGTGAGCATACATAGGTTTTAGCACAACAAGTGTCAAAATTTTGTGTACAATACACATAATACATGGATTAATAAGGCAATTATAGGGAACCACTAATCTTTAAACTAGGCGCACAATCAAACCTTGTGACTGATAGGCATAACATAACGGTTATCCTTAAGTGTTTTCGGTAACAATCACCCTAACCGGGTGGGTTGGTTAGACTCAACAGATCTATCATTGTATACCGTCGGCTTGTATAGAGTTAATGATTGCACTTGCGCTATGCACAAAAAGTATGTAAATGTTGTTTGCACAAATAGTGTTAAAGCATAAGGCACAAATTACATACATGATCATAATGTTTGAATTGTAATAATTGCAAATAGTTTGAATGTAATCAAGTTTCACCCCAAAGATGTAAATATGAAAAAGGGGCTATGTAAACTCACATTGGTTTTGTAGCTTGAATGCACAAGTACGGGTAGTTGCACAAGTTGGTTAACTAACCACAAGGTTAAACTATGTTCGAAGTGGTATACGTATCAATGACATGGTATAAAGGACTAAAGTATAAATGAATGAGCTAGGTTGAATGAGTGTGTATCTATTCGTTGTAAATAATATGTTTGTCTAATAATGAGTTGAATGCTTGTTTATATATATATATATATATATATGAATAATTAATTTATTTACAAATAAATGAATAAGTGTTTTAAATAATATTTAATTTGAATTAGTGAATAGTTGGATTTAATAAATGTTCTAATTAATTAGATTGATAAAAAGTTTTAATTAATTTAATAATTAGACTAACTTTTAATTAAAACTATGAGATATAGAGATATAAATTGTACAAAATAATTGGGTAACAAAATTCCTTGTATTATGTAGAGGTTTTAGGTAAAGAATTATATAAATTTTAATTAGAAATTATTGGTTTTTAATCCTCTAAAACGTTTGACTAATTGTTTATATATGAGACGATAACATTTTGGCTCATAAATTATTCCCGAGTCTTGGGGGTTTTATAAAATAATTTTTATAGGAAAAGAGAGGTTAAAACTTTGTTTTAAAAAAAATTGCGGACCACGGGACACGAACCCGGGTCTCTACGGTGAGAGTCAAGCAGCTTAAGCACTGGACCAAAGGCCCGGTAGTGGTATTTAGGGATTATTAAAAGGTTTTAACAATCAGGGGGCAGTGGATCTGGTATCACGCGCGTAAAAAGGATGATGAGGTGCGGGGCTGGGCTCGAACCCACGACCTCTTCCCTAAGATTCGAACGCTTTAACCGGTGGACTTGGGCACATGCCTTGGTCATTAACAGATGCGAAAACATTTTAACCACTGATGTTCTAAACGTATGGTTATTAAATTATTAACTAAATTAACCTATTCTAGAAACTAAGTTATACTCTAGACTCTCTAAAACTCGACTAAACTACTAATCGGCAAGTGAACCGATCGACTCTAGTACAGCTAAATAAGTCCGGAAATCGAACCCACGAAACTCTATTTATTACGTAAATTAGACTCACTTAAACAGACTGACTGACACGACTAATTGTTTTTATATTTTTTTTTGGGGGGGGGGGGTTGTCTAAAATCCTAAAAGAAATACGATTAACTTACTATCAATTAACTAAATTACCTAAGACACGAAGGTGATTTTGGGTTTTACTTCAGATGACGATGGGTAACTACCTAGACTGGAATCCTGGGATACTTCGAGCTATACTTTAAACGGATGCAAGTTAATAAGGAACCGGGATCATAAATTTCTAACCTCTTGAGACACCGAACAGGACTCCCGACCCTTTTCGGGAAGACACCTAAGGAACTCTGAAGGCTGCTGAAAACACCGGTTGATCTAGACGTCCTCTCGGTTATCTAAATGTTTATGTAAAGTACCCTAATATGACCTACTCCCTCTCGGGTTGTAAACCTAGGATGACTTGGGTTCTTGATTCGACTCGATTGACAAATATTAGCAAGGCAACTACGACAGACTTCTCTCAAAAACCACCCTAGCAATTTACCAATTTAGACCTATCAATAATCTCGCACCTCTCGGCTATTAAGATTAGTATAACACCTAGATTTATTCAATTATCAAATATTGCTTCTAAGGTATTTTGGCCAATTAACCCAACAAATCACAACGCAAGTTAATGATCTAGCATGACCCTATTTCGCAAAAGACATTCACCAAAGATCATACGAAGCAATATATAACAATTAGAATAATTCTAAGCATGCATATACAACGAATCAATAATCAAGTTTGCTACTTTATCATGAAATCCAAAATTAACAAGCATCCAATATAAAAATCACAACTTTAGCATCCCATTCATCATAATCTAGGTAGTTTATCTAATTTAGCTACTCATCATTATCCAAATCAAAGACGTAATTTCAACAAAGTGGAAAAACATGGTAAAAATTAAGAAAACAAAGAACTGATAAACCCGGATAGCCAAACCACGAGCTTGATCGATCCTAGGACTCCAACCTTCAATCGTTTCTCCTTCTTGCTTGAAATTGCTCCAAAATCTCTCCAAAATTCGTCCTAGATTCTTCAAAATTGGCTAGCGTTCTACAAGTATATGATTGAGATGTATTTATACCCCAATCCAGCATCAACCCACCTGAAAGTCGAACCTTTATGCGGAAAATAGGGCCTCGCCACCCGCGGAGCCCATTGGCTTCCCTTCTCGAGGGTGGCGAGGAGGTAAAAACTGTGTGTTGTGATACAACTCCCTCGCGGCCCGCGAGGGACAACTCCTGACCTTCTCGCTGGTGGTGAGAAGGTGTTTCTTCTTGAATTTCATGCTTTTAATTGACTCTTGACCTCCCGATCTCTTCCGGTACTCGGTTTTGCATATTTTTGACTCGTTTTCTGCCCATTTCAGCAACAACTTTCACTCGAGACCTGGTAAACACAAATGGATCAGCAGTAACATATTCTAACTAAAAACTAAAAGAAAACTAAACAAAACCACTCAAACTGAACACGATAAATGGGTGTATTTTGCAATACATCAAATAATTTCCTTGACTTCCTTGGAAATTCGGATTGTTGCATATCTTGTTGCATCATCCGGAGCATATCCATCACTTCATTCCCACTTGAGGTAACTTGACCCGAATAGCCACTTTTGTCACCACCCGGTTGTTGAAATTGCCTTTGGAAGCCTTGATTGTTGAATTGTTGGCGAGGAACATAATTTCCTTGACTTCCTTGGAAATTCGGATTGGCTTGATTAGCCGGGTTTCCATAACGCAAATTCGGATGGTTTTGTAACCCGGGGTGATATGTATTCGAGTTCATGTTGTAATTTCTACCACCGCCCCTTGGCCTTGAATAGCATTCACTTCTTCATATTGCCCTTCAACAACACCCACCAAACAAACATCCGCCCTATGACCCAATTTATTACAGTTAGTGCAAACATCATAAACTTGATTAGTAGTTTGCACATTACCATCCTCCACCGCATGCACTTGGGTTCTAGTAATGGCCGGTCTCGCTCTCCTAGATGATTGAGCCTTCGTCTTTGATGTGACCGCCATTTGTTCCAAAAACGCCCAATCGTCTTGCTCGTGATTAGTACCGAATGTACCATTCGTGATCGACATTAAGTCACGAGCATCTTCGGAATTCAACCCTTCATGAAACGCGTTCAACAATTCCCACAATTCGATCCCATGATGAGGGCAATTTTTTATCATCAAATTAAACCGTTCGAAAGCTTCGTGAAACATCTCACCCGATTGCTGTTGGAAGCTTCGTAATGCCTTTCTTGCATCATTTGTCTTTTGAGCGGTGAAGAACTCTTCCAAAAACCGTTGTTGCATTTCAGCCCAAGTATAAACTGAGGCGGGTGGCAACGTATAAAACCACCTATTCGCTTTATCTTCCAACAAGAATTGAAACAATACCAACTTTACTTCATCCGATGAAAATCCTTGCCCACCGATAGTATTGCATATCGAATCGTATGCCTCCAAATGAATGTATGGCTCTTCCGTAGCCAATCCCTTATACTTAGGCAAACTTTGGAGGGAATTAGTTCTAACTTCGAACGTCCTCCCTTGATTGTTTTGAGGAATAACTACCGATGAAGGATTTTTGGTAATAACCGGTCTAAAATGTGCTTCAATACCCCTCACGGCCTCCCGATTATATCTTCTTGGCACACCCAATCGAACTCTTGGATGTGGTGGACCCATTGGTCTTTGAACTGGTCTTTGAGGCGCGAATTATTGAGTTGGTGGTTGAAACATTTGCCCCACTTGTTGTTGTTAAGGCATTTGTTGCTCATATTGTTGAACTTGTCGAGGTTGACCTTGTGGAGCTTGCGGTATATCTTGCGGTTTTCGCACAAATCCACCCCCTCCTTGAAATCCCGTTTGATTTCCATTACCCCCAAGGGTATATTCACCTTCATCATACCCCTCATATTCATCTTCATAACCGCCATCAAACCCATCATCTTGCACCTTCATAAACGGCATCGCGGGAGATTGTTGATATTGGAACCTCGATGGTGGTTGTTGTTGTTGAACCGGGGTGGTAAAAGTTATAAGTGGGTCTTGTTGAAATGGGAATGGTTGACTCTGTTGGGAAGACGATTGACCTTGAGTCGGGAAGAAATGGCTAAATGGTGGAAAGGTTGATGCAGTTTGGTAGCTCAATGGATTTGGTGGAAGTGTGCTTGTAGGAACAGTGGTATTTGTAGGTTTGCTCTCATTTGTTATAGGACTTGATGGAATAGGAGGTGTGGTGGTTGGTAGAGTTTGACCCGTAGTGAGAATTGGTGGATCCATGATGTTTTTCGGTGTAGTAGGAGACCCAATGACTTTGTTCTCCCTAAGTAAAACTCGGTTCCGGGAAAGTGTCCGTTCAATTTCCGGATCAAATGCTAATGGTGATGACTTTTTGGAGCCTCTAGTATGCATACACCTGTAAGTACCTACACACTAACACAACCAGCGTAAACCCGAAAATAACAAACAAAAAACTACGAAAGTTAACACACGTTGCGCACTACTCCCCGGCAACGGCGCCAAAATTTGATGTGAGGTCGTAGTCTCAATCAAATTTAAACCAATTACAACTAAATAGCTAGCGGTAAGTGGGTATCGAACACGAGGAGTTTGTGGAAAATGTGTTTATTATGTAGTTTTGGATTTAACTAACTTAAACTAAATTACAAGAAATGTAAATTCATGATTTTGATTGTTTGGTTTCAACAACTAAGATTAACTAAATAAATTGCAAATCAAAAATTAGCTTTGTAAACAGTTTAGGAAAAAAAGCGATCATCCTAGGTTTCCGGTTTCAATTGACATCCGTGTTTAAATCCAACTAGAAAGAACCACATAGACATGATTCATGTGTGACCACTTGTTTGTGATAAAAGGGAACTAAGTACTCGGATTATGAAAATGCGAGGTTGTTACCCGATGACCAATTAACCAATATCCAACCCTAATCCCTCCCGTGATATCTCGATTGTCAACGACACCAAGAACGTACGATTTAGATTATGATAAAAACATCAATCAACAATTTACAAACAAACATTCACACACCATAATAAACAAACAAACATTGCAAGTCTATTATTCTAGAAATACGGATAAAAACACAAATGTCTTAGACAAACCTTCAACCAAGGATGAACACCACAAGTTTAGCCACTCATGCCTTGGTGCATCATCATCACAAAAAGATTAATGTTCATATGAATCCAAACACAAACCCAATGATTAGAAATTGTTTGGAACCCAAGAAGTCTCCAATTTTCGCCCAAAAAGGCTCTGCAAAACGTCTCCAATCTTCAGAATATCAAAAGCCCCTTGGAAAATTGGTTTTTATTGGCAGTTACACTTTCTGCGTCAATGTCTACCGTAAGCTACGGTATCTACCATAACTTACGGTACCATTTTAGTTGTTACGCTGAGTTCCGACTGCCTTACGGTGGAAGAAAAATGTTGGGGGCTACCGTAATTTACGGTAGCTACCGTAAGCTACGGTAGGCTTCAGCATGCAATTTTGTTTTCTTCATAACTTTTTCGTTTCAACTCCGTTTTCTTCGCCGTTTGCGCCCACGTTCTCGTAATTTCATCCTCTATCATGTTATCTTATTAATTCTTCAATTCCAAGAAATTATTTTTTTTCTATACTCCGTCTTTCAATCTCCAATCCAGCCGCGTTTATTCGAGGCTTCATTTCCACACTTTTAAGCTCTGAATGTACCTGAAACACAAGCAAACGTAGTCATCTAATTCTAGACAATTACTCGATTAAATGTAGGATTAAAATACCATTTATAGCACTTAAGGGTCGTCCTACGGACCACCCGTCAGTCAACACAAGGAAGATTGAAGAGATGCTTGAGAATCAGACACAACTGCTTGCCCACTTAGTCCAGCAAGACAAGGACACTAGGCAAAGATTGGATATCCACGACACTCTATTGAAGAATCAGTAATCGGCATTCTAGGATTTGCAACGCACGGTAGGAGACATCGCGGAGAGCTTAAAGGAGAAGCAAGTTGAAGCATCTGCAACCTACCAGATTTGTAATGCTTCAGTGATGGCCGTGTCAGTTATAAGTCGTAGAGAAGAGGAGAGAATAGAGAAGGAAACCTCACACGGTGCTAAATATGGAATCCCTTCGGTGGAAGTCATGAAGAAGGTGGATTGGAGAGCTCAATTTGCTGAGATCGATGCTAGGATGCTAGAGAAGCCCGAAGGGGGAGCCGGTGAATGTTGTGTCGACTAGAAGTAGAAGGGCAGAAGAGAAAGAGATCCCACCCATAGTAGAAGAAAAAAAACCAGTGGATGAGGAGATAGTAGAGGAGAAGCCTGCCGAGAAGGCAGTGAAGAAGAAGAAGGGGGAGGAGATGAAGTCCCCTGAGATTGACCTGAGTCATATTCCCTATCCAGGGCGCTTGCTGCCATATAAGAATGCTATGGAATACGGTACTTTCCTTGATATGTTTAAACAACTCAAGGTATGGCAAGTTCCTCAAAGATCTTCTTCCCAACAAGAAGAAGCTAGAGGGGATCTCTAAAGTCTCACTTAGTGAGCAATGTTCTGCGGTGGTTCAGAACAAACTGTCGGAGAAACTGGCGGATTCAGGTCGTTTCATGATCCCGTGTCTGCTTGGCGGTTTGCCTCTAAACTACGCGTTGGCCGACCTGGGTGCTAGCATCAATCTGATGCCATATTTTATCTATAAGCAGATAGACCTTGGTGAATAGAAGCCGACACGCATGAGCATGTCCTTGGCTGACCGTTCAGTCAAGTATCAACGGGGAATTGTGGAGAATCTTCTAGTGAAAGTAGGCAAATTTGTCTTCCCTGTGGATTTTGTCATCTTAGACATGGATGCGGATGATAGAGTCCCACCCATCCTAGTCCGCCCGTTCCTACGTAACGCCAAGGCATTGATCGATGTCTTTGACGGGAAGCACACACTCCGTGTGGGGGATGAGTCGGTCACTTTTGATGCTACAAAGTCCGTGAAGGATGTTGGCGATCATAGCCACTCCGTGTGCTTGCTCGATACCTTCATGGACTACCATCAGGACTCTAATCCATGTGAGATAGAAGTTGGTGAACCCACTCTTGATTTAGAAGAACCATCTGAGTGGGCGGTAGAGTTAGAAAGATTGTTAGATGAGCCAGATGAGTACGGTGGCGATGAGGTGCCTGATGATCTGCTGGAGATGATGGCAGAATTTGATGAGATCATAGGAAAAATTCCAAGTGTGGGGAAGTTAGTGGAGGTTGTAGAGGATCCCGGAGACCCTGGTGAAGGATTAGAGGTCACATCTTTAGAAATACCCTAACCCGAGCCTTTGGCCACTATAATTGCTCATTCTGAGTGGAGAATTCATGAGCCGAGGCATAGTTCTTGTGTTCCTAGGTCTAGGCCACCCCATAAAAGAACATGCCCCATCATAGAGTCATCTGGTTTTAGGCTGCTGAAAACCCCAAGTATGGGGAGGTTTACGGGTGATAAGCTACTTTGTTATTTGAACTATATTATCTTTGGACCGGGTAGGTATAAGTTGTGGTGGAAGGATTTGAGTGCTACATGTAATATGAGTTCAGTGTTTGATAGGAGTAGGAGTTTGCTGAAGCTAGGGAGGATCGGTAGGCCGCATAAGATGAAGGTGATACCGGTTAGGATCAAGGAGAAGCCTCCTGATAGGCTTGTTTGAGTCTCGAGAAATTGATCGGGATGTGTGTTTTGATTATGTCATGTTTTGTAGGGATTCGAGCTTGATTCGGTAAGGGGAATCATCGGGAACGAAGGTCCAGGTATGTTTTTCATTGGTTTTATCATTGGAATAGGTTTTTATGGAATTCGGGTGAAGAAAAATTTGAGGTGTGAAAATTTGGCTAAGTATAAAAACCCGCAAAACTTTCTATCACCAGATGGTCCTCGCGGTACGCGAAAGATTCCCCCATGTTCCTCATGGTATGCGACGGATAGAAATAGGGGCTGGCTTAAATGCCACTCCCTCGCGGTACGCGAGGAGTGGCCGCCTGGTTTCTCACGATACGCGGGGCTATCCTGAAATTGCCCTTCTTCCTTGTTTTCCATGGTTTTTCACATCTACTACCACCATCATCACACCACCTCTATTATCATCATCCATCATTCCATCATACATCAATCATCATCACCATCACTTTCATCCATTCTATTACCATCATCATTATCATCCACCGACCACCACCGACCATGGGGAACGTAGAAACCGTTCGTGATCCGATTATCTACCTTGCTGTGGCATTCATGTCTATGTGTTTGCCACTCATCGAGTACGTTTCTCTGCATGTTATATATCTTGAGTCTTTTAATTTTTAGTTGAGTCAGTGGAGTCTTTATTAGAATTTGAGTCAGTTTAATACTGCGGGTTTGTTGTAGGTTTATTTTGCAGGTTTTATCAACCCACTCGTACTCAATCTCCATTCGGGTGGGATCGGTTATGATATTATCTAGTTTCAAAAAAATTAAATTTTTTTTGAAAAATGTCCTTGGAATTAATTGCTTATACTTGGAAAATGATAGTACAACTGGATATACTTGTTGAGTTTAAATGATTTAAATAATAGAAAACGCGTCTAATTAGTGATTTTTGGAAGACCCAGCCAACTTGTATAGCTTAAATAGCATGTGAGTGTTGTTTAGGATTAAATAATTGATTAAAAATCATGATATCTTGTGGGTATTCATCTTAGAGTATCAGTAATGCTGAAACTTTCAACATAGGGTGATAGATGCCACATTAAGATAAAATTTAGAGGTTTTTGAAATTTCTTGGCACACCACTCTCTTTTTATGAGAATAAATCCGAGTGTTGGTGGCGCCTACATCCATAAATTCCATAATTCATGAGCTTGTTTTGATTAGAATACTGAGTTTTGATAAGTGTTACCCTTTGGGATGGCCACTTGGAGAAAACACCCCTAAGTGATTCTTATGTGCTTTATTGATTATACTTAGTCTATGTGTTACCTTTCGGGATAGTGACTTGGTTGAAACGCCTCTAGATGGAGTTTATTTTGTTTATAATGCTCATTATCATCCATTCATTCATTGATCATCTGATTTCTAAAAACTTATAAATTTTAGTTTTATGTGGTAGGGTAAATCTATATGGTTTAATCCGTGCCTAGATATAACGATGAGACGGGATTAAGTAGAGCTGTAACTGTTAAGTATGATTCACATAAGTTGATTGATATTGTATAAAATGGATTTAGAACACATAACGGGGGCCTGAAAGTTGGTGTTTGGGTTTAATCAGACAGAAATATTGATTATTACTTTTAGCGCGTGAGTATGTTTTGCTAATTGGTAATTGATGTTAATAATGTTAGATCTTAGTTATGATTCCATTGCAGCTTTTTCGAGGACGAAAAAGGTTAAGTGTCGGGATGTTTGATGTAGTGCAAAGCACACATCTTTTATCCTATTATTTTGTGTGTTTTTACTTAGTTTTGTTTTAGTTTTGAGTCGTTTAAGTCTGTATTTGAGTCTATTATATATTTTCAGGAGCTCGTGTGGAATAGGAAGCTAATGCGTGAAGAAACCTAGCATGAGAAGAAGCCGGGAGAAATAAAGAAGAAAATGTTGAATTCCAGTCTCTCGCGGTAAGCGAGAGAGGAAGTGAGAAGCCTCGCGGTATGTGAGGGAACTCAGGAACTCGCCCGACTAATTTGGCCCTCGCGGTACGCGAGGGGCTTGCCAGAATTTCACGTGGTACGCGAGAGACAGGAAAATCGTGAAAAACCCTAAAAATCGATTTTAATAGAATTACAATGCCATTATGTTAGGAGTTCGAGTTTTGGCCATCCAGAGCAAGTCTTTTGGCGATTTGGAGGAAGAAGAAGTCAATTAGAGCTATAGTTTGGAGCTTTTGATTTTAGGTTCGTTAGTAATAGCGTTCTAGGTTTTAAAGATTCGATTTTTATTCTTTGATTGAGTTGATTGAAACCATGTCTTTGTCTATTACTTCTATTTTGATGTTTTGGATGATGATTCTTGGCTAAACACTTTAATACTGCCTAGGTTTATGATGAATACTTGTTAAAGTTATGATTTTTATTCGGTTTTGGATTCTAAAGTATGGTTTATTGATTTTGTAAAGATCTCTTGGTAATTAATTATGATGTATATGCATGTTTTACTTTGGTTTTGTGTTGATTAATGTTCCTCGTGTCATCTTGTTGAATGTCTTTCATTAATATATGCATGTTTAGGTTGTTTCCGTATTGCTTGTGACCTGAGTGGTTTGCTAGACGTATTAATCCATAGGAGTGTTGGTTAATCCTTGATTAGATTGAGAATGTGTCCTAGTTCAATACCCAAGAGGTGAGAATTAGTCGTTTAGTCTTCGTCATTAGGAATCCGAGTGTCAGCTGTCTGAGAGGAAGTTGGTATTAGGTGTGTAGTGATTGTTGCTGTTTTGAGTCATAGTTGTTATCTTGAGATTACCCCGTGCATTCTTTGAGTGTATGATGGACAGTGAGACTGAGAGGTAATCTGTCTATTCAGATACTTTATCATAGTTGGAGAGACTGAAAGGTGATCCAACCATCTGGTGAGTTAGTACGCTTTAGGTTCCTTAGTTGGTGACACCTTGAGAGTGATTAGGGATCCACTGGGTAGTCTTTAGTTGTCATCCTTAGAAACCCAGATCCATCATAGTTTCCAGAACCGGTAGAAGTTGTATTTTGCAAGTAGGATTCCGACCTAGGTTGTATTCTTCCCATCTTCTGATTTCTTCCTTAGTTCTTGATCTGGATAGTTTGAGTTGACTTAGTTTGCTGCATTATTAGTTAATCTTTAGTGTAGTCAACCCCCAAACCAAATCAATCTTTAGTCTGAGTCAGAGTCTAGTATAGTTATGCAGTGTCTCTAGGGTTCGATAACTCGGTTTACCATTAAGCTACGCTACACTCAATAGGTACACTTGCCTGTCAGTTCGGTTTAGTTGAAGGTACTCCTTTTATTACTTAGGAGTCTAGGTTATGTTTTGTTATTATTTTAATAAACCCTCTGGGCGACATCACTTACTTAAAACTCCAATTTCTCCCCCAAAAGATTTGCTTTTTTTAAACAAATATAAAGAAAACAACTATACAGAAAGATAAAATCTTTTTGGAAATATTCCCGATTAACAAGTTTAAACAGAAAAGACAATATGCACAAGGGTTACTGAAAGTTGATCATGCCGAGCATCTCCACCAATTTTTCAAATCTAGCAGAATCAAAGGCTTTTGTAAAGATGTCGGCGGTTTGCTTGTCGGTTTTGACTTCAAAGATTTTGAAATGTTTCTTTTCAACACAGTCACGGATGAAGTGATGTTTGATCTCAATATGTTTGGTTTTTGAATGTTGAACGTGATTTTTGGTGATATGGGAAACGGCGGTGTTGTCACAAAGGATGGGTGTCTCATGGAATGTGATCCCGTAATCAAGCATTTGATGGTGGATCCACCTCACTTGGGATCAACAAAGGGTTGCGGCAATGTATTCAGCTTCGGCTGTGGATTGGGAAATGGTGGTCTGTTTCTTACATTTCCAGGAAACAAGGCGGTTGCCAAGGAACTAACAACCCCCTGAAGTGGATTTTCGGTCTAAGTTGCATCCCCCGTAGTCTGAATCTGAATATGCCAAAAGATAAAACAAGTTATTTTTACCAAAGCCCAAGTTTTGGCTTGTAAACATGCGGTAGTGACTGCCTCGGCCCAAAATGTGACAGGCAGTTTAGAATCAACGATCATAGTCCTTGCCGCTTCTATCAATGTACGATTACGTCGTTCAGCTACACCATTTTGTTGCGGAGTACGAGGTGCACTGAACCGCCGAGAGATACCCTTACTTTCACAAAAATAATCAAGAATGACATTTTTAAACTCTGTGCCATGATCACTGCGAATAGTCTTCACGCTTAGATTGAATAGATTCTCGATTTGTAGTAGATGAATCTTCAGAGTCTCCGGCGTCTCATCTTTCTTTGCTTGGAAGAATAACCAAGTAAATCGAGAGAAGTCATCGGTTACCACAAAGCATTAGGATTTCCTTCCATGACTCATGATACTCATAGGACTAAAGAGATCCATGTGAAGCAATTGAAGTGGAGAGTCAATGGAATTAGTGATTTGGGTTTGTGAGAGGATTTGTGTTGCTTGCCCTTGGAACAAGAGAGACAATGTTCCACGGGTGAGAGATCTTTTAAAGGTAAACCGGTGACAAGGTTTCCTCAAACAAGGCGGTTCATGGTCTTGGAATTCACGTGTCCTAATCTTTTGTGTCAAAGAAAGGACTCATCTTCTAAAGCTTTTGAGAGAAAGCAGGATTCGATTCCTGATGGGTTATTCATATCCAGACTGTAGGTATTGAATCTTCGAGTGGCATGCATGAGGATTAGGTCTTCGGGAATAACCACTCCAATCAAACATTCTCTAAAGTTGAAGAGGGGCACAAAAGTCTTTATCACAAATCTGGGACACACTCATCAGATTATACTTCAGCTGTGGGACGAAGTTGACAGGTTCCAAGCTATTTACACCGTTGGATGCAGTTCCTTGTCCTTCAATCTTTCATGCTCTTGGATTGCCTGCAAAGGTGACAAAATCTCCGTCTATTGGATGATAATTTTCATCAAAGAAAAATGACCAGTCATATGTCTTGAGCAACCACTGTCGACATGCTAGATATTGTCTCCAGTCCTCCTCGATTGCCCCTACACAAAATGAATCATTTAGACATTGGTACCCAAGCCATTGCTAACTTGGAACTTCTTAATTTTACAAGATGCTTCTCGAAAATCTTAGTTAGAATCCTCCTTTAATGTAGTATCAAAAAGATCATTATTCTTAATTTTCCAAATCCTTTTCGACCATTTTTTAGCATTTTCAATCCTTTTACGTCGCAGATCTCTGCTATGTTTTGATTTAGAGAAAACATTTGAATCACATTCAACTGAATTTTGAATAACAGATCGTACGTTTTCTTCTTTGAAATGATATGTAGACAATTTACATGTTTTGAAAACATGATTGGATTCTCCACAACTAAAAAAAACTTTATCACATGTCGGCTTAGCCTGATAATTGTCATCACAAGATGATGAAGATGATTGTGATGTTGAGGCATCAGAACTAGAGGCAACTCTTTCTTCAACATTTCTTTCTTGAAGACTTTGATTTTCCTTTAATCTGAAAAATTCCAGATTGTTCATTGTTTCTTGTGGAATGTCAGTCACAACAACTCCTACACTTTTAAAATTCGCAATACAAGTCATAGCATTTATAGATTTAGGAACAAAAGGTAAAGCATTCTTAAACTTAGAAATGTCATTTCTCAAACTGTCATGCACAAAAGGCATAGAACCAAAATATAAATTTTCAACGTGTTCACAAATATCTGGTTTTGACACGGACATATTATTACATTCATTCGACTCAAGTTCATTTAAAACATTTTCTTTACTAGAACTCTCATCACAATCATCTTCGGAACCTACATAATCTAACTCTGCACAGGAAGCAAAACTGTCAGAATCTGAAGTTTTATTATAATTATCAGCAGATAACTTGCAAACAAAAGGTGTGGTAACATGAGGAGCTGGCATATCAGCGAATCTACTAGACTTGGAATACGGTGGTGGGTGTGAGTTATACCCAATGCCATCTGTGACCTTTTTATGAATTTGGTTATCAATGATCCCGAATAAATATTTCTAATCCATACCTATGTGTTCAACTTGAAAATTTGCTTTTTCAGCCTTTTGAAGTCTTTCAGTTAAAATTTGATTATTATTCTTTTGTGTAGTAAGTTGTACAATTAAAGATCGATTTTCTCCAGAAATATCATGAATTTTCTTTAAATAAAGTTTCTCATTTTTAGCCACAGAATCATACATCACCTTTATATGATCACGTTCATCGACCAAGGCTTGGTTGATGAATCTATATTTTTGTATTTCATTTAAACAGGATTGAGCATTGCAAAGTCTAGACATTACCTCAGCTGGTACAACGGTGAGATCCTCAGCTGGCTCAATCATCACACACTTTTCCTTCTCTTCAATGTCAGCCATCAGTGCCTTGTCAGCTGCTTCCTCTTCTTGCTCTCCCTAATGATAGTGTCCATCAGCTTGACAGACCAGAGCTGTTGAGCTGGAAGATGTGGTGGATTTGGGAGAAACAACAGCATGCTTTCTAGATGAGTTCTTCTTTTCATGCTGCTCCTTTGATGATGGCTCCTTGCAATTTCTTGCAAAATGACCCTGCTGGTCACAATTATAGCATTTCACCTTCTTCATATCAAAGCCCAGAGTCTTTCCTTGCTTGAATCTATCCATCCCAGTCCACTTAATAAATCTCTTGACCCTGAGAGTCAGCATAGCCATACACCAATCAATGTCCATCTTCTCTAAATCATCAGGATTGATCTGCTCCAAGTCAGGTTGAAAACTGATAGGTGTCAGGTTTCGAGAAATTAGTGCATCATAACATGACATGAAGGCAACCATGATAGGTAGATACTCGTTGGGGATCATAGTGGTTGGCTTCTGAGAGGTGGATGAAGTGGTAGGCTGAAATCCAGAAATGGAAGGTGGGACATCAGTCTGAATGTATGCCATTGTAGTTTTATTGGATGAAATGGAAGAACTTTGACCAGCAAAAAGAGCTGTGTTTCCATACTTATTAGTTGGAGTGACTGCACCCTTCTTTATCTCCTACTCATAAGATTCCAGAATGCTGTAGAGTTCTTGCTGTGACAAATCACTTAGCTTCTTAGTTTTCTTTATCATAATTCTGTACATATTCCATTCCTCTGGTAGTGAATCAAGCAGCTTCTTATTCAACTCAACAGTTGGATACTCAGTTCCTAACACTTTCAATTTTGAAATAATGCTTGAGAATCGGTTGATTAATTCAGACATAGCCTCTCTATGAACACTGCTAAACATCTCATACTGCTTCTTGATCAAATCTCTCTTACTTTCCCTAACCTCGGCACTTCCTTCATACCTGGTACATAAGGCTACCCAAAGATCCTTAGCTGTAGTATACTCAGCAAATATGTTGAACACATCCATAGGAAGAGTCATAGCAATAGATCCATATGCTTTGTTATCTCGGGCAATAAGAGCAATATCCTTCTCATCATATTCCCTAACAGCCTTGGGACGCTGAACATCTGCAGTGGTAGTGACCGGCTTGTGTGGACCATCAGTGATTGACTGCAAGAGAGTGTGGTTATGGAACTAAAAGAAAGTCTTCATTATCTTGGTCCAATCATCAAAGTCTCTAGTGGACACCAAGTCAGGTGGTTTGTTTCCCCTAGCACATTCAATTTTTCTTAAAGATGCCATAACTCAGAAATTCTTGATCAAAGGCTAGTTTCGGGTGACAGGATGCTAACCGAAACTACTTAGCTTCGATTGAGAAGGTGCTGCCCAAAACTCTAAGTTTCAGTAGATAATAAAGAGCCTGAAACAATTAGTTTCGGTGAAGAAGACTTGACAGAAAATCCCAAATATAACTAATAGAAACTACAAGTTTTGATTGAAACTATAGTTTCGGGTGAACAAATCTGCACATGATAGTTTTGATAACATAATACATAAGGACTAGTTTCGATGATTCCTTTTCCAGAAAACGAGTACAGACAGGAAGTTTAGATGATCTACTAGAAACAGAATCTGTCCCTGTAAGTTTCGATGTCGTCTTCCCCAAGTTTCAGAAAACCTCCATTGAAAACCAGCTTCAATAAACAAAGTAATGATAAAACAAATGTGATCCAGCGAAAATCTTCCAGCAACACTCCTTATCATGAAAATAACCTTTAATCCTGAAAACTTGAACAGAGTTGACCGAAAATCAATGAAACAGTGCTTCCTAAACCCAGATGCGAAAAAACTTCAATAATATACCGAAAAGCACCTAAAATCGGTCACAATAACCTGAATACACTCATAAATCAAGAGCATATAGCTCTGATACCAATTGTAGGTCCTGATTTTAGACAAAATCACTCAAACAGATCGATTACACACACAGGCTCTGTGTGTATGGTGGTGAAACAGAGGTAAGAAACAAAAATGGTGATGATAATCCGGCTAACCACACAAGAATCAACACAAAATGATAAGTAATTGTAAGAACAACAGTTGAATAAACTTCAAACTTGTATTGATTCAATAAAACTGTGAAAGAGAGAATTTTAGGGTTACAGCCACTATCACACCCTAAACATTCTCAAACTAGGCTATTTATAGTGAGTAGACAGGCATTGAAACTATTCTTTGGCACAAAAGATTAGGACACGTGAATTTCATGACCATGAACCGCCTTGTTCAAGGAAACCTTGTCACCGGTTTACCTCTAAAAGATTTCTCACCCGTGGAACATTGTCTCTCTTGTTCCAAGGGCAAGCAACACAAATCCTCTCACAAACCCAAAACCACTAATTCCATTTACTCTCCCCTTCAATTGCTTCACATGGATCTCTTCGGTCCTGTGAGTGTCATGAGTCATGGAAGGAAATCCTACTGCTTGGTGATAACCGATGACTTCTCTCGATTTACTTGGGTATTCTTCCTGGCAAAGAAAGATGAGACGCCAGAGACTCTGAAGATTCATCTGCTACAAATCGAGAATCTGTTCAATCTAATTGTGAAGACTATTCGCAGTGATCATGGCACAGTTAAAAAATGCCATTCTTGATTCTTTTTGTGAAAGTAAGGGTATCTCTCAACAGTTCAGTGCACATCATACTCCGTAACAAAATGGTGTAGCTGAACGACGTAATCGTACATTGACAGAAGCGGTAAGGACTATGATCGTTGATTCTAAACTGCCTGTCACATTTTGGGCCGAGGCAGTCAATACCGCATGTTTTTGTGTAAAACCGTGTTCTTATCACCAAAAGCTGCAACAAGACTCCTTATGAGATTATGTACAAGCGCAATCATGTTATTGATTTCTTTAGGAAGTTTGGATGTGTTTGCACAATGCTGAATACTTTGGACCACCTGAACAAGTTTGAAGCTAAAGCTGATGAATGTTATTTTGTGGGTTATTCTTCCAATCAAAGAGAATTTCGTGTTTACAACAAGCGAAGGAGAATTTTACTAGAGTCCATTGATATCAACTGGCATGAAAGCAATCATACGGACGCTAGGGACGGTCCAGATTGGCTTTTTGATGTCGATTCTTCGTTTAAATCATTTAATCTTCCAGAGTTCACTAACATATCTGTTTCAGCTAATCCTCTTATGTCTGTGAATATCCTAGGTACCTCTACTACTTCAAGCTCTTCTTTATCAAGTCAACATATGGATCTTCCTCCTGCAATTGCTAATGCTGAATCCACTCAGGACTCTTCGGACTTTGTAGCAACAAATGAAACTGTTGAGGAAGAAACTCCTCCAATAGTGGATGTTGCTCAACATTCCTCTGCTGAAGATCCTATTGTGGAAGAACCAGTGATTCCTAACAACAACATTAACAATCTGGAAGAAAATCTAGCAGATGATGAGATTCCACTATTACGGGTTCAAAAAAGATCATACCACTGACAACATCATTGGTCCACTCAACGTGGGAGTCCAAACTCGAAGTGCCACTGAAGCTATGAATGACGGTCTCTTCACTTGTTTCATTTCTCAAGTTGAACCTAAGAATATCAAAGCTGCATTACTTGAGAACAGTTGGGTGGAGGCCATGCAGGAAGAATTACAGCCGTTCAACAAGTTACAAGTGTGGAATCTGGTGGACCTTCCTAAGAACAAGTCCCAATCGGCACTCATTGGGTGTTTCGTAACGAGAAGGATAAAGGAGGAATCGTGGTTCGTAACAAAATGGGTTTTATCAAGAAGAAGGGATTGACTTTGAGGAAGTCTTTGCACAAGTGGCTCGCTTACAAGCCATCAGAATGTTTCTCACCTACGCAGCCTATATGGACTTCACAGTCCATCAAATGGATGTTAAGAGCTCATTTTTGTATGGAAAGGTCCAAGAAGAAGTTTATGCCAAGCAGCCACCGGGTTTCATTGATCCAAAGTATCCTGACCGAGTTTACAAACTAGACAAGGCATTGTACGGTCTCCATCAAGCACTTCGTGCGTGGTATGAGATGTTATCTAAGCATCTGCTTGATAATGGTTTCACACGAGGGGCAATTGACCAAACTTTGTTTAAACGAAAGGATGGTGTGGATACCATTTTGGTGCAAATCTACGTTGATGATATCATTTTTGGATCTACAAATCCCCGGTTGTGTAAAGAGTTCAAGGAAGTGATGTATTCTAAGTTTGAAATGAGCTCTATGGGAGAAATGAAGTTCTTTCTTGGTTTGCAGGTAGATCAGTCTGGGTCGGGAATTCTTATCCATCAAAAAAAATATGTCAAAAAAATCCTGACTAAGTTCAAAATGACTGCGTCTCATCCTTACAAGACTCCCGTGGAAGTTCGACATTGTCTGTCTCCTGATTTGGATGGTGAAAGCGTTGATCAGCACCTGTATCGCTCGATGGTAGGATCTCTCATGTATCTCACTGCTAGCAGACCAGACATCATGTTCGCAGTGTGCTTGTGTGCACGCTTTCAGGCTAATCCTAAACTCTCTCACTTAATTGTTGTCAAACGTATTTTAAGATATTTGAAGTACAAGGCAAAACTTGGGCTTTGGTATCCGAAAAATAACTTGTTTGATCTTTTGGCATATTCATATTCAGACTACGGGGGATGCAACTTAGACCGAATATCCACTTCTGGGGGTTGTAAGTTCCTTGGCAACCGCCTTGTTTCCTGGCAATGTAAGAAACAGATCACCGTTCCCATTCCACAACCGAAGCTGAATACATTGCTGTAGCCCTTTGTTGTTCCAAAGTGAGGTGGATCCACCATCAAATGCCTGATTACAGGATCACATTCCATGAGACGCCCGTCCTTTGTGACGACACCGTCGTTTCTCATATCACCAAAAATCACGTTCAGCATTCAAAAACCTAACATATTGAGATCAAACATCACTTCATCCGTGACTGTGTTGAAAAGAAACATATCAAAATCGTTGAAGTCAAAACCGACAAGCAAACCGCCGACATCTTTACAAAAGCCTTTGATTATGCTAGATCTGAAAAATTGGTGGAGATGCTCGGCATGATCAACTTTTAGTAACCCTTGTGCATATTGTCTTTTCTGTTTAAACTTGTTAATCGAGAAGATTTCCAAAAAGATATTATCTTTCTGTATAGTTGTTTTCTTTATATTTTTTTAAAAAAGAAAATCTTTTGGGGGAGAAATTGGAGTTTTAAGTAAGTGAGAAAAGATTTTCTCTGTATAGTCTAGAAAGAAAAGAAAAGATAAAGAATTATCTATGTATATATTCATCTGTCTTTGAATCCCTATCTTACAAGTGGCATTGAACTTTTGTTTCAGGAAAATCTGATCCGACCCTATGAGAAATGATAGAGTCTGATCACACCTCTTGAACATGGAATAGACCATATGCGATGGTGCTTACAGAGGTATAGCCGGTAGGCCCGACATATGGTTACAACTCTTTAGTAGTGTGAAAATCTAAATCTCAATCATACATGTGTGTTTGAACCCATTTTTAACACATCTAACCTATTTTCTGCTAAGAAAACTGATTCAATCAGATATAGGCTTACGTGTTGGATTCTAATTCATACGCTAGGTGACCGTCAAAGTAACGATAATTACCGCCGATAACCCCGTCTGTTTTGCTTACGAAAAGATCTCGGGAGTTCATCTTTTTTCCATCCCTTGGATGATTTGACCTCGTCTGTTTTACTTACGCAAAGATCTCGGGTGTTCAACCTTTTCCTATCCGCTTGGATAATTTTACGACATCTTCTGTTTTGCTTACGCAAAGATCTAGATTGTTCGTACTTTTTAAATATCCATTTGGATATTTTTCTTTTTACAAGCTTTTTATATCCACTTGGATCTTATTTTATTTTTGGTGGTGATTCTGACTTACCAAGATGGTACCATAGTTAACCTGTAAGAGATGATAAGATGAATGCGGGTATTTCTTGAGGATTGATAGGCTTTCAAAACCATTTTATTTCAAAACGTGGGGTACGCCGTGTTATGCTCACCGAAACTACTAGTTTTGGTTAAGCATTTACATGTGAAAGATTTGAAGTTGGAAGTGGTAGCTTTAAGGAATAAACTAGATGTCCAACAGACTCAACTGCGGACTCAAGAAGAATTGCTCTCTAAACAACAACAAGGCCTAAAAGATGTGATTGACTTAGTGAATCAATTTAAGGCTTCTTTGGTCCAGCCATCTCTGAAGAAGCCCGCTTCCACAGCTCAGGGGGAGACTAATGTATCACAATTCACTGCTGCTGCTAGTCCTTTTGTGGATGTTAAGATAGAAGAACCAGAATATGATTTACCAAGTCTAAGTCAATAAAGAGCTGAAAGGGAAAAAGGAAATGATACTGAGACAGACATTGAGGTTGTATTTTTAGATGAAGAAGAAGTTGGATCAGATCATGAGTTGGATGATCTGCTCAAGCAAGTTTATGACTTTGGAATAATTGAAGATTACCATGAAATTATTACATTAGGTGAAGAACAGGGAGAAAAGCTCAAGTATTTCACAGAAGAAGGAAATGAGTTTGATTCTCCGTCGGATAATGAGCTAGAGGACCTGAATGTCAAAGTGAACTTTGTTGAGCCTGTAACCACTTCTGGGCCAACAAGCACTACTGAAGAAGTCACTCAAGTAACAACAACACCAACTGAAACTCCATCTGTCCAGGCCTCAGATCCAAGGAGATCTTGTTTCAAGGAAATGCCAGCTCAGGAACCACCAAAGCACTATGAGTGGTTTGCTGAGTATCAGGAATTAAAGAGACCACCAGTCGGCTGGAAATACGATAAAGAGAGATCCCTATTCATTGTTAGAAGATACAAGGGGGGGGAGTGGAGCACTTCAAGTCTATGACCACTACTAAACCAGGAAGGGTTCTCTCCAAAACCATGATTCACCCCAAAACTCAGAGGCCTTGGGTAAGCCTTCAGTACAAGCCAGCAGAAACTGTCAAATCCATCATACTGCCACGATCAGTACCAGTCCAGCTTCAGAATTTCAGAAAATGGTTTTCTATGATTGAATGTGAAGGAAAGGAAGACATTCAAATTTTTGAGCCCATGGAGCTGTTAAAATTTCAAGCTGAGGATCTTAAAGTGTTATTCAACAACCCTATCAAGATATTTCATGAAGATGATGAGGTTGATGCCAAACCTTATCAAAGGGTGGTGACTATTAATGCAAAACCTCACTTTCAAACACCAAGTCAAGAGCCAACTACTTAGTGAGAGTTGAATACAATGATGCACTAGCTTAGGGGGAGATTGTAGGGTTGTTATTTTTGTAAGCTAATGTCATCTTTGTAACTTTTGAACAATAATATTGATGTGTTGCTAAACACATACGATAATCCGTGTATATTTGTGCGTATTTGTATAAGTTTTGTATTCGTTTTGTATCAAATTTGGTTCTTTCTGAGTTTGGGTCATAGTTGCAGGTTATAGTGTGTTAAAGGAGTGGAAAATAGATCAAAAGTATGAAGGAATCGAGCACACGGAGTTGGAGAGGGAAGAGAAGAATAAAATATTAATTTTCTGAGAATTTATGCCCCTCGCGGTACGCGAAGCAGGAGAAGAGAGTCCCTCACGGTACGCGAGGGAAGCCAGAATGCGCCCCGACTAATTTGTCCCTCGTGGTACGCAAGGGACCAGCCAGAAACCTCTCGCGGTACGCGAGAGGGCCGTAGATCCGAAATTTGAGGAAATTTAGGATTTTTATGTTTTAGAACGGCCATTATTCCAAAGAATCGACTAATTGCCGTCAAAGATTGGATCTTGGGCGATTTTAGCAAGAAAGCAAGAATTTTGATCGACAGTTCGAAGAATTGAAGAAGATACGGATTAGAATCAATCATTCGGTCACGTTTAATCATTTGATTGGTGTTTGATCTTTGTTTATGAACATGTTTGCTAGTTTTTCTTTGGATCTTTTGATTTTACTATGACTCTTGGCTAAAACCGTAGAGCTACCTAGGTTTACAATGATTGCATGTTAAAGTTTGGATTTTTATTGGTTTTTGGGATATTGATTTGATTTTATGCGTTAGTCCAGATCTGATTTGATATGTTAGATGAATATGCATGCTTGTTATTAATTGTTTGTTGGTTGATTCATCTATACATGCCTTATTGAATGTCTTTCATGAACAGGTTTGTAGTAGATCGTTTACTGTGTGTTTGTGATTAGTTTATGGTTGTCTAGACGTAGTCACCGTAGGATTATCAACTAATAACCAATTAAACCAAGTGTTCTTCTTATCTAAATATCTAAAAAGTGATAGGTAATCGGTTAGTCTTCAGTGTTAGGCTTTCTGAGTGTGAATTGTCTGAGAGGGTGTTTTCCTTAGAGGTCTAGTATTGTTGCTAATTGTGTCAAATAGATTGAATCCAGATTGCTCCTTGCATCTTTGATGTATTGAGATAGCATAACCAAGATGTGAGTTGTCTATCGAGTCTATAGCATAATCGGTGATACTGAGAGGTAATCCGATAACTGGTGAGTTTAGTCGCCTTTGAGTTGTCTTTTGGCACATCCCGAGACCGAGAGTGATTGGGAATCCATTAGGTATTCTTGAGGGTGTCACATTTTAGGATCTCAGTTCCATATCATGTTCCTTAACAAATAGAAGCCGAGCTTAGCATTCATGATTCACAGCCTAGGTAGTGCTTTCCATTCTTATTGATTTCATCCCGGTCCTTATTAGATAGTCGTTTGTCATCTTTAGTATCATTTGCCTAGTTTAATCTTAGTTGATAGAAACCCCCCCAATCCAAACCAAATATTAAATCCTAGTTAGAGTCTAATTTGTGTTAGAGTCAGTGTCTCGTGGGTTCGATATCCGGACTTCTTTTAGCTGTGTTACAATTGATAGGTACACTTGCCTGTCTTTATGGTCTAGTTTAGTAGGGTTGTCTAGAGTTTAACTAGAGTTTCTAGGTTAGTTTGTTTTTAATTTTATATACCGTTTGATCGACATCAAGTTTTTGGCGCCGTTTCCGGGGACACTTGGCGATAGCAAAATTAGCTTTGATTAGTTCTTGTTTGGTTATTTGTTTTATTTTTCCTTTTTAGTTTATTTCCTTAATTTGCTTGTTTTCTTTTGTGTCCTTATTTGCTATTTGTGTGCGTCTTAGTTTGAGTCTTTTCTTTGTTCTTAGTTCTTCTGTTTCCCCTTTATTTTCTGTCCAGTTTATGCAACATACTCACTCACAGGGATCACCCGACTTTGAAGCCTATTCAGATCCAGAGCAGCGCAGCCAAAAGTTTCGCAGTCGTTTGAACGAGCTAGTTGAGAAAAAGGTACGCATTCCAATTCCTATTGCTAACGTGGGTGATGCTGATCCACCTGCTAGGCGTACCGTCCACCAGAGCGCATGTGATGGTTTCATGGGTACTAGGTCCTATATTACCCGTCCTAACCTGACTAACACTAATACTTGGCAGATTCCCTCTCATGTGATGAACACTATCAGTAACTCTACTCAGTTCCACGGACTCGAGTACGAGGATGCGCCAGGACATCTGTCCCGCTTTGCACGTATTTGCGACACCTTTCGCATTACTGGTGCCTCTGATGACGCCATTCTGTTGGTCTTTTCCCATTCACCCTATATGGTCGCTCTGCCACTTGGTTGGATACCTTACCCCAGGATTCCATTACCACTTGGGAAGATCTGAAGACCAAATTCGTGAAAAAGTACTATCCATCATCTTAGGCCGCCCGTCTGAGGGATCAGATCCACTCTTTCCGTATGGATCCCGATGAGCCTTACCACATGGCTTGGGAGCGGTTCATACTCTGCTGAGCAAGTGTCCTCAACATGGCCTTTCTGATTGGGCATTGGTTGAAAAGTTCTATAATGGTCTTACATTTGAGAAACAACAGATGTTCAATACTACTGCAGGAGGCCACATTATGGATAAGAAGGAGCTGGAGGAGTGTGAGGAGATGTTTGAGAGTTTTGCTCAAGCTGAGAAACAGCAGCCTTCTGCTAGGAATTCTACTCCTAGTGCTAGAGCACCTACTTCTGCCACTAGAGGTGTTCATCAGGTCACTACTGAGACTAGCATGGCTGCTGCACTTGCAGCTATGGCGAAGGAGATTAAGGAGTTGAAGATGAGCACGATGAAGTGTGACGTATGTAGAGGAGGTCATGATACCATCGATTGTCCTGTCACTCAACTGGAGCAGGTAGACTTCCTGGGGAACCAAAAACCCCCTCTGTTGAACTCGGGATGGAGAAACTACCCCAACTCTAATTGGAGATCTGGCGGGAACCCACCTGGGTTTCAAAACCGTCAAAATCAGTATGGTGGAGATAGAGAAGGAGGACAGAATTCTGGTAGTAGTGCTAGGGAGAAAAGGATTGAGGATATGCTAGCCACCCAGACTAAGTTGCTTGCTCAGTTGGTGAAGACGGATCAGGAGACTCAGTACAAGCTGAAGGAGCATGATACTTTACTGAGGAGTCAGCAGTCTGCTTTCTTAGATTTGCAGCACACAGTGGGAGACATTTCGCGCCAGCTAACTGACAGATCTGGAGGTTCATTTTCGGGTAGTACTGAGACTAACCCGAAAGCCACATTGAAGGCAGTGACCACGCGCAGTGGTAAAGGAGAATAGAGTGAGTAGACACCGTCATATGATAATGATGAGCCTGTTGATGAGAAGATAGAGATGGAGGCTCCTAGAGGGGCGCACGCGAGGCAAGTCCCAGCAAGACCCCTGATGTTGATTTGAGTCGTGTTCCATATCCTGCTCACTTAATGTAGCAGAAATATGCTAAGGATTATGGACACTTTTTGGAGTTGTTTAAGCAGCTAAAAATCAATCTACCATTCATTGAAGCCCTGCAGCATATGCCCAAATATGCTAAATTCTTGAAGGATATTCTTTCCAATAAGAAGAAGCTGGAGGATCTTTCGACTATCACTCTGAATGAGAGATGTTCTGCGGTGGTCCAGAACAAGGTACCGGAGAAATTAGCAGATTCGGGAGTCTTCACGATCCCGTGTTTGTTTGGTGCCTCGAATTTGCACCACGCATTAGCCGATCTTAGCGCCATCATCAATTTGATGCCCTACTCTCTTTATGAGAAGTTAGGACTTGGAGAACCGGCCCCTACGTGCATGAGCATCTCATTGGCCGACTGCTCGGTCAAATATCCAAGGGGAATAGTAGAGAATTTGTTGGTGAAAGTTGATAAGTTTGTGTTCCCCGCGGATTTTGTCATTCTGGATATGGAGGCTGATGATAGAGTCCCACTCATTTTGTGACGCCCCTTCTTACGCACCGCCAAGGCATTGATTGATGTCTTCGACGGTAAGATCACACTTCGTGTGGGGGATGAAAACGTCACCTTCGATGTGGTGAAATCCATGAAGAAATCAAGTGGTCAAGACGATTCAGTGGTCTTTCTAGATACTTTCATATCTCATATGGATCGTTGCCTTAACTACGTGTGTGGAGCGGACTTGCTTAACACACAACACCTGGGTGAGGATGACCAGGAGGGTGAGACAGAGGCTCCCCCCGAGCAAAGTCCGAGCCACCCGGTTATGGAACTTCCTAAGTATCCGGAGGTGTTTGAGGTGAGTGACAGCATCGAGGAGGAGAAGAAGCCCTTGGTTGAGTCTCCACCATCCCTTGAGCTTAAGGAGCTACCCTCCCATTTGGAGTATGCTTTCTTGGATGGTGAGGCCGGTCTACCCGTCATGATTTCTGCTACACTGACGGAGGAGGAGAAGGAGAAATTGATTGAGTTCCTAATGGCAAACAAACAGACAATTGTGTGGAAGCTCACAGACATAAATGGCATCAACCCGACTTTCGGCACGCATAAGATATTGATGGAGGAGGAGCACAAGCCTGTTGTGCAACCTCAAAGGAGGCTTAACCTGAATATGTCGGATGTGGTGAAGAAGGAGGTTCTGAAACTCCTAGATGCTGGTTTGATATATCCCATATCTGATTCTACATGGGTGAGCCCGACTCAAGTTATCCCGAAGAAGGGTGGGATGAAAGTGGTGACTAACGAGAAGAATGAGTTAATCCCTACGAGGACAGTCACCGGATGGAGAGTATGCATTGACTATAGGAGGTTGAATGATGCCACTAGGAAGGATCACTTCCCCCTTCCATTCATTGACCAGATGCTGGAGCGCCTATCAAGGCAGCAGTTCTACTATTTCTTTGACAGCTTCTCGGGTTATTTCCAGATCCCCATTGCACCGAAGGATCAGGAGAAAACCACCTTTACATGCTCGTACGGTACCTTCGTGTACCGGCGTATGCCATTCAGGTTGTGTAATGATCCAGCCACCTTCCAAAGGTGCATGATGGCTATCTTTCAGGACATGATCAAGACTTCCATAGAGGTTTTCATGGATGATTTTTTCTATTTTCGAAAGTTCATTCGATCATTGTTTGCTTAATCTTGTGAAGATGAGGAGGAGGTGCATAGAGACGAAGTTGATGCTAAACCGGGAGTAGTGTCACTTCATGGTGACTGAGGGGATTGTGCTTGGGAACAAGGTTTCACGAGACGGGATTGAAGTGGATAGAGCTAAGATTGATACGATCAGTAAGCTTCCACCACCGACTAGCGTGAAATCGGTTAGGAGTTTCTTAGGTCAGGCGGGTTTCTATAGGAGGTTCATCAAATACTTTTCCAAGATCACCCGACCCATGACCCGCCTTCTAGAGAAGGACATCCCTTTGGAGTTTGATGCGGACTGTCTGAAGGCATTTGAGTTCTTGAAGGAGCAGCTAGTCTGCGCTCCTATCTTGATTGCCCCCGACTGGAGCTTCCCATTTGAGCTCATGTGTGACGCGAGTGATTATGTAGTCGGGGCAGTTTTAGGCCAAAGAAGAAAGAAGCACTTCCACCTGATCTACTATGCGAGCAAAACTCTTAATGATGCTCAAGAGAATTACACAACTACCGAGAAGGAGTTGTTAGAAGTGGTGTTTGCATTTGATAAGTTTCGTTCATATTTAGTGCTCTCTAAGACCATCGTTTACACTGATCATGCGGCATTGCCATATCTGTTCGCCAAGAAAGATGCCAAACCGAGATTGATTCGATATATTCTCTTGCTTTTCGAGTTTGATATTGACATCAAAGACAAGAAGGGAGCGGAGAATGTGGCAGCCGACCATTTGTCGAGGCTAGAGGACCCCGGAAGGAAAGAGATCTGGGAGGAGGCTATAGGGGACACGTTCCCACATGAGTCCTTGAACATGGTGAGTGTGAGACTGGACGAGAAGTCGGTGTTCTATATGAGTGCAGAGAAGCAAGGTTTGCCATGGTTTTCTGACATAGCAAACTACTTAACAGATGGCATAGTGGTTAAAGGCATGACATCACAAAAGAGACGTAAATTCTTTGAAGATGCCAACCACTACATATGGGATGCACCTCATTTGTTCTGCGTGGGAGCAGATAGAGTTTTGCGAAGTAGTGTGAGCAAGGACGAAGGTGTGTGAGCAAGGAAGAAGGTGTGGATGTGACAATCCGGACTTTTCCAGTTAACTCCGTTAACAAAATCCAGTTAAAGTTAACTAGATTAACTTTAACTCAAACTTCAGGGACTGTTTCTGCCAATATTTCAAACTTAAACTCGAGGGACTAGCTATGTAATAACCCTAATCTTCTATGTTGACTTTTAGAAAGTCAAAATCCAAATCCTGTTGACTTTGGGAGTCAAACTAACCAAATTTTAACTCCATCTAAACTGGAGGGACCTATTCTGCCAAGTTTCAAACTCCAATTCTCAGGAAAACCTCAGGGACTACTTTTGTATTTAGATCAAGCTTAATTTTGTTGACTTCAGAAGTCAACATCGCGGATTCAATCAAATTCGACCGTTTCTAACCGAAATTCATTGGAATTGAAACTGTTCTTGCACGATCATGATCATAACGATCATCATTAATCCATTAAAACCAACAATTAATCGAATTAACTCGAATTATTAGAGTTAAACAAGTAACCGTCGACCAACAGCTAGTATCCATCAAATTCGACAAGTTCTTGTATCAATCTCGCGTACTATCACTTTGCACACATTGAACGAACCTGTCTGAAGCTTTTGCACATCCCACATTGGCCGGAGAAGTAGCCAGAGACGCCAGAGACCACGCCCCCGGAGTCGCAACAGTGTTTTAGTCGGGGACTATCAATTCGAATAAGTTTCCGGTAATTACATACTCCTTTAGATTCGTTTCCATATCTAGAACAAAAGCCCAATAACAATTGAGGCTTACAGTATCGAATTTCACACGAACCAGATCCTATGGTTCATGTGAAACCGGTTTGATCGAACTCCATTGCAGACTCAATTTAAATCAAATTAAAGTATACCATTAGCATCGCAATCATCTAATCATTAAAAGCCCTCTGCAAACTCAACGATCTATTATCGAATTAATCGCGATCAGTAACCTAGGGTTCATATGAAACCTGCTCAATCGAATCCTACCCTAGACCTTGTTTAAATGAAATTAAATCACTTCTATAGAATCGCAACAATGTTAATTTAATACCCTATCATCGGATTATTCGAAATCCAGAAATTAGGGTTTGTTCTTGAAACGATTTGGGGTTTTCGATCTTAAACACAGTTTTAATGCAATTAAACCTTATCAATAGATTTGCAATTTCGTTTTTGTTAAAAGCCCTATGTTTTCATCAAGTATTAATATCATATTTGAATAAATCGATTCGATGTTCATGTAAGGGTTTTCGGTTCTTAAATCGAGGATTAGACGATTCAAAAGTTGATATTTTTTAAATTAATCCCGAAACCAGATTCGCTTATGCCTCGTAATCAAAAACCCTTTGCTGCTTCGATCGATCATTATCAGATTCGATGGATTGGGACTGGATTCGATCGAAGGTGCTTTAGGGAGGGAAGCCAGTTGAACTTGGGTGTTAAAATCATTTAGAACTGGTTAAAATCGCGATACCCTAGCGGGCGGGACTGGTTAGAGGCGTGTGCGTGTGTGGGAGAGACCCAGGTTCGAGACCGGGCTCCCACAAATATTTTTGAACATTTTTATTCATTATATTTAATTAATAAAAATCAAACCCTATACTATTATAATAATATACAAATATATTTTAGCCCGGGAAACAACCCATGGGCTCGGGTTTGAATTTTATAACTAATGTTATTATTTCTCCCACTTTTAAAAATAACATATTTGTATTATTTTCAAACCGTAATCTCATATAAAATAATATAATTATATTATCTTCAACCCGTATTCAACATTAATAAAATAATATATAAATTATATTATTTTCGACTCATTTTATTGTCTTACGTGACATGTATTTTAAAAAAAATATAAATAATATAAACGATGTTATATTATTTACCTACGTTATTTTACTCGATTAAAAATAATATATTTATTATTTTTCTACTTCAAGGATTATTTTGTTAATCATACGACTTAAAATAATATATATAGTTATATTATTTTCCAAACCATTTTAAATGGTAAGCGTACGAATTCATTTATTCATTTAATATTATTCGTTATTAACGTTCGACACGTAACACATTAATCTTAATTGTTATATTAAGAAATATATTTCCGTAGACACGTTCGTCTACTCATTGATCATTAGAATGTTTATGACATTCCGTGTCTTCGTCACAAAATCTCATATGTCCCTAACTTATGTGTTTATAATTCTAGGGCATACGTAAGCCGTGCAGGCTAACATTTGAGGTTCCAAATCTCATACTTGTGTTATACTACCTACTACGCAACGCAGGTGAGTTTCACGGCCCCTTTTTACTCGTTTTACTGTTGGGGGAGAAACATGTACACAAACTATCATACTTTTACTTGTTTTTCCCGTGGGGGAGAAACAGGTACGCAGACAACATTATTTTACATGTTTTTCCCGTTGGGGGAGAAATAATGACACAACTATTTTATATTATTGTAATTCATATGTTATTACTGTTGAGGCTATGCGTAACACACTATCACAGAAAGTCCTCATCATACATCGAACCGTTAATATGGATCTTAGCGAGGTAATGTTTAGTAGTACTACTGGGTTTGACAAGCCCCACCCGCGTTAGTCGCGCTAACTCGATTGGAGGTCGAACGGGTGAAATGTTAGCCTACTCACATTTACAAGAGTTGATAGACCTGGCAGGAGGCATATAAACACAAACAGTCAGCTTCAGTTGCGAGCATTTAGTAAGACATGAGCATAGGCTAGCTACCTATATATATGCATATTAAATGTACATAATCTGGCAAACACTCTCTTATTACTAACTTGAAACCTGTGAACTCACCAACCTCGTGTTGACACTTTTTCTTACATGTTTCTCAGGTCGCTTTGGCACAGGTTGCACACTTAGGACATGCATGGAGTCCTACTGTCATATCATTCATTTCAAACAGTTTTACTTATTTACATTAATTGACGCTTGTTGTATGTAATTACTTTTGATTTCCTATTAATGTTTACGCTTCCGCATTTAACTCTGAAGTTTTATGTTATGACAGTTCAAGTCCCATATAGTGTCGTTTGATATAACTAATGAATGAGATCCTGGTGTGTCACATTCCTAACGGTAAAACTCCGTTAGTGGATTTTGGGGGTGTGACAGATTGGTATCAGAGAGATATGCCGACAAGCGTCGTAAACCGTTAGAATTTCAAGTAGGGGATATGGTCTTGTTAAAAGTTTCACCTTGGAAGGGTGTCATTCATTTTGGGAAACGAGGCAAACTAAGTCCTCGTTATGTTGGGCCTTTCAAGATAGTGAAGAGAATTGGCCCAGTCGCGTATCAACTGGACCTACCTGAAGGACTTAGTGGTGTACACGATGTCTTTCATGTCTCGAACTTGAAGAAATGTCTGGCAGACGGAACAATCACGGTTCCTCTCGAGGAGCTGCATATTGATGAACAACTACGGTTCATTGAAGAACCGGTAGAAATCATGGACAAGGAAATCAAAACTGTCACAACCCGACCGATGGCGGAATCATCGAGGCGGACAATGGATGATTGTTCAAAAGCACATGATAGCTAAAATATTGCATAATTTATTAATTTAATTTAAGGACAACAAATATCCAAGTACAATACATTTCAAATAACCTAGTCTATTCCAAAACATTGATTTAATTAACTAGGTCCATAAGTTCTTAAGTGCAGGAATCTTCAGCAAGCAATCACATATCCAAACCTGAAACATTATTTAAATCAAGGGTCAACTATGAAGTTGGTGAGTACATAGGTTTTGTGGACCCGATAAATAGTAGATGAAAACGTTTTGCAACTCATTGTTTATCTTGTTAAACATAGCATATATAGTTGTATCCTTCATGTTTATCTAAGCACAACTCAAACCTTGATTGACGCGCTTGAGCATAACACAACAGCTAGGCCCGGTATTTTTGAATATAGTTACCCACTATATCCGATATGTTTGAATATAACAAGCGGCTATATCCGAGTATGTACTAATAAACACCCTACATGGGTGGGCTGGTCAAACACAATAGATCTATTAATATTACTGTTGGTTTTCTTGTGTTTAAAATAAATAAGTGTACACCCAAGATAATTCACGATGAACAAGCATATAATTCACATGTATAACACGTATAAACAATTTGATGAGTAGCATGTATAATGTTTCACCCCAAAGTATGTAAAAATGTAAAATAGGGGCTATGTAACTCACCATGCTAGCGGGTATTTTAATCCACGAGTGTAGGTGATAAGGATGTTGAAACCTAAGCACGTTGGAACCCTATGTGGATAAATAGGTATTATTTTAGGTTTTGTATGTGTGTATTCGTATTTAAACGTGTATAGGTTTATAATAATATTTCTTAAAATTTATTTGTATAAAATATTGTAGAAAGATGATAATGATTTTGTAAAACTTAACATCAAAAAAATATAATTTTTAATCTTGTTAAAATATTATATTTTTAAATAAGTAGATATATTATATAAAATCTCTATTTTGTTTATTTATATTATTATTATTATATATTTTCTTTTGTGATTTAAAATTATTTAAACGAGTTTATAAAACATAGGGTTTATTATTTTATAAAAATTCAATGGGTTAAATATGTGTAAAAATTTATTTAATGGTTTCGAAAATAAACGAACGAGTCACCCAACCCGTAATAGTTTTTATTGTATAGATATAATATTAAAATATGATAAAATAAATAAATAAAATAAATTATATCTTTAAAACAGAAAAAATTGGGTTGGGCCGGAGGCCACCAGAATCGAACCCGCGACCTAAGGCTCAAACACACACACGCATAACCAGCCGGGCTACTGCCCATCGCTGGTTATGTGTGTATCGTTTAATTAATAAACGCATACGCGAAACTGGTCGCTGGTCCTCGGCAACCGGCAAACCGTGTCCGAGAACACTGGTTTGCCCAGTAATCGATGGTTTGAAGTCACGATTTCGATTGGTACAGATTGCCAGAGGATAACAGAAGGAAATGGAACGAATTCGAGGTACCTACTAGGTCGTGAAGGGGCTGGACGACAGGGATTTTAATCCGAAAATACCAAGATCGGGAATTCAAGCTTCGGGATGGAATTGGGCTCTGAGATTCTGGTCACAGCTTCTCACAGAGACAACGAACACAATGTCGGCTTCAATTTTGAGTGAGAGTGGGTGGAAGAGGGGTGGCGATCTCGAGAAGGTCCGTAAATGGCTATTTATAGCCGAGCTCGATCCCTATAATAAAACATGCAATTGAGTATGTCCAGACACTCGTCTGGACAAGACGAAGCTAATGAGCCATCTAGCAGGCGTGGAGGTCTACTGTCGGGGCCGAATTCGTAGCGTGGACTTTCGGCCACAAACACGATCAGACGTTTCGAATGTTGGGGAGACAAATTGGTCGGGGGCTTTTGCTCGCGTGGGGACGACGAGGTCAGGGAGACCATTTTCGGCTGTCGAGGTGCAGGGGACAGGCGTGTCGAGGGGGTCGCCGGAAAATGGCTTGGACCGCCGGACAATGGAGGAGACAACCGGAAACGCGAATTCGAAGTTGGCAATTTTGGTCCTTGTAGCTTGTTTTTGTATTAAGTTAGTCCTTGGGATTTTTACCCGTTAGTCCCTGAGGTTTAGTTTGTCCAGAAACAGCCCCATAACTTACTTTTACTTTAAAACCTTTTAGTTTGAGATATTTCAAAACAGCCCCTTAACTTATATAAAAATAATTAATTAAGTTTCTTTTTAATTTCAATTATATTTTATAAACTTATATTATTATTATTATAAATATTTTTATAAAAGTTAATTATTTTATTTAAATAGGTTATCTTATTTATAAATGAACCTTTTAATTTAGATTTTTATATAAAATTTTATATAAGTTTAAAACTTATAAAATTTTATTTATTTTAAATCCATAAATTAAATATATATATATATATATATACTTTGTACAAAAATTTAAATAAAAACACTTGCATTCCATTGAATAGAAAATGTTTACAGGATACATAATATAAAAGCGTGAATAAAACCCGAAATGTCACAGTCTCCCCATGTTAAAGGAATTTCGCCCCGAAATTCAACTAATGGAGGTTATGAAAAGAGATGCGGATATTTGGACTTCATTTGGTCTTCACGTTTCCAAGTGAACTCGGGTCTACGTTTAGACTCTCAACGGACCTTGACAATGGGGATGCGGCTACGCTTGAGTTTCTTGACTTCACGGTCCATGATTTCCACGGGTTTCTCAACAAAGTGCATTTTCTCGTCAATACGCACTTCATCAAGAGGGATGTGGAGATTCTCGTCGGCTAGGCACTTTTTCAAATTAGATACGTGAAAAGTCGGATGAACGTTGCTGAGCTCTAAAGGAAGATCGAGTTTGTAGGCCACTTTTCCTACCCTTTCGAGTATCTTGAATGGACCCACATATCGAGGTGCAAGTTTTCCTTTCTTTCCAAATCGGACTACGCCTTTTCAAGGTGATACCTTTAGAAGAACCATATCCCCAACTTGGAATTCCAAGGGTTTTCGTCGTTTATCAGCATAACTCTTTTGTCGACTCCTTGCTACTCGAATGTTGTTATGAATAAGAGAGATTTTATCGATGGTCTCTTGGATAAGCTCGGGACCGGTGATTTGTGCTTCACCAATTTTGTTCCAAAAAATTGGTGAACGACACTTTCGTCCATAAAGAGCTTCAAACGGTGCCATGTTAATACTTGTGTGGTAGCTGTTGTTGTAAGAAAATTCAATCAGTGGTAGGTGAGAATTCCAATTGCCGCCAAAGTCAATGACATAAGCTCTAAGCATATCCTCGAGAGTTTGGATTGTTTGCTCGGTTTGTCCATCAGTTTGAGGATGGTAAGCCGTACTTAAATCCAAACGAGTACCAAGCGCAGATTGTAATGATTGCCAAAATCGAGAAGTAAAACACGAATCACGATCAGAGATAATGTTCAAAGGGCTTCCGTGCCGACTTACGATCTCATCAATGTAGATCCGAGCCAATTTCTCGACTCGATAGTCCTCACGAATAGGCAAGAAATGAGCAGACTTTGTGAGTCGATCGATAATAACCCAGATACTATCGTGTCCACTAGAAGTGCGTGGGAGTTTGGTGATGAAGTCCATAGCAAGGTTCTCCCACTTCCACATGGGAATTTCAAGTTGTTCGAGGAGTCTGGAAGGCTTCTGGTGTTCGGCCTTTACTTTAGAACAAGTTAAGCATTTTGCCACAAAGACGGCAATATCCTTTTTCATGCCGGGCCACCAATATTGCTAACGAAGACCCATGTACATCTTATCAGCTCCGGGATGTACCGAATATCGGGTCTTGTGGGACTCGTTCATCAAAAATATACAAAGGTTGTCGCGATCGGGAACCCAGATACGATCCAAGTAATACAACAGGTCGTTGGCTTTAGTTTCTAGCAAGAGTTCCACACCACATGCCATTTCGTGGTACATGTTTCCCTCGGTAACCGAGGTGTGTTGTGCTTGGAGGATGCGGGCTTGGATATTGTTATGAATACGAACACTATGAAGCATGATACGTTCTTTATGACTCAAGGCGTCGGCTACAACATTTGCTTTGCCAGGGTGGTAGCGAATCTCGCAGTTGTAGTCGTTAAGAAGTTCGACCCATCGTCATTGCCTCATATTAAGCTCTTTTTGATTGAAAATATGTTGGAGACTTTTGTGGTCGGTGAAAACCACGCATTTGGTGCCATAAAGATAGTGTCTCCAAATTTTCAAGGCGAAAACGACAGCACCAAGCTCGAGATCATGGGTCGTATAGTTCTTCTCATGGATTTTGAGCTGACGTGATGCGTATGCAATTACTTGGCCATGCTGCATAAGAACACAACCAAGACCTTGGTTGGATGCATCGCATTAAACGACAAAGTCGTCATTACCACTAGGAAGAGTTAGAACAGGAGCGTTGCAGAGCTTGTGCTTGAGAGTTTGAAAAGCTTCCTCTTGTCTGGGTCCCCACTCGTAAGGTTTACCTTTGTGAGTCAAGGCAGTGAGCGGGACCGCAATTTTGGAGAAATTTGAGATGAAGCGGCAATAGTAACCCGCTAGTCCAAGGAAGGAACGAATCTCGGTAGGAGTCTTAGGAGTACTCCAATTTTTTACCGCCTCGATCTTTGCCGGGTCCACATGAATCCCCTTTTCGTTGACTATGTGTCCCAAAAATTGAACTTCCTTTAGCCAGAATTCACACTTGGAGAACTTGGCGTATAGTCGTTCTTTCTTCAAGAGCTCCAAAATCAAACGAAGATGTTGTTCATGTTCCGCTTTCGTTTTAGAATAGATGAGAATGTCGTCAATGAAAGCGATCACGAACTTGTCCAAATAAGGTTTGCATACGCGGTTCATGAGGTCCATGAAAACCGCAGGTGCATTAGTCAAACCAAAAGGCATGACCATGAACTCGTAGTGACCATATCTAGTCCGAAAGGCAGTCTTCTGAATGTCTTCATCGAGAACACGAAGTTGATGGTATCCGGAACGAAGGTCAACCTTGGAGAAACATGTTGAACCTTGAAGTTGATCGAAAAAATCATCGATACGGGGTAAAGGATAACGGTTCTTGATTGTAAGCTTGTTGAGTTCACGATAATCAATGCACATTCGAAACAATCCATCTTTTTTCTTTACGAACAGCACGGGAGCACCCCAAGGTGAATGGCTTGGTCGGATGAAACCTTTGGATGAGAGTTCTTGTAATTGACTTGCGAGCTCTTGCATCTCGGAAGGTGCAAGATGATAGGGAGCTTTTGCCACGGGAGTTGCTCCGGGCACCAGGTCAATACGAAACTCTACTTGTCTAGGGGGAGGAAGACCGGGTAAATCGTCGGGGAATACCTCGGGAAAGTCTCGAATGATCTGAATATCTTGCAATTTCTTACCCTTTTCTTTTGTGTCAACTACGTGGGCCAAAAAGGCAACGTACTTTTTCCGCAAGTACTTTTGTGCCAATGTGCAAGACATGAGTTGAAGACCACGACACGGTTTTTCACCGAAAATAACTAACGTGTCGCCCGAAGGGAGAGGTATACGAATGCACTTTTCATAGCAAATAACCTCGACATGGTGCTTGGATAACCAATCCATGCCAATTATAATATCGAAGCTTCCCAATTGCATCGGAAGGAGGTCAACATAGAACTCATGATTATTAAGATCGAGATTGCAGTCGCGGATAACAGAATTTATAGCAATAGATTTCCCGTTTGCTATCTCCACGGAATAAGAATTGTCAAGATTCGTTCTTTGTTTAGCAAGTCTAGATTCAAAGGTAAGAGACACAAAACTCCTATCGGCACCGGTATCAAATAAAACGGATGCATAATTATTGTTTACGAGAAACGTACCGTTTATCACGTCGTTGTTTGCTTGTGCCTCATTAGCGTTTATATTAAACGCTCGTCCTTGAGGACCACCTTGTTGATGAAGTTTTGGGCATCGGTCACGGAAATGGTTTGGGTCTCCACATTCGTAACATGCCTGACCATTGAGAGGTGTCGGATAGTTTGGACGGTTGGCTGGAGCAGCTTGATGGATGGGAGGACGGGTATGGCAAGTAGTGGCCACGTGTCCATATCGTCCGCATCTTGAACACAATCGACATGGTAAGTTGGCAGGATGGTGGTATTTTTTGGTCTGACATTGGGGATTTGGGCCCAAATAAGGTTTTGGGTTTTGACCCAAAGGTGCCACTTGAATAGCAGGTGCGGTGGGAGTTACAGCTGCGAAGTTTCGACCCTTTCGTTTCTTGTTGCGGTTAGAAGACTCGGGCTTTATATCTTTGACGGCCGCAAGAGTAGAAACAACCTTCTTGGAGCCCTTTCTTGATAAGGTTCAGGCTTTGACGTGGTTGTCGGATAGCATAGCGGATAGACGGATAGCAGCTACAAGTGTAGGAGGATTGCTTCCTAACACAGCATCCTGAATTTGCATAGGCAGCCCGCCTATGTATTTTTCAATTTCCCGAGCAAGAGGAGTGATCATATGAGGCACCAATAGGCTCAGCTCTTGAAATCGGGTGGTGTAAGCCAGATTATCCCCGCTGTCTTGGGCAAGATCCCAAAACTCAGTCTCGAGCTTCCTTATTTCATTTCGTGGACAGAATTCATCAGTCATGGCTTTCTTCAGGTCATCCCATGAAAAGGATGTAGCAACCTCAACACCACGAGTGCGTTTCTCACCGTTCCACCAGGTGAGGGCTCTCTTTTGAAGTACACTTGTGGCATAGCGAACCCGAAGATTATCGGGACAGTCACTGTTTAGGAATGTGCTCTCCATACTTACAAACCATTGTAGTAGGCCGGTAGCACCCTCAGTCCCGTAAAATTTTGTAGGGTTGCATGAGTTAAAGTGCTTAAACGTGCATTGAGGCGGGTTGGTACCACCGTTTCCTTGGATGTTGTGAGACCCGTCACTGTTGTTATTGGCTTGGGTCATTTGCCCCACCAATTGGGCAAGAAGAGTAGCAAGATCCGGGTTGGAAGTGCTAGAGTTTGCACGTCGAGGAGGCATTCTAACACCATAAGAAAAGACAATAATATTTTAGATAAATTGGATATATATGAGTTATAGTGGGAAATAATGTAAGCAGAAATGCGGGATTCATCATGTCGCGTGCCAATGTATATGTATTTATTCAAGGTTGATGGGGAAAATAAGTCATCTATTCCGGGTAGGAGATGATGTCATAGATCATTATTCGCGCAATAGGAATCGCCGGGATTCGCATGCACTACAAATCGTTATTACGTGTGCACCCGTAATAATGATTTTCTTTGCATGTTCATCTAGTTCTTCCTATCTTACTATAATATCCCCAAATTTTGAGTTTAGGTTCGGATCATATTCTTGCGAATACAATGACTTATCAACGTTAAGTAATTCCTCAAAACTTTCAAGGAGACATGCTTTAGCCTATAGGTAAACACTCACTTCAGGAATTCCCAGGAAAGCATACGGGTCCGTTTATTTGGATTTATACGAAATGCTTTCCTAGACAGAAAACCCAATGTACAGGTGTCACCCTTCCGGATTGCACATGTCCTTTACTAGTTTTCAAGATATTAAGTCGTTGACGAGATTTTTAAGAATTTAATACACTTGTGAGTCTACGAGTATAAAATATGTAGGAATGTTGCAAATAGTATGGATGAGGAAAGAGTATGTATAAGGATGTGTAGTGTATTTGTTTGCATATGTTTATTTGTCAAATGTGTATGTAAAATATGTATTGTATGTTTAAGGCCTTGTATGTATGTGTATAAGTCTCATGTACTAAACTTGGGAAAATTCAAATAATACCTAACTACAAATAATTCACATAGCAAATAATCATTTAGCACGTAACACGTAAAAGGGAGTCCTAGGGTTATAGTCTAGGTCATTGTGTCTAATAACCTAATTCCCTATAACCATGGCTCTGATACCAATCTGTCACACCCCGACCGATGGCGGAATCATCGAGGCGGACAATGGATGATTGTTCAAAAGCACATGATAGCTAAAATATTGCATAATTTATTAATTTAATTTAAAGACAACAAATATCCAAGTACAATACATTTCAAATAACCTAGTCTATTCCAAAACATTGATTTAATTAACTAGGTCCATAAGTTCTTAAGTGGAGGAATCTTCAGCAAGCAATCACATATCCAAACCTGAAACATTATTTAAATCAAGTGTCAACTATAAAGTTGGTTGGTACATAGGTTTTGTGGACCCGATAAATAGTAGATGAAAACGTTTTGCAACTCATTGTTTATCTTGTTAAACATAGCATATATAGTTGTATCCTTCATGTTTATCTAAGCACAATTCAAACCTTGATTGACGCGCTTGATCATAGCACAACAGCTAGGCCCGGTATGTTTGAATATAGTTACCCAATATATCCGATATGTTTGAATATAACACGTGGCTATATCCGAGTATGCAGTAATAAACACCCTACATGGGTGGGCTGGTCAGGCACAATAGATCCATTAATATTACTGTTGGATTTCTTGTGTTTAAAATAAATAAGTGTACACCCAAGATAATTCACGATGAACAAGCATATAATTCACATGTATAACACGTATAAACAATTTGATGAGTAGCATGTATAATGTTTCACCCCAAAGTATGTAAAAATGTAAAATAGGGGCTATGTAACTCACCCGGCTAGCGGGTATTTTAATCCACAAGTGTAGGTGATAAGGATGTTGAAACCTAAGCACGTTGGAACCCTATGTGGATAAATAGGTATTATTGTAGGTTTTGTATTTGTGTATTCGTATTTAAACGTGTATAGGTTTATAATAATATTTCTTAAAATTTATTTGTATAAAATATTGTAGAAAGATAATAATGATTTTGTAAAACTTAACATCAAAAAAATATAATTTTTAATCTTGTTAAAATATTATATTTTTAAATAAGTAGATATATTATATAAAAATCTCTATTTTGTTTATTTATATTATTATTATTATATATTTTCTTTTGTGAGTTAAAATTATTTAAACGAGTTTATAAAACATAGGGTTTATTATTTTATAAAAATTCAATGGGTTAAATATGTGTAAAAAGTTATTTAATGGTTTCAAAAATAAACGAACGAGTCACCCAACCCGTAATAGTTTTTATTGTATAGTGTAATATTAAAATATGATAAAATAAATAAATAAAATAAATTATATCATTAAACAGAAAAAATTGGGTTGGGCCGGAGGCCACCAGAATCGAACCCGCGACCTAAGGCTCAAACACACACACGCAAAACCAGCCGGGCTACTGCCCATTGCTGGTTATGTGTGTATCGTTTAATTAATAAACGCATACGCGAAACTGGTCGCTGGTCCTCGGCAACCGGCAAACCGTGTCCGAGAACACTGGTTTGCCCGGTAATCGATGGTTTGAAGTCGCGATTTCGATTGGTACAGATTGCCAGAGGATAACAGAAGGCAAAGGAACGAATTCGAGGTACCTACTAGGTCGTGAAGGGGCTGGACGACAGGGCTTTTAATCCGAAAATACCAAGATCGGGAATTCAAGCTTCGGGATGGAATTGGGCTCTGAGATTCTGGTCACAGCTTCTCACAGAGACGACGAACACAGTGCCGGCTTCAATTTTGAGTGAGAGTGGGTGGAGGAGGGGTGGCGAGCTCGAGCAGGTCCGTAAATGGCTATTTATAGCCGAGCTCGATCCCTATAATAAAACATGCAATTGAGTATGTCCAGACACTCGTCTGGACAAGACGAAGCTAATGAGCCAAGCAGGCGTGGAGGTCTACTGTCGGGGCCGAATTCGTGGCGTGGACTTTCGGCCACAAACACGATCAGACGTTTCGAATGTTGGGGAGACAAATTGGTCGGGGGATTTTGCTCGCGTGGGGAAGACGAAGTCAGGGAGACCCTTTTCGGCTTTCGAGGTGCAGGGGACAGGCGTGTCGAGGGGTCGCCGGAAAATGGCTTGGACCGCCGGACAATGGAGGAGACAACCGGAAACGCGAATTCGAAGTTGGCAATTTTGGTCCTTGTAGCTTGTTTTTGTATTAAGTTAGTCCCTGAGGTTTAGTTTGTCCAGAAACAGCCCCTTAACTTACTTTTACTTTAAAACATTTTAGTTTGAGATATTTCAAAACAGCCCCTTAACTTATATAAAAATAATTAATTAAGTTTCTTTTTAATTTCAATTATATTTTATAAACTTATATTATTATTATTATTATAAATATTTTTATAAAAGTTAATTATTTTATTTAAATAGGTTATCTTATTTTTAAATGAACCTTTTAATTTAGATTTTTATATAAAATTTTATATAAGTTTAAAACTTATAAAATTTTATTTATTTTAAATCCATAAATTAAATATATATATATATATATATATATATATATATATACTTTGTACAAAAATTTAAATAAAAACACTTGCATTCCATTGAATAGACAATGTTTACAGGATACATAATATAAAAGCGTGAATAAAACTCGAAATGTCACAAAAACACTGAAACGTAGTAAGATCCCTATTGTCAGAATTCGTTGGAACTCGAAACGCGGACCGAAATTCACTTGGGAACGCGAGGATCAGATGATGCGCAAGTATCCTCATCTGTTCAAGCAGTCCACGTCAAACCCTTAAGGTACTATTCTAATTTTCGGGACGAAAATTCTTTCAACTAAGGGATGATGTGACACCCTTAAAAAATTTTTATTATTTTAATTTTTAGGACGAAAATTCTTTCAACTAGGGGATGATGTGACAATCCGGACTTTTCCAGTTAACTCCGTTAACAAAATCCAGTTAAAGTTAACTAAATTAACTTAACTCAAACTTCAGGGACTGTTTATGCCAATATTTCAAACTTAAACTCGAGGGACTAGCTATGTAATAACCCTAATCTTCTATGTTGACTTTTAGAAAATCAAAATCCAAATCATGTTGACTTTGGGAGTCAAACTAACCAAATTTTAACTCCATCTAAACTGGAGGGACCTATTCTGCCAAGTTTCAAACTCCAATTCTCAGGAAAACCTCAGGGATTACTTCTGTATTTAGATCAAGCTTAATTTCGTTAACTTCAGAAGTCAACATCGCGGATTCAATCAAATTCGACCGTTTCTAACCGAAATTCATTGGAATTGAAACTGTTCTTGCACGATCATGATCATAACGATCATCATTAATCCATTAAAACCAACAATTAATCGAATTAACTCGAATTATTAGAGTTAAACAAGTAACCGTCGACCAACAGCTAGTATCCATCAAATTCGACATGTTCATGTATCAATCTCGCGTACTATCACTCTACACACATTGAACGAACCTGTATGAAGCTTTTGCACATCCCACATTGGCCGGAGAAGTAGCGAGAGATGCCAGAGACCACGCCCCCGGAGTCGCAACTATGTTTTAGTCGGGGACTATCAATTCGAATACGTTTCCGGTAATTACATATTCCTTTAGATTCGTTTCCATATCTAGAACAAAAGCCCTATAACAATTGAGGCTTACAGTATCGAATTTCACACGAACCAGATCGTAGGGTTTATGTGAAACCGGTTTGATCGAACTGCATTGCAGACTCAATTTAAATCAAATTAAAGTATGCCATTAGCTTCGCAATCATCTAATCATTAAAAGCCCTCTGCTAACTCAACGATCTATTTTCGAATTAATCGCGACCAGTAACCTAGGGTTCATATGAAACCTGCTCAATCGAATCCTACCCTAGACCTTGTTTAAATCAAATTAAATCACTTCTATAGAATCGCAACACACTACACATTGAAAACCCAATGTTAATTTAATACCCTATCATCGGATTATTCGAAATCCAGAAATTAGGGTTTGTTCTTGAAACGATTTGGGGTTTTCGATCTTAAACACAGTTTTAATGCAATTAAACCTTATCAATAGATTCGCAATTTCATTTTTGTTAAAAGCCCTATGTTTTCATCAAGTATTAATATCAGATTTGAATAAATCGATTCGATGTTCATGTCAGGGTTTTCGGTTCTTAAATCGAGGATTAGACGGTTCAAAAGTTGATATTTTTCCAATTAATCCCGAAACCAGATTCGCTTATGCCTTGTAATCAAAAACCCTTTGCTGCTTCGATCGATCATTATCAGATTCGACGGATTGGGACTGGATTTGATCGAAGGTGCTTTGGGGAGAGAAGCCACTTGAACTTGGGTGTTAAAATCATTTAGAACCGGTTAACATCGCGATACCTTAGCGGGCGGGACTGGGTAGAGGCGTGTGCGTGTGTGGGAGAGACCCGGGTTCGAGACCGGGCTCCCACAAATATTATTGAACATTTTTATTTATTATATTTATTTAATAAAAATCAAACCCTATACTATTATAATAATATACAAATGTATTTTAGCCCGGGAAACAACTCGTGGGCTCAGGTTTGAATTTTATAAATAATGTTATTATTTCTCCCACTTTTAAAAATAACGTATTTGTATTATTTTCAAACCGTAATCTCGTATAAAATAATATAATTATATTATCTTCAACCCGTATTCAACATTAATAAAATAATATATAAATTATATTATTTTCGACTCATTTTATTGTCTTGCGTGACATGTATTTTAAAAAAATATATATAAATAATATAAACGATGTTATATTATTTACCTACGTTATTTTACTCGATTAAAAATAATATATTTATTATTTTTTCTACTTCAAGGTTTATTTTGTTAATCATACGTGTCACACCCCCATATTTTATTTACTTATTAAATAAATACAGGTTGCAACGATTGGTTCATTACACGATAGCGGAAGCTGTAATAATGATTTCTAAGACTTGATTACATATACAATTACTAAAACTAAGAAATACTATGATCTAAGTTCTTCTAGATCAACGACAGACTTGAGACTTGATATTCTACGTCCTTCCAGCTACTAGGAATTGATCCAACATAGCTAGCCTATTCCAACCGCGCCATGGCTAGAGGTCACCTGAGAAACATACTTGAAAGTGTCAACACAAAGGTTGGTGAGTTCACAGAGTTAGTTATATTAGTGCTTATAGTTTTTCCCGAAAACATGTACATGACTTTACCGTCATAAAACTAAGTAGTTTTCCCCGAAAAACTATACATGACTTAACCGTCATAAATAATAAGTAGTTTTCATTTGAAAACATGCCCATGACTATACCGTCATAAAATAAGTAGTTTTCCTTTGAAAACATGCCCATGACCTATCCGTCATGAAATAAGTAGTTTTCCTTTGAAAACATTACCATGACTTAGCCGTCATAAAATATGTAGTTTTCCTTTGAAAACATTACCATGACTTAATCGTCATAACTCCAATGTTTAACATGATCATTTTAACCTGATCAGAATTCTTTCGTTTAAACCTGATCACTTTACCCTGATCAGAACACTTTTGTGTAAAACCTGATCATTTTACCTTGATCAGAACTCTTTTGTGTAAAACCTGATCATTTTAACCTGATCAGAACTCTTTTGATAAACCTGATCACTTTACCCTGATCAGAACACTTTTGTGTAAAACCTGATCATTTTAACCTGATCAGAACTCTTTTGATAAACCTGATCACTTTACCCTGATCAGAACTCTTTTGTGTAAAACCTGATCATTTTAACCTGATCAGAACTCTTTTGATAAACCTGATCACTTTACCCTGATCAGAACTCTTTTGTGTAAAACCTGATCATTTTAACCTGATCAGAACTCTTTTGATAAACCTGATCATTTTACCCTGATCAGAACTCTTTTGTATGTATTACCAATGAATATGATTACTAATCCGATCTATTGACCCCATTTGTAAGCTTGCAAGGAATACAAAATAGTATGTAATGTACGAGACCGTAACCAAACCCCAACTTTCTGTGCCTCCCCTCGCCTTTCTGCGAGTAAGACAATATGCGGTCATTCGGCCATTTTGACCCCTGGTTAGCGCGACTAACCATGACCGGAGGCGTCACCCCCAATAGTACTATTCATATAATCCCGGGCTAAATCCATAGCTAATGGTTACTAATTTATTACGAGGACTTTAAGCGCTTTATTGTTCCCTCAATACATACATACGGTCAGATCATTAGTTCCATTCATTTATACACAAAAGTCTTTTACAAGTATGTTTCCACCCCAAATAATTTCAAAAACTTAGAAAAAGGGGGATTAGTGAAACTCACAAGGAGTTAAACCAAAATGTTCATATTGTCAAATGTATAAGCAATGTAATTCATGTTTTCAAAATATAACAAGTAAGTATGTTTCTCCCCCGATGTTTACAAAACAGTAAATAGTTAAAAGGGGGCCGTGAACTCACCTTGTGTCCGATGAAATCCTAGCAAACCAACTTGTGCTAGTTCTTGTATATCCGTACCCTAATCACACAAGGGTACTAATGTGTTAAACTACCCGTCTTATACGTAAGTTGTTCAATACTTGTTTTGTTATAAAACAGATCTTAGCTACTGCCCAAAGTGACTGATGAACAGATGTCGAAACTTCCTAGTTTCGATTGCGCAGATTAGATATCGAAACTTCCTAGTTTCGAATGAGCAAAAACTGGTATCGAAACTACCTAGTTTCGATTGGCAAGAAGGGTATCGAAACTACCTAGTTTCGATTGAGCAATATGTATCGAAACTACCTAGTTTCGATTGAACAACTAGTATCGAAACTCCTAGTTTCGATTGAGTAAACTTGTATCGAAACTCCTAGTTTCGATTGAATAGGTATCGAAACTCCTAGTTTCGATTGAATAACAGGTATCGAAACTCCTAGTTTCGATTACTGCACTTTGATTGACAGAATTCGTCCTGTATATTTTTATGTTCAAATCTTGAATTTGACACACTTTTCTTGTTATCTTACTTGCGATTGAACCTTTTGTATGCTCAGCTACGATTTTAAAGAAAATGAAATGGATAATATCGAGTTTTTACCTCAAACAGAGAATGATGATTTTCAGGGAAACAGAGAATGATCTTGAGCTCCTTATCTTGATTCTTGAGACAACACTTGGAACTCTTCTTATAGCACCGAAATACGGTGGATTTTTACCTTAAACTGGACTTCGACTTGAAGGAGAATTGGGAATTTGCCGTAAGAACATGAGAAGTATGAAAGGAATTGTGGGATTTCGATTGAGGAGGTATGGTTTTTATCTGAATTTGAGTGAATTAGCAAGTGGGGGAATGGCTCCCCTGACTTTCGGTCGAGAAAGTCAAGCAAGTGGGTTGGGATTTAAATAAATCAAACCATTTGATTTAAGTGTAATTTTAACCACTAGTGTTCGTATTTAGTCGGGTTATCCTGGTACGTGAACCGGTAACTCCTAGAATTACCAAAATATGAAATGAGACCATGTACGGTTTTTGTTAGGCCTTAATGTCCTTGTTTGTGAAATTAAGTAAATCACAAAAACAATTATAATGTAAACTTGTTTATAACATGTACGGATATTGACCTGAATTGTCGGGTGTCACATTCTCCCCATGTTAGAAGAATTTCGTCCCGAAATTCAATTTGTGTCCTCTTGAACTGTTGTATCCTTAAACAAGGATGGGTATTTTTGTTTTCATTTGATCCTCTCGTTCAAATGGTTCAACGTACCTAGGGTTAAGCTTGCCACGGTTGCCAAATCTTGCAACCCCTTTCCAATGTGAGACCTTTAACATGACTTTGTCTCCCACTTAGAATTCTAATGGTTTTCGTCTGTTGCTATCTCAACTCTCTTTCGTCTGTCTTGAGTGACTTTCAGACGATCTTTTATTTCGAAGATTTTGTCAACGGTTCCCTAGTCAATATCAGGACCAGTCAAATGTTTTTCGCTAGCCTCCGCCCAATATAGCGATGAGTGACACTTACAACTATACAAAGCCTCAACGGAGCGGCTTTAATGTTGGTATGGTAGTTGGTATTATATGAAAACTCATCCAACGGCGGTGAGTATCCCTATTTCCTCTGAAATCGATTATACACACACGGAGCACATCTTTTAAAGTTTGGATGGTCCTTTTACTTTGACCGTTCATCTGGGGATGATATGCAGTGGTCATGTAAAGGCGTGTGCTCAAGGCTTCTTGTACAGACTGTCAGGTTCTTGACATGAATCGACTGTCCCTTTTTGTGAAAATGGAAACTGGCATACCATGCCTAGCCTTAATTCCCTTAATATTTAGCCTTGCACGCGTCTTACTTTTATCTATCTCCTTTATTGGTAGGGAATGCGCGGATTTCGTCAAACGACTGACGATTATCATATAGTATCATAGTTGCTAGGTGTTCTGGGTAACTTTGTAATGAAATCCATTAAAATTTGTTCCCATTTCCATTGAGGTATCTCGGGTTGTTATAACAATCCCGACGGTTTCTGATGTTCTGCCTTTACCTTTGAACATGTCAGGCATTTACCGACGTAATTAGCAATTTCTCATTTCATGTTCGGTCACCAGTAGAGTTCTTTCAGATCCTTATACATTTTATCCGAACCTGGGTGAATGGAGTACCTAGACTTGTGGGCTTCGTCCATAACCATCTCCCGTAAGTTACTAAAACATGGCACCCAAATTCTATTTGCAAAGTATAAAGTATCATCTGATTTTGGCTCTAATTGTCTGATCATTCTTCGTATAGCTTCACTCTGAGTGTTTTCTTCTTTGATTGCCTCCTGTTGTGCCATCCGGATTTGAGTCGTGAGACTCGCATGAATTGCCAATCCTAGGGCACGAACACGGAGTGTTTTAACTCGTTCCTTACGACTCAAGGCATCTGCTATGACATTTGCCTTACCAGGGTGATACTTGATATCACAGTCGTAATCATTTAGTAGTTCTACCCAACGAAGTTGACTCATGTTGAGTTCTTTCTGATTAACGATGTGCTGGAGACTCTTGTGGTTTGTAAAGATAGTACATTTTGTACCATATAAGAAATGTCTCCAAATCTTGAGTGCAAACACGACAGCACCCAATTTCAGATCGTGAGTCGTATAATTTTTCTCATGTACTTTTAGCTGTCTGGATGCATACGCTATGACTTTTTCTTCCTGCATCAATACACATCCCAGACCTTGGTGTGATGAGTCGCAGTACACGATGAAATTGTCAGTTTCTTCGGGAAGGGATAGGATTGGTGCACTGCAAAGTTTTTGCTTCAACAATTGAAAAGCTGATTCTTGTTTATCAGTCCAATCAAACTTTTTGTCCTTCTGGGTTAACGTGGTCAAAGGCAAGGCTTTCTTTGAAAAATTCTCGATAAATCGCCTGTAATATCCTGCCGAACCCAGAAATTGACGCACCTCAGTCGGAGTTCTTGGTGCTTCCCAGTTTTTGATAGCTTCAATCTTGGTTGGGACTACGTGAATACCCTTCTTATTGATGACGTGTCCGAGAAAGTGAACCTCTTGAATCCGAAACTCACACTTAGAGAATTTGGCATAACGCTTCTCATTCCGGAGTAGTTCCAAGATTGATTTCAAATGATGTTCATGTTCCTCATTGGTTTGTGAATATATTGATATGTCATCGATAAATACAATCATGAATTTATTCAAGTATGGCTTGCACACGCGGTTCATTAGGTCCATGAAAACGGCCGGTGCATTAGTCAAGCCAAATGGCATAACTAGGAACTCGTAGTGACCGTAACGAGTCCTAAAAGTCGTTTTTGGTATATCTTCTTCCTGAATTTTCAGTTGAGGATATCCTGATTGTATATCAATTTTAGAATAGAAACTGGACCCTTGAAGTTGATCAAACAAATCGTCTACTCGAGGAAGAGGATACAGGTTTTTGATTGTCAGCTTGTTCAACTCTCGATAATTGATGCACCTTCTAAAGGTTTCATCCTTTTTCTTTACAAACAGGACCGGAACTCCCCATGGTGAGAAACTCGGTCTTATGAAAAAAAATTACTCGACGAGGTGTCCAATTTTTTTGTTGTATATTGGGTAGAAATGAAAAAGTATGAAAATGAAACTTTATGTTTGTCCCTCTTATGCTTTTCGAAACCATTTTCCCGAACTAAGACTTTTCTCTTATTTCAGGTTTCATCTTTTCTATGATTTTCCCCTCCATGTGCCTTCATGGAGCTAGGAATTGATGTTCCTTGGGAGCTCTTATTTGCAAACTTCGAGTCTAATCACTACTTTACCCCTTTGTTTGCACTACTTTTCAAGGCATACTAGCCTTTGGGTTGTAGCGTCTTGATATGTAAACTCATGTCTCGACTACCATACCTTCAAAGTATGTAAGCCATACGAAGTTTGATGTTTGTTTGGGATATTCATATTCCGTCTAGCTGAGGGAATGAATAGTAATACTGTGAGAATGGTCTCATCAAATTAGTGTTTTCCCCAAAATGGGCTATGGGTTTGTCAACCCATTAAGTTGGCAGAAATGTTTTGGGAGTTTTACAATTGTCATCTTGTAGTTATTCAGTGTATCTGCACTTCCTTAGGGTTTGAATGGTACCTTGGGGACATACCATTACGTATTCCACTCATTCAAGTTATAGCCTCAAAATCCTTAGCACAAAGATAAACTTGAGGTAATGAGTGTTGAACGTCGAGACTTTTGTATTCCAACTGAGTCTACTCCAAGAGATCATTTCTTAACAATAGATGCTCTAGAGCTTCCTAATTATAGAAAACTAGGAGTGAAAGATGCAATCACACCTCTTTTCTAGGCTAAATCTGGGATCCATCCATCAAGATGAACCTTGGGGAAGTGCGAGTACGAAAGAGTAATAAATTATTCTCCTCAACTCTTTGTGGACAGTGGCCTGTTGTGAATAGCTCGAGCTTACATCCCTTATGCATATCATGAACTAATGAGATTAGCATGAAATTCCGTATTTGGGATTTCTTTAAGAGTTTTGCATGTCGTTTTGGTTAGTGCGACAATAGTCGTTAGTCCACACTTAGGTTTCTTTGACATTCGCTTGAGCATCAACCCCGGCTTATCCATTACCGAGAGAATAGTTAATCTTAAAGGTATATTGAATGTCAATGGCTACGAGAGCAATCCTGTTTGACCGACATTCTGAAATGTCTGATTTCCTACTTGTCTCATGTTGAGCTTCCACAATATCCATAGGTGCCATGTGTATGCGGGTCAGAATAATATCCTGCCCTATTACTGAAGTTAGTGCATAACACACTTGGCGTAACTTTCAAGCAATTGTGAGATTGAACTGTATGATGGATCCTGAGATTACGCTATAATCTCCCACAATAGTTGTGCAATTACTGTAAGTGTTAGTTGTGGTAACGCTCAATTTGAAGCATTCCTGACAAGTAGAATCTCAAAGAATGAATGTGCGAATTCCTTCGTCGTTCAGGATTTACTAAGGATTGGTTGAATTCAATTTGAATTTCTCTCGTTTCTCCAAAACTAGGAGAATGCTTTGTGAGCACCTAATTGAGAAGTCTGATTTGATAGGATTCAATCCTTAATCAAGTGATTGAGAACATGAGTTGATCATCAGCTTAGACAACAAGACTCACTAAAGTTCCCATGCACTGCAAATTATGATTACGTGTGCACCCGTAATGATGATTTGCCTTGCCTGATCCCTATAGTGTTTCTTCTATCCCTAGCTTTTAATCAAAAGTGATTTGAAACGATCATTAGATTGCGTTTGCACATTTGTACAGGAGTGTGTATTGTTTTATCGGATTACTGTTAATTATGTGTACCAATACTCATGAATCTGCCGAATATGGCAGTTGTCGGATGAGGCCAAGGGTAGAGAGGCACCACCAGTGTCTCTTAAAAAAATGTGCATGTGAAATTTAGGCACTATATGTGTTGGGCAGAGGTCCTCAAACGAGTGTCGAGCAACTCATGCTTCAAGTCTGTATATATGCATGGATCCACATGATCCTGATGTATGTCTGGGTCTCCTGACCCTTGGAGTTCTCTCCCATTTAGTCCTGCTTATTCACCTTGAATTCCCTTCTGTCTGGGCAATCATGCCAGCCATATATCATGGCGAGAGTCTAGGCATCCGATTCGACAACTTATGAATGAGAGTATTTATATCGCAAATACGTTAGAAAGATAGTTGCCTCCATGGCTGGAGTAGTTGTGGTGCAGGTATAGGTACAGATTCTGGTACGAGTTCAACCTGTTGTGATACCAAGATCGGTAACTGACGATCGCCGCCGTCGTCGTTCAAGCTCAGCTCGTAACTCGATCTTCTAAGGTTGCAGTATGCTGAGTACCCGTTATTCTTGACTCGTAACCCGAACAATAACATGTTATAAGTGTTTATTATTTTCACTTTATTGTATGTGTTTAAGTGTTCACTATATGTGCCATGTAATTGTACTAGTGTAGCTAATGGTACCCTAGTGTAACTCCATACACTAATAGTCTACACAAATTGTTCGGCAACGGTTGGAATTCCTATGCTCAAGTCTTGGGTGTTTTTAATGTGATGCAAGTCTTAGAAATCTTGGTCCCTAAATGAGTCCGGTTAGAGCCTAGGTATCACTAAGGACACCTAATTCGCTAAAACCATTGCTCTGATACCAATCTGTCACACCCCCATATTTTATTTACTTATTAAATAAATACAGGTTGCAACGATTGGTTCATTACACGATAGCGGAAGCTGTAATAATGATTTCTAAGACTTGATTACATATACAATTACTAAAACTAAGAAATACTATGATCTAAGTTCTTCTAGATCAACGACAGACTTGAGACTTGATATTCTACGTCCTTCCAGCTACTAGGAATTGATCCAACATAGCTAGCCTATTCCAACCGCGCCATGGCTAGAGGTCACCTGAGAAACATACTTGAAAGTGTCAACACAAAGGTTGGTGAGTTCACAGAGTTAGTTATATTAGTGCTTATAGTTTTTCCCGAAAACATGTACATGACTTTACCGTCATAAAACTAAGTAGTTTTCCCCGAAAAACTATACATGACTTAACCGTCATAAATAATAAGTAGTTTTCATTTGAAAACATGCCCATGACTATACCGTCATAAAATAAGTAGTTTTCCTTTGAAAACATGCCCATGACCTATCCGTCATGAAATAAGTAGTTTTCCTTTGAAAACATTACCATGACTTAGCCGTCATAAAATATGTAGTTTTCCTTTGAAAACATTACCATGACTTAATCGTCATAACTCCAATGTTTAACATGATCATTTTAACCTGATCAGAATTCTTTCGTTTAAACCTGATCACTTTACCCTGATCAGAACACTTTTGTGTAAAACCTGATCATTTTACCTTGATCAGAACTCTTTTGTGTAAAACCTGATCATTTTAACCTGATCGGAACTCTTTTGATAAACCTGATCACTTTACCCTGATCAGAACACTTTTGTGTAAAACCTGATCATTTTAACCTGATCAGAACTCTTTTGATAAACCTGATCACTTTACCCTGATCAGAACTCTTTTGTGTAAAACCTGATCATTTTAACCTGATCAGAACTCTTTTGATAAACCTGATCACTTTACCCTGATCAGAACTCTTTTGTGTAAAACCTGATCATTTTAACCTGATCAGAACTCTTTTGATAAACCTGATCATTTTACCCTGATCAGAACTCTTTTGTATGTATTACCAATGAATATGATTACTAATCCGATCTATTGACCCCATTTGTAAGCTTGCAAGGAATACAAAATAGTATGTAATGTACGAGACCGTAACCAAACCCCAACTTTCTGTGCCTCCCCTCGCCTTTCTGCGAGTAAGACAATATGCGGTCATTCGGCCATTTTGACCCCTGGTTAGCGCGACTAACCATGACCGGAGGCGTCACCCCCAATAGTACTATTCATATAATCCCGGGCTAAATCCATAGCTAATGGTTACTAATTTATTACGAGGACTTTAAGCGCTTTATTGTTCCCTCAATACATACATACGGTCAGATCATTAGTTCCATTCATTTATACACAAAAGTCTTTTACAAGTATGTTTCCACCCCAAATAATTTCAAAAACTTAGAAAAAGGGGGATTAGTGAAACTCACAAGGAGTTAAACCAAAATGTTCATATTGTCAAATGTATAAGCAATGTAATTCATGTTTTCAAAATATAACAAGTAAGTATGTTTCTCCCCCGATGTTTACAAAACAGTAAATAGTTAAAAGGGGGCCGTGAACTCACCTTGTGTCCGATGAAATCCTAGCAAACCAACTTGTGCTAGTTCTTGTATATCCGTACCCTAATCACACAAGGGTACTAATGTGTTAAACTACCCGTCTTATACGTAAGTTGTTCAATACTTGTTTTGTTATAAAACAGATCTTAGCTACTGCCCAAAGTGACTGATGAACAGATGTCGAAACTTCCTAGTTTCGATTGCGCAGATTAGATATCGAAACTTCCTAGTTTCGAATGAGCAAAAACTGGTATCGAAACTACCTAGTTTCGATTGGCAAGAAGGGTATCGAAACTACCTAGTTTCGATTGAGCAATATGTATCGAAACTACCTAGTTTCGATTGAACAACTAGTATCGAAACTCCTAGTTTCGATTGAGTAAACTTGTATCGAAACTCCTAGTTTCGATTGAATAGGTATCGAAACTCCTAGTTTCGATTGAATAACAGGTATCGAAACTCCTAGTTTCGATTACTGCACTTTGATTGACAGAATTCGTCCTGTATATTTTTATGTTCAAATCTTGAATTTGACACACTTTTCTTGTTATCTTACTTGCGATTGAACCTTTTGTATGCTCAGCTACGATTTTAAAGAAAATGAAATGGATAATATCGAGTTTTTACCTCAAACAGAGAATGATGATTTTCAGGGAAACAGAGAATGATCTTGAGCTCCTTATCTTGATTCTTGAGACAACACTTGGAACTCTTCTTATAGCACCGAAATACGGTGGATTTTTACCTTAAACTGGACTTCGACTTGAAGGAGAATTGGGAATTTGCCGTAAGAACATGAGAAGTATGAAAGGGATTGTGGGATTTCGATTGAGGAGGTATGGTTTTTATCTGAATTTGAGTGAATTAGCAAGTGGGGGAATGGCTCCCCTGACTTTCGGTCGAGAAAGTCAAGCAAGTGGGTTGGGATTTAAATAAATCAAACCATTTGATTTAAGTGTAATTTTAACCACTAGTGTTCGTATTTAGTCGGGTTATCCTGGTACGTGAACCGGTAACTCCTAGAATTACCAAAATATGAAATGAGACCATGTACGGTTTTTGTTAGGCCTTAATGTCCTTGTTTGTGAAATTAAGTAAATCACAAAAACAATTATAATGTAAACTTGTTTATAACATGTACGGATATTGACCTGAATTGTCGGGTGTCACAATACGACTTAAAATAATATATATATTTATATTATTTTCCTAACCATTTTAAATGGTAAGCGTACGAATTCATTTAATATTATTCGTTATTAACGTTCGACACGTAACACATTAATCTTAATTATTATATTAAGAAATATATTTCCGTAGACACGTTCGTCTACTCATTGATCATTAGAATGTTTATGACATTCAAATCTTCCGTGTCTTCGTCACAAAATCCCATATGTCCCTAACTTATGTGTTTATAATTCTAGGGCATACGTAAGCCGTGCAGGCTAACATTTGAGTTTCCAAATCTCATACTTGTGTTATACTACCTACTACGCAACGCAGGTGAGTTTCACGGCCCATTTTTACTCGTTTTACTGTTGGGGGAGAAACATGTACACAAACTATCATACTTTTACTTGTTTTCCCCGTGGGGGAGAAACAGGTACGCAGACAACATTATTTTACATGTTTTTCCCGTTGGGGGAGAAATCATGACACAACTATTTTAGATTATTGTAATTCATATGTTATTACTGTTGAGGCTAAGCGTGACACACTATCACAGAAAGTCCTCATCATACATCGAACCGTTAATATGGATCTTAGCGAGGTAATGTTTAGTAGTACTGGGTTTGACAAGCCCCACCCGTGTTAGTCGCGATAACTCGATTGGAGGTCGAACGGGTGAAATGTTAGCCTACTCACATTTGCCAGAGTTGATAGACCTGGCAGGAGGCATATAAACACAAGCAGTCAGCTTCGGTTGCGAGCACTTTAGTAAGACATGAGCATAGGCTAGCTACCTATAGATATGCATATTGAATGTACATAATCTGGCAAACACTCTCTTATTACTAACTTGAAACCTGTGAACTCACCAACCTCGTGTTGACACTTTTTCTTACATGTTTCTCAAGCTGCTTTGGCACAGGTTGCACACTTAGGACATGCATGGAGTCCTACTGTCATATCATTCATTTCAAACAGTTTTACTTATTTACCTTAATTGACGCTTGTTACATGTAATTACTTTTGATTTCCTATTAATGTTTACGCTTTCGCATTTAAATCTGAACTTTTATGTTATGACATTTTAAGTCCCATATAGTGTCGTTTGATGTAACTAATGACTGAGATCCTGGTGTGTCACATTCCTAACGGTAAAACTCCGTTAGTGGATTTTGGGGGTGTGACAGTGGAGATCCTTAAGCATTGTCATAAGGGTTTGACGGGAGGTCACAACGGACCCACCTACACCGCCAAGAAGGTGTTTGATTCCGGATTCTATTGGCCGACGGTGTTTAAGGATGCTCATGAGTTGGTAAAGCGGTGTGACGCGTGTCAACACACCGGTAATATCTCATCTCGGAATGAAATGCCCCTCAACCCGATTCAAGTAGTTGAAGTGTTTGACATTTGCGCATTAAGAGTCCCTTATTAATCTTGTGATTAGCCAAAACATTTGTGCAACAACAACACACTTGTGTGACATTCAAGCTACTCATTACAAGCTTAGTTACACAGGCCCACATTTTGCAGTTTTACATTTTTGGGGTAGAACATGATTATAATTGAACTATTTGCAATTATACAATTCAACCATCATGTGCATATGTATATTTTTGTGTCTTATGCTTGAACACTATGAGCTAAACTACATTCATAACAAGTACAATCATTAACTCCGTTCAAGCCGACGGCAACAATGATAGATCTATTCATTTTACAAATCAACCCAGGTAGGGTGATTGGTTACCGACGTTCGTCTACTCATTGATCATTAGAATGTTTATGACATTCAAATCTTCCGTGTCTTCGTCACAAAATCCCATATGTCCCTAACTTATGTGTTTATAATTCTAGGGCATACGTAAGCCGTGCAGGCTAACATTTGAAGTTCCAAATCTCATACTTGTGTTATACTACCTACTACGCAACGCAGGTGAGTTTCACGGCCCATTTTTACTCGTTTTACTGTTGGGGGAGAAACATGTACATAAACTATCATACTTTTACTTGTTTTCCCCGTGGGGGAGAAACAGGTACGCAGACAACATTATTTTACATGTTTTTCCCGTTGGGGGATAAATCATGACACAACTATTTTAGATTATTGTAATTCATATGTTATTACTGTTGAGGCTAAGCGTGACACACTATCACAAAAAGTCCTCATCATACATCGAACCGTTAATATGGATCTTAGCGAGGTAATGTTTAGTAGTACTAGGTTTGACAAGCCCCACCCGCGTTAGTCACGATAACTCGATTGGAGGTCAAACGGGTGAAATGTTAGCTTACTCACATTTGCCAGAGTTGATAGACCTGGCAGGAGGCATATAAACACAAGCAGTCAGCTTCGGTTGCGAGCACTTTAGTAAGACATGAGCATAGGCTAGCTACCTATAGATATGCATATTGAATGTACATAATCTGGGAAACACTCTCTTATTACTAACTTGAAACCTGTGAACTCACCAACCTCGTGTTGACACTTTTTCTTACATGTTTCTCAAGCTGCTTTGGCACAGGTTGCACACTTAGGACATGCATGGAGTCCTACTGTCATATCATTCATTTCAAATAGTTTTACTTATTTACCTTAATTGACGCTTGTTGCATGTAATTACTTTTGATTTCCTATTAATGTTTACGCTTTCGCATTTAAATCTGAACTTTTATGTTATGACATTTTAAGTCCCATATAGTGTCGTTTGATGTAACTAATGACTGAGATCCTGGTGTGTCACATTCCTAACGGTAAAACTCCGTTAGTGGATTTTGGGGGTGTGACAGTGGAGATCCTTAAGCATTGTCATAAGGGTTTGACAGGAGGTCACAACGGACCCGCCTACACCGCCAAGAAGGTGTTTGATTCCGGATTCTATTGGCCGACGGTGTTTAAGGATGCTCGTGAGTTGGTAAAGCGGTGTGACGCGTGTCAACGCACCGGTAATATCTCATCTCGGAATGAAATGCCCCTCAACCCGATTCAAGTAGTTGAAGTGTTTGACATTTGCGCATTAAGAGTCCCTTATTAATCTTGTGATTAGCCAAAACATTTGTGCAACAACAACACACTTGTGTGACATTCAAGCTACTCATTGCAAGCTTAGTTACATAGGCCCACATTTTGCAGTTTTACATTTTTGGGGTAGATCATGATTATAATTGAACTATTTGCAATTATACAATTCAACCATCATGTGCATATGTATATTTTTGTGTCTTATGCTTGAACACTATGAGCTAAACTACATTCATAACAAGTACAATAATTAACTCCGTTCAAGCCGACGGTAACAATGATAGATCTATTCATTTTACAAATCAACCCAGGTAGGGTGATTGGTTACCGACAATGCACAATGGTAACATTGAGTGTTATGCCTAACATATCACAAGGTTTGATTGTGCACCCTGTTTACTATAGTGGTTCTCCATAATTGCCTATTTATACCATGTTACATGTGAATTGTACACAACAATTTGAAACTATTTGTAGAGTCAAAACCTATGTATGCTCACCAACTATTTTTAGGTTACCTTGTTTTCATCATATTTCAGGTGCAAATATTTGAGATCATATGCAAGATGCTTCACTTAGGATTGAGACCTAGATTGAATAATGAATTAAACTTTTGATGTATTTTGTTTTGGATGTTTATTTGAACTTATGTTATGAAATTTTGACTTAATAAATATATGAAATTTAGTTGATCATGTGCTTATGAACAATTTACATTTTCTTCCCCGACGTATTCCGCTGTTGGTTGGGGTGTGACAGTTCATGGCCGAGAGGATAAGAGGGGGAGGATCCGGCTGTCACCCCTGGCTGGCGGTGGATTATACGTCGATACTGACACGGTTGTTCGTAAGCACATGATCATCTATTAATAAGTGATAGTATTTATTCAACATAGTTAAAGCATCCGTTACACAAAGAAATAGAAAACAAAGAGTCCATAACATAACATAAGTTAAATTCAATATTTATTAGGGCTAGGTCCATAGTCCTATATGATAATGTAGTGTCCTCAACTGGTATACCTGAAACATGTGAGTAAATGTCAACTACAAGTAGTTGGTGAGTAACATAGGTTTTGACACCAAACAAAGTTAAGTATAAGTTTACAATTCAATATGTTCAAAGCATATCTAAAGCGTGAATGTGAAAACATACAAGGTTTCAAGCGTACAATTTAATCCTGGTAATGGAAAACTAGATATGCAATCCCATTGATTGCCATTTTGAAAAAGAGGCAAGAGGATACCCAAGTTGTAAGTTGATACCCAACAAAACCCGCCAAGGTTTTGTGGTAAGTTATAGTTTCGGATTCCCGTATAAATGATCATGTTAGGTACTACCTTAGACTTGGGCTGCAAGTTAATGAATGTACTGACATGAACACATGTAATGGTTACCATGTAGTTCAAGACATAAAGCATAAAGATCGAAGCATAAGAACATAGGTATTGAATCGTGTAAGTAAAGCATTTGTAAAACATGTTTCACTCGAAAAGTAAAAAAGTAGTAAAAATGAGCTATATAAACTCACCTGTAATGGAGCTAGTAATGGTTTGATTTGTTAAGGTCAGATAGGCCTCTGAGAAATTCTCACAATTAACCTACATAGATGATTGTGTTCTTAAGCTCAACGTATGTCTAATGGAAAGTATGAAATCTTGAGATTTTAGGGTTTCACATAATTTGGAATTGGTTATAGGATCTGTATAAGTTTTAAAGAATATACACGTTTATCACATGTATTGGCTAGTAACGATAAAGTAGTTATATATATATATATATATATATATATATATATATATATATATATATATATATAATTAGAATCTCTAATTAAACATGTAGGATTTATAAAGACGATACGTTTGATTTTATTTAAATAACCATTCTAAGAATGATAAATAAATTACGTATTAGGAATGGTGTAAATAAATGATTATTAACTTACTTAATGGATTTCTTTTACTAAAAAAAATAAAAGAGATATTAAATAAATGTTAATATAAGTAAGCTTAAAAAAACTAAATGAATTTGTATAATTATTTATCTAAAAATAATTATTTAAGTAATTCTAAAAATTTATAATTGTTTTAAATAGCTATTCTTTACCAAAATAATTATAAAGGATTAGTAATGTTTTAAATAGTTATTTAAAAATTTTTTTTATAAACATTACTTATTTTATAAATAAAACAACATAATTAGGTTCATTTAAATAAGTTATTTCCATAATGTTTATTTAAGAATTTCATTGTTTATAAAGTGTTTTTAATAAATTAAAATAACTAAAACATCATTTTAATTCTTGTGCTTTTATAAAGGTTATAAAATATATTTATAAGATTTATAAAAATTAAATGGGAATTTATATTGTTAGTTTATGTAATAGAAAAACAAGAAAAAGGTCTAAACAGGAAAAAAGGTTAACGGGACTCGAACCCGTGACTTATGTTGTGGGAGAGTAACAACTTAACCAAATGATCTGGGCATCTGCCTTGTTACTAACAAAAACACAAACTTAAAACTACTACCCACTGCTTCAAACCTTCTCTACCCAGCCCTTATTTCCTAGACCAATCTCCAAACAAACTAAAACCCTAGTCTGTAGATCGATGGACTGAATCAATCGATGAAAGGGGTTTTTGAACACGAAAGGAAATCGAGCAAAGGTGAGTTGGAGGGTTACCTGGAATCGGCCGATTTGGATGAAAAGGACGGGTTCTTTGTTTGCTCCCAGTGACGCTACGGGTTGGGGAAACATGGACGAGTTCTTGTATGATCGGAGTGGAAATCGATTGCAATGCGGTATGGGGACTTCAAGGTATGGTTAATACATGCGTTACAACCGTTATTGAAGTGAGATCGACGGAAAATGAATTCGATTTATGGGGTCTTGATGCCTTTCCAACTGCAACCCCCAATGAGGTCATAAAAGTCCAGATTTTTCAATTATATCCGAATTAAGCCTCCTTAAATGGTTGTTAATGAGTGGAGAACGGTTTTAGGAGAATTTATATTCTGGATACACAGAGATTTGAAGGTTTTCAAGCATGTCTTGACTTTTTCAAGTCAAAATTGCTCATTGGGGTTGATATCCAGGATTCAATTCAAGGGAGGGGGGTCCAAGGTAAATGAGGGGGTTCAAATGGTATAAAAGGGTTTAATTGTTGTGAGGGGGGGTGGGTTTTCAATACTCAATTAGTTGGTTTAAAATCATTATAATTATTTATAAGGTTGTTTCTATATAATTTATAAAATCTAAACAATGATTGTTTTATTATTATTACTTTATAAAAGAGAGATGTCCATTTTTATAAAATTACAAAGTGCATAAACGGTTGAATTAATAACATCAAATGTATTTAGGTTTAAATAGATTTACAAGGGTTTATTTAAAAATGTCATATGTGTATATCTTTAAAAACAAACAAATCTGTTAATATAGTTTGTTTAATGATTTCAAACATATAATTAAATATGTTTATATACCTATACTTATAAATGATAACTTCACATATATATATATTTATATATATATATATATATATGTGTGTGTGTGTGTATACCTATAAAGGAGTGAAGTTACAGGATTGAAGTCCACAGGTTACAGTTTAATTTAATTGATCTACAAAAATACATATATAAACTATACATGTGTATTTTATTGTAAATCTAAAATATAAAATTGTAAGGATGAAATTTGAACTTGAAATACTTGAATCACAGTGTATTTAACTAGAATAAGAATTTAAAATATTATCATTGTACTATTATAATAATTAGTATATAAAATAAAATAATATAAAAAAAATTGGCCGGAAAATTCATGGATGTTACAGTATCACCAAGTTGAGGGAATTTCGTCCCAAAATTTAACTTGTGAAGGCTACCGAAAGGAAAGATGAGGGTTTGGATTCTCAGCGAGCTTTGGACTGTCGGTTTGAGATGTACAATTAATGGCGAGGTCCAAGTCTGATACTCAAGGTTAGGTCTGGTCATTCTGTTAGGCATAAATGGTGATAGTGGGTCTAGCTTAAGAAGAAAATCGTCTAAGAATATTTTGAGTTCCAAAAGATGTAATGTATCATTTGAAATAAGGGCTGTGGGAAACTTGATGGCCAAAACTGGTTTATGATATAGTCTAATATGTGCAAAGGTGTCATTGGGTAATGAATTCATAATTATCGGTCAAGGTCAAATTAATAGAGAACTCTACGTGACATGAACAACGCTATTAGTGATGATATGACAGGAAACACTTATATATAGGAAATGCCAGCAGCGTATCCACCAAGCCCTTATCATATCACATTAGTTTCGTTACTGTATATATCACTAGAGGTTTTATGTCATCACACACGACAGAATTTACTATGTTTTCCACTGACTTTTATAATTACGTGTGCACCCCGTAATTACTCAAATCGTTGTATAGTCCGTATAGATCGTTCTATTGTGTGTGGGTACAGAGGGGTCACAAAAACATCTTGTTCATAACTATTATTTTCATGTATGAGTTGCTAATAAGTAACTGTGTCTTGAGATAGTAAAGTTAATCAGGAAACAAAAGGATAACAATGTGGCACAACTCCATACATGAATGCCCTAGGTAGATGGCATAACCCTCCAGATTACCCATAAAGTTTATAGCTCCTTCGTTGTTGAACAAGAATACGTCAAACCCCAGTAGTTTAAATTTTTATAACTTTAAACTTTTATGGATAAAGTGAATAATCATGTATAATGTGGACGATCAATTGTAAATAATGCAAACAATCTGGTTTCGAGTGTAATGTAAACACTCAAGTTTCATGTATAATGTAAATGATCTAGTATCATGTAAATTGTAGTCAACCGAGTTTCATGTATGATGTGAACAATCTAGTATCATGCATATTGCAAACAACTAAGTTTCATGTATAATGTGAACAATCTAGTATCATGTATATTGCAAACAACCAAGTTTCGTGTATACTGTGATCAATCAAGTTTCGTTCGTAATGTAAACAATTTAGTTTCGAGTGTAATGTGGACGTTCATATGTAAATAATTTACTCCCATAAGTAACGTAAACTATCGAGTTTCGTAGGTGATCGAGTTTTGCAGACAAGCCTGCCGCTTGACGTTCATGTATCATGTAGGTAGTTGGATTTTAAATTTTTTATTTTGTTGAGGTTTATATGGGTGGTCAACGCCTACGCGAAAAGATTCATCTCCTTGAAGTGACTAGGAAACTCATACCTTTCCGAAAGTGCAAGACAATGAGGAAGTTTTGCATGTATTTAGAATAATGTGTACTTGTATGACTGAATGATGTGTTTTGTTTGTAAATAAACAGATAATTAAAATTTTACCATTGTTTGTAAATTGATAACTAAGTGAAATAACAATTTGATTAACTAGATAATTGGATAATTAAATAAAAATCTTTTATTTATTTAATTTTAATCATCAAAAAGAGAATGTTTCAAATGAAAATAATGGTTAAATTATTTAGTAATTAATCTAATAAAATAATAACTAGTTTAACAAAATAAAAGGTCGTGATGAAACAATTAATCAAGTCGTAATTAATTATTAACTAAGATGGTGAGTTATTTAATCTTTTTATAAAACAAATTATATTAGGTTTCTTTACATGATGAAACGGTTTATAAATAATTTATACTCTAGATAGTATTTACAAACAAAGGATTTGATAAATGTTTTGTTTAAACAAATAACCATGTTAATTAAATCAAATAAAATAACTAGTTTACAAAGAAGGTTTTGGTATGGGTATTAACTTGCAATAAATAGGAGGATGTTTTTAAATTGTATTCATTTGATAGCATAGCCAAATAAATATTTTTGACAAATCAAGTGATTTAAATTTGTATATTTTCAAGAAGGCATGCTTTAGTCCATAGGTAAACACTCACCCTATAATTTCCCAGGAAAACACATGGATCCGTCGGTTGGTTCAGATTCATATGAACTGCTTTCCTAGATAGAGTTTCCAGAGTACATGTGTCACCCTTCCAGATAGCACATGTTCTCTACTAATTAACAGAATTTAAGACTTTGATGGGGTTTCCAAACTTTCAAAGGTGTTATGTTTGGGTGATCTTAATGAAGATATATTGGGTGTATTTGGTACTTGCAATGCTAAATCAACGAGTTGTGGCATTTAAGTTGTAATATCAAACTTAATCATTGAAAATTGTCAAATGCTAAAATCCAAACATAGAGCGGGGTTTTTTTTTAAACTGAAATTTAAAGATAGACATAGAAAATCTGGTTAACGCCACAGGTAGCTTTCCACCAGGAAGCAGATGAGCACCAAGATAAACATTGTTATGGTTACTCGTATAGCAAATCGGGACTCCGCTCGAGCTTATCTCCGTACGCATCAAGTATCTCCCGATCTTCTTCCATCATGTCAATGTTGGTACCCATATTTGCAATCAGGTCCTCCTGGTACCACACTTGGCCCAAAAGGTTGTCTATTCGCTGGCTTAGGATGTCGTGCCTTATCCCGTGTTCCATTTCCTGCCTCAGAAACTCTATGGTCCTCACGTACTAGTGAATGGCATCAGCTAGAACTCCTATAGCACTGGTGGTCCCCATAGTCTGCCTGGCTCCTAGGTTTGGGTGATATGGGTCGGGTGTTAAGTAAGGGTCTCTCAATGGGGATGGCAGATGGTTGTGTCGGTGAGGTGCTTGATAAGGGTCTCTCGATGGGGGTGGTTCAGATGCTCGGAGTCTCAGTTCGGTGCTCCTCATCCAATATGCCCTTATGTCAAACATATACCTAGCAGCTGGGGGCGTCGGTGCCTGATGGTCTGGTGATGGGGATCCGATGTCTTCCTCGTTCTCGGACTTCGTCTCGGGATAGTATACCGGGGAGGGTAGGAGTCCATGCGTAGCAGGAGAAAAATATTATGAATGATAATAAAATACTAATTGCTAAGTACAGATGTTTTCATGAGTTTAGAGTTTGACTAGTCATAACACCGAGCTTTCACAATAGTATGTTAGGAGTAACAGTTGACCTATAAGTAGTGTACACACGAAGAGAATTCCCAGGAAAGAGGGGTGGGTCATAAGGGACACACTTAAGTACCCAGTTTTTCCTTATTTAGAACCTCTTATCGGTTTACATCCACCTTTCCAGCCATCATGTACTAATAGCACTACTATTTAGGCTCATAGTCATGATGGGAATCATTATGGACTGGGCTAGGCCCAAAGGTGGGATTCATTTACTCCAACAGGCTTCTTCTCTTTGGAAGGTAAGTGGGCTCCTTTAGTATCTTATTAATGGGCATTAGGTCCAAAAGGTTAAATTTTATTCACAATTGATGATGGTGACATAATTGTTTGTGTGTAATGATGAGGGTGTATGAAGTCTTAGATATGAACTAGTGTATGGCAAAACTTAGGATAGTATTTAGTGGGATCAAATAGGCAATATGTAGGCTAATCAAATAGTGTAGCAAACAAGGTATCACATGAATTATAAACATGTAAGTTATCAAGTAACATAGCACATAAAAAATTATGTATTGTATCTTGAAATGTAATACCTACAATAATATGTAGGATAATTACACAAGGGTATCCTAAGGTTATAGACTAGGTCATTGGTTTCTAATAACCTAATTCCCTATAACCATGGCTCTGATACAAATCTGTCACACCCCGGCCTGCGGCGGATTATACGCCGGGGCTGATGCGGTTGTTCGTAAGCAAATGATCATCTATTAATAAGTGATAATATTTATTCATCATAGTTAAAGCATCCGTTACACAAATAAATAGAAAACAAAGAGTTCATAACATAACATAAGTTAAATTCAATCTTTATTAGGGCTAGGTCCATAGTCCTATATGATCATGTAGTGTCCTCAACTGGTGTACATGAAACATGTGAGTAAATGTCAACTACAAGTAGTTGGTGAGTAACATAGGTTTTGACACCAAACAAAGTTAAGTATAGGTTAACAATTCAATATGTTCAAAGCATATCTAAAGCGTGAATGTGAAAACATACAAGGTTTCAAGCGTACAATTTAATCCTGGTAATGGAAAACTAGATATGCAATCCCACTGATTGCCATTTTGAAAAAGGGGCAAGAGGATACCCAAGTTGTAAGTTGATACCCAACAAAACCCGCCAAGGTTTTGTGGTAAGTTATAGTTTTGGATTCCCGTATAAATGATCATGTTAGGTACTACCTTAGACTTGGGTTGCAAGTTAATGAATGTACTGACATGAACACATGTAATGGTTACCATGTAGTTCAAGACATAAAGCATAAAGATCGAAGCATAAGAACATAGGTATTGAATCGTGTGAGTAAAGCATTTGTAAAACATGTTTCACCCCAAAAGTAAAAAAAATAGTAAAAATGGGCTATGTAAACTCACCTGTAATGGAGCTAGTAATGGTTTAATTTGTTAAGGTTAGATAGGCCTCTGAGAAATTCTCACAATTAACCTACATAGATGATGGTGTTCTTAAGCTCAACGTATGTCTAATGGAAAGTACGAAATCTTGAGATTTTAGGGTTTCACATAATTTGGAATTGGTTATAGGATCTGTACAAGTTTTAAAGAATATACACGTTTATCACATGTATTGGCTAGTAACGATAAAGTATTTATATATATATATATATATATATATAATTATAATCTCTAATTAATTATACATATAGGATTTATAAAGACGATACGTTTGATTTTATTTAAATAACCATTCTAAGAATGATAAACAAATTGCGTATTAGGAATGGTGTAAATAAATGATTATTAACTTACTTAATGGATTTCTTTTACTAAAAAAAATAAAAAAGATATTAAATAAATGTTAATATAAGTAGGTTAAAGAAACTAAATGAATTTGTATAATTATTTATCTAAAAATAATTATTTAAGTAATTCTATAAATTTATAATTGTTTTAAATAGTTATTCTTAACCAAAATAATTATATATATATTTTGAGAAAAGGATTGGTAATGTTTTAAATAGTTATTTAAAATTTAGTTTTATAAACATTACTTATTGTATAAATAAAACAACATAATTAGGTTCATTTAAATAAGTTATTTTCATAATGTTTATTTAAGAATTTCAATGTTTATAAAGTGTTTTTAATAAATTAAAATAACTAAAACATCATTTTAATTCTTCTGCTTTTATAAAGGTTATAAAATATATTTATAAGATTTATAAAAATTAAATCGGAATTTAAATTGTTAGTTTATGTAATATAATAACAAGAAAAAGGTCTAAACAGAAAAAAAAAGGGGTCACGGGACTCGAACAAACAAAAAGGTTATATAACAATATGCTTCAAACCTTCTCTACCCAGCCCCTCTTTCCCAGACCAATCTCCAAACAAACAAAAACCCTAGTCTGCAGATCGATGGACTGAATCAATCGATCAAAGGGGTTTTTGAACACGGAAGGAAATCGAGCAAAGGTGAGTTGGAGGGTTACCTGGAATCAGCCGATTTGGATGAAAAGGACGGGTTCTTTGTTTGCTCCCAGTGACGCGACGGGTTGGGGAAACATAGACGAGTTCTAGTATGATTGGAGTGGAAATCGATTGCAATGCGGTATGGGGACTTCAAGGTATGGTTAATACATGCGTTACAACCGTTATTGAAGTGAGATCGACGGAAAATGAATTCGATTTATGGGTTCTTGATGCCTTTCCAACCGTAACCCCCAATGAGGTCATAAAAGTCTAGATTTTTCAATTATATCCGAATTAAGCCTCCTTAAATGGTTGTTAATGAGTGGAGAACGGTTTTAGGAGAATTTATATTCCGGATACACAGAGATTTGAAGGTTGTCAAGCATGTCTTGACTTTTTCAAGTCAGAATTGCTCATTGGGGTTCATATCCAGGATTCAATTCAAGGGAGGGGGTCCAAGGTAAATGAGGGGGGTTTAAATGGTATAAGAGGGTTTAATTGTTAGGGGGGAGGTTATATACTCAATTAGTTGGTTTAAAATCATTATAATTATTTATAAGGTTGTTTCTATATAATTTATAAAATCTAAACAATGATTGTTTTATTATTATTACTTTATAAAAGAGAGATATCCATTTTTATAACATCAAATGTATTTAGGTTTAAATAGATTTACAAGGGTTTATTTAAAAATGTCATATGTGTATATCTTTAAAACAAACAAATCCGTTAATATAGTTTGTTTAAAGATTTCGAACATATAAATAACTATGTTTATATACCTATACTTATAAATGATAACTTCACACACACACACACACACATATATATATATGTATGTATACCTATAAAGGAGTGAAGTTACAGGATTGAAGTCCATAGGTTATAGTTTAATTTAATTGATTTATAAAAATACATATATAAATTATACATGTGTATTTTATTGTAAATATAAAATATGAAATTGTAAGGATGAAATTTGAACTTGAAATATTTGAATCACAATGTATTTAACTAGAATAAGAATTTAAAATATTACCATTGTACTATTATAATAATTAGTATAAAAAATAAAATAATATAAAAAAAGTGGCCGGAAAATTCATGGATGTTACACCGGCGACGGGGGGTGACTTCCACGACGGCTATGGTGGAGTCACGCGGATGAATTTCGTTACACGTTAAGGTAAACCTCGTTCTCATCTATTTTTCTTTTCTTTTCCTTTCCAGTTCTGCATGGGAACCCCGTTAGGGTCTAATCTTTGTTTACGATGATCAGAGATGGAGACCAGGTAGGTGGTGCGGTGTCGGCTGGATAGGGGTGCACGGCAAGCCATGGTGACTGCTGTGGCGGTGTAATGAGGAAGCGGCGGCAACCAGTATTGTTGTGATGGGACCGCAGGGATAGGCGGTGGCCGACTACATCAGCAAATGTTACACCGGCGACGGGGGGTGACTTCCACGGCGGCTATGGTGGAGTCACGCGGATGAATTTCGTTACACGTTAAGGTAAACCTCGTTCGCCTCTATTTTTCTTTTCTTTTCCTTTCCGGTTCTGCATGGGAACCCCGTTAGGGTCTAATCTTTGTTTATGGTGATCAGAGATGGAGACGAGGTAGGTGGTGCGGTGTCGGCTGGATGGGAGTGCATGGCAAGCCATGGTGACTGCTATGGCAGTGTAATAAGGAAGCGGCAACAACCAGCATTGCTGTGATGGGACGGCAGGGCTAGGCGATGGCCAACTACATCAGCAATGGTGACTGACCAGGCTACGAGGGCGGCTCGTTGCTGGTGCGATAGGGTGATGGTGACCCGTTAGGGTTGGTTTCGGCGGTGTAGTATGGTTGAGCTTGGGAGGCCGACGCGGTAGTAAAATGGAACCGGCGGCAGGATTGCTGTGACGACAATGGTGGTGCGTACTACGGCAGCAAGGTGCGAAGGGCGATGTTGGTGTTAACCTGACTAGGACATGGTGCATGTTGGGCTTGGCTAGGGGTTTGCCCGACGCGGAAGATGGTGGTGGTGCCTGGTGGTGCTCGGGTCGGGGTGCACGAGGAAGGAGACAAGGACGATAGTGATGACTAGTGACGTGGCAGCCACTAGAAGTGATAACGTCAAGTGGGGACAGTGTTTAGCTCGGAGTATGATGAAAGCCCTGACGAGGGTAACCCAGACGAGGGCAGTTGTGACAAGGTATTGTTTGTGAGCATTTATATTTAAAGTAACTGAATGCAAGTATTTATTGATAATTATTGTTTTGTGATGTTATTGCTTTGACGTTAAGCAATATATTGGCTGTGGTGTGGGAACGAGGTCGTGGTTACGACCATAGTGTATTAGCCATTTTGTGAGAGTTATTGTTAGGCCTAGTCGAGTCTATGTTTAGAGTGTGGTTGATATAATCGTAATTCGTGTTGATACGTGTGGTAAAATACAGGTTAGTAGAGAATAGTAAGTTTGGTCTATGTCTGAGAACTTATGGGCTTATGGGAATGGGTTGAATCTAGGGTTGGTGAACTCTTATGGGATATTGTAGATAACGAGGGTTATCATTATGTCAATAAACGACAAACTATTTTATAGAGGACAGTAATGATACAGTTGAATTAAATATTATCGGTGACGTGAATGTTTGTTTTTTATATAAACTGTTAGAACTCACTAAGAGTAGCTGACTTTGTATGTATGTTAGATTGTTTGCAGGTGACTTCACATGACTAGGTGTCTTGGATTGGGAGCGGCGCTACTCGGATTGGTGTGCATGCATTCGTAAGTTAAGGTTAAGAACGATATTGAGTTAAAATAGATAAAACTATTTTTGATTAAGAATTCCACTGATTGTTTGAAATAAAATAAATGTTTCATAAGAGAATACCCATTGATGAGACCCAACTGTAGGATGCCCAATTTCGGGGTCTTACAAGTTGGTATCAGAGCCGTGGTTTAAGAGTAAACCGATGTTTTGTTAAACACCTTAACTTAAACCGAAAATGGGAAGGGTAAACGAATGCCACCACGAGTAACCGCGAGCCAAGAGGTACGTATTTTGAGTTAAACATTCATTGTTGGAGCATCATTGGTGTAGTGTTACACTATATGAAGTTGTATAGTGTGATTATGTGGTTTAGTGATTCCATGAATAATTATGTAACGTAAGCTGGGTGTTATGTGATTGTTATACGTATAAGTACATGGTAGTTATTGCATTGTGTTTGTGTGGATTGCGTGGGATGCAATTGCATCCATTGTGTGGAAGGTATAAAGCTAGTGTGAGTATGATGAGGAACGTTTAGAACTCAAGTAGCGACGTAGATAACCGATCACATTTGATCACCGTGATTCGGCGGTCTATCGTTACTCTTATATTGTGAATTTGTTACCTATAATAATCACATAAATGTTCTATCTTGAGTAGGATTAGATGGCTAAGAAGAAGCATTCGAGATCGGGCAGACGTGAAGCTCTTGCTAGGAGGAATGCAAAAATACGACTCAAAATGACGGCGGCTGTAGATGGAACTGTTAGCGAGTTAGGAGTAGTGATGGCGCTTCCCGCGCCGAGTGTGACTAGACCTTCGGTTGGCGACATATCGTGTGGTGCTATGATTGGAAAGACCGGATGGAAAAGGAGGGCGGTGTCAGCAGTACATGATTTCCCAACAGGATGTGGACCTGCATGGTTGAGATATCGACCACTTGCGACAGCTAAGAGAGCTATGTTCCAGGATGACCCGGTGGATAACTCGGGTAGTGGCGAGGAGGAACCAGAGGACGACACGCCAGATGCACATGGTGTGGTTGGGTAGGGATTTTGCGAGCATTGTTTGCGATGCTTGATTCGTGGACGATTAGTTGTTGTGATAGTTGCCACGAGAGGGTTAGAGTGATTTGACGTTGTGATAGCATAGACGATTACGTTATGAGATTCTTATGTTAGTTTTCAATTATTTGATTGCGACATTGATTTTGAGCTCTACCACGTGATGATTTGAACATAATTAATAATAATTGTGTTTGTGATAGCGTACCATTGTGGTTGCAGAGATTAATTTGTGCAGTAATATGTGATTATGTGATTACATTTTGAATGACATGAGTTCGTATTAAATGTAATCTTTGTTGTGATGTCAGAGCATGGTGGATTAGATTGTATGAGTAGACATGTATAGACATAAATTTGAATTTGTCTATGTCTACAGTCTTAAGATAGTGTCTCTTATGTGCTAATGTTTAGGTGATGTTTGGAGTGCAATGGGGTGTATTGCACTTTGTGTGAATGTTCAGGACAGGGTCCTGTGGGAGGATATTATCATACATCTTTTGTATGTATGGGTGATTAGGACGTGAACCTATGTGGGGTAATAGTTTTACATTTTATGTATGTATGAATGTGTAGGATGATGTCTAATGTGAGACATTTGTGTTATAGCCCGTGTGATGATGTCATTGTCTAGTCTGAGTAGGGGCTTTCGAAGCCATTAGGTATGGCCCGGATAAGGTACAACTGTGTAGAATCTATATGAGTATGTGAGGACGTGTGGCATGAGTCACCGTCAAGACGAGTAGTGGTTAAGGGTCAGAAGTTTTATGTGTAATTACGAACAAAGGTAACCATGTCGTAAGTGTATGAATGTGCTCTCGCCTAGCAATTTAGATGTGTACAGTGTGTGAGTCAGAAATTTGGATTACTATATGCCTATATATATGTAGGACATAGTACGTTTTATGTTATGTTATGGTGTTAAATTTCCTTTCGATAAACGAATGGTCGAGAGTAGGACATGTAGTGTGTGCCCGGGTAGAGTACTTCTTTCTTGATGTTTTTCTCGACGCTTGAGGTATCGAGGAGGTGCGAGATGATTCGACGCTTTTCTGGATGAGGTGCCCTTATGAGATGCCTATACTTATATCTCAGAAATTCGAAGCACGAAGCCAATGCACGAGATTGTAGGAGGATAATGCAGAAAGCGTTTGCTTGTACGATTGACTTGCAGAACAAACATGGTGAAAGGAGGATGACAACACTGGAGACTTCAGTACAGAGTAACGACGTGATGTGATGGCCTATATGGAAGTAGTACATATGAAGGGATTGGTCGACGTGTGTTGACAGAGGTATGGTGACGTTCTTTCAGGGCGAGGCGATGGACAGCCGAGGCTTATGCTAAGACAAACTTCATGGTTGGATATGAATAAGGAAACACGGGTGGTAATCGCTGGTTAAGAATAGAGAGACGAAGAGGAAAGTGTAATGAAAGAGGGACAAGTGCGGGGATTTCACATAATTTCTTTGAAATGGATACCTACGCTGGTACACATATGGCTAAGTTAAGGGCAAGCTCCTGTGGAGCATCGAAGGAGAAAATGTTTGGGTTTCAGAATGGACATGATAGTGGTGTACAAACTTTTGGAGATCATCGAAAGACGGTGATCATAACACTAGTGATAAGTGGCGCATGCTTACCTATAAGACGCAATGAACGCAAGGTAATGAAGTAAAGAGATACTTTAGTATGGGAATTTTGTAGAGAACAGTGTAGCTTAGCACATGCTCTTGGAGATCATTTGAGAAGGAGAAATGTAATACCTTTATGAGTAAGGCCGCGATGCCTAAGCTTTTAGAAATCATCGTAGGATGATGATTAGGGTATGAGACGAGGAGGGTGACAAATAATCCTATTCTAAATAGCAAGAAGCCTTACATAGGGAGATGATCGTCGGAATGACAAGATCATCAAGGCTATACAAAGAATGACGGCAAGGGTGCCCGTGAGCAAATTAAGAAAAGGTGATATGTGAGTAAGTAATTGATGGTGTTGTGCCATAGGGGTAAGGGTTAGAAAGACAAGAGAGGAGGGAATATGTAGGTGGAAACCTACAAGCTCCAGAACTGAAAACGGGCAATGGAGAAGACTTCTTTGAACACCAAGGAAGGTGGTCGTGTTGAAAAGTAGAGTGACAGGAACGATGTATATGAAAGTGAATGACTGACACCAAAAGACTTTGGGTGCACGAGTAGGAACAGAAGGGTTAGTTGGGTTGGACTGTACCGACACAGGATTCGAGGATGAATCCTCTTTTAAAGGGATAGACTTGTAACATACCAGAAACTGACACGTTACTGGTTTAGGTTAACAGATAACCCGAATCCCTGGCAAATAAAATTGTTAACAAGGTTTTCACGTAAAGCTTGGTTTATCAAAGTTAAAGGACCCAGTTAGCCGTTATTGCAAAAGTTTGAGATCGAAACACATGAAATAAGAGAGGAGGGACCCGAATGTAATATGTGAAGGTTTATAAACCACGTTTTGGAAAACCCTAGGTTGCATATTGACCTAGGGGGAGAGTTCACGGGCGAGAGGACAAGAGTGGGAGGATCCGACGACGGGGGGGGGGGGTGACTTCCACGACTGCTACGGTGGTGTCATGCAGAGGAACTTTGTTACACATTAAGGTAAACCTTGTTCTCATCTATGTTCCTTTTCTTTTCATTTCCGGTTCTGCAAGGGGACCCGGTTAGGGTCTAATCTTTGTTTATGGTGATCGGAGAGGGAGACGAGGGAGGTGGTTGGGTGTCGGCCGGATGGGAGTGCATGGAAAGCCATGGTGACGGCTGTGGCGGTGTAACGAGGAAGCAGCGACAACCATCATTGTTGTGACAGGACGACAGGTCTAGGCAGTAGTCGACGGCAGTAGCAATGGTGACTAACGCAGCGACAAGGGCGGCTCGGTGCTAGTGCGATACAGTAATGGTGACCCGTTAGGGTTGGTTGCGGCTACAATTGAGCTTGGGAGGCCGACGCGGTGGTAAATTGGAACCGGCAGTAGGACTGTTGTGATGGCAATGGTGGTGGCGTACTATAGCAGCAAGGGGCGGAGGGCGATGTTGGTGTTAAGCCAACTAGGACATGGTGCACGGTGGGCTTGGCTAGGGCTTTGCTCGACGCGGAAAATGGTGGTGGTGCTCCACTGGGGGTGCCCGAGGAAGGAGTCAAGGACGACAATGGTGACTAGTGGCGTGGTGGTGCACGACGGGGCAACCGGGGTAACAGCGGTTAGGGTTTTTAGTTGCATGGTTTTTATGCAAACGAGAAAACCAACTCGTATATGCGTATGCTCGAGGGGTTAGGTTTTGCATGGTCATATACGTGCATTCATGAGACCCAGTTCATGTATTCAGATTTTTAAAATGGTCAAGGACGACCTGATTCATATAAACTTGTGTATCTAGGGTTTTACAGAGGAAGAAGGACGGGCTATTAAGACGAACATTGTGGTTTAATTATATTTACACATTATTTGACGTAATTTTAGAACGTGTCTGATAATTTGATCATATGTTTGACGTGTTCGAGATTTGAGCGAAAAGACGGTAGTAGAGAAAGACTCGGATCTCTGTAACCAGTGAGTTTCTAATCCCCGCTTTAATGATTTTACTGTTTTTGGGCTATCGTACATACTCGCGTTATTATTTTATCAGTCAAACGTATTATGAGTGGTGATTAAACTTGAAGTGTTTTACGAGATAAAAATGTATTAAACAACTAAGGGTTTATGTGATATCCTTAGGTTGCGTGAGCTAGGGGTTGGGGATGAATGGTGTATTGTCCTATGAGTCATTCGGGGTGAGTCGTGGAATGAGTTTAGATGTTTTATGAGTATATTTAGGGTGTGTTATCATGAGAATATGTGCGTGGTTCATGCTTAGATAATGAGTCATGGTATGTGTTAGTATACTGTTATGTGTTATATGTTTGATGTTGTATGTGTTTGTGTCGTTGTCATTGTGACACGTCGGGTGAGAATGTGAAGGACATGGTCTTTCAGGTAGTCACTAGAAGTGACAATGTCCAATGGGGACAGTGTTGAGCGTGGAGTATGATGAAAGCACTAACGAGGGTAACCCTGACGAGGGCGGTTGTGACGAGGTATTGTTTTTGTGCATTATAATTAAGTTAACTGCATGGAAGTATTTATTGATAATTATTGTGTTGTGATGTTATTGTTTTGACGTTAAGCAATGTATTGGTTGTGGTGTGGGAGCGAGGCCGTGTTTACGACCATAGTGTAGAAGCCCTTTTGTGAGAGTCATTGTTAGGGCTAGTCGAGTCTATGTTTAGAGTGTGGTTGATATAACCGGAACTCTATTTGATACGCATGGTAAACTACAAGTAAGCAGAATGGTAAGTTCGGTCCATGTCGGAGAATTTATGGGGTTATGGGTATGGGTTGAGTCTAGGGTTGGTGAACTCTTATGGGATATTGTAGATAACGAGGGTTATCATTATGTCAATAAACGACAAACTATTTTATAAAGGACAGTAATGTCCTGAGTTGAATTAAATATTGTCAGTGACGTGAATGTTTGTATTTAAAATAAACTGTTAGAACTCACTCATAGTAACTGACTTTGTATATACGTTATATTATTTGCAGGTGAGTTTACGTGACCATATATCTTGGCTTGGGAGTGGCGCTACTCGGATTGGTGTGCATGCATTCGTAAAGTAAGGTTAAGAACGATATTAAGTTAAAATAGATAAAACTTTTTTTAATTAAGACTTCCGCTGATTGTTTGAAATAAAATAAGTGTTTCATAAGAGAATACCTAGTGATGAGACCCAACTGTAGGATGCCCGGTTTCAGGGTTTTACACTAACCTAGTTTAATATATGCTATTATTACTTTATTTGTTTTATGTTTTTAATTAAAAAATGTATTTTGGTCTTTTCACAGTTACTTAACAGAAAATTTTCATCTCCGTCAATTTCAGGGACCGTCAGTGAAACAAAATGAAAGTTTCTTGGTAGCAAACCTTTAATTTCTCAAAATTAGAGACTATATCCGTAATTTGACCAAATCACAGGGGCTATCCGTGTAATTAACTCTTAAAAAATTAAGAATTCAGTATTTTGATTAATGTCTTAATGGGATATGAATATATGAGATTTTTAAATAGGTATTTGTTTTTGGTATTTTGGTTAATGCCTTAATAGGATATAAAGATATCGGATTTTTAAATTGGTAATTATTTATATTAAAATGAGTTTATTTATTCGTAGTCTAATGATTTTTATATAAATTAAACTACTAATAACTAACATACTAAAAAATATCTTTTTTTTAGTTCATTTTTTTTCTAACTTTTTCATTCAATAAATGAGGTCTAAAAATGTTTTATAGAATCCATGAGGTTTACTGTCAAAAAGATTAGGATCGATCAAAAATCCAATATTAGACGTTTCACATAAACGACAAAAAAGGGTTAGTGTCGGTTGACCCATAGGTCAACACCAAATGAACTTACGCTACATGTCATTCAATGTAAAAATTGTATTATGATTATATAATAATAATTATTATTAATATTAATGTTACTATTAATGTATTATCTTTTTAGCATAATCTAAACTGTACGACCAAATAGTTGCATTTCATGTTTCTAGTATACTAATAATACAAAACTCATTACACCGCACAAATCATATTACAAGCCAAAACCTCTTCTCTCTCTCTCACCTTTTTTCTTTTTTTTTCTTCGGAAAACTACGTAATGCATAATGCAAATTGCAAGTTGCAAGTTGCAAATTGAACAAGGACCTTTTCAAAGAAAATATAACAATTAATAAATGACAAGTAACGTGACAAGTAGCGGGGTCTTGTCACGGACCACGTGAAAGAAACTACAATAAATGACAACTAACCATTTGAAAGAAACTATAATAAAAGACAACTACCATAACAAGTAGGTGTGTCTTGGTTATGTATGCACACATTAATTATATATATATATATATATATATATATATATATATTTATGTTTCGATAAAAATCCTAAAACATGATAAAAACTTTAAAAAATGATATTAAACGAACTCCGATTGAGCTAATTACAGCGGCGTTGGAGCAGTATCATCGAACTCTACCGTATTAGCTTTTAGGGTTTAGATTTTAGTGTTGAATTTTATGGTTTTAGCATTAGGGATTTGCTTTTAAGGTTTATATTTTAGGGTTTAGGCTTTTTTAGGGGGTGGGGTGGGGGGGTTTAGGGTTTTAGGGGTGGGTGGGGGTGGGTTTAGGTTTTTACGGGGTGGGGTGGGGGGTTTAGGTGTTTGGGGGTGAGGGTGGGGGTTTTATGCTCTTTTTCTATTCCCTGCCATGCGCCCTGCATATGATTCTATGGCGGTCCAGGGGAGTTCCCTGCAGCCTATATATAAAGCTATATGGTTTCAATGGCAGTTGCCTTCGGTGCATTTTCAGTAAAAAGAATAGAAAAAGAACTAGCCAGCTTATCTAATCTCCCAGACTTGATCTAGCCAGTTCATGGGGTTGTAGTTCCACCCATCCTAACTAAGATCTCCAATTGCTAATGACATACTTGGGGTTAGGGTTTTAGAAGGAGTGGAAAAGAAGCAGACATCTTTTCTTAATGTTGATCAGCTTAGACTTTGGTGGGATGCTCTAATTCATGTATGGAACTTGAATGAATACATTTGTGAGCGTTGTGGTTCAATTCTTAGGGTGAAGAAGAATGGGAATGAATGGGAAGACTAGAGTAGTCTCTTCATTAGCCGGAAGGAATTAGTCTCCACTAGCCTCATTCGAAGAACGAACAAGAAAAGGCTTACTGTTTAGGTAGGATAGATCGATGTGGTCCAATGACTAAAGCTCTGCCAACTTCATGTGGAACACAGGCCAAATGAATAAGAGCAAAGTCCTTTCCTGTCACTCCTACCTCTTAGTCAATTCAAGACTTATAGTACCCTTACTGGAGCTCTGCGGTTGATCCGTTGGGTAGGAATGAGAGTCATTAATGGCTTTCGAGATGAGGCAGCTAGCCACTCTTCCTGGGTAATGCGCCCAAGAAACTGTGCATGTGTCACTGTTTCGGTCATTGGGAACGATCATGGTGTAGCCTGTGCAGAAGATGAGTGAGATGTATCCCGACAAGGTGAAAGCCATTCAGCCCACGTTTGACTGCTGCTGTTAGAACACCACCATATTCGTCCTTTTGGGCTTAATGCTCTCAATGGTGAATTGATCATTCGATATCCTTCCTCTTATGAGAGGACGGAATGGAAGAAAAGTAATGAAACCTGCTGAATAACCTCCTTTTACTTTCTCAATCAAAATTTGACCGTTCTATTCGTTCGCCAAATCTTGTTCAGATCCATCCTAGCTCGGTTTTGTGTGAATCTTCATGGAAGAAGAAGAAGCGGTTCACCAGCTACTACATCTGTGGATCCCATCAAATCCTAAAAAAAAAGAGGGATCATCTCGCCTTCGTGCGATGTAGGTACATTAAAGAAAGTCTAAGTAGGGTCCTACTATAGTAGTACAGTTGTAGTCCTTGAGAACTACATCTTCTAATATCCCAAGTGAATGAATAAGGGAAGTCTGAGTTATAGTAGGATCACCCAATTCAAGACTTATAGTAGGACTTTCTATAATAAGACTTTCTCTATTTGCCGCTAAAAGCATTCTGTCTAATCTTCGGGATTCCTACTGAATATTGAACTATGGCTTAAAGTCCAAATGAACCCAAGCCCTAGAAGTGAATAAGGAATGATTGAACTTCTGCTTTTGCAATGAGACGCTAAAGTCCTTTTTTCAAGGAAATCCCAATGCTTCTCTAATTCAGTAGTTCAATCTTACTTTCTTACCTCGGATCCCGCTCTTATGAGCCGAAGAGAAGTGCATGAAATGGTGGAGCTACCATTAGTTGCGTAGACTTAAGATTCACTTTGCTTTCACGATTTGACCTTGACATTCCACCAATGAATTCATCTTCTGCTTTGCACTGACCCCATTCCTAAAGTTCGTGGTTTTCGATCATAAACTATCTCTCCCTCTCTTCGAGTAAGGATTTGATGGTTTCTTACTTATTCCTAAACCTCTTCCCGCTCTTTGTCGCTTAGCTTTCGCTGTCCAATCGGTCCTTGCTTCTTACCTAATTCCTATTACTTCAAAGCTGGCTAGCTTCGACGTTCCATCGAGTTAGCTAGTTAATATTCGAATCTCCCCGGAACACTCAAATCATTCTGCTTTCTTTCACCTCGTCTTCCTTTCTTAGGCCGATTTCCAAGATTCATTTAAGAAACTTCCTGCTTGAAACTCTAAAAGTTCAGGCGATTTGCAAACAAAAACCTAAAGTAAATAGTAAGCTGAGACGACACGGTTTTAGGTCTTTCCTTATGAGAAAAAGAAGGGAGTTAAATGCCTCATAGTCCATTAGTGGGTAGGGTGGTAAACTTAGAGGCCGCCGGCCTCCTCTTCAGACGTGTCCTCAACAACCTGGCGGTTCTTCGGTCTCCGCTTTTAGGGGCGGGAGTGCTTGGTCGCTAGGCTTTCCTTTTCCTCAACTAATTCGGTTGTGTCAGTCGGTCTAACATTTTTTTATGGGTTGGCTTGGCTTGACAACGATGGATTGAAGGTAAGATAGATTTGAGTTCAATTGGCACAGGACCTTCGATCTACCATAGGGTAGAAGACTACCAAATTCATTCTGTTGAAGCGTAACATTTCATTTCCTGTCGCATTTCTTTGGTTTGGAAGTTCCAGAATGTTGTCTGTGGATTTCTAGCCCCCTATATTATATGCCAAAAGATTGATTCAAGTTCCGTGCTGCTCACAACTCCTCGAGGCCAAGGACGGGGTCAAACCGTCATTCCAGGATTTGCAATCCGATACATTTCCGTTATGTTACCTAGCCAAACCCGCCACCTCATGTGCCAAAGTAAAACAAATGCCTAGCAGTGGAAAGCAGAGGCCCTCGCTCGAAGAGAAAACATAATGAAAAAGCACAGCCGGCGGACCACGAGAGGTCATTTTTTACGTACGGAATAGCCTATAGGGAATCGAATACTCGACTTAGACACAGGGGATAGCTGGACGAGGGGACTTAAAATTGAAATTCTGTTAAGGAAATGGCCAGACCATATGCCAATGGCGGCACATAAGCTCGCTCGCTCACACCTTTATTCGATTCGAAGTACCTTCCACGATTGGACCACTTTTTAGGAATTGAATCCTTTTCAGACAAGTAGACCGGACAGCTAGGACGGAATTGACCACATCGAAAGCAGACCAAGAGCATTTCCCTAAAAACGGGGTTTCCCTATTAGACTTCCCCTTAAGAAGGAAGAAGCAATCTGATGCCTCTCTTTCTCCTTAGCCTAGAGTGGAGGTTCCATATGAGAAAAAGCAGATTGGGAGTTATGCCAAAAATACCAGGTTTTCTCAAACTTTGGAGATTGAGATGTCCGTCCAGTGGTCCGGTAAGAGGGTTTAGCATCATTCCCGTAGCGTCGGGTATCGATTGTGGAGAACCATCCGCGAGGCTTTTTCCTTATGATTAGCTTGGATGATATGCTTTTGTAGTGATTGAATGCTTTCTGGGTCTATCGGCATTAGCCTAGAATCGTATCAGGAGGGGCCATTGCCATTTCCTCTAGTCTTTCTACCTTCTCTCCCGCATAAAGTACTTCTTTTTATCTTACGTCTACTTCGGTCTGTGCTTTGAAGTCTTCGCCTAATTCTTTTGAATCCCCGCCCGCTTTTTCTCCACTAACTAATTACGTTACGACCATTGAACAAACTTGGTTGACGAACATAGTTTATGCGCCACTAATGTAGCGGCTTGTCGACCATTTGACAAACTCACATCATCCATTTCAAATGGGATTTGTACTGTGGGCAGACGAGCAATCCAACCTGTAGGATTTCCTTTTCCTCTTCCCATGACTTCTGTAGGTTTCCTGGTAATAGGGAGATCTGCGAGAACTCTTACCCATATCTTACCATTTATTCGAAATTGTCTGCTCATGGTACGATGGAATTGCCCAATTCTAGCTCGACGCGTTGCTTCAATGGCTCGATATGAAAGACGACATGCTCTACAACTTTTAGTGACATATCTTCCAAAACCAAGTCATGTACCGTCCAGTTTGCAACCCCTACTACATCTGCCTTTACGATATTTACTAGATTTTGTATGTTTCAGATATAGCACGTCCCCTTTCTTTTTTACTATATGAAATCCACACGTTGACATTTGAGATTCCGTAACGAGTAGATACTTCCTAGGGCTTTTTCAGGAATCGATTCTTTGATTGAATAGCAGAAGTGCTACTTAGTAGTAGAAACTCGGAGAGACGGAGATGGGACTATTTCAGACCTGCTAACTCCTCGGATGAGAAGTGGGTCCCTTGTTTTTGGTATGAAGAGTTTCCGCCTTTGTTGCCCCTAGGTAGAGTGAGTCTACTTAGTGAACTGGCAGGACGCGAAGACAATTGATCAATACGAATCTCGAGAGTGGATGGTTGATCGCCGCCTCCTTGTCCCGGAGGCTCTCCGGCCGGGGAGGGACTTGCTATCGTAAACTTTTTCCTCGGTGTATGTGAGGGTGATGAACTCCTTTTTGTTCGGTCATAGGTTGGTCCAAAGAACGAGAGTCGACTTCCTTAAGTCCGTTGTTCCTCAGTAGGTCAGTGGTAGAGCGGTCGGCTGTTAACTGACTTATCGTAGGTTCAAATCCTACTTGGGGAGAATTTAGATTTCTTGCTTTTCTGACCTAGTGCCCCCTGTCCTTCTCCTTAGTTTCTAAACTAGAAGAATCGCAGGACATCAAAAGTGGGAAGTTTCTTGCTTGTTTTTCTTCCTCACTCTCGAATAGGTGAACTTGGTTCGTTCAATTCTTAGGGAGAAGAAGGATGGGAATGAATGGGAAGACTGGAGTAGTCTCTTCATTAAACGGAAGGAATTAGTCTCCACTAGCCTCATTCGAAGAACGAACAAGAAAAGGCTTACTGTTTAGGTAGGATAGATCGATGTGGTCCAATGGCTAAAGCTCTGCCAGCTTCTTGTAGACTTACTTCTACAAGATTGAAGTCACTTTCAAGCTACCAAATCCTCGTCTTAGAGCTAGAGCTATGGAGTGTGAAAGACAAAGTATAGTTGTAAGTTGGAGTTCCTCTGAGCACACAAGAAAGAGTGTCGCTCGGGCTTTCGGTTTCATTAGCATCATGCGGCAGGTAGTACTTCCGTCGCCTCCGATACCAGGCCATAAAGTGTTGGAGGGGAGGCATGGGATCCCGGGGAGAGTATAAGTGTTTGCTAGCGGCCCTAATCAATGCCCAATGGCAGAAGCACTGTGCGAGAAAACCATACATTATTCCATTCCGGCCTAGATTACTGCTCTACGATGCTACTAGTCCTTTCATCTTATAGTGATGAGAGTTCAGTCATTCGAAGCTCCGTCCGCTCCTGATCCCGATGCCGCTTTGGACTTTAGTTCCCAGGTTGTTTCGAAAGTCCATCCCACTGCTAGCCCAAACCAGTAGTCTTTAGTACTCTAAATAAAGACAAAAATAATTCTGATTTGCTTGTTCCTGAAAATTTTTTATCGTCTAGACGTCGTAGAGAATTGAGAATTCTAATTTCTTTCAATTTAAAGAATCAAAATAATGTGCAATATAGAGTTTCAAATAAGAAGTGGTTTTTCGCTAAGAAACCTAAGAAATGACAAAAACCTTAATAAACGATATCAAACGAACTCCGATTAAGCTAGGTCCAGCAGCGTTGGAACCGTCTCGTCGAACTTTACCATCTTAGCTTTTAGGGTTTAGATTTTATCGTTGAATTTTATGGTTTTAGCCTTAGGGTTTAGGTTTTAGGGTTTAGGTTTTTAGGGGTGGGGGTTTAGGTTTTTGGTGGTGGGTGGGGTTTAGGTTTTTAGGGGGGGTAGGGTGGGGGTTTAGGATTTTGGGGGTGGGGATGGTGGTTTTAGGCTTTTCGGGGTAGGGTTGGAGGGGGGTTTAGGTTTTTGGGGGTGTGGGTGGAGGGGGGTTTAGGTTTTTGGGGGCGGTTTAGGGTTCGATGAAACGGTTGCAACGCCGCTGCAATGAGCTCAATCGGAGTTCGTTTGACCCAATTCTAAACATTTCTTAGTGAAAAACCACTTTTTAGTGGAACCTTTCTCTATATATATGTATATAAGGGGAGGGTTTAAAGAGAAAACCACATAGTTAGGTGAAAACCGAGAAAACCACTAAAAACCAATTTTAACCAATCATATAATAATATATTTTTAATTTTTTTATTTATAAGAGTATCAATGTAATATTACACATTTTTACTAAAAATCTATTGAGTATTGGCTTACGTATACGTAATGTGTTACGTATACGTAAACAAATTACAAAAAAATTATGGTTACGTATACGTAAAACACAATACGTAAAATGATTTTTTGGTGAATTCTGTAATATTATATTAATACACTTAGAAATAAAATAAAAAAATATATATAAATTATTTGATTGGCTTTTAGTGGTTTTCTCGGTTTGCTCCTAACTTTGTGGTTTTCTCTTGATCCCTCCCCTATATATATATATATATACATACATACATACATACATATATAGGGTTGAGTTCATGAGAAAACTTATTTTCATTAGAAAACAAAAACACTCCTTATTAAAGGTACTGTATATGTGTAGTACACCAAAAAACCTAACACATCCCCAAAAACCTAAACCCCCCACCCACCCCCACTCACAAACTCGAAAAAATAGTGGGGTTAGGTTTTTAGGGGTAGGATAGGTTTTTGTGTGTACTACATATATACAGTAACTTTAGTGAGAAGTTTTTTGATTTTCTCATGAAAATGAGTTTTATCATAAACTCAACCCTATATATATATAAAATAAGAAATAGTTTTCAATAAGAAATCTAAGAAATGACAAAAATATTAAAAAAGGGTATCAAACGAACGGCGTTGGAACTGTCTCGTCGAACTCTACCATCTTAGCTTTTAGGGTTTAGCTTTTAAGGTTTAGATTTTAGGGTTTTAGCCTTAAGGTTTAGCTTTTAGAGTTTAGATTTTATGGTTTAGGTTTTTTTTTGAGGTGAGGGTGGGGAGCTTAGGTTTTTGGGGGTGGGTTTAGGTTTTTAGGGGTGGGGTGGGGGGTTTAGGTTTTTGGGGGGGTAGGGGTGGGGGGTTTAGGCTTTTCGGGGTGGGGTTGGAAGGGGGGTTTAGGTTTTTGGGGCTGCGGGTGGAGGGGGGTTTATGTTTTTGGATCCGGGTTAGGGTTTGATAAAACGGTTCCAACGCCGCTGGAATGAATCGGAGTTTGTTTGATCCACTTTTTAGGATTTTTTTAGCAAAAACCACTTTTTAGTGGAACCGTACCCTATATATATACACATATATATATATATAATAAATAAAGGTTTTTCATGGCACGTGTCGTCTCTATATTCATTCTCATCTTTTCTTTTCCACCTCTCTCTCTTATTAAATACGCATTCATCTTTTAATAATAATATATTTTAAAGAAAATAGTAATTATACTAATAAAACACATTTATTTTAAATTATCATTTATTATAAGAAACTTTAAAATTTAATTACGCAACCTTTATTTTCAATCTAATAGTAAATAAAAGTTAAATTACATTAAATAGTAATTAATTTATTTTTGAAACCCATTTATAAATTGATTTTTACATATTTTGAGTTTTGTTTTTATATTCTTGGTATATGTAATACATTTTTACACCTGTAAAATATATAAATAGAGATTTAAGAATTATTATTTATTGATATTTTTCACCCGTGTGTATTACACGGGTTCTAAACTAGTATATATATATATATATATATATATATATATATATGGTTAGGTTCAAATAAAAAGGGTTTTTAAAATAAAAAAGGTAAGAAAGATTTAGAGCCATTATATCAAATTGTAGAAATAATTTAATGGTTGATATCAAATTGTATGGGAAAAAGTTGTTGAAATGGTATTTTAGTTATGGCCATTTTTGTTTACTTTTTATCAAGTTGGAACCTTCTCATCGAACCCTAACCCGGACCCTAAAACCTAAACCCCCCTCCACCCGCACCCCTAAAAACCTAAACCCCCCCTCCAACCCTACCCCGAAAAGCCTAAAACCACCACCCCCACCCCCCAAAAACCTAAACCCCCCCCCCACCCCCCCCCAAAAAAAAAAACCTAAACCCACTCCAAAAACCTAAACCCCCCACCCCCACCTAAAAAAAAAACCTAAACCCTAAAATCTAAACCGTAAGGCTAAACCATAAGGCTAAAACCCTAAAATTCAAACGTAAAATCTAAACTTTAAAAGCTAAACCCTAAAAGCTAAGATGGTAGAGTTCGCGAGACGGCTCCAACGCCGCTGAAATTAGCTTAATCGGAGTTCGTTTGATGTCGTTTCTCAAGATTTTTATCATTTATTAGATTTTTTAGCCAAAAACTAATTATTATTTGATTCTCCCCTATATATATATATATATATATATATATATATATATATATATATATATATATAGGGGCATGTTCTTTTGAGAACCAATCATATGTTGAGAACCGTGAGAACCACACAAAAAGTGTACATATCGCTTTAGTGAAAAAAGTAAAATTCAACAACAATGTTTTATTTATCTATTCCCACTCTTAGTTTGAGTTTATCTCCTCTCTCCTGAATTTTTTTTAAGAAAAGTATAAAAATATGCATATATGCATTCATTTGTGTATATAGTGTGAGTGCATATATGCATTTAAAAAAACGATTATAAATTCGAGGTCTTTTAAAACCAAACCTTAAACATATTGAAATGTACATGAATTCTAGTTAATTTATGTTATAAATAGAGCAAGAGTTACTGCGGTTCTCACGGTTTTTAACATATTGTTGGTTCTCAAAAGAACATACCCCTATATATATATATATATCCTAAGCTAACCCATTCTTATTGTAAAAACTCTATAACTCATTATCGCCCACATACTTTTAAATCTAAGATAAAAGGAGTGGACCATAATTTTCTATAATTTTTTATTTATATTCAAAAAGAATTTGTGGCCTACATTTTTTAAAAGAGTAAAAAGGTAATAATACAATTATTTTTCTTTTTTAATTAAATCTTGATTATAACAACATTTTTTACAGAATATTTCTACAATTTTTCATTTTTTTACAAGAACATGATTTTCCACATATGTAATAATAAAAAACATAAACAAAATAATGATTTTATCATCGGAACATTAAAAATTAAAGAACAATTGAAGAACAGACCATTTACACATGTGTAAAGTCAATGAAAACTGACTTTACACATTTATAAATAACCCTAAAAACATGTTATATCTAATATAAACCGTTAAAACAGTTTACATGGATAAAAACTAGAAAAAAACCCTATGTAAATTCAGTTTATAACATAAACACAAGAACAATTGAAGATCAACATTTTTAAAACATGTGTAAAACCCATATACAAAAATCAGCAAAAATCGACATCTAAATACCTAAACATCTTTACAAATGAAAAAAAAACATACACACAAATAAGAAAAAAAAAATTACATCCAATTACACAAATATCTTTACAAAATCACCAAAAAAATTACGTATAATTACAATGTATAAAATCAAATACACATGGATAAAAAGTTTTTTACACATGTGTAAAATGAAAATACATATGTGTCAAAATCAAAATCTATTGTAAATAAAACTAAAAAACCAATATCAAACCCTTACTTGTGTATCAAACCCTATAGATCTTCAACCCAGATCTGCTTGTCGTATTTCGATCCTCGTGTGCTTATTAATTCTCTAAAACCTTACAGCCACTATCTAATATGCTTCATGCTTCTAAATCCAATAAATAATAGTTAACTAAATACAGGGCTTGAACATGGATAAAAAATAAATGAGGGGATTCAAGAATATAATATCAAAATTGTTGTTTATATGCGGAATATTTCATAAAGTAAATTTCCACATACACTAATACACAACAAATTTCTAAATCCAAATTCAGATTTTTAGACGGTTTACCATAACAAATTCAAGAACATGAATGTGTAAATTCAGTTTACAACATAAAAACATAATAACGATTGAAGAACAACCTTTTTAAACATGTGTAAAATTCATATACACAAATCAACAAAAAATTATACATCCAAATACTCCAATAATTTTTCAAATACACTTTGTAAAATATCTTAACAAATAATTACATTGTGTAAAATCAAAATACACATGGGTAAAAACTTTGTTACACATGTGTCAATTCAGTTTACACATGTATAAATACAGTTTACAGATGTGTAAAAGAATCAAAATACACGTTTGGAAATTCCATTTTTAATACATGCTCTAGAATACCAAACTTGCAATATTCAAGAATATAAATATCAAAATTGTGGTTCATATGCGGAATATTTCATAAAGTAAATTTCCACATACACTAATACACAACAAATTTCTAAATCCAAATTCAGATTTTTAGACGGTTTACCATAACAAATTCAAGAACATGAATGTGTAAATTCAGTTTATAACATAAAAACATAATAACGATTGAAGAACAACCTTTTTAAACATGTGTAAAATTCATATACACAAATCAACAAAAAATTATACATCCAAATACTCCAATAATTTTACAAATACACTTTGTAAAATATCTTAACAAATAATTATATTGTGTAAAATCAAAATACACATGGGTAAAAACTTTGTTACACATGTGTCAATTCAGTTTACACATGTATAAATACAGTTTACAGATGTGTAAAAGAATCAAAATACACGTTTGGAAATTCCATTTTTAATACATGCTCTAGAATAACAAACTTGCAATAATTGTTAGCCCGAAGTAACTATAACTATAATCTAGAGAACATAATTTTTTTTTGCAGTGGGATTAAATTTCAAGAAACATACACATAAATCCTCTAAACCACATATAGATGATTAAAAGTTATTGAAGAAGGGGCTGCCTTCATGATTAGTGGTCTCAAAATAGTAAGAGCATGCTGACAGAACTTTATCACTTACAATAGCAAACATCATAAAATATATATTGCCTACTCGAATAAAATTCAGGTGTCAAACTGGTATTGAATAAAAAAAATAGTTAGCAACTAGTTTAATTTACAACAAATAAACATTACTTTAAAGTAAAAAAAACTCACGTAACCATTGGTGGTTCAAAGTCCTTGATCACATTGGGCTTGAAATTAATCTCCCTGTTTATAAAAAAAATACATAAAATAAACATTGATGCATAAAAAAATATCTATTCAAATTGATGAAAAGGCATTTTAGTATCATTGGGCTTGAAATTATAGACATTGAGTCTCATCTATACAGACATATATCCATTTAGTATTTGTGAATTTAAAAACAAAAAATACTAAAAAAATTACACACAACCATGTGAGTAGCATCCAAGACATCGAGTGTCATCTATACAGACATATATCCATCTAGGAATTGTGAATTTAAAAACAAAGAGTGTAGGTCCTGACGATAGGGTCCCTATGCTAGAATGATTCTAACCATGAAACAACCAATAAATCAGCTATAGAGAAGCTGATTGTTGATGATAAAGATAAACACAAGATGAAGAGCAAGACAAACAATAACATAAACCACACGATTCTATTACTTCCACTGTGAAACGATTACAAATAAGCTCCTGGAATACTGATGTCGCGCAGACGATCTATATAAAAACTAACAAAACCTAACCTAGACTCCTAAGTAATAAGATAGAAAACCTATGAACTAGACCGCACTGACAGGAAAGTATACCTATCGATTGTAGCACAACTTAACGGTAAACTGAGTTATCGAACCTTAGAGACACTACTATAGCTAAACTACACTATAACTCGGACTAAAGATGATTTGGTTGGGGAGTTTACTATACTAATGATTAGACTACTAATGCAGAAAACAAGGTCGACTCTAGCTATCAAGGTCAAGCACTAAGGAAATATTATAAATGGGAAGAATACCACCTAGGTCGGAATCCTACTCGCAAAGCTCAACTTCTACCGGTTATGGAAACTATGATGGATCTGGGTTTCTAAGAATAACTGCTTTAGAAAGCCTAATGGATCCCTAATCACTCTCAGGGTGTCAGCAACTAAGGAACCTAAAGTCTACTAAACTCACCAGATGGTGGATTACCTTTCGGTCTCTCCAACAATGACAATATACCCAAAAGACAGATCACCTTTCAGTCTCACTGTTCAAATTACATTTGAAGAATGCACGGGGTAATCTCAAGATAACAACTATGATTCAGAATAGCAACAATCACTAGACACCTAAACCAACTTCCTCTCAAACAGTTGGCACTCGGTTTCCTAACGACGAAGACTAACCGACTCTCACTCGCTTCTCGGGTATTGAGACAGGATACACATTCAGATCTAACCTATACTCAATCACAATTCCTATGGCTACTATGTATAGCAAACCATACAAACAACCACAAAACTAAATCTATGATCTAGATATGCTAATCAAACTGGAAGACATCCACAATTAACATACGGAATTAAAATCAAACACATAAATTCATCATAATTATTAACTCAAGATTCGTTATAAAATCATCAAACCAACATTAGTTCCAAAAACCGACAAAAGTCGCAAACTTTAACAAGTAATCATCATGTGACCTAGGCAGTACCAATGTTTTAGCCTAGAATCATACTTAAGTTCAACAAAATATAAGAACAAGCATAAACCATGGTTTCAAACAAAGAAATCAAATACAAAAATCGAATCTTGAACACCGAACAAGTTAAACTACGAACCCGGGATCCAAAGACTCAAGCTTTTCTCCTCAATTGGCATCCTATGCTCCAAAATTGCCTCTGGACTCTTCTCAGATAGCTAAACAATCCCTCCCTCTAGTTGTGGCATTACAATTCTATTACAAGTCGAATTAGGGTTTTTCACGGAATACGGGTCTCTCGCGTACCGCGAGAGACTGGACATATTTCCTCACGTAGCGCGAGGGATAATTTAGTCGCGACCCTTTTTTGGGAATCCTCACGTACCGCGAGCTCTTCTGTGACTCCCTTCGCGTACCACGAAGAACCAAAATTCACCATTTTTCACTTTAAACTCTCGGCTTTCTTCTCTTGCTCGGTTTCTTCATGATATTAACTTGTATCTCACACATAGACTCAAATGCAACTAAAAACGAGTAAAAACGAATACGAAACTATCTAAAAACACATGAAAAACAATGGAATAAAGATGTGTGCTTTACATCAAATACAAAGAAAACAACTACGACCTCCTACCGGCTCTCTATTTGACTATAGAAACAATGCCTGATACAAGAGCTAAATAACTAGGTTTTTGGTTGTCTATTTGTAGGAAACATAGAGAGAGTCGCCATGAAGATTATCGACTATCAACAGTTGGCCGTCAACCGACTTAGCGACTCTCAAGAGTCGCTAGCGACTCTTAACCAAAAACCTAGAATGCGAAAGTTACATCTAAGCCCCTATAGATATCAGGAATGCATCGGTGTCTCAAGTTCCAACAATTTCCCCCGAAACCGTTGCACTCGTGATTCTTTAATGCTTCGTGGGCCTCTCCTCCTCAGAACTTTTGAGATTCACTTTCTCCTTCTTCATCCTTAGATTCATCTTCTTCTTCAAAACTTGCAACTTCAAAGATATTATTGAAGGTCAATGGCACCTCATTGTTTCTTGCTCTTGAGCGATTCAGTTCCTTCAAAATATTCTCAGCCCCCTTCCTGATCATTGCTAGTACCTTGGAAACACTCCTCATGTTCTTCCTGTGTATCGCATTCTACCTGTTCTGCTTGTTCCAACGAATCTTCATTCCTAAAATCTCTTTTCTCTGCTTCTCGTGGGATTTTCTCAGCGCTTGGTATTCAAACTGAAGATCCTCTAGGTCTGTTGGTTTCTTTTAAGAAGGGGGAGGATTATCTTTCCTTGATTTCACCTAGCCAATTCTGACAACAAGGTTTAATTTTTTTGCATCAACTGGAGGATGGATAGCTTGTTTATTTGTCGGAGAGGGGTGTGTTCCTAAAGTTCCTTCTATTTGCATAGGCGGAGGATGCCTTAATTGTAACATCCTAAATTCTAAGGAAAATAAAAGTCTAGGGGCCCAAGTGTAAATACCCCAAAGATGGAGGACTGAAAAAAAAGAAGAAAATTTAAAAATCAGACCGGTAGCGGACCACTACCGGCTTCTTAACGGTCCGCTACGTGTGGACAACACAATCATGCAGAAAATGACACGTGGCAGTGACGTGGGGATGACTCAGCCCTATGGTGGACCGCCACCAGGCGGGTAACGGTCCGCCAGCCACAATTTGGCCCGGACAACAAGAGAACGACACGTGTATGATGACTCACTGAATAGGATTGGGTAACGGACCGCTACCAAAGGCGTGACGGTCCGCCACGTGCGGAGTACGCCAAACAGCTGGCAGTGGGCGGTAGCGGACCGCTACCACCCAACTTAAGGGTTCCTTACGGGTGGCAGTTTCACCCTATAAATAGAAGGCATTGCCGTTCAAAATGAAAATAACAACAACTTCACCATACACACACGCAAATCGAGGCAAGGATAGCACGACGGTTACAAGCATGGTGGTTACGAGTACGGTACTCTACGAGTGCGGTTCGAGTTCGAAGAAACATTTAAAGCAAGGAACGAACTTAGGAACTACCTGAGAATAAAGTAAGAACACTGGACCCATACCCTAGACATGATTATGTGACGTACGTGCTTAAACGATATGAGTTATGTGATATGTGATATGACGAGGGTACGGGGTAATGACGGATTAGTCCAAACACTAAACATGAATAATGTAGTTATCATGACGTATCCAAGGGGTGGTGGATACGCCACTGGTACTTCCTATATATAAACCTCTTGGTACTTCGTGGTAAAACCATTATGAATGTTTAGGGGTATAGACTAATAGATAATAATTTAATACAGTGAACGTAAGGGAGAACATCCAACTGGTATGTAGTTATCTGACAAACGGAATGTTCTGTCTAAGGAAAGAGTGGTGTATAAATCTCTCCTAGACCCGTTACTCTTTCCTGGGAACATCTCTGTTGGAGGTACTGCTCTAAAAGGAAAATCACCCCATTTTACAATATATGACCAGTATGAATATATGATGGAAGTATACCATGTATAATGAATGAGAATACATGATGAATATGAATATGTGAAATGCATGATGAATACGTGAATGCATGATGATATGTGAAAATATGAATGAGTATGATTGAACGAGTCTAAACCCTAAAATGGAATAACAGAGTACCCACGAAGTGTTAAAGGGGTGGTGGATACGCCGCTGGTACTTCCTATATATAAACCCTTTTAATGCATCGTGGAGAAACCGTTACAAAGTTTTAAGGTGAGGACTGGTTAGGAAATAAATCAAGCATATACATGAAATGAAAACAAATGTTTGATACATTTGGGAGGCTGTGAGTCTAAGATACTCAAGGTCCCAAATGAAATGAGATACCCGGCATGTAAGGTGGATCTCAATAAATAAATAAGAAAGTAAAGGAATGAATGAGAAACTCCAAGCCTACGAGGCTGAGGAGGAAAAGATTCCAAGCCTACGGGGCTAAGGAATGAATGTGTCTTCGTGACAAATGCAAGGGGTCTATACTGACGAGTATAAAAACCTTGCCAATACTCGGACCGGAGGTACGGCCTAAGATGGTTGCGAGGGGGTTAGCACACCCATAAAATATACGAATGATGTGACCGGAGGTACGTCTGGAGATGGTCATGGGGGCGCCGAGAGCCTGAGAAACTTGAACAATAATAAGAACCTAAAGGGTTCATAATAAAATGAACGGTGAAGTGTACTAATTTAGCATAAGCTAAATCAAAAACGTTTTATAAACACTGCAGGAGAGAAGCATGTGTAATAGAGCTTCCTGAGGACGGGGCGATCGGATTTGAATAATCCGTATGTAGTATGATGTAAATGTATCATCTCATGTAAAACAATATTATAATGAAAAATATACCTTAGCCATTTTATGGAAAGGTTTTATGAAACTTAGACCGTTTTCCGCAATATAATACTCTGATAAATTAAGAGATAAGTATGGTGTATCAAGTTGGTATCAGAGCACGGTTTGAGGGATTTAAGTATCAAAAGGGGGTACTCAAACTCAAACAATAACTGCTCGTGATATAAATAGGGATTCAATCCGAGATCGTCCAAGGAAGCATGTATGTTTAAAATTCTAGTGCTTAAACTGAAATGTATGAGTATACGTGGGCAGAAATTTGTATGAGATAAGCTTTATGTGATAGTTGGGAGTATCATGATACATAACATATATTGCCTTATTCCTGGCCTGTATGGGAGCTAATGTATGGGACCATCATGATATCGCAAACATCATATGATAACTTATGTCAGCAGATAGTAAGCCGGGAATGCGTTTATGCATGATTAAAATGCATGAATGAATATGCATATGTGTAAAATGCATAGATGGGGCCTTATGTGTAACCCTAGAATACTGGAATATGGTTAAACTAATAAAAGGCCTGTAGTATAAAAACCCTAGACTATGATTAGGGTAAACAAATGAGAGATTAAACGACATCATGTTTCTGCAAATGGCTGAACATCAAAATGACAGTACGTAACGAGGGAAGCCACAGGAGAGCTGAATCTCCACATCATGATGAAAACGAAGTTGAGCAAGTCCCGGAGAATATCCGGAAACAAATTGTAATAGAAGTAGGAATTGATGCAAACTTCCCGATCTTACAAGCAGATCTACAGAATTCATTAGAAAGCTGGTTTGAAAACCAATAAAGAAGTTATTCATAATGGAGAAGGAGGAAATCCAAAAGTTGATATGAAAATAACTCGTTGTACTTATAAGGATTTCATGACCTGTAAACCGATGGAGTTTAAGGGAGCTGTTAATCCCTTAGAAAGTCAGAGGTGGATCGCCTCAATAGAAAGAGCATTCGATACATGCCACTGTGAAAAAAGAAGATGAAGTCACCTTCACCGCCAATCCACTAAAAGAGCGAGCCGACGATTGGTGGGGAATAGTAAAGAGAGAGAAAGGTAGAGAAAGAATCAAGGAGATGAGGTGGGAAGAATTTATTGATCTCTTCCTAAAACACTATTGCCCTCGAGCGGCAATTGAAAGAATTACTGAGGAGTTTCTTCAACTCAGTCAGACAACAGAGATGGTAGATGAAATCATGGGGATTTTCTTTGACAAGGCTAGGTTCTGTCCAGCTTTATTAACAACCCCGGAGATGTGGATGACGAGATACCATCTCGTTTTAAAAACATAAATTAGAGAGTTTATCTATCCATCCAAGTGTGCGAACTTGGAGGAGATGATTGATTGGGCTCGGGAACGCGAAACTGAGCTCAAGAGACAAGATGAGCGAGACGGGAAGAGGAAAGGGGAAAGTTATCCTTCTCCTATTCCTCTTAAGAGGTTTAAGTTTAGTAAACCGGGAGGTGGTTTCTCCCAAAGGAAAAGTATCCAAAGCTGTAGGACTTGTGGAAGAAGGCACACGGGAGAGTGCCGATTCAAGTCAATAACTTGTCACAAGTGTGGGAAGATAGGGCACACTGCATTGCAGTGCATGAGTGGCACTTGATTATGATACAATTGTTATAAGCCAGGACACTTTAGCAGGGAATGTCCTGAGCTAAAAACTCAGATGGAGAAAGCCGGAGAAGGGTCTAGAGTGGCAGAGAATGAGGTAAAGAGGATCGAGGCTCTGAAGCCAAGGGGTAGGGCTTTTCAGATCACTGTAGAGGAAGCGAAAGATGTTCCTGACGTCGTATCAGGTACATTCCTCTTGAATTCCCTACCTGCTTGTGTTTTATTCGATATAGGAGCTAGTCGATCGTTTATTTCTTTAAAGTATGCAAACTCTAGAAATTTTAGTAGAAGTAAGTTGGCTAAGGCACTAGAAGTCGAAATCGCGAGTGATCGAAACTACGTAGTAACTGAAATATGACGAGATTGCCGACTACTGATGGAAGAAGAAGAATATCTCATCGATTTAATCCCGATGCCAATGCAAAAATTCGACGTGATCATTGGAATGGACTGGTTGTCTTCACATGCTGCAACGATTATACGTAATCAGAAGATTGTACGGTTCATGACACCTACAAGAAAAGAAGTTAGTGTCATTGGTGAACGACGGAACCTGATCACGATATGTACAATGGCCAAAATAAGTAGCTACATGAGGCAAGGTCACCAAGCCTTCTTAGCCTACGTAGCTGATGTAAAGATGAAAGGGAAAGAACTGGACCAAGTTCCAGTAGTAAAAGAATTCCCAGAAGTATTCCCAAATGATCTTCCAGGTGCTCCACCTGAGAGAGAGATCGAATTCAAAATTGATTTGATTCCTGAAGTTAAACCGATAGCTAACGCTCCGTATCGGTTAGCACCAACTGAAATGAAGGAATTGATGTCACACCTGCAAGAGTTGTTGGACAAGGGATTTATACGCCCTAGTGTATCCCCTTGGGGTGCACCAATTTTGTTCGTAAAGAAGAAAGACGGTAGTATGAGATGTGTATATACTACCGCGAATTAAACAAATTGACTATCAAGAATAGGTATCCTATACCTAGAATTGATGATCTATTTGATCAATTACAAGGATCAAATTGGCTTTCTAAAATTGACTTAAGATCCGGTTATCATCAGGTCAAGGTACGAGAAGAAGATGTACCTAAGACAACATTTAGAACTCGTTATGGACATTATGAATTTATAGTGATGCCTTTTGGAGTGACGAATGCTCCGACAGTTTTCATGGACCTCATGAATAGAGTATGCCGGCCAATGTTAGACAAATTAGTTATTGTCTTCATTGATGACATCCTGATTTATTCAAAAAATGAAGAAGAGCATGCACAACACCTTCAGGAAGTACTTAGTACTTTACGAAAGGAGAAAATGTACGCAAAGTTCTCAAAATGTGCATTCTGGTTAAGAGAAGTTCAGTTTCTGGGTCATGTAGTAAACGCAGAAGGCATCTCAGTAGACCCAGCAAAGGTGGAGTCTGTAATGAAATGGTCTTCACCTAAGAATCCATCAGAAGTTAGAAGCTTCTTGGGGTTAGCGGGCCATTATAGAAGATTCATCCAAGACTTCTCTAAGATAGCCACCCCATTAACTAAGCTAACCCGAAAGAAATCAAAAATATGAATGGAATGCGGCTCAGGAGATAGCATTCCAGACTTTGAAAGAAAAATTGACACAAGCTCCGGTTCTAGCATTGCCAGAAGGAATAGAAGATTTTGTGGTATACTCTGATGCTTCCAAACTTGGGCTAGGGTGTATTCTAATGCAAAGAGGAAAGGTGACAGCATATGCCTCTCGACAGCTGAAGACACATGAAGCAAACTATCGAACCCATGATCTTGAATTAGCTGCAGTGGTGTTCGCACTAAAGATCTGGAGGCATTACTTGTACGGAATGAAGTGTACGATTTACACAGACCACAAGAGTCTTAAATACTTCTTTAACCAGAAGGACTTAAACATGAGGCAACAACGATGGTTAGAACTTGTCAAGGATTATGATTGTGATATTCTATATCACCTTGGAAAGGCTAATGTGGTAGCCGATGCTTTAAGCCGCAAGGAAGAGCATCATCCTATTCTGGTGAAAGCATATAAGTTAGTGATAACTCCTGATCTCATGAGCCAGGTTCGAGACGCACAAATCGAAGCCTTAAAAGATGAGAATGTTAAGAAAGAAAGAATGGCTGGTCAGGAGAAGTTTCTAGAAGAGAATAAGTATAAAGTCAAGACTTGATTTGATCGTATGTGGATACCACGATCAGGTGAGTTTAGACTTAAGATTCTTGATGAAGCTCATAAATCATGATATTCTATTCATCCGGGTGCTACAAAGATGTACCAAGATCTGCGTAGAGATTATTGGTGGCCCGGAATGAAATTTGATATCATGAAATATGTTGCAAAATGCTTGACTTGTTTACAAGTTAAAGCAGAACATCAGAAACCGTATGGGAGATTACAACCATTAGAAATCCCATAATGGAAGTGGGAACAACTCACTATGGACTTCATAACCAAGCTACCAAAGACAGCTAGGGGTTATGATACCATTTGGGTGGTTGTAGATTAGTTAACTAAGAGTGCTCATCTCTTAGCAATACGTGAGACATACTCTTTAGAAAAGTTAGCTGATTTATTCATCAAAAAGATTGTTTCAAGACATGGAGTGCCAGTCTCGATTGTCTCTGATCGAGATACTAGTTTCACTTCACGTTTTTGGAAAAAGTTCCATAAAGAGATGGGAACTAGGTTATTGATCAACACAACATATCATCCTCAAACTGACGGTCAAAGTGAGAGGACAATACAAACCCTTGAAGATATGCTACGTGCTTGTATGATCGATTTCGGTGAAAATTGGGATAATCATTTAACGTTAGCAGAATTCTCGTACATTAATAGCTACCATTCCAGTATTGGTATGCCACCATACGAAATGCTATATGGTAGAAGATTTAGGACTCCTGTGTGTTGGGGAGAAATTGTTCAGAAAGAGTTGGGCAACAAAGAAATAGTTCAAGCCACGTTAGAAAAGCTTGACTTAATCAAAGCACGCTTGAAAGCTGCACAAGATAGACAGAAGTCATATGCCGACAAGAGACGTAGACCAATAGAATTCCTAGAAGGAGATTATGTCTTGTTGAAAGTATCCCCTTGGAAAGGTCTAATCCGATTCAAGAAACGTGGAAAGCTAAGTCCACGATTCATTGGTCCTTTCAAAATCATTAAAAAGGTTGGAAAAGTAGCTTATCAGTTAGAGCTACCTGAAGAATTAAGTAAGATACACAACACGTTCCATGTATCTTATTTAAGGAAATGTTTGACGGATGAAGCTGCACACGTTCCTTTAGAAGAGATAGAGATTGACGATAAACTAACTTACGTTGAAGAACCTATCAAGATTCCAGATACGAAAGAAAAGAAGCTACGTAACAAAACGATCAAACAAGTATTAGTTCAGTGGAGGCACGCAAAAGGATCAGAGATGACTTAGGAAGCAAAGGATGAAATGAGAAAGAGTTATCCTCAACTCTTTAAGGATTAAACAGGTTTCGAGGACGAAACCTAATTTAATGGGGGAGAGTTGTAACATCCTAAAATCTAAAGAAAATAAAAGTCCAGGGGCCCAAGTGTAAATACCCCAAATACGGAGGACTGAAAAAAAAGAAAATTTAAAAATCAGACCGGTAGCGGACTGCTACTGGCTTCTTAACGGTCCGCTACATGTGGACAACGCAATCATGTAGAGAATGCACATGGCAGTGACGTGGGGGATGACTCAGCCCTATGGCGGACCGCCACCAGGCGGGTAACGGTCCGCCAGCAGCAATTTGTCCCGGACAACGAGAGAACGCCACGTGTATGATGACTCACTGAAAAGGATTAGGTAGCGGACCGCTACCAAAGGCGTGACAGTCCGCCACGTGCGGAGTACGCCAAACAGCTGGCAGTGGGCGGTAGCGGACCGCTACCACCCAGCTTAACGGTCTGTTACGGGTGGCAGTTTCACCCTATAAATAGAAGGCATTGCCGATCAAAATGAAAACAACAACAACTTCACCATACACACACGAAAACCAAGGCAAGGATAGCACGACTGTTACGAGCGTGGTGGTTACGAGTACGGTACGCTACGAGTACGGTTCGGGTTCGGATAAACATTTAAAGCAAGGAACGAACTTAGGAACTACCAGAGAATAAAGTAAGTACATTAGACCCGTACCCTAGACATGATTATGTGACATACGTGCTTAAACAATATGAGTTATGAGATATGTGATATGACGAGGGTACGGGGTAATGACAGATTAGTCTATACACTAAACAGGAATAATGGAGTAATCACGACGTATCCAAGGGGTGGTGGATACGCCGCTGGTAATTCCTATATATAAACCTCTTGGTACTTCATGGTAAAACCATTATGAATGTTTAGGAGTATAGACTAATAGATAATAATTAAATATAGTGAACGTACGGGAGAGCATCCAACCGATATGTAGTTATCTGACAAACGAAATGTTCTGTCTAAGGAAAGAGTGGTGTATAAATCTCTCCTAGACCCGTCACTCTTTCCTGGGAACATCTCTGTTGGAGGTACTGCTCTGGAAGGAAAATCACTCCAGTTTACAATATATGACAAATATGAATATATGATGGAAGTATACCATGCATAATGAATGAGAATACATGATGAATATGAATACGTGAAATGCATGATGAATACGTGAATGCATGATGATATGTGCAAATATGAATGAGTATGATGGAACGAGTCTAAACCCTAAAATGAAATAACAGAGTATTCACGAAGTGTTAAAGGGGTGGTGGATACGCCGTTGGTACTTCCTATATATAAACCCTTTTAATGCATCGTGGAGAAAACGTTACAAAGTTTTAAGGTGAGGACTGGTTAGGAAATAAATCAAGCATATACATGAAATGAAAAAAAGTACTTGATACATTTGGGAGGCTGTGAGTCTATGATACTCAAGGTCCCAAATGAAACGAGATACCCGGCATGTAATGTGGATCTCAATAAATAAAGAAGAAAAGTAAAGGAATGAATGAGAAACTCCAAGCCTACGGGGCTGAGGAGGAAAAGATTCCAAGCCTACGGGGCTAAGGAATGAATGAGTCTTCGTGACAAATGCAGGGGGTCTATACTGACGAGTATAAGAACCTTGCCAATACTCAGATCGGAGGTACGACCTAAGATGGTTGCGAGGGGGTTAGCACACCCATAAAATATACGAATGACGTGACCGGAGGTACGTCTGAAGATGGTCACGGGGGAGCAGAGAGCCTGGGGAACTTGAACAATAATAAGAACCTAAAGGGTTCATAATAAAATGAACGGTGCAGTGTACTTACTTAGCGTAAGCTAATTCAAAAACGTTTTCTAAACACTGTAGGAAAGAAGCATGTGGAATAGAGCTTCCTGAGGACGGAGCGATCGTATTTGAAGAATCCCTATGTAGTATGATGTAAATGTATCATCTTATGTAAAACAATATTATAATGAAAAATATACCTTAGCCATTTTATGGCAAGGTTTTATGAAACTGGGACCGTTTTCCGCAATATAATACTCTGATAAAATAAGAGATAAGTAAGGTATATCATTAATGCAGCTAGGGTTATACCGGCTATAAAATCTGCCTCAATGACTTCATAGTAAGGAATGGGGTTATGGAATTGTCCTGCTGGATTCTTTGATGTTCTCTTTGATAATCCAATCTTGCTGACCTAATTAGACCTTCTCCTTGACTTGGTACAATAGCTCTCTTCTTCTTCTTCTTCTTCTTCTTCTTCTTTTCATCAGAGACCGCAATATCCTTTCCTTTTGCTTTTTCTTTTAGCAGCTTCTTTCTTGGATTCCTTCTTCTTGTCAGGTTCACTATTTCCTTCGATCCTTCTCTTCATGGAGTTGTAGCTTTCTTCAGATGAGCTTTCAATTTCAGGAATGACTTCTTTCTTAAGTAATTTCTTAAAAAGAGGAGTTTCATTTCCATAGAAGCTCGGATGATTTCTCAAAAGATCAGTATAAAATCGAGAATCAAGTTTTGAGAATGTGATTGGGATTCCTTTTGGTGTTAGTTTCTTGAGAAGGTGATTCAAAATCATTTGGACAAAGCGATGATACATCAACCATTTGTTCTTTGTAACATTGCTACACATGTAGTCGAATATGTTGTTTTGGGTAAAAATTATTGTGGCTAATTTTGTAATCAAACTTAGTAAGTGAGATAGTGTGCTTGTAAGATCAAATGAAAAACAATATAAGAACGTAAAACGTGACACGGTTATTTACGAGGAAAGCCCTTGATCTTTAATGATCTCCGACATAAAACCTCGGGAGGTGACAATCGACACCTGCCTCGTTTCTTGAATAAATGGTAAAAAGATTACAAATGTGAGCAACAATTAATTGTATGCTAAGTGTTACAGAGCTCTTTGCGAGTGTTTCGTGTTGTGAATTGTGTGTTAACATGTTTTCTAAACGATATTGCTGCTGGTTATATACAAAGATTATGCTAACTAACTATCCGAGAATCCCGGACTGACTAAGTCTTCAAATGTAACTGTTAAGGGCTTCTTCGGGTATATTCCAAATGTGGTCCACATCATATTGAGCGAGTCTTCAGGAAAGATCAAGTACAAGCACGTTTACCAGTAAATATAAATCGAAATAGAGGACAAGTAATCGTTAGTAGTATTAATACTCAGGATACTGAGGTCACCGGGATCTTGGATTTCGGATTATGCAACATTCAGGATCCTGCATGAAATTCAACCGATAACATTATGCAACATTTAGGATCTTAGATTCCTCAAAATTTGACAGCTGTATACGGAAGCTACAACTGTTAAATTTTCAAATTTTGAATTTTGAAAGATAAACGGCAGCTTGATAAGACGTGGAGCGAGAATCGAGGGTAGACACCTCGTCGTTCGAGGCAGCTATCATTACTCCCCTATTATTACTTTTGGTTTTTACTAATCCCACACTTCATCTTCTCCGATTCTCTCTGGGATTTAAGGTAAAATCATATCTTCTCTTTCTCATTATCTCTTTCGGTTTTTGTATCAAGAAATTTCTAAGAAAACCAAACGATCTTCTAAATCTTCATATGATTTGTATAGTCAACATCTGATAGCTAACCCAGATTCTGAGAAATGCACCTTTACTCATCGAGACATTGAGCTTCTTAAATCTAGGGGATCCTTCCCTAAAAATACCGTTTTTCGACCTTTCGATCTTAAGACCAGAGCGGATTTCATCTCCGACAGTTGGGTTTGCTTTCCATCCTTTCCATTTACCATCGGCTTCGCATATCCCTTTCCAGCCTTTAGCACTGAGTTTTTTACAAAAAACTGGTATGAGTTACGCTCAGACGATGCTTGTGATTTGGCGAATAGCTTCCATGGAACTCTTGATCCACAATCATGCTCTGGATTTCACCGTTTCAGAGTTGGCATACATTTACAATCTGAGAAGCCACGGCTCTTCTCCTTTCTTATTCCAAATCAAATCCGGCATGAGCCATTTGATTCTAAAAACAACTCAAAATGATTCCAATTGGAAAAATAATTTTTTTTTGTGAGAAGAGATTTGATCTCTAGGGAATAAGTTGCCGGTCAAATGGATTGTAAAGGGTAGGATTCTGTCTTGTAGGATCCTCATTATTTTGACATTCTGGATACTGATTTTTAATTTTCTTTTTGGTTTACAGTACCAAAGTTTTCTGAGTTGGCTCCACCTACTTTTGAGACTGCCAAGAGAGTTGCCTCTCTTTACAGCATTGAACCTATTGAACGGACTTTTAAGTTCAAGACTTCGTCGGTAGCAGAGAGCTCAGAAACGTATCCCTCTGGCTCAGAGATGTCTGGTAAGACAGAAGAGATTCACAGTATTTCGTTAGTTAATAAGATATGTACTAATCTAACATGTTATCTTGAAATAGGTGTTCGTAAGTCAAGCTCTAAATTTGCCCCGGATGACATCGACAGCATGGTCTCCAAAGGAAAGAGTGTCAAGAAGGAGCCTAGCCATACTGCCATTGCAACATCCAATCCAGAAGCTCCCAAGCCAGAATCCTCAACTGCTCGTCTCAAACCAGCCTCCAACAAGAAGCGTAAGATCACTGATCCTGCTGAGATAGCCATTAATGAGTGCTCTGACTATGCCGACGTCCACCAGAAGTTGCATGCTCTTAGCAACCTAGTAAGAAACCTTTAATATCCCGGATCTTGATTTAGATCCCATACTTATATTGGCATATTTTGTTTATAACAGGCTATGGAGAAAATGGCGAGATTTTATGAGCAGTCCTTTGAAAGAAGCTGAGGATAACAAGCAGATGATCCTTGATTTACAGAAGATTGGGGCCGCCAAGAGCAAGAAGTTAGCTGATGCAATTGATGATCTCAATAAGGCAAAAGCGGAGCTTCAAGATGCCTACGCTCAGCATGCTCAGGATCTCGATGAATCCCATGAGCAGGCCAAGATGTCAGTTGATATCTCCATCTTCCAAGCTACGATCAAAATGGAAGAAGAGGCTGCAGACAAGAACTTTGACCGAGCTAACTGGGACGTGCGTGGCTGGAAGAAGTTGGTTGCCGAGTTGAGCGGAGAGCCAATCGCAAAGGAGGATGAAGGCAAAGCAGTGGTTAAAGGCGGTGGAGGGCCCTGCGAAGGCGGTCGAGAAGTATAGCACCCCGCCCGTAAATCGGGTGGTCATGCACAATTGATACACTTACAGCGGAAGCAAACTGAACTTTTTATTACAACTTATAATATTCCAAGTACAACTCATTTATTTATTTACAGTACTAAACAGCTAGGAACTTCTAGGTCTCCTGTTTCATAGTCTTTTCCTTGTTTGTATGACTGTCTCACTGATTACCTGTGACATGTATACTCAAAACGACGTCAACTATATGCTGGTGAGCTCATGGTATACAGTTTACAAACATTACAAGTACAAGTGACATGCATGCAACATGGGTTGTGATATTTTGGGCCAGGGGCATCACTTGCCATCCATGACCTTTTCACAACCACCAACAATGGGCTTGTCAGACCCCCCGACTACCGCATAGGTATGGTAGTGTCATGATGCATACGAGGAACCCTATCCTCTTTTCAGCCAGTTCGACACCTCCCATTAAGCATTTAAGGATCCAAATATATCCCTACCGGTAATTGCACATTAACAACATTCTTGTATTATTACCAGTTTAGACATGACGAGTTTACAATCACAATTTAATAAATAAACATGATAACTCACCTGCTTAACAGTTGCGTAACAGGTGTGTAACAATTGTGCAACAATTGCTAGTATGATCAGGTAATATCTCAAGGTCCTGATACAATTATACATTAAAACTATCTACGGCAATTTGATATAGAATCTCCCCTACTCACACTCCAAAAACGACTACTACCAACACCCAACGGGGTATTGTGGGTTCGGGATTCTCTTAAACTAGAGCGTTCCCAAAAACTAATATAATCCTATTAGAACCCATATACTTTCATTTATAGAAGATTGTTACCTGTTGAAATTTTTGAGTGAGTCGATGTGGGACAACTAACTTCTATTTTACTAACTTATCGATGTGGGATCTAGGATTTCCACCGAAGTATCAACGCGAAATATTCATACTCACATTTACGTTTGCTAACTATCTATGTATTGATGTTATATATATATATATTATTATATTATAATTAATTTAGCTACTTAACTCGTTTCATATTTATAACTTTTAAAATATAACGTTTTATAAAACTATGAATATGTCGTTGAGACGAGTTCATTTTTATCTACATATCGACCTAAGTTTCATTAAAAACGGAGTAGGGTCAGATATAATATATTTTATTATTATTAGTAAACGGTGTCCTATAGTACTCAAAACTCGTCTATACATCTCACATTTCAAATAAGCAGCTTACTCATTACTTACTCGTTCGACAATATATGAAACATAAATTTCATATTTTACATGTTTATAACTATTACATTAAGGTTTAGCATATTACATCATCCACTCCTTACAAAAATTCCATTCTCGAAATTTGTTTTCACTTAAAAAGATGAGGGTACTTTTCTTTCATTTCGCTTTCTAATTCCCATGTAAAGTCGGGTCCATGACGTGCATTCCATTTGACTTTGACCAGTGGAATTTATTTTCTGCGCAACTTTTTAATCTTTCGGTCTTCGATTTGCAGTGGTTCTTCAATGAAGTTGAGCCTTTTGTCAATGTGTACGTCTTCCAATGGTATTTGTTGAGCTTCATCTACTAGGCACTTCTTCAGGTTCGACACGTGAAAAATATTATGTATCCCTGCCAGCTGTTCAGGGAGTTTTAATCGATATGCTACAGGTCCTATTTTGGTCGTTATTTCAAACGGTCCAATATATCAAGGCTTAAGCTTTCCCTTCTTCCCAAGTCGCATTACTCCTTTTAGCGGTGAGACCTTTAACATTACTTTGTCTCCTACATGAAATTCTAGAGGTTTCCGTCTCTGATCTGCATAACTCTTTTGTCGGTCTTGAGCGCTTTTCGTCTTTTCTTTGATTTGCTTTATCTTCTCTGTGATTTCCTGAATGATTTCTGGTCCTGACAGTTGACTCTCGCCACTTCTGTCAAGCAGATAGGAGTTCGACATTTTCTGCCGTATAAAGCTTCGTAAGGTGCGGCCTTGATGCTTGCATGATAACTATTGTTGTAAGCAAATTCGATGAGTGGTAAATGATTGACCCAACTGCCACCAAAATCGATTATGCTGGCCCAAAGCATGTCTTCTAATGTATGGATAGTCCGTTCTCTTTGCCCATCTGTCTGGGGGTGATATGCAGTGCTTAGGTTATGCTTGGTTCTCGACTCCTGTTGGAAACTTTGCCAAAACCTAGACGTGAAACGGCTATCTCTGTCTGATATGATCGATACATGTACCCCATGTCGTGAGACTATTTATTTAATATAAGTTTGGGCGAGCTTGATCATCTTATAGTCCTCAGAATTGGTAGAAAGTGTGTAGACTTAGTTAGTCTGTCTACTACTACCCAAATAGTATCATATCCTTGGTTTGATCTTGGGAGTTTTGTAACAAAGTCCATGGTTATTTTCTTCCATTTCCATTCTGGAATCTCTAGTTGTTGTAAGTAACTTAAGGGTTTCTGATGTTCTGCCTTTACTTTGAGGCAGGTAAGGCACTTTGCTACATACTGGGCAATGGAGCGTTTCATCCCCGGCCACCGATAGTCATTTCTTAGATCCTTGTACATCTTGTCGCTGCCGGGATGAATAGAATATCTAGAATTATGGGCTTCTTCTAAGATTGTATCTTGCAACCCATCAAAACTAGGAACCAATATTCTATTGTTAAATCTTAGGATATCATCTATTCCCGTTGTCAATAACTTTAGTCTCCCAATCATTCTTTCCTTCTTAATGTGGTTTTCTTTTAAGGCCTCTTGTTGTACATTCTTAACCTGATCTAAGAGATTGGTTTTAACCTCTATTCTGGTTGCACGAATTCGAATTGGTTGGGGATTCTCTTTTCTACTTAGTGCATCTGCTACCACATTTGCTTTACCAAGATGGTATTGGATCTCACAATCATAATCACTTAATAATTCCATCCATCGTCTTTGACGCATATTGAGCTCTTTCTGCTCAAATATGTGTTTTAGACTTTTGTGATCGGTGTAAATAGTACATTTTGTTCCGTAAAGATAATGTCTCCAAATTTTTAGTGCAAACACTACGGCACCAAGTTCTAAATCATGGGTGGTGTAATTTCACTCATGAATTTTTAATTGACGAGAAGCGTAGGCAATTAATTTGCCTCTTTGCATGAGTACACATCCCATACCATAGTGAGACGCATCACAGTACACAGCAAAATCTTTAGTTCCTTTTGGAAGTGATAGTATTGGGGCACTACAAAACTTTTGCTTTAACATGTTAAAAGCTTCTTCTTGTTTAGGGCCCCAAATGAACTTAGAAGCTTTCTGGGTTAACTATGTTAATGGTGTTGCTATTTTGGAGAAGTCTTGGATAAATCTTCTATAATATCCTGCTAACCCCACAAATCTTCTGATTTCAGTGGGATTCTTCGGTACTTCCCACTTCTTGATGGCCTCAATCTTTGTAGGGTCAACTTGTATTCCCTGTTCATTAATTGTGTGGCCTAGGAATTGAACTTCACGTATCCAGAATTCACACTTGGAAAATTTTGCGTAAATATTTTCCTTTTTGAGCAATTCAAGGGCTGCTTTAAGGTGTTGTTCATGATCCGCCTAGTTCTTGGAATAGATTAGGATGTCATCAATAAATACGATCACGAATTTATCTAAGTAAGGCTTGCACACTCGGTTCATGAGATCCATGAATATCGCAGGTGCGTTGGTAAGTCCGAATGGCATTACAAGAAATTCATAGTGGCCATATCTAGTTCTGAATGCAATTTTAGATACGTCCTCTGGAGTAACTTTCACCTGATGGTATCCAGACCGCAAGTCTATCTTAGAGAAATAGGTTGCTCCTTATAACTGATCGAAAAAGTCGTCGATCCTAGGTAACGGATATTTATTCTTTATAGTGACTTTATTCAAGTCTCTATAATCGATGCACATACGCATCTTCCCGTATTTCTTTTTGACAAACAAGATGGGTGCTCCCCAAGGCGAAGAGCTGGGTTGGATAAACCCTTTGTCAAGTAGTTCCTGAAGTTGCTTCCTGAGCTCTTGCATTTCTATCGGGGCTAGTCTATACGGAGACTTAGCAATTGGTGGTGTACCGGGGACTAGGTCGATTCAAAATTCAACCTGTCTATCTGGTGGTAGTCCCGGGAGTTCATCGGGAAACACTTCATGGTAATCCCGTACTACGGGCACGTCCTCAATCTTTTGTTTTTCTATGGTGTTCATGACATATGCCAAGAAGGAAACACACCCTTTTCTTAAACATTTCTATGCTTGCACTATCGTGATGAGGTTCTTGATCTTATCGGTGCGATCTCCTGATACTATTAGTCGTTTGTCGTTGGGTACTTAGAGTCGGACGATCTTTTTGTCACATACAATTTCTACATGATATGGTGCCAACCAATCCATCCCTATGACTACATCAAATTCTCCGAGTTCCATAGGCATTAGATCTATAGGGATAACATGTTTGTTTAAGCTTATAGTACAATTCTTAATAATGTCAACTATTTCTTTCCGACTTCCATCAGCCATTTCTACTATAAAGGTATGATCTAAGCTTTGGGATGTCTGATTCAAGTAAGGTCTAAAGGAAGTTGACACTAAACTCCTATTGGCACCAGTATCAAATAGCACACGTGCATATACATCATTTACAAGGTACGTACCCGTTACTACATCTGGAGTGTTCTTGGCTTCTTCAGTGGTGAGTACAAATGCACGTCCTTTTGGCTGGTTTGTATGTGGTTTATCATTCCTTTTAAGTTTTGGACATTCAGGTCTCATATGGTTGGGATCGCCACATTCGAAACACTTCTTCTTTTCCCGGCATTCATAAAAGAGGTGTCCTGGTTTCTTATAATTGGGGCGTGGTCGTGCTTTGCAGGCTCCAAGGTGCTTCTTCTGGCAGAAGTGGCATGGAAGGATTTCTTTGGGTTTCTTGAAGTTATTACTCCTTGTGTCCTCCTTTCTTCCCTCCCATTTCCTTTTAGGTGCAAGAGATTCAGCCTGTCGCATCGAGATTTCAGCAGCCATAACGGCACCAGCTTCCACTGTCTCCGAGTAAGTCTTGGGGGATTTAGATTTAATGAATACCCTTATCTCAGAGGGTAGTCTGGACATGAATCGGTTTATCAGTTGTGCCTCGTTCGTTACTAGATGAGGAACCAATCGGGATACCTCGTTGAAGCGGGTGACATACTCCCGATATGTTTTGTTTCCCAACTTTAATTGGAAGAATTCCACTTCCAATTGTTCAGTTTCATTGGGAAGGAAAATTTTGCTAAAAACTCATGGACAAATTCCTCCCATCTCATTTCTTTAACACCATCTTTCCCCTTTGTTCGAACTATAATATTCCACCAATGGGGTGCTTCTGCTTCAAACTTATGTACCGCGAATCGTAACCTGTTGTGATCGTGGTAGTCACATATATCTAATACAGGCTTCCTCCGATTGAGCCAGTCTTGGGCTTCTACTGCTCCCTCTCTTCCTTCGAATGGTGGAGGATTGCAAGACATGAAGTGCTTATAAGTGCACTCCTTAGATTTACCAGTGTTTTCTTCCAATTTCTTCTTTTCCACTTTCTTTTCATTTTGTGCTGGTGTTGAAGCAACATAACTTTGTTCTGAGCGCTCACCCGAATTATTATTGGACTGTGCATTGTTTAGAATTTTTTCTACTTCAATGGCTATATTATGAATATCTTCAGCGTTCAGATTCGGGTTTATACTAGATCGGGATCTGACAATGCGAGAGGGAGTTCGGGTCCTATGAGAACCTTTTTCTCTCCTGACGCTATTTTGTTCGTGTCTAGACCCTCGTTCATGTCTAGACCCTTGTTCTTGTCTAGCTCATGACATTTGTCTTCACCTATTTATACAGAAATTGCTAATATGTAATAAACATCTTTATAACATAAAAATTATATTACATGGAAACATTTATATAGTACATGTTTTGAGAAAAAAAGGCATAACATACTATTCTTCTTGCCACACTCAAAAAAACCATGTCAGTGTTTTCATAGAGAACTATTTAATTGGTCTATACAACCCTAGTCTGATCTTAATCTTATAAAGATCTACTGGTTGAAGCTTAGGCATTCCTTTAATACCTAATTCGCTAAAACCTCGATCTCTGATACCAACTATAACATCCCGCCCGTAAATCGGGTGGTCATGCACAATTGATACACTTACAGCGGAAGCAAACTGAACTTTTTATTACAACTTATAATATTCCAAGTACAACTCATTTATTTATTTACAGTATTAAACAGCTAGGAACTTCTAGGTCTCCGGTTTCATAGTCTTCTCCTTGTTTCTATGACTGTCTCACTGATTACCTGTGACATATATACTCAAAACGACGTCAGCTATATGATGGTGAGCTCATGTTATACAGTTTACAAACATTACAAGTACAAGTGACATGCATGCAACATGGGTTGCGATATTTTGGGCTAGGGGCATCACGTGCCATCCATGACCTTTTCACAACCACCAGTAGTGGGCTTGTCAGACCCCCCGACCACCGCATAGGTATGGTAGTGTCGTGATGCATACGAGGAACCCTATTCTCTTTTTAGCCAGTTCGACACCTCCCATTAAGCATATAAGGATCAAAATATACCCCTACCGGTAATTGCACATTAACAACATTCTTGTATTATTACCAGTTTAGACATGATGAGTATACAATCACAATTTTATAAATAAACATGATAACTCACCTGCTTAACAGTTGCGTAACAGGTGTGCAACAGTTGTGCAACAATTGCTAGTATGATCAGGTAATATCTCAAGGTCCTGATACAATTATACAAATCTAGGTTAGGTAATGACACACATCATGGTTTGATATTGGCTAACGTTGCCTTGTTTAGACATGGGTGATCAGTCCATGCCCTACTAGTACTAGGCTACCCAATACCTACTCCTAATACTAACCCTAATGCCTAAAATAATTATACTAATACTAATACTAATATACTAATACAATAATAATACTAACACTAATATACTAATACTAATAATAATAAATAAATACTCATAAACTTAAATGAGAACGTAACTGAAAACTATTTACGACAATTTGATGTAGAGTCTCCCCTACTTGCACTCCAAAAACGACTACTACCAACACCCAACGGGGTATTGTGGGTTCGGGACTCTCTCGTACTAGAACGTTCCCAAAAACTAATAAAATACTATTAGAACCCATTTACTTCCATTTATAGAAGATCGTTAGCTGTTGAATTTTTTGAGTGAGTCGATGTGGGACAACTAACTTCTATTTTACTAAGTTATCGATGTGGGATCTAGGATTTCCACCGAAGTATCAACGCGAAATATTCAAACACATTTACGTTTGCTAACTATCTATGTACTGATGTTATATATATATTATTATATTATTATAATTAATTTAGCTGCTTAACTCGTTTTATTCTTATAAGTTTTAAAATATAACGTTTTATAAAACGATGAATATGTCATTGAGACGAGTTCATTTTTATCTACATATCAACCTAAGTTTCATTAAAAACGGAGTAGGGTCAAATATAATATATTTTTTATTATTATTAAACGGGGTCCAATAGTACTCAAAACTCGTCTATACATCTCACATTTCAAATAAGCATCTTACTCGTTACTTACTCGTTCGACAATATATGAAACATAAATTTCATATTTTACATGTTTATAACTATTACATTAAGGTTTAGCATATTACAAGAAGGTGGTTGGTCTAGGCGATGATGGCAAAGAAGAGAAGGCATGAGTCTTGAATTTGGTCTTTGTGGTTCCAAACTTAAATCCTGTTGGTCTGTTGAACAATTTTCTTTTTCTTACTGCTTGGGATCCTTGAATGGTATGAACAATTTGACAATATGTGATACGGGTCGATGGGTCCGCTTTCAGATGAAACTCGGGTCACTTTCCTTTCCTGCACTTTAAATATTAGCTTTTAACTACTTGCCACGATTGTGATGCGTTTGGTTTGTTTTCATATGTTTTTAGAAAATCAGGATCCTTAGGCACCTGAAACTTAGAAGAATAGTTTTTAAGAATATTTTAGGGGTACCGGATCCTTAAAAATTATACATAACATCTTAGGTTTTTATCAAACTTTGACTTAGAAAAACATATTTTGATTTTAACAAATGGTATGGAAGATTACCAATTACAATTGAATCATGACTTAGTCATTCAAATTTTGAATCTTCTATTAATTGAAAATTAATAAGTAACACATACCTTTGTTGAGAAATAAGTCGGGTAGGTATACATACTAGATTATGAAATAAAGTCCAGAATATAACAACTGTTAGTTGTCCCCTGTGTATAGTTATTAAACACGTCGTAGACTTAGTAATCGTACTTCAGGATCTTCATAAGTGTTCAATCCGTTTAAGGATCTTGAGTTAGCATATTGATGCTAAGTTCTTGAGTTAACACATAAGTGTTAAGTACCCGTGACAAGTTAAAATCGTGGGCCAAGCCATTAAACGTGGGCCAAGCCAGAAAAACATGGGCCAAGCAAGAAAAACGTGGGCCAAGCTAGAATACGTGGGCCATGCCAGACTTGAGTTAGCATGAAAATGCTAAAAAACTTAGGAGTAACACGTCTGTTACTATCGTAGGATCCAAGATATAGCCAACAGTGATGAAATTATTAGCCACTGTTACATGGACTAGTCGCACCACCTTGAACTATACTTGAATATCGTGCGCTACAAGCGGAGTGTTTAAACTCAATTCTTAGAAAGGTGAAAACCTTTAAACCTTAGAAGGTATGCAGGATACCTTAACATAGGAGAGATGAACAATCTCTATCTTCTGTCGGGATCCTTGGGGATCATTTCTGCAAAACATGAAACCTTGGTGAAGGGATGGTCAGGAATAACAAATATAACAATAGTCAGGGATAGAAGATATACTAGTCTTAGTCGGAATCTAAGTTCTAACTTACATAAATAAGGTTTTGAGATGGATAGCGTTCCAGGATCTTGGCAGGATATCACCTTCCATAGTAGCCAACCAATAGGCACCCTTTCAAGTATGGGCCTTCCCACTTTGGTGCAAGTTTTCCATCGTTGGGATTGGTAGTATTTTGAAATGCCTTTCTCAATACTAAGTCTCCCACTTGGATTCTTCTGATCCTTACGTTCTTATTGTATGACTTTGCTATCCTCTGCTGATAAGCTGCAATGCGAACTTTGGCAAGATCCCTGAGCTCATCCACGGTGTCAAGATCATGAGCAAGAGCTTTGTTGTTGGTCTCTGGAGTTTGAAGATTGGTTCTGGCAGTAGGGATAACCAACTCTGTAGGGATCATGGCTTCAGTACCGAACACCAATGAGAATGGAGTTTGACCGGCTGCATTTTTTGTGGTTGTCCTATCTACGCAAAGTGCGAATGGTAACTCTTCAGCCTATCTTCCTTTCTTTGCTCCCAGTCTCTTCTTTAGGTTGTTGAAGATGATCTTATTGTTGGATTCCGCATGTCCATTGGCTTGAGGATGTACAGGGGTGGAGGTTATCATTTTGATCCTCCAACTGGCACAAAAGTTAGTTGTTCTCTTACCAATGAACTGAGATCCATTATCACATACTATATCTGCCGGGATCCCGAATCTTGTCAGGATGTTGCATTTGATGAAGGAGATGACTTCTTTTTCTCTTACCTGGACAAACGCTTCAGCTTCAATCCACTTGGAGAAGTAATCTGTCATTGCTAGCATAAAGACCTTTCCTCCTGGTGCTTTGGGAAGTTTGCGGACTCTATCCATTCCCCATTTCATAAATGGCCATGGAGAGATAACTAGATATAAAGGTTATGTTGGCTGATGGAGTATGTTGATGTGTCTTTGGCAAGCGTCACATTTTTTTGGAATAAGTCATAGCATCTTTCCTCATGGTCAGCCAGTAATATCCTGTCCTCAGGATCCTTGAGAATAATGCTCTGCCCCCAGTGTGATTACCCAGTCACCTTCATGTATGTCTTTGAGAATTTCATGTGCTTAAGGATCCTCCAAGCATCTTAATTATAGGCTTACAATAGACTTTCTATACAAGATACTGTGTAATATTATAAAACGAGAAAAGCTCTGTGATTCTTTTCATCACTTGGGGTCTCACCATCCCGCAAATATTTCTTAATGGGTGAAATCCAGGATCCTTGAATAGGTTCAAGATCCCGAATATTTGCTTCTTCTTCAGTGTTGGATACTTCATTTATCTTCTCAATTGCTTGGATCAGAATATGTATGATAGGTATTTTGATACCCTCTGGTATTTTGAGAGCCGAAGCAATGTTTGCTAAGGCATCAGCCTCAGCATTGTCTTCTCTAGGTACCTGTGTAATGTTAAAAATTTCAAATTCTTTCCACAGATAATTGCTTAACCATTGTGAGATATTTAGCTAACTTTTCACCTTTTACTGCATATGACCATTGAAATGGTTACCAATTAATAACGAATCTACGTATACCTTGAGATACTTGATCTTGATATCCCTGGCTAATTGCAATCCGGATATTAGTACCTCATATTTTGCTTCATTATTCGTAGCCTGGAACTCACAACTTATGGATTGGGGTATCATGTCCCCTTGTGGCAATTTCAGTATGACCCCTAGACCTATTCTTCTTACATTTGATGCACCATCAGTGAATAAGGTCCATTTATCCTTTGACTCTTCTTGTTGTTGAACTTCAAGGTCTGGTTCATGTTGGATGTCACTGCTGAAATCAGCCACAAAGTCCGCAAGCGCTTGAGACTTTATTGCTGTTCTAGGTTCATATACAAGGTCATAGGCGCTGAGATTGACTGGCCACTTAGCCATTCTTCCTGATATCTCTGGTTTTCTCAAAACACACTTAATAGGATAATTAGTCTTAACATGAATAACATGATTTTCAAAATAATGTCTGAGTTTTGTGGATGCCATTATTAAAGCTAAGTTTAATTTTTCTAAATGAGAGTACCTGGTTTCAGCTGCGAGCAAACTTTTACTTACATAATATACCGGATGTTGTTGGACTTCATGATCCTTGACTAGGAAGGCACTCGCAGAGTTTCCGGATACTGCCAAGTACATGGATAATGGTTCATCGTCTTCTGGTTTCATCAATAGAGGAGCTGATGACAGGTATTCCTTTAATGATTAGAGTGCTTGTTCATGCTTCTCTTCCCATTCGAATCTCTTATTCTTCTTAAGGATGTTCTAGAACTCTTTGCACCTTTGTAAGGATCTTGATACGAACCTGTTGAGTGCTGCTAATCTGCCAGTTAGTCTTTGGACATCTTTGGTATTTCCTAGGGATTTCATATTAATGATTGCTTTGATTTGCTTAGGGCTTGCCTCTATCACTCTCTTAGTTACCATATAGCCCAAGATTTTTCCTGCCCCCACTTCGAAGTGGCACTTTGAGGGGTTCAGCTTCATGTTGCACTAGTCCAGGATATCAAATGCTTCTCTGAGATCCCTGAGATGATCCTCAGCTTTCTTTGATTTCACCACCATGTCATCTATGTGGACCTCCATGGTGTCCCCTAGTTTGTCTTTGAACATCATGTTCACAAGTCTTTGGTATGTTGCACCTGCATTTTTCAAACCAAAAGGCATAGCAATATAACAATAAATACCTGTTGGAGTCATGAATGCGGTATCCTCCTGGTCTGAGGGTTCCATCTGAATTTGTTGGAATCCTGATGAAGCATCCATGAATGTCAGCATTTCGTGGCCTGCTGTGGCATCGACCATTGAGTCAATGTGTGGTAGTTGAAAAGGATCTTTGGGACATGCTTTGTTCAAGTCAATGAAGTCTACACATACTCTTCATTTCCCATTCTTCTTCTGGACCACCACCACATTAGCTAGCCACCTTCCGAATTTCACTTCCCTTATCATTCCTGCTCTTAGTAGTCTTTCAACCTCTTCTTGGATAACTATGTTCATCTCCGGTGCAAATTATCTTCTTTTTTGGCGTATTGGCCTGAAATTGTTATCAACACCTAATTTATGTGTAATAATATCTTTAGAGATACTTGTCATGTCTTCATGTTTCCTAGCGGTGGTTAAGGTTCTGCTTCTTAGTAATTCTATAAGATCTTGTACAATATCCTTGGGGATATTGGTTCCAACAAGCACCATGACATCAAGATCCTCTGTGCTTAAGGATACTTCTTTAACATCCTGCTCTTTGGTTTCCAAGATGTCTCGGGCTTGTATCTTTAATTGCTATGCTTGCCTAGTTTTGGTGGAGGCTTTCATTGAAGAAGTATAACAGTTTTTTGCCTCCTGCTTGTCACTGTCGATCTTCACTACCCTCTATGGGGTCGGCATTTTAACACATTGGTGATATGTTGAGGGTACTGCCATCATGTCATGAATCCAAGGTCTCCCTAGAATAATAATATAGCAAGACAAAGAATCAATAACACAAAATTTCTGTATAGCATTTACCCCTTAGATGTATTGGCAGCTTTATCTCTCCAACTGTGTTTTTGATCTCTCCACTGAATCCTACCAGCACTGAGGATTTTGAGACAATTTCAGAATCCGGGATCCCCATCCTCTTTAGGACTTCAAGTTGTATGATGTTCACCGAACTCCCTCCATTAATTAGGATCATACGAATGAAGTGATTGACAATGTACATGGTGATCACTAAGCCATCATGATGAGGATCCTGTACGTCGTCTCTGTCACCTTCGTCAAAATAGATCACTTTCACTTCAGTTAAGTTGGATGTCTTGGTAGGCTTGTCCCCTTTCTCTGTTTTTGCTTCCTTGACGTTTCTCTTAGCTGCAGAATAAGAGGTACCACCTATGTCAGACCCACCAGATATAAAATTTATTACCTTGTCATTCGGCGGCGGGGATGTTGCTCTCTGCGGGATATTGTCATGATCCTTAGCTTTACTTTTTCCTTTGCCTTGAAACTCTTTGAGATGTCCTTTGCTTAAGAGATAGCTTATCTCTTTTCGCAGAGCAATACAATCTATGGTTACATGGCCGAAGTCCTCGTGGAATGCACACCACTTGGACTTATCCTTCCATCCTGTGTTCTTCTCGAATTTGCGAGGCCACCTGGATTTTTCACCAAGATCCTGCATAACAAATAATAAACATGTCGTATCAAGAGAAAAACAGTATTCAGACAATCTTGGATACTCTTCTTGGTCTTCATCGTCTTCCACGGCGTTAACTCTGTGGTTGTCAGGTTTAGAGTAAGGCTTGGATCTATAAGGCTTGAAGGGTGCAGATTCAGTCTTCTGGTTGGGTTGACTGTAACTGGTTGGAGCATCCATCCTTTGCTGGATCTTTTTGTCATCCTTGAGCCTTATGAATCTTAATGCCCGGTTCCTGACTTCGTCAAGGTTCCTACATGGATTCATAACAAGGTCCACATAGAATTGGGAGTCCTTCTTCAGCCCCATCTTGAATGCCTGGACTGCTGTGGCAACATCAAGGTTTGGGATATCAAGGTATTCTCAGCCAAACTTGCTGACATAATCTCGGAGAGATTCACTGGGATTTTGAGTTATCCTGTATATGTCACTAGTTAATCTTTTGAACGTTCTGCTGCAAGAGAACTGGTTATTAAAAAAATTATTTAAATGAGCAAATGAAGTAATAAAATAAGGTTTAACGTTAAGTAGCCATTTCAAGGTCGATCCTGTTAAGGTAGAGCCAAAGCCTTTGCATAAGCAAGCTTCCTTTAGGTCCAAGGGAATGGGGTTTATCTCCATTCTTTCCCTGTACTGCGTGACATGCTCCTCAGGATATGTAGTTCCATCGTACAACTTCATGTTAGGAGTCTGGAAATGCTTGGGGATCTCAGCATCACATATCGGTGGAGCAAATCTAGAAATCCTGTGACTGGTAGAGGACATCTCCGGTATAGGTTAGACTATACCTGGTACACTTGAGATCATCTCGCTTAACTTCTTTAACTCCTTGGACATGGATGGAGTAATTCCTGTATCCTACACACATTCATTAGTGTTCGAAAATTGGTTGAAAGTGTTACTGTTATCAGGATTTTGGAATGATGATCCCGAAGAAATTCCAAGATCCTGATTCGTAGTAGTTCTAACAGCCGAAGTTGGACCAACTTTAGTGATCCCAGTTTGCATGGGAAGAAAATCTCCCTTATGGACTCCTGAGGATCCTGAATAGTTGAAATCCTGGACCCTTGGTTGCAGCGGGGTCGTCACTTCCACTCACTTCTTTGATTCTTTGATCTTTTCAAACTCCCTTAACAGGGTCACGTTAGTATTTCTCTGTTGCTCCATCTGCTGCTTCATTTCTGAGAACAGGTTGAGGATATCATCATTTGAAACGAGCGTAGGTCCCCCAGCAGGTATCCCAGATAAATGGGATGAATTTTGTCCGTTGAGTTCGTTCATAACTCCTAGAGTGATTGCAAACGCTGGGTTCAGAATGACTTCCAAGGTAGCGGATATGTGCGACCATGGAATGTGGGTATGGCCGAATGAGTGGGTTAACCGATATCCGGTCCTTCAGAATATGCACAATATTGTGCTTAATCCGCTTAGTAAAGATAGATTGGTGTGGAGATCCAGATCAGGGAAAGAAACGGAGTATAGTGCCTCTATTGTGTGGCATGATATCCGGTTCGTACAGAATGAGGTTCCGTGGGCTGACATGGTTTGGTTTCCTCAATCTATTCCTCGTCACTCGTTTTTCATGTGGCTCCTGGTTAATAAGAAACTAAAGACACAGGATATAATGTGCAGGTAGTATACTTCGGGAAACACTAATTTTAACCTCCTATGCTGTTCCTTGTGTACATCAGGTCCGGACTCTCATAAGCACCTGTTTTTTGAATGCTCTTATGGGAGACAGGTTTGGAAGGGAGTTAAAGGTAGAGCTGGAATGGAAACTGTTCGAAATACTTGGGATAGCATTTCTGATCATCTGGTGCGGTTTGCTAAGTCTAAGAATCCGAAACATGTGATTTGGAAGCTTGTCGTTGGTGCTGCAGCGTACTTTGTGTGACAGGAAAGGAATCTGAGATTGTTTTCTACAAAAAAAAAGGAGTGCGGATCGACTTGTAGAGGTGATTTTAGCTACGGCCAGGATGAAACTTCACACTATGCTGTTCAAGAGGACGAGTCAAGTGGAGAGGATCTTACAGGATTGGAGCTTGCCGCGTGGCCTCCTGAGAGAAGATGATGATTGTGGTTAATAGTTATAGCGAGTTGTGTAATGTAGTGTGTCGTGTTTGACTTGTGAATTGGGGTGCTTTGTTAGCTCTAGTCTGTTTCTTGCTTGTAAACTCTAGTATGGTATGTCATGCTAGAGAACTGGGGGATGCTCTATTCCTCACTTGTTTTGTTCTTTTGTTTGTTTGATATAAAATTCACCAGGGTAAACCCTTTACCAAAAAAAAAAGCAGGTATCCCAGATCCCAAAAAACCCACAAAAGTAGTTTTCTTCGGCTGATTAACATTCTTATGGAACGGAGTAGGAGGAATAGGGTTGTTCAACCTAAAGCTTGAAGACGGAGTAGAAACAGAAACATTTTTGGATTGGGACGACATTTTCGAAATCATTTTGGAAAGATAGTGATTAAACACAAATTTTAGCAAAGATTTTAATATGAAAAGCACCACTTGCCCCACGGTGGGCCAAATTGTTTTGGGTAAAAATTATTGAGGCTAATTTTGTAACCGAACTTAGTAAGTGAGGTGTGTGCTTGTAAGATCAAATGAAAAACAATATAAGAACGTAAAACTTGACACGGTTGTTTATGAGGAAAGCTCTTGATCTTTAAGGATCTCCGGCATAAAACCTCGGGAGGTGACAATCGAGACCTGCCTCGTTTATTGAATAAATGGTAAAAAGATTACAAGTGTGAACAGGAATTAATCGTATGCTAAGTGTTACAAAGCTCTTTGCGAGTGTTTCGTGTTGTGAATTGTGTGTTAACGTGTTTTCTAAACGATATTGCTACTGGTTATATACAAAGATTATGGTAACTAACTATCCGAGAATCCCAGACTGACTAAGTCTTCAAATGTAACTGTTGAGGGCTTCTTCGCGTATATTCCACACGTGGTCCATGTCATATTGATCGAGTCTTCAGGAAAGATCAAGTCCAAGCACGTTTACCTGTAAATATAAATCAAAATAGAGGACAAGTAATCGTTAGTAGTATTAATACTCAGAATACTGAGGTCACCAGGATCTTGGATTCCGAATTATGCAACATTCAGGATCCTACATGAAACTCAACCAATAACATATGTGACGAGAAACGTTGTAGGTTTCGTGATTACAAACTTTCACCATGACTCCTACCCATTTTAATCCAAGGGCATCATAGCCTCCCCTTTTGTGTTACATAGAGTGAATGAAAATGTACATGATCGTTTTCCAGTCCTTAGATAATCCTTTCTTCAGAATTTCACCCATTCTGAATGGCCCCTCATAAACGAGTTCCTCAATGAAGAGTCTTTCCACTTCTTTCTTATCAATTGTGTAAGGTTCAAGAGAGTTATGCAGTAACATTAATGCTTCTCTGACAGTGCTTTCAAACACAACAACCTTTTGTCTAGCAACAGTGGATCTGATAAGAGGATAGCTGGTAATATAGTGTAGAGAGGCTTCAACATTTTCCCAGAATTCTACTATGAGATCCTTGTAGACGGATTCATTCCATGTGATGGCGTAGGATATCCTGCTTTGTTAAAGCCAATCAGTTACCTTGGTGAAATCTTCAGGAAGACGATGGTCGCTCATGAGCTCTTCTGCAGCCATTATCTGTGCACATAAGATAAGTAAGTCAATGATATGCAAAGAAATTTAGTTAAGCTCAAAAGAAAATTTAATGAGAAGGGATCGTCGACAGTCGGCTCAAAGAGATAGTCTGCTAATATGAGACAGTCGGCCCGAACATAAAAAGAATTGTTGATTGAGATTCTTTGATCTAAGGCAAAGAGTCGACAGAGTCAGGGACAAGAGTTTGCCCTGATCATGAGAGTGTCGGCCAAGAATATGGTCATAAGGCAGAGAGTTGACTGGATCAAAGGCAAGACTATATGCCCTGATCAAAAGAGAATCGTTCGAGAGAGCTTGGTGACAGTCGAATCCATGAGGAGAGCGATTGACCGTTCATTACAAGACTGTCTGAAGAATCGGCCCAAAACTGCCGGGCATGATTTTTGAACTTGCGTTCAAGGAATCAAAGATCAAAGCTTAAAAAAGAGTCAGCTAGCAAGAGACGATTCTTATCATCGTCTTCTTCTGAACAGTCGGCTATTTGGGAGATGAACAGTCATCACTTTCAGCATCTGATTTCTCAATAAAGCTTCCAATTTGATGATGTTCCAAGTTCTAATGACCAAAAAGATGTTAATATTCAAGTATGTAACCAAAAAATACCGTTGCTAGATGCACGATGCACACAAGAAGCTTCTGAATAGAAATAAGGGCTTTGAACAATCATATGAAATGATCGCCTAAGGTTTTTGGTAAAAACTAGGGTTTTAGTGTAAAATAAAATTTCCCTTTTTCAAACATATATATACGGTAAAAAATTGGGGGGCCGATACTAGATAGTCGGCCCAAGAGTTGCTTAGGGTAAAAAGTTAAAAGAATGGAACGTTTGGCTAAAACAAATCGACTTTCGAGCTTGATTTTTGTGATACGAACCAAGAGTCATTTGTACAAGAATATATACACACCCAAAAAAACTTTAGAGCAATTATTAATACCAAGACGAGGCACAAATGATTCAAAATTCAAATCATAGAACATGCAAACCTGATCTCATGGAATCATACCGACATAACCTATCACATAGCCTTTTCTTATTGCATTTGGGTGTCCACGGCCTACGAACGACTGTTGGTATGCTTGTCCTCTGAAACCCATGCACCATTCTTTCAACATACAACTAGCGAATGTTTATCATGTTCTGGTAAGAATTAAAATGAAGTCAGTGTTCCCCACACTTGTCAGGTATAACCTACCCGTCCTCATGGTCTTTTGAGTGCGATGATGAGAGCTTCAGGTCTATGCCAATGCATAATCAGAGAAGTTGATCAATGAGAATCCTAGGATAGCTAATGGAGCATAACTAGCACGGGTCTGTGAACTGTTTAGGGTATCTTTAAAATGATTTTGAGTCAGGGACAAATCACGACAGACTTATATGCCCTGATTATGAAATAAGGTTGGACTTACTTGCACGTCGGTCTTACAAGCCATGTTTTTGTCAAGAAAATCCCTTCACAGTCACATGAACCCAAAAAGGAAAATATATACTGTATATATGTACACACTAACATTGACATTGCGTGTCTTTTGCTCAAGATTGACAAATTCAGCACTAGAATGCACATCATTGGTGTCTTTTGCTTGGATTTGCACACCATTGCATGTCTTTTATTGACCTAATGCACGTCATTGCGTGTCTTTTTGTTCTTTTTGATTATTAATAAGTTTATATAATAAGGACTCGCAACCCCTTTGTGATGGGACTATGGTTATGTGAAGACCTGGACAAGATGGGTATACACTTTTCAGCAGTCATTATCTTTGTCACTGAGTTGCAGTCTATTTGTTTGAATGCTGAGCCTACCAACATGTCCTTCAGTATAACCGCTTTCCCCTTTTGATCCTATTCAAACAGTGATCAAGTATGTCAGTTTATCTATCATTTACCACAATAACAGTTATGCGATAGCAGCAATGAAACACATCTTTTTCAACCTATTTTCTTTTTCAACCTATTTTCTTTTTCTTTTCTATTCACATAACCTTTCCCCCCAAAAAATTTATTTATGGACAACCTCTTTAAATGGAATTTTCTAAAATAGAAAAAAAATATTTTTGCAGCTCGATCATCTACTCATTCTTGTCAAGAAATTAATTTTAGATTTTTGAAAGAAACTATGAACAGAGATAAATATACATTGCATGAGGGATAAAAGATATACAATGCATGAGGGATAGAAGATGTTACTCAAAGTTCAACAAACCCAATTTCTGCACGAGATCAAGAAACTTGTATTTATCAAACGCCTTCGTGAAGATATCAGCTTTTTGATCATTGGTGTTCACAAGAAGGACTTGAATATACTCTTTCTCATATGCATCCCGAATGGCATAGACACGCACATCGATGCGCTTTGTTTTTGAATGATAGATCGGGTTCTTCATGATTTTCACACAAGCTTCATTGTCGATGAACATTAGAGTCTGCTTCAAGTTGATACCATAATCCATTATTTGATGATGAATCCAGAGGATTTGAGAGCAACAACTGGAAATAGCGTTATACTCAGCTTCTACAGAAGAGATGGAGACTGAAGTTTGTTTCTTGCATTGCCATGACACCAAACAGTGTCCCAAGTACTAACATCCTCCTGACACAGAGTTTATGTCAAGCTGACATCCACCATGATCGCTATCAGAGTAGGCTACAAAATCAAAGCTACTGGCTTTTGGATACCAAAGCCCTAACTTGGGAGAGCCTTTCAAGTAGCGGAAGATTCTTTTTACTGCGACTTCATGGGATTCTTTGGGATTTGTCTGATAACGGGCGCAATAGAAAATAGCGAACATGATATTCGGAAGGCTGGTGGTGAGATACAGCAGAGAGCCTAACATTGAACGATAATGGTGCCTTTCAACAGGTTTTCCTTCTGGATCGGCAGAGATGGGAGTTTGAGCAGCAAAAGGTGTTGACCCTGCTTTGGAATAAGTCATCTGGAAGTTTTTAAGCATATCTTGAATGTACTTGGCTTGATGAATCAATGTTCCATCATGTGACTGCTTCACTTCCAATCCGGGAAAGAACGTGAGCTCACCCATCTTGCTCATTTCAAATTTGGCCTTCATAACGTCCTCAAAGTCTCTACAAAGCTTCTCATTGGTCTACCCGAAGATGATGTCGTCCACATAGATCTGTACCAACATAATATCCTTTCCAATCTTCTTCTTGAATAAAGTCATATCAATCTTCCCTCGTTCAATGCCATTCTGTAGAAGATAGGATGACAGAGTATCATACCAAGCCCTTTGAGCCTGATGAAGTCCGTACAGAGCTTTGTCTAACTTGTAGACTCGACTCGGATAATCTGGATCTTCAAACCCCAGAGGCTGGCATACATAAACTTCCTCCTTGACCTTCCCATATAAAAATGCACTTATAACGTCCATTTGATAGACCTTAAAGTTCTTGAAACACACATAAGCTAGGAAAATCCTTATTGCCTCCGGACGAGCCACGGGAGCAAATACTTCCTCATAATGAATATCTTCTTCTTGGGAAAAACCTTGCACAACCAACCGTTCCTTATTCTTGATTACAATGTTTCTTTCATCGATCTTGTTCCTGAAGACCCATCGAGTGCCAATCGGGTACTTATTCTTTGGTAGGTCAAGTAGATCCCAAATTTTTAATTTCCTGAATTGAGCAGTTCTTCCTGCATGGCGTCTATCCAGCTCGAGTCTTTCAGGGCCATGGAGATATTCTTTGGAACATTCTGTGAGAGAAAACAAGCACACAGGGTCGTGTTGTAAGGAATTGAATAACTTCTAGTACGAACACCTACAGTGATTGGCCCAATCACATTCTCTGAAGGATGATTTGATAAAATTTTGAAAGATGGCCGATAAGCAACTTCAACTTGAGCAGGAAAGTTCATTAAATTTTCATCAGGAATAATCGGCCCATCATTATTGTCAGAATCAATGTCAGAATCGACAGAGGGATCATTTGTCAAGTCCTTGTCAATATTTGAATTTATAGTTTCTGTTTGACTAAAACTGACATCACTAGAAGTATTTACATGAGTAGTATCATCAGCCTCAGAATGAGAAGAGGTTACTATACGGTTGACAGAGACAGACAAAGGATTAGCAATAGCAGGTGTGATTCGTGTTGAAAAAGTAAAAAATTCATCTTCTGCTTGGATGGATGGAGTGAATGATGGTTCAGCGGATGAAGATGGTTCAGGTACGGGTGGTGCAGGAGGAATGATTATTGAAGATAATATATGTGTAGGTCCCTCAGGTGTGGCAGATCGTCACATGCAAGTGGGTCTACTAGTCAGACCGGGTGCGGAATACTCGGGTGTGGCGGATCGTCACATGAAAGTGGGTCTACTAGTCGGACCGGGTGCAGAATACCCGTGACTAGGTGGAGAGTCTTACGAAACAAAGTAAACCGACAAGATAATCACTATAAACGTTCGTCTATTATAAACACTTGAAGGTTACAGAGAGATTACAAAGTTCTGCGTATTTGCTAATCTGAATGCCTATGATTGCGTACTTATCTCCTGTCAACCATTCCTATTTATACATGACCTGATGCCTACGCACTTAGCAAGTGCGCAGGGCAATTTGCTCCTGCGTACTTAGAAAGTACGCAAAGGTATTCTTGCGTACTTGCTAAGTACGCAGGAACTACTTCCTGCGCACATACAAGTGCGCAAAACACTTAGAGAAAACAGCAACAGTCAATATGTAAAAGTAAATACAACTCGATAACTAATACGTACAGACACTTACAAACAAAGACAAATACATACATGAAAGTACTAAACTAAGACTCTAACTATCCGTAATCTATCCAGAGTGTTTGTCACAGAAAAGTGCTTCAACAAACTCCCCCTTGACAACAGCTCTGGATCATCTTCGATTTTTAGTCTTGAGTCTTCGGTCTTCAATCTTCACAGCTATGCATCTTTAGCTTCCATCTTCTTCTTATAGTCAAGGCAGAACATGATCACCTTGTCATCTTTAGAAGCAAGGAATTTCGTCCACTCGTCAGTATGCATGCAATACCTGTCTGCTAGTGCTTCCAGATCTTTCACAGAGAAGTTAATGAAGCAGACTTCATCAAATACTCTGATTAGTTCCCTCGGTACTAAGCATCCACTTTCTGACCTCACCTTTCCAATCACCACAGCCTCGCCCGTCTTTGGATCTACGTACTAGTACCACATGTCACCGAGGATATCCTGAGATAACTTGCTCAGGGGAATCTTAGTTTCACATAGCACTGGCTTGTATACCAATTTCTTTAGGAATTTCTTAGTCACAGGATGTCTTGCTGTCTTATCCTTGACTCTCTTGGGAACTTGAGGCTTGAACACTTCGAACTTCCCAGATCTTGCTTCCCGCTGTAGAACCACCCCCAAACCCATCGCCACTGCATGATTAGAATGACCCAGCAGCTCTCGGTTTGCTAGGTTCACAAGGTCATATTTGGGTAAGGAGTTGAACGCTTCCCTGGTTGGTTTCAAGTATTGAACCCCCCAGATCTTTTGATTGCAAACAACTTCTTATCCTCCTCGAACCTTACAGCCAAGATCATCCATGTTGCCCTTTGTTTGTCTATGATAGACGTCTTCTGCCAAACAAGAGCTAGACCCTTAGATGAAGTAGAAGGCATATCTTTTTCTTTTGGTGCCTCCAGATCCACAGGTGTAGGGTCGACTGGGGAGGCTTCAGTCGAGGCTTCCACATTACCAGCATGCTCGACTGAACCTGTGTCGAGCTGAGCTTCGAATGATGGAAATTCAAAGATCTCTCCATCTTCTAACTCGTACTCTCCTTCCCCGTCGCCCTTGGGAATTTCAATTACTACATCCTCATCATCATCATCATCCTAGTCATCACCAAAGTCGATCTCTCCTTCTTCTAGATTAAAGAGAGCATCGATCTGTGCTTCCTTGGAATAGTCAGGCTCTAGGTATAAGATCTCATCGTCAGATAGATCCTTAAGAACACCAGCCACTGACTTTCCTTTGTCACCACCACCACAGGTATCACCACCCTCTTGATGAGTAGACTCCCCCTGAGCCATTGGAATAGCAGAGATGGGCACAATTGCTAAAGCTTGGTGCTCATCTCCACTAGGACCGGCTTCAGGATCCTTGTCTTAGTCAAGTCAACAGGATGACAAGCCTCATCACTAGTAGTTTTCTCCTTCTCCTTCTCTTACTCTTTCTCCCCCTGAGCAACAAGCTTCTTGGTCAGATCGGCAATTAGTTTGACCATCAGCTCATGCTCTTTCTGTTGAGTATCAAACCTCAGCTCTAGAGATGACCTGTGACCCAGAATCATTTCATTTGTCCTGATTAGAAGCTCGTTCTGGGCCATGACGTTCTTCAGTCTCTCTTCAGTCCCCGTTCTCTGGCTTCTCAGAATCCTAACTTCATCCACCAATGAATTAATCTGTGCTTGTTGAGCATCAGATTCCTCCTTTGACTTCCGAATAGTTTCCAATAATCCAGCAACTTGGGTTTCCAGAACATCTATCCTTGCATCATTAGGATCAGGATGTCTGGATGATGACGCTTCGGCATTGTGAATCGGGGAGGAGAAGATGGTGTCGAAGTCAAACCCTTGAGTAAATTCCCCATAGTTGAAGGGTTGACTTAAAGGTTCAATGGTGGTTGTTGGGATTGTGGATGTGATGACGGTTGTAGGTGTTATGGAAGGGGTGATGGTGTTACAATCCGGACTTTTCAATTAGTCCCGTTAGAAATTCCGTTAAGTTTTCTGTTAAAACCTAACCCAGTTAACTCAATATTAAACCCCAAGGACTAATTCTGTCAATAATTGAATTAAAACCACAGGGACTAGTTATGTAAATACCTAAAACCTGTTCCATTGACTTCTCAAAGTAAAAATTGATCGAATTTAGTTCCTGTTGACTTTCATAAAGTAAACATCGCAAATTTGAAACCAAATTCACAAATCACAACTGAATATCATTTGAATTCGTAACGGATTTGATCTTTAATAACAATTTCGACCATCATTGAACATTTAATCCTCGTAATTATATCGAATTAAACCCAATAATGGGTGTTCAAGTCGTAACCGTCGACCGACAACGAATATACATCAAATTCAGGCTATTCGATCAAAATGCTCTCGATCAAACACCCTGCACACTTCAAACGATCCTCATTAGAGTTTCTGCACACGTCTATTTGATTGGATTTGCACCAAAAGCCACTAGAGAGCAAGCAAGTCACAGTCGGCACCTGTTTTGGTCGAGCACTATCAACCTGACATCCAATATGGTAATTGAAACCCTCCTCAGATTCGTTTTAGTCGATAGAATGAAAGCCCTAACTTAATTAGGGTTCACATCATCGGATTTAACTCGATCGAATAACTAGGGTTCATATTAATTCGTTTTAGTCGAACCCTAACAATCCGATAACAAATATTGGAATTGAATACATCCTTAGAGTCGTCTCTATGCTTGGATGGAAAGCCCTATGAAATCTAGGACTTACATCATCTAATTGAACCTGAATCGTACCTAGGGTTCATGCATATTTCTGTTTAATCAAACTCCTATCTACACCCGTTTGAAATGAAATTAAACTACATCAACAGTTTCGCAACACCTTAATTAGTAAAAGCCCTATGATTTAAACATGTTCTATCATCTAAATTGTTCAAATCGATTATAACTTTATAAACTAGGGTTTCGATCCTCCTTTCAGTAATTAAACGACTTAAATCTTATCATTTTTGCAATTAAACCCATACACAGGTTCGTGATTATCAGTTTATCAAAACCCCTTTGCATTTGAATCAATTCGTGGTCGAATTCATGGGAAATCGACTGGTTCTTGGTTTCGGCTTTGTTGGGGGAAAGAAACCAAAGAAGCTTGTGTGTTAAAACAAATTGGTCCGGGTTCTTGTTGCGATTCCCTAGCGGGCTGTGATGGTTAAGGGCGTGTGCTGGTGTGGGAGAGACCCGGGTTCGAGTCTCTCCACACCCTTTTATTTTTAAAATCATTTTTAATTATTATTTTAATATAAAAACCATTCCACTATTATTATTATACTATATTAATGTATATTAGCCCGGGAAACAGCCCGTAGACTCGGGTTTGAATTATTAACATATTTTTATATTATTCCCACATATATAAATAAAATATTATTGTTATTATCAACTAAAATAGTGTGTTTATATTACCTTCAAACCGTAATTTCGTATAAAATAAGATGTTTATATTATTTTCAAACCGTGACCTGTGATATAAAATAATATATATATTTATATTATTTCGAATCATTTTATAACATCGTGTACCGATTGAGGCTAAATAATAATATAATTAGTTATATTATTTACTCGTATATATATATTATTATTTTCTTAATTTTTGTGAATGACAAAACAAACGGTTATATTTATTATTAATTGTGTCATTCGTTGTGTAAAGTAATTCCTAACTCTGTGGACACTTTCGTCCACTCTTGAATATTAGAGCGTTTCTTTAGGACGTTTCTCATTCCGTGTCGCTGTCACAATTCCCATTTTTATCCCTAATTTATGTTTTTATAATTTTAGGGTATTCGTAAGTCGTTTGAGACTTACACACGTGGTTCCAACTTATCCTTTATGTGATACTACAAACAACGCAACGCAGCTGAGTTTTCACGGCCCCTTTTTATTGTTTTAACTTGGGGGAGAAAACATGATTAACTATTTTTGAGATTTTGTAAAATTCGTATGTTATCAATGTTAAAGCTAAGCGTAACACGCTATCACAGAAAGTCCTCATCTTATATCGAACCGTTAATATGGATCTTAGCAAGGTAATATTTAGTAGTATTACTGGGTTTGACAAATCCCACCCGCGTTAGTCGCGCTAACTCGATTAGAGATCGAACGGGTGAAATGTTAGCCTACTCACACCGCCAGTGTTGATAGACCTAGCAGGAGGCAAATAAACAAACAGTCAGCTTCGGTTGCGAGCGCTTGAGTTAGACATGAACATAGGTTAGCTACCTATAGATACATACTGAATGATCATAAATCTGGTAAACGCTTATTTATATATTGAAACCTGTGAACTCACCAACCTCGTGTTGACATATTTTCTTACATGTTTTCTCAGGTCGCTAAGATAAGGTACAGGTGCACATTAGGGCATGCATGGGATTCATCTATTTTTATTGTTGCTTATTTATGTTTTTTTGGATTATTTTGTATTGTACTTGGCTTGGTTGGACTTTTGGACTTTTGGTTTGGGCGCGTGTGTTTTGCGCATTTACTTTTCTTTACGCTTCTACATTGAAACTTTGATTGACATAATATTTTCATTTGAGTCCCATGTAGAGTAGTTCAAAGTAACTAATGTCTGAGATCCTGGTTCGTCACTCCCCGAAACGGTAAAACTTCGTTAGTTGAAATTTGGGGGTGTGACAGATTGACCAGGGGAAACGAGCAGCGTGCAAGCAATGAATCCTGCTCGCAATTGGGACGCATACCCACAAATGATCCAAAGATGGATCGAAATAGGAAATGTCCGATCACCTTACGTTGGTTCTACTTCCTCATCATCTACATTACCTAGCTTGCCATGCACTATGGAACAAGCTTTTGCAGCCTTTGTATTCTACATGTCTAGGGAGTTGAGTATTGTGAAAGATGCTACTGAGGAGATACCTAACATTCTGAAGAGTGAGTCTCAAATAGAGGAGAATAAGGTAGGGATTATGTCACACCCCGACCGATGGCGGAATCATCGGGGCGGGACATGTAGACTGTTCATGAGGTCAAGGTTGACTAAATTAAAATATATTAATTATCAAATTTCATTGCAACATTCATGACGAAACAATCCAAGAAAAACAAATAATTGAAATACATAAGTTCTTTATTTAATTTAACTAGGTCCAAGCCTATGTGTAGCACATCTTGATCACACTCACACATTAGTACATAAAACATGAATAAAATAAAGTCAACTAAAAAGTTGGTGAGTATAACATAGGTTTGTATATAGATAGCATATAGTTTGTAAAACAAATCCTTACATGTCATGATAAAATAAGGCATTTATGGGGAGCAGATATTGTGTAACCAAGTACAATCAAACATTTGTAACTAGCATGCAAAAATTGTGTTGTCGGTAACAATCACCCTACCTGGGTGGGTTTGTCAGACTCAATAGATCTATCATTGTTTACCGTCGGCTTGAATAGTTAATGATTGCACATAATCGCATACAAAAGTTAGCAAAACTAGCACTCGGGCATAAAGCTCAAATTGCACACATGAATGTAAAGAGGATTTGTACTTGTGTAGTTTGTGTAAGTGTAAGTAATAGTGTTGTATAGTGTTCATTTCCACCCCAAAAAGTGTAAAAGGGGCTATGTAATACTCACATGATTCGAAGGCGTAGCTTACACGAAATACTAGATTGAAATATGGATCCTTGGAATACACAAGTTAACCTAGGGTGTAATGTATATTGTATTAATAGTGTGCACAAAAGTTTAAGTCTAAAGTTGCATTTGGACTTGCGTAAAAAGTCATTGATTTGTAATTGAAAGTATTGAATAAAATATAAAGTTTGAAAGAATATTTTTAGAACATTTTGAGTTAAGGGTTGAAATTGATTAAATAAGAAATTATTGTTTATGAAAGTAATGTAAGTATTAATTGTAAGTAAGTATAAATAAATAATTGTTTTTGTTTAAATATAAATTAAATAAATAACCATTTATTTATTTATTTATATTATATATAACTTAACCATTAAAATACTTTTTAAGGTTTAACAATAAATGTAATTTAATTTTATAAACTTTAAATAATTTTTTTTTTATTTATTCGAAGATTAAATATTTGATCTTTCTAAATAAAATTAAATGCATTTTTATAAAAATCAACTATTTTTTTTGAAATTAAATCGGAAATATCTATTGTTTGAAAAATATAAAAATTATAATTCCGCCAAGAAAATCTGACTTACACACGACCGTGCCTGGGAAGGGCACGATCGTGTTCTAACCACGGGCGCGACCGTGCTAGTCAAGGCGCGACCGTGTTGATCAAATAGAGGGCATAACTAACCAAATCATTAGGCACGACCGTGCCTTGGCCAGGCACGCTCGTGTCTATGATTCTAAAACACGACTGAGATTAGCCAAAGGGCATGACTGGGTCGGAACAGGAGGACACGACCGCGCTGGTAACCATCATGACCGCGTCTCATGAGGCACGACCGCGCTAGATGATTAGCGCTACCGTTTCTCTTCCAAATCAGACACGAATTGACTGATTCTTATATTGTTAGTGATGTAAATCATAGGGATTTTATTTATAGTATTATTACGAGTATGATGGGATGTTTTAATTGTATTAACAACATGTTCAGGGTCGAAATCGATTAAACCATTTTGAATAAAACATAGATTTTGATTCGGGATAATTTCTATAATAGAAGCCCAAATTAATATGGGGCTTTTGATCTATGGACTGAAACGAATGAGGAAAAGGTTTCAATTACCTGGGAGGACGATGGATGAATAGAGTTCGGTAGAAAAGAGTTCCGGCGACGATGCGAACGGCCTCCGGCGTCTTCTGCTGCAAATTCCGGCTACTTCAAAGGGTCAGTAGCTTCTGGGAGGATCGTATATCGTGAATCTTCTGTTTGGTTGAGAGAATTCGGATCGAAGGAAGGGTTTATGTTTTCTTTAAAATGTTTGAACGATTTTTCGGGTCCGAAGGAATTAAACTGGGACGTTTGTGTAATTGAAAATGTTATTACTCTCGTAAATGGAAATGAAGTGAGGAACGGTTACGGAACTCAATGATCGAGTGATTAAAACTGCATTTACGTTTCAACTGGTACTAGGCACGACCGTGCCCAAACAAGGCGCGACAGTGCCTAGGCACCGGGCGCGATCGTTCCAAGGCAAGTCGCGTGACCGCGCCGAAGCACTTGGCACGACCGTGCGAGGACGAGGCGCGACCGTGCTTAATTAGGGTTTCTTGTTATCTTTCAACATTAGCTTTTGTAACTTTAGTTTTCGACAAATTGTATAAAATGATTACTTGTGTAGCGCTTGATAGTATATAACCGAGTAAGATTTGAGGATTTGTATTGAATCATTGTATTTAATTTATGGCACAAAATAGAATAAGACAGTGCACTAGAATTAGGTTTATAATACGTTACATTGAATTGAAATACGGATACTAAAAATCAGAAATGTTACAGTCTCCCCATGTTGTGGGAATTTCATCCCGAAATTTAACTAGAGGAAGCGACATCATCCGTAAAGAGATGGGGGTACTTGAGCTTCATTTGGTCCTCTCATTCCCAAGTAAATTCAGGACCACATTTAGATTCGCAACGAACTTTGACAATAGGAATACGACTTCGCTTGAGCTGTTTGATTTCACGATCCATGATTTCTACCGGTCTCTCAACGAAGTGCATCGTTTCGTCAATGTGCACGTCGTCAAGAGGTATGTGAAGACTTTCATCAGCAAGGCATTTTCTAAGGTTAGACACATGAAATGTAGGATGTACGTTACCAAGTGATGGAGGTAACTCGAGTTTGTAAGCCACTTCCCAATCCTTTCAAGGATCTTGAATGGGCCCACATAGCGAGGTGATAGTTTACCTTTCTTTCCAAAACGGATTACACCCTTCCACGGAGACACCTTTAGAAGAACAAGATCACCGACTTGGAAATCCAAGGGTTTTCGTCGTTTGTCGGCATAACTCTTTTGCCGACTTCTCGCTACTCGAATGTTGCCACGGATTTGAATAATCTTGTCGGATGTTTCTTGAATTAGTTTGGGACCAGTGATTTTTGCTTCACCAATCTCGTTCCAACAGATTGGAGAACGACACTTGCGACCATAGAGAGCTTCAAATGGAGCCATGTTGATACTCGTGTGGTAGCTATTATTGCAAAAGAACTCGATTAGGGATAGATGTGAATCCCAATTGCCACCAAAATCAATTATACAAGCTCTAAGCATATCTTCAAGAGTTTGGATTGTTCGCTCGGTTTAACCATTAGTTTGAGGATGGTAGGCCGTGCTCAAATCCAATCGTGTACCAAGAGCAGTTTGGAGAGATTGCCTAAAGCGGGAGGTGAACCGAGCATCTCTATCGGAGATTATGTTTAAGGGAACACCGTGACGGCTCACAATTTCATCAATGTAAATTCGGGCTAGTTTCTCAACCCGATAGTCTTCACGGATAGGCAAGAAATGAGCAGATTTGGTGAGACGATCAATGATCACCCAAATGCTATCATAACCACTCGAGGTGCGAGGGAGTTTGGTAATAAAATCTATGGCTAAGTTCTCTCATTTCCACACTTGAATTCCCGGTTGTTCAAGTAATCCGGAAGGACGTTGGTGTTCGGCTTTGACTTTGGAACACGTTAGACATTTGGCAACATAGAGAGCAATGTCCTTTTTCATACGGGGCCACCAATATTGTTGGCGAAGATCTTGGTACATTTTATCCGCACCAGGATGAATAGAATAACGAGTCTTGTGAGCCTCGTTCATAATAAATGTACGGAGATCATCGCGACCGGGAACCCAAATGCGGTTCAAGTAATAAAGTAAGCCATTAGGTTTTGAATCAAGTTGAAGTTCAACACCACACGACATTTCCTCGTACATGTTACCCTCGGTGACTGAGACGCGTTGAGCTTCTAAGATGCGATTTTGAATGTCGGTTTGAATTCGAACACATTGAATCATGACATGGTCCTTTCGACTCAAAGCGTCGGCTACCACATTCGCTTTGCCGGGATGGTAATGAATCTCGCAGTCATAGTCGTTAAGGAGTTCAACCCAACGTCGTTGCCTCATATTGAGTTTTTTTTGTTGAAGATGTGTTGGAGACTTTTGTGGTCGGTGAACACCACACATTTAGTGCCATAGAGGTAATGTCTCCAAATCTTCAATGCGAATATAACCGCACCCAATTCAAGGTCGTGCGTTGTATAATTCTTCTCGTGAATCTTAAGTTGCCTTGATGCATAAGCGATTACCTTACCTCGTTGCATGAGGACACAACCGAGACCTTGGTTGGAAGCATCACAGTAGACAACTAGATCGTCATTCCCGTCAGGGAGAGTCAAAATAGGAGCATTGCACAACTTTTGTTTGAGAGTTTGGAAAGCTTCTTCTTGTTTTGGTCCCCATTAATAAGTTTTACCCTTGTGGGTCAAAGCGGTAAGAGGGACAACAATCTTAGAGAAGTTTGAGATGAAACGACGGTAATATCCCGCAAGACCAAGAAATGAACGAACTTCAGTGGGAGTCTTCGGGGCATTCCAATTCTTAACCGTTTCGATCTTAGCAGGGTCAACATGAATACCCTTGTCGTTGACGATATGACCAAGAAATTGAACTTCCTTTAGCCAAAATTCACATTTGGAGAACTTAGCATATAGTTGCTCCTTTCTCAAGAGATCCAAAACCAGTCTAAGATGTTGCTCATGGTCAGCTTTAGTCTTGGAATAGATTAAGATGTCATCGATGAAAACGATCACGAACTTATCAAGGTATGGTTTGCACACACGATTCATGAGGTCCATGAAAACTGCGGGTGCATTGGTTAGTCCAAAAGGCATGACCATGAACTTATAGTGACCATACCTTGTTCGGAAGGCAGTCTTTGGAATATCTTCCTCTTGTACACGAAGTTGGTGATAACCAGATCGAAGGTCAATCTTCGAGAAGCAAGTGGAACCTTGAAGTTGATCAAAGAGGTCATCAATTCTAGGTAAAGGATAACGGTTTTTGATGGTAAGCTTGTTGAGTTTGCGGTAATCAATACACATGCGGAATGATCCATCTTTCTTTTTGACAAACAAGACGGGTGCACCCCACGTGAATGACTTGGACGAATGAATCCCTTGTCGGAGAGCTCTTGGAGTTGACTTGCAAGTTCTTGCATTTCAGAAGGCGCAAGACGGTATGGAGCTCTAGCCACGGGGTTAGCTCCGGGCACAAGATTAATACGAAATTCTACTTGTAGAACGGGTGGAAGACCGGATAGATCTTCGGGAAAATCCCGAATGATGGGAATGTCTTGTATACTCTTCTCTTTGACATCCTTCTGAACAATATGAGCTAAGAAGGCCACGTACTTCTTTCGTAAGTACTTTTGAGCGGTAGTGCATGACATTAATTTAAGTCCTTTACAAGGCTTTTCACCAAAGACTCTTAAGGTTTCCCCCGATGGTAGAGGTATTCGAATGCACTTCTCGAAACAGATGACTTCGGCATGATGATTTGATAGCCAATCCATGCCTATGATGATTTCAAAAGTTCATAGTGGCATTGGTACAAGATTGATTGGGAATGTATGTTCATTAAGTTCTAGAGAACAGTCATAGATAATAGACTCAATTGTAAGTGAATCACCATTTGCTATTTCGACAGTGAAGGTTTTCTCTAATTGGGATCGTGTCTTCGCAAGTAAAGGTTCAAAATTAAGTGACATAAAACTTTTATCGGCGCCGGTATCAAATATAATGGAGGCATATTGACTATTAACAAGGAACGTACCGTTGACCACATCATTGTTGGCTTGAGCTTCATTGGCGTTTATATTGAAAGCACGCCCACGAGCTCCGCCTTGTCTAGCATTGATCAACCTTGGGCACTGATCCCGGAAGTGATTTGGGTCACCACATTCAAAACATGCACGCCCATTTGCTATAGCAGGAACACCTTGATTAGTCACTTGTTGATTGGTTCTGGTTGGTGGGTTGACTTGGCCCGCAAGAGCTTTGGCCCTACACACATTGACCGTATGGCCATATTTCCCACAATAAGTGCAAAGGCGACATGTGATGTTTTGAGGGTGACGATAGTTGCATGTGACACAGAGTGGGTAGATTCCAACATATGGCTTTTTGGCTGGTGCTTGAACCATAGGAGCAGCTTGGTGAACAGGCATAGCAGGAGTGACCATGGCATAGTTTCTAGCCTTTCTTTACTTATTATGTCTGGAGGGTTCAGTTGTGGCTTCCTTGTTGTGGGTGGAAGAAGTTGCAATGTCAGAAACTTTCTTTGTCCCCTTTTTAGTAAGAGTCCCCGCCTTCACATGGTTATCGGTTAAGGTAGCGGATAGACGGATAGCATCTTCAAGTGTTGAGGGATTTCTCCCTAGAACAGTATCTTGAATTTGCCTAGGTAATCCACCAATATATTTTTCAATGCAGTGGGATAAAGGTGTGACCATGTGGGGTACGAGGAGACTCAACTCGTGGAACCGAGTTGTATATGCCAAGTTTTACTATCTTGGGCAAGATTCCAAAATTCGGCTTCGAGTTTCTTTACTTCATTTTGAGGACAGAATTCCTCAGTCATTAGCCGTTTAACCTCATCCCAAGGTAAGGCCATTGCTACATCCACACCTCTATTTCTTTTCTCCCCATTCCACCACGTGAGTGCCTGTTTTTGTAAGACACTTGTGGCATGACGAACACGAAGGTTGTCGGGACAGTCACTATTGAGAAAGGTATTCTCAATACTTTCGAACCATTGAAGAAGTCCCGTAGCTCCTTTGGTAGCATAAAACTTGAGGGGATTGCACGAGTTGAAGTGTTTGAAGGTGCATTGAGATGGGTTGGCACCACCATTTCCACCATTACCACTATTAGCCCCATGGTTACCATTTGTGGCACCATTAGCTTGAGTGAGTTGAGTTATGAGTTGGGCAAGGATAGTAGCGATGTCGGTGTTGGTGTTGGCCACGGGAGCACGACGAGGAGGTATTCTACAGATTTTCACAAGACAAGAAAAGATGTAAGAATTTATGAATGTTGTTTGGGTTTATAAGAATAAGATAACAAATAAAATAATAATTCATAGTTGGGATTGTACTCAAATAGTGATATAATCACTTGAATACTATGACACATTAAGGTTAATTAAACTCATATAATTTTCAAGGAGACATGCTTTAGCCTATAAGTAAACACTCATCCTAGGAATTCCCAGGAAAGCATACGGGTCCCTCGGCTGATTGGGATTTATACGAAATGCTTTCCTAGACAGAAAACCCAGAATACAGGTGTCACCCTTCCATATTGCATGTGTCCTTAAATAATTAACAAAGTTTAAAAGCCTTAACGAGGAAATAAAGAAATTTTTTTTTTATAGATTTAACTCCATGAAGATTCCACATGATATGATGATAATGACAAAGAAGTAGGCATGAAGGTTATGAGGTTTAGGGTAGGGGTAGGGATATTGTTTATTTAATTATTATTTAAGTATACTCAAATAAATCATGAATTTTAGCAAGTAAGACATCAAAATAAAATAATAACTATCATAGTAGGCATGTAACACATAGCATGTAGCACATAATCATGAAGTATAGCATAAGTGGGTGTCCTAAAGTTATAGTCTAGGTCATGGTGTCCAATAACCTAATTCCCTATAACCAAGGCTCTGATACCAATCTGTCACACCCCGACCGATGGCGGAATCATCGGGGCGGGACATGTAGACTGTTCATGAGGACAAGGTTGACTAAATTAAAATATATTAATTATCAAATTTCATTGCAACATTCATGACGAAACAATCCAAGAAAAACAAATAATTGAAATACATAAGTTCTTTATTTAATTTAACTAGGTCCAAGCCTATGTGTAGCACATCTTGATCACACTCACACATTAGTACATAAAACATGAATAAAATAAAGTCAACTAAAAAGTTGGTGAGTATAACATAGGTTTGTATATAGATAGCATATAGTTTGTAAAACAAATCCTTACATGTCATGATAAAATAAGGCATTTATGGGGATCAGCTATTGTGTAACCAAGTACAATCAAACCTTTGTAACTAGCATGCAAAAATTGTGTTGTCGGTAACAATCACCCTACCTGGGTGGGTTTGTCAGACTCAATAGATATATCATTGTTTACCGTTGGCTTGAATAGTTAATGATTGCACATAATCGCATACAAAAGTTAGCAAAACTAGCACTCGGGCATAAAGCTCAAATTGCACACATGAATGTAAAGAGGATTTGTACTTGTGTAGTTTGTGTAAGTGTAAGTAATAGTGTTGTATAGTGTTCATGTTCCACCCCAAAAAGTGTAAAAGAGTAAAAGGGGCTATGTAATACTCACATGATTTGAAGGCGTAGCTTACACGAAATACTAGATAGAAATATGGATCCTTGGAATACACAAGTTAACCTAGGGTGTAATGTATATTGTATTAATAGTGTGCATAAAAGTTTAAGTTTAAAGTTGTATTTGGACTTGCGTAAAAAGTCATTGATTTGTAATTGAAAGTATTGAATAAAATATAAAGTTTGAAAGAATATTTTTAGAACATTTTGAGTTAAGGTTTGAAATTGATTAAATAAGAAATTATTGTTTATGAAAGTAATATAAGTATTAATTGTAAGTAAGTATAAATAAATAATTGTTTTTGTTTAAATATAAATTAAATAAATAACCATTTATTTATTTATATTATATGTAACTTAACCATTAAAATACTTTTTAAGGTTTAACAATAAATGTAATTTAATTTTATAAACTTTACATAAAAAATTTTCTATTTATTCCAAGATTAAATATTTGATCTTTCTAAATAGAATTAAATGCATTTTTATAAAAATCAACTATTTTTATTTTGAAATTAAATCGGAAATATATATTGTTTGAAAAATATAAAAATTATAATTCTGCCAAGAAAATCTGACTTACACACGACCGTGCCTGGGAAGGGCACGATCGTGTTCTAACCACGGGCGCGACCGTGCTAATCAAGGCGCGACCGTGTTGATCAAATAGAGGGCATAACTAACCAAATCATTAGGCACGACCGTGCCTTGGCCAGGCACGATCGTGTCTATGATTCTAAAATACGACTGAGATTAGCCAAAGGGCATGACTGGGTCTGAACAGGAGGACACGACCGTGTCTCTTCCAAATCAGACACGAATTGACTGATTCTTATATTGTTAGTGATGTAAATCATAGGGCTTTTATTTATAGTATTATTACGAGTATGATGGGATGTTTTAATTTTATTAACAACATGTTCAAGGTCGAAATCGATTAAACCATTTTGAATAAAACATAGATTCTGATTCGGGATAATTTCTATAATAGAAGCCCAAATTAATATGGGGCTTTTGATCTATGGACTGAAACGAACGAGGAAAAGGTTTCAATTACCTGGGAGGACGATGGATGAATAGAGTTCGGTAGAAAAGAGTTCCGGCGACGATGCGAACGGCCTCCGGCGTCTTCTGCTGCAAATTCCGGCTACTTCAAAGGGTCAGTAGCTTCTGGGAGGATCGTATATCATGAATCTTCTGTTTGGTTGAGAGAATTCGGATCGAAGGAAGGGTTTATGTTTTCTTTGGAAAGTTTGAACGATTTTTCGAGTCCGAAGGAATTAAACTGGGACGTTTATGTAATTGAAAATGTTATTACTCTCGTAAACGGAAATGAAGTGAGGAACAGTTACGGAACTGAACGATCGAATGATTAAAAATGCATTTACGTTTCAAATGGTACTAGGCGCGACCGTGCCCAAACTAGGCGCGACCATGCCTAGGCACCGAGCCCGATCGTTCCAAGGCAAGTCGCGCGACCGTGCCAGGACGTGGCGCGACTGTGCTTAATTAGGGTTTCTTGTTATCTTTCAACATTAGCTTTTGTAACTTTAGTTTTTGACAAATTGTATAAAATGATTACTTGTGTAGCGCTTGATAGTATATAACCGAGTAAGATTTGAGGATTTGTATTGAATCATTGTATTTAATTTATGGCACAAGATAGAATAAGACAGTGCACTAGAATTAGGTTTAAAATACGTTACATTGAATTGAAATACGGATACTAAAAATCAGAAATGTTACTGATAAAGCTTTTGACTGCTGAACTAGCAGTAACGGATCAAGTCCATAACGTTTTGGTGGATCGGGTGACACATTTGGAGGCGAGGGTGGACACCTCGGACAATGACATGGAAGGAGTTCTGGAGAGATTGGCTGCTATGGAAGCTCAGCTACATGTAGCAAACCACACTGCTGAAGGTCTTCAAGAGAGGGTGACTCACTTGGAAGCCCAACTACAAGCAGCCCTGTTTCCTGAGGAGATTCCATTTTCTGATGGTAAGGAGGAGCCCTTGGACGAAGAGCCCTTTGAGGAGGAGCCCTTGGAGGAGGAGCCACCCGAAGAGGAACCGGTGGAGATGGACGATGCACAATCGTATGTTTCTTCCGATGACGAAGATGTTTGATGATCTTCCTATTCTATCTTCCTTTTCGTGCTTGTTTTTGCTTATGTTATTTCTCTTTTCAAACCTAGATGGGTAAGGTTGTTCCCATTCAATAAAAGCATGAGAAGTTTAATGTTTGAGTTATTTATTTTGTAGCCTTATAATTTAATTAATTTTCAGAATATTAGATGTTGTATTTCTTTACTCGTACATAAATAATGTTTAATATGCGATATATTTCTCATTTTTTTGTAATTGTGAATGTGAAGAATCATGTCAGGAAGAGGACGTGGAGGTTGTGCTGGTGGCCGAGGTACCATTAACATGACTGCAGCGGAGCTAGCAGCACTAATAAATGATAGTGTGGCAGAGGCTCTAGCAGCACAGAATGCTGCAGGTAATGCTTTAGCTATTGACTAATAATATCAATTCATCTATTAAAAAGCATGTCCTAAACCCTATAATCCCAATCCTATATTGTTTTTGACTCAAGGCCCGTAAAACCCGCAACCAGCCTGCACCTTCAAGGCATTCATGGATTGTTAGCCCCACGCCTATAGTGGAGCTGAAGGAGCTGTCGCACTACTTCGTTGGTTCGAGAAAGTAGAATCAGTGGTTGCCATGTGCAACTGCCCAGTGGCAAATCAGGTCAAGTTCGCCGCTGGAACTTTGGAGGGCCCGGTTCTCACATGGTGGAACGCCCAGGTCCAGATGTTGGGTCTGGCCATTGCAAATGGACTCCCGAGGGAGGAGTTTAAATCAATAATGAAGGAGGAGTACTGTCCTCGCGATGAAATTCAGAAGTTAGAGGGAGAGTTCTGGAACCTAAAGATGGAGGGTTCTGAAATTGAACTTTATACCACGCGTTCACATGAGCTTGCTACTATGTGCCCACATATGGTGACCCCTGATTACAAGAGAATTGAGCTTTACATTGGAGGTCTAGTGCCTCAAATACAAAGCATGGTTACTTCATCCAACCCTACCACTATCCAGCAGACTATCCGACTTGCCCATAAGTTAACCGATCAGGCGGTGACTCAAGGGACTCTACCTCCGAGAGGTTTGGTCTCTAAATCCACCGATAATCATAAACGCAAGTTTGACCACCACTCCAATAACCACTCCAACTCTCACTACAACGCCCAACCAACCCCAGTTTAATCAACCGCAGCAGCAGCAGCATAGATTTGAGCCTGCTAAGAACTTCAACCAGTCGACCTCTTTAGGTCAAAACTAGGGTGGTTACGCGGGAAAGTCTCCTAAATGTAACAAGTGCAACTTCCATCACTTCGGGTTTTGCAATCATTGTCAACGGTGTGGCAAATTAGGTCATACTGCCAAGGATTGTAGGGGTGAATTACAAGCCAAACAGCCTTTCCAACAGCCTGGATTTACAAAGGGTTGTTTTGAGTGTGGAAAGGAGGGACATATCCAGAAGAATTGTCCTCAATTGAAGAAAAGGGTAATGGAAACCACAACCCTAACCAGAATAACAACAATGGGGGTAACTCATACTTGAAACTTCTGAAAAAATCGTTCAAATTAGAAACCGTATGGCAGCGGCTCGTGATCGTCAAAAGAGCTATGCCGATAAGCGTCGTAAACCATTAGAATTCCAAGTAGGGGATATGGTCTTATTAAAAGTCTCACCTTGGAAGGGTGTCATTCGTTTCGGGAAACGAGGCAAACTGAATCCTCGTTATGTTGGACCATTCAAAATAACGAAGAGAATCGGACCAATAGCGTATCAACTGGACTTACCTGAAGGACTTAGTGGTGTACACGATGTATTTCACATCTCAAATTTGAAGAAATGTCTAGCAGGCGAGTCTCTCGAGGTTTCTCTTGAGGAACTACACATTGATGAACAGTTATGTTTCATCGAAGAACCTATGAAAATTATGGATACGGAAGTCAAAACGTTAAAGCACAGTAAAATCCCTATTGTCAGAGTTCGTTGGAACTCGAAACGCGGACCGAAATTCACGTGCGAGCGCGGGGATTAGATGATGCGCAAATATCCAAATCTGTTCAAGCACTCCGTGTCAAATTCTTAAGGTACTTTTTTAATTTTCTGGACGAAAATTCTTTCAACTAGGGGATGATGTGATATCCCGGGAAATTTTTTTTATTATTTAATTTTTGGGACGAAAATTCTTTCAACTAGGGGATGATGTGATAATCCGGACTTTTCAATTAGTCCCGTTAGAAATTCCGTTAAGTTTTCTGTTAAAACCTAACCCAGTTAACTCAGTATTAAACCCTAAGGACTAATTATGTCAATAATTGAATTAAAACCACAGGGACTAGTTATGTAAATACCTAAAACCTGTTCCATTGACTTCTCAAAGTCAAAATTGATCGAATTTAGTTCCCGTTGACTTTCATAAAGTCAACATCGCAAATTTGAAACCAAATTCACAAATCACAACCGAATATCATTTGAATTCGTAACGGATTTGATCTTTAATAACAATTAGGACCATCATTGAACCTTTAATCCTCGTAATTATATCGAATTAAACCCAATAATGGGTGTTGAAGTCGTAACCGTCGACCAACAATGAATATCCATCAAATTCAGGCTATTCGATCAAAATACTCTCGATCAAACACCCTGCACACTTCAAACGATCCCCATTAGAGTTTCTACACACGTCTATTCGATTGGATTTGCACAAGAAGCCACTGGAGAGCAAGCAAGTCACAGTCGGCACCTGTTTTGGTCGAGCACTATCAACCCGACATCCAATCTGGTAATTGAAACCCTCCTCTGATTCGTTTTAGTGGATAGAATGAAAGCCCTAACCTAATTAGGGTTCACATCATCGGATTTAACTCAATCGAATAACTAGGGTTCATATTAATTCGTTTTAGTCGAACCCTAACAATCCGATAACAAATATTGAAATTGAATACATCCTTAGAGTCGTCTCTATGCTTGGATGGAAAGCCCTATGAAATCCAGGACTTACATCATCTAATTGAACCTGAATCGTACCTAGGGTTCATGCATATTTCTGTTTAATCAAACTCCTACTTACACCCGTTTGAAATAAAATTAAACTACATCAGTAGTCTCATAACACCTTAAATAGTAAAAGCCCTATGATTTAAACATGTTCCATCATCTAAATTGTTCAAATCGATTCTGACTTTATAAACTAGGGTTTCGATCCTTCTTTCAGTAATTAAACGATTTAAATCTTATCATTTTTGCATTTAAACCCATACACAGGTTCGTGAATATCAGTTTATCAAAACCCTTTGCATTTGAATCAATTCGTGGTCGAATTCATTAGAAATCGACTGGTTCTTGGTTTCGGATTTGTTGGGGGAAAAAAACCACAGAAGCTTGTGTGTTAAAACAAATTGGTTCGGGTTTTTGTTGCGATTCCCTAGCGGGCTGTGATGGTTAAGGGTGTGTGCTGGTGTGGGAGAGACCCGGGTTTGAGTCTCTCCACACCCTTTTATGTTTAAAATCATTTTTAATTATTATTTTAATATAAAAACCATTCCACTATTATTATTATATTATATTAATGTATATTAGCCCGAGAAACAGCCCGTAGACTCGGGTTTGAATTATTAACATATTTTTATATTATTCCCACTTTTATAAATAAAATATTATTGTTATTATCAACTAAAAATAGTGTGTTTACATTACCTTCAAACCGTAATTTCGTATAAAATAATATGTTTATATTATTTTCAAACCGTGACCCGTGATATAAAATAATATACATATTTATATTATTTCGAATCATTTTATAACATCATGTACCGATTGAGACTAAATAATATAATTAGTTATATTATTTACTCGTATATATATATTATTATTTTCTTAATTTTTGTGAATGACAAAACAAACAGTTATATTTATTATTAATTTTGTCATTCGTCGCGTGAAGTAATTCCTAACTCCGTGGAGACTTTCGTCCACTCTTGAATATTAGAGCATTTCTTTAGGACGTTTCTCATTCCGTGTCGCTGTCACAATTCCCATTTTTATCCCTAATTTATGTGTTTATAATTTTAGGGCATTCGTAAGTCGTTTGAGACTTACACACGTGGTTCCAACTTATCATTTGTGTGATACTACCTACAACGCAACGCAGGTGAGTTTTCGCGGCCCCTTTTTATTGTTTTAACTTGGGGGAGAAAGCATGATTAACTATTTTTGAGATTTTGTAAATTCGTATGTTATCAATGTTAAAGCTATGCGTAACACGCTATCACAGAAAGTCCTCATCTTATATCGAACCGTTAATATGGATCTTAGCAAGGTAATATTTAGTAGTACTACTGGGTTTGACAAATCCCACCCGCGTTAGTCGCGCTCACTCGATTAGAGATCGAGCGGGTGAAATGTTAGCCTACTCACACCGCCAGTGTTGATAGACCTGGCAGGAGGCAAATAAACAAACAGTCAGCTTCGATTGTGAGCGCTTGAGTTAAATATGAACATGGGTTAGCTACCTATAGAAACATACTGAATGATCATAAATCTGGTAAACACTTATTTATATATTGAAACCTGTGAACTAACCAACCTCGTGTTGACATATTTTCTTACATGTTTTCTCAGGTCGCTAAGATAAGGTACAGGTGCACATTAGGGCATGCATGGGATTCATCTATTTTGATTGTTCCTTATTTATGTTTGTTTGGATTATTTTGTATTGTACTTGGCTTGGTTGGACTTTTGGACTTTTGGTTTGGGCGGGTGTGTTTGGCGCATTTACTTTTCTTTATGCTTCCGCATTGAAACTTTGATTGACATGATATTTTCATTTGAGTCCCATGTAGAGTCGTTCAAAGTAACTAATGTCTGAGATCCTAGTTCGTCACTCCCCGAAACGGTAAAAATCCGTTAGTTGAAATTTGGGGGTGTGACAGATGGTGATGACTCCGTGAGAATTGGAGTTGTCACCGCCACCTGGGCAGATGTGATAGGGAGGGTCACTATCACAGGAACCTCCTCTGCGACTGAAGTGACTGCCACGTTAGGTTGTACCTGTGGCCTCCTCCGTCATCGGTATAACTGCTGTGAAGGTGGGGTGGAAGCCGAGTCAGAACTCGTAGCTGAAACATGTACTTGCTGCTGAGGACTCACCACCACCTCACTAGGAATAGGTTGTTGCTGCCTATCCCCCACTGTTCTTATGAACATTTTCACGCCTTTGCCTTTGGATAGCAGCGTCAGAGTCAGAATCTGGCTCATATTCGCTGCTAGAGGACTGTCGCTTTCTCTTCGAGGACGACTCAGGTATGGTTACCTTTGTCGTTCTCCTTGGGTGTGCCTGAGATGGTGCATCATCAAAATCAGAAGAATCAGACTCAGTCTCTTCCGAGTCGGATCCCTCAGCACCATCATGTCCTCCTTCTTCGTCTCCATTATCAGACGATCCATCTTCACTTTCATCTTCCTCTTCTTGTTGTTGTTGTTGTTCATCAGAATGCTCACTCAATTCTGGCTCCGAATCGTGACTATACCATCTCCAGTCACCTGGTGCCACATATGCTTCGTTTATAAGGTGGCCAAAGAGTGCTATGTGCTCAGGGGTAGGATCTACACTGCCTGGCCTTAAAAACTGTGCAAACACCCTCTTGTCCACTCTTTTTACCTACAATCTCTCCCCTGTAGCAGGTAGGTTTGGCAACGCATCATTTATCAGAAGTTGCACAAACCTAGGGTACAATAAGAACCTGAACCTCTCAGCTGTGTTGATCTGGTCATTGATGGCTTTAAAGATGTAGCGTGATAAGTTGTAGCCCCTATTGAGAGATAAGCCAACCATGGCTGCAGCAAGGTCATGACCCATGGCATCCTTTCCAGCTTTTCTTGAGGAGATGCACATGATCATGACGTGGGTAAAATATCTCCATTGGTCAAGCACCCACATTTTCTTATACGAAGCATAGTCTCTCGCCCCGACATATCCCATTCTTTGCCTCCAACAGCCATCCACAAAGTAGTCTGGATAGGCTGTCGGGTCGGTCGAGAGATCTCGGAATTGTAGGACCCTTCTAATTGTATATTCAGAGAAGGCGATGTCAAGACCAGCCACGGTAGCCCTTATAACATTGGGGGTTACCGTGCAATCATGCTCCGTCGTCTCCCAAAATTGTTCCAGATAGGGTCTTGAAACGATCGGGTCTGCAGAAATAGCGTAGCTGATTCTTGAACGGTTCAAGAAATCAACTATCTCGCGGTACTGTAGAGCAGCACCCTTCCATTCTGGTTGAGTATTCGCTAACAGATTGAATTCGTTAGTAAACGCCCGAGCCATAATCTGCAAAGACACACAGAAAACATAATCAGAACAACAAGTTTCATTGGAAATGAATAAACATGACTCAGTATAGCAGTTACTCTTTGAACTGAAATTTTAGACTTAGAAATTTTTCCCAAGTGTTGGTCGTGCATACTTAGCAAGTACGCAGGAATTTCCTCTTGCGTACTTAACAAGTACGCATGAATTGCTTCTTGCGTACTTGCTAAGTGCGCAAGAACTACACTTGGTGAAAATTCTAGAAATTTGAAAATTTAACTGATGTTCAAAAATCAGTGTGTATTGGGTCACCACAAGGTCGGAATCGATCATTCTAGCCTATGGGACCAATATCAACACCAAATACTTGCTATACTTGACCAATTTTGACCTAAAAGTCGACCGAAACCACTGTCGGTTCAAATTCGAGCCCAATGTCAAAATCAAAGACTAGAATGGACGATTAAGGGTCGATTATTGTTTCTAATCTAGTTTTAATGATAAGAGTTTACCCAAACAACCCAAAATTTGCCCTAATAAATCACGGAATAAACCTAGATTTTCTAAGTCACTGAATCGGCCAAAATGGCGAATTTCGAGGATGGATTGATCCTGAAATCTCACCAATTTAATGTTATATGATGATGAAACAAGTAACAGGACGAGAAATCGGTTTAGGAACACTTTGAATTTTGAGTAAAAGTTCGTCGGAGGGAATTTGAACTAGTGAAAATTTGAATGCGATGAAAACTCTGAAAAATTTCTAAGTCCCATATTTATACCCAACACCAAACAGTCGTGCGTACTTGCTAAGTGTGCACGCTTGAACTCCTGCGTACTTACAAGTGCACAAGGCTTAACTTTTGCGTACTTGTTAAGTACGCAGGGCTTACTTCTGCGCACTTATCAAGTACGCAGTAACCCTTAAGTGTGCAAACTTTCAACTCAAATTATGAAGATTTACAAGTCAAATAACGAACAAGATAAAAATATTCAATCAGGAGGATTCACAATCAATTCAGGAAGGTTAAACTTTAATTATAAGTTGCATTAAAACACAACTACCAAAGGGAAGGTTAAACATAAATATTTTTGGCTTTTTCTGATTAAACTTGAACTGTTCATAAACTTAAAATCTTTTTGATCGTTTCTAGATTGAAATATACACGTATTTACACAAACTATTTTTGATCAAATACACGAGCAGAGGATCATATCATGCTAACTTATAGCAAAAATGATACAATATAAACATCAAAGAGTATGGGATCATGTCATGGATTTACTATTTATTCATACATAATAAGCACATAAACAAGTAATTCAATTTGACAATATTATAAGATTTGAAACTATAAGAATCTTTGTATCACGTTCTTGTGTATTAAGGTATTAATTATAAGATTTACAACTTGTACCCCACTGATATGCTACAATAATGTAAATTGCACTATCTCAAGGCATCTAAGATTTTCCCAATGATTTTGTAAATTTTCATAATGAAGTTACATCAATTAGCACAGGAAAAATCAAGCAGAATCCATAAGGATTATCAGGAATCATAATTTTCAGAATCGAGTGATTCATTTGTCTTGGTTTCATTTGATTTTCATCATTGAATATCGGTATGATGATTCAGGATAATGAGTATGGTGTTTGAATAAGGTAAGTAATCCAACTTTTATCTGGATTTGATTTCAATGAATCAGGAGTGATTCAAGGGTGAATACATGCTCAACGGTTAATATAGAGACATGTCTAGATTCAATCTCTCATTGCATACTTGTGAGTATGGGCAGTGAGATGAACCGCATTAATTGTGCTAACGACATAACCCGAAACTGATCTCAGAAGAAAATTATTGCCAAAATCTAATATCCTTTATCTGATAATGATCTTTTCTATTCTTTTATACACACACACTTGCACACATGGGTTCAAATCACAGTTGTAATTTAGATTTAGTTTCCACACTACTAGTGATTCAAGGACGCATATAGCCTACTGACAATTCAAATTACTTGTAAATAAGCAGATTAAAAACATAATAATTTAAACAATTAAGTAAGCATGACGCAATCATTTCCCATATGAGCAGTCTATGACGTATATATCATTTCTGATGTACTATCTTTTCCACTTTTCTCAAGTTAACTTTGAAATTTTCTCCATTTTCTATTTTGTTTTTGATTTTGCAAAATATTTTGAAAATTAAAAGAAGTATACAGAAAACTTAAAAGAAAATAAAATTTAACTTTCATGAATTGAATTGATTTACGAAAAACAAGTTTTCACTCAGGATTGAACATTCCTATCAAGTTGACAAGATGCTCAAAACGGGATCGTTCAAATGCCTTTGTGAAAAGGTCAGCAAGATTGTCATCCGTGTGAACTTTTATAAGTTCAATTAAATGCTTTTCAGCACAATCACAGATGAAATGATGGCAAATTTCTATATGTTTAGTTTTGGAATGTTTCACCGGGTTATTTGTGATGGACATTGTGGCATTGTTGTCATTGAACAAAGGAGTTCCAGTGAAGTTCAAGCCGTAGTCTCTCAATTGCTGCTGAATCCACAATATCTGAGAGCAACCGCTCGCCGCAGCAATGTATTCTGCTTCACAAGTTGAGACAGAAATAGTTGACTGCTTCTTACACTGCCAGGAAACCAGTCTATCTCCTAAGAATTGACATCCACCAGAAGTTGACTTTCTGTCAAGGTTACATAGTCTGAATCAGTGTAGGCTTTGAAGTCGAATGACTGCTGCTTAGAGTACCAAATACCCAATCGAGGTTTCCCTTTCAAGTATCTGAAAATTCTCTTCACGGCTATCATATGTGACTCCTTCGGTTGAGACTGAAACCTTGAGCACAAGCACACAGCAAATATTATATCGGGTCTTGAAGCTGTGAGATACATAAGTCATCCGATCATCCCATGGTAGAATCTGCAATCCACATCCTTTCCATCTTTGTCAAGATGCAGACCATGATTGACTGGGATAGGTGTGCCATAAGTACTGCTATCATTCATCTTGTATTTTGACAAGATGTCCTGCACATACTTTATTTGATGTAGATAAATCCCATCCTCCCTTTTACTAACTTGCAGACCCAGGAAGAATGACAATTCACCCATGTTACTCATTTCAAACTTGGACTTCATCACCTTTTCGAATTCCCTACACATCCCTTCTTTGGTAGATCCAAAAATCATGTCGTCGACCTAGACTTGTACAAGAAGAATGTCACCTCCTGCTTTTCTAATGAAGAGGCTCGAGTCAATCTGTCCACGGTCAAAACCTTTAGACAATAGATGCTTAGATAATATCTCATACCATGCCCGCGGTACTTGATGAAGACCATAAAGTGCTTTGTCGAGCTTATACACTTTATTGATATTATGCGGATCTTCAAAGCCGAGAGGTTGAGTGACATAGAAGTCTTCATGAACTTTTCCATATAGGAAAGCACTCTTCACATCAAGTTGATAGACCTTGAAGCCGACATATGTGGCATAAGCCAAGAACAGTCGAATGGCCTCAATTCTAGCAACTGGGGCATATACTTCCGTGTAATCCAAGCCCTCTTGTTGGTAAAAACCCTGAACAACCAATCTTGCTTTGTTCTTCACAACCACATGACGATCATCCGTCTTGCATTTGAACACCCATCTGGATCCAATTGGCTGAAAGCCTTTTGGCAAGTCAACCAAATCCCACACGTTTAACTTTTGGAATTGAGACAATTCATCTTGCATCGCCTCAATCCAGCAGTTTTCCGTCAGAGCCTCCTTCACATTCTTCGGCTCTAACTGGGATACGAATGTAGCATGCAGACATGTTTCCATGAAACCAGTGTCAAGTATCTCCGAGTAAAGACTAGTGTTCTCTGCAATGGTTCGATGACAAGTTTGAACACCGGCATGAGGATCACCAATAATGTTCTCGATTGGATGATTCTTATGCACTCTCGTCTCTGGTACATTCGATTCCTGAATTTCTGAATCGAGATTTTTGCTTAACTCCCCCATTTCCTGTGTTCCAGAAGAAGAAGATTCAATGTTAATTGGATCAGCTGGAGCTTCATTTCCTACAGTTGTGTTAGGATTAGCTTGAGCGTCATCTCCATCAACATGAACATCTTCACTGTTATCACTGTCATGAGTTCCAGATGCAGATGCATCATTGGAATCAGGAGTTACAATCGGTACAGTAGCACGAGTAGAGAAACTAGAGTCATCGCCGCCACCCAATAATTCATAAACATTTGCGGGGTCAACTACAGATAGATCAGGAAGATTGAATGACTTGAATAGCACATCATAATCAAAACCCCAAGCTGGATCTGTTGGTTCTGGTTGAATGCTGTGTTTACTGCAATCCACTTCAAACCATTCCTCGACAGTACGAGTTCTTATATTGTACACTCTCTTGCACGGCGAGTTGGCAACGTGTCCTATGAAGATTCCTTCCACGCTTTTGCATGAAACTTAGACTGGCGGTCTTTGTACTGTAGCAACAAGGAACAAGGACTACCAAAAGGAACTAGGTAATCAAGATTGGGAAGTCAATTGTTGATCAACTCGTAACAAGTCTTGTTGTGCCTCTTCACAACCAGAACTCTGTTCAAGACATGACAAGTTGTATTAACTGCTTATGCCCAGAAACTGACAGGAAGCTTTGCATCCGACAGCATAGTCCTTGTAGTCTCAATCAGTGTTCTGTTCTTCCGTTCTGCAACTTCGTTCTGCTGAGGTGTATATGAGACGCTGAATTCGTGACGGATCCCCTTCTTGAGACAGAAGAGTTCCATCAAATTATTCTTGAACTCAGTTCCGTTGTCACTCCTTATTCTTCTAACCTTTAGCTTGCATAGAGATTCCAAGCTCAGGATCAGGTATTGAAGAATATCAGCAGTCTCGTCCTTAGTACCTAAAAAATGCACCCAAGAAAAACGTGAGAAATCATCAGTTACAACCAGACAGAACGACTTACCTCCAATACTACTGATACTTATGGGGCCAAACGGATCCATGTGTAATAGCTCCAAAGGGGTATCAATGGAGTTTTGGAGCTTGGGCTTGTGAGACTTCCGCTGATGTTTGCCTTTTTTACAAGGCATACAGTCATCTGCAACGGTAATTCTCACCTTAGGAACCCCGGTTACCAAACCGTTTTGGACAAGATGATTCATTTTATGATACGAAATATGTCCGAGTTTCCTATGCCACGAGATAGTGTCAAGCTCTATCGCTTTGGTAAGCAAGCAAGTAGCAACTGATGAGGTGGTTGTTGCCACGCTCATATCAATCTGATAGGTGTCGTTTGTCCTTGGCGCTCTCATCAGGATCCAATCATCATTAACTTCAAAACCAGGCTTGAGAATCAAGCATTCATTCTTATCAAACATCACCGAGTACTCCTTGTCGCACATTTGGGAGACACTCAGCAGGTTATGCTTCAGCTGCTCGCAAAAGTTGACATTGTCAAAACTGACACAACCATTTGATACCACGCCTTGACACGTGATACTACCGCCTTTTTCTCCAGCAAAGGCCACATAGCCGCCTCTGAATGTTTCACATCTTGAAGCAAGGCCATGTTTCCTGTCATGTGCCGGGAGCATCCACTACCTACATACCAGCGGTTAGAGATTGTACCCTTCGGACGTCCCTGCACGAGTCACAAAAAGAATTAGTTAGATTTGGAGACCCAAGCCATAGTGGTCTTGGGTCGTCCATCCTTTTCAAAATAAACTACATCTTTTAACTCACAGTCGTGATGACTGTTAGGAGATTGAGAATTTTTAGATTTGGCAGTCCAGGACCTCTTCTTTTTCTTATCCGGAACAATAGACTTTGGTTCAACAACAGTAAGTGAACTTGTGGAAGCTACACCTGATTGAACTGAAGTTAGCTGCTCTAGCTTTCTCAACCTCTTATTTCTTCTCCTCCTCTGTGGCTTAGAGAGTTTCACCACAGGTTTCTCACCAGTACGTGTACTACCAGAGGTAGATACACAAGGTACATCAGGTTGCTTTACCTTTGTTGAAACAGATGGTTTGGCATCATATTTGATCTTTGGCTTTTCCATTGGTTTAACTGGTGGTTTCAACACATTTTGTTTTGGACATTTGGGAGGTTTCACTGATGGCAACTTAGGAATGACAGCCGGTTGTGAAAAAATAGGCCATTTCCTTTGATTCTTTGAAGGACAGTTCACAAGAATGAACCAACCAAGCCACAGTGAAAGCAAGTCCTCTTGTCTGTGTAAGTTCTCCTGTAAGGCTCATTAGATCTTGCATTAGATGACTCAGCCTTATGAGCAGGAGGAGTTGGTTTGTGAATAGGAGTTTGACCCGATACAGATTGGTTCTTGGGAGCATAGTATTTTTGCAAATTTTCTTTGTAACCAAGCCCATAGTGAGCTGAAAAAGCCTCTTTCTTACTTGATTAAGATTTTTATACCCCTCATAAAGCATTACCTTTAATTTATCATTAGATTCAATGATATCGGGTTCAGTTAAAATACAGTTATCACTATTAGTGATAATGTTTTTATTGACTTTATGTTCAGATAACAACTCCTCAGATACTACTCCTTCAGGGCAAGTGTTAACCGACCCATCATCAGAAGTAGTAAAGAATTCCTCATCAGATGCGAAGTTGGCCTTACTTGAGGAATCATCCCTTTTAGAGGAGTCATCCTTTCCTGAGGACTCATCAAGACAAGTTAGATCAATGTCTACCAAGCTGTTGACAAACTTCCCGCTAACTGGTGGAGGAATGGCATTAGTACCCAACCCTAAGTCATTCATTTGCCTCACTACAGATTCGTAGTGTTCCACCACAAAACGAGAGTTTTTCAACTTCTCATTAGAACATTTCAACTGCAAGATCTCATTTTGCAGCTTGTTAATTTCATTGTTCCTTTTCTCTAACCCCTTATATGCAATGTCCAAGTGAAGATGTTGATCGCTCATTTTTAGTGAATAATCACGTTTTTCCTTTTTCAATGTTTCAATTGAATCTTTAAAACGTTTTTCGTTTTCTGTATAACTTAGAGCTGCAATGCGAAGGGGTTCGACCTTGTCTTGAAGCTTAGAATTTTCAAGTTTTAAGCCTAGACATTTAGAACAAGAAATAACAGAAAAAGGATTAGAATCTACCTCAGACGATGAACTTGTTGCTTCTCCAATGGCCATGAGGGCAACAGAAGTAGTAGATTCCTCTTGATAAGCTACAGAAACTTCCTTTTCTTCAGCTTCCTTCTTCTCAGCTTCCTTTTTCTCAGTTTCCATCAACTCCATGATCTCAGCCATGAGACCAACTTGAGTTTGTGCAATGATGGCATCTTCCAGATGAACACCCCAATCAAAGCTGTCATCTTGTTGAGCTACCAGTGCATTAGACGTTCCAGTTTGGCTTTGATTGTGGTTGTTTGAGCTGTTGTAGCCATGGCTGTTTCCTTGGCTAGGTCTGGTGAAACCCGAAGCCGGTGCTCTGTCTTTTTGACAATCACGAGCAAAGTGTCCATAGTTTAGACACTTGTAGCATTTGGCCTTGGATTTGTCAAAACCATCCTTGGCATTAGAATGCCCGCCAATGAACTTTCTTCCTGTTCTGTTCAGGAAACGCTTGGCTCTCCTCAGTATCATGGCCATATTCCACTGAATATCCATGTCCTCCATGTCATCAGGATCCACTTGATTAAAATCTTCTTCAATCGTCTCGGGATCTGTAAGCTTGCCACCTATGAAGTTCTCGTAGGCCAGCATACAAGATGAAAATAGTGCTACATGATCTTCATCTATTTTGGCTATAGCCGATTGGTTAGCTGAAGTTGTAGCGGGAGGATTTCTTGAGGTATGTTGTTGATGAGATCTACAACCTGATCCAGATGCATAGCATGCATGACCACCACAACCGGTTGAGTGGTCTTCTTCTGTAGAGTTTCCAGAGAAAAGGGCAATTCCAGAGCCCGATGTGGTTGTAGAAGACGTCCCATGATACATAGAAGGGACTTGTATCTGAGGTCTTCCTGAGCTCTCCTTCTTTCTTAGGTTCATGTTATGAGCTTGAACCTTTCCAATTGCCTCCTCCATTGTCATCTCATAGAATTTTGGATTCTCGCTCATCAAGGTTGTGTACATTTCAAACCTGGGTGGCAAAGCATCCAGAAACTTTTCCACCAACTTTTCATCGGTATACTTGAGCTCAAAAGCTTTCAATTCTGTCTGCAGATGATAGAATCTAGAGAAGAGGTCATCTAAAGACTCATTCTCCAAAAATCTAAAGCATTCATACTGCTTCCTGATTAGATCCCGTTTACTCTTCTTGATATCACTATTCCCTTCAAATCTTTTCTGTAACGCCTTCCAAAGATCCTTAGAGTTTTCATAACCTCTGAAGCTGTGGAACAACTCCCGAGTTAATGCCGTAGTGATTGAACCAAGAGCCTTCTTCTCTCGATCATAAGCTTTCTTTTCCTCTTCATCGAGTTTAGAGATAGGCTTAGGCAGTTCATCATCAAGATAAATGTCTGTGGGATGCTTATAGCCTTCTAGAATTGGAATCCATAACGAAGAATCAGTGTATGAAATGTAATGCTCAAAGCGTGCCTTCCAGTTAGAATAATCATTTACATTTAGAAGCTTTGGCGGTTTCTGAGGAGTACCGATCTCATTGTCATAGTTTAAAAGGTTTCCAAGGTTCTAAAAATTCGACATGGTGAACACTTAGTCAAATTTCAGAAAAATCAGAAACACTTGCGCACTTGATATTGGCCTTGCGCACTTAGAGGAATGGTCTTGCGTATTTAAGATTTGCTCTTGCGTACTTGATAAGTACGCATGGGTAAATGATAAGTACGCATGATATAACTTAAGTACGCACAAGATTAGTCTTGCGTATTTAGTAAGTACGCAGGAGATTAGGCTTGCGTATTTAGTAAGTACGCAGCAAGACTGTACTTTTTGCCACATATGGTAAGTACGCAGAACACCTTTTCACCAACTCTCACCAAACTATTCCGGTCACTGGAAACACACCGGAGATGGCAAAAATCGAACGGATGAACAATCAAAATGAGCCAAAGGGTCAGAAACTTGTTTCTAACCAACCTTTGATGCTCAAAACACTCAAAATACACAACAAAAGTCGGTTTTTAAGTGATTTTTTCTTCTAAAATAGTGCTCAAGAGCTACCCCTATTTTATCACAAAAATCAACAAAAACACCTCCTTTTGCTTGTAAAACTCCGTAGAAAAATCTCCAAACTCACTCACAACACTCGAAATCAAGAGCAATGCTCTGATACCACTTGTAGGTCCCTCGGGTGTGGCGGATCGTCACATGCAAGTGGGTCTACTAGTAGGACCGGGTGCGGAATACCCGTGACTAGGTGGAGAGTCTTACGAAACGAAGTAAACCGACAAGATAATCACTATAAACGTTCGTCTATTATAAACACTGGAAGGTTACAGAGAGATTACAAAGTTCTGCGTATTTGCTAATCTGAATGCTTATGATTGCGTACTTATCTCCTGTCAACCATTCCTATTTATACATGACCTGATGCCTACGCACTTAGCAAGTGCGCAGGCAATTTGCTACGCAAAGGTATTATTGCGTACTTGCTAAGTATGCAGGAACTACTTCCTCCGCACATACAAGTGCGCAAAACACTTAGAGAAAACAACAACAGTCAATATGTAAAAGTAAATACAACTCGATAACTAATACATACAGACACTTATAAATAAAGACAAATACATACATGAAAGTACTAAACTAAGACTCTAACTATCCAATCTATCCAGAGTGTTTGTCACAGGAAAGTGCTTCAACAATAAGCATCATAGAACCAGTCGGGACCGATTCAAGTATTTGTAGTATTTGCTTCTTGCCAGTCAACGTAATAAGATTATTGCACGATCTTTGTCCTTTTGTTGTAAACATGGTAGGCCATTTGAGATGACGAATATCCAATAAAATAACATTCGTCACCGACTGCACCAAACTTTGCAAGATTCTCAGCTGTATTCAATAGAGTACATGAACATCCAAAAGCTCTGAAGAATTCGACTAGGGGCTTCCTTCCATGAAACAACTCATAAGAAGTCTTGTTGTGAGCCTTGACCACAAGAGTACGGTTCAGGACATAATTTGAAGTGTCAACTGCTTCAGCCCAGAAAATGATTGGCAGCTTTGAATCTATCAGCATTGTTCTAGCAGCTTCAATTAATGTTCGGTTCTTTCTTTCAGCAACTCCATTCTGCTGTGGCGTCCTGGCAGCACTGAATTGTCAAGAAATTCCTTTGCTTTCGCAAAATTCATTCAAGACATGATTTTTGAACTCGGTGCCATTGTCACTTCTGATAGAAATCACCAAACGCTTGCAGTTTTTCTCGATTTTGAGAATCAGACTCTTCAATACTTCAGCAGTTTCATCTTTAGTTGCTAAGAAATTAACCCAAGAGTACCTGGAGAAATCATCTGTCACAACCAAACAATAAGAGTTCTTAAAGATGCTTTTAACACTGACGGGACCAAAAAGTTCCATATGAAGTAATTGAAGAGGAACAAAAATGGGGTTCACTACTTTGGACTTATGCGACCTTTTGTACTGTTTGCCTTTAGCACAGGCCATGCATTTTTTAGAAAAATTGAAGTCCTTGGAGGGCAGACCTCTCATAAGGTCTTGTTTTACTAAACGATTTATGTTTTTAAAATTCACAAGGCCAAGTCGACGATTCAAGAGCTGTGATTCAGAGTCAGATGCTTTCGATAGTAAACAAGCCATAGAAGCTTTTGTTTCAGGATCATTCATGTCGACGATGTAGGTGTTGTTTCTTCTTGGATTCCTCAGCAGAATCAAGTCTTCTGGAACAACAATTCCAGGTTTGAGAAAGAGGCACTCAATATTGTTGAACAACACAGACAACTGTTTATCACAAACTTGTGATACACTCATTAGATTGTAGCAGAGTTCTGGAAAAAGATTCACTCTCTCCAGAGTGAGAGCTACATTGCATACCATTCCCTGTACGGTAATCTTTCCTCCTTTTTCATCACCTACAAAGGCAACGTATCCCCCATCGATAATTTTGAAGTTAGTGAGCAGATCTTTTAGCCCGGTCATGTGACGAGAGCGCCCACTATCAACATGCCAAGCATTATCAATAGTCCTCCAGGGAAATCCCTATCACATATAAGATAATTTATTGAGAAATCGGAACCCAAGTCTTTCTCAACTTGGGTGGAACATCAATTTTAGCATTTCTACCAGTTCTGGTTCTCCACCAACATGTTCCCATTAGAAAATGATTTACATTTTGATGAATTTTGTCAATTATATGATAAAAAGAATTGTGATCTTGTTGGTGTTTGTTAAAATTTCCCACAATATGCATCCTATGTCGTTCAAATTTGACCCATTTATTATGATAAGCTGCACTACTGCATTGCCTAGCAGTATGACCGTCCTTCCCACAACTAAAACAATTAACATGCTTAAAAGATTTATTTTATGTGGCGGTTGATAAGATGATGAGGATGATTGCTGCTGAACTAGCACTTTGATTTACTTTTTGTTTTTGCCTTTGATGAATTTCTCCTTCTTTTGATCAACATGAGTGGTTGACGATTCTTGATCAGATTCTTTAACAACATTTGTCATTTGCTTGCTTCTCCATCAGATACATTGTATGATTCTGCGGATGTTTCGACAGATCTGTCCGAATCATATGCATTGGTTCTGCGGATGTTTCGACATATCTGTCCGAATCATATGCATTTTCTTCACTGTCTCTTGTAGACAAATAGTCTGAGTCACTTTGACTATCATATTGACTTGTTGATGCTGGGGTGAAGACTAGAATTTCTTATTTCATAAACCTTTCAAACTGATTTCTTGACACAATATCAATCAAATCATGAAAACAAACATCAATCGTAGAAATAAAGTCATTAAAGCTATAGTGTTCATTACAATCATAATTAGACTTAATTTTCCTAGAACATGATACACTACTGCTACCAACAGAGCCCAAATTACATGACTCTGGATTTTAGGAATTTAAATTCAAATACAAAGATAAAACATATTCTCGGCTGCATTCCTTGTGACCCAATCCATCACCACAATCATCCCTAACACCCTCATCCTGTTCTTTTAAACATGCAGTACTTACATTAGTAGCATAAACAAATAATTTTGCAAGATCGTTTTTAGGATGTGGGGATGGAATGGGGTTATAATGACCATGAGTGGGAGGGTGAAACAATTTCCTTTCAAAGTCATTCGAATCCAAGTATCCCACCCCATTTTGACAAAACTAGGAGTATTTTGACAATCTAGGATAGTATCTTTTGCCTTTTTGCTAACATTCCACATGTTAATAATAATTTCCAATTTAACAGATTCATTTCAGGAAGAAGTTAGTTTTTCAGTTAAATCGGTGATCAAAAATTCCTTTCTATAGACAAAGTCTTTTAGTGTTTGGATTTCTTGATTTGCTTGGTTCAAACTGATTTTGAGAGAAATCTCACTCTTTTTGATTTGATTAAGGATATCAAGAGCATCATCTTTCTCACGAATAATGAGTTGGTTTAAAGTGCGATATTGAACAATCATGTCAACACAGTCAGAGGAACAGAGACGAGACTTTACCTTAGGTGTAATCAGCTCAACAGCAGTTTTCTTGCAGATGCATCCTTGATTAGAGCTTCCATCACCATTAGCTTGAGTTCCATCACTTGTACTCGTCGGAGAGTTAACTTGATCCATTGAGCTGGAACTAGGATAGATGTCCTTCTTTTCATCACTTACATTCACTACATCCATGATCTCGATCCGTTGAGCTGGAACTAGGATATGTGTCCTTCTTTTCATCACTTACCTTCACTACATCCATGACCTAGATTGGAGCAATGAAATTGAAGAAGCTCAGGTTGATGTGTGCAAGGAACTTATGGCTAATACTCCATATACGCAGTTTGTGGTTCATGGGATGGAAGCAAGTCTGGTTGAAAAGGAGAAGAATGAGGTGCTGAGAAGGATTATCCTCAACACTTACTCTATTGGTCCTGCTGCTCTCCTTAGACAATTTGCTATTCAGTGTCAATAACCTGACTCTCAGTCCCCTGAATAGCAAATTGTCTGAGGAGAGCAGCAGGACCAATAGAGTAAGTGTTGACGATAATCCTTCTCAGCACCTCATTCTTCTCCTTTTCAACCAAACTTGCTTTCATCCCATGAACCACAAACTGCGTAGATGGATTATTAGCCACAAGTGCCTTGCACACATCAACTTGAGCTCCTTCAATTTCATTGCTCCAATCAAAGTCGTTTACTACCAAAGCATTTGCTGGTTCTTTAGCCTTCTCAGTCTGTTCTTGGCCATCAGTAATTGCAACAATGGTGGGAAGAGGTAGAGCATCGGTAATAGGATGGGGACATTCAATATTGAAGTGTCCAAGTTGCTTAGTGTTGTAGCATCTCATTTTAGACTTATCAAAACCTGCGGATTCCACCTAGACGCTTCTTTCCAGTTCTATCCATAAATCTTTTGGCTCTCAAAGTCTACATGGCCATTTGCCATTGCAAATAAACTTCTTCCGTATCATCTGGATCAACTTGGAAGACATCTTCAATGTGGCTCACCCCGGCCTTAAATTCACCTTAAACTAGAGCGTGATAGCTGTTGATGAAAAGACCAAACAACGCCATGTGTTCAGTTGATGGGTTTGCTGCAGAGGTAATACTTGGATTACATTTTGATTCATTGCTTGACAGGGTCTCCTGAGTGGTGACAGGAGCAAGATGCATTGGCTGGTGCCATAGTTTTGGTGTACCCTGATTGATTCATTTGACGCTTTTCAATGTCCATTTCAAAGGAATTTAGGGTATTGATTACATCAGATAGAGTAGATGTTTCATTCACATACTGTCTTTTGATCAGCATACATTGTATGCTCCATTCCTTAGGTAGAGAGTCTAGCAGCTTCTTAATCAGATAAGAATTTCTGATGACCACTCCGGCTTGCTTTAATTTGCTTGAAATTTTCATGAACCTTGAGATATGTTTAGATAAACCTTCTCTTTTAATACTCCCAAAGGTATCATATTGTTTTTGGAGCATATCTTTCTTCCCTTCTTTCAAGTCTGAATTTCCCTCACAAAAGTCACACAACGTGTAAGTCCCAAATCGTTATGGATCTTCGATCAAACACAAAACGATATCAATTCTCACAATCAATAGGTGAAAACTATTGATTGTGGTGATTCAAGATAAAAAAATCAATGTAAAACTCGTTTATTGCAAAGGAGAATTACAAAGAAAAACCAAAATAAAACCGCTAACTCACACGGTTCTCCACACGTCTAACTCTTCTCAAAATCGTCTAACTAAACCGCTAACCCTAAATGGTTAGAGGAAAAATGTATTTATACTAAGCCTAATAATACTAAGCCCACATATACATCTTCTTGGCCCATGGCTAGCCCAAGACCCAAACCTTGAACATATGGTTCACGGTTACACAATTCGAATATATTACTATTCGGTAACACCAACAATCTCCCCCTAGGCTCACATATATAGACCCAAAAATCTCCCCCTAGGCTGATGCTATCAAATGATCTTCATAACTCGAATGTATCACTGTGATCACCACTTCCAGCATACAACATTTTCATCAAAATCCGTGGTTGTTGCTGTGGTGTCGGTGTTGGTGTTGATAAGGTTCAACATTTCTGAACTCTCAAACTTGGGTATCTCTGTCTTATCTTAGAGTTAGATCCTGATGTGGATCCTAATCAGCATTTGCTTGATCTTCTTGCTAAAAGAGGATGTGAGAGGAGGATTCTCAACATCTCTTCCTTTTTTATTATTTCTCTTTCTAGCAGATTCACATGTACTTCTTCATGTGTACTTTCATTGTCGGAAGATGAAAACACATATTGTTCTTCTGACTTGAGTACATTCAGTTGTAGTGGTACTTCAAGCTTGTCAGCAATTGACAACATTTCATTCTTCTTCAACCTTGGTTCTTGATTTGAAACAAATTCTGCAAATTTTCAGCAATTTTGTAAGCAGACATTTATAATCAACAGGGGATCCAATATCCACACGAATACTTAGTACATCCACGTTTTCCAAACCCGCACATAGGGTTTATTGCTCTTAGAAGCAGGGCCTTAAATGTATCAGTTTTATTTTTGCAACCAGAATTAAAATTAGTTTTATTCTTGCAAAAACAATCATCTTCAGACTGATCATTCTCACTATCACATTCCTCAATCTCTACCTTTTCTGCACATGAAGTAGAAGCATCAGAATTGTTCACACATTTAATATTTGAATCTAAGGATGAAGATTTAGATTCATCAGTGTCTGACAAATTGCCAGAAGAGAGCATCTTATACTCTGCTACTTATTCCTAAATAGATGGTGGAACAGTGGTGAAATTTCCATTGAAAGGAGGAGGCATATTGTTATACCCAATACCTTTTGACCCATTCCCAGGTTTATGAAGTTGGTTTTCCAACATATCAACAACCTTACTAGATTGACCAAAAAATTCTACTTTGAACTTTGCTTCTGCAAAATTTGATTTGGCTTGTTCTAATTCAGCAGTTAATCTTTTAATCTCTTCCTTAGCATCAGTATACACATAACATTTCTGACTTAGTTGAGATTTGAGAAGTGAAATATCTTTCTTACTTGCTTCTATCACTTCCTTATATGCCTTCTCAGTTTTAAAAAACTTTGATTATTGATATTTAAGATTTTCAATTTCAAAAATCAAATCAACATTTTGTTTTCTATACATCTCCACCTTATCAATACATAATTGATAACAGAGATCAGACGTTACCTCTGGTGAAATTGAAGCTGAAGATGACGAAGTTGTTCCTACTGCTACAAATGCAGAAAACATTCTATTAGAGATTTGTGAACTTGGCTTGATATGATAAATTTTCCCACCAAAATTTTCACTAAAAAATTTAACATCGTCAACTTCTCAAAAACGAATCCGAATGGATGTATAAACGTTCTCTCAAAATGTTGACCAAGAAAAATTTTCAAATTTTTCCTACCAAGATTTTCAAAAAAAAAATCCAATGTAGTCAATTATTTCAAAAACAACTCCAAATAGTGGTATAAACGTCCTCTAAATAGTTTATACCAAATAGTGGTATAAACGTCCTCTAAAAAGTTTATACCAAATAGTGGTATAAACGTCAATTTTTTTGAAAACAAGAAATATTTTGACCAAAATTTATTTATTTATTTATTTTTAAATCCCATGAACTATGGAATAGCCGTGTACTTTTGTGAAGCCGTGAACTTGACTAGAAACTGTGAACCTGGTCTGAGCCGTGAACTAAGTAGAAACCGTGAACACATAGCCCAAGTGACTATCTCGTGAACCCTTTGCCGTGAACCTGAACCTGAACCCGTGAACTAGTCTTCCTGTGAACCTGAGCCGGGTTGACTTTTCGTGAACCCTGTTGCCGTGAATCTAACCAGAGTAGCAAAACGGTAAACCTGACCCTAGTAACCAAACTGTGAACTAGAGGCCGAGTATCAATCCCATGAAATCAGCCTGTGAATCAAGCAAAGACTTGATCTTAATTCCAAAAATAATCCCGCGAATCAAGGGATTCAAATTTTGAACTTTTAATCACTCCCGAAGAACATGAAGATCACAGCAGCAAAGAAAAACCGAAAACTTGATTAATCTCAACCCGAAATCCTCTTCACAGTAGCAAACTCACCAAAATTTATCAGTAAGCTTTGATTTTCAGCAAAAAAACAATGATACTCTATCCACAGCAACTGTTAGCAACAAAAAATTAACCGAAAGCAATAAACTATACCACAAAACCCATTTCTTGAATCGTTGATATCAAAACCGAGCCTTGAATGACTTCAATGGCTCTGATACCAATTGTAAGTCCCAGATCTCTATGGATCTTCGATCAAACACAGAGTGATATCAATTATCACAATCAATAGTTGGAAACTATTGATTGTGGTGATTCAAGAACACAAAATCAATGTAAAACTCGTTTATTGCAAAGGAGAATTACAAAGAAAAACCAAAACAAAACCACTAACTCACACGGGTCTCCATAAGTCTAACTCTTCTTAAAATCGTCTAACTAAACCGCTAACCCTAAATGGTTAGAGGAAACATGTATTTATACTAAGCCTAATAATACTAAGCCCACATATACATGTTCTCGGCCAATGGCCGGCCCAAGACCCAAACCGTGAACATATGGTTCACGGTTACACAATTCGAATATATTACTATTTGGTAACACCAACAGTTGTATTTATTTGATACGCATCAGCCTCACATACATAGACCAAACACAACGCCTGCCATAAAGTTTGAGCAGTCTTGTACTCCTCGAACATGTTCATGATGTGAGCTGGAAGAGCCATAATGATAGCACCGAAGGCTTTATAATCTCTTAGGATCAGGAGTTTGTCATTTTTCGTATAAGAAACGGGATCAGTTTGAGCTACTACACCATCAGCTGCAGTTGTCATAGGACAATGTGGACCATTAGTGGTCGAGACCCACTTACCGAAGTTATTTAGGTAAAAATACGCCTTCATGCAGTTCTTCCAGTTAGGGATATCATCAGTGGATAGGAGCTTAGGAGGTCTAGATATGGAGCTGGTCTCCAAATCAGCTTGGGTAATAGAAGTAACACACATCTTGAATCAAAGACAACACAAACTAACACAAAACAAGAGAAAATCAAAGAGTCGGCTCGGTATCAACTAGACAGTCGGCTCGTAAGAGTCGGCTGATGAAAGAGAACAATCGGCACCACCACAGGGTGATCAGAAAAACTCACTCGGAGTGTCAGCTCAGAAGAGTCGCCACCTCACAAAAGTGAGTCGTAAACTTGCGTTTACTGAGAGAGTCGCTAGGAAAACAGACAATCAGCCCGGATAATCAGCCATATCAAGTGACAGTCGGCTCAGACAATATAGTCGACCCTGGACAATCGGCTCAAGAACATCAACATACTCTTTTTCACACAATAACACCAAATCAAACACAGAATGCTCATATCTAAACCAAAATGACAATTAGATCTGTCAAACTCTTCACAAACAAGTTTCTAAGAGAATTTCAATATCAATTTCTAAACTTGATACAAATCAAGCCAAAGATCAAATTGTAGAAGGCTCTGATACCAAATTATAGGTCCTGATGATAGGGTCCCTGTGCTAGAATGATTCTAACTAGGAAACAACTAACAAATCAGCTACAGAGAAGCTGATTGTTGATGATAAAGGTAAACACAAGATGAAGAGCAAGACAAACAATAAAAAAAACCACACGATTCTATTACTTCCGCTGTGAAACGATTACAAAGCTCCTAGAATACAAAGAAAACGACTACGACCTCCTACCGGCTCTCTATTTGACTATAGTAACGATGTCTATTGAAAGAGCTAAATAACTAGGTTTTTGGTTGTCTATTTATAGGAAACATAGAGAGAGTCGCCATGAAGATTACCGACTGTCAATAGTCGGCCAGCAACAGACTTAGCGACTCTCAAGAGTCGCTAGCGACTCTTGACCAAAAACCTAGAATACAAAAGTTACATCTAAGACCCTATAGATATCAGGAATGCATCGGTTTCTTAGGTTCAACAAAAAGTACTAAAAAAAATTTACACACAACCTTGTGAGTAGCATCCATACCGGAACCATCTTCAATAAAACCAGATTTGTCGTCTCATTTTGAAGGATTATCCAACTGATAAAGAATTTGTTTTTTGAAAGGATAACATCTTAACGGTCTTTGATATTTACAACAATTTATCTTCCACATCTGAAAACACATTCAAACATTTCAATTCAAGAAACTATAAAGATACACATAAATACTTAAAATTTCATATCATAAAAGCCAACCAGTGTTCTGGGATATCTTCCACTGTTTGGATGCGGATAGTCACCACCACCGGCAAGCCGAATTGAGGCTAAAGCAAACTAGATCTAAACTTGACTCGAACATTAGCCCCTTCACAGATCTGTTTGGATGCGACACACCGCCTGTAACATCCTGAAATTCACAATAAAGAATAAACGACGGTTACGGGAAAAAAAATAAAGAAAGGATGAAAGAGGAACGGGTTTCATCGAGTTTGGCCTTGGGCTGGGTATAGGTAGTGCAAAGAGGAGGAAGGGGTAAAACCCTAGCCACCCTCTCCACCCTTCCTCACTTCATCACCTTCACCCTCAACCTAGAGAGAGAGTAGAGAGAGAAAGCTTCAAGAATCCACACCCGAGGCCTTCGTGTTGCTCCCGATCATCGTTGGAACATCTCGGAGGACTTGAGAAGAAAGAATCAAACGTTAACAGGTAACAACTCGACCTCATATCCGATTTCTGTATTGAAAGTGGGTTTTAGGGTTTATAGGAGTTTTTCAATCAAAGATGAGATTTTTAAGTATAGATTAGCTTAAAAAGTATGTATCTAGCTTCATGGAAGCTTGAAGCTAGATACAAGTTTTGAACGTAAAAAGATTGAAACTTGGATAAAAAACGGAGTATTGGATCATGAACAGATGAATCGTCCGAAATCTCCATGAATGGTGCGAAAACTCGAATCCGTCCGAAAAGTATTTCCGAACACCATAGATTTCGGACAGGACGGAACATTTCGGATGAAAAGTATTTTGGACAGAAAAGGATTTCAGACAGATGTTTTCAAGCAAAACAGTTCTCGGACAAGAGTTTTCGAACGAAAAATCCATTAATAGAAAATAGTTCTAACACTAGAGTTTTCGGTCGAAATATTCGGACATAGGAGTTTTCGGATGAGATATGTAGGTTATAACCTCGTTCCATTCATGACTCTTGAAACATATATATTAGCATCCCACCTAGCTTGACGCTTCAGTGCTAAGTAAGATAGACACAATAGAAGTCAGGTGAGTTCTTATTGCCCTTTTTCCCTAACGGGTTTAGGCTGGCATGCATACTGGTAGAATGATTTGAAAGACAAAGTATAGTATTTTATAAAAATGTTATTTTTATAAAATGAAAGACAAAGTATAGTATTTTGTAAAATGTTATTTTATAAAATGAAAGAGAAAGCATAGCTTTTTTTATAAAAATGTCATTTTTATAAAAATAAAGGTAAAGTGTTAAAGAGAATAGTACTATCTTGGAAATGTAATTTCAAGAAAGTAAAGCAAAGTAAAGAATGGTAAAGAAGCTGAATCTCGGTGCAGCTTGACAGTGACAGTGACAGATGCCATATTATATGCTTATGTCTTAGTATGTGTTATTTGTCTATGTGTTATGTGTTTCAATGACTTTATATTATGTGATATAGTATAATTGCATAGTAGTTGCATTGTAGTTACAAAGTAAAAAGTCATGCAGGCAAGCAAAGTAGAAGTCTGACCCCGAGGTGTGAGCAAGCAAAGTAGAAAGTCTCACCCTGAAGTGTGAGCAGGTAAATGAGTCTTCACTTCGGTGTAAGCGAGAAATTCTCACCCTGAGGTGTGAGCCGGCACAGGAGTGTTCACTTCGGTGTAAGTGAGAAAGTCCCTCCGTGAGGTGTGGATACAACAAAGTAAAAGTCTTACCCTGAGGTGTAAGCGAGCAAAGGGATTTTACCCTCGGGCAATGATCCATATGTGATCGTTAAAGTATGTTATAGTCACTTGTCCTGTACGAGTGAAATGTAAAGTTGCAAAGAGTAAATGAGAACACCTTAACCGGTTACCTCAAAAGTAAAGTTTTAAATGAAGGATATAACGTACAGTTTTATAATTGTAACGTTGCAAAGTTTTAAAGAAAAGTTAAAGTGTTTTAAAGATAGAGAAAGAAAAGCTTATTTTATTTTTATAAAACTAAGCTACCTAAAAGAAAGTTTTTAGTTTAAGTAAATATAGAACTCACCAGCGTTAACTGACTTTTAGTATGCATGACATGTAGGAAAGGTAAAGAGAAAGTAAAGTAAAGGAGCCATGAGGGCTGGATAGAATGGACATCGGGTCGCCGCTCTGAAGACTGAGATTTCCTTATCCGATAGATTATGTTTTAGAAAATGATTTACATTATTGTTTGATGAATGTTTTAATTTAAATACTTTCGCTGTAATAGATTCTGATTTATGGTTTAAGAACTATGTTTGAATGTTTTGTGCCAACTATGAGATGTACCCGGTTTGGGGTGTTTCAAGTTGGTATCAGAGCCATAGTTTGAGAGATTCATATATTTGCGATAATGTTTGAACTTAAACTGAGAATGGGATAAAGGAAAAGGAAGTAAAGGAATGTCAGCAGCCCGTCCGTGGAAAGATAGTAGACAGAAGGTAGTCAATGTCTTATTTAGAACATAGACAGTAATGCCTTAGTACAAATAGTAGATAGTAAATGCTTTAGCATAGATAGTACTTAGTACGTGCTTTAGCATAGATGATGCGCTTATAGATAAGTATATAAAATATATATAAATATATTTGTTTTAGAAATGGTAGAATACATTGCAACGTAATACAGTTTAGGTAAGAACCAAGTATCGATAAATACTCAAACTTAAAACACACACAATAGGCAAGTGTACCTATTGCAACGTAATATAGTTTAGGTAAGAACAAAGTATCGAACCAATGGACACGATCGAGTTCCAATACTCAACTGTTGTTATTGTTTAGCCAGTTTAATTAGTGAGTGAGTTTTGTGTGCTTGTGAAGCAGAAAAGTAAATGACATTAAAGTAAATGACGGTGAAGTAAATGACAGGAAAGTAAAAATGTGTGTGATGTGTGTAACAGAAATGTAACAAACAGAATAGTAAATAGCAGGAAAGTAAATATCTCGAAAATGATCAGGTCACGAAAAGTATTGCTTTGAGCTTCGAATCAGCTTGGTACGTGATAATGTTAAGTTGACTAATCCAGTGATGTGAATACTACAAACTTGTGACCCGGGTCACCGCTAGAGCCTCGTTCTCACGACATTTGATTCACGAATTAAAAATCTTTAAAAAGTAGTAGTGCCTCCCATTAAGGACAACAATTACCCTCAACCCTTGGGTTGGTTTAAGACATCGAACGTAAATGCTTTGTATTAGAGTTAAATATGTGATTATATTTTGTTCACCGGGAGGCGGTGTAACAATGGGACCAAGTATAAAGATGTACCGTTCCAAACATGAGTTCCCCAATTCTTGGTCGCATAATAAGTTCGTATAAAGACGTACGACCTTAATAGTGTTGACCAAGCCTTGGCTTATCAATCTCTACTTGTATAAAGACGTACAAGTTTCAAAAGAAGTTTGATTAAAAAGGTTTTACGATCTTACACTTTAAAATCAAGAACACTCACAAATATAAAGACGGATTTAGATAATAATAAAAGCCCACCAAATGGTGGTTTTAAGGACGAATAATTAAAGACATAAACACATCACTAGATTAATACGTCAAACATTAACATGCACCAAACTTCATCTTCTCCCTAGCAACTGTAGGTCCACATGACTCATCTACAGATCAATCTCGTGACAGGACGTCTCGATAACACGGAGTGCGGAATCCTACCGTGTTAACGTATGTATACGAATTGATAATAGAAACAGCAGGTAAATAAACTTCTCTTTGTATTCCACCAAACACAGAGTTTACAGAATACACTTGGTCGATTACTCTCTATTTCTTCTCTGTTACAGAACAGATTCTGTAAACTTCTATTTATAGACACAAACTCTGCAATAGGCGAACTTAACAAGTTCGCCTCAAAGATGCTTAGGCGAACTTAACAAGTTCGCCTCACATGAGACTGGGCGAACTTAACAAGTTCGCCTCTAACAGGCTAGGCGAACTTAACAAGTTCGCCTCTAGCAGAACTTGTTCTATCACTTAGACAAAATCTATACAATTACATAAAAACATAAAGACAATAAGACCTAAACTATTACAAAGCTTTTGTCATACATTCAATGTCCTAACAGACTCCCCCTTGACAATAGCTTGATCTTCTGTCTTCAGTCTTTATGACGAGCTCTTCTAGTTATCTGGTAATCTGCTTCCTGCGTGCACTCCATATCTCTGACAGATCTCTAACACTCTTTTATACTGCAATCCTTGTTCTCTCCATTCATCAGTAAACATAATCTCATTCTTTCTTAACGTCCTCTGATCTTTCTTTGAAAAGTTAATAAGATTCATTTCATCAAAGAAACTAACAATGACCTTATTATCTTTATCATCCATCCTAGCTTCACCAGTATTCACATCTACGTACCACCATTTCATATTCCCCAGAAAATCTTGTGGTATTTTCTTCAATGGTATCTTCTTACAGCACGTACTGGCTTGAACTTATACTTCCAAGTCACAATCTCAGTCTTTTGATCTACAATCTTCACTATTTTTCCTTTCTGTGGCTGTAATATTTCATACTTCCTTGATCCACCTTCTCTTTTAATCAAGTTAGCAATCACATCAGCTAATCCACACTTTGTCTATTAATCAATGGTTTCGTAGCTAGACCATTCATTTCACTCCTTGGCAAGGTATTGAAATACTTGATCCTAGGCTTTAAGTATTGAACACCATCAGATCTTTTAAGAGCAAACAACTTCGTGTCATCATCATAAAACCAACTGATGATTTTTCCAATACACCTCTCTTTATTCACATATCTTTTTTTCTGAGCAGGTTGTATAGGTGACTTTGGTAGTACTTTCATCCAACTGTTAACTACTTCTCTCCACTATTCTCTAGTCATTCCTGTCTTTCTATACATCACAGGTTCTTCATTCTGCTTAGGAGACACAGGATGAGTAGTATCAACATCAGAATCTATCTTGGATTGAGCAGTATCATCAGGTGTAGTGATATCTTCAACAGAGTCCATAGAATTTGTTACTCCTTCATAAGAAAACTCAGGAATAACATCATCCTCGATGAAGTTATACGGTACATTCAGACCATCACTGCCTTCATATGTAACTTTATCTTTACTCTTCTCTATCTCAATCTCTACAATCTCTCCTTCTTCAACTTCATTATCCAACACATCCTCTTCAATATCATCAAATAATTCATCAATATCATCCATACATTCTAACTTCTCAGCTTCTTCTTCAGAATCAGCAAAGAATTCCAATAGTAAAATATCTTCATTCACTCCAGAATCATTCTTGGTTCCTTCAATATTACCTGATGTAGACTCCCCCTGAACTCTTGATATTGGATTCACGTCAGCGTATTGACGATCACCCTCAATATTACCACTAGGATCATTGTTATCATCATTCTTTCGTTGAACATACATATTTGGATCTAATAACGCCACTTGAGTATGTTTGTACTCAACACGACGAGCCATCTGTAAATGTATTGGACAAAGAACACACATTAGTCATATAACAAACAAAAGAAAAAAATCATTAAAAAAATTTCACAAAAAAAATTCACACACAAAAAAAAAACACAAGTCCAAACACTGCTTAGCCCTTAGGCGAACTTAATAAGTTCGCTAGTGTTGCAAGAGGCGAACATAATAAGTTCGCCTAAACAAGTTCGCTTGAACAAGTTCGCCTGATCAAGTTCGCCTGAACAAGTTTGCCGATACAAATTTTACAGCAGAATCCAAAATGTCTAAATCTATAATTTTTTTCAAATTAAACACATCATAATCATCGATTCTCAATCACGAAACATTATTAAGCGTCAATTGTAAGTTTTAACCATGAAAAGACACCATATCAGATCAATCTCAGACCGGCTGTCAAAATACGATGAACACATGTTAAAAAAAACAATTTCCCATCGATTTAACGGATAAAAAACCCTGAAATTACCTTAGAAAGATTCGCAATTCAAATCCGATCGAGAGACAAACATGGAAATTTCAAATCCAAAACCCAAGTTCAGAATTTCACAAGTTCGCTAAAAAACCCGTAAGTTCGCTCAATAAGTTCGCTCCCACAATGAAACAAATAATAAGGATAAGTTCTCCAGAACAAAATATTTAATCACAATTAAGTTCGCTTCATTAGGCGAACTTGTTAAGTTCGCTTAACAAGCCCCAGGCGAACATATTAAGTTCGCTTAATCAGAAACAAGCGAACATATTAAGTTTGCTTCAAACCTTGCCTTGAACAATTTCGTCACTTTCAACACGTCACATTCTTGTGAACTTCCATCTGTAACATGTATCCGATCCAATCCCGAATCATCTTTAAAAAAAATAAAATTTTTATGGAAGATAGAAACAAAATATTTTTGATTTTATCTGTACAAACGGAATCACATATTTTTGGTTTTTATCTGAGCAAACTGAAACACATATTTTTGGTTTTTATATGAGCAAACTAAAAATACATTTTTGGATGAACATCATGAGCAAGAAGATAATATCAGTATATGAGCAATTCATCACACAGTCTATTATCAACTATGGGTAACCTATGATATGCACCAAAAAAAATGATATGAAACAATCAATTTGAATAATACTTGAAATGATACGCGATAAATTTCAAAGTAAACAAGATCAGGTCATGAAATGCTCAATTTTTCATTCCGAATTTGTAATACAAAGCATGAATTTTTAAATTGTCAATATTATATAATTTGAAAATATAAGCATTTTTCTTCCAAAATCATGCGAGTTAGTACCATTTAGATGAAAAACATCATGTACCCCACATATATGCCAACAGAAATTTAAATTTGCACTATCGTCAAGACATACACAGTTTATTGCAAGATTAGATCAATTTTCAAGATGAAATTATCTCTATTAGCACAAGTATAGAATAACAGATCCCAAAGGATATAAGAATCAGAATGATTCAGAATAAAAAGATTCTAATGAATTGACTTTATAATGAGAATCAATAGATTCAGGTAGGAGGATCCAACTATTATTTGAATAAATTTCAATGAAATTAGAATAGATAATGTATCTAACTGATCCAAGGGTTAGAATATGTTCCAACAGATGTTGTTAGAAAACATATCTTAGTTCAGCAACACATTGCATGTTTTTCGGGGCATGGGCAATGAAGTGAACTGAAAGAGATTGTGCTAAAGAAATAATTCGATATTGGTCTCATGAAATTCTTAAAACCATATATTCTTTATCTGATAATGATCTTTTGCACACAACCAGACATATAATGGATTCAAATCACAGATGTAATCATATCATATTTAATTTTCACACTACAATTGGTTCAAAAACGCTTCTAGTCTATTGACAATTCAAGTTTCAAACTCATATTCAAATTAAACATATTATCAAGATTAGAGCATTCAAAACACTATCATTTCTCATTTATGCAGACTTTGAAATTTAGATCAAATCAATTTACTTTAAACTATCATATATCAAAGGTCTATTATGGTCATGTGTAATGAACTATTCACTGATGTACTATCATTTCTTCTCTAACTTCAAACGATGTCAATTTTATATTTTTCATTTTGTTTTGAATTTTCATAAATAACAATTTTTGACTGAAATTTAAAATGCAGAAATGTAATAAAGCAATAAAAGAAAATTAAAACAAAATCTCCCATGAAAAATTGTTGTTGAAAACCTTTTATTCGGGATTGATCATACCGATCATTTTGATCAGAAATTCAAACCTGGAACGCTCAAATGCCTTGGTAAAAATATCAGCAAAACTATCATCTGTATGTACCTTTACCTGCTCAATCAACTTTTTTTCTGCACAATCACGAATAAAATGATATCTAATTTCAGTGTGCTTTGTTTTATTGTGCTTAACAGGATTATTTGTGATAGAAATTGTAGCATTATTATCAATAAACATGAAACGAAAACTTTTTGTTCTCCTCGGAGCCTTCATTAGAATCCATTCAGCAGGAATAACAAAGCTCGGTTTCAAGATATAACACTCAGAATCATTAAAATGAAACGAAAACTTTTTGTCACACACTTGAGATACACTTAACGGATTATGTTCAAGTTGCTCCACATAGTTCACTTTCTCAAATTTGACTTTATCATTCTTCAAAGTACCCTGACCAGTTATGTACCCGCCTTTATTTCCAGCAAAAGCGACATAACCACCATCAATATGAATAACAACTTCCAGCAAACGAATATTCTCTGTCATATGTCGAGAACAACCACTATCCACATACCACGTATTGTTGATAGTCCTCCTTGGTTGCCCCTACATAAACAAAGAAAATCAGTTAGAAATTGGAACCCAAGCCATTGTGGTCTTGGGTCGTCCAGATGGATCAAAATAAACAACTTCAAGCAATTCACAATCAACATTCTCATCAACCTTTGGAACATAAGATTCATAATTAGACCTTCTCAATGAAGACACAGTATGATTAATTGGAAAAACATTATTAGATTTATGATTATCAGATTCAGGTATTTCAAAAATTTCTTTAATTTTCTGTTACGTCTTCTTCGTTGTGGTTGTAGGATCGGTGAATACAAGATGGTTCTATTTTAGTTGAGATTGGCGAAAATAATCACAACTAAGCAATGTTAACAAGTAAATACGAAAAATACTGATAAATGCAATTTGTATTAAGCTTCAAGATTACAAGATCACAGAGAAAACTCTTAAGGAGAAAGCACATTTATAATGACTAGAAGTACTACTTATATAGTAACTTAGAATCAAGACAGACCCTTGATTCTAAGGATCATATCTAACACAAGCCGTTGATCTTGTATTGAAGCTATTCCACATGTAACGACAATAACAACTATACTAGTTAACTTTACTCAAACGTCTTCTTAGGCATCATTGCTTGCATTCTTGGAGAAGAGCGTTTTGGTTCTTTATTGTCTGCACCAGTGACATTCTTTCTGCGTGGAGTGTGTCAGTGTTGCAGCAGAAAGTTGTAAGTGGTAATGGTTGCTTTATCGAAGCCAGTCAGCTGCAACGTTTGATCTTTAGTGGGAATGGCTATCAGCAGCAAAGTTAGAGATCAGCAGCAAGATGTAACCATCCAAAGCTGCTGATGATTTGCCTATCGGCGGCATCAAGTGTTGATGCTGATGAGAAGCCTATCCGCAGCAACTCTGGTCTTTAGCAGATAAGGCTATCCGCGGCAGCTTGTTGGTCAGCAGCAAAACTGTGTGGTATGCAGCATTTGTACTTAGAGAATTTTATAGCCATCAGTCTTTATTTCTACAAACTCCCCCTAGCCTGATACTACCAAAACTCTCTTACTTCTTTTGCTGCTGGAGTTTTTCCATGTTGCTGACTATTCTTGCAACCTCATAGCCTCTCTGGTCCTTGTTAGGATTGTCAAGAGGAAGCTCAGATAGAGTCTTGATGTCTTTGCTTGGCATTTTGAAGATAGCTTTGCTTGAACACCTCATCTTCTGTCCTTTAACATCTGTTAATGTGAACTCATCCTTTTCAGCATTGTAGGACCAACTGATGAATGGAGAATGAGATTGGAGAGGTTTGAAATCATTAATTTCATCTTTGCTAGGGTTGAAATGATGTTTGATCACCAGCAACAGATATCTCCCACCTTCATTCTCAGGCTCATTAGCTTCACCGAGCTCCATCATTCTTCTTAGATCTGAACTTGGAAGCTGCAATACCTCATCAACAGTTGTATAGATTGATCTTCTTTCTTATGTTCTTCCCCTGAAGACTTCAAACCGTTGATCTTGAGTGCTGTAGAACCAGTTGACGATTTCTCTTGAGTCTTCTGGTTTGGTAGTAGGTTTGCTTTTCTTTTTGGGAGGTTGTTGATGAGTAGGAGCAGGGTGGGAGGATTTAGACTTTTTGGGTGGAGAGGAGGGAGGTTTAGGATGGAGAGAGGAAGGTTTTTGGATAAAGGAAGTGGTGGATGAGGGAGAAGGCTTGGGTTTCTTTGGTTTCCTTTCTTCTTCTTGATTGATTACCCTCTTTTTTGAGCCATTCTTCCCCACTCTTTCTTCCTTCTTAACTTTAACGTATAGGGCTTGCAGGTTCATGAAGCTCGTGGGACCCAGCCTTTTTCTGCTCCCTCCTCTAGCCTTTAGGAAGTCAATCATGACCTTCCTTTCTTCATGGGTTCTTCTGCTAAGGGCAATGGTCTTCTTGGATTTCTGTTTGGCTTTTTCTTCTTCTTCAGCCCTTTTCTTATTTCTCAATTGACCTTTCTGACCCATGAAGGCTCTGTAGATTTCTTTATTTGATAGTTTCTCAAGGTAGTCTGCATCCTCACCTTGAGAAATCAGAGCTTCTATCCACTCCTCTCTCATTTCTTTGGCAAGTTTAGAATCAGTTGTTCTGAACTTAGCCTCTTCCTTTTTCTTCTTCTATCCTTCTTCTTCTTCTTTATTGAATTGTTCCTGCAGCTGAAGAGCTAGAGCTTCATCTTCTTCTATTTGGAAGTTGCAGGAATCATGACTTTCAGATCATCCAGCTGCTTAGCATACATCTGGATCTGTCGTTCTCTGAAGAGAATTCCCGCTTTTCTTAATTCAGCTATCTCCTCTTCTTCTCTTCTTCTTCTTCTTCTTCTTCTTCTTCTTTCCTCCCTTTCTTTCTTCTCTTTCAATAACCTTCTGCATCTTTTTCTGTCATACGTCTCTTCCCCTTGTCTTTGCTGGATGCCTCTGCCTCAGCTTCATTGACCTCAATAGTATGTATGAGATGCTGTTGGGATCTCAGCTTCAACTTCATTGGCATTTTGTGGAATGGACAAGGGAATGACATTTTCTTCATATTCTTCCCATTCAAGACCTGTCACTTCTTTCCACCCTTCCTTCACCTTTTCCTTTCTCTTCTTTTGGATTCTTCTTCTATGTTTAGTCTGACTGTTGGTGAGGAAAGGAAGGATAGGTCTGAGTCGGAGGCATCTATTGCAAGTCGTCCTTCCTTTTCAAGCTGAGTTTTGATGGTTTTTATCATTGCTTGACTCTCTAAGGAATTTACGTTGCAGATGTGTGTTCTGAGCTCGAAGACCTGGTGAAGGAAGTCTGAATTTAGGAGTAGGATCTCATTGATGTTGATTGAGAGAGTTGATCCATTACTCAGGAAGAATGTGAAGCCAGAAGACCCAGTGCTCGACCATCCTAGCAATTCCAAGTCCCTGACCACTTTGTTATACAGAAATCTTCTCCAACATACAACTTCTTCTTCTGTTAATATACTGCTCCTGATTAAGTCAAGTCTTCTTCGAGCTAGTCTTTGTTTTGCTGCTGTTGAAGATTCTGCACTGTTTTCAGGATAATCCACCCTTTTTGCTTCTTCTAGTAACTGTTTAAACCAGGGCAGATTATCCTCCATTAAGTCATAGAACCTGCAGATTGCAAGTTCTGCTGAGAGATCTGTAGAGGTGTTGATGCAGCTTGATAGGTACAGTTCAAGCACTTGGAGTGGATTTAGTGCATTCCAGTTCAGCTCTTCTACTCCGCTGAACTCTTTCCCAATCCAGAATCTCTCAGATAGACCATCATATCCCCATGCTAAAATGGAGTCAAATTCTAACTTATTTGCAGACAGTGTGAATTGGGGGCAATGGTTTGACTTATTATGGTTGCGGCTTCAGGAAGTATGCTGACTAATGGAGGTGTGTCTTCATTTTGACTTTCATTCTTTATGTTAGGACATAGATTGTATGACAAAAGCTTTGTAATAGTTTAGATCTAAATGTCTTTATGTTTTTGTATTAAAAGTTTTCTAAGTGTTTATACAAGTTATGCTAGAGGCGAACTTGTCAAGTTCGCATGGTCTATCAGAGGCGAACTTGTCAAGTTCGCATGGTCTATCAGAGGCGAACTTGTTAAGTTCGCTTAGCCTAAATAAGTTCGCCTAAGCATCTTTGAGGTGAACTTGTTAAGTTCGCCTGGTGCAGAACATGTGTCTATAAATAGAGTTTACAGAGTCTGTTATGAAAGGTAGCGAGAGTAGTGAGACTGATCGAACAAGAATTTTGTAAACTCTGTGATTGTTGGAATACAAAGTGAATGTTATTTACCTGATTGTTTCTGTTGTCTATTTCGTATGCAATCGTTGATTCGATACGTCTTATCACGAGAACGATCCGTAGAAGAGCCATATGGAGAGCCTATGCTAGTGATTCTTGGAGATTTGAGACGGTTTTGTATGCAAATTGACAAGAAATTGATCATGTTTAAGATTTTTCATTTCCATGGAGTTTTACAAGTTCTTGAATCTTATTTTGCTGATGATTTGGTGATTTTGAACTGGATTTTGAGGAAATTCATCCGATAGAAGTGTTCTAATTGATATAATACATAATCCTATGGTTCAATTTTGTCTAATTCCTTCAAATCTGTGAGATATGAAGATTTTTGGTGAATTTTTGTTCGTTTTTTGGGTTGAGTTCTTCCTGAATTTTATTCTGTTGAAGCAAGCGAACTTACTGAATCTGTGTGCAGGCGAACTTGTTAAGTCGCTTCTCCCAATTCAGGTGTAGAACCAAAGACTGATTGCAACAAAATTACTCTAAGTACAAATGCTGCTGATCTCAGAGTTTGCTGCTGACCAACAAACTACTGCGGACAAGCTTATCTGCTGCGGATACTTGTTCTCCTGCAGAAGAACAAATCTGCTGCGGAAAGCCTTATCTGCTGAAGACCAAAGTTGCTGCGGATAGGCTTCTCAGCAACATCAACACTTGATGCTGCTGTCAGGAAAATCATCAGCAGCTTTGGATGGTCACATCTTCCTGCTGATCCTCATCTTTGCTGCTGACAGCCCTGTGCCTTGAAGATAAATCATTTCAGCTGACTATCCATGCCAAGCGTCACTGACAACTTTCTGCAAAAGCAACTGACACACTTAAAGTGGAAGAAACCTCAATGGCACAACCAATGACAGACAACAATGCTCTTCTCCAAGCATGCAAGCAATAATGAATCAAGAAGACGCTTCAATAAAGTTAACTAGTTTTAGACTAAACGTGTAATAGTTAGCTATATACAACAGATCAACGGTCAGTGTTAGATCTGATCCTTAGAATCAAGGGTCTGTCTTGTTTCTAAGTGAGTATAAATATTGTGTAAACACTTCATTGTAAGTGTGCTTTCTAATTGAGTTTCATTTGTAATCGTTTATCTACAAAAGCTTAATACAACAGTGCTCATATTAGTATTCTTTCTATTTACTTGATTATACTTGTGTAGTTGCTATTGTTTCCGCAAATTTCAACTAAGAATAAAACCATCTTGTAATTTCACGATCCTACAAGTGGTATAAGAGCTTTGGCTCAGATTAAACAAACTCACACTTGTTTAATCACTTCTGGTTCTATTCTAAACTCTCTCTTTCATCAAGTCACCAAAAACAAAGATGGCACAGAGCAATGGATTTGAAGACATCGGCAGCATCAACCGACCACCAAGATTGGTATCTGGGGAAGACTACGACATGTGGAAGAATCGCATGGAAGCTTTTTCTGTTATCAGGAGTACGGAATGTGGAAATCCATCAGGGATGGACCCTACACTTCCATGGTGGCCTCTGCTGACTCTGGAGGACCATCAGTTCTAAAGGAGCCCTCCAAGTACTCAGAAGAAGACATAAAGAAGATGGAGGTGGACTTCAAGGCACTAGGAGCTATCCAAATGTGCCTTCCAAATGAAGTTTTTCATAACTTCAGAAGTTACAAAACTGCTAAAGAGCTCTGGGAGGCTCTAGAGAAGATGTTTGCTGGCTCTGAGGAAGTCAAAGAAAATAGAAGAGACGTCCTGAAATAGCAATACGAAAACTTCGTATGGAAGGAAGGTGAGTCACTAACCATTCTGTATAACAGGTACACTTACCTGGTGGGAGAACTGCAGTGCTCCAAAGTAAAGCTAGAGAATGAAGATATTCTCAAAAATTTTATCAGATCTCTCCCAAGTTGCTGGACACTTTACACAGTGTCAATCAGAAGAACTCAGAATCTGAAGACTCTCCAGATGACTGAGCTCTTTGGAATGCTAAAAACCTATGAGGTAGAGATGATTCAGGCAAAAGAAAGAAGCTCAAGCTACCAAACAGCCTCAACATCCACCACCACCTCTTCTGCCCTCCATTCTGAGCAAATCAGGACCTAGTTCAAGCAACTATTATCCTCCCATCAGCACTCATCCTCAAACTCCAACATCTAAAACAAACATATCTCCATTCCTCCTAGAAGCCCCTCCTCAAACATCAACCTCTGCTGCTTTTGTTTCTGCAAACTCAAGCAACATGTTCTTTATCAAGGAGGATCTGGAATGCTTTCATCCAGATGATTTAGACGAAATGGACATACATCATTCGTATGCCATGCTCTCTATAAGAGCAAAAAGGTTCTACTCTAGAACCGGAAGACCCATTCCAAGTAACAACTCCAACACCAGAGTTGGCTTGGATAAAAGCAAACTAAGATGTTACAACTGTAACCTACTGGGTCACTTTGCCAGAGAATGCAAGGCACCAAGAGCAAATCCAGCTACTCCTCAGTCAATACAAGCTCAACCCAGACAACAACAACAACAACAAGCTACTCCTCCAGTTCAAACTACAACCTGTGCAACTGTTGGAACCTCTGAGTTTGACTAGAGCTTCCAGTATGAAGAACTGCCTGTCAACAATCAAGCTCTTATGGCAGACACTACATAGATACCACCTCAGGTATTTGAACATCTTTGCTCTCAAGCCTGTATTGATAAAGTTTTAGGTTATATAAAGCATAACCAAAACTTTATAGATCAAAATGAAGAGTTTCATCAGATGAAATCTGAGTTGAAAAAGGTTGAAAATACTTATAAAGAAAAGATTACCTGCCTTAAGAAAGAGATTTCATCGCTAAAACACGAACAAACTATTCTTGAAACTCAGATTGATGATCTACTGGTCAAACTAAAAGCTACCAGAGCTGAACTGGCAGAACAGAAAGTTCATGTTGAAAAATATGAATTTTCCTCCAAAAAGTTACAAAGACTTTTAGATATTCAAGTCCATGAGAAGGTAAAGACTGGACTTGGGTATAATAATGATCAGTACAAATCTGTTCCTCCTCCTGCTGACTATATTTCCATTTACGAACCAAGCTTCAATGTTGCAAATCATGATACTGCAAACCGAAACCTTGATCCTTCAATGGATGAACCTTTCGTCGAAGACTGCACTACCTCATCGGAATCTGAGTCAACCTACTCAGACCATGATGAAACCTGTGCAGCCCCATCTGAAGCTGTTCTGAATAGAGTTGAAGTTCCTGCTTCTTCCAACTGTTCCAGCCCTTGTACCATTCAAATAGATCAAGATCAGTTATCCTCCTGATGGAAGAAAGCTAAACATTGAAAAGGAACAGAAATCAGGACCCACAAACCCCAAGCCTCAGTCAAAGCCGATCACAAAGAGGAAGGTATTTGATATATGTCATAAGCCTGAAGAAAAAGGTCCATATGTTCAAAAGACCCTAGAAGAAGCCACTTTTGAACATAACAAAGCTCATCCATGGAACTTCAAGGATCTGTTCGAAAGAAAGGACTATGTCTACCTTTCAAGAGACAAACTTGCAAGATCATGCTTTGTGTGTGGCAGATATAACCACACTGCCAGCACCTGCTTTCATTACCTGGAATACCAAAGAAATTCAAAGCAGCATGCCTTTGAAAAGACTAACAAAAACAAGAAAGTAAGAAGCTACGAGGTCAAAGCAACTAAGTTTAGGGAGTCTCTATCTCCCCCAAGAGTGAAGTTGCCTAAATGTCAACAAACTTGCATCATTTGTGGTGAATCAGACCACTTTGCTGCAAACTGTAAGTTTAACCCCTTCAACCAGATCCTTCATCAAGCCCCTCAAAGAAAAAAGATAAAGAACGATCAGCATACATCAGCTGTTAGTCAAGTTAAGCCCAATATTACAAAGCAGAAGCCTTCAGCAGCAGCCAAGTCTGCTGCTGATAAGCTAAAATCCTCCGCAGCAAAATCTGCTGCTGATAAGGCAAAATCATCAACAGCCAACAAAACAGCTGCTGATCGAGTAAAATCCAAGGCAAAGCCTTCAGCAGCAAAGAATGCTGCCACTTCAACAAAGCCATCAGTAGCAGGATCTACTGTTAACAAGCCAGAAACATCAGTATCAAAATCTGCTGCTGACAATGTGAGGAAAACTAGAAAATCACCAACAAGGCATTGGAAAGCCAAACCATCTCCAAGCATTGTCATTGGTTCCATTGACTGTAAACATACTGAAAAGGATAAACTAACAACCAACTTTTTCAAATCTGCAGACTCTTGGGTTCCTCCTACTAATTAAAAAATTCTATCATGTGCAGGGGCAGCTAGGTCACAAGAATAACACCGGGGTAGTAGACAGTGGTTGTTCCAGGCACATGACAAGCAACAGATCCATCCTCTCCAACTTCAGACATTTCAATGGAGGATATGTTGCCTTTGGAAGTGATTCAAAGGGAGGATCCATTACTGGACAAGGAACTGTGTCCAACGAAAGAATGAGCATTGATAAGGTCAACTATGTCAAAGAATTGGATTTCAATCTCATGAGTGTTTCCCAGGTCTGTGATCAAAATCATTGGATGCTCTTCACAGATAAGGAATGCTTTGTACTGTCTCCATGCTTATCCACACCTCCTCGAGAAAGCATTTTACTGACTGCTCAGAGAAAAGAAAATCTCTATGTACTGGACATGAATGAAGTCATTCCATCTGGGAGTGTCTCCTGCTTTTTATCAAAAGCCTCAGTTGATGAATCAACTCTCTGGCATAGGAGATTAAGCCATGTTAATATCAAAACCATTAACAAATTGGTGAAGAATAATCTTGTTAGAGGGATTCATGACAAAGAATTTCAGCTGGAAGACCACTGCATTGCGTGCCTAAAGGGGAAGCAACACAAGAGTTCTCACAAGCCCAAGACCTTGAATTCAAATGACACTCCACTGCAACTGCTGCATATGGATCTCTTCGGTCCTACAAATGTCATGTCAATGGGCAAAAAGTCATATTGTCTGGTGATAACAGATGACTACACCAGATTCTCATGGGTATTCTTCTTGAGAACTAAAGATGAAACTGCTAAAATTCTCAAATCCTACATTCTCAGGGTAGAGAATCAAAGCAATCAAAATGTGAAGATCATAAGGTGTGATCAAGGCACAGAGTTCAAGAACCACACCTTGAACTGTTTCTATGAAAGCAAGGGGATAGAAAGACAATACAGTGCTCCAAGAACTCCTCAAAAAAATGGAGTTGCTGAAAGAAGAAACAGAACTCTTATTGAGTCAGCAAGATCTATGTTGGCTGACTCAAAATTGCCACTCACATTCTGGGCAGAAGCAGTTAGCACAGCCTGTTATGTGCAAAACCGAGTTCCAATTGTCAAACCCTTCAACAAGACACCCTATGAACTTTGGTTTCAAAGAATTCCCTACATTGGGTTCCTAAAACCTTTTGGGTGTCCATGCACCATTCTCATCACACATGGGTTTCTTCGTAAGTTTGGTGCCAAATTTGATGAAGGATATTTCGTATGCTATTCCTCTCAATCAAAGGCCTATAGAGTATTCAATTCAAGAACAAGAATTATAGAAGAATCAGCACATGTGGAATGCAGAGAACACATTGTCTGTGAGCAGGGAAAAGTCCAAACTGGTTCTTTGACATAGACTCCTTCTCCCAAATATTTGAGCCTTTCACCTTCTCAAATATGGAGTCTACGTCTACACAAACACCTTCCTCCACTTCATCCACAAACTACAGACTGGATTTTCCCAAATCTTCTATCAGTCTGAGAAGACCATCAATTGATCCTCCATCAGTTGTGGAAGCAATTGAAGCAAGTGAAACAGGAACAAGACTATCTAATGTAACCAGCAGCAGCCTGTCTGAAACTGAAAATCTAAATGAAGACTCTTCGGTAAATGCTGTAGATGCTGATGATGCTATTGCTGAAAATATTGATATGGATAATGCTGTTGAAGACTCTTCCACCATGAATGAAGAGACCCCTGATCAAAATCAAAGCAATCTGGAGCAAGGGATACAGCAGGAGGTGGTACAGCACAGAGGATCCACAAAGAACATCCTCAAGAGAATATTATTGGCCAAATACACCAAGGAGTTCTCACAAGAAGCAAATTTCACGAGGCCAATATATGCTTGTTTTCATGTTTCCTTTCTCAGGTGGAACCCAAGAAGATAGATGAAGCACTCAAACACAACAGCTGGAATGAAGCAATGCAGGAAGAATTGCTGCAATTCAAGAGGCAGGATGTCTGGCAACTTGTTGATCTTCCACCAGGTAAATATGCTATTGGCACATGATGGGTTTTCAGGAACAAGCAAGACGAGAGAGGCATTGTAGTCAAGAATAAAGCCAGACTTATAGCTCAAGGCTACACTCAAGAGGAAGGAATTGACTATGATGAAGTCTTTGCTCCTGTTGCCAGACTGGAGGCCATCAGAATCTTCCTAGCATATACTGCATCCAAGAATTTCACTGTCTATCAAATGGATGTAGAAAGTGCCTTTCTGTATGGGAAGATTGGTGAGGAAGTCTACGTCAAACAACCTCCAGGCTTTATAGATCCTGCACATCCTACTCAAGTTTTCAAACTAGGCAAAGCTCTGTATGGCCTACATCAGGCACTAAGAGCCTGGTATGAAACCTAGTTAGGATATCTACTAAGCAACAACTTCAGAAGAGGTGCCATAGACCGGACCTTGTTTATCAAAGATGAAGGGGGAGAAATCTTACTAGTTCAAATTTATGTTGATGATATCATCTTTGGATCAACAAGGAAACAGCTGTGCAAAGACTTTGAGATTCTGATGCACTCAAAGTTTGAAATGAGTTCAATGGGTGAACTAAAGTTCTTCTTGGGTCTACAAGTCAAACAGGTCCCAAATGGAATCTTCATCAGTCAATCCAAATATGTAAAGAGCATTTTGGAAAGATTCAAAATGGCTGACTGCTCTGCTGCAAGAACCCCTATGCAAATGCATCATCAACTGACTCCAGACAAAGATAGCCAAGACACTGATCAACATCAGTACCGTGCAATGATAGGGTCTCTCATGTATCTCACCGCCTCAAGGCCAGATATCATGTTCGCAGTATGTCTTTGTGCAAGATTTCAAGCAGCTCCAAAAGTTTCACATCTTCAGGCTGTCAAGAGAATCTTTAGATACCTAAACGGTGCCTCAGGACTTGGGCTATGGTACTCTAAAAATGACATGTATAATATGTATGCATACACTGACAGTGACTATGGGGGATGCAACCTGGATAAAAAATCCACTTCAGGGGGATGTCAGTTTCTAGGAGGGAGATTGATTTCATGGCAGTGCAAGAAGCAAACATGTGTTTCAACTTCAACAGCTGAAGCAGAATACATTGCAGCTTCAAGTTGCTGTGCACAAGTCATCTGGATATAAAATCAAATGGTGGATTATGGGATGACTTTCATGGAAACTCCAATTCACATTGACAACATGAGTGCTATCTCAATCGCAAACAATCCGGTGCAGCACTCAAAGACAAAGCACATTGACCTCAGGTATCATTTCATAAGAGATCAAGCTGAGAAAAGGAGGATTATTTTAACCAAAGTTCATACGAATGAGCAATATGCTGATTTGTTTACAAAAACCTTTTGATGAAGCCAGATTTAAATATTTTGTTGAATCCATTGGTATGATGAACTTTGATTAAAATCTATCTCTAAAAATTCTATTTTAAAATGTGTTTTGTCTTATGTTGTAAATAAAAGTTATAAGTCAGCAGCATTTTTGTCCTTCAGCTGCTGACAGGTTTAATCTTCAGCAGCAAAAGATTTGCAGCTGACAGCTTTAAGTTATCAGCAGGAACAGGTTTCCTGCGGATTTCTTTAAGTCGGTCAGCAGCAACATCCTTGCTGCGGATTATTAAATCCATCAGCAGCAGATAAGTTTGCTGCTAACAGACTTAACCTTTCGCAGCAACCATGGTTGCAGCGAACAGGCTTATTCATCCACAGCAACCAAGTTTGCTGCTGATGGGTAAATTTAAGTCCAAATTAACTTTTACCCGCTGTAAAAATTAACGTCAGTCTTTACCATGACTACCTCGGTGTATTACATCTGTAACAATAAAAGGTAAATAAGGTTGTACGGTACAAGTCATTTTGCTTTTTCTCTCCTCTGTCGTTATAAAAACAAAATCAAATTTCTTTACCACCTCTTCACCTTCAACTTCTCCCTAAACCAACATCACTTTCTCCCAAGTCCCCACCAACCTTCAAACCTTCCCTACAAATCATACAACAATGGCAGACATCAATAACCCTGACGATAAGTTCTCCCCTAACCATAACCTTACAGCATACCTAACCAAGGGAAAGAAATCCGAAGGATTCAATGATATGATCGACTTCCTATGTCGATCAAAGATCCAATTTGCCCTCACAACCAACCCTACCATATATATCCCTCATATGGATATCACCATCTCGTAAGCCACACCAAGAAAACATCTTAAGCTTCAAGATGAGGGAGCAGCCATCTCATACTCAAAGGAAGCCACACCAAGAAAATATCTTGCGCTTCTTCGCGCCACCGCGGAGACGGAGGACGAGGTGGAGAGTTGAGTCCTTCTGGATGTTGTAATCGGCTAGGGTTCTGCCGTCCTCGAATTGTTTTCCAGCGAAGATTAGACGCTGCTGGTCTGGCGGGATGCCTTCCTTGTCTTGGATCTTTGCCTTCACATTGTCAATTGTGTCGGATGATTCGACCTCCAACGTGATCGTCTTACCCGATAAGGTTTTCACGAAGATCTGCATTTTCGCCGATTTGGAGTGATAAGATGAAGTTGTTTCCAAAAGGTTCTCAGGGGTCAATGTTCCATTGTTATCTACAATGCTGAACATACAAAGAACCACGGGTGACAGTTCAGCAATCCCAGTTGATACTGATCCCACACCCTCCACCTCACATCCTAAACAAAAGTCTGTTTCTAACATTCGAACCCATGTGCATACTACTAAGGATGTACCGGCACAAAAATTACTTACACCTTTTTTTTGGATGTTATCATTCAACCGGAACACAGGGCCCCGGTTGTAATGACATATGCTAGGAAAAGGGGCAAGAGAACTCCTTCTTCTCTTGCCTCCAAGGCCCAAACCCAACCTAACAGCCCTCACTCAGAATCACAACATTCTGGTGAGAATATCATAAGGGACATCCACATTATTAGGGAGACTCCTTTGGATGTCTCTCTATTAGGATCAGGATCACTTCTCGGATCCATAGAACAGCCCCCTGAGCCTTTCCTTTCTCTTATGAACTTAAGTGTTGAGGAACCTGATCAAGATGATGTACCTTCTCCAACTACCACTATCTCGGAGGTACTAATTGATCTTGCTTCCAACACATCCAACCCAAGTTCTTCTGCCCTGAAGGTCCACTCTCGGAGTTATGAAAGAGTAGATATGGAAGAGTGTGACACTTCTGATTTTCACTACTTGTACTCATTCTAGACTTATCAATGAAAATCTGCATGACATTTCATTTTACTTGAAATCCTATTCAGACGTTGTTACAATACTAGTTCACATGTGAAACATTACGTTTATGCTTGATTTCAAAGACTTATACTTATCTGTGATTGATTCATGGATCGCACGTAGACTTAATTGTTCTTTATGACACATTAAATACACATGAACCACCCCCATACATCTCAAACATGTTTTTACAACCTATTCAATGTGAATTGATGCTTAAAAGTACTAGTTAGTACTTTCGTGCGATCATTCGCCTTTTAAACCGTCGTTAACTACGTACCGTCCACGACCGACAAATCGTTTAACATGACATTAATTTATGTTTTAAATGTTTAAAATATTCATTTCTTTAATTAAAACAAAGTTTGTTTGCAAAACTTTCCTTAAATAAATCCTGAAATTCGAAAAACGATCAAAAAGTCTGTTTTCTCGCCCACCGATCGCCAACTACTATACGCGAATAACGTAACTTTAACTTAAATGTTTTTTCACTAAACATACTCATTTTTTTATGACAATCAACTTTAATGTTGAAAACATTTGCCAATTTCGCTTAGAAATGCTTAAAATCGCAATTTTCGAATGCGCGCACTCAACCGGATCAAGCTAGGACCCAACCCACCTACTCTTGGACCTAGCCCAAGCAAGAAATCATAAAAAACCCAGCCCCATTGAGGAAAATTTCTCAAATTTGAGGGCCCTAAAACCCTAAATTGCTTTCCAAGACATTTCATATTTACACCCCTTCAACCATTAGTATAAATAGGAGGCTTAGGATCTTGTTTTCTTTGCTAATTCTCCCTCAAACACTCCCAACCCCTCCTAAGTTGTGAAATCACTTCCCAACCTTGAAGATTTCGAAAATCCCTTAGAGGATTCCAAGAGTTTGAAGATCAAACAAGTAAGTAACTCTTCGAAGTTGAATACCGTCTTTATGTTTTATTCTTTCTTCATCCCCTCAATCTTTTTTCTATTTTCTATCCATGATCACTTGATCATGTGAAACCTCAGCCCTAAAAACCCTCTAATAATCTTAATCAAACTAATAAATCAAGCTAACATCACCAACTAACAAACAAAGGATCCCGTTTGCAATGGCGGCTATGCCGTCGCATTCTGCGAATCCTCAAGACAACTATTATAAAAGTGGCTCTACCGATGCTTTAGTATGTTCTTGCTAATTTAAAACATGTTATTTATTCTATATTATCACTTATATGAACTCACACGCTAATTAAATATAGAATCCGCTTGCTCGTGTCGGCTATGCCGATTGCATTCTGTGATTCTCCAAAACGCTTCTGTGAATATCATGGCTAGACCGGTGACACGGGACGTTTTGGCTAACCTAATATGATTATATTATGTATTATAATAACATAATAACATTCGTCTAATTTTTATTTGCACGTTCGGTAATCTTAAAATCCTAAACGGACCACTTAAGTGCAACCATTGATTTTGGACAGAAACTGTGCTGAATTTAACTGAGTGTAACTTGACCATAATTAATCTAAACTGAGAAAACTCAATTTCCATGACGTATTTCGTCGAATTTCCTTTCCAACCATAATTGGATCGTTTTCTAATTCAAAAGTATGACTCCGTAGTAGCCAAAACGGGACAGAAACCTTTTTCAGTACCTTCTGTCTTGTTGGACTATTTTAGCTATGATCCGAGTGTCAAATGGAAAAACTTTCTAAATGAAACTTCTTCGGAACGACTTAAACTAATTCCGTGTAAAATTTCATAATTTTTTGACGTCGTTTGATATTTTTAACAATCCCGTTTCTGTTCAGCTATTTTGCTGTCAAAATCTGAAAATCAACTAAAACTCTATTTTTGCAACTAATTCTTAAACTTATGACCCGAACCGCCTATCTAACACTCGTAACCATCGAACCTACCCTAAAACTGGTTTATTTATTTATTTAGGGTCTGGTCCGTGATTCATCTCGTCTATTCGTTCAAGTTTCTTATGTCGTCTAGCTTTCAAGGTGAGACTTCATAGCCCCACTTTATTCAAATCGTTTTGGGGGAAACATGTACGCGTTGGCACGCATTAAAACACGTTTTCAAACAATTCTAAAACAAGTGAATCATATATGTATGTGAGTAAATGAACACAACATGATAAACGTTAAACTTGCAAATCCTTAACTTGAAACTTTCAAACCAACGGTAGTACAGATATGGGCCACAGGATGGAAACCGCATATACTTTATGGACAACTTTTGGTTGGACATCTTATTCGTTATTAGTGCAACTTGCGAGTTGTACCACTTATTTATTACTCATCATTTTAGGTTGGATTTGCTAATCATGTGTTTGTTTTATTACGTGCTATATGATGATCTTGGAATATGAATTGTCACCTTTGCAAAACTTATACTTTTATTAAACCTGTGATTTCTCACCAACTATTTTTAGTTGACACTTGTTTTCGTACATGCTTCAGGTGATTAAGCTCGTGATAGGTCAAGTCAATATCACATAGGATTTGCCTAGATATCAATTGAAGAATCTTATTTTAAGTTGCTTGTCTTTTGAACATGTTATCTGTTTGGTTTAATTCGAAACTTAGGTAATTGGGATTTTTTTTAATATTATGGAACTTTAATAGTAAATGTCTTTATTCCATGGTGTTCTTTTGTCAATTAAGTCGCACCCGTGGTTAAGATGCACGGTTGGGGTGTGACAAAGAGGCTGTCACTACTGCTGGCCCATCAAATGACCAGGAGGACAGTGACAACATTGCTAAGACCTCAACCACGACAACTCACAGTGAGGATACTTCCTTGGAAACTCCCCTCACTGAGAGGAATCCCAGGTGCCAAGAAACCATGGGTGATGGGGATGAAGAGGCTAGGCCTAAGGCCCCATCTAGATCCAAGGATTCCACAACTGTGGATGAGGACAGACTGCAACTTCATATCTTGGAATTGACAGCAAGTGTGGCTATGCTAGAGGCTGAAGTGTCCAAACTAAGACACCAAGTCTCTATGCATGAAGCCCATCAATGCCCAACTTTACCTACTCCCTCCCTTGTATCAGTGGGCACCCAAACTGATGCTTATTTGTCCACTGATGCAACCAAAAAGGGGGAGATGGTCCTACAATACTGAGAAGAATTAATTCACTCTCACAGATGTTAAAGTACAGAAGATGAGGTGTTCAAGCAAAGCTATCTTCAAAATGGCAAGCAAAGACATCAAGACTCTGTCTGATTTTCCACTGAACAATCCCAGCAAGGATCCAAGAGGCTATGAGGTTGCAAGGATAGTCTGCCACATGCAAAAGCTTCAGCAACAAAGATATTAGAAGAATTTTGGTAGCATCAGTCTAGGGGGAGTTTGTAGAACCAAAGACTGATTACAACAAAATTACTCTAAGTACAAATGCTGCTGATCTCAAAGTTTGCTGCTGACCAACAAACTGCTGCGGACAAGCTTATCTGCTGTGGATACTTGTTCTCCTGCTGAAGAACAAATCTGCTGCGGAAAGCCTTATCTGCTGAAGACCAAAGTTGCTGCAGATAGGCTTCTCAGCAGCATCAACACTTGATGCTGCTATCAGGCAAATCATCAGCAGCTTTGGATGGTCACATCTTCCTGCTGATCCTCATCTTTGCTGCTGACAGCCCTGTGCCTTGAAGACAAATCGTTGCAGCTGACTATCCATGCCAAGCGTCACTGACAACTTTCTACAAAAGCAACTGACACACTTAAAGTAGAAGGAACCTCAATGGCACAACCAATGACAGACAACAATGTTCTTCTCCAAGCATGCAAGCAATAATGAATCAAGAAGACGCTTTAATAAAGTTAACTAGTTTTAGACTAAACGTGTAATAGTTAGCTATATACAACAGATCAACGGTCAGTGTTAGATCTGATCCTTAGAATCAAGGGTCTGTCTTGATTCTAAGTGAGTATAAATACTGTGTAAACACTTCATTGTAAGTTTGCTTTCTAATAGAGTTTCATTTGTAATCGTTTATCTGCAAAAGCTTAATACAACAGTGCTCTTATTAGTATTCTTTCTGTTTACTCGATTATACTTGTGTAGTTGCTATTGTTTCCGCCAATTTCAACTAAGAACAAAACCATCTTGTAATTTCACGATCCTACATCAGGCGAACTTAATTTTCTATGCGAACTTACTGGATTTTCTGGATTTTTTTATTTAAGCGAACTTATTAAGTTCGCTTGATATCAAATTCGCTTGGGTGTATTTCAAGCGAACATATTATCTTCGCCTAAGGGTAAGCTTGTTCAACACATGGAAATTTTTTCTAGAAAAATGGCAAATATGGTGCAGGTGACTAACATGTTCAATTATGACAATGAGATCGGTACATCTCAGAAACCTCCAAAGTTGTTAAGTCTTACAGATTATTCTAACTGGAAAGATCGGTTTGATCAGTTTGTATGTTTCACTGATACAAGTCTATGGATTCCAATCTTGGAAGGTTATACGCATCCGACATACAATTGGATGGGAAGGGATGATGTTCCTAAACCGGTGTCTGCGTTAACCACAGAAGAAAAGTTATTGTTTGATAGGGAAAAGAAAGCGATGGCAAGTATCTCGATGTCTCTTCCTAAGGAAATTTATCACAGTTTTAAACAATTCAAGTCTTCTCAAGAATTGTGGGAAGCATTACAAAAGATATGTGAAGGGAGTTTGGATGTAAAGAAGAGCATAAAGGTGTAGGTCCTCATGGTGCTTCTACGGATCGATCTCGTGATCAGACGTGACGTTAACTTGGAGTTCGGAATCCAACGAATCAACGTTTATACGCACAATGTAGACAATCAAGTAAATAACATTCTCAATTGTATTTCAAATCACAATGATGTTTACAGACTCAATCAGACTTCTTTTCTATTCAATGTGTTCTATCTCTGTTTCTAATTCGACTGACTCTGTAAACACTTATATAGACATCTGACCTGCTATAAGCGAACTTATTAAGTTCGCCTCTAACAGACTAAGCGAACTTAACAAGTACGCCTCAGATAGACTTAAGCGAACTTATTAAGTTCGCCTCTGTTAGACCAGGCGAACTTAACAAGTTTGCCTCTAGGTAAACTACAATAAACACTTAGTGACTTTTACATAACAAAAACATAAAGACATAAGATCTAACTATTACAAGCTTTTGTCATTACAAACTATGTCCTAACACACTCCCCCTTGACAATAGCTTTGATCTTCAGTCTTCAGTCTTCATGATGAGCTTTTCTAGTTATCCGGTAGTCTGCTGCTAGCATGCACTCCATATCTCCAAAACTCTTTTGTACTGTAATCCTTGTTCTTTCCATTCATCAGTAAACATTATTTCATTCTTTCGCAACGTCCTCTGATCTTTCTTTTAGAAATTTATAAGATTCATTGCATCATAGAAACATACAATGACCTTATTATCTTTATCTTCAATCCTTGCTTCACCAGTATTAACATCAATATACCACCATTTCATATTCCTAAGGAAATCTTGAGGAATCTTCTTCAACGGTATCTTGTGTACAGCACGAACTGGTTTATACTTGTACTTCCAGGTCACCTTCCCATTCTTTTGATCTGTGTTCTTCACTCTCTTTCTTTTTTGTGGTTTCAGCCTTTCATACTTTCCTGAACTACCTTCTCTCTTGATCAAGTTTGCTATCACATCAGCCAAACCATTCTTCGATCTATTAATAAGAGGCTTTGAAGCTAGTCCATTCATTTCACACCCTTGGTAAGGTATTGAAATACTTGATCCTCGGCTTTAAGTATTGAACACCGTCAGATCTTTTAATTGCAAATAATTTTGTATCACCATCATAGAACCAACTTATGATCCTTCCTACACACTGTTCGTTATTCACATATTTCTCTTTCTGAACAGGTTGTGCTCGAGACTTGGGTAGTACCTTCATCCAACAATTTACAACTTCTCTCCACTGTTCTCTTGTCATCCCTATATATCTATACATCACAGGTTCTTCATTAACCTTCGGAGACTCAGTGTGAGTAGTTTCAGTTTCAGCATCTTTATTGGATTGAATATTCTCATCATCAGTATCCATCTTTGAATCAGTAGTATCTTCAGGCAGTGTGACTTCTTCAACAGAGTCCATAGAATCTGTTACTCCTTCATAAGTGAATTCAGGAATAACATCATCTTGGATGAAGTTATACGGCACTTTAAGACCATCACAACCTTCATAAGTAACATTATCTTTATCTTTCTCTATCTCTATCTCCACTATCTCTCCTTCTTCTATTTCATTATCAGACACTTCATCATCCATGTCATTAAATAAATCATCAATGTCATCAAGACATGCAATCTTTTCAGCTTCTTCTTCTTCAGAATCTTCAAAGAATTCCAATAATAGAATTTCTTCTTCATTAGCACCAGAAGTATCTTTGTTTCCTTCAAGTGATTGTGATGTCGACTCCCCCTGAACCTTTGATATAGGATTAGCGTCAGTGTATTGATGATCACCCTCAATATTTCCAACAGGATCATTGTCTTCATCATCACGTCTTTGAATAGACTCTGTGTGACATGTATCGTGTATCCTCAACTCCCCTTGAGCGTCAAGACGCTGAACGAGTTTAGACACCAATGCTTGCATGTCAGCTATCTGTTGAGCTTGAGTCTGAATCACCAGTTGCCGTTGTGAATCAGTAGAAACAAGAGTATTCACCTGGGTTTGTAGTGTAAGTACTTGAGATTCAAGGAAAGTAATCCTTTCAGAATAAGAAGGCTTTGACGGACCAGCTGACGATTGTGAAATTGAAGGACTTGCAGTAGGAGTAATAACAGGAGGAATAGGAGTTATAACCGGAGATATATCTTTAGATCTTGGAGGAGTAATGATCAAGGAAGCAACAAAATTAGCATCCTCTACTCCTTGCGAAGATTGACCAGCAGCTATTGAAGCAGACATTAGCTTTTGAGTCTTTGGATCTGGATTGAAGTCACTATCAGAATCAGTACTTTCATCAACCAAGGATCTTTTTCTTGGTCTTCTGGCTGGAGATTTAATGCTTTTTCCAGCATTAGCCAGTGGAATAGCAGCTAACCGCTCATAATGATCTGAGGAAAAATCCCTAGATTCATCAGAGTCAGTGCCTTCAGTAACAGGTAATATCGTGTCACTTGAGCTTGAACTTGATTCATCATCAATCACCACATTCCCTTCAGCTTCATGAATGGGCGAGTTCACAGCGTCATCAATGAAATCATCCATGTTCATTCCTATATCTTGTTCATGTGTATGAACGACCTCCTCTTGAACAGGTTCATGAATAGGTATTTCAACCTCAGCTTGTGGAATAGGAACTTGTTCAGGAATAGGAATTTGTGGTTATACGGGAACTTGAGCTTGTGGAACTGGAACTTGTTGATGTATCGGTTGTTGTTGTTGTTGCTGTGGAACATTTAAACCTTGAACGTGAGCAATTTCATTAGGATGAAACCAGTTGTCATTAGGTGGAGCAACATAATCAGGATTGATTAAGTGACCAAACAAAGGAGTATTAACCGGTATCAAAACGGCATTCTACTGTTTCACCTTCGTGCAATCAGTAAAGATACGCTTTGACATCGGAGTCAAAGTTAATCTTATAGGATGTTGTGGAAGATCGGGAATAAGATGATTTAGAATCATTTGAATAAAGCGAGGATGCATCAAAAATCCTTTACCTTCAGCAGGATTAATCTGCATGACCATCTCCCGATAGAAGTAAAGTGAAAAATTGAATCGCTTATTCAACGTTAAAGCCACCATTGCAGTTTGAAGAGCCATCTTTAAACCATCGGTTCCAGCTTTACGAGGAGAGATGCATTGAATAATCACATGCATGAAGTATCTCCATTCACCGACTAAGCCACCTTTACGTGCTTGTGTATCATTCTGTCTCCCACGATAACCCATTCTTTGAAAACAACCCATAATAAGAGTGCCCGGATATGACAATAGGTCTTCAGCATTACCACCCAAATCAAGAGCAGCACGAATTGTCTCTTCAGATATGGCAATTTCAGTATTATTGACAGTGGCACGAAGAACATGAGGTTCTACGTCCGTATCCTGATGAACTGTATCCCAAAATTGCTGTATGTATACCAGACTGATGTAATGATCAGCAGATAAAGCAGTATGGAGACACGAACGATTCAGAAATCCGATTATTCCTTGAAAATTGACTGCCTCGGACATGTTAGGATCTAACAATGCCACCTGATTATGCTTATATTCGACACGTCGAGCCATCTGAAAACATTCGGACAACAAAACACATTAGTAAAAATAATAAACACAAACAATTAAAAAAATTTAAACAAAAAAATTAATCAACAAAAAAAATTTCTAACACAAAAAAAAATCACAAGTCCAAATACTCTCTGACCCCTAGGCGAACTTAATAAGTTCGCTTAGTGTTGCAAGAGGCGAACTTATTAAGTTCGCCTGGACAAGTTCGCTTGAACCTGTGACGATTCAAATTCAAACACTGAATTTCAAAAATCAGGCAAATCAATTGAAACGCATGAAACAAGTATTGTACATCGATCGATTATCGCTCAGTAAACAATTCTAATGATCAATTTTATATTTTTAGTCAAAATTAGGTCAAAAACCGTTCTGTCAAGCTCGCGAAGTAAACCGAGTAGAAAACATCAAAATACTCACGATTGAACGGATGATAATCAGTGAAATTACCATACTTATGTTCGCAAATCAAATTGGAATATGATGGAATCGGCAAACAACTCCAACAACACAGATTAAAAATTTCGTAGAAAATGCAGATAAGCTCGCTTGGAACAAAGAAAACGATGACTGAATAAGTTCGCTTGGCCAAGAGCCTTATACACATTAAATTCGCTTATTTAGGCGAACATGTTAAGTTCGCTTAACAAGCCTTCGGCGAACATGCCAAGTTCGCTTCACCATCCACAGACAGACAGATTAAGTTCGCTTCAATGTTCTTAAGCGAACTTATTAAGTTCGCTTCACTGTACACAGGCGAACATAATATCTATTCACTTTTGCCTTGAACAAAATTTTACCAACTTCAACTTTTCAAGTCTTGAACTTTCGTCAGCATCATGTATCCGATCCAATCCCGAACAATTTTAATAAAAGTTTAGAATTTTCATGGAAAATAAAAATCAAAATCTTTTTGAGTTTTATCTATACAAACGGAATCACAAATTTTTGGATTTTATCTGTACAAACGGAAACACATATTTTTTTATTTTTATCTGAATAAACTGAAATCACATATTTTTTAATAAACATCATGAGCAAGAAGATCATATCAGTATCCAATTAATTCATCATACATTTTAGCAATAATAAAGGGTAACCTATAATATGAAACCATCCAACTCAGTCTTATGCATTTTGCATCTCTTTCATTTTGAAACTCATTCAATTTGAATAATATTTGAAATGATACGTGATAAATTTCAAAGTAAATAAGATCAAGTTATAAAATGCTCTTTTATTTATACCGAATTTGAAATATAAAGCATGAATTCTTAAATTTGTCAATATTATAAAATTTGAAACTATGAGCGTTTATTCTCCAAATTCATGTGATTTAGTACCATTTAGATGAAAAACATCGTGTACCCCACATATATGCCAAACAGAAATATAAATTGCACTATCTTCAAGACAAATACAGTTTATGTTAAGATTAGATCAATTTCCAAGATGAAATTATCTCTTTTAGCACAAGAATAGAATCAGATCCCAAAGGATATAAGAATCATGATGATTCAGAATCAAAAGATTCTAATGAATTGGCTGAATAGTGAGAATCAATAGATTCAGGTATGAGGATCCAACTATTATCTGGATAAAATTCAATGGAGTCAGACTAGATGATATATCTAACTGATCCAAGGGTGAAAATATGTTTCAACAGATTTTGAAAGCATATCTTAGTTCAACAACACCTTGCATGTTTTTCGGGGCATGGGCAGTGAAGTGAACTGAAATAGATTTGTGTTAAAGATATAATTCGATATTGGTCACATGAAATTCTTTAAAACCATATATTCTTTATCTGAAAATGATCTTTTACACACACACAGGCATATAATGGATTCAAATCACAGATGTAAAACAAATTATCAAGATTAGAGCATTCACAACACTATCATTTCTCATTTATGCAGACTTTGAAATTTAGATCAAATCAACTCAGTTTAATCAATCATATATTAAAGGTCTACTAAGGTCATGTGAAATGAACTAATCACTGATGTACTATCATTTCTTCTCTAACAACAAATGATGTCAAATTTTATATTTTTCAATTTGTTTTGACTTTTTATAAATTAAATACTTTTTGACTGAAATGTAACTGCAGAAATGTAATAAAGCAATAAAAGAAATTAAAATTTTTTTTTTCATGAAATTCTGATTTTGAAAAGCTTTTATTCGGGATTGATCATACCAATCATTTTAATTAGGAATTCAAACCTAGTACAATCAAATATCTTGGTAAACAAATCAGCAAAATTATCGTCAGTGTGTACCTTGACCAGCTCAATCAACCTTTTCTCTGCAAAATCACGAATAAAATGATATCGAATCTCGATGTGCTTAGTTTTACTATGTTTTACAGGATTATTAGTTATGGACATAGTAGCATTATTATCAATAAGCATAGGGGTTCCTGTGAAATTCAAACTGTAATCTCTCAATTGCTGTTGTATCCACAGGATCTGTGAACAACAACTCGCAGCAGCGATATATTCTGCTTCGCATGTAGAAATCGAGACTGTGGTTTGCTTTTTGCAATGCCAGGACACAAGTCGATTACCTAAGAACTAGCAACCACCTGTTGTAGATTTCCTGTCCAAACAACAACCACCAAAATCAGAATCAGTATAAGCATTGAAATCAAAGTTAGAACCATGAGGATACCATAGCCCCAAACGTTGTTTTCCTTTCAAATATCGAAAGATTCTTTTCACAGCAATTAAGTGAGATTCTTTTGGCTTTGCCTGGAATCTGGAACATATGCACACGGCAAACATTATATCTGGCCTTGAAGCGGTTAAGTACATGAGGGATCCAATCATAGCTCTGTAAAGTCGACAATCCACATCTTTTTCATCCAGGTCAGAATTCAACTTATGATTGACCGGAATTGGAGTATCATATGGGGTACAATCCTCCATCTTGAACCGGCTCAAGATATCTTTGACATACTTGGACTGATGAATAAAGAAACCATCTTCCTTTTGATTTACTTGCAAACCTAAGAAAAACGATAACTCTTCCATAACTGACATTTCAAATTTTGACTTCATAACACCCTCAAAATCTTTGCATAACCCTTCGTTTGTTGATCCAAAAATAATATCGTCCACATAAATCTGCACCAGTAGGTAATCTCCCCCTGATTTCTTTATGAATAAGGTCGAGTCTATTTTTCCATGAACAAAGTCATTTGCCAAAAGATGTGTGGATAAAATTTCATACCACGCACGAGGAGCCTGATGAAGACCATAGAGGGCCTTATCAAGCTTGAAAACCATATTCGGATTCAGTGGATCTTCAAACCCCGGCGGCTGACACACATAGACTTCCTTCTTGACCTTTCCATATAAAAACGCACTTTTTACATCTAATTGAAACACCTTAAAACCTTTAAAAGAAGCAAAAGCTAGAAACAACCTTATAGCTTCGAGCCTCGCAACAGGCGCATAAACCTCGGTGTAATCAATTCCTTCTTGTTGATTAAAGCCTTGGACAACTAATCTTGCCTTGTAGCGTACCACGACACCTCGATCGTCTTTCTTACATTTAAACACCCATTTTGTTCCTATCAGATACGCACCCTTCGGAAGATCAACAAGATTCCAAACCTTAAGTTTGTCAAATTGAGCAAGTTCTTCCTGCATAGCTTCTATCCAATTGTTGTCATTTAAAGCCATCTCAACATTCTTGGGTTCAACCTGTGAAATAAAGCATGAATGTGAGCAATCATCAAGAACACCAGAATCTTTAATGCAGGTATACAAACAAGTATTGTCAACAAGAGAACGTGTCTTCACTCCATCCTGTAAATTTCCAATTATATTCGTCACTGGATGATCTTTGAGTTCCTTGATGGATGCAACCTCAGGAACCGGCAACACGTCAACTTGAGTAGATTCAGATTGATAAGAATAATCTTGATTAATTGGAATATCTGAGTCTAAATTTGTAGGAATCTCCCCCTGAGCCTGTGTCGAAGGTAATGGATCATCACCCAACAACGGATCAACAGAAGAATCTTGAAAAATAGCATTATCCTCCTCACTCTCTTAATCTTGTGGACCTGAACAAGAAGCAACATTTGGATCGGGAGAAGAAGTAGATGGAATCAATGAATTTGGAACTGCATTTGGTAGAAATCCATTGTGTTGTGCGTCCTTACAAGAATCATAATGAACCGCAGCATCTTCAGCAGAAATATCAGAGGTAAATGAAAAGACTTGAATAAGTTTTCATAATCAAATGCCCAATCCGGACCAATCGCCATTTGTGGAAAAGACCGATTTGAACAGTCAATATGGAACCATTCTTCAACTTGGCGCGTCTCTTTGTTATAAACCCTCTTGGTTGTCGAATTAGCCACATACCCCAGAAAAATCCCTTCAATAGCCTTCACACTGAATTCTGTTTGGACATCTTGAACATTCAATAGGGTGCAAGGATTACCAAAAGTTAGTAAAAAATCCAGATTCGGCTTTCGATTATTCAGCAATTCGTAGCAAGTCTGGTTATGTCGCTTGACGGTCAAGACCCTGTTCAAAACATGACACGTAGTATTCACAGCTTCAGCCCAAAAGGTAACTGGAAGCTTAGAATCCGCAAGCATCGTGCGAGCTGTTTCGACCAAAGTCCTGTTCTTTCGTTCAGCGACACCGTTTTGTTGAGGAACATATGGCACACTGAATTCATGATGAATTCCTTTTTATAAACAGAATAAGCCCAATTTTGTAAACAGAATAAGCCCATTTTGCTATTCTTAAATTCGCTGCCATTGTCACTCCTGATTCTTCTGACTTTCAGATTGAATAAATTCTCCAAACACAGGATTAAGTATTGTACCAACTCAGTGGTTTCAGCTTTAGAGGAAAGAAACTTAACTCATGAAAATATGGAGTAATCATCAGTTACTACCAAGAAGTATGATTTTCCACCAATGCTCCTGATACTGATAGGACCGAACATATCCATATGCAGCAACTCCAAAGGTGTTACGATAGAATTCGTCGATTTAGATTTGTGTTATTTCTTTCTTTGCTTCCCCTTCTTGCAAGGAATACAATCATAAGGAACTGAGAATTTCATCTTTGGAATACCAAGAACCAGAGCATTCCTAACAATATAGTTCATCTTCCTATAGTTAATGTGAGCTAGCTTCCAGTGCCACAATATTGAATCATATTCTGACGCCTTGGAGAGTAAACAAGTAGGAATTGAATCTGTTGTAGTGGCGACACTCATGTCAAGGACATACGTGTCATTTCTCCTCGGAGCCTTCATAAGAAACCATTCATCAGGAATCACGAAGCCCGGTTTCAAAATATAGCATTCACCATCGTTGAAATGGAACGAAAACTTCTTGTCACAAACTTGTGATACACTTAAAAGATTGTGTTCCAGCTGCTCAACATAATTCACCTTCTCAAATTTGACTTTGTCATTCTTTAACGTACCCTGTCCAGTTATGTACCCACCTTTATTACCCGCAAAAGCGACATAACCTCCATAGATTTGTTTAACATCCTCAAGCAATCTAACATTCCCTGTCATAGGTCGAGAGCAACCACTATCCACATACCATGTATTGTTGATAGTCCTCCTTGGTTGTCCCTACATAAACAATGAGAATTAGTTAGAAATAGGAACCCAAGCCATCGTGGTCTTGGGTCGTCCAGTTTGATCAAAATAAACAACTTCTTGTAATTTACAATCAATCTTATCATTCACTTTTGGAACAGAAGTTTGATAATCAGATTTTTTTAAAGAAGATCCATTTTTATTATTTTGAAAAACATTATTTGATATATTATTTTCAGATTCGGATGTTTCCAAAAAAATTTTCAATTTTCTGTTTCTTCTTCTCCTTTGAGGTCTAGACAATTTAACATCCTGCTGAGAATCTTTTAAAATTCCAACAATAGGAATCTCAAGTTTCTCTTTGCATACAAAAGATTTAGAATTCAATTTATCCTATTGTTTAAATCCAGATGATTTAACAAAAGATCGACCAGAAAAATTTTTCTCCAAACTAGAAGACGACTTTCCCTCATCTTTTCTTTTCAGAATCTTCACCACTTTTGGTTGTGAAGGAACAGTCTTCATTTTACCCTGGTTCTTGTAAGGACAATTGATCAGAATGTGACCAGCCTCGTTGCAATGAAAACACACTCTTCTTTCTTGATAAGTTCTGAAATAAGGAGTTTTCTTTGAATTTGAGAATCCATCAGAGGAATAAGCTTCAGAGGAATGTCCAGAACAATTTATTGGATTCTTTGGAACATAAGCCTGTGTTGGCACCTTTGAAGAATACACTTTTTGATAACCAGCCGCGACAAAAGCACTCGACTGTAAAATTGGAGAACGCTTAGATGTACCAACTTTCACCTCTTCAGGTTCAGTCAGAATGCATCTATCCCGGGTAACAGATTTAACAACTGTTGGGTCATCAATTTTTACCTCTTTTGGAATGCCCTCGACCTTCTTCTCATCAAACACCTTATCTTCAGAATCAGATTCAAACACCATATCCTCCCCAGTTACCAGATTCACCTTTAACACAGTCTTTGGATCTATCTCCTCTTCATGTATGATTTCAGGTTCTACCACATAATTTGCATTGAACGGTGGAGGAATAAATCCAATTCCAGCAACACGCTTAGTAGGATCAGCATTTGAGTTAAAATAATCCAAAACAACCAAAGAATTTTCAAAATTTTCCATCTTTCTATGAAGTTTTATCACTTCACACTCTTTGTCAAATATTTCTTTATTATTTTAAGCAACAACTTCATTACGTTTTTCTATCTCAGCATAAGCCATATCTTGATGATAACCCTGCTCTTTGTATTTTAGCCCAAGAGAATTTAAGTCTCTTTTCAAATACTCAATTCTATCAATGCACAATTTATCATTATCTTTCAGTTTATGATTAACAGTATGCGTCGATTTCATGTCACAAATCAAGTTTGTGTTATCATCCATGACCTTTTGCAATTTATCTTTAACAGAAATGCAGTTAGAACAGTAAATATGACAAACAGAGTCTTTTACCTTAGATGGATCAGACATGTCTACCATGAATACTTTAGCAATGGTAATATTTTCTGAATCAGCACCATCAGAAGCATTTTGAGTAAGAACAATATCCTCCTCAGCAACACCTGATGCAGCATCAGAATCAATATTCCTGACTTGTTCTATTTCTTCATCAACGCTTGGAACACTGTCACCATCACAAGAATCATCACTAGAACTTTCATCATCAGTCGACTCCTTTGGTTTTTCAGAATGAATTTCTACTACAACAGCCTGACTCACAGCACCCACCAAGTCTTCCAGATGAATGCCCCAGTCATAGTTTTCGTCGTTCTGAGCAACCAATGCCGATGAAGCAGATGCATGATTTGTATTACCAGATGAACCATGTGACTGATTCCTATTATGCTGAAAATTAGACTGCTTCTTTTGAGAATCAAACTCGACCTTAGGCTTCACACATTCCTTAGCAAAGTGACCATATTCTTGACAGTTGTAACACCGAACTTTGCTTTTATCAAAACCCATGCGAGATCGACTATTTGAGCCAATATATTTTCTGCCAGTTTTCTTCAAGAAATGTTTAGCTTGACGCATTAACATGGCCATATTCCATTGGATATTCATTTCTTCCAGATCAATAGGGTCAATCTGTCTGAAATATTCTAGAACCTCAGGATCATGTATTTTACCTCCAATAAAATTTTCATATGATGCCATGAATGAGGAAAACATAGCAAGAGAGTCATCAGCAACATTCTGATTCAAATGAGATCCAGATGAAGTAGAAGCTGTAGTCGCAGAAAATCCAGAATGGATTGAATGACCAGAATGAATCGGAACTCCAGAACACTGATCATTTGAAGAATCTTGAGCATCGCCAGAAAAGAATGCCACTCCAGTACCAGTTTTACCAGTAGATTTGGCAAAATTCATTGAGGGATCCTGGATATGCTCCAAGTTAGTCTCTTTCTTCTTCATATTCATGTCATGCGACTGAATCTTCCCTAGAACTTCTTCAAGAGACATGGTTTTATACTTAATATTCTCTTTGATTAAAACCGTGTACACATCAAATTTTGATGGTAAAGCCTCCAAGAATTTATCATTGATTTCCTCGGTCTCATACACCACAGACGCACTTGCCAGTTCACTAAGAAGATGATAGAATCTTGTAACAAGATCATCCAAGGATTCGTTTTAAAATGTTTAAAGACCAAGAACTGTTTCTTTAATAGCTCATTTCTACTCTTCTTCACATCCAAACTTCCTTCACACCTTTTCTGTAATGCTTCCCACAGTTGTTGAGAAGACTTGAACTGTTTGAAACTGTGATATATTTCCTTCGGAAGAGACATCAAAATACTAGCCATCGCTTTCTTTTCCCTGTCAAATAGCAACTTCTCTTCAGTATTTAACGCTGACACCGACTTTGGAACATCATCCTGTCCCATCCACGAATAAGTCGGATGCGTATAACCTTCCAAAAATGTTACCCGTGATAGATGCATTTTGACAGAACATGATGAGGTGCAAGTTGAACAACCTAAGCTGTCAAAAATGTTACAATCAAGTGGTTTTGTTGCTGCTGGTTATCAAAAGCCACTTTCATCAAAGGTGCCTACACAAATTTATGTACAAAAGAAGCCGGTTAACTGTTCAGTTACATCTTCTAAAGCTTATTCATCAGAGAGTTCTTCAAATTCAAGAAAAACTCCTTATGTCAGAAATCATCATGATAAAAGAGTGTGTTTTCACTGTAATGAGGCTGGGCACATTCTGATTCATTGTCCTTATAATAACCAAGGCAAATTAAAGATTGCTCACTCACAAAAAAAAGTGGTTTCGATTCTGAAAAGACCAAATGAGGGAAAGCCTACTTCTAGTGGTGCAAAGAATGTGTCGGGTCAATCATTTGCTATATCTTCGGGATTTAGGCAACAGGATAAACTTAGTTCTAAATCATTTGTTTGTCAAGAGAAATTTACGATTCCAAATGATTCTCAACCTGAAGTTAAACTTTCTAGACCACAACGAAGAAGACGTAATAGGAAATTAAAGAAAATTTTAGAAACAACTGAATCTGATAATAATAAATCTAAAAATCTTTATCCAATAAATCAAAATATGTCCTCTTTGAGAAAGTCAAATAATAGATCTTATGTTCCACAGGTTGATGACAATGTTAATTGTGAATTACTTGAAGTTGTTTATTTTGATCCATTTGGACGACCCAAGACCACAATGGCTTGGGTTCCTATTTCTAACATATTTTCTTTGTTTATGTAGGGACAACCAAGGAGGACTATCAACAATACGTGGTATGTGTATAGTGGTTGTTCTCGACATATGACAGGGAATATTCGGTTGCTTGAAGATGTCAAAAATATTGATGGAGGTTATGTCGCTTTTGCGTGAAATAAAGGCGGGTACATAACTGGTCAGGGTACTTTAAAGAATGACAAAGTCAAATTTGAGAAAGTGAATTATGTGGAGCAACTTGAACACAATCTTTTGAGTGTATCACAAGTGTGTAACAAGAAGTTTTCATTTCATTTCAATGATTCTGTGTTATATCTTGAAACCGGGCTTTGTTATTCTTGATGAATGGATTCTAATGAAGGCTCCGAGGAGAAATGACACATATGTCCTTGACATGAGTGTTGCTACTACAACGGATTCAATTCCTACATGTTTACTCTCCATGGCGTCTTAGTCAGATTCTATTTTGTGGCACAGGAAGCTTGCTCACATCAACTATCGGAAGATGTACTATCTTGTTAAAAATGATCTGGTTCTTGGTATTCCGAAGATGAAATTCTTTGTTCCTGATGATTGTATTCATAGAATTCTATTGTAACTCCTTTGGAGCTACTGCATATGGATTTGTTCGGTCCGATTAGTATCAGAGCATTGGTGGTAAATCTTACTGTTTGGTAGTAACAAATGATTTCTCTAGATTTTCATGGGTTAAGTTTCTTGCTTCTAAAGCTGAAACCACTGAGTTGGTACAATTCTTAATAGTTTGGAGAATTTGTTCAATCTGAAAGTCAGAAGAATTAGGAGTGACAATGGCAGCGAGTTTAAGAATAGTAAGACGTGTTTATTCTGTCTACAAAAGGGAATTCATCATGAATTCAGTGAGCCATATGTCCCTCAACAAAATGGAGTTGCTGAACGAAAGAACAGGACTTTGGTTGAGACGGCACGCACGATGCTTGCAGATTCTAAGCTTCCAGTAACTTTTTGGGCTGAAGCTGTGAATACTGCGTGTCACATTTTGAACAGAGACTTGACCGTTACGCGACACAACAAGACATGCTACGAGTTGCTTAATAATCGAAAGCCGAATCTGGAATATTTACTACCTTTTGGTAATCCATGCACCCTTTTGAAAGTTGGAGATGCCCCAAACAAGTTCAGTGCTAAGGCTATTGAAGGGATTTTTCTGGGGTATGTTGCAAATTCTACTACCAAGAGGGTTTATAACAAAGAGACTCGTCAAGTTGAAGAATGGTTCCATATCGACTGTTCTAATCGGTCTTTACCTCAAATGGCGATTGGACCAGACTGGGCTTTTGATTATGAAAACTTATTCAAGTGTTTTCATTTACCTTCTAATATTTCTCCTAATGAAGCTGCTGTTTTATATGATTCATGTCAGGATGCACAGCATAGTGGTTTTCTACCAAATGCAGTTCCACATTCATCGGTTCTATCTACTTCTGCTCCCGATCCTAATGTTGCTTCCTGTTCGGGACCACAAGAGTCTGAGAGTGAGGAAGACAATGCTATTTTTCAAGATTCTTCTGCTGATCCTTTGTTAGGTGATGAACCATTTCCTTCGACTCAGGTTCAGGGGGAGATTCCTACAAATCTAGACTCAGAGATTCCAATTAATCAGGATTTATCTTATCAATCTGAAACAACTCAAGTTGATGTGTTGCCGGTTCTGGAGGTTGCATCAATCAAGGAACTCAAAGATCATCCGGTGACAAATATAATTGGGAATTTGCGAGATGGAGTGAAAACGCGTTCTATTATTGATAATACATGTTTGTATACATGTATTAAAGATTCTGGTGTTCTTGATGTATGCTCATATTCTTGTTTTATTTCTCAGGTCGAACCAAAGAATGTCGAAATGGCATTAAATGATAACAATTGGATAGAGGCCATGCAGGAAGAACTTGCTCAGTTTGACAAACTCAAGGTTTGGAATCTTGTTGATCTTCTGAAGGGTATGTATCCATTTGGTACAAAGTGGGTGTTTAAATGCAAGAAAGACGATCGAGGTGTCGTGGTAAGAAATAAGTCAAGATTAGTTGTCGAGGGCTTTAATCAACAAGAGGGTATTAATTACACCGAGGTTTATGCGCCTGTTGTGAGGCTTGAAGCTACACGGTTGTTTCTGGCTTTTGCTTCTTATAAAGGGTTTAAGGTGTTTCAATTGGACGTGAAAAGTGCTTTCTTATATGGTAAGGTCAAGGAGGAGGTTTATGTGTGTCAGCCGCCAGGGTTTGAAGATCCACTTAATCCGAACAAAGTTTTCAAGCTTGATAAGGCCCTTTATGGTCTTCATCAGGCTCCTCGAGCGTGGTATGAAACGTTGTCCACACATCTTATGGCCAATGATTTTGTTCGTGGCAAGATTGACTCGACCTTATTCATAAAGAAATCATGGGGAGATTACCTACTGGTGCAGATATATGTAGATGATATTATTTTTGGCTCTACAAATGAAGGGTTGTGCAAAGATTTTGAGAGTGTTATGAAGTCGAAGTTTGAAATGTCAGCTATGGGAGAGTTATCATTTTTCCTAGGTTTACAAGTGAATCAAAAGGAAGATGGTTTCTTTATTCATCAGTCCAAGTATGTCAAAGACATCTTGAGCCATTTCAAGATGGAGGACTGTACCCCATATGATACTTCGATTCCGGTCAATCATAGATTGAATTTTGACCTGGATGGAAAAGATATTGATTGCCGACTTTACCGGGCAATGATTGGATCTCTCATGTACTTAACTCCTTCAAGGCCAGATATAATGTTCGTTGTGTGTATTTGTTCCAGATTCCAGGCAAAACCAAAAGAATCTCATTTGATTGCAATAAAAAGAATCTTTCATTATTTGAAAGGAAAACAAAGATTGGGACTATGGTTTCCACATGGTTCTAACTTTGATTGCAATGCATATACTAATTCTGATTTTGGTGGTTGTTGTTTGGACAGGAAATTTACTACAGGTGGTTGCCAGTTCTTGGGTAATCGTCTAGTTTCCTGGCAATGCAAAAAGCAAACTACGGTCTCCATTTCAACATGCGAAGCAGAATACATTGCTGCTGCAAGTTGTTGTTCACAAATCTTATGGATCCAATAGCAATTAAGAGATTACGGTTTGAACTTTACATGAACCCCCATGTTTATTGATAATAATGCTACAATGTCTATTACAAACAATCTTGTTAAACACAGTAAAACAATGCACATTGAGATTAGATATCATTTTATTCGTGATTGTGCAGATAAAAAGTTGATTGAGCTGGTAAAGGTTCATACAGATGATAATGTTGCTGATCTTTTTACCAAGGCATTTGATCGTACCAGGTTTGAATTTCTGATCAAAATGATAGGTATGATCAATCCCGAATAAAAGTTTTTCAAAATAAGATTTTCATGGAAAATTTTGTTTTTAATTTCTTTTATTGCTTTATTACATTTCTGCATTTTAAATTTCAGTCAAAAAGTTTTTATTTATAAAAATTCAAAACAAAATGAACAATATAAAATTTGACATCATTTGAAGTTAGAGAAGAGATGATAGTACATCAGTGATTAATTAATTACACACGACCTTAGTAGACCTTTGATATATGATTGTTAAAGTAATTTGATTTGATCTAAATTTCAAAGCCTGCATAAATGAGAAATGATAGTGTTTTGAATGCTCTAATCTTGATAATCTGTTTTAAATTTGTGTATGAGTTTTGAAACTTGAATTGTCAATAGACTAGAAGCGTTTATAAACCAATAGTAGTGTGAAAATTAAATATGATATGATTACATCTGTGATTTGAATCCATTCTATGCCTGGGTGTGTGTGTAAAAGATCATTATCAGATAAAGAATATATGGTTTTAAAGAATTTCATGAGACCAATATGGAATTATATCTTTAGCACAAACGTTTCCAGGTCACTTCACTGCCGATGCCCCGAAAAACATGCAATGTGTTGCTGAACTAAGATATGTTTTCCAACAACATCTGTTGGAACATATATTCACCCTTAGATCAGTTAGATACATTATCTAGTCTGACTCCATTGAAACTTATCCAAATAATATTTGGATCCTCATACCTGAATCTGTTTGATTCTCATTATACAGCCAATTCATTAGAATCTTCTGATTCTGAATCATCATGATTCTTATATCCTTTGGGATCTGCTTTTCTATACTTGTGCTAAAAGAGATAATTTCATCTTGAAAATTGATCTAATTTTAAAATAAACTATATATGTCTTGAAGATAGTGCAATTTATATTTCTGTTTGGCTTATATGTGGGGTACACGATGTTTTTCATCTAAATGGTACTAACTCACATGAATTTGGAAGATAAACGCTTATAGTTTCAAATCATATAATATTGACAAATTTAAGAATTCATGATTTATATTACAAATTCGGTATGAATAATTGAGCATTTCATAACCTGATCTTGTTGACTTTGAAATTTATCGTGTATCATTTCAAACATTATTCATAATACTGCAAAGAGTATATAAAAATGAAAAAAGATGCGAGTTGCATAAGAATGAGTTGGATTGTTTCATATCATAGGTTACCCGTGGTTGTTGATAAAATGTGTGATGAATTACTCCTATACTGATATGATCTTCTTACTCATGATGTTAATCCAAAAATATGTGATTTCAGTTTATTCAGATAAAATCCAAAAGTATGTGATTTCGTTTGTACAGATAAAATTCAAAAAGATTTTGTTTTTTTATTTTCCATGAAAATTTTAATCTTTTATTAAAATGATTGGGGATTGGATCGGATACAGGATGCTGACGGAAGCTCACAAGAACTGACGTTTTGAAAGTTGGTAAAAAATTGTTCAAGGCCAAAAGTTGAGGATAACTTGATATGTTCCCTTGATTCTGGTGAAGCGAACTTTAGAAGTTTGCCTGATGCTTGTTAAGCGAACTTGTTATGTTCGCCTAATGAAGCGAACTTAATGGGTATAATGCTTTTTGTTCAGGCGAACTTAGTCACTTATTCTTCTTCCTCAGACTTTAAGCGAACTTAACCATTTTAGAAATTTCGAAAAATTTTGAAATTCAAAAGGTGTTGTTGGTTGTTAACTGTTAATTTCTTGATCGATTCTTGATTGCGGTCATTTATGAGGTAATTTTGTTGGATTTCATCCGTTAAATCATGAGAAATTAGGTTTTCTTTTTTCAATTTTCGTCGACGGTGTTACCCGAGAGAAATTTTGACCTAATTGATGCTGAATCTGTCTTAAATTGATAAATTGAGTCTTGATTTTGTTTCGTGAGTACTAGTCGATGTCATTCCTATGTTTAATTCAAGTTTACAATATCATTTTGACAGATTTGGATTTCTGTGTAGAATTTGTATCGGCAGACAAGTTCAGGCGAACTTGTTTAGGCGAACTTATTATGTTCGCCTCTTGCAACACTAAGCGAACTTAGTAAGTTCACCTAGGGGCTCAGAGGGTTTTTGGACTTGTGAATTTTTTTTGTTTGAAAATTTTTTTTACAAAATTTTTTTGTGAATTTGTTATATGTCTAATGTGTTTGTTGTCCAAATACTTTTCAGATGGCTCGTCGTGTTGAGTACAAACATAACCAAGTGGCACTATTAGATTCTAACATGTCGGAGGTTGTAAATTTTCAAGGGATTATTGGATTCTTGAACCGTTCACGTCTACGTATGGCCTTATCAGCAGATCCGTATATAAGCTTAGTGTACATTCAACAATTTTGGGATACGGTACATCAAGATACGGATGTTGAACCTCATGTTCTTCATGCTACATTGAACAATACAGAGATTGCTATCTCGGCAGAGACTATTCGTGCTGCTCTAGCTGTTGGAGGTGCTAATGACGATCCTATGTCATATCCTGGAACATTGATTATGGGATGTTTTCAGAGGATGGGTTATCGTGGAAGACCTAATGATACTCAAGCTCGTAAGGGTGGTTTAGTTGGAGAGTGGAGGTACTTCATCCACGTGATTATCCAATGCTTATCTCCTAGAAAAGCTGGTACTGATGGGTTAAAGAGTGCTCTACAGGTTGCAATGGTGGCTTTGACTTTGAACAAACGGTTCAACTTTGCTCTTTATATATACCGGGAGTTGGTTATGCAGATTAATCCTCCAGAAGGTCAAGGATTTCTAATGCATCCTCAGTTTATCCAAATAATTCTGAATCATCTTATTCCTGGTCTCCCACAGCATCCAATTCGTTTAACTTTGACTTCGATGTCAAAACATATCTTTACTGATTGCACAAAGGTGAAACAACAGAATGCTGCTTTGATTCCTGTTCAAACTCCTTTATTTGGTCACTTAATCAATCCTGATTATGTTGAACCCCCTAATGATAATTGGTTTCATCCTGAGGAGTTGGCTCAAGGACAAGGTCAGAATATACAACCACAACAACCTGTACAAGTTCCTGTTCAACAATAAGTTCCTCAACAACAACAAATTCCTATTCAAGTACAAGTTCCTATTCCTCAAGTGCCTGTGAATGAACTTGTTCAAGACGAAGTTGTTCAAGAGCATGAACAAGACTTAGGTATGAATATGGAAGATTTTGATGATGAAGTTGTGAACTTGCCCATTCATGTACCTGAAGGGAATGTGGTGGATGAAAATGAATCTAGTTCCAGCTCAAGTGATACAATTTTACCTGTTTCTGAGAGTACTGACCCTGATGAGTCTAGAGATTTTTGCTCAGATCATTATGAGAGATTGGCTAATGTGCCACTGGCAAATGCTGGCAAGCGTATTAAATCCAAAGCCAGAAGACCGAGACGTAAGTCTGTTCGGGATCCTCCTACTGGATCAATACTTGGTAACAGAACATTAGTTGATGAGAGTTCTGATTCGGATAGTGATTTTAATCTGGATCCAAAAGCTCAGAAGTTTATTTCTGCTTCTATTGCTGCTACTCATTCTTCACAAGGTGTTGAGGATGCTAACTTTGTTGCTTCCTTATTGATTACACCTACAAGATCTAAGAATCCATCTCCTATGCTTACTCCTGTTTCTCCTGTGATTACTCCGATTCCGTCTGTTCCTCAATCTTCGGCTGGTCCTTCAAAGTCTTCTGATTCTGATAGGATTACTTTCCTTGAATCACAAGTGCTTGCTTTACAGAATCAGGTGGATACTCTTGTGTCTACTGATGTTCAGAGACAGCTGGTTATTCTGACTCAACCTACACAGATTGCCGACATGCAATTATTGGTATCTAAACATGTTGAGCGTCTTGACGCTCAGGGGGAGTTAAGGATACATGATACATGTCATACTGAGTCTATTCACCGAAAGGATGATGAAGACAATGATCCTACTAGTAATGTTGAGGGTGATCGTCAATACGCTGCTGACATTAATCCTATATCAAGAGTTCAGGGGAGTCGACATCACAAACGATTGAAGGAAACAAGGATGACTCTGCAGTTAATGAAGAAATTCTATTATTGGAATTCTTTGCAGACTCTGAAGAGAAAGAAGCTGAGAAGATAGAATGTCTGGATGATATTGAAGAATTATTCAATGACATTGAAGATGAAGTGTCTGATAATGAAGTTGAAGAAGGAGAGATAGTGGAGATAGAGATAGAGAAGAATAAAGATAAAGTTACTTATGAAGGCTGTGATGGTCTGAATGTCCCTTATAACTTCATCCAAGATGATGTTATTCCTGAATTCTCTTATAAAGGAGTAACAGATTCTATGGACTCTATTGAAGATATCACTATGTCTGAGGATACTGCTCAATCCAAGATTGATACTGATGATGAAAATGTTCAATCCAAGATAGATGTTGATACTAATGCTACTCACACTATGTCTCCTAAGTTGAATGAAGAACCTGTGATGTATAGAAATACAGGAATAACTAGAGAACAGTGGAGAGAAGTTGTGAAAAGCCGGATGAAGGTGCTACCCAAGTCAGAAAAAAAGATTTGTGAATAACGAGAGGTGTATTGGAAGAATCATAACTTGGTTTTATGATAATGACACAAAGTTGTTTGCTCTTAAAAGATCTGATGGTGTTCAATACTTAAAGCCTAGGATCAAGTATTTCAATACCTTGCCAAGGTGTGAAATGAATGGTCTAGCTACTAAACCATTGATTAATAGATCAAATTATGGATTAGCTAATGTGATTGCCAATTTGATAAAGAAAGAAGGTGGTTAAGGGAAGTATGAAAGGCTAAAGCCTCGGAAAGGAAAAAGAGTGAAGATCATAGATCAAAAGACTGGGATAGTGACTTGGAAGTACAAGTTCAAACCAGTACGTGCTTTACTGAAGATACCATTGAAGAAGATTCCACAAGATTTTCTTGGGAATATGAAATGGTGGTATGTAGATGTTAATACTGGTGAAGCAAGGATTGATGATAAAGATAATAAGGTCATTGTGAGTTTCTATGATGCAATGAATCTTATTAACTTTTCAAAGAAAGATCAGAGGAAGTCGAGAAAGAATGAGATCATGTTCACTGTTGAATGGAAAGAACAAGGATTGCAGTACAAAAGAGTTATAGAGATTTGTAGAAGATATGGAGTGCATGCAGGCAACAGATTACCAGATAACTGGAAGAGCTCATCATAAAGACTGAAGACTGAAGATCAAGCTATTGTCAAGGGGGAGTCTGTTAGGACATAGATTGTATGACAAAAGCTTTGTAATAGTTTAGATCTAAATGTCTTTATGTTTTTGTATTAAATGTTTTCTAAGTGTTTATACAAGTTATGCTAGAGGTGAACTTGTCAAGTTCGCCTGGTCTATCAGAGGCAAACTTGTTAAGTTCGCTTAGCCTATTAGAGGCGAACTTAATAAGTTCGCCTAAACATCTTTGAGGCGAACTTGTTAAGTTCGCCTGGTGCAGAACATGTGTCTATAAATAGAGTTTACAGAGTCTGTTATGAAAGGTAGCGAGAGTGAGACTGATCGAACATGAATTCTGTAAACTCTGTGATTGTTGGAATACAATGTGAATGTTATTTACCTGATTGTGTCTATTGTATATTTCGTATGCAATCGTTGATTCGGTAGGATTCCGCATTCCGCATTAACGATACGTCTTATCACGAGAACGATCTGTAGAAGAGCCATGTGGACCTACACTTTAACACCTCATCAACAGCTTGGACAACTAACTTCCAATCCTCAATGATTTCTTCCTCTTCATCTACTGAGTTTGGCAAGTCATGAACATGAATAAAGGCATGTTTTAATAGGGAACTTTGAAATGCAGCTTGCTCTTTTATCCATTCGTCGAGGCTGTCAGCATCGTCTTCCACAACAACTATCTCCATCTTTTTGGTTGCATTAGTGCATAGAGTCTGGTCAGTTTGAGTGCTTACTGAGACAAGGGAGGGAGTAGTCACTGGAGGGCATTGATGGGCTTCATGCATAGAGACTTGGTGCCTTAGTTTTGACACTTCGGTCTCTAGCATTTCCACCCTTGTCGTCAATTCCATGTTATGAAGTTTCAGTCTATCCTCATCCACAGTTGTGGAATCCTTGGATCCAGATGGGGCCTTAGGCCTAGCCTCTGCATCCTAGCACCCTGGTTTTCTTCGGCCCTGGGATTCCTTTCAGTGAAGAGTGTTTCAAAGGAAACATCCTCAATGTGAGTTGCCGTGGTTAGGGTCTTAGTGATGTTGTCACTGTCCTCCTGGTCAGTTGATGTACCAGGAGTAGTGACAGCCCTTTCCACATTCACTCTATCATCACTCCCAGAGTGAACCTTCTTGGGTGATGAACTTGGGTTAGGTGCATTGGCAGCCAAGTCAATCAATACCTTCGAAATAGTGGTAGTTGGAGAAGGTATATCATCTTGACAAGGTGTCTCTACACTTAAGTTCATAGAAGAAAAATAATGGAATGGCTAAGTAGGTTTTTCTATGGAACCGGGATGTGATCCTGATCCTAATAGAGAAGCTTCCAAGGAAGACTCTCTAATGATGTGGCTATCCCTTTTGATATTCTCATCAGAATTTTGGGACTTTGAATAAGGGCTTTTAGGTTGGGATTGGGCCTTTGAGACAAGAAGAGAAGGAGTCTTCTTGCTCCTTTTCCTAGTATATTTTACTCAACTGGGGCCATTTGTTCCAGTTGAACGACAACATCAAAAACAGATGTAAGTAATTTATGTGCCTGTGCATCCTTAGTAGTATGCAAAGGGGTTCGAGCAATGGAAGCAGTTTGTTGTTCAGGATTTGAAGTGGAGGGTGTGGGATCATTGTCAACTGGGATTGTTGAACTGTCACCCTGGGTACTTTGTATGTTCATCATTGTAGATAACAATGGAACATTGACCCCTGAGAACTTTTTGGAAACAGTTCTCATAGTTTGAAAAATGTGGCTTTTATGACCCAGCATAAGATAGATTTTTGCAGGTTTTGAAAGCTCTTTTAATTCATTGTTAAAAACCTCCTACAAGAACCTTGGGTCCATATAAAATTGCTACTTTGCACCCTCTTGAAGGTTGTATCTTAAACCTTCAAAGATGAGATGTACAAAGTTGAATCCTTGGCCAGTAACCATACCGTGAACAGCAGAGGCAAGTGCAGAGCTCAATTGATGCCATCCACTTCTCTTCTGAGATATGCATTCTAGAATAGTGTGGCAAAGATACTTCCATGGGGGGCCCATCAATGCCTTCTCTATTGTGTACTCATTCTGATTTCCAGTGTACCCTATCGATACAAAGGTCCTCATATAGACTTCTTTTGAGTATGAAATGTCGGCCCCCTCATCTTGAAGCTTGAGGTGTTTGTGGAGAGTGGCTTCAGAAATGATGATGTCCTTGCCATCTACCTTGGCTTTGATTTGGGGTATCCCCTGTTCGGTAGAGTAGACGGCGGTGTTCCAAAAATCCTCCATATGAGGGATGTATATGGTAGGGTTGAAGGTTAGTGCAAAATATATCTTTGATCGACACAGAAAGTCGATCATGTCGTCATACCCCTTGAACTTTTTCCCTTTTATTAAGTGTGCTGTGAAGTTGTGGTATAGGGAAAACTTATCATCAGGACGGTTTATGTCTACCTCTGTCATTTGTTGGGTTTGTAGGGAAGGAAGAAGGTTTTGAAAGGTGGTTATGTATGGAAGGCTTTGAATGCTATGGAGGATTGAGAGAAAATGATGAGGGTTAGGTTGAAATTGAATGTGAAGAGGTTGTGGAGAAATTGATTTGAGTTATAACGGCAGAGGAGGGAAAAAGCAAACTTACTTGTACCGTACAACCTCAATCACTTTTTACTGTTACAGCTGTACTACACTATAACAGTCATGGTAAATACTGAAAGGAATTTTTACAGCGGGTAAATGTTAATTTGGACTTAAATTTTACCCATCAGCAGCAAACTTGGTTACTGCGGATTGGTTAAGCCTGTCCGCTGCAAGCTTGGTTGCGGCGGATGGTTAAGTCTGTCAGTAGCAAACTCAATTGCTGCTGATGGATGAAATGATCTGCAGCAAGGATGTTGCTGCTGACAGCTTTAAAGCTAGCCGCTGGATACTTGTTCCTACTGATAACTTAAAGTAGTCAGTGGCAAAATCTTTGCTGCTGATGATTAAGCATGTCAGCAGCAAGAAATGGATGCTGCTGACTTATAACTTTTATTTATAACAAAAGATAAACACATTTACAAAAAAAATATTTGCTTGATCAGTTACTGAGATAGATCTAGTTAGTGGGAGATATCCAAGAGCTTGCATCCTTGTAGAAAAGGGTTCTCGGATTTTCAGTATCAGCATGTTTGCAATCAACGAAACCAATGATGATTCTTTAAGGAATTTTGACTTTCCAATGTTGAATTGGTGGTTTTCCACATCTCTTTGCTTTGTCAGCAGCTGATGTTGCTTTGGCTGCTGACAGATTTGCTTGATTAGCAGCAGATTTTGCTACTGAGAACTTTGGCTTATCAGCAGCAGATTTTGTTGCTGCTGATTGTTTTACTTGAGCTGCAGCAGACTTGGTTGCTGCTGAAGGCTTGTCCTTTGGTTTCTCGGGCTGTACTTGATCAATAGCATTTTTGCTGGCTGCTGATGGTTTAACAACAGATGTATGTCCATCCTTCTTTACCTTGTTACCAGATGGTTTCTCTTTAGAAGTTCTTTTGTTGATAGGCTTTTGGTTAATCTGTTTGAAGGGATTAAACTTACAATTTGTAGTAAAGTGGTCTGATTCACCACAGATAATGCAAGATGGTTGAGGTTTTGGCAACTTCTTCCTTGGTGGGGAAAGGGAGTTTCTGAAATGAGTTGCCTTGGCTTCAAAGCTTCTTACCTTCTTGTTTTTGTTCGTCTTTTCAAAAGCATGTTGCTTGAGGTTTCTTTGTTGCTGAAGGTAGTAGAAGCAGGTGCTGGCAGTATGATTGTATTTCCCACATACAAAGCATGATTTTGCCAGTTTGTCCCTCTGAAAGTACACATAGTCCTTTCTTTTGAACAAGTCTTTGAAGTTCCAGGGGTGAGCTTTGTTGTGCTCTAAGGTGGCTTCTTCTAATGTATTTTGAACATATGAAGTCCTCTCTCCTGGCACATGAAATATGTCAAACACCTTCCTTTGTTGGGATTTGGATAGAGGCTTTGAGTTGGTGGAGGTTGAAGACTGTCCCTTTTCAACAGTTAGCTTTCTTCCTTCTGGAGGATAGCTGATTCTGATTTGTTTGGTTGGCTGAGATAGTGGTACTGTTTTTGAAGGGATGAAAGGGCTTGGATTATTGGCTTTAAAAGCTTCATAGGTAGGAGGTGATGAAGCAGTATTGGTTTTAGTGGAGTCTGAGCATGTTGACTCAGACTCAGATAAAGTAGTGCATTCTTGCACAGGGGTTTCTTGGACAACAGGGTCAAGATTTCGGTTGGCTATGTCAAGGTTGGAAAGATTGAAACTTGGTTCATGGATAGCTACATAGTTAGCGGGTGGAGGAACAACATTGTAGGGTTGTTCAGCTTGAAATCCAAGACCAGCAGTTATCTTTTCATGAAATTGAGAATCCAAAAGTCTTTGCAGCTTTTTGGATGCAAATTCATATTTTTCCACATGGACCTTTTGGTCTGCTAATTCGGCCCTTGTAGCTTTTAACTTAACCAGAAGGTCATCAATTTGAGTTTCAAGGTTTGTTTGTTCATGTTTTAATGATGAAATTTCTTTCTTTAAACAATCAATCTTTTCCTTGTAACTGTTTTCAACCTTTTTAATTTCAGATTTCATTTGGTGAAATTCTTCATTTTGATCTATGAGATTCTGGTTATGTTTCCTATATCCAAGAACCTTATCAATACAAGCCTGAGTACAAAGATTTTCATATACCTGAGGTGGTACCTCTGATGTGTCTGCCATGAGAGCTTGATTGTTGACAGGAATATCCTCATACTGGAAGCTCCAGTCAAAGTCAGCAGTTCCAACAGCTGCACAGGCTGCAGTTTGTGTAGGTGGAGTGGCCTGTTGCTGTCTTGGTTGAGCTTGGTGAGCTTGCCTGGTATGAGCAGCAGCTGGGTTTTCCTTTGGTGCCTTGCATTCCCTAGAAAAATGACCAAGTTGGTTACAGTTGTAACACTTCAGTTTGCTTTTGTCCAAGCCAACCCTGGTGTTAGAGTTGTTGATTGGAACGGGTCTTCCTGTTCTTGAGTAGAGCCTTTTTGCTTTTAGAGAGAGCATGGCATAGGAGTGTTGTATGTCCATTTCTTCTATATCATCTGGATGAAAACATTCCAGATCTTTCTTGATAAAGGACATATTGCTTGAGTTTTCAGAGACAAAAGCAACAGAGGCTGATGTTTGAGGTGGGGCTTCAAGAAGAAATGGTGAGTTGTTTGATTAAGAGGTTGGATTTTGGAGATGAGTGAAAATGAGAGGATAATAGTTGCTTGAACTAGGACCTGAGTGGTTGGAGTGGAGGGCAGAAGAGGTGGTGGGGGAAGTTGAGGCTTTTTGGTAGCTTGAGCTTCTTTCCTTGGCCTGAATCATTTCTAATTCATAGGTTTTAAGCATACCAAAAAGCTCAGTCATCTGAAGAGTCTTCAGATTTTCAGTTCTTCTGATGGACACTATGTAGAGTGTCCAGCAACTTGATAGAGATCTGATGAACTTCTTGAGAATATCTTCATTCTCCAGCTTCACTTTTGAGCACTGCAACTCACCTACAAAATAAGTATATCTGTTAAAAAAAACAGTTAGAGACTCACCTTCCTTCCAGACGAAGTTTTCATATTGCTGCTTCAGGATGTCTCTTCTATTTTCTTTTACTTCCTCGAAACCAGCAAACATCTTCTCCAGAGCCTCCCATAGATCCTTTGCGGTTTTGTATCCTCTGAAGTTGTGAAAAATTTCATTTGGTAAGCACATATGAATGGCTCCCAAAGCCTTGAAATCTACCTCCATTTTCTTGATGTCTTCATCAGAGTATTTGGATGATTCTTTGGGAACCAGTGTACCTCCGGAATCAGCAGAGGCCACCATGGGTATGTATGTTCCATCCCTTATGGATTTCCACATCCCATATTCTTGATAGCAGAAGAAGCTTTCCATTATGTTCTTCTACATATCATAGTCTTCTCCAGACACCAGTCTTGGTGGTCTGCTGATGCTTCCAGTGACTTCAACTCCACTGTTTTGTGCCATTTTTTATTGGTGATACTGGGTGACTTTAGCAAAGTGATAGTTTTGAATAGAACGAGTTAATGATTAAACAAGTGTGAGTTTGTTTAATCTGTGAGCCAAAGCTCTGATACCACTTGTAGGATCGGTGAATACAACATGGTTCTATTTTAGTTGAGATTGGCGAAAACAATCACAACTAAGCAATGTAAACAAGTAAATACGAAGAATATTGATAAATGCAATTTGTATTAAGCGTCAAGATTACAAGATTACAGAGAAAACTCTTAAGCAGAAAGCACACTTATAATGACTAGAAGTGCTACTTATATAGTAACTTAGAATCAAGACAAACCCTTGATTTTAAGGATCAGATCTAACACAAGCCGTTGATCTTGTATTGAAGCTATTCTACATGTAACGACAATAACAACTATACTAGTTAACTTTACTCAAACGTCTTCTTAGGCATCATTGCTTGCATGCTTGGAGAAGAGCGTTGTGGTTCTTTATTGTCTGCACCAGTGACATTCTTTCTGCGTGGAGTGTGTCAGTGTTGCAGCAGAAAGTTGTTAGGTGTAATGGTTGCTTTATCGAAGCCAGTCAGCTGCAACGTTTGATCTTCAGTGGGAATGGCTATCAGCAGCAAAGTTAGAGATCAGCAGCAGGATGTAACCATCCAAAGCTGCTGATGATTTTCCTATCAGCAGCATCAAGTGTTAATGCTGCTGAGAAGCCTATCTGCACCAACTCTGGTCTTTAGCAGATAAGACTATCCGCAGCAGCTTGTTGGTCAGCAGCCAAACTGTGAGGTACGCAGCATTTGTACCTAGAGAATTTTATAGCCATCAGTCTTTATTTCTACAGTGGTCTAGAAAATTTTACCTCAGGTTGAGAATCTTTTGGAATTCCAACATGTGGAATCTCAAACTTATTTTGAAAAACAACAGGTTTAGAAATATGCTTATCATGTTGCTTAAATCCCAAAGATTTAGCAAATGATTGACAAGGAACATTCTTTACAACACTAGACGTATGCTTTCCCACATTTGGTCTTTTTAGAATCGTCACCACGCGTTGTTGTGAGGAAACACTCTTTAATTTGGCTTGATTGTTATAAGGACAGTGAATCAGAATATGACCAGCCTCATTACAGTGAAAGCAAACTCGTCTATCTTGATGATTTCTGATATAAGGAGTTTTTCTTGAATTTGATGACTCATCTGATGAACAAGATTCAGAAGATTTTACTGAACTGTTGACTGGCTTCTTTTGAACAAAAAACTTGTTGAATTACCATTGATGAATTCTTCTTCTGATGACCAACAGCAACAAAACCACTTGATTTTAACATTTTGGAAAGTTTAGGTTGATTAACTTTCACCTCATCAGGTTCTGTTAAAATGCATCTATCACGGGTAACATTTTTCACTACCTTTGGTTCATCAAGTTGCACTTCCTTAGGAATGCCTTCAACCTTTTTATCATCAAAAAATTCATCCTCAGAATCATAAATCATATCTTCACCAGTTACTAGATTTACTTTCAACACCGTCTTTGGATCAATTTCCTCTTCATCAATAATTTCTGGTTCAACCACATAATTTGCATTGAATGGTGGAGGAACAAATCCAATTCCAGCAACCCTCTTTGTAGAATCAGCATTAGCATTAAAGTAATCCAATACCACAGATGAATTTTCAAAATTTTCCAGCTTTCTATGTAATTTGATCACTTCAGACTCTTTAATAGAGATTTCTTTGTTCTTCTGAGCGACAATTTCATTTCGCTTCTAAATCTCAGCATAAGCCATATCCAGATGATATGCTTTTTCCTTCTATTTCAATCCCAAATAGTTCAAATCGCTTTTCAAAGACTCAATTCTATCTATACACAATTTATCATTACCTTTCAATTTTTGATTAACTGAATGAATCGATTTCATATCACAAATTAAATTTGTGTTATCATCCATTACTTTTTGCATTTTATCTTTTATACTGATGCAATTAGAGCAATAAATGTGACAGACAGAATATTTTACCTTTGAAGGATCTGACATATCTGCCATGAAGACTTTTGCAATCGGAATATTTTTAGAATCAGCACCATCAGAAGAATTTTGAGTTAATACTATATCATCTTAAGAAACACCAGATGCAATATCAGACTCAACATTTTGTACTTGATCATGTTCTTCATCAGCACTTGGCAAACTCTGACCATCACTTCAGCTATCATCATCAGTTGACTCTTCAGATTTTGTAGAATGAATCTCAGCTACAAAAGCTTGACTTACTGTACCAACCAAATCTTCAAGATGAATACCCCAGTCATAATTTTCATCATTTTGAGCAACCAAAGAAGATGATGCAGATCCGTGATTAGAATTTCCAGAGCCAGAGGAGCTATGTGACTGATTACGATTGTTCTGAAAGTTATTAGTCTTCTTATGAGAATCAAATTCAACTTTTGGTTTCACACATTCTTTGGCAAAATGACCATACTCCTGACAATTATAGCAACGAACTTTGGTTTTGTCAAATCCCATACGTGAACGACTGTTAGAACCAATATACTTTCTTCCAGTCTTCTTCAAAAAATCCTTTTCTTGTCTCATCAGCATAGCCATGTTCCATTGAATGTTCATCTCTTCCAGATCAACAGGATCAATTTGTCTGAAATCCTCTTCAATAACATCTGGATCATGAATCTTTCCTCCAATAAAATTTTCATAAGAAGCCATAAAGGAAGAAAACATCGCTAAATAATCATCAGCAACTCTGTGATTCATATTATGTGTTCCAGATGATGAAGAAGGTGTATTTGCAGAGAAACCAGAATGACTTGGAACACTAGAACAATGATCATTAGAAACATCTTGAGTATCTCCAGAAAAAAACGCAACCCCTGCACCAGTTTTGCCAGAAGACTTAGCAGAATACAATGAAGGATCTTGGATATGCTCCATATTGGTTTCCTTCTTTTTCATATTCAAATCATGTGATTGAATCTTTCCAAGAACTTCTTCAAGAGACATAGTTTTATACTTGACATTCTCTTTTATCAAAACTGTATACACATCAAATTTAGATGGTAATGCCTCCAACAACTTATCATTTATCTCTTCAGTCTCATAAACCACTGAAGCACTTGACAATTCACTCAGTAAATGATAGAATCTCGTTGCAAGATCATCTAAAGATTCATTTTGAAAGTGCTTGAATACTAAGAACTGCTTCTTCAGTAATTCTTTTCTGCTTTTCTTAACATCCAAACTACCTTCACACCGCTTTTGTAATGCATCCCACAATTGTTCAGAAGTCCTGAATTGTTTAAAGCTATGATAAATTTCTTTAGGAAGAGACATTGAGATACTAGCCATTGCCTTCTTTTCCCTATCAAACAATAATTTTTCTTCTGTGGTTAACGCAGATACCGATTTAGGAACATCATCCTTTCCCATCCAAGTATATGTCGGATGTGTATAACCTTCGAAGATTGGAATCCATAAACTTGTATCAGTAAAAGACACGAACTGATCAAACCGATCTTTCCAGTTAGAATAATCTGCAAGACTTAACAATTTGGGTGGTTTCTGAGATGTACCAATCTCGTTATCGTAATTTAACATGTTAGTCACTTGCACCATATTTTCCATTTTCTGAAAAATTTCCAAGTATTGAACAAATACTCCCCTCAGGCGAAGATAATAAGTTCGCTTCAATCCAAACAAGCGAATTTGAAATCAAGCGAACTTGATAAGTTCGCTTAAAACAAGAAAACCCGGTAAGTTCGCCTACTGAATAAGTTCGCTTAAACTGAGAGAAGCGAACTTGATAAGTTGGCTTGCTAAATTTGCCTACAACAAATATCAGCAAGTTCGCTTACTGCAGCTGTAACAAACTCAGCAAGAACTTTAACCCAAACACGAACAAACATCACCTAAAATCATCATTTCTCACAGATTAGAAGGAATTTGAAGAAATTGAACCATAGGATTTAGTACTTTATGAATTAGAACACTTCTATCGGATTAATTTCACCAAAATCCACTTCAAATCCACGAATTCAGCAGCAAAATCAACTTCAAGAACTTGAAAACTCCATGGATACAAAAACTTGTAAAAATGATCAATTTCTTGTCAAATTGTACACAAAATCATCTCAAATCACCAAGAATCAAACACAAATCATGAGCAAAAGCTCTGATACCACTTATAGGTCCACATGACTCATCTACAGATCGATCTCGTGACATGACGTCTCGATAACACGGAGTGCGGAATCCTATTGTGTTAACGTATGTATACGATTTGACAATAGAAACAACGGTAAATAAACTTCTCTTTGTATTCCACCAGACACAGAGTTTACAGAATACACTTGGTCGATTACTTTCTATGTCTTCTCTGTTACAGAACAGATTCTGTAAACTCCTATTTATAGACACAAACTCTGCAATAGGCGAACTTAACAAGTTCGCCTCAAAGATGCTTAGATGAACTTAACAAGTTCGCCTCACATGAGACTAGGCGAACATAACAAGTTCGCCTCTAATAGGCTAGGCGAACTTAACAAGTTCGCCTCTAGCAAAACTTGTTCCATCACTTAGACAAAATCTATACAATTACATAAAAACATAAAGCCTCTAGCAGAACTTGTTCTTTCACTTAGACAAAATCTATACAATTACATAAAAACATAAAGACAATAAGACCTAAACTATTACAAAGCTTTTCTCATACATTCTATGTCCTAACAGCAATACAAAGAGTTTAGCAACGAATGGCCATACTAGCTAATGTAACGTTGAGTTTCGTAGGATCCCCTATTGCGGAAGAAGGAGGAAGAGCCCTTTTACTCTCTACTCTAACAACCAAATAAGCTTTCTCTAGTGTGTTCTTGAGGTATAGATGTGTGTTAAGGTGTGTATAAATGAAGAACTCAAACCATCTATTTATAGGCCTTAAAATGAGCAATGCACGGCCGAGCATTAGATTGCACATGCGTGCAAACACCTCGGGAATCAAACAGGATACACTAGACAGTATACTAGAGCCTTGGGGAGCAAGATAGGCTTTGCACGGCCGTGCAATGGGATACACGACCGTGCATTACCCTCATGCTTCCCAGTTTCGTCTTTTAGATGTTGGTTTGACTTATGTTGACCTGGTTTGACTTTTTGGGGGGTCAATGCTCGGGTTTGGTCTTCTAAAAGCTTGATTTCTTCATGTTTTGAGCTGATTTTTGCTCTGTTTACTTCGGGACACCGAATAACCTGCAATTATGAAATATTAATGTTTAAATATCAATTACAAGGCTTTTAATCAATTAGTACAATAATATGGGGATCATCATGCAAGCTAAACATGTATAATTTAGGGCATGATTGATGTACTGCAAAGCACACATCTTTATTCCATTGTTTTAGTGCGTTTTTAGTTAAGTTTTATTTTTGTTTTGAGTTGTTTTAATGTATTATTGAGTCTTTGTTATGTTTACAAATGCTCGTATAAATTACAAGTGCATACGTGAAGAAACCGAGCAAGGGAACGAAGCCAAAAAAAAGTCCAGGGTTCAAAATGAAAAAATGTTGAATTTCAGTTACTCGCGGTACGCGAGAAGTCCAGAGAATTTTCTCGCAATACCCGAGAAGTCCATAGAATTGTCTCGCGGTACGCGAGAAGTCCAGAGTATTGTCTCGCGAGAGAGCTATTTTCCGAGAAAAACCCTAATTTTGATTTAAATAGATTTTGATTCCCATTATGAGAAGAGTTCGACTTTTATCCGTCTAGCGAGAGACCAGAGGCGATATTGGGAGATTGGAGGTCAATTGAAGGCTAAAGCTTGAATCTTTGGATCCCGCGTTTGTAGTTTTACGTTCTAGGTTTTCAAGATTTGATTTTTATCTTTGTTTGCTGTGTTTGAAACCATGAAACTTGTTTCTACTTCTGTTTTTGGTTGTTTAAGAATGATCCTAGGCTAGAACATTGATATTGCCTAGGTTAATGATGAATACTTGTTAAAGTTTCAGTTTTTATTCGGTTTTTGGATTCAATTAATGGGTTTATGATTTTGTAAAAGATCTTGAGTTGATAATTGTGATGTTATTTCATGTTTAGATATGTTCTTGTGTTTGATTTCAATTCCTTGCATTGACTGTGGTTGTCTGCCAGTTGATTAGCGTATCTTGGTCATAGATTTTAGAATTTGTGATTAAGGTGGTTTGCTAGACGTAGTAGCCATAGGAGTTGTTTTTGATTACTGGTTAGAGTTAAGTGTGTATCCTAGTTCAATACCTGAGAGGTGAGAATTAGTCGTTTAGTCTTGGTCATTAGGAATCTGAGTGTCAGCTGTCTGAGAGTAAGCCGGTATTAGGTGTCTAGTGATTGTTGCTATTCGTGTCATAGTTCTTATCTTGAGATTACCTCGTGCATTCTTCGATTGTATTGGTGGACAGAGAGACTGAGAGGTAATCTTTCTATTAGGGTACTTTATCATAGTTGGAAATACCTAAGAAGTGATCCAACAATCTGGTAAGTTATTACATCTTTAGGTTCCTTAGTTGGTGACACCCTAAGACTGATTAGGGATCCACTAGTTTGTCTAGAGTTGTTTAATTTTAAACCCAGATCCATTATAGTTTCCATAATCGATAGAAGTTGTGCTTTGCAAGTGGGAGTTTGACTTAGTTGATATTCTTCCCATCCTTAATTCCACCTTACTCTTGACCTTGATAGTTGAGTCGACCTTAGTTTATTGCATTATTAGTTATAATCAGTAGTGTAGTAAACCCCCCAAACCAAATCAATCTTTAGTCCGAGTCAGAGTCTAGTATTAGTATTTAGTGTCTCTAGGGTTTGATAACTCAGTTTACCGTTAAGCTGTGCTACACTCGATAGGTACACTTGCCTGGCAGTGCGGTCTAGTTCATAGGTTTTCCATTTATTACTTAGGAGTCTAGGTTAGGTTTAGTAGTTAATTATATAGACCGTCTGGGCGACATCAAGTTTTTGGCGCTGTTGTCGGGGACACTTGACAATAGCAATATTAGCTTTGACAAGTTCTTTTAGTGATTTTTGGTTTTGTTTGTTTTGAGTCTTATTTGTTTGCTTGTCTTCTGTGCTACTTGTGTGTCTTTTCTGTGAGTCTAAAATAGGATCGAGTCCTTCTGTCTTTGAGTCTTTGATTCTCTTTCCTTCTAGTGTCTTTCTGTGTATGCACAATACTTGTTCACAGGGATCGCCATCATTTTCAGCTTTTACCGAGCCAGAACGAGAGCTTCACGAGCGCACCCATGACTTTTGGGAGTGTTTAAATGAGCTTTGCAAAACCCAGGTATGTTCTAAGAGCCCAATTCCTTTTCCTAATATGGGCGACGCTGACCCACCAGCTAGGCGTACTGTGCACCAGAGAGCCAGTGATGGGTCCTCGGGGCTAGATCTTCGATCACACGCCCCGCTATTCCGAACACCAATACATGGCAGATCCCGTCACATATCATGAGTACGATCACTCATGCAACCCAGTTTCATGGCCTTGAGGATGAGGATGCACCAGGACATTTGTCTCGCTTCGCGCGGATATGTGATACATTCAATATCACGGGTGTGTCTAAGGACGCTATCTACTTACGTCTCTTTCCATTCTCGCTCTCTAGTCGTGCTTTTACTTGGCTTGACACCCTCCCCGACAATTCAATTACCACATGGGAGGATCCGCAAGCCAAGTTCTACAAAAAGTACTATCCACCTTCCAGGGCCGCTCGCCTTCGAGTTCAAATCCATTCATTCTGGATGGATCCTGACGAGCCTTATTAGATGTCCTGGGAGCGGTTCAACACGCTGTTGAGCCGATGTCCCCAGCATGGTCTTTCCGAATGGGCGATAGTGGAGAAGTTCTACAATGGTCTTACCTTCGAGAAGCAGCAAATGTTCAATACAACTGCGAGAGGGCATATCATGGACAAACTTGAGCCTGATGAGTGTGAGGAGATGTTCAAGAGCTTTGCTCAAGCCGAACAGCAGCATCCATCTGCTAGGATTTCCATTCCTAGTGCTAGAACACCCGCCTCTTCTCCTAGAGGTGTGCATCAGGTTAGCCTTGATTCTAGCGTGGCTGCTGCACTTGCCTCAACGGCTAACGAGAATAAGGAGCTGAAGCTCAGTGCTCTGCGGTGTCAAGTGTGTAGGGGAGGCCACGACACCCGAGATTGCCCCGTAAATAATCAGGAGCATGTGAGCTTTGCGGGCAACCAGAAGCTAGGGTACAACAACTACAATTCTTTTGGCTCCAGATGGAGATCTGGTAACAACCCATCTGGGTTTATTGCCCGCCAGAATCAGTATGGAGGAGGAGAAGCTGGAGCAAGCTCGGGAAGCAGTGTCAACACAAAGAAGATCAAAGAGATGCTTGAGAATTAGACACAACTCCAGCAAGACAAGGACACGAGGCAAAGAGTGGATAGCCACGACACTCTATTGAAGAATCAGTAGTCGGCGTTCCAGGATTTGCAACACACGATAGGAGACATCGCGCAGAGCCTGAAGGGTAGACAAAGAGGTCCATCTTTAGGCCCAAATGCTTCAGTGACGGCCGTGTCAGTTAGGAGTGTGGAGAAGATAGAGGTTGTAGAGGATGACTCCCACTCCATTGAGTATGGAATACCATCGGTATAAGAAGTGAAGAAGGTGGACTGGAGAGCTCGATTTGCTGAGATCGATGCTAGGATGGTAGAGGATCCCGAGTTGAAAGCTGTGTCGACAAGAAGTCATAGGGCAGAAGAGAAGGAGATCCCGGTTATAGAAGAAGAAGAGCCGGTGGATGAAGAGATAGAGATGGAGAAGCCTGCCGAGAGGGCAGTGGAGAAGAAGAAGGGGGTGGAGATGAAGTCCCCCGAGATTGACCTGAGTCGTGTTCCCTATCCAGCGCGCTTGCTGCCTTATAAAAATGCTAGGGAATACGGTACTTTGCTTGATATGTTCAAACAACTCAAGGTCAATCTTCAATTTATAGAGGTCCTCCAGCACATGCCTAAGTATGGCAAGTTCCTCAAAGATCTTCTTTCCAACAAGAAGAAACTAGGAGGGATCTCTAAAGTCTCACTTAGTGAGCAATGTTGTACTGCGGTGCAGAACAACCTGCCCGAGAAATTAGGAGATTCGGGTCGTTTCACGATCCCGTGTTTGTTTGGCGGCTTGCCTCTAAACCACGCGTTGGCCGACCTGGGTGCTAGCATCAATCTGATGCCATATTCTATCTATAAGCAGCTGGACCTAGGTGAACTGCAGCCGGCGCACATAAGCATTTCCTTGGCTGACCGCTCAGTCAAGTATCCACGAGGAATTATGGATAATATTTTGGTGAAAGTAGGTAAGTTTGTCTTCCTCGTGGATTTCGTTATTCTGGATATGGAAGTGGATGATATAGTTCCACTTATCCTAGGACGGTCGTTCCTACATACCGCCAAGGCGATGATCGATGTATTCGACGGGAACCTCAAACTTCATGTGGGGGATGAGATGATCACATTCGATGTTATGAAGTCCGTGAATGATGTTGGCGAGCATAGCCACTCCGTGTGCATGCTTGATACCTTCATGGACTACCATCGGGACTCTGATCCAGAGATAGAAGTTGGTGCGCCCGCCCCTAATTTAGAAGAACCATCCTATTGGGAGGTAGAGTTAGAGAAGTTGTTAGATAAACCGGATGAGTATAGTGACAATGTGGTGCCCGATGATCTGCTGGAGATGATGGCAGAATTTGATGAGATCATAGGCAAAACCCCAAGTGTGGGGATGTTGGAGGAGGGTGTAGAAGAACCGGGAGATCCGAAGGAGAGTGTAGAGGATCACGATGATCCGGGCGAGAGGTTAGAGGCCACACCTTTAATGATATCACACATTGAGCCTTTAACATTTACTATTGTTCATACTGAGGGGATAGAAGCCGAGGCATCCCCTAAATCTAGGCCGCCCCGTAAGAAACTCCAAGAGTTGAGTGAGTTTGTTGATTTAGGGAGAGTGAAAAACCCAAGTGTGGGGATGTTTAGGAGTGACAACCTGCTAGGATATTTGAACCGTGTTATCTTTGGACCTGGTAGGTTTAAGCTGTGGTGGAAGGATCGAAGTGATAGACATAGTAGAAGTTTGAATTTTGATAGGAGTATGAGTTTGCTGAGAATGTGGAGAATCGGTAGACCGTGTAGGATGAAGGCGGTACCAGTTAGGATCAAGGAGAAGCCTCCTGATAGGCTTATTTAAGTCTTGGGTAAGTGTCTGGGATGTAGAGTTTGTGTGCATTACTTGGTTTGAGTCCGTGTCTTTTCCTATGTTTTTTGGTTTGTGTGTTTTGTTTGTGTCATGTTTTGCAGGATTTCATGCTTGATTCGGTGAGGAAAATCATCGAGAATGAAGTTCCAGGAATTTTTACATATGTTTTTATGCTTGGAATAGGTTTTTATGGAAGTTGGGTGAAAGAATGTTTGAGGTGTCAAATATTTTCTATGTGCAAAAACCCTCTTAACTTTCTGTTACCAGCAAGCTCTCACGGTACGCGAGGCCCTTATAACCTTTCTCTCGCGGAACGCGAAGGACAAAGGTTGGGGCCGGCTTAAAAATTGCCTCCTTGCGGTACGCGAGGAATGTTGCCCGTTCTCTCGCGGTACGCGGGGGAGTGCTGGATTTTCCCTTCTTCCTTGTTTTCCCATAGCTTCGTTCACCGTTCACCACTCTCATCACCATCATCATCCACCATCCTCTATCCACCATCCATAACCACCACTATCATTCACACCATTCATTATCACATCATCCATTGTCACCATTCATATCATCCGACTACCACGACCATGGAAGAACTTAGTAGACCGTTCATAACCGATGATCTACTTTGCTGTGGCTTTCATGTCTATGTGTTTGCCACCCATTGAGTATGTTTTTCTATATCTATCTATCTTGAGTCTTTTAAGTTAGTTTTAGTGAGTCAGTCTTTTATTTTGTTTTATTTTGTGTCTGTTTGATGCTGCGGGTTTGTTTGAGGTTTATTTTGCTGGATTTATCATTCCACCCGTACTCAAACTCCATTCGGGCGGGATCGATTATCACTTATACATAGTTTGTAAAGGCAAACCGAGCAGCCTGTGCAACCGCAACCGAAATGCTATACGGTGCACAAGAGGATGAAGGAAGCGGGATAATTCACTGCTACATTACTAGCTAAGTTGCTTCCTGTTTTATTTTGCATTTTTATTTTTAGTAGTGTCTTGCTTCACATTGAGGACAACGTGTCTTTCAAGTGTGAGGATGTGAGTGTCTAGTTTAGTCTAGTTTGTTTTGTTTTATAAAAATTCAAAAATACAAAAAAAAATTAAAAATTTTGAAAAATGTCCTTGAAAATAACTACTTATACTTGGAAAATGATAGTACAACTGGATCTTTTTTGAGTTTTAAATGATTAAATAATTGAAAACGCGTCTAAGTAGTGATGTTTTGGTAGACCCAGTCAATAGTACATCTTAAATAGCCTGTTTCTGTTAAATAAGATTAATAATAGAAAATAAAATCATGATATCTTGTGGGTATTAATCTTAGAGTATCGGTAATAATGAAACTGTCAACATAGGGTGATAGGTACCACATTAAGATAAAATTTAGAGGTTTTTGAAATTTTGGCACACCACCTTCTTTTTATGAGAATAAATCCGAGTTCGGTGACGCCCGCATCCATAATGCATAATTCTTTAGCTTATTTAATTGAAATCTAAGTTTCGCCTACGTGTCACACGTCGGGTTCCAGCCTGATTGAAACACCACTGGGTTGATTCTTATGTGCTTCATTGTTAGACTATAGTCTATGTGTTACCTTCCGGGATAGCGACTTGGTTGAAACGCCTCTAGATGGAGTTTATTTTGCTTATTAATGCCCATTATCATTCATTCATTCATATTTCATATGCTTTCTAAAAACCTATAAATTTTAGTTTAATGTGGTAGGGTAAATCTATATGGTTTGATCCGTGCCTAGATATAACCATGAGACGGGATTAGGTGGAGCTGTAACTGTTAAGTGTGAGTCACATAGGTTGATTGATAATTATATAAAATGGAATTACAACACATAACGGGGGCTTGAAAGTTGGTGCTTGGGTTTAATCGGACAGAAATACTGATTATTGCTTTTTAATGCATGAGTATATTTGTGCTAGTAATTGATGTTTATAAATTAGATGCCAGTTATGATTCCATTTGCAGCTTTTTCGAGGACGAAAAAAAGGTTAAGTGTGGGGATGTTTGATGTAGTGCAAAGCACACATCTTTATTCCATTGTTTTAGTGTGTTTTTAGTTAAATTTTATCTTTGTTTTGAGTTGTTTTAATGTACTATTGAGTCTTTGTTATGTTTACAGATGCTTGTATGAATTACAAGTGAATACGTGAAGAAATCGAGCAAGAGAATGAAGCCGGAAGAAAGTCTAAGGTTCAAAATGAAAAAAATGTTGAATTTAAGTTTCTCGCGGTATGCGAGATGTCCAGAGAATTGTCTCGCGGTACGTGAGGGAAAGGAAAACCGGCCGCGACTCTTTTGTTCCTCGCAGTACGCGAGGAACCCAGCCTGATTGTCTCGCGGTATGCGAGAGAGCTATTTTCTGAGAAAAACCCTAATTTTGATTTACATAGATTTTGATTCCCATTATGAGAAGAGTTCAACTTTTATCCGTCTAGAGAGAGACCAGAGGCGTTTTTGGGAGATTGGAGGTCAATTGAAGGCTAAAGCTTGAATCTTTGCATCTCGGGTTTGTAGTTTTACGTTTTAGGTTTTCAAGATTTGATTTTTATCTTTGTTTGCTATGTTTGAAACCATGAATCTTGTTTCTACTTCTGTTTTTGGGTGTTTAAGCATGATCCTAGGCTAGAACTTTGATATTGCCTAGGTTATTGATGAGTACTTGTTAAAGTTTATGTTTTTATTTGGTCTTTGGATTCAATTAATGGGTTTATGATTTTGTAAAAGATCTTGAGTTGATAATTGTGATGTTATTGCATACTTAGATCTGATCTTGTGTTTGATTTCAATTCCTTGCGTTGACTGTGGTTGTCTGCCAGTTGATTAGCGTATCTTGGTCATAGATTTTAGGGTTTGTGATTAAGGTGGTTTGCTAGACGTAGTAGCCATAGGAGTTGTCTTTGATTACTGATTATAGTTGAGTGTGTATCCTAGTTCAATACCCGAGAGGTGAGAATTAGTCGTTTAGTCTTCGACATTAGGAATCTGAGTGTCAGCTGTGTAAGAAGAAGTCGATATTAGGTGTCTAGTGATTGTTGCTATTCGTGTCATAGTTGTTATCTTGAGATTACCCCGTGCATTCTTCGAGTGTATTGGTGGACAGAGAGACTGAGAGGTAATTTGTCTATTAGGTTACTTTATCATAGTTGGAAATACCTGAGAAGTGATCCAACAATCTGGTGAGTTATTACATCTTTAGGTTCCTTAGTTGGTGACACCCTGAGAGTGATTAGGGATTCACTAGTTTGTCTAGAGTTGTTTCATTTGAAACCTCGATCCATTATTGTTTCCATAATCGATAGAAGTTGTGTTTTGCAATTAGGATTCTGACCTAGGTGATATTCTTCCCATCCTTAATTCCACCTTACTCTTGACCTTGATAGTTGAGTCAACCTTAGTTTATTGCTTATTAGTTATAATCAGTAGTGTAGTAAACCCCCCAAACCAAATCAATCTTTAGTCCGAGTCAGAGTCTAGTATTAGTATTCAGTGTCTCTAGGGTTCGATAACTTGGTTTACCGTTAACCTTTGCTACACTCTATACGTACACTTGCCTGTCAGTGCGGTCTAGTTCGTAGGTTTTCCATTTATTACTTAGGAGTCTAGGTTACGTTTAGTAGTTAATTATATAGACCGTCTGGGTGACATCAATGATCATACCCATAACTGAAAACTTTACAAGGGTAATGGAGCCCCAAGTAGTTGGGGACTCCGGGATAACTCTTGATTTGCTTATTCTATTTTTGTGCTTTTCTATGATGGAATCCAGGACAAGCCAACTAGAACTTCAATTATGCATAAACTTTCACTCCTCACAATGTGCACTCAACTCTAGGGTTATATATGTATGGATAATGTAAGTTAAGTGGAACAATCAAGTTCGAATTGAATTATGCAATGGTCATAAGCTTGTATGCAAATCAAGTCTCCACCAATTAACTAAGTAGTATGCACGAATCAAAAGTACTTTAAAAGGGTTGTAATGTGGCTAAAATAAAAATAAAGGGTGAAAATGAAAATATTTTTGGATTTTTAGGGATTTAAAAGGGTTTGAAGGGCTGCAGCTATCGTGAAACACGCAGCCACGGCTTCATGGCTTAAAATGGAAAATACTAGCGGGTCCCTTTACAGTACTCAGATCATGAGGGTATAACTAATCCGATGGCTCGTTTATGGTTATATTCCCAAGACCAAGATCTTTCATTTGTGCCAACTCTTCCCTCACTGCGTAGTACACATTACTGCCACTCCGTATGGTCCTTTCGGCTTGTAGCCTAACAGCTCCTACTTTGATCAGATACGTATAATCACTTTGGGAATAAGATTTATTCTTGCTAAATTTTTCGTCGTGGCTCTAGTTGCCACACTTCACACATTTTTCGTATCTTTTGGCTCTTCTTTTGGAGGCACTCTTGGACAAGTCGTAGAATGATGGCAGTTGTTCATGCTTGCGCCACCGTTTTCTTAAATCACTAGTTGCTTTGAAAATCTTCTCTCGGAGTTCGGATGGTAATTCAGGCTTTGCGAAATGAATACAAGAAAGAAAATTGAAATCAAAAGAATGCATATCCAGCTTTTTAAGGTCTAACTGGTAAAAGACCAACCTCTCTCTTTCTTTTTCTTTTCTCCTTTTTCTATTTTTTTATTTTCTTTTTGTATTAAGACAAATTCTTTAATCATTCTTTTTCCTCAATTTCCTTAAAATAATATTTTCATAAATTACGTGCAGATAGTTTGGCTGTTTTTTCCTACTACATCCACCTTCTTGTATATTCCAATTCTTTTGAGTAAAAAAGATTCTTTCCATAGTTGCCTCAATGGTAAATAACTTGAAATAACGACATACGGTAATTTTTCCATTTCGAAGATAGTTAGCCAATAAACGGTGTTTACGAAAAGCTGGTTGGATGATAAATGTGGGTAGTAGAAAAGAAAAGGCTAAGGCTCAAAGGGCTATGTAGGCGGATAATATTTTTGGGATTTTTGGTTTTAAGGATAAGTGTGATAAAGTCCTAGGTGCCTCGATCACTATCTTACTTCTACTATTTCATGGTCCTGATATGTATAAGTCACACAAGTTCTAATTATGCATAAAATTCAATCGAAAAACACTCAATATACCAAACGAAGGAGCATGGGAAAAGTAATGATAATAATGCTCGTGAAAAGGCTCAGATTATTCTCACATGGAAACAGATGGGAAAAGGTATAGTGATTTGTTATGCATAATATCCATTTGTTTCTACTTGCCATGTATTCATTTTATTTAGTTAGGTTCAAACTCAAAGAGGTTTTAGGGTTAAAATTTTTGAAAATTTTTCTGGTTTTATAAAAGGTAGGTTTTTGTAATGTTTTAGTTACATGGGTAGAAAATCACAAGTTAAAATTTTACTAGTTTGAGGTTACAAGTAATCCTAAGTTTCTAATTCCCCACCCCACACTTAAAACTGTACATTGTCCTCAATGTACAAAAGCATGTAATGGAATGCTATGTAGGAATTTAAATGCATGATGTTTTAAGGTAAAAGAAACTGGTACTCCCCCGGTCAATTCGGTATATAACCTAAGGCCAAAACTTATTGCCGCTGTCAGGTTGTGCTTATCAGCTGCTTGTCAACGCGTTGCTTTAAAGACTTTATCGAATTTCAAAGAAATTTGATGCGGTTTTCGACTCCTCAGGTTGTAGAGATGGAGTGTAACTCCTCAAAGAAGTAGAGAAATTGCCTGGTGATGCTATGCTACACACAAAGAAAAACATAAATATGGAAATGGAAATAATAGGTAGTAGTTAAGCTACTAAGGTCCTTGTATCGAGAAGGCATACCTGGGGGCTGAAGTAATAGATACTTAAATTTGGAAAATCAAACCTTAGGTCTATGCTTTCTACCGTATGAACCAACTTCTCAATTTATTCATGATCATCGGGTTGCCTCGTGGAAGCGCCACCTTTATTAAATGGTCGTTGGCCAGACCCATACATCCTTTGTGAATTTCAAATTTAGTGTTGTTCGTGGAATAATCTGTCAAATGGGTAGCTTGTAATATGGAGAGGTTCATCCAACCCATTTGATAACCATGCATATAATGATAATAAGCTGATCCAGGAATTAGTGTTTTCCATCCTTGACCAGTTGGACAGGGAAAAACAGGGTAAAAAGTGTTAAAATTTAAAACGGTCAAAACATGAGCTACGTTTGGAGTTAGAAGGCCCCCGACCAGGGGACGCAAAGGTTTCGACGAGCCGGATCATGTGGCAAACCCGTAGGCGGTTTATCCCTGTGGTTCGAGCAAAAAACCCCCATTAAGTGGCTTAATTTCATAAATCAAAGATTTCCCCCAATTTTCTATTTTTAATATCTTCAACTTTATTGTGCTAAAACTGGTGAATCATTGATTTATGTGTTTCCAATGTCTATTTTTGTTTTAATTTTAGTTTGGATGGATTGATTTGAAATTTTGAAAATTTTTGTAAGCCTTCCAAATTTAGAATGCTCTATAGAAGAGCACCTAAAGGAAATACTGTAATTAAATCACGCCACCACCATTTGAAATTTCCTGGACCAAACTTTAAGAAACCCAAGTAGTGAAGGAGACGGTCACCCCGGTATGATGATTTTGTCAAGTAATTTTCATTGGATGAACGTTGCTTCCTCCAAGTGGTCCTCAGAGTGACATGCTCTATCTGTGGCATATGTGATTCATGGAATGATTCACTTATATGCTTGGTCACAGGCCAGCTATCACTAATGCAAGGAAGATGTGCCACCATTTTCATTTGTTTCTTAGTGATTACTTCCTCTTGCATAATCTCCTCCTGGATGTTGGTCTCACAATCAGGTTCTTCATATCATGTTGTCTCTGATGTGACAGGAACTCCAGACTGTTCCATACATTCTTCCTGTGCTTCCACATTTAGGATTCCCACCAATTCTTCTTTAGAGATTCGTTCTTCTAACTCTTTTCTTTCTTCTAACTCTTTTTGATTCTTTAGCTTCTTTAGAGATTCGTTCTTCTAATTCTTCTTTAAAGTTGCAGTAGCCCTTTCTTCTGAATCATCTGGTCTCACCTCCGACTGATCCATGCTTGTGAAGCTGGAAGGTTCTTGCTCCTTAGAGTCACTTGACCTTACTTTAGATGTTGGAACTATGACTTCCGATTCTTAGACTTTGAAGGAATCATCTTGTTGTTCAGTTGGATAGCTCTTTAGCATCTGAACATTAATTTCTTCCATGAAACAGATTTCTTGGGGTCCATGAGTCAGAATCTAGACCTGTGTGTTGAATTTCTTGGGGTGGTGTGTTTTCCTCATATGGGTGCCAGTAGGGTTGGTGAAAATCTGTGGAATACCCTCGATGGTGATAACAATCTTGAGTGTAGTGGGCTTCCCCACAGACATCACACCAAACCTCCGAATAGTGGTACTCATATTCGTTTTGGTATCCTCCGTTAACTTGAATTTTTCTTGAAATCACCGTGTTCCCTTCAAAGGCGCCATAAACTTGATGCGCATGTAGATAAGTATATAAAATATATATAAATATATATTTGTTTTACAAATGGTTTCACGAGATCAGGTTTTAAATTTATAAAATGATAAATACTTAAACTTAAAACACACACAATAGACAAGTGTACCTATCGCAGCATAATATAATTTAGGTAAAAAACAAGTATCAAACCAATGGACACGGTCGAGTTCCAATACTCAAACTTAAAACACACACAATAGAAAACTGTTGTTATCGTTTAGCCGGTTTAATTAGTGAGTGAGTTTTGTGTGCTTGTTAAGCTGAAAAGTAAATGATAGAAAAGTAAATGATGGTGAAGTAAATGACAGGAAAGTAAAAATGTGCGTGATGTGTGTAACAGAAATGTAATAAATAGAATAGTAATTAGCAGGAAAGTAAATATCTGGAAAATGATCAGGTCACGAAGAGTATTGCTTTGGGATTTGAATCCGCTTGGTACGTGAAAATGTTAAGTTGACTAATCCAGTGATATGACTACTACAAACTTGTGACCCTGGTCACCGCTAGAGCCTCGTCCTCGCGACATTTGATTCACGAATTAAAAATCTTTAAAAAGTAGTAGTGCCTCCCGTTAAGGACAACAGTTACCCTCAACCCTTTGAATGGTCATCTCCGGTTTGGTTTAAGACATCGAACGTTAATGCTTTGTATTAGTGTTAAATAGGTGATTATATTTTGTTCACCGGGAGGCGGTGTAACAATGGGACCAAGTATAAAGACGTACCGTTCCCAACATGAGTTCACCAATTCTTGGTCGCATAATAAGTTCTTATAAAGACGTACGACCTTAATAGTGTTGACCATGCCTTGTCTTATCAATCTCAACTTGTATAAAGACATATAAATTTCAAAAGAAGTTTGATTAAAAAGGTTTTACGATCTCACTTTAAAATCAAGAACACTAACAAATATAAAGACGGATTTAGAAAATAATAAAAGCCCACCAAATGGTGGTTTTAAGGATGAATAATTAAAGAAATAAGCACATCACTAGATTAATACATCAAACATTAACATGCACCAAACTTCGTCTTCACCCTAACAATACAAAGAATTTAGCCACGAATGGCCATACTAGCTAACGTAACGCTGTGTTTCGTAGGCTCCCTAATTGTGGAACAAGGAGGAGGAGCCTCTCTTCTCTAGTGTGTTCTTGAGGTATGGATTGGTGTTAAGGTGTGTATAAATGAAGAACTCAAGTAATCTATTTATAGGTATCAAAATGAGCAATGTATAGCCGTGCATTGGATTGCACGGGCATGCAAACATCTCGGGAATAAAAAATGGTACATGGGATAGTGTACTAGAGCCTTGGGGAGCAAGATAGGCTTTGCACGACCGTGCATTGCCCTCCTGCTTCCCAGTTTCGTCTTTTAGCTGCCGGTTTGGCTTATGTTGACCTGGTTTGACTTCTTTGGGTCAATGCTCGTGTTTGGTCTTCCAAAAGCTTGACCTGGTTTGGCTTACTAGAGCCTTGGGGAGCAAGATAGGCTTTGCACGACCGAATAACCTGCAATTATGAAATATTAACGCTTTAAGTATCAATTGCAAGGCTTAATCAATTATTACCATAATATGGGGATCATTATGTATGCAAAACATGTATAATTTAGTGCATATCAATAGACAATACACAGTAGACAGTAGGTGCCTTAAAGTAGAAACACGAAAGTTGGATGCAAATGTTAACCTAGCAGGGAATGTTCAGAACCCGAGTAGTAATTTCATACCGGTCTCTAAAATTAATAATTTACGTTACTTGAGCTGTTCTAAATAATTACCTATCATGTGAACATGAGTATCCCTTATTTAGGGGGGGGGGGTAGAAATATTACTAGCTAGTAGAGAAAGAGAGAGTACATGTCTAGTTATGTTATTTATAGAAAAGTTCAAAGGAGTCTCGCCATGTGCAATCTAAATCAGAGGAGTCTTGCCTACTGCAAGAAAAGCAATGAATAAAGAAGGAACAAACGAGGAAGGCAGAGTGAAGACATTAATGTCACACCCCAAACGACGGCGAAAACGTTGGGGCGGGACATGGAGACTGTTCATGAGCACATAGTTGACTATGTTGTAATAAATTAAATCATCACATTTAAATTCAATCCAAACAAACATCCAACAAAGTACATGAAATTCAATTACATAACAAATTCCTTTATTATCTAGGTCCACAACTTAAGTGTAGCAAACTTGATCAACTCAAACATTCGTACATGAAACATGGTTAAAACAAAATCAACTAAAAAGTTGGTGAGCATACATAGGTTTTGACTCTAAATAGTAGCATTATGTTGTTTGAATAAAATCCATTCAAATCATGGTTAATAAAGCATATATGGAGAGTTACTATTGTGTAACCAAGCTGTACAATCAAACCTTTGTAACTAGCATGCAAAACCAAAATGTGTTGTCGGTAACAATCACCCTACCTGGGTGGGTTTGTCAGACTCAATAGATCTATCATTGTTAATGATTGCACATGTAAATTTGCACACAAAGTAGTTTACACACTTAGTACTCATAAGGCTCAAATTTGTACACATGAATGTAGGGTGGAATTGTATTGTGTAATTGTAAACATTGTATAATTGAAACTCATGTTCCACCCCAAAAATGTAAATAATGTAAAAGAGTCTATGTAAAACTCACATGTGCTAATTGTGTAGATCGGGCAAATATGAAGCACGAGTGATTCGCAAATCATAAGTTAACCTAGAGTGAAATGTATGAACTTGGATTAATAATATGTACCAAATCTAAGGCAAGACCTATGGTTCAAAGGGTTTGATGTGTGTGGATTTGTACAAAGGGTTGATGCCACTTCATGTAACAGACGTATGTAAGTTGATGTTTGTAATAAAAGTTTAATCCAATGTAAAATTTGGGGCATAAAAAACAATTGATTTAGGATTAAAATAGATAAATAGTTTAAATAGGTAAATTCTTTTTATTTATCTATAAGAACGTGTCATTAAAAGTGAGAGTGTAAAATACATATTGGTATATATATATATATATATATTAGAAATTATATTTATTTAAATTCTAAACGTATGTGAAGGTAACAAATCTGAATAATTTATTTATTTAAAATAGTATATCCTTTTAGGGAAAAGAATAGTATAAATATGCATTTATTTATCAAGGTTTTGTTTTTTTGACCCTAAATTATGTAACTAATAGAAATTAATAAATAAAATTTGTAAGTTTTGTTTTATAAAAACATTCTTTATAAAGTTGATAGTGAACTTGTAAAAATCTTGTCCCAATTTCTTTATAAAATAAGTAATATAAATGCTTTATTTAACACAAGAATTTTTTTGATAATAATATAATTATTTATATTGTAAGTGGGGTTTTAGAATCATTTAAATCATAAGAATAATAGTTCTCATTTAATATCGGTTTATTTTTGCACAAAATAGTTCTAAATGGTATGGGATTTTATAAAATAATTTTTATAAGTTAAAAGGGGTGTTAAAACGGTTTTAAAAAAAATGAAGCAGTCCACCGTGTTCGAACCCGGGTGGCTGTTGTGGGAGGAACACACACTAACCGCTGGGCCAAGGGACTGGCCCGCGTATTCATTCCTGGTGGTGTGGGTTTTAACAGTAAACCAAACAGGATCCGGGTCTGGTAAAGAGGAACACGCAAAAAAAAATGGACCGGTTTGTGGGTTTTGAACCCACGTCGTCGGGTCCGATGGTGCAGGTACTTAACCAGTCGGACCGGGCGGTTTCACTGGTTAAGTATGGATCCTAATTAGTTAAATACGAAATCAGAAATCATGCCCCAAATCAAATACGCATGAACAGGTTAAGAACCCTAATTCGAATCGATCCCGATATGTTTTGTTAACACGAATTGGTAAGGGGCTATTGACAGGGACTAGATTATGAATCAAACGAGCTAAAAGTTACCTGGTATGGTGGAGTATCGGATGCCGTCGGCTAACTGGTCAGGGCTCGTTGTTCTTGGTACTTGATCGGGAAGCAGAGGTGTAATGCGAATAGTCTGAGGGTTGAGAGAGTTCGTAGAGGTGTTTGCGAAGGAGTGTAGGTATAATAATCCGTCCAATTCCAATTAAAACTCACGATTCTATTTCAGAAGGCAAGTGACAGCTTTCGGATCAAAATACTCGTAATTGGTTTGATCTTGGATGAATTGGGTCGTCTTATAGGTCTGTATACAACCGAGGATTGATTAGGCATGATTTTCTGATCCTAAATGCGTTCGAATTCGTGATTGAATATTTGATTTGGTTCTGTTTGACTCGAGATAGTCAAACTTTGTTTTAATTTCGAATTTAGCCGCTTAGGATTGTTAAATTGATATGCTATATGGGTTGGAAACTGCTCGATAGTCATTCCAGTAATTAAGGTAAATCCAATTCAATTGGGTTGGATCAAAATACCCATCGAGTTGCACAGTTTTGAAACTGTTTGACTCTTAAAAGTCAAAATAGACCAAATTAAGTCTAATGGGTCAAATTAAGATAGATGAGTTCAAAATTGAGGGTCTAAGAGTTCAAAGGGCTTAATCCAGATGGTGGGGGTTCAAACTGAAGGGTTCAAGTGTTTAGATGGTTCAACAAAGATGTTTAAAATGTAAATAATTATATATATAAATTGATTTTTTTTTGTTAATAGAGACAATTTTAAAACTTTAAAACTTTTATAAATAACTAAATAATGTGTTGGACACATATATTTTATAAAAGAAAAAGTAACTACATGTTTGTTTATACATATATACCTATGGAATAAAGTTGTAGGATATGTATATATATGTATATAGAATTTCCTTAACTTTGATTTAAAACTAAAAGTGTATGTAAGTGTAAAAATTACGAATTTGTATAATTAAATGCGTGTACGAATAAAACAAATCATTGCACTAGGATTGGAATAAAAACATTGTTTATTGCACTCGAGCAAATACATGAAAATCAAAAATGTTAAAGTATCCCACTGTTGAGGGAAATTCGTCCCAAAATTTAGCTAGTTGAGGCTACTGAATCAGCAAAGAGGTGTGGATACTTGAGCTTCATTTGGTTCTCACGTTCCCAAGTAAACTCGGGGCCACGTTTAGATTCTCAATGAACTTTGGACATTGCGTTGAGGAGTACGATTGATAACAAGATTTGGGTCTGTTTCTCAAAGTTGAGCACGAATGATGATGGTGAATTTAGTTTAAAAGAATTAAGGAGGAAAACTTATCGAAGAATATTGTTGAAACAATTTTGTGTGACAAACACTCTGGATCGAGTCTTAGTTTATGTACTTTGGTTGTTTGTATTTGTCTTTGTTTGTAAGCGTTTGTATGTATTAGTTATCGAGTTGTATTTACTAATGGATGTTGATAGTTGCTTAATTCTCTAAGTGTTTTGCGCACTTAGTATGTGCGCAGGAATTAGTTCCTGCGTACTTAGCAAGTACGCAAGAATACTCTGCGTACTTGCTAAGAACGCATGAGCAATTTGTCCTGCGCACTTGCTAAGTGCGCAGAGATCAGGTCTTGTATAAATAGGATAGGTTGACAGAAGTTAAGTACGCAGACTATTGTGCACTTAGTATTTTCTCTCTGTAATCTTCAAGTGTTTATAATAGACGCAAGTTTAAAGTGATTCTCTTGTCGGTTTACTTTGTGTTGTTTGATTCTCCACCTAGTCACGGATATTCCGGACCCTGTCCGACTAGCCAACGCACTTGCATGTGATGATCCGTGACACCCGAGGGACCTACAATTGGTATCAGAGCATTGCTCTTGATTTCGAGTGTTGTGAGTATGTTAGGAGTATTTTCTACACATCCTACAGAGTTTTTGCAACCAAAAGTGGGTGTTTTTGTTGATTTTTGTGATAAATTAGGGGTAGCACTTGAGCACTAATTTAAAAGCAAAATTCACTCAAAAACCGACTTTTGTTGTGGATTTGAGTGTTTTGAGTATCAAGGTTGGTTAGAAACGAGTTTCTGACACTTTGGCTCATTTTATTTGGTCAATTTTTCGATTTCTACCATCTTCGGTGAGTTTCCAGTGACCGAAAAAGGTTGGTGAGAGTTGGTGAAAATGTGACCTGCGTACTTACCTTATTTGGCAACAAGTACAGTCTTGCTGCGTACTTAACAAGTACGCAAGACCAATCTTTGTGCGTACTTAAGTTATTTCCTGCGTACTTATCATTTACTCATACGTACTTATCAAGTACGCAAGAGCAAATCCTAACTACGCAAGACTACTTCTTTAAGTGCGCAAGGCCAGTTACAAGTGCGAAAGTTTCTTTGACTTATCTGAAATTTGACTAAGTGTTCACCATGTCAAATCTTCAGAACCTCAGTAACCTTCTGAACTATAACAACGAGATCGGAACCCCTCATAAACCGCCAAAGCTGCTTAATGTAAATGATTATTCAAACTGGAAGGCACGCTTTGAGCATTATATTTCTTATACCGATTCTTCGTTGTGGATACCCATTCTAGAGGGTTATAAGCATCCTACATACATTTACCTTGATGACGAAGTTCCCAAGCCTATCTCTAAACTTGATGAAGAAGAAAAGAAAGTTTATGATAGAGAGAAGAAGGCACACAGATCTATCACTATGGCCTTAACTAGGGAGTTATTCCACAGCTTCAGAGGATACGATAACTCCAAGGATCTCTAGAAGGCGTTACAGAAGAGATTCGAGGGCAATGTGACATTAAAAAAAGTAAACGGAATCTTCTCAGGAAGAAGTATGAGTGCTTCAGATTTCTGGAGAACGAATCCATATATGAGCTCGTCTCTAGATTCTATCATTTGCAGACTGTGTTGAATGCTTTTGACCTTATCTATCCAAATGAGGAATTAGTTGAAAAATTTCTGGATGCTTTGCCACCCAAATTTGAGATGTATACTACCCTGATGAGAGAGAATTCTAAGTCTTATGAGATGACAATTGATGAGGCAATTGGAAATGTTCAAGCACATGACATGAACCTAAAAAGAAATGAGAGCTCAGGAAGACCTCAAATACAAGACCCTTCTATGTACTATGGGACGTCTTCTACAACCAAGACATCGGGCTCTGGAATTGTCCTTTTCTCAGGAAACTCTCATGAGGAAGAAACTGTAAAGGCTTGTGGTGGTCATGCATGCTATGCAGCATCTGGTTCTGGATCTCATTATCAGAATCCCTCAAGAAATCCTTCTCCCACATCTTCAGCTAACCAATCAGCAATAGCCAAGATAGCTGAAGATCATGTGGCTTTATTTTCATCATGCATGCTTGCCTATGAGAACTTCATTGGCGGTAAGCTAACTGATCCTGAAACCATTGAAGAAGACTTTAATCAGGTGGATCCGGTTGATATGGAGGATATGGATATTCAATGCAATATGGCCATGATCTTGAGGAGAGCCAACCGTTTCCTGAACAGAACTGGCCGAAAGTTCATTGGTGGCAATTAGCCAAGGTTGGTTTTGAAAAATCCAAGGCGAAGTGCTACAAGTGTCTGAACTTTGGACACTTTGCACGTGAATTTCAAAAGGACAGAGCACCGGGTTCGGGTTTCACCAGACCTAGCCAAGGAAACAGCCAAGGCTACAACAACTCAAACAACCACAATCAAAGCCAAGGTGGAACGTCCAATGCGTTGGTATCACAACATGACGATAGCTTTGATTGGGGTGTTTGTCTGGAGGATGCTCTTATTGTACAAACTCAGGTTGGTCTCATGGCTGAGATTATGGAGATGATGGAAGCTGAGGAAAGGAAAGCTTCTGTGGCTGATCAAGAAGAGTCTACAACTATTGTTGACCTCATGGCTATTGGAGAGGCATCAGGTTCATCAAATGATGTAGACTCTAATCCTTTTGCTGTCATTTCTTCTTCTAAATGTCTAAGCTTAAAGGTTGAAAACTCTAAGCTTCAAGAAAAAGACAAACCCCTTTGTATTGCAGCGTTAAGCTACAAGGAAAATGAAAAACGATTTAAAGATTCAATTGAAACGTTGAAGAAAGAAAAACGTGATTATTCACTTAAAATCAGCGATCAATAGTTTCACTTGGATGTTGCATACAAGGGGTTAGAGAAAAGGAACAATGAGATCAACAAACTGCAAAATGAGATCTTGCTGTTGAAATGTACTAATGAGAAGTTGAAAAATTCTCGTTTTGTGGTGGAACACTATGAGTCTGTAGTGAGGCAATTGAATGGCTTAGGGTTGGGTACTAATGCTATTCCTCCACCAGTTTGTGGGAAATTTGTCAACGGATTAATAGACATTGATTTGTCTTGCCTTGACGAGTCCTCGAGTAAGGATGATTCCTCTAACAAGGATGACTCCTCAAGTAAGGCTGACTCCGCATCTAATGAGGAGTTCTTTACTGCTTCTGATGATGGGTCTGAAAGCACCTGCCCTGAAGGAGTAGTATCTGAGGAGTTGTTATGTGAACAGAAAATTAAGAAAAACATTATCACTAATAGTGACAATTGTATTTTGACTGAACCCGATATCATTGAATCAAATGATAAATTAAAGGTAATGCTTTATGAGGGGTATAAACACATTAATTAAGTTAAGAAAGAAGATTTTTCAGCTCATTATGGGCTTGGTTATAAAGAAAATTTGCAAAAATATTATACTCCCAAAAACCAATCTTTATCGGGTCAAAGTCTTGTTCACCAACAAACTCCTCCTGCTCATAATGCTGAGTCATCTAATGCCAGATATAATGAGCCTTACAGGAGGACTTACACAGACAAGAGGACTTGCTTTCACTGTGGTATGGTTGGTCACATTTTTGTGAACTGCCCTTCTAAGAACCGTGGGAAACGGCCAATTTTTTTCACAACCGGCTATCATCCCTAAGTCACCACCACTGAAGCATCCCAAGTTTCCAAAAGCAAGTATGGTGAAACCACCAGTAAAACCTATGGTAAAGCCAAAGATCACATCTGAGGCTAAACCATCTGTTTCAAGAAAGGGAAAGCATCATGCTAAACCTTGTGTATCTACCTCTGGTAGTACACCTACTGGTGAGAAACCTGTGGTGAAACTCTCTAAGCCACAGAGGAGAAGAAGGAACAAGAAATTGAGAAAGCTAGAACAGCTGACTAAAATTCAATTAGGTGAAGCTTCCACTAATTCACCTGTTGCTGTTGAATCTAAGTCTACTGTTCCAGTTAAGAAATAGAAGAGATTTTGGAACAACAAAGCTAAAAATTCTCAATCTCCTAGTCCCAATTCTTCAAAAGATTCATCCATTTTTAACAGTCACGACTGTGAGTTAATTGAGGTTGTTTTTTTTAAGAAAGAAGGATGACCCAAGACCACTATGGCTTGGGTCTCCAAATCTAGTTAATTCTTTTTGTGACTCGTGCAGGGACATCCGAAGGGTACTATCTCTAATCGTTGGTATGTAGATAGTGGATGCTCTCGGCACATGACAGGTAACATGGCCGTTCTTCAAGAAGTTAAACCATTCAGAGGCGGCTATGTGGCCTTTGCTGGAGAGAAAGGCGGTAGTATCACGTGTCAAGGCATGGTTTCAAATGGTTGTGTCAGCTTTGACAATGTCAACTACTGCGAGCAGCTGAAGCATAACTTGTTGAGTGTCTCCCAAATGTGTGACAAGGAGTACTCAGTGATGTTTGACAAGAATGAATGCTTGATACTCAAACCTAGTTTTGAGGTTCCTGAAGACTGGATTCTGATGAGAGCGCCAAGGACAAACAACACCTATTATATTAATATGAGCATGGCAACAACCACCTCATCAGTTGCTACTTGTTTTCTTACCAAAGCGAGAGAACTTGACTCTATCTTGTGGCATAGGAATCTCGGACACATTTCTTATCGTAAAATGAATCATCTTGTCAGAAACGGTTTGGTAACCGGTGTTCCTAAGCTGAGATTTACCGTTACAGACTGTATGCCTTGTAAAAAGGGCAAACAGCAACGGAAGTCTCGCAAGCCCAAGCTCAATAACTCAATTGATACACCTTTGGAGCTATTACATATGGATCTGTTTGGCCCCATAAGTATCAGGAGTATTGGAGGTAAGTCATTATGTCTGGTTGTAACTGATGATTTCTCACATTTTTCTTAGGTGCATTTTTTAGGCACGAAGGACGAAACTACTGATATTCTTCATCCTGAGCTTGGAATCTCTTTGCAAGTTGAAGGTTAGAAGAATAAGGAGTGACAATGAAACTGAATTCAAGAATAATTTGATGGAGCTTTTCTGTCTCAAGAAGGGGATCCGTCATGAATTTAGTGCCCCGTACACACCTCAGCAGAATGGAGTCACAGAACGGAAGAACAGAACCTTGATTGAGACTGCAAGGACAATGCTGTCAGATGCAAAGCTTCCTGTCACTTTCTGGGCAGAAGCAGTTAATACAACTTGTCACGTATTGAACAGAGTTCTGGTTGTGAAGAGGCACAACAAGACTTGTTATGAGTTGATCAACAATCTACCTCCCAATCTTGACTATCTAGTTCCTTTTGGTAGTCCATGTTCCTTATTGCTACAATACAAAGACCGCAAGTCTAAGTTTCATGCAAAAGCGGTGGAAGGCATCTTCTTAGGGTATGTTGCCAACTCGCCTTGCAAAAAAGTGTACAATATAGGAAACCGTACTGTCGAGGAGTGGTTTGAAGTGGATTGTAGTAAAGACAGCATTCCACCAGAACCAACTGGTCCAGCTTGGGGTTTTGATTATGATGCGCTATTCAAATCTTTCAATCTTCTAGATTTGTCTGCAAATGATGCCGCAAATGTATATGAATTATTTGGTGGCGGTGATGACTCCAGTTTCTCAACACGTGCTACTGTACCAATTGTAACTCCTGATTCCAATGATGCATCTGCATCTGGAACTAATAATGGTGATAACAGTGAAGATGTTCATGTTGACGGAAATGACGCTCAAGCTAATACTAACACTAGTGTAGGAAATGAAGCTCCAGCTGATCCAATTAACATTAAATCTTCTTCTTCTGGAACACAGGATATGGGGGAGTTAAGCATGAACCTTGATTCAGAAATTCAGGAACCAAATGTACCAGAGATGAGAGTGCATAAGAATCATCTAATTGACAACATTATTGGTGATCCTCATGCCGGTGTTCAAACTCGTCATCGAACCATTGCTGAGAACACTAGTCTCTACTATGAGATACTTGACACTGGTGTCATGGAAACATGCCTGCATGCTGCATTCGTGTCCCAGTTAGAGCCGAAGAATGTGAAACATGCTCTCGCTGACAACTGCTGGATTGAGGCAATGCAAGACGAACTGTCTCAATTCCAAAAGTTGCATGTGTGGAATTTGGTTGACTTGCCAAGGGGCGTACAACCAATTGGCACCAGATGGGTGTTCAAATGCAAGATGGATGATCGTCATATTGTGGTGAAGAACAAAGCAAGGTTGGTTGTTCAGGGTTTTTATCAACAAGAGGGCTTGGATTACACAGAAGTATATGCCCCAGTTGCTAGACTTGAAGCCATTCGACTGTTTCTGGCTTATGCCTCATATGTTGGCTTCAAGGTCTATCAACTTGATGTGAAGAGTGTTTTCCTATATGGAAAAGTACATGAAGAGGTCTATGTCACTCAACCTCCCGGCTTTGAAGATCCGCATAATATCAATAAAGTGTATAAGCTCGACAAATCACTTTATGGTCTTCATCAAACACCTAGGGCATGGTATGAGACATTATATAAACATCTACTGTCTAATGGTTTCGACCGTGGACAGATCAACTCGACCCTCTTCATACAGAAAGCAGGATGTGATATTCTTCTTCTACAAGTGTATGTCGATGACATTATCTTCGGGTCTACAAATGAAGAGATGTGTAGGGAATTCGAACAGGTGATGAAGTTCAAGTTTGAAATGAGTAACATTGGGTGAACTATCGTTCGTCCTCGGTCTGCAAGTCAGTCAAAGAGAGGATGGCATTTATCTGCATCAAACAAAGTATGTGCAGGACATCTTATCAAAATACAAGATGAATGATAGTTGTACTTATGGCACACCTATCCCAGTCAATCATGGTCTGCATCCTGACAGAGATGGAAAGGATGTAAATTGCAAATTGTACCGTGGGATGATCGGATCTCTTATGTATCTCACAGCTTCAAGGCCAGATATAATGTTTGCTGTATGCTTGTGCTCAAAGTTTCAGTCACAACCGAAGGAGTCCCATATGATAGCTGTAAAGAGGATTTTCAGATACTTGAAAGGGAAACCCCGATTGGGTATTTGGTACTCTAAGCAGCAGTCTTTTGACTTCAAAGCCTACTCTGATTCAGACTATGGCGGTTGTAACCTTGATAGAAAGTCAACTTCTGGTGGATGTCAATTCTTGGGAGACAGACTGGTTTCCTGGCAGTGTAAGAAGCAGTCAACGGTTTCTGTCTCAACATGTGAAGCAGAATACATTGCTGCAGCAAGCGGTTGTTCTCAAATATTGTGGATTCAGCAGTAATTCAGAGACTATGGCTTGAACTTCACTGAAACTCCTCTGTTCATTGACAACAATGCCACAATTTACATCATAAATAACCCGGTGAAACATTCCAAAACTAAACATATTGAAATTCGCCATCATTTCATCCGTGATTGTGCTGAAAAGCATCTCATTGAACTTGTAAAGGTTCACACAGATGACAATCTTGCTGACCTTTTCACTAAGGCGTTTGACCGATCCTGTTTTTGAGCATCTTGTCAACTTGATAGGAATGTTCAATCCAGAGTGAAAACTTGTTTTTCTTAAATCAATTCAATTCATGAAAGTTAAATTTTATTTCTTTTAAAATTTCTGTAAAGTTCTTTTAATTTTCAAATATTTTATAAAAATTCAAACAAAATAGAAAATGGAGAAAAATTTCAAAGTTATCTTGAGAAAAGACGAAATGATAGTACATCAGAAATGATCTAAACGCAATAGATTGCTCATATGGGAAATGATTGCGTCATGCTTACTATTGGTTTAAATTATTATGTTTTGAATTATCAGTAGGCTGTAGGCATATTTGAATTATTAGTAGTGTGGAAACTAAATATAGACTACAACTGTGGTTTGAACCTATGTATGCATGCGTGCTTGTGTAAAAGAATACAAAAAGATCATTATCAGATAGGATGTAAGATTTTAGCAAATATTTTCTTAAGAGATCAGTTTCGGGTTATGTGTTTAGCACAATTACTGCGGTTCATTTCACTGCCCATACTCACAAGTATGTAATGAGAGATTGAATCAAGACATGTCTTTACATAAACCGTTGAGCATGTATTCACCCTTGAATCATTCCTGATTCATTGAAATCAAATCCAGATAAAAGTTGGATCACCTTACCTAAATCCTCAGACTCCATATCTATTAACCTGAATCATCATATGATATTCATTGAAGAACATCCAATTAAACCAAGACATCCGAATCACTCGATTCTGAATCTTATGATTCTTGATAATCCTTATGGATTCTGCTTGATTTTTTCTGTGCTAAACGATGTAACTTCATTCTGGAGATTTTGAAAAACTTTGGAAAAATCTTAGATGCCTTAAGATAGTGCATTTTACATTTCTGTAGCATATCAGTGGGGTACACATTGTATATCTTATAATTAATACCTTAACACACAAGAACGTGATACAAAGATGCTTATGGTTTCAAATCTTATAATATTGTCAACTTGAATTACTTGTTTATGTGCTTATTACGTATGAATAACTTGTAATTCATGACATGATCCCATATTCTTTGACGTTTATCTTGTATCGTTTTTGCTAAAGTTTAGCCTGATATGATCCTCTACTCGTGTCTTTGAGAAAAAATAGTGTGTGTGTATATACTTGTATATTTCTATCTTGAAAAGATCAAAAAGATTCTAAGTTTGTGTATAGTTCATTTTAATCAGAAAAACCAAAAAAAAAAAATTTATGTTTAACCTTCATGAATTGACTTTGAATCCTCCTGATTGAATGCTTTTATCTTGTATGTTATTGGACTTGAAATCTTCATAATTTGAGTTGAAAGTTTGAGCACACAAGGGTCTATGCATACTTGATAAGTGCGCATGAGGTAAACCCTGCGTACTTAACAAGTACGCAAGACTTAAGTCATGCGTACTTAGTAAGTACGCAGGAGTTAAGTCCTGCGCACTTAGCAAGTACGCAAGACCAATTTGTGTTGAGTATATAAACAGGTGATAGAAATTTTCTTGAGTTTCATCTCATTTCAAACTTTTGACGACTGTTGAATACCGCTTCTAATCTTTTCCTCAAAATTTTCGAGTGTTCCTAACCTTTTTTTCATCCTGATTCTCGTCTCAACATCGTATTACCATCATTTGGTGAGAATCTTAGGGCCCTTCATCCATGAAATCGTAACTTTCGAACCGGTTAAAGACTTAAAAAAAATTTAGGGTTTGAATCTTGTTTTTGGACAAAGTTTTGGTCGTTTTGGTAACACATTATCACCAAAACTTGTCTAGAATCATCAAACGAACCTTATTCAGTACTTAATCGTCCATAAAGATTCATGATTTTTTCAATGTTTACTGTTTGACCGCCGGTTCATTTGGATCGGTTTTAGGTCAAAATTTGTCTAGGACAACAGTTCATTGATGTTGATATTGGTTCCAATTGTCTTAATCACAGATTTCAACCTTGTGGTGACCCTAATCCACATCAATGTTGATCATCTGTTGAAAATTGGATTACTGGAAAATCTGACTAAGTGTGTCACACCCCCAAATTCCACTAACGGAGTTTTACCGTTTGGAAGGTGACACACCAGGATCTCAGTCATTAGTTACATCAAACGACACTACATGGGACTTAAAGTCATAACATAAATGCTCAGAGTTAATGCGGAAGCGTAAACGTTAATATAAAATTAAAAGTAATTACACGCAACAAGCGTCAATCAATATAATTAAGTAAATTGTTTAACATGTTTGAAATGAATGAAATGACAGTAGGACTCCATGCATGTCCTAAGTGTGCAACCTGTGCCGATGCGACCTGAGAAACATGTAAGAAAAAGTGTCAACACGAGGTTGGTGAGTTCACAGGTTTCAAGTTTACAATAAGAGAGTGTTTGCCAGATTATGTACATTCACTATGTATATCTATAGGTAGCTAGCCTATGTTCATGTCTTACTAAAGCGCTCGCAACCGAAGCTGACTGTTTGTGTTTATATGCCTCCTTCCAGGTCTATCAACTCTGGCAAATGTGAGTAGGCTAACATTTCACCCGTTCGACCTCCAATCAAGTTAGCGCGATTAACGCGGGTGGGGCTTGTCAAACCCAATAGTACTACTAAACATTACCTCGCTAAGATACATATTAACGGTTCGATGTATGATGAGGACTTTCTGTGATAGTGTGTCACGCTTAGCCACAACAGTAATAACATATAAATTACAATAATCTAAAATAGTTGTGTCATGTTTTCTCCCCCAACAGGAAAAACATGTAACATAATGCTTGTCTGCGTACCTGTTTCTCCCCCACGGGGAAAACAAATAGAAGTATGATAGTTTGTGTACATGTTTGTTTCTCCTCAACAGGAAAACAAGTAAAATATGTTTGTGTGTAAGCATGTTTCTCCCCCAATAGTAAAACAAGTAAAAAGGGGTCGTGAAACTCACCTGAACAGCGTAGGTAGTAATCACACAAGTACGAGATTAAGATTTCAAGCCGTAGCCTGTTACGGCTCACAAATGTCCTAGTATTACAACATAACAGTTAGGGACTCAATGGGAATATGTGACGACGACACGAAAATGAGGAACGTTCTGAAAGAAACGTTCTAATGATTAAGGAATAGACAAGTGTGTCCACGGAACAAGGATTCTTTATATGCCTATTAAGATGGATACGTTTCGTGACGAATGACAAAATAATATAACAATTATATTCGAGCGATTTCGTCATTACATAATGGCCTACGAAAATAATATAATACATGTTTTATTTTTAGATCTATAAAGTATTACAATAATTAATTATGCGATAAAATAATAAATTTGTTATTTTATTCGAAGATAACAACGAGTGTAAAATATTATAAATAACTACATTATTTATTATTTTAAAATGTTACACGAATTTTATAACCGAATAATATTATAATATATTATTTTTAATCGTGATACGGTTATAATATATATGTAAATGCAATTTAATTAAAAATACAAGGTACGAGGCTAAACCCGAGTCGATGGGGTATTTTCTGGTTTAAAACAATTTAATATACTCACATAATAATATACCATTTTATTTTAAAATACATTAAAGGCTAGAAAACCATTAAAAATCAAAATGGGGGTGAGGAGACTCGAACCCGGGTCTCCTCCCCACCAGCACACAACCTTAACCAACTCCGCCCGCTAGGGTGTCGTGATTAACCTGCTTCCGAATTGGTTTTAATGATTCCAAACCCTCCTCCCCTCTATTCTTAGTCGCGACCCAAAGCAACCCACTCCAAATTCCAACGATTTCGATCACGATTGATCCAAACCAGAGAGGGGTTTTGTTAATCGCACTATTTCGAGCCTGTGCGTTCAAATAATTGCAAAATCGTTAGGTTTGGGTTAGCTAATATCCTGTTCGTTCATTAGAAACCCTGGGTTATGAACATAGGATCGAATATGTCGAATTTGATATTAAAGTTGGTTGGGATCATTGGGCTTTCAACAAGCAAGGCATTGCGAGTTTAATCCTGTGATTTAATTTGATTAAGGTGGTGTGGGTTCGATCGAACCGAAAACATAAGAACCCTAGGTTTAGGTTTGTGTTTAAGTCAGTGTTATGAATCCAAATTAGATTAGGGCTTTCATTGAGTATGGGATTACGAAACTAACCATTTGATTTAATTGGATTTAAACTGAATCTAAGATCAAAACCCCCAAACCGGTTTTGAACGAACCCTAGGTTCTAGATTTTGATCGATTTGATGTTGTAAGTTTTAATTAGCATAGGGCTTTTAGATATTATAGTATTGCGAATCTTTTGATATAGATTAATTTCATTTAGGTTGAGTATAGGGTAGTGCTCGATCAAATTGGTTTCGTATGAACCCTAGAATTGGGTTCATCTTTGATTCGATGTTATTAGCCTCTAAATGGTTAGGGCTTTCAATGTATAGGTAAAAACGAATCTAATGATGTAAACGTTTACCAAATTGGTGTTCGAATTGACCGAGATCGGCTAGAACCGATGCCGAGGATGGCAGCTTTGATTCCCGATGACTTCGGCTGGGATTTCGATGATGTTGATGCTTACAGAAGCTTCACAAAGTCTCGATTATCGAGTGCAGATGATCAAGTCATGAATTGGTACACGAATTCGATAGTATATGCTCATGAAGTCGACGGGTACGGGTTTAATTCCCATTATTGAGTTTTAATTAGATAATGATAGTGTTTTATTCGGTAGTTAAGGGCCGTTAATGTCATAATTCCTGTGAATTCAGTTACAATTTCACATAGAAACGATCGCGGGGCTTGATTTTGAGCAAAGTCACACGGTTTGACTTTCAAAAGTCAAACACAATCAAGAATGGGTTAAAATCAGGTTTAGTCCCTGTGGTTTTATGTTTTTAAGTTTAGAACTTGGCAGGAATAGTCCCTAAAGTTTGAATTGGGTTAACTAGGTTACGGACTTGTTGGTTTGACTAACAAAAAGTCAATAGAATGGGTTTTGACTAATTTTACTACTAGTCCTTGTAGTTTTAAGTTTAGATAATGACGTAATTAGTCCCTAAGGTTTGAGTTAAGTTAACTAGGTTAACTTTAACTGGATTTGGTTAACGGGGTTAACCTGAAAACTTCGGATTGTCACATCATCCCCTAGTTGAAAGAATTTTCGTCCCGAAAATTAGAATAAAAAAAAAAATTCTAGGGTGTTACATCATCCCCTAGTTGAAAGAATTTTCGTCCCGAAAATTAGAATAGTACCTTAAGTGTATGCTGTAGAGTGCTTAAACAGATGAAGATGCTTGCGTATCATCTGGTCCTCGCACTCCCATGTGAGTTTTGGTCCGCGATTCGAGTTTCAACGAACTCTGATAATAGGGATTTTACTGCGTTTGAGCGTTTTGACGTCCCTATCCATGACTTCTACCGGTTCTTCGATGAAACGCAATTTCTCATCGATGTGCAGTTCCTCAAGGGAAACCGCGAGAGACTCGTCTGCTAGACATTTCTTCAAATTTGAGATGTGAAAGACATCGTGTACACCACTAAGTCCTTCCGGCAGGTCCAGTTGATACGCGACTGGGCCAATGCTATTTACTATCTTGAAAGGTCCAACATAACGAGGGTTTAGTTTACCTCGCTTCCCGAAGCGAATGACACCTTTCCAAGGTGAGAGTTTGAGTAAGACCATGTCACATATTTGAAACTCTAAGGGTTTACGATGCTTGTCGGCATAGTTCTTTTGAGGATCACGAGCTGCCGCCATACGGTTTCTAATTTGAACAATTTTCTCAGAAGTTTCAAGTACAAATTCAGGACCTGTAAGTTGATTATCCCTAACCTCGGCCCAACAAATAGGATAACGACATTTCCGTCCATAAAGTGCTTTAAATGGAGCTGCCTTGATGCTAGTGTGATAACTGTTGTTGTAGGAGAACTCCACCAACGGTAGATGACACTCCCAAGTGTTATCGAAATCAATCACACAAGTTCGTAACATGTCCTCCAGAGTTTGAATAGTGTGTTCTGTTTGGCCATCAGTTTGAGGATGGTATGTTGTGCTCATATCTAGACGCGTGCCTAAAGCTTTATGTAACGACTGCCAGAAACGAGAAGTGAATCATGCATCACGATCCGAAATGATAGATATTGGCACCCCGTGCCAAGAGACTATTTCTTTCAAGTAAGTACGAGTAAGCTTATCCATTTTGTCGGTCTCCTTGATTGCTAAGAAGTGAGCGGACTTTGTTAACCGATCAATAATTACCCAAATGGTATCACATCCGGTAGGAGTTCGTGGTAATTTGGTGATGAAGTCCATGGATATTTGTTCCCATTTCCACATGGGAATTTCTGGTTGTTGCAGAAGACCGGATGATTTTTGATATTCAACTTTGACCTTCGCGCAAGTCAAACACTTGCTCACATAGGTGGCTATATCGGCCTTCATCTTTGGCCATCAATACAGCACCTTTAGATCATGGTACATCTTGTCGGAACCTGGATGAATAGAGTAACGAGATTTATGAGCCTCATCAATGACTAGTTCCCTTAAATTTCTGAATACCAGAATCTATATTCGCTCGGCTAAGTAGCGAATACCATCAGATTTGACCTCGAGTTGTACTTCCATGCCACGTGTACCTTCCAGCGGTAGGTTTTCCTCTTTTAGGGCTTCGAGTTGAGCACTACGGATTTTGTCAGGCTGGGGTGAATAGTAAGCTGTAATGCTCAAACTCGTTTGGGTTTCGTTTCCTTTCGACTTAGGGCATCAGCTACAACGTTAGCCTTACCCGAGTGATACTTGATAGTACAATCATAGTTGTTCAAGAGTTCGATTCAATGACATTGTCGCGTGTTCAACTCTTTCTGTTTAAAGATATGCTGAAGACTCTTATGATTGGTGTAGATAGTGAACTTGGTACCGTACAAGTAATGTCTCCATATCTTAAGTGTGAAAACTACAGCTCCCACTTCTAAGTCATGGTTAGTGTAGTTTTTCTCATAAACCTTCAATTGACGGGAAGTGTATGCGATAACTCTTCGCGTTGCATCAACACACACCCATGACCTTGAATAGAGGCATTGTAATACACTACGAAGTCATCCGTTCCTTCAGGAAAAGATAGGATAAGTGCACTATAGAGTGTCTGTTTCAACAGTTGGAATGCGGATTCCTGAGTTTCACTCCAGTTATAGGGTTTACCCTTTTTGAGTTAGAGTAGTGGGAGGTTGAGCAATCTTTTGAGATTCCATCAATGAATTGATGGTAGCAGCCAACCAATCCTAGTAATTGTCGCACCTCTGTTGGAGTCATCGGTGCTGTCTGATTCTTGATGGCTTCTACTTTAGATGGATCGACATGTATTCCTTTCTCGTTGACTACATGTCCTAGAAGTTGAATCTTCGCGAATCCAGATTTCACACTTAGAGGAATTGGGCATTACAATTGCTCTTGTTTCAGCAATCTAAGGATTAAGCGTAGGTGCTCCTCATGTCCTTCCTTGTTCTTAGAATAGATGAATATGTCATCAATAAAAACGATGACGAACTGATAGAGGTAGGGTTTACACACGTGGTTCATGAGGTTCGTGAACGCCGTGGGTGCGTTGGTTAATCCGAAAGGCATGACTATGAACTCATAGTTGTCGTAGCTAGCTCTAAAGGCAGTCTTAGAGATATACTCGTCTCGGACTCTCATTTTAGGGTAACCAGACTTAAGGCCTATTTTGGAATAGAAACTTGATCCTTAGAGTTGATTAAACAGATCATCTATGCGGGGTAGAGGATAATGATTCTTGATAGTTACTTTGTTCAGCTCACGGTAATCGATGCACATACGGAAAGTTCCATCTTTCTTCCTGACGAATAAGATCGGAGTTCCCCATGGCGATGATCTAAGTCTGATAAATCTCTTATCTAACAACTCTGGCAGTTGTGTAGATAACTATTGTAACTCACTAGGTACAAGTATGTACGGTGCCCGAGCAATTGGCGCTGCTCCGGGTGCTAGGTCGATTTGGAATTCTATTTGACGGTGAGGTAAAAGACCAGGCAGGTATTCAGGAATTACTTCCTGGAAGTTACGAATGATCGGAATATCATCAATCTTCTTTTCTTCGGATGGTTGCCCGGTGACAAGAGCCAGAATAGCAGTATGCCCTTTACGTAAGCACTAATTTGCTTTCATGAAGGATACGATGCCTACGACAGCACCAATCCTTTCGCCTTAGACAGAAGAGTTCCCCCACTCGGGAGAGGAATGCGAACGATTTTGTCACGATAAATGATTTCGGCTAGTTCTTAGATAACTAATCAATACCGACAATCATGTCAAAACTGCCAAGTGTGACTGACATGGGGTCAATGTCAAGCTTATGACTAGCTACTCCGAGTTTACATCCTATAAGAACGTGAGTCGCTTCGATTATCTGACCTTATGCTATCTCTATGGTATACCAAAATTCTGATAGAGTTAGAGTACGACCGCACCATCATGAAGTTTGTGAAGTCATGCTGAGACTTCTAGTGAGACCTGCGCTTATAAGGTAAGCATCGGTCAACGCAAAGGCTAAGAGAAAAGGTTCACGTGCAAGGAAGAAAATTTCCATGAAGTATAGATTCTAGTAGTATAAGGGATAGGATATCCGTTTAAGTAATCGCGTTCAACTGATGGTCAGTTAGATTAAATACCCTTTTTCTAATGTCATTGGAATAACTGGATATGCTAGGGTATGAATCAAATTAGACGAAGGATTAGTCACCGGATGAGGTAACAAGGTTAAATGGAATCTATTGTTGGATTGTAAGGAATAACGTGTTAGTTTTGGAAGGACTTCCCAAACTCCGCTTACATAGTTGGAGTCGGTGGATTTACCATGAGGTTCTACTAGAGTTTCAATAAAGATGGTTTCTATGGTCACGTTTGGATGAGAGTCTTAATTTCACCAGGACTCTTACATGGGTAAGATAAAATGATGGATTCCATTGATGATAGCTCAGTGTAAGTCTCTTCAACCTGATAGTCGCGTCTATCAACTGTTGAACATGTTTATTGATACCAACTAGTCGTTGAGAGGGTTACAAGAACTTCTACTGACAGTGGAAGTTTAATTTTGTAGTTCACTGATTAGGACCATTTATCCCAAAACTAGGTTTCACCAGGATTTACATGCACCTCAAATTATTATTACGTGTGCACCCGTAATGATAATTTGCTTTGCATGCTCACCCTTGTTCTCCCTGTCCTATGTCATAATGTCCTTTAGTTTGTATTTTTGAGTATAGAGTGTTGTCAGGTATGATAAGTCATCGAGAGGCTTAGTCATCAACCATAAGTTTATCAACTAAAACTCATATCAGGATGAGTAGTCGGGAATCGTTTGATCCGAATATTCACTCGAGTTGGAACATAATATGAGAGTCCAATCCAGTGGATTGTAAATGGGAACATGCACATGAAGCAATTATGCACATGGAACACGACTTCAAGAAGTGAAACTAATTCATGGATATGAGTTACAGGAAGCAGCAAAGTAGCCGTCCTTTTAACTGGGTCAGAATAGGGTTTGAATATGCGTTCTCAACTTTGTGGTCAATCTATTCTCAATAGAATATTGACCAAGGAAGCGAGCCCATGGCTCAGAAATGTGATAACATCTACGTGCCAATGGATTTTGCAATAGTGCGTGCAACAGTACGCCTTCACTCGGCGTATTGTTGCCAATGGGTACAGTAGGGACTCGCCTCCGACGATCCCAACTCCCAAAGAGATATGCGTTAGTGCTGAGTGTCGTCCATAACATGGACCTAAGAAATCCCACCATACCCAACAGGTTATGGTGATATAAGTGACTCCTCCGAAGGCTCCGTCTTGCTGCCCCCGAACATGAGTGGATGATGTTCTGGTGATTCTCTGAGTGTCGTCACTGGGAATGATGATGCAATGTAAATGATGTATCCCATGTCAACTGAGGGTGATACGGATGGTATTAACATGCCTGCACTACAATGTATGTATATGTGCTATATGTATCAGGTATAAGTGTCTGTGCCGTGCAACTAATGTGTGAGGTTATAGTCTAGTATGCAATCCTAGTTCTCTATAACCAATGTCTCTGATACCAATCTGTCACACCCCCAAATTCCACTAACGGATTTTTACCGTTTGGAAGGTGACACACCAGCATCTCAGTCATTAGTTACATCAAACTACACAATATGGGACTTAAAAGTCATAACAAAAATGCTCAGAGTTAATGCGGAAGCATAAACGTTAATATAAAATTAAAAGTAATTACACGCAACAAGCGTCAAACAATATAATTAAGTAAACTGTTTATCATGTTTGAAATGAATGAAATGACAGTAGGACTCCATGCATGTTCTAAGTGTGCAACCTGTGCCGAAGCGACCTGAGAAACATGTAAGAAAAAGTGTCAACACGAGGTTGGTGAGTTCACAGGTTTCAAGTTTAGAAAAAGAGAGTGTTTGCCAGATTATGTACATTCACTATGCATATCTATAGGTAGCTAGCCTATGTTCATGTCTTACTAAAGCGCACACAACCGAAGCTGACTGTTTGTGTTTATATGCCTCCTACCAGGTCTATCAACTCTGGCAAATGTGAGTAGGCTAACATTTCACCCGTTCGACCTCCAATCGAGTTAGCGCGACTAACGCGGGTGGGGCTAGTCAAACCCAGTAGTACCACTAAACATTACATCGCTAAGATCCATATTAACGGTTTGATGTATGTCACACCCCGACCGATGGCGGAATCATCGGGGCGGGACATGTAGACTGTTCATAGCACATGGTTGACTAAATTGAAATATATTAAAGTCAAATTTCCATTACAAATAATCCAAGTACAAACCAAATTCAAACAAAGAAACATAAATAACTCATAAAATTCTTGATTTAAATTGCTAAGTCCAAATCCTATATTGTGCACGTCTTGAATCATTCTCACATATTAGGGCCTGAAACATGAATAAAATAAAGTCAACTAAAAAGTTGGTGAGTATAACACAGTTGTATATAGATAGCATATAGTTGAAAACAAATCCTTTACAAAACATGATAAAATAAGGCATTTCTGGGGAGCAGTTATTGTGTAATCAAGTACAACCAAACCTTTGTAACTAGTATGCAAATTGTGTTGTCGGTATCAATCACCTCCACTTGGGTGGGTTTGTCAGACTCAATAGATCTATCATTGAAAACCGTCGGCTTGTATAGTTAATGATTGCACATAAGTTTTCACAAAGATTAGCACAACTAGCACTCGGGCACAAAGCTCAAATTTTGCACACATGTATGTAAATAGGATTTTGCAGTTGTGTTGTTTGTGTAAATGTAAATGTGTAATGTGTATAAAGTTCATGTTCCACCCCAAAAGTGTAAAAGAGTAAAAAGGGGTTGTGACTACTCACTTGGTATGGAAGTGTAGCTAACAGAGAGTATAGATAAAATAAGAATCCTTGATACGCACAAGTTAACCTAGATAATAATGTATATTGAATCAAATATGTGCACAAAGTTTAAGTCTAAAAATGAAGGTTGAATTTGTGTATAAAACTATTGATTTGTATTTAAAAGTATTGAATAACATATAAAAAATTTTGAAGTAAATATTTTTGATACATTTTGATTAAGGTTGGGAATTGAATAGTAAGATAGAATATTTATAAAATCATTGATTATGAAAATAAAGTACGTGTTAAATGTAATTTAATAAATAAATAAATGTTTTTATTTAAAATGAAGAATAAATAAATAATCTTTATTTATTTATTTATAAAGTATGTAACTTACAAATAAAATGTTTTAAATGAAAAGTTTAATAACAAATTTAATTTTATAAACTTTTAATTAAATGATTTTCCATTTATTCCAAGATTAATTATTTGATCTTTTCAAAACTCTTTTTATAAAACTAACTATTTTTATTTAAAAACTTAATCTGGAATATTTAAAGATTAAAATAAAACAACAATAATTCTGATCGAAGATTCTGACCTAGACACGACCGTGCCTGGGAAGGACACGACCGCGCTCGAACCACGGGCGCGACCGCGCTAGTCGGGACGCGACCGGGTTTGATCAACCAGAGGCCAACTTAGACAATTCACGAGGCACGACCGTGCCTTAGCTCGGCACGGTCGTGTCTATGATTCGTAGACACAACAGAAATTAGCCCAGAGGGCATGACTAGGTCTGGACAGGAGGACACGACCGCGCTGCTAGTCGGCACGACCGCGCTACATGAGGCACGGCCGCGCCGGATGATTAGCGCGACCGTGTCTTTTCCGAATCAGACACGAATTGGTTAAATCTTGTATTTTAAATGGTGGAATTGATAGGGATTCTGATTATTGAATTAGTACGAGTCTTTTCATATAATTTAATTGTATGTAAATCGTGTTCAATTATGAATTCGATTAAGTCATTTTTATTAAAAATAGAAATCCGGTTCAGGATGATTTCTATGATGGAAGCCCCAATTAACAGAGGGCTTTTTTTATGAGGACTAAATCTACTGAGAAAAAGGTGATAATTACCTTGGAGAGTATCGAATTGATAGAAAGCGGTAGAAGAAAGTTCCGGCGACGGCGATAACGGCTTCCGACGACTTCTACTGCGATTCCGTCTGCTTCAACGGCTTCGGTCATTCCAGAGAGGGTTGAATATCGTATGGTGATGGATTGCTCGAGAGTATTCGGATCGATTTTGAGGATTCGAGGCTTGGGAGGAACTTGACGGTTTCTTGAGAGGAAAACGTAATTGGATTGATAAAACTCGTAATGGACTGAGATATTTTTCTTTGTTAAAGAAAATAAAACGTAATCGGTTTCGAATTTCAAACGATCGAGCGTTTTGAAACTGCATTTATGTTTCGACTGTAACGCAGGCGCGACCGTGCCCAAGAGATGCGCGACCGTGCTTAGGCACCGGGCACGATCGTTACAGGACCAGTCGCGTGATCGTGCCGAGGCACTTGGCGCGACCGTGCCAGGACGAAGCACGACCGTGCTGGTTAGGGTTTCTTGATAATTTTTCAACTTTAGTCCTTGACTTTTCAGATTTGATAAGTTTGAATTAAATAGTTTCTTGCATAGTGTTTAAATGTATATAATTGCGTAAAACTTGCGAATTTGTATCGAATCATTGCATTTAGTTAATGGCGGGAAATAGAACAAGACAGTGCACGAGTATTGAGTTTGAAATGCATTACATTGAATTGAAATTATGAATACTAAAATCAGAAAAGTTACAGTCTCCCCATGTTGAGAGAATTTCGTCCCGAAATTTAGCTAGAGGAAACAACAGTATCAATGAAAAGATGAGGGTACTTGAGCTTCATTTGGTCTTCTCGTTCCCAAGTGAACTCAGGACCACGCTTAGATTCCCAACGAACTTTGACAATAGGAATGCGACTTCGCTTGAGTTGCTTGACTTCGCGATCCATAATTTCCACCGGCTTCTCAACGAAGTGCATCGTTTCATCAATGCGCACGTCGTCAAGCGGTATATGGAGATTTTCATCAGCGAGACACTTCTTCAGATTGGATGCATGAAATGTAGGATGCACATTTCCAAGAGATGGAGGTAACTCGAGCTTGTAAGCCACTTTCCCAATCCTTTCAAGGATTTTGAATGGACCAACATAACGAGGTGCTAACTTTCCTTTCTTTCCAAAACGGATCACGCCCTTCCACGGGGACACCTTAAGAAGGACAAGATCACCGACTTGGAATTCCAAGGGTTTTCAACGTTTGTCGGCATAACTCTTTTTCCGACTCCTCGCTACTCGAATATTGTCACGGATTTGAATAATCTTGTCGGATGTTTCTTGAATTAACTCGGGACCAGTGATTTGTGCTTCACCAATCTCGTTCCAACAGATAGGAGAACGACACTTGCGACCATAGAGAGCTTCGAATGGAGCCATGTTGATACTTGTGTGGTAGCTATTGTTGTAGGAAAACTCAATGAGGGATAGATGTGAATCCCAATTGCCACCAAAATCGATTACACAAGCTCTAAGCATGTCTTCAAGAGTTTGGATTGTTCGCTCGGTTTGACCATCAGTTTGCGGATGGTAAGCCGTGCTCAAATCCAAACGAGTACCAAGAGCCTTTTAGAGAGATTGCCAAAATCGAGAGGTGAACCGAGTGTCTCTATCGGATATTATGTTCACGGGAACACCATGACGGCTCACAATTTCATCAATGTAAATTCGGGCTAGTTTCTCCACTTTGAAGTCTTCGCGGATAGGCAAGAAATGAGCGGATTTAGTGAGACGATCAATGATCACCCAAATACTATCATATCCACTCGAGGTGCGAGGGAGCTTGGTAATGAAATCCATAGCTATATTCTCCCATTTCCACACGGGAATTTCTGGTTGTTCGAGTAAACCAGATGGACGTTGATGTTCGGCTTTGACTTTGGAACAGGTTAAGCATTTGGCCACATAAAGAGCAATGTCTTTCTTTATACCGGGCCACCAATAAAGTTGGCGAAAATCTTGGTACATTTTATCCGCACCAGGATGAATAGAATAACGAGTCTTATAAGCCTCGTTCATGAGAAATGCACGGAGATCATCGCGATCGGGAACCCAAATACGGTTCAAGTAATAGAGTAAGCCATTGGGTTTTGATTCAAGAAGTAGTTCAACACCACATGACATTTCTTCGTACATGTTACCCTCGGTTACCGAGACGTATTGAGCTTCTAAGATATGGGTTTGAATATCGGTTTGAATATGGGCACAATGAAGCATAACATGGTCCTTTCGACTCAAAGCATCAGCTACAACATTCGCTTTGCCGGGATGGTAACGAATCTCGCAGTTGTAGTCGCTAAGGAGTTCGACCCAACGTCGTTGCCTCATATTGAGTTCTTTTTGGTTGAAAATATGTTGAAGACTTTTGTGGTCGGTGAACACCACACATTTCGTGCCATATAGGTAATGTCTCCAAATCTTTAACGCGAATACGACCGCACCCAACTCGAGATCGTGCGTCGTATAATTCTTCTCATGAACTTTGAGTTGCCTTGATGCATTAGCGATTACTTTTCCTCGTTGCATGAGAACACAACCAAGACCTTGGTTAGAAGCATCACAATAGACAACTAAATCATCGATTCCATCGGGGAGAGTCAATATAGGAGCATTGCACAATTTTTGCTTCAGAGTTTGGAAAGCTTCTTCTTGTTTCGGTCCCCATTCATAAGTCTTACCCTTGTGGGTCAAAGTGGTAAGAGGGACAGCAATCTTTGAGAAGTTTGAGATGAAACGACGATAATAACCCGCAAGACCAAGAAATTGACGAACTTCGGTAGGAGTCTTCGGGGCATTCCAATTCTTAACCGTTTCAATCTTAGCAGGATCAACATGAATACCCTTGTCGTTGACGATGTGACCAAGAAATTGAACTTCTTTTAGCCAAAATTCGCATTTGGAGAATTTGGCATATAGTTGTTCTTTTCTCAAGAGATCCAAAACCTGTCTAAGATGTTCTTCATGGTCGGCTTTAGTATTGGAATAGATTAAGATATCGTCGATGAAAACGATCACGAATTTATCAAGGTACGGTTTGCACACACGATTCATGAGGTCCATGAAAATTGCGGGTGCATTGGTTAACCCGAAAGGCATAACCATGAACTCGTAATGACCATACCTTGTTCGAAAAGCAGTCTTGGGAATGTCATCTTCTTGAACACGGAGCTGATGATAACCGGATCGAAGATCAATCTTCGAGAAGCAAGTAGAACCTTGAAGTTGATCAAAGAGATCTTCGATTCTAGGCAAAGGATAACGGTTCTTGATAGTAAGTTTATTGAGTTCGCGGTAGTCAATACACATGCGAAATGATCCATCTTTCTTCTTAACAAATAAGACGGGTTCACCCCACGGTGAATGACTTGGGCGAATGAAACCTTTGTGGGAGAGCTCTTGAAGTTGACTTGCAAGCTCTTGCATTTCGGAAGGTGCAAGACGATAAGGAGCTCTAGCAACGGGGTTAGCTCCAGGTATAAGATCAATACGGAACTCTACTTGACGAACAGGAGGAAGACCGGATAAATCCTTAGGAAAAACTTCGGGGAAATCCCGAATGATCAGAATGTCTTGGATACTCTTCTCCTTGACATCCTTTTGAACAATGTGAGCTAAGAAAGCAATGTACTTCTTTCGTAAGTACTTTTGAGCGGTAGTACACGACATCAACTTAAGTCCCTTGCAAGGCTTTTCACCAAAAACCCTTAAGGTTTCTCCCGATGGTAGTGGAATTCGGATACACTTTTCAAAGCAAATGACTTCGGCATGATGATTTGATAGCCAATCCATACCTATGATAATATCAAAGCTTCCTAGTGGCATTGGAACAAGGTTGATTGAGAATGAATGGTCATTTAGTTCTAAGGAGCAATCATAAATAATGGAGTCAATTGTAAGGGAGTCACCATTCGCTATTTCAACGGTGAAGGTTTTCTCTAATTGGAATCGTGTCTTTGCAAGTAAAGGCTCAAAATTAAGTGACACAAAACTTTTATCGACACCGGTATCGAACAAAATGGAGGCATATTGACTATTAACAAGGAACGTACCATTAACCACGTCGTTGTTGGCTTGAGCTTCGTTGGCGTTTATGTTGAACGCACGCCCACGAGCTCCACCTTGTCTAGCATTTGCAAGTCCTGGACATTGATCACGAAAATGGTTCGGGTCACCACACTCATAGCAAGCACGCCCATTAGCAATGGTGGGAGCACCTTGATTAGTCACTTGAGGTACGGTTTGGTTTGGAGGGTTGACTTAGCCCGCAAGAGCTTTGGCCCTACAAACATTGATAGTATGACCATATCTCCCACAATGAGTACAAAGGCGACATGGGATAGTTTGAGGATGATGATAATTACAGGTGGCACAAAGAGGGTAGATCCCAACATATGGCTTTTTACCCGGCGCTTGAACCATAGGTGCAGCTTGGTTGACGGGAACAGCAGGAGTAACCACAACAAAATTTCTAACCTTCCTCTTTCTATTATTGCGAGAGGGCTCGGTTGTGGCTTCTTTGTTGTGAGTAGGAGGGGTTACGGTTTCAAAAACTTTCTTAGAACCCTTTTTGGTAAGAGTTCCAGCTTTCACATGATTATCAGTTAAGGTAGCGGATAGACGAATAGCATCCTCCAGAGTAGCAGGATTTCTACCTAAGACAGTATCTTGGATTTGTCTTGGTAGCCCACCAATATACTTTTCGATACAACGGGACAAAGGAGTGACCATGTGGGGCACGAGAAGACTCAACTCATGGAACCGAGTTGTATATGCTAAGCTTTCCCCACTATCTTGGGCAAGATCCCAAAATTCAGCTTCTAACTTTTTCACTTCATTTCGAGGGCAGAACTCCTCGGTCATAAGCCTTTTGACCTCATCCCAAGGTAAGGCCATAGCTATGTCAACACCCCTATTTCTTTTCTCCCCATTCCACCACGTGAGTGATCGCTTTTGAAGAACACTTGTAGCATGACGAACACGAAGGTTGTCGGGGCAGTCACTATTGAGAAAGGTGTTCTCGATGCTTTCGAACCATTGAAGGAGTCCAGTAGCTCCTTCGGTACCATAGAACTTTAGGGGATTGCGCGAGTTGAAGTGCTTGAAGGTGCATTGAGATGGATTGTTACCACCATTTCCACCATTATTACCACTATTGCTTCCATTTCCACCATTGTTGCCATTGGTGGCACCATTGGCTTAGGTGAGTTGTGTCACCAATTGGGTAAGAATAGCAGCAATGTCGGTGTTGGTGTTGGTTGCGGGAGCACGACGAGGAGGCATTCTACAGATTTTTCACAAGACAAGAAAGATTGTAAAAACTTATGAGATTTGATAGGATTTAATAGAAAGAGATAACAAAAATAAAAATAGATATTCTTAGTTTGGATTGTACTCAAAAGTGACAAAATCACTTGAATACCATGACACATTAAGGTTAATTAAACTTATATAATTTTCAAGAAGACATGCTTTAGCCTATAAGTAAACACTCATCTCGGGAATTCCCAGGAAAGCATACGGGTCCCTCGGTTGATTTGGATTTATGCGAAATGATTTCCTAGACAGAAAACCCAAAATACAGGTGCCACTCTTCCAGATTGCACGTGTCCTCAAATAATTTAACAAGTTTAAAAACCTTAACGAAGAAATAAAAATTTTTAGAGATTTTTGCTTCAAGAATTTTTTCACATGCTAAGAAAAGATAAAGATAGAAAGAAGATAGAAATATTATGTGGTTTTAGAATATAGGAACGGATATTATTTATTTAATTATTAAGAATATCCTAATAAGTCATGGATTTAAAACACATAAGTCATCAAAATGAAATAATAAGTAATCATACTAAGCATGTAACATATAACATGTAGCACATAGCACATAATCATGAAGCATAGCATAAGTGGTTGTCCTAAAGTTATAGTCTAGGTTAAGGTGTCTAATAACCTAATTCCCTATAACCAATGCTCTGATACCAATCTGTCACACCCCGACCGATGGCGGAATCATCGGGGCGGGACATGTAGACTGTTCATAGCACATGGTTGACTAAATTGAAATATATTAAAGTCAAATTTCCATTACAAATAATCCAAGTACAAACCAAATTCAAACAAAGAAACATAAACAACTCATAAAATTCTTGATTTAAATTGCTAAGTCCAAATCTTATATTGAGCACGTCTTGAATCATTCTCACATATTAGGGCCTGAAACATGAATAAAATAAAATCAACTAAAAAGTTGGTGAGTAAAACACAGTTGTATATAGATAGCATATAGTTGAAAAAAAATCCTTTACAAAACATGATAAATATAAGGCATTTATGGGGAGCAGCTATTGTGTAATCAAGTACAACCAAACCTTTGTAACTAGTATGCAAATTGTGTTGTCGGTATCAATCACCTCCACTTGGGTGGGTTTGTCAGACTCAATAGATCTATCATTGAAAACCGTCGGCTTGTATACTTAATGATTGCACATAAGTTTTCACAAAGATTAGCACAACTAGCACTCGGGTACAAAGCTCAAATTTTGCACACATGTATGTAAATAGGATTTTGCAGTTGTGTTGTTTGTGTAAATGTAAATGTGTAATGTGTATAAAGTTCATGTTCCACCCCAAAAGTGTAAAAGAGTAAAAAGGGGTTGTGAATACTCACTTGGTATGGAAGTGTAGATAACAGAGAGTATAGATAAAATAAGAATCCTTGATACGCACGAGTTAACCTAGATAATAATGTATATCGAATCAAATATGTGCACAAAGTTTAAGTCTAAAAATGAAGGTTGAATTTGTGTATAAAACTATTGATTTGTATTTAAAAGTATTGAATAACATATATAAAATTTTGAAGTAAATATTTTTGTAACATTTTGATTAAGGTTGGGAATTGAATAGTAAGATAGAATATTTATAAAATCATTGATTATGAAAATAAAGTACGTGTTAAATGTAATTTAATAAATAAATAAATGTTTTTATTTAAAATGAAGAATAAATAAATAATCTTTATTTATTTATTTATAAAGTATGTAACTTACAAATAAAATGTTTTAAATGACAAGTTTAATAACAAATTTAATTTTATAAACTTTTAATTAAATGATTTTCCATTTATTCCAAGATTAATTATTTGATCTTTTCAAAACTCTTTTTATAAAACTAACTATTTTTATTAAAAAACTTAATCTGGAATATTTAAAGATTAAAATAAAACAACAATAATTCTGATCGAAGATTCTGACCTAGACACGACCGTGCCTGGGAAGGACACGACAGCGCTCGAACCACGGGCGCGACCGCGCTAGTCGGGACGCGACCGGGTTTGATCAAACAGAGGCCAACTTGGACAATTCACGAGGCACGACCGTGCCTTAGCTCGGCACGGTCGTGTCTATGATTCTTAGACACAACAGAGATTAGCCCAGAGGGCATGACTAGGTCTGGACAGGAGGACACGACCGCGCTACATGAGGCACGGCCGCGCTGGATGATTAGCGCGACCGTGTCTCTTCCGAATCAGACACGAATTGGTTAAATCTTGTATTTTAAATGGTGGAATTGATAGGGATTCTGATTATTGAATTAGTACGAGTCTTTTCATATAATTTAATTGTATGTAAATCGTGTTCAATTATGAATTCGATTAAGTCATTTTTATTAAAAAGAGAAATCCGGTTCAGGATGATTTCTATGATGGAGGACCCAATTAACAGAGGGCTTTTTTTATGAGGACTAAATCTACTGAGAAAAAGGTGATAATTACCTTGGAGAGTATCGAATTGATAGAAAGTGGTAGAAGAAAGTTCCGGCGACGGCGATAACGGCTTCCGACGACTTCTACTGCGATTCCGTCTGCTTCAACGGCTTCGGTCGTTCCAGAGAGGGTTGAATATCGTATGGTGATGGATTGCTCGAGAGTATTCGGATCGATTTTGAGGATTCGAGGCTTGGGAGGAACTTGACGGTTTCTTGAGAGGAAAACGTAATTGGATTGATAAAACTCGTAATGGACTGAGATATTTTTCTTTGTCAAAGAAAATAAAACGTAATCGGTTTTGAATTTCAAACGATCGAGCGTTTTGAAACTGCATTTACCTTTCGACTGTTACGCAGGCGCGACCGTGCTTAGGCACCGGGCGCGATCGTTCCAGGACCAGTCGCGCGATCGTGCCGAGGCACTTGGCGCGACCGTGCCAGGACGAAGCACGACCGTGCTGGTTAGGGTTTCTTGATAATTTTTCAACTTTAGTCCTTGACTTTTCAGATTTGATAAGTTTGAATTAAATAGTTTCTTGCATAGTGTTTAAATGTATATAATTGCGTAAAACTTGCGAATTTGTATCGAATCATTGCATTTAGTTAATGGCGGGAAATAGAACAAGACAGTGCACGAGTATTGAGTTCAAAATGCATTACATTGAATTGAAAATATGAATACTAAAATCAGAAATGTTATAATGTATGATGAGGACTTTCTATGATAGTGTGTCACGCTTAGCCTCAACAGTAATAACATATGAATTAAAATAATCTAAAATAGTTGTGTTATGTTTTCTCCCCCAACGGGAAAAACATGTAACATAATGCTTGTCTGCGTACCTGTTTCTCCCCCACGGGGAAAACAAATAGAAGTATGATAGTTTGTGTATATGTTTGTTTCTCCTCAACAGGAAAACAAGTAAGATATGTTTGTGTGTTAGCATGTTTCTCCCCCAATAGTAAAACAAGTAAAAAGGGGCCGTGAAACTCACCTGAACAGCGTAGGTAGTAATCACACAAGTACGAGATTAAGATCTCAAGCGGTAGCCTGTTACGGCTCACAAATGTCCTAGTATTACAACATAACAGTTAGGGACTCAATGGGAATATGTGACAACGACACGAAAATGAGGAACGTTCTGAAAGAAACGTTCTAATGATTAAGGAATAGACAAGCGTGTCCACGGAACAAAGATTCTTTATATGCCTATTAAGATGGATACGTTTCGAGACGAATGAAAAAATAATATAATAATTATATTCGAGCGATTTCGTCATTTCATAATGGCCTACGAAAATAATATAATACATATTTTATTTTTAGATCTATAAAGTATTACAATAATTAATTATGCGATAAAATAATAAATTTGTTATTTTATTCGAAGATAACAACGAGTGTAAAATATTATAAATAACTACATTATTTATTATTTTAAAACGTTACACGAAATTTTATAATCGAATAATATTATAATATATTATTTTTAATCGTGATACGGTTATAATATATATGTAAATGCAATTTAATTAAAAATACAAGGTACGAGGCTAAACCCCAGCCGATGGGGTATTTTCTAGTTTAAAACATTTTAATATACTCACATAATAATATAACATTTTATTTTAAAATACAATAAAGGCTAGAAAACCATTAAAAATCAACACGGGGGTGAGGAGACTCGAACCCGGGTCTCCTCCCCACCAGCACACAACCTTAACCAACTCCGCCCGCTAGGGTATCGCGATTCACCTGCTTCCGAATTGGTTTTAATGATTCCAAACCCTCCTCCCCTCTATTCTTATTCGCGACCCAAAGCAACCCACTCCAAATTCCAACGATTTCGATCATGATTGATCCAAACCAGAGAGGGGTTTTGTTAACCGCATTATTTCGAGCCTGTGGGTTCAATTATTTGCAAAATCGTTAGGTTTAGGTTAGCTAATATCCTGTTCGTTCATTAGAAACCCTAGGTTATGAACATAGGATCGAATATGTCAAATTTGATATTAAAGTTGGTTGGGATCATGGGGCTTTCAACAAGCAAGGCATTGCGAGTTTAATCCTATGATTTAATTTGATTAAGGTGGTGTTTGGATTAGGGTTCGATCGAACCGAAAACATAAGAACCCTAGGTATAGGTTTGTGTTTAAGTTAGTGTTATGAATCCAAATTAGATTAGGGCTTTCATTGAGTATGGGATTACGAAACTAACCATATGATTTAATTGGATTTAAACTGAATCTAAGATCAAAACCCCCAAACTGGTTTTGAACGAACCCTAGGTTCTAGATTTTGATCGATTTGATGTTGTAAGTTTGAATTAGCATAGGGCTTTTACATATTAGAGTATTGCGAATCTTTTGATATAGATTAATTTCATTTAGGTTGAGTATAGGGTAGTGCACGATCAAATTGGTTTCGTATGAACCCTAGAATTGGGTTCATCTTTGATTCGATGTTATTAGCCTCTAAAAGGTTAGGGCTTTCAATGTACAGGTAAAAACGAAGCTAAGGATGTAAACGTTTACCAAATTGGTGTTCGAATTGACCGAGATCAGCTAGAACCGATGCCGAGGATGGCATCTTTGATTCCCGATGACTTCGGCTGGGATTTCGATGAAGTTGATGCTTACAGAAGTTTCACAAAGTCTCGATTATCGAGTGCAGATGATCAAGTCGTGAATTGGTACACGAATTCGACGAATTCGATAGTATATGCTCATGAAGTCGACGGGTACGGGTTTAATTCCCATTATTGAGTTTTAATTAGATAATGATAGTGTTTTATTCGGTAGTTAAGCGCCGTTAATGTCATAATTCCTGTGAATTCAGTTACAATTTCACATAGAAACGATCGCGGGGCTTGATTTTGAGCAAAGTCACACGGTTTGACTTTCAAAAGTCAAACACAATCAAGAATGGGTTAAAATCAGGTTTAGTCCCTGTGGTTTTATGTTTTTAAGTTTAGAACTTGGCAGGAATAGTCCCTAAAGTTTGAATTGGGTTAACTAGGTTGCGGACTTGTTAGTTTGACTAACAAAAAGTCAATAGAATGGGTTTTGACTAATTTTACTACAAGTCCTTGTAGTTTTAAGTTTAGATAATGACGTAATTAGTCCCTAAGATTTGAGTTAAGTTAACTAGGTTAACTTTAACTGGATTTGGTTAACGGGGTTAACCTGAAAACTTCGGATTGTCACAAAGTGCAATTCTTGCGCACTTAACAAGTACGTAAGAAGATATTCCTGCGTACTTGTTAAGTACGCAAGAAGTTTTCCCTGCGTACTTGCTAAGTACGCAGGACCAACACTTGTGAAATTTTTCTAAGTCTGAAACTCAGTTCAGTGAGTAACTGCTATACTTAGTCATGTGTATTCAATTCCAATGAATCTTCTAGTTCTTATTATGTTTTCTGTGTGTTTTTGCAGTGATGGCTCGTGCTTTTACCAGTGAGTTCAACCTCCTAGCATATACAGAACCGGAATGGAAGGGTGTTGCACTACAATACTGAGAGATAGTTGACTTCTTGAACCGTTCAAGGATCAGCTATGCTATATCAGCAAACCCAATAGTATCAAGACGGTACCTGGAGCAGTTCTAGGAGACAGCGGAGCATGACTGCACGGTAACCCCTAATGTTATACGGGATACTGTGGCGGGTTATGATATTGCTCTTTCTGAGGACACCATTCGACGGGTCTTACAGTTTCGAGATCTTGCCACCGACCCAACTGCCTATCCTGATTACTTTGTGGATGGATGTTGGAGGCAGTATATGGGATACGTCGGTGTACGGGATTACTCGTCATACAAGAAGATGTGGGTGCTAGATCAGTGGAGGTACTTTTCCCACGTGATGATCATGTGCATCTCTTCCAGGAAAGCGGGGAAGGATGCTATGGGACATTATCTTGCAGCAGCCATGGTTGGCTTGTCTCTCAACAGGGGTTATAACTTCTCAAGATACATCTTTAAAGCCTTAAATGATCAGATCAATATAGCTGAGAAGTTTAGATTCCTGTTATACCCAATATCTGTGCAACTACTAATCAATGATGCATTGTTAAATCTGCCTGCTATTGGGGAAAGACTGCAAGTAAAGAGGGTGGACAAGAGGGTGTTTGCACAATTCCTAAAGCCAGGCAGTGTAGAACCTACCCCTGAGCACACCGCACTCTTTGGCCACCTGATAAATGACGCGTATGTGGCACCAGATGATTGGAGATGGTTTAGTCATGACTCTGATGAGATGGTTTAGTCATGACTCTGAGCCTGAACTCAGTGAACATTCTGATGAGCAACAAGAAGAAGAGGACGTTGAAAGTGTGGATAAGTCGTCTGAAGGAGGAGACAAAAAAGCAGTTAATGATGGTGTTGAAGGATCCGACTCCGAAGATACAGAGTCTGATTCATCTGATATTGATGATGCACCATCACAGGCACACCCGAGAAGATTGAAAAAGGTAACCCTTCCTGAGTCATCTTCAAAGAGAAAGCGATAATCGACGAGCAGTGAATACGAGCCAGATTCTGACTCTGACGCTGCTATACAAAGACAAAGACGTGAAAAGTATCAACAAAAAACGGGGGGATAGGCAGCAACAAGCTATTCCTCGTGAGGTGGAGGATCGTGCTCAGAGGCAAGTACAAGTATCGGCTATGAGTACTGATTCAGCTTTTACCCCACCTTCACAACAGCTGTACCGGCTACAGCAGAGAATGCCACAAGTAACACGTGATGTGTCGGTCACTTCTATCACAGAGGAGGTTCCTGTGATAGTGACCCTCCCTATACAATCTGTCCATGTGGTGCTGACAACTCCGATTCTTACAGAGTCAGTCACCATCACTCCTACAACCATCATCCCATCCATAATCCCTACTACCACCACTGAACCTGTCAGTCAACCCTACAACTATGGAGACTTTACTCAGGGGTTTGACTTTGATACGATCTTCTCATCCCCACTTCATAATGCTGAAGCGTCTACATCCAGGAATCCTGATCCAAATGATGTAAGGATAGATACCTTGGAAGCCCAAGTTGCTGCTCTACTGGAAATTGTTCAGAAATCAAGGGAGGAATCTGAGGCTCAACAGGCTCAGATAAATTCGTTGGTGGACGAGGTTACTATTTTGAGAAGTCTGAGGGCTGGGATGCAAGAGAGACTAGCAAATGTAATGGCCTAGAATGAATTACTGATCAAAACAAACAATATGATTCTGGGACACACGTCATCTCTGGAGCTTCGGTTTGACATGCAGCGGAAAGAACATGACATGATGGTCAAGTTAGTAACTGACCTGACCAAGAAGCTTGCTGCTCAGGGGGAGAAAGAGAAATAGAAAGAAAAAGAGAAGGAGAAGGCATCAAAACCTACCGGTGATGAGGCTTGTCATCCGGTTGACTTAACGAAGGATGATGACAAAGAAAAGGATCCTCAAGTCGGTCCTAGTGGAAGTGAGCATCAAGCTTTGGCGATAGTGCCCATTTCTGCGATTCCAATGGCTGTGGGGGAGTCGACTCATCAGGAAGGTGGTGATACTTCCGGTGGTGATAATGGAAAGTCAGTAGCTGATGTTCTGAAAGATATATCTGACGATGTGATCTTATTCTTAGATCCTGACTATTCCAAAGAAGCACAGATCGAGGCTCTCTACAATCTTGAAGAAGGAGAGATCGACTCTGGTGATGATTGGGATGAAGATGATGATGATGTAGTTATAGAAGTTTCCAAGGGCGACGGGGAAGGAGAGTATGAGTTTGAAGATGGAGAGATCTTCGAAGTTCCATCCTTTGAATCTCAGCTCGACACAGGTTCAGTCGAGATTGCTAGTAATGTTGAAGCATCGACTGAAGCCTCCCATGCCGACCCTACATCTGTTGATCCAGAGGCATAGAAAAACAAAGATATGCCTGCTAGTTCATCAAAGGATCTTGCTCCGGTCTGGCAAAAGACTTCTATCATAGACAAACATGGAGCAACAGGAATGATCTTAGCTGTAAGGTTCGAGGAGGATAAGCAGTTGTTTGCAATCAAGCGAGCTCGGGGGTTCAATGCTTGAAACCAACCAGCGAAGCTTTCAACTCCTTACCTAGATACGACCTCGTGAACCTAGAAAACTAAGAGCTTCTGGGTCACTCAAATCACGCAGTATCGATGGGTTTGTGGCATGTTCTACATTGTGAAGTAAGATCTGGGAAATTCGAGATGTTTACGCCTCAAGTGCCCAAGCGAGTCAAGGACAAGAACGCTAGACATCCTGTGACTAAGAAATGCTTAAAGAAACTTGTATACAAGCCAGTGGTGTGTGAAACCAAGATTCCCCTAAGCAAGTTATCTTAGGATATCCTCGGTAACATATGGTACTAGTACGTAGATCCTAAAACGGGCGAGGCAGTGGTGATAGGAAAGGTGTGGTTAGATAGTGGAAGCTTAGTGCCAAGGGAACTGATCAGAGTATTTGATGAAGTCTACTTCATAAACTTCTCTTTGAAAGATCTGGAGGCACTGGCTGACAGGTACTGCATGCATACGGACGAATGGACAAAGTTCCTTGCTTCTAAATACGACAAGGTGATCAAGTTTTGCCTTGACAACAAGAAGAAGATGGAAGCTAAAGATGCAGAGCTGTGAAGACCGAAGACGATCCAGAGCTGTTGTCAAGGGGGAGTTTGTTGAAACACTTTTGTGTGACAAACACTCTGGATAGAGTCTTAGTTTATGTACTTTCGTTGTATTTGTCTTTGTTTGTAAGCATCTGTATGTATTAGTTATCGAGTTGTATATACTAATGCATGTTGATAGTTGCTTAATTCTCTAAGTGTTTTGCGCACTTAGTATGTGCGCAGGAATTAGTTCCTGCGTACTTAGCAAGTACGCAAGAATACTCTGCGTACTTGCTAAGTACGCATGAGCAATTTTCCATGCGCACTTGCTAAGTGCGCAGAGATCAGGTCTTGTATAAATAGGATAGGTTGACAGAAGTTAAGTACGCAGACTATTGTGCACTCAGTATTTTCTCTCTGTAATCTTCACGTGTTTATAATAGATGAAAGTTTAAAGTAATTCTCTTGTCGGTTTACTTTGTGTTGTTTGATTCTCCACCTAGTCACGGGTATTCCGCACCCGGTCCGACTAGCTAACGCACTTGCATGTGACGATCCGTGACACCCGAGGGACCTACAAATATTTTGGACTCCAAAGATGAAATGTATCCCTCGAAATGCGAACGATGGGAAAATTGATGATCAAAACTTGTTTAGGATGTAGTCAAATGTGTTCAAGATACGTTACTAGTTAAGAGATTTAACAAACATTGGTTAGGGTCACAATAACATAAAACTTCACGTGATACGAATGACGTTACTAACGACAATATGACACGAACACTTATATATAGGAAGTACCAGCGGCGTATCCACCATGCCCTTATCATATCGTATTAGTTCCGTTATTATATATCACGATAGGTTTTATGTTATAACACACGACATAGTTTACTACGTTTTCCATGTGCTGATTTTTATAATTACGTGTGCACCCGTAATTACACGAATCATCGTATGGTCCGTATAGATCATTTCGTTGTGTGCGGATCAAGAGGGGGGCACTAAATTCACTTAGTTCATGTCTATTGTTTTCACGTATAAGTTGCTAATAAATAACTATGTCCCTAGATAGTAAGGCCAATTAGCATCTAAGGAGTAATGAGGTGGCATAACTTAGAGTTCCATAGTTTACTCATGTTTGAACAAGAATACGTCAAGCCCCGAGTTGCTTCAAAATGTTATAGCTTTCAACTTTAGTGAATAGAGTGTATGGTCATGCTTTGCGTATAATGTGATCAGTCAATTGCAAATATTGTAAACAATTTAGTTCCACGTATAACGTAAACACTCAAGTTTCATGTATGATCTAGTGTTATGCACATTGTAGGCAAATAGGTTTCATGTATAATGTTAATAGTTTAGCACCATGTATATAGTAAAAAAATGGGTTCAATATATAAGGTGAACAATCTAGTATTTATGTATTCTGTAAACAAACAAGTTTTCATGTATAATGTAAGCAATTGAGTATCATGTGTATCGTGAACAACTGAGTTTCATGTAGCATGTAATCAATCTTATATCATATATATTGTGAATAAACTAAGTTTCATGTATCATGTGATCAGTCTTATATCATGTATACTGTGAATCAACTAAGTTTCATGTATCATGTGATCAATCTTATATCATGTATATTGCAAACAACATGTTTTATGTGCTCAATCTGGTATTGTGTATATTGCAAACAACTAAGTATTATGTGACAAATCAAGTATTATGTATCTTGTGAATGTTCATATGTAAGTTTTTGAATCTCATGAGTGACATATACTAACGAATTTTGTAGTTGATCGAGTGTTGCGGACAAGCGTGTTGTTTTGGTGTTTATGTATAATGTGGGTAGTTGGGTTTTAGCTTTTTAGATCTCGTTGAGGTTTATAGGGAGGGTTAATGTCTACGCGAAAAGATCAATCTCTTTGAAGTGGCAAGTGCACTCATATATTACCGAAGGTGTAAGATAACGAGGAGGTTCTGAAAATATTATGAGTAATGTGTTTACGAATAACTGATTTTGTTTGTAAATAAATAAGTAATTGTAATTTATCCTTGTTTGTAGATAAATAAGATGGTGAAACCAATGAGTCGAATAATCTAAATAAATGGATAATTCATAGGAAAACCTTTTTATTAGATTTTAATTATCATAAAGGGAGTGTTTCAAAGGAAAAAAAATAACAGTTAGATTATTTAGTAATTAAGCCAAGATTTAACAAAACAAAAGTCATAATTTATTTAAACAATGTTTTATAAAGCGAGTCGTATTTATTTATTTTTATTTTTTTTACAAAGTAAGAAGGTTTGTTAAAAATTTATATTCTAAATAATATTTATAAACTAAGGGCTTGATAAATGCTTTGTTTGAGCAAAATAATGATGTTGTTTAAATAAATGAAATGGTTAGTTTGCAAGGGAGACTTAGGTACGCATACTAATTTGCAATGAATGAGAAGGTGATGTTTGGGAGATCTTGATGAAAATATGATGGTAATATTGAATCAACGAGTAATGGCGTAAAAGTTGTAAATTAAAACTTAGCCTTAAATGCTAAATTTTCAAAAGCTTAATCCAAACATAAGGTAGGGGTTTCAAACGAAAATTTAAAGACAAAAGCAGAACAATCCAGCTAGCGTCTCAGATAGCTCTCAACGAGGAAACAGATGAGCACCAAGACGAACATTGCTATGGTCACTCGGATAGCAAAACGGTCCTCAGCTCTTGATGCTTCCGTGCGTGCAACAAGTATCTCCCTATCTTCTTCCAGGCTTGAAATTTTCTCCTCTTGGCACCACACTTGATTCCCTAGGCTGTCAATTCTTTGACCTAGCAGGTCGTGTCTTATCTCGTGCTCCATCCCTTGTCTCACAAACTCTGAGGTTCTCACGTATTGGTGGATGGCATCAAATGGGACTCCCATAGCACTAGTGGGTGCCATGGTTTGCCTTGCCCTTGGGTCAGGGTGATATGAATCGGGTGCTAGGTAGTGGTCTCTCATATGGGGTGGCAACTGGTTGTGTAGATGGGGTGGCTGATACGGGTTTCTTGATGGAGGTGATCTAGATGTTCATAGTCTCGGACCAGTGTTCCTAATCCAGTCTGCTCTTATGTCAAACCTTGCTCTAGCGGCTGGGGGTGTTAGTGATCGATAGTCTGGTGATCCCATGTTCTCTTCCTGTTCAGACTCTTTTTTGGGATAGTATACCGGGGAGGGGGGGAGAGTAGGAGTCCATGTCTAGAAGAAAAAAGAAGGGAAAAGATTGTAAGTGGTATAGAAATACTAAGTGTTAAATATAGGAGTTTTCATGAATTCAGAGTTTGACTAGTCACGACACCGAGTCTTCACAATAGTATTTTAGGAGTAACACTTGACCTATAAGTAGTGTATCTATGAAGAAAATTCCAAGGAAAGAGGGGTGGGTCACAAGGGACACACTTAAGTACCCGGTCCTTCCTTAGCCAGAATCTCTCATGGGTCTACACACACTCTTCCAGTCATTAGGTACTAATAACACTATCATTTATGTAGAAGCATGTTTTGTAACTATAGCTTAAATTTTATATATCGGTGTACGTGGCTAGTACATAGGAGGGTGTTCCTAAGTACTTAGCCGCACACCAGTTTGGTCCTTCGTACTTAGTAAGTACGCAAGGCTTTTGCCTTGCGTACTTGTCAAGTACGCATGACCAAACCATGCGTACTTAGTAAGTACGCACGGCTTTTGCCTTGCGTACTTGTCAAGTACGCAGGTAGTGTTCCTTCCCCTATAAATAGAAGACTTGTCTTCATTTGTAGGTGGAACTCTGGAACAAGTTGAGAGATGTCCGGGTCGGGAAGAGCTCTCCCGACCCCCGGACCGTGAGCTTAGATAAGAGATGTGTGCTCCTTCGGTATGTAGTCTGTAAAACGGGATGACTTCTTTGTTATGGATTACGTTTCGTTTCATTATCTGTTGTCTTTGTTCTAGTTTTCTCTGTCTCGTTTCTTTGTTCCCACACAAATCACAGAACAGATCCGTGTAAATCCACTGTGCGACGAGGCTTCCGGGACCTACAAGTGGTATCAGAGCCTCGGTGTTCGTTGATTTGTGTTCCAGTTTCGTGCTTTAGGGTTTTGGAGTAGATCTGAGTTTTTACTTTTTGACCAAAAATCCTTAAATCCGAGTTTGTTATCACTTCATTTGGTGTTTGGAAGGCTAAGGGATTGTTAGAAGATGATTTCTAAGCTTTTAGAAGCATCAATTTATCAGATCCGTCACTTTTCGAGCATTCTCCTCAAGATCCGTCAAAAACGCTGTTACTTTTTGATAAGTACGCAAATTCAGCTTTTCTGCGTACTTACTAAGTACGCATGGGTTTTGTAAGAGAAGTTGTCCTGCGTACTTGTTAAGTACGCATGAGTATTTGACTCTACGTACTTAGCATGTACGCATGGGCTTTTTGCGAACTTATCAAACACACATGAGCACTTGGCTTTGCGTATTTACTAAATACGCATGAGCACCCTTTATGTGTGTATTTGCTAAGTACGCAAGGACTAGCCTCTCGGATTAAAAAAAATAAAAAAAATTAAAAAAAATAAAAATTTAGTGGATCATTTGTATGTGTGTTTCGGCCCATTCTTGAGAAGATAGTAATTTTGGTTTTTTCGGACCAGAATTTGTATATGATGTGGCTTGGCGAAACACGGATGAGATTTTTGTTGGATGATACCACTTGTCATACATTGTTTAAAGTTCCATACCTGAAAATGTAGGCTACGAGTATCCGGGATACTTATTTAATAGGGTATGAATGCTGAACTAATGGAAGCAATTGGGTCGTCATCGGCTAAAGGTCTCGTTCTATTTGTGAAGATGTGGCTGCTTTGGGTCTTTTGGAAAGAGAATCATCTTGTTTAGGTATTCAAACCTGAATATGTAGGCTACGAGTATCTGGGATACTTATTTAATAGGGGATGAATATTGGAACAACTTGAACCTAAGGATTAGCTGTTTTGGATCTTCGTAAAGAAATAAAAGAATAAAATCCTGGAGTTGGGTAGTTGTGCTTTTTGAGGATTTGAGTGACGTGATAATGAAGCTGGTCATAGTTTACATAGAAATGAGGGGGATAAAATCTAGTATTCATGAGACATTAAAGAGGTGGTGGAAAAGCCGTTGGTACTTCCTATATATATACCTCTTTGATGTAACATGGATCTCAACTATGATTTCTCGTGTAAACTATATTTTTCATGTTTGATTCTATCGTGTGTCTTCAAGATGAAGCTGGATATTCGTTGGATTATTAGTTGAAGATGGAACCTTTTTTCATTGGCCGATGGGATAGGAAACATACCCTTGTTTCTGGTCTAGTCAGATGGAGCTTAAACTGAAAGGGGATATTGGAAATGAACATCTTCGGGAATTTGGTTGACTCGTGAAGATACAGGATAGAGTTGGACACATATGGTTGAAGATTTAAGTTTATCTTACTGGAATTCCTATGGGAGATGATTAGTTTGATGCAGGTTATTGGAAACTCAAACTCTCTATCATATGCCAGCTGATTTGGAGTTGTCTTAGTCTACTATTGTTACCTGGTTAGGAAGATATTGTCAGAATCATAGTCCTAAGTCAGGGTGGAGGTTGCTACTGCTGAGAGGATGAACTACAATGAGTTGTGTTGGGTTAGTTGGTTCTTATTGAAGCACTTGGTTTGGTCTACAATGAAAGCTACAGTTATGAGGGAGTCGGGTTTGTCATCACTCGGCAACTGAAGACTGAAGTTTGAAGATTTGAAGATCTCAAGTGGAATGCCAGAAGATCAAGTCTCGCCAGAAGACACGTGATGTCATTAGTTTAGAGGGAGTCTGTTAGGACATTCTTTGTAAACTGATGTATATCAGTGTTAGAGAAAGATAGAATTTGATGCTATAGTTAAAAGGGAGTTTGTAGAAGCATGTTTTGTAACTATAGATTAAATTCTATATATCGGTGTACGTGGCTAGTACGTAGGAGGGTGTTCCTGAGTACTTAGCCCGTACACCAGTTTGGTCCTGCGTACTTAGTAAGTTGCCTTGCGTACTTGTCAAGTACGCATGACCAAACCATGCGTACTTAGTAAGTACGCAAGTCTTTTGCCTTGCGTACTTGTCAAGTATGCAGGTAGTGTTCCTTCCCCTATAAATAGAAGACTTGTCTTCATTTGTAGGTAGAACTCTGGAACAAGTTGAGAGATGTCCGGGTCGGGAAGAGCTCTCCCGACCCCCGGACCGTGAGCTTAGATGAGAGATGTGTGCTCCTTTGGTATGTAGTCTGTAATACGGGATGGCTTCTTTGTTATGGATTACTTTTCGTTTCATTATATGTTGTCTTTGTTCTTGTTTTCTCTGTCTCGTTTCTTTGTTCCCACACAAATCACAGAACAGATCCGTGTAAATCCGTTGCGCTACAAGGCTCCCGGGACCTACAGTTTAGGCTCATGGTGATGATGAGAAACATTATGGACTGGGCTTTGATGCCCAAAGGTGAGGTTTATTTACTTCAGCAGGTTTCCTCTTCTTAGAGGGTAAGTGGGCTCCTTGGTTTCTTCTTAATGGGCATTAGGCCCAATGGTTTAAGTTTTGTCCACAAAAGATGATGGTGACATAGTGTGTAAGGATGAGGGCGTATAAAGAGTTAGGTATGGATAAGTGGGTGGTAAAACTTAGGATAACACTTAATGGAATCAAATAGGTAGCATGTATATAGCAATGTTTATAAGCACATGAGTTATCAAGTAGTGTAGTACATAGACTATCATGTATTGTATCATGCGATGAAATACTTAGAATAATATGTAAGGTAATCACACAAAGTATTAAACATGTAGAATTTAGTAATGTGGCAAATACCATGTATCATAGAGCATGGAATAAGATGGGTGTCCTAAAGTTATAGTCTAGGTCATGAGTGTCTAATAACCTAATTTCCTATAATCAAGGCTCTGATACCAATCTGTCACACCCCAACCGACGGCGAAAACGTCGGGGCGGGACATGGGGACTGTTCATGAGCACATGGTTGACTATGTTGTAATAAATTAAATCATCACATTTAAATTCAAACCAAACAAACATCCAACAAAGTACATGAAATTCAATTACATAACAAATTCCTTTATTATCTAGGTCCACAACTTAAGTGTAGCAAACTTGATCAACTCAAACATTCGTACCTGAAACATGGTTAAAACAAAGTCAACTAAAAAGTTGGTAAGCATACATAGGTTTTGACTCTAAATAGTAGCATTGTGTTGTGTGAATACAATCCTTTCAATTCATGGTTAATAAGGCATATAAGGAGAGTTACTATTGTGAAACCATAAGACTCAAATTTGTACACATGAATGTAGGGTGGAATTGTATTGTGTAATTGTAAACATTATATAATTGAAACTCATGTTCCACCCCCAAAAAATGTAAATAATGTAAAAGGGGCTATGTAAAACTTGTAGGATCGTGAGAATACAAGATGGTTCTGTTCTTAGTTGAGGTTGGCGGAAACAAAATCAACTACACAATTTATAATCAAGTAAACACAAAGAATACTGATAAACACTGTTGTATTAAGCTTTTGTGAATGTCAAGATTACAAGTGAGAAACTCAATGAATAAGTATGACAAGCACTGCTAGCACTATCAAGACACACTCAAGACCACCTTACAATGAAGTGGCAACTCAGTATTTATAGTAACTTAGAATCAAGACAGACCCTTGATTCTAAGGATCAGATCGAACACAAGCCGTTGATCTTGTTTATTAATTTACATTACACGTAAAGGCTAATCTAGTTAACTTTACTGAAACGTTTTCTTTATTCATGATTGTTTGCATGCTTGGAGAAGTGTATTATTGTCCGTCATTGGTTGACCATAGCGGTTCCTTCTGCTTTGAGTCTGTCAGATGCTTTTGCAGAAAGGTGTCAGAGACGCTTGGCCTGGATAGTCAGCTGCAACGATTGGTCTTCAGTGAATAAGGCTATCAGCTGCAAAGAGTGAAGGTTGCTGCTGATAAGCCTATCAGCAGCAAACTTGGATGACCGCTGCTGATAAGCCTATCAGCAGCAACTTGTACAGAATGCTGCTGATAAGCCTATCAGCAGCAACAAGTGTTGAATGCTACTGATAAGCCTGTCAGCAGCATTTGTACTTAGAATAATTTGGTAGCAATCAGTCTTTGGTTCTACAAACTCCCCCTAGACTGATGCAACCAAAAATTCTTCTAATCACTTTGCTGCTGAAGTTTTTGCATGTGGCTGACTATCCTTTCAACCTCATAGCCTCTTGGATCCTTGCTGGGATTGTTCAGTGGAAGTTCAGACAGAGTCTTGATGTCTTTGTGTTGCATTTTGTAGATTGCTTTGCTTGAACATCTCATCTGCTGCTTCTTTACATCAGTCAGTGTGAACTCATCCAAATCAGCATTGTAGGACCAAGATACAAATGGAGAGTGGGACTTGAGTGGTTTGATATTCATGACGACATCTTTGCTAGGATTGAAGTAGTGTCTGATAGCTAGCATAAGATGTTTCCCACTCTCATTTGTAGGCTCATGAGCTTCACCCAGCTCTAAAATTCTTTGAAGATCGGAATCAGGTAGTTGCAGAACCTCATCAACAGACCTGTAAGTGGATCTTCTTCTCTCAGTTCTCCCCCTGAAGATCTCAAACACTTGATCTTGTGAATTGTGGAACCAGTTAACTATATTTCTTGAGTCTTTTGGTTTAGGAGTGGGTTTGGGTATCTTCAAGGGAGGCTGTTGATGAGTGGGAGCTGGGTGGGATGACTTGGACTTTTTGGGTAGAGGAGTGGAAGGTTTGGGGAGGAGAGTGGAAGGATGATGGACTGAGGAAGAGGTAGGTGAGGGAGAAGGCTTGGGTTTCTTTGTCTTTGGTTCTTCATCTTCTTTGATAAGTACCCTTTTCTTGGAGCCCTTCTTCCCTAGTCTTTCTTCCTCATCCTTTTTAACTTTAAAGTAGAGGGCTTGCAGGTTCATGAAATTCATAGGACCTAGCCTCTTTCCACTATCTCCTCTGGCTTTAAGGAAGTCAATCATGACCTTCCTTTCTTCATGGGTCCTTTTATTGAAGGCAATGGTCTTTTTGGACTGTTGTTTGGCTTTTTCTTCTTCTTCAGCCTTTTTCTTCTTTGCCAACTGACCTTGCTGACCCATGAAGGCTCTTTAGATCTCTTTGTTTGAAAGTTTTTCAAGGTAGTCTGCGTCCTCACCTTGAGAGATCAGAGCTTCAGTCCACTCCTCCCTTAATTCTTTTGCTAATTTAGAATCAGTGATTCTAAACTTAGCATCCTCCTTCTTCTTCTTTTCATTCTCTTTTTCTTCTTCCTTGGCAAACTGTTCCTGCAGCTGTCTAGCAAGTTGTTCATCTTCCTCAACTTGAGACCCTGCAAGGATTTTTACCTTCATTTCATCCAGCTGTTTGGCATACAGTTGGATTGTCTGTTGTCTGAGAAGAATGGCTGCCTTTCTATCTTCATGCCTTTATTTTTGAGCCATCTCTTCAGCCAATTCTTCTTCTTCTCTTTTCCTTCTTTTCTCTTCTTTCTCTTTCTTTCCCTTTTGCAACCTCTCTTAATCCTCTTTTGTCATGATGCCCTTCCCTTTATTAACATAAGATGCCTCTGCTCTGGCTTCACTGATCACAGAAACAGCTGATTGTTATGCTGTTGGGATCTCTGCCTCGGCTTCATTGGCAATTTGAGATGAGAATAGGGGAAAATCATCTTCTTCATCAGGTTGATACTCAGGACCTTCTATTTCTCTCAGTTTTTCTGTGATAGTTGATCTTGACTCATAAGCTGCAGTGCAGATGTTAACTCGAAGGGAAGCTGAGTCAGTGTCAGTGTCAGAGTTTGACACATATACTGCCTCAGTAATTCTTCCTACTTGTTCAAGTTTGGCTCTGACAGTATCTATCATTGCCTGGCTTTCACGTGAGTTGACATTGCAGATGTTTGTTCTGAGTAGATAGATCTTGAGGAGAAAGTCTGAGGGCAGATGAAGAATGTTTCTGGTGTTGATGATGAGAGAGGAGCCGTTGCTGAGCAGAAAAGTGTGGTCAAGAGACTTAGTGCTCACCCAACCTAGCACATCTAAGTCCTTGACCAGGAAGGCATAAAGGAACCTTCGAAGGCCCAGAACTTCTTCTTCAGTGAGAAGACTGCTCCTTGTTATTTCAAGATTGCTAGGAGTCAGTCTTCTTTCTGCGGCCGCCGAGGATTCCGGATAAGCTACCCGATGTGCTGCTTGTAGGAATCTTTGGAACCTGGGTAGATTATCCTCCATCAGGTCATGGAACCTGCCAATGGCAAGTTCAGCTGAGAGATCTGCTGAAGTGTTGATGCAGTCAGTTAGATGCAGTTCTAAGACTTGGAGGGCATTGAGAGAGTTCCAGTTCAGCTCTTCTACTCCGCTGAACTCCCATCCAATCCAAAACCTCTCAGCTAATCCATCATACCCCCAAGCTAGAATAGAGTCAAACTCTAGCTTGTTTGAAGATTTGAAGATTTGGGGGGTAGTGGATTGACCTATGATGGCTGCTGCTTGTGGAAGGATGCTGAATGATGCATTTGTTTGTTCTGTGTCTTCAGCATCATTCAGCATTTCATCGACAGCCCTGACGACCAACTGCCAGTCTTCAGATATATCTTCGTCTTCATTATCTGGGGCTGGCAGGTCATGAACTTGGACAAAAGCTGGCTTGTATTGTGAGCTTTGAAGTACAAACTGCTCTTGAATCCAGTCTTCAAGACTGTCTGTATCATCTTCCATAGACACCATCTCCCCCTTTTTGGTTGCATCAGCAGACAGGTAAGCATCAGTTTGGGTGCCTACTGATACAAGAGAGGGAGAGGCTAGAGTTGGGCATTGATGGGCTTCATGCATAGCGACTTGGTGTCTTAGTTTGGACATTTCAGCCTCTAGCATAGCCACCCTGGCCGTTAATTCCATGTTATGAAGTTTCAGTCTGTCCTCATCCACAGTTGTGGAATCCTTGGACCCAGATGGGGCCGTAGGCCTAGCCTCAGCATCCCCATCACCCGCGGTTTCTTGGCGCCTGGGATTCCTCTCAGTGAAGGGAGTTTCCAAGGAAACACCCTCACCATGAGTTGCCGTGGTTGAGGTCTTAAGGATGTTGTCACTGTCCTCCTGGTCAGTTGATGGACCAGCAGTAGTGACAGCCTCGTCCACATCCACTCTATCAATACTCCCAGAGTGGACCTTCAAGGGTGAGGAACTTGGGTTGGGAGTTTTGGAAGCAAGACCAATCAGTACCTCCTTGATAGTGGTAGTTGGAGAAGGTGCATCACTTTGGTCAGGTTCCTCTACACTTAAGTTCAAAGAAGAGAGGAATGGCTCGAAGGGCTGTTCTATGGATCCGGGAAGTGATCCTAATCCTAATAGAGAGACTTCCGAAGGAGTCTACCTAGCAATGTGGCTTTCCCTTATGATATTCTCACTAGAATGTTGTGATTCTGAGTGAGGGATTTTGGCTTGGGTTTGGGCCTTGGAGGCAAGAGAAGAAGGAGTTCTCTTGCCCCTCTTCCTTGTATACTTGGCTGCAACCGGGGCCCTGTGTTCCGGTTGAGCAATCAAACTGGGGGTGAGTAATGTATGTGCCTGTGCATCCTCAGTAGAATGCACATGGATGCGATCAAGGGAAACAGTAGGTTGAGTTTGTGGTAGTGAGGTGGAGGGTGTGGGATCAGTATCAGCTGGGTTTGCTGAACTGTCACCCTGGGCACTATGTGTGTTCAACATTGTAGATAACAATGGAACATCGGCCCCTGAGAACTTTGATGAAACTGTTCTCATGCTCTGAAAAATGTTGTTCTTATGTCCCAGAATTGAGTAGATACTTGCAGTTTTTGAAAGATCTTGGTGCTCAAAATTGAACACTTCCTGCAAGAATCTTGGGTACATGAAGAACTGTGATTTCACCCCTTCTTGAAGGTTGTATCTCAAACCTTCAAGAATGAGGTGGGAAAAATTGAAACCTGCTCCTGTTATCATACCGTGAACTGCCGACGCAAGTCCGGAGCTGAGTTGGTTCCAGCCACTCCTCTTTTGAGATATGCATTGGAGAAGAGTGTGGCAGAGATACTTCCATTTGGGACCCATGAGTGCCTTCTCTATCGTATACTCTGTTTGATTCCCAGTGTACCCTATGGATACAAAGGTCCTCATGTATACGTCTCTTGGGTAAGAGAGGGCGTCCCCTTCATCCTGAAGCTTGAGGTGTTGGCGGAGCTTTGCTTCAGTGATGATCATTTCCTTACCGTCTACTGTGCCTCTGATTTGAGGAGTGCCCTGTTCAGTAGAATACACGGCTGAGCTCCAAAAATCTTCCATGTGTGAAGTATATATGGTTGGGTTGACGGTTAGGGCATGGTAAATTTTGGACCGACAGAGAAAGTCGATCATACCGTCGAAACCTTCGGATTTCTTGCCCTTGATTAGGTATGCAGTTAGGTTGTGATATGGGGAGAACTTATCGTTGGGATTGTTTATGTCTGCGCCTGCCATTGTTATGGATTCGGAGGGAAGAGAGAAAGGTGTTTGAATGGAGGTTAATTGTGGAGGGCTTTGAATACTGTGGGGACGGGAGAGAAAGTGATGGGAGATAGGTTTGAAATAGAATGTGAAGAGATAGAGGGATGATTTGAGTTGGTGATATAACGGCAGACGAAGAAAGAGCAATCTTACTTGTACAATACAACCTGTTTCACTTTTCATTGTTACAGCTGTAAAACACTCGAGCAGTCATGGTGAAGACTGACGATATTTACTTTTACAGCGAGTAAAAGTTAATTTGGACTTATGTTTACCCATCAGCAGCAAACTTGGTTGCTGCTGAAAGATAAGAGTATCCGCAGCAAAATTGGTTGCAGCTGATGGATAAACCTATCCGCTGCAAACTTGGTTGCTGCGGAAAGATAAGTCTGTCAGCAGCAGATTTTGCTGCTTAAAGGTTTAAAGATTTGCAACAAAGGAATTGCTGCTGAAAGCCTTAAAGCTATCCGCAGGAAACATGTACCTGCTGATAACTTAAAGCTATCAGTGGCAAAACTTTTGCTGCTGATGCTTTTACCTGTTAGCAGCTGAAGGACAAAAATGCTGCTGACCCATAACTTTTATTTACAACAAGGGACAAAAATATTTACATCAAAGGATAGATGCACTCAACTGAACCGATGATGATGCTTGGTGGTTTCTTTGCCTTCCATTGTTGAGTTGGTGGTTTTCCGGCTTTCTTTGTCTTTTCAGCAGCATACGTTGTATGTGATGATTTTACTTGAGCAGCTGCAGACTTTGTTGCTGTTGAAGGCTTTGCCTTGGATCTTGCCTTATCAGCAGTGGACCCTTTTGCTGCTGATAGCTTTGCCTTATCAGCAGTGGACCCTTTTGCTGCTGATAGCTTTGCCTTATCAGCAGCAGATTTTGCTGCGGACTTTGTTAGCTTATCAGCAGCAGATTTGGTTGCTGCTGAAAGCTTCTGCTTCGTTTTCTTGGGCTTAACTGGACTAACAACCGATGTATGTTGATCCTTCTTTACCCTTTGTCTTTGAGGGGCTTGATGAAGAATCTGGTTGAAAGGGTTAAACTTACAGTTTGTTGCAAAGTGGTCTGATTCTCCACAGATGATGCAAGATTTTTGAGGCTTTGACAACTGCTCCCTTGGTGGAGAAAGAGATTTTCTGAATTGAGTTGTCTTAGCTTCAAATCTTCTTACCTGTTTGTTCTTCTTTGTCTTCTCAAAAGCATGTTGTTTGAGGTTTCTTTGCTGCTGTAGGCAGTAGAAGCAGGTGCTGGCAGTGTGGTTATATTTCCCACAGACAAAACATGATTTTGCCAGTTTATCCTTTGAAAGATGCACATAATCCTTTCTTTTGAAAAGGTCTTTGAAATTCCAAGGGTGAGCTTTGTTGTGCTCAAAAGTAGCTTCTTCCAATGTTTTTTGAACATATGGACCCCTTTCTTCCGGCGCATGATATGTGTCAAAGACCTTCCTTGGCTGGACTGAATTGGAGGAAGGCTTTGAGTTGGTGGAGGTGGAAGACTGTCCCTTTTCAATAGTTAGCTTTCTTCCTTCTGGAGGATAGCTAATTCTGATTTGTTTGAAGGGTTTAGGAACTGGTATTGAAGGGATAATGGGGACTTCATCTTTAGTGACTATCACTTGAGGGGCAGGAGGATATGAGGCATTACTTGTTTCAGTGGAGTCTGAGCAAGTTGACTCAGTCTCTGATGAAGTAGTGCATTCTTGCACAGGGATTTCTTTGACAGTAGGGTCAAGATTTCGGTTGGCCATGTCAAGATTTGCTAGATTGAAGCTTGGTTCATCGATGGCAACGTAATCAGCAGGAGGTGCGACGGTTTTATATTGGTCAGTATGATATCCCAACCCAGTTTTTACATTTTCATGGATTTGAATATCCAAAAGTCTTTGCAGCTTTTTGGATGCAAATTCATATTTTTCCACATGGACCTTTTGGTCTGCCAATTCAGCCCTTGCAACTTTCAACTTAACCAGAATATCATCAATTTGAGTTTCAAGGTTTGTTTGTTCATGTTTTAATGATGAAATTTCTTTCTTTAAACAATCATTCTTTTCCTTGTAACTATTTTCAACCTTTTTAAATTCAGATTTCATTTGGTGAAATTCTTCATTTTGATCTATGAGCTTCTGGTTATGTTTCCTATATCCAAGGACCTTATCAATGCACTCTTGAGTACATAGATTTTCATATACCTTTGGTGGTACCTCTGATGTGTCTGAAGTTAGAGAGGATACCTCTGATGTGTCTGCCATGAGAGCTTGATTGTTGGTAGAAAGATCCTCATGCTGGAAGCTCCAGTCAAAGTTATTAGTTCCAACATTTGCACAGGCTTCAGTTTGTGCTGGAGGATAGTAGTCGCTTGAACTAGGACCAGAGTGGTCAGAGTGAAGCGCGGGAGAGGTGGAGGAAGAGGCTGATTGATGGCTTGAGCTTCTTTCTTTGTCTTGAATTATTTCTAATTCATAGGCTTTTAGTATACAAAAGAGCCCGGTCATCTGCAAAGTCTTCAGATTCTCAGTTCTTCTTATTGACACTGTGTAAAGTGTCCAGCAACTAGGAAGAGATCTGATGAACCTTTTGAGAATGTCCTCATTCTCCAATTTCACCTTAGAGCACTGCAGCTCTCCTACCAAGTAAGTGTACCTGTTATACACACTGGTTAGTGACTCACCTTCATTGCAGACAAAGTTGTTGTATTGCTGCTTCAGGATGTCTTTAGGCTCGTTGCTTTGTGCCATTTTTGTTTTGATTCTGGGTGACTTGATCAAAGAGAGAGTTTAGAATAGAACCAGAGATGATTAGACAAATGTTAGTTTGTTTAATCTGAGCCAAAGCTCTGATACCACTTGTAGGATCGTGAGAATACAAGATGGTTCTGTTCTTAGTTGAGGTTGGCGGAAACAAAATCAACTACACAATTTATAATCAAGTAAACACAAAGAATACTGATAAACACTGTTGTATTAAGCTTTTGTGAATGTCAAGATTACAAGTGAGAAACTCAATGAATAAGTATGACAAGCACTGCTAGCACTATCAAGACACACTCAAGACCACCTTACAATGAAGTGGCAACTCAGTATTTATAGTAACTTAGAATCAAGACAGACCCTTGATTCTAAGGATCAGATCGAACACAAGCCGTTGATCTTGTTTATTAATTTACATTACACGTAAAGGCTAATCTAGTTAACTTTACTGAAACGTTTTCTTTATTCATGATTGTTTGCATGCTTGGAGAAGTGTATTATTGTCCGTCATTGGTTGACCATAGCGGTTCCTTCTGCTTTGAGTCTGTCAGATGCTTTTGCAGAAAGGTGTCAGAGACGCTTGGCCTGGATAGTCAGCTGCAACGATTGGTCTTCAGTGAATAAGGCTATCAGCTGCAAAGAGTGAAGGTTGCTGCTGATAAGCCTATCAGCAGCAAACTTGGATGACCGCTGCTGATAAGCCTATCAGCAGCAACTTGTACAGAATGCTGCTGATAAGCCTATCAGCAGCAACAAGTGTTGAATGCTACTGATAAGCCTGTCAGCAGCATTTGTACTTAGAATAATTTGGTAGCAATCAGTCTTTGGTTCTACAAAACTCACATGTGCTAATTGCATGAACTTGGATTAATAATATGTACCAAATCTAAGGCAAGACCTATGGTTCAAAGGGTTTGATGTGTGTGGATTTGTACAAAGGGTTGATGCCATTTCATGTAACGGACGTATGTAAGTTGATGTTTGTAATAAAAGTTTAATCCAATGTAAAATTTGGGGCATAAATAACAATTGATTTAGGGTTAAAATAGATAAATAGTTTAAATAGATAAATTCTTTTTATTTATCTATAAGAACGTGTCATTAAAAGTGAGAGTGTAATATATATATATATATATATATATTAGAAATTATATTTATTTAAATATAATTTAAATTCTAAATGTATGTAATGGTAACAAATTTGAATAATTAATTTATTTAAAATAGTATATCCTTTTAGGGAAAAGAATAGTATAAATATGTATTTATTTATAGAAGTTTTATTTGTTTGAGTAGGGTTTAAACTCTAATTTATGTAACTAATAGAAATTAATAAATAAAATTTGTAAGTTTTGTTTTATAAAAACATCCTTTACAAAGTTGATAGTGAACTTATAAAAATCTTGTCCCAATTTCTTTATAAAACAAGTAATAGAAATGCTTTATTTAACATAAGAAAAAATTTGATAATAATATAATTATTTATATTGTAAGTGGGGTTTTAGAATCATTTAAATCATAAGAATAATAGTTCTCATTTAATATCGGTTTATTTTTGCATATAATAGTTCTAAATGGGATGGGGTTTTATAAAATATTTTTTATAAGTTAAAAGGGGTGTTAAAAAGATTTTAAAAAAAAATGAAGCAGTCCATCCTGTTCGAACCTGGGTGGCTGCTGTGGGAGGAACACACACTAACCGCTCGGCCAAGGGACTGGTTCGCGTATTCATTCCGGGTGGTGTGGGTTTTAACAGTAAACCAAACAGGATCTGGGTCTGGTAAAGAGGAACACGCAAAAAAAAAATGGACCGGTTTGTGGTTTGTGGGTTTCGAACCCACGCCGCCGGGTCTGATGGTGCAGGTACTTAACCAGTCGGACCGGGCGGTTTCACTGGTTAAGTATGGATCCTAATTAGTTAAATACAAAATCATAAATCAAGCCCCAAATCAAATACGCATGAACAGGTTAAGAACCCTAATTCGAATCGATCCCGATATGCTTTGTTAACATGAATTGGTAAGGGGCTATTGACAGGGACTCGATTACGAATCAAACGAGCTAAAATTTACCTAGTATGGTGGAGTATCGGATGCCGTCGGCTAACTGGTCAGGGCTCGTTGTTCTTGGAACTTGATCGGGAAGTAGAGGTGTAATGCGAATAGTCTGAGGGTTAAGAGAGTTCGTAGAGGTGTTTGAGAAGGAGTGTAGGTATAATAATCCGTCCAATTCCAATTAAAACTCACGATTCGATTTCAGAAGGCAAGTGACAGCTGCCGGATCAAAATACGCGTAATTGGTTTGATCTTGGATGAATTTGGTCGTGTTATAGTTCTGTATACAACCAAGGATTGATTAGGCATGATTTTCGGATCCTAAACGCGTTCGAATTCATGATTGAAGATTTGATTTGGCTCTGTTTGACTCGGGATAGTCAAAATTTGTTTGAATTTCAAATTTAGCCGCTTAGGATTGTTAAATTGATATGCTATATGGGTTGGAAACTGCTCGACAGTCGTTCCAATAATTAAGGCAAGTCCAATTCAATCGGGTTGGATAAAAATACCCATCGAATTGCACGGTTTTGAAACTGTTTGACTCTTAAAAGTCAAAATAGACCAAAATAAGTCTAATGGGTCAAATTAGGATAGATGGGTTCAAAATTGAGGGTCTAAGAGTTCAAAGGGGTTAATCCAAATGGTGGGGGTTCAAATTGAAGGGTTCAAGTGTTTAGATGGTTCAACAAAGATGTTTAAATTGTAAATAATTATATATATAAATTGATTTTTTTTTTGTTAATAGAGACAATTTTAAAACTTTAAAACTTTTACAAATAACTAAATAATGTGTTGGACATATATATTTTATAAAAGAAAAAGTAACTACATGTATGTTTGTACATATATACCTATGGCATAAAGTCGTAGGATATGTATATATAATTTCCTTAACTTTGATTTAAAACTAAAAGTGTATGTAAGTGTAAAAATAATGAATTTGTATTGAAACCATGGAATTAAATGCTTATACGAATAAAACAAATTATTGCATTAGGATTGGAATAAAAAACATTATTTATTGCACTAGAGCAAATACATGAAAATAAAAAATGTTACAATTAAGGGTCATAATGATAAAACACCGGCCAACTAACATGCAAAGGAAAGTGAACACTCATGCAACGAATCTATATTCTTCCGAGCCAGGGAGAATGAGAAAGGGCACAACGTAACCGACCACGGTGCATAGTATGATGGGTGGCCGACCATGAAGCCTGCAGTCGAGTTGACTAAAGTTGTGGAACTCGCTTCAATCTTGGAAGTCGTCTTGCCAAGCAACCGTACTTGAAGCTATAAAAGAAATCGGAAAGGGAATGAAGGGAAACCTGAAAGACAGAGAATGAGGAGGTGATAAAGGTGTTAGAGAGACTAAGGATGACAATTCAGATACTGAACTTTTATAGAAATGATTATAAAACTTTCCGAAGACGTGAACCGCCAATACTAGATGGCAAAGAAGGGGTTATTGTTACCTATTGTCGGATAGAAAGAATGAGTGCGGTTATCAACAATAGTGAGTGTCATGATGGGAATATGACGCGAACCATGTTATAGAAATTGATATTCATAGAAGCATGAAAGTGATAAAAAAAATGGTAGATGACTTATTGATAAGGGTTGAGGGCCATGGAATTCCATTAGGTTATCTCTGATAGCCGAAGGGGAATTGTTATAGTTTTGGAAATAGTTTGGCTCGTTGCCAATGAAGCCCACATAGTACGTAAAAAGAAAGATGATTCATTTCAAAAACCTCTGATGGTAGTCTAATTTTAGGATATGGGGACAGAGAATGTAAAGTGCCTAACCTCATCTCAATGATCGAGGCTGAAAGTGTTATGAGGATCAACTGTGTGGCTCACTTAGTGAACGTCGTTGATGCTAGAAGGAAATTTACAGAGTTGAAAGATGTACCTGTGGTGTGCGAATTTCCAAAGGTGATCCTCGTGAACTTGCCTAGGATGCCGCCTGATTGGGAAATAGAGCTTAGACGAGCTGTGAGTTCAGGAATCCCTATTTTACTGTTTTAGGGTGGGGTGCACACTCATAGAGAACGTTTTATAATAAATGTATTTTATTACTAAAACGAGGACGTTTGCAAAGGTATATGCTTACAAAGAGAATGGTTTATTAAACTATATGTTTTTTAAACAAACACAGCATAGACAGAGAATGAGTATAGATACATTGTTTTCAAAGAAAAGGGTATTATTATAGCAAAGCAAAGGTTTATATCACTAAACATTTTATTAACAAGATAGGGATGATAAAGTAAGGTAAAGGTTTATACAATTAAACATATATAAACAGACATGGAAAGAACAGATAACAGGTTTATATAACTAAATGTTTTATAAACAACAGTGAAAGAGAAAGTCAAATACATTGTCTAATTTGTCAGAGTATCCTTGCCACGGTAAAGTCTTAAGATAGCAACATAGACCTAGAAATTAGAAACAGGTTCCTATGGCAGCGTCATGGCCCGAGTTCATGACTGTCATAAGAGCAACAGGGGCAGTGCCTTGTGGCACTGTCAATGGTGATAGTTGTACAGCTTGGTATAGTGAGTAACGACGGTTACTCAAGCGATGACGATCACTAGACATAGGTTCCTTCGGGAACAACTACCGGTTCTTTCGAGGACAAGCATAGGTTCCTTCAGGAACAATTACCGGTTCCTTCGGGAACAACTACTGGTTCCTTTAGGGAAAAACATAGGTTCCTTCGGGAACAACTACCGGCTCCTTCGGGAACAACTACTGGTTCCTTCGGGGACAAGCACAAGATCCTTTGGGGACAAGCATAGGTTCCTCCGGGGACATACAGAGACGCTACAGTATGATACGGATTTAGACATTTAATGTATGACTTTAATGACAGAGCACAGAATAGAGTATGTCTGAAGAATATTTTTCATTAAATAAGTTTTATATGATTAACATGAGGGAGCAATGTTTTATAGCAAATGAGGCCAGAAAGGAAAGGGATGATCGAGTATCACCGTACATGTCGTATATTTAGATCTACGAATTAAATTTTCAAAGAATCACATACGGATAGTGCTGACACTACTGAAAGATTAGAGAAATCATATTGGTGCCCACAAGGGGATGCCAATCCCTAAGACCATCCAGTGACATGAAGTAGGAACGGTGCGCAACAGAATAATGACGGGAAATGTGAAACCATGACGAGTATGCTTTTAAAGGAAATGTTAGAAAGGAGTTATGTGTATGGATATATAAATGTAAGAGTCGATGAATGGAAACCTTCCCGACTAGGTAAGTACAATATAGTAATGCTTCATATGGTTCCTTCGGGAACGAGACGATATGGTTCCTTCGGGAACGAGACGTTGTGGTATAAGTTCCTACGGCAGACGAGACGATATGGTTCCTTCAGGAACAAGATAATAGGACTCATTCGGGAACAATATAGTATGATTCTGTTGGGAACGACCCGATACGTTCCTTCGAAAGCAAATGTACCAGGATTTGAAGAAAGAGTGTTGGTGGCCTAACATGAAGAGTGATGTGACAAAATACGTGAGCAAGTGTCTGAGTTGCTCTCAAGTTAAATCAGTGCATCAGAAATCATACGGGGAGAACCAGCCTATGGAAATACCCGAATGGAAGTGGGGCGCAAAACCATGGACTTTATTACAAAGCTGCCCCGCACAGCTAAAGGCCATGATATGATTTGGGTTATAGTGGATCGCCTGACAAAGTGTGCACATTTCTTGCCGATCTACGAAAGATTTTCGTCTGAGAAGCTTGCAGAAGTATTTATCAATGAGATTGTGTCTCGACACGGCGTGTGTAATCGCCAGGAAATTCTGACCTTTATTTTAACAATTCCGGCAAATTGTAATTTCATTATTTTATGGTTCGCATTTATGAAAGTATCCTATTTATACATTATAATTCATGAGTGTGCATACATACTTATATGATTGTTATGAAATAAATATATATACCTTGTTATAATAACCAAATCTAAACTTACAAGCTTTGATTAAGAATTGATATCCTTTATGTGTCTACTTATAAATATATATGTAACTATATATATATATACACATGATAATTAAACCATTTAAATAATTTATTATGAAAATATAACAATGTTAGTTAACATTACTAGGTTTTAAATTACTAAACATAAATATATAATTACATTTATGATGAAATGGAGTCATAAACATAAAATTTAAGAGCACTTAAGTTAGTATATGTTATGAAATTAAAAACTATTATTTATCTTTTGCAATCTAGTCCTTACAACAAATTAAATTTCGTGAATAAGCCTCTGATCTTACCCTATAAATAGAGCCCTTATTCTGATGTATTGTTCGCACCTCAACGATCCTCTACGGTTCTCTAGCTACTAAAGGTCGTTCTTCTCCTCTTTTGAAAGATTCTAGCTTGTAAATCCTTCCAATCTAAGTAAGTTCTTATGTTCTTGCTTGTTTATACTTTTTCTTTCAAAAATCCCTCATAACTAGCTAGATCTATAATCCCTAACATGTTTATGTTATAATCATAGACATATTCAAGATCAAAAGCCCTATTTTAATTAAACTTGTTCAAAACTTTTATTTAAAAGCTTGGTTTGATCTTTCTTGTTTATTTCAATTTCAAAAAATCATGTTTTTATTAAAACTCCTTATTTTCAAATTAAATTATTTAATATTCAATTTCTATCTTTACTAAACTCATATTTCCACTTTAGCCCATATACATTCCAAACACACCCTAAACTTGGTTAAGTATGCAAATAGAATAAATTTTAAACCAGTATGTAGTTATCTAGCAAACATTAAAGTTCTGGCTAGGAAAGACGGGGTTTTGATCTAGCCAACTCTTTTCTAGGAACTTTTCTGTTGGAGTTACTACTCTGGAATGATAACCATTCTATTGTACAACAACCACTTTCAACTAATTATGATTATGATTAATTAAACCCTTTTAAAGCCTATAAATAATTATTTAGTAAAAATAATTATTTAAAAGACTTTTAAATGTATAAATACCCAAATGATTATTTTAAATAATTATTTTATACAAAGTTCAATAAGTGCTACTTAAAACCTATTTATTCCTTTATAAATTTATTTAAAATGAATTCATTTAAATGTTTATGTACCTATTTTTGCAATTATTACTAGATTAGTCAACAAAATTTAATTATATTAACCAATAGTGTAATTAACTATTTATTTGCATAAAATAAATTGATTAAAAAATTACCATTTCAAGATTTATTTATAAACTATCTTAGAATAGTTATTTAAATAAATTCAAACAAATTATTATTTAAATCTCTTTCCTATATTATTTATTTAATTAGAACAATTATATAAATTCAAACCTACCATTATTCTAATTGATATTCACTTATCATTATAAACATATATATTTCCTACAAAGCTTGTACAAATCCCATGGAAACCCTAAATGTCTCAATGTCTCCTAAATAACATTTTGACATATATTGAACTTAGGATACCATTACGCGTGTAGGTTTGTCGTGAGAGTTCCTCACGAGGTCTAACAATCCTTATCAGTTCATACATTTCCATCTTTGATTCAATTGAGTTCATAACCCCCTTTCTCTTTACTATTGTTACAAATACTCGGTGTGGAACATGTTTACTTACCATGCTTACCAAATTCAATACCATTGTTCTTATACTACTTACTATGTGCTTCATGTCTTAAACTACTTGGTGACCATACGTGTGTACATGTTCAGTACAATCATTAACTTGCTACCCAAGCCTAAGGCAGTACCTTTTATGATCATTTATACGGGAAACCGATAACAGTTAACACATACCTTGGCGGGTTTTGTGTGTACCATGTTACTATTTTTCCAAAACTCAATCAGTTGGATTGTGCTTACCAGTTTTCCATTTACTACGGCTTGATTGTACACTTGGAACCTTGTATTATTTCACATTTATGCCTTAGTTATGTTTTGAACATATTGAATTTCAAATCCTTTTTACTTCACTTTGTTTGGTGTCAAAACCTATGTTTCTCACCAACTACTCGTAGTTAACATTTACTCACATGTTTCAGGTGCACCACTTAGGACTTCGAACCTAGTTTTAATTAAATTCAACTTTTGTTGTATGTTTGAACCCTTTTTGTTCCATTTCTACTTGTAACAGATGCTTTTAATTTGAATAATAAATATTGTCATATCTAATAGATGATCATGTGCTTATGAACAACCGCATCAGCCCCGGCGTATAATCCGTCGCCGACCGGGGTGTGACAGATTGGTATCAGAGCCATGGTTATAGGAAATTAGGTTATTAGAAACCAATGGCCTAGTCTATAACCTTAGGATACCCTTCGTGTGATTATCATACATGTTATCCTAGGTATTACATTGCATGATACAATACCTGACATTTTGTGTGCTACACTACTTAATAACTCACATGTTACAAAAAAATTGCTATTCATGTAACACCTTATTTGCCACCCTGTTTGACTTCATGCTACCTATTTGATTTCATTAAATGTCGTACACTTGTTCATATCTAAGACTTCATACACCCTCATCCTTACACACAAAGAATTATGTCACTATCATTATTTGTGAACAAAATTTAACACTTAGGCCTAATGCCTACTAAAATTTCAAAATCCCGTCAAAGTTTTAAGTTCTGAAAATTAGTAGAGAACACGTGCAATCCGGAAGGGTGAATGCCTGTACTTTGGGTCTTCTGTCTAGGAAAGCATTTCATATAAATCCAAATCAACCAAAGGATCCGTATGCTTTCTTGGGAATTCCCGTAGTGAGTGTTCACCTATAGGCTAAAGCATGTCTACTTGAAAGTATATGAACTTAGATCACTTTGATTTGTCATCGCATCTATTTGGTTATGTGTCAGATGAATGCAATCTAAACATCATTCGTTTAATTACTACAATTTGGTACACATGTCTAAACCTCCCTACTTGATCCTTACACTTAAATATTTTTTAAGTCCCTATACCCCTTCATCCTTACGCCTTGAAAATTATATCACCCTTATCACCACTTGTGAGAAATCTAAACCCTTAGACCATACCACTCAAGGAATGGAAGCTGCTTGAGTAGAAGAAGCACACCTTTGAGCCATAATACACAATCCCTAACGATTCTCACCATAACCATGAGTTCAAATAATAATGTTAACGGTACATGATGGCCGGAAGATTGGGTGTACGTCCATGAAAGATTCTGGCTAAGGAAAGACTGAATACATAAGTGTGTCCCTTGTGACCCACCTCTCTTTCCTGGGAATCCTTTTCATGGGGTACACTACTTATAGGTCAAGTGTTACTCCCGATATATTATTAAAGAACTCGGTATTAGGATTAGTCAAATTTTAAACTCATGAATACTTTTGCATTTACGACCTTTTCTGTGCTAGACATGACCTCTTACCTTCCTCACTCCCCTGAGAATCACCCCGAAGTAGAGTCAACACAAGAGGAAGACATTGGTCCAAATCACCAGACAACCAGTCACCGGCACGACTAGCTGCCAGATCCATGTTTGACCAGAGAGCAGAATGGCTTAAGAGAAGACTTGAGACTCCAAGCAGCTAAACCATCACCTCTGAGAGACCCTTATTTAGCACCTAACCTATACCATCCAGACCCAGGAGCAGGACAAGCCAAGGAACCTACCAGTGCCTTAGGAGTTCCAGCTGATACCGCCCACCTATATGTAAGGACCACAAAATTTCTGTGGCAAGGAGTGGAGACCAGGGAATACTTGATACACATACTAGGGTTAAAGCCCGGTTTGCAATACGAATAACCATAATGATGTCCGTCCTGGTGCTCATCTGCTTCCTGGTAGAAAACCATCTGAGATGTTTGCCGGATATTCCATTTCTCGTTTTCTTAAAACTTAAATTAAAACCCATATCCTGTACCCAAATATGAATGTTATTATTTTGTTTTTACTCTCCTTAATGATTGATATTTAAACATTCCTTGTAAACTAATTATTTTATTATTTCTCGATCTAACTAATATAGTTATTTTGTTCAAACAAAATCTTTATCAAACCCTTGGTTTATAGATTTTATCTACAGTATAAACTATTTACAAACCCCTTTACCTCGTAAAGGAACTTAATACCCGTCTTGTTCAAATTGTTATAAAGAGTATTAACAAATATTTCATCCTTTTAATAATAACTTGATTATTTTATTATGACTATTTATTCCGTTAAACTAATTATTATTTAAATCTTGGCTTAATTATTAAATAATAAGGCCATTACTACCTTTTGAAACATTTTCTTAAAAGGTTCTCATTTATCCAATTACCCATCCGCTCAAATTATTATTTCCACTTGTTTATTAATTTACAACCAAGAGTAAAAAAAATAAAAAAATCAATTACTTGTTTATTTACAAACAAAAAACACAAATTAGATATTCATGTACCCATTATTTCGATTACCTGCAAAACTTTCCATCACCTTGCACCTTCGGGAATGTATGAGCTTACTAGTCACTTCAGAGAGATGAATCATTTCGCGTGGGCGTTAACCACCCATATAAACCTTAACAAAAATTGAAAACTTAAAATCCAACTACCTACATGATACATGAATGTCAAGCAACAAGCTTGTCTGCAAAACTCGATCACCTACGAAATTATTTACATATGAACATTCACATTATACGTGAAAACTAATCTGTTTACATTATGCATGAAACTTAATTGGTCACATTATACACGAAACTTGGTTGTTTGCAATATGCATAATACTAGATTGTTCACATCGAAATTGAAACTTACTCGTTTGCAATATACATGATACTAGCTTGTTCACATGATACATGATACTTGATCATTTGCAATATGCATGATACTAGATCATCTACTTTATACATGAAATTTGAGTGCCTACATTACATAGAAACTACACCATTTACATTGTTCACAATTGATTGTCCACTATATACATGAGGCATGATCATTCACTTTATCCATGAAAATTGATAGCTATAATCTTTGAGCTGCTCGGGTTTGACGTATTCTTGTTCAGACACGAGGGATCTATCAACTTTATGGGTAATCTGAAGGGACATGCCACCTACTCAGGACACCTATGTATGGGGTTGTGCCACATTGTTAGCCTTTACTTCTTGACCGACCTTACCATCTAGAGACAGTCGCGTATTAACAACTTATACGTGAAAACAATAATAAACTAAGTGTTTTTGGGTGTTCCCCCCTCCGTACCCACACACAATAGAATGATCTATACACACCATATGATGATTTGAGTAATTGCGGGTGCACACGTAATTATAAAAATCAGCGCATGGAAAACATAGTAAATTCTGTCGTGTGTGATGACATAAAACCTATGGTGATATACAGTAACGAAACTAATGGGATATGATAAAGGCATAGTGAATATACCGCTAGTATGTCCTATATATAAGTTCTCCTATCATATTGTCAGAAGTAACGTTGCCCGTATCATGTAGGGTTTCCTATTACTTTGACCTTGACCAATAGTTGTAAAATCCTTATCAAGTGACATTACTCGAACATCTTAGACTACATCCTAGACAAGTTTAGATCTTAAAATTCCCATCATCCTTATTACAAGTGATGCATCCTATCATTTGAGTCCAAAATCATTCTAGGGCAATCTTCTCCTAATTTTTCACTCAAACAAAGTTCACCACCACCACCCATACCCGACGCGATGACCTGACCTGAACCTTGTCATCAGCTATGCTCCTCAAACCGACAAGCAAAACTAGTGGAGAATCCAAACACACATCTCTATTTCTTGAACCCTCTTCTTAATCAATTTCGGGATGAAATTTTCTAAAGTAGGGGAGACTGTAATCCCCAGGAAATTCCGACCTTTATTTTAACTATTCCGGCAAATTGTAATTTCATTATTTTATGGTTCGCATTTATGAAAGTATACTATTTATTCATTATAATTCATGAGTGTGTATACATACTTATATGATTGTTATGAAATAAAATATATACCTTGTTATAATAACCAAATCTAAACTTACAAGATTTGATTATGAATTGATATCCTTTATGTGTCTACTTATAAATATATATATGTAACTATATATATACACATGACAATTAAACCATTTAAACAAATTATTATAAAAATATAACATTGTTAGTTAACATTACTAGTGTTTTAAATTACTAAAGATAAATAAAACAAATAAATATATAATTACATTTATGATGAAATGAAGTCTTAAACATAAAATTTATGAGCACTTAAGTGAGTATATGTTATGAAATTAAAAACTATTATTCATCTTTTGCAATCTAGTCCTTACAACAAATTAAATTTCGTGAATAAGCCTCTGATCCTACCCTATAAATAGAGCCCTTATTCTCACGTATTATTCGCACCTCAACGATCCTCTAGGGTTCTCTAGCTACTAAAGGTCGTTCTTCTCATCTTTTGGAAGATTCTAGCTTAAATCCTTCCAATCTAAGTAAGTTCTTCTTATGTTCTTGCTTGTTCATACTTTTTCTTTCAAAAATCCCTCATAACTAGCTAGATCTATGATCCCTAACATGTTTATGTTATAATCATAGACCTATTCAAGATCAAAAGCCCTATTTTAATTAAACTTGTTCAAAACTTTTTTTTTAAAACTTGGTTTGATCTTTCTTGTTTTTTTCAATTTCAAAAAGCATATTTTTTCAATTTATTGAGAAGTTGCTTCACCCTTTTTCTTCAATGCTTCCCATAGATCTCTTGAAGTTGAACACTTCACGAGACTATGAACGATTTCTTTTGGTAAAGAAATCGTTAAAGTTTCACACGTTTTCATCTCATGATCAAAATTCTGTTTTTCTACTTTAGTAAGAGCTGCCACTGGTTTAGGAACATCACAAAATTCCAGAAAGTCAAAAGTAGGATGCACATATCCTTCTGTTATTGGTCTTCAAAAATTTTCATCAGTTTCTGATACAAACTGTTCGAACCGGACTTTCCAGCGACGGTAATCTGATATGCACAAAAGCCTCGGTAGCATAGTTCCAATCTCATTACCATCACACGAAATTGACATTTTGAAATTTTTGTGAAAATATCCGGAAAAAAAAAATTTCCCGCCAAAATACTCTTTTTAAACATTTCAAAAATGATATAAACCAACCATATAAGCTTTCCCTAAAAAATTTGGACAAGAACAAATTTTCCGAAAAGAACAAGAACAACTTTTTATTTATTTATTTATTTATTTTTAAGAACACTAGCGAACTAGATAAGTTCGCCTGAAATTAGTTCGCCTGATACTGCCTGAGCGAACTTAATAAGTTCGCCTGTTACAGACTCTCAGCAAGTTCGCCTGCTTCAGCTGTAACAAACTCAGGAATCCAAACATGAACTAATCAGCACCGAAAATCATCATTTCTCACAGATTAGAAGGAATTTGAAGAATTTGGACAGTAGGATTTAGTATTTTATGAATTAGAACACTTCTATCGGATTAATTTCACCAAAATCCACGAATTCAGCAGCAAAATCAACTTCAAGAACTTGAAATCTCCATGGATACAAAAACTTGAAAAAATGATCAATTTCTTGTCAAATTTTACACAAAATCGTCTCTAATCACCAAGAATCAAACACAAATCACGAGCAAAAGCTCTGATACAACTTGTAGGTCCACATGACTCAACTGCAGATCAATCTCGTGACAGGACGACTTGATAACACAGAGTGCGGAATCATACCATGTTAACATTTGTATACGAATTGACAATATGTAAATAAACTTCTCTTTGTATTCCACAAAACACAGAGTTTACAGAATACACTCGTTCAAGCCCCTTCTGCTCTCTCCTCTCTTCTAAACAGAATCTGTAAATGTCTATTTATAGACACAAACCTGCTATAGGCGAACTTAACAAGTTCGCTTCTAAAGATGCTTAGGAGAACTTGTTAAGGTCGCCTCTCTATGAACTTGTACAATATTCCTTAGGCGAACTTAACAAGTTCGCTCCTAAAGATGATTAGGCGAACTTGTTAAGTTCGCCTCTCTATGAACTTATATAGAATTTCATCAACAGTACAAAACATGTCCTAACAGACTCCCCTTTAACTGTTGCTAACAATTCTATCAATTACAAGTCAAAGACTCTAAGACTAAGACATAATATCTTCAAGCTCGTTGTCACCAAAATATGCTCCAACAACAATCCTTATCTGTTCATACATTTTTTCACCCACCCTAAGGACCCCACAACGACCCCTAGCTTCATTATAACATAATGATCTCATAAAACACTTTCAGATTAAATCATAACTCGTAATACGTTCGTATAATACAACATGCGAGTATGTACGATATCCCCAAAAATAGTGAAACGTTTAAAAGAGGGGATTAGAAACTCACCGGCTATACTAAGTCCAAATCTTAGCTCAGCATCGCGCGTACTCGCTCAAACCCCGAACCTGTCAAACGTATTATCACACGACCAGGATACGTTCAAAACATACGTTGGGTAACATATAAGAATATAATAAAACCCCTACACTTGTCCCATCTGCTTGTCAATCCAAATCCAGGAAACCCTGGTTCCACACACACATGCACATACGTGTGCCACGAATACCTTTAACCATTCTCATCTCATAAAGCCCGACCAATACCGGATCGTCCTCGACCCATTTAGAAATCTTAAACTCAAACGGAGTTCTCATGCATGCACGTATATGTACATGCATACATATGCAAAAACCCTAATTCTTGCCATGCAAACCCTAGCTTCGTGAAACGTAAGAATTCAAGTCAGGGTTCCTGCATGTACAATAACTCGCCATGCAAAGCCCTACCCATCACCATCCTCTTTCTCACTCGTTCCCGTGAACCACCACCATCGTACATCACCACCATGAACCACCATTGCGTTCCTTCATCTCGTAGTAAGTCTTGTGTCACCGTCACCCTTCTATTCATGAAAACCCTAGCCAGGTTCCCCTTATTTTTCACAATGGAACACTACTTCCACCATCACCCAACCATCCGCCGCTGTGCATCTCCATCACAGCCGACATCCGTGGACACAGGGTATCATCACTGCCGCTCGTAGCCATGGACTACCACCCCAGCAGCCACCGTGACTGCCGTCTCCACTCCCCGCTGCCATCCCCATTCCCCGCTGCCCTTGAAACCACCACCACGTCGCTCGTCACCCTTAGCCGAGTAACTTTCCGAGCTCTCCCGCCGGTCGGCCGTCTTCCCTACTCCCCGAACGTTAAATACTACACATGGTTCTAAGCCCAAGCCGAATAACTTTGCAACATGAAACAAAGAGTAAAATAATAGATTCGAGGTTTACGTTAACGTATCGTGCTTCGTCGAAACCTCCCGTTTCCGACCTCTCACTTCTCCCGTCTCCTCGCTGTCGTCACACTCTCCCTAGCCGAATGGCTAGGGTTTGTTTCTTAGATGATATATAAACCCCCTTAAGTTTCGATCGGGTACCTCTAGAACCGACTCGTACACTTTATTCCCAAACTAGACCTTAAACGGTTAGCCGGCCCTTATATCCTCGTTGAATCAAGTGTTATGTGGCAATCCGTGCTAACCGAGACATTTAATAGAGATTTGGGTTAGTCACTAATCCGAACTATTCGCTTACGGATTTTCAGGATGTTACAAGTCTACCCCCCTTAAAAGGGGATTCGTCCTCGAATCCATCGTCTTTATAAACCAACACAACTTATCCCTCCGTTTTCTCCGGTGCATTTCATCCAACAAGTGTCATGCATTCACCTTGACATTTATCGTATCTATTCCTTTGTCTTGCAACTCAACCACCATCATTGGGGTTTCAATGCAGTATATTCCGTTGCTTACTTCCCAATGCTAGACTTGTACATGTCACCTACTCCTTCCCTTATCTGTCATCCTTCCAGCCCTTAGTCAAACGGCTGCATCTGCTACTATTGCTATCCCGCCACTTACAAGAAGTTTCCTTTCATGATCGCCTTGATTACTAACCCTTTCCCGAGGGTTTCAATGTCATTACCCTTGACAATACCTTTTCACTCTTAATGTTCCTAACGTCTTCGTAATATGTAGCACAACAATGCCATATGTTCGCCCACTTGTCACATTTCATTTTGGGTTTATGAGCACAATTGCCTTCGTATCTAGTATAATCTAAATGATCATCATTCCGACAGTCACCTCTCCAAGTAGGCTCTATACCTTGTTCTTCATCCTGCGATGATTTCCCAACCACAAACCCACTGCCCTACCCATAAGGGCACTACTCTTGTCCTTTTCCGACTATCTCTAGGAGCTCGTGCAAAGCTACACTGGTCTCCACTAAATTTCTTTATTATAGTATCTATTTACTTTATTATCTCGCCTACAATACGTCCCTAAATTACATACACACACCATCTTCATTAGCTCTCGATGTTTCTCAAGAGCCCACTTACTTCCGTCCCGTCTGTCTTGGAAGCCAAACACATGCTTCACTTGAATGCTCCAGAAGATCTCACTTTAAGCTAATCTGATATTTACCAGCGTAGGTATCTCCTTCTAAGTCACTTAAGTGCAATCCTGCACGTACCTCTCCTGAGTTTCACTTTCTCCATGGTTTCTCTATCATTACCATGCGATCACCGACCACGTCTCATTATCACGTACGAACATGAAGTCCACCTGCTCACAAGCCCCAGCTAGTCATTGTCTCGTCCGGATCCTGCATATGGAACGTGTTCCATGAAGGTCCTTCGTCACCTTGTTAACTCTATGTTGAAATCTTCAGCGTCATCACCTTGATCTCATCATAAACATTTCTGGTCAAGCGTCCACATAAACACTTTCATCATCTACTCTCACAGCTCCGCCCATTGGTTTCATGCTACGAGTTCCTGAGATATAAGAATAGGCATCTTATAAGAGCAACTCACCGATCGTCTATAAAGACGTCAAAACTTCTCGCACCACCTCGATGTATCAATGTCGAGAAAATCGTCAAGATAGAAATACTATACTTGAGTACACAGACCTCCCGTCCTATGAATGACTAAGCGCGTGCTACAAGGACACACACCGACACACATAACTACAGAACACGCAGTGTTCTACACATGTACTAGTGACTCAACCCTCTAACTCGCACAAATTGCACACACACAACTAGCTAGATCTGAGTAATTCTTCATGCATACAATATGACCTCGTCATTTATAGACACACTAGTATATCATGTTGTCTGTCCCGAGGGCACAAGCAAACTAAATCTCCCGCTTGACAGTTTCCAGACACACTATCCCGCTGACTAATGTCAACACAATATCAAGCTTATGCTTTATCTCCCGCCACGGCTATCAAGTACGTGACACAATTAACACATTCTCATAAGCAACTCAGTTAACGACGAACCCATTTTATCACAAAACACTTTCATGCCCTTGAGCACTAAAACATTTACCTCGCAAAGATTTATGCCTTAAGATATAAAGTCATTTAATATCAATGTAAGGCTAAACAAACCCCTTTCACTTTAAACATCACCTAAACAAAACGCATAGGTCACACTATCTTAAGACCGTAGACACACACAATTAATCAAAACTCAAGTCTACACAGGTCTACTCATACAGTCTAATCAACCAAGCTCTAGCATCACGTCAAAGATTACATTTAGCATGAACTCACGTTGTTCAAAAGGTAATCACATAATCACACATAATTAACACTGCACCACCAATAGCAAGCTATCACACATGCAACTACGTTTTAAACCATTCCATGGTCAGATTCACTATCAAGGTTAAAATCAAGTAAATGAAAAACCAAGAACAACTATCTCGTCACAAAAGTGCCTTACGGCCACTACTCAAAATTCCCTAGTCCTCTCGTGGTAACCACCACTGCTCTAATCACTGAACAAGTCAAAGTTATCCCCCACTTGTTCCTCGTTGTCAGATACCTCCATCCATCCATTTCCCGATCCCAAATCCTGCCTCGGAGGCTGATGCCTAACCGCAAATGCGTTCCTTCCTTGCCAATTACTTCTCATGTAGAAGGAGCTACTAAGTCCACCCCTCATAGATGCCTTGGTAGTACTGGGAGCATTAGGTGCCGAAAGTGCCAATATCACCTCCTGTGCTGGTGGTTCCTGCTCATCCTCAGCCGCCGGTGGAACCAACGTCAATGGAACAGGTGCTAAGATCCGTCTTCTCCCAATGATAACTGTGTGGTCAGCAACCGCACGTCTAGCCTGTTGTTCTGTCAATCTCCTGATAAGAGTTCCCCGCCTAATCCATCTAGTCTTAATCGTCATGGCCATCAATACCTGCATAAGATAGAACATTGGAGTTGTGATTCCCTCAGATCTGCTGATATTCAAGGAAAAAGTCTTCAATCACTCTCTAAATTGGCGGAAACAATTCAGAAATTAAATCCACATCAAAATGAACAAATCAAAGATGAGCAATCTCGATACTATCAATCACACCAAATGCATACTTCATGATGATTAGCTTCATTAATCCAGTAATGTAATCAAGTATTAACAAAAGAAACACACAGAAATTCTCTTGATTAACTTGTAAAATCAAAGTACAAAAATGAGAAAGTTACTTAAAATACAAAAGACACAACTATTTATACTAGAGAGTTTTCGATCGAAATCTTCTTGATCAAAAAAATGTTTTCGACCGAAAACATTTTCCGACCGAAAACATAAAGTTTTCGACCGAAAACTCTGAAGTTATACTTAAAAAACCTAATTGATTTCTATGGACTATTAGGTTCCAAAAATCGCCCCCTAGTCCACAGAATATCAATTCTTCAAAAGTTGTCTTTTACAGGCTTCGTTTTGATTTTAACACTTAGCTTCTTAGCATCCAGAGCACAAGTCTCTTCTTGATCACTTCAGCTTCATGTCTTCTTGACAAACATCGAGCCACGACTCACATATACAACTTTGCTTCAGTTTTAATCTTCATGCTCATATCACATCTAATAGGATTCTTGTACAAAATCTTTAGATCATCATCAGAAAAGCTAAACAAATCCACTGGATCGAAAACTTTGAATTCTGGTAAATAACAGCTTCATGTGTTTTGCTATCATACACCCACTTCTTGAAGCTTTTAATGAATGTCTCTTTACGTGCTGGAATGTAAACGGTTGAAACTGTATCATCAGGCTTCATAATGTATCTAAACCTTCTTTTGCCGTCTTTATCATTTCTTTTCAACTTTCTACATTCAAGCACCTGTGGTTTGAACTTTTCAAATTTTGCTTTTCCTTACTCTAACTTTAAAAATTCTTTAAAATTTGTAGCGAATGAATTGTTCAATGGATTGATCATCTTCAGTTGACTTAGCTCTCGATTATCCCAGTATGGCAATGTGTTTAACTTTGAACTCCTGTCAAAATACTGAATATTCCCATCACATCTTTTTAACACATACATCTTCTTTTCACCATCATACATCCATGCTAATATTTCACCAGTTAACGCTTGTTCTGGACTTTTTATTGTCTGTGTAATCTTTTCTATAATTGATGGCTTCTCAATCACTATCCACCAAGTACTCTTGTCAATCTTTGAAGTCTTTTGCCTTTTAGATGATGATTCAATATCCTTAGGAACATTAAATGGCTATCTTTCATATACAATCTTATCCAATTTACCAAACACTGAACCATCTTCTTCAACATACGTCTGTTGTTGTTCATATTCATACTTTTTGTATTCAGTGTAGGTTGGAGTTTCTTGTTTAGCATCTTCAATTGTTTTTCCACTTCCACCAACACCACCGGTACCACCACTATTATTATCGTCATCTGAAGAATTGTTGTCATCTTTTCTTTCACTAGTGATCACCACTTCTTCATCATCTTCTTCTTCCTTCTCTGTCTCTTCTTGGTTCTCATCAATTTTCTCCAATATTTCACCTTCATCATTGAGAAGCATATCAACATCAAATAACATGTTGTCTTCATACATAGTTGCATCAAAAATTGGAGTTTGAACTTGTTCACTCGTAGAAGGAATTGGTTCAGCGGCTGCTGGACTCTAAATCTCTTCAACATTTTCTGCTAGGCTTGTACCAATTTGAACACCCGTAAGAGCTATTAAATCCTGTACCATCTTCTGAAGTTGATCAATCTGTTGCTGCTGTTGAGTTATTACACCCTTTTGTTTTGTACTTTCAATTTTCAACTCTCTGATCTCTTTGGAATTAGTAGCTTCTCTACTTTTCAAGTTTGAGATCTGAGTCTACAATTGACAAACAACATCTGCAGTTTCCCTGGTTGCATAATTAAGAAACTCGTCATCAACCAACTCATAACCTCTAGATCGTTTGGACTTATGCTTCTCTGGTACCTCTTTAGCTTTACCCTTGCCTTTATCAAGTCTTGTTGTAGTTTTCTCTTTCTTCTGTAATTCTGGATCAGTAAATACAATACCCTTAGACAGAGGAGGTCTAGAAGGTACGGTCTTTGTTTGTTCAAGTTCTTTTCTTTGACGGGGTTGTTGCTGTGGCCATTAACTGTTCATCATTAATTTCTAATACTTCAGTGTTCACACTTAAGACATCGTCAGCTTCAACAATAAATTCTTCTGTGTGACTTAGTAATGGTTCAGTAACTTCTTCATTTACCTCAGGAACTTTGTTTTCTTCAAAAAACATATCATGTTCTTCAACTTGAACTTGACCTTCCTGTTTAATAACATTTACTTGACCACCACCATGACCTTGATCATTATCATTTCCCTGATCATTATTCTGCACTTGGTCAGTTTCATCATTGTCACTATCAACTCCATCTTCTATATCTTCTGCCATTAAATCATTGATTTCATCTTCAATAGTAAAATCTGGATCAGGATTTTCTTCAAGCATATTGGGAAATAGTGGTGTCACTGTACCACTAAATTTGCTTGTCTTCCTCACATTATTCTTGCTGCTAAAGATTGCTTCTTTCATTGAATCCAAAGGTAGTTCAACACCATCGTTTTCCAGATTCGGCAGCAGTGTATTAATAATCATTTGTACAAATTTTGGGTACATTAGAAACTTGTAGTTTTGTCTTGGTCCTACGAAGTTACTAATCGTTGCCTCGAATATCATTCTTGAAATATTGAATCTTCTATGAGTTGTAAGACACACTAACGCTCTGCTGAATACTTCACCTATTTGATCAAAAGCAGATGTTCTGGGACTCGTGCAATGAATTAATACATAGACAAGGTATCTCCATTGTTTTGCAAACATAGTTTTGGTCACCTGTCTTCTTAGAAACGTTCCCTCATATCCCATACTCAGAATTATCCCTGAGATTGCAATGTGATTAATTTTGTAAGGAAAATCAGCTGCGTCTCTGAAGTTTAACACTTCACGGATAACTTGTTCTGTAACTTTTATTGTATTTCCACCAACAGAGCTTTCTATCCAGATCTCCTTGTTTTCGTTCTTGTATTCTACATTTTCCCAAAACTCCCTCACATGTTTCTCAAACACTCTAACTTGTGTGGATATTGCTGTGTGAATTCTGGAATTTATCAAGAACCTGACAATCTCTTCATAAGCACGTGCTTTCTTGGTGTTTGTGGTTAAGCATGCACAAATATTGTGCTTGGGTTCAAACTTTAAACGGTTCATATCTGTAAAGAACAAACACATAAAATTAGAAAATTTCTTAGAAAATTTCTGACAACATCCTTAACTCTGGACATTTCGATTGAAAACTCACTTATTTGCAACCTTTTTGATCGAAAAACTCCTTTTAACCTTTTCACCAAAAAAACTCCTTAACTTTGAACTTTTCGATCGAAAAATCTTAATCAGTACATCAACATTTCGATCGAATACTCTGAGTTATACCTTTCAAACTTTCAAATTTTCGATCGAAAACTTTTGTAATCAATATAAACCATGACTATTTCGATCGAAAACTTTAATCAATTTTCATCAAACGTCTTTTCCGATCGAAAACTCTTATTTTTCAAAAAAATTCTCAAGCCATGATTTTTCAATCGAAAACATTTTTCGGTTAAAAACACATTTCGGACGAATCAGAATTAACTTTTCCATCTGAAATACTTTTCGATCCATTCAACCGACTCTTCGGTTCATTCTTCCTAGTTTTCGGGTGATTCAAAAACTCATAAATTCAAATTAAAACTACGGCTATGGATCTAACCTATCAACCTCTATGAATCAAGAGAACATACCTGGATGATCGAAAACCACTGAGAATCTAGATGACGTCGCGATCGACCACTTTTTCGTATGAATCTTTAACACTTGTAAAACACTATGAATTTTGAAATGAACGGTTTGAGAGAATACAAGTGGGAAAAAAGTTTTTCAATCAAAAAAATTTGAATATATAGACTTTTCAAATCTTGACCGAAAACTTCAGTCATGACTCTTCGATCGAAAACTATTTCAAATGATTAAATTTCGGTCAAGAGATTTCGACCGAAAACTCCAAACATGATAAATTTTGAAAATTTTCAAACTAATCCCTTTTTTTATATTTTTGTTTATTTAAGTCCATTTTGACATCATTAAGACCTGTTCCAGAACTTTATTTTTCACACACACACAAAACAACAAAAAAAACTTTAAACATAAAATCCAGATCATAACAACTATTTTATTTACAGACATTTTCTTTTAATGAACTGAAATGACATATGATCATAAATGTATATTGTCTTAACTACACTGCATATCAAATCAGGATCTAAACAGTTCAACCTTCATTGCCAGTATTGTTATCCACATAAACTCATGAATCACATTTCAGCAAATACTGTGTGACATTTAAGGTTATATTAATCAATACAGTGTGTACCCAACAATCGAGATGGAATGAACTTAGAGTTAACACAAAATTTAACCAGATCATGATCCAATCTCTAGCATGAAGGTAGCGTTCTTAGCACAGGAAAATAATCCAAGTGGATTTGATTGGAATCATATTGATTCAGAATCATTTTGATTCATTGTTTCTGAGATAGTACAGAATCATATTGATTCATATGAGATGTGAAGAATCATGAATGATTCGGGTATGCGGATATCTGTAAGATATTGGATATGTCAATTGAAATCACGAATGACTCAAAGGGCGAAACAGACTGACTTTCTGGATTCCATCCGAGATTTTCACCAGAACCGTCAGCTGTATGAAGGTGTTTAACTCTAAATCATATATTTGACGTATATAGTCAATAGAGCAAACAAATTGTGCTAAGAACTCATCAAGATCCTGGTCTCATGGTATGACTAGATTCACTTTGCATTCGAATGATGAAAGTACCGATATTCGATGTGGGTAAAACACAAAGATTGCTATTTAGTTAATCACACAAATATCGCCTAATTTATATATGCAGAGCCTACCAGCATATCAAAAATTGTAACCAATGTCACCATCATATCCAATTCATGCATAAGCTCAGCACACACTTGTACTATCATTTCCTATATATAGGTCATTCAGACACAATTTTAATCACATAACATATTTTTCTTTTTTTTTCTTTTATTTTCCCCCTAAAATTGTGATGTGACTTAATGTAGGTCCCTCGGGTGTGGCGGATCGTCACATGCAAGTGGGTCTACTAGTCGGACCGGGTACGGAATACCCGTGACTAGGTGGAGAGTCTTACGAAACAAAGTAAACCGACAAGATAATCACTATAAACGTTCTTCCATTATAAACACTTGAAGGTTACAGAGAGAAGTTATGAGATTACAAAGTTCTGCGTATTTGCTAATCTGAATGCGTACTTATCTACTGTCAACCATTCCTATTTATACACGATCTGATGCCTGCGCACTTAGCAAGTGCGCAGGGAAATTTGCTCATGCGTACTTATCAACTACGCAAATGTATTCTTGCGTACTTGCTAAGTACGCAGGAACTACATCCTGCGCACATACAAGTGTGCAAAACACTTAGAAAAATTGTAACAATTAATATGTAAAAGTAAATACAAGTCGATAACTAATAGATAAAGACAAATACATACATGAAAGTACTAAACTAAGACTCTATCTATCTAGAGTGTTTGTCACAGGAAAGTACTTCAACAAACTCCCCCTTGACAACAACTCTGGATCATCTTCGATCATCAGTCTTCACAGCTATGCATCTTTAGCTTCCATCTTCTTCTTATAGTCAAGGCAAAACTTGATCACCTTGTCATATTTAGAAGCAAGGAATTTCGTCCATTCGTCCGTATGCATGCAATACGTGTCTGCTAGTGCCTCCAGATCTTTCACAGAGAAGTTAATGAAGCAGACTTCATCAAATACTCTGATTAGTTCCCTCGGCACTAAGCATCCACTTTCTGACCTCACCTTTCCAATCACCACAGCCTCGCCCGTCTTTGGATCTACGTACCAGTACCACATGTCACCGAGGATATCCTGAGATAACTTGCTCAGGGGAATCTTGGTTTCACATAGCACTGGCTTGTATACCAATTTCTTTAAGAATTTCTTAGTCACAGGATGTCTTGCTGTCTTATCCTTGACTCTCTTGGGCATTTGAGGCTTGAACATATCAAACTTCCCAGATCTTGCTTCCCGTTGTAGAACCACCCACAAAACCATAGCCACTGCGTGATTAGAATGACCCAGCAGCTCTCGGTTTGCTAGGTTCACAAGGTCGTATTTGGGTAAGGAGTTGAACGCTTCACTGGTTGGTTTCAAGTATTGAACCCCCCCAGATCTTTTGATTGCGAACAACTGCTTATCCTCCTCGAACCTTACAGCCAAGATCATCCCTGTTACCCCTTGTTTGTCTATGATAGACGTCTTCTGCCAAACAGGAGCTGGACCCTTAGATGAAGTAGAAGGCATATCTTTTTCTTTCGGTGCCTCCGGATCCACAAGTGTAGGGTCAACTGGGGAGGCTTCAATCGAGGCTTCAATAATACTAGCATGCTCTACTGAACCTGTGTCGAGCTGAGCTTCGAAGGATGGAACTTCAAAGATCTCTCCATCTTCTTACTCATACTCTCCTTCCCCGTCGCCCTTGGGAACTTCTATCACTACATCTTCATCATCTTCATCCCAGTCATCACCAGAGTCGATATCTCCTTCTTCTAGGTTGTAGAGAGCATCGATCTATGCTTCCTTGGAATAGTCAGGCTCTAAGTATAGGATCTCATCGTCAGATAGATCCTTAAGCACATCAGCCGCTGACATTCCTTTGTTACCACCACCACCAGAAGTATCACCACCCTCCTGATAAGAAGACTCCCCCTGAGCCATTGGAATAGCAGAGATGGGCACAATTGCTAAAGCTTGGTTCTCACCTCCACTAGGATCGACTTCGAGATCCTTGTCTTTGTCATCATCCTTTGTCAAGTCGACAGGATGACAAGGCTCATCACCAGTAGGTGTCTTTTATTTCTCTTTCTCCTTATCTTTCTCCCCCTGAGCATCAAGCTTCTTGGTCAGATCAGCAATTAGTTTGACCATCATCTCATGCTCCTTCTTCTGCATATCAAACCTCAGCTCGAGAGACGACCTGTGCCCCAGAATTTTGTTGTTTGTCTTAGTCAGCAGCTCGTTCTAGGCCATTATGTTCTTCAGTCTCTCGTCTGTCCCCATTCTCTGGCTTCGTAGAATTCTAACTTCGTCCACCAATGAATTAATCTGTGCTTGTTGAGCATCAGATTCCTCCTTTTACTGCCGAATAGTTTCCAACAGACTAGCAACTTGGGTTTCCAGAATTACTATCCTTTCTTCATTAGGATCAGGATGTCTGGAGGTAGATGCTTCAGCATGGTGAGTTGGGGAGGAGAAGAAAGTATCGAAGTCAAACCCTTGGGTATATTCTCCATAGTTGAAGGGTTGAATTAACGGTTCAATGGTGGTTGTTGGGATTGAGGATGTGATGGCGGTTGTAGGTGTTATGGAAGGGGTGATGGTGACTGACTCCGTGAGAGTTGGAGTAATCACCGCCACCTGGACAGATGTGATAGGGAGGGTCACTATCACAGGAACCTCCTCTGTGATTGAAGTGACTGCCACGTCTTGTTGTACCTCTGGCCTCCTCCTCTGTCTTCGGTATAATTGCTGTGAAGGTGGGGTAGAGGCCGAATCAGTACTTGCAGCTTTAGTAGTAACCTCCACCTCACTGGGAATAGCAAGTTGCTGCCTATCCCCTATGTTTTTGTGAACACTTTCATGTCTTTGCATTTTAATAGCAGCGTCAGAGTCAGAATCTGGCTCATATTCGCTGCTAGAGGACTGTCGCTTTCTCTTAGAGGAGGACTCAGGAAGGGTGATCTTCGTTATTCTCCTCGGGTGAACCTGCGATGGTGCATCATCGGGATAAGAAGAATCAGACTCTGTCTCTTCCGAGTCGGATCCCTCAGCACTATCATGACCTTCTTCTTCATCTCCACCATCCGACGATCCATCTTCACTTTCAACTTCCTTCTCTTGTTGTTGTTATTGTTCATCTGGATGCTCACTCAATTTTGGCTCCGAATCGTGACTATACCATCTCCAGTCATCCGGTGCCACATATGCTTCGTTTATTAGGTGGCCAAAGAGTCCGGTATGCTCAGGGGTAGGTTCTACATTGCCTGGCTTAAGGAATTGTGCGAACACCCTCTTGTCCACCCTCTTCACTTGCAGTCTCTCCCCAATTGCCGGTAGGTTTGGCAATGCATCGTTTAACAGAAGTTGCACAAACCTTGGGTATAATAAGAACCTGAACCTCTCAGCCGTGTTAATCTGATCATTGATGGCTTTGAATATATATCGTGAGAAGTTGTAGCCCTTGCATCCTTTCCAGCTTTTCTTGAGGAGATGCACATGATCATGATGTGGGCAAAATATCTCCATTGATCGAGCACCCACATTTTCTTATAAGAAGCATAGTCTCTCGCACCGACATACCCCATTCGTTGCCTCCAACATCCACAAAGTAGTCAGGATAGGCTGTCGGGTCGGTGAAAAGATCTCTGAATTGCAAGACCCGTCTAATAGTGTCTTCAGAGAAGGCGATATCATGACCAGCAACGGTAGCCCTTATAACATTGGGGGTTACCGTGCAATCATGCTCCGCGGTCTCCCAGAATTGCTCGAGATAGTGTCTTGAAACGATAGGGTCAGCCGAAATAGCATAGCTGATTCTTGAACGGTTCAAGAAATCAACTATCTCTCGATACTGAAGTGTTGCACCCTTCCATTCCGGTTGAGTATGAGCTAGAAGATTGAACTCATTCGTAAACGCACGAGCCATAATCTGCAAAAACACACAGAAAACATAATCAGAACAACAAGTGTCATTGGAATTGAATAAACATGACTCAGTATAGCAGTTACTCTTTGAACTGCATTTCCAGACTTAGAAATTTTTCCTAGTGTTGGTCCTGCGTACTTAGCAAGTATGCACGAATTTCCTCTTGCGTACTTAATAAGTACGCAAGAATTACTTCTTGCGTACTTGCTAAGTGCGCAAGAAACGTACTTGTTCAAAAATTTCAGAAGTTGTAAAAATAAACAGATGTTCAAAAAAGGAGGTGGATTAGGTCACCACAAGGTCGAAATCAGTGATCATGACCCATGGGACTAACCTTCACACCAAATACTTGCTACACTAGTCCAATTTTGACCAAATCGATGACCCTGATGAACCGTCGGTCAAATCAAGGTGAGGTAAATATTTAACTTCTCAAAATCGGTCCATGAATCATGATTTAGCGGATGGAATGCCTCTAGATTCTCACCAATGGATTGTTGGACAATGATGATACTAGAGATGGGACGAAAATTCGGTTGGAACACTCGGAATTTTTTGAGAAAATTTTGCAGACGGAAAATGAACAGGCGATAAGTTTGAATGAGATAAAACTCTGAAATTTTCTAACTCCTGTTTATATACCCAACACAAAAAGGTCTTGCGTACTTTCTAAGTGCGCAAGCTTTAACTCATGCGTACTTACAAGTGCGCAAGACTTAACTCTTGCGTACTTGTTAAGTACGCGGGGCTTACTTCATGCGCACTTGTCAAGTACGCAAAAACCCTTAAGTGCGTAAACTTTCAACTCAAATTATGAAGATTTCAAGTCAAATAACGAACAATATAAACAACATTCAATCAAGAGGATTCAAAATCAATTCAGGAAGGTTAAACACAAATATTTTTGGTTTTTTTTGTTAAGATTGAACTATACACAAACTTAAAATCTTTTTGATATTTTCTAGATAGAAATATACACGGATTCACATAAACTATTTTTGATCAAAGACACGAGCAGATGATCATATCAGGCTAACTTATAGCAAAAACGATACAATATAAACATCAAAGAATATGGGATCATGTCATGGATTACTATTTATTCATACGTAATAAGCATATAAACAAGTAATTCAAGTTGACAATATTATAAGATTTGAAACTATAAGCATCTTTGTATCACGTTCTTGTGTATTAAGGTATTAATTATAAGATATACAACATGTACCACACTGATATACTACAGCAATGTAAATTGCACTATCTCAAGGCATCTAAGATTTTCCCAGTTATTTTATAAATTTTCAGAATGAAGCTACATCAATTAGCAGAGGAAAAATCAAGCAGAATTCATAAGAATTATCAGGAATCATAAGATTCAGAATCGAGTGATTCATTTGTCTTGGTTACATTTGATTTCTTCAGTGAATATCGATATGATGATTCAGGATAATGAATATGGTGTTTGAATAAGGTAAGGGAATCCAACTTTTATCTGGATTTGATTTCAATGAATCAGGAGTGATTCAAGGGTGAATACATACTCAACGGTTGATGTAGAGACATGTCTTGATTCAATCTTACCTTGCATACTTGTGAGTATGGGAAGTGAGATGAACCGCATTAATTGTGCTAACGACATAACCCAAAACTGATCTCAAAAGAAAATTATTGCCAAAATCTAACATCGTTTTTCTGATAATGATCTTTTCTATTCTTTTACGCACACACAATTGCAAACATGGGTTCAAATCACATTTCTAATTTTAGATTAAGTTTCCACACTACTAGTGATTCAAAGACGCATACAGCCTACTGACAATTCAAATTATTTGTAAATAAGAAGATTAAAACCATAATAATTTACACAACTAAGTAAGCATGACGCAATCATTTCCCATATGAGCAGTCTGTGACGTTTAGATCATTTCTGATGTACTATCATTTCCTCTTTTCTCAAGTTAACTTTGAAATTTTCTCCATTTTCTATTTTGTTTTTGATTTTGTAAAATGTTTTTGAAAGTTAAAAGAACTATACAGTAAACTTAAAAGAAAATAAAATTTAACTTTCATGAATTGAATTGATTTACGAAAAACAAGTTTTCACTCAGGATTGAACATTCCTATCAAGTTGACAAGATGCTTAAAACGGGATCGATCAAATGCCTTTGTAAAAAGGTCAGCAAGATTGTCATCCGTGTGAACTTTAACAAGTTCAATTAAATGCTTTTTAGCACAATCACGGATGAAATGATGGCGAATTTCTATATGTTTAGTTTTGGAATGTTTCACCGGGTTATTTGTGATGGACATGGTGGCATTGTTGTCAATGAATAAAGGAGTTCCAATGAAGTTTAAGCCGTAGTCTCTCAATTGCTGCTGAATCCACAATATCTGAGAACAACCGCTCGCCGCAGCAATGTATTCTGCTTCACAAGTTGAGACATAAACCGTTGACTGCTTCTTACACTGCTAGGAAACCAGTCTGTCTCCTAAGAATTGACATCCACCAGAAGTTGACTTTCTGTCAAGGTTACAACTGTAGGTCCTCATGGCACTTCTACGGAATCCACCAGAAGTTGACTTTCTGTCAAGGTTACAACTTTAGGTCCTCATGGCACTTCTACGGATCATTCTCGTGATAAGACGTGTCGTTAACTCGAAGTGCGGAATCCAACGAATCAACGATTGCATACACAAAAAGACAATAGAGAGAATCACGTAAATAACATTCAAGCTTGTATTCCAACAATCATAGAGTTTACAGACTTAATCAGACCAAATCGTTCAACTCTGTTCTCTTCTGATTCTCTCTCTAACTATGCTCTAACTGACTCTGAAACTCTATTTATAAACACAAGACCTGCATTAGGCGAACTTAACAAGTTCGCCTCTAACAGACTAAGCGAACTTAACAAGTTCGCCTCAGATAGACTTAAGCGAACTTAACAAGTTCGCCTCTAGCATAACTTGCATAAAAACTTGGAACATTTTACATTACAAAAACATAAAGACATTAGATCTAAACTATTACAAAGCTTTTGTCATTACAAACTATGTCCTAAAAGACTCCCCCTTGACAATTGCTTGATCTTCAGTCTTCAATGTTTATGATGAGCTCTTCCAATTATCCGGTAATCTGCTACCAACACTCTCTTGTACTGCAATCCTTGTTCTTTCCATTCATCAGTGTACATGATCTCATTCTTTCTCAACGTCCTCTGATCTTTCTTTGAAAAGTTAATAAGATTCATTGCGTCAAAGAAACACACAATGACCTTATTGTCTTTATCTTCAATCCTTGCTTCACCAGTATTAACATCGACATACCACCATTTCATATTCCCAAGGAAATCTTGAGGAATCTTCTTCAATGGTATTTTGTGTACAGCACGTACTGGTTTGAATTTGTACTTCCAGGTCACTTTCCCAGTCTTTTGATCTATGTTCTTCACTCTCTTTCCTTTTTGAGGCTTTAGCCTTTCATACTTCCCCGAACCACCTTCCCTCTTGATCAGATTTGCAATCACATCAGCTAAACGAAACCTGGATCTATTAATAAGTGGCTTTGAAGCTAGACCATTCATTTCACACCTTAGCAATGTATTGAAATACTTGATCCTCGGCTTTAAGTACTGAACACCATCAGATCTTTTAATAGAAAATAATTTTGTGTCATTATCAAAAAACCAACTTATGATTCTTCCTACACACCTCTCTTTATTCACATATTTTTCTTTCTAAGCAGGTTGTGCTTGAGACTTGGGTAGCACCTTCATCCAGTTATTCACAACTTCTCTCCACGGTTCTCTAGTCATACCTGTATTTCTGTACATCACAGGTTCTTCATTCACCTTTAGAGAATAAGTGTGAGTAGTATCAGTTTCAGCATCTTTATTGGATTGAATGTTTTCATCATCAGTATCAATCTTAGAATCAGCAGTATCTTCAGGCAGTGTGATGTCTTCAAAAGAGTCCATAGAATCTGTTACTCCTTCATTAGTGAACTCAGGAATAACATCATCTTGGATGAAGTTATAAGGGACATTAAGACCATCACAGCCTTCATAAGTCACTTTATCTTGACCTTTCTCTATCTCTATCTCCACTATCTCTCCTTCTTCTATTTCGTTATCCGACACATCATCTTCTATGTCATTGAATAATTCATCAATCTCATCAAGACATGCTATCTTTTCAGCTTCTTCCTCCTCAGACTCTACAAAGAACTCCAATAATAAAATTTCTTGTTCATTAACTCCAGAAGTATCTTTGTTTCCTTCAATGGATTGTGATGTCGACTCCCCCTAAACTTTAGATATAGGATTAATGTTAGCGTATTGACGATCACCCTCAATATTACCAGAAGGATCATTGTCTTCATCATCATGTCTTTGAATAGACTTAGTGTGACATGTATCACGTATCCTTAACTCCCCCTGAGCGTCAAGACGCTCAACAAGTTTGGACACTAATGCCTGAATGGCAGCAATCTGCGTAGTTTGAGTCTGAATCACCAGCTGTCTTTGAGTATCAATAGATACAATAGTATCCACCTGAGTTTGTAAAGCAAGCACTTGAGATTCAAGGAATATAATCCTATCAGAATCAGAAGGCTTGGAAGGACCAACCGAAGATTGAGGAACCGAAGGACTAGGAGTAGGAATAATCACAGGAGGAACAGGAGTTAGAACATGAGATGGATCTTTAGAACTTGGAGGTGTAACAAGTAAGGAAGCAACAAAAGTAGCATCCTCTACACCCTGTGAAGATTAAGCAGCAGCAATTGAAGCAGACATGTTCTTTTGCCAAGTACTGATCCGGAAGGAGGATCCCGAACAGACTTACGTCATTGTCTTTTGGCGGTAGATTTAAGACGTTTACCAGCATTAGCCAATGGTATACTAGCCAACCTTTCATAATGATCTGAGGGAAAATCTATAGATTCATCAGATTCGGTTTCTTCAGAAATAGGTAAAATCGTATCACTTGAGCTAGAACTCGACTCATTATCTGTCACCACATTCCCTTCAGCTTCATGAATGGGTGAGTTCACAGCGTCATCAACAAAATCATCCATATTCATCCCTAGATCTTGTTCATGTTCATGAACGACCTCTTTTGGAACAGGTTCATTAACAGGTATATCAACTTGAGCTTGTTGTATTGGAACTTGTTCTTGAATAGGAATTTGTTGTTGTACGGGAACTTGTTGTTGTTGAACTAGTACTGGTTGTTGAATAGGTTGTTGTGGTTGTTGTTATTGTTGTTGAACATTCGGACCTTGCACTTGAGCTATCTCATCAGGATGAAACCAGTTGTCATTCGGTGGTTCAACATAATAAGGATTGATTAAGTGACCAAACAATGGAGTATTAATAGGAATCAACGTTGCATTATGTTGTTTCACCTTAGTGCAATCAGTAAAGATACGCTTGGACATCGGAGTCAAAGTTAATCGAATCGGATGCTGTGGAAGATCAGGAAGAAGATGATTCAGAATCAGTTGGATGAACCGAGGATACATCAAAAATCCTTGACCTTCAGCAGGTGTGATTTGCATTACCAATTCCCGATAAATGTAAAGAGCAAAATTGAACCGTTTGTTCAATGTCAAAGCCACCATTGCAGCTTGTAAAGCAATCTTTAATCCATCTGTACCAGCTTTACGAGGAGATAGGCATTGAATAATCACATGCATGAAGTATCTCCATTCACCAACCAAACCACCCTTACGAGCTTGTGTATCATTAGATTTTCCACGGTAACCCATCCTCTGAGAGCATCCCATAATCAATGTACTAGGATATGACATAGGATCATCAGCAGCACCACCTAGAGCAAGAGCAGCACGAATAGTTTCTTCCGATATTACAATCTCCGTATTGTTTACAGTGGCACGAAGAACATGAGGTTCTACGTCAGTATCTTGATGAATTGTGTCCCAAAATTGCTGAATATACACCAAACTAATGTATGGATCTGCAGATAATGCGACACGAAGTCGTGAACGATTCAGAAATCCAATAATTCCTTGAAAGTTTACGGCCTCTGACATGTTAGGATCTAACAATGCCACCTGATTATGTTTTTATTCGACATGACGAGGCATCTGAAAAATATTTGGACAACAAACACATTAGACAAATAACAAACACCAACATCAAACAAAAACAAATTTGAAACAAAAACAAAACAAAAAAAATTTCAAACAAAAAAAATTTAACAAGTCCAAAAACCCTTCTGACCCCTAGGCGAACTTAATAAGTTCACTTAGTGTTGCAAGAGGTGAACTTAGCCTAGACAAGTTCGCCTGAACCTGTCTGACGTTTCAAATACCAACCCAGAAATCAACAATCTTCAAATCGATTGGAAAACATGAAATAAGCATTTGAATCACATCGATTAGCACTAATGAGTCAAAATCAATGATCAATTTTAAGATTTAAGTCTGAATAACCATCAATTTAGGGCAAAACAGTCACGATGAAAAACAACGATGAAACCGTCTGAAAAAGGTAATTTTCTCACGATTGAACGGATGAAATTTGATTAAAATACCTTAGGCAAGTTCGTATCTCAAATCCGAACAAGAATAAATCGGTAAACAACCCAACAATCACTAATTTCGAAAATTTTAAAAAAAATCTCCAAGCAGGCAAGTTCGCTTGAAATGTGAAGAAGATGATTGATTAAGTTCGCCTAGACAAAACCTTATACAGATTAAGTTCGCTTATTTAGGCGAACTTAATAAGTTCGCTTAACAAGCCCTAGGCGAACATAATAAGTTCGCTTCACCAACATCAGGCGAACATATTAAGTTCGCTTCACCAGAGTTAGGCGAACATAATGACTTCAACTTTTCCCTTAATCAAATTTTTGCCAACTTTCAACCCATCACTTCTTGAACTTCCGTCAGCAGAAAGTAATCGATCCAATCCCGAACAATTTAATAAAAGCTTAGAATTTTCAAGGAAAAAAAAAACAAAATCTTTTTGAATTTTATCTATACAAACTGAATCACATATTTTTGGATTTTTATCTGTACAAACGGAATCACATATTTTTTAAATTTGTATCTGAATAAACTGAAATCATATATTTTTGAATGAACATCATGAGTAAGAAGATCATATCAGTATCCGAGTAGTCGTCACACATTTTAGCAATAACCAAGGGTAACCTATGATATGAAACAATCCAACTCATTATTGTGCGCTTTACATATTTTTCATTTTTATACATTCTTTTTAGGATTTGAATTATATTTGAAATGATACGCGATAAATTTCAAAGTAAATGAGATCAGATTATGAAATGCTTAATTATTCATACCGAATTTGTAATATAAAGCATTAATTCTTAAATTTGTCAATATTATATGATTTGAAACTATAAGCATTTATTTTCCAAATTCATGTGATTTAATACCATTTAGATGAAAAACATCATGTACCCCACATATATGCCAAATAGAAATAAAAATTGCACTATCTTCAAGACATATACAGTTTATTTTAAGATTAGATCAATTTTAAAGATGAAATTATCTCATTTAGCACAAGAATAGAAGCAGATCCCAAAGGATATAAGAATCATGATGATTCAGAATCAGAAGATTCTAATGAATTGGCTGTATAATGAGAATCAACAGATTCAGGTATGAGGATCCAACTATTATCTCGATAAGATTCAATGGAGTCAGACTAGATGATGTATCTAACTGATCTAAGGGCGAAAATATGTTTCAAAAGATTTTGAAATCATATCTTAGTTCAACAATACATTGCATGTTTTTCGGGGCATGGGCAGTGAAGTGAACTGAAATAGATTTGTGCTAAAGATATAATTCGATATTGATCTCATGAAATTCTTTAAAACCATATATTCTTTATCTGATAATGATCTTTTACACACACACCCAGGCATATAATGGATTCAAATCACAGATGTAATCATATCATATTTTATTTTCACACTACTATTAGTTTCAAAACGCTTCTAGTCTGTTGACAATTCAATTTTCAAAACTCATACACAAATTTAAAAACAGATTATCAAGATTAGAGCATTCAAAACACTATCATTTCTCATTTATGCAGACTTTGAAATTTAGATCAAATCAACTCAGTTTAATCAATCATAAATCAAAGGTCTACTAAGGTCGTGTGAAATGAACTAATCACTGATGTACTATCATTTCTTCTCTAACTTCAAATGATGTCAAATTTTATATTTTTCACTTTGTTTTGACTTTTTATAAATTTAAAAATTTTTGACTGAAAATTTAAAATGCAGAAATGTAATAAAGCAATAAAAGAAATTAAAAACAAAATTTTCCATGAAAATCTGATTTTGAAAAACTTTTATTCGGGATTGATCATACCTATCATTTTGATTAGAAATTCAAACATGGTACGATCAAATGCTTTGGTAAACAAATCAGCAAAATTATCATCAGTGTGAACCTTTACCAGCTCAATCAACCTTTTCTCTGCACAATCACGAATAAAATGATATCTAATCTCAATGTGCTTTGTTTTACTGTGCTTAACAGGATTATTAGTTATAGACATTGTAGCATTATTATCAATAAGCATAGGGTTCCTGTGAAATTCAAACCGTAATCTCTTAATTGTTGTTGTATCCACATGAACTGTGAACAACAACTTGCAGCAGCGATGTATTCTGCTTCGCATGTAGAAATGGAGACTGTGGTTTGCTTTTTGCATTGCCAGGAAATAAGTCGATTACCCAAGAACTGGCAACAACCTGTTGTAGATTTCCTATCCAAACAACAACCACCCAAATCAGAATCAGTATAAGAATTGAAATCAAAGTTAGAACCATGTGGATACCATAGTCCCAATCTTTGTTTTCCTTTCAAATAACGAAAGATTCTTTTTACAGCTATTAAGTGAGATTCTTTTGGTTTTGCCTGGAATCTAGAACAGATGCACACAGCGAACATTATATCTGGCCTTGAAGCGGTTAAGTACATGAGAGATTGCTCTGTAAAGTCGACAATCCACATCTTTTCCATCCGGGTCAGAATTCAACTTATGATTGACCGGAATAGGAGTATCATATGGGGTACGGTCCTCAATCTTGAACCGGCTCAAGATTTCTTTGACATACCTGGACTGATGAATAAAGAAACCATCTTCATTTTGATTTACTTGTAAACCTAAGAAAAACGATAACTCTCCCATAGCTGACATTTCAAACTTCGACTTCATACACTCTCAAAATCTTTGCATAACTCTTCATTTGTTGAGCCAAAAATAATATCGTCCATATATATCTGCACCAGTAGGTAATCTCCCCCTGATTTCTTTATGAATAAGGTCGAGTCAATCTTGCCACGAACAAAATTATTTGCCAAAAGATATGTGGACAATGTTTCATATCACGCTTGAGGAGCCTGATGAAGACCATAGAGGGCCTTATCAAGCTTCAAAACCATATTCGGATTAAGTGGATCTTCAAACCCCAGCGGCTGACAAACATAAACCTCCTCCTTGACCTTTCCATATAAAAACACACTTTTCACATCCAATTGAAACACCTTAAAACCTTTATAAGAAGCAAAATCCAGAAACAGCCGAATAGCTTCAAGCCTCGCAACAGGCGCATAAACCTCGGTGTAATCAATTCCCTCTTGTTGAATGAAACCCTGGACAACTAATCTTGCCTTGTTTCTTACCACGACACCTCAATCGTCTTTCTTACATTTAAACACCCATTTAGTACCAATCGGATACACACCCTACGGAAGATCTACAAGATTCCAAACCTTAAGTTTGTCAAACTAAGCAAGTTCTTCGTGCATGGCCTCTATCCATTTGTTATCATTTAAAGCCATTTCAACATTTTTGGGTTCGACCTGAGAAATAAAACATGAATGTGAGCAATCATCAAGAACACCAGAATCTTTAATATACGTATACAAACAAGTATTGTCAACAATAGAACGTGTTTTCACTCCATCCTACAAATTCCCGATTATATTTGTCACCGGATGATCTTTGAGTTCCTTGATGGAAGCAACAACCGCCATAGTCTGAATCAGTGTAGGATTTGATGTCAAATGACTGCCGCTTAGAGTACCAAAGACCCAATCGGGGTTTCCCTTTCAAGTATCTGAAAATCCTCTTCACAGCTATCATATGGGACTCCTTCGGTTGTGACTGAAACCTTGAGCAAAAGCACACAGCAAACATTATATCGGGTCTTGAAGTTGTGAGATACATAAGTGATCCGATCATCCCACGGTACAATCTGCAATCCACATCCTTTACAATCTGCATTAAGTACTGCTATCATTCATCTTGTATTTTGACAAGATGTCCTGCACGTACTTTGTTTGATGTAGATAAATCCCATCCTCTCTTTAACTGACTTACCGACCCAGGAAGAATGACAATTCACCCATGTTACTCATTTCAATCTTAGACTTCATCACCTGTTCGAATTCCCTACACATCCCTTCATTGGTAGATCCAAAAATAATGTCGTCGACGTAGACTTGTACAAGAAGAATGTCACTTCCTGCTTTCCTAATGAAGAGGGTCGAGTCAATCTTTCCACGGTCGAAACCATTACACAGTAGATGTTTAGATAATGTCTCATACCATGCCTGCGGTGCTTGATGAAGACCATAAAGTGCTTTGTCGAGCTTATACACTTTATTGATATTATGCGGATCTTCAAAGCCTGTAGGTTGAGTGACATAGACCTCTTCATGAACTTTTCCATATAGGAAAGCACTCTTCACGTCAAGTTGATAGACCTTGAAGCCGACATATGTGGCATAAGCCATGAACAGTCGAATGGCCTCAATTCTAGCAACTGGGGTATATACTTCCGTGTAATCCAAGCCCTCTTGTTGATAAAAACCCTGAACAACCAATCTTGCTTTGTTCTTCACAACCACATGACGATCATCCGTCTTGCATTTGAACACCCATCTGGTTCCAATTGGCTGAAAGCCTTTTGGCAAGTCAACCAAATCCCACACGTGCAACTTTTGGAATAGAGACAATTCATCTTGCATCACCTCTATCCAGCAGTTGTCCGCGAGAGCCTCCTTCACATTCTTCGACTCTAACTTGGACACGAATGCAGCTTGTAGACATGTTTCCATGACACCAGTGTCAAGTATCTCCGAGTAAAGACTAGAGTTCTCAGTGATAGTTCGATGACGAGTCTAAACACCGGCATAAGGATCACTAATAATGTTGTCAATTGGATGATTCTTATGCACTCTCGCCTCCGGTACATTCAGTTCCTGAATTTCTGAATCAAGATTTGTGCTTAACTCCCCCATTTCCTATGTTCCAGACGGAGAGGATTCAATGTTAATTGGATCAGCAGGAGCTTCATTTCCTATAGTTGTGTTAGGATTAGCTTGAGCGTAATCTCCATCAACATGAACATCTTCACTGTTATCACTGTCATGAGTTCCAGATGCAGATGCAGCATTGGAATCAGGAGTTACAATCGGTACAGTAGCACGAGTAGAGAAGCTGGAGTCATCGCCGCCACCCATTAATTCATAAACATTTGCGGCGTCAACTGTAGATAGATCAGGAAGATTGAATGACTTGAATAGCGCATCATAATCAAAACCCCATGCTGGACCAGTTGGTTCTGGTGTAATGCTGTGTTTACTGCAATCCACTTCAAACCAATTCTCGACAGTACGAGTTCCTATATTGTACACTCTCTTGCAAGGCGAGTTGGCAGCATATCCTAAGAAGATCCTATCCACCGCTTTTGCATAAAACTTAGACTGGCAGTCTTTGTACTGTAGCAACAAGGAACAAGGACTACCAAAAGGAACTAGGTAATCGAGATTGGGAGTTCGATTGTTGATCAAATCGTAACAATTCTTGTTGTGCCTCTTCACAACCAGAACTCTGTTCAAGACCTGACAAGCTGTATTAACTGCTTCTGCCCAGAAAGTGACAGGAAGCTTTGCATCCGACAGCATTGTCCTTGCAGTCTCAATCAATGTTCTGTTCTTCCGTTCTGCAAGTCCATTCTGCTGCGGTGTGTACGGGGCGCTGAATTCGTGACGGATCCCCTTCTTGAGACAAAAAAGTTCCATCAAATTATTCTTGAACTCAGTTCCGTTGTCACTCCTTATTCTTCTAACCTTCAGCTTGCAAAGAGATTCCAAGCTCAGGATCAGGTATTGAAGAATATCAGCAGTCTCATCCTTTGTACCTAAAAAATGCACCCAAGAAAAACGTGAGAAATCATCAGTTACAACCAGACAGAACGACTTACCTCCAATACTCCTGATACTTGTGGGGCCAAACAGATCCATGTGTAATAGCTCCAAACGGGTATCAATGGAGTTTTGGAGCTTGGGCTTGTGAGATTTCCGTTGCTGTTTTCCCTTTTTACATGGCATACAATCATCTGCAACGGTAAATCTCAGCTTAGGAACCCCGGTTACCAAACCGTTTTGGACAAGATGGTTCATTTTACGATACGAAATATGTCCGAGTTTCCTATGCCACAAGATAGAGTCAAGCTCTGTCACTTTGATAAGCAAACAAGTTGCAACTGATGAGGTGGTTGTTGCCACGCTCATATCAATCTGATAGGTGTCGTTTATCCTCGGGGCTCTCATCAGGATCCAATCTTCAGGAACTTCAAAACCAGGCTTGAGAATCAAGCATTCATTCTTATCAAACATCACTGAGTACTCCTTGTCGCACATTTGGGAGACACTCAGCAGGTTATGCTTTAGCTGCTCGCAAAAGTTGACATTGTCAAAACTGACTCAACCATTTGATACCACGCCTTGACACGTGATACTACCGCCTTTCTCTCTAGCAAAGGCCTCATAGCCGCCTCTGAATGGTTTCACGTCTTGAAGCAAGGCCATGTTTCCTGTCATGTGCCTGGAGCATCCACTATCTACATACCAGCGGTTAGAGATAGTACCCTTCGGACGTCCCTGCACGAGTAAAAAAAATAATTAGTTAGATTTGGAGACCCAAGCCATAGTGGTCTTGGGTCGTCCATCCTTTTTCAAAATAAACTACCTCTTTTAACTCACAGTCGTGACTATTCAAAATGGATGAATCTTTAAAAGAATTAGGACTAGGAGATTGAGAATTTTTAGATTTGATAGTCCAGGACCTCTTCTGTTTCTTAACTGGAACTGTAGACTTATTTTCAACAACAGCAGGTGAACTAGTGGAAGCTTCACCTGATTGAAACTCCAGTCAACTGTTCTAGCTTTCTCAACCTCTTATTCCTTCTCCTCCTCTGTGGCTTAGAGAGTTTCACCACAGATTTCTCACCAGTACGTGTACTACTAGAGGTAGATACACAAGGTACAGCAGGTTGCTTAACCTTTCTTGAAACAGATGGTTTGGCCTCAGATTTGATCTTTGGCTTTGCCATCGGTTTAACTTGTGGTTTCACCACATTTTGTTTTGGACATTTGGGAGGTTTCACTGATGGCGACTTAGGGATGACAGCCGGTTGTGAAACAATAGGCCGTTTCCCTTGGTTCTTTGAAGGACAGTTCACAAAAATGTGACCAACCATACCACAGTGAAAACAAGTTCTCTTGTCTGTGTAAGTTCTCCTATAAGGCTCATTAGATCTGGCATTAGATGACTCAGCATGATGAGCAGGAGGACTTGGTTTGTGAACAGAAGTTTGACCCAATACAGATTGGTTCTTGGGAGTATAGTATTTTTGCAAATTTTCTTTGTAACCAAGCCCATAGTGAGCTGAAAAAGCCTCTTTCTTTACTTGATTAAGATTTTTATACCCCCCATAAAGCATTACCTTTAATTTATCATTAGATTCAATGATATCGGGTTCAGTTAAAATACAGTTATCACTATTAGTGATAATGTTTTTCTTGACTTTCTGTTCAGATAACAACTCCTCAGATACTACTCCTTCAGGGCAAGTGTTAACCGACCCATCATCAGAAGCAGTAAAGAACTCCTCATCAGATGCGGAGTTGGCCTTACTTGAAGAATAATCCATTTTAGAGGAATCATCATTTCCTGAGAACTCATCAAGACAAGTTAGATCAATGTCTAATAAGCTGTTGACAAACTTCTCGCTAACTGGTGGAGGAATGGCATTAGTACCCAACCCTAAGCCATTCATTTTCCTCACTACAGATTCGTAGTGTTCCACCACAAAACGAGAGTTTTTCAACTTCTCATTAGAACATTTCAACTGCAAGATTTCTTTTTGCAGCTTGTTAATTTCATTATTCCTTTTCTCCAACCCCTTGTATGCAATATCCAAGTGAAGCTGTTGATCGCTCATTTTCAGTGAATACTCACGTTTTTCCTTTTTCAACGTTTCAATTGAATATTTAAAACGTTTTTCGTTTTCTTTATAACTTAGAGCTGCAATGCGATGGGGTTCGACCTTGTCTTGAAGCTTGGAATTTTCAAGTTTTAAGCCTAGACATTTAGAACAAGAAATAACAGAAAAAGGATTAGAATCTACCTCAGTTGATGAACTTGTTGCCTCTCCAATAGCCATGAGAGCAACAACAGTAGTAGATTCCTCTTGATCAGCTACAGAAGCTTCCTTTTCTTCATCTTCCTTCTCCTCAGCTTCCTTTTTCTCAGCTTCCATCAACTCCATGATCTCAGCCATGAGACCAACCTGAGTTTGTGCAATGATGGCATCTTCCAGATGAACACCCCAATCAAAGCTGTCGTCCTGTTGAGCTACCAGTGCATTGGACGAACCACCGTGGCTTTGATTGTGGTTGTTAGTGTTGTTGTAGCCATGGCTATTTCCTTGGCTAGGTCTGGTGAAACACGAAGCTGGTGCTCTGTCTTTCTGACATTCAAGAGCAAAGTGTCCAAAGTTTAGACACTTATAGCATTGGCCTTGGATTTGTCAAAACCAACCTTGGCATTAGAATGCCCGCCAATGAACTTTCTTCCTGTTCTGTTCAGGAAACGCTTGGCTCTCCTCAGTATCATGGCCATATTCCATTGAATATCCATGTCCTCCATGTCATCAGGATCCACTTGATTGAAGTCTTCTTCTATTGTCTTGGGATCTGTAAGCTTGCCACCTATGAAGTTCTCGTAGGCCAGCATACAAGATGAAAATAGTGCTACATGATCTTCGACTATTTTGGCTATATCTGATTGGTTAGCTGAAGTTGTAGCGAGAGGATTTCTTGAGGTATGTTGTTGATGAGATCCAAAACCTGATCCAGATGCATAGCATGCATGACCACCACAACCATTTGAGTGGTCTTCTTCAGTAGAGTTCCAGAGAAAAGGGCAATTCCAGAGCCCGAAGATTTGGTTGTAGAAGACGTCCCATGATACATAGAAGGGTCTTGTATCTGAGGTCTTCCGGAGCTCTCCTTCTTTCTAAGGTTCATGTTATGAGCTTGAACCTTTCCAATTGCCTCCTCCACTGTCATTTCATAGAATTTTGGATTCTCTCTCATCAGGGTTGTGTACATTTCAAACCCGGGTGGCAAAGCATCCAGAAAATTTTCCACCAACTCTTCATCAAGATACTTGAGCTCAAAGGCTTTCAATTCTGTCTGCAAATGATAGAATCTAGAGATGAGGTCATCTAAAGACTCATTCTCCAAAAATCTGAAGCATTCATACTGCTTCCTGAGTAGATCCCGTTTACTCTTCTTGATATCACTATTCCCCTCGAATATTTTCTGTAGTGCCTTCCAAAGATCCTTAGAGTTGTCATAACCTCTGAAGCTGCGGAACAACTCCCGAGTTAATGCCATAGTGATAGAACCAAGAGCCTTCTTCTCTCTATCATAAACTTTCTTTTCTTCTTCATCGAGTTTAGAGATAGGCTTAGGCATTTCATCATATTCATTATCCTGAATAAAAGTTGGATTCCTTTACCTTATTCAAACACCATATAGGAAGTACCAACTCTTTACGTCATAGTTGAGATCCATGTTACGTCAAAGAGGTATATATTTAGGAAGTACCAACGGCTTTTTCACCACCTCTTTAATGTCTCATGAATACTAGATTTTATCCCCCTCATTTCTCTGTAAACTATGACCAGCTTCATCACCACTTCACTCAAATCCTCAAAAAGCACAACTAGCCAACTCCAGGATTTTATTTTTTTATTCCTTTGCAAAGATCCAAAACAGCAAATCCTTGGGTTCAAGTTGTTCCAGTATTCATCCCCTATTAAATAAGTATCCTGGATACTCGTAGCCTACATATTCAGGTTTGAATACCTAAACAAGATGATTCTCTTTCCAAAAGACCCAAAGTAGCCACATCTTCACAAATAGAACGAGACCTTTAGCCGATGACGACCCAATTGCTCCCATTAGTTCAGCATTCATACCCTACTAAATAAGTATCCCGGATACTCGTAGCCTATATTTTCAGGTATGAACCCTTAAACAATGTATGACAAGTGGTATCATCCAACAAAAATCTCGTTCGTGTTTCGCCAAGCCACATAGTATACAAATTCTGGTCCGGAAAAACCAAAATTACTATCTTCTCAAAAATGGCCCGAAACACGCATACAAATGATCTCTAAAAATTTTGGCCAAGAAAAGTTTTCCCGCCAAATTTTTTTTATATTTTTTTTATTTTATTTTTTTTAATCCCAAAAGCTAGTTCATGCGTACTTAGCAAATACGCACATAAAGGGTGCTCATGCGTATTTAGTAAATAAGCAAAGCCAAGTGCTCATGCGTATTTGATAAGTTCGCAAAGCCAAAATGCCCATGCGTACATGCTAAGTACGCAGAGTCAAATACTCATGCGTACTTAAGAAGTACGCAGGACAACTTCTCTTGCGTACTTAGTAAGTACGCAGGGCAAAACCCATGCGTACTTAGTAAGTACGCAGAAAAGCTGAATTTGCGTACTTATCAAAAAGTAACAGCGTTCTTGACGGATCTTGAGGAGAATGCTCGAAAAGTGATGGATCTGAGAAATTGATGCTTCCAAAAGCTTAGAAATCATCATCTAACAAACCCTTAGCCTTCCAAACACCAAATGAAGTGATAGCAAACTCGGATTTAAGGATTTTTGGTAAAAAAAGTAAGAACTCAGATCTGCTCCAAAAACCCTAAAACACGAAACTGGAACACAAATCAACGAACACCGAGGCTCTGATACCACTTGTAGGTCCCTCGGGTGCGGCGGATCGTCACATGCAAGTGGGTCTACTATTCGGACCGGGTGCGGAATACCCGTGACTAGGTGGAGAGTCTTACGAAACTAAGTAAACCGATAAGATAATCACTATAAACGTTCGTCTATTATAAACACTTGAAGGTTACAGAGAGAAGTTCTGAGATTACAAAGTTCTGCGTATTTGCTAATCTGAATGCGTACTTATCTACTGTCAACCATTCCTATTTATATACGACTTGATGCCTGCGCACTTAGCAAGTGCGCATGGCAATTTGCTCATGCGTTCTTATCAAGTACGCAAAGGTATTCTTGCATACTTGCTAAGTACGCAGGAACTACTTCCTGCGCACATACAAGTGCGCAAAACACTTAGAGAAAATTGCAACAATCAATATGTAAAAGTAAATACAACTCGATAATTAATACATACAGACACTTACAAACAAAGACAAATACATACATGAAAGTACTAAACTAGGACTCTATCTATCCAGAGTGTTTGTCACAGGAAAGTACTTCAACACTTAATTTACTATTTATATCACTTATGAGTCCAAAAATATCTGACACAAACATTCATTAAACTAATACACATATAACGCGTACACAACACAATTTTAACACTTAAAAGAAAATATTTTTGAGGAACATATTTCTGAAGTCTTTCAGTTCAAAATTTTGACGATTTGTTATTTAAAAAAATGTTTTTTTTTAAAAAGAAATCATCCCCAACATCTCAACCAAAGAGTTAAACCGATCCGTTGAAAAAGCTTTTGTAAAAATATCGGCCTTTTGCTCTAGGGTATCAACATGGACCACTTTAATCAGCCCATTCTCAAAACAGTTACAAATGCAATGTAACCTGATCGCAATGTGCTTTATTTTGGAATGCTGAATGGGATTTTTTACTATTCCGAGCACGTCCCCGTTGTCACAATAAATCGGAGTTTCGAGGAAATTTACTCCAAAATCTAGCATTTGATGTTGAATCCAGGTAACTTGTGAACAACAGCTCGAGACAGCAGTATACTCAGCTTCAACAGTTGATGTGGATACATTCGTTTGTTTCTTACACTTCCAAGACACCAGTCTCTCCCCCAAAAATTGGCATCCACCTGAAGTTGACTTCCTGTCCAAATTACAACCTCCATAATCACTGTCAGTGTAAGCAAAGAAATTAAATTCAGAATCAGAAGGATACCATAAACCTAAATTTAAGATATCGGAAAATCCGTTTAACAGCTGATTCATGAGATTCTTTTGGAGCTGCCTGATATCTGGCACAAGAGCAAATAGCAAACATGATGTCTGGTCGACTAGCAGTCAAATACATCAACGAGCCAATCATTGACCTGTACATCTTTTGATTTACTTCAACTCCAGACACATCGACAATTAAAGGTTCATGAGGAGCAATTGGTGTTGAAGCTGATTTGCAATTAGTCATTTTGAATTTTGTAAGAATTTCTTTCACATATTTAGCCTGATGAATAAGAATTCCTGATTCAGACTGCTTATCTTGTAACCCTAGAAAGAACTGCATTTTTCCCATCAAACTCACTTCAAACTTTAGTTTCATAACTTGTTCAAATTCTTTGTAAAGAGCTTCATTTGTTGATCCATAGATAATATCATCAACATAAACTTGTACAGTTAACAAATCATCATCATATTTCTTCAGGAATAAGGTCTTGTCAATTGTTCCACGAGCGAAGCCATTTGATGTAAGATGTATTGACAAGGTTTCACACCACGCACGAGGCGCTTGATGTAACCCGTACAATGCTTTATCAAGCTTATACACTTGAAATGGATGAGCTGGATCTTCAAAACCTGGTGGTTGATTCACGTAAACTTCTTCCTTTACCACCCCATACCGAAAAGCCGTTTTTACATCCATTTGATATACAGTAAATTTCTTGTACGATGCATAAGCCAAAAAGATTCGTATGGCTTCAATTCGTGCAACAGGAGCAAACATATCATCATAATCTAGTCCTTCCTCTTGATAAAAACCTTTTACAACCAAACGAGCTTTGTTCTGAACTACAATCCCACGATCATCCTTTTTGTTTCTAAAGACCCACTTCGTTCCAATTGGATATTTTCCCTCAGTTAAGTCCACAAGATGCCACACGTTTAACTTCTTAAACTGAAGCAATTCTTCTTGCATAGCTTCAATCCAACTTGGATCTTGTAAAGCAACAGTAACATTCTTTGGTTCCCTCTTGAGATAAAAAACAGGAGTACAAACAAACATTTATATTTCCAGTTTGATTTCTTGTCTTTACTCCATCTTCAAGAGATCCAATAATATTCTCAACTGGATGAGCATAATGGATTTGATGATTTTGAATATGCTCAACTTCCACAGATTCTGGCATGTTTGAATCATTCAACTCTGGTAATTGATCATTTGAATCTTCAATACTAGAAGAACTTGTCTGAATTACATCCTCAGTCTGATCAATTACAGAATCCAACTAAACTTCATTAACTGCTGGTTCATCATTTGTACTTGGAATTTCTTGTACTTCAGAGTCAACATTTGTGACAGAGTTATCAACAAGATCTTCTTGTGTTTGAGTTGATGTCGTAACATTCTCAGACATCTCATTTTGAATCATCAAATTATGTGGTCTAACCAAAAACTTTCCAACAGATAGATCACTATTTGTAGAAGACTCAGTTACAGTACCCGATGTACTTGCTTCATTAGAATCCATTTGAAGTTGTTGATCAACAGTTTTGAAGATTACTTTAGCATCAAAGAACCAGTCAGGTCCATTTTGGTCTGTAGGAGTATTTAGTTCTTGCCACTCCACATAAAACGATTCTTGAACAATTTTGGTTCTTTTGTTGTACACTCTATAAGCTTTCTGATATGAAGAATAACCCAAAAAATTGCATTCATCACCGATATCTGCAAATTTTGGCAATGAATCTTGTGTATTCAACAATGTACAAGAATAACTAAATGCTCTGAAGAACTTGATATATGGCTTTCGTTTAAAGAATAGTTCATATGAAGTCTTTGTAAGTTGCTTCACCATAAGAACTCTGTTTAAAACATAACATGCAGTGTTTACTGCTTCAGCCCTGAAGATAATGGGCAACTTGGAACCGACAAGCATTGTTCGAGAAGCTTCTATTAAAGTTCTGTTCTTCCTTTCAGCTACTCCATTCTGTTGTGGTGTTCATGCAGCACTATACTGATGTGTTATTCCTTTTTCTGCACAAAACGAACTTATCAGTTTATTTTTAAATTCTATTCCATTGTCACTGCGAATGATTGAAACTTTGCTATCACATATGTTTTCTATTCGTTTGACAAAATCAATAATTGTTTCAGGTGTTCCATCCTTCGTTGCAAGGAAAAACACCCATGAAAATCTTGAAAAATCATCTGTGATAACAAGACAATATGACTTTTCGCAATGCTTTTAACTCGAACTGTACAAAACAAATCCATATGAATAAGAAATAAAGGTCTAGTAAAAGTTGTTATGGTTTTTCTTGGATGGGACTTCTTGTGTTGTTTTCCCTTCGCACATGACATGCAATTTTCTTCAATTATGAATTCTTTCTTTGGCAATCCTCGCACCAAATCTTTATGCACCAAGTTATTCATGTTCTTTAAATTCACATGACCCATTCTTCGATGCCACAAATAGGATTCTGAACTAGTTGCCTTTGATAATAAACATGAAACATTTACTGGTGTAGTATGATCATTCATGTCAACCACATATGTGTTGAATTTCCTTGGAGCACGCATCTGAATCATTTCTTCTGGAATAACCAATCCAGGCTTTAAAAACAAGCATTCCTTTGTAGTAAAATGAACTGGTATGTCTTTATCACAAATTTGAGAAACACTTAGTAAATTGAATTCCAATTTAGACACAAAATTTACTTTTTCTAATGTTATGAGTTCATTCGACACTGTTCCTTGACTAGTTATGTTTCCTCCCTTTTTATCTCCAGCAAATGCAACAAAACCTCCATCAAAAGTTTGAAAAATTTCTAGAATTTTTCTTTGTCCAGTCATGTGTCTTGAGAAACCGCTATCAACATGCTAAGCATTATTAATATTCCTCCAGGTTAAACTCTACACATTCAAGACAAAATTAATGATTTACAGGTACCTAGATCATCTTTGACCCGGGCTGACTTTTACCTTTTACAGTCTTAACATCTTTAACATCTTGTTCTTTCAATTTTATCAATTTTATATTTTTTATTCCAACCATATGTGAAGATTGTTCGTTTTTAACTTTCCAAACATAACCAACATTTTTCGCATATTTCATAGCAGTTTTTTCTTTAGCAAAATAGATTGGTTGGTTAAATTTCTTCACATATTGTGAACCTTTTGGGACACGTTTATCCCCAAACTTTCGTAGCACATAATCACAGCACACATTAGAATATAAAGCATGACAATTTCTAGAAAGCAAGTAATCACGACTGTATCTTTGTATCACTCCGGACTCTGACACACTGTCGTTCGCAGATGCTCGCTTGAAATGGTGAATATCATTGCTCTTAACTTTCGCTTTGTTCTATGTGAACCTTGAATCACTAGAGTTATGTTTGCAATTTCTCGCAAAATGACCAACCTAACCACACACAAAGAAACTGTAGCTCTTAGGCTTTGACTTTGACTTTGAACACTCGCCTACTTCACTCTTTAGGCCACAACTTTTCTTTCTTAATTGTTCTTTGATTTTAATAGACTTATCTTTGACATCAATGAACTTGTCTTTTACTTCAATGGATTTGCCTTTGACATACAAAGACTTTCTTTAGACATTTGTTGGTACACTCACTTTAACTTTGATAACTTTATTGTTCTCTGTCTCACTAGTAAGAATATGATTCTCTTGTGCTATGACATTATTTTTCTTTGGTCTCTCACTTGAAAAATCATACTCTTGAATCAGAGGATTTCCAAACTCATCTAAGACCACTTTATCAAAGAAAGTAGATGTTGATGATAGTTCAGACACACAAGCAAACTCAACACAACCGTTAGTAGAACATGCTGAAACATAAGAAATATCAGAATCAGAATCAGAAGCATTAATATTTTTTTGCATCAGCATTTAAACTAGAAATTGAAACAAATTTATCTAGATTACAGTCAACATCTAGGTACTGTTTACAGTCCCTAATAAACTCCCTAGTGCACTGTTTATTGAAAGCTGAAAAACTTTTCACTCCATCAAGTTCATTTTCATCATCCACACACCCTGAGTTTATATCTGCACTAATATACATATCATGAAAGTTAGAATTTTTGACATTCATCAACTCATTCGATTCATGCAGTTCAGGAAAAGGTACAAAATTCTCAGGATGTGGAACCTTGTGTATCCCAACCCGTCTTTGATATAAACAGTTCTCTGTTTGCTCACACATTCATCAAAGACATTTTGTTGCATCTTCCACTTTGAAACAATTACCCTTTCTTTTATTAAATCAGTTTCAGATTTGATAAGTTTTTCTGAAAGATCTTTGATTAAAACGTCCTTTTTATCCAAATATTCTTTAAATGTTACATTATCTTTCAACAATGCTTAAATTTTTCTTGTAAAATTTACTTCATTTTGTTTCAATTCATTGTTTACTCTTTTAGTTTATCGTTTTCAGCAATCAGAAACGTGTTTGCTGAATGATAATTTTGCATTCGATCTACACACACTGAGGAACATATATCAAATTTATTTTTAGAATTTACCTCATTCTCAGATCAAGTTTCATCAGAAACATCAGCTTTGCCCTTTCCTTTAGAATCAGTTTTGAGCTCACAGTCACTGGTAATATCAGCTAGTTTCATTGAATCTTCAATTTCAGCCATCAAGGCTTCATCCATTTCATCCTCAGCATCCTCGATCTCATCCTCCCATTCACAATTACTCAGCTGTTTAGACATGAGTGTAGTTGGAGACTTCGTTGACTTATCAGATTCATCAATCATTTCCACCAGCTTAACTCCGCTTCCCTCAACCTTCTTTTTCTTGTCCTTGGTACACTCACGAGCGAAGTGACCAAGCTGTTGACTGTTGTAGCACCTGAGTTTAGCTTTGTCAAAACCAACCTTTTTACCAAAGTGCAACTTATCCTTCCCAACCTTCTCAAATACTTTTTAGCCCTTACAGCTATCATGGCCATCTCCCATTGCAAGTCCATATATTCTAAATCATCAGGATTGATCTGAACAAGATCTTCTACATCATGCACGACAGGTTGCAACTTTCCTGTCACCAGTGCATCGTAGCTGCTCATGAATGCTCCGAACAAAGCAATCTGATCTTCAAGGATTTGTCCAGATGACTTGACTTTCTCACCAGAGGAGTCTTCACAACAACCTTTTTTTTTCTCAGGTTTTGTTCCACTATTTCCTTCACTACTTCTAGAAAATAATGACGTATTTGTTGAAGTTGAGTTATTTTGTTTATCTTTGTTGTTCAGTTCTCTCTTCTTTGCATCCAATTCATAAGACTCGAGTAAACAGATAATATCATCAAGTGTTTTACTCTTCAGATCTGGAGCTCTGTTCTTGATTAGCATACAAGGTATGCTCCAGCAATCTGGTAGTGAGTTTAACAACTTATTTCCTAGCTCATACTCTTCAAATTTTACTCCCATTTTTCTCAACCTATTTATCATGGTTGTAAACCCAGTCATTTGCTCACTGAGAGTCTCATTCTTTTTATAACTAAACATGTTGTATTGCTTCAATAGAATATCGGTTCTGTTTTCCTGAAGAGCTGCATTACCTTCAAATCTTAAGCACAAAGCATTCCACAAAGCAGTTTCATGAGGCTCAAAATTCAAATACAACTCAGTCGGAAGTGCTAGAATAATAGAACCCAATGCTTTGTTATCCCTTTCGATTAAGTTCTTATCTTCCACTGAATAAAGATCAGGATCAGCAATCGGAACTAACCCATAAGCATTTGCAGTCTTAGGAATGTGAGGACCTTTTACAATTGATTCCCAAAGTGTGTGTTCAGTAAACTTGAAATAAGCCTTCATCATTATCTTCCAATTTTCAGCATCGGTGGTAATTTCCCATTAACCCTCTTAGTATCGTATACCTTTCCAGCCATTCTTTACTTGTAATTTGAAACTTGGTCGAAATCTGAAAAAATTTACAACTTATAACTTTTAGGTCGAAAACTTAGTACAATACTTTTTGAATGAAAATTCAGAATATTTCGGACAAAATACTTTTCGGACGAAATACTTTTCGGACGAAATACTTTTCGATTTCTTCAAACAGAGTTTCCGGCTACTTCAAACAAACTTTTCGGACAGTTCAACAGAAGAACACTTGAATTGACCAAAAACTTTCTGTGATGATCCGAGTAAAGAATCAAGTCTTCAAACTTGATGCAAACTTCATCTCCATCAAAACTAGCTTCAAATAAACAACAATGGCACCCAAATTACTTCAATTTGATCAGATTTGACTTAAAATTTTCTTGAATACCAAGAGCTATTAACCAACAGCTCTGATACCACTTGTGATTCCCTCAGATCTGCTAATATTCAAGGAAAACGTCTTCAATCACTCTCTAAATTGGCGGAAAGAATTCAGAAATTAAATCCGCACCAAAATGAACAAATCAAAGATGAGCAATCTCGATACTATCAATCACACCAAATGCATACTTCATGTTGATTAGCTTCATTAATCCAATAATGTAATCAAGTATTAACAATAGAAACACACAGAAATTCTCTTGATTAACTTATAAAATCAAAGTAAAAAAATGAGAAAGTTACTTAAAATACAAAAGACACAACTATTTATACTAGAGAGTTTTCGCTCGAAATCTTCTTGATCGAAAAAATGTTTTCGACCGAAAACATTTTACGACTGAAAACATAGAGTTTTCGACCGAAAACTCTGAAGTTATACTTCTAAAACCTTATTTATTTCTATGGACTATTAGGTTCCAACATGAGTGATTACCATGGGCGTCAAATTCAGAATATGAGAGTAATCATAGACTACCAAATCACGGAGATCAAATGCAATTTGGTGGTCCACATTACTGCTCGGATTCTAAACCTTCCCCATTATATTCACACCATCTTTCTATCTTTCACACACCCGGATGCACATGCATCCCACACAACTCACATAGCACCACACAATAGTCTAGCAAGTCATCATCTTTAACACCATTTTACCCCATCCAAGGTTACACACGAAATTACTAAATCATATCGACACACCAAAATATCTCACACAGTTACAATTAATGCTACTCCACATTATTCAACTCACATCATAGTCTCATTCAATCACACCACACAACTTCAAGTAGTTCTACATAATACTACAACACATATCATACCTCATGATCCCACACAGGACCATAAGTCATTTACTCACACCAATTACTTTACCTAGTGTAACACTACGAAATTGTAAATAATAATTACTGCTCAACTCGAAATACGTACCTCTTGGCTCGCGGTTACTCGTGGTGGCATTCGTTTCACCCTTGTCCCATTTTCAGTTTAAGTTAAGGTATTTTATTCATTTAAAAACACTAGCTTTCTCTTAAACCACGACTCTGATACCAACTTGTAAGGTCCCAAACCAGGCACCCTACAATTGGTTCTCATAACGGGTTAAACTCTTTAAAACCATCTAACTTTCATTTAAATAAACAGCGGAAGTCTTTCTCAAAAACATGTTATCTTTAAACTTGTTAACTTTGATAACATTACCTAACGAATGCATGCACACCAACCCGAGTAGTCCCGCTCCCAAGCCAAGATACCTCATCTAGTAGACTCACCTGCAAAACAATCTAACGTACATACAAAGTCAGCTACGCTGAGTGAGTTCTAATAGTTTAATTTAACAAAAGCCAACTTGTCTCATTTATTGTTTATCTCCACTTAAGACCCTCTCGTTTTAGAAAATAGTTTTACCGACTTTTATCATGCATATAACCCTTGTTATATTATAATATCCCAAAGGATTCACTTTTCCAGACTCTATACACCCTTCAAACCCAGTAAGACTCTCTGACACAGAACGAGTTTACTACTCTGATAAATCACAATTTACTATACATATAAACCATACACTGGTTAACTCAACCAACCTCTAGACACCGACTTACCAGCCCTAACCAGGACTCTCATATACCACTGACTCAACAGTCGTACACAATGAACTCATCCTGACACAATGGTCAATCTAACTCGACATACCACAGTTATTCCATCTATTTAACACATCAATATAATCTCATAGATAGTTAATATAACTCATCACTTGCATGCAATTTAACACATATAAAAAGCACACAACACATACCTTGTCACTGCACCCTCGTCGTGGTTATCCCCGTCAGGATACTCGTCATAAGCTCAGCACTACCCTTGTTACAGGGCCCCGCAACTAAATATAGCGACACACTCATCCTCCATGATGACTACCCAGTCACCCACACGGTGACTATATCATCTACCGTACGGTGACTGACACATCACACGTACAATGATGACCCCGAAGGACTCCGTCCTCCACACCATTGTTGACCATACACACGGACAACAATGCAAGCACACAAAGCAACACATATGTATACACATGACACTACCTGGACATTTATTACGACTAACCACCCCTTCACGGATCACTTACGTGTGTAAACCGACACATACTTTAGACATATCCTTTTAAAGTCTTGACACATTACCCAACTCTTTCCGAATAATTAATTATACGACACATAAACAACATACTGACTTCTAGCCTGTATATACTATGGACACCACATAGACCCATGCAAACACGATACCCGCCGTGTCACGAGGACAACAACACAACTACACACAACATCAAACACATGACGCTTAACAGCATACTAGCATTACTTGAATCGTTAATGAACCACGTACGGGTTCCCCTGCTAACTCTCCTTATATAACCATCATAGGTTTAACTAAATTCCCGACTCATCCCGACTAAATTGTAAGATGACATACACAGATCATCCCAACTCTTGTTCACCCACCATAAGGACCCCACAATGACCCCTAGCTTCATTATTACATAATGATCTAATAAAACACTTTCAGATTAAATCATAACTCATAATACGTTCATATAATAAAACATGTGAGTATGTACGATAGCCCCAAAAATAGTGAAACGTTTAAAAGAGGGGATTAGAAACTCACTTGCTATACTAAGTCCAAATCCTAGCTCTTCACCACGCGTACTCGCTCAAAGCCCGAACTTGTCAAACCTATGATCACATGATCAGGATACGTTAAAAACATACGTTAGATAACATATAACAATATAATAAAACCCCGACACTTGTCCCGTCTGCTTGTCAATCCAAATCCAGGAAACCCTGTTTCCACACACACATGCATATACGTTTGCCATGCATACCTTTAACCGTTCTCATCTCGTAAACCCCGACCCGTACCAGATCGTCCTCGACCCATTTAGAAATCTTAAACTCAAACGGAGTTCTCATGCACGCACGTATATGTACATGCATACATATGCAAAAACCCTAATTCTTGCTATGCAAACCCTAGCTTTGTGAAACGTAAGATTCAAGTCGGGTTTCCTGCATGTACAATAACTCTCCATGCAAAGCCCTACCCATCACCATCCTCTTTCTTGCTCGTTCCCGTGAACCACCACCATCATACATCACCACCATGAAGCACCATTGCGTTCCGTCGTCTCATACTAACTCTCGTGTCCCCATCACCCTTCTATTCACGAAAACCCTAGTCGGTTCCCCTTCCTTTTCAGGATGGACACTACTACCACCGTCACCCCACCGTCCGCCGCCGTGCGTCTCCATCACAGCCGACATCCGTGGACACCGGGTATCATCACTGCCGCTCGCCGCCATGGACTACCACCCCAGCAGCCACCATGACTGCTGTCACCACTCCCTGATGTCGTCCATGTTCCCTGCTGCCCTCGAAACTACCACGTCGCTCGTCACCCTTAGCCGAGTATCCTTCCGAGCACTCCCCCTGTTAGGCCGTCTTCCTTACTCCCCGAACGTTAAATACTACACATGTTTCTAAGAACAAGCCGAATAACTTTGCAACATGGAACAAAGAGTAAAATAATAGATTCGAGGTTTACCTTAACGTATTGTGCTTCACCGGATCCTCCCGTTGCCGACCTCTCGTTTCTCCCATCTCCTCGCTACCGTCGCACTCTCCCTAGCCGAATGGCTAGGGTTTGTTGCTGAAGTGATATATAAACCCCCTTAAGTTTCGATTGGGTCCCTCTAGAACCGACTCGTAGACTTTATTCCCGAACTAGACATTAAACAGTTAGCCGGCCCTTATATCCTCGTTGAATCAAGTGTTATGAGGCAATCCCTGCTAACCGGGACATTTAATAAAGATTTGGGTTAGTCCACTAATCCGAACTATTCGCTTACGGATTTTCGGGATGTTACATTCCCCAATCCTTACCCGTAACTCTAGCCCTCCGATTTACCCCCTTAAGCTAAATGATTGGCCATGAAATCATAGGGCTTTCATTCCCAGGTTAAAGGCGAGTCTATTGGTATCATAATTACCAGCAATGGATACGTGAAGGATGAGAACGATTGGGTGCGTAGGTTCGAGCTTCGCCGGCTATGAATCTTGCTCCAGGAATGATATGCGATGAAATTGAGAGTGTAGGGAGTTTGAGGGGAGTGTCGCTGATGATTATGGGTGCATATTTATACCCAATTTCATCGGGATCAGTCGATCAATTAAGGGTTCGTTAATGGGGATTTCAGTTATGAGTTAGGCATGATAATGCTCATAAAATTTCAATTAAACGTAGGGGACGGCTCGTATGGATGTCCTCAACGTAACATCGGTTTCAGTTTCGCCAGAAAATATCGTAGGAACGAGTTCGGGATTAATGGGTTGACAACCGGTGGAGGGTGAGGTTCGAACTCGTGATCGGAAAGGGAAGGGGGAGGTTTGGGATTTGGCAAAATAGGTCCCTCAGGTTTCAGTAGTTATCATTTCATGTACAAACTTTAGTTTTAATTGGGATTAAGTTTTTGAGGAATTACCAAATGAACCCTGAACTTTTATAAAACATAAAAATCATTAAATCTTATAAATATTTATAAAATCTAATAAATGTAAATGTTATATTTAAATGTTACAATTATATTTATATAATTCTTGTAAATTAAAATAGGATAACTTGTATTGAGATATAGATCATTTAATAATGAAATTACAGGTGCCGGAATAGTTAAAACAAAGGCCGAAAATTCCTGGGGAATATAGTCTCCCTACTTTAGGGAATTTCGTCCCGAAATTGATTAGGAACTGGGTCCAGGAAATGGATGTGGGTATTTATCCTTCATTTGATCCTCACGTTTCCAAGTGAACCCTGGGCCACATTTGGATTCTCACTGAACTTTAACGATACGGATGCGACTTCGCTTGGGTTGCTTAACTTCTCGGTCCATAATCTCCACGGTATTCTCCATGAAGTGCATTGATTCATCAATGTGCACCTCGTCAAGCGGTATATGGAGATTTTCGCCAGCTAAGCATTTCTTCAGGTTTGAGACATGAGTTGTCGAATGAACGTTGCTGAGTCATTCAGGTATGTCCAGTTTATAGGCTACCATCCCGATTCGTTCAAGAATTTTAAAAGGACCTATAAACCTTGGTGCAAGTTTTCCCTTCTTTCCAAACCGATCCACGCATTTCCAAGGTGATACCTTGTGAAGAACCAGATCCCCGACATGGAATTCCAAGGGTTTTCGACGTTTGTCGGCATAGCTCTTTTGCCGACTCCTTGTTACTTGAAGGTTATCTTGAATTAACATGATCGTGTCGGAGGTCTCCTGAATGAGTTCATGACCCGTGAGTTGTGCTTCACCAATCTCAGTCCAACAGATAGGAGAACAACACTTCCGACCATAAATTGCTTTGAAAGGAGCCATGTCAATGCTCATGTGGTAGTTGTTGTTATACGAGAACTCGAATAGGGGTAGATGAAGATCCCAATTTCCCTTGAAGTCAATGACACACGCCCTAAGCATATCTTCGAGGGTTTGAATCGTTCGTTCTGATTGACCATCAGTTTGCGGATGATAAGCCGGACTAAGATTCAGCTGAGTACCCAAAACTGATTGCAAAGATTTCCAGAAATGAGAAGTGAATCGTCCATCACGATCAGAAATAATGTTGAGAGGTACACCGTGACGACTAACAATTTCATCAATGTAGATCCGAGCCAATTTCTCAACTCGATAGTCTTCACGAATGGGTAAAAAGTGAGCAGATTTTGTTAAACGATCGATGATTACCCAAATACTTTCATGACCACGAGATGTATGAGGGAGTTTGGTTATAATGTCTATAGCAATACACTCCGATTTCCACAAGGGAATCTCGGGTTGTTCAAGTAAGCCAGATGGACGCTGGTGCTCGGCGTTAACCTTCAAGCAAGTAAGGCACTTGGACACATATAGGGCAATGTCCTTTTTCATACCCAGCCACCAATATTGGGTATGAAGGTCCTTGTACATTTTATCCGCACCAGGATGCGCAGAATAACGAGTCTTGTGAGCCTCGTTCATGATAAAGGTCAAAGATTGTCACGGTCCGGAATCCAGATACGATTCAGGAAGTAAAGTAATCCATTGGGTTTAGTTTCGAGTTGGAGTTCAGCACCACATGCCATTTCGTTGTACATGTTTCCTTCAGTGACGGAAAGGTGTTGTGCTTCAAATATGGGAGTTTGAATGTCATTCTAGAACTGAATGCTGTGGATCTTGATGGATTCTTTACGACTAAGAGCATCGGCTATGACGTTTGCCTTACTAGGATGGTAACGAATATCGTAGTCGTAGTCATTTAGAAGTTCAACCCAACACCTTTGCCTCATGTTGAGTTCTTTTTGATTGAAAATGTGTTGGAAACTCTTATGGTCGATGTAAACCACAAACTTAGTACCATATAAGTAGTGCCTCCAAATTTTGAGAGCAAATACGACCCCACCCAGCTCAAGATCGTGCGTCGTATAATTCTTCTCGTGGATTTTGAGTTGTCGGGACGCATAAGCAATCACCTTACCTCATTTCATAAGAACACAACCAAGGCCTAAGTGGGATGCGTCACAGTAAACGACAAAATCCTCGGTTCCGTTAAGAAGAGTCAAGATAGGAGCCACACACATTTTTTGCTTCAGAGTTTGAAAGGTTTCCTCTTGTTTTGGTCCCCACTCGTAGGGCTTGCCTTTATGTGTTAAGGCTGTGAGTGGCACCGAGATCTTTGAAAAGTTCGATATGAAAAGGCGATAATAGCCCGAAAGCCAAGAAACGAGCGGATATCCGTAGGGGTCTTTGGAGCTTGCAAGTTCTTCACCGCTTCAATTTTAGCGGGATCCACGTGAATACCCTTCTCATTGACTATACCATAATAATTGGACTTCCTTTAGCCAAAATTCACACTTGGAGAACTTGGCGTATAATTGCTCCTTCTTCAAGAGATCCAAAACCAATCGCATGTGTTCTTTGTGTTCTGCTTTTGATTTTGAATAGATAAGGATGTCGTCAATGAAGACAATCACGAACTTGTCCAAGTACGGTTTACACGCGCGGTTCATAAGATCCATGAATACCGCGGGTGCATTGGTTAGACCGAAAGGCATAACCATGAACTCATAATGATCGTACCATGTAAGAAAAGCTGTTTTTGGGATATCAGATTCAAGGACTCGTAACTGGTGATAACAAGAATGAAGATCGATCTTTGAGAAGTAAGTCGAGCCTTGAAGTTGATCAAACAAATCATCAATCCTCAGAAGTGGATAACGGTTCTTCACGGTAAGCTTGTTGAGTTCCCGGTAGTCGATGCACGTCCGGATAGAACCATCCTTCTTCTAGACATATAAAACGGGTGCTCCCCAAGGAGAAACACTAGGACGAATGAATCCTTTGTCAGAAAGTTCTCGTAGCTGGCTTGGAAGTTCTTGCATTTTTGATGGTGCAAGACGATAGGGTGACTTAGCCACAGGATTTGCTCCTTGCACTATATCAATACGGAATTCAACTTAACGTGCGAGAGGAAAACCGTGTAAGTGTTCGGGAAATACTTCTGGAAAATATTTGATTACAGGAATGTCTTGGATGTTCTTGCCCTTGTCTTTCCGCTCCACAATCTGTGCTAAGAAAGCTACGCACTTCTTGTGCAAGACATAAGCTTAAGCCCTTTAGACGGCTTCTCACCATAGATGTTCAAAATGTCGACCGAGTCAAGAGGGATACGGATATACTTGTCAAAATAGACGACTTCACCATGATGCTTGGTTAGCCAATCCATGCCTACTATCATGTCGAAACCTTCAAGAGCCATAGGAATAAGATTAATCGAGAAGTCATGGTCATTCAAATTCAGGGTACAATCTCTAATAATGGTGTCACACGTAACATAGTATCCATCCGCTACTAAGATATTTAAGGGTCTGTCTAACTTAGTTCGACTCATAGCAAGTTGTGCTTCAAATTCAAAGGACACGAAACTCCTATCGGAACCAGTGTCAAATAGGATGGAAGCATATTGGTGATTAATTGGATACGTACCGTTCACCACGTCGTTGTTGGCTTGAGCCTCATTGGCATTGATTTTAAAGGCACGTCCTCGAGCTGCGGGGTTTGCATTCCTCTGCTTCACATTTCCCCGGTTCTTGTTCCCCCTGGTTCATGTTTCCCTGAACCATGTTGCCCTGGTTTAGGTTGGCTTGGTTCACAATGACTAACCTAGGGCAACGGTTCCTGAAATGATTTGGGTCACCACACTCGTAACAAGCACGACCCTGGGTAATAGCAGTAGGAACAGGAACAGCAGGTTGGTAGACTTGATTAACTGGTGGAACACGGCAGGTGTTAGCCCAATGCCCATAACGTCCACAAGTGGTACATAGACGACATGGCACATTTCTGGTATGATGGAGTTTGCAGGTGTTACACAGAGGTAGGGTTCCCACATATGGCTTCTTATTGGGGTTGAAGGCATTAGGGGCTACTTGGGTTAGAGAAGCAATAGGAGTGATTATGGCAAAGTTCTTGCCCTTTCGCTTCTTGCTATTGAAGGAAGATTCAGACTTGGTTTTCTTGGTGGGTTCAGTAGTGGTTTTCTTAAGGGTTTTCTTAGCACCCTTCTTGGACAAGGTTCATGCCTTCACATGGTTATCTGTCAGGGTAGTAGCAAGACGGATTACCTCCTCGAGGGTGGCTGGGTTGCTACCCAAGACGGTATCTTTGATTTACATGGGTAGGCCATTGATGTACTTCTCAATGGATCTTGAAAGAGGGGTGACCATATGGGGCACCAGAAGGCTAAGTTTATGAAAAACGGGTGGTGTAGGCAAGGCTTTCACCACTATCCTGCTTGAGATCCTAGAACTCTGCTTCTAGCTTCTTGATCTCATTACGTGGACAAAACTCATCAGTCAAGAGTGTTTTGACATCAGCTCAAGGTAAGGCCAGTGCAACTTCAATCCCACAGTTACGCTTTCCTCGTTCCACCAGGTGAGTGCCCTTTTATGGAAGACACTAGTAGCATAACGAACCTTCAGGTTCTCAGGGAAATCGGCATTGATGAAGGTTCCCTCAACGCTATCGAACCATTGGAGAATTCCAGTGGCTCCTTCGTTTCCATAGTACTTGGTAGGGTTGCAGGAGTTGAAGTGCTTGAACGTGTACGTGGGATTCCATGGAGCTGCATTCTGGTTCAGCTGATTGACCATGGTTGGTAGGATCGTAGCCATTTGCTGGATGATCCTGTCGGTGAGGTTGTTCCTACGTTCATGACGGGGAGGCATTCTTCAAAGGGATGAATAGAAAGTTCACGAATCATGTATAAGACTTTGTAAATAAATCATGAGATATTAAATAACATATCATACGTGTATTCATAAGCATTTAGCGTATATCCCAACTCACCCCGATTAACTCTTAACATGACAAACATTAATAACTCTTATCTCTGGCTCACCTAATCATTTAGACACCCTGTAGACCCTTCGACTCGTTAATGAATATGGTAGTTCATAAACATATTTGGTTTAACCCCAAAACATCCCAAATCGTTTAATATAACAAAGACCTCTTGTAAGTATGTACGATAGCCCCAAAAGTAGTAAAAAGTTTAAAAGAATAGGGGATTAGAAAGTCACCGGTTACACTGATCCAAATCCTGCACCAAAACCGTCTTCCCGCTCGAAACCCGAACCTGTAAGATGTATGATCACTTGATCAGGATATGTGCTAAACACGCGTCGAATAATTTATAATTATATTTAAACCCCATGCTCATGTTATTTGTTCGTTTCCATTTCTCCACGAGACCCTAGTCTCACAGGATCACGTAAAAGATAGATCCCGACCCGCTTAGCGTTCATGCATCCAAACTCGAACCTCCATGCATGCACGTACGTGTGTCATGCAACCCCTTAGCCAACTTCATCTTGCAATTACCAACCCTTGACGGATCGCCCTTGACCCGTTTAGGACTCGAAGGATCAAATCGGATTCCCATGCATGCATGTATATGCGCCATGAGAAACCCTAACATCCTCATACAACCCTCTCCTAGCATGTTTAAGTCCCATTCTCTACTTTTTTGTGCACCACCATTGTCTTCTTTGTTAAACTAAACCCTAGCAACCTCCTTCTCCGCCATCGGGTACCACTAACCGGCCGCCAACGGACATCACCACCACCGAGCCACCATTACCATATCCAATCCCCAAGTCGTCCTCCAGCTCGTCACCATGAGGCATCACCACAGCTAACACCAGCATCTCTTTTGTCCTTGCCTACCACCGTGAACCACCCATCCAGCCAAAGTTGTTACTGGGTTATCGTCCCCATCGAGTAACACAGTTGGCCTCGTCTTTCTCGTCGGGTGGCCTAGCCAGACCATCCTTCAATCGTCCATCGTCTCTAGCCACAACCCCGTACCACCACCGTTTCACTACCATCATCCCCCACCTCTGTCGTAGTCCACGTCTAGACAACCCAAACCCCTATCGGGTTCTCAACTGAAAACACAAGCGTAATGCGTAAAAAGTAAAAAAAAAACGAGCAGTACCTTGGCCGCGTAAGGAGGTCTTCGCTCGAAACTGCCGTCGAACCACCGTTGTCGGCCTCCCGATCCGGTGTCTCTCTTTCCCTCTCGTGCATCTCTGATGTCGCAAGTCCCCTATACCGATTATGGTCTATGGCTTGCATAAATGTGGTATTTAAACTTTTGAGATTTTTACATTCTAGCCCCTCATCTCTTGTTTCATGTGTTTTGTTCATAAACCTTCTTTAAGCGACTAACTTTGTTGTTTACTGTCGTTAAAACGCCCCATGCACAACAAACCCTGCTCCTTATTTAGTTTAATATAGACTCGGGTCACTCACTAACCCGAGCCCTTAACTCTTCGGATTTTCAGGATGTTACAAGTCTACCCCCCTTAAAAGAGGATTCGTCCTTGAATCCCGCGTTGGCACAAACCAAACCAACTCATCCCTCTGTTACAGTTGGTGCATCCATATTGCTTTGGTGCTAACCATTCTCCTTCATAAATATCGTCACTGTTACGTTTACTTTACATTTTAGCCACCATTCCTGGTGTCACACCGTGGATTATACGTCGGGGCTGACGCGGTTGTTCATAAGCACATGATCATCTATTAAATGTGATAATATTTATTCATCAAAATTCAAAGCATTCGTTACAAGAAATAAAAGACAAAGTATTCATAACATGACTAAATTTAAGACTTATTAAAGCTAGGTGCATGGTCCTATGTGATCAAGCAGTCCTCAAACAAGTGCACCTGAAATATGTGAGTAAATGTCAACTACAAGTAGTTGGTGAGAAACATAGGTTTTGACACCAAACAAAGTTAAGTATAAGTTTACAATTCAATATATTCAAAGCATGTCTAAAGCATGAATGTGAAAACATACAATGTTCCAAAGGTAAAATCAAGCCATGTTTATATGTATGCACAGTCCCCCGGATTGCGTGAAGTTCCAAAAGTATACACTAACCCGCGAATTTTAGTGTTATGTAATGAATTGGATTCCCGTATAAATGATCATGTTAGGTACTACCTTAGGCTTGCCACACAAGTTAATAATTGTATTAAGATGAACACATGTAATGGTCACTAAACAGTTTAAGACATAAAGCATAAAGACCATAGCATAAGAACAAAGGTACTGAATTGTGTAAGGAATGTATTTGTGAACATGCTTCACCCCAAAAGTATAAAAGTGTAAAAAAAAAGGGGCTATGTAAACTAACTTGTATTGAAGCTAGTGTAGAAATAAAGACTGATGGCTACAAAATTCTCTAAGTACAAATGCTGCTGATCTCAGAGTTTGCTGCTGACCAACAAACTGCTGTGGACAAGCTTATCTGCAGCGGATACTTGTTCTCCTGCTGAAGAACAAATCTGTTGCGGATAGCCTTATCTGCTGAAGACCAAAGTTGCTGCGGATAGGCTTCTCAGCAGCATCAACACTTGATGCTGCTGATAGGCAAATCATCAGCAGCTTTGGATGGTCACATCTTGCTGCTGATCCTCATCTTTGCTGCTGACAGCCTTTTGCCTTGAAGACAAATTGTTACAGCTGACTATCCATGCCAAGCATCACTGATAACTTTCTGCAAAAGCCACTGACACACTCAAAGCAGAAGGAACCTCAATGGCACAACCAATGACTGACAACAATGCTCTTCTCCAAGCATGCAAGTAATAATGCATAAAGAAGACGCTTCAATAAAGTTAACTAGTTTCAGACTAAACGTGTAATAGTTAGCTATATACAACAGATCAACGGTCTGTGTTAGATCTGATCCTTAGAATCAAGGGTCTATCTTGATTCTAAGTGAGTATAAATACAGTGTAAACACTTCATTGTATGCGTGCTTTTTGATTGAGTTTTCATTTGTAATCGTTTATTTGCAAAAGCTTAATACAACAGTGTTCTTATATGTATTCTTTCTGTTTACTCAATTATACTTGTGTAGTTGGTATTGTTTCTGCCAATTTCAACTAAGAACAGAACCATCTTGTACTTTCACGATCCTATAAGTGGTATCAGAGCTTTGGCTCAGATTAAACAAAATCACACTTGTTTAATCACTTCTGGTTCTATTCTAAACTCTCTTTCAATCAAGTCACCCAAAATCACAAAAACAAAGATGGCACAGAGTAATGGATTTGAAGACATCGGCAGCATCAACCGACCACCAAGATTGGTATCTGGGGAAGACTACGATATATGGAAGAATCGCATGGAAAGCTTTTTCTGTTATCAGGAGTACGGAATATGGAAATCCATCAGGGATGGACCCTACACTCCCATGGTGGCCTCTGCTGACTCTGAAGGACCACTAGTTCCAAAGGAGCACTCCAAGTACTCAGAAGAGGACATAAAGAAGATGGAGGTGGACTTCAAGGCACTAGGAGCTATCCAAATGTGCCTTCTAAATGAAGTTTTTCATAACTACAGAAGTTACAAAAATGCTAAAGAGCTATGGGAGGCTCTTGAGAAGATGTTTGCTGGCTCAGAGGAAGTGAAAGAAAACAGAAGGGACGTCCTGAAACAGCAATACGAAAACTTCGTATGGAAGGAAGGTGAGTCACTAACCGTTTTGTTTAACAGGTACACTTACATGGTAGGAGAACTGCAGTGCTCCAAAGTAAAGCTAGAGAATGAAGATATTCTCAAGAAGTTTATTTGATCTCTCCCAAGCTGCTGGACACTATATACAGTGTCTATAAGAAGAACGGAGAACTTAAAAACTCTCCAGATGACAGAGCTCTTTGGCATACTGAACACATATGAATTAGAAATGATTCAAGCCAAGAAAAGGAGCTCCAATCATCAACCAACCTCTTCTTCCTCCACCATCTCATCAACACTTCACTCCGACCACTCAGTTCCTAGTTTCAGCAACTACTATCCTCCCATTGTCACCCATCCACAAACTCCTACCTCTCAAACAAACACCTCACCATTTCTCCTAGAAGCTCCTCCTCAAACATCAACCTCTGCTGCTTTTGTTTCGGAAAACTCAAGCAACATGTCCTTTATCAAGGAGGATCTGGAATGCTTTCATCCAGATGATTTAGAAGAAATGGACATACAACACTCGTATGCCATGCTCTCTATAAGAGAAAAAAGGTTCTACTCTAGAACCGAAAGACCCATTCCAAGTAACAACTCCAACACCAGAGCTGGCTTGGATAAAAGCAAACTAAGATGTTACAACTGTAACCTACTGGGTCACTTTGCTAGAGAATGCAAAGCACCAAGAGCAAATCCAGCTACTCCTCAGTCAAGACAAGCTCACCAAGCCCAACCCAGACAACAACAACAACCTACTACTCCAGTTCAAACTGCATCCTGTGTGTAACTGTTGGAACTTCTGACTTTGACTTGAGCTTCCAGTATGAAGAGATGCCTGTCAACAATCAAGCTCTTATGGCAGACACTACAGAGATACCACCTCAGGTATTTGAACATCTTTGCTCTCAAGCCTGTATTGATAAATTTTTGGGTTTTAGAAATCAAAACCAAAACCTTATAGATCAAAATGAAGAGTTTCATCAGATGAAATCTGAGTTCAAAAAGGTTGAAAATACTTATAAAGAAAAGATTAAATGCCTTAAGAAAGAGATTTCATCGTTAAAACACGAACAAACTAATCTTGAAACTCAGATTGATGATCTACTGGTCAAACTAAAAGTTACCAGAGCTGAACTGGCAGAACAGAAAGTTCATGTTAAAAAATATGAATTTTCCTCCAAAAAGTTACAAAGACTTTTAGATATTCGAGTCCATGAGAAGGTAAATACTGGACTTGGGTATAACAATGATCAGTACAAATTTGTTCCTCCTCCTGCTGACTATATTGCCATTCATGAACCAAGCTTCAATGTTGCAAATATTACACTGCAAACCGAAACCTTGATCCTTCAACGGATGAACCTTTCGTCAAAGACTGCACTACCTCATCGGAATCTGAGTCAACCTACTCAGACCATGATGAAACCAGTGTAGCCCCATCTGAAGCTGTTCTGAATAGAGTTGAAGTTCCTGCTGTGATTCCAACTGTTCCAGCCCCTGTACCATTCAAACAGATCAAGATCAGCTATCCTCCAGATGGAAGAAAGCTAAACATTGAGAAGGGATAGACATCAGGACCCGTAAACCCCAAGCCTCAGTCAAAGCCGATCACAAAGAGGAAGGTATTTGATATATGTCATAAGCCTGAAGAAAAAGTTCCATATGTTCAAAAGACTCTAGAAGAAGCCACTTTTGAACATAACAAAGCTCATCCATGGAACTTCAAGGATCTGTTCCAAAGAAAGGACTATGTCTACCTTTCAAGAGACAAACTGGCAAGATCATGCTTTGTGTGTGGCAGATATAACCACACTGCCAGCACCTGCTTTCATTACCTGGAATTCCAAAGAAAGTCAAAGTAGCATGCCTTTGAAAAGACTAACAAAAACAAGAAGGTAAGAAGCTATGAGGTCAAAGCAACTAAGTTCAGGGAGTCTCTATCTCCCCCAAGGGTGAAGTTGCCTAAATCTCAACAAACTTGCATCATTTGTGGTGAATCAGACCACTTTGCTGCAAATTGTAAGTTTAACCCCTTCAACCAGATCCCTCATCAAGCCCCTCCAAGACAAAAGGTAAAGAAGGATCAGCATGCATCGTTTGTCAGTCAAGTGAAGCCCAAGTCAACAAAACAGAAGCTTTCAGCATCAACCAAGTCTGCTGCTGATAAGGCAAAGCCATCAGCAGTAAGAGTGTCCACTACTGATAAGGCAAAATCCAAGGCAAAGTCTTCAGCAGCAAAGAATGCTGCCACTTCAACAAAGCTATCAGCAGCAGGATCTACTGTTGACAAGCCAGAAATATCAGTAGCAAAATCCGCTGCTGACAATGTGAGGAAAACTAGAAAATCACCAACAAAGCAATGGAAAGCCAAACCATCTCCAAGCGTTATCATTGGTTCCATTGACTGCAAACATACTGAAAAGGATAAACTAACAACCATCTTTTTCAAGTCTGCAGACTCTTGGGTTCCTCCTACTAATTAGAAATCTATCATGTGTAGGGACAACCATGTCACAAGAATAACACCTGGGTGGTAGACAGTGGTTGTTCCAGGCACATGACAGGCAACAGATCCATCCTCTCCAACTTCAGATATTTCAATGGAGGATATGTTGCCTTTGGAAGTGACTCAAAGGGAGGATCCATTACTGGACAAGGAACTGTGTCCAACGAAAGAATGAGCATTGATAAGGTCAACTATGTCAAAGAATTGGACTTCAATTTCATGAGTGTTTCCCAGGTCTGTGACCAAAAGCATTGGATGCTCTTCACAGATAAAGAATGCTTTGTACTGTCTCCAGGCTTATCCACACCTCCTCCAGAAAGTATTTTACTGACTGCTCAGAGGAAAGAAAATCTCTATGTAGTGGACATGAATGAAGTCACTCCATCTGGGAGTGTCTCCTGCTTTTTATCAAAAGCCTCAGTTGATGAATCAGCTCTCTGGCACAGGAGATTAAGCCATGTTAATATCAAAACCATTAACAAATTGGTGAAGAATAATATTGTTAGAGGGATTCCTGACAAAAAATTTTAGCTGGAAGACCACTGCATTGCATGCTTAAAGGGGAAGCAACACAAGAGTTCTCACAAGCCCAAGACCTTGAATACAAATGACACTCCACTGCAACTGCTGCATATGGATCTCTTTGGTCCTACAAATGTCATGTCAATGGGAAAAAAGTCATACTGTCTGGTGATAACAGATGACTACACCAGATTCTCTTGGGTATACTTCTTGAGAACTAAAGATGGAACTGCTGAGATTCTCAAATCCTACATTCTGAGGGTAGAAAATTAAAGCAATCAAAAGGTGAAAATCATAAGGTGTGATCAGGGCACAGAGTTCAAAAATCACACTTTGAACTATTTCTGTGAAAGCAAGGGGATAGAAAGACAATACAGTGCTCCAAGAACTCCTTAACAAAATGGAGTTGCTGAAAGAAGAAACAGAGCTCTTATTGAGTCAGCAAGATCTATGTTGGCTGACTCAAAACTGCCACTCACATTCTGGGCAGAAGCAGTTAGCACAGCCTGTTATGTGCAAAACAGAGTTCTAATTGTCAAACCCCTCAACAAAACACCCTATGAACTTTGATTTCAAAGAATTCCCTACATTGGGTTCCTAAAACCTTTTGGGTGTCCATGCACCATTCTCATCATACATGGGGTTCTTCCTAAGTTTGGTGCCAAATCTGATGAAGGATATTTCATACGCTATTCCTCTCAATCAAAGGCCTATAGAGTATTCAATTCAAGAACAAGAGATATGGAAGAATCAGCAAATGTGGAATGCAAAGAACACATTGTCTGTGAGCAGGGAAAAGGTCCAAAATGGATCTTTGACATAGACTCCTTCTCCTAAATATTTGAGCCTCTCACCTTCTCAAATATGGAGTCTACATCTACACAAACACCAGCCTCCACTTCATCCACTGACTACAAACTGGATTTTCCCAAATCTTCTATCAGTCTGAGAAGACCATCAATTGATCCTCCATCAGTTGTGGAAGCAATTGAAGCAAGTGAAGCAGGAAAAAACTGTCTAGTGTAACCAGCAGCAGCCTGTCTGAAACTGAAAATCTAAATGAAGACACCTCGGTAAATGTTATAGATACTGATGATGCTATTGTTGAAAATATTGATGTGGCTAATGATGTTGAAGACTCTTCCACCATGAATGAAGAGACCCCTAATCAAAATCAAAGCAATCTGGAGCAAAGGATACAGCTGGAGGTGGTACCAGCACAGAGGATCCACAAAGAACATCCTCATGAAAATATCATTGGCCAAGTCCACCAAGGAGTTCTCACAAGAAGCAAATCTCACGAAGCCAATATGTGCTTGTTTTCATGTTTCCTATCTCAGGTGGAACCAAAGAAGATAGATGAAGCACTCAAACACAGCAGCTGGATTGAGGTAATGCAGGAAGAATTGCTGCAATTCAAGAGGCAGGATGTCTGGAAACTTGTTGATCTTCCACCAGGTAAATATGTTATTGGCACACGATGGGTTTTCAGGAACAAGCAAGACGAGAGAGGCATTGTAGTCAAGAACAAAGCCAGACTTGTAGTTCAAGGCTACACTCAGGAAGAAGGAATTGACTATGATGAAGTCTTTGCTCCTGTTGCCAGGCTGGAGGCCATCAGAATCTTCCTGGCATATGCTGCATCCAAGAACTTCACTGTCTAATAAATGGACGTAAAAAGTGCCTTTATGTATGGGAAGATTGGTGAGGAAGTATACGTCAAACAGCCTCCAGGCTTTATAGACCCGTGTTCAAACTAGACAAAGCTCTGTATGGCCTACATCAGGCATGGTATGAAACCTTGTCAGGATATCTACTAAGCAACAACTTCAGAAGAGGTGCCATTGACCAGACCTTGTTTATCAAAGATGAAGGGGAGAAATCTTACTAGTTACAATTTATGTTGATGATATCATCTTTGGATCAACAAGGAAACAGCTATGCAAAGACTTTGACATTCTAATGCACTCAAAGTTTGAAATGAGTTCAATGGGTGAACTAAATTTCTTCTTGGATCTACAAGTCAAACAAGTCCCAAATAGAATCTTCATCAGCCAATCCAATTATGTAAAGAGCATTTTGGAAAGATTCAAAATGGCTGACTGCTCTGCTGTAAGAACCCCTATGCAAGTGCATCATCAGCTGACTCCAGATAAAGATGGCCAAGACACTGATCAACATCAGTACCATGCAATGAGAGGGTCTCTCATGTATCTCACTGCCTCAAGGCCAGATATCATGTTTGCAGTATGTCTCTGTGCAAGATTTCAAGCAGCTCCAAAAGTTTCACATCTTCAATCCGTTAAGAGAATTTTTAGATACCTAAAGGGAGCTTCAAGACTTGGGCTATGGTACTCTAAAAATGACATGTTTAATCTGTATGCATACACTGACAGTGACTATGGGGGATACAACTTGAATAAAAAGTCCACTTCAGGGGGATGTCAGTTTCTGGGAGGGAGACTGATTTCATGGCAGTGCAAGAAGCAAACATGTGTTTCAACTTCTACAGCTGAAGCAGAATACATTGCAGCTTCTAGTTGCTGTGCACAAGTCATCTGGATACAAAATCAAATGTTGGATTACGGGATGACTTTCATGGCAACTCCAATTCACATTGACAACATGAGTGCTATATCAATCATAAACAATCTGGTGCAGCACTCCAAGACAAAGCACATTGACATCAGGTATCATTTCATTAGAGATCAAGCTGAGAAAAAGAGAATTATTTTAACCAAATTTCATACGAATGAGCAATATGCTGATTTGTTTACAAAACCTTTTGATGAAGGTAGATTTAAATATTTAGTTGAATCCATTGGTATGATGAACTTTGATTAAAATCTATCTCTAAAAATTCTATTTTTAAAATGTGTTTTGTCTTATGATGTAAATAAAAGTTATAAGTCAGCAGCATTTTTGTCCTTCAGCTGCTGACAGGTTTAATTTTCAGCAGCAAAAGATTTGCAGCTGACTGCTTTAAGCTATCAGCAGGAACAGGTTTCCTGCGGATTTCTTTAAGACTGTCAGCAGCAACATCCTTGCTGCGGATTATTAAATCCATCAGCAGGAGATGAATTTGCTGCTGACAGACTTAACCTTCCGCAGCAACCAAGTTTGCAGAGGACAGGCTTATTCATCCACAGCAACCAAGTTTGCTGCTGATGGGTAAATTTAAGTCCAAATTAACTTTTACCCGCTGTAAAAATTAACGTCAATCTTTACCATGACTGCCTCGGTGTATTACAGCTTTAACAGTAAAAGGTGAATAAGGTTGTACTGTACAAGTCATTTTGCTTTTTCCCTCCTCTCCCGTTATAAGAACAAATCAAATTTCCTTACCACCTCTTCACATTCAATTTCACCCTAAACCCACATCACTTTCTCTCAAGTCCCCACCACATTCAAAGCCCTTCATCCGTAAAACATTCAAAGCCTTCCATATTCTAAACCTTCCCTCCAAATCATATAACAATGGCAGACATCAATAACCCCGACGATAAGTTCTCCCCATACCATAACCTTACAGCATACCAAACAAAGGGAAAGAAATCCGAAGGATTCAATAATATGATCGACTTCTTATGTCGATCAAAGATCCACTTTGCCCTCATAACCAACCCTACCATATATATTCCTCATATGGAGGATTTCTAGAGTACCGCCGTCTACCCTACCGAACAGGGGACTCCCCAAATCAAAGCCAAGGTAGACGGCAAGGATATCACTATCTTGGAAGCTACCCTCCGAAAACATCTTAAGCTTCAGGATGAGGGAGCAGCCATTTCATACTCGAAGGACGAATACATGAGGACCTTTGTATCCATTGGATACACTGGAAATCAGACCGAGTATACGATCGAGAAGGCGCTGATGGGCCCTACATGGAAGTATCTCTGCCACACTCTTCTCCAATGCATATCTCATAAGAGGAGTGGATGGCATCAGGTGAGCTCCGCACTTGCCTCCGCCTTCCATGGTATGGTCACTAACCTAGGATTCAACTTTGCACACCTCATCTTTGAGGGTTTGAGATATAACCTTCAAGAGGGTGCAAAGCAACAATTCTTTATGTACCCAAGATTCTTGCAAGAGGTTTTCAATCAAGAACTAAAAGAACTTTCAAAACCTGCAAGAATCTACATCATGTTGGGACATAAAAATAATATTTTTCAAAGCATGAGAACTGTTTCCAAAAAGTTCTCAGGGGTCAATGATCCATTTTTATCTACAATGCTGAACATACAAAGTACCTCGGGTGACAGTTCAGCAATCCCGACTGATACTGATCCCACACCCTCCACCTCACATCCTGAACAAGTATATGCTTCTACCATTCGAACCCCTGTGCATACTACTAAGGATGCATAGGTACAAGAATTACTTACACCTCTTTTGTATGTTATCGTTCAACCGGAACACAGGGCCCCTGTTGCAACGACATATACTAGGAAAAGGGGCAAGAGAACTCCTTCCTCTCTTGCCTCCAAGGCCCAAACCCAACCTAACAGCCCTCACTCAGAATCACAACATTCTGGTGAGAATATCATAAGGGACATCAACATTATTAGGGAGACTCCTTCGGATGTCTCTCTATTAGGATCAGGATCACTTCCCGGATCCATAGAACAGCACCCTGAGCCATTCCTCTCTCTTCTGAACTTAAGTGTTGAGGAACCTGATCAAGATGATGTAACTTCTCCAACTACTACTATCTCGGAGGTACTGATTGATCTTGCTTCCAACACACCCAACCCAAGTTCTTCTACCCTAAAGGTTCACTCTAGGAGTTATGAAAGAGTGGATGTGGAAGTGGCTGTCACTACTGCTGGTCCATCAAATGACCAGGAGGACAGTGACAACATTTCTAAGACCTCAACCACGGCAACTCACAGTGAGGATGTTTCCTTGGAAACTCCCCCCCACTGAGAGGAATCCCAGGCGCCAAGAAACCATGGGTGATGGGGATGCAAAGGCCAGGCCTAAGGCCCCATCTAGATCCAAGGATTCCACAACTATGGATGAGGACAGACTGCAACTTCATAACTTGGAATTGACGGACAGGGTGGCTATGCTAGAGGCTGAAGTGTCCAAACTAAGACACCAAGTCTCTATGCATGAAGCCCATCAATGCCCAACTGTGCCTACTCCCTCTCTTGTATCAGTGGGCACCCAAACTGATGTTGATTTGTCCACGGATGCAACCAAAAAGGGGGAGATGGTCCCAATGGAGGAAGACTCAGACAGTCTTGACGACTGGATTCAAGAGCAGACTGAATTTCAAAGCACACTTTTCAAGCCAGCTTTTGTACTGGTTCATGACTTGCCAGCTTCAGATAACGAAGAATAAGAGACATCTGAAGACTGGAAGTTAGTCGTCAGGGCTGTTGATGAGATGCTGAATGATGCTGAAGACACAGAACAAACATATACATCTTTCAGCATCATCCCTGAAGCAGCAGTCATCATAAGTCAATCCACTGCCCCCGAATTTCCACTGACTTCAACACAGCTAGAATTTGATACATTACTAGCTTGGGGGTATGATGAAAAGTCAGAGAGGTTCTGGATTGGTTGGGAGTTTGGCGGAGTAGAAGAGCTAAACTGGGACTTTCTCAACAGCATCCAAGTCCTTCACCTATACCATCTATAATGCATCAACAACTCAACGGACCTCTCAGCAGAACTTGCTATTGGAAGGTTCTATGACTTGATGGAGGATAATCTACCCAACTTTGAAAGACAAGTACAGGCAGCAAAAAGGGTAGCCTATCCTGAATCTTCAACAGCAGCAGAAAGAAGACTGACTCCTAGAAGACTTGAAATAATAAGGAGCAGTCTTCTCACTGAAGAAGAAGAAGTTCTGTGCTTAAGAAGATTTCTGTACAACTCCATTGTCAAGGACTTAGATGTGCTAGGATGGGTAAGCACTAAGTCTCTTGACCACACCTTTCTGCTAAGCAACAGCTCCTCTCTCACCATCAACACCAGGAACATCCTGCTACTGCCTACAGACTTTCGTTACAAGATTTTTCAACTCAGGGCAAATATCTTCAATGTCAACTCCCTCAAAAGCCAAGCAATGATAGCTACTGTCAGAGCCCATCTTGAACAAGAAGGAAGGATTGCTGAGGCAGTATATGTGTCAAATTCTGACACTGATTCTGACCCCGCTTCCCCTCGAGTAGACATTTTTGCTGCTGCATATGAATAAAGATCCACTGTCAAAGAAATGCTGATAGAATTTACAAGTCCTGAGTGCAAATCAGATGAAGCTAATGACCTTCCCTTATCAACCTCTCAAATTGCCAATGAAGCTGAGGCTGAGATTCCAACACCAGCACAATCATCTGCTGTTGTGATCAGTGAAGCCAAAGCAGAGGCATCCAACAAATATAAGGGAAAGGGAATTATGACCAAAGAAGATGAAGAGAGGTTGCTAAGAGAGAAGAAAGAGAAGGAAGAAAGAAGAATAAGTAGAGAAGAAGAGGAGATGGCTGAAACAAAGAAAGCTCAAGATAGACTCACAGCCATTCTCCTCAGAGAACAACAAATCCAGCTGTATGCAAAACAGCTGGATGATCTTAAAGTAGAGATTCCTGCAGTTTATCAGATTGAAGAAGATGAAGCTCTAGCTCTTCAACTGCAGGAACAATTTGGCAAAGAAGAAGAAGAGATAGAGAAGAAGAAGAAGGAAGAGGCTAAGTTCAGAATAACTGATTCTGAACTAGCCAAAGAAATGAGATAGGAGTGGGTAAAGGCTCTAGTTTCTCAAGGTGAGGATGCAGAATACCTTGAGAAACTATCAAATGAAGAAATCTACAGAGCCTTCGTGGGTCAGCAAGGTCAATTGGCAAAGAAGAAAAAGGCTAAAGAAGAAGAAAAAGCCAAACAAAAGTCCAAAAAGACTATTGCCTCTAATAAAAGGACCCATGAAGAAAGGAAGATCATGATTGACTTCCTTAAGGCTAGAGGAGATAGTGGAAAGAGGCTAGGTCCCATGAATTTTATGAACCTGCAAGCCCTCTATTTCAAAGTAAAGAAGGATGAGGAAGAAAGATTGGAGAAGAAAGGCTCCAAGAAAAGTAATCATTCACGAAGAAGAAAAGAAATCAAAGAAACCCAAGCCTTCTCTCTCACCCAACACTTCCTCAATCCAACAACCTTCCACTCTCCTTCCTAGACCTCCCTCCTATCCTCCCTCAAAGTCCAAATCCTTACACCCATCTCCTACTCATAAAAAACCTCCCAAAAAGAAAAACAAACCACTTCCAAACCAGAAGACTCAAGAGAAATAATCAGATGGTCATACAGCCCTCAAGACCAATGGTTTGAAGTGTTCAGGGGAGGACAGAAGCTAAAAGATCAATTTATATATCTGTTGATGAGGTACTGCAGCTTCCAGATTCTGATCTACAAAGAATGATGGAGCTGGGTGAAGCCTCTGAGCCTGAGAATGAAGGTGGGAGACATCTATTGCTGGTGATCAAACATTACTTCAACCCCAGCAAAGATGAAATCATTGATGTCAAACCTCTCCAATCCCACTCTCCATTCATCAGCTGGTCCTACAATGCTGAGAAGAATGAGTTCACTCTGACAGATGTTAAAGGACAGAAGATGAGGTGTTCAAGCAAGGCTATCTTCAAAATGGCAAGCAAAGACATCAAGACTAACTGAGCTTCCTCTTAACAATCCCAGCATGGACCAGAGAGGATATGAGGTTGAAAGGATAGTCAGAAACATGCAAAAGCTTCAGCAACAAAAGCAGTAAGAGAGTTTTGGTAGCATCAGTCTAGGGGGAGTTTGTAGAAATAAAGACTGATGGCTACAAAATTCTCCAAGTACAAATGCTGCTGATCTCAGAGTTTGCTACTGACCAACAAACTGTTGTGGACAAGCTTATCTGCAGCGGATACTTGTTCTCCTGCTGAAGAACAAATCTGCTGCGGATAGCTGAAGACCAAAGTTGTTGCGGATAGGCTTCTCAGCAGCATCAACACTTGATGCTGCTGATAGGCAAATCATCAGCAGCTTTGGATGGTCACATCTTGCTGCTGATCCTCATCTTTGCTACTGACAGCCTTGTGCCTTGAAGACAAATCGTTGCAGCTGACTATCCATGCCAAGCGTCACTGCCAACTTTCTGCAAAAGCCACTGACACACTCAAAGTAGAAGGAACCTCAATGGCACAACCAATGACGGACAACAATGCTCTTCTCCAAGCATGCAAGTAATAATGCATAAAGAAGACGCTTCAATAAAGTTAACTAGTTTCAGACTAAACGTGTAATAGTTAGCTATATACAACAGATCAACGGTCTGTGTTAGATCTGATCCTTAGAATCAAGGGTCTATCTTGATTCTAAGTGAGTATAAATACAGTGTAAACACTTCATTGTATGCGTGCTTTTTTATTGAGTTTTCATTTGTAATCATTTATTTGCAAAAGCTTAATACAACAGTGTTCTTATAAGTATTCTTTCTGTTTACTCAGTTATACTTGTGTAGTTGTTATTGTTTCCGCCAATTTCAACTATGAACAGAATCATCTTGTACTTTCACGATCCTACAGCTAGGAGTGATATTATTTAGTGAGATGAATAGGTCTTGTGAGGATTTATCACAACATACCTACATAGATAATTTGTGCTTTAAGTTTAAAGTGTGTTGAATAAGATAAGGAAGTTCTAAGATTTTAGGGTTTTGTAGGGTTTGGGTTTGAAGATACACTTGTATATATTTTTTGTAGAAAAATATGAGTTCATGACTAGTATTGAAATAATAGTAATAAAAGTAGTTCATAAAATTAATTAGAATTAATTAAGATTTCTAATTAATTATTTAGTAATTAGTTTATATAATGATTCCAAAGATAATTAATAAATGAAATTATGGAATGGAATAAAATAATGCATTTGGATTTATTTATATAATTATTCTAAAAATAAATTATAAAATGGAAAATGTGTAGTTAATTTAATAACATGATTAGTTAAACATTTAAATAATCTCATTTAATAGGGATTATGCAAGAGTTAATAATGTAACATCCCAAAAATAAAACGAAAGTTATAATAACGGAATAAACGAACGAGGGAAGACGGGCCGGGCCAGATGGGCTGGCGGGTAAGAAGGGGCGAACATAGGGGAGCCTCCCCTATAAATAGCCTAAGTCACCACCATTTCTCTCATGTGCAACATCTAGAGAGAGAAACCGTAGAGAGAGAAAGTTGGCAGATCGATCCGATATTTCAGCCAAGTGTTGCTCCATAGCTCGTGAGAAGAACCTCTGAATCAGAAGCTCGATACAGGTAACGATCTGGCCTAGATCTGAGTTTTTGTTCGTTTTTGGGGTTTTTCGGGTTTTGGATGAAAAGGTAACGTTTTTACGGATGAAACTGGAAGAAAAACATATATTTGAGTTCTTAAACAAAAAGCAAACATTTTGAATGTAAACAAGTTCGGGATCTTGACATGATCAGATCCGCATGCGAAAGTTAGGGTTTTTGCGGGGAAGCATGTCCTGCGTACTTATCAAGTACGCAAGAAGCAGATCATGCGTACTTATCAAGTACGCCAGAAGAATGTTCTGCGTACTAATCAAGTACGCAAGAAGAAGGTCATGCGTACTTATCAAGTACGCATGAAGCAAAACCTACGTACTTATCAAGTACGCATGAAACGAAGTATGCGCACTTATTAAGTATGCAAGAACAAGGCCCTGCGCACTTGCTAGGTGCGCAGGCAACAGGCCGGTTAGTAAAGTCAGTATAGTCGCCTAATTCAGAATAGTTAAACCGTTAGAGTCGGGATTAGGTCTGATGTGTATTTAACAAATCAATTCAGATCGGATGTGACGTTGTTGGACCTTTGTTTAGGACAACCCTGATTAGCTTATCAGGTGAGTTCTAGAGTCCTCTTTTAAATGTTTTATTAATGTTTTGGGCTGGTGTGCATACTTATGAAATGATGTTTAACGAAATGATGTTTTACGAAATGATGTTTAACGAAATGATGTTTTATGAAATGATGTTTATGAAAGGAAAGTTGAAATGTGTTTATGAAGTGTTTTGCCAAAGCGGTTTATGAACGGTTTATGAACGGTTTAATGATGAAATGTTTTATAATAAAACGTACGAATGCTTTAACTAAAATGATGTAAAGGCGGTAACGGTTTTTATGAAAGTCACGAAATGAACGAATCTGCCACGAGTTCCTACGGGAACTATGGTACGTATGCATGAATGGGCCTTACCCTTATGGGGGCCTTTGTGGCTAGCTAACGGTTGTACAACTGGGTGGATAAAGGGGTGACGACAGTCACCATGGGATTACCGGGATCCCTATGGAAGGTACTATTCCTTGCGGGGAAATAGTGTCTAAGGTACGGGTTGGTGTTGAATGGATTTGAGGTATCGGGCCCTAGGATTCTTCACCCGAAGAACAGTAAGGTGTTGATGGGCCTAGTGGTGGTGTGCCTCAGGGTTTCTCAGCCAACCGATGATGTGGAATTGACGGTTACGAGAAGGCGCAGATTCGGTTCATGTTGACTTATGTTATGATGATATAATCACGAGGTTTTGATGAGGTTAAGTTATGGCATGTTTTTACGTACGGTTTTATTAAATGAATGAATGTTATGTTTTTGGGAAATGTAAATGTTAAAGTTTTATGTAATGCTAGAACTCACCAGCGTAGCTGACTTTTTAGTATGCACATTCAGGTTAAGGCAGGTTATGAGGATGGACGGTGATGCTTGGCTAGCGAGAGGAGTTACCCGACTGATTATGAAGACTGGCATCCCGTTATATTTTAGTTATGATGTATTTATGTTTTAGACAATGTTTACGCTTCTGCATGTTTAAACAATGTTGACGTTCTATTTGAATGAAATTTTCCGCTGCGTTATTTGATATTCAAGTTCAAGAACTGTTTGTGAATGAGTAAATCCAACAAGTGAGGCCTCCCGGGTTTGGGGCCTTACAGTTGGTGTCTTAGGAATATCCTCATCGATGACATACCGAAAAAAGTTGTATACTAAGTTCCCCAAATGCGTGTTCTGGCTTAGGGAAGTCCAATTCCTAGGTCACGTCATTAACCCGAACGGCATTATGGTTGACCCAGCAAAGATAATGACGGTAAGGGAATGGAATATTCCAAAGACACCAACTGAAATCCGCAGTTTCTTGGGATTGGCAGGCTACTATCGGAGATTCATCCAGGATTTCTCAAAAATTGCTTCGCCGTTGACAAAGTTGACTCGGAAGGAGGTAAAGTACGAATGGTGTTCGACCCAAGATGAGGCGTTTAAGGAATTGAAGGAGAAGCTAACCCAAGCTCTAGTCTTGGCCCTTCCCGAGGGCAATGAAGACTTAGTGGTAAACTCTGACGCTTCGGGTCAGGGATTGGGATGCGTGTTGATGCAACGCGGGAGAGTGATCGCGTATGCGTCACGGCAGTTGAAGATTCACGAAGCTAATTATCCGACTCATGATTTGGAGCTTGTTGTTGTCGTATTCGCATTGAAAATCTGGAGGCGCTACCTGTACAGGGTGAAGTTTACTATTTACTCTGACCACAAAATTTTGAAGTACTTCTTCGAACAAAGGGAACTAAATATGAGGCAGAGACGATGGTTGGAACTATTGAAAGATTATGATTGTGAAATCATATACCATCCCGGAAAGGTAAAAGTGGTGGCTGACGCTCTAAGCCGAAAGGATATGCCTGCTCCTATTAGAGTGAAAGCTTGCCAGTTGGTGGTAACATCAGATGTGATGAGGGAAATTGAAAGAGCTCAAGATGAAGAACTTAAGGAAGAAAACATAAAGAAGGAAAGAATGGTTGGCCAACAGGACAAGTTAGAATATAACACCCTTGGTGTTAGGACACGTTTGGGGCGGGTATGGATACCTATGGGTGGCGAGCTTAGGACTAAAATCTTGGATGAAGCTCATAAGTCTCATTACTCTATCCATCCTGGTACCAACAAAATGTACCAAGATCTGAGAAAGGAATACTAGTGGCCTGGAATGAAACATGAAGTGACAAAGTATGTAAGCAAGTGCTTGACTTGCTCGCTAGTAAAGGCCGAACACAAGAAACTGTATGGAAAGATTCAACCACTTGATATACCGGAATGGAAGTGGGAACACATTACCATGGACTTCATAACCAAGCTACCTCGCACAGCTAAGGGTCATGACACCATTTGGGTAATTGTGGACCGTTTTAAGAAGAGTGCTCATTTTCTACCTATTCACGAGACGTTCTTGTCGGAAAGGTTAGCGGAAGTATTTATTAACAAAGTAGTAGCACGACATGGGATGCCTTTGACGATCGTATCTGACCGGGACACACGATTCACTTCGAGGTTCTGGAAAAGATTTCACAAAGCGATGGGCACGAGACTCAATGTTAGCACGGCATACCACCCACAAACGGATGGTCAGTCCGAAAGGACCATTTAGACATTGGAGGATATGCATCGTTCTTGTATTATCGGTTTTGGCGGAAGATGGGACAGTCATCTGCCGTTAGCCGAATCCTCCTACAACAATAGTTATCACACGACGATAGGCATGCCGCCTTACGAAATGTTGTATGGGAGAAGATGCAGGACCCCGGTTTGTTGGGGTGAGATTGGACAGAAGGAATTGGGAAATCTTGAAGTCGTAAGAGGAACGTCGGAAAGGTTAGATCAAATCAGAGCACGAATGAAGGCCGCACAAGATCGTCAGAAATACTATGTGGATAAACGACGAAGACCTATTGAGTTTGATGTTGGGGACAGAGTAATGTTGAAAGTGTCACCCTGGAAGGGAATCATACGATTCAGGAAGAGAGGAAAGTTAAGTCCGAGGTTTGTCGGACCATTCAGAATAATGGCACGGGTTGGTGAAGTGGCTTATCGGTTAGAGTTGCCTGATGAGTTAAGTAGGATTCATCCTACCTTCCATGTGTCACACTTGTGAAAGTGTTTGGCGGATGAATCGGCTCACGTACCAATTACTGACATCGAGGTCGACAACAGCCTTAACTACATCGAAGAACCCGTGGCCATCATAGACAGAAAGGAGAAGCGTTTGCGTAATAAGATTATTCAATTGGTTAAAGTCCAATGGAAGCACCGAAAAGGATCGGAATCTACTTGGGAAACGGAGACGGAAATGAGGGAGTCGTACCCTCAAATATTTAACTTATGATAGGTTTCGGGGACGAAACCTATTGTAAGGGGGGTAGACTTGTAACATCCCAAAAATAAAACGACAGTTGTAATAACGGAATAAACGAACGAGGCAGTACGGGCCGGGCCAAATGGGCTGGCGCGCAAGAATGGGCGAACATAGGGGAGCCTCCCCTATAAATAGCCTAAGTCACCACCCTTTCTCTCATGTGCAACATCTAGAGAGAGAAACCATAGAGAGAGAAAGTTGGCGGATCGACCCGAGATTTCAGCCAAGTGTTGCTCCATAGCTCGTGAGAAGAACCTCCGAATCAGAAGCTCGATACAGCTAACGATCTGGCCTAGATCTGAGTTTTTGTTCGTTTTGGGGTTTTTTAGGTTTTGGATGAAAATGTAACGTTTTTAAGGATGAAACTGGAAGAAAAACATAGATTTGAGTTCTTAAACGAAAATCAAACATTTTGAATTCGGGATCTTGACATGATCAGATCCGCATTCGAAAGTTAGGGTTTTTGCGGGGAGGCAGGTCCTGCGTACTTATCAAGTACGCAAGAAGCAGATCATGCGTACTTATCAAGTACGTAAGAAGAAGGTCATGCGTACTTATCAAGTACGCATGAAGCAAAACCTGTGTACTTATCAAGAACGCATGAAACAAAGTATGCGCACTTATTAAGTACGCAAGAACAAGGCAACAGGCCGGTTAGTAAAGTCAGTATAGTCGAATAATTCAGAATGGCTAAACCGTTAGAGTCGGGATTAGGTCTGATATGTATTTAACTAATCAATTCAGATTGGAAGTGACGTTGTTGGACCTTTGTTTAGGACAACCCAGATTAGCTTATCAGGTGATTTCTAGAGCCCTCTTTTAAATGTTTTATTAATGTTTTGGGCTGGTGTGCATACTTACAAAATGATGTTTAACGAAATGATGTTTTACAAAATGATGTTTAACGAAATGATGCTTTATGAAATGATGTTTACGAAAAGAAAGTTGAAATGTGTTTATGAAGTGTTTTGCCAAAGAGGTTTATTAACGGTTTACGAACGGTTTAATGATGAAATGTTTTATAATAAAACGTACGAATGCTTTAACTAAAATGATGTAAAGGCGATAATGGTTTTTATGAAAGTCACGAAATGAACGAATCTGCCACGAGTTCCTACTGGAACTAAGGTATGTATGCATGAATGGGCCTTAACCTTATGGGGGCCTTTGTGGATGGCTAACGGTTGTACAACTGGGTGGATAAAGGGGTGACGACGGTCACCATGGGATTATCGGGATCCCTATGGAAGGTACTATTCCTTGTGGGGAAATAGTGTCTAAGGTACGGGTTGGTGTTGAATGGCTTTGAAGTATCAGGCCCTATGATTTCTTCACCGAAAGACAGTACGGTGTTGATGGGCCTAGTGGTGGTGTGCCTTGGGGTTTCTCAGCCAACCGATGATGTGGAATTGACGGCTACGAGAAGGCGTAGATTCGGTTCATGTTGACTTATGTTATGATATGATCACGAGGTTATGATGAGGTTAAGTTATGGCATGTTTTTACGTACGGTTTTATTAAATGAATGAATGTTATGTTTTTGGAAAATGTAAATGTTAAAGTTTTATGTAATGCTAGAACTCACCAGCGTAGCTGACTTTTTAGTATGCACATTCAGGTTAAGGCAGGTTATGAGGATGGACGGTGATGCTTGGCTAGCGAGAGGAGTTACACGGCTGATTGTGAAGACTGGCATCCCGTTATGTTTTAGTTACGATGTATTTATGTTTTAGACAATGTTTACGCTTCCGCATATTTAAACAATGTTGACGTTCTGTTTGAATGAAATTTTCCGCTGCGTTATTTGAGATTCAAGTTCAAGAACTGTTTGTGAATGATTAAATCCAACAAGTGAGGCCTCCCGGGTTTGGGGCCTTACGAGTAAGTAAATAGGCTTTAAATGAAATTAATTGAACATTGTATAAAATAATTATTTAAGTATTTTTTTTATAAATTTAAAAGTGTTTTAAATAATTATTCTCACAAAAATAATTATTCATAAACTTGAAAGAATTTAATAATGTCTACACATTCAATTAAAATATATGTAATAAACATTATTAATATCTAGATAAATAACATAATTAAATTTGTCTAAACAAAACATTTATATTATTTTATTTAGAAATTTACAAGTGGTTTAATTGTATTTTTAATAAAATAAAATAGTTAAAATACTATTTTATATTTTCTGTTTTTATAAATATTACAGAAAGTATTTATATAATTTATAAAAACTAATTTGAAATTTTTAAATATTAAATAATGTATTAAAATGGATTAAAAAGAAAAGAAATCAAAAAAATGGGTTGTCGGGACTCGAACTCTCGCTAGAACCGGCCACGCAAACACACACACGCACTAACCATTAGACTAGGGCTTATGCATTGGTCTAATCCCGGCGTGTTTAATTTAATAGTAAAAGCTCCCATGTCATCTTCTTCCCCAATAGTTACTCGTAACCCTAGCCCTCCGATTGACCCCCCCCCCCCAAGCTAAACGATTGACCCTGAAATTATAGGGATTTCGTTCCCAGGTTTAAGGCGAGTCTATTGGTACTAGAATTACCTGCAATGGATACGTGAAGGATTAGAACGATTGGGTGCGCAGGTTCTAGCTTCGCGGGCTATGAATCTTGCTCCAGGAATGATATGCGATGAAATTGAGAGTGTAGGGAGTTTGAGGTGAGTGTCGCTGATGATTATGGGTGCAAATTTATGCCCAATTACATCGGGATCAGTCGATCAATTAAGGGTTCGTTAATGGGGGTTTCAGTTACGAGTTAGGCATGATAATGCTCATTAAAGTTCAATTAAACGCAGGGGACGACTCGTATGGATGTCCTCAACGTAACATCGGTTTCAGTTTCGCCTGAAAATATCGTAGGAACGAGTTCGGGATTAATGGGTTGAAAACCGGTGGAAGGTGAGGTTCAAACTCGTGTTCGGAAAGGGAAGGGCGAGGTTTGGGATTTGGCAAAACAGGTCCCTCAGGTTTTGATAGTTATCATTTCATGTACAAACTTTAGTTTTAATTGGGATTAAGTTCCATGAATTACCAAATGAACCTTGAACTTTTATAAAACATAAAAATCATTAAATCTTATAAATTTTTATAAAATCTAATAAATGTAAATGTTATATTTAAATGTTATAATTATATTTATATAATTCTTGTAAATTAAAATAGTTTTATTTCTATTAGAATCATTTACCTTGAAATTTTAAATAATTAAATTTTTATAAACCCTGATTTTATAGAATTTATAATTTAGATTTTATAGGTTTGTATTTATATATATTTATATATATATATATAGGTTTATAAACTACCTTAGCACATATATATATTTATTTTATTGAATATTAAACAATTATTCACATATTAAGTATTTGTTATCTTTGGAATTAAATAATGGTATATGATGCTTGCATGTGAAATAAATAGGATAACTTGTATTAAGATATAGATCATTTAATAATGAAATTACAGGTGGCGGAATAGTTAAAATAAAGGCCGGAAATTCCTGGGGATTACACCTGGTGTCCCAGGAAGCCTTCTCCTTTGCCCGCTTTCCACTTTGGTACTTGTAGGTCCCACCTACTTATTCCTTTATTAATTGTCCTTCTACGTTTACTCAGGCAGCACCACTCCGTCAATTACTTGTACACTTATCACATTCCTCTATTTTGCTCATAAGCACATTGGGTCATGCCTCTTGTATAGTTTAGACGATCTCGTCACTCCAACTATTACCTCCCCAAATAAGGCTTCTTGCGTTTCAAAATAGAATCATTCGTTACTCCTCTATAGTGAAGTCAATATACTTCTTGTCTCATGCCTTGATCGCCATACTATGATGATTCCTCAAACTCAAGCACCACTGCCCTACTTATAAGGATACTTCATCTGTCCTCCTCTGATGATCTCCAGGAGCTTGTATAAAGCTCCTCTTGTCTCTATAGTGACAACGTGTCTCTCCCATGACACTTCTTCGCATCATTATCATGCGTTTCATGTGCCCCTTAAGTAAGCTCTTACTCTCCACACTAGAGTTATCTTCATCAGCTCTCGATGTTTTCTCAAATGTTTCTCGCATCTCAAACACATATCCATCACATTAGCTTAAACCAGGCTCCACAGTTGCTCGCCTTTAGGCTAGTCATATGTCTACCAACATATGCCTTCCCTTTCCGGTCACTTGTGTGCAATCCTGCACTTACCCTTCCTTCGTTCCACTTTCCTCGTTGCTATTCTATCATTCCCACGTGATCACTGATCGTGTCTCATTTATCAAGTGCGAACATAAAGTCCATCTTATCACCAACCTCAGCCCTCTCTTGTCTCGTTTAGGGAAAACATCCCTATATCTCAGGTATTTCACTTGGTAGAATTCCCCCTATGGAATGTATTCCATGGAGACCCTATCATCACATAGTCCACTCCGTTCTAAAGTCCACAACGTCGTTATCTCAATCACGTCATAACTATCTCTGATCAAGCGTCCACGTAACGCCTTAGTCATCAAATCTCACAGCTCCACCCGTTGGCTTCGTGCTCCAAATTCCCGAGTTATGAACATAGGCATCTCATAAGAGCACCTCACCGATAGTCTAGATAAATGTCAAAACTCCTCGTATCGCCTCTATGTATTAACGTCAAGATAGTAATACTATGCTTGATCTCTCCCACCACCCGTCCTATGCACGACTAGGTGTGTACTACTAGGTCACATAACGTCAGGTCATAATAATGAAACCTGTCATGTTCAATGTATCTATAGATATATAATATCTCAACTCTCTAACTCGCAAAAAGTGCACACACATATCTAGCTAGACCTCAGCAAATCTCCATGTATACGATATGACCTCGTCATTTATAAACACACAAACTCCTGAACTCTACCTTCTATTCATTACAATAGTAGCCCCTGCCACACATCATCACATACTCACACGGAGTTCACACGGTCATACCAATGGTTCAGGATGACACACTACTCATTCTAGACACAAGACATCCTCCTAAACACTCATACACACAATATATATCATCACAATTTCCGACAGGACTTTGTCCTGAACATTTATACATACACAAGATGTATATCCACCACTTCCCATAGGACCCCGTACTAGACATTCACACAAAGTGCGCTATATCTATTGCACTTCAAATATCACCTAGACATTACCACATAGGTGACACTATCTTAAGGCCGTAGACATGTACAGGGTCAAACTCATGTCTATACCAGCCTACCCACATATTCTAGTCAACCATGCTCTAGTACCACAGAAAAGTTTACATTTAATACAGACTCACGTCATTCAAAATGTAATCATATAATCTGTTAGGACATGTTTTGTAACTGTTGATAAAATTCTGTGTAAGTTCATAGTGAGGAAAACTTAAAAGTTCGCCTAAGAATCTTTAGGAGCGAACTTGAATCCTAAGTGCAAGTTCATAGAGAGGCGAACTTAACAAGTTCGCCTAAGCATCTATAAAGGCGAACTTGTTAAGTTCGCCTATAGCAGGTCTGTGGCTATAAATAGGAGATATCAGTAGACAGAATTGTAGAGTAGACTTGAGAGAGACACGATATCAAGAGGAACTTATTAGAGACAGAATTATTGTAAACTGATATTGTGGTGGAAATACGAAGAGTTTATTTACACCGTTGTTGTTGATTGAGTTACACGAGCACGTTGATCATGGATTCCGCACGTTATCACCGTGACGTACCGCGAGTCTAGAGATCCGTCACACATCGAATTAGGGACCTACAATTGGTATCAGAGCTTTTTCTCTAGATTAGCACAAGATTCGTGGTGTTTTCGTGTCCAATCAACATCAAATTTTAGAGATTTTGAAGATTTTTCATCTTTTTTTGTGTTCTTGATAAAAATGGAAGATTTTTATCATTTTGGATTGATTTTGGATTCTTTTGATGAAATTGATCCGATAGAAGTGTTGCTAATCAGTTCCTACACATTCCTACGTTTCAATTTAATCAAATTCCATCAATTCAGCAAGATATGATGATTTTCGGAATTTTTGGTTCGTGTTTGGTTGAACAGCTGATGCAGGCGAAGTTAGCAATTCTGTTGCAGGCGAAGTTAGAGAGGCGAACTTAATAAGTTCGCTTGGTGCAGATTAGGCGAACTTATTCAGGCAAACTTAACAAGTTCGCTCGGGTAAAGTTCGCTTGGGGTCAAGTTCGCTCAGGTCAGTTTCAGGTGAATTTTGTCAGGCGAACTTATTAAGTATTTTGGCGGGAAAATTTCTTCTTATTCAAATTTTTAAGGGAAAGCTTATATGGTCGTTTTGAATCATTTTTGAAATTTTGAATTTTTGAAATTTTTAAAAAGAGTATTTTGGCGGGAAATTTTTATCCGGATATTTTTGCAAAAATTTCAAAATGTCAATTTCATGTGATGATAATGAGATTGAAACTATGCCACCGAGGCTTTTATGCATATCAGATTACCGTAGCTGCAAAGTCCGATTCGAACAGTTCGTATCAGAAAGTGATGAAAACTTTTGGACATCAATATTTGAAGGATATGTGCATCCTACTTATGAGTATATGGGATATTATGATGTTCCTAAACCAGTGACAACTCTTACTAAAGTAGAAAAGCAGAAGTTTGATCGAGAGATGAAGACGCGTGAAACTTTAACGATGTCTTTACCTAAAGAAATCATTCATAGTCTCGGAAAGTGTCCAACTTCAAGAGATCTATGGGAAGCATTGAAGAAAAAGGGTGAAGCAACTTCTCAAGCGTTTGTGGTCTTGATCAAAGAAGAATTAGAGAAGCAGAGTGATTCTGAAAGTGTTTCTTCTGTCGATTTAAGCGACGGTGAGCGTATTTGTTCTGCTGAAAGTACTCAATCTACTGAGACTGATGTGATGAGTGAAGAAAGTTTTCAGACAGTTGAAGATGATCTAAGTGAATTAGAAACTGATGCAGAGCCTGTCATTGTTGATCAAAAGGGTGAAGCTGATGATGACGTTTTCTGGCTCCTTGTGCATCTTTTTCAGAAGAAAAAGTTGAGGTACTTTCTAACTCTGAAACGTTTTGTTCTAACTGTGTTTCAGTAAAGGATAAAATGATGAGGGTTATGGATGACAACGTAAACCTCATTTGTGATATGAAATCGATGCACACGGAAAATCAGAAATTAAAAGATAATGAGAATGTGTGTGTTGAAAGGATAGAATCACTGAAGAGGGATATAAATTCTCTGACTTTGAAGATCAAAGAGCAGGCATATCACCTGGATATGTCCTTTGGAGAAATTGAGAAAAGAAATAATGATCTTGTTGAGAAAGATAAGGAACTAGCTGATTCTAAAGCATAGGTTATCAGATTGCATAGAAAGTTAGAAAGCTTTGGAAATTCATCATTCTTATTAGGACATTATCATGATAATACTAAATATGGGAAGGGAACTAGTGGTATTGGCTATGTTCCTCCACCATTCAACGAAAATTATTGTAGGTCCCTCGGGTGTGGCGGATCATCACATGCAAGTGGGTCTACTAGTCGGACCGGGTGCGGAATGCCCATGACTAGGTGGAGAGTCTAGCTAAACAAAGTAAATCGACAAGAGAAAACACTTTAAACGTTCTTTGTATTATAAACACATGAAGGTTACAGAGAAAAGCACTTAGGTTACAATCTGCGTATTTGCACTAAAAGCCTGCGTACTTAACTTCTGTCAACCTATCCTACTTATACCTGACCTGATGCCTGCGCACTTAGCAAGTGCGCAGGGCAAAATGCTCTTGCGTACTTAACAAGTACGCAAAGTTATTCTCGCGTACTTGCTAAGTACGCAGGAGCTTTCTCCTGCGCACATGTAAGTGCGCAAAACACTTAGAAAGAAATGCAACATTCAATACGTAAAAGTAAATACAACTCGATAAACAAATACATAAAGAATCTTACATACAAAGACAATTACAGACATGAAAATACAAACTAAGACTCTATCCAGAGTTTTGTCACAGGAAAGTGCTTCAACAAACTCCCCCTTGACAACAGCTCGGGATCTTCATCGTCTTCAGTCTTCAATCTCCAGTCTTCACAGTTGTGCATCATTAGCTTCCATCTTCTTCTTGTAATCAAGGCAGAACTTGATCACCTTGTCATATTTAGAAGCAAGCAGCTTTGTCCACTCATCCGTGTAGACGCAGTAGTGTTCTGCTAGTACCTCCAGATCTTTCACAGAAAAGTTGATGAAGCAGACTTCATCAAATATTCTGATCAACTCCTTTGGCACTAGGTTCCCACTCTCTGAACGTCCTTTACCCAAGATCACAGCCTCTCCCGTCTTTGGATCTACGTACCAGTACCACATGTCACCAAGAATATTCTGAGATAACTTGCTCAGGGGAATCTTAGTTTCACATCGCACTGGCTTGTATACCAATTTCTTTAAGTGCTTCTTAGTCACGGGATGTACAGCGTGCTTATCCTTGACTCTCTTGGGCACTTGAGGCTTGAACATCTCGAACTTCCCTGATCTTGCTTCTCACTGCAGAACCACCCACAAACCCATCGCCACTGCGTGATTGGAATGACCCAGCAGCTCTCGGTTTGCTAGGTTCACAAGGTCGTATTTGGGAAGGAGCTGAACGCTTCACTGGTGGGTTTCAAGTATTGAATCCTGTCAGATCTTTTGATAGCGAACAGCTTCTTGTCCTCCTAGAACCTTACAGCTAAGATCATCCCTGTTGCTCCGTGTTTGTCTAATATAGACGTCTTTTGCCACACGAGAGCTGGACCCTTTGAAGTAGAAGGCATGTCTATTTCTTTCGGTGCCTCTGGGTCAGGGTCAACTGGGGAGGCTTCAGTCGAGGCTTCTACATTACTAGCCTGCTCGACTGAACCTGTGTCGAGCGGAGCGTCGAATGATGGAACTTCAAAGATCTCTCCATCTTCTAGCTCGTACTCTCCTTCCCCGTCACCCTTGGGAATTTCGATCACAACATCTTCGTCATCATCATCCCAATCGTCACCAGAGTCAATCTCTCCTTCTTCTAGATTGAAGAGAGCATCGATCTGTGCTTCTTTTGAATAGTCATGCTCTAGATATAGGATCTCATCATCAGATAAGTCCTTAAGTACTTCAGCCACTGACTTTCCTTTATCACCACCACCACCAGAGGTATCACCACCCTCTTGATGAGTCGACTCCCCCTGAGCCATTGGAAAAACAAAGATAGGCACGATTGCTAGAGCTTGGTGCTCACCTCCACTAGGACCGGCTTCGGGATCCTTGTCCTTGTCATCATCCTTAGTCAAGTCGATCGGATGACAAGCCTCATCACCAGTAGTAGTCCTCTTCTCCATCTCTTTCTCTTTCTCTTTGTTCTTCTCCCCCTGAGCATCAAGCTTCTTGGTCAGATCAGCAATCAGCTTAACCATCAGCTCATGCTCCTTCCTTTGAGCGTCAAACCTGAGCTCCATGGACGACCCATGACCCAGAAGCATTTCATTTGTCTTTATTAGGAGTTCATTCTGGGCCAGGACATTTTTCAGTCGTTCCTCAGTCGCTGTTCTCTGGCTACGAAGAATTGTAACTTCATCTATCAAAGAATTGATCTGTGCTTGTTGAGCGTCAAACTCCTCCTTAGATTTCTGAATAGTCTTCAGTAGTCCAGCAACATGGGTTTCCAAAACATCTATCCATGCATCATTCGGATCAGGATGTCTGGATGAGGAAGCCTCGGCATTATGAGTAGGGGAGGAGAATATGGTGTCAAAGTCAAACCCTTGCGTGAAACCTCCATAATTGAAGGGTTGACTGAGAGGCTTAGTGGTGGTAGTTGGGATGGAAGATGTGACGAGAGTTGTTGGGGTAATGGTAGGGGTGATGGTGACTGACTCCGTGACAATTGGAGTAGTCACCACCACCCGGACGGATGTAGTAGGGAGGGTCACCGTCGCAGGAACCTCCTCTGTGACTGTCGTGACTGCCACGTCAGCTTAAAATTGTGGCCTTCTCCTCCTTCGGAATAATTGCTGTGTAGGTGGGGTAGAGGCTGAATCCGGACTGGCAGCTGAAACATGTACTTGCTGCACAATCGGGACCTCTACCACACTGGGGATAGCAACCTGTTGCCTATCACCCTTGTTCTTATGAATACTCTCCCGTCTTTGTCTTTGTAGAGCAGCTTCAGAGTTAGAGGATGGCTCATATTCGCTGCTCGAGCTCTGTCGCTTTCCTTTGGAGGATGACTCAGGTAGGGTTACCTGTGCCGATCTCCTGGGGTGTGCCTGCGATGGTGCATCATCGGAATCAGAAGAATCTGTTTCTGTTACCTCTGAATCGGATTCCTCAGCACTACCATCACCGCCTTCGTCATCTCCATCCTCAGACGAACCATCATCACTTTCCATTTCCTCCTGTTGTTGCTCATCAGAGTGTTCACTATGTTCAGGCTCAGAGTTGTGGCTATACCAGTTCCAGTCATCAGGTGCCACATATGCTTCATTGATTAGGTGGCCAAAGAGTTCAGTATGCACAGGGGTAGGTTCTATGCTTCCTGGCTTTAAGAATTGAGCAAATACTCTTTTGTCCACCCTCTTGACTTACAGTCTCTCCCCCGTAGCAGGAAGGTTTGGCAACACGTCATCAATCAAGAGTTGCACAAACCTAGGGTACAATAAGAATCTAAACTTCTCCGATGTGTTGATCTGGTCATTGATTGCTTTGAAGATGTAGCGCGAGAAGTTGTAGCCCCTATTAAGAGACAAGCCCACCATGGCTGCTGCAAGGTCATGACCCATGGCATCTTTACCAGCTTTCCTTGACGAGATGCACACAATCATGATGTGGGCGAAATACCGCCATTGGTCTAATACCCACATCTTTTTGTATGAGGCATAGTCCCTTGCTCCGATGTATCCCATTCTTTGCCTCCAACATCCATCCACATAGTAGTCTGGATAGGCTGTCGGGTCGGTAGCAAGGTCTGTGAACTGCAGGACCCTTCTTATGGTGTCTGCAGAAAAACGATAGTCTGACCAGCAATGGTAGCCCTTATGACATTGGGGGATACCATGCAGTCGTGTTCCGCTGTCTCCCAGAATTGCTCCAAATAAGGTCTAGACACGGTCGGGTCAGCCGAGATAGCATAGCTGATTCTGGAGCGATTCAAGAAATCAACTATCTCCCTATATTGCAATGCTGCACCTTTCCATTCGGGTTGAGTGTTTGCTAACAGGTTGAATTCGTTAGTAAACGCCCGAGCCATAATCTGCAAAAACACAAAGAAAACAAAATCAGAACAACACGTATCATTGGAAATGAACAAACATGACTCAGTATAGTAGTTACTCTTTAAACATAATTTTCAGACTTATAATTTTTCCCAAGTGTTGGTCCTGCGCACTTGCTAAGTGCGCAGTCTTTTCCTCTTGCGTACTTAACAAGTATGCAAGAAGTACTTCTTGCGTACTTGCTAAGTGCGCAAGAGCACCACTTGAAAAAAATTCCAGAATATTGAAAAATTGACAGATCGTTCAAAAAGCGGGTCGAATAGGTCGCCACTAGGTCGGAATCAATGATTCTAACCTATGGGACCAGTATCAACACCACAAACTACCTACACATGACCAATTTTGACATAAAAAGTCGCCCGACCCACTGTCGATTCATATTCAACCGACGGATCAAAATCGAGGACCAAAAGGGATGAATGGGAGTCGATTAAGTTTTCTAATATGGTATTAGTGATAAGAAATTACCCAAACAACCCCAATTTTACCCAAAAATTCAAGAATAAACCTAAAAAAATTTTTAAGTCGAGAATCGGTCCAAATGTTACCATTTCACGGATGGATTTAGCCTAGATTCTCACCAAATCGAAGAAATGAGATGATGAAACTATAGACGGGAAGAAAAGATGGTTTAGGAACACTCGTTTTTGAATAAAAATTTGCAGAGGGAAAAGTTTTCGTTTGAAAGCATGAAACTGAGAAAATTTTCTAAGTGTCATTTTTATACCTAGCCTCAATCGGGCATGCGTACTTGTTAAGTGCGCACGAGTTAACTCTTGCATACTTACAAGTGCGCAAGCTTTAACTCTTGCGTACTTGCTAAGTACGCAGGTCTTACTTCGTGCGAACTTGACAAGTATGCACAACCCTTAAGTGCGCAAATTTTAAACTCATAATTTATGAAGTATTTCAAGTCAAATAACGAACAAGATAAAAATATTCAATCAAGAGGATTCAAATACAATTCAAGAAGGTTAAACACAAATATTTTTTGCTTTTCTGAATAAAATTAAACTATGCATAAACTTAAAATCTTTTTGATCTTTTCTAATAAAATATACAAGAATTCACACAAACTATTTTTTATCAAAGACACGAGCAGAGGATCATATCAGGCTATCTTTTAGCAAAAACGATACAATATAAACATCAAAGAATATGGGATCATGTCAAGGATTACTATTTATTCATACATAATAAGCACATAAACAAGTAATTCAAGTTGACAATATTATAAGATTTGAAACTATAAGCATCTTTGTATCACGTTCTTGTGTATTAAGGTATTAATTATAAGATATACGACGTGTACCCCACTGATATGCTACAATAATGTAAATTGCATCATCTCAAGGCATCTAAGATTTTCCCAATGATTTTCTAAATTTTTAGAATGAAGTTACATCTATTAGCACAGGAAAAAATCAAGCAGAATCCATAAGGATTATCAGGAATCATAAGATTCAGAATCGAGTGATTCATTTGTCTTGGTTTCATTTGATTTTCTTCATTGAATATTGGTATGATGATTCAGGATAATATATATGGTGTTTGAGTTTTAAGGTAAGGTGATCCAACTTTTATCTGGATTTGATTTCAATGAATCAGGAGTGGTTCAAGGGTGAATACATGCTCAACGGTTAATGTAGAGACATGTCTTGATTCAATCTCTCCTTGCATACTTGTGAGTATGGGCAGTGAGATGAACCACATTAATTGTGCTAACGACATAACCCGAAACTAACCTCAAAAGAAAATTATTGCCAAAATCTAACATCCTATATCTGATAATGATCTTTTCTATTCTTTTACGCACACACACTTGCAGACATGGGTTTAAATAACAGTTGTAATTTAGATTTAGTTTCCACACTACTAGTGATTCAAAGACGCATACAACCTACTGACAATTTAAATTACTTGTAAATAAGCAGATTAAAAACATAATAAGTTAAACAATTAAGTAAGCATGACGCAATCATTTCCCATATGAGCAGTCTGTGACGTTTAGATCATTTCTGATGTACTATCATTTCCTCTTTTCTCAAGTTAACTTTGAAACTTTCTCCATTTTCTATTTTTGTTTTTGTTTTTGTAAAATATTTTGAAACTTAAAAGAACTATATAGAAAATTTAAAAGAAATAAAGTTTAACTTCCATGAATTGAATTGATTTAAGAAAAATTAATTTTCACTCAGGATTGAACATTCCTATCAAGTTGACAAGATGCTCAAAACGGGATCGATCAAATGCCTTTGTGAAAAGGTCAGCAAGATTATACATGCAAATGGGTCTACTAGTCGGACCGGGTGCGGAATGCCCGTGACTAGGTGGAGAGTCTAGCTAAACAAAGTAAACCGACAAGAGAAAAAACTTTAAACGTTCTTTGTATTATAAACACTTGAAGGTTACAGAGAAAAGCACTTAGGTTACAATCTGCGTATTAGCACTAAAAGCCTGTGTACTTAACTTCTGTCAACCTATCCTACTTATACCTGACCTGATGCCGTGCGCAGTGCAAAATGCTCTTGCGTACTTAACAAGTACGCAAAGTTATTCTTGCGCACATGTAAGTGCGCAAAACACTTAGAAAGAAATGCAACATTCAATATGTAAAAGTAAATACAACTCGATAAACTAATACATAAAGACTCTTACATACAAAGACAATTACAGACATGAAAATACAAACTAAGACTCTATCCTGAGTGTTGTCATAGGAAAGTGCTTCAACAATTATTCTGTTACACCTGAGATTATAAAAGATGAGGATTTAGATCCTAAGACTGTGTTGAAGGTGAATCCAGTCACAGGTGAAGATATGGTGTATTCTGATGAGAGTGGTGATGAATATTTTGATGAAGCTAAGGTAGAGGGGATACCGAAAGAGATTAAGAAAGAAGACTCAAAGGTTGATTCTAATTCATCTGGAAATTATACATTTGGAAGTTCTTCAAATTCAAGGAGAGTTTCATATTCATAGATTATAAAGACAGGCGTACATGTTTTCATTGTAATGAGATAGGACACATTGTAGTGAACTGCCCTTACAAAAATAAAGGAAAGAAGCATGTATTTCCTGAGAAGATGAAGACTGAATCAAAACCTGTTGCAAATTCTGGAGTTCCAGAGAAAATAAAGCAAAAACAAGTTCATGTAGGAGAATTTTCTTCAAGTGCATTTTATCGTGTGAAGATTCCTTATATGTGAGACGAGATCTTTAGGAGCGAACTTGTTAAGTTCGCCTAAGGAATCCTAAGTGCAAGTTCGTAAAGTTCGCCTAAGCATCTATAGAGGCTAACTTGTTAAGTTCGCCTATAGCAGGTCTGTGGCTATAAATAGGAGATATCAGTAGATAGAATTGTAGAGTAGACTTAAGAGAGGCACGATTTCAGGAGGAACTGATTAGAGACAGAATTATTGTAAACTGATATTGTGGTGGAAATACGAAGAGTTTATTTACACCGTTGTTGTTGATTGAGTTACACGAGCACGTTGATCATTGATTCCGCACGTTATCACCGTGTCGTACCGCAAGTCTAGAGATCCGTCACGCACCGAATTAGGGACCTACATAATCACTCCATACTGCTTTTATTCCAATACTCTAAACACAGTTATACACCATCATAAACCCAATTATCATTAATTATGTTCAAATCATCACGCGGTAAAATTCACAATCAATGTCAAATCAAATAGTCAATACTTTAATTAAACATCACACCATGTAAACTCCTAATCAGTCATAACGTCAACCACCCCGAAATATCTTGTGACAACTGCCACGTCAACTAATCATCAAGCAATCGCGTATCCCGAACAATGCACGCAAAATCACCACTAGACCACATCTGGTGCATCTGATGTGTCCTCCTCGGGTTCCTCCTAAAACAGAGTTCTATTAACTACCGCAAGTGGTTGATCTCTTAACCATGTAGGTCAACATCCTGGAGGAAAATCACGTACAGCTAACACTACTCTCCTTCTCCATCACGTCTTTCCAATCATAGCTCCACGTGGTATGTCGCCGACCGAAACTCTATTCATACTTAGCGCGGGAAGAGTCAACACTACCCCATCTCACTGTCAGCTCCATCTACGGCAATCGTCGGCTTAACCTGTTGATCTGCATTCCTCTTAGTAAGAGTTCCACCCTTGTCCAATCTCGTACGCTTGTCTTAGCCACCTAATCCTACTCAAGATAGAACGTTGGAGTGATTACTATGGGCACAAATTCAGAATATGAGACTAATCATAGACTGCCAAATCCCGATGATCAAATGCAATTTGGTGGTCCACATTACTGCTCGGATTCTAAACCTTTCCCATCATATTCACACTAGCTTTCTACCTTTTACACACACCGGATGCACTTGCATCCCACACAAATCACATAGTACCACGCAATAATCTAGCCAATCATTGTATTTATCACAATTGCACACCACACATGGTTACACACAAAATCGCTAAACCATGCCAACATACCAAACTATCTCACATAGATACAATTAATGCTACTCCACAATACCTAACTCACAAAACAAATTTTCACCTAATCATACCACACAACTCCACGTAGTTTTACACTACACAATTAGTACTCTAACAATTAATGTATAACGCAAAAGACGTACCTCTTGGCTCACGGTTACTCGTGGCGGCATTCGTTTTACCCTCGTCCCATTTTCAGTTTAAGTTAACGTATTTTATTTTTGTAAAAACAACGATTTTCTCTTAAACCACGGCTCTGATAACAACTTGTAAGACCCCGACCCGGGCATCCTATAGTTGGTTCTCATAACGGATTATTCTCTTTAAAATGTATAAGTTATCAATCAAACTACAGCGGAAGTCTTTCTAAAAACGTTAATTGTTATTGTCATTAAATTATATCACGAATGCCTGTACACCAATCCGGGTAGCGCCGCTCCCAAGCCAAGATACGCCGACCCCAAAGCTCACCTGCAACACAATCTAACGTACACACAAAGTCAGCTACATTGAGTGAGTTCTGATAGTTTAATCTTAAATAAAAGTCATCTCGTCACAATTAATATTTATCTCCACTTAGGACCCTCCGGTCCTTGTAAAATAGTTTTATAAATTAACATCATATAAATAACCCCTGTTATCTTATGATATCCCAAAAGGTTCACCACCCAAGACTCGCTCCGCAGATATAACCCCATAAATCTCACCAACACAATTCAATCTTTCTACGCTAGTTCCTCGTAATCTACTGCCCGTAATAACTCAAAAACCTGGTTAACACGATAAATCCTAAGACACCGACTTAATCAGCCTTGACTAAGGCTTTCGCAAATCCACTGACACGACAGTTATAAACACCACATCACAATCCCAACACAGCAGTCAATCAAACTCTACTCGCCTCATTAATATTATCTACACATCACATTCATAATATCTCACGCACAATAAATATAACTTGACACTTGTATGCAATTTAATACACATATATATACGTACACAAACGCATACCTCCTTACTGCACCCTCGTCAGGGCGTACAACACACCCCGAGCTCATCATTAACCTGTTGAATATTGTCAGCTTAGGTGACTTCTCGAAGGATTTCGTCCATCACAATCCCGTTTACCATGTCATAGAGACAACGAAACATACACAATACCCGCTGTGCTTCAAAGATAACAACACACAACACAAATATAAACACATAATATCACACTTCATTTTCATGATTCATTAACTACACCTGCTCCCCGCACATAGCACTAGAATAACGTATCATACGCGTATTCATAAGCGTTTAGCTTATATCCCGACCCACCCCGACTAACTCTTAACATGGCACACATTAATAACTCTTATCGCTCGCTCACCTAATCATTTAGACACCCCGTAGACCGTTAGACTCGTTAATGAATAAGGTAGTTCATAAAAATATCTGGTTTAACCCCCAAAACATCCCAAATCCTTTAATATAACAAACACCTCTTGTAAGTATGTACGATAGCACCAAAAGCTGTAAAAACGTTTAAAAGAATAAGGGATTAGAAACTCACCGGTTACACTGATCCAAATCATGGATAGAAATCGTCTTCCCGCTTGAAACCCGAACCTGTAAGATGTGTGATCACATGATCAGGATATGTGCTAAATATGCGTCGAATAATGTATAATTATACTTAGACCCCCTGCTCATCTTATTCGTTCGCTGCCATTTCTCCGCGAGACCCTAGTCTCACGTGATCACGTAAAATATAGTTCCCGACCCGCTTAGCGTTCAAGTATCCAAACTCGAACCTCCATGCATGCATGTACGCATGTCATGTAACCCCTTAGCCAACTTCATCTTGCAATTATCAACCCTTGACGGATCGCCCTTGACCTGTTTAGAACTCGAAGGATCAAATCGGATTCCCATGCATGCATGTATATGTTCCATGTGAAACCCTAACATCCTCATATAACCCTCTCCTAACCCGTTCAAGTCCCACCGTGTACTTCCTCGTGCCCCATCATTTTCTCCTTTGTTAAACCAAACCCTAGCAACCTCCTACTCCGCCATCGGGTACCGCTAACCAGGCGCCACAGGACATCACCACCACCGAGCCACTATTACCGTAGCCAACCCCCAAGTCGTCTTCTAGCTCGCCACCATGAGGCATCACCACAACCAACACCGGCGTCTCTTTCATCCTTACCTACCACTATGAACCACCTACACAGCCAAAGTTGTTACCGAGTTATCGTCCCCGTCGAGTAGCACATTTGGCCTCGTCTTTCTCACCTGGTAGCCCAGCCGGACCACCCTTCACCCATCCCTCGTCTCTAGCCACAGTCGTGCACCACCACCATTTCACTACCATCATCCCCCCACATCTGTCGTAGTCAACGACCAAACAACCCAAACCCCTATCGGGTTCTCAACCGAAAACAAAAGTGTAACGCGTAAAAAGTAAAAAAAAAACGAGAAGTACCTTGGTTGCGTAAGGAGTTCTCCGCTCGAAACTGTCGTCGAACCACCATTACCGGCCTCCCGATCTAGTGTCTCTCTTTCCCTCTCGTGCATCTATAATGTCACAAGCCCCCTAGACTGATTATGGTCTATGGTTTGAATAATGTGGTATTTAAACCTTTGAGGTTTTTACATTTTAGCCCCTCCTCTCTTGTTTCATGCGTTTCGATCATAAACCCTCTTTCAGCGACTAACCGTGCCGTTTACTATCGTTAAAACACCCCATGCACGACAAACCCTGCTCCTTATTTAGTTTAATATGAACTCGGGTCACTCACTTACCCGAACCCGTAACTCTTCGGATTTTCGGGATGATGCAAAGCTGCTCCACATAAACCTATGACCATAGAGAAATCACATATTGTATTTTCAAAATTATCCCACTTTAGCAATGTGGGTTTTCCAAATTATCTTCAAGCTGGTTGATGTGCCATCATTTATACATATTTTACATGCACAATTATCCCCGTATTAATCACAATTATTGACAAAATGATAGGAATTGATACTTAATCCATTTAATTGTGTTACAACAGGATAATTACCCTTGGTTTGTAAAAAACATGAAGAAATCACGCAAAATCAAGTGAAAATCAGCATCCGGAAGCTAATCGAACGTTCATGCACCTAAGAAGTCAAATCAGGAAGTCAAACATCAAGCACTGGTCCAAATTGGAGAATGCACGAATGTGCATCCCAATGTACGACTGTGCAAATGGTGATACGTGGCCCTGAGCATGCCAGACTTCACAGATTCCCTCACGTGCAAGAAATGGGTGCTTTGCTAGACCGTGTATCCCAATGCACAGTTGTGCATTGCCCAAATCTCAGCCTATAAATAGCAAGCTCATTCTAGTGTTTTAGATGTCCAATATTGAGAGGTGTGAAGGCCCTATGTAGGTCCCCGGGTGTAGGTCCCCGGGTGGCTCGGATCGTTACGTGTGGGTGTGTGACTAGTCGAACCGGGTGCGGAATGCCCGTGACTAGGTGGAGAATCAAGCAACACAAAGTAAACCGACAACGAAATCACTTTCAAACTCCGTCTATTATAAACTTGAAAGGTTACAGAGAAAATATATTGAGTGCAAAATGTCTGCGTACATAACTTCTGTCAACCTATTCTATTCATACTAGACTTGATCTCTGCGCACTTAACAAGTGCGTAGGGCAAATTGTTCATGCGTACTTAGCAAGTACACAGAGTATTCTTGCGTACTTGCTAAGTACGCAGGAAGTAATTCCTGCGCACATGCTAAGTGCGCAAAACACTTAGAGAAATAATACACAATAACATCCATTATAAATTACAACTCGATAACTAATACATACAGACACCAACATACAAAGACTAATACATACAAGACAAGTACAATAAGCTAAGACACTATCCAGAGTGTCTGTCACACAAAAGTGCTTCAACAAACTCCCCCTTGACAACAGCTCTGGATTGTCTTTGGTCTTCACTGTTCTCTAGCTTTAGCTTCCATCTTCTTCTTGTAGTCAAGGCAGAACTTGATCACCTTGTCGTATTTAGAAGCAATGAACTTTGTCCACTCGTCCGTATACATGAAGTACTTGTCAGCTAGTGCCTGCAGATCTTTCACAGATAAGTTTATGAAGCAGACTTCATCAAACACTCTGATCAGTTCCCTTGGCACTAAGCTTCCACTATCGGACCACACCTTTCCAATCACCACTGCCTCACCCGATTTAGGATCTATGTACCAGTACCATATGTTACCGAGGATATCCTGAGATAACTTTCTCAGAGGAATCATGGTTTCACACAGCATTGACTTGTATACCAGTTTCTTTAAGCTTCTCTTAGTCATAGGATGTCTAGCGTTCTTGTCCCTGACTCGCTTGGGCACTTGAGGCTTAAACATTTTGAATTTCCCAGATCTTACCTCTCGCTGTAGAACCTGCCACAAACCCATCGCTACTGCGTTATTTGAGTGACCCAGTAGCTCTCGGTTTACTAGGTTCACGAGGTCGTATCTTAGAAAGGAGTTGAAAGCTTCGCTGGTTGGTTTCAAGTATTCAACCCCCCCCCCCCAGCTCGCTTGATTGCAAACAACTTCTTATCCTCGTCGAACTTCACAGCTAAGATCATCCATGTCGCTCCGTGTTTGTCTATGATTGAAGTCTTTTGCCAGACAGGAGCCAGATCCTTCGATGAACTTGCAGGCATATGTTTGTCTTTTTGTGCGTCTGAATCCACAGGTGTAGGGTCGGCAGGGGTGGCTTCAGTATTATGGAGTGGAGATGAGAAGATCGTATCAAAGTCAAAACCCTAGGAAAAGTCTCCAAAGTTGTAGGGTTGACTGATGGGTTCAATGGTGGTACTAGGGATTATGGATTGGATGGTGGTTGCAATTGTGGTGGAAGGGGTGATGGTGACTGAATCGGTTAGAATAGGAGTTGTCACCGCCACTTGGACAGATGGTACAGGGAGGGACACTATCACAGGAACCTCCTCTGTGATAGCAGTGATAGCCACATCAGGTGTTACCCGTGGCCTCCTCCGCTGTCGCCTGTAAAGTTGCTGTGAATGTGAGGTAGAAGTGGAATCAGTACTCGTAGCTGTTACATGTGCTTGCCTCTGAGCACTAGCTTCTACCTCACGAAAGATAGCTTGTTACGGCCTATTCCCCCATTGCTTATTTATACTTTCTCTTCTGCATCTTTGTATAGCAGCGTCCGAATTAGAATCGGGCTCGTATTCACTGCTAGTCTCTTGTCGCTTTCTCTTAGAAGATGACTCGGGAAGGGTTACCTTTGTCAGTCTTCTTGGGTGTGCCTGGGACGGTGCATCATCAGAATCAGATGAATCTGACTCATACGATTCTGAGTCAGAATCTTCAGCACCCCCAGTTCCATGTTCCTTGTCCCCTTCATCTTCAGACATATCATCTTCAGATCCAAATTCCTCTTCCTCTTGCTGTTCATCACTGTGTTCACTGAGTTCAGGCTCAGATGCTGCACTATACCATCTTAAGTCAGCAGGGGCCAAAGAGAGGAGTGTGCTCAAGGGTAGGTTCTACACTGCATGGCTTTAGAAATTGTGCAAACACTCTCTTGTCCACCCGTTTGACTTGTAGTCTCTCTCCAATAGCTGGTAGATTCGGTACAACATCATTAATCAACAGCTGCACGAACCTCGGGTATAGTAGAAATCTAAACCTATCAGCAGCATTGATCTGATCGGTGATAGACTTGTAGATATACTTCGAGAAGTTATAACCCTTGTTAAGCGAGAGAGCAACCATTGCAGCCGCCAGGTCATGCCCCATGGCATCCTTTCCAGCCTTTCTAGCTGACAGACACATGATCATGACGTGTGCGAAGTAACGTCACTGATCAAGTACCCACATCTTCTTGTATGAGGAGTAGTCCATGGTACCGACATACCCCATCCTTTGTCTCCAGCATCCATCAATGAAGTAGTCAGGGTAACTCACTGGATCAGTTGATAAGTCCCTAAACTGTAGCACGCGTCTGATGGTGTCTTCAGAAATAACAATATCATGACATGCTATAGTAGCCCTAATGACGTTTGGGTTAACTGTACAGTAATGATCAGCAGTTTTCCAGAATTGTTCCAGATACGGTCTTGAGACAACAGGATCAGCAGATATGGCATAGTTAGAGCCAGCAGATTGAATTGCAGCACCCTTCCACTCGGGCTGTGTTAGAGCCAGCAGATTGAATTCGCTGGTGAATGCACGAGCCATCACTGCAAAAACAAACAATAAACACAATAAGAACAAGAAGCATCATTGGAATGGATCAGACATTACATGATATAGCAGCTACACAATGAACTAAATTTCAGACTTAGAAATTTTTCACAAGTGTCCTTCCCGCGTACTTAGCAAGTACGCAGGGATTAGTTCTTACGTACCTAGCAAGTACGCATGAATTACTTCTTGCGTACTTGTTAAGTGCGCAAGAACTTTCACTTAGCCAAATTTCAAAAATCCAAAATTCAACAAAGGAGAGGCATTGTTGTGGATTAGGGTCACCACAAGGTCGAAATACATACTGAAGACCTATGGAACCACTATCAACATCAATGAGCCGCTAAACTAGTCAATTTTAACCTAGCATGGTCCGACGGTAATCTACGGTCAAACAAGGGATCAAAGTCAAAATTAAATCCTGTTAAAGACAATTTAGGAGTCAATTAGTGGCTTATACCTAGACTTAGGTCTTAATTTTCATTAAGAACATCCAAAATCGGTTAAATCCTCACTATCAAACCCTTGAACGAATTTGTCAATAATAGATGATTTTATGGATGAAATGCACTTAGATTCTCACCAAAGATGATTAAGGTGAAGATGAACCGAAAAACGGGATGAAAAGGCTTTTAGGAACACACGAGAATCTCGAGTAAAAATGAGTAGAGGTATTCAACAGTGTGATATGTTTGAAATGTGATGAAACTCAAAAAAAAATTCTAACTGCTGTATATATACCCAACACAAAATGGCCGTGCGTACTTGTTAAGTGCGCAGGACTTAACTCCTGCGTACTTACTAAGTATGCATTACCTAAGTCTTGCGTATTTGTTAAGTATGCAGGGTTTATCTCATGTGCACTTACCAAGTACGCAGAGACCCTTGTGTGCTCAAACTTTCAACTCAAATTATGAAGATTTCAAGTCAAATAACGAACAAGATAAACACATTCAATCAAGAGGATTCAAAGTCAATTCAAGAAGGTTAAACACAAATATTTTTGGCTTTTCTGATTAAAATTGAACTGTACACGAACTTAGAATCTTTTTGATCTTTTCTACATAGAAATATACAAGTATATACACACACACTATTTTTGTTCAAAGACACGAACAGGGGATCATATCAGGCTAAACTTTAGCAAAAACGATACAAGATAAACGTCAAAGAATATGGGATCATGTCATGGATTACAATTTATTCATACGTAATACGCATATAAACAAGTAATTCAAGTTGACAATATTATGATATTTGAAACCATAAGCATCTTTGTATCACGTTCTTGTGGGTTAAGGTATTAATTTTAAGATATACAACGTGTACCCCACTGATATGCTACAGAAATGTAACTTGCACTATCTCAAGGCATCTAAGATTTTCTCAAAGATTTTCAAATCTCCAGAATGAAGTTACATCGTTTAGCACAGAAAAAATCAAGCAGAATCCATAAGGATTATCAAGAATCATAAGATTCAGAATCGAGTGACTCAGATGTCTTGGTTTGATTGGATTTTCTTCTATGAATATCATATGATGATTCATGTTAATAGATATGGAGTCTGAGGATTTAGGTAAGGTGATCCAACTTTTATCTGGATTTGATTTCAATGAATCAGGTATGATTCAAGGGTGAATATAAGCTTAACAGTTGATGTTAAGACATATCTTGGCCCAACTTCCCATTGCATACTTGTGAGTATGGGAAGTGAGATGAACCGTAGTAAATGTGCTAAAGACATAACCCGAAACTGGTCTCTTAAGAAAATATTTGCTAAAATCTTACATCCTTTATCTGACAATGTTCTTTTTGTATTCTTTTACACACGCACACATGCATACATGGGTTCAAATCACAGTTGTAGTCTAGATTTAGTTTCCACACTACTAATGATTCAAAGACGCCTACAGCCTACTGACAATTCAAATTACTTGTAAATAAGCAGATTAAAAACATAACAATTTAAACAATCAAGTAAGCATGACGCAATAATTTCTCATATGAGCAGTCTATGGCATTTAGATCATTACTGATGTACTATCATTTCCTCTTTTCTCAAGATAACTTTGAAATTTTATCCATTTTCTATTTTGTTTGGATTTTTGTAAAATATTTGAAAATTAAAAGAACTATACAGAAAATTTAAAAGATATAAACTTTAACTTTCATGAATTGAATCGATTTAAGAAAAATAGGTTTTCACTCTGGATTGAACATTCCTATCAAGTTGACAAGATTCTCAAAACGGGTTTGATCAAACGCCTTAGTGAAAAGGTCAGCAAAGTTGTCATCCGTGTGAACCTTTACAAGTTCAATGAGATGCTTTTCAGCACAATCACGGATGAAATGATGGCGAATTTCAATATGTTTAGTTTTGGAATGTTTCACCGGGTTGTTTGTGATGGAAATAGTGGCATTGTTATCAATAAACAATGGAGTTCCAGTGAAGTTTAAGCCATAGTCTCTCAATTGCTGATGAATCCACAATATCTGAGAACAACCGCTAGCTGTAGCAATGTATTCTGCTTCACATGTTGAGACAGAAACCGTTGACTGCTTCTTACACTGCCAGGAAACCAGTCTGTCTCCCAAGAATTGACATCCACTAGAAGTTTACTTTCTATCAAGGTTACAACCGCCATAGTCTGAATCAGTATAGGCTTTGAAGTCAAATGACTGCTGCTTTGAGTACCAAAGACCCAACCGGGGTTTCCCTTTTAAGTATCTGAAAATCCTCTTGACAGTTATCATATGAGACTCCTTCGGTTGTGACTGAAACCTTAAGCACAAGCATACCGCAAACATTATGTCGGGCCTTGAAGTTGTGAGATACATAAGAGATCCGGTCATCCCACGGTATAATTTGCAATCCACATCCTTTCCATCTTTGTCTGGATGCAGACCATGATTGACGGGGATAGGTGTGCCACAAGTACTGCTATCATTCATCTTGTATTTTGACAAGATGTCCTGCACATACTTGGTTTGATGCAGATAAATGCCATCCTCTCTTTGACTGACTTGCAGACCCAGGAAGAACGACAATTCACCCATGTTACTCATCTCAAACTTGGACTTCATCACCTGTTCGAATTCCCTACACATCTCTTCATTTGTAGACCCAAAGATAATGTCATCGACGTACACTTGTACAAGAAGAATATCACCTCCTACTTTCCGTATGAAGAGGGTCGAGTCAATCTGTCCACGGTCGAAACCATTTGACAGTAGATGTTTTGATAATGTCTCATACCATGCCCTAGGTGCGTGATGAAGACCATAAAGTGCTTTGTCGAGCTTAAACACTTTATTGATATTATGCGGATCTTCAAAGTTGGGAGGTTGAGTGACATAGACCTCTTCATGAACTTTTCCATACAGGAAAGCACTCTTTACATCAAGTTGATAGACCTTGAAGCCGACATAGGAGGCATAAGCCAGAAACAATCGAATGGCCTCAAGTCTAGCAACTGGGGTATATACTTCTGTGTAATCCAAGCCCTCTTGTTGATAAAAACTCTGAACAACCAACCTTGCTTTATTCTTCACTACAACATGACGATCATCCGTCTTGCACTTGAACACCCATCTGGTTCCAATTGGTTGTACACCTCTTGGCAAGTCAACCAAATCCCACACATGCAACTTTTGGAATTGAGACAGTTCTTCTTGCATCGCCTTAATCCGGCAGTTGTCAGCGAGAGCCTCCTTCACATTCTTTGGCTCTAACTAGGACACGAATGCAGCATGCAGACATGATTCCATGACACCAGTGTTAAGGATCACAGAGTACAAACTAGTGTTCTCAGCAATTGTTCTACGACGAGTTTGAACACCGGCATGAGGATCACCAATAATGTTGTCAATTGGATGATTCTTATGCACTCTCGTCTCTGGTATTTCCGGTTCCTGAATTTCTGAATTGAGGTTTGTGCTCAACTCCCCCATATCTTGTGTTCCAGAAGAAGAAGATTCAATGTTGATTGGATCAGCTGGAACTTCATTTCCTATACGAGTGCTAGGATTAGTTTGAGCGTCATTTCCGTCAACATGAACATCTTCAATGTTATCACTGTCATGAGTTCCAGATGCAGATGCAGCATTGGAATCAGGAGTTACAATCGGTACAGTAGCACGGGTTGAGAAACTGGAGTCATCACCACCACCAAATAATTCATACACATTTTCGGCATCATCGGCAGACAAATCAGGAAGGTTGAAATATTTGAATAGCGCATCATAATCAAAACCCCAAGCTGGACCAGTTGGTTCTGGTGGAATGCTATGTTTACTACAATCCACTTCAAACCATTCCTCGACAGTACGAGTTCCTATATTGTACACTCTCTTGCAAGGCGAGTTGGTAACATATCCTACGAAAATGCCTTCCACTGCTTTTGCATGAAACTTAGACTTGCGGTCTTTGTATTGTAGCAATAAGGAATAGGGACTACCAAAAGGAACTAGATAGTCAAGATTAGGAGGTCGATTATTGATTAACTCATAGCAAGTCTTGTTGTGCCTCTTCACAATCAGAACTCTGTTCAAGACGTGACAAGCTGTATTAACTGCTTCTGCCCAGAAAGTGACAGGAAGCTTTGCATCTGACATCATTGTCCTTGCAGTCTCAATCAAGGTTCTGTTCTTCCGTTCTACGACTCCATTCTGCTGAGGTGTGTACGGGGCACTAAATTCGTGACGGATCCCCTTTTTGAGGCATATTAGTTCCATCAAATTATTCTTGAATTCAGTTCCATTATCACTCCTTATTCTTCTAACCTTCAACTTGAAAAGAGATTCCAAGCTCAGGATCAGGTATTGAAGAATATCAGCAGTTTCGTCCTTTGTACCTAAAAAATGCACCCAAGAAAAACGTAAGAAATCATCAGTTACAACCTGACAGTGTGACTTACCTCCAATACTCCTGATACTTATGGGGCCAAACAAATCCATATGTAATAGCTCCAAAGGGGTATCGATGGAGTTTTGGAGCTTAGGCTTGTGAGACTTCCGTTGTTGTTTGCCCTTTTCACAAGGCATACAGTCATCTGCAATGGCAAATCTCAGCTTAGGAACACCGGTTACCAAACCACTTCGAAAAAGATGATTCATTTTTTGATAAGAAATGTGTCCAGGTTTCCTATGCCACAAGATTGAGTCAAGCTCTGTCGCTTTGGTAAGAAAACAAGTAGCAACAGATGATGTGGTTTTCGCCACGCTCATGTCGATCTGATAGGTTTCGTTAATCCTTAGCGCTCGAATCAGAATCCAGTCTTCAGGAACCTCAAAACCAGGTTTGAGAATCATGCATTCAGTCTTGTCAAACATAACCGAGTACTCCTTGTCGCACATCTGGGAGACACTCAACAGGTTATGCTTCAGCTGCTCGCAGTAGTTGACGTTGTCGAAGCTGACACAACCATTTGAAACCATGCCTTGACACGTGATACTACCGCATTTCTCTCCAGCAAAGGCCACATAGCCGCCTCTGAATGGTTTCACATCTTGAAGCAGGGCCATGTTACATGTCATGTGCAGGGAGTATCCACTATCTACATACCAACGATTAGAGATAGTACCCTTCGGATGTCCCTGCACGAGTCACAATTTAGATTTAAAGACCCAAGTCATAGTGGTCTTTGGTCGTCCGTCTTTCTTAAAATAAACAACCTCAATTAATTCACAGTCGTGAATGTCAAAAATGGAGGAATCTTTAGAAGATTTGGGACAAAGAGATTGAAAACTTTTGGATTTGTTATTCCAGGACCTCTTCTTTTTCTTAACTGTAACAGTAGACTTAGATTCAACAGCAGCAGGTGAACTAATGGAAGCTTCACCTGATTGAATTCCAGCCAGCTGTTCCAGCTTTCTCAATCTCTTGTTCCTTCTTCTCCTCTGTGGCTTAGAGAGTTTCACCACAGGTTTCTCACCAGTTGGTGCACTACCATAGGTAGATACACTAGGTTTAGCATATAGCTTTCCCCTTTTTGAAACAGATCGTTTAGCCTCAGATGTGATCTTTTGCTTTACCACAAGTTTAACTGGTGGTTTAACCACATTTTCTTTTGGACTTTTGGAATGCTTCACTAGTGGTGACTTAGGGATAACAGCCGGTTGTGAAACAATTGGCCGCTTCCTTTGGTTCTTAGCAGGACAGTTCACAAGAATGTGACCAACCATACCACAATGAACGCAAGTTCTCTTTTCTTTGTAAGTCCTCCTGTAAGGCTCATTAGATCTGGCATTAGATGACTCAGCATGATGAGCAGGAGAAGTTGTTTGGTGAACAGTAGTTTGACCCGATGATGATTGGTTTTTGGAAATATAAAATTTTTGCAAATTTTCTTGATAACCAAGCCCAAAATTAGCTGAAAAAGCTTCTTTCTTAACTTGATTAATGTTTTTATATTCCCCATAAAGCATCACTTTTAATTTTTCATTTGATTCAATGATATCGGGTTCAATCAAAATACAATTATCACTATCAGTAATAATGTTTTTCTTAACTTTTTGTTCACCTAGCAACTCCTCAGAGACTACTCCTTCAGGTCAGGTTTTCTCAGACCCATCATCAGAAGCAGGAAAGAACTCTTCATTAGATGCAGAGTCAGCCTTACTTGAGGAATCATCCTTGTTAGAGGAATCATCCTGACTAGAGAACTCATGAAGGCAAGACAAATCAATGTCAATTAAGCCGTTGACAAATTTCCCGCTAACTGGTGGAGGAATGGCATTAGTACCCAGCCCTAAGCCGTTCACTTGCCTCACTACTGATTCGTAGTGTTCCACCACAAAGCGAGAATTTTTCAACTTCTTAATTTTACCATTTAACTGTAAGATCTCATTCTGCAGCTTGGTAATTTCATTATTTCTCTTTTCTAACCCCTTGTACGCAACATCCAAATGAAACTGTTGTTCGTTGATTTTAAGTGAAAAATCACGTTTTTTTTCTTTCTTTAAAGTTTCAATTGAATCTTTGTAACGTTTTTCATTTTCCTTGTAGCTTAACGCCGCAATACGAAGGGGTTCGACTTTGTCCTAAAGCCTTGAATTTTCTTCTTTCAAGCCAAGACATTTGGAACATGAAATAACAGCAAAAGAATTAGAGGCTACCTCAGTTGACGAACTTGATGTTTCCCCAATGGCCATGAGGGCAAAGGCAGTTGTAGACTCCACCTGGTCAGCTACAGACACTTCCCGTTCTTCTGCTTCCATCATCTCCATCATCTCAGCCATTAGCCCAACCTGTGTTTGTGCAATAAGCGCATCCTCCAAATGAACACCCCAATCAAAGCTTTCGTCCTGTTGAGCCACCAATGCATTGGAAGTTCCACCTTGACTTTGATTGTGGTTGTTATAGTTGTACCCTTGATTGTTTCCTTGATTGTTTCCTTGGTTGTTTCCCTGGTTTGGTCTTGTGAATCCTGAGGCAGGTGCTTTGTCCTTCTGACATTCACGAGCAAAGTGTCCAAAGTTCAGACACTTGTAGCACTTGGCCTTGGATTTGTCAAAACCAACCATGGCATTTGAATGCCCACCAATAAACTTTAGGCCAGTTCTGTTCAAGAAACGCGTGTCCCTTCTCAAGATCATCGACATATTCCACTGAATATCCATGTCCTCCATGTCATCTGGATCCACCTGATTAAAATCTTCTTCAATTGTTTCAGGATCTGTAAGCTTGCCACCAATGAAGTTCTCATAGGCAAGCATACACGATGAAAATAATGCCACATGATCTTCAGCTATCTTTGCTATAGCAGTCTGGTTAGCAGAAGCTGTAGAGGGAGGATTTCTTGAGGGATGTTGGTGGTGAGAACTAGATCCAGATGCTGTAAAGCAAGTATGACCACCACAACCATTCGAGTTATCTTCTTCATTAGAGTTCCCTGAGAATAAGGCGATACCAGAACCAGATGATTTAGCTGTGGAAGACGTCCCATAATACATAGAAGGGTCTTGGATTTGAGGTCTTCATGAGCTTTCCTTTCTTTTCAGGTCCATATTGTGAGCTTGAACCTTACCAATTGCTTGTTCATAGAACTTCGGGTTCTCTCTCAGCAGAGTGGTATACATCTCAAAATTTGGTGGTAAAGCATCCAGAAAATTTTCAACTAATTCCTCATCAGGATACTTTAGCTCAAAAGCTTTTAGCTTAGTAGGCAAATGATAGAATCTAGATATAAGTTCATCAGTAGATTCATTCTCCATGTATCTGAAGCACTCATACTGCTTTCTCAGAAGATCTCTCTTGCTCTTCTTGATGTCACTGTTCCCTTCAAATCTTTTCTGCAATGCCTTCCAGAGATCTTTTGAATTATCATAACCTCTGAAGATGTGAAAGAGTTCTCTGGTTAGGGCCATTGTGATAGATCCATGTGCTTTCTTTTCTCTATCATAGACTTTCTTTTCTTCTTCGTCTAGCTTAGAAATAGGCTTGGGTACAACATCATCAAGATATGTATAAGTTGGATGCTTATACCCCTCAAGTATAGGTATCCACAAAGAGGAATCAGTATATGAGATATAATGTTCAAAGCGTGCTTTCCAATTTGAATAATCATTTATATTAAGCAGCTTTGGCGGTTTTTGCGGGGTTCCAATTTCATTGTCATAATTAAGTAGGTTACCGAGGTTCTAAAGATTTGCCATAGTGTATCACTTAGTCAAATTTCAGAAAAGTCAAAACAACTTGCGCCCTTGACTCTGGCCTTGCGCACTTAACAAACCTACTCTTGCGTATTTAGAATTTGCTCCTGCATACTTAATAAGTACGTAGGAGTAAATGATAAGTACGCAGCAAATATGGTCTTGCGTACAGCAAGACTGTACTTGTTGCCAAATAAGGTAAGTACGCAGCTCACTTTTTCACCAACCCTCACCAACTTTTTCCGGTCACTGAAATCTCACCGGAGACAGAAGAAATCGAAGATATGACCAAACAAAATGAGCCAAAGGGTCAGAAACTCGTTTCTAACCAACCTTTGATGCTCAAAACACTCAAATACACAACAAAAGTTGATTTTTGAGTGATTTTTGCGTCTAAATTAGTGCTCAAGAGCTACCCCTAATTTATCACAAAAATCAACAAAAACACCCACTTTTGCTTGCAAAATCTCGATAGGATGTGTAGAAGATGCTCCTAACACACTCACAACACTCAAAATCAAGAGCTCTGATACCACTTGTAGGTCCCCGGGTGTCTCGGATCGTTACGTGGGTGTGTAACTAGTCGAACCGGGTGCGGAATGCCCGTGACTAGGTGGAGAATCAAGCAACACAAAGTAAACCGACAACGAAATCACTTTCAAACTCCGTCTATTATAAACTTGCAAGGTTACAAAAAAAATATACTGAGTGCAAAATGTCTCTGTACATAACTTCTGTCAACCTATTCTATTTATACTAGACCTGATCTCTGCGCACTTAACAAGTGCGCAGGGCAAATTGTTCATGCGTACTTAGCAAGCACGCAGAGTATTCTTGCGTACTTGCTAAGTACGCAGGAAGTAATTCTTGCGTACATGCTAAGTGCGCAAAACACTTAGAGAAATAATACAACAGTAACATGCATTAGAAATTACAACTCAATAACTAATACATACAGACACTAACGTACAAAGACTAATACATACAAGACAAGTACAATAAGCTAAGACACTATCTAGAGTGTCTGTCACGCAAAAGTGCTTCAACACCCTAGTGCTCTGCTAGAGCCGGAACTCTCTTAGTTTTAGTCCATGTTAGCTTTTCTTTGTTTAGTTTCATTTTCTAAGTTTTGTAATAAGAAATGTTTATTCTCATTAGAGTAAACAAGAGGCAGCCTATACCCACTCTCCCTTGGTGTTGGATCACTTCCACACATTGTCTAAGGGTTAGTGGAGTCACTTGTATGGTCATTCATGGCTAATCCTCGTGCGTTGCTCGGGTTGGTTGAACTTTAATTAACTAATGAAGTATTTTTAGTATGTTATGTTCTTAATGTCTTTCTTCTAATTTATCTTAAAAAGACAATAATAAGTGATCTTTACACCAACTTAATAATATTAAATCTTGTAAGTTACTTAAGCAAGACTTCTTTTTTGGGAAGCTTATTCGAGTTTGTATGGTCTATATACAAATCTTGGTGCTACCAATGGCCGGTTTAGTATAGGTTTGATATTATGCGTTGATTGGAGGTTTGGGTATTCAACGGGTTGTTCGAGTCCTGACTGGACCTTATGAAACGTGTCGGTATTTCTTTACTTCTCTTGTGTTAGCTTGTAGAGGACTTCTAACGCGAGCCATGGGGTTTGATTTTGAGAATGAAAGTTATATTTATTTAAAATGAATTTAAAAGTAAATACAATTACTTAAAAATGAATATAAAGTAGCTTTGGAGGAAGTTGCGCATTCTGACTTTCCATAAGAAGTTACACGACTTGACGTACGTCAGTCAAAAGGATAATCTTAGTCCGAACAATAAATCACGGGATAGCTGGCGGACTTCAGACCCCGTTAGGATTCCGATATTTATTAGGAACAGTTGGTCGACCGTATACACTGTTTTGTTACGAAATACTAAATCCCCTATCGAAAGAGTTAGTACTAGTAACTTTGACCAACCTTACTAAAATATAACATTAATTAACAAGTAATATGTAGGATCGTAAGATTACAAGGTGATTCTATTCTAGTTTATATTGGCGGAAACAATAGCAACCAACAAAGTAAACAAGTAAATAGCAAGAATACTGATAAATGCACTGTTGTATTAGACTTCTGAGATTACAAGATTACAAGTAAAACTCTATCAAGACACTATCAAAAAGCACTATGAAGGCACACTTTGTTTAAAGTGTTTACAAGATATATATAGTAACTTAGAATCAAGACAGACCCTTGATTCTAAGGATCAGATCTAACACAAGCCGTTGATCTTGTTTATTAATCTAAATTACACGCAAAGGCTAATCTAGTTAACTTTACTGAAACGTCTTCTTAGGCATCATTGTTTGCATGCTTGGAGAAGAGCGTCATTGTCCTTTATTGGTTGCACTAGTGAGATTCCTTCTGCTTGGAGTGTGGCAGTTGCTTTTGCAGAAAGGTGTCAGAGGCGCTTCGCATGGATAGTCAGCTGCAACGCTTGGTCTTCAGAGAATAAAGCTATCAGCAGCAGAGATGAGGACCAGCAGCAAGATTGATCTATCCGCAGCTGCTGAGGATATGCCTATCAGCAGCACCATGTGTTGAATGCTGCTGATAAGCCTATCCGCAGCTACTTTGGTCTTCAGCAGCAGACAAAGTATCAGCAGCTGTTTTGGTCAGCAACAATCTTGTGTTGTCCGCAGCAGTTGTACTTAGAACAATTTTGTAGCAATCAGTCTTTGGTTCTACAAACTCCCCCTAGACTGATGCTACCAAAATTCTTCTAGTCCCTTTGTTGCTGAAGCTTTTGCATGTGGCTGACTATCCTTTCAACCTCATAGCCTCTTGGATCCTTGCTGGGATTGTTCAGTGGAAGTTCAGACAGAGCCTTGTTGTCTTTGTGTGGCATTTTGTAGATTGCTTTGCTTGAACATCTCATCTGCTGCTTCTTTACATCAATCAGAGTGAACTCATCCAAATCAGCATTGTAGGACCAAGATACAAATGGAGAGTGGGACTTGAGTGGTTTGATATCCATGACCACATCTTTGCTAGGGTTGAAATAATTTCTGATTGCTAGCATAAGATGTTTCCCACTCTCATTTGCAGGCTCATGAGCTTCACCCAGCTCCAAAATTCTTCTTAGGTCTGAATCTGGTAGTTGCAAAACCTCATCAAAAGACCTGTATGTAGATCTTCTTCTTTCAGTTCTCCCCCTGAAGATCTCAAACCTTTGATCCTGTGGATTGTAGACCCATTCAACTATGTCTCTTGAGTCTTCAGGTTCAGATGAGGATTTGGATTTCTTCAGGGGAGGCTGTTGATGAGTGGGAGCTGGGTGGGATGATTTGGACTTGTTGGGTGGAGGAGTGGAAGGTTTGGGGAGGAGAGTGGAAGGATGATGGACTGAGGAAGAGGTAGGTGAGGGAGAAGGCTTGGGTTTCTTTGTCTTTGGTTTTTCTTCTTCTTTGATAAGTACCCTTTTCTTGGAGCCCTTCTTCCCTAGTCTTTCTTCCTCATCCTTTTTAACTTTGAAGTAGAGGGCTTGCAGGTTCATGAAATTCATGGGACCTAGCCTCTTTCCACTATCTCCTCTAGCCTTAAGGAAGTCAATCATGACCTTCCTTTCTTCATGGGTTCTTTTATTTAGTGCAATGGTCTTCTTGGACTGTAGCTTGGCTTTTTCTTCTTCTTCAGCCTTTTTCTTGCTAGCCAATTGACCCTGCTGACCCATGAAGGCTCTGTAAATCTCTTTGTTTGAAACTTTCTCAAGGTAGTCTGCATCCTCACCTTGAGAGATCAGAGCTTCAGTCCACTCCTCCCTTAATTCTTTTGCTAATTTAGAATCAGTGATTCTAAACTTAGCATCTTCCTTCCTCTTCTTTTCATTCTCTTCTTCTTCTTCCTTTGCAAACTTTTCCTGCAGCTGTCTGGCAAGTTGTTCATTTTCCTCAACTTGAGACCCTGCATGGATTTTAACTTTCATCTCATCCAGCTGTTTGGCATACAGCTGGATTGTCTGTTGTCTTAGGAGTATGGCTGCCTTTCTTTCTTGATGCCTTTGTTTATGAGCCATCTCTTCAGCCATCTCTTCTTCTTCTCATTTCCTTCTTCTTTCTTCTTTCTCTTTCTTTTCTTTTCGCAACCTCTCTTCATCCTCTTCTGTCATAATGCCCTTCCCTTTATTGACATTGGATGCCTCTGCTCTGGCTTCACTGATCACAGAAACAGTTGATTGTTGTGCTGTTGGGATCTCTGCCTCGGCTTCATTGGCAAGTTGAGAAATTGACAAGGGACGGTCACTGTCTTCATCAAGTTGGTACTCAGGACCTTCTATTTCTCTCAGTTGATTCCTAAGTGAAGATCGTGTGCCAAATGCTACAGATGTGGCTTCAACTTGTGGAGTATCTGAGTTGGAGTCAGTATCAGAAGTTAACACAGACTCTTCCTGAGGAATCCGTCCTTCTTCTTCAAGATGGGCTTTGATGGTGACCATCATAGCCTGGCTCTCTAATGAGTTAATATTGCAGATGTTGGCTCTGAGCTGAAAGATCTTGAATAGGAAGTCTGAGGGCAGCTGAAGAATGTTCCTGGTGTTGATGATGAGAGAGGAGCCGTTGCTGAGCAGAAGAATGTGGTCAAAGGACTTAGTGCTCACCCAACCTAGCACGTCCAAGTCCTTGACCAGGAAGGCATACAGGAATCTTCGAAGGCCCAGAACTTCTTCTTCAGTGAGAAGACCGCTCCTTGTTATTTCAAGATTGCTAGGAGTCAGTCTCCTTTCTGCGGCCGCCGAGGATTCAGGATAAGCTACCCGATTTGCTGCTTGTAGGAGTCTTTGGAGCCTGGGTAGATTATCCTCCATCAGGTCATAGAACCTGCCAATGGCAAGTTCTGCTGAGAGATCTGCTGAGTTGTTGATGCAGTTTGATAAGTATAGCTGTAGGACTTGGAGGGCATTGAGAGAGTTCCAGTTCAGCTCTTCTACTCCGCTGAACTCCCATCCAATCCAAAACCTCTCAGCTGATCCATCATACCCCCAAGCTAGAATGGAGTCAAATTCTAGCTTCTTTGATGATCTGAATAGTTGGGGGGTAGAGGATTGACCAATGATGGCTGCTGCTTCAGGGATGATGCTGAAGGACGTAGATGTTTCGTCTTGGTTGTTTTCATCCATCAGCACCTCATCTATAGATCTGACAACTAACTTCCAGTCTTCAGTGATTTCTTCTTCTTCATCATCTGAAACTGGCAAGTCATGAATTTGGACAAAAGCTGGTCTGAATAGAGTACTTTGGAAGGCAGCCTGCTCTTGAATCCAGTTGTTGAGACTTTCAGTGTCTTCTTCCATAGGGACTTTCTCCCCCATTTTGGTTGCATAAGTGAACAAATAGGCATCTGTTTGAGTGCCCACTGAGACAAGAGAGGGAGAAGCCGTGGAGGGGCATTGATGGGCTTCATGCATCAAGGCTTGGTGTCGTAGTTTGGACACTTCAGCCTCAAGCATAGCCACCCTGGCCGTCAATTCCAAATTGTGTAGTTTCAGACTGTCCTAATCCACAGTTGTGGAATCCTTGGACCCAGATGGGGCCGTAGGCCGACCCTCAGCATCCCCATCACCCGTGGTTTCTTGGCACCTGGGATTCCTCTCAGTGAGGGGAGTTTCTAAGGAAACACCCTCACCATGAGTTGCCGTGGTTGAGGTCTTAAAGATGTTATCACTGTCCTCCTGGTCATTTGATGGACCAGCAGTAGTGACAGCCTCTTCCACATCCACTCTTTCATTACTCCTAGAGTGGACCTTCAAGGGTGAGGAACTTGGGTTGGGTGTTTCGGAAGCAAGACCAATCAGTACCTCCTTGATAGTGGTAGTTGGAGAAGGTACATCACTTTGGTCAGGTTCCTCAACACTTAAGTCCAAAGAAGATAGGAATGGCTCAAAGGGCTGTTCTATGGATCCGGGAAGTGATCCTAATCCTAATAGAGAGACTTCCGAAGGAGTCTCCCTAACAGTGTGGCTTTCCCTTATGATATTCTCACTAGAATGTTGTGATTCTAAGTGAGGGATGTTGGCTTGGGTTTGGGCCTTGGAGGCAAGAGAAGAAGGAGTTCTATTGCCCCTCTTCCTTGTATATTTGGCTGCAACCGGGGCCCTGTGTTCTGGTTGAGCAATCAAACTATGGGTGAGTAAAGTATGTGCATGTACATCCTCAGTAGAATGCACAGGGGTTCGATCAAGGGAAGCAGCAGTTTGAGTTTGTGGCAGTGAGGTGGAGGGTGTGGGATCAGTATCAGCTGGGTTTGCTGAATTGTCACCCTGGGCACTTTGCGTGTTCAACATTGTAGACAACAATGGAACATCGGCCCCTGAGAACTTTGATGAAACTGTTCTCATGCTTTGAAAAATGTTATTCTTATGTCCCAGCATCATGTAGATTCTTGCAGTTTTTGAAAGATCTTGGTGCTCAATGTTGAACAATTCCTGCAAGAATCTTGGGTACATGAAGAACTGTGATTTCACCCCTTCTTGAAGGTTGTATCTCAAACCTTCAAGAATGAGGTGGGAAAAGTTGAAACCCGCCCCAGTTATCATACCGTTAATTGCCGACGCAAGTCCGGAGCTAAGTTGGTTCCATCTACTCCTCTTCTGGGATATGCATTGGAGAAGAGTGTGGCAGAGATACTTCCATTTGGGACCCATGAGTGCCTTCTCTATCGTATACTCTGTTTAATTCCTAGTGTACCCTATGGATACAAAGGTCCTCATGTATACGTCTCTTGGGTAAGAGATGGCGTCCCCTTCATCCTGAAGCTTGAGGTGTTGGCGGAGCTTTGCTTCAGTGATAATCATATCCTTGCCGTCTACTGTGCCTCTGATTTGGGGAGTGCCCTGGTCAGTATAGTACACGGCTGAGCTCCAAAACTCTTCCATGTGGGAAGTATAGATGGTTGGGTTGACTGTTAGGGCATGGTGGATTTTGGACCGACAAAGGAAGTCGATCATATCATCGAAACCTTCGGATTTCTTGCCCTTTATTAGGTATGCAGTGAGGTTGTGATATGGGGAAAACTTGTCGTTGGGGTTGTTTATGTCTGCGCCTGCCATTGTTATGGATTTGGAAGGAAGAGAAGGATGTTTGAATGGTGGTTAATTATGGAGGGCTTCGAATGCTATGGGGACGGGAGACAAAGTGATGGGAGATAGGTTTAGGTTTGAAATTGAATATGAAGAGGTTGTGGGAACATTTGAGATTGTGATATAACGGCAGACGAAGAAAAAGCAACTTTACTTGTACAGTACAACCTGTTTCACTTTTCATTGTTACAGTTGTAAAACACTCGAGTAGTCATGGTAAAGACTGAGAGTACTTTTTACCTCGGGTAAAAGTTAATGTAGACTTGTTTTACCCATCAGCAGCAAACTTGGTTGCTGCCGATGGTGAGCTATCCGCTGCAAACTTGGTTGCTGCGGATAGTGAAGTCTTTCAGCAGCAGATTTGGGTGCTGCTGACTGTTGTATTCATTCCGCAGCAAAAAGGTTGCTGCTGACCGCTTTAAAGCTATCCGCAGGAAACTTGTTCCTGCTGATGACTTAAAGCGATCAGTGGCAAAGGCTTTGCTGCTGAAGAGTAAATCTGTCAGCAGTAAAAAAGTGCTGCTGACTATAACCTTTTATTAAGAACAAAAACATAGACATATTTACAAGGAAAGATAAAAAATTAGAGACATGTCTTATTCAAAGTTCATCATGCCAATTGATTCAACTAGATATCAAAATCTTGCTTCATCAAAAGGTTTAGTGAACAAATCAGCATATTGCTCATTTGTGTGAACCTTGGATAGGACAATTCTCTTTTTCTCAGCTTGATCCCTGATAAAGTGATACCTGATGTCGATGTGCTTAGTCTTGGAATGCTGCACTGGATTATTCGTGATAGAGATAGCACTCATGTTGTCAATGTGAATTGGAGTCTGCATGAAGGTCATTCCATAGTCAAGCATTTGATTTTGGATCTAGATGACCTGTTCACAGCAGCTTGAAGCTGTAATGTATTCTGCTTTAGCTGTTGAAGTAGAGACACATGTTTGCTTTTTGCATTGCCATGTGATGAGCCTTCCTCCAAGAAATTGACATCCCCCAGATGTGGACTTTTTGTCCAAGTTACAACCCCCATAGTCACTGTCAGTGTAGGCATAGAGATTGACATTTCCATTCTTTGGATACCATAGCCCAAGTTTTGGAGCTCCCTTTAGGTATCTAAGGATCCTTTTGACAGCTTGAAGATGAGACACTTTTGGAGCTGCTTGAAATCTTGCGCAGAGACAAACTGAAAACATGATATCTGGTCTTGAGGCAGTGAGATACATGAGAGACCCTATCATTGCTCGGTACTGATGTTGATCAGTCTCTTGTCCTTCTTTATCCGGAGATAATTGATGGTGCACTTGCATAGGAGTTCTTGCAGCAGAGCAGTCAGCCATTTTGAACCTCTCCAAGATGCTTTTGACATACTTGGATTGACTTATGAAGATTCCATTTGGTACCTGTTTGACTTGAAGTCCTAAAAAGAAATTTAGTTCACCCATTGAACTCATTTCAAATTTGGAATGCATCAGAACTTCAAAGTCTTTGCAGAGCTTCTTTCTTGTAGATCCAAAGATAATGTCATCAACATAAATCTGGACCAACAAAATTTCTCCCCCTTCATCTTTGATGAAAAGTGTCTGATCAATGGCCCCCCTTCTGAAGTTGTTGCTAAGTAGATATCCAGATAAAGTTTCATACCAGGCTCTTGGGGCTTGGTGTAAGCCATAGAGAGCTTTGTCCAGTTTTAAGACCTTATTTGGATGTGCAGGATCCACAAATCCTGTAGGTTGTTTGACATAGACCTCTTCACCAATCTTGACATACAAAAAGGCACTCTTCACATCCATTTGATAGACCATAAAGTTTTTGGATGATGCATATGCCAGAAAGATTCTGATGGCTTCCAGACGGGCAACAGGAGCAAAGACTTCATCATAGTCAATGCCTTCTTCTTGAGTGTAACCTTGAGCTACCAGTCTGGCTTTGTTCTTGACCACGATGCCCCTTTCATCTTGCTTGTTTCTGAAGACCCATCTTGTTCCAATGGTTGTTTGACCAGGTGGAAAATCAACAAGCTTCCAAACATCTTGTCTTTTGAATTGCAGCAATTCTTCCTGCATTGCTTCAATCCAGCTGTTGTGCTTGAGAGCTTCATCAATCTTCTTGGGTTCCACCTGAGATAGAAAACAAGAGAACAAACAAATGTTGGCTTCATAAGACTTACTTCTTGTCTGGATACCTGTGTGGACCTGGCCAATGATGTTTTCCAGAGGATGGTCTTTGTTTATTCTCTATGCTGGTATCACATCTAGTCGTATTCCCTCTTCAAGATTACTTTGGTTTAGATCAGGATTGTCTTCAGTTGTGAGGAGAGGAGCTTGGAGGTTCTGATCATTGTGTTCCACATTTTCAGCAGTATTAGCATCAGAGGCCTCTTCAGCATGGATTGAGGAGGCTTCATTAAAGATTTCTTGGTCAGAGAGATTGCTGCTTGTGGTGTTGGAAGTACTGGCTTCACCTGTACTGGCTTCAATAGCTTCTGTCACTGATGGAGGATCAATGGATGGCCTTTTCATCCTGATGTAGGGACTGGGAAAATCCAGTCTGTAGTCAGAAGAGGAGGTTGAGGCAGAAGATGTTGATTTTGAAGAAGAACACTCCATATTTGAGAATATGAGAGGCTCAAATATTTGGGTGAAGGAGTCTATATCAAAGAGCCAGTTGGGACCTTTGCCTTGTTCACAGACAACGTGTTCCCTGCATTCCACATTAGCAGATTCTTCCACAATCCGAGTCCTAGAATTGAACACTCGGTAGGCCTTTGATTGAGAGGAGTAACCCACAAAGTAACCTTCATCAGACTTTGCACCGAATTTAGGAAGAACTCCATGTGTGATGAGGATGGTACATGGACATCCAAAGGGCTTCAGGAAGCCAATGTAGGGAACTCTTTTGAGCCATAGTTCATAGGGTGTTTTCTAGAGAGGCTTAACAATAAGGACTCTATTCTGCACATAACTAGCTGTGCTTACTGCTTCTGCCCAGAAAGTAAGGGGCAGCTTTGAGTCAGCCAGCATAGATCTTGCTGATTCAATCAGAGTCCTATTTCTTCTTTCAGCAACCCCATTTTGTTGAGGGGTTCTTGGAGCACTGTATTGCCTTTCAATGCCCTTGCTCTCACAGAAACTGTTCAAAGTGTGATTTTTGAACTTTGTTCCCTGATCACACCTTATGATCTTTACCTTCAGATTACTTTGATTCTCTACCCTAAGAATATAGGATTTGAGAATCTCAGCAGTTTCATCTTTTGTTCTTAGGAAGAATACCCATGAGAATCTGGAGAAGTCATCAGTTATCACCAGACAGTAGGACGTTTTGCCCATTGACATGACATTCGTAGGACCAAAGAGATCCATATGCAGTAGCTGGAGAGGGGTGTCATTTGTGTTCAATGTCTTGGGCTTGTGGGAACTCTTGTGTTGTTTTCCATTCAAGCAGGCAATACAGTGATCGTCTAGTTGGAATTCTTTATCAGGAAGCCCTCTGACAAGATTGTCCTTCACTAATTTATTGATTGTTTTGATGTTAACATGGCTTAACCTCCTGTGCCAGAGAGCGGATTCATCAACTGATGCCTTTGACAGAAAACATGAAACACTACCAGATGGAGTGACTTCATTCATGTCAAGCACATATAAGTTGTCCTTTCTATGAGCAGTTAGGAGAATCTTCTCTGGAGGGGGTTTAGTTAGGCCAGGAGCTAACACGAAACATTCTTTGTCAGTGAAGAGCATCCAATGCTTTTGATCACATACTTGGGAAACACTCATGAGATTGAAGTCAAGTTCTTTAACATAGTTGACTCTTTCAATACTCATCCTTTCATTGGACACGGTTCCTTGTCCAGTGATAGATTCACCCTTTGAGTCACCCCTAAAGGCAACATATCCTCCATTGAAATGTCTGAAGTTAGAGAGGATGGACCTGTTGCCTGTCATGTGCCTGGAACAGCCGCTATCTACCACCCAAGTATTGTGTTTATTGCCTAGCTGTCCCTGCACATGGAAGATATCTAATTAGTGGGAGGAACATTGTAGCATGCAGCATTGTAGAAAATCGTTGCTAATTTGCCATTGTCAGCATGCTTGCAGTCAATCGAATAAATAGTTATGCTTGGAGATTGTTTGGCCTTCCATTGCTGTGTTGGTGGTTTTCTAACTTTCTTTACATTGTCGGCAGAAGATGTTGTTGCTGAAAATTCTGGCTTATCCGCAGCTGATTTTGCTGCTGAAGGCTTTGCTGGAGTTTTTGTTGCTGTTGAAGGCTTTGTTTTGGATTTTGCTTTGTCAGCAGCAGATACTTTTGCTGCTGATGCCGTTGTTTTTTATTTTTCTTTGTCAGCAGCAGAGATTTTTGCTGCTGAAGGCTTTGCCTTTGGTTTCTTGGACTTTACTCTATTAGCAGCGATTTTGATTGCTGCTGATGGGTTGAACACAGATGAACGATTTAAAATCTGGTTAAAAGGGTTGAACTTGCATGTTGTCGCAAAGTGGTTTGATTCCCCACATATGATGCAAGTTTGTTGAGGTTTCTGCATCTTCACTCTTTGAGGGGATAGAGATTCTCTGAACTTTGTTGCCTTTGCATCATAGCTTCTCACCTGTTTGTTTCTGTTTGTTTTCTCAAAGGCATGATGCTTGATGTTTCTTTGCTGCTGTAGGTAGTAGAAGCAAGGGCTGGCAGTGTGGTTATATTTTCCACAGACAGAACATGATTTTGCCAGTTTATCCCTTGAAAGATATACATAATCCTTGCTTTTGAAAAGGTCTTTGAAGTTCCAAGGGTGAGCTTTGTTGTGCTCAAATGTAGCTTCGTCCAATGTCCTTTGAACATCTGGAATCCTCTCTCCAGGTGCATGACATATGTCGAACACCTTCTTTGGCTGGACTGAGGTTGAGGACTGGCCCTTTTCAGTTTTTAGCTTCCTACCTTCTGGAGGATAGCTAATTTTGATTTGTTTGAATGGTATGGGAGCTGGAATAGTTGGAGTAACAGCAGGACATTCAGTTTTGTTCAGAACATCTTCAGAGATAGGAGCAAATGGGACTGCACTAGTTTCACAGTGGTCTGAGCAGGTTGATTCAGGTTCTGAAGAGGTGGAGCAGTCTTCCACAAAACATGCATCCATTGAAGGATCAAGGTTTCGGTTTGCCGTGTCAAGATTTGCAGTATTGAAGCTTGGTTCGTGAATGGCAACATAGTCAGCAGGAGGAGGAAATGTCTTGTACTCGTCATTATGATATCCAAGTCCAGTTTTTACCCTTTCATGGACTTGAATATCTAACAATCTTTGTAACTTTTTAGATGAAAATTCATATTTTTCAACATGAACTTTCTGTTCAGCCAGTTCAGCTCTGGTAGCTTTAAGTTTTACTAATAGATCATCAATCTGAGTTTCAAGATTGGTTTGTTCATGTTTTAATGAAGAAATCTCTTTCTTAAGGCAGTTAATCTTTTCTTTGTAACTGTCTTTGACCTTTTTGAATTCAGATTTCATTTGGTGAAACTCTTCATTTTGATCTATTAGATGTTGGTTATGCTTTCTATAACCTAAAACTTTGTCAATGCAAGCTTGAGAGCAAAGATGTTCAAATACCTGAGGTGGTATCTCTGCGTTGTCTGCCATAAGTGCTTGGTTGGAGGCAGGAACATCTTCATATTGAAAACTCCAGTCAAATTCTATAGTTCCAACATTTGCACAAGCTGCAGTTTGTGCTGGAGGAGTTCCTTGCTGCTGCTGCCTGGGCTGACCTTGGTAACCTTGTCTTTGATGGCTGGCACCCTGATTGGCTTTGGGTGCCTTGCACTCCCTAGCAAAGTGACCCATTTGGTTACAGTTGTAACATCGGATCTTGCTTTTATCAAGCCCAACTCTGGTGTTTGAGTTGTTGCTTGGAACTGATCTCCCGGTTCTAGAATAAAACCTTTTTGCTCTGAGGGAGAGCATGGCATATGAGTGCTGAATATCCATTTCTTCTAGATCATCTGGATGAAAGCATTCCAGATCCTCCTTTATGAAGTGCATGCTGCTTGAGTTGTCAGAGACAAAAGCAGTAGAGGTTGGCTGTTGAGGAGGTGCCTCAAGAAGAAATGGTGATGAGTTGGATTGTGAAGCAGTTGGTGTTTGAGGATGAGTAACAATGGGAGGATAGTAGTTGCTTGCACTAGGACCAGAATGATCAGAGTGAAGCGCTGAGGTGGTGGTGGAGGAAGTGGTAGCTGATTGATAACTGGAGCTCCTTTCTTTAGCTTGAATCATTTCTAATTCATAGGTTTTGAGCATGCCAAAGAGCTCAGTCATCTGAAGAGTCTTCAGATTCTCTGTTCTTCTGATGGACACTGTATATAATGTCCAACAACTAGGAAGAGATCTTATGAACTTCTTGAGAATGTCTTCATTCTCCAGCTTTACCTTGGAGCACTGCAGTTCTCCAACCAGGTACGTGTACCTGTTATATAAAACTGTTAGTGACTCACCTTCCTTCCAGACGAAGTTTTCATACTGTTGCTTGAGAATGTCACGTCTGTTCTCCTTGACCTCCTCAGATCCAGCAAACATCTTTTCTAAGGCTCCCCATAACTCCTTTGCAGTTTTGTGAGCCTTGAAGTTGTAAAAAACTTCATTTGGAAGGCACATTTGGATAGCTCCTAATTCCTTGAAGTCCACCTCCATTTTCTTGATGTCTTCTTCAGAATACTTGGAGGGTTCCTTCAGAACTAGTGGTCCTCCGGAGTCAGCAGAGGCCACCATGGGAACATAAGGTCCATCCCTTATGGATTTCCATGTTCCGTATTCATGGTAGCAGAAGAAGCTTTCCATACGGTTCTTCCACATATCATAATTCTCCCCAGACACCAACCTCGGTGGTCGGTTGATACTGCCGATGTCTTCAGATCCATGACTTTGTGCCATTTTTTTTTGTGTGACTTGATCAAGAATAGAGTTTTGAATAGAATCAGAAAGTGATTAAACAAATGTTAGTTTGTTTAATCTTGAGCCAAAGCTCTGATACCACTTGTAGGATCGTAAGATTACAAGGTGATTCTATTCTAGTTGATATTGGCAGAAACAATAGCAACCAACAAAGTAAACAAGTAAACAGCAAGAATACTGATAAATGCACTGTTGTATTAGACTTCTGAGATTACAAGATTACAAGTAAAACTCTATCAAGACACTATCAAAAAGCACTATGAAGGCACAATTTGTTTGAAGTGTTTACAAGATATATATAGTAACTTAGAATCAAGACAGACCCTTGATTCTAAGGATCATATCTAAAACAAGCCGTTGATCTTGTTTATTAATCTAAATTACATGCAAAGGCTAATCTAGTTAACTTTACTGAAACGTCTTCTTAGGCATCATTGTTTGCATGCTTGGAGAAGAGCGTCATTGTCCTTTATTGGTTGCACCAGTGAGATTCCTTCTGCTTGGAGTGTGGCAGTTTCTTTTGCAGAAAGGTGTCAGAGGCGCTTCGCATGGATAGTCAGCTGCAACGTTTGGTCTTCAGAGAATAAAGCTATCAGCAGCAGAGATGAGGACCAGCAGCAAGATTGATCTATCCGCAGCTGCTGAGGATATGCCTATCAGCAGCAACATGTGTTGAATGCTGCTGATAAGCCTATCCGCAGCTACTTTGGTCTTCAGCAGACAAAGTATCAGCAGCTGTTTTGGTCAGCAGCAATCTTGTGTTGTCCGCAGCAGTTGTACTTGGAACAATTTTGTAGCAATCAGTCTTTGGTTCTACATAATAAAAACCGGAGTAACACCTTAAATGAGATAAAATTTCTATTTACATTTCTTATCCTTTTTATTTTATTTTAAAACAGAACCTATTTTCTAACTTATTATCCTAGTCAAATGTAACAACTCAAAAAATTTCTACAAAATATAAGGGTTAAAGATGTTAGGAATTGAAGTTCAGGGGTTGAATTACAAATATACCAAAGATAAAGTGTTAAAAACGAAGAATTATGGAATTTGGTCGATGTCGGACCGATATCTCAGACCATGTTGGCCTGATGTGTAGAGAGAAAGGAAATCATGAGAGTCAGACGAGTGTCTGATGACTCAGCCCCAAGTCAGACCGATATGCCTTTACAACTCGGTCCGATATATGGAAGTTGGACCGATATGCTTTGTACGTCGGTCTGATATGTGGGCACTACGTCAAATAAACCGACATAAAGGATGTCAGACCGATATACTCCTATATGTCGTCCCGATATGAGTCCAATGTTGTCCTATAAATAGGATTCAATGGCCAAATCATTTTAGACACCATCACACACTCAAAACACCTCCAAAACACACACACGCACTCTAGAGATCCAATCTCGAGCACCAGTTCGCTTGTGAGAGTTTGGTTTCTAGCATTTCGACTTCAGATATTCGTAGATACTTTCGAGGTAAGGTTTCGACAACTTAGTTACTTATCATGAAGTGTTGGTTGTATATTACTAAGTTTATTATAGATTTTAATTAAATAAATATTAGCAGTTAAATACGTCGAGGTACTGTCTGTGGTGTTCGACAATTTATTAATCTAATAAGTTGTAATACTGTCAATGTGAGTTCCTCTGAATTGAAAAGTGTATTGATTTACACAGTTGTTATTTGAAATGTTCCTGATGTAATGCCCTATTCCAAGTATATATGATGCGTATTAAGTATTGTATACGTTCCGAGGGTGGATGGGACCTACGGGTGGAACGATTATCTTATCCTACTAGTGAAAGGTAGGCCCGTAGGGTAGGATAGTTTGTCCATTTTATACTGGTGAAAGGTAGGCTAGTGGCGAGAACGGTTGACCAATTATATATATAACAAAAGCTTATTAGTTTGTGTAAACTAATGGGTGGGACATGGGATTGTTGGTGATTGGATAACAACCATGTTGTAAAGATTCATGAACTCACCAACTTATGTTGATCCATTTATTTTTATTATCCTTAAGGTTGTTGCATGTGAATCTTTTTGTAGCATTTCAGAAAGACAATATATGTGGATAGTTATATGGAAAGTCAGGGGATTGTGATGGATAAAGGCATGCTTGGTAAATATGTCTTGTGGATGTTCTGAGTTCCTTGACAGGGACTGGTGTTTGTTGATTTGGTTAGATTGTAATAGACGTATGACTTATGATGTAAAACACTTTAGTAATTAATAAATGAATTTTCTGGTTTAGCTTCCGCTGTGTGTTTTTGGTATTAACGTCACAGTAACTAGAAGGCGACCTTCTGACCGGTATGTAGTTATCTGACAAACGGAATGTTCTGTCTATGGAAAGAGCGGTGTATAAATCTCTCATAGACCCGTCGTTCTTTCCTAGGAACATATCTGCTGGAGGTACTACTCCGGTTAGATAACTGTCCTGTGTTACGGGTATGACAAGTTGGTATTAGAGCCAAAGTTTAAGGGATTTAGATACTAATAGGAAAGATTAGTATCTAGACTTAAACTAAGAGCTCTAAGAATAGCTGCAATGCCATAGGATGTTGGTTAAGATGTTTAGTATCATTATGAATATAACAGGAGATGTCGAGAAAACAGATATTAATTACATTCTTGGCCAAATGTCTTTAATTTCTGATTTTCTGGGTCATAACCAGTTATACGAATTCTAATGTCATACATCTGTGTGTAGGTACAAAATGGCAGGAAGAGGTAGAGGACGAGGAGGTGGTAGGGGTAGGACTCCTAATACTAGGTCTCGTAATCGTGACACGATGAATGTTGATCCGAACATAGAGGCAAATACCAATACTGAACTTGAGCAAAATACAGAGGAGGTCATCATGACAGAATCCCAGTTTCAAGGAGCGGTGGCATCTGAGGTCACCAAAGTGCTTCAAGCAACATTACCAGGAATCATTGATGACGCTTTCAAGAGAAGGATGGGCTCGAACAATCAAAGAAATAGAAATGACGAAGCCAGTGGTGAAAACCTACGAATGGAGGATACTATTTATACTAATCCTATAGGAAATAATAGTGGTGCTACCCGAACCCCCGAAACGGTTATGATTATAAGCACGGGAGATAAGTACCAAGGATGTACTTATAAGAATTTTAGTGATTGTCATCCCAAACCTTTCAACGGCAAGAAGAATGCCATTGTAGCCATGCAATGGATGACTTCTATGGATGCCGTAATTAAAATGAGTGAATGCAGACCGGATCAGGCCGTCAAATTTTTTGCACATTCATTCGAGGAAGATGCACTTGACGGGTGGGAGTCAGTTAAGTAGACTAAGGGAGAGGAGTATACTGATAGGATGAAGTGGGAAGATTTGAAAACACTGATATTTATTAGATATTGTCCGCAGAATGCCATGGACAAACTTGAAATGGAGTTTCATCGGTTCGAAGCTGGAAATCTTAGCCATCAAGAATATACCAGCAAATTCAATGAAATGACCAAGCTGGTACCACATTTAGTAACTCCTGAATCTAGGAGAATTAAGTGTTATGTGCAAGGACTACCACCGAAAGTTATAACTTTAGTGAAAACTACTACACCCGGAACTATAGATTCGGCGATACAACTTAGTGCAGCAATGTATGATGAGATAGAAGATCAGGAGGTAGCCAACAAGAGAAGCTTAGAAAGGACAACATATGAACCTATGGATAACAAAATCCCAAGAAAGGAAAGAGACAATTTGGGCAAAGGTATACAAGGAATTGTATGCCATAAATGTCAACAGGAAGGACACATGTCAAGATATTGCCCAACCATTAAATGACATAACTGTAATGAAATGGGGCATTACAAGTTCGATTGTCTAAAAAGGCCTCAAGCCAAGATTGGTGGTGGATCAAAAGGATGTGTATGCATCTTGGGAGGAAGAAATGAAGGAGAAGAATAGGTACATTTTTACACAGATAAAATAAGAATTAATTAAACTATATATTCTTCCTTAAGAGAAAATTTGGATAAGAAAATTTTGTTAAATGAAGAAATAGAGAATTCGGCGGAAGAAGTATTTCAGAATTTCGGGGACGAAATTTCCTAAAGGAGGGGAGATTTGTAACACCTCGAAAAATTTCTACAAAATATAAAGGCTAAAGAGGTTAGGAATTGAAGTCCACGGGTTGAATTGCAAATATACCAAAGATAAAGGGTTAAAAATAAATAGTTTTGGAATTTGGTCAATGTCAGACCGATATCTCAGACAATGTCGGTCCAATGTGTAGAGAGGAAGGAAATCATGAAAGTCAGACGCGTGTCTGATGACTCAGCCCCAAGTTGGACCGATATGCTTTGACAACTCGGTCCGATATGTGGAAGTCGGACCGATATGCTTTGTATGTCGGCCCGATATGTGGGCACTACGTCAAATAAATCGACATAAAGGATGTTTGATCGATATACTCCTATATGTCGATCCGATATGAGCCCAATGTTGGCCTATAAATAGGATTCAATGGCCAAATCATTTTAGACACCATCACACACTCAAAACACCTTCAAAACACACACACGCACTCTACAGATCAAATCCCGAGCCCCGGTTCGCTTGTGATAGTTTGGTTTCTAGCATTTCGACTTCAAATAGCCGTAGATAGTTTCGAGGTAAGGTTCCGACAACTTAGTTACTTATCATTAAGTGTTGATTGTATATTATTAAGTTTATTATAGATTTTAATTAAATAAATATTAGCAGTTAAATACGTCGAGGTATTGTCCAAGGTGTTCGACAATTTCTTGATCTAATAAGTTGTAATGTTGTCAAGGTGAGTTCCTATGAATTGAAATGTGTATTGATTTACACAGTTATTATTTGAAATATTCCTAATGTAATGCCCTATTCCAAGTATATATGATGTTTATTAAGTACTGTATACGTTCCGAGAATGGATGGGACCTATGGGTGGAACGATTATCTTATCCTGCTGGTGAAAGGTAGGCCAGTAGAGTAGGATAGTTTGTCCATTTTATACTGGTGAAAGGTAGGCCAGTGGCGGGAACGGTTAACCAATTATATATATAACAAAAGCTTATTAGTTTGTGTAAACTAATGGGTGGGACATGAGATTGTTGGTGATTGGATAACAGCAATGTTGTAAAGATTCATGAACTCACTGACTTATGTTGGTCCAGTTATTTTTATTATCCTTAAGGTTGTTGCAGGTGAATCTTTTAGTAGCATTCCAGATAGATAATATATATGGATAGTTATATGGAAAGTCAGGGGATTGTGATGGATGAAGGCATGCTTGGTAAAGATGTCTTGTGGATGTTCTGAGTTCCTTGACAGGGACTGATGTTTGTTGATTTGGTTAGTTTGTAATATACGTATGACTTATGATGTAAAACACTTTAGTAATTAATGAATGAAGTTTATGGTTTATCTTCCGCTGTGTGTTTTTGAAATTAATGTCACAATAACTAGAAGGCGACCTTTTGACTACTATATAGGTATCTGACAAACGAAATGTTCTGTCTAATGAAAGAGCGGTGTATAAATCTCTCCTAAATCTGTCGTTCTATCCTGTTAACATATCTGTTGGAGGTACTAATCTGGTTAGATAACTGTCATGTGTTACAGGTGTGACAACAGACAATTGCGAGGGTTGAGTACGGAATCCATGTCCACGGTTCGTTACTTGGTTCTTACCTAGACTATACTATGATGCGATAGGTACACTTGCATATTGTGTGTGTGTTTAGTTGAAGTATTTATCATTTTATTTTTATAAATTTTGTAAGACCCCGACCCGGGCATCCTACAGTTGGTTCTCATAATGGGTTATTCTCTTTTAAATACTCAAGATATTACTCAAACTACAGCGGAAGTCTTTCTAAAAACGTTACTTATTATTGTCATTAAAATTTACCTCACGAATGTCTGCACACCAATCCGAGGAATGCCGCTCCAAAGCCAAGATACGTCAACCACAAAGCTCACCTGCAAAACAATCTAACATACACACAAAGTCAGCTACGCTGAGTGAGTTCTAATAGTTTAGTTTAATTAAAAGCCACCTCATTCCAAAAGTGATTTAACTTTACTCAAGATCTTTCGGTCCTTATAAAATAGTTTTACAATCTATTACATATAGATAACCCATGTTATTCTATGATATCCCATAACAGTTCACCACCCAAGACTTATCCTAACTTAACGATCTAGTAGTCTCACCAACATGACTCAAACTTCTATACTAATAACTCATGGTCAACCACATGTATTAACTCGACACCTACTTCACACAACTAATCCCTAGACATCGACTTACTTAGCCTTGACCAAGGCTTTCCCGAATCAACTAACACTACAGTTGTGAACACCACATCACAATCTCGACCCATCGGTCAGTCAAACTCTACTCTCCTCATTAATATCATCTACACATCACAACAATATCATCTTAAGCATAATAAATACAACGAAATACTTGCATGCAATTTAACATATATATAAGCACACAAGCACATACCTCATCACCGTACCCTCGTCAGGGCATTCAACACGCCTCGAGCTCATCGATAGCCTGTTAAATATTGTCACCATTGGTGACTTCCCGAAGGACTTCGTCCTCGCAATCCCGTTTGTCGTGCCATAAAGACAACGATGCAAACACAATACCCGTCGTTCCACAAGGACAACAACACAAAACACACAACACAAATATAAACATATAATATCACACTATACTTATATGACTCGTTAACTACGCATGCACCTCACACAAAACACTAGGATAATGTGTCCCACATGTAATCATAAGCATATAGCTTAAGCCCGATTCTCCCCGACCAATCCTGAACACGTCACACATTAATAACTCTTATCCTTAGCTCAGGTATTCCCATGAACACACCATAGACCCTACGACTTGTTAATAATCATTTTACTTCAGAAATACATCGGAATAGAACCTGAAACCCTTATCACATTTAATAGATTAAACTTATCCCATACACATGTACGATAGCCCCAAAAATATTAAAAACATTTAAAGAGGGGAATTAGAAACTCACTGGTTGAGAGGCAATCCAAATCCTTGCTCCGCAACCTGCCCGTTCACGCCTGAACTACAAACCTGTCAAGCGTATGATCTTTAATCAGAATGCGTTAAATCCGCACAACGAATAACGCATACATAAAATAAAACCCCGACATTCGTCTCATCATCTCAACGTCCTTTCCCTACGAGGCCCTCGTCTCACAAGTTTACATAAAAATAGTACTCGACCCGAATAGGGTCGATGTATACGAGCAAGCAACATGCAAACCCTAGTAACACCCGCGACGCCATGCAACGTAGAATCCTTAACTGATGTCGTACCGGTTTTCCTCGTCGAGCCCCGCTACACCATTCACCACCCTCACCCTCCTCTCGGTCATCTTCCTTGCTACTCGGGTCCAACCCTAGCCGGCCACACATTCGCTTGGCACCACCCTCGCCGGCTTCCCGTCTCGTCCACCATGCATTACCGTGCCACCCCCCGTAGCTACTACCTCATTCGCCGAGTGCTACCAACCATTCACAGCCGCACATCTCTGCCTTGCGCCACCACAGTGCACCACCGCTGGCCTCCCGACTCGGCCGCCTTCCCCTTTCCTTTCTTCTTCGACCGTCAAACTCTGGCCCTAACGGGTCTTCCACCGAGTCCTTATCCCGTCCAGTGGTCTCCGTCACATCCTCCCACCATGCTGTTTCCACCTCCGGCCGCCACTTGTAGCAACCATAGTTATCATCCCTTCTTCGATTAATACGATCAAGAAGCCCAAACTCTATCCGGATTCCATGCAAAATGAGTAGGTGAAGTGAAAGAATAAGATTGAAGGTTACATTGTCGTATAATGGTGTTCTCCCGCTTAGCTCCACCGCAAGGCCACCGTGAAACAACCATCGTTCTCCCTTCCCTTTCGTCGGATCACTTTTGCGCCCCTGCTCCTTGCCGTCGCACACCTAGGTCGAGTAAGGACCTAGGGTTTGCGCATAAGGTGTTTTTATGCGGCCTCAAGTTTCATATCGGGTCCCTCCTAGTTCATTTGACACACCTCTAACTAGAACTTTTGTAATAATAGCTAATCGTGTCCTTTAAGTTTGACAACCCGAGCCTTACGCGGAATCCTTGCTTACCGTTTTTGTTTGTCACGAATTTGGGTGATGCGTTAACCCGAACTAATAAATCACTGGTTTTCGGGATGTTACAAGTCTACCCCCCTTAAAAGAGGATTCGTCCTCGAATCCTACGTCGGCACAAACCAACACAGCTCATCTTTTCCATATTTACTCGTGCACTAAAACCCTTAGGTGCTACATGTTCTCTTTCGTATACATATCATCCTAATCATCACCTTTCAACACAGCCACCATCCTTGGTGTTCAAATAAGTCTTCTCCCTTACCCGCTCTTAACTTTGGGACTTGTAGATTTCATATACGTATTCCCTTATTACCTACTCTCAATCCTTCACTTCTATGGCCCACATCAACAATTACCTGCTTACTTATTATGTCTTCCTTATCTGATCATGACCTCTATGCCGTCACTCTTTGTATAATCCTGACGATCTCATCGTTCCGATGTTCATCCCCAAGTAAGGTCCTTTGATTTTCATAATCAGGATCATTCGTCGTCTTTCTCATCTCGTACTCTAATTGCCATCTAGTGATGACTTCTCCAAACTCAGGCGCCACTGCCTTGCGTCATAAATGTGATATGTCTGCCTTCCTCAGATGGCCACAAAGAGCTTGTGCCAAGCTACCTTGGCTCTCAAAAAATTACTCTACCATGATATTCCCTTATTTTATTATCATGTGTTCAATACGCCCCTTAAGTAAGCTCATACTACTCTAGACTAGAGTCATAATCATTAGTTCTTGTTGATTCTCAAAAGTCCACACGTGACCATCATGCCAGCCTTGGAAGCAAAGCATTCGCTTCACTTGACGCTCCACAAGAGCTTGCCTTAAACTAGTCAAATGCTTACCAACGAAGGCATTTCATTCCCAAGAACTTACGTGCAATCCTTCACTTATCCTTCCCTTTATCTCGCTTTCCTCGTTGTTGATCTATCGTTACTATGCGATCGCCTATCGTGTCTTATTCACCGAGCATGAACATTAAGTATGTCCTATCATAAGCCTCGGCTATCCCTCGTCTCATTCGGAGAAAATATTCCCGAGCCTCTTGTATTCTATATTGGCAGATCTACTCATATGGACATCTCCCTTGGAGTCCCTATCGCCACACCGTCCTCTTCGTGCTGAAGTCCTCAGCGTCATCACCTTGGTCTCGTCATAATTATCTTCGATCAAGCATCCACGTAACGCTTTTATCACCAACTCTCACCGCTGCACCCCTTGGTCTTGTGCCCCGAATTCCCGAGATATAAGTATAGGCATATCGTAAGAGCACCTCACCGATTGTATAGAGAGACGTCAAACTACTCGCATCACCTCTATGTATCATTGTCGAGAAAATCGTCCAGATAGAAATACTATGCATGATCATACTAACCACTCGTCATATGCACGACTAAGCGTGTATCACCAGGACACTCGACGATATGTCACAATAGCAAACCTGTCATATCTAAGGTATACATAGTCATATAGTATCCCAACTCTCCAACTCGCATAAAGTGCACACACCACTAGCTAAACCTGAGCAATTCTAGATATTTACTATATGACCTCGTCATTTAGAAACACACACATGAACTCTATCTTCTATTCACCCACAACGGGTCGTACCAATGGTTCGGGACAACACATTACTCAGTCTAGACACAAGACATCACTCTAATCATTTACACACATAATATATATGAATTATAATTTCCCACAGGACCTCATCCCGAACCTTTATACCTACACACAAGGTATATAACCATAATTTCCCACACGACCCAGCCTACACATTCATACAGAGTGCAATACACCCATTGCACTCCAAACATCACCTGATCATTAGCACATATGTGACCCTATCTTAAGATTGTAGACACAGACAATTTCAAAACTCATGTCTGTACAAGTCTACTCCTACAATCTAATTAACCATGCTCTAGCACCACAGCAAAAATTACATTTAATATGAACTCACGTTGTTCAAAAGGTAATCACACAATACCGCACTAAATTTAACACTATACCCACAATAGTATGCTATCACAAGCACAACTATCATTAATCATGCTCAAGTCATCCCACGGTATAACTCGCAATCAATGTCAAAATCAAATAGTCAATAATTGAAATAGGCATCCCACCACATAAACATCTAATCAATCAAAGTGTCAGATCACCCCGGAATCTCTCACGGCAACTACCACCTCATCTATAAATCAAGCAATCGAGCATCCTAACAATGCCCACAAGATCACTGCTAGACCACATCAGGTGCATCTGTTGTGTCCTCCTCTGGCTTCTCCTCATCCCATTCTGGGTCATCCATTGATTCCTCCTAAAATAGAGCTCTCCTAAATGCCGTAAATGGTCGATCCCTCAACCATGTCCACATCCTGGAGGAAAGTCACGTACAGTTGACACTTCTCTTCTTCTACATCCTGTCTTTCCAATCATAGCTCCACGAGGTATGTCAACGACCGAAACTCTAGTCACACATGGCTCGAAAAGCACCAACATCCCTCTCACCTCACTGTCAGCTCTGTCTACGGCTGTCGTCGGCTTGACCTGCCGATCTGTATTCCTCTTAGCAGGGGTTCCACGCTTGCCCAATCTCGTATGCTTTATCTTAGCCACCTAATCCTACTCAAGATAGAATGTTGGAGTGATTATTATGGGCACAAATTCAGAATATGAGAGTAATCATAGACTGCCAAATCACGGTGATCAAGTGCAATTTGGTGGTCCACATCACTGCTCGGATTCTATACCTTTCCCATCATACTCACACTAGCTTTCTACCTTTCATACACACCGGATGCATATGCATTCCACACAACTCACATAGCACCACGCAATAATCTATCAAATCATCATAATAATCACAATTACACACCACATATGGTTACACACAAATTTATTAAACCATGCTAACACACCAAACTATCTCACATAACATAATTAATGCTACTCCACATTACTTAACTCACACATAATCTCACTTAATCATACCACACAACTCCACGTATTATTACACTACACAATTAATGCTCTAACAATTAATGCATAACTCAAAAGACGTACCTCTTGGCTATCGGCTACTCGTGGTGGCATTCGTTTCACCGTCGTCCCATTTTCAGTTAAAGTTAACGTATTTTATTTTTACAAAAACACCGATTTTCTCTTAAACCATGATTCTGATACCAACTCGTAAGAGCCCGGCCGGGGCATCCTACACTTGGTTCTCATAACGGGTTATTCTCTTTAAAATACTCAAGATATTACTCAAACTACAGCGGAAGTCTTTCTAAAAATGTTACTTATTATTGTCATTAAAATTTACCTCACGAATACCTGCACACCAATCCGAGTAACGCCACTCCCAAGCCAAGATACGTCAACCACAAAGCTCACCTACAAAACAATCTAACGTACACACAAAGTCAGCAACGCTGAATGAGTTCTAACAGTTTAGTTTAATTAAAAGCCACCTCATTCCAAAAGTGATTTAACTTTACTCAGGATCTATCGGTCCTTATAAAATAGTTTTACAATTTATTACAGATAGATAACTCATATTATTCTACGATATCCCATAACAGTTCACCACCCAAGACTTATCCTAACTTAACGATCCAGTAGTCTCACCGACATGACTCAAACTTCTATACTAATAACTCATGGTTAACCACATGTATTAACTCGACACCTAGTTCACACAACTAATCCCAAGACATCGAATTACTCAGCCTTGACCAAGGCTTTCACGAATCAACTAACACTACAGTTGTGAATACCACATCATAATCCCGACCCATCGGTCAGTCTAACTCTACTCTCCTCATTAATATCATCTACACATCACAACAATATCATCTCATGCATAATAAATACAACGCAATACTTGCATGCAATTTAACATATATATATATATATATAAGCACACAAACACATACCTCATCACCGCACCCTCGTTAGGGCATTCAACACACCCCGAGCTCATCGATAACCTGTTAAATATTGTCGCCATTGGTGACTTCCCGAAGCACTTCATCCTTCGCAATCCCGTTTGTCGTGCCATAAAGACAACGATGCAAACACAATACCTGTTGTGCCACAAGGACATCGACACAAAACACACAACACAATTATAAACATATAATATCACACTATACTTATATGACTCGTTAACTACGCCTGCACCTCACACATAACACTAGGATAATGTATCCCACATGTAATCTTAAGCATATAGCTTAATGCCCGACTCTCCCTGACCAATCCTGAACACGTCACACGTTAATAACTCTTATCCCTAGCTCATGTATTCCCATGAACACACCATAGACCCTACGACTTCTTAATAATCATTTTATTTCAAAAATACATCGGAATAGAACCCTAAACCCTTAACACGTTTAATAGATTTAACTTATCTCATACGCATGTACGATAGCCCCAAAAACATTAAAAAGGTTTAAAGAGGGGAATTAGAAACTCACTGGTTAAGAGGCAATCCAAATTCTTGCTCCGAAACCTGCCCGTTCACGCTCGAACTACAAACATGTCAAGCGTATGATCCTTAATCAGAATGCGTTCAATCTGCACATCGAATAACGCATACATAAAATAAAACCCTGACATTCGTCTTGTCATGTCAATGTCTTTTTCCTACGAGACCCTTGTCTCACGAGTTTACATAAAATAATACTCGGCCCGAATACGGTCGATGTATCCGAGCAAGCAACATACAAACCCTAGTAACACCCGCGATGCCATGCAACGTAGAATCCTTAACTGGTTTCGTACCGGTTTTCCTCGTTGTGCATCGCTACACCATTCACCACCCTCACCCTCCTCTCGGTCATCTTCCTTGCTACTCGGGTCCAACCCTAGCCGGTCGCTCATTCGCTTGGCACCACCCTCGCCGGCTTCCCGTCTCGTCCACCATGCACCACCGTGCCACCCCCCGTGGCTATCACCTTATTCACCGAGTGCTACCAACCATTCACAGCCACACGTATCTGCCTCGCGCCACCATAGCGCACCACTGCTGGCCTCCCGGATCAGTCGCCTTCCCCGTCGCCCCTTTCCTTTCTTCTCCAGCCCTCAAACTCTAGCCCTAACGGGTCTTCCACCGAGTCCTTCTCCCGTCTAGCTGTCTCCGTCGCATCCTACCACCATGCCGTTTCCACCGTCGACCACCACTTGTAGCCACCACAGTTATCGTCCCTTCTTCGATTAATACGATCAAGAAGCCCAAACTCTATCCGGATTCCATGCAAAATGAGTAGGTGAAGTGAAAGAATAAGATAGAAGGTTACCTTGTCTTATAATGGTGTTCTCCCGCTTGGCTCCACCGCAAGGCCGCCGTGAAACCACCATCATTCTCCCCTTCCCTTTCGTCGGATCACTTTTGCGACCCTGCTCCTTGCCGTCGAACACCTAGGTCTAGTAAGGACCTAGGGTTTACGCATAAGGTGTTTTTATGCGGCCTCAAGTTTCGTAGCGGGTCCCTCCTAGTTCATTTGACGCATTTCTAACTCGAACTTTTGCAATAATAGCTAACCGGGTCCTTTAAGTTTGACAACCCGAGCCTTACGCGGAATCCTTGCTAACCGTCTATGTTTGTCACGGATTCGGGTGATCCGTTAACCCGAACTTATAACTCGTCGGTTTCCTGGATGTTACAAATTTAAAACCTGATTTTGTGTAATTCCAAACATAATATATTTCATCTACACTAAAACACGCTATCACTAGTCCATCTCCTGATCCTCAAATGTCACTATATCAATGTGGGTTTTCAAAGTTATCCCACTTTAATCTCAATTCCCGTTGCATCACTTTTCTTCATTTAATTACCCATTTTGTGTGTGCCATTTTAGGTTTTCAAATAGGAAATATCTTTGCTTTTTTTAATGGTAGATCGTAGCTTTTTTAGGTGGGTTTTTTTTTTGGAATGGTAGATCGTACCTCCACCTTCGACGACTTTTGAAACCAAACTTTGAAGTCACAAACCCAAGTGGCGTGGCTAGTTGATCTGGTGATTGAGAATTGCGAGGTAATTAGAGTGGCCGGCGACGTGATTAGAGGTGGTCGGGAACTCCAGATCGAACCGGGCCTCCATTTTATCTCCCTTGATTAGACCTGCAAATCCACGTGTTTTTCAGGTAAAGAAGATGAAATAGTGAAAAAGTTAGGTCTAGGAAGGGGTTTGAGTATTAGACGGAACAACCGTCAGAACACCCTCCAGCCAGATTTTGAGGTGAAGAAGATGAAATGGTGAAGAAGTGGTAGGGGAGAAATTAGGAAGAGTGGGTGGGTTGTGGGGTTGATTCGGGTTTCTAGATTTAACTTTTTGTCTTTTCTTTACTTTCTATTTATCTTATTATTTATACTTATTTTAAAGTAATGCTATTTTAGTCAATCTTACTAACCTAATAAATAAAAATCTCTCCCTGCCACATTTTCTAGGCAAAGGAACCTTTGCCTTTTCCGCCCATTTGTCTAAACAAAAAAATCTCTGCTTTTGGACACGCGGATCTTATTCTGGATCCGGGTCTACCCGGTTAGATCCGTCTCTTTTACCAAAAAAATTCTTTCATTCAACCCAATGTTCCTTCTCTTCTCTCTTCCGCCGAAAACCCTAATTTCGCATCGACTGGATCTGCAACAACTCTACAAGCAATCGATGGATCTATCGTCGGAATCTCATAAGCTTCTACTCGCCGATGTTTAATCATCCTCTAATTCGCGTTACTTTTATCATACAAACCTCTAATTCGCCGGAATCGTTTTTCTTTCGCTTTCTTTCTTTCCTTTTCATTTTCCCTAAACTAAAACCCTATTCTCCCCCTGTTGAAGCTCCGCCGCCACCCCTATCTACCGTTTGTTTTACTTCTGCCGCCACCAAAATCATTGTATTTTGTATTCTTGAAGGTCAGTTTATTTTCTGATGTTGTATTTTTTAGTCTATTCAATAATCATCTTCACGAGCCTTTTTGCACCCATTAGTGTTCATCTTCGCGATTATAATTTTTTTATTTTATCTGTTTTTTATTTTTTTTTATTTCAGGCTAAGAACACTCTTGTGTTTTTTCATGTTAAGCCTTATAATGGGTCAGACTTGCAATTTCGATTGGTAGCCGGTCAACTTGCAATTTCGATTTTGTTGACAACAGGTAAGTTTTTAGTATTCATTTTGCTGGTTACTATTTCTCAGATCACATATTGATCTTCGTATCGCTTATGTTTTAGGTCAAACTCTAATCATGTTGACGGTTCAAATGTCAAATTCTTTTTTGTTATATAAAGAGATTCCAATTGTACAAATGATCTTAAACTCAGATGCAAGCACACATTTCCTATTATTAAATATACCAACAAGATATGCTGTGTGATTACCCCATCATAACTGGCTCACCATTACTATAACATGAAGTCTTTGAAAGTGACTGCAGGTTGAAATATTTTCTATTTATATCTTATCTTGTAGCTGAGTAATCCATCTTCCTTCCATTTTCCTCTAAAAAGATTGAATTTTGAGAAAGGGGATACGGTGATCATTCAATTTCAGTTATTGGCTGTAAGTGTGGTCTGTAAAGTGCCAATGACAATGACAAACAACACCAACCATTGCGGTTTGTGTTGGATTTTATGGACCGGCCCGATGGACAACGCGACTGACCGAGCTATGACCCGTAAGAGTTACACGGCAACGAACATTAAATCCACTTGACCCGCTTAACTGGTAATTACGAACTGTTAGCGAGACGATATATTTTATAAATATATTCGTTACACGGGATTTATTGTTTATACAGGTTTATAAATAATAATTCACATTTATTGTTTTAATCCTTTTATTAAAACAATTAAACGGGTGCGGGCTTTTACATCTGGTATTGGACTTTGGGCCCGGAAACAATTATTAGGGTTTATAATTATTATATAATTATAATCTAATAATATGATTTCGACTAAAAATTAAAAGCAATCGTCATTATCACCTCACCTGTGTGACGGCACCATACCATCCTCACCATCGATTGTGAAGGCTTGTTCTGTGAGTTGGAGAAGTTGGATTAAAATCCATAAAATTGCTGTCTCGGTCGAACTCCAATCAAGAACCAAAAAAAGGAAAAACAAGTTTTTTGTTTTCCTGTTTTGCTTTTGCCCTCCGCCAAACCAAAAGTAAAATCGGATCTTCCCTTTTGTCCCGATTCCGGCAGCTATCCAGCCTCCGTCTGTCGCCGTCCAGCCCTGTTCCGGCCTGCTGCGCAGATGCAATGGCTCTTGCCCGCCACCGCCCCAGTTGCTCGCATGTGTTCGTGATCTAGCATCGGTTCGTTGTACCTCGGTGTCTCGACCGGTTAATCATTAACCGATGTATATCTATCTCATTGGTAGTTAGATTTAATTTATTCCGTATTCGTATGGTTTTGTAACCCAGATCCTGTCGGGTTTTATTTTGTGTTGAATCGGTTTCATTCCGCTGCGTATTAATAATTACTAAATAATTATTATTAATCTAAAATTATTTATCAACCGTTTTTTATAACTAATCTAACTGATCACCACTGGCGAAATACCCAACAGTGGTATCAGAGCCTTGGTTACGACATACGAATCGGATACGGTCTTTTAACCGGTTATAGATCACAAACTTTAACTTGTTTAAAGTTTATGATCTAGATCCTTTTAGGACAATTTTTATTTATTTATTTTGGTCAAAGTTTTTATTTATTTTATTTGACCAAAAGGATTGCCCAGTTATTTGATTGTATTAAATATGTAAATCTGGTCCGACCCTGTCTTGTGTTTGTTTTCTGTTTTTGGTTTTATGGTTTGGCCCATTTGATGGCTCAAAATTGTAATAGATTAGCTTTTATGTTTTGGCCCACTTTGATGGCTCAAAGTTGTAATAGCTTAGGGTTTTATTTTTTTGTATTCTGTATAAATATTGTAAAGATAAAGACCCGAAGACAAAACAGAAGACGGAGACAAGATCTTGGATTTAGTGGGAGTCACACGAAACAGCTAGATGCATGCACGAAGTTCATCGTTGTGGTTGTTTGTGTGTTGTGACCCCGTGACCTAGTTTGGTCTTGCTATTAGGCACTAGCAAGATCAAACACTTTTTCTTTGGCCATATGATTTACATATTTTTGTGTTTGCTATTGTGGTTGCTTTTATTTTATAAATGTTATAACGTACCGACCAAATACCAAAATTTTCACAATCAAATTAATAACAAGTTCTAAACTTTTTTTTACAACTTGTGGATACTTTATATTAAAACAAACAGTTTATTTTTAAAATAAATTATAACCAATAAAGTTTTGCAATTTAAACTAATTTTAAATTTTCAAAACGAATAACTTAATAGTTCATTTAAACTATTAACTTTTAATTGGTTAATTACATCGCGGCAAACTTAGTTTTAATAGGTTATTTAAAATTAAGTGTCATGAGAGATGAAAGGGTTCATCACGTTGTCACGATCTAATATATAGTAAAACTGGATTTTACAACACACGTATGATTTATCATTCATTGTGTTTGACCCTATTCGGTAAACACTAAAATTAAATCTCATATTTAAAATCTTTAGTCTATGCCATCCTACTATAAGGAACACTTGGGCATAACGTGAAACACCAGTGTTTGGAGCCACAGCACCGCACTTGGTGCGTAACCTATCCCTCCAAGGTGCAATGGTTTCGTTGACACATCCGGCCCTTCCACATGTACCTGTACTAGGGCGACTATTACTTTTCTCTCTACAACATGCCCCAGTTGTATGGAGACCAAAAGTGGGCATAGATGAGGCTAAACGTATTAATGCATAGGCAAGAGTTGTCTTAGCGGCCTCATACTCGAGAATTGTGCATTTTTTCACAATTGGCAATTATTGTCAGTCTGCCTAAATCACTTACTAATGTTAATTGACATAACCAGATTCTCTATTCTTATTCTATTCTTGCCATGGGTCATTAATATAAGAATTTATTACATCCAAAATACTAATTAAAATTTAATTTGCTTATTTAACAGATGTCTACTGAAAAGGAATCTCACTCCTCCTTCTCTCTCAAGTCTTTGCTTGAGAATGAAAAATCGAATGACACCAACCTCATCTTGAACTCTCTCCCTAGTTCTTATGACAACTTCGTAATGAACTTAAATATAAACACATGGGAGAAGACTATGCCCGAACTGCACGGCATGCAGGAAACGGCCGAGATGAGAATATCAAGTGAGACTAATCAAGAGTTGATGGTCAAATATGCTGGTGTTGACAAGCCCAAAACCAAGAAAAGGGGTTATAACAGCAAAGGTAAGAAGCAAGTTATTGTTGCTGCCAAGAATGCCACCAACAAAAACAAGCAAGTTGCAAAAGCACCCCCTCCCAAGGAGCGTCAGTGTTTTGAATGCAACAATATGGGGCACTGGAAACGTAACTGCCCTGAATATCTAGCTAAGTTGAGATCGAAGAGAGAAAATGGTGAAGGCATCTCTTCTGGTATTTCTATCTATGTTATTGAACTTTTCACTATCTCTACCGACACATGGGTATTTGATACCGGATGTGCTTATCACATCGTTAATGTATTGCACGAGCCTGAAAAGTGGAAGAAGCTGAAACAAGGCAACATGGAACTCATCGTTGGTGATGGGAAGAGACTACCAGTTCTTGCAACTGGAACATTTCACCTTTCATGTCCTTCTGGCCTTGTAGTTATCTTAAATAACTGTTTGTTTGCACCTGGTTTAACCAGAAACATTATTTCAGTTTCCTTATTGTTTGAACAAGGTTTTAAGTACGTTTTTAATGGAATTAATATTTCTACTTACTTAAATGATATTTTCTATTTTGAGGCTAAACCTCGAAATGGAATTTATGAGGTTGATGTTCAAACTAATAATAACATATACAATCTTTCTAAACGTATCAAATCTAGCATTAATGATACATTTCAATGGCATTGTAGACTTGGTCACATAAGCAAGGCCCGCATGAAAAGGCTCCAATCCGAAGGGATCCTTGAATCCACCAGACAAGAATCCTTTGAAGACTGCAAGTCTTGCTTAGCTGGCAAACTCACTAAAGGATCCTTCACCGGCGTTGGTGAACGAGCCAAGGATCTGCTAGGACTCATACACACTGATGTATGTGGCACTTTCAGAACCATGTCTAGAAATCATGAAAGATACTTCGTTTTATTCATCGACGATTATAGTCGATATGCTTATGTCTATCTTATGAAACACAAGCATGAAACTTTTGAAAAGTTCAAAGAGATTCAAAACGAAGTGGAAAACCAACTCGGTAAAACGATAAAGACACTTCGATCAGATCGAGGTGGTGAATATCTCAGCACAGAGTTCATAAATCATCTCAAGGAGCATGGAATAGTTTCACAACCTACTCCACCTGGCACACCCCAACTTAATGGCGTGAGTGAGAGGAGAAATCGAACCCTACTTAATATGGTTCGATCGATGATGTGTAGAACAAACTTGCCTCACTCCTTCTGGAGTTATGCTCTTATGACCGCCGCCCGCATTGTCAATCTGGCACCGACTAAGAAGGTAAACAAGACTCCTTATGAGATATGGCATGGGTCTAAACCCAATATGTCTTACCTTAGAGTATGGGGATGTGATGCATATGTCACCAGCGATTCTAATGACAAGCTCGATCCTAGAGGCCAAAAGGTTGTTTTCGTTGGATACTATATCTGAAGCGGATATTATTTCTACCATCCTGATGCAAATGTTATTTCCATCAAAAGGAAGGGACACTTCCTCGAGAAAGAAATTCTTGAACGAGGAACTGGAGATAATATAGTGGATCTTGAAGAAATTCGGGAACCATAAACAATCGCTGATGAAGTCGGAGCGCCTGAACAACAAGAAGTTGTTGCTGATGAATCAGTTATAAACACAAGCGTTCACAGAAGTGTAAGGACTCGCAAAGAACCTGACAGATACCCATGGCATCTTGAGGGTACCGAGGTCCTATTAGTAGCTGAGTCTAATGACGAACCTACTAACTACAAATCTGCTATTTCAGATCCAGAATTTGCAAAATGGCTAGAAGCCATGAACGCCGAGATACAATCTATGCGTGATAATCAAGTCTGGGACTTGGTTGAGCTACCCCCCGAATCTCGGGCAGTAGGGAGCAAATGGATTTTCAAGAGAAAAACCGACATGCATGGAGATATACACACCTATAAAGCACGGCTAGTTGCGAAAGGTTTTACTCAGACTCAAGGCGTTGACTACGATGAAACCTTCTCGCCCGTTGCTATGATCAAATCGATCAGGATATTGCTTGTCGTAGCCGAGTACTATGACTACGAGATATGGCAAATGGATCTCAAAACAGCTTTCCTTAATGGGCATCTCTCTGAAGATGTCTATATGGTACAGCCTGATGATTTTGTTGATCTAAAATATCCTAATAGGATGTGTAAACTGTCACACCCCCAATTTCAACTAACGGGGTATTACCGTTTGGGAAGTGACAAACAAGGATCTCAGACACTAGTTACATTGAACGACTCTACATGGGACTCAAAATGAAAATATCTTTTAAATCAGAGTATCAATGCGGAAGCGTAAAGAAAGTAAATGCGTAAAATACACGCGCCCAAAACCAAAGTCCAAACGTCCAACCAAACAAAGTACATTAAAATAATTCAATCAACATAAATAGACACAAAGTAAAGCAGTTGAATCCCATGCATGCCCTAACGTGCACCTGTGTCTTAGCTTAGCGTCCTGAGAAAACATGTAAGAAAAAATGTCAACACGAGGTTGGTGAGTTCACAGGTTTCAATATATAAATAAACGTTTACCAGATTTATTGTACAATCAACATAAATACCAGATGAGTAGCTAACCCATGTTCATTGTTTGCTATTACGCTCGCAACCGTAAACTGACTGTTTGTATTGCCTCCCACCAGGTCTACCAACCACGGTGCACGTTTAGGTCAATATTGCACCCGTTCGATATCCAATCGTGTTAGCGCGACTAACGCGGGTGAGGTTTGTCAAACCCAGTAGTACTACCCAACATACCTCGCTATATTAATATTTAAACGGTTCGATGTGAGGACTTTTATGATAGAGTTTACGCATAGTCATAACAATTGATATAAAATGCAGTACAAAAATTAAAAGAGTTGTATCATGTTTTCTCCCCCAGTTTAAAAGCAGTAAAAAGGGGCCGTGAAAACTCACCTGATTTCGAGTGAAAGATCGGGTCACGCTGTAGGAATTTGAAACCACGGGTGTAAGCCTTAAACGACTTACGTGTGACCTAACAATACAACACAACAATTAGGGACGATTCGGGATTTGTGACGACGACACGGAAAGTTAGGATGTCCTAACTTGTTCTAAGGATTTAAAATAAACGAACGCGTCGGACGTCGACAATGGATAATAATAGGATAATTATTTTCTTTTGATCGAGTCGCTTACGAAGTTTAAGAAATAATATAATATATATATTATTTTAAATACGAACGATTAGACAATTTATTCTTGGAGTGGAAAATAATAATTTATATTATTTTTAAATCGGATAAATAACGTAGGTAAATAATACACTTTTATATTATTTAGTTTAAAGCAATAGTCACGAACGGTCACGAACGGATTGAAAACAATATAACGTTTATAATATTTTAAAAATATTTAATACGGGTTCAAAATAATATAATCATATTATTTTTTCACGGGATCGCGGGTTGGAAATGCGTAGAGTTTATTATTTTAAAACGGTAAATATAATATATTTTTTTTTCATTAAATTCAAACCCGAGTCCTCGGGTCAATTCTCGGGCCAAAACGCGTTTAAACGGGTTTATAATAATATAGGTTTAATTTATATATATTTTAATATAACAGAAAAAGTCCCAAAAATTTAATGTGGGAGCCCGGCCTCAAACCCGGGTCTCTCCCACACCCGCACACTGCCTTAACCATCTCCGCCCGCAAGGGTATCGCGAAGGATACCGGGCTGAGATGGTTTTAACACCCGGCTCTCGCGAGCTCTTCCCCTTTTGCGCGAACCGAAGCCAAATCCAGACAAAATCTAACAATTTCGATATTGTTATGAATTCATGGTATAGAGGTTTTGTTAGTCGATTGATTTCGAATCTGTGGAATCATTTAATTGCAAAATTTACAAGTTATGGACCGTTTAATTGTAGAAAAATGAGCCGAAACTCTGGTTTAAGAACATGGGATTGATTTGTTTAATTCTTGTGATAATTGATGCTGGATTCATAGGGCTTTCGGTAAGAGGATAATTACGAACCTAACCGTATTGGTTAATTGGATTGATATGGTGTTTAGGCTAGGATCCGATTCAACAGTCCCTATGATGAACCCTAGAATCGGTTTATCATTGATTTGATGTTATGAGCCCTTGGATTGATAAGGCTTTCGATCTAGACTTCGAGACGAGTCTGAGGGTATGCTTAATTTCATTATCTGATATCGAATTCATAGGGTTCGATTAAATTAGAAACGTATGAACCCTAGAAATTGGTTCGTGATAAATTCGATATTAGGAGCCCTGATAATCATGGGGCTTTCAATGAAGACACAGAGACGAAACTGAGGGTATGATTAGTTACCAGAAAGAACACCGAATTGGTAGCTCTCGACTAAAACGTGTGCCGGCTGTGTCCAGTCCAATTTCCGGCGGCTTCTGCTGTTGTTCCGACCAATGTAGTATGTGCAAAAGTCTCAGGAGTGCTCGACGATCGAATTCAGAGTCACAATTCGTAGTGTTAACATCGGGTTAAGACGAATTAGATGATGATTAGATCGTGGTCGACGGTTACACATTAATTCTCAATAATTATCGTCAATTAAATTAATTTGGTGGCGTTTAATGACTTAAAGATGCTCGTTAAGATCATAGACGTGCAAAACGGTTTTGATTCCAACGAATATCGATCTGAAACGTCCGGATTTTGGGATCAAACCGCGATTTTGACTTTAGGAGTCAACAATCCTGTTTCAAGAAATGGCAGAAAAGGTCCCTGAGATTTTGCTGAGAATTGTAGTTCGAAACTTGGCAGATTTGATCCCTCTAGTTTAAATGAAGTTAACTCATGGTTAATTTTGACTTTTAAAGTCAACAGAGTGGATTTTTGACTTTTCAAAAGTCAACAGAATAGTTTAGGCTTATGACATAACTAGTCCTTGAAGTTTAAGTTTGGAATATTGACAGAAATAGTCCCTGAAGTTTGAATAAAGTTAATTTCAATTAACTTTAACTGGATTTTTCTAACGGAGTTAACTGGAAAAGTCTGGATTGTCACATCATTCCCTAGTTGAAAGAATTTTCGTCCCGAAAATTAAAATAACAAAAAAAAAAATTCTGGGGCTTCACATCATTCCCTAGTTGAAAGAATTTTCGTCCCGAAAATTAAAATAGTACCTTAAGAGTTTGACGTGGAGTGCTTGAACAGATTAGGATATTTGCGCATCATCTGATCCTCACGCTCCCACGTGAATTCTGGTCCGCGTTTCGAGTTCCAACGGACTCTCACAATGGGGATTTTGCTGCGCTTTAACGATTTGACTTCCCTATCCATAATTTCCACAGGTTCTTCGACGAAACGTAACTGTTCATCAACATGTAGTTCCTCCAGCAGAACTGCGAGTGATTCATCTGCTACGCATTTCTTTAAATTTGAGACGTGAAAGATGTTGTGCACACCACTAAGTCTTTCAGGTAGGTCCAGCTGGTACGCGACTGGTCCGATTCTCTTTAATATTTTGAAAGGTCCAACATAACGAGGATTCAGTTTTCCTCGTTTCCCGAAACGAATGACACCTTTCCAAGGTGAGACTTTGAGTAAAACCATGTCACCTATTTGAAATTCCAAAGGTTTACGACGCTTGTCTGCGTAGCTCTTTTGACGATCACGAGCTGCCGCCATACGGTTTCTAATTTGAACGATCTTTTCGGAAGTTTCAAATACAAGTTCAGGACCTGTGAGTTGGCTATCCCCAACCTCGGTCCAACAAATGGGAGAACGGCATTTTCGTCCATAAAGTGCTTCAAATGGAGCTGCCTTGATGCTAGTGTGATAACTGTTGTTGTAGGAGAACTCCACCAATGGTAGGTGAGACTCCCAAGTTTTACCGAAATCGATCACACAAGCTCGTAGCATGTCCTCCAGAGTTTGAATAGTACGTTCAGTTTGGCCATCAGTTTGAGGATGGTATGCTGTGCTCATATCTAGACGCGTGCCTAATGCTTTATGCAATGATTGCCAGAAACGGGAAGTGAATCGTGCATCACGATCCGAAATAATAGAGATTGGCACTCCGTGCCGAGAGACCACTTCTTTCAAGTATACTCGAGTGAGTTTATCCATTTTGTCAGTTTCTTTGATTGCTAGAAAGTGAGCAGATTTTGTTAGGCGATCCACAATTACCCATATAGTATCACATCCGGTAGGGGTTCGGGGTAATTTGGTAATGAAGTCCATGGATATTTGTTCCCATTTCCACATGGGAATTTCAGGTTGTTGCAGGAGACCGGACGGTTTTTGGTATTCAACTTTGACCTTCGCGCAGGTCAGACACTTACTAACATAAGTGGCTATATCGGCCTTCATCTTTGGCCACCAATATAGTACTTTTAGATCATGGTACAATTTATCGAAACCCGGATGAATGGAGTAACGAGATTTATGAGCTTCATCCATGATTAGTTCCCTTAAATTTCTGAACACTGGAACCCATATTCGTTCGACAAAGTAACGAATTCCGTCAGATTTTACTTCAAGTTGTGCTTCCATGCCGCGTGTACCTTCTAACGGTAGGTTATCTTCTTTCAAGGCTTCAAATTGAGCATTACGGATTCTGTCAGGCAACCCAGGGTGGATAGTAAGTTGTAACGCTCGAACTCGTTTGGGTTTCGTTTCCTTTCGGCTTAGTGCATCAGCCACAACGTTAGCTTTACCCGGATGATACCGGATCGCACAGTCGTAATCATTTAAAAGTTCAACCCAACGACGTTGTCGCATGTTCAACTCCTTCTGCTCGAAGATATGATGGAGGCTCTTGTGGTCGGTGTAGATGGTGCATTTGGTACCGTACAAGTAATGTCTCCATATCATAAGTGCAAAAACTACTGCTCCCAACTCTAGGTCATGAGTGGTGTAGTTTTTCTCGTGAACCTTTAACTGACGTGAAGCGTATGCGATTACCTTTTCGCGCTGCATTAAGACACAACCCAGACCTTGAATAGATGCATCACAATACACCACAAAGTCATCGGTTCCTTCCGGAAGAGCTAAAATAGGTGCACTGCAAAGTTTCTGTTTGAGATGTTGGAAAGCTGATTCTTGGTTATCGCCCCAATTATAGGCTTTTCCTTTTTGAGTTAGGGCGGTGAGAGGTTGCGCAATCTTTGAAAATCCTTCGATAAAACGACGGTAATATCCAGCCAATCCCAGAAATTGTCGCACCTCAGTCGGAGTCGTCGGTGCTGCCCAATTCTTGATGGCTTCTATTTTGGATGGGTCGACATGTATCCCTTTTTCATTTACCACATGCCCTAGAAATTGAACCTCTCGAATCCAAAATTCACATTTGGAAAACTTAGCATAAAGTTGCTATTGTTTAAGTAGTTCCAAAATTAGACGAAGATGTTCTTCATGTTCTTCCTCGTTCTTGGAATAAATAAGAATGTCATCGATGAAAACGATAACAAACTGGTCAAGGTAAGGCTTACACACACGGTTCATGAGGTCCATGAATACCGCGGGTGCGTTGGTTAAACCGAAAGGCATGACCATAAATTCGTAATGGCCGTACCTTGTCCTGAATGCAGTTTTAGAGATATCTTCTTCTCGGACTCTTAACTGATGATAGCCGGACCTAAGATCTATTTTGGAATAGAAACTTGATCCTTGGAGTTGATCAAAAAGGTCATCAATACGAGGTAAAGGGTAGCGGTTCTTGATTGTAACTTTATTCAGCTCCCGGTAATCAATACACATACGGAACGTACCATCCTTCTTCTTGACAAATAATAACGGAGCTCCCCACGGTGATGAACTAGGTCGGATGAAACCTTTATCCAATAATTCTTGCAACTGAGTGGACAGTTCCTGCAATTCACTAGGTGCTAATCGATAAGGTGCCCGAGCAATCGGTGCTGCTCCGGGTGCTAGGTCAATTTGGAATTCAACCTGACGGTGTGGTGGCAGACCGGGCAGATCCTCGGGAAATACTTCCAAAAATTCACGCACAACGGGAATATCTTCGATCTTCTTCTCTTCTGACGGCTGTTCAGCAAGAAGGGCCAAAATGGCCGTTTGTCCCTTTCGAAGACATTTTTGTTCTTTCATGAAGGATATAATGCCCATGACAGTACCAACTCTTTCGCCCTGAACTGAAAGAATTTCTCCACTCGGGAAGGGTATGCGAACGATTTTCTCATGACAAATGATTTCCGCTTGGTTTCTAGACAACCAATCCATGCCGACGATTACATCAAAACTACCAAGTGTGACCGGCATAAGGTCGATATCTAGAATATGGCTAGCTAGATCAAGTTTACATCCTTTAAGTATGTGAGTTGCCTCAATTATTTGACCGTCAGCTACCTCTATCACATACTTAGCTTCTAACAGAGTTGGAGTTCCTTTTATCATATCACTAAGTTTCTTAGATATAAAACTCCTATCAGCACCAGTGTCAAAAAGGACAGAAGCAAAGTAATTATTTAAGAGAAATTTACCGGTGACCACGTTATGATCGTAGCGAGCCTCTCCGGATCCCAGTACAAAAGCTCTTCCTTTCGCCCCATTTCCTCCATTACCACCGTTATTACCGTTATTCCCACCATTGTTGTTTTGATTGGGGTGGTTACCATTGTTGCCCTGGTTATTACCGTTACCACTACCACTGCTATTACCATTTCCACCCTTTTTCAACTGAGGACGATTCCTTTGAATGTGCCCCTCTTTACCGCACTGAAAACATCCCCTCGTGAATCCCTGTGATTGAAATGGTTGTTTGTTCGGGAGTGCAACTCTACAGTCCTTTGCAGCGTGGCCCATTTTACCACAACGCTGGCAACGTTGTCGGTCACAAGTGCCCGTGTGGTGATAGCCGCATTTGTTGCACTTGGGGTACCTCCCAGCATATTCCCCTTGATTCGGACCTGATGAGGTCGTTTGATTAAAGTTTCTAGCATGATCAAACTTTCGCTGTTGTTGGTGCTTGAGGTTGATTGGGTTGGGATCCTTTAGAATTTGAGTGGTTGTGTGAGTGGGAGTGATGGTCGAACTTGCGCTTATTGTTGTCGGTGGGTTTAGAAACCGAACCTCTTGGAGGTAAAGTTCCCTGTGTCACTGCCTGATCGGTCAATTTGTGAGCAAGTCTGATGGTCTATTGGATGGTGGTAGGGTTGGATGAGGTCACCATGCTTTGAATCTGAGGTACCAAACCTCCAATGTATAGTTCAATACGTTTCTAATCCGGAGTCACCATATGTGGGCACATGGTGGCAAGTTCGTGCGAACGGGTGGTGTAGAGTTCAATTTCTGAACCCTCCATCTTAAGGTTCCAGAACTCTCCTTCTAGCTTTTGAATTTCATCTCGTGGACAGTATTCTTCTTTCATCATGGTTTTAAATTCCTCCCACGGGAGTCCATTTGCCATTTCTAGTCCTAACATTTGCACTTGGGCATTCCACCATGTTAGGGCCGGGCCTTCTAAAGTTCCAGCATTTAATTTCACTTGGTTAGCCACGGGGCAGTTGCACATGGCTATTACTGATTCAACATTCTCAAACCAGCGAAGTAATCCAACTGCTCCTTCAGCTCCACTAAAGGTGTGGGGCTTGCAGTCCATGAATGCCTTGAAAGTGCAGGCTGGCTGTTGATTTTGTTGATTTTGTTGATTTTGCTGGCCTGGATTTAGAAATACGAATTGAATTGGAATTATAGAGTTTAGAAAGATATTCTTAGGAAAAGGGGATTGACACTACTAGTCAATAGTTGAAAGCATTTACTTGCAGCATTTTGTGCTGCTAGGGCCTCTGCCACACTATTGTTTATCAAAGCTGCTAGTTCTGCTGTCGTCATGTTGATGGTACCACGACCACCGGTACGGCCTCCTCGTCCTCTCCCAGACATATTTCTTCACAATCACAAATGAAAACAATGAGAAATATATCGCATATTAAACATTATTCAGGTACGGGTAAGGAAATACAACATCTAATATTTTGAAAATTAAATAAATTGTAAGGCTACAAAATAAATAACTCAAATATTAAACTTCTCATGCTTTTATTGGATGGGAACAACCTTACCCATCTAGGTTTGAAAAGGGAAATAACATAAGCAAAAACAAACATGAAAAGGAAGATAGAATAGGAAGATCCTCAAATATCCTCGTCATCAGAAGAGACATATGACTGTGCATCATCAATCTCCACTGGCTCTTCCTCAGCTGGTTCCCCCTCTAAGGGTTCCTCCTCGAAGGGCTCCTCCTCAAAGAGCTCTTCCTCAAAGGGTTCCTCCTCATCGTCAGATACTGGAATGTCTTCCGGGTGTAGGGCCGCTTGCAGTTGGGCTTCCAAGTGAGTCACCCTCTCTTGAAGGCCTTCAGCAGTGTGGTTAGCCACATGTAGCTGAGCTTCCATAGCAACTAATCTCTCTAGAACTCCTTGCATATCATCATCCATAATGTCAGCCCTCGTCTCTAGGTGTGCTACACGATTCACTAAAAGGTTGTGGACATGGTCCGTTGCAGCTAATTCGGTAGTCAAATCTTTTATTCCTACCCTATTCTTTTCCACTTGTGTTCCATTCTCCAGGAGTTTAGGTATCTCCTCAGTGGCATCTTGTACAAAACTTAATTCCTTTAACATATAGGACACAAATGCTGCGAAGGCTTGTTCCATGGTACATGGTAAGCTAGGCAGTGTAGGCGATGAAGATGTGGATGCAAAGTACGGTGATGGAACATCTCCCATTTCGATCCACCTTTGGATCATATGTGGGTACATATCCCAATTGAGAGCATACTCCAATGCCCGTGCGTTGCTCGGTTCGACTTGCTCAATTGAGGTAGTCCGGCGCCTTTTGGACTCCGGGGATGAGGGTACAGGTGCTTTATGCCCTGATGCGTTAGGTGATGGAGGTGGTGTTGACGACATGATCCTGCAACAATTTGTATAAGTGCCAAACATCTAACTGACATGTAACTCAAATGACATGTAACTAATGTGTGAGGCTATAGTCTAGTATGCAATCCTAGTTCTCTATAACCAATGGCTCTGATACCAATCTGTCACACCCCCAATTTCAACTAACGGGGTATTACCGTTTGGGAAGTGACAAACCAGGATCTCAGACACTAGTTACATTGAACGACTCTACATGGGACTCAAAATGAAAATATCTTTTAAATCAGAGTATCAATGCGGAAGCGTAAAGAAAGTAAATGCGTAAAATACACGCGCCCAAAACCAAAGTCCAAACGTCCAACCAAACAAAGTACATTAAAATAATTCAATCAACATAAATAGACACAAAGTAAAGCAGTTGAATCCCATGCATGCCCTAACGTGCACCTGTGTCTTAGCTTAGCGTCCTGAGAAAACATGTAAGAAAAAATGTCAACACGAGGTTGGTGAGTTCACAGGTTTCAATATATAAATAAACGTTTACCAGATTTATTGTACAATCAACATAAATACCAGATGAGTAGCTAACCCATGTTCATTGTTTGCTATTACGCTCGCAGCCGTAAACTGACTATTTGTATTGCCTCCCACCAGGTCTATCAACCACGGTGCACGTTTAGGTCAATATTGCACCCGTTCGATATCCAATCGTGTTAGCGTGACTAACGCGGGTGAGGTTTGTCAAACCCAGTAGTACTACCCAACATACCTCGCTATATTCATATTTAAACGGTTCGATGTGAGGACTTTCATGATAGAGTTTACGCATAGTCAAAACAATTGATATAAAATGAAGTACAAAAATCAAAAGAGTTGTATCATGTTTTCTCCCCCAGTTTAAAAGCAGTAAAAAGGGGCGGTGAAAACTCACCTGATTTCGAGTGAAAGATCGGGTCACGCTGTAGGAATTTGAAACCATGGGTGTAAGCCTTAAACGACTTGCGTGTGACCTAACAATACAACAAAACAATTAGGGACGATTCGGGATTTGTGACGACGACACGGAAAGTTAGGATGTCCTAACTTGTTCTAAGGATTTAAAATAAACGAACGCGTCGGACGTCGACAATGGATAATAATAGGATAATTATTTTCTTTTGATCGAGTCGCTTACGAAGTTTAAGAAATAATATAATATATATATTATTTTAAATACGAACGATTAGACAATTTATTCTCGGAGTGAAAAATAATAATTTATATTATTTTTAAATCGGATAAATAACGTAGGTAAATAATACACTTTTATATTATTTAGTTTAAAGCAATAGTCACGAACGGTCACGAACGGATTGAAAACAATATAACGTTTATAATATTTTAAAAATATTTAATACGGGTTCAAAATAATATAATCATATTATTTTTTCACGGGATCGCGGGTTGGAAATGCGTAGAGTTTATTATTTTAAAACGGTAAAAATAATATATATTTTTTTTCATTAAATTCAAACCCGAGTCCTCGGGTCAATTCTCGGGCCAAAACGCGTTTAAACGGGTTTATAATAATATAGGTTTAATTTATATATATTTTAATATAACAGAAAAAGTCCCAAAAATTTAATGTGGGAGCCCGGCCTCGAACCCGGGTCTCTCCCACTCCCGCACACTGCCTTAACCATCTCCGCCCGCTAGGGTATCGCGAAGGATACCGGGCTGAGATGGTTTTAACACCCGGCTCTCGCGAGCTCTTCCCCTTTTGCGCGAACCGAAGCCAAATCCAGACAAAATCTAACAATTTCGATATTGTTATGAATTCATGGTATAGAGGTTTTGTTAGTCGATTGATTTCGAATCTGTGGAATCATTTAATTGCAAAATTTACAAGTTATGGACCGTTTAATTGTAGAAATATGAACCGAAACTCTGGTTTAAGAACATGGGATTGATTTGTTTAATTCTTGTGATAATTGATGCTGGATTCATAGGGCTTTCTGTAAGAGGATGATTACGAACCTAACCGTATTGGTTAATTGGATTGATATGGTGTTTAGGCTAGGATCCGATTCAACAGTCCCTATGATGAACCCTAGAATCGGTTTATCATTGATTTGATGTTATGAGCCCTTGGATTGATAAGGCTTTCGATCTAGACTTCGAGACGAGTCTGAGGGTATGCTTAATTTCATTATCTGATATCGAATTCATAGGGTTCGATTAAATTAGAAACGTATGAACCCTAGAAATTGGTTCGTGATAAATTCGATATTAGGAGCCCTGATAATCATGGGGCTTTCAATGAAGACACAGAGACGAAACTGAGGGTATGATTAGTTACCATAAAGAACACCGAATTGGTAGCTCTCGACTAAAACGTGTGCCGGCTGTGACCAGTCCAATTTCCGGCGGCTTCTGCTGTTGTTTCGACCAATGTAGTATGTGCAAAAGTCTCAGGAGTGCTCGACGATCGAATTCAGAGTCACAATTCGTAGTGTTAACATCGGGTTAAGACGAATTAGATGATGATTAGATCGTGGTCGACGGTTACACATTAATTCTCAATAATTATCGTTAATTCAATTAATTTGGTGGCGTTTAATGACTTAAAGATGCTCGTTAAGATCATAGACGTGCAAAACGGTTTTGATTCCAACGAATATCGATCTGAAACGTCCGGATTTTGGGATCAAACCGCGATTTTGACTTTAGGAGTCAACAATCCTGTTTCAAGAAATGGCAGAAAAGGTCCCTGAGATTTTGCTGAGAATTGTAGTTCGAAACTTGGCAGATTTGATCCCTCTAGTTTAAATGAAGTTAACTCATGGTTAATTTTGACTTTTAAAGTCAACAGAGTGGATTTTTGACTTTTCAAAAGTCAACAGAATAGTTTAGGCTTATGATATAACTAGTCCTTGAAGTTTAAGTTTGGAATATTGACAGAAATGGTCCCTGAAGTTTGAATAAAGTTAATTTCAGTTAACTTTAACTGGATTTTTCTAACGAAGTTAACTGAAAAAGTCTGGATTGTCACATAAACTGAATAAGTCCATTTATGGACTCAAACAAACATCTCAAAGCTGGAATCTTCGTTTTGACCAAAAGATCAAAGAGTTTGGTTTTGTCAAAAATGAAGATGAGCCTTGTGTTTACAGAAAGGCTAGTGGGAGCACTATATCATTCCTCATCTTGTATGTGGATGATATACTTATCATTAGAAACAACATCCCTATGCTTAACGAAGTTAAACACTGGTTGGGAACTTGTTTTGCAAAGAAAGATCTTGGAGAAGCAGCTTACATTCTAGGAATCAAGATCTACAGGGATAGACCTAAGCGGCTTCTAGGGCTAATTCAAGGCACATACATAGACAAAGTCATGGCACGCTTTCTTATGGAAAACTCCAAGAAATGAGGTGTTCCTATGACTAAAGTCACCGTGTTGAACAAATCACAATCTCCTTCAACAGACATTGAAACCAAGCGTATGGAAGCAATTCCATATGCTTCGGCGATTGGTTCTATCATGTATACTATGTTATGTACCAGGCCTGACGTCTCGTATGCTTTAAGCATGACCAGTCGTTTTCAGCAAAGTCCTGGCATTGCCCATTGGACTGCAGTCAAGAACATCCTGAAGTACTTGAGAAGGACTAAATACATGTTCTTAATATTTGGAGGAGTGGAAGAAGAGCTCACTGTAAGATGTTACACTGACGCCAGCTTCCAAACTAACCGAGATGACTCTCGCTCACAGTCAGGATTCGTATTCACTCTAAACGGATGAGCTATCTCTTAGAAGAGCTCCAAGTAGAGTGTGGTGGCGGATTCAACCACCGAATCTGAGTATATAGCTGCATCAGATGCTGCTAAGGAAGCTGCTTGGATGAAGAAATTCATTACTGACCTCGATGTGGTTTCGAGTATTCGCCAACCAATCGAGATACTTTGTGATAACATAAGTGCTATAGCTCAAGCCAAAGAGCCTAGATCTCATCACAAAGCCACACACATTCTCAGAAAGTTCCACTATATACGGGAAATTGTGGAACGTGGTGACATCGTGATAAGCAAAGTAGACATAGATCAAAACCTAGTGGACCCGTTTACTAAGCCTATGACTCAGGACAAGCATGATCTTCACAGAAATGCTATTGGTCTTAGATTTGCTAGTGATATGTTTTGATTTAGTATTTTGAATGTGTGAACAATTAAACAGTTGTACTTTTGAATTCTTTTGGTTTACTGATTTAAATGCAATTCTAAATTCTTACAAATGTGTTCGATTTTATTACGTTTAATCCATGAATCTTGTATTCTTAATCATCCGTAGTCGATCAGAATCGTGGGAACGACTCTGAATTAAGACTATTCTGAACTTGGACTCAAGTAGTTGACTTCCAATTTCACAGACCTCATCTTGGATGACGTTAGATGTAACTCGCTTCAAATCATCTTCATGGATTTTAATCATAAGATGTTTTGATATTGGTATACTCATTTAGTATCCTCTGACCTGAGATACATACTAGAACTTTCGTTTACCAAGGACTGTTCTTTAATCACTGTCAACCGCTGTCGCGTAACTGCCAGTCATAAAGGCATTGGTTAGGAATAGATCTGAAGTCCAGTGGGAGTTGTATGTAGTCGATAAGGGATTTTGTACTCTTACATGACATGTAACAGTTAGACGTCGTGGCACCCTCGTGATTCAAACTGGTGAAGTGTAAGGCCTTACCCAAACTGGTGAAGTGTAAGGCCTTACCCAAACTGACTGTGTGTTTGATTGGACCACTATGAATCTTGAACGAGAACAATGATGATTGAACGCTATATGAGAATGAATCTAATCCATGTCTCATTGATTCAATTGATGTCTTATACGGAAATGATGAATGACAACTATTACCATAAGTCTATTGTCTTGCTTTTGTTAGCTATTACTAACACCAAGATATTTGGTTAATGACTTTAAAGCGTCATACCTTGTTAGGGACAGCCATGTGCAGCTAGAGCGTCGCTGACTGTTTGCGTTGATTTATCATGGATCGTCCAAGTGGGAGATTGTTGGATTTTATGGACCGACCCGATGGACAACGCGACTGACCGAGCTATGACCCGTAAGAGTTACACCTAGGGCAACGAACATTAAATCCATTTGACCCGCTTAACTGGTAATTACGAACTGTTAGCGAGACGATATATTTTATAAATATATTCGTTACACGGGATTTATTGTTTATACAGGTTTATAAATAATAATTCACATTTATTGTTTTAATCCTTTTATTAAAACAATTAAACGGGTGTGGGCTTTTACATCTGGTATTGGACTTTGGGTCCGGAAACAATTATTAGGGTTTATAATTATTATATAATTATAATCTAATAATATGATTTCGACCAACAATTAAAAGCAATCGTCATTATCACCTCACCTGTGTGACGGCACCATACCATCCTCACCATCGATTGTGAAGGCTTGTTCTGTGAGTTGGAGAAGTTGGATTAAAATCCATAAAATTGCTGTCTCGGTCGAACTCCAATCAAGAACCAAAAAAAGGAAAAACAAGTTTTTGTTTTCCTCTTTTGCTTTTGCCCGCCGCCAAACCAAAAGTAAAATCGGATCTTCCCTTTTGTCCCGATTCCGACAGCTATCCAGCCTCCGTCTGTCGCCGTCCAGCCCTGTTCCGGCCTGCTGCGCAGATGCAAGGGCTCTTGCCCGCCGCCGCCCCAGTTGCTCGCATGTGTTCGTGATCTAGCATCGGTTCGTTGTACCTCGGTGTCTCGACCGGTTAATCATTAACCGAGGTATATCTATCTCATTGGTTGTTAGATTTAATTTATTCCGTATTCGTATGGTTTTGTAACCCAGATCCTGTCGGGTTTTATTTTGTGTTGAATCGGTTTCATTCCGCTGCGTATTAATAATTACTAAATAATTATTATTAATCTAAAATTATTTATCAACCGTTTTTTATAACTAATCTAACTGATCACCACTGGCGAAATACCCAACAGTTTGTAGCAGTAGCAAACTTACATAAGCTTCAAAACCCTCTAATAAGAAAAAAACACAGTGGATTCTTAAGAATTAGAACACTGTTTCTCCCTGCCCTGAACAGAAAGTATGTGTAGTAACAAGCATGCTTTCTGTTTCACTCAAGCAGTTTCGCCAACAGATAAATGATAGTAATCCAGTTAGTCTAAGACCTCATAAATCCCACAATCGACCATATGTTGTACAACACAGATCAAACATTAGTACCGAATCTGTTAAACGCACCTTTCTGAGAGCAAAGAGTTTTGTTTAGATTTTCATCAATTTAAATGGAAACTTCTTAAAGTGCATTAATGATTAAATGAATTTCCTATAAAACCTGAATTATTTTATAAACTACTGCCTCTGCGTGTAAAAGACGTTTTTATAAGCTTTATAGAGTGATCAAAAGCTTAATTTTTTATGTGTCTGTGTGTCTAAGAATTTGTCCGTCTAAAATTTCTTAGTTTATTCAATTATTTGAGGCGTTTTGTTTTATCTGAATCCATAATACAATTGATCTACAATTGGTTTTGAGGATCAACCGTGCTTTTTGGTGCACCATTATTACTCCTCATATCTATATTGGTTTTGTTTTTGTTCACTTGCCCATATCTTTCACGATGGATGATTCAGTTTTGGTTGATGGAATTTGAGACCTGTTATCTTTTATTCTTATATAAGATGATGATGTTGCTTCACTGTAAGATTCAGGGACAACACACTGTCAGATTTAGAGTAAATGTTGCCATCAATTTTCTAAATTGCCTACATACTTTAAAATCAGTAGCTTGAAGTTAGGATTAAAGAATTGAATAAGGAATGTTGCACCATAAGTAAGAGTCTTACCAGTAGAGAATCATTGTTCTTGATTATAGAGTATGAAAATGACTATGTGTTATTGGGTATGCTTGGGTACTACAAATTCCTTGATCTAGTTGTAGTTCATTTGTCAGTTGGTCATTGCATTTATCAAGATTATAGTTTTGCTTCTAACCATCAAACTAGAAAAAATAAATTGTATTAGTGTGCAGATTGTTAGTTGTCTAAGTGTTTTAGAATGAGAGGATTAAGCTAATGAAGAAGATAAAAGGTTTTCTTTTAGTTCTCAAGACTTCATAATGTGCATGAACATGATGAAAGAAGAACAAAATGACCAAATTTGATTAAATGTAGGTGGTGAGGAATATGAAGAAGAGGAGGAAGAGGATTGGTTCCATATACAAGAATACACTGTTCATTTGAGGACTGATATGTTCATAAATATACATAAATATCATGCATATGCAACTCTCATAAAGATTAACTACATGAAATATAATGTCTCACTTTGTTTGAATATTTCAAACCTTCTGCAAGTCTTCTTTCTATCCCTAAGTCGTGTTCAATCGAAATAACCGACAACCATACTGCTATTAACTGCATAAACCAAATTGTGGTTCTGAAACAGAAAAAATAATATGATTAAACCCACTGTTATTAATTGCATAAACCACATTTTGATTCACATGTGGGCATTTCGACACACTGAAAAGAACATTGTTGAAACCGGGCTTAATCTTATGTTGGAGATGCTTAAGAATTTTCAAGTATGATTTGTGTAACCATTAGTCTTGTTTTAGTTATGTTTTCATGCACTTGATTGTACTTGGCTAACCGCTCTCCTCGACAAGGTGCACGGGCTTTTATCTGACCTGTGGCAAGAACAACCGACAGATAAGCTATAAAAGAATCACCAGTCTCCCTTCTTTGGGAAAATTGTGCTCTGGCAGCCTCTACCTGTTAGCATAATAAGTTGTTATGGGCCCTGTTATGGGCCTTAGCACAGACCCAATTATCTTTCTATTTAATGTTGTTTTCTTCTTCATTTGTAAGCTAATCTTCATTTTGAGTAATAGAGAGCCTCCATCTTTTCTCTGTCATGTTCATTTGTTAACATGGTATCAGAGCCAACTCGATTCATGTTTGATTGAATATCTTTGTTGTCTCTTTCGCTCAATTGTTGGTTCGTTCGTTGTTTGGTTTGTTCGTTGTTGAAGGGTTGTTTCGTTCGTTGTCTCTTCTGCTCAGTTCGTTGACTCATGAAGTATCAAAGTTACGGATTTTGTTTTATTTGAACTGACTTGTGTATTTGGAAGAGCTTCTGGACAGATTGACAGGTTTGGACCTCGTTTCTGTCCCGTTTTTCGAAGTTTGCGATTTGTTCACGAAGTTTGCGGTCTCCAAGTTTGCGGTTACGAAGTTTGCGGTTACGAAAGTTTGTGGTTACGAAGTTTGCGGTTACGAAGTTTGCGGTTACGAAGTTTGCGGTCAGGAAGTTTGCGGTTCCGAAGTTTGTGGTTATTCGAAGTTTGCGGTTATTCGAAGTTTGCGGTTCTTCGAAGTTTGCGGTAATCGAAGTTTGCGGTTAATTTGAAGTTTGCGGTTATTTGAAGTTTGCGGTAATTCTGCTATCGTTCGGTTTTGATAATATGGTTGGGAAAGATTACTCTCTTCAGTCTATTAGTACTCGTTTGGATGGTAAAAACTACACCTAATGGAGTTACGTAATGAAAAACTTTCTTCGAGGGAAAAATATATGGGGTTATATCACAGGTACTAAGGGAAAGCCTACTGATAAATCTAAGAATGCTAAATATGCCTTAGCTCTCGATACATGGGAAACATATAACTCTAAAGTTATAACTTGGATCAACAACTCTGTAGGTCAGTCCATTGGTATTCAGTTGGCCAAATATGACACAGCTAAGCAGGTTTGGGATCATTTGGAAAAGCTGTATACTCAGTCTAACTTTGCCAAGCAGTATCAGTTGGAGTTTGATATCCGTGCTCTTCAAAAGAATGAGATGAGCATTCAAGACTTCTATGGAGCTATGTCGGATTTATGGGATCAATTGGCAATTAAGGAATCTGTAGCACTGAAGGTGTTTAAACCTTATATTGATCGAAGGGAGGAACAACGTTTGGTACAATTTTTAATGGCTTTATGTTCAGATTTTGAAGGACTGCGTGGAACGATTCTTCATCTTTCCCCTCTTCCAACAGTTGATTCGGTTGTTCACGAGTTGATTGCAGAGGAAACTCGGTTAAAATCTCAGGTTGATAAAGGTCCTAAAGTAACTACTACTCCGATCCATTCTTTTAAGAACTAAAAAAAAGTAGAGAACCAAAAGAACCATTTATGTCCACTCATTTTTCTTCATATTATTAAATAGTTAATTAAATTTTTAAATAATGAGAAGGGCATTATAGTCTATTCTTACAATAGTGAGGTAATTGACGGTTATTAAACGATTAATAATATAATATATGATGTGTATATACGCATGTTAATTAACCCAAATATCCAAATGCATTAATGCACTAGTAAAATATGCATAAATGCACTTTATGTAGTTTTAATTAACTCAAATATCCAAATGCATTAATGCACTAGTATAATATGCATAAATGCACATATGTAGTTTTATCCTTGGCTTCAAGCAACCTAAAACAAGTTATCGGCATCTAATATTTACCCAAATGTGCTAAAGTTGCATTTGATGAATGTGCATTCTGCAAAGGGAAAAATCATTGGAAGTCTCAATCCCTTATTACTTAGCAGAAAACTTGCAGAAGCCTCCACAACAGAACAGATCAGGTGGACAATTTCCGTCTCGCACGTCCACTTCTGTTGGTTCATCTGGTCCATCTTTATGGACATTTAAACCACCTCAGTTTACTGCTGCTGCTACACCACCATCTGTAGAAATGAACAAACCACCATCTGCTCTGGATCCGCAAGTATTTGAACAGTTCAGACAGTTTTTTACCGCTAATCCTACCGTTATGTCTGCTGCGGGACTGTCTTCATCTGGTACCTCAGGTATTTCGTCATCATTATGGATTTTGGATTCTGGTGTCTCACATCATATGTCTCCCTATCTGTCTTCTTTTCTTTCTTTGTCTCCTGTCTCTCCTGTTTCTGTCATGTCTGCTATGCTACATCCATGTTGGTAGAGGGTGTTGGATCTGTGTCTACCCCTCATGTGTCTCTCAATGATGTCTATTATATTCTGAAGCTTGCCTTAAATCTTGCATCAGTCAGTCAGTTGTGTAAATCTGAAATTTGGGTTTTCTTTTGTGACACTGTTTGTGTTGTGCAGAGGGTGATTGGGATCGGCCGCAGGGTGGGAGATTTATATGTCTTAGAAGAACTCAAAGTGCCTGCTCCTGGTGTTGATGCTTCCAGCGTTGATTTATCATCTTTTCGTTTAAGTCCTTTGTCGTCTGAATTTTATATTTGGCATTCTCGTTTGGGACATGTGTCCACATCTCGTTTAAATTTTTTGGTTTCCACAGGTGTTTTGGGTCAGTTACAAACCTGTGCTATTTCTGATTGTTGTGGTTGTAAACTTGCCAAATTTTCTGCTTTATCTTTTACTAAAAGTATTTCTCATTCTGTTGCACCATTTGATATTGTTTATTCTGATGTGTGGGGACCATCACCAGTATCCACTAAGGGTGGTTCACATTATTATGTTTCCTTTATTAATGATTACACTCGTTATACATGGGTGTATCTTATGAAACGTAGATATGAGTTCTTTGACATTTATAAAACATTTAGGGCTTATGTTCAAACGCAGCATTCGGCTGTGATAAAGTGCTTCTGGTGTGACTTAGGGGGTGAATACACCTCTAATGATTTTACTCAGTTACTTGCATCAGATGGTACCATACACCAATCGTCTTGTACTGACACCCCTCAACAGAATGGTGTTGCTGAAAGGAAACATCTTCATCTTATGGAAACCGCTCGTTCATTCCTTTTATCTGCTGAAGTACCTAGTGTCTTTTGGGGAGAAGCAATTCTGACCGCCCAACATGTGATTAATAGGATCCCTACTTCTCACAATGATGAGATGTCTCCATTTGAAAGTCTTTTCGGTGAACGCCCAGATTATGGTGAATTACGGGTTTTTGGATGTACTTGCTTTGCTCTCCGTCATCATGTTGAACGAGACAAATTGACAAATAAGTCAGCCTTATGTGTTTTCTTAGGCTATGCAGTGGTCCCAAAGGATATGGCACGGGACAAAAAAGATATCGTTGTTTTGATCCTATAAGTCAGAATTTATATATATCAAGACATGTTACTTTTCTTGAACATATTTCCTTCTATTCGATTCCAGCTAAGTCCCATGATGTAACAAAGTCGGATCTTCAGAATATTGTTCCTTTTGCTAGCAACATTGATGTCCCAATGTCTGATGTTCCTGTTTCATCTGTTGATCCTAATATGCCTGCTCCAGATACTTCTGTTGCACATGATGTGCCAGTTCATGAACCTTACATGTCATCTGGCACCAATGTTGATTCTCCTCCACCTTCGAGAAAGTCTACTCGTGCATGCAAGTCTACTCAATTACCAGATTTTGCATACTCTTCATATTCTACTTCGTTTATTTTATTTATTGCGGGGCATTCATCATCTGTCTGAACCAGAATCATATAAAGAGGCTGTCTCTGACCCTCTATGGCAAAATGCTATGGCTGAAGAGCTCACGCTCTTCATCAGACTCACACCTGGGATTTGGTTCCTTTGCCACCAGGTAAACATAAGGTTGGTTGTCGTTGGTTGTATAAGATTAAGACAAAGTCTGTTGAATGTTACAAGGCCAGACTTGTGGCAAAAGGATATTCACAGACGTATGGTATGGATTATGAGGAGACCTTTACCCCTGTGGCAAAAATGACAACAATTTGTACTTTAATTGTTGTTGCGTCCGTTCGACAATGGAAGATCTGTCAAATGGATGTCAAAAATGCTTTTCTGAATGGTGATCTTCATGAGGATGTTTACATGACTCCACCCCTGGGAATAGCTCATCAGCCCGGTGAAGTCTGTCGGCTTCGAAAAGCTCTATATGGACTCAAACAGGCCCCTCGTGCCTGGTTTGAAAAATTCTCTACAATCATCACTTCCCTTGTCTTTCTCCCTAGCAATCATGATTCGACATTATTTGTTCGATGTACGAATGTTGGATGCATTCTCTTGTCTTTATATGTGGATGACATGATTATTACAGACGATGATTATGATGGCATTGAATCCTTGAAACGTGACTTGGTTGCTATGAAAGATTTGGGATTATTACGGTATTTTTTGGGGATTGAGGTAGCTCAATCTAAAAAATGATATCTTCTCTCCCAGACGAAATATATTTATGATCTATTTCAATGTGCAAGACTTTCTGATAACAGAATTGCAGACACTCCTCTTGAAACCAATGCACGTTACTCTCCCACTGATGGTGTTCCTCTGTCTGATCTGAGCCTATATCGTACCATTGTAGGCAGTTTGGTTTATCTTACAGTTACTCGCCCTGATATCGCTCATGCTGTTCATGTGGTTAGCCAGTTTGTTACCGCTCCTACTTTTGTTCACTAGGGAGCTGTTCTTCGTATTTTGAGATATCTTCGTGGCACTCAGTTTCAAAGTCTTTTATTCCCTTCTACGTCTTCTATGGAATTGCGTGCTTATAATGATGCTGATTAGGATAGTGATCCCAATGATCGTAAATCAACTACTTCTTTCTGTATTTTCCTTGGTGATTCCCCAATCTCATGGAAAAGCAAGAAACAAGACGTTGTCTCTAGGTCCTCCACTGAGGCTGAATATCGTAGTATGGCTATGATTACATGTGAAATTGTTTGGTTATGATGGCTTCTGGCAGATATGGGGGTTGTTGTTTCATCGCCTACCCCATTACATTGTGATAATCAAAGTGTTATGCAGATCGCCAAGTACTCTGTCTTTCATGAACGAACAAAACACATTGAGAAAGATTGTCATTTTACTCGCCATCATCTTCAGCTCAGGATCATATCACTTCCTTTTGTTCCATCAGCCTTGCAGTTTGCAGATATTTCTACCAAGGCTCAATCGGCATCTCAGTTTCGTTTTTTGTGTGACAAACTCTCAATGTTTATTTCTATTGCATTGTGAGTTTGAGGGGGGATGTTAGCATAATAAGTTGTTATGGGCCCTGTTATGGGCCTTAGTCCAGGCCCAGTTATCTTTCTATTTAATGTTGTTTTCTTCTTCATTTGTAAGCTAATCTTCATTTTGAGTAATAGAGAGCCTCCATCTTTTCTCTGTCGTGTTCATTTGTTAACACTGCCAACTGTAGAAGGCAAAAGAATTATAATAATATGCCATAAACATTTTATTATGTAATGAAACAGGAAGGATAATTTACCTCCTTTATTTCCAAAGGTGCCAGGAAAGGATCCCTAACACTTAGACCAGCCACAATGGTCAATATAGGGTGAAGACAATTTAAAATGGCACCCATTACAAGCATCTTTCCATGTTTGGGCTCCATTGGAAGCATTGCCAAGTAGCCACCTGCAACGACTCCAATTTAGAAAAATATTATAAAAATACAAAACTTAGAGGAGAAAAGGATCGGTGGTTCACGTGTTTAAAATAGGTTTGGGATAAAATAGACATTTTTTTTAATACGGGTTGTAACAATCTGGGTGCCTTGGGTTGACCCACAACTACTTTTGATCATTTTAAAACTATTTTGAAATAGTTAATTGAATAAGTATAATTACAAAATATTATAATTAAATTAATAATCTGCATCATAAATAAAAACAATTTAGGAAGTTGTATGCACTAAAAGGTTAAGTAGAGTTTGGTTTATTTTAAACATGTCTCGCATTTTCGAACCATTTGACCAATTCCCTATTTTGCCAAAAAAAAATGATTTGTCCCTTTGAGATAAAAAACAACCTAAACCGACCCATATACAAGTACAATGGTCAAATATGGCACCACTGATAAAATCCAGCATACCCAATATAGTCAGATTTTCGTTCTCATCCAAAGAACCAATTAGCTTGAGATATTCAATAGCATTTTGAACCTACAAACAAATGAATGAGATTCTTAACTTACAAAATTATGCAAGTAAACTTTGCATTAAATCTGAAATAAGATTGGGATAGAAAGTTAGCATTACCGCTAGTGATTCAGGTGCTTGCAAAGCCCTGGATAAGAATCCAGAAATACTACCAAGTTTCAAACTTTTGATTTACAGACAAAGCGATTGCAAAGGGGTCCTCAGTACTTTTGGCAACTGATAATCGGCAAAAGCATCATAGACACACCTGGGATACAAATGGTAACATTCTCCTGGTTGCACACGACCAGACCTTCCTCTCCTCTTAATATCCAACAAAAGAGAAGCAGTAAATCAATATACTTGTGTGGCAAAATGAAGGTACAGTGCAGCTGCAATAATCAGAAAAATTGTTCAAGAATTCCTTCAAGCGGTTCAAATCATGAGGATTTAAAATCATCATTATGAACAACATTCTTGTGTAAATACAGAATCCGAGAAGCACCCATTTTTCATCAATTAAGGGAATTCTGTCACAAATTTAAACATCATTAAACGTTAGATAAAAACTACAGAGGGGGTATTTCTGACTTTTTTACAGGAAAGATAAAGAGATTGTGCTTGAAGGAATTCTTGAACAATTTTCGTTGTAAATTGTGCTTGAAGGAAGTATTTTCCAAATCTGACCAGTTCTGAACCGTCCTAAATATTTGACCCGCTAAGCTAATAACTGCAAAAATCAAAATGCTATTATGAGATCTTCCAAATGAGGTTTTGGTTTGGTCAGTTTTAGGTCAACATCTGAGATGTTTGTAGATCTCCAGTTCCCCTCGCAAAGCTAAAAACCAAAATTATTTCAACCCATGTATCTGTATTAACTGAGGAACACCTCTAGAAACAAAGTCCTAGTAAGACATATCAAAATTAATCAAGTGAATGCGTAAATGGAATTAAGAAACCGACAACTGATATTCAGCAAATAACAATCCAGTCCAAAAAACAAAAACAAAAAAGTGTAAAAGAGTGACATGGCTCATCCTGCATGTACCCCCAACCCTGTAATCTAGAATTTATTAAAACAATGTTTTCAATTGAATATCTTCAATGTAAACTATCACAATCTATCCCAATCTTCAAGTACATAAGATTTTTCGTTTGTAAGACCGGGTACTCCATTTCTGCAATAAATACATTCCAAGTCAAAATCTGGGAATCAAATCATCAGAGTTTACACCTTCACAAAAACTGAATGATACTAATTTACTAATTACTTCCCCCAATTTCTTAATTACATAAACATTTCACAGAAGCATACTCTAGTTAAGAAATTAAAACCCTAAAACCTCCAAAACTTTTGTTAAACAAATTAACGGAAAAAAAACTATAAATCCTTAAATTGAAATTAGACCCTGAACCTCAAAACTCCAAAAAACATACCCGGGCATTTGGAGTCTGAATCCGGGTTTGACCAGATGCAACACGACTCCATGTGCTTCCTTCCCTACAAGCTTCAACACCTGCAAATAAAAGGGCTTTTGTGGCTGTGGAAAATGAGAAAGCAGGAGAACAAAGATTTTGAATGAAGACGGAGACGTTCCAATTGAATGCGAAAGTCCATTGGTAACTGATCGGATGGCCGGAGGAGGGGTAAGGGCGCAACTGTCGGGGTCTCTTCGGCAGCGACGACCTCTTAAAAATAGGAAAATCCGGCGTCTTAAAAATGCTCTCCGGCAGCGACGGCGTCTTAAAAATGGCGTGAAAAGTCACTTTTATCCTTCTAATACCTTTTATAAAGGAGTATAGATATAGATATGTTTTTGATACCGGATATTTATTACTGGTTGCCTATTGAATTCATGTTTTCTGAGTCGGGGGCTCTCTGTGTGGAGCCTCTACCTTTTGAGATAGAGGTAATATTTTCTCTCATCTCATCCTCTTCATACTCTACTCAATTGAGTGAGATTTATTGGGTATGTTTGTTTAGTTATTATAGCGATCAACCTAATGAGCTTAATTTTTTACAAAATAATTGGCAATGGTGATGCATGATAGTCAAATATAGTGATGACATATTATGATCAAATTATGTTGTTGATGGTTAATCAGGGTATTTGATTATCAATGATGGTTGGTTATAGTAATTGATGGTTCAGTGAATATAAGTTAAATATTGGTTAATCATAGTCATTAATGGTCAAACATGAAAACATATATGTTCTCTTATAACTTTTTTTTGAACCGCATCAAACATATAAAAAAATGCGAACCCGACTAAATAAGTTGAGAAACGTCAAATTACATCAAAAGGAGAGGGTTTTTAATCCACTCCTCCCAACAAATATTAACTTTTCTATTACTATTAACAAACCGTAAAAACAAATAATTGACAATTAAATAAAAAATGTCTTCGTTTTTTGTAGAATTAGGCCCGAAGATGGGCTTGTTCTGAAAACTCTATAACACTCACCAAGATGAGCTTGTTCTTTTTGGATAAGAGGAGGGAACCAACATAATTCATAATCAATTTTGGATGAGTAAAAAGAGGACCATCAATCTCAAACCATTTAAAAACAAATTTCCAAGTTTTACACCATACTCTTAACGTGACATAATAAGAGTCATTACACCATAGGGGAGGGATAAATAGAAAACCACAAATTTAGACGAAAACCGAGAAAACCACTAAAAGCCAATCAAATAATTTATAGATTTTTTATTTTTTTAATTTATTTCTAATTATATTAATATAATATTACCTAATTTATCAAAAAATCATTTTACGTATTGTGTTTTACGTATACCTAACCCAATTTTTTTGTTTTTTGTTTACGTATACGTAACACTAATACTCTTATAATAAATAAAAGTAAAATAAAATAAAAAATAAATATTATTATATGATTGGTTAAAATTTATTTTTTTAGTGGTTTTCTCGGTTTTCGCCTAAGTATGTGGTTTTCTCTGAAAGCCTCCCTTTACACCATAACCCCTTAAATATATGTTATTTTGTAAGTATATTTTAAATCCAGTTAAACTAAAAAAAAGTTTTTTAATTTATAATTATATTTTTCAATCAAAAAGTAATAACTAATTTATATAAGTAGTTTTAATTTTGTCAAAAGATTTTCGTCTCCCTCGCCCCTCCCAATATTTCGACTCCCCCACACCCCAAATTAATCTGCCCACTCACTTCTTCCCACCAGTTTATTGTTACATGTCAAATAATAAGTAGAGGGGTCTTTTGTAATTGTAATACAGTGTGAGGTTGTAATTGTAAATTGGTGTTCGTTTAAGTATACGAACCAGTTAATAGAATGGGTATCGATGAATTTGAGATACTTCTTCTTCTCTTTGAGTCTTCTTCTTCTCTTGTAATCGATCATTCTATTTTGTACCGTAACAATGGTATCAGAGCCATCCTTTCTCTTGGCCTGAGGGTTAGATAACAATCGGATTTCAGTGATGGAAGCAATTAGGGCAACAACAACAGGGAATCAACAGTCAGCAGGCGATCTGCGTTCTTGAAGCAATTCATAACCTGATTCAAGTAGCGATCAATTAGTAGTGGCAATCAACAGATTCAAGGCATCAATTCTTAGAGGAATTGATTACAACAACAATATCTACATCATCGTTCTTTAAGCAATCTGCAATTGGATTATTCTCTGGAGCAATTGGGAAGAACCAGACAACAACAACAAGAAATAGGCTAACATGGAAGATGCTTTGGAAAAGATTATGTCTCTATGGCAAGGAGGTACGGTTAACAAGTATTGTGATGAATTCCAATTTCTCTTTGATCAGGTAAAAAATTCTGAAGAAATTAGTGAGTATTATGCTATATACCTCTTTATGGATGGTCTTGAACCAGAAATTAGAGATGTTTTTATAACATGGCATCAATATAGTCTTCACAAATTGAAAGATGCCATGTCCTTAGCCTTGAAGTTGGATGTAAATAAGTTGAAGGATTCGTTTTCTCCTTATGATCCAAATTCTTCTCTATATGAGTCCCACAAGGTGTTTGATAAAATGCCTAATAGTTTTGAAAATGTGATTCAAGAACCATTTGATGAATTTGAAAATAGGGGTGAGATTCAAGAAACCATTGATGCTTCTTCTGATACTAATCTGAACTGTTGGGTTGTTACACACAAGAATGATCAACATGAAATTGGTGTTTTAGATCAGGATATGAATGCCAAACTAAAAATGGATGATTATGATATAATAAAAAAAATATCAGTCCCCATACATGTCCCTGATGTAATAGTTACGAATCAAGAAAAAAAAGGGCTGGAAAATACAATTTATGGAAAGGTGCAATTCAGTCTCGGGTTAGATAAGTTCAGTTCCAGGTTAGATAATCAGGTTAAATCTGATGAAAATGTTGGAATCTTCGGTTTAGCAAAACTCTTAGGTCCATGGAAATGGAAGAAACAGTTAATTTGGACAGATACCGGCTGGGTTTATTATCTGAAATGTAAAGGTGGTGAGTTTATGGAGTTCAAATTTGTTGTAGAACTAGTAGACAAAAACAGGGTTTGGGATGTTGGATTAACTGTTGTTGAAGTTAAACCAACTTGGGTGTGCAACTGTAAAAAGGAAATTATAAAGAAATGGTTAGTTAAGTGGAAATGGAGGGATAAGTTGCTAGAACTAGAGCTTGTAGCATGCCTGATCTCATATGCACTATGTCAGTTCACTCACTCTGCTGCAGATAGTCTGAAACTTAAACGGATTATGTTAAGAACAAACAAAAAAGACAGAGAAAGGATTCACAAAGATGGGTCAGAGACGAGGAACAAGGAAAAGGAGTAGATATGCAATTCGATCATAGAAACAAAGGCGGTTTCCGGGATCATATTCAACACTTCCAAAGAATTAGAAGACCTTGAAGTTTTAGCTTATTTCAAAGAATTTCAAATTCCAAGTGTCCCAATGAGTCCCTCTCATACATATTTTTCAGCCTCATCTAGCAATTTTCCTGATATGAAACTGAAAAAACATGGAGGATAAAAAAATGATTACATTTAGATGTTTGAATAGCACCGGTGAAGGAAAAGATGGTCTCTCAACCTTTAGTTTGAAGTTCAAAGATGCTGCCATTGTTGAAGAGTTTCGTGTAGTTGTCATACAGCTGTCAGTAAGTTTTTTGGTGAGGAGGTGGATGCAAGTTATAGTGACAAACGATAGGATGTTATCACACATTTTGTTGCCTATTGCTATGAGGAATCAAACAGTGAGGTTGCACATGAAAGTCAACAACTTGGTGTTTAATGGGTTTTGGATTAAGCTATTAAACACGAGTGCATTCCCAAAGAAAATCAATATAATACTTCTGTATTGTTTTGTTGGAGTTTCATAAGACTGGGTAATGGAGTTGATGAAATGGGCTAAGTCATCAAAACTAAAGGTGGGGACTAGTAAGTGGCAAACAGGCAAAGGAACAAGTGTGCAGGTTGATTCAGATTGGAGTTTAAAGTGGTGCTAGACTGCTGTTGATGTTTTTTGAAGATATTTTTTTTTCGTTATTTTGATTCTTGGGGTCAAGAATCTTTTATGGGGGGGAGTATTGTTACATGTCAAATAATAAGTAGAGGGGGTCTTTTGTAATTGTAATACAGTGTGAGGTTGTAATTGTAAATTGGTGTTCGTTTAAGTATACGAACCAGTTAATAGAATGGGTATTGATGAATTTGAGATACTTCTTCTTCTCTTTGAGTCTTCTTCTTTTCTTGTAATCGATCATTCTATTTTGTACTGTAACATTTATTCCCCAACTCAAATTCATGGGTTTACACTTTACCGGTAGCGATGTGGTGAAGCGGAAGAGAAGAAGGCCACAAACACGACTGGTGACTCTAAGTGATACGATCCAACCCACGTCCCAATTGATAAGTCATCGTACATGTCACAATGCAGCAGGTACAAGAGCCCATGCAGCAGCTTTACATTTCTAGTCAAAACCCACGTCTCCATAACCTAATAACATTCACTATCCCTTTCTTTTGAGTAGATTTAGAATAATTTGTTGTTAAGTTAACCATGTTCACGTACTGTTTTCTTTCTGTGATTTATGTTTATCAAAAGGCTTGGAGTTTATGAATGAAAAGAATAGAAAATTGGAACAAATTTATTTGTTTGGAAGTGTTTGTCTACTACCTATCTATCGGGGGATTGACCATCTCAAATCGGTCTCTATCACTATGAGCGGCGATGGCGGCAACACAATTTGGTACATGTTCGTCTCCGGCACCGAATTCAGGTGGAGACGGTTCTGCAAATAAACAGCCTATTGCTTCAGGTATGATGGCTCGAATTTTTGAATTTGGTTAAATGATTTAAATTGCATTGCTATATGATGACTTAGGGGCGGCTCTTATTTGATTCAAGAAAAGCCCGCCCCCAATTTTTTTCATTAGGGTTTTGGTTTATTATTCTTGTACGTAGTGATACAGTGTGTTTGATTGTTTACAATAAAAAAAACATGGAGCCAAAGCCGTTTCTGGGGAAGAATACTTCTAAATTGAAAGCTTCAATGGCGTATGAAGCTGTGAAAGGAGGAGGATGAACCGCCAAGTGTGGTACAGACCAAATGGGGGTGGTAAAAAGCTTCAAGGTTCATTATTTTTCTTGTAACCTTACTCGTATATCATTTCTGATACTTCTGATTTATAAAATGTAAAAGGGTCAGTAGTGTTTTTTTAAAGAAAATGTCTAATAGTTACTGTTAAAATAATATAATAGATGTAATTATACTTGAGACATTAACGATTAATAAGATTACAACTTTTTGGAAAAAAAAAAAAGGGGTCCGTTTCAATCCGTACCAAAAAGTTATTTGTTTTGAACCATTATCCATCCGGCCCATTTTGCTAGGTCTAGTTCAATTTTACAAAACTATTTTGGTGTTTTGCATGAAGAAATCAGTAATTCATTGATTCTAGGTGTTGCTGATGAGCATGTAGGGATTGTTATCAGCTGTAGTGGTAGAAATATTACTGAAATTAGTCAAGTAAGCAAACTAATTCTCCAGTGATATTTTTGTCATTGCAGATTACCCTAGTATTTTGGTTTTCATTTTCTTCAGAATGCAAACAAGCAGCCGAGTTAATAGAAACTGTTAACTGGGAAATAAAATATCATCAGGTACATTATGTGGCGAACGTAACGTATCGAGTTATCCGATTTAACCTCATTGCCAAAGTAGTTTCACATGCATATTCTATATTTTAAACAGCAAAACACGGCAAATGTGCTAAATAATTCATCAGCACAATGGAAGGAGCTCTGGTGAGAAGAACATATCAATTGAAGCTGCTTGTGTCCAAATTGAAAACTATCTTGAACGATAAAAAGCAGAAGCTGCAGAGAGGTATCATTTTCATCACTTTATGATTTATAAAATTATTTTTTCTACTTTAAACTTTAATCACATTTATTTATTCTAGAAGAGTAAATTACACAAATTGTCCTTTAGTTATATATGAAATTGCACTCTATGTCCTTTGACTTCAATAATTACATAAATTGTCTTTTTTTGGAAGTTTTGCACACATTTCGTCATTTCCACTAGCTGGTGTTAACTTTTTCTGTTAAATATTGACATGTGCACTGGACATGAGGGTATAATGGTCTTTTTACCTACAAAAGGACTATTTATGTAATTTCTCACTTCATCTTCTTCATAAAACCCTAACCCTTACTTTTTCTGTTAAATATTAACATGTGCTTTGAAAGTGAATGTTGGTTTTGATAGTTTATAGTTACTTGTCCACTCAAGTGAATTTGTTTTTTTTTTTTGAAGTCATGTGGTTCATAACATGAGAACAATTTTGCCTTTTTTTTGAAGTCTTTATCTATTTAAATTGATTCTTGAACCGGAAGTGATTGTTTTAAATCGTGTGTTTGTTGAGCTTAGTACTATTATGTTTTTAGAAATTATTTATTTGATATTGAACCTCAACCTTTGAACAATAGTAGGGTTTCCTGAGCTTGGCATTCGTTTGATGAATGTTGAACTTGTAACAATTGTTGATTTTTTTAAAGGGTATATGTTAGAATTGAATCTTGAGCTAGCAATTTTGGTTTTCAAAAGTGGAGTATTGTTGGCATACTCCTACAGGAAGGAAGTAAAAGGGAGCTTGGCTAACTTCTCAAAGGTTACATATGCTCATGAAAAATACACAGAATGGTAGAGGTGTACAAATCGGGTTTTCAAGCTAAACCGGTTCGGGTTTAAAACCGGGTCGGGTTGGGCCTAACCCGCTTTGACCGGGTCGACGTACAAACCGGTTCGGGTCACGAACCGGGTTCCAGGATCATCGAACCCAACCCTACCAAACCGGATCGGACCGGGTTGAGACCGGGTTGGCTACTAAACCGGTTCGGGTCCAAAACCGGTTTACCCGGATTTTTAAAAAAAAAACGTTAATTTTTTAAAAAATTAACCGTTAAAGATATTAACTTAACTTAAAAATTACAAAACATACAAGATAAAGTTTAGAAATTACAAAACAAATAATTAAAAGTTTACAAATTAAAAATACATTAAATATAAAAGTCTTCTTCGTGGATATATTGAAAATCCGGGTAGTCGGTACTAGTCGGATGTAGTCGGTACTAGTCGGATCCCGAACTCCCTCGTAGGAGGTCTTCGCCGATTGCTTCAATCAATCCTCCTTCCACCTCGTCCTCGTATATCTCTCCCTCGACTTCGAGTTCGCCTTCAAGGGAAGATATATGTTGTATTCTTTCCGCCGCGTCCAAGTAATCTTTTAAGCAAATGCACGTTTCCACCGATGGCGGAGTTAGTCTTGTTCTTCGTAAAGAAACAACCCTGCCACTAACAGAAAAAGCAGATTCCGAAGCTACCGTAGAAGCTTGGACGGTTAGTAGATCACGGGCCATAGCGGATAGGACGGGAAATTGGTTTTCCTTCCCTTTCCACCAAGCCAAGATATCAAATGTCTCAAAATCATGAGCATTCATACCGGTTAAAAAATCCGAACCGATATATCTACCTAATTCGCTACTTGGGGTATTACCCCGTTGACGTTTACTATTTTCATTAAGTATAGTATTAAATAAGTTTAACATTGAACTCCGACTAGTATTTGCACTTGATGGAGCGTTTCTAAATTGCTCATGAACGGTAGATGTTGTACCATATTTTTCAACATAAATAGTAAATAAAGTAGACAAATTTTGTGTAAAAATAGTTTTTGCTCTATCCGTTAAAAATACGTCTTCTTCGTATAAATCCAAACCGTAAATTATTTTTTCAATTAAAGTTTCAACACCCGAAACATTTAAGCACGGGTTTAAGGCGGCGGCGCAAGTAATAATCGGAGGCATTTCTTTAAAATATTTTTTAAATTTCTCTTTCATTGGCGGTATCATTTCTTTAAATATGCCGCCTCGCATGGAATATTCGTTTAATTTTTCGACCATTAAAAAAAGTTGATTTAAAACCAAAGGACTTGTGGGATAGTAAACTCCCGATAAATAGGTTGTAGCGGTTTTAAAAATATGGAGCATATCGGCTACACCTTCAATGATACCCCAACCCGATGTCGGAAATTTTGTTACTTTATTTTGCCTTGCTAGTTGGGCATGAAACATTTGCAAACTTCGTTTTTGTTGAATGGCTTTTTCGAACATGTTACACGTTGAGTTCCAACGTGTTGAAACGTCCCAATTTGGACCTAAACATTCGGTTTGCCCGTCTTTACAAAATTTTATATATCGATGATATCTTCTTTGACTTGTATGAAAAATGTCACGCAACATTTGTTTAAATTGATTTCTAACATCGTCAATGTGTTTAAGACCATCTTGCACAACTAAATTAATAATATGTGCAACACATCGGCTATGGAAAAAAATACCATTACAAATCGGGTTATATTTTAAAATAAGTTGGTTTACCGCGACGGTATTATTCGAGGCGTTATCAAACGATATTGAAAAAACTTTAGTTTCTATTTTAAAAGTTCTTATAACTTTGTCTAAAATATAAAATAAATTGTCACCGGTGTGGGGGTATGCAAAAATATCGAACGCAATAGTACGTTTCATCATTTGCCAACTTTCCGGATTTATCCAATGAGCGGTAACACAAATGTAAGAATCCGGCAAATTGTGGGGAGCCGACCAAACATCACAAGTTAAACTAATACCGGTTTTTAAATTTTCAAATTCATTTATTATTTCTACTTTAGCTTTTTTCCACATATTTATACAATCTCGTCTAAGAGTAGCACGACTTACATGAGTGTAGCGAGGTTGGAGCGTTTGTTGAATAAGCCGGGTCAAACGCTCGTTGTCAAAGTGTTTGAAAGGTAGACTCTCTTGAATCACAAAATGCGCCATCCTCTCCCGAACCAAGTCAACATTATACGCAAAAATATTACCTTCGTTTGTCATACTTGTTTGACCTTGTGAAGCTTGAGACTTTTTAACCGAACAATAATTTTTTTCAATGTGATTCTTCAAAGTTGTGTTTGCGTCTTTTCCAAAAAAATGCCCGCACAACTTGCATCGAGCCTTATGACCACCATTCGACATTTCGCATAAATCGAAATGTTGCCAAACATTGGGATTCCTTGTTGTAGGAATACCCCGCACAACCGTGGGAGCACTAACACTTTGAGAAGCACCAAGAATATTAGATTGTTGAGATTCGTTTGCCATTTTGAGAGTTTCGACTTTCGAGCGTGAGCGTTTTTGAGAAATAAGAGCGTTTTTTTAGAAATGAGAGCGTTTTGGAATTGTGTGGTTGAACCAATACAACCCACACCTATTTATACAAGTTATATGGGCTCCAAAATACAAAAAAAAAACAAAAAAAACGGTCAAATAGCCGTTGGAACGGCTATAAAGACGTTAAAATCGAAATTTCCAACGGTCCGAACCGGTTCGGAACCGGTTTGAGAACCGGGTCGGGCCCGAAACCGGTTTGAGGGTGAAACCGGACCGGGTCGGGTTAAGAACCGGTATCCAAAAAAAATTTAAAAACTGGTAAAACACCTACGGTTTGGATCGGGTTTCGGATCGGGTTGGGTGAAACCGGTTTGGTTGTGAACCCGGTTCGGGTCGGGTTCCGGGGACCCGGTTTGAAACCGGTTTTTTTGCCCACCTCTACAGAATGGTATGTTTTTTTAGTGTTAACTGCTATAAGTCACAAAAATATATTAATTTGATGAATATTTGTGGTGGGATTATTCATTCATAATCTGTTATGGTTCTATTATTAGAAGGGCCTAAGTGTAATAAATGAAACTTGTAATAGTTAGTCATAATTGTCATTGTTTAGAAGTTGAGGGTTCAAAGTGTAATATGCTAACTAGATTCTGTTAGCATCTTAATCTTGTATTAATCTGTTGAAGTCGTTAATGAGAGTAGCAAATTGTTGGAATACTTCCTCTCTGTCTCAATTCTATCTTTTTGCTATTAAGGGTATCAGAGCCACCGATTCTCGAAGCTCATGCAACCTTATTCTACCAGTGATTGATTCGATTCTGATTTGGTGATTTGATTCCGGTGATATCAAATTGGGCGTTTGATTTGAAGATATGGCGACAACAATTAAAGAAGTGGAGAAACTTTTGAAGGAACATGAGAAGAATATGGCTCGTATGGAGGTCGATTCACAAGCGGCCATGGCGGAAATGCAGTCCAGTATTGACAAAAATATGGAGAAATTGCTTGAAAAAGTGATTGCAGATCAGGCGAAATTGTTCGAGAAATTTCAATCCACAGGAAATCCTAAACGGCCGGTTGAGGTTGATAATGTTGCGAGTAACAGTGATTATCGGTGTACTCGACTTGGAAGGATTGATTTTCCCAAATTTAATGGTGAGGATGTGGAAGGATGGGTGTACAAATGCAACCATTTCTTTACAATGGATCGAACTCCTGATGATATGAAACTGAGAGTAGCTGTACTCAATTTGGATGGTCTTGAACTTCAATGGCATCAAGCCTATATGCAGGCAAGAGACTGTTCAATTGATGAATTGCCTTAGGCTGATTACATGAGGTCCATAGTGGCAAGGTTTACAACTAGGGCAATGGAAGATGCTATGGAGGATTTGAAAATGTTGTATCAGACTGGTTCTTTGAAGGAGTATAATGATGAATTTGATAGGTTGATGAATAAGGTCCGAATTCCAGAATCTTATGCAGTAAGCTTGTATGTTGGTGGCCTTAAACCTGAAATTAGATGCATGATGAAGCTGTTCAAACCTACTTCCTTGAGAGAAGCCTATGGCCTGTCCAAACAGCAGAGTGTGGTACATTCTACTTGGTTTCCTACTCCTTCTACAAGTAAGAAATTCTTTTCTCCATCTTTGGAACCTTTTAAACGTGAAGATTTAAGTAAGATCACTGCCCCTGTTAATGCTGCTAAGTTGCCATTGTTGCCTACTCCTCCTAGTTCAACAAAAACAACTAAGAGATTAACACCTAAAGAAGTAGAAATTAAACGTTCAAAAGGTGAATGTTTCTGGTGTACTGAAAGATTTACCCCTGGTCACAAATGTAAAAATAGGCAGTTATTTGTGATTGAGTTAGCTGATGATGAGGAGGATGTTTTGCCCATACACCAACCTTTAATAGAAGAAATTGTGCAGGAAGAACCTCATATTTCTATCCATGCTTTAACGGGAATTCATTCTTATTCCACTATGCAAATTACTGGGTCAATGGGTACAATAACCTTACATATTTTAATAGACTCAGGCTCTACTCATAATTTCTTAGATGACAAATTAGCAACCAAGTTAAACTGCCCTATGACTGCTGTTAAACCTATGAAGGTCACTGTTGCTAATGGTAATCAATTGAGTTGTGGTCAAATGTCAACTGACTTTAAATGGATGATGCAAGGTGTCTGGTTTAAAGCTGATGTGTTGGCAATTCCTTTAGAAAATTATGACATGGTACTTGGGGTGCAATGGCTTTCACCTTTGGGGGATATTGTGTGGAATTTTGCTAACTTGACCATGCAATTCCAAGTTGATGGTATTCCATATACCTTAAAAGGCATGGCAACCAACAAAATCAGTCTATGTTCTCTTGAGAAAATGCCTACCCATGCCTTACCTTCTCAATTGTTTGGTCTCAATCTTAACAATTCTCAGGCAGATGTAGTTCAAGGATCCAAAATTAGTCACTTAATGGAGGATTCTGCTTTGACTACTATCTTACAAGATTTCACGGATGTGTTTGTTGTGCCTAAATCCTTGCCTCCATCTAGGTCATGTGACCATCAAATATTGTTGAAAGAGGGAACTAAGCCTATCAATTTGAAACCCTACAGATACCAAGCTGTCCAGAAGAATATCATAGAACAGATGACACAAAAATTACTTGATTCTGGTGTTGTTAAGCCTAGTAAAAGTGCTTTTGCTTCTCCAGTTGTTCTAGTGAAAAAGAAGGATTCTACTTGGAGAATGTGTGTTGACTACCGTCAATTGAATGAAGCTACCATTAAGAACAGGTTTCCCATACCTTTAATTGATGAATTATTAGAGGAATTGGGGGGAGCCACTATTTTCTCTAAGCTTGATCTACGTTCTGGTTATCACCAAATCAAAATGTGCACTTAAGATATAGAGAAGACAGCTTTTAGAACACATCAAGGGCTATTTGAATTCCTGGTTATGCCCTTTGGGCTTACAAATGCCCCAGCTACCTTTCAATCATTAATGAATGATACCTTCAAGGAATTATTAAGGAAATGTGTTCTAGTTTTTTTTGATGATATATTGGTGTACAGCAAAACAATACAGCAGCATCTCATTCATTTACAAGAGGTTTTGAGTATTCTTAGACACCATCAGCTATTTGCCAAACAATCCAAATGTGTTTTTGGAGGACAATCAGTGGAATACTTAGGCCATGTTATCACTAAAGAAGGTGTTTCAACTGATCCATCAAAAATTGAAGCTATCAAACAATGGCCTACTCCTCTTAATGTCAAACAACTTAGAGGGTTTTTGGGAATTTGTGGATATTACAGGAGATTTATTTGTTCTTTTGAAGTAATTGCCAAGCCTCTAACCGAACTTCTTAAGAAGGATGGGTTTAAGTGGTCATCAACTGCTCAAGTAGCCTTTGACCAACTCAAGAATGCCTTGACTTCTGCCCAGTTTTATCCTTACCTGATCTCAGTAAGCCTTTTGTAGTTGAAACTGATGCTTGCAATAAAGGAATTGGAGCTGTTTTGATGCAAGATAAGCACCCTTTGGCTTTTATTAGTAGGGCACTATCTCCTAAACAACAGGCTCTTTCAGTCTATGAAAAAGAATTGTTGGCTATTATTCTGGCAACCAAACACTGGCACTATTATCTCATTGCTAGTCATTTCACCATCAAGACAGATCAGAAAAGTTTGAAGCATTTGATTGATCAAAAAATCACTACCCCTCTGCAACATACTTGGTTGGTGAAGCTTATGGGTTATGACTTTGATATAGTTTACAAGCAGGGCTGTGAAAATGTTGCTGCTGATGCACTGTCCAGACTGCAGGGTTCTTCTCTTATTGCCATGACCCTAATGACCTTTCAACCCTTATTTCTTGATCGAATCAAGCTGTCTTGGTCCACTGATGTGGATATCCAACACCTGATTCAAGGGTTACTGCAGGGTCCTAGTTCTTCTCAGTTTACTTGGGATGGTACTCTCCTTAAAAGAAAAAGTAAATTGGTAGTGGGTAATACTGCAGCTTTAAGGACCGATATTATTAAAGCCTGTCATGACTTAGCTATGGGGGCTCATTCTGGCATGCATGCCACTTCTCAAAGACTGAAAAGTATGTTTTATTGGAAAGGGCAGTCCAAAGATGTAAAACAATTCATAAGGTTCTGTCTAATCTGCCAGCAAGTTAAGACAGAAACTGTTTCTTATCATGGCCTCCTACAACCTCTCCCTATACCTACTTATGTTTTTGCGGATATTAGCATGGACTTTATCACAGGTTTACCAAAATCCAGAGGGAAGGAAGTTATTTTTGTGGTGGTTGACAGACTTACCAAATATGCTCATTTTATGGCTTTGGCTCATCCTTTTTCTGCGAGTCAAGTTGCTCAGGTTTTTAGTGATAATGTGTATAAGCTTCATGGCTGGCCATCTACAATTGTTTCTGATCGTGACACTATCTTTTTAAGTGCTTTCTGGACTGAGTTCACTCGTGTTCAAGGCATTAATGTCACCATGTCTACTGCCTACCACCCCCAGACGGATGGGCAGACTGAAGTTGTAAATCGTTGCGTGGAAGGTTATCTCAGAAGTATGGTATTTGAGAGGCCAAATATGTGGGAAAAATGGCTATCTTTAGCTGAGTTTTGGTATAATACAAACTTCCACACAACCATTGAGACTACGCCTTTTAAAGCTTTATATGGCTATGCACCACCATTACATGTTCCCTACATTCCAAGAGATTTTAATGTGACAGATGTTGATGAAGGTCTTTGTGCCAGGGAAGAAACTATCAAACTGTTGAAGTTTTCTTTACAAAAGTCCAGGAACAGGATGCAACAGTTTGCAAATGCTCATAGAACAGAAAGGACTTTTGAGCCGGGAGTTTGGGTCTATTTAAAACTCCAACCTTATGTTCAGTCTTCTTTGAGATCAAAAGGTTATTCTAAGTTGTCCCCAAAATTTTATGGGCCTTACTTGATTGTGGGAAAGGTAGGTGATCTTGCTTATAGGTTGGATCTCCCTCCTAAGGCACAAGTTCACCCTGTTTTTCATGTGTCTCTATTGAAGAGAGCAAGTGGACCTTCTCTCAATCCTACTATGATTCCTACTGCACCTCGTTTTCAAATGACTCCCATTAAAGTTTTAGACTCTAGAGTTGTGCGAAGAAGGAACCGGGCTGCAGGTCAGATTTTGGTTCAGTGGCATAATTTACCTATTGGGGAAGCGACCTGGGAATATAGAGATGAATTTCAGTTGAGGTTTCCAGACTTTGAACTTTGAATTTTCCTTGGGTCAAGGATTTTTTTGAAGGAGGAAGCATTGTTATGGTTCTATTATTAGAAGGGCCTAAGTGTAATAAATGAAACTTGTAATAGTTAGTCATAATTGTCATTGTTTAGAAGTTGAGGGTTCAAAGTGTAATATGCTAACTAGATTCTGTTAGCATCTTAATCTTGTATTAATCTGTTGAAGTCGTTAATGAGAGTAGCAAATTGTTGGAATACTTCCTCTCTGTCTCAATTCTATCTTTTTGCTGTTATAATCTGTGACAGTGCTAGGTCTTATTAGATATCTTCTATTTCTATTGACCGGGATGATTTTTATGGGGTTAGTTTCTATTTAGGGTTCCGTTTGCAATTTACTTTGATTTTGGGTTAATTTTTATGTGTTTGTTTGATCTAAGATTCCCAATTTTAAAATTATTTAAGGGTCCCATTTTCATTCTGCTTCATTTTTTATCGTTAGGAAGCCCCATTTTTGTAAGGCCCTTTCTCGGGAGACCTTACTCGTTGGATTTATTCATAAACATAGCCGTCAAATGCCGAACTTAAATTAAAACGTCAAAGTAGCGGAAGCATACATCCTTCGATTACATAACTTAGCAGCGTAAGTCTTAACATTTAAACATAAACATTGTCTTAACATAAACTCAAATAAATGGGATGTCAGTTGTGCCGAGTAGCCACCTTTTTCTTTCTACCTGAAGTGCATACTAAAAGTCAGCTAACGCTGGTGAGTTCTAGTTTAAAAGCAATCAGATATTAACATTATTTTATAAGAATAAATATATATATATATATATGTATATACTTATTTGTACATTCCTTACTTTACTACTCTCATATAACATTCATAGTTGGTACGTATATAAATACATACATGTTTATTTCTTGGTACACATTCATTGGTCATACACATATGGGTAATCAACCCGTCATTTGCATACGTAAGTCACAAAGACAAACGTTCTCGAACTACCGTCGTAGCCCATTTACTTAACCGTCTGGCACTAGAAACCTTCCGTCATATCTTAAACCGTCCGGCAAACCTTCGGCCGTCCGTCTTTACCGTCCTACCGTCATAGTCCGTCATATTCACCCGTCTACCCTAAGGCATCCGTTTCTCACGCGAACTATTCTTTATGCAACCGTCCTACTTATTATTGCAACCGTCCGACACAAATGTGGCCGTCCGTCATTGCCTTACAAACGTCCTAGCTGATGAAGGTACGAGTATGTTCCGGCTGCAAAATAGTCACGTGGTCGTCCGCTTACCGAAGTAGCCGTTATCATCGAAGCGTCCATAACGTTTACTTATACTTGGCAAGCAATATATACATGGATATAAAGCAAGATTTCATTCTTATACGATATGTTATTCTTTTCATACTTGGCAAACAATATATACATAAATATAAAGCAAAATTTAATCCTAACACATTGTGTTATTCTTTTCATACTTGGCAAACAATATATACATAGATATAAAGCAAGATTTCATCCTTACACATTGTGTCATTCTTTTCATACTTGGCAAGCAATATATATATATATAGATGTAAAGCAAGATTTCATTCTTACATATTGTGTGATTCTTTTCATACTTGGCAAACAATATATATATAGATATAAAGCAAGATTTCATTCTTATATGTTATGTCAAGCTTTTATTTCTTTATTTAAAAACATACTTGTTATACTTATATTCAACATGTATTGTCATATAGCACATAACATAACATATATTCTAATCATGTATACACTTCAGCTCCAAAACATTTAAAATCATTTGCACGTAACACATAGGGGCACATAGAACCCACCTGTATACTGGTATTCAACCTGAAAGTGATGTTTCAACTATTGCTAAAACGTATACTGATCTGCACATAAGTCAAAGTACAAATCCTATTAATTCATGCAAGAGTCGGCTAAAGCATAGGAGTGTCGGTCGGGAGTGTCGGCAGGCACACATAAGAGCCAGCTAGGAGAGTCGCTAACCACACTCATAAGGGTCGCCTGAACTTGCGTTTAGTACTTCGTGTTTGAGAAAGGAGCCGATTCTCAGCGTGTTCATCAGAGGGTCGGCTCTTAGGAGCCGATTCTCTGAGTGTCGATTCTCTCTTGTGGCCGATTCTCATCGTCTTCTTCCTCGTCGAGTCACGGCACTCGCAGGTGGCTGACACTCTGAGAGTCGGCTTAAGAACATCAAGCGTTTCCGGGTCGGATTTTGATCAAAAACCTTAACTTTTTACGTTCAAATCGTTTATCTAGCTTTCATGAAGCTAGATCTGAGCTTGGATTCACTTTTCATACGTAAAAATCCAATCTTTTTGTATAAAAACCCCATAAACCCTAAAACCCCATTTTTTATGAAAAACTCAGATCTGAGGTTGATTCTTACCTCAAAACTCGTGGTTTTTCGTGTATAATCGATCAAGGATGATGGAGAAACAAGATGAAAGCAGGATCCAAGCTTGATAGTGCATTCTTGAGCTTTCTCTCTAGGGTTTTCAAGTTTGAAGAAGGTGGAATGAAGAAGATGGAGCTGATCTTGCCTTTATATACACGGGCTATATCGGCCCATTGAAGTCGGGCCCAAGCCCGCTCCCCTTTCTTTCATTTTTCCTTTAATTAATTCCCGACCTAGCTTCCATTATATCTGTTTATTATTTCGGGATGTTACAATTTTGCTAATTCATTACTTTGATTTGGAGATGAATATGATGTGTTTTTTAATTGTAAATACTTGAATGATGATGGTTATTTACAAACCGAGCTCTATTCATGCTGATGCGTGTAACCAGCTTCGATCAGATGTTTGTAAAAGGATGAAAGTTGACCAGCAAACAGGAAATGGTGAATGCAAATTCAAAGTTATTGACCAAGCAAAAGAGTCAAAAGGTGCTGATATTTGGTTAACCATAGACAAGCAAATTACATGCAAAAAACGAAATAAAACCAGTGAGATTCAATATGAACAATAGAAAAGAAGAGCCCATTATGGAACATGAAGCAAAATAGGAGCCTAAGCAAATGTCAATGATCGAAAGGTTGGAACTTGGTAAGTGATCATGTTTTTGTTATGTATATAGATAGATAGATGAGTTAATTACTATTTGACTCCTTAACGTTTGACCATTTTAACTAGTTGAGTCTCTTATGTTTAAATCCGTCTCTTTTAACCCCGACGTTTCATTTTTGATTTCATTTGAGTCTAAATGGCTAACGTCGTTAAATTTAACAATTAACTTTTTCTAAAATTTTTAAAATACGCTCAGGACTCAAATCGTTAAAAAAACCCAATATATCTATTATTTTTAGCGGTGCTTGCGAGAGGGAGGTTAGGAAATTGGGGAAAATTTATCACCAAAATCTTGTAGCTTTGGAAGGGTATTACTGGACCCCATCCTTACAACTTTTGATCTTACAAGCATCTTCATGAACATGAAGATGGAAACAGAAGCTCACTCACATGGAATGAAAGATTCAATATTATTCTTGGGATAGCTGAAAGTCACCGTCTGGTCTCCGCCGCCAGGGTTACGGTGGAACCCTAGCCGCCGCCTCTGCCGGAAACCAGGTTAAAACCCTAGCCGCTGTTGTCTCCGGCCGTCTCCTGTTTTGCCATCTAGAGCCCCCCGCCACCCACAAGCAATCTCCGACTAACTCCCCAGGGTTACGGTGGAAACACCACCGCCGTTGCGGTCGGAGTTTGCCGAAGAACTCGTCACCAAGAACACACACTATTGTGTGTGAGAGAGTAGAGAGAGAAACAAAATTACTGCTCAAATCTTGTTTCATGATAAACCCATCGTAACATCTTTGTTGTTCAGATCGAAGAAGATTTTTTTTTTGGTTTGTTTTCGTGTTTATGGTTTCTATAGAATTCTTAATTTAGTCCTTAATTTATTCGGTGGTGGTCGGAGATGATGGTGGTTGCCAGTGGTGGTGGTGGTGGTGAAGACCGATCTATGTTTTAGGTGTTAAACGGTGGTGGTGGTCGGAGATGATGGTGGTGGCCGGAGATGGTGGTGAAGACAAAGGTTTGAAGATAATGGGTTGGTAAAAATAAAGGTTTTTTTAACAATTTGAGTCCTCGAGGGTATTTTGGTTATTTCAGAAAAATTTAACTGTTAAATCTAACGACGTTAGCCATTTGAACTCAAATTGAGTAAAAAATGAAACGTCAGGGTTAAAAGAGACGGATTTAAACATAAGGGACTCAACTAGTTAAAATAAAACATCAGGAACTCAAATAGTAATTAACTCTAGATAGATAGATAAGTATGATTAGACTATAATTGTGGTAATTGTTATAAAATTTGGACCTGGTTCATTTTCAGGAATAGAAGATGCATGGTACTATGGAGTGAACATGAAGACGAAATGCTTAAGGTGTGCTGGTTCAAAGCTTTTATAAATTCAAGTTATTGTTCATATTTTCACATTAATTATTGTTCTGTTTGTAAAATCTTCAATTTTTTTACATACATTTTACTAATATAATCTTTCCAACTTTATTTTATTTTACCAAAATATGAACAGAAAATGGAACATAATTACTAAAATGAGTAGATTATGCATACAAGATTTTCATATGCATATCTGAATATGTTTTTACATTATGAGTGTCTCGTTTTTTGAGTTTATATTTGTTTTCTCCTTCACATTTTCATTAGTATGTTTTGAGTAGAAACGAAGATGTGATTATGGCCAGGATTTGCTTAACACGAGAGAAAATAGAAGTGAAAACTAATACTTGAATTTTGATGTCAATGCAGCAAGGCAGGAGGCTTTTATGTTAAGTATGATTTGAATAACATCATTCCAATAATAAGCTGGGTAGTTGACTAAAACTGCTTTAGAACACCATTTACTAAATTCTCTATTCTTTTTGTCAAGATTTAAATCATGTAATATGATATAGCTTATCAGGGTGCTCTATGAAATTATTTTGGTGAAGAAATTAAAAAAAAAATCTCAAATGTGATAAAAGTGGTTTATTTGCAGCTAGCAGAACTAAGCACCTTTTGCAAGGACCTACCACACTCATTGTACAACTCAGCAGTCCTGTTAAAGTCAGCAACTTCACCCCATATGCTTAACGACTAAGCAGTAGCAGACTCCATATGCTTAGTAGCATCCCATGGTTGAATTTTTGTTGAGTCCAAACACCAATGATTTTGTAACAGAGAGATTATTACTCTGCTTATGCGTCACAGGGACGGCCAGAACTCTCGAGGAGTCAACGGGGTTATACGAAGCGCAGCAGATGCAATCACAAACCTTGCTCATGAGAATAGCAACATCAAGACCCGTGTTAGGTCACTTTAAATCACCATTTACCAACAATGATTTGTGTATTACAGTTTGTTTGACGTCACATTTCCGCGCTCTTTGCACATACAGAATCCCGCCCTCAACACGCGGCTGATTTCCACTAGTTTCACAGTAAATATTAACCATAATCGGTGTACCACCAACAGATCAAGAAACAAGACCAATCTGTGGATTAACCATCCAACAATTTCAGGATCAGGATCATGATTTTCACATTCAAAACCTTATTTTTCTAAAACAAATGAAGAAAGAAAGAGACAGTTACTTGTTACTGAAGATTCACAGGTGGGTGTAGAGGGAGAACAGTTTCTGGGAAATCTGTTCGTGTTCACAAATACCTTAAAGAAGGTACATTAAGCACAAAAAGTAGCAAGCGCGTGTTCACTACACCCACACCCTCTCATCTCCAATTTCTGCAATTTCGGACACCCTTTTGATAACTCAATAAGCCCTGCATCAGACTCGCCAGTAAAACCAAGAAGCATGTATCTCGTATTTGCGCATACTGCCCGATATAGCCCAACCCAACATCGGTTAAGCCACCAGACCGAAGATCACAACTTTAAGACTCCAATCACTCGGAGGCTTCGAGTTCCCCACAGCCAGATTTTGCCACCCTTTAATTTGGGGAAATGAATGGTTTCAAGTTGCTGAGTTTGTGATTGGAGAGGAGGGCGGCGGAGTCGCCGACGTTACGGAGGAAGAATACGGCGGCGATGGTGGAAATTAGGACGGTGATCGTGACGATCTAGTAAAGATTTTCTAAAAAACATGTGGATTAATCTAGGGATTTGGATGGGGAGAATCGATTTGGTCGAAGGGTTGTTGGAAAGGGGTGTTTTGATCTGCCAAAAAAGTGAGAGAAAGAAATGAATTTGTTAAGTAAATTATGGGGTGTTTGGGATTACTTTTTAAATCTACTTATTAACTTATAACTTATATAATTTATATAAGTTAATAAGTAAGTTTACCCTTACTTCTTGAAAATAACATAAGTAAGATAAATAAGTTAGTTTCCCTAAACACCTTATTAACTTATATAAGTTAATAAATCAATAAGTAAGGTTAATAAGTAATCCGAAACACCCACTACATAAATAGTACCTGTAGATAAAATGTCTATTATACCCTTGTGTATGAGGTATACCGTAACATCCACCAAATTTTTATATTTATATCCATATTGAAATTCTAGACAAAGTACACTCATTAGAACTTAGTTAATATCAAACTAGGTCAACAAGCTATGTGCACCAACTACAAGCTATGTGCACCAACTACTCTATGCTAATTTCATGAAAACATGAGAGTTCAAGACTCTAAACTATGATCTATGACATAAGTTCGCCTATAATATGTTAAACTATGTCTAATTCTCCACTAATTACTTAGTTATACACTAATCATAGTGCAATTAACTTAATTTGGTCTTATTCCATACTAATTACCCTAATTATACCATAATCTTGGTCTAATTAATTAAACTATGTCTAATTACTACACTAATCTCATTAAACTTGGTATTATTACCCAAACTATGTCCATTCATATTTTATAAAACCATATCATATGTACATGACTTAAAAACCCTAATTCAATCCATTCCATGTCATATTTATATAAAGACTTTTATATAAATCATTTTATGAACGCTTTCTTATAAGACTATATATATATATATATATATATATATATAAACACTTATGCAAGACTAAAATCATCTCCACTTTTATAAAAACCTACCATTTCATGAACCCTTGAACAAAAAACCACCTACTTAAACATCATCATATCAAAATCTTACAAAACTCACTCACACACTCCACCCCCATCCCAATTTTCGACCCCAATTTTCGACCCCCTTAAACCCAACACTCAACCTCCCATATTTTTCTTACAATTTTATCCTAAGGAAATCTCAAAAACTAATATTATAATGAACAAACCATGCCATCTTTTGCCTATAAATACAAGGCTTCATTCACCATTTTCACTTGCACATTTTCACAAACACTCTCCACTTTCTTCTCTCTAAATTCTCGGCTCAAGAAGAGGTCCAAGACCAAATCCAAGAGCCTTGAATCTTTCAAGCTTGTAAGCATTCCTTCATCAAGTTTCTATCTTCTTTCTTTCTTTCATCCACTCTAGATCTTGATCTTTGATAACTAGAAGGTTTATAGGTTTTATGATACCATATACTTGTGATAACAAGTGGTAATCTATGACTAAGTTCAAACCATAAACACACCTTCAAAGATCAAAGAACTAGTCCATATACTTTATGTCTTTGCTTTATATTTCTCAAGATCTTGAGTTTGATAACAAAAAGGTTTATGGGTGTTATGATACCATCATACTTGTGAAAACAAGTGGTAATCTATGGCTAGAGCCAAACCATAAATATACCTTCAACACTCAAGAACTAGTCCATTTAAATTCTTGTATTTACTTTATATTCACTTTATTTTTCATGCTCTTTAATCTTACACTATTAAAAACTTATATGGACATAATATGGTTTGGGTAAACATAAAAATCAAGTCTCTAAAGTAATAATAACAAAATATTAACACAAGATGTCATGTGTTGACTTGAAACCATGCATCATGTGGTGACTTTTTCACTAACATGTCAAACACTTAAAACTTGTTAGAATTACTTTTGTTATATTATATAACATATATTTAAAATGTTGGATGAGTTAAATAAGTTTATTATCGTCACATGCAACTTAAACAAGAACGTACATCGTTTAAAAACCCGGTTTTTAACCCAAAAATATAACTTTAACTTCTTGACTTCTAAAAATTCCCATATTTTGAAAATAACTTAGACATACTATTAAAAGACTCCATATTAAATTTTATGATTTTTGGAGTTAAATAGCTATGTTAATAAATTAAATATTACATAAACAAAGGTCGTTTTTATACTTAGACTTTTTATAAAATTCTTAAATTTTTTCCAAGTGACCTACTAGTCGTAAGGTTGTTATAAAATAATAATCTTAATTTTTGGACATAATTATCCACCCTTTCAAAAATTATCTATCTAAAATGATTTATGGAAAAATAATAAACTATTTCAAACGAGTGTACAAAAATTCCAACAAATTCCTAATGATTTATCAAGTCTACAAACCAAATTTCAAAAGGATTGGAGTTGGATAGCTATACTTTTGAAACTACAACTTATTTTTAGGCATTTACGACCGAAACAAACAATAAAACGTCTTTAAACTCACATCCTTGACTCGAACAACTTTTGGAACTCTTCTTGTAAATAAAATAAGTTTATTCGAGTCATCAAACTACTATTTTATCAAGAATCACGACCATAGTATTTTTGTAAGTTTAATCCATCAAAAACTTTCGTGAAACGACTAATTTTAAGAATAACATTTTTCAAGACTATTTGAGTGTTCAAAACCTTATAAAACTTAACACATATACTTTTGATCATAAGGTATGAGTTTTCCTAAATTTAACCAACAAAACGCTACATCTATTATTAAAACGGCTTGCGTGATTTCAAGAACAAAACTCTTAAAAGAACTCTTTTTAAACATGTGTGACTTCTACTTATTTCCATCCATCCGATCTTTCTAAACCCTAACAAGAGTTTGACATATTTTCTAAATCTCGTTACCATTACAAGTCAATTTTATTTAACATCTAAACTCCTAATGTTTTGGCGGATACCGCCGTAAATCCAAACATGTCACTATATAATTTACAAGAAACCAAGAACCAACATTTGTACAAAGTGACATCTTAATCCAACTTACACTAGAATAAAGTCCATAAAACTCATAAGAGTCTCACCATTGTAGGACCCGAGTAGGACCATTCTTCGACTTCAAGAACGCAATTTCATCAACACTAGGTGAGTTTTCGTGGCCCCTTTTTCCTTACTTTTTCGTGGGAAAATATGCTTACTATGCTTTTATACTCACTCATTGTATATCTATACTTACTCGTTATACTTAAAAGTCTTTACACTTTACTTTACGTATTATATAGTACGTGAGTCTTCGTAGCCCCTTTTTCTCTTAAACTTTTGGGGGGAAAACATGCTCAACTACTTTCATCATTTACTATATTGACTATTCACTTATCTATCTGATCATATAACTTGAGTTGAACTAGAAATATTATCACTTCTCAAGTCCCCTTTTTTCAGAAACGCAACTAGTTAACTTTGCTAAACCGATGGTTAAATATTGATAGATCTATCGGGGTGACGCCCCATTCATCCTTCTGACTGACGCGTTTAAAACAGCAGAAAACTTGATGAATGTTTATTTCCGATAATAGAAACAAGAATTAATGCTCCGTGATAAGGCATTAAGCAGGGGCAAATATACTAGGTCATCAGGTTTAGTTGCGCGCTCAATGTTTATATTATCTTGTTCATATGCATATGTTGTCAACATATCTTGACAACCTTTCATATGTTGTTGTTATTCAACTAGTTACTCTCTTACTTTATACCTAAATCTACGAACTCACCAGCTTTATAGCTGACCTTTTAAGAATATTTTTTAGGTAACAAATGTTTAGCATACGAGCATACAGGATATGAAGTACTATAGAAGATTTAGAAGAGATTGATTTTAGATAGCTACTCTACATTTATGAATCTTCAGGATGTACTTAGAACCAAGTTTTATGTAATATTTTGGAAATGAATACAATTAATATTTCTCTTGTAAACAATGTGTTCATAAATTCCAAACAACTGTCTCAACCCGTGTTTCCGCCCTAGACGGGGTGTGACAGAAGTTGGTATCAGAGCCATTGGTTATAGAGAATTAGGTTTCCCTTAGTGAGGCCTATACTATAACCTTAAGCTCAAACTCTTGGAACATTAGGAAACACCTGATGGGAAGAACTAGAATGAATGTGTAAGGTAAATTAACGATTACGGGTGCACAACCGTAATGGTGAATTTACAGGTACACTTGAATTCTGGAAGTTCCTATTGTGTGAGCTACATTTAGAACTTAATAATCTTAAGCTTGAACCCTAGAACCATAGAAAGTTATGCATATTACATATAGACTTTACTTACAAGAAACTATGAGTGTATACGCGACATATTTATATACATATATACTTAACATATCCGCCTTAGTCATGTCGTCACTATCTCCATAATTACTCCTCATCTCAAGACGTAACGAAGAGGAACTATCAAAACTCTTCGGTAACGGTCCTCTTCCAAATAGCAACGAATATCAAGCCGACGACATGGATGACTCATCAGACTCAACCTTCGGGAGATCCTACTTTGGGAATCAATCGTCGATTTCCGTATTACCCAGGACATCTGGTAACATGCTTTTCATGTTGCGTTCCGTCACGAACTATACTCGCAAGATCATTCGACAATACGACGATTCTACTTAGAACATTGGAAAATCATTCTTTTCAAACCTCTGATGTCTTATTCAAAACTTATAACCCTACTTAGTGATCTGAATGAAAGCCTTTGACTTCTGCCTCTACACGTATATGGGTTAGTTGTTCTCAATCAAAAATATACTCCAACTCTACTTTTGGTCAACAAAAAATTTCAGGCCATCCTTTTCTGCCACTAACTGTCATAATCAAAGTACTTCAAACACAAATATTCATACCTCAGATTCTACTCTTAGAACCAATAAGCTGTGAACGTCATCGAATTTGATGTACACGTACTACTACCGTGTTCATACGTTTACTGTGATAGTGTTCCTTAGGAAACCCGTATACTTAATCATTTACCAACATTTTAGTGAAACAATCCGACTATTCTAGCAACGCACAATCACTACAAGTCACTACCTACAAGTACCAGACTTAGGCAATTGTTATGTACATATTTACAGAGAATATGTCGTTCCAAGAAGCAAACTTGCATGGTCTCGAGAATGAATCACCTTCTACAACTCAACTCATTTTACAACAATTGACAAATGTATTTCCTGCCATTGTTCCACAATCACTAAGTCCATCCAAAGGACCATATCAAAAGAAAGTGGTGACAGTAAGCACAGTACTCATGCTGATGAGGAAGACAACATCGTTAAAGGAAGAAAGGTGCTCCTATAAGACCTTTATTTCCTGCCAGCCAGAGGACTTTCAAGGAATGGAAGGAGCCATGGGAGAACTTGAATGGATAGAAAAGATGGAAACAATGATCGATATCAGCAAATGTCCTGATGAACAAAAGGTGATATATATTACCTATTCCTTTTAAGGCACAACATTGAAATGGTGGAAGCTCAAGTACAAGCACGTGGCAGTGATTTTGCAAATTTGATGTCTTGGGAAGAGCTCAAGACTCTACTCATTAAGGAATACACTCTTGAGAATGAAATGCTGAAAATAGAGACAAAGTTCTGGAATATAAACATGGTTGGTGCCTAGCATCAAACATATACAAACCAGTTCCTCGAACTGTCAAGTTTACTTCCACACATAGTGACTCCAGAAAACAAAAAGATCAACTACTACCTCCTGAGCCTGACTCCCCAGATCCACAAATTGATTACGTCTGTCGAACCAACCACTTTAAAAAGTGTCATCCTACTAACAAGAATCCTAACAAATGGAATGGTGAAAGTCGAAGCTTTAGTTCACAACGAAGAGAAAGGAAAGCAAAATGGATTTGCAAAGAAGAAGACTTGTAATGGAAAGAAACTTAAGACAATCCAGAATTATGGAGTTGTTATACGAAAGAAAAAGTCATATAAAGGGTACTTCCGAGATGTGACTAATGATATATTCACCATTATGGGACATGCCTAACATGTGCTAAGTGCAAAGGACTAGGCCACTTGGAAAAATATTGTTGCGCATTCAATAATAACCAAAGGGTGTGCTATGAATGTAGCAACCATGACCACCTCAGAAACGCCTACCCCAAAGCTAAACCATGAGAAATGAAATGTCAAATAAGCCAGGATTAGGACTTCCTGGCAAGTGTGAAGAATTTTGTTTACACCATTGAGAATAGGACCCTGTACTTCATTTTGGGGAAATGGAGTATTAACACTTGGAAGTTTTATGTACGTGTAAGATTCCTAATCCAATGAATGAATGATCGAAGTGGATAGTTTCCTAAGATTACTTGTTTCAAGACGATTACGCAAACATTCACCCTAAGGAGAATTCAAACCAAAACCCGATATTGAAGATATATGTCGAACTCCGAAGAACAATCTCAAGAGATCCCATTTCTCTAAAAGTTTTCTTCTTTATCATAGCTGCTCAAGTAAATATAAGTGACATCACTAAATCACTTCAGTTCAACTATTATACGAGTTGTATAAAAATCTCTTGTTAACCTTCGTGTTTCAGAGGTGAGCAAATCATCAGTATATAATCAGAAGATATATAAAAATCATAAAAGTATTTTAATCAATCCAAGGAAATAAAGAGCAATGAACCCTTTCCATTGCAAGACTTTAACTTATAAACATCTCCTTATCTTCATCAAGATTTAACAACGATCGGTCATAAGAAATAAGGACAAGATCGTATGTGAAATCACATACTCACTGTTTCTCTCTCTTTAACAATGACCTACCTTGTTATCACCAATTCAGTTACAAGATCTTATGTATGACGTTACCACCCAGTGATGTCATAACTATTGTTCTTTTATACTAACCTGTGAGACTAGATAACGAAAGTTTACAACCAACAAATTCTTCCCTCCAACCCAGAGAGGTAACCTCATCATCGTTAGGTGCAAAGATATTTGAATCATATTAACCTTAGCAACTAAATATCTTCTCACTATTAACCACAACCTACCTATTTGCAACTTTTAATCATCTCTTATCTTCAAGACCCTCTCTTTCGAACAGTTATTTATGACATTAGTTTGTCAAACTAAAACGATATATATATGTATGGGTTCTCTATCCAAGGGTTTCCTTATATAATTTATAGTATCGAGCTAACTAGAGAGTGAGTGCTGATCTGGGTGACTTCCAATAAAGTTATGGAACAATGAGTCGCCTATGACGTTCCTCGCATTATATCAACCACGATCCTTGCATATGTTCACAAATACCTGTAACATTCATGAGAATCCAATACTTTAACCTTCAATAATTCACTTTCATCAGATCTCAGTTAGGACAAATTACATCGTCAACTGTTCGACACCAAGCGTAAGTAACTACGATGTATATATCATACCATAGCTTGGTGAAATTTAAACACTAGGACCCTTGCTACATTATCATAATCATCGCATTACCTCAGCCTAGGAGATCCAAGAGGTAGCTCTGTCACCTCTAAAACATAAGAGCCTAAATCTTGTGGATCTGTTTATCAAACATCCTTGAACCTGATCTTCATGTTAAATGGCGAACATCACAGGCAAAGTATTTCGCCTTATAACATATTGATAATATAACCCTGGTGAATAATCGCTACTACCAACCATAATGGGTTATGACATCACAAACCTATCCACTATTGAGAACCAGAAATCTATGACCTCGTCAAACTAGTACGAGTACAACACTACTCATGTCAGTGTATGTACACTGGAATACCTTTTCCATCACATGTATGACAATTTAAACTGTGAAAATACATATTATAAACTGTTACTCTCACTCGAGTACACGAATTGAGAATATCACGTTTTACGTCTCACCATAATGAGAGCCAAGTGGTTCATAGTAGTCTAGCCTACTCCTTGTTTTACCATGACTTTTATTTTATAAATAGTCCACTCGACTTAACTCTCACTCGAACGTATTAAAAATAGATATGATCAGTAATAGATTACTAGCCTACGTTATAATACTTTCTGGGAGTTAGAATTCTGAGAACCACCTGTATCTTGATCATATCCCTAGACTTGAGAAACCTAGGATCCAAGTTATTGTCCATAGAGGACTATTGGAAAATCCTAGATATTTTACAACAAAATTTCCACTATGACATTTCAAAAGTCAACACTAGTTTAATTTCGGGACGAAATTCTCTTAACTGTGGTAGACTGTAACATCCACCAAATTTTCATATTTACATCCATATTGAAATTCTAGACAAAGTGCACTCATTAGGACTTAGTTAATATCAAACTAGGTCAACAAGCTATGTGCACCAACTACTCTATGCTAATTTCATGAAAACATGAGAGTTCAAGACTCTAAACTATGATCTATGACATAAGATCACCTATAATAGGTTAAACTATGTCTAATTCTACACTAATTACTTAGTTATACACTAATCATAGTGCAATTAACTTAATTTAGTCTTATTCCATACTAATTACCCTAATTATACCATAATCTTGGTCTAATTAATTAAACTCTGTCTAATTACTACACTAATCTCATTAAACTTGGTATTATTACCTAAACTATGTCCATCCATATTTTATAAAACCATATCATATGTACATGATTTAAAAACCCTAATTCAATCCATTCCATGTCATATTTATATAAATACTTTTATGTAAATCATTTTATGAACGCTTTCTTATAAGACTATATATATATATATATATATATATACACTTCTTTCTATTTTATGCAACATTCACATATATATATATATATATAAACACTTATGCAAGACTAAAATCTTACAACATTTATAAAACATCTCTACTTTATAAAAACCTACCATTTCATGAACCTTTGAACAAAAACCACCTACTTAAACGTCATCATATCAAAATCTTACAAAACTCACTCACACACTCCACCCCTCCCCAATTTTCGGCCCCCTTGAACCCAACACTCAACCTCCCATATTTTTCTTACAATCTTATCCTAAGGCAATCTCAAAAACTAATATTATATTGAACAAATCATGCCATCTTTTGCCTATAAACACAAGGCTTCATTCACCATTTTCACTTGCACATTTTCACAAACACTCCACTTTCTCCTCTCTAAATTCTCGGCTCAAGAGGAGGTCCAAGACCAAATCCAAGAGCCTTGAATCTTTCATCAAGTTTCTATCTTCTTTCTTTCTTTCATCCACTCTAGCTCTTGATCTTTGATAACTAGAAGGTTTATGGGTTTTATGATACTATATACTTGTAATAACAAGTGGTAATCTATGACTAAGGTCAAACCATAAACACACCTTCAAAGATCAAAGAACTAGTCCATATACTTTATGTCTTTGCTTTATATTTCTCTAGATCATGAGTTTGATAACAAAAAGGTTTATGGGTGTTATGATACCATCATACTTGTGAAAACAAGTGGTAATCTATGGCTAGATCCAAACCATAAATATACCTTCAACACTCAAGAACTAGTCCATTTAAATTCTTGTATTTACTTTATATGCACTTTATTTTTCATGCTCTTTAATCTTACACTATTAAAAACTTATATGGACATAATATGGTTTGGGTAAACATAAAAATCAAGTCTCTAAAGTAATAATAACAAAATATTAACACAAGATGTCATGCGTTGACTTAAAACCATGCATCATGTGGTGAATTTTTCACTAACATGTCAAACACTTAAAAACTTGTTAGAATTACTTTTGTTATATTATATAACATATATTTAAAAGGTTGGATGAGTTAAATAAGTTTAATATAGTCACATGCAACTTAAACAAAAACGTACATCGTTTAAAAACCCGGTTTTTAACCCAAAAATATGACTTTAACTTCTTGACTTCTAAAAATTCCCATATTTTGTAAATAACTTCGACCTACTATAAAAAGACTCCATACTAAATTTTATGGTTTTTGGAGTTAAATAGCTATGTTAATAAATTAAATCTTACATAAATAAAGGTCGTTTTTATACTTAGACTTTTTACAAAATTCTTAAATTTTTACTAGTGACCTACTAGTTCTAAGGTTGTTATAAAATAATAATCTTAATTTTTGGACATAATTATCCACCCTTTCCAAAATTATCTATCTAAAATGATTTATGGAAAAATAATAAACTATTTCAAATGAGTGTACAAAGATTCCAACAAATTCCTAATGATTTATCAAGCCTACAAACCAAATTTCAAAAGGATTGGAGTTGGATAGCTATACTTTTGAAACTACTACTTATTTTAGGCATTTACGACCGAAACAAACGATAAAACGTTTTTAAACTCATATCCTTGACTTGACCAAATTTTGGAACTCTTCTTGTAAATAAAATAAGTCTATTCGAGTCATCAAAGTACTATTTTATCAAGAATCATGACCATAGTATTTTTGTAAGTTTAATCCATCAAAAACTTGCATGAAACGACTAATTTTAAGAATAACATTCTTCAAGACTGTTTGAGGGTTCAAAACCATATAAAACTTAACACGTATACTTTTGATCATAAGGTATGAGTTTTCCTAAATTTAACCAACAAAACATTACATCTATTATTAAAACGGCTTGCGTGATTTCAAGAACAAAACTCTTAAAAGAACTCTTTTTAAACATGTGTGACTTCTACTTATTTTCATCCATCCGATCTTTCTAAACCCTAACAAGAGTTTGACATATTTACAAAATCTCGTTACCATTACAAGTTAATTTTATTTAACATCTAAACTCCTAATGTTTTGGCGGACCGCCGTAAATCCAAACATGTCACTATATATTTTACAAGAAACCAAGAACCAACATTTGTACAAAGTGACACCTTAATCCAACTTAAACTAGAATAAAGTCCATAAAACTCATAAGAGTCCCACCATTGTAGGACCCCGAGTAGGACCATTCTTCGACCGCAAGAACGCAATTTCATCAACAGTAGGTGAGTTTTCGTGGCCCCTTTTTCCTTAGTTTTTGGGGGGAAAATATGCTTACTATGTTTTTATACTTACTCATTGTATATCTATACTTACTCGTTATACTTAAAAATATTTACACTTTACTTTACATATTCTATAGTACGTGAGTCTTCGTAGAAATGATCAAACTCATCAAGGCTTCTCTTTATAAGGAGGAATCGCCTGCAATGAATGACTCTGACTCAGATTCATCCCTGCCCTCCTTACCAACTGTTATACTGAATGCAGCTGTAGAGTCAAGAAGACAGGCTGCTCAGAATGTCAAGGAGGCTTTTAAAGCTCTACATGGGGGTGAATAGGAAAAAGAAGAGAGTGAAGCAGTCTCTTCCTCTGTGTCTACTCCTCATTCTGCCAATGAAGCTGAAGCTAAGATCCCAACAGCATCTACTACATCTGCTGTTGTGGTCAATGAAGCTGAAGCAGAGGCATCCAGAATAGACAAGGGGAAGGGACTCATGACTAAAGAAGATGAAGAGAGGATAATGAAGGAGAAGAAAGAAAAAGAGGAAAGAAGAAGAAGAAGAAGAGAAGAAGAGGAGATGGCTGAATTACGAAAAGTCCAAGACAGAAAAACAGCCATTCTCCTCAGAGAACAACAGATCCAGCTGTATGCCAAACAGCTAGATGATCTGAAAGTCAAAATTCATGCAGTCTATCAAATTCAAGAAGATGAAGCTCTTGCTCTTCAACTGCAGGAACAATTTAATAGAGAAGAAGAAGAAAGAGAAAAGAAGAAGAAGGAAGAAGCGCCAAAGAAATGAGAGAGGAGTGGATAAAGGCTCTGGTTTCTCAAGGTGAGGATGCAGACTACCTTGAGAAACTCTCAAATAAAGAAATCTACAGAGCCTTCATGGGTCAGCAGGGTCAATTGGCAAACAAGAAAAGGGCTGAAGAAGAAGAAAAAGCCAAACAAAAATCCAAGAAGACCATTGCCTTTAACAGAAGATCCCATGAAGAAAGGCAGGTCATGATTGACTTTCTAAAGGCTAGAGGAGAAAGTGGAAAGAGGCTGGGTCCCATGAACTTCATGAACCTGCAAGCCCTTTACCTAAGAGTCAAAAAGGAAGAGGAAGAAAGATTGGGGAAGACAGGCTCCAAGAAAAGGGTAATCACTCCAGCTGATGACAGAGAATCAAAGAAACCTAAGCCTACTTCCTCATCCTCCCCTTCCTCTATCCAACAACCTTCCACTTTCCCTCTTAGACCTCCCTCATCTCCACCCAAAAAGTCCAAATCCTAACACCCAGCTCCTACTCATCAACAACCTCCCAAGAAGAAAAGCAAACCTACTACCAAACCAGAAGACTCAAGAGAAATTGTCAACTGGTTCTACAGCTCTAAAGATCAAAGGTTTGAAGTCTTCAGGGGAAGAACAGAAGAAAGAAGATCAATTTATACATCTGTTGATGAGGTATTATAGCTTCCAGATTCTGATCTAAGAAGAATGATGGAACTGGGTGAAGCCAATGAGCCTGAGAATGAAGGTGGGAGACATCTATTGCTGGTAATCAAACATTACTTCAACCCCAGCAAAGATGAAATCATTGATGTCAAACCTCTCCAATCCCACTCTCCATTCATCAGCTGGTCCTACAATGCTAAAAGGATGAATTTACACTGACAGATGTTAAAGGACAGAAGATGAGGTGTTCAAGCAAGGCTATCTTCAAAATGGCAAGCAAAGACATCAAGACTCTATCTGAGCTTCCACTTAACAATCCCAGCAAGGACTAGAGAGGATATGAGGTTGAAAGAGTAGTCAGCAACATGCAAAAGCTTCAGCAACAAAAGCAGTAAGAGAGTTTTGGTAGCATCAGTCTAGGGGGAGTTTGTAGAAATAAAGACTGATGCCTACAAAATTCTCTAAGTACAAATGCTGCTTACCTCAGAGATTGCTGCTGATCCACAAACTGCTGCGGATAAGCTTATCTGCAGCGGATACTTGTTCTTCTGCTGAAGAACAAATCTGCTGTGGATAGGCCTTATCTGCTGAAGACCAAAGTTGCAGCTGATAAGCATATGACAAAACCATCACATACTGCACATAAATTTGGTTAAACACAATACTGATTAAATAGTACAACAAAATAGAACATAAGAGGAGGGTTCCCCTACAGAGTCTAAATTGCCTAAAAAGCCTAGGATATCATCTCATACGTTTATTTTTGCAATTAAAGGCTGAGATCATTTTAAAAGTTTGATGTTGATTTGCATTAATTACTAAGGGTAATCTAGTCTTTTCTATTTTATTAAAAGAATGAAACCCCACGTTATCCCACAATTTTCGCAAATCAAAATACGGTTTCCTCATTCTCTCTCTTGTTCTCTGTTATCACATTCAAAATAGGATACCGATTTCATATAATTCTGGTAGTAACGATAGTAAGTTAATCTTCTCTAGAAATGGTGATTTTTTTCTTCAATGTTGTTTACGTAGATTTTTTCTTCAATACTTTGACATTCCATTTGTTGATTTTTGTACTGATATTGATTTGATGTACTACTTTTATGTACTGCATGTGTTTATTTTAATTTTCTTAAATGGTGGTATACACAGATCAGTTTGTTTTTGAAGTGTTGTTTTGATTATGGGAACAATGTGTTGTTTACCAGTACAATATGTAAATTTAATAAACTGTTTTATAACATAAAAAGATATTTGTAACATATCCAGTAAAAGGTGTGATTTCAATATAACAATACGTACTCTAATGAAAATAAATACCAAAATTATAAGTGTTTACATAAATATATAATGTGAATAAACAAAAACAGCACAAGCTAATTTGTAAAACAAGACAGTATATGCTAGACAAAAAACACACAAAGAAAAATTTTATATGAATTTAAACTAGCACAGTCTAATTTGTAAAACAGTACATTATTAACTAAAAACAACACCAGTAATTATGTAGTCTAAAAACGACGGATTAATTAGAAATAACATCATTCAAAATAATCTAACGTCACATAACAATCAAACACTCTGAAATTTTCATATACATATGAAAATTTCAATGCCGCATAACAATCACATACGAATAATAAATCTAAACAGCACGAAAAACAAATACCACATAAAACAAAACAAATAAATCAAACTGTCTCTACAAAACAAAAAAAATCGTAAATGAATTGACAAATATATGCTAATAATAAAAAAAATCTAATCCCATGATTTTAGGCTAATACTATAACTTCAATAAGTTGAATGTACTAAAATGTCCTTGAGTCAAAAATTCTTCATTTGTCACGTGTCGCCCCCATATTATTTCATACACTTTTTTAGGGAAAAGTCGCTTTGTACTTGAAGCTCTCTCCATAATTTTAGTTAAAAACAACCTAGTCGTATATAAAATATATGATGGAAAAAAATCCATGATTTTAGGTAGTTTCTATAATTGCATTTCAGTTAATGTACTAAAATGCCCTTAAGATTGATTTCTCTATCCACCACATGTCACCACCATATCGCTTCCTATACTTTTTAGGCAATATATACTTTGTAGGGGAACCTTCCGCATCTATACTAATAAATAAATGTTTAAGTTGGACACTTGATACTTACTCATGTATTCTTACATTGGTTTTCTTGACCCTCTCTCCTAATAAATGCACATGTATCTTATTAAATAATAATAATGATATTATAAATATATTATTAAAAAAATACCAATTATATTAAATAAGAATATATATATATATATATATATATATATATATATATATATATATATATAACTAGGTTAAAAACCCGGTGTATTACACGGGTTAAATAAATGCAACGTTATATATATAAATAGTAATAAAGATTTATATATTACATAGTTTTTTAATACAAATTCTATAAATGTTATATAGTTATTTTTTAAAAATGTTTTATAAAAAGAATGAAAGAAATGTCTAATTTATAAAATGTTTTATGAATAAACCTATTTTTTTAAATAAAAATGTTTTATAAAAATAATTATATAAATCATTATTATTTAATAGAAGAGAGAGGCGGGAACAAAAAATTATAAAAAAATAATTAAAGAAAATTCGTATAATTAATAGGAGAGAGATGCGGAAAAAAAATGATGAGGATGCATAGAAAAGTGACAAGTGTCCCAAAATATTATAGAGTATAGATAGGAAATCAAAATATAACTAATTAAAGAAAAAAAATACTAATTTGTTATATACACACATTTCCACTTGATATATCTCGAGACGATCATACTAGTCTGACAAGTTAGACGATCATAATAGTCTGACAAGTTATGACGTATTTACAAATTTATAAGTTATATCGTTTTTAATATACAACTCGTGTAATGCATGAGATTCTAACCTAGTAAATTATATATATGTGTGTGTGGGGCGTATGAAATTGGTTTAACATAAATAAAACATTTATATAGTAACAATTCATAGTATTCAAAAAAATAAAAAAATTAACACCTCTAAGGCTCTAAATCTTATTAATTATAATGAATTAGTTAAATTTAATTATAAATAATGTATTTAAAAAATAAAGTTATTGGTCCACCAAAAGTTATCCTACATTTAATGTTTAAAATTTAAAATCATAAGAAATATGGAAACGTTTAAATGGTATTTAATCAAGTTTAGGAGTTAAAAAAATATATTAAAATAGATACTTGGAAAATGTTTAGGCGGGAAAACAAAAATCTAGAGACTCTAAAATGATGACACGTGGCATATCAAACCTTTATTTATTATAATTGATAGTTGATTTAGAAATGGGCCTCAAGTTTTTACTTCGTTTTATGCCCCTAAAATAGTTGAGCCGTCCATATGTAAATGAAGGTATGTGCAGGAAGAAAACACAGATTAGTTGATACTAAATTTGATGCATTTGAAAATGTAAGTTTACTTGCTATATTAGTAGTTTTTTTAATTTTCATGTTATGCATTTTGCTAATGTTTACATTATACATTATCTTTTTTCTTTAACTATTTTAATGTGACTTATTGATGGGATAACAAGTCAGTTAAAGATGAATAAGGTGAGTTAAGATGTGGCAACCACGAATTTTCAAGATCCAAATCTATTTTATTTCTTCTTCATTCGTGAGAAAAATTTCTAGGTGTTAAATATATTTTAAGATACATCTCTCCCTAGAATTCGAAGAGTTTGTTATGAAACCTATTGACATTGTACATATATGGATTAAGTTCAAATAAAAAGGCTTTTAAATCTAAAAAATGTGATAAAGATTTAAGGCCATTAGATATAATTTTAATAGTTAAGATCAAATTATAGAAAAAAAAAAGTTGTTGGAAGGGTATTTTATTCATTGCCACTTTTGTTAACTTTTTATCAAGTTACCCCCTTTTTAAACGTTCATAACTTTTACATACGACATTATTTTAAAATAAAATTACATTATAAAAACGAGCGTTTTTTTATTTTTAAAACAAGTATAGTGTCGTTCTATACAAAAACGAAAAAAAATTATGTTTTCCAGCTCATTGTGATTATTGCTTGTCATTGTGTCTAATGTCAGGTCATTGTGTCTAATGTTAAGTAATTGTGTCAAATATTTTTAATCATTGTTTCTAATATCAAATATTTTACTAATGTCAGGTCATTGTGTCTAATGTTAGATAATTGTGTCAAATATTTTTTATCACTGTGTTATATATAATACATAAAAAACAGTGACAAAAATAACACGAAATTATCTAAAACGTAAAACACAATAATGAATACATATAACACAATAATGAAAAATATTTGACACAATGACATGACGTTAGACACAATGACAATACCTGACATTAGACACAATTACCAGACCTGACATTAGACACAACGACCTGACGTATTTGACACAATGACCGATACGCACTCCCTTCAAAAACAATAAAAGGACACATGTTAAGCCCAAAATCCTTCTTACCCTTTTTAGATTAAATACCCTTTTTACTATAACTCAACCTGTATATATATATATATATATATATATATATATATATATATATATATATATATATATATATATATATATATAGGGTGAGGTTCAAATGCTAACCATTTATGTGATAACCACTGATATGACGTAAATTATACATATTTTGCACACATAATAACCCCCAAATTCATCACAATTAGAGGTAATATGAAGATAATTGATACTTAATCTATTTGAATGTGTTACAACATCTTAATTATCTCTTACATACAAAAACATGAAGAAATCACTCAAAAACAAGGGAAAATCAGCACCTGGAAGCCAATCGGACATTCGTGCACCCAAGGAGTCAACACAGAAAGGTAAAAATCAACAAAAGTCAAAATTATGGATTGCACGGTCGTGTATCCCATTGCACGGCCATGCAAATGGTGACACGTGGCCCTGAGCCTGCCAGACCTGACAGATTCCCTCATGTGCAAGAAATGGGTGCTTTGTACGACCGTGCATCCAAATGCACGGCCGTGCATTGCCTAAATCTTTGCCTATAAATAGAAAGCTTAGTCTAGTGTTTTAGATGTCTATTACCAAGGGTTGTGAAGGCCCAAGTGTTCTGCTAGAGCCGGAACTCTCTCTGTTTTGGTCCGTTTTAGATTTTCTTTGTTTATTTTATGTTTTTAGTCTTGTAATATGGAATGATTCTTCCCGTTCGAGTAAACAAGAGGCAACCTATACCCACTCTCCCTTGGTGTTGGAACACTTCCACACATTGTCTAAGGGTTAGTAGACTCACTTGTATGGTCATTCGTGACTAGTTCTCTTGCGTTGCTAAGGTTGGTTGAACTTTAATTAATTAATGAAGTATTTTTAGTATGTTATGTTCTTGAAGTCTTTATTATAATTTATTTTAAAAAGACAAGAGTAAGTAATCTTTAAACCAACTTAATAATCTTAAATCTTGTAAGTCACTTAAGCAAGACTTCTTGTTTGGGAAGCTTATTCGAGTTTGTACGGTCTATATACAAATCTTAGTGCTACTAAATGCCCGGTTAGTATAGATTTAATATTATGGGTTGATTGGAGGTTTGGGTATTCAACGGGTCATTCGAGTCCTAACTGGACCTTATGAAACGTGTCGGTATTTCTTTACTTCTCTTGTGTTAGCTTGTAGAGGACTCCTAGCTGGGGTCATAGGGCTTGATCTTGAGGATGAAAGATTTATTTATTTCAAATATTATTATAAGTAAAGAAAACGATTTTAAGAATATAATTTGTTAGGTCCGAGTGTTCATAAAGTACCTATCCGACTTTCCGAAAAAAGTTACAAGACATGATGTACGTCAGTCAAAGGATAATCTTAGTCCGAATAATGAATCACGGGATAGCTGGCGTACTTGAGACCCCGTTTAGGGTCCCGAGATTAATTAGGAACATTTGGCCGACCGTATCCACTGTTCCGTTACGAAATACTAGCTCCCCCATCGAAAGGGTTAGTACTAGTAACTATGACTAGCCTTACTTTAAATATAACGTTAATTAACAAGTGATAACAACCGGAGTAACACCTTAAACGAGATAATATTTCTAATTACTTTTCTTTTCCTTTTTACTTTCTTTTAAACAAAACCCCTTTTCCAACTTATTATCATAGTCAGACAATAGCGAGGGTTGAGTACGGAATCTGTGTCCATGGTTCGATACTTGTTTCTTACCCAGACTATACTACGCTGTGATAGGTAAACTTGCCTATTGTCTGTTTAGTTGAAGTATTTATCATTTTAATTTATAAATTTAAAACATGATTTTGTGTAACTCTAAACTGAACATTATTAAAAATATATATTATGTCTCTCGTATTTGGCATCAAGTTTTTGGAGCCATTATAAGGGACGTATTTATATATATATATATTTATATGCACTAAAACACGCTATCAACCACTCTCAAACATAGTGTTACGTATATGTAACGATTATCATTATGTTAATGCTACATATATGTAAACACTATGTGTCACGTATATGTAACATTATTTGGTACGTATACGTAAGACTCATCATTTCAGTATTTACGTTCAAAATATTTATTCAAGATAATTAAATACTACTTTAACAATTAAAAGAAAAAAATAATTTATAAATTATGTGATTGTTTTTTAATGTTTAGCACGGTTATCATATAAAAAGTTGATTAGTATTTGAACCTTTCCCTATATATATATATATGATGTGGATCAATTTAAAACCCTTACTTGAAGCAAAAACCCAATAACTCAATCTAATTGGTTGTTTTTTATGGTGTAAGAAGATTGTGTGGTCCATATTAGTTATGTAAAAATGAGTGGTTGTTATGGAGTCAGGGGTAACATAGTAATTTTATTCTTTTGCCTTTTTGTTTTAATAATAAATAAAGTCTCACACAAAAATCATCTCTCAAACGGTCAGATCTGAAATCGCTCTTTCAAAAATCCTCTCTCAAACCAAAAACCCCTCTCTCAAAGCTTCCTCAAAGATGCAGATCTGAAATAAATTGCTTTCTTTTTCCACTGATTCTCCCTGTCTCGATCTTGTGTCCGATGATGCTTCTTCCAAGATGCAGATGAATCCCCCATCTCCACCGATTCTCCATGTCTCGATCTTGTGTCCGAAGTGGTTCATCAACTGAGTTTTTGGTTTTTGAGGTCTCACCTTTCTCCTTCATCTCCACCGATCTGGTTTTAGAGGGGAGGCGTGGTTCGTTCGTCACCCGCCGTGGCCACATGCGTGGTTCATCTCCACCGATCTGTATCTAAGCAACAGATCCGATTTGGTAGACTTTAATAGCGTATGTTTTCTGGTCAACTCATTCTAGTTATTTGAAGCTATGGCGTTTTCTGGTCGACATAGGTTGCTAACCTCCAAAAAGTATTCATTAAAGAAAAAGGTAAAGAAGGTTTGTTTCAATTATTAATATTTGAAAAAGAAGTACATAGGAGCCACCTAAGCTTGATGATACAGAAGAAGAGTATTTTGACTATGATTTGGTGTAGGAGCTATTGGAGGAAGCATCTGCTATGATCTATTTTGTTATCGGTTTTTGAGAAAGCTTCATGGACTGTGGTGGCTAGATAATGGTGGGCAAACTGAAAGTTCCAATGAAATTTTAATGAATCAAATGGTGGGCCTGAGGGAATTAAAGTTCTAGTGTCATCCAATGGACCTTCTAAACTGGTTTGGTATAAATACCAACATATACAATTTGGAACCATCCCTCTTGCAGCAGGTTGAACATCCTCCCAGTTAGTGGATCTTAATCCTAGGATGACTGTGTTCTAATTTTTTAGTTGTTTCAAAGTGCTAGTTTTTGTTGTTTCAAATCTTGTTACACAAATGTAAATAGGTTATTACACTAATTTAAATAACTGAGGTTATTACACTAATTTAAATAACTGTTACAATGATGTAATTACGAAAGCCTAAATTTTTTTAAATGTAATTAGAATATTAAACCAATGTAACAAGTTTTTGTGGTGTAAAAGTTACTTTTGGTGTAACTAGTTTTTGTTTACTATTGAGTTCAATTTGTTTACTGTAAATACAAATAATTGTTCTTTACATCAATGTAAGTGTTTGAAGGCTTGAATTTTTATATCATGATTATATGTCTATGGTTTGAATTTTTTATTATACGAATACTAATTTTTGTTATTTTTGTTCGTGACACTAATGTAACTATAGTATTAAACCAATGTAACTAAATTATTACACCAATGCAACGATTTGTTACATAGAAAATGTTTCGTTACATTGATGTAAATACTGATGTTCATAAATTTTTTTTAGATATTATAACCAAATTAAAGATAAAAATGTGACACATGCCACCTTTTTGTTGAACCTGATTTTTATGTGTGAGTTAACTGACTTTTTTACCCTTTTCATATAAAACAAGTATTGTGACACATGTCATCATCCGGTTAAATTTGAATTTTTTGAACCATTGGATGTGAGTTATTGGGTTTTCGCTTCAAGGGTTTTGAATTGATCCATGCCATATATATATATATATATATATATATATATATATATATATATATATATACACACACACACACATAAGGTAGAGATCCTAACAAAACCCATTCTTAGATTAAAAACCCTAAAATCCACTAGAACCAATCAGATTTGGACACCTATATCTTTACTTTACCTTTAGTGAAGGGTAATATGGACATTTCAATCTCCAATAATATTTTTGAAAGATTTGATATTCCTGCATATGTCTGCTGTACCTTCCTTTTCATCCTTCTATATAAGTACATTTGCAAAATAATGGTTTTATTTAGTGTTTTAATTTGGAGCTCCCATTATCAAACATCTATTAAAGATAAAAAAAAGCAGTTTCATTCATCCCACTCTCATTCTCTCTCTACTATTTCTTCTCTCTCTATACCCAAGAATACCCCCTTTATCAAAGAAAACATATCTATAGAAAAATATCCACGTAGGGTTTGTTCGGATGGAATTCGTTAGCATCAGAATGGTGAAGAAAGATCTACAACCAAAATGGAGCAGTTAGCATCAGAATCGGAATCACGTAGGGTTTGTTCGGATGGAATTCGGTCATCTTCTTCAAGTATCTAATGTTGTGATGTACCGGATTGTGGATGTGAAGACTTGATTTCTGGAATATCCACCATTAGAGGGAATTTATTGAAGTTGTGAGTATTGGAATTTGGTGAAAATAAACCCTAATTTTGGATCTAGGATGGTGAAGAAAGACTCAGGTAATTGCTTTTTGCTATAAACTATAACATTTCTGTTTTTTTTGTTTTATAGCTTTTTGCTATAACATTTATGGTTTTGTATTTCTACCACTCTCATTGAGAAGCCCACCCTGTATTATTATTTTTTGCCATAAACTATAAGATTTCTATTTTTTTTTGTAAATTACACTAATGTAATAAAATGACTTACATCAGAATCTGTTTACTAAACTCATTTATTCAACAATATCAAGGGATGCATTTATTGGTAATTTTTTTTTGGTTGTTTCAGAACTTAGTTGATATTTGGTTTTGTGTTTCTGCAGCTCGAAGAAGAAGCCCACTCATATTCTACCGTTTTTCTTGATTTACTCCATTGTTAGTATTTGTATTTTAATCTTGAGTGATTTTAGACTTGGTTCAGTTTATGCTCTGTTGCTTTATCAAATTCAGTTCCAGTTCAATTTTTTTAACAGGTTTTCCTCATTGTACAATGCTTGGTAAAATGTTTATACCGATGTTTACTAGTTTACACCGATGTAATGACTCCCTACCCAAAATAATACGAAACTACACCAGTGTTACTATAGTCGATCATCTTCTTCCCCCGATATAATGACTCCTTACTAGTTTTCCTTAGTGTAAAATGTTTCCACTGTAACTGATTACACCAGTGTAGCAGAGAGCATATGTGGATCATAGGAAAATTAGTGAATGAATTAAAATGGAAAGGTAGAACACACCGTCAATTTCCACCAACAACAAAAAAAATTCTTGAAAATGAACTTAATTTAAATTCTAGAAAAGGGTTTGAATTAAGATGGTGGGGTTGAGAAAATAAAAAAAAGCATGGGGAAGTAAACAGTGATAAATGTGTATCTGGAAGGGAAAGGGGGAGGTAAGGATGTTTATTTACCTGCTGTTTCTATTTTCAATTCATATACAAACGTTAACACGGTAGGATTCTGCACTCCGTGTTATCGAGACGTCCTGTCACGAGATAGATCTGCAGATGAGTCATGTGGACCTACAAGTGGTATCAGAGCTTTTGCTCGTGATTTGTGTTTGATTCTTGGTGATTTGTGATGTTTTTTTTGTACAATTTGACAAGAAATGGATCATCTTTTTCAAGTTTTCATGTTCATGGGGTTTTCAAGTTCTTGAAGTTGATTTTGCTGCTACATTCGTGGATTTGAAGTGGTTTTTGGTGAAACTAATCCGATAGAAGTGTTCTAATTTATAAAATACCTAATCCTACGGTCTAATTTCTTCAAATTCCTTCTAATCTGTAAGAAATGAAGATTTTCGGTACTTGTTGTTCGTGTTTGGGTTGAAGAATATTTCTCCTGAGTTTGTTACAGAACCAGGCGAACTTAGTGCTGAGATTCTGTTGCAGGAGAACTTAGCAGGCGAACTTATCAAGTTCGCTTCATTAAGTTTAAGCGAACTTATCTAGCTCGCTTCACTCAGTTTAAGCGAACTTATTCAGTAGGCAAACTGACCGGATTTTCTTGTTTGAACTTATTATCTTTGCCTGAGGGGAGTACTTGTTCAAGACTTGGAAATTTTTCTGAAAATGGCTAATATGGTTCAAGTGACTAACATGTTAAATTACGATAACGAGATTGGTACATCTCAGAAACCACCCAAATTGTTAAGTTTTGTAGATTATTCTAACTGGAAAGATCGGTTTGATCACTTCGTGTCCTTTACTGATACAAGTTTATGGATTCCAATCTTGGAAGGTTATACTCATCCGACATACACTTGGATGGGAAATGATGATGTTCCTAAATCGGTATCTGCGTTAACCACAAAAGAAAATTTTTTGTTTGATAGGGAAAAGAAGGCAATGGCTAATATCTCAATGTCTCTTCCTAAAGAAATTTATCATAGCTTTAAACAATTCAAGACTTCTCAACAATTGTGGGAAGCGTTACAAAAGTGGTGTGAAGGTAGTTTGGATGTTAAGAAAAGAAGAAAAGAATTACTGAAGAAGCAGTTCTTAGTATTCAAGCACTTTCAAAATGAATCTTTAGATGATCTTGCAACGAGATTCTATCATTTGCTGAGTGAATTGTCAAGTGCTTCAGTGGTTTATGAGACTAAAGAGATAAATGATAAGTTCTTAGAGGCATTACCATGTAAGGCCCCTTTCCTCGGGTAACCTCACTTGTTGGATTTACTCATAAACATAGTTATAATACTGAATATAATTAAAAACATTCAAGAGTAGCGAAAGCAGACATCCTTCGAATACATAACATAACATAACATAACAGCGGAAGTCTTAACAATTAACAACATAACATTGTCTTAACAATGTAGAGTGGGATGTCAGTCACTTGCAGGGTAACCATCACGTTTTCGCACGACCCTTCCTTTCTTTACCTGAAATGTATACTAAAAGTCAGCTAACGCTGGTGAGTTCTAGTTTAAAGCGATTAGGTATGAACATTATTTCTTTAAAAGTATGCATAAATATATCAATATATATATATATATATATATATATAAATACACATTAACATATCATTGACCTTCATTTGTCGTTCATGTGCGAGTACATAAATACGTATTCATAACTTTTGCTTTTCTTTCATCATTCTTATGTGATTACATAGATATGCATTCACCTTTACTTTCCTTGACATTCATTGGTCATACACATAAGGGTGATCAACCCGTCTTTTACTGCGTATGTCACAAAGACATACGCCCTTAAGCTACCGTCATAGCCCATTTACTCGTCCGGTCCTAGAAACCGTCCGCCTTAAAACCGCCCGACCAACCTTCGGCCGTCCGTCTTAACAGTCTTACCGTCGTAGTTCATCATATTCGCCCATCTGCCCTAAGGCATCCGTTTCCCACTTGAACTAAATATACAGCCGTGCATCGATTTAGGGACTTACTCCACCGTAGTGGCCATTATTTAGTTATGCCATTCTTTTATTCATTCTTTGTAAACATACGTTTCATTCTTTATTCATAATTCATTTTCATATATATATAAATATATATATTTGTATATCACGTATGATCACGTTGGCTTTCGTAGCATTTATTCATTTAGTGTATACACTTTAGCCACAAAACATTAAAATGATTTGCACATAACATAGAAGGGGGATCATAGAACTCTCCAGATAAGCTAGTCCCGTCCTGTCCTAACAACGGTCCAATGAGTGCCACACACGATCTGAATTAGTTAATTACACATACGTCAGACCTAATTTAAATTATACACTTTTACTTCAGCTGAAGTAGGCGAACTTAAGGCTAAGTTCGCTGCCTAAAGTGTAGGCGAACATATAGGCGAACTTGTCCTAAGTTCGCCTGACTTGACCAAGCGAACTTAACCAAGCGAACTTAACCAGGCGAACTTAACCAGGCGAACTTAACCAGGCGAACATAATCAGGTGAACATAATCAGGCGAACTTAATAGGCGAACATGCTAAGTTCGCCTCTTGATGGCCATAAGCGAACTTGCCAGACGAAGTTGTCAAGCGAACTTGATAACTTCGCCTCATCTTTGCCAGGTGAACTTGATAAGTTCGCATGTCGAACAGGCTTCTTCCCCAACAAGTCCGAAATTCTTGCATGCTAACCTGATCATGCCAATCTTACAACTTTCTTTGTTCAAAACGTGCGGTTTTCATTCTAGATGGTGGTCCTAAGCTTATTTTCAAGTTTCATCCTTAAAAACGTCACCTATTTAGCTAAAACCCGAAAATCTCAAATTAAACAAAAACTTAGTTTAGGTTCGAATCGTTACCTGGATTGGGATTCTGATTCGGAGGTTTTGCTCACGAGTTCAGTAGTAACGTGCTCCTTCAATTCCGGGTCGATGTGTAAACTTTCTCTCTCTAGACCCGAGCTCTCCTTTCTCTCCCTTAATTGCAAAATGGTGGAAGTTTGGAAGTTTGAGGCTGTCTTGACCCTTATATATGTGGGCTTCCCTCGGCCCGTTGGAGCCGAGCCCAAGCCCATCCATTTTCCTTTCATTTTTGACGATTAAATCTCGATCGTGTTATTATTTATTTACTATTTTTGGGATGTTACAAGTCTACCCTCCTTAAAGTGGTTTCGTCCTCGAAACCGTTTATATGTTAAATGTAGGTCCTGAGCAGAACTGTAGACACAGATCTGCGGAGAAATTCTTCAAACAGTCCGGATCGACCCCTCATCTCATCTTTTTTCTCCCATGTCGCTTCTGACCCTTTTCTGTGCTTCCATTGTACTTTAACTAAATGAATCGACTTATTGCGTATTCGTTTCACAGCTCGGTCAAGAATGGCTATTGGTTCCTCCACATAATTTAGACTGTTATCCACTTCGATCTCGTCGTAAGGTATGTGAGCTGTGTCGTCAGCTAGGCACATGCGTAAGTGCGACACGTGGAACATAGGGTGTATTCCACTAAGCTCAACGGGTAGGTCGATTTTGTAGGCAACTTGACCCACTCTCGCTAAAATCTTGAAAGGTCCGACAAACCTTGGACTTAGTTTGCCACGTTTTCTGAATCAGATGATTCCTTTCCATGGTGTTACTTTTAACAGTACCATGTCCCCTACTTGAAACTCTAAATCCCTTCTTCTCTTATCCACGTATGATTTCTGTTTGTCTTTTGCGGCTTTCATTCGAGCTTTGATTTGATCAAATTTCTCGGAAGTAGCTTTGACCACTTCGAGACTTGCAAAATCCTTCTGTCCAATTTCCCCCCAACAAATTGGGGTCCTACATCTCCTTCCATACAACATTTCAAATGGCGGCATGCCAATAGTTGAGTGATAGCTGTTGTCATATGAAAATTCTGCCAATGGTAGACGGCTGTCCCAGCTCCCACCGAAGTCAATGATACAAGCCCGGAGCATGTCCTCCAAGGTCTGAATGGTCCTTTCAGATTGACCATCGGTTTGAGGGTGGTAAGCGGTACTGATGTTTAGTGTAGTGCCCATCGCTTCATTGAATTTCTTTCAAAACTTTGACGTGAATCTAGTATCCCTGTCGGACACAATCGATAGCGGCATACCATGTCTGCTCACAATTTCCTTGATAAATATTTCTGCTAGGTTATCAGACGATGAAGTCTCACGTATTGGCAAGAAGTGAGCACTCTTTGTCAAGCGGTCGATGATCATCCAAATGGTATCATTGCCTTTAGCTGTTCGCGGTAACTTGGTAATGAAGTCCATCGTGATCTCCTCCCACTTCCATTCCGGTATTGGTAAAGGTGGCATTTTACCGCATAGTTTCTAGTGTTCGGCCTTATCTAGGGAACACGTTAGGCACTTGTTCACGTACTCGGTCACATCATTCTTCATGACGGGCCACCAGTACTCTTTCTTCAAGTCTTGATACATTTTGTTTATCCTGGGGTGGATAGAATAGCGGGACTTATGGGCCTCATCGAGTATTTTGGCTTTAAGCTCGCCAACCTTAGGTATCCACATCCGGCCAAACCTAGTTCGTACACCGTATGCATTTGCATCCAAATTACCTTATTGTCCTACTATTCTTTCCCATTTTATATTTCTTTCTAATGGTGCTTCATCTTGTACCTTTGATATTTCACTCATCAAATCTGGCGTTATAATCAGCTGACACGTTTTGATTCGTATATGTTCCAATTCTTCCTTTCTGCTTAAAGCGTCAGCCACCACGTTGGCCTTTCCTGGATGGTACAATATCTCACAATCATAGTCTTTCAGTAGCTCTAACCACCTCCTTTGTCTCATGTTTAATTCCTTTTGTTCGAAAAAGTACTTCAGGCTCTTGCGGAGTAAATGGTGCATTTAACTCCATACAGATAGTGCCTCCATATTTTTAATGCAAAAACTACTGCTGCTAACTCCAGATCGTGAGTTGGGTAGTTAACCTCGTGAATCTTTAGTTGTCGCGAGGCGTAAGCAATTACCTTTCCTCGTTGCATAAGTACGCATCCTAAACCTTGACCCGAAACGTCAGAGTAGACTACCAAGTCTTCATTTCCCTCAGGTAGTGTCAAGACTGGAGCTTGGGTTAATCGTGTCTTAAGTTCCTCAAACGCGTTGTTTTGGGTTGGACCCCATTCATATTTTACTTCCTTCCGTGTCAGTTTAGTTAATGGCGAGGCTATCCTCGAGAAATCTTGAATGAACCTCTGATAGTAGCCTGCCAATCCCAGAAAACTTCGTATCTCTGTTGGTGTCTTTGGGACGTTCCATTCCTTTACTGTCTCGATCTTTCTAGGATCTACCATGATGCTGTTTGGGTTTATCACATGACCTAGGAATTAGACTTCCCTAAGCCAGAACGCGCATTTGGAGAATTTTGCGTACAACTTTTCCTACTTTAGCACCTCCAAAACCTCTCTTAGGTGACAGTGGTGATCACCCTCGTTTTTTGAATAAACTAGAATGTCGTCTATAAAAACTATCACTGATCGATCTAACATTGGTCGAGATACCCTATTCATCAAATCCATGAACGTTGCTGGTGCGTTAGTTAATCCGAAGGACATCACGAGAAACTCATAATGCCCGTAACGCGTGCAAAACGCGGTCTTTGGTACATCTTCTTCTCTTACTTTCAACTGATGGTAACCCGATCTAAGATCGATCTTTGAGAATCAACTCGCACCTTGCAGTTGATCAAAAAGGTCGTCTATTCTAGGCAGTGGATATTTGTTCTTTACTGTCCTCTTGTTCAGTTCGTGGTAGTCAATGCACATGCGCATGCTGCTGTCATTCTTCTTTACAAATAGTATCGGAGCGCCCCATGGTGAAATGATCGGTTTAATAAATCCTTTTTTGTTAATTCCTGTAGTTGAGACATCATTTCTTTCATTTCTGATGGAGCCAATCGGTAGGGGGCTTTGGCAACGGGCTCAACTCTTGGCAGTAAGTCAATCTGAAATTCTATTTCCCGATCGGGTGGCAACCTAGGTAGATCCTTAGGGAATACTTCCGGAAAGTTGCACACCATGGGTACATTCTTGAGTTCTTTCGTTTTCATTCTATCGTCAATAACATACGCCAGATAAGCTTCGCAACCGCGCCTCATGTAACTTTCGGCCTTGATCATCGAAATGACGACGTCTGGCATCGTGCAATTCCAATCCTCGTAAACCGTAATTGGACTGCCGCTAGGAGCTTTGAGGTGTATAATCTTACGTTTACATATGATTTGAGCTTCGTTGGCAGCTAGCCAATCCATACCCAATACTATATCGAATCCTCCTAAGGTGAGAAGGAATAATCTAGAAAGAAACTTATGGCCCTCTATTTCTATGATGCAATCCTCTGTTACTTGGAATACTGTCGAATTTTTACCAATGACAGTTTGTACGCTAAAGGCCTTTACTATGGTGTTGATAGTGCAATCTAGTTTACGACTAAATGCATTTGATATAAAGCTTTTACTTGCACTAGAGTTAAATAGAATAACAACATGTTCATCATTAACTAGAAACGTACCTGACACAACATCAGGGTTTCCTCTTGCTTCCTCCTCAGTTAAGGCATAGGCCCGAGTCCTTGCCATTGGCTGTTCATGTTCCCTCTCTTTTCCTGAACCAGATCGGCCGGCCTTCCTACAGTTCTTTGTCAGATGTCCAAACAATCCACATACCTGACACTTGACGTCTTTTACGCATTCTCGGGAGAAGTGCCCCGGCTTCCCGCACTTATAACATGTGGTGGTGCCTATTCGGCACTCGCCAAGATGTTGCCTTCCACATTTCTTGCAAGTTTCATATTCATCTGACCTTGGTTTCTTAATTTCAGTTCCTACATTCCCTTTTTCGGTGCCTCTAGACGGGTTCTCCCACTTTCTCTTTTGTGTCTCAGATGCCGGGTCCTCATTGGCATAATCGTCGTAGACGATTCTGATCAGATTCACTACCGACTCGAAGGTTGAGGATAGATTAGCTTTCACATGAACACGGACCTTTTGAGGTAGGCCCTTCACATAGTACTTGATCAGTCGCTCTTCAGTCTCTACCAGGTGGGGTACCAGTTGAGCGAGCTCATTGAACCTAGAAGTATACTGGCGGTGCGTCTTCCTGCCCGCCTTGAAGTTTAGGAATTCATTTTCCACTCGATCAATTTCGTTCCGGGGATAAAACTTTTGGATTATCAGCTTCTTCCCATGTCATTCTAGCAAGAGCGTTTGGCGACTTTGTCCTCTGAATGTTCCTCCACCAACTTAGAGCTTCATTGGTGAAAGAATGAGCAACATACTTAACAGCCTGGTCCGGTTGACACTCGTTGATGTTGATTACCGCGTTCATCCTCTCAATCCATTCGAACGTAGCCACTGAATCCTTGTTCCCATCGAACATGGGTGGGTCTCTGTCCTTGAAACCTTTGTAAGTACACCCACGATTGCTTGATCCCACCTTTACCTCATCCCCATCACTGTCATACACTTTCTCTTCATGATCTCCTTCATCCTCCTCTCTACTTTTCTTTAGTGCCTCAGATAGTAGATCAGGCTATACTTTTCTTCAGAGTGAGTACAACTTCGTGGGCAATAGCATCCCTGACCTCGGGTTCCAACTGTAGAGTCCCTTGATTGTCGTTCCCAGTTGGGGTCACATCTATGTTGTGCACACTCTCAGTGTGTTCTGCGTGCACACTCTCTTCCTCTTCGTGTCTTTGATTCAATGCAGGTCTACCGACTCAGCCAGTGCGACCGCCTCGACGTCCTGTTCTTCCTCCACCAGCCATAGTTCCTAGTTTCCTGATAGTTATAAAGGGAATACATCAATGTCATTCCTTCAGATCATAGTCTTAGAACAGTACGAGCAAGGTAAATTGTTAATTACAGTGACCGGTTTGTGATTACTAATTTACATTGCTTTTCGGGTTCAAAAATCTTCAAATCGGTTGTGACATTGACATCTATTGGTTCTAAGTTAAGGTATCTATTCTTATCCAAGTGCATTAACTTTAGTACTCACTTACCGTGTTGGCGTTGGCGTTGGTTACCCATACTGACATCCGTGCGTTGGTCCCGTAATTAGCTTGAGTCCAGACATTTAGGGATGTTTGAATCTCTCAAACTATTACTCTGATACCAACTTGTAAGGCCCTTTTCCTCGGGTAACCTCAATTGTTGGATTTACTCATAAACATAGTCATAATACTGAATTTAATTAAAAACATTCAAGAGTAGCGAAAACAAACATCCTTCGAATACATAACATAACATAACAGCGGAAGTCTTAACAATTAACAACATAACATTGTCTTAACAATGTAGAGTGGGATGTCAGTTGCTTGCCGGGTAACCATCACGCCTTCGCACGACTTTTCCTTTCTTCACCTGAAATGTATACTAAAAGTCAGCTAACGCTGGTGAGTTCTAGTTTAAAGCGATTAGGTATGAACATTATTTCTTTAAAAGTATGCATAAATATATAAAAATATATATAAATACACATTAACATATCATTGATCTTCATTTGTCGTTCATGTGCGAGTACATAAATACGTATTCATAACTTTTGCTTTTCTTTCATCATTCTTATGTGATTACATAGATATGCATTCACCTTTACTTTCGTTGAAATTCATTGGTCATACACATAAGGGTGATCAACCCGTCTTTTACTGCGTATGTCACAAAGACATACGCCCTTAAGCTACCGTCGTAGCCCTTTTACTTGTCTGGTCCTAGAAACCGTCCACCTTAAAACCGTCCGGCCAACCTTCGACCGTCCGTCTTAACCGTCCTACCGTCGTAGTCCGTCATATTCGCCCGTCTTCCCTAAGGCATCCTTTTCCCACTTGAACTAATTATACAGTCGTGCATCGATTTAGGGACTTACTCCACCGTAGTGGCCATTATTTAGTCTACCTTTCTAGACTATCCTTTCTGGCTGCATAATAGTCAAGTGGTCGTCCGTCTACCGTAGTAGTCGTTAGCTTCGTTTCCGTCCATAACGTATACATACATTCATAACATGCAACATATATAATTATAAAGCAAGATTTCATTCATTTACGTTATGCCATTCTATTATTCATTCTTTGTAAACATACGTTTCATTCTTTGTTCATAATTCATTTTCATATATATAAATATATATATTTGTATATCACGTATGATCACGTTGGCATTCATAGCATTTATTCATTTAGTGTATACACTTCAGCCCCAAAACATTTAAAATGATTTGCACATAACATAGAAGGGGGCACATAGAACTCACCTGATAAGCTAGTCCCGTCCTGTCCTAACAACGGTCCAATGAGTGCCACACACGATCTGAATTAGTTAATTACACATACGTCAGACCTAATTTAAATTATACACTTTTACTTCAGCTGAACTAGGCAAACTTAAGGCTAAGTTCGCTGCCTAAAGTCTAGGCGAACATATAGGCGAACTTGTCCTAAGTTCGCCTGACTTGACCAAGCGAACTTAACCAGTCGAACTTAACCAGGTGAACTTAATCAGGCGAACATAATCAGGCGAACATAATCAGGTGAACTTAATAGGAGAACATGCTAAGTTCGCCTCTTGATGGCCATAAGCGAACTTGCCAGGCGAACTTGTCAAGCGAACTTGATAAGTTAGCCTCATCCTTGCCAGGCGAACTTGATAAGTTCGCTTGTCGAACAGGCTTCTTCCCCAACAAGTCCGAAATTCTTGCATGCTAACCTGATCATGCCAATCTTACAACTTTCTTTGTTCAAAACGTGCGGTTTTCATTCTAGATGCTGGTCCTAAGCTTATTTTCAAGTTTCATCCGTAAAAACGTCACCTATTTAGCTAAAACCCGAAAATCCCAAATTAAACAAAAACTCAGTTTAGGTGCGAATCGTTACCTGGATTGGGATTCTGATTCGGAGGTTTTGCTCCCGAGCTCAGCAGTAACGTGCTCCTTCAATTCCGGGTCGATCCGTCAACTTTCTCTCTCTAGGCCCGAGCTCTCCTTTCTCTCTCTAAATTGCAAAATGGTGGAAGTTTGAGGCTGTCTTGACCCTTATATACATGGGCTTCCCTCGACCCGTTGGAGCCGAGCCCAAGCCGATCCATTTTCCTTTAATTTTTGATGATTAAATCTTGATCGCGTTATTATTTATTTACTATTTTTGGGATGTTACATACCATCTAAATTTGATGTGTATTCAGTTTTGATAAAAGAGAATGTCAAGTATAAAACTATGTCTCTTGAAGAGGTTCTTGGCAAAATTCAATCACATGATTTGAATATGAAGAATAAGGAAACCAATATGGAGCATATTCAAGATCCTTCAATGTATTTTGCTAAGACTTCTGGCAAAACTAGTGCAGGGGTTGCGTTCTTTTTTGGTGATACTCAAGATGTTTCTAATGAACATTGTTCTGGGGTTCCAAATCATTCTGGTTTCTCTATAAACACAGCTTCTTCATCATCTGGAACACATAATAAGAATTAAAGAGTTGCTGATGATTATGTAGCAATGTTTTCTTCCTTTATGGCTTCTTATGAAAATTTTATTGGAGGAAAGATTCATGATCCCGATGTTATTGAAGAGGATTTCAGACAAATTGATCCTGGTGATCTGGAAGAGATGAACATTCAATGGAACATAGCTATGCTAATGCGACAGACAAAGGATTTTTTGAAGAAGACTGGAAGGAAGTATATTGGTTCTAACAGTCGTTCACGTATGGGATTTGACAAAACCAAAGTTTGTTGCTATAATTTTCAGGAGTATGGTCATATTGCCAAAGAATGTGTGAAGCCAAAACTTGAATTTGATTCTCAGAAGAAGCCTAATAACTTTCAGAACATTCGTAATCAGTCACATGGTTCCTCTGGCTCTGTAAATTCTAATCATGCATCTTCATCATCTGATTTGGTTGCTCAGAATGATGAAAATTATGACTGGGGTATTCATCTTGAAGATTTGGTTGGTACTGTAAGTCAAGCTTTTGTAGCTGAGATTCATTCTATAAAATCTGAAGAGTCAACTGATGTTGATAGCTCAAGTGATGGTGAGAGTTTGCCAATTGTTGATGAAGAGCATGATTGATGTTCTAAAAGTAATCTAGTAAAAATAAACTAAATTATCCTAGACGTAGACACTAAGTAATACTCTAGACTCTCTTAAACTACACTACTACTAACCGGCAAGTGAACCGATCGACTCTAGTAAAGCTAAGTAAGTCCGGATATCGAACCCACGAGACTCTATTAAATTACGCTAACGACTCTATCTAGACCTAGACTGACACGGACACGACACTAACCATTTTTATTGTTTGAGGGGGGGGGGGGGGATTTACTAAAAATCCTAAAATTGAAATTAAAGTTAATTAAGATAAAGTACGAAATAGATTAAGGTTGAATTCAGTAGAAATGAATGACTACCTAGACTAGAATCCGGATTGATTTAGGAATGGATTTTCTAATGGTATTAAAGTGCAATGGAACCAGGATCTTTGTGTACTAAACCCTAAGAAATCTCAGCTAAGACCTCCCGACCCTTCGCAGGAAGAAACCTAGGAGACTTTACAAAGCTGTTATGAACACCGGTTGTTAGACTTCCTCTCAGTCCTCTAACGTCTCTAAAAGTGCCCTAACATGACAACCTACCTCTTAGCGCGGAAGTCTAAGGCAACTATGAGTTCTAACTTGGTTTAACAGACACGAGAATGACTAGGGAACTAAGACCGGCTTCTCTCAAAACCTACCTTAGCTATATGTTAAACCGCGACCTTCTAACAAACTCGATCCTCTCAGCGACAAGTTAAGCAGAAAACCTAGTTCTAATTGTATTTTAATTACTGTTTTTAAGGCTAGTGGCCAATTTACCCAAAGATTCCCGAACCCGCAAAGACTCGATAATCAACACAAACCCATTACATGAAAGACATTCACCAAAGTTTGTGTAAAACAGTAAACAATCAACAATAAAAGCTAGATACGCATATGCACCAAATTAGAAGTTCCAAAGTTTGTTACTTTTTGAGATTAATCCATAAGCACAATAAAATCCATAAAAATCCAAACTTTATTCAATCTTTCATCTAGTCTAGGTAGTTCAAGAGTTTTAGCCAAGCATCATGGTAATAAAAATCAAAGCACAATGTTTAACAAAGGAATTCATAATTAAAAGAATGAAAACACAAGAATAAGGAAAACCGGATGATAAAACCCGAATGTTCTTCTTTCCTAAGCTTCCGTCTTCAACCGAGTGATTCCCGTGAGTTAGAATGCTTCAAAAATCCCAGAACTTGCTGCAAAATTCGCCCTCAAGAAACCCTATTCGTAACTAGGTTAAACTTTGACTTTAAGATGTTTATATATGATTTGCAGCAACAATTCTGCAGCAGCAACAAACTGGGCCGAAAACAACACCCGTCGCGTCGCGCGACAGGTTTCCTACCTAGGCGTCGCGTAGCGTGGCGCCTTCACTTCCGGGCATTATAATTCCAAGGCTACGCGTTGCGCGTATCCTCCTTCCTCAGGGGTGTCGCGTGGCGCGTAAACCTGTTTCTGCCAGATTTTCTCTTTTTTCCGTTCCCGTTCAGCTCCAACTCGACCCGATTCCAACCGTTAACTCTTTTCAGCATATTTTGACTGTTTTTCGCTCCTTTCAGCAACCGGGACCTGCACAAACACAAACTATCAAAAGGAACTAATCTAACTACGAAAACGCAACGAAACTATACGAAAATTATACAAACTCTAAACGATAAATAGATGTATTTTGCAATACATCAAATATCCCCACACTTACTCTATTTTCGTCCCCGAAAAAGAATTATGCAAACGGAATCAGAGACGGATAGACATTCGGGCCAAAAGCTATTTTACTTATTAGAGTCAAAACTTGTGTTAGCCGCGATTGCAAGTATAATTATCCCTTTAAACCCAAATCCGGTTCCAGGCCCTTATCATGCAATTTTAGTTCAAGTGCGGTCAATCTACCTAGGTTCTCACACTAGAAGCCACAGTCCACCTAATCCCACCTCAAGCTTATAGCACAAAAGGAACAATCACTGGACCAATTCCTAACCGTTTTATACCAAAATCAAGAGGATTTAAAATCAAATAAATTTTTTTTTTATTATTATTTTTTTTTTATTTTTCTTGAGCTTAGACCTTGCTTCACCTAACCCAGAGGCTGTCTCAATCAGAGTCACCATCCCCGAGAGTGACAACGTGAGCGTCGGTAATTTTGCAATTTTGTTTCGACACATCCCAGAGGCATTCTAAGTCAGAGTCACCATCCCCAACGAAGATTACGTAGGCCTGCGCTACTTTTCTTAGTTTCTAGCTCATTTATTCTATTTTTTTCATGATTAGAAATTCTAACAATTTTAGCTTATAACGGCATTCCTTATACTATTATTGGCGGTTTCAATTTCCCATTTTTCCTAGATGAGAATCCACTAGTAGACCGACAATTAAGGTATATTTAGATCAAAGGAACCTAAAACTGAACCGGGCCTATTCACATATCCCAAACTAGACACAAGCTCGACTATATTAATCTTATATTATCATTATTTGAACCCGAACAAAAACCCCTCTTTTCTATCATTTTCCGTTTTATTTTGCAAACTTCTTTATTCAAAAGACATTTTCAAATTTTTAAATTTTTTTTTAATTTTTAAGAATCAACTTAAACTACTTAACTAACACTACGACTCAAGTATCCCATCCCCACACTTGAATATTGCATTGTCCCTAATGCAAAGATGGAAACACAACCTAAACTAAAAAAAACTACCACTAAAAACTAAATAGATAAAATATACAAAATCTACAAATGGAAACGACTTAGCTGAATATGTGAGACTGTCAATGTGCCAGTCAATTCCACATACGCCCTCCAATCCGAAACGCGCTCAGCAAACTGTTCCTAAATCGTACACGCGAACGGAAGCGGCATAACACATCATACCTATCAAATAAAAATACAGACCAAACGAAATACGATAGATAATAAGTGTTTCAAAGTTCACCATCACAAACCAACCAATTTAAAAGTATTTAAAATATGGGGGACAGACGTGATAAGATAAAACAACATAAAAAGAAAAATAAAGTATAAAAAGATACTCCTTCACACTCCATCTGCTATCATCCCCACACTAATCCTCATCCTCACTCACACTCTCTTCATCATCACCTTGACCATAAACCTGAAACTCTGGTGTAGGATCCACATATCCATACTGTCCAGAACCAGAACCAACCTGCTGACTAGAACCACCTGCACCACTCGGATCATAATACCCCGGCATCGGAAACTGAACCGGGTCGACAAACGGCTGAAAAAAATCAGGCACATCGATACTCATCCGACTCATCATATACCTGAGTGCTCCATCCTGCCTATCCTGTCGATAATCAATTCTACCAAACCCCTGATCCATGCGGTCATACAGTGAAGATAAAGTAAGCGGATCCGGTGGTGGCTGTCTCCTCGGGTACTGAGGCGCTGGAATCTCCCGTCTCTGAGGCGGTCTCTGTCGGGCTGGAGGATACATGCCCTGCATAACATCATCAGCCGGATGCCCTACTGGCGGCATAACCTGAGGCCCCTTCCTCGTATCTAACCAAGTAATAGGCTCTCCTAGAGTGAGTATACCCGCAAGCTGAAGATCTCTAACCTGAAAATGCCTCGATGGCGCACCCACACGCAGCGTCGCCAAACTATACTTCTGAAATACCCCCAAATTCTCTGCCAACTTTGTAATATAAGGACCCATGTCAAGCGCGGCCCTATGTCCTCCTCTACATGCTCTATTCAACGACCAAGCCAACACACTCGCTAAATTCATATTCCGTTCTTCCACCAAACACATAAGCAAAAAAATATCTATCAAATTTGCCTTATTCTTACTAGACTTCTTACCAACCAGAGTGGTAGAAAAAACCTTCAATACATACCTATAAATAGGATCCCGAACAGACGTAATCAAATTAGTCTTTGCGAACCCCACATCAGCAATAGTACCCCAAAATCTCGCCAACTCATCACTGCCCAAACACAATTCTCTTTGATTCACATACACACCCCTCAGCCCAGTCACAAACTCAAGAGTCACTACCTCCTCCTCTGTATAGAAACCACTCGCTACAGCAAACTGTGGGATGGACATCTCATGAACCATCCTCCTTAAACTAAACGATACTGCATCATCCTCAGCAAAAGAACCCTCTTTATGCTGAAAAGTCGAATGGAATTCAACAACTAACTCGTCATATTGGGGCCAATGACAATCAACCATAGCACACAATCTCGGACCTAGCAACCGCTCAACCCTATCCCGAGCACCCACACTAGCTAACCAATCCCAATCAATGGTCCAATGCTCAAGTATCTTAGTAGGAATGATTTTTGTAACTTTGTCCACCACTTCGTATTGACTTCAAACTGTAAGAGTGGGTGCTCTCTCCTTAGTGGAATACGGGCATAATTCACCCGTTCCTGACCCTCATATCTAATACGTCTGCGCCTAAGGACAGGCACGGGCTGCTGCTGCTCTCTCGCGACACCTCTTGGGCGTGGAACTGGCCCTCTTCTTCTTTTTCCACCTGCTCCGCTAGAACTACCTTCACCTGACATATCTGCTAAGACAAACATATAGACAAAGCAAGCAGAGACATCAGCTATCACAAACTATTTTTGGTATTTTAAATTTTAAATTTTTTTTTTAAATTGGAACAACCGTATAGCATTCCATTCGTGGCTGAAACAGAAAATAAAGTGAAAAATAACAATCGGGTTACCGTTTACAAAAGCATAAGTTATAAACAACCTTGCCCGAATGGAGATTGAGTACGGGTGAAGTGTTTTGTACCTGTACGTGCATATAAGTAAACCCAAGACCCAAAAACTACTAAAATTAAAACGACTCCAAACATAAGACTCAATGTAAACTACCCCCTCCCGACACTTTAATTGTCCCAATTAAGAGCCAAGTGCCTACCAAACCGAACATTGAGTCCAAACTTGCGTAAAGAGATGTCCTTTAGTGATAAAAACTGAATTTAAGTCGAAAAATCCCGCCTAGTAAAAGGAGGTTTTAACCGGTTAAACTCACAAAGCAAGTTCGGATTTTTCATGGCAATGTGATATAGCAAATCAGTTCAATGGCAATAACATACCCAAACCATGCCTCCCGCAACCAGAAAACACTAACATTCGGCTCACCCTTGACATAGAACCAACCCGACACGAACCGACACCTAAATTATGCAAAACTAGACTCATACCTAGCTAATAAACGACTAATATACAGAAAATTACAAGAAAACATACCGGATTCGTGAAGAACAAGCTAAAAATTTCAACTTTTTAAGTGGAGAAGGGTGGTCCGTGTTTGGTAGATTTAGCGGCTAATCGGGTGAAACTGACGGTTAAAATGAATGGGGAAGTGAAATGGGTGATGTGGGTGTAATTTGGGAGTAAAATGGTGAAGAATGGAGGTGGTTATGGCTGAAATGGGTGGTTTACGGTTAGGGATTCGCGAGTTAGGGTTTGGAGAGGTTTTGGGGAAAAAGCTGAAGCAATAGGTTATAATGTGGGAAAGGGGGGCCTTCGCGTAGCGCGTAGCACAAAGGGAAGGGAGCGTCGCGCAACGCGGCGCCTATGTTTCTGAACTGGGTCTACGCGTAGCGCGTAGACTTTTGTTATTACATGTCGCACGACGCGAACACCCATTTTTCACAGAAAGTTTCGAAATTTGGAGGTTCTCATGCCTTAGAAAAATTTTTCAACATTCCAAACCTCCCAAAAACCAATCCCAAATATTTTCTAACACTGGGACTTACCTAGAACTCTGTTTTCTCACCAATCCTTCCTCATCCTTGGTAATGAAATTCTGCAAAAGACTCGAAACACAAAAACAAAAACCGAAACTCTAACAAAAACTACATTAGCTACGAAAGATAATAAAAATAAAATAAAATACAACCGGTACAAACTCGACACTTGAGGTTTCCCTCAAAACACTAATCGGTGACGGTAGGTGGGTCCTCAAGAGGAATTTCTTCCTCCTCGGTGGTGTCGATAGGACCTCCTAAGTAATGTTTCAAGCGATGTCCGTTCACCTTCCATGAACCTCCGTCAACTTCGTCATACAACTCAATGGTACCGTATGGAAATACCTCCTTTACGACATACGGTCCGGTCCATCTAGATTTCAACTTTCCGGCTATCAATTTCAATCTCGAATTGAACAAAAGCACTTTATCACTTACTTGAAACTCCTTCAACCGTCGCAACCTCCTATCATGCAATGCCTTCGTCTTCTCTTTGATACTCCAAGATCGTTCATAGGCGGTATCTCTAAGAGCCTCTAACTCATGGATTTGAAAGAATCTCCTCCTAGCGGTTTCGGAAAGATCAAAGTTTACGGTTTTTAGAGCCCAAAGCGCTCGGTGCTCTAGTTCTACCGGAAGATGGCACGCTTTGCCGTACACAATCATGAAGGGCGTGGTTCCTAACGGTGTTTTGTAGGCGTTGCGGAATGCCCACAATGCATCATCTAGCTTTTCCGACCAATCCTTCCTACTTTTTCCTACCGTTTTCTCTAAAATCCTCTTCACCCCTCGGTTTGCATTCTCTACTTGCCCACTAGTTTACGGGTGGTATGCGGTAGAAAGACGGTGAGTGACCCCGTAGCGTGCTAATGCCTTCTCCATGACGGAATTGCAAAAGTGCGTACCACGGTCACTTATGATGGCCTTAGTAACACCGAAGCGTGTGAATAGCTTCTTGAGGAATCTCACCACCACTCGGGCATCATTAGTAGGCAAAGCTTGAGCTTCCACCCATTTTGAGACATAGTCAATAGCCACGAGGATGTACCTATTCCCACTCGAAGAGGGGAAAGGTCCCATGAAATCAATACCCCAAACGTCGAAGATTTCAAGAACTTGAATGGGATTTTGATGCATTTCATCCTTGGATGAGATGTTGCCGGTACGTTGGCAACAGTCACATGTACTAACGAACTCTATGGCATCTTGAATTACCGAGGGCCAATAGAAACCAGTATCAAAAACCTTTTGTGCGGTGACATTCGGCCCATGATGGCCTCCCGTTAAACCCTCATGCACATGTCTAAGGATATCCAACCCTTCCTCTTTCGAAACACACCTCCTAAGTACTCGATCACTACCTATCCTAAAGAGGTACGGATCATCCCATATGTATTTCCTAGCATCCCTAAGAAACTTCTTTTTCTGTTGGTGGGACATACCCTTCACAATGTCCCCGTTTGCTAAATAGTTTGCTATGTCCGAAAACCATGGCAAACCCTCAAACTCGGCTCGAACGAAATCTATGGATTCATGAGGGAATTTGTCTCCTATGGCATCCTTACGAAATTCCTCTCTCTTAGGGTCCTCTAAACGTGACAAGTGGTCGGCGGCTACGTTCTCCGCTCCCTTTTTATCCTTAATTTCGATGTCGAACTCGGAGAGCAAAAGAATCCATCTAATGAGGCGTGGTTTGGCGTCTTTCTTTTGGAAGAGAAAACGCAAGGCAGAATGGTCGGTGAAAACTATGGTTTTGGAGAGCACGAGATATTGGCGGAACTTATCAAACGCGAATACTACGGCTAAGAGTTCCTTTTCCGTGGTGGTATAGTTCTCTTGAGCATCATTTAGAATTTTGCTCGCGTAGTAGATCGGATGAAAGTGTTTCTCGATTCGTTGGCCCAATACCGCACCTACGGCATAGTCACTCGCATCGCACATTAGCTTAAAGGGCAAGCTCCAATTGGGCGAAACAAGGATGGGGGCACTAATGAGTTTTTCCTTCAAAAAGTTAAAGGCTTTGATGCATTCCTCGTCAAAGACGAAAGGTACATCCTTTTCAAGGAGTCGGGTCATGGGGCGTGTGATCTTAGAAAAATCCTTAATGAAACGCCTATAGAAGCCCGCATGACCAAGGAAGCTTCGAACGGACTTGACACTAGTGGGTGGAGGCAATCTACTTATGGTATCTATCTTGGCTCTATCAACCTCTATCCCCTCTCTCGACACTTTATGACCTAAGACTATCCCCTCCGTCACCATAAAGTGACACTTCTCCCAATTAAGCATAAGGTTGGTCTCTATACATCTCTTAAGCATCCTATCAAGATTAAGGAGACACTGATCAAAGGAGGTTCCATAAACCGAGAAGTCATCCATGAAGACCTCCATAGAAGTCTCAAGCATGTCTTGGAATATAGCAACCATGCATATTTGGAATGTAGCCGGAGCGTTGCATAACCCGAAAGGCATGCGGCGATATGCATAAGTGCCATAGGGGCATGTGAACGTCGTTTTATCTTGATCCTCCGATGCGATGGGGATCTGAAAATAACCCGAAAATCCATCGAGAAAACAGTAAAACTATTGACCCGCTAGACGCTCCAACATTTGGTCAATGAACGGCAAAGGGAAATGGTCTTTCCGGGTGGCGTCATTCAACTTGCGATAGTCGATGCACACACGCCAACCGGTAACAGTACGAGACGGGATTAGTTCATTCTTTTCATTCATGATCACCGTCATCCCACCTTTCTTTGGGACAACTTGGGTTGGACTAACCCACGGTGAGTCGGAAATGGGGTAGATCACCCCGGCATCTAACAACGTAAGCACTTCCTTCTTAACAACCTCTTGCATGTTCGGATTAAGGCGCCATTGAGGTTGCACCACCGACTTATATTCATCTTCCATGAGTATCCGGTGGGTACAATAGGCGGGGCTTATGCCCTTTATGTCCGAAAGTCGCCATGCAATGGCCTCCCTATTCTCTCTCAACACCTCGAGTAACCTACCCTTTTGCCCCTCCTCTAACTTAGATGAAATAATGACGGGCAAATCTGACCCCTCACCAAGGAAAGCATACTCTAAGTGGGATGGTAAGACTTTAAGCTCTAATGGGGTGGGTTTCTCTATGGGTGTACTCTCACTGTCGCTCTTCACCTCACTCAACTCTAACACTTCGGGGACATACTCTCCTTCTTCTTCCTCAATCTCACTCACAACTTCCTCCACTAGATCGGCTCCACTAATATAATCAAAACAATGGTCTACACATGATAAGAAGGATTCTATGAAATAGACCGAATGACAAGGACTACTATGATCGTCGGAGCCGCTAGGGTGCTCCATGGAACGTGCTACCTCAAAAGTGACTCTCTCCTCACCGACGTGGAGTGTAATCTTACCGTCAAAGACATCAATGATGGCCTTTGCGGTGCGCAAGAATGGGCGTCCTAGAATGATAGGAACTCTCTCATCAGCTTCCATATCAAGAATGACAAAGTCTACGGGAAAGACGAACTTGTCGACTTTAACTAAAAGGTTTTCGACTATGCCACACGGGTATTTCACTGATCTATCGGCTAAGGACAACGACATGCGAGTAGGGGACAACTCTCCTAGGCCTAACCTCTCGTACATGGAATATGGCATGAGGTTTATACTCGCTCCTAGATCGGCTAAGGTCCTATACTCGGTATCACTCCCGAACAAGCATGGAATGGTGAAAAGGCCCGGATCCGTCAATTTTTCCGGGACCTTGTTCAAGATTACGGCGGAACACCCCCCACTAAGAGGGATGTTAGAGACCTCTCCTAACCTATCCTTACGCTTTAGAAGGTCCTTTAGGAATTTGGCGTATTTAGGCATGGATTGAAGGGCTTCTATGAACGGAAGATTGATCCTAAGTTGCTTGAAGATCTCTAAGAATTTCCCGTACTCTTTGGAGTAAGTTTGGTTTTTAAGACGGGATGGGTATGGGGCACGGGAAAGATCAGGAACGGGTGATTGAATGACTTGTTTGGGTCGTTTCTGTGCACTACTCTCGACTTGAGGCTCCTCGGTGTGTGCGGTACTTGCTAGGTTTAACCTAGATTGCACTTTACCGGGAGTCTCCATCTCAATCTCCTTTTTTTTTTTTTTTTTTCATCTACGGGTTCCTCATCCTCTACCTCTACACTCTCGGGTATCACTACCTCTCCTAAGGTCCTACCAATACGGGTCGAGATTGCCTTCAATTAGCCGGACGGGTTAGGCTTTGTGTTGCCCGAAAATTGACCGGGAGGTCGTTCTTGCAGCTGGCGTGCAATGTCCCCGACCTGCCTTTGAAGGTCCAAGAAATTAGAATGGTTATTCTTGAGGTAGGTAGCATGTTCTTCTAAGGTTCGTTGGGTGGACTGGTCCTTAACTAGAATTTGGGATAACATAGCTTTAATCTCGTCCAGACCACTACCCAAATCTTGATTTTTTGGACCCTGATTATTTGACCCCCCACTATTGAACTGACCTCCTGTATTTGAACCTGACCCCCCACTACCAAACTGACCCTGCTGATTCGAACCCCCACTTGAATAGAAACCTGGCCCTCTGCTTTGATACTGGCCTGATGGGAAACCAGGGGGATTACCGGAAGAGCGGAAATTATTATTACTACGCCAGTTAGAGTTATTATTAAATGGGTTAGTGGGACCTCGGTTTTGACCTGCGATGTACTCGACCTGTTCTAGGGTAAGTGTTGGACAATCTACGGTATCATGACCTCCCCTACAAACCTCACACCTATCGACCTTTTTCTTAATTTCTAATAACTCTTTGGTGATATAATCAAGTTGAGATGCTACCTTTGAATCCGAGCCAACTTGGTTTACTCCTCGAGCGGTTGAGGAAGTACTAGTAACAGGAATGGAAGTCCTGCTGGTAGCACAATGATCGATATCAGCATGAGCAAAACTCTCAAAGAGATCATTGCAGTCGGCCACCGATTTCTTACCCATGAGATGGCCTCCTGCAGAGGTGTCGAATCGGGCCTTACACTCGGGGGTGAGACCATTGTAGAATTTCTCTACGAGTGCCTAATCAGACAACCCGTGTTGGGAACAACGTGAGAGTAGGGTTTGAAACCTCTCCCAAGCTAAGTGATAAGGTTCGTCAGACTCCATTCGGAACGAATGGATCTGATCACGAAGGTGAGATGACTTAGCAGGTGGAAAATACTTAGCTAGGAAGGCATCCCTAAGTCCAGCCCATGTGGTAAAAGTACATGCCGGCTGCGAATCAAGCCAAGTGGCTGCGCGGCCAGCAAGTGAAAACGGGAAGACTTGGAGATAGCGGGCATCAAGGTTAACACCTTCGATGCCGAAGGTGTTGCAAAGGCAGGTGAGACAGTTGATGTGGGCGGGCGCATCCTCGTCGTCACGACCGTGAAACTGACAAGAGTTGTTAATGGCGGTCATGATGTAGGACGGGATTTGCCAAGACTTGTCATTGGTGATTTGGGGAAGGGTGATGGGTGAATTCGCGGTATAACCTGCGGTGGAGCGTTGGTGGACCGTTTGGTTGTTGGCCATTTGGAAATAGGGTGGCGGACTCGGAGGACGGGAAGTAGGTGGGGACCTATGGGGTGAAGACCTCGGTGTGAAGTCAAAGCTTGGTGGTAATGATTGGGATGTAGAGTCAGAAAAGGCGAAAGATGAAGATGAAGGAGTACTAACCTTTAGAGAAAAAGACGAGAAGGAAGACTTGTCCGTAGGCGGCTTCGGCGGAGGTCCTTACGAACGCGTATGGGGCATCCACTGAAAAACCGGAAAACAAACAAGTAAGTAGACTCAAAAACTAGACTCAACAAAAACAAAAATATAAAACAACTACGACTAAGTAGACTCCTACGACTCAAACACAATTAGCACGTATAAGATATCAAATAAGTCCAAATAAAGTAATTAACGCAATTGCCAAGAGTCCCCGGCAACGGCGCCAAAAACTTGATGTTCTAAAAGTAATCTAGTAAAAATAAACTAAATTATCCTAGACCTAGACACTAAGTAATACTCTAGACTCTCTTAAACTACACTACTACTAACCGGCAAGTGAACCGATCGACTCTAGTAAAACTAAGTAAGTCCGGATATCGAACCCACGAGACTCTATTAAATTACGCTAACGACTCTATCTAGACCTAGACTGACACGGACATGACACTAACCATTTTTATTGTTTGAGGGGGGGGGGGGGGGTTTACTAAAAATCCTAAAATTGAAATTAAAGTTAATTAAGATAAAGTACGAAATAGATTAAGGTTGAATTCAGTAGAAATGAATGACTACCTAGACTAGAATCCGGATTGATTTAGGAATGGATTTTCTAATGGTATTAAAGTGCTATGGAACCAGGATCTTTGTGTACTAAACCCTAAGAAATCTCAGCTTAGACCTCCCGACCCTTCTCAGGAAGAAACCTAGGAGACTCTACAAAGCCGTTATGAACACCGGTTGTTAGACTTCCTCTCAGTCCTCTAACGTCTCTAAAAGTGCCCTAACATGACAACCTACCTCTTAGCGCGGAAGTCTAAGGCAACTATGGGTTCTAACTTGGTTTAACAGACACGAGAATGACTAGGGAACTAAGACCGGCTTCTCTCAAAACCTACCTTAGCTATATGTTAAACCGCGACCTTCTAACAAACTCGAGCCTCTCAGCGACAAGTTAAGCAGAAAACCTAGTTTTAATTGTATTTTAATTACTGTTTTTAAGGCTAGTGGCCAATTTACCCAAAGATTCCCGAACCCGCAAAGACTCGATAATCAACACAAACCCATTACATGAAAGACATTCACCAAAGTTTGTGTAAAACAGTAAACAATCAACAATAAAAGCTAGATACGCATATGCACCAAATTAGAAGTTCCAAAGTTTGTTACTTTTTGAGATTAATCCATAAGCACAATAAAATCCATAAAAATCCAAACTTTATTCAATCTTTCATCTAGTCTAGGTAGTTCAAGAGTTTTAGCCAAGCATCATGGTAATAAAAATCAAAGCACAATGTTTAACAAAGGAATTCATAATTAAAAGAATGAAAACACAAGAATAAGGAAAACCGGATGATAAAACCCGAATGTTCTTCTTTCCTAAGCTTCCGTCTTCAACCGAGTGATTCCTGTGAGTTAGAATGCTTCAAAAATCCCAGAACTTCGCGTTGCGCGTATCCTCCTTCCTCAGGGGTGTCGCGTGGTGTGTAAACCTGTTTCTGCCAGATTTTCTCTTTTTTCCGTTCCCGTTCAGCTCCAACTCGACCCGATTCCAACCGTTAAATCTTTTCAGCATATTTTGACTATTTTTCGCTCCTTTCAGCAACCGGGACCTGCACAAACACAAACTATCAAAAGGAACTAATCTAACTACGAAAACGCAACGAAACTATACGAAAATTATACAAACTCTAAACGATAAATAGATGTATTTTGCAATACATCAATGATCAAGTACAAAATGTTGAGTCTGATATTGCATATGGTGTATCTTAAGATGATATTGTATTAACTCAAAGAACTTCTGATGGTGCTGTTACTGAAAATATTCCGATTGCTAAAGTTTTCATGACATATATGTTAGATCCTTCAATGGTAAAAGATTCTGTCTGTCACATTTATTGCTTTAATTGCATCAGTATAAAAGATAAAATGAAAAAAGTTATGGATGATAATACAAACTTAATTTGTGATATGAAATCGATGCATTTAGTTAATCAAAAATTGAAAGATAATGATAAACTGTGTATCGATAGAATTGAATCTTTGAAAAGAGATTTAAATTCTTTGGGGTTGAAATATAAGGAACAAGCATATCATCTGGATATGGCTTATGCTGAAATTGAAAAGCGAAATGAAATTATCGCTCAGAAGAACAAAGAAATTTCTGATAAAGAATCTGAAGTGATCAAATTACATAGAAAGCTGGAGAATTTTGAAAATTCATTTGTGGTATTGGATTACTTTAATGCTAATACTGATCCTACAAAGAGGGTTGCTCGAATTGGATTTGTTCCTCCACCATTCAATGCGAATTATGTGGTTGAACCAGAAATTATTCATGAAGAAGAAATTGATCCAAAAACGGTGTTGAAAGTAAATCCAGTAACTGGTGAAGATATGATCTATGATTCTGATTCTGAGAATGAAGTTTTTGATGATAAAAAGGTTGAAGGAATTCCTAAGGAAGTGCAACTTGATGAACCAAAGGTGGTGAAAAATGTTACTCGTGATAGATGCATTTTAACAGAACCTGATGCAGTGAAAGTTGATCAACCTAAACTTTTCAAAATGTTACAATCAAGTGGTTTTGTTGCTCCTGGTCATCAAAATACGCATTCATCAAAGGTGACTACACAAATTTATGTTCAAAAGAAGCCGGTTAACTATTCAGTAAAATCTTCTGAAGCTTGTTCATCGGAAGGTTCATCAAATTAAAGAAAAACTCCTTATATCAGAAATCATCAAGATAAAAGAGTTTGCTTTCACTGTAATGATGCTGGTCATATTCTGATTCACTGTCCTTATAAGAATCAAGGCAAATTAAAGAGTGTTCCCCCACAATAACGAGTGGTGACGATTTTGAAACGACCAAATGTGGGAAAGCCTACTTCTAGTGTTGTAAAGAATGTGCCTTGACAATCATTTGCTAAATCTTTGGGATTTTAGCAACATGATAAACATATTTCTAAACCAGTTGGTTTTCAAAAGAAGTTTGAGTTTTCACATGTTGGAATCCCAAAAGATTCTCAACCAAAGGTCAAACTTTCTAGACCACAACGAAGACGTAACAGAAAATTAAAGAAACTTTTGGAAACATCTGAATCTGATAATCATAAATCTAATAATGTTTTCCAATTAATCATACTGTGTCTTCATTGAGAAGGTATAATAGTGAATCTTATGTTCCAAAGGTTGATGACAATGTTGATTGTAAACTGATTGAAGTTGTTTATTTTGATCCATCTGGACGACTCAAGACCACAATGGCTTGGGTTCCTATTTCTAACTGATTTTCTTTGTTTATGTAGGGGCAACCAAGGAGGACTATCAACAATACGTGGTATGTCACTTTTGCTGGAGCATTGGCGGTAGATCTTACTGTCTGGTAGTAACAGATGATTTCTCTAGATTTTCATGGGTTAAGTTCCTTGCTTCTAAAGCCGAAACCAAAGAGATGGTGCAATTTTTAATCCTAGGTTTAGAAAATTTGTGCAAACAGAAAGTCAAAAGATTTAGGAGTGACAATGGTAGCGAGTTTAAAAATAGCAAGATGGGTTTATTTTGTCTTCAAAAGGGAATTCATCATGAATTCAGTGCGCCATATGTACCTCAACAAAATGGAGTTGCTGAACGAAAGAACACGACTTTGGTTGAAACGGCACGTACGATGCTTGCAGATTCTAAGCTTCTAGTTACTTTTTGGGCTGAGGCTGTGAATACTGCGTGTCATGTTTTGAACAGAGTTTTGACCGTTATGCGACACAACAAGACATGCTATGAGTTGCTTAATAATCGGAAGCCAAATCTGGAATATTTACTACCTTTTGGTAATCCATGCACCCTGTTGAAAGTTAGAGATGTCCCAACCAAGTTCAGTGCTAAGGCTATTGAAGGGATCTTTCTGGGGTATGTTGCAAATTCTACTACCAAGAGGGTTTATAACAAAAAGACTCGTCAAGTTGAGGAATGGTTTCATATTGACTGTTCTAATCGGTCTTTACCTCAAATGGCGATTGGACCAGACTGGGCTTTTGATTATGACAATTTATTCAAGTCTTTTCAATTACCTTATGATATTTCTCCTGAGGAAGCTACTGTATTATATGATTCATGTCAGGATGCACAGAATAGTGGTTTTCTATCGACTGCGGTTCCACAATCATCTGTTCCCTCTACATCTGTTCCAAATCCTAATGTTGCTTCTTGTTCGGGAACACAAGAGTCTGATAGTGAGGAAGACAATGTTATTTTCCAAGATTCTTCTGCTGATCCTTTATTAGTTGATGAACCTTCTAATTCGACATAGGCCCAGGGGGAGATTCCTACAAATCTGGACTCAGAGATACCAGTTAATTAGGATATGTCTTATCAATCTGATACAACTCAAGTTGATGTGTTGCCGGTTCCTGAGGTTGCATTAATCAAGGAACTCAAAGCTCATACGATTACAAATATCATTGGGACTTTGCGAGATGGAGTGCAAACGCGTTCTATTATTGAAAACACTTGCTTGTATACAGGTATTAAGGATACTGGTGTTCTTGATGTATGCTTACATTCCTGTTTTATTTCTCATGTCGAACCAAAGAATGTCAAAATGGTGTTACGTGATAACAATTGGATAGAGGCCATGCAGGAAGAACTTGCGCAGTTTGACAAACTCAAAGTTTGGAATCTTGTAGATCTTCCAAAGGGTGTGTATCCAATTGGTACAAAGTGGGTGTTTAAATGCAAGAAAGACGATCGAGGTGTTGTGGTGAGAAACAAGGCAAGATTAGTTGTACAAGGTTTCAATCAACAAGAGGGAATTGATTACACCTAGGATTATGCTCCTGTTGCTAGGCTTGAAGCTATACGGTTGTTTCTTGCTTTTGCTTCATACAAAGGGTTTAAGGTGTTTCAAATAGATGTAAAGAGTGCTTTCTTATATGGTAAAGTCAAGGAGGAGGTTTATGTGTGTCAGCCGCTAGGGTTTGATAAGCTTGATAAGGCTCTCTATGGTCTTCATCAACCTCCCCGAGCATGGTATGAAACATTGTCTACACATCTTATGGATAATGATTTTGTTCGTGGCCAAATTGACTAGACTTTATTCATTAAGAAAGCAGGGGGAGAATACCTACTGGTGCAGATATATGTAGATGATATTATTTTTGGCTCTACAAATGAAGGGTTGTGCAAAGAGTTTGAGAGTGTTATGAAATCGAAGTTTGAGATGTCAACTATGGGAGAGTTATCATTTTTCCTAGGTCTTCAAGTTAATCAGAAGGAAGATGGTTTCTTTATTTATCAGTCCAAGTATGTAAAAGACATCTTGAGCCGGTTCAAGATGGAGGACTGTACCCTATACGATACTCCGATTCAGGTCAATCATAAATTGAATTTTGACCTGGATGGAAAAGAAGTTGATTGCCGACTCTACTGTGCAATGATTGGATCTCTCATGTACTTAACCGCTTCAAGGCCAGGCATAATGTTTGCTGTGTGTATTTGTTCCAGATTCCAAGCAAAACCAAAAGAGTTTCATTTGATTGCAGTAAAGAGAATCTTTCGTTATCTAAAAGGAAAACAAAGATTGGGACTATGGTTTCCACATGGTTCTAACTTTGAATTTAATGCATATACTGATTCTGATTTTGGTGGTTGTTGTTTCGACAGGAAATCTAGTAAATGTGGTTGCCAGTTCTTAGATAATCGTTTAGTTTCCTGGAAATGCAAAAAGCAAACTACGGTCTCTATTTCAAATTGTGAAGCAGAATACATTGCTGCTGCAAGTTGTTGTTCATAGATCTTGTGGATCCAACAACAATTAAGAGACAACGGTTTGAATTTTACAGGAACCCCCATGTTTATTGATAATACTGCTACAATGTCTATCACAAATAATCATGTTAAGAACAACAAAACAAAGCACATTGAAATTAAATATCATTTTATCCGTGATTGTGTAGATAAAAAGTTGATTGAGCTGGTGAAGGTACATACAGATGATAATTTTGCTGATCTTTTTACCAAGGCATTTGATCGTACCAGGTTTGAATTTCTGATCAAAATGATCGGTATGATCAAACCCGAATAAAATTTTTTCAAAAACAATTTTTCATGGGAGATTTTATTTTTTAAATTTCTTTTATTGCTTTATTACATTTCTGCATTTTAAATTTCAGTCAAAAAAATTGTTATTTATAAAAATTCAAAAAAAAATGAAAAATATAAAATTGACATCATTTGAAGTTAGAGAAGAAATGATAGTATATCAGTGAATAGTTCATTACACATGACCATAGTAGACGTTTGATATATGATAGTTTAAAGTAAATTGATTTGATCTAAATTTCAAAGTCTGCATAAATGAGAAATGATAGTGTTTTGAATGCTCTAATCTTGATAATATGTTTTAATTTGAATATGAGTTTGAAACTTGAATTGTCAATAGACTAGAAGCGTTTTTGAACCAATAGTAGTGTGAAAATTAAATATGATATGATTACATCTGTGATTTGAATCCATTATATGCCTGGGTGTGTGTGTAAAAGATCATTATCAGATAAAGAATATATGGTTTTAAGAATTTCATGAGACCAATATCGAATTATGTCTTTAGCCCAATCTCTTTCAGTTCACTTCACTGCCCATGCCCCAAAAAATATGCAATGTGTTGCTGAACTAAGATATGCTTTCTAACAACATCTGTTAGAACATATATTCACCCTTGGATCAGTTAGATACATCATCTATTCTGATTTCATTGAAATTTATCCAGATAATAGTTGGATTTTCCTACCTGAATCTATTGATTATCATTATAAAGCCAATTCATTAGAAACTTTTGATTCTGAATCATCTTGATTCATATATCCGTTGGGATCTGCTATTCTATACTTGTGCTAATAGACATAATTTCATCTTGGAGATTGATCTAATATTGCAATAAACTGTATATGTCTTGAAGATAGTGCAACTTTAAATTTTGACAACTTAAGAATTCATGCTTTGTATTACAAATTCGAAATGAATAATTGAGCATTTCATGACCTGATCTTGTTTACTTTGAAATTTATTGCGTATCATTTCAAGTATTATTCAAATTGATTGAAAAGTTGAAAAGTGAATATGATGGATTTATAAATATTCATTGCAAAAATTACATAAAAATGAAAAAGATACGGGTTACATAAGAATGAGTTTGATTGTTTCATATCATTTTTTTGTGCATATCATAGGTTACCCATAGTTGATGATAGACTGTGTGATGAATTGCTCATATACTGATATGATCTTCTTGCTCATGATGTTCAACCAAAAATATGTGTTTTAGTTTGCTCATATAAAAACCAAAAATATGTGTTTCAGTTTGCTCAGATAAAAACCAAATATATTTTGTTTCTATCTTCCATGAAAATTCTATCTTTTATTAAAATGATTCGAGATTGGATCGGATACATGCTACAGATGGAAGTTCACAAGAATGTGACGTATTGAAAGTTGACTAAATTGTTCAAGGCAAAGGTTTGAAGCAAACTTAATATGTTCGCCTGTTCCTGGTTAAGCGAACTTAATATGTTCGCATGGGATTTGTTAAGCGAACTTAACAAGTTCGTCTAATGAAGCGAACTTAATTGTGTGAATAAATATCTTGTTCAGGCGAACTTATCCTTTTTACTCTTTTCACTGATTGAGCGAACTTCTTGAGCGAACTAATTGGTTTTAGCGAACTTGTCAAAATTTTTAATTTGAGTTGTGTGGTTTGAAATTTTCGTGTTTGTTACTTGATCGGTTTTCCTTTGCGATTCTATCTAAGGTAATTTCATGGAATTTTTTCCATTAAATCAATGGAAATTGATTCTTTTGATTCTGTGTTCTTTGAAGTTTGAAACCGATCTGAGATTGACCTAATAGGGTATCTTTTCATGATTAAAACTTAAAATTGATGCTTAATGATGGTTAGTGGTTGATAATCGATGCTTATGATGTGTGTGATTTGAACAGATTCGACGATTTGAGCATTTTGAGAATTTGATGTTGAATTTGTATCGACAAATTGATTCAGGCGAACTTGTTCAGGCGAACTTGTTTAGGAGAAATTATTATGTTCGCCTCTTACAACACTAAGCGAACTTATTAAGTTCGCCTAAGGGCTAAGCAGTGTTTGGACATGTAATTTTTTTTAGCGTGAAATTTTTTTTTGTTTGATTTTTTTTTCTTTTGTTTGTTATATGACTAATGTGTGTTCTATGTCCAATTCTATAGGATCGGTAAATACAAGATGATTCTATTCTAGTTGAGATTGGCGGAAACAATCACAACTAAGCAATGTAAACAAGTGAACACAAGAAGTACTGATAAATGCAATTTGTATTAAGCTTCAATGGTTACAAGATTATAGAGAAAACTCTAAGAAAAGCACTACTTCACAATAACTCTCAGTACTGCTTATATAGTAACTTAGAATCAAGACAGACCCTTGATTCTAAGGATCAGATCTAACACAAACCGTTGATCTTGTATTGAAGCTATTATACATATAACGACAACAACAACTATACTAGTTAACTTTACTCAAACGTCTTCTTAGGCATTATTGCTTGCATGATTGGAGAAGAGTGTTGTGGTTCTTTATTGTCTACACCAGTGACATTCTTTCTGCGTGGAGTGTGTCAGTGTTGCAGCAGAAAGTTGTCAGTGGTAATGGTTACTTTATCGAAGCCAGTCAGCTGCAACGTTTGATCTTCAATGTGGAATGGCTATCAGCAGCAAAGTTGGAGATCAGCAGCAAGATGCAACCATCCAAAGCAGCTGATGATTTGCCTATCAGCAGCATTAAGTGTTGATGCTGCTGAGAAGCCTATCCGCAGCAACTCTGGTCTTCAGCAGATAAGGCTATCCACAACAGATTGTTGGTCAGCAGCAAACTCTGAGGTAAGCATCATTTGTACTTAAAAAGTCTTGTAGCCATCAGTCTTTATTTCTACAAACTCCCCCTAGACTGATGCTACCAAAACTCTATTACTTCTTTTGCTGCTGAAGCTTTTCCATGTTGCTGACTATTCTCGCAACCTCATATCCTCTCTGGTCCTTGCTGGGATTGTTAAGAGGAAGCTCAGATAGAGTCTTGATGTCTTTGCTTTCCATTTTGAAGATGGCCTTGTTTGAACACCTCATTTTCTGTCCTTTAACATCTGTTAATATGAAATCATCCTTTTCAGCATTGTAGGACCAACTGATTAATGGAGAGTGGGATTGGAGTGGTTTGGCATCAATAATTTCATTTTTTCTGGGGTTGAAGTGATTTTTGATCACCAGCAACAGATGTCTCCCACCTTCATTCTCAGGCTCATTAGCTTCACCCAGCTCCATCATTTATCTTAGATCAGAATCTGGAAGCTGCAATACCTCATCAACAGTTGTATAGATTGATCTTCTTTCTTCTGTTCTTCCCCTGAAGACTTCAAACCGTTGATCTTGAGTGTTGTAGAACCAGTTGACGATTTCTCTTGAGTCTTCTGGTTTGGTAGTAGGTTTGCTTTTCTTCTTGGGAGGTTGTTGATGAGTAGGAGCTGGGTGGGAGGATTTGGACTTTGTGGGTGGAGAGGAGGGAGGTCTAGGATGGAGAGAGGAAGGTTGTTGGATAGAGGAAGTGGTGGATGAGGGAGAAGGCTTGAGTTTCTTTGGTTTCCTTTCTTCTTCTTGATTGATTACCCTCTGCTTTGAGCCTTTCTTCCCCAGTCTTTCTTCCTCTTACTTTTTGACTTTAAAGTAAAGGGCTTGCAGGTTCATGAAACTCATAGAACCCAGCCTTTTTACACTTTCTCATTTAGCCTTTAGGAAGTCAATCATGACCTTCCTTTCTTCATGGGATCTTTTGTTGAAGGCAATGGTCTTCTTGGATTTCTGTTTGGCTTTTTCTTCTTCTTCAGCCCTTTTCTTATTTGCCAATAGACCTTGCTGACCCATGAAGGCTCTGTAGATTTCTTTATTGGATAACTTCTCAAGGTAGTCTACTTCCTCAACTTGAGAAACAAGAGCTTCTATCCACTCCTCTCTCATCTCTCTGGCTAGTTTTGAGTCAGTAGTTCTAAACTTAGCCTCTTCTTTTCTTTTCTGCTCTCTTTCTTCTTGTTCTTTATTTAATTGTTCCTACAGCTGAAGAGCTAGAGCTTCATCTTCTTGTATTTGGAAAGCTGCAGGAATCTTGACTTTCAGATCATCCAGCTGCTTAGCATACAGCTGGATCTCTTGTTCTCTGAGGAGAATGGCTGTTTTTCTGTCTTGAGCTTTTCTTAATTCAACCATCTCCTCTTCTTCTCTTCTTCTTCTTCTTCTTCTTATTTCCTCCTTTTCCTTCTTTTCCTTCACTATCCTTTCTTCATCTTCTTTTGTCATAAGTCCCTTCCCCTTGCCTTTGTTGGATGCCTCTGCTTCAGCTTCATGGACCACAACGGCAGACGTAGGAGATGATGTTGGGATCTCAACTTCAGCTTCATTGGCATTTTGGGGAATGGACAAGGGAAGGACACTTTCTTCATCTTCTTCCCATTCAAGACCTGTTACTTCTTTCCACCCTTCCTTCTCCCCTTCCTCTTCTCTTCTTTTGGATTCTTCTTCTGTGTTCAGTCTAACTGTAGGTGAGGAAAGGAAGAATAGGCCAGAGTCAGAGTCAGAGGCATCCATTGCAAGTAGACCTTCCTTTTCAAGCTGAGCTTTGATGGTTTTTATCATTGCTTGACTCTCTAAGGAATTAACATTGCAGATGTGTGTTCTGAGCTCGAAGACCTTGTGCAGGAAGTCTGAATTTAAGAGTAGGATCTCATTGATGTTGATTGAGAGAGATGTTCCATTACTCAGGAAGAATGTGAAGTCAGAAGACCCAGTGCTCGACCATCCTAGCACTTCCACATCTCTGACCACTTTGTTGTACAGAGATCTTCTCCAGCGGACAACTTCTTCTTCTGTTAAAGTGTTGCTCCTGATTAAGTCAAGTCTTCTAGGAGCCAGTCTTTGTTTTGCTGCTGTTGAAGATTCTGCACTGTCTTTAGGATAGGCCACACTGTTTGCTTCTTCTAATAGTGTTTCAAACCAGGGCAGCTTTTCCTCCATTAGTCATGGAACCTGCTGATTGCAAATTCTGCTTAGAGATCTGTAGAGGTGTTGATGCAGTTGGATAGGTACAGTTCAAGCACTTAGAGTGGATTTAGTGCATTCCAGTTCAGCTCTTCTACTCCGCTGAACTCTTTCCCAATCCAGAATCTCTCAGTTGAATCATCATACCCCCAATCTAGTATGGAGTCAAATTCTAGCTTATTTGGAGACAGTGTTAATTGGGGGGCAGTGGTTTGTTTTATTTTTACTGCTACTTCAGGAACTATGCTGACTGATGGAGGTGTTTCTTCATTTTGACTTTCATCCTTTAACACCTCATCAACAGCTCTGACAACCAACTTCCAGTCCTCAGTGATTTCTTCCACTTCATCTACTAAGTCTGGCAAGTCATGAACTTGAACAAAGGCAGGCTTGAATAATGAACTTTGAAATGCGGTCTGCGCTTGTATCCATTCTTCTAGGCTGTCAGCATCCTCTTCTACTACAACTATCTCCCCCTTTTTGGTTGCATCAGTGTAAAGGGCTGCATCTGTTTGAGTTCCTACTGATACAAGGGAGGGAGTAGGCACAGTTGGGCATTGATGGGCTTCATGCATAGAGACTTGGTGCCTTAGTTTGGACACTTTAGCCTCTAGCATAGCTACCCTGGCCATCAATTCCATATTATGAAGTTTCAGTCTGTCCTCATCCACAGTTATGGAATCCTTGGAGCTAGATAGGGCCTTATGCCTAGCCTCTGCATCCCCATCACCCTAGTTTTCTTGGCACCTGGGATTCCTCTCAGTGAAGTGTGTTTCAAAGGAAACATCCCCACTATGAGTTGCCGTGGTTAGGGTCTTAGTTATGTTGTCACTGTCCTCCTGGGCAGTTGATGTACCATGAGTAGTGACAACCCTTTCCATATTCACTCTATCAGTACTACTAGAGTGAAACTTCTTGGGTGATGAACTTGGGTTAGGTGCAGCAGCAGCCAAGTCAATCAATACCTCCGAGATAGTGGTTGTTGGAGAAGGTATATCATGTTGACAAGGAGCCTCTGCACTTAAGTTCAGAGAAGAGAAATAAAGATATGGCTCAGCAGGTTGTTCTATAGATCTGGGATGTGATCCTGATCCTAATAGAGAAACTTCCAAGTAGGTCTCTCTAATGTTTTGGCTATCCCTTTTGATATTCTCATCAGAATGTTGGGATTTTGAATGAGGGCTTTGAGGTTGGGATTGGGCCTTTGAGACAAGAAGAGAAGGAGTCTTCTTGCTCCTTTTTCTAGTGAATGTTTTTAAAACCGGGGCCCTTTGTTCCAGTTGAGCGATAACATCCAAAACAGATGTAAGTGATTTTTGTACCTGTGCATCGTTAGTTGTATGCACATGGGTTCGAATAGTGGAAGCATGTGGTTGTTCAGGATGTGAGGAGGAGGGTGTGGGATCAGTATCAGCTGGGATTGCTGAACTGTCACCCTGGGTACTTTGTATGTTCACCATTGTAGATAACAATGGAACAATGACCCCTAAGAACATTTTGGAAACAGTTCTCATGCTTTGAAAAATTTTGCTTTTATGACCCAGCATAAGATAGATTTTTGCAGGTTTTGAAAGTTCTTTTATTTCATTGTTAAACACCTCCTCAAGAATCTTGGGTACAAGAAAAATTGCTGCTTTGCACCCTCTTGAAGGTTGTATCTCAAACCTTCAAAGATGAGATGTGCAAAGTTGAATCCTTGGCTAGTAACCATACCGTGAACAGCAGAGGCAAGTGCAGAGCTCACTTGATGCCATCCACTTCTCTTTTGAGATATGCATTGTTGAAGAGTGTGGCATAGATACTTCTATGGGGGTCCCATCAGTGCCTTCTATGTTGTGTACTCTTTCTGATTTCCAGTGTACCCTATGGATACAAAGGTCCTCATGTAGACTTATTTTGAGTACGAAATGGCGGCCCCCTCGTCTTGAAGCTTAAGGTGTTTGTGGAGAGTGGCTTCAGAGATGGTGATGTCCTTGCCATCTACCTTCGCTTTAATTTGGGGAATTCCCTATTCGGTAGAGTAGATGGCAGATTTCTAAAAATCCTCCTTGTGAGGAATGTAAATGGGTGGGTTGACAGTGAGTGCATGGTATATTTTTGATCGACAGAGAAAGTCGATCATGTTATCAAACCCGTCGGACTTCTTCCCTTTTATTAAGTATGCTGTGAGGTTGTGATATGGAGAGGACTTATCATCTGGATGGTTTATGTCTACCTCTGCCATTGTTTGGTTTGGAGGGAAAGAGGAAGATTTTGAAGGGTGGTTAGGAATGGAAGACTTTGAATGTTGTGGGGGCTTGAGAGAAAGTGATGGGAGTTAGGGCAAAATTGAATGTGAAGGGGTGGTGAGGAAATTTGATTTGTTCTTATAACGACAGAGGAGGGATAAGCAAAATGACTTGTACAGTACAACCACATTCACTTTTTACTGTTACAGCTGTAATGCACTATAGCAGTCATGGTAAAGACTGAAAGTAATTTTTACAGCGGGTAAAAGTTAATTTAGACTTATTTTTACCCATCAATAGCAAACTTGGTTACTGTGGATGGTTAAGTCTATTCGCTGCAAGCTTGGTTGCGGCAGATAGTTAAGTCTGTCAGCAGCAAACTCTATTGCTGCTGATGGATGCATTGATCCGCAGCAAGGGTGTTGCTGTTGACTGCCTTAAAGCTATCTGCAGGAAACTTGTTCCTGCTGATAACTTAAAGCGGTCACTGGCAAAATATTTACTGCTGACTATTAAACCTGTCAGCAGCAAAAATGGATGCTGCTGACTTGTAACCTTTATTTATAACAAAAGACAAACATATTTACAAAAACAAATTTTTAGAGACATATTTTAATCAAAGTTCATCATACCAATAGATTCAACTAAATATCTGAATCAAGATTCATCAAACGGTTTTGTAAATAAATCAGCATATTGCTCATTGGTATGAACTTTGGTTAAAATAATTCTCTTTTTCTCAGCTTGATCTCTTATGAAGTGATACCTGATGTTAATGTGCTTTGTCTTGGAGTGCTGCACCGGATTGTTTGTGATTGATATAACACTCATGTTGTCAATGTGAATGGGAGTTGCCATGAAAGTCATCCCATAATCCAGCATTTGATTTTGTATCAAGATGACTTGTGTACAGCAACTTGAAGCTGCAATGTATTCTGCTTCTGCTGTAGAAGTTGAAACACATGTTTGTTTCTTGCACAGCCATGAAATCAGTCTCCCTCCCAGAAAATGACATCCCCCTGAAGTGGACTTTTTGTCCAAGTTGCATCCCCCATAATCTCTGTCAACGTATGCATACAGATTGAACTTATCATTTTTAGAGTACCATAGCCCAACTCTTGGAGCTCCCTTTAGGTATCTGAAAATTCTCTTGATGGCTTAAAGATGTGAAATCTTTGGAGCTGCTTGGAATCTTGCACATAGACATACTTCAAACATGATATCTGGCCTTGAGGTAGTGAGATACATGAGAGACCCTATCATTGCACGGTATTGATGTTGATCAGTGTCTTGACCATCTTTGTCAGGAGTTAGCTGATGGTGCACTTGCATAGGGGTTCTTGCAGTAGAGCAGTCAGCCATCTTGAATCTTTCCAGAATGATCTTGACATATTTGGATTGGCTGATGAAGTTTCCATTTGGGACTTGTTTGACTTGAAGACCCAGGAAGAAATTTAGCTTACCCATTGAGCTCATTTCAATCTCTGAGTGCATCAGGATCTCGAAGTCTTTACAAAGCTTCTTCCTTGTTGATCCAAAGATGATATCATCTACGTAGATTTGAACCAGTAAGATTTCTCCCCCTTCATCTTTGATAAACAAGGTCTAGTCAATGGCACCTCTTCTGAAGTTGTTGCTTAGCAGATATCCAGACAAAGTTTCATACCAGGCTCTTGGGGCTTGATGTAAGCCATATAGAGCTTTGTCTAGTTTGAAAACTTGGTTAGGATGTGCAGGATCTACAAAGCCTGGAGGCTGCTTGACGTATACTTCTTCACCAATCTTCCCATACAGAAAGACATTCTTGAAATCCATTTGATAGACCATATAATTCTTGGATGCAGCATATGCTAGGAAGATTCTGATGGTCTCTAGTCTGACAACATGAGCAAAGACCTCATCATAGTCAATTCCCTCTTCCTGAGTGTAGCCTTGAGCTACAAGTCTGGCTTTGTTCTTGACTACAATGCCTCTCTCATCTTCCTTGTTCCTGAATATCCATCTTGTGCCAATGGCAGATTGACCAGGTGGAAGATCAACAAGCTTCTAAACCTCCTATCTTTTGAATTGTAGCAACTCTTCCTGCAATGCCTCAATCCAGCTGCTGTGTTGTAGAGCTTCATCTATCTTCTTGGGTTCCACCTGAGATAGAAAACATGAAAACAAACATATATTGGCCTCATGAGATTTGCTTCTTGTTAGAACTCCTTGGTGAACTTGGCCAATATTATTTTCCAGAGGATGTTCCTTGTTGACCCTTTGTGTTGGTACCACTTCCAACTGTATCCCTTTCTCAAGATTGCTTTGATTTTGATCAGGGATTTCTTCATTCATGGTGGAAGAGTCTTCAATATCAACAACTACATCAGTGTTATCAGCAATAGTATTTGCAGCATCTACAGCATTTACCGAAGAGTCTTCATTCAAATTTTCATTTTCAGACAGGCTGCTGCTGGTGATATTTGAGAGAGTGGTTCTGGCTGCACTTGCTTCAATGGCTTCCATAACAGATGGAGGATCAATGGATGATCTTCTCAGGCAGATAGATAATTTGGGAAAATCCAGTCTGTAGTCAGAGGAGAAAGTGGAAGAAGGTGCTTGAGAGGAGGAAGACTCCATATTTGAGAAGATGAGAGGCTCAAATGTTTTGGTGAAGGAGTCTATGTCAAAAAGCCAGTTTGGGCCTTTTCCCTGTTCACAGACAATGTGTTCTCTGCATTCCACATTGGCTGATTCTTCCACAATTCTTGTTCTTGAGTTGAATACTCTGTAGGCCTTGGATTGAGAGGAATAGCCCACAAAATATCCTTCATCAGATTTGGCACCAAACTTAGGAAGAACCCCATGTGTGATCAGAATTGTGCATGGACATCCAAAAGGTTTTAGAAATCCAATGTATGGAACTCTTTGGAACCATAGTTCATAAGGTGTCTTGTTAAGAGGCTTGACTATGAGAACTCTATTTTGCACATAGCAGGCTGTGCTTACTGCTTCTGGCCAGAATGTGAGAGGCAGTTTTGAGTCAGCCAACATAGATCTTGCTGACTCAATTAGAGTTCTGTTTCTTCTTTCAGCAACTCCATTTTGTTGAGAATTTCTTGGAGCACTGTATAGCCTTTCGACTCCCTTGCTTTCACAGAAACAGTTCAAAGTGTGGTTTTTGAACTCTGTGCTCTGATCACACCTTATTATCTTCACTTTCTGATTGCTTTGATTCTCTACCCTAAGAATGTAGGATTTGAGAATTTCAGCAGTTTCATCTTTAGTTCTTAAGAAGTATACCCATGAGAATCTAGTGTAGTCATCAGTTATCACTAGACAGTATGACTTCTTACCCATTCACATAATATACGTAGGACCAAAGAGATCCATATGCAGCAGTTGTAGTGGAGTATCATTTGTATTAAAAGTCTTGGGCTTGTGAGAACTCTTGTGTTGCTTCCCCTTGAAACAAGCAGTGCAATGATCTTCTAGCTGGAATTCTTTATCAGGAAGCCCTCAGACAAGATTATCCTTCACCAATTTGTTGATAGTTTTGATGTTAACGTGGCTTAATCTCCTATGCCAGAGAGCTGATTCATCAACTGCGGCTTTTGACAGAAAACATGATACACTGCCAGATGGAGTGACCTCATTCATGTCAAGCACATAAATATTTTCTTTTCTCTGAGAAGTTAATAAAATCTTTTCTGGAGGAGGATTGGATAAGCCAGGAGATAGTACAAAGCATTCTTTGTCTGTGAAGAGCATCCAATGCTTTTGATCATAGACCTGGGAAACACTCATGAGATTGAAGTCCAATTCTTTGACATAATTTACGTTATCAATACTCATTCTTTCATTTGACACAGTCCCTTGTCCAGTAATAGATCCTCCTTTTGAGACACTTCCAAAGGCAACATATCCTCCATTGAAGTGTCTGAAGTTGGAGAGGATGGATCTGTTGCCTGTTATGTGCCTGGAACAACAAATTTCTACCACCCAGGTGTTATTCTTGTGACCTGGCTGCCCCTGCACATGAGAGAGATCTAGTTTGTGGAAGGAATCCAAGAGCTTGTATCCTTGAAGAAAAGGGTTCTCGAAATATCAGATTCAACATGTGTGCATTCAATAGAGCCAATGATGATTATTGGAGGGATAGAAGCAGTGATCTTGGCTTTACATTGCTGAGGAGATGGTTTTCCAGTTCTCTTTGCTCTGTCAGCAGCTGATGTTGCTTTGGCTACTGATGGATTTGCTTTATCAGTAACAGATTTTGCTGCTGATGACTTTAGCTTATCAGCAGCCGATTTTGTTGCTGCTGAGGACTTCGACTTATCAGCAGTAGATTTTGTTGCTGCTGATGGTTTTGCTTGAGCAGCAGCAAACTTGGTTGCTGCTGAAGGCTTGTCCTTTGGTTTCTTGGGCTTGGCTTTATTACCAACATTTTTGCTGGCTGCTGATGGTTCAATAACCAATGTATGTGTAGGATCGGTAAATACAAGATGGTTCTATTCCAGTTGAGATTGGCGAAAACAATCACAACTTAATCAAAGTAAACAAGTAAACACAATAAGTATTAATATATGCAATTTGTATTAAGCTTCAATGGTTACAAGATTACAGAGAAAACTCTAAGAAAAAGCACTAAGATACAATGACTCTAAGTACTACTTATATAGTAACTTAGAATCAAGAGATACCCTTGATTCTAAGGATCAGATCTAACACTGACTGTTGATCTTGTATTAAAGCTATTCTACATGTACAGCCAATAATAATAACTATGCTAGTTAACTTTATTCAAACGTCTTCTAAGGCATCATCCTTGTTTGCATGCTTGGAGAAGAGCGTTGTTATCTTTTATTGTCTTGTACCAATGACATTCTTTCTGCGTGGAGTGTGTCAGTATAGCAGCAGAAAGTTGTCATTGGTAATGGTTGCTTTATCAAGAATAGTCAGCTGCAACGTTTGATCTTCAGTGGAAATGGCTATCAGTTGCAACTTTGAAGATCAGCAGCATATGCCTATCAACTGAAACTTTGGTCTTCAGCAGATAAGGCCTATCTGCAGCAGATTAGTTCTTCAGTAGAAGAACAAATATCCGCTGCAGATAAGCTTATCCGCAGCAGTTTGTTGGCCAGCAGCAATCTCTGGGGTAAGCAGCATTTGTACTTAGAGAATTTTATAGCCATCAGTCTTTATTTCTACAAACTCCACCTAGACTGATGCTACCAAAACTCTTTTACTGCTTTTGTTGCTGAAGCTTTTGCATGTTGCTGACTATTCTTTCAACCTCATATCCTCTCTTGACCTTGCTGGGATTGTTAAGAGGAAGCTCAGATAGAGTCTTGATGTCTTTGCTTGCCATTTTGAAGATAGCCTTGCTTGAACACCTCATCTTCTGTCCTTTTACATCTGTCAGTGTGAATTCATCCTTTTCAGCATTGTAGAACCAGCTAATGAATGGAGAGTGAGATTGGAGAGGTTTGACATCAATAATTTCATCTTTGCTAGGGTTGAAGTGATGTTTGATCACCAACAACAGATGTCTCCCACCTTCATTCTCGGGCTCATGAGCTTCACCCAACTCCATTATTCTTCTTAGATCTGAATCTGGAAGTTGCAATATCTCATCAGCAGTTGTATAGATTGATCTTTTTACTTCTGTCCTCCCCCTGAAGACTTCAAACCATTTATATTTTGTGCTGTAGGACCAGTTGATGATTTCTCTTGGGTCTTCTGGTTTGGTAGTAGGTTTTCTTTTCTTCTTAGGAGGTTGTTGATGAGTAGGATCTGGGTGTGAAGATTTGGACTTTGTGGGTGGAGAGGAGGGAGGTCTAGGATGGAGAGTAAAAGGTTGTTGGATTGAGGAAGTGGTGGATGTGGGAGAAGTCTTGGGTTTCTTTGGTTTCCTATCTTCTTCTTGATTGATTACCCTCTTCTTTGAGCCTTTCTTCCGCAGTCTTTCTTCCTCTTCCTTCTTGACTTTAATGTAAAGGGCTTGCAGGTTCATGAAATTCATAGGACCCAGCCTTTTTCCACTCTCTCCTCTAGCCTTAAGGAAGTCAATCATGTCCTTCCTTTCTTCATGGGATCTTCTGTTAAAGGCAATGGTCTTCTTGGATTTTTGTTTAGCTTTTTCTTCTTCTTCAGCCCTTTTCTTGTTTGCCAATTGACCCTGCTGACCCATGAAGGCTCTGTAGATTTCTTTATTTGATAGTTTCTCAAGGTAGTCTGCATCCTTACCTTGAGAAACCAGAGCCTTTATCCATTCCTCTCTCGTTTCTTTGGCTAGCTCAGAATCAGTTATTCTGAACTTCGCCTCTTCCTTCTTCTTCCTCTCTCTTTCTTCTTCTTATCTATTAAATTGTTCCTGCAGTTGAAGAGCAAGAGCTTCATCTTCTTGAATTTGATAGACTGCAGAAATTTTGACTTTCAGATCATCCAGCTGTTTGGCATACAGCTGGATCTGTTGTTCTCTGGGGAGAATGACTGTTTTTCTGTCTTGGGCTTTTCGTAATTCAGCCATCTCCTCTTCTTCTTCTTTCTTCTTTTTCTTTCTTCTCCTTCATTATCCTCTCTTCATCTTCTTTAGTCATGAGTCCCTTCCCCTTGTCTTTGCTGGATGCCTCTGCTTCAGCTTCATTGACCACTACACTAGATGTAGTAGATGTTGTTGGGATCTTAGCTTCAGCTTCATTGGCAGTTTGGGGAATGGACAAGGGAAGGACACTTTCTTCATCTTCTTCCCATTCCATACCTGCCACTTCTTTCCAACAATCCTTCACCTTCTGCTCTTCTCTTCTCTTGGATTCTTCTTCTGTGTTCAGTTTGACTGTTGGTGAAGAAAGGAAGGATAGATCTGAGTCAGAGTCATTCATTGCAGGTGATTCCTCCTTATAAAGAGAAGCCTTTATGAGTTTGATCATTTCTTGACTTTCAAAGGAGTTGATGTTGCAGATGAGTGATCTGAGCTCAAAAACCTCGTGTAGGAAGTCTGAAGGTAGGAGTAAGATCTCTTTGATGTTGATTGAGAGAAAAGATCCATTGCTTAAGAAGAAGGTGAAATCAGGGGACTCAGTGCTCACCCATCCTAGCACTTCCAAGTTCCTGACCATGATGTTGTACAGGAATCTTCGCCAGCAGATAACTTCTTCTTCAGTTAAAGCACTGCTCTTGATTAAGTCAAGTCTTCTTGGAGCCAGTCTTTGTTCTGCTGTTGATGAAGATTCAGGATAAGCCACCCTATTTGCTTCTTTCAGTAGTCTTTCAAACCAGGGCATATTATCCTCCATTAAGTCATAGAACCTGCTGATTGCAAGTTCTGCTTAGAGGTCTGATGAAGTGTTGATGCATCTTGTCAGATACAGATTAAGAACCTGGAGGGCATTAAGAGTATTCCTATTTAGCTCTTCTACTCCACTAAACTCCCATCCAATCCAGAATCTCTCAGCTATGCCATCATACCCCCAAGCTAGAATTGAGTCGAATTCTAGCTTGTTTGAAGTTAGTGAGAATTGGGGAGTAGATGTTTGACTTATTATGACTGCAGCTTCAAGAAGTATGCTGAATGATGGAGGTGTATCTTCATGGAGAGTTTCATCTTGCAGCACCTCATCAACAGCTCGGACAACTAACTTCCAATCCTCAGTGATATCTTCCTCTTCATCTACTGAGTCTGGCAAGTCATGGATTTGAACAAAAGCAGGTTTGTATAGCGAACTTTGAAACATAGTCTGCTCTTGTATCCATTCTTCAAGGCTGTCCGCATCATCTTCCTTGGTGATTACCTCCCCCTTTTTGGTTGCATCAGTGCATAAAATGTTATCTATTTGAGTGCCCACTGATATAAGGGAAGGAAAAGTTACTGGAGGGCATTGATGGGCTTCATGCATAGAGACTTGGTGTCTTAGTTTGGACACTTCAGCCTCTAGCATAGCTACCCTGGCCGTTAATTCCATGTTATGAAGTTTCAGTCTGTCCACATCTACAGTTGTGGAATCCTTGGAGCTAGATGGGGCCTTAGGCCTAGCCTCTGCATCCCCATCACCCTGGTTTTCTTGGTGCCTGGGATTCCTCTCAGTGAAGAGTGTTTCAATGGAAACATCTTCACTGTGAGTTGCCGTGGTTAGGGTCTTAGCTATGTTGTCACTTTCCTCCTGGGCAGTTGATGTACCAGGAGTAGTGACAGCCCTTTCCACATTCACTCTATCAGTACCACCAGAGTGAACCTTCTTGGGTGAGGAACTTGGGTTGGGTGCACCAGCAGCCAGGTCAATCATTACCTCCGAGATAGTAGTTGTTGGAGAAGGTATATCATCTTGATAAGGTGCCTCTGCACTTAAGTTCAGAGAAGAAAAATAATGGAATGGCTTAGAAGGTTGTTCTATGGATCCGGGATGTGATCCTGATCCTAATCGAGAGGCTTCCTAGGAAGACTCTCTAATGTTGTGGCTATCCCTTTTGATATTCTCACCAGAATTTTGGGATTCTGAATGCGGCTTTGAGGTTGGGATTGGGTCTTTGAAATAAGAAGAGAAGAAGTCTTCTTGCTCCCTTTTCTAGTGTATGTCATTGCAACTGGGGCCCTTTGTTCCAGTTGAACGATAACATCCAAAACAGATGTAAGTGATTTTTGTACCTGTGCATCCTTAGTAGTTTGCACAGGGGTTCGAGCAATGGAAACATCTTGTTGTTCAGGATTTGAAGTGGAGGGTGTGGGATCAGTATCAGCTGGGATTGCTGAACTGTCACCCTGGGTACTTTGTATGTTCACCATTGTAGATAACAATGGAACATTGACCCCTAAGAACTTTTTGGAAACAGTTCTCATACTTTGAAAAATATTATTTTTATGACCCAACATGATGTAGATTCTTGCAGGTTTTGAGAGATCTTTTAGTTCCTGGTTGAAAACCTCCTGCAAGAATCTGGGGTACATAAAAACTTGTTGCTTTGCACCCTCTTGAAGGTTATATATCAAACCCTCAAAGATGAGGTGTGCAAAGTTGAAACCTTGGCAAGTAATCATACCGTGAACAGTAGAGGCAAGTGCAGAGCTCACTTGATGCCATCCACTTCTCTTCTGAGATATGCATTGTAGAAGAGTGTGGCATAGATACTTCCATGGAGGACCCATCAGTGCCTTCTCGATTGTGTACTCATTTTGATTTCCAGTGTACCCTATGGATACAAAGGTCCTCATGTATTCTTCCTTTGAGTATGAGATGGCTGCCCCCTCATCTTGAAGCTGAAGATGTTTTCGGAGAGTAGCTTCAGAGATGATGATGTCCTTGCCGTCTACCTTGGCTTTTATTTGGGGAATCCCCTGTTCGGTAGAGTAGACGGCGGTGTTCCAAAAATCTTCCATATGAGGAATATAAATGGTAGGGTTGACTGTTAGTGCAAAATGTATCTTTGATCGTCACATAAAATCAATCATATTATCGAATCCCTTGGACTTCTTTCCTTTGGTTAAGTATGCCGTGAGGTTGTGATATGGGGAGAACTTATCATCAGGATTGTTTATGTCTGCCATTTTTGTTGGTTTGGAGGGAAAGGGAAAGATTTTGAAGGGTGGTTAAGAATGGAAGTGATGGGAGTTAGGGCGAAATTGAATGTGAAGGGGTGGTGAAGAAATTTGATTTGTTCTTATAACGGCAGAGGATGGAAAAGCAAAGTGACTTGTACAGTACAACCTCATTCACTTTTTACTGTTACAGCTGTAATACACTATAGCAGTCATGGTAAAGACTGAAAGGAATTTTTACAGCGGGTAAAAGTTAATTTAGACTTATTTTTACCCATCAACAGCAAACTTGGTTACTTCAGATGGTTAAGCCTATCCGCTGCAAGCTTGGTTGCAGCGGATAGTTAAGTCTGTCAGCAGCAAACTCTATTGCTGCTGATGGATGTAATGATCCGCAGCAAGGGTATTGCTGCTGACTGCCTTAAAGCTATCCGCAGGAAACTTGTTCCTACTGATAACTTAAAGCAGTCAGTGGCAAAATCTTTGCTGCTGAATCTTAAACCTGTCAGCAGCAAAAATGGATGCTAGTGACTTGTAACTTTGATTTATAACAAAAGACAAACATATTTATAAAGACAAATTTTAGAGACATATTTTAATCAAAGTTCATCATACCAATATATTCAACTAAATATCTAAATCTAGCTTCATCAAACGGTTTTGTAAACAAATTAGCATATTGCTCATTGGTATGAACTTTGGTTAAAATAATTCTCTTTTTCTCAGCTTGATCTCTTATGAAATGATACCTGATGTCAATGTGCTTTGTCTTGGAGTGCTGCACTGTATTGTTTTTGATTGATATAGCACTCATGTTGTCAATATGAATGGGAGTTGCCATGAAAGTCATCCCATAATCCAGCATTTGATTTTGTATCCAAATGACTTGTGCACATCAACTTGAAGCTGCAATGTATTCTGCTTCTGCTGTAGAAGTTGAAACACATGTTTGCTTCTTGCACTGCCATGAAATAAGTCTTCCTCCCAGAAACTGACATCCCCCTGAAGTGGACTTTTTGTCCAAGTTACACCCCCATAATCACTATCAGTGTATGCATACAGATTAAAGTTATCATTTTTAGAGTACCATAGCCCAAGTCTTGGGGCTCCCTTTAGGTATCAAAAAATTCTCTTAATGGCTTGAAGATGTGAAATCTTTGGAGCTGCTTAAAATCTTGCACAGAGACATACTACAAACATGATATTTGGCCTTGAGGCAGCGAGATACATGAGAGACCCTATCATTGCACGGTACTGATGTTGATCAGTGTTTTGACCATCTTTGTCTGGAGTCAGCTGATGGTGTACCTGCATATGGGTTCGAGCAGCAGAGCAGTCAGTCATCTTGAATCTTTCCAGAATGCTCTTGACATATTTAGATTGGCTGATGAATATTCCATTTGGGATTTGTTTAACTTGAAGACCCAGAAAGAAATTTAGCTTACCCATTGACCTCATTTCAAACTTTGAGTGCATAAGGATCTCAAAATCTTTACACAGCTTCTTCCTTGTTGATCCAAAGATGATATCATCTACGTAGATTTGAACCAGTAAGATTTCTCCACCTTCATCTTTGATAAATAAGGTCTAGTCAATGGCACCTCTTCTGAAGTTGTTGCTTAGCATATATCCAGACAAAGTTTCATACCAGGCTCTTGGGGCTTGATGTAAGCCATATAGAGCTTTGTCTAGTTTGAACACTTGGTTAGGATGTGCAGGATCTACAAAGCCTGGAGGCTGCTTGACATATACTTCTTCACCAATCTTCCCATAGAAAAAGACATTCTTGAAATCCATTTGATAGACCATAAAATTCTTGGATGCAGCATATGCTAGGAAGATTCTGATGGCCTCTAGTCTTGCAACATGAGCAAAGACCTCATCATAGTCAATTCCCTCTTCCTGAGTGTAGCCTTGAGCTACAAGTCTGGCTTTGTTCTTGACTACAATGCCTCTCTCATCTTGCTTGTTCCTGAATATCCATCTTGTGCCAATGGCAGATTGACCAGGTGGAAGATCAACAAGCTTCTAAACCTCCTATCTTTTGAATTGTAGCAACTCTTCCTGCATTGCCTCAATCCAGCTGCTGTGTTGTAGAGCTTCATCTATCTTCTTGGGTTCCACCAGAGATAGAAAACATGAAAATAAACATATATTGGCCTCATGAAATTTGCTTCTTGTTAGAACTCCTTGGTGAACTTGGCCAATTATATTATCCAGAGGATGTTCCTTGTTGATCCTTTGAGCTGCTACCACCTCCAGCTGTATCCCTTTTTCAAGATTGCTTTGATTTTGATCAGGGATTTCTTCATTTATGGTTGAAGAGTCTTCAAGATCAACAACTACATCAGTGTTATCAGCAATAGTGTTTGCAACATCTACAACATTTACCGAAGAGTCTTCATTAAGATTTTTATTTTCAGACAGGCTGCTGCTGGTGATATTTGAGAGTGTGGTTCTGGCTGCACTTGCTTCAATGGATTCTATAACAGATGGAGGATCAATGGATGGTCTTCTAAGACTGATAGAAGATTTTGGAAAATCCAGTCTGTAGTCAGAGGAGGTGGAAGTAGGTGCTTGAGTGGAGGAAGACTCCATATTTGAAAAGATGAGAGGCTCAAATATTTGGGTAAAGGAGTCTATGTCAAAAATCCAGTTTGGGCCTTTTCCCTGTTCACAGACAATGTGTTCTCTGCATTCCACATTGGCTGATATTTGTAGGACCAAAGAGATCCATATGCAGCAACTGTAGTGGAGTATCATTTGTATTCAAGGTCTTGGGCTTGTGAGAACTCTTGTGTTGCTTTCCCTTTAGACAAGCAATGCAGTGATCTTCTAGCTAGAATTATTTATCAGGAAGTCCTCTGACAAGATTATCCTTCACCAATTTGTTGATGTTTTGATGTTAACGTGGCTTAGTCTCCTGTGCCAGAGAATTGATTCATCAACTGAGGCTTTTTACAGAAAACAGGATACACTTCCAGATGGAGTGATCTCATTCATGTCAAGCACATAAAGATTTTCTTTTCTCTGAGCAGTTAATAAAATCTTATCTGGAGGAGGTTTGGATAAGCTAGTAGATAGCACAAAGCATTCTTTGTCTGTGAAGAGCATCCAATGCTTTTGATCACATACCTGGGAAACACTCATGAGATTGAAGTCCAATTCCTTAACATAATTTACCTTATAAATACTCATTCTTTCATATGACACAGTCCCTTGTCCAGTGATAGATCCTCCTTTTGAGTCACTCCCAAAACCAACATATCCTCCATTTAAGTGTCTGAAGTTGGAGAGGATGGACCTGTTGCCTGTCATGTGCCTGGAACAACCACTGTCAACCACCTAGTTGTTATTCTTGTGACCTGGCTGCCCTAATGATGATTCTTGGAAGGATAGAAGCTGGGATCTTAGCCCTCCATTGCTGAGGAGATGGTTTTCCAGTTTTCTTTGTTCTGTCAGCAGCTGATGTTGCTTTGGCTGCTGATGGATTTGCTTTATCAGCAACAGATTTTGCTGCTGATGATTTTGGCTTATCAGCAGCCGATGTTGTTGCTGCTGAGGACTGCGGTTTATCAGCAGTAGTTGATTTTGCTGCTGATTACTTTAGCTTATCAGCAGTAGATTTTGTTGTTGCTGATGGTTTTGCTTGAGCAGCAGCAGACTTGGTTGCTGCTGAAGGCTTGTCCTCTGGTTTCTTGGGCTTGGCTTGATTACGAACATTTTTGCTGGCTTCTGATGGTTTAACAACTAATGTATGCTTATCCTTCTTTGCCTTGTTGACGGGGGGATTCTCTGTAGAGGATCTCATGCTGATGGGCTTTTGTTTAGGAGGGGTTTGATGAAGGATCTGGTTTAAGGGATTAAAGTCACAATTTGCAGCAAAGTGGTCTGATTCACCACAGATGATGCAAGATTGTTGAGGCTTTGACAGCTGCTTCCTTGGTGGGGAAAGAGAGTTTCTGAAATGAGTTGCCTTGGCTTCAGAACTCCTTACCTTTCTGTTTTTGTGTGTCTTCTCAAAAGCATGTTGTTTGAGGTTTCTTTGCTGCTGAAGGTAGTAGAAGCATGTGCTAGCAGTGTGGTTGTATTTTCCACAGACAAAGCATGATTTGGCCAGTTTGTCCCTTGAAAGGTAAACATAGTCCTTTCTTTTGAATAGGTCTTTAAAGTTCCATGGGTGAGCTTTGTTGTGCTCAAAGGTGGCCTCTTCCAATGTCTTTTGCACATGGAATTCTTTCTCCAGGCGCACGACATATGTCAAACACCTTTCTTTGAGGATTTGAGTTGTTGGAGGTGGAAGATTGCCCCTTTTCAACATTTAGCTTTCTTCCTTCTTGAGGATAGCTGATTTTGATTTGTTTAAAAGGCGTAGGAACCGAAACAGCTAGTAAAGGGACACGAGTACTTGTTTGAATGACTTCAAGAACAGGTATTTGTACTGGTGCAGGTATTTATACTGGTGATGCATTCTCCTCAGTTTTAGTGAACTCTGAGCAAGTTGACTCAGATTCTGACGAGGTAGTGCATTCTTGTACCAATGGTTCATGCCTTGAAGGATCAAGATCTCGGTTGGCCTTTTCAAGATTTGAGAGATTGAAGCTTGGTTCATGGATTACAACGTAGTCAGCACGAGGTGCAAGGGCTTGATATTGTTCAGCATGATAACCCAGACCAGTTTTTACCTTGTCATGAATTTGAGCATCCAAAAGTCTTTGCAGCTTTTTGGATGCAAATTCATATTTGTCAACATGAACATTCTTTTCTGCGAATTCTGCTCTGGTAGCTTTTAATCTGGCCAGTAGATCATCAATCTGAGTTTCAAGATTGATTTGTTCATGTTTTAGTGATGAAATCTCTTTCTTTAGGCAGTTAATTTTTTCTTTATAACTGTTTTCTACTTTTGTGAATTCAGATTTCATTTGATGAAACTCTTTATTTTGATCTGTAAGGTTTTGATTATGCTTTTTGTAGCCTAACACCTTATAAATACAAGCTTGGGAACAGAGATGTTCATATACCTTAGGCGGTATCTCAGTTGTGTCTGCCATAAGAGCTTGGTTGTTAGCAGGCAGATCTTCATACTAGAAGCTCCAGTCAAAGTCAGAAGTTCAAACAGCTCCAGTCAAAGTCAGAAGTTTCAACAGCTCCATAAGCTGCAGTTTGAGCTGGAGGAGTGGCTTGTTGCTGTTGTTGTCTTGGTTGGGCTTGGTGAGCTTGTCTTGATTGAGGAGCTGCTGGGTTTGCCCTCGGTGCCGTGCATTCTCTAGCAAAATGACCCAGTTGGTTACAGTTGTAACATCTTAATTTGCTTTTATCCAATCCCACTCTGGTGTTGGAGTTGTTACCTGGAATGGGTCTTCCGGTTCTAGAGTAGAACCTTTTTGCTCTTTTAGATAGCATGGCATAAGAGTGTTGTATGTCCATTTCTTCTAAGTCATCTGGATGGAAGCATTCCAGATATGTGACATCCGGAAATTTTTATTTATTTAATTTTTGGGACGAAAATTCCTTTAACTAGGGGATGATGTGACAACCCGACCTTTCAAGTTAACTCAATTAGTAAATTCAGTTAAGTTTTTGGTTAAAAACCTAACCCCATTAGCTAATCCAATTAAATCTAGCTTCAGGGACTTATTCTGCCAATTCCGGAACTTGTATTCACGAAAACAGAAGGACTAAGTATGCAATTATCCCATTCTTGATTTTCTGTTTGACTTTGGGGAAGTCAAACCCGTATCATCGAGCAATAATCGATCCTGGAAATCGGTTGTGTTGAAATTGTAACGGAAATTCTCAAACTAATCATATTCCCGCTATCAATAAGTGTTTAATCGCAGCATTAATTCGTAATCAAGCTCAATAACGGGCAATGAACCCGTAACCGTTAACATCAATGTCTTATATCACCAAATTCATCAAAATCATGCAACTATTATACGATTTAAGCCTCGAAACTCAATAATCGATCCCCACTAAAGCTCCTGCACACGCCAATTTGATCAGAGAATCAGTCGCGTTCGCCAGAGGTTGAACCAGTCACGGTCAGAACGGTGGTACTCGATAGCCATCAATTGGAACTCGATTCTGGTAGTTGTTTTCACCATTAACTTAGTTTTTGTCCATTGAATGAAAACCCTATGGTTATTGAGGCTCATTACATCGAATCAATCTCAAACCGAATTCTAGGGTTCACTCGAATACGGTTTGGTCGAACCATAACCTAAACACGATTTCAATTCAATTAAATCACATGCTTAGCTTCGCAAACCATCACTCATTGAAAGCCCTATACTAATTTGATCATACAACATCGATTTATAAACGATCCATAAGCTAGGGTTTGTTCATATGACGAATTGGGGATTTTGATCTTGGATTCAACCTTAACTTAATTAAACCTATTGGTCAGATTCGCAAACATCTAATTGGTAATAGCCCCATGATTCCATCACGTTATATTATCAAATTTGATCAATTGAGTTTAAGTTAAAAACTAGGGTTTCGGCTTTTGAAGCCGAAATTTAACCACTTTAAAATCCACGATTTCGCAATTAACTCTATCCTCTGATTCGCACTACTGTGTACTTCAAAACCCCTGTTCTAATTTGGGCAATCACAATCGAATCAATGGGAGTTGGGTTGAGAACCAGTCGCGGCTTGTTGGGTAGGGACATCACAGAAATCGCGTTTGTAAAACCACTTCATTCCGGGTTTGGTTGCGATGACCCTAGCGGGCGGACTGGTTAAACATGTGTGCTAACAGGGAGGGGACCCGGGTTCGAGTCTCCGTCCCCCTGTTTTGGTTTTAATTGTTTTTAAGTATTTTATATATTTAAAAACCATTTCCTATACTATTATATTAATAGATAATTATGTTTTGAAACCCGGAAACCCCCGTAAGCTCGGGTTTGATTATTAATCCATTTTTATATTATTTCCACTTTTAAAAATGATATATTTAAGTTATTATCGAATAAAAATAATATGTTTATATTATTTTCAAACCATAACTCCTAGTATAAAATAATATATGGTTTTGTGTTATTCCGCCTCGTTTAATTAATTCATGTGACGTTTTAAAATTTTAAATAATATAAGTTGTATATTATTTACCCACGTTATATATTCGACTAAAAATAATATATTTATTATTTTTCCCCGCAAATGATTATTTAATCTTTCGAACCTAAAAATAATATATTAAATTATATTATTTTCCTAGGCTTCTAATTAACGGCAATACGCTCGAACGTAGTTATTATATATTATTTTGCCATTCGTCGTGTAACGTATACATCTTAATACGTATTTCCATGGACACGTTCGTCTATTCTTTAATCTTTAGAACGTTTCATTTAGGACGTTCCTCGTTTCCGTGTCGTCGTCACATATTCCCATAAAGTCCCTAACTGTTATGTTGTAATGCTAGGACACTTGTGAGCCGTGTCAGGCTACTGTTTGAGATTTTAATCTCGTACTTGTGTGATTACTACCTTCGCAATCAGGTGAGTTTCACGGCCCTTTTTTTACTTATTTTACTATTAGGGGAGAAACATGCTTACACACAAACGTATTTTACTTGTTTTCCTGTTGAGGAAGAAACAAACATGAACACCAACTATCATACTTTTACTTGTTTTCCCCGTGGGGGAGAAACAGGTACGCAAGCAAATATTATTTTACATGTTTTTCCCGTTGGGGGAGAAAACATGACGTAACTATTTGATTATGGTACTTTATATGATATCACTGTTGAGGCTAAGCGTAACACACTATCACAGACAGTCCTCATCATACATCGAACCGTTAATATGGATCTTAGCGAGGTAATGTTTAGTAGTACTACTGGGTTTGACAAGCCCCACCCGCGTTAGTCGCGCTAACTCGATTGGAGGTCGAACGGGTGAAATGTTAGCCTACTCACATTTTCCAGAGTTGATAGACCTGGCAGCAGGCATACAAACACAGTCAGCTTCGGTTGCGAGCGCTTTAGTAAGACATGAACATAGGCTAGCTACCTATAGATATGCATGTTGAATGTACATAATCTGGCAAACACTCTCTTATTACAAACTTGAAACCTGTGAACTCACCAACCTCGTGTTGACACTTTTTCTTACATGTTTCTCAGGTCGCTTTAGCACAGGTTGCACACTTAGGTCATGCATGGAGTCCTACTGTCATTTCATTCATTTCAAACATGATAAACAATTTACTTAATTATATTGATTGACGCTTGTTGCGTGTAACTACTTTTAATTTTATAATAACGTTTACGCTTCCGCATTAACTCTGACCATTTGTGTTATGACTTTTAAGTCCTATATAGTGCCGTTTGATGTAACTAATTACTGAGATCCTGGTGTGTCACCTTCCAAACGGTAAAACTCCGTTAGTGGAATTTGGGGGTGTGACAAGATCCTCCTTGATAAAGGACATGTTGCCTGAGTTTTCAGAAACAAAAGCAGCATAAGTTGAGGTTTGAGGAGGGCCTTCTAGGAGAAATGGTGATGTGTTTGTTTGAAAGGTTGGAGTTTGGGAATGAGTGATGATGGGAGGATAATAGTTGCTTGAACTAGGACCTGAGTGGTTAGAATGGATGGCAGAGGAGGTGGTGGTGGATGCAGAGGTTGTTTGGTCGGTTAAGCTTCTTTCTTTTGCCTGAATCATCTCTAGCTCATAGGTTTTTAGCATTCCAGAGAGCTCAGTCATATGGAGAGTCTTCAGATTCTCAGTTCTTCTGATGGACACTATGTAAAGTGTCCAACAGCTCGGTAGAGACCTGATGAACTTCTTGAGAATATCTTCATTCTCCAGCTTCACCTTTGAGCACTGCAGCTCACCTACAAGATAGGTAAATCTGTTATATAAAAAAGTTAGAGACTCACCTTCCTTCCAAACGAAGTTTTCATATTGCTGCTTCAGGATGTCTCTTCTGTTTTCTTTGACTTCCTGTCACCCAGCAAACATCTTCTCAAGAGCCTCCCATGGCTCCTTTGCAGTTTTGTAACTTCTAAAGTTATGAAAAACTTCATTTGGTAAGCACATATGGATGGCTCCCAAGGCTTTGAAGTCTACCTCCATTTTCTTGATGTCTTCATCAGAGTACTTGGAGGGTTCTTTGGGAACCAGTGCACCTCCAGAATCAGTAGAGGACACCATGGGTATGTATAGTCAATCTTTAATGGATTTCCATATCCCATATTCCTGATAGCAGAATAAGCTTTCCATTTTGTTCTTCCACATATCGTAGTCTTCTCCATACTCCAGTCTTGGTGGTTTGTTGATGCTTCCAATATCTTCAAATCTATTGTTTTGAGCCATTTTGATTTGAGATAGTGAGAGACTTTAACAAAGAGATAGTTTAGAATAGAACCGAAGAATGATTAAACAAGTGTGAGTTTGTTTAATCTGTGAGCCAAAGCTCTGATACCACTTGTAGGATCGATGAATACAAGATGGTTCTATTCCAGTTGAGATTGGTGGAAACAATCACAACTTAATCAAAGTAAACAAGTAAACACAAGAAGTACTGATAAATCAATTTGTATTAAGCTTCAATGGTTACAAGATTACAGAGAAAACTCTAAGAAAAAGCACTACGATACAATGACTCTAAGTACTACTTATATAGTAACTTAGAATCAAGACAGACCCTTGATTCTAAGGAACAGATCTAACACATACCGTGGATCTTGTATTGAATCTATTCTACATGTACAGACAATAATAATATCTATGCTAGTTAACTTTATTCAAACGTCTTCTAAGGCATCATTGTTTACATGCTTGCAGAAGAGCGTTGTTGTCTTTTATTGTCTTGTATCAATGACATTCTTTCTGCGTGGAGTGTGTCAGTGTAGCAGCAGAAAGTTTTCAGTGGTAATGGTTGCTTTATCAAGAACAGTCAGCTACAACGTTTGATCTTCAATGGAAATGGCTATCAGTTGCAACTTTGGAGATCAGCAGCATATGCCTATCAGCTGCAACTTTGGTCTTCAGCAGATAAGGCCTATCCGCAGTAGATTTGTTCTTAAGCAGAAGAACAAATATCCACTGCAGATAAGCTTATCCGCAGCAGTTTGTTGGTCAGCAACAATCTCTGGGTAAGCAGCATTTGTACTTAGAGAATTTTGTAGCCATCAATCTTTATTTCTACAGTATGTTTATCCATCTTTACATTATTGACGGAGGGCTTCCCTGTAGAAGTTCTCATGCTGATGGGCTTTTGTTTAGGAGGGGATTGATGAAGGATTTGATTGAAGGGATTAAATTCACAATTTACAGCAAAGTGGTCTGATTCACCACAGATGATGCAAGATTGTTGAGGCTTTGGCAGCTGCTTCCTTGGTGGGGAAAGAGAGTTTCTGAAATGAGTTTTCTTGGCTTCAGAACCCCTTACCTTTCTGTTCTTGTTTGTCTTCTCAAAAGCATGTTGTTTGAGGTTTCTTTGCTGCTGAAGGTAGTAGAAGCAGGTGCTGGCAGTGTGGTTGTATTTGCCACAGACAAAGCATGATTTAGCCAGTTTATCCCTTGAAAGGTAAACATAGTCCTTTCTTTTGAACAAGTCTTTGAAGTTCCAGAGTGAGCTTTGTTGTGCTCAAAGGTGGCTTATTCCAATGTCTTTTGAACATATGGAACTTTTTCTCCAGGCGCATGACCTATGTCAAACACCTTTCTTTGAGGCTTTGAGTTGGTGGAGGTTGAAGACTGTCCCTTTTCAATAGTTAGCTTTATTCCTTCCGGAGGATAGCTGATTTTGATTTGCTTGAAAGGCATAGGAACCGAAACAGCTGGTAAAGGGACAGTAGCACTTGTTCGAATGACTTAAAGAATAGGCGGTGTTGGTACTTGTACTGGTGATGAGGCCTCCTCAGTTTTCGTGGACTCTGAGCAAGTTGCCTCAGACTCTGACGAGGTAGTGCATTCTTGCACCAATGGTTCATGCCTTGAAGAATCAAGATCTCGGTTGGCCTTTTCAAGATTTGAGTGATTGAAGCTTGGTTCATGGATGGCAACGTAGTCAGCAGGAGGTGCAACGGCTTGGTATTGTTCAGCATGATACCCCAGACCAGTTTTTACCTTGTCATGAATTTGAGCATCCAATAGTCTTTGCAGCTTTTTGGATGCAAATTCATATTTGTCAACATGAACTTTCTGTTTTGCCAATTCTGCTCTGGTAGCTTTTAATCTAGCCAGTAGATCATCAATCTGATTTTCAAGATTGGTTTGTTCATGTTTTAGTAATGAAATCTCTTTCTTTAGGCAGTTAATTTTTTCTTTATAACTGTTTTCGACTTTTGTGAATTCAGATTTCATTTGTGAAAATCTTCATTTTGATCTATAAGGTTTTGATTAGACTTTTGGTAGCCTAACACCTTATCAATACAAGCTTGGGAACAGAGATGTTCATATACCTGAGGCGGTATCTCAGTTGTGTCTGCCATAAGAGCTTGGTTGTTAGCAGGCAGATCTTCATATTGGAAGTTCCAGTCAAAGTCAGAAGTTCCAACAGCTGCACAAGCTGTAATTTGAGCTGGAGGAGTAGCTTGTTGCTGTTGTTGTCTTGATTGGGCTTGGTGAGCTTGTCTTGATTGAGGATCTGCTGGGTTGCCCTAGGTGCCTTGCATTCTCTAGCAAAATGACCCAGTTGGTTACAGTTGTAACATCTTAATTTGCTTTTATCCAAACCAACTCTGGTGTTGGAGTTGTTACTTGGAATGGATCTTCCGATTCTAGAGTAGAACCTTTTTGCTCTTATAGAGAGCATGGCATACGAGTGTTGTTTGTCCATTTCTTCTAAGTCATCTGGATGGAAGCATTCCAGATCCTCCTTGATAAAGGACATGTTGCTTAAGTTTTTAGAAACAAAAGCAGCAGAAGTTGAGGTTTGAGGAGGGGATTCTAGGAGAAATGGTGATGTGTTTGTTTGAGAGGTTGGAGTTTGGGGATGAGTGATGATGGGAGGATAATAGTTGCTTGAACTAGGACTTGAGTGGTCAGAATGGAGGGTAGAGGAGGTGGTGGTGGATGCAGTGGCTGTTTGGTAGCTTGAGCTTCTTTCTTTTGCCTGAATCATCTCTAGCTCATAGGTTTTTAGCATTCCGAAGAGCTCAGTCATCTAGAGAGTCTTCAGATGCTCAATTCTTCTGATGGACACTATGTAAAGTGTCTAGCAGCTCGGTAGAGACCTGATGAACTTTTTGAGAATATCTTCATTCTCCAGCTTCACCTTTGAGCACTGCAGCTCACCTACAAGATAGGTAAATCTGTTATATAAAACAGTTAGAGACTCACCTTCCTTCTAAACGAAGTTTTCATATTACTGCTTCAGGATGTCTCTTCTGTTTTCTTTGACTTCTTCTGAACCAGTAAAAATCTTCTCAAGAGCCTCCCATAGCTCCTTTAGAGTTTTATAACCTCTGAAGTTATGAAAAACTTCCTTTGGTAAGCACATCTGGATGGCTCCCAAGGCTTTGAAATCCACCTCCATTTTCTTGATGTCTTCATCAGAGTACTTAGAAGATTCTTTGGGAATCAGTGTACCTCTGGAATCAGCTGAGGCCACCATGGGTATGTATGGTCCATTTTTAATGGATTTCCACATCCCATATTCTAGGTAGCAGAAGAAGCTTTCCATTCTGTTCTTCCACATATCATAGTCTTCTCCAGACACCAGTCTTGGTGGTCTGGAGATGCTTCCAATATCTTCAAATCCATTGTTTTGTGCCATTTTGTTTTGATTTGTGATAATGAGAGACTTTAGCAAAGAGATAGTTTAGAATAGAACCGGAGAATAATTAAACAAGTGTGAGTTTGTTTAATCTGTGAGCCAAAGCTCTGATACCACTTGTAGGATCGGTAAAAACAATATGGTTCTATTCTAGTTGAGATTGGCGGAAACAATCACAACTAAACAATGTAAAAAAGTGAACACAAGAAGTACTGATAAATGCAAGTTGTATTAAGCTTCAATGGTTACAAGATTACAGAGAAAACTCTAAGAAAAGCACTACTTTACAATGAATCTCAGTACTGCTTATATAGTAACTTAGAATCAAGACAGACCCTTGATTCTAAGGATCAGATCTAACACAAACTATTGATCTTGTATTGAAGCTATTCTACATATAACGACAATAACAACTATACTCGTTAACTTTACTCAAACGTCTTCTTAGGCATCATTGCTTGCATGCTTAGAGAAGAGCATTGTGGTTCTTTATTGTCTGCACTAGTGACATTCTTTCTGCGGGGAGTGTGTCAGTGTTGCAGCAGAAAGTTATCAGTGGTAATGGTTGCTTTATCGAAGCCAGTCAGCTGCAACGTTTGATTTTCAATGTGGAATGGCTATCAACAGGAAAGTTGGAGATCAGCAGCAAGATGCAACCATCCAAAGCTGCTGATAATTTGCCTATCAGCAGCATCAAGTGTTGATGCTGCTGAGAAGCCTATCTGCAGCGACTCTGGTCTTCAGCAGATAAGGCTATCCGCAACAGATTGTTGGTCAGCAGCAAACTCTGAGGTAAGCAACATTTGTACTTAGAAAGTTTTGTAGCCACCGGTCTTTATTTCTACAAATACATTTCCAGATGGCTCGTGGTGTTGAGTACAAACATAATCAAGTGGCGTTGTTAGATCCAAATATGTGTGAGGCTGTTATTTTCCAAGGAATTATCAATTTCTTGAATCGTTCACGTTTACATGTGGCCTTATCCGTAAATCCGTACATCCGCTTACCGTATATCCAACAATTCTGGGATACAGTACATCAAGACACAGATGTTGACCCTCACGTACTTCATGCTACTATTAATAAAACAGTGGTGGCTATTTCAGTGGAGACTATCCGTGCTGCTTTGGCATTGGGAGGTGCTAATGAAGATCCTATGTCTTATCCTGGAACACTGATTATGGGGTATATTCAGAGGATGGGCTACAGAGGCAGACCAAATGATACTCAAGCACGTAAAGGGGGTTTAGTTGGAGAATGGAGGTATTTTATGCACGTCATCATCCAATGTTTATCTCCACGAAAGGCTGGCACTGATGGACTGAAGAGCGCGTTACAAGCTGCAATGGTTGCATTGACCCTGAACAAATGGTTTAACTTTGCTTTGTATATATACCGTGAGTTGGTCATGCAAATCAATCCTCCAGAAGGTCAAGGGTTTCTTATGTACCCTAGGTTCTTGCAAATGATTCTGAACCATTTAATTCCAGACTTACCACAGCATCCAATACGTTTAACCTTGACTCCTATGTCCAAAAGAATCTTTACTGATTGTACCAAGGTTAAACAACAAAATGTTGCATTGATTCCAGTTCCGACTTCTTTGTTTGGTCACTTAATCAATCCTGATTATATTGAGCCTCCTAATGATAATTGGTTTCATCCTGAGGAGTTAGTTCAAGGACAAGTCCAGAATCAACAACAACAACCACAACAAGTTCAAGCTAAGATACAAGCACAACAACAAATTCCTATTCCACAAGAACAAGTTCATATTCCTGTTAATGAACCAGTTCAGCAAAACGTTGCTCATGAAGATGAACAAGATTTGGGTATGAATATGGACGATTTTGATAATGAAGTTGTGAACTCACCCATTCATGAAGCTGAAGGGAATATGGTGGATACAAGTTCCAGTTCAAGTGAAACTATTCTTCCTGTTTCTGAAGCTACTGACTCTGATTCGTCTAGAGATTTTAGCTCAGATCATTATGAGAGACTGGCTACTTTTCCATTGGAAAGTGTGGGGAAACGTATTAAATCTAAAGCCAGAAAGCCGAGGCGTAAGTCTGTTCGGAATCCTCCTTCAGGTTCAGTACTTGGCAAGAGAACATTAATTGATAAGAGTTCTGACTTGGATAGAGATGTTATTCCAGTTCCGAAAGTTCAGAAGCTTATGTCTGCTTCTATTGCTGCTGCTCATTCATCTCAAGATGTTGAGTACGCTACTTTTGTTGCATCCTTATTGGTTACACCTCCTTCATCTAAACATCCATATCCTGTGATTACTCCTGTTCCTACAGTTTTGAAATCTTCTTCTGGTACTTCACATCCTTCTGATTCTGAAAGGGTTACCTTCCTTAAATCACAGGTGCTTGCATTGCAGACTCAGGTAGATTCTCTTGTTGCTACTGATGCACATCGAAAGTTGGTCCTTCAGACTCAAGCTAGTCAGATTGATGCTATGCAGATCTTGGTATCCAAGCTTGTTGAGCGTCTTGACGCTCAGGGGGAGTTAAGGATACATGGTACTTGTCATACTGAGTCTATTCAAAGAAAGGATGATGATGAAAATGATCCTAGGGGTAATGTTGAGGGTGATCGTCAATACATTGCTGATGTAAATCCCATATCAAGAGCTCAGGGGAGTTGACATCACAAACTATTAAAGGAACCAAGAATGATTCTGGAGTGAATGAAGAAATTTTATTATTGGAATTCTTTGCTGATTCTGAAGAAGAAGAAGCTGAGAAGTTAGAATGTCTGGATGATATTGATGAATTATTTGATGATGTTGAAGAGGATGTGTTGGATAATGAAGTTGAAGAAGAAGAGATTGAGATAGAAAAGAGTAAAGCTAAGGTTACATATGAAGGCAGTGATGGTCTGAATGTACCATATAATTTCATCCAAGATGATGTTATTCCTGAGTTTTCTTATGAAGGAGTAACAGATTCTATGGACTCTGTTGAAGATTTCACTACACCTGATGATACTGCTCAATCCAAGATAGATACTGATGCTGATACTACTCATCCTGTGTCTCCTAAGCCGAATAAAGAACCTGTGATGTATAGAAATACAAGAATGACTAGAGAACAGTGGAGAGAAGTAGTTAGCAGTTGGATGAAAGTACTACCCAAGTCACCTATACAACCTGCTCAGAAAGAAAGATATGTTAATAAAGAGTGTTGTATTAGAAGAATCATTAGTTGGTTTTATGATGATGACACGAAGTTGTTTGCTCTTAAGAGATCTGATGGTGTTCAATACTTAAAGCCTAGGATCAAGTATTTCAATACCTTGCCAAGGTGTGAAATGAATGGTCTAGCTACGAAACCACTTATTAATAGATCAAAGTTTGGATTAGCCGATGTGATTGCCAACTTGATTAAAAAAGAGGTGGATCAGGGAAGTATGAAAGGTTAAATCCACAGAAAGGAAAAAGAGTGAAGATTGTAGATCAAAAGACTGGGATTGTGACCTGGAAGTATAAGTTCAAGCCAGTACGAGCTATACAGAAGATACCATTGAAGAAAATACCACAAGATTTTCTGGGGAATATGAAATGGAGGTACGTAGATGTGAATACTGGTGAAGCTAGAATTGATGATAAAGATAATAAGGTCATTGTTAGTTTCTATGATGCAATGAATCTTATTAACTTCTCAAAGAAAGATAAGAGGACGTTAAAAAAGAATGAGATTATGTTTACTGATGAATGGAGAGAACAAGGATTGCAGTATAAAAGAGTGTTGGAGATCTGTCAGAGATATGGAGTGCACGCAGGAAGCAGATTACCAGATAACTGGAAGAGCTCGTCATAAAGACTGAAGACAGAAGATCAAGCTATTGTCAAGGGGGAGTCTGTTAGGACATAGAATGTATGACAAAAGCTTTGTAATAGTTTAGGTCTTATTGTCTATATGTTTTTATGTAATTGTATAGATTTTGTCTAAGTGTAAGAACAAGTTCTGCTAGAGGCGAACTTGTCTAGTTCGCTTAGTCTCATGTGAGGCGAACTTGTTAAGTTCACCTAGTCTATTAGAGGCGAACTTGTTAAGTTCGCCTATTGCAGAGCTTGTGTCTATAAATAGGTGTTTACAGATCCTGTTCTAGGGCTTGAACGATTGTATTCTGTGAATTTGTAAACTCTGTGTTTTGTGGATTACAAAGAGAAGTTTATTTATCTGCTGTTTCTATTGTCAATTCGTATACAAACGTTAACACGGTAGGATTTCGCACTCCTTGTTATCGAGACGTCCTGTCACGAGATAGATCTGCAGATGTGTCATGTGGACCTACAAAGGAAGAGTCAAATCAAATGAAAAAACACTGAAAATATCAGGGGGTGTTAGTGGGTGTTTTGTCTATTTTACCCTTTATAACATCTTTGTTATTTCAAGAATTTTTTTTATTCCATCATTTAATCTCACCAATAGGATCAAGATAGTAGTATATGATCTAAGCTTGTGGTGTAGTTTTAGGGTTTTTAATATAAGAGTGGGTTTTGATAGGAACCCTGTCCTATATGTATGTGTGTGTGTATATATATATATACATATATATATTTATATATATATATATATATATATATATATATAGGATATGGTTCTAATCAAAACCCATCTTTACTAAGAAAACTCAAAAACGCACATCCAATGGTTGCTTTTACATCAAACACACAAGATGATGTCACGTGTCACCATTATTATTTTAATTGAAAAGGGTAAAAGTGTCATTTTAACTTTCAAAGAAACCAGATTCAACAAGAGTGTGACAAGTGTCACACTCTTAAAATCCACCACTTCCCTTTTTAAAAAAAAAACTTCCCCCTACTTTTTATATCCTTAATAACTTTTTATGCTGTGTTATTTTTTTATAAAAATTGCACCACTAAAATCATCTCATTTTTCTCTTTAATTCCGTTATAGTCTCGTCAAATTTTTTTTTATTTTTTTTACAATCGTATGTGATTACATCAATGTAACGAATACCCCAAAGTAACAACTACATTGGTTTAATACTCTAATTAGATATAAAAATCATTACATTGGTGTAATACTATATTTAACATTGGTTTATTACTCTAACATTTAAACACCCCAGTATTTACACGCTAGTTTCTAACATTTCCTATTTTAACAAATCGTTACATTGGTGTAATACTATAGTTACATAAGTTTAATACTATAGTTACACTACTATCACGAACAAAAATAACCTACTGTATGAATAACCTAAAGAGCAAAATTTACCAAAGAAATTAAAAGAAGCAAGCAAGCATTCATAAAAAAAGAAATAATTTTAGACCTCCGTAAAAGAAGCACTTTGCCTATTCAATACTCATTTTATATAAACATTTAGAAATTTCAAATCCAAGACTCTTGCCTTGTCTTAGAAAATCACCAGTTCGACAGTCAAACTAAAAAACAAAACCAAATTAATAGCAAAAGATAAAACCTTAGTATGCTTCTTAAGAAGAGATAAAAGACCTTTTCTTTTAGTCAAATAAGCTCAATCTAATATACATGTTGACATACCTTGAAATGAAAATAAATAAATTAATAATGTAAGTATGATTGCAAATTAAGCAAAATCCAAGAAACTAAACTTTAAAAACCAGCTACTGTACAAACCATAGTAGAAACCGGTTGGGACAACTAACACGGAATGTGAAACAAATATCGTCGGAAGGGGGAATTTAGAAGACGAAGATATAGAACAGTGAAGGGGGGATTAGGGTTGGGATTGGAGGAATTAAGCATAGGGAATTAGGGTCAGGTAATACTTACCTGGTTTGCAAACACCTAGGAAATCATGGATTCGAACTCCTAAAGCATTTTTTTAGGTCCACTCCTCCTTTTGGTCCTCGAGCGCCGCCACCTGTCGGGTTTAAACCGGTATTTTTTGCCTGGCTTCATCCTCCTATCATCACGTTTAAACTGATAAGGGGTTTAACAGGACACTCCTAAAGCATAGATAACTCAAAATCAAAGAAAACCCTCAAATTAAGGAGTGAAAAAACCCTAGAAATCAAATTAAATCTACAGGATTACATAATTGAAGAGAAAGGCTTTCATACTTTAGCGGAATTGGTGGCGATGGCGGAATCAGAGTGGCTGCTGTTGGAGTGGTATTGGTTTGCGTAATCTTCGTATGAATAGAGGATATCGTCCAATGCAAAATCGAAGCCTTTTGAAGATCCAGAAGCTATTCATCATAGCAAAAGGAGATCAACTGAGATCCATCAGAGCAAAAGGAGAGCAAAACGAGATCCAGAAGCCATCCATCAAAGCAAAATCGAAGCCTTTTGAAAAATAAGAGAATATATGGTGATGGTGGGTGAGTTGCCTGCAAAGAAACAAATGGAATTATAAAAAAGAAAGATGACGTTTTTTATACAGGAACTATAAAAAAGAAAAAAGGGAAAATAAACAAAATTACTTTATTACCCCTGACTCAATAACAACCACTTATTATTTTCAGAACTAATATGGACCACACAATGTTTTTCAGAATTAAAATGGACCAATTAGCTTTAGTTTTTGGGTTTTGAGGATAAAGGAGGGTTTTGTATGGATGCTAATCCTATATATATATATATATATATCCGTGACGTATCAAATGAAAATACTGATTTATTGTGAAAACCTATAAACTCATTCTGGACCATATCTTTTTTTCTTTATTTACTGATTTATTTTTATTGTTGAAGGACATTTTAGTAATTTTACTTTTACCCTATATATAGCTTCTTCTTCTCTCTCTCAAGTCCAGACTCACAAAATCCCCCATCTTTAACTTCAAATCTTCTTCTCAAATCTAGATCTTTTTCTTCATATTCATACTCATCTTCACTCTTACAAGCCGATCAGAGACCTGTCGCTGCTATAGCCGCACTCATCGGAGACGACGACGGAGACCCGTCGTTGTTGTAGCTGCACTCACCGGAGACGACGATGGAGACCCATCGTTGCTGTAGTTGCACTCGCCGGAGAACGGAACGATTTCTGGTGCGGTCACCAGGGTAAGAAATTAGAATTCAATACTATGTATTTGAACTTTTCATTCGGTTTAGAGTTTTTCGGATTCAAACAGTCACACATTCTAGAATAGAAAAACAAGTATCAGGGCAACATCAAAAGGAACTTACAAATCACAAAAGGACGAATTAAGTCTTGCATAAAGCTTATTGTTTGATATACTAAACTAGTGGGTTGGGCATCAGAGAGTGGTTTGGTGGGATTATGTTTTTTTTTTATTTTAGCCAACATATTTTTATTTTTCCAACTTGAAACATAACCCAATCTCGGTACACCTCTAATTTCATTTTCTTTATAAAGAAAAAAATGTCACTTTATTTGTTCTTTTTTTAAATTCATGTTATGAACGTTTATGGGTAGATATAAACGAGAGTTAAAAAAAAATAGGGTTTATACTCGTATTTGTGGCTAAACAGTGGAAACAAGTTGCAAGCTTGGAATCATTTTGATTTGTTATTATTATTATTATTTTAAATTTGGGTCAGGTTAGTCACTAATTATTTTGTGGTTTTATTACCAGGTGTAAGGCCCCAAACCAGGCACCCTACAGTTGGTTCTCACAATTGGTTTTACCCTTTAAAAGTACTTTACTTTCATTTATATAAACAGCGAAAGTCTTTCTCAAAATAATGTTATCTTTCAAACTCGTTAATTTTCATAACATTACCTGACGAATGCATGCGCACCAACCCGAGTAGTCCCGCTCCCAAGCCAAGATACCTTCTCTAGCAGACTCACCTGCAAAACAATCTAACGTACATACAAAGTCAGCTACGTTGAGTGAGTTCTAATAGTTTAAATTAACAAAAGTCAACTCGTCTCATTTATTGTTTGTCTTCACTCAAGACCCTCTAGTCTTTAGAAAATAGTTTAATAGATTTTCATCATATAAATAACCCCCGTTATCTTATAACATCCCCCAAAGGATTCACCACCCCAGACTCTACCCATCATTTAGCTCAGTAAGTCTTTTATGAAACAAGCTTACTACCTGCTAACACACAATTTACCATATATATAACCGTACATTGGTTAACTCAACCGATCTCTAGACACCGACTTACCAGTCCTAACCAGGACTCTCATAAACCAACCGACTCAACAGTTGAACACAATATACTCATCCAGTCACAACGGTCAATCTAACTCGACACACCACATTGGTTCTATCTATTTATCCCATAAATATCATCTTGTACACATTTAATATAACTCATCACTCGCATGCAATTTAACACACATATATGCACACAAACACGTACCTTGTCACTACACCCTCGTCAGGATACTCGTTATAAGCTCAGCACTACCCTTGTTACTGGGCCCCGCCACTAATCATAGCGACACACTCGTCATCTACGATGACTACCCACCCACCCACACGGTGACTATATCATCTACCATACGATGACTGACACGTCACATGTACAATGATAACCCCAAAGGACTCCATCCTCCACACCACTATTAGCCGTATACACGGACAACAGTGCAAGCACACAAAGCAACACATATATACACATGACACTACCTGGACATGTACTACTACTCACCACCCTTTAACGGATCACTTACATGTGAAATAAACACTTACTTTAGACGTATTCTGTTAACGTCTAGACACATTACCCAACTCTTTCCGAATAAGCAATTATACGACACACAAACAACATACTGACTTCTAGCCCGTATATACTATGGACACCCCCATAGACCCATGCAAACTCGATACCCGTCCTGTCACCAGGACATCGACACAATACACACAACAACAAGCATATGACGCATAAAAGCATACTAGCGTCTACTTGCCTCGTTAATGAAATAACTATCACAGGTTTAACTAAATTCCCGATTCACCCTGACTAACTCATACGATGACACACACAGAACATCACAACTCTTGTTCACCCACCCTAAGGACCCATAACGACCCTTAGCTTCATTATTACTTAACGATCTCATAAAAGACTTCATGATTAAATCGTAACTCGTAATACGTTCATTTAATAAAGCATGTGAGTATGTACGATAGCCCCAAAACAGTAAAACGTTTAAAAGAGGGTATTAGAAACTCACCCGTACGAAGATCCAACTCTTGAACTGCATAGTCTCCAAATACGAAACTGGAACCTGTCAACGTAAGATCACATAGTTAGAGTACGCCCTAGACATGTGTCCATTACGTATAAGTATAAATGATCTCTGACATTCGCCTCGTCCGCTTGCCCTTCATTCCCGTAAAATCCCTAATCTCACGGGTTTACGTATAATATAGTTCCTCCGTCCTTAACAGGACTTGCGTATCTGAGTCCCCGCTTGCATGCATGCACATGAAGGTGCCATGCAAGCCTTAGCTCCATGAACACTCGCACACACCCTAGCCGGATTCCCATGCATGCATGCGTGCACGCACGCCGTGCATAAACCCTAATCGGGTGTAACCCGTCTCCTTCTCCTCCCTCGCTTGTTCCCGTGAACCACCACCATCACCCGATTTCACCACCATAAGACTTCCCACCATGTGCCACCAACATGATCGGACACTACGGGTTGTCCCCGCCTTCCCGCCGTCCTCTAACCATAAGTAACCCTAGCCAGGTTACCGTTTCATGCTCAACACCAAACACCGCCCCTACCGCCATCCACCGAGCATCACCACGTGCTGCCGTAATCGCCACCGGCTACCCCGAAGCCGCTACCACCTCCACCGGTCGCCTTCACTCTCTCTCTCTCTCTTCCCGACCATTGGCCTCTTTTTTACTCGGTCACCACCATCACACGCTACCATTACCACCACGTCAGTCTCCACTCGTGTTTACACCGCCACCACAGCCGGCTGTCTTCACTCCGTTCCCCCTTCCATCGTCGTTCACGGCCGAACATCCGATCAAAACCCTAATTGGGTTCCTTCCCTAGCATGCCAACTAGAATCCCATAAATGATACATAAGGAGGTTAAACGAAGATTACCTGACTGAGAATGAGATATTGCACAACCGTAAACCACCGTCGATCGTCTCCCGCCGGCTCTTTCCTCTCGTCGCTCTATATGTTGCCATGCGACACCCCCTAGGCCGAATGGCCTAGGGTTTCTCCTTAAAGTTTATAAACCTCCAAAGGTTTACATTCTAGTCCCTCTTAATCCATTTTGTGCATTTTAAATCTAAACTATCATTCTATACGAGTAACCGGCTCCTTTTCGTTGCTCGAAACACACCTAAACAACAAATCTTGTAATTCCTCTTATTTAATAACAAGTCGGGTCACTTATTGGCCTGAACCGTCATTTTACAAATTTCCGGGATGTTACACCAGGTCGTCATCTTCACTCCTACACTCGTCAGATCTGCACTCGGCGCTGGTAAATCAGGTTAGTCACTGATTATTCTGTGGTTTTATACATTTACACATGTGTATATTTGATTTACACATATGTATATTCGATTTACACATGTGTATGTTCGATTTACACAAGGTAAGTTGTGACAATTCGGACTTTTAGGATTAACCCCGTTAGCAAATCCAGTTAAGTCTAAACCCAATTAATCAAATCTTAAACCCATGGACTATTTCTGTTAAGAATTAATCTTAAACTACAGGGACTGATTGTGCATTTAACAGAAATTCAATCTGTTGACTCATGAAAGTCAAAATCAAGTGGGTTTTTGTTCTTGTTGACTTCCAAAAGTCAAAATCGTAACATTTATTCAAAATCCAAATCTTTTAATTGATTTCTGTTTGATTTCGTAACCGTTTTGCACATTCACGTCATTAATCGACCATCATTGAGCATTAACATCTCTATTATACGTGAATTAATCCTAGTTATGGGTATTAATTTCATAACCGTCGACATCCTTGCCATATACCATCGAATTCATCAAATTCGTATACCCATTTCACGCTTTGAGCCTCTGCACTTGATAGACGATCCCCACTGGAGCTTCTACACATGTTGAATTGATCGGAGAAGCATTCACACTCGCCGAAGATCGAACCCGTTAGCGCGGCAACCAAACTAGTCGGGAAGCATCAATTCGGATTGTAATCTCATAACTTTTTGCATCCTTAGCTTCGTTTCAGCATGTAGATCATAAACCCTAACCCAATTGGGGTTTATATCATCTAGTCAGTGATGAACCAATTCTATGGTTCATCACATTTGGGGTTTAATCGATTATCAGCCTAGACTCAATCTCAATTCAATTAACTGATATGGGTAGCTTCGCAATACTATGTTTATTAAAAACCCCATGGTAATTTTATCAATCAACACTGAATCGGTCATGATCTTAATCTAGTGTTTGTTCTTAAAATCGATTTGGGGGTTTCAATTCTAAACTCAATCTTAATCAAATTAAACCACAGGGTTGGGTTGGCAATGACCTGTTTAGTAGAAGCCCCATGTTTTCGTTGAGTTTTAACATCCACTTTGATCAAATCGACTATGTGTTCTTGCCTAGGGTTTTCGTTTGCTAAAATAGGAATTAAAAAGATTTAAACCCGATAATTTTCCAATTAAATCTACCCACAGGTTCGTCATTCCTTATTTTACAAAACCCCTACGCTACCTTGTTAAATCACGATCAAATTCAAGGGTTTTGGGTCTTGGCCGATCGCGAAGGTGAATGGGGGAGGGAATATCGGGAACTACTGATTAAAACCATTCGGGTCTGGGTCTTGTTGCGATAACCCTAGTGGGTGGGACTGTTTAAGTCAGTGTGCTTGTGTGAGAGAGACCCGGGTTCGAGTCTCTCCACACAGTTTTGTTTTTAATCATATTTTCTAGACATTTCTTTTATATTTAAACAAATATCTTTGTTACTATATTTATATATAATTATATTTAAGCCGAAAAACATCCCGTAGACTCGGGTTTAGCCTCATATCTTGTATTTTTAATTAAATCGCATTTAAAAATAATATAATATTTTCAAACCGTCACTTTAATTAAAAATAACATATTTAAATATCGTTTCGGTTATAATCTTGAAAGAACGTTTTAAAATAATAAATAATGTAATTATTTATATTATTTACACTCGTTGTTATCCTCGAATAAAATAATATGTTTATTATTTTGTTGCGCAATTGTTGAGTATAATACTTTGATAAATCTAAAAAGAATATATATAAATATATATATATATATATATATATATATATATATAAATATATATATATTATTTTCTTAGGCCATTATTTAATGGCGAAAATGCTCGGATATATTTATTATATTTTATTAATTGTCACTCGTCGCAAATCGTAGTTTTCCTAATTGGTTAATTTAAGAAACCTTTTATTCTTGTGGACACGTTCGTCTACTCTTTGATCTTTAGAACGTTTCCCCTAGGACGTTTCTCATTCCGTGTCGTCGTAACAATTCTCATTTTATTTCTAATAATTATGTTGTAATTCTAGGGCATTCGTGAGCTGTGTAAGGCTAACGCTTGAGATATCAATCCCGTACTTGTGTGATACTTCCTACGCAAATCAGGTGAGTTTTCACGACCCCTTTTACTATTTTAATTTGGGGGAGAAAACATGTCACAAACTATTTTTGGAATATTATATTCATATGTTATCAATGTTAAAGCTAAGCGTAACACGCTATCACTGAAAGTCCTCAACACACATCGAACCGTTAATATGGATCTTAGCGAGGTAATATTTAGTAGTACTACTGAGTTTGACAAATCCCACCTGCGTTAGTCGCGCTAAATCGATTGGAGGTCGAACGGGTGAAATGTTAGCCTACTCACATCGCTAGAGTTGATAGACCTAGCAGGAGGCAAATAAACAAACAGTCAGCTTCGGTTGCGAGCGATTAAGTTAAACAAGAACATAGCTTAGCTACCTATAGATACATATTGAATGATCAATAATGTGGTAAACGTTTATTTATATACTGAAACCTGTGAACTCACCAACTTCGTGTTGACATCTTTTCTTTCATGTTTTCTGAGGTCGTTACGATAAGGCACAGTTGCACATATAGAACATGCATGGGATTCTACTATTGATTGATGTTTTAGTAAATTGTTTGTACTATTTTGAATTATGTTTGGTTTGGACTTGTGGACTTTTTGGGCGCGTCTGTTTTGCGCATTTACTTTTCTTTACGCTTCCCCATTAAACTCTGATTGATATGATATTTGCAATTGAGTCCCATATAGAGTCGTTCAATGTAACTAATGACTGAGATCCTGGTTTGTCACTTCCCAAAACGGTAAAACTCCGTTAGTTGAAATTTAGGGTGTAACAGATTGGTATCAGAGCTAGGTTGGTTATAGAGAACTAGGATTGCATACTAGAGTATAACCTCACACATTATTTACATATCATAAGCGTTATATATTGGCACTTATGTATTACGTTATAGGATCATGTCGTTAACTCCACCGGCATCACCTAAGGCACCTATCTTATCATCCCCGGAGCCCAAAAGGCGCCGGACTAGTTCCAGTGACAACTCGGTGGAACAGGGTGAACCAAGTAATGCACAAGCAAGGAACGCAACGCTTAAATGGGGGTACATATCCGAAGATGATCCAAAGGTGGATCGAGATGGGAAATGTTCCATCACCCTACTTTGGTTCAACTTCCTCATCCTCTACCTTTCCAAGCTTGCCATGCACCATGGAACAAGCTTTTGCAGCTTTTGTGTTTATCATAACTAAAGAGTTAAAAGTAATGAAGGAAGCTACTAATGAGATACCCGACATTCTAAAACTAGAACCACAAATGGAAGAAAACAAGGAGCAAATAGAGCATCTGACCACTGAACTAGTAGCAACGGATCAGGTCCATAACCTTTTGGTGGATCGGGTTACACATTTGGAGACGAGGGTGGACACCTCGGACCATGATGTAGGAGGGATTCTGGAGAGAGTGACTCATCTGGAAGCCCAACTACAAGTAGGAGACCATGATGCTGAAGGACTTCGGGAGAGAGTGACCCACTTAGAAGCCCAACTACAAGCATCCCTATTTCCAGAAGACATTTCACTTTCGGACGACGAGGAGGAGCCCTTCAAGGATGAGCCCTTAGAGGAGGAGCCACCCGAGGAGTAACCGGTGGAGATCGACGATGCGCAATCATACGTTTCTTCCGATGACGAGGATGCTTGATCATCCTTCTATTCTATCTTTCCTTTTCACTCATGCTTTGTTTATGTTATTTCTCTTTTCAAACCTAGATGGGTAAGGTTGTTCCCATTCAATAAAAACATGAGAAGTTTAATGTTTGAGTTATTTATTTTGTAGCCTTACAATTTATTTAATTTTCAAAATGTTAGATGTTGTATTTCCTTACTTGTACATAAATAATGTTTAATATGCGAGATATTTCTCATTGTTTTGTATGTGTGAATGTGAAGAATCATGTCGGGAAGAGGACGTGGAGGTCGTGCTGGTGTCCAAGGTACCATCAACATGACAGCAGCTGAGCTGGCAGCACTAATCAACGATAGTGTGGCTGAGGCTCTAGCAGCACAGAACGTTGTAGGTAAATGCTATAACTATTTGACTAGTGAAGTCAATTCATCTCTCAAAGCGCCTTTCCCAAGCATTATAACCCCGATCCTATATTATGTTTCTAAATCCAGGTCAACAGAATCAGCAGCCAGCATGCACATTCAAAACATTTATGGACTGTAAGCCCCACACCTTTAGTGGAGCTGAAGGAGCTGTCGAAGTACTTTGTTGGTTCAAAAAAGTAGAATCGGTATTTGCCATGTGCAACTGCCCATTAGCCAATCAGGTCAAGTTCGCTTCTAGAATTTTATAGGGCCCGGCTCTCACTTGGTGGAATGCACAGGTCCAGATGTTGGGTTTGGCTATGGCCAATGCACTACCGTGGGAGGAGTTTAAGACAATGATGAAGGAGGAGTACTGTCCTCGGGATGAAATTCAAAATTTAGAAGGAGAATTCTGGAACCTAAAGATGGAAGGTTCAGAAATTGAGCTTTATACAACTCGTTCCCATGAGCTTGCTACCATGTGCCCGCATATGGTGACTCCTGATTACAAGAGGATTGAGCTGTATATTGGATGTCTAGTGCCACAGATTCAAAGTGTGGTTACTTTGTCCAACCCTACCACCATCCAGCAGACGATCAGACTAGCCCACAAGTTAACTGACTAGGGGTTAACTCAAGGGACTCTACCTCTGAGGGGTTCAGTTTCTAAAGCTACCGACAATCATAAGCGCAAGTTTGATCACTACTCCAACTCTCAATCCAGCTCCAAAGGATCCTAGCCCAACCAACCCCAGCAGTAGCAGCAGCGAAAGTTTGAGCCTGCTAAGAACTTTAACAAGACGACCTCTTCAAGTCAAAATCTGGGTGGTTATGCGGGAAAATCTCCTAAGTGTAACAAGTGCAACTTCCATCACTTCGAGGTTTGTAACCGTTGTCAGCGGTGTGGCAAAATAGGTCATGCTGCCAAAGATTTTAGGGGTGAGTTGCAAGCCAAGCAGCCTTTTCAATAGCCTGGGTCTACAAAGGTTTGTTTCGAGTGTGGGAAGGAGGGATATTTTTGGAAGAATTGTCCTCAGCTAAAGAAGGGAGGTAATGGAAACCACAACCGTAATCAGAATAACAACAATGGTGGCAACAACGACAATAGTGGAGGAAATGGTGCGAAGGGACAAGCCTTCGTACTAGGATATGGAGAAGCTCGTTATGATCATAATGTGGTCACTGGTAAGTTTCTCTTAAATAGTTACTTTGCTTCTGTCCTTGTTGACACTGATGCTGATAGGAGTTTTATATCTAAGAAACTTAGTGATATGATAAAAGGAACTCCAACTCTGTTAGAAGCTAAGTATATAATAGAGATAGCTGATAGCCAAATAATTGAAGCAACCCACATTATTAAGGCTTGTAAGCTTGAGCTGGCTAGTCATATACTCGATATCGACCTTCTGCCAGTCACACTTGGTAGTTTTGATGTAATTGTCGGCATGGATTGGTTATCTAAAAACCAAGATGAAATCATCTGTCGTACTAAAATTGTTCGCATTCCCCTCCCGAGTGGAGAAACTCTTTCCGTTCAGGGCGAAAAGGTTGGTGTAGTCATGGCATCATATCCTTTATGAAAGCACATAAATGGCTTCGAAAAGTGCATACTGCTATTTTGGCTCTCGTTACTAAGCAGCCATCAGAAGAGAAGAAGATTGATGATATTCCCATCGTTCGTGAATTTCTGGAAGTATTTCCCGAGGATTTGCCTGGTCTGCCACCACACCGTCAAGTTGAATTTCAAATCGATCTAGCACCCGGAGCGGCACCGATTGCTCGGGCACCTTACAGATTAGCACCTAGTGAATTACAAGAGCTACCTACTCAATTGTAGGATTTGTTGGATAAAGGTTTCATCCGACCAAGCTCATCACCATGGGGAGCTCCGATCCTGTTTGTCAAGAAGAAGGACGGGACTTTCCGTATGTGTATCGACTACCGTGAACTGAATAAAGTTACAATCAAGAATCGTTACCCTCTGCCCCGTATAGATGACCTCTTTGATCAACTCTAAGGATCAAGTTTCTATTCCAAGATAGATCTTAGGTCCGGTTACCACCAATTGAGAGTCCGAGATGAATATATCTCTAAGACTGCTTTCAGGACAAGGTACAACCACTATGAGTTTATGGTCATGCCTTTCGGGTTAACCAACGCACCTGCGGTGTTCATGGATCTCATGAACCGTGTGTGTAAGCCATACCTCGATCAATTTGTCATCGTTTTCATCGACGACATCCTCATTTATTCCAAGAACAGGGAGGAACATGAGGAATATCTACGTTTAATCCTGGAATTACTTAAAAAGGAGCAACTGTTTGCTAAGTTTTCCAAGTGTGAATTCCGGATCGGGAAGTTTAATTCTTAGGACATGTGGTTAGAGAGAAGGGAATACATGTCGATCCATAAAAGATAGAAGCCATCAAGAATTGGGCAGCACCGACAACTCCGACTAAGGTGCGACATTTTCTGGGATTGGATGGTTATTATCGGCGATTCACCGAAGGATTTTCTAAAATTGCACAACCTCTCAGTGCATTAACTCAAAAGGGTAAAGCCTATAAGTGGGGCGATAACCAGGAGTCAACATTTCAGCTCCTTAAACAGAAACTTTGCAGTGCACCCATTCTAGCTCTTTCGGAAGGAACGGATGACTTTGTGGTGTATTGTGATGCATCTATTCAGGGTCTGGGTTGTGTGTTGATGCAACAAGAAAAGTGATCGCATATGTATCGCGTCAGCTAAAGTTTCCCGAGAAAAACTACACCACTCATGATCTAGAGTTGGGAGCTGTAGTTTTCACACTTAAGATACGAAGACACTACTTGTACGGTACCGAGTGCACCATCTACACCGATCACAAGAGTCTTCAGCATATCTTCGAGCAAAAAAGAGCTGAACATGAGACATCGTCATTGGGTCGAGCTCTTGAATGATTATGACTGTGCGATCCGGTATCATCCGGGAAAGGCTAATGTTGTAGCTGATGCCCTAAGTCAAAAACCAAGAAGAAATCATCTGTCGTACTAAAATTGTTCGCATTCCCCTCCCGAGTGGAGAAACTCTTTCCGTTCAGGGCGAAAAGGTTGGTGTAGTCATGGCATCATATCCTTTATGAAAGCACATAAATGGCTTCGAAAAGTGCATAATGCTATTTTGGCTCTCGTTACTAAGCAGCCATCAGAAGAGAAGAATATTGATGATATTCCCATCGTTCGTGAATTTCTGGAAGTATTTCCCGAGGATTTGCCTGGTCTGCCACCACACCGTCAAGTTGAATTTCAAATCGATCTAGCACCCGGAGCGGCACCGATTGCTCGGGCACCTTACAGATTAGCACCTAGTGAATTACAAGAGCTACCTACTCAATTGCAGGATTTGTTGGATAAAGGTTTCATCCGACCAAGCTCATCACCATGGGGAGCTCCGATCCTGTTTGTCAAGAAGAAGGACGGGACTTTCCGTATGTGTATCGACTACCGTGAACTGAATAAAGTTACAATCAAGAATCGTTACCCTCTGCCCCGTATAGATGACCTCTTTGATCAACTCTAAGGATCAAGTTTCTATTCCAAGATAGATCTTAGGTCCGGTTACCACCAATTGAGAGTCCGAGATGAATATATCTCTAAGACTGCTTTCAGGACAAGGTACAACCACTATGAGTTTATGGTCATGCCTTTCGGGTTAACCAACGCACCTGCGGTGTTCATGGATCTCATGAACCGTGTGTGTAAGCCATACCTCGATCAATTTGTCATCGTTTTCATCGACGACATCCTCATTTATTCCAAGAACAGGGAGGAACATGAGGAATATCTACGTTTAATCCTGGAATTACTTAAAAAGGAGCAACTGTTTGCTAAGTTTTCCAAGTCTGAATTCCGGATTGGGAAGTTCAATTCTTAGGACATGTGGTTAGAGAGAAGGGAATACATGTCGATCCATAAAAGATAGAAGCCATCAAGAATTGGGCAGCACCGACAACTCCGACTAAGGTGCGACATTTTCTGGGATTGGATGGTTATTATCGGCGATTCACCGAAGGATTTTCTAAAATTGCACAACCTCTCAGTGCATTAACTCAAAAGGGTAAAGCCTATAAGTGGGGCGATAATCAGGAGTCAACAATTCAGCTCCTTAAACAGAAACTTTGTAGTGCACCCATTCTAGCTCTTTCGGAAGGAACGGATGACTTTGTGGTGTATTGTGATGCATCTATTCAGGGTCTGGGTTGTGTGTTGATGCAACAAGAAAAGTGATCGCATATGTATCGCGTCAGCTAAAGTTTCCCGAGAAAAACTACACCACTCATGATCTAGAGTTGGGAGCTGTAGTTTTCACACTTAAGATACGAAGACACTACTTGTACGGTACCGAGTGCACCATCTACACCGATCACAAGAGTCTTCAGCATATCTTCGAGCAAAAAAGAGCTGAACATGAGACATCGCCATTGGGTCGAGCTCTTGAATGATTATGACTGTGCGATCCGGTATCATCCGGGAAAGGCTAATGTTGTAGCTGATGCCCTAAGTCGAAAGGAAACCAAGCCCAAACGAGTTCGAGCATTACAACTTACTATTCACCCTGGTTTACCTGACAAAATTCGTAGTGCTCAGCTCGAAGCCCTGAAAGAGGAAAACCTACCGTCGGAAGGTACTCGCGGTATGGAAGCACAACTCGAGGTCAAATCTGACGGTATTCGCTACTTCGCCGAGCGAATATGGGTTCCAGTATTCGGAAACTTAAGGGAACTAGTCATGGATGAGGCTTAAAAATCTTGTTACTCTATTCATCCAGGTTCCAACAAGATGTATCATGACCTAAAGGTGCTGTATTGGTGGCCAAAGATGAAGGTCGATATAGCCACCTAAGTGAGCAAGTGCCTGACTTACGCGAAGGTCAAAGTTGAATATCAAAAGCCTTCTTGTCTTCTCCAACAACCAGAGATTCCCATGTGGAAATGGGAGAAGATATCCATGGACTTTATCACAAAATTGCCACGAACTCCTACCGGATGTGATACCATCTGGGTAATCGTTGATCGTTTAACAAAGTCCGCTCACTTCTTAGCAATCAAGGAAACCGACAAAATGGAGAAGCTTACTCGTATTTACTTGAAAGAAGTAGTCTCTCGACACGGGGTGCCAATCTCTATCATTTCGGATCTTGATGCACGATTCACCTCTCGTTAAAGCTTTAGGCACGCGACTAGATATTAGCATATCATACCATCCTCAAACTGATGGCAAGACAGAACGTATCATCCAAAACATAGAAGACATGCTACGAGCTTGTGTGATTGATTTCGGTAATACCTGGGAGTCTCACTTACCGTTGTGGGAGTTCTCCTAGAACAACATTTATCACCCTAGTATCAAGGAAACTCCAGTTGAAGCACTATATGGACGGAAATGCCGTTCTCCTATTTGTTGGGCCGAAGTTGGGGATAGTCAACTTACCTGTCCTGTACTTGTAATTGAAACTTCTGAGAAAATCATCCAAATTAGAAACCGTATGGAAGCAGCTCGTGATCGTCAAAAAAGCTATGCCGATAAGCGTCGTAAACCGTTAGAATTTCAAGTAGGGGATATGGTCTTGTTAAAAGTCTCACCTTGGAAGGGTGTCATTCGTTTTGGAAAACGAGGCAAACGAAATCATCGTTACGTTGGACCATTTAAGATAGTGAAGAGAATTGGTCCAGTAGCGTATCAACTGGACCTACCTAAAGGACTTAGTGAATGTCTGGCAGACGAGTCACTCACGGTTCCTCTTGAGGAACTGCACATCGATGAACAGTTACGTTTCATCGAAGAACCCGTGGAAGACATGGATAGGGAAGTTAAAACGCTTAAGCGTAGTAAAATCCCTATTGTCAGAGTTCGTTGGAACTCGAAACGCGGACCCGAATTCACGTGGGAGCGTGAGGATCAGATGATGCGCAAATATCCTAATCTGTTCAGGCACTCCACGTCAAATTCTTAAGGTAAAATTTTAATTTTCGGGACGAAAATTCTTTCAACTAGGGGATGATGTGACATCCGGAAATTTTTTTTATTTATTTAATTTTTGGGACGAAAATTCTTTCAACTAGGGTATGATGTGACAATCCGGACTTTTAGGATTAACCGCTTAGCAAATCCAGTTAAGTCTTAACCCAATTAACCAAATCTTAAACCCAGAGACTCTTTCTGTCAAGAATTAATCTTATATTGTAGGGACTGATTGTGCATTTAACATAAATTCAATCTGTTGACTCCAGAAAGTCAAAATCAAGTGGGTTTTTGTTCTTGTTGACTTTCAAAAGTCAAAATCGTAACATTTATTCATAATCCAAATCTCTTAATCGATTTCTATTTGATTTCGTAACCGTTTTGCACATTCACGTCATTAATCGACTATCATTGAGCATTAACATCTCCATTATACGCGAATTAATCCCAGTTATGGGTATTAATCTCATAACCGTCGATATCCATCCCATATACCATCGAATTCATCAAATTCGTATACTTATTTCACGCTTTCAGCCTCTGCACTTGATATACGATCCCCACTGGAGCTTCTGCACGCGTTGAATTGATCGAAGAAGCATTCACACTCGCCGGAGATCGAAGCCGTTAGCGCCGGCAACCAAACTAGTCGGGAACCATCAATTCGGATCGTAATCTCGTAACTTTTTGCATCCTTAGCTTCGTTTCAACATGTAGATCGTAAACCCTAACCCAATCAGGGTTTATATCATCTAGTCAGGGATGAACCAATTCTAGGGTTCATCACATTTGGGGTTTAATCGATTATCAGCCTAGACTCAATCTCAATTCAATTAACTGATATGGGTAGCTTCGCAATACTATGTTTATTAAAAACCTCATGGTAATTTTATTAATCAACACTGAATCGGTCATGATCTTAATCTAGGCTTTGTTCTTAAAATCGATTTGGGGGTTTCAATTCTAAACTCAATCTTAATCAAATTAAACCACAGGGTTGGGTTCGCAATGACCTGTTTAGTAAAAGCCCCAAGTTTTTGTTGAGTTTTAACATCCATTTTGATCAAATCGACTATGTGTTCTTGCCTAGGGTTTTCGTTTGCTAAAACAGAAATTAAAAAGAGTTAAACCCAATAATTTTCCAATTAAATCTACCCACAGGTTCGCCATTCCTTGTTTTACAAAACCCCGACGCTACCGTGTTAAATCACGATCGAATTCATGGGTTTTGGGTATTGGCCGATCGCGAAGGTGAATGGGGGAGGGACTCTCTGGAACTACTGATTAAAACCATTCGGGTCCGGGTCTTGTTGCGATAACCCTAGCGGGTGGGACTGGTTAAGTGAGTGTGCTTGTGTGGGAGAGACCCGGGTTCGAGTCTCTCCACACTGTTTTGTTTTTAAACATTTTTTCTAGCCATTTCTTTTATATTTAAACAAATCTCTATGTTATTATATTTATATATAAATATGTTTAAGGTGAAAAACCTCCCGTAGACTCGGGTTTAGCCTCATATCTTGTATTTTTAATTAAATCACGTTTAAAAATAATATAATATTTTCAAACCGTCACTTTAATTAAAAATGACATATTTAAATATCGTTTCGGTTATAAACTTGAAAGAACGTTTTAAAATAATAAATAATGTAATTATTTATATTATTTACACTCGTTATCCTCGAATAAATGAATAGGTTTATTACTTTGTCGCGCAATTGTTGAGTATAATACTTTGATAAATATAAAAATAATATATATACATATATATATATATATTATTTTCTTAGGCCATTATTTAATGGCGAAAATGCTCGGATATATTTATTATATTTTATTAATTGTCACTCGTCGCAAATCGTAGTTTTCTTAATTGGTTAATTTAAGAATCCTTTTATTTTCTTGTGTACACGTTCGTCTACTCTTTGATCTTTAGAACGTTTCCCCTAGGAAGTTTCTCATTCCGTGTCATCATCACAATTCCCATTTTATTCATAATAATTATGTTGTAATTCTAGGGCATTCGTGAGCCGTGTCAGGCTAACGCTTGAGATATCAATCCCATACTTCTGTGATACTTCCTACGCAAATCAGGTGAGTTTTCACGGCCCCTTTTACTATTTTAATTTGGGGGAGAAAACATGTCGCAAACTATTTTGGGAATATTATATTCATATGTTATCAATGTTAAAGCTAAGCGTAACACGCTATCACTGAAAGTCCTCAACACATATCGAACCGTTAATATGGATCTTAGCGAGGTAATATTTAGTAGTACTACTGGGTTTGACAAATCCCACCCGCGTTAGTAGCGCTAACTCAATTGGAGGTCGAACGGGTGAAATGTTAGCCTACTCACATCGCTAGAGTTGATAGACCTGGCAGGAGGCAAATAAACAAACAGTCAGCTTCGGTTGCGAGCGCATAAGTTAAACATGAACATAGGTTAGCTACCTATAGATACATATTAAATGATCAATAATCTTGTAAACGTTTATTCATATTCTGAAACCTGTGAACTCACCAACTTCGTGTTGACATCTTTTCTTACATGTTTTCTCATGTCGCTAAGATAAGGCACAGGTGCACATATAGAACATGCATGGGATTCTTCTATTGATTGATGTTTTTGTAAATTGTTTGGACTATTTTGAATTGTGTTTGGTTTGGACTTTTGGACTTTTTGGGCGGGTGTGTTTTGTGCATTTACTTTTCATTACGCTTCCGCATTAAACTCTGATTGATATGATATTTTCAATTGAGTCCCATATAGAGTTGTTCAATGTAATTAATGACTGAGATCTTGGTTTGTCATTTCCCAAAACGGTAAAACTCCGTTAGTTGAAATTTGGGGTGTAACATAAGTTACACATGTTTATATTCGATTTACACTCCTACACTCGTCGAAATGTTTTGTGAGTTTTGATATGGAAACTCTGGTACCCACCATTTTCTTAATATCTCATTTGATTTTCTTAATTTTGTTATTTTATTTTTATTTATTTATTTTCTGTTTTAATTGTTTATTTTTCCTTTATACGAATCTTTCTCATATGTTATTCTTTTTATATATACATTGGATATATTTTATAGACAGTATTGTGCATCTGATTTTTTAAGTTGGAAGTTAAAAAAATTGTAATTATTGTCGTCGAAGTTTGCTTGAAGCCTTCTAGCATAGCTCGAATCGAGGACGTGAAATTAGCCGTCAAAAGGTAATTACTTTCATGATATGTGCGTGTTTTTGTTTAACAATTTTTTTTTACTTTCACGATATGTGCGTATATTTGTTTAACAATTTTTTTTACTTTCATAACATAAGTAAACCTGGTTAAATATTTGGGGATGTGTAAACTGAAATTTTTTTAATTCTTTGAATTTGGTTCTGGGGTTATTATAGATGTGTAAACTAAATTTTCAGATGTGTAAACTGAATTTACACTTGTGTAAAAAGTTTTGTTTATATATTGTTTAGCGTTTATATGAAATCATGATTTGAGTAGATTCGTTAGTCTATATTGTATTTTGTTAGCTGATGTTACAATAAAGCCTCAATTGAGATCCAAGAAATGGGATCGTTCCGTTATAACTAATTTAGATGCTCTTATTATTGCAATTATCTGTGCTAAAAGTGAAATGATTTCATATTTGCATAATATCAAACTCTCTGAAATCGGATTAGGTTATTCCCTTTGTTGTTACAATGATTGAAAACCTTGAAACAGCCTATATGCTTTTGGACATACTATAACAGAACCTTTAATGCTAAGGTTGTTCACAGTTTAGCCGGTTTGGGCCAGTTGAATGGCTCGTTTGATAAATACCAAATCGTTATACTCTGTTCCGCAGACGGTTTGAGAGGTTGGACCAGGTGAGTCAATAGTATATAAGAAATAAATTCTAAGGTTTAAACTAGGTGGAAGTTACTTGTACTTTTTAGTGATGAACATGCATCTCTTGACGTACCGGAAGCGTGAAAATACATTGTTTGGCATAAATTATTATTTTTACTAATTATGATTGTAAATAATTAGTGGATATTTTATATATTTTTATTTTGGTGAAAAACCATGTTCAAAGTGGTAAAATTTTATAAAAGTGTTGTAGTTTTTATAAAATGTCACCTACATGTGTGTAGAAGTTTATAAAAAAAATATGGTATCTTTTCTCTCCATAAAAAAATCAGCCAAAAGTGGGTCCCACCCCACCTTAATCATCACTAAAACACCATGCTGATTTACTACTTACACACTTTGCCACTTCCTTCACTCAAGACCCCAAATGATGGTGCATGGCCTTGGGACTACTCCATCTCTCTCCTTTATCCCTCCTTAAAACTGTAACCCACCACCTCCATCCTCATTTCACCATAAAAAATTCCTAAAGTCTTCTGAAGCACTCTCTCTAAGTGTTCTTGCAAGTTCTTTGGTGTTCTTGAAGTTCTTGAGCTTTTTAGTTGAAGAATCAAGTGTGGTGAAGAGGGATAAATCTCCATCTCTTTCTTATTTCTCTAAGTATGTCCCTTGATTTAGTCAAGAGGGATAAATCTCGATCTCTTTCTTATTTTTCTTAAAGAAAGCTTTGATTTTTGCAAGTATTGTTTATCTTTAATAAAAGGATTTTTATGAACTATAAAATCAGCAAATAATGAGTTTTTATTGAAGATTTTCATGGATTTATTTGTATGTATGTGTGTCGTGTATATGCATGTATGTTTATATGTTCATATCTTGCAAAAAGTGGTGAATTAGGGTTTGATCTTTACATGCAATCTAATGTTTTCCTATGGTTTGTTTCAAACAGTAAGTAATGATATATTATTGCATAAAAACATTTTAGTTTATGTATAGATCATTGAATTGATGATATGAGTGTTTATTGCTAAAGATTGTTGTCCAAAAGCATGATTTAAATTAAGGTTTTGGCATGGATTATTTAGATTGTGTGAAATCTGGAAATATGTTGATAAAAATGATGTTTTATGATAAGAATATCCAGCTCTAAAAGTATAAATGAGGTTGTGATGATTGGCTTAGTATTGGATATGCTTATGTTGTTAAAAAGATGCTAAAAAGGTAGGTTTTCGTATGAAAATAGATAGATTTTGTAAATCTGGAATCATGGCTGTATTATAATGATATTTTATGTCTAAAATATAGATTTTTACTAATATGTATGATTCTTGATGTTTGGATGCTTTTCGTTTGGTTTTACGCTAAACTAGTCGATTAAAACTGTAGTTTTCGACATGAAAAATGTATGTTTTGTAAATCTGATTTTGAGCAGTAAGTTTGATTATATTTTAAGATTAAAATACAGCTCTTAAGGTATATAATGAGTTCATGTTATGAAATATGTGTTTGTACTTGTCGTTTGACGTTTTGGTTGTCACGTATGTGCTAAAAATTGCCATGTTTAGATACTTTACGTCAAAATAATGAAAGGTTGTTTTGTTTGATGAAATATATTTTTTAAGTATATTTTGAAGATATATGATGTTATATGAACTCATGTGTTAAAAATTTGGAAGTTTGTTCCTCAAAAGTTAGTCGTTTTGCTTGAAAAGTGCTTATGTGCAAATATTATGACTTAAGTGTTTTTCCATGTGATTTAGGACTTATAAGCATATGTATGAGTATATATGTGTTACTAGTTTCATACTTTCATTTTGATTGTTGATAAGTATTAACACCAAATTGTCTACGTATGGGTAATCCACCGCTTTTCGTTAAAAACATAACCATGTGTCGTGGTCACCAACGGGTCGTTTAAGCAAATATTTTATTAAAAATATTATAAGTCTAAGTAGGTTGGGTGAACAACTTGCTTGTAAGACTTGAGGTTCAATTAGTAATGTATCCCTCGTGTTTAGGGCACCGTTAACATTCGTGGGCGTATTTTTGCTAGCACTCGTTTTTCCGTCGTTCGTTACTTCAAGGTGAGTTTTCCCGACCCCGTTTTAAACTATTTAATGTTTTATAAACTATGGGGGAAGAACATGATTTCATTCGTATATCATGATACTTGACTTACTTTATGTGTTCGTTTGATGGTCTCGAGTAAGGGCTTTCGTTATGTGTTCATGTATGTCGTTCATGAATAGCCCCGCCGTTATAATCATTAGCCTCGTGTAGGCTGCAAGGTGTGTTGATAGATCTACTTGGGACTGACTGCCCACTCTCGTGATCAGTAGCTTTGATCGGTCGTTCATACGAGAAAATATATTTTGAAAGGATTCGTGGGGACATGTTGTGTTCGTGTCTTGGTTTGATTATAAGCTCTAGGTACTGTCATCTTGTTGTATTCCTTGCAAGCTTATGACATATCACATGTTTTTCCAAGTTACTTGATAGTTCGTTAAATTCGTTTATGTTTTCGTTTAAACCCGTGAAACTCGCTCAACTTTATGTTGATGTGTAGGTCCACATGACTCATCTAACAGATCGATCTCGTGACAGGACGTCTCGATAACACGGAGTGCGGAATCCTACCGTGTTAACGTTTGTATGTGAATTAACAACAGAAAAAGCAGGTAAATAACCTTTCTCTTTGTATTCCACACAACACAGAGTTTACAGATTCACAGAATACACTCGTTCAACTCTCTAGAACAGAATCTGTAAACACCTATTTATAGACACAAACCTGCTAGAGGCGAACTTAGACTAGGCGAACTTAACAAGTTTGCCTCACATGAGACTAGGAGAACTTAACAAGTTTGCCTCTAATAGAGTAGGGGAACTAGACAAGTTCGCCTCAAGCAGAACTTGTTCTAACACTTAGACAAACCTATACAATTACATAAAAACATAAAGACAATAAGACCTAAACTATTACAAAGCTTTTGCCATACATTCTATGTCCTAACAGACTCCCCCTTGACAATAGCTTGATCTTCTGTCTTCAGTCTTTATGACGAGCTCTTCCAGTTATCTAGTAATCTGCTTCGTGCGTGCACTCCATATCTCTGACAGATCTCCAACACTCTTTTATACGACAATCCTTGTTCTCTCCATTCATCAGTAAACATAATCTCATTCTTTCTTAACGTCGTCTGATCTTTCTTTGAGAAGTTAATAAGATTCGTTTCATCATAGAAACTAACAATGACCTTATTATCTTTATCATCAATTCTAGCATCACAAGTATTCACATCTACGTACCACCATTTCATATTCCCCAGAAAATCTTATGGTATTTTCTTCAAATGTATCTTCTGTACAGCACGTACTGGCTTGAACTTATACTTCCAGGTCACAATCTCAGTCTTTTGATCTACAATCTTCACTCTTTTTCCTTTCTGTGGCTTTAACCTTTAATATTTCCCTGGTTCACCTTCTCTTTTAATCAAGTTGGCAATCACATCGGCTAATCCACACTTTGATCTATTAATCAGTGGTTTCGTAGCTAGACCATTCATTTCACACCTTGGCAAGGTATTGAAATACTTGATCCTAGGCTTTAAGTATTGAACACCATCAGATCTCTTAAGAGCAAACAACTTTGTGTCATCATCATAAAACCAACTAATGATTCTTCCAATACACCTCTCTTTATTCACATATCTTTCTTTTTGAGCAGGTTGTATAAGTGACATGGGTAGTACTTTCATCCAACTTTTAACTACTTCTCTCCACTGTTCTCTAGTCATTCCTGTATTTCTATACATCACAGGTTCTTCATTCGGCTTTGGAGACACAGGATGAGTAGTATCAGCAGCAGTATCTATCTTGGATTGAGTAGTATCATCAGGTGTAGTGATATCTTCAACAGAGTCCATAGAATCTATTACTCCTTCATAAGAAAAATCAGGAATAACATCATCTTGGATGAAGTTATACGGTACATTCAGACCATCACTGCCTTCATATGTAACTTTAGCTTTACTCTTTTCTTTCTCAATCTCTACAATCTCTCCTTCTTCAACTTCATTATCCAACACATCCTCTTCAACATCATCAAATAATTCATCAATATCATCCAGACATTCTAACTTCTCAGCTTCTTCTTCTTCAGAATCATCAAATAATTCCAATAATAAAATTTCTTCATTCACTCCAGAATCATTCTTGGTTCCTTCAATAGTTTGTGATGTCGACTATTGGATTCACGTCAGCGTATTGATGATCACCCTCAACATTACCACTAAGATCATTGTCATCATCATCGTTTCGTTGAATTGACTCAACACGACAAGTATCATGTATCTTGAACTCCCCCTGAGCGTCAAGACGCTCAACAAGTTTGGAAACCAATAACTGCATGCCAGCAATCTGTGTAGCTTGAGCCTGAAGGACCAACTGTCTCTGAGTATCAGTAGTCACAAAAGTATCTACCTGAGTCTGCAATGCAATCACCGGTGATTCAAGGAGTAATCCTTTCAGAATCAGAAGGCTTTGAAGTACCAGCAGAATATTTCAAAACTGTAGGAACATGAGTAATCACATGAGACGGATGTGTAGATGAAGGAGGTGTAACCAGTAAGGATGCAACAAACATAGCGTCCTCAACACCTTGAGATGAATGTGCAGCAGCAATAGAAGCAGCCATAAGCTTCTGAGCTTTTGGAACCGGATGTGCATCACTATCAGAATCCGAGCTCTCATCGATTAATGTTCTCTTTCCAAGTACTGATCCGGAAGGAGGATTCCGAATAGACTTACGCCTTGGCTTTCTCTCTTTAGATTTAATACGTTTCCCCGCATTTTCCAATGGCAAAGTAGCCAGTCTCTAATAATGATCTGAGCTAAAATCTCTAGACGAATCAGAGTCAGTAGCCTCAGAATCAGGTAAAATAGTATCACCAGAACTCGTATCCACCACATTCCCTTCATCTTCATGAATGGGTGAGTTCACAGCTTCATTATCAAAATCTTCAATATTCATACCCAAATCTTGTTCGTTTTCTTGAGCAACGTCTTCCTGAACTGGTTCATTAACAGGAATATGAACCTATTCTTGTGGTATAGGAACTTGTTGTTATGCTTGTACCTGAGCTTGAACTTATTATGGTTGTTGTGGTTGTTGTAGTTGATTCTGGACTTGTCCTTGAACTAACTCCTCAGGATGAAACCAATTATCATTAGGAGGCTCAATATAATCAGGATTGATTAAATGACCAAACAAAGGAGTCGGAACTGGAGTCAAAGCAACATTTTGTTGTTTAACCTTGATAGAATCAGTAAAGATTCTTTTGGACATAGGAGTCAAGGTCAAACGTATTGTATGCTGTGGTAAATCTGGAATTAAATGGTTCAGAATCATTTGCAAGAACCTAGGGTACATAAGAAACCCTTGACCTTCTGGAGGATTGATTTGCATGACCAACTCACGGTATATATACAAAGAAAAGTTAAACCATTTGTTCAGGGTCAATGCAACCATTGCAGCTTGTAATGCACTCTTCAAACCATCAATACCAGCCTTTCTTGGAGATAAACATCGGATGATTACGTGCATAAAATACCTCCATTATCCAACTAAACCACTATTTCGTGCTTGAGTATCATTTGGTCTGCCTCTATAGCCCATCCTCTGAAAGCACCCCATAATCAGTGTTCCAGGATAAGACATAGGATCTTCATTAGCACCTCCTAATGCCAAAGCAGCACAAATAGTTTCCACTGAAGTAGCTACCTCTATATTATTCACCGTTGCATGAAGGACATGAGGTTCAACATCTGTGTCTTGATGTACTGTATCCCAGAATTGTTGGATATACGGTAAGCTGATATACGGATCTGCGGATAAGGCCACATGTAAACGTGAACGATTCAAGAAATTGATAATTCCTTGGAAATTAACAGCCTCAGACATATTTGGACCTAACAACGCCACTTGATTATGTTTGTATACAACACGAGGAGCCATCTGTAAATGTATTGGACATAGTATCAAACATTAGTAATAGTACACACATATATGATACACACATTAGTCATATAACAAACAAAAAAAATCAAACAAAAAATTACACACTAAAAAAAAATTACATGTCCAAACACTGCTTAGGCGAACTTATTATGTTCGCTTAGTGTTGCAAGAGGCGAACATAATAAGTTCGCCTAAACAAGTTCGTCTGGACAAGTTCGCCTGAACCAGTTTGTCGATACAAATTCAACAGCAGATTCCAAAATGTTCAAATCGTCAAATATTTTCAAATCAAACACAGTATAAGCATTGGTTCACAACAACTAAACAATATTAAGCTTCAATTTCAAGATTTACACCCAGATAAACGTGATTTACTCAGACAATCGTATGAACATCAAAATACAAAGAACACAGGGTTAAAGGAGCAATTTCCCATCGATTTAACGGATAAAAATCCATGAAAGTACCTTAGATAGACTCGCAATTCAAAGCCGATCTAGAAACAAACACGAAAATTTCAAATCGAAACACCCGAATTCAAAATTTCACAAGTTCGCTAAAACCCAGTAAGTTCGCTCACACAGTGAAAATGGAAATAAGGATAAGTTCGCCTGAACAAAATATTTATTCACACAATTAAGTTCGCTTCATTAGGCGAACTTGTTAAGTTCGCTTAACAAGCCCCAGGCGAACATATTAAGTTCGCTTAATCAGGAACAGGCGAACATATTAAGTTCGCTTCAAACCTTTGTCTTGAACAATTTCGTCAACTTTCAACATGTCACATTCTTGTGAACTTTCATCTGTAGCATGTATCCGATCCAATCCCGAATCATTTTAATAAAAGATAGAATTTTCATGGAAGATAGAAACAAAATATTTTTGGATTTTATCTGTACAAACGGAATCACATATTTTTGGTTTTTTTTTAGCAAACTGAAACACATATTTTTGGTTTTTATATGAGCAAACTAAAACACATATTTTTGGTGTAACATCATGAGCAAGAAGATCATATCAGTATATGAGCAATTCATCACACAGTCTATCATCAACTATGGGTAACCTATGATATGCACACAAAAAAAATGATATGAAACAATCAAACTTATTCTTATGTAACTCGTATCTTTTTCATTTGTATGTAATTTTTGCAATGAATATTTATAAATCCATCATATTCACTTTACAAGTTTTCAATCAATTTGAATAATACTTGAAATGATACGCGATAAATTTCAAAGTAAACAAGATCGGGTCATGAAATGCTCAATTTTTCATTCCGAATCTGTAATACAAAGCATGAATTCTTAAGTTGTCAATATTATACAATTTGAAACTATAAGAATTTTTCTTCCAATTTCATGTGAGTTAGTACCATTTAAATGAAAAACATTATATACCCCACATATATGCCAACAGAAATTTAAATTTGCACTATCTTCAAGACATACACAGTTTATTGCAAGATTAGATCAATCTCCAAGATGAAATTATCTCTATTAGCACAAGTATAGAATAGCAGATCCCAAAGGATATAAGAATCCGAATGATTCAGAATCAAAAGATTCTATTGAATTGGCTTTATAATGAGAATCAATAGATTCAGGTAGGAGGATCCAACTATTATCTGGAAAAAATTCAATGAAATCAGAATAGATGATATATCTAACTCATCCAAGGGCTAGTATATGTTCAAACAAATGTTGTTAGAAAACATATCTTAGTTCAGCAACACATTGCATGTTTTTCGGGGCATGGGCAGTGAAGTGAACTGAAAGAGTTTGTGCTAAAGACATTTCGATATTGGTCTCATGAAATTCTTAAAACCATATACTCTTTATCTGATAATGATCTTTTACACACACACCCAGGCATATAATGGATTCAAATCACAGATGTAATCATATCATATTTAATTTTCACACTATTATTGGTTCAAAAACGCTTCTAGTCTATTGACAATTCAAGTTTCAAACTCATATTCAAATTAAAACATATTATCAAGATTAGAGAATTCAAAACACTATCATTTCTCATTTATGTAGACTTTCAAATTTAGATCAAATCAATTTACTTTAAACTATCATATATCAAAGGTCTACAATGGTCATGTGTAATGAACTATTCACTGATATACTATCATTTCTTCTCTAACTTCAAATGATGTCAATTTTATTTTTTTTTATTTTGTTTTGAATTTTTATAAATAAGAATTTTTGACTGAAATTTAAAATGCAGAAATGTAATAAAGCAATAGAAGAAATTTAAAAAAAAATCTCCCATGAAAAATTGTTTTTGAATAACTTTTATTCGGGATTGATCATACCGATCAGAAATTCAACCCTGGTATGATCAAATGCCTTGGTAAAAAGATCAGCAAACTTATCATCTGTACGTACCTTCACCAGCTCAATCAACTTTTTATCTTCACAATCACAAGTAAAATGATATCTAATTTCAATGTGCTTTGTTTTACTGTGCTTGACAGGATTATTTGTGGTAGACATTGTAGCATTATTATCAATAAACATGGGGGTTACTGTAAAATTCAAACCGTAGTCTCTTAATTGCTGTTAGATCCACAAGATCTGTGAACAACAACTTGCAACAGCAATCTATTCTGCTTCACATGTTGAAATGGAGAACGAAGTTTGCTTTTTGCATTGCTAGGAAACTAGACGATTACCTAAGAACTGGCAGCCACCTTTAGTTGATTTCCTATCCAAACAACAACCACCAAAATCAGAATCAGTGTATGTATTGAATTTAAAGTTAGAACCATATGGAAACCATAGTCCCAATCTTTGTTTTCCTTTCAGATAACGAAAGATTCTCTTTACTGCAATCAAATGAGACTCTTTTGGTTTTGCTTGGAATCTGGAACAAATACACATAGCGAACATCTGCCCTTGAAGCGGTTAAGTACATGAGAGATCCAATCATTGCACGGTAGAGTTGGCAATCAACTTCTTTTCCATCCGGGTCAGAATTCAATTTATGATTGACCGGAATCGGAGTATCGTGTGGGGTACAGTCCTCCATCTTGAACCGGCTCAAGATGTGTTTTACATACTTGGACTGATGAATAAAGAAACCATCTTCCTTCTGATTAACTTGAAGACCTAGGAAAAATGATAACGCTCCCATAGCTGATATCTCAAACTTCAATTTCATAACGCTCTCAAACTCTTTGCACAACCCTTCATTTGTAGAGCCAAAAATAATATCATCTACATATATCTGCACCAGTAGGTATTCTCCCCCTGCTTTTTTAATGAATAAAGTCGAGTCAATTTGGCCACGAACAAAATCATTATCCATAAGATGTGTATACAACGTTTCATACCATGATCAGGGAGCTTGATGAATACCATAGAGAGCCTTATCAAGCTTAAAAACTTTAGACGGATTAATTGGATCTTCAAACCCCGGCGGCTGACACACATAAACATCCTCCTTGACTTTACCATATAAGAAAGCACTCTTTACATCTAATTGAAACACCTTAAACCCTTTGTATGAAGCAAAAGCAAGAAACAACCATATAGCTTCAAGCCTAGCAACAGGAGCATAAATCTTGATGTAATCAATTCCCTCTTGTTGATTGAAACCTTGTACAACTAATCTTGCCTTATTTCTCACCATAACACCTCGATCGTCTTTCTTGCATTTAAACACCCACTTTGTACCAATTGGATATACACCCTTTGGAAGATCTACAAGATTCCAAACTTTGAGTTTGTCAAACTGAGCAAGTTCTTCCTACATGGCCTCTATCCAATTGTTATCACGTAATGCCATTTCGACATTCTTTGGTTCGACCTGAGAAATAAAACAGAAATGTGAGCATACATCAAGAACACTAGTATCCTTAATACCTATATACAAGCAAGTGTTTTCAATAATAGAACGCCTTTGCACTCCATCTCGCAAACTCCAAATGATATTTGTAATCGGATGAGCTTTGAGTTCCTTGATTGATGCAACCTCGGGAACCAGCAACACATCAACTTGAGTTGTATCAGATTAATAAGACATATCCTGATTAGCTGGTATCTCCGAGTCCATATTTGTAGGAATCTCCCCCTGAGGCTGTGTCGAATTAGAATGTTCATCAACTAACAAAGGATCAACAGAAGAATCTTGGAAAATAACATTGTCGTCCTCACTATCAGACTCTTGTGTTCCCGAACAAGAAGCAACATTAGGATTTGGAACAGATGTAGAGGGAACAGATGATTGTGGAACCGCAGTCGATAGAAAACCACTATTCTGTGCATCCTGACATGAATCATATAATACAGTAGCTTCCTCAGGAGAAATATCAGAAGGTAATTGAAAAGACTTGAGTAAATTGTCATAATCAAAAGCCCAGTCTGTTCCAATCGCCATTTGAGGTAAAGACCGATTAGAACAGTCAATATGAAACCATTCCTCAACCTGACGAGTCTCTTTGTTATAAAACCTCTTGGTAGTAGAATTTGCAACATACCCTAGAAAGATCCCTTCAATAGCCTTAGCACTGAACTTGGATGGACATCTCTAACTTTCAACACGGTGCATGGATTACCAAAAGGTAGTAAATATACCAGATTTTGCTTCCGATTATTAAGCAACTCATAGCATGTCTTGTTGTGTCGCTTAACGGTCAAAACTCTGTTCAAAACGTGACACACATTATTCACAGCCTCAGCCCAAAAAGTAACTGGAAGCTTAGCATCTGCAAGCATCGTACGTACCGTTTCAACCAAAGTCTTGTTCTTACGTTCAGCAAATCCATTTTGTTGAGGTACATATGGCGCACTGAATTCATGATGAATTTCCTTTTGAAGACAAAATAAACCCATCTAGCTATTTTTAAACTCGCCGCCATTGTCACTCCTAATTCTTCTGACTTTCTGTTTGCACAAATTCTCTAAACCCAGGATTAAGAATTGTACCAACTCTGTGATTTCGGCTTTAGAAGCAAGGAACTTAACCCATGAAAATCTAGAGAAATCATCTGTTACTACCAGATAATAAGATTTACCGCCAATGCTCCTGATACTAATCGGTCCGAACAAATCCATATGCAGTAGCTCCAAAGGAGTCACAATTGAATTCTTTGACTTAGATTTGTGGGATTTCTTGTGTTGTTTCCCCTTCTTGCAAGGAATACAGTCATCAGGAATGGAAAATTTCATTTTCGGAACACCAATAAACAGATCATTCTTCACGAGATAATTCATTTTATGATAATTAATGTGAGCAAGTTTTCTGTGCCACAAAATAGAATCCGACTCAGACGCCTTAGAGAGTAAACATGTAGGAATTGAATCCATTGTTGTAGCAACACTCATGTCTAGGACATATGTGTCATTTCTCCTCGGAGCCTTCATTAGAATCCATTTGCGAGGAATACAAATCCCGGTTTCAAGATATAACACTCAGAATCATTGAAATGAAATGAAAACTTCTTGTCACACACTTGAGATACACTTAAAAGATTGTGTTCATGTTGCTCCACATAGTTCACTTTCTCAAATTTGACTTTATCATTCTTCAAAGTACCCTGACCAATTATGTACCCGCCTTTATTTCCAGCAAAAGTGACCATCAATGTTAATAACATCTTCCAGCAAACGAATATTCCCTGTCATATGTCGAGAACAACCACTATCCACTTACCATGTATTGTTGATAGTCCTCCTTGGTTACCCCTACATAAACAAAGAAAATCAGTTAGAAATAGGAACCCAAGCCATTGTGGTCTTGGGTCGTCCAGATGAATCAAAATAAACAACTTCAAGCAGTTCACAATCAACATTGTCATCAACCTTTGGAACATAAGATTCACAATTAGACCTTCTCAATGAAGACACAATATGATTAATTGAAAAAACATTATTAGATTTATGATTATCAAATTCAGATATTTCCAAAAGTTTCTTTAATTTTCTGTTAAGTCTTCTTCGTTGTGGTCTAGAAAGTTTGACCTCAGGTTGAGAATCTTTTGGAATTCCAACATGTGGAATCTCAAACTTATTTTGAAAAACAACTGGTTTAGAAATATGCTTATCATGGTGCTTAAATCCCGAAGATTTAGCAAATGATTGACAAGACACATTCTTTATAACACTAGAAGTAGGCTTTCCAACATTTGGTCTTTTCAGAATCGTCACCACTCATTGTTGTGAGGAAACACTCTTTAATTTGCATTGATTCTTTTAAGGACAGTGAATCAGAATATGACCAGCCTCATTACTGTGAAAGCAAACTCTTCTATCTTGATGATTTCTGATATAAGGAGTTTTTCTTGAATTTGATAACCCTTCCGATGAACAAGCTTCAGAATATTTTACTGAACAATTGACTGGCTTCTTTTGAAGAAAAACTTGTTTAGTCACCGTTGATGAATTATTCTTCTGATGACCAGTTGCAACAAAACCACTTGATTGTAACATTTTGGAAAGGTTAGGTAGATCAACTTTCACTTCATCAGGTTCTGTTAAAATGCATCTATCACGGGTAACTTGTTTCACCATATTTGGTTCAACAATTTTCACTTCCTTAGGAATGCCTTCAACCTTTTTATCATCAAAAACTTCATTCTCAGAATCAGAATCATAGATCATATCTTCACCAGTTACTAGATTTACTTTCAACACCGTCTTTGGATCAATTTCCTCTTCATGAATAATTTCTGGTTCAACTACATAATTTGGATTGAATGGTGGAGGAACAAATCCAATTCCAGCAACCCTCTTTGTAGGATCAGCATTAGCATTAAAGTAATCCAATACCACAGATGAATTTTCAAAATTCTCCAGCTTTCTATGTAATTTGATCACTTTAGATTCTTTATCAGAAATTTTTTGTTCTTCTAAGCGACAATTTCATTTCCCTTCTCAATATCAGCATAAGCTATATCCAGATGATTTGCTTGTTCCTTATATTTCAATCCCAAAGAGTTCAAATCTCTTTTCAAAGACTCAATTCTATTTATACATAATTTATCATTATCTTTCAATTTTTGATTAACTGAATGCATCGATTTCATATTACAAATTAAATTTGTGTTATCATCCATTAATTTTTGCCGTTTATCTTTTATACTAATGCAATTAATAAAAGTGACAGACAGAATCTTTTACCTTTGAAGGATCTGACATATCTGCCATGAAGACTTTTGCAATAAGAATATTTTCAGAATCAGCATTATCAGAAGAATTTTGAGTTAATACTATATCATCTTCAGATACACCAGATGCAATATCAGACTCAACATTTTGTACTTGATCATGCTCTTCATCAGCACTTGGCAAACTCTCACCATCACTTGAGCTATCATCATCAGTTGACTATTCAGATTTTGCAGAATGAATCTCAGCTATAAAAGCTTGACTTACAGTACCAACCAAATCTTTAAGATGAATACCCCAGTCATAATTTTCATCATTCTAAGCAACCAAAGCAGATGATGCAGATGCATGATTAGAATTTCCAGAACCAGAGGAGCCATGTGACTGATTACGAATGTTCTGAAAGTTATTAGGCTTCTTCTGAGAATCAAATTCAACTTTTGGCTTCACACATTCTTTGGCGAAATGACCATACTCCTGAAAATTATAGCAACGAACTTTGCTTTTGTCAAATCCCATACGTGAACGACTGTTAGAACCAATATACTACCTTCCAGTCTTCTTCAAAAAATCCTTTGCTTGTTGCATCATCATAGCCATGTTCCATTGAATGTTCATCTCTTCCAGATCAACATGGTCAATTTGTCTGAAAACCTCTTCAATAACATCTGGATCATGAATCTTTCCTCCAATAAAATTTTCATAAGAAGCCATAAAAGAAGAAAACATTGCTAAATAATCATCAACAACTCTTTGATTCATATTATGTGTTTGTAGGATCGGTAAATACAAGATGGTTCTATTCCAGTTGAGATTGGCAGAAACAATCACAACTTAATCAAAGTAAACAAGTAAACACAAGAAGTACTAATAAATGTAATTTGTATTAAGCTTCAATGGTTACAAGATTACAAAGAAAACTCTAAGAAAAACACAAAGATAAATGACTTTAAGTACTACTTATATAGTAACTTACCCTTGATTCTAAGGATCAGATCTAACACAAACCGTTGATCTTGTATTGAAGCTATTCTATGTATAATGACAATAAACACTATAAAGGTTAACTTTACTAAAACGTCTTCTTAGGCATCATTGCCTGCATGCTTGGAGAAGAGCGTTGTAGTGCCTTCTTGTCTGCACCAGTGACATTCTTTATGCGTGGAGTGTGTCAGTGGTGTAGCCGAAAGTTGTCAGTGGTAATGGTTGCTTTATCGAAGTCAGTCAGCTGCAACGTTTGATCTTTAGTGGAAATGTCTATCAGCTGCAAAGTTGGAGATCAACAGCAAGATGCAACCATCCAAAGCTGCTGATGATTTGCCTATCAGCAGCATCAAGTGTTGATGCTGCTGAGAAGCCTATCCGCAGCAACTCTTGTCTTCAGCAGATAAGGCTATACACAGCAGATTTGTTCTTCAGCAGAAGAACAAGTATTCGCAGCAGATAAGCTTATCTGCAGCAGTTTGTTGGTCAGCAGCAAACTCTGAGGTAAGCAGCATTTGTACTTAGAAAGTTTTGTAGCCATCGGTCTTTATTTCTACAAACTCCCCCAGACTGATGCTACCAAAAATCTCTTACTTCTTTTGCTGCTGAAGCTTTTCCATGTTGCTGACTATTCTTGAAACCTCATATCCTCTCTGGTTCTTACTGGGATTGTTAAGAGGAAGCTCAGATAGAGCCTTGATGTCTTTGCTTTCCTTTTTGAATATGGCCTTGCTTGAACACCTCATCTTCTGTCCTTTAACATATGTCAATGTGAACTCATTCTTTTCAGCATTGTAGGACCAACTGATGAATGGAGAGTGGGATTGGAGAGGTTTGGCATCAATGATTTCATCTTTGCTAGGGTTGAAGTAATGTTTGATCACCAGCAACAGATGTCTCCCACCTTCATTCTCAGGCTCATTGGCTTCACCCAGCTTCATCATTCTTCTTAGATCAGAATCTGGAAGCTGCAATACCTCATCAACAGTTGTATAGACTGATTTTCTTTCTTCTGTTCTTCCCCTGAAGACTTCAAACCTTTGATCTTGAGTGCTGTAGGACCAGTTGACGATTTCTATTGAGTCTTCTGGTTTGGTAGTAGGTTTGCTTTTCTTCTTGGGAGGTTGTTGATGAGTAGGAGCTGGGTGGGAGAAGGCTTGGGTTTATTTGGTTTCCTTTATTCTTCTTGATTGATTACCCTCTTCTTTGAGCCTTTCTTCCCTAGTCTTTCTTCCTTTTCCTTTTTGACTTTAAAGTAAAGGGCTTGCAGGTTCATGAATCTCATGGGACTCATCCTTTTTCCACTCTCTCCTCTAGCCTTTAGGAAGTCAATCATGACCTTCCTTTCTTCATGGGTTCTTTTGTTGAAGGCAATGGTCTTCTTGGATTTCTGTTTGGCTTTTTCTTCTTCTTCAGCCCTTTTCTTATTTCCCAATTGACCCTGCTGACCCATGAAGGCTCTGTAGATTTCTTTATTTGATTGTTTCTCAAGGTAGTCTGCATCCTCACCTTGATAAATCAGAGCTTCTATCCACTCCTCTCTCATTTCTCTGGCTAGTTCAGAATCAATTATTCTGAACTTAGCCTCTTCCTTTTTCTTCTTCTCTTTTTTGTTCTTCTTTATTGAAATTTTCCTGCAGTTGAAGAGCAAGAGCTTCATCTTCTTGAATTTGATAGACTGCAGGAATCTTGACTTTTAGATCATCCAACTATTTGGCATACAGCTGGATCTGTTGTTCTCTGAGGAGAATGGCCGCTTTTCTTTCTTGAGCTTTTCTTAGTTGAGACATCTCCTCTTCTTCTCTTCTTCTTCTTCTTCTTCTTCTTCTTTCCTTCTTCTCTTTCAAAAACTTTTCTTCATCTTCTTCTGTCATAGGTCTTTTCCCCTTGTCTTTGCTGGATGCCTCTGCTTCAGCTTCATGGACCACAACAACAGATGTAAGAGATCCTGTTGGGATCTCAGCTTCAGCTTCATTGGCATGATGAGGAGTAGACACAGAGGAAGGTACTGCTTCACTCTCTTCCTTTTCCCATTCATTCCGATATATAGCTTTAAAGGCCTCTTTGATATTCTGAGCAGCCACTTTTCTTGACCCTTATGTTGCGTTCAATATGACAGTTGGTGAGGAGGGAAAGGATACATCTGAGTCAGAGTCATTCATTGCAGGCGATTCCTCTTTATAAAGAGAAGTCTTGATGAGTTTGATCATTTCTTGACTTTCGAAGGAGTTGATGTTGCAGATGAGTGATCTGAGCTCAAAGACCTTGTGTAGGAAGTCTGAAGGTAGGAGTAAGATCTCTTTGATGTTGATTGAGAGAGAAGATCCATTGATTAGGAAAAAGGTGAAATCAGAGGAATCAGTGCTCACCCATCCTAACACTTCCAAGTCCCTGACCATGATGTTGTACAGGAATCTTCGCCATCAGATAACTTCTTCTTCAGTTAAAGCACTGCTCCTGATTAAGTCAACTCTTCTTGGAGTCAGTCTTATTGATGAAGATTCAGGATAAGGCACCCTATTTGCTTCTTTTAGTAGTCTTTCAAACCAGGGCATATTATCCTCCATTAAGTCATAGAACCTGCTGATTGCAAGTTCTGCTGAGAGATCTGATGAAGTGTTGATACATCTTGTCAGATACAGATTAAGAACCTGGAGGGCATTAAGAGTGTTCCAGTTTAGCTCTTCTACTCCACTAAACTCCCATCCAATCTAGAATCTCTCAGGTATGCCATCCAATCTATTTTGCACATAGCAGGCTGTGCTTACTGCTTCTGCCCAGAATGTGAGAGGCAGTTTTGAGTCTGCCAACATAGATCTTGCTGACTCAATTAGAGTTCTGTTTCTTCTTTCAGCAACTCCATTTTGTTGAGGAGTTCTTGGAGCACTGTATTGCCTTTCGATTCCCTTGCTCTCACAAAAACAGTTCAAAGTATGGTTCTTGAACTCTATGCCCTGATCACACCTTATTATCTTTACCCTCTGATAGCTTTGATTTTCTACCCTAAGGATGTAGGATTTGAGAATTTTAGCAGTTTCATCTTTTGTTCTCAAGAAGTATACCCATGAGAATCTAGTGTAGTCATCAGTTATCACCAGACAGTATGACTTTTTGCCCATTGACATAATATTTGTAGGACCAAAGAGATCCATATGCAGCAGCTATAGTGGAGTATCATTTGTATTCAAAGTCTTGGGCTTGTGAGAACTCTTGTGTTGCTTCACCTTCAAACAAGCAATGAAGTGATCTTCTAGCTGGAATTCTTTATCAGGAAGTCCTCTAACAAGATTATCCTTCACCAATTTGTTGATGGTTTTGATGTTAACATGGCTTAATCTCCTGTGCTAGAGAGTTGATTCATCAACTGAAGCTTTTGACAGAAAATAGGATACATTGCCAGATGGAGTGACCTCATTCATGTCAAGCACATAAAGATTTTCTTTTCTCTGAGCAGTTAATAAAATCTTATCTGGAGAAGGTCTGGATAAGCCAGGATATAGTACAAAGCATTCTTTGTCTGTGAAGAGAATCCAATGCTTTTCATCACAGACCTGGGAAAAAACTCATGATATTGAAGTCCAATTCTTTGACATAATTTACCTTATCAATGCTCATTCTTTCATTTGACACAGTCCCTTTTCCAGTAATAGATCCTCCTTTTGAGTCACTCCCAAAGGAATCATATCTTCCATTGAAGTGTCTGAAGTTGGAGAAGATTGATCTGTTGCCTATCATGTGCCTGGAACAACCACTGTCAACCACCCAGGTGTTATTCTTGTTACATGGCTGCCCCTAAACATGAGAGAGATCTAGTTATTGGGAGGAATCCAAGAGCTTGCATCCTTGAAGAAAAGGGTTCTTGGAATATCAGATTCAGCATGTGTGCATTCAACAGAGCCAATGATGATTCTTGAAGGGATAGAAGCTAGGATCTTGGCTTTCCATTGCTGAGGAGATAGTTTTCCAGTTCTCTTTGCTCTGTTAGCAGTTGTTGTTGATTTGGCTGCGGATGGATTTGCTTTATTAGCAGCAGATTTTGCTGCTGATGACTTTAGCTTATCAGCAGACGATTTTGTTGCTGCTGAGGGTTTTGCTTGAGCAGCAGCAGACTTGGTTGTTGCTGAAGGCTTGGCTTTTGGTTTCTTGGGCTTGGCTTGATTACCAACATTTTTGCTGGCTGCTGATGGTTCAACAACCAATGTATGCTTATCCTTCTTTGCCTTGTTGACGGAGGGCTTCTCTGTAGAAGTTCTCATGCTGATGGGCTTATGTTTAGGAGGGGCTTGATGAAGGATCTAATTGAAGGGATTAAATTCATAATTTGCAGCAAAGTGGTCTGATTCACCATAGATGATGCAAGATTGTTGAGGCTTTGGCAGCTGCTTCCTTGGTGGGGAAAGAGAGTTTCTGAAGTGAGTTGCCTTGGCTTCAGAACTCCTTACCATTCTGTTCTTGTGTGTCTTCTCAAAAGCATGTTGTTTGAGGTTTCTTTGCTGTTGAAGGTAGTAGAAGCAGGTGCTGGCAGTGTGGTTGTATTTGCCACAGACAAAGCATGATTTAGCTAGTTTGTCCCCCTGAAAGTACACATAGTCCTTTCTTTTGAACAAGTCTTTGAAGTTACAGGGGTGAGCTTTGTTGTGCTCAAAAGTGGCTTCTTCCAATGTCTTTTGAACATATGGAACTCTTTCTCCAGGCGCATGACATATGTCAAACAGTTAGCTTTCTTCCTTCTGGAGGATAGCTGATTTTGATTTGTTTGAAAGGTATAGGAACCGGAATAGCTGGTAAAGGGACATGAGCACTTATTTGAATGACTTCAAGAACAGGCGGTGCTGGTACTTGTACTGGTGATGAGGCCTCCTCAGTTTTAGTGGACTCTGAGCAAGTTGACTCAGACTCAGACGAGGTAGTGAATTCTTGCACCAATGGTTCATGCCTTGAAGGATAAAGATCTCGGTTGACCTTTTCAAGGTTTGAGAGATTGAAGCTTGGTTCATGGATGGCAACGTAGTTAGCAGGAGGTGCAACGACTTGGTATTATTCAGCATGATACCCCAGACCAGTTTTTAACTTGTCATGAATTTGAGCATCCAAAAGTCTTTGCAGCTTTTTGGATGTAAATTCATATTTGTCAACATGAACTTTCTGTTCTGCCAATTCTGCTCTGGTAGCTTTTAAACTAGCCAGTAGATCATCAATCTGAGTTTCAAGATTTGTTTGTTCATGTTTTAGTAATGAAATCTCTTTCTTTAGGCAGTAAATTTTTTCTTTATAACAGTTTTTGACTTTTGTGAATTCAGATTTCATTTGATGAAACTCTTCATTTTGATCTATAAGGTTTTGATTAGGCTTTCTGTAGCCTAACACCTTATCAATACAAGCTTGGGAACATAGATGTTCATATACCTGAGGCGGTATCTCAGTTGTGTCTGCCATAAGAGCTTGGTTGTTAGCTGGCAGATCTTCATACTGGAAGCTCCAGTCAAAGTCAGAAGTTCCAATAGCTGCACAAGTTGTAGTTTGAGCTGGAGGAGTAGCTTGTTGCTGTTGTTGTCTTGGTTGCTGGGTTTGCCCTAGGTGCCTTGCATTCTCTAGCAAAGTGACCCAGTTAGTTACAGTTGTAACATCTTAATTTGCTTTTATCCAAGCCAACTCTGGTGTTGGAGTTGTTACTTGGAATGGGTCTTCCGGTTCTTGAGTAGAACTTTTTTGCTCTTATAGAGAGCATGGCATACGAGTGCTGTATGTCCATTTCTTCTAAGTCATCTGGATGGAAGCATTCCAGATCCTCCTTTATAAAGGATATGTTGCTTGAGTTTTCAGAAACAAAAGCAGCAGAGGTTGAGGTTTGAGGAGGAGCTTCTAGGAGAAATGGTGATGTGTTTGTTTGAGAGGTTTGAGTTTGGGGATGAGTGACGATGGGAGAATAATAATTGCTTGAACTAGGACTTGAGTGGTCAGAGTGGAGGGCAGAAGAGGTGATGGTGGATGTTGAGGCTGTTTGGTAGCTTGAGCTTCTTTATTTTGCCTGAATCATCTCTAGCTCATAAGTTTTTAGCATTCCGAAGAGCTCAGTCACCTGGAGAATCTTCAGATTCTCAGTTCTTCTGATGGACACTGTGTAGAGAGTCCAGCAACTCGGTAGAAACCTGATGAACTTTTTGAGAATATATTCATTCTCCAGCTTCACCTTTGAGCATTGCAGCTCACCTACAAGATAGGTATATCTATAAAACAGTTAGAGACTCACCTTCCTTCCAGACGAAGTTTTCATATTGCTGCCTCAGGATGTCTCTTCTGTTTTATTTGACTTCTTTTGATCCAGCAAACATCTTTTCAAGAGCCTCCCATAGCTCCTTTGCAGTTTTATAACCTCTGAAGTTATGAAAAACTTCATTTGGTAAGCATATCTGGATGGCTCCCAAGGCTTTGAAGTCTACCTCCATTTTCTTGATGTATTCATCAGAGTACTTGGAGGGTTCTTTGGCAACTAGTGTACCTCTGGAATCAGCTGAGGCCACCATGGGTATGTATGGTCCATTTTTAATGGATTTCCACATCCCATATTCTTGATAGCAGAAGAAGCTTTCCATTCTGTTCTTCCACATATCATAATCTTCTCCAGACACTAGTCTTGGTGGTCTGGAGATGCTTCCAATATCTTCAAATCCATTGTTTTGTGTCATTTTGTTTTGATTTGTGATAGTGAGAGACTTTAACAAAGAGATAGTTTAGAATAGAACCGAAGAATGATTAAACAAGTGTGAGTTTGTTTAATCTGTGAGCCAAAGCTCTGATACCACTTGTAGGATCGGTAAATACAAGATGGTTCTATTCCAGTTGAGATTGGCGGAAACAATCACAACTTAATCAAAGTAAACACGTAAACACAATAGTACTGATAAATGCAATTTGTATTTAGCTTCGATGGTTACAAGATTACAGAGAAAACTCTAAGAAAAGCACTAAGATACAATGACTCTAAGTACTACTTATATAGTAACTTAGAATCAAGACAGACCCTTGATTCTAAGGATCAGATCTAACACAAACCGTTGATCTTGTATTGAAGCTATTCTACGTATAATGACAATAAACACTATAAAGGTTAACTTTACTCAAACGTCTTCTTAGGCATCATTGCCTGCATGCTTGGAGAAGAGCGTTGCCGTGCTTTATTGTCTGCACCAGTGACATTCTTTCTGCATGGAGTGTGTCCGTGGTGTAGCCGAAAGTTGTCAGTGGTAATGGTTGCATTATCTAAGTCAGTCAGCTGCAACGTTTGATATTCAGTGGAAATGGCTATCAGCTACAAAGTTGGAGATCAGCAGCAAGATGCAACCATCCAAAGCTGCTGATGATTTGCCTATCAGCAGCATCAAGTGTTGATGCTGCTGAGAAGCCTATCCGCAGCAACTCTGGTCTTCAGCAGATAAGGCTATCCGCAGTAGATTTGTTCTTCAGCAGAAGAATAAGTATCCGTTGTAGATAAGCTTATCCGCAACAGTTTGTTGGTCTGCAGCAAACTCTGAGGTAAGCAGCATTTGTACTTAGAAAGTTTTGTAGCCATCAGTCTTTATTTTTACAGTGTTCCAGATGATGAAGAAGCTGTATTTGCAGAGAAACCAGAATGACTTGGAACCCTAGAACAATGATCATTAGAAACATCTTGAGTATCACCAGAAAATAACGCAACCCCTGCACCAGTTTTGCCAGAAGTCTTAGCAAAATACATTGAAGGATCTTGAGTATGCTGCATATTGGTTTCCTTCTTCTTCATATTCAAATCATGTGATTGAATCTTGCCAAGAACCTCTTCAAGAGACATAGTTTTATACTTGACATTCTCTTTTATCAAAACTTAATACACATCAAATTTAGATGGTAATGCCTCCAAGAACTTATCATTTATCTCTTCAGTCTCATAAACCACTGAAGCACCTGACAATTCACTCAGCAAACGATAGAATCTCGTTGCAAGATCATCTAAAGATTCATTTTGAAAGTGCTTGAATACTAAGAACTGCTTCTTCAGTAATTCTTTTATGCTTTTCTTAACATCCAAACTACTTTCACACCGCTTTTGTAACGCTTCCCACAATTGTTGAGAAGTCTTGAATTGTTTAAAGCTATGATAAATTTCTTTAGGAAGAGACATTGAGATACTAGCCATAGCCTTCTTTTCCCTGTCAAACAATAATTTTTCTTATGTGGTTAACGCAGATACCGATTTAGGAACATCATCCTTTCCCATCCAAGTATATGTCGGATGAGTATATCCTTCCAAGATTGGAATCCATAAACTTGTATCAGTAAAGGACATGAACTGATCAAACCGATCTTTCCAGTTAGAATAATCTGCAAAACTTAACAATTTGGGTGGTTTCTGAGATTTACCAATCTCGTTATCGTAATTTAATATGTTAGTCACTTGCACCATATTAGCCATTTTCAGAAATATTTCCAAGTATTGAACAAGTACTCCCCTCAGGCTAAGATAATAAGTTCGCTTCAAAGTCAAACAAGCGAACTTGATAAGTTCGCTTAAAACAAGAAAATCCGGTAAGTTCGGCTACTGAATAAGTTCGCTTAAACTGAGAGAAGCGAACTTGATAAGTTCGCCTGCAACAAAATATCAGCAAGTTCGCTTGCTTCAGCTGTAACAAACTCAAGAAGATCTTCAACCCAAACACGAACAACCAGTACCGAAAATCATCATTTCTCACAGATTAGAAGGAATTTGAAGAATTTGGACCGTAGGATTTAGTATTTTATGAATTAGAACACTTCTATCAGATTAATTTCACCAAAAACCACTTCAAATCCACGAATTCAGCAGCAAAATCAACTTCAAGAACTTGAAAACTCCATGGATACAAAAACTTCTAAAAATGATCAATTTTTTGTCAAATTGTACACAAAATCGTCTCTAATCACCAAGAATCAAACACAAATCATGAGCAAAAGCTCTGATACCACTTGTAGGTCCACATGACTCATCTAACAGATCGATCTCGTGACAGGACGTCTCGATAACACGGAGTGCGGAATCCTACCGTGTTAACGTTTGTATACGAATTAGCAATAGAAACAACAAGTAAATAACCTTTCTCTTTGTATTCCACAAAATACAGAGTTTACATATTCACAGAATACACTCGTTCAACTCTCTGGAACAGAATCTGTAAACACCTATTTATAGACACAAACCTGCTATAGGCGAACATAACAAGTTCGCCTCAAATAGACTAGGCGAACTTAACAAGTTCGCCTCACATGAGACTAGGCGAACTTAACAACTTCGCCTCTAATAGACTAGGCGAACTAGACAAGTTTGCCTCTAGCAGAACTTGTTCTAACACTTAGGCAAAATCTATACAATTACATAAAAACATAAAGACAATAAGACCTAAACTATTACAAAGCTTTTGTCATACATTCTATGTCCTAACATGATGTTTTTAAGCATGTTTTTCAGGTACTTAGATGTCCTCGTGCGGTAATGAAAACGGGATTTTGGGCACACACTTGCATCGGAATTCAGCTGCATCTTTTAAACTTTGTTTTGGATCCTCATGTGTTGGATCATGAAAAACTCTTGTTTTAAATTTCAATGCTTTTAAATTTGGATAATTGTAAGACTTATCTTTTACTTCGTTGAATTTTTCCAATGTTTTAAATAAATGTGTTTGCTTATCATCATTGGGCTCCAACAGTATCAGAGCCCGTGGTTATATCGAACTAGAAAATGTTTTTTCTCAAAAATCTAGACTATAACTTTTAAAATGAGTTTTTGGGGTAAAGGCGTTTTCATACCGCGTGCATCTTATATTAAGAGTAAGTGTTAGTATTTGGGCCGTTTTAGGTGTATGGGCCCAAACCGGGCACCCTATAGTTGGTTCTCATTACTGGGTATTCTCTCATAAGAGTACTCGTTTTATTAATTAAACATACATCGGAAGTCTTTGTAAAATAGTTTTACTCTTTAAAGTCATTATCGTTATTAACTTTACCTCACGAATGCCTACACACCAATCCGAGTAGTATCGCTCCCAAGCCAAGACACATCGACCCCAAGCTCACCTGCAACACAGTCTAACGCACACACAAAGTCAGCTACGCTGAGTGAGTTCTAATGGTTAAATTTAAACAAAAGCCAACTCGTCTCATTTAATATTTATCTTTACTCAAGACCCTGTTATCTTATGATATCCCAAAGGACTCATCCCTCCGTTTTAACTCAGCAAGTCTCTCCAATATGGACTGAACTTACTACACTAGTAACTCAAAATTTACTACACATGTTAACCATGCACTGGTTATCTCACCCAACATCTAGACACCGACTTACCAGTCCTAATCAAGACTCTCATAAGCCACTGACACAACTGTTGTAACACAATGTCCTTATCCCTACACAATGGTCAATCTGACTCTACACACCACATTAATAGCATCTACTCACCACATCAATATCATCTCATACACAATAATTATAGCTCAACATTTGTATGAAATTTAACACATATATATGCACACAAACACATACCTCATCACTGTACCCTCGTCAGGGCATTTGATACACCCCGAGCACATCAATAACCTGCTCAGAATCCCATCTTCCATGTTATAAAGACAACGATGCAAAAAAAATACCCGCCGTGTCACAAGGATAACGACAACGACACAATAACAATTCCCATCGTGTCACAAGGACAAAGACACAATACACACAATACATGTATAAAACACATAACATAATACTCTACTTACCTGACTAATTAACTACACCCGCACCACAACGTACTTACTCCGGGCATAACATCCTACTTGCGCCCATAAGCTGTTTAGCTTATATCCCGACTCACCCCGACTAACTCATAACACGACACACGTCATTCACTGCTTCACCCCCGACTCACAAAGTCTCACAGACACCCCATTGACCCACCGACTTATTAGTAAACATTATAGTTCACGACCACTTCAGGTTAAAACCTAAAACTCTTAATATGTTTAATAAAACCAACATGTCTCATAGGTGTGTACGATAGCCCCAAAAACATTAAAAAATTTAAAAGAGGGGATTTGAAACTCACTGTTTACTAAGATCCAAGTCCTGCTCTGCAACCTCTCCTCGCCCAAATCCAGAACCTGTCACATGCATGATTCCTTATCAGAATACGTTTACCACGTACGTCGACAACGTAAAAATATATAAACCCTGGCACCATCTCCTCCACTCGTTGCTTCGATCATCGAGCCCTTGCTCCACAATACCGGATCGGATCATCCTCGACCTGTTTAGAAATTGAATGCCCCAGCAGGGTTCCCATGCACACATGCGAACCATGCCATGCATAACCCTCATTCACGCGAACATGCTAATCTAAGCCGGTTTCCCCTACGCATGCATGCCATGCAAACGTACAACTTTTACCGGTGTCATTCCGTTATCCACATCGTGTACCACCCCATCACTACCATTCCCATCGTCTTCATCATCGTCTCCATCCTATTGTCGGGTCCAAGTTCTAACCATGTCTAGACCCGTGCTCGGCCTACCCCGTTCACCACCCATTCCGGTTGTCGGCTTGTTACCACTAGAGCCATTATGCACATCGGGTGTCGTCCGTCTCGTCTTACTCCGTTCACCACCACGGTGTGTCACCATAGCCGCCACCATGCTCGCCGAGTGCCACCTGTGGGCCATTGCCACCCTACGCACATCACCCATGATGCCATGCCAAGCACCGAATCCCGTCGGCCCTTCCTGCTCACGCCCTAACATCCGTGATTCTCCTCACCTGCCTTGTCGCCGTCCCTTAATCCCCCGTCTCCCCGTCGCCAACCGCGACCACAACCCCAAACCCTAAACGGGTCTTTCAAGCAAATCACAAAAGGAACTAATAAGGATTACGAATAAGATTTACCTTCGATGGGTATGGAGTTCCGGCTCGAAACCACCTTAAGACCGCCTCTTCCGCCTCCTCCCAATTTCTCTCGCTCCCCCACTCTTTTCTTGCTGTCGTCGCACCCTCGAATGGCCTAGGGTTTTCCTTCTAGTTACTATTTAAACCTTTAAGGTTTACACATGGGTCCTTCTCCATCCATCTCGTGCATTTTAAATCCCGAACTATCATTAAACGGTTTACCAGTCCTTTTGTTCTTGTTGAATCCTGATTCGCGTGGAACTCCACGCTAACCGGGACATTTAATTCCTTAGATTTGGTTGTTACCTGAAAATCTCACCCATCTTATCATTTACTTGGGATTTAGGTCACCCATCCACTCGAATATTTAATATGCGAATTTTCGGGATGTTACAAGTCTACCCCCCTTAAAAGAGGATTCATCCTCGAATCCTGCGTCGGTACAAACCAAAACAACATATTCTTCCGTTCTTACTCGTACACCAAATCCATTTGATGACAAGCATTCACCTTCATACTATTTGTTTTCATTACTTCACTTTGAAATGCAACCACCCACCTTGGTGTTTCAAAGAAGTCTTCTCTGTTGCCCGCTTTCAACCTTGGGACTTTATAGGTTTCACCTACACGTTACCTCATCTCTCGTCTTTCTAGTCATTAGTCAATGACTGCTGTAACACCCCAAAAATTTCCTAGAAAATAAAGGACTAAAGTTAGATTTGCTGGAGCAAATTAAGGAAATCCAACCAAAGGCATTAAAAGGAGAGAATCGCAAGAAACAACGTATGGTTGGGAAACAGAAGTTACTATTCAAAGGACATGATGGAATCATGAGATTCAATCAATGAATCTGGATTCCAAAGTTTGGAGATATTCAAGAAAAAGGTGTTAGATGATGCACATAAGTCAAGATATTCTATGCATCCTGGTGCAAATAAGATGTATAAAGACCTGAAAACACATTACTTGTGGCCTAACATGAAGAGATCGATAGCATAGTATATAGATAAATGTTTAACGTGTCTTCAAGTTAAGATTGAGCACTAGAAACCAGCAGGTCAATTACAGCAAATAGAATTACCTGTCTGGAAATGGGATCGTATTACAATGGACTTCATTACCAAATACCCAGAACTCAGAAAGGACATAATTCCATATGGGTCGTGGTCGATAGACTGACCAAGTCAGCCCATTTTATACCCATCAATGAGACATACCCTATGGATAAGTTAGCCAGAATATATATCAATGAAATTGTGAGCCACCATGGCATACCACTGTCTATTATTTCTGATAGAGACAGTCGGTCCGCATCTAGATTCTGGATAAGTTTTCAGAAAGAATTGGGAACTCGACTTACCATGAGTACTGCATATCATCCTCAAACTGACGGACAGAGTGAACATACAATTCAAACTCTGGAAGATATGCTAAGAGCCTGTGTTATAGATTTCGAAGGAAATTAGGATAATCACCTACCGTTAATTGAATTCTCCTACAACAACAGTTATCATTCAAGCATCAAGGTTGCACCATTTGAAGCACTGTATAGAAGGAAGTGCATAACTTCTATCATTTGGACTGAAATAGGAGACAGTCAATTATCTGGACCAGAAGTTATACAGGAAACAACAGATAAGATAGTCCAGATTAAACAACGATTAAAAGCTGCTCAGGACGGTCAGAAAAGTTATGCAGACAAAAGACGACGACCGTTAGAATTCCAAGTCGGGGATTATGTGATGTTAAAAGTTTCACCTTGGAAAGGTGTTTTAAGGTTCAGGAAACGAGGAAATCTAGGACCAAGATATATCGGACCTTACAAAATAATTAAAAGAATTAGAGCAGTAGCTTACAAGTTAGATCTACCTGAAGCTTTACAAGGGATTCATAATACGTTTCACATATCCGGTTTACGCAAGTGTTTAGCTGATCCAGCTCAAGCTATTGTAATAGATGATGGCACGTGGACGACAAGCTTCACTTTACTGAACAACCGATCAAGATGTTAGACACCCAAGAACGAAAGTTAAGAAAGAAATTTATACAAATGGTGTTGGTCCAATGGCAAGGTCGAATCGGAGCCGACATGACTTGGGAATTAGAGGAACAGATGAGAGTAAAATATCCTCATCTATTCATATCTTAATTTCGAGGACGGAATTTACTAAAGGAGGGGACATTTGTAAAACCCCAAAAATTTCCTAGAAAAATAAGGACTAAAGTTGCTAATTCTCAAATTTAAGGGGTGGATAGGTAAAGAGATAAAGTTCAAGGACTTAAATTGAAAATTTTGAAATCAAAAGGGTAGCAGACTACTACCCAGGACCTTAGCGGTCCGCTACGTGTTGGCTAAGGAAACCATCGAGAGATGACACGTGTCCTATGACTCATCAATAGGAAACAGACGCGTGGAAGGGGTCGCTGACCACTAGCCAGACCATGACGGTCCGCTACATGTGTGCTACGCCAAATAGGCCGCCTCAGGGGTGACGGACCGCAACTACCTAGCGTAGCGGTCGGTTACGGGTGGAACTTTTGACCTATAAACAGATCAACGATCTTGAGCCATTACACACACTCCACACTATCATTTTCACACACAAACACTCTGGTGTTTCGATCCCGAGCCCCGGTTGGCGTGCAAGAATCTGGTTTCTGACTTCGTGCTGAAATCGTCATCATCTCGATAACATTATAACTATCTCTGATCAAGCGTCCACGTAAAATCTTTCATCATCAACTCTCATAGCTGCACCCATTGGTTTCGTGCTCCGAATTCCCGAGATATAAGCATAGACATTTCATAAGAGCATCTCACCGATCGTCTAGAAAGACGTCAAAACTCCTCGATGCATCAATGTCAAGGAAATTTCCAAGATAGAAACACCATACTTGATCATCTTCACCACCCGTCCTATGCACGATTAAGTGTGTATTACCAGGATACATGACGTCAGGTCATAATAGTAAGCCTATCATGTTTAAGGTGTATATATAGTACTATAATGTCCCAACTCTCTGACTCGCACAAAGTGCACACACCACTAGCTAGTCCTGAGCAAAACTACATGTGTACGGTATGACTTCGTCATTTATAGACACACCACTCCTGAACCCCACTTTCTATTTATCACAACGGTAGCCCCTGCCACACATCATCATATACTCACACAGATCTTACCCGGTCATACCCCATACAGGTCGTACCAATGTTTCAAGATGACACACTACTCAGTGTAGACACAAGACATCACCCTAAACATTCATACACACAAGATATAAAATATCATAATTCCCCACAGGATTGGTCCTGAACATTTATCCCTAGACATAAGGTATGTAACTACAATTTCCTACAGGACCTCGTCCTAAACATTTATACATACTAAAGATGTATATTTATGATCCCCCACAGGACCTCGTCCTGAACATTTACACAAGGTGCAATACACCCCTTACACTTCAAACATCACCTAGACATTAACACATAGGTGAGACTATCCTAGGACCGTAGACACACACAATTCCAAATTCAGGTCTATATAAGTCTATCCACTCATTCTAGTCAATCATGCTCTAGTACCACATGAAAGACTACTTTTAATACAACTCACGTTGTTAAAAGATATTTATATAACCACATATAATTAACACTGCACCACTAATAGTATGCTACCATAAATGCAACTATCATTAATCACGTTTTAAACCATCCCATGGTAAGACTCACTGTCAAGGTCACAATCAATTACTAAGAAATCAAAGACAAGTATCTCGCTACAAAAGTGTCTGACGACCACTACTAAAATACTCTTGTCCTCTCGTGGTAACCACCACTGCTCTAATCACTGAATAAGTCAAAGTTATCTCCCACGTGCTCCTCATCATCAGATTCCTCCAACCATCTGTTTCCTGGCTCGTTGTTGTGTCTCGGGGGCTGACTTTTGACTACAAATGCATTTATTCCTTTCCTGTAAAAGGAGATACTGAGACCGCCCCATAGTAATCACCACATAGTTGCCCTGGTAGTACTAGGGGCATTTGGCGCCGGAAGCGCTAGAATCACCTCTTGTGCTGGTAGCTCCTGCTCAGCCTCAACAGCCGGTGAAACCACCGTCAGCGGAACAGGTGCTAAGATCCGTCTCCTCCCAAAGATAACCATGCGGACAGCAGCCGCACGTCTAGCCCGTCGTTCTGTCAACCTCCTGCTAAGAGCTCCACGCCTAATCCACCTAGTCCGAATTATCATAGCCATCAGTACCTGCACAAGATAGAACGTTGGGGTGATTACTATTGATATGCCCTAAATTATACATGTTTTGCATACATAATAATCCCCATATTATGGTACTAATTGATTAAAAGCCTTGCAATTGATACTTAAAACGTTAATATTTCACAATTACAGGTTATTCGGTATCCCAAGATAAACAGAGCAAAAACAGCTTAAAACATGAAGAAATTAAGCTTTTGGAAGACCAAACCCGAGCATTGACCACTAGGAAGTCAAAACCAAGTCAAGGAAAGTCAACACAATAGTTATAAGACAAAACTGGGGAGCAAAGGAGGATTGCACGTGTCACACCCCGGCCAGCGACGGATTATACTCCGGTACTGACGCGGTTGTTCATAAGCAAATAATCATCTATTTAATGTGATAGTATTTATTATTCGAATTAAAAACATTCGTTACAACTGGAAACAAGTAGACAAAGTGTTCAAACATAACATTATTCAATTTAACTAGGTCCAGTCCTATGTGATCAAGTTGAGTCCTCAGACTGGTACACCTGAAACATGTGAGTAAATGTCAACTACAAGTAGTTGGTGAGTAAGATAGGTTTTGACACCAAACAAAAGTTAAGTAAAAGTTTTACCATTCAATATGTTCAAAGCATGTACTAAGGCATAAATGTGAAAACATACAAAGTTCCAAGTGTACAATTCAATCCGTAGTAAATCAAAAAATGGTAAGCACAGTCCCACTGGTTGTGTTTTGGAAAAACAGTAATATGGTACACACCAAACCCGCCAAGGTTCGTGTTAACTGGAATCGGATTCCTCTATAAATGATCATGTTAGGTACTACCTTAGGCCTAGGTAGCAGGTTAATGAATGTATTAGCATGAACACATGTAATGGTCACCAAGCAGTTTAAGACATAAAGCACATAGTAAATAGCATGAGAACATTGGTATTGAATTCTGGTATGTAATGTATGTAAACATGTTCCACCCCGAGTATTTGTAAACAATAGTAAAGAGAAAGGGGGCTATGAAACTCACATGTATCGAAGCTAGAATTGGTATGAGTTGGTAAGGACTGATAGGCCTAGTGAGGATTTCTCACAATAAACCTACACGTGTAATAGTACTCTAAATTTAATGTACGTCTAAATGGTAGTAAGGAGAGTTTGAGACTTTAGGGTTTCACGGGGTTTGGATTCGAAAATGGACCTGAATGAATATTTTGTAGAAAAATAGGAGTTTGAAACTTGTTGAAACATTAAGTTAGAAATTGTTTATAAAATCACAAAGAAATAAATCAAAACTTCTAAATAATTACATAGTATTTTATTTATAAAATTATCCTTAATCTAAATAAAATTATTAAATAGTACAAAATTAATGTATTTAAATCATCATTCAAAAATGATTTACAAATAAGTCTTGAAATAAAGAGATTTAATTAGTTTATAATTTATGTGAATAAAATAATTAATCTAGTGGTTAATGTAAATAAAATTGTCAATTAACCTACTAATAAATGCAAATAAAATGGTTACTTAATCATTTAAATAAATTCATGTTAAATGAATTTATAAAAGAACAAATAGGTTTTAAATAGAATTTATTGAACATTACATAAAATAATTATTTAAAATAATTATTTGAGTATTTATAAGTTTAAAAGTATTTTTAAATAATTATTCACACTAAAATAATTATTTATAAGTTAAAGGAGTTTAAAAAGGTTTGGACATATAATTAAAATTTGTGAAATAACATATGAAATAAATAGCATAATTAAATTTGCTAAAACAAAACATTTCAAATATTTATTTATGAATTTAAATTGCTTTATAATATGTCTTTAATTAAAATAAAATAAATAAGCATTATTTGATAAATTATGTTTTATAAAAATTTTCAGGTTATATTTATATAGTTTATAAAAGTTGTGTATGAAATTTTTAATATTATATAAAGTGTCAAAATGGGTTTAAAAAGGAAAAAAATAGTTAAAAAGGGGCTGCCCAGGACTCGAACCCGCGTCTCATCCGGGTCACACCACACACAAGCACTAACCACTGGACCAGAGCATGTTGTCGTGTCCAGTGGGCTTGCGCTTAAGTTTTAACCAGCAATCCAAACAGCCATCGTCCCCAATATGATCCCAAAACCCTAGCCCATCCAATTCGCCTGATCGGTCAACGATTCGCACCAGGAATCAAAGGGCTTTTGATCCCTGTAACAAGACGAGCCTAGGGACACCATTTTTACCCAAAATAGATAGACAGAGAGGGAGAACGACCGTAAGAACAGAGACGGCTTCTTCGAAGGATTTGAGGATTACAAAGATGTTTTATGATGGAATTGAGAGCTTGCGAAGTTTGGGATGGTTGTCACTGATGATTGTGGGTGGGTATTTATACCCAATTTCATCAGGTTTAACTGATCCATTAAAGGTTGCAATCATGGAGTTTCGGTTACGAGTTGGGCACATTAACGTTAATAAAAATGTGATTAAACCTAGTTAGTGGGTCTTTTAATCGATCTTAAGGTGTTGCCGGTTTCAGTTTCGATTGAAAATACTCTAGTTGCGAGTTTGGGAACAATCGAGAACCGGTGTAGATGGGGTTCAAAATTGCGACCGAATTGGGGAGGGGAAAGTTTGGGGATTCGGCAGAACAGGTCCCTGAGTTTTAAAGGTGTTATCATTTCTTGTGCAATCCTTGTTTTAAGTTGGAATTAAGTTTCAAAAATTACATCTTAAACCCTAGACTTTGGTAGAACATAAATTTATAAAATCTTATAATTTTTATAAAGTCTAATAAATTATTATGTTATAAATTTAATAAAAAAATGTAGTTTATTAAATGATATAAATCCTTTTTTTATTCGTATCAATATAAAGTCTAATTTTTTTATAAGATTTATAATTTGACTTTTGTAAATTATATATTTATAGAATATATATATATATATATATATATATATATATCATAGAAAAATAACAAATATATAACTCCTTATATAAGTATTTATTAATCTTGAATTCAAAATTTATTGCACCCAATATGTGTATGTATGAAGTATAATTAATAAATATGATACTTTCCTAAATACAAATCATAAAATAATGAAATTTCATGTGCCAAAAAAGTTAAAATAAGGTCATAATTTCCTGGGGATTACAGTCTTAGGGAATGTCGTCCCGAAATTGTTTAGGAGGAGGGTTCAGGAAAAAGAGATGTGTGTTTGGATTCTCAACTAGATTTGCTTGTCGATTTGAGGAGTATAGTTGATGACAAGGTTCAGGTTAGGTCATCGTGTCAGGTATGGATGGTGGTAGTGGATTTTGTTTGAGTGGAAGTAAGGAAAATATTGCCCTCGAATGATTTTGGACTCAAATTATGGGATGCGTCACTTGAAATGAGGATGATGGAAATTTTTAGGTCTAAACTTGTTTAGGATGTAGTCTAAGATTTTCGAGTAATGTCACTGGATAAGGATTTCACAAGTATTGGTCAAGGTCAAAGTAATAGGAACCCAATGTGATACGGACAACGTTACTTCTGACAATATGACAGGAGCACTTGACAATATGACACGAGCACTTATATATAGGATGTACAAGCGATATATCTATTATGCCCTTATCTTATCCCATTAGTTTCGTTACTGTATGTCACGATAGGTTTTATGTCATCACACACGACCGAATTTGCTATGTTTTCTCATGCGCTGATTTTTATAATTACATGTGCACCCGTAATTACTCAAATCATCGTATGGTCCGTATAGATCATTCTGTTGTGTATGGGTACAGGGGGAACACCCAAAAACATGTAGTATAAGTTTTTAATAAGTGCCTGTGTCTCTAGATGGTAAGGTCAGTCAGAAAATAAAGACTAATAATGGCACAACCCTATACATAGGCATTCTGAGTAAATGGCATATCTATCCAGATTACCTATTAAGTTGATAGCTCTCTCGTGTCTGAACAAGAATACGTCAGATCCCGAGTAGCTCTAAGTTTATGGCTATCAATTTTCATGGATAAAGTGAATGATCATGCCTCATGTATATAGTGGACGATTAATGAAAGCGGTCTAGTTTCGTATGTAATGTAGGCACTCAAGTTTCATGTATAGTGTATATTGTAAATAACCAAGTACCATGTATCGTGTGAACAATTTAGTATCATGCATATCACAAGTAATCAAGTTCCGTCTCTAATGTGATCAATTTAGCATCATGTATAGTGCAAGTAATCAAGTTTCATGTATAATGTATGTAATCATGTATATTGCATACAACCAAGTTTCATGTATGACGTGAACAATCAAGTTGTGTGTATAATGTAAATAATTTAGTCTCAAGTATATTAGGAACGTTCATATGTAAATAATTGAACCTCATGAATAACGTAAACTATCGAATCTTGTCGGTGATCGAGTGTTGCGGACAAACGCGTTGTATAATGTAGGTAGTTGGGTTTCAAGTTTTCAACTTTGTTGATGGATGGTTAACATCTATGCGAGCTGATTCATCTTCTTGAAGTAGCTAGTAAGTTCATACATTTTCGAAGGTGCAAGGTGATGAGAAAATTTTATAGGTATTTAGAGTAATACATACACGAATAATTGATTTGCACTTTTTGTTTGTAAATGACAATTAATTGAAATTTATCCTTGTGTGTAAGTAAGTGAAAGTAATAGGTTGAATAACTACGTAATTGGGTAAATAAAACCTTTTTATTTATTTAGTTATCATAAAGAGAAATGTTTCAAAATAAAATAATAGCTAAATTATTTCGTAATTAGGCCAAGAATTTAAAATTAACAAATTTAGAGGCCGTAATGAAATGATTAATCGATTCATAATTAATTATTAACTAAGATAATGAGATAAATGTTTTTGTAAAACAAATTGCCTTAAGTTGCTTCACAAGGTAAAGGGGGTTTGTAAATAATTTATAATCTAAATAAAATTTATAAACCAAGGGTTTGATAAAGATTTTGTTTGAACAAAATAATTACTTTAGTCAAATCAGGAAATAAAAAAGTAATTAGTTTACAAAGAATGTTTAGATATCAATCATTAAGAAGAGTTAAAATAATGACGTTTATATTTGGGTACAGGATATGGGTTTCAATTTAAGTTTTAAGAAAACGCGAAATAGGATATCCAACTAACAACTCGGATGGTTTTCCGCCAGGAGGCAGTTTGAGCATCAAGACGAACATCGTTGTAGTTATTCGTATTGCAGCCCTAGTTATTCCCGTATGTGCATCAAGTATTCCCTGGTCTCCACACCTTGTCTCAGAAACTCCGCGGTCCTTATATGTAGGTGAGTGGTATCAGCTAGAACTCCTAAGGCACTGGTAGGTTCCTTGGCTTGTCCTGCTCCTGGGTCTAGATGGTATAGGTTAGGTGCTAAGTAAGGGTCTCTCAGGGGTGGTGATTCAGCCGCTCGGAGTCTCTAGCCTTCTTCTAAGACAATATGTTCTGTGGTCAAACATGGGTCTGGTAGCTAGTCGTGCCGGTGACTGGTTGTCTAACGACGGGGACCCAAAGTCTCCCTCTTGTGTTGACTCTACTTCGGGGTGATTCTCAAGGGAGTGAGGAGGGTAAGAGACCATGTCTAGCAAGAAAATGTCGTAAGTGTAATGGAAATTTGTTAAGTACAAAGGTATTCATGAGTTTAAAATTTGACTAATCATAACACCGAGTTCTTATAATAATATATCAGGGGTAATATTTGACCTATAAGTAGTGTATCCATAAAACGAATTCCCAGGAGAGAGAGGTGGGTCACAAAGGACACACTGAATTACTCAGTCTTTCCTTAGTCAGAATCTTTCATGGACTTACACCCACTCTTCCAGCCATCATGTACTATTGACATTATTATTTGAACTCATGGTTATGGTGATAATCGTTAGGGATTGTGTCTTGGGGCTCCAGGGTGTGCTTCACCTATTTAAGCAGCTTCCCTTCCTTTAGGGGTAAGGTCTAAGGGTTTAAATCCCTTGCAAGTGATAATAAGGGTGGTAAAATTTCCAAGGCATAAGGATGAAGAGGTATATTTGACTTAGATATGATTAAGTGTAAGGATCAAATAGGAGGTTTAGACTTGTGTAACAAATTATAATAATTAAGCGAATGATGTTTAGGTTGTATTCATTTGGGGCATAACCAAATGGATACTATGACAAATCAAAGTGATTTTGGTTCATATATTTTCAAGAAGACATGCTTTAGCCTATAGGTGGACACTCACTTCGGGAATTCACAGGAAAGCATACGGATCCTTCGGTTGATTTGGATTTATATGAAATGCTTTCCTAGACAGAAGACCCAAAGTACAGGCATTCACCCTTCCGGATTGCACACGTTCTCTACTAACTTTCATAACCCAAAAGTTTGACGGGATTTTATTTTTTAATTTTAATAGGTAATTAGGTATGAAAGTGTATGAAGTCTTAGATATGGATAAGTGTATGGTAGAGCTTAGGATAATATTTAGTGATATCAAATAGGTATTGTACAGACAATTCAGATAGTGTAGCAAATAAGGTATCATAGGAGTGGTAGTTTTTTTATAAACATGTGAGTTATCATGTAACATAGCACTAGAGGGTATCCTAAGTTTATAGACTATAGTCTAGAAATATGTTTCAAGTAATCCATGTAGTTTCAAATAGTTTCATGTAGTCTCTTGAATGTTGTAGTTCATGTGTTTGCACTACATAGATAGAAATAGATAGATGTAGATAGGTAAGTGGATGTGAGTATGTGTATAATGAGTATAGAGTGGAGTTCCTAGTAAAAGACACGAGTTAAACTCATGTTTGGGACTCCTGGGTTATAGTCTAGGTCATGTGTGTCTAATAGCCTAATTCCCTATAACCATGGCTCTGATACCAATCTGTCACACCCCGCATGGCGGCGGATTATATGCCAAGACTGACGCGGTTGTTCATAAGCATATGATCATCTATTTAATGTGATAGTATTTATTATTCGAATTAAAAATATCCATTACAACTGGAAACAAGCAGACAAAGTGTTCAAACATAACATTATTCAATTTAACTAGGTCCAGTCCTATGTGATCAAGTTGAGTCCTCAAACTAGTACACTTGAAACATGTGAGTAAATGTCAACTACAAGTAGTTGGTGAGTAACATAGGTTTTGACACTAAACAAAAGTTAAGTAAAATGTTTACCATTCAATATGTTCAAAGCATATACTAAGTCATAAATGTGAAAACATACAAGGTTCCAAGCGTACAATTCAATACGTAGTAAATAGAAAACTGGTAATTACAATCCCACTGATTGTGTTTTGGAAAAATAGTAATATGTTACACACCAAACCCGCCAAGGTTCGTGTTAACTGGAATCGGATTCCCCTATAAATGATTATGTTAGGTACTACCTTAGGCCTGGGTAGCAGGTTAATGAATGTACTAGCATGAACACATGTAATGGTCACCAAGCAGTTTAAGACATAAAGCACATAGTAAATAGCATGAGAAAATTGGTATTGAATTCTGGTATGTAATGTATGTAAACATGTTCCACCCCGAGTATTTGTAAACAATAGTAAAGAGAAAGGGGGCTATGAAACTCACCTGTATCGAAGCTAGAATTGGTATGAGTTGGTAAGGACTGATAGGCCTAGTGAGGAATCCTCACAATAAACCTACAAGTGTAATGGTACTCTAAATTTAATGTACGTCTAAATGGTAGTAAGGAGAGTTTGGGACTTTAGGGTTTCAAGGGGTTTGGATTCGAAAATGAACCTGAATGAATACTTTGTAGAAAAATAGGAGTTTGAAACTTGTTGAACATTAAGTTAGAAATTGTTTATAAAATTAATTAGAAATAAATTAAAACTTCTAAATAATTACATAGTATTTTATTTAAAAAATTATCCTTAATCTAAATAAAATTATGAAATAGTACAAAACTAATGTATTTAAATCATCATTTAAAAATGATTTACAAATAAGTCTTGGAATAAAGAGGTTTAATTAATTTATAATTTATGTGAATAAAATAATTAAGCTAGTGGTTAATGTAAATAAAAGTGTTAATTAAACTACTACTAAATGCAAATAAAATCGTTACTTAATCATTTAAATAAATTCATGTTAAATGAATTTATAAAAGAATAAATAGGTTTTAAATAGAATTTATTGAACTTTGCATAAAATAATTATTTAAAATAATTATTTGAGTATTTATAAGTTTAAGAGTATTTTTAAATAATTATTCACACTAAAATAAATATTGGACATATAATTAAAATTTGTGAAATAACATATTAAATAAATAGCATAATTAAATTTGCTAAAACAAAACATTTCAAATATTTATTTATGAATTTAAAGTGCTTTATAATATGTCTTTAATTAAAATAAAATAAATAAACATTATTTTATAATTTATGTTTTATAAAAATTTTCAGGTTATATTTATATAGTTTATAAAAGTTTTGTATGAAATATTTAATATTAAATAAAGTGTCAAAATGGGTTTAAAAAGGAAAAAGGAGTTAAAAAGGGGCTGCCAAGGACTCGAACCGGCGTCTCATCCTGGTCACACCACACAGACGCACTAACCACTGCACCAGGGCATGTTGCCGTGTCCAGTGGGCTCGCGCTTAAGTTTTAACCAGCAATCCAAACAGCCATCGTCCCCAAATTGATCCTAAAACCCTAGCCCATCCAATTTGCCCGATCGGTCAACGATTCACACCAGGAATCAAAGGGCTTTTGATCCCTGTAACAAGACAAGCCAACGGACACCAATTTTACCTGAAATAGATAGACAGAGAGGGAGAACGACCGTAAGAACAGAGACGGCTTCTTCGAAGGATTTGAGGATTACAGAGATGTTTTACGATGGAATTGAGATCTTGCGAAGTTTGGGATGGTTGTCGCTGATGATTGTGGGTGGGTATTTATACCCAATTTCATCAGGTTTAACTGATCCATTAAAGGTTGCAATCATGGAGTTTCGGTTACGAGTTGGGCACATTAACGTTCATAAAAAATGCGATTAAACCTAGTTAGTGGGTCTTTTAGTCGATCTTAATGTGTTGCTGGTTTCAGTTTCGATTGAAAATACTCTAGTTGCGAGTTTGGGATTTACAGTCGAGAACCGGTGTAGATGGGGTTCGAACTTGCAACCGAATTGGGGAGGGGAAAGTTTGGGGGTTTGGAAGAACAGGTCGCCTTGTTTTAAGTTTGAATTAAGTTTCAAAAATTACATCTTGAACCCTAGACTTTTGTACAACATAAATTTATAAAATCTTATAATTTTTTATAAAATCTAATAAATTATTATGTTATAAATTTAATAAAAAATATATTTTATTAAATGATATAAATCCTTTTTTTATTTTATCAATATAAACTCTTATTTTTTTATAAGATTTATAATTTGACTTTTGTAAATTATATATTTATAGAATATATGTATATATATATATATATATATATATATATACTTCATAGAATAATAACAATTATATAACTCCTTATATAAGTATTTATTAATCTTGAATTCAAAATTTATTGCACCCAATATGTGTATGTATGAAGTATAATGAATAAATATGATACTTTCCTAAATACAAATAAAAAAATAATAAAATTTCATGTGCCAGAAAAGTTAAATTTAGGTTAGAATTTCCTGGGGATTACAGCACGGCCGTGCAACCCATTGCACGGTCGTGCATTGCCTAAATTTCTCCCCAAGGCTCCAGTACACGGTCACTTGTACACTGTTTGATTCCCGGGGTGTTTGCACGGCCGTGCAACCCATTAAATGGCCGTGCATTGTTCATTTTGAGGCCTATAAATAAATGGCTGGAGTTGTTCATTCAAGACACGAATCCACACCTTACACACCCATCCATACCTCAATAACACACTAGAGAGAGCTTATTTCGTAGAGAGTAGTGAGTAGAGGGGCTCTTCCTCCTTGTTTCGCAATAGGGGAGCCTACGAAACTCAACGTTATGCTAGTTAGTATGGCTATTTGTGGCTAAACTCTTTGTTTTGCTAGGGTGAAGATGAAGTTTCGTGCATGTTAATGTTTAACGTATTAATCCAAGTGATGTGTTTATGTCTTTAACTATTCGTCCTTAAAACCACCATTTCGTTAGGCTTTTATTATTGTCTAAATCCGTCTTTATATTTGTGAGTGTTCTTGATTTTAAAGCGTAAGATCGTAAAACCTTTTTAATCAAACTTCTTTTGAAACTTGTACGTCTTTATACAAGTAGAGATTGATAAGCCAATGTTTGGTCAACAATAGTAAGGTCGTACGTCTTTATACGAACTTATTATGTTACCAAGAATTGGTAACCCATGTTGGGAACGGTACGTCTTTATACTTAGTCCCATTGTTACACCGCCTCTCGGTGAGAAAAATATAATCACCTATTTAACTTTAATACAAAGCATTTTACGTTCGGTGTCTTAAACCAACCCGGAGATGACCATTCGAAGGGTTGAGGGTAATTGTTATCCTTAACGGGAGGCACTACCACTTGTTAAAGCTTTTAAATTTGCAAATCAAATGTCATGAGAACGAGGCTCTAGCGGTGACTCGGGTCACACGTTTGTAGTAGTCATGTCACTAGATTAGTCAACTTAACATTATCATGAACCAAACGGATTCAAAGCCCAAAGCAATACTCTTCGTGACCTGATCATTTTCAAGATATTTACTTTCCTGTTATTTACTATTATGTTCGTTACATTTCTGTTACACACTTCACGCACATTTTTACTTTTCTGCTATTTACTTTACCGCCATTTACTTTTCTGTCATTTACTTTTCTGCTTCACAAGCACACAAAACCCACTCACTAATTAAACCAGATAAACGATAACAAAAGTTGAGTATTGGAACTCGACCGTGTCCATTGGTTCGATACTTGGTTCTTACCTAAACTATATTACGCTGCGATAGGTACACTTGCCTATTGCGTGTGTTTTAAGTTTGAGTATTTATCATTTTATAAATTTAAAACCTGAGCTTGTGAAACTATTTCTAAACCAAATATATATATATATATATATATATATATTTACTATATCTACACACACCATCAACTATGGCCATCAAATTTAGAATATGAGAGTAATCATAGACTGCCAAATGACGGTGATCAAATGCAATTTGGTGATCCACATTACTACTCGGATTCTAAACCTTCCCCACCATATTCAGAAATGTTTAACCGTGCGGATCCATATAATTTAAGGCATATCAATAGTAATCATCTCATAGTTGCCCCGTAGTTTGTGATCCCCCGGATGTCTTTTCGGAAGAATTACCTGGTCTTCCACCCATTCGTCAGATCAAATTCCGAATCGAACTCATTCCGGGAGCTAAGCCTATTGCAAGATACCCTTATCGTCTAGCTCCTTCCGAACTAAAAGAATTGATGAAGCAAATTCAAGAACTCTTAGATAAAGGATTCATTCGTCCTAGCACTTCACCTTGGGGAGCACCGGTACTATTCGTTAAAAAGAAGGACGGAAGCATGAGAATGTGCATTGACTATCGGGAATTGAACAAACTGACTGTGAAGAACAAATATCCATTGCCTAGAATTGATGATCTGTTTGATCAACTGCAAGGAGCCAAGTACTTCTCAAAGATCGATCTTAGATCAGAATATCATCAGTTAAAGGTACAAGAAGAGGACATACCTAAGACTGCTTTCAGAACCCGATACGGTCACTATGAATTCCAGGTTATGTCATTTGGTCTAACAATGCCCCAACAGCATTTATGGACCTAATGAAAAGGGTTTGTAAACCATTCCTTGATAAATTTGTAATCGTTTTCATCGATTATATTCTTATCTATTCCTGAAGCCAAGAAGAACATGCCAATCATCTCAGAATCATTTTGGAAACCCTAAGAAAAGAAAGATTGTACGCTAAGTTTTCAAAATGTGAATTTTAAAAACAAGAAATACAATTTCTTGGGAATCTTGTGAACGAGAAGGGAATTCAAGTAGACCCAAGTAAGATTGAAGTAGTTACGAAATGTGTTACACCCCCAAATTCCACTAACAGAGTTTTACCGTTTTGGAAGGTGACAAACTAGGATCTCAGACATCAGTTACTTCAAACGACACTATATGGGACTTGAAATCTAATAACTTAAAAGATCAAAGTTCAGAATGTATATGCAGAAGCGTTAAACGAAAGTAAATGTGCAAAACAACGTGCCCAAATCCAAATACAAACGAAACATAAATATTGTTCAATAGATAATTATTTCAAATGAAGTCTAAGACATATGAACGACTTAACGTGATCCTGAGTGCCAACCTGAGAAAACATGTAAGAAATCGAATCAACAATAGGTTGGTGAGTTCATAGTTTTCAATCATTTCAAATAAAGCGTTTGCGGATTATGTACATTCAATATATATATCAATAGGTTGCATGCCTATATTCATGTTTTGCTAAAGCGCTCGCAACCGAAACTGACAGTGTGTTTGTTTGTTTTCCTCCAGCCAGGTCTATCAACTCTAACTAATGTGTTAAGGTCAATATAACACCCGTTCGACCTCCAATCGAGTTAGCGCGACTAATGCGGGTGGGGTTTGTCAAACCCATTAGTACTACCAAAATTACCTCGCTCATACCATATTAACGGTCCGATGTGTGTAAAGACTTTTCATGATAGTGTGTTACGCTTAGCCTCAACAGTGATATCATATGAATTACAATAACCCAAAAAGGGTTGTGACATGTTTTCTCCCCCAAATAAAAACAGTAAAAGGGGCCGTGAAAGTCACATGCGTTGCGTAGTAGGTAGTATCACACAAGTATGAGATTTAGAATCTCAAGTGTTAGCCTTCACGGCTTACGTATGCCCTATAATTATAAACACATAGGTTAGGGGCATATGGGATTTGTGACGAAGACACGGAAGATTAGAACGTCTTAAAACATTCTAAGGATTAACTAGTAGACGAACGTGTCGACGGGAATAAAGATTCTTAATATAAAAATTACGATCGAAGCGTTACGTGTCGTACGTTATTAACGAATAATAATTAAACAAATACATAATTTCGTACGTTCGAGTAGTTTACAAAAATTAGGAAAATAATATAATTTAATATATTATTTTTAGGTTCTCAGGATTATCTAAATAATCATTTGTGTGTAAAAATAATAAATATATTATTTTTAACCGAGTATAATAAACGCGAGTAAATAATATAAACGATTATATTATTTTTAGTTTAAATGTCACACAAAATAATTAAACGAGTTGAAATAATATAAAAATATATATTATTTAATAGTGGGAGTTACGGGTTGAAAATAATAAAAAAATGTTATTTTAATTTGATAATAACATAAATATATTATTTTTAAAAGTGGGAATAATAATTAAAATAGGTTATAAATTCAAACCCGATCCTACGGGTTGTTTTTCGGGTTAAAACATTTTTATATAATAATATGGGGTGGGTTTTATATTAAAATAATACTAGAAGAAATGTTTTAAAAATAAAACTGTGTGGAGAGACTCGAACCCGGGTCTCTCCCACACCAGCACACACTCTTAACCAGTCCCACCCGCTAGGGTAATCGCGACGGGTATGCTTCCGAAAAGGTTTTAATGCTTCCAAACCCCAACCTCTTTTCCCTTGATCTCGATCCAAACCCAAATCCCATCCCAAATCCATAGATTCCGATCACGATAGAACAAGAGAGCATAAGGGTTTTGCTAATCGAGTCATTGCGAATCTGTGGCCTAGTTTAATTGCAAATCTAACAACTTTAGGATTGATTAATAGCAAAAATACGGGCCAAAACCCTAGATCAAGAACACAAATCAAATCGACCAAGATGGATGTTAAAACTCAACGAAAACATGGGGCTTTTACTCAATAGGACGTTGCGTGTAAGGCCCCATTTCCCGGGTAACCTCACTTGTTTGATTTACTCTTAAACATAGTCATAAATACTGAACTTAAATTTAAAACATTCGAATTCAATCATTACTTAACGTAACATAACATGACCTAACATGACAACGGAAGTCTTAACAATTAAATACATAACATTGTCTTAACATATATAAAAATGAGATGTCAGTCTTGTGTCGGGTAACCTTCATGCCATCGCACGACCCTTTCTTCCTTTACCTGAAATGTATACTAAAAGTCAGCTAACGCTGGTGAGTTCTAGTTTAAAGACAATCATACATAATATTTTTCTTATCATGAGTATTATATATATATATATAATATACTTAACATTCGAGCTTTTACATATTCTTTGCTTTACTGTTCTCACATAACATTCATATTGAGTATATACATATGTACATACATACTTACTTGGGGAGAACATTCATTTGGCCATAAACTTAAGGGTGATCAACCCATCATACTTGTCGTGAATGTCACAAAGACATCGCAGTGAGAACTACCGTCGTAGCCCTTTTCATAAACCGTCCGGCTCTAGAAAACCGTCCGTCGAAACTTAAATCCGTCCGGCAACCTTTGTCCGTCCGCTCTTAAACCGTCCTACCGTCGTAGTCCGTCATTTTGTCCGTTTGCCCTAGGGCATCCATTTCCCACGCGACCATTATGTATGCAATCGTTCTACTTAAGTTAAGGCAATTGCTTCGACCGTCCATTAGTGCCTTTTTGTACGTCCTAGCTTGCGAAGGAACGTTTTTTTCCCGGTTGCAAAATAGTCACGTGGTCGTCTGTCTACCGAAGTAGCCGTTGTCATAGAAGGGTTCATAACTTTTACATACATTCATAACATGCAATATATATAATATAAAGCAAGATTTCATTCTTTTACGTTATGTCCTTCTTTCATTCATTCTTTATAATCATACGTTTCATTCTTTTTCATAATTCATTTTCATATATAAGTATATATATATATTTGTATACCACGTATGATCACATTAACATTCGTAGCATTTATTCATTTAGTGTATACACTTCAGCCCCAAAACATTTAAAATGATTTGCACATAACATAGAAGGGGGCGCATAGAACTCACCTGATAAGCATGTCTTGGTTGTCCTAAAAAAAGGTCCAACAACGTCACGTACAATCTGAATTAGGTAGTTACATGCACATCAGACCAAATCCCGACTCTAATGGTTTAATCATTCTAAACATACTGACTTTACTTACTGGTCTGCTACCTGTGCACTTAGTAAGTGCGCAGGACCTTGCCCATGCGTACTTAACAAGTGCGCAGAGAGTTCTTCTTGCGTACTTGGTATGCACGCATGATCTTTCTCATGCGTACTTGGTAAGTACGCAGGACGTCCCTACTGCGTACTTGATAAGTACGCAGCACCTGTTTCCTGGACAAGTCCGAAATTCTTGCATGTTAATCCGATCATGCTAATCTTACAACTTTCTTTGATCAAAAGGTGCGGTTTTCACTCTAAATGCTAGTTCTAAGCTTATTTTCAAGTTTCATCCATAAAAACGTCTCCTATTTAGCTAAAATCCGAGAAACCCCAAAACAAAGAAAAACTCAGTTTAAGGTCGAATCGTTACCTGGATTATGATTCTGATTCGGAGGTTTTGCTCACGAGCTCGGTAGTAACGTGCTCCTTCAATTTCGGGTCGATCCGTCAACTTTCTCTCTCTAGACCCGAGCTCTCCTTTCTCTCTCTAGGTTGCAAGTTTTGGTGGAAATGAGAGTTCTTGTTCTGTCTTGACCCTTATATACCTAGGCTTCGCTCGGCCCGTTGGAGCCGAGCCCACGCGCATCCGTTTTTCTTTTGTTTTTCTGACGATTAAGTCTCTATCGCGTTATTATTTACTAAATTACTATTTTTGGGATGTTACAAGTCTACCCTCCTTAAAGAGGTTTCGTCCTCGAAACCGTTTATACGTTAAACAATTGAGGGTATAGTCCCCTCATCTCGTCTTCTTTTTCCCATGTAGCTTCTGTCCCTTTTCTGTGCTTCCATTGTATTTTGACTAAAGGAATCAACTTATTGCGTAGTCGTTTCTCAGCTCGGTCAAGGATGGCTATTGGTTCCTCTACATAGTTTAGACTGTTATCCACTTCGATCTTGTCGTAAGGTATGTGAGCTGTGTCGTCAGCTAGGCACTTGCTTAAGTGCGACACGTGGAACGTTGGGTGTATTTCACTAAGCTCAACGGGTAGGTCGAGTCTGTAAGCAACTTGACCCACTCTCACTAAAATCTTGAAAGGTCCGACAAACCTTGGACTTAGTTTGCCACGCTTTCTGAATCGAATGATTCCTTTCCATGGTGATACCTTTAACAATACCATGTCCCCCACTTGAAACTCTAAATCCCTTCTTCTCTTATCCGCGTATGATTTTTGTCTGTCCTTTGCGGCTTTCATTCGATCCTTGACTTGATCAAATTTCTCTGAAGTAGCTTTGACCACTTCGAGACTTGCAAAATCCTTTTGTCCAATTTCCCCCCAACAAACCGGGGTCCTACATTTCCTTCCATACAACATTTCAAATGGCGGCATGCCAATAGTCGAGTGATAGCTGTTGTTGTATGAAAATTCTGCCAATGGTAGATGGCTGTCCCAGCTCCCACCGAAGTCAATGTTACAGGCCCGGAGCATGTCCTCCTAGGTCTGAATGGTCCTTTCCGATTGTCCATCGGTTTGGGGGTGGTAAGCGGTGCTGATGTTCAGTCTAGTGCCCATTGCTTCATTGAATTTCTTCCAAAACCTTGACGTGAATCTAGTATCCCTGTCGGACACCATCGACAGCGGCATACCATGTCTGCTCACAACTTCCTTGATAAATACTTCTGCTAGTCTTTCTGACGAAGAAGTCTCACGTATTGGCAAGAAGTGAGCACTTTTCGTCAAGCGGTCGACGATCACCCAAATGGTATCATTGCCTTTAGCTGTTCGCGGTAGCTTGGTAATGAAGTCCATCTTGATCTCCTCCCACTTCCATTCCGGTATTGGTAGAGGTTGCATTTTACCGCATGGTTTCTGGTGCTCGGCCTTAACTAGAGAACACGTTAGGCACTTGCTCACGTACTATGTCACATCATTCTTCATGCCAGGCCACCAGTACCCTTTCTTCAAGTCTTGATACATTTTGTTTGTCCCAGGTTGGATAGAATAGCGAGACTTATGGGCCTCATCGAGTATTTTGGCTCTAAGCTCGCCAATCTTAGGTATCCACATTCGGCCGAACCTAGTTCGTACACAGTATGCATTTGCATCCAAACTTCCTTGTTGTCCTACTATTCTTTCCCATTTTATATTTCTTTCTAATAGTGCTTCATCTTGTTTCTTTGATATTTCACTCGTCAAATCAGCGTTATAATCAGCTGACACGCTTTGATCCGTATAGGTTCCGATTCTTCCTTTCTGCTTAAAGCGTCCACCACCACGTTTGCCTTGCCTGGATGGTACAATATCTCACAGTCATAGTCTTTCAGTAGCTCTAACCACCTCCTTTGCCTCATGTTTAATTCCTTTTGCCCGAAAAAGTACTTCAGGCTTTTGTGATCTGAGTAGATGGTGCATTTGACTCCATACAGATAGTGCCTCCATATTTTCAACGCGAAAACTACTGCTGCTAACTCTAAATAATGTGTTGGGTAGTTAACCTCATGAATCTTTAGTTGTCGTGAGGCGTAGGCAATTACCTTCCCTCGTTGCATAAGTATGCAACCTAAACCCTGACCCGAAGCGTCAGAGTAGACTACTAAGTCTCCATTTCCCTCAGGTAGCGCCAAGACTGGAGCTTGGGTTAATCGTGCCTTAAGTTCCTCAAACGCGTTGTTTTGGGTTGGACCCCATTCATATTTCACTTACTTCCGTGTCAACTTAGTTAGTGGCGAGGCTATTCTTGAAAAATCTTGAATGAACCTTCGATAGTAGCCTGCCAATCCCAGAAAACTTCGTATCTCTGTTGGTGTCTTTGGGACGTTCCATTCCTTTACTGTCTCGATCTTTGCAGGATCCACCATTATGCCGTTTGGGTTTATTACATGACCTAGGAATTGGACTTCCCTAAGCCAGAACGCTCATTTGGAGAATTTTGCGTACAACTTTTCCTGCTTTAGCACCTCCAGAACCTCTCTTAGGTGACAGTGGTGATCACCCTCGCTTTTCGAATATACCAGTATGTCATCTATAAAAACTTTCACTGATCGATCCAACATTGGTTGACTTAGTCTATTCATCAAATCCATGAATGCTGCTGGCGCGTTGGTCAATCCGATGGACATCACGAGAAACTCATAATGCCCATAACGCGTGCGAAACGCGGTCTTTGGTACGTCTTCTTCACTTACTTTCAACTGATGGTAACCCGACCTAAGTTCGATCTTTGAGAACCAACTCGCACCTCGCAGTTGATCAAAAAGGTCGTCTATTCTACGTAGTGGGTATTTGTTCTTTACTGTCCTCTTGTTCAACTCGCGGTAGTCAATGCACATGCGTATGCTGCCGTCCTTCTTCTTTACAAATAGTACCGGAGCGCCCCACGGTGAGATGCTCGGTCTAATAAATCCTTTTTCTGTTAGTTCCTCTAGTTGAGGCATCAATTCTTTCATTTCTGACGGAGCCAATCGGTAGGGGGCTTTGGCAACGGGCTAAGCTCCTGGCAGTAAGTCAATCTGAAATTCTATTTCCCGATCGGGTGGTAACCCACGTAGATCCTCAGGGAATACTTTCGGAAAGTTGCATACCACGGGTACATTCTTGAGTTCTTTCGTTTTCATTCAATCGTCAATAACATACGCCAGATAAGTTTCACAACCGCGCCTCATGTAACTTTCGGCCTTGATCATCGAGATGACGTTCGGCATCATACAATTCCAATCCCCATAAACCGTAATTGGGCTGCCGCTTGGAGCTTTGAGGTGTATCCTCTTACGTTTACATATGATTTGAGCTTCATTGGCAGCTAGCCAATCCATACCCAATACTATATCGAATCCTCCTAAGGTGAGAAGGAATAATCTAGAAGGAAACTTATGACCCTCTATTTCTATGATGCAATCCTCTGTTATTTGAAATACTGTCGAATTTTTACCAACGACAGTTTGTACACTAAATGCCTTTACTATGTTGTTGATAGTGCAACCTAGTTTACGACTAAATACATTGGATATAAAACTTTTACTAGCACCAGAGTCAAATAAAATAGTAGCATGTTCGTTATTAACTAGGAACGTACCTGACACAACATCAGGGTTTCCCCTTGCTTCCTCCTCAGTCAGGGCGTAGGCCGAGTCCTAGCCCGCGGCTGTTCCTTTTTGGTTTCCTTTTCCTTTCCCGAACCGGATTGTCTGGTTTTCCTGCAATCCCTAGTCTGGTGTCAATATCTTCCACAACTTTGGCACTTAACGTCCTTCAAACAATCTCGGGAGTAGTGCCCCAGCCTCCCTCACTTATAACACATGGTTGAGCCAACAAGACATTCGCCTTGGTGTTTCTTTGAGCATCTCTTACAAACTTCATATCCTTCTACCCTAGGCTTCTTCGCCTCAGCGGTGTAGTTTCCCTTTACATTTCCTTTGAACGAGTTCTCCCATTTCCGTTTTGGAGCTTCGGGAGCTTTGTCCTCGTTAGCATAATCGTCATAGACGATTCCAGACAGGTTGAGTACCGACTCGAAGGTCGATGGTAGATTAGCTTTTACATGGACACGGACCCTTTGAGGTAGGCCCTTTACATAGTACTTAATCATTCGTTCTTCTGTCTCCACTAGGTGGGGTACCAGTTGAGCGAGCTCATTGAACCTAGAAGTATACTAGCGGTGCGTCTTGCTGCCAGCCTTGAAGTTTAGGAATTCATTTTCCACTCGATCAATTTCGTTCTGGGGACAGAACTTTTGGATTATCAGCTTCTTCAAGTCTTCCCATGTCATTCTTGCAAGAGCGTTTGGCGACTTTGTTCTCTGAATGTTTCTCCACCAACCTAGTGCTTCATTGGTGAAAGAATGAGCAACATATTTAACCGCCTGGTCCGGTCGACATTCGCTGATGTTGATTATAGCGTTCATTCTCTCGATCCATTCGAACGTAGCCACTGAATCTTTGTTCCCATCGAACTTGGGTGGGTCTCCGTCCTTGAAACCTTTGTAAGTACACCCACGATTGCTTGATATCACGTTCACTTCATCCCCATCACTGTCATACACTTTCTCTTCATGGTCTCCTTCATCCTCCTCTTTACTTTTCTTTAGTGCCTCTGATAATAGATCAGGCAATACTTTCTTCAGGGTGAGTACAACTTCACGGGCAATAGCATCCCTAACCTCTGGTTCTAACTTTAGAGGCCCTTGACTGTTGTTCCCAGTTGGGGTCACCTCTGTTTCATGCACACTCTCAGTGTGTTTTGCGTGCACGCTCTCTTCCTCCTCATGTCTTTGATTCAATGGAGGTCTACCGACTCGGCCAGTACAACCACCTTGGCGTCCTGTTCTTCCTCCACCAGCCATAGTTTCCTAGTTTCCTGATAGTTATAAAGGGAATACATCAATGCCATTCCTTCAGATCATAGTTTAGAACAGTACGAGCAAGGTAAATTGTTAATTACAGTGACCGGTTTGGGATTACTAATTTACATTGCTTTTCGGGTTCAAAACTCTTCAAATCGGTTGTGACATTGACATCTATTGGTTCTAAGTTAAGGTATCTATTCTTATCCAAGTGCATTAACTTTAGTACTTACTTACAGTGCTGGCGTTGGCGTTGGCTACCCATACTGACATCCGTGCGTTGGTCCCATAATCAGTTTGAGTCCAGACATTTAGGGATGTTTGAATCTCTCAAACTAGTGCTCTGATACCAACTTGTAAGGCCCCATTTCCCAGGTAACCTCACTTGTTGGATTTACTCAGAAACATAGTCATAAATACTGAACTTAAATTTAAAACATTCGAATTCAATCATTACATAACGTAACATAACATGACCTAACATGATAGCGGAAGTCTTAACAATTAAATACATAACATTGTCTTAACATATATAAAAGTAGGATGTCAGTCTTGTGTCGGGTAACCTTCACGCCATCGCACGACCCTTTCTTTCTTTACCTGAAATGTATACTAAAAGTCAGCTAACGCTGGTGAGTTCTAGTTTAAAGACAATCATACATAATATTTTTCTTATCATGAGTATTATATATATATATATATATATATATATATAATATACTTAACATTCTAGCTTTTACATATTCTTTGCTTTACTGTTCTCACATAACATTCATATTGAGTATATACATATGTACATACGTACTTACTTGGGGAGAACATTCATTTGGCCATAAAGTTAAGGGTGATCAACCCATCATACTTGTCACGAATGTCACAAAGACATCGCAGTGAGAACTACCGTCGTAGACCTTTTCATAAACCGTCCGGCTCTAGAAAACCGTCCGTCGAAACTTAAATCCGTCCGGCAAACTTTGTCCGTCCTATCGTCGTATTCTGTCATTTTGTCCGTCTGCCCTAGGGCATTCGTTTCCCACGTGACCATTATGTATGCAACCGTTCTACTTAAGATAAGGAAATTGCTTCGAACGTCCATTAGTGCCTTTTGGTACGTCCTAGCTTGCGAAGGAACGTTTTTGTCCAGGTTGCAAAATAGTCACGTGGTCGTCCGTTTACCGAAGTAGTCGTTGTCATAGAAGGGTTCATAACGTTCACATACATTCATAACATGCAATATATATAATATAAAGCAAGATTTCATTCTTTTACGTTATGTCCTTCTTTCATTCATTCTTTATAATCATACATTTCATTCTTTTTCATAATTCATTTTCATATATAAGTATATATATATATATATATATGTATATGTATACCACGTATGATCACATTGACATTCGTAGCATTTATTCATTTAGTGTATACACTTCAGCCCCAAAACATTTAAAATGATTTGGACATAATATAGAAGGGGGCACATAGAACTCACCTGATAAGCTAGTCTTGGTTGTCCTAAACAAAGGTCCAACAACGTCACGTATGATCTGAATTAGGTAGTTACATGCACATCAGACCAAATCCCGACTCTAATGCTTTAATCATTCTAAACATACTGACTTTACTTACTGTCTGCTGCCTGCGCACTTAGTAAGTGCGCAGGACCATGCTCATGCGTACTTGACAAGTGCGAAGAGAGTTCTTCTTGCGTACTTGGTATGTACGCATGATTTTTCTCCTACGTACTTGGTAAGTACACAGGACGTCCCTACTGCGTACTTGATAAGTACGCAGCACCTGCGTACTTGCAAAATTCTTGCATGTTAATCCGATCATGCTAATCTTACAACTTTCTTTGATCAAAAGGTGCGGTTTTTACTCTAAATGCTAGTTGTAAGCTTATTTTCAAGTTTCATCCATAAAAACGTCTCCTATTTAGCTAAAACCCGAGAAACCCCAAAACGAAGAAAAACCCAGTTTAAGGTCGAATCGTTACCTGGATTGCGATTCTGATTCGGAGGTTTTGCTCACGAGCTCGGTAGTAACATGCTCCTTCAATTTCGGGATGATCCGTCAACTTTCTCTCTCTAGACCCGAGCTCTCCTTTCTCTCTCTAGGTTGCAAGTTTTGGTGGAAATGAGAGTTCTTGTTCTGTCTTGACCCTTATATACCTGTGCTTCGCTCGGCCCGTTGGAGCCGAGCCCAAACCCATCCGTTTTTCTTTTATTTTTATGACGATTAAGTCTCTATCGCGTTATTATTTACTAAATTACTATTTTTGGGATGTTACAATGCGAATACAATTGCATGATTTAATTTGATTGAGATAACGTTTAAGATTGAAACCCCCAAATCTAATTGCGAACAAACCCTAGGTTATGGATTGAGTAAAATTCGATTTTATCAGGTTAAATTGATATAGGGCTTTCATAAAGCAGATGATTACGAATCGAGTGATATAATTTAATTGAATTTTTATTGAGTATAGGATTGAATTCGCTTAAACCGTAATTGTATGAACCCTAGATTCGGGTTCGTGTTCGATTCGATATTGCAAGCCCAAATAACCTTGGGGCTTTCAATCCAGACACTTAAACGAAGTTAAGGATGTGTTCGATTACCGAAATGAGTGCCGAATTGAAGGTAATCGAGTGAACGCAGGTCCGACTGTGAATGTCTTGGTCTCCGGCGACTCCTGCTACTTCTCCGATCAAGTTGAGGCATGGGATTATTTCTAACAGTAGCGACTAAGGTGTGTGTATGCTTGATTTGTGAAAGTAACACAAGAACTCGTCCAATTTGATAGATAAATGGCGAATGTCGACGGTTACGGGTTCATTACCCATAATTGGGTTTAATTCGAAAATGATGATGATAATTAGAGACTTGATGAAGAACGTTAATAGTGTTAATGTCTTAATCGATTATAGATTTGGACGATTTTCAGTTATAGGATTCGAATTTGGATCCAATGATCACACGGTTTGATATTTGAAAGTCAACAGGAATACAACACTTTCTATTTTGACTTTGAAAGTTAAAATTTCGGTTTTGGGACTTGGCAGAACTAGTCCCTGCAGTTTGAGATTAAGAAATGATAGAATTAGTCCCTGGGATTCAAGATTTGATTAACTGGGTTAGGATTTAACGGAATATTTAACTGGATTGCTAACGGGGTTAACCCTAAAAGTCCGGATTGTCACATCATCCCCTAGTTGAAATAATTTTCGTCCCGAAAATTAAACAAAGTAAAAAAAAATTTCCGGATGTCACATCATCCCCTAGTTGAAATAATTTTCGTCCCGAAAAATAGAATAGTACATTAAGAGTTTGAAGTGGATTGCTTGAACAGATGCGGATACTTGCGTATCATCTGATCCTCCCCACGTGAATTTTGGTCCGCGTTTCGAGTTCCAACGAACTCTGACAATTGGGATTTTACGGCATTTCAACGTTTTGATTTCCCTATCCATGATTTCCACCGGTTCTTCAACGAACCGTAGTTGTTCATCGATGTGTAGTTCCTCAAGAGGAACCACGAGTGTTTCGTCTGCTAGACATTTCTTCAAGTTCGAGACATGAAAGACATCGTGTACACCACTAAGTCCTTTAGGTAGGTCCAGCTGATACGCTACTGGGCCAATTCTCTTCACTATCTTGAATGGTCCAACATAATGAGGATTCAGTTTGCCTCGCTTCCCGAAGTGAATTACAACTTTCCAAGGTGAGACTTTGAGCAGAACTATATCGCCTACTTCGAACTCTAACGGTTTACGACGCTTATCGGCGTGTCTCTTTTGACGATCACGAGCTGCCGCCATACGGTTTCGGATTTGAACGATCTTTTCAGATGTTTCGAACACAAGTTCAGGACCTGTAAGTTGGCTATCCCCAACTTTAGCCCAACAGATAGGAGATCGGCATTTACGTTCGTACAATGCCTCGAATGGTGCCTCCTTGATGCTAGTGTGATAACTGTTGTTGTAGGAGAACTCCACTAAAGGTAAGTGAGACTCCCAAGTATTACCGAAATCGATCACACAAGCTCGTAGCATGTCCTCTAAGATTTGGATGGTACGTTCCGTTTGACCATCAGTTTGCGGATGATATGTTGTACTCATGTCTAGACGTGTACCTAGGGCCTTTTGCAATGATTGCCAAAATTGAGAGGTGAATCGAGCATCTCGATCCGAAATAATTGAAATTGGCACACCGTGCTGAGAGACTACTTCCTTCAAATAAATACGAGTGAGTTTTTCCGTCTTGTCGGTTTCTTTGATTGCAAGGAAGTGTGCAGATTTTGTTAAGCGATCTACGATCACCCAGATGGTGTCGCATCCGCTAGGGGTTCTGGGAAGTTTAGTTATGAAGTCCATAGAAATTAGTTCCCATTTCCACATTGGGATCTCTGGTTGTTGAAGTAGACCAGAAGGCTTTTGGTACTCCACCTTGACCATTAAGCAGGTCAGGCACTTGCTCACGTAGCTGGCTATATCGGCCTTCATCTTCGGCCAACAATATAACACCTTTAGGTCGTGGTACATCTTGTCAGAACCTAGATGAATAGAGTATCAAGACTTGTGAGCTTCATCCATAACCAGTTCCCTTAAGTTTCCTTACACTGGAATCCAAATCCGCTCTGCGAAGTAGCGAATGTCATCTGATTTAACTTCCATTTGTTGTTCCATTCCTCGTGTACCTTCTGAAGGTAGATTTTCCTCTTTTAAAGCTTCAAGCTGAGCACTGCGGATCTTGTCGGGTAACCCGCTGTGTATGGTAAGTTGTAGTGCTCGGACTCACTTGGGTTTTGTTTCCTTACGGCTCGGGGCATCGACTACCACATTAGCCTTCCCCGGGTGATATATGATTTCACAGTCATAATCATTCAGAAGTTCGACCCAACTTCGTTGTCTCATGTTTAACTCTTTCTGTTCAAAGATATGCTGAAGACTCTTGTGATCGGTGTAAATTGTGCACTTGGTACCGTACAAGTAATGTCTCCATATCTTCAGTGCGAATACTACGGCTCCCAACTCTAAGTCATGAGTCGTGTAGTTTTTCTCATGTACTTTCAGCTGACGAGAAGCGTATGCGATGACCTTCTCGCGTTGCATCAGAACACAACCAAGTCCTTGAATTGATGTATCACAATATACCACAAAATCATCCGTTCCCTCCGGAAGAGATAGGATGGGTGCACTGCCAAGTTTCTGCTTCATAAGTTGGAATGCTGATTCCTGGGTATCACCCCAGTCGTAATATTTATTCTTTTGGGTCAGAGCGGTGAGGGGTTGTGCAAACTTGGAAAATCCCTCAATGAAACGACGGTAATAGCCAGCCAATCCCAGAAATTGTCGCACCTCATTCGGCGTTGTCGGTGCCGCCCAATTCTTGATGGCTTCTATTTTAGATGGGTCGACATGTATCCCTGACTCGTTGACTTCATGTCCTAAAAATTGCACTTCATGAATCCAGAATTCGCACTTAGAGAGTTTTGCATACAGTTGTTCTTTCCTTAGCAATTCTAGAATCAAACGGAGATGCTCCTCATGTTCTTCTTCATTCTTTGAATAGATGAGGATGTTGTCAATAAACACAATGGCGAACTGATCGAGGTAGGGTTTACACACACGGTTCATGAGGTCCATGAATACCGCAGGTGCGTGTGTCAATCCAAAAGGCATGGCCATGAATTCATAGTGACCATACCTAGTCCTGAATGCCGTCTTAGAGATGTCCTCCTCTCGGACTCTCAGCTGGTGATAACCGGATCTAAGATCTATCTTAGAGTAGAAACATGATCCTTGGAGTTGGTCAAAAAGATCATCGATGTGGGGTAGAGGATAACGGTTCTTGATCGTCACTTTGTTCAGTTCCCAGTAATCGATGCACATTCGGAAAGTCCCGTCCATCTTCTTGACAAAAAGAACTGGAGCTCCCCATGGAGATGAGCTTGGTCGAATGAAACCTTTATCTAACAACTCCTGCAGTTGTGTCGATAACTCTTGCAGCTCACTAGGTGCAAGTCGGTAGGGTGCCCGAGCAATAGGCGCTGCTCCGGGTGCTAAATCAATTTGGAACTCGACTTGTCAATGTGGTGGAAGACCAGGAAAGTCTTCAGGAAATACCTCCGGGAAATCATGAACGATCGGTATGTCTTCAATCCTCTTTTCTTCGGATGGTTGCTCGGCGACGAGGGCCAAAATAGCAGTATGTCCTTTGCGTAGACATTTCTGTGCATTCATGAAAGATATGATGCCCATAACAACACCACTCCTTTCGCCTTGGACAGAGAGGGTTTCTCCATCAGGAAGAGGAAGGCGAACGATTTTCTCACGATAGACAATCTCGGCTTGGCTCTTAGATAACCAGTCCATTCCGTCAATCACGTCGAAACTACCGAGTGTGACCGGCATGAGATCAATGTCAAATTTATGACTAGCCAGTTCAAGTTTACAACCCTTAAGAACATGGGTTGCTTCTATTATTTATCCGTATGCTATTTCTATGGTGTATTTATCCTCTAACAGGGTTGGGGTTTTTCTTAGTAGGTTTATCACACCCCCAATTTCAACTAACGAAGTTTTACCATTTTGGGAAGTGACAAATTAGGATCTCAGTCATTAGTTACATCGAACGACTCTACATGAGACTCAAATGAAAATATCGTATTAATCCGAGTTTAATGCGGAAGCGTAAAGAAAAGTAAATGCGCAAAACACACGCGCCCAAAAAGTCCAAAACTCCAAACCAAACATAATTCAAAACAAAGTCCAAACAATTTAATTAAACATCAATCAATAGGAGAATCCCATGCATGTCCTATATGTGCACCTGTGCCTTATCTTAGCGACCTGAGAAAACATGTGAGAAAAGATGTCAACACGAGGTTGGTGAGTTCACAGGTTTCAGTATATAAATAAACCTTTTACCATATTACTGTTCATTTAATATGTATCCATAGGTAGCTAAACTATATTCATGTTTAACTTAAGCACTCGCAACCGAAGCTGACTGTTTGTTTATTTGCCTCCTGCAAGGTCTATCAACCCCGGCGATGTGAGTAGGCTAACATTTCACCCGTTCGATCTCCAATCGAGTTAGCGCGACTAACGCGGGTGGGATTTGTCAAACCCAGTAGTAATACTAAACATTACCTCGCTAAGATCCATATTAACAGTTCGATGTGTGATGAGGACTTTCAGTGATAGTGTGTTACGCTTAGCATCAACAGTGATAACATATGAATTACAATAATGTAAAATAGTTTGTGTCATGTTTTCTCCCCCAATTTAAACCAGTAAAAGGGTCCGTGAAAACCCACCTGAGTTGCGTAGGTAGTAATCACACAAGTACGAGGTTGGAATCTCAAACGTTAGCCTGAAACGGCTCACGTATGCCCTAGAATTACAACATAATTATTAGGGATAAAAATACGACGACACGGAATGATGAACGTCCTACAAAGAAAAGTTCTAATGATTAAGGAATAGACGAACGTATCCACGGAACAAGGATTCTTTATATGCCTATTAAGATAGATACGTTTCGCGACGAATGACAAAATAATATAATAAATATATTCGAGCGATTTCGTCATTACATAATGGCCTACGAAAATAATATAATATATATATTATTTTTAGAACTATAAAGTATTACAATAATTAATTACGCGATAAATTAATAAATTTATTATTTTATTCGAAGATAACAACGAGTGTAAAATATTATAAATAACTACATTATTTATTATTTTAAAACGTTACATAAAATTTTATAACCGAACGATAATATAATATATTATTTTTAATCGTGATATGGTTATAATATATATTTAAATGCAATTTAATTAAAAATACAAGGTACGAGGCTAAACCCGAGCCGACGGGAGTTTTTCCGGTTTAAAACATTTTAATATATTCATATAATAATATATCATTTGATTTTATAATAAAATAGTGGGTAGAAAATAATTAAAAACCAAAACTGGGGTGAGGAGACTCGAACCAGGGTCTCCTCCCCACCAGCAAACAGCCTTAACCATCTCCGCCCGCTAGGGTATCGCAACCAAACCCGGACTGAAATGTTTTTAATCACAAATTCCCTGTGCTTTTCCCCTTTGCGTGAACCGAGAGTAAACCCAGTCCTGATTTTCTCGATTTCGGTCGCGATTAAGCACAGGGGCAGAGGGGTTTTGCTAGACAATGAATTTCGAAACGTTTGGTGTGTTTAATTGCAAAACCATTATGATTTCAATTATTTATTGCTCAATTTAAATTTCGAAACCCTAGATTAAGAACCCTAGATCGATTTGCTCAATTCTTGTAATATCAGTTGCTGGATTCATGGGGCTATTGATAAGTGGAAGATTGCGATTCTAACTACCTAATTTAATTTGATTAAGACCGCGTCTAGGTTAGGGTTCGATTAAACCCGAATAGATATGAACCCTAGAATCGATTTGAGTTAAATTCGATAGTAAAAGCCCAAATTAACATAGGGCTTCTACTAAACGAGTGATTCCGATTCTAGTCCTATGGTTTAATTGAATTATGATTGAGTCCAGAGTCAAAAGCCTCAAATTGGATTTCGTATGAACCCTAGAATCTGGATTTCGATCAATTTGATGTTATAAGCCCCAATAATCATATGGCTTTCATTCATAGGGTAAAAACAAAGCTAAAGATGCAAATAGTTACCAGCAATGTTAACGGATTGATGGTGATAGACTAAACCGAGTGCCAACGGCTTGCGGGTTAGCTTCCGGCGACTTCTTCTACGATTTCGGCCAAATTGGTGTGCGGGATAGCTTCTGAGTTGCTCAACTGAGATGCGCAGATCTTCAATTGGGAAGATCATGATAGAATTTGAGGTGTACATGACCATGGCCGACGGTTACGACTTTAATTAGTCATTAAATGGTTTAATTCGACAATGATTACGATTAATTTGGTAATTATGGTTGTGAATGCGACGAATGAGAGGAATCAGTTACGATTTCCAACCCAAAACACTCGTGGCTTGCGAATTGGACTCAAGAATAACCAAGTTGACTTTCGAAAGTCAACCAAATTGAGTTTGGGCTAATTACAGATTCGGTCCTTGTGATTTCATTTGTAATGAGTTTCAAAATAGTAGAATTGGTCCTTAGAGTTTGATATTGAGTTAACAGGGTTAGAACTTAACAGAAATTTGACGGCAAGTTTAACTGAGTTAATTTGAAAAGTCAGATTGTCACATCATCCCCTAGTTGAAAGAATTTTCGTCCCGAAATTTAAATAAAATAATAAAATAAAATAAAAAAAATTTCGGATGTCACATCATCCCCTAGTTGAAAGAATTTTCATCCCGAAAATTAAAATAGTACCTTAAGAATTTGGCGTGGAGTGCTTGAACAAATTAGGATATTTGCGCATCATCTGATCCTTGCGCTCCAACGTGAATTCCGGTCCGTGTTTCGAGTTCCAACGGACTCTAACAATAGGGATTTTACTATGCTTAAGCGTTTTGACCTCCCTATTCATAATTTCGACAAGTTCTTCGATGAAACGCAACTGTTCATCAATGTGTAGTTCCTCAAGAGGAACCACGAGTGACTCGTCTGCTAGACATTTCTTCAAATTTGAGACGTGAAAGACGTTGTGTATACCACTAAGTCCTTCAGGTAGGTCCAGTTGATACGCTACTGGCCCGATTCTCTTCACTATCTTGAATGGTCCAACATAACGAGGATTCATCTTGCCCCATTTCCCAAAATTAATGGCACCCTTCCAAGGTGAGACTTTTAACAAGACCATATCCCCTACTTGGAATTCTAACGGTTTACGACGCTTATCGGCATAGATCTTTTGACGATCACGAGCTGCTGCCATACGATTTCTAATTTGAATGATTTTCTCATAAGTTTCAAGTACGAGTTCCGGACCTGTAAGTTGACTATCCCCAACCTTGGCCCAACAAATTGGAGAACGGCATTTCCATCCATATAGTGCTTCAAATAGAGTTGCCTTGATACTAGTGTGATAACTGTTGTTGTAGGAGAACTCCACCAACGGTAGGTGAGACTCCCAAGTGTTACCGATGTCAATCATACAAGCTCGTAGCATGTCCTCCAGAGTTTGAATTGTACGCTCCGTCTGACCATCAGTTTGAGGATGGTATGCTGTGCTCATATCTAGACGCGTGCCTAAAGCTATATGTAACGATTGCCAGAAACGAGAGGTGAATCATGCATCATGATCCGAAATGATAGAGATTGGCACCCCATGCCGAGAGACTACTTCTTTCAAGTAAATGCGAGTAAGCTTATCCATTTTGTCGGTTTCCTTGATTGCTAAGAAGTGAGCGGACTTTATTAAACGATCGACTATTACCCAAATGGTATCACATCCGGTAGGAGTTCGTGGTAATTTTGTGATAAATTCCATGGATATCTGCTCCCATTTCCACATGGGAATCTCTGGTTGTTGGAGAAGACCGGAAGGCTTTTGATATTCAACTTTGACCTTCGTGCAAGTCAGGCACTTGCTCACATAGGTGGCTATATCGGCCTTCATCCTTGGCCACCAATACAACACCTTTAGGTCATGATACATCTTGTCGGAACCTGGATGAATAGAGTAACGAGATTTATGAGCTTCGTCCATGACTAGTTCCCTTATGTTTCCGAATACTGGAACCCATATTCGCTCGGCGAAGTAGCGATTACCGTCAGATTTGACCTCGAGTTGTGCTTCCATACCACGTGTGGCTTCCAGCGGTAGGTTTTCCTCTTTCAAGGCTTAGAGTTGAGCACTACGGATTTTGTCAGGTAAACCGGGGTGAATAGTAAGTTGTAGTGCTCGAACTCCTTTGGGCTTGGTTTCCTTTCGACTTAGGGCATCAGCTATAACGTTAGCCTTACCCGGATCGCACAGTCATAATCATTCAAGAGCTCGACCCAACGACGCTCTCTCATATTTAGCTCTTTTTGCTCGAATATATGCTGAAGACTCTTGTGATCGGTGTAGATAGTGCACTTGGTACCGTACAAGTAGTGTCTTCATATCTTAAGTGCGAAAACTAAAGCTCCCAACTCTAGATCATGAGTGGTTTAGTTTTTCTCGTGAATCTTTAGTTGACGCGAAGCATATGCGATTACCTTTTCTCGTTGCATTAGAACACAGCCCAAACCCTGAATGGATGCATCACAATACACCACAAAATCATCCGTACTCTCCGGAAGAGCTAGGATAGGTGCGCTACAGAGTTTCTTCTTAAGATGTTGGAATGCTGACTCTTGGTTATCGCCCTAGTTATAGGCTTTACCTTTTTGAGTTAAGGCGGTGAGAGGTTGTGCAATTTTAGAAAATCCTTCGATGAATCGCCGATAATAACCAGCCAATCCCAGGAATTGTCGCACCTCAGTCGGAGTCGTCGGTGCTGCACAATTCTTGATGGCTTCAATATTTGATTGATCGACATGTATTCCCTTCTCATTAACCACATGTCCTAAGAATTGAACTTCCCGGATCCAGAATTCACACTTGGAAAACTTAGCATATAGCTGCTCCTTTTTAAGTAATTCCAGGATTAAACGTAGATGTTCCTCATGTTCTTCCTTGTTCTTGGAATAAATGAGAATGTCGTCGATGAAAACGATGACAAATTGATCAATGTATGGTTTACACACACAGTTCATGAGTTCCATGAATACCGCAGGTGCTTTGGTTAATCCGAAAAGCATGACCATAAACTCGTAGTGGTCGTACCTTGTCCTGAAAGCAGTCTTAGAGATATCCTCATCTCGGACACTCAATTGATGGTAACTGGACCTAAGATCTATCTTGGAATAGAAACTTGATCCTTGGAGTTGATCAAATAGATCATCTATACGAGGCAAAGGATAACGATTCTTGATTATGACTTTATTCAGTTCACGGTAGTCGATACACATACGGAAAGTCCCGGCCTTCTTCTTGATAAACAAGACCAGTGCTCCCCATGGCGATGAGCTAGGTCGGATGAAACCTTTATCCAAAAATTCCTGTAACTGAGTAGATAGTTCTTGCAATTCACTAGGTGCTAGTGTATAAGGTGCCCGAGCAATCGGTGCCGCTCCGAGTACTAGATCGATTTAAATTCAACTTTAATCCACAAATTCACGAACGATGGGAATATCATCAATCTTCTTCTCTTCTGATGGCTGCTCAGCAACGAGAGCCAAAATAGCAGTATGCCCTTTTCGAAGGCATTAATGTGCTTTCATAAAGGATATGATGCCCATGACTTCACCAACCTTTTCGTCCTGAACGGAAAGGGTTTCTCCACTCGGGAGAGGAATACGAACAATTTTCTCACGACAGATGATTTCAGCTTGGTTTTTAGATAACCAATCCATGCCGACAATTACATCAAAACTACCAAGTGTGACCGGCATAAGGTCGATATCAAGTTTATGACTTGCTAGCTCAAGCTTACATCCCTTAAGAATGTGAGTTGCTTCAATTATTTAACCATCAGCTATCTCTATTACATACTTAGCTTCTAACAGAGTTGGAGTTCCTTTTATCATTTCACTAAGTTTCTTAGATATAAAACTCCTATCAGCACCAGTGTTAAAAAGGACAGAAGCAAAGTAATTATTTAAGAGAAACTTACCGGTGACCACATTATGATCATAACGAGCTTCTCCAGATCCTAGCACGAAGGCTCATCCCTTCGCACCATTCCCTTCGTTATTGCCGTTGTTGCCACCATTGTTGTTATTCTGATTAGGGTTGTGGTTTCCATTACCTCCCTTCTTTAACTGAGGACAATTCTTCCAAAAATGTCCCTCCTTCCCACAATCGAAACAACCCTTTGTAGACCCAGGCTATTGGAAAGGCTGCTTGGCTTGCAACTAACCCCTACAATCTTTGGCAGCATGACCTATTTTGCCACACCGCTGACAACGGTTGCAAACCCCGAAGTGATGGAAGTTGCACTTGTTACACTAAGGAGATTTTCCCGCATAACCACCCTGATTTTGACTTGAAGTGGTCGTCTGGTTGAAGTTCTTAGAAGGCTCAAACCTACAATGCTGTTGTTGCTGAGGTTGATTAACCTGGGGTCCGTTGGAGTTGGAGTGAGTGTTGGAGTTGTGATCAAACTTGCTCTTATGATTGTCAGTGGATTTAGAGATTGAACCCCTCGGAGGTAGAGTTACTTGAGTTACTACTTAGTCAGTTAACTTGTGGCTATCCTGATCGTCTGCTGGATGGTAGTAGGGTTGGATGAGGTGACCATACTCTGAATCTGAGGCACTAAGCCTCCAATGTACCGTTCTATCCTCTTGTAGTCTGGAGTCACCATGTGTGGGCACATGGTAGCAAGCTCATGGGAACGAGTGGTGTAAAGCTCAATTTCTGAACCTTCCATCTTTAGGTTCCAGAATTCTCCTTCCAACATTTGAATTTCACCCCGAGGACAGTACTCCTCCTTCATCATCGTCCTAAACTCCTCCCACGGGAGTCCATTTGCCATAGCTAAACCCAACATTTGAACCTGAGCGTTCCACCATGTGAGAGCTGGGCCCTCCAAAGTTCCAGAAGCAAACTTGACTTGATTGGCCAATGGGCAGTTGCACATAACAAAAAATGACTCTACTTTCTCGAACCACCAGAGTAGTCCGACAGCTCCTTCAGCTCCACTAAAGGTGTGGGGCTTACAATCCATAAATATTTTGAAGGTGTAGGCTGGTTGCTAATTCTGCTGACCTGGATTTAGAAACATAATATAGGATCGAGATTATAAAGCTTGGGAAAGGCGCTTTGAGAGATGAATTGACTTCACTAGTCAAATAGTTATAGCATTTACCTTCAGCGTTCTGTGCTGCTAGAGCCTCAGCCACACTATCGTTGATTAGTGCCGCCAACTCAGCTGCTGTCATGTTGATGGTACCTCGGCCACCAGCACGACCTCCACGTCCTCTTCCCGACATGATTCTTCACATTTAAAAATACAAAACAATGAGAAATATATCGCATATTAAACATTATTTATGTACAAGTAAGGAAATACAACATCTAACATTTTGAAAATTAAATAAATTGTAAGGCTACAAAATAAATAACTCAAACATTAAACTTCTCATGCTTTTATTGAATGCGAACAACCTTACCCATCTAGGTTTTAAAAGAGAAATAACATAAACGAAGCATGAATGAAAAGGAAAGATAGAATAGAGAGATCATCAAGCATCCTCGTCATCAGAAGAAACGTATGATTGCGCATCGTCGATCTCCACCGGTTCCTCCTCGGGTGGCTCCTCCCCTAAGGGCTCATCCTCGAAGGGTTCCCCCTCGTCGTCCAAAAGTGGAATGTCTTCTGGAAATAGGGTTGCTTGTAGTTGGGCTTCTAAGTGGGTCACTGTCTCCCGAAGTCCTTCAGCAGCATGGTCTGCTACTTGAAGTTGGGCTTCCAGATGAGTCACTCTCTCCAGAATCCCTCCTACATCATGGTCCGAGGTGTCCACCCTCGTCTCCAAATGTGTAACCCGATCCACCAAATGGTTATGGACTTGGTCCGTCACTGCTAGCTCAGCAGTCAAAAGCTCAATTCCTACCTTGTTTTCTTCCACTTGTGGCTCTCGCTCTAGAATGCCCGGTATCTCATCAATGGAATCTTTCATCTCCTTTAACTCCTTAGTTATGATAAACACAAAAGCTGCAAAAGCTTGTTCCATGGTGCATGACAAGCTAGGTAAAGTAGCGGCTGAGGAAGTAGAACTAAAGTAGGGTGATGGAACATTTCCCATTTCGATCCACCTTTGGATCATCTTCGGATATGCACTCCAATTAAGTGTCGTGTTCCTTGCTCGTGCATTACTAGGTTCACCCTGTTCCACCGAGTTGTCACTAGAACTCATCCGGCGCCTTTTGGGTTCCGGGGATGATAAGGTAGGTGCCTTAGGTGACGGTGGTGGGGTCGACGACATGTTCCTGTAATATAACATATAAGTGCAAAAATACAAATGTTTATGACATGTAACTAATGTGTGAGGTTATAGTCTAGTATCCAATCCTAGTTCTCTATAACCAATGTCTCTGATACCAATATGTCACACCCCCAATTTCAACTAACGGAGTTTTACCGTTTTGGGAAATGACAAACCAGGATCTCAGTCATTAGTTACATCGAACGACTCTACATGGGACTCAAATGAAAATATCATATTAATCAGAGTTTAATGCAGAAACGTAAAGAAAAGTAAATGCGCAAAACACACGTGCCCAAAAAGTCCAAAAGTCCAAACCAAACATAATTCAAAACAAAGTCCAAACATTTTAATAAAACATCAATCAATAGGAGAATCCCATGCATGTCCTATATGTGCACCTATGCCTTATCTTAGCGACCTGAGAAAACATGTAAGAAAAGATGTCAACACGAGGTTGGTGAGTTCACAGTTTTCAGTATATAAATAAACGTTTTCCAGATTACTGTTTATTCAATATGTATCCATAGGTAGCTAACCTAAATTCATGTTTAACTTAAGCGATCGCAACCGAAGCTGACTGTTTGTTTATTTGCCTCATGCCAGGTCTATCAACCCCGGCGATGTGAGTAGGCTAACATTTCACCCGTTCGATCTTCAATCGAGTTAGCGAGACTAACGCGGGTAGGATTTGTCAAACCCAGTAGTACTACTAAACATTACCTCGCTAAGATCCATATTAACGATTCGATGTGTGATGAGGACTTTCAGTGATAGTGTGTTACGCTTAGCATCAACAGTGATAACATATGAATTACATTAAAGTAAAATAGTTTGTGTCATGTTTTCTCCCCCAATTTAAAACTCTAAAAGGGGCCGTGAAAACTCACATGAGTTGCGTAGGTTGTATTCACACAAGTACGAGGTTGGAATCTCAAACGTTAGACTAAAAAGGCTCACGGATGCCCTAGAATTACAACATAATTGTTAGGGATAAAAATACGACGGCACGGAATGATGAACGTCTTACAAAGAAACGTTCTAATGATTAAGAAATAGACGAACGTGTCCACGGAACAAGGATTCTTTATATGCCTATTAAGATAGATACGTTTCGCGACGAATGACAAAATAATATAATAAATATATTCGAGCGATTTCGTCATTACATAATGGCCTATGAAAATAATATAATATATATATATATATATAATATTTTTAGATCTATAAAGTATTACCATAATTAATTACGCGTGAAATTAATAAATTTATTATTTTATTTGAAGATAACGAGTGTAAAATATTATAAATAACTACATTATTTATTATTTTAAAACATTACACGAAATTTTATAACCGAACGACATTATAATATATTATTTTTAATTGTGATACGGTTATAATATTTATTTAAATGAAATTTAATTAAAAATACAAGGTACGAGGCTAAACCCGAGCCGACGGGAGTTTTTCCGGTTTAAAACATTTCAATATATTCATATAATAATATATCATTTGATTTTATAGAAAATAGTGGCTAGAAAATAATTAAAAACCAAACCTGGGTTGAGGAGACTCGAACCCGGGTCTCCTCCCCACCAGCAAACAGCCTTAACCATCTCCGCCCGCTAGGGTATCGCAACCAAACCTGGACTGAAATGTTTTTAATCACAAATTCTCTGTGCTTCTCCCCTTTGCGTGAACCGAGAGTAAACCCAGTCCCGATTCTCTCGATTTCGGTCACGATTAAGCACAGGGGCAGAGGGGTTTTGCTAGACACTGAATTTCGAATCGTTTGGTGTGTTTAATTGCAAAACCATTACGATTTCAATCGTTTATTGCTCAATTTAAATTTCGAAACCCTAGATCGATTTGCTCAATTCTTGTAATATCAGTTGCTGGATTCATGGGGCTATTGATAAGTGGAAGATTGCGATTCTAACCACCCAATTTAATTTGTTTAAGACCGCGTCTAGGTTGGGGTTCGATTAAACCCGAATATATATGAACCCTAGAATCGATTTGAGTTAAATTCGATATTGAAAGCCCAAATTAACATAGGGCTTCTACTAAACGAGTGATTCCGAATCTAGCCACATGGTTTAATTGAATTATGATTGAGTCCAGAGTCAAAAGCCCCAAATTGGATTTCGTATGAACCTTAGAATCTGGATTTCTTATGAGCCCCAATAATCATAGGGCTTTCATTCATAGGGTGAAAAACAAAGCTAAAGATGCAATTAGTTACTAGAAACGTTGACGGATTGATGGTGATCGACTAAACCGAGTGCTAGCTTCCGGCGACTTCTTCTACGATTTCGGACAAATTGGTGTGCGGGATAGCTTCTGAGTTGCTCGACTGAGATGTGAGATGTTCAATTGGGAAGATCATGATCGAATTTGAGGTGTACGTGACCATGGCCGACGGTTACGACTTTAATTAGTCAATAAATGGTTTAATTCGAAAATAATTACAATTAATTTGGTAGTTATGGTTGTGAATGCGACGAATGAGAGGAATCAGTTACGATTTCCAACCGAAAACACTCGTGGCTTACGAATTGGACTCAAGAACAACCAGGTTGACTTTTGAAAGTCAACCAAATTGTTTTTGGGCTAATTACAGATTAGGTCCTTGTGATTTCATGTGTAATTGAGTTTCAAAATGGCAGAATTGGTCCTTAGAGTTTGATATTGAGTTAACAGGGTTAGAACTTAACAGAAATTTAACGGGAAGTTTAACTGAGTTAATTTGAAAAGTCGGATTGTCACAAGGTTACTAAGTTTATTATTCATGAAACTCCTATCGGCACCCGTGTCAAATACTACAGATGCAAAATAGTTGTTTAGAAGGAACTTACCAGTAACCACGTTGTGGTCATAATGAGCTTCTCCGGATCCTAGCACAAAGGCTCGCCCCTTTGCACCATTCCCTCCATTATTGCCCTGGTTGTTATTATTGCCTTGGTGGTTGTTGTTGTTGTTGTTTCCACCCTTCATTAATTGTGGACAATCCTTTAGAAAATGTCCCTCTTACCCACATTCAAAACAACCCTTGGAAAAACCCGATTGTTGGAAGGGTTGTTTGGCTTGTAATTCTCCTCTCCAGTCTTTGGCAGCATGGCCCACCTCGCCACACCGCTGGCAATGGTTTTTATCACACGAACCGAGGTGGTGGTAATTACATTTGCTACACATGGGGTGTCTCCCAGTATAACCACTCTGATGCTGACCAGGAGAGGTCGACTGGTTGAAGTTCTTCGTAGGTTCAAACCTACGATGTTGTTGTTGTTGTGGCTGATTCGGCTGGAATACTTGTTGTTATTGCTACTGTCAAACTTCCTCTTGTTGTTGTCAGTAGACTTGGACGCTAACTTCCTGGGAGGTAGTGTCCCTTGGGTAACAGCTTGGTCCGTCAGTTTGTGAGCAAGACGGATGGTTTGTTGGATGGTAGTGGGGTTGGATGAAGTAACCATGCTCTGGATTTGTGGTACTAATCAACTGATGAACATTTCTATCCGCTTGTAGGGTGGTGTAACCATATGAGGGCACATCCCCGCTAGCTCGTGCGAGCGAGTAGTGTACAGTTCTATTTCAAAACCCTCCATCTTCATATTCCAGAATTCTCCCTCGAGTTTCTGAATCTCATCCCTGGGACAGTACTCTTAATTCATCATGTTCTTGAAATCTTCCCATGGTGATGCATTGGCCATGTCCAGACCTAACATCTGGACCTGTGCATTCCACCATGTGAGGGCAGGACCCTCTAAAGTTCCCAATGCAAATTTGACTCGGTCGGCCACAGGGCAGTTACACATGGAGAACACGGATTCAATCTTTACAAACCATCGGAGTAATCCGACAGCTCCCACAGCTCCACTGGATGTGTGGGGCTTGCAGTCCATAAATGTCTTGAAGGTACAGACATGCTAATTGTTCTATGGATTGTTCGCTTGTCCTGGATTAGAAAGAGTAGGTTGGGTTTAGGAAAGAGTGGAATAAATGCGTACAGTTGGTTGTCTAGAGTTAACGGTTAACAGGTTTACCTGCAATGTGTGCTGCTAAGGCTTCAGCAACACTGTCATTAATCAACACGGCGAGTTCGGCTGGTGTCAGGTTGATATTTCCACGACCACCGTTGCGACCGCCATGTCCATGTCCGGCCATGTTTCTTCATATTCACAAACACAAGAAATGAGTAAATACATCGCATATTAACATCATTCAAGTGTAAGCAAACAGAAGGAAATGTGTAAAGACATGCCGGTTTATGATTATAGTATAAGGCTAACTTAAATCATAAGGCCATAGAATAAATAACTCAACTCAAACAGTTCACTAAGATTTTATTGGAATGGGAACATTCTTACCAATTTAGATTTTTATTTAAAACATAAAGAAATGACAAAATAAGATAAGATAAAATAGAATGGAAGGCGGATGAGATGACTGACTCAGCATCATCCTCCTCTACTTCCTTAGGCTCTTCCTCATGCTCAAAGTCGGGTACTTCAGCTGGCTCTAAAGCAGCTGCAAGTTATATCTCTAACTCCACAATTCTTTCCTGAGATTCTACCTCAGCCTCCTCGAGGACATTCACTATAGCCTGTAACGCCCTTACCTCGTCCACTAACGCATTATGCAAGTGGTCAGTGCTTGCCAGTTTTGCTACTAGCAGATCCAGCCTTTGATCACTCCTGCTGCGTCTCTCATATTTTGGATCTCTCAATCCATAGTTGCTACAAATGCTGCAAAGACTTGCTCCAAGTGGCAAGGTAGCAATGGTAAATGTGGTCCCGATGATGATGAAGCTCCAAAGTACGGTGATGGAACTCGTTCCAGTCTAACCCATTTGTTCAGTAAACCAGGGTACCAATCCCAGTCACTCCCATTCTGGATATGCATGGTCTCTCCATACATAATAGAGTCATCAATGGGCTCAAGCCTACGTCTCTTCGGCTCCGGTGATGCAATGGCAGGAATGTCATGTTCCTGAATGGTAGGTGGTGCAGATGGTGGTGTAGACATAATTCCTTAAACATAAGGAGTAAGTATCTATGTCGAGTGTCTATGCCAAGTAACTAATGTGTGTGGCTATAGTCTAGAATGAAGTCCTAGTTCTCTATAACCAATGGCTCTGATACCAATCTGTCACACCCCCAAATTCCACTAACGGATTTTTTACCGTTTTGGAAGGTGACAAACCAGGATCTCAGGCATCAGTTACTTCAAACGACACTATATGGGACTTGAAATGTAATAACATAAAAGATCAAGGTTCAGAGTGTATATGCGGAAGCGTTAAACGAAAGTAAATGCGCAAAACAACGCACCCAAATCCAAATACAAACGAAACATAACGATTGTTCAATAGATAATTATTTCAATTGAAGTCCAAGACACATGCATAACTTAACGTGATCCTAAGTGCCAACCTGAGAAAACATGTAAGAAATCGAGTCAACACTAGGTTGGTGAGTTCACAGGTTTCAATCATTTCAAACAAAGCGTTTGCGGATTATGTACATTCAATATATATATCAATAGGTTGCATGCCTATATTCATGTTTTGCTAAAGCGATCGCAACTGAAACTGACAGTGTATTTGTTTGTTTCCCTCCAGCCAGGTCTATCAACTCTGACTAATGTGTTAAGGTCAATATAACACCCGTTCGACCTCCAATCGAGTTAGCGCGACTAACGCGGGTGGGGTTTGGCAAACCCAGTAGTACTACCAAAATTATCTCGCTCATACCATATTAACGGTCCGATGTGTGTGAGGAATTTTCATGATAGTGTGTTACGCTTAGCCTCAACAGTGATATCATATGAATTACAATAACCCAAAAAGGGTTGTGACATGTTTTCTCCACCAAATAAAAACAGTAAAAGGGGCCGTGAAACTCACCTGCGTTGCGTAGTAGGTAGTATCACACAAGTATGAGATTTAGAATTTCAAGTGTTAGCCTGCACGGCTTACGTATGCCCTATAATTATAAACACATAGGTTAGGGGCATATGGGATTTGTGACGAAGACACGGAAGATTAGAACGTCTTAAAACATTCTAAGGATTAACGAGTAAACGAACGTGTCGACGGGAATAAAGATTCTTAATATAAAAATTACGATCGAAGCGTTACGTGTCGTACGTTAATAACGAATAATAATTAAACAAATACATAATTTCATACGTTCGAGTCATTTACAAAAATTAGTAAAATAATATAATTTAATATATTATATTTAGGTTCGCAGGATTATCTAAATAATCATTTGTGTGAAAAAATAATAAATATATTATTTTTAACAGAGTATAACAAACGCGAGTAAATAATATAAACGATTATATTATTTTTAGTTTAAACGTCACACGAAGTAATTAAACGAGTTGAAATAATTTAAAAATATATATTATTTAATAATCGGAGTTACGGGTTGAAAATAATATAAAAATGTTATTTTAATTTGATAATAACATAAATATATTATTTTTAAAAGTGGGAATAATAATTAAAATAGGTTATAAATTCAAACCCGAGCCTACGGGTTGTTTTCCGGGTTAAAACATTATAATATAATAATATGGGGGGGTTTATATTAAAATAATACTAGAAGAAATGTTTTAAAAATAAAACTGTGTGGAGAGACTCAAACCCGGGTCTCTCCCACACCAGCACACACTCTTAACCAGTCTCACCCGCTAAGGTAATCGCGACTGGTATGCTTTCGAAAAGGTTTTAATGCTTCCAAACCCCAACCCCTTTTCCTTTGATCGCGATCCGAACCCGAATCCCATCCCAAATCCATAGATTCTGATCAAGATCGAACCAGAGAGCATAAGGGTTTTGCTAATCGAGTCATTGCGAATCTGTGGCCTAGTTTAATTACAAATCTAACAAGTTTAGGATTGATTAATAGCAAAAATACGGGCCAAAACCCTAGATCAAGAACACAAATCAAATCGACCAAGATAGATGTTAAAACTAAACGAAAACATGGGGCTTTTACTCAACAGGATGTTGCGAATACAATGGCATGATTTAATTTGATTGAAATAACGTTTAAGATTGAAACCCCCCAAATATAATTACGAACAAACCCTAGGTTATGGATTGAGTAAAATTCGATATTATCAGGTTAAATTGATATAGGGATTTCATAAAGCAGATGATTATGAATCGAGTGATATAATTTAATTGAATTTTTTATTGAGTATAGGATTGAATTCGCTTAAACCGTAATTGTATGAACCCTAGATTCGGGTTCGTGTTCGATTCGATATTGCAAGCCCTAATAACCATGGGGCTTTCAATCCAGACACTAAAACGAAGTTAAGGATGTGTTCGATTACCGAAATGAGTGCCGAATTGAAGGTAATCGAGTGAACGCAGGTCCGACTATGAATGGCTTGGTCTCCGGCGACTCCTGCTGCTACTCCGATCGATTTGAGGCGTGGGATTACTTCTAACAGGAGCGACTAAGGTGTGTGTATGCTCGATTTGTGAAAGTAACACAAGAACTCATCCAATTTGATTTATAAATGGCGAATGTGGACGGTTACGGGTTCATTACCCATAATTGGGTTTAATTCGACAATGATGATGATAATTAGAGACTTGATGAAGAACGTTAATAATGTTAATGTCTTAATCGGTTACAAATTTGGACGATTTTCAGTTATGGGATTCGAATTTGGATCCAATGATCACACGGTTTGACTTTTGAAAGTCAACAGGAATACAACACTTTCTATTTTGACTTTGAAAGTCAAAATTTCTGTTTTGGGACTTAGCAGAACTAGTCCCTGCAGTTTGAGATTAAGAAATGATAGAATTAGTCCCTCGGATTAGAGATTAGATTAACTGGGTTAGGATTTAACGAAATGGTTAACTGGATTGCTAACGGGGTTAACCCTAAAAGTCCGGATTGTCACACAATGGGAAGCCCCAAAGACTCTAACAGAAATCAGAAGCTTTCTTGGACTAGCCGATTACTACATAAGATTCATTCAAGACTTCTCTAAGATTGCTACACCTTTGACTGCTTTGACTCAGAGAACAGCAAAGTTTGAATGGAGTACGAAACAAGAAGAGGCGTTCAATATTCTCAAAGATAAACTTAGCCATGCAACGATCTTAGCACTACCCGAGGAAATGATGATTTTGTCATCTATTGTGACGCTTCACGAACTGGTCTGGGTTGTGTGTTGATGCAGCGAGACAAGGTTATTGCCTACGCATCACGCCAACTTAAAGTTCATGAAAAGAACTATACCACACATGATCTTGAACTTGGTGCCATAGTGTTTGCTCTAAATATTTTGAGGCACTATCTGTATGGTACCAAATGTGTGATATATTCAGACCACAAAAGCTTCCAACATATTTTTAATCAGAAGAATTTAAATATGAGGCAAAGGAGGTGGATGGAACTCATCAACGACTACGATTGTGAAATTAAATACCATCCCGGGAAAGTTAATGTAGTAGCAGATGCTTTAAGTCGGAAGGAACGAAGCCAACCGATTAAAGTAAAATCACTACGATTAGATTTAAAGTTAGATTTGCTGGAGAAAATTAAGGAAATCCAACCAAAGGCATTAAAAGGAGAGAATAGCAAGAAACAACGTATGGTTGGGAAACAGAAGTTACTATCCAAAGGAGATGATGGAATCGTGAGATTCAATCAAAGAATTTGGATTCCAAAGCTTGGAGATATTCAAGAAAAGGTGTTAGATGAAGCACATAAGTCAAGATATTCTATGCATCATGGTGCAAATAAGATGTATAAAGACCTGAAAACACATTACTGGTGGCCTAACATGAAGAGATCGATAGCACAGTATATAGATAAATGTTTAACTTGTCTTCAAGTTAAGATTGAGCACCAAAAACCAGAAGGTCAATTATAGAAAATAGAATTACCTGTCTGGAAATGGGATCGTATTACAATGGACTTCATTACCAAACTACCCAGAATTCAGAAAGGACATAATGCCATACGGGTCGTGGTCGATAGACTGACCAATTCAGCCCATTTTATACCAATCAATGAGACACACTCTACGGGTAAGTTAGCCAGAATCTATATCAATGAAATTGTGAGCCACCATGGCATACCACTGTCTATTATTTCTGATAGAGACAGTTGGTTCGCATCTAGATTCTAGACGAGTTTTCAGAAAGAATTGGGAACTCGACTTACCATGAGTACTGCATATCATCCTCAAACTGACGGACAAAGTGAACGTATAATTCAAACTCTGGAAGATATGCTAAGAGCCTGTGTTATAGATTTCAGAGGAAATTGGGATAATCACCTACCGTTAATTGAATTCTCCTACAACAACAGTTATCATTTAAGCAGCAAGGCTGCACCATTTGAAGCACTATATGGAAGGAAGTGCAGAACTCCTATATGTTGGACTGAAATAGGAGACAGTCAATTATCTGGACCAGAAGTTATACAGGAAACAACAGATAAGATAGTCCAGATTAAACAACGATTAAAAGTTGTTCAGGACCGTCAGAAAAGTTATGAAGACAAAAGACAACGATCGTTAGAATTCCAAGTCGGGGATTATGTGTTGTTAAAAGTTTCACCTTGGAAAGGTGTTGTAAGGTTCAGGAAACGAGAAAAGCTAGGACCAAGATATATCGGACCTTACAAAATAATTAAAAGAATTAGAGCAGTAGCTTACAAGTTAGAGCTACCTGAAGCTTTACAAGGGATTCATAATACGTTTCACATATCCAGTTTACACAAGTGTTTAGTTGATCCAGCTCAGGCTATTGCACTAGATGATGTGCACGTGGACGACAAGCTTCACTTTACTGAACAACCGATCAAGATTTTAGACACCCAAGAACGAAAGTTAAGAAAGAAAGTTATACCAATGGTGTTGGTTCAATGGCAAGGTCGGATCGGAGCTGACAAGACTTGGGAATTAGAGGAACATATGAGAGTCAAATATCCTCATTTATTCATATCTTAATTTCGAGGACGAAATTTCCTAAAGGAGGGGAGATTTGTAACACCCCGAAAATTTCCTAGAAAATAAAGGACTAAACTTGCTAATTCTCAAAGTTAAGGGGTGGATAGGTAAAAAGATAAAGTTCAAGGACTTAAATTGAAAATTCTGAAGTCAAAAGGGTAGCGGACCGCTATTAGCGGTCCGCTACGGGTTGGCTAAGGAAACCATCGGGAGATGACACGTGTCCTGTGACTCATCAATTGGAAATTGACGCGTGGAAGGGGTGGCGGATCGCTAGCCAGACCAAGACTGTCCGCTACGTGCGTACTACGCCAAATAGGCCGCCTCAGGGGTGGCGGACCGCTACCACCTAGCGTAGCAGTCCGTTACGGGTGGAACTTTTGACCTATAAATAGATCAACGATCTTGAGCCATTACACACACTCCACACTTTCATTTTCACAAACAAACACTCTGGTGTTTTGATCCCGAGCCCCGGTTCGCGTGCGAGAATCCGGTTTCTAACCATTCGACCTCAAATTGCCGTAGATAAGTGTTGAGGTAAGGTTCCGACTTCCTATTAAGCTTTGGTTATACACCATTAGGTTAGGTTTGTATAGATGAGTAATGTACATACTTATCTAAGAGCTCTGCCCGAGGTGTTTGCAACATTACTGATTAATAAGCCAAAATACTGTCGAGGTGAGTTCTTAAACTGTGATGCATGAACCCTTTCATGACCTTGTCTGGCATGATTGATTTATGAAACATTTTGAGTATCTTGAAACAATTGTACCAATTGTTTATATATAATGTATTCTAAGCGCTTATTGTATTTCACTTGCCTGTGGAACGACATGTTAGACAGGACCTGTGGAACGGTCTTTGATTATATATATACTAAATGTTTATTCATAGTTATCTATGAAATTGGGTGTTGAAGCCCATTGGGTGTTGAAGCCCATGAATGTGTTCAAGATACTTTGGCAGGTCATTTTAATAAACTATTTTGGTTTATGGATTCACCAGCTTTATGTTGACCCATGTTTTATCAAATGTTTTTAACGCATCACAGGTAGTCATTAGACAGGGCATTCTAGGACTAGAATGAAAAGATGAATGATCCAGATGATGGGCATGCCTGGAACTATAAGTCCCGAATGACTCGTTCCTTGTTAGGAACGGATGATGTAACTTTTGTTTAACATAATGTAAACGATGTTTTAATGTTAATAGAAGTTGATGGTTTTAGTTTCCGCTGTGTGTTTTTTGATATCAACATCACAGTAACTAGAAGGCGACATTCTCACTAGTTTGTAGCTATCTGACAAACGGAATGTTCTGTCTAAGAAAGGACGGTGTATAAATATCTCCTAGACCCGTCGTTCTTTCCTGGGAACATCTCTATTGGAGGAACTACTCTGGTTAGATAACTAACCTGTGTTACGTGTGTGACAACTGCATTCCCAACTCTTGCTATCTCGGCACTTGTAGAAGTTGCCTTCCATGATAGTCTTCATTACTAACCCTTACACGAAGGTTCCATTTTCATCGCCCTTGACAATACCTTGTCGCCCTAATCGTTCTTGACAACATCGTACGTACCATCCATGGTACTATGTAACATAACACTACCAATTGTTCGCTCACTTGTCACATTTCACTTCAGCTCACAGGCGCAATTGCCTTTGTCTCTCAAAAGCTCATTTACCATCAGCATGTCCAACATTTGCTTCGCTTGAACACTCCACAGGAGCTCGTTTTAAACTAGTCATATGCTTACCACTGTAGGCATCTCCTTCCCATTCACTTATGTGCAATCCTGTACTTACCCCTCCTGAGTTTCACATTCCTCTATGTTGCTCTACCATTACCACGCGATCACTGATCGCGTCTCATTTATCATGTACAAACATGAAGTTCATCTGCTCACAAGCCTCAGCTATTCGTCGTCTCGTACAGGGAAAACATCCCTATTCCTCTGGTGTCTCACAATGACTGAATCCTTCATCTGGAGAATGTTCCATGAAGGCCCTTTCCTCACCTTGTTTACTTCGTGCTGAAATCGTTATCATCTCGATCACATTATAACTATCTCTGATCAAATGTCCACGTAAAAGCTTTCATCATCAACTCTCACACCAGCACCCATTGGTTTCGTGCTCCGACTTCCCGAGATATAAGCATAGGCATCTCATAAGAGCACCTCACCGATCGTCTAGAAAGACGTCAAAACTCCTCGATGTATCAATGTCAAGGAAATTTCCTAGATAGAAACACCATACTTGATCATCTTCACCACCCGTCCTATGCACGATTAAGTGTGTATTACCAGGATACATGACGTCAGGTCATAATAGTAAGCCTATCATGTTTAAGGTGTATATATAGTACTATAGTGTCCCAACTCTCTAACTCGCACAAAGTGCACACACCACTAACTAGTCCTGAGCAAAACTACATGTGTACGGTATGACCTCGTCATTTATAGACACACCACTCCAGAACCACACTTTCTATTTATCACAATGGTAGCCCCTGCCACACGTCATCATATACTCACATAGATCTTACCAGGTCATACCCCATACGGGTCATACCAATGTTTCAAGATGACACACTACTCAGTGTAGACACAAGACATCACCCTAAACATTCATACACACAAGATATAAAATATCATAATTCCCCACAGGATCTGGTCCTGAACATTTATCCATAGACATAAGGTATGTATCTACAATTTCCTACAGGACCTCGTCCTAAACATTTATACATACTAAAGATGTATATTTCTGACCCCCCATAGGACCTCGTCCTGAACATTTACACAAGGTGTAATACACCCCTTACACTTCAAACATCACCTAGACATTAACACATAGGTGAGACTGTCCTAGGACCGTAGACACACACAATTCAAAATTATATACAAGATAGAACGTTGGGGTGATTACTATTGATATGCCCTAAATTATACATGTTTTGCATGCATAATAATCCCCATATTATGGTACTAATTGATTAAAAGCCTTGTAATTGATACCTAAAACGTTAATACTTCACAATTGCAGGTTATTCGGTATCCCATGATAAACAGAGCAAAAACCAACTTAAAACATGAAAAAATTAAGCTTTTGGAAGACAAACCTGAGCATTAACCGAAAAGAAGTCAAACCAGGTCAAGGAAAGTCAACACAACAGCTAAAAGACAAAACTAAGGAGAAAACGAGGGTTGCACATCCGTGCAACCCATTGCACGGTCGTGCATTGCCTAACTTTCTCCCCAAGGCTCTAGTACACTGTAACTTGTACCCTGTTTGATTCCCGAGGTGTTTGCACGGCCGTGCAACCCATTACACGGCCGTGCATTGTCCATTTTGAGACCTATAAATAGATGGCTTGAGTTATTCATTCAAGACACGAATCCACACCTTACACACCCATCCATACCTCAAGAACACACCAGAGAGAGCTTATTTCGTAGAGAGTAGTGAGTAGAGGGGCTCTTCCTCCTTATCCCGCAATAGGGGAGCCTACGAAACTCAGCGTTATGCTACTTAGTATGGCCATTCGTGGCTAAACTCTTTGTATTGCTAGGGTGAAGATGAAGTTTGGTGCATGTTAATGTTTAACGTATTATTTCAAGTGATGTGTTTATGTCATTAACTATTCGTCCTTAAAAACACCATTTCGGTGGGCTTTTATTATTTTCTAAATCCATCTTTATATTTGTGAGTGTTCTTGATTTTAAAGCTTCTTGATTTCTAAATCCATATTATTTTCTAAATCCATCTTCCAAGATCATAAAACTTTTTTAATCAAACTTCTTTTGAAACTTGTACGTCTTTATACAAGCAGAGATTGATAAGCCAAGGTTTGGTCAACACTAGTAAGGTTGTATGTCTTTATACGAACTTATTATGCGACCAAGAACTGGTGAACCCATGTTGGGAACGGTACGTCTTTATACTTGGTCCCAATGTTACACCGCCTCCCGGTGAGCAAAATATAATCACCTATTTAACTCTAATACAAAGCATTTTACGTTCGATGTCTTAAACCAACCCGGAGATGACCATTCGAAGGGTTGAGGGTAATTGTTGTCCTTAACGGGAGGCACTACCACTTGTTAAAGCTTTTAAATTTTCAAATCAAATGTCGTGAGGACGAGGCTCTAGCGGTGACCCAGGTCACACGTTTGTAGTAGTCATGTCAATGGATTAGTCAACTTAACATTATCATGTACCAAGCGGATTCAAAGCCTAAAGCAATACTCTTCGTGACCTGATCATTTCGAAGATATTTACTTTCCTGTTATTTACTATTCTGTTCGTTACATTTCTATTACACACTTCACGCACATTTTTACTTTTATGCTATTTACTTTACCGTCATTTACTTTTCTGTCATTTACTTTTCTGCTTCACAAGCACACAAAACCCACTCACTAATTAAACTCGCTAAACGATAAAAAAAGTTGAGTTATGGAACTCGACCGTGTCCATTGGTTCGATACTTGGTTCTTACCTAAACTTTATTACGCTGCGATAGGTACTTGCCTATGTGTGTGTTTTAAGTTTGAGTATTTATCATTTTATAAATTTAAAACCTGATCTTGTGAAACTATTTCTAAACCAAATATATATATATATATATATATATATATATATATTTATATATAAATATATTTATATATATATATATATATATATATATTTATATATATATATATATATATATATATATATATATTTACTATATCTACACACACCATCAACTATGGGCATCAAATTCAGAATATGAGAGTAATCATAGACTGCCAAATCACGGTGATCAAATGCAATTTGGTGATCCACATTACTACTCGGATTCTAAACCTTCCCCACCATATTCACACTAACTTTCAACCTTCCATACACACCGGATGCACATGCATCCCACACCACTCACATATCACCACACAACAATCTAGCAATTATCATATTTATCACAAGTTTACTCCACACATGGTTACACACAAAATCACTAAACCATGCCGGCACACCAAACTATCTCACATAGTTACAATTAATGCTACTCCACGTTACCCAACTCACAAAAATAATCTCACCTAATCATACCGCATAACTCCACACAGTTCTACATAATACCACTCCACAATACGTAACTCCACAATACGTATTACACAATATGATTCCACCCGGAACCGTAAATCATTTATTCACACCAATTACTTCACCTAGTGTAACACTACACAAATGACAAATAATAATTACTGCTTAACTCAAAAGATTTACCTCTTGGCTCGCGGTTACTCGTGGTGGCATTCGTTTCACCCTCGTCCCATTTTCAGTTTAAGTTAAGGCATTTTATTTGTTTAAAAAAAACACCAGTTTTCTTATAAACCACGGCTCTGATACCAACTTGTAAGGCCCCAAAACGAGCACCCAACAGTTGGTTCTCATTAATGGGTATTCTCTCATAAGAGTACACATTTTATTAATTAAACATACAGCGAAAGTCTTTGTAAAATAGCTTTACTCTTTAAAGTCATTATCGTTATTAAATTTACCTCGCGAATGCCCCAACCGACGGCGGAATCATCGGGGCGGGACATGTAGACTGTTCATGAGCTCAAGGTTGACTAAATTGTAATATGTTAAATCCATTTCTATTCAAACAAACATGAATCAAATTCAAAGTACACAATGAAATACAATTTGTTTTTGAATTAAGATTAACTAGGTCCAAAGCCTATGTGTAGCATGTCTTGATCAAACTCATATGAAAGCACCTGAAACATGAATAAAATAAGGTCAACTAAAAAGTTGATGAGTATAACACAGGTTTGTATATAGGTAGCATATAATTTGTAAACCAAATCCTTTACATAACATGATAAATAAGGCATTTATGGGGAGCAGCTATTGTGTAACCAAGTACAATCAAACCTTTGTAACTAGCATGCAAAAATTGTGTTGTCGGTTTCAATCACCGCGCACCTGGGTGGGTTTGTCAGACTCAATAGATCTATCATTGAAAACCGTCGGCTTGAAAAGTTAATGATTGCACATAATCGCATACAAAAGGTTAGCACACCTAGCCCTCGGGCATAAAGCTCAAATTGCACACATGAATGTAAATAGGATTTGTACTTGTGTTGTTTGTGTAAATGTAAACATGTAAGTTGAATAGTATTCATGTTTCACCCCAAAAATGTAAAAGAGAAAAAGGGGCTATGTATACTCACTTGATTCGAAGGCGTAGCTAACACGAGATACTAGCTAGTAATGTGATCCTTGTAATGCACAACGTTAACCTAGTGTGGAATATATATTGAATTAATAGTGTACAATAGTCTATGTCTAAGTCTAGGGTGGAATTGGATGAGTGTATGAAGTTTGAGATTTGTACTTGGAAGGTGTTGTGTGAAATGAACGATTTGAAAATAAACCTTTTCAAAACATTTTGATTAAGGTTAGGGTTCGAATAACTAAATATACAAATTAAATATTTATTTTTTATTTAGTTATGAGAAATAATGTAAGTATTTAAATGTAATTAAGTATAAATAAATAATTGATTTTGTTTAAACATGAATTAAATAAATAATCATCATCTTATTTATTTATAAAAATTTATAACTTAACCATTTAAAATACCATTTAAGTGAAAGATTTTACAATAAATATAAATTTAATTTTTATAAACTTTAAATAAATAATATTTATTCCAAGAATAAACATTTAATCTTTTTTTTAATAAAGAAAACACATTTTTATAAAGTCTGAAATATTACTGATTGAAAAATATAAAATTTATAATTCTGCCAAAAATCTGACTCACACACGACCGTGCCTCGGAAGGACACAATCGTGCTCAAGCCACGGGCGCGACCGCGCTAGTCGGGGCGCGACCGGGTTGATCAACAGAGGGCATAAACTAGACAAATCAATAGGCACGACCGTGTCTTGGTCTGGCACGGTCGTGTCCAAGATTCTTAGACACAACAGAGATTAGCCCAAAGGGCATGATTAGGTTTGGACAAGAGGACACGACCGCGCTGCTACTCGGCACGACCGCGTTTCGTGAGGCACGGCCGCGCTAGATGATTAGCGCGACCGTGTCTCTTCCAAATCAGACACGAATTGAACAAATCTTGTATTTATAACGTTGGAATTATTAGGGCTTTTGATTACTGAGTTGTTACGAGTCTATTCATATAAATTAATTGTATGGAAAACGTGGTTAAGACTGGTTTCGATTAAATCGTTTTTATTAAAATAATAATTCTGATTCGGGATGATTTACATATTGAAAGTCCAAATTGATAAGGGGCTTTTGATAAAGAGACTGAATCGACTGAGGAAAAGGTTATAGTTACCCTGAAGTGTATCGAATTGATGGAGAACGGTAGAACGGAATTCCGACGACGGCAAGATTAACCTCCGGTGACTTCTGCTGCGATTCCGACTGCTTCGACGGCTTCGGTCGTTCCAGAGAGGGTTGAATATCGTATGGTGATGGATTGCTCGAGAGTATTCGGATCGATTTTGAGGATTCGAGGCTTGGGAGGAACTTGACGGTTTCCTGAGAGTAAAACGTAATTGGATTGATAAAGCTCGCAATGGACTGAGATATTTTCTTTGTCAGAGAAAATAAAACGTAATTGGTTTCGAATTTCAAACGATCGGGTGTTTTGAACTGCATTTACGTTTCGACAGTTACGCAAGCGCAACCGTGCCAAGATGGGCGCGACCGTGCTTAGGCATCGGGCGCGATCGTTCCAGGACCAGTCGCGCGATCGTGCCGAGGCACTTGGCGTGACCGTGCCAAGACGAAGCACGACCGTGCTAATTAGGGTTTCTTGATATTTTGTTCAACTTAAATTTTTGATTTTCCGGTTCTATAAGTTTGAACTAAATAGTTACTTGTATAGAGATTAATTGCATATAACTGAGTAAAACTTGCGGATTTGTATTGAGTCATTGCATTTCATTTATGGCGAAAGATATAATAAGACAATGCACGAGAATTTGGTTTAAAATGCGTTACATTGAATTGAAAGACGAATACTAAAAATCAGAAATGTTACAAATCCGAGTAGTACCGCTCCCAAGCCAAGACACCTCGACCACAAGCTCTACTACAACATAGTCTAACGCACACACAAAGTCAGCTACGCTGAGTGAGTTCTAATGGTTAAATTTAAACAAAACCCAACTCGTCTCATTTAATATTTATCTTTACTCAAGACCCTCCGGTCTTTACTAAAATACGTTTATAGATTATCATCATATATATAACCCCTGTTATCTTATGATATCCCAAAGGACTCATCCCTCCATTTTGACTCTGCAAGTCTCTCCGACATGGATTGAACTTACTACACTAGTAACTCAAAATGTACTACACATGTTAACCATGCACTGGTTATCTCACCAACCTCTAGACACCGACTTACCAGTCCTAATCAAGACTCTCACAAGCCACTGACACAACAATTGTAACACAATGTCCTCATCCCTACACAATGGTCAATCTGACTCTACACACCAAATTAATAGCATCTACTCACCACATCAATATCACCTCATACACAATAATTAAAGCTCAACACTTGTATGCAATTTAACACATATATATGCACACAAACACATACCTCATCACTGTACCCTCGTAAAGGCATTTGATACACCCCGAGCTTATCAATAACCTGCTCTGAATTTGCCACCTTTGGTGACCTCTCGAAGGACTTAGTCCTCCACAATCCCGCATGTCGTGTTATAAAAACAACGATGCAAACATAATACCCGCCGTGTCACATGGACAACGACAATGACAATGACACAATAACAATTCCTGCCGTGTCACAGGGATAACGTCACAATACACACAATACATGTATAAAACACATAACATAATACTCTACTTACATGACTCATTAACTACACCTGCACCACAACGTACTTACTCCGGGCATAACATCCTACTTACGCCCATAAGATGTTTAGCTTATATCCCGACTAACTCATAACATGACACACGTCATTCACTGCTTCACCCCCGACTCATAAAGTCTCAAAGACACCCCATAGACCCACCGAATTATCAGTAAACATTATAGTTCACGACCACTTCGAGTTATAAACCAAAACTCTTAATATGTTTAATAAAACCAACTTGTCTCATAGGTGTGTACGATAGCCCCAAAAATATTAAAAATATTTAAAAGAGGGGATTTGAAACTCACTGTTTACTAAGATCCGAGTCCTACTCTGCAACCACTCCTCGCCCAAATCCAGAGCCTGTCACATGCATGATTCCTTATCAGAATACGATTAACATGTTTACAAACATATAAACCCTACCACCATCTCCTCCTCTCGTTGCTTCGATCATCGAGCCCTTGCTCCACAATACCCGGATCGGATCATCCTCGACCTGTTTAGAAATTAAATGACCTAGCAGGGTTCCCATGCACACATGTGAACCATGCCATGCAAAACCCTCATTCACACGAACATGCTAATCCGAGCAGGTTTCCCCCTACGCATGCATGCCATGCAAAACGTACAACTTTAACAGGTGTCATTCCGGTATCCACATCGTGTACTACCCACTCACTACCATTCCCAGCGTCTTCATCATCATCTCTGTCCTCGTTGTTGGGTCCAAGTTCAAATCGTGTCTAGACCCGTGCTCGGCCTAGCCCATTCACCACCGTGAACCACCCATTCTGGTCGTCGGCTTGTTACCACTCGAGCGATCATGCACATCGGGTGTGGTCCGTCCCGTCTTACTCCGTTCACCACCATGGTGTGTCACCATAGCCGCCACCTTGCTCGCTGAGCACCACGCGTGGGCCGTTGCCACCCTACGCACATCACCCATGCTGCCATGGCAAGCACCGACTCCCGCCGGCCCTTCCTGCTCATGCCCTAACAGCCATGATTTTCCTTACCTGCCTTCTCGCCATCCCTTCTTCCCCCGTCTCCCCGTCGCCAACTCCGACCATAACCCCAAACCCTAAATGGGTCTTTCAAGCAAATCATGAAAGGAACTAAAAAAGATTATGAATAAGGTTTACCTTCGATGGGTATGGAGTTCCGGCTTGAAACCACCTTAAGACCGCCTCTTCCGCCTCCTCCCAATTTCTCTCGCTCCCCCTCTATTTTCTTGCTGTCGTCACACCCTCCCTAGGCCGAATGGCCTAGGGTTTTCCTTCTAGTTGCTATTTAAACCTCCAAGGTTTACGCACGGGTCCCTCTCCATCCGTCTCATGCATTTTAAATCCCGAACTATCATTAAACGGCTTACCGGTCCTTTTATTCTTGTTGAATCCTGATTCGCGTGGAACTCCATGCTAACCGGGACATTTAATTCCTTAGATTGGGTTATTAGCTGAAAACCTCACCCATCCTATCATTTACTCGGGATTTCGGTCACCCGTCCGCTTGAATAATCAATATGCGAATTTTCTAGATGTTACATTAGGATACTTTCTATAGGCTTCTTATGTGCCTTAAATGTGTTGCATACGTACGTGCTTACATTTATGGGCAAATTATTTATATCGTCTAAATATTCTATCTCACAGATGTCTCTTTCGACTTCCATCATCTCAATCTCGTCTGATAGTGAGCCAGAGTTCACACAAGTTTCGCCGATGTCTCTAGTTTTGGTATTTGATTTCAGATTTGACCCGAACATGCCAGACTATGCTAACCACCCGTATTTTGGGAATGGTTGGATGGAAGAATCTAAAGATGAAGAGGTACCGTCTGGTGAAGAAGAATCTGAGGATGAAGTACCGACTAGTGAGGAAGAATCTGAAGATGAAGAAGTGTCTAGTGAGGAAGAGCCACATGAGACGGGTCCTTTGGTTGAGGAACCTATGGAGGAAACTCTAGCTGCTGAGTTAGGCAATATTGAGATTCCAACTAGTGTTGAGTCTACTCCAGTGATTCCCGTGACTATTAGCCCTGTCCATGAGAATGATGATGTTATGACTGCCATTGAGCCTTTTAGGCCAACAACGGGAGAGTTACGTTTTCCTTCTCATCAGTCTTATCGTGAACATCCTGAAGGTCCACTCCTGAAGTTTACTGCTAGGAAGGCAGTGTCGCCGTCTAAGAAAATAAAGCTAGCGATAGAGACGGTGATGATTCAGCAACCGTTGGTTATATTGTTGAGCTTCCTCCTCAGAGGACGAGACCTTTTGTCACTAGAAAATGGGATTGGTTGTCCGAGAAAGTACGTGAATGGAAGAATGAAGAGAGCGTACCGATTATTCGCCAGATTGGTGAGTCCTCCTCTTCTCAAAGGGTGCTACCGCTCATAGGTCAGCACATCGAGCACACAGTGCCCTTAATACCTACTCGATGTGCTCGTGGGGAGCTGAGGATGGATTCCATGGAAGCCAGTATGGATAGAGTTGTTCATAGGTTTAAGCGTTTGAGTGGTTATGTGAACCTTATGAAGGAAGATCAGGTTCAGGACAAAGAAGATATGATTGAATTGAGGAGAAGGGTGGAAGAAAACGAGAAGAAGGCCGAAGAAGTAATAAAGATGGCCGAGGATGCCACTGCGAGAGACGCAGAAGCGAAAGTCAGAGAGGTTGAGGCTTTACAGCGCGTGGATGAACTTGAGGAGCGCCTCGAGGCCTTTCTAGCCTTTGCAGTTATGTGTGCTCTGCTCGCTGCCACTATTGCTCGCATCGGTGTTTTCTCGCCACACCCGCTAGTCCTTATCTTTGGAGATTTTTTTTAGAGTTCATGTCTTTTCCTTTTTTTATATGTTGGAGAAACTTGTCAGGGTTTGGTTGTATGCCCCACCCATTTTTGTAATCATTTGGTTTAATGATGTATTCAAGTTTGAACTCTAATTTTTAATAATGATGACATGAAGTGGTTGATTTTGGTTTATTGTGGTGTTTGTTAAATTCTTTTCTTACATACATGAACGACATTGATATTGCGTGATATATGTATTGTCTCACTCGTTGTATTGCTTGTATTAGAAAAGGAACATGCCACCGAAGAGAGAAAACAGAAATGCTAACCCACTCCCCACTACGGCCGAGGAATTGGCTTAGTTGATTTCGCAACATGTCAACACTGCCCTCGCGAATCAGGTGGCCAACCGGAACATGAATCAGGGGAACCATATTGAAGGGTGCTCTTACAAGAATTTCTAGGCATGTCATCCCCGACTCTTTTCTGGAACGGAAGGAACAATCGGCATTGTCCGCTGGATTGAGAAAATGGAGCCTGTGATGGTCATAAGTAACTGTACTGCAGCTCAGCGCGTGAAGTATGCAAAAAGTTCATTTCAAGATGAAGCTTTAACCTGGTGGAATACTCAGATTCAGGGTCTCGGTGAGGCTAATGCCTACGGTCTCACTTGGGATCAGTTGAGGGAAATGCTGCTATGTGAGTATTGTCCACGTAATGAAATTTAGAAAATAGAAGCAGAATTCTGGAATTTGGCCATGGTAGATGCTGAACTAAGGGAATACACGACCAAGTTTCATCAATTGGCACAACTTGTACCCCGTCTCGTAACACCGGAGCATAAAAGAATTGAGTGTTACATCTGGGGTTTAGCACCTCAGATTCGTAGTATGGTGACGTCAGCAAACCCTACGACTATTCAGAGGGCTGTGCAATTAGCACACTCTCTGACTGATGATGCTGTTCGTATGGGGACTTTGAGGAAAAGTGGTTCAGGGAAGAAGCCGATGGAAGTTGTTGATGGAATGACTGAGAAAGGAAAAGTGTCAACTGAAGGAAAGCGTAAGTGGTCTGAGGGATCGGGGAGTCGTGCTGGTAACTCTCAGAACAAAAGGAGGAATTAGGGAAGGATGTATGCAGCCAACACCACTGAAACAAGAAGGAATCAGAGACCTAACCCAAAGTGCAACAAATGTTGTTATTTTCACACTGGTCAGTGCAACGTTTGTGACCGTTCCGGAAAATTTGGACATCAAGCCCAGACCTATCGTGTGAAATTGGGTGTGAAGAAAGAAGAATCGAACCATGGATTGGTTATCAAAGAATCTTGCAGAGATTGTGTGTGATAAGAAGATAGTTCGTCTTCTACCCCCGACTGGTGAACCGTAGGAAATTCAAGGTGACGAGTGTGCCCCTTTGAGAATTGTTAATATGATGAAAGCTCAGAAGTATTTGCGAAAAAGGATACCCAGCATACTTAGCCCACGTGATTGACTCTAGGGCTGAGGAAAAGAAGCTTGAAGAGATCCCTGTAGTTCGTGTTTATCTGGAGGTATTTCTTGAAGAGCTACCTGGATTGCCGCCGCAAAGACAAGTCGAGTTCAGGATTGACCTAGTGTCCGGAGCAGCGCCGATTGCTCGATCTCCTTATCGTTTGGCACCATCTGAAATGCAAGAGCTTTCCAAGAAATTGCAAGAATTGTTGGATAAAGGTTTTATAAGACCGAGTTTCTCGCCATGAGGAGCACCGGATTTATTCGTGAAAAAGAAAGATGGTTCTATGAGGATGTGTATCGACTATAGAGAATTGAACAAGCTTACCATCAAGAATCGGTATCCATTGCCGAGAATTGATGACTTGTTCGATCAGCGGCAAGGATCGAGTTATTATTCGAAGATCGATTTACGTTCAGGCTACCATCAATTGAGGATTGTTGAAGAAGATATTCCGAAGACTGCGTTCTGAACCCGGTATGGTCATTATGTGTTTTTGTTCATGCCTTTTAGTTTGACAAACGCTTCCGCAGTATTCATGGATCTCATGAATAGAGTGTGCAGACCATACTTGGACAAGTTCGTGATAGTGTTTATCGACGATATACTCATCTATTCGCGGACCAAGGAAGAGCACGAGCATCATCTAAAGATGATTTTGGAGATGTTGAGGAATGAGAAGCTATAAGCTAAACTTTCCAAATGCGAGTTCTGGATCCGAGAAGTTCATTTTGGTGGACACGTTATCAATGAGAAGGGTATACACGTGGATCCAGCAAAGATTGAAGCGATTAAAAATTGAGAAGCGCTGAAGAGTCTGACCGAGGTACAACAATTTCTAGGTTCGGCGGGTTATTATCAAAGGTTTATTGAGAATTTTTCCAAGATAGCGCAACCCCTGACACGGTTAACCCAGAAGGACAAAGAGTATATATTGGGACAAAAGCAAGAGGCAGCGTTTCAATTGTTGAAAAAGAAGTTGTGTAGTGCCCCTATCTTGTCTTCTTCCTGAGGGGATATATGGATTCGTGGTGTACTGTGACGCCTCTAACGAAGGTCTTGGTTGTGTCCTAATGCAGAATGGAAAAGTCATAACTTATACGTCTCGTCAACTCAAGGTACATGGGCAGAATTATGAGACGCACGATTTGGAACTGAGTGCGGTGGTTTTTGCACTCAAAATTTGGAGGCATTACCTTTGCGGTACCAAGTGCATAATTTTTACAAATCATAAGAGTCTCCAGCACATTTTTGACCAGAAGGAGCTGAATATGAGGCAGCGACGTTGGATGGAATTGCTCAGTGATTATGACTGTGATATTCGTTATCACCCAGGCAAGGCTAATGTCATGGCCGATGCCTTGATGTAACATCCCAAAATAATAGAAAGAAATAAAAAGAGAACAAGGCGGGCTTGGCCAAGAGTCGTCCCATGGGCGGAGATAAGAAGGGAAAACCCTTACTAATCTGCAGCCATCAACCATTTCCCCCTCACTTCCTTCATGCGTAAGTTTCTAGAGTGAGAGAGAGAGACCGACTCAAGACGGAGAAAGCGGGGAAAAAGGCACTCAAAGGCTCAAGAATCGTTTGTCTACATCACAGCAACACATAGCAATAGGAACCGGACTCCAAGAGGTAAGCATCACCTCTAGATCTGAGTTTTTACACACTTTGGGGTTTCGGGTTTAAGTCGCATAAAGACTAGGTTTTTACGTATAAAACTTGAAACAAATCACATATTTGTGCTCATGAATGAAAATGGAACGTCTTGGACGTAAAAAGTTCATGGCTTGATCAACTAGAAATAATTGGCCAGATCTAGGGTTTCTGGTCGGGGAAGAAGACTGATTCGTTGAAACTACTAGTTTCGATGTTGGTGAATCCATCGAAACTACTTAGTTTCGATATATGCAGACTCATCGAAACTACCTAGTTTCGATATAAACTCATGATCCGAAACTACTAAGATTATACATAAGTTACTTACCGAAACTACCATAGTTTTGATATAAACCCATGACCCGAAACTACCACAGTTTCGATATGAACCCATGACCCGAAACTACCATAGTTTCGACATGAACCCATGACCTGAAACTTACATAGTTTCGATGTGATTCATCCATCAAAAGTACTAGGTTCAAACATAGTAATGCCTAGTGTCATATAGGAGCACTACCTTATGTGTATGACTTCATTATATAGATTGAGAGATACCTTAGTGACGCTCAGTAACCAGCTAAGTGTATTCTAGAAACCACTCATCAAGTGAGTTCTATGTGCCCCCTATGTGTTACTAGCAAATGATTTTAAACGTTTTGGGGCTGGAGTGTATACATGATAAGAATGAATGTTATGTTATGTTATGTTATGTGCTATATGACAATAAATGTTGAATATAAGTATGACATGTATGTTTCTAAATAAAGAAATGAAAGTATGACATAGCATGTAAGAACGAAATCTTGCTTTATATCTATGTATATATTGCTTGCCAAGTATGAAAAGAATAACATAGCACGTAAGAATGAAATCTTGCTTTATATCTATGTGTATATTGCTTGCCAAGTATGAAAAGAATACCATAGCACGTAAGAATGAAATCTTGCTTTATATCTATGTATATATTGCTTGCCAAGTATGAAAAGAATAACATAACGTGTAAGAATGAAATCTTGCTTTATATCCATGTATATATTGCTTGCGAAGTATAAGTAAACGTTATGGACGCTTCGATGATAACGGCTACCTCGGTAGACGGACGACCTTGTGACTATCATGTAACCGAGACATTTACGTTCCTTTATAATCTAGGACGTATTAAAGGCAATCAATGGACGGTCGAAGCAAATGCCTTATCAATGATAAGTAGAACGGTTGCATGAATAATAGTCGCATGGTAAACGGATGCCTTAGGGCAGACGGGCGAATATGACGGACTACGACGGTAGGACGGTAAAGACGGACGGCCAAAGGATTGCCGGACGGTTTAAGATATGAAAGACGGTTTCTTGTGTCGGACGGTTAAGTATATGTGCTACGACGGTAGTTCGAGGACGTTTGTCTTTTTGATTTACGTAAGCAAAGTAACAGGTTGATCACCCATATGTGTATGACCAACGATTGTGCACTAATAACTAAGCATGTATGTATTTATATACGTACTCATTACGAATGTTATAAGAAATATGTAACGTAAAGGAAAAAAAATATACATATATATACATATTATATGATAAGTTTATATCTGATTGCTTTAAACTAGAACTCAGCAGCGTTAGCTGACTTTTAGTATGCACTTCAGGTAGAAAGAAGAAGAGCGTGCTAAGGCGTGACGGCTACCCGACACAACTGACATCCCAATCACTTGAGTTTATGTTAAGAAAATGTTTATGTTTAAATGTTAAGATTTCCGCTGCTACGTTATGTATTTGACTTATTGTACGCTTCCGCTATGTTGAATGATTTTACTTAAAAAGTTCAGTATGAATGACTATGTTTATAAGTAAATCCAACAAGTGAGGTCTCCCAGGAAAGGGGCCTTACAAGTTGGTATCAGAGCAATAGTTTGAGAGATTCAGACATTCTCTAAATGTCTGGACTCAAGCTGATAATGGGACCAACGCACGGATGTCAGTCTGGGTAGCCAACGCCAACACAGCAAGTAAGTAATAAAGTTAATGCATGTAGTTAGGGATAGATGCCTTAACTTAGAATGCTTAGATGTCGATGTCACTACTGATGTGAAGAGTTTTGAACCCGAAAAGCAAAGCAAATTATTAATCACAAACCGGTCACTATAACTAAGAATTTACCTTCCTCGTACTATTATAAATTATGATCTAAAGGAATGACATTGATGTATACCCTTTTACTTATCAGGAAATCTAGAAAACTATTGCTCGTAGAGTAGGAACTGGACGCCGAGGCGGTCGCACTGGCCGAGTCGGTAGACCACCATTGAACCGAAGACGTAATGATGAGTAAAGTGTGCATGTGGAATGGGAGGAAGGCGTGCACGAAGAACGTACTGAGAGTGTGCACGAAACTAATGTGACACCACCGGGTGAAGGTAATGAAGGATCTCTATGAATGGAACCTGAAGTTAGGGATGTTATTGCCCGTGAGGTTGTACTAACTCTGAAGGACGTACTGCCTGATCTGTTATCTGAGGCACTAAAGAATAACAATGAAGAGGAAGAAAAGAACCATGAGGAAAAAGTTTATGATAGTGATGGGGATGAGGTCACTGTGGGACTAAACACCCGAGGGTGTACCTACAAGGGGTTTAAGGATGGTGACCCACCCAAGTTTGATGGGAACAAGGATTCGGTGGCTACATTTGAATGGATTGAGAGGATGAACGGAGTAATCAACATAAGCGAGTGTCGATCTGACCAGGCTGTAAAGTATGTGGCTCACTCTTTCACCAACAAGGGACTTAGTTGGTGGAGGAACATTCAAAGGACTAAGTCGCCAAACGCTCTTAAAAGGATGACTTGGGAAGATCTGAAAAAGCTGATAATCCAAAAGTTCTGTCCCCAGAACGAGATAGATCAGGTAGAGAATGAGTTTCTGAACTTCAAGGCTGGTAACAAAACTCATCGCCAGTACACTTCCAGATTCAATAAGTTGGCTCAACTGGTACCCCACCTGGTAGAGACTGAAGAGCGATTGATCAAGTAATATGTTAAGGGCTTGCCTCAAAGAGTCCGTGTACATGTTAAAGCCAACCTACTCTCAACCTTCGAGTCGGTAGTGAATCTGAGTGGTATCGTCTATGAAGATTATGCTAATGAGGACCCGGTGCCGGAGGCAACAAAGCGGAAATGGGAAAATCCGTCTAAGGGAAATGGAAGGGGAACATTTGCAACTGAAGCTAAGAAGCCAAGGACAGATGAGTACGAAACATGCACGAAGTGCGGAAGGCAACACCGCGGTGAGTGCAAAGCTGGCTACACTATGTGCTATAAGTGCGGGAAAGCAGGCCACTACTCCAAGGACTGTCTGAGAGATGTCAAGTGCCAAGGATATGGGCTGTTTGGATACCTGACTAAGGATTGTAGGAAGATCGGACAATCTGGTTCGGGAAAAGAGAAGGAAAGGGAACAGCCAAAGGCTAGGACTCGGGCTTATGCCCTAACTGAGGAGGAGGCAGGTGGAAACCCTAATATCGTGTCAGGTACGTTCCTAGTTAATGATGCAAATGCTGCTATCTTATTTGATGCTGGTGCTAGCAAAAGCTTTATATCCAACAACTTCTCTCGCAAACTAGACTGCTCAATTGATACCATAGTAAAGGCTTTTAGCGTAGAAACCAACGTGGGTAGAAACTCAGCAGTATTTCAAGTAACTGAGGATTGCATGATAGAAATAGAGGGCCATAAGTTTCCTTCTAGACTATTCCTTCTGACCTTAGGAGGATTTGATATAGTATTGGGCATGGATTGGTTAGCTGCCAACGAAGCCCAAATCATATGTAAACGAAATATGATACATCTCAAACCTACTGACGGCAGTCCAATTACGGTATACGGGGATTGGAATTGCACAATGCCGAACGTCATCTCGATGATCAAGGCCGAAAGTTACATGAGGCGCGGTTGCGAAGCTTATCTGGCGTATGTTATTGATGATAGAATGAAACCTAGAGAACTCAAAGATGTGCCCGTGGTGTGCAACTTTCCAGAAGTGTTCCCAGAGGACCTACCTGGCCTACCACCCGATCGGGAGATAGAATTTCAGATTGACTTACTGCCAGGAGCTAAGCCCGTTGCCAAAGCACCCTACCAATTGGCTTCGTCAGTTATGAAAGAATTAATGTCTCAACTTGAAGAACTGACTGGGAAAGGATTTATAAGGCCGAGCATCTCACCATGGGGAACTCCGGTATTATTTGTAAAGAAGAAGGACGGCAGTATGCGCATGTGCATCGACTACCGTGAATTGAACAAACGAACAATAAAGAACAAGTACCCACTGCCTAGAATAGACGATCTTCTTGATCAACTGCAAGGCGCGAGTTGGTTCTCAAAGATCGATCTTAGGTCGGGTTATCATCAATTGAATGTAAGGGGTGAGGATGTACCAAAAACCGCGTTTCGCACGCGTTATGGGCATTATGAATTCCTCGTGATGTCCTTTGGACTAACCAACGCACCTGCAACATTTATGGATTTAATGAATAGGGTATTCCGACCAATGTTGGATCGATCAGTAATAGTCTTCATAAATGACATTCTCATCTATTCAAAGAACAAAGGTGATCACCACTATCACCTAAGGGAAGTTCTAGAGATTCTGAAGCAGAAAGTTATACGCAAAATTCTCCAAGTGCGCGTTCTGGCTTAGGGAAGTCCAATTCCTAGGCCATGTCATAAACCCAAATGGCATTATGGTAGATCGTGCAAAGATTGTAACAGTTAAGGAATGGAACATCCCGAATACACGAGCGAAAGTACGAAGTTTTTTGGGATTGGCAGGCTACTATCGAAGATTCATTCAGGATTTCTCGAGGATAGCCTCACCCCTGACAAGACTAACGCATAAGGAAGTAAAGTATGAATGGGGTCCAACCCAAAACAATGCTTTTGGAGAACTAAAGACACGATTAACCCAGGCTCCAGTCTTGACCTTACCTGAGGGGAACGAAGACTTGGTAGTCTACTCTGACGCTTCGGGTCAAGGATTGGGTTGTGTACTATTGCAACGAGGAAAGGTAATTGCTTATGCCTCGCGACAGTTAAAAATTCACGAAGTTAACTATCCGACTCACGACCTAGAGTTGGCGGCGGTAGTTTTCGCATTAAAGATATGTAGGCACTATTTGTGCGGGGTTAAATGCACCATTTACTCCGATCACAAGAGCCTAAAGTACTTTTTCGAGAAAAAGGAATTAAACATGAGACAAACAAGGTGGTTAGAGCTACTGAAAGACTACGAATACGAAATATTGTACCTTCCAGGCAAGGCAAATGTAGTGGCTGACGCCTTAAGCAGGAAAGAAGAAGTAACACCTATTCAAATCAAAGCATGTCACTCAACCGATGGTCATTGATTTCGGTGGTAGCTGGGACAGCCATTTGCCCTTGGCAAAATTTTCATATAATAACAGCTATCACTCAACCATTGGCATGACGCCATTTGATATGTTGTATGTTAGAATATGTAGAACCCCGGTTTGTTGGGGAGAAATCGAACAAAAAGACTTTGCCAGTCTCGAAGTGGTAAAAGCTACTTCAGAGAAGTTTGATCAGATAAAAGCTCGAATGAAAGCCGCTAAAGACAGACAAAAATCATACGCAGATAAGAGAAGAAGAGAATTAGAGTTTCAAGTAGGGGACATGGTACTTTTAAAAGTGTCACCATGGAAAGAGTCGGTCAGGTTGCTTACAAAATTTTAGCAAGAGTCGGTCAGGTTGCTTACAGACTTGACCTACCTGATGAGCTCAGTGGAATTCACCCTACATTCCACGTATCGCACTTACGCAAGTGCCTTGCTGACAATATGGCTCACATACCCTATGGCGAAATCGAAGTGGATAACATCTTGAACTATATAGAAGAACCAATAGCTATTCTTGACCGAGCCAAAAAACGACTACGCAATAAGTCGATCCCTTTAGTCAAAGTACAATGGAAACATAGAAAGGGTTCAGAAGCTATGTGGGAGAAAGAGAACGAAATGAAGGAACTATATCCACAGTTGTTTAACTAGTAAAGAGTTTCGAGGACGAAACCCCTTTAAGGGGGTAGACTTGTAACATCCCAAAATAATAGAAAGAAATAAAAGGAGAACAAGGCGGGCTTGGCCAAGAGTCAGCCCATGGGCCGAGATTAGAAGGGAAAACCCTTACTAATCTGCAGCCATCAACCTTTTCCCCCTCACTTCCCTCATACACGAGTTTCTAGAGTGAGAGAGAGAGAAACCGACTCTACAAGGAGAAAGCGGGGAAAAAGGAGCTCAAAGGCTCGAGAATCGTTTGTCTAAATCACAGCAACATATAGCAACAGGAACCAGACTCCAAGAGGTAAGCATCACCTCTAGATCTGAGTTTTTACACATTTTGGGGTTTCGGGTTTAAGTCGCATAAAGACTTGGTTTTTACATAAAAAACTTGAAACAAATCACATATTTGTGCTCATGAATGAAAAAGGAACGTTTTAGATGTACAAAGTTCAAGGCTTGATCAACTAGAAATAATTGGCCAGGTCTAGGGTTTCTGGTCGGGGAAGAAGACTGGTTCATCGAAACTACTAGTTTCGATGTAGGTGAATCCATCGAAACTACCTAGTTTCGATATAAACCCATGATCCGAAGCTACTAAGATTATACATACGTTACTTACCGAAACTACCTTAGTTTCGATATAAATCCATGACCCGAAACTACAATAGTTTCGATATGAACCCATGACCCGAAACTACCATAGTTTCGATATGAACCCATGACCCAAAAATTACATAGTTTCGATGTGATTCATCCATCGAAACTACTAGGTTCAAACATAGTAATGTCTAGTGTCATCTAGGAGCACTACCTTATGTGTATGACTTCATTATACTGATTGAGAGATACCTTAGTGACCCTCAGTAACCAGCTAAGTGTATTGTAGAAACCAATCATCAGGTGAGTTCTATGTGCCCCTATGTGTTACGTGCAAATGATTTTAAATGTTTTGGGGCTGGAGTGTATACATGATATGAATGAATGTTATGTTATATGACAATACATACTGAATATAAGTATGACAAGTATGTTTCTAAATAAAGAAATGAAAGTATGACATAGCACGTAAGAATGAAATCTTGCTTTATATCTATGTATATATTGCTTGCCAAGTATGAAAAGAATAACATAGCACGTAAGAATGAAATCTTGCTTTATATCTATGTGTATATTGCTTGCCAAGTATGAAAAGAATAACATAGCTTGTAAGAATGAAATCTTGCTTTATATCTATGTATATATTGCTTGCCAAGTATGAAAAGAATAACATAACGTGTAAGAATGAAATCTTGCTTTATATCCATATATATATTGCTTGCCAAGTATAAGTAAATGTTATGGACGCTTTGATGATAACGGCTAACTCGGTATACGAACGACCATGTGACTATCATGTAACCGGGAGATGTACGTTCCTTCATAAGCTAGGACGTATTAAAGGCAATAAATGGACGGTCGAAGCAAATGCCTTATCAATGATAAGTAGAACGGTTACATGAATAATTGTCGCATGGGAAACGGATGCCTTAGGGCAGACAGGTGAATATGACGGACTACGACGGTAGGACGGTAAAGACGGACGGCCAGAGGTTTGCCGGACGGTTTAAGATATGACGGACGGTTTCTAGTGTCGGACGGTAAGTAAATGGGCTACGACGGTAGTTCGGGGACGTTTGTCTTTGTGACTTACGTAAGCAAAGTAACGGGTTGATCACCCATATGTGTATGACCAACGATTGTGCACTAAGAACTAATCATGTATGTATTTATATATGTACTCATTACGAATGTTATAAGAAATAAGTAAAGTAAAGGAAAAAAAATTTACATATTATATGATAAGTTTATATCTGATTGCTTTAAACTATAACTCACCAGCGTTAGCTGACTTTTAGTATGCACTTCAGGTAGAAAGAATAAGGAGCGTGCTAAGGCGTGACGGCTACATGGCACAACTGACATCCCAATCACTTGAGTTTATGTTAAGACAGTATTTATGTTTAAATGTTAAGACTTCCGCTGCTACGTTATGTATTTGACTTATTGTACGCTTCCGCTATGTTGAATGATTTTACTTAAAAAGTTCAGTATGAATGACTATGTTTATGAGTAAATCCAACAAGTGAGGTCTCGCGGGAAAGGGGCCTTACACTTGAGTAGGATGGAGCGAGTCAAGTCTTTACACGTGCGTGCGTTAGGATTGATCATTCACACGAACCTCATGGCTCAGATTCTTGATGCACAACAAAAAGCTCTGAAGGAAGAGAATCTAAAGGATGAGAATCTTCGTGGTATGGTTAGAGAGCTTATACCTAAGTCTGACGATGACTTGTACTTCATGGATAGAATATGGGTGCCTCTGGCTGGAAATCTGCGTGAGATGGTTTTGGATGAGGCCCATAAATCAAGATATTCGATTCACCTAGGATCGAAAAAAATGTATAAGGACATCAAAGAGCACCATTGGTGGCCGAACATGAAGGGTGATATTGCTTCATACGTTGGTAAATGTTTCAGGATTCGTAGGATAAAATTTCAGGACAAAATTTCTTTAAGGAGGGGAGGTTGTGACATCCGACAATTTTCAGGTTATTTACCATACGACCTTAGAACGTGTTACTATTTTATTTATTTCGTCATTAAACTAAATTTCAGTTAATTAAGTCATTATAAAGTCTAACAAAACCCTTCATATGCATAGAATGTCATTTCGTGAAATTCTAGAATTCACGGTACCGCGTATCGGTAAAATTTCCGTATTTAGCGTTGGTGAAGACCCGGTTAATTTAAAATATCTGTTTTCACCAAAATTATTTAGTCAGACTTATATTAGTGGATTATATGTGAAAATTATGTGCTACTTGTTAAATATCACGTTCGGTGATTTTCGTTGCGGATCGCGAGAGTGAAAGCAGCTCAGGTCAGGGTTTAGTCTTTTGACGTACCGGAAGCGTGAAAATACATTGTTTGGCATAAATTGTTATTTTTACTAATTATGATTGTAAATAATTAGTGGATATTTTATATATTTTTATTTTGTAAAAAACCATTTTCAAAGTGGTAAAATTTTATAAAAGTGTTGTAGTTTTTATAAAATGTCACCTACATGTGTGTAGAAGTTTATAAAAAAAAAGATGACATCTTTTCTTTCCCCCAAAAATCAGCAAAATGTGGATCCCACCCCACCTTAATCATCACTAAAACACCATGATGATTTTCTACTTACACACTTTGCCACTTCCTTCACTCAAGACCCCAAATGATGGTGCATGGCCTTGGGACTACTCCATATCTCTCCTTTATCCCTCCTTAAAACCGTAACCCACCACCTCCATCCTTATTTCACCATCAAAAATACCTAAAGTCTTCCAAAGCTCTCTCTCTCTCTCTAAGTGTTCTTGCAAGTTCTTTGGTGTTCTTGAAGTTTTTAAGCTTTTTATTTGAAGAATCAAGTGTTGTGAAGCAAGTACTCAAGAAAACCATCCATCATCTTCTAATTTCTCTAAGTATCTCCCTTGATTTAGTCAAGAGGTATAAATCTCCATCTCTTTCTTATTTTTCTTAAAGAAAGCTTTGATTTTTGCAAGTATTGTTCACCTTTAATAAAAGAATTTTTATGAACTATTGAAATCAACAAATAATGAGTTTTTATTGATGATTTTCGTGGATTTATTTGTATGTATGTGTGTCGTGTATATGCATGTATGTTTATATGTTCATATCTTGCAAAAAGTGGTGAATTAGGGTTTGATCTTTAAATGCAATCAAATTTTTTTTATGGTTTGTTTCAAACAGTAAATAATCATATATTATAGCATAAAAACATGTTAGTTTATGTATGGATCATTGAATTGATGATTTGGGTGTTTATTGCTAAAGATTGTTGTCCAAAAGCATGATTTAAACTACGGTTTTGGCATGGATTATTTAGATTGTGTGAAATCTGAAAATATGTTGATAAAAATGATGTTTTATGATAATAATATCCAGCTCTAAAAGTATAAATGATGTTGTGATGATTGGCTAAGTATTAGATATGCTTATGTTGCTAAAAATGTAGGTTTTCGTATGAAAGTAGATAGATTTTGTAAACCTGGAATCATGGCTGTATTATGATGATATTTTATGAATAAAGAAATTTTTTTTAGTAATATGTATGATTCTTGGTGTTTGGATGCGTTTCGTTAGGTTTTACGCTAAACTAGTCGATTAAAACGGTAGTTTTTGACATGAAAAATGTATGTTTTGTAAATCTGATTTTGAGCAGTAAGTTTGAGTATATTTTATGATTAAAATATAGCTCTTAAGGTATATAATGAGTTCATGTTATGAAATATGTGTTTATACTTGTCGTTTGACGTTTCGGTTGTCACATGTGTGCTAGAAATTGCTATGTTTAGATACTTTATGTCAAAATAATGAAAGGTTGTTTTGTTTTATGAAATATATTTTATTAAGTATATTTTGAAGATATATGATGTTATATGAACTCATATGTTAGAAATTTGGAGGTTTGTTTCTTAAAAGTTAATCGTTTTGATTGAAAAGTGCTTATGTGCAAATATTATGACTTAAGTGTTTTTACATGTGATTTAGGACTTATAAGCATATGTACGAGTATATATATGTGTTACTAGTTTAATACTTTCATTTTGATTGTTGATAAGCATTAACACCAAATTGTCTACGTATGGGTAATCCATCGTTTTTTGTTAAAAACATAACCGTGTGTCGTGGTTACCAACATGTCGTTTAAGCAAATATTTTCTTAAAAATATTATAAGTCTAAGTAGGTCGGGTGAACAACTTTCTTGTAAGACTTGAGGTTCAATTAGTAATATATCCCTCGTGTTTAGGGCACCGTTAACATTCATGGGCGTATTTTTGCTAGCACTTGTTTTTCCGTCGTTTATTACTTCAAGGTGAGTTTTCACGGCCCGTTTTAAACTATTTAATGTTTTATAAACTATGGGGGGAAGAACATGCTTTCATTCGTTTATCATAATACTTAACTTACTTTATGTGTTCGTTTGATGGTCTCGAGAGGGCTTTCGTTATGTGTTCATGTATGTCGTTCATGAATAACCCCGCCGTTATAATCAATAGCCTCGTGTAGGCCTTAAGGTGTGTTGATAGATCTATTTGGGACTGACTGCCCACTCTCGTGATCAGTAGCTCTGATCGGTCATTCGCATGAGAGAATATATTTTGAAAGGATTCGTGGGGACATGTTGTATTCGTGTCTCGGTTTGATTATAAGCTCTAGGTACTGTCATCTTGTTGTATTCCTTGCAAGCTTATGACATATCACATATTTGTCCAAGTTACTTGATAGTTTGTTAAATTTGTTTATGTTTTCGTTTAAACCCGTGAAACACGCTCAACTTTATGTTGATGTTTTTAAGCATGTTTTTCAGGTACTTAGATGTTCTCGTGCGGTAATGAAAACGGGCTTTTGGGCAAACACTTGCATCGGAATTCAGTTGGGACTTTTAAACTTTGTTTTGGATCCTCATGTGTTGGATCATGAAAAACTCTTGTTTTAAATTTCAATGCTTTTAAATTTGAATAATTGTAAGACTTATCTTTTACCTCATTGAATTTTTCTGATGTTTTAAATAAATGTGTTTGCTTATCATCATTGGGCTCCAACTTATGTAACCACCATGCTTACGTCTCGTTTCCGCCGCGATCATCATTTTCGGGATGTGACATAATCTGCCGAACCAAACTGGTTCAGAAAACTAGTAGGGCTTGTTAGAATTTATTGGGTTATGATCAAGTTTTTGGTCATCCAAATTATATTTATAAAATAGAGTTTTGATTTGGGTTTTTGGTTATCGATTCAGATCTGAACCACAAAATAGAGTTTTTACACAGATTTGAATTTACACATATTGGAAAAACCCAGATTTGATTTTACATATGTGTAAATTTAGTTTACACATGTGCAAATTAAGTTTACCCATGTGTAAACTGAAATTTACAAATGTGTAAAGAGTTTTCATTCATGTTCTATTTATCGGTTAAATGAATTTGTGTTTTGTGGCTTGTGATTATATCATATTTGTCTTGTATGCAGGGGAAAGCTTTGGCATTGGCAGAATACACATGTATATGGGTTTTACACATGTGTATTTGATTATTACACATGTGTATTTAAGTTTCTTTTACAAAGTGTAATTATATAGATTTTTTCCCTAATTTAAAAAGATGTATGGGTATTTGGATGTATATTTGACTTTTACACATGTGTAAAAGAGCATGTTCTTCAATTGTTGCATGGGATATGGAAAGAGTTAAAATTATGATTTAATTAAAAAATAAGAAAAAAATCCAGGTTTAATTAAAAAAGAAAAAAAAAGTGCAATTACCTTTTTACCCTTCTTATAAACCTAGACCACTTTTTTTTCAATTTAATATTAAAAATCTAGATTTAATATCATCCACAAATTAAAATATACAAATTGAATATGTGTTCTAGAATGATTTTAAGAGTTTTCAAAACCCCCATCCAAAAACCTAAAACCCCACCCCACCCCCACCCAAAAACCTAAACCCACTACCCACCCCCCAAAAACCTAAACCCCCCACCCACCCCCACCCCCCTAAAAACCTAACCTAAAAGCTAAAGTAAACCCAAAAACCACCCCCCAAAAGCTAACTATGCTACACATATGTAGCAAAACGCTGAATTTTTCTTCTATTTTTTTGAAAGAGGACTACGTGGGGAACAAGGTCTCCGAAGCGGTTTTTAGTTTTCGATTTATATTTTGAGTTATGATTTTTTATTATTATTTTTTACCTTTAATAAATAGTTTTTTGGTTTCTCATGAACAATGAGTTTTCTTATGATGCTTCCCCTATATATATATATATATATATATATATATATATATATATATATATATATATGGTTAGGTTCAAATGAGAACTCTAAATACTTGTGAGAACTCGTCAAAAAACAAATTAAAACCATTTTTTTTGTTTTCAATACCTTTATTATTAAAATACAACATAAAACATGATTTATCTCTCCAATTAATACATCTCTTCTCTTTAAATTATTTTAAAAAAAAATTATACACATGTGTAAATGGTAAACACTTACACATGTGTAAGTGGTAAACTTACACATGTGTATATATTTTTTAATATATGAATACATGTAAATTTAAATATATAAATTCATTTTTTATGTTGTATTCTAGTAATAAAAACAAAAAAAATGTTTTGATTGGTTTTTTGACGAGTTATTGCAAGTTCTCAAAATATTTAGGAGTTCTCAAATGATCAATTCCCTATATATATATATATATAAATATATATATATATATAGGGAGAGGTTCAAATAAGAAGTGCAATTTGGCTAAGAAGCAATCTCATCCATTCAATTGGATGATCAATTGTAGTGTAGGAAAAATAATGGGTGGAAGGATATTTAAGTAATAACCACTTTTGTTGACTTTTTTCAACTTCCCCCATTTTGTTTAAACGTTCATAACTTTTTTTTTAAAATACACCATAAAATCGAGCGTTTTTTATCTTTAATTTGAGTATAGTATTGCTATATTTTTTTGTAAAAGCAATATCGACATTTAATAAAATTGTGCTCATTTACGTAAATTTGCTGGTTTCTAGTAAAACAGCACAATTTAGCACATTAAAATTTTGCTGGTTTCTTTAATTTATGCTGCTTTTAGTCAATTATTATGTGCCTAATTTGGTAGCATTCTTTAAAAATAAAAATTTAAATCATCCATACACCAACAAAAGGGTTTAGTGGTAGGCAACAAAAAACTTATGCATCAAAATGTTGTTTTGTGCTGGTTTATTTCGTCCTGATTTGATATACTAGTTTTGTTGTGCTTGTTTTGTTTGTGCTTGGTTAAAAAAAAAAGTCAACAATTGTGGGTTTTCCAAGAATGCCCCTTCACCCCTTATTTTTCATACACTTAAATCTCTATCATTGATCATCCAATTGAATGGATGAGATTGCTTCTTAGGCTTCTTAGCCAAATTGCACTTCTTAGGGTAACCATCCCCTATATATATATATATATATATATATATATATATATATATATATATATATATATATATATATATATATATATATAGGGGAGGGATCAAGAGAAAACCACAAAGTTAGGCGAAAACCGAGAAAACCACTAAAACAATGTGTAATACTATGAGTTACGTATACGTAACCGCAATTTTTTTGTTTTCTGTTTACGTATACGTAACACTATGGGTTACGTATACGTAAGCCAATATTTAAATGATTTTTTGGTAAAAACTTGTAATATTACATTGATACTCTTATAAAAAAATAAAAATAAAAAATAAATATTATTATATTATTGGTTAAAATTGGTTTTTTTAGTGGTTTTCTCGGTTTTCGCCTAACTATTGGTTTTCTCTGGAACCCACCCCTATATATATATATATATATATGAAAAGTTTCAGGTAAAAATGATTCTAATTCTAAGAAGGGTGAGAAGGATTTAGGGTTATTAGATCAAATTGTAGAAAAAGATTTAATGGTTGAGATTAAATTGTATGAGAAAAAGTTGTTGTAAGGGTATTTTAGTCTTGGCCACTTTTGTTGACTTTTTATCAAGTTCACCCCTTTTTTAAACGTTCATAACTTTTACATACGACATTATTTTTTTTTTAAAATTACACCATAAAAACGAGCTTTTTTTATCTTTAAAATAAGTATAGTTTCGTTATATACAAAAACGAAAAAAAAAATTACGTTTTTCAGCTCATTGTGTAATTTGTCAGTTCATTGTGTAATATCAGTTCATTGTGTAATATCAGATCTGGTTATTATGTAATATCATGTCTGGTCATTGTGTAATGTCAGGTTTGGTCATTGTGTCAAATGTTTTTCATCATTGTATTATATTTATTCATCATTTTGTCAAATATTTTTTCATCATTGTGTTATATGTATTCATCATTATGTTTTATGTTTTCCAGCTCATTGTGTAAGTTGCTCATTATTGTGTAATTCGCTCAAATATGTCAGGTCATTGTGTAATGTAAGGTCTGGTCATTATGTAATTTGCTCATTGTGTAATTTGCTCATTATGTAATATGCTCATTTTGTCAAATATTTCTCATCATTGTATTATATGTATTCATCATTATGTTTTACGTTTTCCAGCTCATTGTGTAATTTGCTCATTATTGTGTAATTCGCTCAAATATGTCTGGTCATTCTGTAATGTCAGGTCTGCTTATTGTGTAATTTGCTAATTGTGTAATATACTCATTTTGTCAAATATTTTTTATCATTGTGTTATATATATCTATCATTGTGTTTTACGTTTTTCAACTTATTGTGTAATTTGCTCATTTTATCAAATATTTTTTATTATTATGTTATATGTATTCATCATTGTGTTTTACGTTTTCCAGCTCATTGTGTAATTTGACAGGTCATTGTGTAATATCAGTTCATTGTGTAATATGAGGTCATTGTGTAATATTAGGTCTGGTCATTGTGTAATATCAGGTCTGGTCATTGTGTAATATCAGGTCTTGTAATTGTGTCAAATGTTTTTCATCATTGTGTTATATGTATTCATCATTTTGTCAAGTAATTTTCATCATTGTGTTATATGTATTTATCATTGTGTTTTACGTTTTCCAGCTCATTGTGTAATTTGCTCATTTTTGTGTAATTCACTCAAATATGTCATGTCATTGTGTAATGTAAGGTCTGGTCATTGTGTAATTTGCTCATTATGTAATATGCTCACTTTGTCAAATATTTTTCATCGTTGTGTTACATGTATTCATCATTGCGTTTTATGTTTTCCAGCTCATTGTGTAATTTGCTCATTATTGTGTAATTCGCACAAATATGTCACGTCATTGTGTAATATAAGGTATGGTCATTGCGTAATTTGCTCATTGTGTAATATCAGTTAATTGTGTAATATCAGGTCTGGTCATTGTGTAATATCAGACTTTATATTACACAATGACCATTATGCACCCCCTTTAAAATCAATAAAAGGACACATGTTAAGTCCAGAATTCTTCTTACCATTCTTATTTTTAAAACCCTTTTTACCATAACCTAACCCTATATATATATATAGGGGGAGGATCAAATAAGAAGTAGTTTTTCGCTAATAAATCTAAGAAATGACAGAAACCTTAAGAAACGATATCAAACGAACTCCGATTGAGCTAATTTTAGCGGCGTTGGAACCGTCTCGTCGAAATCTAGCATCTTAGCTTTTAGGGTTTAGCTTTTAAGGTTTAGATTTTACCTTTGAATTTTAGGGTTTTAGCCTTGTCACACCCCGACCGATGGCGGAATCATCGAGGCGGACAATGTGATGATTGTTCAAAAGCACATGATACTAAAGGTTGCATAATTCATTACTTTAATTTAAAGACAACAAGTTCCAAATACAATACATTTCAAATAACCTAGTCTAGTTCAAAACATTAATTTATTTAACTAGGTCCATAGTTCCTAAATGGAGAGATCTTCGGCAAGCAGTCACATATCCAAACCTGAAACATTATTTAAATCAAGTGTCAACTAAAAAGTTGGTGAGTACATAGGTTTAGTATTTCCTGTAAATAGTGGTTGTAAATCGTTTTGCAACTCATTGTTTATATTGTTAAACATAGTATATGATGTAACATTTATTTAATCACAATTCAAACCGAGTTTGACGCGCTTGAACAGAGCACAACAGCTAAGTCCGGTATGCTTGAATATAGTTACCCACTATATCCGGTATGATTGAATATAACACGCGGTTATATCCGAGTATGCAGTAATAAACACCCTAACCGGGTGGGCTGGTCAGGCACAATAGATCTATCAATATTACAGTTGGTTGTCTTGTGTTTAAATGTATGTACATCCAAAGAATAAGCATATAGTCTCATGTATAACACGTATAAACAATGTGAGTAGCATGTATAATGTTTCACCCCAAAACGTATAAAAATAGGGGCTATGTAACTCACCTTGCAAGCGGGTATTTGTCCACGCGTGTAGGTGATAAGTATGCGGAAGCCTAAGCACGTTGATACCCTATGTAGACAAATGGGTATTATTGTATGCGTATAGGTGTGTATTTGTATTTAATGTATATAGGCTCTAATATAATTTTCTTTAATATTTATTTGTATAAAGTATAGAAATAGAATGATAATGGGTTTTTTTTATAAAACTTTAACTTATAAGGATATATATATATGTATTGTTTTAAACAAGTATTATATTCAATGTATTTATATAATAATAACAAAATAAAAGAAAAGTCTTTATTTATTTAAACAAGTTCATAAAAAAATATAATGCTAGGTTCATATAAAAATAATGAGACATTTTATATATTTAATGTATTTTAATAAGTTTATAAAAAATGTTACAAGATTTATAAAAATAAAGGACATTTTATATATTAAATGTATTTTAATAATTTTATAAAAAATGTTACAAGATTTATAAAAATAAAGGACATTTTATATATTAAATGTATTTTAATAATTTTATAAAAAATGTTACAAGATTTATAAAAATAAAGGACATTTTATATATATTAAATGTATTTTAATAATTTTATAAAAAAAAATGTTACAAGATTTATAAAAATAAAGGACATTTTATATATTAAATGTATTTTAATAATTTTTTTTATAAAAATATTATATATAAAAGGATGGGATGGTTTATAAAAAAAATATATAGTTTAATCGATTCGAACACGTAAACCAACTCGTTTTTGTATTTATTGTATCAAAATGGTATTAAAATAAGTTAATATAATTAAATAAAATAAAAAAAATGAAAACAGAATAAAAATGGGGTTGGGCCGGAGGCCAGCAGGCTCGAACCCGCGACCTCTAACTCGCACACACACACGCATAACCAGCCGGGCTACTGCCCATCGCTGGTTATGTGTGTACCGGTTAATTTAAGTATTCAAGGCAAAATCAAGTCGCTGGACCTCAGTGACCGGCGATCGTGTCCGAGGACATTGGGTTTGCCCGGTAATCATCGAGCGATTGTCTAGATTTCGACTGGAAAAGGTTACCTGATGATAACAGAAGGTATAGGAATCGAATCGAGGCTCGAACCCAGTCGCGAAGGGCTTGGTCGGCAGAGACTTTTGTATCGAAAATGTCCAAAACGGGAATCAGACTTCGGGGTGAAATCAGGCCTTGATATCCTGGTCCAAGCTTCACTCAGAGTCGACGAATGCAATGGTGCCTTCAATTTGGGGTGAGAGTGGGTGGAGGAGGGTGGGCGAGCTCGTGCAGGTCTGTATATGGCCATTTATAGCCGAGCCCAATCCCGATAATAAGACAAGCAATTGAGCATGCCTGAACATTCGTCTGGACGAGACGAAGCTAACCAGACCATCGAAAGGCGTGGAGGTGGCCTGTCGGGCCTGAATTCGGGCGTGGGTTCTCGGCCACCAACAGGATCAGACGATCCGTGTGTTGGGGAGACGAATTGGTCGAGGGGTCTAGTTCGCGTGGGGGAGACGAAGTCGGGGATGCTTTTGTCGGGCGTTGAGGTGCAGGAGACAGGCTTGTCGAGCGGGTCGCCGGAAATTAACTTGGACCGCCGGACAAAGGAAAGGGGTGACCGGAAATGCGATTTGGGGATTGACAGTTTTGGTCCCTGGAGTTTGGTTTAATTCGAAACAACCCTTAAAATAATTACGGATGGATCCTTGTGGTTTCATTTGTCCAGAAATAGTCCCTCAAACGATTTTAGTTTTAAAACCTTCTAGTTTAGTTAATTACAAAACGAACCCTAAACTTTTTATTAAATAAATTAATTTAATTTCTTTTAAATCAATTTACTTTAACATTATATTTTAAATGTTTTTATAAACTTACTTATTATTATTATTATAAATAATTTTTATAAGGTTATTCATCTTATTCAAATGGGTTATTTTATTAAATATGTAACTTCTTTTTTTTTTTTTTTTTTACTTAGATTTTTATATAAAATTTTATATTAGTTTTAAAATTTATAAATTTCTAATTAGTTTAAATCCATAAAATAAGATACCTATTTGTATAAAACCAAATAAAACTTAAGCATATAGAATTTTATAAAACTTATGTTTTTATTTAAAATCAATCATTTTGAATGGTTAATAAAATTGAAAACCATTGATTTATTTATATAAATTATCTAATTTGATAACATGATTTATATAGTTTATAACCTTCAAATATATATATATATATTTTTTTAAATTAAAAATATCTAAATTGAAATTTGCCAATACACCGATTTGTATAAATTTGATTAAATATACGTGTATATGTTTTGAAATAAAATGTTAATATTTACACGATAAATTTCGCAACGAAAATCTTTGAAATGTCACAGTCTCCCCAAGTTGAAGGAATTTCGTCCCGAAATTCGATTAGCGAAGGTTATGGGAACGGGAAAAGGGGTGCCAATAGACTTAGAATGGAATTACTTCACAAGAGAAAGATTCAGCGGGGAAATATCGTATGATAACGGATGACGATGCTAATTCGAGTCGAGTTGTCAATTAGTTGATCTAATAGTATAATGAGATTTATGCATACAATTGTTTGTACAATGCATGAATGTAAACTACTAGAACCCAGATTTAACAATATTGGTGCCAATCACTTTGTGACATGGCATTTTCCTTTAAAACTCCACCCCACGGGTGTTCATATTTTCAAATTTTGCAAAAACATTTTCTAAAACCGGTCCTCCTCTTAGTACTTATGCACGGTTTATACTCGTTATATCAAGTGGGTTTATGTATAGGGTGTACCAGCGGCTAACCCACCACCCCTTTGATATACCGGGGATTCCCCGCGCATAATTACTAGGATTTGGAACTTCAACAATTTAGGTAAACTTTAACAGAGCTAGCAAGTTGTATGACCGAGTTTAAACCTAATAGGTTTGTCTCACAAAAGTATAGGAATGAGATGAATGGTGATAGCATAGCTGTTATATGCAATTACGGGTTATAAAACTCATAGCAATGGATTTCCCATCCGCTATTTCCATGATATACGAGTTATCAAGATTGATTGATGGTTTAGCAAACAGTTGGTTAAAAGCAAGAGACACAATTTTTCTATTGGCATGAATATTGAATAAATCGGATGTATAAAGATAGTGTACAAAGGAACGTACCGTTAACAGTGTCGTCATTGGCCGGAGTCTCGTTAGCATTTATATTAAAGGCTCGTCCACGAGGACCACCTTGATTTTGAAGTCTTGGACATTGGTTCCGAAAGTGGTTTGGGTCTCCACATTCGTAACAGGCCCGTCCATAGGTGACAGTGAGAGGCATTGAATGATTGCCTTGAGTAGCTTGATTAACGATAGTGCGAGCACGGCAAGTAGTAACAACGTGCCCATAGCGTCCACATTTTGAGCATAGACGGCATGCAGCATGCGGGGCATGGTGATACTTGCAAGTAGGGCATTGGGGAAATGAACCTACATAGTTTCTCGGAATTTGACCCGTAGGAGTAACTTGGGTCATAGGTATGGCAGGAATGATGGCCGCAAAGTTTTGGGCCTTGCGCTTCCTATCATGATGGGAAGATTTGAGCTCTTCGTCTTTGTCGGACACAGAAGTAGCAGCTTTGTCGACCACCTTCTTGGTACTCTTCCTAGATAAGGTACCCGCTTTGACGTGATTGTCAGTCAATACAGCAGATAAACGGATAGCGTCCCCGAGAGTGGAGGGATCACTTCCCGATACGGTGTCTTGGATTGGCATAGGCAGTCCACCTATGTATTTCTCAATTCTCCATGCTAAGGGAGTAACCATGTGGGGCACGAGCAGACTTAGTTCTTGAAAACGAGTGGTGTAAGCCAAATTTTCTCCGCTATCTTGGGTGAGATCCCAAAACTCAGCTTCGAGCTTCCTCATTTCGTTGCGAGGACAGAACTCGTCAGTCATAAGTCGTCTCATTTCGTCCCAAGACAAGGACATAGCAGATTCGTTGCCTCGAGTACGCTTCCCACCGTTCCACCAGGTGAGTGCTCGTTTTTGGAAGACGCTGGCAGCATAACGGACTTTGAGGACGTCGGGACAACCGCTGTTTAGGAAAGTACTCTCCATACTTTCAAACCATTGAAGAAGGCTAGTAGCACCTTCCGTCCCGAAGAATTTGGTGGGGTTGCAAGAATTGAAATGCTTGAATGTGCAGTATGGTGGGTTTGCACCCTTCCCTTGTGTATTAGACCCATTACCATTGTTGTTAGCTTGGATCATTTGGCCTACTAGTTGAGTAAGTAGTGCAGCAAGGTCAACGTTGGAGTTGCTAGAGTTAGCATGTCGAGGAGGCATTCTAACACCATAAGAAAAGACAATGATATTTTAGATAAGATGGATATATATGAGTTATAGCGGGAAATAATGTAAGCAGAAAAACGGGATTCATCATGACGCGTGCCAGTGCATGTGTATTTATTCTAGGTTGATGGGGGAAACTAAGTCATCTATTCCGGATAGAACATGATGTTATAGGTCATTATTCGCGTAATAGGAATTGCCGGGACTTGCATGCACTACAAATTGTTATTACGTGTGCACCCGAAACAATGATTTGTTTGCATGTTCGTCTAGTTTTTCCTATTTTGCTATAATGTCCCCAGATTTTGAGTTCAAGTTCGGATTGTATCCTTGCGAATACATTGACTTATCAACGTTAAATAATTCCCCAAAACTTTCAAAGAGACATGCTTTAGCCTATAGGTAAACACTCACTTCAGGAATTCCCAGGAAAGCATACGGGTCCGTTTATTTGGATTTATACGAAATGCTTTCCTAGACAGAAAACCCAATGTACAGGTGTCACCCTTCCAGATTGCACGTGTCTTTTACTGATTTCGGGAAATTAAGTCGTTGACGAGATTTTCAAGATTTTAATAGATTTGAGAGTCCATGAGTATAAAACGTGTAGGGATGTTGCGATTTATAAGGATTAGGAGAGAGTATGGACAAGGATATGTAGAGTATTTGTTTGCATAAGTGTGTTGATCAAATGTGTATGTATAGTATGTATCATGTATCAAAATCTTGTATGTATGTGTATAAGTCTCATGTACCAAACTCGGGAAAATTCAGGCAATTCCTAACTACAAATAATTCACATAGCAATTAATCATTTAGCACATAACACATAAAAAGGGAGTCCTAGGGTTATAGTCTAGGTCATTGTGTCTAATAACCTAATTCCCTATAACCATGGCTCTGATACCAATCTGTCACACCCCGACCGATGGCGGAATCATCGAGGCGGACAATGTGATGATTGTTCAAAAGCACATGATACTAAAGGTTGCATAATTCATTACTTTAATTTAAAGACAACAAGTTCCAAATACAATACATTTCAAATAACCTAGTCTAGTTCAAAACATTAATTTATTTAACTAGGTCCATAGTTCCTAAATGGAGAGATCTTCGGCAAGCAGTCACATATCCAAACCTGAAACATTATTTAAATCAAGTGTCAACTAAAAAGTTGGTGAGTACATAGGTTTAGTATTTCCTGTAAATAGTGGTTGTAAATCGTTTTGCAACTCATTGTTTATATTGTTAAACATAGTATATGATGTAACATTTATTTAATCACAATTCAAACCGAGTTTGACGCGCTTGAACAGAGCACAACAGCTAAGTCCGGTATGCTTGAATATAGTTACCCACTATATCCGGTATGATTGAATATAACACGCGGTTATATCCGAGTATGCAGTAATAAACACCCTAACCGGGTGGGCTGGTCAGGCACAATAGATCTATCAATATTACAGTTGGTTGTCTTGTGTTTAAATGTATGTACATCCAAAGAATAAGCATATAGTCTCATGTATAACACGTATAAACAATGTGAGTAGCATGTATAATGTTTCACCCCAAAACGTATAAAAATAGGGGCTATGTAACTCACCTTGCAAGCGGGTATTTGTCCACGCGTGTAGGTGATAAGTATGCGGAAGCCTAAGCACGTTGATACCCTATGTAGACAAATGGGTATTATTGTATGCGTATAGGTGTGTATTTGTATTTAATGTATATAGGCTCTAATATAATTTTCTTTAATATTTATTTGTATAAAGTATAGAAATAGAATGATAATGGGTTTTTTTTATAAAACTTTAACTTATAAGGATATATATATATGTATTGTTTTAAACAAGTATTATATTCAATGTATTTATATAATAATAACAAAATAAAAGAAAAGTCTTTATTTATTTAAACAAGTTCATAAAAAAATATAATGCTAGGTTCATATAAAAATAATGAGACATTTTATATATTTAATGTATTTTAATAAGTTTATAAAAAATGTTACAAGATTTATAAAAATAAAGGACATTTTATATATTAAATGTATTTTAATAATTTTATAAAAAATGTTACAAGATTTATAAAAATAAAGGACATTTTATATATTAAATGTATTTTAATAATTTTATAAAAAATGTTACAAGATTTATAAAAATAAAGGACATTTTATATATATTAAATGTATTTTAATAATTTTATAAAAAAAAATGTTACAAGATTTATAAAAATAAAGGACATTTTATATATTAAATGTATTTTAATAATTTTTTTTATAAAAATATTATATATAAAAGGATGGGATGGTTTATAAAAAAAATATATAGTTTAATCGATTCGAACACGTAAACCAACTCGTTTTTGTATTTATTGTATCAAAATGGTATTAAAATAAGTTAATATAATTAAATAAAATAAAAAAAATGAAAACAGAATAAAAATGGGGTTGGGCCGGAGGCCAGCAGGCTCGAACCCGCGACCTCTAACTCGCACACACACACGCATAACCAGCCGGGCTACTGCCCATCGCTGGTTATGTGTGTACCGGTTAATTTAAGTATTCAAGGCAAAATCAAGTCGCTGGACCTCAGTGACCGGCGACCGTGTCCGAGGACATTGGGTTTGCCCGGTAATCATCGAGCGATTGTCTAGATTTCGACTGGAATAGGTTACCTGATGATAACAGAAGGTATAGGAATCGAATCGAGGCTCGAACCCAGTCGCGAAGGGCTTGGTCGGCAGAGACTTTTGTATCGAAAATGTCCAAAACGGGAATCAGACTTCGGGGTGAAATCAGGCCTTGATATCCTGGTCCAAGCTTCACTCAGAGTCGACGAATGCAATGGTGCCTTCAATTTGGGGTGAGAGTGGGTGGAGGAGGGTGGGCGAGCTCGTGCAGGTCTGTATATGGCCATTTATAGCCGAGCCCAATCCCGATAATAAGACAAGCAATTGAGCATGCCTGAACATTCGTCTGGACGAGACGAAGCTAACCAGACCATCGAAAGGCGTGGAGGTGGCCTGTCGGGCCTGAATTCGGGCGTGGGTTCTCGGCCACCAACAGGATCAGACGATCCGTGTGTTGGGGAGACCAATTGGTCGAGGGGTCTAGTTCGCGTGGGGGAGACGAAGTCGGGGATGCTTTTGTCGGGCGTTGAGGTGCAGGAGACAGGCTTGTCGAGCGGGTCGCCGGAAATTAACTTGGACCGCCGGACAAAGGAAAGGGGTGACCGGAAATGCGATTTGGGGATTGACAGTTTTGGTCCCTGGAGTTTGGTTTAATTCGAAACAACCCTTAAAATAATTACGGATGGATCCTTGTGGTTTCATTTGTCCAGAAATAGTCCCTCAAACGATTTTAGTTTTAAAACCTTCTAGTTTAGTTAATTACAAAACGAACCCTAAACTTTTTATTAAATAAATTAATTTAATTTCTTTTAAATCAATTTACTTTAACATTATATTTTAAATGTTTTTATAAACTTACTTATTATTATTATTATAAATAATTTTTATAAGGTTATTCATCTTATTCAAATGGGTTATTTTATTAAATATGTAACTTCTTTTTTTTTTTTTTTTTTTACTTAGATTTTTATATAAAATTTTATATTAGTTTTAAAATTTATAAATTTCTAATTAGTTTAAATCCATAAAATAAGATACCTATTTGTATAAAACCAAATAAAACTTAAGCATATAGAATTTTATAAAACTTATGTTTTTATTTAAAATCAATCATTTTGAATGGTTAATAAAATTGAAAACCATTGATTTATTTATATAAATTATCTAATTTGATAACATGATTTATATAGTTTATAACCTTCAAATATATATATATATATATATATTTTTTTTTTAAATTAAAAATATCTAAATTGAAATTTGCCAATACACCGATTTGTATAAATTTGATTAAATATACGTGTATATGTTTTGAAATAAAATGTTAATATTTACACGATAAATTTCGCAACGAAAATCTTTGAAATGTCACAAGCCTTATGGTATAGATTTTATGGTTTAGGTTTTTTTTTGGGGTGGGGGTGGGAGGTTTAGGTTTTTGGAGGTGGGTGGGGTGGGTTTAGGTTTTTTTAGGGGTGGGGTGGGGTGGGGGGTTTAGGTTTTTGGGGGGTAGGGGTGGTGGGTTTAGGTTTTTGGGTGGTAGGGGTGGTGGTTTTAGGATTTTTGGGGTAGGGTTGGAGGGGGGGGTTAGGGGGGGGTTGGGGGTGCGGGTGGAGGGGGTTTAGGTTTTTGGGTCCGGGTTTGGGTTCATTGAAACGGTTACAACGCCGTTGTAATGAGCTCAATCGGAGTTCGTTTGACCCACTTCTTAGGATGTTTTAGCGAAAAACCACTTCTTAGTGGAACCGTCCCCTATATATATATAAATATATGTATCTCCCTTGACTATACTGTTTACTAATGGTAAATTTGACTCCTTTTTCTCGAGCCTTTGTAGAAGCAACATGTTTTTTGCTTCTAAAATTTCAACATTTTGTTTTAGCATGCTATTTTCAACATGACTTTATATAGATTGTGTATTGTTTCCCTGTTGTATAAGTTGTCTTTGCAAATTTGCAATCGTTTCTTCTTGAGTCTTTATAAGTTGTTCATGACTCATTTTTATCACCTTTGAAAAGGTTTGAACCTCTTCTGGTTCAATGAAAAAACTGTCTACGCCAAAATGATTTCTGGTTGTTTCTAGAGCCTCAGAGAAGCTGTGGTAACCTTTATAAATTGGGCCATGACACTGTATATGCTTTGCAACTGTCTCCCATTTGTTGAAAATTCCAATTTTTGTGCCTCGAAAAATTATGTAATGTGTAAACTTTGGTAGAGGCTGATTTTGTTTTTCAGGGCATTTGACTCCCTATTCGCTAAAGTAAATAGTTAGTGCGTTTAAAACTTGGACCTTAAAAGATGAAGCATGAGGCATAGTTTGAATATGCCATAAATTGTCCAGGAGACATTGTTGTTTATCTGTAAGTTTTATCCCTTTATTCGGACGAAACTTTGTGTGTGCGTCAAGGCATGTTTGTAAGGCATAAGAGCCAAAAGAAATGGTAGGATTGTGGGGGGAAGTGGGTTTTTGGATTTGTTTATGGATTTTTTTTTTGTAAAGCATGTTTTTGATAAAGGTATCTGGGCTTTGTGAAGTTTGTGGGCTTTGAGAGGGTTGTGCAACTTTAAGGAAATATGGAGGAAGCTGTCTAGTACTTTGTAAAACTGGGGAAGACTGTAGTAAAGGCGCTTGTCTAGAGCTGTGTATTTTTTCGGCTTGAAAATCTTGGCTCATAAGCTTCTCTGTTTCTTCATCGTCATTAGACGAGATGCTCATAGGGGATGGATGCTGCTTAAACTGTTTGGGTCTTACGACCATCTTCTCTTTTCCTTTGAGTTTCTTATCCATCTGAACAAAGCAGTTTGTTAATATTTCTAGATAATAAATCAGTTATCCCATTATCTTTTCCTTTGATATGTTCAAATTGTATAGTGTATCCACTACCTTGTATTATGTTTTGCAGATTTACCCATCTTGTCCTATTAGTCTTTTTACTTTGATCATTTTTAATAAACTTTACTATGGCTTCACAGTCTGTTCTGACTGTAAAATCTTTGTGTAAAAATAATTTAAATTTTTCTAAATATATATATATATATATAGGGGAAGGATCATAAGAAAACTCATTGTTCATGAGAAAACTAAAAAGCTATTTATTAAAAGTAAAAAAAATAATAAAAAAATCTTAACTCAAAATATAAATCAAAAACTAAAAAACCGCTTCAGATACCTTGTTCTCCACGCCGTCCTCTTTCAAAAAAAAAAAGTTCAGCGTTTTGCTACATATGTGTAGCATATTAGCTTTTGGTGGTGGTTTTTTGGGTTAGTTTAGCTTTTAGATTAGGTTTTTGGTGGGTGGGGGGTTTAGGTTTTTGGGGGGTTGGTGGGGTGGGTTTAGGTTTTTGGGTGGGGTGGGTTTAGGTTTTTGGGTGGGGTGGGGGGTTTAGGTTTTTGGGTGGGGGTGGGTGGGGGGTTTAGGTTTTTGGATGGGGGTTAGGCTTTTGGGTGTACTACACGTATGCAGCAGTTTTAATGAGGAGTTTTTTTATTTTCTCATGAAAATGAGTTTTCTAGTTAACTCACCCCTATATATATATATGATTTTAATTTCTTTTGTGCCCAACGTTCTGTGTGTTTCTTCTGTCCAAAATATATGATTTGTTTAAAGTACATAATTTTATATCTATCTTTTATGAAAAAAGAGACAGAAATATAATGTTTTTTCTTACCTTTTTTATTTCTAGAAGTTGACTGATGTTAAACATTAACAAGAAGATACTACCTTGGCCAACAGTAGTACCTTAGACAATGACTAATTTTGTTTCTTTATTCTAATTGACAATAATACCAGGCATAATAAAATGATCTCAAGGACCAGATAGGTTACATGTCAAATCATTATTTACTTACTTATTGCAAATACCAAAATAAATAATGCATTTATTGTACCCGTTTTGGGGACCATGCAAATCATATAAATATAGACAAGTATACATGGATGCATTACTTGCTTATCTTAATATCAAAAGAGTCAGCTGAAAACTAAGTCTTACCGTATACAAAATTCTTGACAATCACTGCTATAAGTTTTTTTTTTGAACGGCAAATCTATCCTTCTCCTTAATTACACCAAATAATTCATCCAATGACTGAGTTTGAACCCAGGACCTCCAATCTAAGAGACAAGAGCCTCTATCAAGTGGGCTAGTCCCACATTGACAATCACTGCTATAAGTAACGCAAAACAATAATCAATATCGATAAACATAATTTGGGTTATTCTTAACAGAAGAAAGCATGGGACAAACATTATAAAGTTCATGTAAGTTGATCATGAGTAAAATTGTGTTGATTATTATTTTTCTTTTGTTCATATACATGGTTTCAGTATATCTTGATGGAATTTTGTTAGTTAATTAAGACGGACATTAGGGGACAAGCTTATTAGTCTCGCGGTATGGTTGCTAGAGAAAAATGAAACTAGTATCATGTTTCTATCAGGAAGGGTTTAAACTTTAAAGTTCCCTTGGTTTTTATCATGACTCTCCTTGCATATGCAAGTCTTTTTTGATCAATTGCATTCAACACTGTGTTTCTTTGAAGACTTTTGATGTTCAGATTGTGTAAATGAGCTGGACCGATGCATTAGGTAGACCATATCATATTCCATGTGTAAATGCCAGATTATATGTTTTACCTTGTTATGATTGATTAATTAGTTAAACATAAGTTTTTAACTCGAAGTTAGAAGAACACTTTTTTTTTAATTCAACAATGCATATTTGTCACAAGTTGCAGCAAATTCCATTATGCTTCTTTCACTTATAAGTGATATATAAAGCAGCACTTGGGTATGAATGAAGAGGGTGGAGACATGAAACCAGAAAAAGGGGTCTCATCAACAAGTCCTATACCAGTCCCAGAGACAACAACAGATACAACAAATAAGAAAAATGATGAAGAAGCTAGTGATAATATAGTCCCGTTTTACAAGCTTTTTATGTTTGCTGATTCCATTGACTTTGTGCTTATGGTCATTGGAACAATTACCGCCATTGGAAGTGGTATAGCAATGCCTCTCCAGACATTGATATTCGGGGAGCTCATTGACACATTCGGAGGGAATCAAGATAACAAGGACATTGTTCATCAAGTCTCCAAGGTTAATGCTAAGTATAACTTTTGAGTTGTTTCATTACTTTTTGTGAAGCCGCCTCCTCTAAATCATAATATTTTTCTTTTGTTTAGGTATCCATTAAATATGTCTACTTGGCTCTGGGGACTGGTGCGGCAGCATTTTTTCGTGAGTAACTTACTACTCCCACACATGCACCTGCTAGATTGTGTTACTTTAACATTGGTACCCAAATCTGTTACTTTGTTTTAGATGTGGGTTGCTGGATGGTGAGTGGGGAGAGGCAGGCTGCACGAATCAGAAGTTTGTACTTGAAAACATTATTGAGGCAAGAGGTGGGATATTTTGATCAGGAAGGCAAGAGCGGAGACGTTGTGGAATGTATGTCTGGTGACACTGTCATTATTCAGGATGCTATGGGAGAGAAGGTATTTAGTTATTATCTACAGTAGTTAAGCTAGTATAACATAAAAAAAGTTATATATCCTCAAACTTGTGCAGGTTGGAAAATTCATACAACTGACTTCAACAATTTTTGGAGGATTCGTTATTGCTTTTTCGCAAGGGTGGCTTCTTTCCCTTGTGCTATTATCTTCACTTCCTCCTCTGATGATGTCAGCGGCCTTCATGACTATCCTCGTGGCAAAGCTAACGTCCAGGGGGCAAGCAGCTTATTCTGTTGCAGCAGCTGTAGTTGAACAGACAATTAGCTCTATTAGAACTGTACGAGAAGTGAGAATTATTTATTAGTTGTTTCTCAATGGCTAATATGATTCATGATCATTTCTACAGGTTGCATCATTCACAAGGGAGAAACAAGCTATTGCCAAGTATGAAAAGTCTCTTGCAAAAGCTTATAGGGCTGGGGTCCAAGAGGGTCTGGTCTCTGGACTTGGTTCGGGCATATTTATGTTTAGCTTATTCTGTTGCTACTCATTAACCATATGGTTTGGCGGCAAATTGATCGTAGAAAAAGGATATACCGGAGGACAGGTCATAAACGTAATGTTAGCTGTCATGTTAGGCTCCATGTAAGTGCTGCAAAAGTATATGCTGCCCGCTTTTTGTCATGATTATAACTTCTTTCTTCTTTAGCTCCTTAGGGCAGGCTTCACCATGCTTGAGTGCAATTGCCTCCGGAAGAGTTGCAGCTTTTAAACTATTCAGGGTAATAGATAGAAAGTCAGAAATAGATCCTTACGACAGAAGAGGTCGGAAACTGGACGACATACGTGGGGCTATTGAACTAAGGGAAGTTACTTTTAGCTATCCATCTAGACCAGAGAAGAAGATCTTTAACGGGTTTTCTCTTGTGATACCAAGCGGCACAACCACGGCTTTAGTTGGAGAGAGTGGAAGTGGAAAATCGACTGTAATTAGCCTCATAGAGAGGTTTTATGACCCCCAAAGAGGTGAAGTTTTTATCGACGCCATCAATATCAAAGATTACCAACTGAAGTGGCTTAGAGGCAAGATAGGTCTTGTCAGCCAAGAACCTGTTTTGTTCCATTCCACTATTAAAGATAATATTGCTTATGGGAAGGATGGTGCAACACTTGATGAGATCAAATCTGCTGCTGAGCTCGCCAGCGCTACCAAATTTATTGACAAATTCCCCCAGGTTTAGTTTCATATTCATTTGCATATGCTATATTATATACCACTTATAATAGCTACTGCTAATTTCATTAAAACATAACTTTGTTTGTGATTGTATATCTGGTGTTTGCACTGTAAAAAACCTTCCTACTAACATAACTTCAATTAAAGGCAACCTTCACTCTTGAGCGCGGGGTTACTTGGCACCATATCAAACAAAGATAACAAATAAAAAATAAAAATCAACTTGTTTAAATTACTGACATCTACATCATCTCTGCTTCATAACATGAGACAGGGTTGAACCAGTATTTTGCATATGACCAACCTTTTGTTACTTTTTATAGGGCCTAGATACAATGGTTGGCGATCAAGGAAGTCACATGTCTGGAGGACAGAAGCAGAGAATTGCAATAGCAAGGGCAATCTTGAAAAACCCAAGGATATTACTACTTGATGAAGCTACTAGTGCTCTTGATGCAGAATCAGAGAGGGTTGTTCAAGAGGCACTTGGCAGATTCAAGCTTAACCGAACTACTATAATTGTAGCCCATCGCTTGACTACAATAAAGAATTCTGATGCTATTGCCGTGATTCATCATGGCAAGATTGTAGAGAAAGGTGTTTTCTTATGTACCATTTTTTTCGCATATATTATTAGCTAGAAAACTGAAGTTGTTTTTCCATATTGGTATGCAGTCCGTACTAGTGGTTGCGTTCTGCCTCAAATATCTAATCTAATACTAGTTGTTTTCTGGTTCTTAATAACCAGGTTCACACTCCGAGTTATTACAAAATCCTGAAGGTGCATACTGCCAGCTTATACGATTACAAGAGCTCAACGAAAGACAACAAGGTGGTGATCAGGATATGGAGATTACTGAGGGCATTTCTATCCTAAATCAAGAATCAACACCATCTTATATTATTAGTCGCCAGATCAGTGGCGCTGAACCTAAGCAAGAAGATTCTCAAACGGCTTCAAATGCCTCACTTGTTCGGTTGGCTGCTCTGAACAAGCCAGAAATCCCAGAGATACTACTAGGCTCTATAGCTGCTGTGATTAATGGTGCCATCCTACCAATATATGGTTATCTTCTTTCAACTATTATAAAGACTTTCTTTGAGCCTGCTCATGAGCTTCGTAAGGATTCAGAGTTCTGGGCATTGATGCTTTTTGTACTTGGTTTGGCAAGTTTAATAGCAACACCATTTAGGACCTACTTTTTTGGTGTGGCTGGGTGTAAGCTAATAAGAAGAATCCGATTAAAATGCTTTGAGAAAGTGGTTCAGATGGAGATAGGTTGGTTTGACATGACACAAAATTCAAGTGGTATAATTGGGGCAAAGCTGTCTACTGATGCAGCTTCTGTGAGAGGTTTGGTAGGGGATAATCTTTCTCTACTTGTTCAGAACTCCGCTACAGCATTTTCTGGTTTAATCATCGCGTTCATGGGATACTGGCAGTTGGCTTTTATAGTTGTATTATTGATCCCACTTATAGGACTTAATGGATATCTTCAGTTGAGGTTCTTTAAGGGATTCAGTGCTGGTACAAAGGTTAGCTACATGTTCTGTTTGATATCCATTTGAACTAAAATATCACTTGTAGAATGATGGATGTTGGTTGTTCCAGAAACTATACGAGGATGCAAGTGAAATTGCAAGTGATGCAGTAGGAAGCATTAGAACAGTTGCTTCCTTTTGTGCAGAAGATAAGGTGATGAAGTTATATGAAAGGAAATGTGAAGGCCCTCGAAAAGCAGGAATCAAACAAGGTTTAGTTAGCGGTGCTGCTTTTGGCTCCTCCTTATTTCTATTATTTTTGGTATATGCAACTAGCTTTTATGTTGGAGCTCGTTTTGTTGCAGCAGGCAAAACTTCATTCCCTAATGTTTTCCAGGTATCAACTTGCTCATCATGTATGGTTGGCCCAAAACACTTTTTTTTTTTATTTTTTTTATTTTAACAAAAGTTTTACATTATTTGAAGGTGTTTCTTGGATTGAGTTTGGCAGCGATAAGTGTTTCTCAATCAGGATCCTTTGTTCCAGACGCCGGAAAAGCCAAGAGCGCTGCTGCCTCAGTTTTTGGTATTCTTGACCAGAAATCCAAAATAGACTATACAGGAACCACTTTAGAAAACATGAGGGGGGATATCCAGTTCAGTCATGTTAACTTTAGGTATCCTTCTAGACCTGAACTTGAGATCTTCAGGGACCTCAGTTTGGACATTCCCTCTGGGCAGGTAGGTAATGTTTGCTTCCAGATCCTAACATTATTATTAGCATTGTGATAATGATTAAAGCTGGTTGATATTAAGACGGTAGCTCTTGTTGGAGAAAGCGGAAGTGGAAAATCGACCATAGTTTCTTTGCTGCAAAGGTTCTATGATGTTGATTCCGGGCAGATAATGGTTGATGGAGTTGACATCAGAAAGCTAAGAGTGAAGTGGTTAAGGCAGCAGATTGGTGTCGTGAGCCAGGAGCCGGTCTTGTTTAACGACACAATCAGAGCCAACATTACATATGGATATGGGAAGGAAGGCGATGCCACGGAGGCACAAGTGTTAGAAGCATCAGAATTGGCAAATGCCCATGGATTCATCAGTGCCCTGCACCAGGTAAACCACTTCTCATGCACAACGTGTATACATGCAAAATTAAGCCAGCCATCTGTGTTGTGTGTGACAGGGTTATGATACTAGTGTGGGGGAGAAAGGGATCCAGTTGTCAGGAGGACAAAAACAAAGAGTGGCAATAGCCAGAGCCATTGTAAAGGCTCCAAAGATACTGCTACTGGATGAGGCCACTAGTGCCTTGGATGCCGAGTCTGAGAAAGTGGTGCAAGATGCACTTGACCGAGTTATGCTACACAGAACCACAGTGGTGGTGGCTCACAGGCTATCCACAATCCACGGTGCAGATGTTATTGCGGTTGTAAAAGATGGAGTGATTGCAGAGAAAGGGAAACATGAGACACTCGTTAACATCAAGGATGGCATCTATGCCTCTTTGTTTGCTTTGCATACAACCACTTGCAGTTCCTAACATTGTTGCATTTTAATTTCCAGTTAAGATCGTCTTTTTTAATAAACAGATAGCAACCATGCTATTGATGGCCAACAAAGGTAATTCATCTATTGAACGTGATTATTAGTGTATGTACATTAAGAGCCATTCAGTTTCGTTAACCTTTTTTTGGGTGTGTGATGTACTGTGATAAAAAGAATTTAAAATGTAGGAAAATGTTTACGAGACCAGTGGAAGTTCCCGGCGCGTTGCGGCAGGATTTCTGTAGGTGTGCAAAACATGAAATAACTATATCTGACGCGGGATAGTTTTAAACTAAATTTATATCCTAATATAGATAAAAATAAGCACGTCTCAACGTTATATTCAAAATTTCATAAGACATTATTTATCAAAAGTTATAAAAGGAAACCCAAATTGAATTTAAAAATAAAAATATACTATATTTGATTCGGCTTTGTTTTAAATAAAATTCATATTGAATGATAGAATTAATTAAAATATTAAATTTTACATTTAAAGAATGTTATATTAAAAAATTGAAGTTGAAAAAAAATTAAGTTAGAATAAAAAAACAAAACTATTTATACTATTTAGTAGGTGATGACTCATACTTTTATGAAAAGCGTGTTAGTTGAAGATGCCATGAAAATTTTATAAATTAGTTGATGGAACAAGTTAGTGGATTTGTTTCATAACTAACTTTAGTAAACGTTTTTGAGCACTAGTGGAATGTTACATGACTTGATTTTGTTAAATTAAATATCACCAATGTTTGAGTTTTACAAAATGCAAGATGGGTTTTTATAATATATACTAGTTATGTAAAGAAAGTGTATAGCGTTCTACTAACTAAATGATAAATGTATGCAACATAGAAAGTTTTAATAAATTATGTAATGTACATAACTTATATGCATCACATAAATTCTTATTCCAAGATTCTATGAATAGTTAATAATGTCACTAACGAGAATATTTAAATAACTAGCAATTAAAATCCGCTTTACGCGGCGGGCCACGTATTGAAAGCGTTAAAACATAGGAAAGGGAAAAAAATTAAAATAAAAAAATAACCGGATAAAAAAATAAAAGAAAAAAGCCCGCCACCCCTAGGGATCGAACCCGGGTGGACAGGGAGAAGGGGTTGAGACTTAAAGTGGGCGCCGTAACCAACTCCACCAACCATGTTACTAGGTTTCTAATGGAGAAAAAAAAACCCAATAAAAAGTCGACACGTGGCCGCCCAAACCATCCAATCATAATGACCTATTGTTTACATGTAAGTGAAACTCATTTTTAATTGTATGGGTTAGTAGGGTAAAACCGACGCTTCGTGGCGGTGCGTAGGATACGGTAGTGATTACAAAACGGGAACGCTAAGGTTTGCAACGTAAAAGTAGAGATACGTAAAAATAACAAAAATATAAGATTAAAAAAAAGGGAAAAAAATAAAAAAGAAACATATAAAAACACAAAAAAAAATCCCCACCCTCATGGTTCGAACCAAGATGGGTGGGTTGCTGCGAGAGAGTATTAAGGTGGGTGTGATCACCAGGCCAAGTGGGCTTGTTTGTTAATCTACCACCAAATAATTATCTATGCAAAAGAAAATCTGGGTAAAGCAAAAAAGAAAAGAAAATTAAACCCATCCAATCGATAGGCACAACCGTCCCTTTTGGCCAGTAGAAATACGTTACTGTAGACATGGGTGTATAACTCACTTTCAAATGTATAATGACAGTGGCAGATCTACGTAGGGCCAGGGTTCACGGGAACACTTCGAGTTTCAAAATTGTAGTAGAAAGCTATATAGAAAAACTGGGTTAAACCTTTTAAAAAATATAGGGTGAACCCCTTAAAAAAGTTGAAAACTGCTTAAGATCAAATTTTGAGAAAAGAAAAGTAGAGGTACTCAAATTTTTTCCGACAGATAGTTGTTCATCGCTCATGTTATTGCCCCTGTTCTTCACCACCTCTTTGAGCAGATAAGTTGTGTTTTGGGTAAAAATTATGGCGACTAATTTTATAACCAAACTTAGTTTGTGAGGTAGTGTGCTTGATCAAAATGTAAGATTGTGAACGAAAAAGTAAAGCTTGACATAACGATGTACAAGGAAAGCCCTTAATCCGTAAGGATTACCGGCATAAAACCTCGGGAAGTGACTAAAAGTCACTTGACTCCTAGTCTTATATAAATCAAAGAAATGAGTACAAATATGAGCAGTGATCGATCGAATGCTAAGTGTTACAGAGCTTGCGAGTGTATTGCTAAGTGAGTTTGTGTGAATTGATGTGTTTCTTAAGTCGATCAGCTGCTTAATAAATACAAAAATGATCCTAACTAACTATCCGAGAATCCCGGTCAGACTAGGTCTTCACATATGACAGTTAAAAGCCTCTTCATGCGTATTTCCCACGTGGTCCACGTTGTAGGGAGCGAGTCTTCAGGAATAACTGAATCCACACGTGTTACCTGTGAACATAAATCGAAATAGAGGACAAATAACCGTTAGCTATAATAATGTTCAGGATACCGAGGTTACCAGGATCTTGGATTCCAAATCACGCTATACTCAGGATCCTGCATAAAAACAATCCCTAACAATTGTCCCCAAAATTGACAGCTGTCTAATATGGTAACAGTTGTAAATTTTTTGAAATTCAAATTTATCTCAGATAGACTTGTTGACGCTTGATGGGGCGTGGCCCGATTTTCCATGCGCAATAGCCGTTATCCTCAGCAGGCTATAGCTATCCTTCTTTCTCTCTCATTATAACTTACCATCTTGTTCCTTTCTTCTCTAGAATTTCAGGTAAATCTTCTCTCTAACCCTTAAATCTTTTGAGTTTAGCTTTCAAAAAAATGGGCAAGAAGATGACTCGTTCAGCTTCCTCTCTTGTCCATGATTCTGATGATCTTGTTAGCCAAAATCTACTTGGTCATCCCGAATCTGAGAAGTGCACCTTCTCTGATCATGACATTGAGCTTTTGAAATCCAGAGGAGCTTTTCCAAAAAATACGCTTTTAGGGCTTTTGATCCTAGAGTGAGGTCTGATTTTACTTCTGAAACCTCGATCTGCTTCCCTACTTTTCCTTTTACTTTAGGTTTTTCGTATCCTTTTCCTCCTCTGAGTACAGAGTTTTTTGAAAAAACCGGTCTGAGTTATGCTCAGACGATGCAGATTATTTGGAGGACTTTGCATGTTCTATAAATCCTTACTCATCACCATGCCCTTAATTTTAGCATTTCTGAGCTTGCCCACGTATACAATCTTAGAAGCCACGGTTCTTCCCGTTTCCTATTTCAAATAAAAACCGGTCAGAGTCACCTGATATTGAAAACCACTCAAAACGACTCAAATTGGAGAATCAGTTCTTCTTTGTGAGGAGAGACTCGATTCCTGGAGGGAATAAGTTGCCTTTGAAATAGATTATAAAGGGTAGGATTCCACCTGAAGGATCCTTAAGACTTTGAAATCCAACATACTAAATCTAGGTTTTTTCTTTGTTTTCAGCGCTCAAGTTTTCAGATGTCGCTCCTCCTCGATTTGACACTGCCAAGAGGGTTTCTTTCTTTTTCAGCCTTGATCCCATTGAAAGAACCTTCCAATTCAAGATCCCCTCGGTAGAAGTAAGTTCAAAAAGCTATCCTTCCACCTTTGAAATGTCTGGTAAGACTTTAAAAATCATATTAATTAGTTAGTTAAATACATGTGCAATATTCTAACCCGTTATCCTGAAATAGGCGTCCACAGATCTAGTTCTAGATTCTCTCTTAACGACATTGATAGCATGATTTCCAAGGGCAAAGCTATCAAGAAAGAAATGAGCCAGCCTGCCGTGGAAGCTCTAAAGCCTGACGTTCCTAAGTCGGAATCCTCAACTCCTCGCTCCAAGCCTGCTGCTGGTAAGAAAAGGAAGTTCTTTGATGCCACTGATGCAACCATCTTCGAAAGCCTAAGCTATGTTGATGCTCACAAAAAGCTTCATGCCTTTGGTCATCTGGTAAGATAATTTCAATATCCCGGATCCTGAACCTGTATTAGAGAAATCATAACATATTTTCCTGTGACAAGACCTGGAGCAAATGACCAAATCCCACAAGTCGGTGGTGAAAGAAGCTGAAGAGGCCAAGCAGATGATTAGCGACCTACAAAAGATAGTTGCAGCTAAAAATAAAAAATTAGCAGATGTGACCAAGGAGCTCATCAAGGAGAAGGCAGAACTTGAGGATGCCTATGCCAAACATGCCCAAGACCTTGAGAAATCCCATGAACAAGCCAATACATCAGCTGCAATTTCTATATTCCAAGCAAGGATAAAGATGGCTAAAGAGGCTGATGACATGGATTTTGACCGAGCGAGCTGGGACGTCCAGGACTGGAAAAGGGTTGTGGTGGAGCTAGTAGGTGAATCGGTGCAGGATGCGGAGGTGGACACCCAGGTGGCCGAGGCTGAGGGCTCTATGAAGGTGGCAGCGGAGGTGATGGAACAGGAAAATTATAAAATTAGTCGCCGTAATTTTTACCCAAAACACAACTTATCTGCTCAAAGAGGTGGTGAAGAACAAGGGCAATAACATGAGCGATGAACAACTATCTGCCGGAAAAAATTTGAGTACCTCTACTTTTCTTTTCTCAAAATCTGATCTTAAGCAGTTTTCAACTTTTTTAAGGGGTTCACCCTATATTTTTTAAAAGGTTCAACCTAGTTTTTCTATATAGCTTTCTACTACAATTTTGAAACTCGAAGTGTTCCCGTGAACCCCGGCCCTACGTAGATCCGCCACTATCATTATACATTTGAAAGTGAGTTATACACCCATGTCTACAGTAACGTTTTTCTACTGGCCAAAAGGGACGGTTGTGCCTATCAATTGGATGGGTTTAATTTTCTTTTCTTTTTTGCTTTACCCAGTTTTTCTTTTGCATAGATAATTATTTGGTGGTAGATTAACAAACAAGCCCACTTGGCCTGGTGATCACACCCACCTTGATACTCTCTTGCAGCAACCCACCCATCTTGGTTCGAACCATGGGGGTGGGGATTTTTTTTTGTGTTTTTATATGTTTCTTTTTTATTTTTTTCCCTGTTTTTTAATCTTATATTTTTGTTATTTTTACGTATCTCTACTTTTACGTTGCAAACCTTAGCGTTCTCGTTTTGTAATCACTACCGTATGCTACGCACCGCCACGAAGCGTCGGTTTTCCCCTACTAACCCATACAATTAAAAATGAGTTTCACTTACATGTAAACAATAGGTCATTGTGATTGGATGGTTTGGGCGGCCATGCCACGTGTCGACTTTTTATTGGGTTTTTTTTTCTCCATTAGAAACCAAGTAACATGGTTGGTGGAGTTGGTTACGGCGCCCACTTTAAGTCTCAACCCCTTCTCGCTGTCCACCCGGGTTCGATCCCTAGGGGTGGCGGGCTTTTTTCTTTTATTTTTGAGTAAACTGCCATTTTCGTCCCTGTGGTTTGGTCAAAATTGCCACTTTCATCCAATAGTTTGTTTTTTTGTATCTAGGTCCTCATGGTTTTAAAATATTGCCATTTTCATCCTCGTGGTTTTAAAATATTGCCACTTTCATCCAGTCAGCTAACACCGTCCGTTTTTCTCAGTTAAATGAGGGGTATTTCAGTCCTTTTACTTATTTGTTTTATTTTTTCATCTTTTTTACTCTCACTTTTTAATCATCCCCAATTTAACCTCTAATTTAATCATCCACCTGCTGGCCTTCTTCCTCTTTTCCTGACCAGTTTCCGACGAGCACCACTGGAACACCTCCGTCGCTTGTTTCTATGATTAAAAAGTGAGAGTAAAAAAGATGAAGAAATAAAACAAATATGTAAAAGGACTGAAATACCCCTCATTTAATTGAGAAAAACGGACGGTGTTAGCTGACTGGATGAAAGTGGCAATATTTTAAAACCACGAGGATGAAAATGGCAATATTTTAAAACCACGAGGACCCAGATACAAAAAAACAAACTATTGGATGAAAGTGGCAATTTTGACCAAACCACAGGGACGAAAATGGCAGTTTACTCTTTATTTTTTTATCCGGTTATTTTTTATTTTAATTTTTTTCCCTTTCCTATGTTTTAACGCTTTCAATACGTGGCCCGCCGCGTAAAACGGATTTTAATTGCTAGTTATTTAAATATTCTCGTTAGTGACATTATTAACTATTCATAGAATCTTGGAATAAGAATTTATGTGATGCATATAAGTTATGTACATTACATAATTTATTAAAACTTTCTATGTTGCATACATTTATCATTTAGTTAGAAGGCTTGAGTCATGTGTATGTAATTTATGTGGTTGATGTTTTTAACTTTGATGCTTGTGGGTTCTCGAACAATTTTATTTTCTTTACTTTGGGGATCCCTGTAAGGGATAGACAATTTGGTTGACAGCTTGTGAATCGGGTGGATGGGTCCGTTTTTGGATGAAGCCCGATTCACTTATTTTCCTGCACCTTAAATATCGTTAAATAGCTTTTGACTATATGCCATGATTATGATGTGTTTGGTATGTTTTTAGAAAAATAGGATTCTTAGATAATTAAGACTTTTGGCACTTAGAAAAATAAGTTTAGGTAAACTTTCAGGATACATGATCCTTAACAAACATTCATAAATAATATCTTAGGTTTTATCAAACTTTGATCTATAAAAATATAGTTTGGTTCTAATAAATGGTTTGGAAAAACACTAGTTGCAAACATATCATGACTTAGTTATTCAAATTTTGAACCTACCCTTAATTGAAAATTGGCTAGTAATTTTACATACATACCTTCGTCGAGAATTAGGTTGGGTAGATACACATACCGGATAATGATAGGGAGTCCAAATAGACTAAAAATTTGATAACTTTGAGTTGTCCCCTATGTATAGCCGCCAAACACACTGTTTGCTGCCAAACACACTGTTTGCTTAGTAATTGTATCTCAGGATCTTTATAAATGTCTTCAATCCATTTGAGTATCAGGATCTTGAACCAGCATATTAACGCTAAATACTTTGGGTTAACACCTGAGTGTTAAATACTTGGGACAAGCCAAAAACTTAGGTTAACACATAAGTGTTAAATACTTGGGACAAGCCAAACTTGAGCTATCATGAAAATGCTAAAAATCTTAGTAACTAACACGTCTGTTACATTCGTAGGATCCAAGATATAGCCAATAGTGATGAAATTATTAGCCACTATTACATGGACTAGTCGCACCACCTTGAACTATACTTGGATATCGTGCGCCCAGGCGGAGTGTTTAAACTCAATTCGTAGAAAGGTGAAAACCTTTAAACCTTAGAAGGTATTTAGAATACCTTAAACTTAGAGAGATGGCCAGTCTCTATCTTCTGTCAAGATCCTTCCTGCAAAACATGAAACCTTGGTGTAACACCTCTCCGACGCTCAAGTCAGTATCTTGATAAAGATAAAAAAGGTATAAATAGTCAGGGATAGAAGACTTACTAGTCTTAGTTGAAATTTAAGTTCTAATTCACATAAAATATGCTTTGAGATGGATAGCATTCCAGGATATCGGCAGGATTTCCCCTTCCATTGTAGCTAACCAGTAGGCTCCGTTGCCTGCTTCTGAGTCTATCAAATACATACCTTCCCATTTCGATGCGAGTTTTCCTTTATTCGGATTGGTGGCATTTTGAAATGCTTTTCTCAATACTAGGTCACCTACTTGGAATCTTCTGATCCTTATACTCTTGTTGTATGAATTTGCTATCCTCTGTTGATAAGCTGCAATATGAAATTTGGCGAGATCCCTGAGCTCATCTTTCACACCCAAACCGATGGCGGAAACGGCTGGGCGGGACGTGGAGACTGTTCATGAGCACATGGTTGACTATGTTGTAATAAATTAAACCATCACATTTAAATTCAAACCAAACAAACATCCAACAAAGTTTATGAAATTCAAATACATAACAAATTCCTTTATTATCTAGGTCCACGACTTAAGTGTAGCAAACTTGATCAACTCAAACATTCGTACCTGAAACATGGTTAAAACAAAGTCAACTAAAAAGTTGGTGAGCATACATAGGTTTTGACTCTATATAGTATCATTGTGTTGTGTGCATACAATCCATACAAATCATGGTTAATAAGGCAAATATGGAGAGTTACTATTGTGAAACCAAATTGTACAATCAAACCTTTGTAACTAGCATGCAAAAACTAAAATGTGTTGTTGGTAACAGTCACCCTACCTGGGTGGGTTTGTCAGACTCAATAGATCTATTATTGTTAACCGTCAGCTTGTATAGTTAATGATTGCACATGTAAATTGCACACAAAAATTGTTTACACACCTAGTACTCAAACATAAAGCTCAAATTTGTACACATGAATGTAGGGTGGAATTGTATTGTGTAATTGTAAACTTTGTATAATTGAAACTCATGTTCCACCCCAAAAATTGTAAATATTGTAAAAGGGGCTATGTAAACTCACTTGTATCAAAGATGTAGATAACACGAGAAAATAGGTAGCAAAGTGATCCTTGCAACTCACAAAGTTAACCTAGAGTGGAAGTGTATAAACTTGTATTAACATTGTGCATTATGTCTAAGGTAGAGTCTAGGGTTTCAATAGGGGTGAGTATAGGGACTTGTACTAAGAGAGGTTTGAGTTATGTAAAAGATGTATGTATGTTGATGTGTACTAAAATATTTGTTTAATGTAAAAAAATTATGACTTAGGGTTTAAGTTTAAATGATTTAAATAAATAAATTTCTTTTTATTTATTTAAATTAACGTGTCTTTATAAGTAATGTGATAAAATAAATAAATCTATTTTATTTATTTATTTATAATAATGTGTCAAAATATAGGGTAAATATATATTAGTACGAATTAAAACCCTACATGAATTAGTTAATGTGAAAGGATAATTAATAAATAAATTTATTTATTTATTATTAAAGTAGTATGTTCTAAAAAAATAAAATAAGGAATGCAAATGTATTTGTCAATTCATATTAGAAAAAAGTTTTATTTGTTTAATTATGGTTTAAACTCTAATATATATATATATATATATATATATATAGTTTAGTAGAAAAACAATTGATTTATAAACTTTGAATCATGAGAATGTATTTTTATAAAATCTTGTCACAAAATTTATAAAATTAGGAAATTAAATACTTGGTTTTAGAATTTAATATTTTGATTTAAAAATGTATTTTTAAATGATTAAAATGATATTTTAAACTATTTAAATTGTAAATATAATTGTTTTGTGTTTAAAATTATAAATTATAGTACTAAATTGTTCTAAAAGATGTTAGGTTTATAAAAATATTTTTATAGAATTTTCTTAGTTATTAAACAGTTTTTAAAAATAATTTTTAACAAAAAGAACTCCACCCGGTTCGAACTTGGGTGGGTTCTGGGAGGGACATGCGGGCAAATCACCAGGCCAGCACCCAACCTGGTTTCATTAGTCCGGTCTGAATTCTGTTTAAGCGTGTAGTGGATAGGTAACCGGTTAAGTGGTGTGCAGAAAAGGGAAAAGGGTGCGGGGCTGGCTTTGAACCCGCGACCCTTCTGTGTGGGTTAAGTGTCTTACCGGTTTAACTAGGCGAATTCCTTGACAACAACCGGGTTCAAAAATTAGAAAAAGGCTTCAGCCATCAATCCCTTCATCCCCAATATGTAGCCTGAAAACCCTAGCCCTGGAATTGAGTCGATAAGCAAGCGATTGAGGCTCCGACCATGGGGCTTTCGATTATGAGGTCAAAACGACTACAAGGGTACGAGAAATTACCAGTTTCGGTGAAATGATGAGAGAGAACGGCTGGGGTGATTGAGTCGGAGTTCCTTGAGGTCGGCAACACTCCGGAGGGTTAATGGTAGTATGCTCTTATGTCAAACCTTGCTCTAGCGGCTGGGGGTGTTGGTGATCCCATGTTCTCTTCCTATTCAGACTCTGTTTCGGGATAGTATACCGGGGAGGGGGGAGAGTAGGAGTCCATGTCTAATAAAAAAATAAGGGAAAAGATTGTAAGTGGTATAGAAATACTAAGTGTTAAATATAGGAGTTTTCATGAATTCAGAGTTTGACTAGTCACGACACCGAGTCTTCAAAATAGTATTTTAGGAGTAACACTTGACCTATAAGTAGTGTATCCATGAAGAAAATTCCTAGGAAAGAGGGGTGGGTCACAAGGGACACACTTAAGTACCCGGTCCTTCCTTAGCCAGAATCTCTCATTGGTCTACACACACTCTTCCAGTCATCATGTACTAATAACACTATCGTTTGGGCTCATGGTCATGATTAGAATCATTATGGACTGGGCTTTGAGGCCCAACGGTGAGGTTTATTTACTTCAGTATGTTTCCTCTTCTTGGAGGGTAAGTGGGCTCCTTGGTTTCTTATTAATGGGCATTAGGCCCAATGGTTTAAGTTTGTCCATAAAAGATGATGGTGGCATAGTGTGTAAGGATGAGGGTGTATAAAGACTTAGGTATGGATAAGTGGGTGGTAAAACTTAGGATAACACTTAATGTAATCAAATAGGTAGCATGTATATAGCAATGTTTATAAGCACATGAGTTATCAAGTAGTGTAGTACATAGACTATCATGTATTGTATCATGCGATGAAATACTTAGCATAATATGTAAGGTAATCACACAAAGTATTAAACATGTAGCATTTAGTAATGTGGCAAATATCATGTATCATAGAGCATTGCATGAGATGGGTGTCCTAAAGTTATAGACTAGGTCATAAGTGTCTAATAACCTAATTCCCTATAACCAAGGCTCTGATACCAATCTGTCACACCCCAAGTGACGACGGAAACGTCGGGGCGGGACATGGAGACTTTTCATGAGAACATGGTTGACTATGTTGTAATAAATTAAACCATCACATTTAAATTTAAACCAAACAAACATCTAACAAAGTACATGAAATTCAAATACATAACAAATTCCTTTATTATCTAGGTCCACAACTTAAGTGTAGCAAACTTGATCAACTCAAACATTCGTACCTAAAACATGGTTAAAACAAAGTTAACTAAAAAGTTGGTGAGAATACATAGGTTTTGACTCTAAACAGTATTATTGTGTTGTGTGCATACAATCCATACAAATCATGGTTAATAAGGCAAATATGGAGAGTTACTATTGTGAAACCAAATTGTACAATCAAACCTTTGTAACTAGCATGCAAAAACCAAAATGTGTTGTCGGTAACAATAACCCTACCTGGATGGGTTCTGGGAGGGACATGCTCGCAAACCACCAGGCCAGCACCCAACCTGGTTTCTTTAGTCCGGCCTGAATTCTGTTTAAGCGTGTAGTGGATAGGTAACCAATTCAGTGGTGTGCAGAAAAGGGAAAAGGGTGCGGGGCTGGCTTCGTACCCGCGACCCTTCTATGTGGGTCAAGTGTCTTACCGGTTTAACTAGGCGAATTCCTTGACAACAACCGGGTTCAAAAATTAGAAAAAGGCTTCAGCCATCAATCCCTTCATCCCCAATATGTAACCCGAAAACCCTAGCCCTGGAATTGAGTCGATAAGCAAGCGATTAAGGCTCCGACCATAGGGCTTTCGATTATGAGGTCAAAACGACTACAAGGGTTTGAGAAATTACCAGTTTTGGTGAATTGATGAGAGAGAATGGCTGGGGTGATTGACTCGGAGTTCCTTGAGGTCGGCAACACTCCAGAGGGTTAATGGCTGTCGCGTAACATGTTAGAAAGTTTGTAAATGTGCTCGCGAATGCGTGGGATTGATTCTTATCATTTAATTCCCTCTAAATCAATCAATTTGAGATGAATTGGTTGTGGACATTCGGAAGAATGAATTCCGCGTAATTTGGGTTAAATCCTGGATGAATAGGGCCGTGGTATAGGTCTGTATACATGTTAGGATTATCTTAGCGTGAATTGCGGGATTTAAACACGTTAATTTCTTGATTTGGAATGATTTGATTCGTGGTTTGACTGAAGAAGGTCAAATGGTTCGAATTTTGAATTTAGCCGTGGGTTTGGACAAATTGAAACTTTAATTGAGTCTGGGATTGGTCTATGTTCGATTTCACACAAATGGGAAGTCTGTAACAGCTGGATTCGATCGACATCAACCTTGAATTGCAAGGTTTTGGGTTGTTTGACTTTCAAAGTCAAAATAGGCCAAGAATAGGGTCAGAATTTATTGTCAAGGGTCCAATTCTTAGAGTGAGGTTCAAACTGGGAGTCCATTACTAGATTAAAATTATAAATAAGTAAATATTTATATTCATGAGTTTATTTTAGTTTTCAATCTTTAAAACTTTATAAATTTTTATGAATAACTAAGTTTATAAAAATTAATGTGTTTAACACCTATATTTTATATGAATAAATACATATATGTTTATATATCTATACATATGGACCGAAATTTGTAGGATATATATAGTATCCTTTAACTTTGATTTAAAATTAAAAATGTATGTAAATGCAAAAATAAAGAATTTGTATTAAAACCTTGGAATTAAATGCTTGTATAAAAACAATTTATTGCACTAGGATTAGAATTGAAACATTCGTTATTGCACTAGAAGAAAATTAGAAATGCTACATCATCCACAGTGTCAAGATCATGAGCAAGAGCTTCGTCGTTTGTTTCTGGAGTTTGGAGATTGGTTCTGGCTGTAGGGATAACCATCTCTGTAGGGATCACATCTTCAGTACCAAATACCAATGAGAACAGAGTTTGACCTGTTGGATTTTTCGTGGTGGTCCTAACTGCCCAAAGTACAAACGGTAGCTCTTCTTCCTATCTTCGTTTCTTAGTACCCAATCTCTTCTTAAGGTTGTTTATGATGATTTTGTTCCTAGATTTTGCCTGTCCATTAGCTAGTGGATGTACGAGGGTGGAAGTTATCATTTTTATCCCTCAATTGACACAGAAGTTTGTTGTTCTTTTACCGATAAACTGGGATCCATTGTCACACACTATCTCTGCCCGGATCCCAAATCTTGTCAGGATGTTGCGCTTTATGAAGGAGATAACTTCTTTTTCTCTGACATGGAAAAATGCTTCAGCCTCTATCCATTTGGAGAAATAATCCGTCATTGCCAGCATGAATACCTTTCCTCCTGGTGCTTTGGGTAGTGTGCCGACTATATCCATTCCCCATTTCATGAATGGCCACGGGGAGATGACTGGATACAAAGGTTCCACCGGTTGATGAAGTATGTTGCAGTGTCTTTGGCAAGCATCACATTTCTGGATACAAAGGTTCCACTGGTTGACAAAGTACCCCGGGTGACAGTTCAGCAATCCCAGCTGATACTGATCCCACACCCTCCACCTCACATCCTGAACAACAGTCTGCTTCCACCATTCGAACCCCTGTGCATACTACTAAGGATGCACAGGTACAAAAATTACTTACACCTGTTTTTGATGTTATCGTTCAACCGGAACACAGGGCCCCGGTTGCAACGACATATACCATGAAAAGGGGCAAAAGGACTCCTTCTTCTCTTGCCTCCAAGGCCCAAACCGAACCTCAAAGCCCTCATTCAAAATCCCAACATTCTGATGAGAATATCAAAAGGGATAGCCACAACACTAGAGAGACTTCTTCGGAAGCCTCTCTATTAGGAATAGGATCACATCCCGGATCCATAGAGCAAACCCCTGAGCCATTCCTCTCTCTTCTGAGCTTAAGTGTTGAGGAACCTGATCAAGATGATGTACCTTCTCCAACTACCACTATCTCAGAGGTACTGATTGATCTTGCTTCCAACACACCCAACCTAAGTTCTTCTACCCCGAAGGTCCACTCTAGGAGTTATGAAAGAGTGGATGTGGAAGAGGCTGTCACTACTGCTGGTCCATCAAATGACCAGGAGGACAGTGAAAACATCGCTAAGACCTCAACCACGGCAACTCACAGTGAGGATGCTTCCTTGGAAACCCCCCTCACTGAGAGGAATCCCAGGCGCCAAGAAACCATGGGTGATGGGGATGCAGAGGCCAGGCCTAAGGTCCCATCTAGATCCAAGGATTCCACAACTATGGATAAGGACAGACTGCAACTTCATAACTTGGAATTGACAGCCAGGGTGGCTATGCTAGAGGCTGAAGTGTCCAAACTAAGACACCAAGTCTCTATGCATGAAGCCCATCAATGCCCAACTGTACCTACTCCATCTCTTGTATCAGTGGGCACCTAAACTGATGCTTATATATCCACTGATGCAACCAAAAAGGGGGAGATGGTCCCAAAGGAGGAAGACTCAGACAGTCTTGACGACTGGATTCAAGAGCAGGTTGTATTTCAAAGCACACTTTTCAAGCCAGCTTTTGTACAGGTTTATGACTTTCCAGCTTCAGATGACGAAGACGAAGAGACATCTGAAGACTGGAAGTTAGTCGTCAGGGCTTTTGATGAGATGCTGAAGACACAGAACAAACATATACATCTTTCAGCATTATCCCTGAAGCAGCATCCATCATAAGTCAATCCACTGCCCCCTAATTTCCACTGACTTCAACACAGCTAGAGTTTGATACAATACTAGGTTGGGGTATGATGGAAAGTCTGAGAGGTTCTGGATTGGTTTGGAGTTTGGTGAAGTTGAAGAGCTAAACTGGGACTTTATCAACAGCATTCAAGTCCTTCACCTATACCATCTACAATGTATCAACAACTCAACGGACCTCTCAGCAGAACTCGCTATTGGCAGGTTCTATAACTTGATGGAGGATAATCTACCCAACTTTGAAAGACAAATGCAGGCAGCAAAAAGGGTAACCTATCCTGAATCTTCAACAGCAGCAGAAAGAAGACTGACTCCTAGAAGACTTGAAATAATAAGGAGCAGTCTTCTCACTGAAAAAGAAGTTCTGTGCTGGAAAAGATTCATGTACAATAGAATGTCAGGGATGTCGAAGTGCAAGGATGGACAAGCACTGACTCCCATGACTTCACCTTCTTCCTGAGCAATGGATCTTCTCTAACAATCAACATCAATGAGATCCTGCTCCTACCTTCAGCCTTCCTGCACAAGGTCTTTAAGCTCAGATCACTTATCTTCAATGTCAACTCCTTAGAAAGTCAAGAAATGATCAAAATCATCAAGGCTTCTCTTTTTAAAGAGGAATCTAGATCTGACTCAGACATATCCTTTCTCTCTTCTCCAACAGTCAGACTGAACACAGAAGAAGAATCTAAAAAAAGAGAAGAGGAAAAGATGAGAGAGGCATGGAAGGATGAGACAGGTATGGAATGGGAAGAAGATGAAGTAAGTTCCCCTCCCTTATCCATTCCCCAATATGCCAATGAAGCTGAGGCTGAGATTCCAACAGCAGCACAATCATCTGCTGTTGTGATCAGTGAAGCCGAAGCAGAGGCATCCAACAAAGAAAAGGGAAAGGGAATTATGACCAAAGAAGATGAAGAGAGGTTGCAAAGAGAAGGAAGAAAGAAGAAGAAGAAGAAGAGAAGAAGAGGAGATGGCTGAAACAAAGAAAGCTCAAGACAGACTCACAGCCATTCTCCTTAGAGAACAACAAATCCAGTTGTATGCAAAACAGCTGGATAATCTGAAAGTAAAGATTCCTGCAGTTTATCAGATTGAAGAAGACGAAGCTCTTGCTCTTCAACTGCAGGAACAATTCGACAAAGAAGAAGAAGAGATAGAAAGGAAGAAGAAGGAAGAGGCTAAGTTCAGAATAACTGATTCTGAACTAGCCAAAGAAATGAGAGAGTGGTGGGTAAAGGCTCTAGTTTCTCAAGGTGAGGATGCAGACTACCTTGAGAAACTATCAAATAAAGAAATCTACAGAGCCTTCATGGGCCAGTAAGGTCAATTGGCAAAGAAGAAAAAGGCTGAAGAAAAGGAAAAAGCCAAACAAAAGTCCAAAAAGACCATTTCCTTTAATAAAAGGACCCATGAAGAAAGGAAGATCATGATTGACTTCCTTAAGGCTAGAGGAGAGAGTGGAAAGAGGCTAGGTCCCATGAATTTCATGAACCTGCAAGCCCTCTATTTCAAATTCAAGAAGGATGAGGAAGAAAGATTAGAGAAGAAAGGCTCCAAGAAAAGGGTAATCATTCAAGAAGAAGAACGGAAATCAAAGAAACCCAAGCCTTCTCTCTCACCCAACACTTCCTCAATCCAACAACCCTCCACTCCCTTCCTAGACCTCCCTCCTCTCCTCCCTCAAAGTCCAAATCCTCACACCCAGCTCCTACTCATCAACAACCTCCCAAAAAGAAAAACAAACCCACTTCCAAACCAGAAGACTCAAGAGAAATAATCAGATGGTCATACAGCCCTCAAGACCAATGGTTTGAAGTGTTCAGGGGGAGGACAGAAGCTAAAAGATCAATCTATCCATCTGTTGATGAGGTACTACTGCTTCCAGACTCTGATCTAAAAAGAATGATGGAGCTGGGTGAAGCCAATGAGCCTGAGAATGAAGGTGGGAGACATCTATTGCTGGTAATCAAACATTACTTCAACCCAAGAAAAGATGAAATCATTAATGTTAAACCTCTCCAATCCCACTCTCCATTCATCAGCTGGTCCTACAATGCTGACAAGAATGAATTCACACTGACAGATGTTAAAGGACAGAAGATGAGGTGTTCAAGCAAGGCTATCTTCAAAATGGCAAGCAAAGACATCAAGACTCTATCTGAGCTTCCTCTTAACAATCCCAGTATGGAACAGAGAGGATATGAGGTTGAAAGGATAGTCAGCAACATGCAAAAGCTTCAGCAACAAAAGCAGTAAGAGAGTTTTGGTAGCATCAGTCTAGGGGGAGTTTGTAGAAATCTAATACAAATGCTGCTGATCTCAGAGTTTGCTGCTGACCAACAAACTGCTGCGCAACAAACTGCTGCGGACAAGCTTACCTGCAGCGGATACTTGTTCTTCTGCTAAAGAACAAATCTGCTGCGGATAGCCTTATCTGCTGAAGACCAAAGTTGATGCAGATAGGCTTCTCAGCAGCATCAACACTTGATGCTACTGATAGGCAAATCATCAGCAGCTTTGGATGGTCACATCTTGCTGCTGATCATCATCCTTGCTGCTGACAGCCCTGTGCCTTGAAGATAAATCGTTGCAGCTGACTATCCATGCCAAGCGTCACTGATAACTTTCTGCAAAAGCAACTGACACACTCAAAGCAGAAGGACCCTCAATGGCACAACCAATGACGGACAACAATGGTCTTCTCCAAGCATGCAAGTAATAATTCATAAAGAAGACGCTTCAATAAAGTTAACTAGTTTCAGACTAAAAGTGTAATAGTTAGCTATATACAAAAGATCAACGGTCTGTGTTAGATCTGATCCTTAGAATCAAGGATCTGTCTTGATTCTAAGTGAGTATAAATACTGTGTAAACACTTCATTATATGTGTGCTTTTTGATTGAGTTTTCATTTATAATCGTTTATTTGCAAAAGCTTAATACAATAGTGTTCTTATAAGTATTCTTTCTGTTTACTCGATTATACTTGTGTAGTTGTTATTGTTTCTGCCAATTTCAACTAAGAACATAACTATCTTGTACTTTTACGATCCTTCAGTCATAGCGTCTTTCCTCATACTAGGCCAGTAGTATCATGTTCTTAGGATCCTGGAGAATAATGCTCTGCCCCCAACCTGATTACCACAGTCACTTTCATGTATGTCTTTCAAGACTTCTTGTGCTTCAGGAGCCTCTAAGCATCTCAAGTATGGACCTGCAATAGCTTTTCTATACAAAACATTGTGCAAAATTATAAAACGAGATCTCAACATTGCAAAAAAGCTCTGTGATTCTTCTCATCATTCGAGATCTCACCATCATGCAAATTTTTTTTAATGGGTAGCATCCATGATCCTTGACTAGTTTCAGGATCCTGAGTCTCTTCTTCTTCTTCTTCTCTAGCTACCTGTGTAATGCTAAAAATTTTGAATTCTACGGATAACTTTTTAACTATTAAGAGATATTTAATTTCTCACTTTTTACTGCATATGAGCCATTGAAATGGTTAGCAAGCAATAATGAATCTACATGTACCTTGAGATACCTGATTTTCATATCTCTGGCTAGTTGTAATCCTGCTATCAGCATTTCATATTCTGCTTCAGTATTCGTTGCCTGGAACTCACAACTTATGGATTGGGGTATTATGTCCCCTTATGGCGATTTCAGTATGATGCCTAGACCTGTTCCTCTTACATTGGATGCACCGTCAATGAATAGTATGCACTTATACCTGGATTCTTCCAATTGTTGGACTTCAAGGCCTGCTTCATGTTGAATGTCACTACTGAAATCAGACACAAAGTCTGCAAGTGCCTGAGACTTTATTGTTGTTCTAGGTTCATACACTAGATCGTATGCACTGAGTTTGACGAACCATTTAGCCATCCTTCCTGCCATCTTTTACCTTCTCAAGACACACTTAATAGGATAATTAGTCATAACATGAATAACCTGAGTTTCAAAGTAATGTCTAAGCTTAGTAGATGCCATTATTAAAGCTAAAATTAGTTTTTCTAAATGAAAGTACCTGATCTCTGCTGCTAATAAGGTTTTACTTACATAGTATATAGGATTCTGCTGTCCTTTATGATCCTTGACTAAGACAACACTTACAGCATTTTTGGATACTGCCAAGTACTGGGATAACGACTCACCATCCTCTGGCTTCATTAGTAGAGGTACTGATGATAAGTATTCTTTCAATGCTTGAAGCGCTTGTTCGTGCTTCTCTTCCCATTCGAATCGCTTATTCTTCTTCAGGATCTCATAAAATTCCTTGCATCTCTCTGAGGATCTTGAAATAAATCGGTTGAGTGTCGCTACTGTGACGGTTAGTCTTTGGACATCCTTGGTATTTGCTGGGGATTTTAGATTGATGATTGCTTTGATTTGTTCTGAACTGGCCTCTATCCCTCTCTTGGTTACCATGTAGCCCAAGAACTTTCATGTCCCCACTCCGAAGTGGCATTTTAAAGGATTCAACTTCATGTTGTACTGGTCCAGGATATCGAATGCGTCTCTGAGATCCCTAAGATGAACCTTAGCTTTCTTTGACTTCACCACCATATCATCTATATTGACCTCCATGGTGTTCCCTAGCTTTTCTTTGAACATCATGTTTACCAGTCTCTGATATGTGTCACCTACATTTTTAAGACCAAATGACATAGCTATGTAACAGTAAATACCTGTCGGAGTCACGAAGGCCGTGTCTTTCTGATCTGATGGTTCCATTTGGATCTGCTGAAATCCCGAAGAGGCATCCATAAAGGTCAGGATTTCATGGCCTGCCGTAGCATCCACCATTAAGTCTATGTGTTGTAGTGGGAAGGGATCTTTAGGACACACCTTGTTGAGGTCGGTGTAGTCTACACAAACTCCCCATTTCCTATTTTTCTTTTGTACAACTACTGCATTTGCTATCCACCTTGTGAATTTCACTTCCCTAATCATTACGGACTCGAGGAGTCTTTCCACACCTTCTTGGATGATCATGTTCCTTTCAGGAGCAAATTTCCTCGCTTTTGATGTATTGGCCTGAAACTTTTATCAATTCCAAGTTTATGAGTTATGATGTTTTTGGATATACCTTTCATGTCTTCGTGCTTCCACACGAAAGTTGCTTTTCTGCCCTTCAGGAAGTTTAAGATATCTTTCTCAATACCCTCAGGGATATTGCTCCCTACAAGGATTTTAACATCCGGGTCTTCAGCATCCAGGGATACCTCTTTGACATCCTGCTCTTTAGCTTCTATAACATCCCTAGCCTGCTTCGTTAATTGTTATGCATGCCTTGTCTTTGTAGAAGCTTTCATTGAGGACGTATAACAGTCTTTAGCTTCCTATTGATCGCTGTTGATCTTTACTACCCCACACGGGGTCGGCATTTTGACACATTGGTGATATGTCAAGGGTACTGCTTTCATGTCATGTATCCAGGGTCTCCTTAGAATAATGTTATAGCAAGATAAAGAATCAATGACACAAAATATTTGTATAAAGTTTACCCCCACGATGTAGATTGGTAGCTTTATTTCTCCAACTGTATTCTTAACCTCTCCACTGAATCCTACCAACACTGAGGATTTCAAGATGATTTTGGAATCAGGGATCCCCATCCTCTTTAGGAATTCAAGCTGTATGATGTTCATCGAACTTCCTCCTTCAATCAGGATCCTGCGAATGAAGTGATTGGCTATGTATAGAGTGATCACCAAGTCGTCATGGTGAGGATCATGTACGTTGTCTCTGTCTTCCTCATCAAAAGAGATTACTTTCTTTTCAGTTAAGGTGGACGTTTTGGTAGGTCTGTATCCTTTTTCCGTCTTTGCCTCCTTAGCGTTTCCCTTTGCTGCAAAATAAGAGGTACCACATATGTCAGAACCACCAGATATGAAACTTATTACCTTGGCATCCGGCGGTGGGGATGTTACTCTCTACGGGATCATGTCATGATCCTTGGTTTTGTCTTTTCTTTTGCCTAGCAATTCTTTGAGGTGTCCTTTACTCAGGAGGTAACTTATCTCCTTTCGTAAAGCTATGCAGTCCTTAGTTACGTGGCCAAAATCTTCATGGAATGCACACCACATGGACTTATCCTTACATCCTGTGCTCTTCTCGTTTTTGCGAGGCCATCTGGCCCTTTCACCAAGATCCTACATGGCAAACAATAAACCCGTTGTATCAAGAGAAAAATAGTATTTAGACAGTCTATGACACTCTTCTTCGTCTTCGTCATCCTCCACAGCATTGACTCTGTAATTGTAAGGCTTGGATATGTAAGGCTTGTAAGGTGCAGATTCAGTTTTTCGGATAGGCTAATTGTAACTGGTTGGAGCATCCATCCTTTGCTGGATCTTTCTGTCATCCTCGAGCCTTATGAATCATAGTGCCCGATTCCTTACTTCATCAAGATTCCTACAAGGATTCATGACAAGGTCTTCGAAAAATGGGGAGTCCTTCTTTAATCCCATCTTTAAAGCTTGAACTGTTGTAGCGATGTCAAGGTTTGGGATATGGGATTGATATCCATTCTCTCGTTGTATTGCGCGACGTGCTCTTCATGTTAGGAGTCTGGAAGCGTTTTGGGATCTCTGCATCACATATTGGAGGAGCAAATCTTAGAGATCCTGTGACTAGTAGAGGATATCTCCGGTATTGGTTGGACTACACCCGGTATGTTGGACATCATCTCCCTTAGTTTTTTCAGTTCTTTCACCATGAATGGACTGATCCCTGTACCCTACACAAATTCGTTAGCATTTGAAAATTGATTGAAAGTGTTACCAAAGTTGGGATCCTACGATGAGGATCCTGGGGTGATCCCGATATTTCGGTTATCAGCAATACTAACAGCTAGAGTTGGATCAACAGTAGTTGTTCCAGCTTGCATGAGGATAATGTCTCCATGATGAATTCTCAATGATCCTAAATAATCAAAATCCAAGATCCTGGGCAGCAGCGGAGTTTTCACTTACACTAGTTTCTTTGATTCCTTTATTCTTTCAAGCTCTCTTAACAGCATCTGATTAGTCTTTTCCCGTTGTTTCATTTGTTGCTTCACTTCTGAGAACAGATTGAGGATGTCGTAGTTCGAAACAAGCCAAGGTCCCCTGGCAGGTTTCCTGGATCCCGAAAAACACGCAGAAGTAGTTTTCTTAGGCATATTATCATTCTTTTTCTAGAATGACGGAGGAGGAGGAAGAGGGTTGTTTAACCAAGAGCCTGAAGATAGAATTGAAGAAGAAACCAATTTGGATTGGGACGACATTTTTTAAACAAGTTTGGAAAAATAGTGATTGAATGCAAACTTTAACAAAGATTTCAAGATAAAAAGCACCACTTGCCCCACGGTGGGTGTCAAATTGTTTTGGGTAAAAATTATGACGACTAATTTTGTAACCAAACTTAGTTTGCGAGGTAGTGTGCTTGATCAAAATGTAAGATTGTGAACGAATAAGTAAAGCTTGACACGATGATGTACGAGGAAAGCCCTTAATCCCTAAGGATTGCTGGCATAAAACCTCAGGAAGTGACTGAAAGTTACTTGCCTCCTAGTCTTATATAAATAAAAAGAAATTAGTACAAATATGAGAAGTGATCGATCGAATGCTAAGTGTTACAGAGCTTGCGAGTGTATTGCTAAGTGAGTTATGTGAATTGATGTGTTTCTTAAGTTGAACAGTTGGTTAATAAATACAAAAATGATCCTAACTAACTATCCGAGAATCCCGGTCAGACTAGGTCTTCACATACGACCATTAAAAGCCTCTTAATGCGTATTTCCCACATGGTCCACGTTGTAGTGAGCGAGTCTTCATGAATGATTGAATCCACACGTGTTACCTGTGAACATAAATCGAAATAGAGGACAAATAACTGTTAGCTATAATAATGTTCAAGATACCAAGGTTACAAGGATCTTAGATTCCGGATCACGCATAAAAATCAATCCCTAACAAGTTGTTCCAATAGAAAAAACATGAGATAGGCATGGGAGAAGATAAAGGTATAAGAAATAGTAATAAGTATTTACTAGATGGAATCATGAAACTTTATTGGAAGGTGTAATATGCAATTTACTATTCAATGCTAGTATATTAGTCTATAAAGTAATTGTATTAAAAGTATTACAAATAAGAATAAATAATAAGGAGTTCTTATTAAAAGTATGAGGTATACTCTCACTTGGCTCTATAGAGTACCTTTTCTGTCATCTAGGCTCTACGTCAGCTTGGTTGCTTCCTCTCTTGGGTTTCACTTGGTAAGTGAAATACCCAAGTGAGGGATACCCAAGTGAGCATTAAATGCCGCAGTTCAAATTTTTAAAAATAAAACATAAATTCAAATTTCATTAAAATCATAAATAAAAAAAACATAAAATAAAAATTACATAAATTAAAAAATAAACAAAAAAACTAGTCCTCAATCCCATATTTTGCCTTGATCACGTTTTGTTTTTTGTTGAAGAAGACTCGTCTGGCCCCGTGGAAGCGATAAAGGTCTAGGGCGAGAATATCCATCTCATCGTTTTCTTTTTTCCAATGATTCCTCTCTTTTTGAGTCAAGTTAAATTGTCGCATTTCCTCGATCATTTGTTGATCGATGTCGATGTGTGTCGGAACGGAGCGGGAGCCCGATGCTTGGGATTTTGCTTTTTTATTTATGATCGGACGTACTATTGTGTCCTCCACATCCGTTTCCTCTATGTTGATATCATACCTAGATCTTCCATCGGATGTAGCGGGACTATCGGCTATGTCGGTCGAGGATCGTTTCTTTGACGATCCGGGTCCGGTCTTTTTGAGGTAAATTTGTTGCCATTTCGGCTAGGGCTGTAAACGAGCCGAGCCGAGCCGAGCCGAGCCGAGCCAGGCTTGGCTCGAGCTCGAGCTCGAGCTCGAAATTAAACGAGCCAGCTCGGCTCGGCTCGGCTCGATTTTTTTTCCGAGCTGAAAAGTTGAGCTCGAGCTCGGCTCGTAAAAAGCTCGAGCCAGCTCGTGGCTCGTCGAGCTAGCTCGTTTTTTTTTTTTTTTTTTAAATTTTTTTTTTACATATTAATATATATATAAACAACAAAAAAAAAATATTTTATTCTCGGTTTGAAGTTGATTGTCTTCAAAAAACTAAATAGATGGAAGGGACAATATATAAAATACAAAAAAAAACATAGATAACCCAAAACTTACAAAGTAGAGAGTAAATACAATTGTAGATAAAGTAAAATTTTAGTCCAAAACTCAGAGTTCTTGAAAACAAATTAACTTAAAAAATCAAAACATCATATTTCAAATATAACATATATATATATATATATATATTAGTTATTTAAACGAGCCGAGCCACGAGCCGAGCCCACGAGCCGAGCCATGAGCCGAGCCCGAGCCGAGCCAACCCTAGCTCGAGCTCGGCTCGTTTAGAATTCGAGCCAGCTCGGCTCGGCTCGTTTAAAACCGAGCTTTTCCCGAGCCGAGCTTTTTCCGAGCTTTTTTCGAGCGAACTTCGAGCGAGCCACGAGCCACGGGCTTTTTGAACAGCCCTAATTTCGGCGAATTCCTCAAAAGTTCCCAAATTCTAATTGGAGCCATCCCTCCAACATCGTCTTAAAAACGTGTGGTTGCTTGTATCAAAATATCTGTATCACTAGCCCCGCTCTTTCGGGTCCGCTCACATTCTTCGTATATCCCGTTGAAAATTACACTCAACTGGTCGGTTGTTGTCACACCCCCAAATTCATTTACTTAATAAATTAATAAATTAAGGTTGCAACGATTGGTAACATTACACAATAGCGGAAGCTAATTGAATACTTCTAAAATATGGAACACCATTACAAATACTAAACTAAACTAGTACATTGTCCTAGAACAATATAGGTCAAAACCGACTCGAGGTTTGACAATCATGCTCTTCGGCTTCTAGGCTTTTGATTTGAAGGGTTAACCTATTCCAATCATGCCATCGCTATGAATTTCCTGAAAAACATACTTAAAAGTGTCAACACAAAGGTTGGTGAGTTCACAGGTTTAATTGTTGCAATTTAAAGCCGTTTTCCTTGAAACAATGATATCATGTACATGGGCATAATATAAAAACCTTTTGCTCAAAAACATGTGATGACTTCATAGTCATAAAAAGAGTAGTTTTCCCAAAGAAAACATGTGATGACCTCACAGTCATAAAATGAGTAGTTTTCCTAATTAAAACATGTTAATGAATTTATGTCCATATCTAGCCCTTTTTCATGCAATTGATAAAGATAGGAACGTTAACCAAAACACGTAGTGGTTTCATGTGTATATGATAAACAAAACAAGTAATGTTTGACCTATTTGTAAACTAGCTAGCTTTACAAATAATATGTTGATACATGAGGCATAACCATACCATGACTCAGTGAATGCCCCTCCCTCGCTCCTCACGAGTATGTGTTAAGACAATATGCGGCCATTCGACCCTCCAAGTCGTCGGTTAGAATCCCAGGCTATCCATAGCTAATGGTTATTAAATGTGTTGTTGTTGTTAAAGGGGACTTTACGAGCTCTTCGTGTGTTCACTCATGCAAACATAAAGGTCGGGTCTTGTTTTCTTGTTATCATATAAAAATAATTGTAAGTATGCGTTATTTTCTCCAAACGTATCAAGTAAATATGTTTCCAAATGTATCAAACAAATATGTTTCATGTTTTAAAACGTGCTAAGTAAGTATGTTTCTTCCCCGATGTTTCTAAAACATTTAAAAGTAAAGAGGAGCCGTGAAACTCACCTGGTGACGTGTTAGGAACAATAATGTCCTTCTGGTAGTAATGGAAACCAATGTGCACATGATGGTCACGGGTTTACGTCCTACTCGAGTCCTACGATACCTGTACTATAATGTAAAGTGAGTCTAAACTCGTATAGAGTTATCACGTGTGCGGTTGAGCTCTGTTGATTCTTAACGGGATTACTGATTCGGTATACGATGTTGGTTTGACCTTCGGTAATATTCGTTGCTTAATTAGCGTCGGGTTTCTCAACTCCAATATGTTTCAATGGTTATATTCAAAATATTAGTTTATCATGGACACGATCGTATATAGCTATGTACATGTATAATTAACAATAATAATTCACGTTTGCGCGTCCTTTAACATGTATCCAACTATATGATTTAGTAAAAAATTTAAGGACTTATAGTATATTCATACGCGTATTTATACATATAAATATATTCATATATTTATATAGTTTCAAAATCCCAAAATATGTTTGTCCGTATTGTATTTCGTGACTAAACGTCCCTCATTAAGTTTTGTTCGTTTTTATGTAAACATGTACGCGTACTCCACCTACTTTAGTATATTCAGTTTATTCGGGTCATGACCGAATACACACACACATATATATATAGGTGAAATACCGTTTGTAACCAGATATGAAAGTATATAATTACATGTACATTTATATTACTTGTTTATGATATGATAACGCCTTATGTTTTGAAAACTGTTTGTATCAATATATATTCAAAACTGTAAAATCATATATTTGTTTATATTCGTAATTGAATATCACATTTAACAAATAATTGTCAATGTATATATATATATATATATATATATATATACATATGTATTGATATATGTATTGAGGGTATATATATGTATTGATCTAGAATGTTATATATATATATATATATATATATATATATAGGGTGAGGTTCAAATGTTAACCAATATTTTTATGATAACCATGATACCCACTCTCAAACATACTGTTACGTATATGTAACAATTATCATTATATTAATGTTACATATATGTAAACACTATGTGTCATGTATATGTAACATTATTTGGTACGTATACGTAAGACTCATCATTTCTGTATTTACGTTCAAAATATTTATTCAAGATACTTAAATACTATTTTAACAATTAAAAGAAAAAATAATTTATAATTATGTGATTGTTTTATAGTGGTTAGCACGGTTATCACATAAAAATTTGGTTGGTATTTGAACCCTTCCCAATATATATATATATGTTCGGCTTTAAATATCGTTTTATAAAATGATCGTTCGGTTTCGTATAACGTGTGAAGGTATAAAACTGTATATGTTTATACGAATACATTTACATATATATATATATATATATATGTACAAAAATTATATTTGAACAAGTTGTTGTTATTTGTCAAACCCTTGTTTTAGAAGGTAAGATTATAGTTTGATTTGTATAAGTTTGAAAATGTCTAAATGTGATATTCAAAGTACGAGTTTTAATAGAAAATATGTGTTGCCCAATTTATCCCAAATCATATCTATATTCGTTCATGACGGTTTTAATACTACAACTATAATGAAAATAATTTCATATTTTATTATGTGTATGTATTAATCTTTGGTCGCATTAAAGTTCTATATTACCGATGACACGTTCGTGTTTATATTTCTCGTCTAATAAATATCAATATATATATATATATATACGGTCAAACGAGGTTCTCTCGCGGACAACACGTTAATACGACTCGTTATTATTTATAGTTAGCTTAATATTTATTTCTCGTTAACGAATCGTTTAGGGCTCAATTCGTTTATCCGCACGTGCATTTATTTTCGTGAAATTAAATATATTCACATTTGTAAGGCCCCAAACCCGGGAGGCCTCACGTGTTAGATTTACTCATTCACAAACAGTTTCTTAAACTTGAATATCAAAATAACGCAGTGAAAAACATCATTCAAACATAATCATAACATTGTTCAACATGCGGAAGCATAACATAGTCTAATACATAAACATAACATAAACTAATCATAACGGGATGCCGGTCTTCATATCATCCGGGTAACTCATCAAGCCGCCCAGCATCACCGTCCATCATCATAACCTGCCTTAACCTGAATGTGCATACTAAAAAGTCAGCTACGCTGATGAGTTCTAGATTTTCATAAAACATTAAGTTCAAATATTTGCCAAAAACATAACATTTAACTTCATTAATAAAAGCGTACGAAAATCATTCAATAACATAACATAACATAACACATAACATAACCCATAAGTTAACGAACATATCGAATCTACGCCTTCTCGTAACCGTCAATTCCAAACATCGCATACCGGTGGAGAAACCTAAAGATCACCACCACTAGGCCCTTCAACACCGTACTGTACTTTGGGCGGAGAAGCCTAGGGCCCGATACTTAGGCCATTCAACACCAAACTTCAAGCACGGCATCACAAGGATGACACGCACCAAACTTCAAGCACGGCATCACAAGGATGACACGTACCAAACTTCAAGCACTGCACCCTGTTAGGCACAATACTAAACTTCAAGCACGAGTACCCCGCAAGGTAAAATCGTACCAACTTCAAGGATCACGGTAATCCCCTTGGTGACCGTCATCACCCCAGTTGTACAACAGTTGGCCAGCCACGTAGGACCCTAAAAGGTAAAGGCCCATAACATACATCTCATTTCATTAACCTTCATTCCCTAAGAAATAATGGTAGATTCGTTCGTTTGTGACTTTCGTAAACAGCCACTTCTTTTACTTCAAAACATCAGTTAAAAAATTCGTACGTTTTATTAAAATCATTTATTCATTCATAAACACTTCGTAAACTTCTTTCAAAACATCGTTCATAAACATCGTTTCATAAAACGTCACATACATCATTCATAAACATCATTTTATAGAACAGTCACATCGTTACGTATGCACACCAGCCCAAAAACATTATTTAAACATTTAAAAGAGGGCTTCTAGAACTCACCTGATAAGCTACTTTTGTTGTCCTAATCGAAAGCCCAACAACGTCACGCACGATCTGGATTGAGTAGTAAAATACAAATCAGATCCTATCCCGACTCTAACGGTTTAACCATACTGAACTAGGCGAACTTAAGCTAGGTTCGCCCCTTACAAACCCGGCGAACATATAGGCGAACTTAGGCTAAGTTCGCCTGATTCGTGCCCCGCGAACTTAGTAAGTTCGCTGGTTTCAACCTAGCGAAGTCACTAAGTTCGCTTACTTTTTGCCCCAAGCGAACTTGTCAAGCGAAATTGATAAGTTCTCCCAATCCCCTCCTAGGAGAACTTGATAAGTTCGCCTGTCGGGTAGTCTTCTTCCCCAAGAACGCCAAGTTCTTGCATGCGGATCTGATCACGTCAAGATCCCAACTTTTTACGTTTAAAATGTTCGTTTTTCCTTCTAGATGCTAGATCTATGTTTATTTTCAAGTTTCATACGTAAAAACGTTACCTTTTTTTTATCCAAAACCCAAAAATCCAACATAAACTAAAATCTCAGATCTAGATCGAGTTGTTACCTGAATCGAGCTTCTGATTCAGAGGTCTTGCTCACAAGCACAGTAGTAACACGCTCCTTCAATCTCGGGTCGATCCTCCAACTTTCTCTATCTACGGTTTCTCTCTCTACATGTTGCAAATGAGAGAAAGATGGAGACTTAGGCTATTTATAGGGAAGAGATCCCCTATGTTCGCCATCCAAGTTCGTCGGCCCATCCGACATGGCCCGTCATGCCTCATTTGTTTATTCCATTTGTTCTCGCATTCTAACCCGTTATTATAACTGTCGTTTTATTTTTGGGTTGTTACAAGTCTACCCCCTTACAATAGGTTTCGTCCCCGAAACCTATCATAAGTCAAACAGTTGAGGGTACGACTCCCTCATTTTTGTCTTCGTTTCCCAAGTAGATTCCTATCCCTTCCGGTGCTTCCATTGGACTTTAACCAATTGAAAAACCTTATTACGTAAACGTTTCTCCTTCCTGTCTAAGATGGCCACGAGTTCCTCGATTTAGTTAAGGCTGCTGTCGACCCCGATTTCGGTAAGTGGTACGTGAGTCGATTCATCCGCCAAACACTTTCACAAGTGTGATACATGGAAGGTAGGATGAATCCCACTTAATTCATCAGGTAACTCCAACCGGTAAGCAACCTCACCAACCCGTGCCATTATTCTGAATGGTCCGACAAACCTCGGAGTTAAATTTCCTCTCTTTCTGAATCGTATGATTCCCTTCCAGGGCGACACTTTCAACACTATTCTGTCCCCAACATTAAACTCAATAGGCTTTCGTCGTTTATCCGTGTAGGATTTTCGACGATCTTTTGCGGCCTTTATTCATGCCTTGATCTGATCAAACCTTTCCGACGTTCCTCTTACGACTTAATGACTTCCTAATCTCACCCCCAACAAACCGGGGTCCTTCATCTTCTCCCATACAACATTTCATAAGGCGGCATGACTATCGTCGTGTGATGACTGTTGTTGTAGGAGAATTCGGCTAACGGCAGATGACTGTCCCAACTCCCACCAAAGTCGATAATACAAGCATGGAGCATGTCCTCCAACGATTGAATGGTCCTTTCGGACTGACCATCCGTTTACGGGTGGTATGCCGTGCTGATATTGAGTCTCGTGCCCATCGCTTCGTGAAATCTCTTCGAGAACCTCGAGGTGAATCGTGTGTCCCGGTCAGATACAATCGTCAAAGGCATCCCATGCCATGCTGCTACCTCATTAATAAATACTTCCGCTAACCTTTCCGACGTGAACGTCTCGCAAATAGGTATGAAATGGGCACTCTTCGTTAATCGATCCACAATTACCCAAATGGTGTCATGACCATTAGCTGTACGAGGTAGCTTGGTTATGAAGTCCATTGTAATGTGTTCTCACTTTCATTCCGGTATATCAAGATGTTGAATCTTTCGATAAGGTTTCTGGTGTTCGGCCTTTACTTGTGAGGAAGTCAGGCACTTGCTTACGTATTTTGTCACCTCATATTTCATTCCAGGCCACCAATATTCCTTCCTCAGATTTTGGTACATTTTGTTGGTACCAAGATGGATAGAGTAACGAGACTTATGAGCCTCATCCAGGATCTTGGTCCTAAACTCGCCACCCATAGGTATCCATATCCAGCCAAAACGTGTCCTAACACTAAGGGTGTTATATTCCAACTTGTCCTGTTGGCCAACCATCCTTTCATTCTTTATGTTTTCCTATTTAAGTGCTTCATCTTGAGCCTTTTCGATTTCCCTCATCACATCCGATGTTACTACTAAATGGCAAGCTTTCACTATAATAGGAGCAGTCACATCCTTTCGGCTTAGAGCGTCAGCCACCACGTTCGCCTTTCCAGGATGGTATATGATTTCACAGTCATTGTCTTTCAAAAGTTACAGCCATCGTCTGTGCCTCATATTAAGTTCCTTTTGTTCGAAGAAGTACTTCAAAATTTTATGGTCAGAGTAAATGGTAAACTTCACCCCGTAAAGGTAGTGTCTCCAGATTTTCAATGCGAATACAACCGCAGCAAGTTCCAAGTCATGAGTCGGATAGTTGACTTCGTGAACTTTCAACTGTCGTGACGCATACGCAATTACTCTCCCGCGTTGCATCAGCACGCACCCCAACCCCTGACCCGAAGCATCAGAGTATACCACCAAGTCTTCATTGCCCTCGGGAAGGGCCAAGACTGGAGCTTGTGTTAGCTTCTCCTTCAAATTTTTAAATGCCTCTTCCTGGGTCGAACCCTATTCATACTTTACCTCCTTCCGTGTCAACTTTGTCAACGATGAAGCTATTTTTGAGAAATCCTGAATGAATCTCTGATAGTAGCCTGCCAACCCTAAGAAACCGCGGATTTCAGTTGGAGTCTTAGGAATTTCCTAATATTTCACCGTCATTATCTTTGCTGGGTCCACCATCATGCCATTCGGGTTAATGACGTGACCTAGGAATTGGACTTTCCTAAGCCAAAACATGCATTTGGAGAACTTAGCATATAGTTTCTCCTTCTTCAAAGCTTCTAACACCTCCTTCAAGTGACATGCGTGATCACCCTCATTCTTGGAATAGATGAGGATATCGTCGATGAACACAATTACCGATCGCTCCAGCATCGGCCGACAGACCCTATTCATTAAGTCCATGAATGCTGCGGGGGCATTCGTCAATCCGAAAGACATTACGCGGAACTCAAAATTTCCATAACGCGTGTAAAACGTGGTTTTCGGTATGTCTTCTTCTCTCACCTTCAGTTGATGGTACCCGGATCGAAGGTCGATTTTTGAGAACCAACTTGCGCCGTGTAATTGATCGAACAACTCGTCGATCCTTGGTAAAGGGTACTTGTTCTTCACCTTACGTTTGTTCAACTAGCGATAATCAATACACATTCTCATTGAACCGTCTTTCTTCTTCTTCACAAACAACACTGGAGTACCCCAAGGCGAGATGCTCGGTTGGATAAATCCTTTCTCAAGCAATTCGTCTAGTTGTGTCATTAGTTCTTTCATCTCTATCGGTGCTAGTCGATATGGAGCCTTGGCCACGAGCTGGGCATCTGGTACTAAGTCAATTCAGAACTCAATCTCTCTATCGGGTGGTATCCCAGGAAAATCCTCTAGAAACACCTCCGGGTACTCGTGTACCATGGGTACATAGTCCAGTTCCTTCACTTCCTTACATTTGTCAATTACGTACACCAGATAACCCTCTCATTCGCGCCTCAATTAATATGTTGCCTTAATCATTGAGATGACCCACGCCTCAATTAATCTGCTGCCTTAATCATTGAGATGACGTTGGGCATCGGGGCATCACGATCTCCAAAAACCTCAACTTCACTACCATCCGGAGCCTGGAGTCGGATTATATTTCGTTTGCATATAATCCGCGCTTCATTGGCAGTTAGCGAATCCATACCCAACACTATATCGAACCCACCCAAAACCATAACGAACAAACTGACGGGGAATTTGTGGCCTTCTATTTTTATTGTGGAATTATCAACTACATCAGTTAGTGTGACAATCCGGACTTTTAGGGTTAACCCCGTTAGCAATCCAGTTAATTATTCCGTTAAATCCTAACCTAGTTAATCTAATCTTGAATCCTAGGGATTTATTCTGTCATTTCTTAATTTCAAACTGCTCTCAAACTGCAGGGACTAGTTCTGCCAAGTCCCAAAACCGAATTTGGACTTTCAAAGTCAAAATTGAAAGTGTTGCATTCCTGTTGACTTTTGAAAGTCAACCCATGTGATCATTGGATCCAATTTCGAATCCTTTATCATCGAATTCGTTTGAGTTTGTAACTGAAATACGCATTCATGTCATAAACGACCATCATTAGAACCATTACACCACCATTATTCGCGAATAAAATCCCAATTATGATCATTACTTTCGTAACTGTCGACCTCCTTATCGATTATCATCAAATTCGACGGATTCATGTATTATCCTCACGAATTGAGCGTACAAACATCTTTGTCGCATCAGCTGGAACCTATTACATTACTCAATTTGATCTGAGAAGCTGCTTGAGTCGCCGGAGTACAAGCTCGAGCAACCGGACCTGCATCCTAGTCGATCTCGATCAATTCGCATCTTGTTCTGGTAATTGAACACGCCTCTAGATTCGTTTTCATCTCTAGTATGAAAGCCCAAACCTAATTAGGGCTTGTAACATCGAATTAATCACAAACCAATTTCTAGGGTTCATCCGATTACAGTTTAGTCGAACCATAACCTAAACACGGTTGCATTTCAATTAAATCGCATGGGTAGCTTCACAAATCAACATTCTTTGAAACCCCTATGATAATTTAATCATACAACATCGATTTGTTCAAGATCCAGAAGCTAGGGTTTGTTCATATGATGATTTGGGGGTTTCGATCCTAGACTTAACCTCAATTCAATTAAACTGCATCATCAGATTCGCAATCCTTTGTTTAGTAAAAGCCCCATAATTTTAAGCCATAATCTTATCGAATTCATTCAAATCAAGTTTGTGTTCTTAAAACTAGGTTTCGGGTTTCTAATCGAGTAATTAACGACTGTAGACTGATTGTTTTGAAATTAAAACTACCCTCAGACTCGAATTTGGTTGACGAACAAAACCCCTATATCCCTGTTTCCAATCGTAATCGAATTCAAGGGATTTGGGATGGATTTGAGTTTGAAATCGCGAAGGGGGTAGGAACTGGATGCTTGTGATGATTAAAACCATTCTGGTTCGGTTTATATCGCGATTCCCTAGCGGGCTTGAATGGTTAAGATCTTGGACTCACACACAGGAGACCCTGGTTCGAAACCGGTCTCCTGTGTTATATTTTTGGGAGCTTTTTACTATGTTAATAAAAACATTAATTTTTTCATTATTGTTATAATGCTATAATAAAATGTTTAAACCGGGAAAAACCTCCCGTAGACTCAGGTTTAGCCTCGTATCTTGTATTATTATTTAAATTGCGTTTAAAAATAATATAATATTTTCAATCCGTTATCTCAATTAAAAGTGATATATTATAATATCGTTTCGGTTATAAACGTCGTGTAACATTTTAAAATAACAAATAATGTAACTATTTATATTATTTACACTCATTGTTATCAACGAATAAAATAATAAATCTATTATTTTATCGCATAATTAATTATTGTAATACCTTGTTAAATCTAAAAATAATATATATTATATTATTTTCGTAGGCCATTATTTAATGACAAAAACGCTCGAATATATTTATTATATATTATTTTGTCATTCGTCATGTAACGTATATATTTTAATTATTAATTAAAGAATTCTTATTACCGTGGACACGTCCGTCTACTCTTGATTATTTGAGCGTTACTTTAGGACGTTCAAACTTCTGTGTTGTCGTCACAGATTCCCATGTTATCCCTAATAATTATGTTGTAATTCTAGGACATCCGTGAGCCGTGTCAGGCTAACACTTGAAATTCCAACCTCGTTCTTGTGTAATTACTGCCTACGCAAATCAGGTGAGTTTTCACGGTCCCTTTTTACTGTTTTAACTTGAGGGAGAAAGCATGATTCAACTATTTTGAGATTTTCGTAATTCATATGTTATCAATGTTAAAGCTAAGCGTAACACGCTATCACTGAAAGTCCTCAACACACATCGGACCGTTAATATGGATCTTAGCGAGGTAATGTTTAGTAGTATTACTGGGTTTGACAAATCCCACCCGCATTAGTCGCGCTAACTCGACTTAAGGTCGAACGGGTGAAATGTTAGCCTACTCACATCACCAGAGTTGATAGACCTGGCAGGAGGCAAATAAACAAGCAGTCAGCTTCGATTGCGAGCACTTTAGTTAAACATGAACATAGGTTAGCTACCTATAGATACATATTGAATGATCAATAATCTAGTAAACATTTATTTATATACTGAAACCTATTAACTCACCAACCTCGTGTTGACATCTTTTCTTACATGTTTTCACAGGTCGCTAAGATAAGGCACATGTGCACATATAGGACATGCATGGGATTCTCTTTGATTGATGTTTTATTAAGTTGTTTGAACTATTTTGAATTATGTTTGGGCGTGTGTGTTTTGCGCATTTACTTTTCTTTACGCTTCCGCATTAAACTCTGATTGATATGATATTTTCATTTAAGTCCCATGTAGAGTCGTTCAATGTAACTAATGACTGAGATCCTGGTTTGTCACTTCCCAAAACGGTAAAACTCCGTTAGTTGAAATTGGGGATGTGACAGTTACCCTCACGGTTCTAACCTCAGCGGTTTCTACACTAAAGGCCCTTTCTAGTTTACTAACATCGTACTTCACTCATTTACAAAATGTTGCAGATATAAAGCTCTTACTGGCACCCGAATCAAATAACACATATACAAAAGTATTGTCAAGGATGAACGTACCTGACGTCATATCGGGGTCCACCCTGGCATGTTCTTATGTTAGTGCATATGCTTGAGTCTTCGCTCGGGGCCTCTCTTCTTTCTTCTTCGGGCCTTTCCCTTGCCCGGCTTCACCCATCCGTGGCTTAGTGCATTCCCGGCTCATATGACCACTCTCCCCACAGTTGTAGCATTTGAAGCCTTACGGGCATTCATGGGAGTAGTGTCCGGTCTAGCCGCACTTAAAGCACATATTTGATCCCACTCGGCACTCACCTGCATGCCTCCCTCCACATTTCCCACAGACTGTTGTCTCGCTTACCCTGGCCTGTTTGTCTCGTGCTCCATATAACTTCCCACCCGAACGTTTGGTAGGATAAGTCATTTTCTTCTTGGGCTCCTCCATGGTAACGACATTCAACGCCAGATCATCAAATACCACGCCGCTCAGTTCCACTACCGAATCATAGGTAGTAAGGGTGTTCGCTTTAACATAAGTGCGGACCTTGTCCAGCAACCCTTGAATGTAACATGCGATCTTCCTCTCTTCAGTGGTGACAAGATGTGGCACCAGACGTGCCATTTCATTGAACCATGTGGTATACTGCCTGTGGGTCATACTTCCAACCTTAATTCCCAGAAATTCTCTCAACCTTCTCGATCTCATTCCTTGGACAAAAATTCTTGATCACCAGAGTCTTCAAGTCATTCCACATCATCGAATCAACCACCGCATCCCCCTTAGCCTAACGTACACCTTCCCACCAGTGAGATGCTTCCTCCCTCAAGGAGTTGGCAGCAAATTTCACAACATGACTTGCTCGGCATTCGCTTAGACGAATGGTGGCCTCCATATGGATCACCCAGTCAAATGTAGCCACCGTGCCCTTCTTTCCAGTCAAGACCGGCGGGTCACAAGCTTTGAAGGATTTATGGTCGCTACCGCGGGTAAGCGGTGCATTGATAGCCTCATTGTTCCTGGCACCAGTTGCCGTGTTAGACCCACCCGCCTCACTAGCCTTCTTCAATGCTTCTGCCAATAGATCTGGCAAGGAAGCCTTCATCATGTCAGTGAATTCGCGTGCAAGGGCCGCTTTCACCTCCGGTTTGAAAGTGAACTGTTGTTCTTCATCATGAGTCTGCTCAGTCCAATGCACACTAACTTCCGGTTCAGTGTAGACACTTTCTTGTTCACTGTACTCCTGACGAGCAGGAGTCCTACCTCGACCACCGGTACAACTGCCGGTACGCCCCCACCACGTCTTCCGTTTCCTCGTCTCGCCATTTCGTTCTATAAGATAAGGAATCCAATGTCATCACGCTAGTTAACAAATAAAATTCAACAAGTACTGTAAGATGTTAATATACACTAGCCATCTGCAATTAACCATTACACTACCTCTTGACTTTCGTTTGACAAAATTTGTGATTCCATCAGAACACAAGTCCTATCCTATCACTTCTAAGGTGTACTATATATGTAAATATATCTACTACCTTCATACCTGATGCTGTGGCTCGAGTTACCCGTACTGGCATCCGCTTTCGGTCCCATTCACAGTTTGAGTTTAGACACTTGGAGTGTTCTCAAACTATTGCTATGATACCAACTTGTAAGGCCCCAAACCCCGATGGCCTCATGTGTTGGATTTACTCATTCACAAGCCGTTCTTAAACTTGAATGTCAAAATAACGCAGCGGAAAACTTCATTCAAACATAATCATAACATTGTTCAACATGCGGAAGTGTAACATAGTCTAATACATAAACTAATCATAACGGGATGCCAGTCTTCATATCATCCGGGTAACTCATCAAGCCGCCCAGCATCACCGTCCATCATCATAACATGCCTTAACCTGAATGTGCATACTAAAAAGTCAGCTACGCTGGTGAGTTCTAGCTTTTCATAAAACATTAAGTTCAAATATTTGCCAAAAACATAACATTTAACTTCACTAAAAAAAGCGTACGAAAATCAAGCAATAACATAACATAACACATAACATAACCCATAAGTCAACGAACATATCAAATCTACGCCTTCTCGTAACCGTCAATTCCAAACATCGCATACCGGTGGAGAAACCTAAAGATCACCACCACTAGGCCCTTCAACACCATACTGTCCTTTAGGCGGAGAAACCTAGGGCCCAATAATTAGGCCATTCAACACCAAACTTCAAGCACAGCATCACCAGGATGACACGTACCAAACTTCAAGCACGGCATCACAAGGATGACACGTACCAAACTTCAAGCACTACACCCTGTAAGGCACAATACTAAACTTCAAGCACGAGTACCCCGCAAGGTAAAATCGTACCAACTTCAAGGATCACGGTAATCCCCTTGGTGACCGTCATCACCCCAGTTGTACAACAGTTGGCCAGCCACATAGGCCCCTAAAAGGTAAAGGCCCATAACATACATCCCATACCCATAACCTTCACTCCCTAAGGAATAATGGTAGATTCGTTCGTTTGTGACTTTCGTAAACATTCACTTCTTTTACTTCAAAACATCAGTTAAAACATTCGTACGTTTTATTAAAATCATTTATTCATTCATAAACACTTCGTAAACTTATTTCAAAACATCGTTCATAAACATCGTTTCATAAAACGTCACATACATCATTCATAAACATCGTTTTATAGAACAGTCACATCGTTACGTATGCACACCAGCCCAAAAACATTATTTAAACATTTAAAAGAGGGCTTCTAGAACTCACCTGATAAGCTAGTTTCGTTGTCCTAATCGAATGCTCAAAAACGTCACACACGATCTGGATTGAGTAGTAAAATACAGCTCAGATCCTATCCCGAATCTAACGGTTTAACCATACTGAACTAGCCGAACTTAAGCTAAGTTCGCCCCTTACAAACCTGGCAAACATACATGCGAACTTAGGCTAAGTTCGCCTGATCCGTGCCCAGCGAACTTAGTAAGTTCGCTGGTTTCAACCCAGCGAAGTCACTAAGTTCGCTGCTCTAAGTTCGCTTACTTTTTGCCCCACGCGAACTTGTCAAGCGAACTTGATAAGTTCGCCCAATCCCCTCCTAGGCGAACTTGATAAGTTCGCATGTCGGGCAGTTTTCTTTCCCAAGAACCCTAAGTTCTTGCATGCGGATCTGATCACGTCAAGATCCCAACTTTTTACGTTTAAAACGTTCGTTTTTATGGGTCTATGTTTATTTTCAAGTTTCATACGTAAAAACGTTACCTTTTTATCCAAAACCCGAAAACCCAACATAAACTAAAATCTCAGATCTAGATCGAGTTGTTACCTGAATCGAGCTTCTGATTCGGAGGTCTTGCTCACAAGCTCAGTAGTAACACGCTCCTTCAATCCTGGGTCGATCCGCCAACTTTCTCTCTCTATGGTTTCTCTCTCTAGATGTTGCAAATGAGAGAAAGATGGAGACTTCGGTTATTTATAGGGCAGAGATCCCCTATGTTTGCCACCCAAGTTCACCGGCCCGTCATGCCTCGTTTGTTTATTCCATTTGTTCTCACATTCTAACCCGTTATTATAACTGTCGTTTTATTTTTGGGATGTCACAACATTAGCGTGCGTTTTATATCTTTTGGGTGTCTCGTTTACGAGCCGACACGGCCTAACCCTTACGGTGCACGTATTGGCCAAGTTTGACCGTCATTGACCCATGTTTGACCGAGTTTGACCAAGACCTGGGACGCCATACAACCGTCATTTCTCAGGTCCGTCATCGTATACTATCTAAAAACTCTCGTTTAACAACCCGTGGATGAAAACCCGACCAACAATTCGTCCGATCTAGTTGGAAAATAACTAATCCTTAAAAGTTATTCACAAAACTCTGTGACTAACCTTGAAATTGTAGATCAGGTCGATAGAACACTACACAAACAAAAATTGGTCCATTTGGAGTTCGTCGGAGGCTCGCCGGAGAGTCGGGTGTCGTTGGAACTTTAAAACAGAAAATTAAACCTTACAAACATTTAGATCTAACCCGAAATACAAGAGGTCAAGCAGGAAACTCACCGGAAATCGGGTTCTAAACCCCAATCAGCCGACTTCTAGTTGCATTGTCACCGGAAAACCGTTTTCTGTTGAATAACTCCATTGTTCACCGGGAAGGTGATTTGAATGACACGAAAATAAGTAGATCTGAACTTGAATGGCACGAAACGATAGAGGAACTCACCTGGAATCATGTCAGCCGCCGGAATCGAACTGAAATTGCCGTTCAAGGACCCGGGACCACCGCCCAAATGCTCTGGGAACCACCGTTCGCTGGGACGGCTTCGTCTTTAGCCGCCTACAGCGGCTTCTGAGTTGCCACGAACGCCGCTGCCGCTCGTCTCAGCCATCATCGTCCTCTGTCGCGTCGCCGTTAAGTGTTACCGCCGTGTGCCGCAACCGTGGGGGTGGCCGGAGCAGGAGGCTCCTCTCTCCTTTTTCCCGATTCTCTCTCTCTTTTTCATTTGTGGGCTAGGATTTGAAATGAGAAGGCAAGTAGAAAAAAAGTGCTTATATATCTTGGGTTTGGGGAGGTGGAGAGAGTGTAGGTGGATACCGCGTGTCAAAACCCGAAACGAAATTGCACTTTCGTCCTCGATTATTTGTTTTAAGATTCATAAATTCATGTAACGTTATCATTAATATTATTTAAATATTAAATTTTATTAGATTTCCGCTTTGCATGTCGTCTTGGCCGGTACGCACCTGTGCCTTGTAGTTACGTGTTCGTTCGATTAAACGTGGCACGTTCTATTAAAATTAATATTTCTCGAATGATAATAATAATAATGTCGGTAATTTAAAATAAATGACATAGTATAAATAGTCATCTATATCGTTTAATTATGTCGAGTAATAGATAACTAGATTATTTTTACGTCGTATGACTCACGCGTAAATCCCTAAATAATCGGTCGAAGTAAATATAAATAACTATCATCAATATTCAACATTAGTAGTCAGGTATCACGTTGTGTGCCGATTACCCACCGGGCACGCGTTAATTTATTTAACCATGAGTCGTATGGCCATGTATACATTATGTATTAATAACACCTCATCTCGAATCATTTTGTGATCCTTCAAATAAGGTTACATATCAAGTTTGCATGTTGGGCCTCAAATAGGCTTGAATTTCTATTGGGTCTTATTGGGCCTTGTTGCGTTAGCCTAACGACTAGATTTTAGGATAATGAAATTTGGCAGTTGTAAATGTGTTAATTTAAGTTGTTCATACAAATAAATGTGTTAATTTAACTTGTTTATACAAAAAAAAAACTTAAAAATTTATTCATTCAAAAAACTAAAAAAACTCATAACTTTGTTTATTCAAAAACCAAATTAATTAATTTTCTTTAAAAAAACTCATAACTATGTGTTAATCTAATTAGTTTTCTTTAAACTAACTTCACCCCCATTTATTTTAACTTTAATGAATTTTTTATATAATTTTATTTTTTTAAAACAAATTACAACATAAAAACAATCATTTTTATCTTTAATTCGGTTATAGTCTCGAAAAAAATTGGACGTCTTGTTATTACATATACATATATATATATATATATATGTATATATAAAATAACATAGATTGTGTGTATAGTTACACGTTCAAGTCATACTTAAATTTAAGTAAAAATCGCATAATCAAGTATACATAGTGATGAAAAAAAGCCAAATATAGAATTTTTTATATTGCACATATTACATATAAGTAATATCTTATATGTAATGAACAATTACATAATAATATGAATATATATGTAAATGCTCATATTATGTAAAATAAAAAAATTACATATATGTAATATCTTATTGTTATATAAATGTAGTATCACAGGACATATATGTAATAGAACAAAATGTAACTTGCTATTACATATATGTAATATGAACTATTGCATATGAACAAATGTAACCGTATTTTCATATCATCAATTTTTATCCAAAAATATATAAAATCAATACATGAATCCTAACTTTAAACTAAGAAATACATACCTGCTACAATTTTAACATAATCTTTAGGAAGAGTTACAACATAGACAATTTCAATTGCCTTTTTTTGCAAGATTATAATCGAATTAAAGATAAAAAAAACTATTTAATGGTGTAATTTTTTTTTATAAAAAAATCATATTTTATAAAAAAAAAAGTTATGGATGTTAAAAAAAGAGGAGCGGGGGGGGGGGGAGGAAGTTGAATAGGTGGAATCTTTAATTATTATATAAAGTTAGAGATATTACATAGAATGTATGTGTAATCAAAATTATCTAAGCAAATGTTAAGCATAACTTTAAATCTACAACTTCTAAAAAAACAAACGATGGTATTATATATGTAATTAGGTATTACATATATTTAATAGGTTTTAAAAAAAAAACTATGCATTTATGTTAATATTTACATATATGTAACTGTTCGTTACATATATGTAATAACTGACATTCAAATTTTATTTTATTTTTGCAAAACTATATTCGAATTAAAGATAAAAAAAGCTCTATTTAATGGTACAACTTTTATAAAAAAATAATGTTTTATAAAAAAAGTTATGAATGTGTAAAAAAATGAGGGAAAAGTTGAATAAATAAAATCTTTTATTATTAAATAAATATAGATAGAGAGATGTGATAATTGACCTTTATACCCTCCAATCAATTATAGCCACTCATTAATAAAAAAAATTCAGATTTATTTTGAGCCGCATAATAAAATATTGTGAAATTAAATAAATGACTATAAATTGGTTTTTTGGTTTACACAATAAAATGAGGTTTACATGTGATCCTTTTTTTATATATATAAATATATATATAGAGTACATTTTCACTAAAAAGTAGTTTTTCGCTAATAAATCTAAAGAATTGGGTCAAACGTCCGATTGAGATCATTCAAGCGGCGTTGGAACCGTCTCATCGAACCCTATCCCAAACCCAAAAACCTAAACCCCTCCAACTCCACCCCGAAAAGTCTAAAACCACCACCCCACCCCCGAAAAACCTTAACCCCCACCCACCCCACCCCCCCCCCCCCAAAAAAAAAAAAACCTAAACCCCCACTCCCACCCCCTAAAAAAAACCTAAACCATAAAATCTAAACCCTAAAAGCTACACCCTAAGGCTAAACCATAAGGCAAAAACCCTAAAATTCAAATGTAAAATCTAAACCTTAAAAGCTAAACCCTAAAAGCTAAGATGATAGAGTTCAATGAAACGGTTCCAAAGCCGCTAAAATGAGTTTAATGGGAGTTCGTTTGATATCGTTTCTTAAGGTTTTTGTCATTTCTTAGATTTCTTAGCGAAAAACTACTTATTATTTGAAACTCCCCCTATATATATATATATGGGGACGGTTAGACTAAAAAGTGGTTTTTCGTTAAGAAATCATAAGAAGTGTGTCAAACGAACTCCGATTCAGCTCATTCCAGCGGCGTTGAAACCATCTCATCGAACCCTAACCCGAACCTAAAAACCTAAACCCCCTCCACCCGCACCCCTAAAAACCTAAACCCCCCCCTCCAACCCTACCCCGAAAAGTCTAAAACCACCACCCCCACCCCCCAAAAACCTAAAACCCCCCCACCCCACCCCCCCAAAACCTAAAACCACCACCCCCAAAAACCTAAACCCCCCCACCCCCACCCAATAAAAAAACCGTAACCATAAAATCTAAACGCTAAAAGCTAAACCCTAAGGCTAAAACCCTAAAATTCAAATTTAAAATCTAAACCTTAAAAGCTAAACCGTAAAAGCTAAGATGGTAGAGTTCGACGAGACGGTTCCAACGCCGCTGAAATTAGCTCAATCGGAATTCGTTTGATATCGTTTCTTAAGATTTTTGTAATTTCTTAGATTTATTAGCGAAAACTATTTTCTTATTTGAAGCTTCCCATATATATATATATATATATATATATATATATATATATATATATATATATATAGGAGGGTTAGATTGAAAACTCATTTGAGATATGAAAACCCTCTAAACTCATTGTAAACCACATGCCGCATTAAATCATTTTGAATTTTGTTGTTGAGAATAAAAGTGAATAAATAACTAATATTTATTTCAATAACTATTTAATTAAATTTCGAGAAGGTTAATATAGTTAATTTACTCCACAATCATCTTTTCTACTTTTTTTAAAAATCAAACAATAATTTTAACAATCTCTTTCCTCATTTTTTTAAATCCTATTATTATTATTATTTTTTTAATTTGAACTAAAAAAATATTAAGTGATAATTCTTCTTATCTTTTTTTTTATAAAAAATGGTATTTAAAATTTTATAAAAACAAGTTTTAAAATGTTACATATGTAGTTAACAAAAAGGTTTAATTTTGTCAATTTCCAAATTTTTTTTAGTTTTTTTAAGACAAGATCTTTTTTCATATTAAAAATCTAACCGAGGTCGTGTTACATATATGCAATTATGAACTAGCAAAATGTTACATATTTAGTTAACAAAGAAAAACTTCATATATATAATCAGTAACCGTTTACTGTTTGAACATTAGAATATCTAAAAAAAACTTAAACCCCCCCACCACCCCCACAAAAAAAAACCTAAACCATAAAATCTAAACGCTAAAAGATAAACCCTAAGGCTAAAACCCTAAAATTCAAATGTAAAATCTAAACCTTAAAAGCTAAGATGGTAGAGTTCGACGAGACGGTTCCCAAAAACTAAGAAACGATATCAAACAAACTTAAACCTAAAACCACCACCCCCAAAAACTTAAACCCCCCCACCCCCACCAAAAAAAAAACCTAAACCATAAAATCTAAACGCTAAAAGCTAAACCCTAAGGCTAAAACCCTAAAATTCAAATGTAAAATCTAAACCGTAAAAGCTAAGATGGTAGAGTTCGACGAGACGGTTCCAACGCCGTTGAAATTAGCTCAATCGGAGTTCGTTTGATATCGTTTCTTAAGATTTTTGTAATTTCTTAGATTTATTAGCGAAAACTATTTTCTTATTTGAAGCTTCCCATATATATATATATGGGAGGGTTAGATTGAAAACTCATTTGAGATATGAAAACCCTCTAAACTCATTGTAAACCACATGCCGCATTAAATCATTTTGAATTTTGTGGTTGAGATTAAAAGTGAATAAATAACTAATATTTATTTCAATAACTATTTAATTAAATTTCAAGAAGGTTAATATAGTTAATTTACTCCCCAATCATCTTTTCTACTTTTTTTTAAAATCAAACAATAATTTTAACAATCTCTTTCCTCCTTTTTTTTAAATCCTATTATTATTATTATTATTTTAATTTGAACTAAAAAAATATTAACTAATAATTCTTCTTATCTTTTTTTTATAAAAAAATGGTATTTAAAATTTTATAAAAACAAGTTTTAAAATGTTACATATGTAGTTAACAAAAAGGTTTAATTTTGTCAATTTCCAAATTTTTTTTAGTTTTTTTAAGACGAGATCTTTTTTCATATTAAAAATCTAACCGAGGTCGTGTTACATATATGCAATTATGAACTAGCAAAATGTTACATATTTAGTTAACAAAGAAAAACTTCATATATATAATTAGTAACCGTTTACTGTTTGAACATTAGAATATTTACATTATGAACTAGCAAATGTTACATATATAGTTAACAAAAAATGTTACATATGTAGAATTTGGTAGTTACATCTATAAATTTTACAAAAAGAATAAAAACTCACACATACAATCCATTACAAATGTGTCTTCGTTTCTTGTATAACCAAGCATTAATCTATCTTTATCTCTCTACCACACTTTTTTCTTTCTCATCTCATGGGTTTTGATTTGGGGCGATTAGTTCAACTCTTCGGGAAGAAGAAACAATAATCTAGAAACATTATGTAACTAGCAAAATGTTACACATGTAACTAGGATTGTTACATATATAGTTAGCAAATGTTACATATGTTTATTGCTTGAACATTATAATATTTACATTATCTAACTAGCAAATGTTACATATTTAGATAACAAAAAATGTTACATATGTAACATTTGGTAGTTACATCTGTAAAATTTACAAGAAGCATAAAAACTCACACATATAATTCATTACAACCGTGTCTTCTTTTCTTGTATAGCCAAGCATCATTCTATATTTCTCTCTCTACCACACTCTTTCTTTCTCATCTTATGGGTTCTGATTTGGAAGATTTGGTTCTGATTTGAGGCGATTAGTTCAACTCTGCGGGAAGAAGAAACATTCATCTAAAAACATTATGTAACTAACAAAATGTTACGCATGTAACTAGGACTGTTACAAAATGTTACACATGTAACTATGATTTTTAAAAACGAGATCGTGTTACATATTCAGAACTTAAACTCATAGCAATTAAGAAAAAATTAAAACCAAATTATCCTCGAAAACTTAAACTTTAGCAAAATTAAACTTCACCTAGAACCCAATTCACAAAATTAAACAAAAAAAAATCAACTCAACTTAATAATTAAAATAATATTTTATAAAAGCAAAAGTGAAAATAAATAAAAGAATAATCAATTCCAACTATTTACCATTATTATTAAAAAACCATGAGGCTTAAAATTTTTTGATGAATTTAAAATCCAGTTACCATTTTTTAAAATATTTTTATATATTACTAAAAGTTAAAAAATGATGGATTTAGAATCCATTTACCAATATTTTTTGCTTACTGAATTCCGTCTAATTAATTTTTTAAACAAAAAATGTGGCTTTAATTTATTCTGAAAAGTCTCTGACGCAAAATAAAAATAAATAAAGTACATTTGTTGATAATTTTTTTTGAAGGTTGAAGTACTTTTGTGCTTGGCATCAACTTCAGTGGTGGGACGGAAGGTTTGTGTTTTGAAATCCCAGACAAAGAGATCAGAGGTGTAGAACTAGAGTTCATTGCAGAGATCGGAGGGATTGCTGACGAGGTAGAGGGAAATGAGATCGGAGTTTGCTTCATTTACTGTTTCTCGATCAAGAGTAGAAGATATTAAAGGATCCAAGGAAGAACCCATTAATGGAAGTGTGGTAGAACTCATTAATGGATGTGAAATATAATAGAAAGAATAAAGAATAATTATTGAAGGAGAACCACATGTTGAGTTTCTATGGTTTTCTCAAGTAATGTGGGATTCTAACCAATATATCCCATATATATATATAGGGGAGGTTCAAATAAAAATTAGTTTTTCGCTAATAAATCTAATAAATGATAAAAACCTTAAGAAACTATATCAAACGAACACCGCTTGAGCTCATTTCAGCAGCGTTGGAATCGTATCGTCGAACTCTACAATCTTAGCTTTTAGACTTTAGATTTTACGTTTGAATTGTAGGGTTTTATTCTTATGGTTTAGCCTTAGGGTTTAGATTTTATGGTTTAGGTTTTTTTAGGGGGTGGGGGTGGTGGTGGGGGGTTTAGGTTTTTTTTGGTGGGGGGAGGGGGTGGGTTTAGGTTTTTCTAGGGGGGGTTGGGGTGGGGTGGGGGGTATAGGTTTTTAGGGGGTGGTGGTTTTAGGCTTTTCGAGGTGGGGTTGGAGGGGAGTTTAGGTTTTTGGGGGTGCCGGTGGAGGGGGTTTAGGTTTTTGGGTCCGGCTTAGGGTCCGATTAGACTGTTCCAATGCCGCTGGAATGTGTCACACCCCCAAAATCCACTAACGGAGTTTTACCGTTAGGAGCGTGACATACCAGGATCTCAGTCATTAGTTACTTTGAACGACTCTATATGAGTTTAAGAAAAACCACTAGTATAGCTCATAGTCACAATGCAACACTAGTAATGAAAATACTGATTTAATGTAAGACTTGCGGAAGCGAAAAGTTAGATGAAAAGCATGCGCCAAAACAGTCGCGCCAAAAATAAACAATTCAACAATAATTAAAACAAATAATTCTTGAGTTTGAAAAATGATGGACTTCGAATGCATGCATGCCTTAGCTTGTGCTTGTACCTTAATGACCTGAGAAAACATGCTAAAACGTGTCAACACTAGGTTGGTGAGTTCACAGGTTTCAATGTTTGTAAAGTTTACTAGATAATACCATTTACAATTTATATCATAGGTAGCTAACCTAGTTCATGTTACTAAAGCGTTTCGACACCGAAGCTGACTATTTATGTTTGTACTGCCTCCCACCATGACTATCATAATCAATGGTGAATGTTTAGGTCAATGTTACACCCGTTCGACTTCCCGTCATATTAGCGCGACTAACGCGGGTGGGGCTTGTCAATGCCAGTAGTACTACTCAAGATTACCTCGCTAACCCATATACTAACGGTTCGATAAGTAAGGACTTTCATGATATGTTTGCGCTTAGTACACAAGTGATATAAAAGAAATGTAAGATCTAAATGTTCGTACCCATGTTTTCTCCCCCAAGTTTAAATCATAAGAAAGGGGCCGTGAAAACTCACCTTAGAGTATGTGCGAAAGAAAACGAACTTAGAATGCTTGACGACTAACTGCCACCTATAAACACCGGTTTATAAGTGTGTGTTTGTGCAAGATGATAGAAACCCTTAGTATCCAAACAATACTATTGTTTAAGTGTTTAGAAAAGGTTTGCAAGTTTAACCAAGTTTGACTAAGTTTGACCAAGTTTGACTAAGTTTGACTAAGTTTGACCCGACGACCCGTTGGTGACCCGTTTAGTGGTTTGATGTTTGTTCAGCATAACACTTCTATATTATACACAATGATAATGCTGTAGCACTTAGCAACAAATCCTATTTGTTCTAACAAGATAGCAAGTTTCCATAAATAGCAGGTTTTCATAAATAGCAGGTTTCTATAAATAGAAAGTTTCCAAAAATAGCAGGTTTCTATAAATAGCAGGTTTCATAAATAGCAGGTTTCTATAAATAGAAAGTTTGTTCAGGATTCGTGTTTCTTGAAATTATCATTGTTATTATGCTTGTAAGGTTACTATAACATGTTCTTGATCATCATATCACATAGCAATTGCATAGAACTTAACATGTATGTCATATTTCCAAGTAAAGTTTCCATCTTTAGTAACCTATGCGAGATATGCACGATTTCAAGAATTCAACACATTGCAACATGTTATTATATCCTAACTAACATGTACCAATCATTAAACCATATCATGTATGTCTAAATAGCAATTTATGAACACTTTTGCAAATTAAAGTTTCCTTATTTGGAAAGTTCACAAAACCGATCTAGGTATTCAAAATCTGATTTCACAAATCATGTAAACATGTATCAAGTAACACATATCCATCATCACATCATCCTAATCATGTCTAGCATGCAAGATAAAAATCATAAAAAGTTTCCTATATGTCACATAATCAACAAAATTCAATTTACAAATCGTATAGCAACTAGGGTTTCATACACGTTCATAAAATCATCAATACGATACAACAACATCAAACAATTAACTAATCCATTATCATATTTCAAAATCATTACGTTTGGTTAATCTAGGGTTTCGTTCTCAAAAATAATAATGAAATAAAGACAGATTTTGATGAAATAACTTACGTAGGAACGTTAGGAACGCTTAGACTAGCACGTATTCACTTCCGGATTCACTATTGGGGCTCGATCGAAGGCTCCACGTCCTCTTTTTGGTTCGGCCGAGAGGTGAGGGTGAGGGGGGGATCGCGACGGCTTGGGGAGGGGTTAGGGTTTATGTTTTATTTTTTTATAAAAGTTCCTTATATAATCCATGCACTAATGAGTTTTTAAGATGGGCTTCAAGTTTAATTAAAGCCCGTAGACTCTAATTAATTTAAATGACACCTATTTACTAATTATAAATTTCGATTTATATTTTTATAAAAACTCCAACTTTTATAAAAATATTGTATGCGGTTAATATTCGATAAACACGTACGAGGGCAATAATATTCACATAATTCACGTAAAGTCACGTAATCACATAAAGTTCACATAATTTATAATAAATATAAATTATTAAATATTCAAATTATTTATTTTAATTAATCACCAACGTTCCGAGTTTAGACTCAATGCAATGCACGTGTGACTAACTGAGTTTGAAATGAATAATGTTTGAACTAACGAGGTTTGAGTTAACGGAGTTAACCTGAAATTGCCGGATGTCACATCATCCCCTTGTTGAAAGAATTTTCGTCCCGAAAATTAAACGAAGTCGGTAACGTCTGAAACAAAAAGTTTAGGTTTGTCACATCGTCCCCTTGTTGAAATAAATTTCGACTCAAAATTTAGTTAGTACCTTCCGTGTTTGCCGTTGACTGTTTGAAAAGGTGAGGATACTTTTTCATCATCTGATCCTCGCGTTCCCATGTGAACTCCGGTCCACGCTTTGAGTTCCAGTGAACTCTGACAATAGGTATCTGACTGCGCTTGAGGGTTTTGACCTCTCTGTCCATGATCTCAACTGGTTTCTCAATAAAACGTAGTTGTTCATCAATTTCCAACTCCTCGAGTGGAACTACAAGTGTCTCATCTCATAGGCACTTCTTTAAGTTTTAGACATGAAAGACATTATGCACTCCATTGAGTGTATCTGGTAGGTTAAGTTGATATGCTACTGGACCGATCCTTTTCTCTATCTCGAAGGGTCCAACGTAACTCGGGTTTAACTTTCCTCGTTTCCCGAAATGAATCACACCTTTCCACGGTGAGACCTTTAATAATACTTTGTCGCCCACTTGGAATTCTAGTGGTTTTCTACGCTTGTCTGCGTAACTCTTTTGACGGTCACGAGCTGCCGCCATACGGTTTCGGATTTGCACGATCTTCTCTGATGTTTCATGCACAAGTTCAGGACCCGTAAGTTGACTATCTCCAACTTTAGCCCAACAAAGTGAAAATCTACACTTTCTCCCGTACAAAGCCTCGAACGGTGCTGCTTTGATGCTAGTATGATAGCTGTTATTGTAAGAGAATTCCACTAAAGGCAAGTGAGTCTCCCAACTATTTCCGAAATCAATCACACAAGCCCTTAACATGTCTTCTAGGGTTTGAATGGTACGCTCACTCTGGCCATCTGTTTGAGGATGGTACGCTGTGCTCATATCCAGGCGCGTGCCTAGAGCTTTCTGTAACGATTGCCAGAAACGTGAGGTGAATCGGGCGTCTCTATCGGAAATGATGGAGATTGGCACTCCATGTCGGGATACTACTTCTTTAAGATAGAGGCGAGTTAACTTTTCCATTTTTTCGGTCTCTTTGATAGCAAGGAAATGAGCGGATTTGGTTAGGCGATCAACTATCACCCAGATTGTGTCACATCCAGTAGGGGTTCAGGGTAATTTGGTTATGAAATCCATGGAAATCTGCTCCCATTTCCACATTGGTATTTCCGGTTGTTGAAGTAATCCGGATGGCTTTTGGTACTCCACCTTGACCTTGGAACAAGTCTGGCACTTGCTCACATAGGTGGCTATGTTGGCTTTCATGTTCGGCCACCAATATAAAACTTTGAGATCGTGATACATCTTGTTGGATCCCGGATGGATAGAGTATCGGGATTTGTGAGCTTCATCCATGACTAGATCTCTTAGGTTTCAATATACTGGTATCCATATTCGTTCTGCTAAGTAGCTAATACCATCTGCTTTAACCTCAAGTTGTTTCTCCATACCACGAGTGGATTCTAATGATAAGTTCTCCTCTTTTAAGGCTTCGAGTTGGGCATTGCGGATTTGTTCGGATAGTCCTGTATGAGTAGTGAGCTGTAATGCTCTAACTCGTCGGGGTTTGGTTTCTTTTCTGCTTAGGGCATCGGCCATCACATTAGCTTTGCCTGGATGGTACTTGATTGCACAATCATAATCGTTTAGTAACTCGATCCAACGACGTTGACGCATGTTCAACTCTTTCTGCTCAAAAATATGCTGAAGACTCTTGTGATCGGTGTAGATGGTGCACTTGGTACCGTACAAGTAATGTCTCCATATCTTGAGTGCAAACACCACAGCTCCTAACTCCAAATCGTGAGTCGTGTAGTTCTTTTCGTGGATTTTTAACTGTCGAGAAGCGTATGCGATAACCTTGTCGCGTTGCATCAACACACAACCGATACCTTGGATAGAGGCATTGCAATACACCACGAAGTCATTTGTTCCCTTTGGTAGAGACAGGATAGATGCGCTACATAGTTTCTGTTTCAGTAGCTAGAATGTTGATTCTTGAGTCTCGCTCCAATTATAGGGTTTATCTTTTTGGGTTAAGGCGGTGAGGGGTTGGGCAATCTTTGAAAATCCTTCGATAAAACGACGGTAGTATCCGGCCAATCCTAGGAATTGCCGAACTTCGGTCGGAGTTAATGGTGGCTTCCACTTTGGCTAGATCGACATGTATTCCCTTCTCATTGATCACATGCCCTAAAAATTGAACCTCGCGAATCCAAAAATCGCATTTGGAAAACTTTGCGTACAACTGTTCCTGCTTCAGTAGTTCAAGGATCAAACGCAGATGCTCCTCATGCTCTTCCTGACTCTTAGAGTATATGAGGATATCGTCAATAAAAACAATGACGAATTGATCCAGATAAGATTTACACACACGGTTCATGAGGTCCATGAACACCGCGGGTGCGTTAGTTAGTCCAAATGGCATGACCAAAAACTCGAAATGGCCGTACCGGGTTCTGAATGTAGTCTTGGATATATCCTCATCTCGAACTCTCAGCTGATGATATCCAGACCTTAAATCGATTTTCAAGTAGAAACTTGACCCTTGAAGTTGGTCGAATAAATCGTCAATGCGGGGTAGTGGGTAGCGGTTCTTGACGGTTACATTGTTTAACTCTCGGTAATCAATACACATGCGAAAAGTTCCATCTTTCTTTTTGACAAATAGGACTGGAGCTCCCCATGGCGATGAGCTCGGTCGGATAAAACCTTTATCCAACAACTCTTGCAGTTGTGTGGATAGCTCCTGCAACTTGCTTGGTGCCAGTCTATAGGGTGCTCGAGCAATAGGCGTTGCTCCGGGTGTTAGGACAATCTGAAATTCGACCTGACGGTGAGGTGGAAGACCAGGTAGGTCTTCAGGGAATACTTCTGGGAATTCACGAACGATTGGGATATCTTCTAACTTTTTCTCCTCGGTGGACTTGTCAGCGACAAGGGCTAATATTGCGGTATGACCCTTACGCAGACACTTCTAAGCCTTCATGAAAAATATGATGCCCATGACTGCACCACTTCTTTCGCCCTGAACGGATAGGATCTCTCCACTAGGAAGGAGTACACGAACGATCTTCTCACTACAGATGATCTCAGCTTGGTTTTTAGACAACCAATCCATGCCCACAATTATGTCAAAACTGTCGAGTGTAACTGGCATGAGATCGATGTAGAGTTTGTGACCAGATAGTTCTAATTTACATCCCTTGAGAATGTGGGTTGCCTCGATTACCTTACCGTCTGCTATCTCTACGGTATAATGGTGTTCTAATAAAGTTGGGTTTATTCCTAACTGACTACTAAGTTCTCTAGATATAAAACTTCTATCGGCGCCATTATCAAAAAGTACAGAAGCATAATGATCGTTTAAGAGAAACATACCGTTCACCACGTTCCGATCATTCCGAGCTTCTCCCGATCCAATCACAAATGCTCGGCCCTTTGCACCATTTCCGTTGTTATTATCATTTCCACCTTGGTGGTTATTACCATTTTCCATTACCGCCCTGATGATTGTTGCCATTTCCATTCCCGTTTCCGTTTTTCCTCAACTGCGGGCAATTTTTCTTGAAATGCCCTTCTTTACCACACTCAAAACAGCCTTTGGGTGCGTCTCTAGGTGGTGTCGGTTTGTTCTGTAGATCTACTCTACAGTCTTTGGCCAAATGACCCATCTTTCCACACCGGTTGCAACGATACCGGTCACACGTTCCATGATGGTGGAAGTTACATTTGTTGCACTTTGGGTACTTGCCAACATAAGAACCCTGATTCTGCTGAGAAGAGTTAGACTGACTGTTATTCTTTGACAGTTCAAACTTACGTTGTTGCTGTTGCTGTTGCTGAGAAGGTGGGTTTGACTGGAAGGTTTTAGGGAATGAACTGTCAAACTTCCGCTTGTTGTCAGTTGTCTTTGATAACGCACCTCTAGGGGGTAGGGTTCCTTGAGCGACTGCCTGATCGGTTAGCCTGTGAGCCAACCTGATTGCTTGCTGGATCGTAGTGGGATTAGAAGATGTCACCATGCTCTGAATTTGCGGGACCAAACCATCAATGAATTTCTCGATTCTCTTATAGGGAGGTGTTACCATTTGCGGACACAAGTTCGCCAGTTCATTCGAACGAGTAGTGTAGGCTTCAATTTCAGATCCCTCCATCTTGAGGTTCCAGAACTCGCCCTCAAGTTTCTGCACTTCATCGCGGGGACAATACTCCACCCGCAACATAGTCTTAAATTCATCCCATGGCAATGCATTTGCCATCTCAAGAGTTAGCATTTGCACCTGAGAGTTCCACCAAGTAAGGGCCGGACCCTCAAGTGTGCCAGATGCATACTTCACCTGATTATTCGGTGGACAATTGCACATCGCGAATGCGGATTCAGATTTCTCCATCCAGCGGAGTAATCCAACAGCCCCTTCGGCTCCACTGAACGAGTGAGGCTTGCAATCCATGTACGCCTTGAAAGTACAAACCTGCTGGTGGTTGTGTTGACCTGAATTGTAAACAAGAATGCGTTTTAGGGATACTATATTCGAATTTGAGTTTAGGATGAATGATGACTCACTAGAGTCGATAATATGTTGCTTTACCTCCAGCATTAATAGCGGCGTTAGTAGCTGCTACTGCTTCAGCCACACGCTCATTTATGAGTGCCGTGAGCTCGGCTGTAGTCATGTTAATGTTTCCGCGACCACCGCGTCCTCCGGCGCGTCCACCACATCCATTTCCTCTTCCAGACATTATCTTCGCATTCACAACATTCAATAATGAGAAAAATACATCGAATTTTATCATCATACAAGTACCAGTAAGCAAAGAAATTCAAACCACAACATCTAACATTTCAATAATAGTAATACTTGATAAAATAAATTGTAACGATTACAACTAAATTCAACCAAACATCAAAATTCTAGAAACATCTGTTGGATGGGAACAACCCTGCCCATCTAGGTTCAAAAGAAAAGACGTAAATAAGTAATGAAGATAGATGATCAAATGTCACTGCCAACTGATGTAACATCGGATGCTGCATCATCATCCTCATCCTGGTCTCCTGCAGGTGCATCCTCTGGTGCAACTCCTACTGCTTCAGCAGCTGCAAGTCGTGCCTCCACTTTCTCAATCCTGGTGTGGAGTATATCTAGGTTCCACTCTGCAGTGTTCAGCCGGTCCTCCACATCCATTTGCCAAATTCTCATGAGCTGTATCAGTTGCTGCTAAATCTGCAGTTAGTTTGGTGATCCTCTGATTCATCAACATCTCTCGCTGAAGTATGCTAGTAATCTCTCCCGCTGCGTCCCTCATGTTCCGAATCTCCCGGTCCATCCTAGCCACAAAGGTAGCTATCACCTGCTCATAGGGGTACTGCAATGGTGGCAAAGCTCGTATAGAAGATGATGAAGAAGAAGCAATGTCAGTAGTGAGTGGAGGTGGGACTTCCTCCTCGCGGATCCAGTTCCTGATCCTATCGGGATACCAATCCCAGTCCTGCATGTTGCCTCTGACACGCACATGAATAGGCTCGTCATACCCTACAACGGTATTGATCGGGTTGAGTCGACGTCTCCTCGGCTCTGGCAGAGGTACGGTAGGAACATCGTGCTCCTGAACGACTGGGGATGCGGGTGAATTAGGCGGGGTCGACATTTCCAGTAACGGGATGAGTGAGTGCCATGTATGAGTTTAAGTGCTGTGTAACTAATGCATGTACGTGGTTATAGTCTAGTATGCATTTCCTAGTTCTCTATAACCAATGTCTCTGATACCAATCTGTCACACCCCCAAAATCCACTAACGGAGTTTTACCGTTAGGAGCGTGACATACCAGGATCTCAGTCATTAGTTACTTTGAACGACTCTATATGAGTTTAAGGAAAACCACTAGTATTGCTCATAGTCACGATGCAACACTAGTAATGAAAAACCTGATTTAATGTAAGACTTGCGGAAGCGAAAAGTTAGATGAAAAGCATGTGCCAAAACAGTCGCGCCAAAAATAAACAATTCAACAATAATTAAAACAAATAATTCTTGAGTTTGAAAAATGATGGACTTCGAATGCATGCATGCCTTAGCTTGTGCTTGTACCTTAATGACCTGAGAAAACATGCTAAAACGTGTCAACACTAGGTTGGTGAGTTCACAGGTTTCAATGTTTGTAAAGCTTACTAGATAATACCATTTACAAATTATATCATAGGTAGCTAACCTAGTTCATGTTACTAAAGCGTTTCGACACCGAAGCTGACTGTTTATGTTTGTACTGCCTCCCACCATGACTATCATAATCAATGGTGAATGTTTAGGTCAATGTTACACCCGTTCGACTTCCCGTCGTGTTAGTGCGACTAACGTGGGTGGGGCTTGTCAATGCCCAGTAGTACTACTCAAGATTACCTCGCTAATCCATATACTAACGGTTCGATAAGTAAGGACTTTCATGATATGTTTGCGCTTACTACACAAGTGATATAAAAGAAATGTAAGATCTAAATGTTCGTACCCATGTTTTCTCCCCCAAGTTTAAATCATAAGAAAGGGGCCGTGAAAACTCACCTTAGAGTATGTGCGAAAGAAAACGAACTGCCACCTATAAACACCGGTTTATAAGTGTGTGTTTGTTCAAGATGATAGAAACCCTTAGTATCCAAACAATACTATTGTTTAAGTGTTTAGAAAAAGTTTGCAAGTTTGACCAAGTTTGACTAAGTTTGACCCGACGACCCGTTGGTGACCCGTTTAGTGGTTTAATGTTTGTTCAGTATAACACTTCTATATTATACACAATGATCATGCTATAGCACTTAACAACAAATCCTATTTGTTCTAACAAGATAGCAAGTTTCCATAAATACCAGGTTTTCATAAATAGCAGGTTTCCATAAATAGTAGGTTTCTATAAATAGAAAGTTTCCAAAAATAGCAGGTTTCTATAAATAGCAGGTTTCATAAATAGCAGGTTTCTATAAATAGAAAGTTTGTTCAGGATTCGTGTTTCTTGAAATTATCATTGTTATTATGCTTGTAAGGTTACTATAACATGTTCTTGATCATCATATCACATAGCAATTGCATAGAACTTAACATGTATGTCATATTTCCAAGTAAAGTTTCCATCTTTAGTAACATATGCGAGATATGCACGATTTCAAGAATTCAACACATTGCAACATGTTATTATATCCTAACTAACATGTACCAATCATTAAACCATATCATGTATGTCTAAATAGCAAGTTATGAACACTTTTGCAAATTAAAGTTTCCTTATTTGGAAAGTTCACAAAACCGATCTAGGTATTCAAAATCTGAGTTCACAAATTATGTAAACATGTATCAAGTAACACATACCCATCATCACATCATCCTAATCATGTCTAGCATGCAAGATAAAAATCATAAAAAGTTTCCTATATGTAACATAATCAACAAAATTCAATTTATACATCGTATAGCAACTAGGGTTTCATACACGTTCATAAAATCATCAATACGATACAACATCAAACAATTAACTAATCAATTATCATATTTCAAAATCATTACGATTGGATAATCTAGGGTTTCGATCTCAAAAATAATAATGAAATAAAGACGGATTTTGATGAAATAATTTACGTAGGAACGTTAGGAACGCTTAGACTAGCACGTATTCACTTCCGGATTCACGATAGGGGCTCGATCGAAGGCTCCACGTCCTCTTTTTGGTTCGGCCGAGAGGTGAGGGTGAGGGGGGGATCGCGACGGCTTGGGGAGGGGTTAGGGTTTATGTTTTATTTTTTTATAAAAGTTCCTTATATAATTCATGCACTAATGGGTTTTTAAGATGGGCTTCAAGTTTAATTAAAGCCCGTAGACTCTAATTAATTTAAATGACACCTATTTACTAATTATAAATTTCGATTTATATTTTTATAAAAACTCCAACTTTTATAAAAATATTGTATGCGGTTAATATTCAATAAACACGTACGAGGGCAATAATATTCACATAATTCACGTAAAGTCACGTAATCACATAAAGTTCACATAATTTATAATAAATATAAATTATTAAATATTCAAATTATTTATTTTAATTAATCACCAACGTTCCGGGTTTAGACTTAATGCAATGCACGTGTGACTAACTGGGATAACTGAGTTTGAAACGAATAATGTTTGAACTAACGAGGTTTGAGTTAACGGAGTTAACCTGAAATTGTCGGATGTCACAAAATGACTCAATCGGAGTTCGTTTGACCCACTTCTCAGGATTTATTAGTGAAAAACCACTTTTTAGTGGAGCCGTCCCTTATATATACATATATATATATGTGTGTATATATATATATATGTATATATAAGGGACGGTTCCACTAAAAAGTGGTTTTTCGCTAATAAATCCTGAGAAGTGGGTCAAACGAACTCCGATTGAGCTCATTCCAGCGGCGTTGGAACAGTCTAATCGAACCCTAAGCCGGACCCAAAAACCTAAACCCCCCTCCACTCGCACCCCCAAAAACCTAAACCCCCCTCCAACCCCACCCCGAAAAGCCTAAAACCACCACCCCACCCCCAAAACTTAACCCCCACCCCACCCCCCAAAAAACTTAAACCCACCCACACCTAAAAACCTAAACCCCCCACCCCCGAAAAAAAACCTAAGCTATAAAATCTAAACCCTAAAAGCTAAACCCTAAGGTTAAACCATAAGGCTAAAATCCTAAAATTCAAACGTAAAATCTAAACCTTAAAAGCTAAACCCTAAAAGCTAAGATCGGAGTTCGTAGAGTTCGACGAGACGGTTCCAACGCCGCTGAAATAATCTCAATCGGAGTTCGATATCGTTTATTAAGGTTTTTGTCATTTTTTAAATTTTTAGCGAAAAACTACTTGTAATTTGAATCTCCCCCTATATATATATATATATATATATATATATATATATATATATATATATATATATATATATATAATATAGGGTTTCACTAGAAAGGGAAAAAAGTGTAAGAAGTGTAGGAAGGGATTTGAGCCACTGATTTTGAAGATGGATGGTTATCAACATGCCATGTAAATGGGGAGGGAATTTAAAGGCCGGAAGGTTACAATAGTCATTGCATCCAAGAGAGAGAAATAATATACACATGCAAGTCACATGCACCTTCCACCCCTATTTTGTAAACGTTTATAACTTTTTTATACGTAATTATTTTTAAAAAAAATTATACCATAAAATCGAGCGTTTTTTATCTTTCTAACATGTATGATATTGCTATATATATTTAAAAAAACCCGACATGAACTGGGTGTTCATGAAAGTTAAACCCTAAAAGCTAAGATCGGAGTTCGTAGAGTTCGACGAGACGGTTCCAACGCCGCTGAAATAATCTCAATCAGAGTTCGTTTGATATCGTTTATTAAGGTTTTTGTCATTTTTTAAAATTTTAGCGAAAAACTACTTGTAATTTGAATCTCCCCCTATATATATATATATATATAGTATAGGGTTTCACTAGAAAGGGAAAAAGTGTAGAAGTGTAAGAAGGGATTTGAGCCATTGATTTTGGAGATGGATGGTTATCAACATGCCACGTAAATAGGGAGGGAATTTAAAGGCCGGAAGGTTACAATAGTTATTGCATCCAAGAGAGAGAAATAATATACACATGCACCTTCCACCCCTATTTTTTAAACGTTTATAACTTTTTTATACGTAATTATTTTAAAAAAAAATTATACCATAAAATCGAGCGTTTTTTATCTTTCCAACATGTATGATATTGCTATATATATTTTAAAAAAAACCCGGCATGAACTGGGTGTTCATGAAAGTGGGTGATTTTATGGTGTTTTTGAACTGTGTAATTTTATGGTGTTTTTGAACTGTGTAATTTTATGGTGTTTATAAACATGGTAATTTTATAGTGTTTTTTTCGAGCATTTGTATATATCGTTTTGTTGAGCGTTTGTGAAAAAAAAAACGACATTTTTATGGCATTTGTAAAAAAACAAAAAAAAAACAATCAAGCATTTATATTTAAAGTTTTTATGGTGTTTTTCTGTGTATTTGTAAAAAAAATGGGTTTGTTTGAATTGTGTTTTTGGTGTTTTTTCAGTTTTTTTTCATACGTTTGTATTTGACATTCTGTGGCGTTTTTCGAGCATTTGTAATATGACTATTATATTGCTATATAAAAAAAAAAAAAATTGACGTTTTTATGATTTTTTTTAACTGGGCGTTTTTAGGGTGTTTTTGATCAACCTGCAAGTAGTCGATCATCAAATACTCAAATCACAACACCAAACAAACATACGGAATAACACAATTATGATGTTCTCGAAATGTGCAATTTTATGGTTTTTTTTACTGGACAATTTTATGATGTTTTTTAAACTGGGTAATTTTATGGTGTTTTTGAACTCTGCAATTTAACTAGTCAATTTTATGGTGTTTTTTCCAGTGTTTGTATATTATGTTTTTTCGAGCGTTTGTAAAAGATTAGGCGTTTTATGTTATCTTTTCGAGTGTTTGTAAAAAAGTGCAAAAAATAAAACAATCGAGCGTTTATATATTAAAGTTTTTATAGTGTTTTTACGAGTGTTTATAAAAAAATGGATTTGTATGACGTTTTATTGTGTTTTTATAGTTTTTTTTCATGCGTTTTAATTTAACATTTTATAGCGTTTTTCGAGCGTTTGTAAAAAGTACAAAAAAAAACAGTCGAGCGCTTGTATTTGAAGTTTTAATGGTGTTATTTTTCAAACGTTTGTAAAAAAATGGGTTTGTATGACGTGTTGATGGTGTTTTTAATTCATGACATTTTTTAATATGTTTTCGAGCGTCATATAACAATAAGCCATAAATTAAATGGTTTTTTATAATGTTTTTTCGTGACGTTTTTTCAAGTGTGTTTTATGATATTGTCGAGCGAAACCATAAATCATTTTATGGTGTTTTTTCTTTGGAGCGTTTTTATGATGTTTTCGAGCGTCAAAAATACCATAAATTAAATGTTTTTAGTATTTTTTAAGTAATGACATTTTTTATGGTGTATGTACAATGATTTTTATATAGTTTGTACAACCTAGTTCAAAAACACCATAAATTAAAAAACCCACTTAACATTGTTTAGGTTTTTGGGGTATGAGTGGGGGGGGGTTTAGGTTTTTGGGTTTGGGTTAGAATTCGATGAGACGGTTACAACGCCGATAGAATGAGCTCAATCGGAGTTCGTTTGACCCAATTCTTAAGATTTCTTAAAAACCACTTTTTAGTGTAACCGTCCCCTATATATATATATATATATATATATATATACTAGGTTAGAACCCCGTGTATTATACTGGTTGAATAAATGAAATATTCAATAATTAGCAATAAAGATTTTTAGTTATACGCAGGAAAAAGAATATTAAATAGTTGGTACTGAAGATTTAGAAAATATTAAAAGAATTAAAAATAAGTTGGAAAAATAATCTTGAGCTAACCGAATTGTGACATGTAGCGTAAAGAGTTACTTATTTATTAAATATAGAAGATTGTATTAGAATGAAAAGATAACATTGTAGCAAGTATCAAAATATATACACTTTCAAGACAAAAGAAATGCAATATACATGGTAATAATAGAATAATTATTATAGGAGATATAATTGATGATAAAAGTAACTAACCGATGATAAACAAAATTATGAATTTAAAATTTTGTAGATAAAAATTGAAACGAATTATTAATCTAGTTAAAATAACGAAGTTAATTAAAATGTAAAAACTGTTTTGATGATATAATAACTAACCATAATACAAATTTTTTTTTCAAAAATTGATAAGTAACATCAGAAATTATTACTATCCATAATTAATTTTGTATTAAATTCATTTAGTTAATGATATAATAACTATCCATAATTACATTTATATTAAATAACGGTGATAACGCACCAGAAAATAACACGTGTCTCCTTATTTAATAGGAGAGAGAAGCGGGAAAATAAGGACGAGTAGTCACTAGAGAGTGACACGTGTCTCAAATGATGTTTATTTATTATAATAGTTATATATATATATATATATATATATATATATATATATTTTACCATTTCTTTTAGATTTTGTGGTGGTGGATTTTTATTAATTATAATTATGTTTCTTGTAAGTGTATGTATGTATACTTAGATATATTAATTAGGTTTTAGATTAAATGTAAGGTCTCAAATCAGGCACCCTACAGTTAGGTTACATCACAGTGTATTGTTTTAAAAATACTTAACTCTTTATTAAACATGCATCAGAATCTTGACTCAAAACAGTACATGTATTTTAAAATCGTTATTATTCTTTACATTATCGTACGAATGCCTTCACACCAACATGAGTAGCCCCGCTCCCAAAGCCAAGATACGTTGTCACACGAACTCACCTATAAAACAGTCTAACGTACATACAAAGTCAGCTACGCCGAGTGACTTCTAACAGTTTGTCATAAACAGAAACCTTTCCAACAACAATGTCTTTTATTTAATACTCAATACCTTCACGTCAGTTATAAAATAGTTCGCCATTTATTAACATATTGGTAACCCCTGTTACCTAAACCATTTCAACTCTCTTGAGGGTCCAAAAACCCCTGACTCAACCCAAAACCATAACCCGTAAGTCTCACCGATTTGGATCGAACTTACCAACTACCAACTTATGACGTACCACACATATCAACACGAAGACCGGTTAACACAACCGACTCCTAAACATAGACCTGACAAACCCTAGACAAGACTCTCACAAGGTCTACTAACGCACATATCGTAAACACGACTTTAAATAAATCAATACCAAGCACACATGCTAATATTACTATTACATTATTGCCTCATCACTGAGCTCTATCAATATTTAACATACAATAAATCTAACACATAACTCATACGTTCGAAGGATTTCACCGGCCTCATCACTGTTACTAGGTCTCGTCTCTGTCCCCAAAGGGCCTCGTCACATCACATAGTGACTACCACGTCATCCGCACGATGATTGCCACATCTCTTTCATGGTGACAACTCCGAAGGACCGACTCCTTCACATCATCGTTTGCCATATTACGCGGACAACGATGCTAGCACAAAACAAGTTTGTTGGAACCTGATAAACCGTTGTATTCTAGAAAAACTATAGGGGCTATTTTGTAATTAATGTAAAGTTGATTTTTTGTCTGAGAGTCGTTAACGACTCTCAAGAGTCGATAGGTCGGTTCCTGCCGACTCTTGCTATTCTCTATAAATAGCAGACCAAAAATTGATCTCTAAGACCTTTTGATTGTACGTTGTTACTATAGTCGTTTGGATAGCCGGTTTTGTAATAGTTTATGATCTTATTGTAATCATTCAGTGGATGGGTTTATAAGAATCATAGTTTGTTTGTGTGTTCATTCTATTGCTCTTCATCTTAGTTTTTTGCTTGATTAATCAACAAACAGCTTTGCAATAGCTGATTTGTTGATAATATACTGTCTAGAATCATTCTAGCACTGGGATCCAACATTTTGGACCTATAATTTGGTATCAGAGCCTTTTTGCTCTTGATTTTAGTGATTTTTGTTGGGTTTTTGGTGTTTTTGAATTGATCTGAATTTTATCAAAATCTGGATTGATCTGTATCAAGCTCAGAAATTGGATTTGAAATTCACTCAGAAACTTGTTTGTGAAAAGTTTGACAGATCTGATTGGTATTTTGGTTTAGATTTGAGCATTCATGGATTGATATTGTGTTATTTTGTGAAAAAGAGCATGTTGTTGTTCTTGAGCCGACTGTCCAGGGCCAACTCTCTTGCTTGAGCTGTTTATGGTTTTCGCTGGTTAACTGTCTCAGTCGACTGCTGATATTGTTGGCCGATTCTTTGGGCCAATTGTCGCTTGTCCTTGCCGATTCTCTTAGTAAACGCAAGTTTACGACTCACTCGAACTTAGGTTCATAGTGACTGAGTTTGTCCGACCGACATTCTCAGTCGACTATCTTAAGTGAGCTACCGACTCTCTTGAGCCAACACTCTGAGTGAGATTTCCTTGCATTTCCAAGGACAGGTGCCGCTTCTCTCATTTGTCTAGCCGACTCTTCTGTGTCCAGCCGACTCTCTCGAGCTGACTGTCTGTTTAATCCAGCTTACTCTCTAAGCCAACTCTCAGTGTTTTTCAATTTCCATTCTATTTCGATTCTCTGACTTTCAAGATGTCTGTTACATCCATTACTCAAGCTGATCTGGAAACCGGATCCATGTCCAGACCACCCAAGCTTTTGTCCACCGATGATTTCCTGAACTGGAAAAACCGAATGAAGGCGTACTTCTATGTGACTGACTTCAGTCACTGGATCTCGACTACTAATGGTCCTCACTGTCCTATGACCACCGGAGAGGACGGATTTGATACTCAAACTGATCCAGCAGAGTACACCGAGAATGACAAACTTCTAATCATAAGAGATTATAAAGCCTTTGGTGCTTTAAACATGGCTCTTCCGGCTAACATAATTAATATGTTTGAAGAGTATAAGACACCTCAATCTTCGTGGCAAGCTTTATATGAATTTTATGAAGGCAATTATTTTTTAAAAGAAGGTAAGAAGGACATGCTTCAAAAGGAATATGATACTTTTGGCAGTATCAAAGGAAAAGGGTTATCGAAGAACATTTCAAGATTTATGGAAATCTCTAGCAAGTTGAAACAAGTTGGTGTTATGATCAGGAGCTACCATCAAATCAAGAAGTTGTTAGATTCTCTGCCACAAGAATGGAGTATTCAATGTATGATGATCAAAAGACAGTATCTGAATGAAGCATCAACTCTATCTGATGTGATCAACACCTTGAAATCCTTTTAAATGGACACCGGGAAGCGTCAAATGAATCAACTGGGTTACAGCAAAACCATGGCACCAACCAATGCAGCTTTTATTGCTCCGACCTCTTCAAGCAGTTATGGTAGTTCATTGGGAGTTATCCCTGCTGTGGTTTTCTCTTCGTCTACTAATGAACAAAGCTCGTCAAGCAATGAATCCAAAGGCAATCAGAATAGTACCGCTGTTTCAAATCCGTCAAGTTAACATATGGCTTTGTTTGGATTGTTTGTCAACAATTATCAACCACTTATTGCTAGAGAATTGAAAGCCGAGGTTAGTCATATTGAAGATGTTTTTCAGGCGGATCCTGACTATAAAGAAGAGGTTGATCTGCATTGGCATATAGCAATGTTGACTCTGAGGGCGGAAAGATTTATGGATCGCACCGGTAAGAAGCATCTAGGAGGAAAAGCATCAAGCGAACTTAATAGATTCGCTAGATTGACATTAACTGTTCTTGATAAGTTTGCTAAGATAGCATCAAGCGAACATGATAGATTCGCTTAGTTAGCTTTAAGCGAACTTGATAGTTTCGCTAAGAAGGTCTCAGGCGAACATGACAGATTCGCCTGAACTGCATCTTCTTTCCCAAACAACCCAATCCGTATAGAGGACGTCTACATTTGTAAAATATACTTCTTTAATCCTAACGGAAATTGGACAGAGTCCCGTTTGTTTTTATCTAAAACCCGACAATGTAAATGTCTATTTCTATTACCAAATCATAACCAATATTCCATAATAATTGAATTTTTAACTTCTAGCATTGATATCTTTCTATGCCTTTATCAAATAACACTTATAAAAATAATAAATCTTTTGTCGGTTATCATTTATTAAATAAAGTTATGTTTATACGTCCTCCCCAATACGATATTCATAACACGAGCTAATAACGACAATTAGCGTTCTATTGGTTTTAGAGGATATACCTTCCCGAATACGAACCCGTAAGGTAACCGAGACTCGACCTAAACCGCTCTTCCCAACTATACTCGTCATGAGAACCGGGTGATTCACATTTTCATCTCGGCTTACCGGTAATACTTTAAAGCAATACTGTCATCATCCTTACATTTTATACACCGCCATGAACCACCGTTAAGCTCCGATCACGGTTATCACCTTCACGTGAGCCACCACTAACCTTCATATCGACCGCCTTGAGGCTGCCATCCATCACTCTACTAACCGTCCTACATGAAACCATCTAGTCACCGTGAACCACCATGAAACTACTAAGACTATCACTAGCCACCTTCAATTCATACCACCACCGCTGCCACAGTCCGTCACCACCACAGCAGCCACCATCGTGACCACCGTGAAACCTGAGTCAACCCCGTATCACCACCATGGAGCTGCCATTACCACCACCACGAACCATACTAACGTGAAACCACTGCTGTCATAACCTTAACCCTGTTCAAGTCCATACTACCGCCGCCCCTATGACCAGTTAACAACCACCACCGGCAATACCATTTCCTGTTAACCACGAACCTACCGCTGCTGCTGGAGTTATGGCAGCAGCCCGCACACCTGTTGCCATCGTGAACTTCCTCCCGGATTCCTCACCGCTGCCGTGAGGTGTCGTACGTCCATGTGTGCTCGAAACGGAGCTGTTAAGTCGGAAATTGGTCGGGTTAAGGCTGGTCGGAGTGGAGGTTGCGTGGGGGTAGCAGCCGACGAGAGAGAGAGGGTGGAAAGCGGGGTCGAACTCCTCCATGGAAACCGAGCAGGATGTAGTGTTTGGTTGGCCGGTTAGGGTTTTCGTGAAGGATAGGTTGTTTTGGTTTGGTGTTGCAGGTGCTACAAGGAAGAAGGGGAAGGGGAAGGGGAAGGGGAAATTGATTTTGAATAGGTGTGGCGGCTGAGAATCAAGAAATGGCATTTTAGGTTTACTAAAAGTTTCATCTTGCCCCCTTTAATTTGTAGAAAATTACATTACTAGGTTTTAGTTTAAATTAGTTTTTAAAGTCTAGTACAGTAATTTCGTTCTTGGATAACCTTAGCCTAGACGAAGTCTCGTATTTTTAAGTAGTATAGAATTCGGGATGTTACAGATTGGAGTAATGAGATAGAGGAGGCTTAGATAGATGTTTGCAAGGCTCTTATGGCTAATGATTCCTCAACTCAATTTGTGGTTCACGGTATGGAAGCTAGCCTTGTTGAAAAAGGTAAGAAAAAGGTGCTTAGAAAGATCATCATCAACACTGATTCAATCGGACCAACCGCTTACCTAAAGCAGTTTGCTATTCAAAGAACTAAGAGTCAGGTGATTGATACTAAACGCAGCATGAAGCAGAATGCTAATATTAAGATTGAGAAAAGGAAGATTGTTGATGAGATGAAGGTCTGTGATGTGAAGAATGAGTGCTCTAGTTTTGACTCAATGGATCGAGTTGTCTCTCCAACGAGTGCTTGTGATGGAACTCAAACTGAAGGCGATGGAAGCTCGAATCATGGATGTATTTGCAGAAAGACTGATGCAGAGCTGATTCCGCCAAAGGTAAAATCTTGTTTATGTTCCTCTGATTGTGTTGACATGATTGTTCAGTATTGCACTTTAAACAAACTGATAATTCATGAAAAGGACGAAGCTCTCGGTCTCCTTAAACAAATCAAGAAGGGCGAGGTGGCTCTCAAAATCAGTTTGAACAAAGCTCAACAAGAAATCCAAACCCTAAAGGAATTTGTGTATAGAAAAGAATTTTTAATCACTGATTTAACTGAAAAATTAACTTTTTCAAGAAGTGAAACCGTCAAATTACAAATCATCATTGATAAATGGAATTTAATTAAAGAGGTTCATGACACCATGATTGACTGTTAACAGACACCCGGATTTGTGCAAAAGGGGGTTGGATACTTGGATTCAAACGATTTTGAAAGAAAGTTTTTTCATCCTCCTACCGAGGGTCACTACGACCCTATTCCATCACCTCATCCTAAAATGATCTTGCCAATATATTTGTGTCTGCTACTAACGTGAAAACTACAGGTTTAAAAGAGCAAGATGATGATGTTAAGGATGATTGTGGTGTTGGATTAGGCCACACAGATTGCAATAGGAAGTCCATTGAGTCGTCTTTTTTAAATTCCAAGAATAGAGAATCATGTTTGTCAGATTTTTTTAGTAGTGATAGCGAGTATTGTTCTAGTCTAGTTAATTTGAATTCTGATTGTAATGAACACAGTAGCTGTAATGATTTCAATTCTATTAATGCTTTAACTCTAATGATTCAGTTGTTTCAAAAGCAAGAAATCAATTTGAAAGATTCATGACGGAGGAGATTCCAATTTTTACTCCCTCAAGTGACACATCAACAAGCCAAAGTGATAGTTAGAGTGATTCAGATTACTTGTCAAATAAAGACAATGAAGAAAGTGAATGTGACTCTGAATGCTCAGCAGAACCATCTTCTGAATCAAACAATGAATCCGTTTATGAATCAAAGTCTGTAAATGAAAAGATTGAAGTTAAAATCAAAATTGATGATGAAATTGAAAAAGAAACATCAAAAAAGCATGTTGATCAAAGAAAGGATCATCACAACAAAGGCAGATTCAGAAAGCCATTCAAAGTTCCATCTAAGTAGCAATCATCCTCATCATCTTACCAACCACCGAACAAAAGAGTATATTTTAAACATGTTAACTATTTTTTGTGTGAAAGGGTGGTCACACTGCTAGACAGTGAACTCATGAATACTATCACAATGATTGGGTCCGATTCCAAAGACTGTGAATGCACAATGGTGGCGTTAATTATAACAGACACCAACAAGTTCAACATCCGTTTTATCACAAATTTATTAAGTTTTGTCAAAATGCTAAGAATTTTTTAAGAGGCACAAGTTGGTGGAGAACTAGACTTGATAGAACTGCTGAAAGAATTGTTCCACCCAAGTTGAAAAAGACTTGGGTTCCGATTTCTCAATAAATTGTCTTGTATGTGACAGGGTTTTCCTAGGAGGACTATTGATAATGCTTGGCATGTTGATAGTGGGTGCTCTCGTCACACGACCGGGCTAAAGGATCTGCTAAATGACTTCCGAATTATCGATGGGGGATACGTTGCTTTTTCCGGTGATGAGAAAGGAGGAAAGATTACCGGGCAAGGAAATGTGAATGGAACTCTATCCTTGGAGAAAGTCAACCTCATTCCAGAACTTTGTTACAATCTGATGATTGTATCACAAATTTGTGATAAACAGTTGTCTATGCTGTTCAACAATGTTGAACTCAAACCAGGACTCGTGGTTCCTAATGATCTATTTTTTGATGAGGACACTGCGAAAGAACAACACCTACGTGGTGGACATGAATGATCCCGAGACTAAAGCATCCATGGCTTGCTTGTTATCTAAGGCTTCGGATTCTGAATCACTGCTGTGGTATCGTCGACTTGGCCATGTGAATTTTAAAAACATAAATCATTTGGTAAAACAGAAAAATGCATGGCCTGTGCTAAAGTCAAACAACACAAGAAGTTGCACAAGTCCAAAGCAGTGAATTCCATTTATGTACCCTTACAATTACTTCATATTGACCTTTTGGGTCCCATAAGTGTAAAGAGCATTTCTAAAAATTTGTATTGTTTGGTTGTGACGGATGATTTCTTAAGGTATTCTTGGGTTAATTTCTTAGCTACCAAAGATGAAACTGCTGATGTGCTGAAAAGTCTTATTTTGAAGATTGAGAAGATCTGTAAGTGTTCGGTGAATTCGATAAGAAGCGACAATGGCACCGGGTTTAAAAATCATGTCTTGAATGAATATTGTGAAAGCAAAGGAATTTCTAGACAATTCAGTGCTGCCAGGACTCCACAACAGAATGGAGTTGCTGAAAGAAAGAACTGAACATTGATCGAGGCTGCTATAATGATGCTGATAGATTCAAAGCTTCCTATTATCTTCTGGACTGAAGCAGTTAACACTGTTAATTATGTCCTGAATCGTGATGTAGTGGTCAAGCCTCACAACAAGACCGATTTATGAGTTGTTTCATGGACGAAATCCCCTGATTGAATTCTTTAGAGCATTTGGATGTTCGTGTGCTCTGTTAAACACCGTTGAGAATCATGCAAAGTTCAGAGCAGTGGGAGATGAATGTTACTTCAATGGATATTCTTCGTCTCAAAAGGCATACCGCATCTACAACAAGAGAACCAAGATCATGCAGGAATCGTACTATGTTGATTGGCAAGAAACTAATTCTACAAACACTAGAACTGGTCCTGACTGGTTCTATGATGTAGACATTATTTTCAAAAACTTCATTCCTCTTGCACCACTCGTCCCTGAATCCATTCCTTCCACTGAACCCTCATTCATTCCATCCATCAATGCAGATGACGAATTTATGCCATTCTCAACCAGAATAACACTGATTATTGATAACAGTGGAGTAACCTCTTCTCACTCTGAGGCTACTGAGACTGTTCCTGATGATACTTATGGTGATGCCACTTCTGATCAAACAACTCCGGTTGATTCAAATGTTGTTCCTCTTTATCAGAATTTGGAAAATGATCGCTCTGTCCATTCCGACAGTGATTCAGAAAAAGGAGCTGATTCTATTCCTGATGTTCATTTAACAAACCTTACAGAACAAGTTGATGTTCCTATTGGGCCGACTTTAAAGACTCTGTCAAATCACCCTTTGGAGAATGTGATTGGTCCAGTTATAGAGGGTGTTCGTACAAGAAGTTACTGTCTAGCGCACTTGTTATCTGCGCTATAGATGTTTGTAGCGCATATGTAAAGTGCGTTATGTCTGATGTTGTGGTCTATATATAGGTGATGTAGTTCTAATTTTGTAAGATTTTATTGATTCTGTCAAGTTGTAATCTGGAACTATTACTCAGTGGAATATAAACGTGTTTTGTATTTTACATCTCTGTTCATCTTGTGTTCAAGACTGATTCATAGGATTCTGCACTACGTATTTGGTTGATAAGCTTTCGTATTGATCAGTGATGATTAAGGACCTTTTAATTGGTATCAGAGCTTTTGCTCGTGATTGGAGTAGGTTTACGATTGGTTTGGACAAGGATTGGATAGTTTTAAGCAGTGATTTCTAGTTTTAAGATCAACTTTTGACAGAGATGACAATTGCGAGTTTCGTAACTGTTTTTGGATCGATTTGAAATTTGTTGTTGTTTGATTTGTGAAATTGATCATTGAGGATTTGTAGAAGTTATTTGCGAATTCAGTTTTGCAAAAATTAAGTCAATTACAACATGTTTTGGATGAGTTTGATTTTGGCAGTGGCTGGTGTTCTTGGTTGAAAGTTGAAGTCTGATTTCCCTCCTAATCATCTCTGCAACTACGCTATACCTGGTCATACCACAATTATAAGTTCGCTAAGATTTGCTCTAGCGCAGTTGACAAGTATGCTAGTTCTTTTTTCAGGCGTAGTTACAAGTACGCTATAAGTTCTTCAAGCGCAGTTGTAAGTTCGCTAGTGTTGGAATTGGCGCAGTTGTTATCTATGCTACAAGGAAGTTAAGTTCGCTACAAGAGATTTTTCAAAGAGTTTCAAGGATGTCTACTTCTAATCATGCAAGTGTGATCAATATGACGAACCTGTTGAATTTTGACAACGAAATTGGTACTCCGACAAAACCCCTGAGATTGATGAATTTGAAGGATTATTCAAACTGGAAAACTCGTTTTGAGAACTATGTGTCATTCAATGATACAAGTATGTGGATTCCAATCAGTGAGGGATACAAACATCCAACACACATGTATATGGGAGTATCAGATACAAAAAAACATGTTTCAGCACTTATAGTGGAGGAAAAGACTTTATATGATCATGAGAAGAAGGCACTTGCTGCTTTGTCTATGTGTCTGCCTTTAGAAATTTAGCATACTTTCAAGAAGTTTAAGACCTCACGTTATCTTTGGGAAGGTTTGGCGAAGAGATGTGAAGGAAGCACTGACATTAAGAAGAACAGAAGAGAATTACTGAAGAAACAATTTAGTGTCTTTAAACACTTTGAGGGAGAATCCATTGATGAGTTGATGTCAAGGTATTATCATTTGCTGACTGAAATGGTGAATAATGACTTATCTTACAAGAATCAAAAAGTGCTTGAGAATTTTCTAGATGCATTACCCGCACATTTTGAGATGTACACCATTGTTATTAAGGAACAAGGTGGTTTTGATGAGTTGAGTTTGGAAGATCTTATGGGCAAGATTCAGTCTTATGCTCTAAACAAACAAAAGAAAGATATAGTTTATCAAGATCCTAGCTTATAATTTTGGAAAGCAATATTTGCACCAAAATCTGGGGTTGCTTTATTTTCTGGTGAAGTTCATGAATGTCAGGGTTCAAAAGAAAGTTCGTGTGGTGAATCTTCATGCTATGTTGCTTCTGGTTCGGGATGCTCAAAGAATTCTAAAAGTGATACTCATTCGTGTTCTTCTAAGGTGTCTCCTAAAGTTGCTGATGACATGATGGCCATGATTGCTTCATTTCTTACTTCTTATGAGAACTTCATTGGTGGAAAGATCACTGATCCAAACATGATTGAATAGAATTTTAAACAATTGGATAAGGATGCTCTTGAAGAGATGAATATTCGGTGGAATATGGCTTTGTCGATAAGGCAGGGCAAGGAACATCTGAAGAAGATAGGGAAAAACTTCATTGGAGCGTGAAGCAAGACTAGAATGTGGTTGGATAAGTCAAAAGTGAAGTGTTATAACTGTCAGGAATATACACTTTGCTAGAGAATGTACAAAGCCAAAGGTTCAGAATCAGAATTCTTCTTCAAACAATCAGAATAATCATAATAACCAGAGTTCATCTACAACTTTGATTTCCTAGAAAGATGAGAATTATGATTGGGGAATACACTTGGAAGATATTGTTCCTCATGTTAGTCAAGCTTTTCTTGCTGAAGTTCATGGTGATGCTGTTTCTGAACATAGTTCCTCAGATAGTTACTCAAGTGATTCTGGGAGTGTATATGAAGGTGAAGAGTCTAAAGTTCAAAATGCAGAGGATGATTTGAATGGGAGAAGCTGATTGATGATAAAGCTAATGCTGAAAATGTGACAAAGAAAGTAGCTGAAATATTTACTGAATCAAGTGGATTCATGGCTGATACTAAACAGGTACATGAGGTTATTTCTTTTCCTTGTGCTAAATTTGTTGATTCTGATTTAAAAATCATGAGATTGTGTGATGATAACACCAACCTCATCTATGACATGAAATCAATTCATACATCAAACCAAGTTTTGAAAGAAAATGAGAATCTTTTAAATGCAAGAATTGAATCATTGAAAGATGATATCAAGGTTTTACAAATAAAAGTAAATGAACAAGCTTTTCACGTTGATGTGGCATATTTTGAATATGAGAAAATGATAAATGAACTTGCCCAGTCACAGAGCGAGGTCACCAAATTGATGAGAAAGCTCGAAGGTTATAAGAATTCCAATTTTCTGTTGGAATATTATAATGAGAAAGCTTTGGGTAAAAAATCTTTTGGAGGTATTGGTTATTGTCCATCATTTGATGATAAGAATTTTTGTGGGGGAGTTGGTTTTTGTCCTCCATTTAATGGTAATTACACATCTCGTAACATTAAGACAATGACTGAAGAAGAGTTAGAGCCTAAAACCGTCCTCAAGGTTAATCATGTTACATGAGAGGATATAGTTTATGATGATTCTAGTGATGATGAATCTTTTGATCCAGAAAAAGCTGAAGGTAAAGTGAAAGACTGTAAGGTTGATGAACCTACTGTTGTCAAGAAAGTCACCAGGGATCGGTGCATTTTGACAGAACCTGATGAGGATGTTGAACAATCAAAACCTGAACCTTTAAAACCTTTTGTGGTGGTGGGTTGGTTGTTGAAGAGATTAATACTATTGAGAAAACATCAAATCTTGATTTTATTAAAGACAAAGTTAATTCTGAAAAACCTAAGATTGTTCAATCATCTAACACTGTTTCTCAGTGTGAGTTATCTAGTTCAAGTGTTGTTCAGAAGGAACGTTATGTTCGGGTTTACAAGGAGAGGCGTGCATGTTTTCATTACGGTTTGGTTGGTCACATATTGCTGAATTGCCCACACAAGAATGTTGTTAAGCGTTTGGAAGATCCAAAGTTGGTAGACCATTTGTTAGATCAAAGGCAAAGCCAGTTACAAAACCTGTGGATGTCAAACCTGTGATGAAGCTTGTAGATGTTAAGCTTGTGAAGAAATCCTTTGTTGCTAAACCTGATCTCAAGGTTGAATCTGTTCCGGTTAAACCAAAGATTGAAAAGGTTGACTCATCTTGAGTTAAACCCAAAGTATCACCAAGTGTGGATACAAATGAAGAGGTGAAATTGTCAAAACCTCAAAGAAGAAGAAGACACAGAAAACTTAAGAAACTTTTGGAACAACCTGTTTTGAATGAAAATTGTGAAACATCTGTTTCTGAGAGTTCTAAAACAAATGATAGTGGTAAAGCAAAATGGAAACCAAAGGTGCCTGTTTCTGATTCTATGAAACAATATCCTAAAATTGAGGAGAGATTTGATTGTGTTATAAAAGAAATTGTTTATTTTGATGAGTCAGGCCGACCCAAGACAACAATGACTTGGGTCTCCATTGCTAAGTAAACTTTTCTGTCTGTGTACAGGGAACTCCAAGGAAGACTATTAGTAACTATTGGTATGTCGACAGTGGATGTTCTCGACACATGACAGGCAACATTAACTTATTGGAAAATGTTAAAGAAATTCAAGGTGGATGTGTAGCCTTTGCAGGGAATAAAGGCGGTAACATCTCCGATCAAGGAACAGTTCCCAATAGGTGATTGAGCTTTGAGAAAATGAATTATGTTGAATAGCTCGAGCATAATTTGTTACCTGTTTCGCAAGTCTGTGATAAAGATTTCTCATTTCAGTTTAACAAGTCAGAATGTTTGGTTTTGAACCATGGGTTTGAGATTCCCAAAGATTGGATCCTTATGCGAGCTCCAAGGAAAAATGACACGTACATACTTGATATGAGCACGACGATGAGAACTTCGTCTTTCCAACGTGTCTGCTTTCTAAAGCTTCAGAGTCCGAATCAACTTTATGGCACCGGAAGATGGCTCATACAAATTTTTGGAAAATGAACTATTTGGTGAAGAATGGGCTTGTCTCCGGTGTGCCAGTCATGAGGTTTCAAGTGAACGAAGACTGTCTTCCATGCAAGAAGGGAAAGCAACACCGGAAATCTCATAAATCAAAGTTGACAAATTCAATTACGACTCCTCTCGAGTTGTTGTACATGGATTTATTCGGACCTATCAGTATCAAGAGTGAAGTGGCAAATGATACTGTTTAGTAGTGACTGATGTCTACTCAAGATTCTCTTGGGTGAAGTTTCTTGCTTCTAAGGACGAGACTGCTGGAATTATGAAGTTCTTAATCTTGGTACTTGAGAATTTATTCAATCTGAAAGTCCGGAGAATTGAAAGTGATAATGGAACGGAGTTCAAGAATGGTGATATGGGATTATTTTGTCTTTAGGAGGGCATTCACCATGAATTTAGCGCTCCTTATGTTTCTCAACAGAATGGTGTGGCTGAATGGAAGAATCGAACTCTGATTGACACGGCTCGTACGATGTCATTTGACTCGAAATTGCCAGTGACGTTTTGGGCAGAGGCGGTGAACACTGCTTGTCATGTTCTTAATCATGTTTTGAACGTGAAGAAACACAACAAAACATTCTATGAATTGCTGAATAATCGAAAGCCGAACTTGGATTATTTGTTGTCCTTTGGGAATCCGTGCACTTTATTGAAGGCTCGAGATGTTCAAACTATGTTCAGTGCGAAGGCAATTGAAGGAATCTTCTTGGGTTATGTTGCCAATTCTCATAACAAGCGGGTGTTCAATAAGGAAAGCAGTCAGATTGAGGAGTGGTTTCACATTGATTGTGATAATCGCACCGTTCATCGGGATACCAAAGGACCGTCATGGGCTTTTGATTATGATGCATTATTCAGATCTTTCAACGTTACTCTTGATGTGTCTCCTGTTGAAGAAGAGATTTTGTACCAATCTTGCTGTAAACAATGATTCAATTGTCGAGCAGCGATCGGTTATTCCTATTGTGGTTCCTCCTCCAGTTGTTCCGAATGTAGCTTCGAACTCGGGTACAACTCATGACAGTGATAGTGAAGATGTTGAGATTGTATTTCAGGAGTTATCTAATGATATTCAGAATATAGTCGATGATTCATCAACACAAGCACAAACTGAGGGGGAGTTGCCTTCTAATCTTGATGTAGTGATCCAAGAAACAAGTATTCCTCAAACTCATGTGCATAAGAACCATCCTACTGACAATATTATCGGTGATTTGAATGCAGGTGTTCAAACACGACATAGAACCATTGCTGAAAATTCATGTTTATATGCACAGATTGTGGATACAGATATAATGGAGACTTGCTTGAGTGCGTGTTTTATTTCTCAAACCAAGCTGAAGAATGTGGCTGAGGCTCTTGATGATGATTGTTGGATCGAGGCTATGTAGGAAGAGCTAGCTCAGTTCGAAAAACTACATGTTTAGGATTTAGTTAACTTACCGAAGGGTTCCAGATCAATTGGAACAAAATGGGTCTTTAAATGCAAACGTGATGATCGAGGCGTTGTGGTGCACAATAAAGCAAGGTTAGTTGTCCAAGGCTTTAACCAGCAAGAAGGAGTGGATTACATGAAAGTTTATGCACCAGTGGCTAGGATTAAGGCTACTCGTTTATTTCTTGCCTTTGCGTCTTTCAAAGGTTTGAAAGTAATCCAACTTGATGTGAATAGTGCTTTACTATATGGAAAAGTGAAGGAGTAAGTTTACGTTAAAGAGTCGCATGGTTTTGAAGACTCAAAGTTTCTAGACAAAGTGTTTAAGCTTGACAAGGCGTTATATGGTCTTCATCAGGCTTCTTGTGCCTGGTATGAAACTGTGTCCATGCATTTGCTAGAGAATGGATTTGAACATGGTCAGATTGATTTCACACTTTTCATACGAAAAGCAAGGGGAGATATTATATGAGTTCAACTGTAAGATGACGACATAATTTTTGGGTCGACAAATATTAAGTTGTGCAAAGATTTTGAAAGAGCTATGAAGCTGAAGTTTGAAATGAGCAGTATGGGTGAATCATCCTTTTTTTTGGGTCTTCAAGTGGATTAGATGGAAGATGGGTTTTACATTAATCAAACTAAGTATGTGTCTGATATTTTGAAGAAGTTCGAAATGACAGATGCTTCAGCGTCCAGTACTCTAATTCCAGTAAACCACGAGCTTGATTCTGACTCGAAAGGGAAAAAAGTAGATTGTCAGTTGTACAGAGGGATGATTAGGTCTTTGATGTACTTGACTGTGTCCAGGACTGATATTATGTTCGCAGTATGTTTGTGTTCGAGGTTTCAGTCAAAGCCGAAAGAATCTCTGTTGGAACATTTGTGTGACAACCAGTCTTATAATAGATTAGGTCTTTATGATTTCTTGTATGTAATTATTTCTAAGTTTGTTAAGTTTGTTGTAATAGGCGAACTTAACAAGTTCGCCTGATATAGTTGTGGCGAACTTACTAAGTTCGCTTAAGGCTAGTTCTGGCGAACTTGCTAAGTTCGCATGTAGGAGTGTGTTGCCTATAAATAGTGCTTAGGTTATTTTTTTTAAGAGATCTGTGACTTGTAACTTGTAAGCACTTTTATCAAAGCAATACAATAGAGAGCTTATTGGAGATCTTGTCTTTGTCTGTGATTCTATTGTATGTGTATTTGTTCGAGACTCGCGTATTCATCAGGATTCCACAATACGAGTTCACGTTGCGTGTTATACGTCTGAGATAGATCCGTAGACCCGTTGGGACCTATAATTGGTATCCGAGCTGTTGCTCCTGATTAGAGATCATCGTGTGACATTTTTTCAATTGAATTTGCAGTCAAAGACTGAGATTTTTGAAGAATTTTGTATTCATGGAGTTTCTTGCTGTTTTTGAAGAGTTTTTGGATTGATTTCATCATTTTTGGTGTTGTTTTGCAAAAAATGATCTGTTACAAGTGTTCTATTTCACAAATTGAAGAATCCTACGGCTTGAATTTGTTCAATTCCTTCAAAATCACAAAATATGATGATTTTCAGTCTGGTTCGTTGCGTTTGGGTGTTAGAACATTCCTCTTTGTCCTTCAGCTAAAACAGGCGAACTTAACCAAGTAGTTACATGCGAACTTGTTTGGGCGAACTTAACCCCTGATCTCGCGAACTTGTTATGTTCGCTTACTAAGTTCGCTTTTGACATAATTTGTTCAAAATTTTTCTATGTGTTGAATTTTTCAAGATTGTAAGGATGTTAAGTTAAAATCATGCTAGTGTGTACAACATGACTCATTTACTGAACTATGATAATGAAATTGGTACTCCAACCAAGCCACCGAGGCTGATGAACATAAAAGACTACTCTTACCGGAAAAAGTCATTTTTAGAACTATGTTAACATTAGTGATACAAGCTTTTGGATTCCAATTAGTGAAGGATACAAACATCCCATTCATTCTCATATGGGAAGAGCATTTCCAAAACCAGATTCAGCTCTTATAGTTGAATAGAAGCTTTTGTATGATATAGAAAAGAAAGCACTGGCTACTTTATCAATGTGTCTACCTTTAGATATATATCATACTTTCAAGAAGTTTACTACCTCGCGTGATCTTTGGGAAGGGTTAGCCAAGAGATGTGAATGGAGTACTGATATAAAGAAGGGCAGGAGGGAGTTGCTGAAAAAGCAGTTTAGTGTGTTCAAGCATTTTGATGGAGAAACTATTGATGAACTGAAGTCAAGATATTATCATATTTTGAGTGAAATGGTGAGCAATGATATTTCATACAAGAACAGGAATGTACTAAGAAATTTCTGGATGCTCTACCAGCTCATTTGGAGATGTATACCATAGTCATTAAAGAGCAGCCTGGATTTGATGAACTGAGTTCTGAAGATCTTATGGGAAAGATTCAATCATATGATTTGAATAAACAAAAGAAGGATACAGTCTACCAGGATCCAAGTATTTATTTTGGTAAAGGTACATCTACACCGAAATCTAGAGTTGCTTTGTTTTCTAGAGATATTTCTGAAAGTCCCAAGGAGAGTTCTTGTAATGAAGGTTCATGTTTCGTTGCTTCAAGTTCAGGATGTTCTAAAAATTTCAAGTGCGACAATCATTCGTGGTCTCAAAAGATGTCTCCTAAAGCTGCGGATGATATGATGGCGATGATTGCTTCATTTCTGACTTCATATGAAAACTTTATAGGACGCAAAATAATTGATCCTGACATGATTGAGGAAGATTTCAAACAGTTGGATAAAGATGCTTTAGATGAGATGAATATACAGTCGAACATGGCTTTATGGATGCGACAAGGAAATGAACACTTGATGAAAACTGGAAAGACGTTTATTGGGGCATCTAGCAAAACAAAGATGGGTTTAGATAAGTTAAAAGTAAAATGCTATAACTGTCAGGAGTTTGGACATTTTGCTAGGGAATGCACAAAACCAAAAGTTCAGAATCAGAATTCTTCAAGTAACGAGAACAATCAGAATAAGCAGAATACTTCCACAGCTTTGATGTATCAACAAGATGAAAACTATGACTGGGGTATCCATTTGGATGATATTGTTGGTCATGTCAGCCAAGCGTTTCTTGCTGAAGTTCATTCTGAAGATGGCACTGATAGTAGTTCTTCTGATGGTGAATCAACTGATTCTTGGAGTGTTGCTGAGGTTGAAGAATGTATTATTCAGAATGATGAATCTAAGTTTTTAACTGAAGAATTGCTTGAAGATAATGGAGCTGCTGGAAAGGTGACTGAGAAGATTGCTGAGATGTTGACGGTAGCTAATGTATTCATGGCCGATTCTAAACAGGTACAAAAGGTTGTTTCTTTTACTAAATGCATTGAATCTGATTTGAAAATTACCAGATTGTGTGATGATAACACAAATCTGATCTGTGATATGAAGGCAATTCACACATCTAATCAAATCTTAAAAGAAAATGAAAAGCTTTTGAACATTAGAATTTAATCTTTAAAGGAAGATATTAAAGTTTTACAAATAAAAGTAAATGATCAAGCTTTTCATCTTGATGTGGCCTATTCTGAATATGAAAAGAAAATTAATGAACTTACCTAATCACAGACAGAAGTAACAAAATTGTTGAGAAAGCTTGAAAGTTATAAGAATTCAAGTTTTCTGTTGGAACATTATAATGAGAAAGCTACAAATGAGAAAGTGGTGAGAGGTACAGGTTATTATCCTTCTTTTAATGATAAGGCTATTAGAGGGGGAGTTGGTTTTTGTCCTCCGTTCAATGGTAACTATACTTCTCGTAGCATTGAGAAAGTGACAGAAGAAGATCTAGAGCCAAAAACCGTCCCCAAGGTGAATCCAGTTACTAGAGAGGATATGGTTTATGATGATTCTAGCGATGATGACACCTTTGATCTAGAAAAGGCTGAAGGCATTGTGAAAAAATGTAAGGTTGATGAACCTGTTGTGGTCAAGAAAGTAACCAGAGATAGATGCATCCTGACTGAACCGGATGAGAATACTGAACAATCTCAACCTAAACCGTTGAAACCATTTGTGAGCAGCGGGTTTGATTTTCAAGAAACTAAGGAGATTGAGAAGACTTCAAATATTGATTTTGTGAAAAACAAAGTTGATTTAGATAAATCCAAGGGTGTGCAAACATTTAACACTGACTTTCAGTGTGAATAATCTAGTTCGAAGGGAATTCCGGAAGAAAAGTATGTTAGGGTGTACAAAGAAAGTCGTACTTGTTTTCATTGCGGAAAATGTCTAGAAGATCCCAGGTTGGAAAGACCTTTTGTTGAAACACCAGCAAAGCCAGTAGTGAAAACAATGGATGTATAGCCTAGTGTGGTTAAGGTTGTGAAGCAACCAGTTGTCAAAGCACCTATTTTAGGGAAGATAATTTTTGAAAAGGTTGAGTTTACTTGAGTTGAACCAATTGGTTCATTAGGTGTCATTGAACAGGAGAAAGTAAAACTATTAAGACCTCAACGTAGAAGAAGAAACAAAAGATTAAAGAAGATTTTAGATCAATATTTTGTCAAAGACAAAGTTGAATCTTCTGCATCATCAAAACATAATGAAACAGTTCAAGTTCAATCCAAATGGAAACCAAAGAAACAAATTTCTGACTCTGAAAAACAATCTCCTAAAATAGAGGAGAGATTTGATTGTGTCTTAAAAGAGATTGTTTATTTTGATGAGTCAGGCCTAACCAAGACCACTATGGCTTAGGTCTCCATTACTAACTGAATTTTACTGTTTGTGTGCAGGGGACTCCAAGGAGGACTGTCGACAACCACTGGTACGTTGACAGTGGATGTTCTCGACACATGACAGGAAATATTAACTTATTAGAGAATGTGAAAGAGATTCAAGGCGGATATGTAGCCTTTGCAGGAAAGAAAGGCGGCAACATTTCTGGTCAAGGAACTATGTCCAATGAAAGATTGAGTTTTGAGAAAGTCAACTATGTGGAGCAGCTCGAACATAATCTGTTATCTGTTTCACAAGTCTATGATAAAGATTTATCATTTCACTTTAAAAAGTCAGAATTTTTGGTGTTGAAGCCTGGTTTTGAGATACCTGAAGAATTGATCCTAATGAGAGCTCCAATGAAGAATGATACATATATACTCGACATGAGCACGGCGACGACTTCTTCGTCTTTTACAACGTGTCTTCTTTCTAGAGCCTCTGAGTCCGAGTCAACTTTGTGGCACCGGAAAATGGCTCATATAAGTTTAAGAAAAATGAACTTTTTAATGAAGAACGGGCTCGTTTCGGGTGTCCCTGTCATGAGATTTCAAGTGAACGAAGACTGTATTCTTTGCAAGAAGGGGAAGCAGCACAGGAAATCTCACAAATCTATGTTGATTAATTCAATTGCGACTCCTCTTGAGTTGTTGCATATGGATTTATTCGGACATGTTAGTGTTACGAGTGAAGGTGGCAAATCATACTGTTTGGTAGTGATTGACGATTATTCAAGATTCTCTTGGGTAAAATTTCTAGTTTCGAAGGATGAGACGTTTGAGATTCTTAATTTCCTGATTGTGGGGCTGGCGAGTTTATTCAAATTGAAGGTCAGGAGGATTCGTAATGACAATGGGACAAAATTCAAGAATGGAAACATGGGTTTATTTTGTTTACAAAAAGGCATCCATCATGAATTCAGTGCTCCTTATGTTCCTCAACAGAATGGTGTGGCTGAACGGAAGAATCGTACACTGATTGAGATGGCTCGCACAATGTTATCCGACTCGAAGTTGCAAGTGACATTTTGGGCAGAGGCGGTGAACACGGCGTGTCATGTTTTTAATCATGTTTTGACCCGTGAAGAAACACAACAAAACGTGTTATGAATTGCTGAACAATCGAAAGCCGAATCTAGATTATCTGTTGCCCTTTGGAAATTCGTGCATTTTATTGAAGACTAGAGATATTCCAACGAAGTTCAGTGCTAAGGCAATTGAAGGAATTTTCTTGGGATATGTTGCAAATTCTCACAACAAACGGGTGTTCAATAAAGAGAGCAGATAGATTGAGAAATGGTTTCACATTGATTGTGATAATCGGTCGGTTCCTCAGGATGCCATAGGACCGTCATGGGCTTTTAATTATGATGTTTTGTTCATATCATTTAATGTTCCTCCTGTAGTGTGTCCTGTTAAAGCTGAAATTTTGTATCAGTTCTGCTATAACGATGATTTAATTATCGAGCCACGATCGGTTGTTCCAATTGTGGTTGCTCCTCCCGTTGATCCGAATGTAGCCTCGACCTCGGGTACAACACATGATAGTGACAGTGATGATGATGAAACTGTGTTTTAGGAGTCTTCTAATGATATCTAGAACATAGTTGATGATTCATCTACACCGGCTCAGTCTGAGGGGGAGATGCCTTCTAATATTTATGATGTGATTCAAATTTCTGATATTCCTCAAACTCGTGTGCATAAACATCATCCGACTAATAACATTATTGGTGATTTGAATGCTGGTGTTCAAACTAGACATCGTTCACTTGCTGAAAGTTCATGTTTATATGCACAGATCGTGGATACAGGCATAATGGAGACATGTTTGCATGCTTGCTTTATTTCTCAAATAGAGCCAAAGAATGTGGCTGAAGCGCTTGATGATGACTGTTGGATCGAGGCTATGCAAAAGGAGCTAGCTCAATTTGACAAACTACATGTTTAGGATTTAGTTGACTTACCCAAAGGTTCTAGAACAATTGGCATGAAATGGGTGTTATGCAATAAGGCAAGGCTTGTTGTTCAAGGATTTAACCAACAAGAAGGGATTGACTACACGAAAGTTTATGCTCTGGTTGCGAGGTTCTAGGCGATCCGTCTATTTCTTGCTTACTCATCTTTCAAGGGGTTCAAGGTATTCCAGCTAGATGTGAAAAGTGCTTTTCGATATGGAAAGGTGAAGGAATAGGTATTTGTGAAACAACCGCCTGGTTTTGAAGACTCCAAGTTACCAGACAAAGTGTTTAAACTTGATAAGGCGTTTTATGGTCTTCATCAGGCTCCTCGTGCCTGGTATGAAACTTTGTCCGTGTACTTACTTGAGAACAGATTTAAGTGTGGTCAGATCGATTCCACTCTTTTCGTACGAAAAGCAGGTGGAGAATCTTACTAGTTTAAGTTTATGTGGACAACATAATTTTTGGGTCAACAAATGTTGATATGTGTAAAGATTTTGAGAGAGTGATGAAGCCAAAGTTTGAGATGAGCAGCATGGGAGAGCTATCTTTCTTCTGGGATCTTCAAGTTGATCAGAAAGAAGATGGTTTCTATATTCATCAAACGAAGTATGTGTCGGATATTTTGAAGAAATTTGAGATGTCAGATACCTCAGCGTTCAGTACTCCAATTCCTATAAATCACAAACTAGATTCTGAATCGAAAGGGAAGGAAGTGGATTGTAGGTTATACAGAGGAATGATCGGGTCTTTAATATATTTGACTACGTCCAGACCCGATATTATGTTCGTGGTATGCTTGTGTTCGAGATTTCAGTCCAAGCCGATGGAATCTCATCTGATTGCTGTAAAGCGGGTCTTTCAATACCTAAAGGGTAAACCAAGGCTGGGATTGTGGTATCCTAATAATTATGACATTGATTTCAAAGCTTTTACAGATTCAGATTATAGCGGTTGCAGTTTGGATAACAAGTTGACGTCTGGTGGTTGTCAATTTTTGGGAAACAGACTCATGTCCTGGGAATGCAAAAAGCAAACATCGGTTGCAATTTCAACGTGCGAGACGGAATACAATGCAGCAACCAGTTGTTGTTCCCAAATCCTGTGGATTCAGCAAAAATTAAGTGATTATGGTCTGAACTTCACAGAGACACCAATGCTTATTGAAAACACTGCCACGATGTCCATCACAAAAAAATCTAGTGAAGCACTCGAAAACAAATCATATTGAGATTCGTCATCATTTCATTCGAGATTGTGTAGAGAAAAGATTGATTGAGTTGGTGAAAGTCCATACTGATGACAACTTTGCTGACCTGTTTACCAAAACGTTTGATCGCTCACGGTTTGAATTTTTTACTCAAATGATTGGAATGTTTAATCCAACGTGAAAATGATTTTCAAAAGAGTTTTTCATGGATTTTTTTTTAAGTAAATTTTTTTTCATGCTTTAGTTTTGTTAGTTTACTTGATTTTTGAAAAAAAATTCAAACAAATTGAAAAAGATAAAAATCGACACTGTTTGAAGTTAGAGAAGAAATGATAGTGCATCAGTAGGTGATCATACACACATGACCATAAAATGACCACCTGGTTTCTGTATTTATGTTTGAAGTTTATGCTTATATGATTTGATTTAAAATTCTTAGTTTGCACAAACAGGAAATGATAGTTTCATGACTGCTTGACATTGATTCTATAATGCATTAATTTGGATATTTGCATGTAATTTGAATTGTTAGTAGGCTAGAAGCGTTTTTAGACCATTAGTAGTGTGAAAACATAATGATCTATATCACAATTGTGATTTGAACCCATGATATGCCTGGTGTGTGTGTTAAAAGATCATTATCAGATATAGAATATGAGACTTTAAGAATTTCGTGACACAAGTATCGGATTATGTCATTAGCACAATTTTTCAGTTCACTTCACTACCCATGCCCCGAAAAACATGCAATGTGTTGTTGAATTAAAATATGTCTTGATAACATCTGTCAAGCATATACTAGCCCTTGAATCAAAATCACTTGATTATCCTGATTCATTAAAGAGATCAAGAAAACAGTTGGACCACATTACCATTCTTTATTCAATCTTTCATCTATTACAAGACATCATTGAGAATCATCAAAGCCAAACCAATCTATATGAATCACTTGATTCTGAATCTTTATTATTCTTTATATCCTTTGGGATCTGCTTCTTTTCCTGTGCTAATTAATATAATTTCATCCTGGAGATTGATATACTTATTATTTTGCAAAAAAAGTCTTATATGTCTTGAAGATAGTGCAATTTACATTCTGTTGGCATACTTGTGGGGTACGCGTTGTTTTCATATAAATGTTACTAACTCACAAGAACGTGGGATAAAAACTCTTTTGGTTTCAAATATTATAATGCTGACAACTTGAATTGACATGTAATATATTGCAAATTTGGTATGAATAAGTTAGAATGTCATGATCTGATCCTGTTTACTTTGAAGTTTATCGCGTATCATTTCATAATTTTCAAAAAAGGTTTGATAGTTTGTGATGAGTCAAGATTTGTATGTACATAGAATACCAAAGGTCACCCTTAGATCTGCTAGGGATTTTATATTTGAAATGTGTGTGTGTTTCATCGTATATACTGATATGATCCTCTTACTCGGAGTATTCGACCAAAAACATGTGATTCAGCATGTACATATAAAAACCAAAAAAATTTGCTTTTATTGTTTTACTGCTTTACTTCATTTTGAAAAATACAAAAAGATTTTAGTGTGTTTTAACAAAAAGTTCAAAAATTTTTTTTTGTCATTTACTTGTTCTATTTCGTTTAAATAGAAAATTCCAAAAATATTTTATTTCTATCTTCCATGAAAAATTCTTACTTATTGGGATTAAGTTGCTGAACAGGTTGAAGGTTGATTGGATCGAGATTTTTCAGTTGAACAAGTGGAATTTAAATTTTTTGGCTAAGTTTGGGTTTAAGAGAACTTGTGGTATGTTCACTAGTTAAGTTCGCCTGGGGTGGCGAACTTGTTATGTTCGCTTAAGGTGGCGAACTTATTCTGATGGATATTTAAAGGATTTAGCGAACTTGTTCATTTACTTCATTTTATTGCTTTTGCGAACTTCTGTCTTGAGAGTGCGAACTTATCTGATTTGAGAAATTTGTGTGTAATCAGTTGCTTTGGTGTTCAATTTCTTATTCCAAATCAATTTGCTAGTCCTTTTAAGGTAGAATCATCATCTTTCATCCATTGGTTCGATCCCAGTGACCATCTTTGACTTAGGGTTTTGTCCTTATCTGTTGCGTGTGCTATTAGAGATACTTGTGTGTTGTATATGCTGAAATGATGGTTTAATTATGTTAATCGGTTGTTGTCGAAACTAGTAGTGACCCTGATTCACTATAATAACATTGTGTGTGCGATAATTGAATTATGAAATTGTTCGAAGGTTTGAGCGAACTTGCGAAGTTCGCCTCTTGTAACTCTAAGCGAACTTATTAAGTTCGCCTCAGGGTCAGTACTGTCAGGACTTGGCATTTTTCATGTGTTGTATTTTTTTTTAAACTTGATTTTTAAATTTTTTTATTTCTGAGTTTATTTTTCATCTTTTGTTATGAAAAATTGCATATGTCTAATCATGAAATCTACGTAGGTGATGGATAGACGTGTTGAGTATAAACATAATCAGGTGGCGTTGCTGGATCCTGATATGGCTGAAGCTGCAAACTATCAGGAGATAATCAACTTCTTCAATCGGTCCCGAATCAGAGTTGCTTTAGTTAGTGACACCCTGAGAGTGATTAGGGATCCACTAGGTAGTCTTTAGTTGTCATCTTTAGAAACTCAGATCCATCATAGTTTCTAGAACCGGTAGAAGTTGTGCTTTGCAAATTGGATTCCGACCTAGGTAGTATTATTCCCATCTTCTGATTTCACCTTAGTACTTGTCTTGATAGTTGAGTCGACATTAGTTTGTTGCATTCTTAGTTAACCTTTAGTGTAGTCAACCCCCCCCCCCTAAACCAATTAAATCTTTAGTCCTAGTCAGAGTCTAGTTTTGTTATTTGTAGTGTCTCTAGGGTTCGATAACTCGGTTTTCCATTAAGTCGTGCTACACTCGATAGGTACACTTGCCTGTGAGTGTGGTCTAGTTCATAGGTTTTCCATTTATTACTTAGGAGTCTAGGTTAGGTTTAGTAGTTTATTTTATAGACCGTCTGGATTACATCAAGTTTTTGGCGTTGTTGCCGGGGACACTTGGCAATAGCAATATTAGCTTTGACTAGTTCTTTTAGTGAGTTTTGGTTTGTTTTGTTCTCTTTTGAGTCTTGTGTGCTATTTGTCTTCTATGCTACTAGTTAGTCTTATCTGAGTGTCTAATTTAGAATCGAGTCTTTCTGTGTGTCTTTGAGTCTTTGTTCTGTTTCCTTCTAGTGTCTTTCTGTTTATGCACCATACTCGTTCGCAGGGATCACCACCTTATTCAGTTTGTCCAGAGCCCGAACGAGAGCTTCACGAGCGCAACCGTGACTTTCGGGAGCGTTTAAAGGAGCTGTGCAAATCCCCGGTACTTTCCACTAGCCCAATCCCATTTCTAACTATGGGTGACGCTGACCCACCAGCGAGGTGTACAGTACACCAGAGGGCTAGTGACGGGATCACGGGCGTGAGATCTTCGATCACACGCCCCACTATACCGAACACCAATTCTTGGCAGATCCCATCACATGTCATGAGTACGATCACTCATGCCACCCAATTCCATGGCCTTGAGGATGAGGATTCCCACTTTGCGCGCATATGTGATACTTTCAATCTCACAGGTGTATCAAAAGACGCAATCTACTTGCGTCTCTTCCCATTCTCCCTGTCTGGTCGTGCATCTACTTGGCTCGACACTCTCTCAGACAATTCCATCACCACATGGGAGGATCTCGAAGCCAAGTTCTTCAAGAAGTACTATCCACCTTCCAGGGCTGCTCGCCTTAGGGATCAAATCCATTCGTTCCGGATGGATCCTGACGAGCCTTATCACATGGCCTGGGAGCGGTTCAATGCACTGTTGAGCCGATGCCCCCAGCGCAGTCTTTTCGACTAGGCGCTAGTGGAGAAGTTCTACAATGGTCTCACCTTCGAGAAGCAGCAAATGTTCAATACAGCTGCGGGAGGCCATATCATGGAGAGACTCGAGCCTGATGAGTGTGAGGAAATGTTCGAGAGCTTCGCTCAAGCCAAACAACAGTATCCATCTACTAGGACTTACATTCTTAGTGCTAGAGCACCAGCCTCTTCTCCTAGAGGTGTGCATCAGGTCACTCCTGATTCTAGCGTGGCTGCTGCACACACCTCAATGGCTAATGAGATCAAGGAGTTGAAGCTCAGTGCTCAGCAGTGTTAAGTGTGTAGAGGAGGCCATTACACCCGATATTGCCTAGTTAATAATCAGGAGCACGTGAGCTATGTTGGCAACCAGAACTAGAACCGAGGGTACAACAACTACAATGCTTTTGGCTGGAGATGGAGATCTGGACATAACCCGCCTGGGTTTAATGGTCGTCGGCAGCAGTATGGAGGAGCTGAAGCAGGAGCAAGTTCAGGAAGCAGTGTCAACACAAGGAAGATTGAGGAGATGATAGAGAATCAGACACATTTGCTTGCTCAGTTAGTGCAAAATGATAGGGATGATCGGCAAAGATTGGATAGCCACGACGCTCTATTGAAGAATCTGCAGTCGGCATTCCAGGATTTGCAACGCACGGTAGGAGACATCGCTCAGAGCTTGAAAGATCGACAGGGAGGTCCATCTACAAGCTTCAATGCTTCAGTGATGGCCGTGTCTGTTAGGAGTGTGGAGAAGAAAGAGGTTGTAGAGGATGACTCCCACTCCATTGAGTATGGCATACCTTTGGTAGAGGAAGTGAATAAGGTAGATTGGAGAGCTCAATTTGCTGCGATCGATGCTAAGATGAGTGAAGAGTAGGCGGAGGAGGAGACACTAGAGAAGCCGGTATGATAGGAAGAGCCGGTGGATGAAGAGATTGTAGTAGAGAAGCCTGCCGAGAGGGCAGAGGAGAAGAAGAAGGGGGTGGAAATAAAGTCCCCCAAGATTGACTTGAGTCGTGTTCCCTATCCAGTGCGCTTGCTATCATATAAACAGGCTAGGGAATACGGTACTTTCCATGATATGTTTAGATAACTCATGGTCAATCTTCCTTTCATAGAGACCCTTCAGCGCATGCCTAAATATGGCAAGTTCCTTAATGATCTTCTTTCTAACAAGAAGAAACTAGAAGAGGGCCAGAAAATCTCACTTAGTGAGCAATGCTCTGCGGTGGTGCAGAACAAGCTGCCCAAGAAATTGGGAGACTCAGGGCATTTCACGATTCAGTGTCTCCTAGGCTGTTTGCCCTTACACCACACGTTGGCCGACCTAGGTGCTAGCATCAATCTGATGCCCTATTCGTTATACAAGCAGCTAGACCTTGGTGAACCACAGCCGACGCGCAGGAGTATATCCTTGGCTGACCGTTCAGTCAAGTATCCACGGGGAATTGTGGAGAATCTGTTAGTGAAAGTAAGCAAATTTGTCTTCCCCGTGGACTTTGTTATTCTAGATATGGAAGTAGATGATAGAGTCCACTCATCCTCGGGCGCCCATTCTTGCGCACCGCCAAGGCAGTAATCGATGTCTTTGAAAGAAAGCTCACTCTTCGTGTGGGGGATGAGTTGGTTATATTTGACGCCACACAGTCCGTGAAGGATGATGGCTAGAATAGCCACTCTGTGTGCATGCTTGATGCCTTCATGGACTACCAGCATGACTCTGATCCGATGTTAGATGTTGGTGAACCCGCCCCGAATTTAGAAGAACACTCTGATTGGGCGTTGGAGTTAGAGAGGTTATTAGAGGAGCCGGATGAATACGGCGATAAGGTGCCTGATGATTTGCTAGAGATGATGGCTGAATTGGAAGAGATCGTAGGCAAACCCCCGAGTGTGGGGATGTTGGTTAAGAGTGTTGAGGATCCCAATGATGATCCTGGTGAGAGTGTAGAGGTCATGCCATTAGAAATACCCATTCCTGAACCTCTACATGTATTTACTGTTGTTTGTGCTGAGGGGAGAGGGATCGAGTCACCCCGTAGGTCTAGGTCACCCCGTAAGAGAACCCGTGAGTTGAGTGCTTCATGTTATTTAAGGATAAAGCCAACCCCAAGTGTGGTGATGTTTAGGAGTACCAAGTTATTAGAATACTTGAAGCAGGTGATCTTTGGACCTGGTAGATTTAAGTTGTGGTGGAAAGAGCTAAGTGCAAGAAGTACATTGTTTGGTAGGAGTATGAGGTTGTTACTGATGTGGAGGATCGGTAGACCATGAAAAATGAAGGCGGGTACCGGTTAGGATTAAAGAGAAGCCTCCTGATAGGCTTGGTTGAGTCTCGGGCAAGTGCTCGGAATGTAGAGTTTGTGTGTACTTCTTGGTTTGAGTCCGTGTGTTTTTATGTTTTTTCGGAATATGTGTTTTGTTTGTGTCATGTTTTGCAATAATTCCCGCTTGATTCGGTGTGGAAAATCATCGGGAATGAAGTTCTAGGTATTTCTACATTCGTTTTTATGCTTGGGACAGGTTTTTAGTGAGTTTGGGTGAAAAAGAATTTTATGAGGTCTAAAATTTTCTAAGGAAAAAAATTGAAAAATTTTCGAAACTTTCTGTGAACAACAATCCCTCACAGCACGCGAGGGATGAGGGGGTCTTTCTCGCAGTACGTGAAGGCCAAACATCATGGCGGGCCTAAAAACCACCTCCTCGCGGTGCGCGAGGAGTGGCGCCCAGACTTTCGCGGTACGCGAAGGTTCCCTGACCCAAGATTTTTTTTATCTTTTTTTTCCATGGTTTCCTGTATCTGTTTTCGTTCCCGTTTTCACCATTACTCACCATTTCAACGTCCACCACTTCCATGATACTTCATCACCACCTATCCATCCTCCATTATCATTATCATCCATCATCGTTCAACACCTACCATTTCATCATTCATGCCATCCGACTACCACGACCATGGGAGACTTAGAAACCGTTCATGACCGGTGATTCACCTTGCTGTGGTAGTCATGTCAATGTGTTTGCCACCCATTAAGTATGTTTCTCTACATCTATCTATCTTGAGTCTTTAAATTTTTAGTGAGTTAGTTTGAGTCAGTCGAGTTTTTATTTTATTTTATTTCAGTCAGTTTAATGCTGCGGGTTTGTGTGAGGTCTATTTTGCAGGTATTATCATTCTGCCCGTACTCAATCTCCATTCGGGTAGGATTGATTATCACTTATACACAATTTGTAAAGGCAACACGACGGCAGTTTGTGTAACCGCGACCTAAATGCTATACGGTGCACATAAGGATGAAGGAAGCTGCACATTTGTTTGCATCTATATTACCAGCTAAGTCGCTTCCTATTTGTTTTTATTTTTGCATTTTTATTTCTAGTTGTGTTTTGCTTCACATTAAGGACAATGTGTTTTTCAAGTGTGGGGATGTGAGTGTCTAGTTTAACTAGTTTGTCTTGTTTATAAAAATACAAAAAAAATTAAAAAATTTTGAAAAATGTTCTTGGAAATAATTGCATATACTTGGAAAATGATAGTACAACTGGATCTGCTTGTTGAGTTTAAATGAATAAATAATTGAAAACACGTCTAATTAGTGATGTTTTGGTAGACCCAGCTAGCTAGTAAAACTTAAATATCCTGTTTGGGTTGTTTAGTAATCAATTGAATTAAAATCATGATATCTCGTGGGCACTCATCTTAGGGTAATGGTAATACTGAAACTGTCAACATAGGGTGATAGGTACCACATTAAGTTAAAATTTAGAGGTTTTTGAAATTTTTGGCACACCACTCTTTTTTTATTAGAATAAATCCGATTTTCGGTGGCGCCCACATCCATATTCCATAATTCTTGAGCTTATTTGATTGAAATATAAGTTTCGCCTACGTGTCACACGTCGAGTTCCAGCCTGATTGAAACACCATTGGATTGATTCTTAGGTGCTTCATGATTACGAATTAGTCTATGTGTTACCTTCCGGGATAGTGACTTGGTTGAAACGCCTCTAGATGAAGTTTAATTTGCTTAATGATGCTCATATTTCATCCATTCATTCATTGATCATCTGATTTCTAAAAACCTGTAAATTTTAGTTTAACGTGGTAAGGTAAATCTATATGGTTTGATCCGTGCCTAGACATGACCATGAGACGGGATTAGGTAGAGCTGTAACTTTTAAGTTTGAGTCACATAGATTGATTGATATGCTTGGTAAAGATTTAGAACACATCACACGGGCTTGAAAGTGGTGCTTGGGTTTAATCGGACAGAAATACTAATTTTTGCTTTTTAACGCGTGAGTATATTTTGCTAATTGGTAATTGATGTTTGTTAAGTAGATCTGAGTTATGATTCCATTTGCAGCTTTTTCGAGAACGATAAAAGGTTAAGTGTGGGGATGTTTGATGTAGTGCAAAGCACGCATCTTTATTCTCGTTGTATTCGTGCGTTTTTATTAGTTTTACCATTGTTTTGAGTCGTTTTGATGTACATTTGAGTTTATGTTATGTTTTTCAGGTGCTCGTATGAAATACAAGTGAATATGTGAAGAAACCGAGCACGAGAACGAAGCCCGAGGATCAAAAGTGAAAAATGAAGAAAATAGGTCCTTCGCGGTACGCGAAGAGTGGAGACCAATAACCTCGCGGTACGTGAGGGAATCCAAATCCGACCGCGACTATTTTGTACCTCGCGGTACGGGAGGAACCCAACCCAAATGTCTCGCGGTACACGAGAGAGCTATTTTTTGCAAAACCCTTGATTTTCAAATTAAAACGATTTTGATTGCCACTATGAGAGGAGATCGACTCTCAGCTGTTCTAGACCAAAAAAGGGGCGATTTTGGGGTAGAGGAGATCAATTGAAGAGGAAAGCCGAAGATTTTGCATCCGGGTTCGTTAGATTTAACGTTTTCGATCTCAAGATTTGATTTTTATCTTTGTTTGCTTTGTTTGAAACCATGATGATGTCTTATAATTCTGTTTTGACGTGTTTGAACATGATTCTAGGCTAAACCCTTGATATTGCCTGGGTCTTATGATGAATTCTTGTTAAAGTTGAGATCTTTATCGGTTTTTGGAAATCATGTTGGATTTATGATTTTGTAAGAGATCTTGATATATTTGTAGTGATGAATATGTATGCTTAGATTTGTTTTTTGTTGATTAATGTTCCTCATGTTGTCTTGTTGAATGTCTTTCATTAATAGATGCATGTTTAGGTTGTTTGCGTATTGCTTGTGACCTGAGTGGTTTGCTAGACGTAGTAATCCATAGGAGTGTTGGTTAATCGTTGATTAGATTGAGTGTGTGTCCTAGTTCAATACCCGAGAGGTGAGAATTAGTTGTCTAGTCTTCGTCATTAGGAATCCGAGTGTTAACAGTCTGAGAGGACGTTGGTATTAGGTGTTTAGTGATTGTTGCTAGTTCATGTCGTACTTCTTATCTTGAGATTACCCCGTGCATTCTTCGAATGTATTGTGGACAGTGAGACTGAGAGGTAATCTATCCTGTGGGTACTTTATCATTGTGAGTTGAGTTGCCATCTTTAGAAACCCAGATCCATCATAGTTTCCAGAACCGGTAGAAGTTGTGCTTTGCAAGTAGGATTCCGACCTAGGTAGTATTCTTCCCATCTTCTGAATTCACCTTAGTACTTATCTCGACATTAGTTTGCTGCATTCTTAGTTAACCTTTAGTGTAGTCAACCCCCCCAAACCAATTAAATCTTTAGTCCAAGTCAGAGTCTAGTTTTTTTATTTGTAGTGTCTCTAGGGTTCGATAACTCGGTTTATCATTAAGCTGTGCTACACTCGATAGGTACACTTACCTGTCAGTGCGTTCTAGTTCATAGGTTTTCTATTTATTACTTAGGAGCCTAGGTTAGGTTTAGTAGTTTATTTTATAGACCGTCTGGATTACATCAGGGCTACCGAGGGAAGGCAAATGATTCTCAGGCAAGAAAGGGAGGTCTTGTTGGACAATGGAGATATTTTATGCATGTCATTATACAATGCTTGTTACCTAGAAAGGCTGAACTGATGGTTTCAAGTCTTCACTTCAAGCTGCAATGGTGGCACTGACGTTGAATCGAGGGTATAACTTTGCTCTTTATATATACAAGGTGATTGTTGCACAATGTACACCACTAGAGGGACAGGGCTGTATTATGTATCCGATATTTCTACAAGTTATTATTATTCATTTGATACTGGATCTACCTCCTGTGGGACAGCGTCTTATTCTTAGTCCTATGACAAAAAGGATATTCACTAACTGTAATAATGTCAAGAGGGAGAATCCAGCATTGATACCAATTCCTACACCGATGTTCGGGCACATAGTTAATCCTAATTATGTTGCTCCAGCTAATGATAACTTGATCAATCCGGATGAAGTACAAGCACAACAGCAAGAAGGTAGCAACAACAACCTCAAGCACTTGTACAATCTGTATAACCTGCTCAACCTCAAGTTCAAGTACCGGTTCAACCTCAACAACCTTTTCAAGCACAGTTCAAGAGCCAGTATAGAATGGAGAACAAGCCATGCAGTATAAGACAATTCTGTATGTTTGCATAGACAAAGGAGTATATGCTGGAAGTCAAGGACTGAAGAGTTAGATGAAAGCATGAAGACCAAACACCCAGAAGATCAAAGAGCAATCTATTGTCAAGGGGGAGTCTGTAGAGACATGTTTTGTGACAATGAGCTTTGTAATGTTAGGACATGTTTTGTAACTGTTGATAAAATTCTATATAAGTTCATAGAGAGGCGAACTTAACAAGTTCGCCTAAGCATCTTTAGGAGCGAACTTAATAAGTTCGCCTAAGGAATACAAGTTCATAGTTCGCCTAAGCATCTTTAGAAGCGAACTTGTTAAGTTTGTCTATAGCAGGTTTGTGTATATAAATAGGTGTTTACAGATTCTGTTCTAGAAGAGAGAGCAGAGGGGGCTTGAACGATTGTGTTATGAAAAAAAAAAAGAGAAAGCAGAGGGGGCTTGAACGATTGTATTTTGAAAACTCTGTGTTTTGTGAAATAAAAAGAGAAGTTTATTTACCTACTGTTTCTATTGTCAATTCGTATACATATGTTAACACGAAGGATTCCGCACTCCGTGTTATCGAGACGTCCTGTCACGAGATGGATCTGTAGATGAGTCATGTGGACCTACAAGTGGTATCAGAGCATTTGCTCATGATTTGTGTTTGATTCTTGGTGATTTGTGACGATTTTGTATACAATCTGACAAGAAATTGATCATTTTTAGAAGTTTTTGTATCCATGGAGTTTTCAAGTTCTTGAAGTTGATTTTGCTGCTGAATTCGTGGATTTTGGTGAAATTAATCCGATAGAAGTGTTCTAATTCACAAAATACTAAATCCTACGGTCCAATTTCTTCAAATTCCTTCTAATTTGTGAGAAATGATGATTTTAGGTGATGTTTGTTCGTGTTTGGGTTGAAGTTCTTCCAGAGTTTGTTACCGCTGAAGCAAGCGAACTTGCTGAGATTTTGTTGCAGGAGAACTTAGTAACAACAAAATCAGGTAAGTTCGTCTACTGAATAAGTTCGCTTAAACTGAGTACGAACTTATTCAGTAGACGAACTTACCAGATTTTATTGTTTAAGCGAACTTAACAAGTTCGCTTGGTATCAACTTCGCTTGTGAACTTGTTCGCTCAGTGAGGTTCAGGCGAACTTATTAAGTTCGCTCGTGCAGTATCAAGCCAACTTATCTAGTTCACTTGTGTTCTTAAAAAAAAAAGCAAACCCCATCATTTTTTAGATGGGGTTTGGACAAGAGTATCAGGCGAACTAATTTCAGGCGAACTAATTTGGACAAGAGTATTTTGGCAGGAAATTTTTTCTTGTTCAAATTTTTTTGGGAACGTTTATATGCTTGTTTTGAAATTTTGATTTTTGAAATTTAAAAAAAGGAGTATTTTGGCGGGAAATGTTTTCCGGATATTTTCGTAAAAATTTCAAAATGTCAATTTCATGTGATGATAATGAGATTGAAATTATGCCACCGAGGCTTTTGTGCATATCAGATTACCGTAGCTGGAAAGTCTGGTTCGAACAGTTCGTATCAGAAACTGATGAAAATTTTTGGAGACCAATAACAGAAGGATATGCGCATGCTACTTTTGACTTTCTGGAATTTCATGATGTTCTTAAACCAGTGACAGCTCTTACTAAAGTAGAAAAGCAGAAGTTTGATCAAGAGATGAAAACGTGTGAAACTTCAAAATTGTCTTTACCAAAAGAAATCATTGATAGTCTAGGGAAGTGTCCAACTTCAAGAGATCTATGGGAAGCATTGAAGAAAAAGGGTGAATCAACTTCTCAAGCATTTGTGGTCTTGATCAAAGAAGTATTGGAGAAGCAGGGTGATTCTCAAAGTGATTCTTTTGTAGATTTAACTGATAGTGAGGGTATTCGTTCTAGTGAAAGTACTCAATCTACTGAGACTGATGTGATGACTGAAGAAAGCTTTCAGACATTTGAAGATGATCTGAGTGAATCAGAAATTGATACAGAGCCTGTCATTGTTGCTCAAAAGGGTGAAGCTGATGATGACGTATTCATGGCTCCTGGTGCATCTTCTTTAGAAGAAAAGGATACGGTAGTTTCTAACTCTGAAACGTTGTGTTCTACCTGTATTTCAGTGAAGGATAAAATGATGAGGGTTATGGATGATAACATCAACCTCATTTGTGATATGAAATCCACACACACGGTAAATCAGAAATTAAAAGATAATGAGAATGTGTGTGTTGAAAGGATAGAATCACTGAAAAGGGATATAAGTTCTCTGACTTTGAAGATCAAAGAGCAGGCATATCACCTAGATATGTCTTTTGTAGAAATTGAGAAACGAAATAATGATCTTGCTGAGAAAGATAAGGAACTAGCTGAATCTAAAGCTGAGGTGATCAAATTACACAGAAAGTTAGAAAGCTTTGGAAATTCATCATTCTTACTGGGATATTTTAATAATACATAAGAGGGGAGGGGAACTAGTGGTATTGGTTATGTTCCTCCACCATTCAACGGAAATTATTCTGTTACACCTGAGATTATAAAAGATGAGGATTTAGATCCTAAGACTGTGTTGAAAGTGAATCCAGTCACAGGTGAAGATATGGTGTATTCTAATGAGAGTGATGAAGAATATTTTGATGAAGATAAGGTAAAGGGGATACCGAAAGAGGTTAAGCAAGAAGAACCAAAGGTTGATTCTAATTCATCCGGTAAAAATAAATTTGGAAGTTCTTCAAACTCAAGGAGAGTTCCATATGTCAGAGATTATAAAGACAGGCGTACATGTTTTCATTGTAATGAGATGGGACACATTGTGGTGAACTGTCCTTACAAAAATAAAGGGAAGAAGCATGTAGTTCCTGAGATGGTGAAGCCTGAATCAAAACCTGTTGAGAAAAAGTTTATTCATTCTCAATCTCCAAAAGAAGTTCATGTAGGAGAATCTTCTTCAAATGCATCTTATCGTGTTAAGATTCCTTATATGAGAGAATATAGTGAGACAAGATCTTGCTTTAACTGTGGTCTTGTGGGTCACATTAGGATTGCTTGTCCTCACAACGCCGAAGGTAACCGACATGTTACTCCAGAAAAGGTAAGAACTCATGGTAAGCCTTATGTTAACCCAAATGTGGTTAAACCTCATGATACACCAAAGGGTAATTCAAAATCCAAGGTTAGGCTTTCTAGACCTCAAAGACGGAGGAGAAATAGAAGATTGACAAAACTTTTAGAACAACAAGAGTTTTCACAATCTAAACATTTTTCAAATGAACAAGATTGTTCAAACACTTCACATTTTAAGCAAAAAGAACTTAATGAACATAAGTATATTTGGAAATCTAAAGTTTCTGTTTCTGACTCGTCGGAGCAATCACCAAAAATCGATAAGAGATTCGATTGTGAATGGAGTGAGGTTTATTATTTTGATACAGATGGACGACCCATGACTACCATGGCTTGGGTCCTAATTTCAAATTAATGTTTCTTGTTAGATGTGCAGGATTAACCAAGAGGGACTATTAATACGATTTTGGTTGTTGATAGTGGTGGTTCTTAGCACATGACGGAATGACATCTGCAAGAGCAATAAGTCGTTACAGAAGTTGGTAAATCTATTTGATTCAACTACTTGATGCTCAGGGGAGAATATGTCACACACAATGTTTTGGAAAGAGTTTTACAAAGTCCAAATGATAACATGAAACTTAGGATGACAATGGTGAGCATAAAGTCATTGATGCAACCATTTGACTAGTTGAGGGGGAGTCTGTAGGACAGGAGGAGTACAGATTTGTGTTGGTGACAAAGGCAAAGGCATTCAATTACAGGATTACATCGGTTTGAGTTTTTAATTGATTGACTTGCTTAATCCTAAGTAACCAAGTAAATTATTTTTCATAAAATGTTTTCATGGAAGGTTTATTTTCGTTTGTTTTACTTTCTTTGAAAAGGATTTTGAAAACGCCAAACAAATTGAAAAGATAAAAACGACATTACTTGAAGTTAAAGAAGAGATGATAGTACATCAGTAGATGTTCAGTCTCACATGACCTTAGTTGGACTTTATGATGCTTATCTAATATATCTATGATAAATGTTTTGATCAGAACTTCTTAGACTGCATAGTATAGGGAATGATAGCTTCATAATTGCTTATGCTTAACAAAAAATTGATGCTTGGTGCTTATATTTTTAATTTGGATACTAGCATGTAGTCTGAATTGTCAATAGGCTATGAGTATCTTTGGTCCATTAGTAGTGTGACAACATAATGATCTTTGTGAAAACCGTGATTTGAACCCATGGTATGCGGGGTGTGTGTAAAAGATCATTATCAGATAAAGAATATAAGATCTAAAGTACTTCATGAGACCAGTATCGGTTATGTCGTTAAACACAAATTTTTCAGTTATCTTCACTGTCCATGCCCCGAAAAACATGCAACGTGAAGTTGGACTAAGATATGTTTCTGACAACATCTGTTGGAACATATACTAGCCCTTGGATCATTATCCTGATTCCATTGAATATATCCAGATAACAGTTGGATCACGCTACCCTATGTCATTGAATCAATCGATTCCTTGATCAATCTTATGTTGAAGAATTCTATTGGTACAATCTTTCTGTTACTATGAATCATGATACTTCATCTAACCAAGACATTTGAATCATTCGATTCTGAATCATTCGATTATGAATCATTCTGATTCTCTGCTTGATATTTTCGTGTGTTTATCGGTATAATTCATCCTGGAGATTGAATATTATCTTTCAATGATCTTATATGTCTTGAAGATAGTGCACACTTAAATTTCTATTGGCATATTTATGGGGTACACGTTGTATTACAAAATAAATGGTACCTTAATTCACAAGAACATGGGACAAAGATACTAATGGTTTCAATTCTTGTAATATTGACAACTTAGATTGACATGTTATGTGTTGCAAATTCGTATGTAATTTAATATAAGCATGTTATGATCTGATCCCATCTTCTTTGGAGTTCTTCGCATATCATTATATGTTTTGGTTGAAGCTTAAAAGATTTGATCTTATCTGATTCAAAAGATGTTACTTCATATAATTGTTTGGAAATTAAAACGAAAGAAATGAAAGAAAGAATCTGGATAGGATACCCATAGAATGTTTAGGGATGTTTATCCAAAATGTGTGATTGATGCATTGCTTTTACTGATATGATCTTCTTACTCGTGATGTTCGACCAAAAAGATGTGATTTTGTATTTTACATTTTAGTTTGTACAAAGAAAAACCAAAAAGATTTTGTGTTTCTTATGTTTGAAAAATCAAAAAGATTTTATTTTTCCAGCTTCAATGGAAATCTTAATTTTTGGTTATTCTTGGTTGTTCTCCTTTGCAAAAACTGAATATTGCAGACTGAAGTTGACAAGGGGTCCTTCTCCCAAGTTTTCTTCTAGATAGAAAAGAGAAAGTGCAGATGAACAAGACGAAGACTACAGTGTGTTTGATGATATATGAAGACGGATGAAAATCTTCTAAAGATGTTGTCAAGGGGGAGTATGTTGGAGCATATTCTGGTGACAACGAGCTTGAAGATATTATGTCTTAGTCTTGGAGTCTTTCACTTGTAATTGATAGAATTGTTAGCAACAGTTAAAGGGGAGTCTGTTAGGACATGTTTTGTAACTGTTGATAAAATTATGTATAAGTTCATAGAGAGGAGAACTTAACAAGTTCGCCTAAGCATCTTTAGGAGCGAACTTAATAAGTTCGCCTAAGGAATATTGTACAAGTTCATAGAGAGTTCGCCTAAGCATCTTTAGAAGAAAACTTGTTAAGTTCGCCTGTAGCAGTTTGTGAGTCTATAAATAGATGTTTACATGTTCTACTTGGAATATTTTTGATCATTTCAGTATTGTAAGCACTTAGAGAAATAGAAGAAAAAGTTTATTTAGATCTTGTGTTCACTACTGTTGTTCTTGTCATCTACATACAAGCATGCATACGTTGGATTCCGCACTCTGTGTGCGTGTCGAGTCGCTCGTCTAGATCGATCTGTATTGACCTTATAGGGACATACAGAGACTGTGTAGAGAAGAGATTGATTGAACTGGTGAAAGTCTACACTGATGAAAACTTTGCTAATCTGTTCACTAAAGCGTTTGATCGCTCACGGTTTGAATTTCTTACCAAAATGATTGGGATTTTTAATCCTGCGTGAAAGTGGTTTTCAAAAAGTTTTTCATGGAAGCTTTTATTTATAATTTTTTTTAATTATTTTATGTTTTATTTTCTTTTCAATAGCAACTTTCTAAAAACCCAAACAAATTGAAAAGGATAAAAACGGCATTGCTTGAAGTTAGAGAAGAAATGATAGCACATCAGCATGTGATCGTACACACATGACCATAGAATGACTACCTGGTTTATGTATTTATGTTTGAGTTGTGCTTATATGATTTGATCTAAACTTCTTAGTTTGCACAAACAGGAAATGATAGCCTCATGAATGCTTAACATTGCATCTGTATAATATTTTAATTTGAATATCTGCATGTAATTTTGATTGTCAGAAGGCTAGAAGCGTTTTTGAACCATCAGTAGTGTGAAAACATAATGAACTATGTTACAACTGTGATTTGAACCCATATTATGCCGGGTGTGTGAGTTAAAAGAACATTATCAGAAATAGAATATATGGATTTAAGAATTTCATGACACAAGTATCGGATTATGTCGATTAGCACAATTTTTTGGTTCACTTCACTGCCCATGCCACGAAAAACATGCAATGTGATGTTGAACTAAGATATGTTTCTGACAACATTTGTTAGAGCATATGCTAGGCCTTGGATCATTATCTTGATTCCATTGAATACATCCAAATAACAGTTGGATCGCATTACCCTGAATTATTGAATCAATTGATTCTTTATTCATATCATATTGTTGAAGATTCCTCTGTTACATTGAATCATGATATTTCATCCAAACCAAGCCATTTGAATCATTCTGATTCCTTATATCCTTCGGGATCTGCTTGTTTTTCCTATGCTAATTGATGTAATTTCATGCTAGAGATTGATCTAATCTTGCTTCGAGTTGTATATGTCTTGAAGATAATGCAGTTTATATTTATGTTGGCATATATGTAGGGTACACATTGTTTTCATATAAATGGTACCTTAACTCACAAGAACATGGGATAAAAACGCTTGTAGTTTCAAATTTTATAATACTAACAACTTGAATTGACATGTTGTGTATTGCAAATTCGGTTTGAATAAGTTAGCAAGTCATGATCTGATCCTGTTTACTTTGAAGTTTATTGTGTATGATTTCATGATTTCTGAATATTTGAAAAGAAGTTTTTGAGAATCTTGAGAATTGCACAAGTTGCATGTTTGTTATGATTTGAGCTGTATCTGAACAGAATGCCATATGTCAACCTTAGATCTGCTAGGGATTTTATATCCGGAATGTGTGTGTTTTATCATAGATACTGATATGATCTTCTTACTCGTAGTGTTCGACCAAAAATATGTGATTCTGTTTGTAAAGAAAAATGCCAAAAAGATTTTATGTTTTTTTTTAAATCAAAAAATATTGTCTTTACATTTTACATTTTCTGCTTTTTTAATTGAAAATTCTAAAAATATTTTAGGTGTGTTTTAATATAAACTTTTAAAAATCCAAAAAGATTTTATTCTCGGCTTCCATGAAAATTTTATTATTTTATTTCATAGGATTCTGAAATTTCGTGCTTGTAGGGATTGATATTGGATTTCATATTTGAACAGGGTTGAAGTTGGAATTTTGGCTAATTGATTGAAGGCTAGCGAAGTTGTCAAGTGCGCCTGACTTAGGTCTAGCGTACTTGTTAAGTACGCCTGAGGTTGGGCTAGCGCAGTTGTAAGTTGTAATCCCCAGGAAATTCCGGCATTTATTTCAACTATTCTGACACTTGTAATTTCATTATTATATGGTTTGCATCTATGAAAGTATCATATTTATCCATTACATTTCATGAGTATACATACATACATACATTGGATGCATTTACTTCAAATTCAAAAATAATAAATATTTATATAAGGAATCCTTAACCTGTCTATATTCTATTTAGAAATATTTTCAATTTTATACTTTTTTTTATACTTGTTCAAGTTATCATGGCATTTCAACACTTAAAAGACTTCAAATTACTCAAAACAATAATAATGAAAACATTCCTCAAAATAATTCAGGAGTATTTTTAGAAAGTATTATGAATATTATAACCACACAGAAGTGGAACATCAAAATTAAACTTCTTATTGAAGATAATTTCTTCATAACTGTTACAGCATTAGTTGATAGTGTTGCTGATCTAAACTATATACAGGAAGGTATTATTCCTACAAAATATTTTCATAAAACCTCCCATAATTTAAGTTCTGCCAGAGGAGAAAGATTAAAAATTGAGTATAAATTACCACAGGTTCAGGTCCATCATAATGAAACCTGCATTCCAACTAGTTTTCTTCTAGTTAAAAATCTCACTAGCCAAGCCATACTTGGAACCCCTTTCTTAAATAAATTTTTTCCTTTAAGGCATATTGATAATAAAAGAATAAATGCTTTTTGGGACAGGAAGAAACATATTGGTTCTCTTCCCTATGAAAATGATTTTAATGATTGTAAAGTTACTACTAAGGCTAGACCTTGTCAAATGAATTCCGAATATATGGAATTATGTAAACAAGAGATTAAATCTCTTCTTGACAAAAACATAATCAGAAGATCAAAATCTCCTTGGTCTTGTACTGCTTTCTATGTTAATAAACATTCAGAAAAGAGAAAGAGGTATTCCTAGATTAGTTATAAATTACAAACCTCTTAATAAAGTTTTAAAATGGATCAGGTATCCTATACCTAATAAAAAAGATTTACTCGATAAATTATATAACGCTATAATATTTTCAAAATTTGACTTGAAATCTAGATACTGGCAAATCAAAATTGATTAAAAAGATAGGTATAAGACTGCTTTTGCGGTACCTACTGGGCATTATGATTGGATTGTTATGCCATTTGGATTAAAGAATGCCCCTTCAGAATTCCAGAATATTATGAATGATATTTTTATTTCATACAATGATTTTATAATAGTCTACATCGATGATATCCTTGTGTTTTCAAAAGACATTGAAACTCATTTTAAACATCTTGATATATTCAAGAAAATTATCATAAATAATGGTTTAGTTATTTATAGACAAAAAATGATGCTTTTTCAAACAAAGATAAGATTTTTAGGCCAGAATATCGAAACGGTAAACATTATTCCTATCAATAGAAGCATTGAATTTGGGTCAAAATTTCCAGATGAAATTAATGATAAGACTCAACTTCAAAAATTCTTAGGAAGTCTAAATTATATTCTTCCCTATTATAAAAATTTAGCCGAGGATACTGCCATTTTATATGACAGACTAAGAAAGAATCCTCAGCCATGGTCAGAGAACCATACTAAGACTATCCAGATTGGGAAAAAATTATTGAAACAGATGCCTCTTATATAGGCTATGGTGGGATCCTTAAACAAATTTCACCAATATATAAACAAGAAAATTTTGTAAGATTCCATTCCGGAAAATGGAATAATAGCCAAAACAATTATGCTACTATTGCAAAAGAAATTCTAGCAATAGTAAAATGTGTTTTAAAATTTCAAGATGATTTATATAATCAAAAGTTTACTATAAAAACCGATTATCAAGCAGCAAAATTTACATTCGCTAAAGACTTCAAACATGATGTTTCAAAGCAAATGTTTGCAAGATGGTAATCACATTTAGCACCATTTGATTTTGATATTATTTATAAAAAAGGTAGTGACAATAGTGTTCCTGATTTTCTTACCAGATAATATTTAAATTAATGGCTCATTCAAAAGGTCCAGTAAATAACGCTCTACTCGAGATTCGGGTGATTGTAGAATATTACCCTCTTCAGATAAGGCTCGAAGAAGTAACCAAAGAAGAAATCCAGGAAAATGAATTTATGGAACCAAAAACCAAAAAATATATGATTAATAATATTAATATCCGAATTTCTTATTTAAAAGAAAAGAAAACGTTTATTACGTAAAAAAGAAATAATTATTTCATGTGTATGATTTTTTCAGATATGCTTCCTTGGGATCAACGAAGAGGAGGTAGAGGAAGATCTTCCTCTTATAGAGGAAGAGGTGGTTCAAATCAAAGGGTCATATCCCAAATTGGAAATCGAAAGCTTATTGCAGAAAATATTGCTTCATCATCGAGTTCAAATACTCAATTAGATAATATCCTTTATAAGGAATTTCTGGCCCATAAAGCCTCAAAAGAGAAGTCTAATAATGACTCTGAAGCATCAGCATCATATGCTAAAACCGTTTCTAATGAAGCAGAAGATGATATTAGTAGTTGGGCTCAAAGTCCACATAAAGAAGTTATACTTCTTTTAGAAAATAAAGATATAAAATGGAGAAATAATCCATGGCTGTTAATAAACAAATATATGGATACATGATTCTATCCCGCAGAGGCTTATAAGCCCAGACAATACTATGAGCATATTCTGAAAAAAGAAAATTGTGAGATTGAAAACTATCATGCTAGTCAGCCTGATGTTTATAACTTCAGTAAGATAGTGGTAAAACATATTATATCTATAGAAACATAGGGAACTTATCCATTAAAACAAAGGGAGCTTATACATCCCCAAACTAAAGCCCCAATTAAATATAATTATTGGGATTACATGAATTCTTTTATAAAACATTCTTATATGAGAACCCAAAACAAAAACATTCTTGGTTCATAAAAATTTGTTCTCATACTTACGGACAGGAAATTCTAGTATGGTTTTATAACTGGTGGCAGTCTTTTGGCCCCTCAATAAACATTCTTCCTGTGTTATATAAAAACTTATATACTGTAGGATCGTTAAAGTACAAGATGTTTCTGTTCTTAGTTGAGATTGGCGGAAACAATAACAACTACACAAGTATAATCGAGTAAACAGAATGAATACTAATAAGAACACTGTTGTATTAAGCTTTGTGAATAAACGATTACAAATGAAAACTCAGTGAAGAAGCACACATACAATTGAGTGTTTACACAGTATTTATACTAACTTAGAATCAGGACAGACCCTTGATTCTAAGTATCATATCTAACACAGACCGTTGATCTAATGAATATAGCTAACTATTACACGTTTAGTCTAAACCTAGTTAACTTTATTGAAGCGTCTTCTTTATGCATTATTGCTTGCATGTCTGGAGAAGAGCATTGTAGTCCGTCATTGGTTGCACCATTGAGGTTCCTTCTGCTTTGAGTGTGTCAGTCACTTTTGCAGAAAGTTATCAGTGACGCTTGGCATGGATAGTCAGCTACAATGATTTGTCTTCAAGGAACACAGCTATGAGCAGCAAGAATGAGAATGATGCTGCTGATAAGGCTATCAGCAGCATTCAACACATGTTGCTGCTGATAAGCCTATCAACAGCATTTATACTTAGAATAATTTAGAAGCAATCAGTCTTTGGTTCTACAAACTCCCCCTAGACTGATGCGACCAAAATTATTCTAATCACTTTGCTGCTGAAGCTTTTGCATGTGGCTGACTATCCTTTCAACTTCATAGCCTCTTGGATCCTTGCTGGGATTGTTCAGTGGAAGTGCAGACAGAGTCTTGATGTCCTTATGTGGCATTTTGTAGATTGTTTTGCTTGAACATCTCATCTTCTGCTTCCTTACATCAGTTAAAGTGAACTCGTCCAAATCAGCATTATAGGACCAACTTACAAATGGAGAGTGGGACTTGAGTGGTTTGATGTCAATGATCACATCTTTTCTAGGGTTGAAGTAGTGTTTGATGGCTAGCATAAGAAGTTTCCCACCCTCATTTGCATGCTCATGAGCTTTACTCAGCTCCAAAATTCTGCCAAGAACTGAATCTGGCAATTGCAGAACTTCATCAACAGATCTGTGGATAGATCTTCTTCTTTCAGTTCTCCCCCTGAAGATCTCAAACCTTTGATCCTGTGGATTATAGACCCAATCAACTATGTCTCTTGAGTCTTCTAGTTTAGGTGTGGGTTTGGATTTCTTCAAGGGAGGATGTTGATGAGTGGGAGCTGGGTGGAATGGTTTGGACTTTTTGGGTGGAGGAGTGGAAGGTTTGGGGAGGAGAGTGGAAGGTTGTTGGACTGAGGAAGAGGTAGGCGAGGAAGAAGGTTTGGGTGTCTTTGCTTTTGTTTCTTCTTCTTCTTCCTGAATAGGTACCCCTTTCTTGGAGCCCTTCTTCCCCAATCTTTCTTCCTCATCCTTCTTGACTTTGAAGTAGAGGGCTTGCAGGTTCATGAAGTTCATGGGACCTAGCCTCTTTCCGTTCTCTCCTCTAGTCTTAAGGAAGTCAATCATGACCTTCCTTTCTTCATGGGTCCGTTTATTAAAGACAATGGTCTTTTTGGATTTTTGTTTGGCTTTTTCTTCTTCTTCAGCCTGTTTCTTCTTTGCCAATTGACCTTGCTGACCCATGAAGGCTCTGTAGACTTCTTTATTTGATAGTTTCTCAAGGTAGTCTGCATCCTCACCATGAAAAACAAGAGCCTTTACCCACTCCTCCCTCATTTCTTTGGCTAGTTCAGAATCGGTTATTCTGAACTTAGCTTCTTCTTTCATCTTCTTCTCCAATTCTTCCTCTTCTCTATTAAATTGTTCATGCAGTTGAAGAGCAAGAGCTGCATCTTCTTCAATCTGGTCAACTACAGGAATCTTTCTTTTCAGTTCATCCAGCTGTCTAGCATACAGCTGGATGGTTTGTTCTCTGAGGAGAATGGCTGTTTTTCTTTCTTGAGCCTTTTTAATGTCAGCCATCTCCTCTTCTTCTCTTCTCTTCCCTCTCTCTTTTCTCTTTTAGCAATCTCTCTTCATCTTCTTCTGTCATAATTCCCTTTCCCTTGTTTATATTGGACGCCTCTGCTTCGGCTTTACTGACCACAACAGCAGATGATGGTGCTGCTATTGGGATCTCAGCCTCAGCTTCATTGGCACATTGAGAGGTGAACAAGGGAAGGTCATTGGCTTCATTCGATTTGCACTCAGGACCTATGAATTCTTTCAGCATTTCTTTGATAGTTGATCTTGACTCATATGCTGCAGCAAAGATGTCTACTCGAGGGGAAGCTGAGTCAGTATCAGTGTCAGAGTTTGACACATATACTTCCTCAGTAATTCTTCCTTCTTGTTCAAGATGGGCTCTGACAGTAGCTATCATTGCCTGGCTTTCAAGGGAGTTGACATTGCAGATATTTGCCCTGAGTTGAAAGATCTTGTAGAGAAAGTCTGTAGGAAGTGACAGGATGTTCCTGTGTTGATGGTGAGAGAGGAGCCATTGCTCAGTAAGAAGGTGTTGTCAAGAGACTTAGTGCTTATCCATCCCAGCACATCTAAGTCTTTGACAATGAAGGAGTACAGAAATCTTCTTAAGCAACAAACTTATTCTTTAGTGAGAAGACTGATATCCATCCATCCCAGCTTATTCATCCACAGCAAACTCTGAGATCAGCAGCATTTGTACTTAGAGAATTTTGTAGTCATCAGTCTTTGGTTCTACAAACTCCTCCTAGACTGATGCTACCAAAATTCTCTTATTGCCTTTGTTGCTGATGCTTTTGCATATTTCTGACTATTCTTTCAACCAAAGGAAAAAGCTTCGAAAACAGCCATCTTGTACTTTGAAATACAGCCTGCAGTCGTCAAAGCTGTCGGAGTCTTTCTCTATTGGGACCATCTCCCCCTTTTTGGTTGCATCAGTGGACAAATAAGCATCAGTTTGGGTGCCCACTGATACAAAGGAGGGAGTAAGAAAAGTTGGGCATTGATGTGCCTCTATCATATTCACCCTGGCCGTCAATTCCAAGATATGAAGTTTCAGTCTGTCCTCATCCACAGTTGTGGAATACTTGGATCCAGATGGGGCCTTAGGCCTAGCCTCTTCATCCCCATCACCCATGGTTTCTTGGCACCTGGGATTCCTCTCAGTGAGAGGAGTTTCCAAGGAAACAACCTCACTGTGAGTTTCCGTGGTTGAGGACTTAGCAATGTTGTCACTGTCCTCCTAGTTTTTTGATGGAGCAGCAGTAGTGACAGCCTCTTCCACATCTATTCTGTCATAACTCCTAGAGTGGACCTTCAGGGTAGAAGAACTTGGGATGGGTTTGTTGGAAGCAAGATCAATCAATACCTCCGAGATGGTGGTAGTTGGAGAAGGTACATCATCTTGATCAGGTTCCTCAACACTTAAGTTCAGAAGAGAAAGGAAAGGCTCAGGGGGGGCTGTTCTATAGATCCGGGAAGTGATCCTGATCCTAAAAGAGAGACATCCAAAGGAGTCTCCCTAATAATGTGGCTTTCCCTTATGATATTCTCACCAGAATGTTGTGATTCTGAGTGAGGGCTGTTAGGTTGGGTTTGGGCCTTGGAGGCAAGGGAAGAAGGAGTTCTCTTGCCCCTTTTCCTAGTATATGTCTTTTCAACCGGGGCCCTGTGTTCCGGTTGAACGATATCATCCAAAAACAGGTGTAAGTAATGTTTGTGCCTGTGCATCCTTAGTAGTGTGCACAGGGGTTCGAATGGTTGAAGCAGACTGTTGTTCAGGATGTGAGGTGGAGGGTGTGGGATCAGTATCAGGTGGGATTGCTGAACTGTCACCCGGGGTACTCTGTATGTTCAGCATTGTAGATAACAATTTAACATTGACCCCTGAGAACCTTTTGGAAACAGTTCTTATGTTATCACTTCAGATCGGCAAAAATGCAGATCTTCGTGAAAACCCTAACGGGTAAGACGATCACGTTTGAGGTCGAATCCTTCGACACAATAGATAACGTGAAGGCAAAGATCCAAGACAAGGAAGGTATTCCGCCAGATCAGCAGCGTCTAATCTTCGCCGGAAAACAGCTCGAGGACGGCAGAACCCTAGCCGATTACAACATCCAGAAGGAGTCAAATCTTCTCCTCGTCCTTCTTCTTGGCGGTGGCGCGAAGAAGCACAAGAAGAAGACCATGGAAGACGGAGACAAGTGCGGAGCTTGCCTGATGACATCCGTTTCTTTTCTGAGATATGCATTGGAGAAGAGTGTGGCTTCCGAGATGGGGATATCCTTGCCGTCTTCCTTGGCTTTGATTTGGGGAATCCCTTGTTCGGTAGAGTAGATGGCGGTACACCAGAAATCCTCCATATGAGGGATATGTGTGACATGGTTGGTTGTGAAGGCAAATTGGATCTTTGATCGACATAAGAAGTCGATCATATCATTGAATCCTTCGGATGTCTTTCACTTGGTTGGGTATGACAGTGAGGGATGAAGGGCTTTGAAAGTGATGGGGGCTTGAAAGAAAGTGATGTTGGTTTAGGGAGAAGTGGAAGGTGAAGAGGTGGAAATTTGATTTGTTTTATAATGGCAGAGGAGAGAAAAAGCAAAATGATTTGTACAGTACAACCCAATTCACCTTTTATTGTTACAGCTGTAATGCACCGAGGTAGTCATGGTAAAGACTGACGGGAATTTTAACAGCGGGTAAAGGTTAATTTGGACTTAAATTTACCAATCAGCAGCAAACTTGATTGCTGTGGATGCGGAAGGTTAAGTCTGTTAGTAGTAAACTTATCTTCTGCTGATGGATTTAATAATCCGCAGCAAGGATGTTGCTGCTGACAGTCTTAAAGAAATCCGTAGGAAGCCTGTTCCTGCTGATAACTTAAAGCAGTCAGCTGCAAATCTTTTGCTGCTGAGGATTAAACCTGTCAGCGGCTGAAGGACAAAAATGCTGCGTACTTATAACTTTTATTTACAACATAAGACAAAACACAAAAATAGAGTGGAGAAGAATTTTAATCAAAGTTCATCATACCAATTGATTCAACTAAATATTTAAATCTAGCTTCATCAAAAGGTTTTGTAAACAAATCAGCATATTGCTCATTCGTATGAACTTTGGTTAAAATAATCCTCTTTTTCTTAGCTTGATCTCTTATGAAATGATACCTGATGTCAATGTGCTTTGTCTTTGAGTGCTGAACCGGATTGTTTGTGATTGAGATAGCACTCATGTTGTCAATGTGAATTGGAGTTGCCATGAAAGTCATCCCATAATCTAACATTTGATTTTGTATCCAGATGACTTGTGCACAGCAACTTGAAGCTGCAATGTATTCTGCTTCAGCTGTAGAAGTTGAAACACATGTTTGCTTCTTACACTGCCATGAAATCAATCTCCCTCCCACAAACTGACATCCCCCTGAAGTGGACTTTTTATCCAAGTTGCATCCCCCATAGTCACTGTCAGTGTATGCATATAGATTAAACATGTCATTTTTAGAGTACCATAGTCCAAGTCTTGGGGCACCCTTTAGGTATCTAAAGATTCTCTTGACAGCCTGAAGATGTGAAACTTTTGGAGCTGCTTGAAATCTTGCACAGAGGCATATTGCAAACATGATATCTGGCCTTGAGGCAGTGAGATACATGAGAGACCCTATCATTGCACGATACTGATGTTGATCAGTGTCTTAGCCATCTTTGTCTGGAGTCAGTTGATGATGCACTTGCATGGGGGTTCTTGCAGCAGAGCAGTCAGCCATTTTGAATCTTTCCAGAATGTTCTTTACATATTTGGATTGGCTGATGAAGATTCCATTTGGGACCTGTTTGACTTGTAGACCCAAGAAGAAATTTAGTTCACCCATTGAACTCATTTCAAACTTTAAGTGCATCAGAGTCTCAAAGTCTTTGCACAGCTGTTTCCTTGTTGATCAAAAGATGATATCATCAACATAAATTTGAACTAGTAAGATTTCTCCCCCTTCATCTTTGATAAACAGGGTCTGGTCTATGGCACCTCTTATGAAGTTGTTGCTTAGTAGATATCCGGACAAGGTTTCATACCAGGCTTTTGGTGCCTGATGTAGGCCATACAGAGCTTTATCCAGTTTGAACACTTAAGTAGGATGTGCAGGATCTATAAAGCCTGGAGGCTGTTTTGACGTATACTTCCTCACCAATCTTCCCATACAGAAAGGCACTTTTGACATCCATTTGATAGACAGTGAAATTCTTGGATGCAGCATATGCCAGGAAGATTCTGATGGCCTCTAGTCTGGCAACAGGAGCAAAGACTTCATCATAGTCAATCCCTTCTTCGTAAGTGTAGCCTTGAGCTACAAGTCTGGCTTTGTTCTTGACTACAATGCCTCTCTCGTCTTGCTTGTTCCTGAAAACCCATCGTGTGCCAATAGCATATTTACCTGGTGGACGATCAACAAGTTTCCAGACATCCTGCCTCTTGAATTGCAGCAATTCTTCCTGCATTGCTTCAATCCAGCTGCTGTGTTTGAGTGCTTCATCTATCTTCTTAGGTTCCACCTGAGATAAGAAACAAGAAAACAGGCATATATTGGCCTCATGAGATTTGCTCCTTGTGAGAACTCCTTGGTGTATTTGACCAATAATATTCTCTTGAGGATGTTCTTTGTGGATCCTCTGTGCTGGTACCACCTCCAGCTGTATCCCTTGCTCTAGATTGCTTTGATTTTGATCAGGGGCCTCTTCATTCATGGTGGAAGAGTCTTCAACCGCATTGTCCATATCAATATTTTCAGCAAGAGCATCTACAACATTTACCGAAGAGTCTTCATTTAAATTTTTAGTTTCAGACAGGCTGTTGCTGGTGATATTAGACTGTCTTGTTCCTGCTTCACTTGCTTCAATTGCTTCCACAACTGATGGAGGATCAATTGATGGTCTTCTCAGACTGACATAAGATTTTGGAAAATCCAGTCTGTAGTCAGTGGATGAAGTGGAGGCAGGTGTTTGTGTAGATGTAGACTCCATATTTGAGAAGGTGAGAGGCTCAAATATTTGGGAGAATGAGTGTATGTCAGTTTGGTCCTCTTCCCTGCTCACAGACAATGTGTTCTCTGCATTCCACATTTACTGATTCTTCAACAATTCTTGTTCTTGAATTGAATACTCGATAGGCCTTTGATTGAGAGGAATAGCCTACGAAATATCCTTCATCAGATTTGGCACCAAACTTAGGAAGAATCCCATGTGTGATGAGAATGGTGCATGGACACCCAAAAGATTTTAGAAACCCAATATAGGGAATTCTTTGAAACCAAAGTTCATAGGGTGTTTTGTTGAGGGGTTTGACAATTAGAACTCGGTTTTACACATAACAGGCTGTGCTAACTGCTTCTGCCCAGAATGTGAGTGACAGTTTTGAGTCATCCAACATAGATCTTGCTGACTCAATAAGAGTTCTATTTCTTCTTTCAGCAACTCCATTTTGTTGAGGAGTTCTTGGAGCACTGTATTGTCTTTCTATCCCCTTGCTTTCACAGAAAGAGTTCAAGGTGTGGTTCTTGAAGTCTGTGCCTTGATCACACCTTATGATCTTCACCTTTTGATTACTTTGATTCTCTACCCTGAGAATGTAGGATTTGAGAATTTCAGCAGTTTCATCTTTAGTTCTCAAGAAGTATACCCTTGAGAATCTGGTGTAGTCATCAGTTATCACCAGACAATACGACTTCTTTCCCATTGACATGACATTTGTAGGACCAAAGAGATCCATATGCAGCAGTTGCAGTGGAGTGTCATTTGTATTCAAGGTCTTGGGCTTGTGAGAGCTTTTGTGTTGTTTCCCCTTTAAGCATGCAATGCAGTAGTCTTCCAGCTGAAATTCTTTGTCAGGAATCCCTCTAACAAGATTATTCTTCACCAATTTGTTGATAGTTTTGATATTAACGTGGCTTAATGTCCTATGCCAGAGAGCTGATTCATCAACTGAGGCCTTTGATAAAAAGCAGGAAACACTCCCAGATGGAGTGACTTCATTCATGTCCAGTACATAGAGATTTTCTTTTCTCTGAGCAGTTAATAAAATGCTTTCTGGAGGAGGTGTGGATAAGCCTGGAGTCAGTACAAAACATTCTTTATCTATGAAGAGCATCCAATGCTTTTGGTCGCAGACCTGGGAAACACTCATGAGATTGAAGTCCAATTCTTTAACATAGTTGACCTTATCAATGCTCATTCTTTCGTTGGACACAGTTCCTTGTCCAGTAATGGATCCTCCCTTTGAGTCACTTCCAAAGGCAACATATCCTCCATTGAAATGTCTGAAGTTTGAGAGGATGGATCTGTTGCCTGTCATGTGCCTGGAACACCCACTGTCTACCACCCAAGTGTTATTCTTGTGACCTGGCTGTCCCTACACATGATATATTTCTAATTAGTAGAAGGAACCCAAGAGTCTGCAGACTTGAAAAAGATGGTTGTTAGTTTATCCTTTTCAGTATGTTTGCAGTCAACGGAACCAATGACAGTGCTTGAAGATGGTTTGGCTTTCTATTGCCTTGTTGGTGATTTTCTAGTTTTCCTCACACTATCAGCAGCAGATTTGGCTACTGATGTTTCTTGCTTGTTGACAGCAGATCCTGCTGTTGATAGCTTTGTTGAAGTGTCAGCATTCTTTGCTACTATGGGCTTTGACTTAGATTTTGCCTTATCAACAGTGGACACTCTTGCTGCTGATGTCTTTGCCTTATCAGTAGCAGATTTTGCTGTGGAGGATTTTAGCTTGTCAGCAGCAGATTTGGTTGCTGCTGAAAGCTTTTGCTTTGTTTTCTTGAGCTTAACTGGACTAACAACTGATGTATGCTGATCCGTCATTACCCTTTGTCCTTGAGGGGCTTGATGAAGGATCTGGTTGAAAGGGTTAAACTTACAGTTTACAGCAAAGTGGTCTGATTCACTACAAATGATGCAAGTTTGTTGAGATTTAGGCAGCTTCACTCTTGAGGGAGATAGAGACTTTCTGAACTTTGTTGCTTTGTCTTCGTAGCTTCTTTAGTCTTTTCAAAGGCATGCTGCTTTAAATGTCTTTGATATTCCAGGTAATGAAAGCAGGCGCTGGCAGTGTGGTTATATCTGCCACACAAAAAGCATGATTTTGCCAGTTTGTCTCTTGAAAGGTAGACATAGTCCTTTCTTTGGAACAGATCCTTGAATTTCCATGGATGAGCTTTGTTATGTTCAAAGGTGGCTTCTTCTAGGGTCCTTTGAACATATGGACCTTTTTCTTTAGGCTTACGACATATATCAAATACCTTTCTCTTTGTGATTGGCATGAACTGAGGCTTGGGGTTTGTGGGTTCTGATGTCTGTCCCTTTTCTAGCTTTCTTCCATCTGGAGGATAGCTGATCTTGATCTGTTTGAATGATACAGGGGCTAGAACAGCTGGAAGAACAACAGGAACTGCAACTCTATTCAGAACAGCTTCAGATGGGACTGCACTGGTTTCATCATGGTCTGAGTGAGTTGACTCAGATTCCGATGAGGTAGTGCAGTCTTCGATGAAAGGTTCATCCGTTGAAGGATCAAGGTTTCGGTTTGCAGTGTCAAGATTTTCAACATTGAAGCTTGGTTCGTATATGGCAATATAGTCAGCAGGAGGAGGAACAACATTGTACTGATCATTGTTATACCCAAGTCCAATTTTTACCTTCTCATGGACTTGAATATCTAAAAGTATTTGTAACTTTTTGGAGGAAAATTCATATTTTTCAACATGAACTTTCTGTTCTGCCAGTTCAGCTCTGGTAGCTTTTAGTTTGACCTGTAGATCATCAATCTGAGTTTCAAGATTAGTTTTTTCATGTTTTAGCGATGAAATCTCTTTCTTAAGGCAGTTAATCTTTTCTTTATAAGTATTTTCAACCTTTTTGAACTCAGACTTCATCTGATGAAACTCTTCATTTTGATCTATAAGGTTTTGCTTGTGCTTTCTATAACCCAAAACTTTGTCAATACAGGCTTGAGAGCAAAGTTGTTCAAATACCTGAGGTGGTATCTCTGTAGTGTCTGCCTTAGAGCTTGATTGCTGACGGGCAGTTCTTCATATTGAAAGCTCCAGTCGAACTCAGAAGTTCCAACAGTTGCACAGGCTGCAGTTTGAACTGGATGAGTAGCTTGATGTTTTTGTCTGGGTTGGGCTTGGTGAGCTTGTCTTGACTGAGAAGTGACTGGATTTGCTCTTGGTGCCTTGCATTCTGTAGCAAAGTGACCCAGTAGGTTACAGTTGTAACATCTGAGTTTGCCTTTATCCAAGCCAACTCTGGTGTTGGAGTTGTTACTTGGAATGGGTCTTCCGGTTCTAGAGTAGAACCTCTTTGCTCTTATAGAGAGCATGTCATATGAGTGATGTATGTCCATTTCTTCTAAATCATCTGGATGAAAGCATTCCAGATCCTCCTTGATAAAGGACATATTGTTTGAGCTTTCCGAAACAAAAGCAGCAGAGGTTGATGTTTGAGAAGGAGCTTCTAGAAGAAATGGTGAGCTGTTTGTTTGAGAGATTGGAGTTTGAGGATGGGTGATGATGGGAGGATAGTAGTTACTTGAACTAGGACCCGAGTGCTCAGAATGGAGGGCAGAGGAGGTGGTGGTGGATGTTGAGGCTGTTTGGTAGCTTGAGCTTCTTTCTTTTGCCTGAATCATCTCTAGCTCATAGGTTTTTAGCATTCCAAAGAGCTCAGTCATCTGGAGAGTCTTCAGATTCTCCGTTCTTCTGATTGACACTGTGTAAAGTGTCCAGCAGCTTGGTAGAGACCTGATGAACTTCTTGAGAATATCTTCATTCCCTAGCTTCACCTTTGAGCATTGCATCTCCCCTACAAGATAGGTAAATCTGTTGTATGAAACAGTTAGAGACTCACCTTCCTTCCAGACGAAGTTTTCATACTGCTGCTTCAGGATGTCTCTTCTGTTCTCTTTGACTTCCTCCGAGCCAGCAAACATTTTCTCAAGAGCTTCCTAGAGCTCTTTAGAAGTTTTGTAACTTCTGAAGTTATGAAAAACTTCATTTGGAAGGCACATTTGGATAGCTCCTAGTGCCTTGAAATCCACCTCCATCTTTTTTATATCCTCTTCTGAGTACTTGGAGGGATCCTTTGGAACTGATGGTCCTCTAGAGTCCGCAGATGCCACCATGGGAATGTAGGGTCCATCCCTGATGGATTTCCACATTCCGTACTCCTGATAGCAGAAAAAAACTTTCCATGCGATTTTTCCACATGTCGTAGTCTTCTCCATACACCAATCTTGGTGGTCGGTTGATGCTGCCGATGTCTTCAAACCCGTTGCTTTGTGCCATTTTTGTTCTTGGTGACTTGATGAAAGAGAGAGAGTTTAGAATAGAACCAGAAGTGATTAAACAAGTTTGAGTTTGTTTAATCTGAGCCAAAGCTCTGATACCACTTGTAGGATCGTTAAAGTACAAGATGGTTCTGTTCTTAGTTGAGATTGGCGGAAACAATAACAACTACACAAGTATAATCGAGTAAATAGAATGAATACTAATAAGAACACTGTTATATTAAGCTTTGTGAATAAACGATTACAAATGAAAACTCAGTGAAGAAGCACACATACAATTGAGTGTTTACACAGTATTTATACTAACTTAGAATCAGGACAGACCCTTGATTCTAAGTATCAGATCTAACACAGACCGTTGATCTGATGAATATAGCTAACTATTACACGTTTAGTCTAAACCTAGTTAACTTCATTGAAGCGTCTTCTTTATGCATTATTGCTTGCATGTCTGGAGAAGAGCATTGTCGTCCGTCATTGGTTGCACCATTGAGGTTCCTTCTGCTTTGAGTGTGTCAATCGCTTTTGCAGAAAGTTGTCAGTGACGCTTGGCATGGATAGTCAGCTGCAACGATTTGTCTTCAAGGAACACAGCTAGCAGCAGCAAGAATGAGAATGATGCTGCTGATAAGGCTATCAGCAGCAACAAGTGTTGAATGCTGTTGATAAGCCTATCAGCAGCAACTTGTGTTGAATGCTACTGATAAGCCTATCAGCAGCAACATGTGTTGAATGCTGCTGATAAGCCTATCAGTAGCATTTGTACTTAGAATAATTTAGAAGCAATCAGTCTTTGGTTCTACATATACACAATGGGTAGATGTCTCTCCAGCCTTAGTAGAGGCTCAGCAAATTGAAAATTTCATTAAGAATATGTATGTTTCACATTTTTATATCCAGTTTCAGTATTCCATGGATATGGAAATGGTCTCCAGAGGTTGGATATACCAGTCAAAATATTCTTTGTATCCAAAGAACCTTTTTCACAAAATTTTGGAAAAAGATGACTCTCCTAAACAAAGATGGTATTATAGAAAACCATGATACTATAGAAAAAATTAAACAGACAATTCAAGATTATATTAATCAGGCAAACAACTATCCTCATAAAGAAGCTCCAAGCCCTTTCTGACACATTAGAAAAATTCAAACAATTAAAGGGACTGATCAAAACAACAACAAAGAAATCATGGATTTCTACCTTACAGAAATGAAAAAAGATATGATAAAAAACTTCAGAAAAGAAGGAGGATCTCCTTCAACAATGTCTACATCCTCACAGACTGAAGAAGATGAAGTTACAGAAAGAATCTTTCATGAAGGTCAGAAAGATACTACTGATCCTGTAGACGAATATTGTGACAATCCGGACTTTTAAGATTAATCCCGTTAGCAAACCCAGCTAAGTCTTAACCCAATTAACCAAATCTTAAACCTCAGGGACTATTTCTGTCAAGAATTAATCTTAAACTGCAGGGACTGATTGCGCATTTAACAGAAATTCAATCTGTTGACTCCTGAAATCAAGTGGGTTTTTGTTCTTGTTGACTTCCAAAAGTCAAAATCATAACATTTATTCAAAATACAAATCTCTTAATCAATTTATGTTTGATTTCGTAACCGTTTTGCACATTCACGGAATTAATCGACTATCATTGAGCATTAACATCTCCATCAATCGCAAATTAATCTCAATTATGGGAATTCAAGTTGAAACCGTCGACCCCTTCATCAATAATCTTTGAATTCGCCAAATTCTTGTATTCCTCTCACAAATCACGCACATGCGCACCGTAGTCGAGTATCTTAGAAGCTGTTACACTAGTCAATTCCATCGGAATCGAAGTTGTGGCTGCCGGAGACCAACACAGTCGCAGTCGGCCGTCATTCTAGTCGGGAACCATCAATTCGGATCGTAATCTGGTAACTTTTTGCATCCTTAGCTTCGTTTCAGCATGTAGATCGTAAACCCTAACCCAATTGGGGTTTATATCATCTAGTCAGTGATGAACCAATTTTAGGGTTCATCACATTTGGGGTTTAATCGATTATCATACTAGACTCGATCATAATTCAATTAATTCACATGATCAGTTTCGTAATCTGCCACTCATCGAAAGACCTATGTTTATTTTATCGATTATCATCGAATTGATCACATTCCGTAACCTAGGGTTTGTTCATCTTTGAACTTGGGAGTTTCGATCCTATAGTTAATCAAAATGAAATTGAACTATATGGCTAGATTCGCAAATTGATTCTCTGTAAAAGCCCTATCTTAGTTTTATCAATTAACATCAAATCGTTCAATATCTCTAACCTAGGGTTCTACAAAAACAAAATTGGGGCTTTTGATATTAGACTCTTCGTGAATGAAATTAAACCATATACGCATATTCAAAATGTCCCATTTAACTAAAGCCCCATGATTCCAACCTCTGATGTTATAGAAATTGATCAATTGGATTCGTGATTCAAAACCTAGGGTCTCGGCTTTTGAAACTGAAATTAAACCATTTTAAACTCATGATTTCACGATTGATTTGTCCACTAATTCGCAATACCCTATACTACAAAACCCCTATGCCTTTTGCATCGATCGTTATCAGATTTATGGGAATTAGGGTGGAGTTTGGATTCGAGTCGCGTAATGAGGAAAGAACCCGGTGGACTTGTGTGTTAAAAACACTTTTACTCGGATCCTGTTGCGATTGCCCTAGCGGGTGGATTGGTTAAAGCTTTGTGTTGGTGTGGGTGAGACCCGGGTTCGAATCCCACCAACAGTTTTATTTATTTTAGCCACTTTTTATGATATATTTTTATATAAAATCAATATCTATATTATTATTATATTAGATTAATGTGTTTTAGCCTGGGAAACCACTCGTAGGCTCGGGTTTGGTTTGTAAACCATATTTATTATTAAAAACTCATTTATAAAATAATATTTATATTATTTTCAACCCAAAACTCCAACTAAAAATAATATATTTATATATATATATTATTATCATCGCGTTCATAAACATTTTTGTAGCATTTCAATGTTATAAATAATATAATTATTTATATTATTTACACTCGTTATATCCTCGAATAAAATTAATAAATTATTATTTTTGTCACGCAAGTTAATTATTTGCGTTACTTCGCTAAACTTAAAAATAATATAATAAATTATATTATTTTTCTAGACTTCTAGTTAATGACAAAACGCTCGAATATATTTATTATATATATTTTGTCGTTCGTCGCGTAACGTATATATATCTTAATTATTAATTAAAGATTTACTATTATCGTGGACACGTTCGTCTATTCTTGATTATTAGAGCGTTTCTTTAGGACGTTTCTCATTCCGTGTCGTTGTCACAATTCCCATTTTATCCCTAATTATTATGTGCATAATTCTAGGGCATACGTAAGCCGTTGCAGGCTAGCACTCGTAGGTCCAATCGTATTCTAGTGTGAACTACCTACGCCGTTCAGGTGAGTTTTCACGGCCCGTTTTACTGTTTTATCTTTGGGGATAAAACATGTCGCAAACTATTTTTGGAATATTGTATTCATATGTTATCAATGTTAAAGCTAAGTGTAACACGCTATCACTGAAAGTCCTCAACACACATCGGACCGTTAATATGGATCTTAGCGAGGTAATGTTTAGTAGTACTACTGGGTTGACAAATCCCACCCGCGTTAGTCGCTCTAACTTGACTTGAGGTCGAACGGGTGAAATGTTAGCCTACTCACATTGTCGAGGTTGATAGACTCGGCAAGAGGCAAATAAACAAACAGCCAGCTTCTGTTGCGAGCGCTTAAGTTAAACATGAACATAGGTTAGCTACCTATAGATACATATTGAATGATCAATAATCTGGTAAACGTTTAATTATATACTGAAACCTGTGAACTCACCAACCTCGTGTTTACATCTTTTCTTGCATGTTTTCTCAGGTCGCTAAGATAAGGCACAGGTGCACACATAGGACATGCATGGGATTGTCCTTTTGATTTATATTTTATTAAATTGTTTGGATTTTCTGTGAATTATGTTTGGGTTGGACTTTTGGACTTTTTGGGCGCGTGTGTTTTGCGCATTTACTTTCTTTACGCTTCCGCATTAAAACTCTGATTAATATGATATTTTCATTTGAGTCCCATGTAGGGTCGTTCAATGTAACTAATGACTGAGATCCTGGTTTGTCACTTCCCAAACGGTAAAACTCCATTAGTGGAATTTGGGGGTGTGACAGATTGGTATCAGAGACAGGTTTTAGAGAACTAGGATTGCATACTAGACTATAACCTCACACATTAGTTACATGTCATAAACCTTGGACGTTTGGCACTTATATGTTATATTACAGGATCATGTCGTCAACTCCATGACCATCACCTAAGGCACCTACGGTTTCGTCCCCGGAGCCCAAAAGGCATCGGACTAGTTCTTGTGACAACTCGGTGGAACATGGTGAACCTAGTAATGCACGAGCAAGGAACACGACACTTAATTGGGGTGCATATCCGAAGATGATCCAAAGGTGGATCGAGATGGGAAATGTTCCATCGCCTTACTCTGGTTCCACTTCCTCATCCGCTACTTTACCTAGCTTGACATGCACCATGGAACAAGCTTTTGCAGCTTTTGTGTTTATCATAACTAAGGAGTTAAAGGAAATGAAGGAGTCCACTGATGAGATACCGGGCATTCTAGAACGAGAGCCACAAATGGAAGAAAACAAAGAGCAAATAGAGCATCTGACCGCTGAACTAGCAGCAACGGACCAGGTCCATAACCTTTTGGTGTATCGGATTACACATTTGGAGACGAGGGTGGACACCTCAGACTAGGATGTAGGAGGGATTCTTGAGAGAGTGACTCATCTAGAAGCCTAACTTCAAGTAGCAGACCATGCTGCTGAAGGACTTCGGGAGAGAGTGACTCACTTAGACGCCCAACTACAAGCAGCCCTATTTCCAAAGGACATTCGACTTTCAAACGACGAGGAGGAGCCCTTCGAGGTGGAGTCCTTAGAGGAGGAGCCCTTAGAGGAGGAGCCACTAGAGGAGGAACCAGTGGAGATCGATGATGCACAATCATACGTTTCTTTCGTTGATGAAGATGTTTGATGATCTTTCTATTCTATCTTTCCTTTTCATTCATGCTTCGTTTATGTTATTTCTCTTTTCAAACCTAGATGGGTAAGGTTGTTCCCATTCAATAAAAGCATGAGAAGTTTAATGTTTGAGTTATTTATTTTGTAGCCTTACAATTTATTTAATTTTCAAAATGTTAGATGTTGTATTTCCTTACTTGTACATAAATAAAGTTTAATATGCAATATATTTCTCATTGTTTTGTATTTGTGAATGTGAAGAATCATGTAGGGAAGAGGACGTGGAGGTCGTGCTGGTGGCCGAGGTACCATCAACACGACAGCAGCTGAGCTGGCGGCACTAATCAACGACAGTGTGGCAGAGGCTCTCGCAGCACAGAATGTTGCAAGTAAATGCTTTAACTATTGACTAATGAGGTCAATTCATCTCTTAAAGCGCCATTCCTAAGCCCTATAATCCCAATCCTATATTATTTCTAAATCCAGGCCAGGAAAACCAGCAGAATCAGCAACCAGCATGCGTTCAAGACATTTATGGACTCTAAGCCCCACTCCTTTAGTGGAACCGAAGGAGCTGTCGGACTACTCTGGTGGTTCGAAAAAGTAGAATCGGTGATTGCCATGTGTAACTGTCCAGTGGCCAATCAGGTCAAGTTAGCCGCTGGAACTTTGGAGGGCCCGACTCTCACTTGGTGGAATGTAGAGGTCCAGATGTTGAGTTTGGCTATGGCCAATGCACTGCCGTGGGAGGAGTTTAAGACGGTGATGAAGGATGAGTACTGTCCTCGGGATGAAATTCAAAAGTTGGAAGGAGAATTCTGGAACCTAAAGATGGAAGGTTCAGAAATTGAGCTTTACACCACTCGCTCCCATGAGCTTGCTACCATGTGCCCACATATGGTGACTCTGGACTACAAGAGGATTGAGCTGTATATTGGAGGTCTAGTGCCTCAGATTCAAAGTATGGTTACCTCATCCAACCCTGCCACCATCCAGCAGACGATCAGACTAGCCCACAAGCTAACCGATCAGGCGGTGACTCAAGGAACTTTACCCCCGAAGGGTTCGGTCTCTAAATCCACCGACAATCATAAGCACAAGTTTGATAACAACTCCAACACTCACTCCAACTCCAAGGAATCCCAGGTTAACCAACCCCAGCAGTGGCAACGTAGGTTTAAGCCTACTAAGAACTTCAACCAGACGACCTCTGCAAGTCAAAATCAGGGTGGTTATGCGGGAAAATCTCCTAAGTGTAACAAGCGCAACTTCCATCACTTTGGGGTTTGCAACCGTTGTCAGCGGTGTGGCAAAATAGGTCATGCTGCCAAAGATTATAGGGGTGAGTTGCAAGCCAAGCAGCCTTTTCAACAGCCTGGGTCTACAAAGGATTGTTTTGAGTATGGGAAAGAGGGACATTTTTAGAAGAATTGTCCTTAGTTAAAGAAGGGAGGTAATGGAAACCACAACCCTAATCAGAATAACAAAAATGGTGGAAACAACGACAATAACGGAGGGAATGGTGCGAAGGGAAGAGCCTTCGTGCTAGGATCTGGAGAAGTTCGTTATGATCATAATCTGGTCACCGGTAAGTTTCTCTTAAATAATTACTTTGCTTCTGTCCTTTTTGACACTGGTGCTGATAGGAGTTTTATATCTAAGAAACTTAGTGATATAATAAAAGGAACTCCAACTCTGTTAGAAGCTAAGTACATAATAAAGATAGCTGATGGTCAAATAATTGAAGCAACTCACATTCTTAAGGGATGTAAGCTTGAGCTAGCTAGTCATAAACTTGATATCGACCTTATGCCGGTCACATTTGGTAGTTTTGATGTAATTGTTGGCATGATTGGTTATCTAAAAACCAAGTTGAAATCATCTGTCGTGTGAAAATTGTTCGCATTCCTCTCCCGAATGGAGAAACCCTTTCCGTTCAGGTTGAAAAGGTTGGTGTAGTCATAGGCATCATATCCTTTATGAAAGCACATAAATGCCTTCAAAAAGGGCATACTGCTATTTTGGCTCTCGTTGCTGAGCAGCCATCAGAAGAGAAGAAGATTGATAATATTCCCATCGTTCGTGAATTTCTGGAAGTATTTCCCAAGGATTTGCCTGGTCTGCCACCACACCGTCAAGTTGAATTTCAAATCGATCTAGCACCCGGAGCGGCACCGATTGATCGGGCGCCTTATAGACTGGCACCTGGTGAATTGCAATACCTGTCTACTCAGTTACAGGAATTTTTGGATAAAGGTTTCATCCGACCAAGCTCATCGCCATGGGGAGCCCCGGTCGTGTTTGTCAAGAAGAAGGACGGGACTTTCCGTATGTGCATCGACTATCGTGAACTAAATAAAATGACAATCAAGAATCGTTATCCCTTACCTCGTATAGATGATCTCTTTGATCAACTCGAAGGATCAAGTTTCTATTCCAAGATAGAACTTAGGTCCGGTTACCATCAATTGAGAGTCCGAGATGAGGATATCTCTAAGACTGCTTCCAGGACAAGGTACGGCCACTATGATATTATGGTCATGCCTTTCGGATTAACCAACGCACCTGCGGTATTCATGGACCTCATGAACCGTTTGTGTAAGCCATACCTTGATCAATTTGTCATCGTTTTCATCGACGACATTCTCATTTACTCCAAGAACAAGGAGGAACATGAGGAACATCTTCGTTTAATCCTGGAATTACTTAAAAAGGAGCAGCTGTATGCTAAGTTTTCCAAGTGTGAATTCTGGATTCGAGAAGTTCAATTCTTAGGACATGTGGTTAACGAGAAGGGAATACATGTCGATCCATCAAATATTGAAGCCATCATTGGTCAGCACCGATGACTCCGAATGAGGTGCGACAATTTCTGGGATTGGCTAGATATTACCGTCGATTCATCCAGGGATTCTCTAAGATCGCACAACCTCTCAGTGCCTTAACTCAAAAGGGTAAAGCCTATAACTGGGGCGATAACCAAGAGTCAGCATTCTAACAACTTAAGCAGAAACTTTGCAGTGCACCTATCCTAGCTCTTCCAGAGGGTACGAATGATTTTGTGGTGTATTGTGATGCATCCATTCAGGGTCTAGGTTGTGTGTTAATGCAACGAGAAAAGGTTATTGCATATGCTTCGCGTCAACTAAAGATTCATGAGAAAAACTACACCACTCATGATCTAGAGTTGGGAGCTGTAGTTTTCGCACTTAAGATATAGAGACACTACTTGTACGGTACCAAGTGCACTATCCACACAAATCACAAGAGTCTTCAGCACATCTTCGAGCAGAAAGAGCTGAACATGAGACAGCGTCGTTGGGTCGAGCTCTTGAATGATTATGACTGTGCGATCCGGTATCATCCGGGTAAGGCTAATATTGTAGCTGATGCCCTAAGTAGAAAGGAAACTAATCCCAAACGAGTTCGAGCATTACAGCTTACCATTCACCCCAGATTACCTGACAAAATCCGTAGTGCTCAACTTGAAGCCCTGAAAGAGGAAAACCTACCGCTAGAAGGTACACGCGGTATGGAAGCATAACTCAAGGTCAAATCTGACGGTATTCGCTACTTCGCTGAGCGAATATGGGTTCCAGTATCCAGGAACTTAAGGGAACTAGTCATGGATGAGGCTCATAAATCTCGTTACTCTATTCATCTAGGTTCCGAAAAGATGTATCATGACCTAAAGGTGCTGTATTGGTGGCCAAAGATGAAGGCCGATATAGCCACCTATGTGAGCAAGTGCCTGACTTGCGTGAAGGTTAAAGTTGAATATCAAAAGCCTTCTGGTCTTCTCCAGCAACCAGAGATTCCCATGTGGAAATGGGAGCAGATATCCATGGACTTTATCACAAAATTGCCACGAACTCCTACCGGATGTGATACCATTTGGGTAATAGTCGATCGTTTAACATGGTCCGCTCACTTCTTAGCAATCAAGGAAACCGAAAAAATGGATAAGCTTACTCGTATTTACTTAAAAGAAGTAATCTCTCGGCACGGGGTGCCAATCTCTATCATTTCGGATCGTGATGCACGATTCACCTCTCATTTCTGGCAATCATTACATAAAGCTTTAGGCACGCGTCTAGATATGAGCACAGCATACCATCCTCAAACTGATGGCCAGACGGAGCATACAATTCAAACTCTGGAGGATATGCTACGCGCTTGTGTGATTGACTTCGGTAACACCTGGGAGTCTCACCTACCATTGGTGGAGTTCTCCTACAACAACAGTTATCACACTAGCATCAAGGCAGCTCCATTTGAAGCATTATATGGAAGGAAATGTCGTTCTCCTATCTGTTGGGCGGAGGTTGGGGATAGTCAACTTACAGGTCCTAAACTCGTACTTGAAACTTCTGAGAAAATCGTTCAAATTAGAAACCGTATGGCAGCAGCTCGTGATCGTCAAAAGAGCTATGCCGATAAGAGTCGTAAACCGTTAGAATTTCAAGTAGAGGATATGGTTTTGTTAAAAGTCTCACCTTGGAAGGGTGTCATTCGTTTTGGGAAGCGGAGCAAGCTGAAGCCTCGTTATGTTGGACCATTAAAGATAATGAAGAGAATCGGGCCAGTAACGTATCAACTGGACCTATATGAAGGACTTAGTGGTGTACACAACGTCTTTCACGTCTCAAACTTGAAGAAATGTCTGGCAGACGAGTCACTCGCGGTTCCTCTTAAGGAACTACACATTGATGAACAGTTACGTTTCATCAAAGAACCCGTGGAAATTATGTATAGGGAAGTCAAAGCGTTAAAACGCAGTAAAATTCCTATTGTTAGAGTCCGTTAGAACTCGAAACGCGGATCGAAATTCACGTGGGAGCGTGAGGATCAGATGATGCGAAAATATCCTAATCTGTTCAAGAAGTCCACGTCAAATTCTGAAGGTAAAATTTTAATTTTCGGGACGAAAATTCTTTCAACTAGGGGATGATGTGACATCAGGAAAAAAAATTATTATTTTATTTATTTAATTTTTGGGACGAAATTTTTTTCAACTAGGGGATGATGTGACAATCCGGACTTTTAAGATTAACCCCGTTAGCAAACCCAGTTAAGCCTTAACCCAATTATCCAAATCTTAAACCTGAGGGACTATTTCTATCAAGAATTCATCTTAAACTGCAGGGACTGATTGTGCATTTAACAGAAATTCAATCTGTTGATTTCTAAAAGTTAAAATCAAGTGGGTTTTTTGTTCTTGTTGACATCCAAAAGTCAAAATCATAACATTTATACAAAATCCAAATCTCTTAATCGATTCCTGTTTGATTTTGTAACCGTTTTGCACATTCACGGCATTAATCGACTATCATTGAGCATTAACATCTCCATCAATCACGAGTTAATCTCAATTATGGGAATTCAACTTGAAACCGTCGACCCCTTCATCAATAATCATCGAATTCACCAAATTCTTGTATTCCTCTCACAAATCACGCACATGCGCACCGTAGTCGAGTATCTTAGAAGCTGTTACACTAGTCAATTCCATCGGAATCGAAGTTGTGGTTGCTGGAGACCAACACAGTCGCAGTCGGCCGTCATTCTAGTCGGAAACCATCAATTCGGATCGTAATCTGGTAACTTTTTGCATCCTTAGCTTCGTTTAAGCATGTAGATCGTAAAACCTAACCCAATTGGGGTTTATTTCATCTACTCAGTGATGAACCAATTTTAGGGTTCATCACATTTGGGGTTTAATCGAATATCATCCTAGACTCGATCATAATTCAATTAATTCACATGATCAGTTTCGTTATCTGCCACTCATCGAATGCCCTATGTTTATTTTATCGATTATCATCGAATTGATCACAATCCGTAACCTAGGGTTTGTTAATCTTCGAACTTAGGGGTTTCGATCCTAGAGTTAATCAAAATGAAATTGAACTATATGGCTAGATTCGCAAATTGATTCTCTGTAAAAGCCCTATCTTAATTTTATCAATTAACATCAAATCTTTCAAGATCTCTAACCTAGGGTTCTTACATAAACAAAATTAGGGCTTTTGATATTAGACTCTTTGTGAATGAAATTAAACCATATACGCATATTCGAAGTGTTCCATTTAACTAAAGCCTTATGATTCCAACCTCTGATATTATAGAAATTGATCAATTGGATTCGTGATTCAAAACCTAGGGTCTCGGCTTTTGAAACTGAAATTAAACCGCTTTAAACTCATGATTTCGCGATTGATTTGTCCACTGATTCGCAATACCCTATACTACAAAATCCCTATGCCTTTTGCATCGATCGTTATCAGATTTGTGGGAATTGGGGTGGAGTTTGGATTCGAGTCGCGTAATGAGGAAAAAACCCAGTGGACTTGTGTGTTAAAAACACTTTTACTCGGATCCTGTTGCGATTGCCCTAGCGGTTGATTGGTTAAAGCATTGTGTTGGTGTGGGTGAGACCCGGGTTCGAATCCCACAAACAGTTTTATTTATTTTAGCCACTTTTTGAGACATATTTTCATATAAAATCAATACCTATATTATTATTATATTAGATTAATGTGTTTTAGCCCGGGAAACCACCCGTAGGCTCGGGTTTGGTTTGTAAACTATATTTATTATTAAAAACTCATTTATAAAATAATATTTATATTATTTTCAACCCAAAACTCCAACTAAAAATAACATATTTATAAATATTATTATCATCGCGTTCATAAACATTTTTGTAGCATTTCAAAGTTATAAATAATATAATTATTTGTATTATTTACACTCGTTATATCCTCGAATAAAATTAATAAATTATTATTTTTGTCACGCAAGTTAATTATTTGCGTTACTTCGCTAGACTTAAAAATAATATAATAAATTATATTATTTTCCTAGACTTCTAGTTAACGACAAAACGTTCGAATATATTTATTATATATATTTTGTCATTCGTCGCGTAACGTATATATATCATAATTATTAATTAAAGAATTTCTATTCCCGTGGACACGTTCATCTACTGTTGATTATTAGAGCGTTTCTTTAGGACGTTTCTCATTCCGTGTCGTTGTCACAATTCCCATTTTATCCATAATTATTATGTGCATAATTCTAGGGCATATGTAAGCCGTTGCAGGCTAGCACTCGTGGTTCCAATCGTATTCTAGTGTGAACTACCTACGCCGTTCAGGTGAGTTTTCACGGCCCATTTTACTGTTTTATCTTGGGGGAGAAAACATGTAGCAAACTATTTTTGGAATATTGTATTCATATGTTATCAATGTTAAAGCTAAGCGTAACACGCTATCACTGAAAGTGCTCAACACACATCGGACCGTTAATAGTACTACTGGGTTTGACAAATTCCACCCACGTTAGTCGCTCTAACTTGACTTGAGGTCAAACGGGTGAAATGTTAGCCTACTCACATCGCCGAGGTTGATAGACCTGGCAGGAGGCAAATAAACAAACAGTCAACTTCGGTTGAGAGCGCTTAAGTTAAACATGGACATAGGTTAGCTACCTATAGATACATATTGAATGATCAATAATCTTGTAAACGTTTATTTATATACTGAAACCTGTGAACTCACCAACCTCGTATTGACATCTTTTCATGCATGTTTTCTCAGGTCGCTAAGATAAGGCACAGGTGCACACCTAGGACATGCATGGGATTCTCCTTTTGATTTATGTTTTATTAAATTTTTTGGACTTTCTGTGAATTATGTTTGGGTTGGACTTTTGGACTTTTTGGGCGCGTGTGTTTTGCGCATTTACTTTCTTTACGCTTCCGCATTAAAACTCTGATTAATATGATATTTTCATTTGAGTCCCATGTAGAGTCGTTCAATGTAACTAATGACTGAGATCCTGGTTTGTCACTTCCCAAACAGTAAAACTCCGTTAGTGGAATTTGGGGGTGTGACAAATATTATATCAACACAGTCCTTGCTGAATACAGGCAAGAATTCAGCACAGAAGAATCTTCTGGCAAGCTAAAAAACAAAATGCCACAATAGGCCCCACAAGAACATGATCAAAAGAATCCAATAATGGTTGGAGTGGCAAACAACATTATGCCCTCTGGCATCATAATGGCCAGTCACCATTTACTTTTTGAAAAGTTAGCAAAATAAATGTTAATTATTGTTTTCTTTTTGATAAATTTGTCTAGATAGCAAAACCAAATGAAAACAGATCCAACCTAGGATTTGAATGTTCAGAATAAATGTGCAGTTCAAGTTTTGAACAATGATGTGAAGTAAGAAACAGGTACCAGCAAGGACTCAAGAGTCAGAAATCACTCTACAATGATTAAGACAAGACAATACTACGTGACTGCTGAAGTTGAAAAGCCAACAAGGAATGCAATGAGACCAGAAAAGGGAAGGAATGATCGAGCATCACCACACGTGTCATCTATCCGTAATGAAACCTATGAACGAAATCCTAAAAGAATCACATACTGAAACTGTTAATGATCACGAAAAGTTAGAAAATGTATGCTTTGGTCACAAGGGATGCCAATCCTTAAGACCATTCAATGATATGAAGGAAGAATAGTGCGCAATAGACTAATGGCGAGAAAGGTGAAACAATGACGAGAATGTTTTAAAGAAAGACAAGTAGGGAGTTACGTGTACATGAATATGAATGAAAAGATCGGATACCTAGTCTTCCGTCTGAATGAATACGTTTCTCGACAAAGTTTGAGTAATGTAGAGTAATGCTTCATATGATTCCTTCGGGAATGGAGCAATATGGTTCCTTCGGGATGCAACGATACGGTTCCTTCGGGAACGAAAAACATGGTTCATTCGGGAACGAACTGATATGGTTCCTTCGGGAACGAGATAGCAGGATTCATTCGGGAACGACATGGTATGGCCCTTCATGGGCGAATGCACCAAGGATAATTTATGAGGTACACGTAATAACCAAAGCAACTTAGAAATAGAATGATGACAACTGTCTAGGGCACAAGTAGACAATTTAAACAAGATCCCAAGATACTAAAGAGACACTTCTAAGTGTTGAGAGGAATCCATGACTTGCTTAACATGTTAGGTTCACGCAAGAGCTTGCTGGATCTGAGTTAAGGTCACTAATGAGAAGTGCATAAGAATAAAGTAGGTTATACTATTCAATGCAACATTCGAAGTGTTCATTTCAAAGAAGAAAAGGTAGTAGTGACAAGTAAACCATAATTTCGTGGAGTCCACGTATGGCATCGAATGTTCATATTATTTTCATGAAGCAGAACCGGTGAGTTCATAAGAACCTAAGAAACAACCCAGTCATGAGAAACAGAGTTTGATCGTGTATAAAAGGCGCCGAATTTCGAGGACAAAATTCTTATAAGGTGGGTAGACTTGTAACATCCCAAATTCTCTAACACTTAAAACGTGAGGGTTCGTTTAAGACTAATGAAGTATGGCATGACAGTTAAATACCAAGTTAATTAACAGTTGAAAAAAAATGAGAGTCATACAAAGTAAAGGGGGAAAAATGAAAAATTACTAAAACCTAAACCCATTTTATTTCCTCTCAGCCGCCATCGACGATTCAGCCCTCACTCCCATTCTTGTGAACCTACAACTCCATTCCCTTCTCCCTCTCGTCGGCAATACTACCCCCCCACACACCTCTTCACCATGAAAACCCTAATCCGACCGTTTAGACATCAACCTTGCTCGGTTCTCAGCTTCGTTTCAAGCTTACGAGGACGATAACAAACAGAAACCGGTGACAGCGGTGTTTCTTAGCATTTCAGGTCTGTTAATGGTGGTTCACGGCTACTAAAGGTGATGGTTCGTCCTAGCTAACGACAGTGAAGGTGGTGTGAGCTGCTGCCATGGCTCCGACAGCAGTAGTGAAGTCCTCTGTGTTTTCGGTTACGGTGATTAACGGCGGTGAACGGAATCTGGCAGCAGTAGTTTCGGGTGGATGGTGATGGTCCGAGTGGAGACTCACAGCAGTAGTTTCGGGTGTGGTGGTGGTATGGAGTAGGTGGTGGCTGTTAACGGTGGCAAATGGTTATAGTACGAAGGTGGTTTCGGGTTGCGGTGGTTCACGACAGTAGTTTCGACTAGTGGGGGGATTCAAGACGGAATGATGCAGGTGTTGATGGCAGGTTTCCATCGTGGTGGTGGTGGTGTGGTTATGGTAGCAGGAGCTTGTATGAAACTTGTACACAACAGGTTGCGAAAGGATGATTGTGGCTATTATGGTTAGCAATGAAGGTATAGGAGTTCAAGATAGTAGTTTCGATGATAGAGTATTAGATAATAGTTTCAATGATGAAAATGATTTAGTAGTTTCGATGATGATGATATAGTAGTTTCGATGATGATGATGTGGTATATTCGATGATGATAATAATATGATGTTGATGATGATGGTTGTAGGATGATGATAATGATGGATAAGGTTCGGGTCGGGCCTCGGTTATAATTCGGGATCGTGTTCGGGAAGGTATATCCTTTAAACTCGTAGAATGCTAATTATCATTTTTAGTTCGTATTCCGAATATCGTATTTGAGGAGAACACGTGGAGATAATTTATTTGATAAAACGATAACCGATAAAAGATTTATTATTTTTATAAGTTAAGTATAGAAAGATATCGAAGCTAGAAGTTGAAACACGATTCGTTATGGATTATAATTTATTGATTTGGTAAAGGAAATGGACAACTATGATTGTCAGGTTTTAGATAAAAGCAAACGAGACTTTGTCCGATTTTCATTAAAATTAAATAAAGAGTATTTGACAACTTAGACGTCCTCATTACGTTTCGGGAAAGGACCCAGTTCAGGCGAACCTAGCATGTTCGCCTGAAGCATAAGTAGCGAACTTAACATATCCGCTTAAGTATGTTCGCTAAACCTACGTGGCGAACTTAGCATGTTTGCCTAATACAAAAGAGGCGAACTTACCACATGTTCGTCTAAGTCAACATAGCGAACTTACCTAAGTTCGCTTAAGCCCAATGTGGCGAACTTACCATGTTCGCCTAAGCCATGAATGGCGAACTTGCCTAAGTCCGCCTAACCCTAAGGATAGAAATGAAGTGTCGGTTAGGTTAGTTACCTTAACTTATACAAATGGTTTATACAGATTATGTGTGACAACTAGAGACGCTTACTGACCAGTGATAGAAACTCAGGACCCGCTTATCAGGTGCGTTCTATGTGCCCCCTTCTATGTTATGTGCAAACCTTATTAAATGTTTTGGGGCTGAAATGTATACACTAAATGAATAAATGATATGAATGCTAATTTGATCATACGTGATATACTAATATATATGTTATATATATATATACGAAAATGAATTATGCACAAAGAATGAATCATATGATTATATAGAATGAATGAAAGAACAACACAATGTGTAAGAATGAAATCTTGCTTTATATCCATGAATATATTGCTTGCTATGAATGAATAAACGTTATGAATGGAACAATGATAACGGCTACCTCGGTAGACGGACGACCACTCGACTATTATGCAGCCAGAAATGAAAGTCTAGAAAGGTAGACTAAACAGGCCACTACGGTGAAGTAAGTCCTGATATCGATGCACGACTGTATAATTAGTTTGGGTGGGAGACGGATACCTTAGGGCAGCCAGATAAATATGACGGACTACGACGGTAGGACGGTTGTAAGATAATGACGGACTACTTCGGTAGGACGGTTGTAAGATAATGACGGACTACTTCGGTAGGACGGTTGTAAGATAATGACGGACTACTTCGATAGGACGGTTGTAAGACAATGACGGACGGACACTAGTTGCCGGACGGTTGTAAGAACGGCGGACCATGATGATGGACCGTGGCGTTTGTCTTTGTGACATTTGCAAACAAATGACGGGTTGATCACCTTTAAGTGTATGACCCATGAAAGTTAAGAAAAGAAAAAAAAAAGTGAATGCATATATATATATATGTAATCACAAAAGAAAGACGAAAGAAAAGCAAAAGTTACGAAAGTATATAATTATGTATACTTGTAAAGGAAAGAATGATCAAACTTAACAGTTTTAAACTAGAACTCACCAGCGTTAGCTGACTTTTAGTATACATTTCAGGTACAGAAAGGAAGTGTCGTGCGAAGGCGTGAAGGTTACCCGGCACGAGACTGACATCCCACTTTTATTTATGTTAAGACAATGTTATGTTTAATGTTAAGACTTCCGCTGCTATGTTATGTTATTGAATGATGTATGCTTCCGCTGTGTTTGAATGTTTTAATTAAAAGTTCAGTGATCAATGACTATGTTTATGAGTAAATCCAATAAGTGAGGCCTCCCGGGTTTGGGGCCTTACAGTAGAATGGTTGATAAACCATTAAATGAAAATATAGTTACAGGAGTCCAAGTAGATCCGGAATCAACCGAATCAGAAGTCGATTTCGTTTAATGGATTTTAAAGAAAAAAATAGACTTTAATCCGGGATCTCCGGTAAGAAAAGAAATTAGTAAAGAATTCCAATTACCCAAATGGGAATTATTTAGAAATTGGTTTTTTAATAATTTTAAAGAAACTGATATAAACTTCTTTAAAGATGAATATTATAAAGATCTGATCATAAAAAATGAGGTTATACCTTTTATTCCATGGTTTATAGAAAGTTATATGGGAAGTATTATCTCGGTTATTAAAAGAAAATTTAGTGTTAAAGGAGATATAATCTCTAGGGTTTTCTCTCCTACACAATCTTTTAAGATAGAAAAAGATAATGAAATAAGGTATTATCAAACCTTTCAAAAATTGTTAGAAGTAAATACCTTACCTGTTATAATTTCTCATATAAATGAGTTAATTAAACAACAGAATTACACGAATTTATACTTAGGGAGAACAATTACAAGATTTGTCTACTAAACTAGATAGGATTATATCCTATTTTAAAGAAAAAAACATATCTACTAAACCAAATTTACTACAAGAAAAATTTGCTACTCCTAGCATCCAACTTCCTCCGAAAGTAACAGATTTTAAATTAAAATCTCAAGATAATTTAATAACAACTTTAAATGATACTATTAATGCTCTTAAAAATCTTAAAATTAGTACCATAACAGAATTTCCTGAAGAAAATTATCAAGAGGAAATAACTAATCAAATTTCCAAACTTTCTAAATGGGCATATAAGCCAACCCAAAGAAAGTATTACTATCCTAGACCTACTCCTCAAGATGTTCTTATAGAAGAACAAGAGTATATTGTTAATAACTCTTATAGTGAAAAAATGATCTATGAATGGAACATAGATGGTCAGACTGAAGGACAAATTTATAATACTGTCCATAGAATGCTTATGTATAGCACTATTTGTAAGAATAATAGTAATTCCGTTACAACCATAACAAATATGATTATACCTGGATTTACAGGCCAACTAAAAGGATGGTGGGATAATTATTTATCTCAAGATGATAAAAATAAAATCCTGAATAGTGTCAAACAAGAAGAGGGAACTAGTAATACTGAAAATAATGCAGTTTACACATTGATTGTTAACATTATAGAACACTTTACAGGAAGACGGTCTAAAGATTATGAAAATATAAGAACTCTTCTACAAAATTTAAGATGTAGAACTCTCACATCTTTTAGATGGTATAAAGACACTTTCCTATGTAGAGTCATGGAACTCCCTGAGGCTAATAGCCCACATTGGAAGTCAAAGTTCATAGATGGTCTTCCACATTTATTTGCGAAAAGAATAAGAAGCAAACTAAGAATAGATGGAGTCATAAATTATGAAAATTATACCTATGGTAAACTTATTGGTACCTGTATTCAGTAAGGTATAAGTTTATGCAAAGAAATAAAACTTAATCAATAAATTAAAAAAACATTCTCTAAATGAAAAGAGACAATTAGGAGAATTCTGTGGTCAATTTGGGAGAGAAAATAGACTTGATAAGTCATCCGAAACTAGGAAAAGAAATTCTTCTCCTAAGAAACATTATAAAAGAAAAAAATTCAGGAAAGAAGAATACCAATATAATAAAAAGAAAAAATATAAAGAAAGGAAAGAATTTCCAAATGAATTTAAAAAATTAATAAAATACAGAAAGTGTGGTAAATTAGGCCACAAAGAAAAAACATGTTGGGTTTAAAAAAAAATTAACAAAATAGAAGATCGAGATTTAAGAGATAAAATTAATGAAGTTTTATTAAATGAAATCTTCAAAGAAACTGATTTTGAGCAATCATTCTCGGAAGAAGAAAATCTAAATATTTTAGAATATGAAAGCTTTTATTCCTTAGAAGAAAAGGAAGATTAATATTCAACAAATTGCAAAAAAGATTGGTGCAAAAACCCTTCTGATATATCAGAAGAAGGTTTTTATCAAATAATTTCTCAATTCCAAAACATAGAAATTAATGTTTTAAGTAATGAGATTTTAGATCTTTTAAAAGTTATAAATGATCCTCAAATCAAAGAAAAACTAATTTCGGAATATTTAAATCAACAAAAATCTGAGGGAACATCTTCCTCTAGCAATTCTCAGCAAGATTTAAAACCTTTTTTTCTAGCCGAATTAAAAAGACAGCTAGTTGAAAAAAAACCAAGTTTCTAGACCGGTTAATATACAGGATCTAAAAACTGAAATTGATAATCTAAAGATTGATATTAAAATAATTCAAAAAGATAATAGAAATCTAGAAGAAAGAATCATAAGACTTGAAATTCCTCAAAACAATAATAATGAAAACATTCCTCAAAATAATTCAGGAGTATTTTTAGAAAGTATTATGGATATTATAACCACACAGAAGTGGAACATCAAAGTTAAACTTCTTATTGAAGATAATTTCTTCATAACTGTTACAACATTAGTTGATAGTGGTGCTGATCTAAACTGTATACAGGAAGGTATCATTCCTACAAAATATTTTCATAAAACCTCCCATAATTTAAGTTCTGCCGGAGGAGAAAGATTAAAAATTGAATATAAATTACCACAGGTTCAGGTCTGTCTTAATGAAACCTGCATTCCAACTAGTTTTCTTCTAGTTAAAAATCTCACTAGCCAAGCCATACTTAGAACCCCTTTCTTAAATAAAATTTTTTCTTTAAGGCATATTGATAATAAAGGAATTACTGGATCTTTCCAAAACAAAGAAATATATTTTATATTTATTACAAATCCTTTTTCTAGAACTTTAAATAATGTAAAAGAATCCCTTTTACAGGCAAAAATAAATCATATTGATTTTTTACAAAAAAAAATATTTTCTTTAAGTATTCAAGATAGAATAAATAATCCAAAATTACAGGATAAGATAAAAATGATTAATAATCAATTCACTCTGCAAATATGCAACGATCATTCAAATGCTTTTTGGGACAGGAAGAAACATATTGTTTCTCTTCCCCATGAAAATGATTTTAATGATAGTAAAGTTACTACTAAGGCTAGACCTTGTCAAATGAATTCCTAATATATGTAATTATGTAAACAAGAGATCAAATCTCTTCTTGACAAAAACTTAATCAGAAGATCAAAATCTCCTTGGTCTTTTACTGCTTTTCTATGTTAATAAACATTCAGAACAAGAAAGAGGTATTCCTATATTAGTTATAAATTACAAACCTATTAATAAAGTTTTAAAATGTATCAGGTATCCTATACGTGATAAAAAAGATTTTACTCGATAAATTATATAACACTATAATATTTTCAAAATTTGACTTGAAATCTGGATACTGGCAAATCCAAATTGATGAAAAATATAGGTATAAGACTGCTTTTGCGGTACCTACTGGGCATTATGAATGGAATGTTATGCCATTTGGATTAAAGAATGCCCCTTCAGAATTCCAGAATATTATGAATGATATTTTTATTCCATACAGTGATTTTATAATAGTCTCTATCGATGATATCCTTGTGTTTTCAAAAGACATTGAAACTCATTTTAAACATCTTGATATATTCAAGAAAAATATCATAAATAATGGTTTAATTATTTCTAGACAAAAAAATGATGCTTTTTCAAACAAAGATAAGATTTTTAGGCCATAATATCGAAACGGGAAACGTTATTCCTATCAATAGAAGCATTGAATTTGGGTCAAAATTTCCAGATGAAATTAATGATAAGACTCAACTTCAAAAATTCTTAGGAAGTCTAAATTATATTCTTCCCTATTATAAAATTTTAGCCAAGGATACTGTCATTTTATATGACCGACTAAAAAAGAATCCTCAACCATGGTCAGAGAACCATACTAAGACAATCCGAAAGATTAAGCAAAAAGTTAAAAATCTTCCTTGCTTAATGATAGCCAACCCAGATTGGGAAAAAAACAATTGAAACAGATGCCTCTTATATAGGCTATGATGGGATCCTTAAACAAATTTCACCAATAAATAAACAAGAAAATCTGGTAAGATTCCATTCCGGAAAATGGAATAAAAGCCAAAAAAATTATGCTACTATTGCAAAAGAAATTCTAGCAATAGTAAAATGTGTTTTAAAATTTCAAGATGATTTATATAATCAAAAGTTTACTATAAAAACTGATTGTCAAGCAGCAAAATTTATATTCGCTAAAGACTTCAAACATGATGTTTCAAAACAAATGTTTGCAAGATGGCAATCACATTTAGCCCCATTTGATTTTGATATTATTTATAAAAAAGGTAGTGACAAAAGTCTTCCTGATTTTCTTACCAGAGAATATTTAAATTAATGGCTAATTCAAAAGGTCCAGTAAATAATGCTCTACACGAGATTCGGGAGAATGTAGAATATCACTCTTCAGATAAGGCATGAAGAAGTAACCAAAGAAGAAATCCAGGAAAATGAATTTTTGGAACCAAAAAAAAATATGATTAATAATATTAATATCCGAGTTTCTTATTTAAAAGAAAAGAACCGTTTATTACGTAAAAAAGAAATAATTATTTCATGTGGATGATTTTTTCAGAGATGCTTCCTTGGGATCAAGGAAGAGGATGTAGAGTAAGATCTTCCTCTTATAGAGGAAGAGGTGGTTCAAATACAAGGGTCATATCCCAAATTGGAAATCGAAAGCTTATAGCAGAAAATATTGCTTCATCATCGAGTTCAAATACTCAATCAGATAATATCCTTTATAAGGAATTTCTGGCCTATAAAGCCTTAAAAGAGAAGTCTAATAATGAGCCTCAAAAGAGAAGTCTAATAATGACTCTGAAGCATCAACATCATATGCTAAAACTGTTTCTAATGAAACAGAAGATGATATTAGTTGTTGGGCTCCAAGTCCACATAAATAAGTTATACTTCTTTTAGAAAATAAAGATATAAAATGAAGAAATAATCCATGGCTGTTAATAAACAAATATATGGATACAGGATTCTATCCTGCAGAGGCTTATAAGCCCGGGCAATACTATGTGCATATTCTGAAAAAAGAAAATTGTGAGATTGAACACTATCATGATGGTCGCCCTGATGTTTATAACTTCAGTAAGATAGTGATAAACCATATTATATCTGTAGAAACATGGGGAACTTCTCCATTAAAAGAAAAGGAGCTTATACATCCCCAAACTAAAGTCCAATTAAATATAATTACTAGGATTACATGAATGCTTTTTATAAAACATTCTTATATGAGAAACAAAACAAAAACATTCTTGGTTTATAAAAAATTGTTCTCATACTTACTGACATGAAATTCAGTCTGGTTTTATAACTGGTGGCAGTGTTTTGGCCCATCAATAAACATTATTCCTGAGTTATATAAAAACTTATATACCCAATGGGTAGATGTCTCTCCAGCCTTAATAGAGGCTCAGCAAAATGAAAATTTCATTAAGAATATGTCTGTTTCACATTTTTATATCCAGTTCAGTATTCCATGGATATGGAAATGGTCTCCAGAGGTTGGATATACCAGTCAAAATATTCATTGTATCCAAAGAACCTTTTTTCACAAAATTTTGGAAAAAGATGACTCTCCTGAACAAAGATGGCATCATAGAAAGCCATGATAGTATAGAAAAAATTAAAAAGACAATTCAAGATTATATTAATCAGGAAAATAGCTATCCTCATAAAGAAGCTCCAAGCCCTTTCAGACACATTGTCAGAAAACTTCAAACAATTAAAGGGACTGATCAAATCAGCAATAAAGAAATCATGGATTTCTACCTTACAGAAATGAAAAAATATATGATAAAAAACTTCAGAAAAGAAGGAGGATCTCCTTCAACAATGTATACATCCTCACATACTGAAGAAGATGTAGATACAGAAAGAATCTTTCATGAAGTTCAGAAAGAATCTTTCATGAAGTTCAGAAAGATACTACTGATCATATAGACGATGATTATATCAACACAGTCCTTGCAGAATACTGGCAAGAATTCAGCCTAGAAAAATCTTCTGGCAAGCTAAAAAACAAAATGCCACAATAGGCCCCACAAGAACATGATCAAAAGACTCCAATAATGGTTGGAGTGGCAGATAACATTATGCACTCTGGCATCATAATGGCCAGTCACCTTTTACTTTTTGAAAAGTTAGCAAAATAATTGTTAATTACTGTTTTCTTTTTGACAAATTTGTCTAAATAGGTCCCATAATGGGAATATTGTTAGCTTTTCCCCGCCTATATAAGGGGACTTTTTCATCTTGTAAAAATCACCTTGTAGAACAACTCCACTACTACTACTCTCTCTTGTAAATTATCTCTGAATAATATTTGAAGTTTATTTTGAAGCTTGGTATTCATAATTCGAAAGAGAAAATCCGATAAATTTTTCTTTTTATTCTAAATTTTATATTTAATTATTGCCTCTTTCAGAGGCTAAGTCTTTTAAGTGTTGAAATGCCATGATAACTTGAACAAGTACAAAAAAAAATAGAAAATTTTTCTGAATAGAATATAGACAGGTTAAGGACAGAATAGAATAATAAGGTGGTGGTTGAACTCTTGGGGACCTTGTAGCCGCTAATGCCAGGATGGGCGCAAATGCTTTTTTTTTGTCTGACCTTTACTAACCTCATCTTAGAATTCCATATTGTACTTGTAAAAATATCCTATGGTCTATAATTCCTAAATGTTTTTAATAATTTTTAAATGTATGGTCCTGTAATATATATATATATATATATATATATATATATATATATATATATGCTAAGTTATTTCTAAACCTAAATATATATACACACACATATATATAATTTAAAATATACAACATACAAATATTAAATTATATAAAAAAATTAGGGCTTATGTCATAAAATTAAATCCTATTTAGTAAAACTACATTTTTATATTTTCAAAATTTAGTTATAACATAATGGTTTATTAGATTTTATAAAAAGAATTATAAGATTTAATAAATTTATGTTTTATAAAAAGTTCAGGGTCTAAATGGTAAATTCTGAAACTTAATTTCTAATTAAAACTAAAGCTTATACATAAAATGATAACTATCTAAACCCGAGGGACCTGTTCTGCCATTTTCTAAATTTCTTTTCCCCTAAACCGGTCTCAGGTTTGAAACCCGCAACCTCCAGTTTTCAAGATTTAATCCTGAACTCGTCTTTGGGATATTTTCCTTCGAATTTGAAACCGACAATACATTTGAGACAATTAAACGATCCACTCCCTGCGTTTAATTGGATTTTTTTGAACATTTTGATGTGTAACTCGTAACCGATAACCCCACTCGCAATCATTTACTTGATCGATCAATGCAGTACAAATTAACTATAAATAGGGACTTGTAATCATGTACGAGACACACTACAAACTCCCTACACTCTAAATTGCGTTCAATTTCACCTCGGAATCACGAATTCTAGCTGAAGAACTCGTCCCTTTTTCGACAAGCCGTTCTCACTCCACACTCAACCAATTCAGGTAAATTTGGTGTCATTGTACTCGTTTCAATCCCACTAACAAAAGTATGTTTTCGGGTCCGATCGTTTGCTCGATCAAGCCAATTTGATTGCTAGGGTTATGGGTTACATTGGGGAAGAAGAAGACTTGGGACTTGCTGTTTAAAACTAAAACGCGTCACCCTCAGACCACGGCATAAGCCCTGGTCTGATGGTTAGTATGTTGCGTGCGCGTGACCCGGTAGTGGCACGGGTTCGAGTCCCGGTCATTATTTTTGTTTTGAATTAATTCCTTTTATTATTTTAAACACATTATCTCATGTTTAAAAATTTTAAATTTATTTTTATAAATTACATAAATATATGTTTTAAACTTTATAAAAACCAAAAATATAAATTAGTGTTTTTAACTATTTAATTTTATTAAAAACCTATATAAAACCTTATAAATTCTTAAATGAATAATATAAAAGTTTTGTATGGACAAATTAATTATGTTATATTTATTTATACATTATTAGTGTTATTACACAAATTTTAATTACAGTTTTTAGGCATTATAAAATTCTTTCAAACTCATAAATAATTATTTTTGTAAGAATAATTATTTAAAAATACATTTAAACTTATAAACACTTAAATAATTATTTTATACAAAATTCAATAAATTATACTTAAAACCAATTTAGTCTTTTTTCATTTAAAATGAATTAATCAATAGATTAAGTAACCATTTTATTTACATTAATTAAGCCTTTTATCATTTTATAATTTATTTATAAATTATTTTTAGAATGATTATATAAATAAATCCAAATGCATTATTTTGCATTCCATAATCTTATTTATTATCTTTGAGATAATTACATGAATTAATTACTTAATGATTAATTAAAAATCTTAATTAACTCTAATTAATTTTACAAACTACTTTTATCACCATTATTTCAATAATAAGTCAAGAACTTATATTTTACTACAAAATAACCATACAAGTCCATATCCAATCCCAAACCATGTCAAACCCTAAAACCTTATAATTTCCTTATCTTATTCAGCATACTTTAAACTTAGAGTACCAACATCTATGTAGGTTTGTTGTGAGAAATCCTCACAAGACCTATTCATCTTATCAACACTTATCACTTCTAGCTTCAATACAAGTGAGTTTCATATCCCCCTTTCTCTTTACTTTTGTTTACAAATACCCGGGGTGGAACATGTCTACATACTATACATACCAAATTCAATACCTTTGTTCTCATGCTAATGTCTATGTGCTTTATGTCTTAAACTACTTGGCGACCATACTTGTGTTTATGTTTAGTATAATCATTAACTTCCGAGGCAGGCCTAAGGTAGTACCTTTTATGATCATTTATATGGGCATCCGATACCATACTTAACACAAACGTTGGCGGGTTTTGTGTGTACCATTTACTACTTTTCCAAAACACAGTCAATTGGATTGTACATACCAGTTTTCCATTTACTACGGTTTGATTGTACGCTTTGGAACCTTGTATGTTTTCACATTTAAGCCTTAGTTTATGCTTTGAACATATTGAATTTTAAATCCTTTTTCAACTTTTGATTGGTGTCAAAAACCTATGTTACTTACCAACTAATTGTAGTTGATATTTACTCACATGTTTCAGGTGCACCAGTTTGAGGATATGACATGATCACTAAGGATTTGGGCCTAGAAATAATGGAGTTTAATTATGTTATGTTTGAACACTTTGTTTTCCTACTTTCAATTGTAACGGATGCTTTTATTTTGAATAATAAATATTATCATATTTAATAGATGATCATGTGCTTATGAACAACCGCGTCAGCCCCGGCGTATAATCCACTGTCGCCCGGGGTGTGACAGATTGGTATCAGAGCCATGGTTATAGGGAATTAGGCTATTAGACACACATGATCTAGACTATAACCTAGGAGTCCCAAACATGAGTTTAACTCGTGTCTTTTATTAGGAACTCAACTCTATACTCATTATACACATACTTACATCAATTTACCTATCTACACCTACCTATTTCTGTCTACGTGGTGCAATTACATACACAACTACTCAAGGGACTACATGAAACATACTCTTAGATCAAAGGGTCTAATCCAAATGGAACTCTCATCAAAGGTATGTAGGTTATAACTGATGAATGAGAACTTGTGCAATCTAGAAGGGTGGATGACTATATTCTGGGAAATTCTGTCAAGGAAAGCATTTCGTATAAATCCAAATCAACCGATGGACCAGTTATGCTTTCCTGGGAATTCCTGGGATGAGTGTCCACTTATAGGCTAAAGCATGACTTCTCAGACATTAAATGAAGTTAAAATACTTTGATAAGTCAATGTATCCATTTGGGTACCATCCCATGTTTTTATTAAATACCTCGTGATTTTATTACCAACTCTTATACATGATTCATATCTTAGGAATTTCCTTTTCATCCTTTTGTAGAATGCCTCCCCATCGTGAACATAGGAACAACCTCACCTACAGGATCATCCAGCAAATGGCTACGATCCTACCAACTATGGTCAATCAGATGAACCAGAATGCAGCTCCAAGAAATCCTGCGTACACATTCAAACACTTCAATTCCTGCAACCCCACCAAGTACTATGGGAACGAGGGAGCCACTGGACTTCTCCAATGGTTTGAAAGCATTGAGGGAACCTTCATCAATGCTGACTGTCCCGAGAACCTAAAGGTTCGTTATGCTACTAGTGTCTTCCAGAAGAGGGCACTCACCTGGTGGAACGGGGAAAAGTGTAAATGTTGGATTGAAGTTGCACTAGCCCTAACTTGGGTTGATGTCAAGACACTCATGACAGATGAGTTTTTTTCCCTGTAATGAGGTCAAGAAACTGGAAGCTGAGTTCTGGGATCTCAAACAAGATAGTGGTTAAAGCCTTTATTTTACCACCCGTTTTCACGAGCTTAGCCTCTTGGTACCTCATATGGTCACTCCTCTCTCCCGATCTATTAAGAAATAATTCAATGGTCTGCCCATGCAGATTCAGGATAATGTTTTGGGTAGCAATCAAGCCACTCTTGAGGAAGCCATCCGTCTTGCTGCTACCCTGTCAGACAATCATGTTAAGGCAGGGACTTTGTATAAAAAGGGTGCTAAGAAGACCCTTGAGAAAACCACTACTAAACCCACCAAGGAGACCAAGGCTGAGTCTTCCTTCAATGGCAAGAAAAGGAAAGACAGGAACTTTTCCATTATCACTCCTGCTACTTCTTTAGCCCTAGTGGCCCTTACTTCCTTCAACCCTAACAAGAAACCATATGTGGGAACGCTACCTTTGTGCAACACTTGCCAGATCCATCATACTACCAACATGCCATGTCTTCTATGTACCAATTGTGGACGTTCTGGGCATATGGCTAACATTTGCCGTGCTGTTCCCCGAGTTAACCAAGTCTACCAACCTGTTGTTCCTGTTCTTGCTGCTATCACCCAGGGTCATGCTTGTTACGAGTGTGGTGACCCAAATCATTTCAGGAACCATTGCCCTAGGTTAGTCATTGTGAACCAAGCCAAACTGAACCAGGGCAACATGGTTCAGGGAAACATGAACCGAGTAAATGTGAATCAGGGGAATGCAAACCCCGTAGCTCGTGGACGTGCCTTCAACATCAATGCCAATGAGGCTCAAGCCAACAACGACGTGGTGAACTGTACGTATCCATTAAATCAACAATATGCTTCCGTCCTGTTTGATACCGGTTCCGATAGGAGTTTCGTGTCCTTTGAATTTGAACCACAACTTGCTATGAGTCGAACTAAGTTAGACAGATCCTTTGATATCCTAGTAGCGGACGGATATTTCAGTTACGTGTGACACCATAATTAGAGATTGTACCCTAAACTTGAACGACCATTACTTCTCGATTAATCTTATTCCTATGACTCTCGGAGGTTTCCATATCATAGTAGGCATGGATTGGCTGACCAAGCATCATGATGAAGTCGTCTGTTTTGATAAGTATATCCGTATCCCTCTTGGCTCGGGCGACATTTTGAACGTCTATGGTGAGAAGACGTCAAAAGGACTCAAGCTTATGTCTTGCACTACCGCGCTGAAGTACTTACGAAAGAAGTGTGTAGCCTTCTTAGCACACATTGTGGGGCGAAAAGATAAGGGCAAGAACGCCCAAGATATTCCTGTAGTCAAAGACTTTCTTGAAGTATTTCCCGAAGACTTACCCAGTCTTCCTCCAGCACGACAAGTTGAATTCCGTATTGATCTACTGCTAGGAGCAAATCCCGTAGCTAAGTCACCCTATCGTCTTGCACCGTCAGAAATGCAAGAACTTTCAAGCCAGCTGTAACATCCATGATTTTTCTGGTATTATTTTATTTTTACAATAATGACATTTTCATTTCAATCACGTACTTGTTCAACGCAATGTGTCACATTAATTATTATTCTAAACATGTATCAAATTAAAATTTCAATCTTGCATTTACATATTATTTTCTATATATATATATGTATATTTATATAGATATATATATATACCTTACTAATAATTAAATCAAAATAAAACTTATAAAATTTTAATTACATCTTTGTATATATATATGTATATGTATTCAATTATAAATAAATATGTAAATATATATACATTTGATTATATTAAATAAACCACTTCTATAATTTGTAATTTTATTTAAATGAAATTTATTTCCTTTATAAATAATTATAATAACAATTAGATTTGTTAAATTTTATAAAAAAACAATTTTATAAATAAATAAAATGAATTTAAAACAAATAACAAGGAATTTAATCAAATATGTTGAGCCTTAAACCCCCAATTCAATAGTGTAAACCACCTCTAATTGCTTTGAACTCCCAATTTAAACCCCAACCCTTGAACTTGAACCCTTTGGCCTCAGTTTTGACCCATTCACAAAGTTTGACCTATTTTGACTTTTAAAAAGTCTAACAGGTTTGAATTTAGGACAATTCATCATCCAAATCAATCAAATCCGAGAGCAATGGACTTGCCTTGTATAATTGAATGATTCTCGATCAGTTTCCAACTCAACTAACATTTCAATTTAACAAATTTCGTGGCCTAATTCAAATTTCAAACAGTTTGACTATCTTAAGTCAAACCGAGCCAAAATCAATCCCCAATCAAGGATTTGAACGCTTTTAATGCCCTCAAATCATGCCTTGATTGTTTTCTTGTGTATTCACTCCCAAAACATGACCCAATTCATCCTCAAACACTCGAATTCATGCATGATTTGGTCCGACAGTTGTCACTCGAAAAGACTAACACGAATCAACGTTCTTGATAAATTTATCGAATTAACTCATCCCTCCACCGTCGCACAACTCATTACAAACTGTCCCAATCCTCAATCGACATGCATTTCACCTCTGGACTTCGATCGATCCTCAAGAACATCGACTCTGATCTTCTAGTCGTCAGGCTTCGTTACCCAACCAAAACAGGTAAGATTACTCTCATTCGATTCGTTTTTGAATGTATATCGATAGCCCCTTATCAATTCGTATCCACATCGTTCATCGGGTTAGATTTATGCTATTATCCTTGAACCTGTTCTTACGAATTTGATTTGGGATTTTGACATGCTTTAATTCGCGTATTTAGTTAAATGGGTTTCATTTGTAATCAACGAAACCATCTGCTCCGACTGGCTAAGCCATTGCGCCATCGTAGTAGATAGCGTGGGTTCGAAACCCATACACCGCAGGCCTTTTTGCGTATGCACTGAACCAGACCCGACACCCTGTCCTTTTCGTGTTATTACATTCTCAGGCCGGTTCTACTCAACAATTGTTCCTTTGGTCTGGTGGTTGTGCCTTGTCCTCACACAGAAACCACCCTGGTTCGAGCCGGGTGGTCTGTTTTTATTTTTTTAATCGTTTTTCACACTTAAATAAGTTTATAAAAATAATTTTACAAAACCCATAATCTTTATGACTGATTTGTACAAAAATAAATAAACTTTAAGTGAAAACAATTATTTTTACAATATAAATTGTTTTAAACATTATTTCTAATATACAAATCATTTAACAATTTATTTATAGAAAATAGTTAATTTAGAAATAAAGTATTTAAAATACTTATTTAAATTACAAATTTTGTCAAGATTTTTATAAACATTATCTATTCATTTTGTACCCTACATAATTATACATATTTCCTTAAAATTATTAATTAAGATTTAAACACAATTCAACAAATCCTTATATATATAATGTATATATATTCTTAAATACCCATTTTTGAGGCACATTATTTTAAATAATAAATGAATGAATAAAAAGAATTTATTTATTTAAATTAATTATCCTTACAACAATAACCCATTAGGGTTTAAATTATATTTAAATAAATATAATTTCACACAACTTTTTTTTTTTAAAAAAAGACACAATATTCTAAATAAATAAATAAAAAGAATTTATTTATTTAATTTATTTATTTACTTAAATTAAACCCTAAGTCAATTATTATTTTTATTATTAAATACTTGGAACTTACATTTTATATTAAGTTCTTATTCAAATACAAGCACAAACATACACACATCCTTTACATAGAATAACACAAACCCTTTATACAAATCCCTACACTTAAACTCCGTTGAACCCTAGACTTTGCATTAGACCTTGTGCGTGTTATTAATTCAAATTCATATAATTCACTCTAGGTTAACCTTGTGGTTTGCAAATCACTCATGCTACCTATTGCTCGTGTTATCTACACAACCAATACATGTGAGTTTTACATAGGCCATTTTTATATTTTTACACATTTTGGGGCGAAACATGATTGTTCAATGAAAACTATTTGCATTTATAAACATACAATTCTACAATATGATCATATGTGTTATTTGTGCTTTATGCTTGAATGTTATTAGTTAAGATTACATATACATGACACACTCGTGCAATCATTAACTCTGTACAAGACAACAGTAGCATTGATAGATCTATTGTGTCTGACAAACCCACCGAGGTGGGGTGATTGTTATCGACATTACATTAGGGTAACCTGCGTGTTATGCCTCAGTCACAAGATTTGATTGTACACCTAGTTTGACTATAGATTCTCCATAAATGCATTATTTACCATGTGCCATAAGAATTGTATAAAATACTTGAAAACTATTTGAGATATCTAAACCTATGTACTCTCACCAACTATTTATAGTTGACCCTCTCATTTTCAACATGTTTCAGGTGGAATGTTTGGAGTACAAGTTTATCACTTAGGAGCTTATGGACCTAGTGATAAATAAATTGGAATTGTTGTTAGCGTTTGTTGTCTGAACAATATGTATTTGTACCTATAAATCAGTTTAATAAAATTTTGCAATTTAGTTTGATCATGAGCTTTTGAACAATCTACATATCCCACCTCGACGTATTCCGTCGTCAGTTGGGGTGTGACACCAGCTTCGAGAACTTTCTGACAAAGGATTTATACGTCCCCGTGTTTCTCCTCGGGGAGCACCCGTTTTATTTGTCAAGAAGACAGATGGTTCTTTCCGAATATGCATCGACTACCGGGAACTCAACAAACTTACTGTGAAGAACCGTTATCCACTTTCGAGGATTGAAGACTTATTTGATCAACTTCAAGGCTCGACTTATTTCTCTAAGATTGATCTTCGTTCTGGTTATCACCAGTTACGAGTCCTTGAATCCGATATCCCAAAAACAGCTTTTCGTACAAGATACGGTCATTACGAGTTCATGGTTATGTTCTTCAGACTAACCAATGCACCCGCGGTATTCATGGATCTTATGAACCGCGTGTGTAAACCATACTTGGACAAGTTCGTGATCGTCTTCATTGACGATATTCTTATCTATTCCAAAACCAAAGCGGAGCACGAAGAACACTTATGTTTGGTTTTGGATCTCTTGAAGAAGGAGTAATTATATGCCAAGTTTTCCAAGTATGAATTTTGGCTAAAGGAAGTCCAATTCCTGGGCCATGTAGACAACGGGAAGGGTATTCACGTGGATCCCGATAAGATTGAAGTGGTGAAGAACTGGCAAGCCCCAAAGGACCCCTACAGAAGTCTGCTCGTTTCTTGGCTTAGCGGGCTATTATCGTCGTTTCATATCAAACTTTTCAAAGATCGCGATGCCACTAACTACCTTAACACATAAAGGCAAGCCCTACGAGTGGGGACCAAAACAAGTGGAATCCTTTCAAACCCTGAAGCAATAATTGTGTGAGGCTCCTATCTTGACTCTTCCCAATGGAACCGAAGAGTTTGTCGTTTACTGTGACACTTCCCACTTAGGCCTTGGTTGTGTTCTAATGCAACGAGGCAAAGTGATTACTTATGCGTCCCGACAACTCAAAATCCATGAGAAGAATTATACGACGCCGATCTTGAGTTGGGTGCAGTCGTATTTTCTCTCAAAATTTGGAGACACTACTTATTTGTGTAGGTCCCTCCGGGTGGGTGTATCGGATCGTTAACGTGTGAGTATGTGGCCTAGTTACCAGGTGCGGAATTCCCGTGACTAGATGGAACAAGATACAATGACAAATGTAAACATGACAAACAACACAAGCTCATACTATAATTATAACGAGGTGTTTCAAGCACAAGTAAAGACACAAGGAAATGACTTCTAGACTGTTACGGGACTGAATCGTGGGTAGTTTTGATTGTGGTTACATCTGATGTTGAAAATGAAACAAACCAAGCTATTTATAGAACTGATCCATGCGCACTTATGCGTACTTGTCTAAGTACGCATGACCATTCTGTACTTGAAAAATATGCAAGAATTAGTCTCCATGCATATTTGCTTAGTACAACAAAAACATACAAAGATTACAAGTTCAGAGATTACAACTCGAGAAACAAAGACTAATACAACAAATACTAATACATACAAGACTGAACAATAAATAACAAAAGCTTGATCTTGATCCTGAGTGTCTGTCACCAAAACATGCTCTTACAGGCTCCCCCTTGATAGCACTTCTGAATGTCTTCAGTCTTGTCATGAGCTTCTAGCTTGACTTTCCCCCACTGAGCCTTGACTTGTAATAGTGGCAGAATTTCACCAACCTATTGTATCGGGTGGCAAGAAACTTCGTACACTTGTCGGTATGTAAATAGTACTTATCTACCAACACCTTCAAATCCTTCACAGAAAAATAGATGAACACGATTTCATCAAATACCCTGACATTCTCCTGTAAGCTCATCTTCTCAATCATTACCACCTCACCGATTATTGGGTCGACATACCAGTACCACATGTTTCCCAACACATCCTGAGGGATTTTCATCAGTGATATGCGAGTCTCACACAATACAGGTTTATGGACAAGTCGTTTTAAGAATTTGCGTGTCAAAGGATGAATTTTTGACTTGTCTTTGACACGCCTCGGTTCCTAAGGCTGAAAGATCTCAAACTTTCCTGACCGTCCTTCTCTCTGTAAGAATCCCCAAAGACCTCTAGCTACCGCATGTGATGTATCGGTACAGAGTTTGCGGTTAGCTAAGTTAATTAAATCATATTTGGGTAAGGAGTTGAAGGTTCTGTAGTTGGCTTCAGGTATTGCACCACACCTGATCATTTTATACCAAATAACCCCTTGTCATCTTCGAATCTTACATATAGAATCATTCCAGTAGCACCATATTTGTCTGTGTACTGTGGTTTGTACCACGGTGCCTTTTTTGTTTCTTTAAACCACTAATGAGGCACTCTCCTCCAAGAGCTACTGCTGGTACCCGCTTCATGAGTTGGGTTGGTTTGAGGAACTTTAGCTGTTGTTTCTATCAAATCAATAATGGGAACCTTAGTCTCAGCTGGTTCTTGGATTGTGGGGCTACAAAGATCTCCCCATCTTTTAATTCATAAATCCCCTCACCAACACCTTTCGGTAATTCAATCACCACATCAACACCACTTTCATCCCACTCATCACCCGAATCAATTTCTCCTTCTTCTATGTCTGCCAAGGCCCCAATCATGACTTCATTGTTCAAATCAGGGCTTGCAGATAACTCTTCCAAAAACCTCAGCAGGTGTTTTTCCTTTGTCACCTCCACCACCACCTTCTCTTGGTGTAGACTCCCCCTGTGCCGCAGGCGTTGCTTGTGGTGTAGCCAAAACAGCCTGTGTCTCACCACCAGCATCACCTGAAGGGCCGACACCAGGATCTTGGTCTTGATCCTTCTCTTTTGTAAGGTCAATATGGTGGCAAGTTTCTTCCTCGGCTTTCTTGCTAATCTCCCCCTGAGACGTAAGCTGATTTGTCAATTTGGTAACCAAGTCAACCATTACCAGATGTTCACCCTTTTGTAGTAACAGTTGGGTTTCCAATGTCTTCCTGGTAGTAATGAAAATATCATTGAGCTTGTATTGAGTGGTTTGGAGTTCAAAGAATGATTTCATTTGCTCTTCCATGGCATGCCATTGATGTATGAGCCTGGTGTTAGAATCAACTAGAAAATTGATCTGGGTTTGCTGAGCTGCTACTTGAGATTCTAAGGCTATGATTCTTGCATCTTTTGGATCGGTAGAAGTTTCATCGGGTTCATGTGTTGTTTCGGCCCAGAAAAGTCAAAAATGGTGGCCCATATCTCCAAAATCAATGGAGTAAGTCATAAAGTACCAGCTGTGACAGTCACTGGTAAGGTTGCTGTTGGGGTGGTTGCCATTGTTGTGGACACTACAATGGACTCGGTCATTATAGATCTGAGATTTGCAGTTGTGAGTTGGACTGTTGTAGCAGGAAGAGAGACGGTTGATTGAGTAGCTTCTTGACTTGTCGGAACAACAATCAGTGTGATTGTTCTTCGCCTTTTTCTGCTGTATAGCTGTGTTGGTTGTGTAGGAGCTCGTAGTGCTTCGACACGTGCATTAATTTCAGCCAATACTACATGCCACGGATGATCACAGTGGAATTTCTTTCTTCTTTCAACCATGTGTGGCTCCTCCTTTTCACTATCCGAGCTTTCATATCTGAGTACATATTCTGTATCTGAACTTTCTTCTCGTCTACTTCTTGAAGATGATTCACGAAGGGATTCCTGGGATGCCTTTTGTCTGGTGTGGCATCTGAATCAGAAGATTCGGTTACGGTTCTTTCAGAGTCACTATTTTCTACATCGTGACAACCATTAGCAGCACCATCATCACCATCATCATCATCATCACTATCATCGCCATCACTATCATCATGTCCAACCTCCTCCTCATTCGAATGTGCACTTAACTCAGGCTCGGAGTTAGCACTGTACCATCTATCACCTTCAGGAGCAACATACTCTTCATTTATCAAATGACCAAATAAAGGTGTGTGTACCAGGATTGGCTCCTCAGCTCCTGCATTCAAAAATTGTACAAAGACCCTTTTATCCACATGTTTTACTTGTAGCTGTTGTCCAATGAGTGGAAGGTTTGGTAGGAAATGATTGATTAGCAGTTGAATAATACTCGGATACAATAGAAACCTATATATTGGAGCTGCATTGATTTGATCTAATATAGACTTGTATACATAACATGAAAAGTTATAGCCTCTTTTCAAAGATAAACCAACCATGGAAGAGGCCAAGCCATGCCCCGTTGCGTCCTTCCCTGCCTTGCGGGCTGAAATGCACATAATCATCACATGTGCAAAATATCTCCACTGATCTAGCAACCATCCTTTCTTATACGACGGGTATTCTATCCTGCCAACATATCCCATTCTCTTCCTCTAACAGCCATCTATAACATATCCTGGGTAAACAGTTGGATATGTGGCCTGATCATTGAATTGTAAAACTTGGTGGATTGTGTCTTCAGATATAGCTATTTGATGATTTGCTATAGTTGCTCGGATCACATTTGGTGTCACTCGACAGCCCAGTCTTGCTGTATTCCAGAATTGTTCTATATAGGGTCGAGAGACTATCGGGTTAACTTAGATAGCATAAGAAATCTTTGAGCGGTTCAGAAAGTTCACAATCTCTTGATAGTTAACAACTGCACCTCTTCATTCAGGATCAGTCAGTGCCAACATACTGAACTCATCCGTGTAAGCTCTTCCTGCCATACATGCAATTAAACACAACAAGATTAGATTCTTTAATGAACAATAACTATTAGACATAGACACACAAGTAAAATTTTGACTTAGAACAATTTCAGCATTCTGCTGCATGCGTACTTGTGTAAGTACGCACCAACCAAGTTAGTCATGCGTACTTATCAAGTACGCATGAATTAAATTTGGCATGTGTACATGTAAGTACGCATGTATATCGTGAAATTTTGTGCAAGTCTAAAATGCTTAAATCCGTTGTTATGGCATATGATTCTAGTCTCAATGGTGTCGAAAATGGCATACGAACTTAATGTGACTTGTTGTAACATCCATGATTTCTCGGCCTTATTTTATTTTATTACATTTAAAACCAGTAATCGTCCAACACAATATGACACACCAAATGAGTATTAAATTCAAAATTTCAATCTTTGAAATTATATTTTTTTTCCTACAATATATGTATATACATATTTAAACTTGGTTATAAAAAATAAAACAAAAATAAAGCTTATGAATTTTGAATCATGTACAACTTGTGCATATCATACTTAATTTAGAGTAATTAAGTTCATTTGTTGCATATCAAAGTTCGTTCAATTCATATCATGCATCGGTAATTCAGAGAATTTCTGGGTCACACACCAGTCTGGTCACACACGAACGTTGGTGATATCTAAGACAGATAACTAAAAGTATGATTTAGAATATAAAAATTATACATAACACTGCGAATTATTATTTCAAGTCAAAAATAAAAGTTTGAGAATCTTTAACGAACGTTTTGTTTTAAAAACAATCCGGATAACACTGTATTTAACTTAGGCATAAAAAATAATATCATTTGTTACAAATGATTAAAAATTAATTATAAAAATTATTTTTCTAAATATCTTTTAATAATCCAACATAATCATTACCATCTTTCTAGAAAATCTTCAATTTCTGTTTTCTCACGCTCCACCACCCTACACCACCAATCCACTTCCATCCACCACCCCCACATTAAATAATTATTTTTAATTTTATTATTTAAAAATCTTTCATTTCTCTCTCCTCTCACACTATAAATACCCCCTCATCCTCACTTTATTTCCACAACATTTCTCATTTAGAACTCAAGAGCAAAGCTCTCTTCCCCTCTCGCTCTAGCCATTTTCGGCCACACCACCACCCACCTACACCCTCCATTTCGATTTCAAGACTCAAGTGTTCAAGTCTCGTTTGGTGCTTTCTCTAGTGCTAGGATCAAGACTTCATATTTTTCGGTTTCTCTAAGTAAGAAAACTTAAACTATTAACTTCTTATATATTTATTTTCAGTCTATTATTCTTGAATCATAACACTCAGCAAAACTTACATTCTTTTATAAAAAGAAATCTAAATATGTAACATGCATCATGTAAAAAAAAATTAGTTTATATACTTTCTTTTATGATTTATTGCTTTTATATATCTTAGATGATACATGCATGTTGATGGATCATCATTTTGATCACATGCATGTTGATGGATCGTATTTCGAATAGTAGTAACTTTGTTGTTTTCAAAAATAGGTTTTATACTAGAAATGGATCTTTTGTCATTTGAATATTTCTATGAAAAATATAAGTATACTTTTCGTTTAGATCATCATTTTTACTACATGCAAGTCATTAGAATCATTTTCTATTTAAGTAAACTTTGTTAAATCAAAAACCGGGTTTTTATCCTTATAACTGTGTTGATGATGAAAACATTTTTGTTAATATTCATACACCTATTTTTAAACTCTTGGATGATTTAAAAATACCTTATTTGTTTGCATGCATATATCTTTAAACTTGACTAAATAGCATTTGGATATTTGTATAATATTTCAATCATCAAAAAATATATATCGTAATATTTCAAAAGTATATGTTATGACATGCATGATTTCCATCATTCGATCTATTATTAATATTATTTTTGGGAAATAAATATATTTTTATCTATTCTAACAAGTCACCAACGTGTTGTCAAGTCAAACATGGTCAAACCCAAAAAGATAAACACATTTTTCAAAGAGTCGAGTTGGGTGGATTGATCGCATAATCAAGTACAACATTTCATAGAACTTATGTCCTTGCATATTTTAGGACACGTGAAATTCAGACATTTTCTCGTATCTAGTACTTACACTACTCATATCAGGTGAGTTTACATAGCCCCTTTTACATTTGTGTACTTTTGGGATGGGACATGATTTCATTTGAAACTATTTGCAATTTATACAATTCAAACATTTTGAACATGCGTGCAATTTGTGCCTTATGCTTGAATACTATGAGTGCAAACTACAATTACATCCATGTGTGCATAGTGCAAGTGCAATCATTAACTCTGTATAAGCCGAAGGTAACAATGATAGATCTATTGTGTCTGACAAACCCACCCAGGTAGGGTGATTGTTGCCGGTATTACATTTAGGATAACATTGTGTGCAGTCACAAGGTTTGATTGTACGCCCCGATTTAACTATAGTGATTCTCCATAATTGCCTTATTAAACCATGGTTCATAAGAATTGTATACAAACTTTTGATATTACTTGTGGTGTCAAAACCTATGTATGCTCACCAATTATTTTTAGTTGACCTCGTTTTCATCATGTTTCAGGTACTAATATTTGAGTTCATTTACATGACGCTACACATAGGATTGAGGACTTAGTTAATTAAACAAATGAACTTTGTGGAATACTTTGTTTCTTGTATGTTCGACTTGGTTTGATTGAACTTATGTAATGAAATCTTGATTTAATAAACAATATGAAATTTAGTTGATCATGTGCTTATGAACAGTCTCCATGTCCGCCCCGATGCATTCCCCGTCGGTTGGGGTGTGACAGATTGGTATAAGAGCCATGGTTATAGGGAATTAGGTTATTAGAAACCAATGACCTAGACTATAACCTGAGGATGCCCATTTTGTACTATGTTACATGCTACTTGTTATCTTCTACACTATGTGCTAATTACTTGATGCCTTACTTGTTAGACTGTATGACTTACTAATTCCAACCCTAAATGATAACTAAATAATTATATAATAATACTCATATCCTAAGTATCTTATCCTTCATTCCCCTACTATGCCTTCATCATCTTCACATGTGGAACATCATACTCATAGACTCAAGCCTATTAAAAATTCTGAAAACCCCGTCAAGGCTTTAAATTCTATTAATTAGTAGAGAACATGTGCAATCTACAAGGGTGACACCTGTACTCTGGGTTTTCTGTCTAGGAAAACATTTCATATAAATCCAAATCAACCGAATGATCCATATGCTTTCCTAGGAATTCTTGGGGTGAGTGTTTACTTATAGGCTAAGGCATGTTTCTCGAACGTTATATGAATTTAAATAACTTTGATGTGTCAAAGTATTCAATTGGTTATGTTACCAAGTGAGTGCAATCCAAATATAATTCATTTTACATGTTACATAACGTGACATATGTTTGTTTCATCCTTATCAATATCCAAAGTCTCATGATTCGTATCCATGTATTTTCTTCTTCTATAGCATGCCTCCCCGTCGTGACAACAACACCAACAATAACAACAACAATGATCTTGCTACCCTCATCACACAACTTGTAACCTAACTTACTCAAGCAAACAATGGTGGTGGTGGTGGTGCTAATCCGCCCCAATGCACCTTCAAGCACTTCAATTCCTGCAATCCCATCAAGTTTTATGGCACCGAGGGAGCTACCGGCCTTCTCCAATGGTTTGAAAGCATTGAGAATACCTTTCTCAATAGTGATTGCCCCAACAATATTCGGGTCCGTTATGCTACGAGCGTCTTCCAAAAGTGAGCGCTCACTTGGTGGAATGGTGAAAAACGGACTCAGGGTGTTGATGTGGCAATGGCCTTGCCATGGGATGAGGTGAAAAGGCTGATGACAGGGGAATTTTGCCCTCGGAATGAGATGAAGAAGTTGGAAGCTGAGTTTTGGGATCTTGCCCAAAATAGTGGTGAAAACCTAGTTTACACAACTCGTTTCCATGAGTTGAGTCTTCTCGTACCACACATGGTTACACCACTATCTCGTTGCATTGAGAAGTATGTAGGTGGTCTACTTATGAAGATTCAAGACACCATGTTGGGAAGAAATCCCACAACTCTTGAGGACGCTATACGCTTAGCTGCCACATTGACCGACAATCACGTGAAGGCGGGCACGTTAACAAGGAAGGGTGCAAAGAAAATCGATGACAAGACAACTCCGACCGAAACGACTAAAGAGGACAAGCTTGAACCTTCTCACAACAATAAGAAGCATAAGGCTAGTAACTTTGCTGTCGTTACCCATGCTACACAAAATAACCAAGTTGCTCTGATGGCCCGGTCATATGTGGGCAACAATCCTCAATGCAACACTTGCAAATACCACCATTTCCCAAATGTACCATGTCGTCTATGTGCCAGTTGTGGAAGATATGGTCATTTGGAAAATACTTGTCGATCTAGGCCTCTCGTTATCCAAGTCAACCAAGGAAACCGAGCCAATCAGCAAGCTGTTAACCAAGCTCCATTGGCTATCACTAATGGGCGTGCTTGCTATGAGTGTGGTGACCCAAACCACTTTCGGAACCAATGCCCAAGATTGGATAATGCAAGCCAAGGTGGTGCTCGTGGGCATGCTTTCAACATAAACACCAACGAAACTCAAGTCAATACGGAGACAGTGAATGAGACCGTTTGAAGCAAGTGCAAGATGGAGTCGAATGGAGATTTAATCTAGAATAAATTATGCATTGTAATCATTTAAGTTATCTTATCGTTGTTTGAACTATTTACACCTACTAGGGTTTGTCAGCATCACTAAAAAAAAGAGTTTGAGTCTGCTAGCCAACTTCGAGAAGATGAATCATTTTGCATGAGTGCTAACCATTTCTATAAGCACCGACGAATTTAAAAATTTAAAACTCGCCTACCCACTTTGTACATGAACGCTGAACAACACAATTGTCCACGAAGCTCGACCACCTACGAAATTCGATAGTTTACATTACTCATGAGATTTGATTACTTACATTTGATTGTTCGCATTATCCATAAGACTCGATTGTTTACATTATACATGAAACTTGATTATTTGAAAAATTGATTGTTTACATTATACATGAAACTCGATTGTTTGTAATTCATTGTATACATTATACACGAGGCATGATTATTCATTTTACCCATGAAAGTGGAGTGCTATAAGAACTACTCGGGGTTTGACGTATTCTTGTTCAAACACGAGGGAGCTATAAACTTTGTGGGTAATCTTGAGGATTATGCCATCTATCTAGGACAACCATGGGGTTGTGCCACATTGTTATTCTTTTATTCCGTGATTGATTTTATTGTCTATGAACATAGTTATTTGTTAGCAACACATATGTGAAAACAATAGTTACGAATTAAGTGATCTTGTGTTCCCTCTTGATCCACACACAATGGGATGATCTATACGGACCATGCGACGATTTAGTAATTACGGGTGCAAACGTAATTATAAAAGTCAGCGCATGGAAAAACATAGTAAATTCTGTCGTGCGTTATGACATAAAACCTATCGTGATATATAGTAAGGAAACTGAGATGATATGATAAGGGCATGGTGGATACGTCGCTGGTACTTCCTATATATAAGTGTTCCTGTCACATTGTCAGAAGTAGCGTTGTGTTGAAGCAATTCTTGTAACAAGCACTCTGAATATTGTTTTTACTTATGTAATGTCTTTATGTATTTGTATGTGAGCGTCTGTATGTATTGGTTTATCGAGTTGTAATCATGTTCGTAGGTACTTGTCGTTGTAGTTGTCTTTGTTAAGTGTTGTGCGCACTTAGTAAGTGCGCAGGATGTATATATTGCGTACTTAGCAAGTACGCAGGAACAAAGTCTACGTACTTGCTAAGTACGCATGAGTTAAGCCCTGCGCACTTGCTAAGTGCGCAGGCAGCAGGTCTAGTATATATAACCAGTTAGTGACAGAATTATGTACGCACTCATTTCCTCTCTGTAACCGGCTATGATAATCAATAGACGAAGTTTGAAAGTATCTTATGTCTTTGTTGTCAGTTTACTTTGTGTTGATTGATACTCCACCTAGTCACGGGCATTTCGCACCCGGTTCGACCAGGAACACACCTGTATGTGATTATCCTAGACACCCGAGGGACCTACAAGTGGTATCAGAGCATCTGCTCTTGATTTCGAGTGTTGTGAGTGTGTTAGGAGCATTTTCGACACAATCTACAGCCTTTCTACAAGGAAAAGTGACCGATTTTGGTGAGTTTTGTGATAAAATAGAGGTAGCTCTTGAGCGCTATTTTAAAAGCAAAAATCCTTCAAAATCTAACTTTTTTCTTGTTTGTTTGAGTGTTTTGTTCATCAAGGGCTTGTTAGAAACAAGTTTCTTACCTTTTGGCTTGATCAATTTGTTCATATTTTCAAAATTTGAAGATCTGAGGTATTTCCGGCCATCGAAAAAGGTTGGTAAGAGCAGGTGAAAAGTGACCTGCGTACTTGCCCCTTTTGGCAAAAGGACAGTTTTCGTGCGTACTTGCCAAGTATGTAAGACCATTCTTGTGCGTACTTAACTTTGCCTCTTATATACTTAACATTTACTCCTACGTACTTACTAAGTACGCAAGAGGAAATCTCAAGTGCGCAAGACCAATTTCTTAAGTGCGCATGGCCATTCTTAAGTGTGCAAGTTGTTTTGACTTTCTGTGTTTTTGACTAAGTTTTTCACTATGGCTGGTAACCTGCTTAACTATGATAACGAGATAGGTACTCCGCAAAAACCGCCAAAGCTGCTGAATGTTAATGATTATTCGAATTGGAAAGCACGCTTTGAGCATTATATTTCATACACTGATTCCTCTTTGTGGATACCTATACTTGAGGGTTATAAGCATCCGACTTATACATATCTTGATGAGATTGTTCCCATGCCGATATCTAAGCTAGATGAAGAAGAAAAGAAAGTTTATGACAGAGAAAATAAGGCACATGGATCTATCACAATGGCCCTAACTAGAGAGCTTTTTCACAGCTTCAGAGGATATGATAATTCTAAAGATCTCTGGAAGGCATTGCAGAAAAGATTTGAGGGGAACAATGACATCAAGAAGAGCAAAAGAGATCTCCTGAGAAAGCAGTATGAGTGCTTCAGATACCTGGAGAATGAATCTACAAATGAACTTATATCTAGATTCTATCATCTGCAAACTGAGTTAAAAGCTTTTGTGCTGAAGTATCCTGATGAGGAATTAGTTGAAAAATTTCTGGATGCGTTACCACCAAAGTTTGAGATGTATACCACTCTGCTGAGAGAGAACCCCAAGTTCTATGAGATGACGATTGAGGAAGCAATTGGAAAGGTTCAAGCACACGATATGAACCTAAAAAGAAAAGAAAGCTCAGGGAGACCTCAAATCCAAGACCCTTCTATGTATTATGGGACGTCTTCCACAGCTAAATCATCGGGTTCAGGAATTGCCTTATTCTCAGGGAACTCTCATGAAGAAGATAACTTGAATGGTTGTGGGAGTCATACATGCTTTACAGCATCTGGACCTGGTCCTCACCACCAACATTACTCAAGAAATCCTACCTCCACATCTTCAGCTAACTAGACTGCTATAGCCAAGATAGCTGAAGATCATGTAGCATTATTTTCATCGTGTATGCTTGCCTATGAGAAATTCATTGGTGGCAAGCTTACGGATCCTGAAACCATTGAAGAAGATTTTAATCAGGTGGATCCAGATGACATGGACGACATGGACATTCAATGGAATATGGCCATGATCTTGAGAAGGGCCAGGCATTTCTTGAATAGAACTGGCAGGAAGTTTATTGGGGGGCATTCAAATGCCAAGGTGGGTTTTGATAAATCCAAAGCCAAGTGCTACAAGTGTCACAACTTTGGAGACTTTGCTCGTGAATGTCAGAAGGATAAAGCACCTGCGTTAGGTTTCACCAGACAAAGCAAGGGAAACAACCAAGGAAATGGTCAAGGGTACAACAATTCTAACAACCACAATCAAAGTCAAGTTGGAATGTCCAATGCTTTGGTAGCTCAACAGGACGAAAGCTTTGATTGGGGTGTTCATTTGGAGGATGCCCATATTGCTCAAACACAAGTTGGTTTAATGGCTGAGATCATAGAGATGATGGAAGCAGAAGAACGTGAAGCTTCTGTAGCTGACCAAAGGGAGTCTACAACTGCATTTTCCCTCATGACTATTGGAGAGGCATCAAGATCGTCAACTGAGGTAGACTCTAATTCTTTTGTTGCTATTTCTTGTTCCAAATGTCTTGTCTTGAAAAAAGAGAATTCTAAGCTTCAGGACAAGGTCGAACCCCTTCGTATTGCAGCTTTAAGCAACAAGGAAAATGAAAAACGTTACAAAGATTCAATTGAAACTTTAAAGAAAGAAAAACGTGATTTTTCACTTAAAATCAGTGAACAACAGTTTCATTTGGATGTTGCATACAAGGGGTTGGAAAAGAGAAATAATGAAATTACCAAGCTGCAGAATGAGGTCTTGAAGTTAAATGGTAAAATTGAGAAGTTGAAAAATTCTCGCTTTGTGGTGGAACATTATGAATCAGTAGTGAGACAAGTGAATGGCTTAGGGTTGGGTACTAATGCCATTCCTCCACCAGTAAGTGGAAAATTTGTTAACGGTTTAATTGATATTGACTTGTCATGCCTTGATGAATCCTCAAGTCAGGATGATCCCTCTAATAAGGATGATTCCTCAAGTAAGGCTGACTCTGCTTCTGATCAGGAGTTCTTCACTGATGAAGGCTCTGAGAACACCATCCCTGATGGTGCTGTCTTAGAGGAGTTGATTGGGGAACACAAAGTTGTGAAAAATATTGTCACTGATCATGATAATTGTATTTTGACTGAGCCTGATACCATTGAAACAAATGATAAACTAAAAGTTTTGCTTTATGGGGGTTATAAGAATATTAACCAAGTTAAGAAAGAAACCTTTGCAAATCATTATGGGCTTGGTTATAAAGAAAATTTAGAAAAATACTATATTTCAAAAAATGAATCAACATCAGGTACATCAAAAACCACTACTCATGTTCACCAAACAACTTCTCCTGTTCATCATGCTGAGTCATCAAACTTCAAATCAAATGAGCCCCACAGGAAGATTTATAAAGAAAAGCATGCTTGCTTTCACTGTAGTATGGTTGGTCACATCCTTGTGAACTGCCCTGCTAAGAACCAAGGGAAACGGCCAATTGTTTCACAACCAGCTGCTATCTCTAAGTCATCACCAATGAAGCAACCCAAGAATCCCAAATCAAATGTGGTGAAACCACCAATGAGACCTATGGTGAATCCAAAGACCACATCTAAGGCTAAGCCGTCTGTTCCAAAAAGGGAAAAGCAACCTGCTAAACCCCATGTGTCTACCTCTGGTAGTGCACCAACTGGTGAGAAGCCTGTGGTTAAACTTTCTAAACCACTGAGGAAAAGAAGGAACAAGAGATTGAGAAAGCCGGAACGGCTGGCTAGAATTCAATCAGGTGAAGCTTCTACTAGTTCACCTGATGCTTCTGAATGCAAGCCGAATGTCCAGTAAAACAAAAGAAAAGGTCCTGGAACAAGAAAACCAAATGTTCTCAATCTTCTGATCCCAAATCTTCTAAGGATTCACCAATTTTTGATAGTCATGACTGTGAATTAATTGAAGTAGTTTATTTTGAGAAAGACGGACTACCCAAGACCACCATGGCTTGGGTCTCCAAATCTAATTAATTTCTTGTGACTCCTGCAGGGACATCCGAAGGGAACTATCTCTAATCGTTGGTATGTAGATAGTGGATGCTCCCGGCACATGACAGGCAACATGGCCCTGCTTCAAGATGTAAAACCATTCAGAGGCGGTCATGTGGCTATTGCAGGCGAGAAAGGCGGCAGTATTATGTGTCATGGCATGGTTTCGAATGGATGTGTAAGCTTCGACAACGTCAACTATTGCGAGCAGATAAAGCATAACTTGTTGAGTGTTTCTCAGATGTGTGATAAGGAGAACTCAGTCATGTTTGAAAAATCTGAATGCATGATTCTCAAACCTGGGATTAAGGTTCCTTAAGACTGGATTTTGATGTGTGCGCCAAGAACGAATGATACCTATCAGATCGACCTGAGCGTGGCGAAAACCACATCTTCAGTTGCTACTTGTTTGCTTACCAAAGCGACAGAGCTTGACTAAATCTTGTGGCATAGGAAACTCAGACATATTTCTTACAGAAAAATTAATCATCCTGTCTAAAACGGTTTAGTTACCGAGGTTCCTAACCTGAGATTCTCCATTGCAGATGACTGTATGCCTTGTAAAAAGGGCAAATAGCAACGGAAGTCTCAAAAGCCCAAGCTCCAAAACTCTATCGATACCCCTTTGGAGCTCTTACATATGGATCTGTTTGGGCCCATAAGAATCTGGAGTATTGGAGGGATGTCATACTGTCTAGTTCTAACTGATGATTTCTCACGTTTCTCTTGGGTGCATTATTTAGGTACCAAGGATGAGACTGGTGATATTCTTTAATACCTGATCTTGAGCTTGGAATCTTTATGCAAGTTAAAGATTAGAAGAATAAGCAGTTATAACTGAACTAAGTTCAAGAATAATTTGATGGAGCGTTTCTATCTCAAGAAGGGTATTCGTCACGAATTTAGTGCCCCGTACACACCTCAGCAGAACGGAGTTGAAGAAAGAAAGAACAGAACCTTGATCGAGACTGCAAGGACAATGCTGTCAGATGCAAAGCTTCCTGTCACTTTCTCGGCAGAAGCAGTCAACACAGCGTGTCAAGTCTTGAACATAGTCCTGGTTGTTAAGAGGCAAAATAAAACTTTTTATTAGTTGATCAACAATCGACCTCCAAATCTTGAGTACCTAGTTCCTTTTGGTAGTCCCTTCTCTTTATTGTTACAGTACAAAGACCGCAAGTCTAAGTTTCATGCAAAAGCGGTGGAAGGCATCTTCTTAGGATATGTTGCCAACTCGCCATGCAAAAGAGTGTACAACATTGAGAATAGGTTAGTAGAGGAATGGTTTGAAGTGGACTGTAGTAAAAACAGCATTCCACCAGAACCAACTGGTCCTGCTTAGGGATTTGATTATGATGCTCTGTTCAAGTCTTTTAATCTTCCTGATTTATCTGTCGATGATGCCGCAAGTGTGTATGATTTCGTTAATGGAGGCGATGACTCCAAATTTTTAACCCGTGCCACCGTAACTATTGTAACTCCTGATTCCAATGCTGCTTCTTCATCTGGAACTCAAGAAAGTGATGACATTGAAGTTGTTCATAACGATGGAATTGACGCTCAAGCTGATCCTGACAACCGCATAGGAAATGAGGCCCCAGCTGATCCAATCAACATTGAATCTTCTTTTTCTGGAACACAGGATATGGGGGAGTTGAGCACGAATCTAGATTCAAACATCCAGGAACCGCAAGTACCAGAGACGAGAGTGCATCGAAATCATCCAATAGAGAACATTATTGGTGATCCTGATGCTGTTGTTCAAACTCGTCATAGAACCATTACTGAGAACACCAGTCTGTACGCTGAGATACTTGACACATGTGTCATGGAAACATGTATGCATGCTGCTTTCGTATCCCAATTGGAGCCGAAGAATGTGAAAGAGGCTCTCGTTGACAACTGCTGGATTGAGGCGATGCAAGATGAATTGTCTCAATTCCAAAAGTTGCACGTGTGGGATCTAGTTGACCTTCCTAATGGTATGCATCCGATTGGAACTATAGGTAAATTACAAGTTTAGTCCTTTAAATTTTTATATGTTTGAGTTTGAATAAAGGCAGGATTAGTCCCTATTGTTTGAATTAGAGTTAAATGGGTTAATATTTAACTGGTTTTGCTAACGAAAATACTGAAAAACTCCGGATTGTCACAGCGGTGATGAAGAAGAAGTCAGATTCTGAGGCGACTGAGTCTGATTCATCTGAATTTAATGATGCACCAAACCAAACACACCCACGGATAATGGCGAAGGTTTCCCTTCGCGAGTCATCCTCCAAAAGACAAAGACGAAAGAATTTAGACAACAAGTATGTTCCTGAACATGTGACTGAGAGAAGGAAGAATAGTACTATTCAGGGATTCCTTCCTGAATCTTTCTATATAGGTCATTTTGATTTACTGACGTGGAGCGCGTTAGCCATGCTGGCTTCGGTTTCACGGAGCTCCAATTTGACATAGTCGTCCTTGAGCTCACGGATTTTGACCTTGGGGAACCTCTGATACGACATTGTTAGACAAATACTACCTGCATAAGAGACTAAAGACATCTCCAAAGCTGTTGTCAAGGGGGATTTTGTTGAAGCAATTCTTGTGACAATCATTTTGAAGCTGTTAGAGACTGTAGACATCTCCAGAGCTGCTGTCAAGGGGGAGTTTGTTGAAGCAATTCTTGTGACAAGCACTCTGAAGATTTTTTTTACTTATGTAATGTCTTTATGTATTTGTATGTCAGCGTCTGTATGTATTGGTTTATCGAGTTGTAATCATGTTCATAGGTACTTGTCGTTGTAGTTGTCTTTGTTAAGTGTTGAACGCACTTAGTAAGTGCACAGGATGTATATCCTGCGTACTTAGCAAGTACGCAAGAACAAAGTTTGCGTACTTGCTAAGTACGCATGAGTTAAGCCCTTTGCACTTGCTAAGTGCGCATGCAACAGGTCTAGTATATATAGCCAGTTGGTGACAGAATTATGTACGCACTCATTTCCTCTCTGTAACCGGATGTGATTATCAATAGACGGAGTTTGAAAGTATCTTGTGTCTTTGTTGTCGATTTACTTTGTGTTGATTGATACTCCACCTAGTCACGGGCATTCCACACCCGGTTCGACCAGGAACACACTTGCATGTGATGATCCGAGACACCCGAGGGACCTACACGTTATTCGTGTCACGTGAAGTTTTATGTTTTTATGACCTTGACCAATGTTTGTGAAATCTCTTGTCCAATGATATTCCTTGAACATGTTAGACTACTTCCTAAACGAGTTTTAATCAACAAAATTCTCATCGTTCCCATTTCAATTGATGCATTCCATCTTTGGAGTCCAAAATATTCTTTGACAATTTTCTCCTTAAACTAAATCCACTATCATCATTCATGCTTGTACTCCTTAAACCGACAGTCAAAGCCCGTTGATAAATCCAAACCCACATCTCTTTCCTGATTCAGTAGCCTCCACCAGTTGAATTTCGGTACGAAATTCGCTCAACTTGGGGATACTGTAATATCCATGATTTCCCGGCCTTATTTTATTTTATTACATTTAAAACCCGTAATTGTCCAACACAATTTGACACACCAATTATTATTTCAATGAGTATTACATTCAAAGTTTCAATCTTTGCAATTATATTTTTTTTTCCTACAATATATGTGTATACATATTTATACTTGGTTATAATAAATAAATAAAAAATAAAGCTTATGAATTTTTAATCATGTACAACTTGTGCATATCATACTTAATTTAGAGTAATTAAGTTCATTTGTTGCATATCAATGTTCGATCAATTCATATCATGCATCGGTAATTCGGAGAATTTCCGGGTCACACACTAGTCCGGTCACACACGAACGTTGGTGATATCTAAGACATATAACTAAAAGTATGATTTAGAATATAAAAATTATACGTAACACTGCGAATTAATATTTCAAGTCAAAAATAAAAGTTTGAGAATCTTTAACGAACGTTTTGTTTTAAACACAGTCCAGATAAAACTGTATATTACACTGTATTTAACTTACGCATACAAAATAATATCATTTATATTACACTTTATTTAACTTATGCATACAAAATAATATCATTTGTTACAAATGATTAAAAATTAATTATAAAAATTATTTTTTTAAGTATCTTTTAATAATCCAACCTAATCATTACCATATTTCTAGAACATCTTCAATATCTCTTTTCTCACACTCCACCACCCTACACTACCAATCCACTTGTTAGGACATAGTCTGTAATGACAAAAGCTTGTAATAGTTAGATTTTATGTCTTTATATTTTTGTTATGTAAATGTCAAAAGTCTCTAAGTGTTTTACATGTATAGCCTAGAGGCGAACTTGTTAAGTTCGCCTGGTCTATCAGAGGTGAACTTAATAAGTTCGCTTAGGTCTAACTGAGGCGAACTTGTTAAGTTCGCTTAAGCTGTTAGAGGCGAACTTAATAAGTTCGCTTATATCATATCAGTTGGTTATATATATGTGTGTTTATAGAGTCAGTCATAACGAAAACAAACCAGAGAGATCAGATCAGAGAAGTTCGATTGAGTCTGTAAACATCATTGTGATTTGAAATACGAATTGAGAAGGTTATTTACTTGCGTGCTTGAATTGTCTTTTATGCGTATAAACGTTGACTAGTTGGATTCCGCACTCCGAGTAAACGTTACGTCTTATCACGAGATCGATCCGTAGACGCGCCATGGGGACCTACAAGTGGTATCAGAGCTATTGCTCGTGATTCTTGTTGACTCTAGACGATTTTATATGCAAATTGACATCAAATTCATCATTTTTGAGTTTTTCATTTCAATGGAGTTTTCAAGACTGATTTTGATTTGATTTGGTGTTTTTGAAGAGGATTATGATGAAATTGATCCGATAGAAAGCTTCTAATTGACAAATTACACAATCCTACGGTCCAATTTTGTTTAATTCCTTCAATTCAGTGATAAATGATGATTTTTGAATGTTCTTGGTTCGCGAGTTTGGGCTGAAGAAGTTCTTGATCAAGATTCTGTTTCGGCAAGCGAACTTGCTGATTTCTTGTGCAGGCGAACTTAGCAGCAGGCGAACTTGTGAAGTTCGCTTCTCACAGGGTTAAGCGAACTTATTTTAGGCGAACTTAATCAGATTGTTGAATTCTGATATAAGAGAACTTATTAAGTTCGCTCGGGCGACTTAGCAGGCGAACTTATTATCTTCGCCTAAGGGTAAAGGAAGTTCAACACTTGGAAAATTTTTTAGAATAAAAAAATGGCAAATATGGTTCAAGTTACGAATATGTTCAATTATGACAATGAGATCGGTACATCTCAAAAACGTCCGAAGTTGTTGAATCTAGCTGATTATTCTAATTGGAAAGATCGGTTTGACCATTTCGTATCTTTTACCGATACTAGTTTGTGGATTCCGATTTTGGAAGGATATACGCATCCGATTTATTCTTGGGTGGGACAGGACAATGTTCCAAAGCCGGTATCAGCGTTAACTACTGAAGAGAAGTTGTTATTTGATAGAGAAAAGAAAGCGATGGCTAGTATTTCGATGTCTCTTCCAAAGGAAATATATCACAGTTTTAAACAGTTCAAGTCTTCTCAACAACTGTGGGAAGCATTACAGAAAAGGTGTGAAGGAAGTTTGGATGTGAAGAAGAGTAGAAAGGAGTTACTAAAGAAGCAGTTCCTGGTCTTTAAACATTTTCAAAATGAATCCTTGGATGATCTTGCTACAAGATTCTATCATCTTCTTAGTGAACTGGCTAGTGCGTCTGTGGTATATGAGACTGAGGAAATCAATGATAAATTCTTGGAGGCTTTACCATCAAAATTTGATGTGTATACGCTTTTAATTAAAGAGAATATTAAGTACAAAACCATGTCTCTTGAAGAAGTTCTAGGGAAGATTCAGTCACATGACATGAATATGAAGAAGAAAGAGACTAATATGGAGCATATCCAGGATCCCTCAATGTATTTTGCCAAATCTACTGGTAAATCTGGTACTGGTGTGGCATTCTTTTCTGGTGATGCTCAAGAGTCTTCAAATGATCAGTGTTATGGAGTTCCAATTTATTCTGGTCATTCAAGCCATTCTGGATTTTCTGCGACTACAGCTTCAACATCATCTGGATCACATTTGAATCAGAAAGTTGCTGATGATTATCTTGCTATGTTTTCATCTTTCGTGGCATCATATGAGAATTTTATTGGAGGGAAAATACATGATCCTGAGGTTATAGAAGAAGATTTCAGACAGATTGACCCTGTTGATCTGGAAGAAATGAATATCCAATGGAATATGGCCATGTTAATGCGTCAAGCTAAAGATTTCTTGAAAAGAACTGGCATAAAATATATTGGTTCAAATAGTCGATCTCGTATGGGTTTTGGTAAGAGCAAAGTTCGTTGTTACAACTGCCAAGAGTATGGTCACTTTGCTAAGGAATGTGTGAAGCCGAAGGTAGAATTTGATTCTCAAAAGAGGCAGTCTAACTTTCAGCATAATAGGAATCAGTCACATGGTTCATCTGGTAATCAAAATCATGGTCTTTCTAGTAATACAAATGATGCATCTGCATCATCAGCTTTGCTCGCTCAAAACGACGAAAACTATGACTGGGCATTCATCTGGAAGATTTGGTGGGTGCTGTGAGTCAGGCTTTTGTTGCAGAAATTCATTCTGAAAAACTAGAGGAGTCTAGTGATGATGAAAGTTCTAGTGATGATTCGTGTGATGGTGATAGTGTTCCAAGCGTTGATGATGAGGTAGAACAAGGGCAGAATATTGATTCTAATGCTGCATCAGGGGTTGCTGAGGAGGAAATTGTTCTTACAGAAAATGCTTCAGTTGGTGATGATTCAGAGAATATTCCCATTGCCAAAGTATTCATGGCAGACATGTCTGATCCGTCTAAGGTAAAAGACTCTGTTTGTCATATTTACTATTCTAACTGCATTTCTGTTAAAGATAAACTGCAAAAGGTCATGGATGATAACACAAACTTGATTTGTGACATGAAATCAATACATTCAGTTAATCAGAAACTGAAAGATAATGATAAGCTGTGCATTGATAGAATTGAGTCTTTGAAAAGAGACTTAAATTCTCTTGGGCTAAAATACAAAGAGCAGGGTTATCATCTAGATATGGCTTATGCTGAAATAGAAAAACGTAATGAAGTTGTTGCTCAAAAGAATAAAGAAATATCTGACAAAGAGTCTGAGGTGATCAAACTTCATCGAAAGATGGAACAATTTGAAAGTTCTTCAGTTGTCTTGGATTATTTTAACTCAAATGCTGATCCTACTAAGCGTGTTGCTGGTATTGGATTTATTCCTCCACCGTTTAATGCAAATTATGTGGTGGAACCTGAAATCATAAATGAAGAGGAGATAGATCCAAAAACTGTGTTAAAGGTGAATCCAGTGGCTGGGGAGGATATGGTGTATGAGTATGATTCTAAAGATGAGGTGTTTGATGAGAAGAAGGTTGAGGGCATTCCAAAAGAAGTGAAAATTGATGACCCAACAGTTGTTAAAACTGTTGCCCGGGATAGATGCATTCTGACTGAAACTGAAGAGGTGAAAGTTGGTACTTCTAAGCTTTCTCCGATTTTACAGTCGAGTGGATTTGTAGCGGCCGGTTATCAAAAAGTGTATTCTTCAAAGGTGCCAACACAGGCTTATGTTCAAAAGAAGCAGATAAATTGTTCTGGACATTCCTTTGAAGCTTATTCTTCTGATGGATCCTTAAATTCAAAGAAAACTCCTTATTTCAGAACTTACCAAGAAAGAAGAGTGTGTTTTCATTGCAATGAGGCTGGTCACATTCTGATCAATTTTCCTTTCAAGAACCAGGGTAAAATGAAGACCGTTCCTTCACAACCGAAAGCGGTGAAGATTCTGAAAAGAAAAGATGAGGAAAAGTTGTCTTCTAGTTTGGAGAAAAAGTTGCCTGGTCGATCTTTTGTTAAATCCTCTGGATTTAAACAACAAGATAAATTTAATGCTAAATATTTTGTATGCAAAGAGAAGCTTGAGATTCCTAATGTTGGAATTTCAACAGATTCTCATCAGGAAGTTAAACTGTCTAGACCTCAAAGGAGAAGAAGAAACAGAAAATTAAAGAAAATTTTAGAAACATCTGAATCTGACAATAATATATCAAATAATGTTTTCAAAAATCATAAAAATGGATCTTCTTTGAAAAAGTATGATTGTCAAACTTCTGTTCCAAAAGTGAATGATAAGATTGATTGTAAATTACAAGAAGTTGTTTATTTTGATCAATCTGGACGACCCAAGACCACGATGGCTTGGGTTCCTATTTCTAACTGATTCTCGTTGTTTATGTAGGGACAACCAAGGAGGACTATCAACAATACATGGTATGTGGATAGTGGTTGCTCTCGACATATGACAGGGAATGTTAGATCGCTTGAAGATGTCAAACAAATTGATGGTGGTTATGTCGCTTTTGCGGGTAATAAAGGCGGGTACATAACTGGACAGGGAACGTTAAAGAATGACAAAGTCAAATTTGAAAAGGTGAATTATGTTGAGCAGCTGGAACACAATCTTTTAAGCGTATCACAAGTCTGTGACAAGAAGTTTTCGTTCCATTTCAACGATACTGAATGCTATATTCTGAAACCGGGCTTCGTGATTCCTGATGAATGGATTCTCATGAAGGCTCCAAGGAGAAATGACACATATGTCCTTGACATGAGTGTCGCCACTACAACGGATTCAATTCCAACTTGTTTACCCTCCAAGGCGTCTGAATCTGATTCAATATTGTGGCACAGGAAGCTAGCTCACGTTAACTTTAGGAAGATGAACTACATTGTTAGGAATGATCTTGTTCTTGTTATTCCGAAGATGAAATTCTCAGTTCCTGATGATTGTATTCCTTGCAAGAAGGGGAAGCAAAGAAGGAAATCTCACAAATCTAAATCGACGAATTCTATCGTAACTCCTTTGGAGTTGCTGCATATGGATTTGTTCGGTCCTATCAGTATCAGGAGCATCGGTGGGAAATCGTATTGCTTGGTAGTAACTGATGATTACTCCAGATTTTCATGGGTTAAGTTTCTTTCTTCTAAAGCTGAAACCACTGAGTTGGTGCAATACTTAATCCTGGGTTTAGAGAATTTATTCAATCTGAAAGTCAGAAGAATCAGGAGTGACAATGGCAGCGAATTTAAGAATAGAAAAATGGGCTTATTCTGTCTACAAAAAGGAATTCATCATGAATTCAGTGCGCCATATGTTCCTCAACAAAACGGTGTCGCTGAACGAAAGAACAGGACGTTGGTCGAAACAGTTCGCACGATGCTTGCAGATTCTAAGCTTCTAGTCACCTTTTGGGCTGAAGCTGTGAATACTGCGTGTCATGTTTTGAACAGGGTCTTGACTGTCAAGCGACATAACAAGACTTGCTACGAATTGCTAAATAACCAAAAGCCGAAACTGGATTATTTACTACCTTTTGGTAATCGTTGCACCCTATTGAAAGTTCGAGATGTCCCAACAAAATTCAGTGTGAAGGCTATTGAAGGGATTTTTCTGGGGTATGTGGCTAATTCGACAACCAAGAGGGTTTATAACAAAGAGACGCGCCAAGTTGAAGAATGGTTTCATATTGACTGTTCAAATCGGTCTTTACCACAAATGGCGATTGGTCCGGATTGGGCATTTGATTATGAAAACTTATTCAAGTCTTTTCATTTACCTTATGATATTTCTGATGAAGAGGCTGCTGTTCTTTATGATTCTTGTCAGGATGCACAGCACAATGGATTTCTACCAAATGCAGTTCCAAATTTATCGATTCCATCTACTTCTGCTCCCGATCCTAATGTTGCTTCTTGTTCAGGTCCACAAGATTCAGGGAGTGAGGAGGATAATGCTATTTTTCAAGATTCTTCTGCTGATCCGTTGTTGGGAGATGATCCTTTATCTTCAACACCGGCTCAGGGGGAGATTCCTACAAATTTAGACTCGGAAATTCCAATTAATCAAGATTATTCTTATCAATCTGAATCTACTCAAATTGACGTATTGCCGGTTCCTGAGGTTGCATCCATCAAAGAACTCAAAGATCATCCGATGACGAATATAATTGGAAATTTACAGGATGGAGTGAAAACACGTTCTCTTGTTGACAATACTTGTTTGTATACTTGCATTAAAGATTCTGGTGTTCTTGATGATTGCTCACATTCATGCTTTATTTCGCAGGTTGAACCCAAGAATGTTGAGATGACTTTAAATGACAATAATTGGTTATAAGCTATACAGGAAGAACTTGCTCAATTTGACAAACTTAAGGTTTGGAATCTTGTTGATCTTCCGAAAGGTGCGTATCCGATAGGAACAAAATGGGTGTTTAAATGTAAGAAAGATGATCGAGGTGTCGTGGTACGCAACAAGGCAAGATTAGTTATCCAGGGCTTCAATCAATAGTAAGGAATTGATTACACCGAGGTTTATGCGCCGGTTTCGAGGCTCGAAGCTATAAGGCTGTTTCTAGCTTTTGCTTCCTTTAAAGGTTTTAAGGTGTTTCAATTAGACGTCAAAAGTGCATTTTTATATGGAAAGGTCAAAGAGGAAGTCTATGTGTGTCAGCCGCCGGGGTTTGAAGATCCATTGAATCCGAATATGGTTTTCAAGCTTGATAAGGCTCTCTATGGTCTTCATCAAGCTCCTCGTGCGTGGTATAAGACTTTATCCACACATCTTTTGGCGAATGAATTTGTTCGTGGAAAGATAGACTCGACCTTATTCATAAAGAAATCAGGGGGAGATTACCTACTGGTCCAGATTTATGTGGATGATATTATTTTTGGCTCGACAAATGAAGGGTTGTGCAAAGACTTTAAGGTTGTTATGAAGTCGAAATTTGAAATGTCTGCTATGGGAGAGTTATCGTTTTTCTTAGGTTTACAAGTAAATCAAAAGGAAGATGGTTTCTTTATTCATCAGTCCAAGTATGTGATCGATGTCGTTAGGTCGGTCAAAAACAATCCTTAAACACTTAACTAGTAAGGGTAAGAAGAGTATCGTATCCACGAGGAATCAGTGGTTAGTGGAATTGCTTAGTCTGATAATTAGAATAAAAACACACGGATCAAATAAAGATGCAACCTCCTCCAAACTTCAGATTCTAGGTTTATGCAAAATTCAGTTGTTCAATTGGACACCACATAGACACAGTGTTGGAAAATTAGTTGAAACAGTAATTGAAGATAGATTCTTTGTCAGAAAACCTATACAACTAGTTTCGTCACAAACCAGTATAATTCAATCACCCAATTTATGAATGCCAAGTTACCCCCTTTAGTCACCCAACCCTGCTACTAGGTTTTGTCATCAACCGAACAAGATCGTAAAGCAAGCAAACTCAAAGCATAATCATAAACTGTTTAAATCAACTAATACATCAATCTCTCAAGTTATTGTCAGAAACTAACAAGATCCAAACATGAATAAACTGAATCAAATACAAAAACCTATACGAACCGTTCGCCTGGAGGAAGCCACAAGTGAATCACCCGCTCATGGTGAGGGAGATCATCTTCAATCTTCAAGTGGGTGTGTGAATCCTCTCAAAATCGCCTCAAAGTGTGGTGTCAGAGCTGGTTCTCCATTTGGGGAAGAAAACCCCCAATAAAACCTAAAAATCGGCTGTTTTCCCGAAGTTCCGCGTCTGAAACGTACCCGGCGTAAGCTTACGTTGGGGTGGCGTAGGCTTACGCTGGGGGCCTGAAGGCTGCTGTGAAGAAAACACTCAGGCGTAGGCCTACGCTGATGGGGCGTAAGCTTACGCCGGTGGCGTAGGCTTACGCCAGTTGGCGTAGGCTTACGCTGGATCTGTATTTTGTCCCGTTTTCTCCGTGTCTCTTCCGACTCTTCCATCTTTCGTCTAATATCTTCCAAACTCATACTTTAAGCGTCCAAAACCTGCACATGCACAGCTACACAAAACCTTTGTATTCCACATATTAATTTGCATAAATATAACATATTGCACCTTTTAATACATGAAACTTTGGCCACTTATCAGTATGCCAAAGACATCTTGAGCCGGTTCAAGATGGAGGATTGTACCCCATATGATACTCCAATTCCGGTCATTCATAAGTTGAATTCTGACCCGGAAGTAAAAGATGTGGATTGTCGACTTTACAGAGCTATGATTGGATCCCTCATGTACTTAACGGCTTCAAGGCCGGATATAATGTTCGCTGTGTGTATCTGTTCCATATTTCAGGCAAATCCAAAAGAATCTCACTTAATTACTGTGAAAAGAATCTTTCGGTATTTAAAAGGAAAACAACGTTTAGGGCTATGGTATCCTCATGGTTCTAACTTTGATTTCAATGCTTATACTGATTCTGATTTTGGTGGTTGTTGTCTGGACAGGAAATCTACAACAGGTGGTTGCCAGTTCTTAGGAAATCGACATGTATCCTGGCAATGCAAAAAGCAAACCACAGTCTCGATTTCAACATGCGAAGCAGAATACATCGCTGCTGCAAGTTGTTGTTCACAGATCCTGTGGATACAACAACAATTGAGAGATTATGGTTTGAATTTCACAGGAACCCCTATGCTTATTGATAATAATGCTACTATGTCCATAACGAATAATCCTGTTAAACATAGTAAAACTAAGCACATCGAAATTCGATATCATTTTATTCGTGATTGTGAAGAGAAATGGTTGATTGAGCTGGTCAAGGTACACACTGAAGATAATTTTGCTGATTTGTTTACCAAGGCATTTGATCGTACCAGGTTTGAATTTCTAATTAAAATGATTGGTATGATCAATCCCGAATAAAAGTTTTTCAAAATCAGAATTTCATGGAAAAATTTTTTAAGTCCTTTTATTGCTTTATTACATTTCTGCATTTACATTTTCAGTCAAAAAGTGTAATTTATAAAAGGTCAAAACAAATTGAAAAATATAAAATTTGACATCATTTGAGGTTAGAGAAGAAATGATAGTACATCAGTGATTAGTTCATTTCACACGACCTTAGTAGACCTTGATATATGATTGATTAAAATAAGTTGATTTGATCTAAATTTCAAAGTCTGCATAAATAAGAAATGATAGTGTTGTGAATGCTCTATTCTTGATAATTTTTTTTAAAATTTGTGTATAAAATTTGAAACTTGAATTGTCAATAGGCTAAAAGCGTTTTAAAACTAATAGTAGTGTGAAAATTAAATATAATATGATTACATCTGTGATTTAAATCCATTATATGCATGTGTGTGTGTGTAAAAGATCATTATCAGATAAAGAATATATGGTTATAAAGAATTTCATGAGACCAATATCGAATTATATCGTTAGCACAAATCTATTTCAGTTCACTTCACTGCCCATGCCCCGAAAAACATGCAAGGTGTTGTTGAACTAAGATATGCTTTCAAAATCTGTTGAAACATATATTCGCACTTGGATCAGTTAGATACATCATCTAGTCTGATTCCATTGAATTTCATCCAGATAATAGTTGGATCCTCATACCTGAATCTGTTGATTCTCACTATTCAACCAATCCATTAGAATCTTCTGATTCTGAATCATCATGATTCTTATATCCGTTGGGATATGCTTTTATACTTGTGCTAAAAGAGATAATTTCATCTTGGAAATTGATCTATTCTTAACATTAACTGTATATGTTTTGAAGATAGTGCAATTTATATTTCAGTTTGGCATATATGTGGGGTACACGATGTTTTTCATCTAAATGGTACTAAATCACATGAATTTGGAGAATAAACGCTTATAGTTTCAAATAATATAATATTGACAAATTTAAGAATTCATGCTTTATATTTCAAATTCGGTATAAATAAAAGAGCATTTTATAACCTGGTCTTATTTACTTTGAAATTTATCGCGTATCATTTCAAATATTATTCAAATTGAATGAGTTTCAAAATGAAAAAGATGCGAAGTACATGAAACTGAGTTGGATGGTTTCATACTATAGGTTACCCTTTGTTATTGCTAAAATGTGTGATGAATTGATCAGATACTGATATGATCTTCTTACTCATGATGTTAATTCAAAAATATGTGTTTCTGTTTGTACAGATAAAATCCAAAAATATGTGTTTCTGTTTGTACAGATAAAATCCAAAAATATGTGTTTCTGTTTGTACAGATAAAATCCAAAAATATGTGTTTCTGTTTGTACAGATAAAATTCAAAAATATGTGTTTCCGTTTGTATAGATAAAACTCAAAAAGATTTTTAGTTTTATTTTCCATGAAAATTCTAAACTTTTATTAAAATTGTTTAGGATTGGATCGGATACGTGTTGCTGAAGGAAGTTCAAGATTTGACAGGTTGAAGTTGATAAAATTTTTGTTCAAGGCAAAAAGGTTGAAAAGCTGTTAAGTTCGCCTGTGTACAGTGAAGCGAACTTAATAAGTTCGCTTAAAAACAATGAAGCGAACTTAATCTGATTATCTGGGATGAAGCGAACTTATCATGTTCGCCGAAGGCTTGTTAAGCAAACTTAACAAGATCGCCTAATTAAGCGAACTTAATGGGTTTAAAGATCTAGAACAAGCGAACTTATCAGTTCATCGTCTTCTTCATTTCAGGCGAACTTGACTGAATATTTTCAAAATTTTAATCTGGTGTTGTTGGTGTTGTTTACCGGTTTTATCCTATTCCAAATTGAATTGCGAACTCAACCAAGGTAATTTCATCGAATTTCATCCGTTAAATTGTGTGTATTCGGTTGATTTGTATCTCGGTTTAATAGCGATTTAAAAACACTGAGTTTGACCTAATTTTTGTGTTGAAATTTCAAATTGACCATTCATTAGTGTTTGCTAAGTATATTCGACGGTTTGACAATGCTTATTTCACAATTTTAACTCGATTTGCTCAATTGATTGATTTTCTGATGTCTGTATTTGAAGCGTCACAAGTTTCAGGCGAACTTGTTCCAAGCAAACTTATTCGAAGCGAACTTGTCAGGCGAACTTAATAAGTTCGCCTCTTGCACTACTAAGCGAACTTATTAAGTTCGCCTAGGGGTCAGTGATGATTTGGACTTGTAATTTTTTTTGTTCAAAATTTTTTTTGTTTTAAATTTTTTTTTTTTTTGTTTGCGTTTGTTATTTTTGCTAATATGTTTGTTGTCCAACTTTTTCAGATGGCTCGACGTGTCGAATATAAACATAATCAAGTGGCATTGTTAGATCCTAACATGTCCGAGGCTGTGAATTTTCAAGGCATTATAGGATTTTTGAACAAATCACGTCTTCATGTTGCTTTATCTGCTAATCCTTACATAAGTCTCGTGTACATACAACAATTTTGGGACACTGTGCATCAAGATACGGACATAGAACCTCATGTTCTTCGTGCCACTGTCAATAATACTGAAATTGCCATATCTGAAGAGAAAATTCGTGCTGCTCTTGATTTAGGTGGTAATGCTGAAAACCCATTGTCATATCCGGGCACTCTTATTATGGGTTGTTTTCAAAGAATGGGTTATCGTGGGAGACAGAACGATACACAAGCACGTAAAGGTGGTTTAGTCAGTGAATGGAGATATTTCATGCATGTGATTATTCAATGCATCTCTCCTCGTAAAGCTGGTACCGATGGATTGAAGATGGCTCTTCAAACTTCTATGGTGGCTTTAACATTGAATAAGCGATTCAATTTTCCACTTTACTTCTATCGGGAAATGGTCATGCAGATTAATCCAGCTGAAGGTCAAGGATTCTTGATGTATCCTCCCTTTATTCAAATGATTCTTAATCATCTTATTCCGGATCTTCCACAACATCCTATAAGATTAACTTTGACTCCGATGTCAAAGCGTATCTTTACCGACTGCACGAAGGTGAAACAGCAGAATGCTGCATTGATTCCAGTCAATACTCCTTTATTTGGTCACTTAATCAATCCTGATTATGTTGCACCACCTAATGACAACTGGTTTCATCCTGATGAAATTGCTCAAGCTCAAGGCTTCAATGTTCAACAACAACAACAGCAACAACCACAACAACCAGCACAACAACAAGTTCCACAACAACAGATACCAGTTCAACAAGTACAAGTTCCCGTACAACCTCAAATTCCTATTCCTGAACAAGTTCCTATTCCACAAGCTGAGGTTGAAATACCTATTCATGAACCTGTTCAAGAGGAGGTCGTTCATGCACATGAACATGATTTAGGAATGAACATGGATGATTTCGTTGATGACGTTGTGAACTCGCCCATTCTAGAAGCTGAAGGGAATGTGGTGACAGATGATGAATCTAGTTCCAGCTCAAGTGAGACGATCTTACCTGTTAATGAAAGTACCGATTCTGAGGAATCTAGGAATTTTTCCTCAGGTCATTATGAACGGTTAGCTGCTATTCCACTGGCTAATGCTGGAAAACGCATTAAATCTCAAGCCAGACGACCAAGAAGAAAGTCTGTTCGGGATCCTCCTTCCGGTTCAGTACTTGGAAAAAGATCCTTGGTTGATGAAAGTACTGAGTCTGATAGTGACTTTAATCCAGATCCTAAGACTCAAAAGTTAATGTCTGCTTCCATAGCTGCTGCACAATCTTCTTAGGGAGTTGAGGATGCTAATTTTGTTGCTTCATTGATAATTACTCCTCCAAGATCAAAAGATACATCTCCGGTGATTACTCCTGTTCCTCCAGTCATTCCTATTACTTCAAGTCCTTCTATTCCACAATCGTCAGCTGGTCCGTCAAAGCCTTCTGAGTCTGAAAGGATTACTTTCCTTGAATCTCAAGTGCTTTCTCTACAAACCCAGGTAAACACTCTTGTGTCTACTGATTCCCAACAGCAGCTGGTGATTCAGACTGAAGCTCAACAGATTGCTGACATGCAAGCATTAGTATCCAAACTCGTTCAGCGTCTTGACGCTCAGGGGGAGTTGAGGATACCTGATACTTGTCAGACAGAGTCTATTCAAAGACGTGATGATGAAGACAATGATCCTGCTGGAAATATTGAGGGTGATCGTCAATACACTGACGCTAATCCTATATCTAGGGTTCAGGGGGAGTCGACATCACAATCACTTGAAGGAAACAAAGACAAAGATACTTCTAGTACTAATGAAGAAGAAATTCTGTTATTGGAGTTCTTTCAAGATTCAGAAGAAGAGGAAGCTGAAAAGATTGCATGTCTTGATGACATTGATGATTTATTCAATGACATGGAAGATGATATCTCGGATAATGAGATAGAAGAAGGAGAAATAGTAGAGATTGAGATAGAGAAAGATAAAGATAGTGTTACTTATGAAGGCTGTGATGGTCTTAAAGTGCCGTATAACTTCATCCAAGATGATGTTATTCCTGAATTCACTTATGAAGGAGTAACAGATTCTATGGACTCTGTTGAAGACATCACACTACCTGAAGACACTGCTGATTCAAAGATAGATACTGATGATGAGACTATTCAATCCAATAAAGATGCTGAAACTGAAACTACTCACACTGAGTCTCCGAAGGTTAATGTAGAACCTGTGATGTACAGAGATACAGGGATGACAAGAGAACAGTGGAGAGAAGTTGTAAACAGTTGGATGAAGGTGATACCCAAGTCTCCAGCACAACCTGCTCAGAAAGAGAAATATGTGAATAAAGAGCAGTGTGTAGGAAGGATCATAAGCTGGTTTTATGATGATGAATCAAAATTATTTGTAATTAAACGATCTGATGGTGTTCAATACTTAAAGCCGAGGATCAAATATTTCAATACCTTGCTAAGGTGTGAAATAAATGGTTTAGCTTCAAAGCCACTCATTAATAGATCGAAGAATGGTTTGGCTGATGTAATAGCAAATTTGATCAAAAAAGAAGGTAGTTCAGGAAAGTATGATCGGCTGAAACCACAAAAGGGAAAGAGAGTGAAGAACACAGATCCAAAGACTGGGAAAGTGACCTGGAGATACAAGTATAAACCAGTGCGTGCTATTCACAAGATACCATTAAAGAAGATTCCTCAAGACTTTCTTGGGAATATGAAATGGTGGTATGTTGATGTTAATACTGGTGAAGCAAGGATTGAAGATAAAGATAATAAGGTCATTGTGTGTTTCTATGACGCAATGAATCTTATTAATTTTTCAAAGAAAGATCAGAGGACGTTGCGAAAGAATGAGATCATGTTCACTGATGTTTGGAGAGAACAAGGTCTACAGTACAAAAGAGTTTTGGAGATATGCAGAAGATATGGAGTGCATGCTGGTAGCAGACTACCGGATAACTGGAAGAGTTCAAGATAAAGACTGAAGCCTGAAGATCATGCTATTGTCAAAGGGGAGTCTGTTAGGACATAGTCTGTAATGACAAAAGCTTGTAATAGTTAGATTTTATGTCTTTATGTTTTTGTTATGTAAATGTCAAAAGTCTCTAAGTGTTTTACAAGTATAGCCTAGAGGCGAACTTGTTAAGTTCTCCTGGTCTATCAGAGGCGAACTTAATAAGTTCGCTTAGGTCTAACTGAGGCGAACTTGTTAAGTTCGCTTAAGCTGTTAGAGGCGAACTTAATAAGTTCGCTTATATCAAATCAATTGGTTATATATATGTGTGTTTACAGAGTCAGTCATAACGAAAACGAACCAGAGAGATCAGATCAGAGAAGTCCGATTGAGTCTGTAAACATCATTGTGATTTGAAATACGAATTGAGAAGGTTATTTACTTGCGTGTTTGAATTGTCTTTTATGCATATAAACGTTGACTCGTTGGATTCCGCACTCCGAGTAAACGTTACGTCTTATCACGAGATCGATCTGTAGACGCGCCATGGGGACCTACAACACTTCCATCAACCACCCCATATTAAATAATTATTTTTATTTTTATTATTTTAAAATCTTTAATTTCTCTCTTCTCCCACACTATATATACCCCCCCATCCTCACTTTATTTCCACACCATTTCTCATTCACAACTCAAGAGTAAAGCTCTCTTTCCCTCTCACTCTAGCCATTTTCGGCCACACCACCACCCACCTACACCCTCCGTTTCGATTTCAAGACTCAAGTGTTCAAGTCTCGTTTGGTGCTTTCTCGAGTGCTAGGATCAAGCCTTCATCTTTTTCGGTTTCTTTAAGTAAGAAAACTTAAACTATTAACTCCTTATATATTTATTTTGAGTCTATTATTCTTGAATCACAACACTCAACAAAACTTACATTCTTTTATAAAAAGAAATCTAAATATGTAACATGCATCATGTAAAAAAAATTAGTTTATATATTTTCTTTTATGATTTATTGCTTCTATATATCTTAGATGATACATGCATGTTGATGGATCATCATTTTGATCACATGCATGTTGATGGATCGTATTTCGAATAGTAGTAACTTTGTTGTTTTCAAAAATGGGTTTTATACTAGACATGGATCTTTTGTCATTTGAATATTTCTACGAAAAATATAAGTATACTTGTTTTTTAGATCATCATTTTTACTACATACAAGTCATTAGAATCATTTTCTATTTAAGTAAACTTTGTTAAAGCAAAAACCGGGTTTTTATCCTTATAATTGTGTTGATGATGAAACTATTTTTGTTAATATTCATACACCTATTTTTAAACTCTTGGATGATTTAAAAATACCTTATTTGTTTGCATGCATATATATATTTAAACTTGACTAAATAGCATTTGGATATTTGTATAATATTTCAATCATAAAAAAATATATATCGTAATATTTCAAAAGTATATGTTATGACATGCATGATTTCCATCATACGATCTATTATTAATATTTATTTTTGGAAAATAAATATATTATTATCTATTATAAAAAGTCACCAACGTGTCATCAATCAAACATGGTCAAACCCAAAAAGATAAACACATTTTTCAAAGAGTCGAGTTGGGTGGATTGATCACATAATAAATACAACATTTCATAGAACTTACGTCCTTGCATATTTTTACGACACGTGTAATTCGGACATTTTCGCGTATCTAGTACTTACACTACTCATACCAGGTGAGTTTACATAGCCCCTTTTAGATTTTTATACTTTTGGGGTGGGACATGATTTCATTTGAAAGTATTTGCAATTTATACAATTCAAACATTTTGAACATGCATGCAATTTGTGCCTTATGCTTGAATACTATGAGTGTAAACTACAATTACATACATGTGTGCATAGTGCAAGTGCAATCATTAACTTTGTACAAGCCGACGGTAACAATGATAGATCTATTGTGTCTGACAAACCCACCAAGGTAGGGTGATTGTTGCCGTTATTACAATTAGGATAACATTGTGTGCAGTCACAAGTTTTGATTGTATGCCTCGGTTTAACTATAGTGGTTCTCTATAATTGCCTTATTAAACTATGGTTCATATGAATTGTATACAGACTCTTGATATTACTTGTGGTGTCAAAACCTATGTATGCTCACCAACTATTTTTAGTTGACCTCGTTTTCATCATGTTTCAGGTACTAATATTTGAGATCATTTACAAGTGGCTACACATAGGATTGAGGACTTAGTTAATTAAACAAATGAACTTTGTGGGAATACTTTATTTCTTGTATGTTTGACTTGGTTTGATTGAACTTATGTAATGAAATCTTGATTTAATAAACAATATGAAATTTAGTTCATCATGTGCTTATGAATAGTCTCCATGTCCGCCCCGACGTATTCCGCCATCGGTTGGGGTGTGGCAGATTGGTATCAGAGCCATGGTTATAGGGAATTAGGTTATTAGAAACCAATGACCTAGACTATAACCTTAGGATGCCCATTTTGTACTATGTTACATGCTACTTGTTATCTTCTACACTATGTGCTAATTACTTGATGCGTTACTTGTTAGACTATATGACTTACTAATTCCAACCCTAAATGATAACTAAATAATTATATAATAATACTCATATTCTAAGTCTCTTATCCTTCTTTCCCCTACTATGCTTTCATCATCTTCATATGTGGAACATCATACTCATAGACTCAAGCCTATTAAAAATTCTGAAAACCTCGTCAAGGTTTTAAGTTATATTAATTAGTAGAGAACATGTGCAATCTGCAAGGGTGACACATGTACTCTAGGTTTTCTGTCTAGGAAAGCATTTCATATAAATCCAAATCAACCGAAGGATCCGTATGCTTTCTTGGGAATTCCCGGGGTGAGTGTTTACTTATAGGCTAAGGCAGGTTTCTCGAATGTTATATGAATTTAAATAACTTTGATGTGTCAAAGTATTCAATTGGTTATGTTACCAAGTGAGTGCAATCCAAATATGATTCATTTTACATGTTACATAACGTGACATATGTTTGTTTCATCCTTATCAATATCCAAAGTCTCATGATTCTTATCCTTGTATTGTCTTCTTCTATAGCATGCCTCCCCGTCGTGACAACAACACCATCAATAACAACAACAATGATCTTGCTACCCTCATCACACAACTTGTAACCCAACTTACTCAAGCAAACAATGGTGGTGGTGGTGGTGCTAATCTGCCCCAATGCACCTTCAAGCACTTCAATTCCTGCAATCCCATCAAGTTTTATGGCACCGAGGGAGCTACCGGACTTCTCCAATGGTTTGAAAGCATTGATAATACCTTTCTCAATAGGGATTGCCCCAACAATCTTCGGGTCCGTTATGCTACGAGCATCTTCCAAAAGCGAGCACTCACTTGGTGGAACGGTGAAAAACAGACTCGGGGTGTTGATGTGGCAATGGCCTTGCCATGGGATGAGGTGAAAAGGCTGATGACAGAGGAATTTTGCCCTCGAAATGAGATGAAGAAGTTGGAAGCTGAGATTTGGGATCTTGCCCAAGATAGTGGTGAAAACCTAGTTCACACAACTCGTTTCCATGAGTTGAGTCTTCTCGTGCCACACATGGTTACACCACTATCCTGTTGCATTGAGAAGTATGTAGGTGGTCTACCTATGAAGATTCAAGACATCGTGTTGGGAAGAAAACCACAACTCTTGAGGACGCCATACGCTTAACTGCCACGTTGACCGACAATCACGAGAAGGCAGGCACGTTAACAAGGAAGGGTGCAAAGAAAATCGATGACAAGACAACTCCGACAGAAACGACTAAAGAGGACAAGCTTGAACCTTCTCACAACAATAAGAAGCGTAAGGCTAGTAACTTTGCGGTCGTTACGCGTACAACAATCAACCAAGTTGCTCCGATGGCCCGGTCATATGTGGGCAACAATCCTCAATGCAACACATGCAAATACCATCATTTCCCAAATGTACCATGTCGTCTATGCGCGAGTTGTGGAAGATATGGTCATTTGGCAAATACCTGTCGATCTAGGCCTCTCGTTATCCAATTCAACCAAGGAAACAGAGCCAAACAGCAAGCTGTTAACCAAGCTCCCCTGGCTATCACTAATGGGCATGCTTGCTATGAGTGTGGTGACCCAAACCACCTTCAGAACCAATGCCCAAGATTGGCTAATGCAAACCAAGGTGGTGCTCGTGGGCATGCTTTCAACATAAACACCAACGAAACTCAAGTCAATACCGAGATGGTGAATGAGACCGTTTGAAGCAAGTGCAAGATGGAGTCGAATGGGATTTAATCTAGAATAGATTATGCATTGTAATCAGTTATGTTATCTTATCTTTGTTTGAACTATTTACACCTACTAGGGTTTGTCACCATCACTAAAAAAAAGAGTTTGAGCTTGCTAGCCAACTTCGAGAAAATGAATCATTTTGCATGAGTGCTAACCATTTCTATGAGCACCAACGAATTTAAAAATTTAAAAATCGCCTACCCACATTGTACATGAACGTTGAACAACACAATTGTCCACGAAGCTCGACCACCTACGAAATTCGATAGTTTACATTACTCATGAGATTCGATTACTTACATTGGATTGTTCGCATTAACCATAAGACTCGATTGTTTACATTATACACGAAACTTGATTATTTGAAAAATTGATTGTTTACATTATACATGAAACTCGATTGTTTGCAATTGATTGTCTACATTATACACGAGGCATGATTATTCATTTTATCCATGAAAGTGGAGTGCTATAAGAACTACTTGAGGTTTGACGTATTCTTGTTCAAACACGAGGGAACTATAAACTTTATGGATAATCTTGAGGATTATGCCATCTATCTAGGACAACCATGGGGTTGTGCCACATTGTTATTCTTTTATTCCTTTATTGATTTTATTGTCTATGAACATAGTTATGTGTTAGCAACACATATATGAAAACAATAGTTAAGAATTAAGTGATCTTGAGTTCCCTCTTGACCCACACACAATGGGATGATCTATACGGACCTTGCGACGATTTAAGTAATTACGGGTGCACACGTAATTATAAAAAGTCAGCGCATGGAAAAACATAGTAAATTCTGTCGTGCGTTATGACATAAAACCTATCGTGATATATAGTAACGAAACTGAGATGATATGATAAGGGCATGGTGGATACGCCGCTGGTACTTCCTATATATTAGTGTTCCTGTCACATTGTCAGAAGTAGCGTTGTTCTTGTCACGTGAAGTTTTATGTTTTTATGACCTTGACCAATGTTTGTGAAATCTCTTGTCCAATGATACTCCTTGAACATGTTAGACTACGTCCTAAACAAGTTTTGATCAACAAAATTCTAATCGTTCCCATTTCAATTGATGCATTCCATCTTTGGAGTCAAAAATATTCTTTAACAATTTTCTCCTTAAACTAAATCCACTATCATCATCATTCATGCTTGTACTCCTTAAACTAAATCCACTATTTATTTTTGGGAAATAAATATATTTTTATCTATTCTAACAAGTCACCAATGTGTCGTCAAGTCAAACATGGTCAAACCCAAAAAGATAAACACATTTTTCAAAGAGTCGAGTTGGGTGGATTGATCACATAATCAAGTACAACATTTCATAGAACTTACGTCCTTGCATATTTTAGGACATGTGTAATTCGGACATTTTCGCGTATCTAGTACTTACACTACACATACCAGGTGAGTTTACAACTCCCCTTTTACATTTTTATACTCTTGGGGTGGAACATCATTTCATTTGAAACTATTTGCAATTTATACAATTCAAACATTTTGAACATGCGTGCAATTTGTGCCTTATGCATGATTACTATGAGTGCAAACTAAAATTACATACATGTGTGCATAGTGCAATCATTAACTCTGTAAAAGCCGACGGTACCAATGATAGATCTATTGTGTCTGACAAACCCACCCAGGTAGGGTGATTGTTGCCAGTATTACATTTAGGATAACATTGTGTGCAGTCACAAGGTTTTATTATACGCCCCGGTTTAACTATAGTGGTTCTCAATAATTGCCTTATTAAACCATGGTTCCTATGAATTGTATACAAATTCTTGATATTACTTTTGGAGGCCAAACCTATGTATGCTCACCAACTATTTTTAGTTGACCTCGTTTTCATCATGTTTCAGGTACTAATATTTGAGATCATTTACAAGACGCTACACATAGGATTGAGGAAATAGTTAATTAAACAAATGAACTTTGTGGGAATACTTTATTTCTTGTATGTTTGACTTGGTTTGATTGAACTTATGTAATAAAATCTTGATTTAATAAACAATATGAAATTTAGTTGCTCATGTGCTTATGAACAGTCTCCTTGTCCACCCTGACGTATTCCGCCGTCGGTTGGGGAGTGACATTGTTGTAGCATCAATATTACCAACACTTGACCCCCATTCAATGGTACAGGGGCCGACGCCAAGTTACGGACCAAACAAAGATCAAGAATCCAAATTTTGCTAGTTTAAGATGACGAATTTTGTGTTAAACGACTTAGAATGATGATTAGAAACATAGTGGATTGATCAACTTCACATGCAAACATCCATTTGATCCAAAAATCGGTCATCAAAACCCTAGTCGAAAGAACACTAAAAATCAATCAATTTTGCATGATTGAACAGTTGAAATGTGTTGAGATTCTCACCAGATGGTCTAGAGATGATATTATAAGTGATTCTGTTATTGAAAATGGTTTTGCAACACAATGGATTTTTAGAGAAAATGATCAGGTCGTGGTCTGTAGAAGGGGTGTGTTTGAATGAGGAGTAAACGCATTGTGTCGTTATATATACCCCGCCATACAGATCGTACGCACTTATCTAAGTGCGTATGATTAACATCATGCGTACTTAGCAAGTGCGCATGAGTTAAGTCATGCGTACTTGATAAGTACGCATGGTTTAAGTTATGCGTACTTGTTTAAGTGCTCATGACTTATAACCTGCTCGACTTATAACTCAAAAATTTTGTTTATGAAGTATTTGGAGGCAAACATGACAGATATGTTCAACTTTTTGGTGCAACAAAGACGTTTCCGGAAGTTATGAAAATATTTTTGGTTTTTCTATGAAATTTAGAAAGAGTTGTGCATGAAATATTTTTGTCTTTATGTAAAGTTTAAGCTAAAGATGACGCAAATCTTTTTGTCGTTTTGTAAAGTGAATGAACAAGATACTAAATAATAGAATACTTACAGTGGACGTCTTTTTGATCAAGTCATGAGCAGAGGATCATATCGGGTAAAACATGTAGCAAAAGTGATACATGATAAATTTCAAAAAAACTGGGATCATATCTTACATAATTACTTAGAATCAATTTGAAATTCATGAATAATATTGACATAATTACTTAGAACTTTAAATGGTACCCCGCCATACAGATCGTACGCACCCCGACATAATTACTTAGAATCAATTTGAAATTCACATATGTTAATTCAAATTGTCAATATTATAAGATTTTAAACTATAAGCATTCTTTGGTCATGTTCATGTGAGTTAAGGTACCATTTAAAGTTCTACAATGTGTACCCCACAGTTATGTTAACAGAAAGTAAATGCATTATCTCAAGACATCTAAGATTTTCACAAGGATTATCTGAATCTCCAGGTTGAAGTTACATCATTTAGCACAGAAAAATCAAGCAGAATCCATAAGGATTATCAAGAATCATAAGATTCAGAATTGAGTGATTCATTTGTCTTGGTTCGTGAGATTTTTCTTTAGTGAATATTTTGTAATGATTCAGGCTAATAGATATGGAATCCGAAGATTCAGGTAATGGGATCCAACTATTATCTAGATATCTTCAATGGAACAGATGTGATCCAATGGGGTAGTATATGCTTGACGGTTGTTGTCAAGACATATCTTGGCACGACTTCATATTGCATACTTGTGAGTATGGGCAGTGAACTGAACCGAAAAATTGTGCTAAAGACATATCTCGAAACTGGTCTCAAAAGATAATACTAGCCAAAATCTTACATTCTATTTCTGATAATGATCTTTTAATTTCTCTTTTACAATCACACGCATCATAACATGGGTTCAAATCACAGTTGCAGTAGAGATATTTAGATTTTCACACTACTAATGATTTAATAAATGCTTCTAGCTTACTGATAATTTAAATTAAATGATATTTTATAAACGGTATTAAGTAGTCATGATGCAATCATGTAACATCCAAAAAATAATAAAACAAATGAATATAGCGAGACCGGTGATTTAGTCGGAATATTTAAACAAAAGGGAGTGGGCTTGGGCTCGGCTTTAATGGGCCGAGGGAAGCCCAGGTATATATATAAGGCAAGGTAGCCCTCTTCCCTGCTCATTCCACACTCACGCAGCTTCTAGAGAGAGAAAGGAAAGCTCGGGTCTAGAGAGAGAAAGTCGACGGATCGTCACGAGATTGGAGGAGCACGTTACAGCTGAGCCCGTGAGCAAAACCTCCGAATCAGAATTACAATCCAGGTAACGATTCGACCACATTATGAGTTTTTGTTCGTTTTGGGAAGTTTCGGGTTTTGGCTAAAAAGATAACGATTTTGCGGATGAAACTTGAAAGTGAACTTAGGTATAGCATCTAGAATGAAAAACGAACGTTGTGATCAAAGAAAAATTTAGATATTGACTCGATCAGACTTGCATGCAAAAACTTCAGATTTTTGGGGAAGACGTTGTGCAGACCCATCGAAACTACTTTGTTTCGATATGTGCAGACCCATCGAAACTACTTAGTTTCGATATGTGCTGTAGTTTCGATATATGCATACCGATCGAAACTACCATAGTTTCGATATAAGCCTACGATCCGAAGCTAAGATTACACCTAAGTTACTTATCGAAACTACCAAGTTTCGACAGAAGCAACCTATCGAAACTACCAAGTTTCGACAGAAGCCACCAATCGAAACTACCAAGTTTCGATAAAGCAAATCCATCGAAAGTACTACGTTCAAGCATAGTAATGTCTAATGTCATCTAGGAGCACTACCATACGAGTATGACTTTATTATACAGATCGTGAGTGACATTAGTGACGCTCAGTAGCCAGCTTAGTGTATTTCAGAAACTACTCATCAGGTGAGTTCTATGTGCCCCTTTCTATGTTATGTGCAAATCATTTTAAATGTTTTGGGGCTGAAGTGTATACACTAAATGATTAAATGTTATAAATGTCAATGTGATCATACGTATATATATAAATACTTATATATGAGAATGAATTATGAATAAAGAAAGAAGCGTATGATTTTAAAGAATGAATGAAAGAAGGACATAACGTAAAAGAATGAAATCTTGCTTTATATTACATATATATTGCATGCTATGAATGAATGTAAATGTTATAAACCCTTCTATGACAACGGCTACTTCGGTAGACGGACGACAACGTGACTATTTTGCAACCGGGACAAAAACGTTCCTTCGCAAGCTAGGACGTATGAAAAGGTATTAATGGACGGTCGAAGCACATGCCTTAACTAATGTAGAACGGTTGCATACATAATGGTCGCGTGGGAAACGGATGCCCTAGGGCAGACGGACAAAATGACGGACTATGACGGTAGGACGGTAAAGAGCGGACGGACAAAGGTTGCCGGACGGATTAACGAACGCCAGACGGTTTTCTAGAGCCGGACGGTAATGAAACGGGCTACGACGGTAGTTCTGACAGCGATGTCTTCGTGACATTCGCGACAAGTATGACGGGTTGATCTCCCTTAAGATTATGGCCAATAAGTGTTCTCTCAAAAAGAAAGTATGTATGTACATATGTATATACCCTCAATGAATGTTATGTGAGAACAGTAAAGTAAAGAATATTTAAAAGTATGAATATATATATATACATTATATTCATGATAAGGTAAATATTATGTATGATTGTCTTTAAACTAGAACTCACCAGCGTTAGCTGACTTTTAGTATACATTTCAGGTACAGAAAGGAAGGGTCGTGAGAAGGCGTGAAGGTTACCCAGCACGAGACTGACATCCCACTTTTAATTATGTTAAGACAATGTTATGTTTCAATTTTTAAGACTTCCGCTGTTATGACATGTAATTTGAATGATGTTTGCTTCCTTTACTTCTGAATGTTTTAAATTTAAGTTCAGTAATTACGACTATGTTTATGAGTAAATCCAACAAGTGAGGTTGCCCGGGAAAGGGGCCTTACAAGTTGGTATCAGAGCAATAGTTTGAGAGATTCAGACATCCCTAAATGTCTGGACTCAAACTGATTATGGGACCAACGCACGGATGTCAGTATGGGTAACCAACGCCAACGCCAGCACGGTAAGTAAGTTATAAAGTTAATGCTCTTGCATAAGAATAGACACCATAACTTAGAACAAATAGATGTTAATGCCATGACTGATTTGAAGAGTTTTGAACCCGAAAAGCAATGTAAATTAGTAATCACAAACCGGTCACTGTAATTAAGAATTTGCCTTGCTCGTACTGTTCCAAACTATGATCTGAAGAAATGACATTGATGTATTCCCTTTATAACTATCAGGAAATTAAGAATTTATGGCTGGTGGAGGAAGAACAGGACGCCGAGGCGGTCGCACTGGCCGAGTGGGTAGACCTCCATTGAATCGAAGAAGTGAAGAGGAAGAGAGCGTGCACGCAGAACACACTGAAAGTGCGCACGAAACTAATGTGACCCCAACTGGGGACGGTAATCAAGGGCCTATACAGTTGGAACCCGAGGTTAGGGATGCTATTGCCCGCGAGGTTGTACTTACTCTAAAGAACATATTGCCTTACCTATTATCTGAGGCAATAAAGAAAAGCAAAGAAGAGGATGAAGGGAAAAATGAAGACAAAATTTATAACTGTGACAGGGATGAAGTAAAAGTGGCATCAAGCAATCGTGGGTGTACTTACAAAGGTTTCAAGGACGGAGACCCACCCAAGTTTGATGGTAGCAAGGATTCGGTGGCTACTTTCGAATGGATTGAGAGGATGAACGCCGTAATCAACATCAGCGAGTGCCGACCGGATCAGGCGGTTAAATATGTTGCTCATTCTTTCACCAATGAAGCACTAGGTTGGTGGAGAAACATTCAAAGAACAAAGTCGCCAAATGCTATTGCCAGAATGACATGGGAAGACCTGAAGGAGCTCATAATCCAAAAGTTCTGCCCACAAAATGAGATTGATCGTGTAGAGAACGAGTTCCTAAACTTCAAGGCTGGCAACAAGACTCATCGCCAGCATACTTCAAGATTCAACGAGCTGGCCCAACTGGTACCACACTTGGTGGAAACTGAAGAACGTATGATCAAATACTATGTCAAGGGTCTGCCACAAAGGGTCCGTGTTCATGTAAAAGCTAATCTACCATTGACCTTCGAGTCGGTAGTTAACCTGTCTGGAATCGTCTACGACGATTATGCCAATGAGGACCCGGCACCTGAGACACAAAAGAGAAAGTGGGAGAACCCGTTTAGAGGCACCGGAAAAGGGAAAGAAACAGCTGAAATTAAGAAACCAAGGTTGGACGGATATGAAACATGCAAGAGATGTGGAAAGCAACATCTGGGCGAGTGTCGAATAGGCACCACCATGTGTTATAAGTGCGGGAGGCCGGGGCACTACTCCCGAGATTGTTTGAAGGATGTCAAATGTCAAGTATGTGGATTGTTTGGACATCTGACAAAGAACTGCAGGAAGGCCGGCCAATCTGGTTCGGGAAAGGAGAGGGAACAGGAACAACAAAAGGCAAGGACTCGGGCCTATGCCTTAACTGAGGAAGAAGCAAGGAGAAATCCTGATGTCGTGTCAGGTACGTTTCTAGTTAATGATGAACGTGCTGCTATCTTATTTGATTCTGCTGCTAGTAAAAGCTTCATATCAAATGCATTTAGTCGTAAACTGGATTGCTCTATCAACACCATAGTAAAGGCCTCTAGCGTACAAACTGTCGTTGGTAAAAATTCGGCAGTATTCCAAGTAACAGAGGATTGCATCATAGAAATAGATGGACATAAGTTTCCTTCTAGATTATTCCTTCTCACCTTAGGAGGATTCGATATAGTATTGGGTATGGATTGGCTAGCTGCCAACGAAGCTCAAATCATATGTAAACGTAAGAGGATACACCTCAAGGCTCAAAGCGGCAGCCCAATTATGGTTTATGGGGATTGGAATTGCACGATGCCGAACATCATCTCGATGATCAAGGCCGAAAGTTACATGAGGCGCGGTTGCGAAGCTTATCTGGCATATGTTATTGATGATAGAATGAAAATGAATGAACTCAAGAATGTACCCGTGGTGTGCAACTTTCCGGAAGTATTCCCTGAGGATCTACCTGGGTTACCACCCGATCGGGAAATAGAATTTCAGATTGACTTACTGCCAGGAGCTGAGCCCGTTGCCAAAGCCCCCTACCGATTGGCTCCGTCAGAAATGAAAGAATTAATGTCTCAACTAGAGGAACTAACCGAGAAAGGATTTATTAGACCGAGCATCTCACCATGGGGCGCTCTGGTACTATTTGTAAAGAAGAAGGACGGCAGTACGCGCATGTGCATTGACTACCGCGATTTGAACAAAAGAACAGTAAAGAACAAATACCCACTACCTAGAATAGACGACCTTTTTGATCAACTGCAAGGTGCGAGTTGGTTCTCAAAGATTGATCTTAGGTCGGGTTACCATTAGTTGAAAGTAAGAGAAGAAGACGTACCAAAGACCGCGATTCGCACGCGTTATGGGCATTATGAGTTTCTCGTGATGTCCTTCGGATTGACTAACGCGCCAGCAGCGTTCATGGATTTGATGAATAGAGTGTGTCGACCAATGTTGGATCGATCAGTGATAGTTTTTAAAGACGACATACTGGTATATTCGAAAAGCGAGGGTGATCACCACTGTCACCTAAGAGAAGTACTAGAAGCGCTAAAGCAGGAAAAGTTGTACGCAAAATTCTCCAAATGCGCGTTCTGGCATAGGGAAGTCCAATTCCTAGGTCATGTAATAAACCCAAACGACATTATGGTGGATCCTGCAAAGATCGAGACAGCAAAAAGAATGGAACGTCCCAAAGACACCAACTGAGATACAAAGTTTTCTGGGATTGGCAGGCTACTATCGAAGGTTCATTCAAGATTTTTCAAGAATAGCCTCGCCACTAACTAAATTGACACGGAAAGAAGTGAAATATGAATGGGGCCCAACCCAAAACAACGCGTTTGAGGAACTTAAAACACGTTTAACCCAAGCTCCATTCTTGACTCTACCTGAGGGAAATGAAGACTTGGTAGTCTACTCTGACGCTTCGGGGCAGGGTTTGGGTTGCGTACTTATGCAACGAGGAAAGGTAATTGCTTATGCCTCACGACAACTAAAGATTCACGAGGTTAACTTCCCAACGCACGATCTAGAGTTAGCAGCAGTGGTTTTCGCGTTGAAAATATGGAGGCACTACTTGTATGGAGTTAAATGCACCATCTACTCCGATCACAAAAGCTTGAAATATTTTTTCGAACAAAAGGAACTAAACATGAGGCAAAGAAGGTGGTTAGAGCTACTGAAAGACTATGACTGTGAAATATTGTACCATCCAGGCAAGGCAAACGTAGTGGCTGACGCTTTAAGTAGAAAGGAAGAATCGGCACCTATCCGGATCAAAGCGTGTCAGTTGATTATAACACCAGACTTGATGGGTGAAATATCAAAGGCACAAGATGAAGCATTGTTAGAAAGAAATGTGAAACGGGAAAGAATAGTAGGACAACAAGGGAACTTAGATGCAAATGCATACGGAGTACGAACTAGGTTTGGCCGGATGTGGATACCTAAGATTGGCGAGCTTAGAGCCAAAATACTCGATGAGGCTCATAAGTCTAGTTATTCTATCCACCCCGGGACAAACAAAATGTATCAAGACTTGAAGAAAGAATACTGGTGGCCTGGCATGAAGAATGATGTGACCGAGTACGTGAACAAGTGCCTAACGTGTTCACTAGTCAAGGCCGAGCACCAGAAACCATGCGGTAAAATGCAACCTTTACCAATACCGGAATGGAGGTGGGAGGAGATCACGATGGACTTCATTACCAAGCTACCATGAACAGCTAAAGGCAATAATACCATATGGGTGATCGTCGACCGCTTGACGAAAAATGCTCACTTCTTGCCAATACATGAGACTTCTTCATCAGAAAGACTAGCAGAAATTTTTATCAAGGAAATTGTGAGCATACATGGTATGCCGCTGTCAATTGTGTCCGACAGGGATACTAGATTCACATCAAGGTTTTGGAAGAAATTCAATGAAGCGATGGGCACTAGACTGAACATCAGTACCTCTTACCACCCTCAAACCGATGGTCAATCTGAAAGGACCATTCAGACCTTGGAGGACATGCTCCGGGCCTGTATCATTGACTTCGGTGGGAGCTGGGACAACCATCTACCATTGGCAGAATTTTCATATAACAACAGCTATCACTCGACTATTGGCATGCCGCCATTTGAAATGTTGTATGGGAGGAAGTGCAGAACCCCAGTTTGTTGGGGGGAAATTGGGCAGAAGGATTTTGCAAGTCTCGAAGTGGTCAAAGCTAATTCTGAGAAATTTGATCAAGTCAAAGCTCGAATGAAAGCAGCAAAAGACAGACAGAAATCATACGCGGATAAGAGAAGAAGGGATTTAGAGTTTCAAATAGGGGACATGGTACTGTTAAAGGTATCACCATGGAAAGGAATCATCCGATTCAGAAAGAGTGGCAAACTAAGCCCAAGGTTTGTCGGACCTTTCAAGATTCTAGCAAGAGTGGGTCAAGTTGCTTACAGACTCGACCTACCCGTTGAGCTTAGTGGAATACACCCTACGTTTCACGTGTCGCACTTACGCAAGTGCCTAGCTGACGACACAGCTCACATACCTTACGGCGAGATCGAAGTGGATAACAGTCTAAATTATGTAGAGGAACCGATAGCCATTCTTGACCGAGCTGAGAAACGACTACGCAATAAGTCGATACCGTTAGTCAAGATACAATGGAAGCACAGAAAAGGGTCGGAAGCTACGTGGGAAAAAGAAGACGAGATGAGGGGACTATACCCCCAATTGTTTAACGTATGAACAGTTTCGAGGACGAAACCTCTTTAAGGAGGGTAGACTTGTAACATCCCAAAAATAATAAAACGAATAAATATAGCGAGACCGGTGATTTAGTCAGACTATTTAAACAAAAGGGAGCGGGCTTGGGCTCGGCTTCAATGGGCCGAGGGAAGCCCAGGTATATAAGGCAAGGCAGCCCTCTTCCCTGCTCATTCCACACTCACGCAGCTTCTAGAGAGAGAAAGGAAAGCTCGTGTCTAGAGAGAGAAAGTCAACGGATCGTCACGAGATTGGAGGAGCACGTTACAGCTGAGCCCGTGAGCAAAACCTCCGAATCAGAATTACAATCCAGGTAACGATTCGACCACATTATGAGTTTTTGTTCGTTTTGGGAAGTTTCGGGTTTTGGCTAAAAAGATAACGATTTTGCGGATGAAACTTGAAAGTGAACTTAGGTATAGCATCTAGAATGAAAAACGAACGTTGTGATCAAAGAAAAATTTAGATATTGACTCGATCAGACTTGCATGCAAAAACTTCAGATTTTTTGGGAAGACGATGTGCAGACCCATCGAAACTATTAGTTTCGATATGTGCAGACCCATCGAAACTACTTAGTTTCGATATGTGCAGACCCATCGAAACTACTTAGTTTCAATATGTGCTGTAGTTTCGATATATGCATACCGATCGAAACTACCATAGTTTCGATATAAGCCCACGATCCGAAGCTAAGATTACACCTAAGTCACTTATCGAAACTACCAAGTTTCGACAGAAGCAACCTATCGAAACTACCAAGTTTCGACAGAAGCAACCTATCGAAACTACCAAGTTTCGACAGAAGCCACCAATCAAAACTACCAAGTTTCGATAAAGCAAATTCATCGAAACTACTACGTTCAAGCATAGTAATGTCTAATGTCATCTAGGAGCACTACCTTAGGAGTATGACTTTATTATACAGATCGTGAGTGACATTAGTGACGCTCAGTAGCCAGCTTAGTGTATTTCAGAAACTACTCATCAGGTGAGTTCTATGTGCCCCCTTCTATGTTATGTGCAAATCATTTTAAATGTTTTGGGGCTGAAGTGTATACACTAAATGATTAAATGTTATAAATGTCAATGTGATCATACATATATATATAAATACTTATATATGAGAATGAATTATGAATAAAGAAAGAAGCGTATGATTTTAAAGAATGAATGAAAGAAGGACATAACATAAAAGAATGAAATCTTGCTTTATATTACATATATATTGCATTCTATGAATGAATGTAAACGTTATAAACCCTTCTATGACAACGGCTACTTCGGTAGACGGACGACCACGTGACTATTTTGCAACCGGGACAAAAACGTTCCTTCGCAAGCTAGGACGTATGAAAAGGTATTAATGGACGGTCGAAGCACATGCCTTAACTAATGTAGAACGGTTGCATACATAATGGTCGCGTGGGAAATGGATGCCCTAGGGCAGACGGAAAAAATGACGGACTACGACGGTAGGACGGTAAAGAGCGGACGGACAAAGGTTGCCGGACGGATTAACGAATGACGGACGGTTTTCTAGAGCCGGACGGTAATGAAACGGGCTACGACGGTAGTTCTGACAGCGATGTCTTCGTGACATTCGCGACAAGTATGACGGGTTGATCTCCCTTAAGATTATGGCCAATAAGTGTTCTCTCAAAAAGAAAGTATGTATGTACATATGTATATACCCTCAAGGAATGTTATGTGAGAACAGTAAAGTAAAGAATATTTAAAAGTATGAATATATATATATATATATATATACATTATATTCATGATAAGGTAAATATTATGTATGATTGTCTTTAAACTAGAACTCACCAGCGTTAGCTGACTTTTAGTATACATTTCAGGTACAGAAAGGTAGGGTCGTGCGAAGGCGTGAAGGTTACCCAGCACGAGACTGACATCCCACTTTTAATTATGTTAAGATAATGTTATGTTTCAATTTTTAAGACTTCCGCTGTTATGACATGTAATTTGAATGATGTTTGCTTCCGTTACTTCTGAATGTTTTAAATTTAAGTTCAGTAATTACGACTATGTTTATGAGTAAATCCAACAAGTGAGGTTGCCCAGGAAAGGGGCCTTACAAATCATTTCCTAGTTATGTAGTCTAAGAAATTTAGATCACTACCTGATGTCAATCATTTCCCCTTTTCCTCAAATGACATTGAAATTTTTGAAAATTTATATTTCTTTTAGATTTTCTTAAAAATCTTAACAAAAAATAAACTAAATTTTAAATGTTGAAAGAAAATAAATGTAACTTCCAAGAAACGATTTTGTTTAGGAAAATGATTTTCATTCAGGATTTAACATTTCTATCATGTTGACAAGATGTTCAAAACGTGTACGATCAAATGCTTTGGTGAAAAGCTCGGCAAAATTATTATCCGTGTGAACTTTTACAAGTTCAATTAACTGTTTTTCAGCACAATCACGGATAAAGTGGTGACGAATTTCAATATGTTTCGTTTTGGAGTGTTTCACCGGGTTGTTTGTGATATACATGGTGGCATTGTTATAAATGAACAATGAAGTTCCAGTGTAGTTCAGGCCGTAGTCTCTCAATTGTTGCTGAATCCACAATATCCGAGAACAACAGCTTGTGGTAGCAATGTACTCTGCTTCACATGTTGAGACAGAAACTGTTGACTGCTTTTTCACTACCAGGAGACCAGCCTGTCTCCTAAGAACTGACATCCACCTGAAATTTACTTTTTGTCGAGGTTGCAACCGCCATAATCAGAATCAGTATAGGCTCTGAGATCAAAAGACTGCTGCTAGGAGTACCACAGACCTAATTGGGGTTTCCCTTTCAAGTATCTAAAAATCCTCTTTACAACTATCAAATGAGATTCCTTTGGTTTTGACTGAAACCTCGAGCACAAGCAGACTGTAAACATTATGTCAGGTCTTGAAGCTGTGACATACATGAGAAATCTGATCATCCCACGGTATAATTTACAATCTACATCATTTTCATCTTTGTCTGGATGCAGACCATAATTGACTGGGATAGGTGTGACATAAGTTGTATAATCATTCATTTTGTATTTTGACAAAATGTCATGCACATACTTAGTTTGATGTAGATAGATACCATCCTCCCGTTGACTGACTTGCAGACCCAGAAGGAATGGCAGTTCACCCATATTGCTTATCTCAAACTTGGACTTCATCACCTGCTCGAATTCCTTACACATCTCTTTATTTGTAGGCCCAAAGATTATGTCATCAACGTATACTTGTACTAGTAGAAGATCACTTCCTGGTTTCCGTATGAAGAGTGTCGAGTCAATTTTCCCTCGGTTGAAACCATTGGACAGTAGATGCTTTGAAAGAGTCCTATACCATGCTCTTGGTGCTTGATGAAGACCATAATGTGCTTTGTCAAGCTTGTATACTTTATGAGGATCTTGCGGGTCTTCAAAACCGGGTGGTTGAGTGACATAGACTTCTTCATGTAGTTTTCCATATAGGAAAGCGCTCTAAACATCAAGTTGGTAGACTTTAAAGCCAACAAAAGATGCATAAGTCAGAAACAAACGAATGGCTTCAAGTTTAGCTACTGGGCATACACCTCAAGGTAATCCAACCCTTCTTGTTGATAAAATACTTGAACAACCAATCTTGCTTTATTTTTTACCACGATGTGTCGATCGTCAGTTTTACATTTGAACACCCATCTAGTTCTTATTGGATGTACACCTTTCGGTAAGTCAACTAGATCCACACATGCAACTTTTGGAATTGAGACAACTCTTGTTGCATCAACTCTATCCAACAGTTGTCAGCTAGAGCTTGCTTCACATTCTTTGGCTCTAATTGGGATATGAATGCAGCATTCAAACATGTCTCCATGATTCCTATGTTGAGAATTTCAGCATAAAGACTTGTATTTTCAGTAACGGTTCTGTGATGAGTTTGAACACCTGCATTAGGATCTCCAATGATGTTGTCGATCGGATGATTCCTATGAATTCTCGTCTCTGGTACAGTGGGTTCTTGGATATTTGTTTCAATGTTAGTGCTTAACTCCCCTAAATCTTGTATGTCAGAAGAAGATTCTATGTTAATTGGATCAACTAGAGCTTCATTTCCCACACAAGTGTTAGGATCAACTCGATCATTGTTTCCTTCACCATTAGTATCCTCTTCAGTGTCACTATTATGCGTCCCAGATGCAGACACAATATTAGGAGTAGGAATAGGTACTGTTGTTCATGTTGAAAAATTTGAGTTGTCTCTGCCACTATAGTATTGATACAATATGGGTGGCATCTTCAGCAGATAGATCAGTAAAGTGGAAAGATTTAAAGAGAGAATTATAATCAAATCCCCAAGCTGGAACTGTTGGTTCTGGTGGAGTGCTGTGTTTACTACAGTCCACTTCAAACCATTCTTCGACAGAACGATGTTCAATATTGTACACTCTCTTGCATGGTGAATTCGCAACATATCATAAGAAGATGCCTTCCACCGCTTTTGCATGAAATTTTGATTTACGATCTTTAAATTGTAACAATAATGAACATGGACTACCAAATGGGATTAGGTAGTCAAGATTGGGAGGTCGATTATTGATCAGCTCATAACATGTTTTGTTGTGTCTTTTCACCAACAGAACACTATTCAAAACGTGACAAGATGTATTAACGGCTTCCGCACAGAATGTGACTGGAAGCTTGGCATCTGACAGCATCGTCCTGGCAGTTTCAATCAAAGCTCTATTTTTCATTTCTGCAACTCCATTCTACTGAGGCTTGTACGGAGCACTGAATTCATGACGAATACCCTTCTTGAGACAGAAAAACTCCATCATATTGTTTTTGAACTCTGTGCCGTTATCACTCCTTATTCTTCTAACCTTTAGATTGCATATAGATTCCAAACTTAGAATTAGGTATTGAAGAATATCAGCAGTCTCATCTTTAGTACCTAAAAAATGTACCCTAGAAAAACGAGAGTATTCATCAGTTACTACCAAACAGTATGACTTACCACCAATACTCCTGATACTTATGGGCCCAAAAAAATCCATATGTAGGAGCTCCAAATGGGTATCAATGGAGTTTTAGATCTTTGTCTTGTGAGATTTCCGTTGTTGTTTGCCTTTTTACAAGGCATATAATCATCTGCAACGGCAAATCTCAGCTTAGATATCTCGGGTTACCAAACCGTTTCAGACAAGATGATTCATTTTTCTATAAGAAATGTGTCTGAGTTTCCTATGCCATAAGATTGAGTCTATTTTGGTTGCTTTAGTAAGTAAACAGGTAACAACTGATGTGGTGGTGGTTGCAACACTCATATCAATTTGATATTTGTCATTTGTTCTTGGTGCATGCATAAGAATCTAATCCTCAGGAATCACGAAACCAGGCTTGAGAATCAAGCATTCAGATTTGTTAAACATAACCGAGTACTCTTTATCACACATCTGAGAAACACTCAACGGGTTATGCTTCAGCTGCTCGCAATAGTTGACTTTGTCAAAACTGATGCTACCATTAGAAACCACGACTTGACAATTTATATTTCCTCCTTTTTCTCCTGCAAAAGCTATATAGCCGCCTCTGAATGATTTAACTTCTTCAAGAAGGGCCATGTTGCCTGTCATGTGCCGGGAGCATCCACTATCAACATACCAACGATTTGTAATAGATCCCTTTGGATGTCCCTGCATGAGTTAACAGAAATTAGTTAGATTTGGAGACCCAAGCCATTATGGTCTTGGGTCGTCCATTTTTCTCAAAATAAACGACTTTTATTAGCTCGCAATCATGATGGTAAAAAATGGGTGAATCTTTTGGAGAGTCAGAATTAGAGATTTGAGAAATATTGAGTTTCTTTCTCCAAACTTGTTTTCTTTGAACAACGAGCTTGCTAACGTTAATAGGTAAACCAGTAAAGGTTTTGCCCAGTTGATTACCAGCTAGCTGTTGTCCAAGTTTTATCAATCTCTTATTCCGTCTCCTTCTTTGTAGTCTTGAAATTTTCACCACAGATGGTTCACCAGCTTATGTATTACCGGAGGTAGATACACTAGGAACATCAGGTTTCTTGTTCCATTTCTCAGTAGATGGTGTAGTCACATGTTTAGGCTTAACCATATACTTGACTAGTGTATTTAACATTTTTGAAAATTGACTTTTGTATTGCTTTACTGGTTGAGTTTTCAGGGATACAGCCGTTTGTTGGGCAACTGGCTGTTTCCCCTGATTCTTATAAGGACAATTCACCAAAATGTGACCTATTGTACCACAGTGAAAACAATTCATTCTTTCTTCAAAAACATTTCTGTAAGGCTCACTATTTTTAGATGTAGATGGTTTACTCTTATGAGTTTTAGGACTGGTGTGATGAACCACAGTGTGTGTTTGTCTTGATGTTGATTGATTTTTGGGAGTATAGTGTTTATGCATATTTTCTTCAAAATTCTTTCCTAAATTGTTGGCAAATGATTCTTTTTTGGCTAGCTTAATGGTAAGTCTCCATAAAGCATCTTTTTTAATTTGTCATTTGATTCAATCAAATCAGGTTCAGTTAAAATACAATTATCATGGTTACTGACAATTTTTTTGTTCTTTTTAGGTTCATCAAGCAATTCCTCTGAGACAACACCTTCGACTTTGTTGTCCTCGAAACATTCATTAGAATAAAATTCTTAATCAGATGATGAATTGGCCATACCAGAAGAGTTATCCAAAAAGGACAAATCAATGTCTAATAGTCCATTGACAAATTTTCCGTTAACTGGTGGTGGAATGGCATTAGTACCTAAACCTTTGCCATTCACTTGTCAGACAACGGATTCGTGATGCTCCACCAGGAAACGAGAATTTCTCAATTTTGCCACTTAACTTCAGTATTTCATTATGTGGTTTGGCAATTTCGACATTCTTTTTCTCTAATTCTCTGTAGGCAACGTCTAAATAAAATTGTTGTTCGCTAATTGTAATTGAAAAATCTTGTTTATTTTTTCTGAGATTTTCAATTGAATCGTTAAAACGTTTTTCATTTTCCTTGTAGCTTAGAGCTGCTCTACGAAGAGGTTCGAGTTGATCATGAATTCTATTATTTTTGTTTTTTAAGTTTAAACAGTTAGTACAATAAACAACAATAAAAGAATTAGAATCTATCTAATTTGACGAACTGGATGCCTCACCGATTGCCATTAGTGCAAGTGCAGATTCCTGTTGATCAGCAGCAGCCGCTTCCCTTCCTTTAGCTTTCATTATTTCAACAATTTCTGCCATTAACCCTATATGAGTTTGTGAGCAATGGCTTCTTCCAAATGAACTCCCCAGTCATAGTTGTCATCTTGTTGAGCTACTAGTGTATTGGATGATGCTCCCTGATTTTGACTGCGGTTGTTATTGAAGTTTTGCTTTAACTTGGACTTGGTCGAGTGAAGCCTGAGGCTAGCGCTTTATCTTTTTGGCATTCTCTAGCAAAATGGCCATAATTCAGACATTTTTAGCATTTTGCCTTTGATTTATCGAACCTAACTTTCTTATTTGAATGCCACTGATAAACTTTCTACCAGTTCTATTCAAGAAACGTTTCGCTCTTCTCAGGATCATGGCCATATTCCATTGTATGTGCATGTCTTCCATGTCATCTGGATCCACTTGATTGAAACCTTCTTCAATAGTTTCGAGATCAGTAAGTTTTCTACCTATGAAGTTCTCATAGGCAAGAATGCAAGAAGAAAATAGTGCAACATGATCTTCTGCAATTTTGGCAATCACACTTTGATTACTAGACGAAATGTTTTTTAATGACTGCTGATGAAATGAACTTGATCCTAAAGCAGAAAAACAAGTACGACCACCACAACCGTTAGAATTTTCTTCCTCCTGAGTAGGATCTCCTGATAATAAAGCAATTCCAGAGCCAGAGGTTTTTGCTATAGAAGAAGTTCCAAAGTACACTGTCGGTTCTTGAACTAGCGGTCTACTAGTGGTTTCTTTCTTTCTTAAGTTCATGTCATGTGCCTGAATTTTGGTGGTAATGCATCGAGAAATTTTTCAACAAGTTCATCATCGGGATATTTTAGTTCATAAGAATTAAGTTCAGTCTTGAGATGATAAAATCTGGAGATGAGTTCATCAATGGACTCATTTTCCAAATATCTAAAACATTCACATTGTTTTCTTAATAGCTCTCTTTTACCCTTTTTGAGATCACTATTACCCTCAAACCGTTTCTTTAGAGCTATCCAAAGATCTTTTGACGTGCCATAACCTCTGAAGCTGTGAAATAAGTCTCGTGTTAGTGCCATGGTTATGGAACCATATGCTTTCTTTTCAAGATCATAAGCTTTCTTTTCATCCACTTCAAGCCTAGAGATTGGTTTGGGTTGCAGTTCACCAAGAAATTCATGTGCTGGATGTTTGTATCCTTCTAGAATGGGTATCCACATGTTGGAATCTATGTATGAAACGTACTCTTCAAAACCTGCTTTCCAGTTGGAATAGTCATTTACTTTCAATAGTTTTGGTGGTTTCTGTGGAGTACCTATTTCATTGTCATAATTTAGCATACTACTGAGGTTCTGGAGGTTTGTCATTGTGCAAGACTTCAAAATTCAAAACAACTTGCATATATGAACATGGTCTTGCGTACTAATGGTCTTGCGTACTTATAAGTGCGCATGAACAACTATGCACTAGGGATGGTTTTGCGTACTAGTCTAAGTACGCATGCAGAATAAGTGCGCAATAAGGTAAGTACGCAGGATGATAAGTACGTAGGGATCAGAATGCTGGTTCACTTTTTGAACAAGTGTATCCAATTGTCTGATCAAATTATGAACTTAACAGGTTGTTAGGTATGAACAATGTGGTATAGAAAACAGCTCAGATTCGTGATCCTAATCAGCTGTTGGTGAATAGATTATCCAAACAACGACACAAGGATGGATGTGGGATTCTTCTAAGATGAACAAGTGTATGAAACAAAACTCAATGAATCATCAAGGCAGATGTAATTAGAACAACATTTTGTCGAAAAGTGTTCCTTACATGTTCACAACACTCAAAAACAAGTGCAAAGGCTCTGATACCACTTTTAGGTCCCTCCGGGTGGGTGTATCGGATCGTTAACGTGTGAGTATGTGGCCTAGTCACCAGGTGTGGAATTCCCGTGACTAGGTGGAACAAGATACAATGACAAATGTAAACATAACAAACAACACAAGCTCGCACTATAAATACATGTTCTATTATAACCAGGTGTTTCAAGCACAAGTACAGACACAAGAAAATGACTTCTAGACTGTTACAGGACTGACTCATGCGTACTTATGATTGTGGTTACATCTGATGTTGAAAATGAAACAAACCAACTTATTTATAGAACTGATCCATGCACACTTACAATTACGCATGAACATCCTTCATGCGTACTTGTCTAAGTACGCATGACCATTATGTACTTGACAAATACGCAAGAATTAGTCTCCATGCATATTTTCTTAGTACAACAAAAACATACAAAGATTTCAAGTTTAGAGATTACAACTCGAGAAATAAACACAAATACAACAAGTACTAATACATACAAGACTGAATAATAAATAACAAAAGCTTGATCTTGATCCAGAGTGCCTGTCACCAAAACATACTCTTACAATATGGTACCAAATGTGTGGTTTACACCGACCATTAGAGGCAAAGGCGTTGGGTTGAACTTCTAAACGACTACGAATGCGATATTCGTTACCATCTTAGTAAGGCGAACGTCATAGCTTATGCTCTTAGTCGTAAAGAATCTATCAAGATACAACATTCAAATCCAGAATGACATTCAAACTCGCATCTTTGAAACACAACATCTTTCAGTCACTGAAGGAAACATGTACAATGAAATGTCATGTGGTGTTGAACTCAAAATTGAAACCAAACCCAATGGGTTACTCTAGTTCCTGAACCGTATCTGGATTCCGAACCGTGACAATCTTCATACCTTTGTCATGAACGAGGATCACAAGACTCGTTATTCTATGTATCCCGGTGCAAAAAAATGTACAAAGACCTTCGTACCCAATATTGGTGGCCTGATATGAAAAAGGACATTGCTCTATATATGTCCAAGTGCCTTAGTTGTTTGAAGGTTAAGGCCGAGCACCAGCTTCCATCCGGTTTACTCGAACAACCCAAGATTCCTATGTGGAAATGGGAGTGTATTGCCATGGACTTTATAACCAAACTCCGACACTTGTCTCGTGGTCATAATAGTATTTGGGTAATCATCGACCGTTTGACAAAATCTGCTCATTTCCTACCCATTCGTGAATACTATCGAGTCAAGAAATTGGCTCGAATCTACATTGATGAGATTGTTAGTCATCATGGTGTACCTCTCAACATTATTTCTGATCATGACGGACGATTCACTTCTCGTTTTTGGAAATCTTTGCAATCAGATTTGGGTACTCAGCTGAATCTTAGTACGGCTTACCATCCGTAAACTGATGGTCAATCGGAACGAACGATTCAAACCTTTGAAGATATGCTTAGAGCATGTGTCATTGTCTAAAAGAGAAATTGGGATTTACATCTACCCTTAGTCGAGTTCTCGTATAACAACAGCTATCAGACGAGCATTGATATCCTTTCAAAGCACTTTATGGTCAGAAGTGTCGTTTTCCCATCTGTTGGACCGAGATTGGTGAAACACAAATCACTGGTCCTGAACTCATTGAGGAGACCTCCGACAAGATCATGTTAATCCGTGATAACCATCAAGTAGCAAGGAGTCGGCAAAAGAGCTATGCCGACAAACGTCGGAAACCCTTGGAATTTCAAGTTGGTGATCTGGTTCTTCTCAGGGTATCCCCTTGGAAAGGTGTGGTTCATTTTGGAAAGAAGGAAAAACTTGAACCAAGATTCGTAGGTGCTTTTAAAATCCTCGAGCGGATTGGGAAGGTAGCCTATAAGTTGGATCTACCTGAAGGACTCAGCAACGTTCATTCGACATTTCATGTCTCGAACCTAAAGAAATGCTTATCTGACGAAAATCTCCACATACCACTTGACGAGGTTCACATTGACGAGTCAATGCACTTCGTGGAGAAACCCGTGGAGATTATGGACCGAGAAGTTAAGCAGCTCAGGCGAAGTCGCAATCCGATCGTTAAGGTTCGGTGGGAATCCAAACGTGCCCCTGAGTTCACTTGGGAACGTGAGTATCAAATGAAGGCTAAATACCCGCACCTGTTTCCTGGACCCTCTTCCTAATCAATTTCGGGATGAAATTTCCTAAAGTAGTGGAGACTGTAATCCCTAGGAAATTCCGGCCTTTATTTCAATTATTTCGACACTTGTAATTTCATTATTATATGGTTTGCATCTATGAAAGTATCATATTTATCCATTACATTTCATGGTTACTATTCTATTAAATAAATACATATACATATATGCTAAGTTATTTCTAAACATATATATATATATATATATATACATATATATAATTTTAAATATACAACATACAAAGATTAAATTATATATAAAAATTAGGGCTTATGTCATAAAATTAAATCCTATTTAGTAAAACTACATTTTTATATTTTCAAAATTTTGTTATAACATAATGGTTTATTAGATTTTATAAAAAGAATTCTAAGATTTAATAAATTTTTGTTTTATAAAAAGTTCAGGGTCTAAATGGTAAATTCTGAAACTTAATTTCTAATTAAAACTAAAGCTTATACATAAAATGATAACTATCTAAACCTGAGGGACCTGTTCCGCCATTTTCTAAATTTCTTTTCCCCCAAACCGGTCTCAGGTTCGAAACCCGTAACCGCCGATTTTCAAGCTTTAATCCCGAACTCGTCTTTGGGATATTTTCCTTCGAATTTGAAACCGGCAATACGTTTGAGACAATTAAACGGTCCACTCCCTGCGTTTAACAGGATTTTTATGAACATTTTCATGTGTAACTCGTAACCGATAACCCCACTCGCAATCATTTAATCGATCGATCGATCAATGCAGTACAAATTAACTATAAATAGGGACTTGTAATCATGCCCGAGACACACTACAAACTGTAGGTCCTCAATTCGGTGCGTGACAGATCTCTAGACTCGTGGTACGACACGGTGATAACATGCGGAATCCATGATCAACGTGCTCGTGTAACTCAATCAACAACAACGGTGTAAATAAACGCTTTGTATTTCCACCACAATATCAGTTTACAATAATTCTGTCTCTAATCAGTTCCTCCTGATATCGTCTCACTAAATTCTCTAATTAACAGACTCTGTTCTGTATATATAAGCACCAGTTCTGCAGTAGGCGAACTTATTAAGTTTGCCTAAAAGATGCTTAGGCGAACTTATTAAGTTCGCCTCTAATAGGCTAAGCGAACTTATTAAATTCGCCTCAGGTAGACTAAGCGAACTTAATAAATTCGCCTCTGATAAACCAGGCGAACTTGTTAAGTTCGCCTCTCTATGAACTTACACAGAATTTTATCAACAGTTACAAAACATGTCCTAACAGACTCCCCTTTAACTGTTGCTAACAATTCTATCAAATACAAGTCAAAGACTCTAAGACTAAGACATATAATCTTCAAGCTCGTTGTCACCAGAATATGCTCCAACAGACTCCCCCTTGACAACAGCTTTAGAAGATTGTCATCCGTCTTCAAATATCATCAAACAAGTTGTAGTCTTCGTCTTGTTCATCTGCACACTCTTTCTTTATTTCTAGAAGAAAACTTGGGAGAAGGACCCCTTGTCAACTTCTGTCTGCAATATTCAGTTTATGCAAAGGAGAACAACCAAGAATAACCAGCAATTAAGATTTCCATGGAAGCTGAAAAAATAAAATCTTTTTGATTTTTCAAACATAAGAAACACAAAATTTTTTTGGTTTTTCTCTATATAAACTGAAATGTAAAATACAAAATCACATATTTTTGATCAAACATCACGAGTAAGAAGATCATATCAGTATATATGAGATATCAATCACACATCTTGGATATAAAATCCATATAATATCAAATGGTATCCTATGCCATTCTTTCAAGCCTTGAGCAATCAAACGAATATCTTTCAAGATTATCACACTCTATCTTTTCAAGACTTTCATATTGCATGTCATGATACGCGATAAACATTAAAAGAAAATAGGATCATGCTATGACACACAAATTCAAATTGTCAATATTATAAGATTTGAAACTAAAGCATCTCATTCCCACTTTCTTGTGAATTAAAGTACCATTTAAGTATGAAATACAACGTGTACCCCACTAGTATGCCAACATAAAGTAAATGCACTTTCTTCAAGACATATAAGATTTTACTAAAGATTATCCGAATTTCTAGAATGAGGAGACATCACTTAGCACATGAATAGCAGAATCCAAATTGGATTGTATAGGAATCAATGAGATTCAGAATCGAATGATTCAATGTCTTGGCTTATATATGTGGAATCATAAGATTCAGGTACGTGGATCCAACTGTTATCTAGATTATGAATTCAATGGAATTAGTAAAGATGATTTATCAATATGATCCAAGGGCTAGTATATGTTTGACAGATGTTGTTAAGTACATATCTTGATTATACTTCAAATTGCATGCTTTTCGGGACATGGGCACTGAAGCAAATCGAATGAATAGTGCTAAGGACATAACCCGAAACTGATCTCATAGGAAAATCTTTATTAAAAGCTAATATTCTTTATCTGATAGAGATCTTTTTACACACACACCCAGGCATAAAATGGGTTTAAATCACAGTTGTAACATATGCAATTATGTTTTCACACTACTAATGGTTCAGTGACGCTTTTAGTCTACTGACAATTCAAATTATATGCATACACAACACTATCATTTCCTATTTGTGCAGTCTTTGAAGTTTAGATCAAAACATGTAATTCAGATATATTAACATAAAGCACCAACCAGTCAATCTAAGGTCATGTGTGAAAGAACATCTACTGATGTACTATCATCTCTTCTTTAACTTCAAGTAATGTCGATTTTATCCTTTTCAATTTGTTTGGATTTTTCAAAATCTTTTTCAAAGAAAGTAAAACAAATGAAAATAAAATCTTCCATGAAAACATTTTAAGAAAAACATTTTACTTGGTTACTCAGGATTAAGCAAGTCAATCAATTAAAAACTCAAACCGGTGTAATGTAATTGAATGTCATTGCCTCATTCAACATAGTTTTGTACTCCCCCTGTCCTGTAGACTCCCCCTCAACTAGTCAAATGGTTGCATCAATGACTTTATGCTCACCATCGTCATCCTAAGTTCCAGGTTATCTTTTGGACTTTGTAAAACTCTTTCCAAAACATTGTGTGTGACATATTCTCCCCTTGAGCATCAAGGCGTTGAATCAAATAGATTTCTCAGTTATCAACAACTCTTTACTCATGAAGATGTCATTCCCTGTCATGTGCTAAGAAGATCACTATCAACAACCAAAATGGTATTAATAGTCCCTCTAGGTAAATCCTGCACAACTAACAAGAAATATTAATTTGAAATTGGGACCCAAGCCATGGTAGTCATGGGTCGTCCATCTTTATCAAAATAATAACCTCACTCCACTCACAATCGAATCTCTCATCGATTTTCGGAGATTGTTCCGATGAGTCAGAAACAGAAACTTTAGATTTCCAAACATACTTCTATTCATTAAGTTCTTTTTGCTTAAAATGTGAAGTGTTTGAACAATTTCTTTCATTTAAAAATTGATTTTATTGTGAAAACTCTTGTTGTTCTAAAAGTTTTCTCAATCTTCTATTTCTCCTCCGTCTTTGAGGTCTAGAAAGCCTAACCTCAGATTTTGAATTACCCTTTGGTGTATCACGAGGTTTAACCATATTTGGGTTAACATAAGGCTTACCAGGAGTTCTTACCTTTTCTGGAGTAACATGTCGGTTACCTTTGGCGTTGTGAGGACAAGCAATCCGAATGTGACCCACAAGACCACAGTAAAAGCAAGATCTCGTCTCACGATAATTTCTCATATAAGGAATCTTCACAGGATAAGATGCACTTGAATAAGATTCTCCTACATGAACTTCTTTTGGAGTTTGAGAATGAATAAACTTTTTCTCAACAGGTTTTGATTCGGGCTTCACCTTCTCAGGAACTACATGCTTCTTCCCTTTATTTTTGTAAGGACAGTTCACCACAATGTGACCTGTCTCATTACAATGAAAACATGTACGCCTGTCTGTATAATCTCTGACATATGAAACTCTCCTTGAATTTGAAGAACTTCCAAATGTATAATTTCTAGATGAATTAGAATCAATCTTTGAGTCTTCTTTCTTAACCTCTTTCGGTATCCCCTCTACCTTAGCTTCATCAAAATATTCATCACCACTCTCATCAAAATACACCATATCTTCACCTGTGACTGGATTCACCTTCAACACAGTGTTAGGATCTAAATCCTCATCATTTATAATCTCAGGTGTAACAGAATAATTTACGTTGAATGGTGGAGGAACATAGCCAATACCACTAGTTCCATTCCCCTCTTTAGTATTATTATGATAATGTTATAATAAGAATGATGAATTTCCAAAGCTTTCTAACTTTCTATGTAATCTGATCACCTCTGCTTTAGATTCAACTAGTTCCTTATCTTTCTTAACAAGATCATTATTTCTTTTCTCAATTTCTACAAAGGACATATCAAGGTGATATGCCTGCTCTTTGATCTTCTAAGTCATAGAACTTATATCCCTCTTCAATGATTCTATTCTCTCAATACACACATTCTCATTATCCTTTAATTTATGATTTACTGTGTGCATCGATTTCATATCACAAATGAGGTTTACGTTGTCATCCATAACCCTCGTCATTTTATCCTTCACTGAAACACAGTTAGAACAAAACATCTCAGAGTTAGAAACTACCTCAGGTTTTACTTCTAAAGAAGATGCAGCAGGAGCCATGAATACGTCATCATCAGCTTCACTCTTTTGTTCAATAATAACATGCTCTGCATCAATTTCTGATTCACTCAGATCATCTTCAACTGTTTGAAAGCTTTCTTCACTCATCATATCAGTCTCAGTAGATTGAGTACTTTCACCAGAACGAATACTCTCACTATGAGTTAAATCTGTAAAAGAATCACTTTGAGAATAACTCGGCTTCTCCAATACTTCTTTGATCAAAACCTCAAACGCTTGAGAAGTTGCTTCACCCTTTTTCTTCAAAGCTTCCCATAGATCTCTTGAAGTTGGACACTTCCCGAGACTATGAATGATTTCTTTAGGTAAAGACATCGTTAAAGTTACACGCGTCTTCATCTCTCGATCAAACTTCTGCTTTTCTACTTTAGTAAGAGCTGTCACTGGTTTAGGGACATCATAATATCCCATATAGTCATAAGTAGGATGCACATATCCTTCAAATATGGATGTCCAAAAGTTTTCATCAGTTGCTGATACGAACTGTTCGAACCGGACTCTCCAGCTACAGTAATCTGATATGCACAAAAGTCTTGGTGGCATAGTTTTAATCTCATTATCATCACATGAAATTGACATTTTGAAATTTTTGCGAAAATATCCGGAAAAAAATTTCCCGCCAAAATACTCTTTTTAAAAAACTTCGAAAATTCAAAATTTCAAAAATGATTCAAAACGACCATATAAGCTTTCCCTAAAAAATTTGGACAAGATGAAATTTTCCGCGAAAATAAACGCTAGCCTAAAAGAACTTAATAATTTCGCCTCAGAGACACTCAAGCGAACTTAATGTGAAGCGAGCTTAATAAGTTCGCTTAAACCAGAAACTTGAAATCTACTTAAGTTCGCTTAAAAATAAGTTCGCCTAAATCAGAATTCAAAAATCTGATTAAGTTCGCCTAGAATAAGTTCGCTTAATCCTGTGAGAAGCGAACCCTGCTAAGTTCGCCTACACACAAATCAGCAAGTTCGCTTGCAGTAACATAATCAAGATCAAGAACACTTCAGACCAGATTCGTGAACAAAAAACATATTGAAATCATCATTAATCACTGAATTGAAGGAATTAATCAAAATTGAACCATAGGATTGTGTAATTTGTCAATTAGAAGCTTTCTATCGGATCAATTTCATCAAAATCCTCTTCAAAAACACAAAATCAGATCTGAATCAATCTTGAAAAACTCCATGGAAATGAAAAACTCAAAAATGATGAATTTGATGTTGATTGGACACGAAAACACCACGAATCTTCTGCTAATCAAGAGCAAAAGCTCTGATACCACTTGTAGGTCCTCAATTCGGTGCGTGACGGATCTCTAGACTCGTGGTACGACACGGTGATAACGTGCGGAATCCATGATCAACGTGCTCGTGTAACTCAATCAACAACAACGGTGTAAATAAACGCTTTGTATTTCCACCACAATATTAGTTTACAATAATTCTGTCTCTAATCAGTTCCTCCTGATATCGTCTCACTAAATTCTCTAATTAACAGACTCTATATATAAGCACCAGTTCTGCAGTAGGCGAACTTATTAAGTTCCCCAAAAAGATGCTTAGGCGAACTTATTAAGTTCGCCTCTAATAGGCTAAGCGAACTTATTAAGTTCGCCTCAGATAGACTAAGCGAACTTAATATGTTCGCCTCTGATAAACAAGTTCGCCTCTCTATGAACTTACACAGAATTTTATCAACAGTTACAAAACATGTCCTAACACAAACTCCCTACACTCTAAATCGCATGAAGAACTCGTCCGTGTTCTGACAAGCCGTTCTCACTCCACACTCAACCAATTCAGGTAAATTTGGTGTCATTGTACTTGTTTCAATCCCAATAACAAAAGCCCTATGATTTCGGGTCCGATCGTTTGCTTGATGAAGCCAATTTGATGGCTAGGGTTACGGGTTACATTTGGGGAAGAAGAATACTTAGGACTTGCTGTTTAAAACCAAAACGCGTCACCCTCAGACCAAGCCATAAGCCCTGGTTTGATGGTTAGTATGTTGTGTGCGTGTAACCCGGTAGTGACGCGGGTTCGAGTCCCGGCCACCGGTTTTTTTTTGAATGAATGTTTAAAAATTTCAAATTTATTTTTATAAGTTACATAAATATATGTTTTAAACATTATAAAAACCAAAAATATAAATTAGTGTTTTTAACTATTTAATTTTATTAAAAACTATTATAAAACCTTATAAATTTTTAAATGAATAATATAAAAGTTTTGTATAGACAAATTAATTATGTTATATTTATTTATACATTATTAGTGTTATTACATAAATTTTAATTAAAATTTTTAGGTATTATAAAATTCTTTTAAGCTTAAAAATAATTATTTTTGTAAGAATAATTATTTAAAAATACCTTTAAACATATAAAAACTTAAATAATTATTTTATACAAAGTTCAATAAATTATACTTAAAACCTATTTAGTCTTTTTCATTTAATTAACTCTAATTAAATTTACAAACTACTTTTATCACCATTATTTCAATAGTAAGTCAAGATGTAACATCCTGAAAATCCTCAAGTTAATGGTTCGGGTAGGCGAACGATCCGAACTTCTATTTGATGTGTAAGATATCAATTTGGCCTAGGGGGAGTCGCACGACGGCAAGTTTAAATAAGAAATTAAGGGAGAACCCTAGGCCATTCGGCCTAGGGGGAGTCGCACGACGGCAGGAGCAAAACGAGAGAAAGAGGACGATCGGGAGAAGAGGTTTCATGACCCTTCTAGCAGGGAACTCCAGTACTAGCCAAGGTAATCCTCGTTGTTTTCATTACATGTTTGTTTGAGTGTGTAGTGGGAGAACTCGATTAGGGTATGGAGTGCTTAGCCGTGGGCGGCGACAGGGTTAGTAGGGATGACGTTGTCCATGGCTGTGGACGATGGCGTGGGGAGATGGTAGGTGAAGGCCGACAGCATGGGAGGTGGTGACATGTGATGGTGATGACCGAAGTGGTGTAAGGCTAATGGCCGAGAGAGGAAAAGAAAGAAATATGGGCGACGTGGTGGTGGCTTCAGGGTTAACGGGAAGCGATGATGGTGGCGAGGGAAGGTGCCGACGGTCACGGAAGTGGGCTACTGTGGCGGTGTTTCACGGTGGCGGGCAGCGGAGGAAGTGATGGTATTGCATCCGGTTAGGGTTTTGCGAACCTAGGGTTTGCATGGAAAGGTTGGGCATGCATGGGGTGTTTCGGCTCATGTACGTGTGACCTATGGGACTAGGGTTTGGCATGGCACGTGAGCATGGATGCATGCGGGTTCTAAACGGGTCTAGGATAACCCGGATTGAGCGGAGACATAGATTAGTTTTTTTGCAAGGACAAAGGTGGTGCGGATGAGACGAATGTCAGAACCAGTTATATTTTTGTGCTACGTAATTGATAAATGTTTAGGAAATTCTCTAACCATGTGATCATACGTTGACAGGTTTAGGCTCGTACGAGGAGACCGTTGCGGTGCTAGATTTAGATCTTCAAACCGGTGAGTTTCTAATCCCATCTTTTAAATGTTTTAACGTTTTGGGGCTATCGTACATACTTTTGAGACATGTTTTATTACATTAATTGGACATCGAGCTTTGGGTTGTAAACCGATGAATTTATGAATTTACGAATTTACGAATTTAACTATTTAAATACTGGGCTAAGGGACTATGTGTTGTCAGGGGTTGTGTGGTGATCTAACATGGGTGAGTCGGGATTGTAGTTACGGTTCGTACGGGTATGACTAGGAGATGTCACAGGGTGTGCATGTACGTGGTATGTGCTTAAATAATGAGATTTAGTAGTTGTATGTGTGTTGCTATATTAGTAGTGTATTGTGTTATGAGTTAGTCGGGGTGAGTCGGGATATAAGCTAAACGCTTATGGATACGTGTAGGATATCTTATCCTAGTGCTATATGTGAAGTGCAGGTGAGGTTAATGAATCATGTATATAGAGTTTATTGTTATGTGATTATACATGTGTTATGTGCATTATGTCGTTGTCCTTGTGACACGACGGGTATTGTGTTTGCATTGTTATCATTATGATGGCAAATGGGATTGTGGAGGACTAAGTCCTTCGGGAGGTCACCAAAGGTGACGATGTCCAACAGGACAGTGATGAGCTCGGGGTGTGTCAAATGCCCTGACGAGGGTGCATCGAAGAGGTATGTGTCTGTGTGCTTATGTATTTGTGTAAAATTGCATACAAGCGTTGAGTCATATTTATTGTGCATGAGATAGTATTATTGTGGTGAGTCGAGTTAGATTGACCGTTGTGTCTGGATTGTGATGTGGTGTTTACAATTGTTATATCAGTTGATTTGTAAGAGCCTTGGTCAAGGCTGAGTAAGTTGATGTTTAGGGATTGGTTGTGTTAACCAAGTGTCGAGTTAATATGTGTACTTGAGTAGGAGTTATTAGTGTAGTAAGTTCGACCTACGTCGAGGAGACTACGGGATTATTAATACTATGGGATGAGTCATGGGTAATGAGTTATTATGGGATAACGGGTGATAACAAGGGTTATCTAATGGTTAATGAATTGTGGATCTATTTTATAAGGACCGTGGTTCCTGAGTGAATTTTAAATAACTGTTGAGACGAGTTAGCTTTTAATTAAGCTAAACTATTAGAACTCACTCAGCGTAGCTGAGTTTGGGTGTACGATAGATTGTTTTGTAGGAAAGCGTTGCGTTGACGTATCTTGGCTTGGGAGCGGTGTTACTCGGATTGGTGTGCAAGCATTTGTGAGGTAACTTAATGACATTAAATAGCAATTAATGTTTTTATAAAGACTTCTGTTGTAGCTTAATATATCTAAAATGAGTATTTTCAAGGGAATAACCGGTTATGATAACCAACTGCAGGGTGCCTGGTTTGGGGCCTTACACAAGAACTTATATTTTACTACAAAATAACCATGCAAGTCCATATCCAATCCCAAACCCTGCCAAACCCTAAAACCTTAGAATTTCTTTATCTTATTCAACATACTTTAAACATAGAGTACCAACATCTATGTAGGTGTGTTGTGAGAAATCCTCACAAGACCTATTCATCTTACCAACACTTATCATTCTAGCTTCAATACAAGTGAGTTTCATAGCCCCCTTTCTCCTTACTATTCTTTACAAATACTCGGGGTGGAACATGTTTACACACTATACATACCAAATTCAATACCTTTTTTCTCATGCTAATGTCTATGTGCTTTATGTCTTAAACTACTTGACTACCATATGCGTGTTCATGTTTTGTACAATCATTAACTTCCGAGACAGGGCTAAGGTAGTAACTTTTATGATCATTTATACGGGAATCCGATACCATACTTAACACAAACCTTGGTGGGTTTTGTGTGAACCATTTACTTTTTTTTCCAAAACATAGTCAATTGGATTGTACATACTAGTTTTCCATTTACTACGGTTTGATTGTACGCTTTGGAACCTTGTATTTTTCACATTTATGCCTTATTTTATGCTTTGAACATATTGAATTTTAAATCCTTTTTCAACTTTTGATTGGTGTCAAAACCGATGTTACTCACCAACTACTTGTAGTTGACATTTACTCACATGTTTCATGTACACCAGTTTGAGGATATGACATGATCACTTAGGATTTGGACCTAGAAATAATGGAGTTTAATTATGTTAAGTTTGAACACTATGTTTTCCAATTTTTAATTGTAACGGATGCTTTTAATTTGAGTAATAAATATTATCAGATTTAATAGATGATCATGTGCTTATGAACAACCGCGTCAACCCCGTCATATAATCCGCCGCCGGCCGGGCTGTGACATAAGTGCGCCTGACCACAAGTCTAGCATACTTACTAAGTGCGCCAGTGGATTGTTCAGTGGTCATTACGCTTATCTTTCCCAGCCTTAGCATATTTGTCTAAGATTATCTTCTATTCTTGCTTATTTCTTCCGATTGTTCGCATTTTCTTGTTTCTAGTGTGTTTGTGAATTCTAGGGTATGATAATCATCATCGTTTTAACCTAATCGACCGATTCAAGAGGTTTTTGCTTAGGGTTACAAGTTTTATGTTTGTGAGACTGGTTTTTGATAAAAATGTTTTGTCAAAGTGTTTTTGATGTTAAAATTGTGGATTCATTTTGACTCTAAACTGATAATCGAACATATTGTAACTTGTTTTGGCTTGGATTACACCAAATAGCGTCTGATCAAAATTTCAAATATGTCGTCTGAGTTTGGTCAAGCGCAGATGCGCATGTGCGCCTGAGCAAACCCTAGCGTAGTTATAAGTGCGCTATCATGTCTTATAGCGTAGTTATTAACTGCGCCAGTGTAATATTTTTGATTTTGAAAATTTTCTAAGTCTGTGATTGTGTTACTGATGTGTTGTTTGTCTTTTATACAGTCATGGCTCGTGAATTTGTCAGTGATCATAACTAAATAGCTTTACTCAATCTATAATGGAAGGGTGCAGTGTTAGAGTATCGGGAAATTATCGACTTTCTGAATCGCTCCAGGATTGCCTTTGCTTTATCTAGTGGCCCTGTGATATCAAGACCATACATAGATCAATTCTTGGAATCTGCTCGTTTTGACTGCTCAGTGACTCCAAATGTTAATCGAGTTCGTGTGAATAATCAAGATCTAGAGATTTCTGAAGCTATAGTTCGTCAAGCTTTACAGTTTGGTGATGTTGCTACTGATCCAGTGTCTTACAATGGAGTTTTGATTGAGGGTTGCTGGAGGCAACATATGGGTTATGTTGGTGTTGAAGGTGACGGACAATATAGGAAGAGATGGTTAATGGACCAACGGCGGTATTTTTCTCATGTTATGATATATTGTGTCTCGTCTAAGAATGGTGGTAAGGACGGCTTATCATCGGACCTAGCATCTGCTATGGTTGGTCTATCATTGAACAAGGGTTACAATTTCTCCCGTTATGTCTTTAGAGAGTTGAACAACCAGATTGATGCCTTTCCGACCTACAAATTTTTGTTATTTCCAAGGTTCATCCAAGTGATTCTGAATTTCCTTATTCCTAATCTACCGACTGTGACCCAAAGGATTCAAGTGAAGACTATTCACAAGAGGGTGTTTGCTCAATTTCTTAAGTCTAATCCACCTAAAGGTAGAGAACCAGTTCATTCTCCTTTATTTGGACATTTGCTTAGTCCAGAATATATGGCTCCAGTGAATGATAACTAGTTTAACCCTGAGTCTGATAATTAAGAGGTTGATGGTGATTATGATGATGATGTTCAACAAGACCAAGAACCTGAACAAGAAGCTGAACATGAGGTCCAACAAGAGGCAGAACAAGTTCATGATGCTGAGTTTGTTGATGAAGTAGATGCACCAGAAGGAGGTGTTGGTGGTGATGATAATGTTGATGAGTCATCCAGTTCTAGTGACTCCGAGGATACTAAATCTGACGATGCTCAAGATCAATCTCATCCTCGTCGAGTGAAGAGCATTGCTCAGAAGAAGGCTAAGGGTCCTTTTCCTGAGTCGTCTTCAAATAAAATAAAAGCAGACGACACGGATTTAATCCTGAAACTTCTGATTAGTCTAAATCAGGGGTTCGTGAAAGACGTTCCATGACAAAGTCTTATGTAGTTGAACATGTTAAGAAAGCGGTTACATTGTTATCTGCTGCCTCCTAAGCTAGTAAAAAAGCTCGTGTGACAAGTACTTCCGTTCCTGAATCTACAATTCCTATGTCTACTCCTGCAGTTACTCCTTCTCCCGCTCAAGTTACTACTCCGTTTGCTGACATGGGAGCTGATTTGCGTTCGATGTTGAATATTCCTTGTGCTGAAGTGTCTTCATCTTCTCAAGCCGATCCAATAGATGCTAAGATTGCTTACTTGGAATCTCAAGTGAGCATGTTGGTAAATGAGATGACTAGCTTGCGTAGTGAATCTGTTAGTCAGCAGGAGCAGATATCTACACTCAATGAACATTGTGAGCTGCATTTGACTATAATTGAGCGTATGAACAATCAGAACCGTTCTTATGAAGACAAGGTCAATGCTCAACAAGATGAAATGAATGAGATGCGAGCATTGGTTCAGTCCCTCGTAGAACGGATTGATACTCAGGGGGGGAGTAGCTGAAGACCAAGAATGATTGATGCATGTCATCAAACTGATTTGTCAAGTGATCAAAAAGAAGATGATCCTGATTCTGGTAGAGGTGGTGAGCATCAAAATCCGTTAGATGTCACTCCAATATCTATGTTTCAAGGGAGTTGACTCATCAAGTTGAAGGGACAAGGGAAAGTGGTGAGAAGTGTGTACAAGAGGTTCTTGAGTTAGAATGGAATGTGGAGGATTCTGATGTGGAGATAGAGGTTGAGAAAGATGAAGTTGAGGTTGTGTATTTGTTAGAGAACGGTACTGAGATTCCTTCTAGTAATGTTGATGATTTTGTGAAAGAGATTGAGATGGAAGATATACTAGAGCCATCAGTTATACAAGCGGAAGAACAGATTGACGATGATAGTCCTAAGGCAGAGTCTGCTGAACGTGCTATTTACAGAGATGGAAAGACGAAAGAGGAATGGCTGGAATGGACGAAGTCCTCGTTCAAGAATCTTCCAATTCCACCACCATTTCCTATGCTAAAAAAGAAATATGTTAACAAGAAAGAAGCGGGTGGGCATGATCTTATCAATTATGTTTGACCTTGAGCTAAAGCTGTTTGCATTGGAAAGAGTTGATGGTGTCCAATACCTGAAGCTGAATGCTAGTTCTTTCAGCTCATTGCTAACGTTGAGCTCTGTAATCTTGCTCAGAGGCACCTTATCATTAGGAGATATCATGGGGTTGCTGAGGGTTTATGGTCGGTGATGATGCAGGAAGTGAACAGAAAGAGATTTGAGTACTTCAAGCCTCAAGAAGAAGGAAAGTGTTGGATAAAATCAAGTTTGATCCGGTTACAAAGAAATATCATAAGAAGGTTACGTACAAGCCTTTGAGTCTATGGTGACTGGTGAAGAAGGTGAGATTAAGGTTGATGACAAAGAACTGATTAGAGTCTATGATCCAATGACTCTGATTAAATATTCAGAACAAGACTTGTTGATCCTACATGACAAGACTTTGATGTATGTTGATGCTTGGGGGAAGCATGTAGCTGAGCAGTTCGAGAAGATTGTCAGGGTTTGTATGAAGCATGGGATTCATGCTGGAAGTCTTTTGCCAAGCAAATGGAAATGATGACTCAGAAGAGTCGAGAGCTAATGTCAAGGGGGAGTCTGTTGGACCATGTCTGTGTGACAGTCAGTCTCGGTCTTGTATTGGTCTAGTAATAGCTTGATAGGGTTATCTTTGTAATATTGTAATAGTTGCTTTTGTAAGTGTCTAGCGCACTTGACAATTGCGCTAAAGTTTGTTCTAGCGTAGTTGTTAAGTATGCTAGTGGTTATGTCTAGTGCACTTGTTATCTGCGCTAGACATGTTTGTAGCGCAGATGTTAAGTGCGCTATGTATGATGTTGTGGTCTATATATAGCTTATGTAGTTCTGATTTTGTAAGCTTTTGTTGATTCTGTCAAGTTGTAATATGGAACTATTACTCAGTGGAATATAGACGTGTTTTTGTATTTTACATCTCTGTTCATCTTGTGTTCACGACTGATTCGTAGGATTCCGCACTATGTATTGATAAGCTTTGGTATTGATCTATGACGATTAAAGACCTTACATTGCACATAATAGTAGTCCTATCACAAAGGGGTTGCGAGTCTTTATTACTATATATATATACAGAAAAGAAAAGACAAAAGAACAAAAAGACACGCAATGACGTGCATTAGGTCAAAAAAAGACACGCAATGTCGTGCAACTGCAAAAGACACCAATGTTCTGCATCTTAGTACTGAATTGATATGCAAAGCAGAAACTCTTGAGCAAAAGACAGGCAATGTTAATGTCGTGCATTAGGAATCAAAATCAAAAGATACACAATGTTAGTGTGTATATACTTTATATACTATATATTTTTCTTTTTGGGTTCCTGTGAATATTGAAGGGATTTTCTTAACAAAAACATGGCTTGTAAGTCCGATGTGCAAGTAAGTCCAACCTTATTTCATAAATCTGGGCACATAAGTCCGTCGTGCTGTGCTCCTGAGTAAAACTTTCAAAGATACTTTGAACTGTTCACAGACTCATGCTAGTTATGCTCAATTAGCTATATTAGGACACTTGAATGATCATCTTCTCTACTTGTGCGATGGCATATACCTGATGCTCTCATCATCTGACTCAAAAGACCATGAGGACGGGTAGATTATACTTGACAAGCGTGGGGAACACTGATTTCATCTTAATTCTACCAAAACATGATAAACAATCACTAGTTGTACGTTGAAATAATGGTTCATGGGCTTAAGAGGATAAACATACCAACATTCGTTCGTAAGCCGCGGTCATCCGAATGCAAAAGAACAAGTGTGAGTGACAAGTTAAGTCAGTATGATTCCACATGATCAGGTTTGCATGTTCTATGTCCCATTTTGAAAAGTTTTGCCTTGATATATCTCATACTTTAACTCTCTGTTCGTTCAGAAGGCCTATTTGGTTCATATTTACCCTTGTGTATAGTTTTATCGGTCTCTTATTCAAAATCCAGCTAGTAAATCAAGTCGTTTTGGTCAAATGTTCAAAGTTCTTTGTTTTTAGCCTTAGCCGACTCTCCGGGCCGACTGTTGAGAGTCGGCCCCTCAATTTTTGGGTATATATATGTGTTTGAAAAAGGGCTGTGCTTTTACATCTTTAACCCTAACTCCATCTCTTCTCAGGCGGACTAATCTCTTTACTCTAAAACCTCCATACTTTCCATTTTCCGATTATATGTGTGGTCTCTGATTAATTTAAAGGTGATTTTCTTGTATAATACATGTTTCTAATCTTTGTTTGTATGATTTTTTAGTAGAAACAGCAGCAAGTAGGGTTCTTTATAGATCTGAAATGGATTTGGAAGCTCTGACTGTTCATCTTCCTCAGGGCCGACTGTCGCCATGAGGAAGATGACAAGAATCGGCTCATGGTGCCGACTCTCATCCTTGGCCGATTCTACTTATAAGAGTCGATTGTAGATTATCATCACTTTGAATGCAAGTTCAAGTCGTGCCCGAATCTTAAGAGTCACCATGGGGCCGATTCTCAGAATAAATCATTAGGGAACTGCCGACTGTCTTTGATTGGAAGACGACTGCCACTGAATCTATCGGCCGAATTTCTTCTCACTAGGGTTGAATCTTGCCCTAGTCTTGTCGACTTTCACTTCTGTTCAGCCGAATGTCATCTTAATTCTAGCCGACTCTCGGTGGATCGACTGTTGGTGTTCCTATGAAACTTCCTGGATGACACACTTAGCCAATTGTCTTTTGGTTCCTAGCCGATTCTCAGCGGGCTGGCCATCAAGCCTTGGCGACTCTCATGGCCGACTCTTGGCCACTTTTGGGCTATTCTATTGATTTTTAGCATTTTTTATTTGTTTATATTTCTAAAATTCTTAATTTTAATTAAGTTACTAATGTTTGTGTTCGCTATGAAACAAAACATGGCTGAAGATCATCGTGCTAGCGATAACCGCCACAACATGGCTATTATTTTTCCTGAACCGTTTGAAGAGGAGTTTAATGATGTTATCAGATGGCTGTTGCGCAACAGAATATCATATGCCATCACCTGGAATGAGGCTGTGTACAGAGATTTGATTGAACAGTTCTGGATAAATGCTGAATTCAAAGTCCATCCTTTAACCAAGAGACCTCATGTTAGATCGTTCGTTCGCGAAAAGAAAGTTCTGATTTCTGAAAGCATTGGGAGAAATAAATTACAATTGGGTGATGAAAGAGATGACCCGAGACTTATTAATGAAGAAGAAGCAAAAAACTAGATTTGTGTAAGAATTGGGGTAGAAGGTCAGTTTAGAAAGAATGAAATTCAGAAAAGAGCCTTGTCGAGGGACTGGAAGGCAATCATGTACGTATTCATACACTCTCTTTCACATCGAAATGGAAGTTATGATGCGTTAAGTGTTTACTGGGGAGCTATCATTATGCGGGGAAGAGAAATTTAATCTGTCGCAACACATTTTCACTCAGTTATGCAACCGAGCAAAGGATAACAAGTGGTTACTGTACCGTCATTTCATACAAATGATCCTTAATTTTATCTTCAATGATCTTCCACCGAGTAGTAATCCCATGGCTTTTTCAAAGTTCGACACTCGCATTTACACTGATTTTTTTGAGGAAATGGACCCCAATGCTTGACAACATGTATAGAGAAGAACGTTTTCCAACAATTAAGGCGGCCCTAGAGACTGTCAAAGGGAAAAGAGCCGATAAGGAAATAGAAAATGTTACTAAAAAGAAGAAGAGGAGTGAAAAGGAGAAAGAACCCGAAAGTGAGGATGGAGAATTTATCAGAAAAAGAAAAGCCAAAGGTAAAGCCATTGACCCTGAGGCAGGAAAGAAAAAGAAACCCAAGTCTAGCGGTGACGGTGAAGGATTTATGAAAGCCGCTAGAGACTGTTATGTCCGTCATCAACAAGGAAGTCCCTCGAGACATAAAACTCCTCCTCACAGTATAAAAGAAGAAGATGTAGAAGAAGATCGTTTAGCCCGTGCCGCTCTGGATGCTGAAGGACCTCCACCGTCCAGGCAAACAGAAGGCACTTCGGGAACAAGACACTCTCCACCAAAGACACAATAGAACCCTCCAATCAGCACTTGTTGGAGTATTTTGTGTGACATGTAGCTTTGTGTAATAGAATAGGTCTTTGTAGTCTTTATCAATCTAATTTTGTCTTGAATCGTTAAGTTTTGTAAATTGCAAACTTAATAAGTTCGCCTAAGCCATGGGTGTGGCGAACTTGTCACGTTCGCCTGTGGTAGATTATGTTTACCTACAAATAGTGCTTAGTTGTAGAACTTAAACACTTTAGTACTTGTATGCACATTTATCAAAGTAATACAAAAAGCTTTCAGAGAATCTTGTCTTGTGTGATTCGTATTGTGTTCTTATCTGTTTGAGACGCGTTTATTCGTTTGGATTCCTCAATACGAGAATACATCGTGTGTTATACGTGTGAGATCGATTCGTAGACAAGCTGGGACATACAATTGGAATCAAGGCTATTGCTCTTGATTAGAGATAATCGTGTGACATCGTTTCGTTATGAATTGCATCAAAAGATTGAGATTTTCCAAGTTTTTCGTGTTGCTGGGTTTCTAGCTATTTTTCGAACATATTGAGACTCATTTGATCATTTGTGGAAGTGTTTTGATAAAATTGATCAATTAGAAGAGTTCTTTTTCACAAATTGAAGAATCATACGGCTTGATGTTGTTTAATTCCAACAAAATTGCAAAATATGATGATTTGAAGTCAAGTTCGTGCGTTTGGATGATATAACAACTCCTCCATGTTCTTCAGCTGAAACAGGCGAACATAATCAGGCAGTTAGAGAGCGAACTTGATCAACGAACTTGTTAAGTTCGCTTCCTCCTGATTAGGTGAACTTGTTTATGTTCGCTTGCTAAGTTCGCTTAAGGCAGAATATGTTCAGAATTTTTCTAAGTGTTGAATTTTTTAAGATTTCAAAGATGTCAACTTTTAATGCTAGTGTGAACAACATGACTAATATTCTGAACTATGATAATGAGATTGGTACTCCAATTAAACCACCGAGGTTGATGAATTTAAAAGATTACTCGAACTGGAAGAGTCGCTTTAAGAGTTATGTCAACAACAATGATACTAGTATGTGGATTCCAATTGTAGAAGGATATAAACATCCTACTCATTCTTATATGGGTGTATCAGATGTAGAAAAACAAGTTTCAGCTCTTACCATGGAAGAGAAAACATTGTACGATCGAGAGTAAAAGGCACTTGCTGCTTTGTCTATGTGTCTGCCTTTAGACATCTATCACACTTTCAAGAACTTTAAAACCTCGCATGATCTTTGGGAAGGTTTGGCGAAGAGATGTGAAGGAAGCACATATATCAAGAAGAGCAGAAGGGAATTACTGAAGAAACAATTCAGTGTTTTAAATCTTTTGAAGGAGAATCTACTGATAAGTTGATGTCTAGGTATTATCACTTATTGAGTGAAATGGTGAACAATGACATATTTTACAAGAATAGGAAGGTACTTGAGAAATTTTTGGATGCATTGCCAGCTCACTTTGAGATATATTCCATAGTGATTAAAGAACAGCCTGGGTTTGATGAATTGAGTCTTGAAGATCTTATGGGAAAGATTCAATCATATGATTTGAACAAGCAGAAGAAAGATACATTTTATCAAGATCCTAGCACTTATTTTGGAAAAGGAACATCGACACCAACGTCTTTGGTTGCTTTATTTTCAGGAGAAATTTCTGAAGGTCATGGTTCAAAAGAAAGTTCATGTGGTGAACTATCATGCTATGATGCTTCTAGTTCTAGATGTTCAAAGAATTGTCACAATGATACTCATTCGTGTTCTCAAATGGTGTCTTCTAAAGCTGTTGATGACATGATGGCCATGATTGCTTCGTTTTAAACTTCGTATGAGAATTTTATTAGTGGAAAAATAACTGATCCAGATATGATCGAAGAAGATTTCAAGCAATTGGATAAGGATGCTCTTGAAGAGATGAACATTCAATGGAACATGACATTGCGGATAAGACAGGTCAAGGAACATCTGAAGAAAACAAGAAAGAAGTTCATTGGAGCGACAAGCAAGACAAAGATGGGATTGGATAAATCTAAAGTAAAGTGTTATAATTGTGAAGAATTTGGACACTTTGCTTGGGAATGTACCAAACCTAAAGTTCAACATCAAAATGCTTCTTCTAGAAACAAGAATAATCAGAGTTCGTCTACAACATTGATTTCACAACAAGATGAAAATTATGATTGGGGAATTTGTCTAGAAGATATTGTTGCTTATGTCAGTCAAGATTTTATTGCTGAAGTTCATACTGATGTTGGTTCTTATAATAGTTCCTCAGACAGTGACTCAAGTGATTCTGGGTGTGTTACTGAAAATGATTAATCTACAAGTCAGAGTCTGAAAGCAAAAGTGACAAATGAAGAGCTGATGAATGACAATGTAGCTGTAGGAAAGGTGACAAAGAAAGTTGTTGAGATATTTTCTAAAGCAAATGGATTCATGGCAGATACAAAAAAGGTAAATGAGGTTGTTTCTGTTCAGTGTTCTAAATGTGTTGATTCTGATTTGAAAATTCTGAGATTGTATGATGACAATACTAACCTCATATGTGACTTGAAGGCAAGCTATATAGCAAATCACACTTTGCAAGATAATGAAAAACTTTTAAATGAAAGAATTGAGTCATTGAAAAATGATATCAAAATTTTACAATCAAAAGTAAATGAACAAGCTTTTCACATTGATGTGGCATACTCTGAGTATGAAAAGAAAATAAATGAACCTGCACAGTCACAGAGTGAAGTCACCAAATTGATTATAAATCTTTAGGTTATAAGAATTCAAATTTTCTGTTGCAATATTATACTGAGAAAGCTAGTAGTGAGAAAGTAGTTGGTGGAGTTGGTTATTGTTCACAGCAATATGATAAAGTGGTTGGGGGAATTGGTTTTTATCCTACATTCAATGGAAACTACACAGCTCGTAGCATTGGGACATTGACTGAAGAAGATCTAGAGTCAAAAACTGTTCTCAAGGTTAATCCGATGACAGGAGAAGACATGGTTTATGATGACTCCAGTGAGGATGAATTTTTTGATTCAAAGAAGGTTGAAGGAAAAGTCAAAGAATGTAAGGTTGATGAACCGGTTATTGTCAAGAAAGTTACACATGATAGGTGTATCTTAATAGAACCTGATGAAGACATTGAGCCACCAAAACCTAAATCTTTAAAACCTTTTGTGAGTGCTGGGTTTGATTTTCAAGAAGTTAATAAAATAGAGAAAATTTTAACTGTCGAGTTTATAAAAGAAATGGTTGAAGCTAATAAACCCAAGGTTGTTCAATCGTTTAACACTGTATCTCAGTGTGAATCATCTGGTTTAGGAAGTGTTCCGAAAGAAAGGTTTGCTCGTGTGTACAAGAAAAAACGTGCATGTTTTCATTACGGAATAGTTGGTCACATTCTGATGAACTGTCCAGATATGAATGTTGGAAAGCGTTTGGAAAATCCTAGGATGGGAAGACCATTTGTTGAGCCAAAGACAAAATCTGTGATAAAATCTGCTAAAGTTAAACTAGTTTTGAAATTTGTTGAAGTAAAACCAGTTATGGAAGTTTTAGAGGTTCAGGCTAAGGAAAATGTTAAATTGTCAAGACCGCAAAGAAGAAGAAGAAGAAGAAACAAAAGGCTTAAGAAACTTTTGGAACAACATGTTGAGAAAGAAATTAGTGAAACTTCTGAGAATTCCAAGCCAAGTGCGAGTGGTCAATCAAAGTGGAAACCAAAATTTCAAGTGTCTGATTCTATGAAACAATCTCCTAAAATTGAGGAGAGATTTGATTGTGTTAAAAAGAAATTGTTTATTTTGATGAATCAGGCCGACCCAAGACCATAATGGCTTGGGTCTCCATTACTAACTAAATCTTATTGTCTGTGTGCAAGGAACCCCAAGGGGGACTGTAGGCAACCATTGGTACGTCGACAGTGGATGTTCTCGCCACATGACAAGAAATCTTAATTTCTTGGAAAATGTGAAAGAGATACAAGGCGGATATGTAGCCTTTGCAGGAAAGAAGTGAGGCAATATTTCGGGTCAATGAACTTTGTCAAATGGAAGATTGAGGTTTGAGAAAGTCAATTATGTGGAGCAGCTTGAACATAATCTGTTATATGTTTCGCAAGTCTGTGATAAAGATTTCTCATTTCACTTTAACAAGTCTGAATGTTTGGTGTTGAAGCCTGGATTTGAGATACCTGAAGATTGGATCCTAATGCGAGCTCTAAGGATGAATGATACATACATGATCGATATGAGGACGACAACTTCGTCTGTCCCAACGTGTCTTCTTTCTAAAGCTTCTGACTTCGAATCAAATTTGTGGCACCGGAAGATGGCTCACATAAATTTCAGAAAAAATGAACTTTTTAGTGAAGCATGGGCTAGTTTCTGCCATGAGATTTCATGTGAATGAAGACTGTATTCCATGCAAGAATTGGAAGCAGCACAGGAAATCTCAAATCTAAGTTGATTAATTCAATTGTGACTCCTCTTGAGTTGTTGCATATGGATTTATTCGGACCTATTAGTGTTAAGAGTGAAGGCGGCATATTATACTCTTTGGTAGTGACTGATGATTATTCCATAATTTCTTGGGTGGAGTTTCTTATTTCAAAGGATGAGACTTTTGAAATTCTTAAGTTCCTGATATTGGGACTGGAGAGTTTATTTAAACAGAAAGTCAGGAGGATTCGTAGTGATAATGGGACAGAATTCAAGAATGGAAATATGGGTTTATTTTGTTTACAAAAAGGCATACATCATGAATTCAGTGCTCCTTATGTTCCTCAATAGAATGGTGTGGCTGAACGAAAGAATCAAACGCTGATTGAGACGGCTCGTAAAATGTTATCCTACTCAAATTTGCTAGTGACATTTTGGGCAGAGGCGGTGAACACGGCGTGTCAAGTCCTTAATCGTGTTTTGACTGTGAAGAAAAACAACAAAACGTGTTATGAATTGCTGAACAATCGAAAGCCGAATCTAGATTATTTGTTGCCTTTTGGAAATCCTTGCACTTTATTGAAGACAAGAGATGTTCCAACGAAGTTCAGTGAGAAATCAATTGAAGGAATTTTCTTGGGATATGTTGCAAATTCTCACAACAAACGGGTGTTCAATAAAAAGAGCAGACAGATTGAGGAGTGGTTTCAGATTGATTGTGATAATCGCACGGTTCCTCAGGATGCCAAAGGACCATCATGGGCTTTTGATTATGATTCTTTGTTCAGATCTTTTAATGTTCCTCCAGCAGTGTCTCCTGTTGAAGTAGAAATTTTGTATCAGTCCTGCTGTAACGATGATTCAATTGCCGAGCCACGATCGGTTGTTCTAATTGTGGTTCTTCCTCCCGTTGATCCGAATGTAGCTTCGACCTCGGGTACAACACATGACAATGACATTAATGATGATGAAAATGTGTTTCAAGAGTCTTCTAATGATATCCAGAACATAGTTGATGATTCATCTACACCAGCATAGTCTGAGGGGTAGATGCCTTCTAATCTTGATGTTGTGATTCAAACTTCTGATATTCCTCAATCCCGTGTGCATAAACATCACCCGACTGATAACATTATTGGTGATTTGAATGTAGGTGTTCAAACTAGACATCGGTCAATTGCTGAACATTCATGTTTATATGCACAGATCATGGATACAGGTATTACGGAGACATGTTTGCATGCTTGCTTTATTTCTCAAACAGAGCCAAAGAATGTGGCTGAAGCGCTTGATGATGATTGTTGGATCGAGGCTATGCAAGAGGAGCTAGCTCAATTTGACAAACTGCATGTTTGGGATTTAGTTGACTTACCCAGAGGTTCAAGATCAATTGGCACAAAACGGGTGTTTAAATGCAAACGTGATGATGTACGTAATAAGGTGAGGCTTGTTGTTCAAGGATTTAACCAACAGGAAGGTGTTGAATACACTGAAGTTTATGCTCCGGTTTTGAGGATTAAGACAATACGTTTCTTTCTTGCTTACGCATCTTTCAGGGGATTCAAGGTTTTCCAGCTTGATGTGAAAAGTTCTTTTCTGTATGGAAAGGTGAACGAAGAAGTTTATGTAAAACAACCGCCTGGTTTTGAAGACTCCATGTTCCAAGATAAAGTGTTTAAACTTGATAAAGCGTTATATTGTCTTCATCAGGCTCCTCGTGCCTAGTATGAAACTTTGTCCGTGCACTTACTCGACAATGGATTTGAGCGTGGTCAGATCGATTCCACTCTTTTAATCAGAAAAGCAGGGGGAGATATCTTACTAGTTCAAGTTTATGTGGACAACATAATTTTTGAGTCGACGAATGTTGATATGTGTAAAGATTTTAAGAGAGTGATGAAGCTGAAGTTTGAGATGAGCAGCATGGGAGAGTTATCATTCTTTTTGGGTCTTCAAGTTTATCAGAAAGAAGATGGCTTCTATATTCATCAAACGAAGTATGTGTCAGATATTTTGAAGAAATTTGAGATGTCAGATACCTCAGCGTTCAAAACTCCAATTCATGTAAATCATAAGCTAGATTCTGACTCGAAAGGGAAGGAAGTTGATTGTAGGTTATACAGTGGAATGATCGGGTCTTTAATGTATTTGACTGCGCCCACGCCTAATATTATGTTCGCAGTTTGCTTGTGTTCGAGGTTTCAATCCAAGCCAAAGGAATCTCATCGGATTGCTGTAAAGCGGATCTTTCGATACTTAAAGGGTAAACCAAGGTTGGGATTGTGGTATCCTAATAATTCTGACTTTGATTTCAAAGCTCTTACAGATTCAGATTATGGATGTTGCAGTTTGGATAGGAAGTCGACGTCTGGTGGTTGCCAATTCTTAGGGAACAAACTCGTGTCCTTGCAATGCAAAAAGCAAACATCGGTTGCAATTTCAACGTACGAGGCAGAGTACATTGCTGCAGCTAGTTGTTGTTCCTAAATCCTGTGGATTCAGCAATAATTAAGGGATTATGGTCTGAACTTCACAGAGACACCAATGTTCATTGACAACACTGCCACGATGTCCATCACAAACAATCCAGTGAAGCACTAGAAAACAAAGCATATTCAGATATGTCATTATTTTATTTGAGATTATGCAAAGAAGAGATTGATTGAGTTGGTGAAAGTCCACACTGATGATAACTTTGCTGACTTGTTTACCAAATCATTTGATCGGTCAAAGTTTGAATTTCTTACTATAATGATTGTAATGTTTAATCCACCTTGAAAAAGGATTTTCAAACTGATTTTCATGGGAGTTTTTTTTTCTTTTGTGTTTTCTTTTAGTGTTGATAAATTCATTTTTGCTTTCTCAAAATTTTCTTAAGAAAAACCAAACAAATTGAAAAAAATAAAATCGGCACTGCTTAAAGTTAGAGAAGAAATGATAGTAATCAATAGGTGATCATATACACATGACCATAGAATGATTACATGGTTTCTGTATTTATGATTAAAGTTTGTGCTTATATGGTTTGATCTAAACTTCTTAGTTTAAACAAACAGGAAATGATAGCTTCATGGCTTACCATTATATGTGTATAATTTTTAATTTGAATATTTGCATGTAATTTGAATTGTTAGTAGGTTAGAAGCGTTTTTAGACCATTAGTAGTGTGAAAACATAATGTTCTATGTCACAACTGTGATTTGAACCCATGATATCAGATATAGAATATTAGGCTTCAAGTATTTCATGAGACCAGTATCGGATTATATTGTTTAGCACAATTTTTCGGTTCACTTCACTGCCCATGCCCCGAAAACATGCAATGTGAAGTTGGACTAAGATATATTTTTGACGACATTTGTTAGAACATATGCTAGCCCTTGGATCATTTATCTTGATTCCATTGAATACATCCAGATAACAGTTGGATCACGCTTCCCTGTTTCATTGAATCAATCGATTCCTTGATCATTCTTATATTGAAGAAATTCATTAGTACAATCTTTCTGTTGACATGAATCTTGATACTTCAAGCAAACCAAGCACTATAAATCATTCAATTCTGATTCCATATATCCTTCGGGATCTGCTTCTTTTTCCTATGCTAATTAAGATAATTTCATCTTGGAGATTGATTTAATCTTTGCTTAAGTCTCATATGTCTTGAAGATAGTGCAATTTACTTTCTGTTGGCATACTTGTGGGGTACACGTTGTTTTCATTTAAATGGTACTAACTCACAAGAATGTGGGATAAAAATGCTTTTGGTTTCAAATCTTATAATGCTGACAATTTGAATTTACATGTATTATATTGCAAATTTGGTACGAATAAGGTAACATGTCATGATCTGATCCTTTTTACTTTGAAGTTTATCGCGTATCATTTCATGATATAATATTGAATTGTGCAAATTAAAGTGTTGATGAGAAAGAATGTTATATGAACAGAATACCATAGGGTACCTTAAATCTACTAGGGAATTCTTATTCCGAATGTGTGTTATGTTTCATCATTGATACTGATATAATCTTTTTGCTCACAGTGTTCGACCAAAAACATGTGTTTTAGTATGTACACATAAAATCCAAAAAGATTTTTATTTTATTGTTTTACTGCTTTTATTTCTTATTGAAAAATCCAAAAAGATTTTAATTGTGTTTTAGCATTAATTTGAAAACTCAAAAATACGTTTCATTTTTTTTGTTTGTTAAAAATTAAAATTTCAAAAAGATTTTCTTCTAACTTCCATGAAATCATAACTTACAGGATTTACATTTGTTACAGGTTGCAGGTTGTAAGATGATTGGATTGGAAAAGTTCATATTTTTCACTTAGAAACTTGAACTAGCGAACTTCTGAGTTTTGTGTTTAAGTAAGTTCGCCTGAGGTGGCGAACTTACTAAGTTCGCTTGGTTGACGAATTTATCAGTTGGGTGTAATATACACAGTAGAGCAAACTTGTTTGTTTTACTCTTTCTAACTTGAGAGAACATTCGAATAGGCGAATTTGTTCATCTTCTGGCGAACTTGTTCTTTGATCTTCATTCTCTGTGATGATTGTGTTCTTTGTGATCGTGTCTTATTCCATTTTCATTTGCACATTCATCGAAGGTAAAATCTGACATGTTTATCCACTAAATTGCTGAAATCGGTGGTTCTAGACTTAGGGTTTATGTTTGAGGTCTATTGTGTGCTTGGATAGGTTGTTTGAGTATAATATCTGAAATTGGTTGTATATCAGTGGTATTCGAGTGATTGCGAGTGTGTTTGTTGCATTATTTCACTTGCTTAACATTCGATTTGAGGTGTTCAGATTTCTAAGTAGCTGAAGGGTTGTAGCGAACTTTTTCAGGCGAACTTAATAAGTTCGCCACAGGGACTCTTAGCGAACTTATTAAGTTCGCCTCTAGGGCCTTTACTGGTTCAGACTTAGCATTTTTTTATTTTTTTTAACTTTGTTTTGTTTTTGTTTATTTCTTGTTTTTTTTGTTGTTGTAAAAGTCTAATCAATTAACTTATGCAGATCATGGATAGAAGGGTTGAATATAAACATAATCAAGTGTCTTTACTTGATTCGGATTTTCCTGAAGCTGTTAACTACAGAGAAATAATCAAATTTTTGAACAAATCAAGATTGAGAGTGGATTTATTTGCTAATCCAGGGATCAGTCTACAATACGTTCAGCAGTTTTGGGATACAGCTAACCATGATTGTATTGTTGACCCAAATGTGATTCGAGCTACCGTTAACAATCAAGATATAGCAATTTCTATGGAAACTATCAAAGAAGATTTAATCTTAAGGGGTACTGATACAGATCCAATTATCTTGCCTACTACTTTAATCACAAGATGCTTTAATAGAATGGGTTATAGAGGTAGGGCAAATGATTCACATGCATGTAAAGGAGGTCTTGTTGGTCAATGGAGGTATTTGATGCATGTCATCATTCAATGCTTGTCACCTAGGAAAGAAGGAATAGATGATCTTAAGTCTGCATTACAAGGAGCAATGGTAGCCTTAACACTAAACAGACCATTCAATTTTGCTTTGTATATCTACAAGGAGTTGGTTGCACAAATCACACCACCTGAGGGACATGGTTTTATCATGTACCCTAGGTTTTTACAAGTCATTATCACCCATATCATTTCTAATCTACCACTGTTGAATCCAAGACTTACTTTGACTCCGATGATAGAGAGAATTTTCACGGACTATAACAATGTGAAGCAACAGAATCCAGCATTGATTCCAGTGCCTAGTGCTTTATTTGGACACATAGTTAATCCTAATTATGTAGTTGGTGAAGCTTTAGAACGACCTCAACAAGAACTGGCACAACAAGATCAACCTAATCAAGCAAATGCACAACAAAATGAAGTTGCTGATGAGATTGTGATTGAACATGAAGCTGAAGCTGATAATGTTGAAAATGTTGAACATATGGAACATGAGGTGAATGTAGATAATGTGGAGAATGTGGAAGTTAATCCTCCATTACCACATCCAACTGAGAATGTAGAAGTTGTTGATACTAGTTCTAGTTCAAGTTCAAGTGAAAATGATGAACAAGACTTTAGCCCTGAGCACTATGCTCGGTTGGCTAAACATCCAAGAATAAGGAAGGAGTTACCAAGGAGAAAGTCAGCACGGGGTCCTCCTCCTGGTGTAGTACTAGGAAAAAGACAATTACAAGATGAATCTTTGGATGCAGAGTATGTTCCTGAATCTCGTAAATCAAAGAAGTCAAAAGCTACAGCAAGTACTCATGTTGATGAAAATGTTGATTTTGTGGATACTTGATTATCACTGCAACACACTCACTTAATCCTACTCCTGTTGATACTCCATCCATTCCTCATACTTTTATAAAACAAGCTAATCCATCCTCAGATAAGAATGACAAGAAGATTAAAGTCCTGGAACAGAAAGTATCTACTTTAGAAGCACAGGTAGTGGGGCTTCAAGGACAGATTGATGTGTTACAAGCCAGTAACTTTCAACATCAACAACATATCGATTCCCAAAACAGGCAAATTGCTGAGATGCAAATTCTTGTATCCCAGATGATTGAGCGCCTTGACGCTCACGAGGAGAAGCATGGGAATGATGCTTGTCATTCACCATAAGTACCTAAAAATGATGATGATAATGAAGAAGATGATTCCAATGTAGATAAGCAAGGTGAACGTCAAGAAGCTATTGATGCTACTGGTGGTGCTCTTGATATAATTCCTATATTTGTGATTTAAGGAGAATCTGGTTCTGTGAAGATGTATCAAAGGAAAATGAACAAGATAAAGATATACAAGCTATTACCGACATGTTAGATGATTCATTTTTTGAAGATTCTGATTCTGATCTAGATGTTTCTGACAAGCTTGAATGTTTTTCTGATTTAGATGAATTAATAGATGATGAGGAGGAGTTTTCTGAGATTGAAGAAGGGGAGATTGTGGAGGTGGAGATAGAAAAAGATGAAGCTGATATAACATATCAAGGCTGTGGTGGAGTTAATATCACTATACACTTTGTTCAAGACAATATGATTCATGAAACTAGTTCTGATGCTTTTAATGAGTCTGTGAATAAAGAACCTGAAGTTACAAAGCCTGATACGCCAAGTATTGAGAATGAAGAGCTTGTTTTATACAAAGAAACTGGAATGTCAAAAGAATGGTGGTTAGAGGTAGTGAGAAGTTCGAAATAGATATTGCCTGTCACCACCATCACATTTATCAGAGTAATACAAAAAGCTTTCAGAGAATCTTGTCTTGTGTGATTCGTATTGTGTTCTTATCTGTTCGAGACGCGTTTATTCATTTGGATTCCGCACTACGAGTATACGCCGTGTGTTATACGTGAGAGATCGATCCGTAGACCAGCTGGGACCTACAACACTCATAAGAGACTGAAAACTATGGCCAGAAAGAAGACAATGCTAGTGGGAACACCTGTTCATCCTCCTACAAAAGAATCCTTAGATCCAGAGATGGTTGAAAAGATTGGGCCTGAGGCTGCGAAAATGTTAAGATGGATGAAAGGGCAGATCTAAGCTTCGAGGAATAGAGAAGATGATCGGGATCAGAAGATTGATGAGTTAAAGACTACTTTGTCTGAACAACAAATGATTATTGAAAAGCTAAAGTTTCAGCTTGAAAATCGGGCAACTTTGAACAAGGAAATGCATGTAAACATGAATGATATGGGAAAAGCCTTGGTTTTTTTGAAGATGGGAGGATTCAATTTAACAAAAGAAGTAAACAAGCTGTGAGAAAGACTGAATGAAGAGCCTATGATCTTTGAGGGGGTGTTTTACATGGATCCAGAGGAAAAGGAAGAAGAGAAAGTTGAGAAGCCATCTGATCCGAAACCAAGCACCGACCTGCTAAAACCAAGAGTTGATGATGATGAAGGGCCTGATGGTACAGGATTGGAAGCAGGCGGTACAAGCTCTAGTGCCCCTGTCACCGAGACTATTTCTGATGAAGGTAATAAGGTTGGTAATGAAGAAGTTGCTTCTGATGCTCCTGAATCGGGAGCAGCTGAGGATGAGGTTCTGATTGAATAAGATTTGGAAGAAATACCTAAGGAGTTTATAGAAAAAGGAGAAGGGGAGAGGACGTGTTATGAAACTATCTTTGATAAGTCTATCAATTTTGAAGACAATGAACCAATTGATAAATCTAACTGGTTTAAAGCTCTCAAGCTAAACCCTCGCTGTCTCCATCAAAATATTGAAGTACTTCGCCGAGCGTCTGACAGAAAAATTATTTCATGGGCTTATGACGGGTTAAAGCATATGTTTGTCATCAAGCGAAGAATGGGCGATATTCAATATTTACAGAATGAGCATGATCTTCAATCCTGTAGAAATAAAGACTGATGGCAACAAAATTCTCTAAGTACAACTGCTGTGGACCTCAGAGTTTGCTGCATATCAACAAACTGCTGCGGATAAGCTTATCTACTGCGGATACCTGTTCTTCTGCAGAAGAACAAATCTGCTGTGGATAGCCTTATCTGCTGAAGACCAAAGTTGCTGCTGATAGGAAAATCATCAGCAGATGTGGATAGTTATGTCTTGTTGCTGATCAACAACATTGCTGCTGATAGCCATTCTCTCTGAAGATCAAACGTTGCAGCTGACTGGCTTCGATAAAGCAACCATTACCACTGACAACTTTCTGTTGCAACACTGACACACTACACGTGGAAAGAATGTTACTTGTGCAAGACAATAAAAGACAACGACGCTCTTCTTCCAAGGACTCAAGCAATGATGCATAAGAAGACGTTTGAGTAAAGATAACTTTTGTAGTATTTATTGTCGTTACATGTAGAATAGCTTCAATACAAGATCAACGGCTTGTGTTAGATCTGATCCTTAGAATCAAGGGTCTGTTTTGATTCTAAGTTACTATATAAGTAGTACTTAGAGTCATTGTATAAGTGTGCTTTTTCTTAAGATTTTTCTCTATAATCTTGTAATATTTGAAGCTTAATACAAATTGCATTTATCAGTATTCTTCTTGTTTACATTGCTTAGTTGTGATTGTTTCCGCCAATCTCAACTAGAATAGAACCATCTTGTATTCACCGATCCTACAAATCCTTACCTTCTTGGGATATTTATGCTTTGGAGAAGTTAAACATGATCAATCATGGTAATCACTCGGAAGGTACCAATGTTGAGAAGATGATTATCTCTGAATACCATAAACGGTTTCCAATGTTCAAGCCCCAGCAACCTAAAAGGAGAAAGTCAAAGAAAGAAATAGATCCGGTCACCAAGCGTCCAAAGATTATCACTTGTGTAAAACCAGCTAAAGTGATAGATAGGGTTCTAATCCCTCCGAAAAGAGAGGTCTGCTTCATCATTTCATCAAGTGGTATTATGGCAACCTCACTAAGAAGCTATGATGTGTTGACACGGGACCCCAGTGAACGACATCCGTGTTCTATATCCGATGGACATGTTCTCATTCTCCATTCCTGACTTCGGGATCTTATTCAAAAACAACATTAGAATGGGTGCAGGTCACTCAACTCAATAGTAGGCTACCTTATTTGCTCGTGGTGCTACCGGAGCACTGGAATTGAAGAAGAATATGGATGAACTCAAAGCTAGCATTGAAGCCAAATAAAAGGAAGAAAAGCTCAAGGATCCAGAGGAGGAGAGGCCCAAGCAAGATTAAAAAGTCAGGAATGCAACGGTTTCAGGGGAAATTGTGGGAACCTGATAAACCGTTGTATTGCAGAAAAACTATAAGGGCTATTTTGTAGTTAATGTAAAGTTGAATTTTTGGTCTGAGAGTCGCTAGCGACTCTCAAGAGTCGATAGGTAGGTTCCTACCGACTCTCGCTGAGAGTCGGCAATCTGACTGCCAACTCTTGATATTCTCTATAAATAGTAGAACAAAAATTGAACTCTAAGACCATTTGATTGTACGTTGTTACTATAGTCATTTAGATAGCCTGTTAGAGGAGTTTTGTAATAGTTTATGATCCAGGAGCTTATTCTAATCATTCAATGGATGTGTTTATGAGAATCATAGTTCGTTTTGTCTTCATTCTATTGCTATTCATCTTAGTTTTTGCTTGATTCATCAACAAACAGCTTTGCAAACGATGATTTGTTGATATTATCGTGTCTAGAATCATTCTAGCACTGAGATCCTACATTTTGGACCTACAAAGTTAAACAACACATGACATCACATAAGCATGTACTACAACTCACCATCCTTACACGGACCACTAACGTGTGTAACCAAACCCGCACCCTAGACGTACGCACATAATATCTAGACACATCACCTGACTTATCCAAAATGAGTCATTATACGACACACTAGTGTTGACCCACTTCTAACCCGCACAACCTAAGGACACCACATTGACCCGTAGATTCATTTATAAATAGTTAACTCGTAAAACACGACAGATTTAGCCCATTTCTTGTAACAATTTAATATATATGATAAAACGTGTAATTATGTACGATAGTCCCAAAAAAAAGTAAAAAAGAGGATTAGAAACTCACCGGTTGCGAAGATCCAAATCCGGTGCTGCAATCCGTCTGTTCGCGCTCAAAACCGAACCTGTCAAACTTATGATCACATGATCAAAATACATTCTAATCGTATGTCGGATTACGTATAAAAATATAAACCCCACATTCCGTCTCAATTACTCGTCATTCCGGTCATAGAACACTAGCTCCACGAATACACGGATCGGATTGTTTATGACCCGTTTAGGACACGTGTACTCGAGCCGGGTTCCCATGCACGCACGCACCCCATGCAAACCCTAGCTGAGCCCTACCAGACTAACATCACCTCTACTTATATGTCCTAAATTTTACTTGTTTTGCATACATAATAATCCCCATATTATGTTACTAATTGAATAATAACCATGCAATTGCTACATAAAACGTTTATATTTTTATAATTGTAGGTTAAACAACGTCCCGAGAAAAAAGAGCAAAAAAGGGTCAAAAAGGTCAAGAAATCAAGCTTTCTCTTGAGATGGGAAGAAACCCTAAAAGTCAAACAAGGTCAAAATAAGTCAAGAATTAGCAAAAGACAAGAGGAGAGAGAAAAAAGGGGATGCACGGTCATGTATCCCATTGCACGACCATGCAATGCCCTACCGTGTGTCCCAAGATGCTTGCATACCCTGCCACCTGTACCTTTGATTATTTGGGTGTTTGCATGACCTTGTAATCCAATACACGACCATGCATTGGCCATCTGGAGGCCTATAAATAGGAGGCATGGGTTCCTCATTTCACACACCAATCCAGAAAAAAATAGAGTGGAGAGGCTCTTCCGCTTTGTTCGCAATAGGGTAGCCTACAAATTTTAGCTCTATGCTTGTTGGTATGGCCATTCATGGCTAACCCCTTTGTATTGCTTGGGTGAATATGAAGTTTGGTGTATGTTAATGTTTAACTTATTAGTCTAATGGTGTAGGATCGTGAAATTACAAGATGGTTCTGTTCTTAGTTGAAATTGGCGGAAACAATAACAACTACACAAATGTAATCGATGAGACAGAAAGAATACTAATAAGAACACTGTTGTATTAAGCATTTGCAGGTAAACGATTACAAGTGAAACTCTATCAGAAAACACTAAAAGCACACACATACAATGAAGTGTTTACAAATTATTTTATACTCACTTAGAATCAAGACAGCCCCTTGATTCTAAGGATCAGATCTAACACAGACCATTGATCTGTTGTATCTTGCTAACTATTACATGTTTTGTCTATATTTAGTTAACTTTCTTGAAGCGTCTTCTTTATGCATCATTACTTGCATACTTGGAGAAGAGCATTGTTGTTCGTCATTGGTTGTGCCATTGAGGTTCCTTCTGCTTTGAGTGTGTCAGTTGCTTTTGTAGAAAGTTGTCAGTGACGTTTGGTATGGATAGTCAGCTGCAACGATTTGTCTTCAAGGCATAAGGCTGTCAGCAGCAAAGATGTTGATCAGCAGCAAGATGTAACCATCTAGAGCTGCTGATGATTTGCCTGTCAGCAACATCAAGTGTTGATGCTGCTGAGAAGCTTATCCGCAGCAACTTTGGTCTTCAGCAGAAAAGGCTATCCGCAGCAGATTTGTTCTTCAGCAGGAGAACAAGTATCCGCAGCAGATAAGCTTGTCTGCAGCAGATTGTTGGTCAGCAGCATTTGTACTTACAGAATTTTGTAGCCATCAGTCTTTGATTCTACAAACTCCCCCTAGACCGATGCTACCAAAATTCTCTTATTGCCTTTGTTGCTGAAGCTTTTGCAGATTTCTGACTATCCTTTCGACCAAAGGAAAAAGCTTCGAAAACAACCATCTTGTACTTTGAAATACAGCCTGTAGTCGTCAATGCTGTCTGAGTCTTTCTCCATTGGGACCATCTCCCCCTTTTTGGTTGCATCAATGGACAAATAAGCATCAGTTTGGGTGCCCACTGATACAAAGGAGGGAGTAAGAAAAGTTGGGCATTGATGTGCCTCTATCATATTCACCCTGGTCGTCAATTCCAAGATATGAAGTTTCAGTCTGTCCTCATCCACAGTTGTGGAATCCTTGGATCCAGATGGGGCCTTAGGCCTAGCCTCTTCATCCCCATCACCCATGGTTTTTTGGCACCTGGGATTCCTCTCAGTGAGGGGAGTTTCCAAGGAAAAATCCTAACTGTGAGTTGCCGTGGTTGAGGACTTAGCAATGTTGTCACTGTCCTCCTGGTCATTTGATGGACCAGCAGTAGTGACAGCCTCTTCCACATCCACTCTTTCATAACTCCAAGAGTGGTCCTTCAGGGTAGAAGAACTTGGGTTGGGTGTGTTGTAAGCAAGATAAATCAGTACCTCCGAGATAGTGGTAGTTGTAGAAGGTACATCATCTTGATCAGGTTCCTCAGCACTTAAGTTCAGAAGAGAAAGGAAGGGCTCAGGGGGCTGTTCCACAGATCCGGGAAGTGATCCAGATCCTAAAAGAGAGACATCCAAAGAAGTCTCCCTAATATTTTGGCTTTCCCTTATGATATTCTCACCAGAATGTTGTGATTCTGAGTGAGGGCTGTTAGGTTGGGTTTGGGCCTTGGAGGCAAGAGAAGAAGGAGTTCTCTTGCCCCTTTTCCTAGTATATGTCGTTGCAAAGGGGGCCCTGTGTTCCGATTGAACGATATCATCCAAAACAGGTGTCAGTAATGTTTGTGCCTGTGCATCCTTAGTAGTATGCACAGGGGTTCGAATGGTTGAAGCAGACTGTTGTTCAGGATGTGAGGTGGAGGGTGTGGGATCAGTATCAGCTGGGATTGCTGAACTGTCACCCGGGGTACTCTGTATGTTCAGCATTGTAGATAACAATTGAACATTGACCCCTGAGAACCTTTTAGAAACAGTTCTCATGTTATCACTTCATATCGACGAAAATGCAGATCGTCATGAAAACCCTAACGGGTAAGACGATCACGTTTGAGGTCGAATCCTTTGACACAATCGACAACGTGAAGACAAAGATCCAAGACAAGGAAGGTATTCCGCCAGATCAGCAGCGTCTAATCTTCGCTTTGAGTCACTTCCAAAGGCAACATATCCTCCATTGAAATGTCTGAAGTTTGAGAGGATGGATCTGTTGCCTGTCATGTGCCTAGAACACCCACTGTCTACCACCCAGGTGTTATTCTTGTGGCCTGGCTGTCCCTGCACATGATATATTTCTAATTAGTGGAAGAAACCCAAGAGTCTGCAGACTTGAAAAAGATGGTTGTTAGTTTATCCTTTTCAGTATGTTTGCAATCAATGGAACCAATGACAGTGCATGAAGATGATTTGGCTTTCCATTGCCTTATTGGTGTTTTTCTAGTTTTCCTCACACTATCAGCAGCAGATTTTGCTACTGATGTTTCTGGCTTGTTGACAGTAGATCCTGCTGCTGACAGCTTTGTTGAAGTGTCAGCATTCTTTGCTACTGTAGGCTTTGCCTTGGATTTTGCCTTATCAACAGTGGGCACTCTTGCTGCTGATTTCTTTGCCTTATCAGCAGCAGATTTTGCTGCTGAGGATTTTAGCTTATCAGCAGCAGACTTGGTTGCTGCTGAAAGCTTCTGCTTTGTTTTCTTGGGCTGAACTGGACTACCAACCGATGTATTCTGATCCTTCTTTACCCTTTGTCTTTGAGGAGCTTGATGAAGGATCTGGTTGAAAGGGTTAAACTTACAGTTTCTAGCAAAGTGGTCTGATTCACCACAAATGATGCAAGTTTGTTGAGATTTAGGCAGCTTCACTCTTGAGGGAGATAGAGACTTTTTGAACTTTGTTGCTTTGTCTTCGTAGCTTCTTACCTTCTTATTTTTGTTAGTCTTTTCAAAGGCATGCTGCTTTGAATGTCTTTGATATTCCAGGTAATGAAAGAAGGTGCTGGCAGTGTGGTTATATCTGCCACACACAAAGCAAGATTTTGCCAGTTTGTCTTTTGAAAGGTAGACATAGTCCTTTCTTTGGAACAGATCCTTGAAGTTCCATGGATGAGCTTTGTTATGTTCAAAGGTGGCTTCTTCTAAGGTCCTTTGAACATACGGAACTTTTTCTTTAGGCTTACGACATACATCAAATACCTTTCTTTTTGTGATTGGCATGAACTGAGGCTTGGGGTTTGTGGGTTATGATGTTTGTCCCTTTTCTAGCTTTCTTCCATCTAGAGGATAGCTGATCTTGATCTGTTTGAATGGAACAGGGGCTATAACAGCTGGAAGAACAGCAGGAACTGCAACTCTATTCAGAACAGCTTCAGATGGGACTGTACTGGTTTCATCATGGTCTGAGTGAGTTGACTCAGATTCCGATGAGGTAGTGCAGTCTTCGATGAAAGGTTCATCCGTTGAAGGATCAAGGTTTCAGTTTGCAGTGTCAAGATTTTCAACATTGAAGCTTGGTTCGTATATGGCAATATAGTCAGCAGGAGGAGGAACAGTATTGTACTGATCATTGTTATACCCAAGTCCAGTTTTTACCTTCTCATGGACTTGAATATCTAAAAGTCTTTGTAACTTTTTGGAGGAAAATTCATATTTTTCAATATGAACTTTCTGTTCTGCCACTTCAGCTCTGGTAGCTTTTAGTTTGACCAGTAGATCATCAATCTAAGTTTCAAGATTAGTTTGTTCGTGTTTTAGCGATGAAATCTCTTTCTTAAGGCAGTTAATCTTTTCTTTATAAGTATTTTTAACCTTTTTGAACTCAGATTTCATCTGATGAAACTCTTCATTTTGATCTATGAGGTTTTGGTTGTGCTTTCTATAACCCAAAACTTTATCAATATAGGCTTAAGAGCAAAGATGTTCAAGTACCTGAGGTGGTATCTCTGTAGTGTCTTCCATTAGAGCTTGATTGTTGACGGGCAGTTCTTCATATTGAAAGCTCCAGTCGAACTCAGAAGTTCCAACTGTTGCACAGGCTGCAGCTTGAATTGAACTAGGACCCGAGTGCTCAGAATGGAGGGCAGAGGAGGTAGTGGTGGATGTTGAGGCTATTTGGTAGCTTGAGCTTCTTTCTTTTGCCTGAATCATCTCTAGCTCATAGGTTTTTAGCATTCCAAAGAGCTCAGTCATCTGGAGAGTTTTCAGATTCTCCGTTCTTCTGATTGACACTGTGTAAAGTGTCCAGCAGCTTGGTAGAGACCTGATGAACTTCTTGAGAATATCTTCATTCTCTAGCTTCACCTTTGAGCACTGCAGCTCTCCTACAAGATAGGTAAATCTGTTGTATAAAACAGTTAGAGACTCACCTTCCTTCCACACGAAGTTTTCATACTGCTGCTTCAGGATGTCTTCAAACCCGTTGCTTTGTGCCATTTTTGTTCCATGGTTTTGGGTGACTTGATCAAAGAGAGAGAGTTTATAATAGAACCAGAAGTGATTAAACAAGTGTTAGTTTGTTTAATCTGAGCCAAAGCTCTGATACCACTTGTAGGATCGTGAAATTACAAGATGGTTCTGTTCTTAGTTGAAATTGGCAGAAACAATAACAACTACACAAATATAATCGAAGAGACAGAAAGAATACTAATAAGAACACTGTTGTATTAAGGTTTTGCAGGTAAACGATTACAAGTGAAACTCTATCAGAAAACACAAAAAGCACACACATACAATGAAGTGTTTACAGATTATTTATACTCACTTAGAATCAAGACAGCCCCTTGATTCTAAGGATCAGATCTAACACAGACCGTTGATCTGTTGTATCTTGCTAACTATTACACGTTCTGTCTATATCTACTTAACTTTATTGAAGCGTCTTCTTTATAAATCATTACTTGCATGCTTGGAGAAGAGCATTGTTGTCCGTCATTGGTTGTGCCATTGAGGTTCCTTCTGCTTTGAGTGTGTCAGTTGCTTTTGCAGAAAATTGTCAGTGACGTTTGGTATGGATAGTCAGCTGCAACGATTTGTCTTCAAGGCACAAGGCTGTCAGCAGCAAAGATGTTGATCAGTAGCAAGATGTAACCATCCAGAGCTGCTGATGATTTGCCTGTCAGCAGCATCAAGTGTTGACGCTGCTGAGAAGCTTATCCGCAACAACTTTTGTCTTCAACAGATAAGGCTATCCGCAGCAGATTTGTTCTTCAGAATGAGAACAAGTATCCGCAGTAGATAAGCTTGTCCGCAGCAGATTGTTGGTCAGCAGCAAACTCTGAGATCAGCATCATTTGTACTTAGAGAATTTTGTAGCCATCAGTCTTTGATTCTACAAATGGTATGTTTATATTCTTTAATCATTCTCTCTTAAAACAACCTTCATGGTGGACTTTTTATCTTTATCCAAACTAGTCTTTAAACTTATGAGTGTTCTTGATTTTAAAGTGTAAGACCGTAAAACCTTTTTAATCAAATTTCTCTTGAAACTTGTATGTCTTTATACAAGAGGATTTTGATAAGCCAACACTTGGTTGATCGTGATAAAAAACGTACGTCTTTATACGAACTTTATCATGAAATCAAGAGTTGGTGAACTCATGTTGGGAACGGTACGTCTTTATACATGGTCCCATTGTTGCACCGCATTCCGGTGAACAAAGTTTAATCACTCTTTTAATAAAAATAAGGGTATTTTAGTTTGATGTCTTAAACCAACTTGGAGATAGATCTTAGGCATACGAATGTACGGATCTATTAAAGAGTTGAGGTTAATTGTCACACCCCAACCAACGGCGGTACATGTTGGAGTGGGACATGGAGACTGTTCATAAGCTCATGGTGTACTAAAGTTGAAACAATTAAGCAATCAAATTTCATTTCATAATCTAAAACATAAAATCCAAAATACAGTAATGGAAATTACATAAACAAATTTATTTAAATTATAATTCTAGGTCCTCAAACTTAAGTGTAAGCAACTTGATCAAACTCAAACATTTGTACCTGAAACATGATAAAAACAAGGTCATCTAAAAAGTTGGTGAGCGTACATAGGTTTTGACACCACAAATAAAGTTCAAATGTTTAATACAATTCATACGATACATGATATATAAGGCATTTATGGAGAATCTATAGTTAAACTAGGTGTACAATCAATCCTTGTGACTGAGGCATAACACACATTTTACCCTAATGTATAGTCTGTAACAATCACCCTACCTAGGTGGGTTTGTCAGACACAATAGATCTATCATTGTTAACCATTGGCTTGTACTGAGTTAATGATTGTACGAGTGTTCCATGTATATGTAGTCTTAACTTATAGCATTCAAGCATAAAGCACAAATAACACATGGCATCATATTATTGAATTGTATAGTTGTAAAGGCAAAGATTTTTATAAGAGTAATCATGTTTCACCCCAAAATGTACGAAATGTACAAAATGTAAAAAGGGCTATATACTCACTGTGTAATAATGGTGTAGATAATACGAGCAATAGGTAGCAAAAGTGATTCTTACAAATCACAAAGTATGGTTCTAATTTAAAAATTTGTTTATTTTTGCACAAATAGTTCCAAATGGTATAGGTTTTATAAAATTTATTTTATAAAATAAACATTGTTGCTAAAACTGTTTTTAAAAAGAAAAATAGCAAGAGGATCGGGCATGGTTTAATGATGTGACAATCCGGACTTTTCCAGTTAACTCTGTTAGAAAAATCTAGTTAAAGTTAACTGAAATTAACTTTATTCAAACTTCAGTGACTGTTTCTGTCAATATTCCAAACTTATCAGGGACTAGTTATGTCATAACCCTAAACTGTTCTGTTGACTTTTGGAAAGTCAAAATTAATTCTGTTGACTTTAAAAGTCAAAGTTAACCAAGATCTAACTCCATCTAAACTTGAGGGACTTAATCGGCCAGGTTACAAACTTTAATTTCACAGGAAACCTCAGGGACTAATTCTGTAATTCCCTAATTGTCGATTTGTTGACCTCAGAAAGTCAACACCGTGAAGATCAACGAATTCGACCGTTTTCATTTGAAATTCATTAATGTCGAAACCGATATCCCACGTTTTAGCCGTTTTTGATCGTTATTATCATCATAATTATCGACATTGAAGCGGATTAAACTCGAATAACTATCATTAAACTCATAGCCGTCGGCAGAGATTGAATTCGTTTAATCCTAGTGTTAATCCTACGAATTGAGTCATTTCTCACACTTGACGAATCCCTCTGAAGCATACGCACAAGCTACATTGGCAGGAGAAGCAACAGAAGTCGCCGGAGATTAACCTGTGCAGCCGACACCTGCAAGAACTCAATCTCAACCAATTCGACGCGCATTCTGGTAAATTCATAACCCAGTTGTTTCGTTTTCATTCTGAGAAGGTAAGCCCTATTTTAATTCGGGCTTACACTATCAATTCGATCGAATTTCTGATCCTAGGGTTCATCATCAGACTGGTTAAAAATGAAATTAAACTATGCAGATAGATTCGCATAGTCATATTCTCTGAAAGCCCTTTATCAATTTCAAGTTTCATTATCGAAATCTCTGTAAACCGTAATTAGGGTTCGTATGAACCCAGATTGTCGAATTCGATTCTAAACTATTTTTAAATCAAATTAAACTACTCCATTAGCTTCGCAATCGTCTGTAGAGTGAAAGCCTTATGAAATATCTGGCTTCCACTATCGAATTGATCATGAACCCATAATTAGGGTTCATCTGTATTCTGAATTGGGGTTTTCGATCTTAGACTCAAAAGTAATGAAATTAAATTACATCATCAGTTTCGTTTTGATCCGATTAACAAAAGCCCTATGGTTTCAATCACTTTCATCATCAGAATCTTTCAAATCGATTCAAAGTTTTCATAATAAGTTTTCGATCTGTTTTCAACATTTTAAACAACCTAATCTTGATCGTTTTCGAAACGGATTGTATGCTCAGGTTCGTAATCATCTGAGCAACAAAACTTATTTCTGTTTTAGTCAATCCACCATCGAAATCATCGGATTCTGGCCGGATTCGATCGCGGGCGATTTAGGGAGGGAGACCTCTTGAAACTGGATGTTAAAACCATTCTGATCCGAGTTCCTTCGCGATGACCCTAGCGGGCGTGATGGTTAAACTCGAGTGCGTGTGTGGGAGAGACCCGGGTTCGAGGCCAGGCTCCCACACTATTCTTTTTGGGGCGATTTTTATTAAATAAAAATATATATATTAAACCTATATTAATATAAACCCGTTTAAACACGTTCTAGCCCGGGTTTTAACCCGTGGGCTCGGGTTTGAATTTAATGAAAAATTATATTATTTTTACCATTTTTAAAATAATAAACTCTTCGCATTTCCAACCCGCAATCCCGTGAAAAATAATATGATTATATTATTTTGAACCCGTATTAAATATTTTGAACTATTATAAACGTTATATTGTTTTTAATCCGTTCGTGACCGTTCGTGACTATTGTTTTAAACTAAATAATATAAAAGTATATTATTTACCTCCGTCCTTTACCCGATTTAAAAATAATATAAATTATTTTCCCACTCCGAGAATCGATTGTCTAAATCATTCGTATTTAAAATAATGTATATACTATATTATTTCCTATCCTTCGTAAGCGACTCGATCAAAAGAAAATAATTGATCTATTATTATCCATTGTCGACGTTCGACGCGTTCGTTTAATTTAAATCCATAGAACGAGTTAGGATACTCTAACTTTCTGTGTCGTCGTCATAAATCCCAACTTGTCCCTAACTTATGTGTTTATGATTCTAGGGCATACGTAAGCCGTGCAGGCTAACACGTGAGGTTCTAAATCTCACACTTGTGTAATACTACCCTATGCAACGCAGGTGAGTTTCACGGCCCCTTTTTACTTGTTTTACTATTGGGGGAGAAACATGCTTACACACAAATATTATTTTACTTGTTTTCCTGTTGAGGAGAAACATGCATACTCACAAACATTATTTTACTTGTTTTCCCGTTGGGGAGAAACATGCATACACACCAACAATATTTTACTTGTTTTCCCATTGGTGAGAAACATGCGCACAAACAAACATCATCTTACTTGTTTTCCCGTTGGGGAGAAACATGCATATGAACAGGCATCCGTTACTTGTCTCCCAGCCAGGGAGAGACATACACACGGACATGGATCACATAGTATTTCATTACCACTTGTGTACCTAAGTGCAAACATAACATGCAAAGTCCTTACACACTCGGACCGTTAATATATGGAGTATAGCGAGGAAATTTGAGTAGTACTACTGGGTTTGACAAACCCCACCCGGGTTAGTCGCGCTAACTAGATTGGAGGTCTAACGGGTGTAAATTGTCCTTAACACTTGCCATTGTTGATGTTAGCAATGGCGGAAGGCACCCAAACACAAACAGTCAGCTTCGGTTGCGAACGCTTAGAGTAACTTGTACATTGTCTAGCTAGCAATAGGTGTGACTTACGTATGTGGATCCAGCAACACTCAAACAGTTTATTTACATACAAACCTGTGAACTCACCAACCTCGTGTTGACACTTTTTCTTACATGTTTCTCAGGTCGCTAAGGCACAAGTTACACACTTAGGACATGCATGAAGTCCTTCTATCATGACGTTCATTTCAAACATTTTAACAGTTACTTATTCACATTAATGGACGCGCTGTTGCGTGTAATTATTTTTGATTTCATTGTAACGTTTACGCTTCCGCATTTAACTCTGAACATTTATGTTATGACTTTTGAAGTCTCATATGGTGTCATTTGATATAACTAATGACTGAGATCCTGGTGTGTCACCTTCCAAACGGTAAAACTCCGTTAGTTGAAATTGTGGGTGTGACAAATGATCAAGCCAAAAAGGTTGTGGAGTGTGGGTTACGAACCCACGCCACTCGGTCCAATGGCGCAATGACTTAACCAGTTGAACTGAGTGGTTTCGCTGATTAAATACGAAACCCATAAAATTATAAACGTATAACGATTTGATCGAAATCCCTAATTCAGATCCTCATGAACTGGTCCATGAATTCAACAGAAATTGAACCTGATATAACTGATTTATGTAAATTGATAAGGGGCTTTCGGTGTATGAACAAAAATGAATCAAACGTTGTAAACCTCACCTGATTTGGTTGGATATCGAAGGCTGACGGCTAAAAGTTCAGACACGATGTTCTTCGTACTTGATCAGGAAGCAGAGGTAGAATGAGGATTGAATGAGTGTTTAGAGGGTTTGTAATGGTGATTGCGCTAGTGTGTGGTTACATTGATTCGTCCAATTCCAACTTAAATGCCCGATTCAATTACGAGTTGAATGTGACAGCTGTCGAATGAATTACGCGTCAAATTGGATGAATACGAATGAATTGAGTCGTGTAAAAGGTCTGTATTCATGCTAGGTCTGATTTCGCGTGATTTGCGGGATTGAACGCGTTTCAAATTCGTGTTTAGGAAATGATTTGGTCTCGGTTTTACTCGGAGAAGTCAAATATGTTTGAATTCGAAGTTACCCACTCAAACGATCGAATTAGGATGGTAATTAGGCCGGGATGTGTTCGATATTTGATCTGGAATCCATTGCAAGACTGCAACAGTGGGGCTCAATCGATTTTACTATCCAATTTGCAAGGATTTGGCCTGTTTAACTTTGGAAAGTCAAATTTGGTCAAAATTGGTCATGTGTGATGAATGGGGTCAAAAATTGGGTCATATGGTTCAATTCCAAGGGTGAGGGTTCAAGCTTGAGGGTCCATGAGTCCAAAGGGTTCAGAAAAATTGCTTAAATTGTAAATAATTGTATATAATGTATTGGGTGAACCCTTAGAACTTAAATGTTGCATAAAAATAATACAAGGTATTGGAAACAAATGCATGAAAATTCAAGAATGTTACATTAATGATCTCCCTCACTGGAGCCTTACCATTTTATTATTAAAGAACATAATTCGTGAACCAAATTTTGTGAGAATGAGGCTCTAGCGGTGTATCGTTCACAGTTTTGTATTAGTCATACCATCAGACTAGTTAACATAACATTATCATATACGAAGCATATTCGAAGCCTAAAGCAATACTCGTTGTGATTTGATTATTGTCGAGCTATTTACCTTTCTGTTACACGCTTCACGCACATTTTACATTCTATGTTTTTTACTTTACCGTCATTTACTTTTCCGTTTCATAAGCACACAACACCCACTCATTAATTAAACCGACTAAACGATAACAAACGTTGAGTATTGGAACCCGACCGTGTCCATTGGTTCGATACTTGGTTTTACCTAAACTATATTACGTTGTGATAGGTACACTTGCCTATTGTGTGTTTTTAAGTTTGTGTAATTATCATTTTGTAAATTAAAAACATGATCTCGTAAAAACCTTTTCAATATATTATATTTTATTAACTTATAAAACGACACATCAAGTTTTTTGTGCCGTTTCAGGAGACACGGTGATTTCAAGAAAGATTCGAGTTAACAGATTAGCTTTTTCTAACTTTAACATTTCCCAAATGTTTTTCTTTTACGTCTGTTTCAGGTAGTGTATTGTCACACCTCGAGTTTAGCCCACATGGGCTTGCGACCAAAAGTTGGAACCTATTTTTGTTATTTTATTTATATCATAACACCCGTTTCATTTTACTTATATAAACAGGGAAATACCCTGATTGTTTTAACAAATGTTTATTACAAAACCAAGGTTTTTATAGAGCCATTCATTTTAACCAATGTCTAGGGTGGACTTACCCTTTCATGACATCAAGGATCCATCATCCTTTAGTGGCTATATTCATAATCACATTTATCCTTGATTACCTGTAAAACGTTTGAAAATATTTCATCAGTATAAACTGGGGAATAGATGTCACACCCCGACCAATGGCGGAATCATCGGGGTGGGACATGTAGACTGTTCATAGCACATGGTTGACTAAATTGAAATATATTAAAGTCAAATTTCCATTACAAATAATCCAAGTACAACCAAATTCAAACAAAGAAACATAAAACAACTCATAGAATTCTTGATTTAAATTGCTAAGTCCAAATCCTATATTGAGCACGTCTTGAATCATTCTCACATATTAGGGCCTGAAACATGAATAAAATAAAGTCAACTAAAAAGTTGGTGAGTATAACACAGTTGTATATAGATAGCATATAGTTGAAAACAAATCCTTTACAAGACATGATAAAATAAGGCATTTATGGGGAGCAGATATTGTGAAATCAAGTACAACCAAACCTTTGTAACTAGTATGCAAATTGTGTTGTCGGTATCAATCACCTCCACTTGGGTGGGTTTGTCAGACTCAATAGATCTATCATTGAAAACCGTCGGCTTGTATAGTTAATGATTGCACATAAGTTTTCACAAAGATTAGCACAACTAGCACTCGGGCACAAAGCTCAAATTTTGCACACAGGAATGTAAATAGGATTTTGCACTTGTGTTGTTTGTGTAAATGTAAATGTGTAATGTGTATAAAGTTCATGTTCCACCCCAAAAATGTAAAAGAGTGAAAAGGGGTTGTGAATACTCACTTGGTGTGGAAGTGTAGCTAACAAAGAGTATAGATAAAATAAGAATCCTTGATACGCACGAGTTAACCTAGATAATAATGTATATTGAATCAAATATGTGCACAAAGTTTAAGTCTAAAAATGAAGGTTGAATTTGTGTATAAAACTATTGATTTGTATTTAAAAGTATTGAATAACATATATAAAGTTTTGAAGTAAATATTTTTAAAACATTTTGATTAAGGTTGGGAATTAAATAGTAAAATAGAATATTTATAAAATCATTGATTATGAAAATAAAGTATGTGTTAAATGTAATTTAATAAATAAATAAAGGTTTTTTATTTAAAATGAAGAATAAATAGTCTTTATTTATTTATTTATAAAGTATGTAACATACAAATAAAATGTTTTAAATGAAAAGTTTAATAACAAATTTAATTTTATAAACTTTTAATTAAATGATTTTCCATTTATTCCAAGATTAATTATTTGATCTTTTCAAATACCTTTTTATAAAACTAACCATTTTTATTTAAAAACTTAATCTGGAATTTTTACAGATTAAAATAAAACAACAATAATTCTGATCAAAGATTATGACCTAGACACGACCGTGCCTGGAAAGGACACGACCGCGCTCGAACCACGGGCGCGACCGCGCTAGTCGGGACGCGACCGGGTTTGATCAAACAGAGGCCAACTTGGACAATTCACGAGGCATGACCGTGCCTTAGCTCGGCACGGTCGTGTCTATGATTCTTAGACACAACAGAGATTAGCCTAGCGGGCATGACTAGGTCTGGACAGGAGGACACGACCGCGCTACATGAGGCACGGCCGCGCTAGATGATTAGCGCGACCGTGTCTCTTCCAAAACAGACACGAATTGGATAAATCTTGAATTTTAAATGATGGAATTGATAGGGCTTTTGATTATTGAGTTATTACTAGTCTTTTCATATAATTTAATTGCATGTAAATCGTGTTTAAGTATGGATTCGATTAAATCATTTTTATTAAAATGAGAAATCCGGTTCAGTATGATTTCTATGATGGAAGCCCCAATTAACAGAGGGCTTTTGTTATGAGGACTAAATCGACTGAGAAAAAGGTGATAATTACCTTGGAGAGTATCGGATTGATAGGAAGCGGTAGAAGAAAGTTCCGGCGTCGGCGATAACGGCTTCCGGCGACTTCGAATGCAATTCCGTCTAGTCCAGAGAGTCCAATAATAACAGGGTAGATTGCTGAATAGAATTTCTTGATTGCTTGAGAGAAAATTGATCGAAATTGAGGATTGAGCCTTGAGGGAAAAGATCGACGGTTTTTCTTGAGAGGAAGGGAGTTTTGATAATAATAATTGTAATCTACTGAGCTATTTTCCTTGACAATGAAAATGAAACGTAATCAGATTTGAATTCGAACGATCGAGCGTTTTGAAATCTCATTTACGTTTTGACAGTTACACAGGCGCGACCGTGCCCAAGAGAGGCGCGACCATGCCTAGGCACCGGGCGCGATCGTTCCAAAGCAAGTCGCGCGACCGTGCCAAAGCACTTGGCGCGACCGTGCTACGACAAAGCACGACCGTGCTAGACTAGGATTTCTTGATATTTTTCAACTTTAGTCTTTGAGTTTTCAGATTTGATAAGTTTGATTAACATAGTTTCTTGCATAGTGTTTAAGTGTATATAATCGAGCAAAACTTGCGAACTTGTATTGAATCATTGCATTTAATTTATGGCGAGAAAAATAATAAGACAGTGCACGAGTATTGAGTTTGAAATTGCATTACATTGAATTGAAAATATGAATACTAAAATCAGAAATGTTACAGTCTCCCCATGTTGAGAGAATTTCGTCCCGAAATTTAGCTAGAGGAAACAACTGTATCAATAAAAAGATGAGGGTACTTGAGCTTCATTTGGTCTTCTCGTTCCCAAGTGAACTCAGGACCACGCTTAGATTCCTAACGAACGTTGACAATAGGAATTCGACTTCGCTTGAGTTTGTTTGACTTCGCGATCCATAATTTCCACCGGCTTTTCAACGAAGTGCATCGTTTCATCAATGCGCATGTCGTCAAGCGGTATATGGAGATTTTCATCAGCGAGACACTTCTTCAGATTAGATACATGAAATGTAGGATGCACATTTCCAAGAGATGGAGGTAACTCAAGCTTGTAAGCCACTTTCCCAATCCTTTCAAGGATTTTGAATGGACCCACATAACGAGGTGCTAACTTGCCTTTCTTTCCAAAACGGATCACGCCCTTCCATGGAGACACCTTTAGAAGAACAAGGTCACCGACTTGGAATTCCAAGGATTTTCGACGTTTGTCGGCATAACTCTTTTGCCGGCTCCTCGCTACTAGAATATTGTCACGGATTTGAATAATCTTGTCGGATGTTTCTTGAATTAACTCGGGACCAGTGATTTGTGCTTCACCAATCTCGTTCCAACAGATAGGAGAACGACACTTGCGACCATAGAGAGCTTCGAATGGAGCCATGTTGATACTTGTGTGGTAGCTATTGTTGTAAGAAAACTCAATGTGGGATAGATGTTAATCCCAATTGCCACCAAAATCGATTACACAAGCTCTAAGCATGTCTTCAAGAGTTTGGATTGTTCGCTCGGTTTGACCATCAGTTTGCGGATGGTAAGCCGTGCTCAAATCCAATCGAGTACCAAGAGCCTTTTGGAGAGATTGCCAAAATCGAGAGGTGAACCGAGCGTCTCTATCGGATATTATGTTCACGGGAACACCATGACGGCTCACAATTTCATCAATGTAAATTCGGGCTAGTTTCTCCACTTTGAAGTCTTCGCGGATAGGCAAGAAATGAGCGGATTTAGTGAGACGATCAATGATCACCCAAATACTATCATATCCACTCGAGGTGCGAGGGAGCTTGGTAATGAAATCCATAGCTATATTCTCCCATTTCCACACGGGAATTTCTGGTTGTTCGAGTAAACCAGATGGACGTTGATGTTCGGCTTTGACTTTGGAACAGGTTAAGCATTTGGCCACATAAAAAGCAATGTCTTTCTTTATACCGGGCCACCAATAAAGTTGGTGAAGATCTTGGTACATTTTATCCGCACCAGGATGAATAGAATAACGAGTCTTATGAGCCTCGTTCATGAGAAATGCACGGAGATCGTCGCGATCGGGAACCCAAATACGGTTCAAGTAATAGAGTAAGCCATTGGGTTTTGATTCAAGAAGGAGTTCAACACCACATGACATTTCTTCGTACATGTTACCCTCGGTTACCGAGACGTGTTGAGCTTCTAAGATACGGGTTTGAATATCGGTTTGAATACAGGCACAATGAAGCATAACATGGTCCTTTCGACTCAAAGCATCGGCTACAACATTCGCTTTGCCGGGATGGTAACGAATCTCGCAGTCGTAGTCGTTAAGGAGTTCGACCTAACGTCGTTGCCTCATATTGAGTTCTTTTTGGTTGAAAATATGTTGAAGACTTTTGTGGTCGGTGAACACCACACATTTCGTGCCATATAGGTAATGTCTCCAAATCTTTAATGCGAATACGACCGCACCCAGCTCGAGATCGTGCGTCGTATAATTCTTCTCATGAACTTTGAGTTGCCTTGATGCATAAGCGATTACCTTGCCTCGTTGCATGAGAACACAACCAAGACCTTGGTAAGAAGCATCACAATAGACAACTAAATCATCATTTCCATCGGGGAGAGTCAATATGGGAGCATTGCACAACTTTTGCTTGAGGGTTTGGAAAGCTTCTTCTTGTTTCGGTCCCCATTCATAAGTCTTACCCTTGTGGGTCAAAGCGGTAAGAGGGACAACAATCTTTGAGAAGTTTGAGATGAAGAGACGATAATAACCCGCAAGACCAAGAAATGAACGAACTTCTGTAGGAGTCTTCCGGGCATTCCAATTCCTAACCGTTTCAATCTTAGCAGGATCAACATGAATACCCTTGTCGTTGACGATGTGACCAAGAAATTGAACTTCCTTTAGCCAGAATTCACATTTGGAGAATTTGGCATATAGTTGTTCTTTTCTCAAGAGGTCCAAAACCAATCTAAGGTGTTGTTCATGATCGGCTTTAGTCTTGGAATAGATTAAGATATCGTCAATGAAGACGATCACGAATTTATCAAGGTATGGTTTGCACACACGATTCATGAGATCCATGAAAACTGCGGGTGCATTGGTTAGTCCGACAGGCATAACCATGAACTCGTAATGACCATACCTTGTTCGGAAGGCAGTCTTAGGAATGTCATCTTCTTGAACACGAAGCTGATGATAACCGGATCGAAGATCAATCTTTGAGAAACAAGTAGAACCTTGAAGTTGATCAAAGAGATCATCGATTCTAGGCAAAGGATAACGGTTCTTGATAGTAAGCTTGTTGAGTTCGCGGTAGTCAATACACATGCGAAATGATCCATCCTTCTTCTTAACAAATAAGACGGGTGCACCCCACGGTGAATGACTTGGGCGAATGAAACCTTTGTCGGAGAGCTCTTGAAGTTGACTTGCAAGCTCTTGCATTTCGGAAGGTGCAAGAAGATAAGGAGCTCTAGCAACGGGGTTAGCTCCAGGTATAAGATCAATACGGAACTCTACTTGACGAACGGGAGGAAGACCGGATAAATCCTTAGGAAAAACTTCGGGGAAATCCCGAATGATCGGAATGTCTTGGAAACTCTTCTCCTTGACATCCTTTTGAACAATATGTACTTCTTTCGTAAGTACTTTTGAGCGGTAGTACACGACATCAACTTAAGTCCCTTGCAAGGCTTTTCACCAAAAATCCTTAAGGTTTCTCCCGATGGTAGCGGAATTCGGATACACTTTTCAAAGCAAATGACTTCGGCATGATGATTTGATAGCCAATCCATACCTATGATAATATCAAAGCTTCCTAGTGGCATTGGAACAAGGTTGATTGGGAATGAATGATCATTTAGTTCTAAGGAGCAATCATAAATAATGGAGTCAATTGTAAGGGAGTCACCATTCGCTAACGGTGAAGGTTTTCACTAATTGGGATCGTGTCTTTGCAAGTAAGCGCTCAAAATTAAGTGACACAAAACTTTTATCGGCACCGGTATCGAACAAAATGGAGGCATATTGACTATTAACAAGGAACGTACCATGAACCACGTCGTTGTTGGCTTGAGCTTCGTTGGCGTTTATGTTGAACGCACGCCCACATTTGCAAGTCTTGGACATTGATCACGAAAATGGTTCGGGTCACCACACTCATAGCAAGCACGCCCATTAGCAATGGCGGGAGCACCTTGATTAGCCACTTGAGGTACGGTTCGGTTTGGAGGGTGGACTTGGCCCGCAAGAGCTTTGGCCCTACAAACATTGATAGTATGACCATATCTCCCACAATGAGTACAAAGGTGACATGGGATAGTTTGAGGATGATGATAATTGCAGGTGGCACAAAGAGGGTAGATCCCAACATATGGCTTTTTAGCCGGCGCTTGAACCATAGGTGCAGCTTGGTTGACGGGAACAGTAGGAGTAACCACAGCAAAATTTCTAACCTTCCTCTTTCTATTATTGCGAGAGGGCTCGGTTGTGGTTTCTTTGATGTGAGTAGGAGGGGTTACGGTTTCAGAAACTTTCTTAGAACCCTTTTTGGTAAGAGTTCCAGCTTTCACATGATTATCAGTTAAGGTAGCGGATAGACGAATAGCATCCTCCAGAGTAGCAGGATTTCTACCTAAGACCGTATCTTGGATTTGTCTTGGTAGCCCACCAATATATTTTTTGATACAACGGGACAAAGGAGTGACCATGTGGGGCACGAGAAGACTCAACTCATGGAACCGAGTTGTATATGCTAAGCTTTCCCCACTATCTTGGGCAAGATCCCAAAATTCAGCTTCTAACTTTTTCACTTCATTTCGAGGGCAGAACTCCTCGGTCATAAGCCTTTTGACCTCATCCCAAGGTAAGGCCATGGCTACATCAACACCCCTATTCCTTTTCTCCCCATTCCACCATGTAAGTGCCCGTTTTTGTAGGACACTTGTAGCATGACGAACACGGAGATTGTCGGGACAGTCACTATTGAGAAAGGTATTCTCAATGCTTTCAAACCATTGAAGGAGTCCAGTAGCTCCTTCGGTACCAAAGAACTTGAGGGGATTGCACGAGTTGAAGTGCTTGAAGGTGCATTGAGATGGATTGTTACCACCATTTCCACCATTATTACCACTATTGCTTCCATTTCCACCATTGTTGCCATTGGTGGCTCCATTGGCTTGGGTGAGTTGTGTCACCAATTGGGTAAGAATAGTAGCAATGTCGGTGTTGGCGTTGGTTGCGGGAGCACGACGAGGAGGCATTCTACAGATTTTCACAAGACAAGAAAGATTGTAAGAACTTATGAGATTTGATAGGATTTAATAGAATGAGATAATAAAAATAGATATTCTTAGTTTGGATTGTACTCAAAAGTGACAAAATCACTTGAATACTATGGCACATTAAGGTTAATTAAACTTATATAATTTTTCAAGGAGACATGCTTTAGCCTATAAGTAAACACTCATCTCGAGGATTCCCAGGAAAGCATACGGGTCCCTCGGTTGATTGGGATTTATGTGAAATGCTTTCCTAGACAGAAAACCCAAAATACAGGTGTCACCCTTCCAGATTACACGTGTCCTCAAATAATTTAACAAGTTTAAAAACCTTAACGAGAAAATAAAAATTTTAGAGATTTTTGCTTCAAGAATTTTTTTCCACATGCTAAGAAGGATAAAGATAGAAAAGAAAATAGAAATATTATGAGGTTTTAGGATATATGAAAGGATATTATTTATTAAATTATTATTTAAGAAGATCCTACTAAGTCAAGAATTTTTATCAAGTAAGGTATCAAATATAATAATAATTAATCATGGTAAGCATGTAGCACATAGCATGTAACACATAGCACAAAAATCATGAAACATAGTATAAGTGGGTGTCTTAAAGTTATAGTCTAGGTCAAGATGTCTAATAACCTAATTCCCTATAACCAAGGCTCTGATACCAATCTGTCTCACCCCGACCGATGGCGGAATCAACGGGGCGGGACATGTAGACTGTTCATAGCACATGGTTGACTAAATTGAAATATATTAAAGTCAAATTTCCATTACAAATAATCCAAGTACAACCAAATTCAAACAAAGAAACATAAAACAACTCATAGAATTCTTGATTTAAATTGCTAAGTCCAAATCCTATATTGAGCACGTCTTGAATCATTCTCACATATTAGGGCCTGAAACATGAATAAAATAAAGTCAACTAAAAAGTTGGTGAGTATAACACAGTTGTATATAGATAGCATATAGTTGAAAACAAATCCTTTACAAGACATGATAAAATAAGGCATTTATGAGGAGCAGCTATTGTGAAATCAAGTACAACCAAACCTTTGTAACTAGTATGCAAATTGTGTTGTCGGTATCAATCACCTCCACTTGGGTGGGTTTGTCAGACTCAATAGATCTATCATTGAAAACCGTCGGCTTGTATAGTTAATGATTGCATATAAGTTTTCACAAAGATTAGCACAACTAGCACTCGGGCACAAAGCTCAAATTTTGCACCCATGTATGTAAATAGGATTTTGCACTTGTGTTGTTTGTGTAAATGTAAATGTGTAATGTGTATAATGTTCATGTTCCACCCCAAAAGTGTAAAAGAGTGAAAAGGGGTTGTGAATACTCACTTGATGTGAAAGTGTAGCTAACAAAGAGTATAGATAAAATAAGAATCCTTGATACGCACGAGTTAACATAGATAATAATGTATATTGAATCAAATATGTGCACAAAGTTTAAGTCTAAAAATGAAGGTTGAATTTGTGTATAAAACTATTGATTTGTATTTAAAAGTATTGAATAACATATATAAAGTTTTGAAGTAAATATTTTTGAAACATTTTGATTAAGGTTGGGAATTAAATAGTAAAATAGAATATTTATAAAATCATTGATTATGAAAATAAAGTATGTGTTAAATGTAATTTAATAAATTTATTTAAAATGAAGAATAAATAGTCTTTATTTATTTATTTATTTATAAAGTATGTAACTTACAAATAAAATGTTTTAAATGAAAAGTTTAATAACAAATTTAATTTTTTAAACTTTTAATTAAATGATTTTCCATTTATTCCAAGATTAATTATTTGATCTTTTCAAATACCTTTTTATAAAACTAACTTTTTTTATTTAAAAACTTAATCTGGAATTTTTATAGATTAAAATAAAACAACAATAATTCTGATCAAAGATTCTGACCTAGACACGACCGTGCCTGGGAAGGACACGACCGCGCTCGAACCACGGGTGCGACCGCGCTAGTCGGGACGCGACCGGGTTTGATCAAAACAGAGGCCAACTTGGACAATTCACGAGGCATGACCGTGCCTTAGCTCGGCACGGTCGTGTCTATGATTCTTAGACAGAACAGAGATTAGCCCAGAGGGCATGACTAGGTCTGGACAGGAGGACACGACTGCGCTAGATGATTAGCACGACCGTGTCTCTTCCAAAACAGACACGAATTGGATAAATCTTGAATTTTAAATGATGGAATTGATAGGGCTTTTGATTATTGAGTTATTACGAGTCTTTTCATATAATTTAATTGCATGTAAATCGTGTTTAAGTATGGATTCGATTAAATCATTTTTATTAAAATGAGAAATCCGGTTCAGGATGATTTCTATGATGGAAGCCCCAATTAACAGAGGGCTTTTGTTATGAGGACTAAATCGACTGAGAAAAAGGTGATAATTACCTTGGAGAGTATCGGATTGATAGGAAGCGGTAGAAGAAAGTTCCGGCGTCGGCGATAACGACTTCCGGCGACTTCGACTGCAATTCCTTTTAGTCCAGAGAGTCCAATAATAACAGGGGAGATTGCTGAATAGAATTTCTTGATTGCTTGAGAGAAAATTGATCGAAATTGAGAATTGAGCCTTGAGGGAAAAGATCGACGGTTTTTCTTGAGAGGAAGGGAGTTTTGATAATAATAATTGTAATCAACTGAGCTATTTTCCTTGACAATGAAAATGAAACGTAATCGGATTTTAATTCGAACGATCGAGCGTTTTGAAATCTCATTTACGTTTTGACAGTTACACAGGTGCGACCGTGCCCAATAGAGGCGCGACCGTGCCTAGGCACCGGGCGCGATCGTTCCAAAGCAAGCCGCGCGACCGTGCCAAAGCACTTGGCGCGACCGTGCTAGGACAAAGCACGACCGTGATAGACTAGGATTTCTTGATATTTTTCAACTTTAGTCCTTGACTTTTCAGATTTGATAAGTTTGATTAACATAGTTTCTTGCATAGTGTTTAAGTGTATATAATCGAGTAAAACTTGCGAACTTGTATTGAATCATTGCATTTAATTTATGGCGAGAAAAATAATAAGACAGTGCACGAGTATTGAGTTTGAAATTGCATTACATTGAATTGAAAATATGAATACTAAAATCGGAAATGTTACAATAGATGCATGCTTTTATTATAATCTAACAAGACTGAATAAATAGAACAATTTGCCCATATTTTTATAGTCAGTTTACACATCCAGCAGTCTATTTCACCCGAAAGTATAACCACCAGCCGCACTAGGCACTTTCTTGGATAATTGTCGTTTTATATTATTCACAGCCTTACGCTCATGCGATTTAGGTCTTATGTGTGTTAGGACATAGAATGTATGACAAAAGCTTTGTAATAGTTTAGGTCTTATTGTCTTTATGTTTTTATGTAATTTTATAGATTTTGTCTAGGTGATAGAAAAGTTCTGCTAGAGGCGAACTTGTTAGCATCTTCGAAGCGAACTTGTTAGCATCTTCAAGGCGAACTTGTTAAGTTCGCCTATTGCGGAGTTTGTGTCTATAAATAGGAGTTTACAGAATCTGTTCTGAAAAAGAGAGAGCGAAGTAGAGAGACTTGATTGATCGTATTCTGTAAACTTTGTGTTTGGTGATATACAAAGAGAAAGTTTATTTACATGTTGTTTCTATTGTCAATTAGTATACAAACGTTAATACGGTAGGATTTCGCACTCCGTGTTAACGACACGTCCTGTCACGAGATCGATTTGAGATGAGTCATGTAGACCTACAAGTGGTATCAGAGATTTTTGCTCGTGATTTGTGTTTGATTCTTGGTGATTAGAGACGTTTTTGGGTACAATTTGACAAGAAATTGATCATTTTTAGAAGTTTTTGTATCCATGGAGTTTTCAAGTTCTTGCAGCTGATTTTACTGCTGAATTCATGGATTTGAGGTGGATTTTGGTGAAATTAATCCGATAGAAGTGTTCTAATTCATAAAATACTAAATCCTACGGTCCAATTCCTTCAAATCTGTGAGAAATGATTATTTTCGGCGCTATGAGTTCGTGTTTGGGTTGCTGAGTTTGTGACAGCTGAAGCAATCGAACTTGCTGATATTTGTTGCAGGCGAACTTAGCAAGCGAACTTATGAAGTTCGCTTCTCTCAGCTTAAGCGAACTTAGTAGGTGAACTTACCGGAGTTTCTTGGTTAAGCGAACTTATCAAGTTCGTTTGATATCAAATTCGCTTATTAGGATTTGAAGCGAACTTATTATCTTCGCCTAAGGGGAGTATTTATTCAACCCTTGGAATTTTTTTTTGAAAATGGCAAATATGGTGCAAGTGACTAATATGTTAAATTACGATAACGAAATTGGTACATCTCAAAAACCACCTAAATTGTTAAGTCTTGAAGATTATTCTAACTGGAAAGATCGGTTTCATCAGTTCGTGTCTTTTACTGATACAAGTTTGTGGATTCCAATCTTGGAAGGTTATACACATCCGACATATACTTGGATGGGAAAGGATGATGTTCCTAAATCGGTATCTGCGTTAACCACAAAAGAAAAATCATTGTTTGATAGGGAAAAGAAGGCTATGGGTAGTATCTCAATGTCTGTTCCTAAAGAAATTTTTCATAGTTTTAAACAATTCAGGACTTCTCAACAATTGTGGGAAGCGTTGCAAAAGCGGTGTGAAGGTAGTTTGGATGTCAAGAAAAGCATAAAAGAATTACTGAAGAAGCAGTTCTTAGTATTCAAACACTTTCAAAATGAATCTTTAGATGATCTTGCAACGAGATTCTATCATTTGCTGAGTGAGTTGTCAAGTGCTTCAGTGGTTTATGAGACTGAAGAGATAAATGATAAGTTTCTGGAGGCATTACCATCTAAATTTGATGCGTATACAGTTTTGATAAAAGAGAATGTCAAGTATAAAACTATGTCTCTTGAAGAAGTTCTTGGCAAGATTAAATCACATGATCTGAATATGAAGAAGAAGGAAACCAATATGGAGCATATTCAAGATCCTTCAATGTATTTTTCTAAGTCTTCTGGCAAAACTGGTGCAGGGGTTGCGTTCTTTTCTGGTGATACTCAAGATGTTTCTAATGATCATTGTTCTGAAATTCCAAGTCATTCTGGTTTCGCTGCAAATACAACTTCTTCATCATCTGGAACACATAATATGAATCACAGAGTTGCTGATGATTATTTAGTGATGTTTTCTTCCTTTATGGCTTCTTATGAAAATTTTATTGGAGGAAAGATTCATGATCCAGATGTTATTGAAGAGGATTTCAGACAAATTGATCCTGTTGATCTGGAAGAGATGAACATTCAATGGAACATGGCTATGCTGATGCGACAAACAAAGGATTTTTTGAAGAAGACTGGAAGAAAGTATATTGGTTCTAACAGTCGTTCACGTATGGGATTTGATAAAACCAAAGTTCGTTGCTATAATTTTCAGGAGTATGGTCATTTTGCCAAAGAATGTGTGAAGCCAAAAGTTGAATTTGATTCTCAGAAGAAGCCTAATAACTTTCAGAACAGTCGTAATCAGTCACATGGCTCCTCTTCCTCTGGAAATTCTAATCATGTATCTGCATCATCTGCTTTGGTTGCTCAGAATGATGAAAATTATGACTGGGGTATTCATCTTGAAGATTTGGTTGGTACAGTAAGTCAAGCTTTTGTAGCTAAGATTCATTCTGCAAAATCTGAAGAGTCAACTGATGATGATAACTCAAGTGATGGTGAGAGTTTGCCAAGTGCTGATGAAGAGCGTGATCAAGTACAAAATGTTGAGTCTGATATTGCATCTGGTGTATCTGAAGATGATATAGTATTAACTCAAAATTCCTCTCATGGTGCTGATTCTGAAAATATTTCGATTGCAAAAGTCTTCATGGCAGATATGTCAGACCCTTCAAAGGTAAAAGATTCTGTTTGTCACATTTATTGCTCTAGTTGCATCAGTATAAAAGATAAAATGCAAAAATTAATGGATGATAACACAAATTTAATTTGTGATATGAAATCAATGCATTCAGTTAATCAAAAATTGAAAGATAATGATAAATTGTGTATAGATAGAATTGAGTCTTTGAAAAGAGATTTGAACTCTTTGGGATTGAAATATAAGGAACAAGCATATCATCTGGATATGGCTTATGCTGAGATTGAGAAGCGAAATTAAATTGTCGCTCAGAAGAACAAAAAAAATTCTGATAAAGAATCTAAAGTGATCAAATTACATTGAAAGCACAAAAATTTTGAAAATTCATCTGTGGTATTGGATTACTTTAATGCTAATGCTGATCCTACAAAGAGGGTTGCTGGAATTATATTTGTTCCACCCCCATTCAATGCAAATTATGTGGTTGAACCAGAAATTATTCATGAAGAAGAAATTGACCCAAAGACAGTGTTGAAAGTAAATCCAGTAACTGGTGAAGATATGATCTATGATTCTGATTCTGAGGATGAAGTTTTTGATGATAAAAAGGTTGAAGGCATTCCTAAGGAAGTGCAACTTGATGAACCAAAGGTAGTGAAAAATGTTACCCGTTAAAGATGCATTTTAACAGAACCTGATGAGGTGAAAGTTGATCAACCTAAACTTTCCAAAATGTTACAATCAAGTGGTTTTGTTGCTGCTGGTCATTAGAAGAAGAATTTATCAACGATGACTAAACAAGTTTTTGTTCAAAAGAAGCCAGTCAACTGTTCAGTAAAATCTTTTGAAGATTGTTCATCGGAAGGGTCTTCAAATTCAAGAAAAACTCCTTATATCAGAAATCATGAAGATAGACGAGTTTGCTTTCACTGTAATGAGGCTGGTCATATTCTGATTCACTGTCCTTATAAGAATCAAGGCAATTAAAGAGTGTTTTCTCACATCAACGAGTGGTGCCGATTCTGAAAAGACAAAATGTGGGAAAGCCTACGTCTAGTGTTGTAAAGAATGTGCCTTGTCAATCATTTGCTAAATCTTCGGGATTTAAGCAACATGAAAAGCATATTTCTAAACCAGTTGTTTTTCAAAAGAAGTTTGAGATTCCACATGTTGGAATTCCAAAAGGTTCTCAACCTGATGTCAAACTTTCTAGACCACAACGAAGAAGACATAACAGAAAACTAAAGAAATTTTTAGAAATATCTGAATCTGATAATCATAAAACTAATAATGTTTTTCCAATTAATCATACTATGTCTTCATTGAGAAGGTCTAATTTTGAATCTTATGTTCCAAAGGTTGATGAAAATGTTGATTGTGAATTGCTTGAAGTTGTTTATTTTGATCCATCTGGACGACCCAAGACCACAATAGCTTGGGTTCCAATTTCTAACTGATTTTCTTTGTTTATGTAGGGGTAACCAAGGATGACTGTCAACAATACGTGGTATGTGGATAGTGGTTGTTCTCGACATATGACAGGGAATATTCGTTTGCTGGAAGATGTTATTCAAATTGATGGTGGTTATGTCGCTTTTGCTAGAAATAAAGGCGGGTACATAACTGGTCAGGGTACTTTGCAGAACGATAAAGTCAAATTTGAGAAAGTGAACTATGTGGAGCAATTTAAACATAATCTTTTGAGTGTATCTCAAGTGTGTGACAAGAAATTTTCATTTCATTTCAATGATTCTGAGTGTTATATCTTGAAACCGGGCTTTGTTATTCCTGACGAATGAATTCTAATGAAGGCTTCGAGGAGAAATGACACATATGTCCTAGACATGAGTGTTGCTACTACAGCGGATTCAATTCCTACATGTTTACTCTCCAAGGCGTCTGAGTCGGATTCTATTTTGTGGCACAGGAAAATTGCTCACATCAATTATCAGAAAATGAATTATCTCGTGAAGAATGAACTGGTTATTGGTGTTCCGAAAATGAATTTTTCAGTTCCTGATGACTGTATTCCTTGAAAGAAGGGGAAACAACACAAGAAGTCCCACAAATCTAAGTCAAAAAATTCAATTGTTACTCCTTTGGAGCTACTGCATATGGATTTGTTCGGACCGATTAGTATCAGGAGCATTGGCGGTAAATCTTACTGTCTAGTAGTAACAGATGATTTCTCTAGATTTTCATGGGTTAAGTTCCTTGCTTCTAAAGCCGAAATCACAGAGTTGGTACAATTCTTAATCCTAGGTATAGAGAATTTGTTCAAACAGAAAGTCAGAATAATTAGGAGTGACAATGGTAGCGAGTTTAAAAATAGCAAGATAGGTTTATTTTGTCTTCAAAAGGGAATTCATCATGAATTCAGTGCGCCATATGTACCTCAACAAAATGGAGTTGCTGAACGAAAGAACAGGAATTTGGTTGAGACGGCACGTACGATGCTTGCAGATTCTAAGCTTCTAGTAACTTTTTGGGTTGAGGCTGTGAATACCGCGTGCCACGTTTTGAACAGATTTTGACCGTTAAGCGACACAACAAGACATGCTATGAGTTGCTTAATAATCGTAAGCCGGATCTGGAATATTTACTACCTTTTGGTAATCCATGCACCCTGTTGAAAGTTAGAGATGTCCCGACCAAGTTCAGTGCTAAGGCTATTGAAGGGATCTGTCTGGGGTATGTTGCAAATTCTACTACCAAGAGGGTTTATAACAAAGAGACTCGTCAGGTTGAAGAATTCTACTGCAGATGCTAAGCTTCCAGTTACTTTTTGGGCTGAGGCTGTGAATAATGTGTGTCACGTTTTGAACAGAGTTTTGACCGTTAAGCGACACAACAAGACATGCTATGAGTTGCTTAATAATCGGAAGCAAAATCTGGTATATTTACTACCTTTTGGTAATCCATGCACCCTGTTGAAAGTTAGAGATGTCCATCCAAGTTCAGTGCTAAGGCTATTGAAGGGATCTTTCTAGGGTATGTTGCAAATTCTACTACCAAGAGGTTTTATAACAAAGAGACTCGTCAGGTTGAGGAATGGTTTCATATTGACTGTTCTAATCGGTCTTTACCTCAAATTGCGATTGGACCAGACTGGGCTTTTGATTATGACAATTTGTTCAAGTCTTTTCGTTTACCTTCTTATATTTCTCCTGAGGAAGCTGCTGTATTATATGATTCATGTCAGGATGTACAGAATAGTGATTTTCTACCAAGTGAAATTCCACATTCATCTGTTCCTTCTACATCTGCTCCAGATCCTAATGTTGCTTCTTGTTCGGGAACACAAGAGTCTGATAGTGAGGATGAAAATTTTATTTTCCAAGATTCTTCTACTGATCGTTTGTTAGTTGATGAACCTTCTAATTTGACACAGGCTCAGGGGGAGATTCCTACAAATCTGGACTCAGAGATACCAGTTAATCAAGATCTGTCTTATCAATCTGATACAACTCAAGTTGATGTGTTGCCGGTTCCTGAGGTTGCATCAATCAAGGAACTCAAAGCTCATCCAATTACAAATATCATTGGGAATTTGCGAGATGGAATGCAAACACGTTCTATTATTGACAACACTTGCTTGTATACAAGTTTTAAGGATACTGGTGTTTTTGATGTATGCTCACATTCATGTTTTATTTCTCAGGTCGAACCAAAGAATGTCGAAATGGCGTTACGTGATAACAATTGGATAGAGGCCATGCAGGAAGAACTTGCTCAGTTTGACAAACTCAAAGTTTGGAATCTTGTAGATCTTCCAAAGGGTGTGTATCTAATTGGTATGAAGTGGGTGTTTAAATGCAAGAAAGACGATCGAGGTGTTGTGGTGAGAAATAAGGCAACATTAGTTGTACAAGGTTTCAATCAACAAGAGGGAATTGATTACACCGAGGTTTATGCTCCTATTTCTAGGCTTGAAGCTATACGGCTGTTTCTTGCTTTTGCTTCATACAAAGGATTTAAGGTGTTTCAGTTAGATGTAAAAATTGCTTTTTTATATGGTAAAGTCAAGGAGGAAGTTTATGTGTGTCAGTCGCCGGGGTTTGAAGATCCAATTAATCCGTCTAAAGTTTTCAAGCTTGATAAAGCACTCTATGGTCTTCATCAAGCTCCTCGAGCATGGTATGAAACGTTGTCTACACATCTTATGGATAATGATTTTGTTCGTGGACATATTGACTCGACTTTATTCCATAAGAAAGCAGGGGGAGAATACCTACTGGTCCAGATATATGTAGATGATATTATCTTTGGCTCTACAAATGAAAGGTTGTGCAAAGAGTTTGAGAGTATTATGAAATCAAAGTTTGAGATGTCAGCTATGGGAGAGTTATCATTTTTCCTAGGTCTTCAAGTTAATCAGAAGGAAGATGGTTTCTTTATTCATCAGTCCAAGTATGTAAAGGACATCTCGAGCCGGTTCAAGATGGAGGACTGACCCCATATGATACTTCGATTCCGGTCAACCATAAATTGAATTCTGACCCGGATGGAAAAGAAGTTGATTGCTGACTCTACCGTGCAATGATTGGATCTCTCATGTACTTAACTGCTTCAAGGCCAGATATAATGTTCATTGTATGTATTTGTTCCAGGTTCCAAGCAAAACAAAAAGAGTCTCATTTGATTGCAGTAAAGAGAATCTTTCGTTATCTGAAAGGAAAACAAAGATTGGGACTATGGTTTCATCCAAGATGATGTTATTCCTGAGTTTTCTTATGATGGAGTAACAGATTCTATGGACCCTATTGAAGATATCACTACACCTGATGATACTACTCAATTCAAGATAGATTCTGATGTTGATACTTCTCATCATGTGTCTCCTAAGCTGAATGAAGAACCTGTGATGTATAGAAAGACAGGAATGACCAGAGAACAGTGGAGAGAAGTAGTTAACAGTTGGATAAAAGTACTACCAACGTCACCTATACAACCTGCTCAGAAAGAAAGATATGTGAATAAAGAGAGGTGTATTGGAAGAATCATCAGTTGGTTTTATGATGATGACACGAAATTGTTTGTTCTGGAAAGATCTGATGGTGTTCAATACTTAAAGACTAGGATCAAGTATTTCAATACCTTTCCAAGGTGTGAAATGAATGTTCTAGCTACGAAACCACTGATTAATAGATCAAAGTGTGGATTAGCTGATGTGATTGCTAACCTGATTAAAAGAGAAGGTGGACCAGGGAAGTATGAAAGATTAAAGCCACAAAAAGGAAAAAGATTGAAGATTGTAGATCAAAAGACTGAGATTGTGACTTGGAAGTATATGTTCAAGCCAGTATGTGCTGTACAGAAGATACCATTGAAGAAAATACCACAAGATTTTCTGGGGAATATGAAATGGTGGTACGTAGATGTGAAAACTGGTGAAGCGATTGATGATAAAGATAATAAGGTCAATGTTAGTTTCTATGATGCAATGAATCTTATTAACTTCTCAAAGAAAGATCAAAGGACGTTAAAAAAGAATGAGATTATGTGTACTGATGAATGGAGAGAACAGGGATTGCAGTGTAAAAGAGTGTTCGAGATATGTCAAAGATATGGAGTGCACGCAGGAAGCAGATTACCAGATAATTGGAAGAACTCGTCATAAAGACTGAAGACAGAATATCAAGCTATTGTTAAGGGGGAGTCTGTTAGGACATAGAATGTATGACAAAATCTTTGTAATAGTTCAGGTCTTATTGTCTTTATGTTTTTATGTAATTGTATAGATTTTGTCTAAGTGATAGAACAAGTTCTGCTATAGGCGAACTTGTTAAGTTCACCTAGCCTATTAGAGGCGAACTTGTTAAGTTCGCCTAAGCATCTTTAAGGCGAACTTGTTAAGTTCGCCTATTGCAGAGTTTGTGTCTATAAATAGGAGTTACAGAGTCTGTCTGAAAAAGAGAGAGCAAAGTAGAGAGACTTGATTGATCGTATTATGTAAACTCTGTGTTTGGTGATATACAAAGAAAAAGTTTATTTACATGTTGTTTCTATTGTCAATTAGTATACAAACGTTAATACGGTAGGATTCCGCACTCCGTGTTAACGAAACGTCCTGTCACGAGATCGATCTGAGATGAGTCATGTGGACATACAATGTGTTATTAACAATCAAGTCATAAACCTAGCCCCGTTACAGTGTTTAATCTGTAACACGTACATGATCATGTGTGACTCTATGGTATGAATGCTAGATAGTAAATCACCTTATGCGAACAATGGTTTTATTAGTTCATTCGAGTCAGGCAATAAATCAAAACTGTTTATGGTTTTGAAAACATTTTATAAAAATACAAGTATTCACCTTTGTAGAGTTTTATCTTAGGAAGTCTCTAAAAGTGTGGATTCCGGTGGGCAACGTCTCCACATAGTGTTCCGAGATTGGTTTCTTCAAATGAGAGTTTCCTAGCTTCTTGGGACTCCTCTAGCTCAACCGAAAACTCCGAAACATAACAGTACAAGCAGGAATGGATTATTGGGAGTGAAAGTGGGTAGTTTAACTCTAGAGATCAAAAGTTTGGGTGTAGAAAACAAATGAGATCGCTTTCTATTTATAGGCCAACCTCAGGCCCGTAACGGATCGTTATGATAGGTGATGGTCTGTTACCGCTTGGTCGTAACAGACCGTTATGTATAGTGACAGTCCGTCACCGAGATACGGTTGCATAGCTTGATGCCACGCATCAGCCTCAGGTTGTCACACCCCAATCGACGACGGAATCATCGGGGCGGGACATGTAGACTGTTCATGAGCTCAAGGTTGACTAAATTGTAATATGTTAAATCCATTTCCATTCAAACAACATGAATCAAGTTCCAAGTACATAATGAAATACAACTTGTTTTTGAATTTAGATTAACTAGGTCCAAAGCCTATGTGTAGCATGTCTTGATCAAACTCATATGAAAGCACCTGAAACATGAATAAAATAAGGTCAACTAAAAAGTTGGTGAGTATAACACAGGTTTGTATATAGTTAGCATATAGTTTGTAAACCAAATCTTTTACATAACATGATAAATAAGGCGTTTATGGGGAGCAGCTATTGTGTAACCAAGTACAATCAAACCTTTGTAACTAGCATGAAAAAATTGTGTTGTCGGTTTCAATCACCGCGCACCTGGGTGGGTTTGTCAGACTCAATAGATCTATCATTGAAAACCGTCGGCTTGAAAAGTTAATGATTGCACATAATAGCATACAAAAGTTAGCACACATAGCACTCGGGCATAAAGCTCAAATTGTACACATGAAAGTAAATAGGATTTGTACTTGTGTTGTTTGTGTAAATGTAAACATGTAATTTGATAGAGTTCATGTTTCACCCCAAAAATGTAAAAGAGTAAAAAGGGGTTGTGAATACTCACTTGGTATGGAAGTGTAGCTAACAAAGAGTATAGATAAAATATGAATCCTTGATACGCACGAGTTAACCTAGATAATAATGTATATTGAATCAAATATGTGCATAAAGTTTAAGTCTAAAAATGAAGGTTGAATTTATGTATAAAACTATTGATTTGTATTTAAAAATATTGAATAACATATATAAAGTTTTGAAGTAAATATTTTTGAAACATTTTGATTAAGGTTGGGAATTGAATAGTAAAATAGAATATTTAAAAAATCATTGATTATGAAAATAAAGTATGTGTTGAATGTAATTTAATAAATAAATAAATGTTTTTATTTAAAATGAAGAATAAATAATCTTTATTTATTTATTTATAAAGTATGTAACTTACAAATAAAATGTTTTAAATGAAAAGTTTAATAACAAATTTAATTTTATAAACTTTTAATTAAATGATTTTCCATTTATTCCAACATTAATTATTTGATCTTTTCAATTACCTTTTTATAAAACTAACTATTTTTATTTAAAAACTTAATCTGGAATTTTTTACCGATTAAAATAAAACAACAATAATTCTTGATCAAAGGTTCTGACCTAGACACGACCGTGCCTGGGAAGGACACGACAGCGCTCGAACCACGGGCACGACCGCGCTAGTCGGGACGCGACCGGGTTTGATCAAACAGAGGCCAACTTGGACAATTCACGAGGCACGACCGTGCCTTAGCTCGGCACGGTCGTGTCTATGATTCTTAGACACAACAGAGACTAGCCCAGAGGGCATGACTAGGTCTGGACAGGAGGACATGACCGCGTTGCTATTCGGCACGACCGCGCTACATGAGGCACGGCCACGCTAGATGATTAGCGCGACCGTGTCTCTTCCAAAACTGACACGAATTGAACAAATCTTGTATTTATAGCGTTGGAATTGTTAGGGCTTTTGATTACTGAGTTGTTACGAGTCTTTTCATATAAATTAATTGTATGTAAATCGTGTTTAAGAATGGATTCGATTAAATCATTTTTATTAAAATAAGAATTTCGGTTCAGGATGATTTCTCTAATGGAAGCCCAGATTAATATGGGGCTTTTGATATATCGACTGAAACGAATGAGAGGAATGTTTCAATTACCCAAAATCGTAGAGAATTGATAGAGATCAGTAGAAGGAAGTTCCGGCGTCGACAAGCTTGACTTCCGGCGACTTCTGCTGCGATTCCGAGTGCTTCAATGGCTTCGGGTGTTCCAGAGAGGATTGTATATCGTATAGAGATGGATTGTTCGGGAGTATTCGGATTGATTTTAAGGATTCAAGGCTTGGGAGGAACTTGACGGTTTCTTGAGAAGAAAACGTAATTGAATTGATAAAACTCGTAATGGATTGAGATATGTTTCTTTCTCAAAGAAAAAAAAACGTAATCGGTTTCGAATTTCAAACGATCGAGCGTTTTGAAACTGCATTTACGTTTCGACTGTTACGCAGGCGCGACCGTGCCCAAGAGAGGCGCGACCGTGCTTAGGCACCGGGCGCGATCGTTCCAGGACCAGTCGCGCGATCGTGCCGAGGCACTTGACTTTAGTCCTTGACTTTTTAGGTTTGATAAGTTTGATTAACATAGTTTCTTGTATAGCGTTTTAATTGTATATGATCGAGTAAAACTTACGAATTTGTATTGAATCATTGCATTTAATTTATGGCGAGAAAAATAATAAGACAGTGCACGAGTATTTGGTTTAAAATGCGTTACATTGAATTGAAATACGAATACTAAAAATCAGAAATGTTACAGTCTCCCCATGTTAAGGGAATTTCGTCCCGAAATTTAACTAATGGAGGCTGCAAAATCGAGAAGGAGGAGGGAGTTTTTGATTTTCGGTGAATTTTGATTGTTGGATCCTAGGGGGTGTAACGGTTGACTTTGTTTAGCCTGATACTCAAAGTTGTTTATGAAAGGGGGATAATGGATTTTGTTTTAAGATGAATTTAAGGAGGAGACTGTCGAATAGAAATTTTGAATTCTTCATGTGAGATGTATTATTTAGAATGAGTTTAATGAGATTTTTGAAATCTAAAGTTTGTGTAAGATATAGTCTAATAGGCTCAAAGTTTCTAGCGGGTAAGAGGTTTCATAAACACTGGTCTGGGTCAAAACTTCACGTGACACAAACAACGCTACTCATGATAATATGTTAGGACACTTATATATAGGAAGTACCATCGGCGTATCCACCATGCCCTTGTCACATTACATCAGTTTCGTTGTTACACATCATGATAAGTTTCAGATCACAGCACACGACAACATTTCACTATAGTTTCCATGCGCTGATTTGTATAATTCCGTGTGCACCCGTAATTATTCAAATCATCGTATGGTCCGTATAGATCGTTTTCGTTGTGTGCGGGTAAGGGGGGCACAATTTCACTATGATCACGTCTATTGTTTACACATAAAAAGTCGTTAACAAGTAACTATGTCCCTAATCAGGTCAGTTTGCAACTAAAGAGTAGTAAAGTAGTAACACTTAAAGTTTCTTTGTTTGCTCGTGTTTGAACAGGAATACGTCAAACCCCGAGTCATTTCAATGTATTATGGTCTTCAACTTTGGTGTACAAAGTGCATGACCATGTCTTGTGTAGAATGTAATCAATCCATTGCAATAATTGTAAGCAAATTTTTGTTTCGAGTATATAGTAAGCACACAAGCCTCATGTATGATCTAGTGTCACGTAGCTCGTAATCAAATAAGTCTCATATATAGCGTAAATAATTAAGCGTCTTGTATTTTGTAAGTCAATGAACTCTGATGTGTAATGTAAACAACATAGTATTTTGTGTATAGTAGGAAATGAATTTCATGTAGGGTGTTGGCAACTTAGCATCATGTATATTGTACAATGCGCACAACTTAGTGTAATGTACTTCTTAACCAAATAAGTTTCATGTATAGTGTGGTCAATCTAGAATTTTGTATCAATGAAGCAATTCTTATGTATCATGTATATTGCAAACAACTAAGTTTCGTGTATCATGTGCTCAAGCCAGTAGCATGTGTATTGCAAATAAACGTGTTTCGTGCATTACGTAATCAATCGAGTAAATTTTGATTTGTAGGCAAACTAGTTTCATGTATCATGTAATTTGTGTAGCATTGGATATATTGAGAATAATTGAGTTTTATGTACCATAAGATTGCATTGAATATATTCTGAACGTGAGTATTGAACTTCGCGTGCGATGTGTACTAACGGGTTTTGCATGTGTTCGAGTGCTGCGGACAAACGTGTTGTTTGGCGTTCCTGCATAATGTGGTAGTTAGGTTCAAGTCCTCAAATCTCAATGAGGTTGGTGGGAAAGGTTAACGTTTACGCGGTATGGATCGTTTTTTGAAGCGTCAAGTGAAAGGCAACGAGGAGGTTTTGGAAATATTCGGGAATTTGTGTTTACAATTACGGGTATTTGTTTGAACATAGAAAGTGAAAAATTTTTCTTGGTTGTAGATATATAAAATAGTGAAATCATTTAATCGCATATTTTAAATGAATATGCAATTTATGGAAGAAAAATATCTTTAAGTTAAATTTTCAACTATTGGCTTAAACAAGATTTAGCCAAAGTTTTAGAAATATTTACTTTAATGAATATAAATCGTAATTATTTATCAGTTTTAAAAAATATATATTTTTATAAAATTGATTGCATTATCTTTCCTTATTAGGTGAAAAAGTTTTATGGGAAATTTATGTTTTTAATATTATCTAAAAATTCGTTAAACATTTTGTTTAAACAAGATAATGAGGTTTTGTTTAAATCACAAAAGAGGATGATTTATTTAATGAAAAAGATTGTCGGTAATGTACTAACCCATGTTGAATGAAAGAAGTGATATTTGGGAAAATTTGATGGGAATATAACAGGTGTAATTTACGCTCCACGGGTCAAATCAATGAACAATAACTGTAGAGTTGAAATATATGGAATTGAATAAATACTGAAATGTTAAACATTATTCAAAACATAGGGGAAATGGTTCTCAAATCGAAAATTTAAAGGAAATCAGTAGAAGCTCGTTCTAACGTCTCTGGTAGCTTTCCACTAGGAAGAAGATAATCGCCAAGATGAGCACCGCTATAGTTACTCGAGTAGCAGATTTGGCTTCAGTCCTGGCGGTCTCCGTGCGATGTTCTTGTATTTCTTTTTCGAGGATGGAGATTAACTCCTTTTGATATCCTAATTGGTTTGCTAGGCTATCGATTCTTTGTCTTTGTAAGTCGTGTATCACTCCCTGCTCTATCCTTTGCCTCTCAAATTCTGAATTCCTTACATATTAATGGAAGTCATTGGTTGGAATTCCCATTACACCAGGGGGTGCCATGGTATGCCTTACCAAAGGGTTAGGAAGGTACGGGTCGGGCATTAGGTATGGGTCTCTTAGTGGGGGTGGAAATTGATTGTGGAGGTGAGGTGTATGATACGGGTTTACGGGTACGGGAGATCCAGGTGTTTGAAGTCTCGGGTCGGTGTTCCTAATCCAGTCCTCCCTTACATCAAACCTTGGCCAAGTAGTTGGGGGTGTTGGTGACCGGTACACGGGTGTCTCAGTGTCTTCTTCCCAATCAGATTCTGATCCAGGACGGTAAACCGGGGAGGGAGGAGGGTAGGAGTCCATGTCTAGCAGAAAAACAATGAAAAGGTTGTAAGTGATAATGAAATATGAAGTGTCAAATATAGAAGTTCTTATGGGTTTTAGAGTTTTACTAGTCATAACGCCGAACCTTCACGATAGTATTTTAGAAATACACTTGACCTATAAGTAATGTATCCCTAAGGAGAATTCCCAGGAAAGAGGGGTGGCTCACTAAGACACACTTAAGTACCCTATCTTTCCTTAGCCAGAATTCCTCATGGGATTACACACTCTTCCAGCCATAATGTATTAATAATACTATTGGTGGGCTCATGTTTATGATGGGAATTGTTGTGGACTGGGCTTTGAGGCCCAAAGGTAAGGTTTATGCATTTTCAGCGGGCTTCTTCTTCTTGGGGAATAGATGGGCTTCTTAGTTTATTATTGGTGGGAATTAGTCCCAATAGTTTAAGTCTTTGTTCATAAAGGTGATGGTATCATGTATGGGAGTCCAAATGTGTATGAATAATTTGGTGTTTATGTGTGTGTGTTAAACTTAGGATAGTGTTTTAAATAATTTAAGTAGGTAGCTATGAATAGAAGGGAAAGTGGGCAGGTAACGTGACACATAAACTATTGGGTATTGTATCATATAGTATAACAATGTAAAAATATTCACATATGAGGATAATCATATAGCATGTAGGTAGTAATGGGTGTAAGCACAAGAGTTATCAAGTAGTGTGACACATAAATCATTATGTATTGTATCATGTAGTGTAAGTACTTAAGATAGCATGTAAAAATAATCACACAGAAATTGATAATGTAACATGTAGTAGTATGGCATTGTATGGGTGTCCTAAAGTTATAGTCTAGGTCAAAGGTGTCTAATAACCTAGTTCCCTATAACCAAGGCTCTGATACCAATCTGTCACACCCCAACCGACGGCGGAATCATCGGGGCGGGACATGTAGACTGTTCATGAGCTCAAGGTTGACTAAATTGTAATATGTTAAATCCATTTCCATTTAAACAACATGAATCAAGTTCCAAATACATAATGAAATACAACTTGTTTTTGAATTTAGATTAACTAGGTCCAAAGCCTATGTGTAGCATGTCTTGATCAAACTCATATGAAAGCACCTGAAACATGAATAAAATAAGGTCAACTAAAAAGTTGGTGAGTATAACACAGGTTTGTATATAGTTAGCATATAGTTTGTAAACCAAATCTTTTACATAACATGATAAATAAGGCGTTTATGGGGAGCAGCTATTGTGTAACCAAGTACAATCAAACCTTTGTAACTAGCATGCAAAAATTGTGTTGTCGGTTTCAATCACCGCGCACCTGGGTGGGTTTGTCAGACTCAATACATCTATCATTGAAAACCGTCGGCTTGAAAAGTTAATGATTGCACATAATAGCATACAAAAGTTAGCACACATAGCACTCGGGCATAAAGCTCAAATTGTACACATGAATGTAAATAGGATTTGTACTTGTGTTGTTTGTGTAAATGTAAACATGTAATTTGATAGAGTTCATGTTTCACCCCAAAAATATAAAAGAGTAAAAAGGGGTTGTGAATACTCACTTGGTATGGAAGTGTAGCTAACAAAGAGTATAGATAAAATATGAATCCTTGATACGCACGAGTTAACCTAGATAATAATGTATATTGAATCAAATATGTGCACAAAGTTTAAGTCTAAAAATGAAGGTTGAATTTGTGTATAAAACTATTGATTTGTATTTAAAAGTATTGAATAACATATATAAAGTTTTGAAGTAAATATTTTTGAAACATTTTGATTAAGGTTGGGAATTGAATAGTAAAATAGAATATTTATAAAATCATTGATTATGAAAATAAAGTATGTGTTAAATGTAATTTAATAAATAAATAAATGTTTTTATTTAAAATGAAGAATAAATAATCTTTATTTATTTATTTATAAAGTATGTAACTTACAAATAAAATGTTTTAAATGAAAAGTTTAATAACAAATTTAATTTTATAAACTTTTAATTAAATGATTTTCCATTTATTCCAAGATTAATTATTTGATCTTTTCAATTACTTTTTTATAAAACTAACTATTTTTATTTAAAAACTTAATCTGGAATTTTTTACAGATTAAAATAAAACAACAATAATTCTTGATCAAAGGTTCTGACCTAGACACGACCGTGCCTGGGAAGGACACGACCACGCTCGAACCACGGGCGCGACCGCGCTAGTCGGGACGCGACCGGGTTTGATCAAACAGAGGCCAACTTGGACAATTCACGAGGCACGACCGTGCCTTAGCTCGGCACGGTCGTGTCTATGATTCTTAGACACAACAGAGACTAGCCCAGAGGGCATGACTAGGTCTGGACAGGAGGACACGACCGCGCTGCTATTCGGCACGACCGCGCTACATGAGGCACGGCCGCGCTAGATGATTAGCGCGACCGTGTCTCTTCCAAAACTGACACGAATTGAACAAATCTTGTATTTATAGCGTTGGAATTGTTAGGGCTTTTGATTACTGAGTTGTTACGAGTCTTTTCATATAAGTTAATTGTATGTAAATCGTGTTTAAGAATGGATTCGATTAAATCATTTTTATTAAAATAAGAATTTCGGTTCAGGATGATTTCTCTAATGGAAGCCCAGATTAACATGGGGCTTTTGATATATCGACTGAAACGAATGAGAGGAATGTTTCAATTACCCAAAACCGTATAGAATTGATAGAGATCGGTAGAAGGAAGTTCCAGCGTCGACAAGCTTGACTTCCGGTGACTTCTGCTGCGATTCCGGGTGCTTCAATGGCTTCGGGTGTTCCAGAGAGGATTGTATATCGTATAGAGATGGATTGTTCGGGAGTATTCGGATTGATTTTGAGGATTCGAGGCTTGGGAGGAACTTGACGGTTTCTTGAGAGGAAAACGTAATTGAATTGATAAAACTCGTAATGGACTGAGATATGTTTCTTTGTCAAAGAAAATAAAACGTAATCGGTTTTGAATTTCAAACGATCGAGCGTTTTGAAACTGCATTTACGTTTCGACTATTACGCAGGCGCGACCATGCCCAAGAGAGGCGCGACCGTGCTTAGGCACCGGGCGCGATTGTTCCAGGACCAGTCGCGCGATCGTGCCGAGGCACTTTGACGCGACCGTGCCAGGACGAAGCACGACCGTGCTAATTAGGGTTTCTTGATAAATTTTCAACTTTAGTCCTTGACTTTTCAGGTTTGATAAGTTTGATTAACATAGTTTCTTGTATAGCGTTTTAATTGTATATGATCGAGTAAAACTTACGAATTTGTATTGAATCATTGCATTTAATTTATGGCGAGAAAAATAATAAGATAGTGCACGAGTATTTGGTTTAAAATGCGTTACATTGAATTGAAATACGAATACTAAAAATCAGAAATGTTACACAGGTGGAATTGCTGCGTGACGGACCGTTACAGGGTGTGACGATCCGTCATGAGTGGACACGCGTCAGATCTGGACCGTTAGTCATCAGACACGTGTCACTCTCTAGGAGTTTTACGGCGTAACAGACCGTTACCGTGGGTGACGGTCCGTCACAGGTTACCAGGCGTCAAAATCAGCCATTAGTCACCGGACACGTGGCATGCCATCATTATCCCCTTACGCCACCCGTAACGGACTGTGATGGTCTGTTACCGTCCAAATTTTTGTATTTTTATTTTTGGTCCTTGTTCTTTCATATATTTACACTTCCAGTCCTTGTACTTACATTCAACCCACCTTTTGAAAACTCTCATCCTCGAGATTACAGGAACAAGTGTGGATACTTCTTCTTCATTTATGTTTCTAATTCCTGTGTGTATTATGGACCGTGTCTGGAATTCCACTTAACTTTAATCAAAGTTAATTTCTTCTTTTTCAGCTTCTTGATTTGACGGTCCTCAATTTGTAGTGGTTGTTCTATAAATTTCAATTTCTCATTTACTTCCACGTCTAGTACAGGCATTACTAGAGATTCATCAGCTAAACATTTGCGGAGATTAGATACATGGAACACATCACGTATTCTATTAATTTCTTCTAGTAATTCCAAATGATATGCCACTCGTACAATTCGTTTTATGATCTTGAAGTGTCCAACAAAATGAGGACTTAGTTTACCCTTCTTTCCGAATCGAACAATACCCTTCCAATGTGATACTTTCAATAACACCTTGTATTCAATATTAAATTCTAGTGGTTTTTCTCTTTTGTGTATGTAACTCTTTTATCTGTCTCTAGCTGCTTTCAATCATTCTTGTATCTGAGCTATTTTGTTAGTAATTTCATGTAAAAATTAAGGTCCTTACAACTGACTTTCTCCCACTTCAGACCAGCATACAGGAGTTGACATTTTCTTCCACATAAGGCTTCAAAAGGTGCCGCCTGAATGCTTGTGTGATAACTGTTATTGTATGAGAATTCCATTAGGGGAAGATGATCATCCCAGCTACCACCTAAGTCTATTACATATGCTGGAAGCATATCTTCTAATGTATGAATTGTTCTTTCACTCTGCCCATATGTTTGTTGATGATAGTCAATGCTTAAGTTCATACGAGTTCCCTTGGCCTTTTGGAAACTTTTCCAAAATCGAGATGTGAAACGGCTATCTCTATCTCACACTATGGACAGTGGTACTCCATGTAGAGATACAATCTTATCTAATTAAAGCGGAGCTAATCTATCCATAATGAAGGTTTCCTTCATAGGTAGAAAATGAGCAGATTTGGGTAATCTGTCAATGATAACCCAGATAGTATCGTTTCCCCGAGTGGTTCGAGGAACCTTAGTAATAAATTCCATTGTTATCATCTTCCATTTCCATACTAGTAATTCTAGTTGTTGCAATAACCTAGAAGGTTTCTGGTGTTCTGCCTTTACTTGTGCGAAAGTAATACATTTTGCAATATATATGGCAATGCCTTTCTTCATGCCAATCCGCCAGTAATTTTTCTTTAGATCTTCATACATTTTATCACTTCGTGGGTGCATCATGTATTTTTATTTTTGTGCCTCTTCATGTATTCTTTCTCGAAGATCTCTAGTGATCGGAACCCAGATTCTTTTATTCATGTGGAGCATTTCATCATCTCCTTTGACTAGTTGTTCAATCATGCCTTTCATGTCATCACTCTATATATTTTCTTCAGTTTGAGCCGAAAGTTGTGCATCTTTTAATTGAGACATGATATCAATACGAAGGTCAAGTCTAAGAGCACGAACCCGTTTGGGTTTCTCTCTTTCTTTTCTGCTTAAGGCATCTTCGCGGTAACATATTTCACAATAATAGTCATTTAAGACCTCTAACCACCGTCTTTGTCTCATGTTTTGTTCTTTCTGACCAAAGATATATTTCAAACTCTTATGGTCAGTATAAACTGTAAATTTGACTCCATGGAGATAGTGTCTCCGTAATTTCAAAGAGAAAGTTATGGCACCTAACTCTAGATCATGAGTCATATAAGTTTTCTCATGTGTTTTTCACTGACGAGATGCATAGGCAATGACTTTGTTTCTTTTCACCAATACACAACCTAGGCCATTGTGTGAAGCATCACAATATACTACAAAGTCTTCATTACCATCTAGAAAAGCCAGTATAGGTGCATGTGTTAGTTTCTGTGTCAGGGTTTGAAAACCTTCGTCTTGTTTAGGTCCACATTCATCCTTTACAGATTTACGAGTCAAAGTAGTTAGTGGGACTGCACTCTTTGAGAAATCCTGAATAAATCGTCTGTAGTATCCTGCTAGACCTAGAAAACTACAGACTTATGTCGGAAATTTTGGGATTTCCCATTTGGATATAGCTTCAATCTTTGTTGGATCTACTTGATGTAGAGACATGTTTTGTGACAATTAGCCTTGTAATAGATTAGGTCTTTGTAATGTCTTTATGTTTTGTGTTTGTCTTTTACACTTGTAATTTGTAAGAAGTAACTAATTTTTGGCATAGGCGAACTTAGTAAGTTCGCCTAGGACAACTTCCAGCGTACTTGTTATGTTCGCCTTCAGCAGTTACTTAGTCTATAAATAGGTGTTTACTTGTTTGAATTGAAAGGTTTTGTCATTAAGTGCTGTAAACACTCTGAGTTTAAGAGCAATACAAGTGGAGATTCTTTACCTACTATGTTCATTCATATTGTTCTAGTTGTCATATATACACAAGCATGCATGCGTTGGATTCCGTACTCCACGTGTGAGTCGAGCCGCTTGTCTAGACCGATCTGTATTGACCTTACATGGATCTACATGTGGTATCAGAGTTTATGCTCTTGATTGAGATTGACTAGTGACTTTTGTGTTAAGATTTGACATCAAAAGGTTGAGTTTTTACAAGGATTTCAATTCTATGGAGTTTTTGGGTTCTTGAGTTGATTTTTGGGCTGATTTCATCAAATTGTAAGTGTTTTTGAAAAAAATTGATCCAGTCAAAGTGTTCTAATTCATCTTATATGGATTCCTACGGTTCAATTTGATCAAATTCCTTTAAATTTACAAGAAATGGCGATTTTTAGAAGTGTTGGTTCATGTTTTGGTTGAAGTTTCATCTTCCTGAAGTTTCAGCTATAACAGGCGAACTTAGGGATTCAGTTACTGGCAAACTTAAAGGAGCGAATTTATTATCTTCTCTTGAGTTCTGGTTTAGGCGAACTTGCTAAGTTCGCTTGAACAAATTCGCTTAATTCTGGTTTAACCGATCTTGTTAAGTTCGCTTGGGGTGATATTCATTTACTTTTCTTATTTACTTGATATTTTCTTGTATACTTGTTTTTATGGCTAACATGGTGCAGGTAACCAGCATGTTGAACTGTGACAATGAGATTAGAACTCCATATAAACCACCAAAGCTCTTGAGTCTAGCTGACTATTCAAACTGATAAGATCGTTTTGATTAGTTTGTTTCATACACTGCTACTAGCTTATGCATACCAATTCTTGAAGGCTATAATCATTCGACTTATTCCTTTATGGATAATGATAATCTTCCAAATCCAGTTTCTTCTTTGACATCTGAAGAAAAATTAATCTTTAATAGAGAGAAGAAGGCAATGGCGGGTATCTCGTTGTCATTACCAAAAGAAATTTTTCATGGATTCAAGCAGTTCAAAACTTCAAAGCAATTATGGGATGGCTTACAGAAAAGATGTGAAGGAAGCGTGAATGTTAAGAAAAGCAAAAAGGAATTATTGAAGAAACAGTTTCTGGTTTTCAAGCACTTTCAAAATGAAACTTTGGATGAGTTGGCTACAAGATTTTATCATTTGCTTAGTGAGCTTGCAACTGCAAAGGTGGTTTATGAACCTAAAGAAATAAATGACAAGTTCTTAGATGCATTACCATCAAAGTTTGATATGTATTATGTGCTTATTAAAGAAAGTGAGAAGTACAAGACTATGTCATTAGAAGATGTGCTAGGAAAGATACAATCTTATGACTTGAATTTAAAGAAGAAAGAAACAATTATGGAGCATGTTCAAGATCCTTCAATGTATTTTGCAAAAACCACCTAAATCTGGATCTGGAGTTGCTTTATTATCTAGAGATGGTTAAGATTGTAATGTGGGGAATTCTTCTGGATGTCCTTATCAATTTGGTTTTTCTGCAACAACATCAACTTCATCTGGATCACAGTCAACAAGTTCTCATTCTGTAAATCAAGTAGTAGCTGAAAATTATATGGCAATGTTTTCTTCGTTTATTGCGTCTTATGAAAATTTTATTGGTGGGAAAATTCATGATCTGGAAGCCACTGAAGAAGATTACAAGCAGATTGATCCTGTTGATTTGGAAGAAATTAATATTCAATGGAATATGGCTATGTTAATTAGGCAAGCTAAAGAATTCTTAAAGAAGACCGAAAGAAAGTATATTAGATCTAACAGCAGAAGTTCGTTGTTATAATTTTCAGGAGTACGGTCATTTTGCCAAAGAATGCACTAAACCAAAAGTTGAGTTTGATTCTCAAAAGAAGAATAGTATTCAAGGAAACAGACAACATAAATATCAACAAGGTTCTGGAAGTTATGGAAATATAGCAACATCCTCTGCCTTACTTGCTCAAAGGGATGACAATTATGATTGGGGAATTCATTTAGAAGATTTGGTTGGAGCTGTGAGTCAAGCATTTGTTGCTGAGATTCATAAAACTAATTCGTCAGAGGATGATAGTTCAAGCAGTTCTAGTGAAGAAGAATGTTCAACAAGTGAAACAGAAAGTCAGAATGAAGCAGTTGAAGAGAGTATTTCTAAAGATAATATATCTGTTGAAAGTTATTTTAAATATAAAGACTCAACTACAAGTGTTTCTGAGGATGAAATTGTTGAAGATAAGAGAACCTGGAGTGAAAGAAAAGGAGCATGTATTCATGGTTGACACATCCAATCCTAATAAGGTAAAATATGTTATCGATGAAATATATTATTCTAACTGTGTTCTGTGAAGGATAAAATGATGAGAGTTATGGAGGATAATACAAACCTCATTTGTGATATGAAAACTATGTATACGGTAAATCAAACCTTGAGGGATAATGAAAAGATGTGTGTTGAAAGGATTGACTCATTGAAAAGAGATATCAATTATCTAACCTTGACAATAAAGGAGAAAGCGTATCAACTGAATATGTCATTTGCAGAAATTGAGAAAAGAAATGCAATTCTTGCTGAGACGAACAAGAAACTTGCTGATTCTAAAGCAGAAGTGGTTAGACTGCACAGAAAGATAGAAGGTTTTGGAAATTCTTCATTTTTCTGGGATACTACAATGACAACATTGATCAAGATAAAAAAGTTGGCGGCGTTGGATTTGTGCCTCCACCTTTTAATGGCAACTATACAGTTGAACCTGCAATTGTGAAGGACAAGGATTTGGATCCTAAGACAGTGCTCAATGTAAATCCTGTAACTGGAGAAGACATGGTATATGAGACTGACACTGATGATGAAGAGTTTGATGAAGTCAAAATTGAAGGTGTTCCTAAAGAGGTTAAGTTGAAGGAACAGAAAGTGGTTAAGTAAGTAAAAAGAGATCGATGCATACTAACTGAACATGATGAGGTTGTTCAATCAAAACCAGTCATTGAGAAGAAAGTTTTTGTTAGTGCTGGTGATATTAAAGTGAGGCTCCCAAAGTTGAGAACAAATCAACTGTTAAATGCCCTCTGCATTTAACACATGACCTAGAAATTGTACTTCTCAAACCCAGAATTCACATTAAGAGAATTTAGCATACAATTTATCTTTTCTCAGACTTTTTAACACCGTTCTGAGATGGTTTCCATGATCATACAAAAATTTAGAATAAATAAGTATATCGTCAATAAAACAATGACGGATTTATCTAAATATTGTTTACAGGTATGATTCATCATATCCATAAATGAGGCATGAGCATTGGTAAGTCCAAAAGGCATAACCGTGAACTCATATTTCCATATCTGGTTATGAAAGTTATTTTAGGAATATCTTCTTCTTGAACTTTCAGATGATAAAAAACAGAATGAAGATCTATCTTCGAAAAATGGCACGCGCTTTGTAATTGATTGAATTGATCGACGATTCTAGGAAGTGTGTAACGATTCTTAATCGTCTCTTTATTTAGCTCCCGGTAATCAATGCACATACGCATTGTACCGTCTTTCTTTTTGACAAAGAGAATTGGAGTACCTTAGTGAGATGAGCTTGGTTATATGAATCCTTTATCCAGTAATTAATCTAATTGTTTCTTTAATTCTTTCATCTCTATTGGAGCCAATCGATACGGGGATTTGGCAATAGAAGTCGTTCCAGGTACGGGTGGTATACCTGGTAATTTACTTGGGAATACATCCGTATATTCAGATACTACCGGCACATTTTCTATCTTCTTTTCTTCTGTACTAGCAGTAATATAAACTAGGTATGCAATGCATCCTTTTTGAAGACACTTTGTAGATTTTAACATAGATATGATTTCTAAAGGTCGGTTTTGTTTGTCACCATAGATTGTTATGGAGTTTTTAGATGTTGTTCAAATTTCTATGGCTTTCTTATCACAAATTATATAGATTTTTTAGATTGTCATGTCTTGTTTTGTAGGTAATCGGGTGAGTTTGGAGCTAAAACGATCAAGATAGGTGAAGGCACGAGCGAACGAGGCGAAATGAGAACACGAAGAAACTTTCTGTCTTTGTGTTTCCTCGTGGTATGCGAGCCACAGGTGGTCTTCCCCTCGCGGTACGCGAGGGGTGTGAATTCAAGAAAAATTCGTGTGAAGCCTGTCTTTGGCGGAACGCGAGAGATTTCTTCTCTAGGCCTTGTGGTACACGAGAGACCCCGGTTACACAGATTTTGGCCTATTTTTAAGGTATAAAAGATAGAGGTCGATGCTAGGGTTTAATATTCGATTCCAGACGTAAAGGTAAAGGCTTTTTGGCTATTTCAAGTTGGAGAAGTCTCAAGGGATCAAGGATTGAAGCGTTGGACGCGTGGATCGATTGGAATACCATCTTTTCGGTTTACGTTTCTTATCTTTTACTATTTTATTCATCTATCTTGTATCATGATTCTGGATATTGAACTTTGTTTTGATGTTTTGATGATGATAGTGGGCTAGATTTCTTGAACTACCTAGATTTTGATGATTATGCGTTGTTAAATGATTTTCTTTCAGATTTCGGATATTTGTTGATGGATTAATATTAAAGTAAAGAACTTGTTTTCGTTTGATTGGATGTATATGCGTGTTTGATCTTGATTGAGAATCTGTTGAATGTTCCATATGCTACTTTGTGAATGTCTTTCATGTATGGTTGCATGATAGGTCACTAGTTGTGTGCTTGTGATTTGTTTATGGGTCACTAACGTCGTATCCGTAGGAACATCGATTGAGAGTCTGTTAGGGTTAAGTATTCTGCCTGCTTCAACAGCTGAGAGGTGAGAAGTTGTTGGGTAATCTTTGGTGTTAGGGTTTTAGGTCAATTGCTCTGAAAGGAGGGTTTCCTAGTGTCGTTGTTATTCCGTGTCTTGTCAAGTGAAATCAAGTTACTCCTTGCACTGAAAGGTGTATTGAGATAGTGAGACTGAGAGGTAATCTGTCTAGCGAGTACTTTATTGTTGTTGGAGATAGCTGAGAGGTGATCCGACTAACTTGTGAGTTTCACATGTCCCTTCGGGTTTCTTTTTGGTCACACCCGGAGAATGATCTAGGATCCATTAGGTATTCTGAGTGCGTCATATTTTAAGAGCCAGGTTCCATCATAGTTTCCATATCCGAGAGATTTCCAAAGTACATTCATAGGATTCAGAGTCTTGGTAGTGATTTCCCTATTTGTGAGTTGCCTAAAGTCCTTTGCTTTACATTTTTTGCCATTAGTTAGAGAGTTCTATTAGTTATAATCAACACAAATCCCTCCCCCCCCCCAATATAATTCAGTCTAGTTAGTTGAGTCAGAGTCTAGGTCGTTGTCACTAGTGTTGCGTGGGTTCGATATCCGGACTTCATTTGACTTTGCAACATTAGTCGGTACACTTGCCGGTTGTGTGGTCTAGTATTAGGTTGAGTCTAGATTTATAAATTTAAAGTTAGATTTTCTAGGTTAAGTTTTATAGTTAGTTTTTATAGACCGTCCAGCACACATCAAGTTTTTGGCGCCGTTGCCGGGGATACTTAGGCGATAGCGTATCTAACTTTGATTGAACTTAACTAATTATTTGGTCTTATTTGTGTCTTGAATCATAGATCGTCTAGGGTCCGTGTCTCTGTTTTGTTTGTATTGTCTTTATAAATATGTGTTTATATTCTTATTTTTATCTGGTGCTCGAAATCCCTTTTTGTTTGAGTGTCCATTGCAGTGACTTGTATGGAGCGTTATTACGGGAACAACTATCAGAATTGTCATAATTCATCGGGGGTACTCCACGGACTATTATGGGATCATTATCCGCAAACACAACCCGATGAGGGATATATAACTCAAGAGGAGTTGAATACCTGGTGCAAAGAGGCAAATGAGCATTTTGAGAATGATATCCAAGCAATAATCGCTCGCATCGCATCACAACATCCGATGAATATGGAGTGTGTGATTTATGACCGTGAAGGGAACGAAATTGGAATTGAAACTGCATCAGGAGAAGTGATTCTGAAAACCCCATCACTAGAGACTATAAAGGAAGAAGTGCAAATCGCAGTGACAGAAGGTGAAGCACAAGTCCCATCTCCAAGTAAGTATTCTGACCTTGATTGCATTACTGATGAACTTTATAATGATATCATGCAAGATCACAAAGTTCCATGTGATTCTTTACACTTGTCTTGTGATAATGATTCGATGAAGGTAACACGGGACGAAGATACATTCAAGGAGGAGCAGAGGAAGGTGCAAGAAATCATGAGAACGTGGTGGCACCTTATAAGTAAATCCGAGCAACTGCACTTTTTGGAAGAAAATGGGAGGCTAATGGATGAGCTAGCCAGTTTGAAGCTTGAAAGAGAAGAAGCAGCTCCAGAATCAGAGACGTTAACGGAAGAGGTGCAACTCATGAGTCCACAATACTCTGCACCAGACCCACCTTCTATTTATATACCACGGAGCTGTGGGACAAAGGCCATTGAGGATGACTTCCTCAATGATGATGATGAAGCAGAGGTGGAAGAGTCCTCGGTTGACACTGTGGGTGATGGTCCAGGAAAGTTTTCTGAACCTGTCTTTATTGAGCATAATTATGACATCCCTGAGTCATTTAATTTTTTGAATGACGAGCTTGAGTATTCAAATATACTTGATACTTTACGCTTGTTCGTTGAGAATGATGTGATGCATGAACTAGAGAGAGAGGATGGGTGCATCGAAGAGGGTCTACCATAGTTGGATGAGCAAGAGGAGGAGTTAGAAGATGAGCATGTCCCATATTAGGAAAGTGAATTTGGAGACGAGTTGTGGGGCCTGCCAACTCCTAGTGAAGAAAGTTTCGACCCACTTGGCGATCTGAAACTACTTGAAGATCTGCTATATCAAGAGCCAAGTGTGGGGAGGAAATAAGAGGTGCAAGTGAAGGAGGTTATCAACGAACCACGAATAGAGTTGGTGTCGGACACACCACTTTGCACCAGAGAGAGAGAGAGAGATGAAAATACCCGTGGATGGAACAATAGTGAAATGCCACAACAACCAAAAGCACCACGGGAAAGAGAAAAAAGACTGGGCACAAGGCCAACTTAGGAGTGAAGGGACAGCCATAGAAGTTGATCAATGTTCTATCACAGGATAAAGCTGACCGTATCCTTGACTATACATCGTGTATTAGGTTTGGCCCTGGTAAGTTCAAATATTGGTGGTCCGACCCGTTTACATTTTTCAAAACTTTTTTAAAGTCTACCATCAGTGTGTGTCAAATCGGTGGTAGACCAATCATATTGAACGGGCCGGACGGGGGCGGTATAAAGGAGAAGCCTCCTGATTAGGCTTGTTTCTCTGGTTAGAACACGAGCATATTGTTTGTATAAATTTTGATTTTATTTTGAGTCTGTTTGATACTGTTTGGGTTTGCTGTGAGATTTATTTTGCAGGGATAGATCGCCCCGTCCGTACTCAATCTCCATTCGGGCGGGGATGATTCAAATCTTATATTCATGTAAAGGGAACCCAACAAAGTGTTTGTGCAAGCCGCAAATGAAATGATATACGGTTGCACAAGTGGAAGAACGAAGCTGGACAGAATCATGTTATCATTAAGAACTAAGTCGTTTCCACTTTACTATTTTCATTTATTTTTGAGACTTTATTTATATTTTTCTTTGTTTCTTGGTTCACATTGATGACAATGTGTCGTTCAAGTGTGGGGATGTGAAATTTTTTTACTCTAGTTTGTTTAGATTTGTTTTTCTTTTATAAAAGTCAAAAATACAAAAAAATTAAAAAAATTTCAAAAAAATGTCCTTTGAATTAGAGTTTTGCAAAATAAATGGAAGATGATAGGTATAACTGGAAGTGTTGTTGAATTTAAATGAATAAATGATAGAAAACGCGTAAAATCGGTGATGTTTTGGTAGACGCAGCCGATTTGAAAGCTTAAATATCCTGTTCGTGTTGATTAGGTTAATTAATTGAATTAAATCATGAAATCTTGTGGGTATTCACCTTAGGGTAATCGGTAATACTGAAACTGTCAACATAGGGTGATAGGTACCACGTTAAGTTAAAATTTAGAGGTTTTTAAAATTTTTGGCACACCACTCTCTTTTTATGAGAATAAATCCGAGTTTCGGTGGCGTCCGCATCCATAAATTCCATGTTATTGAGCTTATTTGTTAGAATACTGAGTTTTGCTTATGTGCTACCCTCCGGGATGACCACTTGGAGAAAACACCCCTAAGTGATACTTATGTGCTTTATTGATTATAACTTAGTCTATGTGTTACCTTCTGGGATAGAGACTTGGTTGAAACACCTCTAGATGACGTTTAATTTGATTATTAATGCTCATATTCATTCGTTCATTCCATTATTTCATCTGAATTTCTAAAACCTGTAAATCTTAGTTTAACGTGGTGGGAGAAATATATATGGTTTGACCCGTGCCTGGACATGACCGTGAGACGGGGATTAGGTAGAACTGTAGCTCTTGAGTGTGAGTTCCATAGCTAGATTGACGTGCTGTATAAAATGGAATTAGAACACAAACGAGGGCTTGATAGTTGGTGGCTTGGGTTTAATCGAATCGAAATATCATTTGTTGCATTTTAACGCGTGATTATATCTGTGCTACTACATTTTATAAGATTGTTAAAGCTATGTCCAGTTGCAGAGATCTTTTTCGGGGACAAAAAAGGGTTAATTATGGGGATGTTTGATGTGTTGCAAAACACACCTCATATTCCTTGTGATTTCTTAGCGTGTAATATAGTTTTAGAGTCGTTTAGAGTCCTTTATGTTTAGTACTTAGTCATGTCTTGTTTTGTAGGTTATTGGGTGAGTTTGGAGCTAAAATGATCAAGATAGGTGATGGCACGATCGAACAAGGCGAAACGAGAAAATGAAGAAACTTTTTGTCTTTGTTTTTCCTTGCGGTACGCGAGCCACATGTGCTCTCCCCCTCGCGGTACGCGAGGGGTGTGAATTCAGGAAAAATTCGTGTGAAGCCTGTCTTTGGTGATACGTGAGAGATTTCTTCTCTGGGCCTCGCGCTACGCGAGAGACCTCTGTTACGCAGATTTTGTCCTATTTTCAAGGTATAAAAGATAGAGGTCGATGCTAGGGTTTAATATTCAATTCCAGACGTAAAAGGTAAAGGTTGTTTGGTGATTTCAAGTGGGAGAAGTCTCAAGGGATCACGTATTGAAGCGTTGGATGCGTGTATCGATTGGAATACAATCTTTTCAGTTTACGTTTCTTATCTTTTGCTATTTGATTCATCTATATTGTATCATGATTCTGGATATTGAATTTTGTTTTGATATTTTGATGATGGTAGTAGGCTAGATTTCATGAACTAACTAGATTTTGATGATTATGCATTGTTAATTGATTTTCTTTCGGATTTCGGATATTTGTTGTTGGATTAATATTAAAGTAAAGAACTTGTTTTCGTTTGATTGGATGTATGTGCGTATTTGATCTTGATTGATAATCTATTGAATGTTCCATATGCTACTTTGTGAATGTCTTTCATGTATGGTTGCATATTAGGTCACTAGATGTGTGCATGTGATTTGTTTATGGTTCACTAACGTTGTATCCATAGGAACATCGATTAACAGTCTTTTAGTGTTAAGTATTCTGCCTGCTTCAATAGCTGAGAGGTGAGAAGTTGTCGGGTAATCTTTCATGTTAGGGTTTTAAGTCAATTACTCTGAAAGGAGGGTTTCCAAGTGTCATTATTCCATGTCTTGTCAAGTGAAATCAAGTTACTCCTTGCACTGAAAGGTGTGTTGAGATAGTGAGACTGAGAAGTAATCCGTCTAGCGAGTACTTTACTGTTGTTGGAGATAGCTGAGAGGTGATCCGACTAACTGGTGAGTTTCACACGTCCCTTAGGGTTTCTTTTTTATCACACCCAGAGAATGATCTGGGATCCATTAGGTATTCTGAGTGCGTCGTATTTTAAGAGCCCGGTTCCATCATAGTTTTCGTATCCGAGAGATTTCCAAGGTACATGCATAGGATTCGGCGTCTAGGTAGTGTTTTCCCTATTTGTGAGTTGCCTAAAGTCCTTTGCTTTACATTTGGTGTCGTTAGTTAGAGAGTTCCATTAGTTATAATCAACACAAATCCTCCCGCCCCAATATAATCCAGTCTAGTTAGTTGAGTCAGAGTCTTGGTCGTTGTCACTAGTTTCTCGTGGTTTCCATATCCAGACTTCATTTGACTTTGATACATTGGTTGGTACACTTGCCGGTTGTGTGGTCTAGTATTAGGTTGAGTCTAGATTTATAAATTTAAAGCTAGAGTGTTTAGGTTAGGTTTTCTTGTTAGTTTTTATAGACCATCGAGCACACATCAACAGGGAAAACCCTGTTTGTCTTTACAAATGTTTATTACAAAACCAAGGTTTTTACAGAGCCATTCATTTCAACCGGTCTCTAGGGTGGACTTTCTCTTTCATCAAGGATCCATCGTCCTTTGGTGGCTATATTCACAATCACATTTATCCTTGGTTAACTGTAAAAAGTTTGAAAATATTTGATCAGTATAAACTGGTGAATACATCATGCTTTTATTATAATCTGACAAGACTGAATAAATCGAACAATTTTCCCATATTTTTATAGTCAATTTACACATCCAGCGGTCTATTTCTCCCCCAAAAAGGAAGTAATTAAAAGAGAGGGGCCATGAAACTCACCTCAGAGTACGTGCTAGAATGACAAGTGAAAGACAGGTGACCTGCTAACGGCTACCTATATTACTTAAGTTTATGAGTGCGTGTTCGTGTTTGTTCGTAAGACCTTTGCATCCAAACAATCCCATTGTTTTTGTGTTTTTAAAAGAGTTAGCTAGTTTGAGCAAGTTTGACCCAACGACCCGTTGGTGACATAATAAATGAATTTATGTTTGATTAGCATAATACTGTCATATTATACACATAAGATCATGCAGGTAACACTTAACAACAATTCCTTATTGTTCTAGCATGCTAGCACAGTTACCATATATAGCAAGTTTCTATATTTAACAGGTTTCTATATTTTGTAAGTTTCTAAATTTAGCATGTATGATCAAAATTCACGTTTTATGGAAACTATCATTACTAACATGTTAATGAGACCAAACTAACAAGTCCTAGATCATCACATCACATACCATATGCCTAGACCTCAACAAGTGGCTGACATTCTAAATTAAAGTTTCCTTTTAAAGTAAGTTAGGCATACAATTACAATTTCCATGATTTAAAGTTCCTAACATGTTTCTATGTTCATCATGGCATATATGAAATCATCACGTTGTATCAAACACGTCTAGAATTCACATCTCAAATTGATAAACTCAAAAAGTTACTATATTTAGTAAGCTATGAACACCATGCATGATTTCTAAAATCTAATACTTTAGAACATGTTATTTTGTCCTAACCAACATATAAGTATCATCAAACAATAACATGCATGTCTAAATTGTAAGCCATTCAAATTCTTGACAATTAAAGTTACCATTTTTAGAAACCCTAAGAAACCGAGCTAGGTACATGAAATCTAATTCCACAAATCACATAATCATGCATCAACTAACATATAAACATCATCATATCATATCATATCATATCCATCATGCCTAACATCTAATCTAGAAAATCAATAAAGTTTCTAATAATAGTAACCCTCAGTTTTCATGCATCTAGGGTTTTACAAACTACATCAGATCTACACAAAAATCATACAACACGCAATTAACGTTAAAGTTTACATCTTTATTGATCAAAAACCTATCAAAAACCATTGTTTGGATTAACTAGGTTTTTACCTAAACCTGAAAATCAAAAATTAGGATAAAACATGAATAAAAATCTTACTTGTTGCGTTAATAACGATGATTGGTACTTGAATTGATCAAAAACACCAACAATTGCAACATGGAAATCGATTTTTGGTGTGGATTATGGTGGTGTATATGCGACGGCTTTGTAGGTCCACATGACTCATCTTAGATCGATCTCGTGACAGGACGTCTCGTTAACACGGAGTGCGGAATTCTATCGCATTAACGTTCGTATATCAATCGACAATAGAAACAACAGGTAAATAAATTTTCTCTTTTATATCACCAAACAGAGTTTATAGAATACTTGATTGTTTAATCCACGCGTACTGAACAGACTCTGTAAACTCTATATTTAAAGACACATGTTCTGCAATAGGCGAACTTAATAAGTTCGCTTCAAAGATGCTTAGGCGAACTTAACAAGTTCGCCTCTAATAGACTAGGCGAACTTATCAAGTTCGCCTCTAGCAGAACTTGTACTTATACTTAGACAAAACTAAACAATTACATAAAAAACATAAAGACAATAAGACCTAAACTATTACAAAGCTTTTGTCATTCAATCTATGTCCTAACAGACTGCCCCTTGACAATAGCTTGATCTTCTGTCGTCAGTCTTTATGACGAGCTGTTCCAGTTGTCTGGTAATCTGCTTCCTGAATGCACTCCATATCTCTGACATATCTACAGCACTCTTTTATACTACAATCCTTGTTCTCTCCATTCATCAGTGAACATGATCTCATTTTTTCTTAACGTCCTTTGATCTTTCTTTGAGAAATTAATAAGATTCATTGCATCATAGAAACTAACAATGACCTTATTATCTTTATAATCAATCCTAGCTTCACCAGTATTCACATCTACATACTACCATTTCATATTCCCCAGAAAATCTTGTGAAATTTTCTTCAATGGTATCTTCTGTACGCTTGAACTTATACTTCCAAGTCACATTCTTAGTCTTTTGATCTACGATCTTCACTCTTTTTCCCTTTTGTGAGTTTAACCTTTCATACTTCGCTAATCCACCTTCTCTCTTTTTCAAATTGGCAATCACATCGGCTAATCCAAACTTTGATCTATTAATCAATGGTTTCGTAGCTAGACCATTCATTTCACATCATGGAAAGGTATTCAAATACTTGATCCTAGGCTTTAAATATTGAACACCATCAGATCTTTTAAGAGAAAACAGCTTAGTTTCATCATCATAAAACCAACTTATGATCTTTCCAATGCACCTCTCCTTATTCACATATCTTTCTTTCTGAGCAGGTTGTATATGTGACTTTGGTAGTACTTTCATCCAACTGTTAACTACTTCTCTCCACTGTTCTCTAGTCATTCCTGTATTTCTATACATCACAGGTTCTTCATTCAGCTTAGGAGACACAGTGTGAGTAGTATCAACATCAGAATCTTTCTTGGATTGAGCAGTATCATCAGGTGTAGTGATGTCTTCAACAGAGTCCATCGAATCTGTTACTCCATCATAAGAAAACTCAGGAATAACATCATCTTGGATGAAGTTATACGGAATACCATCACTTCCTTCATATGTAACCTTAGATTTACCCTTTTCTATCTCAATCTCTACAATCTCTCCTTCTTCAACTTCATTATCCAACACATCTTCTTCATCATCATCAAATAACTCGTCTATATCATCCAGACATTCTAATTTCTCAGCTTCTTCTTCTTCAGAATCTTGAAAGAATTCCAATAACAATATTTCTTCATTCACTCCAGAATCATGCTTGGTTCCTTCAATAGTATGTGATGTCGACTCCCCCTGAGCTTTGGATATTGGATTCACGTCAGCGTATTGACGATCACCCTTAACATTACCACTAGGATCATTGTCATCATTAGCTTTTGGTTGAATTGATTCTGCATGACACGTATCATGTAGCCTTAACTCCCCCTGAGCGTGAAGACGCTCAACAAGCTTAAACACCAATTGGTACAAAGTGGGTGTTTAAATGCAAGAAAGACGATCGAGGTGTTGTGGTGAGAAATAAGGCTAGATTAGTTGTACAAGGTTTCCTTCAACAAGAGGGAATTGATTACACCGAGGTTTATGCGCCTGCTGCTAGGCTTGAAGCTATAAGGTTGTTTCTTGTTTTTGCTTCATACAAAGGGTTTAAGGTGTTTCAATTAGATGTAAAAAGTGCTTTCTTATATGGTAAAGTAAAGGAGAAAGTTTATGAGTGTCAGCCGCCGGGGTTTGAAGATCCAATTAACCCGTCCAAATTTTTCAAGCTTAATAAAGCTCTCTATGGTCTTCATCAAGCTCCTCGAGCGTGGTATGAAACGTTGTCTACACATCTTCTGGAGAATGATTTTGTTCGTGGACATATTGACTCGACTTTATTCATTAAGAAAGCAGGGGGAGAATACCTACTGGTACAGATATATGTAGACGATATTATTTTTGGCTCCACAAATGAAGGGTTATGCAAAGAGTTTGAGAGTATTATGAAATTAAAGTTTGAGATGTCAGCTATGGGAGAGTTATCATTTTTCCTAGGTCTTCAAGTTAATCAGAAGGAAGATGGTTTCTTTATTCATCAGTCCAAGTATGTAAAGGACATCTCGAGCCGGTTCAAGATGGAGGACTGACCCCATATGATACTCCGATTCCGGTCAACCATAAATTGAATTCTGACCCGGATGGAAAAGAAGTTGATTGCTGACTCTACCGTGCAATGATTGGATCTCTCATGTACTTAACCGCTTCAAGGCCAGATATAATGTTCGTTGTGTGTATTTGTTCCAGGTTCCAAGCAAAACCAAAAGAGTCTCATTTGATTGAAGTAAAGAAAATCTTTCGTTATCTGAAAGGAAAACAAAGATTGGGACTATGGTTTCCTCATGGTTCTAACTTTGAATTCAATGCTTATACTGATTCTGATTTTGGTGGTTGTTGTTTAGATAGGAAATCTACTACAGGTGGTTGCCAGTTCTTGGGTAATCGTCTAGTTTCCTAGCAATGCAAAAAGCAAACTACGGTCTCCATTTCAACATGCGAAGCAGAATACATTGCTGCTGCAAGTTGTTGTTCACAGATTTTGTGGATCCAACAACAATTAAGAGACTACGGTTTGAATTTTACAGGAACCCTCCATGTTTATTGATAATAATTCTACAATGTCTATTACAAATAATCATGTTAAGCACAGTAAAACAAATCACATTGAAATTAGATATCATTTTATTCGTGATTGTGTGCATATAAGAAGTTGATTGAGCTGGTAAAGGTACATACAGATGATAATTTTGCTGATCTTTTTACCAAAGCATTTTATCGTACCAGGTTTGAATTTCTGATCAAAATGATCGGTATGATCAATCCCGAATAAAAGTTTTTCAAAACAATTTTCATGGGAGATTTTGTTTTAAATTTCTTTTATTGCTTTATTACATTTCTGCATTTTAAATTTCAGTCAAAAATTGTTATTTATAAAAATTCAAAAAAAAAATATATATATAATTGACATCATTTGAAGTTATAGAAGAAATGATAGTACATTAGTGAATAGTTCATTACACATAACCTTAGTAGACCTTTGATATATGATAGTTTAAAGTAATTTGATTTGATCTAAATTTCAAAGTCTACATAAATGAGAAATTATAGTGTTTTGAATGCTCTAATCTTGATAATATGTTTTAATTTGAATATGAGTTTGAAATTTGAATTGTCAATAGACTAGAAGCATTTTTGAACCAATAGTAGTATGAAAATTAAATATGATATTATTACATCTGTGATTTGAATCCATTATATGCCTGAGTGTGTGTGTAAAAGATCATTATCAGATATAGAATATATGGTTTTAAGAATTTCATGAGACCAATATCGAATTATGTCTTTAGCACAATCTCCTTCGGTTCACTTCACTGCCCATGCCCCGAAAAATATGCAATGTGTTGCTGAACTAAGATATGTTTTTGACAACATCTGTTAGAACATATATTCACCCTTGAATCAGTTAGATACATCATCTATTCTGATTTCATTGAAATTTATCCAGATAATAGTTGGATCCTTCTACCTGAATCTATTGATTCTCATTATAAAGCCAATTCATTATAATCATTTGATTCTGAATCATTCTATTCTAAATCATTCTGATTCTTATCCTTTGGGATCTGCTATTCTATACTTGTGCTAATAGAGATAATTTTATCTTGAGATTGATCTAATCTTTCAATAAACTGTGTATGTCTTGAAGATAATGCATATTTAATTTCTGTTGGCATATATGTGGGGTACACGATGTTTTTCATTTAAAAAGTACTAACTCACATGAATTTGGAAGAAAAATGCTTATAGTTTCAAATTATATAATATTGACAATTTAAAAATTCATGCTTTGTATTGCAAATTCGGAATGAAAATTTGAGCATTTCATAACCTGATCTTGTTTACTTTGAAATTTATCACGTATCATTTCAAGTATTATTCAAATTGATTGCAAAAGTATAAAATTTGAAAAAGTATTGAGTTACATAAGTATGAGTTTGATTGTTTCATATCATAGGTTACCCATAGTTGATAATAAACTGTGTGATGAATTGTTCATATACTGATATGATCTTCTTGCTCATGATGTTCATCAAAAAAATATGTGTTTTAGTTTGCTCATATAAAATCCAAATAATATGTGTTTTTCTGTTTGCTCAGATAAAAACAAAAAATATGTGATTCCGTTTGAACAGATAAAATCCAAAAATATTTTGTTTCTATCTTCCATGAGAATTTTATTTTTTAATTAAAATGATTCGGGATTGGATCGGATACATGCTACAGATGGAAGTTCACAAGAATGTGTCGTGTTGAAAATGAAGAATTTTTGTTCAAAAGAAAAGGTTTGGAGTGAACTTAACATGTTCACCTGGTTCTGAGTAAGCGAACTTAATATGTTCGCCTGAGCTTGTTAAGCGAACTTAACAAGTTTCCCTAATGAAGCGAACTTAATTGTGAATTAATATGTTGTTCAGGTGAACTTATTAATTTATCTTATTCACTGTTAGAGCGAACATACGGAATATTTAGCGAACTTGTGTTTTCAGATCTAGGGTTTCTGCTTTGAACTTTGTGTGTTTGTTTCTGGATCGGTTTTTTATTGCAAGTAATTCTAAGGTAATCTCAACGAATTTTATCCGTTAAATCATCTGGAATTTGGCCTTTTACCTCTGTGTTCGTTAGTTTTAAAAGTTTTACGTTTTTTCTGAGATTTGAACAAATTTTATGGATTAAAACTTGAAATTGATGATTTAACTTGGGTTGTGAGTGTTAATCGATGATAGTGTTATGTTTGAATTGAGATTTTATACATGATTTAGACATGTTTGTGATTCTGATGTGGAAGTTGTATCGACAGACTGGTTCAGGCGAACATGTTAAGGCGAACTTGTTCAAGCGAACTTGTTTAGGCGAACTTATTATGTTCGCCTCTTGCAACACTAAGCGAACTTAGTAAGTTCGTCTAAGGGCTCAGGAGTGTTTTGGACTTGTGAGTTTTTTTGTGTTGAAAATTTTTGTGTTAAATTTTTTTTTATTCTTTTTATTTGTTTTGATTACTAATGTGTTGTTGTCCTCTACATTTATAGATGGCTCGTCGTGTTGAGTACAAACATAATCAAGTGGCATTATTGGATCCGAATATGTCTGAAGCTATTAATTTTCAAGGAATTATCAATTTTCTAAATCGTTCAAGATTGCATGTGGCTTTATCTGCTAATCCGTATATCAGTTTACCGTATATTCAACAATTCTGGGATACCGTCCATCAATATACAGATGTTGAACCTCACGTACTTCGTGCTACAGTAAATAATACGGAGGTCGCTATTTCAGTGGAAACCATTCGTGCTGCATTGGCATTAGGAGGTGTTGTTGACGATCCCATGACATATCCTAGAACACTGATAATGGGGTGTTTTCAGAGGATGGGTTACAGAGGAAGACCAAATGATACACAAGCAAGAAAAGGAGGTTTAGTTGGCGAATGGATATATTTTATGCATGTCATCATACATTTTCTGTCTCCAAGAAAGGCTGGTACTAATGGGCTGAAGAGTGCATTACAAGCTGCTATGGTTGCTTTGACACTCAACAAACGGTTTAACTTTGCTTTATATATCTACCGTGAGTTGGTCATGGAAATAAATCCTCTAGAAGGACAAGGGTTCCTTATGTATCCTAGGTTCGTGCAAATGATTCTGAACCATTTAATTCCAGATTTACCTCAGCATCCAATCCGTTTGAATTTGACTCCTATGTCAAAAAGGATTTTTACTGATTGTACTAAGGTGAAACAACAAAATGCTGCTCTAATTCCTGTTCTAATTCCTCAGTTTGGTCACATAATCAATCCTGATTATGTTGAGCCACCTAATGATCATTGGTTTCATCCTGAGGAGTTAGTACAAGGACAAGTCTAGAATCAAATTCTAATTCAACAACCAGTTCAAGTTCAACAACAAGTTCCTGAACAACAACAACAACAACAAGTTCCTATTCCACAAGAACAGGTTCACATTCCTATTAATGAACAAGTTCAAGATGAGATTGCTCAAGGTAATGATCAAGATTTGGGTATGAATATGGATGATTTTGATCATGAAGCTGTGAACTCACCTATTGCTAAAGGAAATGTTGTAGATACGAGTTCCGGTGTTACTATCTTACTTGATTCTGAAGCTACTGATACTGATTCATCTAGAGACTTTAGCTCAGAGCATTATGCAAGGTTGGCTACTTTATCATTGGCTAATGTGGGGAAACGTATTAACTCTAAATCCAGAAAACCGAGGCGTAATTCTGTTCGGAATCCTCCTTCTGGATCAGTACTTGGCAAGAGAACTTTAATAGATGAAAGTTTTGACTCGGATAGTGATGATATTCCAGTTCCTAAAGCTCAGAAGCTTATGTCTGCTTCTATTGCTGCTGCTCATTCATCTCAAGGTGTTAAGGATGCTAATTTTGTTGCTTCCTTATTGATTACACCTCCTGCTTCTAAACATACATCTCTAGTGCTTTCTCCACATGTTCCACACACATCTGAAGCTGGTCCTTCAAAGCCGTCTGATTCTAAAAGAATTACATTCCTTGAATCATAGGTGCTAGCTTTACAGACTCAAGTAGATACTCTTGTGTCTACTGATTCTCAGAGACAGTTGGTTCTTCAAGCTCAAGCTACACAGATTACTGACATGCAGTTATTGGTGTCTAAGCTTCTTGAGCGTCTTGACGCTCAGGGGGAGTTAAGGCTACATGATACGTGTCATGCAGAATCAATTCAACTTTCGGTTTCACACATTCTTTGGCAAAATGACCATACTCTTGACAATTATAGCAACGAACTTTGGTTTTATCAAATCCCATGCATAAACGACTGTTAGACCCAATATACTTTCTTCCAGTCTTCTTCAAAAAATCTTTTGCTTCTCGCATCAGCATAGCCATGTTCCATTGAATGTTCATCTCTTCTAGATCAACAGGATCAATCTGTCTGAAATCTTCTTCAATAACCTCTGGATCATGATTCTTTCCTCCAATAAAATTTTCATAAGAAGCCATAAAGGAAGAAAACATCGCTAAATAATCATGAGCAACTCTTTGATTCATAGTATGTGTTCCAGACGATGAAGAAGTTGTATTTGCAGAGAAACCTGAATGACTTGAAACCCCAGAACAATGATCATGAGAAACATCTTGAGTATCACCAGAAAAGAACGCAACCCCGGCACCAGTTTTGCCAGAAGACTTAGCAAAATACATTGAAGGATCTTGAATATGCTCCATATTGGTTTCCTTCTTCTTCATATTCAAATCATGTGATTGAATCTTGCCAAGAACCTCTTCAAGAGACATAGTTTTATACTTGACATTCTCTTTTATCAAAACCGTATACACATCAAATTTAGATGGTAATGCCTCCAAGAACTTATTATTTATCTCTTCAGTCTCATAAACCACTGAAGGACTTGACAACTCATTCAGCAAATTATAGAATCTCGTTGCAAGATCATCTAAAGATTCATTTTGAAAGTGCTTGAATACTAAGAACTGCTTCTTCAGTAATTCTTTTCGGCTTTTCTTAACATCCAAACTACCTTCACACCTCTTTTGCAACGCCTCCCACAACTGTTGAGAAGTTCTGAATTGTTTAAAGCTGTGATAAATTTCTTTAGGAAGAGACATTGAGATACTGGCCATTGCCTTCTTTTCTCTGTCAAACATTAATTTTTCTTCTGTGGTTAACGCAGATACTGATTTAGGAACATCATCCTTTCCCATCCAAGTATATGTCAGATGCGTATAACCTTCCAAGATTGGAATCCATAAACTTGTATCAGTAAAAGATACGAACTGATCAAACTGATCTTTCCAGTTAGAATAATCTGCAAGACTTAACAATTTGGGCGGTTTCTGAGATGTACCAATCTTGTTGTCGTAATTTACCATATTAGTCACTTGCACCATATTTGCCATTTTTAAGAAAAATTTCCAAGTTTTGAACACAAACTTACCTTAGGCGAAGATAATAAGTTCGCTTCAGCCAAACAAGCTAATTTGATATCAAGCGAACTTGACAAGTTCGCTTACCCAAAAAATACAGTAAGTTCGCCTGTTAATTAAGTTCGCGTATTAAGTTCGCTTAAACTGAGAGAAGCGAACTTAATAAGTTCGCTTTCTAAGTTCACCTGCAATAACTTTCAGTAAGTTCGCCTACAACAGCTGAAACAAACTCAGCAAGAACTTTAACCCAAACACGAACAAACGGCACCAAAGATCATCATTTCTCACAGATTAGAAGGAATTTGAAGAAATTGAGCCATATGATTTAGTATTTTATGATTTAGAACACTTCTAGCGGATTAATTTCACCAAAATCAACCTCAAATCCACGAATTTTGAAGTAAAATCAGCTTCAAGAACTTGAAAACTCCATGGATACAAAAACTTCAAAAATGATCAATTTATGGTCAAATTGTACACAAAAACGTCTCTAATCACCAAGAATCAAACGCAAATCACGAGCAAAAGCTCTGATACCACTTGTAGGTCCACACGACTCATCTTAGATCGATCTCGTGACAGGACGTCTCGTTAACACGGAGTGCAGAATCCTACCGTATTAACGTTAGTATATCAATAGATAATAGAAACAACAGGTAAATAAACTTTCTCTTTTATATCACCAAACAGAGTTTACATAATACTTGATCGTTTAATCCACGCGTACTGAACAGACTCTGTAAACTCTATATCTATAGAAAAATGTTCTACAATAGACGAACTTAACAAGTTCGCTTCAAAGATGCTTAGGCGAACTTAGCAGAACTTGTACTTATACTTAGACAAAACTAAACAATTACATAAAAAACATAAAGACAATAAGACCTAAACTATTACAAAGCTTTTGTCATTCAATCTATGTCCTAACAGGCTTCAAGAGGAGGGTGGGGGTGGGGTTCGGCCAAATCAAGGGTAAATGGGATTAGGTTTTTAATAAATCTCTTAAATACTATACTCCATGGGCCCAAAATAGATTAAAATAAGTTTAGGTGGCCCATGGGTTAGTTTAAATGAATAATAATTAATTTAATTAAATCCCACTAATTAAAATAATTTCTACTAAATATTTTTATAAAACATGTTATTATGTCCTAACCAACATATAAGTATCATCAAACAACAACATGCATGTCTAAATTGTAAGCCATACAAGTTCTTGACAATTAAAGTTACCATTTTTAGAAACTTTAAGAAACAGAGGTAGGTACATGAAATCTAATTCCACAAATCACATAATCATGCATCAACTAACATATAAACATCATCATATCATATTCATCATGTCTAACATGCAATCTAGAAAATCAATAAAGTTTCTAATAATAGTAACCCTCGGTTTTCATGCATCTAGGGTTTTACAAACTACATCAGATCTACAAAAATGTCATAAACACGCAATTAACGTTAAAGTTTACATCTTTATTGATCAAAAACCTATCAAAAACCATTCTTTGGATTAACTAGTTTTTTACCTAAACCTGAAAATAAAAAATTAGGATAAAACATGGATAAAAATCTTACTTGTTGCGTTAGTAACTATGATTGGTACTTGAACTGATAAAAAACCACCAACAATTGCAAGATGGAAATCGATTTTTGGTGTGGATTATGGTGGTGTATATGCGACGGCTTCAAGAGGAGGGTAGGGGTGGGGTGTGGCCAAATCAAGGGTAAATAAGATTAGTTTTTTGATAAATCTCTTAAATACTATACTCCATGGGCCCAAAATGGATTAAAATAAGTTTAGGTGGCCCATGGGTTAGTTTAATTTCTACTAATTAATTTAATTAAATCCCACTAATTAAAATAATTACTACTAAGTACTTCGGTACAACTCGACAGTGACAGTGACAGATACCAAGTTATATGCTTATGTGTTAGCGTGTGCTATTTGTCTATTTGAATGTTTCGTGATTATATTTCTATTTTATTTAATAGTGTAATTGCATTGCATAGTAGAAAGTCCTGCAGGCATGATAAAGTAGAAAGTCCTACCCTGAGGTGTAGGCAATGCTAAAGGAGTCTTGCACCGATGTGCAAGCGAGAAAGGAAGTCCCACCCTCAGGTGTGGGTAACACAAAAGTAAAAGTCTTACCTTGAGGCGTAAGCGAGAAAGGGATCTGGTCCTCGAACCCTGATCCATGTGTGAAAATTGAAGTATGATAATGCCATTTGTCCTGTACAAGTGAAACGATTGATAGACAGAGTACAGGAGAATACCCTAATGGGTTACCTCAAAGCTAAAGTTTTAATAACAGAGTGAACGTAACAGTTTTATAATTGTAATGTTGTAAAATTTTAAAGTAAAAGTTAAAGTGTTTTCAAAGAAAGTGAAAGTAAAGCTTGTTTTATTTTTTTTATATAAAACGAAGTTACCAAAGAGAAAGTTTTACAGTTTAAAATAAAGATAGAACTCACCATCATTAGCTGACTTTTAGTATGCATGACAGGTAGGAAAGGCAAAGCGAAAGAAAAGTGAGAGAGCCGTGAGGGCTGGATGGCATGGACATCGGGCTGCAGCACAGAAGACTTACATTTCCAAATCATGATATTTCATGATATAGACAATGATTTACATTATCGTTTGTTGAATGTTTTAATTCGAAGGTTACCGCTGTAATAGATTCTGATTTCCGGTTTAAGAACTATGTTTTTTATGTTTTGTGCCAACTATGAGATGTACCCGGTCTGGGGCGTTTCAAGTTGGTATCAGAGCCATAGTTTGAGAGATTCAGACATTTGCGATAATGTATGAACTTAAACTGAGAATGGGACAAAGGAAATGAAGGAAAGGAATATCAGCCAAAGTAGCCCGTCCATGGAAATATAGTAGACATAAAGTAGTCAATGTCCTAACATAGACAATAATGCCTTAGCACATATAGTAGATAGTAAATGCTTTAGCATAGATAATACATCATACATGCTTTAGCACAAACATAGATAGTAGACAGTAAATGCTTTAGCATAAATAATACATAGCATGTGCCTTAGCATAGAAAGTAGACAGTGGATAGTACGTGCCAACGGTAGAAACTCTGAACTTGGATGCAAATGTTACTCTGAAAGGAGATGTTCAGAACCCGAGTAGTAAAGTAAAATTTTAATTTCATACCGGTCTCTGTAATTTGTAATTTACCTTACTCGAGGTGTTCTAAATTATTACCTATCATAATAACACGAGCATTCTTTGTTTGAAGTTGACACTGGGGGTCGTACTGGTCGTCGAGGCCGACCGCCCGGTAACCGAAACCGTCATGAAGAAAGTGAACACTCCCATAACGAGACTGAATCCATGCACGTGGAGCATAATGTAACATCCATGATTTCCCGGCCTTATTTTATTTTATTACGTTTAAAACCCGTAATTGTCCAACACAATATGACACACCAATTATTATTTCAATGAGTATTAAATTCAAATTTTCAATCTTTGCAATTATATTTTTTTTTCCTACAATATATGTATATACATATTTATACTTGGTTATAATAAATAAATCAAAAATAAAGCTTATGAATTTTTAATCATGTACAACTTGTGCATATCATACTTAATTTAGTGTAATTAAGTTCATTTTTTGCATATCAAAGTTCGATCAATTCATATCATGCATCGGTAATTCGAAGAATTTTCGGGTCACACACGAACGTTGGTGATATCTAAGAAAGATAACTAAAAGTATGATTTAGAATATAAAAATTATACGTAACACTGCGAATTAATATTTCAAGTCAAAAATAAAAGTTTGAGAATCTTTAACGAACATTTTGTTTTAAACACAGTCCGGATAACATTGTATATTACACTGTATTTAAATTATGCATACAAAATAATATCATTTGTTACAAATGATTAAAAATTAATTATAAAAATTAATTTTCTAAATATCTTTTAAAAATCCAACATAATCATTACCATCTTTCTAGAAAATCTTCAATATCTCTTTTCTCACACTCCACCACCCTACATCATCAATCCACTTCCATCCACCACCCCAAATTAAATAATTATTTTCTTTTTTATTATTTTAAAATCTTTCATTTCTCTCTCCTCCCACACTATAAATACCCTCTCATCCTCACTTCATTTCCACATCATTTCTCCTTCACAACTCAAGAGCAAAGCTCTATTCCCCTCGCACTCTAGCCATTTTCGGCCACACCACCACCCACCTACACCCTCCGTTTCGATTTCAAGACTCAAGTGTTCAAGTCCCGTTTGTTGCTTTCTCGAGTGCTAAGATCAAGTCTTCAAATTTTTCGGTTTCTCTAAGTAAGAAAACTTAAACTATTAACTCCTTATATATTTATTTTGAGTCTATTATTCTTGAACAATAACACCCAACAAAAACTTACATTCTTTTATAAAAAGAAATCTAAATATGTAACATGCATCATGTAAAAACAATTAGTTTATATACTTTCTTTTATGATTTATTGCTTCTATATATCTTAGATGATACATGCATGTTGTTAGATCATCTGTTTGATCACATGCATGTTGATGGATCGTATTTCGAGTAGTAGCAACTTTGTTGTTTTCAAAAATGGGTTTTATACTAGACATGGATCTTTTGTCATTTGAATATTTCTTTGAAAAATATATGTATATTTGTTGTTTAGATCATCATTTTTACTACATGTAAGTCATTAGAATCATTTTCTATTTAAGGAAACTTTGTTAAATCAAAAACCGGGTTTTTATCCTTATAATTGTGTTGATGATGAAACTATTTTTGTTAATATTTATACAACTATTTTTAAACTCTTGGATGATTTAAAAATACCTTATTTGTTTGCATGCATATATATCTTTAAACTTGACTAAATAGCATTTGGATATTTGTATAATATTTCAATCATCAAAAAATATATATCTTAATATATCAAAAGTATATTTTATGACATGCATGATTTCCATCATACGATCTATTATTAATATTTATTTTTGGGAAATAAATATATTTTTATCCATTCTAACAAGTCACCAACGCGTCGTCAAGTCAAACATGGTCAAACCCAAAAAGATAAACACATTTTTCAAAGAGTCGAGTTGGGTGGATTGATCGCATAATCAAGTACAACATTTCATAGAACTTACGTCCTTGCATATTTTAGGACACGTGTAATTCGGACATTTTCGCGTATCTAGTACTTACACTACTCATACCAGGTGAGTTTACATAGCCCCTTTTACATTTTTATTCTTTTGGGGTGGAACATGATTTTATTTAAAACTATTTGCAATTTATACAATTCAAACATTTTGAACATGCGTGCAATCTGTGGCTTATGCTTGAATACTATGAGTGCAAACTACAATTACATACATGTGTGCATAGTGCAAGTGCAATCATTAACTCTGTACAAGCCTACGCTAACAGTGATAGATCTATTGTGTCTGACAAACCCACTCAGGTAGGGTGATTGTTGCCGGTATTACATTTAGGATAACATTGTGTGTAGTCACAAGGTTTGATTGTACGCCCCAGTTTAACTATAGTGGTGTCACACCCCGACCGATGGCGGAATCATCGAGGCGGACAATGTGATGATTGTTCAAAAGCACATGATACTAAAGGTTGCATAATTCATTACTTTAATTTAAAGACAACAAGTTCCAAATACAATACATTTCAAATAACCTAGTCTAGTTCAAAACATTAATTTATTTAACTAGGTCCATAGTTCCTAAATGGAGAGATCTTCGGCAAGCAGTCACATATCCAAACCTGAAACATTATTTAAATCAAGTGTCAACTAAAAAGTTGGTGAGTACATAGGTTTAGTATTTCCTGTAAATAGTGGTTGTAAATCGTTTTGCAACTCATTGTTTATATTGTTAAACATAGTATATGATGTAACATTTATTTAATCACAATTCAAACCGAGTTTGACGCGCTTGAACAGAGCACAACAGCTAAGTCCGGTATGCTTGAATATAGTTACCCACTATATCCGGTATGATTGAATATAACACGCGGTTATATCCGAGTATGCAGTAATAAACACCCTAACCGGGTGGGCTGGTCAGGCACAATAGATCTATCAATATTACAGTTGGTTGTCTTGTGTTTAAATGTATGTACATCCAAAGAATAAGCATATAGTCTCATGTATAACACGTACAAACAATGTGAGTAGCATGTATAATGTTTCACCCCAAAACGTATAAAAATGTAAAAATAGGGGCTATGTAACTCACCTTGCAAGCGGGTATTTGTCCACGCGTGTAGGTGATAAGTATGTTGAAGTCTAAGCACAATGAAACCCTATGTAGATAAATGGGTATTATTGTATGTTTATATGTATGTGCGTATTTGTATTTAAATGAGTATAGGTTTTATAATAATATCCTTAATATAAAATGTGGTAGGAAATGAATATGATTTTGTAAAACTTTGACTTATAAAATATTACATTTTTAAATAATTAATCATTATGTTTAATGTATTTAAACAATAATAATAAATAAAAAGATAAATCTTTATTTGATTAATTATGTTGATATTTTATATATTAAAATTTATTTTAACAAGTTTATTAACAATATTGCTAGGTTCATATAAAAATAATGAGACATTTTATATATTAAGTGTATTTTATTAAGTTTATGAAATGTTACAAGGTTTATAAAAATATAGAACACTTTATATTTAAAAATATAATAAGTTTATAAAGGTATTACAAGATTTATAAAAAAATATAGGACATTTTATATCAAAACTGTAATTAAATAAGTTTATAAAGATATTACAAGATTTATATAAATATAGGACATTTTATATCTAAAAATGTAATTAAATAAGTTTATATAAAAAAAATGGGATGGTTTATAAAAATATAGTTTAATTGATTTTAAATAAACGAACGAGTAAACCGACTCGTTTTAGTCTTTATTGTATAAAAATGTTATTAAAATAAGTTAGTTTAAATTAATAAAATAATTAAAATGTAAACAGAAGTAAAAAAAAATGGGCCGAAGGCCAGAAGGTTCGAACCCGCGACTTTCGCTTCAGACACAAACACGCATAACCAGCCGGGCTACTGCCCATCGCTGGTTATGTGTGTATCCGTTAATTTAAATACATAAAGGAACAACTGGTCGCTGGTTCTCGGTGACCGGCAAACCGTGTCCGAGGACACTGGGTTTGCCCGGTAGTTCTCGTGCGATGGTCGAGTTTTCGACTGGAATAGATTACCTGAAGATAACAGAAGGTACAGGAATCGAATCGAGGCTCGAACCTAGTCGCGAAGGGCTTGGTCGGCAGAGACTTTTGAACCGAAAATGTCCAAGGTGGAAATCGATCCTCTGGATGAAATTTGACTTCGAAATTTAGGTTGTAGCTTCACTTAGTAACGAAGAAAGTGATGGTATCCTCAATTTGGAGTGAGAATGTGTGGACGGAGGGTAACGAGTTCGAGCAGGGCCGGTAATGGCTATTTATGGTCGGGCCTGATTCTTATGCTCGAACGTGCAATTGAACACATTCCGACATAAGTCTGGACGAGGCGAAGCTAACCCGACATTCGACAGGCGTGGAGGTGGCCTGTCGGGCCTGAATTCGGGCGTGGGTTCTCGGCCACCAACAGGATCAGACGATCCGTGTGTTGGGGAGACCAATTGGTCGAGGGGTCTAGTTCGCGTGGGGGAGACGAAGTCGGGGATGCTTTTGTCGGGCGTTGAGGTGCAGGGGACAGGCTTGTCGAGCGGGTCGCCGGAAATTAACTTGGACCGCCGGACAAAGGAAAGGGGTGACCGGAAATGCGATTTGGGGATTGACAGTTTTGGTCCCTGGAGTTTGGTTTAATTCGAAACAACCCTTAAAATAATTACGGATGGATCCTTGTGGTTTCATTTGTCCAGAAATAGTCCCTCAAACGATTTTAGTTTTAAAACCTTCTAGTTTAGTTAATTACAAAACGAACCCTAAACTTTTTATTAAATAAATTAATTTAATTTCTTTTAAATCAATTTACTTTAACATTATATTTTAAATGTTTTTATAAACTTACTTATTATTATTATTATAAATAATTTTTATAAGGTTATTCATCTTATTCAAATGGGTTATTTTATTAAATATGTAACTTTTTTTTTTTTTTTACTTAGATTTTTATATAAAATTTTATATTAGTTTTAAAATTTATAAATTTCTAATTAGTTTAAATCCATAAAATAAGATACCTATTTGTATAAAACCAAATAAAACTTAAGCATATAAAATTTTATAAAACTTATGTTTTTATTTAAAATCAATCATTTTGAATGGTTAATAAAATTGAAAACCATTGATTTATTTATATAAATTATCTAATTTGATAACATGATTTATATAGTTTATAACCTTCAAATACATATATATTTTTTTTTAAATTAAAAATATCTAAATTGAAATTTGCCAATACACCGATTTGTATAAATTTGATTAAATATACGTGTATATGTTTTGAAATAAAATGTTAATATTTACACGATAAATTTCGCAACGAAAATCTTTGAAATGTCACAGTCTCCCCAAGTTGAAGGAATTTCGTCCCGAAATTCGATTAGCGAAGGTTATGGGAACGGGAAAAGGGGTGCCAATAGACTTAGAATGGAATTACTTCACAAGAGAAAGATTCAGCGGGGAAATATCGTATGATAACGGATGACGATGCTAATTCGAGTCGAGTTGTCAATTAGTTGATCTAATAGTATAATGAGATTTATGCATACAATTGTTCGTACAATGCATGAATGTAAACTACTAGAACCCAGATTTAACAATATTGGTGCCAATCACTTTGTGACATGGCATTTTCCTTTAAAACTCCACCCCACGGGTGTTCATATTTTCAAATTTTGCAAAAACATTTTCTAAAACCGGTCCTCCTCTTAGTACTTATGCACGGTTTATACTCGTTATATCAAGTGGGTTTATGTATAGGGTGTACCAGCGGCTAACCCACCACCCCTTTGATATACCGGGGATTCCCCGCGCATAATTACTAGGATTTGGAACTTCAACAATTTAGGTAAACTTTAACAGAGCTAGCAAGTTGTATGACCGAGTTTAAACCTAATAGGTTTGTCTCACAAAAGTATAGGAATGAGATGAATGGTGATAGCATAGCTGTTATATGCAATTACGGGTTATAAAACTCATAGCAATGGATTTCCCATCCGCTATTTCCATGATATACGAGTTATCAAGATTGATTGATGGTTTAGCAAACAGTTGGTTAAAAGCAAGAGACACAATTTTTCTATTGGCATGAATATTGAATAAATCGGATGTATAAAGATAGTGTACAAAGGAACGTACCGTTAACAGTGTCGTCATTGGCCGGAGTCTCGTTAGCATTTATATTAAAGGCTCGTCCACGAGGACCACCTTGATTTTGAAGTCTTGGACATTGGTTCCGAAAGTGGTTTGGGTCTCCACATTCGTAACAGGCCCGTCCATAGGTGACAGTGAGAGGCATTGAATGATTGCCTTGAGTAGCTTGATTAACGATAGTGCGAGCACGGCAAGTAGTAACAACGTGTCCATAGCGTCCACATTTTGAGCATAGACGGCATGCAGCATGCGGGGCATGGTGATACTTGCAAGTAGGGCATTGGGGAAATGAACCTACATAGTTTCTCGGAATTTGACCCGTAGGAGTAACTTGGGTCATAGGTACGGCAGGAATGATGGCCGCAAAGTTTTGGGCCTTGCGCTTCCTATCATGATGGGAAGATTTGAGCTCTTCGTCTTTGTCGGACACAGAAGTAGCAGCTTTGTCGACCACCTTCTTGGTACTCTTCCTAGATAAGGTACCCGCTTTGACGTGATTGTCAGTCAATACAGCAGATAAACGGATAGCGTCCCCGAGAGTGGAGGGATCACTTCCCGATACGGTGTCTTGGATTGGCATAGGCAGTCCACCTATGTATTTCTCAATTCTCCGTGCTAAGGGAGTAACCATGTGGGGCACGAGCAGACTTAGTTCTTGAAAACGAGTGGTGTAAGCCAAATTTTCTCCGCTATCTTGGGTGAAATCCCAAAACTCAGCTTCGAGCTTCCTCATTTCGTTGCGAGGACAGAACTCGTCAGTCATAAGTCGTCTCATTTCGTCCCAAGACAAGGACATAGCAGATTCGTTGCCTCGAGTACGCTTCCCACCGTTCCACCAGGTGAGTGCTCGTTTTTGGAAGACGCTGGCAGCATAACGGACTTTGAGGACGTCGGGACAACCGCTGTTTAGGAAAGTACTCTCCATACTTTCAAACCATTGAAGAAGGCTAGTAGCACCTTCCGTCCCGAAGAATTTGGTGGGGTTGCAAGAATTGAAATGCTTGAATGTGCAGTATGGTGGGTTTGCACCCTTCCCTTGCGTATTAGACCCATTACCATTGTTGTTAGCTTGGATCATTTGGCCTACTAGTTGAGTAAGTAGTGCAGCAAGGTCAACGTTGGAGTTGCTAGAGTTAGCATGTCGAGGAGGCATTCTAACACCATAAGAAAAGACAATGATATTTTAGATAAGATGGATATATATGAGTTATAGCGGGAAATAATGTAAGCAGAAAAACGGGATTCATCATGACGCGTGCCAGTGCATGTGTATTTATTCTAGGTTGATGGGGGAAACTAAGTCATCTATTCCGGATAGAACATGATGTTATAGGTCATTATTCGCGTAATAGGAATTGCCGGGACTTGCATGCACTACAAATTGTTATTACGTGTGCACCCGAAACAATGATTTGTTTGCATGTTCGTCTAGTTTTTCCTATTTTGCTATAATGTCCCCAGATTTTGAGTTCAAGTTCGGATTGTATCCTTGCGAATACATTGACTTATCAACGTTAAATAATTCCCCAAAAATTTCAAAGAGACATGCTTTAGCCTATAGGTAAACACTCACTTCAGGAATTCCCAGGAAAGCATACGGGTCCGTTTATTTGGATTTATACGAAATGCTTTCCTAGACAGAAAACCCAATGTACAGGTGTCACCCTTCCAGATTGCACGTGTCTTTTACTGATTTCGGGAAATTAAGTCGTTGACGAGATTTTCAAGATTTTAATAGATTTGAGAGTCCATGAGTATAAAACGTGTAGGGATGTTGCGATTTATAAGGATTAGGAGAGAGTATGGACAAGGATATGTAGTGTATTTGTTTGCATAAGTGTGTTGATCAAATGTGTATGTATAGTATGTATCATGTATCAAAATCTTGTATGTATGTGTATAAGTCTCATGTACCAAACTCGGGAAAATTCAGGCAATTCCTAACTACAAATAATTCACATAGCAATTAATCATTTAGCACATAACACATAAAAAGGGAGTCCTAGGGTTATAGTCTAGGTCATTGTGTCTAATAACCTAATTCCCTATAACCATGGCTCTGATACCAATCTGTCACACCCCGACCGATGGCGGAATCATCGAGGCGGACAATGTGATGATTGTTCAAAAGCACATGATACTAAAGGTTGCATAATTCATTACTTTAATTTAAAGACAACAAGTTCCAAATACAATACATTTCAAATAACCTAGTCTAGTTCAAAACATTAATTTATTTAACTAGGTCCATAGTTCCTAAATGGAGAGATCTTCGGCAAGCAGTCACATATCCAAACCTGAAACATTATTTAAATCAAGTGTCAACTAAAAAGTTGGTGAGTACATAGGTTTAGTATTTCCTGTAAATAGTGGTTGTAAATCGTTTTGCAACTCATTGTTTATATTGTTAAACATAGTATATGATGTAACATTTATTTAATCACAATTCAAACCGAGTTTGACGCGCTTGAACAGAGCACAACAGCTAAGTCCGGTATGCTTGAATATAGTTACCCACTATATCCGGTATGATTGAATATAACACGCGGTTATATCCGAGTATGCAGTAATAAACACCCTAACCGGGTGGGCTGGTCAGGCACAATAGATCTATCAATATTACAGTTGGTTGTCTTGTGTTTAAATGTATGTACATCCAAAGAATAAGCATATAGTCTCATGTATAACACGTACAAACAATGTGAGTAGCATGTATAATGTTTCACCCCAAAACGTATAAAAATGTAAAAATAGGGGCTATGTAACTCACCTTGCAAGCGGGTATTTGTCCACGCGTGTAGGTGATAAGTATGTTGAAGTCTAAGCACAATGAAACCCTATGTAGATAAATGGGTATTATTGTATGTTTATATGTATGTGCGTATTTGTATTTAAATGAGTATAGGTTTTATAATAATATCCTTAATATAAAATGTGGTAGGAAATGAATATGATTTTGTAAAACTTTGACTTATAAAATATTACATTTTTAAATAATTAATCATTATGTTTAATGTATTTAAACAATAATAATAAATAAAAAGATAAATCTTTATTTGATTAATTATGTTGATATTTTATATATTAAAATTTATTTTAACAAGTTTATTAACAATATTGCTAGGTTCATATAAAAATAATGAGTCATTTTATATATTAAGTGTATTTTATTAAGTTTATGAAATGTTACAAGGTTTATAAAAATATAGAACACTTTATATTTAAAAATATAATAAGTTTATAAAGGTATTACAAGATTTATAAAAAAATATAGGACATTTTATATCAAAACTGTAATTAAATAAGTTTATAAAGATATTACAAGATTTATATAAATATAGGACATTTTATATCTAAAAATGTAATTAAATAAGTTTATATAAAAAAAATGGGATGGTTTATAAAAATATAGTTTAATTGATTTTAAATAAACGAACGAGTAAACCGACTCGTTTTAGTCTTTATTGTATAAAAATGTTATCAAAATAAGTTAGGTTAAATTAATAAAATAATTAAAATGTAAACAGAAGTAAAAAAAAAATGGGCCGAAGGCCAGAAGGTTCGAACCCGCGACTTTCGCTTCAGACACAAACACGCATAACCAGCCGGGCTACTGCCCATCGCTGGTTATGTGTGTATCCGTTAATTTAAATACATAAAGGAACAACTGGTCGCTGGTTCTCGGTGACCGGCAAACCGTGTCCGAGGACACTGGGTTTGCCCGGTAGTTCTCGTGCGATGGTCGAGTTTTCGACTGGAATAGATTACCTGAAGATAACAGAAGGTACAGGAATCGAATCGAGGCTCGAACCTAGTCGCGAAGGGCTTGGTCGGCAGAGACTTTTGAACCGAAAATGTCCAAGGTGGAAATCGATCCTCTGGATGAAATTTGACTTCGAAATTTAGGTTGTAGCTTCACTTAGTAATGAAGAAAGTGATGGTATCCTCAATTTGGAGTGAGAATGTGTGGACGGAGGGTAACGAGTTCGAGCAGGGCCGGTAATGGCTATTTATGGTCGGGCCTGATTCTTATGCTCGAACGTGCAATTGAACACATTCCGACATAAGTCTGGACGAGGCGAAGCTAACCCGACATTCGACAGGCGTGGAGGTGGCCTGTCGGGCCTGAATTCGGGCGTGGGTTCTCGGCCACCAACAGGATCAGACGATCCGTGTGTTGGGGAGACCAATTGGTCGAGGGGTCTAGTTCGCGTGGGGGAGACGAAGTCGGGGATGCTTTTGTCGGGCGTTGAGGTGCAGGGGACAGGCTTGTCGAGCGGGTCGCCGGAAATTAACTTGGACCGCCGGACAAAGGAAAGGGGTGACCGGAAATGCGATTTGGGGATTGACAGTTTTGGTCCCTGGAGTTTGGTTTAATTCGAAACAACCCTTAAAATAATTACGGATGGATCCTTGTGGTTTCATTTGTCCAGAAATAGTCCCTCAAACGATTTTAGTTTTAAAACCTTCTAGTTTAGTTAATTACAAAACGAACCCTAAACTTTTTATTAAATAAATTAATTTAATTTCTTTTAAATCAATTTACTTTAACATTATATTTTAAATGTTTTTATAAACTTACTTATTATTATTATTATAAATAATTTTTATAAGGTTATTCATCTTATTCAAATGGGTTATTTTATTAAATATGTAACTTTTTTTTTTTTTTTTACTTAGATTTTTATATAAAATTTTATATTAGTTTTAAAATTTATAAATTTCTAATTAGTTTAAATCCATAAAATAAGATACCTATTTGTATAAAACCAAATAAAACTTAAGCATATAAAATTTTATAAAACTTATGTTTTTATTTAAAATCAATCATTTTGAATGGTTAATAAAATTGAAAACCATTGATTTATTTATATAAATTATCTAATTTGATAACATGATTTATATAGTTTATAACCTTCAAATACATATATATTTTTTTTTAAATTAAAAATATCTAAATTGAAATTTGCCAATACACCGATTTGTATAAATTTGATTAAATATACGTGTATATGTTTTGAAATAAAATGTTAATATTTACACGATAAATTTCGCAACGAAAATCTTTGAAATGTCACAAGTGGTTCTCCATAATTGCCTTATTAAACCATGGTTCATATGAATTATATACAAACTCTTGATATTACTTGTGATGTCAAAACCTATGTATGCTCACCAACTATTTTTAGTTGACCTCGCTTTCATCATGTTTCAGGTACTAATATTTGAGATATTTTACAAGATGCTACACATAGGATTGAGGACTTAGTTAATTAAACAAATTAACTTTGTGGGAGTACTTTATTTCTTGTATGTTTGACTTGGTTTGATTGAACTATGTGCTAATTACTTAATGCCTTACTTGTTAGACTATATGACTACTAATTCCAACCCTAAATGATAACTAAATAATTATATAATAATACTATATCCTAAGTCTCTTATCCTTCTTTCCCCTACTATGCCTTCATCATCTTCACATGTGGAACATCATACTTATAGACTCAAGCCTATTAAAAATTCTGAAAACCCCGTCAAGGTTTTAAATTCTATTAATTAGTAAAGAACATGTGCATTCTACAAGTGGTGATACCTGTACACTAGGTTTTTTGTCTTGGAAAGCATTTCATATAAATCCAAATCAACCGAAGGATCCGTATGCTTTCCTGGGAATTCACAGGGTGAGTGTTTACTTATAGGCTAAGGCATGTTTCTCGAACGTTATATGAATTTAAATAATTTTGATGTGTCAAAGTATTCAATTAGTTATGTTACCAAGTTAGTGCAATCCAAATATGATTCATTTTACATGTTACATAACGTGACATATGTTTGTTTCATCCTTATAAATATCCAAAGTCTCATGATTCTTATCCTTGTATTGTCTTCCTCTATAGCATGCCTCCCCGTCGTGACAACAACACCAACAATAACAACAACAATGTTCTTGCTACCCTCATCACACCACTTGTAACCCAACTTACTCAAGAAAATAATGGTGGTGGTGGTGGTGCTAATCCGCCCCAATGCACCTTCAAGCACTTCAATTCCTGCAATCCCATCAAGTTTTATGACACCGAGGGAGCTACCGGCCTTCTCCAATGGTTTGAAAGCATTGAGAATACCTTTCTCAATAGTGATTGCCCCAATAACATTCGGGTCCGTTATGCTACGAGCGTCTTCCAAAAGCGAGCGCTCACTTGGTGGAACGGTGAAAAACGGACTCGGGGTGTTGATGTGGCAATGGCCTTGCCATGGGATGAGGTGAAAAGGCTGATAACAGAGGAATTTTTCCCTTGGAATGAGATGAAGAAGTTGGAAGCTGAGTTTTGGGATCTTGCCCAAAAGAGTGGTGAAAACGTAGTTTACACAACGCGTTTCCATGAGTTGAGTCTTCTCGTGCCACATATGGTTAAACCACTATCCCGTTGCATTGAGAATTATGTAGGTGGTCTACCTATGAAGATTCAAGACACCGTGTTGGGAAGAAATCCCACAACTCATGAGGACGCCATACGCTTAGCTACCACGTTGACCGACAATCATGTGAAGGCGGGCACGTTAACAAGGATAGGTGCAAAGAAAATCGATGACAAGACAACTCCGACTGAAACGACTAAAGAGGACAAGCTTGAACCTTCTCACAACAATAAGAAGTGTAATGCTAGTAACTTTGCTGTCGTTACCCCTGCTACACCAATCAACCAAGTTGCTCCAATGGCCCAGTCATATGTGGGAAACAATCCTCAATGCAACACATGCAAATACCATCATTTCCCAAATGTACCATGTCGTCTATAAGCGAGTTGTGGAATATATGGTCATTTGGTAAATACGTGTCGATCTAGGCCTCTCATTTTCCAAGTAAACCAAGGAAACCGAGCCAATCAGCAAGCTGTTAACCAAGATCCACTGGCTATCCCTAATAGGCGTGCTTGCTATGAGTGTGGTGACCCAAACCACTTTCGGAACCAATGCCCAAGATTGGCTAATGCAAACCAAGGTGGTGCTCGTGGGCATGCTTTCAACATATACACCAACGAAACTCAAGTCAATTCCGAGACGGTGAATGAGACCATTTGAAGCAAGTGCAAGATGGAGTCGAATGGAGATTTAATCTAGAATAAATTATGCATTGTAATCATTTAAGTTATCTTATTGTTGTTTGAACTATTTACACCTACTAGGGTTTGTCACCATCACTAAAAAAAAGAGTCTGAGCTTGCTAGTTAACTTCGAGAAGATGAATCATTTTGCATGAGTGCTAACCATTTCTATAAGCACCGACAAATTTAAAAATTTAAAACTCGACTACCCACATTGTACATGAACGCTGAACAATACAATTGTCCACGAAGCTCGACCTCCTACGAAATTCGATAGTTTACATTACTCATGAGATTCGATTACTTACATTTGCTTGTTCGCATTATCCATAAGACTCGATTGTTTACATTATACATGAAACTTGATTATTTGAAAAATTGACTGTTTACATTATACATGAAACTCGATTGTTTGCAATTGATTGTCTACATTATACACGAGGCATGATTATTCATTTTATCCATGAAAGTGGAGTGCTAAAAGAACTACTAGGGGTTTGACGTATTCTTGTTCAAACACGAGGGAGCTATAAACTTTATGGGTAATTTTGAGGATTATGCCATCTATCTAGGACAACCATGGGGTTGTGCCACATTGTTATTCTTTTATTCCTTGATTGATTTTATTGTCTATGAACATAGTTATTTGTTAGCAACACATATTTGAAAACAATAGTTACGAATTAAGTGCTCTTGTGTTCCCTCTTGACCCACACACAATGGGATGATCTACACGGACCATGCGACGATTTAAGTAATTACGGGTGCACACGTAATTATAAAATTCAGTGCATGGAAAAACATAGTAAATTCTGTCATGCGTTATGACATAAAACCTATCGTGATATATAGTAACGAAACTGAGATGATATGATAAGGGCATGGTGGATACGCCGCTGGTGCTTCCTATATATAAGTGTTCATGTCACATTGTCAGAAGTAGCATTGTTCGTGTCACGTGAAGTTTTATGTTTTTATGACGTTGACCAATGTTTGTGATATCTCTTGTCCAATGATACTCCATGAACTTGTTAGACTACGTCCTAAACGAGTTTTGATCAACAACATTCTCATCGTTCCCAATTCAATTGATGCATTCCATCTTTGGAGTCCAAAATATTTTTTGACAATTTTCTCCTTAAACTAAATCCACTATCATCATTCATGCCTGACACAATGACCAGACCTGACTTTGACTATCAGACCTAAATCTACATATCGATTGTACTCCTCAAACCGACAGTCAAAGCCCGTTGAGAAATCTAAACCCACATCTCTTTCCTGATTCAGTAGCCTCCACCAGTTGAATTTCGGAACGAAATTCCCTCAACTTGGGGATATTGTAACATCCATGATTTCCTGACCTTATTTTATTTTAATACATTTAAAACCCGTAATTGCCTCCACCGGTTTCAATCTTTGCAATTATATTTTTTTTCCTAAAATATATGTATATACATATTTATACTTGGTTACAATAAATAAATAAAAAATAAAGCTTATGAATTTTTAATCATGTACAACTTGTGCATATCATACTTAATTTATAGTAATTAAGTTCATTTGTTGCATTTCAAAGTTCGATCAATTCATATCATGCATCGGTATATCGAAGAATTTCTGGGTCACACACGAACGTTGGTGATATCTAAGACAGATAACTAAAAGTATGATTTATAATATAAAAATTATACGTAACACTGCGAATTAATATTTCAAGTCAAAAATAAAAGTTTGAGAATCTTTAACGAATGTTTTGTTTTAAACACAGTCCGGATAACACTGTATATTACACTATATTTAACTTATGCATACAAAATAATATCATTTGTTACAAATCATTAAAAATTAATTATAAAAATTATTTTTCTAAATATCTTTTAATAATCCAACATAATCATTAACATCTTTCTAGAAAATCTTCAATATCTCTTTTCTCACACTCCACCACCCTACACCACCAATCCACTTCCATCCACCTCCCCACATTTAAATAATTATTTTATTTTTTATTATTTTAAAATCTTTCATTTCTCTCTCCTCTCACACTATAAATACCCCCTCATCCTCACTTCATTTCCACACCATTTCTCCTTCACAACTAAAGAGCAAAGCTCTCTTCCCCTCTCCCTGTAGCCATTTTCGGCCACACCACCACCCACCTACACCCTCCGTTTTGATTTCAAGACTCAAGTGTCAAGTCTCGTTTGGTGCTTTCTCGAGTGCAAGGCTCAAGCCTTCATCTTTTTCGGTTTCTCTAAGTAAGAAACTTAAACTATTAACTCCTTATATATTTATTTTTGAGTCTATTCTTGAATTATACAAGCATGTTGATGGATCATCATTTTGATCAAATGCATGTTGATGGATCGTATTTCGAATAGTATCAACTTTGTTGTTTTCAAAAATGGGTTTTATACTAGACATGGATCTTTTGTAATTTGAATATTTCTATGCAAAATATAAGTATATTTGTTGTTTAGATCATCATTTTTATTACATGTAAGTCGTTAGAATCATTTTCTATTTAAGGAAACTTTGTTAAATCAAAAACCGGGTTTTTATCCCTATAATTGTGTTGATGATGAAACTATTTTTGTTAATATTCATACACCTATTTTTAAACTCTTGGATGATTTAAAAATGCCTTATTTGTTTGCATGCATATATCTTTAAAATTGACAAAATAGCATTTGGATATTTGTATAATATTTCAATCATTAAAAAATATATATCTTAATAATTCAAATATATATTTTATGATATGTATGATTTCCATCATACGATCTATTATTAATATTTATTTTTGGAAAATAAATATATTTTTATTTATTCTAACAAGTCACCAACGTGTCGTCAAGTCAAACATGATCAAACCCAAAAGGATAAACACATTTTTTAAAGAGTCGAGTTGGGTGGATTGATCGCATAATCAAGTACAACATTTCATAGAACTTACATCCTTGCATATTTTAGGACACGTGTAATTCGGAAATTTTCGCGTATCTAGTACTTACACTTCTCATACCAGGTGAGTTTACATAGCCCCTTTTAAATATGCATGCAATTTGTGCCTTATGCTTGAATACTATGAGTGCAAACTACAATTACATACATGTGTGCATAGTACAAGTGCAAACATTAACTTTGTACAAGCCGACGGTAACAATGATAGGTCTATTGTGTCTGACAAACCCACACAGGTTGGGTGATTGTTGCAGGTATTACATTTAGGATAACATTGTGTGCAGTCACAAGGATTGATTGTACGCCCCGGTTTAACTATAATGGTTCTCCATAATTGCCTTACTAAACCATGGTTCATATGAATTGTATACAAAGTCTTGATATTACTTGTGGTTTCAAAACCTATGTATGCTCACCAACTATTTTAGTTGACCTCGTTTTCATCATGGTTCAGGTACTAATATTTGAGATCATTTACAAGACGCTACACATTGGATTGAGGACATAGTTAATTAAACAAATGAACTTTGTGGGAATACTTTATTTCTTGTATGTTTGACTAGGTTTGATTGAACTTATGTAATGAAATCTTGATTCAATAAACAATATGAAATTTAGTTGATCATGTGCTTATGAACAGTATCCATGTCCACCCCGACGTATTCCGCCGTCGGTTGGGGTGTGACACATAATGACAGTGGGAACCATGTGTCGGTTCATGACGATGACCATAACGAGGCGCTTGAGTTGGAACCAATTGTGAAGGAAGCTATCACGGCAGAGGTTACGTCAATCTTGAAGAAAGTTCTACCGGATGCGCTGGGTGAGGCCCTTAAAGAGTTTGATATAGGGAAGAAAGAAAAGAAAGAGAGTAAGAGAACTGAAGTCACTAATAGTGATGATTCCGATTATGAAATGGAAACTCGGGGTTGCAACTATATGTCCTTACGGGGGTGTGACGCCGAAGTTTGATGGATGGAAAGATGCTGTTGCCACTTTCGAATGGATAGAAAGGATGAATGGGGTGATGAAAATTAGTGAGTGCCGTGATGACCAAGCGGTCAAGTTTGCCGCTCACTCATTCACTAATGAAGCGTTGAGTTGGTGGAGATCGATTGAAAGAATCAAGTCTTTTACTGAGATGAAAAATATGAAATGGGATGACATGAAAAAGCTGCTAATCACTATGTTCTGCCCACATAACAAGATTGACAGAGGGTCCGTATGCACGTTAAAGCAAATGCTCCTACAAGCTTTGAATCTGTGGTATCCCTTGCTGGGATAGTATATGATGACTTTGAATCTGTGGACCCATTGCCTACTGAGAAGAAAGTGAATAATGCCGTTAAATGGCCAGCTAAAGAGTGGGCGGGGCTAGCGACGAAGAAGCTGAGGATTGAGGACGGGGTTAATTGTGCTAAGTCTGGCACGAAGCACTCTGTCGAGTGCCGAGTTTGGATGAATATTTGCTATAGGTGTGGAAAGACCGGACACTACTCACGAGAGTGTCCCGGGGCACATTCTTGTTATAACTGCGGAAAACCTGGCCACATGGCCAAGGACTGTCACAAACCCAATGCTTCTGGTACCGAGAAAGGAAAGGAAGCCAAAAATCCAAAGGCAAGGACCCTAGCGTATGCACTGACACAAGAGGAATCCAGAGGTGATCCAGATGTGGTGTCAGGTACGTTCATCCTTGATCATACCTTTGTCTCCGTACTGTTTGATTCAGGTGCCAGTAGGAGTTTTATATCATCCTCTATATGTAGAAAAATGAGATGCACAGATACTAAAGTAGAACAGGCTTTCACTGTAGTGACTTCTGTGGGTAAGACTGCAAGGGTAATAGAACTAGTAGATAACTGCACGATAAAGATACATGGCCAAAGATTCCCAGTTAGGTTGTATGTTATGACCTTGGGAGGGTTCGATATAGTCTTGGGTATGGATTGGTTACTTGCCAATGAAGCCCGAATAGTATGCAGACGAAAGATAGTACAACTCAAAACTCCATATGGTAGCAAGAATTTGGTTTACGGGGATCCCGATGGTTCATTAACGAACGTCATATCGATGATAAAGGCAGAGAAGTACATAGGGCGTGGATGCGAGGCCTACCCGGCTTATGTGATAGACAATGATGTAGAAGTGAAAGAGTTGAAAGACATACCAGTGGTATGTAACTTTCCGGAGGTGTTTCCCGAGGACTTGCCTGGGTTACCACCTGACCGGGAGACAGAGTTCCATATAGACTTAATGCCAGGTGCCCAACCCGTGGCTAAAGCACCATACCAACTTGCTCATCTAGAGATGAAAAATGTAATGATACAGTTGGAAGACCTTTTGGATAGAGGTTTTTTCAGGCCGAGCATTTCTCCATGGGGTGCACCGGTTCTGTTTGTAAAGAAGAAAGATGGTGCCATGTGAATGTGCATCGACTACAGAGAGTTGAACAAACGTACGGTAAAGAACAAATATCCGCTACCAAGGATCAATGATATGTTCGACCAAGTGCAAGGCGCAAAATGGTTCTCCAAGATTGATATGCGGTCGGGATATCATCAACTAAAGGTAAGGGAAGAAGACATACCTAAGACAGCGTTTCTCACACGGTATGGGCATTACGAATTTCATGTGATGTTTTTCGGTTTGACAAATTCTCCAGCGGCATTCATGAGTATGATGAACCAGGTGTGTAGACCGATGTTGGACAGGTCGATGATAGTGTTTATAGATGACATACTCATTTATTCAAAGAGTGAAGGCAAAACGTTGTATGCCAAGTTCTCTAAATGCGTGTTTTGGCTTAAGGAAGTCCAATTCTTAGGCCACGTTATCAACGCAGATGGAATTATGGTTGACCCGGCTAAGATAGAGGCAGTGAATGAATGGGAAATCCCGAAGACGCCAACCGAGATTCGAAGTTTTCTGGGATTTGCAGGTTACTATCGAAGGTTCATTCAGGACTTCTCAAGAATAGCTTCGCCACTGACAAAGTTGACATGCAAAGAGGTAAAGTACGAATGGGGTTAGGCCCAGTCTAAAGCATTTGAAGAATTAAAGAAGAAATTGACTCAAGCCCTAGTGTTAGCACTACCCGACGGTAACGAAGACCTGGTGGTATATTCTGATGCTTCGGGACAAGGGTTAGGGTGTGTATTGATGCAGAGGGGGAAACGTGATCGTGTATGCGTCACGACAGCTAAAGATTCACGAAGTTAACTACCCGACTCACGATTTGGAGCTCGCGGCAGTTGTTTTTGCATTAAAGATTTAGAGGCATTACCTCTACGGGGTGAAATGCACAATTTATTCGGATCACAAGAGTTTGAAGTATATCTTTGAGAAGAAAGACATGAATATGCGACAAAGGCAGTGGTTAGAATTGCTGAAAGACTATGACTGTGAGATCCTATACCACCCGGGAAAGGTGAATGTGGTCGCTGATGCCCTAAGTCGTATGGAGACTCATTTTCCTATTAGGTTGAAAGCGTAAAAGTTGGTGATAACCCTAGATTTTATGGAGGATCTAGAAAAAGCATAGACAGAAGCATTAAAGGAAGAGAACATAAAGAAAGAAAGAATGGTCGGTCAACAGATAAAGTTAGAAATAAACACTCATGGAGTGAGGACCAGATGTGGTCACATGTGGGTACGGAAGGGCAGAGAGCTTAGGGCCAAAGTACTTGACAAGGCCCATAAGTCTAGATATTCCATCCACCCAGGGACCACGAATATGTACCAGGATTTGAAGAAAGAGTATTGGTGGCCTAACATGAAGAATGATGTGACCGGATACGTAAGCAAGTGTCTGACTTGCTCACAAGTTAAAGTAGAGCATCAGAATCCATACGGGAAAATCCAGCCTCTAAAAATACCCGAATGGAAGTGGGAGTGTATCACCATGGACTTTATTACAAAGCTGCCAGGCATAGCTAAAGGACATGATACGATTTGGATTATAGTGGATCGTCTGAAAAAAAAAGTGCTCACTTCTTACCTATCCGGGAAACGTATTCATCAGAGAAGCTGGCAGAAATCTTTATCAATGAGATTGTGTTTCGACATGGCATACCATTATCGGTTGTATCTGACTGAGACATACGATTTACATCGAGATTCTGCAAAAGATTTCATAAGTCAATGGGTACAAGATTGAACATTAGTACGACGTATCACCCATAGATGGATGGTTAGTCTGAAACGACCATCCAGACGTTGTAGGATATGCTCCGCGCATGCATTATAGACTTTGGTGGCAGTTGGGATAGTCACCTACCGTTGGCGGAATTCTCCTACAACAACAGCTACCACACCACTATTGGTATGCCGTCGTACCAGATGTTGTATGGTAGGAAATGTCGAACCCCGGTCTGTTGGGGTGAGATGGGACAGAAAGGGTTGGGAATTTTAGAGGTAGTTACAGCAACCTCTTAAAAGTTTGACCAGATTAAGGCCAGAATGAAAGCAGCACAGGACCGTCAAAAGTCCTACGCGGATAAGAGACGGAGACCGATCGAATTCAATGTTGGGGATCAAGTATTATTGAAAGTATCTCCCTGGAAGGGTATTATATGCTTCAGAAAGAGATGGAAATTAAGTCCAAGATTCGTCGGACCTTTCAAGATACTGGCACGGGTTGGTGAAGTTGCTTACTGGTTGGAACTGCCTGATGAGTTGAGTGGAATCCACCCTACTTTCCACGTGTCACACTTGCGTAAGTGTCTAGCCGACGATTCGGCACATGTGCCACTTGATGACATTGAGGTAGATAATAGCCTCAACTACATTGAAGAACCCATGGCCATTCTAGACCGAAAGGAGAAACATTTATGGAAAAAAGTGATTCAGTTGGTTAAGGTACAATGGAAGCATCGTAAGAAGCTACCTGGGAGACCGAGGCAGAAATGAAGAAGTCATATCCGCACCTATTTGACTGATGACAGGTTTCGAGGATGAAACCTTTCGTATGGAGGGTAGACTTGTAACATCGCGAAAATATAATAATAACACAAGTAGAGAATAAAATTACGAACAATATTCGGGGAAATAAAGAATAACGTAACGGTCTATTGAGGAGCGGGTTTTAGGCCGGGCCCATCATGGGTGGTGCAAGGGTGGGTGGCAAAACCCTTGCAACCCTCGTTTTTCCTCTCATTTTCTCACCATATCCTCCACACCTTAGAGAGAGAAGTTTAGAGGTAGTTACAACAACCTCTTAAAAGTTTGACCAGATTAAGGCCAAAATGAAAGCAGCACAGGACCGTCAAAAGTCCTACGCGGATAAGAGGTGGAGACCGATCGAATTCAATGACCGGGATCAATTATTATTGAAAGTATCTCCCTAGAAGGGGATTATATGCTTCAGGAAGATATGGAAGTTAAGTCCAAGATTCGTCGAACCTTTCAAGATACTGGCACGGGTTGGTGAAGTTGCTTACCGGTTGGAACTGCCTGATGAGTTAAGTGGAATCCACCCTACTTACCATGTGTCACACTTGCGCAAGTGTCTAGCCGACGATTCGGCACACGTGCCACTTGACAACATTGAGGTAGATAATAGCCTCAACTACATTGAAGAACCCGTGGCCATTCTAGACCAGAAGAAGAAACATTTACGGAAAAAAGTGATTCAGTTGGTTAAGGTACAATGGATGCATCGTAAAGTGTCAGAAGCTACCTGGGAGACCGAGGAAGAAATGAAGAAGTCATATCCGCACCTATTTGACTTATGACAGGTTTCGAGGATGAAATCTTTCGTAAGGAGGGTAGACTTGTAACATCCCAAAAATATAATAATATTACTAGAAGAGAATAAATTTACGAACAAGATTTGGGGAAATAAAGAATAACGTAACGGGCTATTGTAGAGCGGGCTTTGGGCCGGGTCCAACATGGGTGGCGTAAGGGTGGGTGACAAAACCCTTGCACCCCTCCTTCTTCCCCTCATTTGCTCACCATCTCCTCCACACCTTAGAGAGAGAAATAAATATGGCTAGAGAGAGAAAGCTTCAAAATCTAAACCGAGACCTCCATTGGTGGCGTGTTCATTACTGGAACGTTCGTGAAGGTCGGCAAAGAAGGAATCATGTAACATCCCAAAAATCTACCCTTAATGATTCGGGCTAACGGGCGTCCCGAATCTCTAGTAAATGAAACGGTGGATGTGGTGTTCACGTAAAATTGGAATTAAGGAATTTTGATGGCATAACTAGTCTTTTAATCATGGCCTGGGAATGAAATTAGAGGATACGAAAATGAGAGGGCTCAAATGTAAATAAAGGAGGGTTAAATACCTTGTAAGGAGAAAACCCTAGGCCGATTAGCCTTGGTTTTATGCTACGGCTGGGAGAAGCGACACAGTGAGAGAAAAACGCCAAAAAGGAAGAAAGAGAGGGAGCCAGCGGTGGTTTCCGGCCACAAGGTCTCCAACTCTATCGAGGTAATCCCCGTTTTTGTTTGTGTACGCACGTATACTCGTTTTCTTGCATGGTTGTGTGGGTTCAGAAACGATGAGAGCATAATTGGCCAGAGAGGATGGTTATGACTGTAGGTGATGTTCACGGGAGGGCTACGGGTTGTAGCAGGAGGTCGGAAATGGCTGGGGGATTGTGCGCGGCAATGACGGGAGGCAAGAAGGGAACACGGTGGCTGCCAGGTTGTGTGGTGCTTGACGAGGAGGATGAGAGGGAGGTGTAACCGGCCACACCGATCATGGTGAGCTTGGTGAAGGTGGTGCTAAGGACGGAATCATTGCTGACGTGCACGGTGATGACTCACTAGGGTTGGTGCTCGTCGGCCAAGGGAGAAAGAAAGAGGTGACGGCTGCCCGTGGCTACTGTGGTGGTGCTCTACGGTGGCAAACGACGGACACGATGAGGGGGACGCTTCCGACAAGGAGGAGGGGCTCGGGTGGAGTCCAATGGGGACGAAAGTGGAAGGGTTAACCGTTAGGGTTTCGCGGTGAAGAAGACGGAGACGGCATGCACGGTGGTGCACGGTGGAAGAGACGGAAGACGTTAACGAGACCAACTAGGGTTTTGCATGACGTGGTTTACGTGCATGCATGGAAACCCGACTCGTGTACACGCATTCCATGAAGCTAGGGCTTGCATGGCGATGTTTTGGTGATTAGGGTGTTCGCATGGCACTCAACCATGCATGCATGAGAACACGACTCAAGTATCCAAGCTCTAAGCGGGTCAAGGACGACCCGAATCACGTTTACTCGTAGAAGGGATTCGATAAGCTGGGAGACGAGTGGTCAAGGCCTACTGCTATGGTTTATTTATTTATACGTTATATAACGTATGTTTAGAACGTGTTCTGATCATGTGATCACGCGTTTTTCAGGTTTGGGATTCGGGAGCGGACAGACATGTTGTAGTGCAAGGACTGAGACTCGACATAGCCGGTGAGTTTCTAATCCTCTCTTTTAAATGATTTTAATGTTTTGGGGCTATCGTACATACTTTCAAGACGTGTTTTATTACATTAAAGGTGTATCGAGCTTCAGGATCTGACCCGATGAGTTTACGAAGTTAACTAATTAAATATGGGCTAAGGGACTAGATGTTACCCTTAATATGTGTAGTTTAAAGGTGGGTGTATGGTCACGGGTCGTATAGTGACCTAACAAGGGTAAGTCGAGATTGTAGTTAAGGGTCGTACGAGTATGACTAGGAAGTGTCACAGGGTGTGCATGTAAGTGGTACGTGCTTAAATAATGAGATATAGTGATTGTATATGTGTTGCTATATTAGTAGTGTATTGTGGTATGATTTAGTCAGGGTATGAGCTAAACGCTTATGAATATGTGTAGGATATCCTATCCTAGTACTATGTGTGAAGTACTGGTGCAGTTAATGAGTGATGTACGTAGAGTATAATGTTATGTGTTTATACATGTGTTGTGTGTACTCTGTCGTTGTCCTTGTGACACAGTTGGTATTGTGTTTGCGTTGTTGTCATGACGACATGGCAAACGGGATTATGGAGGACGAAGTCCTTCGGGAGGTCACCAAAAGTGACGATGTCCAACAGGACAGTGATGAGCTAGGGGTGTGTCGAATGCCCTGACGAGGGTGCAACGAAGAGGTATGTGTTTGTGTGTTTATATATTTGTGTTAAATTACATGCAAGCGTTGAGTTATATTTATTGTGCATGAGATAGTATTATTGTGGTGAGTCGAATTAGATTAACCGTTGTGTCTGGATTGTGATGTGGTGCTTACAACTGTCATGTCAGTTGATGTGTAAGAGCCTTGTTTAGGGATTGGTTGTGTTAACCAAATGTCGAGTTAATACATGTACTTGAGTATGAGTTGTCAGTGTAGGTAAGTTCGACCTATGTCGATAAGACTGTGGATTATTATTATTATTATGGCATGAGTCTTGGGTAATGAGCTATTATGGGCTATCGGGTGATAACAGTGGTTGTCTATTTTTTAATGAATGGTGAACCTATTTTTTAGGGACTGTGGGTCCTAAGTGAAGTTTAAATAACTATTGAGAAGAGTTGTTTTTATTAAACTAAACTATTATAACTCAATCAACGTAGCTGACTTTGTGTGTACGATAGATTGTTTTGCAGGTAAGCGTTGCATTGACTTATCTTGGCTTGGGAGCAGTGCTACTCAGATTGGTGTGCAAGCATTCGTGAGGTAACTTCATTACATTAAATAGTAATTAATGTTTTTAGAAAGACTTTCGATGTAGTTTAATATATCTAAAATAAGTAATTTCAAGGGAATAACCCGTTATGAGAACCAACTGTAGGGTGCATGGTTTGATGGCCTTACAAATCAAGCGACAACAGGTAACAACTCGTTCTCAGAATCGAATCCTAGGATGATAATGGGTATTTAGGGTTTTAAGGTGGGTTTCAATCAAAGTCGGGATTTTTACGTTAGAATTTCTCTATAAAGTGTATATCTAGCTTCATGGAAGCTAGATATAAGTTTTGGACGTAAAAAGATCGAATCTTGGATCAAAAATGAAGAAATCAACCAAGAACATATGAATCGTCCGAAAGTTCTATGAATGGTCTGAAAACTCTGAAACGTCCGAAAAGTATTTCGGACGGGACATTTTGATTGGAAAGTATTTCGGACACCATAGATTTCGAACGGGACATTTCGATCGAAATGTATTTTGGACAGAAGGAGATTTCAGATAAATGCTTTCAGACGAAAAGCCATGTAATAGAAAATAGTTCTAACACTGAAGTTTTTGGTCGAAATAGTTTTCGGTCGAAAAAGATTTTGACCGAAATAGATTCCTGTCGAATAAGATTTCGGACTGATAGTTTTCGAATGAAACATATAGGTTGTAACCTCATTCCATTCGTGACCCTTGACAGATTTGTTAGCGTCCCACCTAGCTCGAAGTTTCCTTGCTAAGTTGTAGGTCCCGGGAGCCTCGTCGCGCAGCGGAAAAAAACGGACCTGCTCGTCGATTCGTGTGGGAACGAAGAACAGACAGATAGAGAAACCAAAAGCATAAAACAAGAGAATTGACACAAAAATGATACATAATCCATAACAAAGAAGTCATCTCACATTACATACCGAAGAAGTACACATATCTCGTCTACGCTCACGGTCCACGGGCCGGAGAGCTCATCCCGCCCGGACACCTCTCAACCTTGTTCCAGAAGTTCCACCTACAAATGAGGCCATCATCTCAATTTATAGGGGAAGGAACAATACCTGCATACTTGGATAAGTACGCAGGGCATTGGTCATGCGTACTTGATAAGTACAAAGGGCAAAAGGCTTTCGTACTTATTAAGTACGCAACACCAATCTGGTGTACAAGCTAAGTACCCAGGAACACCTTCCTGCGTACTAGCTAAGTACACCGATACATAGAATTTTATCTATAGTTACTAAAACATGCTTCTACATAAGTGAGATAAGTTCCATAGCAATCAGGTGAGTTCTTATTGCACTTTTTCCTAAACGGTTTTGGGCTGGCATGCATACTGTTAAAGAGACAGTTTTCAAAGATAAAGAATGTTTTATAAGAATTGTACATTTTTATAAAATGAAAGACAAAGAGATAAAGAGTATAGTATTATCTTTTAACAAGTTTTTGAAAGATAACAATGAGTTAAAGTGAAGATCGATAAAGGAGCTGTACTTCGGTATAGCTCAAAAGTGACAGTGATAGATACCAAGTTATATGCTTACCAAAGTTTCTCTCTTTGGTAACTTGGATAGAATGGACATCGGGCTGCAGCACTGAAGACTGACATTTTCAAATCCTGATATGTCATGTTATAGACAATTATTTACATTATCGTTTGTTGAATGTTTTAATATGAAGACTTCCACTGTAATAGATTCTGATTTTCGGTTTAAGAACTTTGTTCGTTATATTTTGTGCCAACTATGAGATGTACCCGGTCTGGGGTGTTTCATGATTCATAACGTCTGGAGTTATGACTAACTTATATGACTTCACCCTGATAGGAGGATGCTCTTCCTTATGGCTTAGAGCATCGGCCACTACTTTAGCTTTTCTTGGGTGATATAGGATTTCACAATCATAATCCTTTATCAGCTCTAACCACCTTCCCTGCCTCATATTCAGATCTTTTTGCTCAAAGAAATACTTTAAGCTATTATGATCTGTGTAGATTGTGCACTTAACTCCATACAGATAGTGTCTCCATATTTTAAGTGCAAATACAACTACATCTAACTCTAAATCTTGTATCGGGTAGTTAGCTTCATGGGGTTTGAGTTGTCGTGAAGAATAGGCTATAACTTTACCTCTCTGCATTAATACACACCCCAGTCCCTGATACGAAGCATCAAAGTAAACTATCAGATCCTATGTTCCTTCTAGTAAAGATAATACTAGGGCCTGAGTCAATTTCTCCTTTAGCTTTTGAAAAGCATTCTCTTGCTCTGCTCCCCATACAAACTTTGTCTCCTTTGTGAGTTTTGTATTTGGGGTTGAAATATTGGAGAAATCCTGAATAAACCTTCAATAGTAACCAGCCAAACCTAACAAATTTTGTATCTCTGTAGGTGTCTTTGGCAGGTTCCATTTCATCACCGTTTCTTTCTTTGAAAGATCTATAAGAATTCCTTCTGCGTTTATCACATGTTGATGCACTTTCGTGTGACAACACTCTGGATAGAGTCTTAGTTTGTATTTCTAATGTATGTAATTTGTCTTTGTATGTAAGAGTCGTTATGTAATAGTTTATCGAGTTGTATTTACTTTTACATAATGTATGTTGCATTTCTGTTAAGTGTTTTGCGCACCTACAAGTGCGCAGGAGAAAGCTCCTGCATACTTAGCAAGTACGCAGGAAGACCTTTGCGTACTTGTTAAGTACGCAAGAGCAATTGGTCCTGCGCACTTGCTAAGTGCGCAGGCATCAGGTCTGTATAAATAGGATAGGTTCACAGAGGTTAAGTACGCAGAACCATTTGTTTAGATGAACTAGTTTTGCTAAGTACGCAACTTGTATTCTCTCTGTAACCGTCGAGTGTTTATAATACAAATAACGTTTATTGTGACTCTCGTGTTTGGTTTACTTTGTTTAGTAAGACTCTCCACCTAGTCACGGGTATTCCGCAACCCGGTGCGACTAGTAGACCACTTGTATGTGACGATCCGACACACACGAAGGGACCTACAAGTGGTATCAGAGCATTGCTCTTGAATTCGAGTGTTGTAAGTGAGTTTGGAGACGTTTTACTGAGTTTTACAAGCAAAAAGAGGTATTTTTGTTAATTTTTGTGATAAAAAAGGGGTAGCTCTTGAGCACTTTTTTAGAAGAAAAAATATCTCAAAAAACCGATTTTTGTTGTGTATTTGTGTGTTTTGAGCATCAAAGGTTGGTTAGAAACTTGTTTCTGATCCTTTGGCTCGATTGCATTGATCATCAGCCTATTTTTCACTATATCCGGCGATTTTCAGGTGACCGGAAAAGTTTGGTGAGAGTTGCTGAAAAGGTGTCCTGCGTACTTACCATTTTTGGTAAAAAGTACAGTTTTCTGCGTACTTACTAACTACGCAAGAGTTATCTCCTGCGTACTTACAAGTGCGCAAGACTGAACTTGTGCGAACTTAAGTTATATCCTGCGTACTTAATATTTCCTCCTGCGTACTTACAAGTACGCAAGAGCAAGTCTTAACTACGCAAGACCATTTCTCAAGTGCGCAAGGCCAAAACCAAGTGCGCAACAGTGTCTGATTTTTCTGATTTTTTGACCAAGTAATTCACTATGTCGAACCTTCAGAATCTTGGAAACATGTTAAATTATGATAATGAGATCGGTACACCTCAGAAACCGCCTAAACTATTAAATGTAAACGATTATTCCAATTGGAAGGCGCATTTTGAGCACTACATTTCATACACCGACTCATCATTATGGATACCAATCATTGAGGGATATAAGCATCCCACACACATCTATCTTGATGAAGTAGTGCCAAAGCCCATCTCTAAGCTTGATGAAGAACAAAAGAAAACTTATGATCGGGAAAAGAAGGCTCTTGGCTCAATCACTATGTCATTAACTCGGGAATTGTTTCACAGTTTCCGAGGCTATGACACCTCCAAGGATCTTTGGAAAGCACTTCAGAAAAGATTTGAGGGGAACAGTGACATTAAGAAGAGTAAGCGGGATCTTCTCGAGAAGCAGTATGAATGCTTCAATTTCATGGAAAATGAATCGTTAGATGATCTCATCTCTAGATTCTATCATTTACAAACGGAGTTGAAAGCTTTTGAACTGAAATATCCCGATGAAGAACTGGTGGAAAAATTTCTTGATGCTTTGCCACCAAAGTTTGAGATGTATACAACTCTGATGAGGGAAAATCCTAAATTCTATGAGTTAACAGTAGATGAGGCTATTGGTAAGATTCAAGCTCATAACATGAATCTTATGAAGAAGGAGAGCTCGGGAAGACCTCAGATACAGGACCCTTCCATGTATCATGGGACGACTTCCACTTCAAAATCATAGGGCTCTGGAATTTCCCTCTTTACTGGACATTCCAATGAAGAAGACCACTCAAATGGGTGTGGTGGTCATGCTTGTTATGCATCCGGATCAGGGTTGGGAACTAAACATCAACACACCTCAAGAAATCCTCCAGCTACGTCTTCAGCTAACCATTCTGCAATAGTCAAAATAGCTGAAGATCATGTAGCATTGTTTTCATCATGTATGCTTGCGTATGAGAATTTCATAGGCGGCAAGCTAACGCATCCCGAAACTATTGAAGAAGACTTTAACCAAGTGGATCCTGATGATATTGAGGACATGGATATTCAATGGAATATGGCCATGCTTTTGAGGAGGGCCAAGCGTTTCCTGAACAGAACAGGAAGAAAGTTAATTGGTGGACATTCTAATGCCAAGGTTGGATTTGATAAATCCAAGGCCAAGTGCTACAAGTGTCTGAACTATGGACACTTTGCTCGTGAGTGTCAAAAAGACCGAGCACCGGCCTCTGGTTTCACCAGACCTAGCCAGGGAAACAGCCACGGCCACAACAACACTAGCCACCACAATCAACACCATGGTGGTTCGTCAAATGCACTGGTAGCTCAGCATAACGAAAACTTTGATTGGGGTGTTCATCTAGAGGACGCCATCATTGTTCAAACATAGGTCGGTCTCATGGCTGAGATCATGGAGCTGATGGATGCTGAGAGAAAAGAAGCTAAGGAGATGGAAGCTTCTGTAGCTGTTAAAAAGGAGTCTACCACTGCCGTTGCTCTCATGGCCATTGGAGAAGCACAGATTTCATCATCTGAGGTAGATTCTAAACCTTTCTCTGTTATTTCTTGTTCTAAATGTCTAGGGCTAAAGCTTGAAATTTCTAAGCTCCAAGACAAAATCGAACCCCTAACTATGGCAGCTCATAATTACAAAGAAAACGAAAAACGTTTTAAAGAGTCTGTTGAAACGTTGAAAAAAGAAAAATGTGAATATTCTTTACAAATAAGTGAGCAACAAGTTCACTTGGATGTTGCGTATAGGGGGTTAGAAAAACGAAACAATGAAATCAACAAACTACAAAATGAGATCCTGCAGTTAAAATGTACAAATGAGAAGTTGAAAAACTCTCGCTTTGTGGCGGAGCACTACGAATCAGTAGTGAGGAAATTGAAGGGCCTAGGTCTTGGTACCAATGCCATTCCTCCACCAATAAGTGGGAAGTTTGTCAATAGCTTGATAGACATTGATCTCACCTGTCTAGATGAGTCCTCTGATAAGGATGATTCCCCTAAAAAGGATGAATCCTCAAGTAAGGCTAACTCCACATCTAGTGAGGAGTATGTTACTGCTTCTGAAGATGGGTCGGTTAACACTTGCCCTGAAAGAGTAGTCTCTGAGGAGTTGTTGACTGAACAGAAAGTCCACAAAAACATTATCACTAATGGTGATAACTGCATTTTAACTGAACCTGATATCATTGAAACAAATGATAAACTTAAGGTAATGCTTTACGGGGGTTATAAAAATATTAACCAAGTTAACAAAGAGGCTTTTTCAGCTCATTATGGGCTTGGTTACAAAGAGAATTTGCAAAAGTATTATACCCCCAAAAACCAAACTGAAAAAGGTCAGACACCTGTTCATAAACCAACTCCTCCTGCTCATAATGGAGAGTTATCTAAGGCCAGATCTAATGAGCCTTACAAGAGAACTCATGTGGACAAGAGGATGTGTTTTCATTGTGGCATGGTTGGTCACATTCTTGTGAACTGTCCATCAAAGAACCAAGGGAAACGGCATGTTGTCTCACAGCCAGCCGTTATCCCTAAGTCGCCAATAGTGAAACCTCGCAGAAGTCCAAAGCAGAATGTGGTGAAACCACCAGTACAACCTATGGGAAAACCTAAGATTAAATCTGATGCCAAACCATCTGTTGCAAGAAAGGTAAAGCAACCTGCTGTACCTCATGTGTCTACATCTAGTAGTATACGCACTGGTGAGAAATCTGTGGCTAGACTCTCTAAGCCACAAAGAAGAAGAAGGAATAAGAGGTTGAGAAAGCTGGAACAGCTGACTAAGACTCAATCAGGTGAAGCTTCCACAAGTTCACCGGCTGTGGTTGAGCCAAAGTCTACTGTTCTGGTTAAGAATCAAAAGAGATCCTGGAACAAGAAAGTTAAAGGTTCTCAATCTCCTGTTCCAAATTCATCTAAAGATTCACCAATTTTGAACAGTCATCATGACTGTGAGTTGAAAGAAGTAGTTTATTTTGAGAAGGATGGACGACCCAAGACCACAATGGCTTGGGTCTCCAAATCTAACTAATTCTTTTGTTACTCGTGCAGGGACGTCCGAAGGGTACTATCTCTAACCGTTGGTATGTAGATAGTGGATGCTCCCGACACATGACAAGAAACATGGCCTTGCTTCAAGATGTTAAACCATTCAGAGGCGGCTATGTGGCCTTTGCCGGAGAAAAAGGCGACAGCATCACGTGTCAAGGCGTGGTTTCAAACGGTTGTGTTAGCTTTGACAATGTCAACTTTTGTGAGCAGCTGAAGCATAACCTGTTGAGTGTCTCCCAAATGTGTGACAAGGAGTACTCGGTGATGTTTGACAAGTCAGAATGTCTGATTCTCAAACCCGGTTTTGAGGTTCCCGAAGACTGGATTCTGATGAGAGCACCAAGATCAAACGACACTTATCAGATCGATATGAGCGTGGCAAAAACCACCTCATCAGTTGCTACTTGTTTGCTTACAAAAGCGACAGAACTTGACTCCATCTTGTGGCATAGGAAACTCGGACATACTTCTTATCGTAAAATGAATCATCTTGTCCGAAATGGTTTGGTAACCGGGGTTCCTAAGTTGAGGTTTACCGTTGCAGATGACTGTATGCCGTGTAAAAAGGGCAAACAGCAACGGAAGTCTCACAAGCCCAAGCTCCAAAACTCTATCGATACCCCTTTGGAGCTATTACACATGGATCTGTTTGGCCCCATAAGTATCAGGAGTATTGGAGGTAAGTCGTTCTGTCTAGTTGTAACTGATGATTTCTCACGTTTTTCTTGGGTGCATTTTTTAGGTACAAAAGACGAGACTGCTGATATTCTTCAATACCTGATCCTGAGCTTGGAATCTCTTTGCAAGCTGAAAGTTAGAAGAATAAGAGAGTGACAACGGAACTGAGTTCAAGAATAATTTAATGGAACTTTTCTGTCTCAAGAGAGGGATCCGTCACAAATTCAGCGCGCCGTACACACCTCAGCAGAATGGAGTTGCTGAACGGAAGAACAGAACACTATTCGAGACTGCAAGGACTATGCTGTCAGATGCAAAGCTTCCTGTCACTTTCTGGGCAGAAGCAGTTAATACAGCTTGTCACATCTTAAACGGGGTTCTGGTTGTGAAAAGGCACAACAAGACATGTTATGAGTTGATCAACAATCGACTTCCCAATATTGATTACCTAGTTCCTTTTGGTAGTCCTTGTTCCTTGTTGCTACAGTATAAAGACCGTCAGTCTAAATTTCATGCGAAAGAGGTGGAAGGTATCTTCTTAGGATATGTTACCAATTCGCCCTGCAAGAGAGTGTACAACATAGGAACTCGTACTGTCGAGGAATGGTTTGAAGTGGACTGTAGTAAACACAGCACTGCACTAGAACCAAAAGGTCTAGCTTGGGGTTTTGATTATGATGCGCTATTCAAGTCCTTCAATCTTCCTAACTTATCTGCAGAAGACGCCGCAAATGTCTATGATTTATTGCGTGGCGACAATGACTCCAGTTTTTCTACTCGTGCTACTGTACCAATTATAACTCCTGATTCCAATGCTGCATCTGCATCTGGAACTCATGACAGTGATAACAGTGAAGGTGTTCATATTGTTGGAGATGACGCTCAAGCCAATCCTAACACAATTATAGGAAATGAAGCTCCAGCTGATCTAATTAACATTGAATCTTCTTCCTCTGGAACACAGGAAATGGGGGAGTTAAGCACAAATCTAGATCCAGAAATTCAAGAACCAATTGTACCGGAGACGAGGGTGCATAGGAATCATCCAATCGACAACATTATTGGTGATCCTTATGCCGGTGTTCAGACTCGTCATAGAACCATCACTGAGAACACCAGTCTTTACACAGAGATATTTGACACTGGTGTCATGGAAACATGTCTGCATGCTGCATTCGTGTCCCAGGTAGAGCTGAAGAATTTGAAGGAGGCTCTCGCTGACAACTGCTGGATTGAGGCGATGCAAGATGAACTGTCTCAATTCCAAAAGTTGCAAGTGTGGGATTTAGTTGACTTGCCAAAAGGCTTTCAGCCAATTGGTACCAGATGGGTGTTCAAATGCAAGACAGATGATCGTCATGTAGTTGTGAAGAACAAAGCAAGATTGGTTGTTCAGGGTTTTTATCAACAAGAGGGCTTCGATTACAATGAACTATATGCCCCAGTTGCTAGAATTGAGGCCATTCGACTGTTCTTGGCTTATGCCACATATGTCGGCTTCAAGGTCTATCAACTTGATGTGAAGAGTGCTTTCCTTTATGGTAAGGTGCATGAAGAAGTCTATGTCACTCAACCTCCCGGTTTTTAAGATCTGCATAATATCAATAAAGTGTACAAGCTCGACAAAGCACTTTATGGTCTTCATCAAGCACCGCGGGCATGGTATGAGACATTATCTAAGCATTTACTATCTAATGGTTTCGACCGTGGACAGATTGACTCGACTCTCTTCATACGGAAAGCAGGAGGTGACATTCTTCTTGTGCAAGTATATGTCGACGACATTATCTTTGGGTCGACCAATGAAGGGATGTGTAGGGAATTCGAGAAGGTGATGAAGTCCAAGTTTGAAATGAGCAATATGGGTGAACTGTCATTCTATCTAGGTCTGCAAGTCAGTCAAAGAGAGAATGGTATTTATATACATCAAACTAAGTACGTGCAGGACATCTTGTCAAAATACAAGATGAGTGATAGCACTACTTATGGCACACCAATCCCAGTCAATCATGGTTTGCATCCCGACAGTGATGGAAAGGATGTGGACAGCAGGTTGTACCGTGGGATGATCGGATCACTTATGTATCTCACAGCTTCAAGACCCGATATAATGTTTGTTGTGTGCTTGTGCTCAAGGTTTCAGTCACAACCGAAGGAGTCTCATATGATAGCAGTAAAGAGAATTTTCAGATACCTGAAAGGGAAACCCCGATTAGGTCTTTGGTACTCTAAGCAGCAGTCATTCGACTTCAAAGCCTACACTGATTCAGATTATGGCGGTTGTAACCTTGACAGAAAGTCAACTTCTGGTGGATGTCAATTCTTAGGAGACAGACTGGTCTCCTGGCAGTGCAAGAAGCAGTCAACGGTTTCTGTCTCAACTTGTGAAGCAGAGTACATTGCTGCAGCTAGCGGTTGTTCTCAGATATTATGGATTTAGCAGCAGTTGAGAGACTACGGCTTAAACTTCACTGGAACTCCTCTATTCATTGACAACAATGCCACCATGTCCATCACAAATAACCCGGTGAAACACTCCAAAACTAAACATATAGAGATTCGCCATCATTTCATCCGTGATTGTGCTGAAAAGCATTTAATTGAACTTGTAAAAGTTCACACGGATGACAATCTTGCTGACCTTTTCACAAAGGCATTTGATCGATCCCGTTTTGAGCATCTTGTCAACTTGATAGGAATGTTCAATCCTGAGTGAAAACTAAGTTTTCTTAACTCAATTCAATTCATGAAAGTTAAATTTTTAATTCTTTTAAATTTTTCTGTATAGTTCTTTTAGTTTTTAAAATATTATACAAAAATCAAAAACAAAATAGAAAATGGAGAAAAATTTCAAAGTTAACTTGAGAAAAGAGGAAATGATAGTACATCATAAATGATCTAAACTTCATAGACTGCTCATATGGGAAATGATTGCGTCATGCTTACTCATCTGTTTAAAATTATTATGTTTTTAATCTGTTTATTTACAAGTAATTTGAATTATCAGTAGGCTGTATGCGTCTTTGAATCACTAGTAGTGTGGAAACTAAATCTAAATTACAACTTTGATTTGAACCCATGTTGGCAAGCGTGTGTGAGTAAAAGATTAGAAAAGATCACTATCAGATAAAGGATGTTAGATTTTGACAATAATTTTCTTTTGAGATCAGTTTCGGGTTATGTTCTTAGCACAATTAATTCGGTTCATCTCACTGCCCATACTCACAAGTATGCAAGGAGAGATTGAATCAAGACATGTCTCTACATTAACCGTTGTATTCACCCTTGAATCATTCCTGGTTCATTGAAATCAAATCCAGATAAAAGTTGGATCCCCTTACCTTATAATCAAACACCATGTTCATTATCCCGAATCATCATACTGATATTCAAAGAAGAAAATCACATGAAACCAAGACAAAAGAATCACTCGACTCTGAATCTTATGATTCCTGATAATCCTTATGGATTCTGCTTTATTTTTCTGTGCTAATTGATGTAACTTCATTCTGAAAATTAAGAAAATAATTGAAAAATCTTAGATGCCTTGAAGATAGTGCAAACTATCATAGCATCTCAGTGGGGTACACGTTGTATATCTTATAATTAATGCCTTAATACACAAGAACGTGATACAAAGATGCTTATAGTTTCAAATCTTATAATATTGTCAACTTGAATTACTTGTTTATGTGCTTATTACATATGAATAAAGAGTAATACATGACATGATCCCATATTCTTTGATGTTTATATTGTATCTTTTTTGCTATAAGTTAGCCTGATATGATCCTCTGCTCGTGTCTTTGATCAAAAATAGCTTGTGTAAATGATTGTATATATCTATCTTGAAAAGAACAAAAAGATTTTAAGTTTTTAAGTTTATGCATAGTAAGGCCAAATATATTTTATGTTTAATCTTCATGAATTGCATTTGAATCCTCTTGGTTGAATATTTTTATCTTGTTCATTATTTGACTTGAAAATCTTCATAAATTCTGAGTTGAAAATTGCGCACTTAAGGGTTGTGCGCACTTGTCAAGTACGCACGAAGTAACACTTGCGCACTTAACAAGTACGCAAGAGTTAAGCCTTGCGCACTTGTTAAGTACGCAAGAGTTAATTCGTGCGCACTTAACAAGTACGCACGAACATTAATTGAGGGGTATAAATCAGAGACTTAGAACTTTTCTCAAGCTTTACGCTTTCAAACCCAACGTTTCCCCCCTGCAATTTTACTCTCAAAATCGCTTGTGTCCAATCCATCGTTTCATCCCGTACACATTGTCATCTTCGTATTTCATCTCAGTGGTGAGATTATAGGCCAATTTCATCCATTGATTCATGACATTTGGACCGTTTTTCTGACTTAGAATCTTTTTAGGTTAATTCCGACAAAATTTTGGGGTAATATGGGGTTGTCTGGGTAACTTATTGACACTAGATGCTAATAGGTCACTTAATCGATTCTATAATCATCCTTTTTTAGTCTTAGATTGTTCCGTCGGTTGAAGATGAACCGACAGTGGGTCGGAGACTGTCTAGGTCACAAAATAATGTGTTTTGGTAGTTACTGGTGTCGATAATGGTCCCATGAGTTAGAATCGTTGATTCCGACTTAGTGGTGACCTACTCGACCCGGTATTGGAACAATCTGTGATGTTTTCAAGTTTCTGAAATTTTTGCTAAGGGTTGTTCTTGCGCACTTAGCAAGTACGCAAGAAATACTTCTTGCGTACTTGTTAAGTACGCAAGAGGAAAATCCTGCGCACTTGCTAAGTGCGCAGGACCAACACTTAGAAATTTTTCCTAAATCTGAAAATTTTTTAAAAGTGTAACTACTATACTATGTCATGTGTGTCTACTTCCAGTGCTATAAGTTGTTCTGAATATGTTTTCTGTGTGTGTTTGCAGGCTATGGCTCGTGCATTCACTGACGAATTCAACCTATTGGCTAACACCGAACCAGAATGGAAAGGCGCAGCCTTGCAATACAGGGAGATTGTGGATTTTCTGAATAGATCAAGAATAAGTTATGCAATCTCAGCAAACCCAACAATCTCAAGACCTTACCTGGAGCAATTCTGGGAGACTGCAGAGCACGATTGCACGGTATCCCCGAATGTCATAAGGGCTACCGTTGACGGTCGGGCTATTGTTATCTCTGAGGATACAATAAGGAGAGTATTGCAGTTCGGAGACCTTGCCACTGACCCGACATCCTATCCAGATTACTACGTGGATGGGTGTTGGAGGCACAGAATGGGATATGTCGGGGCTAGGGACTATGCTTCTTACAAGAAGATGTGGGTATTGGATCAATGGCGTTACTTTGCCCACATCATGATCGTGTGCATCTCATCCAGGAAAGTGGGGAAAGATGCCATGGGTCTTGACCTTGCAGCGGCCATGGTGGGCCTGTCTCTCAATCGGGGCTACAACTTCTCTCGCTATATCTTCAAAGCACTCAATGACCAGATAAATACAGCAGAGAGGTTTAGGTTCCTTTTGTACCCGAGGTTTGTGCAGCTCCTGATCGATGATGCATTGCCAAACCTACGTGCTATCGGGGAGAGACTGCAGGTAAAAAGGGTGGAGAAGAGAGTCTTTGCTCAGTTTCTAAAGCCAGGCAGTGTAGAACCTACCCCTGCGCACACTGAACTCTTTGGCCACCTACTGAATGAAGTATATGTCGCTCCTGAAGATTGGAACTGGTATAGTCCCAACTCAGCACCAGAGATGAGTGATGATTCTGATGAACAACAAGAAGAAGAGAATGAAAGTGATGAAGGTGATGACGAAGGTGGTGATGGTGGTGCTGAGGAATCCGATTCAGAAGCAACAGAATCAGACTCTTCTGATTCCGATGACGCACCATCCCAGGCACACCCGAGGAGATTGGCACAGGTAACCCTGCCTGCGTCGTCTTCTAAAAGAAAGCGACAAAGCTCGAGTGGCGAATATGAGCCAACATCTGACTATGACGCTACTCTACAAAGACAAAGGCGAGAGAAAGCCAACAAGAAGAGGGGCGATAGGCAAGAGGTTGCTATCCACAATGTTGTAGAGATCCTGACTGTGCAGCAAGTACAACCTGCGGCTGACAGTCCACCAGCACGATTTCTATCAGAATCTACCCCACCAGCACAGCAACTATATCGTAGGAGGAGAAGACCACAAGTTCAAGCTGAAGTGGTAGTCACAGCGGTCACAGAGGAGATTCCTATGACGGTGACCCTCCCTACTCCAACCGTCCCGGTGACGGTGACTACTCCACTTCTCACAGAGTCAGTCACCATCACCCCAACCATAACACCTACTCCCATCATTACATCCCCACACCAACCTCACACCACTGAGCCTTCAGGTCAACCCTTCAACTATGGTGATTTCTCACATAGGTTTGACTTTGACACAATCTTCTCCTCCCCCATCCATAATGCCGAAGCCTCATCATCTAGGCATCTTGATCCGAATGATGCAAGGATCGATGTGCTAGAGACCCAAGTTGCTGAACTGTTGAAGACCATTCAAAAGTCAAAGGAGGAGTCTGATGCTCAACAAGCACAGATTAATTTCCTGGCCGATGAAGTTAGGATTCTCCACAGCCAGAGAACAGGGATAAATGAGCAACTGAAGAATGTTATGGCACAGAACGAGCTGCTGATCAAAACCAATGAAATAATTCTAGGCCACAGAAATTCACTTGAGCTAAAGATGGATTTGCAGAGAAAAGAGCACGAAGCGATGGTCAAATTAGTTGAAGAACTGACCAAGAAGCTTGGTGCTCAGGGGGAGACAGAAAAAGAGAAAGAGAAAGAGAAAGAGAAAGAGAAGGAGAAAGAGAAAGAAAATAAATCCACTGGTGCTGAGCGTTGTCATCCAGTCGACTTGACTAAGGATGATGATAAAGACAAGGATCTTGAAGCCGGTCCTAGTGGAGGTGAGCACCAAGCTTTGGCGATTGTGCCCATCTCTTCTGTTCCAATGTCTGAGGGTGAGTCTACTCAGCAAAAGGGTGGTAATATATCTGGTGGTGGTAATCGGAGCACCCCAAGTTGAGATTTATTGGATATTTATTCTTTATAGTAAGTTTGTTCAACTCTCGGTAGTCTATGCACGTACGCATACTACCATCCTTCTTCTTCACGAATAATACTGGAGCACCCTAAGGTGAGATACTCGGTCTAATGAAACGTCTATCTAACAACTGTAGAAGTTGAGGCATCAGTTCCTTCATTTCTAATGGAGCTAAACGATAAAGTGCCTTAGCCATGGGCTCAGCACCAGGCACTAAGTCAATTCGAAACTCCACTTCTCTTTCAAGAGGTATTCCTGGTAATTCTTAGGAAATACATCAGGAAAGTCACAGACTACTTGCACGTCCTTTAATTCCTTAGTTTTCACTTGGGAATCAATAACGTTTTCCAGGTAGGCCTCACTGCCTCAACTTATAAACTTCTGTAGGATCGTGAAATTACAAGATGGTTCTGTTCTTAGTTGAAATTGGCGGAAACAATAACAACTACACAAATGTAATCGAAGAGACAGAAAGAATACTTTTAAGAACGCTGTTGTATTAAGCTTTTGCAAATAAACGATTACAAGTGAAACTCAATCAGAAAGCACAAAAAGCACGCATACAATGAAGTGTTTACAGATTATTTATACTCACTTAGAATCAAGACAGCCCCTTGATTCTAAGGATCAGATCTAACATAGACTGTTGATCTGTTGTATCTTGCTAACTATTACACGTTTAGTCTAAACCTAGTTAACTTTATTGAAGCGCCTTCTTTATGCAATATTGCTTGCATGTCAGGAGAAGAGCATTGCCGTCCGTCATTGGTTGCACCATTGAGGTTCCTTCTGCTTTGAGTGTGTCAGTCGCTTTTGCAGAAAGTTGTCAGTGACGCTTGGCATGGATAGTCAGCTGCAACGATTTATCTTCAAGGAACACAGCTATCAGCAGCAAGAATGAGAATGATGCTGCTGATAAGGCTATCAGCAGCAACAAGTGTTGAATGCTGTTGATAAGCCTATCAGCAGCAACATGTGTTGAATGCTGCTGATAAGCCTATCAGCAGCAACATGTGTTGAATGCTGCTAATAAGTCTATCATCAGCATTTGTACTTAGAATAATTTAGAAGCAATCAGTCTTTGGTTCTACAAACTCCCCCTAGACTGATGCGACCAAAATTCTTCTAATCACTTTGCTGCTGAAGCTTTTGCATGTGGCTGACTATCCTTTCAACTTCATAGCCTCTTGGATCCTTGCTGGATTGTTCAGTGGAAGTGCAGACAGAGTTTTGATGTCTTTATGTGGAATTTTGTAGATTGTTTTGCTTGAACATCTCATCTTCTACTTCCTTACATCAGTTAAAGTGAACTCGTCCAAATCAGCATTATAGGACCAACTTACAAATGGTGAGTGGGACTTGAGTGGTTTGAAGTTAATGATCACATCTTTGCTAGGGTTGAAGTAGTGTTTGATGGCTAGCACAAGAAGTTTCCCACCCTCATTTGTAGGCTCATGAGCTTTACTCAGCTCCAAAATTCTGCCAAGATCTGAATCTGGCAATTGCAGAACTTCATTAACAGATCTGTGGATAGATCTTCTTCTTTCAGTTCTTCCCCTGAAGATCTCAAACCTTTGATCCTGTGGATGATAGACCCAATCAACTATGTCTCTTGAGTCTTCTGGTTTAGGTATGGGTTTGGATTTCTTCAAGGGAGGCTGTTGATGAGTGGGAGCTGGGTGGAATGGTTTGGACTTTTTGGGTGGAGGAGTGGAAGGTTTGGGGAGGAGAGTGGAGGGTTTTTGGACTGAGGAAGAGGTAGGTGAGGAAGAAGGCTTGGGTTTCTTTGCTTTTGTTTCTTCTTCTTCCTGAATAAGTACCCTTTTCTTGGAGCCCTTCTTCCCCAATCTTTCTTCCTCATCCTTCTTGACTTTGAAGTATAGGGCTTGCAGGTTCATGAAGTTCATGGGACCTAGCCTCTTTCCATTCTCTCCTCTAGTCTTAAGGAAGTCAATCATGACCTTCCTTTCTTCATGGGTCCGTTTATTAAAGGCAATGGTCTTTTTGGACTTTTGTTTGGCTTTTTCTTCTTCTTCAGCCTATTTCTTCTTTGCCAATTGACCTTGCTGACCCATGAAGGCTCTGTAGACTTCTTTATTTGATAGTTTCTAAAGGTAGTATGCATCCTCACCTTGAGAAACTAGAGCCTTTACCCACCCCTCCCTCATTTCTTTGGCCAGTTCAGAATCGGTTATTCTGAACTTAGCTTCTTCTTTCTTCTTCTTCTTTTTCTCCAATTCTTCCTCTTCTCTGTTAAATTGTTCCTGCAGTTGAAGAGCAAGAGCTGCATCTTCTTTAATCTGGTCAACTGCAGGAATCTTTCTTTTCAGTTCATCCAGCTGTCTAGCACACAGCTGGATGGTTTCTTCTCTGAGGAGAATGGCTGTTTTTCTTTCTTGAGCCTTTTTAATGTCAGCCATCTCCTTTTCTTCTCTTCTCTTCCCTCTCTCTTTTCTCTTTTATCAATCTCTCTTCATCTTCATCTGTCATAATTCCCTTTCCCTTGTTTATATTGGATGCCTCTGCTTCGGCTTTACTAACCACAACAGCAGATGATGGTGCTGCTATTGGGATCTCAGACTCAACTTCATTGGCACATTGAGAGGTGAACAAGGGAAGGTCATTGGCTTCATTCGATTTGCACTCAGGACCTATGAATTCTTTCAACATTTCTTTGATAGTTGATCTTGACTCATATGCTGCAGCAAAGATGTCTACTCGAGAGGAAGCTGAGTCAGTATCAGTGTCAGAGTTTGACACATATACTTCCTCAGTAATTCTTCCTTCTTGTTCAAGAGGGGCTCTGACAGTAGCTATCATTGCCTGGCTTTCAAGGGAGTTGACATTGCAGATATTTGCCCTGAGTTGAAAGATCTTGTAGAGAAAGTCTGTAGGAAGTGACAGGATGTTCCTGGTGTTGATGGTGAGAGAGGAGCCATTGCTCAGTAAGAAGGTGTGGTCAAAAGACTTAGTGCTTATCCATCCCAGCACATCTAAGTCTTTGACAATGAAGGAGTACAGAAATCTTCTTAAGCAGCAAACTTCTTCTTTAGTGAGAAGACTGCTCCTTATAATTTCAAGTCTTCTAGGAGTAAGTCTTCTTTATGCTGCTGCTGAAGATTTAGGATAAGCTACCCGTTTTGCTGTTTGTATGAGTCTTTCGAAGTTGGGTAGATTATCCTCCATCAAGTCATAGAACCTGCCAATGACAAGTTCTGCTGAGAGATCTGATGAAGTGTTGATGCAGTTAGTTAAATACAGTTGTAGGACTTGGAGGGCATTGAGAGAGTTCCAGTTTAGCTCTTCTACTCCACTAAACTCCCATCCAATCCAAAATCGCTCAGCTGATCCATCATACTCCCAAGCTAGAATGGAGTTAAATTCTAGCTTCTGTGAAGTTCGAAAGAGTTGGGGGGTAATGGATTGACTTATGATGGCTGCTGCTTCAGGGAGGATGCTGAAAGCTGTATATTTTTGTTCTTTGTCTTCAGCTTCATTTAGCACCTCATCAACAGCCCTGACGACTAACTTCCAGTCTTCAGTTGTTTCTTCTTCTTCGTTATCTGAAGCTGGCAAGTCATGGACCTGTATAAAAGCTGGCTTGAAAAGTGTACTTTGAAAAACAGCCTGCTCTTGAATCCAGTCGTCAAGACTGTCTGTGTCTTCCTCCATTGGGACAATCTCCCCCTTTTTGGTTGCATCAGTGGAAAAATAAGCATCAGTTTGGGTGCCCACTGATACAAGAGAGGGAGAAGGTACAGTTGGGCATTGATGGGCTTCATGCATAGAGACTTGGTGTCTTAGTTTGGACACTTCAGCTTCTAGCATAGCCACCCTGGCCGTCAATTCCAGGTTATGAAGTTTCAGTTTGTCCTCATCCACAGTTGTGGAATCCTTGGATCCAGATGGGGCCTTAGGCCTAGCCTCTTCATCCCCATCACCCATGGTTTCTTGGCACCTGGGATTCCTCTCAGTGAGGGTAGTTTCCAAGGAAACATCCTCACTGTGAGTTGTCGTGGTTGAGGTCTTAGCAATGTTGTCACTGTCCTCCTGGTCATTTGATGGACCAGCAGTAGTGACAGTCTCTTCCACATCCACTCTTTTATAACTCCTAGAGTGGTCCTTCAGGGTAGAAGAACTTGGGTTGGGTGTGTTGGAAGCAAGATCAATCAGTACCTCCGAGATGGTGGTAGTTGGAGAAGGTACATCATCTTGATCAGGTTCCTCAGCACTTAAGTTCAGAAGAGAAAGGAAGGGCTCAGGGGGCTGTTCTACAGATCCGGGAAGTGATCCTGATCCTAATAGAGAGACATCTGAAGAAGTCTTCCAAATAATGTGCCTTTCCCTTATGATATTCTCACCAGAATGTTGTGATTCTGAGTGAGGGCTGATAGGTTGGGTTTGGGCCTTGGAGGCAAGAGAAGAAGAAGTTCTCTTACCCCTTTTTCTAGTATAAGTTGTTACAACCGGGGCCCTGTGTTCCGGTTGAACGATAACATCCAAAACAGGTGTAAGTAATGTTTGTGCCTGTGCATCCTTAGTAGTATGCACAGGGGTTCGAATGGTTGAAGCAGACTGTTGTTCAGGATGTGAGGTGGAGGGTATGGGATCAGTATCAGCTGGGATTGCTGAACTGTCACCCGGGGTACTCTGTATGTTTAGCATTGTAGATAACAATTGAACATTGACCCCTGAGAACTTTTTGGAAACCGTTCTAAGTATCATGTGCCTGGAACACCCACTGTCTACCACCCAAGTTTTATTCTTGTGACCTGGCTGTCCCTGCACATGATATATTTCTAATTAGTAGAAGGAACCCAAGAGTCGGCAGACTTGAAAAAGATGGTTGTTAGTTTATCCTTTTCAATATGTTTGCAGTCAATGGAACCAATGACAGTGCTTGAAGATGGTTTGGCTTCCCATTTCCTTGTTGGTGATTTCTAGTTTTCCTCACACTATCAGCAGCATATTTTGCTACAGATGTTTCTGGCTTGTTGACAGCAGATCCTACTGCTGATAGCTTTGTTGAAGTGTCAGCATTCTTTGCTACTGTAGGCTTTGACTTGGATTTTGCGTTATCAGCAGTGGACACTCTTGCTGCTGATGTCTTTGCCTTATCAGCAGCTGATTTTGTTGTGGAGGATTTTAGCTTGTCAGCAGCAGATTTGGTTGCTGATGAAAGCTTTTGCTTTGTTTTCTTGGGCTTAACTGGACTAACAACCGATGTATGTTGATCCTTCATTACCCTTTGTCTTTGAGGGGCTTGATGAAGGATCTGGTTGAAAGGGTTAAACTTACAGTTTGCAGCAAAGTGGTCTGATTCCCCACAAATGAAGCAAGTTTGTTGATATTTAGGCAGCTTCACTCTTGAGGGAGATAGAGACTTTCTGAACTTTGTTGCTTTGTCTTCGTAGCTTCTTACCTTCTTATTTTTGTTAGTCTTTTCAAAGGCATGCTGCTTTGAATGTCTTTGGTATTCCAGGTAATGAAAGCAGGTGCTGGTAGTGTGGTTATATCTGCCACACACAAAGCATGATTTTGCCAGTTTGTCTCTTGAAAGGTAGACATAGTCCTTTCTTTGGAACAGATCCTTGAAGTTCCATGGATGAGCTTTCTTATGTTCAAAGGTGGCTTCTTCTAGGGTCCTTTGAACATATGAAACTTTTTCTTCAGGCTTACGACATATATCAAATACCTTTCTCTTTGTGATTGGCTTGAACTGAGGCTTGGGGTTTCTGGATTCTGATGTCTGTCCCTTTTCTAGCTTTCTTCCATCTGGAGGATATCTGATCTTGATCTGTTTGAATGGTATAGAGGCTGGAACAGCTGGAAGAACAGCAGGAACTGCAACTCTATTCAGAACAACTTCATATGGGACTGCACTGGTTTCATCATGGTCTGAGTGAGTTGACTCAGATTCCGATGAGGTAGTGCAGTCTTCGATGAAAGGTTCATCCGTTGAAGGATCAAGCTTTCTGTTTGCAGTGTCAAGATTTTCAACATTGAAGCTTGGTTCGTATATGGCAATATAGTCAGCAGGAGGAGGAACAGCATTGTACTGATTATTGTTATACCGAAGTCCAGTTTTTACCTTCTCATGGACATGAATATCTAAAAGTCTTTGTAGCTTTTTGGAGGAAAATTCATATTTTTCAACATGAACTTTCTGTTCTGCCAGTTCAGCTCTGGTAGCATTTAATTTGACCAGTAGATCATCAATCTGAGTTTCAAGTTTAGTTTGTTCGTGTTTTAGCGATGAAATCTCTTTCTTAAGGCAGTTAATCTTTTCTTTATAAGTATTTTCAACCTTTTTGAACTCAGATTTCACTTGATGAAACTCTTCATTTTGATCTATAAGGTTTTGGTTGTGCTTTCTATAACCCAAAACTTTATCAATACAGGCTTGAGAGCAAAGATGTTCAAATACCTGAGGTGGTATCTCTGTAGTGTCTGCCATTAGAGCTTTGTTGACGGCAGTTCTTCATATTGAAAGCTCCAGTCGAACTCAGAAGTTCCAATAGTTGCACATGCTGCAGTTTGAATTGAACTAGGACCCGAGTGCTCAGAATATAGGGCAGAGGAGGTGGTGGTGGATGTTGAGGCTGTTTGGTAGCTTGAGCTTCTTTCTTTTGCCTGAATCATCTCTAGCTCATAGGTTTTTAGCATTCCAAAGAGCTCAGTCATCTGGAGAGTTTTCAGATTCTCCGTTCTTCTGATTGACACTGTGTAAAGTGTCCAGCAGCTTGGTAGAGACTTGATGAACTTCTTGAGAATATCTTCATTCTCTAGCTTCACCTTTGAGCACTGCAGTTCTCCTACAAGATAGGTAAATCTGTTGTATAAAACAGTTAGAGACTCACCTTCTTCTAGACGAAGTTTTCATACTGCTGCTTCAGGATGTCTTCAAACCCGTTGCTTTGTGCCATTTTTGTTCTTGGTGATTTGATGAAATAGAGAGAGTTTAGAATAGAACCAGAAGTGATTAAACAAGTGTGAGTTTGTTTAATCTGTAGGATCGTGAAATTACAAGATGGTTCTGTTCTTAGTTGAAATTGGCGGAAACAATAACAACTACACAAATGTAATCGAAGAGACAGAAATAATACTTTTAAGAACACTGTTGTATTAAGCTTTTGCAGATAAACGATTACAAGTGAAACTCAATTAGAAAGCACAAAAAGCACGCATACAATGAAGTGTTTACAGATTATTTATACTCACTTAGAATCAAGACAGCCCCTTGATTCTAAGGATCAGATCTAACACAGACCGTTGATCTGTTGTATCTTGCTAACTATTACACGTTTAGTCTAAACCTAGTTAACTTTATTGAAGCGTCTTCTGTAACATTTCTGATTTTCATCATGTAATCGTTTGATTTCAATAAACAAACACATTTCAGTTTCGATTCATGTACAAACAAACTACGATGCAGTTACATATACAAACTATTCTATTACAATAACAAATTAAACAAAAACACCATTATCTCACAAGCCCCGAGGACCAAATCTGACAAAACTCAAAAACTACAAAACTAGGCAAGCACGGTCGCGCCTAGGACTAGGCACGGTCGCGCCTGCAGACCTAAGCACGGTCGCGCCTAAAGTAGACACGGTCGCGCTGATGAACCCACTTGACTCTGCAGAAGTCAAACCATACCATACCCTCTGAATTCGCGAAATTTAAAATAGAGAAAAGCCGGTTTTCACGCGTCAGACCTTACTCGACTGAATTCAACCTGCAACACGCCTAAATTGTCCTCCAATTTGCACATTTGTTTAATCCCATACCCACCACAACCAAGTCTCGCGAATTAAACAATTGAGAGCAAGTTGCAGGCTTCCTACACCCTCATATACACCCACTCAATCTCTCAGAACTCTCACTCGACGCTCACAACACCTCTGTCGTCCGATTGATCGCCAAGAAACGAAGCCGCTCGACCCGTAGCCGACCGCATTAGATTGCCCACTTTCAGCAAGTAAGTAACACGTCTTCAGCTTTGTATCTACCTCTACTACGAAAGCCCTATATCAATTCGTAGTAGAAACACTCAAATCGATCCGATTTTGAACCAAAAAGCCGAAACATAAATTTTACTCGAACTACACTCTAGACAAGATATAAATACAATTAAACTATGTAGAAACATTCGTAATCATCCACTAAGTGAAAGCCCTAAGAATCCAGAAGCTATTAATATAAGAATCGATCGAATTGTGTCTGAAAAAGGCCCGACACGGTCGCGCTCATCCCTGAGCGCGGTCGTGCCTGACCAAGCACAATCGTGCCCCAGGTGTGGCCCGGTCGTGCTTACCGAGCAAACAAGTCTTGACCAAAAACAAACACTAGACGCGGTCGTGTCAGATACGAGCACGGTCGTGCTCCATGTCCAGAACCTCTGTAGTGCCTTCTGACTCGACCACGGGCGCGCTCTGACCACCACGGTCACGCCCGGCAACGAGCGCGGTCGTGCCCTACTTGAGCACGGTCGTGCTCCTTGACCAGAATCAATTATTTTTCGGTTTTAAAGTCTATTTAACATATTTTAGCTAAAAAATTTCAAAATGTAATTATAAAAATTATTTTATAAAATCCCAAGACCCGGGAATCATTTATAAACCAAATCCTTGATTTAGAGATTTAAAACGATTAATTCTCGATAGTTCGAAACCGATGAAATCGTGAGTTTATAAAACCATTTATACAAATATGTATTTTGACTTAAACAAATATTATTTATTTAAATTTATATTTAAATAAATATAAATATATCAGTTATTTAAATTTACATTTTAAAGAATATATATATCACTACTATTTAAAATGTACTAAATAGATAAATAAAATTATTTATTTATTTATTTCAAACAAACCCTAAACTTACAAATCCATTTTTCGACATAAAAATAACACAAACAATGACACGCGTTATACATTTATCCAATAGGTCAAACGTAGCGACCTACAACACGCTTGATATTTTTGTTGATCTGTGCAAACTACACGCTCCAACACAAGTGAGTTACATAGCCCCTCTTTTACTCTATTTACAAACTTTTGGGGTGGAACATCATATACAATTCCACCCTACAATCATGTGTTACAATTTTGAGCTTTATGCTTGAGTACTAGGTGTGTAGACCAACACGCAGTTTGCTATTCACGTGCAATCATTAACTATTTTATAGCCTACAGTAAACAGTGATAGATCTATTGAGTCTGACAAACCCACCCAGGTAGGGTGACTGTTACTGCCAACACGCGTTTGTTTTGCATGCTAGTTACAAAGGTTTGATTGTACAACCAGGTCACACGATGGTATCTCTCCATAAATGCCTTAATTGCCATGTTTGTATGAATTGTATGCACACGACACTATATTCTATTACATGACACAAAAACCTATGTATTCTCACCAACTTTTTAGTTGACTTTGTTTTTAACCATGTTTCAGGTGACAATGTTTGAAGTGTTACAAGCTGCTACATATAGGATTTGGACCTAGCAATTAATCTAAACTATTTATATTTTGTAATCGCTACATTTGGTTCTTGTATGTTATGAACTTGCTACGTGTAATGAAAATGAATGTTTAAATTATTCAAACTTTAGTAACCATGAGCTATGAACAGTCTGCACAGCTTCACGCCCCGACGTTTTCCGCCGTCGGTTGGGGTGTAACAGATTGGTATCAGAGCCTTGGTTATAGGGAATTAGGTTATTAGACACCATTGACCTAGACTATAACTTTAGGACACCCAACAATGTCATGCTACATGTTTTATGTGATACGTGCTATTTGCTATATGTCACATGCTTTATGTGTTAGTTATTTGATACTACATGACTTAATAAGCATGCGTAAATAATAAATTAAATAAATCGTATCCATACCCGTATCCTAAGCCGCATATCCTCCTTAACTGCTTCTATGTCATCATCTCCATAACTTGTGGAAAAACTCATACTCGTAGACATTAGTCTATCAAAAATATTTTTATATACCCGTTAAGGCACTCAGGAAAATCATCCCAGACAGGAAGAGAAAGTTAAAACAAACAGTATCGAAACACCAGGAAGATGAAAAACTTGCCAGACAGCTGCAGGAAAAGTTTGCCAAGGAAGAAGAAGAAGAGAATGAAAAGAAGAAGAAGGAAGATGCTAAGTTTAGAATCACTGATTCTAAATTAGCAAAAGAATTAAGAGAAGAGTGGACTGAAGCTCTAATCTCTCAAGGTGAGGATGCAGACTACCTTGAGAAACTTTCAAACAAAGAGATTTACAGAGCCTTCATGGGTCAGCAGGGTCAATTGGCTAGCAAGAAAAAGGCTGAAGAAGAAGAAAAAGCCAAGCTACAGTCCAAGAAGACCATTGCACTAAATAAAAGAACCCATGAAGAAAGGAAGGTCATGATTGACTTCCTTAAGGCTAGAGGAGACAGTGGAAGGAGGCTAGGTCCAATGAATTTCATGAACCTGCAAGCCCTCTACTTCAAGGTTAAAAAGGATGAGGAAGAAAGACTAGGGAAGAAAGGCTCCAAGAAAAGGGTACTTATCAAAGAAGAAGAAAAACCAAAGACAAAGAAACCCAAGCCTTCTCCCTCACCTACCTCTTCCTCAGTCCATCATCCTTCCACTCTCCTCCCCAAACCTTCCACTCCTCCACCCAACAAGTCCAAATCATCCCACCCAGCTCCCACTCATCAACAGCCTCCCTTGAAGAAATCAAAATCCTCATCTAAACCTGAAGACTCAAGAGACATTGTTGAATGGGTCTACAATCCACAGGGTCAAAGGTTTGAGATCTTCAGGGGGAGAACTGAAAGAAGAAGATCTACATACAGGTCTGTTGATGAGGTTCTGCAACTACCAGATTCAGACCTAAGAAGAATTTTGGAGCTGGGTGAAGCTCATGAGCCTGCAAATGAGAGAGGGAAACATCTTATGCTAGCAATCAGACATTACTTCAACCCTAGCAAAGATGTGGTCATGGATATCAAACCACTCAAGTCCCACTCTCCATTTGTATCTTGGTCCTACAATGCTGACTTGGATGAGTTCACACTAACTGATGCCAAGAAGCAGCAGATGAGATGTTCAAGCAAAGCAATCTTCAAAATGCAACCCAAAGACATCAAGACTCTGTCTGAACTTCCACTGAACAATCCCAGCAAGGATCCAAGAGGATATGAGGTTGAAAGGATAGTCAGACACATGCAAAAGCTTCAGCAGCAAAGTGATTAGAAGAATTTTGGTTGCATCAGTCTAGGGGGAGTTTGTAGAACCAAAGACTGATTGCTACCAAATTTTTCTAAGTACAATTGCTGCTGATAGGCTTATCAGCAGCAGTCAACACTTGTTGCTGCTGATAGGCTTATCAGCAGCATTCAACACTTGTTGCTGCTGATAGGCTTATCAGCAGCACTCAACACTTGTTGCTGCTGATAGGCTTATCAGCAGCCTTCAACACAAGTTGCTGCTGATGGGCTTATCAGCAGCAGTATTCTCAACTTTGCTGCTGATAGCTTTATTCACTGAAGACCAAACGTTGCAGCTGACTATCCATGCCAAGAGTCTCTGACAACTTTCTGCAAAAGCAACTGCCACACTCCAAGCAGAAGGAACCTCAGTGGTGCAACCAATAAAGGACCTTGTTGCGCGTCTCCAAGCATGCAAACAATGATGCCTAAGAAGACGCTTCAATAAAGTTATCTAGATTAGCCTTTGCGTATAATTTAGATTAATAAACAAGATCAACGGTCTGTGTTCGATCTGATCCTCAGAATCAAGGGTTTGTCTTGATTCTGAGTTACTATAAATACTGTATAAACACTTCATAGTAAGTGTGCTTGAGTGTGCTTGAATGTGCTTCTTCTCAGAGTTTTCATCTGTAATCGTTTATTCACTAAGCTTAATACAACAGTGATCTTACTAGTATTCTTTCTGTCTGTTCGATTACATTTGTGTAGTTGTTATTGTTTCCGCCAATATCAACCAGAATAGAATCACCTTGTAATCTCACGATCCTACAAGTGGTATCAGAGCTTTGGCTCAAGATTAAACAATTTAACACTTGTTTAATCACTTTCTGATTCTATTCAAAACTCTATTCTTGATCAAGTCACATCAAAACAAAATGGCACAAAGCAACGGGCTTGAAGACATCCTGAAGCAGCAATACGAAAACTTTGTCTGCAATGAAGGTGAGTCACTAACCAGAGTGTATAACAGGTACATTTACTTGGTAGGAGAGCTGCAGTGCTCTAAGGTGAAACTGGAGAATGAAGACATTCTCAAAAGGTTCATCAGATCTCTTCCTAGTTGCTGGACACTTTACACAGTGTCAATAAGAAGAACTGAGAATCTGAAGACTATGCAGATGACCGAGCTCTTTTGTATGCTAAAAGCCTATGAATTAGAAATAATTCAAGCCAAAGAAAGAAGCTCAAGCCATCAATCAGCCTCTTCCAGCACCTCTCCCGCGCTTCACTCTGACCACTCAGGTCCTAGTTCAAGCGACTACTATCCTACCAGACAAGCACACCAAGCTCAGCCAAGACACCAACAGCAGCAACAAGTGAATCCTCCAGCACAAACTGCAGCCCGTGCAAAAGTTGGAACTACTGACTTTGACTGGAGCTTCCAGCCTGAGGATCTTTCTGCCAACAATCAAGCTCTCATGGCAGACACATTAGAGGTATCCTCTCTAACTTCAGACACATCAGAGGTACCACCAAAGGTATATGAAAATCTATGTACTCAAGAGTGCATTGATAAAGTCCTTGGATATAGGAAACATAACCAGAAGCTCATAGATCAAAATGAAGAATTTCACCAAATGAAATCTGATTTTAAAAAGGTTGAAAATAGTTACAAGGAAAAGAATGATTGTTTAAAGAAAGAAATTTCATCATTAAAACATGAACAAACAAACCTTGAAACTCAAATTGATGATATTCTGGTTAAGTTAAAAGCTGCAAGGGATGAATTGGCAGACCAAAAGGTCCATGTGGAAAAATATGAATTTGCATCCAAAAAGCTGCAAAGACTTTTGGATATTCAAATCCATGAAAATGTAAAAACTGGTTTGGGATATCATGCCAACCAGTATAAAACCGTCGCACCTCCTGCTGATTATGTTGCCATATACGAACCAAGCTTCAATGTTGAACATCTTGACACTGCAAACCAAAATCTTGATCCTTCAACGGATGAACCCTTCGTTGAAGAATGCACTACCTCATCGGAATCTGAGTCAACCTACTTAGACCATGATGAAACCAGTGCATCCTCATCTGAAGCTATTCTGAATAGAGTGGCAGTTCCTGCTGTTCTTCCAGCTGTTCCAGCCCCTGTACCATTCAAACAGATCAAGATCAGCTATCCTCCAGGTGGAAGAAAGCTAAAAAGTGCAAAGGAACAGACATCAGGACCTACAGACCCCAACCCTCAGTCAAAGCCGATCCCAAAAAGGAAGGTATTTGATATACGTCGTAAGCCTGAAGAAAAAGTTCCATATGTTCAAAAGACCCTAGAAGAAGCCACTTTTGAACATAACAAAGCTCATCCATGGAACTTCAAGGATCTGTTCCAAAGAAAGGACTATGTGTACTTTCAAAGGGACAAAACAGCTCTATCTTGCCTTGTTTGTGGCAGATATAATCACACTGCCAGCACTTGCTTTCATTATCTGGAATACCAACGAAACTCAAAGCAACATGCCTTTGAAAAGACCAACAAAAATAAACAGGTGAGAAGCTATGATGCAAAGGCAACAAAGTTCAGGGAGTCTCTATCTTCTCCAAGAGTGAAGGTTCCTAAGCCCAAACAAACCTGTATCATTTGTGGTGAATCAGACCACTTTGCTGCCAAATGCAGGTTTAATCCATTCAACCAGTTTGCAAAGTGCTCATCTAGGTTTACTCCAACAGCAGTGAACAAAACTGCTGCTGATCCTGAAAAGGCTAGAAAATCTAAGGTTAAGCCTTCAGTAGCAAAAATATCCACTGCTGACAAAGGGAAATCAAAGGCAAAGCCTTCAGCAGCCAAAATTCCTGTTGCTGCTCCAGTAAAGCCATCAGCAGCAACAAAATCTGCTGCTGATAAGTCAGAATCTTCAGCAACAAAAACTGCTGCTGATAGAATAACGAAAACTGGAAAACCACCAATAATGCAATGGAAAGCCAAATCATCAGATACAACGTCGGATGCTGAAAAGACCAAGAAAGCTGGAAAACCACCAATTCAACAATGGAAGGTAAAGAATACACTAAGTATTGTCATCAGTTAAGATGGATGCATCTGTCTTCTGTTGTAAATATGTATGTCTATTGTTGTAAATAAAAGTTAGTATCAGCAGCACTTTTTCACTGCTGACAGTTTTACTCTTCAGCAGCAAAGCCTTTGCCACTGATCTCTTTAAGTTATCAGCAGGAACAAGTTTCCTGCGGATAGCTTTAAGGCGGTCAGCAGCAACATCTTTGTTGCGGATGAATACATCCATCAGCAGCTACCAAATCTGCTGCTGAAAGACTTAACTATCCGCAGCAACCAAGTTTGCAGCGGATAGCTCACCATCAGCAGCAACCAAGTTTGCTGCTGATGGGTAAAACAAGTCTACATTAACTTTTACCCACGGTAAAAACTACTCTCAGTCTTTACCATGACTGCTCGAGTGTTTTACAGCTGTAACAGTGAAAAGTAAAAAGGGTTGTACTGTACAAGAAAATTTGCTTTTTCCCTCGTCTGCCGTTATATCAAAATCCCAAACGTCCCCACAACCTCTTCATATTCAATTTCAAACCTAACTTCCATCACTTTCTCTCCCGTCCCCACAGCATTCCAAGCCCTCCATACTTAACCACCATTAAGCACCCTTCCCTCTTCCCTCCAAATCCATAACAATGGCAGGCGCGGACATAAACAACCCCAACGACAAGTTTTCCCCATATCACAACCTAACTGCATACCTAATCAAGGGCAAGAAATCCGAAGGATTCGATGATATGATCGACTTCCTTTGTCGGTCCAAAATCCGCCATGCCCTAACAGTCAACCCAACCATCTACACTTCCCACATGGAAAATTTTTGGAGCTCAGCCGTGTATTCCACTGAACAGGGCACTCCTCAAATCAAAGGCACAGTAGACGGCAAGGAGATAATCATCACTGAAGCCAAGCTCCGCCAACACCTCAAGCTTCAGGATGAAGGGGACGCCATCTCTTACCCAAGAGACGTATACATGAGGACCTTTGTATCCATAGGGTACACTGGAAATCAAACAGAGTATACAATAGAAAAGGCACTCATGGGTCCCAAATGGAAGTATCTCTGCCACACTCTTCTCCAATGCATATCCCAGAAGAGGAGTGGCTGGAACCAACTTAGCTCCGGACTTGCGTCGGCAGTTCACGGTATGATAACAGGGGCAGGTTTCAATTTTTCCCACCTCATTCTTGAAGGTTTGAGATACAACCTTCAAGAAGGGGTGAAAGCACAGTTCTTCATGTACCCAAGATTCTTGCAGGAAGTGTTCAATATTGAGCACCAAGATCTTTCAAAAACTGCAAGAATCTACTCAATACTGGGACATAAGAACAACATTTTTCAGAGCATGAGAACAGTTTCATCAAAGTTCTCAGGGGCCGATGTTCCATTGTTATCTACAATGTTGAACACGCAAAGTGCCCAGGGTGACAGTTCAGCAAACCCAGCTGATACTGATCCCACACCCTCCTCCTCACTGCCACAAATTCAAACTACTGTTTCCCTTGATCGAACCCCTGTGCATTCTACTGAGGATGCACAGGCACATACATCACTCTCCCACAGTTTGATTGCTCAACTGGAACACAGGGCCCCAGTTGCAGCCAAGTATACAAGAAAGAGGGGCAAGAGAACTCCTTCTTCTCTTGCCTCCAAGGCCCAAACCCAAGCCAACATCCCTCACTCAGAATCACAACATTCTAGTGAGAATATCATAAGGGAATGCCACATTGTTAGAGAGACTCCTTCGGAAGTCTCTCTATTAGGATTAGGATCACTTCCCGGATCCATAGATCAGCCCTTTGAGCCATTCCTATCTTCCTTGAACTTAAGTGTTGAGGAACCTGACCAAAGTGATGTACCTTCTCCAACTACCACTATTCAGGAGGTACTGATTGGTCTTGCTTCCAAAACACCCAACCCAAGTTCTTCACCCTTGGAGGTCCACTCTGGGAGTATTGAAAGAGTGGATGTGGACGAGGCTGTCACTACTGCTGGTCCATCAACTGACCAGGAGGACAGTGACAACATCATTAAGACCTCAACCACGGCAACTCATGGTGAGGGTGTTTCCTTGGAAACTCCCTTCACTGAGAGGAATCCCAGGCGCCAAGAAACCATGGGTGATGGGGATGCTGAGGCTAGGCCTACGGCCCCATCTAGGTCCAAGGATTCCACAACTGTGGATGAGGACAGACTGAAACTTCATAACTTGGAATTGACGGCCAGGGTGGCTATGCTAGAGGCTGAAATGTCCAAACTAAGACACCAAGTCGCTATGCATGCAGCCCATAAATGCCCAACTCTAGCCACTCCCTCTCTTGTATCAGTAGGCACCCAAACGGATGCTTACCTGTCTGCTGATGCAACCAAAAAGGGGGAGATGGTTTCTATGGAAGAAGATACAGACAGTCTGGACGACTGGATTCAAGAGCAGTTTGTTCTTCAAAGCTCACAATACAAGCCAGCTTTTGTCCAAGTTCATGACTTGCCAGCCCCAGATAACGAAGACGAAGAGATATCTGAAGACTGGCAGTTGGTCGTCAGGGCTGTCGATGAAATGCTGAATGATGCTGAAGACACAGAACAAACAAATGCATCATTCAGCATCCTTCCACAAGCAGCAGCCATCATAAGTCATACATCTGCCCCCCACTTCCCACTGACATCCACACAGCTAGAGTTTGATATTATACTAGCTTGGGGGTACGATGGGAAAACTGAGAGGTTTTGGATAGGTCGGGAGTTTAGCGGAGTAGAAGAGCTAGACTGGGATTTAATTCATCCATTTGAAATCCTTGACCTATATGATCTCATCTGCATCAACAACTCATCAGACCTCTCAGCAGACCTTTCCATTGACTTGTTCTATGACTTGATGGAGGACAACCTACCCAACTTCATAAGACTAATCAAAGAACTAAAACGGGTAGAGTCTCCTGAGTCATCTCAGGCTGCAGAAAGAAGACTGTCTCCCAACAATCTTCAAATCACAAGGAGCAGTCTTCTCAATGAAGAAGAAGTTCTGAGCCTGAAAAGACTCCTGTACAAGACAATGGTCAAGGACTTAGATGTGGTTGGATGGTCTAGCAATAAGTCCTTTGACCATAATCTTCTTCTAAGCAACAGCACCTCTCTCACCATCAACACCAGGGACATTCTTCAGCTACCCTCAGACTTTCTACTAAAGATCTACCAACTAAGATTCAACATCTGCAACATCAATTCATCAGAGAGTCAGGGAATGATGCAAACTGTCAGAGCCCATCTTGTAAATGAAGGTTGGATTGAGGGGTATGAGTCTGTGTCAAACTCTGACACTGACTCCAACTCATCTTCTCCCAGAGTTGACATTAATTCTGCAGCCTATGGGTTAAGATCATCAATTAAGGATCAACTAAGAGAGATAACAGATCATGAGTCCCAAACCAACCAACCAAATGTGCTTTCCTTGTCAATCTCCGAAGATGCCGATGAAGCCGAGGCTGAGATTCCAACAGTTCCACAATCAACTGTTGCTGTGATCAGTGAAGCCAGAGCAGAGGCACCCAATTTTGATAAAGGAAAGGGCACTATGACTAAAGAGGATGAAGAGAGATTGCTAAAAGAAAAGAAGGAGAAAGAAGAAAGGAGAAGAAAGAGAGAAGAAGAAGAGATGGCTGAAGAGATGGCTTATCAAACGAAGCATCAAGAAAGAAAGACAGCCTTACTCCTAAGACAACAAACAATCCAGCTGTATGCCAAACAGCTGGATGAGATGAAAGTTAAAATCCATACAGGGTCTCAAGTTGAGGAAGATGAAAAACTTGCCAGACAGCTGCAGGAAAAGTTTGCCAAGGAAGAAGAAGAAGAGAATGAAAAGAAGAAGAAGGAAGATGCTAAGTTTAGAATCACTGATTCTAAATTAGCAAAAGAATTAAGAGAAGAGTGGACTGAAGCTCTAATCTCTCAAGGTGAGGATGCAGACTACCTTGAGAAACTTTCAAACAAAGAGATTTACAGAGCCTTCATGGGTCAGCAGGGTCAATTGGCTAGCAAGAAAAAGGCTGAAGAAGAAGAAAAAGCCAAGCTACAGTCCAAGAAGACCATTGCACTAAATAAAAGAACCCATGAAGAAAGGAAGGTCATGATTGACTTCCTTAAGGCTAGAGGAGACAGTGGAAGGAGGCTAGGTCCAATGAATTTCATGAACCTGCAAGCCCTCTACTTCAAGGTTAAAAAGGATGAGGAAGAAAGACTAGGGAAGAAAGGCTCCAAGAAAAGGGTACTTATCAAAGAAGAAGAAAAACCAAAGACAAAGAAACCCAAGCCTTCTCCCTCACCTACCTCTTCCTCAGTCCATCATCCTTCCACTCTCCTCCCCAAACCTTCCACTCCTCCACCCAACAAGTCCAAATCATCCCACCCAGCTCCCACTCATCAACAGCCTCCCTTGAAGAAATCAAAATCCTCATCTAAACCTGAAGACTCAAGAGACATTGTTGAATGGGTCTACAATCCACAGGGTCAAAGGTTTGAGATCTTCAGGGGGAGAACTGAAAGAAGAAGATCTACATACAGGTCTGTTGATGAGGTTCTGCAACTACCAGATTCAGACCTAAGAAGAATTTTGGAGCTGGGTGAAGCTCATGAGCCTGCAAATGAGAGAGGGAAACATCTTATGCTAGCAATCAGACATTACTTCAACCCTAGCAAAGATGTGGTCATGGATATCAAACCACTCAAGTCCCACTCTCCATTTGTATCTTGGTCCTACAATGCTGACTTGGATGAGTTCACACTAACTGATGCCAAGAAGCAGCAGATGAGATGTTCAAGCAAAGCAATCTTCAAAATGCAACCCAAAGACATCAAGACTCTGTCTGAACTTCCACTGAACAATCCCAGCAAGGATCCAAGAGGATATGAGGTTGAAAGGATAGTCAGACACATGCAAAAGCTTCAGCAGCAAAGTGATTAGAAGAATTTTGGTTGCATCAGTCTAGGGGGAGTTTGTAGAACCAAAGACTGATTGCTACCAAATTTTTCTAAGTACAATTGCTGCTGATAGGCTTATCAGCAGCAGTCAACACTTGTTGCTGCTGATAGGCTTATCAGCAGCATTCAACACTTGTTGCTGCTGATAGGCTTATCAGCAGCACTCAACACTTGTTGCTGCTGATAGGCTTATCAGCAGCCTTCAACACAAGTTGCTGCTGATGGGCTTATCAGCAGCAGTATTCTCAACTTTGCTGCTGATAGCTTTATTCACTGAAGACCAAACGTTGCAGCTGACTATCCATGCCAAGAGTCTCTGACAACTTTCTGCAAAAGCAACTGCCACACTCCAAGCAGAAGGAACCTCAGTGGTGCAACCAATAAAGGACCTTGTTGCGCGTCTCCAAGCATGCAAACAATGATGCCTAAGAAGACGCTTCAATAAAGTTATCTAGATTAGCCTTTGCGTATAATTTAGATTAATAAACAAGATCAACGGTCTGTGTTCGATCTGATCCTCAGAATCAAGGGTTTGTCTTGATTCTGAGTTACTATAAATACTGTATAAACACTTCATAGTAAGTGTGCTTGAGTGTGCTTGAATGTGCTTCTTCTCAGAGTTTTCATCTGTAATCGTTTATTCACTAAGCTTAATACAACAGTGATCTTACTAGTATTCTTTCTGTCTGTTCGATTACATTTGTGTAGTTGTTATTGTTTCCGCCAATATCAACCAGAATAGAATCACCTTGTAATCTCACGATCCTACAGAAAGCATTTCATATAAATCCCAATCAACAGAGGGATCCGTATGCTTTCCTGGGAATTCCCGGGATGAGTGTTTACCTATAGGCTAAAGCACGTCTCCTTGAAAATTATATGAGTCTAATTAACCTTAATATGTCATTGTGTTCAAGTAGAAATGTGATTACTTGAAAACAATCTGAACTATGAAATAAATATGTTATTTTTCCTCCTATCCTAAATTTCAACGGATTTTTATAAATTCTCACAACATTTTTGTATCATTCTCTTTTTATAGAATGCCTCCTCGTCGTAACATCAACCGCAACAACACCGACAACGCCAACAATAGCACCAACACCAATACCAGCAATGCCAACAACAATAATACCGACCTTGCTGCTCTCCTCACTCAGCTAGTAACTCAATTAACTCAAGCCAATAACAACAACAATGGAAACGCCAGTGGTAGTGCTAATACTGGTAGTGGCGGTGGTGCCAACCCGCCACAATGTACCTTCAAGCATTTCAACTCTTGCAATCCCCTGAAATTTTATGGTACCGAAGGAGCCACGGGACTCCTTCAATGGTTCGAAAATATTGAGGGCACCTTCCTCAATAGTGACTGTCCGGACAATCTGCGTGTTCGCCATGCCACTAGTGTCTTCCAAAAACGGGCACTAACCTGGTGGAATGGGGAGAAGAGAACAAGGGGAGTAGAAGTAGCAATGGCTCTGCCATGGGATGAGCTGAAAAGGATCATGACTGAGGAATTCTGTCCTCGAAACGAGATGAAGAAACTGGAAGCGGAATTTTGGGATCTTACCCAAGATAGCGGTGAAAGCTTGGCGTACACCAACCGTTTTCACGAACTGAGCATGCTGGTATCTCACATGGTTACACCTTTGTCTAGGTGTATTGAAAAATATATCGGTGGCCTACCGAGACAAATCCAGGACACTGTTCTGGGAAGAAATCCTGCAAACCTAGAAGATGTTATTCGTCTAGCTGCCACACTGACCGATAATCACGTTAAAGCAGGTACTCTTACCAAAAAGGGGGCCAAGAAAGTTTCTGACACCACAAATCCTCCTACTCATGTCAAAGAAGTTCAAAACAAACAGTATCGAAACACCAGGAAGAGAAAGGCGAAAAATTTTGCAGTAGTCACTCCGGCCGCCCCAATTAATCAAGTTGCACCCTTGGCTCAAAATCCAGCCAAGAAAGCTTATGGAGGTACCTACCCACTCTGCAACAACTGCAACTATCATCACCCATAAACTATCCCATGTCGCATTTGCAATCATTGTGGGAAACTTGGCCATACGACCAATATCTGCCGACAAAAGGCACTTACTACTCAAGCCAACCCGGTTAATCAACCTGGAGCTAATCAAGTGGTTCCAATCAATGCAAATGGACGGGCTTGCTTTGAATGTGGCAACCCGAACCACTTCCGAAACCAATGTCCAAAACTTGTGAACAATAATCAGGGCGGAGCTCGTGGACGTGCTTTCAACATCAAGGCTAATGAAGCTCAAGCCAACGATCATGTGGTCAACGGTACCTTTCTTGTAAATAAACAATTTGCATCTATACTATTTGATACCGGGGCCGATAAGAGTTTTGTGTCACTTAACTTTGAACCTTTACTTGCAAAAACACGATCCAAACTCGAGAAAACCTTCACCGTTGAAGTAGCGGATGGAAACTCCATCACTATTGACTCCATCATTCATGACTGCTCACTAGAACTCAATGGTCACACGTTTCCAGTCAACCTTATACCAATGTCGTTGGGAAGCTTTGACGTCATCATCGGCATGGATTGGTTATCTAAAAACCATGCCGAGGTCATGTGCTTTGAAAAGTACATCCGAGTACCTCTTCCACCGGGAGACATATTGAAAGTCTTTGGCGAGAAACCTTGCAAAGGACTCAAACTGATGTCATGCATAACTGCCCAGAAATACATTCGAAAGAAGTGCATGGTTTTCCTAGCTCATGTGATTCAAAAAGAAGACAAGGAGAGAAGAATAGAAGATATTCCCGTCATTCGGGAGTTTCCCGAAGTCTTTCCCGACGACTTACCCGGTCTTCCACCTGTTCGGGAAGTAAAGTTTCGAATCGATCTTATACCCGGAGCAAACCCTGTGGCTAAAGCTCCATACCGGCTTGCACCTTCCGAATTGCAAGAACTTGCAAGTCAACTTCAAGAACTCGCTGACAAAGGTTTCATACGGCCAAGTCATTCACCGTGGGGTGCACCGGTCTTGTTTGTTAAAAAGAAGGATGGTTCATTCCGCATGTGTATTGACTATCGAGAGCTCAACAAGCTTACAATCAAAAACCGCTACCCGTTACCTAGGATTGACGACCTCTTCGATCAACTCCAAGGTTCTACTTGTTTCTCGAAGATTGATCTTCGATCTGGTTATCACCAACTGCGTGTCCGAGAAGAAGATATTCCAAAGACCGCCTTCCGAACAAGATATGGTCATTACGAGTTCACGGTTATGCCTTTTGGGTTGACCAATGCACCTGCTGTCTTTATGGATCTCATGAACCGCATGTGCAAACCATACCTTGACAAATTCGTGATTGTTTTCATCGATGACATCTTGATCTATTCCAAGACTGAGGAAGAACATACACAGCACCTTAGACTGATTTTGGATCTCCTGAGAACCGAACAATTATACGCCAAGTTATCCAAATGTGAATTCTGGCTAAAGGAGGTTCAATTTTTAGGTCATGTTGTCAATAAAAAGGGAATACATGTCGACCCTGCCAAGATCGAAGCTGTCAAGAATTGGAGTGCTCCTCAAACCCTTACCGAGGTTCGTTCGTTCCTTGGTTTAGCGGGTTATTACCGAAGATTCATTTCCAATTTCTCCAAGATTGTTGTTCCCCTCACCGCCTTGACTCATAAAGGTAAACCTTATGAATGGGGGCCGAAACAAGAAGAAGCTTTCCAAACTCTTATAACAGAAGTTATGTGATGCTCCAATTCTGACTCTTCCCGAAGGAAACGATGATCTAGTCGTCTACTGTGATGCCTCTAACCTAGGCCTTGGTTGTGTTCTCATGCAACGAGGCAAGGTAATCGCTTATGCATCGAGGCAACTCAAGATCCATGAAAAGAACTATACGACGCACGATCTGGAGCTAGGTGCAGTCATATTTGCCTTGAAGATTTGGAAACATTATCTATATGGCACGAAATGTGTGGTATTTACCGACCACAAAAGCCTCCAACACATCTTCAATCAAAAAGAACTCAACATGAGGCAACGACGTTGGGTTGAACTCCTCAATGATTACGATTGCGAGATTCGTTATCATCCCGGCAAGGCTAATGTTGTAGCCGATGCGCTGAGCCGTAAAGAACGCGTCATGCTCCAAAGTGTCAAGATTCATTCCGACATTCAAACCCGTATTCTAGAAGCTCAACACGTCTCGATTACCGAGGGCAATATGTATGAGGAAATGTCGTGCGGTGCTGAATTCCAACTAGAGACTAAAAACAATGGTTTGCTTTATTTCTTGGATCGTATTTGGATTCCCAATCGCAATGATCTCCGGGAATTCCTCATGACTGAAGCACACAAGTCTCGGTATTCTATTCATCCCGGTGCGGATAAAATGTATCACAATCTTCGACCACAATATTGGTGGCCTGGTATGAAGAAAGACATTGCACTCTATGTTGCTAAATGTCTAACCTGCTCTAAAGTTAAAGCCGAGCATCAACGTCCTTCCAGTTTACTTGAACAACCGAAAATCCCCGTGTGGAAATGGGAAAATCTAGCCATGGACTTCATTACTAAACTCCCCCGTACTTCAAACGGCTATGATAGCATTTGGGTAATCATTGACCGTCTCACAAAGTCCGCACACTTCCTGCCCATCCGTGAAGACTATCGGGTTGAGAAATTGGCCCGAATCTATATTAACGAAATTGTGAGTCGACACGGTATACCTTTGAACATAATCTCCGACAGAGATGCTCGTTTCACTTCCAGATTTTGGCAATCTCTGCAAAAGGCACTTGGCACACGATTGGATTTAAGCACAGCCTACCATCCCCAAACTGATGGTCAGACAGAGCGAACAATCCAAACCCTCAAAGACATGCTGAGAGCCTGTGTCATAGACTTTGGTGGCAATTGGGATTCACACTTATCACTTATTGAATTCTCCTACAATAACAGCTACCACACCAGCATCAACATGGCTCCATTCGAAGCTCTTTATGGTCGCAAATGCCGTTCTCCCATCTGTTGGAACGAGATTGGTGAAGCACAAATCACCGGTCCCGAGTTAATTCAGGAAACATCCGACAAAATCCTTCAAATCCGTGACAACATCCGAGTAGCGAGAAGTCGACAAAAGAGCTATGCCGACAAGCGACGAAAACCCTTGGAATTCCAAGTGGGTGACCTTGTGCTTCTCAAAGTATCCCCTTGGAAGGGTGTGATCCGCTTTGGAAAGAAAGGCAAGCTAGCACCTCGTTACGTAGGCCCGTTCAAGATCCTTGAAAGAATCGGGAAAGTGGCTTACAAACTTGAGCTACCTCCAGCACTCAATAATGTTCATCCAACCTTCCACGTGTCCAACCTGAAGAAATGTCTTGCTGATGAGAACCTCCACATACCTCTTGACGACGTGCGCATTGATGAAACGATGCATTTCGTCGAGAAACCAGTGGAAATCATGGATCGTGAAATCAAGCAACTCAAGCGCAGCCGCATCCCTATAGTCAAAGTCCGTTGGGATTCAAAACGCGGTCCTGAGTTTACTTGGGAACGTGAAGACCAAATGAAACTCAAGTATCCTCACCTATTCACCAATTCTGCAACCTCAACTAGTTGAATTTCGGGACGAAATCCCCTCAACAAGGGGAGACTGTAACATTTCTGATTTTCATCATGTAATCGTTTGATTTCAATAAACAAACACATTTCAGTTTCGATTCATGTACAAACAAACTACGATGCAGTTACATATACAAACTATTCTATTACAATAACAAATTAAACAAAAACACCATTATCTCACAAGCCCCGACGACCAAATCTGACAAAACTCAAAAACTACAAAACTAGGCAAGCACGGTCGCGCCTAGGACTAGGCACGGTCGCGCCTGCAGACCTAAGCACGGTCGCGCCTAAAGTAGACACGGTCGCGCTGATGAACCCACTTGACTCTGCAGAAGTCAAACCATACCATACCCTCTGAATTCGCGAAATTTAAAATAGAGAAAAGCCGGTTTTCACGCGTCAGACCTTACTCGACTGAATTCAACCTGCAACACGCCTAAATTGTCCTCCAATTTGCACATTTGTTTAATCCCATACCCACCACAACCAAGTCTCGCGAATTAAACAATTGAGAGCAAGTTGCAGGCTTCCTACACCCTCATATACACCCACTCAATCTCTCAGAACTCTCACTCGACGCTCACAACACCTCTGTCGTCCGATTGATCGCCAAGAAACGAAGCCGCTCGACCCGTAGCCGACCGCATTCGATTGCCCACTTTCAGCAAGTAAGTAACACGTCTTCAGCTTTGTATCTACCTCTACTACGAAAGCCCTATATCAATTCGTAGTAGAAACACTCAAATCGATCCGATTTTGAACCAAAAAGCTGAAACATAAATTTTACTCGAACTACACTCTAGACAAGATATAAATACAATTAAACTATGTAGAAACATTCGTAATCATCCACTAAGTGAAAGCCCTAAGAATCCAGAAGCTATTAATATAAGAATCGATCGAATTGTGTCTGAAAAAGGCCCGACACGGTCGCGCTCATCCCTGAGCGCGGTCGTGCCTGACCAAGCACAATCGTGCCCCAGGTGTGGCCCGGTCGTGCTTACCGAGCAAACAAGTCTTGACCAAAAACAAACACTAGACGCGGTCATGTAAGATACGAGCACGGTCGTGCTCCATGTCCAGAACCTCTGTAGTGCCTTCTGACTCGACCACGGGCGCGCTCTGACCACCACGGTCACGCCCGGCAACGAGCGCGGTCGTGCCCTACTTGAGCACGGTCGTGCTCCTTGACCAGAATCAATTATTTTTCTGTTTTAAAGTCTATTTAACATATTTTAGCTAAAAAATTTCAAAATGTGATTATAAAAATTATTTTATAAAATCCCAAGACTCGGGAATCATTTATAAACCAAATCCTTGATTTAGAGATTTAAAACGATTAATTCCCGATAGTTCGAAACCGATGAAATCGTGAGTTTATAAAACCATTTATACAAATATGTATTTTGACTTAAACAAATATTATTTATTTAAATTTATATTTAAATAAATATAAATATATATCAGTTATTTAAATTTACATTTTAAAGAATATATATATCACTACTATTTAAAATGTACTAAATAGATAAATAAAATTATTTATTTATTTATTTCAAACAAACCCTAAACTTACAAATCCATTTTTCGACATAAAAATAACACAAACAATGACACGCGTTATACATTTATCCAATAGGTCAAACGTAGCGACCTACAACACGCTTGGTATTTTTGTTGATCTGTGCAAACTACACGCTCCAACACAAGTGAGTTACATAGCCCCTCTTTTACTCTATTTACAAACTTTTGGGGTGGAACATGCGTTCTATTTACTATGTTTACAAACTACACAATATACAATTCCACCCTACAATCATGTGTTACAATTTTGAGCTTTGTGCTTGAGTACTAGGTGTGTAGACCAACACGCAGTTTGCTATTCACGTGCAATCATTAACTATTTTATAGCCTACAGTAAACAGTGATAGATCTATTGAGTCTGACAAACCCACCCAGGTAGGGTGACTGTTACTGCCAAAACGCGTTTGTTTTGCATGCTAGTTACAAAGGTTTGATTGTACAACCAGGTCACACGATGGTATCTCTCCATAAATGCCTTAATTGCCATGTTTGTATGAATTGTATGCACACGACACTATATTCTATTACATGACACAAAAACCTATGTATTCTCACCAACTTTTTAGTTGACTTTGTTTTTAACCATGTTTCAGGTGACAATGTTTGAAGTGTTACAAGCTGCTACATATAGGATTTGGACCTAGCAATTAATCTAAACTATTTATATTTTGTAATCGCTACATTTGGTTCTTGTATGTTATGAACTTGCTACGTGTAATGAAAATGAATGTTTAAATTATTCAAACTTTAGCAACCATGAGCTATGAACAGTCTGCACAGCTTCACGCCCCGACGTTTTCCGCCGTCGGTTGGGGTGTGACATCTTCTTTATGCATTATTGCTTGCATGTCTGGAGAAGAGCATTGTCATCTGTCATTGGTTGCACCATTGAGGTTCCTTCTGTTTTGAGTGTGTCAGTCGCTTTTGCAGAAAGTTGTCAGTGACGCTTGGCATCGATAGTCAGCTGCAACGATTTGTCTTCAAGGAACAGCTATCAGCAGCAAGAATGAGAAACAAGTGTTGAATGCTGCTGATAAGCCTATTAGCAGCAACATGTGTTGAATGCTGCTGATAAGCCTATCAGCAACATTTGTACTTAGAATAATTTAGAAGCAATCAGTCTTTGGTTCTACAACTTCGTGGATTTTATCATTGAAATGATCCTAATGGTTGATCTTATCTTATCACCATGATATGTAATCCAATTGCTGTCCGGAGTCTGTATCTGGACGGCTTTCTTGTTGCGAATGATTTGGGCATCATTTGCTGCCAACCAGTCCATTCCCAAGACTACATTAAATACCTCGATGATCATTGGATATAGTCTAACGGGAAATATGTGCCCTTCAAGATCGATGAAGCAATCGTGAATGACTTCTGCCACCTTCATCATCTTTCCGATAGTTGTTTAAACTTCAAAGGTCTCATCTATTCTTATCGTAGGTCTAGCTAAGGAAGGATAGAAATCTAAGGATACGAAACTTTTTCTAGCACCGGAATCAAATAATACAGTAGCATGTATGTGGTTAATGAGAAACGTACCGGATACTACGTCTGGCAACGCCTTAGCCTCTTCGGTTGTTGGGGTATAAGCCCTACTCCTAGATTTGGAGGCTTCTCCTACCTTCACATTCAAAAGTTTGGGATTGTTGATCTTAAGTGTTGGGCATTCCAATATTCTATTCCCAATCTCTCCACACTTAAAGCATTTAGGCTTGATAGGAAAGTTGTACGCCAAATGCCTAGCCTTGCCACTTGATGTTGCCCAGACAATCTATATAAATATTAACAAAACCTAACCTAGACTCCTAAGTAATAAGATGGAGTACCTATGAACTAAACCGCACTGACAGGAAAGTGTACCTATCGAGTGTATCACAGCATAATGGTAAACCGGAATATCTAACGCTAGAGACACTACTATAGCTACTACTAGCTCTGACTCAGACTAAAGATGATTTATGGGGGTTTTCTACACTGCTGATTATACTAGCAAATGCGTAACTAACGATCGACTCAACTATCAAGACAAGGACTAAGGAAAAAATCGGAGATGGAAGAATACCACCTAGGTCGGAATCCTACTTGCAAAGCTCAACTTCTATCGGTTCTGGAAACTATGATGGATCTGGGTTTCTAAGGATAACAGCTCTAGACTACCTAGTAGATCCCTAATCACTCTCAGGGTGTCACCAACTAAGGAACCTAAAGGTGTAATAACTCACCAGATAGTGGATTACCTTTCGGTCTCTCCAACAATGACAATGTACGCAAAAGACAGATCACCTTTCAGTCTTAGTGTCCACAATACTTTCGAAGAATGCATGGGGTAATCTCAAGATAACAACTATGTTTTAGAATAGCAATAATCACTAGACACCAAAACCAACTTCCTCTCAAACAGTTGACATTCGGATTCCTAACGACGAATACTAAACGACTATCTCTCACTTCTCGGGTATTGAGACAGGGTACACACTAAATTTAATCTATACTCAATCACAATTGCTATGTCTACTATGTCTAGCAGACTATACAAACAACCACAAACCTAAGTCTATGATCTAGATATGCTAATCAAACTGGAAGACATCCACAATCAACATACGAAATTTAAATCAAACACAAATCAAATCTAAGCATGCAATATTCATCATAATAATTATACTAAGATTTTCTAAAAAATAATTAATCCTTTCAAACAATTCCAAAACCAATAAAAATCAAGACTTTACACAGTATTCATCTAATGACCCAGGCAGTATTAGAGTTTTACCCAAGAATCATGGTTTCAAACAAGACTTAACAAACCCGGGTTCAAAGGCCTCGAACTTTGACTCCAATTCCTTCTCTAGCCCTAGAAATCGCCCCAAGAACCCCCTCTGACGGCTGAATTGTGAATTCTCCAAAGAATGGTCGTTCAAAACATTAAATATTGAAATTAGGGCTTTTTGCGAAATTATAAGCTGCTTGCGTACTGCGAGAGATTTGCTTGGGTTCCTCGCGTACCGCGAGGAACAAATTAGTTGGCGCCCATTCTGGCTTCCCTCGCATACCGCGAGGCTTTCCTTCTTCCTCCTCGCGTACCGTGAGGACTTGAATTTCCCACTTTTTGACTTTTGTTTCTCGGGCTTTCTTCTCTTGCTCGGTTTCTTCGGATATTCACTTGTATTTCACACGAGGACCTGTAAACACATCAGCGACTCAATAGTATACAAAAACAACTCAAAACGAACATAAAACTAATTAAAACTAACTAAAACAATATGAATAAATATGTGTGCTTTGCACTACATCAAACATTCCCACACTTAACCTTTTTTCGTCCCCGAAAAAGCTGCAATGGAATCATAACTAGACATACTTAACAATCTCAATTATTCAATAAGCACAACATACTCACGCGTTAAAAAGTAATAATTAGTATTTATATCCGATTAAACCCAACCACCAACTTTCAGGCCCCCGTTATGTGTTCTTATTCATATTACCAAGCTTTTCAATACATCTATGTAACTCACACTTTGTTGAAGCACGTTTGTGTGACAGACACTCTGGAGGTTGTCTATGCTTTTGTATCTTTACTTCTTGTACTTGTATTTTAGTATCTGTATGTATTGGTTTATCGAGATGTAAACACGTATGTAGGTACTTGTACTTGGTTGTTGTGTTGTAAAGTGTTTTACGCATTTAACAAGTGCACATGTTTTATAACCTGCGTACTTAGCAAGTACGCAAGAACATTGCCTGCGTACTTGCTAAGTACGCAGCAACAAAGCCCTACGCACTTGATAAGTACGCAGACATCAGGTCTATGAGTATAAATAGCTGGTTAGAGAAGTTATTATGTACGCACTCATTTTGCACACTGTAACCGGCTGTGATTAGCAATAGACGAAGTTTGAAGTATCTTGTGTTTGCTGTCGGTTTACTTTGTTGTTGTCGATACTCCATTTAGTCACGGGCATTCCGCACCCGGTTCGACTAGCCAACGCACTTGCATGTGACGATCTGAGACACCCGGGGACCTACAAGTGGTATCAGAGCCTCCGCTCTTGATTTCGAGTGTTGTGAGTGTGTTAGGAGCATTTTCGACCCAATATATAGCCTTTTTACGAGGAAAAGTGACCGATTTTGGTGATTTTTGTGATAAAATAGAGGTAGCTCTTGAGCGCTATTTTAAAAGAAAAAATCCTTCAAAATCTGACCTTTTTGTTGTTTGTTTGAGTGTTTTGATCATCAAGGGTTTGTTAGAAACAAGTTTCTATCCTTTTTGCTTGATCAATTCATTCAAAACTTTAAGATTTGAAGATTTGAGCATTTTCCGGTGATCGGAAAAAGTTGGTGGAGCAGGTAGAAAACGTAACCTGCGTACTTACCTTTTTTGGTAAAAAGTAATATGTTCCTGCGTACTTACTAAGTACGCAAGAACAATTTTCTTTGTACTTAACAATTTCTCCTGCGTACTTAACCTATATTCCTGCGTAATTACTAAGTACGCAAGAGCATTTCACAAGTATGCAAGACTAGATTTTTAAGTGCGCAAGGCCAGTATTAAGTGCGCAAGTTGTGCTAATTTTCTGATTTTTGACTAAGTGTTACACCATGGCAAACCTTCAGAACCTCGGTAATCTGCTCAATTATGACAATGAGATTGGGACTCCACAGAAACCACCAAAGCTGCTTAATATTAATGATTATTCGACTTGGAAAGCACGCTTTGAGGAGTACATCTCATACACTGACTCCACCTTGTGGATACCTATCCTTGAGGGATATAAGCATCCAACTTATCTGTTTCTTGAAGAAACTGTTCCCAAGCCTATCTCTAAGCTGGATGAAGAAGAAAAGAAGGCTTATGATCGAGAAAAGAAGGCACATGATTCAATAACTATGGCCTTGACTAGAGACTTATTTCACAGCTTCAGAGGGTACGATTCTGCTAAAGATCTTTGGAAGGCGTTGCAAAAAAGGTTCGAGGGAAACAGTGATGTCAAGAAAAGCAAGAGGGAGCTTTTGAGGAAGAAGTATGAGTGCTTCAGGTACTTGGAGAATGAATCTATTGAGGAACTTATCTCAAGATTCTACCACCTTCAGACTGAGTTGAAGTCTTATGAACTCAAGTATCCTGATGATGAGTTGGTTTACCACCAAAGTTTGACATGTATACTACCTTACTGAGGGAAAACCCTAAATTCTATGAGATAACTGTTGAGGAAGCAATAGGTAAGGTTCAGGCACACGATATGAACCTAAGGAAGAAAGAAAGATCTGGAAGACCTCGGATTCAATATCCTTCTATGTATTATGGAGTGTCTTCCGCAGAAAAGTCATCGGGTTCTGGAATTGGCTTGTTCTCTGGGACTCCTCAGGAAGAAGATAACTCTACTGGTTGTGGTGGTCATACTTGTTTTACTACATCAGGATCTTATTCATACCACCAACCATCCTCAAGAAACATTACTACCATTTCAGCTAACCAGACTGCCATAGCCAATATTGCTGAAGATCATGTAGCATTGTTCTCTTCATGTATGCTTGCCTACAAGAATTTCATTGGTGGGAAGCTGATGGATCCTGAGACCATAGAGGAAGACTTCAATCAGATGTATCCAGACGACATGGAAGACATGGATATTCGGTGGAATATTGCCATGATATTGAGAAGAGCTAAGCGTTTCTTGAATAGAACTGGTAGGAAGTTCACTGGTGGGCATTCAAATTCCAAGGTGGGATTTGATAAATCAAAGGCTAAGTGCTACAGATGTAATAACTTTGGACATTTCGCAAGGGAATGTCAAAAGGATAAAGCACCAGCTTCTAGTTTCACAAGACCAAGCCAGGGAAGCAACCAAGGAAACAACCAAGGGTTAAATAATCAGAACAACCGAAATCAGAGTCAAGGTGGAACGTTCAGTGCGTTAGTAGTTCAACATGACGATAGCTTTGATTGGGGTGTTCACTTAGAAGATGCCATTCTTGCTCAAAATCAAATTGGTCTTATGGCTGAGATTTTTGAGATGATGGAAGCAGAAGAAAGGGAAACTTCTATAGCTGACCAACAAGAATCTACATCTGCACTTGCTCTCATGGCAATTGGAGATACATCCAGTTCGTCAACTGAGGTAGATTCTAATTCTTTTGTTGTTATATCATGCTTTAAATGTTAAAGTTTGAAAGAAGATAATGCTCTAATTCATGATCAACTCAAACCCCTACGTAGTGCCGCTCTAAACTAAAAACAAATGAAAAATGTTTTAAAGATTCAATTGAAACTCTTTAGAAAGAACAACATGACTTTTTAGTTAAAATCAGTGAACAACAGTTTCATTTGGACGTTGCCTATAAGGGGTTAGAGAAACGAAATGTTGAGATTGCTAGACTGCAGAATGAGGTCCTGCAGATGAGTTGCAAACTTGAGAAGTTGAAAAACTCTCGCTTTGCGGTGGAACACTACGAGTATGTAGTGAGGAAAGTGAGTGGCAAAGTTTTAGGTACTAATGCCATTCCTCCACCAGTCAGCGGCAAATTTGTTAACGGGCCAGTTGACATTGATTTGTCATTTCTTGATGAGTCTTCAAGCCAATATGATTCCTCTAACAAGGATGATTCTTCAAATAAGGATGATGCAACTTCTGATGAGATGTTCTTTTCTAATGAAGCCTTTGAGAACACCAAATCTGAGGGTGTTGTCTCAGATGAGTTGTTGAGTGAACATAAAATTGAGAAAAACATTGTCACTGATCGTGATAGATGCATTTTAACTGAACCTGATCTGATTGATTCAAATGATAAACTGAAAATGATGCTGTATGGAGGTTTCAAATCCATTAAGCAAGTTAAGAAAGAAGCTTTTGCTAATAATTTGGGGAAGAATTTCCAAGAAAACATGGATAAACACTACATCCCAAAGAATCAATTAAAATCAGGTAAAGCACAAGATGCTTTTAATGCTCACCAAACAACTCCTGCTACTCATCAAGCTAAGTCATCTGCGTCCAAAAGCAAAGAGCCTTACAGGAGAGTTTACAAGGAAAGAAAGACTTGCTTTCAATGTAATGAGGTGGGTCACATTCTGGTGAACTGTCCTGAAAAGAATCAAGGGAAACGGCCAGTTGTCCCACAACATGCTGCTTTCCCTAAAACACCTTCAGTGAAGCAACCCAAAAGTCCAAAATCTAATGCTGTGAAACCACCAGTGAAACCAATGGTTAAGCCACCAACAAAACATGTGGCTGAACCATCTGTTTCAAAACGATAAAAGCAATCTGCTAAACCCAGTGTATCTACCTCTGGTAGTACACAAATTGGTGAGAAGGCTGTGGTGAAACTTTCTAAGCCACAGAGGACAAGAAGGAACAAAAGATTGAGAAAGCTTGACCAACGGCTAGCTGGTTGCCAACCGGGTGATACTTCTACTAGTTCACATGCAGTTAAAGAGAGGAGGCCTTTCATTCAAAAGATTAAAAAGAAAATTTTATGGAGAGAGAAAACCAAAAGCTCTCAATCTTCTAATCCCAAATCTCCAAAGGATTCACCCATTTTTGATAGTCATGATTGTGAATTAATTGAGATTGTATATTTTGAGAAGAATGGTCGACCCAAGACCACAATGGCTTGGGTATCCAAATCTAATTAATTTCTTTTAACTCGTCCAGGGACATCTGAAGGGAACTACTGCTAACCGTTGGTATGTGGATAGTGGATGCTCCCGGCACATGACGGGAACATGGCTTTGCTTCAAGATGTTAAACATTTCAGAGGCGGCTATGTGGCCTTTGCAGGAGAGAAAGGCGGAAGTATCACTTGTCAAGGCGTGGTTATAAATGGATGTATTAGCTTCGACAACGTCAACTACTGCGAGCAGCTGAAGCATAACCTGTTGAGTGTGTCTCAAGTGTGCGACAAGGAGTATTTGGTTATGTTTGACAAGTCTAAATGCTTGATTCTCAAGCCTGGTTTTGAGGTTCCAGCTGAATGGATTCTAATGCGAGCGCCAAGAACAAACGACACCTATCAGATTGATATGAGTGTGGCTACAACCACCTCATCAGTTGCTACCTGTTTACTTTCCAAAGCGACAGAACTTGACTCAATCTTGTGGCATAGGAAAATCGGACACATTTCTTATCGTAAAATGAATCATCTTCTCCGAAACGGTTTGGTAACCGGGATTCCTAAGCTGAGGTTTGACGTTGGAGATGATTGTATGCCTTGTAAAAAGGGCAAACAACAACGGAAATCTCACAAGCCCAAGACCCAAAACTCCACGATACCCCTTTGGAGCTCCTACATATGGATTTGTTCAGGCCCATAAGTATCAGGAGTATTGGAGGTAAGTCATACTGTCTGGTCGTAACTGGTGATTTCTCACATTTTTCTTGGGTGCATTTCTTAGGTACAAAGGATGAGACTACTGAAATTCTTCAATACCTGATCTTCAGTCTGGAATCTTTATGCAAGCTGAAGGTTAGAAGAATAAAGAGTGACAATGGCACATAGTTCAAGAACAACATGATGGAGCTTTTCTGACTCAAGAAGGGTATTCATCATGAATTTAGTGCACCGTATACACCCCAGCAACATGGAGTAGCAGAATGGAAGAACAGAACCCTAATTGAGACTGCAAGGACAATGTTGTCAGATGCCAAGCTTCCCGTAACGTTCTGGGCGGAAGCAGTCAACACAGCTTGTCACGTCTTAAATAGAGTTTTGGTGGTTAAAAGACACAACAAAACATGTTACGAACTAATCAACAATCGACCTCCCAATCTTGACTACCTAGTCCCATTCGGTAGTCCCTGTTCATTATTGTTACACTACAAGGATCGCAAATCCAATTTTCATGCAAAAGCGGTGGAAGGCATCTTCTTTGGATATGTTGCCAATTCCCCATGCAAAAGGGAGTACAATATTGAAACTCATTCAGTTGAAGAGTGGTTCGAAGTGGATTGCAGTAAACACAGCATTCTACCATAACCAACAGGTCCAGCTTGGGGATTCGATTATGATGCTCTCTTCAAGTCTTTCAACCTTCCTGATCTATCTACTGAAGATGCTGCAAATTTATATCAACACTGTAGCTGGGCGATGACTCCAATTTCTCAACAAGATCTACTATACCTATCCCAACTCCTAATTCCAGTGATGCATCTGCATCTGGAACTCTAGACAGTGACAGTGAAGAGGATATCCATTTTGAGGGAAACGATGCTCAAGCCGATCCTAACAATCGTGTAGGAAATGAAGCTCCAGTTGATCCAATCATTATTGAATCTTCTTCTGGTACACATGATGTGGGGGAGTTGAGCACAAACCTTGAATCAGATATCCATGAACCAATTGCACCAGAGACGAGAGTGCATAAAAATCATCCAATGGACAACATTATTGGTGATCCTAATGCCGGAGTTCTAACTCGTCATAGAACCATTACCAAGAACACCAGTTTGTATGCTGAGATACTTGACACATGTATCATGGAAACATGTTTGCATGCTGCATTCGTATCCCAATTGGAGCCGAAAAATGTGAAAGAGGCCCTCGCTGCTGCTAGATAGAGGCAATGCAAGATGAACTGTCTCAATTCAAAAAGTTGCATGTGTGGGATTTGTTTGACCTTCCGAGAGGTGTACATCCAATTAGAACCAGATGGGTGTTCAAATTCAAAACGGACGATCGACACGTTGTGGTGATAAACAAAGCAAGGTTGGTTGTTCAAGGTTTTTATCAGCAAGGGGGCTTGGATTACACAGAGGTGTATGCCCCTGTTGTTATACTTGAAGCCATTCGACTGTTTCTGGCTTATGCCTCCTTTGTTGGTTTCAAAGTCTATCAACTCGATGTGTGCTTTCCTGTACAGAAAGGTTCATGAAGAGGTCTATGTCACTCAACCACCAGGTTTTGAAGACCCACATAATCTTAATAAGGTGTACAAGTTGGATAAAGCACTTTATGGTCTTCATCAAGCACCAAGGGCATGGTATGAGACTCTTTCAAAGAACTTACTATCCAATGGTTTCGACCGAGGACAAATTGACTCGACTCTCTTCATACGGAAAGCAGGAGGTGATATTATACTTGTGCAAGTGTATGTCGACGACATTATCTTTAGGTCTACAAATGAAGAGATGTGTAGGGAATCCGAGCAGGTGATGAGCAACATGGGTGAATTGTCTTTTTTCCTAGGTCTGCAAGTCAGTCAAAGGGAGGATGACATTTATCTACATCAAACTAAGTAGGTACAAGACATTTTGTCATAATACAAAATGAATGATTGTACTACTTATGGCACATCGATCCCAGTCAATCGTGGTCTGCATCCACACAAAGATGGAAAGGATGTGGATTGCAAATTGTACCGTGGGTTGATCGGATCTCTTATGTATCTCACAGCCTCAATACCTGACATAATGTTCGTTGTCTGCTTGTGCTCGAGGTTTCAGTCACAATCGAAGGAATCGCATCTGATAGCTATAAAAAGAATCTTTAGATACCTAAAAGGGAAACCCCGATTGGGTCTTTGGTACTCCAAGCAGCAGTCATTTAAATTCATAGCATATACCGATTCTAATTATGGCGGTTGTAACCTCGATAGAAAGTCAACTTTAGGTGGATGTCAATTCTTGGGGGACAGGCTGGTCTCCTGGCAGTGTAAGAAGCAGTCAATGGTTTTCTGTCTCAACATGTGAAGCATAATACATTGCTGCCGCGAGCTATTGTTCTCAGATATTGTGGATGCAGCAGCAATTGAGAGATTATGGCTTGAACTACACTGGAACTCCTTTATTCATTGACAATAATTCCACCATGTCCATCACGAACAACCCGGTGAAACATTCCAAAACTAATCATAATTAAATTCGCCACCATTTCATCCGTGACTGTGCTGAAAAGCACTTGATTGAACTTGTAAAGGTTCACACGTATGACTACTTTGCTGACCTATCCACCAAGGTGTTTGATCGTACCCGTTTTAAACATCTGGTCAACTTGATAAGAATGTTCAATCCTGAGTGAAAACTCTTTTTCAAAATCAAATCATTTCAAGGAAGTTAAACTTTATTTCTTTTAAATGTTTTCTATACAGTTCGTTTTCTCTTTATTTAACATCTTTAGAAAATCCAAACAAAATTAGAAAAACATGAAAATTTTCAAAGTCATTTGAAGAAAAGAGGAAATGATAGTACATCAGTAAGTGATCTAAACGTCTTAGACTGCACATATGTGAAATGATTACATCATGATTACATGAGCCTTAAATTTGATTATCTTGATTTAATTTGAATATTTCCAAGTAATTTGAATTGTTAGTAGGCTATAAGCGTTTTTGGATCATAAGTAGTGTGGAAACTAAATCAATCTACTACAACTGTGGTTTGAACCCATGTGTGTGTGTGTGTGTGTAAGAAAATGCAAAAAGATCATTATCAGATAAAGGATGTAAGATTTTGGCAAGTATTTTCTTATGAGACCAGTTTTGGGTTATGTCTTTAGCACAATTTTTCGGTTCTCTTCTCTGCCCATAATCACAAGTATGCAATGAGAAGTTGAATCAAGATATGTCAAGCATATGCTACCCCTTGGATCACATCTATTCCATTGAAGATATCTAGATAACAGTTGGATCCCCTTACCCAAATCCACAGACACCATACTTTTTATCCCGAATCATCATCTGGTATTCACAAGAAGAAAAACCTATCAAACCAAGACAAATGAATCACTCGATTCTGAATCTTATGATTCTCGATAATCCTTATGGATTCTGCTTGATTTTTCTTTGCTAAATGATATAACTTCATTATGGAGATTTGGAAATCCTTGGGAAAATCTTGGATGCCTTGAGATAGTGCAATTTAAATTTCTGTAGCATAACTGTGGGGTACACGTTGTATATCTAAAATTAATAACTTAACACACAAGAACGTGATACAAGATGCTTATGGTTTCAAATCTGATAATATTGCCAACTTGAATTAACTTGCTTGTAATGCATATTACGTATGAATAAGTAGTAATTCATGACATGATCCCATATACTTTGATGTTTATTTTGTATCATTTTTGCTTATAGCCTGATATGATACTCTCCTCATGACTTTGACCAAAAAAAGCTTCTGTGTATATTTCTGTATATCCGTATCTAAATCTTGTGCATATCATCCTTATTCATAAAAGCTCAAAAAGATTTTAAGTTCATGTACAATTCATTCATTATCAAAAAATGCCAAAAAAGATTTAATGTACAGTTTATCTATTGTTAATATAAGTCAAAAATATTTTTGTTTAACTTCCTTGAACTGCTTTTGAATTTTCATAATTGAATGTTCATATCCGGTTCGCTATTTGACTTCACATCTTCATAATTTGAGTTGAAAGTTTGAGTACACAAGGGTCTCTGCATACTTGTTAAGTGTGCAAGAGGTAAACCATGCGTACTTATCAAGTACGCAAGACTTAAGTCATACGTACATAGTAAGTACGCATGAGTTAAGTCTTGCGCACTTGACAAGTATGCACGGCTAGTGACTTTGGGGTATATTTACAGATGTTAGAATTTTTTCTAAGCTTCATCTCATTCAAACGTCTCTACAATGTTGTATACCCACTGCTCAATTTCACTCAAAATGTCCATGTGTTCCTAAATATTTTTTTGTCCTGATCTTAGTTTCATCTTCACCTTACTAACCTTTGGTGAGAATATCAGTCCATTCCATCCATTAAATCACCCGTTATTGATGGATTCTTTGAACTCTCGAACCTAGGGTCTTGATAGTGAAACTTTGACCGATTTTGGAAGTTCTTGATGAAAATTAAGACCTAAAACTTGTTATAAGTCACTAATCGAAGCTTCTTGACACCTAAATTGTCTTTAACAAGGTTTGATTTTGAATTTGACCCCTTGTTTGACCATAGGTTACCGTCGGACCAAGGCTAGGTCAAAATAGACTGGTTTAGAAACTCATTGCTGTTGATAGTGGTTCCGTAGGTCATAATCATGTATTTCGACCTTGTGGTGACCCTAATCCACAGCAATACCTCACATCTATTGAATTTTAGAGTTTGAAATTTGGCTAAGTGCAGGTTCCTACACACTTAACAAGTACGCAAGAAGTAATTCATGCGTACTTGCTAATTACACAAGAACTAACCCCTGTGTACTTGCTAAGTACGCAGGAAGGGCACTTCTGAAAAATTTCTAAGTCTAAAATTCAGGACATTGTGTAATTGCTATAACTAGGCATGTTTGATTTATTCCAATGATTCTATTTGTTCTTATTGTGTTCATTGCATGTTCTTGCAGTGATGGCTCGTGCTTTTACCAGTGAGTTCAATCTGCTAGCTCTCACTCATCCAGAATGGAAGGGTGCTGCACTGTACAGACAGATAGTGGATTTTCTAAACCGTTCCAAGATCAGTTATGCCATCTATGCTGTTCCTATTATCTCAAGACCATATCTAGAGCAGTTCTGGGATACTACTGATTATGACTGCACGGTAACCCCAAATGTCATTAGCGCTACTATGGCAGGTCATGAGATAGCCATTTCGGAAGACACCATCAGACGAGTACTACAGTTTTGGGACTTATCAACTGATCCAATGACTTACCCTAACTACTTCGTTGATGGATGCTAGAGACAAAGGATGGGGTATGTTGGTACCATGGACTATTCCTCGTATAAGAAGATGTGGGTACTTGATCAGTGGCGATACTTCGCGCATGTCATGATCATGTGCCTGTCTGCTAGGAAGGCGGGAAAGGATGCCATGGGGCATGACTTGGCAGCTGCAATGGTTGGCCTCTCTCTGAACAAGGGTTACAACTTTTTAAAGTATATCTACAAGTCTATCACCGATCAGATCAATGCTCCTGAGAGGTTTATATTTCTATTATACCCACGGTTCGTGCAGTTGTTGATTAATGATGATGTACCCAATCTACCTCAGATTGGAGAGATACTACAAGTCAAACGGGTGGACAAGAGAGTGTTTGCACAATTTCTAAAGCCAGGCAATGTAGAACCTACCCCTGAGCACACTCCTCTCTTAGGCAACCAAATTAATGAAACATGTGTGGCCCCTTCTGACTTCAGATGGTATAGTGCTGAGTATGAGCCTGAGATGAGTGAACACTCTGATGAACAAGTAGAGGAGGAAGAGGAAGGATATGAAGGTTCTGAGAATGATGAATCTGGTGATGGCGGTGACGAAGAAGAAGGAGGTGCTGATGCTTAAGAGTCGGATTCTGAGGCAACTGAATATGATTCATCTGATTCTGATGATGTACCAGACCAATCACACCCAATAGAATGATGACGGTTTCCCTTCCCGATTCATCTTCTAAAAGACAATGACAATAGAGTATAGGAAGTGAATATGAACCTGATTTCGATACTGATTCTGAAGTGCAAAGACATAGGAGAGTGAGAAGAGTAAAGCAAAGGGAGGATAGGCCATTTGCTGCTATCCTTAGAGAAGTTGAAGAGCGTACGCAATGACGACCAATCATTGAAGGCCGTGAGCGTACTCAATGGCGACCAATCAGTTGAAGAGTGTACTCAATAGTATCCCTTCTGATCCATCAGGTGTTACTGACGACTCCAATTCAAACGGAATCGGTCACTATCACTCCAGCCACACAACCCACCACAATTTCAACCTCAATCCCAACCACTATCCCCACTACCACCCTTCAACCCATCAGTCAATCCCATGATTATGGTGATTTCACCCATGGATTTGACTTTGATGAGATATTCACTTTTCCCACCCATACAGTCAAAGCCTCTTCTTCCAGGGATCCTGATCCACGTGATACCAGGATTGCTACCCTAGAGACTCAGGTGGCTGGTTTACGTGAAACGGTACGGAAGTCAAGGGAGGAATCTGAAAAGCAACAAGGTCAGATTAACTCATTGGTGGATGAGGTAGACGCTTTAAGGAAACAGAGGACTATTGATGAGATGCAGCAAAAGGAGCATGAAATGATGGTCAAGTTAGTATGTGACTTGACCAAAACGCTTGCTGCTCAGGGGGAGAAGATTAAGAAGTTGTTGAAGGAGAAGCCATCAAAGCCAAGCAGTGATGAGGTTTGTCACCTAGTCAACTTGATTAAGGATGACGACAAAGACAAGGATCCTGAAGCTGGTCCTAGTGGAAGTGAGCAACAAGCGTAGTGATTGTTCCCATTTCTGCTGTGTCTATGGCTGAAGGGGAGTCTGCTCAGCATGAAGGTGAAAGTGATGCTTCTAGTAGTGGAGGTGATAAAGGAAAGTATGTGGTTGATGTGCTATACTACCTATCTGATTAGGTCATTCTAATGATTGAGCCAGACTATTCCAAAGAAGCTCAGATCGATGCTCTTAGTAATCTAGAAGAAGGAGAGATCGAGTCTGATGATGAGTGGGATGCGGAGGATGAGAATGTTGTGGTGGAGTTTCCCAAAGGAGACGGTGAAGGAGTATATGAGCTTGAGGATGGAGAGATTTTTTAGGCTCCAGCCTTTGAAGTTGCTTTAAAAACAGGTTCAGTCGAGCCTGAAATTGTTGCTGAGGCTAGTGGTGCAGCAACCTCGACTGAAGCCTCTCCCACCGATCCCGAACCTGTTGATCCTGAAGCATGGAAGAGTAAATAACCTTGCGGATGGTTTACTAAGTGTCACACCCCAACCGGGCGGCGGAACACGTCGGAGTATGACCCGAATTGTGACCAGATTGCTCGTAGCACTTGGAACTATTAAAATTTCATAATTTTATTCAATAATATTAAAAGTGCCTCAAAGGCTACAAATAGTTCAAATAAACAAGACAAAACATAGTTCCAAACAAGATAAAATCAGATTTCAAATTTCTAAGTCCAAGCCTAAGTGTTGAACATAAATCAAGCGTTGCTTGAACTTGGTGCACCTGAAACATGTTTAAAATAAGAGTTATCAACAAAATGAATTGTTGGTGAGCAATCATGGTAGATATAGATATAGTAGTTTAGATAAAGTACAAATTCCATGCTAAGACAAGTAATACATTATAGTCTTATTGTATATACACACAGTCCAAATTAAACCTTCCTTTTAAGATTTATCCAATTCAGATTGTCCAACATATAGTTAACAGTTTTTCAGTTTCAGAATTCATTACATGCATCCTAGATCAAAGAAATGCATGGGGTAGCTAACCCACATGGTACCACTAATTCCATTCATAGGCTGTCGAAACAGTTAATAATATGAACTAGTGTAATCAACAAATAAGCCACAAATGCAATTAAACAAGTCTAACATAAGGGAATTTGTTTCAAGTTGTGAGATTTGTCAATAGTGTAAGTGTAATTATATAGGAACATGTTTCACCCCAAAAGTGATAAAATGTATAAAGAGGGGCATGAAAACTCACATGGTTTGTAAGTAGTTTCCAAGCTAAGTTTGATCCAAAGATATAACCCAAAGTAGGTCACAATTAACCTATTATAGTTGTAGTTTAGTCAATTAGTTTAAAGGAATAAGCTAAGGTTCGTTCGTGTTCTCGAATTTGGAAAAATTAGGGTTTTGGAAAGTTTAAGGTTTGAAAATGTAATTAGATTATAGTTTAAGGTATGTAATTAAGATGTAAGTATTACTAAATTATTATGTTTAGTAATTTAAATATGTTTTAAGTAATTATTTAATTACTCATTTAAAAATTTAATTAATAAATCCTTTTATTAACTAAATGTATTAATGAAAATAGTGAAAAAAATAAATATAATTTATATATAAATCATATGAATATTTTCTGTTAAATAGTGAATTTTTTTATAAAATTCATTTATTTTTAGTTTAATTAAATCAATAAATCTATTGATTTAATTACAAGTTAAATTTGTGAAAATTAGTAAAAATGTCTAAAAGTTCCAGAAACTTAATATTTCGTTAAGAATATATAAATTAAGTTTCTTTAATTTTTGTAGGATTTTTTTTGGAATAAGTTTGCTAATATTAAATAAATAATCCAAGTTTTAAAATTAGACTTTTAAATAAATAATTTTATAAACTCAGAAAGTTTTTCTGTTTTTATTTTATAAAACAGTAGAGAATTTTATTACAAAAATTTGGACTATTTATTTGCAATTTTCTGATAAAGTATGAATTAGTTATGAATGAAATAGGTGTTAAAAAAAATGATTTTAAAAAAAAATGCAAACCACGGGACCGAACCCGGGTCTGCTCGGAGGGGGAAAAGGCGCGCAACGACTAGACCAAGCAACCCTTAGTGTAATAAGGCCGGTTTAATTGGAAGTTAATCAGGAACTGCGGGAGAACCGGGTTTCAGGGCCAAGACACGCGCAAAAGAAAAAGAACCGGGGTTGTGGGTTCGAACCCGCAAACTCAGCCGTGAGGGTAGAGTGCTCTAACCGCCGGACCTGGGCTCACGCCTTGTTAAGTTCCAGTGCAAAACACTTTTAACCCCCAGCCCCGATGCCTTCGTCTTCCCCAAATCATCCGACCCAACCCTAACCCTCAAATTGATCGCGATTGTGTACCGATTGATAACGAAGTCATAGGGCTTTTGTTCCTTGTACAAAAACGAAACTAAAGGCACAAGCATTACCTGTTTTGGTTACGTGATGGATGAGATCGATTGAAACCGTAAGCCTAGTGTTCTTCGGAGTTTGATCGCGATCCAGAGGTGTTTTGCGTTGGATCTGAGAGCTCAGGAAGTGTAAAAAGGTATGTTGCGAACGTGTAGGACTTGATATAAGGATTCGATTTCAACTCAAACGCATGAATTGATTCTCAATCGTTTGAAACGGTCGCGGCCATTGATTCGAGATAATTGGTCATGATTGGATTAAATTGGTTCATCATTGAGGTTTGAATTCGTTCATATAACGTTCATACATGATCAGAGATCATTGAATGCGTTTAAATCCGCGAATTGAAACTGAAACTTGTTAGGTTTGACTCTATGAAGTCAAACTTGACAAATTAGGTCAATTTGATTCGTTCAAATGCAACTAGATCCTCACGAGCATTCTGTTATGATCATATAACACTTTCGAATGGTCAATAGGCAGTAGCATTCTATGTATCGATGATTTGGTAGTCGGGTTGGATCCGGTTGACTTTTCTGAGTCAAAAGGCAGCATGGTTGACTTTTAATGTCAAAATACTAGATAAAGTCCAAAATGGACAGGGGGGGTTTCAAGTGTATTCATGGAGGTTCAAATTGGATTGAGGGGTTCAAAACCTAACTATTTGTTTTAAATTCATCCTAATTATTCATAAAATGGTTTCTATAATATTTATGAAAGTTTAAATATTATTTGTTCAGTCATAAAAATTTTATAAAAAAAATCATTTTAATTTATATAATTCGTGTTTTAATTGAATAAAACATAATTAAGATTTTCCAAATTAAATAAGTACAATTTTTTTTTTACACTTAGATAATTTATGAGATTTATTTTATATAGTTTAGGGACTTTATTCAAATACCATGAATATTAGCCCTAATACATAGTTTGAGTATGGTTTTTAGCCACATAGTTTAAGAAATTCATTTAAGAATTTTCACATATTATTAAATATGGATAATTAGGATTTACAATAAATGCCAAATGGCCGGAAATTGTAAACGGAAAAGTACAGATATTACAGTCTCCCCTACTTTAAGAAATTTCGTCCCGAAATTAAGTAGTGGAGTTTGAGAACAATTGTGGGTACTTAGCCTTCATTTGATCTTCCCGTTCCCAAGTAAACTCAGGTCCTCGTTTAGATTGCCAACGTACTTTCACAATCGGAATTCGGCTTCTTTTAAGTTGTTTGATCTCTCGATCCATGATTTCAATAGGCTTTTCCACGAAGTGCATCGACTCGTCAATGTGAACTTCGTCAAGAGGAACTTGGAGGTTTCCCTCGGCAAGACACTTCTTGAGGTTAGATACATGAAACGTGGGATGTACATTGCTAAGCTTGTCGGGTAATTCCAACTCGTAAGCAACTTTCCCGATACGTTTGATGATTTTGAAAGGTCCAACGTATCGCGGTGAGAATTTCCCTTTCTTCCCAAATCGTACAACGCCTTTCCAAGGTGATACCTTTAAAAGAACCATGTCACCAACTTGGAATTCAAGAGGTCTTCTACGAATATCAGCATTCTTCTTTTGTCTCTCCCGAGCCAAACGAAGATTGTCGCGAACTTGGATGATTCGATCAGTGGTGTCTTGGACTAGAGCGGGACCAGTGATTTGTGCTTCACCGACCTCATCCCAGCCAAGAGGAGAACGACAATGGCGACCATATAAAGCCTTGAAAGGTGCCATCTCGATACTAGCATGGTAGCTGTTGTTATACGAAAACTCAGCTAGTGGAAGATATTTGTCCCAATTGCCTCCAAAGTCAAGGACGCAAGCACGTAACATATCTTCAAGAGTTTGAATCGTTCTTTCCGTTTGACCATCAGTTTGGGGATGGTAAGCTGTACTCAAATTCAATTGAGTACCCATGAACGATTGTAGAGATCCCCAAAAACGGGAAGTGAAACGACTATCACGATCAGATATGATATTAAGAGGAACGCCATGTAGACGAACGATCTCATCCAAATAAACTTGAGCCAACTTCTCAGCTCCCCAATCATCTCGAATTGCGAGAAAATGAGCTGATTTCATGAGTCGGTCCACGATTACCCAAATGCTATCAAATCCTCGAGGTGTTCTTGGAAGTTTGGTGATAAAATCCATGGAAATACACTCCCATTTCCACATTGGAATCTCGGGTTGTTCAAGCAAACCCGAAGGTCGTTGATGTTCAATCTTGACCTTAGAACAAGTAAGACATTTTGAAACGTACACGGCAACATCTTTCTTCATGCCGGGCCACCAATAGTGTTGGCGAAGGCCTTTGTACATTTTATCGGCTCCTGGGTGTATAGAATAACGAGTTTTGTGAGACTCGTCAAAAATTAAAGTACGAAGATCATCCCGATCAGGAACCCATAAGCGGTTTAAGAAGTGTAGTAACCCATTGGGTCGAGTCTCCAATTGTTTTTCAACTCCACAACCCAATTCTTTTTGCATGTTGTCCTCGGAAAGAACCTTTTGTTGAGCTTTAAGAATTTTGGTCTCGATATCCGATTGAATAAGAGCACAACATATGTTAGGATATTCTTTCCGACTTAACGCATCAGCCACCACGTTAGCTTTCCCTGGATGATATTTGATTTCGCAATCATAATCATTTAACAGTTCCATCCAACGACGTTGTCTCATGTTTAAGTCTTTTTGGTTGAATATATGTTGCAAACTCTTGTGATCGGTAAAGATTTCACATTTGGTTCCATAGAGATAATGTCTCCAAATTTTGAGAGCAAACACGACCGCACCAAGTTCGAGGTCGTGAGTGGTGTAGTTATCTTCATGAACCTTAAGTTGTCTTGAGGCATAAGCAATCACCTTACCCCTTTGCATGAGAACGCATCCAAGTCCTTGCTTTGAAGCATCACAGAAAACAACGAAGTCGTCGCTGCCATCGGGAAGAGATAGGACTGGAGCATGGCACAATTTTTCTTTAAGAGTTTGGAACGCTTCTTCTTGCTCTTGTCCCCATTCAAAGATCCTACCCTTATGAGTTAGGGCAGTGAGAGGAACAGCAATCTTGGAAAAGTTAGAAATAAAGCGTCGATAATATCCTGCTAGTCCAAGAAAAGAACGGATTTCTGTTGGTGTTTTAGGAGCAATCCAATTCTTTACAGCTTCAATTTTAGCAGGATCAACATGAATCCCAGCCTCGTTAATAACATGACCTAGGAATTGGACTTCCTTTAGCCAGAATTCACATTTGGAGAATTTAGCATAAAGTTGTTCCTGTTTAAGAAGATCAAGTACTAAACGAATATGTTCTTCATGTTCTTCCTTAGATTTTGAGTAGATAAAAATATCGTCAATGAAGACAATGACGAATTTATCCAAATAAGGTCGACAAACACGATTCATCAAATCCATGAACACGGCAGGTGCGTTAGTCAAACCGAATGGCATGACAACAAACTCGTAGTGTCCATAGCGAGTTCTAAAAGCTGTTTTGGGAATGTCTTCCTCCTTAACACGTAGTTGGTGATAACCCGAACGAAGATCGATCTTTGAGAAAATAGAAGCTCCTTGGAGTTGATCAAATAAATCGTCAATCCTTGGAAGTGGGTATCGATTCTTGACAGTCAATTTGTTGAGTTCCCGATAGTCGATACACATCCTAAAAGATCCATCTTTCTTCTTGACGAATAAGACAGGTGCTCCCCATGGTGAGGAACTAGGACGTATGAATCCTTTATCAGAGAGTTCTTGAAGTTGACTAGCAAGTTCTTGCATTTCAGATGGTGCAAGACGATATGGTGCTCTTGCCACAGGAGTTGCACCAGGCACAAGGTCGATACGAAACTCGACTTGTCGTGTAGGGGCAATTCCCGGTAGGTCTTCCGGAAATACTTCAGCAAAGTCCTTAATCACAGGAATATCAGCCATAAGTTTACCCTTGTCCTTCTCTTTCACAACGTGAGCTAGAAAAGCTGGATAATTCTTGTTGAGGTACTTCTGAGCTTTTGTTATAGTCATCAGTTTTAAGCCTTTGGGTTGTTTCTCTCCATACACGTGTAGTACTTCACCAGACGGCAGAGGAATCTTTATGAATTTGTCGGCACAAACGATCTCAGCACGATGTTTGGATAACCAATCCATGCCGACGATCACGTCGAAACTCCCAAGTTGCATAGGAGTTAAGTCAATAGAGAAAGTATGTTCGTTAAGTTGTAGTTGATTGTTTGCTATAATTGAGTCAACTTTAACGGATTTCCCGTTAGCTACTTCTACATTATAAGTTTTGTCTAGTTGGGTTCTAGTCTTAGCAAGCATTGGTTCAAAGTCAAAGGACACGAAACTTTTATCCGCACCAGAATCAAACAAAATAGTAGCATATTGATTATTGATCAGATACGTACCATTGACAACATCGTTGTCGGCTTGAGCTTGACTAGCAGTAATGGTGTAGACTCGGCCTTTGGAAGCAGAGATTGAAGCTTTTATTGCATTGGCTAGTAATGGACACTTATCCTTGAAGTGACTTGGATCTCCACATTGGAAACAAGCCTTAACAGTTAAGGATGGTGTGTTTTGTATCACGTTATGGCCTTGCACTTGAGATTGAGTGTTGCTTGGGGTTCGGCAACGATCTTGAGTATGTCCCAACCTTTTGCACTTTGTGCAAACCCAACACGGTGCATTGGGAAGATGGTGAGACTTGCAAATATCACATTGAGGATAACTCCCCGAATAAGCCTTCTTGGTTGGACTGAAGGTAGTAGTAGTAGCAGGTGCTACTTGGCTCACAGGTTGAGCAGGTGTAACAGTCCCATAATTTTGTTTATGGTTGGACTTTCTCTTCCTGTTTCTACCAGTAGGTTCAGGTTTAGAAGTCACAGCAGCAACCACAGCAGGTTTCTTCCCTCCTTTGCGGTGAAGGATTCCCGCATCGACATAAGTGTCGGTAAGTGTGGCTGAAAGACGAACAGCTTCTTCGATAGTAGCAGGTCTACTACTAAGAACAGCACTCCTGATTTGAATTGGGAGTCCCTTGCAGAATTTCTCAATCTTCCTAGCCAAGGTGTCGACTAGGTGAGGAACGAGTAGACAAAGCTCATAAAAACGAGTGACATAAGCAGAATTGTCACCACTATCTTAGGAGAGAGTCCAAAATTCCTCCTCGATCTTCATCATTTCGTTTCGAGGACAGAACTCATTGATCATGAGTTCCTTGAATTCAGCCCAAGGAAGAGCCATAGCAACAAGAACGGTGCGAGTAGTTTTCTCGCCGTTCCACCAAGTTAGTGCACGCTTTTGAAAGACGCTTGAGCCATATTGAACCTTGAGTGCCTCGGGAACACCAGCATTAAGGAAGGTGTTCTCAATGCCCTCAAACCATTGGAGTAGTCCAGTGGCTCCTTCATGACCCGAATACTTTGGTGGTGAACACGAATTAAAGTATTTGAAGTTGCAAGCATTGTTGTTGTTGTTATTAGAAGAGCTTTGATCACGATGTTGAAACAGAGCTGGTAGTATTGCAGCAATCCGATCAACAATTTGTTGTGTGAGTGCCGGATTTGTATCAACGGGATCAGACATTCTATAAGAAAATAAAGTAAAATGCAAGTTTGAGATGAATAATAATATTCAAGAGTTAGCTTTGAAAGTAAAGATAGGCTTAAGTTTAAACACATAGTTAGTAATTGTGTTAGTTGGGTTTTACCACACAATTACTTAGGACATATCAAGGTTAATAAGATTTCAACAATATTTGAGAAAGTCATGCTTTAGCCTATAAGTGAACACTCATCCCGAGAATCCCCAGGTAACCGTAACAGGTCCAGTAATTTGGATTTGTACGAATACGCTTGCCTAGACAGGAAACTCAGAATACAGGCATTCACCCTTCCAGATTGCACGAGTTTCTGAACATTGTCAAAGTCTTAAACCTTAACGAGATTTTGGATAGACTTACAAAGTCTAGGGGGTTTTATAAAATATTTTAAAACATTGAAGAATTTCATATAAAAGAATATTGATGGAAATATAAGGTAAAGTCTTAGAATTTTGAGGATTTGTAAGATTTGTGTTAAAGATTTAGAATTTGACAAATAAACACATAAGTTCCTAATCATGCAAGACTAAAAGAGGGTCCTAAAGTTATAGTCTAGGTTAAAGATTTCTAATAACCTAAATCCCTATAACCAAGGCTCTGATACCAATCTGTCACACCCCAACCGGGCGGCGGAACACGTCGGAGTATGACCCGAATTGTGACCAGATTGCTCGTAGCACTTGGAACTATTAAAATTTCATAATTTTATTCAATAATATTAAAAGTGCCTCAAAGGCTACAAATAGTTCAAATAAACAAGACAAAACATAGTTCCAAACAAGATAAAATCAGATTTCAAATTTCTAAGTCCAAGCCTAAGTGTTGAACATAAATCAAGCGTTGCTTGAACTTGGTGCACCTGAAACATGTTTAAAATAAGAGTTATCAACAAAATGAATTGTTGGTGAGCAATCATGGTAGATATAGATATAGTAGTTTAGATAAAGTACAAATTCCATGCTAAGACAAGTAATACATTATAGTCTTATTGTATATACACACAGTCCAAATTAAACCTTCCTTTTAAGATTTATCCAATTCAGATTGTCCAACATATAGTTAACAGTTTTTCAGTTTCAGAATTCATTACATGCATCCTAGATCAAAGAAATGCATGGGGTAGCTAACCCACATGGTACCACTAATTCCATTCATAGGCTGTCGAAACAGTTAATAATATGAACTAGTGTAATCAACAAATAAGCCACAAATGCAATTAAACAAGTCTAACATAAGGGAATTTGTTTCAAGTTGTGAGATTTGTCAATAGTGTAAGTGTAATTATATAGGAACATGTTTCACCCCAAAAGTGATAAAATGTATAAAGAGGGGCATGAAAACTCACATGGTTTGTAAGTAGTTTCCAAGCTAAGTTTGATCCAAAGATATAACCCAAAGTAGGTCACAATTAACCTATTATAGTTGTAGTTTAGTCAATTAGTTTAAAGGAATAAGCTAAGGTTCGTTCGTGTTCTCGAATTTGGAAAAATTAGGGTTTTGGAAAGTTTAAGGTTTGAAAATGTAATTAGATTATAGTTTAAGGTATGTAATTAAGATGTAAGTATTACTAAATTATTATGTTTAGTAATTTAAATATGTTTTAAGTAATTATTTAATTACTCATTTAAAAATTTAATTAATAAATCCTTTTATTAACTAAATGTATTAATGAAAATAGTGAAAAAAAATAAATATAATTTATATATAAATCATATGAATATTTTCTGTTAAATAGTGAATTTTTTTATAAAATTCATTTATTTTTAGTTTAATTAAATCAATAAATCTATTGATTTAATTACAAGTTAAATTTGTGAAAATTAGTAAAAATGTCTAAAAGTTCCAGAAACTTAATATTTCGTTAAGAATATATAAATTAAGTTTCTTTAATTTTTGTAGGATTTTTTTTGGAATAAGTTTGCTAATATTAAATAAATAATCCAAGTTTTAAAATTAGACTTTTAAATAAATAATTTTATAAACTCAGAAAGTTTTTCTGTTTTTATTTTATAAAACAGTAGAGAATTTTATTACAAAAATTTGGACTATTTATTTGCAATTTTCTGATAAAGTATGAATTAGTTATGAATGAAATAGGTGTTAAAAAAATGATTTTAAAAAAAAATGCAAACCACGGGACCGAACCCGGGTCTGCTCGGAGGGGGAAAAGGCGCGCAACGACTAGACCAAGCAACCCTTAGTGTAATAAGGCCGGTTTAATTGGAAGTTAATCAGGAACTGCGGGAGAACCGGGTTTCAGGGCCAAGACACGCGCAAAAGAAAAAGAACCGGGGTTGTGGGTTCGAACCCGCAAACTCAGCCGTGAGGGTAGAGTGCTCTAACCGCCGGACCTGGGCTCACGCCTTGTTAAGTTCTAGTGCAAAACACTTTTAACCCCCAGCCCCGATGCCTTCGTCTTCCCCAAATCATCCGACCCAACCCTAACCCTCAAATTGATCGCGATTGTGTACCGATTGATAACGAAGTCATAGGGCTTTTGTTCCTTGTACAAAAACGAAACTAAAGGCACAAGCATTACCTGTTTTGGTTACGTGATGGATGAGATCGATTGAAACCGTAAGCCTAGTGTTCTTCGGAGTTTGATCGCGATCCAGAGGTGTTTTGCGTTGGATCTGAGAGCTCAGGAAGTGTAAAAAGGTATGTTGCGAACGTGTAGGACTTGATATAAGGATTCGATTTCAACTCAAACGCATGAATTGATTCTCAATCGTTTGAAACGGTCGCGGCCATTGATTCGAGATAATTGGTCATGATTGGATTAAATTGGTTCATCATTGAGGTTTGAATTCGTTCATATAACGTTCATACATGATCAGAGATCATTGAATGCGTTTAAATCCGCGAATTGAAACTGAAACTTGTTAGGTTTGACTCTATGAAGTCAAACTTGACAAATTAGGTCAATTTGATTCGTTCAAATGCAACTAGATCCTCACGAGCATTCTGTTATGATCATATAACACTTTCGAATGGTCAATAGGCAGTAGCATTCTATGTATCGATGATTTGGTAGTCGGGTTGGATCCGGTTGACTTTTCTGAGTCAAAAGGCAGCATGGTTGACTTTTAATGTCAAAATACTAGATAAAGTCCAAAATGGACAGGGGGGGTTTCAAGTGTATTCATGGAGGTTCAAATTGGATTGAGGGGTTCAAAACCTAACTATTTGTTTTAAATTCATCCTAATTATTCATAAAATGGTTTCTATAATATTTATGAAAGTTTAAATATTATTTGTTCAGTCATAAAAATTTTATAAAAAAAATCATTTTAATTTATATAATTCGTGTTTTAATTGAATAAAACATAATTAAGATTTTCCAAATTAAATAAGTACAATTTTTTTTTTACACTTAGATAATTTATGAGATTTATTTTATATAGTTTAGGGACTTTATTCAAATACCATGAATATTAGCCCTAATACATAGTTTGAGTATGGTTTTTAGCCACATAGTTTAAGAAATTCATTTAAGAATTTTCACATATTATTAAATATGGATAATTAGGATTTACAATAAATGCCAAATGGCCGGAAATTGTAAACGGAAAAGTACAGATATTACACTAAGGATCAAGCTCCAGTCTTGCAAAAGACATCTATCATAGACAAACACGGAGCCACAGGTATGATCTTGTCTGTCAAGTTCGATGACGACAAGAAGTTGTTTGCCATCAAACGAGCTGGTGGGGTTCAATACTTGAATCCAACCAGTGAGGCATTCAACTCATTGCCAAAGTAAGATCTAGTGAACTTAGCAAATCGTGAGTTGCTTGGTGACACAAGTCATGCAGTAGCGAAGGGTTTGTGGGGAGCACTACGGAAAGAGGGAAGATCGGGGAACTTTGAGATGTTCAAGCCTCAGATACCCAAGAGAGTCCGGGACAAGAATGTCAAACATCCTGTGACAAACCGAAGTATAAAGAAGCTGGTATACAAGCCAGTGCTGTGTGAAACCAGGATTCCCCTGAGCAAGTTATCTCAGGATATCATTGGTAACATGTGGTACTGGTACGTGGATCCAAAGACGGACGAGGCAGTGGTGATTTCACATATAAGGTCCGAAAGTGGAAGCTTGGTGCCAAAGGAACTAATCAGAGTCTTTGATGAAATCACTTTCATCAACTTCTCTGTGAAAGATCTGATGACCCTAAATGATAAATACTGCATCTACATGGACGAGTGGACGAAGCTTCAAGCATCAAGATACGACAAGTTGGTCAAGTTTTGTCTTGACTACAAGTTGAAGATGGGAAGCTAAAGCTGGTGGAGTTTGATGACCGAAGATAATCCAGAGCTGTTGTCAAGGGGGAGTTTGTTGGAGCATGTTTGTGTGACAGACACTCTAGATGTTGTCTATGCTTTTGTATCTTTAATTCTTGTACTTGTATTTTAGTACCTGTATGTATTGGTTTATCGAGTTGTAAACACGTATGTAGGTACTTGTACTTGGTTGTTGTCTTGTAATGTGTTTTGCGCATTTAACATGTGCGGAGGTTTTATAACCTGCGTACTTAGCAAGTATGCAAGAACATTGTCTGCGTACTTGCTAAGTACGCAGGAACTAAGCCCTGTGCACTTGATAAGTACGCAGGCATCAGGTCTATGAGTATAAATAGGTGGTTAGTGAAGTTCTTATGTACGCACTCATTTTGCACACTGTAACCGGCTGTGATTTTAAAATTGATGAAGTTTGAAGTATGTTGTGTTTGTTGTGGGTTTACTTTGTTGTTGTCGATACTCCATGTAGTCACGGGCATTCCGCACCCGGTTTGATTAGCAAACGCACTTGCATGTGACGATTCGAGACACCCGGGGACCTATCCACTTAGAAGCTACAGCTCTACCTAATCCCGTCTCACGGTCATGTCAAGGCACGAATTAAACCATATAGATTTCACTAACCACGTTAAACTAAAATTTACAGGTTTTAGAAATTAGATGAATTCATGAACGAATGAATGATAATGAGCATCAATAAGCAAATTAAACTTCATCTAGAGTCGTTTCAACCAAGTCACTATCCCGAAAGGTAACACATAGACTAAGTTATAATTAATAAAGAACATAAGTATCACTTAGGGTTGTTTTCTCTAAGTGGCCATCCCGGAGGGTAACACATAAGCAAAACTCAGTATTCTAACAAATAAGCTCATGAATTTGGAATTTATGAATGCGGGCACCACCGAAACTCGGATTTATTCTCATAAAAAGAGTGTGGTGTGCAAAAAATTTCAAAAACCTCAAAATTAGCGTTGTACCTGTCACCCTATATTGACAGTTTCAGTATTACCGATTACCCTAAGATGAATACCCACAAGATATCATGTTTTAAATTCAATTAATTCCTAAACAATACAAACAGGATATTTAAGCTCTACTAGCTAGCTGGATCTACCAAAATATCACTAATTAGACGCGTTTTCAATTATTTATTCATTTAAACTCAACAAAAAAATCATGTTGCACTATCATTTTCCATTTATTATGCAAAAACTTCCAAGGACATTTTTCAAAATTCTTAATTTTTTTTTGTATTTTTGAATTTTTATAAAATAAAACAAACCTAGACACTAGACTCATTAGACTCAGTCCCATCCCCACACTTGGAAAACACATGGTCCTCAATGTGAAGCAAGAAACAACTAAAAAAATGCAAAAATAAACAAGAATCGACTTAGCTAGTGATGATATGCAAGAATGATCCAGCTTTACTCTTCCTGTTGTGCATCGTATAGCATTTCGGTCACGGTTTCACAATTTACTGCCGGGTTGCTCTATAAGAACAGGATCAAATCCGTCCGAATGGAGATTAAGTACGGACGGAATGATGTACACCTGCAAAACAAACTCACACAATACTCGCAGCATCAAACTGACACAAATACAGACTAAAAGTAAAAATAAAAGACTCGACTGACTCACTAAGACTCAAGATAGATAGAAGGGAAACATACTCGATGAGTGGCAAACACATAGACATGAATGCCAAAAGCAAAGTAGATCATCGGTCATGAATGGTTTCCAAAGTTTCCTATGGTGAGTGATAGTCGGTGAATGATAAGGATGGAATGGTAGAGGAATGATGATGAAGGATGATGTGGTGGTGATGATAGATGATGTTGATCATGGTAGTTATTATGGTGATGGGTGTTTGTGATGTGGTAGAATAATTGATGCGAAGGTGACGGGAAACCATGGGAAACAAAGGGAAAAGGGTGAACCCAGGCGTCCCCCGCGTACCGCGAGAAACAGGAAGGCCCTCCTCGCGGTACGCGAGGAGGTGGAATTCAAGTCGGGCCTTTCCTTTGTCCTTCGCATACCGCGAGAGACTAGGAAAAATCCTTCACGTACCGTGAGGAGGCCTTGGTAACAGAAAGTTTTGAGGGTTTTTTATACTTCAAAATTTTTTCACCCCTCAAACGTTTTCACCCAATTCTATAAAAACCTGCTCCAAGCATAAAAACAAATGTAAAAATACCTGGAACTTCGTTCCTAATGATTTTCCTCACCGAATCAAGCGTGAATCCCTGCAAGACACACCCAAACCAAAACACACATACCGAAAAACACAAAAATGACACGGACATAGAATCAAGAAGTATACAAACAATACATCCCAGGCACTTGCCCAAGACTCAAACAAACCTATCAGGAGGCTTCTCTTTCATCCTAACCGGTTCCGCCTTCATCCTACGCGGTCTACCGGTCCTCCACAGCCTCAACAAACTCATAGACTTAACAAATAGTGAACTCTTATCACATTTAGCACTCTGATCCTTCCACCATAGCTTAAACCTACCCGGTCCAAAGATGATATGCATCATAATACCAAGTAATTTTTCACCCTAGACGTCCCCACACTTGGGTTTTGCATTCTCCCTAAATCAGATGAATCTATCAAAACACGGGTTCTCTTTCGGGGTGGCCTAGACCTAAGGGGTGACTCGGTCTCTCTCCCCTCAGCACGAAGAACAAGTAGAGGTTCAGGAATATTCACTTCTAACGATATGAGCTCTACACTCGCCACCGGACCATCATGTTCCTCTAAGCTCTCCAACGTGGGTGTGTCACAGATTATCAACCCAACCTTTGCTAGTATCTCACTTAAGACGCAATCATCACTATCAGCACCTAAAAACGGGAACCCTGCTAATTTCTTTTCAAATTCAGCAAGCCAATCCAGAGGGTCCTCTATCATTCTTCTTCCATCTCTATAACCCTTCTCATGTAACTCTCCTAAATCAGGGGTGGATTCCTCTACTCCTATATCCGGATTAGAGTCCTGATGGTAGTCCATAAAGGCATCAATCATGCACACGGAGTGGCTCTGCTCACCAACCCCCTTCATGGACTTTGTATCATCAAAGGTGACCGACTCATTCCCCACACGAAGTGTGTGCGTTCCGTCAAAGACATTGATCAATGCCTTGGCGGTGCGTAAGAATGGGCGCCCTAGGATGAGTGGGACTTTTTCATCCACCTCCATATCCAAGATGACAAAATCCACGGGGAAGAAAAATTTTCCTACATTCATAAGAAGATTTCCCATAATTCCCCGTGGATACTTGACTGAACGGTCAGCCATGGAGATGCTCATGCGCGTCGGCTGCGGTTCACCTAGGTCTAGCTGCTTATAGATAGAATATGGCATCAGATTGATGCTAGCACCAAGGTCGGCTAATGCGTGGTTTAGAGGCAAACCGCCAAGCAGACACGGGATCGTGAAATGACCTGAATCTCCCACTTTCTCCGGTAGTTTGTTCTGAACCACCGCAGAACATTGCTCACTAAGTGAGACTTTAGATACCTCCTCTAGTTTCTTTTTGTTGGAAAGAAGATCTTTGAGGAACTTTCCATACTTTGGCATGTGCTAGAGTACCTCTATAAATAGAAGATTGACCTTGAGATGTCTAAAGATATTCAAGAAGTGGCCGTATTCCCTAGCGTACTTATGAGGCAGCAAGCTAGTTAGGTAGGGAACACGGCTCAGGTCAATTTTGGGGGTCTTAATCTCACCCCCACTCTTCTTCTCCTTTGCCTTCTCTGTAGGATTTTCTAAAACTATCTCCTCATCCACAGGCTCTTCTTCTTCTACCGGTGGACTCTCCTTCTCTTCTACTCTTCTACTCCTAGTCGACACAGCATTCACTAAGGTTCTTGGTCCCGTTACTTCAGCTGACTCGGGCTCCTATAATATCCTAGCGTCGATCTCAGCAAATCGGGCATACAAGAACATCATTAGGCTTGGTTGTGGACTCGAGTAGATTGCATCTATTCTACATGTTGCTTGTGCACTAAATGCTTTATTTACACTATTTTATCGAGTCACAAACCTACGAACTATTGGAACCTGAGAAACCGTTGTATTCCTGATAACTTTAGGGGCTAAAGTGAAACTTTTGTAAATCTAGGTTTCTTGTCACTTGAGAGTCGTTATGTCGGTGTCCAGCTGACACTCTGAAAGTCGGCTATCAGCATGGCGACTCTCTATATGTTTCCTATAAATAGACGACCAGAAACCTAGTTATCCAGCTATTGATTCACACGTTTTATTATAGTCATTTAGAGAGCCGGTAGGAGGTTGTGTTTGATTATTCTTGTAATCCAGGTGCTAATTGTAATTGTTTCATTATGGATCTAATAGAATCAGTGGTTTATGTTCTTGGTTGTGTTGCTCTTCATCTTGTGTTTGCTATTTTCTTCAACAATCAGCTTCTCTATAGCTGATTTGTTGTTTGTTTCCTGACTAGAATAATTCTAGCACATGGACCCTATCATCAGGACCTACAATTTTGTATCAGAGCCTTCTGTGCTCTTGATTTTAGTGATTTTTTTGTTGAAATATGAATTTCTTTGATTTCTGGTTTGATTTGTATAATGTTCAGAAATTGATATTGAAATTCACTCAGAAACTTGTGTGTGAAGACTTTGACATATCTAATTGTCGTTTTGGTTTAGATTTGAGCATTCAGTGATTGATTTGGAGTTATTATTTGAAAAAGAGTATGTTGATGTTCTTGAGCCGATTGTCCAGGGTCGACTCTCTTGCTTGAGTTATGTGTGTTGTCTGTTAGTCGACTATCGCAGCTGACTGTCACTCTTGTTGGCCGATTCTCCAGGCCGACTGCCAGTTGCTCTTGCCGATTCTTTTAGTAAAGGCAAGTTTACGACTCACTAGTGTGAGATTCCGACTCTTCTGAGCCGACACTCTGAGTGAGATTGTTCTTGATCACCTAGAGTGGTGCCGATTGTCTGATTTCTCCAACCGACTCTCACGAGCCGACTTTCGTTCTTGATCCGAGCCGACTCTCTATTTTTATCATTCCTTGTGTTTGTTTAAGCCTCTTTCTTTCTAGATGGCGGTTACATCTATTACCCAAGCTGATTTAGAGACCGGCTCCATGTCTAGACCTCCCAAGCTCCTATCCACCGATGATTTTCCTAATTGGAAGACCACATGAAGGCGTACTTTAATGTGACTGACTTTGGTCAGTGGATCTCGACCACCAATGGTCCACACTGTCCAATGAGCACCGGTGAGGACGTTGTTCAATCTCAAACTGATCCAGTTGCTTATACCGAGAATGAAAACCTTCTGATTTTAAGATATTACAAAGCCTTTGGTGCCATTAACATGGCTCTTCCAACGGATATTATGAACATGTTTGAAGAGTATAAGACCACTCAGACTATGTGGCAAGCATTGTGTGAATTATATGAGGGAAATTATGACTTCAAAGAAGGTAAGAAAGGCATGCTTCAGAAGCAGTACGATACCTTCAGAAGTATCAAAGGGGAAGGTCTATCAAAACATATCTCTAGGTTCATGGAAATTTCCAGCAAATTGAAGCAAGTCGGGTTTGTCATTAGAAATTCTGATATGCTCAAGAAGCAGCTAGACTGTTTACCTCAGGAGTGGAGCATACAATGTATGCTTATCAAAAGACAGTACGTGAATGAAGCATCCACTCTCTCTGATGTGATCAATACCCTAAAGTCCTTTGAAATGGACATTGGAAAGCGTTAAATGAAACAAATGGGGTACAGCAAATCCATCGCACCAACCAATGCAGCTTTTATAGACCCAACCTCCTCAAGCACTGCGGCTAGCTCATCTGGAGTTATCCCTGCTATGGTTTCCGCTCCAGCCACCAATCAGCAGAGTTCGTCAAGCAATGAATCCATATATAATCAGAAAAGTAACGCTGCTCCAAATCCTTCAAGTGAGCATATGGCTTTGTTCGGTTTGGTTGTCAACAGTTATCAAGCTCTCATCTCAGGAGAATTAAAGGCAGGGGTAAGCCACATTGAAGATATTTCTCAAGTTGATCCGGATGACATGGGAGAGGTTGATCTACAGTGGCAAATGGCTATGCTGACTCTATGGGCTAAGAGATTCATGGATAGAACATGTAAGAAACGTCTTGGTGGAAAGTCTGATGGGTTCGACAAATCTAAACTGAGATGCTACAACTGTAATGAGAAGCAGAGAAAAGAAATCCTGGAAATGAAGATTCGCTGGAATAAGCAGAATAGTTGGAATGAAGTCCACAGAAAGAATATGAGAAGTGTTTCCAAAGCAATGACAGTGATTAGGAAGGGTGCTGATAACATCCTGAAGGAACTAAATCGCATGAGGGCAAGAAACAACGAAGAACCATTGACATTCCATAACGTCTTTGAAATTGCCAGCATTGAAGGAAAAGATGAATCCGAGGATGATGAAGAAAGTGAAAGTGAGTCCCAAGAATTCTGAGGAGGAGAGGCCCAAGGAAGAATAATAGAATCAGGAGTGCAACGGTTTTGGGGAAATTATTGGAACCTGAGAAACTGTTGTATTCCTAATAACTATAGGGGCTAAAGTGAAACTTTTGTAAATCTAGGTTTTTGGTCAAGAGTCGCTAGCGACTCTTCCAGCCGACTCTCTGAGAGTCGGCTATCAGCATCACGAATCTCTCTATGTTTCCTATAAATAGAAGACCAAAAACCTAGTTATCCAGCTCTTGATTCACACGTAGTTAATATAGTTAATTAGAGAGCCGGTAGGAGGTTGTGTTTGATTATTCTTGCAATCTAGGTGCTAATTGTAATCGTTTCATTGTGGATCTAATAGAATATGTGGTTTATGTTCTTTTTTGTGTTGCTTTTCATCTTGTGTTTGCTATTTTCTTCAACAATAAGCTTCTTTATAGTTGATTTGTTGTTTGTTTACTGACTAGAATCATTCTAGCACAGGTACCCTATCATCAAGACCTACACGAACTCACCAATTTTTTGTTGACACTTTTTCGCATGTTTTTTAGATAACTAGTGAACTTTAAAAGGCTTACAAGGATAGGAGTACAAGTGAAGATTTATGCATATTGTCATTTGATGTTAGGCTATATTTTGAGAATCTTTAGTGATGTACTTAAAATAATACCTTATGTTGCCTTAAACGTTTTGTTTTCTATATCAATTTAGTTTTTCTGAAATCAATGTGCTCTCGATATACAGTTTCGATACATTCCCATGTTTCTGGTTTAGTGGGGTGTGACAAATCCGAAGCTCCATCCAATTGCCTAACTACTAAGCTCCAGCTCCAACTCATTATCAACTACATCCCACTATTTTTACCCTAACAACAATCAATTATAAACCCAAGTACCAAATTCCGTATTAGCCAAATTATCTCATTATGCAAATTAACACACAAAATGGGTTTGTATAAGATAAAAAAAGAATATGTTTGACAAATAGAATAGAATAAAGACAGTGGAATTTCAACAGTTTCGATATTTAAAACGGAGCCATGACAACTTCATACGAATCTCTTTACTTATTTCAACCCATCGTAAAGTCAGGCCTTATTTACCAGTTGTATTCAATTAAACTTATTGGTAATACAAATTAAATTGGAAGGGATTTGGCTGTTAACAAATTATAGGAGTGGGAAGTGTTTGATGTGGACTTGTGGGTTATGGGTGATACGACCTAGCTGGAACCGTTACCGAACCATGGATGACCCATCCGATCCAGAAGAATACCCGCTAGTTACTCGGACTGAAGACTGATTCCTAATTGACTCAACCCCACTAGTTTTTCTGCATGCATGCATTTAGGAGAAGTTACTGACCCATGTTTACATTTCCTATATGTATGAGTAATTACTATCAGCATTAATATCAGCATATTTATCACTATCTATATAATTTATTAAATATCATATTTTTTTCAAATTATCTTTAAATTTGTCTTAACCTCTCATATCTAATTTTTTATTTCCATCTCACACATAAACATTTATTTTATTATTTTTTTCTTTCCTAGACAATCAAAAAAAATATAGAGAATAATAAAAAATAAATTTTTATATTTAAAAAATATTTATTTATTAAACTTTAAAATTTAAAGATAAAGATGGAGATAAAGAACCTTTTATAAATGCTCTAAAAAGTAAGAAACATGCATATCCCTTTCATTTAATTATTTTCATTTTGAGGGAGGTGGAAGTGGTACCCTCCCACTTCAAATTACACTCTCAAAGCCACCAATCACAAGATGCCACCTCATTTTTTAAAACTACCATTTTAGATGGGAGTGGTACCCTCCAAGTACCCTCCAACCCTCTTATTTAAAAAAAAAAAATTAAAACAAATCAAATTAATAAACTAAAACTTTAATTATTTAATTAAAAATACATAATAAATTAAAAGACGATAAATAAAAATACATAACAATAAATAAAAATTCATCTAGTCTTCGTATTCATCCAAATCCGGGGTGTTTCTCGCAATATGTTCCACGAGATCAAATCGAATACTAATATGTGTAGTTATATCGTGCAACTCCGAAAGGACGTTATACCCTCGAAATTAGATGAATAAAATAATTGGGTATGTATTTATAAGGGTAAATTAAATTTTAATTTTTTTAAACGGCTACATATAGCCGTTCAACGGCTATATTTCCTCCATTCTCAACGGCTTCAAAACATTGTTTCAGCGGGTATAAGTAGCTGCTAACCCTACCCGCCACCCACTACCCGCCGAACGCACTTGGGTTGTGGCGGTGTACCCTAGAACCCGCCTTCTACCCTCCCTCTACCCGCTTACCACTCCCACCTCCCTGAAGTTTATGAAGACAGACAGTTTGGCTGAAATTAAGCTGGTCTATGTTCTTGTCTAATTCGTGGGAGACTGACCATCTCAAAGCGATCGTATAAAAGGGCCCAAAAGACAAAAATGGAACACGAGAAGTGTTAAGCCTCTTTAAATCGTTACAACATTACTACAATTCTAATAATTATTTAATATTTATCTATTATCATTTTTATTGTTTATTTAAGAATTTAATTTTCTTACTAATAAAAATAAATAAATAAGTTTTTATCATAACTAGTTTGTGTTAAAATCTCTTGAGAACTCATAAATACTTGCGAACTCGTGAGAACTCATTAAAAACCCAATCAAAACCATTTTCTTTTGTTTTCACTAACTTTATTATTAAAATACAATAAAAAATAATTTATCTCTACAATTAATTCATCTTTTCTCTCTAAATTATTCTTAAAAAAAAATTATACAATATGTAAATGGTAAACACTTACACATATGTAAGTGGTAAACTTACACATGTATATATATTTTTTAATATATTAATACATATAAATTTACATATATAAATTCATTTTTTTATGTTGTATTATAACCCTAAACATAGTAAAAACAAAATAAATGATTTTGATTGGTTTTTTGACAATTTCTCGCGAGTTCTCAAAATATTTAGTAGTTCTCAGATGATCCATTCTCTAGTTTCATATTCTTATAACTAAATAAACCAAGAATAATAACAAGACAGATCAACCTGTATGAATACATAACTCTCATAACCGCTTTTTCAAACAAATCCACTAAATAACATTCAATTACGACCAAATGCATATTGATTGATCTAACAATAATTTCGTGGAACAATGTACTAAGACTTTGAACATGGGGTTCCATCTAAGTCAACAACGGCAAAGTTGACTTTTATTATACAGGGTATACATGATACTCCACTTCCATCATTAAAAAATGGGATTAACAATTTTGATAAGCTAATTGTATATAAACAAAGTCTACTAAGCAACTTGTATTGGATATATATAACATTGTTCTTTGAACATGTATAGCAGCGACTGAAGGATGAAAAAGTCAACTCTAATATTTAACTAAATATGTATAAGACCGGTTCAAATTTTTGACTTTGTTTAGGATAATATTCTACACGATATTACACTACATAATATTCAACTTCCAGCAACCATCGTTACAAATATTGGATCCTAACCTTATAATTATAACAATTATAACTTAATGGTATGCGTCTGATTCCCTCTGGCACAGATCTCAAGTTAGAATCCAACTTTTACTGTTTCTACTCTTAATCCCTTCTCATAGTTTATAAAAAAAGTTTGGATCAAATATTTTCTTAAATCTTTCCGTAAATTTAGGGCAAATCCTAATACTTGAAAGTTTGTAGAACACAAACACAAGAATATTTAAGTGAAACAAAGAGATATGATCATATTAATTAATATATGTCATCTTTCATGAATCACTCCACCAATAATAACTATAAGAATAATTTTGAATAAAGACTTTCTAAATTAGTTGGTTAAATTGAAGATAAAAAAAAGGTAAAGAGAGAGTAAAATTCATAAAAGTTCATTAGTGAATAAGTAGACAAGACCAACCTCCAAAATCACTCCATGGATCAACATTATAATTGGATCTCAAAGGTGGTAGTATCTTTGTGTCCTTGGACCGAAGATACATATCAGACTTTAATGTTCGTTTAATGTTAGAAACATTATGTTTTGACCTACCTTCGACATTCTTATTTATCTAAACAACTACGAATGCCATCATTTGTTCCTCTTGCTTAGACTAGAGGTTGGCATTCTAGGCCGGTCGATGGTTTAATAGATGTAAGTATGTAACCAACATAATAATTGAACATATATAAGACTGGTGAAAATTCATGTCTTATGTTGAACGGGATGTCTACAACAAAAGTATAGTTCGATGCGCTAAAGCTTAAGAGCTTAGAGAGCAATTAATGCTTGTTGCTTAATCAAGGAGAGTGCATGTTGCTAGATGTTTACTACTATATATTGCGATATGTTAAACTTTGTGCAAATGAGAAATTTTCTCGTTCTATGCACACAAGACATAATAAATAAAGATATAGCTAATAAAATATGATCATATAAGGTCCAATTGACGCCAATCATTTAACACCCACCCGATATAGAGGTGGCATGTCACCTTTGTATAGTAAAAGAGAGTTAATGATATTAGTAAATAACTTCAAAGTCAACTAAATATCCAATAACATGTTCTTAGCAATGTGTCAAATCGTGAATTGCAATAACATGTTCTCAGTTTTGATTAAATAATTGTCATTTGCAGCGGGAGAGTAATATGAAGTTAGTTAACCATTACACTGATTAATACAATTTTTAGAATTGCAAATCAATTATATAAGCAAAACTAATATATGTGCATTAGTATTTATACCATTACACTGAATAATACAATTTATGAGAATCTTTATTATTATGATGTTCATTAGATAGCGTGTATTGAACTTGACTTGTATCCGCATAATTCCTCTCCCGGTAGTAACTAGTCTTCAGCAATAACACACTAGTAGCAATTCAATCCTCGGTAATAACCTCATCAATTAGTAGAAACTTCACTCAATCAGTTTTGTAACATCAATTCTGAGGTTTAATTTACCCAACAATCCCCCCTTGAACTAATGATACTAAAACATACATTGTGTTCTTCTTCTAGACGAGTATAGCACGAGCATAATTCTTTAACTTAGTCAAGTTTTTTCATCTCATGGTTAGTAGTTTGTGCTAATGATATTGATATTCATGTGCAACAACTGATGAGCTTTAAGCACTTTTGAGATTGAGTAGTTTGTATTGATGATCCTTGGGTTTCACTGTGTTATTGTTTTACCTTCCAAATTTTAAAGTCAAACATAAAAGGGTGATGTTCACAAATCACAAGTTCTACTCCAGAAGTCCAGACTCATACTCTGGAAGAGAAGTTTACTCCGGAGGTGAGTACTCCGAAGAAACTATCTGAAGATCTTTCAAGTCAAGTAATACATTAGACAGAGATCTACTCCGGAGCGGAGACTTAGTATAGATAGTCCACATATGCTCCGGACCAAAGAAGAACATGAAGACAAGAAGTACAAGGAATGTACTCTAGAGAGTCTATCTACTCTGGAGGAACACTTTGTTCCTCCGTAGTAGAAGGTAATCTCTCCGGACCAGATTATGTTTCTTCAACAAAGAGTTAGTTGAGGTATTTATGCCAGGCTGGCTTCTAGAAGAGTCTGGAATGCTAGTTATTATTCGGTCAATTGTATTTGCTTAAAAATAGTGAGTGTTAGTTCATTTCTATGTATCTGTAACTATCAATTCCTTTTGTAACGAATTTTCACATTAATACAAATGGTCGTTTGATTTACACTGTTTGTGTTCTTCAAATTGCATAATTGATACTTAGATTGTTTAATTCCGCCTTTCAATCTTTTGAATTGGTCCTTCAAACACTTAGAAGAGTGGGATATGAAGGCTGATTTGCTCATACAACAATTCTGAAAAGCATATCATCATTTATATGGTGATACTGGTGTCAGATTATTCTACATTGCCTATCTTCTAAGAGTGTTGGTTGGGACAACTTATCTCTTCAACTTGCTTCATCTGCTGTAGCTCTTGCAATGGGGCAACGATTAGATTTTTCTGGAATGATATTTCAAGGGTTGAAGAGCAATATTCTAGATGTGGGCAACAAAAAGTTCATCATGTATCCCAGGTTCTTACATGTGCTTAATGAAGAGTTACCAAATCTTCTAGAGTATGAAGATACTCTTGTATTGGCTCACTTAAATCCGAGAGTCTTTGTGAACATGAATAAAAAGCACTCTAGAAGCCAATTTACCGGAGCTTGTACTCAGCTCTTTGAGAACATGCTGGGATTTTCTGATGATGACACTTCAAGTGATTCTAGCTCATATGATGAAAAAGATAATGGTTGTAATGATAATGATGATAATGATAATGATCGATTGAACTCTCGTGCTAGATCTGCCTTGACTTCTGGCTCGAAGCTAAACTGTTCCCCATGGTCCTCGGTCGACGCAGTCTTCGTAGTCTCATTCTGAGGGTCAATCGGACCCGTATGCACACTCTCCTCATCGTTCAGCCTATGATCAACGGGTAGCCTACCACGACGTCCGGTACATCCACTTTCCCTTCTACCGCCTCTTCTCCAAGGCATACTCTTAATCTGAAAGATAAGGGATAAAGGAATTTAACATCATCATACTAGGTAACAGGTAGACACAATTAGTAAGGTAAGCTGTGAATATATACTAGCCATTTGTAATTAGCCATTACGCTTCTTGTTGGTTTCTAATTGTTCATTTTCATGATTAACACTGAAGACTTCATCTTTATCTTAACTTACTAACAAGGAAAACTTCACTTACTATACGTATCTGATGCTTTGGATTCGAGTTACCCGTACTGGCATATGTTACGTGGTCCCATTCTTAGTTCAAGTTCAGACATTGGAAATGTTCGAATCTCTCAAACTATTGCTCTGATACCAACTTGTAAGGCCCCAAACCTGGGAGACCTTATGTGTTGGATTTACTTATCAACACATAGTTCTTAAACATAGGATATCATCCAGCAACGGAAATAACATTCAAATTACAATTTTGTTCTTAACAAAAGGAACATTGTCTTAAACCACAGTTTGAAACATAAACATAACTGGATGTCAGATCTCTTCGGTTAGGTAACTCCTTAGCACAAGCCCAACATCCATCAGCAAACATACAACCTACACTCAACCTGATATGCATACTAAAAGTCAGCTTCGTTGAGCGAGTTCTAACTTTACATAAAACATTAATTTCAAATATTTTGCCAAAATATAAACATTTAAACTTCTATAATAGAACCGTGCATAAACATGCTAAAACATGACTAAACATAAGTCAAACATTTATATCGAATCGGCGCCTTCTCGTAACCGTCAATTCCAATTTCAAGCACGGCTACTCCAAAGAGTAACACATACCAAACTTCAAGCACTGCTACTCCGAAGAGTAATGAGTACCAAACTTCAAGCATTTCCCCTCCGTACATTGGCACCTGCTTAACTTCAAGGGTCACGTTAACCCCAAGATGACCATGTCACCATACCAGTTGTACAAAAGTTGGCTAGCCACAAAGGTCCTTATAAAGGTGTTGCCAAACATAACATACATAGCTTATGTTCCCGAAAGAACCATGGCAGCTTCAATCATATTGTGACTATCATAAACATTCACTTCTTTCGTACAAACTTCACAGTTAAAACATTCCTACATTTTATTAAAATAACTTCTCATTCATAAACACTTCATAAACCTCTTTGGCAAAACATTTTTCACACATTTCATAACTTCACTTCATAAACATCATTTCGTAAACTTGGTTTCATAAACATCAATTTCTAAACTTCATTTCGTAAACTTCATTTTGTTACGTATGCACACCAGCCCCAAAACACAGTAAAACTTCTTAAAGAGGGCATCTAGAACTCACCTGATAAGCTAGCTTCCATGTACTATACAACTGGATCCGACTTGAGTTACTCACAATTTGGATATCAGTGAAACATAATCAGACTCCCATCATATCGTCTAATCGTAAGACTAGTACTCGTACTAAGTATTCGCTTGAATACTTTGCAAGTACACACACAATTGTTTTCTTATATACTTATGCAAGTATACTCATAAGTATTCGCGTGAATACTATGCAAGTATACTCACAAGTATTAACTTGAATACTGATCGCGATGTCAATGCCAATCAAAAATATATTTAAAATCATGTTCTTATCTACCTTAGTTTGTAGTATAATGAGTAGAGTTGTCGAATCAACATGGAATTCGTGGAAAATGTTAATTATGAAAACTCTAAATAACCTAGATGATTAAAAGTAAACTTGATTTTGTAAAGTGATTGATTGTGAACTTGATTACAAGAACAACGAAAGCGATTAGGGTTTTTAAAACAGATATAGAAAAAGGACCGTTCCCGGGTTTCAGGTTATGAAGCATGAGATGTAACTAGATAATATCAAATTGGAATCCACATAGACATGGATCGATTAAATGACTCGACACATAAATAATTGCAAGACTAAATAACTGGAATGCGCTGATTGACGACACGTAACCGACTAATGACACACTCGAAGTATAATCAACATAATTACCAAACCACAATTACAAGATTCAAAGATTACTACTTGTTATTGGTAATAAAACCAAAAGACTGGAAGTTTCTCAATGAATAAAGTAACAGGTTCGTTTAACTATACAAATCATACTAACAAAACCAAATGAATCAAAGACTCAACAAAGTTTTGCAACCAACTACAGATAATATCCAATTGAACACGAAAACTAATACTAACCGTCCACCCAGGAATGATCACGGGTGGTATAGCCGCTCATGAACGTCATGGAATTTTCAACAATGATGAGGAATCGATCAAACCTTGAAGATGGTGATGGAATGGTGTTTTCTCCTTCAAACATCACCACCTCTATGCCCAAAAACGCAGGTAAAAAGATATTTTTCGTAACCTTAAACATATGACTTAAAAAGACCTCAAATTCCACAAAATTCAGAATCTACCTGCCGGCCAGCGCAATTTGCGCTCCCACCGGCACAACATGCGCCGGTGCCCTTCAGCAAACCTCAAACTTCCTGTTGTGTGCTACCCCTTACGCTGAATTAAGTCCTTTCTAGCGCAACCTACGCCATACCTAGTGCAAACTGCGTTGGGCCACTCACAACTTCCCGTTTTCACATCTGGATCGTCGAGCTACCCCAAATGCATATATTATGGCCCTCGTAACTCATTTTCTTGCTCAAGATATGCTTATTTGAAGTTTTAGGCTCTCGAATTTTCTCCCAAATGCCTCCAAAACATGTGTTTAGCATCCAATCACATGTAAACAATAACACACTCAAAGTACATGCGTTCCATACAATAATTCAACTAAGAATATAAAATTATGCACAATAACTCTCATAAAATCACACACTCATCACATCCCCACACTTGCCATTTGCTTGTCCTCAAAGAAAGCGCGCATGCAACTATTCAACCATCTTAACAAATACACTTCACTAATCCCTCGTTAACTCTCAGATGAGGTCCAAAGTCATACTCAACTCAGCAAAATTTAACTCATTCAATAACGCTTTCTTTTACAAGTAAAGACATCATGTTTCACCCCAATTATCTAATCGACTCAAGCAAACCTTCAAGCTCTCCCCATGCATACAACCACACCTTTCTAACATATACCCATTTTGTACACAAATCCAAAGGACTTTATGGCTTAAAATTTAAGGCTTGGGTTAAGGTGCGGATTAAGGATTAAAATTGGCTAAAATGATGAAATCTAACTGGGTAAGGCTTAAGATAACACCAATGAAACATTGTACCAATATCCCGACTAACAAGTATTCCAAATCAATTAATCACCTCACCTAGGGCAAACATTGGCCCATCTTCTCTCCTCTCAGTTGGGGCTCATTAACATCGACCCTCTTTTAAGCATGATCAACATTGTCCCTTGGACTCATTTGTCCAACTTCTCTTTCTTCGAACAATGTAACCTTTTTTCAGCATATATTTACATATAATTTGAAAACGTACACATTGACTTACCGAAGCTCGAGGCATTGCCTTTGGCCGAATTAGTTAGTATAAAAATTTACCTATCCAATTGAATTCCATCATATTGGTTTAAAAATAAGAAGGTTAACAGGTTTAATGGGTTTGAACACAGATAAAGGCTCACACTTGTGTCTAACGAATAATTAAGGGTAGGATCTAAAAAATAAAAAGGCTCAACAATTCCTAAGGTGCATCCTAATGCCTTAATCATCTTCATGTACAACCTAGGTTATGATCAAAACATATCACAGTAACACTGAAATCATATGTATGAAAAGTCCGCCTTCCAGCTCATTACCCCCTTTTAGAAAGTTTCTTAATTTTTTAACAATTTTGAGTACGACCATGACTAAGGACCAAGACTGATATGTTAGCAGGTAAAAAGTTGATGATTTACATTGGAAAATCTAGTTTTCCAAGCACAATTGAACCAACTTAGGACATCTGCAAAATTGTCAAATTTCACTTTTCAAACTTTTCCCTCATCCCCACACTTAAACCATACATTGTCCTCAATGTATATTTTAAATGAAGATTTTGTGTGGTTTAAAGGTAGTAATCATCTCATTCCCCCAATCAATGCAAGAAGCGTCGACTATTCACTTGTGACATGACTCAACTAAACACAAAAAAATAACAACTAAACGCACTAAAAAGCAATTAAACAACACAAAATAAAACTAGAAAAGAGCACATCACCTGATTATGTCTTCATGGCGAGGTCCTCGTATGCATTGAGCAAACTCCTAAACTCACTTTCGTAGGAATCACGGTTGCATTTAGTGCATGAAACAAGCCTTTTAAACCCCTCGGTAGCCCGAGTGGACGAGTGAAGTCTCGTGAGGGTTTTTAGTGAACAAACCCACAAAGTTCATGTTGCCTCCATGAACCTTCCCCACACTTGGGTCTTGCTATAGTGACAAAAACTGAAACAAAAACAAAACAAAAACACAAAAAAAAATATCGGCTTGCCTCCCGGTTAGCGCTAAGTTTTTTAAGGTCTTCAGCCAGACCGTACCTGATATGATGCTAATGGTGGTTGGAACACAAATTCTTTTCCAAATGCTGTCGCACATGCTCAGTGATAGTCATTCCCATTCAGTTTGAGCGTCCCCATCTGATCCATAACCAGGAACTCCTCTTCATCCCTCACTTTCACAAACTCCCACGCATCATATGAATGTTTGATACTCCAGGAGGTTTCTTTGACCCAGCCGGTAATTCCAATGACTTCGTGTCCGGCTTGGTATAACTAGTTGAACTTTCCATCTGATGCTTCCATAGTGGCTTTTCTACTTGCACTCTCGCTTCCCTACACTTGGGCATTGTTGCATCTACTGCCTCACTCACCTCCTTCAGCTTAAACCTGGCAACAACAAAATCTTTCTCTTTTGCGCCTGTAAGGTTTAGTCTTTTGTAAGCTGATGTCATCAATGTATTCTTTGAACAAATATACTTAGCTTTATTTCCATGTATTTCTGTTAATTTCATTTCATGTACTTTAATGCTTTATTAGACTAAGTCTGGCCATCGAAACTACCTAGTTTGGGTTGAGGTTGTTCAACTGAAACTTGTAGTCTCGATAGATAGGAAGTTTCGATAGGCTGCAAAGTTTTGTAACTGCTCACCCAAAACTAGTAGTTTCGGTGAGCATAGTTTCTATACCTATCAGCTTCCTATAAATAGCCTAGTTAGAGAATATTTAGGGTATGGATAGCGACTGTAACCCTGAAATTCTCTCTTTCATAGTTGTTCTTGAATCAATACAGATTTGGAGTTTTTCATCTCTTGTTCTTGCATTTTCATATCATTTTGTGTTAATTCTAGTGTGGTTAGCCGGTTTATCTCCACTTCCTTATCTCTGTTTCACCACCATACACACAGATTTCGCCTGTGTGTGTAATTGATCATCTATGTGATTCTACCTTAGAATCGGGACCTACAATTGGTATCAGAGCTTTATGCTCTTGATTTCTAAGTGTTTCTAGGTTTTTGTGATCAATTTGAGGTGATTTTACACTATTTTTGAAGTTTTTCGGGTTTGAGCACTGTTACATTGAACTTTGGGTACTGTTTCATTGATTAAGAGTTTATTTGGTAGAGTTTCTCTATTTGAAGACTGGATTCTTATTCTAGAGAACTTTTGAGCACTATTACCAAAAATCTTGTCCAACACTCCAAAACCAAACACATCGAGATCAAACACCACTTCATCCGTGACTGTGTAGAAAAGAAACATATCATAATTGTGGAAGTGAAAACCGACAAGCAAACCGTCGACATCTTCACAAAAGCATTCGATTCTACCAGGTTTGAGAAATTGGTGGAAATGCTCGGAATACTCAACTTTCAGTAACATCTGTGCATATTGTTATCTGTTTAAACTTGTTAATCGGGAAGATTTCCAAAAATATTTTACTTTTCTGTATAGTTGTTTTCTTTATATGTTTTTGAAAGAAAAAATGTTGGGGGAGAAATTGGAATTTGAAGGAAGTAAGAAAAGATTTGCTTTGTATAGTAAGAAAGAAAACAAAAATATTTTCTTTGTTTATTGTTTGCTTAAGAAAAGCTCTTATCCTCATACTCACTATAAGTATCAAGTTTTTTTTCAGGAAAATTGGATCCGACCCTGTGAGAAATGATAGAGTCTGATCACACTTCTTGAGCATGGAATGGACCATAAGCGATGGTGCTTACTAAGGTATAGCCGGTAAGGCCCGACATACGGTTATAACTCTTTAGTAGTTTGAAAATCAAAATCTTAATCGTACATGTGTGTTTAAACCCATTTTTGAAACATCTAACCCATTTTAAGATAAGAAAAACTGATTCAATCAGATATAGGCTTACGTGTTGGATTTTGATTCATGCGCCAGGTGACCGTCAAAGTAACGAAAGTTATCGCCGATGACCCCGTCTGTTTTGCTTACGCAAAGATCTTAGGAGTTCACCTTTTTTCCATCCACTTGGATGATTTGACCCCGTCTGTTTTGCTTACGCAAAGATCTCTGGTGTTCAACCTTTTCCTATCCGCTTGGATAATTTTACGGCTTCTTATGTTTTGCTTACGCATAGAATTAGAATGTTCGTACCTTTTTAATATCCACTTGGATATTTTTCATTTTACAACTTCTGATATCCAGTTGGATCTTATTTTACTTTTGGTGGTAAATTTGACTTACCGAGATGGTAACCTGGTTAACCTGTAAGAGATGATAAGATGAATACAGGTATTTCTTGAGGATTGATAGGCTTTCAAAACCATTTTATTTCAAAACGTGGGGTACTCCGTGTTTCGTGCTTAAATGGTGCCGCTTAATCACATCAAATCATTGTACAAACAAATGTTCGGGTGTATCTTGCATAAATATCGGTTATCTTCAGGGATTCATAGTAGCTGATTGCAAAATGAAGTGTTTCAAGGGTTTTGACCAGACATGATCTCACGTTGGATCTTTTCCAAGGCTTAAGTGTACATATCCTTTTAATTGGATTCTGTTTTTATTTTTCCATTAAAATTTTTAATCTTCCTTATTAGCTTGTTTAAGTAGCATACATATGTTTGTTACCTTTGTTCTTGTTCAAGTATTTTAGGTCAACCGAAACTACATCTTGCCTGAAACTACCCTGGCACATGAAACTACTTTGTCTTATCGAAACTAGTAGTTTCGACAGAGGCACTTTGGTCTTTTGTCAATCTCAAATTAAATGTCTCCTTAATCAGGTACTTTTTCATGCTCACTTTCACTCTCACTCCCCGAAATCCATTTACACCTTCCTTTTCACACACAAAAGCTTGAAATCATCGGTCTAAGTCTGCAAAATCAGTGTTCCTTATCTGATTCCCCCGTCGTCTCCATCATCAGATTTCTCTACAAATTTCGGTAGGATGGAGTCTCTACACTCACTGGCCCTTTCTTACCTTCTCTTTTATTTTGTTTTTTTTTTGCTTGTTTGAGTCTGTTTATATTAGTATATATGTCTGTATATAACTTATTCTTGTTTGCATAACTGCCTTTTGATCAGGGTTTTGGTATCAAAACTAGTAATTTCAGGAAAAAAGATCTTTTGGGTTTTTTAAAATATAATTTCAAATTTGAACAAGTTTTGCTTACCAAAACTAGTTGTTTCGGTACCCAAGCTCTCTCCCAAAACTATGGAGTTTCGATAGGTTGTTTCTCAATCGAAACTAGTAGTTTCGGTCAGGCATTTCTGAAATTTTTCTGAGTGTTGGACTGACTCTTGATATACATTTTTTTTCATAAATGGACCTTGAATTCATCAAGAAGCACAATGTTTGTGCATTTCTTAATGTTGCAGACCCCAAGAGTGTAGATTTTGTTGATGCCCTTAATTTTCTGGCTAACTCTAGTATCAGCTTTGCCATTAGCCATGATCTACCTTTTTTGAATCCACCATCAAGCAATTTTGGGCAACTGCTACAAAGGTCTCCATCAACAACATAGAACACATCAGAGTCACAGTTCAAAATCAAGAAGTCTTATTCTCTGAAGCAACTGTTAGAGAGGTTTTGCAATTCAATGATAATCATGTGGCTCCCATGGAATTCACAAGTTTGTACATCCGGTAATGTTTTCGAAGAATGGGTCATCCAGACAAATTTAAGAGTGGCCAGATTATCAAGAATGCCCTTCCCCCACACAAGAGATACATTATGCATGTGTTCATACACTGCATTTCTATTAGAAAAGGTGGTTTTAACTCGGCCAATGCAATGGTGGCCTCAACTATTTTGGACTTAATCAAGGGGCAGGATTACAATTTATCTGGTCTCGTCTTCAAGCAAATTATTGAAAACCTAACTGGAAGGGTTAAAGACAAGTTCCTAGTCTACCCCAGATTTCTACAAATAATCATCAACCACCTTCACCCTAACCTTCAACAAGATCGACCTCTACTAGTCTTTGTCCATATGATTGCTAATACTCTCAGCTATATGAAAAGCTCAAGTTCAAGAACTAACAGAGTCATTGCAGACATTCCTTTATTTGTACATATTATTGGAGAAGAAGAAGAAGTTGTTCTTGATATTGACCCTGAACTAATAGTTGAGTCCTTATCATCTGAAGAAGAAGAACAGGTTCAAGGGAATCAAGAAGCTGAGATTGATGTAGAACTAAATGTAGAACAAGATGTTGAGCAACACATAGTGGAAGCTAACTTCTTTGATAAAAAAATAGAGAATCTGGAACCTCTGAACTTTCAAGAACAAGTTGAGAATGTTGAAGTTCATGCTAACATAGAGGTTGAAGGTGAAGAAGATGTGGAGGTTTTAGCTGATTCAAGTGAAACTTTGGATGAAGCAATCTATGAAACGGAGGACTCTAAGTCTAAGGAGATAGTAGAACCTCCTCCCTCATCATCCAAACGACCAGATGACTCTGAATCAGATTATGAAGTTGAAGAGCCTCGTGCTAAAAGAATCAAGACAGGGCTAGAGTCTATAACCTCTTCATCAGAATCACTATTTGAAGCACCTGAACATCCAACACCCATACTTTCACCCATCCATGCTACCATCACTCCACAAGCTACTCCTCAAACCACTCCACCTGCCTCACCTGCCCAAGAAACATCTTCTTCTGTCCCAAGAGTTAAATTGTTGAGTCTAGAAGTAAAGAAACTCAATGATAAAGTGTCTAAGAAAGATGAAGAGATCAAAAGTCATATATCTAAGTTAACTGAGCAAAAGGATGAAGTAAAAGATTTAAAGTTGGAAGTGGTGGCCTTAAAGAATCAGATTGATCTCCAACAAACACAACTAGCTGTGCAGCAGGATCAATTAGCCAAACAACAACAAGAACTCATAGTTGTAACCACATTGGTCAACCAAATCCATGCTTCCATGATACAGTCTTCACAAACAACTGAAACACAAAGGGAACTCTCCTCCACAGCTCAGGGAAAGACCATTGCACCCCAGTCCACTGTTGCTACTTGTCCTTCTATGGATGTAAAGATATAAGAACCAGAGTATGATTTACCAAGTCTAAGTCAAAGAAGAGCTGAAAGGGAAAAAAGGGAAGAGTACCGAAACAGACATTGAGGTTGTGATTTTAGATGAAAAAGAAGTTGGATCCGATCATGAGCTGGATGTACTACTCAAGCAAGTTGATGACTTTGGAACAATTGAAGATTACCCTAAAATTGTTACATTAGGTGAAGAACAGGGAGAAAAGCTCAAGTATTTCACAAAAGAAGGAAATGAGTTTGATGCTCCCTCGGATAATGAGCTAGAGGACCAGAATGTCAAAGTGACCTTTGTTGAGCTTGTAATCGCTATTGAGACAACATGCACTACAGAAGAAGCCACTCATGCAAGACCTACTCTAATTGCAATAGCAACTGAAACTCCATCTGTTCAAGCATCAAATCTAAGGAGGTCTTGGTTCAACAAGCTGCCAACTAAGGAACCCCAAAGTACTATGAGTGGTTTGCCGAATATCAAGAGTTAAAGAGACCATCTGTTGGGTGGAAATATGGTAAGGAAAGGTCACTTTTCATTGTCCGGAGGTAAAAGGGAGGAGTGGATCACTTCAAGTCTTCACATGACTTTATCTCCCTCCCAAGATATGATCTAAGAGCACTTGCCAAGTTGCCACTACAAAGCCTGGAAATGAAAGAATTGCCAAAGATTTTGAGGCTTTTTTAAGGATTCAAGCCTTCAATGACTTCAGGTCTATGACCACTGCAAAGCCTAGAAGAGTTCTCTCAAAGACCCGGATCCACCCTAGAACTCAGAGACCTTAGGTAAGGCTTCCATACAAGTCGGCAGAAACTGTCAAATACATTCAACCGCCATGGTCAGTACCAGTCCAGCTTCAAAATTTTAGAAAATGGTTTTACAACTCAACCATTGGAAGTGCTATGATTAAGTGTGAAGGCAAGGAAGACATTCAAATTTTTGAGCCCTTGGAGCTTTTAAAATTTCAACTAGAGGATCTTGAAGTGTTATTCAACAATCCTATCAAGATCTTTCATGAGGATGATGAGGCTGATGCCAAAGCCTATCAAAGGGTGGTGACTATAAATGCAAAACCCCACTTTCAGATACCAAGTCAAGAGCTAACTGCTTAGTGAGAGTTGAACACATTGATGCAGCAACTTAGGGGGAGATTGTAGGGTTTAGTCTTTTATAAGCTGATCTTATCAATGTATGGTTTGAACAAATGTACTTTGCTTTATTTCCATGTATTCCTGTTAATCATGTAATTTACTACTTTATTAGACTAAGTATGGGCCATCAAAACTAACTAGTTTCAGTTGAGGTTGTTCAACCGAAACTAGTAGTTTCGATAGATAGAAAGTTTCGATAGGCTGTAAAGTTTTGTGAATGCTCACCCGAAACTAGTAATTTCGGTGAGCATAGTTTCTATACCTATCAGCTTCCTCTAAATAGCCTAGTTAGAGAATATTTATGGTGTGGGTAGGTCCCCAGGTGTCACGGATCGAATCTTGCGAATGCGTTTATAGTCGAACAGGGTGCAGAATACCTGTGAATACATGGAGTATTAACAACAACAATTAAACGATAACAAACAAGAGTCACTGAATAAGTTCGTCTATTATCAATATATCAGTCAAATTACAGGAGTTACAATGAGAGTGTACTTGTAAAATTCTACACATGGCTATATATTCTAACAGGTCAGCTACGTGCGTACTTAGCAAATGCGCAGGAAAATCTTACTGCGTACTTAGCAAGTACGCAAGGCTTGTTCATGCGTACTTGCTAAGTACGCAGGTTACATAACCCGCATACTTATCTAAGTGCGCACAACACTTAAGCAAATACATAAACGACTAATACAAGACTAAATACTTACAAACGCGATTACAACTCGATAACCAATACATACAAAGACTGAAATATTAAATACAAGTACAAAGAATAACTACAAAAGCAGAGACAATATCCAGAGTGTTTGTCACACATAAGTGCTCCAACAAACTCCCCCTTGACAACAGCTCTGGATTGTCTTCAATCCTTAATCCTCTTTAGCTCTGACTTAGCTTCCCATCTTCACCTTGTAGTCAAAGCAGAACTTGACTAACTTGTTGTATCGAGATGCAAGAAGTTACGTCCACTAGTCCGTGTAGATGCAGTATTTATCATGTAGAACCTCTAGATCTTTCACAGAGAAATTGATGAAACACATCTCATCAAAAACCCTGATCAGTTCCCTTGGCTCTACACTTTCACCTTTGGACCTTGTCTTGTCCATTATCACAGCCTCGCCCGTCTTTGGATCCACGTACCGGTACCACATGCTCCCGAGGATATTCTGAGGTAACTTGCTTAGGGGAATCCTGGTCTCACATGGCACTGGCTTGTAGACCAAATTCATTAGGTGTCTGTTTGTCATAGGATCTCTGACTGTCTTGTCCCAGACTCTTTTGGACATCTGAGGCTTGAATACCTCAAAGTTTCCTGATCTACCTTCCCACTACAGTGTCCCCCACAAACCCTTCACTACCGCATGACTTGTATCACCAAGTAGCTCACAATTTGCAAGGTTCACTAGATCATATTTGGGCAGAGAACTGAATGACTCACTGGTTGGTTTCAAGTATTGAACCCCCCCCCCCCCAGCACGTTTGATGGCAAACAACATCTTGTCGTCATCGAAGCGGACAAATAGAATCATCCCTGCTGCTCCGTGCTTGTCAATGCTGAATTAATTTTGCCAACCCAGAGGTTGACTCTTCTTGAACCATCCCTGAGGATACTTGTTCGTTCAGGCATCAGCATCAGCAAACATTATCAGGCTAGACTGAACCTGTTGTAAAAGCATCTTTAAAGGTTGGAGCTTCAAAAATCTCTCCATCCTTAAGCTCGTAAACCCCTTTGCCATCACCCTTTGGAAACTCCACCATCACATCCTCATCATCTACATCCTAGTCTTCACCAGACTCGATCTCTCCTTCTTCGAGGTTGCTGAGGGCATCGATCTGTTCAGCCTTGGAATAGTCCGGCTCTAGAAGAAGAATAACATCATCAGAGAGGTCTTCAAGTACCTCAGTGGCCGAATTTCCATGCTCACTACCACCACCACTGCTAGAAGCATCCCCGAGTTCAATAGACTCCCCCTGAGCCATAGGAACATCGGTTAGTGGTACAATTTCCAAGGCTTGTTGCTCACTACCACTAGGACCGGTTTTGGGATCCTTGTATGTGTCATCACCTTTAGTTAAGTCAACTGGATGACAGGCCTCATCACTAGTAGGCTGCTGATTATCCTTCTCTTTCTCCTTCTCCCCCTTAGCTGCAAGATTGGCGGACAATTCTGTCTCTAGTTTTACCATAACCCGGTGTTCCTCTCTTTGGAGTAGCAGTTGTCCTTCCATTGTTTGCCCATGAGCCAGAATAGTCTCATTCAGTTTAAACAACATCTCATTCTGGGCCATCAAGCTCTTTAGCTGCTCCTGGGTGCCTTCACCTTGTTGTCTCAGTCGCGTGACTTCATCTACCAACGAGTTTACCCTAGCTTGTTGAGCTTTGGACTCACTCGCTGATTTATGAACAGTCTCAAGTAGTGCGGCGACCTGAGTTTCCAGATGTGTAATCCTAGCATCACGGGGATCAGGATCCCTGGATGAGGATGCTTCAGCAGTGCCTTGAATAGGAGAGGAGAAAATATCATCAAAGTCGAACCCATGAGTGAAATCTCCATAGTTGAAGGGTTAACTGATGGCTTGTAGTGTGGTAGTTGGGATTGTAAATGGGACAGTTGAGGTGACCACCACTTGTGTAGTGGTTGGTGTGGTGATAACAGACTCGGTCTGAATGGGAGCAGAAATCCCCATTGTTTGGACTGTGTCATTGGGAGGGAGACTATCTCAGGAATTTCCACTAAGACAGTTGTAGTAGCCACATCACTCGTTACCTGTGGCTGCTTCCTCCTTTGATAGAGCTGTGTTGAAGGTTGAGTAGTACTCGGGGCCTGAGTACTTGATTGACCTGGGCACGTTCTTCCACTTCTCTCATTATCACCTCCCACAGCCTATCATTCTTCTGGTTAATTTGTCTCTCTTTTCTCTGTCTTTGTACATCAGTCTCTGACTCAGGGTCGTAATTGGTGTCAGAACTGTCTTGTAGTCGTCTCGTGGAGGATGACTCAGGAAGGGAAACCTTCGTCGTTCTCCGTGGGTGTGCCTGATCTGTTACGCCATCAAAGTCAGATGATTTAGATGCTGTAGCTTTGGAATCTGACACTTCAGCACCATCACCTCCTTCTTCTTCATCACCTCCATCATCAGCTTCATCATCATCATCAGACTCATTTTCCTGTTCCTCTTCCTCCTCTACCTGTTCTTCCTCTTGTTGCTTATCTGAGTGTTCAGTGAGTTCAGGCTCTGAGTCAACACTGAACCACCGATCGTTGGGAGGGATCACATACGCTTCATTAATCAAGTGGCTAAAGAGGGGTGTGTGCTCGGGAATTGGTTCTTCTGTTCCCGGCTTGAGAAATTGGGCAAACACCCTCTTGTCCACCCTCTTTACTTGTAATATTTCTCCAATCTGTGGTAGATTGGGCAATACATCATTGATTAATAGCTGCACGAATCTCGGGTACAATAAGAATCTGAATCGTTCCGTCGTATTGATCTAATCAACTAGGGATCTGTACACATAACGGGAGAAGTTTTAACCCTTGTTCAGTGACAACGTGTCACACCCCGATAGAGGTGGCGGAAACGCGAGGTGTCACATATTTAGTTCATAGCACAAGGTATAAAGAAATTGCTAAGGCATCACACAATTTATTAATTTCATATTTAAAATTCAACACTTGTTTCAATACACAAACAAATGACTAAAATGGAAACATTGTTCAAATTTATTTGCTAAGCCCTTGAGCAATCCTATTTGATCCTTCACTTCATAGTTATCAATTCTTGAAACATGTAAAGTAAAATTGGTTAACATAAAGTTGGTGAGAAACATAGGTTTTATAAGTTATTGAAATAAGTTGGCATGAAAAGATATACAAATTCAATACAAGTTCAATCAAATATGCAAAAGTATTAACACAAAATTTATTGCAATCAACCCTTAATGTTATATGCATCCACAATCCCAAAGATTGTGCCGTTGAAGTGTTATTGCGTTCACAATACCAAAGATTGGGCCGTTGAAATGTTATTGCATCCATAATCCCATAGATTGTGCCGTTGTTATATCGGTTTCCCTTATATGGCCATACTAGTACTACCTTAGGCTTGAAATCAAGTTAATGATTGCAATATCGTTATTAGTGTTCAAATATCAAGCACATAATTGAAATTACTTGTTTGAGAATTTGTTTTGATAAAATGGTAGAGTTATCAAGCATATGTACATGTTTCACCCCAAAAGTAAATAGAAAAGGGGCTATGAATCTCACCTTGATATTGAGTCTTAAACTTGAACTAGAATGGAAGAACGGGCGAACCGGTAAAAATAAGATATATAGTTTAGCATAGGGAAACGATTAAAGGATTAGGGATGGAATGATTTGGCACTTTAGAATTTTGGAACGAACGAACGAGGAAATTAAAGATACGAACTTTATTTTTACCACACTAAAAAAGTTATAAATCGGATGACGTTTTATAAATTTTATTTATAATAGAAAACTCGATGACAACAAATAACTTTATTTTCAAATGTATTAATAGATAAAATATATTAATGTAATACTTATGTAATTGAAACAATGTCCAAAAGTGACGTTTTAAACGCTTAGGTTAGTAGTATGTTTATAACTCTTTTAATAAAATTCATAACATTAAAGGACGACTAGATATTTATTATTATTTTTTTATTTGAAAACAGGTTTATAAGTAAATTATATAAAAAAGAACATATATTAGTGTGAAAATTACCAAACAGAAAAAAAAAAGAGTGCAGGGAGGGCTGTTGTAGGGATTGAACCACCACCTCCCGCTTGTGTGCCACACTGCTAACCGCTAGACCAGACATAATCTTGTTTAAAGTTCCGGAAATCATATAGTAGAATTCGAATGAGCCTGAGTCATCTTCCCCAAAACATAACTCAGATTAAAAACCCTAATCCCAAATCAGATTTGCAACCTCAAAATCAGGCTTTTGCGGGTATTGTTTTCGATCAGAAGTTTGGGGCTATTGTTTAAAAGATCAAAAAGAGTAGAAAGATGGTTAACGTACCTGGAATCAGAACTTGAATCGATGCCGAAGGTTTGGCCAGAGTTCCACGACGGCGGTAAAATTCAACACGGGGGGGGCTGGTTTGAGTGAGCGAAAAGGATTAAAGAGAGAGGGGTGGTCGAAACGAACGAATTCGTTTGCTATATACAGAGTTCATACGTGTTTTATAAACTTGGAAAATCCATGATTTGGGGGCGACGATAAATGCCCGAATTGAAAGGATTTGAGAGCTTTAATCGCGTGCGTGAATCCGCGGTTTGCGATTACGAGTAAATTAGTAAAAGATTTACTAATTAGTAAAGGATTAAGGCTGTGTTTGGGATTACTTATTTAAAACTCCTTATGACTTATTCAAAAAGGTAATAAGTCATAAGTCATAAGTCATAATTTGTAACTTCTCAAAAACTTTAGGATTTTCTTTGAAAACTACTTATTGACTTATGCTATAAGTTAATAAGTTATAAGTAATAAGTAAGGATGGACTTACTTCTTGAAAAATGGTATAAGTAGGCTAAATAAGTAGCTTTTCCAAACACCTTATTAACTTATATAAGTTAATAAGTTAATAAGTAGAGTAAATAAGTAATCCCGAACACCCCCTAAAGCTTCATTGTTGTTTCCGTTTGTTGCACGCGAAAAGAATGCAACGGATGTTTCAATTTTGACTTTCCAACTCAAATATTAAATTTTCTAATTAAAAAATCATTTTCTTTTATAATTTGAACAATCAAAATCTAATTTTCTTTTATTTATTTAATTTTTTTTAACTTCTTTAATCATTTATCATTATCTCTAATACTGTTATCATATACATCATTAATATTCAAATATAGCTATAATTTTAACACCAACTTAGAAAGAAACATTTTTTTAAACATTTTACCTTTAAAAATATCATAAACTATAATTAGTAATAACATAAATTTAATTATTTTTATTTTCTTTAAAAATTCGGGTTATTACAATATGATGATATGTTAGGCATCCCGGTTCACAATCGATTTGATACGAAAAATGCATTTAAAATATTACATGTATAAATCAAGGATGTTACAGTATCCTCAAGTTGAGAGAATTTCGTCCTCGAAATTCAACTGGTGGAGGCTACGGAATAAGAAAAGAGATGAGGAGGATACTTGAGCTTCATTAGGTCTTCACGTTCCCAAGTGATCTCAGGACCACGCTTAGAGTTTCTACGAACTCTCACGATAGGTATACGGCTACGCTTGAGTTGCTTAACGTTACGGTCCATGATCTCAGCGGGTTGTTCAATGAAGTTCAACTTGTCATCAATACGGACTTCGTCCAATGGAATATGGATAGTGTCATCAGCTAGACACTTCTTGAGGTTTGACAAATGAAAAGTGTCATGCACACTATAGAGTTCGGAAGGTAGCTTGAGTTTGGGGATGATAAGCCGGGCTAAGATCTAGACAAGTCCTTAAGGACTTTTGTAGTAATTGTAAGAATATGGAAGTGCAATGACTTACTCGGTCAACAGTGATGATTAGGGGTACTCCATGACAAGTCATAGGGTTCATGTCTGAGAGGGTAGTTGAGTAGGTTCATCGTGTTTGGTGGTTGAAATGTCAAGAGGACGAGCCCTCCCTCTTGGACAAGAGCGAAATTCGAGGGTTAATTCGAGAGGATATCAAATTGATGTGAAGTCTAAGTGTCAAAGGACCACAAAGCCGTGACTGTACAAGGAGGTTAGGTTTGTCACGTAAGGTCACACTAGATTCAATAGTAGTCGTACACATAACAAGATCTGAGTCTGAGTTTCAAAGGATAAGTGTTGATGATCACTTTATAACATGTTATCACACTACAAGATACAGAAAAAGGTACTGGTCTGGTAGTTGGAAATCATTGTAAGGAAATGGCGTAGTCGTTCGTGGTTATTTTCGCCCAAAAGCCGCACCTAGCAATTTGCAGAAGTCTAAACGCCAAAGTTAAACAAGGATTTGGGATAATTTGCTCAAATGGTTTAGTCGGAAGTCTAGCTGAATGTCTAAGCAGGAGATATGAATTGTCCTTCATGAAATATATATTAGGATGAGGGAAGGCTAGAAGTATGTGTGCATAAGTGTAGTCTAACCCAGTTTCGTCAAGTTTTCACGGTATTCTGGAGGTGTGGTCTAAAAAGTGTAGGTAGGGTTCTTCCTAGATCGGCCACACAAGTTTAGCAACAGAGATTTTAGAAAGTTTGTTGATTTAGTAACCATCTTCAACCCCACAGTTGAGATTGATGTTCCAGATATTTTGGGTTGAAATCATGTGTTCATATAGATAAATGGCTATTGTTTACAGGATAGGAGTTGTTAGGATTCGCAGGCACTGTAAACTTTTATTACGTGTGCACACGTAATAATTGTTTACTTTGCATGATCATCTTAGTTTCTCTTATCCTCATATTCTGTCCATTAGATTGGATTGTCGAAGGTAAATTGTTACCTATGCCTAGAGATATCGAAGGTGTTTAGTCACTGCTCGAGTAATCATGTTAGGGATAACGGTAGTGAGTTGTTATATAATACAAATAGAAAGTTTGGTAATCTTGATGATAACATGATACGAGTAACTTATGCTTGCAAGATTGAATCAGTGTGTGAGTAGTGGCATTCCCCTATGACAATTTGTAAAATGAAATTAACACCAAATGATAAAATGTCAAAACAAACATTCCAGACATAGAGTAATGTGTTCAAACTAAAATTAAAATGTGAAATAGAACAACTAGGTTAACGTCTCAGGTAGCTTTCTACTAAAAAGCAGATGAGTAACAAGATTAACATTGTTATAGTAACTCGTATTGCAAATCGGGCCTCAGCTCTAGCTGCTTCTGTACGAGCATCGAAAATCTACCTGTCTCCTTCATCATATCCAGTTGAATGCTTAGATTTTAAATTATGCTTCTTGATACTACAATTGATTCAATAGGCCATCCACATGTTGGCCTAACAGGTCGTGTCTTACTTCATGCTCTAATCTTTGTCTCAGGAAGTATGAGGATCTCACATACTGGTGAGCGGCATTGACTGGAATTCCTATAGCGTTGGTTGGCTTCATAGCTTGCCTTGCCACTGAGCTTGGATGGTATGGATCCGGTGCTAGGTAAGGATCTATCAGTGGGGTTTGTTCAGGTACTTGGATCCTGAGAGCCGTGTTCCTAAGCCAATCTACTCTGTGGGAAAACAGGGACCTAGAAACTAGTTGTACAGGTGACTGGTTGTGACATTTCGGGTTTTATTCACGCTCTTATATTATGTGTCCTGTAAACATTTTCTATTCAATAGAATGCAAGTGTTTTTATTTAAATTTTTGTACAAAGTATATATATATATATATATATTTAATTTATGGATTTAAAATAAATAAAATTTTATAAGTTTTAAACTTATATAAAATTTTATATAAAAATCTAAATTAAAAGGTTCATTTATAAATAAGATAACCTATTTAAATAAAATAATTAACTTTTATAAAAATATTTATAATAATAATAATAATATAAGTTTATAAAATATAAATAAAATTAAAAAGAAACTTAATAAATTATTTTTATATAAGTTAAGGGGCTGTTTTGAAATATCTCAAACTAAAAGGTTTTAAAGTAAAAGTAAGTTAAGGGGCTGTTTCTGGACAAACTAAACCTAAGGGACTAACGGGTAAAAATCCCAGGGACTAACTTAATACAAAAACAAGCTACAAGGACCAAAATTGCCAACTTCGAATTCGCGTTTCCGGTTGTCTCCTCCATTGTCCGGCGGTCCAAGCCATTTTCCGGCGACCCCCTCGACACGCCTGTCCCCTGCACCTCGACAGCCGAAAATGGTCTCCCTGACCTCGTCGTCGCCACGCGAGCAAAAGCCCCCGACCAATTTGTCTCCCCAACATTCGAAACGTCTGATCGTGTTTGTGGCCGAAAGTCCACGCCACGAATTCGGCCCCGACAGTAGACCTCCACGCCTGCTAGATGGCTCATTAGCTTCGTCTTGTCCAGACGAGTGTCTGGACATACTCAATTGCATGTTTTATTATAGGGATCGAGCTCGGCTATAAATAGCCATTTACGGACCTGCTCGAGCTCGCCACCCCTCCTCCACCCACTCTCACTCAAAATTGAAGCCGACATTGTGTTCGTCGTCTCTGTGAGAAGCTGTGACCAGAATCTCCGAGCCCAATTCCATCCCGAAGCTTGAATTCCCGATCTTGGTATTTTCGGATTAAAAGCCCTGTCGTCCAGCCCCTTCACGACCTAGTAGGTACCTCGAATTCGTTCCTTTGCCTTCTGTTATCCTCTGGCAATCTGTACCAATCGAAATTGCGACTTCAAACCATCGTTTACCGGGCAAACCAGTGTTCTCGGACACGGTTTTCCGGTTGCTGAGGACCAGCGACCAGTTTCGCGTATGCGTTTATTAATTAAACGATACACACATAACCAGCGATGGGCAGTAGCCCGGCTCGTTATGCGTGTGTGTGTTTGAGCCTTAGGTCGTGGGTTCGATTCTGGTGGCCTCCGGCCCAACCCAATTTTTTTCTGTTTTAATGGTATAATTTATTTTATTTATTTATTTTATCATATTTTAATATTATATCTATACAATAAAAACTATTACGGGTTGGGTGACTCGTTCGTTTATTTTCGAAACCATTAAATAACTTTTTACACATATTTAACCCATTGAATTTTTATAAAATAATAAACCCTATGTTTTATAAACTCGTTTAAATAATTTTAACTCACAAAAGAAAATATATAATAATAATATAAATAAACAAAATAGAGATTTTTATATAATATATCTACTTATTTAAAAATATAATATTTTAATAAGATTAAAAATTATATTTTTTTTATGTTAAGTTTTACAAAATCATTATCATCTTTCTATAATATTTTATACAAATAAATTTTAAGAAATATTATTATAAACCTATACACGTTTAAATACGAATACACACATACAAAACCTACAATAATACCTATTTATCCACATAGGGTTCCAACGTGCTTAGGTTTCAACATCCTTATCACCTACACTCGTGGATTAAAATACCCGCTAGCCAGGTGAGTTACATAGCCCTTATTTTACATTTTTACATACTTTGGGGTGAAACATTATACATGCTACTCATCAAATTGTTTATACGTGTTATACATGTGAATTATATGCTTGTTCATCGTGAATTATCTTGGGTGTACACTTATTTATTTTAAACACAAGAAAACCAACAGTAATATTAATAGATCTATTGTGTGTGACCAGCCCACCCATGTAGGGTGTTTATTACTGCATACTCGGATATAGCCGCGTGTTATATTCAAACATATCGGATATAGTGGGTAACTATATTCAAACATACCGGGCCTAGTTGTTGTGCTATGCTAGGTTATTTGATATGTATTGTACTTGGATATTTGTTGTCTTTAAATTAAATTAATAAATTATGCAATATTTTAGCTATCATGTGCTTTTGAACAATCATCCATTGTCCGCCTCGATGATTCCGCCATCGGTCGGGGTGTGACTGATTGGTATCAGAGCCATGGTTATAGGGAATTAGGTTATTAGACACAATGACCTAGGCTATAACCCTAGGACTCCTTTTTACGTGTTACGTGCTAAATGATTATTTGCTATGTGAATTATTTGTAGTTAGGTATTATTTGAATTTTCCCAAGTTTAGTACATGAGACTTATACACATACATACAAGGCCTTAAACATACAATACATACTTTACATACACATTTGACAAATAAACATATGCAAACAAAGACACTACACATCCTTATCCATACTCTTTCCTCATCCATACTATTTGCAACATTCCTACATATTTTATACTCGTAGACTCACAAGTGTATTAAATTCTTGAAAATCTCGTCAACGACTTAATATCTTGAAAACTAGTAAAAGACATGTGCAATCCGGAAGGGTGACACCTGTACATTGGGTTTTCTGTCTAGGAAAGCATTTCGTATAAATCCAAATAAACGGACCCGTATGCTTCCCTGGGAATTCCTGAAGTGAGTGTTTACCTATAGGCTAAAGCATGTCTCCTTGAAAGTTTTGAGGAATTACTTAATGTTGATAAGTCATTGTATTCGCAAGAATATGATCCGAACCTAAACTCAAAATTTGGGGACATTAGAGTAAGATAGGAAGAACTAGATGAACATGCAAAGCAAATTAGTATTACGGGTGCACACGTAATAACGATTTGTAGTGCATGCGAATCCCGGCGATTCCTATTGCGCGAATAATGATCTATGACATCATCTCCTACCCGGAATAGATGACTTATTTTCCACATACATTGGCACGCGACATGATGAATCCCGCATTTCTGCTTACATTATTTCCCACTATAACTCATATATATCCACTTTATCTAAAATATCATTGTCTTTTCTTATGGTGTTAGAATGCCTCCTCGACGTGCAAACTCTAGCACTTCCAACCCGGATCTTGCTACTCTTCTTGCTCAATTGGTGGGGCAAATGACCCAAGCCAATAACAACAGTGACGGGTCTCACAACATCCAAGGAAACGGTGGTACCAACCCGCCTCAATGCACGTTTAAGCACTTTAACTCATGCAACCCTACAAAATTTTACGGGACTGAGGGTGCTACCGACCTACTACAATGTTTTGAAAGCATGGAGAGCACATTCCTAAACAGTGACTGTCCCGATAATCTTCGGGTTCGCTATGCCACAAGTGTACTTCAAAAGAGAGCCCTCACCTGGTGGAACGGTGAGAAACGCACTCGTGGTGTTGAGGTTGCTACATCCTTATCATGGGATGACCTGAAGAAAGCTATGACTGATGAATTCTGTCCTCGAAATGAAATAAGGAAGCTCGAGACTGAGTTTTGGGATCTTGCCCAAGACAGCGGGGATAATCTGGCTTACACCACCCGATTTCAAGAGCTGAGCCTATTGGTGCCTCATATGATCAATCCTCTTGCTCGGGAAATTGAAAAATACATAGGCGGGCTGCCTATGCAAATTCAGGATGCTGTGTTAGGAAGCAATCCTCCTACACTTGAAGCTGCTATCCGTCTATCCGCTACGCTATCCGACAACCACGTTAAAGCCGGAACCTTATCAAGAAAGGGCTCCAAGAAGGTTGTTTCTACTCTTGCGGTCGTCAAAGATATAAAGCCCGAGTCTTCTAACCGCAACAAGAAACGAAAGGGTCAAAACTTCGCAGCTGTAACTCCCACCGCTCCTGCTATTCAAGTGGCACCTTTGGGTCAAAACCCAAAACCTTACTTGGGCCCAAATCCCTAATGTTAGACCTGCAAATACCACCATCCTGCCAACTTACCATGCCGATTGTGTTCAAGCTGCGGACGATATGGACACGTGGCCACTACTTGCCGTACCCGTCCTCCCGTCCATCAAGCTGCTCCAGCCAACTGTCCAAATTATCCGACACCTCTCAATGTTCGGGCATGTTACGAATGTGGAGACCCAAACCATTTCCGTGACCGATGCCCAAAACTTCATCAACAAGGTGGTCCTCAAGGACGAGCGTTTAATATAAACGCTAATGAGGCACAAGCAAACAACGGCGTGATAAAAGGTACGTTTCTCGTAAACAATAATTATGCATCCGTTTATTTGATACCGGTGCCGATAGGAGTTTGTGTCTCTTACCTTTGAATCTCTACTTGCTAAACAAAGAACGAAACTTGACAATTCTTATTCCGTGGAGATAGCAAACGGGAAATCTATTACTATAAATTCTGTTATCCGCTACTACAATCTCGATCTTAATAATCATGAGTTCTCTGTTGATCTTCTTCCGATTCAATTGGGAAGCTTCGATATTATAATTGGCATGGATTGGTTATCCAAGCACCATGCCGAGGTTATTTGCTATGAAAAGTGCATTCGTATACCTCTCCCTTCGGGCGACACGTTAGTTATTTTTGGTGAAAAACCGTGTCGTGGTCTTCAACTCATGTCTTGCACATTGGCACAAAAGTACTTGCGGAAAAAGTACGTTGCCTTCTTGGCCCACGTAGTTGACATGAAAGACAAGGGTAAGAAATTGCAATATATTCCGATCATTCGAGACTTTCCCGAGGTATTCCCCGAGGATTTACCCGGTCTTCCTCCCCCTAGACAAGTAGAGTTTCATATTGACCTGGTGCCTAGAGCAACTCCCGTGGCAAAAGCTCCCTATCGTCTTGCACCTTCCGAGATGCAAGAGATCGCAAGTCAATTACAAGAACTCTCATCCAAAGGTTTCATCCGACCAAGCCATTCACCTTGGGGTGCTCCCGTGCTGTTCGTAAAGAAAAAAGATGGATCATTTCGAATGTGCATTAATTATCGTGAACTCAACAAGCTTACAATCAAGAACCGTTATCCTTTACCCCGTATCGACGATCTTTTCGATCAACTTCAAGGTTCAACATGTTTCTCCAAGATTGACTTTCGTTTCGGATACCATCAACTTCGTGTTCTCGATGTAGACATTCCGAAGACGGCCTTTCGGACTAGATATGGTCACTACGAGTTCATGGTCATGCCTTTTGGTTTGACTAATGCACCTGCAGTTTTCATGGACCTCATGAACCGCGTATGCAAACCTTATTTGGACAAGTTCATGATCATTTTCATTGACGACATTCTCATCTATTCTAAAACGAAAGCGGAGCATGAACAACATATTCATTTGATTTTGGAGCTCTTGAAGAAAGAACGACTATACGCCAAGTTCTCCAGTGTGAATTCTTGCTAAAGGAAGTTCAATTTTTGGGACACGTAGTCAACGAAAAGGGGATTCATGTGGACCCGGCAAAGATCGAGGCGGTAAAGAATTGGAATACTCCTAAGACTCCTACCGAGATTCGTTCCTTCCTTGGACTAGCGGGTTACTATCGCCGCTTCATCTCAAATTTCTCCAAAATTGCGGTCCCGCTCACTGCCTTGACTCACAAAGGTAAACCTTACGAGTGGGGACCCAGACAAGAGGAAGCTTTTCAAACTCTCAAGCACAAGCTCTGCAACGCTCCTGTTCTAACTCTTCCTAGTGGTAATGACGACTTTGTCGTTTATTACGATGCATCCAACCAAGGTCTTGGTTGTGTTCTTATGCAGCGTGGCCAAGTAATTGCATACGCATCACGTCAGCTCAAAATCCATGAGAAGAACTATATGACCCATGATCTCGAGCTTGGTGCTGTCGTTTTCGCCTTGAAAATTTGGAGACACTATCTTTATGGCACCAAATGCGTGGTTTCCACCGACCACAAAAGTCTCCAACATATTTTCAATCAAAAAGAGCTTAATATGAGGCAACGACGATGGGTCGAACTTCTTAACGACTACGACTGCGAGATTCGCTACCACCCTGGCAAAACAAATGTTGTAGCTGACGCCTTGAGTCGTAAAGAATGTATCATGCTTCATAGTGTTCGTATTCATAATGATATCCAAGCCCGCATCCTCCAAGCACAACACACCTCGGTTACCGAGGGAAACATGTACCACGAAATGGCATGTGGTGTGGAACTCTTGCTAGAAACTAAAGCCAACGGCCTATTGTATTACTTGGATCGTATCTGGGTTCCCGATCGCGACAACCTTCGTATATTTTTGATGAAAGAGTCCCACAAGACTCGATATTCGGTACATCCCGGAGCTGATAAGATGTACATGGGTCTTCGTCAGCAATATTGGTGGCCCGCCATGAAAAAGGATATTGCCCTCTTTGTGGCAAAATGCTTAACTTGTTCTAAAGTAAAGGCCGAACACCAGAAGCCTTTCGGACTCCTCGAACAACCTGAAATTCCCATGTGGAAGTGGGAGAACCTTGCCATGGACTTCATCACCAAACTCCCACGCACTTCTAGTGGACACGATAGTATCTGGGTTATTATCGATCGACTCACGAAGTCTGCTCATTTCTTGCCTATTCGTGAGGACTATCGAGTCGAGAAATTGGCTCGGATCTACATTGATGAGATTGTAAGTCGGCACGGAATCCCTTTGAACATTATCTCCGATCGTGATTCGCGTTTTACTTCCCCATTTTGGCAATCATTACAATCTGCGCTTGGTACTCGTTTGGATTTAAGTACGGCTTACCATCCTCAAACTGATGGACAAACCGAGCGAACAATCCAAACTCTCGAGGATATGCTTAGAGCTTGTGTCATTGACTTTGGCGGCAATTGGAATTCTCACCTACCACTGATCGAATTTTCCTACAACAACAGCTACCACACAAGTATTAACATGGCACCGTTTGAAGCTCTTTATGGACGAAAGTGTCGTTCACCGATTTGTTGGAACGAAATTGGTGAAGCACAAATCACCAGTCCCGAGCTTATCCAAGAGACCACCGATAAAATCTCTCTTATTCGTGACAACATTCGAGTAGCAAGGAGTCGGCAAAAGAGCTATGCCGATAAACGACGAAAACCCTTGGAATTCCAAGTTGGGGATATGGTTCTTCTAAAGGTATCACCTTGGAAAGGCGTAGTCCGATTTGGAAAGAAAGGAAAACTTGCACCTTGATATGTGGGTCCATTCAAGATACTCGAAAGGGTAGGAAAATTGTCCTACAAACTCGATCTTCCTTCAGAGCTCAGCAACGTTCATCCGACTTTTCACGTATCTAATTTGAAAAAGTGCCTAGCCGACGAGAATCTCCACATCCCTCTTGATGAAGTGCGTATTGACGAGAAAATGCACTTTGTTGAGAAACCCGTGAAAATCATGGACCGTGTAGTCAAGAAACTCAAGCGTAGCCGCATCCCCATTGTCAAGGTCCGTTGGGAGTCTAAACGTGGACCCGAGTTCACTTGGGAACGTGAAGACCAAATGAAGTCCAAATATCCGCATCTCTTTTCATAACCTCCATTAGTTGAATTTCGGGGCGAAATTCCTTTAACATGGGGAGACTGTGACATTTCGGGTTTTATTCACGCTCTTATATTATGTGTCCTGTAAACATTTTCTATTCAATAGAATGCAGGTGTTTTTATTTAAATTTTTGTACAAAGTATATATATATATATATATATATATATTTAATTTATGGATTTAAAATAAATAAAATTTTATAAGTTTTAAACTTATATAAAATTTTATATAAAAATCTAAATTAAAAGGTTCATTTATAAATAAGATAACCTATTTAAATAAAATAATTAACTTTTATAAAAATATTTATAAAAATAATAATAATAATATAAGTTTATAAAATATAAATAAAATTAAAAAGAAACTTAATAAATTATTTTTATATAAGTTAAGGGGCTGTTTTGAAATATCTCAAACTAAAAGGTTTTAAAGTAAAGGTAAGTTAAGGGGCTGTTTCTGGACAAACTAAACCTAAGGGACTAACGGGTAAAAATCCCAGGGACTAACTTAATACAAAAACAAGCTACAAGGACCAAAATTGCCAACTTCGAATTCGCGTTTCCGGTTGTCTCCTCCATTGTCCGGCGGTCCAAGCCATTTTCCGGCGACCCCCTCGACACGCCTGTCCCCTGCACCTCGACAGCCGAAAATGGTCTCCCTGACCTCGTCGTCGCCACGCGAGCAAAAGCCCCCGACCAATTTTTCTCCCCAACATTCGAAACGTCTGATCGTGTTTGTGGCCGAAAGTCCACGCCACGAATTCGGCCCCGACAGTAGACCTCCACGCCTGCTAGATGGCTCGTTAGCTTCGTCTTGTCCAGACGAGTGTCTGGACATACTGTAGAACCAAAGACTGATTGCTACCAAATTATTCTAAGTACAATTGCTGCTGATAGGCTTATCAGCAGCAGTCAACACTTGTTGCTGCTGATAGGCTTATCAGCAGCATTCAACACTTGTTGCTGCTGATAGGCTTATCAGCAGCACTCAACACTTGTTGCTGCTGATAGGCTTATCAGCAGCCTTCAACACAAGTTGCTGCTGATGGGCTTATCAGCAGCAGTATTCTCAACTTTGCTGCTGATAGCTTTATTCACTGAAGACCAAACGTTGCAGCTGACTATCCATGCCAAGCGTCTCTGACAACTTTCTGCAAAAGCAACTGCCACACTCCAAGCAGAAGGAACCTCAGTGGTGCAACCAATAAAGGACCTTGTTGCGCGTCTCCAAGCATGCAAACAATGATGCCTAAGAAGACGCTTCAATAAAGTTATCTAGATTAGCCTTTGCGTATAATTTAGATTAATAAACAAGATCAACGGTCTGTGTTCGATCTGATCCTCAGAATCAAGGGTTTGTCTTGATTCTGAGTTACTATAAATACTGTGTAACCACTTCATTGTAAGTGTGCTTCTTCTCAGAGTTTTCATCTGTAATCGTTTATTCACTAAGCTTAATACAACAGTGATCTTACTAGTATTCTTTCTGTCTGTTCGATTACATTTGTGTAGTTGTTATTGTTTCCGCCAATATCAACTAGAATAGAATCACCTTGTAATCTCACGATCCTACAAGTGGTATCAGAGCTTTGGCTCAAGATTAAACAAACTAACATTTGTTTAATCACTTTCTGATTCTATTCTAAACTCTATTCTTAATCAAGTCACACAAAACAGAAATGGCACAAAGTAATGGATTTGAAGACATCGGCAGTATCAACCGACCACCGAGGTTGGTGTCTGGGGAGGACTATGATATGTGGAAAAACCGTATGGAAAGCTTCTTCTGCTACCAAGAATACGGAATGTGGAAATCCATAAGGGATGGACCTTATATCCCCATGGTGGCCTCGGCTGACTCTGGAGGACCACTAGTCCCGAAGGAACCCTCCAAGTATTCTGAAGAAGACATCAAGAAAATGGAGGTGGACTTCAAGGCATTAGGAGCTATCCAAATGTGCCTTCCAAATGAAGTTTTTCACAACTTCAGAGCTTACAAAACCGCAAAGGAGTTATGGGAAGCCCTGGAGAAGATGTTTGCTGGATCTGAGGAGGTCAAAGAAAACAGACGTGACATCCTCAAGCAACAGTATGAGAACTTCGCCTGGAAGGAAGGTGAGTCACTAACAGTTTTATATAACAGGTACACGTATCTGGTAGGAGAACTGCAGTGCTCCAAGGTGACCCTTGAAAATGAAGACATTCTGAAGAAGTTCATAAGATCTCTTCCCACCTGTTGGACACTATACACTGTGTCCATCAGAAGAACGGAGAATCTAAAGACTCTCCAGATGACTGAGCTCTTTGGCATGCTTAAAACCTATGAATTAGAAATGATTCAGGCTAAAGAAAGGAGCTCCAGTTATCAATCAGCCACCACTTCCTCCACCAACACCTCAGCACTTCACTCTGATCATTCTGGTCCTAGTGCAAGCAACTACCATCCTCCCATTGTCACTCATCCTCAAACACCAACTGTTTCACAATCCAACTCATCTCCATTTCTTCTAGAAGCGCCTCCTCAACAGTCAACCTCTACTGCCTTTGTCTCTGACAGCTTAAGCAGCATGTACTTCATTAAGGAGGATTTGGAATGCTTTCATCCAGATGATCTGGAAGAAATGGATATTCAGCACTCTTATGCAATGCTCTCCCTCAGAGCAAAAAGGTTCTACTCTAGAACCGGAAGATCTGTTCCAAACAACAACTCAAACACCAGAGTTGGTTTGGATAAAAGCAAGATCCGGTGTTACAACTGTAACCAAATGGGTCACTTTGCCAGGGAGTGCAAGGCACCAAAAGCCAATCAGGGTGCCAGCCATCAAAAACAAGCCTATCAGCAGCAAGCCTATCAAGGACAGCCCAGGCAGCAGCAGCAGCAGCAAGGAACTCCTCCAGCACAAACTGCAGCATGTTCAAATGTTGGGACTACAGACTTTGACTGGAGTTTTCAATATGAAGATGTTTCTGCCTCCAACCAAGCACTTATGGCAGACAATGCAGAAATACCACCTCAGGTATTTGAACATCTTTGCTCTCAAGCTTGCATTGACAAAGTTTTAGGTTATAGAAAGCATAACCAAAATCTGATAGATCAAAATGAAGAGTTTCATCAAATGAAGTCTGAATTCAAAAAGGTCGAAGATACTTACAAAGAAAAAATTAACTGTCTTAAGAAAGAGATTTCTTCATTAAAACACGAACAAACTAATCTAGAAACTCAGATTGATGATCTATTAGTAAAACTTAAAGCTACCAGAGCTGAACTGGCTGAACAGAAAGTTCATGTTGAAAAATATGAATTTTCATCTAAAAAACTACAAAGATTGTTAGATATTCAAGTCCATGAAAGAGTAAGAACTGGACTTGGATATCATAGTGACGAGTACCAGACAGTTCCTCCTCCTGCTGATTATGTTGCCATTCACCAACCAAGCTTCAATACTGCAAACCTTGACATGGCAAACCAAACCCTTGATCCTTTAATGGATGCATGTGTTGTGGAAAACTGCTCCACCTCTTCAGAATCTGAGTCAACCTGCTCAGACAATTGTGAAACTAGTGCAGTCCCATCTGCTCCTATCTCTGAAGCTGTTCTAAACAAAGCTGAATTTCCTGTTGTTACTCCAGCTATTCCAGCACCAATCCCATTCAAACAAATCAAGATTAGCTATCCTCCAGGTGGAAGAAAGCTAAACATTGAAAAGGGAGAGACATCAGGTTTCACCAACCCAAAGTCTCAGTCAAAGCCAATCACAAAGAGAAGGGTGTTTGATATCTTTCATGCACCTGGAGAAAAGGTTCCTTATGTTCAAAAGACACTAGAAGAAGCCACTTTTGAACATAACAAAGCTCATCCCTGGAACTTCAAAGATTTGTTTCAAAGAAAGGACTATGTGCACTTTCACAGGGACAAGATAGCACTATCTTGCTTTGTGTGTGGCAAATACAATCACACAGCCAGCACCTGCTTTCACTACCTTGATCACCAAAGAAACTCAAAGCAGCATGCCTTTGAGAAAACAAACAGAAACAAACAGGTAAGAAGCTATGATGCAAAGGTAACAAAGTTCAGGAAGTCTCTATCCCCTCAAAGAGTGAAGATGCAGAAACCTCAACAAACTTGCATCATATGTGGGGAATCAAACCACTTTGCTGCAACATGCAAGTTCAACCCTTTTAATCAAGTTGCAAATCGTCCATCTGTGTTCAGCCCATCAGCAGCAAACAAAATCGCTGCTGATAAAGTAAAGTCCAGGAAACCAAAAGCAAAGCCTTCAGCAGCAAAAGTCTCTGCTGCTGACAAAGGAAAATCAAAAACAACGACATCAGCAGCAAAAGTGTCTGATGCTGACAAAGCAAAATCCAAAACAAAGCATCAAGAAGCAAAGACTGCCCACCACTTCCTCCACCAACACCTCAGCACTTCACTCTGATCATTCTGGTCCTAGTGCAAGCAACTACCATCCTCCCATTGTCACTCATCCTCAAACACCAACTGTTTCACAATCCAACTCATCTCCATTTCTTCTAGAAGCGCCTCCTCAACAGTCAACCTCTACTGCCTTTGTCTCTGACAGCTTAAGCAGCATGTACTTCATTAAGGAGGATTTGGAATGCTTTCATCCAGATGATCTGGAAGAAATGGATATTCAGCACTCTTATGCAATGCTCTCCCTCAGAGCAAAAAGGTTCTACTCTAGAACCGGAAGATCTGTTCCAAACAACAACTCAAACACCAGAGTTGGTTTGGATAAAAGCAAGATCCGGTGTTACAACTGTAACCAAATGGGTCACTTTGCCAGGGAGTGCAAGGCACCAAAAGCCAATCAGGGTGCCAGCCATCAAAAACAAGCCTATCAGCAGCAAGCCTATCAAGGACAGCCCAGGCAGCAGCAGCAGCAGCAAGGAACTCCTCCAGCACAAACTGCAGCATGTTCAAATGTTGGGACTACAGACTTTGACTGGAGTTTTCAATATGAAGATGTTTCTGCCTCCAACCAAGCACTTATGGCAGACAATGCAGAAATACCACCTCAGGTATTTGAACATCTTTGCTCTCAAGCTTGCATTGACAAAGTTTTAGGTTATAGAAAGCATAACCAAAATCTGATAGATCAAAATGAAGAGTTTCATCAAATGAAGTCTGAATTCAAAAAGGTCGAAGATACTTACAAAGAAAAAATTAACTGTCTTAAGAAAGAGATTTCTTCATTAAAACACGAACAAACTAATCTAGAAACTCAGATTGATGATCTATTAGTAAAACTTAAAGCTACCAGAGCTGAACTGGCTGAACAGAAAGTTCATGTTGAAAAATATGAATTTTCATCTAAAAAAACTACAAAGATTGTTAGATATTCAAGTCCATGAAAGAGTAAGAACTGGACTTGGATATCATAGTGACGAGTACCAGACAGTTCCTCCTCCTGCTGATTATGTTGCCATTCACCAACCAAGCTTCAATACTGCAAACCTTGACATGGCAAACCAAACCCTTGATCCTTTAATGGATGCATGTGTTGTGGAAAACTGCTCCACCTCTTCAGAATCTGAGTCAACCTGCTCAGACAATTGTGAAACTAGTGCAGTCCCATCTGCTCCTATCTCTGAAGCTGTTCTAAACAAAGCTGAATTTCCTGTTGTTACTCCAGCTATTCCAGCACCAATCCCATTCAAACAAATCAAGATTAGCTATCCTCCAGGTGGAAGAAAGCTAAACATTGAAAAGGGAGAGACATCAGGTTTCACCAACCCAAAGTCTCAGTCAAAGCCAATCACAAAGAGAAGGGTGTTTGATATCTTTCATGCACCTGGAGAAAAGGTTCCTTATGTTCAAAAGACACTAGAAGAAGCCACTTTTGAACATAACAAAGCTCATCCCTGGAACTTCAAAGATTTGTTTCAAAGAAAGGACTATGTGCACTTTCACAGGGACAAGATAGCACTATCTTGCTTTGTGTGTGGCAAATACAATCACACAGCCAGCACCTGCTTTCACTACCTTGATCACCAAAGAAACTCAAAGCAGCATGCCTTTGAGAAAACAAACAGAAACAAACAGGTAAGAAGCTATGATGCAAAGGTAACAAAGTTCAGGAAGTCTCTATCCCCTCAAAGAGTGAAGATGCAGAAACCTCAACAAACTTGCATCATATGTGGGGAATCAAACCACTTTGCTGCAACATGCAAGTTCAACCCTTTTAATCAAGTTGCAAATCGTCCATCTGTGTTCAGCCCATCAGCAGCAAACAAAATCGCTGCTGATAAAGTAAAGTCCAGGAAACCAAAAGCAAAGCCTTCAGCAGCAAAAGTCTCTGCTGCTGACAAAGGAAAATCAAAAACAACGACATCAGCAGCAAAAGTGTCTGATGCTGACAAAGCAAAATCCAAAACAAAGCATCAAGAAGCAAAGACTGCCACTGCTCCAGCAAAGCCTTCAGCAGCAACAACAGCAGCAACAAAATCGGCTGCAAATAAGCCAAAATTGTTAGCAACAAAATCTTCTGCCGACAATGTAAAGAAAGCTAGAAGACCACCAGCACAGCAATGGAGGGTCAAACAATCTCCAAGCATAACAAGTGATTCCATTGACTGCAAGCTTGCTGACAATGGCAAATTAGCAACGATTATCTACAATGCTGCAAGCTACAATGTTCCTCCCACTAATTAGATATCTCCCATGTGCAGGGACAGCTAGGCAACAAACACAACACTTGGGTGGTAGATAGCGGCTGTTCCAGGCACATGACAGGCAACAGGTCCATCCTCTCTAACTTCAGACTTTTCAATGGAGGATATGTTGCCTTTGGGAGTGACTCAAAGGGTGGATCTATCACTGGACAAGGAACTGTGTCAAATGAAAGAATGAGTATTGAAAGAGTCAACTATGTTAAAGAACTTGACTTCAATCTCATGAGTGTTTCCCAAGTATGTGATCAAAAGCATTGGATGCTCTTCACTGACAAAGAGTGTTTCGTGTTAGCCCCTGGCCTATCTAAACCCCCTGCAGAGAAGATTCTCCTAACTGCTAATAGAAAGGACAACTTATATGTGCTTGACATGAATGAAGTCACTCCTTCTGGTAGTGTTTCATGTTTTCTGTCAAAGGCATCAGTTGATGAATCCGCTCTCTGGCACAGGAGGTTAAGCCATGTTAACATCAAAACAATTAATAAATTAGTGAAGGACAATCTTGTCAGAGGACTTCCTGACAAAGAATTCCAGCTAGATGATCACTGCATTGCCTGCTTGAAGGGAAAACAACACAAGAGTTCCCACAAGCCCAAGACATTAAACACAAATGACACCCCTCTCCAGCTACTGCATATGGATCTCTTCGGTCCTACGAATGTCATGTCAATGGGCAAAAAGTCATATTGTCTGGTGATAACTGATGACTTCTCCAGATTCTCATGGGTATTCTTCCTAAGAACAAAGGATGAAACTGCTGAGATTCTCAAAACCTATATTCTCAGGGTAGAGAATCAAAGCAATCTGAAGGTAAAGATCATAAGGTGTGATCAGGGAACAGAGTTCAAAAATCACACTCTGAACAGTTTCTGCGAGAGCAAGGGAATTGAAAGGCAATACAGTGCTCCAAGAACCCCTCAACAAAATGGGGTTGCTGAAAGAAGAAATAGGACTCTAATTGAATCAGCAAGATCTATGCTGGCTGACTCAAAGCTGCCCCTTACTTTCTGGGCGGAAGCAGTAAGCACAGCTTGTTATGTGCAGAATAGAGTCCTTATTGTTAAGCCTCTCCAGAAAACACCCTACGAACTATGGCTCAAAAGAGTTCCCTACATTGGCTTCCTAAAGCCTTTTGGATGTCCATGTACCATCCTCATCACAAATGGGGTTCTTCCTAAATTCGGTGCAAAGTCTGATGAAGGTTACTTTGTGGGTTACTCCTCTCAATCAAAGGCCTACCGAGTATTCAATTCTAGGACTCGGATTGTGGAAGAATCTGCCAATGTGGAATGCAGGGAACATGTTGTCTGTGAACAAGGCAAAGGTCCTAACTGGCTCTTTGATATAGACTCCTTCACCCAGATATTTGAGCCCCTCATTTTCTCAAATATGGAGTTTTCTTCTTCAAAATCAACATCTTCTGCCTCAACCTCTTCTTCTGACTACAGACTGGATTTTCCCAGTCCCTACATCAGGATGAAAAGGCCATCCATTGATCCTCCATCAGTGGCAGAAGCTATTGAAGCCAGTACAGGTGAAGCCGGCACTTCCAACACCACAAGAAGCAATCTCTCTAACCAAGAAATCTATAATGAAGCCTCCTCAATTCATACTGAAGAGGCCTCTGATGCTACTACTGCTGACCATGTGGAACACAATAACCAGAACCTCCAGGCTCCTCTCCTCACAACTGAAGACAATCCTGATCTAAACCAAAGTAATCTTGAAGAGGGAATACGGCTGGATGTGATACCAGCACAGAAAATAAACAAAGAGCATCCTCTGGAAAACATCATTGGCCAAATCCACACAGGTATCCAGACAAGAAGTAAGTCTCATGAAGCCAACATTTGTTTGTTCTCTTGTTTTCTATCTCAGGTAGAACCCAAAAGGATTGATGAAGCTCTCAAACACAACAGCTGGATTGAAGCAATGCAGGAAGAATTGCTGCAATTCAAAAGACAAGATGTTTGGAAGCTTGTTGATCTTCCACCTGGTCAAACAGTCATTGGAACAAGATGGGTCTTCAGAAACAAACAAGATGAAAGGGGCATCGTGGTCAAAAACAAAGCCAGACTGGTAGCTCAAGGTTACACTCAAGAAGAAGGCATTGACTATGATGAAGTTTTTGCTCCTGTTGCCCGTCTGGAAGCCATCAGAATCTTTCTGGCATATGCAGCATCCAAAAGCTTTATGGTCTATCAAATGGATGTGAAGAGTGCCTTTTTGTATGGCAAGATTGGTGAAGAGGTCTATGTCAAACAGCCTCCAGGCTTTGTAGATCCTGCACATCCAAATAAGGTCTTAAAACTGGACAAAGCTCTCTATGGCTTACACCAAGCCCCAAGAGCCTGGTATGAAACTTTATCTGGATATCTACTTAGCAACAACTTCAGAAGAGGGGCCATTGATCAGACATTATTCATCAAAGATGAAGGGGGAGAAATTTTGTTGGTCCAGATTTATGTTGATGACATTATCTTTGGATCTACAAGAAAGAAGCTCTGCAAAGACTTTGAAGTTCTGATGCATTCCAAATTTGAAATGAGTTCAATGGGTGAACTAAATTTCTTTTTAGGACTTCAAGTCAAACAGGTACCAAATGGAATCTTCATAAGTCAATCCAAGTATGTCAAAAGCATCTTGGAGAGGTTCAAAATGGCTGACTGCTCTGCTGCAAGAACTCCTATGCAAGTGCACCATCAATTATCTCCGGACAAAGAAGGACAGGACACTGATCAACATCAGTACCGAGCAATGATAGGGTCTCTTATGTATCTCACTGCCTCACGACCAGATATCATGTTTGCAGTTTGTCTCTGTGCAAGATTTCAAGCAGCTCCAAAAGTGTCTCATCTTCAAGCTGTCAAAAGGATCTTTAGATACCTAAAGGGAGCTCCAAAACTTGGGCTATGGTATCCAAAGAATGGAAATGTCAATCTCTATGCCTACACTGACAGTGACTATGGGGGTTGTAACCTGGACAAAAAGTCCACATCTGGGGGATGTCAATTTCTTGGAGGAAGGCTCATCTCATGGCAATGCAAAAAGCAAACATGTGTCTCTACTTCAACAGCTGAAGCAGAATACATTGCAGCTTCAAGCTGCTGTGCACAGGTCATCTGGATCCAAAATCAAATGCTTGACTATGGAATGACCTTCATGCAGACTCCAATTCACATTGACAACATGAGTGCTATCTCCATCACGAATAATCCAGTCCAGCATTCCAAGACTAAGCACATCGACATCAGGTATCACTTTATCAGGGATCAAGCTGAGAAAAAGAGAATTGTCCTATCCAAGGTTCACACAAATGAGCAATATGCTGATTTGTTCACTAAACCTTTTGATGAAGCAAGATTTCGATATCTAGTTGAATCAATTGGCATGATGAACTTTGAATAAGACATGTCTCTAATTTTTATCTTTCCTTGTAAATATGTCTATGTCTTTGTTCTTAATAAAATGTTAATATCAGCAGCACTTTTTCACTGCTGACAGGTTTACTCTTCAGCAGCAAAGCCTTTGCCACTGATCTCTTTAAGTTATCAGCAGGAACAAGTTTCCTGCGGATAGCTTTAAGGCGGTCAGCAGCAACATCTTTGCTGCGGATGAATACATCCATCAGCAGCTACCAAATCTGCTGCTGAAAGACTTAACTATCCGCAGCAACCAAGTTTGCAGCGGATAGCTCACCATCAGCAGCAACCAAGTTTGCTGCTGATGGGTAAAACAAGTCTACATTAACTTTTACCCACGGTAAAAACTACTCTCAGTCTTTACCATGACTGCTCGAGTGTTTTACAGCTGTAACAGTGAAAAGTAAAAAGGGTTGTACTGTACAAGAAAATTTGCTTTTTCCCTCGTCTGCCGTTATATCAAAATCCCAAACGTCCCCACAACCTCTTCATATTCAATTTCAAACCTAACTTCCATCACTTTCTCTCCCGTCCCCACAGCATTCCAAGCCCTCCATACTTAACCACCATTCAAACACCCTTCCCTCTTCCTTCAAATCCATAACAATGGCAGGCGCGGACATAAACAACCCCAACGACAAGTTTTCCCCATATCACAACCTAACTGCATACCTAATCAAGGGCAAGAAATCCGAAGGATTCGATGATATGATCGACTTCCTTTGTCAGTCCAAAATCCGCCATGCCCTAACAGTCAACCCAACCATCTACACTTCCCACATGGAAAATTTTTGGAGCTCAGCCGTGTATTCCACTGAACAGGGCACTCCTCAAATCAAAGGCACAGTAGACGGCAAGGAGATAATCATCACTGAAGCCAAGCTCCGCCAACACCTCAAGCTTCAGGATGAAGGGGACGCCATCTCTTACCCAAGAGACGTATACATGAGGACCTTTGTATCCATAGGGTACACTGGAAATCAAACAGAGTATACAATAGAGAAGGCACTCATGGGTCCCAAATGGAAGTATCTCTGCCACACTCTTCTCCAATGCATATCCCAGAAGAGGAGTGGCTGGAACCAACTTAGCTCCGGACTTGCGTCGGCAGTTCACGGTATGATAACAGGGGCAGGTTTCAATTTTTCCCACCTCATTCTTGAAGGTTTGAGATACAACCTTCAAGAAGGGGTGAAAGCACAGTTCTTCATGTACCCAAGATTCTTGCAGGAAGTGTTCAATATTGAGCACCAAGATCTTTCAAAAACTGCAAGAATCTACTCAATACTGGGACATAAGAACAACATTTTTCAAAGCATGAGAACAGTTTCATCAAAGTTCTCAGGGGCCGATGTTCCATTGTTATCTACAATGTTGAACACGCAAAGTGCCCAGGGTGACAGTTCAGCAAACCCAGCTGATACTGATCCCACACCCTCCTCCTCACTGCCACAAATTCAAACTACTGTTTCCCTTGATCGAACCCCTGTGCATTCTACTGAGGATGCACAGGCACATACATCACTCTCCCACAGTTTGATTGCTCAACTGGAACACAGGGCCCCAGTTGCAGCCAAGTATACAAGAAAGAGGGGCAAGAGAACTCCTTCTTCTCTTGCCTCCAAGGCCCAAACCCAAGCCAACATCCCTCACTCAGAATCACAACATTCTAGTGAGAATATCATAAGGGAATGCCACATTGTTAGAGAGACTCCTTCGGAAGTCTCTCTATTAGGATTAGGATCACTTCCCGGATCCATAGATCAGCCCTTTGAGCCATTCCTATCTTCCTTGAACTTAAGTGTTGAGGAACCTGACCAAAGTGATGTACCTTCTCCAACTACCACTATTCAGGAGGTACTGATTGGTCTTGCTTCCAAAACACCCAACCCAAGTTCTTCACCCTTGGAGGTCCACTCTGGGAGTATTGAAAGAGTGGATGTGGACGAGGCTGTCACTACTGCTGGTCCATCAACTGACCAGGAGGACAGTGACAACATCATTAAGACCTCAACCACGGCAACTCATGGTGAGGGTGTTTCCTTGGAAACTCCCTTCACTGAGAGGAATCCCAGGCGCCAAGAAACCATGGGTGATGGGGATGCTGAGGCTAGGCCTACGGCCCCATCTAGGTCCAAGGATTCCACAACTGTGGATGAGGACAGACTGAAACTTCATAACTTGGAATTGACGGCCAGGGTGGCTATGCTAGAGGCTGAAATGTCCAAACTAAGACACCAAGTCGCTATGCATGCAGCCCATAAATGCCCAACTCTAGCCACTCCCTCTCTTGTATCAGTAGGCACCCAAACGGATGCTTACCTGTCTGCTGATGCAACCAAAAAGGGGGAGATGGTTTCTATGGAAGAAGATACAGACAGTCTGGACGACTGGATTCAAGAGCAGTTTGTTCTTCAAAGCTCACAATACAAGCCAGCTTTTGTCCAAGTTCATGACTTGCCAGCCCCAGATAACGAAGACGAAGAGATATCTGAAGACTGGCAGTTGGTCGTCAGGGCTGTCGATGAAATGCTGAATGATGCTGAAGACACAGAACAAACAAATGCATCATTCAGCATCCTTCCACAAGCAGCAGCCATCATAAGTCATACATCTGCCCCCCACTTCCCACTGACATCCACACAGCTAGAGTTTGATATTATACTAGCTTGGGGGTACGATGGGAAAACTGAGAGGTTTTGGATAGGTCGGGAGTTTAGCGGAGTAGAAGAGCTAGACTGGGATTTAATTCATCCATTTGAAATCCTTGACCTATATGATCTCATCTGCATCAACAACTCATCAGACCTCTCAGCAGACCTTTCCATTGACTTGTTCTATGACTTGATGGAGGACAACCTACCCAACTTCATAAGACTAATCAAAGAACTAAAACGGGTAGAGTCTCCTGAGTCATCTCAGGCTGCAGAAAGAAGACTGTCTCCCAACAATCTTCAAATCACAAGGAGCAGTCTTCTCAATGAAGAAGAAGTTCTGAGCCTGAAAAGACTCCTGTACAAGACAATGGTCAAGGACTTAGATGTGGTTGGATGGTCTAGCAATAAGTCCTTTGACCATAATCTTCTTCTAAGCAACAGCACCTCTCTCACCATCAACACCAGGGACATTCTTCAGCTACCCTCAGACTTTCTACTAAAGATCTACCAACTAAGATTCAACATCTGCAACATCAATTCATCAGAGAGTCAGGGAATGATGCAAACTGTCAGAGCCCATCTTGTAAATGAAGGTTGGATTGAGGGGTATGAGTCTGTGTCAAACTCTGACACTGACTCCAACTCATCTTCTCCCAGAGTTGACATTAATTCTGCAGCCTATGGGTTAAGATCATCAATTAAGGATCAACTAAGAGAGATAACAGATCATGAGTCCCAAACCAACCAACCAAATGTGCTTTCCTTGTCAATCTCCGAAGATGCCGATGAAGCCGAGGCTGAGATTCCAACAGTTCCACAATCAACTGTTGCTGTGATCAGTGAAGCCAGAGCAAAGGCATCCAATTTTGATAAAGGAAAGGGCACTATGACTAAAGAGGATGAAGAGAGATTGCTAAAAGAAAAGAAGGAGAAAGAAGAAAGGAGAAGAAAGAGAGAAGAAGAAGAGATGGCTGAAGAGATGGCTTATCAAACGAAGCATCAAGAAAGAAAGACAGCCTTACTCCTAAGACAACAAACAATCCAGCTGTATGCCAAACAGCTGGATGAGATGAAAGTTAAAATCCATGCAGGGTCTCAAGTTGAGGAAGATGAAAAACTTGCCAGACAGCTGCAGGAAAAGTTTGCCAAGGAAGAAGAAGAAGAGAATGAAAAGAAGAAGAAGGAAGATGCTAAGTTTAGAATCACTGATTCTAAATTAGCAAAAGAATTAAGAGAAGAGTGGACTGAAGCTCTGATCTCTCAAGGTGAGGATGCAGACTACCTTGAGAAACTTTCAAACAAAGAGATTTACAGAGCCTTCATGGGTCAGCAGGGTCAATTGGCTAGCAAGAAAAAGGCTGAAGAAGAAGAAAAAGCCAAGCTACAGTCCAAGAAGACCATTGCACTGAATAAAAGAACCCATGAAGAAAGGAAGGTCATGATTGACTTCCTTAAGGCTAGAGGAGACAGTGGAAGGAGGCTAGGTCCAATGAATTTCATGAACCTGCAAGCCCTCTACTTCAAGGTTAAAAAGGATGAGGAAGAAAGACTAGGGAAGAAAGGCTCCAAGAAAAGGGTACTTATCAAAGAAGAAGAAAAACCAAAGACAAAGAAACCCAAGCCTTCTCCCTCACCTACCTCTTCCTCAGTCCATCATCCTTCCACTCTCCTCCCCAAACCTTCCACTCCTCCACCCAACAAGTCCAAATCATCCCACCCAGCTCCCACTCATCAACAGCCTCCCTTGAAGAAATCAAAATCCTCATCTAAACCTGAAGACTCAAGAGACATTGTTGAATGGGTCTACAATCCACAGGGTCAAAGGTTTGAGATCTTCAGGGGGAGAACTGAAAGAAGAAGATCTACATACAGGTCTGTTGATGAGGTTCTGCAACTACCAGATTCAGACCTAAGAAGAATTTTGGAGCTGGGTGAAGCTCATGAGCCTGCAAATGAGAGAGGGAAACATCTTATGCTAGCAATCAGACATTACTTCAACCCTAGCAAAGATGTGGTCATGGATATCAAACCACTCAAGTCCCACTCTCCATTTGTATCTTGGTCCTACAATGCTGACTTGGATGAGTTCACACTAACTGATGCCAAGAAGCAGCAGATGAGATGTTCAAGCAAAGCAATCTTCAAAATGCAACCCAAAGACATCAAGACTCTGTCTGAACTTCCACTGAACAATCCCAGCAAGGATCCAAGAGGATATGAGGTTGAAAGGATAGTCAGACACATGCAAAAGCTTCAGCAGCAAAGTGATTAGAAGAATTTTGGTTGCATCAGTCTAGGGGGAGTTTGTAGAACCAAAGACTGATTGCTACCAAATTATTCTAAGTACAATTGCTGCTGATAGGCTTATCAGCAGCAGTCAACACTTGTTGCTGCTGATAGGCTTATCAGCAGCATTCAACACTTGTTGCTGCTGATAGGCTTATCAGCAGCACTCAACACTTGTTGCTGCTGATAGGCTTATCAGCAGCCTTCAACACAAGTTGCTGCTGATGGGCTTATCAGCAGCAGTATTCTCAACTTTGCTGCTGATAGCTTTATTCACTGAAGACCAAACGTTGCAGCTGACTATCCATGCCAAGCGTCTCTGACAACTTTCTGCAAAAGCAACTGCCACACTCCAAGCAGAAGGAACCTCAGTGGTGCAACCAATAAAGGACCTTGTTGCGCGTCTCCAAGCATGCAAACAATGATGCCTAAGAAGACGCTTCAATAAAGTTATCTAGATTAGCCTTTGCGTATAATTTAGATTAATAAACAAGATCAACGGTCTGTGTTCGATCTGATCCTCAGAATCAAGGGTTTGTCTTGATTCTGAGTTACTATAAATACTGTGTAACCACTTCATTGTAAGTGTGCTTCTTCTCAGAGTTTTCATCTGTAATCGTTTATTCACTAAGCTTAATACAACAGTGATCTTACTAGTATTCTTTCTGTCTGTTCGATTACATTTGTGTAGTTGTTATTGTTTCCGCCAATATCAACTAGAATAGAATCACCTTGTAATCTCACGACAAGATTCATGCAGACTCTTAGGGTTGGAGTCTACACAATCTTGCACAGTATTTATTGTTTCCGCCAATATCAACTAGAATAGAATCACCTTGTAATCTCACGATCCTACACATACTCAATTGCATGTTTTATTATAGGGATCGAGCTCGGCTATAAATAGCCATTTACGGACCTGCTCGAGCTCGCCACCCCTCCTCCACCCACTCTCACTCAAAATTAAAGCCGACATTGTGTTCGTCGTCTCTGTGAGAAGCTGTGACCAGAATCTCAGAGCCCAATCCCGAAGCTTGAATTCCCGATCTTGGTATTTTCGGATTAAAAGCCCTGTCGTCCAGCCCCTTCACGACCTAGTAGGTACCTCGAATTCGTTCCTTTGCCTTCTGTTATCCTCTGGCAATCTGTACCAATCAAAATCGCGACTTCAAACAATCGTTTACCGGGCAAACCAGTGTTCTCGGACACGGTTTTCCGGTTGCTGAGGACCAGCGACCAGTTTCGCGTATGCGTTTATTAATTAAACGATACACACATAACCAGCGATGGGCAGTAGCCCGGCTGGTTATGCGTGTGTGTGTTTGAGCCTTAGGTCGCGGGTTCGATTCTGGTGGCCTCCGGTCCAACCCAATTTTTTCTGTTTTAATGATATAATTTATTTTATTTATTTATTTTATCATATTTTAATATTATATCTATACAATAAAAACTATTACGGGTTGGGTGACTCGTTCGTTTATTTTCGAATCCATTAAATAACTTTTTACACATATTTAACCCATTGAATTTTTATAAAATAATAAACCCTATGTTTTATAAACTCGTTTAAATAATTTTAACTCACAAAAGAAAATATATAATAATAATAATATAAATAAACAAAATAGAGATTTTTATATAATATATCTACTTATTTAAAAATATAATATTTTAACAAGATTAAAAATTATATTTTTTTTATGTTAAGTTTTACAAAATCATTATCATCTTTCTACAATATTTTATACAAATAAATTTTAAGAAATATTATTATAAACCTATACATGTTTAAATACGAATACACACATACAAAACCTAGAATAATACCTATTTATCCACATAGGGTTCCAACGTGCTTAGGTTTCAACATCCTTATCACCTACACTCGTGGATTAAAATACCCGCTAGCCAGGTGAGTTACATAGCCCCTATTTTAAATTTTTACATACTTTGGGGTGAAACATTATACATGCTACTCATCAAATTGTTTATACGTGTTATACATGTGAATTATATGCTTGTTCATCGTGAATTATCTTGGGTGTACACTTATTTATTTTAAACACAAGAAAACCAACAGTAATATTAATAGATCTATTGTGCCTGACCAGCCCACCCATGTAGGGTGTTTATTACTGCATACTCGGATATAGCCGCGTGTTATATTCAAACATATCAAATATAGTGGGTAACTATATTCAAACATACCGGGCCTAGCTGTTGTGCTATGCTCTAGCGCGTCAATCAAGGTTTGAATTGTTCTTAGATAAACATGAAGGATACAACTATATATATAATGTTTAACAAGATAAACAATGAGTTGCAAAACGTTTTTATCTACTATTTATCGGGTCCACAAAACCTATGTACTCACCAAATTCATAGTTGACACTTGATTTAAATAATGTTTCAGGTTTGGATATGTGATTGCTTGATGAAGATTCCTCCACTTAAGAACTTATGGACCTAGTTAATTAAATCAATGTTTTGGAATAGACTAGGTTATTTGATATATATTGTAGTTGGATATTTGTTTTCTTTAAATTAAATTAATAAATTATGCAATATTTTAGCTATCATGTGCTTTTGAACAATCATCCATTGTCCGCCTCGATGATTCCGCCCTCGGTCGGGGTGTGACACTGGTTGACTGGTTGCAGGGACCCAGGGTCTTCTTCTTGTTCGGACTCTGTTTCGGAGTGATATTCCGGGAGTTCAGAAGGGTAAGCGGCCAATCCTAGCACGAAAAGAAGAAGATCATAAGTGACAGTAAAACTCATAGTGTTAAGTAAAAATGTTTTTATTAAATTAAACTTGACTAGTCATAACACCGAGTTCTCATAATAACATGTTAGAAGTATATTTGACCTATAAGCAGTGCAGCCACAAAAGGATTCCCAGAAAAGAGAGGTGGGTCACAAAGTGACACACTTAAGTACCAAGTCTTTCCTTAGCCAGAACCCTTCATAGACATACACCTACTCTTCAAGCCATCATATAATATTAAAACTATCACTCGAACCCATGGTTATGATGAGAACATCATGGATTGGGCTTTGAGGCCCAAGGGTGAGATCCATCCTCTTGAGTGAGCTTCCATTTCTTGAATGGTAAATGGGTTTCCTTAGCTTCCTCCTTGTATTTGCTCGTGGAAACGGATAATAGTTCAGGGCCTTCATCTTTATGGGTCCTCTTGTTGGGCCTAGTCGTCTTCGTTCCTTCACTTGACTTCCTTAACGAGGTCCAATGGGTGGGGCAATCCTATATGATCCTTCACTTACTAGTTATCAATTCCTAAAACATGTAAAGTAAAATGGGTCAACATAAAGTTGGTAAAAAACGTAGGTTTTATAAGTTATTGAAATAAGTTGGCATGAAAAGATATACAAATTCAATATAAGTTCAATCAAATGTGAAAAAATATTAACATAAAATTTATTGCAATCAACCCTTAATGTTATATGTATCCATAATCCCAAAGATTGTGCCGTTGAAATATTATTGCATCCACAATCCCAAAGATTGTGCCGTTAAAATGTTATTGTATCCACAATCCCAAAGATTGTTCCGTTGTTATATCGGTTTCCCCTATATGACCATACTAGTACTACCTTAGCCTTGAAATCAAGTTAATGATTGCAATATCGTTATTAGTGTTCAAATATCAAGCACATAATTGAAATTACTTGTTTGAGAATTTGTTTTGATAAAATGGTTGAGTTATCAAGCATATGTACATGTTTTACCACAAAAGTAAATGGAAAAGGGGGCTATGAATCTCACATTGATATTGAGTCTTAAACTTGAACTAGAACAGAAGAACAGGCGAACCAGTTTAACGACACACTAAATAAATAAGATATATAGTTTAGCATAGGGAAACGATTAAAGGATTAGGGATAGATCGATTTGGCACTTTAGAATTTTGGAACGAACGAACGAGGAAACTAAAGATACGAACTTTATTTTTAACACACTAAATAAGTTATAAATCGGATGACGTTTTATTTGCAAATGTATTAATAGATAAAATATATTAATGTAATACTTATATAATTGAAACAATGTCCAAAAGTGATGTTTTAAACGCTTAGGTTAGTAGTATGTTTATAACACTTTTAATAAAATTCATAACATTAAAGGACGACTAGATATCTATTATTATTTTTTTTATTTGAAAACAGGTTTATAGCTAAATTATATAAAAAAGAACATATATTAGTGTGTTGATGAGAAAATTACAAAACAGAAAAAAAAGAGTGAAGGGAGGGCTGCTGCAGGGATTGAACCCGTGACCTCCTGATTGTGTGCCACACTGCTAACCACACACAATCTTGTTTAAAGTTCTAAAAATCATATAGTAGAACATGAATGAGCCTGAGTCATCTTCCCAAAAACATAACTCAGATTAAAAACCCTAATCCCAAATCAGATTTGCAACCTCAAAATCAGGCTTTCGCGGGTATTGTTTGAGATCAGAAGTTTGGGGCTATTGTTTAGAAGATCAAAAAGAGTAGAAATATGGTTAATATACCTGGAATCAGAACTTGAATCGATGCCGAAGGTTTGGCCGGAGTTCCACGGCGGCGGTAAATGTCAACACAGAAGGGGGGGCTGGTTTGAGTGAGCGAAAAGGATTACAGAGAGAGGTGTGCTCGAAACGAACGAATTCGTTTGCTATATACAGAGTTCATACGTGTTTTAAAAACATGGAAAATCCGTGATTTGGGGGCGACGATAAATGCCCGAATTGAAAGGATTTGAGAGCTTTAAACGGGTGCGTGAATCTGCGGTTTGCGATTACGAGTAAATTAGTAAAAGATTTACTAATTAGCAATGGATTAAAGCTTCATTGTTGTTTCCGTTTGTTGCAGGCGAAAAGAATGCAATGGATGTTTCAATTTTGACTTTCCAAGTCAAATATTAAATTTTTTAATTAAAAAATCATTTTCTTTTATAATTTGAACGGCAGTAACATACTCCATGAATCAAAATCTATTTTTCTTTTATTTATTTTTTATTTTTTAAACTTCTTTAATAATTTATCATTATCTCTAATACTATTATCATATACATCATTAATATTAAAATATAGCTATCATTTTAACATCAACTTATAAAGAAACATTTTTTTTTAAACATTTACCTTTAAAAATATCATAATCTATAATTAGTAATAACATAAATTTAATTATTTTTATTTTCTTTAAAAATTCGGGTTATTACAATATGATGATATGTTAGGCATCCCGGTTCACAATCGATTTGATACGAAAAATGCATTTAAAATATTACATGTATAAATCAAGGATGTTACACAACCCGACCATTGCAGAAGCTAAATCATGCCCCATGGCATCCTTTCCCGCCTTCCTAGCTGAAATACACACGATCATGATGTGTGCCAAGTATCGCCACTGATCAAGGATCCACATCTTCTAGTAGGAGGCATAATCTTCCCTTCCAACATATCCCATCCGTTGTCTCCAGCATCCGTCAATCACATAACCTGGATACACCACTGGATCAGCAGGTAAGTATCTGAATTTTATTGTAGCTTTAGAAATCTCTATATCTCGCCCTGCCACAGTAGCCCTAATGACGTTTGGGGTCACTGTGCAGTTGTGATTAGCAGTAACCAAGAACTGCTCCAAATAGGGTCTAGAAACAACTGGATCAACATAAATTGCATAGCTTATCTTGGATCAGTTCAGAAAAGCCACAATCTTTTGGTATTATAGGGCAGCACCCTTCCATTCAGGATTAGTGAGAGCCAACATGTTGAATTCATTGGTGAATGCCCGAGCCATCGCTGCAAGAACACAAGATAAACAACATTAGAACATATAGAATCATTGGAATAGAACAAACATAACCGGATATGGCACTTGCACAATAGACTGAATTCTAGACATAGAAATTTTTCAATTTGCACTTCCCGCTTACTTAGCAAGTACGCAGGTAATTGTATCTACGTATTTAGTAAGTACGCATGAATTGCTTCTTGCGTACTTAATAAGTATGCAGGAACTTATACTTAGAAAAATTTGAAAATCCAAACCCAGAATTGTGTGAATTGGTTATGGATGTTGGTCAGCACAGAGTCGAAAAACACGGCTAACACTCATGGGACCATATCCATAACCAATGTCAAGCCAAATCGAAGTCATTTTGACCTAACCCAGGTCCGACGCAAGAACCTCGGTCCATCAGGGGTCAAAGCTCAAATCACACAATGTTAAGGACAAATTCGGTATTGTTAAGGGTCGATTGAAGTAAAGAAACTTGTTTTAGGTCTTAATTTTTACACAAGAACCTCCAAAACTTGTCAAATTTTGTCATCAAACCCAAAGGTCCAAAAAGATCAAAGAATCGGTCCAAAACTTATGATTTTATGGATGAAATGGTCTAAGATTCTCACCATTTTATGGATGAAATGGTCTAAGGTCCAAAAAACATCGAAGGAACACAAGAAATTTTGAGTGAATAGGTATACAACAGTGTACGTTTGTTTCAAATGAAGAAACTGATGAAAGAAAAATATTCTAACACCCGTATATACCTACATGCCAAGCTTCTTGCGTACTTAGCTAAGTGCGCAGGAATTAACTCCTGCGTACTTTCTAAGTACGCATGACCAAGCTTTGCGTACTTGGCTAAGTACGCAGAAGTTCCTTCTTGCGCACTTAGCTAAGTACGTAGAACACTTAGCCAGCTCAGAAATCAACTCAAATTATGAAGAAAGTCATGTCAAATAGCGAACCGGATATGAACGTTCAGTCAAGGGTTTTTCAAAAACAATCCACGGAAGTTAAACGAAAATATGTTGGTTTTTCTAATTTTGAATAAACTGTACTTAAAATCCTTTTATCATTTTCTAAAAAGCAGATAATATATACAAGATACAGATTCGGATATACAGGAATATACACACAAAATATTTTTAGTCAATGTCATGAGAAAAGATCATATCAGGCTAATATTTAGCAAATATGATACAATATAAACCTCAAAGAATATGGGATCATGTCATGTCTTACTACTATACATAACGATCATCCCGTGGTACAATTTACAATCCACATCGTAGCCATCTTTTTCTGGATGCAAACCGTGATTGACTGGAATTGGTGTGCATAAGTAGAAAAATAATTCATTTTGTATTTAGACAAAATGTCGTGTACATACTTAGTTTGATGTAGATAAATGCCATCCTCTCTTTGACTAACTTGCAGACCCAAAAAAATAACAATTCACCCATGCTGCTGATTTCAAACTTTGACTTCATCACCATCTCGAATTCCCTACACATCTCTTCATTTGTAAACCCAAAGATAATGTCATAAACGTACACTTGCAGAAGTAGAATATCATCCCCTGCTTTCCTTATGAAAAGAGTCGAGTAAATTTGTCACCAATCAAAACCGTTGGACAATAAATGCTTTGATAAAGTCTCACCTTGGTGCTTGATGAAGACCATAAAGTGCCTTATCCAGCTTGTACACTTTATGCGGATGTTGCGGGTCTTCAAAACCAGGTGGTTGAGTGACATAGACCTCTTCAAGAACTTTTTCGTGCAGGAAAGCACTCTTCACATCAAGCTGATAGACCTTGAAGCCGACAAAGGAGGCATAAGCCAGAAACTGTTTGATGGCTTTAAGGCTAGCAACTGGGGCATACACTTCAGTGTAATCCAACCCCTCTTGCTGATAAAAACCCTAAACAACCAACCTTGCCTTATTTTTCTCCACAACTTGTCGATCATCTGTTTTGCACTTGAACACCCATCGGGTTCCAATTGGATGTACACCTCTCGGCAGGTCAACCAAATCCCATACATGCAACTTTTGGAATTGAAACAACTCATCTTGCATTGCTTCTATCCAGCAATTGTCAGCAACAACCTTCTTCACATTTTTCGGCTCTAATTGGGATACGAATGCAGCATGCAAACATGTTTCCATGACACCTGTGTTAAGTATCTCCGCATGCAAACATGTTCTCGGTAATTGTTCTGTGACGAGTTTGAACACCGGCATCTAGATCACTAATGATGGTGTCAATTGGATAGTCCTTATGCACTCTCGTCTCTGGCGCAAGAGGTTCACGGGTATCTGATTCAAGGTTTGTGCTGAACTCTCCCACATCATGTGTACTAGAAGAAGATTCAATAATGATAGTATTAACTGGAACTTCATTTCCTACCACAACATTAGGATCAGCTTGAGCATCGTTTCCTACAACATTTGTATCCTCTTCTACGTCACTGTCGTCACTTCCAGATGCAGATGCAACATTAGAACTAGGAGTTAGGATGGGTACATTTGATGTGGTTGAAAAATAAGAGTCGTCGCCACCGCTACAGTAGTTATACAAATTGGTGACATCATCAGCAGATAAATCTGGAAAGTTGAATGACTTGAAAAGAGCATCATAATCAAATCCCAAAGCTGGACCTGTTGTTTTTGGTGGCACGCTGTGTTTATTGCAATCCACTTCGAACCACTTTTCAACTGAACGTGTTTCAATATTGTACACCCTTTTGCATAGTGAATTGGCAACATATCCTAAGAAAATGCCTTCCACCGCTTTTGCATACAATTTTGACTTGCGATCCTTATACTATAACAATAATGAACAGGGACTACCGAATGGAACTAGGTAGTCAAGATTGGGAGGTTGATTGTTGATCAACTCATAATAGGTCTTGTTGTGTCGCTTCACCACCAGAACTCGATTTAAAATGTGACACGTTGTATTGACTGCTTCCGCCCAGAATGTTATTGGCAGCTTAGCATCAGACAGCATCGTCCTTGCAGTTTCAATTAAAGTTCTGTTCTTCGTTTATGCAACTCCATTCTGCTAAGGTGTGTACGACGCACTGAATTCATGAAAAATACCCTTCTTGACACAGAAAAGCTCCATCATGTTGTTCTTGAACTCTATTCCATTATCACTTTTAATTCTTCTAACCTTCTGCTTTCATAAAGATTCCAGACTCAAGATCAGGTATTGAAGAATTTTAGCAGTTTCATCTTTTGTACCTAAAAAATGCACCCCAAGAAAAACGTGAGAAATCATCAGTTACAACCAGACAGTATGACTTACCTCCAATACTCCTGATACTTATGGGCCCGAACAAGTCCATATGTAGGAGCTCCAAAGGGGTATCAATTGAATTTTGGGTCTTGGGCTTGTGAGATTTCCGTTGCTGTTTGCCCTTTTTACAAGGCATACAGTCATCCGCAACGACAAACCTCAACTTAGGAACCCCGGTTACCAAGCCGTTTCACACAAGATGAATCATTTTTCGATAAGAAATGTGTCCGAGTTTGCTATGCCACAAGATTGAGTCAAGTTCTGTTGCTTTCGTAAGCAAACAAGTAGCAATTGAAGAGGTGGTTGTTACCATGCTCATATCAATCTGATAGGTGTCGTTTGTTCTTGGTGCTCGCATCAGAATCCACTCTTCAGGAACCACGAAACCAGGCTTGAGAACCAAGCATTCAAACTTGTCAAACATAACCGAGTACTCCTTGTCGCACATTTGAGAAACACTCAACAGGTTATGCTTCAGCTGCTCGCAGTATTTGACGTTGTCGAAACTAATACATCCATTGGAAACCACACCCTGATAAGTTATACTACCACCCTTCTCTCCTGCAATAGCCACATATCTGCCTCTGAATGGTTTCACGTCTTGAAGTAAGGCCATGTTGTCTGTCATGTGCCGGGAGCATCCATTATCAACATACCAACGGTTAGCAACAGTTCCCTTCGGATATCCCTGCACGAGTTAAAAGAAATTAATTAGTTTTGGAGACCCAAGCCATTGTGGTCTTGGGTCGTCCATTTTTCTCAAAATAAACGACTTCAATTAACTCGCAATCATGACTATAAAAAATTGGTGGATCTTTTGGATATTTGGAATCAGAGGATTGAGAACTCTTGCCAGGATCTTTTCTTTTATTTCTTTTGAAAAGTAGACTTGCTATCGTCAACACCAGGTGAACTAGTAGAAGCTTCACCCGGTCGACAACCAGCTAGCTGTTGTTCAAGTTTCCTCATTTTCTTTTTCCGCCTTCTCCTATGTGGCTTAGAAAGTTTCACCACAGGCTTCTCACCAGATTGTGTACTACCAGAGGTAGATACACTGGGTTTAGAAGGTTTATTTTTCCTTTTTTGAACAGACGGTACAGCCACACGTTTTGCTTGTGGCTTACCATTTGCTTCACTGGTGGTTTCACCACTTTTGATTTTGGACTCTTTGGTTGCTTCACTGATGGTGTCTTAGGGGATTCAGCCTATTGTGGGACCACTGGCCTTTTCTCCTTAATCTTATTAGGGTAGTTAACAAGAATGTGACCACTAGTGCCACAGTCAAAGCGACATCTTCTTTCCTTGAAAACTCTCCTATAAGGCTCTTTGGTTTTTGTTGTTGATGGTTCAGCTTGATGAGCTGTATGAGCACTTTGATAAACAACAGCTTGTGCTTCACCTGATTTTGATTGACTTTTTGGAGTATAGTGTTTGTCAATGTTTTCTTGAAAATTCTTTCCCAATTTGTTAGCAAAAGTTTCTTTCTTTGCTTGTTTTATGGTTTCGAAACCTCCATAAAGCATCATTTTCAATTTATCATTTGTCTCAATCATATCAGGTTCAGTTAGAATGCAATTATCACGATCAGTGACAATGTTTTTCTGAATTTTAGGTTCATTAATCAACTCCTCTGAGACAACTCCCTCAACCTTGTCGTCCTTAGAGCATTCATCAGAATAGAACTTCTCACCAGAAGCTGAATCAGCCTTACTAGAGGATTCATCTAAAAAGGACAAATTAATGTCAACTGGCCCATTGACAAACTTGCCGTTTACTGGTGGAGGAATGGCAATAGTACCTAAACCTTTTTCCACTCACTTGTTGTACGATAGACTCATAGTGTTACACCACAAACTGAGAGTTTTTCAACTTCTCAAGTTTGCCACTTAACTGCAGGATCTCATTTTGCAGTTTGGCTATCTCAACATTCTTTTTCTCTAATCCCTTGTAAGCAACATCTAAATGAAATTTTTGTTCATATATTTTAATTGAAAAGTCTTGTTTGTCTTTCTTAAGATTTTCAATTTAATCTTTAAAACATTTTTCATTTTCTTTGTAATTTAGAGCTGCACTACGTAGAGGTTCGAGTTGATCATGGATGCGATCATTCTTGTCCTTTAAGATTAAACAGTTAGCATAAGAAACAACAACAAAAGAATTTTAATCTACCTCAGTTGATGAATTGGACGCCTCTCTAATAGCCATGAGGGCAAGTGTAGATTCTAGTTGGTCAGCAGCAGCTACTTCCCTTTCTTCAACTTTAATCATTTCAACAATTTCTACCATTAACCCGAGCTGAGTTTGTGAAATTATGGCATCTTCTAAATGTACTCCGCAGTCAAAGCTATCATCTTGTTGAACCACCAATGAATTAGATGATGCCCCTTGATTCTGAGTGCGGTTGCTGTAGTTGTTGAAATTCTGGTTGTTTCCCAGACTTGGTCGTATAAAACCCGACGCTGGTGCTTTATCCTTTTGACATTCTCTTGCAAAGTGGCCATAGTTCAGACACTTGTAGCACTTGGCCTTAGACTTATCAAACCCAACCTTAGCATTCGAATGTCCACCGATGAATTTCCTCCCTGTTCTGTTTAGAAAACACTTTGCCCTTCTCAAGATCATAGCCATATTCCATTGAATATCCATATATTCCATATCGTCAGGATCAACTTGGTTGAAGTCTTCTTCAATGGTCTCCGAACTGTAAGCTTTCACCCGATGAAGTTTTCGTAGGCAAGCATGCATGATGAGAATAGTGCTACATGATCTTCAGCAATCTTGGCTATTGCACTTTGGTGAGTTGATGATATAGAAGTAGGACCTCTTGAGGAATGTTGATGATATGAACTAGATCACGATGCAGCAAAACATGTTGGACCACCACAACCTTTAGAGTTTTCCTCATCATGAGTAGTATTCCCTGAGAACAGTGCAATTCTAGAACCAGATGACTTTCCTGTGGTAGACGTCCCAAAGTACATTGACGGATCTTGAATTTGAGGTTTACCTGAAGTCTCTTTCTTCCTCAAGTTCATGTCATGCGCTTAAACCTTCCCTATTGCTTAATCAATCGTCATGTCATAGAATTTAGGGTTCTCTCTTAGTAAAGTTTTGTATATGTCAAACTTTGGTGGTAAAGCATCAAGAAACTTTTCCACCAGTTCGACATCAGGATATTTCAATTCATAAGACTTCAGTTCAGTCTTCAGATGATAGAATCTGGAAATAAGTTCGTCAATGGTTTCATTATCCAAGTATTTAAAGCATTCATACTGTTTCCTCAACAGCTCTCTCTTACTCTTCTTGACATCACTGTTTCCCTCGAACCTTTTCTGCAACACTTTCCAAAGATCTTTCGAAGTATCATAACCTCTGAAGCTGTGAAATAAATCACATGTCAATTCTATAGTTATACTCTAGATCATAAGATTTCTTTTCTTCCTCAGTAAGCCTTGAGATGGGTTTCGGAACAGTCTCATCAAGAAATACATGTGTTAGATGCTTGTACCCCTCAAGAATGTGTATCCACATTGTTGAATCAGTGTACGAGACATACTCCTCAAATCTTGCTTTCTAATTAGAGTAATCATTTACATTTAGCAACTTTGGTGGTTTTTGTGGAGTCCCTATCTCGTTGTCATAGTTAAGCATACTACTGATGTTCTGAATATTCGACATGGTGTGAAACTTAGTCAAAATTCAGAAGTTTCTACACAACTTGCGTACTTATGTAAATGGTCTGCCCACTTAAGAATTTGGTCTTGCATACTTAGATAAATACGCTGGAACAATGGTTAAGTACGCAGTGGTTTGGTCTTGCGTACTTAGTAAGTACGCAGGAACAGATCACTTTTGGCCAAAACAGGTAAGTACATTGTTCACTTTTTCAATCCTGCTCCCAACTACTTTTTTCGGTCATCGAAAAATGCTCAAATCTTCAAATGTTGATGTAATGACTAAATTGATCAAGGCAAAAGGTTAGAAACTTGATTATAACAAACCCTTGATGATCAAAACACTATAAAAAAAACAGCAAATGAGTCAATTTTTGAAGGATTTGTACTTCTAAAATAGCGCGCAAAAGCAGGGCTTTTTTATCATAAAAATTCACAAAAATCGGTCAAATTTTCAAGTAAAGAGGCTACTAGATGTGTCAAAAATGCTCCTAACACACTCACAACACTCGAAATCAAGAAAAAACTCTCTTATACCACTTGTAGGTCCCCGGGTGTCACGGATCGTATCTTGCGAGTGCGTTTCTAGTCTAACAGGGTGCGAAATACCTGTGACTAGATGGAGTATCAACAACAACAAGTAAACTGACAACAAACAAGACTCACTGAATAACTTCGTCTATTATCAATATAGCAGCCAAATTACAAGAGTTACAATGAGAGTGTACTTGTAAACTTCTACACACGGCTATATATACTAACAGACCAACTACCTGTGTACTTAGCAAGTGCGTAGGAAAATCTTCCTGCGTACTTAGCAAGTACGCAAGGCTTGCTCATGCGTACTTGCTAAGTACGCACGTTACATAACCTGCGTACTTATCTAAGTGCGCAAAACACTTAAGAAAATACACAAACGACTAATACAAGACTAAATACTTACAGACGCGATTATAACTCGATAACCAATACATACAAAGACTGAAATACAAAATACAAGTACAAAGAACAAATACCAAAGCAGAGACAATATCCACAGTGTTTGTCACACATAAGTGCTCCAACAATGTGGATAGCGGTTGTAACCCTGAAATTCTCTTTTTCATAGTTGTTCTTGAATCAATACAGATTTGGAGTTTTTAATATCTTGTTCTTGCATTTTCATATTATTTTGTGTTGATTCTAGTGTGGTTAGACGGTTTATCTTCACCTTTTATGTTCCTTACCTCTGTTTCACCACCATACACATAGATTCCGCCTGTGTGTGTGTAATTGATCATTTGTGTGATTCTACCTTAGAATCAGGACCTACAGTGCCACCCTCATTCACTTTGGAATGAGGAGGACACTTATTAGTCATACCTACTTTGGAATATTTAACTTTACAAAAATAAGTAAAAGAATTTGTAAGAATGTCTAAGTTAAACTCACGGTTTCCAAATGTCATGCTCAGTGTGTTATCTCTACAGTTGATCTGGGCATAGGTAGTTGCCAATAATGGTCTTCCACCTTTCTTCTTACTAGGTGCATAATTGATATGACGTAAATTATACATGTTTTGCACGCATAATTATCCCCGAAATTATCACAATTAGAGACAATATGATAATAATTGATGCCTAATCCACTCATTTGTGTTCTGATAGGATAATTGACCCGGATATGCAAAAACATGAAGAAAACACTAAAAAACAAGGTAAAATCAGCATTCGGGGGCCAATTGAACGAAACCGGACGCAGGAAGTCAAAGATGGAAGTCCAAAGGTCAACAGGGACCAAACTAGAGCATTGCACGGTTGTGCATTGCCTTGCACGGCCGTGCAAACCCTAATTTGGGTCCCTGTACTCTCCTGTACTGCCAGATTCCGCACGTGAAAGAAATCGGTACTTTGCACGCCCGTGCAATCTAATGCGCGGTCGTACATTGCCAATATCTTAGCCTATAAATAGCAAGCTCATTCTAGTGTTTTAGGTATCCATTACCAAGGGTTGGGAAGGCCCTAGAGCCCTGCTAGAGTCGAAACTCCCTCGGTTTTGGTCCGTTTAGCTTTTATTTTTTTTATTTTCTTTTTAAAGTCTTGTAATATGAAGGGATTTTTCTCGTTCGAGTAAAGCAAGAGACATCCTATACCCATTCTCCCTTGGTGTTGGAACACTTCCACACATTATCTAAGGGTTAGTGGAGTCACTTGTATGGTCATTCATGGCTAGTTCTATTGTGTTGCTTGAGTTGGTTGAACTTTAATTAATTAATGAAGTATTTTTAGTATGTTATGTTTTAAAAATCTTTACTATGATTTATCTTAAAAAGACAAGAATAAGTGATCTTTAAACCAATCTAATAAACTTAGATCTTGTGAGTTACTTAAGCAAGACTTCTTGTTTGGGAAGCTTATTCGATATTTGTACGGTCTATATACAAATCTTGGTGCTAGCATGACCAGTTAGTATAGATTTAATATTATGGGTTTATTAGAGGTTTGGGTATTCAGCAGACCATTTGAGCCCTAACCAGACCGGGCGGTTTGTGTCGGTATTTCTTTACTTCTCTTGTGTCGGCTTGCAGAGGACTTCTAGCGGGAGCCATGGGGATTGATATTAAGAATGAAAGTCTTATTTATTTAAAATAATATTATAAGTAAAGACAAGTATTTAAGAACATAATTTGATAGGTCCGAGCGTTCATAAAATAGCTCTAGAGGAAGTTGCGTATTTCGACTTTCCAAAGGTAGTTACAAGACATGACGTACGTCAGTCATTGGATAATCTTAGTCCGAATAATGAATTGTGAGATACCGACGGACTTGAGACCCCGTTTAGGGTCCGTTGTATTCATTAAGGAACAGCTGGCCGACCGTATCCAATGTTCAGTTACAAAATACTAACTCCCCTATCGAAAGGTTTAGTACTAGTAACTATGACCAACCTTACTTTAAATATATCATTAATTAACAAGGGATAACAACTAGAGTAATGCCTTAAACAGGATAATACTTCTAATTACCTTTCTTATCTTTTTATTTTCCTTTTAAAACAAAACCCGTTTTCCAACTTATTATCCTAGTCATACAATAGCGAGGGTTGAGTACGGGATCCGTGTCCATGGTTCGATACTTGGTTCTTACCCACACTTTACTACGCTGCTATTGGTACACTTGTCTATTGTGTGTGTATTTAGTTGAAGTAATTATCATTTTAATTTATAAATTTAAAACCTGATTATGTGTAGCTTCAAATACAATATATTTATTACTAAAAGTACGCCATCAAGTTTTTGGTTTCGTTGCCAAGGGTATATATATTTATATTTTTATCTACATATATAAACACACATCAAGTTTTTGGCGCCGTTGCCGGGGACACGGTAATTCTGCGAAAGATCTAAGCCGTTGGACTGACTATTTCTATTTTCTCTTTGTTTTCTTTCTGCTTTATTTTTCCTTTAATTTTTATTTTCGTCTTTATTTTCTTTTTTGTTTTTTTTCAACTTTTTTTCCCTTTTATTTTTCTTTTTATCCTTCTCACTTTTATTTTTATCTTTACTTTGGTACTTGTGTTAGTTAATCTATCTTTGTAGGAACTTTCAAGGATCGCGACCGTGAAAATTATTGTTGAGAGAAATGAATGGATACAAGTGCCGGAGTTGTTTGTTTGACTAGATGCACTATAGTTTTTTACCGGTTACCTCGGTAACCGTTGATATGGTGGTACCACCACCACCCTTTCGGCCGCTTTATTAAGCGAATATTAGCGTAGTTATTTTTATTTCAGTACTTAGTTTATGTTTTAAGCATTGCATAGCATTACAGGTGATACAGATTTTGTACGTGCCCGGAAATACAGTCTTGGCAATGATGAGAATCGGCCACATGCATGGTGATGACGTCTTATCAGGGGAGTATTAGTTTCGCCACAATCTTATTATTCATGACACATATCATATTGCATACATCTATATTGTCAGAAACTAAGTGTGGGGTGGAACCCCGTTGATAATTTGGCTACCCAATTTTGTCCTAAGTATTACGAGTGCATGATTAATGACTACCCAATCTATTGAATTAGAAGTTATATAGAAGTAATAAAAACATTTTCAAAAATAATCTTAAAGCAAAAGTCTTAAAAATCATTTGGCATAAACGGGCTTATAAAAACAGCAATTTGAAATACCGTTGAAGTAAATCAAGTAAACAAATAGGGAAGATTAGGGAGCACAACAGAAAGAAAGAAATAAGTTTACGCACATTTTTACTTTATTACCCTTTACCTTCCGTTTCCATGTGAGAGATTTGAACCTATCCAAGCATTATCATGAACACATCAAGTTTTTGACGCCATTGATTATCACATGCTCATTTTTTTTGTTAGAGTGACTGCTAAGTATTGCTTTGCATGTTAGAACTTGTGTAAAATATATATTTCAAGATCATGTACTAAAAGAATGCATGAAAATGATTGAGGCATTAGGATTAACCCATTTTCTTTTCCTTTACCTACCCTAAACATTATCCCCTAGTTAGCTCCTTTGAGCCTAAACCTTTTCATTTCTAAACCCACATCTCAAAACCCATAAACCCGAAAAAATTATCCTTTTATCTTTTAACACTTTTGTTGAAAAATGACTTGGCTATGAATTAAGGAATGATTATCCTTCGAAAGTATAGATCCATCTTATGTTCAAAGAAAGAAACTCAATTGATATGAAAAGAAGAACTATTGTGAAGAAAAAAAAAGGGGCAACCAAAAAAAAGAAATTAATAAATCGCCCAAGCTAGTCAAGAAATCTCATCAAAAGAGAAACAAACTTACTCGAAAAATTGGAGTATGCAAAGCTGATCAAAATGAATGTATTAGGAAGAAACAGCCGAACAATTCATGGAAAATGATAGCAATGAATATTTCAAAGATAAGAAGAAGTTGACATTCTTGAAGGAAGGGATTTGGTCTTGACGATCTGACCTTAAAAGAGTCCTTAGATTAGTCACAATGTCTAATCTAAGTTGGATGAAGGAATTAATTACCTTTTTATCATTAAGCCAAGTCACATTTTTAACATTTAGCCACTATTCCCAAATACTTCCTACCCTTAACCCTAAGCCAAACATTACAACCCTTTATAAAGACCTCTTGATTTATACAAATATTTTATGTCAATTGATGGAGATTTGATTTCTATATAAGCCTATGATTATGCAAGCAGTAATTATAGCATTGAGTGTTCTCCTTAACATACTATATCTAAATATTTAACCCAAGTGTTGAGCGAACATTTGTGAGACTGTAATTTTATGCATAATCATAATTCCATCAAGTATGTTGAGCTTGCTACCCTGTTGTGGAGAAACACTCGAAAGGTAGAACCACCAAATAATTGTTTTTAAGAGGGCCATTCAGCCATTTGGGACAAAATCTTTGGATTAAAAGCTTTGGATTAGCATTTAATCAATATCTTACTTCTACGAGTGTAATCATGCATGAGTTTGCTTGAGAATAAGCAAAGTTTAAGTGTGGGGTATTATGATATGACGTAAATTATATATGTTTTGCATGCATAATTATCCCAAAATCATCACAATTAGAGACAATATGATAATAATTGATGCCTAATCCACTTATTTGTGTTCCGATAGGATAATTGACCCGGGTATGCAAAAACATGAAGAAAACACTTAAAAAGAGGGTAAAATCAGCATTTGGTGGCCAATTGAACGAAACCGGACGCAGGAAGTCAAAGCTGGAAGTCCAAAAGTCAACAAGGACCACACTAGAGCATTGCACGGTTGTGCAATGCCTTGCACGGCCGTGCAAACCATAATTTGGGTCATGTACTCTCCTATACTGCCAGATTCCGCACGTGAAAGAAATCGGTACTTTGCACGCCCGTGCATTGCCAAAATCTTAGACTATAAATAGCAACCTCATTCTAGTATTTTAGGTGTCCATTACCAAGGGTTAGGAAGGCCCTAGAGCTCTGCTAGAGTCGGAACTCTCTCGGTTTTGGTCCGTTTAGCTTTTCTTTGTTTATTTCCTTTTTAAAGTCTTGTAATATGAAGCGATTCTTCTCATTCGAGTAAAGCAAGAGAAAACCTATACCCATTCTCCCTTGGTGTTGGAACACTTCCACACCTTATCTAAGGGTTAGTGGAGTCACTTGTATGGTCATTCATGGCTAGCTCTCTTGTGTTGCACGAGTTGGTTGAACTTTAATTAATTAATGAAGTATTTTTAGTATGTTATGCTTTTAAAGTCTTTACTATGATTTATCTTAAAAAGACAAGAATAAGTGAACTTTAAACCAATATAATAATCTTAAATCTTGTGAGTTAGTTAAGCAAGACTTCTTGTTTGGGAAGCTTATTCGATGTTTGTACGATATATATACAAATCTTGGTGCTCTCATGGCCATTTAGTATAGATTTAATATTATGGGTGGATTTGAGGTTTGGGTATTCAGCAGGCCGTTTGAGCCCTAACCAGACTGGGCGGTTTGTGTCAGTATTTCTTTACTTCTCTTGTGTCGGCTTGAAGAGGACTTCTAGTGGGAGCCATCGGGTTTGATCTTAAGAATGAAAGTCTTATTTAATTAAAATAATATTATAAGTAAAGACAACTTTTTAAAAACATAATTTATTAGGTCCGAGCATTCATAAAGTAGCTCTAAAGGAAGTTGCGCATTCCGACTTTCCAAAGGTAGTTACAAGACAAGACGTACGTAAGTCATTGGATAATCTTAGTTCGAATAATGAATTGTGAGATACCGACGGACTTGAGACCCCATTTAGGGTCCGTTATATTCATTAAAGAACAGCTAGCCAACCGTATCCACTGTTCCATTACAAAATACTAACTCCCCTATCGAAAGGGTTAGTACTAGTAACTATGACCAACCTTACTTTAAATATATCATTAATTAACAAGGGATAACAACTAGAGTAATGCCTTAAACAGGATAATACTTCTAATTACATTTCTTATCTTTTCATTTTCCTTTTTAAACAAAACTCATTTTCCAACTTATTATCCTAGTCAGACAATAGCGAGGGTTGAGTACGGGATCCGTGTCCATGATTCGATACTTGGTTCTTACCCACACTTTACTATGCTGCGATAGGTTCACTTGTCTATTGTGTGTGTATTTAGTTGAAGTAATTATCATTTTAATTTATAAATTTAAAACATGATTTTGTGTAGCTCCAAATAGAATATATTTATTACTAAAACTACGCCATCAAGTTTTTGGTGTCGTTGCCAAGGATATATATATATTTATATTTTTATCTACATATAAAAACACACATCAATAATCAAGCACCAAGAAATCCTAGGGGTAATAGAATTCCCCAACCTTCACAGCTACCCCTCTAATCATCCCCCGGGGATGTTTCTTTGTCAAATCAGCTAACACCACATTGGTGTCAACTTGTTGGAGAAGACCTAGGTCTGACTGATCAGACAGAATTCCCGAGAGGATACTGATACTTTCTCCATAATCTAGGAGTGCTCGATTAACCTTTACTCCCCCAACTTCAATCGGGATGAGGGGTGCTCCTTGCTCACTTTCATCTTCCGAATCATTTTCTTCACCATCTTGGCGGATACTCACCGCGCTAACATAGGCGTTCTTTGAACTCGACCCATGATGTTGCGTATTCATTTGAGTGTTACTTGGTAGCTTGCCCGGGTCTTGTCTCGACATTTCTTCCGCCAGCTGCCCTACTTGTTCGAATAAAGCATTCCCGTCTTATCCCGGACCTCATTATCTTTCCTCAATTCCCTCAATGCATCTTCATTTTCTTTCTTCAACCCTTTTATTGCATCCATGAGGGCATTGAACTGATTACTTCCCAACTCGTCACCACCTGAAGCTCCATCTTGTTGATTTTGCTGTTGGAATTTTCTTGAGGAACCTTACTGACTTCCTTGTTGATAATCGCCCTGATTATTTTGACCTTGTTGATAGCCACCTTGGTTGTACCCTTGTTGTCAGTTTTGGTAATGTTGCTGTTGTCCTCCACCCTGCACATTAGAACCCTGAAAGTTATGATTCAATTGATTAGATGCATTTCTATACCTGAAGTTAGGATGATTTCCGAGCCTAGGATGGTAGGTGTTGGAGTTCATATCGAATTGCTTCCGTTCCCCACCAACTCGATTCACTTCTTCTGCTTTTCCCAACTCTCTTGGACAGTCTGCCAATGTGTGTCCAAGGTCACTGCATCCCTCATAAATTTGGTATCCTTGAGACACGTTGGATACCTCTTTTCCTCCCCGTTTACCAAGTCGTTCCATTTGAATTTCTATGGCTTCTAACCTTTTATTGGTCTCATAGTCCACCGACTTCACTGTTGCAGATCCTTATTTTGCTCTTCTGCTAGCATGTGCCTACCTCTTAGAAGTTATACACAATTTCTTAAGAATTTCCCAATCTTCATCATCATGATAGGAAAAGAACGTTCCATTGCTGGTGGAGGTCACATCTCTCACATCTTTCGGTGATAACCCATCATAGAACTTCTGAATTAACTCCCATTTCTCAATACCGTGGTGCGGGCACAACATCAATAATTCTTTAAATCTCTTGAAAGTTTCATAAAATGGTTCCCCCGGCTATTGTTGAAACTCCCGAATAGCTATCCGAGCAGCATTAGTCTTGTGTGGCGGGAAGTACTCTTCCAAGAATTGTTGTTGCATCTGTGCCCAAGTGGAAATACTTTCTGCGGGTAAGGTAAGGAAGCATTGCTTGGCTTTGTCTTTTAGTGAAAACTGGAAGAGTACCAGTTTCACTTCTTCAGGTGAGAATCCTTGACCACCAATAATGCAATATGTTGCCTCATATTCCGACAAGTGGTGGTAAGGCTCCTCAGTGGCTTTTCCATAGAAATTATTTCGAATCCCTAAACATGCCGGTCGAATTTCAAAAGCCCTACCCCTACCAAACCGGATGTATGACTAGGGAGGAGTTAACAACAATGGCGGAGCGGAAGTGACTGTCCACCCCTTGATCAGGTGGTTGATATTCGTGGTTGCATCTCCCAGGATGCATGTTCCTTTGCGGTTCACCCCTTAAATTCTGATGGTTGATTGGGGGTTTCCTAACCCGGTCTTCTCGACCCACATTCCTCAGATTACCATGATAGTTTCCCTGTTGGTACCCTTATCCTCCACCTTGATGATAATCATCAACTACCTGTGGTGGAGGTTGCATCCACCCATCAATTTAATCTTTTTCATACATCTAATGTCTAGGAAGGTTTGTCTCCTGATGATGCGGGTCATACCAATCTTCATTCTCCCAATTCTCATGTTGAGAACAGTGCTCTGGATAATGACTGCGTCCCGGTGATGACAGGTCATCATCATCATACTATGACTGGCTTGGATTGTTGTTTCTAGGTTGGTATTGGTGGTCACGAAAAACTGGTGGTGGCTGTGGTGGTTGGTTTTGTGGTGGTGGTTGTGGTCTCGGACCTTGATTGTTCTAGTCTTGATTGGCTTGGTTATTTTGGAATAACAGATCTGGAATTGGTATCCCACCATGGTTTTGTTCTTGGTTGGCTGGATTCGATTGGTCCATTCTTGCTCCTGGACTGTCGAGTTTATCGAGGATGGTTTGTGTTCTTCCCGAGAGCTTTAACTAGATAATATAAAATTGGAATCCACATCGACATGGATTGCTTAAATGACTCGACAGATAAATAATTACAATACTAAAGAACTGGAATGCGTTGATTGACGATACGAAACCGACTAATGGCACACTCGAAGTATAATTTACACAATTACCAAACCACAATTACAAGATTCAAAGATTACCACTTGTTATTGATAATAAAACCAAAAGACTGAAAGTTTCTCAATGAATAAAGTAATAGGTTCTTTTCACCATACGAATCAAACTAACAAAACCAAACGAATCAAAGACTCAATAAATTTTTGCAACCAACTACAGATAATATTCAACTGAACACAAAAACTAACACTAACCGTCCACCCATGAATGATCACCGGTGGTTTAGCCGCTCATGAACGTCATGGAATCTTCAACAATGATGAGGAATCGTTCAAACCTTGAAGATGGTGATGGAGTGGTGTTTTCTCCTTCAAAACTCGCCCCCTCTATGCCCAAAAACGCAAGTAAAAAGATATTTTCCGTAACCCTAAAGATATGCCTTAAAAAAACCTCAAATTCCAAAAAATTCAGAATACACCCGGCGGTCTGCAAAATTTGCGCTCCCACCAGCGCAACATGCGCTAGTGCCCTTTAGCAACCTCAAATTCCTGTTGTGCGCTACCCCTTGCGCTGAATTGAGTCCTTGCCCTGCGCCATGCCAGCGAATATTGTGCTGGGCCACTCACAGCTTGTCTTTTTCACATTCGGATCATCAAGCTACCCCAAATGCATATAATATGGCCCTCGTAACTCATTTTCTAGCCCGAGATATGCTTATTTGAAGTTTTAGCCTCTCGTATTTTCTCCCAAATGTCTCAAAACACGTGTTTAGCATCCGATCACCTGTAAACCATAACACACTCAAAGTGCACGTGTTCCATACAATAATTCAACTAAGAATATAAAATTAAGCACAATAACCCTCATACCATCACACACTCATCACCCTCTCACAGCTTCTCTTTTTCACATCTGGATCGTTGAGGTACCCCAAATGCAAATATTTTGGCCCTCGTAACTCATTTTCTAGCCCAACAAATGCTTATTTGAAGTTTTAGCCTCTCGAATATTCTCCCAAACGCCTCCAAAACGTGTTAGCATGCAATCACCTGTAAACCATAACACACTCAAAGTACACGCGTTCCATATAATACATCTACTAAGAATATAAAACTAAACACAATAACTCTCATACAATCAGACACTTATCAAATACTATGCAAGTATACACCTAAGTAATCTTACGAATACTCTGAGTACCGACACAAGTATTATCACGAATACTCTGAGTACCCACACAAATATTCGCATGAATACCTTAATTATATGCTTTAGAGTATTCCTGCGAATACTTGGTATTCACTTGCAAGTACTCGCACAAGGTCATCTCCTTTGCAGGAAACCCAAATAATGGTGTTTTATGCCTGATCAAGCATCTAACTTTATACCGTTAAAACTTCTCTTTAGCTTAAACAAACATGTTTAAGGCTAGTTCTACGTAAATCATAAAGCTTTTTTTGTAAACTTCTCTTTGATTGCATAAGTGCATGGAAAATGATTTAAGTCACCTTTTTATATGAAGGATGAAAGGTTGTTAGTGTTCCTCTCAGTCGAAAAATCAAATGGAGTTTTACAATATTTTTTTATTTGATATTTAGAAACGTACAACCTTACACCTAAATATCATTGTTCATTTTCATGAAAGGTTTAATATATAAAACCCCAGTGTTATTATCAAATGTGTGAGGTCATCGTCAACCGTGCTCTAAAGTTAAATGCGAATAATGGTGACATATGTTTTAAGATAACCGTGTGTTTGTCACTAAAGATGATCTTCACATTCAATAACATGGAATGTATTTAAAGAGATTACAAAATCTAAATAGAGAAATAGAGAAACAAGGAAAGTGACTCAATCTAAATACAACAATATCTCATATTCTAAATATACTTTAATCTAAATATGTATGATAAATATATGCTAGCTAATACACCGCGTAAGACTGAGCATGAGGAGGTCGGATGCACATGTTGGACTTAAATCTTGTGAATAATTGCCGAGGAAGTCGTTTAGTAAAAATATAAGAATACTGATAGTCGGTGTGTGTATGTAGAACTCGAACTATGCACACCGACTTTGACATTTTCTCGAACAAGTTTGGTAAGTTGATGTTGAACAAGATTTTTACATAAGTAAAAAACGGATATGTTATCACGATAGATTATAGTGGCTTTAGGAGTTGAAACATAAAGTTCGAGGAGAAGGTTTTGCAACCAACTCGTCTTGGTAATAGCGTTGGCCACCCCCTATATTTAGCTTCTGCACTCGATCGTGAAATTGTTGCTTGACGTTTAGACAACCACGAGATGAGAATGTCACCAAGTAATACACAATAACTAGAGGTGGAATGTCAGAAATCGAGGCACCCTCCCCAATCGGCGTCCGAATAGGCGATGAACTGCGACGATTTGGACAGAGAGATGTGGAGACCATGATTGATGGTGCCTTTATGTAGCACGATAAGCATTTAAGAAAATAGGTAATGTCCAGATGCATGAATGTTAGATACTAAAGAGCTCTGGCAAGGCATTGACAGAGCAAACCATTAAGAAGATGATTACCTGTTGTTGCACTTAGTTTCTAGGAAGTGTCGATGGAGGTGGTGACCGGTTTGCCGACGGTCATATTTTCCCGGCCTAGATAATCAAGGGCACATGATGCTTGAGATAAGAAGAGGCCGCCATTTTGCATATGAACAGATATGACAAGAAAATGATGTAGTTGTCCAAGGTCGGACACTGAAAAGTCGCTTGATAAGTGCTAATGATTTGTCGGAGAATCTTATCATCAAAGGCTGTCAAAGTATTGTCATCCACGTATAATTGTAGATTAAAAGGGATGTGTCACAGTGATCATGTAATGATTGTTTGGCATTTATAGTGTTTAATTATATGTTTTGATATGTATGTTGGTATGGAACGCGTTTATTTTTAGTGTGTTATGGTTTACAGGTGATTAGATGCTAAACACGCGTTTTAGAAGCATTTGAGAGAAAGTAGAAGGACTATATGAGAAACTATGCAAAAGATGGAGGTTGTTGAGGAAGTTCGAGAGGCTAAAACTTCAAATAAGCATATCTTGGGCTAGAAAATGAGTTACGAGAGCCATAATATATGAATTCGATGTGTCTCGATGATCCGGATGTGAAAATGGGTTAAAGCTTAGCCTACGCTGTCAGTGTGTTTAGACTGGAGTGTTTCTAGAGCGTAGCATAGAGTTAAAGGGCTTAGAGGAATGTAGGAGAGCGTAACCTACGCTCCTCTCGGCGTAGCCTACGCTCCTAAGAGGGAAACTAGGGATGACTATGAACGTTTTTGATGTTTACATTCATGTTGAGCGTTTATGTGATGACTATGAGCGGCTAAGCTCTCTTGTGATCCCTTGGGTGAATTATTCTTATAGGTAATCATTCATTCGGTTTAGTTTCTTTTGTAGTGCTGGATTGGATTTTGTGAACCCTTTAAGTGTTAGGGATCCTTGTACCAGTTTTAACTTTTAAAACCAATTAATTTAATCTTATTAAATTGAATAAATAAATCAGATTTAATGAGCGAAAGCGGTTTGTACAAGTTAACGGTTCTAAACCGGGATCCCGCCAGTGATCCGATTACACACGTATAAACAATATAATTAAACCAATCATAGCAGTTAATAGTTATACCTTAGACGGTAAACCGAAAGATCAAACACCTTGGTTCAACGAGCGTCTCGCTAGTGACAAATCACGAAACCACAAAAACGTCTAATGTCTTTTCGCAAAATGATCCACGCACCAAAACCGGTTCACGTAGGAAGGCAGCGGCGGCGGCGATGGTGGCTTCCGGTGGCGGCAGACGGACGGTGGCTTCCGGCGGCTACAGACATATGGTGTTAGTCGTCGACAGCGCAGCCGCAAGGGGGAGGGGGGCGGCGGCTCTCTCTCTTGCACAGGTTTAGATGAAGGCTAGATTAAAAAATTAGGGTTTGCAGTTAAGATTATATTTATAGATGCCATAAATACAAACTTCACCCGCATGGTATTAACTGTTAATTCTCTAGCAATTAACTATTAATCACTTTTAATCCCCATAGTTTACTAATTACAAATAATTAGTAAAACTTAATAATTTAATGTTTAATACTTAAACATTTATTCCTCCGAATTTAATTATTTTTCTAAATAATTAATCACCGAATAAACTGATAAATATTTCATTAAATATTTATTCGCCCTTTAATAAAACCGTGTTTCGTGAATAATAATATTTACGACTAAATATTATTAATTGTTCGTTGCCCAAATTGTAACTCTTCGGATCGTACCTTGATAGTAACGTTGACTTAACTGACCGTCGGATATCCTATATCCAACAATCTCCCACTTTGGTCGATTAATCAATTAATTGGTTCAACGTAGACAGTTGAGAACGCCTAGCTGCATTTCACCGCCCCCAGTAAGGTATGACGTATTACAATCGTCAACTATTTTTTTGTGTTCAAGTAACTCTTACTTGACCAAGTACAACAGTAATGGTAAACACATCTATGTATCTTTTATGTTTAGGGCATCCGTTGAACATGAGACATGGATGCAAGTCATTTCTCATATGTTGATCAACTATTCTTGTTCTCGTCTCTAATTCAAAGTGGTCTAAACAAACTACTCTTAGTTTGAGCGTTTCAACGCATTTTATACCAGTTCGAATCAACGAGGGCGCTAGAATGTCTAACTCCTGATCAAAGGAGAACAGGATTCCTTTGGTCACGTACAACCCCCGCTTAACTTCAGATTTTTTCCCAATCATACCCTTATTACTGCCCTTCACAGAACACCGTTAGGTATCAGTCAGAGTTAGTTCTAATATGTGCCTCAGGTCGAAGGATCGACAGATCTTACCATATTCAAAACTTCTTAAGACCTTGATCCATGAAGATAGTTTTGAAACGAGTTACGTCTAATATTCATTCTCTAATAAATATCTATGAATATGATCTCCAACCACTTGGACTTTTATTCAAAATGAACCAATCATCTAATTCACAATAGTCTTACATTCAGATTGATTCCCTTGAATCTGATCGACTACAGACATTTAGAATACAATATTCAAGGATTCTAAAACATATAAAATATGGAATGTAGAGACATCTATTTATAATGCATTTAACCATTGAATCTATATAAAATACCAATGTATTTATATTGTTCGAAAGCACCCAATACTAAAATACAAATTGAACTAAAAGTATAGCGAATCTAAGGCCTATCTTATCAGCATGCTTCTCGTGTATAGCTTGAAGTATAGGCTTAGTGAATGGGTCAACTATATATTGATTTGTGTGAACTTTGTTTAATATGATGTCTGCAGGTTTCATGATCCCATGAATGGAACCTATAAGAAAAACCATTTGGAACTCTTTCCAACTCTTAGAAGCTATATGAACTCTTTCAGAGTAATGACTTCTAATATTTCCAAACTACAACATCTCATGTTGTATCGTACTTACTAATGGAACTCTTTCATTGGTTACACAGATAGTCTTCATGGTGCATTTAACCATTCTTAATGATCGCCCCTTTGGTGTTCGTATCTTAACTCTTAAGATAAAAGTCTTTGACTGATAATCTTGTCATAACTTTTATGAGCTTTTCCCAAGAACTCTTCTTCTTAGTCAAATTTAGTACTCTTATATCTTATCTCATAAGATAGTAGTCTTTCATCATAACTCTTTATGATATTCACCATTTTATGCTTCTCAAGCATTCCCTTTTATTATGATATTCTTCATTTCAAAATTATTTTCATCACATGAAAGTATTAATGTAACGAATTATCTCATACATGAACTGAGATGAACTCTTTCATCTTCACCTTGTCCTAATACAATACTTGATTATAGATAATATTAGTAATTTGTCTTTATTGATTTGTCACACAAAGTATTGAGACAATTGTACTAATGTTAATGAGTTGCTATGATTCGAGTTGCTATGATTCTTACTCTAGAATCTTCCCTCATATATCTCATGTATGGTTGCAATTCTTAAACATTTGAAATCCATTCTTAAGATACTTTATCTCACATTGATATGTTAAACTCGAAATCTTAGCAGTGTATATACACTCTATGGTTAGAATACTTATCTTCCCTCTTTCATGGTATTCCATGTATCTCTATACACTCCTCATGATAATGTGTCTCCACACATTTCCTTGGTGTAGGTACTCGCTCCCACTAGCCTTTGCATCTATCATATTGAATATTCCTTAAGTTGATCTCATCAATTTAATGATTCAGTAGTCTCAGACATATTCAGACTTTAATATTTTCCTTGAAGCTACTTTATTACAAAAAACATTCTTGTATTCACAGTACATGTTTATTTGGATCAGTTTATTCTACTATTCAAAACTTGTAATCTATTTCTTGTCCAAGGAACTAGGAATGGAATTCTTTGTTATCAACAATTGATAATGTATTAAGCTTATTATGAATCATATTCAAAATCTAGTCTGATCAAGTTTCATTTGTTTTTGTATGGATTATGTGTCTAAGTCATCATGAAATGATTTGATAAAGAATCTCATTCCTTCCATTACATGATTTCATATGTCTATTCTAAAAGATCTTATCTCTTGTTTATGATTTCATATAATTTCATATATCCTTGAAGATCTCATCTTTGCGTGTATGAATTCATATGTTCATGCAACTTTGAATAATATCTTTTATTCGGAACTTAGGCAACGTTGCTTGTGGTTCAAGAACCAGGTGCATACTTGCTCATAAATAGTTTCAGTCTTTCATACTCTTAATATTTTCAAAACATTAATGACCTAGTAAGGTAACACATGAAACTCTTTCGTATAGGAGTTCATAACCTCATATCCTTATTTATTCGTAGGACTATTTCTAATTCATATCTCATATGTCATATTGTACCTGTTCGGGATGAACCTTTCGGTTATGAGCTAGTGTCTTTATTAGAGTTATGTCAATTTTGGGATAACTGATTTCTTATGACTAATTGTTTAGACATGATCAAGTGGATCAATTGTTTAACTATTTTAGTCGTAGAGCAATGATAACTCTTATCACCCTTTATATCTTATCTCATAAGATTATTTCTAGAGTAGTTATTGAAACCTTTTCAATCATTTAAATTGATTAAGTCATGTATGAAACACTATATCTCATAGTTTTATAATACTTAGTCAATTAATTTTGTTTTATAGTTATTCATGGTATCTATTAGATCCGATCTAATGTTTTATCTACTCAACTTGAGTCACATGTATCATAGCTCATGACTTTTAGATGTTTCGAATTCTCAATTCAAATTATGCAACATGTTACATAAAAATGATTTTGCAATGACAAGTCTAACTTATATAAAATAACCATTTGTTTATACATATTGGTCTCACAAATAGCTTTTCCCCTATCCCTGGTCTCGATAGTCTCTTCTTGTACCTCTTTGCTTGTGACGGATAGGTGAAGATCATCATTAAATATTTCTCAATTCAAATAAGGATACCTGAAGTGAATGCCTTAAAAACATTTTCTAGCTTCAGCCGCCTCAGGCATCTCTCTACCATGACATCTTGGTTTAGAGACATGCATCTTGGTCTCCCAAATAGCTTTTCACCTGTTCCTGGTCTCGACAATATCTTCTTGTGCCTCTTTGCTTGTGACGGATAGGTGAAGACCATCATTAAATATTCCTCTAACGATGTCGGCACTAAGGTATATCCCAGTCCGCTCAAGCTAGTTGATAAAGCATGTCATGCTCCATGCATCTTGGGGATTCATTCTTGCATACCAAGAGATGAAACCCCTTAACTTCAAGTCATGGATCATGTCATAAGCAGTCCGGCGCAAAAGCGCATATCTAATACTCGGGTAGATAGATGCCAACATTAGGTCTAATACGACTCTCACATCATCCCTGAATTTGTTCCAAGCTTCTAGAACAAATTTGCTAGTGTAACGAACCAAAATCCAAAATATAATGTTGTTTTTCTAAAATAATATTATAAGGGTGAAGGATGATTAAAACAAAGTGAAAGGTTTGTTTTTAAATAGAACATTAATCTAGTTTTGGAAGGAGTCAAATATGGAAGTTCAGGTGGCTGTTTGTAACAAAACCAATTCTTAGTTTGGTTATATATCAAAAATCGTAGGAAACACACTTTGTGTGTGTGTTCCTTGCAAAAATCCAAGAGAAGGAAAAGAGGGGAAGATTAGAATCTCGAAATTGATACTTGCATGCTCGGTTTTGGAGGTTTTGATTCAATCATCTTCTTCCAAACATCAATTGTAAGAATTCTTCCATCCTTGAATCTTCTCCAAAGGTGTTCTTGCTGGGATTTAGTAGAAATCGAAATTGGGTGAAATTGGTACAGATAACTTGTTATCGGGTGTTGGGAGGTGTATAACATCATAGAATCATCTAATTTGGTGTTTAATAAATTTGGGTTCTTGAGTTATAAATTGGGGGTTTTTGATTTTGGGATGTCATATTGATAAATTAAAGGTTGGAAAGTGTCTATGGTGATAATAGACACAACATTTGATGAAATCCTCAAAATTTGAATGTTGAATGGTGATTTAAAGTTATGCCCATAAGGTGTTTGATTAAATGCCTAAACCAAAATGTTTAGTAGAAAACTTGAGTGAATTACAAGGTTTACTTGTTTAATATAAAGAATTATAAGTCAAGTTTAAATTAGTTAGCATAAGCTTATGGTGAACATAGATAGTGAAGGGATGGATTTGAGGGTTTGACTATTATAAGTCAAACGGGTCATTTGGATCACAAAGGTTTGTTGGGTGTCAATTGGTGATCAATGGATTACTAATTATAAATGGGTCGTATAGGTGATCAAGTAGGAAGGGAGCTAGCTTGGAGGATCAAGCGGCATCATCTTTAGCAAAAGGTAAGTGCATTTCACTTACTTAGTAATGATATGTGGTTATAAATGCATGTACTTGATATACTTGATTATATTGTTGATTATCATATGTGCAAATAGGTGTATGTTAATTTGTTGACTATCATGTGTGTACTTATGCATATGTTGTTTTGGTAAAATTTGCATATGGTGTATGTATGCAAAGGGTGGGTGCTTGAGGTTTATGACCTCACAATGTCGTATGGTGATTAGAGTTATAGAATTACTTATGAATTTTATGGAGTTATTGTATGTCTATGTTGAATATAAGGGTAGGGTGAAATTATGATCTTTTGAATCCCATATGTCGGTAAATAACGGATGGGTTATAAAGGTTTGTTTGGTGTCGTGTATGTAGTTGTGAATACTTGTTTGTATGTTAAAGAGTTGGTGTTCGAAGTCAAGGAACCTCGCCTTATTGATTGATGAATTAAGTTAATAAAATTATATGGTGTATTGGTGTAAAATTGACTTGTGTGGTAAAAGTCAAACTTGTATGCTTACTGTAGTTTGAAATTGGTGTAGTTGACTATGTGATATATAGTTAAACAAAAGAAGTAGAATGTGGTAATTTGGTGTAATTGACTCATGTAGTGTATAGTCAAACTAGTTGTGATTTATTAGTGTAATTTGACCTACTTTGTTATGAGTTAAACTAATATGTAAAGTGTGGTGATTTAGTGTAATTTCACTATTATGTGATAAGAGTCAAAGTAAAATGCAATTGATGGAATTGAGGTTATGAACCTCACTTATAACATACTGTTTTGAAGTCATTGAACTTCACTTATGAAGTTGTGGCATTGAGGTCTTTAGAACCTTATAAAGAGGATTTTGAAGCCTAAAAACCTCACATGGTGTGAATTGAGGTCATGAGCTTCATGAGGACGTTTGTGGTGTTTTGGGGTCTTAAGTACTTCACAAGGTGTATGGTCGGGTTGGTAGGGGATTAACTAACTAGAGTTTGTATACATAAGTGTAATGTATGTAAGGTGTTTTATATGTCACCGAAAGTTCTTTGGGCGTTAATAGGTGTTCGGGTTGAGATTACACATGTTTAAGTGTTAATAGATGTTGTCGGTAAAAGCCCAAACTTGTTTTGAGCATATCTCGGACTAGGAAATGAACTACGGAACCCATAATATATGAATTTGGGGTGTCTCGACGTGAGGAATTTGAAAATGGGTATTGTAGACCTGTAGGGGGCGCATCATGTGTTGGTACCGGCGCATATTGCGTCGGTAGTCTACTACCGGTGCAAATTGCGCTGAAAACCCACTGATTTGCACTGGTAAAGGTGGAATTGTTGTTTTTGAGCCAATTCTAAGGTGTTAACTTGGTGGTGGCCCTAAGGGTTGATTATCATTACTAATGGTTATTCGTTTGGGTGTTTTTATGTAAGGAAAGCTTCGGTCTAGCCTCAGGTCGTGTTTCAAGCCTCGGATTCTCATTGGAAGACCTTTTGATGTATTTAGTTGTTGTTTAAACTTCCCTATGAGTTCAAAAATCTCGTAGAAGTTTATATGGTCGTAATTAAAGTGGTAATGACTATGTTTTGGTTTGACATTAACTAATTATGGGTTAATGTCAGATGTTGTAGTTAACTTGTTGATGTTGAAACATGTTGTCTTTTTTGAGATGTCGGTACATCATTTTAAAACAAACTAAGTTGGTGTCGTTGTGATGTAATTAACATGTGTAGTTTTGTCAAGAGAGTTTAATGGGACCTACTTCCGTGTGATTTTGAAAGTTAAAATAAATTGAAATTTTTTTTTGAGTGTTACAACTTGGTATCAGAGCAATGGTTTGAGGGATTTGGGTGTGCGAGACACCAAACTCAAACCTAATGCTCTTGATGTGGTGGGTGAAATGAGAATCCAATGAAGGCTTGACCGAGGCTTAGAGTTTAAAAGCAAAAGGTTAGTAATGATTAATGTCATTGGTCTTATATTTGGTGTCCAAGGTGAATTGTGTGTGCCGAAAGTTGTCGTAGGACTTGTTGTATGAAGATGATAAATGCAATTATGCATATTATGTTACCAATCATGCCTGGCCAGTGTGATTCGTAAGATAACATGTGTAAGTGCCCCTATGATAATCATAAAATAATGAACATTAACAAGGATTAGGTGAAGGTGTATATATGTGGATATATATATATATATATATATATATAGGGGAGAATCAAATAAAAAGTAGTTTTTCGCTAATAAATCTAAGATATGACAAAAACCTTAAGAAACGATATCAAACGAACTCCGATTGTGCTAATTTTAGCGGCGTTGGAATCGTCGCGTCGAACTCTACCATCTTAGATTTTAGGATTTAGCTTTTAAGGTTTAGATTTTAAGTTTGAATTTTAGGGTTTTAGCATTATGGTTTAGCTTTTAGGGTTTAGATTTTATTGTTTAGGTTTTTTTTGGGGTGGGGGGTTTAGGTTTTTAAGGGTGGGTGGGGGTGGGTTTAGGTTTTTGGGTTGGGGGTGGGGTGGGGGGGGGTTTAGGTTTTTGAGGGGTGGGGGTGGTGGTTTTATGCTTTTCGGGGTGCAGGTGGAGGGGGATTTAGGTTTTTGGTTCCGGATTAGGGTTCGATGAGACGGTTCCAACGCCACTGGAATGAGATCAATCGGAGTTCGTTTGACCCATTTCTTAGCAAAAAATCACTTCTTAGTGGAACCGTCCCCTGTGTGTGTGTGTATATATATATATATATATATATATATATATATGTGTGTGTGTGTGTGTGTGTGTAATATTATGTATGTATATGGATGATTATGTAGGGTGGTTACATATACACATAAATGGGGATTAGTGCCTTGATGAGTATGAGTAGAGGCCTATAAGTAGGTATAACATCTACAATTTAAACAAATCATAGTCGGGGAATGACTAATGGGAATAGGTGTTAATGGATGGAATTTGTGGATGAAAATTATCTTAAGGAATCAGGTAGGATAGAGTCTACGCGTGTATCATCTCGGGGATGGAGAAAAGCATGGGATTGGCTTGAAGAATATGAAGCGATATTCTAGTGGAGGATGGCTAGAGCTTTCTACCTTGTCAAGTCAATCTTCTTTCAAGAAGATATGGCATATTGAGACGATCATGTAAAGGAACCGTATGAAGCTTACGGAACAGGGGGATCAACGATTGGTGAATTTAGCAGGAAGGAAACTTTATTTTCACAAGGAGTTGTGGTGCACAAACCAAAGGCGTAAAATGGTGAGGTTGAACCGTTGATTTATCAACGATGCATAACCGGAATGCGATTGGCTTACGAGTGAGCCAAGGTGGTCCGGAGAAGGGAGTACTAATTGCGGTGAGTCGACACCGGGACATGGCGGGAATTGGTAGGAAGTTCTTCGTAAGGAGAAAGATGAGGGGTGTGAAAGCAACGCATAATAGGAATTCAAGAGGTGACCTTGAAATACCTTAGACTGCAAGCCGTGGTGTATCTTTTAACTGAGGAGTTTCTTCACATGTGATATACTGTGGAGGCGATCAACAGGATTACGGGCACGTTTTATGAATAGTCGTGATCTTGCTCGGATCTTGTAGTCACGGAAGGAAACGGGATGGATCGGCATTCTCGATGCTATATGTTGATGCTAGAGCGGATTCTTCCGTGTGGTGTATAACTCAGTTGGAGTTTATTATTAAATGTTACAAGGGAGGTCGAACACGGGAGACAAGTAGGAAGAATTGAGCGGTGACTTTATGAAAGCCAAATATTCTAGTCGAGCTAGAAACCTGTTGGGGAAGCAATACCTATTACTTTCATAGGTATGGAAAGTAACTCGAATGGAGAACGATGGGACACACTATGCTATACTGTTATAGTCCTAGTGTCATGTGCTACGGTCATTATAAATCGGGACACATTTGAGGTGAATGTCTCGAGTTATAGCACGAGGGTGATAAAAGGGGGAGAAATAGAAATCTTCGAGGCCTCCAAGTCGAACATTTTTAATTACCAAGGACGAGACTGAAGTCCTTTGGTCTTATTGATGGGTGAGAAGCTATGTAGATCAGTGGATTTAGAGGTGATCATCATTGGGGGTATTAAAAGTTGAAGATTTCGTTATGTGGTAATTGGAAGTTGTGGACGAAAGAATCGTATGGAGTTGAGTCCTACAATTGTAAAGATAATGGTTGGTTACTTAGTAACAATATCAGTGTCGTGAATGATTAAGGAGTAACATGTTTATCTATGCTCATCTAGAGACAGTAAAGCACGAGGTGTACGTAATGGTGTATACATGGCTTATGCCATTAACATCAACCAGGGATACAATGGAATACTTAGTGTTCAAGTTGTGAAGGTGTTCAATAAGAGCTATTTTTCTGGAGTGTTTCGTCTTTAAGTGCACCAGCCTTTCTATGGAAAGAAAGATAAAAGATTGCGCATGTGCACTAATTGTCAAAAATAGAACAAAGGGACCTAGGTCCCATGGTGTGTGTACTTTATGGTTTGGGTGTATAAATCGTTAAATGTTCGCGGGTGGTCATATAATGTCGATAGTCATTTCTATCGTCGAAACAAGGTTGTTTAAACTTTATATTGTCGTGAGCTTCTTGAAACTTTTTAGAATGGGAGATTCTTCTTTGAAATTATCGGGTGTGCCATTTTGGCTTCGGTGAAATCTAGTTTTGGATGATATGGTGGACTCTGAAGGTATCCTTGTTGACCCGTTAAAGATTGAAATAGTCGAGGGGTAATTGTTGTTTGAAGTCCTCAAACTTCACAAATGCTGTTTGAAGTCTTAGAACATCACAATTGGTGAATGGGTCATGGTTAGGGATTTACCTTCCAAGGTTGTGAAAGAGGGATCGTGTGAGACAGTTACCATGCCCTCACTAGGAAAGTTGTATATAGGTGATGGGATCTTTGAATTCCAATAGTAGGAAACATTTGAGACCTTAAATCTAAATGGATGGATTGGTGTGGAGGTTATGGAACTTCCAATTATGAGGTGGAAGGAGACATAGTCAAGGGTATTGAAAATGTCTCATTGGCTTGTGGACTAACGCCAAGCATTAAATGAACGTCGTGTGGGAAGCCTCAACGGCTCATATACATATGTGTGGCAGAAGAAACTTGTAGTAGTTTGACTGCAAGAGTATTTGGAAACGGTGGAAACATGTATCATTTTGGATTGTGGTGGGTCTTTCGACCGGGGAGTATGCATATCCTATTCTTAGAGGAAGCCTATTTTTATGAATGATCGAAGAATGTCGATGTCGTGGAGGGTATGATACGGCATGGATTAACCGTATCTTTTAAGTTAGAATGAAATATCGGTTTCACTTGTCCATGTAGAGGAATCGGGAGATTATTTTACCACTGGTCGGGAGACATAGTGTCATCTTATCCATCTTTATGGACGTTGATGTGCCATTGTATGATTTACTAGATGGTGGACGGTGTCGAGCACCGATTAATTTGGTGGAACTGATTATCGGAAGTCTGGAATCAATGGTGTGATCCAAGACTTATTGTAGACGATCTTGTAAGTGAGCACGATTGCCAATCCGCTCAAGATGTGACAGAAAACCCTAGTCGAATATAGGTAGGAGGTGTGATAATATTCAAGTTGGAACTTGGTGCTATCAAAGTTTCCCCTTGAAAGGGGGTGTTTCGGGTTTGAAAACGTGGGAGGTTAAGTACCCGTGTTGTTGGGTCGTCCAACTTATGGACTTTAATTGTGTGAATTTCCATTTGGAAGGGGCTGGGTCAACTATTCAATCAAATGATATTGAGCATGTTTCCCATCTCTTCTCGAGAAACAAGTGGGCTATTTCTTTGCAAAATTGTGCTCAATTTCATATGTGGCAATTCCGCCAAGATCTCTTCGTTAGTTGGGGGAAGAATCCCCCCGAATCGGATTTTTTGAGGAACGTATCGAGAGAGAATTTGATTTGGTTAGACAATGTGTGGTTGGTAAACAAGGATCGGTTTTTTTGCAAGGTACGGAATGTATCGTCAAATAGAGGAGTCGAGTATAATCTATGAAACACTTCACATAATCCTTTCACAGAAGTTTGGCGAAAGAAGTTGTTGTGTAACATCCCAAAAATAAAACGACAGTTAAAATGACGAAACAAACGAACGAGGCATGTCGGTCGGGTCGGATGGGCCGGCGGGCTGGAAGGGGAGCCTCCACTATAAATAGCCAAGGTCACCACCCATTTCTCTCATTTGCAACTTCTAGAGAGAGAAGCCATAGAGAGAGAAAGTTGGAGGATCGACCCTAGATTTCAGCAAAGTGTTGCTCCACAACTCGTGAGAAGAACTCCGGATCAGAAGCTCGATTCAGGTAACGATCCGACCTAAATCTGAGTTTTAGTTCGTTTTTGGGTTTTTCGGGTTTTGGGTGAAAAGGCAACGTTTTTATGGATGAAACTGAAAGATAAACATAGATTTGAGTTCCTTAATGGAAAACGAACGTTTTGGATGCAAGCAGGTTCGAGATCTTGACGAGATCATACCTGAATGCGAAAGTTAGGGTTTTTGCGAAGAAACAGGTCGTGCGCACTTACCAAGTGCGCACGGAGCAGGTCCTGCGTACTTATCAAGTACGCAGGAAGAGGGGTCTGCGCACTTGCAAAGTGCGCAGGCAGCAGGGTCTGCGCACTTGCTAAGTGCGCAGGCAGCAGGGTCTGCGCACTTGCTAAGTGCGCAGGCAGCACGGTCCGCGCACTTGCTAAATGCGCAGGCACCAGGCAGGTTAGGTAAGTTAGTATGTTTAGAGTGGTTAAACCGTTAGAGTTGGTATTGGTCTGATGTGTATTTAACTAATCAATTCAGATCAGAAGTGACGTTGTTGGGCCTTTGTTTAGGACAACCGAGACTAGCTTATAAGGTGAGTTCTAGAAGCCCCTCTTTAAATGTTTTAATTAAATGTTTTTGGGCTGGTGTGCATACATATGGAACGATGTTTTGAAATGAGGTTTACGAAACGATGTTTATGAAATGATGTTTACGATGAGATGTTTACGAAATGATGTTTATGGGATGATGCTTATGAAATGTTTTGCCAAATGTGTTTATGAAAGGTTTACGAAAGAGATGATGTTTTGTTTAATAAAACGTACGAGTGCTTTAACTAAAAGAGGTAAAGGTTTTATGAAAGTCACGAATGAACGAATTTGCCACGAGTTCCTACGGGAGCCAAGGTATGTATGTATGTATTGGCCTCACCCTTACGGGGGGCCTTTGTGGCTGGCTAACGGTTGTACAACTGGTTGATGATGGGGTGACGACGGTCACCCATGGGATTACTGGGATCCCATTGGGAGGTACTATTCCTTGCGGGGAAATAGTGCCTAAGTTATGTTTGGTCTACCTAGAGGTAACGAGCCTTAGGAGACGTATGTTTGGTCCACCTAGAGGTAACGAGCCTTAGGGGACGTATGTTTGGTCTACCTAGAGGTAACGAGCCTTAGGAGACGTGTATTTGGTCTACCTAGAGGTAACGAGCCTTAGGAGACATATGTTTGGTCCACTTGGAGGTAACGAGCCTTAGGGGACCTGTGTAACGGATGGCTTAGAGGTAACGAGCCTTAGGTTCATCCGCTGGTATGCGATGTATGGAATTGACGGTTACGAGAAGGCACAGATTCGGTTCATGTTGACTTGTGTTATGATGTTATGTTACGATGTTAAGTTATTGCATGTTTTACGTACGCTTTTGTTAAACAAATGTATGTTATGTTTTTGGCAAAATGTTTATGTTAAGGTTTTATGTAAAGCTAGAAATCACCAGCGTAGCTGACTTTTTTGTATGCACATTCAGGTTAAGGGCAGGTTATGGTGATGGACGATGATGCTTGGCAAGAGAGAAGAGTTACCCGGATGATATGAAGACTGGCATCCCGTTATGAGTTGTTTATGTTATGTTTATGTATTTGATAACGTTACGCTTTCGCATGTATGAACAAGTTTTAATTATGATGAATGAATGATTCCGCTGCGTTATTTTGATATTCAAGTTTAAGAACTGTTTGTAAATAAGTAAATCCAACAAGTGAGGCCTCCCGGGTTTGGGGCCTTACAAGTTGGTATCAGAGCAAAAGTTTGAGAGATTCGGACACTCCCAGTGTCTGAACTTAAACTGTGAACGGGACCGAAAGCGGATGCCAGTACGGGTAACTCGAGCCACAGCATCAGGTATGAAGGTAGTATATATATTTACATATATCGTATGCCTTAGAAAGGGTTAGGAAAGGACTTGTGTTCTGATGGAATCACAAAGGTGGTCAAATAGAAATCGAAAGGTAGTGTAATGGTTAATTGCAGATGGCCAGTGTATATTAACATCTTACAGTACTTATTGAATTTTATTTGTTAACTAACTTGATGACATTGGATTCCTTGTCTTATAGAACGAAATGGCAAGGAGAGGAAACAGAAGACGTGGTGGGGGCCGTACCGGTGGTCGTACCGGCGGTCGAAATGGTGGGCGTGGCAGGACCCCTGCGCGCCAAGAGTATAGTGAAGAAGGAAGTGTTCACACTGAACCGGCGGTTAGTGCGCATGGAACTGAGCAGACACTGTTAAAGAACAACCTTTCACTTTTGAACCAGAAGTGAGAGCAGCTATAGCTCGAGAGTTCACCGAGTTGATGAAGAATTCTCTGCCAGGTCTGTTAGCTGAAGCATTGAAAAAGGTTAGTGGGGAAGGTGGGTCTAGCGTGGCAACTGGTGCCTAGATTAACGAGAATGACAGCGCGCCGCCTGCTCGCGGATGCGACTATAAGTCATTCAAGGCATGTGACCCGCCGATCTTGACTGGGAAGAAAGACGCGGTAGCTACGTTTGATTGGGTGATTCGTATGGAGGCTGCCATTCGTCTGAGCGAATGTCGAACGGATCAAGTTGTGAAATTTGCTGCTAACTCCTTGAGAGAGGAATCATCCCATTGGTGGGAAGGTGTACGTCAAGCAAAAGGGGAGCGAGGTTGTGGATGCAATGATGTGGGCTGACTTGAAAACTTTGGTGATCAAGAATTTCTGCCCAAGGAACGAGATTGAGAAGGTAGAGAGGGAATTTTTGGGTTTGAAGGCCGGGAGCATGACGCACCGGCAGTACACCACACGGTTCAATGAACTGGCACGTCTGGTGCCACATCTTGTCACGACTGAGGAAGAAAGATTGCATGCTACATTCAAGGGCTGCCGGACCAGGTCCGCACCTATGTTAAAGCAAACGCCCCTACTACCTACGATTCGGTAGTAGAGCTGAGCGGAGTGGTATTTGATGATCTGGCGCTGAATGTCGTTGCCATTGAAGAGCCCAAGAAGAAGATGAGCTTTCCCGCTAAGCGATCGGGTGGGAAGTTGTTTGGGGCTCGGGACAAACAGGCAAGGGTAGGCGAGACGGCAGTCTGTGGAGGATGTGGGGTAAGACATACGGGTGAATGTTGGCTAAGGACAAATCTGTGCTACAAATGTGGCAAGACTGGGCACTACTCCCGTGAATGCAGGCAAGGCATTAAATGTTATAATTGTGGTGAAAGCGGTCATATGAGCCGGGAATGCACCAAGCCCAAAATGGGTGAAGCCGGTAAAGGGAAAGGCCCGGAAAAGAAAGATGAGAGGCCCCGAGCAAAGACTCGTGCGTACGCACTGACGCAAGAACAAGCCAGGGCAGACCCCGACGTGGCGTCAGGTGCGTTCATCCTTGACAACACTTTTGTTTCTGTGTTATTTGATTCGGGTGCCAGTAAGAGTTTCATATCTGCGACTTTTTGTAAACGAGTGAAGTACACTGTGAGCAAGTTAGAAAGGGCCTTTAGCGTAGAAACCGATGAGGGTAGAACTGCGAGAGTGACCGATGTAGTTGACAACTCCACGATAAAAATAGAAGGTCATAGGTTCCCTGTCAGGTTGTTTGTTATGGTTTTGGGTGGGTTCGATGTCGTGTTAGGTATGGATTGGCTAACTGCCAATGAAGCACAAATTATATGTAAACGAAAGATAATCCGACTCAAGGCTCCGGACGGTAGCAAAGTCGAGGTTCTTGGGGATCGTGACGCCCTGATGCCAAACGTCATCTCGATGATTAAGGCAACAGATTACTTGAGGCGCGGATGCGAGGCTTATCTGGTGTACGTAATTGACGAGTGTAAGGAAGTGAAGGAGCTAGACGATGTACCTGTGGTACGCGAGTACCCGGAGGTGTTTCCAGAGGACTTGCCTGGGATACCACCCGACAGAGAGATTGAATTTCGAATCGACTTAGTACCAGATGCCCAGCCCGTGGCTAAGGCTCCATATCGACTAGCACCAGTGGAGATGAAAGAGTTAATGGCACAACTAGACGAGTTACTTGAGAAAGGATTTATCCAACCGAGTATCTCGCCGTGGGGTGCTCCGGTGTTGTTTGTGAAGAAGAAGGATGGTTCGATGAGAATGTGTATTGATTATCGCGAGTTGAACAAACGTATGGTGAAGAACAAGTACCCTTTACCAAGGATCGACGACCTGCTCCATCAATTGCAAGGTGCAAGTTGGTTCTCAAAAATCGATCTTCGGTCTGGTACCATCAGTTGAAGGTAAGGGAAGAAGACATACCGAAAACTGCATTTCGCACGCGTTATGGACATTTTGAGTTCCGCGTAATGTCTTTCGGATTGACGAACGCGCCCGCAGCGTTCATGGATTTGATGAATAGGGTGTGTCGACCGATGCTGGATCGATCGGTAATCGTGTTCATCGATGATATCCTCATCTACTCCAAGAATGAGGGTGATCACGCGTGTCACTTGAAGGAAGTATTGGAAGCTCTGAAGAAGGAAAAGTTGTATGCTAAGTTATCCAAATGCGCGTTCTGGCTTAGGGAAGTCCAATTCCTAGGTCACGTCATTAACCCGAACGGCATTATGGTTGACCCAGCAAAGATAATGACGGTAAGGGAATGGAATATTCCTAAGACGCCAACTGAAATCCGTAGTTTCTTGGGATTGGCAGGCTACTATCGGAGATTCATCCAGGATTTCTCGAAAATAACTTCGCCATTGACAAAGTTGACTCGGAAGGAGGTAAAGTACGAATGGGGTTCGACCCAAGATGAGGCGTTTAAGGAATTGAAGAAGAGGCTAACCCAAGCTCTAGTCTTGGCCCTTCCCGAGGGCAATGAAGACTTAGTGGTATACTCTGACGCTTCGGGTCAGGGATTGGGATGCGTGTTGATGCAAAGCGGAAGAGTGATCGCGTATGCGTCACGACAGTTGAAGATTCACGAAGCTAATTATCCAACTGACGTTTTGGAACTTGCTGCTGTCGTATTCGCATTAAAAATCTGGAGGCACTACCTCTACGGGGTGAAGTTTACTATTTACTCCGACCATAAAAGTTTGAAGTACTTCTTCGAACAAAGAGAGCTTAATATGAGGCAGAGACGATGGTTGGAACTCCTGAAAGATTATGACTGTGAGATCATGTATCATCATGGAAAGGCAAACGTGGTGGCTGACGCTCTAAGCCGAAAGGATGTGCCTGCTCCTATTAGAGTGAAAGCTTGCCAGTTATTGGTAACATCAGATGTGATGAGGGAAATTGAAAGAGCTCAAGATGAAGCACTTAAGGAAGAAAACGTAAAGAAGGAAAGGATGGTTGGCCAACAAGACAAGTTGGAATATAACACCCTTGGTGTTAGGACACGTTTTGGGCGGGTATGGATACCTATGAGTGGCGAGCTTAGAACCAAAATCTTGGATGAGGCTCATAAGTCTCGATACTCTATCCACCCCGGTACCAACAAAATGTACCAAGATCTGAGGAAGGAATACTGGTGGCCTGGAATGAAACATGAAGTGACAAAGTACGTAAGCAAGTGCTTGACTTGCTCGCAAGTGAAGGATGAACACCAGAAACCGTATGGAAAGATTCAACCACTTGACATACCGGAATGGAAGTAGGAACACATTACCATGGACTTCATAACCAACCTACCTCGCACAGCTAAAGGTCATAACACCATTTGGGTAATTGTGGACCGATTAACGAAGAGTGCTCATTTCCTACCTATTCGCGAGACGTTCTCGTCAGAAAGGTTAGCGGAAGTATTTATTAACGAAGTAGTAGCACGGCATGGGATGCCTTTGACGATCGTATCTGACCGGGACACACGACTCACATCGAGGTTCTGGAAAAGATTTCACGAGGCGATGGGCACGAGGCTCAATGTTAGCACGGCATACCACCCACAAACGGATGGTCAGTCCGAAAGGACCATTCAGACATTGGAGGATATGCTTCGTGCTTGTATTATCGATTTTGGCGGCAGTTAGGACAGTCATCTGCCGTTAGCCGAATTCTCCTACAACAATAGTCATCACACGACGATAGGCATGCCGCCTTACGAAATGTTGTATGGGAGAAGATGTAGGACCCCGGTTTGTTGGGGTGAGATTGGACAGAAGGAATTAGGAAGTCTTGAAGTCGTAAGAGAAACGTCGGAAAGGTTTGATCAAATCAAAGCAAGAATGAAGGCCGCTCAAGATCGTCAGAAATCCTATGCGGACAAACGACGAAGGCCTATTGAGTTTGATGTTGGTGACAGAGTAATGTTGAAAGTGTCACCCTGGAAGGGAATAATACGATTCAGGAAGAGAGGAAAGTTAAGTCCGAGGTTCGTCGGACCATTCAAGATAATGGCACGGGTTGGTGAAGTCGCTTATCGGCTAGAGTTGCCTGATGAATTGAGTGGGATTCATCCTACCTTCCATGTATCACACTTGCGAAAGTGTTTGGCGGATGAATCTGCTCACGTACCACTTACTGACATCGAGGTCGACAACAGCCTTAATTACACCGAAGAACCCGTGGCCATCTTAGACAAGAAGGAGAAACGTTTGCGTAATAAAATTATCCAATTGGTTAAAGTCCAATGGAAACATCGAAAGGGATCGGAAGCCACTTGGGAAACGGAGAAGGAGATGAGGGAGTCGTACCCTCATCTATTTGACTTATGATAGGTTTCGGGGACGAAACCTATTGTAAGGGGGGTAGACTTGTAACATCCCAAAAATAAAACGACAGTTAAAATGACGAAATAAACGAACGAGACATGTTGGTCGGGTCGGATGGGCCGGCGGGGTGGAAGGGGAGCCTCCCCTATAAATAGCCAAGGTCACCACCCATTTCTCTCATTTGCAACTTCTAGAGAGAGAAGCCGTAGAGAGAGAAAGCTGGCGGATCGACCCGAGATTTCAGCAAAGTGTTGCTCCACAACTCGTGAGAAGAACCTCCGGATCAGAAGCTCGATTCAGGTAACGATCTGACCTAAATCTGAGTTTTAGTTCGTTTTTGGGTTTTTCGGGTTTTGGGTGAAAAGGCAAAATTTTTACCGATGAAACTGAAAGATAAACATAGATTTGAGTTCCTTAATGGAAAACGAACGTTTTGGATGCAAGCAGGTTCAAGATCTTAACGAGATCGTACCTGAATGCGAAAGTTAGGGTTTTTGCGAAGAAACAGGTCTGGGCACTTGCTAAGTGCGCAGGCACCAGGCAGGTTAAGTAAGTTAGTATGTTTAGAGTGGTTAAACCGTTAGAGTCGGTATTGGTCTGATGTGTATTTAACTAATCAATTCAGATCAGAAGTGACGTTGTTGGGCCTTTGTTTAGGACAACCGAGACTAGCTTATAAGGTGAGTTCTAGAATCCCTTCTTTAAATGTTTTAATTAAATGTTTTTGGGCTGGTGTGCATGCATATGGAACGATGTTTTGAAATGAGGTTTACGAAACGATGTTTATGAAATGATGTTTACGATGAGATGTTTACGAAATGATGTTTATGGGATGATGTTTATTAAATGTTTTGCCAAATGTGTTTATGAAAGGTTTACGAAAGAGATGATGTTTTGTTTAATAAAACGTACGAATGCTTTAACTAAAAGAGGTAAAGGTTTTAAGAAAGTCACGAATGAACGAATTTGCCACGAGTTCCTACGGGAGCCAAGGTATGTATGTATGTATTGGCCTCACCCTTACGGGGGGCCTTTGTGGCTGGCTAACGGTTGTACAACTGGTCGATGATGGGGTGACGACGGTCACCCATGGAATTATTGGGATCCCAATGGGAGGTACTATTCCTTGCGGGGAAATAGTGCCTAAGTTATGTTTGGTCTACCTAGAGGTAACGAGCCTTAGGAGACGTATGTTTGGTCCACCTAGAGGTAACGAGCCTTAGGGGACGTATGTTTGGTCTACCTAGAGGTAACGAGCCTTAGGAGACGTATGTTTGGTCTACCTAGAGGTAACGAGCCTTAGGAGACATATGTTTGGTCCACCTAGAGGTAACGAGCCTTAGGGGACCTGTGTGACAGATGGCTTAGAGGTAACGAGCCTTAAGTTCATCCGCTGGTATGCGATGTATGGAATTGACGGTTACGAGAAGGCGCAGATTCGGTTCATGTTGACTTGTGTTATGATGTTATGTTACGATGTTAAGTTATTGCATGTTTTACGTACGCTTTTGTTAAACAAATGTATGTTATGTTTTTGGCAAAATGTTTATGTTAAGGTTTTATGTAAAGCTAGAACTCACCAGCGTAGCTGACTTTTTAGTATGCACATTCAGGTTAAGGGCAGGTTATGGTGATGGACGGTGATGCTTGGCAAGAGAGAAGAGTTACCCGGATGATATGAAGACTGGCATCCCGTTATGAGTTGTTTATGTATTTGATAACGTTACGCTTCCGCATGTATGAACAAGTTTTATTTATGATGAATGAATGATTCCGCTGCGTTATTTTGATATTCAAGTTTAAGAACTGTTTGTAAATAAGTAAATCCAACAAGTGAGGCCTCTCGGGTTTGGGGCCTTACATGTTGTTTCTCATGGCATTATTCAGGAGGATGATGAATGTTTCATCTAGGGGAATCAGTGATTACCTTAATTAGTGAGGCTAGTTAATTGTTGCAATAAAGAGTTAAACCACGTGTTGGTTGTTGGAAGCACTACGAAAGATGAATAATTTAGGGAAATGAAAGAAGGGAGACTAGAATATTTCCTTTTATGTGTAAGTGGTGGCGGGTTGCAGGGACAAAACCCAAAATTAGGGGGGATGATTTGTAACGAACCAAAATCCAAAATATAATGTTATTTTTCTAAAATAATATTATAAAGGTGAAGGATGATTAAAACAAAGTGAAAGGTTAGTTTTTAAATAGAACATTAATCTAGTTTTGGAAGAAGGAGTTAAATATGGAAGTTCAAGGGGCTGTTTGTAACAAAACCAATTCTTGGTTTGGTCATATAGCAAAAATCGCACGAAACACACTTTGTGTGTGTGTTCCTTGCAAAAATACAAGAGAAGGAAAAGAGGGGAATATTAGAATTTTGAAATTAATACTTGCATGCTCGGTTGTTGAGGTTTTGATGCGATCATCTTCTTCCAAACATCAATTGTAAGCATTCTTCCATCCTTGAATATTCTCCAAAGGTGTTCTTGGTGGGTTTTAGTAGAAATCAAAATTGGGTGAAATTGTTGATAGATAACTTGTTATCTAGCTTAACTAAGGATGTTGGGAGGTGTATAACATCTTAGAATCATCTAATTTGGTGATTAATAATTTAGGGTTCTTGAGTTGTAAATTGGAGGTTTTGATTTGGGGATGTCATATTGATAAATTGAAGGTTGGAAAGTGTCTATGGTGATAATAGACACGACATTTGGTGAAATCCTCAAAATTTGAATGTTGAATGGTGATTTAAAGTTTTGCCCATAAGTTGTTTGATTAAATTTCTAAACCAAAATGTTTAATAGAAAACTTGAGTGAATTACAAGGTTTACTTGTTTAATATAAAGAATTATAAGTCAAGTTTAAATTAGCTGGCATAAGCTTATGGTGAACATAGATAGTGAAGGGATGGATTTGAGGGTTTGACTATTATAAGTCAAACGGGTCATTTGGATCACAAAGGTTTGTTGGGTGTCAATTGGTGATCAATGGATTACTAATTATAAATGGGTCGTATAGGTGATCAAGTAGGAAGGGAGCTAGCTTGGAGGATCAAGCGGCATCATCTTTAGCAAAAGGTAAGTGCATTTCACTTACTTAGTAATGATAGGTGGTTATAAATGCATGTACTTGATATACTTGATTATATTGTTGATTATCATATGTGCAAATAGGTGTATGTTAATTTGTTGACTATCATGTGTGTACTTATGCATATGTTGTTTTGGTAAAATTTGCATATGGTGTATGTATGCAAAGGGTGGGTGCTTGAGGTTTATGACCTCACAATGTCGTATGGTGATTAGAGTTATAGAATTACTTATGAATTTTATGGAGTTATTGTATGTCTATGTTGAATATAAGGGTAGGGTGAAATTGTGATCTCTTGAATCCCATATGTCGGTAAATAACGGATGGGTTATAAAGGTTTGTTTGGTGTCATGTGTGTAGTTGTGAATACTTGTTTGTATGTTAAAGAGTTGGTGTTCGAAGTCAAGGAACCTCACCTTATTGATTGATGAATTAAGTTAATAAAATTATATGGTGTATTGGTGTAAAATTGACTTGTGTGGTAAAAGTCAAACTTGTATGCTTATTGTAGTTTGAAATTGGTGTAGTTGACTATGTGATATATAGTGAAACAAAAGAAGTAGAATGTGGTAATTTGGTGTAATTGACTCATGTAGTGTATAGTCAAACTAGTTGTGATTTATTAGTGTAATTTGACCTACTTTGTTATGAGTTAAACTAATATGTAAAGTGTGGTGATTTAGTGTAATTTCACTACTATGTGCTAAGAGTCAAAGTAAAATGCAATTGATGGAATTATGGTCATGAACCTCACTTATAACATGGTCTTTTGAAGTCATTGAACTTCACTTATGACGTTGTGGCGTTGAGGTCTTTAGTACCTTATAAAGAGGATTTTGAATCCTAAAATCTCACATGGTGTGAATTAAGATCATGAGCTTCACGAGGACGTTTGTGGTGTTTTAGGGTCTTAAGTACTTCACAAGGTGTATGGTCGAGTTGGTAGGGGATTACCTAACTAGAGTTTGCATACATAAGTGCTAATGTATGTAAGGTGTTTTATATATCACTAGAAGCTCTTTGGGCATTAATAGGTCTCCGGGTTGGGATTACACATGTTTAAGTGTTAATAGATGTTGTCGGTAAAAGCCCAAACGTATTTTGAGCATATCTCGGACTAGAAAATGAACTACGGAACCTATAATATATGAATTTGGGGTGTCTCGACGTGAGGAGTTTGAAAATGGGTAATGTAGACCTGTAGGGGGCGTATCATGCGCTGGTACCAGCGCATATTGCGCTGGCAGTCTGCTACCGGCGCAAATTGCACTGAAAACCCATTGATTTGCGCTGGTAAAAAGCGGAATTGTTGTTTTTGAGCCAATTCTAAGGTGTTAACTTGGTGGTGGCCCTAAGGGTTGATTATCATTACTAATGGTTATTCGTTTGGGTGTTTTTATGTAGGGAAAGCTCCGGTCTAGCCTCGGGTCGTGTTTCAAGCCTCAGATTCTCATTGGAAGACCTTTTGATGTATTTAGTTGTTTTTTAAACTTCCCTATGAGTTCTTAAATCTCATAGAAGTTTATATGGTTGTAATTAAAGTGGTAATGAGTATGTTTTGGTTTGACATTAACTAATTATGAGTTAATGTCAGATGTTGTAGTTAACTTGTTGATGTTGAAACATGTTGTCGTTTTTGAGATGTCGGTACATCATTTTGAAACAAACTAAGTCGATGGCGTTGTGATGTAATTAACATGTGTAGTTTTGTCAAGAGAGTTTAATGGGACCTACTTTCTCGTGATTTTGAAAGTTAAAATCAATTGAAAATTTTTTTTGAGTGTTAAAGCTGGCAAGCCAAGAAGGCTGCTTAGGCAATGGAAACTTAATAACGTGTAATTTGTTGTTGGCCTTAAGGACTTTCTTCAAGTTGTAGTATCAATCCAAGAAGTTTGTTCCATCGAGTTTAACTTTCAAATAAATATATCTTGTTATCTCCCACTTAGTCCAAGATCTCCGTCTTGAGTCCCGTTAGTGTCCGCCTTGGTATTCAAATCTTCGTCTCGTTAGGTTTACAATATAATTTACATTTATAATAAAATAAATAAATAAAATAAACCTAACTGTTACAACAGGTTCCAAATAACCCATTAAAATACAAAGATAAATACAACCAAATAAATAAACACAACCACGGGTCAGAAGAGCTCGATTTATCATAAACAACCAAAGCAAACGAAAAAGGCACGATCGTTTTTTGTCAAACAAAGTTTTTGACAAATAAAACATAAGATCGAAAAAATAATTAATATGTCTAAACGGTTCTAAACAGGGATCCCGCCAGTGATCTGATTACACGCGTATAAACAATAAAATTAAACCAACCAGAGCGGGTAAATATTTATACCTTAGATGATAAAACGAAAGATCAACCAACTTGGTTGAACGAGCGTCTCGCTAGTGACTAATCATGAAAACACAAAAACGTCTCACGTCTTTGTGCAAACCACACCCTCGGAACTCATTTTCTAGCGCGAGATATGCTTAATTGAAGTTTTAGCCTCTCGAATTTTCTCCTAAATGCCTCCAAAACGCGTGTTTAGCATCCAATCACCTGTAAACCATAACATACTCAAAGTACATGCGTTCCATACAATAATTCAACTAAGAATATAAAATTATGCACAATAACTCTCATACAATCACACACTCGTCACATCCCCACACTTACCATTTGCTTGTCCTCAAACAAAGCTCGTATGCAACTATTCAACCATCTTAATATATACACTTCACTAATCCCTCGTCAACTCTCAGATAAGGTCCAAAGTCATACTCAACTTAGCAAATTTAACTCATTCAATAATGCTTTCTTTTACAAGTAAAGACATCATGTTTCACACTGATTATCTAATCGAGTCTAACAAACCTTCAAGCTTTCCCCATGCATACAACCACACCTTTCTAACATAGACCCATGTTGTACACAAATCAAAAGAAATTTATGGCTTAAAATTTAAGGCTTGGGTTAAGGTGTGGATTAAGGATTAAAATTGGCTAAAATGATGAAATCCAATTGGGTAAGGCTTAAGATAACACCAGTGAAACACTGTACCAATATCCCGACTAACTAGTATTCCAAATCAATTAATCACCTCACCTGGGGCAAACATTGGCCTATCTTCTCTCCTCTCAGTTGAGGCTCACTAACAACGACCCTCTTTTAAGCATGGGAAACATTGGCCCTTGGACTCATTCGCCCAACTTCTCTTTCTTTGAACAGTGTAACCTTTTTTCATCCTATAGTTACATATATTTTGAAAACGTACACATTGACTTACCGAAGCTCGAGGCATGGCCTTTGGCCGAATTAGTTGGTATAAAACTTCACCTATCTAATTGAATTCTATCATATTGGTTTAAAAATAAGAAGGCTAACAGGTTTAATGGGTTATTAAATGGGTTTGAACACACATAAAGGCTCACACTTGGTATCTAACGGATAATTAAGGGTAAGATCCAAAAAAATAAAAAGGCTCAACAATTCCTAAGGTGCATCATAATGCCTTAATCAACTTCATGTACAACCTAGGTCCTGATCAAAACATATCACAGTAACATTTAAATCACATGCATGAAAAGTCTGCCTTCCAGCTCATTACCCCCTTTTAGACAGTTTCTGAATTTTTTTCACAATTTTGAGTACGACCATGACTAAGGACCAAGACCGATATGTTAGCAGGTAAAAAGTTGATGATTTACATTTAAAAATCTAGTTTTCCAAGCACAATTGAACCTGCTTAGGACATTTGCAAAATTGTAAAATTTCACTTTTCAAGATTTTCCCTCATCCCCACACTTAAATCATACATTGTCCTCAATGTATATTTGAAATGAAGATATTGTGTGGTTTAAAGGTACTAATCACCTCATTCCCCCAATCAATGCAAGAAGCGTCGACTACTCACTTGTGACATGACTCAATTAAACACAAAAAAATAACAACTAAATGAACTAAAAAGCAAATGAACAAAACAAAATAAAACTAGAAAAGAGCACATTACTTGATTATGTCTTCATGTCGAGGTCCTCGTGTGCGTTGAGCAAACTCCTAAACTTACTTTCGTAGGAATCACGATTTCATTTAGTGCATGAAACAAGACTTTTAAACCCCTCGGTTGCCCGAGTGGACGAGTGAAGTCTCGTGAGGGTTTTTAGTGAACACACCCACAAAGTTCATGTTGCCTCCATGAACCTTCCCCACACTTGGGTCTTGCTATAGTGACAAAAACTGAAACAAAAACAAAATGAAAACGCAGAAAAAAAAATACCGGGTTACCTCCTGTTAGGACATAGATTGTAATGACAAAAGCTTGTAATAGTTAGATCTTATGTTTTTATGTTTTTGTTTATGTAAAAAGTCACTAAGTGTTTATTCAAGTTTACCTAGAGGAGAACTTGTTAAGTTCGCCTGGTCTATCAGAGGCGAACTTAATAAGTTCGCTTAAGTCTATCTGAGGCGAACTTGTTAAGTTCGCTTAGTCTGTTAGAGGCGAACTTAATAAGTTCGCTTATATCAGGTCAGATGGTTATATATATGTGTGTTTACAGAGTCAGTCATAACGAATAGAACAGAGAATTATCGATTAGTCTGATTGAGTCTATAAACTTTACTGTGATTTGGAATACACTTGAGAATGTTATTTACATGATTGTCAACATTGTCTTTTATGTATATAAACGTTGATTCGTTGAATTCCGCACTCTGAGTTAACGTCACGTCTTATCACGAGATCGATCCATAGAAGCGCCATGAGGACCTACAAGTGGTATCAGAGCTATTGCTCGTGATTCTTGTTGATATTAGACGGTTTTATATGCAAATTGACATGAAATTCGTCATTTTTAAGTTTTTCATTTCCATGGAGTTTTCAAGACTGATTTAGATCTGATTTGGTGTTTTTGAAGAGGATTTTGACGAAATTGATCTGATAGAAAGCTTCTAATTGACAAATTACACAATCCTACGGTCCAATTTTGATTAATTCCGTCAAATCAGTGATTAATGATGATTTCAGTCTATCTCTGGTTCGCGAAAGTGGTTTGAAGTGTTCTTGAGTTTGAATCTGTTGAAGCAAGCGAACTTGCTAATTTCTTGTGCAGGCGAACTTAACAAGCGAACTTGTCAAGTTTGCTTCTCACAGGATTAAGCGAACTTATTAAGTTCGCTTCTCATTAAGTTCGCTTGGGTGTCTTAGCAGGCGAACTTATTATCTTCGCCTAAGGGTAAAGTAGTTCAACACTTGGAAAATTTTTCAGAAAAAATGGCAAATATGGTTCAAGTCACGAATATGTTCAATTATGACAATGAGATCGGTACATCTCAAAAACCTCCGAAGTTGTTGAATCTAGCTGATTATTCAAATTGGAAAGATCGGTTCGACCAGTTTGTATCTTTTACCGATACCAGTTTGTGGATTCTGATTTTGGAAGGTTATACGCATCCGACTTATTCTTGGATGGGACAGGATAATGTTCCAAAGCCAGTATCAGTGTTAACTACTGAAGAGAAGCTATTATTTAATGGGGAAAAGAAAGCGATAGCTAGTATTTCGATGTCTCTTCCAAAGGAAATATATCACAGTTTCAAACAGTTCAAGTCTTCTCAACAACTGTGGGAAGCATTACAGAAAAGGTGTGAAGGAAGTTTGGATGTGAAGAAGAGTAGAAAGGAGCTATTAAAGAAGCAGTTCTTGGTCTTTAAGCATTTTCAAAACGAATCCTTGGACGATCTTGCTACAAGATTCTATCATCTTCTTAGTGAACTGGCAAGTGCTTCTGTGGTCTATGAGACTGAAGAAATCAATGATAAATTCTTGGAGGCTTTACCATTAAAATTTGATGTGTACACGGTTTTAATCAAAGAGAACATTAAGTATAAAACCATGTCTCTTGAAGAAGTTCTAGGGAAGATTCAGTCGCATGACATGAATATGAAGAAGAAAGAGACTAACTTGGAGCATATCCAGGATCCTTCAATGTATTTTGCCAAATCTACCGGTAAATCTGGTAATGGAGTTGCATTCTTTTCTGGTGATGCTCAAGATTCTTCTAATGATCAGTGTTCTGGAGTTCCAATTCATTCTGGTCATTCAAGCCATTCTGGATTTTCTGCGACTACAGCTTCTACTTCATCTGGATCTCAATTGAATCAGAAGGTTGCTAATGACTATCTTGCTCTGTTTTCTTCATTCATGGAATCATATGAAAATTTTATTGGAGGTAAAATACATGATCCTGAGATTGTAGAAGAAGATTTCAGACAGATTGACCCTGTTGATCTGGAAGAAATGAATATCCAATGGAATATGGCCATGTTGATGCGTCAAGCTAAAGATTTCTTGAAGAAAACTGGTAGAAAATATATTGGCTCAAATAGTCGATCTCGCATGGGTTTTGATAAAAGCAAAGTTCGTTGTTACAACTGTCAAGAATATGGTCACTTTGCTAAGGAATGTGTGAAGGCAAAGGTCGAGTTTGATTCTCAAAAGAAGCAGCCTAATTTTCAGCATAATAGGAATCAGTCACATGGTTCATCTGGTAATACAAATCATGCATCTGCTTCATCGGCATTAGTTGCTCAGAATGACGAAAACTATGACTGGGGCATTCATCTGGAAGACTTGGTGGGTGTTGTGAGTCAGGATTTTGTAGCAAAAATTCATTCTGTAAAACCAGAGGAGTCGACTGATGATGAAAGTTCTAGTGATGATTCTTGTGATGGTGACAGTGTTCCAAGCGTTGATAAAGAAATAGAACAAGTGCAGAATATTGATTCTGATGTTGCATCAGGTGTTGCTGAGGAGGATATTGTTCTTACTCAAAATGCTTCTGATGGTGCTGATTCGAAAAATATTCCCATTGCCAAAGTATTCATGGCAGACATGTCTGATCCGTCTAAGGTAAAAGACTCTGTTTGTCATATTTACTGTTCTAACTGCATTTCTGTTAAAGATAAATTACAAAAGGTCATTGATTATAACACAAAATTGATTTGTGACATGAAATCGATGCATACTGTTAATCAGAAACTGAAAGATAATGATAAATTGTGCATTGATAGAATTGAGTCTTTGAAAAGAGACAAATTCTCTTGGGCTAAAATACAAAGAACAGGGTTATCATCTAGATATGGCTTATGCTGAGATAGAAAAACGTAATGAAGTTGTTGCTCAAAAGAATAAAGAAATATCTGACAAAGTGTCTGAAGTGATCAAACTTCATAGAAAGATGGAAAATTTTGAAAATTATTCGGTTGTTTTGGATTATTTTAACTCAAATATTGATCCTACTAAGCGTGTTGCTGGAATTGGATTTATTCCTCCATCGTTTAATGCAAATTATGTGGTGAAACCTGAAATTATACATGAAGAGGAGATAGATCCAAAGACTGTATTAAAGGCGAATCCAGTAACTAGGGAGGATATGGTGTATGAGTCTGATTCTGAAGATGAGGTGTTTGATGAGAAGAAGGTAGAGGGCATTCCAAAAGAGGTCAAAATTGATGACCCAACAGTTGTTAAATCTGTTACCCGAGATAGATGCATTCTGACTGAACCTGAAGAAGTGAAAGTTGGTACATCTAAGCTTTCTCTAATTTTACAGTCAAGTGGATTTGTAGCAGCTGGTTATCAAAAAGTGTATTCTTCAAAGGTGCCAACACAGGCTTATGTTCCAAAGAAGCCAATAAACTATTCTGGTCATTCCTCTGAAGCTTATTCCTCTGATGGATCCTCAAATTCAAAGAAAACTCCTTATTTCAGAACTTATCAAGAAAGACGAGTGTGTTTTCATTGCAACGAGGCTGGTCACATTCTGATCAATTGTCCTTACAAGAACCATGGTAAAATGAAGACTGTTCCTTCACAACCGAAAGTGGTGAAGATTCTGAAAAGAAAAGATGAGGGAAAGTCGTCTTCTAGTTTGGAGAAAAATTTGCCTCGTCAATCTTTTTTTAAATCCTCTGGATTTAAACAACAGGATAAATTGAATGCTAAATCTTTTGTATGCAAAGAGAAGCTTGAGATTCCTAATGTTGGAATTTCAAAAGATTCTCATCAGGAAGTTAAATTGTCTAGACCTCAAAGGAGAAGACGAAACAGAAAATTGAAGAAAATTTTGGAAACATTCGAATCTGACAATAATATATCAAATAATGTTTTTCAAAATAATAAAAATGGATCTTCTTTGAAAAAGTCTGATTGTCAAACTTCTGTTCCAAAAGTGAATGATATGGTTGATTGTAAATTACAAGAAGTTGTTTATTTTGATCAAACTGGACGACCCAAGACCACGATGGCTTGGGTTCCTATTTCTAACTGATTCTCGTTGTTTATGTAGGGACAACCAAGGAGGACTATCAACAATACATGGTATGTGGATAGTGGTTGCTCTCAACATATGACAGCGAATGTTAGATTGCTTGAGGATGTAAAACAAATTGATGGAGGTTATGTCGCTTTTGCGGGTAATAAAGCGGGTACATAACTGGACAGGGTACGTTAAAGAATGACAAAGTCAAATTTGAGAAGGTGAATTATGTTGAGCAGCTGGAACACAATCTTTTAAGTGTATCACAAGTTTGTGACAAGAAGTTTTCGTTCCATTTCAACGAGGCTGAATGCTATATTTTGAAACCGGGCTTCGTGATTCCTGATGAATGGATTCTCATGAAGGCTCTGAGGAGAAATGACACGTATGTCCTTGACATGAGTGTCGCCACTGCAACGGATTCAATTCCTACATGTTTACTCTCCAAGGCATCAGAATCTGATTCAATTTTGTGGGACAGGAAGCTAGCTCACATTAACTATAGAAAGATGAACTACATTGTTAGGAATGAACTGGTTCTTGGTATTCCAAAGATGAAATTCTCAGTTCCTGATGATTGTATTCCTTGAAAGAAGGGGAAGTAAAGAAAGAAATCTCACAAATCTAAATCGACGAATTCTATCGTAACTCAATTGGAGTTGCTGCATATCGATTTGTTCGGTCCTATCAGTATCAGGAGCATTGGTGGAAAATCTTACTGCTTGGTAGTAACTGATGATTACTCCAGATTTTCATGGGTTAAGTTTCTTTCCTCTAAAGCTGAAACCACTGAGTTGGTACAATACTTAATCCTGGGTTTGGAGAATTTTATCAATCTGAAAGTCAGAAGAATCAGGAGTGACAATGGAAGCGAATTTAAGAATAGCAAAATGGGCTTATTCTGTCTACAAAATGGAATCCATCATCAATTCAGTGCGCCATATGTTCCTCAACAAAACGGTGTCGCTGAACGAAAGAACAGGACTTTGGTCGAAACAGCTCGCACGATGCTTGCGGATTCTATGCTTCCAGTCACCTTTTGGGCTGAAGCTGTGAATACTGCGTATCATGTTTTGAACAGGGTGTTGACCGTCAAGCGATATAACAAGACTTGCTATGAATTGCTGAATAATCGAAAGCCGAATCTGGATTATTTACTACCTTTTGGTAATCCTTGCACCCTATTGAAAGTTCGAGATGTCCCAACAAAATTCAGTGCGAAGGCTATTGAAGGGATTTTTCTGGGGTATGTGGCTAATTCGACAACCAAGAGGGTTTATAACAAAGAGACGCGCCAAGTTGAAGAATGGTTCCATATTGACTGTTCAAATCGGTCTTTACCACAAATGGCGATTGGTCCAGATTGGGCATTTGATTATGAAAACTTATTCAATTCTTTTCATTTACCTTCTGATATTTCTGCTGAAGATGTTGTTGTTCTTTATGATTCTTGTCAGGATACACAGCACAATGGATTTCTACCAAATGCAGTTCCAAATTCATCGATTCTATCTACTTCTGCTCCAGATCCTAATGTTGCTTCTTGTTCAGGTCCACAAGATTCAGAGAGTGAGGAGGATAATGCTATTTTTCAAGATTCTTCTACTGAACCATTGTTGGGTGATGATCCATTATCTTCGACACAGGCTCAGGGGGAGATTCCTACAAATTTAGACCCGGATATTCCTATTAATCAAGATTATTCTTATCAATCTGATTCTACTCTAGTTGAGGTGTTACTAGTTCCTGAGGTTGCATCCATCAAGGAACTCAAAGATCATCCAGTGACGAATATAATTGGAAATTTACAGGATGGAATGACAACACGTTCTCTTGTTGACAATACTTGTTTGTATACATGCATTAAAGATTCTGGTGTTCTTGATGATTGCTCACATTCTTGCTTTATTTCGCAGGTTAAACCCAAGAATGTTGAGATGGCTTTAAATGACAACAATTGGATAGAAGCTATGCAGGAAGAACTTGCTTAATTTGACAAACTTAAGGTTTGGAATCTTGTTGATCTTCCAAAGGGTGCGTATCCGATAGGAACAAAATGGGTGTTTAAATGTAAGAAAGACGATCGAGGTGTCGTGGTACGCAACAAGGCAAGATTAGTTGTCCAGGGCTTCATTCAACAAGAAGGAATTTATTACACCGAAGTTTATGCGCCGGTTGCGAGGCTCGAAGCTATAAGGTTGTTTCTAGCTTTTGCTTCTTTTAAAGGTTTTAAGGTGTTTCAATTAGACGTCAAAAATGCGTTTTTATATGGAAAGGTCAAGGATGAAGCATATGTTTATCAGCCGCCGGGGTTTGAAGATCCACTGAATCCGAATATGGTTTTCAAGCTTGATAAGGCCCTCTATGTTCTTCATCAGGCTCCTCGTGCGTGGTATGAAACATTATCCACACATCTTTTGGCAAATGACTTTGTTCGTGGAAAGATAGACTCGACCTTATTGATAAAGAAATCAGGTGGAGATTACCTACTGGTGCAGATTTATGTGGACGATATTATTTTTGGCTCAACAAACGAAGGGTTATGTAAAGATTTTGAAGGTGTAATGAAATCGAAGTTTGAAATGTCTGCTATGGAAGAGTTATCGTTTTTCTTAGGTTTGCTAGTAAATCAAAAGGAAGATGGTTTCTTTATTCATCAGTCCAAGTATGTCAAAGACATCTTGAGCCGTTTCAAGATGGAGGACTGTACCCCATATGATACTCCAACTCCGTTCAATCATAAGTTGAATTCTGACCCGGATGGAAAAGATGTGGATTGTCGACTTTACAGATCTATGACTGGACCCCTCATGTACTTAACTGCTTCAAGGCCAGATATAATGTTTGCCATGTGCATCTGTTCCAGATTCCAGGCAAAGCCAAAAGAATCTCACTTAATTGCTGTGAAAAGAATATTTCGATATTTGAAAGGAAAACAACGTTTAGGGCTATGGTATCCTCATGGTTCTAACTTTGATTTCAATGCTTAAACTGATTCTGATTTTGGTGGTTGTTGTTTGGACAGGAAATCTACAACAGGTGGTTGCCAGTTCTTAGGCAATCGACTTGTGTCCTGGCAATGCAAAAAGCAAACCACAGTCTCGATTTCAACATGCGAAGCAGAATATATCGCTGTTGCGAGTTGTTGTTCACAGATCCTGTGGATACAACAGCAATTGAGAGATTACGGTTTAAATTTCACAGGAACCCCTATGCTTATCGATAATAATGCTACTATGTCCATAACTAATAATCCTGTTAAACATAGTAAAACTAAGCACATCGAAATTCGATATCATTTTATTCGTGATTGCGCAGAGAAAAGGTTGATTGAGCTGGTCAAGGTACACACTGAAGATAATTTGGCTGATTTGTTTACCAAGGCATTTGATCGTACCAGGTTTGAATTCCTAATTAAAATGATTGGTATGATCAATCCCAAATAAAAGCTTTTCAAAAATCAGAATTTCATGGAAAATTTTGTTTTTAATTTCTTTATTGCTTTATTACATTTCTGCATTTACATTTTCAGTCAAAAAATTTTAATGTATAAAAGGTCAAAACAAATTGAAAAATATAAAATTTGACATCATTTGAGGTTAGAGAAGAAATGATAGTACATCGGTGATTAGTTCATTTCACATGACCTTAGTAGACCTTTAATATATGATTGATTAAACTGAATTGATTTGATCTAAATTTCAAAGTCTGCATAAATGAGAAATGATAGTGTTGTAATTGCTCTATTCTTGATAATTTGTTTTAAATTTTGTGTATAAAATTTGAAACTTGAATTGTCAATAGACTAAAAGCGTTTTGAACTAATAGTAGTGTGAAAATTAAATATAATGTGATTACATCTGTGATTTAAATCCATTATATGCATGTGTGTGTGTGTAAAAGATCATTATCAGATAAAGAATATATGGTTTTAAAGAATTTCATGAGAACAATATCGAATTATATCTTTAGCACAAATTTATTTCAGTTCACTTCACTGCCCATGCCCCGAAAAACATGCAAGGTGTTGTTGAACTAAGATATGCTTTCAAAATCTGTTGAAACATATATTCGCCCTTGGATCAGTTAGATACATCATCTAGTCTGACTCCATTGAATTTTATCCAGATAATAGTTGGATCCTCATACCTGAATCTGTTGATTCTCAATATTCAGCCAGCTCATTAGAATCTTCTGATTCTGAATCATCATGATTCTTATATCCTTTGGGATCTGCTTCTATACTTGTGCTAAAAGAGATAATTTCATCTTGGAAATTGATCTAATCTTAACATAAACTGTATATGTCTTGAAGATAGTGCAATTTATATTTCTGTTTGGCATATATGTGAGTTACACGATGTTTTTCATCTAAATGGTACTAAATCACATGAATTTGGAGAATAAACGCTTATAGTTTCAAATTTTATGATATTGAAAAATTTAAGAATTCATGCTTTATATTTCAAATTCGGTATAAATAAAAGAGCATTTTATAACCTGATCTTGTTTACATTGAAATTTATCGCGTATCATTTCAAGTATTATTCAAATTGAATGAGTTTCAAAATGAAAAAGATGCAAAGTGCACAAGACTGAGTTGGATGGTTTCATATTATAGGTTACCCTTTGTTATTGCTAAAATGTGTGATGAATTAATTGGATACTGATATGATCTTCTTGCTCATGATGATCATTCAAAAATATGTTATTTCAGTTTATTTAGATAAAAATCCAAAAATATGTGTTTCCGTTTGAACAGATAAAATCCAAAAATATGTGTTTCCGTTTGTACAGATAAAATCCAAAAATATGTGATTTCGTTTGTATAGATAAAACTCCAAAAAATTTTGATTTTTATTTTCCATGAAAATTCTAAACTTTTATTAAAATTGTTCGGGATTGGATCGGATACATGATGCTGACGGAAGTTCAAGATTTGAATGGTTGAAGTTGTTAAAATTTTGTTCAAGGCAAAAGTGAATAGATATTAAGTTCGCCTGTGTACAGTGCAGCGAACTTAATAAGTTCACTTAAGAACAGTGAAGCGAACTTAATCTGTTTATCTGTGGATGGTGAAGCTAACTTAGCATGTTCGCCGATGGTTTGTTAAGCGAACTTAACAAGTTCGCCTAAATAAGCGAACTTAACAAGTTCGCCTAAATAAGCCAACTTAATGTGTTTAAGGTTCTTGGCTAAGCGAACTTGACAGTCATCGCCTTCATTTGTTTGAAGCGAACTTGTCTGAATTTTTTTTGATATTTTTAATCTGTATTGTTAGGGTTGTTTACCGGTTCTATCATATTCCAAATTGAATTGCGAACTCAAACAAGGTAATTTTGTTGAATTTCATCCGTTCAATTGTAAGTATTTGGTGGTTTTATTCTCGGTTTCGGTCGAAAGTTTAAAAGGACTGTTTTTGACCTAATTTTGACAGGAATTATAAAATTGATCATTCTAATTGGTTGTTAATTGATATTCGACTGATGTTCATTGCTTATTCCATGAGTTTAACTAGATTTGCTGATTTTTGAACTTCTGTGTTTGAATTTGAATCGTCACAGGTTCAGGCGACCTTGTTTCAAGCGAACTTGTTCCAAGCGAACTTGTTCCAAGCGAACTTGTTTGAAGCGAACTTGTCAAGTTCGCCTCTTGCAACACTAAGCGAACTTATTAAGTTCGCCTAGGGGTCAGAGGGTATTTGGACGTGTGATTTTTTTTTAGTGTTTGAAATTTTTTTAAAATTTTTTTGTTTGTTTGTGTTTGATATTTTTTACTAATGTGCTTTGTTGTCAGAATGTTTTCAGATGGCTCGACGTGTCGAATATAAGCATAATCAGGTGGCAATGTTAGATCCAAATATGTCCGAGGCGGTCAATTTTCAAGGAATAATCAGATTTCTAAATCGTTCGCGTCTTCATAATGCTTTATCTACTGATCCTTACATCAGTTTGGTATACATACAACAATTTTGGGATACAGTTCATCAGGATACGGACGTAGAACCTCATGTTCTTCATGCCACTGTCCATAATACTGAAATTGCTATATCTGAAGAAACAATCCGTGCTGCTCTTGATTTGGGTGGTAATGCTGAAGACCCATTGTCATATCCGAGCACTCTTATTATGGGTTGTTTTCAAAGAATGGGTTATCGTGGGAAACAGAATGATACACAAGCACGTAAAGGTGGCTTAGTCGGTGAATGGAAGTATTTTATGCATGTGATTATTCAATGCATCTCTCCTCGTAAAGCTAGAACCGATAGGTTTAAAGATGGCTCTTCAAACTGCAATGGTGGCTTTAACGTTGAATAAGCGATTCAATTTTGCCCTTTACTTCTATTGAGAGATGGTCATGCAGATTAATCCGGCTGAAGGTCAAGGATTCTTGATGTATCCTCGCTTTATTCAAATGATTTTGAATCACCTTATTCCGGATCTTCCACAACATCCAATAAGATTAACTTTGACTCCGATCTCAAAGCGTATCTTTACTGACTGTACGAAGGTGAACTAGCAGAATGCAGCATTGATACCAGTTAATACTCCTTTGTTTGGTCACTTAATCAATCCTGATTATGTTGCACCACCTAATGACAACTGGTTTCATCCTGATGAAATTGCTCAAGCTCAAGGCTTAAATGTTCCACAACAACAACAGCAACCACAACAACAACAACAAGTTCAACAGCAACCGATACAACAACAAGTTCAACTTCCACAAGTTCAAGTTCCACAAGTTCAAGTTACCATACAACCACAAATTCCTATTCCTGATCAAGTTCCTATTCCACAAGCTGAGGTTGAAATACTTATTCATGAACCTGTTCAAGAGGAGGTCGTTCATGCACATGAACATGATTTAGGAATGAACATGGATGATTTCGTTGATGATGCTGTGAACTCGCCCATTCATGAAACTGAAGGGAATGTGGTGTCTGATGATGAATCTAGTTCAAGCTCAAGTGATACGATATTACCTGTTAATGAAAGCACTGCCACTGATGAATCTAGGGATTTTTCCTCAGATCATTATGAGCGTTTAGCTGCTATTCCACTGGCTAATGCTGGAAAACGCATTAAATCTCAAGCCAGACGACCAAGAAGAAAGTCTGTTTGGGATCCTCCTTCCGGTTCAGTACTTGGAAAAAGATCCTTGGTTGATGAGAGTACTGAGTCTGATAGTGACTTTAATCCAGATCCTAAGACTCAAAAGTTAATGTCTGCTTCAATTGCTGCTGCACAATCTTCACAGGGAGTAGAGGATGCTAATTTTGTTGCTTCCTTGATTAGTACTCCTCCAAGATCTAAAGATACATCTCCGGTTAGAACTCCTGTTCCTCCAATCATTACTCCTACTGCAAGTCCTTCGATTCCACAATCGTCAGTTGGTCCGTCAAAGCCTTCTGATTCTGAAAGGATTACTATCCTTGAATCTCAAGTGCTTACACTTCAAGCTCAGGTCGATACTCTTGTGTCTACTGATTCACAACGGCAGCTGGTGATTCAGACTCAAGCTCAACAGATAGCTGACATGCAAGCCTTAGTGTCTAAACTCGTTCAGCGTCTTGACGCTCAGGGGGAGTTGAGGATACACGATACATGTCACACAGAGTCTATTCAAAGACGTGATGATGAAGACAATGATCCTGCTGGAAATGTTGAGGGTGATCGTCAATACACTGACGCTAATCCTATATCAAAGGTTCAGGCGGAGTGGACATCACAATCACTTGAAGGAAACAAAGATACTTCTGGTGCTAATGAAGACGAAATTCTATTATTGGAGTTCTTTGCAGATTCTGAAGAAGAAGAAGCTGAAAAGATTGCATGTCTTGATGACATTGATGATTTATTCAATGACATGGATGATGAAGTGTCTGATAATGAAATAGAAGAAGAAGAGATAGTAGAGATAGAGATAGAGAAAGATAAAGATAATGTTACTTATGAAGGCTGTGATGGTCTTAAAGTGCCGTATAACTTCATCCAAGATGATGTTATTCCTGAATTCACTTACGAAGGAGTAACAGATTCTATGGACTCTTTTGAAGACATCACACTGCCTGAAGATACTGCTGATTCAAAGATGGATACTGATGATGAGAATATTCAATCCAATATAGATGCTGAAACTAAAACTACTCACACTGAGTCTCCGAAGGTTAATGAAGAACCTGTGATGTATAGAAATACAGGGATGACAAGAGAACAGTGGAGAGAAGTTGTAAATAGTTGGATGAAGGTGCTACCCAAGTCTCCAGCACAACCTGCTCAGAAAGAGAAATATGTGAATAACGAGCGGTGTGTAGGAAGAATCATAAGTTTGTTCTATGATGGTGATACAAAATTATTTGAAATTAAAAGATCTGAGTTGGTTCAATACGTAAAGCCGAGGATCAAGTATTTCAATACCTTACCAAGGTGTGAAATAAATGGTCTAGCTTCAAAGTCTCTTGTTAATAGATCGAAGAATGGTTTGGCTGATGTGATAGCAGACTTAATCAAGAGAGAAGGTAGTTCAGGAAAATATGAACGATTGAAACCACAAAAAGGAAAGAGAGTGAAGAACACAGATCAGAAGACTGGGAAGGTGACATGGAGTTACAAGTATAAACCAGTACGTGTTATACACAAGATACCATTGAAGAAGATTCCTCAAGACTTTCTTGGGAATATGAAATGGTGGTATGTCGATGTCAATACTAGTGAAGCAAGGATTGAAGATAAAGACAATAAGGTCATTATATGTTTCTATGATGCAATGAATCTTATAATTTTTTCTGAGAAAGATTAGAGGACGTTTCGAAAGAATGAAATAATGTTCACTGATGAATGGAAAGAACAAGGATTACAGTACAAGAGAGTTTTGGAGATATGCAGAAGATATGGAATGCATGCTGGCAGCAGACTACCGGATAACTGGAAAAGGTCATCATGAAGACTGAAGACTGTAGATCAAGCTATTGTCAAGGGGGAGTCTGTTAGGACATAGATTGTAATGACAAAAGCTTGTAATAGTTAGATCTTATGTCTTTATGTTTTTGTTTATGTAAAAAGTCACTAAGTGTTTATTAAAGTTTACCTAGAAGCGAACTTGTTAAGTTCGCCTGGTCTATCAGAGGCGAACTTAATAAGTTCGCTTAAGTCTATCTGAGGCGAACTTGTTAAGTTCGCTTAGTCTGTTAGAGGCGAACTTAATAAGTTCGCTTATATCAGGTCAGATGGTTATATATATGTGTGTTTACAGAGTCAGTCATAACGAATAGAACAGAGAATTATCGATTAGTCTGATTGAGTCTGTAAACTTTACTGTGATTTGGAATACACTTGAGAATGTTATTTACGTGATTGTCTACATTGTCTTTTATGCATATAAACGTTGATTCGTTGAATTCCGCACTCTGAGTTAACGTCTCGTCTTATTACGAGATCGATCCGTAGAAGCGCCATGAGGACCTACACCTCCCGGTTAGCGCTAAGTTTTTAAGTTCTTCAGCCAGACCATACCTGATATTATTCTTATGGTTGGAACACAAATTCCTTTCCAAATGCTTCCGCACGTGCTCGGTGATAGTCATTCCCATTCAGTTTGAGCGTCCTCATCTAATCCATAACCAGGAACTCCTCTTCATATCTCACTTTCACAAACTCCCCCGCATCATATGAATGCTTGATACGCCTAGGAGGTTTCTTTGACGCCGCCGGTAATTCCAATGATTTCGTGTCCGGCTTGGTATAACTAGTTGAACTTTTCACCTGTTGCTTCCATAGTGGCTTTTCTACTTGCACTCTCGCTTCCCTACACTTGGGGATTGTTGCATCTACCGCCTCACTAACCTCCTTCAACTTAAACCTATCAACAACAAAATCTTTCTCTTTTGCACCACCCTCATCCACTTTGGAATGAGGAGGACACTTATTAGTCATACCTGCTTTGGAACATTTAACTTTACAAAAATAAGTAAAAGATTTTGTAAGAATGTCTAAGTTAAACTCACGGTTTCCAAATGTCATGCTCATTGTGTTGTCTCTACAGTTGATCTGAGCGTTGGCAGTTGCCAAGAATGGTCTTCCACCTATCTTCTTACTAGGTGCATAATCAAGCACCAAGAAATCCTCAGGGCAATAGAATTCCCCAACCTTCACAACTACCGCTCTAATCATTCCCCTGGGATGTTTCTTTGTTAAATCAGCTAACACCATGTTGGTGTTAACTTGCTGGAGAGGACCTACGTCTGACTGATCATACAGACTTCCCGAGAAGATACTGATACTTGCTCCATAATCCAGGAGTCCATGATTAACCTTTACTACCCCAACTTCAATCGGGATGAGGGGTGCTCCTTGCTCACTTTCATCTTCCGAATGACTCTCTTCACCATCTTGGCTGATACTCACCGCACTAACATAGGCATTCTTTGAACTCGACCCTTGATGTTGCGGGTTCATTTGAGTGTTACTTGGTAGCATTGCCCGGGTCTCGTCTCAACATTTCTTCCGCCAGCTGCCCTACTTATTTGGATAAAGCATTCCCCGTCTTATCTCGGACCTCATTATCTTTCCTCAATTCCCTGAATGCATCTTAATTTTCTTTCTTCAACCTTTTGATTGCATCCATGAGGGCATTGAACTGATTACTTCCCAGCTCGTCACCACCTGAAGCTCCACCTTGTTGATTTTGATGTTGGAAATTTCTTGGCGAACCTTGCTGACTTCCTTATTGATAACCGCCCTCATTATTTTGACCTCGTTGATAGCCACCTTGGTTGTACCGTTGTTGTCAGTTTTGGTACTGTTATTGTTGTTCTCCACCCTACACATTAGAACCCTGAAATTTTGGATTCAATTGATTAGATGCTTTGCCATACCTGAAGTTAGGGTGATTTCCGAGCCCAGGATGGTAGGTGTTGGAGTTCATATCGTATTGCTTCCGTTCCCCACTAACTTGATTCACTTTTTATGCTTTTCCCAACTCTCTTGGACAGTCTGCCAATGTGTGGCCAAGGTCACTGAATCCCTCACAAACCGGGTATCCTTGAGACACATTGGATACCTTTTTTCCTTCCCATTTACCAAGTCGTGCAATTTGAGTTTCTATGGCTTCTAAACTCTTGTTGGTCTCATAGTTCATCGACTTCACTGTTACAGATCCTGATTTTGCTCTTCTTCTAGCATGTGCCTACCTCTTAGAAGTTATACTCTATTTCTTGAGAATTTCTCAATCTTCATCCTCGTGATTGGAAAAGAACGTTCCATTACTGGTAGAGGTCACATCTCTCACATCTTTCGGTGATAACCCATCATAGAACTTCTGAATTAAATCCTACTTCTCAATACCATGGTGCGGGCACAACCTCAACAATTCTTTGAACCTCTTGAAAGTTTCATAAAATGGTTCCCCCGGCTATTGTTGAAACTCCCAAATAGCTATCCGAGCAGCATTAGTCTTGTGTGGTGGGAAGTACTCTTCCAAGAATTGTTGTTACATCTCTACCCAAGTGGAAATACTTCCTGCGGGTAAGGTAAGGAAGCATTGCTTAGCTTTGTCTTTTAGTGAAAACTGAAAGAGTACAAGTTTCACTTCTTCAGGTGAGAATCCTTGACCACCAATTGTGCCACATGTTGCCTCATATTCCGACAAGTGGTGGTAAGGCTCCTCAGTGACTCTTTCATAGAAATTAGGGAGAATCCCTAAAAATGCCGGTCAAATTTCAAAAGCCCTTCCCCTATAAACTGGAGGTATGACCGGGGAGGAGTTCACAGCAATGGCGGGGCAGAAGTGACTGTCCACCCCTTGATCAGGTGGTTGATATCCGTGGTTGGGTCTCCCAGGATGCATGTTCCTTTACGGTTCACCCCATAAATTCCAACGGTTGATTGGGGGTTGCCTAACCCGGTCTTCTCGATCCACATTCCTGGGATTACCATGATAGTTTCCATTTTGGTACCCGTATCCTTCACCTTGACGATAATCATCAACTACCTGTGGTGGAGGTTGCATCCACCCATCAATTTCATCTCTTTCATACAACTTATGTCTAGGAAGAATTGTCTCCTCATGATATAGGTCATACCAATCTTCGTTCTCCTAATTCGCTTGTTGAGAACCGTGCTCTGGATAATGACTGCGTCCCGGTGATGACATGTTATCATCATCATACTCTGACTGGCTTGGATTGCTGTTTCTAGGTTGGTATTGGTGGTCACGAAAAACTGTTGGTGGTTGTGGTGGTTGATTTTGTGGTGGCGGTTGTGGTCTCGGACCTTGATTGTTCTGGCCTTGATTGGCTTGGTTATTTGGGAATAATAGTTCTGGAATTGGTATCCCACCCTAGTTTTGTTCTTAGTTGATAGGATTCAGTTGGTCCATTCTTTCTCTTGGATTGTCGAGTTTATCGGGGATGGTTTGTATTCTTCCCGAGAGCTTTATATTTGCCTTTGCCGCTTTCTCTATTTCCAGATTAAATTGTAGAGGTGATGTTCTTCCTGAATGCCGCGTATGCATAAACCTGTATCCTACACAAGTAAGCACATCAAGTAGTACTGAACAAAATTAAACTAATCAAAACTAACACTTTGCGCATGTATTCCCCGGCAACGACGCCATTTTGATCGCGATGTCAAGGCCAATCAAAAATATATTTAAAATCTTGTTCTTATCTACCTTAGATTATAGTATAATGAGTAGGGTTGTCGAATCCACAGGGAATTCGTGAAAAATGTTAATTATAAAAACTCCAAATAACTTGGATGATTAAAAGTAATCTTGATTTTGTAAAGTGATTGACTGGGGTTTTTAAAACAATTAGAGAAAAAGGACCATTTCTGGGTTTCAGGTTATGAAGCACGAAATTTAACTAGATAATATCAAATTGGAATCCACATCGGCATGGATCGCTTAAATGACTCGACAGATAAATAATTGCAAGACTAAAGAACTGGAATGCGTTGATTGACGATATGAAACCGACTAATGACATACTCAAAGTATAATTTATACAATTACCAAACCAAAATTACAAGATTCAAAGATAACTACTTGTTATTGATAATAAAACCAAAAGACTGGAAGTTTCTCAATGAATAAAGTAATAGGTTCTTTTAACCATACGAATTAAACTAACAAAACCAAACGAATCAAAGACTCGACAAAGTTTTACAACCAACTACAGATAATATCCAATAGAACACGACAACTAACACTAACCGTCCACCCAGGAATGATCACACGTGGTTTAGCCGCTCATGAACGTCATGGAGTCTTCAATAATGATGAGGAATCGATCAAACCTTGAAGATGGTGATGGGATGGTGTTTTCTCCTTAAAAAATCGCCCCCTCTATTCCCAAAAAAGCAGGTAAAAAGATATTTTCCGTAACCCTAAACATATGACTTAAAAAGACCTCAAATTCCACAAAATTCGGAATCCACCCGGCGGTCAGCGCAATTTGCACTCCCACCAGTTCAACATGCGCTGGTGCCCTTTAGCAAACCTCAAACTTCCTGTTGTGCGCTACCCCTTGCGCTGAATTGAGTCCTTGCAAGAGTAACCTGCGCCATACCACCGTAAGTTGCGCTAGGCCACTCACAACTTCTCTTTTTCACGTTCGGATCGTTGAGCTACCCCAAATCATATATTATGGCCCTCGTAACTCATTTTCTAGCCCGAGATATGCTTATTTGAAGTTTTAGCCTCTCGTATTTTCTCCCAAATGTCTCCAAAACACGTGCTTAGCATACGATCACCTGTAAAACATAACACACTCAAAGTGCACGTGTTCCATACAATAATTCAACTAAGAATATAAATTTAAGCACAATAACCCTCATACAATCACACACTTATCACCCTCTCACAGCTTCTCTTTTTCACATCCGGATCGTCGAGCTACCCCAAATGCAAATATTTTGGCCCTCGTAACTCATTTTCTAGACCAAAATATGCTTATTTGAAGTTTTAGCCTCTCAAATTTTCTCCCAAACACCTCCAAAACGCATGTTTAGTATCCAATCACATGTAAACCATAACACACTCAAAGTACACGCGTTCCATGCAATAATTCAACTAAGAATATAAAATTAAACACAATAACTCTCATACAATTAGCTACTTATCAAATACTATGCATGTACATGCATCAATATTCTTACGAATACTCTGAGTACCGACACAAGTATTGTCACGAACACTCTGAGTACCCACCCAAGTATTCACATGAATACCTTAATTATATGCTTTAGAGTATTCCTGCAAATACTTGATATTCGCTTGCAACTACTCGCACAAAGTCATCTCCTTTGCATGAAACCCTAATAATGGTGTTTTATGCCGGATCAAGCATCTAACTTTATACCGTCAAAACTTCTCTTTAGCTTAAAAGAACTTGTTTAAGGCTACTTCTACGTAAATCATAAAGATTTTTATGTAAACTTCTCTTTGATTGCATAAGTGCATGGAAAATGATTTAAGTCACCTTTTTATATGAAGGATGAAAGGTTGTTGGTGTTCCTTTCAGTCGAAAAATCAAATGGAGTTTAACAATATTTTTTTATTTGATATTTAGAAATGTACAACCTTACACCTAAATATCATTGTTCATTTTCATGAAAGGTTTAATATATAAAACCCAGTGTTATTCTCAAATGTGTGAGGTCATCTTCAACCGTGCTCTGAAGTTAAATGCGAATAATGGTAACATATGTTTTAAGATAACTGTGTGTTTGTCAGTAAAGATGATCTTCACATTCATTAACAGGGAATGTATTCAAAGAGATTACAACCGAGTCATAGAGAAATAGAGAAACAAGGAAAGTGAATCAATCTAAATACAACAATATCTCATATTCTAAATATACTTTAATCTAAATATGTATGATAAATATATGCTAGTTAATACACCGTGTCAGACTGAGCAGGAGGAGGTCGGATGCATGGGTTGGACTTAAATCTTGTGAATAATTTCCGAGGAATTCGTTTAGTAAAAATATACGAATACTGATAGTCGGCGTGTGTATGTAGAACTCGAACTACGCACACCTACTTTGACATTTTCTCGAACAAGTTTGGTAAGTTGATGTTGAACAAGATTTTTACATATGTAAAAAACGGATATGTTGTCATGATATATAATAGTGGCTTTACGAGTCGAAACATAAAGTTCGAGGATAAGGTTTTGTAACCAACTCGTCTCGGTAATAGCATTGGCCACCCCCTATATTTAGCTTCTGCACTCGATCGTGAGATAGTTGCTTGACGTTTAGACAACCATGAGATGAGAATGTCACCAGGTAATACACAATAACTGGAGGTGGAATGTCGGGAATTGAGGCACCCTCCCCAATCGGTGTCCGAATAGGCGATGAACTGCGATGATTTGGACGGAGAGATGTGTAGACCGTGATTGATGGTGCCTTTATGTAGCACAATAACCATTTAAGAAACTAGGTAATATCCAGATGCGTGAATGTTAGATACTAAAGAGCTCGGGCAAGGCATTGATAGAGCAAACCATTAAGAAGATGATTACATGTTGTTGCACTTTGTTTCGAGGAAGTGTCAATGGAGCTGGTGACCGGTTTGCCGTCGGTCGTGTTTTCCCGGCCTAGAATGTCAAGGGAATAGGATGCTCGAGATAAGAAGAGGTCACCATTTTGCATATGAATAGATATGACAAGAAAGTGATATAGTTGTCCAAGGTCGGACACTTAAAAGTCTCTTGATAAAGTGCTAATGATTTGTCAGAGAAGCTTTTCATCAAAGGCTATCAAAGTATTGTCATACACGTATAATTGAAGACGGAAAGGGATGTGTCACAGTGATCACATAGTGATTGTTTGGCATTTATAGTGTTTAATTATATGTTTTGATGTGGATGTTGGTATGGAAGGCATTTATTTTGAGTGTGTTTTGGTTTACAGGTGATTAGATGCTAAACACGTGTTTTGGAAGCATTTGAGAGAAAGTAGGACTAGATGAGAAACTATGCAAAAGATGGAGGTTGTGGAGGAAGTTCGAGAGGCTAAAACTTCAAATAAGCATATCCCGGGCTAGAAAATGAGTTACGAGAGCCATAATATATGAATTCGTACGAAGGCAGTGTGTTTAGATTGGAGTGTTTCTAGAGTGTAGCATAGAGTTAAAGGGCGTAGAGGAATGTAGGAGGGCATAACCTACGCTCATCCCGGCGTAGCCTACACTCCTAAGAGGGAAACTAGGGATTTTTGAGGGTTTTGGCCATATATGCAATCCTAAACCCTAATGGCCGGATGATTCATTCTTGACAGCCGATTTGGACAATTTTGGGAGCTTTTGGGAGTGGTTTTCGAGAGCTTTTACTTTGGTGTTATGTTTTTGATGTTTACATTCATGTTGAGCGTTTATGTGATGACTATGAGAGGCTAAGCTCTCTTATGATCCCTCCGGGTGAATGATTCTTACAGGTAATCATTCGGTTTTAGTTTCTTGTGTAGTGTTGGATTGGATTTTGTGACCCCCTTAAGTGTTGGGAATCCTTGTACTAGTTTTAACTTTTAAAACCAGTTAATTTAATCTAATTAAATTAAATAAACAAATCAAATTTAATGAGCGGAAGCGGTTTGTACAAGTTAACAGTTCTAAACTAGGATCCCGCCAGTGATCCGATTACACATGTATAAACAATAAAATTAAACCAATCATAGCGGTAAATAATTATACCTTAGACGGTAAACCGAAAGATCAAACACCTTGGTTCAACGAGCGTCTCGCTAGTGACTAATCATGAAACCACAAACACGTCTAACGTCTTTGCGCAAAAGGATCCACGCACCAAAACCGGTTCAAGGAGGAAGGCAGCGGCGGCGGCGATGCTGGCTTCCGACGGCTACGGACATACGGTGGTAGTGGCTGGCGGGGCAGCCGCAAGGGGGAGGGAGGCGGCAGCTCTCTCTCTTGTGTAGGTTTAGATGGATGCTAGATTAAAAAAATATGGGTTTGAAGTTAAGATTATATTTATAGATGCCATAAATACAAACTTCACCCGCAGGGTATTAACAGTTAATTCCCTAACAATTAACTATTAATCACTTTTAATCCCTAGAGTTTACTAATTATAAATAATTAGTAAAACTTAATAATTTAATGTTTAATACTTAAACATTTATTCCTCCGTATTTAATTATTTTTCTAATAATTAATCACCGAATAAACCGATAAATATTTCATTAAATATTTATTCGCCCTTTAATAAAACCGTGTTTCATGAATTATAATATTTACGACTAAATATTATTAATTGCTCGTTCCCCAAATTGTAACTTTTTGGATCGTAACTCGATAGTAACGTTGACTTAATTGACGATCGGACATCCAATATCCATCAATCTCCCACTTGGTCGATTCATCAATTAATTGTTTCAACGTAGACAGTGGTGAACGCCTAGCTGCATTTCACTGCCCCCAGCAAGGTATGAAGTATTACAATCGTCAACTATTTCCTTGTGTTCAAGTAACTCTTACTTAACCAAGTATAACAGTCATGGTAAACACATCTATGTATCCTTTCTGTTTAGGGAATCCGTTGAACTTGAGATATGGATGCAAGTCATTTCTCATATGTTGTTCAACTATTCTTGTTCTCATCTTTAATTCAAAGTGGTCTAAACAAACTACTCTTAGTTTCAGCGTGGCAACACGTTTTATACCAGTTCGAATCAACGAGTGCGCCAGAATGTCCAACTCTAGATCAAAGGAGAACAGGATTCCCTTGTTCACGTACAACTCCTACTTAACTACAGATTTATTCCCAATCATACCATTATTATTGCCCTTCATAGAACAACGTTAGGTATGATCAAAGAACAAACTTCAGTCCAAGTTAGTTCTAATATGTGCCTCAGGTCTAAGGATCGACAGATCTTACCATATTCAAAACTTCTTAAGACATTGATCCATGAAGATAGTTTTGAAACGAGTTGCGTCTAATATTCATTCTGTAATAAATATCTGTGAATATGATCTCCAACCACTTGGACTTTGATTCAAAATGAACCAATCATCTAACTCACAATAGTCTTACATTCAGACTGATTCCCATGAATCTGATCGACTACAGACATTTAGAATACAATATTCAGGGATTCTAAAACATATAAAATATTGAACGTAGAGACATCTATTTATAATGCATTTATCCATTAAATCTAGATAAAATACCAATGTATTTATATTGTTCGAAAGCACCCAATACTAAAATACAAATCAAACTAAAAGTCTAGCGAATCTAAGGCCTATCTTATTAGCATGCTCCTCGTGTATAGCTTGAGGTATAGGCTTAGTGAATGGGTCAGCTATATACTGATTTGTGTGAACTTCGTTTAATATGACGTCTACAGGTTTCATGATCCCATGAACGGAACCTATAAGAAAAACCATTTGGAACTCTTTCCGACTCTTAGAAGCTATCTAAACTCTTTCAGAGTAATAGCTTCTAATGTTTCCAAACTACAACATCTCATGTTGTATCGTAGTTACTAAAGGAACTCTTTAATTGGTAGCACAGATAGTCTTCATGGTGCATTTAATCATTCTTAATGATCTCCCATTGGTGTTCATATCTTAACTCTTAAGATAACAGTCTTTGACTGATAATCTTGTCATAACTTTTATGAACTTATCCCAAGAACTCTTCTTCATATTCAAAGTTAGTACTCTCATATCTTATCTCTTAAGATAGTAGTCTTCCATCATAACTCTTTATGATGTTCACCATTTTATGCTTCTCAAGCATTCCTTTTTTTTCTGATATTCTTGATTTCAAAATTCTTTTCATCACATGAAAGTATTGATGTAACGAATTATCTTGGACATTAACTAAGATGAACTCTTTCATCTTCACCTTGTCCTAATACAATACTGGATTAGAGATAATATTAGTAATTTGTCTTTATTGATTTGTCACACAAAGCATTGAGACATTTGTACTAATGTCAATGAGTTGCTATGATTCTTACTCTAGAATCTTTCCTCATATATCTCATGTATGGTTGCAATTCTTAAACATTTGAAATCCATTCTTAAGATACTTTATCTTACATTGATATGTTAAACTCGAAATCTTAGAAGTGTATCAATATACACTCTATGGTAAGAATACTTATCTTCCTTCTTTCGTGGTATTCCGTGTATCTCTATATACTCCTCATGATAAGGTGTCTCCACACATTTCCTTGGTGTAGGTACTCGCTCCCACTATCCTTTGAATCTATCATATTGAATATTCCTTGAGTTGATCTCATCAATCTAATGATTTAGTAGTCTCAGACATATTCAGACTTTCATACTTTCCTTGAAGTTACTTTATTACAAAAACATTCTTGTATTCACAGTACATGTTTATTTTGATCAGTTTATTCAACTGTTTAAAACTTGTAATCTGTTTCTTGTCCAAGGAACTTGGAATGGAATTCTTTGTTATCAACTATTGATAATGTATTAAGCTTCTAGTACGAATAATCCATATATTGTTTCTAAAACAATCTCTACTTATTATGAATCATATTCACAATCTAGTTTGATCAAGTTTCACTTGTTTCTGTGTGGATTATGTGTCTAAGTCATCATGAAATGATTCACTAAAGAATCTCATTCCTTCCATTACATGATTTCATATGTCTATTCTAAAAGATCTTATATCTTTTTTATGATTTCATATAATTTCATATATTCTTGAAGATCTCATCTTTGCGTGTATAAATTCATATGTTCATGCAACGTTGAATAATATCTTTTATTCAGAACTTAAGCAACGTTGCTTGTTGTTCAAGAACCATGTGTATACTTGGTCATAAATAGTTTCATTCTGTCTTACTCTTATGTTTTTGAAAACATTAATGACCTATTAAGGTAACACATGAAACTCTTTTGTATAGAATTTCATAACATCATATCCTTAATTATACATCATATCCTTAATTATCCGTAGGACTCTTTCAAATTCATATCTCATATTGTACCTGTTCTAGATGAACCTTTCGATTGTGAGCTAGTGTCTGTATTTAAGTTATGTCAATTTTGGGATAACTGATTTCTTATGACTAATTGTTTAGACATGATCAAGTGGATCAATTGTTTAACTATTTTAGTCGTAGAGCAATGTTAACTCTTATCACCCTTTATATCTTATCTCATAAGATTATTTCTAGAGTAGTTATTGAAACCTTTTCAATCATTTAAATTGATTAAGTCATATATGAAACACTATATCTCATAGTTTTATAAGACTTAGTCAATTATATTTGTTTTATAGCTTTTCATGGTGTCTATTAGATCCGATTTAATGTTTTATCTACTTGACTTGAGTAACATGTCTCACAGCTCATAGTTTTAGATGTTTCGAATTCTCAATTCAAATAAGGCAACATGTTACATAAAAATGATTTTGCAATGACAAGTCTAACTTATATAAAATAATCATTTGTTTATGCAATTAGAAAAATAAAATAAAGCCGGAAGTTAATTTGTTCTGAACAAAATAAACGTAACATTATCTTATGGTGTTTCTTTGAAACTTGAAACTTCAAGTCTCACCCATCTTCCTTTTCTTCTCATTTCTCTCCTTTTCTTTCATCCTTGCAAAAACAAGTTTGCATCAATAGTCTGACTTTTAAATGATAAAGAAATAGGGAACTTTTGCTAGTATACCTGAAGTGAATGCCATAAAAACATTTTCTAGCTTCATCCGCCTCGAGCATCTCTCTACCATGACATCTTGGTTTAGAGATATGCATCTTGGTCTCATAATAATAGCTTTTCCCCTGTCCCTGGTCTCGACAGTATCTTCTTGTACCTCTTTGCTTGTGACGGATAGGTGAAGATCATCATTAAATATTCCTTTAACGATGTCGGCACTAGGGTATATCGTCATGCTCCATACATCTTGGGGATTCATTCTTGCATACAAAGAGATGAAACCCCTTAACTCATCATAACGACTCGGTTGGAGCATCTTCCTTTTATAGTTGTCACACACGTCATCAACAAATTGTCAGTGACTAGGTGATCATCTAAATGAATTTATGCTTTCTGGATGCCTTCCACTTTGTTCTTAATGATCATAGCACATATAGGATCTTTTATTGCGAATTTCTCAATGTGTTCCTCTAAAGAGGAAAAAGGATCCTTGTTGTACTCTTGATGGTATCTTTCCTTCAAGTCATGGATCATGTCATAAGCAGTCCGGCGCAGAAGCGTAGATCTAACCCCCGGGTAGATGGATGCCAACATTAGGTTTGATACGACTCTCGCATCATCCCTGAATTTGTTCCAAGCTTCTAGAACAAATTTGTTGGCATGCCTAGAATGCTTGTTAGGCAATGGAAACTTAATAATGTGTAATTTGTTTTTGGCCTTGAGGACTTCCTTCAAGTTGTAGTACCAATCCAAGAAGTTTGTTCCATCGAGTTTAACTTTCAGGATATCGGTAATAGGCTCTAGCACACTCTTGTTATAAGTTTGAGATATCTACAAAATTCAAAAATATTTAGTATTTTCATGCTTAACGTCCTAATTAAATTTATGACCCAATTGAAAAATATATAATTAAGAGTGAGATCCTAGTTCACCATAGCTCAGTAAATGGTTAAGCACTCTCCACTGGCACGGCTAGGTAGGTAGGTAACGATTAACAATTGTGTCAACTACACAATTCTCTGTTTGAGGGGTATGACGAGTATTGTCAAGCTTAGATACGTTTCCCTCAACTTCGCCCACTTAAACGACTTAAGTGATATTTGTCCTTCAATTGTAACCGTAGAGCCGGCCTAAGTAACTCATGAATCGCGCTTGTACCGTCAACCAAAACCGTAGGGCCGGATGCAGGATAATTCATTAACATCGGTGGTTCTGATAGATCAGATGATGTGCTACAATTTAGGGTGGCGCAGAAATATCGACTTTAATTTGGGATTTGCTTTAATGTTTTAAATTACCGATTAAGGGTCAAAAACATTTTGGACGACTAAGAGAATGATCAAATTCGTGAAATTTTAGTAAACCAATTTTACTATTTTAGTCCGTGAAACGTCTTTCAACACTCGACACGATCCAATTTTAAATAACTTACTTAATCTAAATTGGTCGTTAATCGCGAACTATATTTTAAACTAATCAACTCTTGAATTAATTTAAAATGGTCTTAAATAAAATTATTAAATTTAAAACATGTTTTACTTTTAAATAAAACACTATTATTTAATAACCTTTCCGAAAAATCTTTTAAACAATTTAAATATCTTGTCGTTTTAAGATTGTGTCAAAAGTTTTATAAACTATTTGTTGTTTAATTAATATCCTAAATAATGTCACAACCATAAAAATAAATAAAACATATAAATCGAGCAGCTAGTAATATTTTCCGGTTTCGTTAGAGCTATAAAACGAAAACCGGACTGGTCTAAGGGATAACAAAAATAAATAAATCTTGCTATCTCCCACTTAGTCCAAGATCTCCGTCTTGAGTCCTGTTAGTGTCCGCCTTGGTCTTCAAGTATTCGTCTCGTTAGATTTACAACATAATTTACATTTATAATAAAATAAATAAAAAAAATAAACCTAACTATTACAACGGGTTCCAAATAACCCATAAAAATACAATGATAAATACAACCATGGGTCACAAGAGCTCGATTTATCAAACACAACCAGACCAAACGAAAAAGGCATGATCTTTTTTGTTAAACAAAAGTTTTGACAAATAAAATATAATGTCGAAAAAATAAATAATATATCTAAATGCGCGTAAAGTTGGCTCTAATACCACTGTTGGGAATCCTTGTACCAGTTTTCACTTTTAAAACCAATTAATTTAATCTTATTAAAATAAATAAATAAATGAGATTTCATGAGTGGAAGCAGTTTGTACAAGTTAACGGTTGTAAACCTGGATCCCACCAGTGATCCGATTACACGGGTATAAACAATAAAACTAAACCAACCATAGCGGGTAAATATTATACCTTAGACGATAAAACATAAGATCAAACAACTTGGTTCAACGAGCGTCTCTCTAGTGACTAATCACGAAACCATAAAAACGTCTCACGTCTTTGTGCAAAAGGATCCACGCACCAAAACCGGTTCACGGCGGAAGGCGGCGGCGGCAGCGATGGTGGCTTCTGGTGGTGGCGGACGGTGGCTTCCGGCGGCGGCGGCGGACAAACAATGGTGGCGGCCGGAGGCGCAGTCACAAGGGGGAGGGAGGCAGCGGCTCTCTCTCTTGCGCAGGTTTAGATGGAGGCTAGATTAAAAAATTAGGGTTTGAAGTTAAATTTATATTTATAGATGCCATATATGCAAACTGCACCCCCATGGTATTAACTGTTAGTTTCCTAGCAATTAATTATTAATCACTTTTAATCCCCAGAGTTTACTAATTACAAATAATTCGTAACACTTAATAATTTAATGTTTAACACTTAAACATTTATTCCTCCGTATTTAATTATTTATCTAAATAATTAATCACCGAATAAAACGATAAATATTTTATTATTTCTCCAAATATTTATTCGCCCTTTAATAAAACTGTGTTTCGTGAATTATAATATTACGACTAAAAATTATAAATTGTTCGTTACCCAAAGTGTAACTCTTTGTATCGTACCTTGATAGTAACGTTTACTTAATTGATGATCGGACATCCTATATCCAACATTAAGTTCTTTGGATTCAATTGTCTGTTTGATTTTGGAACAATTTAATGTTGTTTAATTCTTACACTTAAGTCATCGTTTCTTGGTTTTCTTGCATCGATAATAATTTGGCTGTGTGTTTGAGTTCTATAATATTGAGTTGGGTCGAACTATTTAAACAAATTTATTTCTATGTGATCTCATATCTAGTTTGAATTAAAACTGACTACTTATTTTTCTGAATCAGAAACCCGGAGTGGTCACTCCTTTTCTAATTGTTTTCTAAAACTCATTACTTGTGTTTGTTGTTGAAAGTGTTTTCTTAATCATACCAAATCAAAAGTTTTAATTTTTATTTCTAAGTGCCTAATTACATCATGAGTTACAAATAGTGTTTTCCACGATAACCCTACTTCCTATACTGCTGTCTAAAGTAGCTAAGAAGTGGTTTTTACTTTTACTTTTCATTAGTTTTCGACACGAAATCAAAATGGCGCCGTTTCCAGGGAGTCGTTGCGCAAAGTGCTATTTCTAATTTACTTCGTTTAGAGCAGTACTACTTTGGTGTGTTTACTTGTGCAGACACATGTTTATGCATACACGACATTCAGGAAGATCATCGCCATTACAGTTTGACCCGGAAATAAAAAAAACAACAAGAGCAAATAGAAATCTCTCAGGAAAAATACGAACCATCCTTGAAAAACGTGATAGTCCGAGAGTAAGAATGGATCAACAGCTGGATCCTGGAAGCCAAGAACACAATCAAAGTGGAATACCGATTCCACCTCTTTCAGTTCTCCTATTCCCAAACAAATCCGCCAAATCAAGGCCAGAATAACCAAACTCCTAACATCCAGAATATTAACCAAGGTCTGACACCACCACCACTACCATAGTACCAAACACAACAACCTCCAAACAATCCAATTTTTCCTCATCAACAACCTCCTCAACCTAATACCTAACCAATTTTTCGTGGCCGCCAATACCAACCCAGAAACAACAATCCAAGTTATTCAGATTACGATGACGATGAATCTTCTTCACCGGGATGAAGTCATTATCTAGAGCATGGTTCCCAACATGATAATTAGGAGGATGACGATTAGTTTGCCCGCATCATCAGAAGGCAATCCCCCCTAGACATCAAAGGTATGAGAGAAACGGAGTTGATGAGTGGGTGCAACCATTACCACAGGAAGTAGATGATTATTGTCAAGGTAGAGCATATGGGTATCGGCAGGGAAACTACCAGGGTAACCCAAGGAAAGTGAGTGAAGAGGACCGAAACAGACAACCTCATGTAAACCCCAAAAATGTAAGGGGTTAACTACCAAGGAACATAAATCTTAAGAGGCGTAACTTCGGTTACCAACCACCTTATCAAGGAGTAGACAGCCACTTTCGTCCCGCTAATGCTGTGAACTCTTCCTAGTCATACCACCAGTTTATAAGGGAAGAGCCTTTGCGATCCGACCAGGCTGCCTAGGGATCCTCCCTAGCTATTACGGGAGAGATACTGAAGAACCGTATCACCATTTATCTGAATAAGAGGCCACTTGTGTCACCATTGGTGGTCAAGGCTTCTCACCGGAAGATGTAAAACCGGTACTTTTTCAGTTCTCACTAAAGGATAAGTCCAAGCAATGGTTCTTAGCATTACCGTAAGGGAAGTATTGACACATGGGAGGAAATGCAACAACTATTTTTATATCAGTACTACTTGCCACACAAGACTAATGCAGCTCAGATTGCTATTCGGGAGTTTCAACAACAGTCGGGGGAGCCATTTCATGAAACTTTCAAGAGGTTCAAGGAATTATTGAAGTTGTGCCCACATCATGGCATCAAAAAATGTGTAGGGTTTAGTCTTTTGTAAGCTTTGAACAAAATGTACTTTGCTTTATTTCCATTTATTTCTGTTAATTTCATTTCATGTAATTTACTGCTTTATTAGACTAAGTCTGGGCCATCAAAACTATCTAGTTTTGGTTGAGGTTGTTTAACCGAAACTAGTAGTTTCGATAGATAGGAAGTTTTGATAGGCTGCAAAGTTTTGTAATAGCCCACCCGAAACTAGGAGTATCAGTGAGCATAGTTTCTATACATATCAGCTTCCTATAAATAGCCTAGTTAGAGAATATTTAGGGTGTGGATAGCGGCTGTAACCCTGAAATTCTCTCTTTCATAGTTGTTCTTGAATCAATACAGATTTGGAGTTATTCATCTCTTGTTCTTGAATTTTCATATCATTTTGTGTTGATTCTAGTGTGGGTAGCCGGTTTATCTTCCCCTTTTCTGTTTCTTACCTCTGTTTCACCACCATACACATATATTCCATATGTGTGTGTGTAATTGATCATCTTTGTGATTCTACATTGAACCTTGGGTACTGTTTCATCGATTACGAGCACTGTTACATTGAACCTTGAGTTTTACCGTTTGGGAGGTGACACACCAGGATCTCAGTCATTAGTTACATCGAACGACTCTACATGGGACTCAAATAAAAATATCATATTAATCCGAGTTTAATGTGGAAGCGTAAAGAAAAGTAAATGCGCAAAACACACACGCCCAAAATGTCCAAAGTCCAAACCAAACATAATTCAAAACAAAGTCTAAACAGTTTAATAAAACAACAATCAATAGAAGAATCCCATGCTTGTCCTATATGTGCACCTGTGCCTTATCTTAGCGACCAGAGAAAACATAACACGAGGTTGGTGAGTTCACTTGTTTCAGTATATAAATAAACGTTTACCAGATTATCGATCATTCAATATGTATCTATAGGTAGCTAGCCTATGTTCATGTTTAACTTAAGCGCTTGCAACCAAAGCGGACTGTTTGTTTATTTGCCTCCTGCCAGGTCTATCGACTCTTGCGATGTGAGTAGGCTAACATTTCACCCGTTCGACCTCAAGTCAAGTTAGCGCGACTAATGCGGGTGGGATTTGTCAAACCCAGTAGTACTACTAAACATTACCTAGCTTTAACATTGATAACATATGAATTATAATAATCTCAAAATTAGTTGTGACATGCTTTCTCCCCCAAGTTAAAACAGTAAAAAGGGGCCGTGAAAACTCACCTGAACGGCGTAGGTAGTAATCACACAAGTACGAGATTGAAATCTCAAGCGTTAGCCTGACACAACTCACGAATGCCCTAGAATTACAACATAACTGTTAGGGACTCAATGGGATTTGTGACGACACACGGAGGATTAGAACGTCTTTAAATATTCTAAAGATTAATGGGTAAACGAACGAGTTTACGGAAATACGGATTTTTAAATTTGTCAAAATGCGTTTCGCGATAAAAGAAAATAATATATAATAATTATTGTTTTGAAAATAAAAATATAAATATTAATAAAAACATTCGGACAACATGTTTTCTCACACACGACCGTGCCAAAGACAAGGCATGACCGTGTTAAGGTTACGGGGGCGACCGTGCTGGTCATGGGCGACGACCGTGTCTGAGCCAGGGACGACCGTGTCTAGGGTTTTGAGGCACGACTAGGTCTAGCCAAGAGGCACGATCGGGTCAGAGGGTGAGGCACGACGGTGCTAAAACTCGGCACGACCGTGTCTCCTGGATTTACAGTTACAGAGTTTAACAGAATAACCCAATAAATCCAAATCCGTTTTGTTTCGATTGCGATTGACCAAAAGGACATGGGGGTTCTGTTTAATAGTAATATGCAAATCATAGGGTGGTTTTAATTGTGAAAACATCGAGATTTAGATCGATTAATTTCCCGATTTGAAACCAAAACTCTAGGTACAAACACGAGATCAATTTGAATAATCTGGATAAGTTTACTCGCTGAAATCATAGGGCTTTTATTGAATGGAAGATCATGAAATTATCCATGTAGTTTAATTGCATTGAGATTGACTCTCGGGTTGAGAATGATTAAATCGATTAGACGATGAACCCTAGTTTCGGTACATGACCAATTCGATGATATAAGCCTGAATTGGCTTAGGGCTTTTGTTCCAGAAGTAAAAACGAAAGTAAACATGAAAGAAATTACCAGAAACGTTCGAGTAAACTTAGGTTCGTCGGCGGCGGGGTTGTCTCCGGTGACTTTTGCTGCTTCTCTTGCCAAACGGAAATGCGCAAAAGCTTCTGGGAGGTACGAGTGAAGTGTGCAGAGGGTTTGATTGTGGAAATCATACGCACATTGTGCAAATTTGTTGATACAAAACAATGAAGACGGCGGTTACGGCTTTATGGCTCTTAATTCACAATTAGGGTCATCAAAGACGAATTGAATCGATTAAATGATGATTAAACTCATCATTGTTGCATGCTTCCGTTAGGGTCCGTTGATTAGAGGAATTATTGCTTTAATTCGCGTCGTAACTGCACGAGGCGCGACCGTGCCATCACACCGGGCGCGACCGTGCCATAACACTAGGCGCGACCGTGCCAAAACATGGCACGACCGTGCCTACTAGGGTTTCTAGTAAATTACAAAATCAGTCCTTCCAACTTCAGCTTTGACTGAATTGATCCCTTGGTTTTAGAATTGAGTTAACTGAGTTAGGATTTAACTGAATTTGACTAACGAAGTTGACCTGAAAAGTTTGGATTATCACATCATCCCCTAGTTGAAAGAATTTTCGTCCCGAAAATTAAAATAAAATAGAATAATTTTTTTATTTTTTTTTTATTTTTTTTTTCGGATGCCACATCAACCCCTAGTTGAAAGAATTTTCATCCCGAAAATTAGAATAGTACCTTAAGAGCTTGACGTGGAGTGCTTGAACAGATTAGGATACTTGAGCATCATCTGATCCTCACGCTCCCACGTGAATTCCGGTCCGCGTTTTGAGTTCCAACGGACTCTGACAATAGGGATTTTACTGCGTTTTAATGTTTTGACTTCCCTATCCATAATTTCCACAGGTTCTTCGATGAAACGCAATTGTTCATCAATGTGTAGTTCCTCAAGAGGAACCGCGAGTGACTTGTCTACTAGACATTTCTTCAAGCTTGAGACGTGAAAGACGTTGTCTACACCACTAAGTCCTTCAGGTAGGTCCAGTTGATACGCTAATGGTCCAACATAACGAGGATTCAACTTGCCTCATTACCCTAAACGAATGACACCCTTCTAAGGTGAGACTTTTAACAAGACCATATCTCCTACTTGAAATTCTAACGGTTTACGACACTTATCGGCATAGCTCTTTTGACGGTCACGAGCTGCTGCCATACGGTTTCTAATTTGAATGATCTTCTCAGAAGTTTCGAGTACGAGTTCAGGACCTGTAAGTTAACTATCCCCAACCTCGGCCCAACAAATAGGAAAACGGCATTTCCGTCCATATAGTGCTTCAAATGGAGCTGCCTGGATACTAGTGTGATAACTGTTGTTGTAGGAGAACTCCACCAATGGTAGGTGAGACTCCCAAGTGTTACCGAAGTCAATCACACAAGCTCGTAGCATGTCCTCCAGAGTTGGAATTGTACGCTCCGTCTGGCCATCAGTTTGAGGATGGTATGCTGTGCTCATATCTAGACGTGTGCCTAAAGCTTTATGTAATGATTTCCAGAAATGAGAGGTGAATCGTGCATCACGATCCAAAATGATAGAGATTGACAACCCGTGACAAGAGACTACTTCTTTCAAGTGAATAGGAGTAAGCTTATCCATTTTGTCTGTTTCCTTGATTGCTAAGAAGTGAGCGGACTTTGTTAAATGATCGAATATTATCCAAATGGTATCACATCCGGAAGGAGTTCGTGGCAATTTCATAATAAAAGTCCATGGATATATGTTCCCATTTCCACATGGGAATCTCTGGTTGTTGTAGAAGACCGGAGGGTATTTGATATTCAACTTTGACCTTCGCGCAAGTCAGGCACTTGCTCACATAGGTAGCTATAACGGCCTTCATCTTTGGCCACCAATACAACACCTTTAGGTCATGATACATCTTGTCGGAACCTGGATGAATAGAGTAACGAGATTTATGAGCATCGTCCATGACTAGTTCCCTTAAGTTTCCGAATACTGGAACCCATATTCGCTCGGTGAAATAGCGAATACCATCCGATTTGAACTCGAGTTGTGCTTCCATACCGCGTGTACCTTCCAGTGGTAGGTTTTCCTCTTTCAGAGCTTCAAGTTGATCACTATGGATTTTGTAAGGTAATTCGGGGTGAATAGTAAGCTGTAATGCTCGAACTCGTTTAGGCTTGGTTTCCTTTCGACTTAGGGCATCAGCTACAACATTAGCCTTACCCGGATGGTACCGGATCGCACAGTCATAATCATTCAAGAGATCGACCCAACGACGCTGTCTCATGTTCAGCTCTTTCTGCTCGAAGATATGCTGAAGACTCTTGTGATCGGTGTAGATAGTGCACTTGGTACCGTACAAGTAGTGTCTCCATATCTTAAGTGCGAAAACTACAGCTCCCAACTCTAGTTCATGAGTGATGTAGTTTTTCTCATGAATCTTTAGTTGACGCGAAGCATATGCGATCACCTTTTCTCGTTGCATTAGAACATAACCCAGACCCTGAATGGATGCGTCACAATACACCAAAAAATCATCCGTTCCCTCCGGTAGAGCTAGAATGGGTGCATTGCAAAGTTTCTGCTTAAGATGTTGGAATGCTGACTCTTGGTTATCGCCCCAGTTGTAGGATTTACCCTTTCGAGTTAAGGAAGTGAGAGGTTGTGAAATTTTTGAAAATCCCTCGATGAATCGACGGTAATATCCAGCCAATCCCAGAAATTGTCGCACCTCAGTCGGAGTCGTCGGTGCTGCCCAATTCTTGATGTCTTCTATCTTTGATGGATCAACATGTATTCCATTCTCGTTAACCACATTTCCTAAGAATTTAACTTCCCGGATCCAGAATTCACACTTGGAATACTTAGCATACAGCTGCTCCTGCTTAAGTAATTCCAAAATTAGGCGTAGATGTTCCTCATGTTCCTCCTTGTTTTTGGAATAAATGAGGATGTCGTCAACGAAAACGATGACATATTGATCAAGGTATGGCTTACACAGACGGTTCATGAGGTCCATGAATACCACAGGTGCGTTGGTTAATCCGAAAGGCATGACCATAAACTCGTAGTGGCCATACCTTGTCCTGAAAGCAGTCTTAGAGATATCCTCATCTCGGACTCTCAATTGATGGTAACCGGACATAAGATCTATCTTGGAATATAAACTTGATCCTTGGAGTTGATCAAAGAGATCATCTATACGAGGCAAAGGATAACGATTCTTGATTGTCACTTTATTTAGTTCACGGTAGTCGATACACATACGGAAAGCCTCGTCTTTCTTCTTGACAAACAGGATCAGAGCTCCCCGTGGCGATGAGCTAGGCCGGATGAAACCTTTATCCAACAATTCTTGTAACTGAGTAGATATCTATTGCAATTCACTAGGTGCTAATCTGTAAGGTGCCCGAGCGATCGGTGCCGCCCCGGGTGCTAGATCGATTTGAAATTCAACTTGACGGTGTGGTGGCAGGGCAGGAAAATCCTTGGGAAATACTTCTAGAAATTCACGAACGATGGGAATATCATCAATCTTCTTCTCTTCTGATGGTTGCTCAGCAAAGAGAGCTAAAATAGCAGTATGCCCTTTTTGAAGGCATTTTTGTGATTTCATAAAGGATATGATGCCCATTACTGCACCAACCTTTTCGCCCTGAACGGAAAGGGTTTCTCCACCCGGGAGAGGAATGCGAAGAATTTTCTCACGACAGATGATTTCAGCTTTGTTTTTAGATAACCAATCCATACCAACGATTACATCAAAACTACCAAGTGTGACCGGCATAAGGTCGATATCAAGTATATGACTAGCTAGCTCAAGCTTACATCCCTTAAGAATGTGAGTTTCTTCAATTATTTGTCCATCAGCTATCTCTATTATATACTTAGCTTCTAACAGAGCTGGAGTTCTTTTTATCATATCACTAAGTTTCTTAGATATAAAACTCATATCAGCACCAGTGTCAAAAAGGACAGAAGCAAAGTAATTATCTAAGAGAAACTTACCGGTGACCACATTATGATCATAACGAGCTTCTCCAGATCCTAGCACGAAGGCTCGTCCCTTCGCACCATTTCCTCCACCATTGCCTTTGTTACCACCATTGTTGTTATTCTGATTAGGGTTGTGGTTTCCATTACCTCCCTTCTTTAACTGAGGACAATTCTTCTGAAAATGTCCCTCCTTCCCACATACGAAACAACCATTTGTAGACCCAGGTTGTTGAAAAGGCTGCTTGGCAGGTAACTCACCCCTACAATCTTTGGCAGCATGACCTATTTTGCCACACCGCTGACAACGGTTGCAAACCCCGAAGTGATGGAAGTTGCACTTGTTACACTTAGGAGATTTTCCCGCATAACTACCCTGATTTTGACCTGAAGAGGTCATCTCGTTAAAGTTCTTAGCATGCCCAATCTTTCGCTGCTGCTGCTGGGGTTGGTTGGGCTGGGGTCCTTTGGAGTTGGAGTGGTGATTAAACTTGCACTTATGATTTTTCGTAGCTTTAGAAACCGAATCCCTTGGGGGTAAATTCCCTTGAGTTACTGCTTGGTCAGTTAACTTGTGGGCAAGTATGATAGTCTGCTGGATGGTAGTCGGGTTGAAAGAAGTAACCATACTTTGAATCTGAGGCACTAAGCCTCCAATGTACAGTTCTATCCTCTTGTAGTCCGGAGTCACCATGTGTGGGCACATGGTAGCAAGCTCATGGGAACGAGTGGTATATAGCTCAATTTCAGAACCTTCCATTTTCAGGTTCCAAAATTCTCCTTCCAACTTCTGAATTTCATCCCGAGGACAGTACTCCTCCTTCGTCATCGTCTTAAACTCCTCCCACGAGAGTCCATTTGCCATGGACAGACCCAACATCTGGACCTGGGCGTTCCACCACGTGAGAGCCAGGCCCTCCAAAGTTCCTGCGGCGAACTTGTGTAACATTTCGGATTTTAGTATGCCTATTTCAGTTCAATGTAATGCAATTTCAAGTTCTATACTCGTGCAATGCCTCATTATTTTCTCGTCGTAAAATTTAATGCAATGATCCTATACAAATTCGCAAGTTTTACTCGATTATTTACATTTAAACGCTATACAAGAAACTATTTGGTACAAACTTTTCAAACCTGAAAAGTCAAGGACTAAAAATTGAAAAACATCAAGAAACCCTAGTTAGCACGGTCGTGCTTCGTTCTAGCACGGTCGCGCCAAGTGCTTTGGCACGGTCGCGCGACCTGCTCTGGAACGATCGCGCCCGGTGCCTAGGCACGGTCGCGCCTCTCCTTGGCACGGTCGCGCCTGCGTAACAGAAAAACGTAAATGCAGATTAATCACCCGATCGTTCGAATCCGAAACCGTTATACGTTTCTTTTTCCCTTATCAATCGTATTACCACTTTCAAATCCCAAACGCCTCAGTATTCATTTGCAAGAAAACTCTCTCAAGCAAATTTCAAGAAAGAAACTCTCTCAAAGCTTTTCGACCCAAATTCCCCCAACTCAGTACCATAATCGCGATATCAAACCATCCCTGAAGCTTCCGGACTGTCTGGATTGACCGGAGTTGCAGTAAAGATCGTCGGAACTCAAGCCGTCATCGCCGGAGCTTCCTTCTAACCGTTCTCTATAAATTCGTTTCGTTTCAGGGTAATTATAATCGTCTTCTCATTCATTTCAGTATCATTATCAAAAGCCCTCATCCAATTTGGGCTTCCATTATAGAAATCGACTAGAATCAGAAACCATGTTTTTAATAAAAATGATTTAATCGAACCCATACTTAAACTCGATTTCCATACAATTAAGTTATATGAAAAGACTCGTAATAACCCATTAATCAAAAGCCCTAACAATTCCAGTGTTTAAAATACAAGAAATTCTCGATTCGTGTCTGATTTGGAATAGACACGGTCGCGCTAATCATCTAGCGCGGCGTGCCTCATTTAGCGCGGTCGTGTCAGATAGCGGCGCGGTCGTGCCCTCCTATCCAGACCTTGTCATGCCCTCTGGGCTAGTCCCTGTTGTGTCTAAAGATCATAGACACGACCGTGCCGGGCCAAGGCATGGTCGTGCCTGTCAAACTTGTCTAGATTGTGCTCCTGTTGATCAACCCGGTCGCGCCCCGACTAGCGCGGTCACGCCCGTGGCTTGAGCACGATCGTGCCCTTCCGAGGCACGGTCGTGCTAGAATCAGAATTTTTATCAGAATTATAATTTTTATATTTTAATTAGCAAATGATCCAGATTTTATAAAAATATGTGTTCTGTATTTAAAAATGGATTTAAAGTTTAATCTTGGCATAAATATGATTTATTGAAAAGTTTATAAAAATTAAATTTATATTTATCATCTTACACTTAAATGATATTTTAAATAATTAAGTTACAAGATTTATAAATAATGATGACTTATTTACTTTACATTTTAAATCAAAATCGTTTTATTTATTTATACTTAATTACAATTAATATTGACATTATTTCATAAACTATAGTTATACACTTATTTATTTAATTCAAACCTAATTAAATTGTTTCAAACATATTTTACCTCAAACTTTATACATTTTATTCAATCCTTTTTAAATACAAACCAATGGTTTTATATACAAATCCAACTTTCATTTTTAAACTTTATACATCTATGTGATTCAATGCATATTACTATTTAGGTTAAAGTGTGCTTTTCAAGGATCTTTTTGCTATCTATATTCCTTGTTAGCTTCACTTCCATACCAAGTGAGTATTCACAACCCCTTTTTACTCTTTTACACTTTTGGGGTGGAACATGAACTCTATACTCATTACACATTACACAATTACATTTACACAAACAACACAAGTGCAAAAATCCTATTTACATACATGTGTGCAAAAATTTGAGCTTTGTGCCCGAGTGCTAGGTGTGTTTAACCTTTGTATGCTCTTATGTGCAATCATTAACTATACAAGCCGACGGTTTTCAATGATGGATCTATTGAGTCTGACAAACCCACCCATGGTACGCGGTGATTGAAACCGACAATACACTTTGTTTTGCATGCTAGTTACAAGGTTTGATTGTACATTTGGTTACACAATAGTTACTCCCCATGAACGCCTTATTTATCATGTCATGTAAAGGATTTGTTTTCAACTATATGCTATCTATATACAACTGTGTTATACTCACCAACTTTTTAGTTGACTTTATTTTATTCATGTTTCAGGCCCCAATATGTGAGATTGATTCAAGACGTGTTCAACATAGGATTTGGACTTAGCAAAATAAATCAAGATTTTATGAATTGTTTATGTTTCTTGTTTGAATTTGATCTTGTACTTGGATTTATTGTAATGCAAATTTGACTTTAATATATTTCAATTTAGTCAACCATGTGCTATGAACAGTCTTACATGTCCCGCCCCGATGATTCCGCCATCGGTCGGGGTGTGACAGATTGGTATCAGAGCCTTGGTTATAGGGATTTAGGTTATTAGACATCTTGACCTAGACTATAACTTTAGGACACCCACTTATGTTATGCTTCATGATTTTGTGCTATGTGCTACATGCTATGTGCTACATGCTTACCATGATAAATTATTATTATATTTGCTACCTTCTTTGTTAGAAATGCATGACTTATTAGGATATTCTTAAATAATAATTAAATAAATAACATCCTTTCCTATGGCCTAAACCTCTTATTATTCTTATCTTCTTTTTCTATCTTTATCCTTTCTAAGCATGTGGAAAATTCTTGAAGCAAAAATCTTTAAATAAAATTTTTATTTCTTCGTTGAGGTTTTTAAACTTGTTAAATTATTTGAGGACACGTGCAATCTGGAAGGGTGACACCTGTATTTTGGGTTTTCTGTCTAGGAAAGCATTTCGCATAAATCCCAATCAACCGAGGGACCCGTATGCTTTCCTGGGAACTCCCGAGATGAGTGTTTACCTATAGGCTAAAGCATGTCTCCTTGAAAATTATATGAGTTTAAATTAACCTTAATATGCCTTAGTATTCAAGTGAATTTTTGTCACTTTTGAGTACAATCCAAACTATGATTATCTATCTTTTATTTTGTTATCTCATTCTATTAAATCCTAGCAATTCTCATAAGTTCTTACAATCTCTCTTGTCTTGTGTTTCAAATCTGTAGAATGCCTCCTCGTCGTGCTCCCGCCGCTAACGCCAACTCCGACATTACTGCTATTCTTACTCAATTGGTGACACAACTCACCCAAGCCAATGGTGCCACTAATGGCAATGGAAGCAATAGTGGTAATAATGGTGGTAATGGTGGAAATGGTGGTAATCCATCCCAATGCACCTTCAAGCACTTCAATTCGTGCAATCCCCTAAAGTTTTATGGAACCGAAGGAGCTACCGGACTCCTCCAATGCTTCGAAAGTATTGAGAATACCTTTCTCAATAGTGACTGTCCCGACAACCTCCGTGTTCGTCATGCTACTAGTGTCCTTCAAAAGCGGGCAATTACATGGTGGAATGGGGAGAAAAGGAATAGGGGTGTTGATGTAGCTATGGCCTTACCTTGGGATGAGGTCAAAAGGCTTATGACCGAGGAGTTCTGTCCTCGCAATGAAGTGAAGAAGTTAGAGGCCGAATTTTGGGATCTTGCCCAAGATAGTGGGGAACACTTGGCTTACACAACTCGGTTCCATGAATTGAGTCTTCTTGTGCCCCACATGGTCACTCCATTATCTCGTTGCATCGAAAAGTACATTGGTGGGCTACCAAGACAAATTCAAGATACTGTCTTAGGTAGAAATCCTGCTACTTTGGAAGATGCCATCCACCTGTCTGCTACCCTAACCGATAATCATGTTAAAGCTGGAACTCTTACCAAAAAGGGTTCTAAGAAAGTTGCTGAAACCGTAACCCCTCCTAACCACACCAAAGAAGCTACAACCGAGCCCTCTCGCAACACTAGAAAGAGGAAGGTTAGAAATTTTGCTGTGGTTACTCCTGCTGTTCCCGTGAACCAAGCTGCACCTATGGTTCAAGCACCAGTCAAAAAGCCATATGGTGGAATTTACCCACTTTGTGCCACCTGCAACTATCATCATCCCCAAAACATCCCATGTCGCCTTTGTACTTATTGTGGGAGATATGGTCATACGGTTAATGTTTGTAGGACCAAAGCCCTTACGGGCCAAGTCAACCCTCCAAACCAAACCGTACCTCAAGTGGCTAATCAAGGTGCTCCCGCCATTGCTAATGGGCGTGCTTGTTATGAGTGTGGTGACCCGAATCATTTTCGTAATCTATGTCCAAGGCTCGCAAATACTAGACAAGGTGGAGCTCGTGGGCGTGCTTTCAACATTAACGCCAACGAAGCTCAAGCCAACAACGACGTGGTTAATGGTACGTTCCTTGTTAATAGTCAATATGCCTCCATTTTGTTCGATACCGGTGCCGATAAAAGTTTTGTGTCACTTAATTTTGAGCCTTTACTTGCAAAGACACGATCCCAATTAGAGAAAACCTTCACCGTTGAAATAGCAAATGGTGACTCCCTTACAATTGAGTCTATTATCTATGATTGCTCTTTAGAACTTAATGATCATGCATTCCCAATCAACCTTATTCCAATGCCACTAGGAAGCTTTGACATTATCATAGGTATGGATTGGCTATCAAATCATCATGCCGAAGTTATTTGCTTTGAAAAGTGCATCCGAATTCCGCTACCTTCGGGAGAAATCTTAAGGGTTTTTGGTGAAAAGCCTTGCAAGGGTCTTAAATTGATGTCTTGTACTACTGCTCAAAAGTACTTGCGAAAGAAGTACATCGCCTTCCTAGCTCATATTGTTCAAAAGGATGTCAAGGAGAAGAGTATCCAAGACATTCCCATTATTCGAGATTTTCCCGAAGTGTTTCCTAAAGATTTATCCGGTCTTCCTCCCGTTCGTCAAGTCGAGTTCCGTATTGATCTCATGCCCGGAGCTAACCCTGTTGCTAGAGCTCCTTATCGTCTTGCACCTTCCGAAATGCAAGAGCTCGCAAGTCAACTTCAAGAACTCTCCGATAAAGGGTTCATTCGCCCGAGTCATTCACCGTGGGGTGCACTCGTCTTATTTGTAAAGAAGAAGGATGGATCATTTCGCATGTGTATTGACTATCGCGAACTCAATAAGCTTACTATCAAGAATCGCTATCCTTTGCCTAGAATCGATGATCTCTTTGATCAACTTCAAGGTTCTACGTGTTTCTCGAAGATTGATCTTCGATCTGGTTATCATCAGCTCCGTGTTCAAGAAGATGACATTCCTAAGACTGCTTTTCGAACAAGGTATGGTCATTATGAGTTCATGGTTATGCCTTTTGGATTAACCAATGCACCCGCAGTTTTCATGGACCTCATGAATCGTGTGTGCAAACCGTACCTTGATAAATTCGTGATCGTTTTCATTGACGATATCTTAATCTATTCCAAGACTAAAGCCGACCATGAAGAACACCTTAGATTGGTTTTGGACCTTTTAAAGAAAGAACAACTATATGCCAAGTTCTCCAAATGTGAATTTTGGTTAAAAGAAGTTCAATTTCTTGGTCACATCGTCAACGACAAGGGTATTCATGTTGATCCTGCTAAGATCGAAACGGTTAAAAATTGGAATGCCCCGAAGACTCCTACCGAAGTTCGTTCATTTCTTGGTCTTGCGGGTTATTATCGTCGTTTCATCTCAAACTTCTCAAAGATTGCTGTCCCTCTTACCGCCTTGACCCATAAGGGTAAAGCTTATGAATGGGGACCGAAGCAAGAAGAAGCTTTCCAAACTCTTAAGCAAAAGTTGTGTAATGCTCCCATTTTGACTCTCCCCGATGGAAATGATGATTTAGTTGTCTATTGTGATGCTTCTAACCAAGGTCTTGGTTGTGTCCTCATGCAACGAGGCAAAGTGATCGCTTATGCATCAAGACAACTCAAAATTCATGAAAAGAATTATACGACGCACGATCTCGAGTTGGGTTCGGTCGTATTCGCGTTAAAGATTTGGAGACATTACCTATACGGCACGAAATGTGTGGTATTCACCGACCACAAAAGTCTTCAACATATCTTCAACCAAAAAGAACTCAATATGAGGCAACGACGTTGGGTCGAACTCCTTAACGACTACGACTGCGAGATTCGCTACCATCCCGGCAAAGCGAATGTTGTAGCCGATGCTTTGAGTCGAAAAGACCATGTTATGCTTCATTGCGCCCGTATTAAATCCGATATTCAAACCCGTATCCTGGAAGCTCAACACGTCTCGGTTACCGAGGGTAACATGTATGAAGAAATGTCGTGTGGTGTTGAACTTCTTCTTGAATCTAAACCCAATGGCTTACTATATTACTTGAACCGTATTTGGGTTCCCGATCGCGATGATCTCCGTGCAATTCTCATGAACGAGGCTCAAAAGACTCGTTATTCTATTCATCCTGGTGCGGATAAAATGTACCAAGATCTTCGTCAGCTTTATTGGTGGCCCGGTATGAAGAAGGACATTGCCCTTTATGTTGCCAAATGCTTAACTTGCTCCAAAGTCAAAGCCGAACATCAACGTCCTTCTGGTTTGCTTGAACAACCGGAAATTCCCGTGTGGAAATGGGAGAATTTAGCTATGGATTTCATTACCAAGCTCCCTCGCACCTCGAGTGGTTATGATAGTATTTGGGTGATCATTGATCGACTCACCAAATCTGCCCACTTTTTGCCTATTCGTGAAGACTTCAAAGTGGAGAAACTTGCCCGAATTTACATTGATGAAATTGTGAGTCGTCATGGTGTTCCATTGAACATAATATCCGATAGAGACGCTCGGTTCACTTCTCGATTTTGGCAATCTCTCCAATCTGCTCTTGGTACTCGTTTGGATTTGAGCACGGCTTACCATCCCCAAACTGATGGCCAAACCGAGCGAACAATCCAAACTCTTGAAGACATGCTTAGAGCTTGTGTAATCGATTTTGGTGGCAATTGGGATTCACATTTATCCCTTATTGAGTTTTCTTATAACAATAGCTACCACACAAGTATCAACATGGCTCCATTCGAAGCTCTCTATGGTCGCAAGTGTCGTTCTCCGATCTGTTGGAACGAGATTGGTGAAGCACAAATCACCGGTCCCGAATTAATTCAAGAAACTTCCGACAAGATTATTCAAATCCGTGACAATATTCGAGTAGCGAGGAGTCGGCAAAAGAGTTATGCCGACAAACGTCGAAAACCCTTGGAATTCCAAGTCGGTGATCTCGTTCTTCTTAAGGTATCTCCATGGAAGGGTGTGATCCGTTTTGGAAAGAAAGGCAAGTTATCACCTCGTTATGTTGGTCCGTTCAAAATCCTTGAAAGGATTGGGAAAGTGGCTTACAAGCTCGAGTTACCTCCATCTCTTGGCAATGTGCATCCTACATTTCATATATCTAATCTAAAGAAGTGTCTCGCCGACGAAAATCTCCATATACCGCTTGACGACGTGCGCATTGATGAAAAGATGCACTTCGTTGAGAAACCGGTGGAAATTATGGATCGTGAAGTCAAGCAACTCAAGCGAAGTCGCATTCCCATCGTTAAAGTTCGTTGGGAATCTAAGCGTGGTCCTGAGTTCACTTGGGAACGAGAAGACCAAATGAAGCTCAAGTACCCTCATCTTTTTACTAATAATGTTGTTTCCTCTAGCTAAATTTCGGGACGAAATTCTCTCAACATGGGGAGACTGTAACATTTCGGATTTTAGTATGCCTATTTCAGTTCAATGTAATGCAATTTCAAGTTCTATACTCGTGCAATGCCTCATTATTTTCTCGTCGTAAAATTTAATGCAATGATCCTATACAAATTCGCAAGTTTTACTCGATTATTTACATTTAAACGCTATACAAGAAACTATTTGGTACAAACTTATCAAACCTGAAAAGTCAAGGACTAAAAATTGAAAAACATCAAGAAACCCTAGTTAGCACGGTCGTGCTTCGTTCTAGCACGGTCGCGCCAAGTGCTTTGGTACGGTCGCGCGACCTGCTCTGGAACGATCGCGCCCGGTGCCTAGGCACGGTCGCGCCTCTCCTTGGCACGGTCGCGCCTGCGTAACAGAAAAACGTAAATGCAGATTAATCACCCGATCGTTCGAATCCGAAACCGTTATACGTTTCTTTTTCCCTTATCAATTGTATTACCACTTTCAAATCCCAAACGCCTCAGTATTCATTTGCAAGAAAACTCTCTCAAGCAAATTTCAAGAAAGAAACTCTCTCAAAGCTTTTCGACCCAAATTCCCCCAACTCAGTAGCATAATCGCGATATCAAACCATCCCTGAAGCTTCCGGACTGTCTGGATTGACCGGAGTTGCAGTAAAGATCGTCGGAACTCAAGCCGTCGTCGCCGGAGCTTCCTTCTAACCGTTCTCTATAAATTCGTTTCGTTTCAGGGTAATTATAATCGTCTTCTCATTCATTTCAGTATCATTATCAAAAGCCCTCATCCAATTCGGGCTTCCATTATAGAAATCGACTAGAATCAGAAACCATGTTTTTAATAAAAATGATTTAATCGAACCCATACTTAAACTCGATTTCCATACAATTAAGTTATATGAAAAGACTCGTAATAACCCATTAATCAAAAGCCCTAACAATTCCAGTGTTTAAAATACAAGAAATTCTCGATTCGTGTCTGATTTGGAATAGACACGGTCGCGCTAATCATCTAGCGCGGACGTGCCTCATTTAGCGCGGTCGTGTCAGATAGCGGCGCGGTCGTGCCCTCCTATCCAGACCTTGTCATGCCCTCTGGGCTAGTCCCTGTTGTGTCTAAAGATCATAGACACGACCGTGCCGGGCCAAGGCACGGTCGTGCCTGTCAAACTTGTCTAGATTGTGCTCCTGTTGATCAACCCGGTCGCGCCCCGACTAGCGCGGTCACGCCCGTGGCTTGAGCACGATCGTGCCCTTCCGAGGCACGGTCGTGCTAGAATCAGAATTTTTATCAGAATTATAATTTTTATATTTTAATTAGCAAATGATCCAGATTTTATAAAAATATGTGTTCTGTATTTAAAAATGGATTTAAAGTTTAATCTTGGCATAAATATGATTTATTGAAAAGTTTATAAAAATTAAATTTATATTTATCATCTTACACTTAAATGATATTTTAAATAATTAAGTTACAAGATTTATAAATAATGATGACTTATTTACTTTACATTTTAAATCAAAATCGTTTTATTTATTTATACTTAATTACAATTAATATTGACATTATTTCATAAACTATAGTTATACACTTATTTATTTAATTCAAACCTAATTAAATTGTTTCAAACATATTTTACCTCAAACTTTATACATTTTATTCAATCCTTTTTAAATACAAACCAATGGTTTTATATACAAATCCAACTTTCATTTTTAAACTTTATACATCTATGTGATTCAATGCATATTACTATTTAGGTTAAAGTGTGCTTTTCAAGGATCTTTTTGCTATCTATATTCCTTGTTAGCTTCACTTCCATACCAAGTGAGTATTCACAACCCCTTTTTACTCTTTTACACTTTTGGGGTGGAACATGAACTCTATACTCATTACACATTACACAATTACATTTACACAAACAACACAAGTGCAAAAATCCTATTTACATACATGTGTGCAAAAATTTGAGCTTTGTGCCCGAGTGCTAGGTGTGTTTAACCTTTGTATGCTCTTATGTGCAATCATTAACTATACAAGCCGACGGTTTTCAATGATGGATCTATTGAGTCTGACAAACCCACCCATGGTACGCGGTGATTGAAACCGACAATACACTTTGTTTTGCATGCTAGTTACAAGGTTTGATTGTACATTTGGTTACACAATAGTTACTCCCCATGAACGCCTTATTTATCATGTCATGTAAAGGATTTGTTTTCAACTATATGCTATCTATATACAACTGTGTTATACTCACCAACTTTTTAGTTGACTTTATTTTATTCATGTTTCAGGCCCCAATATGTGAGATTGATTCAAGACGTGTTCAACATAGGATTTGGACTTAGCAAAATAAATCAAGATTTTATGAATTGTTTATGTTTCTTGTTTGAATTTGATATTGTACTTGGATTTATTGTAATGCAAATTTGACTTTAATATATTTCAATTTAGTCAACCATGTGCTATGAACAGTCTTACATGTCCCGCCCCGATGATTCCGCCATCGGTCGGGGTGTGACAACTTGACCTGATTGGCCACTGGGCAGTTGCACATGGCAATCAGTAATTCTACTTTTTCAAACCATCGGAGTAGTCTGACAGCTCCTTCGGCTCCACTAAAGGTGTGGGGCTTACAGTCCATAAATGTTTTAAAGGTGCAGGCTGGTTGCTGATTCTGTTGACCTGGATTTAGAAACATAATATAGGATCGAGATTATAAAGCTTGGGAAAGGCGCTTTAAGAGATGAATTGCACTAGTCAACTAGTTATAGCATTTACCTTCAGCGTTCTGTGCTGCTAGAGCCTTAACCACACTATCGTTGATTAGTGCGCCTACTCAGCTGCTGTCATGTTGATGGTACCTCGGCCACCAGCACGACCTCCACGTCCTCTTCCCGACATGATTCTTCATAATCACAAATACAAAATAATGAGAAATATATCGCATATCAAACATTATTTATGTACAAGTAAGGAAATACAACATCTAACATTTTTGAAAATTAAATACATTGTAAGGCTACAAAATAAATAACTCAAACATTAAACTTCTCATGATTTTATTGAATGGGAACAGCCTTACCCATCTAGGTTTGAAAAGAGAAATAGGGCTGCTTGTAGTTGGGCTTCTAAGTGGGTCACTCTCTCCCGAAGTCCTTCAGCAGCATGGTCTGCTACTTGAAGTTGGGCTTCCAGATTAGTCACTCTCTCTAGAATCCCTCCTACATCATGGTCCGAGGTGTCCACCCTCGACTCCAAATGTGTAACCCGATCCACCAAAAGGTTATAGACCTGATCTGTTGCTGCTAGCTCAACAGTCAAAAGCTCAATTCCTACCTTGTTTTCTTCCACTTGCGGATCTCGCTCTAGAATGCCCGGTATCTCATCAGTGGAATCCTTCATCTCCTTTAAGTCCTTGTTTATGATAAACACAAAAGCTGCAAAATCTTTTCCATGGTTCATGGCAAGCTAGGTAAACTAGCGGATGAGGAAGTGGAACCAAAATAGGGCGATGGAACATTTCCCATCTCGATCCACCTTTGGATCATCTTCGGATATGTACCCCAATTAGGTGTCGTGTTCCTTGCTCGTGCATTACTTGGTTCACCCTGTTCTACCGAGTTTTCAATAGAACTAGTCCGGCGCCTTTTGGGCTTCGGAGATTATAAGATAGGTGCATTATGTTCCGGTGCCTTAGGTGATGGAGGTGGGGTTGACGACATGGTCCTGTAACGTAATGTATAAGTGCCAAAATTCCAAACGTCTGTGACATGTAACTAATGTGTGAGGTTATAGTCTAGTATGCAATCGTAGTTCTCTATAACCAATGGCTCTGATACCAATCTGTCACACCCCCAAATTCCACTAACGAAGTTTTACCGTTTGGGAGGTGACACACCAAGATCTCAGTCATTAGTTACATCGAACGACTCTACTTGGGACTCAAATGAAAGTATCATATTAATCCGAGTTTAATGTGGAAGCGTAAAGAAAAGTAAAAGCGCAAAACACACGCGCCCAAAAAGTCCAAAGTCCAAACCAAACATAATTCAAAACAAAGTCCAAACAATTTAATACAACAACAATCAATAGGAGAATCCCATGCATGTCCTATATGTGCACCCGTGCCTTGTCTTAGCGACCTGAGAAAACATGTAAGAAAAGATGTCAACACGAGGTTGTTGAGTTCACAGGTTTCAGTATATAAATAAACGTTTACCAGATTTTAGATCATTCAATATGTATCTCTAGGTAGCTAACCTATGTTTATGTTTAACTTAAGCGCTAGTAACCGAAGCTGACTGTTTGTTTATTTGCCTCCTTCTAGGTCTATCAACTCTGGCGATGTTAGTAGGCTAACATTTCACCCGTTCGACCTCAAGTCGAGTTAGCGCGACTAATGCGGGTGGGATTTGTTAAACACAGTAGTACTACTGAACATTACCTCGCTAAGATCCATATTAACGGTTCAATGTGTGTTGAGGACATTCAGTGATAGCATGTTACGCTTAGCTTTAACATTTATAACATATGAATTATAATAATCTAAAAAATAGTTGTGACATGCTTTCTCCCCCAAGTTAAAACAGTAAAAAGGGGCCGTGAAAACTCACCTGAATGGCGTAGGTAGTAATCACACAAGTACGAGATTGAAATCTCAAGCGTTAGCTTGACATGGCTCACGAATTCCCTAGAATTACAACATAACTGTTAGGGACTCAATGGGATTTGTGACGACACACGGATGATTAGAACGTCTTTAAATATTCTAAAGATTAATGGGTAAACGAACGAGTTTACGGAAATACGGATTTTTAAATTTGTATAAATGCGTTTCGCGATAAATGAAAATAATATATAATAATTATTGTTTTGAAAATAAAAATATAAATATTAATAAAAACATTCTGACAACAGGTTTTCTCACACACGATCGTGCCTAAGACAAGGCACGACCGTGTTAAGGTTACGGGCGCGACGGTGTTGATCAAACAGAAGACACAACAAGGCTGATCACTAGGCACGACCGTGTCTGAGGCAGGCACGACCGTGTCTAGGGTTTTGAGGCACGACCAGGTCTAGCCGATAGGCAAGACCGGGTCAGAGGGTACGACCGTGCTAAAACTCGGCACGACCGTGTCTCCTGGATTTACAGTTACAGAGTTTTACAGAATAACCCAACAAATCCAAATCCGTTTGGTTTCGATCGCGATTGACCAAAAGGACATGGGGGTTCTGTTTAACATTAATATGTGAATCATAGGGTGGTTTTAATTATGAAAACACCGAGATTTAGATCGATTAATTTCCTGATTTGAAACCAAAACTCTAGCTACGAACACGAGATCAATTTGAATAATCTGGATAAGTTTACTCGCTGAAATCATAGGGATTTTATAGAATGGATGATCACGAGACTATCCCTGTAGTTTAATTGCATTGAGATTAAGTCTCGGGTTGAGATTGATTAAACCAATTAGACCATGAACCCTAGTTTCGGTACATGACCAATTCGATGATATAAACCTGAATTGGCTTAGGGCTTTTGTTCCAGAAGTAAAAACGAAAGTAAACATGAAAGAAATGACCAGAAATGTTGATGGATCGATGTATTTTGAGTAAACGTAGGTCCGTCGGCGGCGGGGTTGTCTCCGGTGACTTTTGCTGCTTCTTTGGCCAAATAGAAAAGCGCAAAAGCTTCAGGGAGGTATGAGTGAAGTGTGCAGAGGGTTTGATTATGGAAATGATACGCACATTGTGCAAATTTGTTGATACAAAATGATGAAGACGACGGTTACGGGTTTATGGCTCTTAATTCACAATAAGGTTCATCAAAGACGAATTGAATCAATTAAATGATGATTAAACTCATCATTGTTGCGTGTTTCCATTATGGTCGGTTGAGTAGAGGAATTATTGCTTTAATTCGCGTCGTAACTGCGCGAGGCGTGATCGTGCCTTCACACCGGGCGCGACCGTGCCAGAACACTAGGCGCGACCGTGCCAAAACATGGCACAATCGTGCCTACTAGGGTTTCTGGTAAATTACAAAACCATTCCTTGCAACTTCAGCTTTGATAGAATTGATCCCTTGGTTTTAGAATTGAGTTAACTGAGTTATGATTTAACTGAATTTGACTAAAGAAGTTGACCTGAAAAGTTTGGATTGTCACATGAAGACTGGATTCTTATTCTAGAGAAATTTTGGAAGCTTTTCATCGGATTAGATTTCATTTTTCATCACTTTGATTTTTGGAGTTGTTCATCCATGAAGGATTTCTGAAACTTGGAGAAGAGCCATCGAAACTACCAGGGGACATTCACTATTTTCTTTTACTCATCGAAACTTCTTGTCTGTACTTTTTGTCTAGAGAAGGTACCGTCAAAACTACTGCTTTTGTTTTATTCTTAACAAAACTAATCTTTGCAGCATACCCACCCGAAAGTACAGGACTACCGAAACTAGAGTTTCTATCGAAACTTGTAATTTCTATTGTTTTTATTTGGTGACTTATTCTGGTTTCTCATCAACGAAACTAGTTTGTTTTGGGCTCTTGTTCCTCTATCGAAACTAGAAGTTTCAGGCTGTATTTCTTCAACCGAATCTAAGTAGTTTCGGTTAGCTTTTTGTCACCCGGAACTAGTCTTTGATCAAGATTTTCTGAGAAATGGCATCTTCAAGCAACACTGAGTATGCTGGGGGAAACAAACCACCTGTCTAGGTGTCCACTAGAGACTTTGATGATTGGACCAAGAAAATGAAGACTTTCTTTCAGTTCCATGACCACACACTTTTGCAATCAATCACTGATGGTCCACACAAGCCAGTTACTACCACTGTAGATGTTCAACGTCCTAAGACGGTTGTTGAATATGATGAGAAGAATATTGCTTTAATTGCCCGAGACAACAACGCTTATGGATCTATTGCTATGGCTCTTCCTATGGATGTGTTCAACATACTTGCTGGGTATACTACTGCTAAAGATCTTTGGGTTGCTTTATGTACAAGGTATGAACGAAGTGCTGGGGTTAGGGATAGCAAGAGGTATTTGATCAAGAAACAGTATGAGATGTTTAGCAGTGTCCATGGAGAACCCATGTCAGAATTAATCAACTAGTTCTCAAGTATTGTTTCTAAGCTGAAGGTTTTGGGAACAGAATATCCTACTATTGAGTTAAACAAGAAGTTGCTTGATTCACTGCCTAAGTAATGTAATATGTATAGAATTATGATCAAGAAAACCGAGAAGCTTAGTGAACTGTCACAACAAGAACTCTATAGCATTCTAGAGTCTTATGAGTTGGAGATAAAGAAAGGTCCAGTCACTCCAACTAATCAGTCTGGAAACACAGCTCTTCTTGCTGGTCAAAGTTCTTCTACTTCTTCCAGCAAAACTACCATGGCATACTTTCAGACTGATGTCTTACCCTCTGTTTCTGGTATTCAGCCTACTAGCTCATCCATCTTTTAGAAGCCAACCACTATGATCCCCGATGAGTATCTGCCTATCATGACTGCCTTTATGTTATGTTATGATCCTTTAATTTCTAGAAACCTGACCCCGGTCAGTTTTCAACCTGATGACTTGGAGCAGATCAATCCTGATGATTTGGAGAAGATGGATAATGATTGGTGTATGGCCATGTTGACTTTGAGGGCTAAGAGATTTATTAAGAGGACTAGGATAGATAGATTCAAGCAAGGAAAGACTCTGGGCTTTGATATTGAGAAGGTGAGATGCTATAATTGTGACCAGCTGGGTCATTTTGCAGGAAATTGCAAGGAGCCATCATTAAAGAAGCAACATGAGAAAAAGAACTCATCTGGAAAGCAAGCTGTTGTTTGACGCAAATCCACCACATCTTCTGGCTCTACAGCTCTAGTCTGTCAATTTGATGGACACTATCATTGGGGAGAACAAGAAGGAGAATCAGCTGATAAGGCACTAATGGCTGACATTGAAGAGAAGGAGAAATGTGTTATGATTGACCCAGCTGAGGATCTCACCGCTGTACCAGCTAAGGTAATGTCTAGACTTTGCAATGCTCAATCCTGTTAAATGAAATACAAAAATATAAATTCATCAACCAAACCTTGGTCGATGAACATGATCATATAAAGGTGATATATGATTCTGTGGCTAAAAATGAGAAATTATATTTATAAAAAATTCATGACATTTCTGGAGAAAACCGATCTTTGATTGTACAACTTACTACAGAAAAGAATAATAATCAAATTTTAACTAAAAGACTTCAAAAGGCTGAAAAGGCAAATTTTCAAGTTGAACACATGGGTATGGATCAGAAAATTTTATTTGGGATCATTGATAACCAAATTCATAAAAAGGTCACAGAAAGCATTGGGTATAACTCACACCCACCACCGTATTCCAAGTCTAGTAGATTTGCTGATATGTCAGTTCCTCATGTTACCACACCTTTTGTTTGCAAGTTATCTGCTGATGATTATATTAAAACTTCAGATTCTGACAGTTTTGCTTCCTGTGCAAAGTCAGATTGTGTTGGTTCCGAAGATGATTTTGATGAGAGTTCTTATAAGGGAAATGTTTTAAATGAACTTGAGTCGGATGAATGTAATAGTATATCCATGTCAAAACCAGATATTTGTGAACACGTTGAAAACTTGTATTTTGGTTCAATGCATTTTGAGCATGACAGTTTGAGAAATGACATTTCTATGTTTAAAAATGCTTTACCTTTTGTTCCTAAATCTGAAAATGCTATGAGTTGTGTTGCAAATTTTAGAAGTGCAGGAATTGTTGTGACTGATATTTCATAAGAAGCAATATGCAATCTGGAATTTTTTGGATTAAAGGAAGATTAAAGTCTTCACGAAAGAACTGTTGAAGAAAGAGTTGCCTCTAGTTCTGATGCCTCATCATTACAATCATCTTTATCATCATGTGATGACAATTATCAGGCTAGGCCGTCATGTGATAAAACCTGTAAATTGTCTGCATATCATTTCCAAGAAGAAAATGTACCATCTGTTATACAAAATTCAGTTGTATGTGATTCAGATGTTTTCTCTAAATCACAACACATAAGAGATTTGCGACGTAAAAGGATTAAAAATGCCAAAAATAGGTTGAAAATGATTTGGAAAATTAAGAGTAATGATCTTTTTGATGAACATACTTCATTAAAGGAGGATTCTGACTATGATTTCCGAGAAGCATCTTGCATTATTAAGAAGTTCCAAGTAAGCAATGGCTTGGGTACCAATATCTAAATGATTTGGTTTTGTATAGGGGCAATCGAGGAGTACTGCAGACAACATCTGGCATGTCGACAGTGGTTGCTCAAGACATATGACTTGTCATTTTTCTTGCTTCAAGATTATCATCCAATATACGAAGATTTTGTCGCCTTTACTGGCAATCCAAGAGAAGGAAAGATAGAAGGACAAGGAACTGTGTCAAATGGTGTAAATAGCTTGGAAAATGTCAACTTCGTCCCACAGCTGAAATATAATATGATGAGTATGTCCCAGATTTGTGACAAATACTTTTGTGCCCTCTTCAACTCAAGAGAGTGTTTGATTCTCAAGCCTTGAGTGGTTATTCCCGAATACCTAGTCCTCATGCGTGCCCCTCGAAGATTCAATACGTACAGTGTGGATATGAATAACCCACCAGGAATCGAATCCTGCTTTCTAGCAAAAGCTTCAGAAGATGAGTCCTTCCTTTGGCAAAAAAGATTAGGACACGTGAACTTCAAGACCATGAACCGTCTCGTTCAAGGAAACCTTGTCACCGGTTTGCCTCTGAAAGATTTCTCTCCTATGGAAAATTGCCTCTCTTGTTCCAAAGGCAAGCAACATAAATCCACCCACAAGCCCAAAACCACCAATTCTATCGACTCCCCTCTTCAATTGCTTCACATGGATCTATTTGGTCCTATGAGTGTCATGAGTCATGGACGGAAATCCTATTGCTTGGTGGTAACCGATGACTTCTCTCGGTACACATGGGTATTCTTTGTAGCAAGAAAAGATGAGATGCCAGAGGTTCTGAAGATTCATCTACTGCAGATCAAGAATTTGTTCAATATAAGTGTGAAGACTATCCGAAGCGATCATGGCACATAGTTCAAGAATACCAGTTTAGAATCTTTTTGTGAAAATAAAGGTATCTCTCAGCAATTCAGTGCACCACATACTCCGCAACAAAATGGTGTAGCTGAAATACGAAATCGTGCGTTGATAGAAGCAACAAGGACTATGATCGTTGATTCTAAGCTGTCTGTCATGTTTTTGGCGAGGAAGTTAATACTTCATGTTTTGTGCAAAACCGTGTTCTTATCACCAAAAGCTACAACAAGACCCCTTATGAGATTATGTACAAGCGAAAGCCTGTTATTGATTTCTTCAGGAAATTTGGTTGTGTTTGCACAATGCTGAATACTTCGGACCAGCTGAACAAGTTTGAAGATAAAGCTGATGAATTTTTTTTTGTGGGCTATTCTTCCAATCAAAGAGCATTTCATGTTTACAACAAGCGAAGGAGAATCGTGTTGGAGTCCATTGATATCAGTTGGCACGAAAGCAATCACATTGACGCTGGGGACGGTCCTGCTTGGATTTTTAATGTCGATTCTTTAATCAAATCATTTAATCTTCCGGAGTCCACTAACATATCTGTTTCAGCTAATCCTCTTATGTCTGTTAATAACCTAGGTACCTCTATTGCTTCAAGCTCATCTTCATCTAGTCAACATATAGATGTTCCTCCTGCAACTTCTACTAAATCCACTCCGGGCTCATCAGTTTCTGTTGCAACAAGTGAAACTGTTGAGGAACAAACTCCTCTAATAGTGGATATTAGTCAACAGTCCTCTTCCATAGAGCCTGCAGAAGAAGAAGAAGTGATTCCTGACAACAACATTACCAATCTAGAAGAGAATCTGGCAAAGGATGAGATTCCGCAATTATGGATTCACAAAGATCATCCCACCAACAACATCATTGGTCCACTCAATGTGGCAGTCCAAACTCGAAGTGCCACTTAAGCTATGAATGATGGTCTCTTCACCTGTTTCATTTCTCAAGTTGAACCTAAAAATATCAAGGCTGCATTCCCTGAGAATAGTTGGGTGGAGGCCATGCAGGAAGAATTGCAGTAGTTCAATAAGTTACAAGTGTGGAATCAAGTGGACTTTCCTAAGAACAAAGTCCCATTCGGCTCTCGTTGGGTTTTCCGTAACAACAAGGATGAAGGTGGAATCGTGGTTCGAAATAAAGCCTGCTTGGTAGTTTAGGGGTTTTATCAAGAAGAAGGAATTGATTTTGAGGAATTTTTTGCACCAATGGCTCGCTTGAAAGCTATCAGAATGTTTCTTGCCTATGCAGCCTATATGGACTTCACGGTCGAATAATTGGATGTTAAGAGCACATTTTTGTATGGCAAAGTTCAAGAAGAAGTTTATGTCAAACAGCCACCTGGTTTTATTGATCCAACCTATCTAGACACTGTCTAAAAATTGGACAAGGCATTGTACGGTCTCCATCAAGAACCTCGTGCGTGGTATGAAACGTTATCCAAGCACCTGCTTGATAATGGTTTCACATGGGGGGCTATTGACCAAACTTTTTTTAAGAGGAAGGATGGTGCAGATACCATTTTGGTAAAGATTTATGTCGATGACATTATCTTCGGATCCACTAATCCGAGTTTGTGCAAGGAATTTGAAGAAGTGATGCGTTCTAAGTTCGAAATGAGCTATATAGGAGAAATGAAGTTCTTTATGGGATTGCAAGTTGATCAGTCGGAGTCAGGAATTCTCATTTACCAAGAGAAATATGTCAAAGAAATCCTGACCAAGTTCAAAATGACTGAGTCACATCCTTTCAAAACTCCCGTAGAAGTTTGACATTCGTTGTGCCATGATTTAGATGGTGAAAACATTGATCAGCATCTCTATCGCTTGATGATAGGATCTCTCCTGTACCTCACTGTTAGCAGACCATACATCATGTTTGTCGTGTGCTTGTGTGCATGCTTCAGGCTAATCCTAAACTCTCTCATTTAATTGCTATTAAACGTATTTTAAGATATTTAAAGTACAAGACAAAATTTGGGCTTTGGTATCCCAAAAATAACATGTTTGATCTTTTGGAATATTCAGATTCAGACTACGAGGGATGCAACTTAGACCGAAAATCCACCTCTAGTGGTTGTCAGTTCCTTGGCAACCGTTTCTCAATCCACCGCCAAAGCCGAATGCATTGCTGCTGCCCTTTGTTGTTCCCAAGTAAGATGGATCCACCATCAAATGCTTGATTACAGGATCAAGTTCCATGAAACCCCCATCCTCTGTTACAACACTGTCGTCCCTCACATTACCAAAAATCTTGTCCATCACTCCAAAACCAAACACATCGAGATCAAACACCACTTCATCCGTGACTATGTAGAAAAAGAAACATATCAGTATTGTGGAAGTGAAAACTGACAAGCAAACCACCGACATCTTCACAAAAGCATTTGATTCTGCCAGATTTGAGAAATTGGTGGAAATGCTCGGAATACTCAACTTTCAGTAACATCTGTGCATATTGTTATCTATTTAAACTTGTTAATCGGGAAGATTTCCAAAAATATTTTACCTTTCTGCATAGTTGTTTTCTTTATCTGTTTTTGAAAGCAAAACTTTTAGGGGATAAATTGGAATTTGAAGTAAGTAAGAAAAGATTTTCTTTGTGTAGTCAGAAAGAAAAGAAAAATATTTGCTTTGTTTGCTTAAGAAAAGCTCTTATCTTCATACTCACTGTAAGTATCAAGTTTTGTTTCAGGAAAATCAGATCCGACCCTGTGAGAAATGATAGAGTCTGATCACACTTCTTGAACATGGAATGGACCATAAGCGATGGTGCTTACTGAGGTATAGCCAGTAGGCCCGACATACGGTTATAACTCTTTAGTAGTGTGAAATTCTAAATCTCAATCGTACATGTGTGTTTGAACCCATTTTTAAAACTTATAACCCATTTTAAGCTAAGAAAACTGATTTAATCAGATATAGGATTACGTGTTGGATTCTGCTTCATGCGCCAGGTGACCGTCAAAGTATCGAAAGTTACCACCCACGACCCCGTCTGTTTTGTTTACGTAAAGATCTCAGGAGTTCATCTTTTTCCCATCCACTTGGATGATTTGACCCCGTCTGTTTTGCTTACGCAAAGATCTCGGGTGTTCAACATTTTCCTATCCGCTTGGATAATTTTACGGCCTCTTATGTTTTGCTTACGCAAAGACATAGAATGTTCATACCTTTTTAATATCCATTTGGATATTTTTCATTTTACAACTTCTGATATCCAGTTGGATCTTATTTTACCTTTGCTGGTGAATTTGACTTACCGGGATGGTACCCTGGTTAACCTGTAAGAGATGATAAGATGAATGTGGGTATTTCTTGAGGATTGATAGGCTTTCAAAACCATTTTATTTCAAAACGTTTGGTACTCCGTGTTTCGTGCTTAAATGGTACCACTTAATCACATGAAATCATTGTACAAACAAATGTTTGGGTTTATCTTGCACAAATATCGGCTATCTTCAGGAATTCATAGTAGCTGGTTGCAAAATGAAGTGTTTCAAGGGTTTGACAAGACATGATCTCACGTTGGATCTTTCCCAAGGCTTAAGTGTACATATCCTTTTATTTGGTTTCTGTTTTTTATTTTTTCCATACAAATTTTTAATCTTCCTTATTAGCTTGTTTAAGTAGCATACATATGTTTGTTACCTTTGTTCTTGTTCAAGTATTTTAGGTCAACCGAAACTACATCCTTCCTGAAACTACCCTGGCACCCGAAACTAGTAGTTTCGACAGGGGCAATTTGGTATTTTGTCAAGCTCAAATTAAATGTCTTCATAATCAGGTACTTTTTAATGCTCACTTTCACTCTCACTCTCTGAAATCCATTTACACCTTCCTTTTCACACACAAAAGTTTGAAATCATCGATCTAAGTCAGCAAAATCAGTGTTCCTTATCTAATTCCCCCGTCGTCTCCATCATCAGGTTTAAAAAATCAAGACTCTTGTTACTGTTTCATATAGCGAAGGCTAGGGTTTCAGCTTTAACCATTTTACGACTGAAATCATGAAGTTTGGGTTGTTACATGTTTAAACCTTGTTTATAAAGTTGTTGTCATCAATCTATTTCTTTTGAACATTGTTTAGTTTAAGTTTTGATTACTTGTAATTTCATTTTATGTAATTTTTCTGTTTTATTTCTAAGACTGGGCCATCAAAACTATCTAGTTTCGATTGAGGTTTGTTCAAACGAAACTAGTAGTGTAGGTCCCTCGGGTGTGGCGGATCGTCACATGCAAGTGGGTCTACTAGTCGGACCGGGTGCGGAATACCCATGACTAGGTGAAGAGTCTTACAACACAAAGTAAACCGACAAGAAGATCACTTTAAACTTTCGTCTATTATAAACACTTGAAGGTTACAGAGAGAAATACTGAGATTACAAGTTCTGCGTATTTGCTACTGTGAAGGTCAACCATTCCTATTTATACACGACCTGATGCCTACGCACTTAGCAAGTGCGCAGGGCAATTTGCTCATGCGTACTTAGCAAGTACGCAAAGATATTATTGTGTACTTGCTAAGTACAAGTGCGTAAAACACTTAGAGAAATCTGCAACAGTCAATATGTAAAAGTAAATACAACTCGATAACTAATACATACAGACACTTACAGACAAAGAAAAATACATACATGAAAGTACTAAACTAAGACTCTATCTATCCAGAGTGTTTGTCACAGGAACGTGCTTCAACAAACTCCCCCTTGACAACAGCTCTAGATCATCTTCGATCTTTAGTCTTCAGTCTTCGGTCTTCAGTCTTCAGTCTTCACAGCTATGCATCTTTAGCTTCCATCTTCTTCTTATAGTCAAGGCAAAACTTGATCACCTTGTCATATTTAAAAGCAAGGAATTTCGTCCATTCGTCCGTATGCATGCAATGTCTGCTAGTGCCTCCAGATCTTTCACAGAGAAGTTAATGAAGCAGACTTCATCAAATACTCTGATTAGTTCCCTCGTCACTAAGCATCCACTTTCTGACCTCACCTTTCCAATCACCACAGTCTCGTCCGTCTTTGGATCTACGTACTAGTACCACATGTCACCGAGGATATCCTGAGATAACTTGCTTAAGGGAATCTTGGTTTCACATAGCACTGGCTTGTATACCAATTTCTTTAAGAATTTCTTAGTCAAAGGATGTCTTGTTATCTTATCCTTGACTCGCACTTGAGGCTTGAACACATCAAACTTCCCAGATCTTGCTTCCTGCTGTAGAACGACCCACAAACCCATCGCCACTGCGTGATTAGAAAGACACAGCAGCTCTCGGTTTTCTAGGTTCACAAGGTTGTATTTGGGTAAGGAGTTGAACGCTTCACTGGTTGGTTTCAAGTGTTGAACCCCCCAGATCTTTTGATTGCGAACAACTGCTTATCCTCCTCGAACCTTACAGCCAAGATCATCCCTGTTGCCCCTTGTTTGTCTATGATAGACTTCTTCTGCCAAACAGGAGCTGGACCCTTAGATGAAGTAGAAGGCATATCTTTTTCTTTTGGTGCCTCCGGATCCACAGGTGTAGGGTTAACTGGGAGGCTTCAGTCGAGGCTTCAACATTACTAGCATGCTCGACTGAACCTGTGTCGAGCTGAGCTTCGAAGGATGGAACTTCAAAGATCTCTCCATCTTCTAACTCATACTCACCTTCCCCGTCGCCCTTAGGAACTTCTATCACTACATCCTCATCATCTTCATCCCAATCATCACCAGAGTCGATCTCTCCTTCTTCTAGGTTGTAGAGAGCATCGATCTGTGCTTCCTTGGAATAGTCAGGCTCTAAGTATAAGATCTCATCGTCAGATAGACCCTTAAGCACATCAGCCGCTGACTTTCCTTTGTCACCACCACCACCAGAAGTATCACCACCCTCCTGATGAGAAGACTCCCCCTGAGCCATTGGAATAGCAGAGATAGGCACAATTGCTAAAGCTTGGTGCTCACCTCCACTAGGACCGACTTCAGGATCCTTGTCTTTGTCATCATCCTTTGTCAAGTCGACAGGATGACATGGCTCATCACCAGTAGGTGTCTTTTCTTTCTCTTTCTCCTTCTCCTTATCTTTCTCCCCCTGAGCATCAAGCTTCTTGGTCAGATCATCAATTAGTTTGACCATCAGCTCATGCTCCTTCTTCTGCATATCAAACCTCAGCTCGAAAGATGACCTGTGCCCTAGAATCATATTGTTTGTCTGGAGTAGAAGCTCGTTCTGGGCCATAACATTCTTCAGTCTCTCGTCTGTCCCCGTTCTCTGGCTTCATAGAATTCTAACTTCGTCCACCAACAAATTAATCTGTGCCTGTTGAGCATCAGATTCCTCCTTTGACTTCTGAATAGTTTCCAACAAACCAGCAACTTGGGTTTCCAGAATTGCTATCCTTTCTTCATTAGGATCAGGATGTCTGGAGGTAGATGCTTCAGCATTGTGAGTTGGGGAGGAGAAGATAGTATCGAAGTCAAACCCTTGAGTAAATTCTCCGTAGTTGAAGGGTTGACTTATCGGTTCAATGGTGGTTGTTGGGATTGAGGGTGTGATGACGGTTGTAGGTGTTATGGAAGGGGTGATGGTGACTGACTCCGTGAGAATTGGAGTAATCACCGCCACCTGGACAGATGTGATAGGGAGGGTCACTATCACAGGAACCTCCTCTGTGGTTTAAGTGACTGTCACCTCAGGTCGTACCTGTGGCCTCCTCCTCTGTCTCCGGTATAATTGCTATGAAGGTGGGGTAGAGGCTGAATCAGTACTTGCAGCTTGAGTAGTAACCTCCACCTCACTAGGAATAGCAAGTTGCTACCTATCCCCTCTGTTCTTGTGAACACTTTCATGTCTTTGCCTTTGAATAGCAGCGTCAGAGTCAGAATCTGGCTCATATTCGCTGCTAGAGGACTGTCGCTTTTTCTTTGAGGACGACTCAGGAAGGGTGACCTTCGTCGTTCTCCTCGGGTGAACCTGCGATGGTGCATCATCGGAATCAGAAGAATCAGACTCTGTCTCTTCTGAGTCTGATCCCTCAGCACCATCATGACCTTCTTCTTCATCTCCACCATCAGACGATCCATCTTCACTTTCAAATTCTTCCTCTTGTTGTTGTTATTGTTCATCTGAATGTTCACTCAACTCTGGCTCCAAATCATGAGTATACCATCTCCAGTCATCCAGTGCCACATATGCTTCGTTTATTAGGTGGCCAAAGAGTCCTGTATGCTCAGGGTAGGTTCTACACTGCCTGGCTTAAGGAATTGTGCGAACACTCTCTTGTCCACCCTCTTCACTTGCAGTCTCTCCCCAATTACAGGTAGGTTTGGCAACGCATCGTTTAACAGAAGTTGCACAAACCTTGGGTATAATAAGAACCTGAACCTCTCAGCCGTGTTAATCTGATCATTGATGGCTTTGAATATGTATCGTTAGAAGTTGTAGCCCTTATTGAGAGACAAGACAACCATGGCAGCAGCAAGTTCATGACCCATTGCATCCTTTCTAGCTTTTCTTGAGGAGATGCACATAATCATGATGTGGGAAAAATATCTCCATTGATCGAGCACCCAGATTTTCTTATAAGAAGCATAGTCTCTCGCACCGACATACCCCATTCGTTGCCTCCAACAGCCATCCACAAAGTAGTCAAGATAGGCTGTCGGGTCAGTGGAAAGATCTCTGAATTGCAAGACCCGTCTAATAGTGTCTTCAGAGAAGGCGATATCATGACCAGCAACGGTAGCCCTTAAAACATTGGGGGTTACCGTGCAATCATGCTCCGCGGTCTCCCAGAATTGCTCGAGATAAGGTCTTGAAATGATAGGGTCAGCCGAAATAGCATAGCTGATTCTTGAACGGTTCAAGAAATCAACTATCTCTCGATACTGAAGTGTTGCACCCTTCCATTCCGGTTGTGTATGAGCTAGAAGATTGAACTCATTCGTAAACGCACGAGCCATAATCTGTAAAGACACACAGAAAACCTAATCAGAACAACAAGTTTCATTGGAATTGAAGAAACATGACTCAGTATAGAAGTTACTCTTTGAACTGAATTTTCAGACCTAGAAATTTTTCCTAAGTGTTGGTCCTGCGTACTTAGCAAGTACGCACGAATTTCCTCTTGCGTACTTAACAAGTATGCAAGAATTACTTCTTGCGTACTTGTAAGTGCGCAAGAAACATACTCATTCAAAATTCCAGAAGTTTTAAAAATCAACAGATGTTCAAAAATTTGAGTAGATTAGGTCACCACAAGGTCAGAATCAGTGATTAGGACCCATGGAACCAACATCAACATCAATTCACTGCTACATTGGTCCAATTTTAACCTAAACGACGACCACTCGAACCGACGGTCAAATCCAAGCCCAAGGTCAAAATCAAAGGATTAAACGGACGATTAAGAGTTGATTAATGATTCTAGGCAAGTTTTAGTTATCATGAATTAACAAAAACAACCAATAATTTGTTTAAAATCACAAATTAAACCCTAAATATTTCATTTTTTGAATCAGTCCAAAATCACGAATTTGTGGATGGATTGAGTCTAGATTTTCACCAATGGATTGTAGTACAAAGATGATACTAGTAACGGGACGAAAAATTGGTTGGAACACTCGGAATGTTTTAGGAAATGTTGCTGAGGAAAATGAACAGGCGCTAGAGTTTGAATAAAAGTCTGAAAAATTTTCTAAGTGCCATATTTATACCCAACACTGAACGGTCTTGCGTACTTGCTATGTGCGCAAGCGTTAACTCCTGTGTACTTACAAGTGCGTAAGACTTAATGTAGGATCGTAAGATTACAAGGTGATTCTGTTCTAGTTGATATTGGCGGAAACAATTGCAACCAACAAAGTAAACAAGTAAACAGCAAGAATACTGATAAATACACTGTTGTATTAGACTTCTGAGATTACAAGTTTACAAGTAAAACACTATCAAGAAGCACTTTCAAGGCACACAAGAACTAGTAACCACACTTTGTTTGAAGTGTTTACAAGATATATATAGTAACTTAGAATCAAGACAGACCCTTGATTCTAAGGATCAGATCTAACACAAACCGTTGATCTTGTTTATTAATCTAAATTACACGCAAAGGCTAATCTAGATAACTTTACTGAAACGTCTTCTTAGGCATCATTGTTTGCATGCTTGGAGACGCACGACATTGTCCTTTATTGGTTGCACCACTGAGGTTCCTTCTGCTTGGAGTGTGGCAGTTGCTTTTGCAGAAAGGTGTCAGAGGCGCTTCACATGGATAGTCAGCTGCAACGTTTGGTCTTCAGTGAATAAGGCTATCAGCAGCAGAGATGAGAATATTACTGCTGATAAGCCCATCAGCAGCACCTTGTGTTGAACGCTGCTGATAAGCCTATCAGCAACAACAAGTGTTGAATGCTGCTGATAAGCCTATCAGCAGCAACAAGTGTTGAATGCTGCCGATAAGCCTATCACAGCAACAAGTGTTGAATGCTGCTGATAAGCCTATCAGCAGCAATATGTGATGAATGCTGCTGATAAGCCTATCAGCAGCATTTGTACTTAGAATAATTTGGTAGCAATCAGTCTTTGGTTCTACAAACTCCCCCTAGACTGATGCAACCAAAATTCTTCTAATCATTTTGCTGCTGAAGCTTTTGCATGTGGCTGACTATCCTTTCAACCTCATAGCCTCTTGGATCCTTGCTGGGATTGTTCAGTGGAAGTTCAGACAGAGTCTTGATGTCTTTGTGAGGCATTTTGTAGATTGCTTTGCTTGAACATCTCATCTGCTGCTTCTTTACATCAATCAGAGTGAACTCATCCAAATCAGCATTGTAGGACCAAGATACAAATGGAGAGTGGGACTTGAGTGGTTTGATATCCATGACCACATCTTTGCTAGGGTTGAAGTAATGTCTGATTGCTAGCATAAGATGTTTCCCTCTCTCATTTGCGGGCTCATGAGCTTCAACCAGCTCCAAAATTCTTCTTAGGTCTGAATCTGGTAGTTGCAGAACTTCATCAACAGACCTGTATGTAGATCTTCTTCTTTCAGTTCTCCCCCTGAAGATCTCAAACCTTTGATCCTGTGGATTGTAGAACCATTCAACTATGTTTCTTGAGTCTTCAGGTTCAGATGAGGATTTGGATTTCTTTAGGGGAGGCTGTTGATGAGTGGGAGCTGGGTGGGATGTTTTGGACTTGTTGGGTGGAGGAGTGGAAGGTTTGGGGAGGAGAGTGGAAGGATGATGGAATGAGGAAGAGGTAGGTGAGGGAGAAGGCTTGGGTTTCTTTGTCTTTGGTTTTTCTTCTTCTTTGATAAGTATCCTTTTCTTGGAGCCCTTCTTCCCTAGTCTTTCTTCCTCATCCTTTTTAACTTTGAAGTAGAGGGCTTGCAGGTTCATGAAATTCATGGGACCTAGCCTCTTTCCACTATCTCCTCTAGCCTTAAGGAAGTCAATCATGACCTTCCTTTCTTCATGGGTTCTTTTATTCAGTGCAATGGTCTTCTTGGACTGTAGCTTGGCTTTTTCTTCTTCTTCAGCCTTTTTCTTCCTAGCCAATTGACCCTGCGGACCCATGAAGGCTCTGTAGATCTCTTTGTTTGAAAGTTTTTCAAGGTAGTCTGCATCCTCACCTTGAGAGATCAGAGCTTCAGTCCACTCCTCCCTTAATTCTTTTGCTAATTTAGAATCAGTGATTCTAAACTTAGCATCTTCCTTCCTCTTCTTTTCATTCTCTTCTTCTACTTCCTTGGCAAGCTGTTCCTGCAGCTGTCTGGCAAGTTGTTCATCTTTCTCAACTTGGTCGACTGCAGGAATCTTTCTTTTCAGTTCATCCAGCTGTCTAGCATACAGCTGGATGGTTTGTTCTCTTAGGAGAATGGCTGTTTTTCTTTCTTGAGCCTTTTTCATGTCAGCCATCTCCTCTTCTTCTCTTCTTCTTCTTTTCTCTTCTTTCTCCTTCTTTTCTTTTCGCAACCTCTCTTCATCCTCTTCTGTCATAATGCCCTTCCCTTTATTAACATTGGATGCCTCTGCTCTGGCTTCACTGATCACAGCAACAGCTGATTGTTGTGCTGTTGGGATCTCAGCCTCGGCTTCATTGGCAAGGGACGGTCACTGTCTTCATCAAGTTGATACTCAGGACCTTCTATTTCTCTCAGTTGATCCCTAATTGAAGATCTTGCACCAAAAGCTGCAGATGTGATATCAACTTGTGGAGTATCTGAGTTAGAGTCAGTATCCGAAGTTGACACAGTCTCTTTTTGAGGAATCAGTCCTTCTTTTTCAAGATGTGCTTTGATGGTGACCATCATTTCCTGGCTCTCTAATGAGTTAATGTTGCAGATGTTGGCTCTGAGCTGGAAAATCTTGAATAGGAAGTCTGAGGGCAGATGAAGGATGTTCCTGGTGTTGATGATGAGAGAGGAGCCGTTGCTGAGCAGAAGAGTGTGGTCAAGAGACTTGGTGCTCACCCAACCTAGCACGTCCAAGTCCTTGACCAGGAAGGCATACAGGAATCTTCGAAGGCCCAGAACTTCTTCTTCAGTGAGAAGACTGCTCCTCGTTATTTCAAGATTGCTAGGAGTCAGTCTCCTTTCTGCGGCCGCCGAGGATTCAGGATAAGCTACCTGATGTGCTGCTTGTAGGAATCTTTGGAACCTGGGTAGATTATCCTCCATCAGGTTATAGAACCTGCCAACGGCAAGTTCTGCTGAGAGATCTGCTAAGTTGTTGATGCAGTTTGATACGTATAGCTGTAGGACTTGGAGGGTATTGAGAGAGTTCCAGTTCAGCTCTTCTACTCCGCTGAACCCCCATCCAATCCAAAACCTCTCAGCTGATCCATCATACCCCCACGCTAGAATGGAGTCAAATTCTATCTTCTTTGATGATCTGAGTAGTTGGGGGGTAGAGGATTGACCAATGATGGCTGCTGCTTCAGGGATGATGCTGAATGGTGTATTTGGTTGTTCTGTGTCTTCAGTACCATTCAGCATTTCATCGACAGCCCTGACGACCAACTTCCAGTCTTCAGATTTCTCTTCGTCTTCGTTATCTGTGGCTGGCAAGTCATGAATTTGTACAAACGCAGGCTTGAATAGTGAGCTTTGAAGTACAACCTGCTCTTGAATCCAGTCGTCAAGACTGTCTGTATCTTTTTCCATAGAGACCATCTCCCCCTTTTTGGTTGCATCAGTAGACAGGTAAGCATCAGTTTGGGTGCCCACTGATACAAGGGAGGGAGTGGCTAAAGTTGGGCATTGATGGGCTTCATGCATAGAGACTTGGTGTCTTAGTTTGGACACTTCAGCCTCTAGCGTAGCCACCCTGGCCGTCAATTTCAAGTTATGAAGTTTCAGTCTGTCCTCATCCACAGTTGTGGAATCCTTGGACCCAGATGGGGCCGTAGGCCGAGCCTCAGCATCCCCATCACCCGTGGTTTCTTGGCGCCTGGGATTCCTCTCAGTGAGGGTAGTTTCCAAGGAAACACCCTCACCATGAGTTGCCGTGGTTGAGGTCTTAAAGATGTTTTCACTGTCCTCCTGGTCATTTGATGGACCAGCAGTAGTGACAGCCTCGTCCACATCCACTCTTTCGATACTCCTAGAGTGGACCTTCAAGGGTGAAGAACTGGGGTTGGGTGTTTCGGAAGCAAGACCAATCAGTACCTCCTTGATAGTGGTAGTTGGAGAAGGTACATCACTTTGGTCAGGTTCCTCCATACTTAATTTCAAAGAAGATAGGAATGGCTCGAAGGGCTGTTCTATGGATCCGGGAAGTGATCCTAATCCTAATAGAGAGACTTCCGAAGGAGTATCCCTAGCAATGTGGCTTTCCCTTATGATATTCTCACTAGAATGTTGTGATTCTGAGTGAGTGATGTTGGCTTGGGTTTGGGCCTTGGAGGCAAGAGAAGAAGGAGTTCTCTTGCCCCTCTTCCTTGTATACTTGGCTGCAACCGGGGCCCTGTGTTCCGGTTGAGCAATCAAACTGTGGGTGAGTAATGTATGTGCCTGTGCATCCTCAGTAGAATGCACAGGGGTTCGATCAAGGGAAACAGTAGTTTGAGTTTGTGGCAGTGAGGTGGAGGGTGTGGGATCAGTATCAGCTGGGTTTGCTGAACTGTCACCCTGGGCACTTTGCGTGTTCAACATTGTAGACAACAATGGAACATCGGCCCCTAAGAACTTTGATGAAACTGTTCTCATGCTTTAAAAAATGTTGTTCTTATGTCCCAGAATTGAGTAGATTCTTGCAGTTTTTGAAAGATCTTGGTGCTCAATGTTGAACACTTCCTGTAAGAATCTTGGGTACATGAAGAACTGAGATTTCACCCCTTCTTGAAGGTTGTATCTCAAACCTTCAAGAATGAGGTGGGAAAAATTGAAACCCTCCCCAGTTATCATACCGTGAATTGCCGATGCAAGTCCGGAGCTAAGTTGGTTCCAGCCACTCCTCTTCTGGGATATGCATTGGAGAAGAGTGTGGCAAAGATACTTCCATTTGGGACCCATGAGTGCCTTCTCTATCGTATACTCTGTTTGATTCCCAGTGTACCCTATGGATACGTCTCTGGGGTAAGAGATGGCGTCCCCTTCATCTTGAAGCTTGAGGTGTTGGCGGAGCTTTGCTTCAGTAATTATCATCTCCTTGCCGTCTACTGTGCCACTGATTTGGGGAGTGCCCTGGTCAGTAGAATACACGGCAGAGCTCCAAAAATCTTCCATGTGGGAAGTATAGATGGTTGGGTTGACTGTTAGGGCATGGTGGATTTTGGACCGACAAAGGAAGTCGATCATATCATCGAATCCTTCGGATTTCTTGCCTTTTATTAGGCATGCAGTGAGGTTGTGATATGCGGAATACTTGTCGTTTGGGTTGTTTATGTCTGCGCCTGCCATTGTTATGGATTTGGAGGGAAGAGAGAAGGATGTAGAAAAGGGTGTTTGAATGGTGGTTAATTATTTAGGGCTTTGAATGATGTGGGGACGGGAGAGAAAGTGATGGGAGATAGGTTTGAAATTGAATATGAAGAGGTTATGGGAACGTTTAAGATTGTGATATAACGGCAGACGAAGAAAAAGCAACTTTACTTGTACAGTACAACATGTTTCACTTTTCATTGTTACAGCTGTAAAGCACTCGAGCAGTCATGGTAAAGACTGACAATATTTACTTTTACAGCGGGTAAAAGTTAATTTAGACTTGTTTTACCTATCAGCAGCAAACTTGGTTGCTGCCGATGGTGAGCTATCCGCTGCAAACTTGGTTGCTGCGGATAGTGAAGTCTTTCAGCAGCAGATTTGGGTTGCTGCTGACCGCCTTAAAGCTATCCGCAGGAAACTTGTTCCTGCTGATAACTTAAAGCGATCAGTGGCAAAGGCTTTGCTGCTGAAGAGTAAATCTGTCAGCAGTGAAAAGTGCTGCTACTATAATTTTTATTTACAACAAAAGACAGACATATTTACATCAAAGGATAGATGCATTCAGCTTAACCGATGATGATGCTTGGTGGTTTCTTTAACTTCCATTGTTGAGTTGGTGGTTTTCCAGCTTTCTTTGTCTTTTCAGCAGCAGACGTTGTATCTGATGATTTGGCTTTCCATTGCATTATTGTTGTTTTTCTAGTTTTCCTCACACTACCAGCAGCAGATTTTGCTACTGATGTTTCTGGCTTGTTGACAGTAGATCCTGCTGCTGACAGCGTTGTTGAAGTGTCAGCATTCTTTGCTACTGTAGGCTTTGCCTTGGATTTTGCCTTATCAGCAGTGGGCACTCTTGCTGCTGATGTCTTTGCCTTATCAGCAGCAGATTTTGCTGCGGAGGATTTTAGCTTATCAGCAGCAGACTTGGTTGCTGCTGAAGGCTTCTGCTTTGTTTTCTAGGGCTTAGCTGGACTAACAACCGATGTATGATGATCCTTCTTTACCCTTTGTTTTTGGGGAGCTTGATAAAGGATCTGGTTGAAAGGGTTAAACTTACAGTTTGCAGCAAAGTGGTCTGATTTACCACAAATGATGCAAGATTGTAGAGGTTTTGACAACTGCTCCCTTGATGGAGAAAGAGAGTTTCTGAATTGAGTTGTCTTAGCTTCAAACCTTCTTACCTGTTTGTTCTTCTTTGTCTTCTCAAAAGCGTGTTGCTTGAGGTTTCTTTGCTGCTGTAGTAGTAGAAGCAGGTGCTGGCAGTGTCGTTATATCTGCCACACACAAAGCATGATTTTGCCAGTTTGTCTTTTGAAAGGTAGACATAGTCCTTTCTTTGGAACAGATCCTTGAAGTTCCATGGATGGGCTTTGTTATGTTCAAAGGTGGCTTCTTCTATGGTCCTTCGAACATATGGAACCTTTTCTTTAGGTTTACAACATACATTAGATACCTTTCTCTTTGTGATTGGCATGAACTGAGGCTTGGAGTTTGTGGATCCTGATGTCTGTCCCTTTTCAATGTTTAGCTTTCTTCCACCTGGAGGATAGCTGATCTTGATCTGTTTGAATGGTACAGGGGCTGGAACAGCTGGGAGAACAGCAAGAACTGCAACTCTATTCAGAACAGCTTCAGATGGGGCTGTACTGGTTTCATCATGGTCTGAGTAGGTTGACTCAGTCTCTGATGAAGTAGTGCATTCTTGCACAGGGGTTTCTTTGACAGTAGGGTCAAGATTTCGGTTGGCCATGTCAAGATTTGCTAGATTGAAGCTTGGTTCATGGATGGCAACGTAATCAGCAGGAGATGCGACGGTTTTATACTGGTCAGTATGATATCCCAACCCAGTTTTTACATTTTCATGGATTTGAACATCCAAAAGTCTTTGCAGCTTTTTGGATGCAAATTCATATTTTTCCACATGGACCTTTTGGTCTGACAATTCAGCCCTTGCAACTTTCAACTTAACCAAAATATCATCAATTTGAGTTTCAAGGTTTGTTTGTTCATGTTTTAATGATGAAATTTCTTTCTTTAAACAATCATTCTTTTCCTTGTAACTATTTTCAACCTTTTTAAATTCAGATTTCATTTGGTGAAATTCTTCATTTTGATCTATGAGCTTCTGGTTATGTTTTCTATATCCAAGGACCTTATCAATGCACTCTTGAGTACATAGATTTTTATATACCTTTGGTGGTACCTCTGATGTGTCTGAAGTTAGAGAGGATACCTCTAATGTGTCTGCCATGAGAGCTTGATTGTTGGCAGAAAGATCCTCAGGCTGGAAGCTCCAGTCAAAGTCAGTAGTTCCAACATTTGCACAGGCTGCAGTTTGTGCTAGAGGATTGACATGTTTCTGCTGTTGGTGTCTTGGCTGAGCTTGGTGTGCTTGTCTGGTAGGATAGTAGTCGCTTGAACTAGGACCTGAGTGGTCAGAGTGGAGCGCGGGAGAGGTGGTGGAAGAGGCTGATTGATGGCTTGAGCTTCTTTCTTTGGCTTGAATTATTTCTAATTCATAGGCTTTTAGCATACAAAAGAGCTCGGTCATCTGCAGAGTCTTCAGATTCTCAGTTCTTCTTATTGACACTGTGTAAAGTGTCCAGCAACTAGGAAGAGATCTGATGAACCTTTTAAGAATGTCTTCATTCTCCAGCTTCACCTTAGAGCACTGCAGCTCTCCTACCAAGTAAGTGTAGCTGTTATACACACTGGTTAGTGACTCACCTTCATTGCAGACGAAGTTTTCGTATTGCTGCTTCAGGATGTCTTCAAGCCCGTTGCTTTGTGCCATTTTTGTTTTGTGTGACTTGATCAAGAATAGAGTTTTGAATAGAATCATAAAGTGATTAAACAAGTGTTAGTTTGTTTAATCTTGAGCCAAAGCTCTGATACCACTTGTAGGATCGTAAGATTACAAGGTGATTCTGTTCTAGTTGATATTGGCGGAAACAATAGCAACCAACAAAGTAAACAAGTAAACAGCAAGAATACTGATAAATGCACTGTTGTATTAGACTTCTGAGATTACAGGTTTACAAGTGAAACACTATCAAGAAGCACTTTCAAGGCACACAAGCACTAGTAACCACACTTTGTTTGAAGTGTTTACAAGATATATATAGTAACTTAGAATCAAGACAGACCCTTGATTCTAAGGATCAGATCTAACACAAACCGTTGATCTTGTTTATTAATCTAAATTACACGCAAAGGCTAATCTAGATAACTTTACTGAAACGTCTTCTTAGGCATCATTGTTTGCATGCTTGGAGACGCGCGACATTGTCCTTTATTGGTTGCACCACTGAGGTTCCTTCTGCTTGGAGTGTGGCAGTTGCTTTTGCAGAAAGGTGTCAGAGGCGCTTCACATGGATAGTCAACTGCAACGTTTGGTCTTCAGTGAATAAGGCTATCAGCAGCAGAGATGAGAATAATACTGCTGATAAGCCCATCATCAGCACCTTGTGTTGAACGCTGCTGATAAGCCTATCAGCAGCAACAAGTGTTGAATGCTGCTGATAAGCCTATCAGCAGCAACAAGTGTTAAATGCTGCTGATAAGCCTATCAGCAGCAACAAGTGTTGAATGCTGCTGATAAGCCTATCAGCAGCAATATGTGATGAATGCTGCTGATAAGCCTATCAGCAGCATTTGTACTTAGAATAATTTGGTAGCAATCAGTCTTTGGTTCTACACTTAACTCTTGCGTACTTGTTAAGTACGCAGGGCTTACTTCATGCACACTTGACAAGTATGCAGAAACCCTTAAGTGCGCAAACTTTCAACTCAAATTATGAAGATTTCAAGTCAAATAACGAACAAGATAAAAAACATTCAATCAAGAGGATTCAAGATCAATTCAGGAAGGTTAAACACAAATATTTTTGGTTTTTCTGATTAAGATTGAACTGTTCATAAACTTAAAATCTTTTTGATCTTTTCTAGATAGAAATATACACGTATTTACACAAACTATTTTTGATCAAAGACACGAGCAGAGGATCATATCAGGCTAACTTATAGCAAAAACGATACAATATAAACATCAAAGAATATGGGATCATGTCATGTATTACTATTTATTCATACATAATAAGCACATAAATAAGTAATTTAAGTTGACAATATTATAAGATTTGAAACTATAAGCATCTTTGTATCACGTTCTTGTGTATTAAGGTATTAATTATAAGATATACAATGTGTACCCCACTGATATGCTACAAAAATGTAAATTGCACTATCTCAAGGCATCTAAGATTTTCCCAATGATTTTCTAAATTTTCAGAATGAAGCTACATCAATTAGCACAGGAAAAATTAAGCAGAATCCATAAGGATTATCAGGATTCATAAGATTCAGAATCGAGTGATTCATATGTCTTGGTTTCATTTGATTTCTTCATTGAATATCGGTATGATGATTCAGGATAATGAATATGTCGTTTGGATAAGGAAAGGGAATCCAACTTTTATCTGGATTTGATTTCAATGAATCATGAGTGATTCAAGGGTGAATACATGCTCAACGGTTGATGTAGAGAGATGTCTTGATTCAATCTCTCCTTGCATACTTGTGAGTATGGGCAGTGAGATGAACCGCAATAATTGTGCTAACAACATAACCCGAAACTGATCTCAAAATTAAATTATTGCCAAAATCTAACATCCTTTATCTGATAATGATCTTTTCTATTCTTTTACGCACACACACTAGCAAACATGGGTTCAAATCACAGTTGTTATTTTAGATTAAGTTTCCACACTACTATTGATTCAAAGACGCATACAGCTTACTGACAATTCAAATTACTTGTAAATAAGCAGATTAAAACCATAATAATTTACACTATTAAGTAAGCATGACGCAATCATTTCCCATTTGAGCAGTCTGTGACGTTTAGATCATTTCTGATGTACTATCATTTCCTCTTTTCTCAAGTTAACTTTGAAATTTTCTTCATTTTCTATTTTGTTTTTGATTTTGTAAAATGTTTTTTGAAAGTTAAAAGAACTATACAAAAAACTTAAAAGAAAATAAAATTTAACTTTCATGAATTGAATTGATTTACGAAAAACAAGTTTTCACTCAGGATTGAACATTCCTATCAAGTTGACAAGATGCTTAAAACGAGATCGATCAAAAGCCTTTGTGAAAAGGTCAGCAAGATTTTCATCCGTGTGAACTTTAACAAGTTCAATTAAATGCTTTTCAGCACAATCACGGATGAAATGATGGCGAATTTCTATATGTTTAGTTTTGGAATGTTTCACCGAGTTATTTGTGATGGACATTGTGGCATTGTTGTCAATGAATAACGGAGTTCCAGTGAAGTTTAAGCCGTAGTCTCTCAAATGCTGCTGAATCCACAATATCTGAGAACAACCGCTCGCCGCAGCAATGTATTCTACTTCACAAGTTGAGACAGAAACAGTTGACTGCTTCTTACACTGCCAGGAAACCAGTCTGTCTCCTAAGAGTTGACATCCACCAGAAGTTGACTTTCTATCAAAGTTACAACCGCCATAGTCTGAATCAGTGTAGGCTTTGAAGTCGAATGATTGCTGCTTAGAGTACCAAATACCCAATCGAGGTTTCCCTTTCAAGTATCTGAAAATTCTCTTCACGGCTATGATATGTGACTCCTTCGGTTGTGACTGAAACCTTGAGCACAAGCAAACATCAAACATTATATCGGGTCTTGAAGCTGTGAGATACATAAGTGATCCGATCATCCCACGGTACAATCTGTAATCCACATCCTTTCCATCTTTGTCAGGATGCAGACCATGATTAACTGGGATGGGTGTGCCATAAGTACTGCTATCATTCATCTTGTATTTTGACAAGATGTCTTGCACATACTTTGTTTGATGTAGATAAATCCCATCCTCTTTTTGACTGACTTACAGACCCAGGAAGAATGACAATTCACCCATGTTACTGATTTCAAACTTGGACTTCATCACCTGCTCGAATTCCCTACACATCCCTTCATTTGTAGATCCAAAAATAATGTCGTCGACATATACTTGTACAAGAAGAATGTCACCTCCTGCTTTCCTAATGAAGAGGGTTGAGTCAATCTGTCCACGGTCGAAACCATTAGACAGTAGATGCTTAGATAATGTCTCATACCATGCCCGCCGTGCTTGATCAAAACCATAAAGTGCTTTGTCGAGCTTATCCACTTTATTGATATTATGCGGATCTTCAAAGCCGGGAGGTTGAGTGACATAGACCTCTTCATGAACTTTTCCATATAGGAAAGCACTCTTCATATCAAGTTGATAGACCTTGAAGCCGACATATGTGGCATAAGCCAAGAACAGTCGAATGGCCTTAATTCTACCAACTGGGGCATATACTTCCGTGTAATCCAAGCCCTCTTGTTGATAAAAACCCTGAACAACCAATCTTGCTTTGTTCTTCACAACCACATGACGATCATCTGTCTTGCATTTGAACACCCATCTGGTTCCAATTGGCTGAAAGCCTTTTGGCAAGTCAACCAAATCCCACATGTGCAACTTTTGGAATTGAGATAGTTCATCTTGCATCGCCTCAATCCATCAGTTGTTAGTGAGAGCCTCCTTCACATTCTTCGGCTCTAACCGGGACACGAATGCAGCATGCAGACATGTTTCCATGACACCAGTGTCAAGTATCTCCGAGTAAAGACTAGTGTTCTCAATTCAGCAGTTGTTAGTGAACACCGGCATGAGGATCACCAATAATGTTGTCAATTGGATAATTCCTATGCACTCTCGCCTCTTGTACATTCAGTTCCTGAATTTCTGAATCAAGATTCGTGCTTAACTCCCCCATTTCCTGTGTTCCAGAAGAAGAGGATTCAATGTTAATTGGATCAGCTGGAGCTTCATTTCCAACATTTGTGTTAGGATTAGCTTGAGCGTCATCTCCATCAACATGAACATCTTCACTGTTATCACCATTAAGAGTTCCAGATGCAGATGCAGCATTAGAATCAGGAGTTACAATCGGTACAGTAGCACGAGTAAAGAAACTGGAGTCATCGCCGCCACCCAATAATTCATAAACATTTGCGGCGTCAACTGCAGATAGATCAGGAAGATTGAATGACTTGAATAGCGCATCATAGTCAAAACCCCAAGCTGGACCTGTTGGTTCTGGTGGAATGCTGTGTTTACTGCAATCCACTTCAAACCATTCCTCGACAGTACGAGTTCCTATATTGTACACTCTCTTGCAAGGAGAGTTGGCAACGTATCCTAAGAAGATGCCTTCCACCGCTTTTGCTTGAAACTTAGACTGGCAGTCTTTGTACTATTGCAGCAAGGAACAGGGACTACGAAAAGGAACTAGGTAATCAAGATAGAGAAGTCGATTGTTGATCAACCAGAACTCAGTTTAAGATGTGACAAGTTGTATTAACTGCTTCTGCCCAGAAAGTGACAGGAAGCTTTGCATCCGACAGCATTGTCCTTACAGTCTCAATCAATGTTCTGTTCTTCCGTTCTGCAACTCCATTCTGCTGAGGTGTATACGGGGCGCTGAATTCGTGACGGATCCCTTTCTTGAGACAGAAAAGTTCCATCAAATTATTCTTGAACTCAGTTCCGTTCTCACTCCTTATTCTTCTAACTTTCAGCTTGCAAAGAGATTCAAAGCTCAGGATCAGGTATTGAAGAATATCAGCAGTCTCGTCCTTTGTACCTAAAAAATACACCGAAGAAAAACGTGAGAAATCAACAGTTACAACCAGACAGAACGACTTACCTCCAATATTCCTAATACTTATGGGGCCAAACAGATCCATGTGTAATAGCTCCAAAGGGGTATCAATGGAGTTTTGGAGTTTTGGAGCTTTGGCATGTGAGACTTCCGCTGCTGTTTGCCTTTTTTACAAAGTATACAGTCATCTGCAACGGTAAATCTCAGCTTAGGAAACCCGGTTACCAAACCGTTTCGGACAAGATGGTTTATTTTACGATAAGAAATATGTCTAAGTTTCCTATGCCACAAGATAGAGTCAAGCTATGTCGCTTTGGTAAGCAAACAAGTTACAACAGATGAGGTGGTTGTTGCCATGCTCATATCAATCTGATTGGTGTCATTTGTCCTTGGCGCTCTCATCAGAATCCAGTCTTCAGCGACTTCAAAACCAGGCTTGAGAATCAAGCATTCATTCTTATCAAACATGACCGAGTACTCCTTGTCGCACATTTGGGAGACACTCAGATGCTTGGAGGATCCTGAAGCACATGAAGTCCTGAAAGACATATATGAAGGTGACTGTGGTAATCACGCTGGTGGCAGAGCGTTATTCTCGAAAATCCTAAGGACAGGATACTAATACCCTACCATGAGGAAAGATGCTATGACTTACTCTAAACAATGTGATGCTTGCAGTTGACATTGTCAAAACTGACACAACCATTTGATACCACGCCTTGACACGTGATACCACCGCCTTTCTCTCCAGCAAAGGCCACATAGCCGCCTCTGAATGGTTTCACGTCTTGAAGCAAGGCCATGTTTCCTTTCATGTGCCGGGAGCATCCACTATCTACATACCAACGGTTAGAGATTGTACCCTTCGGACGTCCCTTCATGAATCACAAAAAGAATTAGTTAGTTTTGGAGACCCAAGCCATAGTGGTCTTGGGTCGTCCATCCTTTTCAAAATAAACTACCTCTTTTAACTCACAGTCGTGATGACTGTTCAAAATGGATGAATCTTTAAAAGAATTAGGACTAGGAGATTGAGAATTTTTGAATTTGTTAGTCCATGACCTCTTCTGTTTCTTAACTGGAACAGTAGACTTATGTTCAACAACAGCAGGTGAACTAGTGGAAGCTTCACCTGATTGAACTCCAGTCAGCTGTTCTAGCTTTCTCAACCTCTTATTCCTTCTCCTTCTCTGTGGCCTAGAGAGTTTCACCACAGGTTTCTCACCGGTAGGTATACTACCAGAGATAGATACACAAGGTGTAGCGGGTTGCTTTCCCTTCCTTGAAACAAATGGTTTAGCCTCAGAGGTTATCTTTGGCTTTACCATCGGTTTTACTGGTGGTTTCACCAAATTTTCTTTTGGACTTTTGGGATGGTTCACTTGTGGTGACTAAGGGATGACAGCCGGTTGTGAAACAATAGGCCGTTTCCCTTGGTTCTTAGAAGGGCCGTTCACGAAAATGTGACCAACCGTACCACAGTGAAAACAAGTTCTCTTGTCTGTGTATGTTCTCCTGTAAGGCTCATTAGATCTGGCATTAGATGACTCAGCATGATGAACAGGAGGAGTTGGTTTGTAAACAGGAGTCTGACCCGATACAGATTGGTTCTTGGGAGTTTAGTATTTTTGCAAATTTTCTTTGTAAACAAGCCCATAGTGAGCTGAAAAAGCCTCTTTCTTTACTTGATTAAGATTTTTATAACCCCCATAAAGCATTACCTTTAATTTATCATTAGATTCAATGATATCGGGTTCAGTTAAAATACAGTTATCACTATTAGTGATAATGTTTTTCTTGACTTTCTGTTCAGATGACAACTCCTCAGATACTACTCCTTCTAGGCAGGTGTTAACCGACCCATCATCAGAAGCAGTAAAGAACTCCTCATCAGATGCGGAGTTGGCCTTACTTGAGTAATCATCCTTTTTAGAGGAATCATCCTTTCCTAAGGACTCATCAAGACAAGTTAGATCAATGTCTACTAAGCTGTTGACAAACTTCCCGCTAACTGGTGGAAGAATGGCATTAGTACCCAGCCCTAAGCCATTCATTTGCCTCACTACAGATTCGTAGTGTTCCACCACAAAACGAGAGTTTTTCAACTTCTCATTAGAACATTTCAACTGCAAGATTTCATTTTGCAGCTTGTTAATTTCATAGTTCCTTTTCTCCAACCCCTTATATGCAATATCCAAGTGAAGCTGTTGATCGCTCATTTTTAGTGAATAATCACGTTTTTCCTTTTTCAACGTTTCAATTGAATCTTTAAATCGTTTTTCGTTTTCTTTGTAGCTTAACGTTGCAATACGAAGGGGTTCGACCTTGTCTTGAAGTTTAGAATTTTCAATTTTTAAGCCTAGACATTTGGAACAAGAAATAACAGAAAAAGGATTAGAATCTACCTCAGTTGATGAACTTGTTGCCTCTCCAATAGCCATGAGAGCAACAGCAGCAGTAGATTCCTCTTGATCAGCTATAGAAGCTTCCTTTTCTTCAGCTTCCTTCTCCTCCGCTTCCTTTTTCTCAGCTTCCATCAACTCCATGATCTCAGCCATGAGACCAACCTGAGTTTGTGCAATGATGGCATCTTCCAGATAAACACCCCAATCAAAGATGTTGTCCTGTTGAGCTACCAGTGCATTGGACGAACCACAGTGGCTTTGATTACGGTTGTTAGTGTTGTTGTAGCCATGGCTGTTTCCTTGGCTAGGTCTGGTGAAACCCGAAGCCGGTGCTCTGTCTTTCTGACATTCACGAGCAACGTGTCCAAAGTTTGGACACTTATAGCATTTGGCCTTGGATTTTTCAAAACAAACCTTGGCATTAGAATGCCCGCCAATGAACTTTCTTCCTGATCTGTTCAGGAAATGCTTGACTCTCCTCAGTATCATGGCCATATTCCATTGAATATCCATGTCCTCCATGTCATCAGGATCCACTTGATTAAAATCTTCTTCAATTATCTCGGGATCTGTAAGCTTTCCACCTATGAAGTTCTCGTAGGCCAGCATACAAAATGAAAATAGTGCTACATGATCTTCGGCTATTTTGGCTATAGCTGATTGGTTAGCTGGAGTTGTAGCGGGAGGATTTCTTGACGTATGTTGTTGATGAGATCCAGAACCTGATCCAGATGCATAGCATGCATGACCACCACAACCATTTGAGTGGTCTTCTTCAGTAGAGTTTCCATAGAAAAGGGCAATTCTAGAGCCCGGAGATTTGGTTGTAGAAGACGTCCCATGATACATAGAAGGGTCTTGTATCTGAGGTCTTCCTGAGCTCTCCTTCTTTCTAAGGTTCATGTTATGATCTTGAACCTTTCCAATTGCCTCCTCTACTATCATTTCATAGAATTTTGGATTCTCTCTCATCAGGGTTGTGTACATTTCAAACCTGGGTGGCAAAGCATCTAGAAACTTTTCCACCAACTCTTCATCGGGATACTTGAGCTCAAAAGATTTCAATTCTGTCTGGAGATGAGGTCATCTAAAGACTCATTCTCCAGAAATCTGAAGCATTAATATTGCTTCCTGAATATATCCCGTTTACTCTTCTTGATATCACTATTCCCCTCGAATCTTTTCTGTAGTGCCTTCCAAAGATCCTTAGAGTTTTCATAACCTCTGAAGCTGTGGAATAACTCCCGAGTTAATGCCATAGTGATAGAACCAAGAGCCTTCTTCTCTCTATCATAAACTTTCCTTTCTTCTTCATCGAGTTTAGAGATAGGCTTAGGCAGTTCATCATCAAGATAAATGTGTGTGGGATGCTTATATCCTTCTAGGATTGGTATCCATAACGAAGAATCGGTGTATGAAATGTAATGCTCAAAGCGTGCCTTCCAGTTAGAATAATCATTTACATTTAGCAGCTTTGGCGGTTTCTGAGGAGTACCGATCTCATTGTCATAGTTTAAAAGGTTTCCGAGGTTCTGAAGATTCAACATGGTGAGTACTTAGTCAAATTTCAGAAAAATCAGAGACACTTGCGCACTTGATATTGGCCTTGCGCACTTAGAGAAATGGTCTTGCGTATTTAAGATTTGCTCTTGCGTACTTGATAAGTACGCATGAGTAAATGATAAGTACGCAGGATATAACTTAAGTACGCACAAGATTAGTCTTGTGTATTTAGTAAGTACGCAAGAGATTAGTCTTGCGTATTTAGTAAGTACGCAACAAGACTATACTTTTTGCCAGATATGGTAAGTACGCAGAACACCTTTTCACCAACTCTCACCAAACTATTCCGGTCACTGGAAACACACCGGAGATGGCAAAAATCGGACGGATGAACAATCAAAATGAGCCAAAGGATCAGAAACTTGTTTCTAACCAACCTTTGATGCTCAAAACACTCAAAATACACAACAAAAGTCGATTTTTGAGTGATTTTTGCTTCTAAAATAGTGCTCAAGAGCTACTCCTATTTTATCACAAAAATCAACAAAAACACCTCCTTTTGCTTGTAAAACTCTATAGAAAACTCTCCAAACTCACTCACAACACTCGAAATCAAGAGCAACGTTCTGATACCACTTGTAGATCCCTCGGGTGTGGCGGATCGTCACATGCAAGTGGGTCTACTAGTCGGACCCGGTGCGGAATACCCGTGACTAGGTGGAGAGTCTTACAACACAAAGTAAACCGACAAGAAGATCACTTTAAACTTTCATCTATTATAAACACTTGAAGGTTACAGAGAGAAATACTAAGATTACATGTTCTGCGTATTTGCTACTGTGAACGCGTCTAAGATTGCCTACTTATCTACTGTCAACCATTCCTATTTATACACGACCTGATGGCTGCGCACTTAGCAAGTGCGCAGGGCAATTTGCTCATGCGTACTTAGCAAGTACGCAAAGATATTCTTGCGTACTTGCTAAGTACGCAGGAACTATCTCCTGCGCACATACAAGTGCGCAAAACACTAAGAGAAATCTGCAACAGTCAATATGTAAAAGTAAATACAACTCGATAACTAATACATACAGACACTTACAGACAAAGAAAAATACATACATGAAAGTACTAAACTAAGAATCTATCTATCCAGAGTGTTTGTCACACGAAAGTGCTTCAACAAGTAGTTTCGATAGAGAGGAAGTTTCGATAGGAGGTTAATTCATTTGTATATGCTCAACCAAACTACTAGTTTCGATGAGCATAGTTTTGAGCCTGTCAGCTTCCTATAAATAGCCTAGTTTGAGAATGTTTAGGGTGTGTGTAGCGGTTGTAACCCTGAATTTTCTCTTTCACCGTTCTTAAACAATCAATACAATTTGTATTTGTTTAATTCTTTGTTCTTACAATTGTACATCATATTTTGTGTTGATTCATGTGTGGTTAGCTGTTATCTTCACCAATTCTGTTTCTACCCTCCTTTTCACCACCATACACACAGATTCCGCCTGTGTGTGTGTAATCGATCTGTTGAGTGATTTCTGATTGAAATCTGGACCTACAATTGGTATCAGAGCATTTCTGAGTATATTCAGGTTTTTGTAATCAACTTTATGTGTTTTTCAGTATTTTATTGATTTTTTCTGCTTCTGAGTTTTGGAAGTACTGTTTCAGCGATTTTCAGCTCTATTTGTTCGAGTTTTCCAGATTCAAGGGTATTTTTGTGATCTGGAGTATAATAGGAAGCTTTTCGTTGGATTGGATTTTTATCTCTTCGCTAATTGATTTTTGAAGTTGTTCTTCAATGGAGGTTTTCTGAAACTTGGGGAAGAAATCCTCGAAACTACTTGGAGACAATTTCTGCGTTTTGTTGGTCATCGAAACTTCTTGTCTGGAGAAGGTATCTTCGAAACTAGATATTTGTCCTGTTATATCGAAACTAACCCTTGCAGATTGATCAACCGAAACTACTATCCTATCGAAACTAGTTTTAATCGAAATTTGTAGTTTCTACTACATTTGATGGATTTTCTTCTAAGTTTTTCTTCATCGAAACTAGTGGTTTCTGGATTCTGTTTTCTCTATCGAAACTAGAAGTTTTGGGCAAGCATTGATCTATCGAAACTAGGAGTTTCGGTCAGCTTTTCTCTATCGAAACTAGTTGTTTCGATCAACCCTGTTCACCCAAAACTAGCTACTGTTTGATTTCAAATTGTATGAGTTATGGCATATTCAAGAAAAAATGAATACGCTGGAGGCAACAAACCACCTGTCTTGGTGTCCACTAGAGACTTTGATGATTGGACCAAGAAAATGAAGACTTTCTTTCAGTTCTATGACCATACTCTTCTGCAGTCAATCACCGATGGTCCACACAAGCCAGTTACTACCACTGCAGATGTTCAGCGTCCCAAGCTTGTGTCTGAATATGATGAAAAAGATATTGCCTTAATTGCCAGAGATAACAAAGCTTATGGATCTATCGCTATGGCTCTTCCTATGGACGTGTTCAACATATTTGCTGAGTATACTACTGCCAAAGATCTTTGAGTTGCTTTATGTACCAGGTATGAGGGAAGTGCTGAGGTTAGAGAAAGCAAGAGGGACTTGATCAAGAAGCATTATGAGATGTTTAGTAGTGTCCCTGGAGAACCCATGTCTGAATTGATCAACCGATTCTCAAGCATTGTCTCTAAGTTAAAGGATTTGGGAATTGAGAGTATCCCACTGTTGAGTTAAACAAGAAGCTACTTTATTCTCTGCCCGAGGAATGGAATATGTACCGAATTATGATCAAGAAAAATGTAAAGCTAAGCGACCTGTCACAGCAAGAACTCTTCAGCATTCTGGAGTCTTATGAGTTGGAGATAAAGAATGGTGCAGTCACTCCAACTAATCAGTCTGGAAACACAGCTCTTCTTGCAAGTCAAGGTTCCTCCACTTCATCCAAGAAAACTACAATGGCTTATTTTCAAACTGATGTCCCACCTTCGATTTCTGGAGTTCAGCCTACTACTTCATCCACATCTCAGAAGCCAACCACTATGATCCCCGATGAGTATCTGCCTATCATGACTGCCTTCATGTCGTGCTATGATGCACTAATTTCTGGAAACCTGACACCGGTCAGCTTTCAACCTGATGACTTGGAGCAGATCAACCCGGATGATTTGGAAAAGATGGATATTGATTGGTGTATGGCTATGCTGACTCTGAGAGCCAAAAGATTCTTCAAAAGGACTGGGATGGATAGATTCAAGAAAGGAAAGACTCTAGGGTTTGACATCAAAAAGGTGAGATGCTACAAATGTGACTAACTAGTCATTTTGCAAGGAGCAGCAAGGAACCATCATCAAAGCAGCAGCATGAGAAGAAGAATTCATCTGGAAAGCAAGATGTCATCTCTCCCAAATCCACTACAACTTCCAGCTCAACAGCTCTGGTCTGTCAAGCTGATGGACACTATCATTGGGGAGATTAAGAAGGGGAAGCAGCTGACAAGGCACTGATGGCAGACATTGAAGAGAAAGAAAAATGTGTCATTATTGAACCAGCTGAGGATCTCACCGCCGTACCAGTTGAGGTAATGTCTAGACTTTGCAATCCTAGTCTTGTTTAAATGAAATTCAAAAATATAGATTCATCAACCAGGCCTTGGTCAATGAACGGGATCACATAAAGGTGATGTATGATTCTGTGGCTAAAAGTGAGAAACTTTACTTAAAGAAAATTCATGATATTTCTAGAGAGAATCGATCGTTGATTGTACAACTTACTACTCAAAAGAATAATAATCAAATTTTAACTGAAAGACTTCAAAAGGCTGAAAAAGTAAACTTTCAAGTTGAACACATGGGTATGGATCAGAAAATTCTTTTTGGAATCATTGATAACCAAATTCATAAAAAGGTCATAGAAGGCATCGAGCAAAACTCTCACCCTCCTCCGTATTCCAAGTCTGGTAGATTTGCTGATATGCTAGTTCCTCATGTTCCCACACCCTTTGTTTGCAATTTATCTGCTGATGATTATATTCAAACTTCAGATTCTGACAGTTTTGCTTCCTATGCAGAGTCAGATTGTGTAGGTTTCGAAGATGATTGTGATGAGAGTTCTAGTAAGGGAAATGTTTTAAATGAACTTGAGTCGGATGAATGTAATAATATGTCCATGTCAAAACCAGATATTTGTGAACACATTGAAAATTTGTATTTTGGTTATGTGCCTTCTGAGCATGATAGTTTGAGAAATGCTATTTCTAAGTTTAAAATTGTTTTGCCTTTTGTTCCTAAATCTGTAAATGCTATGAGTTGTATTGCAAATTTTAAAAGTGTAGGAGTTGTTGTGACTGACATTCCACAAGAAACAGTGAGCAATCTGGAATTTTTAAGATTAAAAGACGATCAAAGTCTTCAAGAAAGAAATATTGAAGAACGAGTTGCCTCTAGTTCTAATGTCTCAACATCACAATCATCTTCATCATCTTGTGATGACAATTATCAGGCTAAGCAAACACGTGATAAAGTTTATTTTAGTTGTGGGGAATCCAATAATGTTTTTAAGACACGTAAATTATCTACATATCGTTTTGAGGAAGAAAACGTACCATTTATTACTCAAAATTCAGTTAATTGTGTTTCAAATGTTTTCTCTAAATCTCGACATAGTAGAACCTTGCGACGTAAAAGGATTAAAAATGCTAAAAATTGGTTGAAAAGGGTTTGGAAAATTAAGAATAATGATCTTTTTTAGAACACATTACAGGAGGATTCTGACTATGATTTCCGAAATGCATCTTGTAAAACTAAGAAGTTCCAAGTTAGCAATGACTTGGGTACCAATGTCTAAATGATTTATCTTGTGTAGGGACAATCAAGAAGGACTGGAGATAATATCTGGCATGTCGATAGTGGTTGCTCAAGACATATGACTGGTCATTTTTCTTTATTGTAAAATTATCATCCAATAGATGGAGATTTTGTTTCCTTTGCAGGCAATCCAAGAGGTGGAAAGAATGAAGGACAAGGAATTGTGTCCAACGGTGTAAATAGCCTAGAGAATGTCAACTTCGTCCCACAGCTAAAGTATAATCTGATGAGTGTGTCCCAGATTTGTTATAAAGACTTTTGTGCCCTTTTCAACTCAAGAGAATGTTTGATCCTAAAGCCTGGAGTGGTTATTCCCGAAGACCTAATCCTTATGCGTGCTCCTCGAAGATTCAATACATACAGTCTGGATATGAATAATCCATCAGGAATCGAATCCTGCTTTCTCTCAAAAGCTTCAGAGGATGAGTCCTTTCTTTGGCACAAGAGATTAGGCCACATGAATTTCAAGACAATGAACCGCCTTGTTCGAGGAAACCTCATCACCGACTTACCTCTAAAAGACTTCTCACTAGTGGAACATTCTCTTGTTCCAAGGGCAAGCAGCACAAGTCATCTCACAAGCCCAAAACCAACAATACCATTGACACCCCTCTACAATTTCTTCACATGGATCTCTTTATTCCTATTAGTGTCATGAGTCATGGAAGGAAATCCTACTGCCTGGTGGTAACCGATGACTTCTCTCGGTTTACTTGGGTATTCTTCCTGGCAAAGAAAGATGAGACACCAGAGACTTTGAAGATTCATCTGCTACAAATCAAGAATATGTTCAATCTATGTGTGAAGACTATTCACCGTGATCATGGTACAGAGTTCAAGAATGTTATTCTAGATTCTTTCTGTGAAAGTAAGGGTATCTCTCGGCAATTCAGTGCACCTCGTACTCCTCAACAAAATGGTGTAGCTGAACGAAGAAATTGCACGTTGATAGAAGTAGCAAGAACTATGACTGTTTATTCTAAGCTTCCTGTCACATTCTGGGCCGAGGCAGTCAATACCGCATGTTTTGTGCAAAATCGAGTTCCCATCACCAAAAGCTGCAACAAGACTCCTTATGAAATTATGTACAAGTGCAAGCCTGTTATTGATTTCTTCAGGAAATTTGGGTGTGTTTGCACATTGCTGAATACTTCTGATCAGCTGAACAAGTTAGAAGCCAAAGTGGATGAGTGCTATTTCGTGGGCTATTCCTCTAAACAAAGAGCTTTTCGTGTTTACACCAAGATATGAAGGATTGTGATGGACTCCATTGATATCAACTGGCATGAAAGCAATCATACGAATGCTGGGGACGGTCCTGATTGGCTTTTTGATGTCGATTCTTTGTTTAAATCATTTAATCTTCCTGATTTCACTAACATATCCGTCTCAGCTAATCCTCTTATGTCTGTGAATATCCTAGGTACTTCTACTGCTTCATGTTCCTCTTCATCATCCACTCAGGATTCTTCGAACTCTGTGGCAACATGTGAAACTGTTGAGGAAGAAACTCTTCCAATAGTGGATGTTGCTCCACAGTCATCTGTTTTAAGGTCCTATTATTGAGGAAGCGATTCTTCCTGACAACAACATTACCAATCTGGATGACCACTTGGAAGAGGATGAGATTCCATAGTTGAGAATTCACAAGGATCATCCTACAGACAACATCATTGGTCCACTCAGTGTGGGAGTCCAAACTCGTAGTGCCACCGAAGCAATGAATGACGGTCTCTTCACTTGCTTCATATCTCAAGTTGAACCTAAGAATATCAAAGCTGCTTTGCTTGAGAACAGTTGGGTAGAGGGCATGCAGGAAGAATTACAGTAGTTCAACAAGTTACATGTATGGAATCTGGTGGATCTTCCAAAGAACAAAGTCCCAATCAGCACTCGTTGGGTATTTCGTAACAAGAAGGACGAAGGGGGAATCGTGATTCGAAATAAAGGATTACCTTTGAGGATGTTTTTGCACCAGTGGCTCTCTTGGAAGCCCTCAGACTGTTTCTCGCCTACGCAGCCTACATGGATTTCACAGTTCATCAAATGGATGTCAAAAGCGCATTTCTGCATTGAAAGGTTCAAGAGGAAGTTTATGTCAAGCAGCCACTAGGTTTCTTTGATCCAAGTTATCCGGACGGAGTTTACAAACTTGACAAGGCATTGTACGGTCTCCGTCAAGCACCTCGTGCATGGTATGAGACGTTATCTAAGCATCTGCTTGATAATGGTTTCACACGAGGGGTAATTGACCAAAATTTTTTCAAACGAAAGGATGGTGCGGATACCATTTTGGTGCAAATCTATGTTGATGTTATCATTTTTGGATCCAAAAATCCTCGGTTGTGTAAAGAGTTCGAGGAACTGATGCGTTCTAAGTTTGAAATGAGTTCTATGGGAGAAATGAAGTTCTTTCTTGGTTTGCAAGTAGTCTGAGTCGGGAATTCTTATTCATCAAGAGAAGTATGTCAAAGAAATCCTAACCAAGTTCAAAATGACTTAGTCTCATCCTTGCAAGACTCCTGTGGAAGTTCGACACTGTCTGTCTCCTGATTTTGATGGTGAAAGCATTGATCAGCACCTCTATCGCTCGATGATAGGATCTCTCATGTATCTTACTGCTAGCAGACCAGACATCATGTTCGCAGTGTGCTTGTGTGCACGCTTTCAGGCCAATCCTAAACTCTCATTTAATTGCTGTCAAACGTATTTTAAGATATTTGAAGTACAAGCCAAAACTTAGGCTTTGGTATCCCAAAAATAACTTGTTTGATCTTTTGGCTTATTCAGATTAAGATTACGGGGGATGCAACTTATACCGAAAATCCACTTCTGGGGGTTGTCAGTTCCTTGGCAACCGCCTCGTCTCCTGGCAATCCATAGCCGAAGCCGAATAGATTGTTTACATTTTAAGCTAAGAAAATCGATTCAATCAGATATAGGATTACGTGTTGGATTCTGATTTATGCGCCAGGTGACCGTCAAAGTAACGAAAGTTACCGCCGATGACCCCGTCTGTTTTGCTTACGCAAATATCTCGGGAGTTCATCTTTTTCCCATCCACTTGGATGATTTGACCTCGTCTGTTTTGATTACGTAAAGATCTCGGGTTGTTTAACCATTTCCTATCCGCTTGGATAATTTTACGGCTTCTTCTGTTTTGCTTACGCAAAGACTTAGAATGTTCGTACCTTTTTAATATCCACTTGGATATTTTTCTTTTTACAACTTCTGATATCCAGTTAGATCTTATTTTACTTTTGGCAGTGACTTTGACTTACCAAGATGGTACCCTGGTTAACCTGTAAGAAATTATAAGATGAATACGGGTATTTCTTAAGGATTGAAAGGTTTTCAAAACCATTTTATTTCAAAATGTGGGGTACGCTATGTTTCGTGCTCAAATGGTACCGCTTAATCAAATGAAATCATTGTACAAGCAAATGTTCGAGTTTATCTTGCACAAATATCGGCTATCTTCAGGGATTCACAGTAGTTGAGTGCAAAATGAAGTGTTTAAAGGGTTTTGATCAGACATGATCTCACGTTGGATCTTTTCTAGGCTAAGTGTTTATATTTCTTTTACTTTTTTTTATATAAAATCTTCCTTATTAGCTTGTTTAACTAAGTGTACATATTGATTATCTTCTCTTTTGTCAACCGAAACAACATCCTCCCACCCTAAACTACTCAAACCGCCTGAAACTACCTCCCACCCGAAACTAATTTGCCCTATCGAAACTAGTAGTTTTGACAGGGGCATTTTGGTCTTTTGACAAGCACAAATTAAATGTCTTTATAATCAAGTTTCTTCCATGCCAAGCTCACTCTCACTCTCACTCTCACTCTCCGAAACCATTCTCACCTTTAACTTCACACACAAAATCTCTCAATACGGTCTAAGTTTGCAAAATCAGGTTTCTCATCTGATTCCCCTGTCGTCGTCTTCATCTTCAGGTAACAAATTTCTATGGCCCCTATCGCGTTTTTCGGATGAACAAACCTAGGGTTTGATTCCGAAAAGCTTTACGTCTATTACTTCTTTTTAAGGGTCGATTAGGGCTTTAGTCTTGTCTTTAACATCATCATTGTTAATATCTCACCTCTTTTGTATATATTTGCATATTACAATCATATTCCTAGGTAAGAAGGAGTTTCGATCCTCACAGGCTCTTTGTCTTTGCCCCTTTACTTAGTTTTATACATATTCTATGTTTATCTGAGTTCTTTGAATTTGTATATATGTTTTGATACTTTCTTCCTGATCCTTTTTAAGTCTGTTTATACGTTCAGGGTTTAGACATCGAAACTAGTTGTTTCGATTAAAGGGTGTTTTGATCTAAAATGAGTCTTTCAAAATTTGAACCGGTTTCCATCGAAACTAGTTTTTTCGATACACTTTGCTACCCGAAACTTTGTAATTTCGACCAGGTCTTTCTGCCCAAAACTATATAGTTTCGATATGCTTTCTTCACCCGAAACTAGTAGTTTCCGTCAAGCCTTTCTGAAAAATTTTATAAGTATTGGACTGATGTTTGAAATTTTTCTTGTGTTGTTTCTATACAGAAATGGATCTCTTATTTGTCAAAAGGCACAATACTTCATTTAAGTCCTGAATTTCCTGGCAAATTCCAACACCAGCTTTGCCATAAGTCACAACCTACCCGTTTTTGAAACCACCATAAGAAAATTTTGGGTGCAGAAATTGTGTCTATTAATAATGTGGAGTTCATCAGAGCTACTGTTCACAATCAAGAGGTGTTAATATCTGAAGCTACTATCAAAGAGGTTTTATTATTTGCTGACAATCGTAATGCACTGGTGGAATTTCCAAGTTTCTATGTCAAAGAATGCTTTAGAAGAATGGGTCACCACGATGAATTTAAAGGTGGGCAAATCCTCAAAAACTCCCTTCCACCACACTGTAGATATATCGTGCATTTCTTCATTCATTGCTTATCTATTCGAAAGGGTGGTTTTGACTCAGCCAATGCTATGGTAGCATCTGCAGTTTTAGGGCTGATAAAGGGAAGGGGTTACAACTTTTTAAGGCTGGTTTTTAGACAGCTAAAAGAAAATCTGACAGGAGAAGTTAAAGAGAAATTTCTAGTCTACCCAAGGTTTCTTCAGATCATCATAATTCACCTTCACCCTAACCTGTAACAGGATGGAAATGTGTTTGTGTTTGACCATATGATTGCTAAAACTCTAAGTTACATGGAAATTAAGAGCTCAAGAAAAAATATAGTGATTGCTGATATTCCTCAATTTGGTCATATCATTGGATAAATTGAAGAAGAAGTTCTTGACGTGGATCCTCAATTACTAGTTGAATCTGATGAAGAAGAGGAAGTAGAACATGGAAAATGGAACTAGAGCCAAATGTTGAAGCTGAACAACACATAGAACAAGAAATTGAGCAGCCTATCTTGGAAGCTCCTTTAGTTGATCAAATCATAGAGAATCCTGAGCCTATGATTGAAGAGCAACCAGTTGAAAATATAGAGGCTAGAGGAAATGTTGAAATTGAAGCTGAATCTAGTGAAACGTTGGACGAAGATATCTACGGTACTAAATATGATCAGTCAGACTATGAGTCAAAGGATGAGGAGCAGACTGAACCTCCTGCATCCTCCTCCAAGAGACAAGCTGAATCAAGTTCTGATTATGAAAAGGAAGAACCCCTGGCTAAGAAAATTAAAACATGACTGGAGATCTTAACCTCTTCTTCAGAATCATTGTTTGACATTCCTGAACACTTAACCCCCACTCACTCACCTACTCATATTCCACCACCTTCACCACAACTATCTCCACTACATACACATGTTCCTACACCACATGCATCCCCTGTCCCTGATCCATCACCATCTGTCCCACAGGTCAAAACCCTAAGCTTGGAGGTGAAAAGGCTACATGACAAGGTGACAGAACAAAATGGAGTCATAGAAGGATTAAAATCTCAACTGAATGAGTGTAAAGAAGAAGTTAAGGATCTTAAGCTTGAAGTTGGACGCTTACATTACCAACTTGATGTTCAGCAAACCCAACTGGAAACCCAACAGAATATGATCTCTCAACAACAACTTGATTTCAAAGTTTATCAGACATTGTTGAACAACTCAAAGCCTCCTTGATTAAGTCTTCGCAGCAAGGAACCCCTTCCACAGCTCAGGGGGAGACTACTTCTGTTGGTGGACCTTCTTCCCCTACCTTTGTTACTAATCCTGAGTCTGCAATGACTATCTTTACTGGCCCCACTGCCAAATCAAAGGAAGCTGTGGAAGTAAAGGTTGAGGAACCAGAGTTAGACCTTCCTTTTGCTAGTGAGAGAAGAGCATTGAGACGAAAATGAAAGGGAAAAGAAGCTGATATTGAACTTATGGTATTAGATGAAGAAGAAATTGGATCAGATCATGAGCTGGATGAACTACTAAAGCAGGTTGACGACTTTTGAACAATTGAAGATTACCCTGAAATTGTTACCTTAGAAGAAGAACAGGAAGATAAGATCAGGTATTTTACTAAAGATGGAGATGAATTACAAGCATTTTTGATACAGAAGCTGAAGATTCAGATGTTATAGTGACTTTTGTTGAGCAAGAAATCAGTGTTGGGCAATCTGGCACTACAAAAGCAGCAACTCAAACTTCACCAACTGCAACAACAACTCCACCTATAACTACAGTTGAAACTCAATCCCAACAGGCCTTAGAGGCAAGGAGGTCTTGGTTCAAGAAACTGCCTGCTGAGGAGCTTCCCAAACAGTATGAATGGTTTGCAGAATATCAAGAATTGAAGAGGCTTCCAATAGGATGGAAATATGACAAGGAAAGATCTCGGTTTATCGTTCGAAGATACAAAGGTGGAGTGGAGCACTTCAAGTCTCCTCATGAATTCAGCTCCCTCCCTAAATATGATTTAAAAGCTCTTGCCAAGCTACCTCTTCAAAATCCTGGAAATGTGGGCGTTGCAAAACACTTTGAGACCTTCTTGAGAAATCAAACCTTCAATGATTTCAGATCCATGACCACTGCTAAGCCAAGAAGAGTTCTCTCAAAGATAAGAATTCATCCCAGAAATCAAAGGCCTTGGGTAAGCCTTTGGCACAAGCCGACAGAGACTGTCAAATCTATTATACTGCCACGGTCAGTACCTGTCCAGCTTCAAAATTTCACAAAATGGTTCTACACCTACACCATCTGCAACAGCAACAGAAACTCCATCTGTCCAGGCCTCAAATCCAAGGAGGTCTTAGTTCAACAAGCTGCCAACTCAGGAACCACCAAAGCACTATGAGTGGTTTGCCGAATATCAAGAGTTGAAGAGACCACCTGTTGGGTGGAAATACGATAAGGAAAGGTCACCTTTCATTGTCTAGAGTTACAAGGGAGGAGTGGAGCACTTCAAGTCTCTACATGACTTTAGCTCCCTCCCAAGATATGATCTAAGAGCTCTTGCCAAGTTGCCACTACAAAACCCTGGAAATGAAAGAATTGCCAAATATTTTGAGACCTTTCTAAGGAATCAAACCTTTAATGACTTCAGGTCTATGACCACTGCAAAGCCTAGAAGAGTTCTCTCAAAGACCTGGATCCACCGTAGAACTCAAAGACCTTAGGTAAGCCTTCGGTACAAGCCGACAGAAACTGTCAAATCCATTCAACTGCCATAGTCAGTACTAGTCCAGCTTCAGAATTTCAGAAAATGGTTTTACAACTCAACCATTGGAAGTGCTGTGATTGAGTGTGAAGGAAAGGAAGATATTCAGATTTTTGAGCCCATTGAGCTATTGAAATTTCAACCTGAAGACCTTGAAGTATTATTCAATAACCCTATCAAGATCTTTCATGAAGATGATGAGGCAGATGCTAAAGCTTATCAAAGGGTGGTGACTATAAATGCATAACCCCACTTTTAGAAACCAAGTCAAGAACCAACTGCTTAGTGAGAGTTGAAGACATTGATGCACCAGCTTAGGGGGAGATTTTAGGGTTTAGTGTTTTGTAAGTTGATGTCATCAATGTATGCTTTGAATAAATGTACTTTGCATTATTTCCATGTATTTCTGTTAATTTCATTTCATGTAATTTACTGCTTTATTAGACTAAGTCTGGGCCATCGAAACTACCTAGTTTCGCTTGAGGTTGTTCAACTGAAACTAGTAGTTTCGATAGATAGGAAGTTTTGATAGGCTACAAAGTTTTGTAATTGCTCACCCGAAACTAGTAGTTTCGGTGAGCATAGTTTCTGTACCTATCAGCTTCCTATAAATAGCCTAGTTACAGAATATTTAGGGTATGGATAGCGGCTGTAACCCTGAAATTCTCTTTTTCATAGTTGTTCTTGAATCAATACAGATTTGGAGTTTTTCATCTCTTGTTCTTGCATTTTCATATCATTTTGTGTTGATTCTAGTGTGGTTAACCGGCTTATCTTCACCTTTTCTGTTTCGTACCTCTGTTTCACCACCATACACATAGATTCCGCCTGTGTGTGTGTAATTGATCATCTGTGTGATTCTACCTTCGAACCAGGACCTACAAAATAGGAATTCATTAAGAAGTTCTACAATGGATCAGCAATTTTAGAAAATCTTAGCACAACATCTATGCGCAAAGCGCATGATAGCAGAAGAGCAAAATCAGGATCTGCATCGGTGAAGTCTACGGATTATGAGACCAAGAAGAGGTTGGATGCTATTGAGATCCAAATGGTAAGACTTGCTAGGCCAGGATAAAAAAAGGTGTCTAGTGTGTCACAGTCATTTCCGGTGTGTGAGGGATGCAATGAGGTTGGACACATATTGGCTGATTGTCCACAAGAACTGGGAAAAGCTGAAGAACTAAATCATGTTGGCGGCGAAAGGAAGCAGTATGACATGAAATCTAATCACTACCATCCCGGACTTCGTAATCATCCGTATCTCAGGTATGGTAATGCTTATAATCAATTGAACCCTAACTTCCAAGGTTCTAATGTGCAGGGTGGAGGACAGCAGCAACAATACCAAAATCGTCAACAAGGATAGAATCAAGGTGGTTATTAGAGAGGTCAGAACAATCAAGGTGGTCAACAACAATATCAGCAAAGAGGCTATCAACAAAATCTGAGTCAAGAAGCAACACAAGAAAATAACTAGAATGTTTCGTTGAATGATGTGTTGGCAGCAGTGAACAACTTAGCAAAAGTTGTGGCTCAAAATATAGAGCTCCAAGACAAGACAAATGAATCGGTTGCAAGGTAATTGGGGCAGATGGTGGAACGGTTGGTAGGAAGAGATCTAGGAAAGTTCCCAAGTGACACTCAACTGAACCCTCAACATCAAGGGTCCAATTCAATGCAAGCTCATGTTAGTGCAGTAAGTATTCTTCATGAAGAGGAAGGAAATGATTCAGAAGATGAAAGTGAGCAAGGAGGACCCCTTATCCGGATTGAAGTTGGGGGAGTAAAGGTTATCGAGAACTGCTGGATTATGGAGCAAGTATCAGTATCCTCTCGAGAAGTCTGTATAATCAGTCAGACTTGGGTCCTCTCTAGCAAGTTGACACCACCGTGGTGATAGCTGATTTGACACAGAAACAACCTCGGGAGATGATTAGAGGGGTAGATGTGAAGGTTGGGGAATTCTATTACCCCAAGGATTTCTTGGTGCTTGATTATGCACCTAGTAAGAAGAAAGAACAATTGAGGGTCTTACTTGGAAGACCATTCTTGGCAACTGCCAATGCTCAGATCAGTTGTAGAGACAACACAGTGAGCATGACATTTGGAAACCGTAGTTTAACTTAGAAATTCTTACAAATTCTTTTACTTATTTTTGTAAAGTTAAATGTTCCAAAGAAGGTACTATTAATAAGTGTCCTCCTCATTCCAAAGTGGATGAGGGTGGCACAACAGACAAAGGTTTTGTTGTTAACAGGTTTAAGCTGAAGGAGGTGAGTGAGGTGGTAGATGCAACAATCCCTAAGTGTGGGGAATCATGAGTGTAAGTATAAAACCCACCATGGAAACATCAGTTGGAAAGTTCAAGTAGCTATACCAAGCCGGACATGAAGTCATCGGAATTACCGGTTGGGTCAAAGAAGCCTCCCAGGAATGTCAAGCACTCGTATGAGACTGGAGAGTTTGGGAAAAAGAGAGAGGAATATGAGTTCTTTACTATGGAACACATGAGAAAGTTGAGTTTGAATGGAATGGACAACCGTGTAGAGGAGGTAGCATTTGGAAAGAAATTTGTGTTCCAACCACCATAAGACCTAAATCAGGTATGGTCTGGCTAAAGACCTGAAAAACTTAGCGCTAATCGGGAGGCAACCCGGTTGTTTGCATTTTTTTGTTTTTTTTTAGGTTGTTTGTTTTTGTTTTTGCTTCAGTTCTTTGTCAACATAGCAAGACCCAAGTGTGGGGATGGCTTATGGAGGCAAATAGAGAACTTTGTGGGTGTGTTCAATAGAAACCCTCCCAAGACTTCACTTGTCCATTCGGGCTACCAAGGGATTTAAAAGGCTTGTTGCATATGCTAAGTGCAATCATGATTCCTATGAAAGTGAGTTTAGGAGTTTGCTACACGCACACGAGGACTCGAGTAAATTCAGTTGTGCTTGAAAACAAGATTTTTCAATGTAAATCACCAACTTTTTACCTGCCGAAACATAAGTCTTGGTCCATAATAGTGGTCAAACTCTTTAAGTTACACGATAAAGTAGCCTAGCAATTGTTTTTCAGAAAATTATTAGTTGAAATGCCTAACCGGGGGTAATGTAGGTCCCTCGGGTGTGGCGGATCGTCACATGCAAGTGCGTTCCTGAGTCGGACCAGGTGCGGAATACCCGTGACTTGGTGGAGAGTCTTACAACCCAAAGTAAACCGATAAGAAAATCACTTTAAACTTTCGTCTATTATAAACACTTGAAGGTTACAGAGAGAAATACTGAGTATACAATGTCTGCGTATATGCCTGCGTACTTGTCTACTGTCAACCTATCCTATTTATACACGACCTGATCTCTGCGCACTAGTGCGCAGGGCAAATTGCTCATGCGTACTTAGCAAGTACGCAAGGTATTCTTGCGTACTTGCTAAGTACGCAGGAACTAGTTCCTGCGCACATACAAGTGCGCAAAACACTTAGAGATTTCAGCAACTATCAACATGCATTAGTAAATACAACTCGATAACTAATACATATAGACACTTACAAACAAAGAAAAATAAATACAATGAAAGTACAAAACTAAGACTCTATCCAGAGTGTTTGTCACACGAAAGTGCTTCAACAAACTCCCCCTTGACAATAGCTCTGGATCGTCTTCGGTCTTCAATCTTCAGTCTTCACAGCTCTGCATCTTTAGCTTCTATCTTCTTCTGGTAGTCAAGGCAACACTTGATCACCTTGTCATATTTAGAAGCAAGGAACTTCGTCCATTCGTCCGTATGCATGCAATACCTGTCCGCTAGTGCCTCCAGATCTTTAAAAGAGAAGTTAATGAAGCAGACTCCATCAAATACTCTGATTAGTTCCCTCGGCACTAAGCATCCACTTTCTAACCGTACCTTTCCAATCACCATAGCCTCGCCCATTTTAGGATCTAGGTACCAGTACCACTTGTCACCGAGAATATCCTGAGATAACTTGCTCAGGGCAATCTTGGTTTCACATAGCACTGGCTTGTATACCAGTTTCTTTAAGCGTTTCTTAGTCACAGGATGTCTAGAATTCTTTTCCTTGACTCGCTTGGGCACTTGAGGCTTGAACACTTCAAACTTCCCAGATCTTGCTTCCCACTGTAGAACCTGCCACAAACCCATCGCCACTGCGTGATTTGAGTGACCCAGCAACTCTCGGTTTGCTAGGTTCACGAGGTCGTATCTAGGTAAGGAGTTGAATGCTTCACTGGTTGGTTTCAAGTATTGAACCCCCCTCAGATCGTTTGATTGCGAACAACTGCTTATCTTCCTTGAACCTTACAGCTAAGATCATCCCTGTTGCTCCTTGTTTGTCTATGATAGACGTCTTTTGCCAAATAGGAGCCGGATCCTTTGATGAACTAGCAGGCATATCTTTATCTTTCTGTGCCTCTAGATCCACAGGTGTAGGGTTGGCCGGGGAGGCTTCAGTCGATGCTTCAACATTACTAGCAGACTCGACTGAACCTGTGTCGAGCTGAAATTCAAAGGATGGAACTTCGAAGATCTCTCCATCTTCGAACTCATACTCTCCTTCCCCGTCACCCTTGGGAACTTCAATAACTACATCTTCATCCCAATCATCACCAGAGTCGATCTCTCCTTCTTCATGATTGTAGAGAGCATCGATCTGTGCTTCCTTGGAATAGTCAGGCTCTAAGTATAAGATCTCATCGTCAGATAGATCCTTTAGAACATCAGCCGCTGACTTTCCTTTGTCACCACCAGAAGTATCACCACCTTCCTGATGAGTAGACTCCCCCTCAGCCATTGGAATAGCATAAATGGGCACGATTGCCAAAGCTTGATGCTCACTTCCACTAGGACCGACTTCGGGATCCTTGTCTTTGTCATCATCCTTCATCAAATCAACAGGATGACAAGGCTCATCACCAGTAGGTTTGGATGTCTTCTCCTTCTCTTTCTCTTTCTCTTTCTCTTTATCTTTCTCCCCCTGAGCATCTAGCTTCTTGGTCAGATCAGAAATTAATTTGACCATCATGTCATGCTCTTTTCGCTGCAGATCAAACCGAAGCTCAAGAGATGACATGTGTCCCAGAATCATGTTGTTTGTCTCGATTAGTAGCTCGTTCTGGGCCATTACATTTTTTAGTCTCTCTTCAGTCCCCGTCCTTTGGCTTTTAAGAATTGTAACTTCGTCCACCAACGAATTTATCTGAGCCTGTTGGGCATCAGATTCCTCCTTTTATTTCCGAACAGTTTCCAGTAGAGTAGCCACTTAGGTTTCCAGAGTTTCTATCCTTGCATCATTAGGATCAGGATTCCTGGATGAAGACGCTTCAACATTATGAAGTGGGGATGAGAAGATAGTATCGAAGTCAAAACCCATAGTAAAATCTCCATAGTTGTCGGGTTGACTGATAGGTTCAGTGGTGGCAGTTGGGATTGTGGATGTGATGATGGTTGTAGGAGTGATTAAAGGTGTGATGGTGACTGACTCTGTAAGAATTGGAGTAGTCACCGCCACAAGGACAGATGATACAGGGAGGGTCACTATCGCAGGAACCTCCTATGTGATAGAAGTGACCGCCATATCAGGTTGTACCTGTGGCCTTCTCCGCTGTCGCCGGTATAGTTGCTGTGAAGGTGGGGTAGAAGCTGAATCAGTACTCGCTGCTGAAACTTGTACTTGTGCTAAGCACTAACCACTACCTCACTAGGGATAACTTGTTGCTGCCTATCCCCCCTTTGTTTGTTAGTACTTTCTCTTCTTTGTCTTTGAATAGTAGCGCCCGAGTCAGAATCTGGCTCGTACTCACTGCTTGTTGATTGTCGCTTTCTCTTTGAAGACGACTCAGGAAGGGTCACCTTCGTCGTTCTTCTCGTGTGTGCCTGTGATGGTGCATCATCAGAATCAGAGGAATTAGACTCTGTAGCTTCGGAGTAGGATCCTTCTGCACCATCATGACCTGCTTCTTCGTCTCCATTTTCCGACGATTCATTCACACTTTCAACTTTCTCTTCTTGGTGTTGTTGTTCATCCGAATGTTCACTTAGCTCTAGCTCTGAGTCTTGCCTAAACCATCTCTAGTCAGCTGGTGCCACATACGCTTCGTTTATCAGGTGGCCAAAGAGTGCGGTGTGCTCATGGGTAGGTTCTACACTGCCTGGCTTTAAGAATTATGCAAACACCCTCTTGTCCACCCTCTTGACTTGCAATCTCTCCCCAGTAGCAGGTAGGTTTGGCAACGCATCATTTATCAGAAGTTGCACAAACCTTGGGTATAACAAGAACCTGAACCTCTCAGCCATGTTTATCTGATCATTTATGGCTTTGAATATATATCTTGAGAAGTTGTAGCCCTTGTTGAGAGATAGGCCAACCATGGCTGCTGCAAGATCATGACCCATTGCATCCTTTCCCGCCTTTCTTGACGAGATGCACATGATCATGACGTGGGCAAAATATCTCCATTGATCGAGCACCCACATTTTCTTGTATGAAGCATAATCTCTTGCCCCGACATACCCCATACGCTGCCTCCAACAACCATCCACAAAGTAGTCAGGATAGGCTGTTGGGTCGGTGGAGAGATCTCGGAATTGCAAGACCCGTCTAATTGTGTCTTCAAAAGGGCGATGTCATGACCCGCCACGGTAGCCCGTATAACATTAGGGGTTACCGTGCAGTCATGCTCTGCGGTCTCCCAGAACTGCTCGAGATACGGTCTTGAAACAATCGGTTCTGCTGAAATAGCATAGCTGATTCTTGAACGGTTCAAGAATTCAACTATCTCTCGGTACCGTAGTGCAGCACCCTTCCATTCCGGTTCAGTATGTGCTAGAAGATTGAACTCATTTGTAAACGCACGAGCCATAACTGCAAAAACACACAAAAAACATAATAAGAACAACAAGTTTCATTGGAATTGAATACACATGACTAAGTATAGCAGTAACTCATTGAACTGAATTTCTAGACGAAGAAAATTTCACAAGTGTTGCTCCTGCGTACTTAGCAAGTACGCAGGAATTTGTTCTTGCGTACTTAACAAGTACGCAAGAATTACTTCTTACGTACTTGTTAAGTGCGCAAGAAACGCACTTGTTTAATTTTTCAGAAATCCAACTTTTTCAACAGATGCTCAAAATTGATGTAGATTAAGTCACCACAAGGTCGAAATACATGATTCTAGCCTATGGGACCAATATCAACACCAATCAACTGCTACATTTGTCACAATTTTGATCGAATTGACGACCCAGAGGAACCGTCGGTCAATCGAGGGTCAAAGGTCAAAATCAACGGCGATTAAGGACTGATTAAGGGTCGATTACGGATTCTAAACAAGTTTTATTTATCATGTTTTACCAAAACAACCAAACATTTGAATAAAATCATGAATTAAACGCTAAAATTTTTAAAGTCTAAATCGGTCCATAATTTGTGATTTTGTGGATGGAATGTCCTTAGATTCTCACCAAGAGATTGTAATACGATGATGGAACTAGACACGGGATGAAAAATGGGTTAGGACACTCGAATTTTTGAGTAAAAATGGCGGAAGGAAATTCAACAGTTGAGAGAAATTTGAATGAGATAAAAATTCTGAAAATTTTCTAAGTACTGTTTTTATACCCAACACAAAAAGGTCTTACGTACTTCCTAAGTGCGCAAGACTTAACTCCTGAGTACTTGATAAGTGCGCAAGACTTAACTCTTGCGTACTTGTTAAGTACGTAGGGTTTACCTCATGCGCACTTGTCAAGTACGCAGGGTTTACCTCATGCGCACTTGTCAAGTACGCAGAGACCCTTATGTGCGCAAACTTTCAACTCAAATTATGAAGATTTCAAGTCAAATAATGAACAAGATAAAAAACATTCAATCAAGAGGATTCAAGATCAATTCAAGAAGGTTAAACACAAATATTTTTGGCTTTTCTGAATAAAATTGAACTATACACAAACTTAAAATCTTTTTGATCTTTTCTATATAGAAATATACACGAATATACACACACTATTTTTGCTTCAAAGACACGAGCAGAGGATCATATCAGGCTAACTTATAGCAAAAACGATACAATATAAACATCAAAGAATATGGGATCATGTCATGGATTACTATTTATTCATACGTAATAAGCACATAAACAAGTAATTCAAGTTGACAATATTATAAGATTTGAAACTATAAGCATCTTTGTATCACCTTCTTGTGTGTTAAGGTATTAATTATAAGATAAACAACGTGTACCCCACTGATATGCTACATTAATGTAAATTGCACTATCTCAAGACATCTAAGATTTTCCCAATTATTTTCTAAATTTCTAGAATGAGGCTACATCTATTAGCACGGGAAAAATTAAGCAGAATCCATAAGGATTATATAGAATCATAAGATTCAGAATCGAGTGATTCATTTGTCTTGGTTTCATTTGATTTCTTCATTGAATATCGGTATGATGATTCAGGATAATGAATATGGTGTTTGAGTTTTAAGGAAAGGGAATCCAACTTTTATCTGGATTTGATTTCAATGAATCAGGAGTGATTCAAGGGTGAATACATGATCAACGGTTGATGTAGAGACATGTCTTGATTCAATCTCTCATTGCATACTTGTGAGTATAGGCAGTGAGATGAACCACATTAATTGTGCTAACGACATAACCCGAAACTGATCTCAGAAGAAAGTTATTGCCAAAATCTAACATCCTTTATCTTATAATGATCTTTTATATTCTTTTACGCACACACACTAGCAAACATGGATTCAAATCACAGTTGTAATTTAGATTTAGTTTCCACACTACTAGTGATTCAAAGACGCATAAAGCCTACTGACAATTCAAATTACTTGTAAATAAACAGATTAAAAATATAATAAATTAAACACGTAAGTAAGCATGACGCAATCATTTCCCATATGAGCAGTCTATGACGTTTAGATCATTTCTGATGTACTATCATTTCCTCTTTTCTCAAGTTAACTTTGAAATTTTCTCCATTTTTTTTTATTTTGTAAAATATTTTGAAGAATAAAAGAACTATACAGAAAACTTTAAAAGAAATAAAATTTAACTTTCATGAATTGAATTGATTTTAGAAAAATAAGTTTTCACTCGGGATTGAACATTCCTATCAAGTTGACAAGATGCTCAAAACGGGATCGATCAAATGCCTTAATGGTGAATTTCAATATGTTTCTTTTTGGAATGTTTCACCGGGTTATTTGTGGTGGACATGGTGGCATTGTTGTCAATGAACATAGGAGTTCCAGTGAAGTTTAAGCCGTAGTCTCTCAATTACTGCTGAATCCACCATATCTGAGAACAACCGCTCGCCGCAGCAATGTATTCTGCTTCACAAGTTGAGACAGAAACCGTTGACTGCTTCTTACACTGCTAGGAAACCAGTCTGTCTCCCAAGAATTGACATCTACCAGAAGTTGACTTTCTGTAAAGGTTACAACCACCATAGTCTGAATCAGTATAGGCTTTGAAGTTAAATGACTGCTGCTTAGAGTTCCAAAGACCCAATCGGGGTTTCCCTTTCAAGTATCTGAAAATTCTCTTCACAGCTATCATGTGGGACTCCTTCGGTTGTGACTGAAACCTTGAGCACAAGCACACAGCAAACATTATATCGGGTCTTGAAGCTGTGAGATACATAAGAGATCCGATCATCCCACGGTACAATCTGCATTCCACATCCTTTCCATCTTTGTCAGGATGTAGACCAAGATTGACTGGGATAGGTGTGCCATAAGTAGTGCTATCATTCATCTTGTATTTCGACAAGATGTCCTGCACATACTTTGTTTGATGTAGATAAATGCCATCCTCTCTTTGACTGACTTGCAGACCCAGGAAGAACGACAATTCACCCATGTTACTCATTTCAAACTTGGACTTCATCACCTGTTCGAATTCCCTACATATCCCTTCATTTGTAGATCCAAAAATAATGTCGTCGACGTAGACTTGTACAAGAAGAATTTCACCTCCTGCTTTCCTAATGAAGAGGGTCGAGTCAATCTATCCACGGTCGAAACCATTAGACAGTAGATGCTTAGATAATGTCTCATACCATGCCTGCGGTGCTTGATGAAGACCATAAAGTGCTTTGTCGAGCTTGTACACTTTATTGACATTATGCGTATCTTCAAAGCCGGGAGGTTGAGTGAAATAGACCTCTTCATGAACTTTTCCATACAGGAAAGCACTCTTCACATCTAGTTGATACCTTGAAACCAATATATGAGGCATAAGCCAGAAACAGCCGAATGGCTTCAAGTCTAGCAACTGGGGCATATACTTCCGTGTAATCCAAGCCCTCTTGCTGATAAAAACCCTAAACAACCAATCTTGCTTTGTTCTTCACCATAACATGACGATCATCCGTCTTGCATTTGAACACCCATCTGGTGCCAATTGGTTGAAAGCCACTAGGCAAGTCAACCAAATCCCACACATGCAACTTTTGGAATTGAGACAGTTCGTCTTGCATTGCCTCAATCCATCAGTTGTCAGCGAGAGCCTCCTTCACATTCTTCAGCTCTAACTGGGACACGAATGCAGCATGTAGACATGTTTCCATGACACCAGTGTCAAGTATCTCCGAGTACAGACTAGTGTTCTCAGTAATGGTTCGATGACGAGTTTGAACACCGGCATGAGGATCACCAATAATGTTGTCAATTGGATGATTCTTATGCACTCTCGCCTCTGGTACATTCGGTTCCTGAATTTCTGAATCGAGGTTCGTGCTTAACTCCCCCATATCCTGTGTTCCAGAAGAAGAAGATTCAATGTTAATTAAATCAGCTGGAGCTTCATTTCCTACACTAGTGTTAGGATTAGCTTGAGCGTCATTTCCTTCAACATGAACATCTTCACTGTTATCACCATTAAGAGTTCCAGATGCAGATGCAACATTAGAATCAAGAGTTACAATCGGTACAGTAGCACGAGTTGAGAAACTGGAGTCATCACCGCCACAAAATAATTCATATACATTTGCGGCATCAACTGCAGACAAATCAGGAAGATTGAATGACTTGAATAGCGCATCATAATCAAAACCCCAAGCTGGACCAGTTGGTTCTGGTGGAATGTTGTGTTTACTACAATCCACTTCAAACCACTCCTCGACAGTACGAGTTCCTATGTTGTACACTCTCTCGCAAGGCTAGTTGGAAACGTATCCTAAGAAGATGCCTTCCACCGCTTTTGCATGAAACTTAGACTTGCGGTCTTTGTACTGTAGCAACAAGCAACGGGGACTACCAAAAGGAACCAGGTAATCAAGATTGGGAGTTCGATTGTTGGTCAACTCGTAACAAGCCTTGTTGTGCCTCTTCACAACCAGAACTCTGTTCAAGACGTGACAAGTTTTATTACCTGCTTCTGCCCAGAAAGTGACAGGAAACTTTGCATCTGACAGCATTGTCCATGCAGTCTCAATCAATGTTCTGTTCTTCCGTTCTGCAGCTCCATTCTACTGAGGTGTGTACGGGGCACTAAATTCGTGACGGATCCCCTTCTTGAGACAGAAAAGCTCCATCAAGTTATTCATGAATTCAGTTCCGTTGTCACTCTTTATTCTTCTAACCTTCAACTTGCAAAGAGATTCCAAGCTCAGGATCAGGTATTGAAGAATATCAGCAGTTTCGTCCTTCGTACCTAAAAAATGCACCCAAGAAAAACGTGATAAATCATCACTTACAACCAGACAGAATGACTTACCTCCAATACTCCTTATATTTATGGGGCCAAACATATCCATGTGTAATAGCTCCAAAGGGGTATCGATGGAGTTTTGGAGCTTGGGCTTGTGAGACTTCCGTTACTGTTTGCCCTTTTTACAAGGCATACAGTCATTTACAATGGTAAATCTTAGCTTAGGAACACCGGTTACCAAACCATTTCGGACAAGATGATTCATTTTACGATAAGAAATATGTCCGAGTTTCCTATGCCACAAGATAGAGTCAAGTTCTGTTGCTTTGGTAAGCAAACAAGTAGAAACTGATGAGGTGGTTGTTGCCACTCTCATATCGATTTGATAGGTGTCGTTTGTTCTTGGCGCTCTCATCAGAATCCAGTCTTCAGGAACTTCAAAACCAGGTTTGAGCATCAAGCATTCATTCTTATCAAACATCACCAAGTACTCCTTGTCGCACATTTGGGAGACACTCAACAGGTTATGCTTCAGCTGCTCGCAAAAGTTGACACAACCATTTGACACCACGCCATAACACGTCATACTACCACCTTTCTCTCCAGCAAAGGCCACATAGCCGCCTCTGAATGGTTTCACGTCTTGAAGCAGGGCCATGTTTCTGGTCATGTGCCGGGAGCATCCACTATCTACATATCAACGATTAGAGATAGTACCCTTCGCATGTCCCTGCACGAGTCACAAAAAGAATTAGTTAGATTTGGAGACCCAAGCCATAGTGGTCTTGGGTTGTCCATTTTTTTTTCAAAATAAACAACCTCTTTTAACTCACAGTCGTGACTGTTCAAAATGGATGAATCTTTAGAAGAATTAGGACTAGGAGATTGAGAACCTTTAACTTTGTTGTTCCATGATCTCTTCTGTTTCTTAACTAGAACAGTAGACTTAGGTTCAACAACAACATGTGAACTAATGGAAGCTTCACCTGATTGAACTCCAGTTAGCTGTTCTAGCTTTCTCAACCTCTTGTTCCTTCTCCTCCTTAGTGGCTTAAAGAGTTTCACCACAGATTTCTCGCTAGTAGGTGTACTACCAGAGGTAGATACACAAGGTATAATAGGTTGCTTTCCCTTTCTTGAAACAGATGTTTTAGCCTCAGAGGTTATCTTTGGCTTTACCATCGGTTTTACTGGTGGTTTCACCACATTTGCTTTTAGACTTTTGGGATGTTTCACTGGTGGTGACTTAGGGATGACAGCCGGTTGTGAAACAATTGGTCGTTTCCCATGGTTCTTAGAAGGGCATTTCATAAAAATGTGACCAACCATACCACAGTGAAAGTAAGTCCTCTTGTCTGTGTAGGTCCTCCTGTAAGGCTCATTCGATCTGGCATTTGATGACTCAGCATTATGAGCAGGAGGAGTTGGTTTGTGAACAGGAGTTTGACCTGATATAGATTGGTTATTGGGAGTATAGTATTTTACAAATTTTCTTTATAACCAAGCCCATAGTGAGCTAAAAAGCTTCTTTCTTAACTTGATTAAGATTTTTATACCCCCCATAAAGCATTACCTTTAATTTTTCATTTGATTCAATGATATCGGGTTCAGTTAAAATACAATTGTCACTATTAGTGATAATGTTTTTCTTGACTTTCTGTTCAGATAATAACTCCTCAGATACTACTCCTTCAGGGCAGGTGTTAACCGACCCATCATCAGAAGCAGTAAAGAACTCCTCATTAGATGCGGAGTTGGCCTTACTTGAGGAATCATCCTTGTTAGAGGAATCATCCTTACCCGAGGACTAATCAAGGCAAGTTAGATCAATATCTACTAAGCCGTTGACAAATTTCCCGCTAACTGGTGGAGGAATGGCATTAGTACCCAGCCCTAAGCCATTCATTTGTCTCACTACAGATTCGTAGTGTTCCACCACAAAACGAGAGTTTTTCAACTTCTCATTTGTACATTTCAACTGCAAGATCTCATTTTACAGCTTGTTGAACTCATTGTTCCTTTTCTCTAACCCATTGTATGCAATATCCAAGTGAAGTTGTTGATCGCTCATTTTAAGTGAATAATCACGTTTTTCTTTCTTCAACGTTTCAATTGAATCTTTAAATCGTTTTTCATTTTCTTTTTAGCTTAAAGCTGCAATACGAAGGGGTTCGACCTTGTCTTGAAGCTTAGAGTTTTCAATTTTTAAGCCTAGACATTTGGAACAATAAATAACAGAAAAAGGATTAGAATCTACCTCATTCGATGAACTTGTTGCCTCTCCAATAGCCATGAGGGAAACAGTAGTAATAGACTCTTCTAGGTCAGCCACAGAAGCTTCCTTTTCCTCAGCTTCCATCATCTCTATAACCTCAGCCATGAGACCAACCTGAGTTTGTGCAATAAGAGCATCCTTCAGATGAACGCCCCAATCAAAGCTATCATCCTATTGAGCTACCAATGCATTGGACGTTCCACCTTGGCTTTGATTGTGGTTTGTTTGAGTTGTTGTAGCCTTGGTTGTTTCCTTGGCTAGGTCTGGTGAAACCCGAAGCCGGTGTTCTGTCCTTTTGACATTCACGAGCAAAGTGTCCAAAGTTCAGACACTTGTAGCACTTGGCCTTGGATTTGTCAAAACCAACCTTGGCATTAGAATGACCGCCAATGAACTTTCTTCCTGTTTTGTTCAGGAAACGCTTGGCTCTCCTCAATATCATGGCCATATTCCACTGAATATTCATATCCTCCATATCATCCGGATCCACCTGATTAAAGTCTTCTTTGATAGTTTCGGGATCCGTTAGCTTACCTCCAATGAAGTTCTCATAGGCAAGCATGCAAGATGAGAATAAAGCCACATGATCTTCAGCTATCTTGGCTATTGCTGATTGGTTAGCTGAAGATGTGGGAGAAGGATTTCTTGAGGAGTTCTGATGATGAGATCCAGAACCAGATGCTGCATAGCATGTATGACTACCACAAGCCTTTACAGTTTCTTCCTCATGAGAGTTTCTAGAGAAAAGGACAATTACAGAGCCCGATGACTTGGTTGTAGAAGACGTCCCATGATACATTGAAGGGTCTTGTATCTGAGGTCTTTATGAGCTCTCCTTTCTTTTTAGGTTCATGTCATGAGCTTGAACCTTTCCAATTGCCTCATCAATTTTCATCTCATAGAATTTAGGATTCTCTCTCATCAGGGTTGTATACATCACAAACTTGGGTGGCAAAGCATCCAGAAACTTTTCCACTAATTCTTCATCAGGATACTTTAGCTCAAAAGCTTTCAACTCAGTCTGCAGATGATAGAATCTAGAGATGAGCTTGTCTATAGATTCGTTCTCCAAAAATCTGAAGCACTCATATTGCTTCCTGAGGAGATCCCGCTTACTTTTCTTTATGTCACTATTGCCCTTGAATCTTTTCTGTAACGCCTTCCAAAGATCCTTGGAGTTATAATATCCTCTGAAACTATAGAATAACTCCCTAGTCAAGGCCATAGTGATAGAACCGTGAGCCTTCTTCTCTCAATCATAAACTTTCTTTTGTTCTTCATCGAGTTTAGAGATAGGCTTGGGCATTACTTCATCAAGGTAAATATGTGTGGGATGCCTATATCCCTCTAGAATAGGTATTCATAACGAAGAATCGGTATAAGAAATGTAATGCTCAAAGCGTGTTTTCCAGTTAGAATAATCATTTACATTTAGCAACTTTGGCGGTTTCTAAGGTGTTCCGATCTCGTTGTCATAGTTCAGAAGGTTACCGAGGTTCTGAAGATTCGACATGGTGAACACTTAGTCAAATTTCAGAAAGTTCAAAGACACTTGCGCACTTGATACAGCCCTTGCGCACTTAGAGAAATGGTCTTGCGCACTTATGATTTGCTCTTGCGTACTTGGTAAGTACGCAGGAGTAGAAGATAAGTACGCAGGGTTTAACTTACGTACGCAGAAAGATTAGTCTTGTGTACTTGATAAGTACGCAGCAAGACTGAACTTTTTACAAGAAAAGGCAAGTACGCAGATAACCTTTTCACCAACTCTCACCAAACTATTCCGATCACTGGAATTTCACCGGAGATGGCAAAAATCGGACAGATGAACAAACAAAATGAGCCAAAGGGTAAGAAACTTGTTTCTAACGAACCTTTGTTGCTCAAAACACTCAAATACACAACAAAAGTCGAGTTTTTGAGTGATTTTTGCTTCTAAAATAGTGCTCAAGAGCTACCCCTATTTTATCACAAAAATCAACAAAAATACCCATTTTTGCTTGTAAAATCTCTGTAGAAAACTCTCCAAACACACTCACAACACTCGAAATCAAGAGCGGTGCTCTGATACCAGTTGTAGGTCCCTCGGGTGTGGCGGATCGTCACATGCAAGTGTGTTCCTGAGTCGGACCGGGTGCGGAATACCCGTGACTAGGTGGAGAGTCTTACAACATAAAGTAAACCGACAAGAAAATTACTTTACACTTTCGTCTATTATAAACACTTTAAGGTTACTGAGAGAAATACTAAGTATACAATTTCTGCGTATATGCCGGCGTACTTGTCTACTGTCAACCTATCCTATTTATACACTACCTGATCTCTGCGCACTTAGAAAGTGCGCAGGGCAAATTGCTCATGCGTACTTAGCAAGTACGCAAGGTATTCCTGCGTACTTGCTAAGTACGCAGGAACTAATTCCTTAAAAGACCTCTTGATTTATACATGGTTTGTGTAATTTTGTGGAGTCATGATTGTTATGCAAGCTTATGATAATGGTGTGCATTAGTGGTTTTGAGTGTTACACAGATATACTAGTACTTCACAACTAGTCCAGATACAAACCGAGTGGAGTGACAAATTGTGAGAGGTGTGAATGCATGTATAAGGAAAACTTATAGCATGGTAGGCCCGGTTAGGTGGTTTAGTTTTGTTTAAACAAATATTATCTTTTTACTTGTTGGGTTGTAAATCTATTGACTGTGGTAAGTCTTGTGAGTTGGGTATGGCTTTGGACCTTAGCTGAGAATTGGTTAGGGATTTGTGAAGTGTATTTGTTAATGATGGTTGAATGGTTGCAAGAGAGCTTTCTTGGGGGCAAGCAAAGGATAAGTGTGGGGATGTGATCACGTAGTGATTGTTTGGCATTTATAGTGTTTAATTATATGTTTTTATGTATATGTTGGTATGGGACGCGTTTATTTTGAGTGTGTTACGGTTTATAGGTGATTAGATGCTAAACACGTGTTTGGAAGCTTTTAGAAGGAAGTAGAATGACTAGATGAGAAACTATGCAAAGATGGAGGCTGTTGAGGAAGTTCGAGAGGCTAAAACTTCAAATAAGCATATCGGGATAGAAAATGAGTTACGAGAGCCATACTATAAGAATTCGATGTGTCTCGACGATCCAGATGTGAAAAATGGGTTAGAGCGTAGCCTACGCCCTCCCCGGCGTAGCCTACGCTGTAAGTGCGTTTAGTCTAGATCGTTTCTATAGCATATCACAAAGTAAAAGGGCGTAGAGGAATGTAGGAGAGCGTAGCCTACGCTCCTCCCGTCGTAGCTTACGCTCCTAAGAGGGAAACTCAGGATTTTTTAGAGTTTTGACCATATATGCAGTCCCAAACTTGACAGCCGTTTCGACAATTTTGGGAGCTTTTGGGAGTGGTTTTTGAGAGCTTTTTACCTTGGGGTTATGTTTTTGATGTTCACATTCATGTTGAACATTTATGTGATGACTATGAGCTGCTGAGCTCTCTTGTGATCCCTCCGGGTGAATGATTCTTGCAGGTAATGATTCGGTTTTAGTTTGTTGTCTAGCGTTCGATTAGATTTTGTGAACCGCTTAAGTTCTTTGGATCCAATTGTCTGTTTGATTTCTGAACAATTTAATGTTGTTTAATTCTTGCACTTGAGTCATCGTTTCTTGGTTTTCTTGCATCGGGGATAAATTGACTGTGTGTTTGAGTTCTATAATATTGAGTAGGGTCGAACAATTTAAACAAGGTCATGTCTATGTGATTTCCTATCTAGTTTAAATTAAAATTGACCGATTATTTTGCTGAATCAGAAACCCGGAGTGGTCGTTCCTTCTCTAATTGTTTTCAAAAACTCATTACTTGTGTTTGCTGTTGAAAGTGTTTTCATAATACCAAGTCAAAGTTTTAACTTTTATTTCTAAGTGCTTAATTACATCATGAGTTACAAATAGTGTTTTCCATGAATTCCCTATGGATTCGACAACCCAACTTCCTATACTGCAGTCTAAAGTAGCTAAGAAGTGGTTTTTACTTTTATTTTTTATTAGCCTTCGACACGCGATCACACAGATAGTACTTTGAAAACCACATTTGGTTATTTGTGTAGAAAAACGATGATACCATGCCCGAGGAGCTTGCTATAGGCCATAAAGAGACTTGAGTAGCTTGCAAACACTTGAAGGATTAGTTTTATCTGCAAAACCTGGTGGTTGGAACATATATAATATTTCATTTAAATCCACATAGAGGAAGGCATTTTTAACATCCAATTAGTGGACTTGCCATCCTCGTGAAATAGCTAGGATGCGAATGGTTCTAATAGCGGATGACTTAACCACAGGGCTAAAAGTCTCGTCACCATCAACACTAACCTACTGACTTTTGCCATTGACAACCAAACGAGCTTTGTACCTTTGTAGTATTCCATTAGCATTAAATTTGTGGAGAAATAACCACATGCAGCAAATGATATAAATATTAGAAGATCAGGGAACAAGATCCCATGGTTGGTTGTCCATAAAGGCCCTATATTCATCAGTCATGGCCACTTGCTAGTTTAGACCGGTAAGGGTTGTTAGGTGAGATTTAAGTAAGAGTTGTTAAAATAGATTAAATTTTGGTGATGTCATTTCGTGAATGAGTGGTAATGGGTGGGGTGGGGTGGGGGCGGTGGTTGTAAAGGTGGAGAAGAGCGGGCGGTGAGGGTAGGAATGGAGCAGGCGGTTTAGGTTGTATGGAGAAAGGAAAATTGGATTCATTGAAACAGACGTGTCTGGAGAGAATGAATTTACCAGTGGATAAGTCAAGACACTAGTAATAACAGTTATTAGGTGGGCACACAAGGAACACACATATGGAGGAACGTTGGTCAAATTTGCGAGCTTGAGTGGTAATGGTATTTGGATAGCAAGCACAACCAAAAACACAAATGTGATTGTAGCTAGGGTTAAGGAAGTAAAGGGGAGCCGTAGGTGTGTGGAAGTGGAGAAGTTTGTTAGGTAAGATGTTGTGAAGGTAACATGCGGTGTGTAGAGCTTCGACCAAAAAATGTGGTGGTATGAAGGTGTGTGTGAGGAGTACTAACATGATTTCATTAAGTCGTGGTATCATGCGTTTAGATTTCTCGTTTTGTTGGGATGTATGTGGACACAAAAACCAGAATTGTAAGACATGAGTATCTGCGAAAGGTTTAAATTGATGATTATCAAACTCACCCCTAAGTAGGGTTGAAAGGATTTAACAGAGGTATGGAGTTAGGTTTAAATATAACTATGAAATTGAGAAAACTTGGTGAATGTTTCAGATCTAAGCTTGAGAGGGAATACCTAAGTCGAATTTATATCCGGTTTTGCTTTGTATTGGTGATGTTCACAAGTCACAATGAATAATACCAAAAGGTAACACAGTAATAGATGATGAACTTTTGAAAGGTAAACATTTATATGTAGAGAGTTAACAAGAATTGCAAAGCAAAGTATGACTACGTTTATTACAGGAATAAGTTTATTTGAACTAAGAAAATCCATAACGGGAAGACCCGGGTAACCCAAACTGTTGTGCCAAAAGTCATGGATTGTAGATGTTAAGAACGTTGATGCTGAGTTGGGATTTGTGAGTGGATAAAGATGGCCTGAGCTATTGTGCTGGGTTAGAAACTTCCCACCTTGGTACTCCTTCACAGAAAAACCATAAGGGTCAAACTCAACCAAAATATTATTATCATCTAATTGTTGGACAAAAATAAGATTTTTGATAATATGAGGTGTGTAAAGAACGTTTTTTAGATGATAGGTTTTAGAAGGGTAGGTAAGGGTGGTGTGACCTAATCCAAGGAAAGGCACATGATTTCCATTACCTACAAATATAGAGCCAATAGGAGTAGACATTGATGGGTTGTCAATTTTACCTTATACGATCATGAGGTGAAGGGATGAACCCATATCAAAGTACCATTGATCATCTATACCTTCTTTGTCATGGCCCGAAAAGCTTCACCTAGTAGAGTGGGCCCCCAAGCGTCAAAATCTGTCACATAGGCCTAATGGGTTGGGGGCCCGCTATGTGTAGTTGGGTGTTAGGTCGATGTAGGAGTTCCGGTCGAGCCGTTAGGTGGGTTGGTAGTCCAAGGAGATGCCCATTCGGCTTGGGTAAGTTAAATGCATAGTGACAGCACCCACCAGTTTAGCAAGTATGGTTGCGGGCCCGCGCCATGGGCCGACGATCGCTGCAGGTTGATTGGACCTCGGTTGCGTGCACCAGGTGGGTTGGATCGGCTATTGGTGTTGCTTCGTCTGCTACCACGAGTAGGGTTGTTGCTTCGTCAGTTAGTGGATTGTGGTGGAGGGTCTGGAAACACAACCGCCATGGCAGTCGGGGCAGAGAGAGATACCTGAGCAGATTGGCGGTGTTGTTCCAACTAAAGCATACTGCAGGCAATGCCCCAAGTACGAAGATTTTAATTGATGTGGGGGGGAAACTGTGTCATATTCGGTTATAGGCCATGAACAAGTGGAAGGACTAATCATTGGTTGTTAATGGGGATGTTAACATCGTTCCATTGATCTCTAAATTCCTTGAGACGTTAACAATAAATGCCATGTGAGGGCATATCCTTGAGAGTAGGGTTAGTGAACTCATGTTAAGAGCAGCCGCTTGAGAACATTTGTTGTTGAGAAAGATTTGATTGATGCGAGACCAAGTTGCAAAGTCTGTGGACTCCGGTTCTAGGACTCGAACCAGGAGTTCATCGGACATGGTTCTGTAGATCCACTATTACACAATAGCATCAATATCTAACTAGGCATTATATGAAGGATCGGTTTTAGCCGAGGGGAGAGTAGCATCAATATGAGCCAACACCTTATAGGCGCGATGCATGAAGCATAAACAACTTAACCATGAGGAATATAAGACTTTCGTGCCGTCAAAAACACGAACCTTGTTTTGTATGTTTATGACTATGTAAACAAGATGAAGGATTTTGCTGTGGTGTTAGCAATGCGATTGGTTTTCTTGGCTTGCAAAAAAAAAAGAAAATTGGGGGATGGGACAACGACGATCGACGGGAGTGTCATAGTCTACGTTCTGACGGTGGTGATGGTTTGGTACAGAGCTATAACTCTTATACCATGAAAAGTTTTGATAGATCCCGAACGGTTGGATCCCAGTGCTATGATAATTCTAGACAAGATCTGACCAAGAAATCAGCTATAGATGAGATGTTTATTGAATAATCAAAAGAAACAAAGAAAAAGAGCACAAAACTAAGAAGATAAACACCCAAATCTTTACTAAAATCCACTCAAATGATTACAGATTAGCTCCTGGATATGAAACGATTACAACGACCTCCACCACCATCCACCCCGGGTGAGCTCCCCTGGGAGTGGTGGAACAAACATACACCAACACCGATCAAACTAAGCAAATACAAATGACAATCAGAAACTATGTGACGAAAAAGGTCTGAATGCTATGAAAATGGCCAGCTATATGTAGGAAACCTAAGAGAGTCGCCAAGCAAATTGCCAACTCTCAGTGAGAGTCAGCTGAAACCGACCTAGCGACTCTCAGAGAGTCGGCTGAAGTCAGCCTAGCGACTCTTATAGAGTCGGCTGAGTGTCGCTAGCGACTCTCAGAGTGTCGCTAGCGACTCTCAGACCAATTTTCATACGTGAACCTAAACTTCTCGTGATCGCTTGAATTGATAAACATAATTCTCAAACAAGACCCAACAAGTTTTGAATTTAAGATGGTCTTCCCATTCATTAACTGGGAATATGTACAAAAAGATTACAACCGAATCAGAGAGAAACACGGAAAATGAATCAACCTAAATACAACAATATCTTCTATCCTAAATATACTTTAATCTTAATAGGTATGATAAATATATGCTAGCTAATAATCACATGATCTCAAACTCTAATTTTATTAAATTCATTCACGCTCTTGCTACAGGCCTGGTGTTGTTAACTTTTATTTTATATGTATTTTACATACTTTTTTGTAATGTGTTTTGGTATATACTTTCGTTAGGAGCGTGTATAGAGTGTATAGGTTGTCAAAGTGGGGACTTAGCCTGACTTAGTTTGGTATTTACTTTCGTTAGGAGACTCATTTCGTACCTTCTAGGGGATTACTTTTTTTTATGTCTCTTTGCTCCGTTACTCGTTACTCATTACTCATTACTACTTGCTAATTTACTTTCCTTACCTTTTGCCCTATTGTTTGTCGACTACTTGCCTTCTGTTTTTCTTTGGAGTTAGGGGTCTCATCAGTAGCGACCTCTCTGTCCCTCAGGTTAGAGGAAAGTTTCGTCCCCATCCTACCCTTCATAGACCCTATAAATAGTGTTTGTTATTATCGGGATTTCACTGTCTACAAACATGTGTAATATTATATTGATACTCTTATATATAAAATAAAATAAAATATAATATAATTTTTATTATATGATTGGTTACAATTGGTTTTCTTAATGGTTTTTACGGTTTTCACGTAATCATGTGATTTTCTTATCAACCCTCCCGATAGATGTAAATAATTAAATATATATATATAGTGAGAATCAAATAAAAATTAGTTTTTCCATATAAATCTAAAAAATGACAAAAACTTTAACAAACAATATCAAACGAACTCCGATTGAGCTAATTTCAGCGGCGTTGGAACCTTCTCGTCGAACTCTACCATCTTAGCTTTTAGGGTTTAGTTTTTTAAGGTTTAGATCTTACGTTTGAATTTTAGTGTTTTATACTTATGGTTTAGTGTTAGGGTTTAGCTTTTCGGGTTTAGATTTTATGGTTTAGGGTTTTTTTAGGGGTGGGGGTGGAGGGTTTAGGGTTTTGGCGGTGGGTTTAGGTTTTGGGGGGGGTGGGGTGGGGTGGGGGTGTTTAGGTTTTTGGGAGTTGAAGGTGGTGGTTTTAGGCTTTTCGGGATAGGGTTGGATGGGGGTTTAGGTTTTTGGGGATGCGGGTGGAGGGGTGTTTAGGTTTTTGGGTCCAGGTTAGGGTTCGATTAGACGGTTTCAACGCCGTTGAAATGAGCTCAATCGGAGTTCGTTTGACCCACTTCTTAGTATTTATTAGCGAAAAACCACTTTTTATTGGAATCGTTCTCTCTCTCTCTCTCTCTCTATATATATATATATATATATATATATATATATATATATATATATATATATATATATATATATATATATATATATATATATATATATATATATATATAGGGGTGTGTTCTAGAGAAAACCAATAGTTAGGCGAAAACCAAGAAAACCAATTTTAACCAATAATATAATAATATTTATTTTTTATTTTATTTTATTTTTAATTTTTTATAGGAGTATCAATGTAATATTACAAATTTTTACCAAAAAATTATTTAAATATTGGCTTACGTATACGTAACCCATAGTGTTACGTATACGTAAATAGAAAACAAAAAAATTCAAAAAAATTGCGGTTACGCATACGTAAACTATAGTATTACACATTTTTTAGTGGTTTTCTCGGTTTTCGAATAAATTTGTGGTTTTCTCTTGATCCCTTCCATATATATATATATATATATATATGGCAAATAGAATTCAAGCCCATTATAATTCACATTTATAAATATTTGTTACTTGTTTGGGTATATATTATACTATAAGCCATCGGGTTGGTGGCGAGTGGTAAAGGAAAATTATTTAGAAAAACCAAGATTTGTGAAGGTGATGGTTCAAGACTTACATTTGTCTTTAAAAAAAATGTATATTATACTATCATGAAAGTCCCTATTTTCTACGGTTGAATATTTAAAACAAATTTAACTCTCTGTCAAAATTACAAAATAATATTTGATCGGTCTGGAATGAAGATACTCCGGTTAGATTCTAGGAACGTGATATTTAATAACTTTCTGATGCTTTGTTATTTAATTATCCAACTCCATGTCTCCATTGCTTGCTATAAAACTATACCCCAGGGGAATCAAAAGCTTTGGAGCAAAATGGGCCGACTCGAAGAGAACCCACTTCCGGACCAACCACCACCTCAAACCAATCCACTTCCTCCCTCACTAGATCAAACCACATTTCAGTCACCAACCCAAGGCTATCCAATTCCTCCCTCCCCCGTTCAAACCCCATCCCAGCCACCACCACAGGGCTACCCAAACCACCATGACAACCCCCTATCATCACCACCACCACCACCACAAGATGGTATTATGGTCGACAACTACATACCTCAGCAGCAACCGCCAGCCTATCCCCTTCCGGCGCACCCAACACTCTACCCACCTCAGCAGCCACCCGCAACCTACCCACAGCCTCCAGTCTACCCACCACAAGCACAGCCTGTAACCTACCAACCTAAGCCCTCACTGGTTGCTAATGGAACAGCCTGTAGTCCTCAAATTTACAGCTACACCCCTGATCATAACTGTCAACCGCAAGCGGTTAATTACGGTGTGGCTACAGGGTATCAGCCGCAGGTGACAACAGGTACTCCAAATTGGTCTCAACTGCCGGTGACAATGAGTGTTCAGGAATGGAGCACTGGTCTATTGGAATGCTTCGAGGATCCTGAAAATGGTGATTTCATCTCTCTCTTTTTGCCAACTTAAATAAGTGGAGTTACTAACATGTGACCCAGTTAGGTTGACACTTTTATTACTTTAATATGTACGTTAATTAATTAATATAGTAATAATGGTCGTAATTAAGTATATGATTTATTAGAATAAAGTAATTATATATAATTTGACCCGTTACGAATACAATCACTATTTTCAACCAATTTCCGAATGGAAAAAAGCTTCCGGGAACTTTTTTTGACAATTTTTCGATAAACTTTTCATAAAGGTAAAATTACATATATCCTTATATTTTTAACACTAATTACATATATACACAACCTAAAATTTAAATTACATATATCCCCCTGTTTTAAAAAATTAGCCTTTTAACTTTACAAGAAATACGACTATTCTTATTTCATTGATTTCAACTCTAATCTTTTGATTCCCGCTTTCGATCGATTTCAACATCCAGCTGGGTATATTTGTAATTATGAAGGCGATATACGTAAATAAAATTTTGAGTTGTATATATATGTAATTAATAACGTTTTTAGGGTGATATATGTAATTGCCCATTTGATAAAATATCTTTCCAAGGAAAATTAGGGTTCAGTTTTTTTTTTAGTTTTCCAACCAGATTTTGGTCAGAAAACACTATTTTCAACCATTTTCTGATTGGAAAAAAGTTTGTGGAAACTTTTTCTGACGAATTTCCGACAAACTTGTAAAAAAATATATTTTCGACAAAATGTAGGCTTCAAATATTTTTCATTTAGTTTTCTAACAATTTTCCAACAACTTTTTTTATCCGTTTGATTCTACAGCTATCATGACGTTTTTGTTCCCGTGTGTCACTTTTGGACAGATCGTAGAGATTGTGGATAACGGCCAAACTTGTAAGCAAAATTATAAATTTAGTTTGTTTAATCTTACAACAAACAAAACCATCATTCATTGTGTCTAAAATTAATATGGGAAAATTTTGGTTGAATTTCAATGCTTGTTTTGTTGTAGCGTGTGCGACGAGCGGACTGATATACAGTCTAATCACAGCATTCATCGGCATACCCTGCATAATGTCGTGCTCATATCGCACCAAAGTTAGGAGTAGCTACAACTTGGTAGAGTCTCCGGCACCTGATTGGGCGATACACTTGTTTTGCGAGTTTTGTGCTCTTTGTCAAGAATATCGTGAACTTAAGAATCGAGGCATGGACCCTGCTATAGGTAATTAATATATTATTGCATATTTATGTTATAGGCAAGGATCCGTAAGCAGCGGTGGCTCAACATACTTTGGGGCCTAAACGAAAATCAAAATTGTGGTTTTTTGTAAAAGTATTCTAAATATATAAAAATTACTCTCTAAAAGCATAAAAGTTAATGGATTATAATTTCTCTCTAAAAGCATAAAAGTTAATAAATTATCACATATATTTTTATGTTAAAATATGGATTGAAATATTTTCTTTAATTTTTTGGGCCCTAAAAATTTAGAGTTTAAATCGGTTGATTTAGTTGCTTGTACTGTAAAGCCACCCTTGTACGTAAGTTACTTTTGACATTAATTATCTTACAGGATGGCAAGGAAATTTGTCCAAGCAACAACAAATGGCTAATTGTGTAACAATGACTCCTCCAATCAACCAAAGAATGATGGGTTAACCGATTCGGTTTCTAATTTCAGTTATATTGTTTATTTAATACATTTATATTTATTCTATTTCATATTTATAATCGATATTAATTGTATATCGAAGTGTCTTGTTTCATAAGGTGTTTGCCATATTAATATTTATGATTATGATTGTTTACGATGTTGGTTTTTCTTATTCTTCTTACTCCATATTAATTGTATTTTGGAATCAGTATTATTAATTGTTTGAAAAAAATATTGATATTACTTATTTTTTCTTTAGTGTTGCACAAGTGTTATGTTCAATGTTTTCAGAATCGGATCGGACAGGGAATTACCTTAGAGATTTACTGGTCGAACCGGATTGAAGAATCAGATTAAGTCATAAATAACATAAAAATTAAAATTATGTAAAATGTAATTATATTTTGTGTTTTGATTTGAATTTGTAATTTTAATAATATATGAACACTTAAATAAATAAAATATGAAACTTGAAATACTAATTTAATTAAAAAAAATATGATTTTAAAAGAAAAACAATTAAAAAAATTGAAAATCTTGACCAACCAGTAGGTCCGTTTCACGGTCCAACCAATTCATTCGAAAACCATTCAAATAGACATAATCGGACTAGTTCATTATTGGTTCCTGGTCCGATCCAGTTCTAAAAACACTAGTTTTCTCTCTACGGTAACTTCAGAGATAAATTACCCTATAGTTTTGAGATACACAAAATGATCATCACGTATCTTTTGCTTATGTATTTTGCTTTTTTTTTTCCAATCAACGCTGATGGGTGGTTGATTATCATGCGTTTATTGATTATAATTATGTGTTTTGAACGTGTGCGATGAAGAGGGGGGGGGCGTAGCTTACGCCGGTGACACGTTTTTTGGGCTTTTATTGCCATTTTGAACTACTGTTTAAACACCCAACCTAGCGTTTCAAAAGCGATCCGCCCATGGAGGCTGGGGGACGACTTTTGTATAAAACCTGAGCTCGTCGATATCGTACAATAATAATATATATACTTATTATTATTATGTCAAAATATATTTTAGACGGAATGAACTCCTTAGGGAGCGATAAATAATAGCAAGATTTATTTGGTTGATCAAAAGACAAAAACATTTACCGGTTTCTGTTCAACGCTTGTAACACCTGACCCGAGCGGTTTCGTAAATTAATTAATTTTTTTAACGGCAATTTGGATCACTGACGGGCCACTGGGCCACCCGAATGGATAAATTTTTGAGATAAAAGGACTCGGGGGAAATAGTAAGTTATGACAAGATACTTGTGTAAAATAACGCCGGTATTTTTATCGGGTTTTTTAAGGTGGTCTGGCGGCGAGTGGAGGTGTGGTTTTACATCCGGAACCATTTCGACGCTACAAACACAATGGTAAGCTCCGAATTTTCTAAATCTTTGATTAAGGGTGTTAAAAATCATTTTGATCCCAATATACCCAATGCCAGATAGCTGCCAAAAAGCACAACCCCGAAAACACAATATGTGCTCCTCCTGTCCAAAAAGTGCATGTTTGCGCAGTGTTGAAGGTCAGACGATCCCCGAAAATTGATTTTGGTGGAAGTTGGGATAATCATCTGCCATTAGCAGAATTCTCGTATAATAATAGCTATCATTCCAGTATTGGTATGCCACCATACGAGATTCTATACGGTAGGAAATGTAGAGCTCCCGTGTATTGGGGAGAAGTTGGTCAGAAGGAGTTAGGTAGCAAAGAAATCGTTCAAACTACAGCTGAAAAACTTGACCTAATTAAGGAACGTTTGAAGGCTGAACAAGATAGACAGAAATTGTATGGAGATAAGAGACGTAGATCAATAGAATTCCAAGAAGTAGATTACGTCCTGTTAAAAGTATCTCCTTGGAAAGGTCTAATCCGATTCAAGAAACGTGGTAAGTTAAGTCCACGATCCATTGGTCCATTTAGGATCATTAGACGAGTCGAAAAAGTGGCTTATCAACTAGAGCTACCTGAAGAATTAAATAAGATACACAACACGTTTCACGTATCTTATTTAAGGAAGTGCGTAACGAACCAAAAATCCAAATTATGATATTATTTGCCTAAATAATATTGTGAGGGGTGAATTTAGATTAAATATATGAAGTGGGTTTGTTTTAAATGGTGCGTTTCATAATTTTGGAACAATAGGAGTCAAAATGGGAAGTTCAGGGGGTAAAAGTGTAAAATCAGCAAATTTGATTATATGTTGGTGTAGGTGGTGCAACACACACTCATTTGAGTGTGTGTGTGTGTGTGTGTCGTGAATTGCAAAGAAAAGAGGAGAGGAGAGCCATGAACGAAAATTGAAAAATTAGTGGTGGAAATTCGTGGCTTTTAAGTGTTCATCTCGTTCTAAATCATCAAGTAAGTGTTATATCATCTCCTACATCCACCATTGTTGGTGTTCTTGAGGGTTGTGAGGAAAAACGGTTTGGGGTTGATTTGGGTGAAATTGATGATAGATGTTTTAACTTGTTATCTAGCTTAACTAAGGGTGTTGAGAAATGTTTAACATCCTAGAAACACCTAATTTCGATAATGAGAAATTAGGGTTCTTGAGTAGTAATTTGGGGATTTTGATTTGGAATGTTTAGATGATGATTTTGAGGTTGGATAAGTGTCTAGGGAGTTAATAGACACATAATTAGACATAAAACCCTAAATTTTATTGTGAATTATAAAAATGGAGTTTTGGTGTAAATTAGGTGAAACCCAAACGGGTCAAAATGGGTGAATGTTGTCATGGGATGTTTAAAACTAGTTTAAGGTGTAATTAATCAAGTTTAGAAAGGGTGTAATCCATAAGGTTTAGGATGGGTGTTAGACCTCAATTGGAATGGTGAAATTGGTGGTTTGGGAGTTTGACTTTAATGGGTCAACCGGGTCATTTGGGGTGAAAGGTGGTCTTTGGGTGTTGAGGGTTTGGTTAAGGTTGTGTTAACTAAACTAAGTCAAGGTGTTGATGTTTAGATAATAGGTGTGTCTTGAATTTCAAATTGATGAATGAATTGAGATAATAAGATTTCTAAGTGTAAGTTGATTGCTATGTGATCATGGCGTTATTGGAGCTAACTTGAAGATCAAATGGGATCCTTCTTAGCACAAGGTAAGTGTTTTGCACTTACTTAGTAATGATAGTCTGTAGTAGACGCACATATTTGTTATACATGTTCATTTGTTGATTATCATGTGTGTAATTGTGGTAAATTGCATACGGGGAATGTATGTAAGGGAGAGTTTTTAAGGTGCTTGAGTTCCATGAACCTCACCATGTTGTATGGCGACTTAAAACCATTGAATTGCTTAATGGTTTAAGTAGAATAAATGTATGACTATATTGTATGAAAGGGGGGAGGGTGAATTGTGGTTTGAAGTCTTGAAACTTCACAATTGGAATAAGGGGGTTGGGGTCTTGAACCCCATATGTCGGGTATATAGAATATGGGTTATGTATCTTGTGTGTTTATGTGCTTTGATGTATTCTATAGGTTAGTATTGAGGTTTAAGAACCTCACATGTGTTGATATTGTTTGAAGTCACAAACTTCACAACGGCGGTTGGAATTGAGGTCAAAGAACCTCACAAGAATGTTGGTAATTGAGATCTAAGAATCTCATAAGGATGGTTTGAGTTTGTGGTCAAAGAACCACACAATTATGATATGGTGTTTGAGGTCTTTAGAATCTCACAAAGGAGTAACATGGTCGGGTTTTAGGGTGGATTACTAACCATTTGATGTTAGTATATGTGGGTAAACTTATATGTGGTTAAAATATAAGTTTATAATTGTTATTAGTTTAAACATGCAAACGGGTAAGGATTTGACATGTAAGGTGTCATTACATGTTGTCGGAAAAAGCCGAAACACTTCAAATAAGTATATCTCGGGCTAGAAATTGAACTACGAAACCCATAATATATGAATTTGGGGTGCCTCGACGTGAGGAATTTGAAATTTGGTGTTGTTGACTTGTAGGGGGCAAATTGCGCTGGCGGATCTGCAGCCGGCGCAAATTACGCTGAAATTCTATTGATTTGTGCTGGTAAAAAGTGGAAATGACATTTTTGGGCCAAGGGTAAGGTGTTAACTTGTAAAGGGTCCTATGGGGTGTCTATCATTACTAATGTTTGTTTTGTTTGGGTGTTTTATGTAGGGAAAGCTCCAGTCTAGTCTCGGGTCGTGCTTCAAGTCTTGGATTCTCATTGGATGAACTTTTGGTGCATCGGTTGCACGCTTAAGCCTCCTTAGGAGTGTTTATACCCTTTGAATGTTTAAATGAATGTAGTGAAATAGTAGAACTTATATTTTGAACTTGTAAACGTCTAACCAAGGTTAAGTCCAACTTTCATAGTTGACTTTTGAACTATTGAAACCATTTTTGTAGTAAGTCCTAGGACGGTTGATATTAAACTAAAACACGTGAGGTTTACTAAAGTATGTTATGGGACCTAATTCTGCAGTGTTTTTAAAGTTAAAAATTGGTCAAAAATTTTACGTGTTACAACTTGGTATCAAAGCATTGGTTTGAGGGATTTGGGTGTGCAAGACTCCAAACTCAAACCTAATGCTCTTGATGTGGAGGGTGAAATGAGAATCCAATGAAGGCTTGACCGAGACTCAGAGCTATATGTGTGTATATTTTATGTACATGTATGAATGATTATGTAGGGTGGTTGCATGTTCACATAAATGGGGGTTAGTGCCTTTTAGAGTATGATTAGAGGCCTATACGTAGGTAGAACATCTACAGCTTAAACAAAACCTAGTCGGGGAATGACTAACGGGGATAGGTGTTAGTAGATGGAAATAATGGATGGGAGTTATCTTAAGGACTCCGGTACGTTAGAGTCTGCGCGTGTATCACCTCAGGGGTGGTGAGGAATATAGATTCGCTGAGGGAGCTAGAAAGCAACATCCTTGTGGAGGATGGCTAGAACTTTATATCTTGTCGTGTCAATCTACCTACAAGGAAGATATGTCATATTGAGGCGATCATGTAAAGGAACCGTATGAAGCTTGCGGATCGGGAGGAACGACGATTGGTGAATCTAGGAGGAAGGAAACCTTGTTTTCACAAGGATCTGTGGTGCCCAAACTGTAACGAACCAAAATCCGGGTTTCGTTATAAATAAATAAATATTCTAATATATATTATGGTGAAAATAATATTTTACAAATAAGTTGAAACAAGTTAGTAATGGGGTTGTATTAGTTTTTAACTATCTTTGGAATGAAAATGGATAAATTAGAAGTTGAGGGGCTAAAGTGTAAATAAGGCAAATCTGCCACATTTGTCTTATTAGAAGTCAAAATCCAGAATTTTGATAATTGTGGGTGTTGAAGCTCTCAAGAGAAAAGTGGAGAAAAGGGGTTTTGAAGCAAAATCGTGTATTTGAAGCTTGAATTGTGGAGGTTTTGGCTTGCACATCACCTCCCTAACATCAAGTAAGTGATAATCTTCCATTTTATTTCACCATTGATGTGTTAGTTGGTGGGTTTTGTAGAAATCCGAAATTTATGATGCATGTTGTTAATTAGTGTTAGATTGTTGATAATCTAGCTAATCTAAAGGTAAAGAATGGTGATTAACATCCTAGAACCCTTTGATTTTGATTATGAGAAGTTAGGGTTCTTATAGAGAAAATTGGGGGTTTTTGGATTATGATGATAAGATGATGAATTAATGATAATTAAGTGTTTATATGATGTTAGACACTTGAGCAAACACCAAATTAACCTAATAATAATTATTGAATGAAAAATTTGTGTTAAGGTAAGATAATGAAACTTAATTAGGTGAGTTTGGGGTGAAAGATGGTGTTTGGATATGAGTATAACTCAAACGGGTCAGTTTGGGTTGGAAATGAGAAATTGGGTTGTGAACCCAATTATAATGTGATTTTGATGTATGTTAGATTACTAAAATAGGTGTATATGTTTAGGTAATCAAAATGCAAAACTTGAAGGTGGTACGGGACCTTCAAATCCATAATTGCACTTACTTAGTAATTGATGATAAAAGGTGCTATATGCAATGTTGTATGCATAATGTGTTAAGTTGCATAATGTGTTATGTGGTATGTATGTGTATAAAGTGTGTGAATAAGTGAGTGAAATGTAGTTATAGTATTTATACTATAATGGATATGTGTTCATGGAGTTATGGTCTAAGTACCATAATGGATATGTGGATATGAAGTTATGATCTAAGAATCATAATGGAAATGAGATGATGAAGTTATGGCCTATGTGCAAAAATGGAAATGGAAAATGTGTTGATCATGAATGTAAAATGAAAAGGGTGAAACTTGTAGGTGATTATGCAAGTGATATGTAGCCTAATGTCAAATTGGGTGGAAATGGGTCAAATGGGTGAATGGGTCAAACAAGTAGAATTTTACTTGTTTATTATGTTTTATCTTCATTACTAATGGTGATATATGCGGTGTTATGTAGGAAAAGCTCTGATGTAGTCAAAGTCAAGTCATAGGCATTTGGCGTGATTCTCGTATGCGTATATGTGTTTTAGTGATTTATTAGAAATCCCTTAAATGGATGTAAATTGGATTCACAATTGTGTTTTGGTGTATGTATATGATGTTGAAATGTTTTTCATCAAAACCCAAGTGTTGGGAGGTTTTGGTGTCTAGTTGAAATGAAAAAAAGTTGGAAAATTGGTTAAGTGTTGAAACCTGCAGAAGCCTGGAAACTTTCTGTGAAAACAGGTCCCTTGCGGTACGTGAGAAACCAGGTTGGGTTCTCTCGCGGTACGCGAGAGACCTGGTTTTCGGCTGAATTTCTGAGACTCCCTCGCGGTACGCGAGAGGGAGGTACCTGGTCTCTCGCGATACGCGAAGGCCTATAAAAAAATAAAAAAATTTCCTTGGGATAAATGCTTCTACGCGTTTAAAAGTTTATTCAAACCGGTTTTTGAGTTAAAGGTGTTACAACTTGTTTTTGAGTTAAGGGTGTTACATCCTGGTGTCAGAGCGATGGTTTGAGGGATTTGGTGTGCGAGGCACCAAACTCAAACCGGATGCTCTTGATATGGGAATGGTACGAGAATCCGTGAAGGAGTTGACTAAGACTCGGAGCTTACGGAAATGAAAGGTTAGTAATGTTATGATTAATGTTGTTAAGTATGGTGTATATGTATGATTAAATGACAAAGTGTTATGTGTGCCGAAACTTGTTTTGTGAATTTCTATATGAATATGATAATTACAATTGGGCATAACGAATTATTAAACATGTCTGGCCAATATGATTAATAAGACGAGATGTGCTATGATAACCATATGACAATGAACATTTGCAAGGATTAGGTGAAGGTGATTATATATGTATGTATGAATATAGGTAGCTATATATATACTTAATACATAAGAGTATAAGTGTGATGGATACTTTAGGTATTGAAAGTGTAAGGATGTTAAGGTGTTTTGTTATAATTCTCAGCTAAGATATGACAGACGATGCGAATAGGGAACCGTTGGATCCAAGAATCCAAGAGTTGATAAAGGAAGAAGTGGCCAAGGCTTTTGAGCAAGCCACGACTCTGTTGATGGAAGAAATAAGAGGGGCTATTAAGCTCACTCTTGAAGAGGTTATGAAATAAAAGGAAAAAGAACCACAAGGATGTACTCTCAAAGAGTTTATGGTAATCAAGCCAAAGGAGTATAACGGGCAAGTGGACCCAATCCTTAGCCATAGGTGGGTGGTGGATATGGAATCTAACTTTGAGACGACTAAGTGTAAGCCCGAGGATAGGGTGATGTTTAGTGTGCCTTTATTGACGGGGAGGGCAAAAGAGTGGTTGTTGAATCTCCGAAAGGAGAGGGGTGAATTGGGGGTGACTTCCATGTCTTGGGAGGAGTTTAAGGCGGCTTTTCTGAAGTATCATTGCCCGCAAGCCGCAGTTGACAGGATGACTGAGGAGTTCCTCCTCATGAGGCAAAAGAATGAGTCAATAGATGAATTGGCTGGGGCTTTCTTTGATCGCGCCAAGTTCTGTCCGGACGTGGTGTCGACCGAGAAGGCGAAGATTGACAGATTTTATGCTATGTTGACTGTGGGGTTCAAAGATAGCATATCTCCATCCTCTTTTACCACACTTGTAGACTTGATAAACAGGTGTCGGGAAAGAAAGGTGGAGTTGAGGAGGCAAGACGCAAGTGGTGAAAAGAGAAAGCGTGAAATTGTGGATCAAGTTGTGAAGAAGATAAAAGGGCGGGACCTCTAGCAAGAAACCGTTTGTCAAGTTTTCTCCACGGGGATGCTAGGTTTGTGGAAAGGAGCATGTTTGGGGAATCTAGGAAGGGAACGTCAAATTGCTATAAATGTGGGAAGCCGGGGCATATGGCTAATCAATGTCCAAGCCAAATCCGTATATGCTACAATTGTTACAAGCCCGGGCACAATAGGGTGGATTGCCCCGAGCTGAAGCAAGGTGGATATGAAAGGAAGGTTGAAATACCTAAGCCAAAGGGTAGATCTTTCCACATGTCGGCGGAAGAGGCGAAGAATAACTCAGAAGTGGTGTCAGGTACTTTGAAGATTAACTCGTTACCTGTACTAGTTCTATTTGATTCGTGGGCTAGTCGTTCTTTTGTGTCTTTGAAATTTGTTAAGCATTCTTCGTTTCTAAGTAGCAAGTTAGATGAACCCTTAGAAATCGAGGCGGCAAATGATAAGAGTTTCCTAGTGTTTGATATTTTTAGGAATTGCAAGTTAAGGGCGGGGGGTAAAACTTTCCTTATTGGTTTAATTCCTTTGACCATGGGGGATTTTGATGTGATAGTGGGGATGGATTGGTTATCAAAGAACAAAGCAAATATTCTGTGTGGACCTAAAGCGATACAACTCGATTCCCCGTCGGGTGAGTCCATTTACATAGAAGGTGAAAAGAAAGGAAAGGTAATATTGTGTTCTTATGTGAAGGCAACAAAGTACATGGCGCGTGGTTGCAAGGCGTATATGGCTTGTGTTGCGGATGTGATCGAGAAAGTGTAAGATATTCGTGATGTTCTGGTTGTGAATCAGTTTAAGAATGTGTTTCCAGATGAATTACCGAGGATTCCTCCGGAGAGGGAAGTGGAGTTTGGAATTGATTTGATATCGGGTGCTAAGCCGGTAGCCAAAGCACCTTATCGGTTGGCACCACCAGAGATGAAAGAACTAATGGAGCAATTACAAGAACTACTAGATAAAGGTTTCATACGCCCAAGCGTCTCGCCTTGGGGTGCACCCGTTCTCGTCGTTAAAAAGAAGGATGGGAGCATAAGGATGTGTATGGATTATTAGGAGTTGAATAAATTGACGGTGAAGAATCGGTACCTGTTACCTCGGATTGACGACCTCTTCGATCATATGCAAGGGGCGTCATGGTTCTCTAAAATCGATTTGAAGTTCGGGTACCATCAATTGAAAGTGAAAGAAAATGATGTTCATAAGACAACTTTTCGCACTCGATACGGTCACTATGAGTTTACGGTTATGCCTTTCGGTTTAACCAACGCGCCCGTGGTTTTCATGGATCTTATGAACCGGGTATGTAGACCGTTCCTCGACCGTTCGGTCATTGTGTTTATTGACGATCTCCTCATCTATTCGCGGAGTGAAAGTGATCATTTTTTATTTTTTTTTCGTGAAATTCTTGAAGTATTGCAACGGGAGAAGCTTTATGCTAAATTCTCCAAGTGTGCCTTTTGGTTCCGTGAAATCCAATTCTTGGGTCATGTGATTAATGAGAAAGGGATTACAGTCGACCCATCTAAGATAGTTGCGGTTAAAGATTGGTCATCACCGAAGACGCCTTCGGAGATTAGAAGTTTCTTGGGGTTGGCGGGTTATTATCGGCGGTTTATTGAAAACTTCTCTCGGATTGCTTTGTCGATAACGAAGTTGACGCGTAAGGACACTAAATTTGTATGGGGTTCCGAGCAAGAATCTGCCTTTCAACTCTTGAAAGAAAAGTTGACTAAGGCGCCTGTTTTATCCTTGCCGGACGGGACCGAAGGTTTTTTTGTGTATTCGGATGCCTCGCATTCTGGGTTGGGGTGTGTATTGATGCAAAGGGGGGAAAGTGATTGCTTACGCGTCTAGGCAATTGAAGACTCACGAGATAAATTACCCTACCCATGATTTAGAGCTTGCGGACGTGCTGAGAACACTCAAGATTTGGAGGCATTATTTGTATGGGTCTAAGTGTACGATATACACGGATCACAAAAGTCTCAAGTACTTCTTTGACCAAAAGGACCTAAAATTGAGGCAAAGGCGGTGGCTTGAATTGGTCAAGGACTATGATTGTGAGATACTTTATCATTCGGGTAAAGCGAATGTGGTGGCGGATGTTCTTAGTCGGAAGACGAGCCATTCACCTATAAAGGTGAAGTCATTTAAGATGACAATTTCATCATCTCTTATTAATGAAATCCGGGAGGATCAAGTGCTAGCACTTGGTGGTGATTTGAAGATGGAACGGATGGTTGTTTATGTTGATAAGCTTGGGGAAACTAACACGGGTTTAAAGACATGCTTTGATAGAATTTGGATTCCTAGGTTGTCAAGTGTTTTGACAACTATTTTAGACGAGGCGCATAAATCCAAGTATTCCATCCATCCGGGGGCCACAAAGAAGTTTTATGATTTGAGGTGTCATTTTTGGTGGCCGGGTATGAGGCGTGATATTGTTAAGTATGTGGAAAGGTGTCTCACATGCTTAAGGGTAAAAGCGGAGCACCAAAAGCCATATGGAAAGCTTCAACCGCTTAAAATACCGCTTTGGAAATGGGAAAACATAACCATGGATTTGATCACTAAACTACCAAAGACTCGAAAGGGTTATGATGCGATATGGGTAGTAGTAGATCTGTTGACAAAGAGTGCACATTTCCTTCCTATAAAATAAACGTATTCTTCGGATAGATTGGCAGATATGTATGTGAAGGAAATTGTGTCACGTCATGGTGTGCCGGTGTCGATTATATCGGACCGTGATACGAGATTTACTTCTCATTTTTGGAAGAAATTCCATGAGGATATAGGGACTAGATTGAATCTTAGCACCGCTTATCATCCACAAACAGATGGTCAAAGCGAGCGAACGATTCAAACACTCGAGGATATGTTGCGAGCGTGTGCTTTGGATTTTGGGGGTAGTTGGCGGAATTTTCTTACAACAATAGCTACCATTTTAGTATTAGTATGCCACCTATTGAGGCGTTGTATGGGAGGAAATGTCAAACACCCGTGTGTTGGGGTGAAATTGGTCAACGGGAACTCGGTAGCAAAGAGGTAAGGAAACTAATAGTAGTATTGACCAAATAAGGGCACGCTTGAAGGCGGCTCAAGATCGCCAAAATTCCTATGCGGATAATAGAAAGCGGGCGATTGAGTTTCAAGTGGAGGACTTTGTTTTGAAAGTCTCTCCTTGGAAAGGGGTGATACGGTTTAGGAAACGGGGGAAGTTAAGTCCACGTTTCATCGGACTGTTTAAGGTGATAGCAAGGGTGGGTGCGGTGGCTTATCGCATGGAGCTACCGGAGGGAATAAGTAGACTTCATAACACGTTTCATGTGTCTCATTTGCGAAAATGTTTGGCGGATGAATATACTTTTGTTCCATTGAATGATATTGAATTGGATCAAAAGTTGAATTATGTTGAAGAACCGGTTGCAATCTTGGATAGAAAGGTGAAGCGTTTACGCAATACAGAGATTAGCCAAGTTTTGGTGAGATGGAAACATAAGAAGGGATCGGAAATGACTTGGGAAACCGAGAAAGAAGTGCTCAAATATTATCTGAACCTTTTTACGTGAAGTCTGGTTTCGGGGATAAAACCCAAATAAGGGGAGGTGATTTGTAACGAACCAAAATCCGGTTTTCGTTATAAATAAATAAATATTCTAATATATATTATGGTGAAAATAATATTTTAGAAATAAGTTGAAACAAGTGGGTTTCAAGTTAGTAATGGGGTTATATTAGTTTTTAACTAATTTTGGAATGAAAATGGATAAATTGTAAGTTGAGGGGCTAAATTGTAAATAAGGCAAATCTGCCACATTTGTCTTATTAGAAGTCAAAATCCAGAATTTTGATAATTGTGGGTGTTGAAGCTCTCAAGAAGAAAGTGGAGAAAAAGGGTTTTGAAGCAAAATCATGCATTTGAAGCTTGAATTGTGTAGGTTTTGGCTTGCACATCACCTCCCTAACATCAAGTAAGTGATAATCTTCCATTTTTTTTCACCATTGATGTGTTAGTTGGTGGGTTTTGTATAAATCCAAAATTTATGATGCATGTTGTTAATTACTGTTAGATTGTTGATAATCTAGCTAATCTAAAGGTAAAGAATAATGATTAACATCCTAGAACCCTTTGATTTTGATTATGAGAAGTTAGGGTTCTTATGGAGAAAATTGGGGTTTTTGGATTATGATGATAAGATGATGAATTAATGATAATTAAGTGTTTATATGATGTTAGACCCTTGAGCAAACACCAAATTAACCTAATAATAATTATTGAATAAAAAATTAGTGTTAAGGTAAGGATAATGAAACTCAAGTTGGTGAGTTTGGGGTGAAAGAGGGTGTTTGGATATGAGTATAACTCAAACGTGTCAGTTTGGGTTGGAAATGGAAAATTGGGTTGTGAACCCAATTATAATGTGATTTTGATGTATGTTAGATTACTAAACTAGGTGTATATGTGTAGGTAATCAAATTGAAAAACTTGAAGGTGGTGCGGGACCTTCAAATCCACACGGTAAGTGATTTTGCACTTACTTAGTAATTGATGATAAAAGGTGCTATATGCAATGTTGTATGCATAATGTGTTATGTGATATGTATGTGTATAAAGTGTATGAATAAGTGAATGAAATGTAGTTATAGTAGTTATACTATAATGGATATTTGGTCATGGAGTTATGGTCTAAGTACCATAATGGATATGTGGATATGGTGTTATGATCTAAGAATCATAATGGAAATGAGATGATGAAGTTATGGCCTATATGCCATAATGGAAATGTAAAATGTGTTGATCATGAATGTAAAATGAAAAGGGTGAAACTTGTAGGGGATTATGCAAGTGATATGTAGCCTAATGTCAAATTGGGTGGAAACGGGTCAAATTGGTGAATGGGTGAAACAAGTAGAATTTTACTTGTTTATTATGTTTTATCTTCATTACTAATGGTGATATATGTGGTGTTATGTAGAAAAGCTCCGATGTAGTAAAAGTCAAGTCAAAGGCATTTGGCGGGATTCTCGTATGCGTATATGTGTTTTGGTGATTTATCAGAAATCCCTTAAATGGATGTAAATTGGATTCACAATTGTGTTTTGGTGTATGTATATGATGTTGAAATGTTTTTGGTCAAAACCCAAGTGTTGGGAGGTTTTGGTGTCTAGTTGAAATTAAAAAAGTTGGAAAATTGGTTAAGTGTTGAAACCTGCAGAAGCCTGGAAACTTTCTGTGCAAACAGGTCCCTCGCGGTACGCGAGAAACCAAGTTGGGTTCTCTCGCGGTACGTGAGAGACCTGGTTTTCGGCTGACTTTCTGAGACTCCCTCGCGGTACGCGAAAGGGAGGGACCTGGTCTCTCGTGGTACGCGAGGACCTATAAAAAAAATTTCCTTGGGTTAAATGCTTCCGCGCGTTTAAAAGTTTATTCAAACCGCTTTTTGAGTTAAGGGTGTTACACTTGTTTTTGGGTTAAGGGTGTTACACAAACCAAAGGCGTAAATTGGTGATGTTGAACCGTTGATTTACCAATTATACATCACCTGAATGAGTTTGGCTTAGGAGTTAGCCAAGGTGGCCCGAAGAAGGGGGTACTATTTACGGGGAGTTAACTCCGGGAAACGGCGGGAATTGGTGGGAAGTTCTTCGTGAGGATAAAGACTAGGATTGTGAAGATAATGCATCGGGAGAATTTAAAAGGTGACCTTGAAATACCTTAGACTGCAAGCCGTGTTGGGTCGTTTAACTGAGGAGTTCCTCACATATAGTGGATAGTGGAGGCAATCAACAGGATTACGAGCATGTTTAATGACTAGTCGTAGTCTTGCACGGATCTTGGAGTCACGGAAGGAAAGAAGATAGATCGGCTTCTCGATACTATCAGTTGACAAGTTAGAATGAACTCTCTTGAATGGTGAACAACTCTGGTGGAGTCGGTTCTTATATGTTGCTGAGAGATCAAATTCGGGAGACAAGTGGACTGTAAGGAAGAATTCGAGGTGGCTTCAAGAAAGTCAAATATTTTAGCCGAACTAGAAACCTTTTGTGGAGACAATATTTATTACTGTTGTAAGTGTGGAAAGTAATTCGAGTGGAGAATGATGGGACACACTATTCCATAGTGATATAGTCCTAATATCATGTGCTGTAGTTGTTATAAATCGGGATACTATCGAAGTGAATGCCTTGAGTTAAAGCTCAAGGGTGATAAAGGAGAGAAATTAGAATCTCTATGGCCATCGAGTCGGACATTTCTATCTACCAAGGACGAGAATGAATTCATTTAGTTTTATTGTCGGGTGAGAAGTTATGTAGATCAGTAGTTTTGGAGCAGATCAACAATGGAGGGTTAATTGTTGACGAGTGTATAATTTGATGTTTGTAGGTTGCGGGTGAAACAATCACATAGAATGGAGTTCTACGATTGTAGTGGGAACTTGTGTGGTTACTTAGTAACCATATCAATGTCGTGTGTGATTAAGAGGTGACATGTCGATCTGTTCACATCTAGCGAAGGTGAAACACATGACACATGAATTGGTGTATACTTGGCTTATGCCAATTACACCAACCGGTGTAATTGAAAACTTGATGTTCCAGTCATGAAGAAGTTCAATAGGGTTTTATACCTGAGTGTCTCTTTTGGGATGTAACCTTTCTTTGTAAAGTTGAAGAATGGAAGAATACGGTGTGCATCAATCGTCAAGGTTGAACAAAGTGACTTTGGCCTTAGATTCAACCAATAAATGTAAAGGAGGTTAACATCCCCTAAATGGTTATGAAATTCATTGATGATACCATGAGATTACAGTGTGTCATTTCGGCTTTGGTTGAAATCCATTTTGGATAAAGTGGAAATTCATGAAGGCTTATCTATAGACCCATTAATGATAAAGATAAACAAGGGGCAAGTTGTGTTTGAATTCTTAGAACTTCATAAGTAGTGTTTGAAGTCTTAGAACTCACAAGTGGCGTTTGAAGTCTTAGAAATTAATTGAGTGTTTGGGTCATGGATAAGAGTTGTCTTTAAGGATGTGAAAGAGGAATTGGTAAAGGCAATTGTCATGTCCTTACTTGGAGAAACTGTAGGTTTGTCGGTTATTTTAGTGCTTCACGCATTAGACTCGGTTATGTCTTTATGCATCAAGGCTGGATTATCACGTATTCTCCTAGACATTTGTAATCTTGATAGTAGCAACTAGAGGAGATAACTTGAGAAGGGAACAGGTGACTGTTTACGCTGGTAAATGTTAGGAGGTTGAATTGAAGTCTCAAGCTTCAAATGAGTGTTGTATGTAAGTGATGGGATCCTTGAATCTCATCAGTATAAAATAATCGAGACCTTAAATCTCAATGGACGGGTTGGTGTGGAGGTTATGAAACCTCTAATTGTGAGGTGGGAGAAGCAATGTGATAGAACTTGAATTCCTTAGTTGTTAAACGTATTGGTTTCTGTTATGAGGCGATTCATAAATTTGAGAAATTTTTACACGCGGAGTGACTTTAATGCTTGGTTATGAAACATAAACTTTTGGTGGCAAGAGGTGGAAGGAGACATAGTCGAGATTGTTGACAAATGTCTCGTTGGCTTGTGGATTAAGGTCAATCGCTAAGGGAAGGTTGTGTAGGAAGACTCAAAGGCTTCATATACCTAGGTGTGATAAGAGAAGCTTGTAGTAGTATGACTACAAGAGTATATGAAAAGGATGGTAACATGTTACGATGTGGATAAGTAGAGGGTCTTTTTGACCGAAGAGTATGCAATTCCTGTTCTTGGAGGAAACCTACTCTTATGAATAACCGAGGAGTGTCGATTTACTAGAGGGTGTGATACGACATGGCTTGATCGTATCTTTTTGAGTTAGATTGAAATATCGGTTTCCCTTGTCTAATTTAAGGAAGTCGAGTGATTATCAGCTATTATGGTGTCATCTTAGCTATCTTGGGAGTATCAACATGCCATTGTTTGATTTACTAGATGGCGGACGGTGTCAAACATCGATTAATTTGGTGGAATGGATTGTTAGGAGTTTAGAATCAAAGGTGTGATTCAAGACATGGTGTAGAAGATCTTGTATGTGAGCACGTTTGCAAATCCGCTCAAGATGTAACAGAAAACCCTAGTCGAATATAGGGAGGAGGTGAGTTAATATTCAAATGGGAACTTGGTGATATCAAATTTTTCCCTTGAAAATGGGTGTTTCGGGTTTGAAAACGTGGGAGGCGAAGTCCCCGTTTTGTTGGGTCGTCCAACTTACTTCAATGGTGTGGATTTTCCAATTGGAGTTATCAGGGGGGGTTGAGTATACTCCATGAAAAATTTCACATGGTCTATTCACGGAAATGTTTGGCTAGAAGTTGTGGTTATTTATCTTGGTGTGTGTAAGTTGTTGTTTTGAATCTAGTAGAAGAACTGGTGACTATCTTACATAGTGGAGAGAATTAATTGGGCAATTAAGGATCTACCATGTATTGTTCCTAGAAAGCACAATGAAAGGTGGAGATGACCTTGAGAAAGTAAAGACGGGTAATGTAGATTTGTTACCCTAAGCAGTGTATATGGTGTCGGGTTTCAGGGACGAAACCCAAAGTTAGGGAGGATGATTTGTAACGAACCAAAAATCCAAATTATGATATTATTTGCCAAAATAATATTGTGAGGGGTGAACTTAGATTAAATATATGAAGTGGGTTTGTTTTAAATGGTGCCTTTCATAATTTTGGAACAAAAGGAGTCAAAATGGGAAGTTCAAGGGGTAAAAGTGTAAAATCAGCAAAGCTGATGATATGTTGGTGAAGATGGTGCAACACACACTCATTTGAGTGTGTGTGTGTCTCGTGAATTGCAAAGAGAAGAGGAGAGGAGAGCCATGAATGAAAATTGAAGAATTGGTGGTGGAAATTTGTGGCTTTTGAGTGTTCATCTCCTTCTAAAACATCAAGTAATTGTTGTATCATCTCCTACATCCACCATTGTTAGTGTTCTTGAGGGTTTTGAGGAAAAAATGGTTTGGGGTTGATTTAGGTGAAATTGATGATAGATAACTTGTTTTAACTTGTTATCTAGCTTAACTAAGGGTGTTGAGAGATGTTTAACATCCTAGAATCACCTAATTTCGATTATTTGAAATTAGGGTTCTTGAGTAGTAATTTAGGGATTTTTGATTTGGAATGTTTAGATGATCTTAGAGGTTGGATAAGTGTCTAGGGAGTTAATAGACACATAATTAGACATAAAACCCCAAATTGTATAGTGAATTGTAAAAATGGAGTTTTGGTATAAATTGGGTGAAACCCAAACGGGTCAAAATGGGTGAATGTTGTCTTGGGATGTTTAAAACTTGTTTAAGGTGTAATTAATCAAGTTTAGAAAGGGTGTAATCCATAAGGTTTTGGGTGTGTGTTAGACCTCAATTGGAATGGTGAAATTGGTGGTTTGGGAGTTTGACTTTAATGGGTCAAACGGGTCATTTTGGTTGAAAGGTGGTCATTGGGTGTTGAGGGTTTGGTTAAGGTTGTGTTAACTAAACTAAGTCAAGGTATTGATTTTTAGATCATAGGTGTGTCTTGAATCTCAAATTGATGAATGAATTGAGATCATAAGATTTCAAAGTGTAAGTTGATTGCTAGGTGATCATGGCGTTATTGGAGCTAACTTGAAGATCAAATGGGATCCTTCTTAGCACATGTTAAGTGTTTTGCACTTACTTATTAATGATAGGTTGTAGTAGACGCACATATTTGTTATACATGTTCATTTGTTGATTATCATGTGTGTAATTGTGTGTATGTGGTTCTGGTAAATTGCATATGGGAATGTATGTAAGGGACGGAGTTTAAGGTGCTTGAGGTCCATGAACTTCACCGTGTTGTATGGCGACTTAAAACCATTGAATTACTTATGTGTTAAGTAGAATAAACGTATGACTATATTGTATGCAAGGGGGAGGGTGAATTATGGTTTGAAGTCTTGAAACTTCACAATTGGAATAAGGGGGTGGGGGTCTTTGAACCCCATATGTCGGCTATATAGAATATGGGTTATGTATCTTGTGTCTTTATGTGCTTTGATGTATTCTATAGGTTAGTATTGAGGTTTAAGAATCTCACATGTGTTGATATTGTTTGAAGTCACAAACTTCACAAAGGCGGTTGGAATTGAGGTCAAAGAACCTCACAAGAATGTTGGTAATTGAGATCTAAGAATCTCATAAGGATGGTTTGAGTTTGTGGTCAAAGAACCACACAATTATGATATGGTGTTTGAGGTCTTCAGAATCTCACAAAGGAGTAACATGGTCGGGTTTTATGGTGGATTACTAACCATTTGATGTTAGTATATGTGGGTAAACGTATATGTTAAAATATAAGTTTATAATTGTTAATAGTTTAAACATGTAAACGGGTCGGGATTTGACATGTAAGGTGTCATTACATGTTGTCGGAAAAAGCCCAAAAACTTCAAATAAGTATATCTCGGGCTAGAAATTGAATTACGAAACACATAATATATGAATTTTGGGTGCCTCGACGTGATAAATTTGAAAATTGGTGTTGTTGACCTATAGGGGGCGCAAATTGCGCTGGTACCAGCGCATATTGCGCTGGCGGATCTGTAGCCGGCGCAAATTGCGCTGAAATTCCAATGATTTGTGTCGGTAAAAAGTGGAAATGACATTTTTGGGCTAAGGCTAAGGTGTTAACTTGTAAAGGGTCCTATGGGGTGTCTATCATTACTAATGTTTGTTTTGTTTCGGTGTTTTATGTAGGGAAAGCTGCAGTTTAGTCTCGGGTCGTGCTTCAAGTCTTGGATTATCATTGGATGAACTTTTGGTGTATCGGTTGCATGCTTAAGCCTCCTTAGGAGTGTTTATACCGTTTGAATGTTTAAATGAATGTAGTGAAATAGTAGAACTTATATTTTGAACTTGTAAACGTCTAACCAAGGTTAAGTCCAACTTTCATAGTTGACTTTTGAACTATTGAAATATGTTTTGTAGTAAGTCCTTGGACGGTGGATATTAAACTAAAACACGTGATGTTTACTAAGTATGTTATGGGACCTAATTCCGCAGTGTTTTTAAAGTTAAAAATTGGTCAAAAATTTTATGTGTTACAAAGTGTTTAGCAGATGAGGTTGCACATGTTCCTTTGGTAGAGATAGAGGTTGATGAGAAGCTGACTTATGTCGAAGAACCTGTCAATATTCTAGACACTAAGAAAAAGCAGTTACATCACAAAACGATCAAACAAGTATTGGTGCAATGGAGGCACAGGAAAGGATCAGAGATGACTTGGGAAAGTGAGGATAAAATGTGAAGAAATTACCCTCAACTCTTTAAGAATTAACAGGTTTTGAAGAAGAAACCTAATTTAAGGGGGGAGAGTTGTAACATCCCAAATTTCAAGGCTCGAAAAACAAGAATGAAAGTTTGGAAAATTTGTCTGTAACGGACCGTCATAGACGGTAATGGTGCGTTACGAGCCGTGACGGACCGTCACAAGGAGATAACGGTCCGTTACGGGTTGAGCAAGGACTTGACCAAGGAATGACACATGTCCTATGACTCATCATTGCAATCGGACGCGTGTAAACCTTATGACGGACCGTCGCGATAGGTAACGGTCCGTTACGAAGAATGGTGGATCGTCATGAGAATATAACGGTCCGTTACGTGTCGGTGAAGTACTTAGCGGCTAAGACATAAACGGTGACGGACTGTCACCATTGGTAACGGTCCGTCACGAACCCAAGAATTTGGCTATAAATAGAGGGTATAAGCCGTTCAAATGGAAACACAACAACAACATCACCATTAGTACCACACACACAACACGCATACCGAGGATCAGTAGCACAACAGTTACGAGCACGATGGTGAGCGAGAAACCGAGGAACGTTTTTGAGCTATGAACAAACTTAGGAAACTACCCGAGAATAATGTAAGTACACTGGACACCTTAGACAAATGTTTATGAGATTACGTGTTATGTGTGGAACTAAGGTACTAGGTAATGGTGGGTTAGTATAAACACTAAACTGGAATAATGGAGTAATCACGGGATATTAAAATGGTGGTGGGAACGCTGCGGGGAACCCTATATATAAACCTTTTTAATACCTCGTTGTGAAACCATTACAAAGGTTTAGGGGTACAGACTAAAGGATAAATAGCATGGCATGAATGCATGCTAACAAATATAAAATGGAAGCTTTAATTCTAAATAAAAGAATATCCACGAGACATTGGGGAAGTGGTGCTAACGTTGCGGGGTACCCTATATATAAGCTTCACCAATATCGCGGGGAGAAAATTTTATGAGGAATTAAGGCAAGGGTGGAACAAAAATCATGAATAAGAAATCATGCAATCCGTGGTAAATGTACAAATCTGTGTATACGTGATATAGCCGAGTCTAGGCTCTAGGCCCGAGTAACAGCTGTTTTGGGTAAAAATTATATAAGCTAATTTTGTAACCAAACTTAGTAAGTGAGGTAGTGTGCTTGTAAGATCAATGAAAATCAATGCAAAACGGTAAAACTTGACACGGTTGTTGTCACACCCCAACCGACGGCGGAAATGTCGGGGCAGGACATGTAGACTGTTCATAAGCTCATGGTTTGCTAAATTTGTAATTAAACAATAAGTTTCATTTCATAACTCAAGTAATCAATTACATCATTTACAAGAATACATAAATCTCCATATTAAAATTTAAGACTAGGTCCTCAACCCTAAGTGAAGTAGCTTGAATCTTAACTCAAACATCTGTACCTGAAACATGATAAAATGAGAGGGTCAACTATAAAAAGTTGGTGAGCATACATAGGTTTTGGCACCACAAGTAAAGTTCAAATGTTTTGTGTACAATTCATATGATGCATGGTTTATAAAGCATTTATGGAGAATCTAAGTTAAGCTAGTTGCACAAATGAAACTTTGTAATTGAAGGGCATAACAACACATGTTATCCTAATGTAGAGCATAACAACACATGTTATCTTAATGTAAATGTAGGGCATAACAACACATGTTATCCTAATGTAGGGCATAACAACACATGTTATCCTGAAGTAATGTATTGGTGTTTGCACGTGTATATCATGTAAATGTAATCTTAACAATTAGCATTCAAGCATAAAGCACAAATAAACACATATAATCATATTGTAGAATTGTACGTGTGTAATTGCAAATAGTGTTTAAATGTAATCATGTTTCACCCCAAAAATGTACAAAAGGAAAAAGGGGGCTATGTAAACTCACCTTGATATTCGTGATAGTAAAGTTCTTGAACAAAAGAATTTGGATAGCCTTGACAGTCTAAGGATGCCCTAAAATGTTGAATTGAATCATGAGGTGTTACTACTAACTAATCGTATATTACAAGTTTGAAAACCGAGTGTTCGTGTGGGAAGAATCCCATGGATGGTATGTGAAATCATGGAAACCTAAGGATGTTAAGAAAACAATTAAAAATAGTAGCTAAGGGTTCACAGTCGTTAAAAAAATTATTTTAAGGAATCACTCGAAGGTTTCATCAAAAGATCACACGAGATAAATATTAACAGCCTTGCGTACTGATTTCGTGCGGCACTTTTGATGGTCGAAACAGACGAGTTAGGTTACAAACCTTATATGGTTGGAAATTATACTCAAGGTAGCATGTTTTAAGCTCAAGAAACACCTTCATTAGTTTAGGAATGAAAAAGTTATGAAGGCGTGAAGTTAGGGCAGTGCTGCTGGAATTTGGGGTTTTGAAACAAAAACGACTTTGTGAGCGGATTAAACCATGAAATTTCGTGATTCCAAAAATATGAATTTGTTAAATACATTATGATTATAAATTCTGTTAGTTGTCTTAGCAAAAATCCTATTTTTGGTATGTTTAATTATCAAAAAAATAAGGACACAAGAATAGACTTAGATTTCCAGTTTTCGTGCATAATCTTTAGGGATGTAAAAAGGTAACCAAATGGGTGTGTTAGGTCGAATCCTATTATGGAAATAAATTATTATGTTTATAAAGAGTATTCAACAAGAAAAACCTAGGTGTTGTTTTAATAAAAATCAGCCAACAAGAGGATTTGCATTCAAAAGTCAGAATCTAATATATTCTGATGTTTGTGCCTTGTGAGGGCTGTTTACGAACTGAAATCCACGAATTGGCCAAAGCTATCAACAGAAAGTTTGTAAAGGAAATTATTATGAAACTCTCAGAAGAAGAATCATGTATTAAGGAGGTCTTAGACTCAAGTTATGACGTCTTTCGCAAGAGCCAAATAATCTGCCAGAAACCCACATTATGTTTTAGAAGGTTTTAACGAATTCTAAACCGTTTGTTGCCATAAGAGGGTAAGGTAAAAGATTGTAGGCAATCAATACCACATCTTAGTGATGTGTTTTCATTTCCTACCCCTGTTCTTAGTCGATTACGAGATGGACATTCAAACCAAGCAGGTTCTTGTAATGAAGAATCACTTCAAGGTTGATGTTCGTGCTACATAATCAAGGCGTTCAAGCGGTTTCCAAGAGGAAGCACTTCAAGAACACCTTAGAGGGACTAAGTACCAGAGTTTAAGGGCTATTACTAGAAGAAAATCGTGATGGTGTTGTATGATTGCTACTCTACGCGATCAGAGAAAGAAAACAAGAAAAAGAGGAAGAACTCCTTACTTGATTGTAGATGAGAGCAAGAGGAGTGGTGTGAGTGAAAGGGAGAGGGGGTGGGGGTATTTATAGGTGTCTTATGGAGTAGGGAACAAGTTAGAATTAGGGCTAGAGGGTGATTTGGAGGCTAAATGAAAAAAAGGAAAAAAAGTGGTTGTTGTTACTTGCGATCGGAAGGTAGGAGCCAAAAAGGAAAGTGGGGCTGTCCTTTAACTTGATTTTTGACACTTTTTTACAGCTGGTGGTTGACTAAAACAGTCCTAGGAAGGTTCTATAATGGTTCATAATCGAAAATAAGTCATGGCTAGGGTCTAGGATAAGTATTTTGCAACATAACACTTGAAATGTGACATAAAAAGGAACATTTTGTAACTTAGGATAAAAGAGACCTATGAAGATAAATCATGGGCTATAACACTTTGTTAGATAATTATTTAGGCTAGCTAAGATATATAGTAGGGCATCCCGATCTATTGGTTTTAAAATTTGATCCACCAGATACGAAAATTTCACGTAAAATGACGTTGTAAGCAAACCGTTGCACATAAAATGATAACTTGTTATATTGGGCATATAAGAAGCATTTTATGAATACGTGTGGTCATAATGATATAAGATATACTTTTTCAACAAAATGATTGCTAAGGTGCTCGTTTTATTGCTACTTTATGAAATCCAACGGTACAAGTACAAGGTGAAAAATTGGAAATGTTACAGTTGTTTACGAGAAAAGCCCTTGATCTTTAAGGATCTCAGGAATAAAACCTCGGGAGGTGACAATCGACACCTGCCTCGTTTCTTGAATAAATGGTAAATGGATTACAAGTGCGAGCATCAAATGATCGAGATCTAAGTGTTATAGAGCTTATTTTCCAGTATTCGATAATGCTAAGTGTTTCTGGGTGTTTTCTTTTCGATCAAGCTACTGAATTTATACAAGATATAAGCTAACTAACTATCCGAGAATCCCGGAATGGACCAAGTCTTCCATTGTGACCGTTGGGAGCCACTCCACGCATCTTCTACACGTTCTCCTTGACTTCTAGAACGATTCTTCAGAGACGAGCTTGATTTCACACGTTTTACCTTGTATTAGTCATGATAGAAGAAAGAAATAACGGTTATATATTGAGGATACCGAAACCTGTCAGGATACCGAAGTACGTTGAAGATCCAGGATCCTTAGCTGTAAAATAACCCCTAACAATTGTCCCCAAATTTTAACAGTTGTTAACGACATCTGTAAAAATTTTAAAATTCAAATAGTAAACGATGATAGGGTTGTGATAAGACTTTTACAACTACCGAGGCGATTTAACCATTGCACCTTGTAGGTTATAATCATTATTACCTTCTTCTTCTCCATTCTCATCTTCTTCAAGGTCGAAGCAGGTAAAGAATCCTTACTGTGATTTCTGGATCCTTTCTTCTTTCTTAATCTTTCGCGATCATGGGTAAGAAAATAACCAGGTCGGCCTCTTCCATCGTTGCTGAAACGATAGAGGATTTCACGGATCAAGGGATCCTAGACCATTCTGATCTTGAACTTTGCTCTTTCACCGATCAGGACATAAAACTCTTGAAGTCAAACAATGTTTTTCCTCAAAAAACCATTTTTAGGTCTTTCGATTCTAGAACAAAAGCTGATTTGATCTATGAAACTTGGGTTTTTATTCATAGCTATCCTTTCACTTTGGGTATTTCGTATCCCTTTCCTCCACTCATCACTGAGTTCTTTAACCTTCCTGGCCTGAGCTATTCCCAAATCATACCCATGGTTTGGAGAATCTTGGCAACTCTTGAGAGGTTGAATCGTTCACATTTGTTGACCATTGGAGTCCCTGAGCTATCTTATGTCTATAACCTAAGAACCCATGGTTCTTCTTGTTTCATCCTTCAGCTTAAGTCTGGGAAAACACATCTAATCCCAAAAGCCACCTAGAATGATACCGACTGGAAGGGAAAATTCTTTTTTGTAAGGAGATATTCAATTCCTGGTGGGAATCTATTGCCGCTTGAATGGGTTAAGAAGGGTAGGAAATAGCTAGGATCCCTTCAATTTATATTATATTTCACCTGTTGCTAATGATCTTTGTTTTATACTTATGCAGCTCCTAAATTTGCTGAATAGGTTCCTACAAGAAGCGACACAGATAAAAGAATTGAAGCGTTATTGGAAATACCTATGGCGGAGAGATCTTTTCGTGTCGAGTCCACCATTAGTGAAGCTCCACCATTAGTGAAGCTAGCTTTAACACTCAATATTCTGAATCCGAGATGTCTTCAGGTATAGAACAATTTGTATTTTTATTACCAGATGTTATGATCCTAATTTGCTTTATCTTTATGTAGGAATCCCTAAGTCGAGTTCCCAATTTGCTTTGTCTGATCTTGATAGCATTTTGTCCGGGGCTGTTGTTGTCAAGAAGGAGGGTTCCACACCTGTAACCACCAAGTGTCATGTTCCTGTTCTCCGGTCTAAAGCTTCTGGAAGCAAGAAGAGGAAGACGACTGATGTGATGGACTTGGAATTCTTCGAGGGTCGTGTTCCTGTTCTCCGGTCTAAAGCTTCTGGAAGAAAGAAGAGGAAGACGACCGATGTGATGGACTTGGAATTCTTCGACGGTATGGACTCTACTGAAACCACCAAGAAGCTACAAGGCTTGTTGCATCTGGTAGGCAATTTTTTGGTATCCCTATTTTGATGTCATGATCCCTAAATTACCCATGTGCTCGAATTTTACAAGGTCTCGAGAAGCTGAATGTTAACTTGTCTGCGGCAAAGAAGAGTGCTGAGGAAGCTCTGGAGAAGGTCGAGGATTTGAAGAAAATCTTAGCCTCCAATACCAAACACTTGGAGAATGAGATCCAGACCCAGAAGGATAAGCTGCAGGAGAGTTCAACCCAATATGAGCAGGAGTTGTAGCAGACTGTGGATGATGCCAAGAAGTCTGCTGTCGTGGCTGTTCTCCAATCCAGAATCCAAATGTCTGAACAAGCTGCTGCTGAGGGTTTTGACCGTGCAGCCTAGGATCTCTTGGGATGGCGCTCTTCTCTTGCTAAACTTGGTGGTGAAGCTGTGGAGACTAGAAAGGTGGCTGAGGAACTTGGATCTGGTGATGCTGGGAAGTGTAGGTCCAGATTTCTCTTGAAATCACTGATTTGATCGATTACGCATACACACAGGCGGAAACTGTGTGTATGGTGGTGAAGCAGATGATAGAAACAATGTTGGTGAAGATAACAGGCTAACCACACTATGAATCAATACGCAAATGGTATGAAAATGTAAGAACACAGTGAATAAACAACTGCAAATTGTATTGATTCAGGAAAAATGTGAAAGAGAAAGTTCAGGGTTACAGCCGCTACTCACACCCTAAACATTCTCAAACTAGGCTATTTATAGTAGTGACAGTATCGAAACTATGTTTAATCGAAACTACTAGTTTCGATTGACCATTTACAAGTGATACACAGACTGTCGAAACTACCATCTATCGAAACTACTAGTTTCGATTGAACACACTCAATCGAAACTAAGTAGTTTCGATGGCCCAAACTTAGAAATAAAAACAGTAAATTACAGAAAATTGAAATTACATTTAATGAAAAGACAGAAAGTAAACTAGTCTAAAACTGTTTAAACAAACAATAAATGACAACAGCTTATACATAAGATATGACTCTACAATCTCCCCCTAAGCTGTTGCATTATCGTCTTCAGCTCTTCATCAAGCAGCTGGTCCTTCAGTTGTCCTCGGTATAAAAGGTTTAACATGGAGAGATACAACCCGTTGGTAGGCCTTAGCATCAGCTTCATCTTCATCACTGTATGCCTGAATGTGATTCTGAAAAAGGATTTCCAGATCTTCAGGCTGAAACTTCAACAGCTCCATGGGCTCAAAGATGGTGATGTCTTCCTTGCCCTCACACTATATCACTGCACTGCCAATGATTGGGTCGTAGTACCTTTTTCTGAAAGTTTGTAGCTGGACAGGTACAGATTTTGGAATGGTGATGGTCTTGTGTGTTTGGGCAGGCTTGTACCTTAAGAACACATATGGCTCGTTAGTCTTAGGATGAAACCTTGTCTTTGAGATCTTCTTTTGAGTTTTCCTAGGCTTCATTCCTTTAAAATCATTAACTTGAGAATGCAGAAATTTCTCAAAGTCATAAGCCATCATGACCTTCCCAAGGTTTTGAAGGGGAAGTTTGGCTAAATCCCTGAGGTCATAGAAAGGAAGGGTTTGGAAGTCAGTCATATTTTTAAAGTGCTGAACTCCCCCTCTATATCTTCTTATGATAAAGAGCTTCCTTTCAGCATCATACTTCCAGCCAATTGGAGGCCTTTTTAGTTCTTGATGCTCTGCTATCCATTCATATGTCTTAGGAGTTTCCTCCTAAATTATTTTCTTAAACCAAGACTTTCTTGAAATTGGAGGTTCAGGAGCAACCGAGGGTGAATCTTGTGCTGGACCGGATTCGGAGACTGTAGTGGTTGGTTCAGGAGTGACTGTTTTGATAAGATTAATCTGAACATCTTCTTCACCTTTTTCTTTGTCAGATAAGGTTTGAATTTCATCTCCGTCTTCCGTAAAGTATCTAGTTCGCTCAGTCTCCTTTTCTTCAGTGGTCAGGATTTCTGGATAAAGATCATTATACCCAAAGTTTTCAATGTCTTCTAAAAGGGCATTCAGCTCATCATTAGATGGGATGTCTTCTTCATCAAGAATCACGATCTCTATTTCAGTGGAAGTCCCTTTCCCTCTCTTCCTTGCATCTCTTCTTTCACTAGCTGAGGGAAGGTTTAGTTCTGTACCTTCAACTTTGACTTCAACCGCCTCTTTTGTCTTTTCAATATGGCCAGCAAATATAGTTAGTGCAGACTCTGGATTAGTCACAAGGTCAGGAGATGAGGGTTCAACCACAGATGTGGTCTCCCCCTGAGCTGTTGAAGTAGTTGGTTGTTTTTGCACAGTTTTAACCATTGAGGCTTTGAGCTGTTCTACCACTTCAGCTAAAGCCTTGAATTCTTCTTTTTGTTCTGAGATTAGTTTCTGTTGTGTTTCAAGTTGAGTTTGTTGGACCTCAATCTGGGTATGTAAACCCCCAACTTCCAGCTTCAGGTCTTTAACCTCTTCCTGGACATTATGCAAATTATTTTTTAAGCCTTCAATTTCTTCATCTTTCTTTTGAATCTTATCCTGCATTTTCTTCAGTTCAAGGCTTAGAGTCTTAACTCTTGGTACAGGAGAGGTTGAATCATGAGTTGGTGATGTGGGAGTAGTATGGATGGGTGATTGTGGTGGAGATAGTTGTGGAGTGGGTTGTGGAGTAGGTTGTGGAGATGGTTGTGGAGTGGCTAATAGAGAATCTGATGAGGATGACAAGTCTTCAAATCCATTCTTGATTTTCTTTGCCTTAGGCTCTTCTTCCTCAAAATCAGAACCTGACTCAACTTGTCGTTTGGAGGAAGATGAAGGATGCATTGTTCTATCATCTGAATCAGACTTGTAGTAGTCAGATCCATAAATCCCTGCATCAAGAGTTCCACTTGATTCTGCAACTTCCTCTTCAACTTCATGCATGCCAGCTTCAACATTACCTGTTGGCTCTTGAATTATCTGAATTTGTTCAACAAAAGGAGCTTCTATCACAGGCTCAATTATGGGTTGTTCTTCTTCTTGAACAATAGGGACTTTTATCTCAAACTCAGCTTCATCAATAGGTGGATTACCTTGATCTTGCTCAACTTCCATTTCTTCTTCTTCAGATGATGAGTTCTCTTCTTCAAGATCAGGGTCAATATCAGGGATAAATTCTTCTTCTTCACCAATAATATGACCAAACAGGGGAACATCGGCTATAGCCCTGTTGGTTCTCTTGTTAGTACTTATCATATAGCTGAGAGTCTTGGCAATCATATGATCAAACACAAAGATGTTCCCACCTTGTTGCAGCTCAGGGTGAAGATGATTGATGATAATTTGTAAAAATCGATAGGCTAGGAATTTCTCCTTCACGGCTCCTGTTAGATTGTCTTTTAACTGTGTGAATATGAAGCCAGAAAAGTTGTAATCTCTTCCCTTGATTATCCCCAAAATAGCTGAGCCCAGAGTGCTGTTTGTTGAATCAAACCCTCCTTTTCTGATTGATAGGCAGTGAATAAACACGTGCACTATGTATCTCCAGTGGCTTGGTAAGGAGTTCTTGATTATCTGGCCGCTTTTGAATTCATCTGGATGACCCAATCTTCTGAAGCATTCTTTAACATAGAAGATTGGGAATTCAATGGGTGCATCTGGATTATCATTAAACTGAAGCACCTCTCTAATTGTAGCTTCAGAAAGTAAGACTTCTTGGCCACGCACAGTTGCTCTAATGTGCTCTATATTCTCAATTGTGATGATTTCTGCAGTCTCCCAGAATTCTCTTATAGTTGTCTCAAACACCGACAGATTATTGCTGATGGCAAAGCTAATGTTGGAGTTTTCAAGTAAGTTTAGTACAGGAATGAACTCTGCAGCCTTAGGATCATTGGCATTGAGGAATGCACAGACATTGTGTCTTTTTACAAATAAGAGATCCATACCTGTAAAATTCATCAATTTTGCATAATAAGTAAGATTTATGAAAATACTTAATCGAAACAAGGTATATCAACACTTAGAAAAAATTTGAAGTCCTAACTGTCGAAACAACTAGTTTCGATTGAGATCAACACTGTCGAAACAACTAGTTTCGATGGAGATCAATACTGTCGAAACAACTAGTTTCGATGGAGATCAACACTGTCGAAACAACTAGTTTCGATGGAGATCAACACTGTCGAAACAACTAGTTTCGATGGAGATCAAAACTGTCGATATGTACAATTAGTTTCGATAGTTCAAAGTAGTTTCGATATGTACAACTAGTTTCGATAGTTCAAAGTAGTTTCGATATGTACAACTAGTTTCGATAGTTCAAAGTATATTCGATATGTACAACTAGTTTCGATATTTAATAAATAAAATTATACACAAGATATTTACACTTTTCTTCTTAAAAAAAATCAACATGAGATCAGATCTGGTCAGTCTCTTGAAACACTTCCTTTTGCAATTCACTACTGTGAGTCCCTGAAGATAGCTGGTATTTGTGCAAAGTAAACCCGAACATTTGTTTGTACAAAGATTTCATGTGATTAGAAGGTACCATTTAAGCAACATACAAGGTGTACCCCACATATTAAAATAAAATGATTTTAAAAACCTATCAATCCTCAAGAAGTACCCATCTTCATCCTATCATCTCTTTCTGATTAACCAAGGTACCGTCTTAGTAATGTCAAAGTACCACCAAAATAAAATAAGATATCCAAGTGGATTTAGAAAATTAAAATAAAATATATCCAAGTAGATATTAAAAAGGTACGAGCATTCTAGATCTTTGCGTAAGCAAAACAGAAGAAGTCGTAAAATTATCCAAGCGGATAGAAAAATGTTGAACACCCGAGATCTTTGCGTAAGCAAAACAGACGGGGTCAAATCATCCAAGTGGATGGGAAAAGGATGAGCACCCGAGATCTTTGCGTAAGCAAAACATACGGGGTCATCGGTGGTAAATATCGTTATATTGACGGTCACTTGGCGTATGAATAAGAATTCAATACCTAAGCTTGTATCTGATTGAATCGGTTTTCTTAGATATAAAAATGGGTTAGATGTTTCAATAATGGATTCAAACACACGGGTATGAGATATATATTAGGTTTTCACACTACTTACAAGTTTTAACCATATGTCGGGCCTACCAGCTATACCTTAGTAAACACCATCGCTTTTGGTCTATTCCATGTCCAAGAGATGAGATCAGACACTATCATTTCTCAAAGGCCAGATTCAATTTTTCCTGCAACTTGTAAGATTATATACACAGCAATTCTTTTCAATATTAAAATATTATATTTCTCCCCCAAAAGATTTGCTTGGATACTGTACAGAAAAATAAAATCTTTTTGGAATTTTCTTAGACAATTTAAACAGAATTAATAATAAAAATAAAAATAAAAAAAAATATTTACACAATTTACTGAAAGTTGATCATTCCAAGCATTTCCACCAGTTGGGTAAATCTGGTAGAGTCAAAAGCCTTTGTGAAGATGTCTGCGGTTTGTTTATTAGTTTTGACTTCAACAATTCGAATATGCTTCTTTTCAACACAGTCACGAATAAAATGATGTTTAATTTCAATGTGTTTGATTTTGGAATGCTGAACGGGGTTTTTGGTGATATGGGGAACGGCAGTGTTGTCACACAGAATGGGTGTCTCATGGAATGTGATCCCATAGTCAATCATCTGATGGTGTATCCATCTGACTTGGGAACAACAGAGGGCTGCATCAATGTATTCGGCTTCGGCGGTGGATTGGGAAACGGTGGATTGTTTCTTACATTGCCATGAGACAAGGCGGTTGCCAAGGAATTGACAACCTCCAGAAGTAGATTTTTGGTCTAAGTTGCAACCCTCGTAGTCTTAATCTGAATAAGCCACAAGATCAAACAAGTCAGTTTTAGGATACCACAGACCCAATTTTGGCTTATACCTTAAATATCTTAAAATACTTTTGACAGCAGATAAATGAGAGAGTGTAGGATTAGCCTGAAAACGTGCACACAAGCACACTTCAAACATGATGTCGGGTCTGCTGGCCGTGAGATACATGAGAGATCCTATCATAGAGCGATATAGATGTGGATCAACGCTTTCCCCATCCACATCAGGAGTCAAACAATGTTGAATTTCCACAGGAGTTTTTACTGGATGGGAATCAGCCATTTTGAACTTGGTCAAGATTTCTTTTACGTATTTTTCTTGATGGATAAGGAATCCTGATTCACGATCAACTTGTAGTCCCAAAAAGAACTTCATTTCCCCCATGGAGCTCATCTCAAACATAGATCGCATCACTTCTTCAAATTCTTTGCAGAGATGGGGATTTGTAGATCCAAAAATGATATCATACACATAAATTTGCACCATGATTGTATCCTTTTCCTCCTTCTGTTTGAACAAAGTTTGGTCAATTGCTCCTCATGTGAAACCATTCTCAAGCAGATGCTTTGATAAAGTTTCATACCACGCACGAGGTGCTTGGTGAAGACCGTACAATGCTTTGTCTAACTTGTAAAAACGGTCTAGAAAATTAGGATCAATGAAACCCGGCGGCTGCTTGACATATACTTCTTCTTGAACTTTGCCACACAGAAATGCGCTTTTGACATCCATTTTATGGACGGTGAATTCCATGTAGGCTGCATAGGCGAGAAACATTCTGATGGCTTCCAAACGAGCCACTGGTGCAAACACTTCCTCATAGTCAATCCCTTCTTCTTGATAGAAACCTTGAACCACCAGACGAGCTTTATTTCGAATCACAGTGCCGCCTTCATCCTTTTTGCTGCGAAAAACCCAACGAGTGCTGATTGGAACTTTGTTCTTGGGAAGATCTACCAAATTCCACACATGCAGCTTTGAGAATTGCTGTAGCTCTTCCTGCATCGCTTCCACCCAGCTGTTTTCTAGTAGAGCTGTTTTGATGTTCTTTGGTTCAGCTTGAGAAATGAAGCAAGAAAACATGCAGTTTTCAAATGCTTCACAGGCACTTCGGGTACTAACACCCACATTGAGTGGTCCAATGATTTTAGTTGTGGGATGAATCTTGTGAATTCGCAGTTGAGGAATTGCATCTTCTTCCACGACTTCTTCCAAATTGGTAAGATTTTCAGCAGGAGGGTCGGCAATATCATTAATAGGATCTTCAGCAGGTGATTGTGGTGCAACATCTACTATTGGAATGGAGTTGTCTTCAACAGTTTCACTTGTTGCACCAGAACCGGAAGACTACATATTAGATTCAGCATTAGCAACCACAGGAATTTCAACCTGAGTAGATGAAGAAGATATGTTCCCTAGATTGTTCACATAGAGGTAAGGATTAGCATGAGCTGATTCAATAGAGAAATCAGGAAGATTAAATGACTTAAAAATTGAATCGACGTCAAACAGCCAATTGGGACCGTCTCCTGCGTCTGTATGATTGTTTTCATGCCAATTGATATCAATGGACTCCATCACTATCCTTTTCTTCTTATGCTAGACACAAAAAGCACGTTGATTGGATGAGTAACCAACAAAGTAGCATTCATCAGCTTTGGCTTCAAACTTGTTGAGCTGATCTGAAGTGTTCAGCATTGTGCACACACACCCAAATTTTCTGAAGAAATCAATCACTGGCTTGCGCTTGTACATGATCTCATAAGGTGTCTTGTTGCAACTTTTAGTGATAAGAGTCCGATTTTGCACAAAACATGCAATGTTGACCGCCTCAGCCCAGAAAGTCACGGGAAGCTTAGAGTCAACAATCATAGTTCGTGCAGCTTCAATTAAAGTGCGGTTTCTTCTTTCAGCTACACCGTTTTGTTGAGGAGTACGAGGTGCACTAAATTTTTGAGAAATTCCTTTGCTTTCACAGAAGGAATCAAGAGTTGCATTTTTGAATTCTGTTCCATGATCACTGCGGATAGTTTTCACACTTAGATTGAAGAGGTTCTCAATTTGAAGCAGATAGGTTTTTAAAATCTCTGGCATCTCATCTTTTGTGGCTAAGAAAAACACCCAAGTGAATCGAGAAAAATCATCTGTTACCACCAGACAGTATGACTTTCGTCCAAGACTCATGACCCTCACTGGACCAAAAAGATCCATGTGAAGCAATTTGAGAGGAGAGTCAATGGAATTGGTGGTTTTAGGCTTATGTGAAGATTTGTGCTGTTTTCCTTTGGAACATGAGATACAGTGTTCCATCGGAGTGAAATCCTTGAGAGGTAATCCAGTGACTAGGTTGCCTCGAACCAGTCGATTCATTGTTTTGAAATTGACATGTCCCAACCTCTTATGCCACTATTAAGATTATTCTTCAGAAGCCTTTGAGAGAAAACACGATTCAATGCCCGATGGGTTGTTCATATCCAAGCTATATGTGTTGTATCTTCTGGGAGCACGCATGAGAATAAGTTCTTCCGGAATCACCACTCCTGGCTTCAGGATAAGACATTCTTTTGAATTGAATAAGGCATAAAAATCCTTGTCACAAATCTGTGAAACACTCATCAGATTGTATTTCAACTGAGGAACAAAGTTGACAAATTCCAGACTATTTACTCCATTTGATACTGTTCCTTGTCCTTCAATCTTTCCTCCTCTTGGGTTTCCAGCAAAAGCAACATACTCTCCATCAATTTGATGATAATCTTACAGCAAGCTAAAGTGCCCAGTCATATGTGTTGAACATCCACTATCTACATGCCAGATGTTATCACCGGTTCTTCTTGATTGACCCTATACACAACGAACCATTTATACATTTTGACCAACATTGTTTCAATCAAGAGATCTCAGTGTCAGGATATGACATCTCATTGGAATCAAAATTACAACCATCCTTTGATGAAACACGGTCATCAAATAGAACATTATTTTTAATTTTCCACGTTCGTTTTATATGATTTTTAGCATTTTTATTTCTTTTACGCCTAGATTTCCTACTGTGAGAAGACTTAGGCAACATGTATGAATTTATTGAACTTTTGGAAGAAGATTTTTTATTAGAATTAGTGGTTGTCAATTTACAACTTTTTGAAACATGATTTGAGGCACCACAACTAAAACAGACGTTTTCACAAGATATCTTAGCCTGATAATAGTCATCACAAGATGAAGATGATTGTGATGTTGAGGAATCTGAACATGAGACGATTCTCTCATCAATAACGTTGTCTTGAAGACGATGTGCTTCCTTTAATCTGAAAAATTCCATGTTGCTCATGGTTTCACGTGGTACATCATTCACAATAATTCCTGCACTTTTAAATTTTGTAACACATGGCATAACATTCAAAGATTTAGGAACAAAAGGCAAAGCATTTTTAAATTTAGAAACATCACATCCCAAACCCGTATGCTCAGCAGGCATAGAATCAAAATACTAGTTTTTAACGTGTTCACAAATATTTGGTTTTGACACGGACATATTATTACATTCATCCGACTCAAGTTCTTTTAAAATAGTTCTATCATTAGCACTCTTATCACAATCATCTTCGGAATTTACACAATTTGACTCTGCACAAGAAGCAAAACTGTCAGAATCAGAGGATGTAATATAATCATCAGGAGATAATGTGCAAACAAAAGGTGTGGAAACATGTGGAGTTAGCATATCAGCAAATCTCCCTGATTTAGAATAAGGAGGTGGATGAGAGTTATACCCAAGACCTTCTGTGCCTTTTCTATTAAATTGTTTATCAATTATTCCAAACAGAATTTTCTGATCCATATCCATGTGATCAACCTGTAATTTGGCTTTTTCTGCCTTTTGGATTCTTTCAGTTAAAATTGTATTATTAATGGTTTGAGTATTGAGTTGCACAATTAAAGAACGGTTTTCACCAGAAATATCACGAATTTTCTTTAAGTAAAGTTTCTCATTTTTGGCCACAGAGTCATACATCACCTTAATGTGATTTCGTTCATCAATCAAGGCTTGATTGATGAATCTGTATTTTTGAATTTCATTTAATCAAGATCTAGAATCACAAAGTTTAGAAGTAACCTCAGCAGGCACAGCAGTGAGATCCTCAGCTGGTTCAATCATGACACACTTGCCATTTTCCTCCACATCAGCCACAAGGCTTTATCAGCAGCTTCCTCACCTTGTTCTCCCCAATGATAATGTCCATCAGCTTGGCACACAAGAGCTGTGGAGCTTGAAGATGTGTTTGTCTTTGGAGGATTGGCATCTTGTTTTCCAGAGGAGATCTTCTTTTCTTGCTGATCCTTGGAGGACGGTTCCTTGCAGTTTCTGGCAAAGTGACCCAGCTGATCACAATTGTAGCATCTCACCTTCTTGATATCAAACCCAAGTGTCTTTCCCTGCTTGAATATGTCTATGCCAGTTCTTTTGATGAATCTTTTGGCTCTTAAGGTCAACATGGCCATGGACCAATCAATGTCCATTTTCTCCAAATCATCAGGATTAATCTGCTCCAAGTCATCAGGTTGAAAGCTAACCGGTGTTAGATTTCCAGAGATCAGTGCATCATAGCACGACATGAAAGCAATCATGATTGGGACATATTCATCAGGAATCATGGTGATAGTCTTTTGAGGAACAGAGGAGCTGGTAGAATTAATTACAGCAGCTGAAGGAGGGACATCAGTCTGAAAGTATGGGCTACCGGATGAGCTTGATCCAACAATGAGAGCTGTGTTTCCAGACTGATTTGATGGGGTGACTGCTCCCTTCTTAATCTTAATTTCATAAGATTCAAGAATGCTATAGACTTCCTGTTGAGACAGAGCACTCAGATTCTCAGTCTTTTTGATCATGATTCGATACATATTCCATTCCTCAGGAAGAGAATCTAGGAGTTTCTTGTTTAGATCAAGAGTAGGGTACTCAACTCCCATTACCTTCAACCTTGATACAATGCTTGAGAAACGGTTGATCAAATCAGATATTGATTCTCCCCTTACACTGCTGAACATCGCATATTGTTTCTTGATCAGATCTCTTTTGCTTTCCCTGACATCCTCACTTCCCTCATATCTTGTGCACAGTGTAGCCCATAAGTCTTTGGCAGTTGTGTACTCAGCAAAGATGTTGAAAATATCCATAGGAAGAGCCATGGCAATAGTCCCGTAGGCCTTGTTGTCTCGGGCAATCAAGGCAAGATCTTTCTCATCATACTCAGACACTAACTTAGGACGTTGAACATCAGCAGTGGTAGATACGGGCTTGTGAGGACCATCGGTGATAGAACTCAACAGTGTATAATCGTGAAATTGAAAGAAAAGCTTCATCTTTTTAGTCCAGTCATCAAAATTTCTTATGGACACAAGAACAGGTGGTCTATTTCCCCCAGAATGTTCTGTTGAACTTGAAGTGGCCATAATATTTTTGAATCGAAACTAAAACAGTAACTAGTTTCGATAGGTCAACTTCTATCGAAACAACTAGTTTCGATAGAACAACTTTTATCGAAACAACTAGTTTCGATAGGACACCTTTATCGAAACAACTAGTTTCGATAGGACAGCTTTTATCGAAACAACTAGTTTCGATACTGAAAATTTTCAAGAAAAGTTTCGATAACCACAGTTTCGATAGAGATAAGACAAAATTTAGTTTCGATAGTACCTTCTCCCGACAAAATGTAGACAAGAAGTTTCGACGATCAACGGAAATCAGAAACTGTCCCCAGTAGTTTCGATGCCTTCTTCTCCAAGCTCAGAAATACTCCATTGATGATAAGCTCCAGAAATCAATAGTGCAGAAATGACAAACCAATCCGGTGAAAACCTTCGACTAACCGTCCTGATCACTAATCCAACTTCCGATTCTGAAAATACGAGCAAAAACCCTTGGAAATCGATGAAACAGTACTTCCGAGAATAGATGTGCAAAAACCCGAAATAGGCTCAGAATACCTCACAAATCACCTAGAATCGATCACAAAACCTGATAACACTCAAAAACACTAGAGCATAAAGCTCTGATACCAATTGTAGGTCCAGATTTCTCTTGAAATCACTGATTTGATCGATTATGCATACACACAAGCAGAAACTGTGTGTATGGTGGTGAAACAGATGATAGAAACAATGTTGGTGAAGATAACAGGCTAACCACACTATGAATCAATACGCAAATGGTATGAAAATGTAAGAACACAGTGAATAAACAACTGCAAATTGTATTGATTCAGGAAAAATGTGAAAGAGAAAGTTCAGGGTTACAGTCGCTACTCACACCCTAAACATTCTCAAACTAGGCTATTTATAGTAGTGAAAGTATCGAAACTATGTTCAATCGAAACTACTAGTTTTGATTGACCATTTACAAGTGATACACAGACTGTCGAAACTACCATCTATCGAAACTACTAGTTTCGATTGAACACACTCAATCGAAACTAAGTAGTTTCGATGGCCCAGACTTAGAAATAAAAAGAGTAAATTACAGAAAACTGAAATTACATTTAATGAAATGACAGAAAGTAAACTAGTCTAAAACTGTTTAAACAAACAATAAATGACAACAGCTTATACATAAGATATGACTCTATAGGAAGCAGGCTAACCAGTGCGATGAGGGAAATGATGCCTAGGCCTGAGCCCTGGAATTTGTGGTTCTTCTGTTTAATTGTTACTGTTGGTACCTGTTAAAAACAATTTTTCTTTTGGGTTTGGATATCCCTGCATGGGATAAACAATTTGATAACTTGTGAATCCGGGTGGATGGGTCCAGGTTTTGGATGAAGCCCAGATCACTTTCCTTTCCTGCACTTTAAATGTCAGTAAATGGTTTATGACTATTTGACATGATTGTTACGTGTTTGGTTTGTTTTGACATGTTTTAGAAAATTAGGATCTCTATGTTGCGAAACCCTGAGATACTTAGAAAAATAGGTTTAGATATATTTTCAGGATACCGTATCCTTAATAATTTTTCATAAATAACCTCTCAGGTTTTTATCAAACTTTAACTTAGGAAAATACAGTTTGGTTTTGACAAATGTTATGTAAGAACACCAAATATATCATGACTTAGTTATTCAAATTTTGAATCTTCTTTTAATTTAAAAATAAGTAACACATACCTTTGTTAAGTACCAAGTCGGGTAGATATACATACCATATTATAGCATGGAGTCCAAAAATACAACAACTGTTAGTTGTCCCCTGTGTATAATCTTTAAACACGTCGTAGACTTAGTAATTGTTCTTCGGTATCCTCATAAGTCTTCAATCCGTTTAAAGATCTTGAGTTAGCTTATCGATGCTAAGTTCTTGGGTTAACACATAAGTGTTCAATACCTATCAAAAGTTAAAATCGTGGGCCAAGCCGGAATAACATGGGGCAAGCCAGAATAACGTGGGCCAAGCCAAACTTAATTTAGCATGAAAATGCTAAAAACCTTAGGAGTAACACGTTTGTTACTATCGTAGGATTCAAGTTACAGCCAACAATGATGAAATTATCAGCCACTGTTACATGGACTGTTCGCACCATCTTGAACTATACTTGAATATCGTGCCCTACTGGCGGAGTGTTGAAACTAAATTCTTAGAAAGGTGAAAACCTTTAAACCTTTGAGGTATTCGGGATACCATAACTTAGGAGAGATGGCCAATCTCTATCTTGTGCCAGGATCCTTGGGGATCCTTCATACAAAACACAAAACCTTGGTGAAGGTGGGTGTTAGCTTGGCTAACACCCCTCCGATGCTCAAGTCAGTACTTTGATAAAGAATAACAAATATAAAAAAAATTATGGAAAGAAAACGTACCATTTTTAGTTAGAAAATAAGTTCTAACTTACATAAAGTAGGCTTTGAGATGGATGGCGTTCCAGGATCTTGACAGGATTTCACCTTTCGTAGTAGCCAACCAATATGCACCTTTGCCTGCTTCTGAATCAATCAAGTATGGGCCTTCCCATTTTGGTGCAAGCTTTACATCGCTAGGATTACTGCTTCTGTTCTGAATACTAATGAGAATGGAGTCTGGCCCGTCGCACCCTTAGTGGTTTTTCTATCTGCCCAGGCGACGAAGGGTAACTCCTCTACCCATTTTCCTTTCTTTGCTCCCAATCTTTTCTTGAGGTTGTTTATGATGATCTTTTTGCTGGATTACGCCTGTCCATTGGCTTAAGGATGTACCGGGGTGGAAGTTATCATTTTGATCCCCCAACTGGCACAAAAGTTAGTTGTTCTCTTGCCAATGAATTAAGATCCATTATCACATACTATCTCTAATGGGATCCCGAATCTTGTCAGGATGTTGCGCTTGATGAAGGAGATGACCTCTTTTTCTCTCACTTGGACAAATGCCTCAGCTTCAATCCATTTGGAGAAGTAGTCTGTCATTGCTAGCATAAAAAATTTTCCTCCTGGAGCCTTGGGAAGTTTGCCAACTATATCCATTCCACATTTCATTAATGGCCATGGACAGATGATTGGATGTTAAGCTTCGGCTGATTGATGGAGTATATTGCTGTGTCTTTGGCAGCTGTCACATTTATGGGAATACATCATAGCATCTTTCCTCATGGTAGGCTAGTAATATCCTATCCTCATAATCTTTGAAAATAACGCCCTGCCCCTGTGTGGTTGAAGCAGTCACCTTTATGTATATCTTTTAGGACTTCATGTGCTCCAGGATCCTCCAAGCATCTTAAGTACAGACCTGCAATAGACTTTCTATACAAAACCTTGTGTAAAATTATAAAACGAGATATCCTCATGCAAAAAGCCTTGTGATTCTTTTCATCATTTGGGATCTCGCCATCCTGCAAATATTTTTTAATAGGTGAAATCCAAGATCCTTGACTAGGTTCAGGATTCCGAATATCTGCTTCTTCTTCAGTGTTTGATACTTCATTTATCTTCTCAATTGATGGGCTCAAAATATGTATGATAGGTATTTTAATACCTTCTGGTATTCTGAGAGCTGAAGCAAGGTTTGCTAAGGCATCAGCCTCAGCATTGTCTTCTCTATTCACCTGTGTAATGTTAAAAATTTTGAATCCAATGGATAATTGCTTAATTATTGTGAGGTATTTAGCTAACTTTTCACCTTTAACTGCATATAAACCATTGAAATGGTTAGCAATTAACAATGAATCTACAAATACCTGGAGACGCTTGATTTTGATATCCCTGGCTAGTTGCAATCCTGCTATCAGCGCCTTATATTCTTCTTCATTATTCATAGCCTGGAACTCACAGTTTATGGATTGGGGTATTATGTCCCCTTGTGGTGATTTCAGTATAATCCCTAGACCTGTTCCTCTTACATTTGATGCATCATCAGTGAACAACGTCCACTTATCACTGGATTCTTCCAATTGCTGAACTTCAAGATTTGCTTCATGTTGGATATCATTGCTGAAATTAGCCACAAAGTCCGCAAGTGCCTGAGACTTTATTGTTGTTCTAGGTTCGTATATGAGGTCATAGGCGCTGAGCTTGACTAACCACTTAGCCATTCTTCCTGACAACTCTGGCTTTTTTAAGACACACTTAATAGGATAGTTAGTCTTAGCATGAATAGCATGAGTTTCAAAATAATGTCAAAGTTTAGTTGATGCCATTATTAAAGCTAATATTAACTTTTCTAAATGAGAGTACCTGGTTTCTGCTGCCAGCAAACTTTTACTTACATAGTACACCGGATGTTGTTGTCCCTCATGATCCTTAACTAGTACAGCGCTTACGGTGCTTCGGGATACTACCAAATACATGCATAATGGTTTGCCGTCTTCCGGTTTCATTAATAGAGGAGCTGATGACAATATTCTTTCAATGATTGGAGTGCTCGTTCATGCTTCTCTTCCCATTCGAATCTTTTGTTCCTCCTTAGGACGTCGTAGAATTCTTTGCATCTTTCTGAGGATCTTGATATGAATCTGTTGAGTACTGTTATCCTGCCGATTAGTCTCTGTACATCCTTGGTGTTTGCTGGGGATTTCAGTTTGATGATCGCTTTGATTTGCTCTGGACTAGCTTCTATTCCTCTCTTGGTTACCATGTAGCCCAAGAACTTTCCTGCCCCCACTCCGAAGTGGCATTTGGAAGGAGTTAACTTCATGTTGTACTGGTCCAGGATATCAAATGCTTCTCTAAGATCCCTGAGATGATCCTTAGCTTTCTTTGACTTTACCACCATGTCATCTATGTAGACCTCCATGGGGTCCCCTAGTTTCTCTTTGAACATCATATTCACCAGCCTTTGGTATGTAGCACCTGCATTTTTCAAACCAAAAGGCATAGCAATATAACAATAAATACCTGTAGGAGTCATGAATGCGATATCCTCCTGGTCTGAGGGTTCCATTTGAATATGTTGGAATCCCGATGAAGCGTCCATGAATGTAAGCATCTCTTGGCCCGTTGTAGCGTCAACCATTGAGTCTATGTGGGGTAATGGAAAAGGTCTTTGGGACATGCTTTGTTCAAATCAGTAAAGTCTACACAGACTCTCCATTTCCCATTTTTCTTCTGGACCACCACCACATTAGCTAACCACCTTGGGAATCTCACTTCCCTTATCATTCCTGCTCTTAATAGTCTCTCGACCTCTTCTTGGATAATTGCATTCCTTTCTGGTGCAAACTTTCTCCTCTTTTGTTGTATTGGCCGAAAACTATTACCAACACCCAATTTACGTGTAATAATATCTTTAGAGATACATGTCATGTCTTCATGTCTCCAAGCGAAGGTTGAAGTTCTACTCTTTAGTAACGCTAAGAGATCTTGTTCAATATCCTTGGGGATATTGGTTCCAACAAGCACCTTGACATCAGGATCCTCCGTGATTAAGGATACTTCTTTAACATCCTGCTCTTTGTTTCCAAGACGTCTAAGCTTGTTTCTTTAATTGTTATGCTTGTCTGGTTTTGGTGGAGGCTTTCATCGAAGAGGTGTAGCAATCTTTAGCTTCTTGCTGTTCACTGTTAATCTTCACTACTCCCCAAGGGGTTGGCAATTTGACACACTGATGGTATGTCGACGGCACCGCCTTCAAATCGTGTATCCATGGCCTTCCAAAAATGATATTATAGCAAGACAAAGAATCTATTACACAAAATTTTTTAATTGAATTTACCCCTTCAATATATAACGGTAGTTTTATCTCTCCGACTGTGCTTTTGACTTCTCTGCTGAATCCTACCAGCACTGAGGATTTTGAAATAATTTCAAAATCCGGGATCCCCATTCTCTTCAGGAATTCATGCTCAATTATGTTCACCGAGCTCCCTCCGTCAATCAGTATCCTCCGGATGAAGTGGTTTGCAATGTACAGAGTGATTACTAGACCATAGTGGTGAGTATCCTGTACGTCGTTCCTGTCGTCCTCGTCAAAAGAGATCACATTTTCTTCAGTTAAGCTGGAGGTTCTGATAGGCCTGTCCCCTTGTTCTGTCTTCGCTTCCTTGGCATTCCTTTTTGCTGCAAAGTAAGAAGTGCCACAAATATTAGATCCACCAGATATAAAACCTATTACCTTAGCATCTGGCGGCGGGGATTTTGCTCTTTGTGGGATCATGTCATGATCCTTAGTCTTGTTCTTTCCTTTGCCTAGAAATTCCTTGAGATGCCCTTTGCTTAAGAGATATCTTATCTCTTTTCGTAAGGCAATGCAGTCTTCCATCACATGGCCAAGTCTTCGTGGAATGCGCACCACTTGGACTTGTCCTTCCAACCTGAGTTCTTCTCAAATTTGTGACGCCACCTGGGTGTTTCTCCAAGATCCAGCAAAGCAAATAGTAATCCAGTTGTATTAAGAGAAAAAAATATTCGGATAACTTAGGATATTCTTCTTCGTCATCGTCGTCCTCCACAGCATTAACTCTGTGATTGATAAGTTTAGAATACGGCTTGGATCTGTAAGGTTTGAAGGGAGCAGACTCAGTCTTTCGATTGGGATGATTATAGCTAGTTGGAGTATCTATCCTTTGCTGAATCTTTTTGTCGTCCTCGAGTCTTATAAATCTTAATGCCCGGTTCCTGAATTCATCAAGGTTCCTACAAGGATTTATGACAAGGTGTTCATAAAATTGAGAATCCTTCTTTAGTACCATCTTGAATGCTTGAACTGAAGTGGTAATGTCAAGGTTCGGGAAATCCAGGGATTCCCGAGCGAACTTGCTGACATAATCCCGAAGGGATTCTCCGCTGTTCTGAGTTATCCTGTATAAGTCACTCGTTAACCTTTCAAACGTTCTTCTGCAAGAGAATTGGTTGTTAAATAAGTTGATTAAATGAGCAAAATAAGTAATTGAATAACGTGGAACATTAAGTAGCCATTTTAAGACAGATCCTGATAAAGTAGAGTAGAAGTCTTTGCATAAACAGGCTTCCTTTATGTCCAAGGGAATGGGGTTTATCTCCATTCTCTCCCTGTATTACGCAACGTGCTCCTCGGGATCCGTACTTCCATCATACAACCTCATGTTAGGAGTCTGGAAGCGCTTGGGGATCTCGGCATCACATATTGGTGGTGCGAATCTGGAGATCCTGTGACTGGTAGAGGACATCTCCGGTATAGGTTGGACTACGCCTGGTACACTTGAGATCATTTCTCTTAGTTTCTTCAACTCCTTGGACATGGAGGGCGTGATTCCTGTATCATGCGCAAATTCCTGTATCATGCGCATATTTGTTAGTGTTCAAAAATTGATTGAAAGTGTTACTGTTATAAGGATTTTGGAATGATGATCTCGGAGTGACTCCAAGATCCTGATTCGTAGTAACTCTTACAGCCGACGCGAGATCAACTGTAGTGATTCCAGTTTGCATGGGAAGAAAATCTCCCTTATGGACTCCTGAGGATCCCGAATAGTTAAAGTCCAGGATCCTTGGTTGTAGCGGAGTTGTCACTTCCACTGGTTTCTTTGACTCTTTGCCCTTTTCAAGCTCTTTGAATAGCATCATGTTAGTCTTCTTCTGTTGCTCCATCTGTTGCTTCATTTCTGAGAACATATTGAGGATATCATCATTTGAAACTAGCACAGGTCCTCCAGTAGGTATCCCGGATCCCGAAAAACCCGCAGAAGTAGTCTTCTTCGACTGATTGACATTCTTTTGGAACGAAGGAGGGGGAAGAGGGTTGTTCACCCCAGAGGTTGAAGATGGAGCAGAAACAGAAACATTTTTGGATTGGGACGACATTTTCGAAATCACTTTTGAAAGATAATGATTGAACGCAAACTTTAGTAAAGATTTGAAGATAAAAAACACCACTTGCCCCACGGTGGGCGCCAAATTGTTTTGGGTAAAAATTATATAAGCTAATTTTGTAACCAAACTTAATAAGTGAGGTAGTGTGCTTGTAAGATCAATGAAAATCACTACAAAAAGGTAAAACTTGACACCGTTGTTTACGAGAAAAGCCTTTAATCTTTAAGGATCTCCTGCATAAACCTCGGGAGGTGACAATCGACACTTGCCTCGTTTCTTGAATAAATGGTAAAAGGATTACAAGTGTGAGCAGCAAATGATCGAGATCTAAGTGTTACAGAGCTTATTTGCGAGTATTCGATAATGCTAAGTGTTTGTGTGTGTTTTCTATTCAATCAAGCTGCTGAATTTATACAAGATATAAGCTAACTAACTATCCGAGAATCCCGGAATCGACCAAGTCTTCCATTGTGACCGTTGGGAGCCACTCCACGCGTCTTCTACACGTTCTCCTTGACTTCTGGACCGATTCTCCAGGGATGACCTTGACTTCACATGTTTTACCTGCGTATTAGTCAAGATAGAAGAAAGATATAACAGTTAAATATTGAGGATATCTAAACCTGTCAGGATACCGACGTACGTTGAACATCCATGATCCTTAGCTGTAAAATGACCCTTAACAACAGCGTACTTCTGAGGTAACAAAGAAGTGGTGGGAACGCGGTGGGGACCCTATATATAAGCTTCTTTGGTACTGCAGGATGAAACCATTACAAAGTCTTAGGGTAAGGGCCGGTGTGGAAAAGCATGGTAAAGAATGTGTGCTATTATATGATAAATGTGAATATGTGCTAAGGATTAGTTAGCTCTAAACCCGAGTAACGACATAGCCATAAAGTGACAAACAAGTGGTGGGAACGCTACGAGTGACCCTATATATAAGCTTCTTTGATACGTCAAGGTGAAACCTATAAAATGGTTTAGGGTGAGGGACTAGGTTCAACGGCATTACAAAATGCATGCCAAATAACATGGTTGAATATCATGTATATGTGATGATTGTGAATGGGAAATCAAGGTGCTGAACCTACGAGGCGAGAGGGCCTTGAAAATAAATAACCCATGGGGTTAATAAAATGGGTGCCGAGTCTACGGGACGGAAGGGCCCTATGAATGAAATTAAAAATGTGTCGAGCTTACGGGCGGAAGGAGCTTATAAATTGAAATAAAAAGATGTCGAGCCTACAGGCGGAAGGACCTAAGTAAAAGGTGTCGAGTCTATAGGCGGAAGGGCCTGGTTAAGGTGCCGAGTTTATGAGGCGGAAGGGCCTAAAACGAATAATAAAAATCAGAACGCAGTGTACATACTTTGCGTAAGCTACTTTAAAAATATTTTCTAAACGCTGTTGGGAAAAATCACATGGAATAACGCTTCCTAGGGACGTGGCCCGTCGGAGTTGAAGAATCCCTAGATTATGTATAATATAATATTACGTGTAAACAATATTTAATAATAAAATATACTTATGTCACTACGGTGACAAGGTTTTTGAAAAACTGCAACCAAATTCCGCATAGTAACTCTAATAAATAATAAAACGAAAGTAGGGTGTTTCAGGCAATCGTGGCTACATCTTAACTAGCCTTCAAGCTGGATATACAGGTAGACCATTCTTCTTTCTTCCTACGAACCCACCATCACCGGAGAAAGAGATGAGATAGAGAGATCGCTAGATGACCGCCTCATCCTGGTCGACAGAGCTGATACCTATGGTGGCGGTTTTATGGTTACCTGTCTTCGTTTCGTCACTCTGCGTCGAAAAGAGAAGAGCTTCTGTCATGGCTTTGTTAGCGTCTTTGACGCGATTCATGTGAGGGTTAAGCAGCGGCAGTGGCAGACGGTGAGATCGAGGATGATGGTGGCAGCTCGAATTTCAACAGCTTTCATGTGGATTTCTCTAAAGTCAAGGTTTGTTTTTTTCCCAAACTCAAACCCTAAATTCGTTAACTTTGTGGCTTCATGTGCATGAAGGTATGCAAGTTTTTCATACCACAGTGTGTGGAATTATAAAATTTGTATGCTAATTGACTATTTGTTAATTGTGGATTTTTTTAGGGTGCTAACTTGCATATATCAGCAATCAAGAACTTGTGCAGTGAATTACCCAAAACAGTAGTACAACTTGATCATTTACCTTTTCGCAAACCTCCTATGTGAGTTGTTTCGATTCATTTACTTAAGAATGGGTCTATTTGGGTTATATATTATCTCTAGCGTGTCGTATGGATTAAGGCAGAGGATTTAACTAAAAAGAAAATGTTTCAAACGACACGTCAACCTGTTTGAATGTGTCATTCATAGCATATTATTTATTCGTAAATATCAGATAAAGTGATAAGAATGTGTTTGTGACCCAAACCCAATTTAATCGTTTACCCGACTCACCCATATATTTAGAAATTTGTGCATTTAGTTATTCCAAGTCGAATTCTCTCATGTATGTTTTAATGTAGGGTTGATAAAGAAGCAAAGTCTTCTCATTTGTAGTTATGATACATTTTGAAGGGAAAACTAATTATTTATAGAACATAAATGCAGATTACTTCATGCCGTTTTTTTTACAGGTTTGTTATTAGAACAATTGGGCTATTGTTCATTGAAAAGTTGTTTTAACCCATCTTGTAGTATAATTACATAAAACGGACTGATACTAGGTGAGAATTGGGTATCTTAACATGAGAGATTTCAGATGGACTTTAATCCCATCCCTACAGCCGACTTGTGCACAAGATCTCTACTTAACCCTTTGGTTAAATGATCGGCTAAGTTTTGCTGAGTTTTTACAAACTCCAAAGATATCACACCATTCATGATAAGCTCACGTATCATACTATGTCTAACACCTAAGTGTCTAGACTTTTCATTGTACACTTGACTATATGCCTTTGCCAAGGTAGCTTCACTATCACATCTGATAGATATAGATGATATCGGTTTAGGCCACAATGGAATCTCATAAATTAAATTTCTTAGCCATTCAGCTTCCTTACCAGCTGCTGCTAATGGCACAAACTCAGATTCCATTGTTGACTTGGTGATACAAGTTTGTTTCTTTAATGCCCAAGATATTGCACCACCTCCAAGAAGGAATACCCATCCACTTGTGGAAGAATGATCTTTCATGTTAGTAATCCAACTCGCATCTGAATATCCTTCAAAAACAGAAGTAAATCTAGTATAAGTCAAACCATAATCCATGGTTCCTTTCAAGTATCCCAACCGCAAAGGCTATATCAGGCCTAGTACTAACCATGACATACATGAGAGATCCAATTGCTCTTGAGTATTCAATCTGAGATACTGCAATACCTTTATTAGGTAGGAGCTTAACATTAGGATCTATAGGAGTACTCAAAGGAGAACAATCTTTTAAGTTAAATTTCTTCAACATCTTCTCAATATAATGAGATTGAGAAATAAAAATACCATGTTCTCCACGTGTGATCTTTATACGAAGAATCACTTCAGCCTCCCCTATGTCTTTTATAGCAAACTTAGATGACAAAAATTATTTGGTTTTATCAACTTGATCTTGGTTAGTGCCAAAGATCAACATGTCATCTACATATAAGCAAATAATTAGTCCTCTACCAGAAGTATCAAATTTGCTATATACACACTTGTCTGCTTGGTTTAATACAAAACCATTAGACAACACCACATCATCAAACTTTTGATGCCACTATTTTGGTGCTTGCTTAAGACCATATAATGATTTTATCAACTTACAAACTTTGTTATCATTGCCAGGCAAAACAGAGCCCTCGGGTTGTTTCATGTAGATCTCCTCATCCAATTCACCATTCAAGAATGTTGTTTTCACATCCATTTGGTTAATCACAAGGTTGTGTATGGCTGCAAATGCCAATAACAACCTAATAGTGGATATCCTTGCAACAGGAGCATATGTATCAAAGAAATCAATACCCTCCTTTTGCCTAAAGCCTTGGATAACTAATCTGGCTTTAAACTTGTCTATGCTACCATCCACCTTCATTTTCCTTTTAAAGATCCATTTACTTCCCAATGGCTTACATCCAGGGGGTAAATCAGTCAATTTCCAAGTGTTGTTCTTCATTATAGAATCAATCTCATCTTGGATTGCTTCTTTCCAGAAAGCAACATCCTTGGACACCATAGCTTCACTATAAGTCCTTGGGTCCTCCTCAATACTAAAACAATATTGATATTGAGATTCAATCTCATTCCTTGACCCTTCAACTAAATAAAGTTGAAAATCATCATCAAAATTCTTGGGTTTTCTTGCTCTTGTACTTTTTCTGGGTTCAGAGCTGGCGGAAGGTACATCTTCAGGAATAACTAAAGTGTTAGCAGGTTGAGAAACCTTCAAACTATGACTCATGTCCTTTGGTCTAGGTATAGAAGTAAATCTTTCTTCATCAAAGATTGCATCTCTTGACTCTATAACAGTGTTCACAGACACAGAGTCATTAGATTCTAATACATAGAACCTATAAGCCTTGGAATGCTCAACATAACCAATGAATATATAATCTATACCTCTTTCACCCAAATTTTTCCTCTTTGGTTCAGTAAGTCTGACAACAGCTCTACACCCCCCAAACTTTAAGATAACTCAAGTTTGGTGGCTTTTTATACCAAATCTCATATGGGGTTGTCTTGTTCCTTTTACTAGGAACCCTATTCAATAGATAACATGTTGTTAACATAGCCTCACCCCAAAATCCATCACTCAAACCCGAATAGGATAACATGGAATTAACCATTTCTTTTAAAGACCTATTCTTCCTTTCAGCTACATATTTTTTTGTGGTGCATAAGGTGATGTGGTCTGATGTATTATACCAATAGATTGAAAATACACTGGATCATAATACTCCCCACCTCTATCAGTACGAAGAGTTTTAATTAACCCATTTTGATGTAGCTCTACCTCTTGTTTATATATTTTAAATTTATCAAGAACTTCGTCCTTAGCATGCAACAAATAAACATAACAGAATCTAGATGCATCATCAATAAATGTGATATCATATTTTTTGTTTCCTAGTGAAGGTGTAGCATGTAAATCACATAAATCGCTATGTATCAATTCTAATGCTTTTGTTTCCTGTTAACATTTTTTAATGGTTGTCTAGTTATCTTAGTTAAAGCACACGTGTTGCATTTATCATTAACCATGTCAAAAACAGGAATTAAACTCATTTTAGACATATCTTTTAGCCTTTTAAAATGAACATGTCCTAGTCTAGCATGCCATAAATTAGATTTGTTCAAATTATTACTAGAACTAGTAGATGCGATGCAAACAGAATTATCACTAAAAGAAACATCCAAATTTAACTTAAACATACCATTACATAGATAACCAAAACCCACAAAAGAACCATGCCTTGACAAGATAAACTTGTCACTTTCTAAGACCTGCTTGTAACCACAATTGTTCAACACGATACTAGACAAAAGATTCTTTCGAATCCCAGGAACATACTAAACATTGTTCAAAAGTAAAGACTTTCTCGAAGTAAAAACTAGATTAACATTTCCTAATCCTTTATTGGTTCAGTTGCAACATTTCCCATTTTCAAAATAGATCCATCTTCAATTGCTTTAAAGTCGTTAAACCATTGAAGATTCTTGCACACGTGGCTAGTTGCATCTGAATCAACCCACCAAGCAATCTCATCATCCTGCACATAAAATGCTTCAGTTATTAGCGATACATAATTCTCAACCGAATTATTATTAGGTACTAAAATCTGACCTTATTGCTTTCCTGGATCCTTAGATCCACTTGGACAAGCTTCATTCTTGCCTTTACCTCCACATTTACCAATCCGACAATCCTTCTTGAAGTTCCCAACTTTACCACACTTCCAACTTGTCATCTTAGGGTTCTTATTTGGAGCCTTGTTGTTGTTCCCTTGAAACTTTCGTTTCCCTTTAGCATTGTGAACAGCCTTAGTTGATCCACCCTCTTCCACCATGTTCACAGAAGAAGGTCTAGCCATGTTTTTATCATCATTAACCCAAACTGTTTCCATATCTCTTATGGATTGTTCAATTTGGAAGTGACTTCCAAGTTCAACCAGGGTTAATTCCTCCTTCTTATGCTTCAAATTATGTTTGAAGTCTTTCCAAGAAGGAGGCAGTTTGTCAATTATGCTAGAAACCGAGATGGATTCATCCATCTTCACATCATATTGAGCAAACTGTCCCAATATCCTCAACGGTTCATTATACTGTTCCATGACTGGCCTTGAATCAACCATTTTCTAATTTATAAAATTACCAACAAAAAATTTCTTGCTAGAGGCATCCTCTGCCATATATTTGGATTCAAGAGAATCCCACAATTCTTTTGCAGATTCAACATTTTGGTACACATCGAAAAGGGAATCAGACATACCATTGAGAATGTGTCCACGGCATATGTAGTCGTCGTTCTCCCATTTGTTACGCCTTCTGGTCTGGTCCAGTGTTTCATCCTCCACAAATTCAGGCATGGGGGTACTTAGAACATAGACGACATTCAGAGTGGTCAACATGAAATGCACCTTCTTCTACCAGCGCCTGAAATCTTGTCCAACAAACTTGTCCAACTTTGTGAAATTGTTCATCATGTCTTTCGCATATTCTCCGTTCGTCATCTTCACAAAAATAGATTTCATCTTTGTAGTATAAATTGCAGAAAACGGACTGATACTTGGAGTCTCTGAACGGCGTGATCACACTTTCAGATCAAATATATTTGTTGGTTCACCCGAATGAATTGATCGGATACAAATCACAGATTGAGAAGAACACCAATATGTTGAATTTCGTGATGAAATACGAACCAGAATGAAAACCAAATCAAAAGAGCGTATTGCAGTTTTGGGTCTTGAAAACTGCCCTAGGCAGTTCTCGAATTTGGAATTTACCACTTTTGCCCCCTTCAGGTCAGCTCGACCCCAGCCAAGGGCTGCCGCTCCTTGGACTCCGCTACCAGGGGCGCTGCCCCCGGACCTCCGTTAATTAGGGGCTTCGCTCCTAATATCATAATAAACTCAAATAAGCGTGCACTCCGCACCTCCTTACTTATTTGATATTTATGATGATATATACTGGTCAACTCAAGTTAATACAATTAAACTAAAATAAATAAAAATAAATATTATTAAAATATAAGAGTTAATTACACCCACCCCTCATCTCTTTCATCTCCCTCCTCCCAACCACCACTTCCGACCTACTCCTTCCTTCTTGCGTTTTCCGACTTTGCTCCTCTGTTCCCTCATCTTATTTTTCGCCATTGGCTAAGCTAAAACTACAGATCCGACCATCAAAACTTATATTATCTGAGTAAATAGTGAACCGAAGCTGTCAATTTTCCCTAATCATTACCAGTGGTACACTTCCGAGCTCACTGAATCCAATAGCGTCCTCCATGTTTACGACACCATTTTTAACGGATTCTCTACTTCTATTACTCCATCTCAGGCTTCCGATCTGGAAAAACATCCAGATGTGTTAGCGGTAATTCCATATCGCCGGAAAGAACTCCACACTACTCGTTCGCCGCAGTTCGTTGGGCTGAGGAATCACAGAGGTCTGTGGTCGGAATCGGACTACTGTTTTGATGTTATCATCGGGGTATTTGATACCGGAATTTTCCCAGAGAGACGGAGCTTCTACGATCTGAATCTCAGGCCTGTTGTGAAGCGTTAGAAAGGCGTTTGTCTGGCCGGAGTGAGATTCACTATTAGGAATTGTAATAAGAAGATAATTGGAGCTCGATTCTTCTCCAAAGGACATGAAGCTGTGCTGGATTTTATGGACCTACCCAATGGACAACGCGACTGACCGAGCTATGACCCGTAAGAGTTACACCTAGGGCAACGAACATCAAATCCACTTAACCCGCTTAACTGGTAATTACGAACTATTAGCGAGACGATATATTTTATATATATTCGTTACACGGGATTTATTATTTATACATGTTTATAAATAATAATTCATATTTATTGTTTTAATCTTTTTATTAAAACAATTAAATGGGTACAGGATTTTTATCTCGTGTTGGACTTTGGGCCCGAAAACAAGTAATAGGGTTTATGATTATGATTTATATAATAATCCTAATTTTCTTTTTCAACCTAATTAATGTTTTCAGCCGCTATAGAAATTTTTTTTTGTGACTTTCAAACAAAAGTCGATTGAAGCAAAAAAAAGGAAGGTTTTGGTTTTGCTAGCCGCCAAACAAATTCCCTTTGGCGTTTTCGGCAACCACCAAACCAGCCCAAGCCGGACAACCCTGCCCCGCTGCTGTCCCGTTTCCGGCCAGTCCCGGCGTTTCTGTCTCTCGTGTTTTCGGTTCGTGATCTAGCAACGGTTCGTTGTACCTAGGTGTCTCAATCGGTTAATCAATAACCACTAAGGTATAATTAATCTCATCAGTAGATTAATTATTTTTTTTGTGTGTTTGCGTGTTCATAACCAGATCCTGTTCGGTTTGTCAGTGCTGTTAAATTGGTTTTGATTTTATTTTCCGCTGCGTATTTATTAATTAACTGAATTAATTAATTTCTCTGTCAAAACCCATTTTTATAAATGTCAAACTGATCACCACTGAATCCCAACAGTGGTATCAGAGCCTGGGTTATAACACGCAAATCGGAACCGTTCTGGTTTCACCGGTTAGATTAATCACAAACTTTAACTATCTTAAAGTTTCTGATCTGATCTGTTTTTGGGGCATTTTTTATTTATTAATTTGGTCGATTTTAATTTTTTTTATTTGACCAAATTTATTGCCCGTATGTGATTGTGTTGAATATTTAAATCTGGCCCGACCCATGTGATTGAGTTGTTTGTGTTTATTATTCATTTTTTGGTTTTATGGTTTTGGCCCGCTTTTGATGGCTCAAAGTTGTAATAGAATAGTTTTTTTTTTTTTTATGTAATCTAATAAAAACCCGAAGACAAATCTGAAGACGCAACAGGAATCATGGAGTCAGTGGGAGTCATCCGAGACGACCAGATGCACGGAAGTCCATCCTTGTGGTTGTTTTAATTTTGTGGACCCTGTGACCCGTTTGGTCTTGCTAACTGGCTCTAGCAAGATCAAACAAACTTGGCCCTAAAAGATTTACATATTTATTGCTTTATGGTTGCTTTTAATTTTTTAAAACTTAAATTTATTATAAACCAACCAAACACCAAACGTTTTAAAAGGAGTTTTAAAATGTCACAATCTGTCACCACAAGTTCTAATTTTACAACTTGTAGAATTTTATAAAAATAACAACTGGCTTGTTTTTATAAAATAAATAACCGCTAAAGTTTTGCAATTTAAACTAAATTTAATTTCAAAACTTATAACTGAATAGTTTTCAACTATTAACTTTAACTGGTTATTCAAGTCGCGACAAACTTAGTTTTAATAGGTTATTTAAAATTAAGTGTCCTGAGAGACGAAAGGGTTCATCAAATTTGTCATGACTTTAAATAGTAAAACTGGCTTTTACAACACACGTATGATTTAATCATTCGTTGTGTTTGACCCTATTCGGTAAACACTAAAATTGGAACCCATTTTTAAAACCAATGGTCTATGCCATCCTATTATAAGGAACACTTGGAGCATAAAACGAAACATCGGTGTTTGGAGCCACAGCACCGCACTGGATGCGTAGTTTATCCTTCCAAGGCGTAAGGATTTCGTTGACACATCTGGCCCTTCCGCAAGTACCTATTTTAGGACAACTATTACTTTTCTCTCTTGTTACATGCCCCAGCTGTCAAGAGATTAAAAGTGGGCATAGATGAGGCTAAACGTATCAATGCATAGACATGTCTTGTCTTAGCGGCCTCATACACGAGAGTTGTGCATCTTTCCATAATTGACACTAATTGTCAGTCTAGTTACCCACTTACTAATGTTGTATGCCACAGCTACTATTAGTGACTGATTTAGCTAGATTCTCACTCCTTATTCTAATTTCTGTAATTGGGTCATAAATTAATAAGGACTTTTCACTTTCTTTATACTAATTTATTTTCTTTGCTTATCTTGACAGATGTCTACTGAAAATAATAATACTAATAACTCCTTCGCTCTCAAGTATATCCTTGAGAATGAAAAGCTGGATAACACCAACTTTCTCTCGTGGCAGTGCAATCTGAGAATAGTTCTCAAGATGGCCAAGAAGCTCTATGTTCTCGATGCACCAGTCCCAGAGGCACCCGATGGTAACACGGCTGCCGCTCGTAAGGAATGGGAAAAACAAAGAGATGATGCCACTGAGGTGGCCTGCCTTATGCTAGCTTGCATGTCCCGTGAGCTCCAAAAGAGCATGGAGGACCTGGATGCCTTTGACATGATTGAGCAACTTAAGGGCATGTTCCTGAAACAAGCCCGAAAAGAACGCTTTGAAACCATGTCTCAGCTCATTCGTTGCATGATGCAAGAGGGCACGCCTGTGGTGTACTTAAGATGAAAGGGTACATCGACCAGATGAACAAACTTGGATATCCCATGAAGGATGACACGGCTACTGATTTCATCTTAAACTCTCTCCCAAGCTCCTATGCTCAATTCGTAATGAATTTCAACATGAATGGCTTGGATAAGACAGTGGTCGAGCTACATGGTATGCTGAAAAACGGCCGAGATGAATATCCAAGGAAAGAAAAATCAAGTTTTGATGGTCAGATCTGCTGGTGTTAAAAAAACCTAACCCCAAGAAAAGAGGTTATAATAGCAAAGACAAGAAGAAGGTTAATGTTGTTGCCAAGCCTGCCACCAACAATAACAAGAAAGATTCAAAAGCACCCCCTCCTGAGGAGCTCCAATGCTTTGAATGCAACAAAATGGGACACTGGAAACGTAACTGTCCTGAATATCTAGCCAAGCTGAAGCTGAAGAGGGCCAGTGGTGAGGGCACCTCTTCAGGTATTCTCATTTATGTTATTGAAATTTTTACTGTTTCTAGCAACACATGGGTATTTGATACTGGATGTGGATACCACATCATTAATGTCTTGCAGGAGCCTAAAAGTTGGAGGAAGCTGAAACAAGGCGACATGGAGCTCATCGTTGGTGATGGGAAAATAGTACCAGTTCTTGTAACTGGAACATATCATCTCTCATGTCCTTCTGGCCTTGTGGTTGTTTTGAACAATTGTTTGTTTGCACCTGGTTTAACCAGAAACATTATTTCAGTTTCTTTATTGTTTGAACAAGGATTTAAGTACGTTTTTAATGGTATTGCTATTTCTGCCTACTTAAATGATATCTTTTATTTTGAGGCTAAACCTCAAAACGGTATTTATGAGATTGACGTTCAAACTGACAATAACATATATAATCTTTCTAAACGTATCAAATCTGGCACTAATGATACTTTTCTATGGCATTGTCGACTTGGCCACATAAGCAAGGCACGCATTAAAAAACTCCAATCCGAGTGAATTCTTGAACCTACCGACATGACTCATTAAATAATTGCGAGTCTTGTTTAGCTGGCAAACTCACAAAGGACCCTTTCACCCATGTTGGTGAACGAGCCAAGGATCTGCTAGGCCTTATACACTGATGTGTGTGGCCCTTTCAGAACCATGTCTAGAAATCATGAAAGATACTTCGTTTCATTTATTGACGATTATAGTCGATATGCTTATGTCTATCTTATGAAACACAAGCATGAAACATTTGAAAAGTTCAAAGAGTTTCAAAACGAAGTAGAGAAACAAATCGATAAATCTATTAAGACACTTCGATCAGATCGAGGTGGCGAGTATCTCAGGTTAGAATTTCTTAATCATCTGAAGGAGCACGGAATTATTTCTCTTCCCACTCCTCCTGGCACACCCCAACTTAATGGCGTGAGCGAGTGGAGAAATCGAACCCTGCTTAATATGGTTCGATCGATGATGTGTAGAACTAACTTGCCTCACTCCTTCTGGAGTTATGCTCATATGACCGCCGCCCGCCTTGTAAATCTGGCACCGACTAAGAAAGTGGACAAAACCTCATATGAGATATGGCACGGGTCTAAACCCAATTTGTCTTACCTTAGAGTATGGGGATGTGATGCATATGTCACCAGCGATTCTGATGACAAGCTCGATCCCAGAGGTGAAAAAGTTGTTTTCGTCGGTTACTACAACAAAAGCGGATATTATTTCTATCATCCTGATGCAAACATTGTTTCCATCAAAAGGAAAGGACGCTTTCTCGAGGAAGATCTTCTAAATCGAGGAACCGGAAATAATATTATGGATCTTGAAGAAATTCGAGAAACACAAACAACCACTGAGGAAGTCGGAGCGTCTGATCAACAAGAAGTTGTTGCTGATGAATCAGACATAAACACAAGCGTTCGCAGAAGTAGAAGGTTTCGTAAAGAACCCAATAGATACCTATGGCATCTTGAAACTTCTGAAGTCCTGTTAGTAGCTGAGTCAAATGACGAACCTACAAACTATAAATCTACTATCTCGGATCCTGAATCCGAGAAATGGCTTGAAGCCATGAACGCCGAGATGTAATCTATGCGTGATAATCAGGTCTGGGACTTGATTGAGCTACCCCCCGGTTCTCAGGCAATAGGGAGCAAATGGATTTTCAAAAGAAAACCGACATGCATGGTAATATACAAACCTACAAAGCACGGCTAGATGCAAAGGGTTTCACTCAAACTCAAGGTATTGACTATGATGAAACTTTCTCACCCGTTGCTATGATCAAATCGATCAGGATACTTCTTTCCATAGCCGCGTACCATGATTACGAGATATGGAAAATGGATGTCAAAACCGCTTTTCTTAATGGACATCTCTCTGAAGATGTCTATATGGTTCAGCCTGACGGTTTTGTTGATCCAAAGTATCCTAATAGGGTCTGCAAACTGAATAAGTCCATTTATGGACTTAAACAGGCATCTCGAAGCTGGAATCTTCATTTTGATCAGAAACTCAAAGAATTTGGTTTTGTCAAGAATGAAGATGAGCCTTGTGTTTACAGAAAGGCTAGTGGGAGCACTGTATCATTTCTCATCTTGTATATGGATGATATACTGATCATTGGAAACAACATCCCTGTGCTTGACAAAGTCAAACAATGGTTAGGATCTTGTTTTGCAATGAAGGATCTTGGAGAAGCAGCTTACATTCTAGGAATCAAGATCTACAGGGATAGATCTAAGCGGCTTCTAGGGCTAAGTCAAGGCACATACATTGACAAAGTCATGGCACGCTTTCATATGGAAAACTCCAAGAAAGGAGGTGTTCCTATGACTAAAGGAACCGTGCTGAACAAATCGCAATCTCCTTCAACGGACATTGAAACCAAGCGTATGGAAGCAATTACATATGCTTTGGCGATTGGTTCTATCATGTATGCTATGTTATGTACTAGACCTGACGTCTCGTATGCTTTAAGCATGACCAGCCGTTTCCAGCAAAGTCCTGGCATTGCCCATTGGACTGCAGTCAAGAGCATCTTGAAGTACTTGAGAAGGACTAAATACATGTTCTTAATATATGGAGGAGTGGAAGAAGAGCTCACTGTAAGATGTTACATTGACGCAGGCTTCCACAATATACGGGAAATTGTGGAACGTGGAGACGTCATGATAAGCAAAGTAGACACAGATCAAAACCTAGCGGACCCGTTTACTAAGCCCATGACTCAGGACAAGCATGATCTTCATAGAGATGCTATTGGTCTTAGATTTGCTAGTGTTATGTTTTGATTTAGTATTTTGAATGTGCGAACATTTAAACAGTTGTACTTTTGAATTCTTTTTGGTTTACTGATTTAAATGCAATTCTGAATTCTTATAACTGTGTTCGATTTTTAATATGTTTAATCCATGAATCTTGTATTCTTAATTATCCGTAGTCGGTCAGAGTAGTCGGTCAGACTCGTGGGAACGTCTCTGAATTAAGACTTTTCTGAACTTCGGCTCAAGGAGTTGACTCCGAACTTCACAGGCCTCATTTTGAATGACGTTGGATGTAACTCGCATTAAATCATCTTCATGGATCTTTGTCATAAGATGTTTTGCTATTGGTATACTCATTAGTATCCTCTGACCTGAGATACGTACTAGAACTGCCGTTTACCAAGAACCATTCTTTAATCACTGTCAAACGCTGTCGCGTAACTGCCAGTCATAAAGACTTTGATTAGGAATAGTTCTGAAGTTCAGTGGGAGTTATATGTAGTCAATAAGGGATTCTGTACTCTTACATTATATGTAACAGATAGGCATCGTGGCGCCCTCGTTGATTCAAACTGGTGAAGTGTAGGGCCTTACCCAAACTTACTGTGTGTTTGATTGGACCACTTTGATTCTTGATCGAGAACAATAATAATTGAACGCCATATGAGAATGAACTAAATCCATGTCTCATTGATTCAATTGATGTTTTATACGGAAAGGATGAATGAAAACTATTGCCATAAGTCTATTATCTTGCTTTAGTTAGATGTTACTAACACCGAGATATTTGGTTAATGACTTTAAAGCGTCATACTTTGTTAGGGACAGCCATGTGCAGCTAGAGCGCCGCTGACTGTTTGCGTTGATTTATCGTGGATCGTCCAAGTGGGAGATTGTTGGATTTTATGGACCCACCCGATGGACAACGCGACTGACCGAGCTATGACCCGTAAGAGTTACACCTAGGGCAACGAACATTAAATCCACTTAACCCGCTTAAGTGGTAATTACGAACTGTTAGCGAGACGATATATTTTATATATATTCGTTACACGGGATTTGTTATTTATACATGTTTATAAATAATAATTCATATTTATTGTTTTAATCTTTTTATTAAAACAATTAAATGGGTACAGGCTTTTTATCTCGTGTTGGACTATGGGCCTGAAAACAAGTAATAGGGTTTATGATTATTATTTATATAATAATCCTAATTTTCTTTTTCAACCTAATTAATGTTTTTAGCCGCTATAGAATTTTTTTTTTGTGACTTTCAAACAAAAGTCGATTGAAGCAAAAAAAAAAGGAGGGTTTTGGTTTTGCTAGCCGCCAAACAAATTCCCTTTGGTGTTTCCGGCAACCTGTAGGATCGTAAGATTACAAGGTGATTCTGTTCGAGTTGATATTGGCGGAAACAATAGCAACCAACAAAGTAAACAAGTAAACAGCAAGAATACTGATAAATGCACTGTTGTATTAGACTTCTGAGATTACAAGTTTACAAGTAAAACACTATCAAGAAGCACTATCAAGGCACACAAGCACACATATAATGAAGTGATTACACAGTATTTATACTAACTTAGAATCAAGACAGACCCTTGATTCTAAGGATCAGATCGAACACAGACCGTTGATCTTGTTTATTAATCTAAATTACACGTAAAGGCTAATCTAGTTAACTTTACTGAAACGTCTTCTTAGGCATCATTGTTTGCATGCTTGGAGAAGCGCGTCATTGTCCTTTATTGGTTGCACCAGTGAGGTTCCTTCTGCTTAGAGTGTGGCAGTTGCTTTTGCAGAAAGGTGTCAGAGGCGCTTTGCATGGATAGTCAACTGCAACGTTTGGTCTTCAGAGAATAAAGCTATCAGCAGCAGAGATGAGAATAACGCTGCTGATAAGCCTATCAGCAGCAACTTGTGTTGAACGCTGCTGATAAACCTATCAGCAGCAACAAGTGTTTAATGCTGCTGATAAGCCTATCAGCAGCAATATGTGCTGAATGCTGCTGATAAGCCTATCAGCAGCCATATGTGATGAATGTTGCTGATAATCCTATCAGTAGCATTTGTACTTAGAATAATTTAGTAGCAATCAGTCTTTGGTTCTACAAACTCCCCCTAGACTGATGCAACCAAAATTCTTCTAATCACTTTGCTGCTAAAGCTTTTGCATGTGGCTGACTATCCTTTCAACCTCATAGCCTCTTGGATCCTTGCTGGGATTGTTCAGTGGAAGTTCAGACAGAGTGTTGATGTCTTTGTGTGGCATTTTGTAGATTGCTTTGCTTGAACATCTCATCTGCTGCTTCTTTACATCAATCAGAGTAAATTCATCCAAATCAGCATTGTAGGACCAAGATACAAATGGAGAGTGGGACTTGAGTGGTTTGATATCCATGACCACATCTTTTCTAGGGTTGAAGTAATGTCTGATTGCTAGCATAAGATGTTTCCCACTCTCATTTGCAGGCTCATGAGCTTCACCCAGCTCCAAAATTCTTCTTAGGTCTGAATCTGGTAGTTGCAGAACTTCATCAACAGACCTGTATGTAGATCTTCTTCTTTCAGTTCTCCCCCTGAAGATCTCAAACCTTTGATCCTGTGGATTGTAGACCCATTCAACTATGTTTCTTGAGTCTTCTGGTTTAGGTGTGGGTTTGGATTTCTTCAAGGGAGACTGTTGATGAGTGGGGGCTTGGTGAGATGGTTTGGACTTTTTGGGTGGAGGAGTGGAAGTTTTGGGGAGGAGAGTGGAAGGATGATGGACTGAGGAAGAGGTAGGTGAGGGAGAAGGCTTGGGTTTCTTTGTCTTTGGTTTTTCTTCTTCTTTGATAAGTACCCTTTTCTTGGAGGCCTTCTTCCCTAGTCTTTCTTCCTCATCCTTTTTAACTTTGAAGTAGAGGGCTTGCAGGTTCATGAAATTCATGGGACCTAGCCTCTTTCCACTATCTTCTCTAGCCTTAAGGAAGTCAATCATGACCTTCCTTTCTTCATGGGTTTTTTTATTCAGTGCAATGGTCTTCTTGGACTGTAGCTTGGCTTTTTCTTCTTCTTCAGCCTTTTTCTTGCTATCCAATTGACCCTGCTGACCCATGAAGGCTCTGTAAATCTCTTTGTTTGAAAGTTTCTCAAGGTAGTCTGCATCCTCACCTTGAGAGATCAGAGCTTCAGTCCACTCATCCCTTAATTCTTTTGCTAGTTCAGAATCGGTTATTCTGAACTTAGCTTCTTCTTTCTTCTTCTTCTCCAAGTCTTCCTCTTCTCTATTGAATTGTTCCTACAGTTGAAGAGCAAGAGCTGCATCTTCTTCAATCCGGTCAACTGCAGGAATCTTTCTTTTCAGTTCATCCAGCTGTTTAGCATACAGCTAGATGGTTTGTTCTCTTAGGAGAATGGCTGTTTTTCTTTCTTGAGCCTTTTTCATGTCAGCCATATCCTCTTCTTCTCGTCTTCTTCTTTTCTCTTCTTTCTCCTTCTTTTCTTTTCGCAACCTCTCTTCATCCTCTTCTGTCATAATGCCCTTCCCTTTATTAACATTGGATGCCTCTGCTCTGGCTTCACTGATCACAGCAACAGCTGATTGTTGTGCTGTTAGGATCTCTGCCTCGGCTTCATTGGCAACTTGAGGAATTGACGAGGGACGGTCACTATCCTCATCAAGTTGATACTCAGGACCTTCTATTTCCCTCAGTTGATCCCTAAGTGAAGATCTTGTGCCAGATGCTACAGATGTGGCTTCAACTTGTGGAGTATCTGAGTTGGAGTCAGCATCAGAAGTTGACACAGACTCTTCCTGAGGAATCAGTCCTTCTTCTTCAAGATAGGCTTTGATGGTGACCATCATTGTCTAGCTCTCCAATGAGTTAATATTGCAGATGTTGGCTCTGAGCTGAAAAATCTTGAATAGGAAGTCTGAGGGCAGCTGAAGGATGTTCCTGGTGTTGATGATGAGAGAGGAGCCGTTGCTGAGAAGAAGAGTGTGGTCAAGGGACTTAGTGCTCACCCAACCTAGCAAGTCCAAGTCCTTGACCAGGAAGGCATACAGGAATCTTCAAAGGCCCAGAACTTCTTCTTCAGTGAGAAGACTGCTCCTTGTTATTTCAAGATTGCTAGGAGTCAGTCTCCTTTCTGCGGCCGCCGAGGATTCAGGATAAGCTACCCGATTTGCTTTTTGAATTAGTCTTTTGAAGTGGGGTAGATTATCCTCCATCAAGTCATGGAACCTGCCAATGGCAAGTTCTGCTGAGAGATCTGCTGAGTTGTTGATGCAGTTTGATTAGTATAGCTGTAGGACTTGGAGGGCATTGAGAGAGTTCCAGTTCAGCTCTTCTACTCCGCTGAACTCCCATCCAATCCAAAACCTCTCAGCTAATCCATCATACCCCCAAGCTAGAATGGAGTCAAATTCTAGCTTCTTTGATGATCTGAATAGTTGGGGGGTAGAGGATTAACCAATGATGGCTGCTGCTTCAGGAAGGATGATGAATGATGTATTTGTTTGTTCTGTGTCTTCAGCATCATTCAGCATTTCATCAACAGCCCTGACGACCAACTTCCAGTCTTCAGATGTTCCTTCTTCTTCGTTATCTGAGACTGGCAAGTCATGATTTTGTACAAAAGCCGGCTTGAATAGTGAGCTTTGAAGTACAACCTGCTCTTGAATCCAGTCGTCAAGACTGTCTGTATCTTCTTCCATAGAGACCATCTCCCCCTTTTTGGTTGCATCAGTAGACAGGTAAGCATCAGTTTGGGTGCCTACTGATACAAGAGAGGGAGTGGCTAAAGTTGGGCATTGATGGGCTTCATGCATAGAGACTTGGTGTCTTAGTTTGGACACTTCAGCCTCTAGCATAGCCACCCTGGCCGTCAATTCCAAGTTATGAAGTTTCAATCTGTCCTCATCCACAGTTGTGGAATCCTTGGACCCAGATGGGGCCGTAGGCCGAGCCTCAGCATCCCCATCACCCGTGGTTTCTTGGCGCCTGGGATTCCTCTCAGTGAGGGGAGTTTCCAAGGAAACACCCTCATCATGAGTTGCCGTGGTTGAGGTCTTAAAGATGTTGTCACTGTCCTCCTGGTCATTTGATGGACCAGCAGTAGTGATAGCCTCTTCCACATCCACTCTTTCATTACTCCTAGAGTGGACCTTCAAGGGTGAAGAACTTGGGTTGGGTGTTTCGGAAGCAAGACCAATCAGTACCTCCTTGATAGTGGTAGTTGGAGAAGGTACATCACTTTGGGCAGGTTCCTCAACACTTAAATCCAAAGAAGATAGGAATGGCTCAAAGGGCTGTTCTATGGATCCGGGAAGTGATCCTAATCCTAATAGAGAGACTTCCGAAGGAGTCTCCCTAACAGTGTGGCTTTCCCTTATGATATTCTCACTAGAATGTTGTGATTCTGAGTGAGGGATGTTGGCTTGGGTTTGGGCCTTGGAGGCAAGAGAAGAAGGAGTTCTCTTGCCCCTCTTCCTTGTATACTTGGCTGCATCCGGGGCCTTGTGTTCCGGTTGATCAATCAAACTGTGGGTGAGTAAAGTATGTGCCTGTACATCCTCAGTAGAATGCACAGGGGTTCGATCAAGGGAAACAGCAGTTTGAGTTTATGGCAGTGAGGTGGAGGGTGTGGGATCAGTATCAGCTGGGTTTGCTGAACTGTCACCCTAGGCACTTTGCGTGTTCAACATTGTAGACAACAATGGAACATCGGCCCCTGAGAACTTTGATGAAACTGTTCTCATGCTTTGAAAAATGTTGTTCTTATGTCCCAGCATTACGTAGATTCTTACGGTTTTTGAAAGATCTTGGTGCTCAATGTTGAACACTTCCTGCAAGAATCTTGGGTACATGAAGAACTGAGATTTCACCCCTTCTTGAAGGTTGTATCTCAAACCTTCAAGAATGAGGTGGGAAAAATTGAAACCCTCCCCAGTTATCATACCGTGAATTGCCGACGCAAGTCTGGAGCTAAGTTGGTTCCAGCCACTCCTCTTCTGGGATATGCATTGGAGAAGAGTGTGGCAGAGATACTTCCATTTGGGACCCATGAGTGCCTTCTCTATCGTATACTCTGTTTGATTCCCAGTGTACCCTATGGATACAAAGGTCCTCATGTATACGTCTCTTGGGTAAGAGATGGCGTCCCCTTCATCTTGAAGCTTGAGGTGTTGGCGGAGCTTTGCTTCAGTGATAATCATCTCCTTGCCGTCTACTGTGCCACTGATTTGGGGAGTGCCCTGGTCAGTAGAATACACGGCTGAGCTCCAAAACTCTTCCATGTGGGAAGTATAGATGGTTGGGTTGACTGTTAGGGCATGGTGGATTTTGGACCGACAAAGGAAGTCGATCATATCATCGAAACCTTCTGATTTCTTGCCCTTTATTAGGCATGCAGTGAGGTTGTGATATGGGGAAAACTTGTCGTTGGGGTTGTTTATGTCTGCGCCTGCCATTGTTATGGATTTGGAGGGAAGAGAGAAGGGTGTTTGAATGGTGATTAATTATTTAGGGCTTTGAATGTTGTGGGGATGGGAGAGAAAGTGATGGGAGATAGGTTTGAAATTGAATATGAAGAGGTTGTGGGAACGTTTGAGATTGTGATATAACGACAGACGAAGAAAAAGCAACTTTACTTGTACAGTACAACCTGTTTCACTTTTCATTGTTACAGCTGTAAAGCACTCGAGCAGTCATGGTAAAGACTGAGAGTAGTTTTTACCTCGGGTAAAAGTTAATGTAGACTTGTTTTACCCATCAGCAGCAAACTTGGTTGCTGCTGATGGTGAGCTATCCGCTGCAAACTTGGTTGCTGCGGATAGTGAAGTCTTTCAGCAGCAGATTTGGGTTCTGCTGACTGTTGTATTCATTCCGCAGCCAAAAGGTTGCTGCTGACCGCCTTAAAGCTGTCCGCAGGAAACTTGTTCCTGCTGATAACTTAAAGCTATCAGTGGCAAAGGCTTTGCTGCTGAAGAGTAAATCTGTCAGCAGTAAAAAAATTGCTGCTGACTATAACCTTTTATTAAGAACAAAAACATAGACATATTTACAAGGAAAAATAAAAATTAGAGACATGTCTTATTCAAAGTTCATCATGCCAATTGATTCAACTAGATATCGAAATCTTGCTTCATCAAAAGGTTTAGTGAACAAATCAGCATATTGCTCATTTGTGTGAACCTTGGATAGGACAATTCTCCTTTTCTCAGCTTGATCCCTGATAAAGTGATACCTGATGTCGATGTGCTTAGTCTTGGAATGCTGCACTGGATTATTCGTGATAGAGATAGCACTCATGTTGTCAATGTGAATTGGAGTCTGCATGAAGGTCATTCCATAGTCAAGCATTTGATTTTGGATCCAGATGACCTGTGCACAGCAGCTTGAAGCTGCAATGTATTCTGCTTCAGCTGTTGAAGTAGAGACACATGTTTACTTTTTGCATTGCCATGAGATGAGCCTTCCTCCAAGAAATTGACATCCCCCAGATGTGGACTTTTTGTCCAAGTTACAACCCCCATAGTCACTGTCAGTGTAGGCATAGAGATTGACATTTCCATTCTTTGGATACCATAGCCCAAGTTTTGGAGCTCCCTTTAGGTATCTAAGGATCCTTTTGACAGCTTGAAGATGAGACACTTTTGGAGCTGCTTGAAATCTTGCGTAGAGACAAACTGCAAACATGATATCTGGTCTTGAGGCAGTGAGATACATGAGAGACCCTATCATTGCTCGGTACTGATGTTGATCAGTGTCTTGTCCTTCTTTATCCGGAGATAATTGATGGTGCACTTGCATAGGTGTTCTTGCAGCAGAGCAGTCAGCCATTTTGAACCTCTCCAAGATGCTTTTGACATACTTGGATTGACTTATGAAGATTCCATTTGGTACCTGTTTGACTTGAAGTCCTAAAAAGAAATTTAGTTCACCCATTGAACTCATTTCAAATTTGGAATGCATCAGAGCTTCAAAGTCTTTGCAGAGCTTCTTTCTTGTAGATCCAAAGATAATGTCATCAACATAAATCTGGACCAACAAAATTTCTCCCCCTTCATCTTTGATGAAAAGTGTCTAATCAATGGCCCCCCTTCTGAAGTTGTTGCTAAGTAGATGTCCAGATAAAGTTTCATACCAGGCTCTTGGGGCTTGGTGTAAGCCATAGAGAGCTTTGTCCAGTTTTAAGACCTTATTTGGATGTGCAGGATCCACAAAGCCTGGAGGCTGTTTGACATAGACCTCTTCACCAATCTTGCCATACAAAAAGGCACTCTTCACATCCATTTGATAGACCATAAAGTTTTTGGATGCTGCATATGCCAGAAAGATTCTGATGGCTTCCAGACGAGCAACAGGAGCAAAGACTTCATCATAGTCAATGCCTTCTTCTTGAGTGTAACCTTGAGCTACCAGTCTGGCTTTGTTCTTGACCACAATGCCCCTTTCATCTTGCTTGTTTCTGAAAACCCATCTTGTTCCAATGGCTGTTTGACCAGGTGGAAGATCAACAAGCTTCCAAACATCTTATCTTTTGAATTGCAGCAATTCTTCCTGCATTGCTTCAATCCAGCTGTTGTGCTTGAGAGCTTCATCAATCTTATTGGGTTCCACCTGAGATAGAAAGCAAGAGAACAAACAAATGTTGGCTTCATGAGACTTACTTCTTGTCTGGATACCTGTGTGGACTTGGCCAATGATGTTTTCCAGAGGATGCTCTTTGTTTATTCTCTGTGCTGGTATCACATCCAGCCGTATTCCCTCTTCAAGATTATTTTGGTTTAGATCAGGATTGTCTTCAGTTGTGAGGAGAGGAGCTTGGAGATTCTGATCATTGTGTTCCACATTGTCAGCAGTATTAGCATCAGAGGCTCTTCAGCATTCATTGAGGAGGCTTCATTAAAGATTTCTTGGTCAGAGAGATTGCTGCTTGTGGTGTTGGAAGTACCGGCTTCACCTGTACTGGCTTCAATAGCTTCTGCCACTGATGGAGGATCAATGGTTGGCCTTTTCATCCTGATGTAGGAACTGGGAAAATCCAGTTTGTAGTCAGCAGAGGAGGTTGAGGCAGAAGATGTTGATTTTGAAGAAGAAAACTCCATATTTGAGAAAATGAGAGGCTCAAATATCTAGGTGAAGGAGTCTATATCAAAGAGCCAGTTAGGACCTTTGCCTTGTTCACAGACAACGTGTTCCCTGCATTCCACATTAGCAGATTCTTCCACAATCCGAGTCCTAGAATTGAACACTCGGTAGGCCTTTGATTGAGAGGAGTAACCCACAAAGTAACCTTCATCAGACTTTGCACCGAATTTAGGAAGAACTCCATGTGTGATGAGGATGGTACATGGACATCCAAAGGGCTTCAGGAAGCCAATGTAGGGAACTCTTTTGAGCCATAGTTCATAGGGTGTTTTCTGGAGAGGCTTAACAATAAGGACTCTATTCTGCACATAACAAGCTGTGCTTACTGCTTCTGCCCAGAAAGTAAGGGGCAGCTTTGAGTCAGCCAGTATAGATCTTGCTGATTCAATCAGAGTCCTATTTCTTCTTTCAGCAACCCCATTTTGTTGAGGGGTTCTTGGAGCACTGTATTCCCTTTCAATGCCCTTGCTCTCACATAAACTGTTCAAAGTGTGATTTTTGAACTCTGTTCCCTGATCACACCTTATGATTTTTACCTTCAGATTGCTTTGATTCTCTACCCTAAGAATATAGGATTTGAGAATCTCAACAGTTTCATCTTTTGTTCTTAGGAAGAATACCCATGAGAATCTGGAGAAGTCATCAGTTATCACCAGACAGTAGGACTTTTTGCCCATTGACATGACATTCGTAGGACCAAAGAGATCCATATGCAGTAACTGGAGAGGGGTGTCATTTATGTTCAATGTCTTGGGCTTGTGGGAACTCTTGTGTTGTTTTCCCTTCAAGCAGGCAATGCAGTGATCGTCTAGCTGGAATTCTTTGTCAGGAAGCCCTCTGACAAGATTGTCCTTCACTAATTTATTGATTGTTTTGATGTTAACATGGCTTAACCTCCTGTGCCAGAGAGCGGATTCATCAACTGATGCCTTTGACAGAAAACATGAAACACTACCAGATGGAGTGGCTTCATTCATGTCAAGCACATATAAGTTGTCCTTTCTACGAGCAGTTAGGAGAATCTTATCTGGAGGGGGTTTAGATAGGCCAGGAGCTAACACGAAACATTCTTTGTCAGTGAAGAGCATCCAATGCTTTTGATCACATACTTGGGAAACACTCATGAGATTGAAGTCAAGTTCTTTAACGTAGTTGACTCTTTCAATACTCATCCTTTCATTGGACACAGTTCCTTGTCCAGTGATAGATCCACCCTTTGAGTCACTCCCAAAGGCAACATATCCTCCATTGAAATGTCTGAAGTTAGAGAGGATGGACATGTTGCCTGTCATGTGCCTGGAACAGCCGCTATCTACCACCCAAGTATTGTGTTTGTTGCCTGGCTGTCCCTGCACATGGAAGATATCTAATTAGTGGGAGGATCATTGTAGAAGATCGTTGCTAATTTGCCATTGTCAGCATGCTTGCAGTCAATGGAACCAATAGTTATGCTTGGAGATTGTTTGGCCTTCCATTGCTGTGTTGGTGGTTTTCTAGCTTTCTTTACATTGTCGGCAGAAGATGTTGTTGCTGACAATTCTGGCTTATCCGCAGCCGATTTTGCTGCTGAAGGCTTTGCTGGAGCAGTAGCAGTTTTTGCTGCTGGAAGCTTTATTTTGGATTTTGCTTTGTCAGCAGCAGATACTTTTGCTGCTGATGCCGTTGTTTTTTATTTTGCTTTGTCAGCAGCAGAGACTTTTGCTGCTGAAGGCTTTGCCTTTGGTTTCCTGGACTTTACTCTATCAGAAGCGATTTTGTTTGCTGCTGATGGGTTGAGCACAGATGAACGATTTGCAATTTGGTTAAAAGGGTTGAACTTGCATGTTGCAGCAAAGTGGTTTGATTCCCCACATATGATGCAAGTTTGTTGAGGTTTCTGCATCTTCACTCTTTGAGGGGATAAAGATTCTCTGAACTTTGTTGCCTTTGCATCATAGCTTCTCACCTGTTTGTTTCTGTTTGTTTTCTCAAAGGCATGCTGTTTTGAGTTTCTTTGGTGTTCACGGTAGTGAAAGCAGGTGCTTGCAGTGTGATTGTATTTGCCACACACAAAGCAGGATAGTGCTATCTTGTCCCTATGAGAGTCCACATAGTTCTTTCTTTGAAACAAATCTTTGAAGTTCCAGGGATGAGCTTTGTTGTGCTCAAATGTAGCTTCTTCCAATGCCCTTTGAACATCTGGAACCCTCTCTCCAGACTCATGACATATGTCGAACACTTTCCTTGGCTGGACTGAGGTTGAGGACTGGCCCTTTTCAGTTTTTAGCTTCCTACCTTCTGGAGGATAGCTAATTTTGATTTGTTTGAACGGTATGGGAGCTGGAATAGTTGGAGTAACAGCAGGACATTCAGTTTTGTTCAGAACAGCTTCAGAGATAGGAGCAAATGGGACTGCACTAGTTTCACAATGGTCTGAGCAGGTTGACTCAGATTCTGAAGAGGTAGAGCAGTCTTCCACAAAACATGCATCCATTGAAGGATCAAGGTTTCGGTTTGCCGTGTCAAGATTTGCAGTATTGAAGCTTGGTTCGTGAATGGCAACATAGTCAGCAGGAGGAGGAACTGTCTTGTACTCGTCATTATGATATCCAAGTCCAGTTTTTACCCTTTCATGGACTTGAATATCTAACATTCTTTGTAACTTTTTAGATGAAAATTCATATTTTTCAATATGAACTTTCTATTCAGCCAGTTCAGCTCTGGTAGCTTTAAGTTTTACTAATAGATCATCAATCTGAGTTTCAAGATTGGTTTGTTCATGTTTTAATGAAGAAATCTTCTTCTTAAGGCAGTTAATTTTTTCTTTGTAACTATCTTCGACCTTTTTGAATTCAGATTTCATTTGGTGAAACTCTTCATTTTGATCTATTAGATTTTGGTTATGCTTTCTATAACCTAAAACTTTGTCAATGCAAGCTTGAGAGCAAAGATGTTCAAATACCTGAGGTGGTATCTCTGCGTTGTCTGCCATAAGTGCTTGGTTGGAGGCAGGAACATCTTCATATTGAAAACTCCAGTCAAATTCTGTAGTTCCAACATTTGCACAGGCTGCAGTTTGTGCTGGAGGAGTTCCTTGCTGCTGCTGCTGCCTGGGCTGACCTTGGTAACCTTGTCTTTGATGGCTGGCACCCTGATTGGCTTTGGGTGCCTTGCATTCCCTAGCAAAGTGACCCATTTGGTTACAGTTGTAACATCGGATCTTGCTTTTATCAAGCCCAACTCTAGTGTTTGAGTTGTTGCTTGGAACTGATCTCCCGGTTCTAGAATAAAACCTTTTTGCTCTGAGGGAGAGCATGGCATATGAGTGCTGAATATCCATTTCTTCAAGATCATCTGGATGAAAGCATTCCAGATCCTCCTTTATGAAGTGCATGCTGCTTGAGTTGTCAGAGACAAAAGCAGTAGAGGTTGGCTGTTGAGGAGGTGCCTCAAGAAGAAATGGTGATGAGTTGGATTGTGAAGCAGTTGGTGTTTGAGGATGAGTAACAATGGGAGGATAGTAGTTGCTTGCACTAGGACCGGAATGATCAGAGTGAAGCGCTGAGGTGGTGGTGGAGGAAGTGGTAGCTGATTGATAACTGGAGCTCCTTTCTTTAGCTTGAATCATTTCTAATTCATAGGTTTTGAGCATGCCAAAGAGCTCAGTCATCTGAAGAGTCTTCAGATTCTCTGTTCTTCTGATGGACACTGTATATAATGTCCAACAACTAGGAAGAGATCTTATGAACTTCTTGAGAATGTCTTCATTCTCCAGCTTTACCTTGGAGCACTGCAGTTCTCCAACCAGGTACGTGTACCTGTTATATAAAACTGTTAGTGACTCACCTTCCTTCGAGACGAAGTTTTCATACTGTTGCTTGAGAATGTCACGTCTGTTCTCCTTGACCTCCTCAGATCCAGCAAACATCTTTTCCAAGGCTCCCAATAATTCCTTTGCAGTTTTGTGAGCCTTGAAGTTGTGAAAAACTTCATTTGGAAGGCACATTTGGATAGCTCCTAATGCCTTGAAGTCCACCTCCATTTTCTTGATGTCTTCTTCAGAATACTTAGAGGGTTCCTTCGGAACTAGTGGTCCTCCGGAGTCAGCAGAGGCCACCATGGGAACATAAGGTCCATCCCTTATGGATTTCCACATTCCGTATTCATGGTAGCAGAAGAAGCTTTCCATACGGTTCTTCCACATATCATAGTCCTCCCCAGACACCAACCTCGGTGGTCGGTTGATACTGCCGATGTCTTCAGATCCATGACTTTGTGCCATTTTGTTTTGTGTGACTTGATCAAGAATAGAGTTTTGAATAGAATCAGAAAGTGATTAAACAAATGTTAGTTTGTTTAATCTTGAGCCAAAGCTCTGATACCACTTGTAGGATCGTAAGATTACAAGGTGATTCTGTTCTAGTTGATATTGGCGGAAACAATAGCAACCAACAAAGTAAACAAGTAAACAGCAAGAATACTGATAAATGCACTGTTGTATTAGACTTCTGAGATTACAAGTTTACAAGTAAAACACTATCAAGAAGCACTATCAAGGCACACAAGCACACTTACAATGAAGTGATTACACAGTATTTATACTAACTTAGAATCAAGACAGACCCTTGATTCTAAGGATCAGATCGAACACAGACCGTTGATCTTGTTTATTAATCTAAATTACACGCAAAGGCTAATCTAGTTAACTTTACTGAAACGTCTTCTTAGGCATCATTGTTTGCATGCTTGGAGAAGCGCGTCATTGTCCTTTATTGGTTACACCAGTGAGGTTCCTTCTGCTTGGAGTGTGGCAGTTGCTTTTGCAGAAAGGTGTCAGAGGCGCTTTGCATGGATAGTCAGCTGCAACGTTTGGTCTTCAGAGAATAAAGCTATCAGCAACAGAGATGAGAATAATGCTGCTGATAAGCCTATCAGCAGCAACTTGTGTTGAACGCTGCTGATAAACCTATCAGCAGCAACAAGTGTTGAATGCTGCTGATAAGCCTATCAGCAGCAATATGTGCTGAATGCTGCTGATAAGCCTATCAGCAGCCATATGTGATGAATGCTGCTGATAATCCTATCAGCAGCATTTGTACTTAGAATAATTTAGTAGCAATCAGTCTTTGGTTCTAAACAACCACCAAACCAGCCCAAGCCGGACAAACCTGCCCCGCTGCTGTCCCGTTTCCGGCCATTCCCGGCGTTTCTGTCTCTCGCGTTGTCGGTTCGTGATCTAGCAACGGTTCGTTGTACCTAGGTGTCTCAACTGGTTAATCATTAACCACTAAGGTATAATTAATATTATCAGTAGATTAATTATTTTTTTTTGTGTTTGCGTGTTCATAACCAGATCCTGTTCGGTTTGTTAGTGCTGTTAAATTGGTTTTGATTTTATTTTCCGTTGCGTATTTATTAATTAACTGAATTAATTAATTTCTCTGTCAAAACCCATTTTTACAAAAGTCAAACTGATCACCACTGAATCCCAACAAGTTACAGGTGGAATAAGAGGCAGTATTAGATTCGGTGGCGCGATTAACGATGGGTTGAGTTTCGGTCTCAGTGGATTTAGGATTTGGCCGTAAAATGCAAGAGGGGAGGAGGAGGGCCGTGGTGGCGGTGGTTGGGAGGAGAGAGATAATAGAGATGAAGGGTGGGTTACTCTTGTATTTTTAATAATATTTTTGTTTATTTATTTTTATTAATACTAAGGTTATTTTGGTAATTTCAACCCAACTTAACAGAAAAACTAACACATTTAGTCTTAATACCTAAACTCGTTAAAAAACTGAAAGCATAATACCCATACTTGCAACTTGAAACCCTTGTTACCCATACCTGTTACTTTTCACAAACCACATGGACTAACCGTGTAATTAACTCTTTTTTAAATGTACAAACTTTTTTTTTTTAATTTCGTACTGATAACTTATCGAATCAATCTGAATAAATAGAGCATTGAACTGAAATTTTTACGGATAAAAAATTAGAGGGGGCCAAGAATTTTTTAGGGAAAAAAATCAGGGGGGCACAACTCAATACGTATAAATATTTTCGGACGAAAACGCGAAAATTTACACTAATACGTTAAGAAACATATGAAGTTACGACTACACGGTTGTAGAGATCGAAACATAGATAAAAGACACTTACATAACGGTGCTGATGTTTTTCCAGTCTGTGTCGGTCTCATTATTCACGGTAACAACATTTACCGTCAGTCGATATAACCCACGATACCTAAAAAATTCTCTATTTTGAATACAACTCTGTTTTTAAAAATTTATACCGGGATGCTAAGAAAAAAAATAATTAGCGAACGAAAATTATTGAGTAAAATATCAAATTATATATACTACAGGGAGTAAACTCTAAACTTTAGAAATTTGAACGGGTTAAAGTGACATTTTAAAAAGTTAAAAGTTTAGAGGTATTTTTACCATTTGCCAAACTTGTGGAAAGAGTTTGCCATTTACTATTTACCACCGACCTTTATTTTTAAGTAGATTGATAATATGTAAAGAGGCAAAGTGAAAAATGTTGGGTTAATCGGGTTTGTTGACGGGTCATGGGTCAGTGGTCATTGGTTAGAAGTTAGTTTGTTTTGACATATTTATTTAATGTTTTATTAGGGTCAAAGTAGTGGGTTAAATAATAGGCTTGTGCCCCTGGTTTTTAGAAATTTTATTTACGTGTTTTAGTCTTTTTAATCACAAGTTTAGGGCTGATAAAAGAGCGCCCTTTGTTCTCTGTAATTGATGTTCAATTGAACGAGAAAGAGTGGAACATAAGTTTGTGTTCATTGCTGTGTTTTGAACATAAGTTTGAACATAATGAGGACAAAAATCTTCTCCTTCATGATCCACAATCTGTAGAATCATTTACAATTTAACACCATTGTTATTGTTGGGTTTTAATCTTGACTTTTGGTTTTTAAAGCTTTGAAACACCACTTATCCAAAACTCTAAATTACAAAAACTTGATCAGTGTTGGGTTTTAATCTTGACTTTTGGTTTTTTTTATTGATTAGTATTTAGTTTGTTTAATAAATAATTGAATAATGATAGAGTCTTAGGTTGACGGAATTAGAAGGAGAAAAAAAGAACGTTGGAGAGTTGCTTTTATTTAGGAGAACGTGGGTATGTTTCCGTTGGTATTGTAGGCTATTTATAGCTTTCTTTTGGTTGAAAAAAGCAGCACTTTTACATTTGCAAATACTTATCTCTTTCATCTCCGTAAATCTTCACACACAAAATCAGATTGTTCAAAGCTTGAATCGAACAAGGAGGGGCCTGATTTCCTCTGGGGTCGAATGCTCATCAAAGAAGTGGAAAACATGTGTCAATGGCCGAAAATGAGGGTTTAGGGTGATTAAACACGTCAAAGCGTACTAACAGGTTCAAGACATGTATGAAGCGCGGGTGTGCTTCCTTTCTACGAACTAGACATTAAGCACGGGTGTGCCCCTGTTGTGCTTGACCAGAGTGTTACACCGTGTATACATATATAATATAGCATGTTATAAATTGATAATTTACATAACTTCTCATAGATAAATTGAAATTTTAAAAAGGTAAAATTTGAAAACAATTTTACCTTTAGCATCCGTTACACCAATATATAATTGAATTGAATTTCCATATATTTTTATTTTGAATACAAATTCGTAAATTGATAAACAACTTCATATGCTTGACCAGAGTTATCTACTTTTGAAATCATATATAATTGAAAACTTCAATGAATTTCCCATAAATCTTTCTGACTAAAACGAAAAAAGGTTCTTTAAATTTCATTAGAAATTTCATTTTCAAACTAAAAACATTCCTGATTCCTGATAACTAGATAACTAAATGGAACAATTTTTTTTAATAAAAACAAGAATTAATTACAGAGATGGTCCATGTGGTTTGACCAAATTACGGTTTTCGTCTTTAGGATTAAAAAATTACAGATTTAGTCCAACATAGCTTGATTTTGTTACACCCACAATCCCTAACATGAATGGAGGTTAACTTTTTCTATTAGTTGGGTGTAAAAAAGCTAAAATACCCCCTAACAATTACAGGGGCCATTTATGTATTTACTTAAACTATAATTCCTACCCAACCCTCCACCCCCCACCCCGACACTCACAGGCACGTCTTCATCTTCTTCAGCTTGTTCCTAATTTCCAATGAACCCTAAAAACAACAAAGCCCATCCCCCTTCCCTTTTCTCCCAAATCAGGTGGTGATCTGGGTAATTAGGTACCTGAAACTGCATCAGAAACAGCATCTCCACCACCGATTTGTAGCTCTGCCGAAACCACCGCGATTGTAGCTCCGGTAACCGGGACCACGGCAGCTATAGTGCTATACCACCTCCTCCTATTCTGATAGGATTAGACCTATATCTATTCGCAGGATTGTATGTGAAAGAAGACGGCGGAGCTTATGGCAGCGGTGATGATGGAAGAAGATGGCGGCGGCGGATGGTGGGTAAGTTGTGGTTGGGTTGCTCTACGTGGTGGTAGTCGTGACTCATTTTCCCGACCTAATCAGGGGGCTGCTCTAAAAGAACCCAAACCAAAGAGTTCCAATTGGGGTGCTCTTTTACATCAATTTTCAAAGCAAAATTGTATTTCAAAAAGGCCCGATTCATAATACGTATGGGTCCATTATCTATGTTAGTCCCCCCTTTCGCCATCCTCTCTCGATCGAATCGGAATAGTCATGGGATACATACTCAGGGTGAGGTTCGCTTCGTTCTTCGTCGGCGCTGCGGTGGCATCGGCAGGTGGAATGTATTTCCTTCACAAGGATTACAAGATTGCTCATCAATCGATGTCTCAACAGGTATTATCTTCGCTATTTTCGTTCTACAATCAAATTGATTACTATCTGTTTTGGCTCCCCGTTTGCATTGTCGTTTTCATTTAAATTTCTCAGAATAATTCACCGTATTATACCTAATTGATGATTGTTAGGTGGTGGTCGTCTGGACGGAGGTAAAGGCGCTCGGTTTCAGGTGTTTTCGATGAAGGGAGGACGGCTGTGATGGGGTTGCCGGAAGTCACCGGAATGTTGTCGACGGTAGGGTCTATGAATCAGGGAGGGGGAAGAAGAAATGGAACGTAGGTTACAGGTTGAAAATTTGGTGATTGTTGAAAAAAAAATTTAAAAACTTATAAAAATTTGGTGATTGTTGAAAAAAAAATTTAAAAACTTATAAAAAAAGGCAAAAAAAAACTAAAAGAAAAAGAAGTAATAACGAAAAATAGGCAAAAAAGATACTGAAAAAATAAGTAAAAACCGAAAAAACTAGGTGAAAAAACTAGTTAAATGGGTAAATTTGAAAAAAAATAGGTTTTATTAAAAAAAGGTAAAATAATCATTCTATAATTTATTTTTAATAAAATAAATCAAGTTAGGTATATTTGATATTTTTAGTTTTAAATAAGAGATATATGTAATTTATACTTTGGTTTGGATATATATGTAATTTAGAAAGTTTGTAGGTAGATATATGTAATTGTTCTATTATTTTTTACATTCATATAACTTTTATATGGTTATTAGTTTTTAAAAATGTATATCATAAAATTGAGAATTTTGTTATCTTTACGTTACAAGCTAGAAAAATGAGTATCACCGACAAACCTTATCTGTCCAGCGAACCACCAACGGAATCCACCAAAATTACAAAAAATAATTTCAAACTGTAAAACTATGCTATCTGCCGGTAATCCGTCACTAATTACCAACGGACCATAAAACCCAAGAATTCAAGTTGATTACCGAAGGACCACTAACACCGATAATTTATCGTTAATTAGCATCGGTAATCCACCGGAGTTCTTTGAGGATAAGATTTATGCCAAGATTTTTCAGTCCTTTGTGACTGAAGAATATTTCCGATGGATTTTATATCGATAATAATCGCTAATTTCAAGTTAATTTTCCCACCACTAGACCATAAAAGATTCCCAGTCAGTTTGCAAGTTTGTCGTTTTAGCCGACGGACAGTTCGCAAATTCGCATTATATGTATCGTCCAACCCTTCTTGGTTTCAAACACATTCAATAGTTTTCAAATGTATACGTCTCTTGATATGTATTCTTAGTTGGAATTGATGGTTTCATAAATTAAATATAGCAAACTTGACATTGAATCTTTCATGGAAGCTAATAGAATGTTGGTGGATTTCCATCGGAAATTTGATGTTGAATACCAATACATATCCGACGGATTTCCATTAGTAACCATTTTCACGGACGGATTTTTGATGGATACGGCTGTTGTGAAAATCATTTGTTTCGCAATGTTAATCTGAATATATTATTACAGTATTTTTTTTTTAAATTATGTTTTTCTAGATTTAAATAAACTATTCATTATAACAATGCGTCTCTAAAAGTGGTTACCATGACGCGTTTAAACCATGTTGAACCAACATGTATATACTGATTTGTTTAAACCATGTCAATGGTGCATTTAAAACCAACGGACGCATATACCTTCGCATGCTTCGCACATAAAAATCATTTTTCACACGCACCAATCGCATATATAACCAAATATCCTACTTGTATCTATGTATGTATGTATGTATGTATATATATATATATATATATATATATATATATATATATATATATATAGGGGGAGTATCAAATAAAAAGTAGTTTTTCGCTAATAAATCTAAGAAAATGACAAAAGCTTAAGAAACGATATCAAACGAACTCCGATTGAGCTAATTTCAGCGGGATTGGAACCGTCTCGTCGAACTCTACCATCTTAGCTTTTATGATTTAGCTTTTAAGGTTTAGATTTTACGTTTGAATTTTAGGGTTTTAGCCTTATGGTTTAGCCTTAAGGTTTAGCTTTTAAGGTTTAGATTTTATGGTTTAGGTTTTTTTTTTTTTTGTGGGGGTTGGGGGTTTAGTTTTTTCGGGGTGGGAGGGGGTGGGTTTAGGTTTTTGAGGGGGTGGGGTAGGGGGTTTAGGTTTTTGGGGGGTGGGGGGTGGTGGTTTTAGGCTTTTCAGGGTAGTGCGGGTAAAGGGGGGTTTAGGTTTTTGGGTCCGGGTTAGGGTTCGATGAGACGGTTCCAACGCCGTTGGAATGAGCTCAATCGGAGTTCGTTTGAGCCACTTCTTAGCATTTTTTAGCGAAAACTCACTTATTAGTGGAACCGTCCCATATATATATATATATATATATATATATATATATATATATATATATATATATATATATATATAGGGTTCGGTTTAAGTAAAAAATATTCTAATTCTAAGAAGGGTGAGAAAGATTTAGGGGCATTAGATCAAATTGTAGAAAAAATTTAATGGTTGAGATTAAATTGTATAAGAAAAAGTTGTTGCAAGGGTATTTTGGTATTAGCCACTTTTGTTGACTTTTTATCAAGTTCCCCCACTTTTTTAAACGTTCATAACTTTTACATACGACGTTATTTTTTTTTTAAATTACACCATAAAAACGAGCGTTTTTATCTTTAAAACGAGTATAGTGTCGTTATATACAAAAACGAATTTTTTTTTACGTTTTCCAGCTCATTGTGTAATTTGTCCGGTCATTGTGTAATACGGTTCATTGTGTAATACAGTTCATTGTGTAATACGTGTCATTGTGTAATACAGTTCATTGTCTAATATCAGGTCTGGTCATTGTGTAATATCGGGTCATTGTGTAATATCAGCTCTGGTCATTGTGTCAAATGTTTTTCATCATTGTGTTATATGTATTTATCATTTTGTCAAATATTTTTCATCATTGTGTAATTTGTCAGGTCATTGTGTAATACAGTTCATTGAGTAATACACTTTATTGTGTAATACAGATCATTGTGTAATACAGTTCATTGTGTAATATCATGTCATTGTGTAATATTAGGTCCGGTCATTGTGTCAAATGTTTTTCATCATTGTGTTATATGTATTCATCATTTTGTTAAATATTTTTCATCATTGTGTAATTTGTCAGGTCATTGTGTAATACAGTTCATTGTGTAATATACTTCATTGGGTAATACAGGTCATTGTGTAATACAGTTCATTGTGTAATATCAGGTCTGGTCATTGTGTAATATCAGGTCTGGTCATTGTGTCAAATGTTTTTAATCATTGTGTTATATGTATTCATCATTTTGTCAAATATTTTTCATCATTTAGGCGAAAACCGAGAAAACCACTAAAAGCAAATCAAAAGTCTTTTTATTTTTTTAATTTATTTCTAAGTGTATTAATATAATATTACACAATTTACCATAAAATCATTTTACGTATTGCGTTTTACGTATACGTAACCGCAATTTTTTGGTTTTCTGTTTACGCATACGTAACACTATGTGTTACGTATACGTAAGCCAATAATTCAATGATTTTTTGGTAAAAATGTGTAATATTATATTAATAATTTTATAAATAAATAAAAATAAAACAAAATAAAAAATAAATATTATTATATAATTGGTTAAAATTTATTTTTTTAGTGGTTTTCTCGGTTTTCGCTTAACTATGTGGTTTTTTCTAGAACCCTCCCTTTTATATATATATATATATATATATATATATATATATAAGTAATAATAATTCCAATTTAGAATTACCAAATTATAATAAGTAAGATTTCCTTATATATAACAAGATATATAATAAGATATCTTTATATTATAAATAATAAATATAAAATCTAAATAATAATAACAGGTACAAATAGTAAATCGAGGTACCCATTCTATGACAACTCTTAACTTTCCCTCTGTTTTGGTCCCTTTAGTAGGCCAGTATTTCCGGCAATCGCAATGGCTTCTTTATTTCTTCATGTTCAAAAAAACAAGATTGTTTAGAGCCGATGGCACAAAATCTCATCTATTTTTTTTTCAAATTGACATTTGTATCATAACACAGATATCCATTTAGCAAAATATGGTATAAGCGGCTTCCGTCGAAAAATTCTTATGTCTCAAGAAAATGCTATGTTCTAGCTATTTTCAAATAGACCCGAATCGGCGGATGGCTGAACTGTAACGTTGGTCTATCTATATGTATGTGGCTATCTTTAGTGAGATCATACGAAGGGTATGTTATTAGTTTAGATCTAACCAATTGAATGAATTACTCCTAAAGGTTCACATCAAACTAGTGCTAGTTGATGCGAGTTACTTCGAAAACAAACGAACTAAAGTCAAATTCATTTGGGGTATTCTCTCAATTCCAAAAAAAGCAACGGGATCAAGTATGAGTTGTCGATCAGAACATATATGGATGGAACCTATAAAGTGGGCTCGAAAAACAAGTAATTTCTGCTGGGCTATTATCCTTTTTTTAGGTTCATTAGGATTCTTGTTGGTTGGAACCTCGAGTTATCTTGGTAGAAATTTGATATCTTTATTTCCGTCTCAGCAAATAGTTTTTTTTCCACAAGGAATTGTGATGTCTTTCTATGGGATTGCGGGTCTTTTTTTAGCTCCTATTTGTGGTGCACAATTTCATGGAATGTAGGTAGTGGTTATGATCGATTTGATATAAAAGACGGAATAGTGTGTATCTTTCATTGGGGATTTCCTGGAAAAAATCGTCGGGTCTTCCTCCGATTTCTTATAAAAGATATTCAATCCGTCAGAATAGAAGTTAAAGAGGGTATTTATGCTCGACGTGTCCTTTATATGGATATCAGAGGCCAGGGAGCCATTCCATTGACTCGTACTGATGAGAATTTTACTCCACGGGAAATGGAATAAAAAGCTGCGGAATTGGCCTATTTCATGCGTGTACCAATTGAAGTATTTTAAGAAATGAGCCGATAAATGAATGCTTTCTCAGTAGGAGGGCAAAAACGCAAGAATCCTCTTTTTCTAGAACATAACTTAATTGAGGTTTCTTCAGAACATTCATTCGAGTCAAAGCAGACATATATAGAACAAGTATAAAAAACTCTTTTGGGAATCTTTTATATGTATCGAAATATATACAACTCAATTCAATAAAAAAATAATAAACAAATCGAAAGATCTCATAATCAACCATTTCGAAATAAGGAAATCCCCCCCCTTTTTACTTGTTGGAATTGAGACTTTATATTCAGATAGATCAAATCTTGTCATTTTTTCGACACTTCTTTTTGTGCTCCTTAATGACCAAAAAATTGGATCTCTTATAATGCTAGCCAATTTCTGTCGTTTTTTGCTACTCATTTTTCACAATATTCTTCAGAAAATTCCCTCAATTATTCTATCCCTGACTACTCAACTCATAGTCAGTTAAATTTTTTCAAAATATTAGAGATTTTTATATAATGATAGAAAAGGAGTTCTTTCGTCTCAAAATCTGAATAATATTCATATTCATTATTTAATTTTTGGGGCATTCATCGAAAGGAGATATGTGCTTCGAATTTGACTATAGGGAAACAAGATTTTTTGATTATTTATTCATTCGAATTTTTCGTCTATTTATGTATTTTTTTCTAGATTCAAGGCCTAACCACGAAATCACAAATAAAAAATAGTGAATAGATTCATAGGTTCGATAACTTGTAATAGAATTGATGCGTGAGAGAAATATTAGATTACATAGAGTTGACGAATGATTAACAATTCACAGATGAAAAAATGGCAAAAAAAGAAAGCATTCACTCCTCTTTTATATCTTGCATCTATAGTATTTTTGCCCTGGTGGATTTCTCTCTTATTTCAAAAAAGTCTGGGATCGTGGGTTACTAATTGGTGGAATACTAGGCAATCTGAAACTTTTTTGAATGATATTGAAGAAAAAAGTATTCTAGAAAAATTATTAGAATTACAGGAACTCCTCTTCTTAGAGGAAATGATCAAGGAATACTCGGAGACACATCTACAAAACCTTCGTATAGGAATTCGCAAAGAAACAATCCAATTAATCAAGATACACAACGAGGGTCATATTCATACGATTTTGCACTTCTCGACAAGTATAATATGTTTCATTATTCTAAGTGGTTATTCTATTTTGGGTAATAAAGAACATGTTATTCTTAACTCTTGGGCTCAGGAATTCCTATATAACTTAAGTGACACAATAAAAGCTTTTTCTCTTCTTTTATTAACTGATTTATGTATCAGATTTCATTTGCCCCATGGTTGGGAATTGATGATTGGCTTTGTCTACAAGGATTTTGGATTTGTTCATAATGATCAAATTATATCTGGCCTTGTTTCCACTTTTCCAGTCATTCTAGATACAATTTTAAAATATTGGATTTCCGTTATTTAAATCGCGTATCTCCGTCACTTGTAGTGATTTATCATTTAATGAATGACTGAAAAATGATCTACCTAATCCAAATATAATGTTTCTTACTTTGCAGTTGTACATAAGCAAAACATTGGAAATCGCTTTCTATTTCTACCCATCCCGGAGATTCATCCTATATTCCTATATATTAATCGAGTCAAATTATTCCAGTAAATAACAGAATCGTGGATAGGAAACTCCATTAGTGACCTACCCCAATTTATTGTAGAAATTTTCGGGATCCATGATTGGACCATGCAAACTAAAAATACTTTCTCTTGGATAAAGGAACATATTACTCGATCTATTTCCGTATCGCTCATGATATATATAATAACTCGTAGATCCATTTCAAATGCATATCCCATTTTTGCACAGCAGGGTTATGAAAATCCACGAGAAGCGACTGGGCGTATTGTATGCGCCAATTGCCATTTAGCTAATAAACCAGTGGATATTGAGGTTTCGCAAGCGGTACTTCCCGATACTGTATTTGAAGCAGTTGTTCGAATTCCTTATGATACGCAACTGAAACAAGTTCTTGCTAATGGTAAAAAGGGGGGTTTGAATGTGGGGGCTGTTCTTATTTTACTAGAGGGTTTTGAATTAGACCCTCCCGATCGTATTTCCCCCGAGATAAAAGAAAAGATGGGTAATCTGTCTTTTCAGAGCTATCGCCCCAATATATATATATATATATATATATATATATATATATATATATAAGGGAGGGTTCTAGAGAAAACCAAATAGTTAGACGAAAACCGAGAAAACCAGTAAAAGCCAATCAAATAATTTATAGATTTTTTATTTTTTTTTAATTTATTTCTAAGTGTATTAATATAATATGAAACAATTTACCAAAAAAATATTTTACGTACTATGTTTTACGTATACGTAACCGACATTTTTTTGTTTTTTGTTTACGTATACGTAACCCTATGTGTTACGTATACGTAAGAAAATATTTAAATGATTTTCTAGTAAAAATGTGTAATATTACATTGATACTCTTATAAATAAATAAAAATAAAATAAAATAAAAAATAAATATTAATATATGATTGGTTTTTTTAGTGGTGTTCTCGGTTTTCGCCTAACTATGTGGTTTTCTCTGGAACACTCCCCTATATATATATATATATATATATATACAGGGAGAAATTCATTTCAGAACGGTTAAATATTGCGAGAACAAGGGGAACAAATATAAATCGTTTATTATTTTGATCCATGTTAAAAAAAATTAAAATTTTATACTTTTTACATACAAAATATGTATGTATATGTATATAAAAAAACCATCAAACTAGTTTTTTCTTATGTCTTTATATATTTAAAAGTTTTCTACACATGTGTAGGTTATGTGTAGGTAAAAAAACCTACACATGAATTACACATGTGTAGGTATGTATATAAACGAAATTTGTTTATATTTTTTTGTTTGAATTTCATGAGAAACGAATAAATAATACATTTATATAATTTTCTTATATTTTAAAATCTTTTAAGATTGAAAAAATGAATGATTCGTTTTGTTGTGCGTGTTTTCGCAATATTTAGTGTTCTGAATTGAACCCTCCCATATATATATATATATATAGGACGATTCTACTAATAATTGATTTTTCGCTAAGAAATACTAAGAATTGGGTCAAACGAACTCCGATTGAGCTCATTTCAGCAGCGTTGGAACCGTCTAATCGAACCCTAACCCGAACCCCAAAACCTAAACCCCCCTCCACCCGCACCCCCAAAAACCTAAACCCCCCTCCAACCTTACCCTGAAAAGCCTAAAACCACCACCCCACCACCCAAAAACCTAAATCCCCCACCCCACCCCACCCCCCCTAAAAACCTAAACCCCCCACCCCCGCAAAAACCTAAACCCACCCCCAAAAACCTAAACCCCCACAAAAAAAAAAACCTAAACCATAAAATCTAAACCCTAAGGTTAATCCATAAGGCTAAAACCCTAAAATTCAAACGTAAAATCTAAAACTTAAAAGCTAAACCCTAAAAGCTAAGATGGTAGAGTTCGACGAGACGGTTCCAACGCCACTGAAATTAGCTCAATCGGAGTTCGTTTGATATCGTTTCTTAAGGTTTTTGTCATTTATTAGATTTATTAGCGAAAAACTACTTTTTATTTGATTCTCCCCCTATATATATAGGGGACGGTTCCATTAAGAAGTGATTTTTCGCTAAAAAAATACTAAGAAGTGTGTCAAACGAACTCCGATTGAGGTCATTCTAGTGGCGTTGGAACTGTATTATCGAACCCTAATCCGGACCCAAAAACCTAAACCCCCCTCCACCCGCACCTCCAAAAACCTAATCCGGACCCAAAAACCTAAACCCCCCTCCACCCGCACCACCAAAAACCTAAACCCCCCTCCAACCTTACCCCGAAAAGTCTAAAACCAACACTGTCACACCCCAACCGACGGCGGAAACGTCGGGCGTGAAGCGTGCAGACTGTTCATTGCTCATGGTTTGCTAATGTTTGAATAAGTAATAATCGTTTTCATTACAATCAAACAAGTTCAATAAAACATAGATTCAATCCACCAAACAATAATGAAAATTACATCAAAATATAACTGGTTCAATTAAAACTAGGTCAAAATCCTATGTGTAGCATATCTTGATCACTTCAAACATTGGTACCTGAAACATGGTTAAATGAGAGGGTCAACTACAAGAGTTGGTGAGAAAACATAGGTTTAATCGTGTGATAGCAAAATACGTGTTGTGTGCATACAGTTCAATACAATCATGACAATTAAGGCATTTATGGAGAGAAAACATCGTGTGACCTATACAATCAAACCTTTGTAACTTGCACTCAAAATTTGTGTTGTCAGTAACAGTCACCCTACCTGGGTGGGTTTGTCAGACTCAATAGATCTACCACTGTTCACTGTCGGCTGTTAGTTAATGATTGTACATGAAGAGCATAATAATTGGTCTACAAAATGTACTCAAGCACAAAGCGCAAAACTGTAAACATGTATAGGATGGAACTGTATATGTGTATAATTGAAAACATGTAAATAGAACGCATGTTCCACCCCAAAACGTTTGTAAAATAGAGTAAAAGAGGGGCTATGTAACTCACGTGTTATGCAGCGTGTAGGTTGCACAAGCAAATGGAAAACAGCGATGTGTTGTAGATTGCTAAGTTCGACCTAATGAACAATGTATATGTGTTATTGATTTGCGTTATTTAATGACGGAAGTGAATTTATCATTCTTAAACGTGTAGGGTTTGTCTTAAAATAATTATTTAAACTGTTATTTATTTATCAAATTAACAGAATAAAAATAAAATTAAAGATTCTGTTTAAGGGATGAGCACGACCGTGCTTGTATATGGCACGACCGCGCCCGGCACGTACGCGACCGCCCTTGGTCGGTAACGCGCCCGTGGTTGGTCAGAAGTCAAAACAAGAGTCTGGTCCTGAGACACGACCGCGTCCGTATCCGGCACGACCGCGCCTAGGGTTTTGACTAGGTCAGGACTTGGTTTGATCGGTAACACGACCGGGCCTCTTACGGGGCACGACTGTGCTTGGTCAGACACGACCGCGCTCATAGGCTGTTGCGACCGTGTCTGGTCAATTCCAGAAGCAATTCGCCTGATTCTTGTAATAAAACAGATTATAAACTTAGGGTTTTAATTGATATGATGTTTGCGAATCGAATTACACCATTTAATTAGGTTTATATCCTGTTTAACGTGTCGATCGTTTAAAACCATTTTTTATCAAAACTCAGATTCAATTCTGTAGAATCATGTAATGTGGTTACGAATTGAGTTAGGGCTTTCGATTAACTTGGAGAGACGATCCTAATGAACTATTACTAACCTGTTTTGAATGGGCAACAAGTGCAGACGGCTACGGGGAGACTTCGTGGCTTTTTCTTGATCGACAGACGAGATAGAGATGATGGAATGATGGATTTAGGGTTTAGGGAAGTTTATATATGTCTCGGGTAGGTATGGGCTTAACTTAATTCGTTTGATTCTTGCCCCAATTACTTGATTTGTTTTAAAAAAAAGAGTCGGTTTAGAATTTGCGAGTATTGGGACGATTGCATGTGTATTTGGTCGTGTTTTAGTCTCAATTAGCCGAATATCTTCTTCTGCAAGTTTCGCGACCTTCTAAACGTGTTTACAATCTATTTTTGGACAAGATTTGAGTCGGTTTGACTTTGCGGAGTCAAACTGTATCGAGGCGCGACCGTGCTTAATGTTAAGCACGACCGTGGTCATGGCACAAGCGCGACCGTGCCTAGGACTAGGCGCGACCGTGCTTGTGTTGGTTTTTGGAAGTTTCAAGACTAGTCCTTGTAGTTTTGTAATATTGATGTTGTTTTGAGTTTTGGTCAAGTTTGGTTCTCGAGGTTTGTAAGATTGTTTTCGTTAATATTGTATTATAATGAACGCGTGTATGCTTGTAAGTGTATATGAACAATAAATGTAAGGTTGAAATCTTTTATTGCACGGCATAAAATACATAGGAAAAACATGAAAATCAGAAAGGTTACAGTATCCCCATGTTGAGGGAATTTCGTCCCGAAATTCAACTGGTTGAGGCTACTGCTTCAGCAAAAAGATGTGGGTACTTGAGCTTCATTTGGTCTTCTCGTTCCCAAGTAAACTCGGGTCCTCGTTTAGATTCCCAACGAATCTTGACAATAGGAATACGGCTGCGCTTGAGTTGTTTTATCTCGCGATCCATAACCTCGACTGGTTTTTCAACGAAGTGCATCGTTTCATCAATGCGCACATCGTCAAGAGGTATATGAAGGTTTTCATCAGCAAGACACTTCTTGAGGTTGGACACATGAAATGTAGGATGTATGTTGCCAAGTGACGGAGGTAATTCGAGCCTGTAAGCCACTTTCCCAATCCTTTCAAGGATCTTGAATGGACCCACATAGCGAGGTGCTAGCTTGCCTTTCTTCCCAAAACGGATCACCCCCTTCCAAGGAGACACCTTTAGAAGTACAAGATCACCAACTTGGAATTCCAAGGGTTTGCGTCGTTTGTCGGCATAGCTCTTTTGCCGACTCCTCGCAACTCGAATGTTGTCACGGATTTGGATAATCTTGTCGGAGGTTTCTTGAATTAACTCGGGACCGGTGATTTGTGATTCACCAATCTCGTTCCAACAGATGGGAGAACGACACTTACGACCGTAGAGAGCTTCAAACGGAGCCATGTCGATGCTGGTGTGGTAACTATTGTTGTAGGAAAATTCGATAAGTGTCAAATGTGAATCCCAATTGCCACCAAAGTCGATGACACAGGCTCTCAGCATATCTTCCAGGGTTTGGATTGTTCGCTCGGTCAGACCATCAGTTTGGGGATGGTAGGCCGTGCTCAAATCCAATCGTGTACCAAGTGCCTTTTGAAGAGATTGCCAAAACCGAGAAGTGAAACGAGCATCTCTATCGGAGATTATGTTCAAAGGAACGCCGTGACGACTCACGATCTCGTCAATGTAAATTCGGGCCAATTTCTCAACCTTATAGTCTTCACGGATAGGCAAGAAGTGTGCGGACTTAGTGAGACGGTCAATGATCACCCAGATGCTGTCATAACCGCTCGAAGTGTGAGGGAGTTTAGTGATGAAATCCATAGCTAGATTCTCCCATTTCCACACGGGGATTTCCGGTTGTTCAAGTAACCCAGAAGGACGTTGATGCTCAGCTTTGACTTTAGAACATGTGAGACATTTTGCTACAAACAAAGCAATGTCTTTCTTCATACCAGGCCACCAATATTGTGGACGAAGATTTTGGTACATTTTATCCGCACCAGGATGGATAGAATATCGAGACTTGTGTGCTTCGGTCATGATGAATGCTCGGAGATCGTTACGATCGGGAACCCAAATACGATTTAGAAAATAAAGCAAGCCATTGGTTTTAGTCTCTAATTGGAATTCAGCACCACAAGACATTTCCATATACATATTGCCCTCGGTAACCGAGACATGTTGAGCTTCTAGAATACGAACTTGTATATCGGAATGGATCTTGACACTTTGAAGCATGACATGTTCCTTGCGGCTTAGTGCATCGGCTACAACATTAGCCTTGCCGGGATGATAACGAATTTCGCAATCGTAATCGTTGAGGAGTTCAACCCAACGTCGTTGTCTCATGTTGAGTTCCTTTTGGTTGAAGATATGTTGGAGGCTTTTGTGGTCGGTGAACACCACACATTTCGTGCCATAGAGATAATGTCTCCAAATCTTCAACGCAAATATGACAGCACCCAACTCCAGATCATGCGTCGTATAATTCTTCTCATGGATTTTGAGTTGTCTTGATGCATAAGCGATCACCTTGCCTCGTTGCATGAGAACGCAACCAAGACCTTGGTTTGAAGCATCACAGTAAACAACTAGATCATCTTCACCTTCAGGAAGGGTGAGGATAGGAGCATTGCACAACTTTTGCTTGAGAATTTGAAAGGCTTCTTCTTGTTTCGGTCCCCACTCATAAGGTTTACCTTTTTGGGTTAAGGCAGTGAGGGGAACAGCGATCTTGGAGAAGTTAGAAATGAACCTTCGGTAATAACCCGCTAAACCAAGAAATGAACGAACTTCGATAGGGTTTTTAGGAGCTTTCCAATTCTTAACAGCTTCAATTTTGGCGGGGTCAACATGAATTCCCTTTTCATTGACGACGTGACCCAAAAATTGCACTTCCTTTAGCCAAAAATCGCACTTGGAGAACTTGGCGTATAGCTGTTCGGTTTTCAAGAGATCCAAAATCAACCTAAGGTGCTGCTCATGATCTTCCTTGGTCTTGGAATAGATCAAGATGTCGTCAATGAACACGATCACAAATTTATCAAGGTATGGTTTGCACATGCGATTCATGAGGTCCATGAAGACAGCAGGTGCATTGGTTAGCCCAAAAGGCATAACCATGAACTCGTAGTGACCATATCTCGTTCGGAAGGCAGTCTTGGGAATATCCTCCTCTTGCACACGGAGTTGATGATAACCAGATCGAAGATCAATCTTCGAGAAGTAGGTAGAACCTTGGAGTTGATCGAAGAGGTCGTCAATCCTAGGTAAAGGGTAGCGGTTTTTGATTGTAAGCTTGTTGAGTTCTCGATAGTCAATACACATGCGGAATGAACCATCCTTCTTTTTAACAAACAAGACTGGTGCACCCCACGGTGAATGAATCGGCCGTATGAAACCTTTTTCGGCGAGTTCTTGAAGTTGACTTGCAAGTTCTTGCATCTCGGAAGGTGCAAGCCGGTATGGAGCTTTAGCCACCGGGTTTGCTCCAGGTACAAGATCGATGCGAAATTCCACTTGTCGAACAGGTGGAAGACCTGGTAAGTCATCAGGAAAAACTTCAGGAAAATCCCGAACGATGGGGATGTCTCGTACACTCCTCTTTTTATCTTCTTTCTGGATAACATGGGCTAGGAAAACCATGTACTTCTTTCGTATATACTTTTGGACGGTAATGCATGACATTAGTTTGAGTCCTTTGCAAGGTTTCTCACCAAGGACCTTCAACGTTTCGCCGGATGGGAGTGGTATACGGATGCATTTTTCGAAGCACATGACTTCGGCGTGGTGCTTCGACAACCAATCCATACCTACGATGACGTCAAAACTTCCTAATGGCATTGGTATGAGGTTGATTGGAAAGGTGTGTTTATTTAGTTCTAGGGAGCAATCATAAATGATGGTGTCAATTGCAACGGTGTTACCATCGGCTACCTCAACGGTAAAGGTTTTCTCTAGTTTAGACCAGGTTTTTGCAAGTAAAGGTTCGAAGTCTAGTGACACAAAACTTTTATCGGCTCCGGTATCAAATAGTATAGAAGCGTAATGATTATTCATAAGGAACGTACCGTTAACCACATCAGTGTTGACCTGAGCCTCATTGGCGTTGATGTTGAAAGCACGCCCACGAGCTCCGCCTTGGTTAACATTGATCAGTCTTGGGCACTGGTTACGGAAGTGGTTCGGGTCACCACATTCGAAGCAAGCACGTCCATTTGCAATGGCGGGGATGGCTTGGTTAGTTGCTTGATGATTGGCTTGATTTGCTGGGTTGGTTTGGTTGGCAAGTGCCTTGGCTCGACAAATATTGGCTGTGTGGCCATGTTTCCCGCAGTGGTTGCAAAGGCGACAAGGTATGTTTGGAGGGTGATGATAATTGCAAGTGTTGCAAAGTGGGTAGCTGCCCCCATAGGGCTTCTTTGCTGGGTTTGGAGCTATGGGTGTAATTTGATTCACTGGAGCAGCCGGAGTGATTACAGCACAATTTTTGACCTTTCTCTTCCTAGTGTTGCGGTATGGTTCAGTTTGGACTTCTTTGACATGAGCGGGAGGTGTTGTTGTGTCAGAAACTTTCTTGGCACCCTTTCTTGTAAGTGTACCCGCTTTAACATGATTGTCAGTAAGTGTGGCTGACAAACGGATAGCATCTTCTAGAGTAGCAGGATTTCCTCCTACCACAGTATCTTGAATTTGTCTAGGTAGACCACCAATGTACTTTTCAATACACCTAGACAGAGGTGTAACCATGTGTGGCACAAGTAGACTCAGCTCATGAAAACGGGTGGTGTATGCTAAGCTTTCACCACTATCTTGAGCAAGATCCCAAAATTCCGCTTCTAGCTTTTTCATCTCATTTCGAGGACAGAATTCCTCAGTCATGATCCTTTTCAACTCATCCCACGGCAGTGCCATTGCTACATCCACTCCCCTAGTCCTTTTCTCACCATTCCACCATGTAAGCGCCCTTTTTTGAAAGACACTAGTAGCATGACGAGTACGGAGGTTGTCGGGACAGTCGCTATTGAGAAAAGTGCTCTCAATGCTTTCGAACCATTGAAGGAGTCCCGTGGCTCCTTCGCTGCCATAGAATTTGAGGGGATTACAGGAGTTGAAGTGTTTGAAGGTGCATTGTGGCGGGTTGGCACCACCACCACCTCCAGTAGCAGCACTTCCACTGGCATGGCCATTATTGTTGTTGTTGGCTTGGGTAATTTGGTTCACCAGCTGTGTGAGTAAAGCAGCCAGGTCAGTGTTATTGCTGTTGTTGCTGTTGACACGACGAGGAGGCATTCTACAGATTTAGACACAATAAGAGTTGTGAGATTTTCTTGGATTAAATAGAAGAATAAATAGATGCAAGTAGTTCATAGTTTGGATTGTACTCAAATAGTGACATAATCACTCGAGTACTATGACATATTAAGGTTAATTCAAACTCAGATAATTATCAAGGAGACGTGCTTTAGCCTATAAGTAAACACTCATCCCGGGGATTCCCAGGAAAGCATACGGATCCCTCGGTTGATTGGGATTTATATGAAATACTTTCCTAGACAGAAAACCCAGAATACAGGTGTCACTCTTCAAGATTGCACGTGTCCTTTAACAATTAAACAAAGTCTAAAAAGCCTTAACGGGTGTAAGAGAAAATTTTATAAACATGGAAGCAGGCAAGAAGGATGTGTGGCTTAGGATATGGGTAGGGATATTGTTTATTTTATATTTATATTTACATATAAAAACATATAGTATATATCATATAGCATGTAGCACATAGCATGTAAATCATGTAGCATGGCATAAGTGGGTATCTTAAAGTTATAGTCTAGGTCAAAGGTGTCTAATAACCTAATTCCCTATAACCAAGGCTCTGATACCAATCTGTCACACCCCAACCGACGACGGAAACGTCGGGGCGTGAAGCGTGCAGACTGTTCATTGCTCATGGTTTGCTAATGTTTGAATAAGTAATAATCGTTTTCATTGCAATCAAACAAGTTCAATAAAACATAGATTCAATCCACCAAACAATAATGAAAATTACATCAAAATATAACTGGTTCAATTAAAACTAGGTCAAAATCCTATGTGTAGCATATCTTGATCACTTCAAACATTGGTACCTGAAACATGGTTAAATGAGAGGGTCAACTACAAGAGTTGGTGAGAAAACATAGGTTTAATCGTGTGATAGCAAAATACGTGTTGTGTGCATACAGTTCAATACAATCATGACAATTAAGGCATTTATGGAGAGAAAACATCGTGTGACCTATACAATCAAACCTTTGTAACTTGCACTCAAAATTTGTGTTGTCAGTAACAGTCACCCTACCTGGGTGGGTTTGTCAGACTCAATAGATCTACCACTGTTCACTGTCGGCTGTTAGTTAATGATTGTACATGAAGAGCATAATAATTGGTCTACAAAATGTACTCAAGCACAAAGCGCAAAACTGTAAACATGTATAGGATGGAACTGTATATGTGTATAATTGAAAACATGTAAATAGAATGCATGTTCCACCCCAAAACGTTTGTAAAATAGAGTAAAAGAGGGGCTATGTAACTCACGTGTTATGCAGCGTGTAGGTTGCACAAGCAAATGGAAAACAGCGATGTGTTGTAGATTGCTAAGTTCGACCTAATGAACAATGTATATGTGTTATTGATTTGCGTTATTTAATGACGGAAGTGAATTTGTCATTCTTAAACGTGTAGGGTTTGTCTTAAAATAATTATTTAAACTGTTATTTATTTATCAAATTAACAAAATAAAAATAAAATTAAAGATTCTGTTTAAGGGATGAGCACGACCGTGCTTGTATATGGCACGACCGCGCCCGGTACGTACGCGACCGCGCTTGGTCGGTAACGCGCCCGTGGTTGGTCAGAAGTCAAAACAAGAGTCTGGTCCTGAGACACGACCGCGTCCGTATCCGGCACGACCGCGCCTAGGGTTTTGACTAGGTCAGGACTTGGTTTGATCGGTAACACGACCGGGCCTCTTACGGGGCACGACTGTGCTTGGTCAGACACGACCGCGCTCATAGGCTGGCGCGACCGTGTCTGGTCAATTCCAGAAGCAATTCGCCTGATTCTTGTAATAAAACAGATTATAAACTTAGGGTTTTAATTGATATGATGTTTGCGAATCGAATTACACCATTTAATTAGGTTTATATCCTGTTTAACGTGTCGATCGTTTAAAACCATTTCTTATCAAAACTCAGATTCAATTCTGTAGAATCTTGTAATGTGGTTACGAATTGAGTTAGGGCTTTCGATTAACTTGGAGAGACGATCCTAATGAACTATTACTAACCTGTTTTGAATGGGCAACAAGTGCAGACGGCTACGGGGAGACTTCGCGGCTTTTTCTTGATCGACAGACGAGATAGAGATGATGGAATGATGGATTTAGGGTTTAGGGAAGTTTATATATGTCTCGGGTAGGTATGGGCTTAACTTAATTCGTTTGATTCTTGCCCCAATTACTTGATTTGTTTTAAAAAAAAGAGTCGGTTTAGAATTTGCGAGTATTGGGACGATTGCATGTGTATTTGGTCGTGTTTTAGTCTCAATTAGCCGAATATCTTCTTCTGCAAGTTTCGCGACCTTCTAAACGTGTTTACAATCTATTTTTGGACAAGATTTGAGTCGGTTTGACTTTGCGGAGTCAAACTGTATCGAGGCGCGACCGTGCTTAATGTTAAGCACGACCGTGGTCATGGCACAAGCGCGACCGTGCCTAGGACTAGGCGCGACCGTGCTTGTGTTGGTTTTTGGAAGTTTCAAGACTAGTCCTTGTAGTTTTGTAATATTGATGTTGTTTTGAGTTTTGGTCAAGTTTGGTTCTCGAGGTTTGTAAGATTGTTTTCGTTAATATTGTATTATAATGAACGCGTGTATGCTTGTAAATGTATATGAACAATAAATGTAAGGTTGAAATCTTTTATTGCACGGCATAAAATACATAGGAAAAACATGAAAATCAGAAAGGTTACAGTATCCCCATGTTGAGGGAATTTCGTCCCGAAATTCAACTGGTTGAGGCTACTGCTTCAGCAAAAAGATGTGGGTACTTGAGCTTCATTTGGTCTTCTCGTTTCCAAGTAAACTCGGGTCCTCGTTTAGATTCCCAACGAATCTTGACAATAGGAATACGGCTGCGCTTGAGTTGTTTTATCTCGCGATCCATAACCTCGACTGGTTTTTCAACGAAGTGCATCGTTTCATCAATGCGCACATCGTCAAGAGGTATATGAAGGTTTTCATCAGCAAGACACTTCTTGAGGTTGGACACATGAAATGTAGGATGTATGTTGCCAAGTGACGGAGGTAATTCGAGCCTGTAAGCCACTTTCCCAATCCTTTCAAGGATCTTGAATGGACCCACATAGCGAGGTGCTAGCTTGCCTTTCTTCCTAAAACGGATCACCCCCTTCCAAGGAGACACCTTTAGAAGTACAAGATCACCAACTTGGAATTCCAAGGGTTTGCGTCGTTTGTCGGCATAGCTCTTTTGCCGACTCCTCGCAACTCGAATGTTGTCACGGATTTGGATAATCTTGTCGGAGGTTTCTTGAATTAACTCGGGACCGGTGATTTGTGCTTCACCAATCTCGTTCCAACAGATGGGAGAACGACACTTACGACCGTAGAGAGCTTCAAACGGAGCCATGTCGATGCTGGTGTGGTAACTATTGTTGTAGGAAAATTCGATAAGTGTCAAATGTGAATCCCAATTGCCACAAAAGTCGATGACACAGGCTCTCAGCATATCTTCCAGGGTTTGGATTGTTCGCTCGGTCTGACCATCAGTTTGGGGATGGTAGGCCGTGCTCAAATCCAATCGTGTACCAAGTGCCTTTTGAAGAGATTGCCAAAACCGAGAAGTGAAACGAGCATCTCTATCGGAGATTATGTTCAAAGGAACGCCGTGACGACTCACGATCTCGTCAATGTAAATTCGGGCCAATTTCTCAACCTTATAGTCTTCACGGATAGGCAAGAAGTGTGCGGACTTAGTGAGACGGTCAATGATCACCCAGATGCTGTCATAACCGCTCGAAGTGCGAGGGAGTTTAGTGATGAAATCCATAGCTAGATTCTCCCATTTCCACACGGGGATTTCCGGTTGTTCAAGTAACCCAGAAGGACGTTGATGCTCAGCTTTGACTTTAGAACATGTGAGACATTTTGCTACAAACAAAGCAATGTCTTTCTTCATACCAGGCCACCAATATTGTGGACGAAGATTTTGGTACATTTTATCCGCACCAGGATGGATAGAATATCGAGACTTGTGTGCTTCGGTCATGATGAATGCTCGGAGATCGTTACGATCGGGAACCCAAATACGATTTAGAAAATAAAGCAAGCCATTGGTTTTAGTCTCTAATTGGAATTCAGCACCACAAGACATTTCCATATACATATTGCCCTCGGTAACCGAGACATGTTGAGCTTCTAGAATACGAACTTGTATATCGGAATGGATCTTGACACTTTGAAGCATGACATGTTCCTTGCGGCTTAGTGCATCGGCTACAACATTAGCCTTGCCGGGATGATAACGAATTTCGCAATCGTAATCGTTGAGGAGTTCAACCCAACGTCGTTGTCTCATGTTGAGTTCCTTTTGGTTGAAGATATGTTGGAGGCTTTTGTGGTCGGTGAACACCACACATTTCGTGCCATAGAGATAATGTCTCCAAATCTTCAACGCAAATATGACAGCACCCAACTCCAGATCATGCGTCGTATAATTCTTCTCATGGATTTTGAGTTGTCTTGATGCATAAGCGATCACCTTGCCTCGTTGCATGAGAACGCAACCAAGACCTTGGTTTGAAGCATCACAGTAAACAACTAGATCATCTTCACCTTCAGGAAGGGTGAGGATAGGAGCATTGCACAACTTTTGCTTGAGAATTTGAAAGGCTTCTTCTTGTTTCGGTCCCCACTCATAAGGTTTACCTTTTTGGGTTAAGGCAGTGAGGGGAACAGCGATCTTGGAGAAGTTAGAAATGAACCTTCGGTAATAACCCGCTAAACCAAGAAATGAACGAACTTCGATAGGGTTTTTAGGAGCTTTCCAATTCTTAACAGCTTCAATTTTGGCGGGGTCAACATGAATTCCCTTTTTATTGACGACGTGACCCAAAAATTGCACTTCCTTTAGCTAAAAATCGCACTTGGAGAACTTGGCGTATAGCTGTTCGGTTTTCAAGAGATCCAAAATCAACCTAAGGTGCTGCTCATGATCTTCCTTGGTCTTGGAATAGATCAAGATGTCGTCAATGAACACGATCACAAATTTATCAAGGTATGGTTTGCACATGCGATTCATGAGGTCCATGAAGACAGCAGGTGCATTGGTTAGCCCAAAAGGCATAACCATGAACTCGTAGTGACCATATCTCGTTCGGAAGGCAGTCTTGGGAATATCCTCCTCTTGCACACGGAGTTGATGATAACCAGATCGAAGATCAATCTTCGAGAAATAGGTAGAACCTTGGAGTTGATCGAAGAGGTCGTCAATCCTAGGTAAAGGGTAGCGGTTTTTTATTGTAAGCTTGTTGAGTTCTCGATAGTCAATACACATGCGGAATGAACCATCCTTCTTTTTAACAAACAAGACTGGTGCACCCCACGGTGAATGACTCGGCCGTATGAAACCTTTTTCGGCGAGTTCTTGAAGTTGACTTGCAAGTTCTTGCATCTCGGAAGGTGCAAGCCGGTATGGAGCTTTAGCCACCGGGTTTGCTCCAGGTACAAGATCGATGCGAAATTCCACTTGTCGAACAGGTGGAAGACCTGGTAAGTCTTCAGGAAAAACTTCAGGAAAATCCCGAACGATGGGGATGTCTCGTACACTCCTCTTTTTATCTTCTTTCTGGATAACATGGGCTAGGAAAACCATGTACTTCTTTCGTATATACTTTTGGACGGTAATGCATGACATTAGTTTGAGTCCTTTGCAAGGTTTCTCACCAAGGACCTTCAACGTTTCGCCGGATGGGAGTGGTATACGGATGCATTTTTCGAAGCACATGACTTCGGCGTGGTGCTTCGACAACCAATCCATACCTACGATGACGTCAAAACTTCCTAATGGCATTGGTATGAGGTTGATTGGAAAGGTGTGTTTATTTAGTTCTAGGGAGCAATCATAAATGATGGTGTCAATTGCAACGGTGTTACCATCGGCTACCTCAACGGTAAAGGTTTTCTCTAGTTTAGACCGGGTTTTTGCAAGTAAAGGTTCGAAGTCTAGTGACACAAAACTTTTATCGGCTCTGGTATCAAATAGTATAGAAGCGTAATGATTATTCATAAGGAACGTACCGTTAACCACATCAGTGTTGACCTGAGCCTCATTGGCGTTGATGTTGAAAGCACGCCCATGAGCTCCGCCTTGGTTAACATTGATCAGTCTTGGGCACTGGTTACGGAAGTGGTTCGGGTCACCACATTCGAAGCAAGCACGTCCATTTGCAATGGCGGGGATGGCTTGGTTAGTTGCTTGATGATTGGCTTGATTTGCTGGGTTGGTTTGGTTGGCAAGTGCCTTGGCTCGACAAATATTGGCTGTGTGGCCATGTTTCCCGCAGTGGTTGCAAAGGCGACAAGGTATGTTTGGAGGGTGATGATAATTGCAAGTGTTGCAAAGTGGGTAGCTGCCCCCATAGGGCTTCTTTGCTGGGTTTGGAGCTATGGGTGTAATTTGATTCACTGGAGCAGCCGGAGTGATTACAGCACAATTTTTGACCTTTCTCTTCCTAGTGTTGCGGTATGGTTCAGTTTGGACTTCTTTGACATGAGCGGGAGGTGTTGTTGTGTCAGAAACTTTCTTGGCACCCTTTCTTGTAAGTGTACCCGCTTTAACATGATTGTCAGTAAGTGTGGCTGACAAACGGATAGCATCTTCTAGAGTAGCAGGATTTCCTCCTACCACAGTATCTTGAATTTGTCTAGGTAGACCACCAATGTACTTTTCAATACACCTAGACAGAGGTGTAACCATGTGTGGCACAAGTAGACTCAGCTCATGAAAACGGGTGGTGTATGCTAAGCTTTCACCACTATCTTGAGCAAGATCCCAAAATTCCGCTTCTAGCTTTTTCATCTCATTTCGAGGACAGAATTCCTCAGTCATGATCCTTTTCAACTCATCCCACGGCAGTGCCATTGCTACATCCACTCCCCTAGTCCTTTTCTCACCATTCCACCATGTAAGCGCCCTTTTTTGAAAGACACTAGTAGCATGACGAGTACGGAGGTTGTCGGGACAGTCGCTATTGAGAAAAGTGCTCTCAATGCTTTCGAACCATTGAAGGAGTCCCGTGGCTCCTTCGCTGCCATAGAATTTGAGGGGATTACAGGAGTTGAAGTGTTTGAAGGTGCATTGTGGCGGGTTGGCACCACCACCACCTCCAGTAGCAGCACTTCCACTGGCATGGCCATTATTGTTGTTGTTGGCTTGGGTAATTTGGTTCACCAGCTGTGTGAGTAAAGCAGCCAGGTCAGTGTTATTGCTGTTGTTGCTGTTGACACGACGAGGAGGCATTCTACAGATTTAGACACAATAAGAGTTGTGAGATTTTCTTGGATTAAATAGAAGAATAAATAGATGCAAGTAGTTCATAGTTTGGATTGTACTCAAATAGTGACATAATCACTCGAGTACTATGACATATTAAGGTTAATTCAAACTCAGATAATTATCAAGGAGACGTGCTTTAGCCTATAAGTAAACACTCATCCCGGGGATTCCCAGGAAAGCATACGGATCCCTCGGTTGATTGGGATTTATATGAAATACTTTCCTAGACAGAAAACCCAGAATACAGGTGTCACTCTTCAAGATTGCACGTGTCCTTTAACAATTAAACAAAGTCTAAAAAGCCTTAACGGGTGTAAGAGAAAATTTTATAAACATGGAAGCAGGCAAGAAGGATGTGTGGCTTAGGATATGGGTAGGGATATTGTTTATTTTATATTTATATTTACATATAAAAACATATAGTATATATCATATAGCATGTAGCACATAGCATGTAAATCATGTAGCATGGCATAAGTGGGTATCTTAAAGTTATAGTCTAGGTCAAAGGTGTCTAATAACCTAATTCCCTATAACCAAGGCTCTGATACCAATCTGTCACACCCCAACCGACGGCGGAAACGTCGGGGCGTGAAGCGTGCAGACTGTTCATTGCTCATGGTTTGCTAATGTTTGAATAAGTAATAATCGTTTTCATTGCAATCAAACAAGTTCAATAAAACATAGATTCAATCCACCAAACAATAATGAAAATTACATCAAAATATAACTGGTTCAATTAAAACTAGGTCAAAATCCTATGTGTAGCATATCTTGATCACTTCAAACATTGGTACCTGAAACATGGTTAAATGAGAGGGTCAACTACAAGAGTTGGTGAGAAAACATAGGTTTAATCGTGTGATAGCAAAATACGTGTTGTGTGCATACAGTTCAATACAATCATGACAATTAAGGCATTTATGGAGAGAAAACATCATGTGACCTATACAATCAAACCTTTGTAACTTGCACTCAAAATTTGTGTTGTCAGTAACAGTCACCCTACCTAGGTGGGTTTGTCAGACTCAATAGATCTACCACTGTTCACTGTCGGCTGTTAGTTAATGATTGTACATGAAGAGCATAATAATTGGTCTACAAAATGTACTCAAGCACAAAGCGCAAAACTGTAAACATGTATAGGATGGAACTGTATATGTGTATAATTGAAAACATGTAAATAGAACGCATGTTCCACCCCAAAACGTTTGTAAAATAGAGTAAAAGAGGGGCTATGTAACTCACGTGTTATGCAGCGTGTAGGTTGCACAAGCAAATGGAAAACAGCGATGTGTTGTAGATTTCTAAGTTCGACCTAATGAACAATGTATATGTGTTATTGATTTGCGTTATTTAATGACGAAAGTGAATTTGTCATTCTTAAACGTGTAGGGTTTGTCTTAAAATAATTATTTAAACTGTTATTTATTTATCAAATTAACAGAATAAAAATAAAATTAAAGATTCTGTTTAAGGGATGAGCACGACCGTGCTTGTATATGGCACGACCGCGCCCGGCACGTATGCGTCGCGCTTGGTCGGTAACGCGCCCGTGGTTGGTCAGAAGTCAAAACAAGAGTCTGGTCCTGAGACACGACCGTGTCCGTATCCGGCACGACCGCGCCTAGGGTTTTGACTAGGTCAGGACTTGGTTTGATCGGTAACACGACCGGGCCTCTTACGGGGCACGACTGTGCTTGGTCAGACACGACCGCGCTCATAGGCTGGCGCGACCGTGTCTGGTCAATTCCAGAAGCAATTCGCCTGATTCTTGTAATAAAACAGATTATAAACTTAGGGTTTTAATTGATATGATGTTTGCGAATCGAATTACACCATTTAATTAGGTTTATATCCTGTTTAACGTGTCGATCGTTTAAAACCATTTTTTATCAAAACTCAGATTCAATTCTGTAGAATCATGTAATGTGGTTACGAATTGAGTTAGGGCTTTCGATTAACTTGGAGAGACGATCCTAATGAACTATTACTAACCTGTTTTGAATGGGCAACAAGTGCAGACGGCTACGGGGAGACTTCGCGGCTTTTTCTTGATCGACAGACGAGATAGAGATGATGGAATGATGGATTTAGGGTTTAGGGAAGTTTATATATGTCTCGGGTAGGTATGGGCTTAACTTAATTCGTTTGATTCTTGCCCCAATTACTTGATTTGTTTTAAAAAAAAAGAGTCGGTTTAGAATTTGCGAGTATTGGGACGATTGCATGTGTATTTGGTCGTGTTTTAGTCTCAATTAGCCGAATATCTTCTTCTGCAAGTTTCGCGACCTTCTAAACGTGTTTACAATCTATTTTTGGACAAGATTTGAGTCGGTTTGACTTTGCGGAGTCAAACTGTATCGAGGCGCGACCGTGCTTAATGTTAAGCACGACCGTGGTCATGGCACAAGCGCGACCGTGCCTAGGACTAGGCGCGACCGTGCTTGTGTTGGTTTTTGGAAGTTTCAAGACTAGTCCTTGTAGTTTTGTAATATTGATGTTGTTTTGAGTTTTGGTCAAGTTTGGTTCTCGAGGTTTGTAAGATTGTTTTCGTTAATATTGTATTATAATGAACGCGTGTATGCTTGTAAGTGTATATGAACAATAAATGTAAGGTTGAAATCTTTTATTGCACGGCATAAAATACATAGGAAAAACATGAAAATCAGAAAGGTTACAAACACCCTCACCCCCTAAAAACCTAAACCCCCACCCCACCCCCAAAAACCTAAACCCACCCCCACCCACCCCCAAAAACCTAAATCACCCACAAAAAAAAAAACCTAAACCATAAAATTTAAACCTTAAAATCTAAACCCTAAGGCTAAAACGCTAAAATTCAAACGTAAAATCTAAACCATAAAAGCTAAGATGGTAGAGTTCGACGAGACGGTTCCAACGCCGCTGAAATTAGCTCAATCGGAGTTCGTTTGATATCGTTTCTTAAGGTTTTTGTCATTTATTAGATTTATTAGAGAAAAAGTAGTTATTATTTGATACTCTACTTTTATATATATATATATATATATATATATATATATATATATATATATGACAAAATGAAAAAGTTATATAAAACATGTCGATATCCCAATTGTAGAATACAAACAAAGCGCTTCGTTTGTCAACTCTTAAAATGTTAGGTAGGTCAACATTGGCATTTTTTTCTATGAAAACGTTCACACGCACGTCCTTACTCCTCTACTAATTTCTATAAAACCACGTTTTCTTTTTCATTAAACCATATACGAAAATAAAGCTTGCTTGTGCTGGCAAATATTTGAAACTGAAATGGGCCGTGATCAATCCCCGATTGGACCACCACCGGGCTACCCAAACCACCAAGACCACCCACGTTCTTACGTACCTGAAAGTAGTCCCCCACCTGAAGCTTACCCGCCTCAAAAACAAGAAACCTACCCACCCCCTCAGCCGCCAGAGCCCGTTCCGTTTCCACCTCCTCAGCCTCAAAGTTACAACGATGTCTTTGCCAATTCCAATGGGGGTCAGCCACACGTGTTTAAAACACAAGGGATTGCAATTGGAAGTCAATTTCCAACCCAGGGATGGAATAGTGGTTTGTTTGATTGTGCTAATGATAGTGAAAATGGTAATTTCTTTAAACATGCTGATGAGTTACCTCAGTCGTTTGAACCAGTCGGTTACCGACATGTGAACCAGGCAGATTTCCATTTTTTTATTTTTTCATATTTTTCTTTTGAAATCTTATTTTTTAATTAATTTAGTATTTCAAGTTATATATTTTATTTATTTTAATTTTCATATGTAATTAAAATTACAAATTAACATTAAAACACAAAATATTTGTATATTTTGTATGTATATACATAGTTTTGATATTTATATTATTTATGACATGTTTCAGTTTTTAAATATGGTTCAACCGGTCCAAGTAATGACCTCTAAGGCGGCTGGTTCGTTGTCCGGTAACTTACCAGTTTACCAATTTTAACAACACGACAAAAATATGTTTATGAATCTAACTCAAAAGAACTTAATACCTTTTTATGGGCATGCAGCGATCATAACAGCATTTCTCCCCTGCGTCACTTTTGGACAGATTGCAGAGATTGTTGACAACGGCCAAACTTGTAAGCTAAAAATGTTGTTGATATTAGTTTGTTGTAACGAATTTATAGTACGTGTTGCTGATTAATTTTTTATTTAACTGTAGCGTGTACCACAAGTGGAGTTATGTATTGTCTACTCGCCGCACTTATTGGCATCCCATGCATCGTGTCATGCTCGTATCGCACCAAAATTAGGAACCGTTATGGTTTGATGGAGACACCAGCACCAGACTGGGTCACCCACTGCTTTTGCCAGTGGTGCTCCCTTTGTCAAGAATTCCGCGAGCTCAAATCTCGAGGCTTGGATCCTGCTATAGGTATTTTGCATTGTTTTCATAACTGGGCTAGTTATCTAACCAACCGTCTCACTGGTTTATTATTGAACCGGACTCAAGAACCGAGTGATATAATAAGTAGTTTAGAAAAAAATATTTAAATTGCATAAAATATAAATACTATATTAAATTGAATGTTTAAAAGTACAAGCATTATATTATTTTTCTTAAAAAAATAATAAAGAAACTTTTTAAAACTACTAAGAGATTAAATGGATTTGGAGTATAATTTATTTATATATCCAGAGATAGAAAATCCAAATGTTCTTAAAGTAGCTGATAAATTAGGTACATGTTTAGTTAGAAATTAATGAAAATTTAATGTAATTGGAATTCATAATTTTATTATGTTGAATGTTTTATCGGCTAAGAGAAGTAATTGGAATTGTAATAAATTCCACTCAAATAATTCAATCGATGGAATTCAAAATCTATAATCATTTCAAAGAAAACTTTAGGTGTGTTTATAATTTACGTAATAACCTTAGACATTTTTCTTTTTTTTTAGAAACATTTGGAGTATGCTTTATTTAATAAATAAAATAATAAAAATATGTTTAAAACTACAAGATATTAAATGAATTTGCAGTGCTTTATTTATATATCTAGAGATAGAAAATCAGAATGTTCTTAAAGGAGCTGATAAAGACTCTCATTTACATGAGAGGCCTTGGATGAAAATTAGTATTATGTATATCAGTATATTTTTAACATTCTTTTAAAATATGTTTTGGTTTAATAAAAAATGTATGTGTAAATATATACACGATTTATTGTTTTGCTCTTGTAATATACATATAAGACTACGTGTAGTGTTAGGGTGAAGGTAAGAGCTTTTCTGTGCCATGTAGGCGTCACGTAGATACTGGCTTCCATCACCCTCACCCTCACCTTCACCCAGGTGTGTAATGGTGGGGTGAGTGTGACCAGTTTTGTAATTATTGTTTTATTAATTTAATTAATTAAATAAAGTAATGGATAAACGAAATTTAAAAAGAAACCATTCAAATTTAAAGTTCTTGCTAGGTGTTTCTTTAGATAGTATTATGATCTTCTTGGTTAGTCTGAATAGATAGGCCCAATGACCTCTTAAAACTTAACGTGACCAAATTTAAATGCCCACCAAAATATTTTAAAATCCTATCTTGTATACTGCATCAGTTCCACTTTTCCATTTTCATCATCTGCCGTCGTCTTCTACCTCCACCCATCTGCCATCGTCTTCTATCTTCTCCACTTTCCCATTTTCATTCCATTAAACACCAAAAATATACATAACAAAAAAAAAGCGCAGGAGAAAGAAGAGGAGCTGACAAAACCAACGGCTATTTTTGACTAAAAAATGCCCTCACCCCGTGAACACCACCACCCTCCACCACTCACGCCCCCCTCACCTCCACCCGGCGCGGTGTTTCACGTCCCTGGTGGGGTGAGGTGGCACCACGCCCCCTCTTCACGGTAGGACTACACATAGTCTAAGGTAAACTTAAATGGATTTCTGGTTTATGATTTCAGGGTGGCAAGGAAATATGATAAGGAACCAACAGATGGAGCAGTATCCGACAATGATTCCACCGATGAACCAAACAATGATGTGATTTCAATTTACATTATTATTATTTTTTTTTTCGGGCAATCTTTCATTGGGTATCCCTTAATTGGTTTGTATTATTCATACATGTTCGCAATATATACTTCTATTGTATGATATTTTTGGTTTTTGTTCCCAGGAATTAAATCAGTTTAAATTTTTTGAAACAAAATATAGTTTATTTTTGTGACATGTAAGAACTAACAAGCTTGTCCTTACTGTGTTGTTAATCAAGGACACGAATTGGATGAACAACACAAATAATTAATAAGCTTGCTATATATTTATATATTTCACGAATTTGTTCATACATTCATATACAAATCGATACAGACGTATGGTTTGAGACAGGGGTGTATAACCCTAATTTACATACCGACGCTTCGTTTAGAATGAGACAACTGTTTTTGACTTTGACATATTTACATACTAGCCCTTAGACTCCCTAAAATTACATATGACACTGTACTTTAGACTTTTTACACTTTTGACCCAAACTATATTTTGGTTTATACTTTCAACATTTCCCCTTAAACTAAATATAGTTTAACGAGGGTCTTCTTGCTTTCTTGACTTGCGCTTACAACGGTGTTGGTTCATCATCAAAGATGAAATTTGATTCTTGCTCTTTCTCCTTGTCATTGCATTTGTTCTTCCATTTGGTGCATTCATATGCAAAATGACCAAATCCACCACATTCATACCACCTAACTTCTTCCTTGCTTTTGTTTCCTCGACCAACACCTCTTCCACGTCCTCTTCCTTCTATGTTAAAATTTCTTCCTCGTCCTCTACCACGACCTTGACTGCTTGAACTTGTCATTAGAAGTTTAGTTTGACTGTTTTCCTCCGGTTCATCTTGATCTTTAATACGTTCTTCAAAGGCTGTTATTCTTCCAACGGCTTCTTCAAATGACATGGTGTCAAGTTCTGAATATTACTCAATAGTTGCCATGATCGGTAGAAATTTCTTTGGAACCGAGTTAAGCAATTTTCTTATAAGTACCTTATCCTTCAAAGTACTACCCAGACTTTTGAATTTAGCTTTTATACTGCTTAACTTTCCTACAAAGTCATTTGCTGATTCGTTTGTATTCATTCTTAAAGCCTCTAGTTCACTCCTCAAGGTTTGTAAACGTGCTTTCTAGACTAGATCTGCTCCAAGATATTTGATTTTGATTGAGTCCCAGACTTCCTTTGCAGTCGAGTACTGTGCAACTTGCATTAACTCATCCTGAGGCAATGTTTGAAAGATCATTGCCTTAGTTGTCTTTTCCTTATTTTCATCTACTGTTTCCTTTGCATCGACCACTTCCCAAAGACCATAGGCTTTTAATATTGTTTCTATCAACAATGCCCAAGTAGTATAATTTGTTTCATCCAGTTTGGGACATTGTAGTGAAACGTTTCCTTGCTCACGAACTGTTGTACTGTTTGATGTATTTTCTATTTTCTTGTCGTCTGCCATGCTTGCTTGTTTCCTTGCCTTTTTCTTCTTGTCTATCTTGCATTTCTTGCTAACTTACTTTTAGATTTCACTTGCTAAATTGCTTCTGCTCGGATGATTACTTTCTTGCTTGTTTGATCAAAAGATCAAAACTTCTTGCTTGCTTCTGCCACACGGGACTTTCTTGCTTGCTTTGCCACATGGGACTTTCTTGCTTGCTTTGCCACACATGACTTTCTTGCTCGCTAATGAACCACTAAGGGTTCGAGAATTGCTTGCTAATTTCTTCATTAGAACCAAAAGGTTCAATCTTGCTCTCTAGTGAACCACTAAGCGTCAGATTTTTCTTTCTTGCTAATGAACCACAAGGGTTCGGTTTTCATGCTCGCTAATGAACCACTAAGGGTTCGGGTTTCTTGCTTGCTAATTTCTTCATTCGTACTTGCACTTTCATTCTTTCTTTTGATTTACAATCCCTACACCTTCTTGATCGATTGTTATCTGATTCAATCAGGTTCTCCTGCCCATACTTGAAACATGTGCTCTGATACCACTTGTTGGTAAGCAAGGACACGAATTGGATGAACAACACAAATAATTGATAATCTTTCTATAAATTTCACGAGTTTGTTCATACATTCATATACAAATCGATACAGACGTATGGTTTGAGTGAGGGGTATATAACCCTAATTTACATACCGACGCGTCGTTTAGAATGACACAACCTTTTTTGACTTTGACATATTTACATACTAGCCCTTAGACTCACTAAAAATAATCATGACACTAAAACATACTTTAGACTTTTTACACTTTTGACCCAAACTATATTTTGGTTTGTACTTTCAATATACTATTGCTTCAAAGAAACCCGTACCATAAAAAAAATAGGTAATTTGAATTTTTTTATTATTCCTTTTTTTCACATGGGCTTCTAGCTTGATTTTGTTGCCCAGATATGATCAAACAATTGAAATCCAATATGATTTTGACTAAGAAGTTTGAATTTTATATACGAATGTATGTATTTATTGATTACATAATTTGGGATCGATGATGGGTTTTTATAACCCTAATCATCAAACTACACAGCTGTTTAATAACAGTTTCCAAGTTTAAACCTTGACACATAGACCTTTTAGACTTATACATAATACATAACTGACCCAAAATATAACTTTAACTTAATTACATAAATGACCCACTAAGTTTGACCCACATAAATTAAGGAATTATAATTCAATATTCCCCCCTAATTTCTTAATCCATTCCTTCAAAATCTTCACGCTTTAATATCTTCATTCTCCAAAAGAAAGAAGTCTTCAACTTTCTTTGGATCTTCTTTACTTGTACTTTGATCCTTCTCCTTGTTTTGATCACCAACGTTTGCTTCATCATGAGCATGTTGTAGATGATCCTTGTCTTTGAACTTCAGCTTCCTTCCTTGCTGATAGATGTTATTCTCTTTGATTTTATCTTCATGAGTTGTAGCACGAACTTTGTCTTGAACATGAACAGACTCTATCATGTCTTCACACCTTCCTTTAAATTCATAATCCTTAACTTATACACCATCTTCTTCAATTTTGACTAGTCCGTCTTTGGATGGTAAATCATGAACTGGTTCTAATTTCCTTTTCTTAGAACTTGATCCAACACCTTTAACAACAATTTTTTCTGCTGACGATATTCCTTTGGATAACATGCTTTCCTTGCATTCCTTTTCCTTTTGAACACAAGCACTAACATGTTTCTCTCTTCCGATAACTTGCTTAACAATATTTCCTATTGTTTCAAACCGCTGCTGTAACAACCACCAAATTTTCATATTTATATCCATATTGAAATTGTACACAATGTGCATCATTAGGACTTATTAAATTAAGAACCAGGTCAATATACTAATGGTACCACAATTATGGAAGGTATTATTTTCAAAATAATAAGTCTAAGTATCCATTGTATTATATGAACAAGGATACAAACTTTGTTTCTTACAAACTTATGTAGCATAGGTGAATATGACATGTGACAACTAGTGTCCGTTCGTCATTATCTTACAACCGTCCTACCGAAGTAGTCCGCCATTATCTTACAACCGTCCTACCTAATCGGTTGGTTTCGATCCTTCCGACTTAAATCATCTACCACTACATTAGCTTTCCCGGGATGGTATTTGATTTCACAATCGTAGTCATTGATGAGTTCCATCCACGTCCTTTGTCTCATATTTAAATCCTTCTGATTAAAAATATGTTAGAGGTTTTTGTCGTCTGAATATATCACGCATTTGGTACCATACAGATAGTGTCTCTAGATCTTTAGAGCAAACACTATGGCACCAAGTTCTAGGTCATGCGTGGTATAGTTCTTCTCATGAACCTTAGGTTGGCATGATGCGTAGGCAATAACCTTATCTCGCTGTATCAACACACAACCTATACCAGTTTGGGAAGCGTCACAATAGATGATAAAATCATCATCTCCTTCAGGTAATTCTAGGATTGGTGCATGACTGAGTTTATCTTTGAGAATGTTGAATGCTTCTTCTTGTTTCGTACCCTATTCAAACTTTGCTGCTTTTTGAGTCAAAGCAGTCAATGGTGTAGCAATCTTGGAGAAGTTTTTATTGAATCTTCGGTAATATCAGGCTAATCCCAGAAAGCTTCTAATTTATGTCGGAGTCTTTGGGGTTTCCCACTTCATGACAGCTTCGATCTTACTTGGGTCCACTTGTATTCCATGCTCGTTCACAACATGCCCAAGAAATTGTTCTTCTCGTTTCCAAAATTCACATTTGGAAAACTTAGCGTATAATCTTTCTTTTCTCAAAGTTTCCAGAAAGATTTTGAGATGCTCAACATGTTCTTCTTGGCTTCGGTAATAGATTAGAATATCATCAATGAAAACAATGACGAATTTATCAAGGAAAGCTTTACAAACTCAATTCATTAAGTCCATAAATGTTGCGGGGGTATTTTTTAGACCAAATGACATGACCAGAAATTCATAGTGACCATATCGGGTCCTGAAAGCAGTTTTAGCTACATCCTCTTCTTGTACCTTCAACTGATGATATCCTGATCTAAGATCGATCTTTCAAAAATACTTGGCTCCTTGTAGCTGACCGATTAGATCATCTATTCTAGGCAATGGATATCTGTTCTTTACAGTCAGTTTGTTCAATTCACGATAATCAATGCACATCCTCATGCTTCCGTCCTTCTTCTTAATGAATAGTACCGGTGCTCCCCAAGGTGAATGCTAGGACGAATGAACCCTTTGTCTAAGAGTTCTTGGATTTGTTTCATGAGTTCTTTCAGTTCGGAAGGAGCTAGACGATAAGGGGATCTTGCAACAGGTTTAGCTCCAGGTATGAGTTCGATTCGGAATTCGATTTGACGATAAGCTGGAAGACCAGGTAATTCTTCCGAAAAGACATCCAGGTGATCACAGACTACGGGAATATCCGCAATCTGTCCTTTGGGTTTAACGTTTAAGGCATGAATTAAGAATATACCGTTTCCCTTAATCAATTCTTTCTTAGCTTTCGCTATAGAAATAATTTCAATCTTATTGTTAATACTATCACCTTGAATTATCAAATTACTTTCAACTAGTTTCTTAATCTTGACCATTTTCTGGTCATAATTAATCTAGGCCTAGTATTGGTATAACCAATCCATCCCTAGGATAACCTCATATTCGTTCAGGTTAATCGACATTAGTATAACTAATACCTTATCGTTATCAAAATTGATTACATAATCAGGGTTTGATTTGGTTATCCAAATCGGTTCACCATTTGCCGTTACAACGACATAGGTATGAATAAGCAGAATCGGTCTTACGCCTAAATATGGGGTGAATGCATATGAAACAAAATTTCTATTCACCCCTGCATCGAATAAAATCTTGGCGTAAATATTATTAACTAAGTAAGTACATGCCACTTCCTTAGCTTTATTTTTCAGTTCATCTCCGCTTCCTAAGACGAACACTCGCCCTGTTCCTTTGTTCAGACCACCCATTTTCTGTTTAGGTGGCTTAGGACAAGAAGTCTTATAATGCCCTAGCTCTCCATAGTTAAAGCATTTAACATTCGGGCATTGGGTTGCAGAATGGCCAAACTTCTGACAGGTTTGGCATTTCATTCCCTGATTGGTTCTATCATGGTTGGAATTAAATCCTCCTTTTTTGGGAAATTTACTATTTACCAGTTTAAACTTGTATACAACCTCCTCCGGCTTCCTATTTTGACCATTATTTGGTGGCTCTTGGGCTGCCACCTCATCAAACATCACCGCACTCTTCTCAACTGCCAAATCTATCATTTCAGGTGCGATAGATTTTACTAAGGTACGAACCTTAGGAGGAAAACCTTGAATATAGCATTTGAGTCTTCTTGATTCGAGAGTAACCAAATGTGGCACTAATTTGGCCATTTCATTAAACTTGGTTATGTACTACTGATGAGTCATGGTTCCGGCTTCAAATCAAAGAAATTCAGATTCAATCTTGTCCACAACATTTTGTGGACAGTATCTCTTTACAATCAAAGATTTAAGATCCTCCCAAGTCATCCTATTTGTGTAAGCTTCTCCCTTCGTTTGCTTGACTGATTCCCACCAGTCAAGAGCCTCCTCTTCAAATGAATGTGCAGCAAACTTCACAGCTTGGTCCGCTCTGCACTCACTTATATTTATAACAGCTTCCATAAATGTTTGCAAGGATGCAATGGCATATTTCTTCCCATTGAAGGGTTTAAGATGACAATCGCTAAAATTCTTGTAGTTGCATCCTTGGCCATGTATCCCTGTGCTCTGGTTTGTCATCCCAACTGTTTCATGGGTTCGAGTTGTGCCTATATTGTTTCCTGTCGAGGTGGTGAGAAGAGTGTCTTATGTTCGGGGAATGGCACCGCTCGTCCCTTCATTCCGGTTTCCTAGACTGTTGTGATTGTCTCTCAGCCTACGAGCATCATCAAGGATTCCGGGTAGAGTCGTTTGAAGTACTCGGGTGACCTCAGATGCCACCCCTCCTTGGAATTGAGCTTCCGTCAAAATGACTTCTTCCATAGGTTGCTTAGGTTCAGTATTGGTATCGATGTTTTCATTTGGATCAGTGTTTGTGTTTGTCGTGTCGCGGGTATGAGACCTAGCATTGGGCATCCTACCCCTACCCCTGCCTTGTCCCCTACCACGTCGTGCCATTTGTACCAACATACGGATGTATAACATCAGAATTCGTATAACCGGTCATAAACCAGAAATTAAGAAATTAACAACATTTGGCCAAAAATGCCTTTAATTATCTGATTTCTAGGTATTTCCCGTTATAGGTCATACTGAATGCATAAACCTAACTTATCCTAAGCCATTCCAGACTAATCTTAGGGTTCTAGTTTAAGTCTAGATACTATTCCTGTAGTATCTAAATCTCTTAAACTGATGCTCTCATACCAACTTGTCACACACGTAACACAGGACTGTTATCTAACCAGAGTAGTAACTCCAACAGATATGTTCCCAGGAAAGAACTACGGGTCCAGGAGGTATTTATAGGGCCAAAATCAAACCCATAGCGGACCGTTTTCACAGGTGATGTCGGTCCGACATCACCTCCAGCCGCAATTTCGTCTTTGGGACCACGTAACGGACCGTTACGGGTCCCTTAGCGAACTGTTTAAGGTCATCTGTCCCATAGCGGACCGTTATGGTTAGAATGTCGGTGCGTCATAGGGTTTTGGATAATGCGAGTCAGCTTAACACCTGGCTGATCATCATTACTGCCTTCTTGACCACATAGGGGACCGTTAGGGTCCTGGATAGCGATCCTCTATCCCTTTGATTTTTAGAATATTAACTTTTAGTCCTTGTTCTTTAGAAGATTTCATATAAACCCCTCAACTATGAATTTTGACAAGGTTGGTCCTTTATTTTCCAAGGAATTTTTTTCAAGGTGTTACAGTGACGGTGTTATTATTAGTAAACACTTGAAAATATTTATAAAGCCTTTTATAAATATTATAATATATTAAATATATATATATATATATATAAATATAGGGGACAGTTCCAATAAGAAGTGGTTTTTCGCTAAGAAATACTAAACGAACTCTGATTGAGCTCATTTCAGCGGCGTTGAAACCGTCTCATCGAACCCTAACCCGGACCCAAAAACCTAACCCCCCATCCACTCGTACCCCCAAAAACCTAAACCCCCCCTCCAAACCTACCCCTAAAAGCCTAAAACCACCACCCCACCCCCCAAAAACCTAAACCCCCCACCCCACCCCCCCCCCAAAAACCTAAACCCACCCCAACCTACCCCCAAAAACCTAAAACCCCTACCCCCACCAAAAAAAAAAACCTTAACCATAAAATCTAAACCCTAAGGCTAAAACTCTAAAATTCAAACGTAAAATCTAAACCTTAAAAGCTAAACCCTAAAAGCTAAGATGGTAGAGTTCGACGAGACGGTTCCAACGCCGCTGAAATTAGCTCAATCGGAGTTCGTCTGATATCGTTTCTTAAGGTTTGTTTCATTTCTTAGATTTCTTAGCGAAAAACTACTTTTTATTTGATCCTCACCCTATATATATAAATATATATATATATATACTAATAAGTGGTTTTTCGCTAAGAAATCCTAAGAAGTGGGTCAAACGAACTCCGATTAGCTCATTCTAGCGGCGTTGGAACCGTCTCATCGAACCTTAACACGGACCCAAAAACCTAAACCCCCCTCCACCCGCACCCCCAAAAACCTAAACACCCCTCTAACCCCACCCCGAAAAGCCTAAAACCACCACCCCACCCCTCAAAAACCTAAACCCCCCCCACCTTACCTCCCTTAAAAACCTAAACCCACCCCCAACCCCCTCCCAAAAACCTAAACCATAAAATTTAAACCCTAAAAGCTAAACCCTAAGGCTAAACCATAAGGCTAGAATCCTAAAATTCAAACCTAAAATCTAAAACTTAAAAACTAAACCCTAAAAGCTAAGATGGTAGAGTTCGACGAAACGATTCCAGCACCGCTGAAATTATCTCAATTGGAGTTCATTTGATATCGTTTTTTAAGATTTTTGTCATTTTTTAGATTTTTTACGAAAAACTAATTTTTATTTGAATCTCCCCCTATATATATACGTATTTTGGATATTTATCGAGAGACGAAACCAATACTAATTTGGAGTGTAACATTTTCGAGACTATAGACAGAAATAATATAATTTTTATTTTTGCGACACATATGAGGACGCTATATTTAATAAATATATATTAAATATTTATTTAACATACGCATCAAGTAGTAACACAAGTTTAAACGAAACAATATAACGCGACCCATGAGTTATAAAAAAATAATGAACGTAAAGGTTCAAGACCTCCATCTTGATAGAAACACAATAATATTTATAATAAATATAAATATACATTTTGGGATACAAATCATATCACCAACGGTTGTCGAGTCAGAATTTTATAAAACATAACGAGACTTAATGTCAAGACTTATTGGGTGTTGGTTATACGACCAACTTGTACATTGACAACCATATTTACATCTCATAGTGTCTTAAATATTCTAGGGCAAGAGTAGGTTAGATCATCTGTTGGACTTTGCTGCACATCTTTGACTATATTCACTACTAGACGTATCAGGTGAGTTTCATGGCCCCATTTTCATTCAATGATTTAAATTGATTTTAAACATCCAGGGGGAGAAAACATGCTAGACTTTAGACCGGACACAAGTGGTATGCTTGACAGACATGTTACATGAGTAGACTTGATTAACGCTTAAAGTCCCCTTTTATTCTGTAACCGTTAGTTACGAGGCAAGTGTGAAAATTGTGAAAATTGATTTTTAGATCTATTTGGGTTGACACCCCTGCCCGTGGTTAGTCGCTCTAACCTTGACTGGAGGCCAGTCGGGTGCATAATTGTTCATTTTCATTTCAATGTTTTAGCGTTAAGGACATTGGGTCGGGGCACAACTATAGACGTCAAGCATCGGTTACGGGAGCTCATGATAACAAAAGACTTATACTATTGTTTTAACTAATGAAATTGTTTGGATAAACAACAGAAAGACTGAAATCTTGTGGTCCAACGAAAACTTTTTGACTCATCTAAAAGTGTGAACTCACCAATAATTATGTTAAGTTTTAAGCATCTTTTTCTCATGTACCTAGGAATCATGGAGTCCAAGACATGTATGCACTTTAGGATCTTTTAGAGTTTCTCATTTATAACCTAAGGAGATTTTAGGTCATAATTGATAAACTCATTGTATGACGAATCGTACAAACTTGTCTTTTGAGTACGACTTTGAGCATGTTATGTCTTTAGAATTGACTTATGTTTTGTATTATATTAAAACCATTGATTAATGAATATCATTTAGAGGTCGTTTAATGTAATCAAAGGCTATGAAAACAATGAATCGTTACATCTCGCGTTTCCGCATTGGCAGGGTGTGACAGATTGGTATCAGAGCTATTGGTTATAGCGAAGTAGGTTCCCTATAGTGAGGCTTAGACTATAACCTTAAGATCGAATCCTTGGAACTTTAGGAAACACATTATAGGAGAAGCTAGAATGATTATGTAAGTAAATTTACACTTACGGATACGCAACGTAATGGTAAATTTACAATACACATGGTTTTCGGATGATCCTGTTGTATGAGCTACGTCTAAGATATGACAGTCGGTACAATATTAAGTTTAAATCAGTGAATCATAGAAAGTTGAGCGCATATATATCATACCATGTATTTAGACTTGACATACATGAACTATGGGTATATGTGTATTATACCTATATACTTATATACTTAACATATCTACCTAAGCCATGTCATCATCAACTTCGTAATTGATCCTCTTCTCACCCCACAATGAGGAAGAACTATCAGAACTCTTCGGTAACAGTTCCTTTTCCCGATAGTAGTAAGAATCAGACTCTGACTTCTGACCCTCAGTACTTGAAATGAGAATACAATTAGAAGTCATACTAGTGAAGTAGACAAGGTTTATATGGTTACCATAAACCAACATACCATCTAAACGCGTCTTTGATAAGACAAAAGTATCACCATAGTTTGATACATGGAGCTGAAATGGTGACATAAGTTAGAAATATATACAAGTTGGAACACACATACATTCAATGAGAATACATAATTGTAGAAATAAAGACTGATGGCTACAAAACTTTCTAAGTACAAATGCTGCTTACCTCAGAGTTTGCTGCTGACCAACAAACTGCTGCGGATAAGCTTATCTACAGTACAAATCTGCTGCGGATAGCCTTATCTGCTGAAGACCAGAGTTGCTGCGGATAGGCTTCTCAGTAGCATCAACACTTGATGCTGCTGATAGGCAAATCATCAGCAGATTTTGGATGGTTGCATCTTGCAGCTGATCTCCAACTTTGCAGCTGATAGCCATTTCCACTGAAGATTAAACGTTGCAGCTGACTGGCTTCGATAAAGCAACCATTACCACTGACAACTTTCTGCTGCAACACTGACACACTCCACGCAGAAAGAATGTCACTGGTGCAGACAATAAAGAACCACCACGCTCTTCTCCAAGCATGCAAGCAATGATGCCTAAGAAGACGTTTGAGTAAAGTTAACTTTTATAGTGTTTATTGTCATTATATGTAGAATAGCTTCAATACAAGATCAACGGTTTGTGTTAGATCTGATCCTTAGAATCAAGGGTCTGTCTTGATTCTAAGTTACTATATAAGTAGTACTTAGAGTCATTGTATCTTAGTGCTTCTGCTTAGAATTTTCTCTGTAATCTTGTAACCATTGAAGCTTAAATACAAATTGCATTTATCCATACTTCTTGTGTTTACTTGTTACATTGCTTAGTTGTGATTGTTTCCGTCAATCTCAACTAGAATAGAACCATCTTGTATTTACCGATCCTATAAGTGGTATCAGAGCTTTGGCTCACAGATTAAACAAACTCACACTTGTTTAATCATTCTCCGGTTCTATTCTAAACTATCTCTTTGCTAAAGTCTCTCATTATCACAAATCAAAACAAAATGGCACAAAACAATGGATTTAAAGATATTGGAAGCATCTCCAGACCACCAAGACTGATGTCTGCAGTGCTCAAAGGTGAAACTGGAGAATGAAGATATTCTCAAGAAGTTCATCAGGTCTCTACCGAGTTGCTGGACACTCTACACTGTGTCCATCAGAAGAACTAAGAATCTGAAGACTCTCCAGATGATTGTGCTTTTCGGAATGCTAAAAACCTATGAGCTAGAGATGATTCAGGCAAAAGAAAGAAGCTCAAGCTACCAAACAGCCTCAACATCCACCACCACTTCTTCTACCCTCCACTCTAACCACTCAGGTCCTAGTTCAAGCAACTAGTATCCTCCCATCGTCACTCATCCCCAAACTCCAACCTCTCAAGCAAACACATCACCATTTCTCCTAGAAGCTACTCCTTAAACCTCAACCTCTGCTGCTTTTGTTTCTGAAAACTCAAGCAACATGTCCTTTATCAAGGAGGATCTGGAATGCTTCCATCCAGATTACTTAGAAGAAATGGACATACATCACTCGTATGCTATGCTCTCTATAAGAGCAAAAAGGTTCTACTCTAGAACTAGAAGACCCATTCCAAGTAACAACTCCAACACCAGAGTTGGCTTGGATAAAAGCAAATTAAGATGTCACAACTGTAACCAACTGGGTCATTTTGCCAGAGAATGCAAGGCACCTAGACCAAACCCAGCAGCTCCTCAATCAAGACAAGCTCACCAAGCCCAACCAAGAAAACAACAGCAACAAGCTTCTCCTCCAGCTCAAACTACAGCTTGTGCAGCTGTTGGAACTTCTGACTTTGACTGGAGCTTCCAGTATGAAGATCTGTCTGCTAACAACCAAGCTCTTATGGCAGACACAACTGAGATACCGCCTCAGGTATATGAACATCTCTATTCCCAAGCTTGTATTGATAAGGTGTTAGGCTACAGAAAGCATAATAAAAACCTTATAGATCAAAATGAAGAGTTTCATCAAATGAAATATGAATTCACAAAAGTCGAAAACAGTTATAAAGAAAAAATTAACTGCCTATAGAAAGAGATTTCATTACTAAAACATGAATAGACCAATTTTGAAACTCAGATTGATGATCTACTGGCTAGATTAAAGGCTACCAGTACAGAATTGGCAGAACAGAAAGTTCATGTTGACAAATATGAATTTGCATCCAAAAAGCTGCAAAGACTTTTGGATGCTCAAATTCATGACAAGGTAAAAACTGGTCTGGGGTATCATGCTGAACAATACCAAACCGTTGCACCTCCTGCTAACTACGTTGCCATCCATGAACCAAGCTTCAATCTCCCAAATATTGAAAAGGCCAACCGAGATCTTGATCCTTCAAGGCATGAATCATTGGTGCAAGAATGCACTACCTCGTCAGAATCTGAGTCAACTTGCTCAGAGTCCACTAAAACTGAGGAGGCCTCATCACCAGTACAAGTACCAGCACCGCCTGTTCTTGAAGTCATTCAAAAAAGTGCTCCTGTCCCTTTACCAGCTGTTCCGGTTCCTATGCCTTTCAAACAAATCAAAATCAGCTATCATCCAGAAGGAAGAAAGCTAACTGTTGAAAAGGTGCAGTCTTCAACCTCCACCAACTCAAAGCCTCAAAGAAAGGTGTTTGACATATGTCATACGCCTGGAGAAAGAGTTCCATATGTTCAAAATACATTGGAAGAAGCCACTTTTGAGCACAACAAAGCTCACCCCTGGAACTTCAAAGACTTGTTCAAAAGAAAGGACTATGTTTACCTTTCAAGGGATAAACTAGCTAAATCATGCTTTGTCTGTGGCAAATACAACCACACTGCCAACACCTGCTTCTACTACCTTCAGCAGCAAAGAAACCTCAAACAACAAGCTTTTGAGAAGACAAACAAGAACAAAAAGGTAAGGAGTTTTGAAGCCAAGGCAACTCATTTCAGAAACTCTCTTTCCCCACCAAGGAAGCAGTTGCCAAAGCCTCAACAATCTTGCATCATCTATGGTGAATCAGCTCACTTTGCTGCAAATTGTGAATTTAATCCCTTCAACCAGATCCTTCATCAAGCCCCTCCTAAACAAAAGCCCATCAGCATGAGAACTTCTACAGAGAAGCCCTCCGTCAACAAGGTAAAGAAGGATAAGCATACATTGGTTGTTGAACCATCAGCAACCAGCAAAAATGTTGGTAATCAAGCCAAGCCCAAGAAAACAAAGGACAAGCCTTCAGCAGCAACCAAGTCTGCTGCTGCTCAAGCAAAACCATCAGCAGCAACAAAATCTAATGCTGATAAGCTTAAGTTATCAGCGGCAAAATCTACCGCTGATAAGCCGAAGTCCTCAGCAGCAACAAAATCGGCTGCTGATAAGCTAAAGTCATTAGCAGCAAAATCTGCTGCTGATAGAGCAAATCCATCAGCAGCCAAAGCAACATCAGCTGCTGATAGAGCAAAGAGAATTGGAAAACCATCTCCTCAGCAATGGAAAGTCAAGATCCCAGCTTCTATCCCTCCAAGAATCATTATTGGCTCTGTTGAATGCACACATGCTGAAACTGATATTCCAAGAACCCTTTTCTTCAAGGATGCAAGCTCTTGGATTCCTCCCACTAACTAGATCTCTATCATGTGCAGGGGCAGCCATGTCACAAGAATAACACCTGGGTGGTAGATAGTGATTGTTCCAGGCACATGACAGGCAACAGATCCATCCTCTCCAACTTCAGAAACTTCAATGGAGGATATGTTGCCTTTGGAAGTGACTCAAAAGGAGGATCTATTACTGGACAAGGGACTGTGTCAAATGAAAGAATGAGTATTGATAAGGTAAATTATGTCAAAGATTTGGACTTCAATCTCATGAGTGTTTCCCAGGTCTGTGATCAAAAGCATTGGATGCTCTTCATAGACAAAGAATGCTTTGTACTATCTTCTGGATTATCCAAACCTCCTCTAGAAAAGATTCTATTAACTGCTCAGAGAAAAGAAAATCTTTATGTGCTTGACTTGAATGAGGTCACTCTATCTGGCAATGTATCCTGTTTTTCTGTCAAAAGCTTCAGTTGATTAATCAGCTATCTAGCACAGGAGATTAAGCCATGTTAACATCAAAACCATCAACAAATTGGTGAAGGATAATCTTGTCAGAGGGCTACCTGACAAAGAATTCCAGCTAGAAGATCATTGCATTGCTTATTTGAAGGGGAAGCAACACAAGAGTTCTCACAAGCCCAAGACTTTGAATACAAATGATACTCCACTACAGCTGCTGCATATGGAACTCTTTGGTCCTACAAATATTATGTCAATGGGTAAGAAGTCATACTGTCTGGTGATAACTGATGACTACCCCAGATTCTCATGGGTATACTTTTTGAGAACAAAAGATGAAACTGTTTAAATTCTCAAATCCTACATCCTTAGGGTAGAGAATCAAATCAATCAGAGGGTAAAGATAATAAGGTGTGATCAGGGCACAGAGTTCAAGAACCACACTTTGAACTGTTTTTGTGAGAGCAAGGGAATCAAAAGGCAATACGGTGCTCCAAAAACTCCTCAACAAAATGGAGTTGCTGAAAGAAGAAACAGAACTCTAATTGAGTCAGCAAGATCTATGTTGGCTAACTCAAAAATGCCTCTCACATTCTGGGCAGAAGCAATAAGCACAACCTGCTATGTGCAAAATAGAGTTCTCATAGTCAAGCCTCTCAACAAGACACCTTATGAACTATGGTTCCAAAGAGTTCCATACATTGGATTTCTAAAACCTTTTGGATGTCCATGCACAATTCTGACCACACATGGGGTTCTTCCTAAGTTTGGTGCCAAATCTGATGAAGGATATTTTGTGGGCTATTCCTCTCAATCCAAGGCCTACAGAGTATTCAACTCAAGAACAAGAATTGTGGAAGAATCAGCCAATGTGGAATGCAGGGAACACATTGTCTGTGAACAGGGAAAAGGCCCAAGCTGGCTTTTTGACATAGACTCCTTCACTCAAATATTTGAGCCTCTCATCTTCTCAAATATGGAGTCTTCCTCTTCTCAAGCACCTGCTTCCACTTTCTCCTCTGAATACAGACTGGATTTTCCAAAATCTTCTATCAGTATGAGAAGACCATCCATTGATCCTCCATCCGTTATAGAAGCCATTGAAGCAAGTGCAGCCAGAACCACACTCTCAAATGTCACCAGCAGCAGCCTGTCTAAAAATGAAAATTTGAATGAAGACTCTTCGGTAAATGCTGTAGATGCTGCAAATACTATTGCTGATAATACTGATGTAGCTGTTGATCTTGACGACTCTTCAACCATGAATGAAGAAATCCCTAATCAAAATCAAAGCAATGTTGAGCAAGGGATATAGTTGGAGGTGGTACCAGCACAAAGGATCAACAAGGAACATCCTTTGGAAAATATTATTGGCCAAGTTCACCAAGGAGTTCTAACAAGAAGCAAAACTCATGAGGCCAATATATGTTTGTTTTCATGTTTTCTATCTCAGGTGGAATCCAAGAAGATAGATGAAGCTCTGCAACACAGCAGTTGGATTGAGGCAACGCAGGAAGAGTTGCTACAGTTCAAGACACAGGATGTATGGAAGCTTGTTGATCTTCCACCTGGTCAATCTGCCATTGGCACAAGATGGGTAATCCGAAACAAGCAAGATGAGAGAGGCATTGTAGTCAAGAACAAAGCCAGACTTGTAGCTCAAGGCTACACTCAGGAAGAGGGAATTGACTATGATGAAGTCTTTGCTCCTGTTGCCAGACTGGAGGCCATCAGAATCTTCCTGGCATATGCTGCATCCAAGAATTTCATGGTCTATCAAATGGATGTCAAGAGTGCCTTTATGCATGGAAAGATTGGTGAAGAAGTATATGTCAAACAGCCTCCAGGCTTTGTATATCCTGCACATCCTAACCAAGTGTTCAAACTAGACAAAGCTCTATATGTCTTACATCAAGCCCCAAGTGCCTGGTATGAAACTTTGTCTGGATATCTACTAAGCAACAGCTTCAGAAGAGGTGCCATTGACCAGACCTTGTTTATCAAAGATGAATGGGGAGAAATCTTACTGGTTCAAATCAACGTAGATGATATCATCTTTGGATCAACAAGGAAGAAGCTGTGTAAAGACTTTGAGATCCTGATGCACTCAAAGTTTGAAATGAGCTCAATGGGTGAGCTAAATTTCTTCAAACAAGTCCCAAATGGAATCTTCATCAGCCAATCCAAATATGTCAAGAGCATTCTAGAAAGATTCAAGATGGTTGACTGCTCTGCTGCAAGAACACCTATGCAAGTGCACCATCAGCTGACTCCAGACAAAGATGGTCAAGTCACTGATCAACATCAGTACCGTGCAATGATAGGGTCTCTCATGTATCTCACTGCCTCAAGGCCAGATATCATGTTTGCAGTATGTCTCTATGCAAGATTCCAAGCTGCTCCAAAGATTTCACATCTTCAAGCTGTCAAGAGAATTTTCAGATACCTAAAGGGAGCCCCAAGAATTGGGCTATGGTACTCTAAAAATGATAAGTTCAATATGTATGCATACACTGACAGTGATTATGGGGGATGCAACTTGGACAAAAAGTCCACTTCTATAGTAAGAAGCAAACTGTATGCATACACGGGGATGTCAGTTTCTGGGAGGGAGACTGATTTCATGGCAGTGCAAGAAGCAAACATGTGTTTCAACTTCTACAGCAGAAGCATAATACATTGCAGCTTCAAGTTGTTGTGCACAAGTCATCTGGATACAAAATCAATTGCTGGATTATGGGATGACTTTCATGGCAACTCCCATTCACATTGACAACATGAGTGCTATATCAATCACAAACAATCCGGTGCAGCACTCCAAGACAAAGCACATTGACATCAGGTATCACTTCATAAGAGATCAAGCTGAGAAAAAGAGAATTATTTTAACCAAAGTTCATACCAATGAGCAATATGCTGATTTATTTACAAAACCGTTTGATGAAGCTAGATTTAGATATTTAGTTGAATCTATTGGTATGATGAACTTGATTAAAATATGTCTCTAAAAATTTGTTTTTGTAAATATGCTTGTCTTTTGTTATAAATAAAAGTTACAAGTCAGCAGCATCCATTTTTGCTGCTGACAGGTTTAATAATCAGCAGCAAAGATTTTGCCACTGACTGCTTTAAGTTATCAGCAGGAACAAGTTTCCTGTGGATATCTTTAAGGCAGTCAGCAGCAACACCCTTGCTGCGGATCAATGCATCCATCAGCAACAATAGAGTTTGCTGCTGACAGACTTAACTATCCGCCGTAACCAAGCTTGCAGCGGATAGGCTTAACCATCCGCAGTAACCAAGTTTGCTGCTGATGGGTAAAAATAAGTCTAAATTAACTTTTACCCGCTGTAAAAATTCCTTTCAGTCCTTACCATGCTGCTGATAGGCTTAACCATCCAGATGATAAGTTCTCCCCATATCACAACCTCACAGCATACTTAATAAAGGGGAAGAAGTCCGACGGGTTTGATGACATGATCGACTTTCTCTGTCGATCAAAAATTTACTATGCACTCACTGTCAACCCAACCATTTATATTCCTCACATGGAGGATTTTTGGAAATCTGCCATCTACTCTATCGAACAGGGGATACCCCAAATTAAAGCCAAGGTAGATGGCAAGGACATCATCATCTCTGAAGCCACTCTCCGCAAACACCTCAAGCTTCAAGATGAGGGGGCCGCCATTTCGTACTCAAAAGAAGTCTACTTGAGGACCTATGTATCCATAGGGTACACTAGAAATCAGAATGAGTACACAATAGAGAAGGCACTGATGGGACCCCCATGGAAGTATCTATGCCACACTCTTCTACAATGCATATCTCAGAAGAAAAGTGGATGGCATCAAGTGAGCTCTGCACTTGCCTCTGCTGTTCACGGTATGATTACTGGCCAAGGATTCAACTTTGCACATCTCATCTTTGAATGTTTGAGATACAACCATCAAGAGGGTGAAAAGCAGCAATTTTACATGTACCCACGGTTCTTGTAGGAAGTTTTTAACAATGAATTAAAAGAGCTTTCAAAACCAGCAAAAATCTATCTTATATTGGGTCATAAAAGCAACATTTTTCAAAGCATGAGAACTGTTTCCAAAAAGTTCTCAGGGGTCAATGTTCCATTGTTATCTACAATGGTGAACATACAAAGTACCCAGGGTGACAGTTCAGCAATCCCAGCTGATATAGATTCCACACCCTCCACTGCAAATCCTGAACAATAAACTGCTTCCATTGCTCGAACCCCTGTGCAAACTACTAATGATGCACAGGCACATAAATCACTTACATCTGTTTTTGATGTTATCGTTCAACTGGAACAAAGGGCCCCAGTTACAACAGCATACACTAGAAAAAGGAGCAAGAAGACTCCTTCTCTTCTTGTCTCAAAGGCCCAATCCCAACCTCAAAGCCCTCAATCAGAATCCCAACATTCTGATGAGAATATCAAAAGGGATAGTCAAAAAATTAGAGAGACCTCCTTGGAAGTTTCTCTATTAGGATCCGGATGACATCCCAGATCCATAGAACAACATGCTGAGCCATACCTTCATTTCTGTTCTCTGAACTTAAGTGTAGAGGCTCCTTGTCAAGATAATACACCTTCTCCAACAACCACTATCTCGGAGGTATTGATTGACTTGGATGCTAGTGCACCTAACCCAAGTTCATCACCCAAGAAGGTTCACTCTGGTGGTACTGATAGAGTGAATGTGGAAAGGGCTGTCACTACTCCTGGTACATCAACTGCCCTAGAGGACAGTGACAACATCACTAAGACCCTAACCACGACAACTCACAATGAGGATGTTTCCTTTGAAACACTCTTCACTGAGAGTAATCCCAGGTGCCAAGAAAACCAGGGTGATAGGGATGCAGAGGCTAGGCCTAAGGCCCCATGTAGCTCCAAGGATTCCACAACTGTGGATGAGGACAGACCGAAACTTCGTAATATGGAATTGACGGCCAGGGTAGCTATGCTAGAGGTTGAAGTGTCCAAACTAAGGCACCAAGTCTCTATGCATGAAGCCCGTCAATGCCCAACTATGCCTACTCCCTCCCTTGTATCAGTAGGAACTCAAACAGATGAAGCCCTTTACACTGACGCAACTAAAAAGGGGGAGATAGTTGCAGTAGAAGATGATGCTGACAGCCTAGAAGAATGGATACAAGAGCAGGCCACATTTCAAAGTTCATTATTCAAGCCTGCCTTTGTTCAAGTTCATGACTTGCCAGACTCAGTAGATGAAGAGGAAGAAATCACTAAGGACTGGAAGTTGGTTGTCAGAGCTGTTGATGAGGTGTTAAAGGATGAATGTCAAAACGAAGACACACCTCCATCAGTCAGCATAGTTCCTGTAGCAGCAACAATAATAAAACAAATCACTGCCCCCAATTCACATTGTCTGCAAATAAGCTAGAATTTGACTCCATACTAGCTTGGGGGGTATGATGATTCAAATGAGAGATGCTGGATTGGGAAAGAGTTCAGCGGAGTAGAAGAGCTGAACTGGAATTCACTAAATCCACTCCAAGTGCTTGAATTGTACCTATCCAACTACATCAACTGCTTTACAGATCTCTCAGCAGAACTTGCAATCAGCAGGTTCCAAGACCTAATGGAGGAAAATCTGCCCTGGTTTGAAACACTATTAGAAGAAGCAAACATGGTGGCCTATCCTAAAGACAGTGCAGAATCTTCAACAACAGCAAAACAAAGGCTTGCTCTTAGAAGACTTGACTTAATCAGGAGCAGCACTTTAAGAGAAGAAGACGTTGTCTGCTAGAGAAGATCTCTGTACAACAAAGTGGTCAGAGATGTGGGAGTGCTAGGATGGTCGAGCACTGGGTCTTCTGACTTCACGTTCTTCCTGAGTAATGGATCATCTCTCTCAATCAACATCAATGTGATCCTACTCTTTAATTCAGACTTCCTACACAAGGTCTTCGAGCTCAGAACACACATCTGTAACGTTATTTCCTTAGAGAGTCAAGTAATGATAAAAACCATCAAAGTTCAGCTTGAAAAGGAAGGTCTACTTGCAATGGATGCCTATGACTCTGACTCAGACCTATCCTTCCTTTCCTCACCTACAGTCAGACTGAACACAGAAGAAGAATCTAAAAGAAGAGAAGAGGAAAAGGTGAAGGAAGGGTGGAAAGAAGTAACAGGTCTTGAATGGGAAGAAGATGAAGAAAGTTTCCTTCCCTTGTCCATTCCCCAAAATGCCAATGAAGCTGAAGCTGAGATCCCAGCAGCATCTCTTACATCTGCTGTTGAGGTCAATGAAGCTGAAGCAGAGGCATCCAGCAAAGACAAGGGGAAGGGACTTATGACAAAAGAAGATGAAGAAAGGATAGTGAAGGAAAAGAAGGAAAAGGAGGAAAGAAGAAGAAGAAGAGAAGAAAAGGAGATGGCTGAATTACGAAAAGCTCAAGAAAGAAAAGCGGCCATTCTCTTCAGAGAACAACAGATCCAGCTGTATGCTAAGCAGCTGGATGATCTGAAAGTCAAGATTCCTGCAGCTTTCCAAATAGAAGAAGATGAAGCTCTAGCTCTTCAGCTGCAGGAACAATTTAATAAAGAAGAAGAAGAAAGAGAGAAGAAGAAAAAAGAAGAGGCTAAGTTCAGAATAACTGATTCTAAACTAGCCAAAGAAATGAGGGAGGAGTGGATAGAGGCTCTGATTTCTCAAGGTGAGGATGCAGACTACCTTGAGAAACTATCAAATAAAGAAATCTACAGAGCCTTCATGGGTCAGCAAGGTCAATTGGGAAATAAGAAAAGGGCTGAAGAAGAAGAAGAAAAAGCCAAACAGAAATCCAAGAAGACCATTGCCTTTAACAGAAGAACCCATGAAGAAAGGAAGGTCATGATTGACTTCCTAAAGGATAGAGGAGAGAGTGGAAAATGGCTGGGTCCCATGAGTTTCATGAACCTGCAAGCCCTTTACTTTAAAGTCAAAAAGGAAGAGGAAGAAAGACTGGGGAAGAAAGGCTCAAAGAAGAGGGTAATCAATCAAGAAGAAAAAAGGAAACCAAAGAAACCCAAGCCTTCTCCCTCATCCTCCACTTCCTCTATCCAACAACCTTCCACTCTCCATCCTAGACCTCCCTCCTTTCCACCCATAAAATCCAAATCCTCCCACCCAGCTCCTACTCATCAACAACCTCCCAAGAAGAAAAACAAACCTACTACCAAACTAGAAGACTCAAGAGAAATCGTCAACTGGTTCTACAGCACTGAAGATCAAAGGTTTGAATTCTTCAGGGGAAGAACATAAGAAAGAAGATTAATCTATACAACTGTTGATGAGGTATTGCAGCTTCCAGATTCTGATCTAAAAAGAATGATGGAGCCGGGTGAAGCTAATGAGCCTGAGAATGAAGGTGGGAGACATCTGTTGCTGGTGATCAAACATCACTTCAACCCCAGCAAAGATCAAATTATTGATGCCAAACCTCTCCAATCCCACTCTCCATTCATCAGTTGGTCCTACAATGCTGAAAAGAATGAGTTTACATTGACAGATGTTAAAGGACAGAAGATGAGGTGTTCAAGCAAGGCCATCTTCAAAATGGCAAGCAAAGACATCAAGACTCTATCTAAGCTTCCACTTAACAATCCCAGCAAGGACCAGAGAGGATATGAGGTTGCAAGAATAGTCAGCAACATGGAAAAGCTTCAGCAGCAAAAGAAGTAATAGAGTTTTGGTAGCATCAGTCTAGGGGGAGTTTGTAGAAATAAAGACTGATGGCTACAAAACTTTCTAAGTACAAATGCTGCTTACCTCAGAGTTTGCTGCTGACCAACAAACTGCTACGGATAGGCTTATCTGCAGCAGACGAGAGTTGCTGCGGATAGGCTTCTCAGCAGCATCAACACTTGATGCTGCTGATAGGAAAGTCATCAACAGCTTTGGATGGTTGCATCTTGCAGCTGATCTCCAACTTTGCAGCTGATAGCCATTTCCACTGAAGATTAAACGTTGCAGCTGACTAGCTTCGATAAAGCAACCATTACCACTGACAACGTTCTGCTGCAACACTGAAACACTCCACGCAGAAAGAATGTCACTGATGCAGACAATAAAGAACCACAACGCTCTTCTCCAAGCATGCAAGCATTGATGCCTAAGAAGACGTTTGAGTAAAGTTAACTTTTATAGTGTTTATTGTCATTATATGTAGAATAGCTTCAATACAAGATCAACGGTTTGTGTTAGATCTGATCCTTAGAATCAAGGGTCTGTCTTGATTCTAAGTTACTATATAAGTAGTACTTAGTGTCATTGTATCTTAGTGCTTCTGCTTAGAGTTTTCTCTGTAATCTTGTAACCGTTGAAGCTTAAATACAAATTGCATTTATCAGTACTTCTTGTGTTTACTTGTTACATTGCTTAGTTGTGATTGTTTCCGCCAATATCAACTAGAATAGAACCATCTTGTATTTACCGATCCTACAATAATTTTTAGCATAAGTCAAGAACCTAGTACTCGTCTCTACTATCAACGGGAAATGATGGAACTCACGACCGACAAGAAGGATGTAGTCGGCAATGAGATGTTGGCAACCCGAGAGATGTCATTAGACAGGAAAACAAGACACATAGTGGAGTAAGGACTTGATCCTACATAACCCTAGTGGCCCAAAGCAATGCTATATGCTATTTGTATTAGCATAGAGACTCGACGAACGAAGTCCATATATTATCTATGCCACACTCTTCTACAATGCATATCTCAGAAGAGAAGTGGATGGCATCAAGTGAGCTCTGCACTTGCCTCTGCTGTTCACGGTATGATTACTGGCCAAGGATTCAACTTTGCACATCTCATCTTTGAATGTTTTAGATACAACCTTCAAGAGGGTGAAAAGCAGCAATTTTACATGTACCCACGGTTCTTGTAGGAAGTTTTTAACAATGAATTAAAAGAGCTTTCAAAACCTGCAAAAATCTATCTTATATTGGGTCATAAAAGCAACATTTTTCAAAGCATGAGAACTGTTTCCAAAAAGTTCTCAGGAGTCAATGTTCCATTGTTATCTACAATGGTGAACATACAAAGTACCCAGGGTGACAGTTCAGCAATCCCAGCTGATACAGATTCCACACCCTCCACTGCAAATCCTGAACAACAAACTGCTTCCATTGCTCGAACCCCTGTGCAAACTACTAAGGATGCACAGGCACATAAATCACTTACATCTGTTTTTGATGTTATCGTTCAACTGGAACAAAGGGCCCCAATTACAACAACATACACTAGAAAAAGGAGCAAGAAGACTCCTTCTCTTCTTGTCTCAAAGGCCCAATCCCAACCTCAAAGCCCTCAATCAGAATCCCAACATTCTGATGAGAATATCAAAAAGGATAGTCAAAACATTAGAGAGACCTCCTTGGAAGTTTCTCTATTAGGATCTGGATGACATCCCAGATCCATAGAACAACATGCTGAGCCATACCTTCATTTCTCTTCTCTGAACTTAAGTGCAGAGGCTCCTTGTCAAGATAATTAACCTTCTCCAACAACCACTATCTCGGAGGTATTGATTGACTTGGATGCTGGTGCACCTAACCCAAGTTCATCACCCAAGAAGGTTCACTCTGGTGGTACTGATAGAGTGAATGTGGAAAGGGCTGTCACTACTCCTGGTACATCAACTGCCCTAGAGGACAGTGACAACATCACTAAGACCCTAACCACGATAACTCACAGTGAGGATGTTTCCTTTGAAACACTCTTCACTGAGAGTAATCCCATGTGCCAAGAAAACCAGGGTGATAGGGATGCAGAGGCTAGGCCTAAGGCCCCATGTAGCTCCAAGGATTCCACAACTGTGGATGAGGACAGACCGAAACTTCGTAATATGGAATTGACGGTCAGGGTAGGTATGCTAGAGGTTGAAGCGTCCAAACTAAGGCACTAAGTCTCTATGCATGAAGCCCGTCAATGCCCAACTGTGCCTACTCCCTCCCTTGTATCAGTAGGAACTCAAACAGATGAAGCCCTTTACACTGACGCAACTAAAAAGGGGGAGATAGTTGCAGTAGAAGATGATGCTGACAGCCTAGAAGAATGGATACAAGAGCAGGCCACATTTCAAAGTTCATTATTCAAGCCTGCCTTTGTTCAAGTTCATGACTTGCCAGACTCAGTAGATGAAGAGGAAGAAATCACTTAGGACTGGAAGTTGGTTGTCAGAGCTGTTGATGAGGTGTTATAGGATGAATGTCAAAATGAAGACACACCTCCATCAGTCAGCATAGTTCCTGAAGCAGCAACAACAATAAAACAAATCACTGCCCCCAATTCACATTGTCTGCAAATAAGCTAGAATTTGACTCCATACTAGCTTGGGGGGTATGACGATTCAAATGAGAGATTCTGGATTAGGAAAGAGTTCAGCGGAGTAGAAGAGCTTAACTGGAATTCACTAAATCCACTCCAAGTGCTTGAATTGTACCTATCCAACTACATCAACTGCTTTACAGATCTCTCAGCAGAACTTGCAATCAGCAGGTTCCAAGACCTAATGGAGGAAAATCTGCCCTGGTTTGAAACACTATTAGAAGAAGCAAACAGGGTGGCCTATCCTAAAGACAGTGCAGAATCTTCAACAGCAGCAAAACAAAGACTTGCTCCTACAAGACTTGACTTAATCAGGAGCAGCACTTTAAGAGAAGAAGACGTTGTCTGCTAGAGAAGATCTCTGTACAACAAAGTGGTCAGAGATGTGGGAGTGCTAGGATGGTCGAGCACTGGGTCTTCTGACTTCACGTTCTTCCTGAGTAATGGATCATCTCTCTCAATCAACATCAATGTGATCCTACTCTTTAATTCAGACTTCCTACACAAGGTCTTCGAGCTCAGAACACACATCTGTAACGTTATTTCCTTAAAGAGTCAAGTAATGATAAAAACCATCAAAGTTCAGCTTGAAAAGGAAGGTCTACTTGCAATGGATGCCTATGACTCTGACTCAGACCTATCCTTCCTTTCCTCACCTACAGTCAGACTGAACACGGAAGAAGAATCTAAAAGAAGAGAAGAGGAAAAAGTGAAGGAAGGGTGGAAAGAAGTAACAGGTCTTGAATGGGAAGAAGATGAAGAAAGTTTCCTTCCCTTGTCCATTCCCCAAAATGCCAATGAAGCTGAAGCTGAGATCCCAGCAGCATCTCTTACATCTGCTGTTGAGGTCAATGAAGCTGAAGCAGAGGCATCCAGCAAAGACAAGGGGAAGGGACTTATGACAAAAGAAGATGAAGAAAGGATAGTGAAGGAAAATAAGGAAAAGGAGGAAAGAAGAAGAAGAAGAGAAGAAAAGGAGATGGCTGAATTACGAAAAGCTCAAGAAAGAAAAGCGGCCATTCTCTTCAGAGAACAACGGATCCAGCTGTATGCTAAGCAGCTGGATGATCTGAAAGTCAAGATTCCTGCAGCTTTCCAAATAGAAGAAGATGAAGCTCTAGCTCTTCAGCTGTAGGAACAATTTAATAAAGAAGAAGCAGAAAAAGAGAAGAAGAAAAAAGAAGAGGCTAAGTTCAGAATAATTGATTCTAAACTAGCCAAAGAAATGAGGGAGGAGTGGATAGAGGCTCTGATTTCTCAAGGTGAGGATGCAGACTACCTTGAGAAACTATCAAATAAAGAAATCTACAGAGCCTTCATGGGTCAGCAAGGTCAATTGGGAAATAAGAAAAGGGCTGAAGAAGAAGAAGAAAAAGCCAAACGAGAATCCAAGAAGACCATTTCCTTTAACAGAAGAACCCATGAAGAAAGGAAGGTCATGATTGACTTCCTAAAGGATAGAGGAGAGAGTGGAAAATGGCTGGGTCCCATGAGTTTCATGAACCTGCAAGCCCTTTACTTTAAAGTCAAAAAGGAAGAGGAAGAAAGACTGGGGAAGAAAGGCTCAAAGAAGAGGGTAATCAATCAAGAAGAAAAAAGGAAACCAAAGAAACCCAAGCCTTCTCCCTCATCCACCACTTCCTCTATCCAAAAACCTTCCACTCTCCATCCTAGACCTCCCTCCTCTCCACCCACAAAATCCAAATCCTCCCACCCAGCTCCTACTCATCAACAACCTCCCAAGAAGAAAAGCAAACCTACTACCAAACCAGAAGACTCAAGAGAAATCGTCTACTGGTTCTACAGCACTGAAGATCAAATGTTTGAAGTCTTCAGGGGAAGAACATAAGAAAGAAGATCAATCTATACAACTGTTGATGAGGTATTGCAGCTTCCAGATTCTGATCTAAGAAGAATGATGGAGCCGGGTGAAGCTAATGAGCCTGAGAATGAAGGTGGGAGACGTCTGTTGCTGGTGATCAAACATCACTTCAACCCCAGCAAAGATCAAATTATTGATGCCAAACCTCTTCAATCCCACTCTCCATTCATCAGTTAGTCCTACAATGCTGAAAAGAATGAGTTTACATTGACAGATGTTAAAGGACAGAAGATGAGGTGTTCAAGCAAGGCCATCTTCAAAATGGCAAGCAAAGACATCAAGACTCCATCTAAGCTTCCACTTAACAATCCCAGCAAGGACCAGAGAGGATATGAGGTTGGAAGAATAGTCAGCAACATGGAAAAGCTTCAGCAGCAAAAGAAGTAATAGAGTTTTGGTAGCATCAGTCTAGGGGGAGTTTGTAGAAATAAAGACTGATGGCTACAAAACTTTCTAAGTACAAATGCTGCTTACCTCAGAGTTTGCTGCTGACCAACAAACTGCTGCGGATAAGCTTATCTGCAACGGATACTTGTTCTTCTGCTGAAGAACAAGTATCCGCTGTAGATAAGCTTATCCGCAGCAGACCAGAGTTGCTGCGGATAGGCTTCTCAGCAGCATCAACACTTGATGCTGTTGATAGGCAAGTCATCAACAGCTTTGGATGGTTGCATCTTGCAGCTGATCTCCAACTTTGCAGCTGATAGCCATTTCCACTGAAGATTAAACGTTGTAGCTGACTAGCTTCGATAAAGCAACCATTACCACTGACAACGTTCTGCTGCAACACTGAAACACTCCACGCAGAAAGAATGTCACTGATGCAGACAATAAAGAACCACAACGCTCTTCTCCAAGCATGCAAGCATTGATGCCTAAGAAGACGTTTGAGTAAAGTTAACTTTTATAGTGTTTATTGTCATTATATGTAGAATAGCTTCAATACAAGATCAACGGTTTGTGTTAGATCTGATCCTTAGAATCAAGGGTCTGTCTTGATTCTAAGTTACTATATAAGTAGTACTTAGAGTCATTGTATCTTAGTGCTTCTGTTTAGAGTTTTCTCTGTAATCTTGTAACCGTTGAAGCTTAAATACAAATTGCATTTATCAGTACTTCTTGTGTTTACTTGTTACATTGCTTAGTTGTGATTGTTTCCGCCAATATCAACTAGTACTCGTCTCTACTATCAACGGGAAATGATGGAACGCACGACCGACAAGAAGGACGTAGTCAACAATGAGATGTTGGCAACCCGAGAGATGTCATTAGACAGGAAAACAAGACACATAGTGGAGTAAGGACTTGATCCTACATAACCCTGGTGGCCCAAAGCAATCCTATATGCTATTTGTATTAGCATAGAGACTCGACGAACGAAGTCCATATTCTTTCTTAACCTATCTATAGACTAGACACACATCGTTAGGCTTATGCCTATCCTATTGTACCATATTAAGTCTAGACATTAGGTTTACACTTCCATTTTCCATTCGACTATGTTAATAGTCTTATGCCGTGATTACCCAAGAAACCTTGTACCAGACAAGTCGTGTTGACAGTTGAAAGCATTGAAGCAAAGGATCTTCAATGTATGAACGAGAGTATAATTGACTTAAATATATTACTACATCATCCCTGTGCTTAGTATGACATTGACACTGGTACGTTGACATACATAGAGAATATGTCACCCCAAGGAGAAAATCGACGTAGTACAAATGACCCGGAGGCCGAATTATCGTCTGTAGATCCACTCGTCATACAAGGAATGGTAGATGGACTTGCTACCCTTAGTACACAAATTGTTGAGTCCATCCAAAGTATCAGAACGATAGCAAATGGTGACAGTAAACCCCATACTTATACGTACGAGAAAGGATGTTCCTATAGAACCTTTCTGTCCTACAAGCCAAAAGAATTTCATGAAACCAAAGGAGTTACTGAAACCCTTGATGTTGCCCAGACGGTGTATTAAAAAAAATAACAAAACCTAACCTAGACTCCTAAGTAATAAAAGGAGTACCTTCAACTAAACCGCACTGACAGGCATGTATACCTATCGAGTGTAGCACAACTTAATGGTAAACCGGATTATCGAACCCTAGAGACACTGAATACTAATACTAGACTCTGACTCGGACTAAAGATTGATGATTGGGGGGGGGGGTTGACTACACTAAGGATTAACTACTAATGCAGCAAACAAAATCGACTCAAGCTATCAAGATGAAGAACTAAGGAAATAATTAGAGATGGGAAGAATACTACTTAGGTCGGAATCCTACTTGCAAAGCACAACTTCTACCGGTTCTGGAAACTATGATGGATCTGGGTTTCTAAGGAAACAACTCTAGACAACCTAGTGGATCCCTAGTCACTCTCAGGGTATCACCAAATAAGGAACCTAAAGATGTAATAACTCACCAGATAGTGGATTACCTTTCAGTCTCTCCAACAATGATAAAGTACCCGAATAGACAGATCACCTCTCAGTCTCACTGTCCACCATACATTTGAAGAATGCATAGGGTAATCTCAAGATAAGAACTATAACTCAGAATAGCAACAATCACTAGACACCTAATACCAACTTCCTCTCAGACAGCTGACACTCGAATTCATAATGACGAAGACTAAACGACTATCTCTCACTTCTCGGGTATTGAGACAGGATGGACACTCAGATCTGAATAACATTCAACCACAACTCCTATGGATCACTATCTCTAGCAAACCACACAAACAATCACAAATCCTAAGATCTATGACCTAGATACGCAAATCAAACTAGAAGACATCCACAATCAACGTATGGAATCAATAATCAAACACCACTCAGATCTAAGCATGCATATACATCATAATAATCAAATCAAGATCCTTTACAAAATCATAAACCATCAATTAAAATCCAAAACCGATAAAAATCATAACTTTAACAAGTATTCAACATGTAACCTAGGCAGTACTAATGATCTAGCCAAGAATCATAATCCAAAACACCAAAACAGAAGTAATAGACAAAGACATGGTATCAAACATCGCAATCAAAGAATAAAAATCGATTCTTGAAACCTAGAACGCTATTACTAACGAACCCGGAATCAAAAGCTCCAAAATTTAACTCCAATTGACTTCTTACTCCTCAAAATCGCCAAAAGACATGCTTCAGATGGTTGAATGTCGAACTTCTTGAATAATGGCATTGTAATTCTATTAAAACTCGAATTATAGTTTTTTCACGTATTTTGAGCCTCTCGCGTACCACGAGACAATTGCTCTCGCGAGGAACAAATTAGTCGCGGCCGGTTTTCCTTTCCCTCGCGTATCGCGAGGCTTCCTTCTTCTTCTCTCGCGTATCACCATTTTTAACTTTAATCTTTAGGCTTCACTTTCTTGCTCGGTTTCTTCACGTATTGACTTGTAATCTTCACGAGCACCTGCCAACAAGAGATAGACTCAATAAGTATACAAAAACGACTCAAAACTAATACAAAACTATCTAAAATGAAGTAAAACACTAGGAATAAATATGTGTGCTTTGCACTATCTCAACCCTCAAATGGGTAAAAAGGATGGAAACAATTACCAACATCAGTGGATGTTCTAATAACCAACAAGTGATATACACTACCCGTTCATTTCAAGGTGAAGCATTAGCATGGAGGAATGCTCAAGTATAAACTCGAGGCAACAATATTATAAATTTGATGTCTTGGGATGAGTTCGATACTCTTCTCACTAAAGAATACTGCCCTGAGGGTGAAATGCAGGAACTAGAGCCAGAATTATGGAATCTAACCTTGATTAGTGACAAACATCAAGCATAGATAAACTGATTCCATGAACTATTAGGTCTACTACCACACATGGTGACATCGGAAGCCAGGAAGATCAATTAGTATATCATCGGCTTGAATCATCAGATTCGCAGTATAGTCATGACTGTTGAATCTATCACTCTGGAAGACACCATTTTAATGGCATAAGCCCTGACAAATGAGTTGTTGAAAACTAGAGCTTTTGTTGAAAATGGAGAAAATGGAAACCACAAAGGACTTGTCAATGAGAAGACTCGGAATGACAAGAAGAAAAAGACAACACAGAACTATGGGACAGTTGTAAAAAAAAAGAAACAGTACGCAAGGCTATGGTCAAAATGCAACAAATGCAAATATCGTCATTATAATGATTGCACTAGCTATGCTAGAAGGTAGAGCACATGAAAGAATAGTGCAAGAGTACATGCTTCGAGTGCGGCATCACCGATCATCTCAATCATCTGTGCCCGAGGCTAAACCAATAACAGTAGATTACCAACTAAGCTGGGAACAAAAACCGTTGGCAGATATGAAGACTTTTGTTATATCTTATGATTGTGAACGGTATCTTATGTTGGAGATTATGTATTAGGATTATTAACTTTAAGTACTTGAATCAATGATGGAATGAATGAAATGTTTAGTACCCTTAGTTTTCACCTGAATCATTTGACACTAGAGTCGATAAATATATTCAACCAAGTTGATTTTTTGATCGGTCAAGAATCTAGTAGTCTAAAGGATCCTACGATTGTCAAACTAATTAAAAGTAAGGATTGACAGACGAATCAAAGTCGCGTGTCATGAAAAGATCGTTCGGACCCTTAAATCTAACAGTGAGACACTTGGGACTAATCGAAAGGATTCAGAACAAGTTTGAAGAATCACTTTGTGTAAAGTCTCCGAAATGCTTGAGGAAACAGAACAAAGATTTATAAACCTTTATGACTAAGAAGTGACTCAAGGAGAAAGACGTACACGACATTCGTGTTACACAAGATTACTAGAAGTGTTCTTACATAATTGCCAAAACTTTCCCCTAGCACTTAGCAACTACTGAAATGCAAAGATTGTCCAACCAGTTACAAGAACTACTAGACTTGGGATACATCTTTCAAGAAATACTATTTATTTAGACTTTGGAGTAAGTATTAGTTACTGAGGACAACACAAGTTAACAAGAAAAGAACCGGTACACTCTCCCGAGAGTCGACAATCGGTAGATCAACTTTAAGCATCGACTTAGATAGACCTTATGCCAAGATGCCATCAATTGAGAATTCAGTAGAGTGACATAATAAAGACAGTCCTTAGGACTCGGTATGGAAACTACGAATTCCTGGTAGTGACGTTTGATTTAATTAACGCACTTGCAGTGTTTACATATTTTAAGAATCAAGTTGTAAACCTTATTAAGATAAATCGATGGCGTGTCTTGAAGATCATGAACACCTTCGTAAATTAGTTTTGGAAGTTTTCGCAAAAAGAGATGTTTTGTGCCAAATTCTCTAAGTGCGAACCTTGACTTCAGGAAATGCATTTTCTTGGTATGTGAACGAGAGACATTCTGTGACAATCCGGACTTCTCAGTTTAACTTCGTTATTTAAATCCAATTAAAGTTAACCTAACTAACTTAATTCAAACTTCGAGGACTGTTTCTGTCATTTCTTCAAACCCTAACTACAAGGACTAATTGTGTAATTAATCTAAACCTAATTCTATTTGACTTTGTAAAGTCAAAATCCAATTGTTTAAGCCCTGTTGACTTTTATAAGTCAACTAACCTTGTATTTAACCCAATTACAAACTCAAGGACCAGTTCTGCCATTTCAAAACTTCATAACATGAAACCAGAGGGACCAATTCTGTAATTAACCCGAACTTGATTCCTGTTTGACCTTCTAAAGTCAAACTCATAGTTTTTTCCCAAATCCGAATTCCATACTTGAAATTCATTGCTGTTAGTAACTGATATCCATGTTCACGACGTTAACGATCTTAATTAAGGTCTTAATCATCGACATTACGCACAATTAAACTCAATAATGGCTAATCAAACCATAACCGTCGAAACCCATCTCCATTGCAAACGAATTCGAGCAATTGGTTTGCCATCCCTCACACAAACACTTTGCGCATACTGAACGAGACCCTCTGAAACTATTACACGTGTTAATTTGGTCGGAGACGAAGGTGCAGTAGCCGGAGATCAAACCAAGCAAGCCACGACTGAGTTTTAGTCGATCTCCACCATCCCGAAATCGTTTCAGGTAACCAAATACACTACTAGCATCGTTTCCATACCTTGAGAGAAAGCCCTAACCTAATTGAGGCTTCCACTAACGAATTTGTCATGAACCCGAATCTAGGGTTCATGTGAAATCGGTTTACTCGATCACTACCTTCGGCCCTGTTTTAATCCAATTAACCTGCACCTTTAGACTCGTACTAATGTGTGTAATGAAAGCCCTATGATTATTTGAAATTATAACATCGAATTTGATCCGATCCAGATCTAGGGTTTGTTAAAAAAAAACACTTTGGGGATTTTAACACTAACAACTTTTTAAATGGAATTAAACCATTCTAGTGGCTTCGCAAGGTCCTAACCATTGAAAGCCCTCAAATTCCAACTGGTTTCATCATCGGACTCCATCAAATTAATTATGTGTTCTTCGTCTAGGGTTTCGGCCCTTAGATCCGTTCCAAATCGATTTGAAACATGAACATTTTTGCAATTAAACATAGCTACAGATTCGCCATCCATCGATTAACAAAACCCCTTTACTACCTTGATCTATTGTAAACGAAATTTGTGGATTTCGGTGCCGGATTTGATCTAGAATATGTATGGGGGGGGGAACCCATTTGATTTGTTTGATAAAACCATTTGAATCCGAATCATGTTGCGATGACCCTATCGGGCGGACTGGTTAAACACATGTACAAACAGGGAGGAGAGCCGGGTTCGAGTCTCCCCCCTCTGTATTGGTTTTTATTTATATTTGTTACATTATTTAATTATAAAACCCACCCCTATGATATTATATTATTATATTAAACTGTTTTAGCCAGGGGAACGACCCGTAGGCTCGGGCTTAATTTATTAATCCATTTTATTATTTTTCCCACTCTTATAAATAATATATTTATGTTATTATCGAATAAAAATAATATGTTTATATTATTTTCAAACCGTAACTTCGTATAAAATAATATGTTTATATTATTTTCAACCCATTACTAATCTTATTAAATCATATATATGTTTATATTATTTCGTATCGTTTTATAACTCGTGTGACGTTTTAAACTATTTAATAATATAATTGTTATATTATTTACTCGTGTTTATTACTTCGATTAAAGCTAATATATTTATTATTTTTGCCACAATGATTATTAATAATCATACGAACATAAAAATAATATATTAAATTAAATTATTTTCCTAACTTTTATAAACGACTCAAACATACGAATTTATTTATTTAATATTCGTTATTAACGTACGACATGTAATGCTTCGATCTTAATTATATTATTAAGATATAGAATTCCGTAGACACGTTCGTCTACTCTTAAATCCTTAGAATGCGTTAAGACGTTCTAACTTCCGTGTCGTCGTCACAAATCCCAACTTGTCCCTAATTTATGTGTTTATAATTTTAGGGCATACGTAAGTCGTCTGAGACTTACACTTGTGGTTTCAACTCATCTCTTGTGTGATCCAATCCACTACTCCAGCTCAGGTGAGTCTCACGGCCCCTTTTACTGTTTTTATTTGGGGGAGAAAACATGTCACAACCCTTTTTAGGTTATTGTAATTCATATGATATCACTGTTGAGGCTAAGCGTAACACACTATCATGAAAAGTCCTCACACACATCGGACCGTTAATATGGTATGAGCGAGGTAATTTTGGTAGTACTACTGGGTTTGACAAACCCCACCCGCGTTAGTCGCGCTAACTCGATTGGAGGTCGAACGGGTGTTATATTAACCTTAACACATTAGTCAGAGCTGATAGACCTGGCTGGAGGCAAACAAACAAACACACTGTCAGTTTCGGTTGCGAGCGCTTTAGCAAAACATGAATATAGGCGTGCAACCTATTGATATATATATATATATATATATATATATACATATATATATATATATATATTGAATGTACATAATCCGCAAACGCTTTATTTGACATGATTGAAACATGTGAACTCACCAACCTAGTGTTGACTCGTCTTCTTACATGTTTTCTCAGGTTGGCACTCAGGATCACGTTAAGTCATGCATGTGTCTTGGCTACAATTGAAATAATTATCTATTGAACAATCTTTATGTTTCATTTGTATTTGGATTTGGGCGCGTTGTTTTACGCATTTACTTTCGTTTAACGCTTCTACATATACACTCTGAACCTTGATCTTTTATGTTTTTATATTTCAAGTCACATATAGTGTCGTTTGAAGTAACTGATGTCTGAGATCCTGGTTTGTCACCTTCCAAAACGGTAAAAATCCGCTAGTGGAATTTGGGGGTGTGACAGATTGGTATCAGAGCCATTGGTTATAGAGAACTAGGACTGCATTCTAGACTATAGCCGCACACATTAGTTACTTGGCATAGACACTTGACATAGATACTTACTCCTTATGTTTCAGGCAATTATGTCTACACCACCATCTTCACCACCTACCATTCATGAGCATGACATTCCTGCCATTGCATCACAGGAGCCCAAGAGGCGTAGGCTTGAGCCCATTGATGACTCTATTATGTATGGAAAGCCCATGCATATCAGGAATGGGAGTGACTGGGATTGGTACCCCCGGTTTACTGAACAAATGGGTTAGACAGGAATGAGTTCCATCACCGTACTTTGGAGCTTCATCATCATCAGGACCACATTTACCATTGCTACCTTGCCACATGGAGCAAGCCTTTGCAACATTTGTAGCAACTATGGATCGAGAGATCCGGAATATGAGAGACGCAGCAGGAGCGATCACAGGTCTGTTAAGAGTGGAGAAACAGATGGATCAAAGGATGGATCTGCTAGTAGCAGAACTGGCAGGAACTGACCACTTGCATAATGCATTAGTGGATGAGGTAAGGGCGTTACTGGCTAGAGTGAATGTCATCGAGGAGGCTGAGGTAGAATCTCAGGAAAGAATTGGGGAGTTAGAGATACAACTTGCAGCTGCTTTAGAGCCAACTGAAGTACCCGACTTTGAGCATGAGGATGAGCCCGAGGAAGTAGAGGAGGATGATACTGAGTCAGTCATCTCATCCGCCGGCAGTGGAGCTTGATATTCCATTCTATTCTATCTTATCTTATTTTGTCATTTCTTTATGTTTTAAATAAAAACCTAAATGGGTAAGGATGTTCCCATTCCAATAAAATCTTAGTGAACTGTTTGGGTTGAGTTATTTATTCTATGACCTTTATGATTTAAGTTAGTCTTGTACTATGATCACAAACGTGCATGTCTTTACACATCTCCTTCTGTTTTCTTACACCTGAATGATGTTAACATGCGATGTATTTACTCATTTCCTGTGTTTATGAATATGAAGAAACATGGCTGGACGTGGGCGTGGCGGTCGCAACGATGGTCATGGAAATATCAACCTGACACCAGCCAAACTGGCCGCGTTGATTAATGACAGTGTTGCTGAAGCCTTAGCAGCACACATTGCAGGTAAACCTGTTAACAGTTAACTCTAGACAACCAACTGTACGCATTTATTCCACTCTTTCCTAAACCCAAACTACTCTTTCCAATCCAAGGCAATCGAACAATACACAGAACAATCAGCATGTTTGTACCTTCAAGACATTTATGGACTGCAAGCCCCACACATTCAGTGGAGCTGATGGAGCTGTCGGATTACTCCGATGGTTTGAAAAGATTGAATCTGTGTTCTCCATGTGTAACTGCCCTGTGGCCGACCGAGTCAAATTTGCATCGGGAACTTTAGAGGGTCCTGCCCTCACATGGTGGAATGCACAGGTCCAGATGCTAGGTCTGGACATGGCCAATGCATCACCATAGGAAGATTTCAAGAACATGACGAAGGAAGAGTATTGTCCCAGGGATGAGATTCAGAATCTCGAGGGAGAATTCTGGAATCTGAAGATGGAGGGTTCTGAAATAGAACTCTACACTACTTGCTCGCACGAGCTAGCGGGGATGTGTCCTCACATGGTTACACCACCCTACAAGCGGATAGAAATGTTCAGCAGTGGATTATATCACAAATCCAGAGCATGGTTACTTCATCCAACCCCACTACCATCCAACAAACCATCCGTCTTGCTCACAAACTAACGGACCAAGCTGTTACCCAAGGGACACTACCTCCCAGAAAGTCAGCATCCAAGTCTACTGACAACAACAAGAGGAAGCTTGAAAGTAGCAATAACAACACGGGATTTCAGCCGAATCTGCCACAGCAACAACAACAGCGTAGGTTTGAACCAATGAAGAACTTCAACCAGTCGACCTCTTCGGGTCAGCATCAGAAAAGAGGATTGAAGACATACCGATCGTTCGTGATCACCTGGAGGTATTTCGTGAAGACTTGCATGGTGTTCCACCACATCGACAGGTCGAGTTCCAAATTGATTTAACACCCAGAGTAGCGCCTATTGCTCAGGCACCCTACCGACTTGCACCTAGTGAGCTGCAAGAGTTGTCGACGCAACTGCAGGAGTTGTTAGATAAAGGTTTCATTCGACTAAGCTCATCGCCATGGGGAGCACTAGCTCTTTTTGTCAAGAAGAAGGACGGGACTTTTCGAATGTGCATCGATTACCGGGAACTGAACAAAGTGACCATCAAGAACCGTTATCCTCTACCCCGCATCGATGATCTTTTTGATCAACTTCAAGGATCAAGTGTCTATTCCAAGATAGATTTTAGATCTGGTTATCACCAGCTGAGAGTCCGAGAGGAGGACATCTATAAGACGACATTCAGGACTAGGTATGGTGACTATGAATTTATGGTCATGCCATTTGGACTGACCAACGCACCTGCGGTATTCATAGACCTCATGAACCGTGTGTGTAAAACCTACCTCGATCAGTTCTTCATTGTGTTTATTGATGACGTCCTCATCTATTCAAAGAATGAAGAAGAACAAGAGGAGCATCTTTGTTTGATTCTGGAATTGCTAAGGAAAGAACAACTTTATGCAAAACTCTCTAAGTGCGAATTCTGGATTCGTGAAGTGCAAATTTTAGGACATGTAGTCAACGAGACAGGGATACATGTCGACCCATCTAAAATAGAAGCAATCAAGAATTGGGCGGCACCGACAACGCCAACGAAGGTGTGATAATTTCTGGGATTGGCTGGCTATTACCGTCGTTTCATTGAGGGATTCTCCAAGATAGCTCAACCCCTCACTTCTCTAACTTAAAAGGGTAAACCCTACGACTGGGTGACACCCAAGAGTCAGCATTCCAACTGTTGAAACAAAATCTCTGTAGTGCACCCATCCTATCTCTGTCAGAGGGAACAGATGATTTTGTGGTATACTGTGATGCATCCATTCGAGGGCTTGGTTGTGTTTTAATGCAACGTGATAAGTTCATTGCCTATGCTTCTCGTTAATTAAAGATTCATGAGAAAAACTACACATCCCATGACTTAGAATTGGGAGTTGTGGTATTTTCACTGAAGATATGGAGACACTACTTGTACGGTACCAAATGCACCATCTACACCGATCATAAGAGTCTTCAGCATATCTTTGAATAGAAAGAGTTGAACATGCGATAGCGTTGTTGGGTCAAACTTTTGAACGATTATTACTGTGCAATCAAATATCAACTGGGGAAGGCTAATGTGGTAGCCAATGCCCTGAGCCGTAAGGAAACAAAACCCAAGCGAGTCCGAGCACTACAACTTACCATACATAGCGGGTTACCGGACACGATCCGCAGTGCTCAGCTTGAAGCATTAAAAGAGGAAAATCTACCTTCAGAAGGTGCACGAGGAATGCAAAAACAATTTGAAGTTAAGTCAGATGGCATTCACTACTTCGCAGAGCGAATTTGGATTCCAGTTTACGGAAACTTAAGGGAACTGGTCATGGATGAAGCTCACAAGTCTCGATACTCTATTCATCCAGGTTCTGATAAGATGTACCACGACCTAAAGGTGTTATATTGGTGGTCGAAGATGAAGGCCGATATAGCAACCTACGTGAGCAAGTGCCTGACCTGCTCAAAGGTCAAGGTGGAATACCAAAAGCCTTCTGGTCTACTCCAACAGCTAAAGATCCCAATTTGGAAATGGGAGCAAATTTCTATGGACTTCATAACTAAACTACCCAGAACCCCTAGCGGATGCGTCACCATCTGGGTGATCGTAGATCGCTTGACAAAATCTGCATACTTCCTTGCAATTAAAGAAACCAAAAAAATGGAAAAACTCACTCGTACTTACTTGAAGGAAGTAGTCTCTCGGCACGGTGTGCCAATATCAATCATTTCGGTTCGAGACGCTCGATTTACCTCTCGGTTTTGGCAATCATTGCAAAAAGCCCTAGGTAGATGTCTAGACATGAGTACTGCATATCATCCGCAAACCGATGGTCAAACGGAACGTACCGTCCAAACCTTAGAGGACATGCTACGAGCTTGTGTGATCGATTTTGGTAACACTTGGGAGTCTCACTTACCTCTAGTGGAGTTCTCCTACAACAACAGTTATCACACTAGCATCAAGGCAGCACCATTGCAGGTAAATCTGTTAACCGTTAACTCTAGACAACCAACTGTACGCATTTATTCCACTCTTTCCTAAACCCAACCTACTCTTTCCAATCCAGGGCAAGGGAACAATACACAGAACAATCAACATGTTTGTACCTTCAAGACATTTATGGACTGCAAGCCCCACACATTCAGTGGAGCTGATGGAGCTGTCGGATTACTCCGATGGTTTGAAAAGATTGAATATGTGTTCTCCATGTGTAACTGCCCTGTGGCCGACCGAGTCAAATTTGTATCGGGAACTTTAGAGGGTCCTGCCCTCACATGGTGGAATGCACAGGTCCAGATGCTAGGTCTGGACATGGCCAATGCATCACCATAGGAAGATTTCAAGAACATGACGAAGGAAGAGTATTGTCCCAGGGATGAGATTCAGAATCTCGAGGGAGAATTCTGGAATCTGAAGATGGAGGGTTCTGAAATAGAACTCTACACTACTTGCTCGCACGAGCTAGCGGGGATGTGTCCTCACATGGTTACACCACCCTACAAGCGGATAGAAATGTTCAGCAGTGGATTAGTATCACAAATCCAGAGCATGGTTACTTCATCCAACCCCACTACCATCCAACAAACCATCCGTCTTACTCACAAACTAACGGACCAAGCTGTTACCCAAGGGACACTACCTCCCAGAAAGTCAGCATCCAAGTCTACTGACAACAACAAGAGGAAGCTTGAAAGTAGCAATAACAACACGGGATTTCAGCCGAATCTGCCACAGCAACAACAACAGCGTAGGTTTGAACCTTTGAAGAACTTCAACCAGTCGACCTCTTCGGGTCAGCATCAGAAAAGAGGATTGAAGACATACCGATCGTTCGTGATTACCCGGAGGTATTTCGTGAAGACTTGCATGGTGTTCCACCACATCGACAGGTCGAGTTCCAAATTGATTTAACACCCGGAGTAGCGCCTATTGCTCAGGCACCCTACCGACTTGCACCTAGTGAGCTGCAAGAGTTGTCGACGCAACTGCAGGAGTTGTTAGATAAAGGTTTCATTCGACCAAGCTCATCGCCATAGGGAGCTCTAGCTCTTTTTGTCAAGAAGAAGGACGGGACTTTCCGAATGTGCATCGATTACCGGGAACTGAACAAAGTGACCATCAAGAACCGTTATCCTCTACCCCACATCGATGATCTTTTTGATCAACTTCAAGGATCAAGTGTCTATTCCAAGATAGATTTTAGATCTGGTTATCACCAGCTGAGAGTCCGAGAGGAGGACATCTATAAGACGACATTCAGGACTAGGTATGGTCACTATGAATTTATGGTCATGCCATTTGGACTGACCAACGCACCTGCGGTATTCATAGACCTCATGAACCGTGTGTGTAAAACCTACCTCGATCAGTTCGTCATTGTGTTTATTGACGACGTCCTCATCTATTCAAAGAATGAAGAAGAACATGAGGAGCATCTTTGTTTGATTCTGGAATTGCTAAGGAAAGAATAACTTTATGAAAAATTCTCTAAGTGCGAATTCTGGATTCGTGAAGTGCAAATTTTAGGAAATGTAGTCAACGAGACAGGGATACATGTCGACCCATCTAAAATAGAAGCAATCAAGAATTGGGCAGCACCGACAACGCCAACTGAGGTGTGATAATTTCTGGGATTGGCTGGCTATTACCGTCGTTTCATTGAGGGATTCTCCAAGATAGCTCAACCCCTCACTTCTCTAACTTAAAAGGGTAAACCCTACGACTGGGGTGACACCCAAGAGTCAGCATTCCAACTGTTGAAACAAAAGCTCTGTAGTGCACCCATCCTATCTCTGTCAGAGGGAACAGATGATTTTGTGGTATACTGTGATGCATCCATTCGAGGGCTTGGTTGTATTTTAATGCAATGTGATAAGGTCATTGCCTATGCTTTTCGTTAATTAAAGATTCATGAGAAAAACTACACATCCCATGACTTAGAATTGGGAGTTGTGGTATTTTCACTGAAGATATGGAGACACTACTTGTACGGTACCAAATGCACCATCTACACCGATCATAAGAGTCTTCAGCATATCTTTGAATAGAAAGAGTTGAACATGCGATAGCGTTGTTGGGTCAAACTTTTGAACGATTATTACTGTGCAATCAAATATCAACTTGGGAAGGCTAATGTGGTAGCCAATGCCCTGAGCCGTAAGGAAACAAAACCCAAGCGAGTCCGAGCACTACAACTTACCATACATAGCGGGTTACCCGACACGATCCGCAGTGCTCAGCTTGAAGCTTTAAAAGAGGAAAATCTACCTTCAGAAGGTTCACGAGGAATGGAAAAACAATTTGAAGTTAAGTCAGATGGCATTCACTACTTCGCAGAGCGAATTTGGATTCCATTTTACGGAAACTTAAGGGAACTGGTCATGGATGAAGCTCACAAGTCTCGATACTCTATTCATCCAGGTTCTGATAAGATGTACCACGACCTAAAGGTGTTATATTGGTGGTCGAAGATGAAGGCCGATATAGCAACCTATGTGAGCAAGTGCCTGACCTGCTCAAAGGTCAAGGTGGAATACCAAAAGCCTTCTAGTCTACTCCAACAGCTAGAGATCCCAATGTGGAAATGGGAGCAAATTTCTATGGACTTCATAACTAAACTACCCAGAACCCCTAGCGGATGCGTCACCATCTGGGTGATCGTAGATCGCTTGACAAAATCTGCACACTTCCTTGCAATTAAAGAAACCAAAAAAATGGAAAAACTCACTCGTACTTACTTGAAGGAAGTAGTCTCTCGGCACGGTGTGCCAATATCAATCATTTCGGTTCGAGACGCTCGATTTACCTCTCGGTTTTGGCAATCATTGCAAAAAGCCCTAGGTAGATGTCTAGACATGAGTACTGCATATCATCCGCAAACCGATGGTCAAACGGAACGTACCGTCCAAACCTTAGAGGACATGCTACGAGCTTGTGTGATCGATTTTGGTAACACTTGGGAGTCTCACTTACCTCTAGTGGAGTTCTCCTACAACAACAGTTATCACACTAGCATCAAGGCAGCACCATTGCAGGTAAATCTGTTAACCGTTAACTCTAGACAACCAACTGTACGCATTTATTCCACTCTTTCCTAAACCCAACCTACTCTTTCCAATCCAGGGCAAGGGAACAATACACAGAACAATCAACATGTTTGTACCTTTAAGACATTTATGGACTGCAAGCCCCACACATTCAGTGGAGCTGATGGAGCTGTCGGATTACTCCGATGGTTTGAAAAGATTGAATATGTGTTCTCCATGTGTAACTGCCCTGTGGCCGACCGAGTCAAATTTGTATCGGGAACTTTAGAGGGTCCTGCCCTCACATGGTGGAATGCACAGGTCCAGATGCTAGGTCTGGACATGGCCAATGCATCACCATAGGAAGATTTCAAGAACATGACGAAGGAAGAGTATTGTCCCAGGGATGAGATTCAGAATCTCGAGGGAGAATTCTAGAATCTGAAGATGGAGGGTTCTGAAATAGAACTCTACACTACTTGCTCGCACGAGCTAGCGGGGATGTGTCCTCACATGGTTACACCACCCTACAAGCGGATAGAAATGTTCAGCAGTGGATTAGTATCACATATCCAGAGCATGGTTACTTCATCCAACCCCACTACCATCCAACAAACCATCCGTCTTGCTCACAAACTAACGGACCAAGCTGTTACCCAAGGGACAGTACCTCCCAGAAAGTCAGCATCCAAGTCTACTGACAACAACAAGAGGAAGCTTGAAAGTAGCAATAACAACACGGGATTTCAGCCGAATCTGCCACAGCAACAACAACAGCGTAGGTTTGAACCTATGAAGAACTTCAACCAGTCGACCTCTTCGGGTCAGCATCAGAAAAGAGGATTGAAGACATACCGATCGTTCGTGATTACCCGAAGGTATTTCGTGAAGACTTGCATGGTGTTCCACCACATCGACAGGTCGAGTTCCAAATTGATTTAACACCCGGAGTAGCGCCTATTGCTCAGGCACCCTACCGACTTGCACCTAGTGAGCTGCAAGAGTTGTCGACGCAACTGCAGGAGTTGTTAGATAAAGGTTTCATTCGACCAAGCTCATCGCCATAGGGAGCTCTAGCTCTTTTTGTCAAGAAGAAGGACGGGACTTTCCGAATGTGCATCGATTACCGGGAACTGAACAAAGTGACCATCAAGAACCGTTATCCTCTACCCCACATCGATGATCTTTTTGATCAACTTCAAGGATCAAGTGTCTATTCCAAGATAGATTTTAGATCTGGTTATCACCAGCTGAGAGTCCGAGAGGAGGACATCTATAAGACGACATTCAGGACTAGGTATGGTCACTATGAATTTATGGTCATGCCATTTGGACTGACCAACGCACCTGCGGTATTCATAGACCTCATGAACCGTGTGTGTAAAACCTACCTCGATCAGTTCTTCATTGTGTTTATTGACGACGTCCTCATCTATTCAAAGAATGAAGAAGAACATGAGGAGCATCTTTGTTTGATTCTGGAATTGCTAAGGAAAGAACAACTTTATGAAAAACTCTCTGAGTGCGAATTCTGGATTCGTGAAGTGCAAATTTTAGGACATGTAGTCAACGAGACAGGGATACATGTCGACCCATCTAAAATAGAAGCAATCAAGAATTGGGCGGCACCGACAACGCCAACTGAGGTGTGATAATTTCTGGGATTGGCTGGCTATTACCGTCGTTTCATTGAGGGATTCTCCAAGATAGCTCAACCCCTCACTTCTCTAACTTAAAAGGGTAAACCCTACGACTGGGGTGACACCCAAGAGTCAGCATTCCAACTGTTGAAACAAAAGCTCAGTAGTGCACCCATCCTATCTCTGTCGGAGGGAACAGATGATTTTGTGGTATACTGTGATGCATCCATTCGAGGGCTTGGTTGTGTTTTAATGCAACGTGATAAGGTCATTGCCTATGCTTCTCGTTAATTAAAGATTAATGAGAAAAACTACACATCCCATGACTTAGAATTGGGAGTTGTGGTATTTTCACTGAAGATATGGAGACACTACTTGTACGATACCAAATGCACCATCTACACCGATCATAAGAGTCTTCAGCATATCTTTGAATAGAAAGAGTTGAACATGCGATAGCGTTGTTGGGTCAAACTTTTGAACGATTATTACTGTGCAATCAAATATCAACTGGGGAAGGCTAATGTGGTAGCCAATGCCCTGAGCCGTAAGGAAACAAAACCCAAGCGAGTCCGAGCATTACAACTTACCATACATAGCGGGTTACCCGACACGATCCGCAGTGCTCAGCTTGAAGCTTTAAAAGAGGAAAATCTACCTTCAGAAGGTTCACAAGGAATGGAAAAACAATTTGAAGTTAAGTCAGATGGCATTCACTACTTCGCAGAGCGAATTTGGATTCCAGTTTACGGAAACTTAAGGGAACTGGTCATGGATGAAGCTCACAAGTCTCGATACTCTATTCATCCAGGTTCTGATAAGATGTACCACGACCTAAAGGTGTTATATTGGTGGTCGAAGATGAAGGCCGATAAAGCAACCTATGTGAGCAAGTGCCTGACCTGCTCAAAGGTCAAGGTGGAATACCAAAAGCCTTCTGGTCTACTCCAACAGCTAGAGATCCCAATATGGAAATGGGAGCAAATTTCTATGGACTTCATAACTAAACTACCCAGAACCCCTAGCGGATGCGTCACCATCTGGGTGATCGTAGATCGCTTGACAAAATCTGCACACTTCCTTGCAATTAAAGAAACCAAAAAAATGGAAAAACTCACTCGTACTTACTTGAAGGAAGTAGTCTCTCGGCACGGTGTGCCAATATCAATCATTTCGGTTCGAGACGCTCGATTTACCTCTCGGTTTTGGCAATCATTGCAAAAAGCCCTAGGTAGATGTCTAGACATGAGTACTGCATATCATCCGCAAACCGATGGTCAAACGGAACGTACCGTCCAAACCTTAGAGGACATGCTACGAGCTTGTGTGATCGATTTTGGTAACACTTGGGAGTCTCACTTACCTCTAGTGGAGTTCTCCTACAACAACAGTTATCACACTAGCATCAAGGCAGCACCATTGCAGGTAAATCTGTTAACCGTTAACTCTAGACAACCAACTGTACGCATTTATTCCACTCTTTCCTAAACCCAACCTACTCTTTCCAATCCAGGGCAAGGGAACAATACACAGAACAATCAGCATGTTTGTACCTTCAAGACATTTATGGACTGCAAGCCCCACACATTCAGTGGAGCTGATGGAGCTGTCGGTTTACTCCGATGGTTTGAAAAGATTGAATATGTGTTCTCCATGTGTAACTGCCCTGTGGCCGACCGAGTCAAATTTGTATCGGGAACTTTAGAGGGTCCTGCCCTCACATGGTGGAATGCACAGGTCCAGATGCTAGGTCTGGACATGGCCAATGCATCACCATAGGAAGATTTCAAGAACATGACGAAGGAAGAGTATTGTCCCAGGGATGAGATTCAGAATCTCGAGGGAGAATTCTGGAATCTGAAGATGGAGGGTTCTGAAATAGAACTCTACACTACTTGCTCGCACGAGCTAGCGGGGATGTGTCCTCACGTGGTTACACCACCCTACAAGCGGATAGAAATGTTCAGCAGTGGATTAGTATCACAAATCCAGAGCATGGTTACTTCATCCAACCCCACTACCATCCAACAAACCATCCGTCTTGCTCACAAACTAACGGACCAAGCTGTTACCCAAGGGACACTACCTCCCAGAAAGTCAGCATCCAAGTCTACTGAAAACAACAAGAGGAAGCTTGAAAGTAGCAATAACAACACAGGATTTCAGCCGAATCTGCCACAGCAACAACAACAGCGTAGGTTTGAACCTATGAAGAACTTCAACCAGTCGACCTCTTCGGGTCAGCATCAGAAAAGAGGATTGAAGACATACCGATCGTTCGTGATTACCCAGAGGTATTTCGTGAAGACTTGCATGGTGTTCCACCACATCGACAAGTCGAGTTCCAAATTGATTTAACACCCGGAGTAGCGCCTATTGCTTAGGCACCCTACCGACTTGCACCTAGTGAGCTGCAAGAGTTGTCGACGCAACTGCAGGATTTGTTAGATAAAGGTTTCATTCGACCAAGCTCATCGCCATGGGGAGCTCTAGCTCTTTTTGTCAAGAAGAAGGACGGGACTTTCCGAATGTGCATCGATTACCGGGAACTGAACAAAGTGACCATCAAGAACCGTTATCCTCTACCCCGCATCGATGATCTTTTTTATCAACTTCAAGGATCAAGTGTCTATTCCAAGATAGATTTTATACCTGGTTATCACCAGCTGAGAGTCCGAGAGGAGGACATCTATAAGACGACATTCAGGACTAGGTATGGTCACTATGAATTTATGGTCATGCCATTTGGACTGACCAACGCACCTACGGTATTCATAGACCTCATGAACCGTGTGTGTAAAACCTACCTCGATCAGTTCTTCATTGTGTTTATTGACGACGTCCTCATCTATTCAAAGAATGAAGAAGAACAAGAGGAGCATCTTTGTTTGATTCTGGAATTGCTAAGGAAAGAACAACTTTATGCAAAACTCTCTAAGTGCGAATTCTGGATTCGTGAAGTGCAAATTTTAGGACATGTAGTCAACGAGACAGGGATACATGTCGACCCATCTAAAATAGAAGCAATCAAGAATTGGGCGGCACCGACAACGCCAACTGAGGTGTGATAATTTCTGGGATTGGCTGGCTATTACCGTCGTTTCATTGAGGGATTCTCCAAGATAGCTCAACCCCTCACTTCTCTAACTTAAAAGGGTAAACCCTACGACTGGGGTGACACCCAAGAGTCAGCATTCCAACTGTTGAAACAAAAGCTCTGTAGTGCACCCATCCTATCTCTGTCAGAGGGAACAGATGATTTTGTGGTATACTGTGATGCATCCATTCGAGGGCTTGGTTGTGTTTTAATGCAACGTGATAAGGTCATTGCCTATGCTTCTCGTTAATTAAAGATTCATGAGAAAAACTACACATCCCATGACTTAGAATTGGGAGTTGTGGTATTTTCACTGAAGATATGGAGACACTACTTGTACGGTACCAAATGCACCATCTACACCGATCATAAGAGTCTTCAGCATATCTTTGAATAGAAAGAGTTGAACATGCGATAGCGTTGTTGGGTCAAACTTTTGAACGATTATTACTGTGCAATCAAATATCAACTGGGGAAGGCTAATGTGGTAGCGAATGCCCTGAGCCGTAAGGAAACAAAACCCAAGCGAGTCCGAGCACTACAACTTACCATACATAGCGGGTTACTCGACACGATCCGCAGTGCTCAGCTTGAAGCTTTAAAGGAGGAAAATCTACCTTCAGAAGGTGCACGAGGAATGGAAAAACAATTTGAAGTTAAGTCAGATGGCATTCACTACTTCGTAGAGCGAATTTGGATTCCAGTTTACGGAAACTTAAGGGAACTGGTCATGGATGAAGCTCACAAGTCTCGATACTCTATTCATCCAGGTTCTGATAAGATGTACCACGACCTAAAGGTGTTATATTGGTGGTCGAAGATGAAGGCCGATATAGCAACCTACGTGAGCAAGTGCCTGACCTGCTCAAAGGTCAAGGTGGAATACCAAAAGCCTTCTGGTCTACTCCAACAGCTAGAGATCCCAATGTGGAAATGGGAGCAAATTTCTATGGACTTCATAACTAAACTACACAGAACCCCTAGCGGATGCGTCACCATCTGCGTGATCGTAGATCGCTTGACAAAATCTGCACACTTCCTTGCAATTAAAGAAACCAAAAAAATGGAAAAACTCACTCGTACTTACTTGAAGGAAGTAGTCTCTCGGCACGGTGTGCCAATATCAATCATTTCGGTTCGAGACGCTCGATTTACCTCTCGGTTTTGGCAATCATTGCAAAAAGCCCTAGGTAGATGTCTAGACATGAGTACTGCATATCATCCGCAAACCGATGGTCAAACGGAACGTACCGTCCAAACCATAGAGGACATGCTACGAGCTTGTGTGATCGATTTTGGTAACACTTGGGAGTCTCACTTACCTCTAGTGGAGTTCTCCTACAACAACAGTTATCACACTAGCATCAAGGCAGCACCATTGCAGGTCAATCTGTTAATCGTTAACTCTAGACAACCAACTGTATGCATTTATTCCACTCTTTCCTAAACCCAACCTACTCTTTCCAATCCAGGGCAAGGGAACAATACACAGAACAATCAGCATGTTTGTACCTTCAAGACATTTATGGACTGCAAGCCCCACACATTCAGTGGAGCTGATGGAGCTGTCGGATTACTCCGATGGTTTGAAAAGATTGAATATGTGTTCTCCATGTGTAACTGCCCTGTGGCCGACCGAGTAAAATTTGTATCAGGAACTTTAGAGGGTCCTGCCCTCACATGGTGGAATGCACAGGTCCAGACGCTAGGTCTGGACATGGCCAATGCATCACCATAGGAAGATTTCAAGAACATGACGAAGGAAGAGTATTGTCCCAGGGATGAGATTCAGAATCTCGAGGGAGAATTCTGGAATCTGAAGATGGAGGGTTCTGAAATAGAACTCTACACTACTTGCTCACACGAGCTAGCGGGGATGTGTCCTCACATGGTTACACCACCCTACAAGCGGATAGAAATGTTCAGCAGTGGATTAGTATCACAAATCCAGAGCATGGTTACTTCATCCAACCCCACTACCATCCAACAAACCATCCGTCTTGCTCACAAACTAACGGACCAAGCTGTTACCCAAGGGACACTACCTCCCAGAAAGTCAGCATCCAAGTCTACTGAAAACAACAAGAGGAAGCTTGAAAGTAGCAATAACAACACAGGATTTCAGCCGAATCTGCCACAGAACAACAACAGCGTAGGTTTGAACCTATGAAGAACTTCAACCAGTCGACCTCTTCGGGTCAGCATCAGAAAAGAGGATTGAAGACATACCGATCGTTCGTGATTACCCGGAGGTATTTCGTGAAGACTTGCATGGTGTTCCACCACATCGACAGGTCGAGTTCTAAATTGATTTAACACCCGGAGTAGCGCCTATTGCTTAGGCACCCTACCGACTTGCACCTAGTGAGCTGCAAGAGTTGTCGACGCAACTGCAGGATTTGTTAGATAAAGGTTTCATTCGACCAAGCTCATCGCCATGGGGAGCTCTAGCTCTTTTTGTCAAGAAGAAGGACGGGACTTTCCGAATGTGCATCGATTACCGAGAACTGAACAAAGTGACCATCAAGAACCGTTATCCTCTACCCCGCATCGATGATCTTTTTTATCAACTTCAAGGATCAAGTGTCTATTCCAAGATAGATTTTATACCTGGTTATCACCAGCTGAGAGTCCGAGAGGAGGACATCTATAAGACGACATTCAGGACTAGGTATGGTCACTATGAATTTATGGTCATGCCATTTGGACTGACCAACGCACCTGCGGTATTCATAGACCTCATGAACCGTGTGTGTAAAACCTACCTCGATCAGTTCTTCATTGTGTTTATTGACGACGTCCTCATCTATTCAAAGAATGAAGAAGAACAAGAGGAGCATCTTTGTTTGATTCTGGAATTGCTAAGGAAAGAACAACTTTATGCAAAACTCTCTAAGTGCGAATTCTGGATTCGTGAAGTGCAAATTTTAGGACATGTAGTCAACGAGACAGGATACATGTCGACCCATCTAAAATAGAAGCAATCAAGAATTGGGCGGCACAGATAACGCCAACTGAGGTGTGATAATTTCTGGGATTGGCTGGCTATTACCGTCGTTTCATTGAGGGATTCTCCAAGATAGCTCAACCCCTCACTTCTCTAACTTAAAAGGGTAAACCCTACGACTGGGGTGACACCCAAGAGTCAGCATTCCAACTGTTGAAACAAAAGCTCTGTAGTGCACCCATCCTATCTCTGTCAGAGGGAACAGATGATTTTGTGGTATACTGTGATGCATCCATTCGAGGGCTTGGTTGTGTTTTAATGCAACGTGATAAGGTCATTGCCTATGCTTCTCGTTAATTAAAGATTCATGAGAAAAACTACACATCCCATGACTTAGAATTGGGAGTTGTGGTATTTTCACTAAAGATATGGAGACACTACTTGTACGGTACCAAATGCACCATCTACACCGATCATAAGAGTCTTCAGCATATCTTTGAATAGAAAGAGTTGAACATGCGATAGCGTTGTTGGGTCAAACTTTTGAACGATTATTACTGTGCAATCAAATATCAACTGGGGAAGGCTAATGTGGTAGCCAATGCCCTGAGCCGTAAGGAAACAAAACCCAAGCGAGTCCGAGCACTACAACTTACCATACATAGCGGGTTACCCGACACGATCCGCAGTGCTCAGCTTGAAGCTTTAAAAGAGGAAAATCTACCTTCAGAAGGTGCACGAGGAATGGAAAAACAATTTGAAGTTAAGTCAGATGGCATTCACTACTTCGCAGAGCGAATTTGGATTCCAGTTTACGGAAACTTAAGGGAACTGGTCATGGATGAAGCTCACAAGTCTCGATACTCTATTCATCCAGGTTCTGATAAGATGTACCACGACCTAAAGGTGTTATATTGGTGGTCGAAGATGAAGGCTGATATAGCAACCTACGTGAGCAAGTGCCTGACCTGCTCAAAGGTCAAGGTGGAATACCAAAAGCCTTCTGGTCTACTCCAACAGCTAGAGATCCCAATGTGGAAATGGGAGCAAATTTCTATGGACTTCATAACTAAACTACCCAGAACCCCTAGCGGATGCGTCACCATCTGGGTGATTGTAGATCGCTTGACAAAATCTGCACACTTCCTTGCAATTTAAGAAACCAAAAAAATGGAAAAACTCACTCGTACTTACTTGAAGGAAGTAGTCTCTCGGCACGGTGTGCCAATATCAATCATTTCGGTTCGAGACGCTCGATTTACCTTTCGGTTTTGGCAATCATTGCAAAAAGCCCTAGGTAGATGTCTAGACATGAGTACTGCATATCATCCGCAAACCGATGGTCAAACGGAACGTACCGTCCAAACCTTAGAGGACATGCTACGAGCTTGTGTGATCGATTTTGGTAACACTTGGGAGTCTCACTTACCTCTAGTGGAGTTCTCCTACAACAACAGTTATCACACTAGCATCAAGGCAGCACCATTGCAGGTAAATCTGTTAACCGTTAACTCTAGACAACCAACTGTACGCATTTATTCCACTCTTTCCTAAACCCAACCTACTCTTTCCAATCCAGGGCAAGGGAACAATACACAGAACAATCAGCATGTTTGTACCTTCAAGACATTTATGGACTGCAAGCCCCACACATTCAGTGGAGCTGATGGAGCTATCGGATTACTCCGATGGTTTGAAAAGATTGAATATGTGTTCTCCATGTGTAACTGCCCTGTGGCCGACCGAGTCAAATTTGTATCGGGAACTTTAGAGGGTCCTGCCCTCACATGGTGGAATGCACAGGTCCAGATGCTAGGTCTGGACATGGCCAATGCATCACCATAGGAATATTTCAAGAACATGACGAAGGAAGAGTATTGTCCCAGGGATGAGATTCAGAATCTCGAGGGAGAATTCTGGAATCTGAAGATGGAGGGTTCTGAAATAGAACTCTACACTACTTGCTCGCACGAGCTAGCGGGGATGTGTCCTCACATGGTTACACCACCCTACAAGCGGATAGAAATGTTCAGCAGTGGATTAGTATCACAAATCCAGAGCATGGTTACTTCATCCAACCCCACTACCATCCAACAAACCATCCGTCTTGCTCACAAAATAACGGACCAAGCTGTTACCCAAGGGACACTACCTCCCAGAAAGTCAGCATCCAAGTCTACTGACAACAACAAGAGGAAGCTTGAAAGTAGCAATAACAACACGGGATTTCAGCCGAATCTGCCACAGCAACAACAACAACGTAGGTTTGAACCTATGAATAACTTCAACCAGTCGACCTCTTCGGGTCAGCATCAGAAAAGAGGATTGAAGACATACCGATCGTTCGTGACTACCCAGAGGTATTTCGTGAAGACTTGCATGGTGTTCCACCACATCGACAGGTCGAGTTCCAAATTGATTTAACACCCGGAGTAGCGCCTATTGCTCAGGCACCCTACCGACTTGCACCTAGTGAGCTGCAAGAGTTGTCGACGCAACTGCAGGAGTTGTTAGATAAAGGTTTCATTCGACCAAGCTCATCGCCATAGGGAGCTCTAGTTCTTTTTGTCAAGAAGAAGGACGGGACTTTCCGAATGTGCATCGATTACCGGGAACTGAACAAAGTGACGATCAAGAACCGTTATCCTCTACCCCGCATCGATGATCTTTTTGATCAACTTCAAGGATCAAGTGTCTATTCCAAGATAGATTTTAGATCTGGTTATCACCAGCTGAGAGTCCGAGAGGAGGACATCTCTAAGACGACATTCAGGACTAGGTATGGTCACTATGAATTTATGGTCATGCCATTTGGACTGACCAACGCACCTGCGGTATTCATAGACCTCATGAACCGTGTGTGTAAAACCTACCTCGATCAGTTCGTCATTGTGTTTATTGACGACGTCCTCATCTATTCAAAGAATGAAGAAGAACATGAGGAGCATCTTTGTTTGATTCTGGAATTGCTAAGGAAAGAACAACTTTATGCAAAACACTCTAAGTGCGAATTCTGGATTCGTGAAGTGCAAATTTTAGGACATGTAGTCAACGAGACAGGGATACATGTCGACCCATCTAAAATAGAAGCAATCAAGAATTGGGCGGCACCGACAACGCTAACTGAGGTGTGATAATTTCTGGGATTGGCTGGCTATTACCGTCTTTTCATTGAGGGATTCTCCAAGATAGCTCAACCCCTCACTTCTCTAACTTAAAAGGGTAAACCCTTCGACTGGGGTGACACCCAAGAGTCCGCATTCCAACTGTTGAAACAAAAGCTCTGTAGTGCACCCATCCTATCTCTGTCAGAGGGAACAGATGATTTTGTGGTATACTGTGATGCATCCATTCGAGGGCTTGGTTGTGTTTTAATGCAACGTGATAAGTTCATTGCCTATGCTTCTCGTTAATTAAAGATTCATGAGAAAAACTACACATCCCATGACTTAGAATTGGGAGTTATGGTATTTTCACTGAAGATATGGAGACACTACTTGTACGGTACCAAATGCACCATCTACACCGATCATAAGAGTCTTCAGCATATCTTTGAATAGAAAGAGTTGAACATGCGATAGCGTTGTTGGGTCAAACTTTTGAACGATTATTACTGTGCAATCAAATATCAACTGGGGAAGGCTAATGTGGTAGCCAATGCCCTGAGCCGTAAGGAAACAAAACCCAAGCGAGTCCGAGCACTACAACTTACCATACATAGCGGGTTACCCGACACGATCCGCAGTGCTCAGCTTGAAGCTTTAAAAGAGGAAAATCTACGTTCAGAAGGTGCACGAGGAATGGAAAAACAATTTGAAGTTAAGTCAGATGGCATTCACTACTTCGCAGAGCGAATTTGGATTCCAGTTTACGGAAACTTAAGGGAACTGGTCATGGATGAAGCTCACAAGTCTCGATACTCTATTCATCCAGGTTCTGATAAGATGTACCACGACCTAAAGGTGTTATATTGGTGGTCGAAGATGAAGGCTGATATAGCAACCTACGTGAGCAAGTGCCTGACCTGCTCAAAGGTCAAGGTGGAATACCAAAAGCCTTCTGGTCTACTCCAACAGCTAGAGATCCCAATGTGCAAATGGGAGCAAATTTCTATGGACTTCATAACTAAACTACCCAGAACCCCTAGCGGATGCGTCACCATCTGGGTGATCGTAGATCGCTTGACAAAATCTGCACACTTCCTTGCAATTTAAGAAACCAAAAAAATGGAAAAACTCACTCGTACTTACTTGAAGGAAGTAGTCTCTCGGCACGGTGTGCCAATATCAATCATTTCGGTTCGAGACGCTCGATTTACCTTTCGGTTTTGGCAATCATTGCAAAAAGCCCTAGGTAGATGTCTAGACATGAGTACTGCATATCATCCGCAAACCGATGGTCAAACGGAACGTACCGTCCAAACCTTAGAGGACATGCTACGATCTTGTGTGATCGATTTTGGTAACACTTGGGAGTCTCACTTACCTCTAGTGGAGTTCTCCTACAACAACAGTTATCACACTAGCATCAAGGCAGCACCATTGCAGGTAAATCTGTTAACCGTTAACTCTAGACAACCAACTGTACGCATTTATTCCACTCTTTCCTAAACCCAACCTACTCTTTCCAATCCAGGGCAAGGGAACAATACACAGAACAATCAGCATGTTTGTACCTTCAAGACATTTATGGACTGCAAGCCCCACACATTCAGTGGAACTGATGGAGCTGTCGGATTACTCCGATGGTTTGAAAAGATTGAATATGTGTTCTCCATGTGTAACTGCCCTGTGGCCGACCGAGTCAAATTTGTATCGGGAACTTTAGAGGGTCCTGCCCTCACATGGTGGAATGCACAGGTCCAGATGCTAGGTCTGGACATGGCCAATGCATCACCATAGGAATATTTCAAGAACATGACGAAGGAAGAGTATTGTCCCAGGGATGAGATTCAGAATCTCGAGGGAGAATTCTGGAATCTGAAGATGGAGGGTTCTGAAATAGAACTCTACACTACTTGCTCGCACGAGCTAGCGGGGATGTGTCCTCACATGGTTACACCACCCTACAAGCGGATAGAAATGTTCAGCAGTGGATTAGTATCACAAATCCAGAGCATGGTTACTTCATCCAACCCCACTACCATCCAACAAACCATCCGTCTTGCTCACAAACTAACGGACCAAGCTGTTACCCAAGGGACACTACCTCCCAGAAAGTCAGCATCCAAGTCTACTGACAACAGCAAGAGGAAGCTTGAAAGTAGCAATAACAACACGGGATTTCAGCCGAATCTGCCACAGCAACAACAACAACGTAGGTTTGAACTTATGAATAACTTCAACCAGTCGACCTCTTCGGGTCAGCATCAGAAAAGAGGATTGAAGACATACCGATCGTTCGTGATTACCCAGAGGTATTTCGTGAAGACTTGCATGGTGTTCCACCACATCGACAGGTCGAGTTCCAAATTGATTTAACACCCGGAGTAGCGCCTATTGCTCAGGCACCCTACCGACTTGCACCTAGTGAGCTGCAAGAGTTGTCGACGCAACTGCAGGAGTTGTTAGATAAAGGTTTCATTCGACCAAGCTCATCGCCATAGGGAGCTCTAGCTCTTTTTGTCAAGAAGAAGGACGGGACTTTCCGAATGTGCATCGATTACCGGGAACTGAACAAAGTGACGATCAAGAACCGTTATCCTCTACCCCGCATCGATGATCTTTTTGATCAACTTCAAGGATCAAGTGTCTATTCCAAGATAGATTTTAGATCTGGTTATCACCAGCTGAGAGTCCGAGAGGAGGACATCTCTAAGACGACATTCAGGACTAGGTATGGTCACTATGAATTTATGGTCATGCCATTTGGACTGACCAACGCACCTGCGGTATTCATAGACCTCATGAACCGTGTGTGTAAAACCTACCTCGATCAGTTCGTCATTGTGTTTATTGACGACGTCCTCATCTATTCAAAGAATGAAGAAGAACATGAGGAGCATCTTTGTTTGATTCTGGAATTGCTAAGGAAAGAACAACTTTATGCAAAACACTCTAAGTGCGAATTCTGGATTCGTGAAGTGCAAATTTTAGGACATGTAGTCAACGAGACAGGGATACATGTCGACCCATCTAAAATAGAAGCAATCAAGAATTGGGCGGCACCGACAACGCTAACTGAGGTGTGATAATTTCTGGGATTGGCTGGCTATTACCGTCTTTTCATTGAGGGATTCTCCAAGATAGCTCAACCCCTCACTTCTCTAACTTAAAAGGGTAAACCCTTCGACTGGGGTGACACCCAAGAGTCCGCATTCCAACTGTTGAAACAAAAGCTCTATAGTGCACCCATCCTATCTCTGTCAGAGGGAACAGATGATTTTGTGGTATACTGTGATGCATCCATTCGAGGGCTTGGTTGTGTTTTAATGCAACGTGATAAGTTCATTGCCTATGCTTCTCGTTAATTAAAGATTCATGAGAAAAACTACACATCCCATGACTTAGAATTGGGAGTTATGGTATTTTCACTGAAGATATGGAGACACTACTTGTACGGTACCAAATGCACCATCTACACCGATCATAAGAGTCTTCAGCATATCTTTGAATAGAAAGAGTTGAACATGCGATAGCGTTGTTGGGTCAAACTTTTGAACGATTATTACTGTGCAATCAAATATCAACTGGGGAAGGCTAATGTGGTAGCCAATGCCATGAGCCGTAAGGAAACAAAACCCAAGCGAGTCTGAGCACTACAACTTACCATACATAGCGGGTTACCCGACACGATCCGCAGTGCTCAGCTTGAAGCTTTAAAAGAGGAAAATCTACCTTCAGAAGGTGCACGAGGAATGGAAAAACAATTTGAAGTTAAGTCAGATGGCATTCACTACTTCGCAGAGCGAATTTGGATTCTAGTGTACAGAAACTTAAGGGAACTGGTCATGGATGAAGCTCACAAGTCTCGATACTCTATTCATCCAGGTTCTGATAAGATGTACCACGACCTAAAGGTGTTATATTGGTGGTCGAAGATGAAGGCCGATATAGCAACCTACGTGAGCAAGTGCCTGACCTGCTCAAAGGTCAAGGTGGAATACCAAAAGCCTTCTGGTCTACTCCAACAGCTAGAGATCCCAATGTGGAAATGGGAGCAAATTTCTATGGACTTCATAACTAAACTACCCAGAACCCCTAGCGGATGCGTCACCATCTGGGTGATCGTAGATCGCTTGACAAAATCTGCACACTTCCTTGCAATTTAAGAAACCAAAAAAATGGAAAAACTCACTCGTACTGCATATCATCCGCAAACCGATGGTCAAACGGAACGTACCGTCCAAACCTTAGAGGACATGCTACGAGCTTGTGTGATCGATTTTGGTAACACTTGGGAGTCTCACTTACCTCTAGTGGAGTTCTCCTACAACAATAGTTATCACACTAGCATCAAGGCAGCACCATTCGAGCATTGTACGGACGTAAATGCCAATCTCCTATCTGTTGGGCTGAAGTTGGGGATAGCCAACTTACGGGTCCTGAACTTGTATTCGAAAAATCTGAAAAGATTGTTCAAATCTGAAACCGTATGGCGGCAGCTCGTGATCGTCAAAAGAGCTACACCGATAAGCGTCGTAAACCATTAGAGTTTCAAGTAGGCGACATGGTCTTACTCAAAGTCTCACCTTGGAAAGGTGTAATTCGCTTCGGGAAGCGAGGAAAACTGAATCCTTGTTATGTTGGACCGTTCAAGATAGTGAAGAGAATTGGCCCAGTAGCGTATCAGCTGGACCTACCTGAAGGACTTAGTGGTGTACATGATGTCTTTCATGTCTCGAACTTGAAGAAATGTCTAGCAGACGAAACACTCGCTATTCCTCTTGAGGAACTACAAATCGTTGAACAACTGCGATTCGTTGAAGAACCGGTGGAAATCATGGATAGGGAAATCAAAACGCTGAAACACAGCAAATTCCCTATTGTCAGAGTTCGTTGGAACTCGAAACGCGGATCGGAATTCACGTGGGAACGTGAGGATCAGATGATACACAAGTATCCGCATCTGTTCAAGCAATCCACTTCAAACTCTTAAGGTACCATTCTAATTTTTGGGACGAAAATTCTTTCAACTAGGGGATGATGTGACACCTAGAAATTTTTTATTGATTTTAATTTTCGGGACGAAAATTATTTCAACTAGGGGATGACAATCCGGACTTTTCAGTTTAACTTCGTTATTTAAATCCAGTTAATGTTAACCTAATTAACTTAATTCAAACTTCGGGGACTGTTTCTGTCATTTATTCAAACCTTAACTACAAGGACTAATTGTGTAATTAACCTAAACCTAATTCTATTTGACTTTGTAAAGTCAAAATCCAATTGTTTAAGCCCTGTTGACTTTTACAAGTCAACTAACCTTGTATTTAACCTAATTACAAACTCAAGGACCAGTTCTGCCATTTCAAAACTTCATAACATGAAACCAGAGGGACCAATTCTGTAATTAACCCGAACTTGATTCCTGTTTAACCTTCTAAAGTCAAACTCACAGTTTTTTCCCAAATATGAATTCCATACTTGAAATTCGTTGCTGTTAGTAACTGATATCCATGTTCACGACATTAACGATCTTAATTAAGGTCTTAGTCATCGACATTACGCACAATTAAACTCAATAATGGCTAATCAAACCATAACCGTCGAAACCCATCTCTATTTCAAACGAATTCAGGCAATTGGTTTGCCATCCCTCACACAAACACTCTGCGCATACTGAACGAGACCCTCTGAAACTATTACATGTGTTAATTTGGTCGGAGACGAAGCTGCAGTAGCCGGAGATCAAACCAAGCAAGCCACGACTGAGTTTTAGTCGATCTCCACAATCCCGACATCGTTTCAGGTAACCAAATACACTACTAGCATCGTTTCCATACCTTGAGTCAAAGACCTAACCTACTTGATGCTTTTATTATCGAATTTGTCATGAACCCGAATCTAGGGTTCATGTGAAACCGGTTTTACTCGATCACTACCTTCGGCCCTGTTTTAATCCAATTAACCTGCACCTTTAGACTCGTAATAATGTGTGTAATGAAAGCCCTATGATGATTTGAAATTATAACATCGAATTTGATACGATCTAGATCTAGGGTTTTTTCATAAAAAAACACTTTGGGGATTTTAACACTAACAACTTTTTAAATGGAATTAAACCATTCTAGTGGCTTCGAAAGGTCCTAACCATTGAAAGCCCTCAAATTCCAATCGGTTTCATCATCGGACTCCATCAAATTAATTTTGTGTTCTTCGTCTAGGGTTTCGGCCCTTAGATCCGTTCCAAATCGATTAGAAACATGAAAATTTTTGCAATTAAACATAGCTACAGATTCGCCATCCATCGATTAACAAAACCCCTTTACTACCTTGATCTATTGTAAACGAAATTTGTGGATTTGGGTGCGGGATTCAATCTAGAATATGTATGGGGAAAAACCCATTTGATTTGTTTGATAAAACCATTTGAATCCGAATCATGTTGCGATTACCCTAGCGGGCGGACTGGTTAAACACATGGACAAACAGGGAGGAGACCCGGGTTCGAGTCTCCCTCCCCATATTTTGGTTTTTATTTATTTTTGTTACATTATTTAATTATAAAACCCACCCCTATGATATTATATTATTATATTAAAGTGTTTTAGCCAGGGGAACGACCCGTAAGCTCGGGTTTAATTTATTAATCCATTTTATTATTTTTCCCACTTTTATAAATAATATATTTATGTTATTATCGAATAAAAATAATATATTTATATTATTTTCAAACCGTAACTTCGAATAAAATAATATGTTTATATTATTTTCAACCCGTGACTAATCTTATTAAATAATATATATGTTTATATTATTTCGTATCGTTTTATAACTCGTGTGACGTTTTAAATTATTTAATAATATAATTGTTATATTATTTACTCGTGTTTATTACTTCAATTAAAGCTAATATATTTATTATTTTTGCCACAATGATTATTTATTAATCATACGAACCTAAAAATAATATATTAGATTAAATTATTTTCCTAACTTTTATAAACGACTCAAACGTATGAATTTATTTATTTATTATTCGTTATTAACGTACGACATGTAACGCTTCGATCTTAATTATATTATTAAGATATTGTCGTCGTCACAAATCCCAACTTGTCCCTAATTTATGTGTTTATAATTTTAGGGCATACGTAAGTCGTCTGAGACTTACACTTGTGGTTTCAACTCATCTCTTGTGTGATCCAATCCACTACTCCAGCTCAGGTGAGTCTCACGGACCCTTTTTCTGTTTTTATTTGAGGGAGAAAACATGTCACAACCCTTTTTGGGTTATTGTAATTCATATGATATGATATCACTGTTGAGGCTAAGCGTAACACACTATCATGAAAATTTATCACACACATCGAACCGTTAATATGGTATGAGCGAGGTAATTTTGGTAGTACTATTGGGTTTGACAAACCCCACCCGCGTTAGTCGCGCTAACTCGATTGGAGGTCGAACGGGTGTTATATTGACCTTAACACATTAGTCAGAGTTGATAGACCTGGCTAGAGGCAAACAAGCAAACACACTGTCAGTTTCGGTTGCGAGCTCTTTAGCAAAACATGAATATATGCATGCAACCTATTGATATAGATATATATATATATATATATATATATATATATATTGAATGTACATAAACCGTAAACGCTTTATTTGAAATGATTGAAACCTGTGAACTCACCAACCTAGTGTTAACTGGTCTTCTTACATGTTTTCTAAGGTTAGTACTCAGGGTCACGTTAAGTCATGCATGTGTCTTGCCTACAATTGAAATAATTATCTATTGAACAATCTTTATGTTTCGTTTGTATTTGGATTTGGGGGTGTTGTTTTGCGCATTTACTTTCGATTAATGCTTCCGCATATACACTCCGAACCTTGATCTTTTATGTTATTACATTTCAAGTCCTATATAGTTTCGTTTGAAGTAACTGATGTCTGAGATCCTGGTTTGTCACCTTCCAAAATGGTAAAATTCCGCTAGTGGAATTTGGGGGTGTGACACATTCACATAAATCCATGAAAATGGTGGAGAACATTTATGACACTCATGGAGAATGAAAAATTTCTTGATTTGGTTGGCTTTTACTAACACTTCATGGGAAATTTTCAGAGTTTGGGCATCCCTGATAGTGATTAACTAGTAAGATAATCAAGAGATAACAATACAGCTTACTAAAACAGGAGTGATCCCATACACAAGATTTATCTCTTCCTGAGGGAAAACAACCAACCGTGTCGCATATCAAGACGCATTACGTTAAGGTATCAACTATGTGTTAAGACAAAAGGACAATGACATTGCGATTGTACTTCGTCAAGTCATAGTAGAAGAAGAGAACAACACTACCTCTAGTTTGAAAAATTTGGAACCGTATCTTTGTACACTTGAGATTTGAAGACATTGTTGAATGTCTCATTATCACCGACCACGAGGGTCTCCAATATAGCTCCGAGTAGGAAATACTCACTACGCGTCAGATTAGAAAAGGAAAATCATTCCGTGAATATGAATGGGAAATTTATTATCACCTAGAATAAAACTGATATAGTAACTAACGCATTAAGCGGTTAGGGAAATAGGCAAACACTATTTAAGGACATGCGTTAGGGATATCAGTCCCAAAAGATGAATGCACAGATGAAACAACTAAGAATAATGACTTAAAGAATGGACTCTTGGTGGAGAAGAATCAAAATGAGAACCTAGTACTGAAGTTCGCTAATTCAAGATTAGGACATGGATTCACGATACAAGCATTATAGAAAAATCAAGTTTGGATATAGTTCAAATCTAATTACTTCGTACCTGAAGGAACGGGAGAAATGTATAAAGACTTTACAAAATTCTACTAAGTATAAAGAAAAGAATTGCTTAATACGTCGGGATTTGCATAACCGGTGCTAAAGGCACATCAAAACATCAGAAACTATGTTGGTTATCATAACCATAGGAGGTCCAACCATATGAATAGGGGTGAACCTCAATGGATTAATGATAGATTACCTAGAACATTTTATGGATGATGACGCAAAATGGGTTATCATGAATCCGTTGACCAAAAATTGGTATATTGTCGTCTTACATGGAAGATTTCAAAATTTGAAGAGTCGGTTAGACTGCATGTGAACTATTAACAGGACCAAAAGTACATGTTCTTCTATCTCCGGTAGAGTTAGACATCTTACTTCCAAGAAATGGAAGAAAGTCAAAAGAACACGCTTGTGATTGAACATCTCTAAATACTCTCTGACGAGTGGTCAAAGAGAAAGAACGATTCAAACCATTTAGGATACGCATAGAACTTATGAGGTTGACTTTAATAGGAGCTAGAATGCTCGGCTACCATGGAATTGAATTATCATACAATAGCGATTTGCGTGCAATCCGAAGTTTACATTGACGCAAGCATAAACCCCCGCATGAAGGATTAAATTAGCATTAACCATTCAAGATTTGATTAATGAAACTCCTCGAGTAGGAGACACGGTTTGAACAATCAGAAGTAGTTAGGGAGATTATGCTGACTACTATAAGGAAACCTCTAAAACTTCAAGTTGATGAAAAGGTTATGTCATAAGATATCATCAAGAAGAGTATAGTTCTTTTCAGCAAGAACGAGAAACTCACTCTAGGATATGTTGGAACAATTAAGATTTGGAATAGAATCGGATCTGTGGCGTATAGACTCAAGTTGCCTGACGAAACTCGACGGCTTGCATGACATAATTTATGTATAGTCCAAGGAACGATTACTTGTTACTTATACTAGCAAAGGAATCTCACTTTGATGACAAATTTCACTTTGACAATAAAGTCAATGAGAATTCATGAGACGAAACGTTAAGGGAATTAAATATAGTAGAAATGTGAATTTCAGAAGTCAAACGAAACTCTTGACGAGAACCAAAGTTTACGCAAGGATCAGATGAGACTCAAGTAACCCGTTTTGTTTGAGAAACCCCCAACATCAGACGACACAAACTGAATTTCAAGAAGAAATTCTCTTAACAGGGGGAGAATGTGACAACCAACAATTTTAGGTTATTATCTGTACAACTCAGTAAACTTGAACTCATTTAATTCATTTCATTAGACTTAATTTCTTTAAATTAGGTCATCACATGCATAGTAAAGTCCACTTATGTCATATCACACACTATTAATTTTGAGAATTACCGGGTGACGCGCTAATTAACCCGACATGCACGTACGGTGGTGATAAATATCAAATGCTAGGAAAAGCATTCTATTTTATTATTTTACTAGGTTGGAAACCCCGTGTATTACATTGGGTGAATAAATGCAATGTTATATACTTAGTAATAAAGATTTACATATTACATATTTATGACATATTACATAGTTTTTTAATACAAATTTCAGAAATTTTATTAGTTGTTTTTAAAAAAAATTAAAGAAATGTTCAATTTCTAAAAATGTTTTATAAACAAACCTATTTTTTTAAAATAAAAAACGTTTTATAAAAATAATTATAGAAATCTTTATTATTTAATAGAAGAGAGAGGCGGTAGACAAAGTTATAAAAAAAATTAAAGAAAATTTGTATAAATAATAGGAGAGAGAGGCGGGAAAAAAATGATAAAGATGCATAGGAGAGTAACAAGTGTCCCATAAAAACCTTTATTTATTATATAGTATAGATGTGTAATACTATAAATATATAAGTAATTATATATTGATTATTAACGAGGTTTGTGTCACACCCCCAAAATCCACTAACAGAGTTTTACCGCGAGGCGTGTGACAAACCATATTCTCAGTCATTAGTCATATCAAACGACACTATATGAGTTTAATAAAAACCATTAATGTTCAGATTAAATCCGAAAGCGATAAATAAAGTTTTTAATGCGCAAAACAAACGCTTCCAAAAGTCAAGTTATTGAAAAACATGTAAATAGTTTAAATGTTAGAAATGATAAAAGGACTCCCATGCATGTCCTATTAGTGCACCTGTGCCTTAGAGACCTAAGAAAACATGTAACAAAATGTTTCAATACTAGGTTGGGGAGTTTACAGGTTTCAGTTCATAATAGTGTTTGCCAGATCTTGTATATTCAATATATATCAATAGGTAGCTAACCTATGTTCATGTTACTAAAGCGCTCGCAACCGAAGCTGACTGTTTGTGTTTGAATGCCTTCCACCCTGTATATAAACAATGGTGATGTGTTAGGTCAATATTACACCCGTTCGACCTCCAGTCGAGTTAGCGCGACTAACGCGGGTGAGGTTTGTTAAACCCAGTAGTACTACTAAAGATTACCTCGCTAAATCCATATTAAACGGTTCGATGTGTAAGGACATTCATGATAGAGTGTTACGATTAGCTTTAACAAGTGATATATGTAGGTCCTGAGCAGACCTGAGAACACAAATCTACGGAGAAATCTTTAAACAGTCCGGATCAAGAGGCGAAATCTCTGGATCCGGTATCACTCTCGAATCAGAAAAAGGTAGAGAAATATATAAAAGTGAAAAAGAACAAATAATTGAAAATATAAAACGTGTGATTCTTTCATTGATATGAAAATGATAAAGCTCCTCACACACTCACAATTAGTCTCACCCCAAGGTGAGCTCCCCCTCGGGTGGTGATTCCCTCTAAAGAGACACATTCCTTCTATGAGGTATTCTACTATATATAGGAGGCCAAGCACATGTGCCTTGTTTTCCAAGCCACCGCCAAATGGGCCAGAAAAACAGGTATCGAAACTAGGTAGTTTCGATTGAACAATTGTTCAACTGAAACTAGTAGTTTCGGTTGAACAAATGTTCAACCGAAACTAGTAGTTTCGATATTGTAGTTTCTATTGACAACATCAGTCTCAATTTTATACCCAACAATATATAAGGACTACAAGATTCTAATGTTTGCGTCATGTTTTCTCCCCCTAGTTTAAAAACAGTAAAAGGGGCCGTGAAACTCAACTGAGTGTGTAGAGTGTAGAAATTAGCACCACACAAGAATGCAACAAAACCACAAATAGTTTGCAAGCGGACAGTCTACGAATGCCCTATAATATGATCACGATAATTAGGAACACGTAGGAATGAGTGACGACGATACGGGAGAATCGGATGTCCTAAATATGCTTATGAATTGTCATCGGGATTAGAGAATCCCTAGTTTAATACTTAGTATGGATGTGGTACGTACGAAACGTCACTAACACGAGATAACAATATTAAATAAATGTTCGTGTGTTTTTATGAATGAAATAATAGTTTAGTTGATAATATAAATAATTATAATATTTTTAAAATGGAAATAACATTTAAAATGAATTATAAATTCAATCCCGAGCATACGGGTGTTTTCTGGTTACAAATCGTATTAATATAGCATTATAATAATATGAGAATTGTTTTATATAAAAATTTATCTTAAAAAGTTGCTTAAAAAAATAAAACAGTTGGTGAGGTTCGAACCCGGGTCTCACCCACACCAACACAACACTCTAACCACTCCATCCCGTTAGGGTATCGCAACAGAAACCCTTTTCATTTGGTTTTAACCCTTACCCCTATCGTGTTCTTCTCCCTTACGAACCCGGACTCGAATCCAGTCCCAATCTCATGGATTTCGATCCCGATTAACCAAAAGAGTATAGGGTTTTTGTTAAACAATGTATTGCGAATATGTTGGTATGTTTAATTGCAAAAATCAGCAAGTCCAGATTGTTAATTGCTCGTTTGAAATACCGAAAACCCTAGGTTTGAACATGGAATCGATTTGATTAAATCTGATAATATAAGTGGTTGGATTCATAGGGCTTTTAACAAGCAATGGATTGCGAACCTGTTCATGTAATTTAATTTGATTGAGATTAAGTGTAGATTAGGGTTCGACTAAACCGGGGTCGCGATGAACCCTAGAATTCGATCGTGTTCAAATCAGTGTTGTAAGCCCCAATTAGTTTAGGTCTTTAATCTACAGACTAAGACGAATGTGTGAGAGGTTTCAATTACCATATTGGAGTTCGAATTGATGGTGCTTGACTAGAACGGTTTGCGGCTTCAACGGGCTACTCTCCGACGACTCCGACTGCGTCTCAGGCCGAATTGGATTGTGCAAAAGGTTCAGAGGGATTCGTTTGAAGTGCGCAGGGTGTTTGATTGTGAGAATGATAAACCAATGATCGAATTCGATGGTGTTTGTCAAGGTTGTCGATGGTTACGGGTTTAAGGACCTTAATTCGATTAAATTCGTGATTAATAACAATGTTAAATGCTTCAATGATGAACGACTTCATCATTACCACGCATATCAGCTACGAATTTGGACAGTCCTTGAGTTACAGATTGAATTTGGAGCAAAGAGTCTTGATTTTAACTTTTCAAGGTCAACAAATTGAGTATTAGATAATTACAGAAATAGTCCCTGAACTATCATGTGTAATTGTTTGAGAATTGACAGGTCTAGTCCCTGGGGTTTGTGAGATAATGGAATTTAGGTTAACAGAGTTATCCGGAATTTGTCGGGTGTCACAGTTTGTCAACGCGTATTTTGGACTCTAATGCGTGCATTACACGTTTAACACGTCTTAACTACGTAAACATATATAATTTATATACATGACATCTTTTATTTAGAACTTGACAGTTATGATTTTATTTCTATTAAAAACGGATATTTAGCGGGTATTATTTATGGGTATTACACCGAATTGAATTAGTAGACAATACCACCCTATCCTACCCTCCTTTGTCCCCCCCCCCCCCTCCCACATCCTTCTCCCCCTTGTCTCTCCAACCAACATGTCTCCTCCAACAAAGATGTTCCCCATGTATGCATAACCTCATGGTTAATAACAACTTCAGAAGACTATAAATACCCAAGGATGTTTCACTTCCATCCACCACAACTCACCAACACACTCCCTCTCCTCCTTGTGTTTACGGCAACAACAACATCTACCCATCTCCCTCTTGTTCTTGGCACTACAACTCGCATCCAAACCCACACCCATAACTCACATTGCATGCAAACATCACCTTCCTCTCTTCTATTTTTCTCTTGGCTCAACATCCACATGCCACACCTCCCTCTTGGCCTACGGCTCCATCACACACATCAGCACTCCACATTTGGATTCCGTTGCAAGCATTCAAGGACTCCTAAGGTGATTCCCAGTGAATGCAAATGATCTAGCAAGGATTTTGGGTCTTCATTTCCTCTCCACATCCTTCTCCTTGCTTGTCTACATGAGCTTCTCTTCTTATGTATTAGTTTCGTATTCGTAAAATAATTATATTTTATCTAACCCCCATGGAACCATAGACATGTCACCAAGATCATTAAATTAACATCATTAAAAATAATTGGTTTAAAATATCTAAAACCCTAAAACTCATATGTTTTAATAATTATTAGAATATATTATTTATCCTTGAAAAACCCTAGAATTTGTAAGAATCATTTTATGACACATGTGTCGTATATTGAATGAATAATCTTAGAATTTTAATGAAGCTTTTGTGTTTACATAAACTACATGTATATATATTTTTACTAAAGATATTACTTACACTTACTTTGCCCAAAATCCGGAACCAACGGTTATTTTAAGTATAATATTCTCAAGATTTGTGACGGTGTTATTATTAGTAAACACTTAAAAATATTTATAAAGCCTTTTATAAATATTATCATATATTATCCAAGTTATAGAATTAATACTTTTATAAAGAACTTTCTTGAGCATGTGAATGGAATATAATAAATATATATATATATATATAATTGATGTGTGTCTATATATATATATATATATATATATATATATATATATATATATATATATATATATATATATATATATATATATATATATATATATACGTATTTTGGATATTTATCGAGAGACAAAACCCACACTAATTTGGCGTGTAACATTTTCGAGACTATAGACAAAAATAATATAATTACTATTTTTGCGACATATATGAGGACGCTATATTTAAAAAATATATATTAAATATTTATTTAACATACGCATGAAGACGTAACACGAGTTTAAACGAAACAATATAACGCGACCCGGGATTTATGAAGAAATAATGAATGTAAAGGTTCAAGACCCCCATCTTGATAGAAACACAATAATATTTATAATAAATATAAATATATGTTTTGGGATACAAATCATATCACCAACGGCTGTCAAGCAGACTTTTGTAAAACATAACGAGACTTCGTGCCAAGATTTATTGGGTGTTGGTTACACGATCAACTTGTACATTGACAACCATGTCTAGACCTCATAGTGTCTTAAATATTCTAGGGCACGAGTAGGTCAGGTCATCTGTCGGACTTTGCTGCACACCTTTGCCTATATTCACTACTACACGTATCAGGTGAGTTTCATGGCCCCATTTTCATTCAATGATTTAAATTGATTTTAAACATTCGGGGGAGAAAACATGCTAGACTTTAGACCGGACACAAGTAGTGGACTTGACAGACATTGTTACATGAGTAGACTTGATTAACGCTTAAAGTCCTCTTTTATTCCGTAACCGTTAGTTATGAGGCAAACATGAAAATTGTGAATAGATCTACTTGGGTTGACACCCCCGCCCGTGGTTAGTCGCTCTAACCTTGACTGGAGGTCAGTCGGGTGCGTAATTGTTCATTTTCAATTCAATGTTTTAGTGTTAAGGACATTAGGTTGGGGCACAACTATAGACGTCAAGCGTCGGTTACGGGAGCTCATGATAACAAAAGACTTATACTATTGTTTTAATTAATAATATTGAGACATACGACATTGTTTGGATAAACAATAAACAGACTGAAATCTTGTGGTCCAACGTAAACTTTTTGACTTATCTAAACCTGTGAACTCACAAACAATTATACTGACTTTTAAGCACGTTTTTCTCAGGTAACTAGGACTCATGGAGTCCAAGACATGTATGCACTTTAGTATCTTTTGGAGTTTCTCATTTATAACATAAGGAGACTTTAGGTCATAATTGATAAACTTATTGTATGACGAATCGTACGAACTTGTCTTTTGAGTACGACTTTGAGCATGTTATGTCTTTAGAAATGAATTATGTTTTGTATTATCTTAAAACCTTTGATTAATGAATATTATTTAGAGGTCGTTTGATGTAATCAAAGGCTATGAAAACCATGAATCGTTACATCTCACGGTTCTGCCTTGGCGGGGTGTGACATGACATCATTTAAACTTAGTTAAATACAAATTAGGTTATTATATATTATACTATGTGCAATTCATTAAGACTTAGTTAATGTTAAACTAGGTCAATAAACAACATGCACGAACTATCCTATGCAAACTATGTGACCTATATGAGGTTTTAACTTAAAACTATGTTTTATAACATACAATCCTTATATAACAAGTTAACTATGTCTAATTATATGTCTATTATATGGATTTAATCTTTACTTGATGTAATTACCCAAACTATGTCCATAAATGTTCATTTCAAATTCATATTCCCTTTGCATGATTTAAACAATTCTATTCCAACATTTCTACATGAAATTTATATAAATATTAATACATATGTTACTTTATAAAAATTTCACCTACATTATTTATGTATGCATGTATTTTAACTCCATACTACATGATTTTTGTACATACATGCATGCATGGAGATAAACTCTTACAACTTTTATAAGAGTCTTAGAAGATCTAATAAAATACTCTTTCTTTTATAAAAAGTAAACACCACCTTTTATACTACCCACTTTCATTTTTATTTATCTTTTATATAATTAATACATAAAAAATTATATATTTTTAAGCCACCTACATATACATTCTTTTAAAGAATAATTTATAAACTTGAATCTTTTATATAAATACCATTCCTTTTATAAACAAAGATTTATTAACTTATTTTTTTATAAAAAGGTACCAATTCATTTATAAAAATTCACTAGCTTCAAGGCTTCTTCTTACAGTACAACCTACACAACTTTAAATATCGTCATCACCACCACCATACCACCTTTACCATCTTTTTCAAAAACTCTGACAAGCATGCATCAATCCATGTTTTCTCATTTAATGCAAGCCTCCACACCTTACATCTCTTTGCCTATAAATACGACCCTCAACCCTCCCATTTCATTCACACCAAAACACTTCACTTTATCCCTCATTTATCCTATCAAATCTCAACTCAAGGCTCCCTCTCTTCTCCAAAACCGAAAAACAAAACTCCAATTTCCAAACAACAATCTGCCAAAACTTTACCCAGCTTTGCTTGGCCATATCTCCCACATTTCTTGGTCAATTCACTCTATTTTTCTTCTAGAACAAAGTTCTATGAGTCCCCTAACAAACCCAACTAGAATCACTCAAATCCATGAAGGATTTGACCACCAAACATCCTTCTCATGAAAACAATGTTGAACATCCCAATTCTGGACATCTGTTTTCTTTTACTTGTTTTGAGGTATCTACACAACTCCAAATCTAGAGATTCTATTTCCTATCCTCTCTTATTTCAATAAAATTGATTTTATAAGAAACACCAAGACATTTGGACTCATAAAACCACCAAAAACCTACCTCAAAGTCACATAAACATTCTAGCACTTCGGTATCTTCCATCGGCATCAATTTGATCTTCGGTATGAAGATGCCTTGGTAGCTAACTTGATTCTAGATATCTTCTGAGATCGGTAGACATATTTTTTTCAATTCACAACTCAACGATCTCCCCTTAGACAGATGCTACCAAAACCCTCTTCATTTGTTGACATTTTTGTAAGCTTTGGCAAAGGCCTTTAGTTTGTGTTCTGTACTATTGGACTTTTCATTCTTCTCTTCATTCCCCATTGGCACCTGTAACACCTTGAAAATTCCCAAGTAATATGAGGGCTAAAAATATCAAAAGTCAAAGTTCAGGGGTTGGATTTCGAACCCTTTAAAGGTAGAGGATTAAAAATGAAAAACTTGAAAATCTAGATGGTAGCGGACCGCTACCATAAGCTTTAGCGGTTCGCTACGTGGAGAGGAAGGAAACCACCAGGAGTTGACACGTGTCCTGTGACTCGCAAGCAATTTTTGACACGTTGCAAGGGTGGCGGAACGCTAGCCAGGACCTTAAAGGTCCTCTAGCCGCAAAAAGAGGGACGGTTCGATAATAGGGTGACGCTTGTAGGGCTAACGCAAGTAGGGCGTAGCGGTCCACTACCCCCTTGTGTAACGGTCCGCTACGGGACCAAAATATGACTATAAAAGGAAGGCATGGTTTGCACACTACTCACACATAGACACCTTCTCTTACACACACCTAAGCCCTGATCCCACGTATCTCGAGCCCCAGGTCAAACTGCTGTAGATAGTACCAAGGTAAGGTTTTTGAATACCCTAAGTTCCAATATGCAAACCTAAGATAGGGGTTGATAGCGTGTTTTGGTGTAGATAATATGTATTCTGTTTAGAGTTACACAAAATCATGTTTTAAATTTATAAATTAAAATGATAAATACTTCAACTAAACACACACAATAGGCAAGTAACCCTATCGCATCGTAGTATAGTCTGGGTAAGAACCAAGTATTGAACCATGGACACGGGTTCCTTACTCAACCCTTGCTATTGTCTGAATAGGATAATAAGTTGGAAAATGGGTTTTGATTAAATGGAAGTAAAAAGGATAAAGAACGTAATTAGAAGGATTATCCCATTTAAGGTGTTACTCCGATTGTTATCACTTGTTAATTAATACTATATTTTAGTAAGGTTGGTCAAAGTTACTAGTACTAACCCTTTCGATGAGAGAGTTAGTATTTCGTAACGGAATAGTGGATACGGTCGACCAAGTGTTTCTAATAATTCTCGGGACCCTTAAAGGGGTCTCAAGTCCGCGCGGCTATCCCGTGATTTATTATTCGGACTAAGATTATCCCATGACTGTCATACGTCATGTCTTGTAACTTGTTCCGGAAATTCGGAATGCGCAACTCCCTTCAAAGGTACTTTATGAACGCTCGGACCTAACAAATTATATTCTTAAAATAATTATCTTTACTTATAATAATATTTTAAATAAATATAACTTTCATTCTCAAGATCAAGCCCCATGGCTCCCGCTAGAAGTCCTCTGTATGCTAACACAAGAGAAGTAAAGAAATACCGACACGTTTCATAAGGTTCAGTCAGGACTCGAACAACTTGTTGAATACCCAAACCTCTAATCAACCCACATAAATAAATCAATACTAACTTGGTCGTTTCTAGCACCAAGATTTGTATAAAGACCGTACAAACTCGAATAAGCTTCTCAAACAAGAAGTCTTGCTTAAGTAACTCCCAAGATTTAAGATTATTAAGTTGGTTTAAAGATCAGTTACTCTTATGTTTTTAAGATAAGTAAAATTAAAGACTTTAAGAACATAACATACTAAAAATACTCCATTAATTAATTAAAGTTCAACAAACCCGAGAAACGAAAGAGGAGTAGTCATGAATGACCATACAAGTGACTCCACTAACCCTTAGACATTGTGTGGAAGTCTTCCAACACCAAGAGAGAGTGGTTATAGGTTGCCTCTTGTGTACTCGAACAAGAAGAACCATTTCATATTACAAGACTTTAAAAAGGAAATTAAACAAAGAAAAGCTAAAACGGACCAAAACAAAGAGAGTTCTGGCTCTTAGCTGAGCACTAAGGCCTTCACACCTCTCAATCTTGGACACGTAAAACACTAAAATGAGCTTGCTATTTATAGGCTAAGATTTTGGCATTGCACGGGCGTGCAAAGTACCTTTTTCTTGCACGTTGGGAATCTTGGCAACTTTAGAAGGTACAGGGAGGCAAAGCCCCAAATGCACGGCCGTGCATTGGAATGCACGCCCGTGCATTGGGTACTTTTGCTTTCTGATGACTTTTTGACTTCCAGTTTTGACTTTCTGCGTTTGGTTTCGTTCAATTGTCTTCCAAATGCTGATTTTCTTTTATTTTGAGTGCATTCTCCATGTTTTTGCATGTAAGGGATAATTATCCTATTTTAACACAATTAAATAGATTAAGTATCAATTTGTATCATTTTGTCTATAATTGTGATTAATATGGGATAATTGTGCGTGTAAAATATGAATAAATGATGGTACATCATAACACCCCACACTTAAACTTTGCTTCTTCTCAAGCAAATTCATGCCCGATTATACCAGTAGAAGTAAAATGTTGATTAAATGATAATCAAAAGCTTTCGTACCAAATGGCTGAATGGCCTTCTTAAAGACAATGATTTGGTGGTTATACCTATCGAGTGTTTCTCAACAAGAGGGTAGCAAGCCCAACATACTTAATGAAACTATGATTATGCACAAAGTTACAGTCTCACAAATGTTTACTCAACATTTGGGTTAAATATATGGATAATGTATGTCAAGAAAAACACTCAATGCTATAATTAATGCTTGCATAATCATAGGCTTGTATAAAAATAAAACCTCCATCAATTGACATAAAATATGTGCATAAATCAATAGGGCTTTGTAAAGGGTTGTAATGATTGGCTTAGGGTTAGGGTAGGAAGTATTTAGGAAAAGTGACTAAATGTTGAAAACCTGACTTGGCTTCATGATTGAAAAGGTAAATGACTTGGCTTCATGATTGGCTTAGATTTATAACTAATCTAAGGACTCTTTTAAGGTCAGATTGTCAAGACCAAATCCCTTCTTCAAGAACGTCAACTTCTTCTTGTCTTTGAAATATTCATTGCTATCAATTTCCAATGAATCGTTCGACTGTTTCTTCCTAATACATTTACTTTGATCAGCTTTATATACTCAAATTTTTTCGAGTAGGTTTGATTTTCTTTGGATGAGATTTCTTCATTAACTTGAACGATTTACTAATTTCTTTTTGGTTGCCCCTTTTTTTCTTTTGACAATAAATCTTCTTTTCATATTAAATGAATGAGCTTCATTCGTCGAACATAAGATGGATCTATAAACTTCTAGCGGACGATTACTTCTTAAATCATAGCAAAGTCGATTTGAAACAAAAAAGGGGTAAAAATAAAAAGGCTAATTTTTTGGGTTTATGGGTGTAACATCCCAGAAATCTAGAAGCTTGCAATTCGGGTTGGTGGACGAACCGAATCCGTATTTATCAAAGTAATGAGTAGGGTTAGTCGAAGGAGGTACGTTTAATTATCGAAATGGACCCGAATGGTCATTATTAAGCAACACAAGTTAAAAACGCGTTGTTTAGAAAAGGCGAGGACACAGATGTAACTGTAGGAGGTATATAAGCATACTATTGAAAAACCCTAAGCCATTTTGGCTTTACCTTGTGCAACGACAGCAAGAAACCTAGAGAGAGAGGAGTTGCCAGAGAAGGAAGGAGGGGCACGTCGGTGGTGGCACGTCGGACTCGCGACGGCGTTAGCAAGTAAGTAGCACAACGGCGCATAAGGTAACCTCCGAACCTTGTTATTCTATTTCTTGCTTCGGGAATCGGCTAGGGTTTTGGATTTCATGTTCACGACCGGCAAAGTGGTGAGGGAGATGACGGTGGTTGGCTGTAGTGGTGGTACGGGCACGTTAGGCGGGTGGCAGCGAGGTGGTTGCGGGTGACCAGGACGGGCAGTAGAGAGGGGTTACGGCGGTGGCCGGTTGGAGTGATGATCGGGTTCCGGGAAAAGGAAGGGGAAGAGGGGGATGAGCGGCCGGGGTGCGGCAGTTGTCATAGGTGTGGTGGTGCACTACGGTGGTGTATGGCAGCCAGTGATGGCAGTGGCGGAGCGGCCACAGTGGCGGTGAACTCGGGAATAGCCGGGGACGACGGAACCGGCTAAGAGAGACGCGTCAAGGTGGTCTATGGTGGTGCATGGCCGATTAAGGTTGCGGCTAGTCGTGGAAGACGATGGCAGAGCTTGGCGGTGTTGCACGTGGGTGGTTCATGGTGGTGGACGGGGAGAGAAAAGGGTCGGGTTACACCCGGTTATGGTTTTTGGCACGATTAAGGTTTGTGCGCTACGTACATGTATGCATGCATGCATGGGAACCCGGCTCGGGCGTGCGCATGTTAATGGAGCTAGGGCTTGTATGGCACCTTCATGTGCCTGCATGTAAGCGGGGAAGAGATGTTGGGTTGACGAGATGAGTGTCGGGATTTAATTATAATTATATGCACTATTCTACGTAAGTTTTGAACGTGTTCTGATCATGAGATCACGCGTTTGTCAGGTTTGGGATTCGAGAGTAGATGGACGAGTTGCAGAGCAAGGACTGAGACTCAGTATAACCTATGAGTTTCTTTTCCCCTCTTTAAAATGTTTTTAAATGTTTTGGGGCTATCGTACATACTTTTGAGACATGTTTTATTACAATAAATGAATATCGATCTTTGGGGTGTAAACCGATGAGTTTACGAATTCAATTATTTAAATACGGGGCTAAGGGACTACGTGTTGTCCTTGATAGGTGTAGGTTAAAGGTGGGTATATGATCGTGGGTCGTATGGGTGAGTCGGGATTGTAGTTACGGATCGTACGGGTACGACTAGGAGGTGTCACAGGGTACGTATGTACGTGGTATACGCTTAGATAACGAGATATAGTATTTGTATGAGCATTGATATAGTAGCAGTGTATTGTGTTATGTTTTAGTCGGGGTGAGTCGGGATATAAGCTAAACTCTTATGAATACGTGTAGGATATTTTATTCTAATGCTATGTGTGAAGTGCAGGTGCAATTAATGAGACATGTACATAATGTATAATGTGATGTGTTTATACATGTGTTGCGTGTATTGTGTCATTGTCCTTGTGACACGGCGGGTATTGTGTTTGCATTGTTGTCATTATGACACGGAAAATGGGATTGTGGAGGACTAAGTCCTTCGGGAGGTCACCAATGGTGACGATGTCTAATAGGACAGTGATGAGCTCGGGGTGCGTCGAACTCCTTGACGAGGGTTACCCTGACGAGGGTGCAATAATGAGGTATGTGTTTATGTGCTTATATATTCGTGTTAAACTGCATACAAGCGTGAGTTATATTTTTTGTGCATGAGATAGTAATAATGTGGTGAGTCGAGTTAGATTGACCGTTGTGTCAGGATTATGATGTGATGCTTACAATTGTTATGTCAGTTGATTTGTAAGAGCCTTGGTTGTGATCCCGTCAGATCTGTTGATATTCAAGGATACAATTTTCAATCACTCTCTGAATTGGCGGAATCAATTCAGAAATCAAATCCACATCAAAATGAACAAATCAAAGAAGAACAATCTCAATACTATCAATCACACCAAATGCATACTTCATGATGATTAGCTTCGTTAATCAAGTAATGTAATCAAGTATTAACAGCAGAAACACACAGAAATTCTCTTGATTAATTTGTAAAATTCACAGTACAAAATGAGAAAGTTACTTGAAATACAAAAGACACAACTATTTATACTAGAGACTTTTCGATCGAAATCTTCTTGATCGAAAAATGTTTTCGACCGAAAACATAAAGTTTTCGACCGAAAACTCTGAAGTTGATACTTCTAAAACCTAATTGATTTCTATGGACTATTAGGTTCCAACAATCTCCCCCTAGTCTACAAAACATCAATTCTTCAAAAGTTGTCTTTTGCAGGCTTGGTTTTGACTTTAACACTTAGCTTTTAGCATCCAGAGCAGCAAGTCTCTTCTTGATCACTTCAGCTTCATGTCTTCTTTACAAACATCGAGCCACGACTCTCATATACAACTTTGCTTCAGTTTTAATCTTCGTGCTCATATCACATCTAATAGGATTCTTGTACAAAATCTTTAGATCCTCATCAGAAAAGCTAAACAAATCCATTGGATCAAAAACTCTGACTTCTGGTAAATGATCTTGTATAATCACAGCTTCATGTGTTTTGCGATCATACACCCACTTCTTTAAGCTTTTAATGAATGTCTCTTTACGTGCTGGAATGTAAACAGTTGAAACTGTATCAGTGGGCTTCACAATGTATCTAAACCTTCTTTTGTCGTCTTTATCATTTCTTTTCAACTTTCTGCATTCAGGAACCTGTGGTTTGAACTTTTCAAATTTAGCTTTTCCACGCTCTCTCTTTAAAAATTCTTAGCAGCAAAAGAATTGTTCGATGGATTGATCATCTTCAGTTGACTTAGCTCTCGAATATCTAAGTATGGCAATGTGTTTAACTTTGAACTTCTGTCAAAATACTGGATATTCCCATCACATCTCTTTATTACATACATCTTCTTTTCACCATCATATATCCATGCTAATATTTCACCAGTTAACGCTTGTTCTGGACTCTTTATTGTCTACGTAATCTTTTCTACAATTGATGGCTTCTCAGTCACTGTCCACCAAGTACTCTTGTCAATCTTTGAAGTCTTTTGCCTTTTAGATGGTGATTCAATATATTCAGGAACAGTAAATGGCTCTCTTTCATCTACAAGCTTATCCAATTTACCAATCACTGAACCATCTTCTTCAACATACGTCTGTTGTTGTTCATATTCATACTTTTTGTATTCATTGTTGGTTGGAGTTTCTTGTTCAGCATCTTCAATTGTTTTTCCACTTTCACCAACACCACCAGTACCACCACTATTATCATCGTCATCTGAAGAATTGTTATCATCTTTTCTTTCACCAGTGATCACCACTTCTTCATCATCTTCTTCTACTCCCTGCTCCGTCTCTTCTTGGTTCTCATCATTTTTCTCCAATCCTTCACCTTCATCATTGAGAAGCATATCAACATCAAATAACATGTTGTCTTCATACATAGTTGCTTCAAAAATTGGAGTTTGAACTTGTTCACTCGTAGAAGGAATTGGTTCAGTGGCTGCTAGACTATGAACCCCTTCAACATTCTCTGCTAGGTTTGTACCAATTTGAACACCTGTAAGAGCTATTAAATCTTGTACCATCTTCTGAAGTTGATCAATCTGTTGCTGCTGTTGAGCTATTACACCCTTTTGTTTAGTACTTTCAATTTTCAACTCTATGGTCTCTCTGGAATTAGTAGCTTCTCTACTTTGCAAGTTTGAGATCTAAGTCTTCAATTAACTAACAACATCTACAGTTTCCCTAGTTGCATAGTTAAGAAACTCTTCATCAACCAACTCATAACTTCTAGATCTTTTGGACTTATGCTTCTCTGGTACCTCTTTAGCTTTACCCTTGCCTTTTATCAAGTCTTGTTGTAGTTTTCTTTTTCTTCTGTAATTCTAGATCAGTAATTACAATACCCTTAGACGGAGGAGGTCTAGAAGGTACGGTCTTTGTTTGTTCAAGTTCTTTTCTTTTCTTTGATGGGGTTGTTGCTGTGGCAATTAACTGTTCATCTTTAATTTCTAACACTTCAGTGTTCACACTTAAGACATCGTCAGCTTCAGTAATAAATTCTTCTGTGTAACTCAGTAATGGTTCAGTAACTTCTTCATTTACTTCAGGAACTCTGTTTTCTTCAAAAAACATATCATGTTCTTCAACTTGAACTTGACCTTCCTGTTGAATAACATTTACTTGACCACCACCATACCCCTGATCATTATTCTGCACTTGGTCAGTTTCATCATTGTCACTATCAACTCCATCTTCTATATCTTTTGCCATTAAGTCATTGATTTCATCTTCCATAGTAAAATCTGGATGAGGATTTTCTTCAAGCATATTAGGAAATAGTGGTGTCACAGTACCACTAAATTTGCTTGTCTTCCTCACATTATTCATGCTGCCAAAGATTGCTTCTTTCATTGAATCCAAAGGCAGTTCAACACCATCGTTTTCTAGATTCGGCAGCAGTGTATTAATAATCATTTGTACAAATCTTGGGTACATTAGAAACTTGTAGTTTTGCCTTGGTCCCACGAAGTTACTAGTCATTGCCTCGAATACCATTCTTGAAAAATTGAATATTCTATGAGTTGCCAGACACACTAATGCTCTGCTGAATACTTCACCTATTTTATCAAAAGCAGATGTTCTGGGACTCATGCAATGAATTAATACATGGACAAGGTATCTCCATTGTTTTGCAAACATAGTTTTGGTCTCCTGTCTTCTTAGAAACGTTCCTTCATATCTCATACCCAGAATTATCCCTAAGATTGCAATGTGATTATATTTGTAAGGAAAATCAGCCGCGTCTCTGAAGTTTAACACTTCACGAATAACTTGTTCTATAACTTTTATTGTATTCCCACCAACAGAGCTTTCTATCCAGATCTCCTTGTTTACGTTCTTGTATTCTACATTGTCCCAAAACTCCCTCACATGTTTCTCAAAAACTCTAACTTGTGTGGATATTGTTGTGTGAATTCTGGAATTTATCAAGAACCTGACAATCTATTCATAACCACGTGCTTTCTTGGTGTTTGTGGTTAAGCACGCATAGATATTGTGCTTGGGTTCAAACTTTAAATGGTTCATATCTGTAAAGAACAAACACATAAAATTAGAAAATTTATGAAAAATCCTTAACTCTGGACATTTCGATCGAAAACTCCCTTATTTGCAACCTTTTCGATCAAAAAACCCCTTTTAACCTTTTCACCAGAAAAGTTGAAATCACAACTTTGAACTTTTCGATCGAAAACTCTTGGTACTTTACTTTTTCGATTAAAACAACATTTGAATTTTATTACAACTTTTCGATCAAAAACTTTCATTTATAGATCAAATAACTTTTCGATCTATTCAAATTACTTTTCGATCCATTCATCTAAGATTTCGGGCAATTCAAATATTCAAAAATTCATCCGTAAACTAAGGCTTTGGATCTAACCTATCAACCTCTATTAATCACGAGAACATACTACTTTTTGAAGCACTGAGAATCTAGATGACGTCACGATCGACCACTTTTTCATACGAAACTTCAACACTTGTAAAACACGATGAATTTTGAAGCAATACGGTCGGGAGAAAAACACAAGTGGAAAAAATCTTTTCAATTGAAAATTTTGAATATATAGACTTTTCAAATCTTGACCGAAAACTTCAGTCATGACTTTTCGATCAAAAACTTTATCAGATGATTTATTTTCGGTCAAGAGATTTCGACCGAAAACTCCAAACATGATAAATTTTGAAAATTTTCAAACTAATCCCTTTTTTTATATTTTTATATATATATATATTTTTTAATTTATTTAAGTCCTTTTGACATCATTAAGACCTGTTCCAGAACTTTATTTTTCACACATACACAAAACAAACAAAACAAGAACAAAAAAACTTTAAACATAAAATCCAGATCATAACAACTATTTTATTCACATACATTTTCTTTTGATGAACTGAAATGACAAAGGATCATAAATGTATATTGTCTTAACTACACTGCATATCAAATCAGGATCTAAACAGTTCAACCTTGATTGCCAGTATTGTTATCCACATAAACTCACGCATCACGTTTCAGCAAATACTGTGTGACATTTAAGGTTATATTAATCAATACATTGTGTAGCCCACAATTGAGATTGAATGAACTTATAATTAACACAAAATTTCACCAGATCATGATCCAATCTCCAGCATGAAGGTAGCGTTCTTAGCACAGTAAAAATAATCCAAGTGGATTTGATTGGAATCATATTGATTCAGAATCATTTTGATTCATTGTCTTGGTTTCTGAGATAATACAGAATCATATTGATTCATATGAGATGTGAATAATCATGAATGATCGGGTATGCGGATATCCGTAAGATATTGGATATGTCAATTGAAATCACGAATGATTCAAAGGGCAAAACAGACAGACTTCCTGGTTTCCATCCGAGATTTTCACCAGAACCATCAGCTGTATGAAGGTGTTTAACTCTAAATCATATATTTGACGTATATAGTCAATTAAGAAACAAATTGTGCTAAGAACTCATCAAGATCCTGGTCTCATGGTATGACTAGATTTACTTTGCATTCGAATGATAAAAGTACCGATATTCAATGTGGGTAAAACACAAAGATTGCTATTTAGTTAATCACACAAATATCGCCTAATTTACATATGCAGAGCCTACCAGCATATCAAAAATTGTAATCGATGTCACCATCATATCCAAATCATGCATAAGCTCAGCACACTTGTACTATCATTTCCTATATATACATCATTCAGACACAAAATTTTTTATTTTTATTTTCAGTCTTTTCAGCCTTTTCTTACTTTCAATTTTAATCACATAGTCATATAGTATATTCAGGATATTTTTCTTTTTACTTTATTTTCCCCCTAAAATTGTGATGTGACTTTATTTACTATTTATATCACTTATGAGAACAAACATATCTGACACAAACATTCATTAAGCTAATACACATATAAAGCGTACACAACAAAATTTTAATACTTAAAAGAATCTTTTTGATGAACATATTTCTGAGGTCTTTCAGTTCAAAATTTGGACTATTTGTTATTCTAAATTTTTTTTTTAATGAAATCATCCCCAACATCTCAACCAAAGATTTAAACAGATCCGTTGAAAAAAGTTTTAAAAAAATATCGGCTTTTTGCTCTAGGGTATCGACATGGACCACTTTAATCAGCCCATTCTCAAAACAGTCACGAATGAAATGTAACCTGATCGCAATGTGCTTTGTTTTGGAATGCTGAATGAGATTTTTTACTATTCCGAGCACTGCCTCGTTGTCATAATAAATCGAAGTTTCTAGGAAATTTACTCCAAAATCTAGCATTTGATGTTGAATCCAGATAACTTGTGAACAACAGCTCGAGGCAGCAGTATACTCAGCTTCAGCAGTTGATGTGGATACATTTGTTTGTTTCTTACTCTTCCAAGACACCAGTCTCTCCCCCAAAAATTGACATCCACCTGAAGTTGACTTCCTGTCCAAATTACAACCTCCATAATCGCTGTCAGTGTAAGCAAAGAGATTAAATTCAGAATCAGAAGGATACCATAAACCTAAATTTACTCGACCCTTAAGATATCGGAAAATTCGTTTAACAGCTGATTCATGTGATTCTTTTTGAGCTGCCTGATATCTGGCACAAGAGCAAACAGCAAACATGATATCTGGTTGACTTGCAGTCAAATACATCAACGAGCCAATCATTGACATGTACATATTTTGATTTACTTCAAATCTAGACACATCGACGGTTAAAGGTTCACGAGGAGCAATTGGTGTTAAAGCTGATTTGCAATCAGTTATTTTGAATTTTGTAAGAATATCTTTTACATATTTGGCCTGATGAATAAGAATTCCTGATTCAGACTGCTCAACTTGTAACCCCAGAAAGAACTGCATTTTTCCCATCAAGCTCACTTCAAACTTTAATTTCATAACTTGTTCAAATTCTTTGTAAAGAGCTTCATTTGTTGATCCATAGATAATATCATCGACATAAACTTGTACAATTAACAAATCAGCATCATATTTCTTCAGGAATAAGGTCTTGTCAATTGTTCCACGAACGAAGCGATTTGATGTAAGATGTATTGACAAGGTTTCATACCACGCACGAGGTGCTTGATGTAACCCGTACAATGCTTTATCAAGCTTATACACATGAAATGGATGAGCTGGATCTTCAAAACCTGGTGGTTGATTCACGTAAACCTCTTCCTTTACCACCCCATATAGAAAAGCTGTTTTTACATCCATTTGATATACAGTAAATTTCTTGTACGATGCATAAGCCAAAAAGATTCGTATAGCTTCAATTCGTGTAACAGGAGCAAATACATCATCATAATCTAGTCCTTCCTCTTGATAAAAACCTTGTACAACCAAACGAGCTTTGTTTTGAACTACAATCCCATGATTATCCTTTTTGTTTCTGAAGACCCACTTCGTTCCAATTGGATATTTTCCCTCAGGTAAGCCCACAAGATGCCACACGTTTAACTTCTTAAACTGAAGCAATTCTTCTTGCATAGCTTCAATCCAACTTGGATCTTGTAAAGCAACAGTAACATTCTTTGGTTCCTCTCAAGATAAGAAACAGGAGTACAAACAAACATTTATATTTCTAGTTTGACTTCTTGTCTTTACTCCATTTTCAAGAGATCCAATAATATTCTCAACTGGATGAGTAGAATGGATTTGATGATTTTGAATAGGCTCAACTTCCACAGATTCTGGCATGTTTGTATCATTTAACTCTGGTAATTGATCATTTGAATCTTCAACACTAGAAGAACTTGTCTGAATTACATCCTCAGTCTGATCATTTACAGGATCCAACTGAACTTCATTAACTGCTGGTTCATTATTTGTACTTGGAATTTCTTGTACTTCAGAATCAACATTAGTGACAGAGTTATCAACAAGATCTTCTTGTGTTTGAGTTGATGTAGTAACATTCTCAGACATCTCATTTTGAATCATCAAATTCTTTGGCCCAACCAAAAACTTTTCAACATATAGATCACTACTTGTAGAAGACTCAGTTACAGTACCCGAAGTACTTACTTCATTAGAATCCATTTGAAGTTGTTGATCAAAAGTTTTGAAGATTACTTCAGCATCAAAGAACCAGTCAGGTCCATTTTGATCTGTAGGAGTATTTAGTTCTTGCCACTCCACATAAAACGATTCTTGAACAATTTTGGTTCTTTTGTTATACACTCTACAAGCTTTCTGATATGATGAATAACCCAAAAAATAGCATTAATCACCGACAGCTGCAAATTTTGGCAGTGAATCTTGTGTATTCAACAATGTACAAGAACAACCAAATGCTCTGAAGAACTTGATATATGGCTTTCGTTTATAGAATAGTTCATACGAAGTCTTTGTAAGTTGTTTCACCATAAGAACTATGTTTAAAACATAACATGCAGTGTTTACTGCTTCAGCCCAGAAGATAATGGGCAACTTGGAATCGACAAGCATTGTTCGAGCAGCTTCTATTAAAGTTATGTTCTTCCTTTCAGCTACTCCATTCTCTTGTGGTGTTCTTGCAACACTATACTGATGTGTTATTCCTTTTTCTGCACAAAACAAACTTATCAGTTTATTTTTAAATTCTGTTCCATTGTCACTGCGAATGATTGAAACTTTGCTATCACAAATGTTTTCTATTCGTTTGACAAAATCAATAATTGTTTCAGGTGTTTCATCCTTTGTTGCAAGGAAAAACTCCCATGAAAATCTTGAAAAATCATCTGTGATAACAAGACAATATGACTTTTTCGCAACACTTTTAACTCGAACTGGACCAAACAAATCCATATGAATAAGAAATAAAGGTCTAGTAAAAGTTGTTATGGTTTTTCTTGGATGGGACTTCTTGTGTTGTTTTCCCTTCACACATGACATGCAATTTTCTTTAATTATGAATTCTTTCTTTGGAAATCCTCGCACCAAATCTTTATGCACCAAGTTATTAATGTTCTTTAAATTCACATGACCCATTCTTCGATGCCACAAATAAGATTCTGAACCAGTTGCCTTTGATAATAAACATGAAACATTTACTGGTGTAGTATGATCATTCATGTCAACCACATAAGTGTTGAATTTCCTTGGAGCACGCATCAGAATCATTTCTTCTGGAATAACCAATCCAGGCTTTAAGAACAAGCATTCCTTTGCAGTAAAATGAACTGCTATGTCTTTATCACAAACTTGAGAAACACTTAGTAAATTGAATTCCAATTGAGACACAAAATTTACTTTTTCTAATATTATGAGTTCATTCGACACTGTTCCTTGACCAGTTATTTTTCCTCCCTTTTTATCTCCAGCAAATGCAACAAAACCTCCATCAAAAGTTCAAAAATTTTCCAGAATTTTTTTTTGTCCAGTCATGTGCCTTGAGCAACCGCTACCAACATGCCAAGCATTATTAATAGTCCTCCCGGTTAAACTCTGCACATTCAAGACAAAATTAATGATAAACAGGTACCCGGATCATCTTTGACCCGAGCTGACTTTTACCTTTTAAAGTCTTAACATTTTTAACATCTTGTTCTTTCAATTTTATCAATTTTATATTTTTCTTTAATCCAACCATATGTGAAGACTGTTCATTTTTAACTTTCCAAATATAACCAACATTTTTCGCATATTTCCTAGTAATTTTTTCTTTAGCAAAATAGATTGTTGGTTAAATTTCTTCACATATTGTGAACCTTTTGGGACACGTTTATCCCCAAACTTTGGTAGCACATAATCACAGCACACATTAGAATATAAAGCATGACAATTTCTGGAAAGCAAGTAATCACGACTGTATCTTTGTATCACTTCGGACTCTGACACATTGTCGTTTGCAGACGCTCGCTTGAAATGCCGAATAACGTTGCTCTTAACTTTCACTTTGTTCTTTGTGAACCTTGACTCACTAGAGTTGTGTTTGCAATTTCTCGCAAAAATGACCAACCTGACCACACACAAAGCAATTGTAGCTCTTAGGCTTTGACTTTGACTTTGACTTTGACTTTGAACACTCGCCTACTTCACTCGTTATGCCACAACTTTTCTCTCTTAATTGTTCTTTGATTTGAAAAGGCTTATCTTTGACATCAATGAAATTGTCTTTTACATCAATGGATTTGCCTTTGAGACACCAAGACTTTCTTTGGAATTTCCACTAATATACATATCATGAAAGTTAGAATTTCCGACATTCATCAACTCATTCGATTCATGCGGTTCAGGAAATGGTACAAAATTTTCAGGATGTGGAACCTTGTTGTAACCCAACCCGTCGTTGATATAAACAGTTCTCTGTTTACTCACACATTCATCAAAGACGTGTTGTTGCATCTTCCACTTTGAAAAAATTACCCTTTCTTTTATTAAATAAGTTTCAGATTTGATAAGTTTTTCTGAAAGATCTTTGATTAAAACGTCCTTTTTATCCAAATATTCTTTAAATGTTACATTATCTTTCAATAATGCTTTAATTTTTCGTGTAAAATTTACTTCATTCTGTTTCAATTCTTTATTTACTCTTTTTAGTTTATCGTTTTCAGCAATCAGAAACGTGTTTGCTGCATGATAATTTTGCATTCGATCTACACACAATGAGGAATATATATCAAATTTATTTTCAGAATTTACCTCATTCTCAGATGAAGTTTCATCAGAAACATCAGCTTTGCCCTTTCCTTTAGAATCGGTTTTGAGCGTACAGTCACTGGTAATATCAGCTGGTTTCATTTAATCTTCAATTTCAGCCATCAAGGCTTCATACATTTCATCCTCAGCATCCTCGATCTCATCCTCCCATTCACAATTACTCAATTGTTTGGACATGAGTGCAGTTGGAGCCTTCTTTGACTTATCAGATTCATCAATCATTTCCACCAGCTTAACCCCGCTTCCCTCATCCTTCTTTTTCTTGTCCTTGGTACACTCACTAGCAAAGTGACCAAGCTGTTGACAGTTGTAGCAAATGAGTTTAGCTTTGTCAAAACCAACCTTTTTACCAAACTGCAACTTATCCTTCCCAACCTTCTGCAAATACTTTTTAGCCCTTACAGCTATCATGGCCATCTGCCATTGCATGTCCATATATTCTAAATCATCAGGATTGATCTGAACAAGATCTTCTACATCATGCATGACAGGTTGTAACTTTCCTGTCACAGTGCATCGTAGCTGCTCATGAAAGCTCCGAACAGAGCGATCTGATCTTCAGGGATTTGTCAAGATGACTTGACTTTCTCACTAGAGGAGTGTTCACAACAACCTTTGTTTTTCTCAGGTTTTGTTCCACTATTTCCTTCACTACTTTCAAAAAATAATGCTGCATTTATTGAACTTGAGTTATTTTGTTTATCTTTGTTGTTCAGTTCTCTCTTCTTTGCATCAAATTAATAAGACTCGAGTAAACAGATAATATCATCAAGTGTTTTACTCTTCAGATCTGGAGTTGTGTTCTTGATTAGCATACAAGGTATGCTCCAGCAATCTGGCAGTGAGTCTAACAACTTCTTTCCTAGCTCATACTCTTCAAATTTTACTCCCATTTTTCTCAACCTGTTGATCATGGTTGTAAACCTAGTCACCTGCTCACTGAGAGTCTCATTCTTTTTATAACTAAACATGTTATATTGCTTCAGTAGAAGATCGATTTTGCTTTCCTGAAGAGCTTCATTACCTTCAAATCTTAAGCACAAAGCGTTCCACAGACCCTGAGCAGTTTCATGTTGCTAAAAATTCAAATACAACTCAGTCGAAAGTGCTAGAATAATAGAACCCAATGCTCTGTTATCCCTTTCGATTAACTTCTTATCTTCCTCTGAATAAAGATCAGGATCAGCAATCGGGCCTAACTCATCAGCATTTGCAGTCTTAGGAATGTGAGGACCTTTTACAATTGATTCCCAAAGTGTGTGTTCAGTAAATTTGAAATAAGCCTTCATCATTATCTTCCAATTTGAAAATTCTGATATTGATTTCAGCATCGGTGGTGATTTCCCAATAACCCTCTCAGTATCGTATACCTTTCCAGCCATTCTTTACTTGTAATTTGAAACTTGGTCGAAATCAGAAAAATTTCCAACTTCTAACTTTTCGGTCGAAAACTTAGTACAATACTTTTCGATGGAAAAGTCAGAATATTTCAGACAGATGAAATTTCAGACAATACTTTTTGAACGAAATACTTTTTGATTTCTTCAAACAGAGTTTTCGGCTACTTCAAACAAACTTTACGGAAAATTCAACAGAAGAACACTTGAATTGACCAAAAACGTTCTGTAATGATCCGAGTAAAGAATCAAGTCTTCAAACTTGATTCAAACTTCATCTCCATCAAAACTAGCTTAAAATCAGCAACAATGGCACCCAAATTACTTCAATTTTATCAGATTTGACTTAAAATCTTCTTGAATACCAAGATCTATTAACCAACAGCTCTGATACCACTTGTGATTCCCTCAGATCTGTTGATATTCAAGGACAAAGTCTTCAATCACTCTCCAAATTGGAGGAATCAATTCAGAAATCCAATTCACATCAAAATGAACAAATCAAAGAAGAACAATCTCAATACTATCAATCACACCAAATGCATACTTCATGATGATTAGCTTCGTTAATCAAGTAATGTAATCAAGTATTAACAGCAGAAACACACAGAAATTCTCTTGATTAATTTGTAAAATTCATAGTACAAAATGAGAAAGTTACTTGAAATACAAAAGACAAAACTATTTATACTAGAGAGTTTTCGATCGAAATCTTCTTGATTGAAAAATGTTTTTGACCGAAAACATTTTTCGACCGAAAACATAAAGTTTTCGACCGAAAACTCTGAAGTTGATACTTCTAAAACCTAATTTATTTCTATGGACTATTAGGTTCCAACATTGGTCAAGGCTGAGTAAGTTGATGCCTAGGGATTTGTTGTGTTAACTAAGTGTTGGGTTAATACATGTACTTGAGTATGAGTTATTAGTGTAGGTAAGTTTGACCTATGTTGAAGAGACTGCGAGATTATTATTATTATGGGATGAGTCTTGGGTAATAAGCTATTATGGGATATCGGGTGATAACCGCAATTATCTATTTGTTAGTGAATTGTGGACCTAGTTTTTAAGGACCGTGGGTCCTGAGTAAAGTCAAAATAACTTTTGAGACGAGTTGGCTTTTAGTCAAACTAAACTATTAGAACTCATTCATCGTAACTGACTTTGTGTGTACGATTGATTGTTTTGCAGGTAAGCGTTTCGTTAACGTATCTTGGATTGGGAGCGGTGCTACTCGGATTGGTGTGCAAGCATTCGTGAGGTAACTTAATGACATTAAATACTAATTAATGTTTTTAGAAAGACTTCCATTGTAGTTTAATATATCTAAAATGAGTATTTTCAAGGGAGTAACCATTTATGAGAACCAACTGTAGGGTGCCTAGTTTGGGGCCTTACAATGGGTGTGAAATGTGGGTTTAGAAAAAAAGGTTTAGGATCAAAGGGGCTAACTAAGGGATAATGTTTAGGGAAAAGAGAAGAAAAAGGCTAAAGAGAGTGGGTTAATCCTAATGCCTCAATCATTTTTAAACACTCTTTTAGTCCATGATCTTGAAATGTATATTTTACACAAGTTCTAACATGCGGATCAATAAGTAGCAAGCACTCTATCAAATGAAATGAGCATGTGGAATATGTAATAATTAACGACGTCAAAAACATGATGTGTTATGTAATAATGCTCGGATAGGCTCAAATTCTCTCATGAAATGCGAGATAGGGGGTATAAAAGTAATAATGTGCATAAACTTATTTCTTTCTTTTTATTGTGCTTACTAATCTTCCCTATTTGTGCTCTTGATTCACTTCAACGGTGTTTCAAATTGCTGTTTTTACAAGCCCGTTTACACCAAATGATTTTTAAGACTTTGCTTTGTAGATTATTTATGAAGATGCTAACTTTGCAGGTTAATTTTGAAAATGTTTTTATTACTTCTATATTTTGATTCAACGGACTGCGTGGTTGTTAATCATGCACTTGTAATACATGGGATAAAACTAGGCAGTCGAATCATTTGTGGGGTTCCACCCCACACTTAATTTCTAACAATATGAATGTATGCAATAAAATATGTGTCACGAATAATAAATAGAGGGTGGTGAAATTGATACTCCCTTGATGAGATGTCATAACGTGGGTTGTAGGTTTTCACCATTGCCTAGATTGTAATTCCGGGTTCGAACTAAAACCTGTATAGCCCGTGCCGTTGTGCAAGGCTCAATATAAGATAAGTACTGAAAAATAAAAGAGTTAAGATAATATTCGCCCAATAAGGCGGCCGAAAAGAGGTGGTGGTGATGCCACCATATCAACGGTTACCACGGTAACCGGTAAAATACCTGTAATGTCAACGTCCAACAACTGGACAACCAAGACAACTATCAAACAACAAATGTCATGAAATATCCAAGAACCATAAATATCGTCATAAGAAAAGAACCACAGATATCATGAATGAGGAGAGAGCTGCTACTGCAATAGAGGACGCTACCACTATTGGTAAGGACCGGGAGGCTGCTGCTGGTACCTCTGGGGGGCATACGGGTCATGGATATGATCTTGAAAGTCCTGTCGTATGTCATCCATAGTTTTCCCCAATTTACACATACGGATCATGATATCAAGCATGGTGGGGTCAGCAGTGGTATAGTACGTACCTGGATCCTCCTCCGCATGCTGGTGCAACTGTAGTGCCGGCTCGTCCGCATAATCTGATGGAATAATTGCTCCTTGCTAAGGATCGCCCCGGTGGTCTACCAGTTTATACACCCCCTATATCTTCCTCATCATCCTCATGTTGATCAATATTTGCCTGTTTACTTCCTCCATTGGTAGATCCATATTGGTGAGCAATCCTAGGTTTACAAGACTTAGGACCCCTAATTATGCTGCTAAGTGAGTGATATAGGGACCTCTAAAGATATGGTTGCTCGAAGAGTACCCGTAGGCACGGGTGAAGAATTTGGCAAGACTTTAGGCCAAATTACAGGGGACTTGATCAATGAGGTAGTGTAGGTGGAATAGGTCCCTGAGTGTCACAACTCCGGTACTATCCTTTCGCCCACCAATGGTGTGGATGACCACTTGGTGCAGATATCGGTGTAAGGGATGAAGAATCTTCGTGCTCTTTTATTTGTGCGGGTCGTAATGACCCGAACGAATCCTTGCGCCCACCAATGGTGTGGACGATCACTCGGTGCAGATATTGGTGTAAGGGATGAAGAATCTTCGTGCTCTTTTGTTTGTGCGGGTCGTAATGACCCGAACCAATCCATACCCACACTTGTTGTGCCTCGCCCTCTCCAAACTCATTGACGATGTGTATGAACACCAGGAGACGTAGCTCTCGATGCCTGTACAATCTAATCCGAACCCCAAAATCACTCAAAGATATCTCAAACCATTGTCTAGCCATCCTAAACCGTACACAGTCATGCTTTAGTTTGGTAAGCACGGGCCTATCAAATTGAAAAGATGCCAAGAATTCTAGGGTCATCTCATAGTAGGTTGGCTGTTAGATTTCGAATAACTTGACCCATGCTCGTAATTAGTGGCAATGCTTCTTCTAACAGACCGATACCTTCTAGAGTGGCATAGCAGATTGTCTTGTGAGTTCTAAATTCATGTTGCATAAGGCCAGGCAAGGTATGGAAAGCATAAGATTCAATAGCGTTGTTGTGATCGAAAATCAACCAAGGATGCATATTTGGCGGGTTTTCTGGCATTGGTATTGGATGGTATGGTGGAGGTGGTGATGGTGGAGCATCTTCTGGAGGTATAGATGAAGATGAACTAGAGTCTGAAGGAGTGTTCTTTCTTTTTCTTCCTGCTTGTCTTGAGGATTCTGCCATATCATTTGGAAAGAGATTGGAGACCAAAAACGAAGAAAACGGGTGAAAACCGGAGGTTTTGAGGGCTTGGCGGCCGAACCCGTGCGTGGGGAAGAAAAGGGTATTTAAGTAAATGTAGGATTCTTCCCCTTTAAGACCTGACGCGTTCTTGCCTGATGCACGTGCGTGCATCATGATGCATGCCCGTGCATCCCTCCTCTGACTAAATTATTATTAATATTATTATTTTTTTATTTTTTTTTATAATAAAGTTACTTAAAATTAATAATTTTTAGAAACTAATTATATTTCTAATTAAAGGATAATTAAAAATAGTTTAGATTTTCCACAAATATCATTTTGTTGAAAATTTAAAATAAACTTGGTCAAAAGGGAATATCACCATTAAAAATCCCGATTATGCGTTAGAAAACTTACCTCGATCGTCGGCATCCAATTTCAAAACTTTGAACTTGTCATCATCAAAAATAACAAGAATGATCAAATCTAAACACGTAAAACCATTTGAAAGGGTTACGCCTATTTTAAAACGCTTCCGAATGGCTGGACTTGTATGCTTTCATTTCCCTTAACAATTATTTCTCGGTCGCGATCCTCGAAACTTCCTGAAAAGACAGATCAACTAATACAAGTACCAAAATTAAAAATAAAATAAAAGTAAGAAGAAGAAAATTAAAATAAAAAGGGAAAATAATTTTGAAATAAAACAAAAATAAAATAAAGATGAAAATAAAATATAAAAAGGAAAAATAAGAAAGAAATAAAACAAATGTAAAATAGAAATAGATAGTCAATCGACGACTTAGATTTTTCACAGAATTACACAAAATCAGGTTTTAAATTTATAAATTAAAATGATAGCCTGTTTTAGTGTAGATAATATATATTCTGTTTAGAGTTACACAAAATCATGTTTTAAATTTATAAATTAAAATGATAAATACTTCAGCTAAACACATACAATAGGCAAGTGTACATATCGCAGCGTAGTATTGTCTGGGTAAAAACCAAGTATGGAACCATGGATACGGATTCTTTACTCAACCCTTGCTATTGTCTGACTAGGATAATAAGTTGAAATGTGGTTTTTGTTTAAAAGGAAGTAAAAAGGATAAGGGACGTAATTAGAAGGATTATCTCATTTAAGGTGTTACTCCGATTGTTATCATTTGTTAATTATTAATATATTTTAGTAAGGTTGGTCAAAGTTACTAGTACTAACCCTTTCGATGGGGGAGTCAGTATTTCGTAACGGAACAGTGGATACGGTTGGCCAACTGTTCCTAATAAATCTCGGGACCCTTAACAGGGTCTCAAGTCTGCCGGCTATCCCGTGATTTATTATTCGGACTAAGATTATCCTATGACTGACGTACGTCATGTCTTGTAACTTCTTCCGGAAAGTCGGAATGCGTAACTTCCTCCAAATGTACTTTATGAACGCTCGGACCTAACAAATTATATTTTTCAAATAATTGTCTTTACTTATAATAAGATTTTAAATAAATATAAATTTCATCCTCAAGATCAAGCCCCATGGCTCCCGTTAGAAGTCCTCTACAAGCTAACACAAGAGAAGTAAAGAAATACCGACATGTTTCATAAGGTCAAGTCAGGATTCGAACAACTCATTGATTAACCAAACCTCCAATCAACCCATAATAATAAATCAATACTAACTCGGCCGTTTCTAGCACCAAGATTTGTATAAAGACCGTACAAACTCGAATAAGATTCCCAAACAAGTAGTCTTGCTTAACTAACTCACAAGATTTAAGATTATTAAGTTGGTTTAAAGATCACTTAGTACTATTGTCTTTTTAAGATAAGTTAAAATAAAGACTTTAAGAATATCACATACTAAAAATACTTCATTAATTAATTAAAGTTCAACCCACCCGAACAACGAAAGAGGACTAGCCATGAAGGACCATACAAGTGACTCCACTAACCCTTAGACATTGTGTGGAAGTGTTCCAACACCAAGGGAGAGTAGGTATAGGTTGCCTCTTGTTTACTCGAACGAGAAGAATCATTTTGTATTACAAGACTTTAAAAAGGAAAATAAACAAAGAAAAGCTAAATCGGACCAAAACTAAGAGAGTTCCGGCTCTTAGTAGAGCACTAAGGCCTTCACACCTATCAATCTTGGACACCTAAAACACTAGAATGAACTTGCTATTTATAGGCTAAGATTTTGGCAATGCATGGACGTGCATCAGATTGCACGGGAGTGCGGGAGTGCAAAGTACCCTTTTCTTGCACATGGGGAATGTTGGCAGCTTTAGGAGGTATAGGGAGGCAAAACTCCAAATGCACGGCCGTGCATTGGAATGCACGCCCGTAAATTAGGCACTCTTGCTTCTTGTGAACTTTTTGACTTCCAGTCTTGACTTTCTGCGTCCGGTTTCGTTCAATTGTCTTCCGAATGCTAATTTTTCCTTGATTTTGAGTGAATTCTCCATGTTTTTGCATGTAAGGGATAATTATCCTATTGTAACACAATTAAATAGATTAAGTATCAATTATTATCATTTTATCTATAATTGTGATTAATATGGGGATAATTGTGCATGTAAAATATGTATAAATGATGGCACATCTAGGGTATTAATTATAATACTGTTGAATACGATTTAGGGTATATTCAAGATGTTGGTTTTGTATTGATTCTGAAGGAAGTTCTGAATGAGGTTAGTTCCTCTAAACTATGCTTGATATAAAATGTTTTCAAATGGTTTTTGTATCGAAACAAGTCGGATCCCTATATGAATTATATGTATATATACCTATGAATAGCGCTTATTACAGTCGACTTGAGATGGGACTGACAGGCGAGACTGATCCTCTCGTTACTGATTGGTACTTGTGATGCCAATGGCCGAGAAGGTCTCAGTATATATATAATAAAAGCTCAGGGTCCTTGTGTGGCCACTGGGTGAGGATTGGGATGGATGGTTGTTTCATATTATGGATGTGATTATGAAAACATGATTTGTTTGTGAACTCACCAACTTTGTGCTGATCCAAAATTTTCAAATGTTTTTAAACACAGGTGACCACTAGATAGAGGCTTGTAGTTTGGCATTCTAGATGATGTACAGATGCATGGGTTTGGTGGTTTGGGTTGACTAAGGGCAGGTTCTTGTGGGACCCTAAGGCCTGAATTGATGACATGTTCTTGGAACTATAAGTCCAGTGTTGTAGGTTTACGTTATGAACCATGTTTTGTATTCCAGTCAATCCAAGTTGTAAAAACAATGTTATGTTTATAATGAAATATTTATGGTTAAGTCTTCCGATGTATGTTTTTGGTATCAATGTCACTATAACCGGTATCTGGGAACTAGGGTGTAACAAGTTGGTATCAGAGCCACAATTTTAAGGATTTAGATATTAATAGGAAGTCAGTATCTAGACTTAAACTAAAGCTCTGAGGATAGCTGGAATGCTATAAAATAAGCCTTAGGTTGAGATGTTGACATTAATTATGATATATAACAGGTGATATCGAGAAAAAAAATAATTAGTTGTATTTCTGGCCAAATGTCTTTAATTTATGATTTTTTTTGGATTATAACTAGATATACTAATTCTGATGTTATACATTTGTATGCATAGGTATCAAATGGCTGGAAGAGGAAGATGTAGAGGAAGAGGACGAACTCCGATTACTAGGACTCATAGGAAGACTAACGACGACACTGATACCAACGTTCACCATGAGATAAACGAGAACGATAATAACACGGGTCCTCATGTCGAGGAAGTGGTTCTGTCTGAGACACAATTTCAAGTGGCTGTGGCCAGGGAAGTGACGAAGGCATTGTGAACAACATTACCCGGACTGTTAGATTAAGTCCTCACGAGGAGAATGGGTACTAGAACTACCGGCGGAGGAACCAACAATATTGTAGGCAACAGGAGAAATGCTAATCATAGTTCTGTACGGAAAACTGAGAATCAGGAAGAATGTAATTACAAATCCTTCAGAGGATGCAACCCTAAGCCATTTTACGGGAATTTGACTATGATCTATGACTGATCGAGGACCTTCATGTGGTATCAGAGCCTCTTGCTCTTGATTTGAGTTGATTTGCGATTTGCTTTGGATGAAATTTGACTAGTTTAAGCTGTGATTTCTAGTTTTTAGGTTCGACTTTTGACAGAGTGGACATTAGCCATTTTGCGACTGGTTTTGGATCAATTGAGACTTGTTTGTTGGTTGAGTCAATGAATTGATTGTTCAGGAAGTCTTAAAACTGGATTTGGATTAGAATTATTAAATATTTAGATCAATTGCAACAAGTTTTAAGATGAATTTGAGATTTTTAGTTGCCGGAGCATTGGCCGGAGTTCTTGCCTGAGTTTGAGACCTGATTTCCCTCCTAAGTCAGTTCAATAACTTCTCTATTTCTGGTATTAGCGTAGTTATCAAGTTCGCCTGAAGAAGCTTCTAGCGCAGATAACAAGTTCGCATGGTTTGTGTTCAAGCGTAGTTGTAAGTACACTAGAGTTAAAGCTAGCGCAGTTGATAAGTGCGCTACAAGAATTCTGAGAAAGTACGCTAAGTGTATTTTCAAGTTTTCAAAGATGTCGAATGCTACTAATGCAAGGGTTAATAACATGACCAGTATGTTGAATTACGATAATGAAAGCGGGACACCTACAAAACCACTAAGGCTGTTGAATTTGAAGGATTATTCAAATTGGAAGGATCGATTTGAGAATTATGTGGCTTATAATGATACGAACTTATGGATACCGATCAACGAGGGTTATAAGCATCCAACATTTACTTATATGTTTATAGCCAATACACTGAAGAAGATTTTAGCTCTTACTGAGGAAGAAAAGACGGAGTATGATCATGAAAAGAAAGCTCTTGCTGTTTTAACAATGTGTGTACCATTAGACATATATCATACATTCAAGAAGTTCAAAAATTCTCGAGTGCTTTGGGAAGGTTTGAAACAAAGGTGTGAGGGAAGTATTGATATAAAGAAAAACCGACGAGAGTTGTTGAAGAAATAGTTTAGTGTTTTCAAACACTATGAAGGTCAAAGTATTGATGAGCTGATGTGTAGGTATTATCATGTACTGAGTGAGATGGTAAACAATGATATATCTTACAAGAATCGGAAGGTGCTTGAGAAGTTTTTGGATGCACTACATTCTAACTTTGAAATGTATTCAATTGTTATCAGGGAACAAACTGATTTTGAGAACATGAGTTTAGAAGATCTAATGGGTAAAATACAATCATCTGACTTGAAAAACAAAAGAAAGAAACAGTTTATCAGACTCAAGATCCTAGCTTGTACTTTGGGAAAGTGGCGTCTACATCAAAATCCGGAGTTGCATTGTTTCCGGGTGAAACACATGAGTGTCCATCTCCTTCAACGGATAGTTCATTTGGTGGATCTTTGGGTTTTGTAGCTTCTGGTTTTGGATGTTCAAACAATTCCAAAAATGAATCTCATTCCTGTTCTCCAAGAGTTTATCTGAAGGTTGCTGAAGATCTTATAGCCATGATTGCTTCGTTTCTCACATCTTATGAGAACTTTGTTGGCGGGAAGATTACTGATCCCGATATGATTGAGGAAGATTTCAAACAAATCTACAAAGATGCTCTTGATGAGATGAACATTATGTGGAACATGGCATTGTGGATGTGACAAGCTAAGGAACATCTTCAGAAGACGAGAAAGAAGTTTATTGGAGCTTCAAGCAAATCAAGGATGGGTTTGGATAAGTTTAAAGTCAAGTGTTATAACCGCTAGGAATATGGTCGTTTTGCTCGTGAGTGCACCAAGCCTAAATTTTCTCAAAATCATAATACCAACAACAATTCCTATAAGAACCAGAAAAATCAAAATAATCAGAATGATCAGAATTCATTGACTGATTTGGTTTCCTAGCAGGATGAAAAGTATGACTAGGGAATACATCTTGATGATGTCGTTGGATATGTTAGTAAAGCTTTTCTAGCTGAAGTTCATGTTGATTCTGCTTCTGATAATGGGTATTCGGAAAGCGATTCAAGTGAGTTAAGTGGGTCTGGAAGTGTTTATGAGAATGAAGAATCTAAGAGTCACGATGCAGAGGCTAGTGTGGATGAAGAAGTATTGACTGCAGACAAAGCAACTGAAGTACATGTGGCAGAGAAAGAACCTGAACTAATTAATGAAACCCGAGTGTTCATGGCCGACACAAAGCAGGTAGAAAAGGTTGTTTCCTCTCCTTGTCCTAAATATGATGATTCTGATCTTAAAATTATGAGATTGTGGGATGATAACACAAACCTCATATGTGACATGAAGGCAATTCATTTAGCAAATCAAACTTTGAAAGAAAATGAAAAGATTTTGAAAGAAAGAAATGAATCTCTAAAGAAAGATATCAATGCTTTACAGATAAAAGTAAATGAAGAAGCTTTTCACATTGATGTTGCTTATTCTGAATATGAGAAAAAGATTAATGAACTTGCCCAGTCATAGAGTGAGGTTACTCGATTGATGAGAAAGCTTGAAGGTTATAAGAATTCTAGTTTTCTACTGGAGTATTATAATGATAAAGCTACGGGTGGTAAGGTTGTTGGTGGAGTTGGTTTTTGTCCTCCTTTTAATGAAAATTATGTTCCAAGTTATATTGAGAACGTAACAGAGGAAGATCTAGAACCTAAAACCGTCCTTAAGGTTAATCTTGTAATCGGTGAGGATATAGTTTATGAAGATCTGAGTGATGATGAAACTTTTGATTCCGAAAATTGTTAAGAATGTCACCAGATACCGGTGCATTTTCACAGAACCTGATGGTGTTGAACAATCTAACCCTAAACCGGTTAAACCTTTTGTGAGTGGTGGTTTTTCATCTCAAGAAGTTACTAAAATGGAGAAAAATAATTTAGAGTTTTTTAAAGAGAAAATTGATGTTGAGAAACGCAAGGTTGTTCAAACAGCTAATGTTATTCATAAGGGTGAATCGTCAGGTTCAAGTAGGGTTCCAAAAGAACCATTTGTTCGGGTATACAGGGAAAAACGTGCTTGTTTTCACTGTGGTCTTGTTGGTCATATTCTGATTAACTGCCCGGATAAGAATGAAGGTAAAAGGTTGGAAGATCCAAAACTTGCTCAATCATTTGTTGTACCTAAAGCTAAACTAAGTGTGAAATCGAAGTTGAAACCGGTTGTCAATGTCACATATGTTCCCGTTAAACCAAAGGTTGAGGTGGTTAGCTCATCTAGAGTTAAACCAAATGTATCATCTGTTGTGGATACAAAAGGAAAGGTTAAATTGTCAAAACCTCAGAGGAGACGTAGAAATAAACGACTTCTGAAACTTTTAGAAAAATCTGAAACCAAAGATACTTGTGAAAATAACTTAACTGAGTTTTCTAAAATTACCGAAGATGTCAAGACTGATTTGAGGAGAGATTTAAGTGTGTTTTGAAAGAAATTGTTTATTTCGATGAATATGGCCAACCCAATACCACAATGGCTTGGGTCTCCATTACTGACTGAATCTTCCTGTCTATGTGTAGGGAAGTCCAAGGATGACTGTAGGCAACCATTGGTATGTCGACAGTGGATGTTCCACGCACATGACAGGCAATCTTAACTTATACGAGAATGTTAAAGAGACCAAGGGAGGTTATGTGGCCTTTGTAGGAAAGAAAAGTGGTAATATTTTAGGCCAAGGAACAGTTTCGAATGGACGTTTGAGCTTCAAAAAAGTGAATTACGTGGAACAACTTGAGCATAATCTGTTAAGCGTATCTCAAGTCTGTGATAAAGATTTTTCATTTCACTTTAATGGGTGTTTGGTTTTGAAGCCAGGGTTTGTAATTCCTGAAGACTGGATAATTATGAGAGCTCCAAGGAAGAACAACACGTACATGCTTGATATAAGCACGGCGACAACAACTTCGTCTGTCCCAATGTGTTTGCTTTCTAAAGCTTCCGAGTCCGAATCAACTTTAAGGCACCGGAAGATGGCTCACATTAATTTTCAGAAAATGAATTATTTGTTAAAGAACGGGTTTGTCACCGGTGTGCCAGCTATGAGATTTCCGGTGAACGGAGACTGTCTTCCGTGTAAAAAGGGAAAGCAATATCGGAAGTCGTATAAGTCAAAGTTGATTAATTCTATTGTGACACCTCTGGAGCTGTTGCCCATGGATTTGTTTGGACCTATTAGTGTCAAGAGTGTGGGAGGTAAATCATATTGTTTAGTAGTGTACTCTAGGTAAAGTTTCTTGCTTTGAAAGATGAGACGTCTGAAGTTCTAGAGTTTTTTTATTTTGGGGCTTGAAACTCTATGTAAACAGAAGGTCAGGAGAATTCGCAGTGATAATGGGACTGAGTTCAAGAATGGTGATATGTGTTAATTCATGTCTACATAAGGGAATTCACCATGAGTTTAGTGCATCGTACGTTCCTCAGCAGAACGGTGTTGCTGAATGAAAGAATCGTACTTTGATTGAGACGGCGCGTACTATGTTATCCAACTCAAAGTTGCCAGTTACTTTTTGGGCAGAGGCGGTTAACACTACGTGTCACGTTCTTAATCATGTTTTGAATGTGAAGAAGCACAATAAGACATGATATGAGCTGCTGAATAATCGAAAGCCAAATTTGGAGTATTTGTTGCCTTTGGGAATCCTTGTACCTTGTTGAAGACTAGAGATGTTCAGACAAATTTTAGCAAGAAGGCAGTTCAAGGAGTTTTTCTTGGTTATGTTGCCAATTCTCATAATAAACGAGTGTTTAACAAGGAGACAAGACAAGTTGAGGAGTGGTTTCATATCGACTATGACAATCATACAGTTCCTTAAGTTGGCAAAGGACCATCTTGGGCGTTTGATTATGCCGCATTGTTCAAATCCTTTAATGTGCCTCCTGAAGTTTCTCCTGATGAAGCATAACTTATGTTTCGGTTCTGCTGTAACAATGATGATTCTATTGAACCGTGATCGGTTATTCCTGTTGTGGTTCCTTTTCAAAGTGATTCGAATGTTGCTTCGTCCTCGGGTACAAAACATGACAGTGAAAATGAGGAGACTGTATTTCAGGAATCCTCTAATGATCCCCAGAATATAGTCGATGATTCATCAACACCGGCACAAATTGAGGGAGAGTTACCTTCCAATCTTGATGCATTTATCCAGGATCCAGAGATTCCTCAGACCCGAGTGCATAAGAATCATCCTACTGAGAATATTATTGGTGATCTGAATACGGGTGTTCAGACGCGTCACACAACGATTTCTGAGAACTCATGCATGTATGCACAGATTGTTGATACAGGTATTATGGAGACATGCTTGAATGCGTGTTTCATTTCTCAAATTGAGCCAAAGAATGTGGCTGAGGCTCTTAATGATGATTTTTGGATTGAGGCTATGTAGGAAGAGCTAGCTCGGTTTGATAAGTTGCATGTTTGGGATCTTGTTGATTTACCTAAGGGTTCGAGGTTTATCATAACTAAATGGGTTTTTAAATGCAAGCATGACGATTGAGGCGTTGTGGTGCGAAACAAAGCAAGGTTAGTTGTCCAAGGATTTAACCAGCAAGAAGGGGTGAATTACACGGAAGTCTATGCACCATTGGCTAGACTTGAGGCAATACTTGTGTTTTTGGTGTATGCTTCTTATAAAGGGTTCAAAGTTTTTCAACTTGATATGAAAAGTGCTTTTTCTTTATGGAAAAGTGATGGAAGAAGTTTACATAAGTCAGCCGCCTGGTTTTGAAGACCCGAAGTTTACAAACCGAGTCTTTAAGCTTGATAAAGCTCTTCATGGTCTTCATCGGGCTCCTAGGGCTTGGTATGAAACTTTATCCGTGCATTTGTTGGAAAATGGTTTTGAACGGGGGCAGATTGACTCCACACTTTTAATTCGAAAAGAAGGGGGAGATATTCTACTAGTTCAAGTGTATGTTGATGACATAATATTTGGGTCGACAAATGAAGTGTTATGCAGAGACTTTGAAAGGGTTATGAAGCTGAAATTTGATATGAGTATGGGCGAATTGTCGTTCTTTCTGGGTCTTCAGGTGAACCAGATGGAAGATGGTTTCAACCTTCATCAATCTAAATACGTGTCTGACATTTTGAAGAAATTTGAGATGACAGATTCATCGGCTTGTAATACTCCAATTCCAGTGAACCACAAGCTTGATTCTGACTCACAAGGAAAAGATGTAGATTGTCGGTTGTATTGGGGAATGATTGGGTCTTTGATCTACTTAGCAGCGTCCCGACTGGATATTATGTTCGCGGTGTGTTTATGTTCGAGGTTTCAATCTAAACCAAAAGAATCACACTTAATCACTGTGAAAAGGATCTTTAGATATCTGAAGGGGAAACCTAATTTGGTTTTATGGTATCCTCATGCATCTGATTTTGTTTTAAAGCTTTCACATATTATGATTATGGAGGCTGCATTTTGGATCGGAAGTCGACGCCAGACAGGTGTCAATTTCTTGGAAATAGACTTGTGTCTTGGCAATGCAAGAAGCGAACCTCGGTTGCAATTTCTACATGTGAGGTTGAGTATGTTGCTACTGCATGTTTTTGTTCTCAGATTCTATGGATTCAACAGTAATTAAGGATTATGATTTGAACTTCACTGAGACTCCGATGTTTATTGATAACACAGCCACGATGTCGATTACCAACAATCCAGTGAAGCACTCGAAGACTAAACACATCGAGATTCGTCATCACTTTATCAGAGTTTGTGCCGAAAAGAAGTTGATCCCACTTGTGAAAGTCCATACATATGACAACTTTGCTGATTTGTTCACTAAAGCATTTGATCGCTCACGGTTTGAATTTCTAACTAAAATGATTGTGATGTATAATCTTGCGTGAAAGTGGTTTTTCAAAAAGTTTTTCATAGAAGCTTTTATTTTTATTTCTAATTATTTTATGCTTTATTTTCTTTCTTTTACTTGATTTCTGAAAACCCAAACAATTTAAAAAAGATAAAATTGACATTGCTTGATGTTAGAGAAGAAATGATAGTATATCAGTAGGTGATCGTACACACATGACTATAGAATGACTACATGGTATCTGTATTTATGTTTGAATTTGTGCTTATATTATTTGATCTAAACTTCTTATACTACACAAACAAGAAATGATAGCTTCATGACCGCTTAACATTGCATCTGTATAATATTTTAATTTGGATATCTGCATGTAATTTAGATTGTTAGTAGGCTAGAAGCGGTTTTGGACCATTAGTAGCGTGAAAACATAATTAACTATGTCATAACTGTGATTTGAACCCATTGTATGCCGGGTGTGTGTGTCAAAAGATCGTTATCAGAAATAGAATATAAGACTTGAAGAATTTCATGACGCCAGTATCGGATTATATCGTTAGCACAATTTATTTTGGTTCACTTCTTGACCATGCCCTGAAAAGCATGTGACTGAAGTTGGACTAAGATATATTTTTGACAACACTTGTAAGAACATATGCTAGCCCTTGAATCAAATCTCTTGATTCCATTAAATACATCCAGATAACAATTAGATCACATTACCCTGAATCATTGAATCTTTCGATTCTTTATTCAAATTCATTTGATGAAGATTTCCTTTGTTACCATGAATCATGATATCCAAACAAAGCCATATGAATCATTCAATTCTGAATCATTCTGATTCTTTATAATCCCTCGGGATTCTGCTTGTTTTTCCTGTTCTAATCGATGTAATTTCATCGTGGTGATTGATCTAATCTTGGTCAAAGTCATGTATGTCTTGAGGATAATGCAGTTTACTTTTCTGTTGGCATACTTGTGGGGTACACGTTGTTTTCATATAAATGGTACAAACTCACAAGAACGTGGGATAACAACGTTTGTAGTTTCAAATTCTATAATGCTGGCAACTTTAATTCACATGATGTATATTACAAATTCGGTATGAATATGTTAGCAAGTCATGATCTGATCATGTTTTCTTTGAAGTTTATCATAAAGAGATTCTCTTTATGTTTTCTTTGATGAGTTGTGAACAGTTTCTAGACAAAATTTCATAGGTCATCCTTAGATCTGCTAAGGATTTTATATCCGGAATGTGTGTATGATTCATCATATATACTGATATGATCTTCTTGCTCGCTATGTTCGATTAAAAATATGTGATTCTATTTGTATAAAAAAATACCAAAAATATTTTATGTTTGTTATTTTTTTTAAATCCAAAAATTTTGTCTTTACGTTTTATATTTTCTGCAATTTTAATTCCAAATTCCAAAATTATTTTCGGTGTGTTTGGGGAATTTTTGTTTGAGTTTCAAATGTTACTTATACATTTCTTTTATAAATAAATAGTTGTATTGTGATAAGTGTAGGAATAAAGGGTTTATTTGTTTGTGAACAATCGTGTAAATGTGTAAATAAATAATTAGGGTTCTTTTGTAAACAAATGCATGAATAAACAAATGAATGAATAGTGTTTCTTTTGTTTGAATAGATTAAATAATGTATGAGTAAATAAAAGAATAAATAATTTAAGTAAATAAATAATTTAACCATATAGATAAGAAATTTTTAAATTTATTAATAATTAATCCTACATTAATTAAGAGTGCGAAAATGGGTTTAAATATTTTTGTATAATAAAAATAAATAAATTATATAAAAATGATGTATAAATCTTTACAATGTAAAAGGGTTGATATAAAAGAAATGATCATAATTATGTTCCAACAATAATTTATAAACCAAAGGTTTTAGATAAATAATTTGTTAAAATAATGGTTTTAAACAATATTAGAGTTTATTATGTTTTTATCCCAATAATTCCAAATAAATAGTTTCTTTTATAATCCAAAGCTTTCGATTATAATATATGATTAGGAATGAGTCCGTATACGTTTTAGAAATAATAATGCTCATGATAATAATTATTTAGACCTGGTTATAAATATGTGTACTTTTATTTGAAAACGATATTTGTTGTAAGCCTTTGAACCTTTTTATAAAAAATTGGTTTAAAACGGTAATTTATGTAAATATATATATATATGGGGGAGAATCAAATAATAAATAGTTTTTCGCTAAGAAATCTAATAAATAACAAAAACCTTAAAAAACGATATCAAACGAACTCCGATTGAGCTAATTTCAGCGGCGTTGGAACCGTCTCGTCGAACTCTACCATCTTAGCTTTTAGGGTTTAGCTTTTAAGGTTTAGATTTTACGTTTGAATTTTAGGGTTTTAGCCTTATGGTTTAGCCTTATGGTTTAGCCTTAGGGTTTAGATTTTATGGTTTTGGCTTTTTTTGGGGGTGGGGGTGGAGGGTTTAGGTTTTTGGGAGGGTGGGGTGGGGGGTTTAGGTTTTTGGGGGGTGGGGTGGTGGTTTTAGGCTTTTCGGGGTAGGGTTGGAGGGGGGTTCAGGTTTTTGGGGGTGCGGGTGGAGGGGGTTTAGGTTTTTGGGTCCGGATTAGGGTTCGATGAAACGGTTCCAACGCCGCTGGAATGAGCTCAATCGGAGTTCGTTTGACCCACTTCTTAGTATTTCTTAGCGAAAAAACCACTTATTAGTGGAACCGTCCCTTATATATATACGTATGTATAGATAGGTGTATATGTATATGTGATAAGTGGCCAAAGTTTCATGTATTAAAAGGTGCAATACGTTATATTTATGCAAATTAATATGTGGAATACAAAGGTTTTGGGTAGCTGTGCATGTGCAGGTTTTGGACGCTTAAAGTATGAGTTTGGAAGATATTAGACGAGAGATGGAAGAGTCGGAAGAAACACGGAGAAAACGGGACAAAATACAGATCCAGCATAAGCCTACGCCAACTGGCGTAAGCCTACGCCACCAGCGTAAGCTTACGCCCCATCAGCGTAGGCCTGCGCCTGAGTGTTTTCTTCACAGCGCCTTCAGGCCCCCAGCGTAAGCCTACGCCACCCCAGCGTAAGCTTACACCGGGTACGTTTCAGACGCGGAACTTCGGGAAAACAGCCGATTTTTAGGTTTTATTGGGGGTTTCTTCCCCAAATCGAGAGCCATCTCTTACACCACACGTTGAGGCAATTTTGAGAGGATTCACACACCCACTTGAAGATTGAAGATGATCTCCCTCACCATGAGCGGGTGATTCACTTGTGGCTTCCTCCAGGCGGACGGTTCGTATAGGTTTTTGTATTTGATTCAGTTTATTCATGTTTGGATCTTGTTAGTTTCTGACAATAACTTGAGAGATTGATGTATTAGTTGATTTAAACAGTTTATGATTATGCTTTGAGTTTGCTTGCTTTACGATCTTGTTCGGTTGATGACAAAACCTAGTAGCAGGGTTGGGTGACTAAAGGGGTAACTTGGCATTCATAAATTGGGTGATTGAATTATACTGGTTTGTGACGAAACTAGTTGTATAGGTTTTCTGACAAAGAATCTGTCTTCAATTACTGTTTCAACTAATTTTCCAACACTATGTCTATGTGGTGTCCAATTGAACAACTGAATTTTATGTGAAACCTAGAACCTGAAGTTTGGAGGAGGTTACATCTTTATTTAATTTGTGTGTTTTTATTCTAATTTGTTAATCTAAACAATTGAACTTTCCACTGATTCCCTGTGGATTCGACAACCCTACTTCCCTGTCTACAGTCTAAGGTAGATAAGTAGTAGTTTTTATAAATGTTTTTGATTGACCTTGACACCGCGATCAAAATGGCGCCGTTGCCGGGGAATCAGTGGATTTTAAATGTTTTATAAATGTTTTTATTGTCTTTAGTTGATTTTAATTCTTATCAAACTTCTTATCAAACACCCAAAAAGATATTCTTTACTTTTGTTTTTATTTTTTGTTTATTTTGTTTATTTCTTCGATCAGAACTGCTTGGGTGTGCTACTTGTGCAGGTCAGCATGGACAGGAATTATCATGATAACCAGTATTATTATGAGCCATGCAGTAACTGTGACATCACTGGCCACTGGGCACAAGATTGCCCAAGATACAATCAATGTGGTGGTGGTCCTGAGTACCCAAACTATCAGGACGATTACAACCAAGACTACCACCCGAGCGGACCACCTGAACAAGACAACTATCAATCTGAACTGGATGTCATCCGGTCAGATATGAAGGAGATGTCCAAAGTGGTACATGCAGTAATGCAGCAACAGGAGAGCCAAGCAAAAGCTCATCAAGCTTTGATAGATCTTGTTTCCAACCTATCTGGGATTGTCGGGTCACTCATCAAGGAAGTAGGTAAGCCTCGCTGTTCACATCAGTCCTCCTGTTCTGAAACCACAAACAGTGCACACCTAAGTGACGTAAGTCTTCAACCCTCATCTGATTTTTCTGATGTTGAACAGACTCCACCACCAGTTGTAGAAAGAGTGGTGGAGCATAGTGAATCTGAGTCCGACCCTAATCAGGATTTTATTTCACAGAATAATTTGAAAACTGAAAATGTGAATAAACCTGTAAAAATCTCGTTTCCAGATGCTCTAATCAAACCGTTTTTAAAATAAAAAGATCCAACACAGGATGAACGATGGGAAAAGTTTGAGAAGCGTAAAATTAACTCATTATTTCTAAATACGCTTAAACAAGATCCTGATAATGTTGAATGTCTAAAAGGTTTGAGTACCCGAAAACGACGGCACAAATGTCCCGAGCAAGTGAAATTGAGTGTCAGTGTGAATGCCGTGTTTACGGGTACCCTTCCCCCGAAACTCCAAGATCCAGGGGCACCTATTATTTCAAATCAAATAGGTGAAATTACATTGAATAGAGCATTACTGGATCTTGGAGCATATGTGAGCATAATTCCAGGGAGTCTGTATGATCAGCACGATTTTGGTCCATTACAGAGAGTTAACACCACCGTGGTGTTGGCTGATCAGACTCCCGCACATTCTCGGGGGATTGTAAAGGATGTGATTGTGAAAGTAGGAGAGTTTTATTACCCAGTGGATTTCTTGGTGTTGGATTGTGTGAAGAACACAGAACCAATTATCATTTTGGGTAGACCATTCTTGGCCACTGCTCAGGCAAATAATAATTGTGCTGAGGGAATGATAAGAATGAGGTTTGGGGCTCAGAAAGTGAGTCTTAAAATATTTTCAAACTTGCCAACCCCGAAAGCTAACAAATGTGGATCACCTGAAAAGGTGAATCACACAGTCGAGAATGCTTGTGTTGTGTTTGACAGGTCAGCTGAGATGAAGAATGGTGAGACTCCAGAAAATGGGAAGAAAAGGGTCAGAAAGAGAAAGCGAAAAGGGAAGAAACCGCGAGTTCATGATGTAGATCAAGAACTTTTTTATCTGTTTATGAAGGCTTGGAGAACATATGATGATGAGAGGAACTTAAGTGCAGGGAAGGAGGACTGCAAACATCCCACCCGACCACCATGAGGCAAGCAAGGTACACTGCGTCTGGCTGAGGACGTTAAACTTAGCACTCTTAGGAGGTAGCCTAAGGTATGTTTTACATTCGTGTCTAGTTAAATGAACTTTGCGGGTGTGTTCAATAGAAACCCTCACGAGACTCAACTCGTCCACTCGGGCTACCGAGGGGTTTAAAAGGCTTGATGCATATGCTAAATGCATCCGTGATTCCTACGAAAGTGAGTAAGGAAATTATTTCTTTGTTTTCTTTGTTTTGTTTGTGAGCCGGCCAAGTGTGGGGAATTTTCATGGGTTGTTAAGTGAGTGTGCGTGCTTTCCAATTCTGTATATAGTTTTATTTTTGCATATTTATTTTCATCGTCTCTCATCCTACATTGGGGACAATGTAGAGTTTAAGTGTGGGGATGGGAGACTGAGTTTATATAAAAAAAAAGTATATATATATAAAAATTGAAAAATCCATAAAAATTTAAAAATTTTCAAAAATGTCCTTGGATCAGAATTTTTGTAACTAAATGGAAAATGATAGATATAATTGGAAACTATGCTTTTGTGATTAAAAACAATAATAAATAGAAAACGCGTTTGATTTGTAATGTTTTGGTAGGCCCAACCGATCTAAAGAGCTTAAATATCCTGATATTGTATCTAGGGTTAATTGACAATCAATTCAGGATGTCTTGTGAGTTCTTATCTTAGGGGCTTCGGCAAGGTTGAAACTGTCATCATAGGGTGATAGGTACCACTATAAGCAAAAATTTATAAGTTTTTAAAATTACTTGGCACACCACTTTCTTTTTATGAAAATAAATCCGAAAATTGGTGACGCCCGCAATCCATAATCCATCTTGCATGAGCTTAATTAAACAAATTTGAGAGCTTGAGTTCAGCCTACGTGTTTCCCTTCGGGATGGTGACTTGAATGATACACCCATGGGCGGGACTTAAGTGATCAATATTAGATGACTAAGTTAGGAGTATGTGTTTCCCTTCGGGATGGTGACTTGAAGGATACACCTATGCTCCGAAGCTTATGTACTTCATGGCTTAAGAACTGCAGCCTACGTGTCATACATCGTGTTCCAGCGTGATTGAAACACCACTGGGTTAAGTTCATTCATAAAATAATATAAAAAGCTCAAAAACATGCATCCATCGATCCATATTCCCATAATTTTCAAAAACTCGCAAATTAGTGTTTATAGTGGTGGGAAATCTATTAGGTTTAACACGTGCCTAAACATGACTTTGAGATGGGATTAGACTAAGTTGTAGCTTCCTGAATGTGAGACCCATAGAGGAACTGTTGCTTGTTAATAAATAGGATAGTAGATCACATAATCGGGGGCTCAATAGATCGGTGGTTGGGTTTAATCGGATAGAAATACCAATTGTTACAGTCAATGCGTGATTATGTTTTAATTGTATGAGATTATGAGAGCAGGTTTCAATTATGATTCCATTGCATAATTCTTTTTCGGGACGCAAAAGAGTAAGTGTGGGGATATGATAAGTGGCCAAAGTTTCATGTATTAAAAGGTGCAATATGTTATATTTATGCAAATTAATATGTGGAATACAAAGGTTTTGGGTAGCTGTGCATGTGCAGGTTTTGGACGCTTAAAGTATGAGTTTGGAAGATATTAGACGAGAGATGGAAGAGTCGGAATAAACACGGAGAAAACGGGACAAAATACAGATCCAGCGTAAGCCTACGCCAACTGGCGTAAGCCTACGCCACCGGCGTAAGCTTACGCCCCATCAGCGCAGGCCTACGCCTGAGTGTTTTCTTCACAGCCGCCTTCAGGCCCCCAGCGTAAGCCTACGCCACCCCAGCGTAAGCTTACGCCGGGTACGTTTCAGAAGCGGAACTTCGGGAAAACAGCCGATTTTTAGGTTTTATTGGGGGTTTCTTCCCCAAATCGAGATCCATCTTTTACACCACACTTTTAGGCGATTTTGAGAGGATTCACACACCCACTTGAAGATTGAAGATGATCTCCCTCACCATGAGCTGGTGATTCACTTGTGGCTTCCTCCAGGCGGACGGTTCGTATAGGTTTTTGTATTTGATTCAGTTTATTCATGTTTGGATCTTGTTAGTTTCTGACAATAACTTGAGAGATTGATGTATTAGTTGATTTAAACAGTTTATGATTATGCTTTGAGTTTGCTTGCTTTACGATCTTGTTCGGTTGATGACAAAACCGAGTAGCAGGGTTGGGTGACTAAAGGGGTAACTTGGCATTCATAAATTGGGTGATTGAATTATACTGGTTTGTGAAGAAACTAGTTGTATAGGTTTTCTGACAAAGAATTTGTCTTCAATTACTGTTTCAACTAATTTTCCAACACTATGTCTATGTGGTGTCCAATTGAACAACTGAATTTTATGTGAAACCTAGAACCTGAAGTTTGGAGGAGGTTACATCTTTATTTAATCTGTGTGTTTTTATTCTAATTTGTTTATCTAAACAATTGAACTTTCCACTGATTCCCTGTGGATTCGACAACCCTACTTCCCTGTCTACAGTCTAAGGTAGATAAGTAGTAGTTTTTATAAATGTTTTTGATTGACCTTGACACCGCGATCAATATGCGGGTGAGTATACTTAAACAAGAAAAACACGGATCCAAAAAAAATAAACGGGCAGAGGCCGGGTCGAACCCGTGACCTCTGCCTCAAGGGAGAAATGCTCTATCCGTCAGACTTGGCTTCAAGCCTTGATTGGGAGGCAGAAACTTAATTTTAAAAATTCATGGTTGCTGCTCCATTTCTCCCTTACCTAGCCCCGACGCAAGCAGTCCTCCCCATCAACCCTAAATCCCAAACCCGCAACAGATTGCTAGCAGAACAAGGGGGCTTTCGTTCTCGGGATTAAAATGAGCAAAGGGGGGATTGATTACCTGGAAAAACGGCTTGATTTGATGCACAAAAGGGAGCTTGACGCTCCGAGTCTGGGAGCGACGGGAACAGGGAGAAAAAGGCCAAATTGAATACGGATTTGAAGTGATAATAGGACTTGAAAATCATAAGGGTCGATTAAGTCATGCGTTATAGGTTGAATGGGACGGGATTTACGGGTCTTATGTTTGAATTTGGTGGTTTTCTCACTTCCAAAACCGTAAACCCCAAAATTTTGTTTAAAGTTCTTGATTTCACAATCAAATACGAATTAACTCATCTTAAATGATTGCAAATGAGTGGGGAAATCAGTTACAATGTATTTGAATCAGGGTTTGAAAGATTTGGTGAGTTTTGATACGGGTTTGACTTTTCAAAGTCAAAATTTGGTGCTAGAACTCTTCCAGGGTCCAAATCAATAGGGGTGGGGTTCAACACTAAAGATGGGGGCTCAAAGGCATAAGAGGGGATTCAAGTGTATTGGAGAGGGTCCATAACCATCTTTATTTGATTTATAAATATTTAGCTAAATTAATTTTTTTATGAAGTTTGTAAAAGCTAACCATACTATATTTAATTTAAATACATTTATAATGTTTTATTTAACAATGTCATATATTTGTTTAAAACTAGCCTAATATTTTATATTTCATAAAAATGGATTATTTAATAACTCCTATGTATAAATATGCTTACATATATTTGTTTAAAACTAAACAATAATTTTATGTGGTTTATTCAATAGTTTCAGACTTGTACCAATATATTTACCAACATTTGTTTATTAATGAACTACATATATATATCCATATATTTATATATATAAAAGGGTGAGATTACCAGATAAAAACCTATATGTTACACTTTGATTTAATTGATCTAATCAAAACCTATATGTGTGTGGATACATATATATATATATATATATATATATTTATTGTAAAGCTAAAATATGAAATTGTATGAATGGAACCTGAATTTGAAACATTTGTAAGTATGGTTTATATGACACAATGTATTGCACTAGAGATGAAATTTAAATGTTATTATTGCACTAAACAAAGCATAAGAAAATCATGGATGTTACACTTCTTAGATTTTGCCTTTGCCTCTTGGGCTGCCACTTCATCGTACATTGTGGCACTGAATGATAAAGTTGCATCCATTGTTTGAGGTGCAGAGGTTTTCACTAAGGTATGCACATTTAATGGTATACATCGTATAAAGTGCTTGATTTTCTTAGATTCGGGTGTCACCAGATGTGGCACTGGTTTTAATATCTCATCGAACTTTGTCACATACTCCTGATGCGTCATGTTTCCAGCCTGAAAATGCTGAAACTCTTCCTCAATCTTATCAACTTAATTTTGATGACAAAATCGTTGTAGAACTAGATCTTTAAACTCGCATTTTTCCTGCTTTATTGATTCCCACTGTTGGTCCTTAATTAGTCACACATCATAGGAATTGCTATCAACTAATCACGTAGTGCGGAATCTTACAAATTAGTCATGAACACAAGATGCGGAGTTAAAAACAGTAGATATAAATACAAAACGAGTCTATATTTACCGAATACTAGTTTCCAGATTACAAACTTGACCAAATGACGAAAGCTTACCAATCGAGAACAAATTGAGCTATATATAGACAAGCAACCGTAGTCCAGCGCACTTATTATCTGCGCCAGAAACAGTTCTAGCACAGTTGCAAGTGAGCTAGAAAAACCTCTAGCGTACTTAACAACTATGCTAGTACAAACTCTAGCGCAGTCGTCAAGTGTGCTAGGCACAATACAAGCACCCAAAACATGATTACAAGTATGAACCCTATCAAACTATTCCAATGATCAAAACTAGACTCAGACTGACTTTCACAAATGATGTGTTCCAACAGACTCCCCCTTGACAGCAGCTCTCAAGTCGTCTTGATCATCACTTCCACTTGTTCGACAAAAGACTTCTAGCATGAATCTCATGCTTCACACAAAATTTGACAATCTTTTCAAACTGCTCAGCCACGTGTTTCCCCCAAGCGTCACCATATAGAAAAGTCTTGTCATGCAGAACCAACAAATCATGTTCAGAAAAATTAATCAAAGTCATCGGATCGTAGACTCTAATCAATTCTTTATCATCAACCTTGATTTCTCCTTCTTCACCAGCAACAGACTCATCCATATCTCTCTCAATCATAACTACTTCTCTCGTACACCAGTCAGCATACCAATGCTTCAAATTCCCTAAGATGATCGAGGAATTTTCTTCATTGGAATCTTTTTAACGCATTCCACTTGCTTGTACATAAATTTCATATGATATTTCTTCGTTACCAGATCAAACTTGGACTTATCCAACACTCTTCTTCCTTTATGAGAATTAAAATATTCAAACACGTTTATGTTTACCTCCTTCTTCAATACTGGCCATAAACCTTCAGCTACTCCATGAGATCCCCTGATAATAAGGTTCCTCTGAGCTAGACTGCACAGTTCAATATTCAGTAAAGAGCTGAAAGCATTAGCATTTGGCTTTAAGTATTAGACCCCATCAAGTCTCTTTAAAGCAAACAACTTCAGTTCCAGGTCAAACATGACTGACAAAATCATTCCTACAGCTTCTTTCTTCTAAACATATTTCTTTTTCATAACTATAGATAGTGGTGGAACTAGAAGCTTCTTGAACCAAGATTTCTTCCATTCTAGCCATTCCTCCTTAGTCTTGCTATCTTTATAGATTACACGTTCAATATACTCGGGCTTAGGACTGTCTATGTCAATCTGTTTTTCCTCGTGTGACACTGAAGGTTCCAAAATATCTTCCATTTCAATCTCTTTCACAAAATCATTAACAACACCCGAGGGAATCTCGTTACCATTTTCAAGCAGGTACACGATTTCATCCTCATCTTTTTCTACCTCTATTTCAACATCTGAATCATCTATATTCCATTCCAACTCCAAAACCTCTTGAACACCCTTCTCACCTCCAGCACCATACCCTTCAACTTGTCGAGTCGAAGACTCCCCCTGAAACATGGAAATCTATGTGACATCTGGTGGATCTTGATTCTCACCACCTCCACCAAATTTGGGATCATCATCTCTTTCTCTATTAAGATTGGCTTGATGGCACGCATTTGTCATTCTTGGTCTCCTGCTACTCTCCCCGTGAGCATTAATCCACTCAACGAGAGACTGAAATAACGCTCGCATCTCTTGTATCTCTGGCTGCTGACTATTGACTTTATCTTCATACGAATGGTTCTGATTGTTCATATGCTCAATAATCGTCAAGTGAAGCTCATGATGTTCATGCAATGTAGAGATATGTTCCTGTTGTTCAACATACTGACTCCGCAAGCTTGTCATCTCATTGACCAGGGTACTCAGTTGGGATTCCAATTAAGCAATCTTAGCCTCTCTCGGATCAGCCTGAGAAGATGAAGATGCCTCAACACGAACAGGCTATCTTGGAATATTCAACATAGTATGTAAGTCAGCTCCCATTTCAATGAATGGAGTAGTAGCTTGGGCAGGACTAGGAGTGATCGGAGGAGTAGAAATAAGAATTGTAGTCTCTGGACCAGTAGATGAACTAGTCTCTTTAGCCTTTTTCTGTGGTTGGGACGCGGAGGATAATAAGGTAGCAGCCATTTGAGCTTGCTCAACAATGTTAGACTTTTTCTTGGAACGTCTCTCACGATCTGTTGATACTGAATGAGAATAAGAAGTAGTATGATTTGGATCAAATTCAGAATCAAAATCAGATGCTTTCCTTTTTCTTGAAAAAGACTTAGGAGGAGGACCCCTTGACTTCTTTTGTGTAATGCTCTTTACTCGTCGAGGATGGGACTGATCAGGAGCATCATCTGAATCAGTTTCCTAGGAATCACTTAAACTTGAATCAGACGAATCACTAACACCATCACCACCAACATCACCACCCTCTGGTGCTTCTTCTTCACTAACATGTTCTTGTTCATGTTCCTTTTCAGGTTCTTGTTTCATCATCAGATTCACTGTCAACTTCTTCATTACCAGACTCAGGACTAAACCGATTGTCATTCACAGGAGCAACATAATCAGGATTGATTAAGTGCCTAAAGAGCGGTGTATGAATAGGTTCCCTATGTTCTGTAGCATTTGATTTTAAGAACTATACAAAAACCCTCTTATGAATAGTCGTCACTTGAATCCGTGGAGCAACAGCAGGTAAATCAGGGATCAGAAAGTTCAGAATCACTTAGATAAAGCGAGGATACAACAGAAATTTGGATGTTGGTATGTCATCAATTTGAGCATGTAATTCCCTGAAGAAAAATTACAAGAAATTATTCCCCATGGTCAAAGATAAACCAACCATAGCAGATGCTAGGTCAGATGCCATTCCATCCTTTCCACCTTTCCTAGAAGATAAACAGGAGATTATCACATGAGCAAAATATCTCCATTGGTCAACAACCATCTCTTTCTATATTGACCATCACCTTCTACACCAACAAACCCCATACGTTGTCTCCAGCAACCCTTAATCAATACACCATTATAAGCAACTGGATAATTAACATCATGTCCAAACTGTAGAGCTTGACAAATAGTGTCTTCAGAAATAGCCAGATCTTGATTATTGACACGAACTCGAATAACACTTGGAGTCACAGTACAGTCAAATCCAGCAGATTCCCAAAATTGATCAATATAAGGTCTTGATATCACCGGGTCAGCTTTTAAAGCAAAAGCAATCCTTGAATGATTCAGAAAGTCGATAATCTCCCAATATTCCAAGACTGCACCTTTCCATTCTAGATTCAATAAAGCTATATGATTATGATCACTAAAGAATTCATGAGCCATGACTGCATAACACAACATGCAACACATTAGATATACAATCAAGGACTTAGAAAATTTCAAAATCACATTTAGAATATTTTCTCAGGCGCACTTAATAACTACGCTATAAAGAGTGATAGCGCACTCATAAATTCGCTAGGGTTACACAGGCGTAGATGAGTAACTACGCTACACCACCATCAGGCAACATTTTGAAAAATCGATAAGGCTAAATATGAAATAATTCAAGCCAAAATCAAGTTTAACATGGTCGAAAATGAGAATATAGCCTAAAGTGATGGCCAATTTCAACAAAAACACAACAATAGAACATCATTTTATTAATGGTCAGTGGTTCAAGTCAATATTCGACGCCCAGTCAAAAATTCTAACAAAATCGGTTGATTTAGGCAAAATGGTGAAACATATGCATACCCTTTGAATGACATCACAATCTGGAACAAGAAAAACACGAACAATGACGAGTTAAGAACAATATCAGTGAAAATATGAAAGCTCAGAGATAAGTACGCTCAAACCGGGAAAGTGATCAAGTGACAAATGAACAGTCACACTCTCGTATTTATATTTTTTTCAAAAATCTGATAGCGCAATTAGCAACTACGCTAGACCATTGGTCAGGCGCACTTACAACTGTGCTATGCCAAACCTTGGCGTACTTGATAAGTGCGCTAGACGAAGTCAAGCGCACTTAGCAACTTCACTTTAAGCAAACACTTGTCCAAAATTCCAAAAGCCAATCTTGTTCAACATAAAACCAATTAGCAATCTCCTCAATCACAAACCTATAGAATCCTGTGAAATAAAAAGAATAACATTTTCAGGGAGGCCGAGAATAAAATCTTTTTGGATTTTAGAAATTTTATAGCAACTTAACCAAGTACCCCCCCCACACCCAATTCCCTTGTACTTTAGGATTCCCGTTAGTCATTTGAACACACCATTGATACAATTATACTATTCAATCATAGGTTAACCTTGTGGTTAGCTAGACTCTTGTTGAACAACAACTTACTTGTGTGATTACCAAGATACTTATTGCAAGGTGAGTTTAAATAGCCCCTTTTACATTTTTACATACTTTGGAGTGGAACACGATTTTTCTTTGAAAACTATTTGTAATTACAACATACAATTCTACATTTATGACCATATGTGTAATTTGTGCTTTGTGCTTGAATGATATGAGTTGAAACTACATATACATGACATACATGTGCAATCATTAACTCGGTACAAGCCAACGGTAACATTGATAGATCTATTGTGTCTGATAAACCCACCCAGGTAGGGTGATTGTTACCGACTTTACATTAGGGTAACCTGCGTGTTATGCCTCAATCACAAAGTTTGATTGTACACCTAGTTTGACTATAGATTCTTCATAAATGCCTTATTTACCATGTGTCATATGAATTGTATAAAATACTTGAAAACGACTTGTGGTGTCAAAACCTATGTTTGCTCACCAACTATTTTTAGTTGACCATGTTTTCATCATGTTTTAGGTGCTAATGTTTGAGATAATATGCAAAATGCTTCACTTAGGATTGAGGACTTAGTCTGAATAATAAATTGAACACTTTGATGTAACTGATTTTGGTTGTTTGATTGAACTTATGTAATGAAATCTTGATTTAACAAACATATGAAATTCAGTTGATCATGTGCTTATGAATAGTCTCCATGTCCAACCCCGACGTATTCCGCCACCGGTTGGGGTGTGACAGATTGGTATCAGAGCCATGGTTAAAGGGAATTAGGTTATTAGAAAATAATGACCTAGACTATAACCTTAGGACACCCTTGTGTGATTATCTTACATGTTATCCTAGGTATTACATTGCATGATACAATACATGATATTTTATGTGCTACACTAATTGATAACTCACATGCTTATAAAATTGCTATCTATGCAATACCTTGTTTACCACACTGTTTGATTACATGCTACATATTTGATCCCATTAAATACTATCCTAAGTCTTACCACACACTTATCCATACCTAAGTTTTTAAACACCTTCACTCTCACACATTGAGAATTATGTCTTCATCATCATCACATGTGAAGAATTCTAACTCTTAGGCCTAATGCCTATTAAATTTTTTCTTCTCCCGTCAAAGTTTTAAGTTCTAAAAACTAGTAAAGAACATGTACAATCTCGAAGGGTGAATGTCTGTACTTTGGGTCTTCTGTCTAGGAAAGCATTTCATATAAATCCAAATCAACCAAAGGATCTGTATATTTTCCTGGGAATTCCCGAAGTGAGTGTTCACCTATAGGCTAAAGCATGTCTTCTTGAAATTATAAGAATTTGAATTACTTTGATTTCTCAAGGTATCCATTTGATTATGATACCAAATGAGTACAATCTAAACACCATCATTTTGTTTATTACTGTTTAGTACACGTACTTAAGTCTTCTTTGTAAACTAATCATTTTTCTATCCGATTTAAACAACATCGTTATTTTGTTCAAACAAAGCGTTTATCAAACCTTTAGTTTATAAATATTATCTGGAATATAAATTTTCTATAAACCGTTTCACCTTGTAAGTAAACTTAATACAACTTGTTTTATAAAAGCATTATCTTAATTAATAATTAATTATGACTTTTATTTCATTAAATTTATTAGTTTTAAAATTTGGCTTAATTAGTAAATAATTTAGCCATTATCTTCCTTTGAAACATTCTCTTTATGATAATTAAAAATTAAATAAAAGGTTTTTATTTATTTATCCATCTATCTAGTTATTCAACTTATTATTTCACTATTTTATTAATTTATAAACAAGAATAAATTACAATTATTTGTTTATTTACAAACAAAAAACATAAATCAGTTATTCGTAAGCACATTACTCTAAATACCTGCAAAACCTTCTCGTTATCTTGCACCTTCGTAAGTGTCTGAGCATACTAAGGCACTTCAAGTAGGTGAATCATTTCGCGTAGGCGTTAACCATCCATATAAACCTCAACAAAATTGAAAATTTAAAACCCAACTACACATACTATACATGAACACTAAGCAACACGCTTGTCCGCAACACTCGACCACATACGAAATTCGATAGTTTATGTTACTAATGAGATTCAATAACTTAAATATAAACATTCACAATATACATAATACTAGATTTATCACATGATACATGAAACTTGGTTGTTCACAATATACATGATACTAGATTGATCACATGATACATGAAACTTGGTTGTTCACAATATACATGATAGTAGATTTATCACATGTGAAACTTGGTTGTTCACAATATACATGATACTAGATTGATCACATGATACATGAAACTTGGTTGTTCACAATATGATAGTAGATTTATCACATGATACATGAAACTTGATTGCTTGCAATATACATGATACCAGATTGATCACATGATACATGAAACTTGGTTGTTTACAATATACATAATATTATATTGATCACATGATACATGAAACTTAGTTGTTTACAATATAGATAATACTAGATTGATCACATTATACACGAAACTTGGTTGTTTGCAATATACATGATACCAGATGGATCACATGATACATGAAACTTGGTTGTTCAAAATATACATGATACTAGATTGATCACATGATACGTGAAACTTGGTTGTTCACAATATACATGATACTAGATTTATCACATGATACATGAAACTTGGTTGCTTGCAATATACATGATACTAGATTGATCACATGATACATGAAACTTGGTTGTTTACAGTATACATAATACTAGATTAATCACATGATACATGAAACTTGGTTGTTTACAATATACATAATACTAAATTGATCACATTATACACGAAACTTGGTTGTTTGCAATAAACATGATACTATATGGATCACATGATACATGAAATTTGGTTGTTTACAATATGAATGAGACTTGATTGATCACAGGATACATGAAACTTGGTTGTTGCAATATACATGATACTAGATTGATCACGTGATACATGAAACTTGGTTATTTACAATATACATGGTACTAGATTGTTCACATGATACATGATACTTGGTTGTATGCAATATGCGTGATACTAGATTATTTACGAAACTAGATTGTTTAAATTGTTGCAATTGATTGATTACATCATCCACAAGGCATGATCATTCACTTTATCCATGAAAGTTGAAACCTATAAACTTTGAGCTACTCGGGGTTTGACGTATTCTTGTTCAAACACGAGGAAGCTGTAATACTTTGAACTAATCGGGGTTTGACGTATTCTTCTTCAATCATGAGGAAGCTATGAAACTCTAAGTTATGCCACATTATTACTCTTTAGTTTTCTGATTGTCCTTACTATCTAGGGGCACAGTTAGTTATTAGCAACTCATACGTGAAAACAATAGACGTGAGCTAAGGAATTGTGTGTCCTCTCTTGACCCGCACACAACGGAAGGATCTATACGGACTATGTGACGATTTGAGTAATTACGTGTGCACACGTAATTATAAAAGTCAGCGCCTGTAAAACATAGTGTTTTATGTCGTGTAATTATGACATAAAACCTATCGTGATATATAGTAACGAGACTAATGTGATATGATAAGGGCATTGTGGATACGCCACTGGTACTTCCTATATATAAGTGTTCCTGTCATATTGTCAGAAGTAGCGTTGTCCATATCATGTGAAGTTTTATGTTATTTTGACCTTGACCAATGTTTGTGAAATCTCTTGTCTGGTAGAGTTCTTGAACATATTAGACTACATCCTAAACAAGTTTTGATCATCAAATTTTCATCATTCTCACTTCAAGTGATGCAATCCATCTTTGGAGTTCAAAACCTTCTTCGATAGTTTTCTCCTCAATTCTCTTCAAACTAAATTCACTAACATCATTTATGCCTGACTTTGAGTATCAGACCTGAATCTTGTTATCGATTGTACTCCTCCAACCAATGGTCAAAGCTCATAAAGAATCCAAACGTGGCCAAGAGTTCACTTGGGAACATGAGGATCAAATGAAGCTCAAGTACCCACACGTCTTTCCCGAATTAGTAGCCTCCACTAATTGAATTTCGGGACGAAATTCCCTGAACATGAGGATACAGTAACATCCATGATTTTCTTATGCTTTGTTTAGTGCAATAATAACATTTAAATTCCATTTCTAGTGCAATACATTGTGTCACATAAACCATACTTACAAATGTTTCAAATCCAGGTTTCATTCATACAATTTCATATTTTAGCTTTACAATATATATATATATATATATATATATATATATATAATATGTATATATATGTATCCACACACATATAGGTTTTGATTAGATCAATTAAATCAAAGTGTAACATATAGACTTTTATCTTATAATCTCACCCTTTTATATATATAAATATATAGATATATATGTAGTTCATTTATAAACATATGTAGGAAAATATATTGGTATAATTCTGAAACTATTGAATAAACCAAATAAAATTATTTTATAGTTTTAAATAAATATATGTAAGCATATTTATACATTTGGAGTTATTAAATAATCCATTTTTACGAAATATAAAACATTAGGCTAGTTTTAAACAAATTATGACATTGTTAAATAAAACATTATAAATGTATTTAAATTAAATCTAGTATGGTTAGCTTTTACAAACTTCATAAAAAAATTAATTTAGCTAAATATTTATAAATCAAATAAAGATGGTTATAGACCCTTTGCAATAAACTTGAATCCCCTCCTATGCCTTTGAACCCCCATCTTTAGTGTTGAACCACACCCCTATTGATTTGGACCCTAGAAGAGTTCTAGCACCAAATTTGGACTTTGAAAAGTCAAACCTATATCAAAACTCACCAAGTCTTTCAAACCCTGATTCAAATACATTGTAACTGATTTCCCCACTCATTTGTAATCCTTTAAGATGAGTTAATTCGTATTTGATTGTGAAATCAAGAACTTTAAACAAAATTTTGGGGGTTACGGTTTTGGAAGTGAGAAAACCACCAAATTCAAATTCAAGACCCGTAAATCCCGTTCCATTCAACCTATAACGCATGACTTAATTGACCCTTATGTTTTTCAAGTCCTATTATCACTTCAAATCCGTATTCAATTTGGCCCTTTTTCTCCCTGTTCCCGTGGTGACCAGACTCGGAGCTTCAAGCTCCCTTTCATGAATCAAATCAAGCCGTTTTTCTAGGTAATCCAGGGAACGAAAGCCCCCTTGTTCTGTTAGCAATCTGTTGCGGGTTTTGGATTTAGGGTTGATGGGGAGGACTGCTTGCGGCGGGGCTACGTAAGGGAGAAATGGAGCAGCAACTGTGAATTTTTTAAATTAAATTTCTGCCTCCCAATCAAGGCTTGGAGCCCAGTCTGATAGTTAGAGCATTTCTCCCTTCAGGCAGAGGTCACGAGTTCGACCCGGCCTCTACCCGTTTATTTTTTTTGGATCCTTCTTTTTCTTGTTTAAGTATACTCACCTGCATGTACATATACACCTATCTATACATACGTGTATATATATATATATGTATGTATATATATATATATATGTATATATATATATATACATAAATTACCGTTTTAAACCAATTTTTTTTTAAAAAAGGTTCAAAGGCTTATAAGAAATATCATTTTCAAATAAAAGTACACATATTTATAACTAGGTCTAAATAATTATTATCATGAGCATTATTATTTCTAAAATGTGGACGGACTCATTCCTAATCATATATTATAATCGAAAGCTTTGGATTATAAAAGAAACTATTTATTTAGTATTATTAGGATAAAAACATAATAAACTCTAATTTCTTTAAAACCATTATTTTAACAAATTATTTATCTAAAACCGTTGGTTTATAATTTATTGTTGGAACATAATTATGATCATTTCTTTTATATTACATTGTGAAGATTTATACATCCTTTTTATATAATTTATTTTTTTTATTATACAAAAACATTTAAACCCAATTTCACACTCTTAATTAATGTAGGATTAATTATTAATAAATTTAAATATTTCTTATCTATATGGTTAAATTATTTATTTACTTAAATTATTTATTCTTTTATTTACTCATTCATTATTTAATCTATTCAAACAAAAGAAAGACTATTCATTTATTTATTTATGTATTTGTTTACAAAAGAACCCTAATTATTTATTTACACATTTACACAATTGTTCACAAACAAATAAACCCTTTATTCCTACACTTATCACAATGCAACTATTTATTTATCAAATAATTGTATAAGTAACATTTGAAACTCAAACAAGAATTCCCTAACTTAACAAAGTACCCCCCCCACACCCAATTCCCTTGTACTTTAGGATTCTCGTTAGTCATTTGAACACACCATTGATACAATTATACTATTCAATCATAGGTTAACATTGTGGTTAGATAGACTCTTGTGCAACACCAACTTACTTATGTGATTACCAAGCTACTTATTGTAAAGTGAGTTTACATAGCCCCATTTATATTTTTACATACTTTGGGGTGGAACATGATTTCTCTTTGAAAACTATTTGCAATTACAACATACAATTCTACATTTATTACCACATATGTCACACCCTGAAATTCCACAGCGGGTTACCCGCGGGTCTTGACTATCAAGGATCATCGGTACTGGTTATTTCGAACGACCTCTAAATGGTTTTCAAAAAGACATTCCGTTTAAAAATCATTCAACGTTTATAAGTAATACAAAGTTTGAAAATGCGGAATGTAATGTGTGGAAGCAACAGTAAATGTATAACAATACAGATGCATAACATTTAGGTTCCCAAAAACCTAAGCTTCTAATAAAAACATGAAATGAGACTCCAGACATGCAATCCTAGTCCTTGTGTGAGTGCTTAGCGACCTGAGATAAACATGCTTAAAAGTGTTAACACAGGATTGGTGAGTTCACAGGTTTAAGTAACAGTAAAGAAATAAAAACAGTGCAACAGTAAACGTATACCAGTGATTCGATTGTTGATCAGACAATAATCATTAATAATATAAGCAATCACCGAAACCGAAGCTAACGAAAAAGATGCTGAAACTTGCATTTTGCCTCTTACGTGCCAAGCACGCATTGGATTAGGTCAATGATACATTCGTTAAACCTCCGGTCTAAGTTAGCGTGACTAACCTGGGTGGGGGTGGTTAAACCCAGTAGTACTATTCAGGATTAACTCGCTTGGGAAATAATTAACGGTTCGATTATGAGAGGACTTTACGCGCGGGGAAATGCACCCACTTATATATTAACGCGAAATCAAAGTAATCGTCATACGACTATGAAAGTAAGTTTGAGCAAGTATCTCCTCCACTGGAAAATTAAGTAAAATGGGGCCGTGAAAACTCACATGGGAATGAGGTGAATGAAGTATAAAAAGAACACGAGATATCGAGCAAGTCTGGACAGCCGACCTAACCGAGCCCTCAGAATAGTAAAGCTATAAGGTCTATGAAAGTAAACATGGTTTAAGTAACCACATTCATCCAAACGACTCAACGTTGAAAGGTTACATTGACGTTTTAAAAAGGTTTGACCAAAGTTGACCGAGGTTTGACCAAGGTTTGACCAACTTTGAGTAGGGTTTGATCAAGTTTGATTAATGTTGACCAATGTTGACTAATGTTGACCAATGTGACACGACGACCCGTTGGTGACACATGGTGAAGACATGTACAAGTAACACATAAGTAACACCTTATAACATAACACACATGTTTCAAGTAATTACATAAGTAAGTAACACATACTAAGTAACATAGTTGCATAAGTTCATAACATAGATGGTAACACATAGTCTTAAGTAATTGCATAAGTAAGTAACACATACTAAGTAACATAGTTACATATGTTCATAACATAGATGATAACACATAGTTTTAAGTAATTGCATAAGTAAGTAACACATACTAAATAACATAGTTACATATGTTCATAACATAGATGGTAACACATAGTCTTAAGTAATTGCATAAGTAACATGTGACAAATAACATGGCATGTGTACATCTTCATGGTATATTTCATAAATGTTAACCAATCATCCACATAAGTTATGTCATTACACTAATAACCTATTAACATTATTTCAACCCATTTGAACAAGTAACATAACATGTCATTACTATACCATAATCCTTAGTGGAATTTGGGGGCGTGACACCATAATCCTTAACATAGCAAAGTTTCCCTTTTTAGGTAATTAGGGTTTTAGTGTACTTTAGATGTCATAGCTAAACTAAACAAATTACACTTGAAATTATACTAGTAACATACTATAAAAATGATTCTATGCATACACTTTCTATTTCAAGCAAAGGTCAAGTTCCCAAACTAACAAAGTTTCCTTATTTAGCAAGGTCCTCGAAAACACGTCATAATACCCTTTCAAATTACATATTCTTACATAAGTAATCTATTCATATAGTAATGAAGCTATTAAACCTACTTTAAACATTTATAACATACACATACAAAATATGTTAAATTAAAGTTTTCTTTTTAGGAAAGTGGTCCAAACGACCTCCTACACATATGTAACTTCAAATAACTCTTCCTTGCACTTTAATAGATGTTATAGAACAATATGATCATGCTTTCATCCATTAAAACATCATAACTCAAAATATGACAAAATAAAGTTTTCTTATATAGTAAGTCGACCATAACATAGTGTAACATATCATTTCAACCAAAAATTTCACATTTCCTATTTATTCTACTAATACAAGCATCATTTAAACTTTCACACATCTCATATACTCATTTATGCAAAATCTCAACCAACACAGTTTCTATTAGAAATGAGCAAATATCAACAAAATCAAACATTTCTCCCAAACTTTCTTGTTATACTCTTTGCATGCTCAAGACATTATAGCAGAGTCAGTTATTGTAGGTGTCATATGCTTACTAAGAAAAGATAACATCTTAAAATGTTTCTCCCAAACTTTCTTGTTGGGACTAGAAGTGAGAGATTTCATATGCAAAATGACTTCCTTAAATTCGTAAATACAATCTATCTAAACACTCCAATGACACTCTATATATAGTTGGGGTATTTAGATTTCACATATCAATGAACTTAAGGAAATCATTTTGCACGTAAAAGTTTTGACTTGTGGTACGAACAAAAAAGTTTCAGAGAAGCATTTTTATATAATTTATTTTTTTTATTATACAAAAACATTTAAACCCAATTTCACACTCTTAATTAATGTAGGATTAATTATTAATAAATTTAAATATTTCTTATCTATATGGTTAAATTATTTATTTACTTAAATTATTTATTCTTTTATTTACTCATTCATTATTTAATCTATTCAAACAAAAGAAAGACTATTCATTTATTTATTTATGTATTTGTTTACAAAAGAACCCTAATTATTTATTTACACATTTACACAATTGTTCACAAACAAATAAACCCTTTATTCCTACACTTATCACAATGCAACTATTTATTTATCAAATAATTGTATAAGTAACATTTGAAACTCAAACAAGAATTCCCTAACTTAACAAAGTACCCCCCCCACACCCAATTCCCTTGTACTTTAGGATTCTCGTTAGTCATTTGAACACACCATTGATACAATTATACTATTCAATCATAGGTTAACATTGTGGTTAGATAGACTCTTGTGCAACACCAACTTACTTATGTGATTACCAAGCTACTTATTGTAAAGTGAGTTTACATAGCCCCATTTATATTTTTACATACTTTGGGGTGGAACATGATTTCTCTTTGAAAACTATTTGCAATTACAACATACAATTCTACATTTATTACCACATATGTCACACCCTGAAATTCCACAGCGGGTTACCCGCGGGTCTTGACTATCAAGGATCATCGGTACTGGTTATTTCGAACGACCTCTAAATGGTTTTCAAAAAGACATTCCGTTTAAAAATCATTCAACGTTTATAAGTAATACAAAGTTTGAAAATGCGGAATGTAATGTGTGGAAGCAACAGTAAATGTATAACAATACAGATGCATAACATTTAGGTTCCCAAAAACCTAAGCTTCTAATAAAAACATGAAATGAGACTCCAGACATGCAATCCTAGTCCTTGTGTGAGTGCTTAGCGACCTGAGATAAACATGCTTAAAAGTGTTAACACAGGATTGGTGAGTTCACAGGTTTAAGTAACAGTAAAGAAATAAAAACAGTGCAACAGTAAACGTATACCAGTGATTCGATTGTTGATCAGACAATAATCATTAATAATATAAGCAATCACCGAAACCGAAGCTAACGAAAAAGATGCTGAAACTTGCATTTTGCCTCTTACGTGCCAAGCACGCATTGGATTAGGTCAATGATACATTCGTTAAACCTCCGGTCTAAGTTAGCGTGACTAACCTGGGTGGGGGTGGTTAAACCCAGTAGTACTATTCAGGATTAACTCGCTTGGGAAATAATTAACGGTTCGATTATGAGAGGACTTTACGCGCGGGGAAATGCACCCACTTATATATTAACGCGAAATCAAAGTAATCGTCATACGACTATGAAAGTAAGTTTGAGCAAGTATCTCCTCCACTGGAAAATTAAGTAAAATGGGGCCGTGAAAACTCACATGGGAATGAGGTGAATGAAGTATAAAAAGAACACGAGATATCGAGCAAGTCTGGACAGCCGACCTAACCGAGCCCTCAGAATAGTAAAGCTATAAGGTCTATGAAAGTAAACATGGTTTAAGTAACCACATTCATCCAAACGACTCAACGTTGAAAGGTTACATTGACGTTTTAAAAAGGTTTGACCAAAGTTGACCGAGGTTTGACCAAGGTTTGACCAACTTTGAGTAGGGTTTGATCAAGTTTGATTAATGTTGACCAATGTTGACTAATGTTGACCAATGTGACACGACGACCCGTTGGTGACACATGGTGAAGACATGTACAAGTAACACATAAGTAACACCTTATAACATAACACACATGTTTCAAGTAATTACATAAGTAAGTAACACATACTAAGTAACATAGTTGCATAAGTTCATAACATAGATGGTAACACATAGTCTTAAGTAATTGCATAAGTAAGTAACACATACTAAGTAACATAGTTACATATGTTCATAACATAGATGATAACACATAGTTTTAAGTAATTGCATAAGTAAGTAACACATACTAAATAACATAGTTACATATGTTCATAACATAGATGGTAACACATAGTCTTAAGTAATTGCATAAGTAACATGTGACAAATAACATGGCATGTGTACATCTTCATGGTATATTTCATAAATGTTAACCAATCATCCACATAAGTTATGTCATTACACTAATAACCTATTAACATTATTTCAACCCATTTGAACAAGTAACATAACATGTCATTACTATACCATAATCCTTAGTGGAATTTGGGGGCGTGACACCATAATCCTTAACATAGCAAAGTTTCCCTTTTTAGGTAATTAGGGTTTTAGTGTACTTTAGATGTCATAGCTAAACTAAACAAATTACACTTGAAATTATACTAGTAACATACTATAAAAATGATTCTATGCATACACTTTCTATTTCAAGCAAAGGTCAAGTTCCCAAACTAACAAAGTTTCCTTATTTAGCAAGGTCCTCGAAAACACGTCATAATACCCTTTCAAATTACATATTCTTACATAAGTAATCTATTCATATAGTAATGAAGCTATTAAACCTACTTTAAACATTTATAACATACACATACAAAATATGTTAAATTAAAGTTTTCTTTTTAGGAAAGTGGTCCAAACGACCTCCTACACATATGTAACTTCAAATAACTCTTCCTTGCACTTTAATAGATGTTATAGAACAATATGATCATGCTTTCATCCATTAAAACATCATAACTCAAAATATGACAAAATAAAGTTTTCTTATATAGTAAGTCGACCATAACATAGTGTAACATATCATTTCAACCAAAAATTTCACATTTCCTATTTATTCTACTAATACAAGCATCATTTAAACTTTCACACATCTCATATACTCATTTATGCAAAATCTCAACCAACACAGTTTCTATTAGAAATGAGCAAATATCAACAAAATCAAACATTTCTCCCAAACTTTCTTGTTATACTCTTTGCATGCTCAAGACATTATAGCAGAGTCAGTTATTGTAGGTGTCATATGCTTACTAAGAAAAGATAACATCTTAAAATGTTTCTCCCAAACTTTCTTGTTGGGACTAGAAGTGAGAGATTTCATATGCAAAATGACTTCCTTAAATTCGTAAATACAATCTATCTAAACACTCCAATGACACTCTATATATAGTTGGGGTATTTAGATTTCACATATCAATGAACTTAAGGAAATCATTTTGCACGTAAAAGTTTTGACTTGTGGTACGAACAAAAAAGTTTCAGAGAAGCATTCTTATATGTTATCTTTCCTCGATAAGCCTATGACAGTAACCGACTCTGCTATCATGTCTTGAGCAACATTGCAAAAAGTAGAATAACAGCCTTATTCATTATACGAGATTACTTAATCTCTTTAACAATTTCATGAACCAACAACAAATATTTATGTAATGCAAACTAATTAAATTGCATCAAATACTGCATGTAACTATTTAATCAATTTCTGAGTAGCAATTCATAAATTACCCCTTGAGTCGAAATGTTTCTTGAATACATACCTTGATTGTTGTTCATGAACACATTCCATCATCTCTCTAATGAGATATAATGCTTTCATCCTTGTAAATTTACAACTATTTTCTTGAAAATGGAGTACTTTATAGCACTATTTCATAAAATCCGAGATGGGTTCGGACCTAATTCGGTTCTGAACACCTAATTGGTTAGTAGTGTATTAGTTGGTGAGATGTTACTTACATGAAAATCTATTTACTCATCACTCACGGAATGTGTAAAAAGAGTTGGTATTCCGTTCAGTGTGGTATAAAAAGTCATAATAAAATTTAAAACTCCTACGGAAAAATGATTGCCTTAAACACAAGATTATCTTATAAGAAACTTATGATCCAATCCCCACACTGAACAAGGATTACAGATTCACCTTGAATGAGATCTCATTTTATATACACTCAAGAAGATCTCATTTTATGACACGTCACTAAAGGAATACGATGATTGATGATGTTGTTTAATTTGGGCAAGCATTCGAAGGGTGCGACTAATAAACTAATTTGACTTTGCAATAACAAAGAATATGTGAAAGCTATGCTTGGACTTAATGAAGAATTTCAAGAATCATAGTATGATTTTGGTAACACGTGTAAAACCTAGATTTGTAGGATAAATAGAATTTCAAGAAAATCTTATTTACACTGCAAGATTTGAACTCATGACCTTTAGGTTATGGCACACAACATTTAACCAACAGGATGTCCCCTTTGGGACAACAGTTGCAAATAACAGAATCTTTCGCAAGTCCAATTCTATCTTTAAAATATTTATTTGTTATTGCAACCTCAGTCGATTTACTAATTTATGTAATAGCAAGTTTTAGGTCCATATTGAAGAGTCCTCATGGTTGGATACAATCCTCTTATGTATGTATTCGAGTTGGTTGATTTTGGTGTTGTTTTGTGATTGTAATTCTAGTTCATTTCTAGACTGTGCATAGAGTGTATATGTTTTCTCCTGTGTGAGTGTGTGTCACTAGGCATGCATCTGTCTGTGTATTAGTATATATAGGGGGTATGGCTAGATGGCCCCTCACATGTTTAAAACCGAGCCATGTACTAAAGCCCAATTCAGGACTCCTGTCAAAAAGAATTATTATGAGCAAAGAAGTAGAAACTTCAATATTTCTCGTGGTAGCCAACTAAAAATATTCATAGAGAATATATACACTCCACATATAATAAAGTAAATAATAATAAGCGGATATATAAAATGAAATTAACTAACAAACATATTAAGACCTCGAAGTTTAAAATACTTACCTTGTCTCTCATGGACTGGTGTAGAAAACAAATCCTCAATCACCTTGGAAGATGAGACCCTCACTTGCATGAAAATCTATCAGCTTAAGCAAGTAAATCACTCATGCGTCTTGCGGAGATCATTGGTACATGGCCTCGCTTTATAGGCTTAGTTCGTACAAAATTAACATCTTTTGTTCGATGTGGGATAAAACTATCATAATAAAAATTTTGAATTCCTATGGCGAAATGGTTGCCCTTGTAAGCACAAGTTGACTTTTTTTTCTCAAAAGAAATGTATGATCCAATCCCCACACTCATCAAATTGATGGATTCACCTTGAATGAGATCTCATTCTATATTATTCAAGAAGAACACACTTACAATACTTATTGCTATATCTATAAACTACAAATTAAGAGATAGATGTACAATCTCATAAAAACAAACATAGATCCCAAATACAACTACCAACAGGTTGGATACTTTCACAAAATTCTTCAAATAGATCATAACTTATGTAGAGAATATGGATGCCATAAACTCTTGCTTGGGTAAATAAGGAAAAACAATAATATATTGGGAAATTTCCAATAGAATATAGATAAATGGATAGATGGCATGGTTTGGAGGTTTGATGAATTTGAGAAACCAAGAAATATGTTTTTCTACGTATACACGAACAAGATAGAAAACGTTAGTCTAAATTAAGAAAGGAAATACTTGGCTACCTAAGAAATTGTTGAAAGACTTAAAGATGTATATAGTCACATCCTACAAGATTAGTATCCTCATTATATCAAATTATCAATGTTCTAATTAAGGGTTATCATTTGAACAAAAATATGAAAATCTCACTGTAATTTGGAATACCCAACCCTTCCCTCTTCCGATCCTCACATCTCCCTTTTCCGATCATCGTCCTCAGCCCCTACCTTGTTCCTATCATCTTCATAGACTCTCGCAACCCTCTTTCCATTTTCTGTCTCCTGAAGGTTTCCTACAAAACTACCTTACACGGTCATGGCATCGTTACACCCTTTTGTAACCGTCAACAACATCCCCAATTTTATCCCTATCGTTCTAGAGATGGAGAACGGTTAATACACTTCTTCGTTTGAATTTTTCAAGATCCATTTCCATGCATTCGAAGTTATTCATCATATCCTTCCCCCACTCCCTCACCGGTTTCATCATCAAAAGACCAAGGAAAAGAAGACGATGTTGCTGCTAAAGAAAAGCTATGGCCCCGACCTGACGCCATTGTTTTACAATGGATACATGGGACGATCTCTAACGATCTCCTACATACTATACTTAAACTCGGTGCCACCGCAGCCTAGGCATGGCAAGCACTAGAGAGCATATTCATTGACAACCGTTCTTCTCGGGCACTATATCTTGAGAACAAATTCTCGAATACCAAACTTGACTCTTCTCGGGCCTATTGTCAAGAACTCAAGACCATATCTGATCAATTAAGTAATGTTGAAGCCCCGGTCTCCAATCAACGATTGGTACTACAACTAATCACCGGACTTAATGATCAATTTGAGCGTATAGCCATGCTCCTACAACAAACCACCCCCTTTCCCGACTTCTACACTGCCAGATCCAAACTTGTTTTGGAAGAAACAAGGAAGACAAACCAGTCCAGCCCCACTACCCTTCATACCTCCACTGTCGGCCCCCTCTCCAAATCCCCACCTGCACCCTTGCCCGCCCTCTCTACTGCCACTAACAACAGCTCAAATTCTTCACAGCGCCAAGGTGGCAGAGGTTACAGTGATTATGGTTACCGTGGTACGGGCCGACACGGGCGTGGGCGCGGTCAGGGACGTTCCCGCGGCGGGGGAACTACAACCGTGCGAACTACTCTCAACAATGGGGACATAATTCTGGATATCCACTTTAGTATACACCTCAGTGGACAACACCTCCGGTTCCTTTCCCCACTACCCCCTGTCAACATGTTTCCCTATCATCATGGATCGGTCGGTGCCGGTGTTCTTGGTGCACCACCATCATAGGCTTATGCTCCATCATATCACTCCTTCACTCCTACAAACATTTAACAAGCTCTGATACCATGATGTAATTCAATATGGCATAAATCCTTGCCTTTCCATATTATTAAGTGAATACATATAGATACACTAATTACATATGACTACCCTGAATTATATAAATGTGTAAAAAGTGATCCTAGTCTAATATGTTGTCATTTGAACAAAAATATAAAAATCTCATTTTAATTTGGAATAAACCCATCTTTAACATGAAACTAAGGACACAAGTTTTTTATATGTTTAGTGTCTTATGCTTAAAACTCTCACAAGTAACTCAAGATCTGCCACCATAGTCACGTTGTCATGCCTCTTGTCGTCAAGGGTGGTTCAACCGTTTTGGAGACCAATTCAGAGCCCTTTTCTAAATTCCATCGTTATATGCCCTTTTCCTTTATCTGTAACATCCTGGGATTTGAAGAGATAAATAATAAGCGTTCGCGGGGGTTAAACTAAGCAAAGAAAGGAAACGGGCCTTGGGCTTGGGCCGAAATAAGGGAGAACGTTGGGCTCCATAAAGCCTCAACTCCATCCCATCTACCCTCATTTCACACCATTTCCATTTTACAAGTTCTAGAGAGAGAGGTTAGAGAGAGAAAGGTGTCAGTTTTGCTCTAAGATCGAACCATTCTCCTTATCCAGTGATTACACAAAGCTTTGCTGAAGAAACAAGCTGATTTTAGGTAAGAAACTAGATCAGATCTGAGTTTTTGTTAGAAATGGGTTTTCAGGGATTATGGGGTTTTATCTCAAAAAGGTTGGATTTTTATGCATGAGAATCAATTTAAAGCTCAGATCTAGCTTCATAGAAGTTAGATAAACATTTTGAACGTAAAAAGTTAAGGTTTTGGATTAAAAAACCAGACCTACAAATGTCAATGTTCTTGAGCCGACTCTCGAGAGTCGGCCACCTGCATGTGGCGAATCTCGGCGAGGAAGAAGAAGAGAGTCAGCTGTCAGAGAGTCGACTGTCAGAAGAGTCGGCGGTCAGAGGTCCACTTTTAGAAGAGTCGGCTTTCAGAGAGTCGACTGTCAGAAGAGTCGGCTGTCAAAGAGTCGGCTGTCAGAGAGTCGGCCATTAGATAGTCCGCCATCCTAAATCCTGAATGCAAGTTCAGGTGACACTCAGAGTGTCTGGTCGACACTGTCGGGCGACACTTTGTTAGCCTGGTCGACACTATCGGGTGACACTAGAGAGTGCCAGCCGACACTAGCAAAGTTTAACCAATGTCATGTATTGTATTCGTATAGATCACGTAGCACTCGTATAACCCAAAGCTTTTAATTTCCATGGTAGATCGTAAACCAAGTGAGTAGTCCCCTTTCTTGCCTACTTTTGGGGTGGTGTGCATACTTAGTAAACAATGTGTTTATTACATATTTTATATTAATAAACGATGGCGAAAGTCATGAAATACAGAAAAGTGTAAAAGAGGCAACATAAACTTTTTATGCAAGGAATGATGCTTATTAAAGGATTATGAACAGTAAAGTTATTTTTAAAGGAACGAATGTGAGGTTTTAGAAAGTAAATAGCAAAGAAAGTAAAGAGAAATGTTTTTCCTTCGAGAAAGAATATCACTACGAATAGATAGTCAGCCATGGGCTCAGTGCCTGAGAAGGACTCGATGCCTGAGGTGGGCTCAGTGCCTGAGATGGGCTCGGTGCCTAACGTAGGGCCTATAGAAAGGCTCGGTGCCTATAGAAGGGATCGGTGCCTATAGTAGGGCTTGAGTGCCTAAGCAGGGCTTAGTGCCTACGAAGGTTTTGTGCCTAAGAAGTCATAAATAGAATTAATAGTATGGTAGAAGTGTCTTGACACTAGTTAGGGCTGTTACAAATGTTACGGTGACGCATCGTGTTAACTCTCCCTATTCGTCGGCCTTTGGACTTGAACCATTGGGACAATACGGACAGTAATAATAGTTAAAAGATACTATATGTAAAGATTTTGCCATGTGGTTGTAAAGATATGTTCAAGCAAAACCTTCTTCTTTAAAAGTGTTAGAACTCACTCAGCGTTAGCTAACTTTTAGTATGCATATCAGTTAAGTGTAGGTGGCAGTTTGGATGCTTGGCTAGCTTGAGGAGTTACCCCGAAGATTAGAGTCTGGCATCCCATTTATGTTTAATGTTTATTATGTTTTAAGACAAGTTTAAGTTTCGTATCAGACAAGGATGTTAACGACAAGTTATGTATTTCCGCTGCTTATGTTATGTTTAAAGTCGTTTTCGATGTGATTGTGAATCTCTTATGTTTAAGAGCTATGTGTTGATGAGTAAATCCAATACGTGATGCCTCCCGGGTTTGGGGCCTTACAAGTTGGTATCAGAGCCATAGTTTGAGAGATTTGGACATCCCCGATGTCAAGACTTAAACTGAGAATGGGACCTAGTAGCGGATGCAATTACGGGTAACTCAAGCCAAAGCATCAGACACGTAAAGTAAATATAACTCTTCCCTTATTATACGTTAGTCTAGAACGAGGGTTAGATGAAATCATAAAAGTGATCAAATAGAAACCAAGAAGTAGTGTAATGGTTAATTGCAGATGGCCATTGTATAGTAACATCTTACGATACTTGTTGTGTTCTATTTTCTAATTAGCATGATGACGTTGAATTTCTTTCCTCGTATAGTTAATAGATATGACCGGATTTCAATGTACTACCAATTGATTTATGACCCCGAATGGTAAAGAATAAGAAGCGTATGCCTGTAAGTATATGGTAGATATTTGGGTATTAAAGTCATTTCCAAACGGAACACTTAGAACATGAAAGGAGAAGTAAACTAGTAATACAGACATGTTACTATCATTAGTAATTTACCCTGCTTATGACATTCTGAAAATATACCAAACGTGTTGGCGTTCCGATATCCATAGGTAGTCGTCATCTATGGCAGAAGGGAAAGGATGAGGTCGTATCAGCCGTAAGGGAAGGTCGTCGTTTAACCAAAGGCATATAAGGAAGGATGGGTACTCTCACTACGGGACAAGTACCTTCAAAGCGAAAAGCAAAGCGTACGGGTGTAGTGCATCCGAGCAAGAAACTAGAGTGGATGGGTAACGAACCACGGAGTATGGAAAAGAAGCAACTATAGTGAAAGCAGTTGCTCAACTCCTGCGAGACATCATGCCTGCAGCCATAGCCGATGCTATGAAGGATGTTAGAAAGATGCTTGGAAAAACCCGGTGGTTCAGGGTTGAATCAGACGAGGAGCCCAAGGAAGAAACTAAAGTGAAAAGACAATCGATGCCGAAGGATTGGGTGCTGAGATTGAAAACGAGGAGATAAACCAATCGAAGCGATACAAACAAAACTGTGTATAAATGGAAGGTAAGAAAGCAAAAGTTTAACAAGAAGGCTCGTGTGGTAAGTGTGAAAAGAGGCACATAGGTGAATGCAGGTTAGGATCGGGGGGTGTTATACGTGTGGCAAGCATGGACACCTCTCTCGCGAATGCCCAGACAGGCGTATATGTTATAACTGCGGCGAGAAAGGGTGTATCAGTAACGAATGTAAGAAACCAAAGGCCGCAGCTAGGGCAAGAGTCTACCAAATGACTTAGTGAGGTACGATACCAGCTCTCATTTATGATATGGCAGTTCATGTTATTGTTTCCTTACCTATTAGTTAGCCCCGTTAGTTTAGATGGCTTAGAGTTAGAGACTGTCTAAGTTAGACTCTCAATGATAGTTAATCACAATGGCCTTCATGACCAAGCTACCCCACATAGCTACAGTTTATGCCACCCATTCCGTGATTTCCTATTAGTATAGCTTGTGGCAGGTTTCCAGGAAGAAACCTGTTGTAAGGAGAGTAGACTTGTAACATCCCGCGATTTGAAAAGATAGAGAATAAGCGTTCGCGAGGGTTAAGCTAAGCAAAGAAAGGAAACGGGCCTTGGGCAGAAATAAAGGAGAAAGTTGGGCTCCATAAAGCCTCAACTCCATCCCTTCCACCCTCATTTCACACCATTTCCATTTTACAAGTTCTAGAGAGAGAGAGGTTAAAGATAGAAAGGAGTCAGTTTTGCTCCAAGATCGAACCATGCTCCTTCTCTAGTGATTACATGAAGCTTTGCTGAAGAAATGAGCTGATTTGGGGTAAGAAACTAGCTCAGATTTGAGTTTTTGTTGGAAAAGGGTTTTTAGGGTTTATGGGGTTTTATCTCAAAAATGTTAGTTTTTTATGCATGAGAAACGATTTAAAGCTCAGATCTAGCTTCATGGAAGTTAGATAAACGTTTTGAATGTAAAAAGTTAAGGTTTTGGATAAAAAATCAGGCCCGCAAATGCTTAATATTCTTGAGCCGACTATCGAGAGTCGACCACCTGCATGTGGCAACTCTCAGTGAGGAAGGAGAAGCGAATCGGCTGTCATACAGTCGTGTCACATCCCGGATTTAACCCACCCGGGCGTGCGACCAACGATTGGTACCTGTAACATCCCAAAAATAGTAAATAAATAAATAATAACGCAATAAAGATTTAACCGTCAAAGTGAAAGGAAAATGGATGGGCTTGGGCTCGGCTCCAACGGGCCGAGGGAAGCCCAAGTATATAAAGGTCAAGACAGCCTTAGACACTCATTTCTTCCACAACTTGCAATCTAGAGAGAGAAATGAGAGCTCGGGCATGGAGAGAGAAAGTTGATGGATCGACCCAGAATTGAAGGAGCACATTACTACTGAGCTCGTGAGCAAAACCTCCGAATCTGAATCCCAATCCAGGTAACGATTCGACCCTAATTTGAGTTTTTGTTCATTTTGGGGTTTTTTTCGGGTTTTAGCTAAATAGCAGACGTTTTTATGGATGAAACTTGAAAATAAGCTTAGAACTAGCATCTACAATGAAAACCGCACATTTTGATCAAAGAAGGTTGTAAGATTAGCAAGATCAGGTTAACATGCAAGAATTTCGGACTGGATGGGGAAGCAGGTCTTGCGTACTTATCAAATACGCAAGAAGGATGTCATGCGTACTTATCAAGTACTCATGAGGAAGATCCTGTGTACTTATCAAGTACGTAAGAAGAATGTTCTGCGTACTTGTCAAGTACGCATGAGTATGGTCCTGCGCACTTAACAAGTGCGCATACAGCAGGCCATTAGTGAAGTCAGTATAGTCGCTTAATTCAGAATGATTTAACTGTTAGAGTCGGGATTAGGTCTACTGTATGTATAATTAACAAATCCAGATCGTGTGTGGCACTCATTGGACCGCGGTTAGGACAGGACGAGACTATCTCATCAGGCGAGTTCTATGTGCCCCCTTCTATGTTATGTGCAAATCATTTTAAATGTTTTGGGGCTGAAGTGTATACAATAAATGAATAAATGCTATGAATGTCAATATGATCATACGTGGTATACAAATATATATATATTTATACCTATATATGAAAATGAATTATGAACAAAGAATGAAACGTATGATTATAAAGAAAGAAGGAAAGAAGGACATAACGTGAATGAATGGAATCTTGTTTTATATTATATATATTCCATGTTATGAATGTATGTAAACGTTATGGACGCTTCGATGACAACGGCTACTTCGGTAGACGGACGACCACGTGACTATTTTGCAACCGGGACAAAAACGTTCCTTCGCAAGCTAGGACGTATAAAAGGTACTCATGGACGGTCGAAGCAAATGCCTTATTACCTGTAGAACGGTTGTATATATAATAGCCACGTGGGAAACGGATGCCCTAGGGCAGACGAGAGAATGAACGGACTACGACGGTAGGACGGTTTAAGAGCGGACGGACAAAGGTTGGACGGATTTATGTTTCGACGGACGGTTTTCTAGAGCCGGACGGTTTATGAAAAGGGCTACGATGGTAGTTCTCACTACGTTGTCTTTGTGACATTCACGGCAAGTATGACGGGTTGATCACCCCTATGTGTATGACCAATGAATGTTCTCCCCAAAGTAAGTATGTATGTACATTGTATATACTCAGTATGAATATTATGAAAGAACAGTAAGGAAAAGAATATGCTAAAGCACGTATATTATATATATATATATATATATATAATACTTAACGATAAGATAAATGCTATGTATGATTCTTTTTAAACTAGAACTCTTTAGTATACATTACAGGTAAAGAAAGGAAGGGTCGTGCGAAGGCGTGATGGTTACCCGGCACGAGACTGACATTCCACTTTTATATATGTTAAGACAATATTATGTTTTTTTTATTTGTTAAGACTTCCGCTGTTATGTTATGTTATGTATTCGAATGATATTTGCTTCCACTACTTCTGAATGTTTTTAATTTAAGTTCAGTATTTATGACTATGTTTATGAGTAAATCCAACAAGTGAGGTTACCCGAGAAAGGGGCCTTACAAGTTGGTATTAGAGCAATAGTTTGAGAGATTCAGACATCCCTAAATGTCTGAACTCAAGATGATTATGGGACCAATGCACGGATGTCATTATGGGTTACCAACGCCAACGCCAGCACGGTAAGTAAGTACTAAAGTTAATGCACTGGGATAAGAATAGATACCTTAACTTAGAACAAATATATGTCAATGTCACAACCGATTTGAAGAGTTTTGAACCCGAAAAGCAATGTAAATTAGTAATCACAAACCGGTCACTGTAATTAATAATTTACCTTGCTCGTACTGTTCTAAGACTATGATCTGAAGGAATGGCATTGATGTACTCCCTTTATAAACTATCAGGAAACTAAGGACTATGGCTGGTGGAGGAAGAACAGGACGCCGAGTCGGTCGCACTGGCCAAGTCGGTAGACCTCCATTGAATCAAAGACATGAAGAAGAAGAGAGTGTGCACGCAGAACACACTGAGAGTGTGCACGAAACAGATGTGACCCCAACTGGGGACGACAATCAAGGGCCTCTACAGTTGGAACCCTAGGTCAGGGATGCTATTGCCCGCGAAGTTGTACTCACTCTGAAGAAAGTATTGCCTGATTTACTATCCGAGGCACTAAAGAAAAGTAGAGAGGAGAATGAAGGAGACCATGAAGAGAAAGTGTATGACAGTGATGGGGATGAAGTGAAGGTGGAATCAAGCAATCGTGGGTGTACCTAAAAAGGTTTCAAGGACGGAGACCCACCCAAGTTCGATGGGAACAAGGATTCAGTTGCTACGTTCGAATGGATTGAGAGGATGAACGTTGTAATCAACATCAGCGAGTGTTGACCGGACCAGGCTGTTAAGTATGTTGCTCATTCTTTCACCAATGAGGCACTAAGTTGGTGGAGGAATGACATGGGAAGACCTGAAGAAGCTGATAATCCAAAAGTTCTGTCCCCAGAACGAAATTGATTGAGTGGAAAATGAATTCCTAAACTTCAAGGTTGGCAACAAGACGCACCGCCAGTATACTTCCAGGTTCAATGAGCTCGCTCAACTGGTACCCCACTTGGTAGAGACTGAAGAGCGACTGATAAAGTACTATGTGAAGGGCCTACCTCAAAAGGTCCGTGTTCATGTGAAAACTAATCTACCCTCAACCTTCAAGTCGATAGTCCACCTGTCTGGAATCGTCTATGACGATTATGCTAACGAGGACATAGCTCCCAAAGCTCTGAAACGGAAATGGGAGAACTCGTTCAAAGGAAATGGGAAGGGAAACTACACCGCTGAGGTGAAGAAGCCTAGGGCAGAAGAGTATGAAGTTTGTAAGAAATGCTCAAGGAAACACCAAGGCGAATGTTTAGTTGGCACAACCATGTGTTACAAATGTGGGAAGCCGGGGCACTACTCCCAAGACTGCATAAAGGACGTCAAGTGCCAATGTTGTGGAAGATATGGACACCTGACTAGGGATTGCAGGAAAACCAGACAGTCTGGTTCGGGAAAGGAAGAAAGGGAACAGCCGAAGGCTAGGACTAGAGCCTACGCCCTGACCGAGGAGGAAGCAAGGGGAAACCCTGATGTTGTGTCAGGTACGTTCCTAGTAAATGATGAACATGCTGCTATTTTATTTGACTCTAGTGCTAGTAAAAGCTTTATATCCAATGCATTTAGTCGTAAACTAGATTGCACTATCAACACCATAGTAAAGGCCTTTAGCGTACAAACTGCCGTTGGTAAAAATTCTACAGTATTCCAAGTAACAAAGGATTGCATCATAGAAATAGAGGCCCATAAGTTTCCTTCTAGATTATTCCTTCTCACCTTAGGAGGATTCGATATAGTATTGGGTATGGATTGGCTAGATGCCAACGAAGCTTAAATCATATGTAAACGTAAGAGGATACACCTCAAAGCTCCTAGCGGCAGTCCAATTACGGTTTATGGGGATTGGAATTGCACGATGCTGAAAGTCATCTCGATGATCAAGGCCGAAAGTTACATGAGACGCGGTTGCGAAGCTTATCTGGCGTATGTTATTGACGATAGAATGAAAACAAAAGAACTCAAGAATGTCCCCGTGGTGTGCAACTTTCCGGAAGTATTCCCTGAGGATCTACTTGGGTTGCACCCCATTGGGAAATAGAATTTTAGATTGACTTACTGCCAGGAGCTGAGCCCGTTGCCAAAGCCCCCTACCGATTGGCTCCATCAGAAATGAGAGAAATGATGTCTCAACTAGAAGAATTAATAGAGAAAGGATTTATCAGACCGAGCATTTCACCATGGGGCGCTCCGGTACTATTTCTAAAGAAGAAGGACGGCAGCATGCCCATGCGCATTGACTACCGCGAATTGAACAAGAGGATAGTAAAGAACAAATACCCATGCCTAGAATAGACGACCTTTTTGATCAACTGCAAGGTGCGAGTTGGTACTCAAAGATCGATCTTAGGTCGGGTTACCATCAGTTGAAAGTAAGAGAAGAAGACGTACCAAAGACCGCGTTTTGCATACGTTATGGGCATTATGAGTTTCTCGTGATGTCCTACGGATTGACCAACGCACCAGCAGCGTTCATGGACTTGATGAATAGAGTATGTCGACCAATGTTGGATCGATCAGTGATAGTTTTTATAGACGACATACTTATATATTCGAAAAACGATGGTGATCACCACTGTCACCTAAGAGAGGTTTTAGAGGTGCTATAGAAGGAAAAGTTGTACGCAAAATTCTCCAAATGCGCGTTCTGGCTTAAGGAAGTCCAATTCCTAGGTCATGTGATAAACCCAAATGGCATCATGGTAGATCCTACAAAGATTGAGGCAGTAAAGGAATGGAACGTCCCGAAGACACCAACAGAGATACGAAGTTTTTTGGGATTGGCAGGCTACTATCGAAAGTTTATTCAAGATTTCTCAAGAATAGCCTCGCCACTAACTAAACTAACACGGAAGGAAGTAAAATATGAATGGGGTCCAACCTAAAACAACGCGTTTGAGGAACTTAAGACACGATTAACCCAAGCTCCAGTCTTGACACTTCCTAAGGGAAATGAAGACTTGGTAGTCTACTCTGACGCCTCGGGTCAAGGTTTAGGTTGCGTACTTATGCAACGAGGAAAGGTAATTGCTTACGCCTCGTGGCAACTAAAGATTCACGAGGTTAACTACCCAACTCACGATCTGAAGTTAGCGGCAGTAGTTTTTGCATTAAAAATATGGACGCACTATCTGTATGGAGTTAAATGCACCATCAACTCCGATCACAAAAGCCTGAAGTACTTTTTTTGAACAAAAGGAATTAAACATGAGACAAAGGAGGTGGTTAGAGCTACTGAAAGACTATGATTGTGAGATATTGTACCATCCAGGCAAGGCAAACGTAGTGGCTGACGCTTTAAGTAGAAAGGAAGAATCGGCACCTATCCGGATCAAAGCGTGTCAGCTGATTATAATGCCAGATTTGATGAGTGAAATATCAAAGGCACAAGATGAAGCACTATTAGAAAGAATTATAAAACGGGAAAGAATAGTAGGACAACAAGGGAATTTAGATGCAAATGCACACGGTGTACGAACTAGGTTTGGTCGGATGTGGATACCTAAGATTGGCGAGCTTAGAGCCAAAATACTCGATGAGGCCCATAAGTCTCGCTATTCTATCCACCCTAGGACAAACAAAATGTATCAAGACTTGAAGAAAGAGTACTGGTGGCCCGGCATGAAGAATGATGTGACTGAGTACGTGAACAAGTGCTTAATGTGTTCACTAGTTAAGGCCGAGCACCAGAAACCATGCGGTAAAATGCAACCATTACCAATATCAGATTGGAAGTGGGAGGAGATCACGATGGACTTCATTACCAAGCTACCGCGAATAGCTAAAGGCAATGATACCATTTGGGTGATAGTCGACCGCTTGACGAAAAGTGCTCACTTTTTGCCAATACGTGAGACTTCTTCGTCAGAAAGACTACCAGAAATATTTATCAAGGAAGTTGTAAGAAGACATGGTATGCCGCTGTCGATTGTGTCCGACAGGGATACTAGATTCACGTCAAGGTTTTGGAGGAAATTCAACGAAGCAATGGGCACTAGACTGAACATCAGCACCGCTTACGACCCCTAAACCGATGGACAATCGGAAAGGACCATTCAGACCTTGGAGGACATGCTCCGGGCCTGTATAATTGACTTCGGTGGGAGCTGGGACAACCATCTACCATTGGCAGAATTTTCATATAACAATAGCTATCACTCAACTATTGGCATGCCGCCATTTGAAATGTTGTATGGGAGGAGATGTAGGACCCTGGTTTGTTGGGGGGAAATTGGACAAAAGGATTTTGCAAGTCTCGAAGTGGTCAAAGCTACTTCCGATAAGTTTGATCAAATCAAGGCTCGAATGAAAGCCGCAAAAGATAGACAGAAATCATACGCAGATAAGAGAAGAAGGGATTTAGAGTTTCAAGTGGGGGACGTGGTACTGTTAAAGGTATCACCATGGAAAGGAATCATTCGATTCAGAAAACGTGGCAAACTAAGTCCAAGGTTTGTCGGACCTTTAAAGATTTTAGCGAGAGTGGGTCAAGTTGCTTACAGACTCGACCTACCCGTTGAGCTTAGTGGAATACACCCTACGTTGCACGTGTCGCACTTACGCAAGTGCCTGGCTGACGACACAGCTCACATACCTTACGACGAGATCAAAGTAGATAACAGTCTAAATTATGTGGAGGAACCAATAGCCATTATTGACCGAGCTGAGAAACGACTACGCAATAAGTCGATTCAATTAGTTAAAGTACAATGGAAGCATAGAAAAGGGTCAGAAGCGACATGGGAAAAAGAAGTCGAGATGAGGGGACAATACCCTTAATTTTTTAACGTATAAACGGTTTCGAGGACGAAACCTTTTTAAGGAGGGTAGACTTGTAACATCCCAAAAAATAGTAAATAAATAAATAATAATGCATTAGAGATTTAACCGTCAAAGTGAAAGGAAAATGGATGGGCTTGGGCTCGGCTCCAACGGGCCGAGGGAAGCCCAAGTATATAAAGGTCAAGACAGCCTTAGACTCTCATTTCTTCCACAACTTGCAATCTAGAGAGAGAAAGGAGAGCTCGGGCCTAGAGAGAGAAGGTTGACAGATCGACCCGGAAATGAAGGAGAACGTTACTACTGAGCTCGTGATCAAAACCTCCGAATCTGAATCCCAATCCAGGTAACGATTCGACCCTAATCTGAGTTTTTGTTCGTTTTGGGGTTTTTTTCGGGTTTTAGCTAAATTGGAGGCGTTTTTAAGGATGAAACTTGAAAATAAGCATAGAACTAGCATCTAGAATGAAAAACGCACATTTTGATCAAAGAAGGTTGTAAGATTAGTTTGATCGGGTTAACATGCAAGAATTTCGGACCGGATGGGGAAGCATGTCTTGCGTACTTATCAAATACTCAAGAAGGATGTCCTGCGTACTTATCAAGTACGCATGAGGAAGATCCTGAAGAATGTTCTGCGTACTTGTCAAGTACGCATGAGTATGGTCCTGCGCATTTAGCAAGTGCGCAGGCAGCAGGCCGTTAGTGAAGTCAGTATACTCGCTTAATTCAGAATGATTTAACCGTTAGAGTCGGGATTAGGTCTATTGTATGTGTAATTAACAAATCCAGATCGTGTGTGGCACTCATTGGACCGCGGTTAGGAAAGGACGAGACAAGCTCATCACGTGAGTTCTATGTGACCCCTTCTATGTTATGTGTAAATCATTTTAAATGTTTTGGGGCTGAAGTGTATACACTAAATGAATAAATGCTATGAATGTCAATGCGATCATACGTGGAATACAAATAAATATATATATATATATATATATATATATATATATATACCTATATATGAAAATGAATTATGAACAAAGAATGAAACGTATGATTATAAAGAATGAAGGAAAGGACATAATGTGAATGAATGAAATCTTGTTTTATATTATATATATTGCATGTTATGAATGTATGTAAACGTTATGGACGCTTCGATGACAACGGCTACTTCGGTAGATGGACGACCACGTGACTATTTTGTAACCGGGACAAAAACGTTCCTTCGCAAGCTAAGACGTATAAAAGGTACTCATGGACGGTCGAAGCAAATGCCTTATTACATGTAGAACGGTTGCATATATAATAGCCACGTGGGAAACGGATGCCCTAGGGCAGACGGGCGAATGAACGGACTACGACGGTAGGACGGTTTAAGAGCAGACGGACAAAGGTTGCCAGACGGATTTATGTTTCGACGGACGGTTTTCTAGAGCCGGACGGTTTATGAAAAGGGCTACGACGGTAGTTCTCACTGCGTTGTCTTTGTGACATTCGTGACAAGTATGACAGGTTGATCACCCCTATGTGTATGACTAATGAATATTCTCCCCAAAGTAAGTATGTATGTACATATGTATATACTCAGTATGAATATTATGAGAGAACAGTAAGGCAAAGAATATGCTAAAGCACGTATATTATATATATGTATATATATAATACTTAACGATAAGATAAATGCTATGTATGATTGTTTTTAAACTAGAACTCACCAGCGTTAGCTGACTTTTAGTATACATTTCAGGTAAAGAAAGAAAGGGTCGTGCGAAGGCGTGATGGTTACCCGGCACGAGACTGACATTCCACTTTTATATATGTTAAGACAATATTATGTTTTTTTTATTTGTTAAGACTTTCGCTGTTATGTTATGTTATGTATTCGAATGATGTTTGCTTCCGCTACTTCTGAATGTTTTTAATTTAAGTTCTGTATTTATGACTATGTTTCTGAGTAAATCCAACAAGTGAGGTTACCCGGGAAAGGGGCCTTACAGTACCTGTTTGTTATTTTATCTCATTAGAGATTTATAAACACAGCGGAATATTTTAATAACTCGGGATATTTTCAAAAGACGGGGAATCTCCCATTTGATTTCATTTCATAAACAGGGATAAACCCTGATATTATACACAAACGTTTTAATTTACAAAACCAAGGTTTTATGAGCCATTTCTTTCAACTGATGTCTAGGGTTGACGTTCCCTTGTTCATGACATCTTTTTATTGTCATTACATGGCTATATCACAATTAATTCATTCTTGGTTACGTGTAAAAACGTTTGAAAATATTTTATCTGTATAAACTGGTGAATACAAGTATATTTGGAATCATAATCTGACAAGCGTGAATAAATAGAACAATTTCCCATAGTTTCTGGTCAATTTACACAGTCAACGGACTAACCACTAGCCACACCAGGGACCTTGTATATATTTTTATGTTTATCTGCCTTACGCCTTAAGCGATGGGCTTTATAACAACCAAGGGATCAACCCCTAGCCCTGTTAAAGCGTCTTATCTGTAACACGTGTATATATACGTGACTCTATTGGCGGCTGTGATGGACCGTTATGAGTGGTGACGGTCCGTCCCCGCTTGGGTCGTAACGGACCGCTACCGATGGTGACGATCCGTCACCGCTCTAGGGTTGCGAAGTCAGCTGACACGCGTCAGCATCCGGTTGAATTGCGGCGTGACGGACCGTTACGGAGCCATGACGGTCCGTAATAGGGTTTACACGCGTCAGATTTGAACCATTAGTCACTGGACACGTGACGCATTATCATTACACGCGTGGCCAACCCGTAACGCACCGTTACGGTCTGTGACGGTCCGTTACCGCCCGAATTTTTAAATTTTTCACTTTTGGACCTTGCTCTCTTATATAATTATACTTCTAGTTCTTTAACTTTTATTTTTATAATATTTGGCACAAAATTTTAAGAATGTTACATTCTTCCCACCTTTTAAAAAATCTTGTCCTCGAGATTTACTATAATAGGTGTGGATATTTCTTCTTCATTTCTGATTCTAGTTCCTAAGTGTATTCAGGACCACGTCTAGAATTCCACTTAACTTTGACCAGTTTCAATCTTTTCTTTTTCAACTTTTTAGTCTGATGATCTTCTATTTGTAGAGGTTGTTCTGCAAATCTGAGTTTTTCATTTACCTCTATGTCTTGAAGAGGCATTATCAAAGATTCATCAGCTAAACATTTGCGAAGATTAGATACATGTAATACATCATGTATTCCACTTATCTCTTCTGGTAATTCCAATTGATAAGCCATTGGTCCAATTCGTTTGATAATCTTGAAGGGTCCCACAAATCGAGGACTTAGTTTATCCTTCTTACTGAATCAAACTATTCCTTTCAAAGGTGATACTTTCAATAACACCTTGTCTCCAATTTTAAATTCTAGTGGCTTTTTTCTTTTATCAGCGTAGCTCTTTTGTCTGTCCCTTGCTGCTTTCAATCGTTCTCAGTGGTTTCCTGAACAAGTTCTGGTCCTGACAATTGGTTTTCTCCTATATACAAGTGTTCGACATTTTCTACCATATAAGGCTTCAAAAGGTGATGCCTGAATGCCTGTGTGATAACTATTGTTGTATGAAAATTCCATTAGGGGTAGGTGATCATCCTAACTACCACCTAAATCTATCACACAGGCTCGGAGCATATCTTCTAGTGTATGAATTGTACTTTCACTTTGCCCATCTGTTTTGAGAAGCATCACAATAGACTACAAAGTCTTTATTACCATCTAGCAAGGCTAGTATAGGTACATGAGTCAGTTTCTCTTTTAGAGTTTGAAAAGCTTCTTCTTGCTTTGTTTCCCATTCATACTTTACATTTTTGCGAGTTAAAGTAGTCAGAGGAACTGCAATCCTTGAGAAATCCTGAATAAATCGTCTGTAGTATCCTGCAAGACACAAGAAATTACGGACTTCTGTCAGAGATTTAGGAATTTCCCATTTGGATATAGATTCAATTTTGGACGGGTCTACTTGAATACCTTCTGTATTCACTATATGACCCAGAAATTGTACTTCTCTAAGCCAAAATTCACATTTAGAGAATTTAGCATATAATTTCTTCTTTCTCAAAAGTTCAAGTATTACTCGGAGATGATTTCCATGATCTTTCGCATTTCTAGAATAAATAAGTATATCGTTAATGAAGACAATTACAAATTTATCTAGATAGGGTTTACAGATACGATTCATCATATCCATAAATGCGACAGGAGCATTAGTAAGTCCAAATGGCATAACCGTGAACTAATAATGTCCATATCTGGTTCGGAAAGCAGTTTTAGGAATATCTTCTTCTGGAACTTTCAGTTGGTGATATCCTGATCGAAGATCTATTTTAGAAAAGTGGCAAGCGCCTTGTAATTGATCAAATAAATGATCGACTCTAGGAAAAGGATAACGATTTTTATCGTTACTTTGTTTAGTTCCCGGTAATAAATGCACATCCGCATGGTACCGTCTTTCTTTTTAACGAAAAGAATTGGAGCACCCCAAGGATATGAACATGGGCGAATGAATCCTTTCTCTACTAATTCATCCAATTGCGTCTTCAATTCTTTCATTTCATTAGGAGCTAATCGATAGGGAGCTAGGAGCCGTTCCTGGTACAAGATTGATTTTGAATTCTACTTCTCTTTCTGGTGGTATACCAGGTAATTCATCTGGAAATATATCTGCATAATTAGCTACTACCGGTACATCTTCAATCTTCTTTTCCTTTGTACTGGTAGAAATCTAAACCAAGTATGCAGTACATCCCTTCTGAAGGAATTTAGTTTCTTTCAGCAGTGAGATGATTCCTAGAGGTCGATTTTATTTGTCGCCATAGATTGTTAAAGGTTTTCTAGAAGAAATCTGGATTTCTATGGCCTTTTTATCACAAAGGATATGGGCTTGTTACTGGCTAACCAATCCATTCCTAAGACAATATCAAATCCTGCTAATGTCATAGGCATTAATTGCACAGGTATGACGTGTCAAGATATTGTTATAACACAATCTTCTAGGGATTCAAAAATTTTTACTAAATTTCCTTCGGTCGTTTCTACTTCATAAATATTATCTAATGGAAATAAAGGCTTGTTTAATAGATTACAAAATTTATAATCTATGAAACTCAAATTTGCACCAGAGTCAAATAATAGTCTAGCGTAAATATTGTCAATGAGCAATGTACCAGTGACTGCATCTGGAACAGCTGCAGCATCACGAGTATTAAGTACGAAGGATCGTATATTCTTTTTATTTCATTCATTGGCCATTGCCCCACTAGATTCTGCTTGATTAAGCTTTGGGCAAGCTGATTTAAAATGGCCGGTTTCTCCGCAATTAAAACAAGAGATGTTTTTCTTCTTTGGGCAGTTTTCAAAGACATGCCCATTCTGCTTACAAAAATGACATAAATTTTTCTTCATAAAGCATTCTCCGGTATGCCTCTTCCTACAGAATTTGCATTCAGGGATGGGAGAATTAAATCTTCTTACGGTAGGTTGATTTCTTTTTCTCCAAGGAGAATTATTTTTCTGGTTTTCTGTAGCCTTCTTGGCCACTTCCCTTGCTTTCCCTTGTTCCTGTTTTCTTATCATACCATCCGTTAAAATTCCTCCTAGCTCCACGGTAGATGCAATGGTCTGAGGCATAGTAGCCTTCACCATATCTCTAATTTCCTCCGCAAGACCCCAAATATATCTTTTAATTAGATTGGGTTCGGGGGTAGATAAGTGTGTAACCAAACGAGCATATTCAAACATCTTGGAGACATACTCCTGATGTTTAGTTCCTTCCATACGGAGATTTAAAAATTTTGTTTCAATTCTCTTTCTTTCATTGATGGGACATAATCTTTGTATCACCATTTCTTTGAATTCTTCCCATTCCATGAAATAGGCTTTATGTCGGCCCATAGCTTGGATAATGGAATTCCACCATTCCAATGCTTCGTATTTAAATAAATTTGATGCATAAAGCACCATATCTTCATCAACACATTTGATGATGGAGATAACAGATTCAGTTTTCTCCAGCCACCTGAGGGCTGCAACTACTCCTTCATTTCCAGCATACTCCAGAGGTTGACAAGCTCGGAATACACGGAACGTACATCCCTTATTCCTCCTTCTTTTCTTACTAATCTCTTCATCATTAGTTGATGAATTATCTCCATTTGAACTATGGTTTTCTTCATGATGATTATTTTTAGATTCAGCCATTTTATTTTTCATTTTATCTTCCTTCATAGCTTTCAGAATTTTTGGAAGAGCTTCCTCTATTCCTTCTGCAACAATTTTCTTTATTTCTGTTTTTTGTTGCAGTTGTTCAGAATTTTCATTCTGAATTTGTTTGCTCTTGCCCCTTGTATTATAAGAATGACCTTGTTTCGACATTCTATTCATAAGAGGAATTTTATTAATATACATATTAAATAAGTCGGAAAAAAATTTACATATAACCCTGTTTACGGGCATTTTCTAGCATTAGTCTTAACGCTCTATTCTGGGCGTCTACAGATGCTAATCTAAAATTTTCTTTTTCCAATTCTGCAACTCGTTCCTGTAAGGCTCTAATATGATCCTTATCAGAACTGTCCTCATTTTCCTGAGGATTTTGTATATTCGTAGGCTCATAATACTCATATGGCCTATTAGAAGCTTCTCTTTCTTCTCCTTCAGGAACAGGATTACTTTCATAAGGAATTTCAGGTAACCCTTGATAATAATAAGGATTATAGTATGGATTTTCTCCATAATCCGGATTTCAACTTGCGGCTAGCAGAATGAAAACTGATGGAAGGTACATAAGGATTTGCCGGAGGTGTTAATTCTCCTAAGCTTTGATATGTACTTCCTGAGTGTCTTGAACTTTGTGACAACCCTGAATTAGGATCAATAATCTTGGACAATTAACTAATCATAAATGGGCTTGGCCCATTAACGGCCCAATTATAGACCCAATATACTAACTTGTTACGTAACCTTACTTGACAGATCAGGGGGTGATTCGAGATCACGTATTTTTAATACATAGTATTCACAGAGAATTACAATGTACGGTTAAACAAATGAACGCGTTCACAGCTAGTAACCGACACACGACGTGATATTTAATTCCTAATATTAAAAAATTATAATAATTATTCGTATTTACTTCAAACGATTATTTAGAAATTAATATGTGAGTCATACGACATAGAACACGCAGATACGACTAATACCAGCATAAACTTAAACTATGTTATTTATTACCTTATATGATTAAATAAGTTATTTAATTATTATTATTATTATTATTTAAGAAAATAATATTTTATCCGGAGCACGAAACGTTTGAACGAAGGAACGCGTTAGACACGCGATACTGGCGTGTACCGGATTGGCGACAATCAGAGCATAAGCCTCATAAACTAAATATTTAAATAATGTTATAATAACGATACGTAATCCTAAGAATTTAGAAATAATAAATCCGGAAATGTTAAAAGTGATGTTTGAGTTAAACGTTTCAAGTTGAATGCGTGGTATCCACCTACACTCTCACCCACACGAAACCCTAACTATTTAAAGGACTTATCTCCATCCTCTTCCCACATTTGCTCAAACCCTAATACCACACAAAAATACACACTATGTGTGTTCCTAGACAGAGAAAGCTATAAAATATGAGAGAATGTGAGGCCGGCGGCCAGCCCCTCTTCCGGCGGTGACCTGGAGGCTCAACCGCAACAAGTAACAGCCCACAGTCCAGGTGACGACGACGTTGACTCCGACAGCCGCCACTCTCCGGTCACGGAGCTTTGAGGCTTCTCTGATCAGATCGAAGACGATGAAGAGGCAAGAGGCTTGAGACGGTGACGGGGGGTAGATCGGTGTAGCGTTCACACGACCCTAAAGCCGCATCTACCGGCGGCGCTCGAAGCTTACAGGCGGAGATATTTTTGGCTAGGTCTTGTAGCAGAGCTGGGTCACCATGGCGACGGAAGACGATGGTGAAATGAGATAGGATTCGAAGACTAAGAAGAAGTCAATCAAATTGTTCAGATGAAGACGATTCCGACGAGTTAACAAGCGAATCCGGCGCCCCGGTTTTCCGGTAGTCGCTATTTCGGCGATAGAATAGGGTTCCGGCGAACCCTAACCCACTGGTCTAGCTATGTTGCCTCCTCGTGGTTCAGATATGTGATATCTAAAGTGAGATTCGTACTATATTTGATGTTCGGTTAAGAACACAACCGTTGATGACAGATTTATGGTTATTTGTTTGGTTACCAGCGAGATCCGTGTAGTTTGGTGAACTTAGCCGGATTATCCGGTGAAACAACTGCAGATGGAAGCGGTGCGCGGGTTGTAACAGCAACGATTGAAGGTGGAAATGACTTCTTGGGGACGTTTGGTAATGAGTTTATGGATGGGTAGTGTTTGGCTACAGGTTGTGGGTTGATAGCGTTTGGATGTGAATTTGGTGTGTTTGGACACTGGTCAAACATCGGTCAACCGTGGTTAACTCGGTTAAATTCGACCAATGACGTTTTAAAACGAGTAAGAAGGTATAACGCACGCCTTAAAACTACTTAAATATTTGATTGTTGATTATATATTGTGAAAATAAACTAAACGCGTGTGAGACGAACGAATCGAGCTTCAACGACCCGACCCAACCAACGACATAGTATCGGTAAATAATAAATAAAATTATGAGTTTATTTAACATTAGATGAGATTCAGTATGGTCAATTAGCATCACAATTCTTGGCATAAGTATTATTAACAATATCATTATCATTATTAAAATGGGGACAAGTAGTAATAATAATAGTAACCATGAAATTAGGGTGAATAAATAATAAACATATATGGTGGAATATTTCAAAACTTATATATACACATGTAAGTACACACAATTTATCGAGATAATCAATACTTATAACTATGGATTTTGACACCTATTTTGATACAAACCTAATTACACACGTGATGTACACTTACTTCCGGATTATACATATTTATATAAATATACATACGAAGGTATCATACGGGTTCGATCACAGGGAACGAATTACTACTTATCTAATCAACAACTGGATATGAAGTATATAAACCATATATTTTGATAACACTTAAACATACATCGTTTAGTAAACGATTACTATGAATTGCATATATACCTACAAGTACATTTATACTTATACACACATTGATATACGAGTGTAACTAACACATACAAAGTAACATATGTACCCTCCAATAAACAAATCAAAATTATCAACGAGTCATAGAACATTAACGGATCGTTCGAGCGCGTTCACATGTGTAATAACATTACCTGAATACGAAATACTTACGCTAAATTACTTGTTAGGGATACCTTAATGCTTCACATATGCTTTCGCAAGCTCACCACTTCGGCACTTGAATTATTTATGCTCTGGACTGAGGTGAGTTTCACAGCCCCTCTTTGCTTTTAAATGTTTTAAAAACATCGGGGGAGAAACATACTTGCTTTACGCGTTGGAAAACATGAAACATATTTACTTGATACATTTGAAAACACGAAACATATTTACTTGATACATTTAAAAACATGAAACATATTTACTTGATACATTTGAAAACATGAAACATATTTACTTGATACATTTGGAAAACATGAAACATACTCATACTCGTTTTTATATGATAATAGGAAAACAATACCCGACCTTTATGTTTGCATGAGTTAACATTGGGAGCTCGTAAAGTCCCCTACGTAAACATTTTAATAACCATTAGCTAAGGACTTAGCGTGGGATTCTATGGATAGTACTATTTGGGATTGACACCCCCGGTCATGGTTCGATCGGTTTTAGTCGAATGGCCGCATAGTGTTCAAACGTGTGCTCGGGAGGTACGAGCTGGGGGCAAAATACCTGTGTCATGGTTTGGTTATGCCTCATGTATGAACATATTATTTGTATTCTTAGCTAGTCTACAAATGTGTCAACATTACTTGTTTTGTTTATCATATACACCTAAAACTGCTACTTGTTTTGGTTAACGTTCCTATCTTTAATAATTTCTTTAAAGAGGGCTTGACATGGGCATAAATTCATTAACATGTTTTCATGGGGAAAACTACTCGTTTTTATAACTATGAAGTCATCACATGTTTTCTTTGGGAAAACTACTCATTTTATAACTATGAAGTCATCACATGTTTTCGAGGAAAACGCTTTTATACTATTGCCATGTACACTATATCAATGTTTTCAAGGAAAACGACTTTACATTGCAACAATTAAACCTATGAACTCACCAACTTTTTTGTTGACACTTTTAAGTATTTTTCCAGGTAACATGTAGCTATGGCACGGTTGGAATAGGTTAGCCATTTGGATTAAACCATAGAAGTCGAAGAAGCATGATCGTCAAACCTCAAGACGGTTTTGACCTATATGGTTCTAGGACATTTTACTAGCTTATTTTAGTATTTGTAAAGGTGTTCAACATATAGAAGTCTTACTTTAGCTTCCGCTGTTGTGTAATGTTACCAATCGTTTCAACCTTGATTTATTTATTTATTTATTAAATGAATAAATTTGGGGATGTGACAGATTGGTATCAGAGCCAATGGTTTTAGCGAATTAGGTTTCCTTAGTGACGCCTAGGCTCTAACCAGACTCATTTAGGGACCAAGATTTCTAAGACTTACATCACACTAAGAACATCCAAGACCTTGAGCATAGAAATTCCAACCATTGCCAAACAACATAAGTAGACCATTAGTGTATGTACTTACACTGAGGTATCATAAACTACACTAATACTTAATACAATTACCCGACATGCGTAACAAACACTTAACACGTACAACAATGTGGAATTAATAGACCCCTATAACGTTTCTCAACAAAGTGTCACTTTTCAGATTACGAACTAAGGATGACGGGTACTCAGCACAGTGTAACCCTAGAAGATCGAGTTACAAGTTAAGCTTGGACGATGACAGTAGCAATTTCTAGTTGCCGATCTTGGTACCCGTACCTGTAACTGCACCACACCTACGACCACCACAGCTGTGGAGTCAGTTTTCTTTTCCTGACATATGTTGTCTTCATTTGGTGCGGTTTATATATATACTCTCCTTCATGAATCGCCGGATTGGATGACTAGAACTTTCGCCATCAGTTATGGCAGACGGGACTGCCCAAGCATATGGGAACCCGAGGTGGGAAAGGTAGGACTAATCAGGAGAGAAGTCTACGAGTCAGGAGACTCATTTGGATCATATGGATCCACACGTACATATGAACTTGGAGCATGATTTGCTCGACGTTGAATTAGGAATCTCTACCCTAACATGGTGCCTGACTTCCACCACACATACATTCTATCATTAGAGGACACCAGTAGTGCCACTCTACCATTAACTCCATTCAGCAACCGCCTTAGTCGGCAGATACATGAGTATTGGTACACATGAGTAAGAGTAATCCGATAGAACATACACACTCTTGCTCGAGAAGTGCAACATGATGACACAATCTAACGATCATTTCAGATCTCTTTTGACTAATTGCTTGGGATACGAGGAACACTACAGGGATCATGCAGAGTAAATTATCATTGCGGGTGCACACGTTATCATAGTTTACAGTGTATGAGAATTCTAGTGAGTCTTACTGTTCGAGCTAATGTTCATGATTAATCTGTATCCCTAATCTCAATTCCCAGTCACTCGAACAATGATCGAAATTAACATAACCATAGGGTTGAGCCAAAAGGCATTAGATGATGGGATGCGTTATCTCAAGTGACATGGAAATGTACATCATCTCCTTTGTGACTGAATCCTAATGGATATAGAACTCTTATTGAGACTTCATTGGCATTACAATTTTGACCGAAACACTGAAAATGTCTATTCCCAGTTGATTTGACCTCGGTATTTGGAACGAATCTGGAAATTCTCTGTAAGTACTATTTTTTTTAACGGCAACACCAAGATATTCTAGGTAAAGTACTACTTCAACTTTTGAGATTCAGTTATAGATTTTCTCTTTTTGATTTCATTACCTGTCTACCAAAGCATGAGGCTGATATACAAACTCTTAAACGTGCCTAGAGAAGATACAAATCTATGACACTTAACACTCATTACCTCAACGCCATGACTTAAACCCTTGTGCTAAGGATTGTAAGGCTATGATCGATATGAGTGAAATCTGTAATGGTAAGTCATTAAGATACCATTCGAATGTCATGAAAGCTGCAGACATACTGTATTAACAGTTGCCGACAAGTTCTGAAAACTCTTGATCCTCTCCAACCAACGTTAGTGGGAAATTAAGGACCAAGTTAGAAGTTGAGAACTTTATCATTTGAAATATGCGTCCTAAAATCATAGGAATACAATCTTAAGAATTTGTTGCAGTGTTCTACGGTTGTTAACCGTTTTAAGCTATGCGCTACAAGGAAAATGAACAAAAGATGAATCGTAATTGACATTGCTCTCTTGAAAGTCTACACATATACAATTATTTGGACTTCTCAAATTCCTTCTAATGTTATATTCACTATTCTCAAGTCCTTTTGGAGATATCTATGACTTTTCTTTAAGGAACCTAGGAACACGACGTTCTCGCCTTCAAAAAAGTTCGTGAAGTTTTACTTAATTGTCGTCCATTTCCTGACATCCACTTAATGAGAAGTCAAGCCTTTGATTAAACTCGCCTTGATGTCGCATTACAGTCTACCAATTTAATGGGTTAGCAAGCTCGTAATCAGTTTCGGGGAAGCACCCTTTCTATGAGGCTAGTCCCACGAGGTGACTGTTTACCTTCTCATCTAGATGGATTGCGGTCTAGAAGTCCTTAAGACTTATCTATCTCGTGGACATGATAGTCAAGTCAAAAAATCAAAATTTACAACCTAAATGCCAGAGTGCAGTAGAAGTGCAGTGCAAACAATGACTAATGAGGTATTAAACAAAATCTTCGCCAGTGAAAGCATACGAGAATTCTTGAAACCTTTAATCTATTATGACCAATGTTAATCGAAGATTTTACATGACACGAAACCTAATATGAGAGTAAAATTTAAATCTCAGAAAATGCTTTCGAGGAGTATAAGGGAACAACCATAAAGTTTCATATCTACACTCTATACTTTCTATCCGATTACAACAAAATGATGGAAATGCAGTTAGAACATCAAAAGAAATGGAACCGTGTCACTAACTCTTGGTAATTGGTTAAAAGTCCATTCTTGTTTTTCCTTGAACCCCGTGAATATTCATTTACCTGATCAATTTGATGATTTTCAAATACTCTAACATTTCTTCCTTCTTCACCTGGATTCACCCTCATCTATAGATGAACCACAGAAATCTTTACGATTCAATCTTATTGTGAGACTTCGGTTATCTCGAGTTATGGTTCGACATCTAGTTCATTGAGAGATCAATCTAAACCCAGTTACGAATAACATTCGTGACAAAAATACCCGCAATGAGATTTGACCAAACCAAGGTCAATCTAAGGAAATCATATCTCCATAAAATCTTATTCCTATCTAATTCGCTACCTAAACAACTACTATCGGTTCCTCTAAACCATCCTCGTTCATTTAAGAGAAATAACACATTTCCTGGAACACAATTGAACCAATTTTTTCTACATACTGATTTGGTAGATGAAATGCCGCTTAGAATCTTTTGCCTTGAAAAGATTGAATGCATCAAGACATTAACTGGTTGTAAGAACCAGTCAGGTTCCCGATCTTGAACTGAGGCCTAAACACCTCATCAAAACCATCTGACATGTCTTACTAGACTTCAGATAATTTCTTTTTAAATTCTATCATGATTCGGTCTTCGTGCGTTAAAACTCGTAAATGAATAATGAATGTGTGCCCTCATACATTCAGAATTTCATGTGCACGAATGCACAGTTTCCTTTTCATTACCAATGATGGTTATCATTCAGTTCCACTCTTATGAGAGTGATCACATAATGAAATTCTTCGATATCTAATCCTCGATTATTTAACTTGGTGTGTGAGTTATTCACTTACTTTGTGAAAACTCATTATTTTGGTTTCACATCAATCAGACAATCCTTAAATGTCTTACTCATTACGTGGAATGTGACTTCACTTACTGGCATGCAATCTCTTTTGTTCAAGGGACTCTCGTAATGAATTTATTACTTCAGGATATAGTCAACATCGTTCCTTGGTCGATATATTTAAAGAACCTTCCTAAAATTCACTTGTTTGATATATTAAATGTTCAACGTTACTGTTCCGTTGTTACATGATACTATGATATCTCAAATCCTTACACACCTAATATAGTTAGTTGAGGAGGTATTAACTTTACCATTGAGTACCGACTACCAGGTGATTTGAGGTAAGATTCTCCTTATGAACTAGAAATGAACCAGGGATACGAAACTCTCATTCAGAATTAATTGAGTCAGTTCTAGAGGTTAACGTAAACTAAGTTTCGAGGACGAAACTTCTTTAACAAGGGGAGAATGTGATAACCCTGAATTAGGATCAATAATCTTGGACAATTAACTCATCATAAATGGGCTCGGCCCAATTATAGGCCTAATATACTAACTTGTTACGTAACCTTACTTGACAGATCAGGGGGTGATTCGAGATCACGTATTTTTAATACATAGTATTCACAAAGAATTACAATGTACGGTTAAACAAATGAACGCGTTCACAGCTAGTAACCGACACACGACGTGATATTTAATTCCTAAGATTAACTAATATTATTCATATTTACTTCAAACGATTATTTAGAAATTAATATATTAGTCATATGACATAGAACACGTAGATACGACTAATAACAACATAAACTTAAACTCTGTTATTTATTACCTTATATGATTAAATAAGTTATTTAATTATTATTTAAGAATAATATTTTATCCGGAGCACGAAACGTTTGAACGAAGGAACGCGTTAGACACGCGATACTGGCGTGTACCGTATTGGGCGATAATCGGAGCATAAGTCACATAAACCAAATATTTAAATAATGTTATAATAACGATACGTAATCCTAAGAATTTAGAAATAATAAATCTAGAAATGTTAAAACTGACGTTTGAGTTAAACGTTTCAAGTTGAATGCGCGGTATCCACCTACACTCTCACCCACACGAAACCCTAAGTATTTAAAGGACTTATCTCCATCCTCTTCCCTCATTTGCTCAAACGCTAATACCACAAAAAAAAAAACACACACACACTAAGCAATCAAATGTGAGAGAGAGGGAGGCCGACGTCCAGCCCCTCTTCCGACAGTTCTCCGGCGGTGAACAGGGGGCTCAGCCACAACCTGTAACAGCCCATAGTCCAGGTGACGACGACGTTGAACAGGGGGCTCGGCCACAACCTGTAACAGCCCATAGTCCAGGTGACGACGACGTTGACTCCGACATGCACCACTCTCTAGTCACGGAGCCGTGAGGCTTCTCTGATCAGATCGACGATGATGAAGAGGCAAGAGGCTGGAGACGGGGGGCAGATCGGTGTAGCGTTCACGTAACCCTAAAGCCACGTCTAGCGGTGGCGCTAGAAGATTACAGGCGGAGATCTTTTTGGCTACGTCTTGTAGCGAAGCTGGGTCACCACGACGACGGAAGACGATTGTGAAATGAGATGGGATTCGAAGACTGAGACAAAGTCGAGCAAAGGGTTCAGTTGAAGACGATTCCGGCGAGTTAAAAAGCGAATCGTTTTTATATGATAACAAGAAAACAATACCCGACCATTATGTTTGCATGAGTTAACATTGGGAGCTCGTAAAGTCCCATACGTAAACATTTTAATAACCATTAGCTAAGGACTTTGCCTGGGATTCTCTGGATAGTACTATTTGGGATTGACACCCCCGGTCATGGTTCGATCGGTTTTAGTCGAATGGTCGCATAGTGTTCAAACGTGTGCTCGGGAGGTACGAGCTGGGGGCAAAATACCAGTGTCATGGTTTGGTTATGCCTCATGTATGAACATATTATTTGAATTCTTAGCTAGTCTACAAATGGGTCAACATTACTTGTTTTGTTTATCATATACACTTAAAACTGCTACTTGTTTTGGTTAACGTTCCTATCTTTAATAATTTCTTTAAAGAAGGCTTGACATGGGCATAAATTCATTAACACGTTTTCATGGGGAAAACTACTCGTTTTTATGACTATGAAGTCATCACGTGTTTTCGTTGGGAAAACTACTCATTTTATGACTATGAAGTCATCACATGTTTTCGAGGAAAACACTTTTATACTTTGTCCATGTACACTATATCAATGTTTTCAAGGAAAACGACTTTACATTGCAACAATTAAACTTGTGAACTCACCAACCTTTGTGTTGAAACTTTTAAGTGTGTTTTTCAGGTAACATGTAGCTATGGTACGGTTGGAATAGGTTAGCCATTTGGATTAAACCCTAGAAGTCGAAGAAGCATGATCGTCAAACCTCAAGACGGTTTTGACCTATATGGTTCCAGGACATTTTACTAGCTTATTTTAGTATTTGTAAAGGTGTTCAACATATAGAAGACTTTACTTTAGCTTCCGTTGTTATGTAATGTTACCAATCGTTTCAACCTTGATTTATTTATTTATTTATTAAATGAATAAATTTGGGGGTGTGACAGATTGGTATCAGAGCCAATGGCTTTAGCGAATTAGGTTTCCTTAGTGACGCCTTGGCTCTAACCATACTCATTTAGGGCCCAAGATTTCTAAGACTTACATCACACTAGGAACACCCAAGACCTTGAGCATAGAAATTCCAACCGTTGCCGAACAACATAAGTAGACCATTAGTGTATCTATTTACACTGAGGTATCATTAACTACACTAATACTTAATACAATTACCCGGCATGCGTAACAAACACTTAACACGTACAACAATGTCGAATTAATAGACCCCTATAATGTTTCTCAACAAAGTGTCACTATTCGGATTACGAACTAAGGGTGACGGGTACTCAGCACAGTGTAACCCTAGAAGATCGAGTTACGAGCTGAGCTTGGGCGATGACAGTAGCAATCTCTAGTTGCCGATCTTTGTATCACAACAAGCTAAACCCATACCTGGACCTGTACCTGTACCTGCAACACACCTACGACTACCACAGCTGTGGAGTCAATTTTCTTTTCCTGACATATGTTGTCTTCATTTGGTGCGGTATATATATATACTCTCCTTCATGAATCGCCAGATTGGATGACTAGAACTTTCACCATCAGTTATGGTAGACGTGACTGCCCAAGCAGAAGGGAACCCGAGGTGGGAAAGGCAGGACTAATCGGGAGAGAACTCTATGAGTCAGGAAACTCTATGAGTCAGGAGACTCATTTGTATCATATGGATCCACACGTACATACGAACTTGGAGCATGATTTGCTCGACGTTGAATTAGGAATCTCTACCCTAACATGGTGCCTGACTTCCACCACACATACATTCTATCATTAGAGGACACCAGTACTGCCTCTCTACCATTAACTCCATTCAGCAACCGCCTTAGTCGGCAGATACATGAGTATTGGTACACATGACTAAGAGTAATCCGATAGAACATACACACTCTTGCTCGAGAAGTGCAACATGATGACACAATCTAACGATCATTTCAGATCTCTTTTGACTAATTGCTTGGGATACGAGGAACACTACAGGGATCATGCAGAGTAAATTATCATTGCGGGTGCACACGTAATCATAGTTTACAGTGTATGAAAATTCTAGTGAGTCTTACTGTTCGAGCTAATGTTCATGATTAATCTGTATCCCTAATCTCAATTCCCAGTCACTCGAACAATGATCAAAATTAACATAACCATAGGGTTGAGCCAAAAGGCATTAGATGATGGGATGCGTTATCTCAAGTGACATGGAAATGTACATCATCTCCTTTGTCACTGAATCCTAATGGATATAGAACTCTTATCGAGACTTCATTGGCATTACAATTTTGACCGAAACACTGAAAATGTCTATTCCCAGTTGATTTGACCTCGGTATTTGGAACGAATCTGGAAATTCTCTGTAAGTACTATTTTTTTTAACGGCAACACCAAGATATTCTAGGTAAAGTACTACTTCAACTTTTGAGATTCAGTTATAGATTTTCTCTTTTTGATTTCATTACCTGTCTACCAAAGCATGAGGCTGATATACAAACTCTTAAACGTGCCTAGAGAAGATACAAATCTATGACACTTAACACTCATTACCTCAACGCCATGACTTAAACCCTTGCTCTAAGGACTGTAAGGCTATGATCGATATGATTGAAATATGTAATTGTAAGTCATTAAGATACCATTCGAATGTCATGAAAGTTACAGACATACTGTATTAACAGTTGCAGACAAGTTCTGAAAACTCCTTATCCTCTCCAACCAATGTTAGTGGGAAATTAAGGACCAACTTTGAAGTTGAGAACTTTATCATTTGAAATATGCGTCCTACAATCTTAAGAATTTGTTGCAGTGTTCTACGGTTGTTAACCGTTTTAAGCTATGTGCTACAAGGAAAATGAACAAAAGACGAATCGTATTTGACATTGCTCTCTTGAAAGTCTACACATATACAATTATTTGGACTTCTCAAATTCCTTCTAATGTTATATTCACTATTCTCAAGTCCTTTTGGAGATATCTATGACTTTTCTTTAAGGAACCTAGAACACGACGTTCTCGCCTTCAAAAAAATTCGTGAAGTTTTACTTGATTGTCGTCCATTTCCTGACATCCACTTAATGAGAAGTCAAGCCTTTGATTAAACTCGCCTTGATGTCGCATTACAGTCTACCAATTTAATGGGTTAGCAAGCTCGTAATCAGTTTCGGGGAAGCACCCTTTCTATGAGGCTAGTCCCACGAGGTGACTGTTTACCTTCTCATCTAGATAGATTGCGGTCTAGAAGTCCTTAAGACTTATCTATCTCGTGGACATGATAGTCAAGTCACAAATCAAGATTTACAACCTAAATGCCAGAGTGTAGTGAAAAAAATGACTAATGAGGTATTAAACTCAATCTTCACCAGTGAAAGCATACGAGAATTCTTGAAACCTTTAATCTATTACGACCAATGTTAATGGAAGATTTTACATGACACGAAACCTAATACGAGAGTAAAATTTTAATCTCAGAAAATGCTTTCGAGGAGTATAAGGGAACAACCATAAAGTTTCATTTCTACACTCTATACTTTCTATCTGATTACAACAAAATGATGGAAATGCAGTTAGAAAATGAAAAGAAATGGAACTGTGTCACTAACTCTTGGTAATTGGTTAAAAGTCCATTCTTATTTTTCCTTGATCCCCGTGAAGATTCATTTACCTGCAGTAAATGTGGAGCGAAATCAATTCGATGATTTTCAAATACTCTAACATTTCTTCCTTCTTCACCTGGATTCGCCCTCATCTATAGATGAACCACATAAATCTTTACGATTCAATGTTATTGTGAGACTTTGGTTATCTCGAGTTATGGTTCGACATCTAGTTCATTGAGAGATCAATCTAAACCCAGTTACGAATAACATTCGTGACAGAATTACTCGCAGTGAGATTTGACCAAACCAAGGTCAATCTTAGGAAATCATATCTCCATAAAATCTTATTCCTATCTAGTTCGCTACCTAAACAACTACTATCGGTTCCTTTAAACCATCCTGGCTCATTTAAGAGAAATTACACATTTCCTTGAACACAATTGAACCAATTTATTCTACATACTGATTTGGCAGATGAAATGCCTGTTAGAATCTTTTGCCCTGAAAAGATTGAATGCTTCAAGGCATTAACTGGTTGTAAGAAACAGTCAGGTACCCGATCTTGAACTAAGGCCTGAACACCTCATCAAAACCATCTGACATATTTCAGATAATTTCTTTTTAAATTCTTTCATGATTCGGTCTTCATGCGTTAAAACTCGTATATGAATAAAGAGTGTGTGCCCTCATACATTCAGAATTTCATGTGCCTGAATGCAAAGTTTCCTTTTCATTACTAATGATGATTATCATACAGTTCCACTCTTATGAGAGTGATCACATAATGAAATTCTTCGATATCTAATCCTTGATTATTTAACTTGTTGTGTGATTTATTCACTTACTTTGTGAAAACTCATTATTTTGGATTCACATCAATCAGACAATCCTTAAATGTTTTACTCATTACGTGGAATGTGACTTCACTTACTACAATCTCTTTTGTTCAAAGAACTCTCATAATGACTTTATTACTTCAGGATATAGTCAACATCATTCCTTGGTCAACATATTTAAAGAACCTTCCAAATATCACTTGTTTGATATATTAAATGTTCAACATTACTGTTCCGTTGTTACATGATAACACACCAAATATAGTTAGTTGAGGAGGTATTAACTTTACCATCGAGTACCGTCTACTAGGTGATTTGAGTTAAGATTCTCCTTATGAACTAGAAATGAACCAGGGATACGAAACTCTAATTCGGAATTAATTGAGTCAGTTCTAGAGGTTAACGTAAACTAAGTTTCGAGGACGAAACTTCTTTAACAAGGGGAGAATGTCACAACCCTGAATTAGGATAAGTAATCTTGGATAATTAACTCATCATAAATGGGCTCTGCCCAATTATAGGCCCAATATACTAACTTGTTACGTAACCTTACTTGACAGATCAGGGGGTGATTCGAGATCACGTATTTTTAATACATAGTATTCACAGAGAATTACAATGTACGGTTAAACAAATAAACGCGTTCACAGCTAGTAACCGACACACGACGTGATATCTAATTTCTAAGATTAAATAATTATAATAATTATTCGTATTTACTTCAAACGATTATTTAGAAATTAATATATGAGTCATACGACATAGAACACGTAGATACGACTAATACCAGCATAAACTTAAACTCTGTTATTTTTTACCTTATATGATTAAATAAGTTATTTAATAATTATTATTATTTAAGAAAATAATGTTTTATCCGGAGCACGAAACCTTTGAACGAAGGAACGCGTTAGACACGCGATACTGGCATGTACCGGATTGGGCGACAATCGGAGCATAAGTCTCATAAACCAAATATTTAAATAATGTTATAATAACGATACGTAATCCTAAGAATTTAGAAATAATAAATCCAGACATGTTAAAAGTGACGTTTGAGTTAAACGTTTCAAGTTGAATGCGCGGTATCCACCTACACGAAACCCTAACTATTTAAAGGACATATCTCCATCCTCTTCCCTCATTTTCTCAAACCCTTATACCACACAAAAACACACACTATGTGTGTTCCTAGAGAGAGAAAGCAATCAAATGTGAGAGACAGGGAGGACGGCGGCCAGCCCCTCTTCCGGCAGCCCTCCGGCGGTGACCAGGCGGCTCAGCCGCAACCAGTAACAGCCCACAGTCCAGGTGATGACGACGTTAACTCCAAATTCCACCACTCTCTAGTCACGGAGCTGTGAGGCTTCTCTGATCAGATCGACGACCATGAAGAGGCAAGAGGCTGGAGACGGTGACGGGGGGCAGATCGGTGTAGCGTTCACGTAACCCTAAAGCCTCGTCTAGCGGCGGTGCTGGAAGCTTACAGGCGGAGATATTTTTGGCTAGGTCTGGGTCACCACGGAGACGGAAGACGATGGTGAAATGAGACGGGATTAGAAGACTGAGACGAAGTCGAGTAAAGGGTTCAGTTGAAGACGATTCCGGTGAGTTAACAAGCGAATCCGGCGACTGAATAGGGTTCCAGCTAACCCACTGGTTTAGCTATGTTGCCTCCTCGTGGTTCAGATATGAGATATCCAAGGTGAGATTCATACTATATTTGATGTTCGGTGAAGAACACAACCGTTGATGACAAATTTATGGTTATTTGTTTGGTTATCGGCGAGATCCATGTAGTTTGGTGAACTTAGGCGGGATTATCGGTGAAACAACTTCATATGGAAGCGGTGCGCGGGTTATGACAGCAACGGTTGAAGGTGGAAATGACTTCCGGGGGACGTATGGTAACGAGTTTATTGATGGGTAGTGTTTGGCTACAAGTTGTGGGTTGATAGCGTTTGTATGTGAATTTGGTGTGTTTGGACACAGGTCAAACATCGGTCAACCGTGGTTAACTCGGTTAAATTCGACCAATGACGTTTTAAAACGAGTAAGAAGGTATAACGCACGCCTTAAAACTACTTAAATATTTGTTTGTTGATTATATATCATGAAAATAAACTGAACGCGTGTGAGACGAACGAATCGAGCTTCAACGACCCGACCCAACCAATGACATAGTATCGGTAAATAATAAATAAAATTATTAGTTTATTTAACATTAGATGTGATTCATTATGGTCAATTAGCATCACAATTCTTGGCATTAGTATTATTAACAATATCATTATCATTATTAAAATGGGGACAAATAGTAATAATAATAGCAACCATGAAATTCGGGTGAATAAATAATAAACATACATGCTGATATATTTCAAAACTTATATATATATACCTGTAAGTACACACAACTTATCGAGATAGTCAATACTTATAACCATGGATTTTGACACCTATTTTGATACAAACCTAATTATACATGTGATGTACACTTACTTCCGGATTATACATATTTATATAAATATACATACGAAGGTATCATACGGGTTCGATCACGTGGAACGAATTACTACTTATCTAATCAACAACTGGATATGAAGTATATAAACCATATATTTTGGTTAACACTTAAACAAACTTCGCTTGGTAAACGATTACTATGAATTGCATATATACCTACAAGTACATTTATACTTACACTCACATTGATATACGAGTGTAACTAACACATACGAAGTAACATATGCACCCTCCAATAAACAAATCAAAATTATCAACCGGTCGTAGAACACTAAAGGATCGTTCGAGCGCGTTCACGTGTGTAATAACATTACCTGAATACGAAATACTTACGCTAAATTACTTGTTAGGGTTACCTTCATGCTTCATATGTGCTTTCGTAAGCTCACCACTTCGGCACTAGAATTATTTATGCTCTGGACTGAGGTGAGTTTCACGATCCCTCTTTACTTTTAAATGTTTTAAAAACATCAGGTGAGAAACATACTTGCTTTACGCGTTTGAAAACACGAAACATATTTACTTGATACATTTGAAAACATGAAACATATTTACTTGATACATTTAAAAACATGAAACATATTTACTTGATACATTTCAAAACATGAAACATATTTACTTGATACATTTTCAAAACATGAAACATACTCGTACTCGTTTTTACATGATAAAAAGAAAACAATACCCGACATTTATGTTTGCATGACTTAACATTGGGAGCTCATAAAGTCCCCTACATAAACATTTTTGTAACCATTAGCTAAGGACTTAGCATGGGATTCTATGGATATTACTATTTGGGATTGACACCCCCCGGTCATGGTTCGATCGGTTTTGGTCGAATGGCCGAATAGTGTTCAAACGTGTGCTCGGGAGGTACGAGCTGGGGGCAAAATACCTGTGTCATGCTTTGGTTATGGCTCATGTATGAACATATTATTTGTATTCATAGCTAGTCTACAAATGAGTCAACATTACTTGTTTTGTTAATCATATACACCTAAAACTGCTACTTTGTTTTGGTTAACGTTCCTATCTTTAATAATTTCTTTAAAGAGGGCTTGACATTGGCATAAATTCATTAACATGTTTTCGTGGGGAAAACTACTCGTTTTTATGACTATGAAGTCATCACATGTTTTCGTTGAGAAAACTACTCATTTTATGACTATGAAGTCATCACATGTTTTCGAGGAAAACGCTTTTATACTATGCCCATGTACAACATATCAATGTTTTCAAGGAAAACGACTTTTACTTTGCAACAATTAAACTTTTGAACTCACCAACCTTTGTGTCGACACTTTTAATTATGTTTTCCAGGTAACATGTAGCTATGGCACGGTTGGAATAGGTTAGCCATTTGGATTAAACCCTAGAAGTCGAAGAAGCATGATCGTCAAACCTCAAGACGGTTTTGACCTATATGGTTCTAGGACATTGTAATAGTTTATTTTAGTATTTGTAAAGGTGTTCAACATATAGAAGTCTTTACTTTAGCTTTCGCTGTTGTATAATGTTACCAATCGTTTCAACCTTGATTTATTTATTTATTAAATGAATTAATTTGGGGGTGTGACAAATTTGTTCCAGTTTCTAAATCCGTTTCATTCTTAAACTGGAATTCATATCTAGGTGCAGCATATTTTTGAACATAGAAGGGACCTTTTCCTTTTCCAGTCATCAGAATAAAACAAAATACTTTTATTTATACTTTATATTTTACATAATGAAATAAACTGTCCTATTTATTATATTTAGTAGACTAGGGTGGTTATCGTTCCATTGTAGTACCTCCAACTAAATGTTCCCAGTAAAGAATGACGGGTCTGGGAGAGATTTATACACCACTCTTTCTTTAGACAGAACATTCAGTTTTCCAGATAACTACATACCGGTCGGATGGTTACCCTTACGTCTAGGTAATTTATTTTTTTCTTTTTATCTTTTCTTTTCTTTTTCTTCCTCTAGTCGACGAACTCTTTCCTTGAGTTGCCTTAATTCTTTCTTGTATTCATCAGTTTCTCTTAAGGCACGATCTAGGAATTCTATGGGTGTTCCAAGATAAGCTGAAGAATAATTATACTGAGGAGGGGGTTCACAAATACCAAATAATATGCGTTAAACACATTATGGTATGGATCATCAGGACCATCAGCTGGTTCTTCAATATACTCCTCTAACATTGTTGGAAGAATATAAGGATTTGAAGTACCTCTAGGATACAAATATGGATCTCTTATTTCCATTTCATTAGGTTCCTCTTCTTACGGTACTTCCCGGTATATTTCTTCCATTTTTTCTAAGAATGTTACAAGTCGGCTGTCAGAAGAGTCGGCTGTCAGAGAATAGACTGTCAAAAGAGTCGGCCGTCAGAGCTCGACTGTCAGAAGAGTCCGCCGTCAGCGAGTCGACTGTCAGAAGAGTCGGCAGTCAGAGAGTCGATGTCAGAAGAGTCGGTCTTCAGAGAGTCGACTATCAGAGAGTCGACCGTCTGAGAGTCGGCCATCAGAGAGTCCGCCATCCTAAATCCTAAACGCAAGTTCAGATGAAACTCAGAATGCGTGGTTGAAACTGTCGGGCGACACTCTGTTTGCCTGGTCGACACTATCGGGTGACACTAGAGAGTGTCAGCCGACACTAGCAAAGTTTAACCAATGTCATGTATTGTATTCGTACAGATCACGTAGCACTCGTATAGCCCAAAGCTTTTTAGTTTCCGCAGTAGATCGTAAACCAGGTGATTTCTAATCCCCTTTCTTGCCTACTTTTTGGGTGGTGTGCATACTTAGTAAACAATGTGTTATTACATATTTTATATTAATAAACGATGACGAAAGTCATGAAATACAGAAAAGTGTAAAAGAGGTAACAGAAATGTTTTACGCAAAGAATGATGCTTATGAAAGGTTTATGAACAGTAAAGTTATTTTTAAAGGAACGAAGATGAGGTTTTAAAGAAAGTAAATAGCAAAGAAAGTAAAGAGAAATGTTTTTTTTTCCTTCGGGAATGAATATCACTACGAATAGAGAGTCAGTCATGGGCTCAGTGCCTGAGAAGGGCTCGGTGCCTAACGTAGGGCCTATAGAAGGGCTCAGTGCCTATAGTAGGGCTCGATGCATATAGTAGGGCTCGTTGCCTATAGTAGTGCTTGAGTGCCTAAGCATGGCTTAGTGCCTATGCAGGTTTTGGGCCTAAGAAGTCATAAATAGAATTAATAGTATGGTAGCAGTGTCTTGTTACAAATGTTACGGTGACGCATCGTGTTAACTCTCCTTATTCGTCTGCCTTTGGAATTGAACCATTGGGACAATACGGACAGTAATAAAAGTTAGAAGATATGTTCAAGCAAAACTTATTCTTTAATATATGAAAAGATGTTTTATGTAAGCGTTAGAACTCACTCAGCGTTAGCTGACTTTTAGTATGCATATCAGTTAAGTGTAGGTGGCAGTTTGGATGCTTGGCTGGCTTGAGGAGTTACCCCGAAGATCAGAGTCTAGCATCCCGTTTATGTTTAAAGTTTATTATGTTTTAAGACAAGTTTAAGTTTCGAATCAGACAAGGATGTTAAAGACAAGTTATGTATTTCCGCTACTTATGTTTAAAGTTGTTTCCGCTGTGATTGTAAATGTCTTATGTTTAAGAGCTATGTATTGATGAGTAAATCCAATACGTGAGGCCTCACGGGTTTGGGGCCTTACATTATCCGAGCTTGGGACCGAAAATTGTAGGTTCACTACGATTGTTTGGAGATGTATTTTTTGTGATTGTTATGAATTTTAAAAATAACCCTTTCCTTTATTAGAGTTTGCGACCGGCAATTATAATTTACTTATTATACGGAGAGTTCATTAATATTAATATGAATCAGTGCCTGTGAAATCCAAAAAGAGCTTGGAAGTTGCCAGCGAAGAATGTGATTGTGAAAACAAGTTTTCTATAGGAAGCAGGATCAGCTCCAAAAGGTTGCAAAAAATGAATTCCATTACATAGGCCACGGGTCATAAGGGACAGAATTCTAAAACACAACTCCTTGGTCTTGAATGCTCCCAATTGTTTTAAGGTCTCCATCTTTTATCTCCCGCTTGTCTTGGTCTTTAATTACAATACAAATAAAATTGAAAACGTAATCTGTTACAATAGGGCTTCCAAAACAGCAAAAAAATACAAAGATTATAGAATACAACCATTAATACAAACAACCACAGGTCTAGGGCTTGATTTACAATCAACAACACAAAACGTAAAACAAATGAAAAGTATGCAATCTTTTGTCAACAAAAATTGACAAAATAAAACATGATTGCAATTATAAAACTTGTCTTATTTGTTTGCAAAAGTGGCTTAAATATCACTGTTTGGATTCGTATAGTAGTTTTAAACTTTTGGTAAATAAACAAAATAGCATAAGCGTGTATACGTACTGATCCAAAACAGAGTTTAGATCGCCCACCTGGAGTCCAGATGCAAACTGAATAAAACAATAATCCAACCATAGATTAGACCACATAAACGTGCCTTACGAGTTGATAGCTAACCAAGTTGAAATACCCCAAGATCAACAATCCGGTCGCTAAATCTGTAACACGAAAACCGAAAATACCTCAAGAGGTTAAAATAACGGCGACAGCGACTTGGGTGGCTAACAGCCGTTCGGCGACGGCGCAAGGGTGGAGCTGGCTGTGGTGGCGGACAGCATAGAGAGAGGGGGGGTTTTTGAATTTTAAAATAATATTCAAAATTTCAAAATAATATTTAAATCTAAAATTTAAATATTAATTATCTACTAACTAGATAATTTAATTAATTAATAAATAACCCTTTGTTAATTTATTTTAAATAAATTAATTACGTTTCCTTAAATTATTTCATAAATAATTTATTTCTGTCATCATCATTCGTGTCTAAATAATCGTTACTCGAATGAGATGATCACTCACTGAGATGCCACTTGCATGAAAATCTATCAATTTAGGCTAGTAGATGATGACTCATATGGTGTGTTGAGATTGTTGGTACATAGCCTCGTTTTATAGGCTTGGTTCGTACAAAATTATTATTTTTCGTTCGATGTGGGATAAAACATCATAATAAAATTTATAATCTCGTATAGCGAATTGATCGCCCTTTTAAGCACATATTCACCTTGAATGATATCTCATTCTATATGCATTCAAGAACATCACAGTTATGATAACTATGCTAATGAATATATGCAATCTAAACTACAAATTAAGAGAAAGATGCACCATCTCATAAAAAAAACATAGATCCCAAATACAACCATCAAAAAGTTTGCGTCTTCACAACAATCTTCAAAGAAACCATAATTTATGTTGAGACAATGGATGATATAAACTCCTGCTTGGATAATGGATAACTAAGGTAAAACAAGAAAGTTGGTGAGTTTAATAGGCTATGACACGAAAGTTGTAAGTACAAATCATAAACTAGTAAATATACAAGTTATTAAATCCAAATACATGAAGTCAACAACCAACCCTAGTGACTGAGTTGCCCCCTAAGAGATTTGGAAATACACCAAATCATGAAAGTCGGGTTTTGATCATCCAACACCCTTGATCGGGTGGTGAAAAGGTATGTCACACCTATGAATCCATTATTGTACTACCGTTGGCTATTAAATTTAATGGTTGTGTATCAGCTACGAGAGGGACTTTATGAAAACGAATAAGCATCATGTATAAGCCATTTAATTTAAACAAGTACATGAAAACGTTTTAATTTGATTGCATGAAAAATGTTGTTATGTATAAGCACATGTTTCCACACCAAAACATAAACATAGAAAAGAGGCTATGAAGAACTCACCTTGATTCTTGAAATAAACGAGAAAGTCAGACCGAAAGATTAAGGTGATCCTATATGATTAGAATTGTGTAAGACTAAGGAATAAGATGAATGAACAAAATGGAATGGGTTAAGAGTTAGAGGGTTAGAAATCAGTAGCGTAAAGTTAATTATAAAGATTTTATTAGACAAAATGGTTTAAAATATTAAAATCTCAAAATAATTGAAAGAAAACAAGAACTAGGGTTTTGACAGCAATCTGTCCTCAACTTCCGGGATGTTTTTAACTAATCACATATTTTTAGAAAAATCCCAAAATTTATAGAGACTTAGCTTATGATTTTTAGAACAATATTTATTTAGAAAACTTTTTAATTTGGGCATCTTAAATATGCCAAAATCGTGACATAACATCAGATGTCTATAATAGCCCTTTCTGTCTTGTTTTGTCGTTTTAAGAAGTATTACAAAGAGTTAGAATGTCTATTATACATGGTTCTAAAGAGAATTCAATAAAATTTGATTTGCAAAAAGATTGAATATGATTAGATTTGTAGATTGAGAGATATGGCCCCGGAAAGTCATGACAATTAATCTGTCCAGAAGTCAGATTTGACCTTTACTTCTAAACAAATATGTTTGAATGCCTTAAACTTGTCAAACAATTACGTGGTTTGATTTTCTGAATTCTAGACTTTGAATAATTATTTTTAGACTAAAAAACAAGTGATTTGGAGTAGTTATGACCAAGATATGGTTGTTCGAAGTCGGTGTATGAGTTCTGTCCAGAATCTAATCGTACACATACGCTTCGTTTTTAGGGTTTTTAAGTGATTAAACGTCAAAGCAAGTTATAATAAGTCGTTTTGACACTTATTTAAGTTATTATGGATGTTAAATAACAGAGAATAATCTTAGTTATATTAGGGTTAAGAATCAAAAACGAAAATAAAAATAGAAGAAAAATAAGAACAATAACGTTAGATGTTAGGATTTTATGTTAGAATCACCATGCCTAGGCTTTTGTATCATCCAACATTGTTGCACTAAGGTGCATGATGATGGATGATAGCCTAAGATCGGAGGTGTGCTTGAAAGTTAGCATGTTAATAATGTTAGTGTTGGAGAATTAAAGTAGCAAAAGTGAAAGACAAGAACAAGAAATCAAAGAACGAGATATGAACTAAGGATGATACCTTCAAGTTTTTGCGAAATCTTCTTGGATGTGAGTGGAGGTTTACAAAATTTAGAAGAGAATATGGTTGGGATTTTTTGCTAGAAAGTTGTAGTAAGAGTTGTGAAGAGGATGGTGGAATAAGAGGTGCTATTTATACTAAGTGAATGAGCGGTGTAAATATGGTATGAACTTGGATATGAAGACAAGGAGTGGTGCCCTAATTCAGCCACCAACCCCCTCCTCATGGCCTCATTTGTGAAATTAATCTTTAAGGAATGACACTTAGGTCCCACAAATTGATCAATTGGTGATTAAGTGCATAAAACATCCAATTTTCAAAAAAACGGGGCTTTAAGCGGTAACCGGTAAATGTGTAGAATTGTGTAACGCCCGAAACCCGACAATAAATTTATAAAGAAAGAAAATTGTCACACCCCAACCGACGGAGGAATACGTCGGGGCGGGACATGTAGACTGTTCATGAGCACATGATTCAACTAAAGTTTCATATATTAAATTTACTCAATTTCATAACAATGTTCAACAAATACAATCAAATGATCAAAGAAAATGAAATACATCAAAAAGTTCAATTTGTTTATTTCAACTAGGTCCTCGTGTCCTATATGTAGCAACTTGAAACATGAACTCAAAGATTTGTACCTGAAACATGATAAAAACAAGGTCAACTAAAAATAGTTGGTGAGTATACATAGGTTTTCATATCTCAAGTAGTTTCCAAGTGTTTTATACAAATAATATGAACCATGGCAAATAAGGCATTTATGAAGTATCACTATAGTCAAACTGGGTCAATCAAACCTTGTGACTGAGGTATAACACGCAGGTTACCCTAATGTAATGTCGGTAACAATCACCCTACCTGGGTGGGTTTGTCAGACACAATAGATCTATCAATGTTACCGTTGGCTTGTACAGACTTAATGATTGCACGTGTATGTCATGTATATGTAGCTTCAACTCATAGTATTCAAGCATAAAGCACAATTGCATACATATTCATAATGTAGAATTGTATAATGTAATTGCAAATAGTTTTCAATGAAAATCACTTTCCACCCCAAAATATATAAAAATGTAAAAGGGACTATGTAAACTCACCTGTACTAGTAAGTTGAAGATCACCCAAGTAATTAGTTACACAAGTGATTTGCTAATCACACGGTTAGCCTATGATTGAATTATATGAATGTAATCAATGACATGCACAAGTAGCTTGGGCAGAACCTATAGAACAAGAGGGTTGGAGTAAAAGCTTGTTTGGATAATTGTGCTGACTTGTTTGTGTACCAAGGGTGTTTATGTAAACATATGAAAGGATCTGTGTACAGATAAGTATAGTGGTGTTTACTTTTGTTTACGAATAAAGATTTAATAGGTGGTTTAAAGTTTTATATAAACTATTTAGTTTTAAATAAATCATGTAATTAAATAAATAGAACCATGTTCATTCATTTAATTATTATTATTTAAAGTGTTTCGTAGGAAAGGTATAATAATCTAAATATATATATATATATATATATATATATATATATATATATATTAATAAAATTTAGAAAACTAGGTTATGAATATTTAACATATTAAACCCTAAATAGATTATTTATTTGGGAAAGAAAATACGTTTTTTGTAAATTACATAAACGTTCGTGTAAAACGTTACAAGATACTAAGGATTTTATAAAAATCACTTAACAAATTATAATTAAGTGGTAGTTAAATGTTTTGGTTGTAAAAATAACAAATTTTGTTTAAATTAGATTTCTAAATTATTTTTATGTTTAAAATAAGGTTTCAAAACAAATTTAATTGTAAAATTATTGTTTTTCCTTAAAAATTTGTTAATTGTCGTACTAAATCGGTCATAGAGCGTATAGGTTTTATAAAAGTATTTTTATAAAATAATTTAAGTTGTTAAAACGGGTTTTAAAAAGATATGCAGACCCCCGGTTCGAACCCGGGTGGTTTCTATGTGAGACCAAGTCGCTACCACTAGACCGAGGGGCTGTTTCTTGTATTAACATGGGTCGTAAAAATATTTTACAAGAATCCAGGAAGAAGCTGGGTCTGATCTTAACAGAAACGTAAAAAGGGTGTCAGGTACCGGTTTCGAACCCACACCATCTAGTCCAGCGGTGCAGTGACTTAACCGACTGGGCTAGATGGTTTCGCTGATATAGTATGAAACCCAAAAACATATATATGATTATTAGATTAGGAAAAACTCCTAAATTCGAATACGTATAAACAGATTATGAACCCTAATCAAGATTGAACCCGATACACCCTGGTAGTACGAATTGATAGGGGGCTATTGAAATGGATCACAATACGAGTCTAATGATGTAAACTTACTCGTTTTGGTGAGGTAACGAACGCAAACGGCTGGGTCGACACTCCTGATGTTCTTGGTACTCGATCGAAGTCAAGAAGTGAAATGTGTAAGGCCCCATACCCGGGGGGCCTCACTTGTTGGATTACTCATTCACAAACAGTTTCTTAAACTTGAATATCAAATAACGCAGCGGAAAACTTTCATTTAAACATAACAGTACATCGTCAAAAATGCGAAAGCGTAAACATTGTCTAAACATAACATAACGTAATCAAAACATAACGGGATGCTAGACTTCATAGATAGACCGGGTAACTCTTCATCGCTTGCCAAGCATCACCGTCCATCGTCCATACTTGTCCTTAAACTGAATGTGCATACTAAAAGTCAGCTACGCTGGTGAGCTCTAGCTTTACATAAAACTTTAACATAAATATTTTGCCAAAAAACATAACATTCATTTATTTAACAAAAGCTTACGTAAAACATGCGATAACTCATCATCATCATAACATCATAACATAGCATCATAACATAAGTCAACATGAACCGAATCTACGCCTTCTCGTAACCGTTAATTCCATACATCCCATACCAGCGGATGAACTTAAGGCTCGTTACCTCTAAGTCATCCGTCACCCAGGTCTCTTAAGGCTCGTTACCTCTAGGTAGACCAAACACATGTCTCCTAAGGCTTGTTACCTCTAGGTAGATCAAACACATGTCTCCTAAGGCTCGTTACCACTAGGTAGACCAATCATATCTAAGGCGGTGTTCCCTCGCGGGGAATAGTAACTTTCATCGGGATCCTGGTAATCCCATGGGTGACCGTCGTCACCCCATCCTCAACCAGTTGTACAACTGTTAGCCAGCCACAAAGCCCCCCGTAAGGGTGAGCCCAATACATACATACATACCCTAGCTCCTGTAGGAAATCGTGGCAGATTCGTTCATTCGTGACTTTCACAAAACCTTTACCTCATTTTAGTTAAAGCATTCGTACGTTTTATTAAATATTGTTTCATTCATAAACCTTTCATAAACTTCGTTTGGCAAAACATTTCATAACGTCATCCTTTGTAAACATCATTTCATAAACCTCATTTCGTAGACATCGTTTCATAAACATCGTTTCAGAAACATCATTTCGTATATATGCACACTAGCCCAAAAACATTAATTAAAACATTTAAAGAAGGGTTTCTAGAACTCACTTGAGATGAACAGGGTCAAAGGTCTCTAAAGGATCTTCTAACCTATACGTACACAACCCAATCTTAGCTACATATACAACTCATTACATTTATCCCTTCATACCGGGGACTTTAAACGTACCCGGCTCGTTCCCGTGAACCTTGGAGTACTCGGCTCCATAGTTGTACACGGCTCCTAAGTGTACGCGGCTCCTTCCCGTGAATTTAGGAGTTCACGGTTCAAGGGGAGTTCTCGGGGGCTTACCCGTGAACTTAGGCCCGAGAATCCTCAGCTGTGAACCTGCCCGAGGATCCTAGCCGTGATCCCTACCCGTGTGTCCCCAGCCGTGAACCTACCCGGAACCCAACCCTGAACCTTCAGTTCTTACCCAAAACCCTAGTTTTGCATGGGTTCAGATCTGGATCGAGTGATTCGTCAAGTTTGGAACTTTTTACGTTCAAAAGGTGTATTTTCCCCTGTGTTTCCAGATCTGAAGCATGAAATCGATTGACCCATAAAAACCCGACCTTTTTGAGCCAAAACCCGAATAAACCCATTTCAAAGAAAAACTTAGAAAAGAAGAGTTTCTTACCTCAAATGGACTCCTTCCTTCAGAAATCTTTCTCTCGAAGGGTGTAGCAAGGTAAAGGACCGATCTTTAGCTCAATCCTAAGCTTTCTCTCTCTATGATTTTCTCTCTCTAGGATGGTATGGAGCTTGAATGAAGAATGGGGAGAATGAGTATGTGTGGAGGCTAGGGTTGAAACCCCCACCTCCCTCCCCTTCATGGCCCATTGAAGACGGCCCATCTAGCGGCCCCTTGTTCCCCCATCCACCTTCGCCCTTTATTTCCTCGTCTTCTCACTTATTGCCTCGTCGTTATTTCCTGGATGTTACAAGTCTACCCCCCTTACAAAAGGTTTCGTCCTCGAAACCTGTCATAAGTCAACCAATTGAGGGTACGAATCCTTCATTTTTGCCTTTGTCTCCCAAGTGGCTTCAAACCCCTTTCGGTGCTTCCACTGCACCTTGACCAACTGGATGACTTTATTACGCAGACATTTCTCCTTTCAGTCAAGTATGGCCACGGGTGCTTCGATGTAGTTTAGGTGGTTGTCGACCTCAATGTCGGTAAGTGGTACGTGAGAAGATGCATCCGCCAAAAACTTTCGCAAGTGTGATACATGGAACGTACGATGAATCCCACTTAACTCATCAGGCAACTCCAACCAATAAGCGACTACACCAACCCGTGCCAATATCCTGAATGGTCCGACAAATCTCGGGCTTAACTTCCCTCTCTTTCCGAATCGTATTATTCCCTTCCAGGGTGATACCTTCAACATTACTATGTCCCCAATATTAAATTCAATAGGCCTTCATCGCTTATCCGCATAGGATTTCTGACGATCTTGGGCGGCCTTCATTCGTGCCTTAATCTGGTCAAACCTTTTTGACGTATCTTTAACGAATTCGAGACTTCCCAATTCCTTCTGTCCAATCTCTCCCCAACATATCGGGGTCCTGCACCTTCTCCTATACAACATCTCGTAAGGCGGCGTGCCTATTGTCGAGTGATAACTGTTGTTGTAGGAGAATTCGGCTAACGGCAGGTGACTATCCCAACTGCCACCGAAGTCAATAAACAAGCATGGAGCATGTCCACCAACGTTTGAATGTTCCTTTCTGACTGACCATCCATTTGCGGGTGGTATGCCCTACTGATATTAAGCCTTGTGTCCATTGCTTCGTGAAATCTTTTCTACAACCTCGATGTGAATCGTGTGTCCCGGTTAGATACAATCATCAGAGGCACCCCATGCCATGCTACTACTTCGTTAATAAATACTTCTGCTAACCTTTCCGACGAGAACGTCTCGCGAATAGGTAAGAAATGAGCACTCTTTGTTAAACGGTCACAATTACCTAAATAGTATCATGACCTTTAGCTGTGCGTGGTAGCTTGGTTATGAAGTCCATGGTAATGTGTTCCCACTTCCATTCTGGTATATCAACTGGTTGAATCTTTCCATACGGTTTCTGGTGTTCGGCCTTAACTTGTGAGCAAGTCAAGCACTTACTTACGTATTTCGTAACTTCATGTTTCATTACAGGCCACCGGTATTCCTTCTGCAGATATTGGTACATTTTGTTCATACCGGGATGGATAGAGTAACGAGACTTATGAGCCGCATCCAAGATTTTGGTTCTAAGCTCGCCACCCATAAGTATCCACACCCGACCAAAACGTGTCCTCACCCCAAAGGTATTATAATCCAATTGTCCTGTTGGCTAACCATTCTCTCTTTCTTTATGTTCTCTTCTTTAAGTGCCGTATCTTGAGCCTTTTCAATTTCCCTCATCACATCCGGTGTTACCACCAACTGGTAAGCTTTCACTCTAACAGGAGTAGGCACGTCCTTTTGGCTTAATCCCAAGAAACTACGGATTTCCGTTGGCGTCTTAGGGATATCCCAATCCCTTACCATCTTTATCTTTGTTGGGTTAACCATAATGCTGTTTGGGTTAATGACATGACCTAGGAATTGGACTTCCCTAAGCCAGAACGCGCATTTGGAGAACTTAGAATACAATTTCTCCTTCTTTAAACCTTCTAGCACTTCCTTCAAGTGATATGTGTGATCACCCTCATTCTTAGAGTAGATGAGGATATCATCGATGAACACAATTACCGATCAATCCAGCATCGGTCGACACACCCTATTAATCAAATCCATGAACGTTGCGGGGGCGTTCGTCAATCCGAAGGACATTACGCGGAACTCAAAATGTCCATAGCGCGTCCGAAACGCGGTTTTTGATATGTCTTCTTTCCTCACCTTAAACTAATGGTACCCAGACCGAAGGTCGATCTTTGAGAACCAACTTGTGCCCCGTAATTGATCTAACAGGTCGTCGATCCTTGGTAAAGGGTACTTGTTCTTCACTATTCGTTTGTTCAACTCGCGATAATCCATACACATTCTCATCGAACCATCTTTCTTCTTCACAAACAACACCGGGGCACCCCATGGTGAGATGCTCAGTTGGATAAATCCTTTGTCAAGCAACTCATCTAGTTGCGCCATAAGTTCTTTCATCTCCACTGGTGGTAGTCGATACGGAGCCTTAGCCACGGGTTGGGCATCTGGTACTAAGTCGATTCGAAACTCAATCTCTCTGTCGGGTGGTATCCCAAGCAAATCCACTGGAAACACCTCCGGGTACTCGCCCACCATTGGTACATCGTCTAGTTCCTTCACTTCCTTACTCTTGTTAATCACGTACACCATATAAGCCTCGCATCCGTGCCTCAGGTAATTTATTGCCTTAATCATTGGGATGACATTCGGCATCGGGGCGTCGCGATCCCCCAACACTTCAATTTCACTACCATCCGGAGCCTTGAGTCAGATTATCTTTTGTTTGCATATAATTTGCGCTTCATTAGCAGTTAGCCAATCCATACCCAATATGACATCGAACCCTCCCAAAACCATAACAAACAATCTGACGGGGAATTTATGGCCTTCTATTTTTATCGTGGAATTATCAACTACTTCGATTACCCTTGCGGTTCTACCCTCAGCGGTTTCTATGCTAAAGGCTCTTTCTAGTTTACTGACAGAGTATTTCACCCGTTTACAAAAAAGTGACAGATATAAAACTTTTACTAGCGCCGGAATCAAATAACACAGAAACAAAAGTCTAGTCAAGGATGAACGTACCTGACGCCACATCGGGGTCTACCCTTGCTTGTTCCTGCATCAGTGCATATGTAGGTCCCGAAAGCCTCGTCGCGCGGCGGATTTACACGGACCTGTTCTGTGATTTGTGTGGGAACAAAGAAAACGAAGCAGAGAAACACAAACATAGACAAAAGACAATGAAACGACACGTAATCCATAACATAGAAGTCATCCTGTATTACAGACTACATACCGAAGGAGCACACATCTCTCATCTAAGCTCACGGTCCAGGGGTCGGGAGAGCTCTTCCCAACCCGGACACCTCTCAACTTTGTTCCAGAGTTCCACCTACAAATGAAGACAAGTCTACTATTTATAGGCGAAGGAACACTACCTGCGTACTTGACAAGTACGCAAGGCAAAAGCCTTGCGTACTTACTAAGTACGCATGGTTTGGTCATGCGTACTTGACAAGTACGCAAGGCAAAAGCCTTGCGTACTTACTAAGTACGCAGGATCAAACTGGTGTGCATGCTAAGTACTCAGGAACACCCTCCTGCGTACTAGCCACGTACACCGATACATAGAATTTAATCTATAGTTACAAAACATGCTTCTACAAACTCCCTCTTAACTATAGCATCAAATTCTATCTATCTCTAACACTGATATACATCAGTTTACAAAGAATGTCCTAACAGACTCCCTCTAAACTAATGACATCACGTGTCTTCTGGCGAGACTTGATCTTCTGGCATTCCACTTGAGATCTTCAAATCTTCAAACTTCAGTCTTCAGTTGCCGAGTGATGACAAACCCGACTCCCTCAAAACTGTAGCTTTCATTGTAGACCAAGCCAAGTGCTTCAATAGGAACCAACTAACCCAACACAACTCATTGTAGTTCATCCTCTCAGCAGTAGCAACCTCCACCCTGACTTAGAACTCTGAGTCTGACAATGTCTTCCTAAACAGGTAACAATAGTAGACTAAGACAACTCCAAATCAGCTGGCATATGATAGAGAGTTTGAGTTTCCAATAACATGCATCAAACTAATCAGCTCCCATAGGAATTCCAGTAAGATAAACTTAAGTCTTTAACCAGATGTGTCCAACTCTATCCTGTATCTTCACGAGTTAACCAAATTCCCGAAGATGTTCATTTCCAATATCCCCTTTCAGTTTAAGCTCCATCTGACTAGACCAGAAACAAGGGTATGTTTCATATCCCATCGACCAATGATAAAAGGTTCCATCTTCAACTAATAATCCAACGGATATCCAGCTTCATCTTGAAAACACACGATAGAATCAAACACGAAAAATATAGTTTACACGAGAAATCATAGTTGAGATCCATGTTACGTCAAAGAGGTATATATATAGGAAGTACCAACGGCTTTTCCACCACCTCTTTAATGTCTCATGAATACTAGATTTTATTCCCCTCATTTCTCTGTAAACTATGACCAGCTTCATCACTTCACTCAAATCCTCAAAAAGCACAACTAGCCAACTCTAAGATTGTATTCTTTTATTCCTTTGCAAAGATCCAAAACAGCAAATCCTTGGGTTCAAGTTATTCCAGTATTCATCCCCTATTAAATAAGTATCCCGGATACTCGTAGCCTACATATTCAGGTTTGAATACCTAAACAAGATGATTCTTTTTCCAAAAGACCCAAAGCAGCCACATCTTCACAATTAGAACGAGACCTTTAGCCGATGACGACCCAATTGCTCCCATTAGTTCAGCATTCATACCCTATTAAATAAGTATCCCGGATATTCGTAGCCTACATTTTTAGGTATGGACCCTTAAACAATGTATGACAAGTGGTATCTTCCAACAAAAATCTCATCCGTGTTTTGCCAAGCCACATCATATACAAATTCTGGTCCGAAAAAACCAAAATTACTATATTCTCAAAAATGGGTCGAAACACGCGTACAAATGATCACTAATTTTTTTTTTAATCCCAGATGTTAGTCCATGCGTACTTAGTAAATACGCACATAAAGGGTGCTCATGCGTATTTAGTAAATACGCAAAGCCAAGTGCTCATACGTATTTGATAAGTTCGCAAGCCAACCATGCGTACATGCTAAGTACGCAGAGTCAAATACTCATGCGTACTTAACAAGTACACAGGACAACTTCTCTTGCGTACTTAGTAAGTACGCAGGGCAAAACCCATGCGTACTTAGTAAGTACGCAGAAAAGCTGAATTTGCGTACTTATCAAAAAGTAACAGCGTTCTTGACGGATCTTGAGTAAAATGCTTGAAAAGTGTTGGATCTGATAAATTGATGCCTCCAAAAGCTTAGAAATCATCTTCTAACAAACCCTTAGCCTTCCAAACACCAAATGAAGTGATAACAAACTCAGATTTCACGATTTTTGGTCAAAAAGTAAAAACTCAGATCTGCTCCAAAAACCCTAAAACACGAAACTGGAACACAAATCAACGAACACCGAGGCTCTGATACCACTTGTAGGTCCCGGGAGCCTCGTCGCGCAACAGATTTTACACGGACCTATTTTGTGATTTGTGTAGGAACAAAGAAAACGAAGCAGAGAAACACAAACATAGACAAAAAGACAATGAAACGACACATAATCCATAACATATAAGTCATCCCGTATTACAGACTACATACGGAAGGAGCACACATCTCTCATCTAAGCTCACGGTCCAGGGGTCGGGAGAGCTCTTCCCGACCCGGACACCTCTCAACTTTGTTCCAGAGTTCCACCTACAAATGAAGACAAGTCTTCTATTTATAGGCGAAAGAACACTAATTGCATACTTGACAAGTACGCAAGGCAAAAGCCTTGCGTACTTACTAAGTACGCAGGACCAAACTGGTGTGCAGGCTAAGTACTCAGGAACACCCTCCTGCGTACTAGCCACGTACACCGATACATAGAATTTAATCTATAGTTACAAAACATGCTTCTACATCATACGCTCGAGTCTTCGCTCGGGGCCTCTCTTCTTTCTTTTCCAGGCCTTTCCTTTTTCCAGCTTCACCCATTCTTGGTTTAGTGCATTCCCGACTCATGTGGTCGCTCTCGCCACAATTATTACACTTAATTCCTTGCATGCATTCACGGGAGTAGTGCCTGGTCTTGCCAAATTTGTAGCACATATTTGACCCTAACCTGCATTCACCTAGATGCCTTCCACCACACTTCCCACAGACTGTGATCTCACCCACTCTAGCCTGCTTCTCCCGAATTCCAAACATTCTTTCGCCAGATCGTTTGGCCGGAAAACTCGGTTTCTTCCTTGGCTCATCAATAGCTATAACATTCAGTGCCAAATCATCAAATACCACGCCACTCAGTTCTATGACCGAATCATAGGTAGTAGGGGCGTTTGCCTTAAAATAGGTGTGGACCTGGTCCGACAGCCCTTGAATGTAGCATGCAATCTTTCTCTCCTTAGTCGTGACAAGATGCGGCACCAGATGTGCCATTTCATTGAATCAGGTAGTGTACTACCGGTGCGTCATGCTCCCGGCCTTCAACCCCAGAAACTCCCTCTCTACCTTCTCGATCTCATTTCTTGGACAGAAACTTTTGATCACCAGAGTTTTCAAATCATTCCACATCATTACGTCAACAGCCTCGTCCCCCTTGGCTTGACGCACTCCCTCCCACCAATGAGATGCCACCTCCCTCAAGGAGTTAGCAGCAAACTTCATAACCTGGTTCGAGTGGCATTCGCTCAGACGAATGGCGGCTTCAATATGGATCACCCAATCAAAAGTAACCATCGCGTCAGCCTTCCCAGTCAAGACCGGTGGGTTACAAGCTTTAAAAGACTTATAGTCGCAACCGCGAGTGACGGTGCGTTGACAGCCTCATTGTTCATGGCACCAATTTCCGAGTTAGACCCGCCCGCCTCATTGGCCCTCTTCAATGCTTCTGCCAGTAGTTTTGGCAAGGAAGCCCTCATCATCTTAGTGAATTCGCGTGCCAGGGTCACTTTCACTTCAGGTTCGAAAGTGAAATGTTCTTCCACATGAGTCTACTCAGTCCCATGCGCAATAACTTTTGGTTCAGTGTGAACACTTCCTTCTTCACTATACTCCTGACGAGTAGGATTCCTACCACAACCACCAGTATGACCGCCGGTACGGCCCCCACCACGCCTTCCATTTCCTCTTCTCGCCATTTCGTTCTACAAAACAAGGAATCCAATGTTATCACGCTTGTTAACAAACAGAATTCAACAAGTACTGTAAGATGTTAATATACACTGGCCATATGCAATTAACCATTACACTACCTCTCGATTTCTATTTGACCACCTTTGTGATTTCATTAGAACACAAGTCCTAACCAAACACTTCTAAGGCATACTATATATGTAAATATATATACTACCTTCATACCTGATGTTGTGGCTCGAGTTACCCGTACTGGCATCCGCTTTCGGTCCCATTCACAGTTTAAGTTCAGACACTGGGAGTGTCCAAATCTCTCAAACTATTGCTCTGATACCAACATGTAAGGCCCCAAACCCGGGAGGCCTCACTTGTTGGATTTACTTATTCACAAACAATTCTTAAACTTGAATATCAAATAACGCAGCGAAAAACTTTCATTTAAACATAACAGTACATCGTCAAACACGCGGAAGCATAAACATTGTCTAATCATAACATAACGTAATCAAAACATAACGGGATGCCAGACTTCATAGATCGACCGGGTAACTCTTCATCGCTTGCCAAGCATCACCGTCCATCGTCCATACATGTCCTTAACTTGAATGTGCATAATAAAAGTCAGCTACGCTGGTGAGCTCTAGCTTTACATAAAACTTTAACATAAACATTTTGCCAAAAAATATAACATTAATTTATTTAGAAAAAGTGTACGTAAAACATGCGATAACTTATCATCAACATAACATTGTAACATAGCATCATAACATAAGTCAACATGAACCGAATCTACACCTTCTCGTAACTTTTAATTCCATACATCGCGTACAAAGGGATGAACTTAAGGCTCGTTACCTCTAAGTCATCCATCACCCAGGTCCCCTAAGGCTCGTTACCACTAGGTAGACCAAACACATGTCTCCTAAGGCTCGTTACCTCTAGGAAAACCAATCACATGTCTCCAAGGCTCGTTACCTCTGGGTAGACCAATCATACCTAAGGAAGTGTTCCCTCGCGGGGAATAATACCTTTTTTAGGGATCCCTGTAATCCCATGGGTGACCGTTGTCACCCCATCCTCAACCAGTTATACAACCGTTAGCCAGCCACAAAGGGCCCCCGTAATGGTGAGGCCAATACATACATACATACCCTAGCTTCCATGGGAACTCGTGGCAGATTCGTTTATTTGTGACTTCCACAAAACCTTTTCCTTATTTTATTTAAAGCATTCGTACGTTTTATTTAATACTGTTTCATTCATAAACCTTTCATAAACTTCGTTTGGCAAAACATTTCATAACGTCATCCTTTGTAAACATCATTTCATAAACCTCATTTCGTAGACATCGTTTCATGAACATCATTTCGTAAACATTATTTCGTATGTATGCACACCAGCCCAAAAACGTTAATTAAAACATTTAAAGAAGGGCTTCTAGAACTCACCTGAGATGAACAGGGTCAAAGGTCTCTAAAGGATCTTCTAACCTGTACGTACACAACCTAATCTTAGCTTCATATACAACTCATTACATTTATCCCTTCATACCAGGGACTTTAAACGTACCCGTCTCGTTCTCATGAACCTAGGAGTACTCGGCTCCGTAGGTCTACACGACTCCTTCCCGTGAACGTAGGAGTTCACGGTTCATGGGGAGTTCTGGGGCTTACCCGTGAATTTAGGCCCGAGAATCCTCAAATGTAAACCTACCCAAGGATCCCAGCCGTGATCCCTACCCGTGTGTCCCTAGCCGTGAACCTACCCAGAACCCAACCGCGAACCTTACCATGAACCTTCAGTTCTTACCCAAAACCCTATTTTTGCATGGGTTCAGATCTAGATCGAGTGATTCGTCAAGTTTGGAACTTTTTACATTCAAAAGGTGTGACAATCCGACTTTTTAGGTTAACCCCGTTAACTATTCCGTTAAGTTTCTTATTAAAAACTTAACCCCGTTAATCAAATCTAACCCCAGGGACTGATTCTGTCACAAATCCAACTCAAAACTAAAAGGACTAGTTGTGTTAATATGCTAAATCAAATAAATTGACTTCTCAAAGTCAAAATCAGCAAATTTGGTTCCTGTTGACTTTCAGAAGTCAAATCCGTGACAATTTGATCAAAATTCACAAAATAAACCTCAAATCCGTTGGAATTCATAACGTAAACAAATCTTAATAGCAATAATCGATCATTATTAAGCCCTTAATCATAATCATTTCAAATTAAACTCAAATTATGATCGTGGTTTCGTAACCGTCGACTTCATTGTCCATTATCATCAAATCCGACGAATTTTTGTATTGCTTTCACGAATTGAACTCCTACACACACTCGACGAACCTCTGTGAAGTTTCTGCACACATCAATTCGATTGGATTTGCACCAGAAACCATCGGAAATCGAACCAGTCATCGTCGGAGCCTCTTTAGTCGAACTCTATCAATTCTTCATCTTCCTGGTAATTGTTTTTCATCATTAGTTTCGTTTTTACTTGTCAATTGAAAGCCTTATCATTACCAGGGCTTACATTATCGATTGAGTCATAATCCAATTCTAGGGTTCTTAAGAAATCAGATTTGGGGCTTTTGATTCTAGACTCGTTCTCAACGCAATTAAAGCATACCAGTAGTTTCTAAATACTCAGTTTAATGAAAACCCCATGTTAATTGAATCAAACAACATCCAATTTTACAAAATCAGATTCTGGAATTCATTTGAAAACGTTTTAGTCAAACTCTAACCTAGACTCAATGTTAATCCAATTAAACGGCATGGTTAGAATCGCAATCATCTATGCTTTGAAAGCCCTTTATCAATTCGAACTTTTATTATCGGGATCATTCTAACCCGTAATCTAGGGTTCTTATGAAACCAGTTTGCCGAATTCAACTCTAAACTGTATTTAAATCAAATTAAACCACATCATTAAACTCGTAATAGTCTGTAGAGTGAAAGCCCTATGAAATATCGGGCTTCCATCATCGAATTGATCTTGATCCCGTAATTAGGGTTCATCTGTAAATAATTTGGGGTTTTCGATCTTAAACATAAATTTGATACAATTAAACCACATCAACAGATTCGCAAGGTTTTGTTTAATAAAAGCCCTATCATTTCAACAATTTTTAATATCAAAATCGATCAATTGAATCCATGTTTATAAACTAGGGTTACGATCCCTTTTCCTGTAAATTATCGATCCTAAAACCAATGATTTTCAAACTAAATGAGTCCCCAGATTCGCTATACCCCGATTAACGAAACCCCCTCGATACTTTGGCGAATCGCGATCAAATTCGTGGCGATTGGGACGGGATTTGATCTGGGTACCTATAGGGAACTAAATCACATCCGGCTTGGATGTTAAAAGAAATTCGAACTGGATTCGTTTGCGATAGCCTAGCGGCCGGGACTGGTTAGAGCGATGTGTGTGTGTGGGAGAGACCCGGGTTCGAGACTGGGCTCCCACAATTATTTTTAAAACATTTTTTCTGGATTATTAAATTAATAAAAATCGAACCTGTTGATATTGTATTATTATATAAATGGGTTTTAACCCGGAAAACAACATGTAAGCTCGGGTTTGAAATATTAGTTTATTTTTATAAATTATACCCACTTTTATAAATAATATATTATTATTATTAACAAGTAAAATAATATATTTATATTATTTTTAAGCCGTAAACTCGTGAAAAATAATATGTTTATATTATTCCTAAATTGTGACCCGTATTATTAAATAATATATATTTATATTATTTCAAGTCATTTTATAACGCCGTAAATCAATCGAGACTAAATAATAATATAACTAATTATATTATCCACTCGTATATATATATTATTATTTATGTCGTTCGTCGCGTAAAGTCATTCCTAAACCCGTGGACGCGTTCGTCCACTCTCGTTTATTGGAGCGGTTCTCTTAGGACGTTCCTCGTTTTCAGTGTCACAGTTACAATTCCCATTATCATTCCTAATTTATATGTTTATAATTTTAGGACATTCGTAGGTCTTTTGAGACTTACACTCGTGGTTCCAACTTACTTCTAGTGTTAAACTACCTTCAACGCCAAGCAGGTGAGTTTTCACGGCCCCTTTTTTCTGTTTTAACTTGGGGGAGAAAACATGCTTAAACTGATTTTTAGATTTTGTATTTCATATGCTATCAATGTTAAAGCTAAGTGTAATACGCTATAACAGAAAGTCCTCATCTTATCTCGAACCGTTAATATGGATCTTAGCGAGGTAATGTTTAGTAGTACTACTGGGTTTGACAAATCCCACCCGCGTTAGTCGCGCTAACTCAATTGGATATCGAACGGGTGAAATGTTAGCCTACTCACATGGCCAGTATGGATAGACCTGGCAGGAGGAAATAAACAAACAGTCAGTTTCGGTTGCGGGCACTTGAGCTAAACATGAACATAGGTTAGCTACCTATAGATACATATTGAATGATCATAAATCTGGTAAACGCTTACGTACTTAATTGAAACCTGTGAACTCACCAACCTTGTGTTGACACTTTTCTTTACATGTTTTCTCAGGACGCTAAGCTAAGACACAGGTGCACGTTAGGGTATGCATGGGATTCAACTGCTTTGCTTTGTGTCTATTTATGTTTGGTTGAATTATTCTATTGTACTTTGTTTGGTTTGGACGTTTGGACTTTTGAGACTTTTGGACTTTGGTTTTGGGCGCGTGTATTTTGCGCATTTACTTTCTTTACGCTTCCGCATTGATACTCTAATTTAAAATATGTTTTCATTTTGAGTCCCATGTAGAGTAGTTCAAAGTAACTAATGTCTTAGATCCTGGTTCGTCACTTCCCAAAAGGTAAAACTCCGTTAGTTGAAATTGGGGGTGTGACAGATTGGTATCAGAGCCATTGATTATAGAGAACTAGGATTGCATACTAGACTATAGCCTCACACATTAGTTACATGTCATTTGGATGTTTGGTACTTATACATAATGTTGCAGGATTAGATCGTCAACCCCACCTCCATCACCTAACGCATCAGGGAATAAGGCACCTGTACTCTCATCCCCGGAGCCCAAAAGGCGCCGGACTACTTCAATTGACCAAGGAGAACCGAGTAACGCACGAGCATTGGATTATGCTCTCAATTGGGACGTATACCCACATATGATCCAAAGATGGATCGAAATGGGAGATGTTCCATCACCTTACTTTGGATCCGCATCTTCATCACCTACACTACCTAGCTTACCATGCACCATGGAACAAGCTTTCGCAGCATTCGTATCTTATATGTTGAAAGAATTGAGTTTTGTACAAGATGCCACCGAAGAGATACCTAAACTTATGGAGAATGGACCCCAAGTAGAGAAGAATAAGGTAGGAGTAGAACACCTGACTACCGAACTAGCTGCAACGGACCATGTCCACAACCTTTTAGTGGATCGTGTGGCACATCTAGAGACGAGGGCTGACACTATGGATGATGATATGGAAGGAGTTCTGGAGAGATTAGCTGCTATGGAAACTCAGCTACATGTGGCAAACCACACTGCTGAAGGCCTTCAAGAGAGGGTGACTCACTTGGAAGCCCAACTGCAAGCGACCCTATTTCCGGAGGACATTCCAGTATCTGACGATGAGGAGGAACCTTTTGAAGAAGAGCCCTTCGAGGAGGAGCCCTTAGAGGGGGAGCCAGCTGAGGAGGAGCCAGTGGAGATCGATGAGGCACAGTCATACGTCTCTTCTGATGACGAGGATGTTTGATGATCTTCCTATCCTATATTCCTTTTCATGTTTGTTTTTGCTTATGTTATTTCTCTTTTCAAACCTAGATGGGTAAGGTTGTTCCCATCCAATAAAAGTATGAGAAGTTTAATATTTAAATTATTTATTTTGTAGCCTTACAATTTATTTAATTTTCAAAATATTAGATGTTGTATCTCCTTACTCGTACCTGAATAATGTTTAATATGCGATATATTTCTCATTATTTTTCATTTGTGATTGTGAAGAATCATGTATGGGAGAGGACGAGGAGGCCGTGCCGGTGGTCGTGGTACCATTAACATGACGGCAGCAGAGCTAGCAGCTTTATAAAATAATAGTGTGGCAGAGGCCCTAGCAGCACAGAATGCTGCAGGTAAATGCTTTAACTATTGACTAAAAGTGTCAATCCTTCTCCTAAAAACATCATTCTAAACTCTATAATTCCAATTCAATTTGTATTTCTAAATCCAGGCCAGCAAAATCAACAAAACCAACAGCCAGTCTGCACTTTCAAGGCATTCATGGATTGCAAGCCCCACACCTTTAGTGGAGCTGAAGGAGCCGTTGGATTACTTCGCTGGTTTGAGAAGGTTAAATCGGTAATTACCATGTGCAACTGCCCGGTGGCTAACCAAGTAAAGTTTGCTTCTGGAACTTTAGAAGGCCTGGCCCTAACATGGTGGAATGCCCAAGTTCAAATGTTGGGACTAGCAATGGCAAATGGACTCCCGTGGGAGGAATTTAAAACAATGATGAAGGAAGAATACTGCCCACGAGATGAAATTCAAAAGCTAGAGGGAGAGTTCTGGAACCTTAAGATGGAGGGTTCGGAAATTGAACTCTACACCACCCGTTCGCACAAACTTGCTACCATGTGCCAACACATGGTGACTCCGGATTAAAAACGGATTGAACTATACATTGGAGGTTTGGTACCTCAGATTCAAAGCATGGTGACCTCATCCAACCCTACCACCATCCAACAGACCATCAGACTTGCTCACAAGTTGACCGATCAGGCGGTGACGCAAGGAACTTTACCTCCAAGAGGTTCAGTTGCTAAACCCACCGACAACCACAAACTCAAGTTCGATCACCATTCCAACACCCACAACCACTCTAACTCCCACTCCAAAGGACCTCAACCCAACCAACCCAGTTTAACCAACCACAACAATAGCAACAGCGTAGGTTTGAGCCTACCAAGAACTTCAATCAGTCGACCTCTTCTGGCCAAAACCAGGGTGGTTATGCAGGGAAGTCCCCGAAGTGTAACTTGCACCACTTTGGGTTCTACAATCGTTACCAGAGGTGCGGTAAAATAGGCCATGCTGCTAAGGACTACAGGGGTGAATTACAAACTAAACAACCCTTTCAACAACCGGGATCCACTAGGGCTTGCTTTGAGTGTGGAAAGGAAGGGCATATTCGGAAGAACTGTCCTCAGTTGAAGAAAGGGGGTAATGGAAATCACAACCCTAACCAGAATAACAATGGTAATGGTGGTAATAACGGAAATGGGGGAGGAAATGGTGCGAAGGGATGAGCCTTCGTACTAGGATCTCGAGAAGCCCGTTACGACCATAATGTGGTCACCGGTAAGTTCCTCGTAAATAATTTCTTTGCTTCTGTCCTTTTTTACACCGGTGCTGATAGAAGTTTTATATCTAAGAAATTTAGTAATATGATAAAAGGAACTCTATCTCTATTAGAAGATAAGTATATAATAGAGATAGCTGACGGTCAAATAATTGAGGCAACTCACATACTTAAAGGATGTAAACTTGAGCTAGCTACACATACATTTGATATCGACCTTATGCCGATCATACTTGGTAGTTTTGATATAATTGTCGGCATGGATTGGTTATCTAAAAACCAAGCCGAAATTTTCTGCCGTGAGAAGATTGTACGTATACCTCTCTCGAATGGAGAAACCCTTTCCATCCAAGGCGAAAGAGTTGGTGCAGTCATGGGCATTATATCCTTCATGAAAGCACAAAAATGTCTTCGAAAGGGGCATACGGCTATTTTGGCCCTTGTTGCTGAGCAGCCTTCAGAAGAGAAGAAGATCGAAGATATCCCCGTTGTGCGTGAATTCTTGGAAGTATTTCTCGAGGATCTGCCCGGTCTGCCACCGCACCGTCAAGTGGAATTTCAAATTGATTTAGCACCCGGAGCAGCATCGATTGCTCGGGCACCTTACAGACTGGCACCCAGTGAATTGCAGGAACTGTCCACTCAATTGCAAGATTTATTGGATAAAGGTTTCATCCGACCTAGTTCATCACCGTGGGGAGCTTCGGTATTATTTGTCAAGAAGAAGAACGGTACGTTCCGTATGTGTATTGATTACCGGGAGCTGAATAAAGTCACGATCAAGAACCGCTAACCTTTACATCGCATTGATGACCTTTTTGATCAACTCCAAGGATCAAGTTTCTATTCCAAAATAGACCTTAGGTCCGGCTATCATCAGTTAAGAGTCCGAGAAGAAGATATCTCTAAGACTGCATTCAGAACGAGGTACGGCCATTACGAATTTATGGTCATGCCTTTCGGTTTAATCAACGCACCCACGGTATTCATGGATCTCATGAACCGTGTGTGTAAGCCTTACCTTGACCAGTTCGTTATCGTTTTCATCGACGACATCCTTATTTATTCCAAGAACGAGGAAGAACATGAGGAACATCTACGCCTAATTTTGGAACTACTTAAGCAAGAGCAACTTTATGCTAAGTTTTCCAAATGTGAATTCTGGATTCGAGAGGTTCAATTCTTAGGACATGTGGTTAATGAGAAAGGGATACATGTCGACCCGTCCAAAATAGAAGCCATCAAGAATTGGGCAGCACCGACGACTCCGACTGAGGTGCGACAATTTCTGGGATTGGCTGGTTATTACCGTCGTTTTATCGAAGGATTTTCAAAGATTGCACAACCTCTCACCACCCTAACTCAAAAAGGAAAAGCCTATAATTGGGGCGATAACCAAGAATTAGCTTTCCAGCACCTCAAACAGAAACTTTACAGTGCACCTATTTTAGCTCTTCCGGAAGGAACCGATGATTTTGTAGTGTATTGTGATGCATCTATTCAAGGTCTGGGTTGTGTCTTAATGCAACGCGAAAAGGTAATCGCATACGCGTCACGTCAATTAAAGGTTCACGAGAAAAACTACACCACTCATGACCTAGAGTTGGGAGCAATAGTTTTTGCACTTAAGATATGGAGACATTACTTGTACGGTACCAAATGCACCATCTACACCGATCACAAGAGCCTCCAGCATATCTTCGAGCAGAAGGAGTTGAACATGCGACAACGTCGTTGGGTTGAACTTCTAAATGATTACGACTGTGTGATCCGGTATCATCCGGGTAAAGCTAACGTTGTGGCTGATGCACTAAGCCGAAAGGAAACGAAACCCAAACGAGTTCGAGCATTACAACTTACTATTCACCCTGGATTACCTGACAGAATCCGTAGTGCTCAACTTGAAGCCTTGAAAGAAGATAACCAACCGTTAGAAGGTACACGCGGCATGGAAGCACAACTTGAAATAAAATCTGACGGAATTCGTTACTTCGTCGAACGAATATGGATTCCAGTGTTCGGAAATTTAAGGGAACTAATCATGGATGAAGCTCATAAATCTCGTTACTCCATTCATCCGGGTTCCGATAAAATGTACCATGATCTAAAAGTACTATATTGGTGGCCGAAGATGAAGGCCGATATAGCACCTATGTTAGTAAATGTCTGACTTGCGCGAAGGTCAAAGTCGAATACCAAAAACCATCCGGTCTTCTACAACAACCAGAAATACCTATGTGGAAATGGGAACAAATATCCATGGACTTCATCACCAAATTACCACGAACTCCTACCGGATGCGATACCATTTGGGTAATCGTTGATCGTTTAACAAAATTCGCCCATTTCTTAGCCATCAAGGAAACCGATAAGATGGAAAAGCTTACTCGTATTTACTTAAAAGAAGTAGTATCTCGGCACGGGGTGCCTATCTCTATCATTTCGGATCGTGATGCACGATTCACTTCTCGTTTCTGGCAGTCGTTACATAAGGCCTTAGGCACGCGTCTAGATATGAGCACAGCATACCATCCTCAAACGGATGGCCAAACAGAACATACTATCCAAACTCTGGAGGACATGCTACGAGTTTGTGTGATTGATTTCGGTAACACTTGGGAGTCTCACCTACCGTTGGTGGAGTTCTCCTACAACAACAGCTATCACACTAGCATCAAGGCAGCTCCATTTGAAGCACTTTATGGACAGAAATTCCGTTCTCCCATTTGTTGGACCGAGGTTGGAGATAGCCAACTCACAGGTCCTGAACTTGTATTTGAAACTTCTGAAAAGATCGTTCAAATTAGAAACCGTATGGCGGCAGCTCGTGATCGTCAAAAGAGCTATGCCGACAAGCGTCGTAAACCTTTGGAATTTCAAGTAGGTGACATGGTCTTACTCAAAGTCTCACCTTGGAAAGGTGTCATTCATTTCGGGAAACAAGGCAAACTAAATCCTCGTTATGTTGGACCTTTCAAAATATTAAAGAGAATCAGACCAGTAGCGTATCAACTGGACTTACCTGAAAGACTTAGTGGTGTGCACAACGTCTTTCACGTCTCAAACTTAAAGAAATGCCTAGCAGATGAATCACTCGCAGTTCCTCTTGAGGAACTACACGTTGATGAAAAGTTACGTTTCATCGAAGAACATGTGGAAATTATGGATAGGGAAGTTAAAACGTTAAAGCACAGTAAGATCCCTATTGTCAGAGTTCGTTGGAACTCGAAACGTGGACCGGAATTCACGTGGGAGCGCGAGGATCAGATGATGTGCAAATATCCTAATCTGTTCAAGCACTCCGCATCAAATTCTTAAGTTACTATTTAATTTTCGGGACGAAAATTCTTTCAACTAGGGAATGATGTGAAACCCTAGAAATTTTTTTTTATTATTTTAATTTTCGGGACGAAAATTCTTTCAATTAGGGAATGATGTGACAATCCGACTTTTTGGGTTAACCCCGTTAACTATTCCGTTAAGTTTCTTATTAAAAACTTAACCCCGTTAATCAAATCTAACCCCAGGGACTGATTTTGTCACAAATCCAACTCAAAACTACAAGGACTAGTTGTGTTAATATGCTAAATCAAATAAATTGACTTCTCAAAGTCAAAATCAGCAAATTTGGTTCCTGTTGACTTTCAGAAGTCAAATCCGTAACAATTTGATCAAAATTCACAAAATAAACCTCAAATCCGTTGGAATTCATAACGTAAACAAATCTTAATAGCAATAATCGATCATTATTAAGCCCTTAATCATAATCATTTCAAATTAAACTCAAATTATGATCGTGGTTTCGTAACCGCAGACTTCATTGTCCATTATCATCAAATCCGATGAATTTTTGTATTGCTTTCACGAATTGAACTCCTACACACACTCGACGAACCTCTGTGAAGTTTCTGCACACGTCAATTCGATTGGATTTGCACCAGAAACCACCAGAAATTGAACCAGTCATCGTCGGAGCCTCTTTAGTCGAACTCTATCAATTCTTCATCTTCCTGGTAATTGTTTTTCATCATTAGTTTCGTTTTTACTTGTCAATTGAAAGCCCTATCATTACCAGGGCTTACATTATCGATTGAGTCATAATCCGATTCTAGGGTTCTTAAGAAATCGGATTTGGGGCTTTTTATTCTAGACTCGTTCTCAACGCAATTAAAGCATACCAGTAGTTTCTAAATAATCAGTTTAATGAAAACCCCATGTTAATTGAATCAAACAACATCCAATTTTACAAAATCAGATTCTGGAATTCATTTGAAAACGTTTTAGTTAAACTCTAACATAGACTCAATGTTAATCCAATTAAACGGCATGGTTAGAATCGCAATCATCTATGCTTTGAAAGCCCTTTATCAATTCGAACTTTTATTATCGGGATCATTCTAACCAGTAATCTAGGGTTCTTATGAAACCAGTTTGCCGAATTCAACTCTAAACTGTTTTTAAATCAAATTAAACCACATCATTAAACTCGTAATAGTCTGTAGAGTGAAAGCCCTATGAAATATCGGGCTTCCATCATCGAATTGATCTTGATCCCGTAATTAGGGTTCATCCGTAAACAATTTGGGGTTTTCGATCTTAAACATAAATTTGATACAGTTAAACCACGTCAACAGATTCGCAAGGTTTTGTTTAATAAAAGCCCTATCATTTCAACAATTTTTAATATCAAAATCGATCAATTGAATCCATGTTTATAAACTAGGGTTACGATCCCTTTTCCTGTAAATTATCGATCCTAAAACCAATGATTTTCAAATTAAATGAGTCCCCAGATTCGCTATACCGCGATTAACGAAACCCCCTCGATACTTTGGCGAATCACGATCAAATTCGTGGCGTTTGGGACGGGATTTGATCTTGGTACCTATGGGGAACTAAATCACATCCGGCTTGGATGTTAAAAGAAATTCGAACTGGATTCGTTTGCGATAGCCTAGCGGCCGGGACTGGTTAGAGCGATGTGTGTGTGTGGGAGAGACCCGGGTTCGAGACCGGGCTCCCACAATTATTTTTAAAACATTTTTTCTGGATTATTAAATTAATAAAAATCGAACCTGTTGATATTGTATTATTATATAAATGGGTTTTAACCCGAAAAACAATATGTAAGCTTGGGTTTGAAATATTAGTTTATTTTTATAAATTATACCCACTTTTATAAATAATATATTATTATTATTAACAAGTAAAATAATATATTTATATTATTTTTAAGCCGTAAACTCGTGAAAAATAATATGTTTATATTATTCCTAAATTGTGACCCGTATTATTAAATAATATATATTTATATTATTTCAAATCATTTTATAACGCCGTAAATCAATCGAGACTAAATAATAATATAACTAATTATATTATCCACTCGTATATATATATTATTATTTATGTCGTTCGTCGCGTAAAGTCATTCCTAAACCCGTGGACGCGTTCGTCCACTCTCGTTTATTGGAGCGGTTCTCTTAGGACGTTCCTCGTTTTCAGTGTCACAGTCACAATTCCCATTATCATTCCTAATTTATATGTTTATAATTTTAGGACATTCGTAGGTCTTTTGAGACTTACACTCGTGGTTCCAACTTACTTCTAGTGTGAAACTACCTTCAACGGCAAGCAGGTGAGTTTTCACGGCCCCTTTTTACTGTTTTAACTTGGGGGAGAAAACATGCTTAAACTGATTTTTAGATTTTGTATTTCATATGCTATCAATGTTAAAGCTAAGTGTAATACGCTATCACAGAAAGTCCTCATCTTATCTCGAACCGTTAATATGGATCTTAGCGAGGTAATGTTTAGTAGTACTACTGGGTTTGACAAATCCCACCCGCGTTAGTCACGCTAACTCTATTGAATATCGAACCGGTGAAATGTTAGCCTACTCACATGGCCAGTATTGATAGACCTGGCAGGAGGCAATAAACAAACAGTCAGTTTCGGTTGCGAGCACTTGAGCTAAACATGAACATAGGTTAGCTACCTATTGTAGAACCAAAGACTGATTGCTACCAAATTATTCTAAGTACAAATGCTGCTGATAGGCTTATCAGCAGCATTCAACACTTATTGCTGCTGATAGGCTTATCAGCAGCATTCAACACTTGTTGCTGTTGATAGGCTTATCAGCAGCATTCAGCACAAGTTGCTGCTGATAGGCTTATCAGCAGCATTCAGCACAAGTTGCTGCTGATAGGCTTACCAGCAGCAACCTTCACTCCTTGCAGCTGATAGTTCTATTCACTGAAAACCAAACGTTGCAGCTGACTATCCAGGCCAAGCGTCTCTGACACCTTTCTGCAAAAGCAACTGACAGACTCAAAGCAGAAGGAACCGCTATGGTCAACCAATGACGGACAACAATACACTTCTCCAAGCATGCAAACAATCATGAATAAAGAAAACGTTTCAGTAAAGTTAACTAGATTAGCCTTTACGTGTAATGTAAATTAATAAACAAGATCAACGGCTTGTGTTCGATCTGATCCTTAGAATCAAGGGTCTGTCTTGATTCTAAGTTACTATAAATACTGAGTTGCCACTTCATTGTAAGTGTGCTTGTAGTGCTTGTCATACTTATTCATTGAGTTTCTCACTTGTAATCTTTGCATTCACAAAAGCTTAATACAACAGTGTTTATCAGTATTCTTTGTGTTTACTTGATTATAAATTGTGTAGTTGATTTTGTTTCCGCCAACCTCAACTAAGAACAGAACCATCTTGTATTCTCACGATCCTACAAGTGCTATCAGAGCTTTGGCTCAGATTAAACAAACTAACATTTGTTTAATCATCTCTGGTTCTATTCTAAACTCTCTCTTTGAACAAGTCACCCAAAATCAAAACAAAAATGGCACAGAGTAATGGCTTTGAAGATATTGGCAGCATCAACCGACCACCAAGGTTGGTATCTAGAGAAGACTATGACATGTGGAAAAATCGCATGGAAAGCTTCTTCTGTTACCAGGAATACGGAATGTGGAGATCCATCAAGGAGGGTCCATATATTCCCATGGTGGCCTCTGCTGATGATGGAGGGCTACAAGTCCTAAAGGAAACCTCCAAGTACTCTGAAGAGGACATCAAGAAAATGGAGGTGGACTTCAAGGCACTAGGAGCCATCCAAATGTGCCTTCCAAATGAAGTTTTTTACAACTTCAGAAGTTACAAAACTGCCAAGGAGCTCTGGGAGGCGCTAGAGAAGATGTTTGCTGGCTCTGAAGAAGTCAAAGAGAACAGAAGGGACATACTGAAGCAGCAGTATGAGAACTTCGTCTGGAGGGAAGGTGAGACCTTAACTATTTTATATAACAGATTTACCTATCTTGTAGGTGAACTGCAGTGCTCCAAGGTAAAGCTGGAGAATGAAGACATTCTCAAGAAGTTCATAAGATCTCTTCCTAGTTGCTGGACATTATACACTGTGTCCATCAGAAGAACAGAGAATCTGAAGACTCTTCAGATAACTGAGCTTTTTGGCATGCTCAAAACCTATGAATTAGAAATGATTCAAGCTAAAGAAAGGAGCTCCAGTTATCAATCAGCTACCACTTCCTCTACTACCTCCTCAGCGCTTCACTCTGATCATTCCGGTCCTAGTGCAAGCAGCTACTATCCTCCCATTGTTACTCACCCTCAGACCCCAACCGCTTCACAATCTAACTCATCACCATTTCTTCTTGAGGCACCTCCTCAACAGCCAACCTCTACTGCTTTTGTCTCTGACAACTCAAGCAGCATGTATTTCATAAAAGAGGATCTGGAATGATTTCATCCAGATGATCTTGAAGAAATGGATATTCAGCACTCATATGCCATGCTCTCCCTCAGAGCAAAAAGGTTCTATTCTAGAACCGGAAGATCATTTCCAAGCAACAACTTAAACAACAGAGTTGGGCTTGATAAAAGCAAGATCCGTTGTTACAACTGTAACCAAATGGGTCACTTTGCTAGGGAGTGCAAGGCACCTAAAGCCAATCAGGGTGCCGGCCATCAAAGACAAGCCTACCAAAGTCAGCCCAGACAACAGCAGCAGCAACAAACTCCCCCAGCACAAACTGCAACCTGTGCAAATGTTGGAACTGCAGAATTCGACTGGAGTTTTCAATATGAAGATGTTCCTGCCTCCAACCAAGCACTTATGGCAGACACTGCAGAGATACCACCTCAGGTATTTGAACATCTATACTCTCAAGCTTGCATTGATAAAGTTTTAGGTTATAGAAAACATAACCAAAACCTTATAGATCAAAATGAAGAATTTCTTCAAATGAAATCTGAGTTCAAAAAGGTTGAAATCACTTAAAAAGAAAAAATTGAATGCCTTAAGAAAGAGATTTCATCTCTAAAACATGAACAAACCAATCTTGAAACTCAGATTGATGATCTATTAGTAAAACTTAAATCAACCAGAGCTGATCTGGCAGAACAGAAAGTTCATGTTGAAAAATATGAATTTTCTTCTAAAAAGCTACAGAGACTTCTAGATATTCAAGTCCATGAAAAGGTAAAGCTTGGAGGACTTGGATATGGCAAGGAACAGTACAATACTGTTCCTCATCCAGCTGACTATGTTGCCATCTATGAACCAAGCTTCGATGTTACAAAACTCGACACTGCAAACAGAAATCTTGATCCTCCAATGGATGAACCCCTTGTTAAAGACTGCACTACCTCATCAGAATCTGAGTTAACCTTCTCAGACCATGTTGAAACAAGTACAGCCTCATCTGAAGCTGTTCTGAATAGAGTCCCAGTCCCTACTGTTCTCCCAGCTGTTCCAGCCCCTGTACCATTCAAACAGATAAGGATCAGCTATCCTCCAGGTGGAAGAAAGCTAAACACTGAAAAGGGACAGACAGCAGGACCCACAAACTCCAAGTCTCAGTTCATGCCAAATCAGCAACAGGTTAGAAGAGTTACGACCAAGAAAACTCAGTTCAGAAACTCTTCTTCTCCACCAAGGAAGCAGCAGCCCAAGGTTCAGCAGTCCTGCATCATATGTGGGGAATCAAACCACTTTGCTGCAAAATGTAAGTTTAACCCCTTCAACCAGATCCTTCTTCAATCAGCGCATAAACAAAAGAAGGATCAGCATACTTCAGTTGATAGGCCATCTGCAGACAGTAGAAGAGTTGAAACTGCAGAAAAACACAAGCAGCAGCAAAAGGCAAAGCCTTCAGCAGCCACCAAATCTGCTGCTGCTCAAACAAAGCTGTCAGCAGCAAAAACTAAATCTGCTGCTGCTCCAAATAAGCCCTCAGCAGCAAAAGCAAAATCTGCTGCTGAAAGGCCAAGGTCATCAGCAGCAACATCTGCAGCTGATAAGCTGAAGCCATCAGCAGCAAAACCTGCCCCTGCTGACAGGCCAAAACCTCAAGCAGGAAAATCAGCTGCTGATAGAGCAAATTCATCAGCTGCCAAAGCCAACATCCCTCACTCAGAATCACAACATTCTAGTGAGAATATCATAAGGGAAAGCCACATTGCTAGGGAGACTCCTTCGGAAGTCTCTCTATTAGGATTAGGATCACTTCCCGGATCCATAGAACAGCCCTTCGAGCCATTCCTCTCTTCTTTGAACTTAAGTGTAGAGGAACCTGACCAAAGTGATGTACCTTCTCCAACTACCACTATCAAGGGGGTACTGATTGGTCTTGCTTCCGAAACACCCAGCCCAAGTTCTTCCACCTTGAAGGTCCACTCTGGGAGTATTGAAAGAGTGGATGTGGACGAGGCTGTCACTACTGCTGGTCTATCAACTGACCAGGAGGACAGTGACAACATCTTTAAGACCTCAACCACGGCAACTCACGGTGAGGGTGTTTCCTTGGAAACTCCCTTCACTGAAAGGAATCCCAGGCGCCAAGAAACCACGGGTGATGGGGATGCTGAGGCTAGGCCTACGGCCCCATCTGGGTCCAAGGATTCCACAACTGTGGATGAGGACAGTCTAAAACTACACAACTTGGAATTGACGGCCAGGGTGGCTATGCTTGAGGCCGAAGTGTCCAAACTACGACACCAAGTCTTGATGCATGAAGCCCATCAATGTCCCTCCACGGCTTCTCCCTCTCTTGTCTCAGTGGGCACTCAAACAGATGCCTATATGTCCACTGATGCAACCAAAAAGGGGGAGAAAGTCTCCATGGAAGAAGACGAAGACAGTCTTGACAACTGGATTCAAGAGCAGTTTGTTCTTCAAAGCTCACAATACAAGCCAGCTTTTGTCCAAGTTCATGACTTGCCAGCCCCAGATAACGAAGACGAAGAGATATCTGAAGACTGGCAGTTGGTCGTCAGGGCTGTCGATGAAATGCTGAATGATGCTGAAGACACAGAACAAACAAATGCATCATTCAGCATCCTTCCACAAGCAGCAGCCATCATAGGTCAATCCACTACCCCCCAAATCTTCAAATCTTCAAAGAAGCTAGAGTTTGACTCTATTCTAGCTTGGGGGTATGATGGATCAGCTGAGAGGTTTTGGATTGGATGGGAGTTCAGCGGAGTTGAAGAACTGAACTGGAACTCTCTCAATGCCCTCCAAGTCCTAGAACTGCATCTAACTGACTGCATCAACACTTCAGCAGATCTCTCAGCTGAACTTGCCATTGGCAGGTTCCATGACCTGATGGAGGATAATCTACCCAGGTTCCAAAGATTCCTACAAGCAGCACATCGGGTAGCTTGTCCTGAATCTTCGTCGGCCGCAGAAAGAAGACTGTCTCCCAACAATCTTGCAATAACAAGGAGCAATCTTCTCACTGAAGAAGGAGTTCTGGGCCTTCAAAGATTTCTGTATGCCTTCCTGGTCAAGGACTCGAACGTGCTAGGATGGGTAAGCACTAGGCTCCTTGACCATGCTTTCTTCCTAAGCAACGGTTCTGCTCTCATCATCAACACCGGGAACATCCTTCAGCTACCAACAAATTTCCTCCACAAGATCTATCTACTAAAAGCCAACATCTGCAATGTCAACTCCCTTGAAAGCCAGGCGATGATAGCAATTATCAAAGCTCACCTTGAGAAGGAAGGAAGGATTGATGAGGAAGAAGATGTGTCATCCTCTGACACTGACTCCAACTCAGATTCCCCTCCAGTTAACATCTGCGCTGCAGCTTATGAAGCAAGATCCTCTGTGAGAGAAAGGCTGCTAGAACTTACAGATCCTGAGTGCCAAACTGAAGACCTTCCCTTATCTACCTCTCAACATGCCAATGAAGCCGAGGCAGAGATCCCAACAGCACAACAATCAGCTGTTTCTGTGATCAGTGAAGCCAGAGCAGAGGCATCCAATGTTAATAAAGGGAAGGGCATCATGACAAAAGAGGATGAAGAGAGGTTGCAAAAGGAAAGGAAAGAGAAAGAAGAGAGAAGAAGGAAAAGAGAAGAAGAAGAGTTGGCTGAAGAGATGGCTCAAAAACAAAGGCATGAAGATAGAAAGGCAGCCATACTTCTCAGACAACAGACAATCCAGCTGTATGCCAAACAGCTGGATGATATGAAGGTAAAAGTCCTTGCAAGGTCTCAAGTTGAGGAAGATGAACAACTTGCTAGACAGCTGCAGGAACAGTTTGCAAAAGAAGAAGAAGAAGAAGCTAAAAAGAAAAGGAAGGAAGATGCTAAGTTTAGAATCACTGATTCTAAATTAGCAAAAGAATTAAGGGAGGAGTGGACTGAAGCTCTGATCTCTCAAGGTGAGGATGCAGACTACCTTGAAAAACTGTCAAACAAAGAGATCTATAGAGCCTTCATGGGTCAGCAGGGGGAATTGGCAAGGAAAAAGAAAGATGAAGAGAAGAAAAAGCTCAACAGAAGTCAAAGAAAGCCATTGCCCTTAATCTAAGGACCCATGAAGAAAGGAAGAAGATGACTGACTTCCTTAAGGCAAGGGGAGAAAGTGGAAAAAGGTTAGGTCCCATGTCCTTCATGAACCTACAAGCCCTGTATACAACAGTGAAAAAGGAAGAGGAAGAAAGACTGGAAACGAGACCAGTCAAGAAACAAAGAACCTCTGCACCAGAAACTACTTCCTCTCTCCAAACACCATCCACAAACATCCCCAAGCCTTCCTCTCCTCCACCCAAAAAGTCCAAGTCATCCCACCCAGCTCCCACTCATCAACAGCCTCCCTTGAAGATACCCAAACCCACTCCTAAACCAGAAGACTCAAGAAATATAGTTAACTGGTTCTACAATTCACAAGATTAAGTGTTTGAGATCTTCTAGGGGAGAACTGAGAGAAGAAGATCCACTTACAGGTCTGTTGATGAGGTTCTGCAATTACCTGACTCCGATCTTCAAAGAATTTTAGAGCTGGGTGAAGCTCATAAGCCTACAAATGAGAGTGGGAAACATCGTATGCAAGCTATCAAACACTACTTCAACCTTAGCAAAGATGTGATCATAAACATCAAACCACTCAAGTCCCACTCTCCATTTGTATCCTGGACCTACAATGCTGATTTGGATGAGTTCACACTGACTGATGTAAAGAAGCAGCAGATGAGATGTTCAAGCAAAGCAATCTACAAAATGCAACACAAAGACATCAAGACTCTGTCTGAACTTCCATTGAACAATCCCAGCAAGGATCCAAGAGGCTATGAGGTTGAAAGGATAGTCAGCCACATGCAAAAGCTTCAGCAGCAAAGTGATTAGAAGAATTTTTGGTTGCATCAGTCTAGGGGGAGTTTGTAGAACCAAAGACTGATTGCTACCAAATTATTCTAAGTACAAATGCTGCTGATAGGCTTATCAGCAGCATTCAACACTTGTTGCTGCTGATAGGCTTATCAGCAGCATTCAACACCTGTTGCTGCTGATAGGCTTATCAACAGCATTCAGCACAAGTTGCTACTGATAGGCTTATCAGCAGCATTCAGCACAAGTTGCTGCTGATAGGCTTACCAGCAGCAACCTTCACTCCTTGCAGCTAATAGCTCTATTCACTGAAAACCAAACGTTGCAGCTGACTATCCAGGCCAAGCGTCTCTGACACCTTTCTGCAAAAGCAACTGACAGACTCAAAGCAGAAGGAACCGCTATGGTCAACCAATGACGGACAACAATACACTTCTCCAAGCATGCAAACAATCATGAATAAAGAAAACGTTTCAGTAAAGTTAACTAGATTAGCCTTTACGTGTAATGTAAATTAATAAACAAGATCAACGGCTTGTGTTCGATCTGATCCTTAGAATCAAGGGTCTGTCTTGATTCTAAGTTACTATAAATACTGAGTTGCCACTTCATTGTAAGTGTGCTTGTAGTGCTTGTCATACTTATTCATTGAGTTTCTCACTTGTAATCTTTGCATTCACAAAAGCTTAATACAACAGTGTTTATCAGTATTCTTTGTGTTTACTTGATTATAAATTGTGTAGTTGATTTTGTTTCCGCCAACCTCAACTAAGAACAGAACCATCTTGTATTCTCACGATCCTACACCTATAGATACATATTGAATGATCATAAATCTGGTAAACGCTTACGTACTTAATTGAAACCTGTGAACTCACCAACCTTGTGTTGACACTTTTCTTTACATGTTTTCTCAGGACGCTAAGCTAAGACACAGGTGCACGTTAGGGCATGCATGGGATTCAACTGCTTTGCTTTGTGTCTATTTATGTTTGGTTGATTTATTCTATTGTACTTTGTTTGGTTTGGACGTTTGGACTTTTGAGACTTTTGGACTTTGGTTTTGGGCGCGTGTATTTTGCGCATTTACTTTCTTTACGCTTCCGCATTGATACTCTGATTTAAAAGATGTTTTCATTTTGAGTCCCATGTAGAGTCGTTCAAAGTAACTAATGTCTGAGATCCTGGTTCATCACTTCCCAAACGGTAAAACTCCGTTAGTTGAAATTGGGGGTGTGACAAAAGGTGTATTTTCCCCTCGTGTTTCCAGATCTGAAGCATGACATCGATTGACCCATAAAAACCCGACCTTTTTAGCCAAAGCCCGAATAAACCCATTTCAAAGAAAAACTTAGAAAAGAAGAGTTTCTTACCTCAAATGGACTCCTTCCTTCCGCAATCCTTCTCTCGAGTGGTGTAGCAAGGTAGAGGACCGATCTTTAGCTCAATCCCAAGCTTTCTCTCTCTACGATTTTCTCTATTTAGGATGGTATGAAGCTTAAATGAGGAATGTGGAGAATGTGTATGTGTGGAGGCTAGGGTTTAAACCCCCACCACCCTCCCCTTCACGGCCCATGGAAGACGGCCCATCTAGCGGCCCCTTGTTCCCCGATCCACCTTCGCCCTTTATTTCCTCGCCGTTCAGCTTATTGCCTCGTCATTATTTCCAGGATGTTATAAAATTTGGTGATTGTGTGTGTTCAGAGAGTTTGCAATAGTGTTGGCGAAGGTGTGGGAGTGATTCATATAATTCAATTTCGTTTTAAAGCTCAATTTGATTCGGGTTTGACTGGAGTGATTATGGGATTGGTATTCAAATCAATTTGTTAAATTTTCAATGCATTGAGTCATGTTTTGGTCCTGAATTCATGCGAGTTATGGCAAAGCATGATTTGGGGATCTCAGACGCATTTACTTCCTTGATTTTCAGATGATTTTGGTTTGGTTTGACTCAAGAAAGTCAAGCGAATTTGAATTTTGAAATTGGCCTCGAGCCGTTGAATTGGTATGTTAAATGGATTTGAAATTGATCGATAATCCTTCTAGTATTTATATTAAGTCCAAAGATCACGGGTTTGATTGAATCTTGAGGTCTAATTGCAAAACATTGGCTTCTGTTGTCTTTAGAAAGTCAAAGGGGACAATTCTAAGGGTTCTAAACTAGATTAGGTTCAAATTAAGGTGAAAGATTCAAATGAAAAGGTTAGGGGTTCAATAGTAAGGGTCCAAATATCCAAAGGTTCAAGACCAACTTTATTTGATTTTAATTTACTTTATTCTTTTTAATTGTTTATATAAAAGAAATGTTTTTATAATTTTTTTATAAACTCTAATTTTATTATAAATACACATAAAGGAGTAAATTTCATTCTTATGAAATTACGACATGGTTTATTTAACAAAACCAAATACATATGTATATTCTTATAAGTAAATACTCTTATATATATATATATATATATTTATATATATATATAATGAGTTGTACTGCGCGATGAGTTTTATTTTAAATATTACAATAGAGTAGATATATTTACAAATATACAAACATGTGTTATACATAATAAATGCATTTAATATGTAAAAACAAGGTTTAAATGTTGACTTATAAATTAATGTGACACATTGTGTGGGACAACTACGGGATGAAAATGGATTGTTATTATTGTATAATAATAAAATAAAAAAATACCTGAAAACCGTGGATGTTACAGTATCCCCAAGTTGAGGGAATTTCGTCCCGAAATTCAACCGGTGAAGGCTATTAAAACAGGAAAGAGGTGAGGTTACATGAGTTTTATTTGATTCCCACGTTCCCGAGTAAACTCTAGGCCACGGTTAGATTCTCAATGAACTCTAAAAATTGGGTTGAGGAGTATAATCGATAATAAGATTAAGGTATGTTTCTCAAAGTTAGGTATGAATGATGATAATGCATTTAGTTTGAAAGAATTAAGGAGAAAGCTGTCGAAGGATATTTTGGTCTCCAATGTATCCATTGAAATGAGAACGATGAGAATTTGATGATCAAAACTTGTTTAGGATGAAGTCTAATGTGTTCAAGATACGTTACTTGACAAGAGAATTTCACAAACATTGGTCAAGGTCAAAATAACATAAAACTTTACGTGACACAAACAACGCTACTTCTGATAACATGACAGGAACACTTATATATAGGAAGTACCAGCGGCGTATCCACCATGCCCTTGTCATATCACATTAGTTTCGTTACTATATATCACGATAGGTTTTATGTCATAACACACGACATAATTTACTATATTTTCCATGCGCTGATTTTTATAATTACGTGTGCACCCGTAATTACTCGAATCGTCGCATGGTCCGTATAGAGCCTTCCGTTGTGTGCGAGTCAAGAGAGAACACAAAATTACTTAGTTCATATCTATTTTTTTCACGTATGAGTTGCTAATAAGTAACTATGCCCCTAGATAGCAAGGTCAATCAGAAAACTAAAGAGTAATAATGTGGCATAACTTAGAGTTCCATAGCTTACTCGTGTTTGAACAAGAATACGTCAAACCTCGAGTAGTTTTTAAGGTTTTATAGCTTCCTCGTGTTTGAACAAGAATACGTCAATCCTCGAGTAGCTTTAAAGGTTTTACAGCTTCCTCGTGTTTGAACAAGAATACGTAAAACCCCGAGTAGCTTTAAAGTTTTACAACTTTCTCGTGTTTGAACAAAAATACGTCAAACCCCGAGTAGCTTTAAAGTTTTACTGCTTTCAACTTTCATGGATAAAGTGAATAATCATGCCTTGCGTATGGTGTACTCAATTAATTGTAACAATGTAAACAATCTAGTTTCATAAATAATCTAGTATCATGCTTATTGCATACAACCAAGTATCATGTATCATGTGAACAATCTAGTACCATGTATATTGTAAATAAACAAGTTTCATGTATCATGTGATCTATCTAGTATCATGTGATCCATCTAGCATCATGTATATTGCAAACAACCAAGTGTCATGTATGATGTGATTAATCTAGTATTATGTATATTGCAAACAACCAAGTTTCATGTATCATGTGATAAATCTAGTATCATGTATATTGCAAACAACTAAGTTTCATGTATCATGTATATTGTGAATGTTCATATGTAAGTTATTGAATCTCATGAGTAACGTAAACTATTGAATTTTGTATGTGGTCGAGTGTTGCGGACAAACGTGTTGCTTGACGTTTGTGTGTAATGCGGGTAGTTGGGTTTTAAATTCTTAATCTTGCTAAGGTTTATATGGATGGTTAACGCCTACACGAAATGATTCATCTCCTGGAAGTGCCTAGTACGCTCATACATTTCCGATGATGCAAGATAATGAGAAGGTTTTGTAGGTATTTAGAGTGATGTGCTTACGAATAACTGATTTGTGCTTTTTGTTTGTAAATAAATGAGTAATTGTAATTTATTATTGTTTGTAAATTAATAAAATAGTGAAAATAATAAGTTGAATAACTAGATAAATTGATGAATAAATAAAAACCTTTTATTTAATTATCATAAAGAGAATGTTTCAAAGAAAAATAATGGCTAAATTATTTAATAATTAAGCCAAGGTTTAATAATAATTAATTTAACGAAGTAGAAGTCATAATTAATTATTAATTAAGATAATGTTTTTTTATAAAACAAGTTGTATCAAGTTTCCTCACAAGGGAAAGAGTTTTATAGGGAAAAAAAATTATCCCAAATAACATTTATAAACTAGGGGCTTGATAGATGCTTTACGTGAACAAAATGACCATGTTGTTTAAGTAAATAAAATAATTAGTTTGCAAGGGAGGCTTAGGTACATGTACTAAATTGCAATGAATGAAAAGATGATGTTTGCGTGTTCTTGATGAAAATATGACGGTAATATTAAAACAACGAATAATGCCATTTAAGTTGTACTATAAAACTTAACATTGAATGATGAAATGTCGAATACTTATTCCAAACATAAAGTAGTGGTTTTCAAATTGAAATTTAAAGACAAGGAATAGAAAAATCCAGCTAATGTCTCAGTTAGCTTTCCACTAGGAAGCAGATGAGCACCAAGATTAACATCGCTATGATTACTCGGATAGCAAACCGGGCCTCAGCTCTAGCTAACTCCGTACGTGCGTCAAATATTTCACGATCTCCTTCCATCATGTCAATGTGGGTACCCATATTTGCAATCAGGTGCTCCTGGTACCTCACTTGACCCAAAAGGATGTCTATTCGTTGACTTAGTAGGTCGTGCCTTATCCCATGCTCCGTACTTGCCTCACAAACTCTGTGGTCCTCACATATTGGTGAGTGGCATCAGCTGGGACTCCTATAGCACTGGTGGGTGGCATGGTTTGCCTTGTTCCTATGTTTGGGTGGTGTAGGTCGGGTGCTAAGTAAAGGTCTCTTAGCGGGGGTGGTAGCTGGTTGTGTAGGTGGGGTGTTTGATAAGGATTTCTTGATGGGGGTGATTCAGATGCTCGGAGTCTTAGGCCGGTGCTCCCAAGCCAATCTTCCCTTAGATCGAACATGGACCTAGCAGTTGGGAGTGTCGGTGACTGGTGGTCTAGTGATGGAGATCTGATGTCTTGCTCCTGCTCGGACTCTGTCTCGGGATAGTATACTGGGGAGGAAGGAGAGTAGTAGTCCATGTCTTGCAGAAAAAGAAAGAGATTGTAAGTGATAATAAAATATTAAATGCTAGGTAAAGAAGTTTTCATGAGTTCAGAGTTTGACTAGTCATAACACCGAGTTTTCACAATAGCATGTTAGAAGTAACACTTGAACTATAAGTAGTGTATCCACGAAGGAAATTCCTAAGAAAGGGGGGTGGGTCACAAGGGACACACTTAAGTACCCGGTTTTTCCTTAGCCAGATACGAGTCTACACTCACTCTTCCAGCCATCATGTACTAATAACACTATTGTTTGGGCTCATTATCATGATAAAAATCATTATGGACTGGGCTTTAAGGCCCAAGGGTGAGGTTCATTTACTCCAGCAGGCTTCCTCTTCTTGGAGGGTAAGTGGGCTCCTTAGTTTCTTATTAATGGGAATTAGGCCCAAGGGTTTATACTTTGTTTACAAATGATGATGGTAACATAATTCTCAGTGTGTAAGGATGAGAGTGTATGAATTCTTAGACAGGAACAAGTGTATAGTAAAGCTTAGGATGACATTTCATGGAATCAACTAGGTAGCATATAATCAAACAGTGTGACAAATAAGGTACTACATGAATAGAAATTCTTTTGTAACATGTAAGTTATCAAGTAACGTAGCATATAAGTTAACATGTATTGTATCATGTAATGTAATACCTAAGATAACATGTAGGAAAATCACACAAGGGAGTATCCTAAGGTTACAGACTAGGCAATCGGTCTCTAATAACCTAATTCCCTATAACGATGGCTCTGATACCAATCTGTACACCCCAACCAACGGCGAAATACGTCGGGGCGGGACATGTAGACTGTTCATAAGCACATGATTCAACTAAAGTTTCATATATTAAATTTACTCAATTTCATAACAATGTTCAACAAATACAATCAAACGATCAAAGAAAATGAAATACATCAACAAGTTCAATTTGTTTATTTCAACTAGGTCCTCTTGTCCTATATGTAGCTACTTCAAACATGAACTCAAAGATTTATACCTGAAACATGATAAAAACAAGATCAACTAAAAATAGTTGGTGAGTATACATAGGTTTTCATATCTCAAGTAGTTTCCAAGTGTTTTATACAATTCATACGAACCATGGCAAATAAGGTATTTTGGATAATCACTATAGTCAAACTAGGTGTACAATCAAACCTTGTGACTGAGGCATAACACGCAGGTTACCCTAATGTATTGTCGGTAACAATCACCCAACTTGGGTGGGTTTGTTAGACACAATAGATCTATCAATGTTACCGTTGGCTTGTACAGAGTTAATGATTGCACGTGTATGTCATGTATATGTAGTTTTAACTAATAGTATTCAAGCACAAAGCACAAATTGCACACATGTTCATAATGTAGAATTGTATAATGTAATTGCAAAGAGTTTTCAATGAAAATCATGTTCCACCCCAAAATATGTAAAAATATAAAAGGGGCTATGTAAACTCACATGTACTAGTAAGTTGAAGATCACACAAGTAATAAGTTGCACAAGTGATTTGCTAATCACACGGTTAGCCTATGATTGAATTATATGAATGTAATCAACGACATGCACAAGTAGCTAGGGCAAAACCTATAAAAACAAGAAGGTTGGAGTAAAAGCGTGTTTAGATAATTGTGGGGACTTGTTTGTGTACCAAGGGTGCTTATATAAACATATGAAAGGATGTGTGTATAGATAAGTATAGTGGTGTTTGCTTTTGAATAAAAGTTTTTGAGCAAAAACGTTTAAACCAAAGTATATACTTTTGTTTACGAATAAAGATTTAATAGGTGGTTTAAAGTTTTATAAAAACTATTTAGTTTTGAATAAATCATGTAATTAAATAAATAGAACTATTTTCAATCATTTAATTATTATTATTTAAAGTGTTTCGTAGGAAAGGTATAATAATCTAAATATATATATATTAATAAAATTTAGAAAATTAGGTTATGAATATTTAACATATTAAACCGTAAATAGATTATTTATTTAGGAAAGAAAATATGATTTTGTAAATTACATAAACGTTCATGTAAAACGTTACAAGATACTAAGGGTTTTATAAAAATCACTTAACAAATTATAATTAAGTAGTAGTTAAATATTTTGTTTGTAAAAATAACAATTTTTGTTTAAATTAGATTTCTAAATGATTTTTATGTTTAAAATAAAGTTTCAAAACAAACTTAATTGTAAAATAATTGTTTCTCCTTAAAAATTTGTTAATTGTCCTACTAAATTGGTCATAGAGTGTATAGGTTTTATAAAAGTATTTTTATAAAATAATTTAAGTTGTTAAAACGGGTTTTAAAAAGATATACAGACCACCCGGTTCGAACCCGGGTGTGTGAGACGAAGTCACTACCACTGGACAAAGGGGCTGTTTTCTGGTGGTAAAAATATTTAACAAGAATCAAGGAAGGAACCGGGTATGATCTTAACAGAAACGCAAAAAGGGTGTCAGGTATGGGTTTCGAACCCACGCCATCTAGTCCAGCGGTGCAGTGACTTAACTGGCTGGGCTAGATGGTTTCGCTGGTATAGTATGAAACCCAAAAGCATATATACGATTATTAGATTAGGAAAAACTCCCAAATTCGAATACGTATAAACAGATTATGAACACTAATCAAGATTGAACCCGATACACCCTGGTAGTACGAATTGATAGAGGGCTATTGAAATGGATCACAATACGATTCTAATGATGTAAAACTTACTCGTTTTGGTGAGGTAACGAACGCAAATGGCTGGGTCGACACTCCTGATGTTCGGGTTTGACTGGAGTGGTTATGGGATTAGTATTCAAATCAATATGTTCAATTCGCAATGCATTGAGTCGTGTTTTGGTCCTGAATTCATGCGAGTTATGGCAACGCGTGATTTGGGGACCTCAGACGCGTTTACTTCCTTGATTTAGGGATGATTTTGGTTCGGTTTGACTCAGGAAAGTCAAGCGGGTTTGAATTTTGAAATTTGCCGCGATCCGTTGAATTGGTATGTTAAATGGATTTGAAATTGGCCGCGATCCTTCTAGTATTCATGGTAAGTCCAAAATCACAGGTTTGATTGAATCTAGAGGTCTAATTGCAAGACATTGGCTTCTGTTGACTTTAGAAAGTCAAAGGGGATGATTCTAAGGGTTCTAAACTAGATTAGGTTCGAATTGAGGTGAAAAGGGTGGGGGTTCAATAGTTGGGATCCAAATGTCCAAAGGCTCAAGACCATCTTTATTTGATTTTAATTTACTTTATTCTTTTCAATTGTTTATATAAAAGAAATGTTTTTATAAACTCTAATTTGATTATAAATACACATAAAGGAATAAATTTCATTCTTATGAAATTACGACATGGTTTATTTATCAAAATCAAATACATATGTATATTCCTATAAGTAAATACTCTTTTATATATATATATATATATATATATATATATATATATAATGAGGTGTACTGCGCGATGAGTTTTATTTTAAATAATACAATAGAGTAGATATATTTACAAATATACAAACGTGTGTTATACATAATAATAGCATTTAATATGTAAAAACAAGGTTTAAATTTTGAATTGACTTATAAATTAGTATGACACATTGTGTGGGACAAGTACGGGATGAAAATGGATTGTTATTATTGTATAATAATAAAATAAAATAACACCCGAAAACCATGGATGTTACAAAAATAAAGATTGGGGACTAAACGGGTAATAACCAAAAGATGGAACAAGGGGGGGAGGCTATAACCCTAGCCACCACCTTCCTTCCTCCTCATTCCAAAAATTTGCTCAAAATCATAGAGATAGAGGGGGTTCTAGAGAGAGAAAGTCCAAGAAACTTCACCATCTTGCTCAAGATCGGCCCCAATCTTCTTCTCCATTTATATAGAACGTTTATTCACGAATAATTGTTTTCAGTTTAAACATGAAATCTGTGTTTTTCAGTTTAAATGGGTTTTGGGGTAAAACTAGGGTTTTCATCTCAAAGATCAAGCTTTTACGTGTTATGGGGTGTATAGAGCATAGATCTAGCTTCATGGAAGCTAGATAAACGTTTTGGACGTAAAAAGTTACGATCTTGGACAAAAAATGGCCATGTTTGGAAAAATGTTCATCCGGCGACTGTAACATCCCAAATAATGACAAGACAAATAGAAAAGGGAAATAAAGTGGGCTTGGCCAAAATTTCGGCCCATGGGCCGAAAAAAAAAAAAGGGGGAAACCCCATTACAAAACAGCAGCTTCAACCCAAACCCCTCTCATTTCATCTTCCTGCGCTAGAGAGAGAGAGAGAGAGAGCGATCGGCTTGTGAAGAAAACCCCAAGGAGAAGACTCAAGGGCTCGGGAATCATCCGACTCCACCATTTCAACGCATAGCAACAGAAATCGGGCCTGTTGAGGTAAGCATCGCCTCTGATTATGAGTCTTTGCATGTCTCGGGTTTAAATCAAATAAAGATACGATTTTTGCATATGAAACTTGAAACAAATCACGTATTTGAACTCAAGAACGACAAAGGAAGGTGTTTAACGTAAAATGCTCAAGGTTTAATCGATTGGAAATAAGTTGGCTGGAGCAAGGTTCTGGTCAGGGAAGATGCAGACCCATGACTCGAAACTATAGTTTCGATACATACAGACCCGTCGAAACTACTCTAGTTTCGATAGTCATGTTTGACTCGAAACTATCTAGTTTCGATAGCAGCCAATGACTCGAAACTACCATAGTTTCGATAGGAACTCAGGACTCGAAACTACCTAGTTTCGAGTGTCACCTTGAACCTAAACTAAGATTTTTCATAAGTTAATGACTCGAAACTACCATAGTTTCGATAGGATCTCATGACTCGAAACTACCTAGTTTCGATAGAAGGACTATGACTCGAAACTACCTAGTTTCGAGTGTAAGACCATAGCTCGAAACTACCATAGTTTCGATGCGACTCACCTCCCGAAACTACTGAGTTCAAGAATAGAAATGTCTAGTGTCATTTAGGAGCCCTACCTTATATGTATGACTTTATTATACAGATTGTGGGAGACCTTAGTGACGTTTCGAAACCAGCTATTATACTTCAGGGACCCGCCTATCAGGTGAGTTCTATGTGCCCCTTCTATGTTATGTGCAAATGTTTTCAAATGTTTTGGGGCTGAGATGTATACACTAAGTGAATAAATGTTATGAATGCCAATGTGATCATATGTGATACTTATATATATATGAATGTTAATATGATCATACTTAAAATAATGATGAACAAGAATGAAACGAATGTATACAAAGAATGAATGAACGAACGACATAACGAAAAAGAAGAAAATCTTGCTTTATATTTTATATATTGCTTGTTACGAATGCATGTAAATGTATGGACGCTTCGATGATAACGGCTACTTCGGTAGACGGACGACCTCGTGACTATTTTGCAATCGGGACAAACACGTTCCTTCATTAGCTAGGACGTGTGAAAGGCACTAATGGACGGTCGAAGCAATTGCCTTATCAATGATAAGTAGAACGGTTGCATATATAATAGTTCACGAGGGAAACGGATGCCTTAGGGCAGACGGGCGAATATGACGGACTACGACGGTAGTACGGTTAAGACGGACGGCCGAAGGTTTGCCGGACGGTATAGCATAACAGATGGCCGAAGGTTTGCCGGATGTTGTGGAGGACGGACTACGACGGTAGGACGGGCGTATTGTCTTCGTGACTTACGCATAAATGAATGTTGGCTGATCACTCTTATGAGTATGACCAATAAATGTTAATGAAAGTAAAGGTGAATGCATATTTATGTGCTCACATACGAATGATAAAAGAAAGCAAAGGATATGTAAATGTGTATTTATATTTATATATTTATACGTAAGTATTTATAAATGAATAATGTACATACCTAAATGTTTTTAACTAGAACTCACCAGCGTTAGCTGACTTTTAGTATACATTTCAGGTAAAAAGAAGAAAGGTCGTGCATTGGAGTGAAGGCTATCCCGATCAAGGGCTGACATCCCATCCACTTTAATTTTTGTTAAAGCAATGTGTTATGTTTAAATGATTAAGACTTCCGCTGTTATGGCTATGTAATCGAATGATGTAAGCTCACGCTACGTTTGGAAAGTATTCAATGTAATTATTCAGTATCTATGGCTATGTTTATGAGTAAATCCAACGAGTGAGGTCACCCGGGGAAAGGGGCCTTACAAGTTGGTATCAGAGCAATAGTTTGAGAGATTCAGACATCCCTAAATGTCTGGACTCAAGCTGATAATGGGACCAACGCACGGATGTCAGTCTGGGTAGCCGACGCCAACGCCAGTGCAGTAAGTAAGTCATAAAGTTAATGCCTATAGTTAGGGATAGATACCTTAACTTAGAACGCTTAGATGTCAATGTCACTACTGATGTGAAGAGTTCCGAACCCGAAAAGCAAAGCAAATTATTAATCACAAACCGGTCACTGTAATTAAGAATTTACCTTGCTCGTACTGTTCTAAACTATGATCTGAAGGAATGACATTGATGTATACCTTTTTACTCAACAGGAAATCTAGAAAACTATGGCTCGTAAAAGAGGAACTGGACGCCGAGGCGGTCGCACTGGCCGAGTCGGTAGACCGCCATTGAACCAAAGATATGAGGAAGAGGAGAGTGTGCACGTGGAACACACTGAGAGCGTGCATGAAACAAATGTAACCCCACCAGCTGAGGGCAATGAAGGATCTCTACGACTGGAACCCGAAGTTAGAGATGCTATTGCCCGTGAGGTCATACTAACTCTGAAGAAAGTACTGCCTGATCTGTTATCTGAGGCACTAAAGAAGAGCAAAGAGGAGGAGGAAAACAACCATGAGGAGAAAGTTTATGATAGTGATGGGGATGAAGTAACAGTGAGACTGAACACCCATGGGTGTACCTATAAAGGATTTAAGGACGGTGATCCGCCCAAATTTGATGGAAACAAGGATTCGGTGGCTACGTTTGAATGGATCGAGAGGATGAATGGGGTAATCAACATAAGTGAATGCCGACCTGACCAGGCTGTAAAATATGTGGCTCACTCTTTCACCAACGAGGCACTAAGTTGGTGGAGGACTATCCAAAGAACTAAATCGCCAAACGCTCTCAAAAGAATGACTTGGGAAGATCTGAAAAAGTTGATAATCCAGAAGTTCTGCCCACAGAACGAGATTGATCGAGTGGAAAACGAGTTTCTAAATTTCAAGGCTGGCAACAAGACTCATCGCCAGTACACTTCAAGATTTAATGAGCTAGCTCAACTGGTACCCCACCTGGTAGAGACTGAGGAGCGATTGATTAAGTATTATGTCAAAGGCCTACCCCAAAAGGTCCGTGTTCATGTGAAAGCTAACCTACCCTCGACTTTCGAGTCGGTAGTGAATCTGTCCGGAATCGTCTATGACGATTATGCCAATGAGGACCCGGTGCCGGAGGCACCAAAGAGGAAGTGGGAGAACTCGTCTAAGGGGACTGGAAGAAGAAATGTTACTGCTGAGGCAAAGAAGCCAAGGAATGATGAGTACGAAATATGCACAAAATGCGGGAAACAGCACCGCGGTGAATGTTTGGCCGGCTCAACCATGTGTTTTAAATGTGGAAGACCGGGGCACTACTCGAAGGATTGTACTAAGGGCATCAAGTGCCAGAACTGTGGTTGGTATGGGCACGCTACTAAGGATTGCAGGAAGACTGGACAATCTGGTTCGGGGAAAGAAAAAGAAAAGGAACAGCCAAAGGCTAGGACTCGGGCCTATGCTTTAACCGAGGAAGAAGCAAGAGGAAACCCTGACGTCGTGTCGGGTACGTTCCTAGTAAATGATGAACATGCTGCTATTCTGTTTGATTCTGGTGCTAGTAAAAGTTTTATATCCACTGCATTTAGCCGCAAATTAGACTGCACAATCACTAGCCTTATAAGGGCCTTTAGCGTACAAACTGCTATTGGTAAAAACTCAGTAGTCATCCAAGTAACTGACGATTGCATGGTAGAAATAGAGGGCCATAAGTTTCCATCTAAATTGTACCTTCTAACTTTAGGAGGATTCGATGTAGTATTGGGCATGGATTGGTTAGCTGCCAACGAAGCTCAAATCATATGTAAACGAAAGATGATACATCTCAAGGCCACTGACGGCAGTCCGATTACGGTTTATGGTGACTGGAATAGCACAATGCCGAACGTCATCTCGATGATCAAGGCCGAAAGTTACATGAGGCGCGGTTGCGAAGCTTATCTGGCGTATGTTATTGACGATGGAATGAAAACGAAAGAGCTAAAAGATGTACCCGTGGTGTGCAATTTTCCAGAAGTGTTCCCAGAGGACCTACCTGGTTTGCCGCTCGATCGGGAAATAGAATTTCAGATTGACTTACTGCCAGGAGCTGAGCCCGTTGCCAAGGCACCATACCGATTGGCTCCGCCAGAAATGAAAGAATTAATGTCCCAACTTGAAGAATTAACAGAGAAAGGATTTATCAGACCGAGCATCTCACCATGGGGCGCGCCGGTATTATTTGTAAAGAAAAAGGACGGCAGCATGCGCATGTGCATCGACTACCGTGAATTGAACAAGAGAACAGTAAAGAACAAATACCCACTGCCTAGAATAGACGACCTCTTTGATCAATTACAAGGCGCGAGTTGGTTCTCAAAGATTGATCTCAGGTCGGGTTACCATCAATTGAAAGTAAGAGAGGAAGATGTACCGAAAACTGCGTTTCGTACACGTTACGGGCATTATGAATTTCTTGTGATGTCCTTCGGACTAACCAACGCACCAGCAGCATTTATGGATTTAATGAACAGAGTATGCCGACCCATGTTGGATCGATCAGTAATAGTTTTTATAGATGACATCCTCATATATTCAAAGAATGAAGGTGATCACCACTGTCACCTAAGAGAAGTATTGGAGGTTCTAAAGCAGGAGAAGTTGTATGCAAAATTCTCCAAATGCGCGTTCTGGCTTAGGGAGGTCCAATTCCTAGGCCATGTCGTAAACCCGGACGGCATTATGGTGGATCCTGCTAAGATCGAAGCGGTAAAGGAATGGAACATCCCGAAAACGCCAACTGATATACGAAGTTTTCTGGGGTTGGCAGGCTACTATCGGAGGTTCATTCAGGATTTCTCGAGAATAGCCTCGCCACTGACAAAGCTGACACGTAAGGAAGTAAAGTATGAATGGGGACCAACCCAAAACAATGCGTTCGAAGAGTTGAAGACACGATTAACCCAAGCTCCAGTCTTGACCTTACCTGAGGGAAACGAAGACTTGGTAGTCTACTCTGACGCTTCAGGGCAGGGTTTAGGGTGCGTACTCATGCAACGAGGAAAGGTAATTGCTTATGCATCGCGGCAACTAAAGGTTCATGAAGTTAACTACCCAACACATGATCTAGAATTAGCAGCAGTAGTTTTCGCGTTGAAAATATGGAGACACTACTTGTATGGAGTTAAATGCACCATCTACTCCGATCACAAAAGCTTGAAATACTTTTTCGAACAAAAGGAACTAAACATGAGGCAAAGAAGATGGTTAGAGCTACTGAAAGACTATGACTGTGAGATATTGTACCATCCAGGCAAGGCAAACGTAGTGGCTGACGCTTTAAGTAGAAAGGAAGAATCGGCACCTATCCGGATCAAAGCGTGTCAGTTAATTATAACGCCAGACTTAATGGATGAAATATCAAAGGCACAAGATGAAGCATTGTTAGAAAGAAATGTGAAACGGGAAAGAATAGTAGGACAACAAGGGAACTTAGATGCAAATGCATACGGAGTACGAACTAGGTTTGGCCGGATGTGGATACCTAAGATTGGTGAGCTTAGAGCCAAAATACTCAATGAGGCCCATAAGTCTCGCTATTCTATCCACCCCGGGACAAACAAAATGTATCAAGACTTGAAGAAAGAATACTGGTGGCCTGGCATGAAGAATGATGTGACAGAATACGTGAGCAAGTGCCTAACGTGTTCTCTAGTTAAGGCCGAGCACCAGAAACCATGCGGTAAAATGCAACCTTTACCAATACCGGAATGGAAGTGGGAAGAGATCACAATGGACTTCATTACCAAGCTACCGCGAACAGCTAAAGGCAATGATACCATTTGGGTGATCGTCGACCGCTTGACAAAGAGTGCTCACTTCTTGCCAATACGAGAAACTTCTTCTTCTGAAAAGCTAGCGGAAGTATTTATCAAGGAAATTGTGAGCAGACATGGTATGCCGCTGTCGATTGTGTCTGACAGGGATACTAGATTCACGTCAAGGTTTTGGAAGAAATTCAATGAAGCAATGGGCACTAGATTGAACATCAGCACCGCTTACCACCCCCAAACCGATGGACAATCGGAAAGGACCATTCAGACCTTGGAGGACATGCTCCGGGCCTGTATCATTGACTTCGGTGGGAGTTGGGACAGCCATCTACCATTGGCAGAATTTTCATATAACAACAGCTATCACTCGACTATTGGCATGCCGCCATTTGAAATGTTGTATGGGAGGAAATGTAGGACCCCGGTTTGTTGGGGGGAAATTGGACAGAAGGATTTTGCAAGTCTCGAAGTGGTCAAAGCTACTTCTGAGAAATTTGATCAAATCAAGGCTCGTATGAAAGCCGCAAAAGACAGACAGAAATCATACGCGGATAAGAGAAGGAGGGATTTAGAGTTTCAAGTAGGGGACATGGTACTGTTGAAAGTATCACCGTGGAAAGGAATCATTCGGTTCAGAAAGCGTGGCAAACTAAGTCCAAGGTTTGTCGGACCTTTCAAGATAGTAGCAAGAGTGGGTCAAGTTGCTTACAGACTCGACCTACCCGTCGAGCTTAGTGGAATGCACCCTACGTTCCACGTGTCGCACTTACGCAAGTGCCTAGCTGACGACACAGCTCACATACCTTACGACGAGATCGAAGTGGATAACAGTCTAAATTATGTAGAGGAACCAATAGCCATTCTTGACCGAGCTGAGAAACGATTACGCAATAAGTCGATTCCTTTAGTCAAAATACAATGGAAACACAGAAAGGGGTCCGAGGCTACTTGGGAGAAAGAAGACGAGATGAAGGAACTGTATCCCCAGTTGTTTAACGTGTAACAGGTTTCGAGGACGAAACCTCATTAAGGAGGGTAGACTTGTAACATCCCAAATAATGACAAGACAAATAGAAAAGGGAAATAAAGTGGGCTTGGCCAAAATTTCGGCCCATGGGCCGAAAAAAAAAAAAAGGGGGAAACCCCATTACAAAACAGCAGCTTCAACCCAAACCCCTCTCATTTCATCTTCCTGCGCTAGAGAGAGAGAGAGAGAGAGCGATCGGCTTGTGAAGAAAACCCCAAGGAGAAGACTCAAGGGCTCGGGAATCATCCGACTCCACCATTTCAACGCATAGCAACAGAAATCGGGCCTGTTGAGGTAAGCATCGCCTCTGATTATGAGTCTTTGCATGTCTCGGGTTTAAATCAAATAAAGATACGATTTTTGCATATGAAACTTGAAACAAATCACGTATTTGAACTCAAGAACGACAAAGGAAGGTGTTTAACGTAAAATGCTCAAGGTTTAATCGATTGGAAATAAGTTGGCTGGAGCAAGGTTCTGGTCAGGGAAGATGCAGACCCATGACTCGAAACTATAGTTTCGATACATACAGACCCGTCGAAACTACTCTAGTTTCGATAGTCATGTTTGACTCGAAACTATCTAGTTTCGATAGCAGCCAATGACTCGAAACTACCATAGTTTCGATAGGAACTCAGGACTCGAAACTACCTAGTTTCGAGTGTCACCTTGAACCTAAACTAAGATTTTTCATAAGTTAATGACTCGAAACTACCATAGTTTCGATAGGATCTCATGACTCGAAACTACCTAGTTTCGATAGAAGGACTATGACTCGAAACTACCTAGTTTCGAGTGTAAGACCATAGCTCGAAACTACCATAGTTTCGATGCGACTCACCTCCCGAAACTACTGAGTTCAAGAATAGAAATGTCTAGTGTCATTTAGGAGCCCTACCTTATATGTATGACTTTATTATACAGATTGTGGGAGACCTTAGTGACGTTTCGAAACCAGCTATTATACTTCAGGGACCCGCCTATCAGGTGAGTTCTATGTGCCCCTTCTATGTTATGTGCAAATGTTTTCAAATGTTTTGGGGCTGAGATGTATACACTAAGTGAATAAATGTTATGAATGCCAATGTGATCATATGTGATACTTATATATATATGAATGTTAATATGATCATACTTAAAATAATGATGAACAAGAATGAAACGAATGTATACAAAGAATGAATGAACGAACGACATAACGAAAAAGAAGAAAATCTTGCTTTATATTTTATATATTGCTTGTTACGAATGCATGTAAATGTATGGACGCTTCGATGATAACGGCTACTTCGGTAGACGGACGACCTCGTGACTATTTTGCAATCGGGACAAACACGTTCCTTCATTAGCTAGGACGTGTGAAAGGCACTAATGGACGGTCGAAGCAATTGCCTTATCAATGATAAGTAGAACGGTTGCATATATAATAGTTCACGAGGGAAACGGATGCCTTAGGGCAGACGGGCGAATATGACGGACTACGACGGTAGTACGGTTAAGACGGACGGCCGAAGGTTTGCCGGACGGTATAGCATAACAGATGGCCGAAGGTTTGCCGGATGTTGTGGAGGACGGACTACGACGGTAGGACGGGCGTATTGTCTTCGTGACTTACGCATAAATGAATGTTGGCTGATCACTCTTATGAGTATGACCAATAAATGTTAATGAAAGTAAAGGTGAATGCATATTTATGTGCTCACATACGAATGATAAAAGAAAGCAAAGGATATGTAAATGTGTATTTATATTTATATATTTATACGTAAGTATTTATAAATGAATAATGTACATACCTAAATGTTTTTAACTAGAACTCACCAGCGTTAGCTGACTTTTAGTATACATTTCAGGTAAAAAGAAGAAAGGTCGTGCATTGGAGTGAAGGCTATCCCGATCAAGGGCTGACATCCCATCCACTTTAATTTTTGTTAAAGCAATGTGTTATGTTTAAATGATTAAGACTTCCGCTGTTATGGCTATGTAATCGAATGATGTAAGCTCACGCTACGTTTGGAAAGTATTCAATGTAATTATTCAGTATCTATGGCTATGTTTATGAGTAAATCCAACGAGTGAGGTCACCCGGGGAAAGGGGCCTTACAGCGACACTTTTTCAAGTGGCAACACTAGTCACGGCTGGTTGGAGAAGATAACTCTAGTTTCAGGAGACACTAAGGGTGCTGACACTAACATGTGGCGACACTAAGTCCATAACGCGAGTTATGGCGACACTAGTCTAACGACACTACCCCTGGCGCACCAGGCGATACTGTCGTGTGACACTAGGTGTTGTCGACACTAATGGACAAGGCCACAGTCCAGGCCACACTAGCCTATGGCGACACTATAGACGACACTAACAAAGTTTAATAGATTTCATGTATTGATTTCATACAGATCACTTTGCACTTCGTCTAACTTGAAGCTTATTACTTATCATAGTTATCAAAGTAAACGGATGATATTGTAACAAATGGTCATATGTGCCAATGTGTTAACATGATGATACATAACTACTCCGGTAGACATACGAAATGGCTACTCCGGTATACGGACGAAACGCCTACTTCGGTAGACGAGTTAAACGGTCTACGGCTGTTGAACGAATGAAACGGTTACTTTAGTAAACGGATGTAAAACGGCTACTACGGTATACGGATGAAACGACTACGATGGTAGACGGATGAAACGCCTGCTATATGCAGACGGATGTTAAACGGCTACAGCGGTAGACGTATGTTAAACGGTCTACGACGGTAGAATGGATGAAACGGTTACTTCGGTAAATGGATGTAAAACGGCTACTATGGTAGACGGATGAAATGGATACGACGATAGACAGATGTTAAACGGCTACTTCGGTAGACGAACGTTAAACGACTACTTCGGTAAACGTACGGTAACGGCTACATCGGTAGACGGATGTTACGGAATGATTATCTTTATGTGCTTAAACTAAATTATTACAATTTATGTTTAAGAAAGTATAGAAAGTTTATATGACGGGTTCATTATGAATGTATGATGATTTCCTCATTGTTTAAACTTGAACTCACCAGCGTTAGCTGACTTTTAGTATGAACTTTAGGTAAAAGAAAAGAATGAATAAAGGTGCCAAATGGGTTGGCTGGATCTCAAGGATGGCTACCTGACTTAAGACTGACATCCCTATCTATGTTATGATTTAAGACATTTTATGATGTTTTAATTTGTCGTGAATTTTATGATGTGTCACACCCCAACCGACGGCGGAATACGTCGGGGCGGGACATGTAGACTGTTCATAAGCTCATGGTTTACTAAAGTTGAAATATTTAAATATCAAGTTTTCATTTCATAAATCAAATAGTAAAATCCCACAATACAAGAATTAAAAAAAAATACATAAACAAGTTCATTAAAATTAAAATTCTAGGTCTTCAAAACTTATGTGAAGCAACTTGATCATATTCAAACATTCGGACCTAAAAGATGATAAAAACAAGGCCAACTAAAAAGTTTGTAAGCATACATAGGTTTGACACCACAAATAATGTTTTCAAGTGTGTTATACAATTCATATGATACATGGTATATAAGGCATTTATGGAGAATCTATAGTTAAACTAAGTGTACAATCAAACCTTGTGACTGAGGCATAACACGCAGGTTACCCTAATGTATTGTCGGTAACAAACACCCTACTTGGGTGGGTTTGTTAGACACAATAGATCTATCCTTGTTAACCGTTGGCTTGTACAGAGTTAATGATTGCACGAGTGTGTCATGTATATATGTAGTCTTAACTAATAGCATTCAAGCATAAAGAAAAAATAACACATGGAATCATAATGTAGAATTGTATATATGTAAGTGCAAAGAATTTTCTAAGAGTAATCATGTTCCACCCCAAAAGTGTGCAAAAATGTAAAAAGGGGCTATGTAAAACTCATATTTGTGTTGAGAGGTGATTGACTCGCGAAGCTCGAGAGTTCTAGGATTTAAATCAACGCCCTAAAAGATCATGATATAGTTAGTTAGGGTTTTGGATGGCGTTTATCGGAAGTTAGAACGTTAACGGATGCGAGAAAAAGAGGATTGAATATATAATTGTTAATGTTGTAAATTTTCATATTTAGACAGCATAAGAGCTGAACAGAAACGGGTTTGTTAAATATATCAAACGATGCGCTAAAATCATGAAATTTTACAGGAGGCTAGTTTATAATGTTTCGTTTAGAGAGTTTCTCCGTTTGAGACTCGGATCATAGTCAAAACGGTCAAACAAGACAGAAGATACTGAAAAAGGTTTCTGTCCCGTTTTGGCTACTACGGAGTCATCCTTTTGAATTGGAAAACAAGCCAATTACGGCTGAAAGAAAAATTCGACGAACTACGTCGTGGAATTTGAGTTTACTCAGTTTCATTTAATTATGATCAAGTTATGCTCATTTAAAGTCAACACATTTTCTGTTCAAAGTCAACGGTTGCACTTAAGTGGACTGTTTAGGGTTTTAAGGTTACCGAACGTTTAAATAAAAATTATCCGATGTATATACCACTAACATATAGTAGACATGGTGTGATTATATTAACCCGTACGTTCTAATGTATCGGCAGAGCACACTACTACCGAAGAATGTATGGAGGATTCACGGAATGCGGCGGCATAGACGCCATTGCAAACGGGATCCTATGATCGATTGATTTATGTTAGTTATAATATCGTCATAATACATTATATAATCAGATTAGGTTAGCCCAAAAACATCCCGTGTCACCGGTTTAGCCATGATATTCACATAAACGTTTTGGAGAATCGCAGAATACAAAACGGCAAATCCGCCAGGCGCAAACGGATTCTATTTTAAATTAGCGTATGGTTAATTTAAGTTAGGTTAAAGTTAGGATCAGAGATTAAAAATAAATATAAATAAGTTATTATGAAGGTTAGAATCAAAAGGAATAAGAAAGAGATAAAAAGGAAGAAAGAACGGTTAAACTCGATTCGTTACCCGATCTTGGTTCTTGGCTTGTTGCGATTTCTTCAAGGATTGGAGGAGGGTTTTTGCAACTTCTTGGCTTTAGGATAAGGGCTAGAAATCGTGGAGGAGTGTGGGGGATTTGATGGGAGGATTAAATGAAAAACAAGGGGGATTAAGGGGGTATTTATAGTTGCAAAAAAGGTTTCTGTCCCGTTTTGGCTACTACGGAGTCACACTTTTGAATTGGAAAACGAGCCAAATACGATTGAAAGCAAAATTCGACGTACTACGTAGTGGAATTTGATTTTGCTCAGTTTCGTTTAATTATGATCAAGTTATGCTCAGTTAAAGTCAGCACATTTTCTGTTCAAAGTCAACGGTTGCACTTAAGTGGACCGTTTAGAGTTTTAAGGTTACCGAACGTGTAAATAAAAATTATATGATGTATATAGTGTTAATATATAGTAGATATGGTGTGATTATGTTAACCCATACGTTCTAAGGTATCAGAAGAGCACACTATTACCGAAGAACGTATGGAGGATTCACAGAATGCGACGGCATAGCCGCCATTGCAAACGGGATCCTATGATCGATGGATTTATGGTCGATTAATTTATGGTAGTTATAATATCATAATAATACATTATATAATCAGATTAGGTTAGCCAAAAACATCCCGTGTCACCAGTCTTGCCTTGATATTCACAGTAACGTTTTGGAGAATCGCAGAATGCAATATGGCATATCCGCCACGCGCAAACGGATTATATTTTAAATTAGCGTATGGTTAATTTAAGTTAGGTTAAAGTTTGGATCAGAGATTAAAAATAAATAAAAATAACTTAGTATGAAGGTTAGAATCAAAAGGAATAAGAAAGAAATAAAAAGGAAGAAAGAACGGTTAAACTCGATTCGTTACCCGATCTTGGTTCTTGGCTTGTTGCGATTTCTTCAAGGATTGGAGGAGGGTTTTTTCAACTTATTGTCTTTAGAATAAGGGCTAGAAATCGTGTAGGGGAGTGGGATATTTGATGGGAGGAGTAAATGAAAAACAAGGGGGATTAAGGGAGCATTTATAGTTGAATCAAGCCTTGGAAAACAAGAAAAGGATTAGGGTTTGAGGAGGCCTCAAGGTTTGCGAAATTCAGCTGATTAGGGGCTGGGTTTTTGTGAAAATTAGCATGGGCTAGGTCCAAGTGTAAGTGGGTTGTGTTCTAGCTTGGCCCGGTTTAGTGCGCTAATTCGAAATTCGTGATTTTAAGCATTTCTAAGCGAAATTGGCAAATGTTTTCAACATGAAAGTTGATTGTCATAAAAAAATGAGTATGTTTAGATAAAATTATTTAAGTTAAGAATATGTTAGTCGCGTATGGTAATTAATGGTGGGCGGACGAGAAAACGGGCTTTCTAGGGCACAACAAGCTGCGAAGGCACAATGCATAGATTTGCAAGCTTTTGTTGAACGATTTTAAGTGTAACAAGGTATAACAAATTTAATTTAACATGTTTGACGTTTGCATGGTCGTTAACGGGTTATGATGGTACTATTGGGCCTAAAATGGGCCCAATTCACGATTAAGCCATCAATAAGCATCTAGAGCATAAGGTAACGTATGATCAATGTTGTATGGGTAATTCTAAGTGAAATGACATTCAAAATGGTTTGCAATCATTAAAAATAAGTCTAGTACAAGATAAGTTAAACAACAAAGTCGTAGATGTTACAGTCTCCCCTAGTTAAGAGAATTTCGTCCCGAAATTCAACTAGTTGAGGCTACTGAATCAGCAAAAATGTACGGGTACTTGAGCTTCATTTGATCTTCACGTTCCCAAGTAAACTCAGGATCATGTTTCGATTCCCAACGAACTTTGATAATAGGAATATGGCTTCACTTGAGTTGCTTAACTTCACGATCCATGATCTCCACAGGTTTCTCTACGAAGTGAATCGTGTCATCAATGCACACATCATCAAGGGGTATGTGAAGATTCTCATTAGCTAATAATTTCTATAGATTGGACACATGAAAGGTTGGGTGTACATTGTTTATTTCTGGAGGTAACTCGAGTTTGTAAGCCACTTTCCCAATCCTTTCAAGGATCTTCAATGGACCCACATAGCGAGGTGCTAGTTTGCCTTTCTTCCCAAAATGGAACACACCCTTCCAAGGAGACACCTTTAGAAGTACAAAGTCACCGACTTGGAATTCCAAGGGTTTTCGTCGTTTATCGGCATAGATCCTTTTCCGACTCGTCGCTACTCGAATGTTGTCACAGATTTGAATGATCTTGTCAGATGTTTCTTGGATAAATCAGGACCGGTGATTTGTTCCTCACCAATCTCGTTCCAACAGATAGGGGAACGACACTTACGACCACATAGAGCTTCAAATGGAGCCATGTTGATGCTGGTGTGGTGGCTATTGTTGTAAGAGAACTCAATGAGGGGTAGATGCGAATCCCAATTGCCACCAAAATCTATAACACAGGCTCTGAGCATGTCCTCAAGGGTTTGGATTGTTCGCTCGGTTTGACCATCAGTTTGGGGATGGTAGGCCGTGCTCAAATCCAATCGTGTACCAAGATCCGTTTGGAGGGATTGCCAAAAGCGGGAAGTGAAACGAGCATCTCTATTGGAAATTATGTTCACAATCTCGTCAATGTAGATTCGGGCCAATTTCTCAACCCGATAGTGTTCACGGATAGGCAAGAAGTGAGCAGATTTAGTGAGACGATCAATGATCACCCAGATGCTATCATAACCACTTAAAGTGTGAGGGAGTTTGGTAATGAAATCCATGGCCAGATTCTCCCATTTCCACATGGGGATTTTAGGTTGTTCAAGTAAACCGGAAGGACGTTGATGCTCGGCTTTGACTTTTGAACAAGTTAGACATTTTCCTACAAACAGGGCAATGTCTTTCTTCATACCGGGCCACCAATATTGTTGGCGAAGATCTTGGTACATTTTATCTGCACCAGGGTGAACAGAGTAACGAGTCTTGTGTGCCTCGTTCATAAGAAATGCACAGAGATCATCAAGATCGGGGACCCAAATACTATCAAAGTAATAAAGCAAGCCATTTGGTTTTGTTACTAATTGAAGTTCAACTCCACATGACATCTCATCGTATATGTTACCCTCGGTGACCGAGACGTGTTGAGCTTCTAGAATACGAATTTGAATGTCGGTTTGAATTCTGACACACTGAAGCATGGCGTGATCCTTATGACTTAAAGCATCGGCTACAACATTCGCCTTGTCGGGATGGTAGCGAATCTTGTAGTCGAAGTCGTTGAGGAGTTTAACCCAACGTCGTTGCCTCATGTTGAGTTCTTTTTGGTTGAAGATGTGTTGGAGACTTTTGTGGTCGGTGAACACCACGCATTTTGTGCCATAGAGATAATGTCTTGAAATCTTCAATGCGAATACGACCGCACCCAACTCAAGATCGTGCGTCTTATAGTTCTTCTCATGAATCTTGAGTTGCTTTGATGCATAAGTTATCACCTTGCCTCGTTGCATGAGAACACAACCGAGACCTTGGTTAGATGCATCACAGTAGACAACAAGATCATCATTCCCATCAGGGAGAGTTAGAATAGGGGCATTGCATAACTTTTGCTTAAGAGTATGGAAAGCTTCTTCTTGATTTGGTCCCCATTCATAAGGCTTACCTTTATGTGTCAAAGAAATGAGGGGGACAACAATTTTGGAGAAGTTTGAAATGAACAGTCGGTAATAACCCGCTATGCTAAGAAATGAACGAACTTCGGTAGGGGTCTTAGGAGCACTCCAATTCTTAACAACTTCAATCTTAGCAGGATCAACATGAATTCCCTTTTTGTTGGCAATATGGCCCAAGAATTGAACTTCCTTTAGCCAAAATTCACATTTGGAGAACTTGGCGTATAGTTATTCTTTATTTAAGAGATCCAAATTCAACCTAAGATGTTGTTCATGATCTTCTTTAGTCTTGGAATAGATCAAAATGTCGTCAATGAAGACGATCACGAATTTATCTAGATACGGTTTGCACACGCGGTTCATGAGGTCCATGAAAACAGCGGGTGCATTGGTTAACCCAAAACGCATAACCATGAACTCGTAGTGATTGTATCTTGTTCGGAAGGCAGTCTTTGGAATATCTTCCTCTTGCACACGGAGTTGGTGATAACCGGATCGAAGATCAATCTTCGAGAAGTAGGTAGAACCTTGGAGTTGATCAAAGAGATCATCAAACCTAGGTAATGGGTAACAATTTTTTATTGTAAGCTTGTTGAGTTCACGGTAGTCAATACACATGCGGAATGAACCATCCTTCTTCTTGACTAATAAGAAAGGTGCACCCCACGGTGAATGACTTGGACAAATAAAACCTTTGTCGGAGAGTTCTTGAAGTTGGATTGCAAGATCTTGCATTTCAGAAGGTGCGAGTTGGTATGGAGCTTTGGCTATAGGATTATCTCCGGGTACAAGATCAATACGAAACTCCACTTTTGGAATGGGTGGAAGACCGGATAGAACTTCGGTGAATACTTCGGGAAAATCCCGAATGATGGGGATGTCTTGAATACTCCTCTCTTTGTCATCCTTTTGGACAACATGGGCTAAGAATGTCACATACTTCTTTCGTAAGTACTTTCAGGCCGTATTGCACGACATGAGTTTGAGTCCACCACATGGTTTTTCACTAAAGACTTTTAATATATCACTCGAAGGGAGAGGGATTCGGATGCACATCACAAAACAAACGACTTCAGCATGATGACTAGATAACCAATCCATGCCTAAGATGATGTCAAAGCTTCCCAATTGCATAGGGATGAGGTTGACGAGAAAGGAGTGTTCATTAAGTTAAACGAAACAGTCACGGATAACGGAGTCTATGATGATAGGATTTCCATCCACTACTTAAACAGTAAGGGTTTTCTCTAGCTTAGTTCGTGTTTTAGCAAGTAAGGGCTCAAATTCAAATGACACAAACCTCCTATCAGCACCAGTATCAAATAATATGGAAGCATATTGATTATTAACGAGGAACGTACCGTTGACCACTTCATTGTTGGCCTGAGCTTCATTGGCGTTTATGTTGAAAGCACGCCCATGAGCTCCACCTTGATTAGCATTGGCTAGCTTTGGGCATTAGTTTCGGAAGTGGTTTGGGTTACCACATTCAAAGCAGGCACGCCCGTTAGCAATAGCCGGAACCACCGGATTGGCCAGTTGTTGATTAGCTCTGTTTCCTTGGTTGGCTTGATTACTAGGTGGTCCAGACCGGCAAATGTTGGCTACATAGCCATACCTCCCACAATTGGCACATAGGCGGCATGGTATGTTTTGGAAGTGGTGATAGTTGCATGTGTTGCATAAGGGGTTGTTGCCCACATACTGCTTCTTGACCAGATTCTAAGCCATAGGTGCAACTTGATTGACCGGGGCAACCGGGGTGACAACAACAAAGTTTTTAGCCTTTCGCTTCTTGTTGTTATGATAAGGTTCGGGCTTGATTTCTTTGGTGGGTGCAGAGGGGGTTGCTGTGTCTGAGGCTTTCTTGGCACCCTTCCTTGTTAATGTGCCCGCCTTAACATGATTATCAGTTAACGTGGCATCTAGACGGATAACATCTTCAAGTGTAGCAGGATTCCTTCCTAGAACAGTATCCTGGATTTACATGTGCAAACCACCGATGTATTTCTCAATGCACCGGGACAGTGGTGTAACCATGTGAGGTACAAGGAGACTCAGCTCATGGAAACGAGTGGTGTAGATCAGGTTCTCACCACTGTCTTAGGTAAGATCCCAAAACACAGCCTCCAGCTTCTTCATTTCATTACGAGGACAGAACTCCTCGGTCATGAGTCTCTTCACTTCATCCCACGGTAAGGCCATTGCCGCATCCATACCCCGAGTCCTTTTCTCGCCATTCCACCAGGTGAGCGCCCGTTTCCGGAAGACGCTGGTGGCATGATGACCCCGGAGATTGTCAGGGCAGTCACTGTTGAGGAAAGTGTTTTCAACACCTTCAAACCATTGAAGGAGTCCTGTAGCTCCTTCAGTGCCATAGAATTTGAGGGGATTGCATGAGTTAAAGTGTTTGAAGGTGCATTGTGGCGGGTTGGCACCACCACCACCATTAGCACTGCCACTAGTACCCCCATTGTTGTTGTTAGCCTGAGTGAGTTGATTCACAAGTTGAGTGAGAAAAGCAGCAAGATCGGTGTTTTTGTTGTTGTTCTCGTTGGCACGACGGGGAGGCATGCTATAGATTAAACACACAAGGAGAGATGTGAGAATTTATGAGGATTTCTTGGATTAAAATAGAAGAGTAAATAAACATAAGTAATCCTAATTCAGATTGCATTCAAATAGTAACATAATCACTTGAATGCTATGACATATTAAGGTTAATTAATCTTATATAACTTTCGAGTAGACATGCTTTAGCCTATAAGTAAACACTCATCCCGGTAATTCTTAGGAAAACATACGGATCTCTCGGTTGATTGGGATTTATATGAAATGCTTTCCTAGACAGAAAACCCAGAATACAGGTGTCACCCTTCCAGATTGCACGTGTCCTCTACTAATTAACAAAGTTTAAAAACCTTAACGAGGTGTAAAAGAAAATTTCATAGACTTGTGTCTATGAGTATGACATTCCACATGCTATGGTGATGATGATATAGAAGTAGGCAAGAAGGATATGTGGCTTAGGATATGGATATGGGTATTGTTATTTAGTTTATTATTTAGATGAAACCTAGTAAGTCATGAAGTCTAACAATTAAGGCACCAAATAAACTAACACATAAAGTAGTAGACATGTAACACATAACATGTAGCAAATATCATATAATCACCAAGCATGGCATAGATGGGTGTCCTAAGGTTATAGTTTAGGTCAAAGGTGTCTAATAACCTAATTCCCTATAACCAAGGCTCTGGTACCAATCTGTCACATCCCAACCGACGACGGAATACGTCGGGGTGGGACATGTAGACTGTTCATAAGCTCATGGTTTACTAAATTTGAAATATTTAAATATCAAGTTTTCATTTCATAAATCAAATAGTAAAATCCCATAATACAAGAATTAAAAAAAATACATAAACAAGTTCATTAAAATTAAAATTCTAGGTCTTCAAAACTTATGTGAAGCAACTTGATCATATTCAAACATTCGAACCTAAAAGATGATAAAAACAAGGTCAACTAAAAAGTTTGTGAGCATACATAGGTTTGACACCACAAATAATGTTTTCAAGTGTGTTATACAATTCATATGATACATGGTATATAAGGCATTTATGGAGAATCTATAGTTAAACTAAGTGTACAATCAAACCTTGTGACTGAGGCATAACACGCAGGTTACCCTAATGTATTGTCAGTAACAAACACCCTACTTGGGTGGGTTTGTTAGACACAATAGATCTATCCTTGTTAACCGTTGGCTTGTACAGAGTTAATGATTGCACGAGTGTGTCATGTATATATGTAGTCTTAACTAACAGCATTCAAGCATAAAGAAAAAATAATACATGGAATCATAATATAGAATTGTATATATGTAAGTGCAAAGAGTTTTCTAAGAGTAATCATGTTCCACCCCAAAAGTGTGCAAAAATGTAAAAAGGGGCTATGTAAAACTCATATTTGTGTTGAGAGGTGATTGACTCGCGAAGCTCGAGAGTTCTAGGATTTAAATAAACGCCCTAAAAGATCATGATATAGTAAGTTAGGGTTTTGGATGGCGTTTATCGGAAGTTAGAACGTTAACGGATGCGAGAAAAAGAGGATTGAATATATAATTGTTAATGTTGTAAATTTTCATATTTGGACAGCATAAGAGCTGAACAGAAACGGGTTTGTTAAATATATCAAACGACGTGCTAAAATCATGAAAGTTTACAGGAGGCTAGTTTATAATGTTTCGAAAATGTTTCGTTTAGAGAGTTTCTCCGTTTGAGACTCGGATCATAGTCAAAACGGTCAAACAAGACAGAAGATACTGAAAAAGGTTTCTGTCCCGTTTTGGCTACTACGGAGTCATCCTTTTGAATTGGGAAACGAGCCAAATACAGTTGAAAGAAAAATTCAACGAGCTACTTCGTGGATTTTGAGTTTGATCAGTTTCGTTTAATTATGATCAAGTTATGCTCAGTTAAATTCAACACATTTTCGGTCCAAAGTCAACGATTGCACTTAAGTGGACCGTTTAGGGTTTTAAGGTTACCGAACGTGTAAATAAAAATTATACGATGTATATAGCGTTAATGTATAGTAGATATGGTGTGATTATGTTAACCCATACGTTCTAAGGTATCGACAGAGCACACTATTACCAAAGAACATATACAACGGAATGCAGCGGCATAGCCGACATTGCAAACGGGATCCTATGACCGATTGATTTATGGTCGATTGATTTATTTTAGTTATAATATTATCATAATACATTATATAATCAGATTAGGTTATCCCAAAACATTCCGTGTCACCGATCTAGCCATGATATTCACATAAACGTTTTGGAGAATCGCATAATGCAAAACGGCATATCCGCCACGCGCAAACGGATTCTATTTTAAATTAGAGTGTGATTAATTTAAGTTAGGTTAAAGTTAGGATCATAGATTAAAAATAAATAAAATAAGTTAGTATGAAGGCTAGAATCAAAAGGAATAAGAAAGAAATAAAAAGGAAGAAAGAACGGTTAAACTCGATTCGTTACCCGATCTTGGTTCTTGGCTTGTTGCGATTTCTTCAAGGATTGGAGGAGGGTTTTTGCAACTTATTGGCTTTAGGAGAAGGGCTAGAAATCATGGAGGGGAGTGGGGGATTTGATGGGAGGAGTAAATGAAAAACAAGGGGGGTTAAGAGGGTATTTATAGTTGAATCAAGCCTTGGAAAACAAGAAAAAGATTAGGGTTTGAGGAGGCCTCAAGGTTTGCGAAATTCAGTTGATTAGGGGCTGGGTTTTTGTGAAAATTAGCATGGGCTAGGTCCAAGTGTAAGTGGGTTGGGTTCTAGCTTGGCCCGGCTGAGTGCGCGCATTCGAAATTCACGATTTTAAGCATTTCTAAGCGAAATTTGCAAATGTTTTCAACATGAAAGTTGATTGTCATAACAAAATGAGTATGTTTAGATAAAAATATTTAAGTTAAGATTATGTTAGTCGCGTACGGTAATTAACGATCAGCGGACGAGAAAACGGGCTTTCTAGGGCATAACAAGCTTCGAAGGCACAATGCATAGTTTTGCAAGCTTTTGTTGAACGTTTTAAGTGTAACAAGGTATAAAAACTTGGATTTAACATGTTTGACGTTTGCATGATTGTTAACGGGTTATGGTGGGCCTATTGGGCCTAAAATGGGCCCAATTCACGATTAAGTCATCAGTAAGCATCTAGAGCATAAGGTAACGTATGATCAATGTTGTATGGGTAATTCCAAGTAAAATGACATTCAAAATGGTTTACATTGATTAAAAATATGTCTAGTACAAGATAAGTTAAACACGAAAGTCGTAGATGTTACATGATGTAATGAGCATGATGTTAGGGCTGTAAACGAGCCGAACTAGGAAGGGCTCAAGCTTGGCTAGAAAATTTTAACAAGCTGAAAAGTTGAGCTCGAGCTAGGCTTGTGAAAAGCTCAAGCCAGCTCGTGGCTCGTCGAGCCTGCTCGATAATTTAAAAAAAATTGGTTTTTTTTATTTTGTATTTTTTCGACATTTTGAAATATATATGAATTATGACTAATAAACCAAGGATGGCGGAGAGGAGAAGAAAAAATAAACCAAGGATCAGATGGGAGATTTTGAAGGACGAAAACATCAATTTGTTTAAAGATAAAGTCATGGCGATGAACACAAATACTAAGGATGGCGACACAAACCAGATGTGGGTAGCTATGGCAACCACTGTTACGCAGGCAGCAAAGGAAACCCTCAGAGTCACATTGGGAGAAACAAGAGGACATCAGGAGTCTTGGTGGTGGAATGAGGAGGTGCGGAGCAAGATAAAGGACAAGCAACAACGCTTTAAAGAGATGTTGCAGTGCAGTAATGGAGAGGAGATAATGACACTACGGGAGAACTATAGACAGGCAAAGAGGGAAGCTAAAAAGGCAGTGAGTGAGGCAAAGAATTTTGCCTATGAAACGATGTATAGAAAACTAGACACCAAGGAAGGGGAGCATCATATGTTTAAGATTGCCAAAAATAGGGAGCGTAGGAGACAAGATCTTGAGGTCGTGAAGTTTATCAAGGAAGATGATGGAAGAGTTTTGGTAAAGGGACGAGACATCAAGCTGAGATGGCAAAACTATTTCTACACCCTTTTCAACAGTTGTAGACCAAGTCTAGCCATAACGGAGAATCCCACTACTCAATCCAGTCAACGAAATAATTGTTATTGTCGAAATATCACACAGGAAGAAGTGAGGAGTGCTCTTAAGAAGATGGGAAGAGCTAAGGTAGTCGGTCCAGACAACATACCCATTGAATCGTGGAAGTGTATGGGAGAGGAGGGCGTTCAGTGGTTGACAACACTGTTCAACAATATCTTCAAAACCGGGAAGATGCCAGATCAGTGGAGGCGTAGTGTCTTAGTACCCCTATATAAAAACAAAGGAGATGCTCAATGTTGTGCTAACTACAGGGGGATTAAGCTCCTATGTCATACAATGAAATTATGGGAAAGAGTTATAGATACAAGGATTAGACGACAAACCCAGGTTACAGCAAACCAATTTGGGTTCATGCCAGGCCGATTCACTACAGAGGCGAAACACATTTTAAGAAGATTAATGGAAAAGTACAGAGAGAAGAAACATGATTTACATATGGTGTTCATCGATCTTGAAAAGGCGTACGATAGTGTGCCTAGAAGATTGATCTGGGAAAGTCTGGAGGGAAGAGGGATCCCTCGTAATTATATTGAGGCAATTAGGGATATGTATCATGAGGCTAAGACATGTGTCCGAGCTCCCGTGGGGGATACAGACTTTTTTTCCGGTGGAAGTGGGAGTTCACCAGGGGTCGGCACTAAGCCCCTTTCTCTTTACAGTAGTTTTGGATGAGTTGTCAAAGTCGATTCAAGATGCAATTCCATGGTGCATGCTTTTTGCTGATGATATCGTGTTGATTGCAGAAAGTAAAGAGACATTGAACAACAGACTAGAGGAATGGAGAACAGTCTTAGAGCACAAAGGTTTGAAGATAAGCCGATCTAAAACCGAGTACCTTCACTGTAACTTTAGTGGTGCAAACATCGACGAGGAGACCCAGATTTCTATTGAAGGTGGGGTTGTCCCTAAGACACTGAAGTTCAAGTATCTAGGATCTGTCATCCAGAGTAACGGGGACATCGACAATGATGTAGTTCATCGGGTGCAGGCTGGTTGGTGTAAATGGAGAGCGGCCTCAAGTGTTTTGTGCGACAAGAGGTTCCCAATAGGGTTAAAGGGTAAATTTTATAGGGTAGCAGTTCGCCCAGCGATGCTATATGGAACCGATTGTTGGGCCATCAAGAAGACACAAGCTCGAAAAATGGATGTAGCTGAGATGAGGATGTTGAGGTGGATGTGTGGACACACAAGAAAGGACCGAATAAGAAATGAAGTTGTTCGGAAGAGATTGGGAGTCACATGTATCTCAGATAAGATAAGAGAAGGAAGATTGAGATGGTTTGGACATGTCAAGAGGAGACAGAGCACAGATCCAGTGAGAACGGTGGAAACTCTCGTTGTAGAGGGGAAAAGGAGCAGGGGGAGACCGAAATTAACGTGGGATGAGAGGATTAGGCTTGATTTGCTAGATTTACACCTCTCAGAGGACATGATCAATGATAGGATTTCATGGAGACGTCGTATTAGGGTTTTAGGATGAGTGACCCGTTGTGTGGGAGAGTATAGTTGTTTAGCAAAGATTTTGCGTACGTCTTGTTTCTTGTAGGTGTGTTGTGTTTCTTGTGACTAATATACTCTAGTCATACACTGCTAATTGTTAGATTACTGTTAGATTTATTTTACTTTATTACTCATTAATTTTATTTATATTTTTATCTTTTTCTTTCCCATGGAGCCGGGGGTCTAAACGAGAGCAGCCTCTCTATCCCTTGGGATAGGGGTAAGGTTTGCCCTCATCACACCCTCCCCAGACCCTACTAATAGCGTTAGCTATGTGTGGGATTATACTGGGTACGTTTGGTTTGGTTTGGTTTGGTATGAATTAGGACTAATAAAAGAGTAATAAAATAGTATTAAGGTTGTAAACAAAAGAAAGTATAATTTTTAATTTTCTTTTAAAAATCGAGAGACACCGACACATATTTAAAATATTATAGGTATTATTTTTGTTTTTTTCAACTCTTTTATATGTTATTTATTATTATGATTATTATGAATAATCTTATTTAAAATATTATAGCGAGCCAATGAGCTGGTTATCGAGTGAGCCACGAGTCAAACCAACTCAGGCTCGAGCTCGACTCGTTTTCAAATCGAGCATAGCTCGACTCGGCTCGTTTTCAACCAAGCTTTTTTTTCTAGTCGAGCTTTTTTCAAGCTTTTTTCGAGCAAAATTCGAGATTTTTGAATAGCCCTACATGATGTATTTCCGCTGCCATTGATGAGATTTATGATATATCGGTATTTGAACTATATGTGATTGAGTAAATCCAACGAGTAAGGTTTTCGGATATCGGGGCCTTACATCTTAACTTAAAGAGTTAAATACGGTTTTAGTCCCTGTGATTTGGTCCAAATAACCTTTTTAGTCTAGAAGTTCTAATTTGGCCTTTTCAGTCCGTTATTTTTATTTTTTTTTTCAATTTACTTCACAATTCTAACACCATCCATTCGTTTGTCAAATAGGACATTTTAGTCTTTTTTACACATAAGGACTACTTATGTAATTTACTAAATAATTTAATAGTTGAGGGACTATTTTTGTAATTTACTCAAAATAATAAATAATTAAAAAACATGAAACCCACCACCACCATATTGGATTGGTAATCAATTGCATATATTTGAACTTGGATTTTGGGGTATTGAACTTCAATTTTAGTATTGAACTGTGCAATCAAATGCTACCCGGTTATGATAATCAATTGCATATGTTTTGATGAAATTTACAAACTGTCTCACCTATGCAAACACCTGTAGTGGTGGGTATGTTAAAGCACTTCATATTCATATGTATAATGAAATCTATTAAATGTAATGTGGATAATTTTATTTAAACAAATACAGCAATTGTTAACGAGAATAGATTTTCTGTACATTTCTATAATTAAATTTGGGTTTTTGCAGTTTCGAGCATTGCTAGACAGTAAAAGAGGTGCAATTATCACCTAATTGCCCAAGGGTTTGAAAAACTCCACTCCAGATTACATCTTTATTTTCAGATTTTTTTTTCAACGACTTGCAGGTTTTTGATCCCATCTTCTCCGACAGCAACAGGCTGCCCCGGAAGTTTCAGATCAAAGAATGCAGAGTTTTGGGATCATTCTTAATGTTAGATATGGTCCTCTATGGATACGATACTTTACTTGCCCTAGCTACTAGTTTAAGAACTAAACTGAAAAAAATATCATCACATGACCTTCATTTCCATTAAAATCGGTTTAGTTAGGGTATTAGGAAATCATGAGATTTTGGTGACTCCTCAAAGACCTTTAAGGTCAAGAAGGCTTTCCATTTGCTCAATTGAGTACGGGAATTTAAGTATAATTACAGAAAGCAAGTACATTGGCATATGTGTGTGGTTGTATACAAGAGAGATAAGTTTAAAGTGCATCAATTATATCAACAACTACGTTTCAAAAAACTAGTAGCTCCCCGATTTTGAATGAATGTGGATAGCTTGGCATGTTGGCTGAGATCTCATTGCAATTCTTTTTTGAGACACAAAAGGTTTAAGTTGGAGATATTTGATCGGTGCATTTTAGGTACACGTTATTAGATATTAGTTATGTCATAAATGCATCGATATTGGTTTAAAATAGATTACTTTGATCGGTATTTATATCTTGTAGGTTAAGGCAAAAAGAAGTTAAAACGGTTGAATTAAGCTAAAAAGATGACAATGATGTGTTAAAAGTTAACGATTAAATCCTTTGATATTTGTATATATATTATATTAAGTTAGAAAACTCGTGTATTATACGGGCTGGATATAGGAAAAGTTAAATAGTAATTAGTAATTATGATTTAGAAATTATAAAACGATTCAACAATTTAATTGATTATGAACAAAATTTTAATCAAAAAATTTATAGATAAAAATTGAAACGAATTATTAGTCTAGTTGTCTAAACTAATGGAGTTGGTTAGAATGTAAAAACAGTCTTGATGATATAATAACTATCCATAATACAATTTTTTTTCCAAAATTAATAAGTAATATTAGAAATTATAACTATCCATGATTAATTGCATATTAAATTTATATAGTTAATGATATACTAATTATCAATGATTACATTTATATTAAATATCTAAAAATATATTATTTTAATATCATTATTAGTTAATAGGATAGGGAAGCGAGAAAATAAGGGTGAGCAGACACGAGAGAGCGACACACATCCTCTCATTTAATAGGAGAGACAGGAAAATAAGGATAAGAAGACACCAAAGAGTAACATGTGTCCTGCTAGTTACTTATTTATTATAATGAAATATCCCAAAAATAAAACGACAATAATAATAATAACGGGTTAAATGTTGAACGAACGGAATAAACGAACAAGGGCACGCGGGCCGGAGATGGCCGGGCTTTGGTCTCGCTAATGGGCTTGGGAAAGGGAGGCCTCTCCCTTAAATACCCCAAACACACACATTCTCTCATTCTTGCAATTCTAGAGAGACAAACCGCACAGAGAGAAAGTGCCGGATTTGCTTAAGATCGCACCAGCTCGTGTCTCCACTGCTCGTGAGTGAAACCTCCGATTCAGAAGCTCGAAAAATGTAACGACTCGACCTAAATCTGAGTTTTTAGTTATTTTGAGGTTTTCGGGTTTTGATGAAAAATACTACACTTATACGTATGAAACTTCAAAATAAACATAGATCTAGCTTCATTAATGATAAACGAACGTTTTTTTACGTAAAAAGATCGGATCTTGATAAACTCAGATCTGCATGCAAGAGTTAGGGTTTTGTGGGGAAGAAGACAGCCCGCAGGGCGAACTTGTTAAGTTCATCGGGCTCTGGTGAGGCGAACTTAATAAGTTTTCTAGGGCATCAGGTGGGCGAACTTGATTAAGTTCGCAGGATAGGTTCACTTGGCCAAATCAAGCGAACTTAGCCTAGGTTCGCCTAAGATGTAAGGGACGAACTTGACCCTAAGTTCGCCTAATTCAAAAGAGGTTAGCTGTTAGAGTCGGGATTGATTTAATGTTTAATTACTAATTGAAACAGATCGTGTGTGACGATTGTTGGACTTTGTTAGGACAAACTATGACAAGCTTATCAGGTGAGTTCTAGAGCCCTACTTTTAATGCTTTCAAATATGTTTTGGGCTGGTGTGCATACTTACAAAGTGATGGTTTATGAAATGATGTTTACAAAAGATTTTTGAAAAGTGAAGTGTGAAATGTGTTTATGAAATGTTTTGCCAAAATGAAGTTTATGAAAGGTATACGGATGAAATGTGTTTAATAAAACGTGCAAATGCCTTAACTAAAACGAGGTAAAGGTTTTTATGAAAGTCACGAAATGAACGAATCTGCCACGAGTTCCTTCGGGGACTAAAGTATGTATGCATGTATGGCCCTTAGCTTTATAGGGGCCTTTGTGGCTGGCCAACGGTTGTACAACTGGGTGGGAAAGGGGTGATGACGGTCACCAATGGGGGATTACCGGGATCCCTAATGAGGTACTGTTCTCTGCGAGGGAATAGTACTTAAGGTGTGGTACGTGCTATCCTTTGGGACGCCGTGCTTGAAGGGAATTGACGGTTATGAATGTTAATGTTGGTACGTGTGCTCTATGAAGTACCGTGCTTGAGGTCGGTGCATGTGCCCTATGTGGTACCGTGTTGTAATGATGAATTGATGGTTACGAAAAGGCGTAGATTCGTTTTATTGATGACTTATGTTTAATGTTATGTTATTGCATGATTTACGTACGTTTTTGTTAAATAAATAAATGTTATGTTTTTGGAAAATATTTTATGTTAAGATTTTATGTAAAGCTAGAACTCACCAGCGTAGCTGACTTTTAGTATGCACATTCAGGTTAAGGACAGGTATGAAGGTTGAACGGTGATGCTTGGCTGGCGAAAGGAGTTACCCGGTTGTTCATGAAGACTGGCATCCCGTTATGAGTTGTTTATGTTATGTTTATGTATTAGACAATGTTATGCTTCCGCATGTTGAACAAGTTTTCATTATGTTGAATGAATGATTCCGCTACGTTATTTGATATTCAAGTTTAAGAACTGTTTGTGAATGAGTAAATCCAACGCGTGACGCCTCCCGGGTTTGGGGCCTTACAAGTTGGTATCAGAGCAATAGTTTGAGAGATTTGGACACTCCCAGTGTCTGAACTTAAACTATGAATGGGACCGAAAGCGGATGCTAGTACGGGTAACTCGAGCCACAGCATCAGGTATGAAAGTAGTGTACGAATAGTATGCCTTAGAACGTGTTAGGGTAGGACTCGTGTCCTGATGAAATCACAAAGGTGGTCAAATAGAAGTCATGGGTAGTGTAATGGTTAATTGCAGATGGCTAGTATATATTAACATCTTACAATACTTGTTGAATTTTATTTGTTAACTAGCATGATGACATTTGATTCCTTGTCTTATAGAACGAAATGGCGAGTAGAGGAAACGGAGGCGTGGTGGGGGTCGTATCGGTGGTCGTAATGGTGGACGTGGCCGGATCCCTGCTCGTCAAGAATACAGTAAAGAATGAAGTTTTCATACGGAACCAGAAATTAGTGTGCATGGAACTGAACGGACTCACATTGAAGAACAACAATTCTACTTTGAGCTAGAGGTGAAGGCGGCCCTGGCTCGAGAATTTACTGAAATGATGAAGGCTTCCTTGCCAGACTTGTTGGCCGAAGCATTAATGAAGGCTAGCGTGGCGGGCGGGTCTAACCTTACAATTGGTGCCCTGAACAATGAGGCTGTCAACGCACCGCTTACTCGCGGTTGTGACTATAAGTCCTTCAAGGCTTGTGACCCACCGGTGCTAATGAGAAAGAAGGACGCTATGACTACTTTTGACTGGGTGATTCGCATGGAGGTTGCCATCCGTCTCAGTGAATTCCAGGCGGATTAGGTGGTGAAATTTGCTGCCATATCCCTAAGGGAAGAGGCGTCACACTGGTGGGAGGGAGTGCGATAGGCTAAGGGGGATACGGCTGTTGACTCTATATTATGGAATGATTTGAAGGCTCTGGTTATCAAGAATTTATGCCCAAGGAACGAGATTGAGAAGGTGGAGAGAGAGTTTCTGAGATTGAAGGCTGGTAACATGACTCACCGTCAATACACCACTCGGTATAATGAGTTGGCACGTCTGGTGCCGCATCTGATCACTACCGAAGAGAGGAGAATTGATTGCTACATCTAAGGACTGTCGGATAAGGTCCGCACTTTTGTCAAAGCAAACACTCCTAGCACTTTCGATTCGATGGTGGAACTCAGTGGTGTGGTGTATGATGATCTGGCATTGAACCATACCGCCATTGAGGAACCCAAGAAGAAACCAAGCTTCCCAAGTAAGCGAACTAGTGGAAAGATGTTTGGTGCTCGTGATAAGGAGGCTCGGGTGGATGAGTCGAATGTCTGTAAAACATGTGGAAATGAGCACTTGGGTGAGTGTAGACTAGGATCTAACCTGTGCTTCAAGTGCGGCAAGGTCGGGCACTACGCCCGTGACTGCCCACAACTCTACAAGTGTTATAACTGTGGGGAAACCGGGCATCTGAGTAGGGACTGTACAAAGCCGAGAATGGGGGATGCTGGAAAGCGGAAGGCCACCGAAAGGAAGGATGAGAGGCCCCGAGCGAGGACTCGAGCGTATGCGATGACGCAGGAATAGGCCAGGGTGGATACAGATGTGGCGTCAGGTACGTTCATCCTTGACAACACTTTTATATCTGTGTTATTTGATTCGGGTGCCAGCAAGAGTTTTATATCTGCTACTTTCTATAAACAGGGCAAATACACAGTCAATAAACTAGAAAAAGCCTTTAGTGTAGAAACCGCTGAGGGTAGAACCGCGAGAGTAACCGATGTGGTTGATAACTCCACCATAAAAATAGAAGGCCATAGATTCCCCGTCAGGTTGTTCGATATGGTTTTGGGAGGGTTTGATGTTGTTTTGGGGATGGAATGGTTAACTGCCAACGAAGCGCAAATTATATGCAAAGGAAATATACTCCAACTCAAGGCTCCGGATGGTAGTGAAGTCGAAGTCTTCAGGGATCGTGACGTCCCGATGCCTAACGTCTCGATGTTTAAGGCAACAGATTACCTGAGGAGCGGATGCTAGGCCTATCTGGTGTACGTGATTGAAAAATGTAAGGAGGTGAAGGAACTAGACGATGTGCCCGTAGTACGCGAGTACCCGGAGGTGTTTCCAGAGGATTTGCCTGGGATACCACCCGACAGAGAGATTGAGTTCCGAATCGACTTAGTACCAGATGCCCAGCCCGTGGCCAAGGCTCCATATCGACTAGCACTAGTGGAGATGAAAGAACTAATGGCGCAACTAGAAGAACTACTTGAGAAAGGATTTATCCAACCGAGCATCTCGCCTTGGGGTGCTCCGGTACTGTTTGTAAAGAAGAAGGACGGTTCGATGAGAATGTGTATTGATTATCGTGAGTTGAACAAATGAACGGTGAATAACAAGTACCCTTTACCAAGTATCGATGACCTGTTTGATCAATTACAGGGCGCAAGTTGATTCTCAAAAATCAACCTTCGATCCAGGTACCATCAGTTGAAGGTGAGGGAAGAAGACATACCGAAAACTGCGTTTCACACGCGTTATGGACATTTCGAGTTCTGCGTAATGTTCTTCGAATTGACGAACGCCCCCCGCGACATTCATGGATTTGATGAATAAGGTGTGTCGACCGATGGTGGACCGACCGATAATTGTGTTCATCGATGATATCCTCATCTACTCCAAGAATGAGGGTGATCACGCATGTCACTTGAAGGAGGTTTTGGAAGCTCTGAAGAAGGAAAAGTTTTATGCTAAGTTCTCCAAATGCACGTTCTGGCTTAGGGAAGTCCAATTCCTAGGTCACGTCATTAACCCGAGCGGCATTATGGTTGACCCAGCAAAGATAATGACAGTAAGAGATTGGGAAATTCCTGAAGGAGAAGCTAACCCAAAATCCAGTCTTGGCCCTTCCCGAGGGCAACGAAGACTTGGTAGTATACTCTGACGCTTCGGGTCAGAGACTGGGATGTGTGCTAATGCAACGCGGGAGGGTGATCGTGTATGCATCACGGACGTTGAAGGTTAACGAAGTCAATTACCCGACTCACGACTTGGAACTTGCTACTGTGGTATTTGCATTGAAAATCTTCAGACACTACCTTTACGGGGTAAAATTTACCATTTACTCCGACCACAAAAGTTTGAAGTACTTCTTCGAACAAAAGGAACTGAATATGAGGCAGAGGCGATGGTTGGAACTTTTGAAAGACTATGATTGTGAAATCATATACCATCATGGGAAGGCGAACGTGGTGGCTGACGCTCTAAGCCGAAAGGACGTGCCAACTCCAATTAGAGTGAAAGCTTGCCAATTGGTGGTGACACCGGATGTGATGAGGGAAATTAAGAAGGCTCGGGATGAGGCACTTAAGGTAGAGAATGTAAAGAAAGAGAGAATAGTGGGACAACATGACAAATAAGAATATAACACCCTTGGTGTGAGGACACGTTTTGGTCGGGTATGGATACCTATGGGTGGCGAGCTTAGAACCAAAATCTTGGATGAGGCTCATAAGTCTCGATACTCTATCAATCCCGGTACTAAAAAAATGTACCAAGATTTGAGTAAGGAATACTGGTGGCCTGGGATGAAACATGAGGTAACGAAATACGTAAGCAAGTGTCTGACTTGCTCACAAGTTAAGGCCGAACACCAGAAACCGTATGGAAAGATTCAACCACTTGATATACCAGAATGGAAGTGGGAACACATTACCATGGACTTCCTAACCAAGCTACCTCGTACAGCTAAAGGTTATGACACCATCTGGGTGATTGTGGACCGTTTAACGAAGAGTGCTCATTTCCTACCTATTCGCGAGACCTTATCGTCGGAAAGGCTAGCGGAAGTGTTTATTAATGAAGTAGTAGCACGGAATGGAATGCCTTTGACGATTGTATCTGACCGGGACACACAATTCACATCGAGGTTCTGGAAAAGATTTCACGAGCCGATGGGCACGAGACTTAATATCAGCACGGCATACCACCCGCAGACGGATGGTCAGTCCGAAAGGACCATTCAGACGTTGGAGGGCATGCTCCGTGCTTGTATTATATACTTCAGTGGCAGTTGGGACAGTCATCTGCCGTTAGCCGAGTTCTCCTACAACAACAGTCACCACTCGATGATAGGCATGACGCCTTACGAGATGTTGTATGGGAGAAGATGTAGGACCCCGATCTGTTGGGGTGAGATTGGTCAGAAGGAAGTAGGAAGTCTTGAAGTTGTTAGAGAAACTTCAGAGAGGTTTGACCAGATCAAGGCACGTATAAAGGCCACACAAGATCGCCAAAAATCCTATGAAGATAAACAGCGACGGCCTATTGAGTTCAATATTGGGGACCGAGTAATGTTGAAGGTATCTCCTTGGAAAGGGATCATACGATTCAGGAAAAGGGGAAAGTTAAGTCTCGGATTTGTCGAACCATTCTGGATAATAGCACGGGTAGGTGAAGTCGCATATCGGTTGGAGTTGCCTAATTAGTTATGTGGGATTCATCCTACGTTCCATACATCACACTTGGGAAAGTGTCTAGCGAATGAATTGGCTCACGTACCACTTACTAACATCGAGGTCAAAAACATCCTTAACTACGTCAAAGAACCCATGGCCATCGTAGATCGGAAGGAGAAACGTTTACGAAATAAAGTCATCCAACTAGTCAAGGTACAGTGGAAACACAGAAAGGGATCCGAAGCCACTTGGGAGACGGAAACGGAAACGAGGGAGTCGTACCCTCAATTGTTCGACTTATGATAGGTTATGAGGACGAAACCTATTGTAAGGGGGTAGACTTGTAACATCCCAAAAATTAAACGACAATAATAATAACAACGGGTTAAATGCGGAACGGACAGAATAAACGAACAAGGGCACGCGGGCCGGAGATAGGCCGGGCTTTGGTCGCGCTAATGGGCTTGGGAAAGGGAGGCCTCTCCTTTAAATACCCCAAACACACACATTCTCTCATTCTTGCAATTCTAGATAGAGATATCGTAGAGAGAGAAATTATCGGATTTGCTCAAGATCGCAGCAGCTCATGTCTCCACTACTCGTGAGTGAAACCTCTGATTCAGAAGCTCGAAAAAGGTAACGACTCAACCTAAATCTGAGTTTTTAGTTATTTTGGGGTTTTCGGGTTTTAATTAAAAATTCGACACTTTTACATATGAAATGTGACATCCGAACTTTTGGAGTTAACTCCGTTAGCAAAACCTAGTTAAATCTGTTAACTTTTAACCAAATTAACTCAATATCAAACCCTAGGGACTAATTCTGCCATTTCTCAAACCCTCATACACTTAAAACTGCAGGGACTAGTCCTGCCTTTTCCTAAAACTTGATTTGTTGACTTCCAAAGTCAAAATCACGAGTTCTTGAATCCATTAACTCAAATCTATGACCGAATTGTTCGAATTGGTAACGAAAATGCATGATCATGCCTTTAACGACCATCATTAGGACATTAAAGATCATTATTGCGTCAAATTAAACCCAATTATGGGCATTAAACCCATAACCGTCGAACCCGTAGCTAAAATTCACTGATTTGTTCAGTTGGTATATTAATATCGAAATCAAACCCTCTTCGCACATTGAACGAGCACCTCCGAACCTTTTGCACGACTCACATCGACCGGAGAAGTAGCCGGAGAAGCCGGAGGTCAAGCTTTTGGAGCCGCACCTATGGTTTGATCGATCTCCATCAACCCGACATCGTTTTAGGTAATTGAGCACACCCCTAGATTCTTTTTCACCTCTAACCTAATTTAGACCTACACTACCGAATTAAACACGAACAGGTACCTAGGGTTCATACGAATTCGGTTTGGAGCCTCAGACTCGTCTCACCATCTAGATCAAAAGCCCTATCACATTTGTGGCTTAAAACAACAAATTTATGACAAACAGATTCTAGGGTTCGTAAACAATCGGGTTTAATCGAACCCCACACTAAACTCAATTTAAATTCAATTAAAATACATGGACAGACTCGCAATCACCTATCCTTTGAAAACCCTATGATTTCAACAACTCTTATTATCTAATCTAATCAATTCGACTTCACGATCTAAAGCTAGGGTTTCGGCATTTCATCTTGAGATTAAACGATCTTACACTTAACGATTTTTCAATTAAACCCCACTCCAGATTCGTATGATATCGATTAACAAAAACCCTATGCTTTGGTGATCAATCGTGGCCGAAATCATGAGATCTAGAGGGGAGTTGGATCGGGTATCAATGAGGGGAAAGAACCCACTTGACTTGTATGTTAAAAGCCTTTGGAACCGGGTTCTAACGCGACACCCTAGCGGGCAGGCATGGTTATGTCACTATGCTGTTACGCGGGAGACCCGGGTTCGAAACCGGTCTCTTGCAATATATCTTTTTGGACTTTTTCATTGATTCTCTTTTTATAAAATCAACCCGTATAGTATTATATTAATATATTAATATGTTTTGAGCCCCGTAAAACATCCATAGGCTCGGAATAAAATAATATATTTATATTATTTTCAAACCACGACTCCGAATAAAATAATATATTTATATTATTTTTCAACCCGTGACTCCAATTAAAAATAATATACTTTTATATTATTTTCGTCACGTTAATAAACTTTTTGTAACGTTTCAAACTACTAAATAATATAATTATTTATATTATTTACTCATAAAATAATATATTTATATTATTTTCAAACCACGACTCCAAATAAAATAATTTATTTATATTATTTTTCAACCCATGACTCCAATTAAAAATAATATACTTTTATATTATTTTCGCCACGTTAATAAACTTTTTGTAACGTTTCAAACTACTAAATAATATAATTATTTATATTATCTACTCACGTTTATATTCTTGAATAAAAATAATAGATTTATTATTTTTACCATGCAATTTATTATCGTGTTAATTTACTAAACTTCAAAATAATATAATAAATTATATTATTTTCTTTGACCATTTTTTTAAGTGGTACAAACATACGAATATTTATTAATTAATATTATTCGTAATTAGAGACGTGCGATACGAAACACTTTTATAATTATTATATTAAGAAACCCTCATTACCGTAGACACGTTCGTGTACTCGTTGATCATAAGTATACTTTAGGACGTTCTAATCTTCGGTGTCGTCGTCACAAAAATCCCATTGTATCCCTAACTATTATGTTCATAATTCTAGGGCGTACGTAAGCCATTTCAGGCTAACACTTGTGGTCTCAATCTCATCATTGAGTGAATCTACCTACTACTCAACTCAGGTGAGTTTCACGGCCCGTTTTACTGTTTTAAATTGGGGGAGAAACATGTACACAAACCAACATCTTTTACTTGTTTTCCCGTTTGGGGAGAAACATGTACGCAAGCAATCATACTTTTACTTGTTTTCCCGTGGGGGAGAAACAGGCATGCAAACAAACATTATTTTACATGTTTTTCCCGTTGGGGGAGAAAACATGATGCAAACTATTTTGATTATTGTACTTCATATGTTATCACTGTTGAGACTAAGCGTAACACACTATCATGAAAGTCCTCACACACATCGGACCGTTAATATGGAATTAGCGAGGTAAGTTTGGTAGTACTACTGGGTTTGACAAACCCCACCCGCGTTAGTCGTGCTAACTCGATTGGAGGTCGAACGGGTGAAATATTGACCTTAACACATTCGCCATGGTTGATAGAAATGGTGGGAGGCAAACAAACATAACTGTCAGCTTCGGTTGCGAGCGCTTTAGTAAGACATGAACATAGGTTAGCTACCTATTGATACACATATTGAATGTACATAATCACACACTACTTACAAACTGAAACCTGTGAACTCTCTAACCTAGTGTTAACACATTTTTCTTACATGTTTTCTCAGGTCGCTAAGTACAAGTACACACTAGGGCATGCATGGAGTCTTGTTAGCTTTTCAAGCATTGATCAAACATTTATTATGCTTTCTTTTTAGACTTGACTTGGGCGCACTTGTTTGCGCATTTACTACTCTATTTAACGCTTCTGCATTCACTCTGAACTTTTTTGATATTTTACTTATGTCCCATATAGTGTCGTTTGAAGTAACTAATGTCTAGGATCCTGGTTTGTCACACGCCTGACGGTAAAACTCCGTTAGTGGATCTTGGGGGTGTGACATGAAACTTCAAAATAAACACAGATATAGCTTCATTAATGATAAACGAACGTTTTTAACGTAAAAGGATCTTGATAAACTCAGATCTGCATGCAAGAGTTAGGGTTTTATGGGGAAGAAGACAGCCCGTAGACCGAACTTGTTAAGTTTGCCGGGCTCTGGTGAGGCGAACTTAATAAGTTCGCTAGGGCATCAAGTGAGCGAACTTGATTAAGTTCGCAGGATAGGTTCGCTTGGCCAAATCAAGCGAACTTAGCCTAAGTTCGCCTAAGATGTAAGGGGCGAACTTGACCCTAAGTTCGCCTAATTCATAAGAGGTTAGCTGTTAGAGTCGGGATTGATTTAATGTTTAATTACTAATCGAAACAGATCGTGTGTGACGATTGTTGTACTTTGTTAGGGCAAACCGTGACTAGCTTATCAGGTGAGTTCTAGTGTTACACCCCGGCCAACGGATTATACGTCGGGGCTGACGCAGTTGTTCATAAGCACATGATCGTCTATTAAATGCGTTTCAAATATTATTAATCATATTAAAAGCATCCGTTACAAAGAGAAATAGAAAACATAGTGTTCATAACATAAACATAATTTAAATTTATTATTGCTAGGTGATGTGCGTGTGTAGATATAGTAAATATATATAATCATATATATATATATATATATATATATATTTGGTTTAGAAATAGTTTCACGAGATCAGGTATTAAATTTATATAATGATAAATAATCAAACTTAAAACACACACAATAGGCACGTGTACCTATCGCAGTGTAATATAGTTTAGGTAAGAACCAAGTATCGATCCAATGGACACGGTCGAGTTCTAATACTCAACTTTTGTTATCGTTTAGCCGGTTTAATTAGTTAGTGGGTTTTGTGTGCTTGTGAAGCAGAAAACTAAATGATACAAAAGTAAATGAAAGAAAAGTAATGACGGTAAAGTAAATAGTAGAAAAGTAAAAATGTGCGCGAAGTGTGTAACAGAAATGTAATGAACATAATAGTAAATAACATGAAAGTAAATATCTTGGAAATGATCAGGTCACGAAGAGTATTGCTTTGGGCTTTGAATCCGCTAGGTACATGATAATGTTAAGTTGACTAATCCAGTGATATGACTACCACAAACGTGTGACCCGGGTCACCGCTAGAACCTTGTTCTCACGACATTTGATTTGAAAATTTAAAAACTTTAACAAGTGACAGTGCCTCCCATTAAGGACAACAATTACCCTCAAACCTTAGAATGGTCATCTCCGGGTTGGTTTAAGACATCGAACGTAAAATGCTTTGTATTAGAGTTAAATAAGGTGATTATGTTTTGCTCACCAGGAGGCGGTGTAACAATGGGACCAAGTATAAAGACGTACCGTTCCCAACATGAGTTCACCAATTCTTGGTCGCATAATAAGTTCGTATAAAGACGTACGAGTTTACTAGTGTTAACCAAACCTTGGCTTATCAATGTCTGCTTGTATAAAGACGTACAAGTTTCAAAAGAAGTTTGATTAAAAAGGTTTTACGATCTTACACTTTAAAATCAAGAACACTCACAAATATAAAGACGGATTTAGAAAATAATAAAATCCGACCGAAATGGTGGTTTTAAGGACGAATAGTATAAGACATAAACACATCACTTGAATTAATACGTTAAACATTAACATGCAACAAACTTCATCTTCACCCTATCAATACAAAGAGTTTAGCCACGAATGGCCATACTAACTAGCATAACGTTGAGTTTCGTAGGCTACCCTATTGCGGAACAAGGAGGAAGAGCCCCTCCACTCACTACTCTCTACTCTAACTACGAAATAAGCTCTCTATTGAGGTATGGATGGCTGTTGTAAGGTGTGTAGAATGAAGAACTCAATCCTTCTATTTATAGGCCTCAAAATGAGCAATGCATGGCCGTGCATTGGATTGCACGGCCGTGCAAACACCTCGGGAATCAAATAGGGTACAAGTGACAGTGTACTGGCCCCTTGGAGAGCAAGTTAGGGATTGCACAACTGTGCAATGGGATGCACGGCCGTGCATTGCCCTATTTCTCTCTAGTGTTGTCTTTTAGCTGCTGTGTTGACTTTCCTTGACCTGGTTTGACTTCTTGGGGGTCAATGCTCGGGTTTGGTCCTGCAAAAGCTTGATTTCTTCATGTTTTAGGCTGGTTTTTGCTCAGTTTATCTTGGAACACCAAATAACCTGCAATTGTGAAATATTAACGCACTAAGTATCATTTGCAAGGCTTTTTGTTTTATTAGTACCATAATCAAGGGTTTTTATACATGCAAAACATGTATAATTTAGGACATATCATAATACCCCACACTTAGACTTTGTTTGTCGTCAAGCAAACTCATGCATGATCATACCCATAACTAAAAACTTTACAAAGGGTAATGGAGCCCCAAGTAGTTGGGAACTTCGGGATAACTCTTCAGTTGCGTTATTCTATTTTTATGGTTTTCTATGATGGAATCCATGACAAGCCTATTAGAACTTCAATTGTGCATGAACTCTCACTCCTCACAATGTTAACTCAACTCTAGGATTATATATGTATGGATAATGTAAGTTAAGTGGAACACTCTAGTTCGAATTGAATTATGCAATGGTCATAAGCTTGTATGTAAATCAAGTTTCCACCAATTAACTAAGTAGTATGCATGAATCAAGAGGACTTTAAAAGGATTGTAATGTGGTTAAAATAAAAATAAAGGGTGAAAATGAAAAATCTTTTTGGATTTTTAGGGATTTAAAGGGCTCGAAAGGCTGCAGCTGTCGTGAAACACACAGCTCGGCTTCATGGCTTAAAATGAAAAATACTAGCAGGTCCCTCTACATTACTCGGATCATGAGGGTATAACTAATCCGAGGGCTCGTTTATGGTCAGATTGCCAAGACCAAGATCTCTTATCAGTGCCAACTCTTCCTTCATTGCGTAATACACATTGCTGCTTCTCCGTATGGTTATTTCGGCTGGTAACCTAACAGCTCCTACTTTGATTAGATGCGTATACTCATTTTGGGAATAAGTTTGATTCTTGCTACATTTGTCGTCGTGGCTCCAGTTGCCACACTTTACACATTTTCCGTATCTTTTAGATCTTCTTTTGGCGGCACTTTTTGACAAGCCGCAGAATGGTGGCAGTTGTTCTTGCTTGCGCCACCGTTTTCTTACATCACTGGTTGCTTTGAAAATATTTTCTCGGAGTTCAGATGGTAATTCAGGCTTTGCGAAATGAATACAGGAAATCAAATTGAAATCAAAAGAATGCATATCAAGTTCTTTTAGGTCTAGCCGGTAAAAGACTCACTTCTCTCTTTTCTTTTTTCTATTTTTTTCTTTACTTTTTATATTAAGACAAATTCTTCAATAATTCTTTAATAATTCTTTTTCCTCAATTTCCTTGAAATAATATTTCCATAAATTCCTTGATAGTTCGACTGTTTCTTCCTAATACATTCACCTTCTTGTATATTCCAATTCTTTTGAGTAAAACATATTTTTTCCAAAGTTGTCTCAATGGTAATAAACTTGAAATAACGACATAGCATAAATTTTCCATTTCAAAAACAGTTAGCCAATAACTAGTGTTTACGAAAATCCGGTTTGGTGATAAATGTAGGTAGTAGAAAAGAAAAGGCTAAGGCTTAAAGGGATATCTAGGCGGATAATATTTTTGGGATTTTTGGTTTTAAGGATAAAGGTGATAAAGTCCTAAGTGCCTCGATCACTTTCATACTTCTACTAGTTCATGGTCTTGATATGTATAAGTCACACAAGTTCTAATTATGCATGAAATTCAATCGAAAGCACTCAATATACCAAACAAAGGAGCATGCGAAAAAAATAATGATAATGATGCTCGTGAAAAGGCTCATTTATTCTCACATGGAAACGGATGGATATGGTATAGTGATTTGTTATGCATAATATCCATTTGTTTCTACTTTCCATGTATTCATTTTATTTAATTAGGTGCAAACTCAAAAACGTTTTAGGGTTAAAATTTTTCGGGTTTTACAAAAGGTAGGTTTTTGTAACGTTTTAGTCAAATGGGTAGAAAATCACAAGTTGAAAATTTACTACTTTGAGGTTACAAGTAGTCCTGAATCTCTTAATTCCCCACCCCACACTTAAAACTGTGCATTACCCTCAATGTATAAATGCATGTAATGAAATACTATGCAGGAATTTAAATGAATTAAGTTTTAAGGGAAAAGAAACTGGTACTCTCCCGGTTAATTCGGTGTATAACCTAGGCCAAAACTTATTGCTACTGTCAGGCTGTGCCTATCAGCTGCTTGTCAACACGTTGCTTCAAAACTTCATTGAATTTCAATGAAATTTGATGTGGATTTCGATTCCTAAGGTTGTAGAGATGAAATGTGATTCCTCAAAGAAGTAGAGAGACTATCTAGTGATGTTATTCTACCTGACACACAAAGGAAAACATAAAAGCAGACAAGGAAAATAAAAGGTAGTAGTTAAGCTACTAAGGTCCTAGTATCGAGAAGGCATACCCGGGGGCTGAAGTAATAGAAACTTAAACATTGGAAAAACCAAACCTGATATTCATGCTTTTTGCCGTATGCACCAACTTCTCAATTTATTCATGATCATCGGGTTTCTTCTCGGAAGCGCCATGTTCATTTAAGGGTCGTTGGCAGACCCGTACGTGTTTTGTGAATTTTCAATTTAGTGCAAGAGGTGGAATAATCTGAAAAATGGGTGGCTTGTAATATGGAGAGATTCATCCAACCCATTTGATAACCATGCATACAATGATAATAATAATAATCTGATCCAGGAATTAATGAAGTCCATCCTAGACCAGCTGGACAAGGGAAAACAGGGTAAAAAGAGTTCAAACTTGAAACGGTCATAACTTGAGCTACTTTTGGAGTTAGAAGGCCCCCTACCAGGGGACGGAAAGGTTTTGACGAGCTGGATCATGTGGCAAACAGCCTTAGGCAGTTTGTCCCAGTGGTCTGATCCAATTTTCCCCATTAAGTCGCCTAATTTCATAAATTAAAGATTTTCCCCAATTTTCTATTTTTGATACTTTCAACTTTTTTTGTGCTAAAACGAGTGAATCGTTGATTTATGTATTTTAAAAAGCTATTTTTAGTTTTAATTTTAGTTTGGGTGGATCAATTTGAAGTTTTGAAAATTTTTGTAAACCTACCAAATTTAGAATGCTCTACAGAAGAGCACCCTAAGAAAATAGTGTAATTAAATCACGCCACCACCATTTGAAATTTCCTGGACCAACCTTCAAGAAACCCATGTAGTGAAGGAGACGGTCACCCCGATACGATAATTTTGTCACGTAATCTTCGTTGGATGAGCGTTGCTTCTTCCATGAGAAGTGGTCCTTAGAGTGATATGCCCTATCCTGTGGCTTATGTGATTCTTGGAATGATCACTGATATGCTTTGTCACAGGCCAGCTATCACTGTTGCAAGGAAAAGGTGCCACCATTGTCATTTGTTTATTGGTGAATACTTCCTCTTGCATAATCTCCTCCTGGATGTTGGACTATCCATACATCCTTCCTATGCTTCCATATTTAGGATTCCCACCAATTCTTCTTTAGATATTTGCTCTTCTGGTTCCTTTGATTGTTTAGCTTCTCAGGAAAGTCAAGAATTGATTGTATATTCGCAGTTACCATTTCCTCTAAATCATCTGTTTTCACTTCCGATTGATCCATGCTTGTGAAGATGGAAAGTTCTTGCTCCTTAGAGTCACTTGACCTTACTTCAGATGTTGGAACTATGACTTCTGATTCTTGGACTTTGAAGGAATCATCTTGTTATTCAGTTGGAAAGCTCTTTAGGAGCTGAACCTTAATTTCTTCCAAATGATGAAACACTTGTTGTTCAGTTGGAGAGCTATTTATAAGTTGAACCTTAATTTCTTCCAAATGACGAAACAGATTTCTTGGGGTCCATGAGTCGGAATCTAGAGCTGTGTCTTGAATTTATTGGGGTGGTGTGGTTTCCTCATATGGTTTCCAGTAGGGTTGGTGAAAATCTGTGGAATACTCTTGATGGTGATAACAATCTTGAGTGTAGTGGGCTTCCCCACAGACCTCACACCAAACCTCCGAATAGTGGTACTCATAGTTGTCTTGGTATCCTCCATAACAACTCTCGTAGTTGTCATCCATGAGAGTTGCTGTAAAGAACAATCAAAACAAACCATAAAAAATAAAGGCTAATCCGTTAACTCGAATCTTTCAAGAAATCACCGTGTCCCCGGCAACGGTGCCAAAAACATGATGTGCGTGTGTAGATATAGTAAATATATAAATATATATATATATATATATATATATATTTGGTTTAGAAATAGTTTCACAAGAACAGATTTTAAATTTATAAAATGATAAATACTCAAACTTAAAACACACACAATAGGCAAGTGTACTACTACAGCGTAATATAGTTTAAGTAAGAACCAAGTATCGAACCAATGGACACGGTCGAGTTACAATACTCAACTTTTGTTATCGTTTAGCCGGTTAAATTAGTGAGTGAGTTTTGTGTGTTTGTGAAGCAGAAAAGTAAATGACAGAAAAGTAAATGATAGAAAAGTAAATGACGGTAAAGTAAATAGTAGAAAAGTAAAAATGTGCGTGAAGTGTGTAATAGAAATGTAATGAACAGAATAGTAACGGTGCGTCTTTATACTTGGTCCCATTGTTACACTGCCTCCTGGTGAGCAAAATATAATCACTATTTAACTCTAATACAGAGCATTTTACGTTCGATGTCTTAAACCAACCCGAAGATGACCATTCGAAGGGTTGAGGGTAATTGTTGTCCTTAACGGGAGGCACTGTCACTTGTTAAAGTTTTTAAATTTGCAAATCAAATGTCGTGAGAACAAGGCTCTAGCGGTGACCCGGGTCACACGTTTGTAGTAGTCATGTCACTGGATTAGTCAACTTAACATTATCATGTACCAAGCGGATTCAAAGCCCAAAGCAATAATCTTCGTGACCTGATCATTTCCAAGATATTTACTTTCCTGTTGCATTGCTCATTTAGAGGCCTATAAATAGAAGGCTTGAGTTCTTCATTCTACACACCTTACAACAGCCATCCATACCTCAATAGAGAGCTTATTTCGTAGTTAGGGTAGTGAGTGGAGGGGCTCTTCCTCCTTGTTCCGTAATAGGGGAGCCTACGAAACTCAGCGTTAAGCTAGTTAGTATGGCCATTCGTGGCTAAACTCTTTGTATTGCTAGGGTGAAGATGAAGTTTGGTGTATGTTAATGTCTAACGTATTAATCCAAGTGATGTGTTTATGTCTTTAACTATTCGTCCTTAAAACCACCATTTCGGTGGGCTTTTATTATTGTCTAAATCCGTCTTTATATTTGGGAGTGTTCTTGACTTTAAATTGTAAGATCGTAAAACCTTTTTAATCAAACGTATTTTGAAACTTGTACGTCTTTACACAAGCAGAGATTGATAAGACAAGGTTTGGTCAACACTAGTAAACTCGTACATCTTTATACGAACTTATTATGCGACCAAGAATTGGTGAACTCATGTTGAAGTGACAGTGTACTGGCCCCTTTGAGAACAAGTTAGGCTTTGCACGACCGTGAAATGGGATGAACGGCCGTGCATTGCCCTATTGCTCTCTAGTGTTGTCCTTTAGTTGTTGTGTTGACTTTCATTGACCTGGTTTGACTTCTTGGGGGTCAATGCTCGGGTATGGTCCTCCAAAAGCTTGATTTCTTCATGTTTTAGGCTGGTTTTTGCTTAGTTTATCTTGGAACACCGAATAACCTGTAATTGTAAAATATTAACGCATTAAGTATCATTTGTAAGGCTTTTTGTTTGATTAGTACCATAATACAGGGATTATTATGCATGCAAAACATGTATAATTTAGTACATATCACTAGGTTCATAGCCCTAAGTGTTCAAGCACGGTTCTCAAACAGGTACACCTGAAACATGTGAGTAAATGTCAACTACAAGTAGTTGGTGAGTAACATAGGTTTTGACACCAACAAAAGTTGAAAAAGGTTTAAAATTCAATATGTTCAAATAAAATCTAAGGCTCAAATGTGAAAACATACAAGGTTCCAAAGTGTACAATCAAACCGTGTAAATGTATGCACAATCCCCCGGATTACGTGAAGTACCAAATGTATACACTTAGCTTCCAAGGTTCGTGTTAAGTAATGAATCGGATTCCCATATAAATGATCATAAAAGGTACTACCTTAGGCTTCCCACACAAGTTAATGATTGTACTAACATGAACACACGTATGGTCACCAAGCATTTTAAGACATAAAGCACAAAGACCTTTGCGTAAGAACATAGGTATTGAATTGGGTATGTCTATATGTAAAAATGTTTCATCACGAGTATTTGTAAACAAAGTAAAGTAAAGGGGGGCTATGAAACTCACATGAAAAGATGCTATTAGTTATATGAGTTGTTAATAAAGGATGGACCTCGTGAGGATTTCTCACAATCAACTTACATGAATAATTGTACTCTAAATTCAATGTTTGTCTAAGTGGTAATAAGGAATTTTGAGATTTAGGATTTCATAGGATTTGGGATTGGGATAAGAGATTGTATATATATATTTTGTAGGAAAATATAATTTCATGATTAGTATTGAAATAACAAAAATAGTTTATAAAATATATTAGAATCAATTAAGATTTCTAATTAATTATATAGTAAATATGTTTGAATTTTTTTATATAATTATTGTAAAGATAATTAATAACTAAAATTATGAAATGTGATAAGTTTAAATAATAATACATTTGGATTTATTTATATAATTATAAATAAATTATTAAATGGAAAAAGGTTTTAAATAATTTATTTTATGCAAATAAAATAATTAATTAAACTATTTAAATAGCCTCTTTAATTTAAATGACTTATGAAAGAGATATTAAATAACTATAAATGTTAAATTAAAATAATTGAATCTTGTATAATTATTTATCTAAAATAATTATTTAAGTATTTTTATAGACTTAAAATGTTTTAAATAATTATTTTTGCCAAAATAGTTGTTTATGAGTTTAAAAAGAAATTAATAATGTTTAAACAAATTATTATAATTTTTTTAATAACATTACTATCTTAAAAATAAGATAACATAATTAAATTTGTCAAAACAAATCATGTACATTATTTTATTTGAGAATTTACAAGTGTTTGAACGTATTTTTAATAAAATAATATACTTAAAACATTAATTTATATTTTCTGTTTTTATAAAAATTATAGGATGTATTTATTGGATTTATTAAAATTAAATTAGAATTTTAAATCATAAAATTATGTATTAAAACAGTTAAAAAAAGGATTAAATAAAAAAAATGGCCACCGGGACTCGAACCCGCGTAGAGCCGGCTACACACGCACACGCGTACTTAAACACTGGACCAGGGCATGATGCCGTGTCTAGTAAGGGTTTGTTTAATTCTTAGCATACAAACCCCAGTCTCCATGGTCCCCAATTGAAAATCCGCAAACCCTAGGTTCCCTATTAATCAGACGATTGGAACCCGAATCATGGGGATTTCGTTTGTGAGACTGAGACGAGTCCAATGGTACCAAAATTACCTGAAGTGGTTGCTGTAGGGTGAGAACGACTGAGTGAAACAGAGACGTGCATGGATTTGGGTGATTCAGAGATGAAATCAGACACGATTAAGGGTGTAGTGAGTTTGCAATGAGTGTCGTCTATGATAGGGTGTGTCTATTTATACCCAATTTCACCGAAATCGATCAATCAATTAAGTGTGTTGTAATGAAGCTTCAGTTACTAGTTTGAGCATTGATATGTTCATAAAAATGCGATTAAACACGAATGACGCATCGTTTGGATGTCCTGAACGTAAAGTCGTTGATGATTTGGCATGAAAATATCTCAGGAACGAGCTCGAGAGTAAAGGCTCGAAAACCGGCCTGTGTGAGGATCGAACTCGTGATCGGGGAAGGGGGAGGGGTTTTGTCCGGAATTACAGTTTAGTCCATGGGGTTTTAAGGCTTAACATTTTATGCACAACCTTGGTTTTAATAGGAATTAAAGTTTCAGAATTTACACAAACTACCCCGAACTTTTATAAAACAAAGAATTATTAAATTTTACTAGTTTTTATAAAATCTAATAAATCTTTATATTACATTTATGTGTTATAAACATACAAATATGATTTGTAATATATAAATACTTTTATTTCTATTAAAAATCATTTTCTTTGTAAAATAAATAACATGAATTTTTATAAACCCTAGTCTTTATAGAATTTATACCTTAGTTTTTATAAGTTGTATATATATATATATACATATATACACACATAGGCTTAGAAATAACCTAGCACATATATATATATATATATATATATATATATATATATATATATTTCATTGAACCTTAAACAATTATTCACATATTCCCTTATATAAATATTTGTTAATTTTGAAATGAAACAATTGTACACAATGTATTCATGTATGTATAGGTTCATGTAATGAAATAGTTAAATATGATAGTTTTCATTTAAATAGGGAAGTACAAGTCATGGAATAGTGGAAATACAAGTGCCGAAAATTCCTTGGGATTACAGTCTCCCTTACTTTTGGGAATTTCGTTCCGAATTTGATTAGGAGGAGGGTCCAGGAAAAAGATGTGGGTATTTAGCATTCATTTGATCCTCACATTCTCAAGTAAACTCTGGACCACGTTTGGATTCCCACCGAACCTTAACGATTGGGATACGACTTCGTTGAGTTGCTTAACTTCCCGATCCATAATCTTCACGGGTTTCTCCACTAAGTGCATTGACTCAACAATGTGAACCTCGTCAAGCAGTATGTGAAGATTTTCGTCAGTCAACCATTTCTTCAGGTTCGAGACATGGAATGTTTGATGTATGTTGCTGAGTCCTTCAGGTAAATCCAGTTTGTAGGCTTCCTTCCCAATCCGTTCAAGGATTTTAAAAGGACCTACAAACCTTGGTGCAAGTTTTCCCTTCTTTCCAAAATGAACCACGCCTTTCCAAGTGGATACCTTGAAAAGAACCAGATCGCCGACTTGAATATCCAAGGGTTTTCAACGTTTGTCGGCATAGCTCTTTTGCCGACTCCTTGCTACTTGAAGGTTGTCACGGATTAACATGATCTTGTCGAAAGTCTCCTGAATGAATTCGGGACCAGTGATTTGTGTTTCGCCAATCTCAGTCCAACAGATAGGAGAACGATACTTTCGACCGTAAAGTGCTTCGAAATGAGCCATGTCAATGCTCGTGTGGTAGCTGTTGTTATACGAGAACTCGACTAAGGGTAGATGTAAATCCCAATTTCCCTTAAAGTCAATGACACAGGCTCTAAGCATATCCTCAAGGATTTGAATTGTACGTTCGGATTGACCATCAGTTTGCGGATGGTGAGCCGTACTAAGATTCAGTTGAGTACCAAAAATGATTGCAAGGATTGCTAGAAACGATAAGTGAATCTTCCATCATGATCAGAAATAATGTTAAGAGGTACACCATGATGACTAACAACTTCGTCAATATAGATTCGAGCCAATTTTTAGACTCGATATTCTTCACGAATGGGTAGAAAGTGAGCAGATTTAGTCAAATGATCGATGATTACCCAAATACTATCATGACCATGGGACGTATGCAGAAGTTTGGTTATAAAGTCCATGGCAATACACTCCCATTTCCACACGGGAATCTCGGGTTGTTCAAGTAAACCAGATGGACGCTGGTGCTCGGCCTTAACTTTGAAACAAGTGAGTCACTTGGACACATATAGAGCAATGTCCTTTTTCATACCAGGCCACCAATATTGAGTACGAAGGTCCTTATACATTTTATCCGCACCAGGATGTATAGAATAACGAGTCTTATGAGCCTCGTTCATGATAAAGTTACAAAGATTGTCGTTGTCTGGAATGTAGATACGATTTAGGAAAAAAAGTAAGCTATTGGGTTTGGTTTCAAGTTGGAGTTCAGCATCACATGCCATCTCATTGTACATGTTTCCTTCAGTGACTAAAAGATGTTGTGCTTCAAAGATGTGAGTTTGAATGTCATTTTGGATTCGAATACTTTGGATCTTAATAGATTCTTTACGAATAAGAGCATTGGCTATGGCATTCGCCTTACTAGGATGGTAACGAATATCGCAGTCGTAGTCGTTTAGAAGTTAAACCCAACTCCTTTGTCTCATGTTGAGTTCTTTTTTATTGAAGATGTGTTGAAAACTCTTATAGTCAGTGTAAACCACACACTTGGTACCATATAAATAGTGTCTCCAAATTTTGAGAGCAAACACGACTACACCCAACTCAAGATCGTGCGTTGTATATTTCTTCTCATGAATTTTAAGTTGTCGAGACGCATAAGCGAACACAACCGAGGCCTAAGTTAGAAGCGTCACAGTAGAAGACAAAGTGCTCGTTCCCGTTAGGAAGAGTCAAAATAGAAGCTACACACAATTTTTATTTCAGAGTTTGAAACGCTTCTTCTTGTTTTGGTCCCCACTCGTACGGTTTGCCTTTATGTGTTATGGCTGTAAGTGGCACCGCGGTCTTTGAAAAGTTCAATATGAAGCGTCGGTAATAGACCGCCAAGCCAAGAAACGAGCGGACTTCCGTAGGGGTTTTTGGAGCTTGCAAGTTCTTCACCGTTTCAACTTTTGCGGGATCCACGTGAATACCCTTTTCGTTGACTATGTGGCCCAAGAATTGGACTTCTTTTAGCCAAAATTCATACTTGGAGAACTTAGCGTACAATTGTTCCTTCTTCAAGAGGTCCAAAACCAAACGCAAGTGTTCTTCGTGCTCCACTTTTGATTTTGAATCGATAAGAATATCGTCAATGAAGACGATCATGAATTTGTCCAAGTACGGTTTACACACGCGGTTCATAAGATCCATGAATACCTTGGTTAGATCGAAGGGCATAACCATGAACTCATAATGACCATACCTTGTACGAAGGCTGTTTTTGGGATATCGGATTCAAGGATTCGTAACTGATGGTAACCAGAACAAAGATCGATTTTTGAGAAATAAGTCAAGCCTTGAAGTTAATCAAACAAATCATCAATCCTCGGAAGTGGATAACGGTTCTTCACAGTAAGCTTGTTGAGTTCCCGGTAGTCGATGCACATCCGGAAAGAACCATCCTTCTTCTTTACAAATAAGAAAGGTGCTCCCCAAGGAGAAATACTAGGATGAATAAATCCTTTGTCGGAAAGTTCTCGAAACTGGCTTGATAGCTCTTCCATTTCTGAGGGTGCAAGACGATAGAGTGATTTAGCCACGGGATTTGCTCCTGGCACTAGGTCAATACGGAATTCAACTTGCTATGCGGGAGGAAGACTGGGAATGTCTTCGAGAAAAACATCCGGAAAGCCTTTGATCACACGAATGTCTTGGAGGCTTTTTCCATTATCTTTCCACTCCACAATGTGTGCCAAGAAGGCTACACACTTCTTTCGTAAGTACTTCTGTGTGGTAGTACAAGACATAAGCTTGATTCCTTTAGACGGATTCTCACCATAGACGTTCAAAATGTTGCCAGAGTCGAGAGGGATACGGATATAATTGTCAAAGCAGACGACTTCAGCTTGATGCTTAGTCAGCCAATCCATGCCTACTATGATGTCAAAAACTCAGAGAGCCATAGGAATAATATTAATTGAGAAGTCATGGTCGTTCAAGTTCAGGGTACAATCTCTAATGATGGTGTCACATATAACAGAATATCCATCCGCTACTAATGTATCAAAGGATTTGTCTAACTTAGTTTGACTCATAGCAAGTTGTGGTTCAAATTCAAAAGACACGAAACTCCTATCGAAACCAGTATCAAATAGGATAGAAGCATATTGCTGATTAATTGGGTACGTACCGTTCACTGCGTCATTGTTGGCTTGAGCCTCATTGACATTAATATTGAAGACACGTCCACGAGTTATGGGGTTTGCATTCCCCTGGATCACATTTCCCTCGTTCATGTTCCCCTGATTATTGTTTCCATGATTCATGTTTCCTTGGTTCATGTTGGCTTGATTCACAATGACTAACCTAGGGCAACGGTTCCTGAAATGATTGGGGTCACCGCACTCGTAACAAGCACAACCCTGGGTGATAGCAGCAGGAACAACAGGTTGATAGACTTGGTTAACTTATGGAACACTACGACAGATGTTAGCCAAATCCCCATAACGTCCACAGTTGATACATAGACGACATGGCATGTTAGTAGCATGATGGAGCTTGCATGTGTTACACAATGGTAGAGTTCCCGCATAAGGCCTCTTGTTGGGGTTGTAGGCATTAGGGGCCACTTGAGCTAAGGGTGCAGCAGGAGTGATAATAGCAAAATTCCTGCCTTTCCGTTTCTTGCCATTGAAGAAAGACTCAGCCTTAGCTTCCTTGGTGGGTTCAGCAGTGGTTTTCTCAATGGTTTTCTTGGCCCCCTTCTTAGACAAGGTCCCTGCCTTAACATGGTTATCTGTCATGGTAGCAGCAAGACGGATTGCTTCCTCGAGTGTGGCTGGATTGCTACCTAAGATGGTATCTTGAACCTACATGGGCAGGCCATTGATTTATTTCTCAATGGATCTTGAAAGAGGAGTGACCATATGAGGCACCAGAAGGCTAAGTTCATGAAAACGGGTTGTGTAGACAAGGCTTTCACCACTATCCTGCTTGAGATCCAAGAACTCAGCTTCCAGCTTTTAACCTCGTTACGAGGACAAAACTCATCAGTCATGAGTGTCTTAAGATCAGCCCAAGGTAGAGCCAGTGCAACTTCTATACCATGGTTACGCTTTTCCCCTTTCCACCAGGTGAGTGCCCTCTTCTGAAAAACACTAGTAGCATACCGAACCTTTAGGTTCTTGGGACAGTCGGCATTAATGAAGGTTGATGTAGTGCAAAGCACACATCTTTATTCCTAGTGTTTTGTGCATTTTTACTTAGTTTTGTGTTGTTTTTTAGTCGTTTTAATGTATATTAGAGTCTATTGTATATTTACAGGAGCTCGTGTGGAATACAAGTGAATATCATGAAGAAACCGAGCAAGAGAACGAAGCCGGAAGATTAAAAGAGAAAATGTTGAAATTCCAGTCTCTCACGGTACGCGAAAGAATAGTTAGAGAATTCTCGCGGTACGCGAGGGAATATAGAACGCGCCCCGACTAAGTTGGCCCTCCCGGTACGCGAGGGGCTTTCCATATTTTCTCGCAGTACGAGAGAGGACCATAAACCACGAAAAACCCTACATTCAAGTTTTAATAGAATTCTAATGCCATAATACTTGAGGTTCGATTTTTAGCCATTCAGAGAGGGTTCTAGGGCGATTTTGGAGCTTAGGAGGTCGATTGAAGAGAAATTTTGAAGACTTTGGATCCCGGGTTCATTAGTAATAGCGTATTCGATTTCAAGCTTTGATTTTTATCTTTGATTTTGATTGATTGAACCATGTTCTTGCTTAATTACTTCTGTTTGGATGTTTTGAGTATGATTATTGGCTAGATCTTTGATACTGCCTAGGTCATTAGATGAATATTTGTTAAAGTGTCGATTTTTATCGGTTTTTGGATCTTAATGATGGATTAATGATTTTGTAAAGAAACTCTTGCTAATTATTATGATGATATATCATGTTTACTTCTGATTGTGTGATTGATTATAACTCCGTATGCTTATTGTGGTTGTCTGCCAGTTTGATTTGCGTATTCAGGTCATCAATCTTAGAGTTTGTGATTGTTGAGTGGTTTGCTAGACGTAGTAGCCATAGGAGTTGTGTTTGATTGCTGATTAGAAGTGAATGTGTGTCCTAGTTCAATACCCAAGTGGTGAGAATTAGTTGCCTAATCTTCATCATTAGGAATCTGAGTGTTAACAGTCTGAGAGGACATTAGTATTAGGTGTCTGGTGATTGTTGCTAGGTTAAATCATAATTGTTATCCTGAGATTACCCCTTGCATTCTTCGAATGTATGGTGGATAGTGAGACTGAGAGGTAATATGTCTATTAGGGTACTTTATCATTGTTGGAAATACCCGAGAGGTGATCCAACCATCTGGTGAGTTTAGTACACTTTAGGTAGCTTAGTTGGTGACACCCTGAGAATGATTAGGGATCACTAGGTAGTCTTTAGTTGTCATCTTTAGAAACCTAGATCCATCATAGTTTCCAGAACCGGTAGAAGTTGTGTTTTGCAAGTAGGATTTTGACTTAGGTGGTATTCTTCCCATTCTTGATTTCACCTTAGTACTTGTCTTGATAGTTGAGTCGACATTAGTTTGTTGCATTCTTAGTTAACCTTTATTGTAGTCAACCCCCCTGTCAAATCATATTTAGTCCGAGTCAGAGTCTAGTTTTGTTATCCGTAGTGTCTCTAGGGTTCGACAACTCAGTTTACCATTAAGCTGTGCTACACTCGATAGGTACACTTGTCCGTCAGTGCGGTTTAGTTCGAAGGTATTCCTTTTATTACTTAGGAGTCTAGGTTAGGTTTAGTAGTTTATTTTATAGACCGTCTGGACGATATCAAAGGTACCTTCAATGCTTTAAAACCATTAGAGAAGTCCAGTGGCTCCTTCGTTCCCGTAGTACTTGGTGGGGTTGCAGGAGTTGAAATGTTTGAACGTGCACGTGGGATTTCTTGGAGCTGCATTCTGGTTCAGTTGGTTGACCATGGTTGGTAGGATCGTAGCCATTTGCTGTCCGTGAGGTTGTTCCTACGTTCACGACGAGGAGGCATTCTACAATAGTAAACATAAGAAGGGATGAACAGGAAATTCATATGATATGAATCATGTATAAGAGTTTGTAATAAAGTCATGAGGTATTTAATAAAATATTGGATGGCACCCATTCAGTTTGCATCACCAAATGGATACATTGACTTATCAAAAGTATTTTAAGTTCATCTAATGTCCGAGAATTCGTGCTTTAGCCTATAAGTGGACACTCGTCCCAAGAATTCCCAGGAAAGCATAACTGGTCCATCGGTTAATTTGGATTTATACGAAATACTTTCCTAGACAGAATTTCCCAGGATACAGGCATCCACCCTTCCGGATTGCACAAGTTCTCATTCAATATTTAGAACCTACATACCTTTTGACGAGAGTTTCATTTTGGATTAGACCTTTAAGTCTAAGAGTATGTTTTAAATAACCCATGTGGTTTCAAGTAGTTTCATGTAGTCCCTTGAAGTTGTTGTTCATGTAATTGCACCACGTAGACAGAAATAGATAGATGTAGGTAGTTATAGGTGAGTGGATGTGATTCATGTAAGTAGATGTATGGAATAAGTATAGAGTGGAGTTCCTAATAAAGGACACGAGTTAAACTCATGTTTTGGACTCCAAGGTTATAGTCTAGATCATATGTGTCTAATAACCTAATTCCCCATAACCATGGCTCTGATACCAATCTGTCACACCCCGGCCGGCGGCGGATTATACGCCGGGGCTGACGCGGTTGTTTATAAACACATGATCATCTATTAAATGTGTTTCAAATATTATTCATCATATTAAAAGCATATGTTAGAAAGAGAAATAGAAAACAAAATGTTCATAACATAAACATAATTTAAATTTATTATTGCTAGGTCCATAGCCCTAAGTGTTCAAGCATGGTCCTCAAACAGGTACACCTGAAACATGTGAGTAAATGTCAACTGCAAGTAGTTGGTGAGTAACATAGGTTTTGACGCCAACAAAAGTTGAAAAAGGTTTACTATTCAATATGTTCAAATCAAATCTAAGCCACAAATGTGAAAACATACAAGGTTCCAAAGTGTACAATCAAACCGTGTAAATGTATGCACAATCCCCTGGGTTGCGTGAAGTACCAAATGTATACACTAACCCGCCAAGGTTCGTGTTAAGTAATGAATCGGATTCCTGTATAAATGATCATAAAAGGTACTACCAAAGGCTTGCCACACGAAATAATGATTGTACTAACATGAACACACGTATGGTCACCAAGCAGTTTAAGACATAAAGCACAAAGACCTTTGCATAAGAACATACGTATTGAATTGGGTATGTATAGTAATGTAAACATGTTTCACCCCGAGTATTTGTAAACAAAGTAAAGTAAAGGGGGCTATGAAACTCACATGAAATGAAGCTAGTAGTTATATGAGTTGTTAATGAAGGATAGGTCTCGTGAGGATTTCTCACAATCAACCTACATGAATAATTGTACTCTAAATTCAATGTTTGCCTAAGTGGTAATAAGGAATTTTGAGATTTAGTATTTCATAGGATTTGGGATTTGGATAAGGGATTGTATATATATTTTGTAAGAAAATATAAGTTTATGACTAGTATTGAAATAACAAAAATAGTTTATAAAATTAATTAGAATCAATTAAGATTTCTAATTAATTATATAGTAAATAGGTTTGAATTTATTTATATAATTATTATAAAGATAATTAATAACAAAAATTATGGAATGGGATAAGTTTAAATAATAATACATTTGGATTTATTTATATAATCATAAATAAATTATGGAATTGAAAAAAGGTTTAAATAATTTATTTTATGCAAATAAAATAATTAATTAGACTGTTAATAGTCTCTTTAATTTAAATAACTTATGAAAAAGATATTAAATAACTATAAACGTTTAATGAAATTAATTAAACTTGTATAATTATTTATCTAAAATAATTATTTAAATATTTTTATAGTATTAAAATGTTTTAAATAATTATTCTTGCCAAAATAATTATTTATGAGTTTAAAAAGAAATTAATAATGTTTAAACAATTTATTATAATTTGTTTAATAACATTACTATCTTAAAAATAATGTAACATAATTAAATTTGTCAAAACAAATCATTTACATTATTTTATTTGATAATTTACAAGTTTTTTAATGTGTTTTAATAAAATAATATAGTTAAAACATTAATTTATATTTACTGTTTTTATAAAAATTATAGGATGTATTTATTGGATTTATTAAAATTAAATTAGAATTTTAAATCATAAAATTATGTATTAAAACAGTTAAAAAAGGATTAAATAAAAAAAATGGCCACCGGGACTCGAACCCCCGTCGAGCCAGCAACACACGCACACGCTCACTTAACCACTGGACCATGGCACGATGCCGTGTCCAGTAAGGGTTTGTTTAATTCTTAGCATACAAGCCCCAATCTCCATTGTCCCCAATTGAAAACCCGAAAACCCTAGGTTCCCAATTTGCCCGATTACTCAGACGATTGGAACCCGAATCATGGGGCTTTCGTTTTTGAGACTGATACGAGCCCAATGGTACCAAAATTACCTGAAGTGGTTGCGTGTAGGGTGAGAACGACTGAGTGAAACAGAGACGTGTTTTTCAATGTATTTGGGTGATTCAGAGATGAAATCAGACGCGATTAAGATTGTAGTGAGTTTGCAATGAGTGTCGTCCATGATAGGGTGTGTCTATTTATACCCAATTTCACGAAATCGATCGATCAATTAAGTGGGTTGTAATGAAGCTTCGGTTACGAGTTTGAGCATTGATATGTTCATAAAAATGCGATTAAACACGAAGGACGCATCGTTTGGATGTCCTGAACGTAAAGCCGTTGATGATTTTGCATGATAATATCTCTGGAACGAGCTCGAGAGTAAAGGCTCGAAAACCGGCATGTGTGCGGATCGAACTAGTGATCGAGGAAGAGGGAGGGGTTTTATCCGGAATTACAGTTTAGTCCCTGGGGTTTTAAGGCTTAACATTTTATGCACAAACTTGGTTTTTATTTGAATTAAAGTTTCAGAATTTACACAAACTACCCAGAACTTTTATAAAACAAAGAATTATTAAATTTTACAATTTTTTTATAAAATCTAATAAATCTTTATATTACATTTATGTGTTATAAACATACAAATATGATTTGTAATATATAAATAGTTTTATTTCTATTAAAAATCATTTTCATTGAAAATAAATAACATGGATTTTTATAAACCCTAATCTTTATAGAATTTATGCCTAAGTTTTTATAAGTTGTATATATATATATATATATATATATATATATATATATAGGCTTAGAAATAACCTAGCATATTAAACAATTATTCACATAATCCCTTATATAAATATTTGTTAATTTTGAAATGAAACAATTGTACACAATGTATTCATGTATGTATAGGTTCATGTAATGAAATAGGCAAATATGATAGTTCTCATTTAAATAGGGAAATACAAGTCATGGAATAGTGGAAATACAAGTGCCGAAAATTCTTGTGGATTATATCTAGAGCCTTACTTTTAATGCTTTGAAATATGTTTTGGGCTGGTGTGCATACTTACAAAATGATGGTTTATGAAATGTTGTTTACAAAATATGTTTTGAAAAGTAATGTATGAAATGTGTTTATAAAATGTTTTGCTAAAATGAAGTTTATGAAAGGTATACGGATGAAATGTGTTTAATAAAACGTACGAATGTTTTAACTAAAATGAGGTAAAGGTTTTTATGAAAGTTACGAAATGAACGAATCTGCCACGAGTTCCTTCGGGGACTAAGGTATGTATGCATGTATGGGCCTTAACTTTATAGGGGCCTTGTGGCTGGCCAACGGTTGAACAACTGGGTGGGAAAGGGGTGATAACGGTCACCAATGGGGGATTACCAGGATCCCTAATGAGGTACTATTCTCTACGAGGGAATAGCACTTAAGGTGTGGTACGTGATATCCTTTGGGACACTGTGCTTGAAGGGAATTGACGGTTACGAATGGTAATGTTGGTACGTGTTCTCTATGAAGCGCCGTGCTTGCGGTCGGTGCGTGTGCCCTATGTGGTACCGTGCTGTAATGAGGAATTGACGGTTACGAAAAGGCGCAGATTCGTTTTATTGATTACTTATGTTTAATGTTATGTTATTGCATGATTTACGTACGTTTTTGTTAACTAAATAAATGTTATGTTTTTGGCAAATATTTTATGTTAAGATTTTATGTAAAGCTAGAACTCACCAGCGTAGCTGACTTTTAATATGCACATTTAGGTTAAGGACAGGTATGAAGGTTGAACGGTGATTCTTGGCTGGCGAAAGGAGTTACCCGGTTGTTCATGAAGACTGACATCCCGTTATGAGTTGTTTATGTTATGTTTATGTATTAGACAATGTTACGGTTCCGCATGTTGAACAAGTTTTAATTATGTTGAATGAATGATTCCACTGCGTTATTTGATATTCAAGTTTAAGAACTGTTTGTGAATGAGAAAATTCAACGCGTGAGGCCTCCATGGTTTGGAGCCTTACATATAATAAGAATTATCGTTAGTTCTAAGTAAGTAAAATCCAAATGAATATGACAATAAAAGAAAAGGAAAACAAATAAAAAAAATAAAATCATTTGATTTTCGTTTGAATTGTAACAAGAAACAAATTCATTTTAGTTGTGTTGGTTTATAGTTAATTGAGCTCATATTAATCCTATTGGGCTACTGATGTCACACAGGGGTTTAAAAAGAATTGGGCTAGATGATTTTATTTGTTGGACATACATCTTATTGGGATTAATGGGCTGCAACTGGAGCCCATCGAAGGAATTAAAAGGGCACAAAAACATTCACGGCAAGGATTGGGGAGTTTTTGTTTGGATGGCGGCAGGTGGACTCAAAGAAGCGTAGCTTCTCCTGTTATTGCGTTGAACGAGAAAAGACACCATTATTGGTGTTCTTTGTTTGGCGGCTACGGCAAACAAAGAAAAGGAGGTGTTTTTTGTCACATAATTTGAAGAAAGCAAATGTAGAGGGAGGTTTTATTATTTTCTTTTACTTAGGTTTAGAATGTAATTTAGTATTTTAGTTGGTTAATTTTAAATGGATAATTTTATGGTGACAACACTTGATTTTCTGTTTATTATGTTTGGCTAATTTCCTGTGATCACCGGGTGAAGGATTCGTATATGTAACATTTGATTGTAATTCTATCTAGATTTGGGATTGAATTTTGTAAACCTCTTAACTCTTTGGATTCAATTGTTTATTTGGGTTTGATTTAACAGTTTAACTTTATAGAATTTGATTTGTTTCATCAGTTACATGGTTTTCAATCATTGTATTATGAAATCGTGAACCATTGAATTCAATCAAGTTTTTATCTTTAAATTGGTAATTAATTAGATGGAAATTCAACTATGTCAATTATTCAGTTTTTAAACCGTAAATCATCACAAGCAAATAATATGGCTTTTAATCATTTTTCAACGTTAAATAGTATAACGAATCATGTCTATGTGATTTCCTAATTAGATGAAATTAGGCCGTATGTTACTTATTGAATCTGAATCCCGGGGTGGTTACTCTTTTCTCGTATTTGTTTCAGTTTATTTGAGTTTATGTTCTTTGCAAACAACAATCCATCAAAATCAGTTTTCCATTCTTAGGTTAATTTAGGTAATTTAATTAGATTTAGGATACATTAGTCAAACGAGACCTATTACACTGACCACCTGCACCACTGTGGATACGATACCTTTATTACCATAGCTATCTAGGTTTGCTAGGTTTTTGCATGAATTGAACGACGGTAATCAGATACCAACCGGGTAACCAAAGGAATATGGGTCAAGGAGGTTGGTGTCACACCCCGGCCGGCGGCGGATTATACGTCGGAGCTGACGCGGTTGTTCATAAGAACATGATCATCTATGATAACATTTATTATTCAAATTAAAAGCATCTGTTACAATTGAAAATAGGAAAACAAAGTGTTCAAACATAACATAATTAAACTCCATTATTTCTAGGTCCAAATCCTAAGTTATTTATGTTGTATCCTCAAAATGGTGCACCTGAAACATGTAAGTAAATGTCAACTACAAGTAGTTGGTGAGTAACATAGGTTTTGACACCAAACAAAAGTTTAAAAAGGATTTAAAATTCAATATGTTCAAAGCATAAACTAAGGCATAAATGTGAAAACATACAAGTTTCCAAAGCGTACAATCAAACCGTAGTAAATGGAAAACTGGTATGTACAATCCAACTTATTGTGTTTTGAAAAAAGTAGTAATATGGTACACACAAAACCCACCAAGGTTTGTGTTAACTATGGTATCGGTTTTCGTATAAATGATAATAAAAGGTACTACCTTAGGATTGCAACACAAGTTAATTATTGTACTAAACATGAACACACGTATGGTCGCCAAGTAATTTAGTACATAAAGCACATAGTAATTCGTATGAGAACAATGATATTAAATTTGGTATGTATAGTATGTAAACATGTTCCACCCCGAGTATTTGTAAACAATAGTAAAGAGAAAGGGGGCTATGAAACTCACCTGTAATGAAACTGGTAGATTATATGAATTGTAAAAGATGGATAGACCTCATGAGGGTTGCTCACAATCAACCTACACGGATAAAGTATTCTAGACCCGATGAGGATAAACAATTTTAAATTTATTTGTGTTTCTAAGGGTTTTGGAATTTGGGATCGGATGTGAGATTTGTACAAGTTTGTAAAAAATATATATGTTTATGGTGATAAGGTATAACTAGTTAGAATTAGTTAGAGCCTCTAATTAATTATATCGTATTTATAATAATAATAAGATTGGATTCATTTATGTAATTATTTTAAAGATAATTAATAAATAAAATTATGGAAAGGAATAAGTTTAAATAATTTTTTTTATGTAAATAAAATAATTATTTAAACTATTTAAATAATTTCTTTTACTTAATTGATTTATAAAAGAAATATTAAATGCTATAAGTTTTAAATTGGAACTAATTGAATTCGTATAATTATCAGACTAAAATAATTATTTAGGCAAAATGTTTTAAACAATTATTCCTTGCCAAAATAATTATTCACATTTTAAAATGAATTTAGTAATGCTTAAGCAATTAATTATAATTTGTTTATTAAGATTACTATCTCATAACATAATTAAATTTGTCTAAACAAATCGTTTATATTCTTTATTTAAGAATTTACAATGGTTATAATTTGTTTTTAATAAAATAAAATAGTTAAAAACATTAATTTATATTTTCTGTTTTTTTATAACAATTTATAGAATACATTTATTAGGTTTGTAAAGATTTAACCGGAATTTACAAAATTGTTTATGTATTTAAAATGACAAAAACAAAATAGGTTTAATCTAGGATGATAACTTAAATGATTTTACTTGTGAGATTATCAATTTAAGTTCATAACATAATTCCGAGTTTTGCAAAGTTTATAAAATAATAATAATTTTTTTATACATCTTTTTTTTTATAAAGGATAACATGAGTCTATGTAATAATGAAATAAAAAGAATGATATTAATTGTAAACATGTCGATAACATTTATATACTTATAAACGTTTACAAAAGTAATGTATAAGTGTTAAGATTTGTTAATGTGGGTTTTGTTATACTTAAATAAAAAGGAATACATATTCACCACAATTTATATGTATGAAATATACATCCATATATTCATATATATATTTAGGAGAGCGTGAGGGGAAAAAGGGGGTAACTTGGCCAAGGAAAACTAGAAAATAAAAGAACAGAAAAAGGGGAGGCGCAGGACTCCAACCCGGGTGGTTCCTGTAGGAGTCCAACGGACCAACCACCCGCTCTGGGCTACATGCCTTGCTAGAGATAGAAACATTTGAGGTTTAACGTGTGGGTTCCGAGAACCCTTCTCCCCCAAACGCCCATCCCGTAACCCTAACCCAAAATTGACCATGAATCCCTATCGATGCAAGGTCGCAATGATAGGGCTTTTGTTCAGAAAGTCAAAATGAGTAGGAAGGTGGCAAAAATTACCTGAAACGGTCTCGTAATGCAGGAGATCGACGGAAGCCGTAGCGTCGGGTTCTTCGGAGCTTGGTCGTAATCCAGAAGCATTTGAGATGAAATTGGGTGTTTAGAGAGGGTCAAAGGAATGTCGCGATGGTACTAGTCTGAGTTATACGTTTCAATTTCACATGAAACGCTCGTATTGATTGGGTCTAGACGAAACGGTTACGATAATCATTTTTTCGACTTCAACTCACTGAATTGACATAATTGAATGGTTAATCATGCTTGAAACAACTACTATAACGCCCCTGTATCAATCCCTTGAAGTTATTGCGTATGAATTGTTGTGATTGCGAATGGAGTTGCATGAAGGTCAAAATCGGGTGTTGATTGGGTCTAGACGAAACGGTAGAACTTTCTTCAAGATTGAAGTAACCTCTGCCATGATAGCTTCTTTCACAATTGGTTCCAACTCAGGACCCTCGTTATGAGCATCGTCATGAACTGACACATGGTTCCCACTGTCATTATGCTCCACGTGCACCGATTCAGTTTTATTGTGGGAGTGTTCACTTTCCTCATGACGTGCTCGGCTACCTGGCAGTCGACCTGTATGACCCCTAGTGCGACCACCTCTCTTTCCTCTAGCCATTAGTGTCTACTGCGAAAAAAGAGCGCTAGTGTTATCATGATAAGTAATAATTTAGAACACCTTGAGTAATGTAAATTACTAATTACAGAGACCGGTATGAAATTACTAATTTACTTTACTACTCGGGTTCTAAACATCTCCTTTCAGAGTAACATTTGCATTCAAGTTTAAAGTTTCTACTGTAAGGAACATACTATCTACTGTCTACTATCTATGCTAAGGCACGTACTACGTACTATTTATGCTAAAGCATTTACTGTCTACTATCTGTACTAAGGCATTATTGTCTATGTTCTATGTTAGGACATTGACTGCCTCTGTCTACTATCTTTCCATGGACGGGCTGCTCTGATTGACATCCCTTTCCTTCATTTCCTTTGTCCCATTCTCAGTTTAAGTTCAGACATTATCGTAATTGTCTGAATCTCTCAAACTATGGCTCTGATACCAACTTGAAATGCCTCAAATCGGGTACATCTCACAGTTGGCACAAAACATAATAACATAGTTCTTAAACCAAAAATCAGAATCTAATATAACGGAAGTCTAAAACTCAAATCATTCATAATGCAAAAACATTGAAACACTGTTTGAACATAAACTATCGGGAACAGGAAATGTCAGTCTTTAGTGCAGCAACCCGATGTCCATGCTATCAAGCCCTCACGGCTCCACTACTTTGCCTTTGCTTTATCTTTACTACCTATCATGCATACTAAAAGTCAGCTAACGCTGGTGAGTTCATTTTTTACTTTAAACTGTAAACTTTCTTTTTGGTAGCTTAGTTTTATAAAAATAAAATAAGGTTTTCTTTCTCTATCTTTAAAACACTTTAACTTTACTTTAAAACTTTTACAACGTTGCAATTATAAAATTGTGATGTTACTGTCTTTTATTAAAAATTTAGCTTTGAGGAAACCCGCAAGTGTGTCCTCCTGTACTCTGTCTGACTATCGTTTCACTTGTTCAAGACAAGTGACTTTAACATACTTTAACTATCACATATAAATCATGGTCCGAGAACCAGATCCCTTTCTCGCTTACACCTCAAGGTAAGACTTTTACTTTAGCGTTGCCCACACCTCAAGGTGGGACTTTCTTTCTCGCTTGCACTTCAGTGTAAGACTCCATTAGCATTTCCCACACGTTAGGGTAGGACTTTCTCGCTTACACTGAAGTATAAGACTCCTTTAGCATTGCTTACATCTCAGTGTAAGACTTTCTCTCTTACACCGAAGTGTAAGACTCCTTTAGCATTGCTTACACCTCAGGGTAAGACTCTTTTAGCATTGCCCACACCTTAGGGTGAGACTTCTACTTTAGCATGCCCGCAAGACTTTCTACAATGCAACTACTATGCAATGCAATTACACTATTACACAAAATAGAAATGTAATCACATAAACTTCCATATAGACAAATAGCACATTAACACGTAAGCATATAACATGGTATTTGTCACTGTCACTGTCTACTTTAGCTCTTTATTATCTTCAAAACTTGTTTAAAAGGTAATACTATAATCTTTATCTCTTTGTCTTTCGTTTTATAAAAATATGTAATTCTTATAAAATATTCTTTAACTTTGAAAAGTATATCTTTAACAGTATGCATAACAGCTCAAAACCGTTTAGGAAAAAGGGCAATAAGAAGTCACCTGACTTCTACTGAGTTTATTTCACTTAGCAAGGAAACTTCAAGCTAGGTGGGATGCTACTGGGTTTATCTCACTTAGAAATGGAACAAGGTTATAACCAAGGCGTTTCATCCGAAAACTTTCTGTCCGAAATCTTCTTTGACCGAAATCTCGTTCGGTCGAAATCTTTTTCGACCGAAAACTGTACGGTTAAAAATATCTTTTACTAGGTAACTATTTCGTTCGAAATCCTTTGTCCGAAAACCTTTTCATTCAAAATATTTCGTCCGAGAACTATCTCGTTTGAAAACATCTATTCGAAATCATGCTGTCCGAAAAGTATTTCGGACGAGCAATAGTTTTCGGACCATTCATCGAGTTTTCGGACGATTCAACTGTTCTTGATCAAATTTTTCGTTTTTATCCAAGCTTCGATCTTTTTACGTCCAAAACTTATATCTAGCTTCCATGAAGCTAGATCCATACTTTTTAAGCCAATTCACACGTAAAAATCCCATCTTTGATTGAAAACCCACATAAACCCTAAAACCCACTTTTTATTCTAGAAATCGATTCTGAGAATGATTTGATTCTTCTTCTCCAGCCCTCGGAGATGTTCCAGCAATGATCTAGAGCAACACGAAGGTCTCGGGTGTGGATACTTGAAGCTTTCTCTCTCTAGCCTCTCTCTCTAGGTTTAAGGGTGAAGATGATGAATGTGGGAGAGGAGAGGTGAATGGGGCTTAACCCCCTCCCTCTCTTGTGTTTCCTCTGTCCGGCCCAAGGCCCAAATCCCACGAGCCCGTTATGTTTTCGTTACTTCCCAAATCTCGTTCGCATATTTTATTCTTTATTATTATTATTATTATTATTTTCGGGATGTTACAAGTCTTCCCCTTACGAAAGGTTATAAGTCAAACAGATGGGGATACGACTCCTTCATTTCCGCCTCGGCTTCCCAAGTAGCTTCGGAACCTTTCCGATGTTTCCACTATACTTTAAATAATTGAATCACTTTATTCCGTAATCGTTTCTCCTTTCTGTCTGGTATGGCAACCGGTTCCTTGATGTAATTGAGGTTATTATCTACCTCGATGCCGTCAAGTGGTACGTGCGCTGATTCGTCAGCTAAACACTTGCGTAAGTGTGACACGTGGAAGGTAGGGTGGATTCCACTCAGCTCATCAGGTAATTCTAACCGGTAAGCAACTTCACCAACCCGTGCCAGTATCTTAAATGGTCCGACAAACCTCGGACTTAACTTCCCTCTCTTCCTGAATCGTATAATCCCCTTCCAGGGAGATACCTTCAACAGTACCTAATCCCCGACATTGAATTCGATAGGTCTCCGCCTTCTATATGCGTAGGACTTTTGTAAGATCGGTGAATACAAGATGGTTCTATTCTAGTTGAAATTGGTGGAAACAATCACAACTAAGCAATGTAAACAAGGAAACAAGAAGAATACTGATAAATGCAATTTGTATTAAGCTTCAAAGATTACAAGATTACAGAGAAAACTCTTAAGAAAAAGCACACTTGTACAATTACTCTAAGTACTACTTATGTAGTAACTTAGAATCAAGACAGACCCTTGATTCTAAGGATCAGATCTAACACAATCCGTTGATCTTGTATTGAAGCTATTCTACATGTACCGACAATAAATACTACAAAAGTTATCTTTACTCAAACGTCTTTTTAGGCATCATTGCTTGAGTCCTTGGAAGAAGAGTGTCGTTGTCTTTTATTGTCTTGCACCAGTAACATTCTTTCTGCGTTGAGTGTGTCAGTGTTGCAGCATAAAGTTGTCAGTGGTAATGGTTGCTTTATCGAAGCCAGTCAGCTGCAACGTTTGATCTTCAGAAGGAATGGCTATCAGCAGCAATGTTGTTGATCAGCAGCAAGACACAACTGTCCACAGCTGCTGATGATTTGCCTATCAGCAGCAACTTTGGTCTTCAGCAGATAAGGCTATCCGCAGCAGATTTGTTCTTCAGTAGAAGAACAAGTATCGGCAGCAGATAAGCTTATCCGCAGCAATTTGTCGATCTGCATCAAACTCTGAGGTCCACAGCAGTTGTACTTAGAGAATTTTGTAGCCATCAGTCTTTATTTCTACACCTGACAACAGTATGTCATTTCTACAAGGAAGGTAAAAGCCTAGGGATCATAATCCATAGAGCACATAGCCTTGAAATCTTTTCTTGAAGGCCTTCCTGTGCTTAGGTATTCTTTTCCACCATGGCACGAACCTGTAAATATCTTTAGTTGTTCCCGGGTCTAGATGTGTAGTCTAACTCGGCAACCAGCAAAACTTACAACTCCCTTTGGGACTAAGCTAGCCCCGACAGGCGTTGTTCAATTTATTCATTTCATGAAAACATTTGAAAATGAACGTCAGCGATGAGCCGGTGAATACTTTATGACACGAAAAATCCTTTATCAAACGACAAAACAGTTGATTAAATAATTAATCATATCTTTCGAAGGGAGACAGTAAACACATTACTCCGTCCCTTTATGGTGCGTATACATTGGTCACATACTCGAGGGAGACGTGGATTTGCAGATCCCCCATTTTACACAATCACTCGACTTAATATGTGCCAACCCTGTCCGGCCGTATATTCCCGGGCAAATATAAACATTTGATCAAACTTTACGCATACATTTTCAGTGTATAACAAGTCACCCCTAGGGTTATATCTGTAGCCAACCCCACAAGGCGGTAAGCATTAAGTATTTAATTTCGTGTTTTGACTTTTTCATACACGCAAATAGTTTGATCATCCCGTGAAAGTGTTTTAAATACTTTCACGATGTAAAACTGAGTTTAGAACTCGTATTTATGACGTAGACAAGTATTCACCTGATTTGGAGTGGGAAGATGGTAAACTTAGTGCTAAGCGGCTCTAGAAGTCGGCCCTTAGGGCTCTAGCACCTTATCTCGGACTTCTACGCGATCCTCGGGTTTCATCGGATATAAACGCTCGAGTGCGGTTAATAAGCGAAAGTCGGTCGGACTCAGGAGAGTGACTTGGGACTCGGGATCAGAGAGATGAGGGAAAACTCGAAAATGAGTTGGTGTGACAATTGCAAATGAAGTGCACCTCTATTTATAGGCTGATTATGGCCTCGTAGCGAACCGTTAGCCAGGCAATTGGCGGTCCGCTACCGCCCAAAGTTCCTCGCCTGCTTGACACGTGGCAACACAGTAGTGCATGCGTACCACACGTCTGTAGCGGACCGTGTGGGCATGCCTTAGCTGTCCGCTAAGTACCATGCATCAGTAAGGCTGACGCATGCCATACACGTGTCGATGACACGTGGCGCATGCAGATGCTACCTCGATAGATCCGTAGCGGACCGTCAGCTGTGACCCAGTTGGTCCGCCAGTCAGTCCGCCCTGTAGCGGACCGTTACGCCCTTAAAGGCGGTCCACTAGGGTCCTGGCGGGTGAATTCCCTTAATGCTCGTAGCGGACCGTTAGCATGTGGTAGCGGTCCGCCACCCTCTGATTTTGAGTTTTCTTTGTTTTACTTCCTTTTCTTTTAGGTTTTGTCAATCCTAGTCCTTAGACTTTCATTCTTGGCATAATTGGGACGATATTTTGGCAGGTGTCACATCCTCCCCAACTTATTTGAAATATCGTCCTCGAGATTATCACTCGAATAAGTGAGGATATTTCTTTTTCATTTCCGATTCCAGTTCCCACGTATACTCGGGTCCACGCCTGGAATTCCATTTTACCTTGACTATAACTAGTCTTTTTCGTTTCAATTTCATCACTTGCATGTCCACAATTTGCAATGGCTGTTCTACGAACTTAAGCATTTCATTCACCATTACATCCTGTAGTGCCATCACCAGAGTTTCGTCTGCCAAACACTTGCGTAGATTGGATTCATGGAATACATTGTGTACTCCATTCATTTCTTCTATTGATATGCAACCGGTCCGATTCGTTTCATTATCTTAAAATGTCCAACGAACCTTGGGCTTAACTTCCCTTTCTTTCTGAATCGTACCACACCTTTCCAAGGCGATACCTTAAGTAACACCATATCACCTACATTAAATTCCAACGGCTTTCGCCTCTTATCGGCGTAAATTTTCTGACAGTCACGAGCTGTTTTCAACGTTTCTATTATTTGTAGGATCTTATCGGTGGTTTCATGGACTATATTGGTTCCTAATAACTGATTCTCTCATCTTTCTGACCAACGTACAGGTGTCCTGCATATTCTCCCGTACAAGGCTTCGAACGGTGCAACCTGAATGCTCGTGTTATAACTATTATTGTAGGAGAATTCCATCAGAGGTAAGTGGTCGTCCCAACTTCCTCCAAGATCTATGACGTATGCTTGAAGCATATCTTCCCGAGTTTGGATTTTCCTCTCGCTCTGCCCATCCGTTTGAGGATGATAAGTAGTGCTGAGGTTTAGATGCGTTCCTAGGGCTTTCTTGAAGCTCTGCCAGATTCGAGACGTGAAACGACTGTCTCTACCCGACACAATGGATAGCGGCACACCGTGTAATGATACTATCTCATTTATGTATAGTTGTGCCAGCTTATCCATGATATATGTTTCTTTCATAGGCAGGAAGTGGGCAGACTTAGTCAGTCTGCCATATGGTATCGTTCCCTCGACTGGTTCGGGGAATTTGGTGATATACTCCATGGTTATCATCTGGTTCAGGGAAGTTTGGTGATATAGTCCATGGTTATCATCTCCCTTTTTCATACTAGTAATTCTAGTTGCTGTAATAGCCCAGATGGCTTCTGGTGTTCGGCTTTAACTTTTGAACAAGTCAAGCATTTGGCAACATACTCAGCTATGTGACTTTTCATGCCAATCCACCAGTAATTGGGTTTTAGATTCTTGTACATCTTGTCACCTCCTGGATGCATGGTGTACTTGGATTTGTGGGCTTCTTCAAGCATTTTTCTCGTAGGTTTCCATAGATAAGTATCAAGATTCTTTTGTTCATTCTGAGGATGTCGTCATTTCCTTTGACGAGTTGTTCAATCATGCCCTTCATGCCTTCTTGGTCGGACTCGGGAGCGTGGCTTGGGAGTCGGGACGGTAGAGGGAGGCTCGGGATCAGAGAGATGAGGGAAAACTCAGAAGTAAGTTGGTATGAGAACTGCAAATGAAGTGCACCTCTATTTATAGGCTGATCCTGGCCTCGTAGCGGACCGTTAGCCAGGCAGTTGGCAATCCGCTACCGCCCCAAGTTCCTCGCATGCTTGACACGTGGTAGCACAGTAGTACATGCGCACCACACGTCAGTAGCGGACCGTGTGGGCATGCCTTAGCGATCCGCTAAGGACCACGTGTCAGTAGGGCTGAAGCATGCTCCTTTGGCGGTGTCCGAGTGGCAAAGCCCGTGGCGGGGATCAATCAACAATAAGGGTGGAGGAAGTGTTTCCCTCTCATCCCTTAGCCACGTCAAATTTTCCATCCCTAAAGGGGGGGTGCTTTCCTAGACCATTGTTAATTAAATTTAATAAATCAAAGGATATATAATAAAAAAATATAATATTAAGTAAAATAAAAAAAAACATTTCATTAAATTAAAAAACAATACAAGAATAAATAAAAACAAAAACTACATGGAAAAAATCTTAATAATAATTAGCCGGTATGGCGGAACATGTAGGTGTTTGCGATATATTCGATGAGATCCCATCGTAGGTTATTGTGAGTTTCTTGGCAACGCAATTCCAAAAGAATGTCATCGGCTGGTTCTTCTTCAATGGTTGGAGGATTTGGGACGTAATTAGGACTTATTTCAACGACTTCATCTTTCAAAACCTTATTGTGTAATATAATGCAAGCGTAAATAATATTTCTAATTTTGGAAGGTTACATTGCTCGTGCAAGTCATCCAACTATAGCCTAATTAGTTTTTAGGACACCAAAAGCTAGTTCCACGTCCTTTCTTGCTGCTTCTTGTGTTGCTTTAAATCGTTAACGTTTATCATCGGGTGGAAAAGTTAAGGATTTCACCTTGGTTGCCCAATTCGGGTATATCAAATTTACAAGATAATACCCAAACTTATATTGTACACCGTTTACCTGGAATGGACACTAGGGGTGCGGTTTGCTGTTCAAGAGCGTTGAATAAGAAGAGTCATCTTTTGCGGTACCTAAATAACACATTTATTTTAACCACATTTGTGTGACATTGGTAAGTTAGTATAGCCGGATTACCGATTAAAACCAACCCGATTACACTCAAACTAAAAAACCAGAAAACCGATTACACGTACTTATTTGGTTCGGTATTTGGTTTAATTTTCAACGTCCAAAAACCCGAGAAACCCGAACTAAATAACCCGATTACTGATTTACCCCTCTATTAAATCTACACCACATGTTTTTTTCAATATAAATAAAAAATCCAGATTTAATCATAGCCATAGAATAAAATATATAGAAACTAAATGTGTGGCAAGCTCTATTAATATCGTTTTTCTATAATAGCTTTTGTTCGTTAGCTTTAAAAAATACAGAATGTGTGTCTGATTTTAGTTTTATAATGTTTCGGTATAATTTTATTTTTAAACAAATTTGTATTCAAAATGGAGTGTATTTTTTTTTGTATCCAACGTTATGCCGAGCAGCGTCAACGTTGCGTCGCCGTGACAAACCCAACCGCTTATGAGCGAACAACATCGTTTCCGGTGTTTTTGTATTATCATAACCGATATCGGTTGTAGTTTTTATAATATTCGACAAGCGGCACCGATAACGACCAACCTCTTTACTCGTAATACGACGAAAAAACAACCACGCTTACGCCTCGAAGCACGGGTACAATTGTATAACCTAAACATTTTCAAATGGAGTTAAAAGAAGATTGTAATGTGTTGGCCATGTGTCAGTTGCCACGTTTCAGACTTTGAGTGGGTAATTTTTTTACCTTTCAGGCCTTGTACTATATATAATATACGTTTTTAACCCGCTTCATCTTCTGATTCTTTCGTTTTTCTATAATAACTTTCGTACGTTAACTTAAAAAAAAATGAATGCGCGGCTATTTTTTTTTTTTTGGTGAACGTTCCGGTATAAACTTTTTTTCTAAAATGGAGCTGTGTTCAAAATCGAGTATAGTTTTTTGTGTCCTAGGCTATAGCGAACGACGTTACGCTGCGGTGTTGCGATAAACCCAAACGCTAATGAGAGGAAAACAGTGTACACTGTGTTTTGATATAATCGTATCCGATATCGGTGTTAACTTGTATTGTTTTCGATGAGTCAAAGCCATGACGACGAAACTACTGCCGTGTAATACGGAGAAAAAACAAACACGCTCCACGTGAAACGCAGAGTAAAAATACCACTTGTTTACTCCAACTAAACGAGGAAAAACCTTACAATCTGACGTCACCATTGAGGTCCGTCCCTTTCATGAGATCATCAACCACGTAACATTACTAACCTGACAATTTGACATGTCGGTCGTGACTGTTCATCCTCACGGTTTTGATTGGTCCACGAATACGCTTTTCTTTTTATGATTTGTGCAGGTTTTTTTCGTAGATAACCAAAGGCCACCTCTGGGTTCTTGCTTCCTTGCTCCACATTGCTTCTTCGCCGCACTATATTTAATATGTAAGTACAGATTTTTGTTTATATATTATTCTAATTTTTATATTATTTTAATCTTCATGATCAATTTTTACGTATTTTGTTTTTCTTATTTAACTTTTAAATATAATAATTTACAAAGTTTAGAGTGTGTGGTTGCGACGTGCATATTTTTATCTACGTATCGATATAAATTTCATTCAAAACTGAACTTTCGTAATAATATACGAATTATAGAAGCACAGACGTATAAACATTCGAGGCTGCTTTAAGGTTTACTTTTTTTTCCTCTTACAACCTTTAAAATATTATGTTTTATAGAATTCAATATTTGCCGTTTCCACGTGCTTTTTTTATAAGCGTTTCGATGTGATTTTTTTATTCGGGTGAGTACGAATGGGTAGGTTGTCGAAACCACTTAGCCGATACCGTCCGAACAACATCGGTATCGGCGTCGTTATTATCGGATCCGGTATTCTTTTGTTTTTGTTTTAGATCGATGTAAAATACTTGGTATCTTTTTGGACATGTAACAACTTTATTTTTTAGGTTTTCTCTTTCCTTTGCTATAACGAGTGACGGTTCCGTATCTGTACCGTAACGAACATAATCGATATGGAGCAAATTCCCGCTGCGTATCGCGGGGACTCCCACCAGTTGCTACAACATTTGACGATTCAGCTCTACTAATTATTGTTTCAGATTGGTCCTTTACTTTTATCTTAGTTTAACTTTAGGACCCTTGATTAAATTTTCGGGCAAATCCAAAATCTTTTCACCTAACTTTTAGCATGTTTAGCCAATTATTGTTTCTGATGGTATTATACAAACGGTTAATTAGAAAAATATCAACCAGATTTATTTCAAATGCTAAGGGTGCGTTTGGTTCACGGAATTCGTCGGAATTTAAATTGAAATTGGATTTGGAATTATAATTGTCCAAAGAATTTGGAATTTAAAGGAATTTGAATTCCTAATCCATTTGAATGACAAAGCAATCATAAAGGAATTGGAATATATCACAATGACCACCACTTACCTAATGCAGTCGGCCCCGCCAACCACCACCGACTGCCGCGCCCGACCGCCGGGGGTCGGGGGCGGCGGTCGTGGGCCAGGAATGAAATCTCAATTCCAACAAATTATGCAAACCAAACAGAATAAGGAATGAAATCTCAATTCCAATTCCATTCAATTCCATCAAACCAAACACACCTTAAATTTTCACCAAAATATGGAAATAAATTTCTTAGAATTTTCTTTTTCAAACTTGAAGTATATTCGTAGTGTTTATCATAATCAGATGCCAATTTTACTAACATGATCATACCGGGTGGGTAACGTAACTGTTGATACTTGAAAAAAATGGTAACATTAGTTTGTGTCGCGGGTATTCAGTGTATTGATATGGGACTTAATATTGTATAATTCTAAATTTTAGGGTCTATTATTTGTGTAGTTGTGGAATTTGGGGCCCACGTGTTGGAAACAAACGCATAAAACAATTTTGTTTTTTTACATTTTTACTACCATAGAGTTTGCGTATTTGCATATATATATTTTTTTAAAACAGTTAAAACAAACTTCTCTAATCTTTGTTGATGTTAATATTAATTGATAAATAAGTTGTAGAGTAAATGAGCTATCATTTTGGTGCTTAGTGTTGATGTGGTTTCAATTAACCCAAAATGTTAAATGCAATTATATTGTAATTTAAATTACAAAAAAAAAAAAAAATTGAAGCTTGTCTTATTAGAGTTACTACATTAATAACGTCATGATACAACAACTAAATTAAGAGCACCTATAACGCTCCACGTTAGATTTTTAGCAATCCTTTAAAAACTCTCTATTTCTTTTCTAAGACTACCTCATTTAAAAAAAAAACTCTATATTTTTACATTATCACCTACTTTTACATTTCGTTTCTATAATCCAAATTGTTTTTTATAATAATAATTTTTTTATCTCTCGTATTATTTAAAATAATAAAAAATGATTTAAAATATAAATAAATATTAAAATACTATAATAAAAAGTATCATAAAATAAAAATTAAAAATTACATAAACTAAAAATTAAAAATTAAACAAAATAAAAATTAAAAATCACACAAACTAAAACTAGAATTAAAAATTACATAAACTAAAACTAAATATTACTTTAAGTTATATTTTTTGTTAACTTTTTCACATAACGCCAAGTGCGTCGCCAATCTTTCCTCATCCATGTGCAATCAATGCATCATTAATATATTAATATCTTGGTTAAACAGGAAGTGGTTTATTTGATCTTTGAACATGTCCCTGATATACGCTTGCTTTTTGAACCTCTCATCAAGCTCCCCCTTTTTTGTGATTTCCCAATGTCGCCTTCGCCTTTGCCTTTAGCTTAGACTTCTTTTAGCCGGTTGGATGAGTCAACTCTTGAAACTCGTCTGGCTCGTCTCCAAGATTGATCTCGAAGTCCTCAATCAAGATCAGATTATCATCATCATTGAGGTCGATCGGGGTTGAGTATCTGTCCGAGGCTGATATGCTATAGTCTCCAGAAGGTGATGTTTTACTCCTCTTCGATTGGAAGGGGACTGGTCTGTGTCATTTCGATTCTCCCTTTAATGAAATTTTACAATGCTCATATTGAAATGTAATTTCAATGGCTTAAAGGTACTTTTCTCTTGCAAGAGAGATGATTTGATTATCAGACCAGCTGCTTCTCCTTTGGGCTTTGATTTAGTTGTAAATCCCTCAAAACTTCTATATTGATCTTGCTATCATATGTGAGTGTGACCTCAAGTTTTGGCGGAACGTGAAAAACCATATTCGTTACAGAAATACTTGTGGGTATACATCTAGAAATCGTTGCTATTTTGATTGTTTCCAGTTTGTGAATTGACGGAGATGTGAAGATAAGCCTGAGCTAGAAGCTTCTCCTCAGTTATGGACCATTTTCTAATGTGAACTCTTGGCTTAGAGGTGGTCACGACTTGTTTCCCGTTTTTCTTTCTAGCTGATAGGGAAGCAAAATTGTCACAACAGTAACACATGACAGTTATCTAACCAGAGTAGTACCACCAACATATATGTTCGCAGGAAAAAATGACGGGTCTAAGAGAGATTTTTACACCGATCTTTCCTAGACAGAACATTCCGTTCGTCAGATAACTACATACCGGTCAGAAGGTCGCCTTCTAGTTACTGTGACGTTGATACCAAAAACAAACAGCGGAAGACTTAAAATCATAACTACTTTATTTCATAATATAAAGTTTTACATTATGGACTGACTGGTACAATATAACATAAAATTCTCTGGACTTATAACTCATGAAGAATCATGCCATCCACTCAGGACTTATGGTCACACAGGGGCCTGCGCTCAGTCATCCCTATATCCAACGTCTGTACATCCCCTGGAATGCCAACTATATGCTAGGGTTCACCTGTGCTCAAAAACATTTGAAAACATTTTGGATCAGCATAACACTGGTGAGTTCATAAACAAAATCGTATTTTCACAACAGGTATCCCTGATACATGAATGAAATGCCCCGTCTGGGTCTGATAATCATTCCTTTTTCAATCCATCACCAGATAACCTCACATGGATTCTGAGTCTACAACATAGATATATACCGGGACCTTCCGGCTTGCTGGCCACACATGGACCAGTCTAAACAAGAGGATCAATCTTGTCCCTCAGTCCCTCCCTACCATGGCCATAACAAGTACTTATTATAGGATATATGCACGGATAGTATTGGGATCTCAGATACAAAATCATTTACAAACTATTTTATAGAGCACAGTTCAGAGGAACTCACCTCAAGTAGAACCTCCTTCTGAATCAATATAGCAATCAACACCTTAATAGAACCCTAAATCACAACCGATATTATGATAATTAACATCCTTGTCTTAGGTTTATACGAAGAAACCTTAGGGTGTTTAGAAATCTTACCTCGGCACTGTCTATGGCAGTTTGTAGACGAATTGTTAGAAACCGGACTCTCGTACGCGAACCTCAGCTTGGGAATGGAACTTCAGAGTGTGTGTGTGTGTGTGTGTTTGAGATGGTGTAAAGTGTGTGGGAAATGAGCTAAGATCGGGTTTCTATTTATAGGCAAGTTTAGGGCTCGTGATGGACCGTTACCAGTGGTGACGGTCCGTCACCCAATTTGGGGCGGCAAGCGTTGTGACAATCCGACTTTTCAAGTTAATCCCGTTAGTGATTCCGTTAAATATTCTGTTAAATCCTAACCAAGTTAACCCAATTCTAAATCCAGGGGATCATTTTCGTCAAAGCTGAAGTTGCAAGGGCTGGTTTTGTAAATAACCAGAAACCCTAGTAGGCACGGTCGCGCCTTGTTTTGGCACGGTCGCGCCCCTTATTGGCACGGTCGCGCCTCTTGTCAGTTGAAACGTAAAAACAGTCTTTAATCGCAAATTCGTTCGATTTCGAAACCGTTATGCACGTCTCATCTATTAACGAGCATCATTAAAACTTTAATCATCGTTATTACTCTGAATTAAACCCAATTATGGGAAATCAAACCGTAACCGTCGACCATGATTTCATCATTATCAAATTCATTCGTTTCTATTATCAATCCTGCAAATCGATCTTCTACTCACACTCGACGAACGTCTCAGAAGGTTTTGCACTCAACAATTTGATCAGAATCGCACCAGAAGTCGCCGGAATTCAAGCCGGAACACATAACAGTCGAGCTCTATCAATTCGTCAGTGTTTGAGGTAATCGAACACATCCTTATCTTCGTTTTAGCGTTTAGATTGAAAGCCCTAACTTATTCGGGGCTTACATCACTGAATTGGACTCGAATCAGAACTAAGTTCTTCATACTTTTCATTTTAATCGAACTCTGGCCTAGACAGAGCCTCAACCCAATTAAAATACATGGTTATGTTCGCAATACCTTATTTATCAAAAGCCCTATGATTTACAACATTAACCTTATAAGATTCGAGCAATCTTGTTTCTGAAATTGACCTGACACGGTCGCGCTAATCTTCTAGCGCGGTCGTGCCTTTCCGACCACAGTCGTGCCCCGTACCTGACCTGGTCGTGCCCACTAGCCAGATAGGGTCATGCCCGGAAAACCTAAGACACGGTCGTGCCAGTCACAAGCACGGTCGTGCCTGATGAACAGACCCTAGTTATGTCTTCTGACCAACCACGGGCGCACTCCAGACCAGCACGGTCGCACTAACTAGCCTAGGCACGGTCGTGTGTGGGTTAATTCTTTGATAGATTCTTGTTTAACAATCTTATATTTTCTAAGCGATATTAGAATATTATATTATGATATGTTAGAACTCAGAAAAGACCCGTAGGCTCGGGTTTGGTTTTATAACCTATTTAATTATTATTCCCACTGTTAAAAATAATATATATATATATATATATATATATTATTTTCAAACCGTAACTTCGTATAAAATAATATGTTTATATTATTTTCAACCCATTACTCATGTTATTAAATAATATATATTTTTATATTATTTCGTATTGTTTTATAACCTTTTAAACTAATTAATAATATAATTAGTTATACTATTTACTCGCGTTTATCATCTTAATAAAAATAATATATTTATTATTTTTGTCAAATGATTATTTATTAATCATACGAACTTAAAAATAATATATTAAATTATATTATTTTCTTAACTTTTGTAAACGACTCGAACGTACGAATCTATTTATTTATTTATTTATTACTCGTTATTAACATACAACACGTAACGCTTTTCCTTTAATGATCATATTAAAAATTTATATAATTCCGTAGACACGTTCGCCTACTCTTAAATCCTTAGAAAGCGTTAAGATGTTCTAACTTCCGTGTCGCCGTCACAAATCTCAACTTGTCCCTAATTTATGTGTTTAAAATTTTAGGGCATTCGTAAGTCGTTTGAGACTTACACTCGTGGTTCCAACTTATCTCTTATGTGATATTGCCTACGCTATTCAGGTGAGTTTTCACGGCCCATTTTTACTGTTTTAAACTGGGGGAGAAAACATGTCGTAAATGCTTTTTGATTCTTGTAATTTATATATGATATCACTTGTATGACTATGCATATACATTATCCTTTAAATCCTCACATCGGACCGTTAATATGAACATAGCGAGTCAATTTGAGTAGTACTACTGGGTTTGACAAACCTCACCCGCGTTTGTCGCGCTAACTCGATTGGAGGTCGAACGGGTGCAATATTGACCTAAACATGCACCATGATGGTGGGAGGCATATAAACAGTCAGCTGTCGGTTGCGAGCGCATTAGTTAACATGTTTATGGGTTAGCTACCTATTGATTTATATATTGAATGTACATTAATCTGTTAAACGCTTCTATAGATTGAAACCTGTGAACTCACCAAATTCGTGTTGACATTTTTCTTACATGTTTTTCTCAGGTCGTTTAAGATAAGGCACAAGTGCACACAATAGGACATGCATGGAAATCCTGCCTTTGATTTATGTTTTTATTAAACTGTTTGAACTATTTTAAATTGTGTTTGGTTTGAACTTTTGGACTATTCTTTTGGGCGCGTGTGTTTTGCGCATTTACTTTCTTTACGCTTCCGCATTAACTCTGATTGATATGATAATTTTCATTTGAGTCCCATGTAGAGTCGTTCAATGTAACTAATGTCTGAGATCCTGGTTCGTCACTTCCCAAACGGTAAAACTCCGTTAGTTGAAATTTGTGGGTCTGACAGATTGGTATCAAAGCCATTGGTTATAGAGAACTAGGATTGCATACTAGAATATAACCTCACACATTAGTTACATGTCATAAACATTTGGATGTTTGGCACTTATATGTTGTATTACAGGATCATGTCGTCAACTCCACCACCATCACCTAAGGCACCAGGACACGATGCACCTATCTTATCATCCCCGGAGCCCAAAAGGCGCCGGACTAGTTCTAGTGATTATTCGGTTGATCAGGGTGAACCGAGTAGCGCACAAGCAACGAACCCTGCTCGCAATTGGAATGCATACCCGCAAATGATCCAAAGGTGGATCGAGATGGGAAATGTTCCATCACCCTACTTTGGTTCCACTTCCTCATCATCTACTTTACCTAACTTGCCCTGCACTATGGAACAAGCTTTTGCAGCTTTTGTATTTTACATGTCTAGGGAGTTAAGCATTGTGAAAGATGCTACTGAAGAGATACCTGACATTCTGCAGCGAGAGACACAAATAGAGGAGAACAAGGTAGGAATTGAGCTTTTGACTGCTGAGCTAGCAGTGACGGATTAGGTCCATAACGTTTTGGTGGACTTGGAGATGAGGGTAGACACCTCGGATTTTGAGGTAGGAGGGATTCTGGAGAGAATGGCTAATCTGGAAGCCCAGTTACAGGTAGCAAACCATGCTGCCGAAATACTTCAAGAAAGAGTGACTCACTTGGAAGCCCAACTGCAAGCAGCCCTATTTTCGGAAGACATTCCACTTTCAGATGACGAGGAAGAACCTTTCGAGGAGGAGCCCTTCGAGGATGAACCCTTAGAGGAGGAGCCACCTGAGGAGGAACCGGTGGAGATCGATGATGCACAATCATACGTTTCTTCCGATGACGAGGACGCTTGATGATCTTTCTATTATATCTTTCCTTTTCATTCATGTTTTGATTATGTTATTTCTCTTTTCAAACCTAGATGGGTAAGGTTGTTCCCATTCAATAAAAGCATGAGAAGTTTAATGTTTGAGTTATTTATTTTGTAGCCTTACAATTTATTTAATTTTCAAAATATTAGATGTTGTATTTCCTTACTTGTACATAAATAATGTTTAATATGCGATATATTTCTCATTGTTTGTCTTTGTGAATGTGAAGAATCATGTCAAGAAGAGGACGTGGAGGTCGTGCTGGTGACCGGGGTACCATCAATATGACAGCAGCGGAGCTAGCAGCACTAATCAACGATAGTGTGGCTGAGGCTCTAGAAGCACAGAATGCTGCATGTAAATGCTTTAACTATTGACTAATGAGGTCAATTCATCTCTTAAAGCGCCTTTCCTAAACTCTATAATCCCAATCCTATGTACTTCTAAATCCAGGCCAGCAAAACCAGCAGAATCAGCAACCAGCATGTACGTTTAAGACATTTATTGACTGTAAGCCCCACACTTTTAGTGGAGCTGAAGGAGCTGTCGGACTACTCCGGTGGCTCGAAAAGGTAGAATCGGTTATTGCCATGTGCAACTGCCCAATGGCCAATCAGGTCAAATTCACCGCTGGAACATTGGAGGGCCCGGCTCTCACGTGGTGGAACGCTCAGGTCCAGATGTTGGGTCTAGCCATGGCAAATGGACTCCCGTGGGAGGAGTTTAAGACGATGATGAAGGAGGAGTACTGTCCTCGCGATGAAATTCAGAAGTTGGAGGGTGAATTTTGGAACCTGAAAATGGAAGGCTCTGAAATTGAGCTGTATACCACACGCTCCCATGAGGTCGCTACCATGTGCCCACATATGGCGACTCCAGAGTTGTATATTGGAGGTCTAGTGCCTCAAATTCAAAGTATGGTTACTTCGTCCAACCCCACTACCATCCAGCAGACGATCAGACCGGCTCACAAGTTAACCGATTAGGCGGTGACTCAAGGGACTTTAACCCCGAGAGGTTCGGTCTCTAAATCCACCGACAATCATAAACGCAAGTTTGATCACCACTCCAACACCTACTCCAACTCTCACTCCAAAGGTCCCTCGTTCAATCAACCCCAGCAGCAGCAGCGAAAGTTTGAGCCTGCTAAAAATTTCAATCAGACGACCGTCTCAGGTCAAAATCAAGGTAGTTGTGCGGGGAGAGCCCCCAAGTGCAACAAGTGCAATTACCACCATGTCAGTGCTTGTAACCGTTGTCAATGGTGTGGCAAGATGGGCCACGCTGCAAAAGATTGTAGAGTGGATCTTTAGAATAAGCAACCGTTCCGACCGCAAGGGTCCACAAGAGGATGTTTTCAATGCGGCAAAGAGGGACATACTCAGAGGGATTGTCCTCAGTTGAAGATGAATGGTAGTGGAAATGGGAATGGTAATTGTAACGGCAATAACCATGGTAACAATGGTAACGGCAACAACAATCAAGGCAACAACAGTGGTGGCAATAATGCCAATAATGGAGGGAATGGTGCGAAAGGACGAGCTTTCGTGCTAGGATCTGGAGAAGCTCGTAATGATCATAATGTGGTTACCGGTAAGTTTCTCTTAAATAATTACTTTGCTTCTGTCCTTTTTGACACTTGTGCTGATAGGAGCTTTATATCTAGAAAACTTAGTGATATGATAAAAGGAACTCCAACTCTATTAGAAGCTAAGTATATAATAGAGATATCTGATGGCCAAATAATTGAAGCAACCCACATTCTTAAGGGTTGTAAGCTTGAACTAGCTAGTCATAAACTTGATATCGACCTTATGCCGGTCACGCTTGGTAGTTTTAATGTAATTGTCGGCATGGATTGGTTATCTAAAAACCAAGCTGAAATCATCTTTCGAAAGAAAATTGTTCGAATTCCTCTCCCTGAGTGGAGAAACCCTTTCCGTTCAAAGCGAAAAAGTTGGTGCAGTCATGGGCATCATATCCTTTATGAAATCATAGAAATGCCTTCGAAAAGGGCATACTGCCATTTTGGCTCTCGTTGCTGAGCAGCCATCAGAAGAGAAGAAAATTGAGGATATTCCCATCGTTCGTGATTTTCTGGAAGTATTTCCTGAAGATTTGCCTGGTCTGCCACCACACCGTCAAGTCGAATTCCAAATCTATCTAACACCCGGAGCGGCACCGATCGCTCGGGCACCTTACAGACTGGCACCTAATGAATTGCAAGAACTATCTACTCAGTTACAGGAATTGTTGGATAAAGGTTTCATCCGACCTAGCTCATCTCCATGGGGAGCTCCGGTCCTGTTTGTCAAGAAGAAGGACAAAACTTTCTGTATGTGTATCGACTACCGTGAACTGAATAAAGTCACAATCAAGAATCCTTATCCTTTGCCTCGCATAGATGATCTCTTTGATCAACTCCAAGGATCCATTTTCTATTCCAAGATAGATCTTAGGTCCGGCTACCATCAATTGAGAGTCCGAGATGAAGATATCTCTAAGACTGCCTTCAGGACAAGGTACGGCCACTATGAATTTATGGTCATGCCTTTCGGATTAACCAACGCACCTGTGGTATTCATGGACCTCATGAACCGTGTGTGTAAGCCATACCTTGATCAATTTGTCATCTTTTTCACCGACGACATTCTCACTTATTCCAAGAACAAGGAGGAACACGAGGAACATCTACGTTTAATCCTTGAATTGCTTAAAAAGGAGCAGCTGTATGCTAAGTTTTCCAAGTGTGAATTTTGGATCCGGGAAGTTCAATTCTTAGGACACGTGGTTAACGAGAAAGGAATACATGTCGATCCATCAAAGAATGAAGCCATCAAGAATTGGGCAGCACCACGACCCCGACTGAGGTGCGACAATTTCTGGGATTGGCTGGTTACTACCGTCGATTCATCGAAGGATTTTCAAAAATTGCACAACCCCTCACCGCCTTAACTCAAAAGGGTAAAGCCTATAACTGGGGCGATAACCAAGAGTCAGCATTTCAACATCTTAAGCAGAAACTTTGCAGTGCACCTATCCTAGCTCTTTCGGAAGGTACGGTTGATTTCGTGGTGTATTGCAACACATCTATTCAGGGTTTGGGTTGTGTATTAATGCAACGAGAAAAGGTGATCGCATATGCTTCGTGTCAACTAAAAGTTCACGAGAAAAACTACACTACTCATGACCTAGAGTTGGGAGCTGTATTTTTCGCACTTAAGATATGGAGACACTATTTGTACGGTACCAAGTGCACCATCTACACCGATCACAAGATTCTTCAGCATATCTTCGACCAGAAAGAGCTGAACATGCGACAACGGCGTTGGGTCGAGTTTTTGAATGATTAAGACTGTGCGATCCGATATCATCCGGGTAAGGCTAACGTTGTAGTTGATGCCCTAAGTCGAAAGGAAACCAAGCCCAAACGAGTTCAAGCATTACAGCTTACTATTCACCCCGGATTACCTGACAAAATCCGTAATGCTCAACTTGAAGCTCTGAAAGAGGAAAACATACCACTGAAAGGTACGCGCGGTATGGAAGCACAACTCGAGGTCAAACCTGACGGTATTCACTACTTCGCTGAATGAATATGAGTTCCAATATTCAGAAATTTAAGGGAACTAGTCATGGATGAGGCTCATAAATCTCGTTACTCTATTAATCCAGGTTCCGACAAGATGTATCATGACCTAAAGGTGTTGTATTGGTGGCCAAAGATGAAGGCCGATATAGCCACCTATGTGAGCAAGTGCCTGACTTACGCGAAGGTCAAAGTTGAATATCAAAAGCCTTCTGGTCTTCTCCAACAACCAGAGATTCCTATGTGGAAATGGGAAAAAATATCCATGGACTTTATCACAAAATTGCCACGAACTCCTACCGGATGTGATACCATTTGGGTAATAGTCGACCGCTTAACAAAGTCCGCTCACTTCTTAGCAATAAAGGAAACCGACAAAATGGACAAGCTTACTCGTATTTATTTGAAAGAAGTAGTATCTCGGCACGGGGTGCCAATCTCTATCATTTCGGATCGTGATGCACGATTCACCTCTCGTTTCTGGCAATCGTTTCATAAACCTTTAGGCACGCGTTTAGATATGAGCACAGCGTACCATTCTTAAACTGATGGCCAAACAGAACGTACTATTCAAACTCTGGAGGACATGCTACGAGCTTGTGTGATTGATTTCAGCAACAGCTGGGAGCCTCACCTACCGTTGGTGGAGTTCTCCTACAACAACAGTTATCACACTAGCATCAATGCAGCTCCATTTGAAGCACTATATGGACGGAAATGTCGTTCTCCTATTTGTTGGGCTGAAGTTGGGGATAGTCAACTTACAGGTCCTGAACTCGTACTTGAAACTTCTGAGAAAATCGTTCAAATTAGAAACCGTATGGCAGCAGCTCGTGATTGTCAAAAGAGCTATGCCGATAAGCATCGTAAACCGTTAGAATTTCAAGTAGGAGATATGGTCTTATTAAAAGTCTCACCTTGGAAGGGTGTCATTCGTTTTGGGAAAAGAGGCAAATTGAATCCTCGTTATGTTAGACGATTCAAAATAGTGAAGAGAATTGGCCCAATAGCGTATCAATTGGACCTACCTGAAGGACTTAGTGGTGTACACAACTTCTTTCACATCTCAAACTTGAAGAAATGTGTGGCAGACGAGTCACTCGTGGTTCCTCTCGAGGAACTACACATTGATGAACAGTTACGTTTCATCGAAGAACCTATGGAAATTATGGATAGGGAAGTCAAAACGTTAAAACGCAATAAAATCCCTATTGTTAGAGTCCGTTGGAACTCGAAATGTGGACCGGAATTCACTTGGGAGCGCGATGACCAGATGATGCGCAAGTATCCTCATCTGTTCAAGCAATCAACTTCAAACTCTTAAGGTACTATTTTAATTTTCGGGACGAAAATTATTTCAACTAGGGGATGATGTGACATCCGGAATTTTTTTTATTATTTATTTAACTTTTGGGACGAAAATTCTTTCAACTAGGGGATGATGTGACAATCCGACTTTTCAAGTTAATCCCGTTAGTGATTCCGTTAAATATTCTGTTAAATCCTAAACAAGTTAACCCAATTCAAAATCCAAAGGATCATTTCCGTCAAAGCTGAAGTTGCAAGGGCTGGTTTTGTAAATAACCAGAAACCCTAGAGGGCACGGTCCCGCCAAGTGCCTTGGCACGGTCGCGCGCCTTATTGGCACGGTCGCGCCTCTTGTCAGTTGAAACGTAAAAACAGTCTTTAATCGCAAATTCGTTTGATTTCGTAACCGTTATGCACGTCTCATCCATTAACGACCATCATTAAAACTTTAATCATCGTTATTACTCTGAATTAAACCCAATTATGGGAAATCAAACCGTAACCGTAGACCATGATTTCATCATTATCAAATTCGTTCGTTTCTATTATCATTCCTGCAAATCAATCTTCTACTCACACTCGACGAACGTCTCAGAAGGTTTTGCTCTCAACAATTTGATCAGAATCGCACCAGAAGTCGCCGGAATTCAAGCCGAAACACATCACAGTCGAGCTCTATCAATTCGTCAGTGTTTGAGGTAATCGAACACATCCTTATCTTCGTTTTAGTGTTTAGATTGAAAGCCCTAACTTATTCAGGGCTTACATCACTGAATTGGACTCGAATCAGAACTAAGTTCTTCATACTTTTCATTTTAATCGAACTCTGGCCTAGACAGAGCCTCAACCCAATTAAAATACATGGTTATGTTCGCAATACCTTATTTATCAAAAGCCCTATGATTTCCAACATTAACATTATAAGATTCGAGCAATCTTGTTACTGAAATTGACCTGACACGGTCGTGCTAATCTTCTAGCGCGGTCGTGCCTCTCCGAGCACAGTCGTGCCCCGTACCTGACCTGGTCGTTCCCACTAGCAAGATAGGGTCATGCCCAGAAAACCTCAGACACGGTCGTGCTAGTCACGAGCACGGTCGTGCCAGTCACGAGCACGGTCGTGCCTGATGAACATACCCTGGTTATGTCTTCTGACCAACCACGGGCGCACTCAAGACCAGCATGGTCGCGCTCACTAGCCTAGGCACGGTCGTGTGTGGGTTAATTCTTTGACAGATTCTTGTTTAACAATCTTATATTTTCTAAACGATATTTGAATAGTATATTATGATATGTTAGAACTAAGAAAAGACCCGTAGGCTCGGGTTTGGTTTTATAACATATTTTCATTATTATTCCCACTGTTAAAAATAATATATATATATATATATATATTATTTTCAAACCGTAACTTCGTATAAAATAATTTGTTTATATTATTTTCAACCCATGACTCATGTTATTAAATAATATATATTATTATATTATTTCGTATTGTTTTATAACCCTATGCAACGTTTGAAACTAATTAATAATATAATTAGTTATTCTATTTACTCGCGTTTATCATCTTAATAAAAATAATATATTTATTATTTTTGTCAAATGATTATTTATTAATCATACGAACTTAAAAATAATATATTAAATTATATTATTTTTCTAACTTTTGTAAACGACTCGAACGTACGAATCTATTTATTTATTTATTACTCGTTATTAACGTACGACACATAACGCTTTTTCCTTAATAATCATATTAAAAATTTATATAATTCCGTAGACACGTTCGCCTACTCTTAAATCCTTAGAAAGCGTTAAGATGTTCTAACTTCCGTGTCGTCGTCACAAATCTAAACTTGTCCCTAATTTATGTGTTTAAAATTTTAGGGCATTCGTAAGTCGTTTGAGACTTACACTCGTGGTTCCAACTTAACTCTTGTGTGATACTGTCTACGCTATTCAGGTGAGTTTTCACGGCCCCTTTTTACTGTTTTAATATGGGGGAGAAAACATGTCGTAAATGCTTTTTGATTCTTGTAATTTATATATGATATCACTTGTATGACTATGCGTATATATTATCCTTTAAGTCCTCACATCGGACCATTAATATGAACATAGCGAGGTAATTTGAGTAGTACTACTGGGTTTGACAAACCTCACCCGCGTTAGTCGCGCTAACTCGATTGGAGGTCGAACGGGAGCAATATTGACCTAAACATGCACCATGATGGTGGGAGGCATATAAACAGTCAGTTGTCGGTTGCGAGCGCGTTAGTTAACATGTTTATGGGTTAGCTACCTATTGATTTATATATTGAATGTACATTAATCTGTTAAACGCTTCTATAGATTGAAACCTGTGAATTCACCAATCTCGTGTTGACATTTTTATTACATGTTTTTCTCAGGTCGTTTAAGATAAGGCACAGGTGCACACAATAGGACATGCATGGAAATCCTGCCTTTGATTTATGTTTTTATTAAAATGTTTGAACTATTTTAAAATGTATTTGGTTTGAACTTTTGGACTATTCTTTTGGGCGCGTGTGTTTTGCGCATTTACTTTCTTTACGCTTCCGCATTAACTCTGATTGATATGATAATTTTCATTTGAGTCCCATGTAGAGTCGTTCAATGTAACTAATGTCATGATTGCCACGTTAGTCAGCATACACGTGTCATCTCCTCGTTTATTGTCGTGTTGAACCCGTAACGGACCGTTATGCCTTGTGACGGTCCGTCACCACCGTAACGGACCGTTATGTCTTGTGATGGTTGTTGAAGCACTTTCATGTGACAACACTCTGGATAGAGTCTTAGTTTTGTATTTTCATGTCTGTAATTGTCTTTGTATGTAAGAGTCTTTATGTATTAGTTTATCGAGTTGTATTTACTTTTACATATTGAATGTTGCATTTCTTTCTAAGTGTTTTGCGCACTTACATGTGCGCAGGAGAAAGCTCCTGCGTACTTAGCACGTACGCAAGAGTAACTTTGCGTACTTGTTAAGTACGCAAGAGCATTTTGCCCTGCGCACTTGCTAAGTGCGCAGGCATCAGATCTTGTATAAATAGGTTAGGTTGACAGAAGTTAAGTACGTAGGCTTTAGTGCAAATACGCTGATTGTAACCTAAGTGCTTTTCTCTGTAACCTTCAAGTGTTTATAATACAAAGAACGTTTAAAGTGTTTTCTCTTGTCGGTTTACTTTGTTTAGCTAGACTCTCCGCCTAGTCACGGGCATTCCGCACCCGGTCCGACTAGTAAACCCACTTGCATGTGATGATCCGCCACACCCGAGGGACCTACAAGTGGTATCAGAGCACTTGCTCCTGATTTCGAGTGTTGTGAGTGAGTTTGGAGAGTTTTTACAAGCAAAAAGTGGTATTTTTGTTGATTTTTGTGATAAAATATGGGTAGCTCTTGAGCACTATTTTTGAAATTAAAATTACTCAAAAACTAATTTTTGTTGTGTATTTGAGTGTTTTGAGCATCAAAGGTTGGTTAGAAACAAGTTTCTGACCCTTTGGCTCATTTGCATTGATCATCAGACCAATTTTTACCATCTCCGGCGAGTTTCAGGTGACCGGAAAAGTTTGGTGAAAGTTGGTGAAAAGGTATCCTGCGTACTTACCATTTCTGGCAAAAAGTACAGTTTTGTGCGTACTTATTAAATTCGCAAGACTTATATCCTGCGTACTTATAAGTGCGCAATACTGAACTTGTGTGAACTTAAGTTATATCCTGCGTACTTACATTTAATCCTGCGTACTTACAAGTACGCAAGAGGAAATCTAAATACGCAAGACCATTTCTCAAGTGCGCAAGGCCAAAACCAAGTGCGCAACTATGTCTGACTTTTCTGAAATTTGACTAAGTGTTCACTATGTCGAATCTTCAGAATCTTGGAAACCTGCTAAATTATGATAATGAGATCGGTACACCACAGAAACCACCAAAGTTGCTGAACGTGAACGATTATTCTAATTGGAAAGCACGTTTTGACCACTACATTTCTTATACCGACTCATCGCTATGGATACCAATCCATGAGGGATATAAGCATCCCACACACATCTATCTTGATGAAGCCATGCCCAAGCCTATCTCTAAACTCGATGAAGAAGAAAAGAAAGCTTATGATCGTGAAAAGAAGGCACTTGGTTCGATCACTATGGCATTAACTCGAGAATTTTTCCACAGTTTCCGAGGTTATGACAATTCCAAGGATCTTTGGAAAGCTTTACAGAAAAGATTCGAAGGAAATAGTGACATCAAGAAGAGTAAGAGGGATCTTCTCAGGAAGCAGTATGAGTGCTTCAGATTTTTAGAGAACGAATCTTTAGATGAACTCATCTCTAGATTCTATCATTTACAAACTGAGTTGAAGGCTTTTGAACTCAGGTATCCAGATGAAGAGCTGGTGGAAAAGTTTTTGGATGCTTTACCACCCAAATTTGAAATGTACACAACCCTGATGAGGGAAAATCCTAAATTCTATTAGTTGACTATTGAGGAGGCAATAGGAAAGGTTCAAGCTCATGACATGAACCTAAGAAGAAAGGAGAGCTCAGGAAGACCCCAGATACAAGACCCTTCTATGTATCATGGGACGACTTCTACATCCAAGTCATCGGGCTCTGGAATTGCCCTCTTCACTGGAACTCCTACTGAAGAAGACCACTCAACTGGGTGTGGTGGTCATGCTTGCTATGCTTCAGGATCAGGGTTGGGGTCTCATCAATCAAAATACCTCAAGAAATCCTCCTGCTACGTCTTCAGCTAACAACTCAGCTATAGCCAGAATAGCTGAAGATCATGTAGCACTATTCTCATCTTATATGCTTGCATATGAAAATTTCATAGGTGGCAAGCTTACTGATCCAGAGACGATTGAAGAAGATTTTAATCAAGTGGATCCTGATGACATAGAGGACATGGATATTCAATGGAATATGGCCATGCTATTGAGGAGAGCCAAGCGTTTCCTGAACAGAACAGGAAGAAAGTTTATTGGCGGGCATCCTAATGCCAAGGTTGGGTTTGACAAATCTAAGGCCAAATGCTACAAGTGTCTGAACTATGGACACTTTGCTCGTGAGTGTCAGAAAGACAGAGCACCGGCCTCTGGTTTTACCCGACCCAGCCAAGGAAGCAGCCATGGGCACAACAATCCAAACCACCACAATCAAAGCCAAGGTGGAACGTCCAATGCACTGGTAGCCCAACAGGACGAAAGCTTTTACTGGGGTGTTCATCTTGAGGATGCCATCATCGTACAAACCCAGGTTGGTCTCATGGCTGAGATCATGGAGATGATGGAAGCAGAGAAAAGGGAAGCTTCTATGGCTGACCTAGAAGAATCTACAACTGCTACTACTGAAAAGGTGAAGGAAGCTGAAGAAAAGGAAGCTTTTGTAGTTGATGAAGAGGAATCAACCACTGCTGTTGCTCTCATGGCCATTGGAGAGGCAACAAGTTCATCGTCTGAGGTAGATTCTAACCCTTTCTCTGTTATTTCATGTTCTAAATGTCTAGGGCTAAAACTTGAAAATTCTAGGCTCCAAGACAAAATCGAACCCCTAAGTTTGGCAGCTCTAAACTATAAAGAAAATGAAAACGTTTTAAAGATTCTATTGAAACGTTGAAAAAAGAAAAATCTGAATATTCTTTAAAAATAAGTGATCAACAGCTTCACTTAGATGTTGCATACAGAGGGTTAGAAAAACAGAACAATGAAATCAACAAACTGCAAAATGAGATCTTGCAGTTAAAATGCACTAATGAGAAGTTGAAAATCTCTCGTTTTGTGGTGGAACACTACGAGTCTGTGGTGAGACAACTGAATGGATTAGGTTTAGGTACTAATGCCATTCCTCCACCAGTAAGCGGGAAGTTTGTCAATAGTTTAATAGACATTGATCTCAGTTGTCTAGATGAGTCCTCTGATAAGGATGAATCCTCAAGTAAGGCTAACTCCACATCTAGTGAGGAGTTCGTTACTGCTTCTCGGTTAACTCTTGCCCTGAAGGAGTAGTTTCTGAGGAGTTGTTGATTGAACAAAAGGTAAAGAAAAACGTTATCACTAATGGTGATAATTGCATTTTAACTGAACCCGACATCATTGAAACAAATGATAAACTAAAGGTAATGCTTTACGGGGGGTATAAAAGTCTTAACCAAGTAAAGAAAGAGGCTTTCTCAGCTCACTATGGGCTTGGTTACAAAGAAAATTTGCAAAAATACTATACTACCAAAAACCAAACTGTAAAGGTTCAGACTCCTGTTCATAAACCAACTCCTCCTTCTCATAATGCTGAGTTATCTAAGGCCAGATCTAATGAGCCTTACCGGAGAACTTATGTAGACAAGAGGAATTGTTTTCACTGTGGCTTGGTTGGTCACATTTTTGTGAACTGTCCTTTAAAGAACCTAGGGAAACGGCATGTTGTTTCACAACCAGCTATTATCCCTAAGTCGCCATCAGTGACCCCTCCCAAATATCCAAAGCAAAATGTGGTGAAACCACCGGTCAAACCGATGGTAAAGCCTAAGATCAAGTCTGAAGCTAAACCATCTGTTTCAAGAAAGGTAACGCAACCTGCTGTACCTCGTGTATCTACCTCTGGTAGTACACGTACTGGTGAGAAACCTGTGGCAAGACTCTCAAATCCACAGAGAAGAAGAAGGAACAAAAGGTTGAGAAAGCTGGAACAGCTGATTTTAGTTCAATCAGGTGAAGCTTCCACAAGTTCACCTGCTGTTGTTGAACCAAAGTCTCCTGTTCCAGTTAAGAAACAGAAGAGATCCTGGACAGCCAAATCCAAAACTTCTCAATCTCCTAGTTCTATTTCTTCTAAAGATTCATCAATTTTGAACAGTCATCATGACTGTGAGTTAAAGGAAGTAGTTTATTTTGAAAAGGATGGACAACCCAAGACCACAATGGCTTGGGTCTCCAAATCTAACTAATTCTTTTGTTACTCGTGCAGGGACGTCTGAAGGGTACTATCTCTAACCGCTAGTATGTAGATAGTGGATGTTCCAGGCACATGACAGGAAACATGGCCTTGCTTCAAGACGTTAAACCATTCAGAGGCGGCTATGTGGCCTTTGCCGGAGAAAAAGGCGGCAGTATCATGTGTCAAGGCGTGGTTTCGAACGGTTGTGTCAGCTTTGACAATGTCAACTTTTGCGAGCAGCTGAAGCATAACATGTTGAGTGTCTCCCAAATGTGTGACAAGGAGTACTCGGTGATGTTTGACAAGTCAGAATGCCTGATTCTCAAACCTGGTTTTGAAGTTCCGAAAGAGTGGATCCTGATGAGAGCGCCAAGAACAAACGACACCTATCAGATCGATATGAGCGTGGCAATAACCACCTCATCAGTTCCTACCTGTTTGCTTACTAAAGCGATAGAGCTCGACTCCATCTTGTGGCATAGGAAACTCGGACATATTTCGTATCGTAAAATGAATCATCTTGTCCGAAACGGTTTGGTAACCGGGGTTCCTAAGCTGAGATTTACCGTTGCAGATGACTGTATGCCTTGTAAAAAGGGCAAACAACAACGGAAGTCTCACAAGCCCAAGCTCCAAAACTCTATTGATACCCCTTTGGAGCTATTACACATGGATCTGTTTGGCCCCATTAGTATCAGGAGTATTGGAGGTAAGTCGTTCTGTCTGGTTGTAACTGATGATTTCTCACGGTTTTCTTGGGTGCACTTTTTAGGTACTAAAGACAAGACTGCTGATATTCTTCAATATTTGATCCTAAGCTTGGAATCTCTTTGCAAGCTGAAAGTTAGAAAAATTAGGAGCGACAACGGAACTGAGTTCAAGAATAATTTGATGGAGCTTTTCTGTCTCAAGAAAGGGATCCGTCACGAATTCAGCGCACCGTATACGCCTCAGCAGAATGGAGTTGCTGAACGGAAGAACAGAACACTGATTAAGACTGCAAGGACTATGCTGTCGGATGCAAAGCATCCTGTCACTTTCTGGGCAGAAGCCGTTAATACAGCTTGTCACGTCTTAAACAGAGTTCTGGTTGTAAAAAGGCACAACAAGACTTGTTACGAGTTGATCAACAATCGACTTCCCAATCTTGATTACCTAGTTCCTTTTGGTAGTCCTTGTTCCTTATTGCTACAGTACAAAGACCGCCAGTCTAAGTTTCATGCAAAAGCAGTGGAAGGCATATTCTTAGGATACGTTGCCAACTCGCCTTGCAAGAGAGTGTACAACATAGGAACTCATACTGTCGAGGAATGGTTTGAAGTGGATTGTAGTAAACACAGCATTCCACCAGAACCAACAGGTCCAGCTTGGGGTTTTGATTATGATGCGCTATTCAAGTCATTCAATCTTTCTGATCTATCTGCAGTTGACGCCGCAAATGTTTATGAATTATTGGGTGGCGACAATGACTCCAGCTTCTCTACTCGTGCTACAGTACCGATTGTAACTCCTGATTCCAATGCTGCATCTGCATCTGGAACTCATGACAGTGATAACAGTGAAGATGTTCTTGTTGTTGGAGATGACGCTCAAGCCAATCCTAACACAACTGTAGGAAATGAAGCTCCAGCTGATCCAATTAACATTGAATCTTCTTCCTCTGGAACACAGGAAATGGGGAAGTTAAGCACGAATCTACATCCAGAAATTCAGGAACCGATAGTACCGGAGACGAGAGTGCATAGGAATCATCCAATCGACAACATTATTGGTGATCCTTATGTCGGTGTTCAGACTCGTCATCGAACCATCACTGAGAACACCCGTCTTTACACAGAGATACTTGACACTGGTGTCATGGAAACATGTCTGCATGCTACATTCGTGTCCCAGTTAGAGCCAAAGAATGTGAAGGAGGCTCTCACTGACAACTGCTGGATTGAGGCGATGCAAGATGAATTGTCTCAATTCCAAAAGTTGCACGTGTGGGATTTGGTTGACTTGCCAAAAGGCTTTCAGCCAATTGGAACCAGATGGGTGTTCAAATGCAAGATGGATGATCGTCATGTTGTTGTGAAGAACAAAGCAAGATTGGTTGTTCAGGGTTTTTATCAGCAAGAGGGATTGGATTACACGGAAGTATATGCCCCAGTTGCTAGAATTGAAGCCATTATACTGTTCTTGGCTTATGCCACATATGTCGGCTTCAAAGTCTATTAACTTGATGTGAAGAGTGCTTTCCTTTATGGTAAAGTTCATGAATAAGTCTATGTCACTCAACCTCCCGGTTTTGAGGATCCGTATATTATTAATAAAGTGTATAAGCTCGACAAAGCACTTTATGGTCTTCATCAAGCACCGCGGGCATGGTATGAGACATTATCTAAGCATTTACTGTCTAATGGTTTCGACCGTGGACAGATTGACTCGACTCTCTTCATTAGGAAAGCAGGAGGTGACATTCTTCTTGTACAAGTATATGTCGATGACATTATTTTTGGATCTACCAATGAAGGGATGTGTAGGGAATTCGAAAAGGTGATGAAATCCAAGTTCGAAATGAGTAACATAGGTGAATTGTCATTCTTCCTGGGTCTGCAAGTCAGTCAAAGAGAGGATGGCATTTATCTACATCAAACAAAGTATGTGCAGGACATCTTGTCAAAATATAAGATGAATGATAGCAGTACTTATGGCACACCTATCCCAGTCAATCATGGTCTGCATCCTGACAAAGATGGAAAGGATGTCGATAGCAGATTGTACCGTGGGATGATCGGATCACTTATGTATCTCACAGCTTCAAGACCCGATATAATGTTTGCTGTGTGCTTGTGCTCAAGGTTTCAGTCTCAACCGAAGGAGTCACATATGATAGCCATGAAGAGAATTTTCAGATACCTGAAAGGGAAACCCCAATTAGGTCTTTGGTACTCTAAGCAGCAGTCATTCGACTTCAAAGCCTACACTGATTCAGATTATGGCGGTTGTAACCTTGACAAAAAGTCAACTTCTGGTGGATGTCAATTCTTAGGAGACAGACTAGTCTCCTGGCAGTGTAAGAAGCAGTCAACGGTTTCTGTCTCAACTTGTGAAGCAGAATACATTGCTGCAGCGAGTGGTTGTTCTCAGATACTGTGGATTCAGCAGCAGTTGAGAGACTACGGCTTAAAATTCACTGGAACTCCTCTATTCATTGACAACAATGCCACAATGTCCATCACAAATAACCCGGTGAAACATTCCAAAACTAAACATATAGAGATTCGCCATCATTTCATCCGTGATTGTGCTGAAAAGCATTTAATTGAACTTGTAAAAGTTCACACGGATGACAATCTTGCTGACCTTTTCACAAAGGCATTTGATCGATCCCGTTTTGAGCATCTTGTCAACTTGATAGGAATGTTCAATCCTGAGTGAAAATTAATTTTTCTTAAATCAATTCAATTCATGGAAGTTAAACTTTATTTCTTTTAAATTTTCTGTATGGTTCTTTTAAGTTTCAAAATATTTTACAAAACAAAAAAAAAAATAGAAAATGGAGAAAATTTCAAAGTTAACTTTAGAAAAGAGGAAATGATAGTACATCAGAAATGATCTAAACGTCACAGACTGCTCATATGGGAAATGATTGCGTCATGCTTACTTAATTGTTTAACTTATTATGTTTTTAATCTGCTTATTTACGAGTAATTTAAATTGTCAGTAGGCTGCATGCGTCTTTGAATCACTAGTAGTGTGGAAACTAAATCTAAATTACAACTGTGATTTGAACCCATGTTTGCAAGTGTGTGTGCGTAAAATAATAGAAAAGATCATTATCAGATATAGGATGTTAGATTTTGGCAATAATTTTCTTTTGAGGTCAGTTTCAGGTTATGTCGTTAGCACAATTAATGCGGTTCATCTCACTGCCCATACTCACAAGTATGCAAGGAGAGATTGAATCAAGGCATGTCTCTACATTAACCGTTGAGCATGTATTCACCCTTGAATCACTCCTGATTCATTGAAATCAAATCCAGATAAAAGTTGGATCCCCTTACCTTAAAACTCAAACACCATATATATTATCCTGAATCATCATATCAATATTCAATGAAGAAAATCATATGAAACCAAGACAAATGAATCACTCGATTCTCAATCTTGTGATTCCTGATAATCCTTATGGATTCTGCTTGATTTTTCCTGTGCTAATAGATGTAACTTCATTCTGAAAATTTAGAAAATCATTGGGAAAATCTTAGATGCCTTGAGATAATGAAATTTACATTAGTATAGCATATCAGTGGGGTACACATTGTATATCTTATAAATAATACCTTAATACACAAGAATGTGATACAAAGATGCTTATAGTTTCAAATCTTATAATATTGTTAACTTGAATTACTTGTTTATGTGCTTATTACATATGAATAAATAGTAATCCATGACATGATCCCATATTCTTTGATGTTTATATTGTATCGTTTTTGCTAAAAGATAGCCTGATATGATCCTCTGCTCGTGTCTTTAATCAAAAATAGTTTGTGTGAATTCTTGTATATTTTATTAGCAAAGATCAAAAAGATTTTAAGTTTTTGCATAGTTCAATTTTATTCTATAAAGCAAAAAATATTTGTGTTTAACCTTCCTAAATTGTATTTGAATCCTCCTGATTGAATATTTTTATCTTGTTCGTTATTTGACTTGAAATACTTCATAAATTCTGAGTTTAAAATTTGCGCACTTAAGGGTTGTGCGTACTTGTCAAGTTCGCACGAAGTAAGACTTGCGTACTTAGCAAGTACGCAAGAGTTAAAGCTTGCGCACTTGTAAGTACGCAAGAGTTAACTCGTGCGCACTTATCAAGTACGCACGACTGATTAGTGAAGGGTATAAAAGTGGGACTTAGAAAATTTTCTCAGTTTCATCACATTCAAACCGATAGTTTTCCTCTACAAATTTTTACTCAAAAAAAAACGAGTGTTCCTAAACCATCTTTTCGTCCCGTCTATAGTTTCATCCTCATTTCATCGATTTGGTGAGAATCTAGGCTCATTCCATCCACACGAACTCGTGATTTTGGACCGATTCTTGACTAAGAAAAACCTAAGTTCAATCCGTGATTTTTAGGGCACATTGGGGGTTGTTTGGGTAACCTATTATCATTAAACATGATTAGATCACATAACCGATCCTTAAACGTCCTTTTTAATCTTCGATTTTTGACTTTGGGTTTGAAGTCGAACCGTCAGTGGGTCGGACGACCATTTTGGGTCAAAATTTGGTCATGTTTAGCAGGTATTTGGTGTTGTGGTTGGTCCCATAGGTTAGAATCATTGATTCCGACCTAGTGGTGACATAATACACACCAATTTTTTCACTTTGATTGAATTTCAAACTTCTGCATTTTCACCAAGTACGTTTCATGCGCACTTAACAAGTACGCAAGAAGCACTTCATGCGTACTTGTTAAGTACGCAAAAGGAAACTCCTGCGTACTTGCTAAGTACGCAGGACCAACACTTGGCAAAAATTCCTAAGTCTGAAATTCTGGTCAAAGAGTAACTGCTATACTGAGTAATGTGAATCCGTTTCCGATGATACGTGTTGTTCTTATTATGTTTTCTGTGTGTTTTTGCAAATCATGGCTCGGGCGTTTACTAACGAATTCAACCTGTTAGCAAACACTCAACCTGAATGGAAAGGTGCAGCATTGCAATATAGGGAGATAGTTGATTTCTTGAACCGCTCTACAATCAGTTATGCTATCTCGGCTGACCCGTGTAATATCCAAGATTTCCGGCGAAATATCCGTTCTAAATCCGTTATAAATATAAGTATTTAGAACCAATATTTATCTAATTTATATAATTTTGCTTATGTAATTACAATTGAGGCTTATTTTAATATAAATACATGTATAAATATATATTTATATATATATGTATGTATATGTATCCTATGGATAAAGGGTATTAAATTCCTAAAACATTATAGATTTATAAATAATCTAAATTCATTTAACTATTTAAATTTATAACAAACCCATTTAAATTATAAATTTTGGGATTTGTTTATATGGATTTATAAAATGATAAAAACTATAGAAAAACATCTTAATTCTTATAAAACAATAAAACATATAAAACTTTAAAGGAAATTTTAAAGATAAAACATATTCATTTTATAAAAGTCCAGGGGCTTATCTGTCATTTCTGAAACTTGTTTTAAACTAAAAACCTAACTTTAAGCATAACGTGACAAAACTTGGAAACCTCAAGGGCCTGTTTTGCCTTTCCTCCAAACCCCCGGAACTCAGAAACATCACGAGTTCGAGTCCCACAGATCACGTTTCTCCACCCTTTTCCTTCGAAAACGCGTTTTTCCGTCCGGATTCATTGAATCTCGGGTTCGCCTCCCGCGTGCGATCGAAACCCAAGAACCTTCAATGCTTGGCCGGCCCGAGACACGCATAAATTTAATGTTGAGCCGTTCGAACCCAACCGAAATCGTCCCACCTAATTCAAGCAATTAAGACGGAAATCGGGTATAAATACCCGTTGCCATAGCTCAACATCTTCACACTCAAACTCTCTCAACCCTCAATTCGATCTAAACGAACCTCCATTCGCCGATTAGGAATCGCGACAGCCGACGACCACCACCATCTCGTTCTCCCTCGTTTCTACATCAAATCAGGTAATCCTTGTATGCATCACGATCGTTTTCACGAGAGGATCAGAAGCCCTCTGTTTAATTTCATAAACAGAGGGTGATTCGATTCGTATTTGAGCAATTTCGATTCTAGGGTTCATACGGTTTGGGGTTTGATTCGGGAATCTGTTTAACTATTTCTTTTTCCGCGTATTAAACTAACAAGACCAGCAGATCAGTTGGTTAAGTGGTTGTGTGCGAGGTTGACCCGGGGCAGACCCGAGTTCGATTCGGTCTGGCCCCAGGTTTTTGTTTTTATTTATTTTTTTGGCATTTTAAAACAGTTTTAAACTTTTAACAATTTTTATAAATTATGTGGAATCTTTATAAACTTAAAAATAATTTTGACTTATACTTTTATTTTCCAGAACCATTTTAATTAATTAAACTTATAAACTTATACTTCATAATCCTTTATAAACTTAAATACTTAAAAACTATAAAAGTGTCTTTATACTTTTATAAAACTTATGACTTCGCCGAATCTATTTATTTAAAACTTATATTATTATTCATGTTTTAAAGAATTCTTTTATCCGAATCGGTGACTTAAACTTATAAACTTTTAAACTTACATAACTCTTGTAAACTTATAAAAGTTTATAAAAAAAACTTACTTAAAAAGCATAAACTTATAAATTATTAAATTTATACACTTTGTAATATTTAGAAACATAAATCTACTTGCCTATACAAAACGAGAGGAATAATTGTACTTTATTTATACATTATTTATAAACTTTATACACTTGTAAACCTTAAAATCTATAACTTAAAAATATGTATTTTTATCTTAATAAAACTACAAGATAATAAATGCCCAAATATTTTAATAGATGGTTAAACCAAATAATTATTCTTATAGAATAATTATTCATCTATACTTTAAATGATTATTATTAAACTTTAACCATTATATACTCTTTAAATAATTATTATAAATCTTTAATAATTATTTATCTCTTGAATAATTATTATTAAACTTTAACAATTATTTAGTCTTTTATTTAACAAATACTTCAACTCTATTTTCAAATGCTTAGAAAACTATTTTGATTATTCTTGTATAATGAATAATTGTGAAACTTTTGAATAATTATTTTAATCATTCTAAACTATAAACTTATTAGACTTCGATATTTAAATCTTGCGTCATTCATTAAAAACCTTTACTATAAACTTGATGTTATAAACACAAATCGTTCCCATCTCTCGTTGTAACCCTAGTCGATCTTGAAATCCTAGATCCTTACCATAGACTTATAGGATCATACTTAAAATCTTTAAACTTTCATACTTAGGCTTATCGTGAGGATATTCTCCCTCCAAGTCTTGCAAATACTTATCCGTGTCGGATACTATTCATCATCCAAGTGAGTATACTTAGCCCCTTTTTCATTTACATTCTTTTGGGGTGAAACATGTTCAAACTTCAAACTTATACAATTCTTGTACAACTATGACTAGATGCTTATTCTTATGTTAAACTTGAGACTTGTATGCTTAGATTAAACTTAAAACTAGCATATTCATTAACTTTGATCAAGCCTATGGTAACAATGATAGATCTATTGTATTTGACCAATCCACCTTGATTGATTGACCCTTCGGGGGGAGCCCTTAGTGTTTGTTACTAAACCAAAACTTTGAGACTTGAGACTTATAAGGGTAACCTGCGGGTTATGCCTAAACTTGGTTGAGGATTGAATGTGCACAATGTTTAAGATACTTGTTTCTCATACTTACATTATAGAATGCATATATCATAGTGAATTGTAATTCTTTTCAAATACTTGTTAAACTGTGTCAAAACCTTTGTATCTCACCAACTATTTTGTAGTTGACAGATTCTTTCACATGTTTCAGGTTCTACATCATGAGACTTATTTGTGATCACATAGGACGCTTTGGACCTAGACTTCATATTAAACAAATGTTGTATACTTGTTATTTCCTTTGTATTGAACCTTTGAATATATTATTAATGAAATATTGAAACTTTAATAGTCAACCTTGTGCTATTGAACAACCGCGTCCGCCCCGACGTATAATCCGTCGTCGGTTGGGGTGTGACAACCCGACCGTGTCAAGACCTTATTTGGAACAATTCTAGGAGACAGCGGAACATGACTGCACGGTATCCCCCAATGTCATAAGGGCTACCGTTGCCGGTCAGGCTATCGCTTTTTCTGAAGACACCATAAGAAGGGTCCTGCAGTTCAGAGACCTTGCTACCGACCCGACAGCCTATCCAGACTACTATGTGGATGGGTGTTGGAGGCAAAGAATGGGATATGTCGGTGCAAGGGACTATGCTTCATACAAAAAGATGTGGGTATTAGACCAATGGCGGTATTTCGCCCATGTCATGATCGTGTGCATCTCGTCAAGAAAAGCTGGTAAAGATGCCATGGGTCATGACATTGCAGCAGCCATGGTGGGCTTGTCTCTTAATAGGGGCTACAACTTCTCGCGCTACATCTTCAAAGCAATCAATGACCAGATCAACACAGCGGAGAAGTTTAGATTCTTATTGTACCCTAGGTTTGTGCAACTCTTGATTAATGACGCGTTGCCAAACCTTCCTGCTATAGGGGAGAGACTACAAGTCAAGAGGGTGGACAAAAGAGTATTTGCTCAATTCTTAAAGCCAGGCAGCGTAGAACCTACCCCTGTGCATATTGAACTCTTTGGCCACCTAATCAATGAAGCATATGTGGCACCTGATGACTAGAACTGGTATAGCCACAACTCTGAGCCTGAACATAGTGAACACTCTGATGAGCAACAACAGGAGGAAATGGAGAGTGATGATGGTTCGTCTGAGGATGGAGACGACGAAGGTGGTGATGGTGGTGCTGAGGAATCCGATTCAGAAGCAACAGAATCAGATTCTTCTGATTCCGATGACGCACCATCGCAGGTACACCCACGAAGAATGGCTAAGGTAACCCTACCTGAGTCGTCCTCCAAAAGGAAGCGACAAAGCTCAAGCAACGAATATGAGCCAAATTCTGACTCTGACGCTGTTGTACAAAGACAAAGAAGGGAAAGCATTCATAAGAATAGGGGTGATAGGCAAGAGGTTGCTATCCCCAGTGTGGTAGAGGTCCCGATTGTGAAGCAAGTACATGTTTCAGCTGCCAGTCCGGATTCAGCCTCTACCCCACCTACACAGCAGTTATTCAGAATGAGGAGAAGGCCACAAGTTCAAGCTAACGTGGCAGTCACGGTAGTCACAGAGGAGGTTCCTGCGACGGTGACCCTCCCTACTACATCCGTCCAGGTGGCGGTGACTACTCCAATTGTCACGGAGTCTGTCACCATCACCCCTACTATTACCCCAACAACTCTCGTCACATCTTCCATCCCAACTACCACCACTGAGCCTCTCAGTCAACCCTTCAATTATGGAGATTTCACGCAAGGGTTTGACTTTGATACCATATTCTCCTCCCCTACACATAATGCCGAGGCTTCCTCATCCAGACATCCTGATCCGAATGATGCAAGGATAGATGTTTTGGAAACCCAAGTTGCTGGACTACTGAAGACTATTCAGAAATCGAAGGAGGAGTCTGACGCTCAACAAGCACAAATCAATTCTTTGATAGATGAAGTTACAATCCTTCGTAGCCAGAGAACAGGGACTGAGGAACGACTGAAAAACGTCCTGGCCCAGAATGAACTACTAATAAAGACAAATGAAATGTTGCTGGGTCATGGGTCATCCATGGAGCTCAGGTTTGACGCTCAAAGGAAGGAGCATGAGCTGATGGTCAAGCTGATTGCTGATCTGACCAAGAAGCTTGATGCTCAGGGGGAGAAGGAAAAAGAAAAAGAGAAAGAGAAAGAGAAGAGGACTACTGGTGATGAGCATGTCATCCGGTCGACTTGACTAAGGATGATGACAAGGATCCCGAAGCCGGTCCTAGTGGAGGTGAGCACCAAGCTTTAGCAATCGTGCCCATCTCTGCTGTTCCAATGGCTCAGGGGGAGTCGACTCATCAAGAGGGTGGTGATACCTCTGGTGGTGGTGGTGATAAAGGAAAGTCAGTGGGTTAGCTACCTATTGATTTATATATTGAATGTACATTAATCTGTTAAACGCTTCTATAGATTGAAACCTGTGAATTCACCAATCTCGTGTTGACATTTTTATTACATGTTTTTCTCAGGTCGTTTAAGATAAGGCACAGGTGCACACAATAGGACATGCATGGAAATCCTGCCTTTGATTTATGTTTTTATTAAACTGTTTGAACTATTTTAAAATGTATTTGGTTTGAACTTTTGGACTATTCTTTTGGGCGCGTGTGTTTTGCGCATTTACTTTCTTTACGCTTCCGCATTAACTCTGATTGATATGATAATTTTCATTTGAGTCCCATGTAGAGTCGTTCAATGTAACTAATGTCATGATTGCCACGTTAGTCAGCATACACATGTCATCTCCTGGTTTATTGTCGTGTTGAACCCGTAACGGACAGTTATGCCTTGTGACGGTCCGTCACCACCGTAACGGACCGTTATGTCTTGTGACGGTTTTTGAAGCACTTTCCCGTGACAACACTCTGGATAGAGTCTTAGTTTTGTATTTTCATGTCTGTAATTGTCTTTGTATGTAAGAGTCTTTATGTATTAGTTTATCGAGTTGTATTTACCTTTACATATTGAATGTTGCATTTCTTTCTAAGTGTTTTGCGCACTTACATGTGCGCAGGAGAAAGCTCATGCGTACTTAGCAAGTACGCAAGAGTAACTTTGCGTACTTGTTAAGTACGCAAGAGCATTTTGCCCTGCGCACTTGCTACGCAGGCATCAGATCTTGTATAAATAGGTTAGGTTGACAGAAGTTAAGTACGCAGGCTTTAGTGCAAATACGCAGATTGTAACCTAAGTGATTTTCTCTGTAACCTTCAAGTGTTTATAACACAAAGAACGTTTAAAGTGTTTTCTCTTGTCGGTTTACTTTGTTTAGCTAGACTCTCCGCCTAGTCACGGGCATTCCGCACCCGGTCCGACTAGTAGACCCACTTGCATGTGACGATCCGCCACACCCGAGGGACCTACAAGCCGTCACAGTCACATTTTTCCATTTGGTCATTTTTGGTCCTCCAACTTTCAGGCACTTTCATTTTCACCCCTTGTGCTTTATCTTTGAATACTTTTATCCTTTATAATACTTAGGAATTTTCCGGGTGTTACAAAAATCACCCAATACAAATGATGGGGTTAATGTCAATGGCATTTGGGTGTCACAATGGGTTGGAGTTAGTGTGAATGTAGGTGTTTGAAACTGTTGGAAACAAGGATATGGAACATTGATGTGGAAAGTGTGGATAACTGGTTTGTTGACATTGTTGAAACCTAAAGTTTAAATTCTGGTAGGGTAAGAATGCGGTTTGTTGAAACTATTGATACCCGAAGATTGGATTCCGGTTTGGTGTTGGAATTGGATTAGGGTTTGAATTGGTGGCATCGTTTAGCAAATGTTGAAAGAGGGTTATCATCCATTTTTTAGATATTAATATGAAAGAATTTGAGAGATTTTTGAGAGTACTTTGAGCAAATTTTAAAGTGTGTAGTAGTGAGTATTTTATAGTGGATTTTTAAAAAAAAATAATAATTTTTTAATATAAAAAGAATGTAGCAGTTGGAGGTATAAAATAAAATTAAAAAAAAAATTAATATAAAAACCAAAGAAGTCGTTGGAGGCAATGTTTTCAGAAAGGAACCGGACGTCGAACCTGTATCCTTACCGGTCCGACCACCGGTCCACTGGTCGGACCGGTCGGAGCGGATTTAAGAACCGGACGATGTCATAAATATTATAAAATATATCAATCCAAACAACCATTAATCCTTCAAAAACCACCAACAAGTCAATTGCAATAATCTGAAACTAACAATTAGCTACGAAATACGAATTCAAGAAACTTAAAATAGATAATATATATATATATATATATATGCGGTCCGACCGCCGGTTTTGCGGTCCGACCGCCGGTTCTGTGCAGGACCGTTTCAGCATACAAAACCGGATCGCAAAGACCACCGGTCCCCTATCTGACCGGACGGTCTCCGGGTTTCAACACACTGGTTGGAGATTTAAAAAACTAATTTTTGAAATTTTGTACCGTTGAAAGTTTAAAATAAAAAATAAAATAAATAAATGGGGCCCACACCATTTCGTTTGTAGCCATTTGGGATCTTGAACACAGCCCCATCCGGATGAAGCCTCCAGCGCGGCACTTTTACCACGTAAGCTGTCCGGCTCCGTCCGGAAGACGTTGGAGGTGCTCTAACGAGTACGTACCATTTGAAGTTCACTGTTTATGATCACAATATTACGATGTAACAATAGTAAATGTTTATACTATTAAGAGAATGTAATGATGAATAAATATATTTACATCAAATTCAGCATTTAGTTATAACTTCATATATCGGTCAAAACCGTATAATCAAAATTTAAAATTCAGGATATTATCTTTGTTTTTACGCATCCATCACATGTAGAGGAACAAAAACGAAAATAAGAATTCGTCAACATTTTTTTATGTAAAGCTTCAACACTTCAATCCAGATATATGATTGTCGTTTTTAATAATTATCTGATACTTTAATTTGATTTGGAATAAAAAGCCAAGTTATTCTTGATTTTTTTTTAAATAACTATGATTAGTCTTTACATATGTGTAATATATTAAAATACATAATCGGTTATCTTTACATTTGTTAAAATACGTAATCGGTTATCTTTATATATGGGTGTATAATATTACATACACGTAATATCACTTTACATATATGTAACCTCATATAGCATATATGTGGTAACATATATGTAATAGCTACGAAACTAATTATAAAATATGCAACCATATCCATTTCATCACTTTAAAAAAAATGCATAAAAAGTAATACAATATACATATACAAAACGAGAACGAGAAATAATATCATAATAGATTACATAGAGGGGGACCCTCAATATTTGTAAGTGGGAATAAACTAAGAAATATACAAAATAAAATATGTATAATTAACACTTCTTCTCAAGTTGGAGCATATATGTTAATCATACCCAACTTCTTACAAATAAAATCTATCTGAGTTTTTCGAAAAGGTTTAACGAGGATACCTTAAAGCTAAAAGTCCATCCTAACATGAACCGGTTGAATAGATGAAGGCTCAGTTTGAATGCTTACTACCCGATCTCTGATTATATCCTCAATATGCTTCGTCTTCTCATGAAATACTTGATTTTTGGCTACATGTATACCTGATTAACTATCACAATATAACTGCAACAAGTCGTCAAAAACAGCCCCGAGTTCTCAGAGAAAACGACGAAGCCATATCATCTCTGATGTGCATCTGCCATGGCTCTATCTATACTATAGCTCAACACCTGATCTAGCTACCATGTGTTGTTTCTTACTCTTCCGGGACACAAGATTTCCTCTAACAAACACACAATACCCAGTCGTAGACTGTCATGAAACTAGACAACCTGCTCAATTTGCATCTTAGAATTCTGATATCCGTTTATCTCCTCATCTGTAAAGCGCCCACACGACAACAAACCTGATCAGAATACAAGATCCCTAGACCTAGTGTGGTCTTGAGATACCTCAATACAAGTAGAGCAGTGTAACATTTCTCAAAATTTTGTTCCCAAAATAATAAAAATATAAAGTACCTGGTGTAAATATATGAAAGCACAAGGGCAAAAGTGAAAACTTAAAAATTGGACAGTAACGGACTGTCAGGCTGAGCACGCAGATAATGATGACGTGCCACGTGTCCGGTGACTAATGGATTGAATCTGACGCGTGGAAACCCTATGACGGACCGTCACGGCCTCGTAACGGTCCGTCAAGCCGCAATTCAACCAGAGGCTGACACGTGTCTGATGACTCGCCAACCCTAAAGCGATGACAGACCGTCACCAAACGGTAACGGTCTGTTATGATCAAGCGATGATGGACCATCACTATCCGTATTGGTCTGTCACAGCCGCAATTCTCACCTGTAAATAGAAAGGTTGGGTTTTGGTCATTTCTCACATCCAAACTCGATTCCCAGAACTTTTACCTGATATTCCACTCTCACAATCCATTCCCGCTCATAAGTTTAAGTTCCCGAAGTGCCGGATCATCCTAGAACGAATCGAGAAGCAACGAAAAACTCAATTTGGAGAATCCAAGCTAGACGATCTAAGCAGAGACGCTGCCCATTAGGACACTCACTCTAGAAGATTCCTAAGCCGAGACTCTGTCAAGGTGAATACTTGTATTTTTTATAAAACGATTTCAATACTGAAAATGGTTTTGATTATAATCTTACTTGAATGAACTAATATAACCATTGGATGCATAAGGTGATCTACTATATAGCAGTCAGCCCATAGAGTCACGTATATATACACATGTTACAGATGAGACGTTGTAACAGGGCTAGGGATTGAACCCTTGGTTGTTATGAAAGGCACATTTCTTGAGGCGTAAGACAGAATATTGAATACACGTAAAATATATCCAAGGTCCCTGGCGTGGCTGGTGGTTAGTCAGTTGACTGTGTAAATTGATCGGAAACTATGGGCAAATTGTTTTATTTATTCACGCTTGTCAGATTATGATTTCCAATATACTTGTATTCACCAGTTTATACTGATAAAATATTTTCAAACATTTTTACAGGTAACCAAGGATGAATTGATATTGATATAGCCATATGATGACAAAAAATAATGATGTCATGAAAAATGGAACGTTCACCCTAGACATCAGCTTGAAAGAAATGGCTCATGTAACCTTGGTTTTGTAAATTAAAAACGTTTGTATATAACATCAGGGTTTAACCCTGTTTATGAAATGAAATGAAACGGAAGATTCCCCATCTTTTGAAAAGATCCTGAGTTATTAAAATATTCTGTTGTGTTTACAAATCTCTGATGAAACAAAATAAGAAACATGTACCAATCGTTGGTTGCACGCTCGGGTAGGTTAAATCTGGGGTGTGACAATCAGCATCTCAATGTCTATTGTATGGTGTGGCCATGAACTAACTCCGAACACTTGCATCAAGTGAAATATCTGGTAGAGTAACTGTCAAATAGTTACGTCTCCCAACTAACCGTCTATATCGTTCAGGATCCTTATTGGGCTCTTGTCCTCTGGAAGGAGTTTCCTTGTAGGAAACATTGGGCTATCAATTGGCTTACAACCTAGTAAGCCATACTCAGTCAATATATCAAGGACATACTTCCTTTAAGAGAGAAGTAATACTCTTTGAGAATGTATTACCTCTACACCAAGAAGTACCGAAGTTGACCTAAATGGCTAGTATGAAACTGAGACTGAAAGGAACTGTTTGAACTCCGTAATCGCAGCCTCGTCATCCCCTGTAATTATGATTTCATCTATATAAATAACAACGTTAATCTTTAACAATCTCTAAAGAATACAAAGTGGTCATATGCACTAAGAACCATCCCAAACTCTCCTATAACACTATAAAACTAACCAAACCATGCCTTTTGAGACTGCTTAAGGCCATATAATAAACGGTGTAATCTGCATACTTTTGAGGCCTCCTCCTGGACAAAAAAACCAGGTGCCTCCTCTTGGACACTTAACCAAACCATGCCTTTTGTTTTAATTTTTGTTGTAAATACTTATTTCCATGTCATTATATTTTTATCAACACATTTTAATTAACATATTTTGTGTATGTAATATTTATCCAATATAAACACATATTGTACATTTTTATATATGTGTAGGAATTTATTTTGCCACATCATTTTGAAAAAAAAAAGATTTATTTACTTAATTAATCTACATATTTATTTACAAATATTATGTGTTGGTAAAACATAATCAATTACCCACACATATATTAGTTTTTTTACATATGTGTCGATAATTTACCTACACATAACAAAATTTTGTCACATCTATGAGTATTTTAACATTTAATTTATCGTCAATTTTGAGGGGAAATTTTCCCACCAACACTAAGTGTGGCTAAAACGTATTACCAACATATATTAAGTGTTAGTTATTATGAAAAGATATCATCAACCATTACCCACACATATGCAAACATGTGTAGGTATTTACCCACATTTACATGTGTAGGTAAATTATGTGTGGGTAAACACCCAAATTTCTTGTAGTGATATCTTAATGAGCCAGAGCTCACAAACCAGCAGCACCTGCTTCGTCACAACTCACATCTACGCCGGCAACACATGCAGATCTGCCACCACACATCTCCGCCGGACCCAATCAAACCCGCTACTCTTCTCTATTTGATCTCTCGATTGGTAGTTAGGTATGACAGGGACGGTTCTGGCATGTTACAGGTGCTAGGGTTTGTCACTACTAGGAAAAGGGAACAAGAAGAGAGTGATGTGAGATTTGGGGTAGGAGAAACACATGTCTTGATCGACCAACAACTTGATGCAGAAACAAGTTTAGTCGTCGGAATCTTCGCCTGAACTCGTTACAGTTGGTCAAGAAAACGAGGTAGAACGAGGGGTTTGATTTTAATAAAAAAATTTAATTTAATTTATTAATAAAAAGGTATGGGCCCATGGGGTTTTAATAATTTTTCTTTCATTAAACAGAGGGGTATAATAGTAACTTTACACTCACTAAACAACCAACCTTAAAGGATATCCACTCTAAGGACCAAACGTATTACCCGCCAAAAAACAGTGGAACTAAAGTTGCAATAAATGAAAGTTTGGGACCAAATCCATAATATGGTCATACCATAGGGACCATTCATGTAATTAACAAAAGTAATTTTATAAAAACACAATAATTTTTAAAACAACAGAAATGTTGAAATCACCTGTTCACCCCCCATCATAAGCGGGACCACCAACCAATAGCATGTTGCTACCTGGAGAATCTTCTAATTGTTTCAGAGCAAATAGAAAGAGATTCTTTAACTAGAAAGAATTTGGTTTAGATGTAGGATACTTATCCAGATTTTTTCGCAACTTAATCATAGATGATGGAATCATCAAAGATTTGACCTTTTCAAACTCTGTCTGTAACTCATTAGAGGCCCCGAAAACAAAGAGAAGATGTGTACAAACGAGATATGCAGTAACAAGAAGAAGGAAAAGGATTGCATAGAGGAACTCCCGAACATTTGTCAGATGTGTCGAGGGAAATTAGCAATAATTTTTCTTTGGACTTCCAGAAACCACTTTCATGTAGCTTGGCAAGGAGATGTTGAGTCATGGGTAAACGACCCTTTACATGTAAGACATATTGCTCATGCAATTTGGGATCCTCATTTTGGTTAACCAGCTGTAGAAGCTTTTTTACTCGAGGGGGTGCCCCTGGGCAAGTGAATATCGCCTATTATGGTATTTCAACTCTCTTTTAGGTTCTTACAATGACAACTCATGTTCCTTCATGTTACCTTGTTTCAGATAACACCATTTTTTAGTACTGTGGCCACACATGTATCTCTTGATCTATGCATTCCTTTTCATTACCATGTTTTTGAGTTACCATAAGACAACACCTATATGCTTCAAATCTAGCCAACATACCTTTCTAACGGTATGCATCTTGTTAGCATTGCTTTGAACATGTTGGTGGCGTTCTAACATTAGTGTTTTATGTTAAGTTGAAAATGTCTATAGGTTGTTCATATCTTAATAGGTTACTGAACAACATTAACCATATAATGCAACATTGTCATCATGCAATGATTGATTGTACTACATATGTTACCTGATACAGGAAGATTTTTTTGTAAAAGATCGGAAATAATCAATATACCAGGGTTTATACATTGTCAAGATATGATGGTCCAAACAACTCTTAAAGTACTTAGTTTGGGTCTTTTTCTCTAAGATCTTCCATTTTTGAGAAAAATGTATAGTTCAACCAAGCCTTGATGTGCTATCAAGGTTGTATTATGTTGTTAACTTGAGTCACTAAATTAATAATGTCATAATAATATGTGAATGTTTTTTACTAAACATAATACAATGATGTTTGGCCATCAACAACATGTAAAATGTAATTTTGTAAGAATGATTAAAATGATGAAATTAGTAGGTGTAATAAGTGTATTTTCTTACGAGGGGATGCACATGTTGTGTAATTCAATGTGTTTCTAGTAGTTGGTGATAAAAGAACATGACTAAATTAGAGATCAGTAGCCAACATTATTTTCATTAACTTCATTTGTAATCATTATATTAACTAAATCTATGACTAATTTATTTTATTTTACTTGATTTAACTTTATTGTCAACATTATTTATATATTAAATAACATAATTTAAACAAACAGTTTTGTACGTCAATATTCTAGAAACAATGTACAAGCTTACTGATGACGTGGGTACGTATATGAAGCACGGCTAACCGTAAGAAGCGGGTCCGCAAATATTAGCTACTGGGCTAAACCAATAAGTCCTACATAATAATCGGTTGGGAGGATCTGCTTGGCTCCTTGCAACCCACATCACGCAAGATCCACTTCAGGCCCAAAGCCCATCAAGAAAAGTCCATCAGGCTTCATGACTCCAGCCTTATAAATAGGAGGTCGTCCCCCTCTTCACAACCATCTCATTTGCCTGGCATAGACCAGGGCATCTAACTCTCTCCATCATTCTCTGATCTGTTGTGCAAGAAGCCCTTGAGCTTCTACAGCACCAGACTACCAAGGAAGTAACTTCATGCAGCTGAGCCACCACTACAGCTGCTTGCAGCTAGCCCGTCGGATCTCAACCACCACCGTTTATACTCTCTACTCCTTATACACTTATATATTTACATAAGCTTATATATCTATATATATTTACATTTTGTATATACTTCTTCACTTTGGATAAACTCTAATGTTGAGCGTAGGAGGGTGGTTCCGAGACCCGGTCTCGGAACCCTTCTAACAAGTTCCTTCATTTTAGCAGCCAGGAATAGAAGGTTCGGAAGCTGGCATCTCAGGAACGTTCAAACCCTCTCATGTCATATTTGTTGCAGCATCGAGTATACTTTACCTATTCGTTGTAGCAACAAGTTCGCGCCCACCGTGGGGCTCAACTACTTAGAACAGAAAATCTTTGTAGTTGAGTTCCCTTATATTTCTAAGTTCTTTCCATGTCAGGAGAGAACGTTCCGAGGAGGTCGCTTCTACGCCTCCTACACCCATTCACATTTACTTATGCAATATCCGGATCTATGCTCGTAACTTCGGTTACCAAGTTCTAAAACCTCGTGCTTTCTCTGCCGTAATCTACTTTAAAATGTTTCTCATTATACAAAATTACGCTTTAAATGATCTCACCCGTCGTTTGATGGTAAAATAAGTTTATGGTAGCTTGTTTTCTTAAAAGTCTTCACCTCTCTTGTTGGGTGAATAAAGCACATATTAGTTATCTCTAAAGTTGGCATGTGTACATCTACGTGTCTTTAAATTTAAAGAGCATCTTTTGCATTTTGGATAAGTTCTATTAATATCTCTATAAGCTCTTTTTTTAGCCTTAAACAGTCGTACTATTTATTTCAACGGTTATATCCAACCCTTAATAGTTGTACCATCCTAAAAATATATATACATATATGTGTGTTTATTAGTTACTAAAGATGCATACGTTTACCAATGACAGCTTTTATCAAAAGAAAAACAAAACAAAAGTGGAAAAGTTGTGTTGTCACCTTATAATTTTATTTTACTACAAAAGGGTATTTAAAATGGTAGCAACCTAATGTTTTTATTATCTTTTCAACTTAGAAAGTGACAGGTCTGCTTCTGCGTCAGACCACCTTTTTCAGAAAGTGTCAGGTCTGCTTTTGCGTCAGACCACCCTTTTCAGAAAGTGTCAGGTCTGCTTCTGCGTCAGACCACCTTTTTCAGAAAGTGACAGGTTTGCTTTTGCGTCAGACCACTTTTTTTTAAAAGGGTCTCACATTATCATAAAGAAGGGTTATTTACTTTTTAACTCTGCAGATCTCCATTAATAAATCACCATATTTTTTGATGAAGCATTCTTTAGGGGACGTGACCTGTCAAAAAGTTTTAGGAAACAAAGAACTTTTGGTCAAATTACAATTTCAGAATTTATCTATGGCAAAATAGGCATATATAAGCCCACTTCATATGGCGACATGCCTTCTACATACTTTATAGGATTGATAGCTGCTCACTTTCTCTTGTCTTTTGATTAAAGCATCTTACCAGTGGCAAGCAGGGATCAATTCAGCAGTTTATTGGTTCCCGCAAGAAGCACTGACTAACGAAAAACATTTTCTAAGAATCAATCATTCAGCTAGCTAAAACATATTAACATAGAAAGCGACATGTCATGACATGTTGACAAGATGAAGATGACAAATTTTCTTCTTTTCTGCAAAAGTTGACAATGACCTTGCACATGGAAATAGACAACTCAACTAAAAAGGTGATGTTGACAAGTCTACTGTGACAAATCTTTTGTCCACAACCTTTTTGTCCAGAAAACTTTTTTTAATGTTACATATGTACACATATATGGTGCTGAAGCAAAGCAGTTCACTGCAAATACCAAGGAAGCTTGCTGCAACAACAACATAGCTTGTGAAAGCATTTCACCAAAGCATGAAGCTCAAATTTTACCATAAAGAATCAAAGTACGATAGTAGGACCCAAAACCATTACTGTAAGAAGCTAAAACAGCTCAAGCAAGAGTAGCAAGCTCATAAAAGTTTAGTCTCCTCAGTTACATCCCATAGACCGTGGATATAACCGAATCAAAATAGCACACCTCCATGCATGAATCACAAGATCACATTAACTATGATGATAAGAAACGATTCTACAATCAACGCTGGAATCATAACTTTGTCTCATATGGTTTGAAACACGCTCATGCTATACAACTGTGGTGTAAATTTAACATAGTTCATAAAACGGTTATTACAACCTCAAACTCTGAGTACACCTCCACTAGGGATCGTTCTTGGAGAATTAGCATCACCACATAACCTCTTATAGTTGGAAAGAGGACATGAAGGCACATGGGATTAGCAAATAAAATCTCTTCTTGCTTTCACCACAGAAACTTTATCTCAAACAGAGCTTCTAACTCCATGAACGAAAATAGTACCCAAAGCATCAAATTCACGGCATCACAAGTTAACTCTTGCTAGGATTATGGAGGCAATACAATTCAAGATTTTTTAAACTTTTCTCCCTTCATCACGTGCAAATCATTCCGTGGTAGTATATAGAAACAGCTTCATGCACGAAGCAAATAAGAGAATGTGCGAAAGCAAATAACAGTTGATGAGAAGATAGTCAGATATGCCCATTGTTGCACAATCACCACCTCTGACTGGGAGGCTGATGAAATGGATACGCGCATGAACCGCGGTTAAACGCAAGAAGCGGGACGCGCACGAAGAAGCCATTACATGAGGAAGTCTGATGGTGACGTGACAAGGAAGCATCTTGTGATAGTAACATGCAAAGCATCTTACTACGTCAACACGTTCAGACAAAACACCACAGCAATTAATTACCTGGACAAATGAGTTTTGTCCTAATTGTGGAATTTAGCTCCTTACACCAAAAAAGCAAAATCCAGACTTACACCAAGGAAAGAAATAAAGGGGTTTGCCCAAAAGAAGGCATGAAGGCACCTCATGCACATGTACTATATACAAGCTAACATTTGTCTCCAAACATTTGTCATCAAAAGAGACAAAATAAGGCTCAAACACGTGATACGTCAGGACTTTTAATGACAACTATTAAACAAAACCCTCACCGGATTAGTCCATGTTCCCATCAAATAAAGAAATATCACAAGCAAGAATGCAAGGCAAGGCCAAAGGCCGAAGCTCCTTGCTGAAACGTAGAAGCAGCTTATCAAAATATCAAAGCACTTGACACAAAGTTGCTTACTCTGAATACTTTCACCTGTAGAAAACGTGTGGTGATCTTATCTCCACTAAGCTAATGACAAGGCTTACATAGAACCCTCGATGAAGGCTTCGAAATAACAAAAATAACAAAATCTAGGCTAACCAAAACAACTTATGGAAGCATATAAAGCAGCAAGCGCAAAAGCAGTTTGTAGAAGCATTGAAGTGATTTGAAGATGCAGAAAAGCGACCTGCTAGAGCATCAAAGCACCAGAAGCAACCAGTTCATTCGAAGCGGAAGAGCCACTAGTTCACTCGAAGCTTGCTCAACCAAGAATAGGACCAACTTACATAGAAGCACTCTGTTGATGCACTGAAGCAGCTCGCTAAAGAGACAAAGCCCCTTGGCAAAGTACCTACACAACTTAATGCTTACCTCGCCAAGTGCATGAAGCATACCTCACCAAATGCACGAAGCAGGCTAGTGCACGAGTCGAACAAACACCAATTACGGTCTCTTTCTTGCTCAAGTCTCCACTAGAAGCCAGAAGCGCATACAAAATGACCAAGAGGTATAGACGTTTGGTTCCTAAAAACCAAGGACGTTTGTATAAGAAGACAAATACCTTGGCCAAGCCCGCCTTGGCACATATGAAACTCACTTTTGTTACCCAAAAGTCCGCCTTCACAAGAAAGAAAATAACCTTCTTGCATAACATACTCAATCTCCGGATAATGACGACGACGACTTACTAATCGATAGAAGGTTAAACACTTTCTGAAGCTTCTAATGTCAACCAAAGAAGAACTTGGTCAAAGGCTAAAATAAATCATCCAGGCCGAAACTAAAGCTAATCACATCTCGTGGATGCCAAAAGTCCATCCTCGATCAAATCTCATCAGCTAAATCCCATACACCATGGATGTAACCTAATCTCGATATCAGGAAGGATACTCATGACATCTTTGGTTAAACATCAACAATTCAAGAAGCAATCCAACGCCTTATCGTGCTTTTCCCACAAGATATCCAACTTTAAACTACAAACCAAAATCAAGATTCCAACAAAGACATAGGAAGATCATCGGAAGCAAAAGATGTCGCGCGAAGCACAAGCTCTGAATAAATAGGGTCGACTCGGCTTCGATTCAACAATCTTCACAAAAGGAAGCATAAACTCCTCTGACAACTATAAGGCAAATGATAAAATCCGAGCAGTCATGAACATGAAATCTCTCAAGACGAAGAAAGAGGTACAAAGCCTGAACTGGAGAATTGCAGTACTAAAACGTTTCTCATCAATCTCTGTTGAGAGGTCTTTGCCCTTTTTCAATACATTGAAGGGGGTCCCAAGAAAATAAAGGTTTCAGGTAATGAAGTTGTAAGCACGGTGCTTCTCATCGAAAGGAACTGGCTTAAATACCAGTCTATTTCACAAGTAGGGCATTGAAGGATGCCGAAACAAATTACTCTCCGATAGAAAAAGCAATACGCTAAGCTTATCCAGCCTAAGAAAGAAGCACCCGAGCAGATCAAAGCATATCTAAAAGGTAAAAAAGTCTAGAATAACTTGGAAGTACGGAAAAGGAAAACATCCATTCACCCAACTCCCTGGAAGACTTGCCTTCAATCCGTGATAGACCAGTTTCCAGAATTTGACAACATAATATCGCAAAAGATCTGCTCAGAATTCCCCCTCGTAATATACGAGTTACAGCTTAGAGTAATGATTATTGCTCTAAATGAAGAAAAATACAAAGGAGTTACAGTGGTAGAAAGAACAGATGATGAAGGAAACGGAACCTGCCTTCTTCTCCTGCAAATAGACCTAAAAACCACAGACATGCCACAAGATCTAATCTTACAGTTTTACCACAACGGAATGATAGACTACATCGAAATGGGTTTAGATCCTAAAACAGAAAGCATTATAAACCTTTTTGGTGAAAAATTCATCATTTCCACAGGAAACATCAGTACACACATATTCCCTCCATATATTGGATGTAAGTTCTTTTCTTCTTTTCCTTATGCTAATGATCACACCTACAGACCCGCTAGAAAAAGGGTGTTCATCAGCCATAAACCCTCCAGAAAAGACTACCTTAAAAAGTTAGCAGTAAAACAGGAAATTATCTTCTCAGACTTGTACTGGGTCGACAATTTAGCCAGCCTACAAACCAAAACCACAAACCTTAAAGACACTAAACACTTTATTACCCAAAACCAACAAACCCCAGTTCTACCTTCAGGCTTTCATTGGGAAGATTTCCATCTCATAGCAGAAGGACACTACATACAAATATGGACACACAAAAACTGGAACATACTTATCCCCTTCACTGGAGAAGGAGACACCTTAGAGTTACAGCATATAATCAATACAGAATGGGATCATGACATAGGAGACTCAGACGACACAGGAACGCCACCATCACTACCAGATACACACAGAGACTTCTAAACAAACGTTCGTAAGCAATGACGTTTCTGACTCAATAATTTGAAGAAACGTAAGCACTTACGTCACTACACACTACATACGCTTCTGGCCGACAAAAGTTGTCATTATTGTTATAATTATTTGCTTTTACTATAGATAAATAGTGTAAAGGAGTTTTTTTTCTCTTTAAATTAGGACCGTTACTTTTTCTTTGTCTGTTTCTCTTTCTATGCCTATATAAGGGCAGTTGAGTTCATTTGTAAAAACACACCGAGAAACATTATCATTGAATGCAATCCAGTTCATTCATGAACAACTAATCTTTCTCTTTCTGGTTTCTTAAGAGTTAGCCCTGATTATATGCTGTAACTCTAAGGTGTCTCCTTCTCCAGTGAAGGGGATAAGTATGTTCCAGTTTTTGTGTGTCCATATTTGTATGTAGTGTCCTTCTGCTATGAGATGGAAATCTTCCCAATGAAAGCCTGAAGGTAGAACTGGGGTTTGTTGGTTTTGGGTAATAAAGTGTTTAGTGTCTTTAAGGTTTGTGGTTTTGGTTTGTAGGCTGGCTAAATTGTCGACCCAGTACAAGTCTGAGAAGATAATTTCCTGTTTTACTGCTAACTTTTTAAGGTAGTCTTTTCTGGAGGGTTTATGGCTGATGAACACCCTTTTTCTAGCGGGTCTGTAGGTGTGATCATTAGCATAAGGAAAAGAAGAAAAGAACTTACATCCAATATATGGAGGGAATATGTGTGTACTGATGTTTCCTGTGGAAATGATGAATTTTTCACCAAAAAGGTTTATAATGCTTTCTGTTTTAGGATCTAAACCCATTTCGATGTAGTCTATCATTCCGTTGTGGTAAAACTGTAAGATTAGATCTTGTGGCATGTCTGTGGTTTTTAGGTCTATTTGCAGGAGAAGAAGGCAGGTTCCGTTTCCTTCATCATCTGTTCTTTCTACCACTGTAACTCCTTTGTATTTTTCTTCATTTAGAGCAATAATCATTACTCTAAGCTGTAACTCGTATATTACGAGGGGGAATTCTGAGCAGATCTTTTGCGATATTATGTTGTCAAATTCTGGAAACTGGTCTATCACGGATTGAAGGCAAGTCTTCCAGGGAGTGTCCATCATTCGGGCTTTGAAGACGTCATAGATTCTGGGGCTGCTAGTACTTCCTTCTTTTCTTTCTAGTTTCTGTAAAGGCTGTGTATTGTTGGCTTCAAGGATGCCAACTTTCTGTTTGAGAATGTTAATTTCGACAAGGCTCTGTATAGACTGTTTATCTTTTCCTTGTTCTAGAAGCTGTTCTTGCAATTTTGCAATTGTTTCTTCTTGTGCCTTTATAATTTGTGTTTGGCTAGTCTGTGTAATTTGTGAGAACGTCTGAACTTCTTCAGGTTCTATGTAAAAACTGTCTATACCAAAATGTTCTCTGACCGTTTTTAAGGCTTCAGAGAAGCTTTCATAGCCTTTATAAATAGGTCCTGGACACTGTATATGTTTTATAACTGTTTCCCATTTATTGAAGATACCAATCTTGGTTCCTCTGAAAATGATGTAGTGTGTAAACTTTGGCTTTTTAATCTGTGTTTCAGGGCTTTTAGCCTGCTGTTCATGAAAATAAATGCTCAGAGCATTTAGGATTTGTACTTTGAAAGCAGAGGCATGAGGCATGGTCTGCACATGCCAAAGGTTGTCTAGTCTAATATTATTATTATTTAGCACGTCATAACTAATTTCGGAACGCAATACGTTTTACCCGGGGCAGACGCCTATGAGCACGCGGTACAGAACGATACCGACCATTTTAGAAATAGCATAATAAAATATATAATTATTTATTATTATAGTTAATAATATTATTATTAATAAATAATAGAAATTATCGGAGCGCGGATCGTGAGTTTGAGCAAATGAGTTGAACACGCGACATTAGCACATACCGGCTTAGACAGCAGCCGAACCGAAGTTTATACAAAACAAATATTTAAAGGATACATTTTTACACGATATATAATTATAGGAGTTATAAAATAATAACTAATCTCGAGACGTGAAACGTTTAATCTGAGCATACGCGGTTAGACACGCGGTACGTGAGCGTCATCCGATTTTTTTTTTAGAACTAAACGATTAAGTAGATCAAGTTAGATCATTATTTTTATTTATTAGTTATTATTACTAATAATATTATTTAAACGGAGCACGAGACGTTTATTTAGGTGAACGCGTAGGAGACACGCGGTGTCGACACATATCGGCTTTGACAGCAGTCGGACAAGATATTTCACGAAATAAATATTTAAATTATATTTATTAGCGCGTCTTATCATTATGAGAATAATAGAACTAAACTACGGATTTATCGGACGAGACGGAAACTCAAGAAAATACGTGATATATTAAAACCAGTCAAATTTATACTCTCTTTTGTCTACCACTTCCAGATATGACAAGATTTTATTAATTTGTTAATAATACTTTCTTTTTCTCTTCCCAAATCATATCGTTTGAAGATCAGATGAAATCTACTAAAATATATGATTCCTTACACAATCCTGCCTAAATCTACACAAATCTTTACAATTTCCATAACCCAAGAAATTTGACTTTATATTTAATTTCCTTTTATTTTAACTTAGTAAAACCATTAACTGGTTTTAGAAAACCATTAACCGGATCGATTTCCTTAAAACCACTGCACACATTCTCTCCTTTCATTCTTTTCTTCCATTACAAACACCCACATGTGTGTTCAGAGAGAAAACGGGAAGAGAGTGTAAGAGAGGGAAAGAGGGGAGCCGGCCCTCTTCCGGCAGCCCTCTCTGACGACGGCTTCAGGGAAGAAAGACGACGGCGGCATCAGTCCAAGTGGTTCTGTCGTAACGGCGGCAGCGGAGACGGCTTCAGGGAAGAAAGACGACGGCGGCATCAGTCCAAGTGGTTCTGTCGTAACGGCGGCAGCGGTGGTGGTCTCCGGTGTAACAGAGACGGTGGTGGTGGGTATGGTTCCTCCGACATGCCCCCTCCTGCCGGTGATAGCGCAGCAGCAGACGACGGCGGATAGACGGCGAGGGAAGGAAGGAGGCGGCATCCGGCTCAGCCGCACCAGCGGACGCCCGCTTTACCGGCCTCTGTTCGGGTTTGTTTTTCCGACGACAGGTCTAGGCGGCGGCTAGGGTTCCGACCACTCCAGATGTTTTCCGAAAATGGTGCTCGTTTTTCCTGCTAAGCCCTCTTATTTCCGGTGAGATCCTTCCCCTTTTCGTGTCATTCCGGGTATAAACCCACATTCGTCTCGATGTTTGATTTATGTTTAACATTTCCAGTGAGGTTTCGGTTAAAACGAGTGATTAAAAATAGTTGGGTTTCAGTCAACTATGGTCAATGCCGGTCAACATCAGAAAACGCGGGTGAGGAGACTGTCCAGATGCAAAACCGAGTCATGGGTCACCGGTTTACGAGCGGGTTCGCGTACGATTAGTGAGGTATAAACGCGCGCCAAGCTTTCGTATTTATTTTGTAAAATGTATTGATTTGTATGTAAGCGTGTGTAATAGTTAGTTGAGCTAAACCGACTCCATCCCGACCACTCGGGATATAGATGTAAAACTAGACCTCGTTTGAGTATTTGTAAACAACCGGGTCTCTGCCCAAAGGCAAAAAGAAAATATAAAAATTTATATTTATATATATACATTTAACTATAAATATAAAATATATGTATACACTTATATATAATTAGTTAGAAACTGAAATATATGGAAACCAAATATATAGATATTCGCATATACAATTTGTTATAAACATAAAAAGTTTTATATAAATATAAAACGTTTATATATACGATTATATCATTATAAATTATATGATTTAGAAAACTAAAGTTATATAAACGAGAATAATAATTATAAATCAAATATGGGGATTCATATACAAAACTAATATATATGAATTATATTTATATACATTAACTCATTTTTATACGGGTTATAGGATATATATATATATATATATATATATATATATATAAAAGTATACATATATACGATTCCTATTTTATACAACTACGTGTATAACTAGTAGAACTTTAAAATTACGTTTGCATCATCGTTATTGTATGTGGGTATAAGTATTAGAAATATTCTCATGAAACTAATTGTTAATATCATTATTTTCATTATATTATCATTTTCATTATTATCATTATTTTTAAAATCTTTTAAAAATTATATTATTATTGTTATCTTACAAATATTATCAATAATAACGTTAACATTAATGTTATTATTTCTATTTTGTTATTACTATCAATAAAAATATTATTATAATTATATTATAATTACTACTAAAATTTTACTAAAACTTATGACATCTTTTAGTTGTAACACTATAAATATTTTCATTACTACTTGAAATCGAACAAGTTTAATATTATGTAAATCGATATTTTTACTAAAAAACGTTACACTTATTATTAAATATATTATATTGATATTACTATTTTTTTTATAATTGTTAAAGATGTATGCTCGTTATCATTACTTTTATTAGTTATTAATACAATTATGATTACTTTCATTAACATTATTTTTAACATAATATTATAACTATTAACTTTATCTAAATATGTACCTTTACCATTATTAGTGTTATTATCATTATTATTATTACTATTTTTTTTTATTATTATTATCAACTACTAAAACTTAAATTATGTTTTACACTAATATTATCAACTGAACAAATATTTTCATTAATATTAGTACTACTACTGGTTTACACGAACTATATATCATAAATTATATCGTTACTTTTATCTATTACAACTATTATTATACAATATCTACTTTCTTGCATAGTAATACTACTAAAACTATATTCATAATATAAATTATTATCAATGCGTAGTCAAACGTGTACCAATATGTAAACATATATTTAGTTTGAGTTTGACTTATATGAAATATATAAATCTATTCGAGTCAAACATGTACCTATATTTACAATCTTAATTATTTATTTTAGTACGAATGTGTATAGTTAAATATGCTAAGAATTAGCTACTTTTTATAACAAACATGTTATACATATATATATTTTCTAGGACTTGTTATATAATAATTAAAGTTTTATAGATTATATACTTTTGTCTTAGTATTAGATGAACACAAATAGTTTGCTCAACCCTTATTAATTACATTATACGAGTACATTTTGAACATATATATATGCGTAACTATAGAATGATTATTATCTTCGAAACAAATATAACTACTTGTACATATATTTAGTTATTTATACACATATTACATTATATATATAAATATATCACGTAAGTAAATAATGCCTAGTAAGTAAATAATGCCTAGTGTTAATTTATTTAAATCGAGCCAATATCGTAATACTTAGTATTACTTTGCTTCAGGTCAAAACAATATTTTACTACTTTCATTAGAGTGTATATACAAGTATTACCATTATACACAAATACTAAGTTAAACCAACACTTTTATAGTACAACTATTAGAATAACTAATGGAGGTTACAACCTGAGATTTTTACCAAACGACCCAACACTTTAACGAATCGGTCGAGCTCAACCACACGGTTAATGACATTACTCTAGTACATTATACTAATGTCACAATTATAATTAGGATTTGTCTTAATGCCTACACACTCGATAGCAAGCTCGCAGCTTTAGCATATTGATTTAGCGTATACAAGATTACCAGGTGAGTTCATGTGCTTTTTCCCCTCTTTTACTTAAACCTTTTTGGGGTGATTACATACTTCTATTTTGGTTACATACTTGGTGTATTAATTAAATAAGGCCATTTTTAGCTGCCATAACGAATCCCCGAACTTTAGCACACAATCATTAACTCCTTTGGAGCCAACGAATATATGGGTAGTACTATCTGGTGAAACCCCCGCACACCATGGGCCCGACGTAACCGGGACAACCTCCCATGGGATGATAATCATATAATGATGATAAATATCTAGTGACATATATTCGTTTAACAGTTTTGAAACTTATGTTGGCAGGCATGAGTAATTAGACCCATAACAATAAGGGGTATGGGTTAGGGGAATATTATTATTTCTAGATGTCCACAGGTTGTGGGCACATGGTTGATTGTGAACTTGTTTAATTTTACACCATACATATTTGGATTCTCAATATAAATGCTCTATTAACTAAACTCGTGAACTCACCAACTTTTTAGTTGACACAATATTTTTAAGCATGTATTCAGGTACCATTCTCGAGTTTGGAAATTAGCAACCAAGACACGAGCTTGCTTGAAGATAGATGATTCCTTAGAAGACTTATGTCGAGCCATAGATTCCACCCGAGAAAGCTTTGATGAGAAGATAGAATCCATTGTTTCATTATATTTTTAGTCAGTGTTTAGTTGATATGAACCTTTGTAAATGTATAATTTGACTTAGTTGGACCAATGACATTTATAAATTATATGTCACGTTATTTTCGCTGTGTTTTGTTTTGGTATTCGATCGTTACGCCTAGCCCCCTGGTCGGGTTGTGACATATACACAATCCACCTAATTGTGTTATGTAAGGTACCAAAATGTATACACAAATCTGCCAAGATTTGTGTTAAGTAATGAATCGGATTCCCATATAAATGATCATAAAAGGTACTACTTTAGGCTTGCAACACAAGTTAATGATTGTACTAAAACATGAACACATGTATCACCAAATAGTTTAAGACATGAAGCACATAGACTTTGCATAAGAACATAGTAATTGAATTGTATAAGTAATGTATTATAGACATGTTCCACCCCGAGTATTTCTAAACAAAAGTAATGTAAAAGGGGCTATGAAACTCACTTGTAATGAAGCTAGTAGATTGTATGAATTGTAAATGAAAGATAGGCTTCGTGAGGATTTCTCACAATTAACCTACACAAGTAATTGTATTCTAGACTTAATGTACGTCTAATAAAAGTAAAGAATTTTGAGATTTTAGGGATTCTTAGAATTAGGAATCGGATATAGGATTTGTACAAGTCTTTAGGAATATATATGTTCATCACAAGTATTGAAATAATGATGATAAGGTAGTTTATATAATTAATTAGAATTTCTATATAAGTATAGGATTTATAATAATACGTTTGAATTTATTTAAATAATTATCCTAAGAATAATAAATAAATAAATTTTGGATTAGAAAAAGGTTTAAATAATTATTTTATGTAAATAAAATAATTATTTAAATTACTTAAAGGATTTCTTTTACTTAAATGATAAATAAAAGAGATAATAAATAGATATTCATATAAGTAAGCTTTAAATGAAATTAAATGAATTTGTATAATTATTTATCTAAAAATAATTATTTAAGTATTTCTATAAATAAAACAACATAATTATATTTATTAGATTTATAAAAAAAACTAATTCAGAATTTAAAAATAATTATTTAAAATTTATTTTATAAATATTACTATTTTATAAATAAAACAACATAATTAGATTTATTTAAATAAATCATTTGTATTGTTTATTTAGGAATTTATAATATTTATAATAAATTTAAAATGAATAAAGCATTATTTTATATTTTCTGTTTTTATAAAAGTTTCTAAATACTTTTATAAGATTTATAAAAATTGTTTCAAGATTTATAAATATTAAATTATGTGTTAAAATGACAAAATGGGGGTTTAGGCTCAAAACCGGCCTCAAACCCGGGTGGGTTCTGAACACACACACACGCGCAACCACTGGACCAGGGCTTATCCCTTGGTAAAGAACTGATGCGTTTAAACCTTAACCAACAATCCCACACTCCCTTCGTCCCCAGTTGAAACTCGTAAACTCAAGGCTGCCAATTGACCCCGATCCAACAAACGATTGAAGCTCGAACCATGGGGCTTTTGTTCCTCGTATCAAAACGAAGCCAAGGACACCAGAACTACCTGAAATGGTTGAGCAACGGGGGAGAACTACTTGGGTGGGCAGGTCCGAGTTCATCGGCTGTGATTCGTGTTCCAGAGGTGAAATGGGATGCGATTGAGAGTATGGTGAGTTCGTAATGGGTTTCGTTAATGATTAGAGGTGCCAATTTATGCTTAATTCAGACTGAAATGAATCGAGCGTTTAAATGCAAATTAAGGATGAATCGGTTATAAGTTAAGCACTAATTAGATCATGATTTTCCAATTAAACACGAAGGAAAATTCGTTTAGTTGTCCCCAGCATTTAGCCGGTTACGATTTTGCACAAAAATGGGTCAAAGTTGAGTTCGTGGATTATGGCCTGAAAACCGGGTGGCACAAGGCTCGAACCCACGACTGAAATGGAGAAGGGGGAAATCTGGAAATTGCATTCAGGTCCCTGATGTTTCAAGAGCTTATCATTTCATGTACAACTTAGGTTTTTGTTAATTTAAAGTTTCAGAAATTGTAAAATAAACCTTGAACTTTTTATAAAATATAAAATCATTAGATTTTATAAGTTTTTATAAAATCTAACAAATATTAATATTATATTTAATGTTATAAATGTAAAATGATGGATTTTTATAATTTATAAAAGTAGAAATACATTTTATTTCTTTTAAACCATTTTCTTTGAAATTAATAAAATAACTTTTATAAATCCTACTTTATTTATAGAATTTATTTATAATTTAGTTTTTATAAGTTTATGTATATATATATATATAGGTTTAATAAATACCTAACAAATATATATGATTTATTTTTGAACTTTAAACAATTATTTATATAATTCCTTATATAAATCTTTGTTATGTTTTGAAATGAAACAATTGTACGCAAATGCATTTATGTATGTATATCATGTGTTTAGAATAGGCAATAAATATTATAGCTTCCATTGAAATAGAAAAATACAAATCATAGGATAATGGAAATACAAGTACCGGAACAGTAAAACAAAGGCCGGAAAAATCCTGGAGGTTACAGTCTAGTACGATGTAGTTACATAGCAAAGAAAAAAAAGATAAGTCAGAAGCGTTCACTACTACGCAATAAACACTTCTGACTGAGGGGCTTATGACGTGGGTACGTACATGAAGCACGGCTAACCGTAAGAAGCGGGTCCTCAAATATTAGGTATTGGGCTAAACCAATAAGGCCTACATAATAACCAGTTGGGAGGATCTGCTAGACTCCTTGCAACCCACATCACGCAAGATCCACTTCAGGCCCAAAGCACATCAGGAAAAGCCCATCAGGCTCCATGACTCCAGCCCTATAAATAGGGGGCCATCTCCCTCTCCACAACCATCTCATTTGCCTGGCATAGACCAGGGCATCTAACTCTTTCCCTCATTCTCTGATCTGCTGTGCAAGAAGCCCTTGAGCTTCTACAACACCTGACTGCCAAGGAAGCAATTTCATGCTGCTGAGGCACCACTACAGCTGCTTGCAGCTAGACCGTCGGATCTCAACCACCACCGTTTATACTCTCTACTCCTTATACACTTATTTATTTACATAAGCTTATATATCTATATATATTTAAATGTTTTATATATTTCTTCACTTTGGATAAACTCTAATGTTGAGCGTTGGAGGGTGGTTCCGAGACCCCGGTCTCGGACCCCTTCTAACAAGTTCCTTCATCTTAGAAGTTAGGTGTAGAAGGTTCGGAAGCTGGCATCTCAGGAACGTTCAAACCATCTCCTGTCATATTTGTTGCAGCATCGAGTATACTTAGCTTATTCGTTGTATCAACACTTACAAAGTTGTGTATATAATGCCAACTACAGAATTCTTAGATTGTGCTTATCAATAAAATATTAAAATTTTGAAGATGAAAAACTAAAACTATGAACAATTGGTTGAAAACAGATAATACCAAACAATATAAAGAAATTACGTTAAATAATAGGTATTACACGTCTTGTAGGCGCGTTAATGTGTTCATTATTCGAATCAGAATTATGAAAACCGATATTCAAACCGAACTAAATTTGAATTACAAATTCAAATTCGTTTTTCATACCTTCGGATCGGATTAGCTACTGATTCAAAATCATATTAAACGGGTCTTCAAAACAAAACTAGATCCCAATGGAAATATTGAACGCTATAAAGCAAGATTGGTTGCAAAGGGCTTCACTTAGAAAGAAAGAATCGACTATCAAGAGACATTTTCTCCTGTTTTTCGAAAGGATTCTTTAGGGATCGTCATGGACCTAGTATCTCACTTTGATTTAGAGTTACATCAGATGGACGTCAAAACTTTGACACCTGCAAAAATTCCCGCATCTAAAACCTAGTTGTTGGGCTGGGCCCAACCAGGCCCAATAGAAATCCAAGCCCATTTAAGACCCAATAAGGATCCAAGCCCGTTAGAGGTTCCAATTTACACAATCCGAATATCATACTAGTCACACAGCTTCGTCTAATGACTCATTACGCAATTATGAGAATTTAAGAAAGAAAAGATGTATGTACGCGATTCGGTATTTTAAACGTTTAACGCGTTAGACATCGGGCATTACCGGATATTCGGCAAAATGATTAAGAAAGATAATGACTTATTAATATTATGTATTAATATTCGTTCGGAAAGGTTGATCGGACAAAGACACGCGTAGTACATTTATACGAACGTTAAACCATGTCAGATATTCGTAAGCTCAACGATAGCAGTACGGATGCTACCAATACGTGTTTTGATACGCCGAATATTATAAATAACTATTTAAATATTATTAATAAAATAAAAATAGTTATAACATAGTGCGGAACGTTTAATCAGATGAACGCGTAAATACGCGGAACGAGCGTGTGCTGGCCTGGACGGTAGGCAAAGCGGAAATCTAATAAAATTTAATATTTAAATAATAACGTTTTGTGATTTTTGGAGTCGAGAAATAATAATCGATGACGAGATTATACGACTTTTATACCAGTAATTCGTGTGTGGCAATGGACACCTCACCACCCCAAACCCTAGATAAAAAAAGGGATATTTACCAAAATAGCCATTTGACCAATCCCATTTTCAAAAACAGTCTTTGACTTTTTTTTTACCAAAATAGCCAACCAATCAGGTCGTGCCATTTGTCAAAATGGCGAAAATTTGATTTTTCGCTAAAAAACATCTGATTTATCGCCAAAAAAAATCAGAATATATAGAATTTTCGCCATTTTGAAAAATGGCGAATTATAATTTAATTTTTAATATTAAAATATTATTATTTTTTTAAATTTTTAAATTTTCGCCTTTTTTAATAATTAAATTTTTTTCAATTATTTTTCAATTATTATTTTTTTCAATTTTTGTAAAATAATAAAATATAATTTTTATTTAAAAAACGAATTTTAATAAAATATTATTTTTTTAAAAATATTTATACCTCTCCCTACCATTCATTTTTTCACCACTTATCTAACAAACTTCATCAAATATTTATATCCCTCTCTACCATTGATTTTTTCTCCACTTATCTAACAAACTTCATCAAATATTTATATCCCTCCCTATCATTCATTTCTTTCACATTCCATCTACTTAAACATTTTCTTCAATTATCCACTTTATAAAATTCATCCTTTTATCCATCAACTTACAACTTATTTTTAAGTAATGTCTTGTAATATTATTTTATGTACCGGTGGAAAATGGGATTTTGTTAACGGTGTTGAGGAGTATGTTCCTTTAAAAAAAATGTTTGCGACGTGTTTTTTGTGTTCCTAGTAATATTAGTTACGTGGGTTTGAAAAATCTTATTTGTGAAAAATGTGGTTTTAGCAATGAAATTCGTTTTTCTTATAAAATGTCTACTTACACACATCCAATTGATCTATTGGATGATCATGATGTTTTATTTTTTTTAAATGTTGTTTTAAATCAACCAAATGAATTGTTGTCTTTGTACGTTACTGAAGAATCTGGTGTGGGTAGTAGTTCAGCTGTTCCGTCTAATGAAACTCCTGTTGATTTTAAAGTTCCAGTGTCTTCTTCGGAGTCTAATGTTGTACCTATCGTTTTTTGGTCTATGCCCGAGTCATTGTTTGATCGTACAACAAACGAAGTAAAAGTTCTTAACTCACACTCTTCACATATTTCTGAGGGTCATATTTTTAAAAACAAAGAAGAATTAAAACTCGAACTGGGTAAAATTTGCATTACTGAATGTTTTGAATATAAAGTAGAGAGATCTTCGAAAACCCGATTTGAGGCTTCATGTTTAAATGATGGTTGTGAGTGGCATATAAGGGCGTATATGATTGAAAACATCGACGTTTTCCAAGTGAGATACTTTAAAGATCAACACACATGTTCAAGGACTCAGACGTATCCTCATATACGTCAAGCCAATAAAAAGGTCTTGGGTAACTTGATAAAAGATCAATTCAAAGATAGCGGGAGGATATACCGGCCGAATGATATCGTTACAGATATTAAAGAGAAATACAAAATTGATATATCTTACTCTCAAGGTTGGAGAGCAAAATCTTTTGCGCTTGAACTATTGACCGGTTCCCCTGAGGATTCGTTTGCTAGGCTCCCAGTTTACTGTCATAATTTGAAAAAGACGAACCCGGGTACAGTTACCCACACATTAACGGACGCAGCCGGAAGATTTGAAATGTTTTTTATTGCCCTTGGTGTGGCGGTAAGTGAATTTTTTAAATTATTATATTTTTTAAAAATATTTTTCATTGTTTTAAAAGTTCTAATAAAAATATTTTTATATACAGATTCGAAGTTTCGTCGGTTATTTACGACCGTTGGTAATTATTGATGGAGCACATTTAAAAGGAAAGTTTTTGGGCACTATGTTTCTAGCGGTCGGCATGGATAGAAACAATCAAATCATGCCGATCGCATACGGTGTTGGTAAAACTGAAAGTGGTGAATCATGGTCGTGGTTTTTGTCAAGACTTAAGGATTGTATTGGCCAAAATCCAAATTTGGCGATCATATCAGATAGGGCTGCATCAATTGCTCAGGCAATTAGGGACGTTTTTCCCCATGCTTATCATGGTCTCTGCTGTCGGCATCTTATGATGAACTTAAACACAAAGACAAGGTCCAAAAAAACATTTGAATGTTTATGATGGAAAACTTGTAAAGCTTACAGAGTTTCCGAGTTTAATGAGGGTATGCGGCTAATATGTGCTGTAAACCCCCCTTTTCATCTCCTTCCTTCGACGACAAGAGGCGGCAGCAGTTTTCCGATGACCACCGTGAACGATGGCGAGCTCGGTGGTGGTCTCCGGATTCTAAATCTGACCCGTTCCAAACTCCGGTGAGTAGATCTCGACTTACGTCCTTCTAGTTGGCTTAGATCTATAACATCTAAGTTTGGATCTGGCATTTAGGTATGTTTGGGGGCGCTTGATGGTATTTTCGACGGCTTATAGCGGCTGAGGTGGTGGTTTCTAATATTTCAGACGAGTTCACGGTGATTTCTCGCAAAGCATAGCCGCTGCCATTGCTCCGACAGCGGCGGTGATGGTCAGAGTGGTGGTGTTCGGTGTTTTGAATTGTTAACAGTGGTATTCTGATGATGGTGATTAGAACGGGGATTTTTGGTTCGTTTTAAACAATCCCGAGTCTCGGCCAACGAAGGTCAACTTAGTCAGAATGTAGTCAAAGCTAATCAAACGGGTTGCTAATTAAACGAACGGGTTCGCATACGAAAGGTATAAAACGTGCACTAACACGATTACATTCATTTAGGTAAAAGTTAAACGTGTGCGTGGTTAAATTTAGTTGAGCCTAAACGATTTATGAACTGTAAAAGTAAATATTAACATAATAACTAGTATTAACGGACCGTAAACACGTATGTTTAAATCTAGAGAATTTGTTTCGACTAAAATATATAATTACTAATAAACGAGAAAATATATTCGTAACTGAGTATTCGTTAACTAGAGTTATGAAACATGATTAACGAACGATTCATGCTATCATTGAACATTGCTACTTAAACATGAAAACAATTATACTGTGTTTGTATTATAAAATGGTTTATAAAAATACATACGATTGGGATAACGTTAATTTCAAGGATATATATAAATCTATTTGATGCGTCGTTGAATAGTAATTAAATAACCCGAAGGATTAAACTAGAATTTGACAAATGACAAACTTGATACAATTATATTTTCATAATGTAAATTTACCATATATATACATATACTTATACATATACCTACGTGCACATGTATGGATATAAATATTCGCATTTAATATAGAATTAAATGATTATTTTGAAACATGATATTTATTCTCGAATATATACATGCATATTCATGTACTCAAATATAAAGTAATATACGTATCATTAAGATTATTGATTATAAGATACGGACAATTGGAAATCTAAACATTTATATTTTGAATAAATATGAAAACTTAAATTTTTTTAAATGTGAACAAATATTATGTTACATATACATATAATCGTATTCATACATAAATGTATAGTTAAGAATATCTTACACGAACCTGAACGTTTACTTTCGAAATACATGAACTGTACAAATATATTTTAGAGTTATATATATATATATATATATATGCATACTTTTATATTAGCACGTTTATATAATAAAACTCTGAGATAGTTTTATTAAAACATTGAGTTGCACACAATCTGTTAAGAGTCACGAACGAGAATTGTGATTATTAATTATGAAGACATATTGTTATGCACAACCGTGAGTTCGATAAACTGATACGTTTGAATGTGACCATTAGAACATAAACAAGTTAAGGATCCCGACTCGACCTAAATAACAATTATTACTAATCGTTAAATCAACAACATGGCTCAACTGCACGCGTAATAATTGAGTTTAGATATGTTTATAATATTAGGGTTAGTCCATGAAGCTTTTTAAGTACCTACAGGTATCGAATGACACGAGTAGGACATAAAACCGTGACTATCTTATTATGTGGACATTGGTTTCCATTACTATCAGGATGACATTATTCCTGACACATTACCAGCCCCTTTTAACTTTTTAAATATTTTAGAAACATCGGGGGAGAAACATACTTGCTTAGTACCTTTGATACATTTGAGAACATCATTACTTGATACATTTGAGGAAACATGAAATATATTTACTTTACACGTTTGAAAACATGAAAACACACTTACGAACATTTGTTTCCATTACTATCAGGAGGACATTATTATTCCTGACACATTACCAGGTGAGTTCACTGCCCCTTTTAACTTTTTAAATGTTTTAGAAACATCGAGGGAGAAACATACTTGCTTAGTACATTTGATACATTTGAGAACATCATTACTTGATATATTTGAGGAAACATGAAATATATTTACTTTACACGTTTGAAAACATGAAAACACACTTACGAACATTTTCATATGGTAACAAGAGAACAAGACCCGACCTTATGTTTGCATGAGTTAACGAACATAGAGCTTGCTAAAAGTCCCCTACGTGAACATTTTTATAACCATTAGCTATAGTTTTAGCCTGGGACTCTGTGGATAGTACTATTGGGATTGACACCCCCGGTCATGGTTCGATCGGTTTTGGTCGAATGACCGCATAGTGTTCAAACGTGGCAAAATACATGTGTCATGGTTTGGTTATGCCTTATGTATGAACATATTATTTGTATACCTAGCTAGTTTACAAATGGGTCAACATTACTTGTTCTGTTTATCATATACACATGAAACCGCTACTCATTTTGGTAATCAATCTTCTCATTAAAAAGGGCTTAACACGGGTATAAACTCGTTCACATGTTTTCATTGGGGAAAAAGACTCATTTTATGACTATTAAGTCATCATATGTTTTCACTAGGGAAAACGGTTCTATAATAAGCCCATGAACACATTTTCAAGGCTTTCAGGAAAACGGTTTCATATTATGGCCATGCACACCTTTTCAATATTTTCACTTTATGACTCTGATGTCATCACATGTTTTCGAGGAAAACGGTTTTATATTATGGCCATATACACGATATCAATGTTTTCAAGGAAAACTGCTTTACATTGAGACAACTAAACCTCTGAACTCACCAACCTTTGTGTTGACATTTTTAAGTATGTTTTTCAGGTAACACATAGCCATGACATGGTAGGAATAGGTTAGCCACTTGGATTAAACCCTAGAAGCCGAAGAAGAGTGATTGTCAAACCTCAAGACGACTTGACCTATATGGTTCTAGGACAATGTACTAGCTCATTTTAGTTCTTGTAATGGTGTTCAATATTTTAGAAGTCTTCATTTAGCTTCCGCTGTTGTGCAATGTTACCAATCGTTTCAACCTTGATTTATTTATTTATTTATTAAGTGAATAAATTCGGGGGTGTTACAAAAACCGCTTTACTTAACGACGACTTGAATGAAGACGTGTTCATGAATCAGCCCGAAGGTTTTAAACCTGAAGGTCAAGAACATTTAGTCTATAAGTTGAAGAAATCCATATATGGGTTGAAGCAAGCATCACGTCAATGGTACTAAAGTTTGATGAGACCATGAAGAAACAAGGTTTCGTTTAAGAATCAAGTGGATCAATGCACCTAACTCAAGATGAGTGGGAGCAACTTTACTACACTTATCCTTTACGTAGATGACATTCTATTGGCAAGTAATAGTTTAGACATGTTGCAAGAGTCGAAGCGTTTACTCTCGCGTAATTTCGACATGAAGGATCTCGGAGAGACTTCTTATGTTATTGGCATCGAAATACACCGAGATAGAATCAATGGGATCTTAGGATTATCTCAAAGGGCCTACATTGAGCGTGTCCTCACTCGTTATAACATGCAACATTGCTCTCCTTCTGTAGCTCCAGTAGTTAAAGAAGATGTTTTCGGTTCTTTTTAATTTCCGAAAACAGAGGTTGAAAAGGAGCAAATGAGTATGATACCTTATGAATCAGTAGTTGGAAGCCTTATGTATGCTCAAGTCTGTACACATTCAGATATCTCTTATATTGCTGGAATGTTAGGCTGTTATCAAACTAATCCTGGTCTTGATCATTGGAAAGCAGCTAAGAAAGTTCTTTGATATCTGCAAGGTACGAAAGACTATAAACTGACCTACAGAAGAAGTGAAAATTTGGAAGTGGTTGGTTTCTGATTCTGACTTTGCTAAATGCAAAGATGACAAGAAATCCACTTCGGGGTATATCTTTATATTAGTCGGCGTACCTATCTCATGGAAGAGTCATAAGCAACAGTAAACAACATCTATTATGATGGCAAAATACATTGTTGTATATAATGCCTATCATGGAATGTTGCTAAAGAATCTTATCATTGGACTCAAAGTGGTTAACTCCATCTCTAGACCATTGAAGCTTTATCGTGATGACTCAGTTGCCGTTAGTTTCTCAAACAGTAACAATTCGACTGGAGTTGGATTATATCTTGATACAAAGTACTTGTTCGTACGTGAGCGAGTTGAGGAAAATAATCTTTGTATTGAGTATATAAGTACTAAAAATATGTTTGCGGATCCGATGACTAAATATCTCCCTCCTAAAGTTTTTGAAGAACATGTTTGAAGATGAGCTTTTATAAATGTCACAACCCCGGACTACCCCTGCCCGGGCGTCGCGAGACAACGCTGGTATCTGAATGCGGTCCCATATATTTGGGCAGCGGAAGTCTTTGTTTTTACTTGATGCCTTTTTGTAATGAAATGTAATGTAAATAACCTCAAGGGTTAATTCTGTACTTTTTGTCAAAACTTGGGATCCACGTCCCTTTTCATTTCATGATAATAGACATTCAAAAGTCTATTATATAATGTACATCTGCTGAATTAATTTACATAATACAAGCCAAAAAATGTCTAGGATCTACGTCCGTTCCAACATTTGGTCTTGTATTAGTCTGCCACAGGGATTTAAATATGCCTAAAGATCTTGTCTTTACTGCACCACCCTGAATTTAATGATTTCTTTCACTACCTGTGAAAAACGTTTTGAAAATGAACATCAGCATAAAGCCGGTGAATCACATTTAACTGACACGAAAATGATTTCTAACATAAACCAAATTAAAGCCTTTAAGCACGTTTTTGTATGGTAAATCTACACATTCAGCAGTCTATTTCACCTGAAGTATATACCACCTACATACACTGGGTTAACTGCCATGGGGTCAACTGGCTGAGCGCTATGTCTCAGACTGATAGCCTATTCCCAGGGTGATGATGCTAAGAACCTTGTTCTTAGTCTTACATGATACTCAGGAACTCGTCCCTCGTATAATCTGCTAAGGAAACCCATCCTTAGTCTTATGATTTCCCATTACATGATCTGTACCCAGCCACGGACCGGACTTTCACCCGTCACATGTATACCATTTGATCAAATCTACGTATGCTTATGGCCTGAATGCTATCACGTAGATTACCCTTATGATTAAAGCATTTAATTTGTTTCATGCCGTTTTCGTAAATAAAATGGTTTTATCGTTTGAAAAGCGTTAAACGTGTTCACCTTGATTTTGATGGCTGGTAGGGTTGTAGGCTTCGGAATTTTGAGCAGAACCTCGATACGTTTCTTCCTAGGGAAGACACGATTAACGAGAATATATATGAGAGAATATATATATAATTGCGGCTATATATATATATATGAATAGTTTTAATGATACCTACTTCGCGGGATTTGGACGGAACTACGGCTTGAGCAGGGTTTCGTGGGAAGGTTGGACGGCGGCTTGGAACGTCGTAGAGTTTTGAGAGATCGGGTTTGTGTATAAGGAATGTTTGGAAATTGTGTAGAGATTTCAATCCCGTTGACGGCCTTTTATAGGCTGGAATTCCGGTCTCTCGCGTACCGCGAGACTGGCCAAGGAAATCTCTCGCGTACCGCGAGAGGATGAGGTGTCACGAACGGTGCTGAGTCAGCATGACACGTGGCGGCTGGTGGCAAGGGTGAATGACACGTGTTTTCTGGCCCTGACGCGTGTACTATTCCCTCGCGTACCGCGAGGCTTGGTTGGGAATCTTCTCGCATACCGCGAGAAGGTGTAAATCTGGCGTATAAGCAGTCCCCTCGCGTACCGCGAGGTTTTGTCAAAATCTCCCTCGCGTACCGCGAGGGAGTGAAATTTTGAATTTTTCTTTTCTTTTTATTTTGATACATGGAATATATCGTGTACCCCACCCATCTCTACTGGTAGTTCAAGCTGATAGGCAACAGGTCCGATTTGTTTAATGATTTTGAAAGGTCCAACAAAACGTGGACTTAACTTTCCTTTCTTTCCGAAACGAATAACACCTTTCCAAGGTGAAACTTTTAATAATACCTTGTCACCGATTTGAAATTCTAACGGCTTTCTTCGTTTATCTGCATAACTCTTTTGTCGATCTCTAGCCATTTTTAGACGTTCTCGTATTTGCAAGATTTTATCGGTAGTTTCTTGGACTATCTCTGGTCCTGATAGTTGATTTTCTCCGATATCTGACCAACATACAGGCGTTCGACATTTCCGTCCGTACAATGCTTCAAATGGTGCGGCCTGAATACTTGTGTGATAACTATTGTTGTATGAGAATTCCATTAGAGGTAAATGATCATCCCAATTACCTCCAAAGTCTATCACACAGGCTCGGAGCATATCTTCTAGGGTTTGTATAGTTCTTTCGCTCTGCCCATCAGTTTGTGGATGGTAAGCAGTACTAAGGTTCAATCGAGTTCCTAGAGCTGTTTGAAAACTTTGCCAGAATCGAGATGTGAAGCGACTATCTCTATCTGACACTATGGATAGAGGCACACCATGTAATGTTACAATTTCATTAACGTAAATTTGTGCCATTTTGTCCATACTCATGGTGTCTTTAATAGGTAGAAAGTGAGCTGATTTGGTTAAACGGTCAATGATAACCCAGATTGCATTATTTCCACGAGTGGTTCGAGGAAGTTTGGTAATAAAGTCCATAGTTATCAATTCCCATTTCCAAACTGGTAATTCTAACTGTTGCAATAATCCAGCTGGCTTTTGGTGTTCGGCTTTGACTTTGGAACAAGTCAAACATTTTGCTACGTAGATAGCAATGTTCTTTTTCATACCAATCCACCAGTAACTTTCTTTGAGGTTTTTGTACATTTTATCACTTCCTGGGTGCATGGTGTATTTGGACTTGTGTGCTTCTTCGAGGATTCGCTCTCGAAGATCACCTGTAACTGGTACCCAAATACGTTTATTCATGCGAAGGATATTATCTTCACCTTTGATCAGTAAATCAAGCATTCCTTTCATTCCTTCTTTTTCAAAGTTACCTTCCTTCAAAGCTAACTCTTGTGCCTCTTTTAACTGACTTACAAGATCAATTTGTAGTTCAAGTCTGAGAGAACGTACTCTCTTTGGCTTGACATTTTCTTTTCGGCTCAAGGCATCTGCTACTACATTTGCCTTTCCTTCATGATAACAAATTTCACAATCATAATCATTCAGGATTTCCATCCATCTTCTTTGTCTCATATTTAACTCTTTCTGGCTAAATATGTACTTGAGACTTTTATGATCAGTGTAGATTGTGAACTTAACCCCATAGAGATAGTGTCGCCATAACTTTAAAGCAAAGATTATAGCGCCCAATTCTAGATCGTGGGTTGAGTAGTTTTTCTCATGAATTTTCAACTGACGAGATGCATAAGCAATGACTTTCTTGCGTTGCATTAATACGCAACCTAAACCAGTATGTGAGGCGTCACAGTAAACTACGAAGTCTTCAATACCATCTGGTAAGGATAAGATAGGTGCGTTTGTCAGTTTTTTGTTTCAAAGTTTCAAAAGATTCAGATTGTTTGGGTCCCCATTCGTATTTTACAGATTTCCGAGTTAGGGATGTGAGTGGGATTGCTATACGAGAAAAATTTTGAATGAACCGGCGGTAATATCCCGCTAATCCCAGAAAACTACGAATTTCGGTGGGTGACTTGGGAATTTCCCATTTGGATATAGCTTCGATTTTTGAGGGATCTACTTGAATTCCGTTCACGTTGATGACATGACCAAGAAATTGTACTTCCGTTAACCAAAATTCGCATTTGGAAAACTTAGCATATAGTTTTTCCTTTCGAAGAAGTTCAAGTATGGTTCGGAGGTGAGTTTCGTGTTCAACTTGGGTTTTGGAATAAATAAGTATGTCATCAATAAAAACTATGACAAACTCATCTAAATAGGGTTTACAGACACGATTCATCATGTCCATGAATGCGGCAGGAGCATTTGTAAGTCCAAATGGCATAACCGTGAACTCGAAATGTCCATACCGTGTTCGAAATGCAGTTTTTGAGATATCGTTATCATGTACTTTCAACTGATGATAACCTGAACGAAGATCGATCTTTGAAAAATGACAAGCTCCTTGGAGTTGATCGAATAAATCGTCAATCCGTGGAAGCGGGTATCGGTTTTTGATGGTAACTTTATTCAGTTCTCGATAATCAATACACATGCGCATTGATCCGTCTTTCTTCTTAACAAAGAGAATTGGAGCTCCCCAGGGTGAAGAACTTGGTTGGATAAAACCTTTCTCAAGAAGTTCATCCAATTGTTTCTTGAGTTCTGCCATTTCTGTGGGTGCCAGTCTGTACGGGGATTTGGCAATTGGAGTTGCACCAGGTACAAGGTTGATTCGAAATTCTACCTCTCGTTCTGGTGGTAATCCAGGCAGTTCTTCAGGAAAAATATCTGGAAATTCAGATACTACATGTACTGATTCTATCTTCTTCTCCTTTTCCAAGGCAGTAATTGATACCAGACATGCCAGATATCCTTTTCTTAAGCACTTGGTTGCTTTAAGTATGGAGATTATCTGGATAGGTTTTGTGGGTTTATCACCTTGGATAGTTAGAGTTTTGTTTGTTGGTGTAACGAGTTTTACAACTTGTTGATTACAAAGGATTTCGGCTTGGTTATTTGATAACCAATCCATCCCCAAAACAATGTCAAAGCCAGTTATTGACATTGGTAACAATTGTACTGGGATAGTGAAACCAGCCAATGTAATGTAACAGTTGTTCAGTGATTGGGATATTTTTATCAAATCACCGTTCGCTGTTTCTACTTCATATGTTTCAGCTAAGGGACTTAATGGTTTATTTAATAGATTACAAAAATTATAATCTATAAAACTCCGGTTCGCACCCGAGTCAAATAAGACCTTAGCATAAACATTATTAAGAAGAAATGTACCGGTAATTACGTCCGGCGTTCTCTCAGCTTGGTTAGCATTCATGACAAAAGCTCGTACGGTCTTTTTGTTTTCTGGAGTGATCTTGGCTCCTGATCCTCCAGCTCTTCCGGTCCTTGCAAACTTAGGGCAATTAGTGCTGATGTGCCCCAGCTCTCCACAATTGAAACAAGTAATCATTCCCTTTCTCTTGAAGCAATTCTCAGTAGTGTGACCTGAGACCTTGCAATGATTACAGAATGGAGTTTCAAAAACACACTTTCCACTATGCCTGCGTCCGCACGTTTTGCATGGTGGATTGTTAAATGGAAATCCTTTTTGCCCAAAGCTTTTGCTAAATCTTTTGGCTTCGGGTTTTGTTTTTGTAGAGGATTCGACTTTCTTCTTTTCCTCTATATTTCTGATTAGTCCAGCTGTCATGGTACCGGTCAATTCTACGGTAGACTCAATGGTTTTTGGTGAGACAACCTTCACCAAATCACGGATCTCTGGAACTAAGCCATAAATATATCGAGTTATGAGAACTGATTCAGGTTTAGCCAGGTGAGGTGCCAATCGAGCATATTCAAAGAATTTGGTGGTGTACTCTCGATCGTTGGTACCCACCATTCGGTGCTCCAGAAATTTTCTTTCAGCTTGTTCTTTTTCAGTCTTGGGGCAAAATTTCTTTTTCACCTTTGCCCGAAATTCTTTCCAATCCATAGCATTGGTCTTTCTCCTCCCTTTGGCAGAAATGATTGAATTCCACCATTCCAACGCTTCATTTTTGAAGGAGTTTGAAGCATACAGTACTTGATCTTTCTTAGCACACTTGCTAATTGCTATTACTGACTCCATCTTCTCTAGCCAGTGAAGAGTAGCAATACCGCCTTCGGTGCCCTTAAATTCATAAGGTTTACAGTCCTGAAAGGTTTTATAAGAACACCCTTTGTGTCTATACCTTTTTGTTTCTTTCTCTTCTTCTTCAGAGTCTTCACTGCTTAAATTTAAGGATTCTTTAGATACAGAATACTTATTGCTTGATGTTCTGGACCTTTTCGAGGTTTGAGTTCTACGAGAGCTTGCTACTTGCTCTGTGTTGGTTTTCGGAGGGTTTTCTGTTCTTTTTGAATGAGAGGTTACATAGCTTGGAGTTTTGATGTTCTCTTGTACTTTCTTTATTATGTCAGGAAGTATTTCTCTTATACTTTGTTTAACCAGTTGTTGCAATTCTGGTTGTTGAGTAGCTATTTCAGGATTATTATTAATTTCTTTTCCTTTTTCCTTGGTAATGTAGGTAGCTGGACCGCTATTGTTATTTTGTTGAGACATCTAAGAATACAAGACAAGAATTTGGGTCAAAATTTGAAGTTTATTATCGCTTAAACTTCATCTATTTGTTACAAATACAGAAATATAGATATGCATCTATATCACTTAAAGTTAGCTAATTATACAAATACTATCATTAACTTTAATCGAGAAGCACATCTCCCAAATCTTGATAGAATCTCCCCAGGGTCTCGGTCATAGCACCCTTCTGGATCAACTGATCTGCCACCCATTGTTCTGCGTACTTCCTGTCTTCCTGGGCTAGTTCGTAGTCAAATATAGTTTGTTCGTTTTTAACTACGACTTGTCTGGTGAAGTACAGTTCAGCACGTAGATCGTCAGCCTCTCTAAGAGCACGATCGAGGTGTTCATCAATTGATTTTGGCAGTTCATCATGGTATCCATAACAAGGAGGTGGTTCCCTGTGTCCCATCCTAAGATCGTGATATGCTGAGTTAACAGACCACACGACTTTTCCGTCGGTTGCATACTGACGTCCATCGGAGGGATCTACATAGAAGAAAGGTTCCTTGAAAACGGGATGTTCTGGAATAGGATCAAAGAAATACTTTCCACCACTGCCTTCACAAACGGCAGCCTTGTCGGATTCAGAAATCGAATGTGGAGTTTCTTCACTTGGACTGGGTGGATGTTCTTGAATTGTTCCGGTAGGGTATACTATGTCTAACGATTGAGGTAGTGGCATAGATGTCATAACAGGACGTAAAGATTCTCTTGAATCTTCCATTTCCACTGAATACTCTGATTCTTCCCTCAGAGGTTCAAGCCTTGCTTGAGTCTGCTCCACTTGTTCTGCGACCATTCTGTTCCAATTCTCCGGGGTCGGTAGATAGTGGACATAATCATCATAGCTTGGTACTATTTGATCGTTTCTTGGATTAGATAATTCTCCAGGAAAGAAGTTTGGGTAGTTATGAGGGTAATAGTATGGATCTGTCATCCTGAAATTTATTGGTTATGTTAAAGGCATTTTCCTACCGTTCGTTTAGTAGGCACAACTATTGGTTAAAGCTAAGATACTATCATACAAGTATCTAATTTTGCTAAAACCCTTAAATGCGGCTCTGATACCAACCTGTCACAACCCCGGGCTACCCCTGCCCGGGCGTCGCGAGACAACGCTGGTATCTGAATGCGGTCCCATATATTTGGGCAGCGGAAGTCTTTGTTTTTACTTGATGCCTTTTTGTAATGAAATGTAATGTAAATAACCTCAAGGGTTAATTCTGTACTTTTTGTCAAAACTTGGGATCCACGTCCCTTTTCATTTCATGATAATAGACATTCAAAAGTCTATTATATAATGTACATCTGCTGAATTAATTTACATAATACAAGCCAAAAAATGTCTAGGATCTACGTCCGTTCCAACATTTGGTCTTGTATTAGTCTGCCACAGGGATTTAAATATGCCTAAAGATCTTGTCTTTACTGCACCACCCTGAATTTAATGATTTCTTTCACTACCTGTGAAAAACGTTTTGAAAATGAACATCAGCATAAAGCCGGTGAATCACATTTAACTGACACGAAAATGATTTCTAACATAAACCAAATTAAAGCCTTTAAGCACGTTTTTGTATGGTAAATCTACACATTCAGCAGTCTATTTCACCTGAAGTATATACCACCTACATACACTGGGTTAACTGCCATGGGGTCAACTGGCTGAGCGCTATGTCTCAGACTGATAGCCTATTCCCAGGGTGATGATGCTAAGAACCTTGTTCTTAGTCTTACATGATACTCAGGAACTCGTCCCTCGTATAATCTGCTAAGGAAACCCATCCTTAGTCTTATGATTTCCCATTACATGATCTGTACCCAGCCACGGACCGGACTTTCACCCGTCACATGTATACCATTTGATCAAATCTACGTATGCTTATGGCCTGAATGCTATCACGTAGATTACCCTTATGATTAAAGCATTTAATTTGTTTCATGCCGTTTTCGTAAATAAAATGGTTTTATCGTTTGAAAAGCGTTAAACGTGTTCACCTTGATTTTGATGGCTGGTAGGGTTGTAGGCTTCGGAATTTTGAGCAGAACCTCGATACGTTTCTTCCTAGGGAAGACACGATTAACGAGAATATATATGAGAGAATATATATATAATTGCGGCTATATATATATATATGAATAGTTTTAATGATACCTACTTCGCGGGATTTGGACGGAACTACGGCTTGAGCAGGGTTTCGTGGGAAGGTTGGACGGCGGCTTGGAACGTCGTAGAGTTTTGAGAGATCGGGTTTGTGTATAAGGAATGTTTGGAAATTGTGTAGAGATTTCAATCCCGTTGACGGCCTTTTATAGGCTGGAATTCCGGTCTCTCGCGTACCGCGAGACTGGCCAAGGAAATCTCTCGCGTACCGCGAGAGGATGAGGTGTCACGAACGGTGCTGAGTCAGCATGACACGTGGCGGCTGGTGGCAAGGGTGAATGACACGTGTTTTCTGGCCCTGACGCGTGTACTATTCCCTCGCGTACCGCGAGGCTTGGTTGGGAATCTTCTCGCATACCGCGAGAAGGTGTAAATCTGGCGTATAAGCAGTCCCCTCGCGTACCGCGAGGTTTTGTCAAAATCTCCCTCGCGTACCGCGAGGGAGTGAAATTTTGAATTTTTCTTTTCTTTTTATTTTGGGTGTTACAATAAATACCTTATTTAGTTGCATATTGTACTTACTTACGTTTAATAATAAAATTTCCTCACTTATTTGAATGTGTTTGTCTCTGAATATGTATATGCGTGCCTAAAGACATATAGACAGTAATTATACAAATCAACGTTAAGGGCTTAATTGTCAATTTGATCCTAAAATTTACTTAAGTTTTAAATTTGGTGTTGTAGTATGATTAATGGAGGTCGTGAGTTGAATGTTGATTTAATGACTGTATTTCTCTGCTACATTTTCAGTTTAGAACTAAAATGAGTATTAAAATCTGATCAGACTTACCTAATGCTCATCATAAATGAGCACTCGTCCAAGTGGAGAATGTAAGACTCATATTAATTAAATGGCCTTTATTATCATTTATCTAATTAATTGATCATTGACATAAATATCCCTATGACTTAATTAGTAATTATTTGATGGACGTAATTACCCTGACTGTCATAAATAGGGTTTCCCCTTGTGTGTATATAAATAGAGATTATTATATGGAGATGACTAATCACGAAATCACTAACACCATCATAATTTTCGTCCCTATCCATCTCTATAATTCGTGAGTCTCCTACTCACCTAATACCATGCTTACAATACATCCTAAACGGGAACCCGGTCATCATCAGGTCAACTTCCCTCACCATTGTTACTGGATTATCATGCACGTTTATTTATTATCTTGTTTTCCATCAGATGTTAAAGAATTGATCAACACATTAATCGGTTACCACGTGTTAAGAATTATTTTGTGTATGATTTATCGAAAAATTCATGAACTTGATTTTGTGGGTTTAATAAGGGGTTAAGGAATAGGTTAATGATATTTGATATTATTGATAACATAGTACAAAATTATGATGCGATTTGAAGGTGGAATGGATGAGGTGATTGATTGTATTTCAAAAGCTGGAGTTGGACGATTTAAAGGTGTTTCTCAAGTCACTCTTGGGACCAAGGCGTAAAAGGGATTAAAAATGTTTGAATTAATCGGAGTTCATAAAGAACTAGGAGTTGTAGTTGATAAAATTAATAAGTTACCTACTAAAGTAAGTAAAACGCGTGGAGTATGTTGGATTTTATGGACCGACCCGATGGACAACGCGACTGAACGAGCTATGACCCGTAAGAGTTACACCTTGGGCAACGAACATTTAAATCCACTTAACCCGTTTAACTGGTAATTACGAACTGTTAGCGAGACGATATATTTATATATATTCGTTAGAAGGAAATTATTATTTATACTGGTTTATAAATAATAATTATATATTGTTTTAATCTTTTATTAAAACAATAAAACGGGTTCGGGCTTTTGCATCTCGTGTTGGATTTTGGGCCTGTAAACCATTAGTAGGGTTTATTTAAAGGGATAATTATAACATAATTAAACACCCTAACAATGGTCTCCAAAAGAGTTCCAGCCGTAAGAATACAAGAAAGAATTAGCCACAAGTTTTGTTCGGTTGACTTCTTTGGTTCTTCAATACCAGAACTAGCGACAAAACAAAGAAAAAAGGCTTTTGCCTTTGTAACTTCCGGCCACCAACCTTGCCATCGCACGCCGCCTTGACCGGCGATCTCCGGTGCCACCCGTTCTCGCATTCGGTTCGTGATCTAGCATCGGTTCGTTGTACCTCGGTGTCTCAACCAGTTAATCATTAACCGAGGTATATCTTTCTCATTGGTAGTTAGATTTATATCTTATTCCGTATTCGTATGCTTTGTAACCTAGATCCTGTCGGGTTTCTATTTTGTGTTGAAGCGGTTTCGTTCCGCTGCGTTTTAATAATTACTAAATAGTTATTATTAATCTATAATTACTTATCAACCGTTTTTTTTTATAACTAATCCAACCGGTCACCACTGTTAAAACCCAACAGTGGTATCAGAGCCTTGGTTACGACATACGAATCGGATCCGGTCTTTTAACCGGTTATAAATCACAAACTTTAACTTGTTTAAAGTTTCTGATCTAGATCTTTTTAGGGCAATTTTTATTTATTTATTTTGGTCAAAGTTTTATTTATTTTATTTGACCAAAAAGGATTGCCCAGTTATTTGATTAATTAAATATGTAAATCTGGCCCGACCCTGTCTTGTGTTTGTTTTCTGTTTTTGGTTTTATGGTTTGGCCCATTTGATGGCTCAAAATTGTAATAGATTAGTTTTTATGTTTTGGCCCACTTTGATGGCTCAAAGTTGTAATAGCTTAGGGTTTTATTTTTTTTGTATTATGTATAAATATTGTAAAGATAAAGACCCGAAGACAAAACAGAAGACGGAGACAAGATCTTGGATTTAGTGGGAGTCACACGGAACAGCTAGATGCATGCACGAAGTTCATCCTTGTGGTTGTTTGTGTGTTGTGACCCCGTGACCTAGTTTGGTTTTGCTATTAGGCTCTAGCAAGATCAAACACTTTTTCTTTGGCCACATGATTTACATATTTTTGTGTTTCCTATTGTGGTTGTTTTTATCTTATAAATGTTATAACGTACCGACCAAATACCAAAATTTTCACAATCAAATTAATAACAAGTTCTAAACTTTTTTTTACAACTTGTGGATACTTTATATTAAAACAAACAGTTTGTTTTTAAAATAAATTATAACCAATAAAGTTTTACAATTTAAACTAATTTTAAATTTTCAAAACGAATAACTTAATAGTTCATTTAAACTATTAACTTTTAATTGGTTAATTACATCGCGGCAAACTTAGTTTTAATAGGTTATTTAAAATTAAGTGTCCTGAGAGATGAAAGGGTTCATCACGTTGTCACGATCTAATATATAGTAAAACTGGATTTTACAACACACGTATGATTTATCATTCGTTGTGTTTGACCCTATTCGGTAAACACTAAAATTAAATCCCATATTTAAAATCTTTAGTCTATGCCATCCTACTATAAGGAACACTTGGGGCATAACGTGAAACACCAGTGTTTGGAGCCACAGCACCGCACTTGGTGCGTAGCCTATCCCTCCAAGGTGCAAGGGTTTCGTTGACACATCCGGCCCTTCCACATGTACCTGTACTAGGGCGACTATTACTTTTCTCTCTAGTATATGACCCAGCTGTATGGAGATCAAAAGTGGGCATAGATGAGGCTAAACGTATCAATGCATAGACAAGAGTTGTCTTAGCGGCCTCATACTCAAGAATTGTGCATTTTTCCACAATTGACAATTATTGTCAGTCTGCCTAAATCACTTACTAATGTTGCGTGCCACAGCCGCCATTACTAATTGATATAACCAGATTCTCTGTTCTTAATCTATTCTTGCCATAGGTCATTAATATAAGAATTTATTACATCTAAAATACTAATTAACATTTAATTTGCTTATTTAACAGATGTCTACTGAAAAGGAATCTCACTCCTCCTTCTCTCTCAAGTCTTTGCTTGAGAATGAAAAACCGAATAACACGAAACTCATCTTGAACTCCCTCCCTAGTTCTTATGACAACTTCGTAATGAACTTAAATATGAACACATGGGAGAAGACTATGCCCGAACTGCACGGCATGCAGGAAACGACCGAGATGAGAATATCAAGTGAGACTAATCAAGAGTTGATGGTCAAATCTGCTGGTGTTAACAAGCCAAAAACCAAGAAAATAGGTTATAACAGCAAAGGTAAGAAGCAAGTTATTGTTGCTGCCAAGAATGCCACCAACAATAACAAGCAAGTTGCAAAAACACCCCCTCCCGAGGAGCGTCAGTGTTTTGAATACAACAATATGGGGCACTGGAAACGTAACTGCCCTGAATATCTAGCTAAGCTAAGATCGAAGAGAGCAAATGGTGAAGGCATCTCTTCTGGTATTTCTATCTATGTTATTGAACTTTTCACTATCTCTAGTGACACATGGGTATTTGATACCGGATGTGCTTATTACATCGTTAATGTATTGCACGAGCCTGAAAAGTGGAAGAAGCTGAAACAAGGCGACATGGAACTCATCGTTGGTGATGGGAAGAGAGTACCAGTTCTTGCAACTGGAACATTTCACCTTTCATGTCCTTCTGGCCTTGTAGTTATCTTAAATAACTGTTTGTTTGCACCTGGTTTAACCAGAAACATTATTTCAGTTTCCTTATTGTTTGAACAAGGTTTTAAGTACGTTTTTAATGGAATTAATATTTCTACTTACTTAAAAGATATTTTCTATTTTGAGGCTAAACCTCGAAATGGAATTTATGAGGTTGATGTTCAAACTAATAATAACATATACAATCTTTCTAAACGTATCAAATCTAGCATTAATGATACATTTCTATGGCATTGTAGACTTGGTCACATAAGCAAGGCCCGCATGAAAAGGCTCCAATCCGAAGGGATCCTTGAATCCACCGGACAAGAATCCTTTGAAGACTGCAAGCCTTGCTTAGCTGGCAAACTCACTAAAGGATCCTTCACCGGCATTGGTGAACGAGCCAAGGATCTGCTAGGACTCATACACACTGATGTATGTGGCCCTTTCAGAACCATGTCTAGAAATCATGAAAGATACTTCATTTCATTCATCGACGATTATAGTCGATATGCTTATGTCTATCTTATGAAACACAAGCATGAAACTTTTGAAAAGTTTAAAGAGTTTCGAAGCGAAGTGGAAAACCAACTCGGTAAAACGATAAAGACAATTCGATCAGATCGAGGTGGTGAATATCTCAGCACAGAGTTCATAAATCATCTCAAGGAGCGTGGAATATTTTCACAACCTACTCCACCTGGCACACCCCAACTTAATGGCGTGAGCGAGAGGAGAAATCGAACCCTACTTAATATGGTTCGATCGATGATGTGTAGAACAAACTTGCCTCACTCCTTCTGGAGTTATGCTCTTATGACCGCCGCCCGCATTGTCAATCTGGCACCGACTAAGAAGGTAAACAAGACTCCTTATGAGATATGGCATGGGTCTAAACCCAATCTGTCTTACCTTAGAGTATGGGGATGTGATGCATATGTCACCAGCGATTCTGATGACAAGCTCGATCCTAGAGGCGAAAAGGTCATTTTCGTTGGATACTATAACAGAAGCGGATATTATTTCTACCATCCTGATGCAAATGTTATTTCCATCAAAAGAAAGGGACACTTCCTCGAGAAAGAAATTCTTGAACGAGGAACTGGAGATAATATAGTGGATCTTGAAGAAATTCGAGAACCACAAACAACCGCTGATGAAGTCAGAGCGTCTGAACAACAAGAAGTTGTTGCTGATGAATCAGACATAAACACAAGCGTTCGCAGAAGTGTAAGGACTCGCAAAGAACATGACAGATACCTATGGCATCTTGAGGGTACCGAGGTCCTATTAGTAGCCGAGTCTAATGACGAACCTACTAACTACAAATCTGCTATTTCAGATCCAGAATCTGTAAAATGGCTAGAAGCCATGAACGCCGAGATGCAATCTATGCGTGATAATCAAGTCTGGGACTTGGTTGAGCTACCCCCCGAATCTCGGGCAGTAGGGAGCAAATGGATTTTCAAGAGAAAAACCGACATGAATGGAGATATACACACCTATAAAGCACGGCTAGTTGCGAAAGGTTTTACTCAGACTCAAGGCGTTGACTACGATGAAACCTTCTCGCCCGTTGCTATGATCAAATCAATCAGGATATTGCTTGCCATAGCCGCGTACTATGACTACGAGATATGACAAATGGATGTCAAAACCGCTTTCCTTAATGGGCATCTCTCTGAAGATGTCTATATGGTACAACCTTATGGTTTTGTTGATCCAAAATATCCTAATAGGGTATGTAAACTGAATAAGTCTATTTATGGACTCAAACAAGCATCTCGAAGCTGGAATCTTCGTTTTGACCAAAAGATCAAAGAGTTTGGTTTTGTCAAAAATGAAGATGAGCCTTGTGTTTACAGAAAGGCTAGTGGGAGCACTATATCATTCCTCATCTTGTATGTGGATGATATACTTATCATTGGAAACAACATCCCTATGCTTAACGATGTTAAACACTGGCTGGGAACTTGTTTTGCAATGAAAGATCTTGGAGAAGCAGCCTACATTCTAGGAATCAAGATCTACAGGGATAGATCTAAGCGGCTTCTAGGGCTTAGTCAAGGCACATACATAGACAAAGTCATGGCACGCTTTCATATGGAAAACTCCAAGAAAGGAGGTGTTCCTATGACTAAAGGCACCATGCTGAACAAATCACAATCTCCTTCAACGGACATTGAAACCAAGCGTATGGAAGAAATTCCATATGCTTCGGCGATTGGTTCTATCATGTATGCTATGTTATGTACCAGGCCTGACGTCTCGTATGCTTTAAGCATGACCAGTCATTTTCAGCAAAGTCCTGGCATTGCCCATTGGACTGCAGTCAAGAACATCCTGAAGTACTTGAGAAGGACTAAAGACATGTTCTTAATATTTGGAGGAGTGGAAGAAGAGCTCACTGTAAGATGTTACACTGACGCCAGCTTCCAAACTGACCGAGATGACTCTCGCTCACAATCAGGATTCATATTCACTCTAAACGGAGGAGCTATCTCCTGGAAGAGCTCCAAGCAGAGTGTGGTGGCGGATTCAACCACCGAATCTGAGTATATAGCTGCATCAGATGCTGCTAAGGAAGCTTCTTGGATGAAGAAATTCATTACTGACCTCGATGTGGTTCCGAGTATTCGCCAACCAATCGAGATACTTTGTGATAACACAGGTGCTATAGCTCAAGCCAAAGAGCCCAGATCTCATCACAAAGCCAAGCACATTCTCAGAAAGTTCCACTATATACGGGAAATTGTGGAACGTGGTGACATCGTGATAAGCAAAGTAGACACAGATCAAAACCTAGCGGACCCATTTACTAAGCCCATGACTCAGGACAAGCATGATCTTCACAGAGATGCTATTGGTCTTAGATTTGCTAGTGATATGTTTTGATTTAGTATTTTGAATGTGTGAACAATTAAACAGTTGTACTTTTGAATTCTTTTGGTTTACTGATTTAAATGCAATTCTGAATTCTTACAACTGTGTTCGATTTTAATACGTTTAATCCATGAATCTTGTATTCTTAATCATCCGTAGTCGATCAGAATCGTGGGAACGACTCTGAATTAAGACTATTCCGAACTTGGACACAAGTAGTTGACTTCCAATTTCACAGACCTCATCTTAGATGACGTTGGATGTAACTCGTTTCAAATCATCTTCATGGATTTTAATCATAAGATGTTTTGATATTGGTATACTCATTTAGTATCCTTTGACCTAAGATGCATACTAGAACTTTCGTTTACCAAGGGCTGTTCTTTAATCACTGTCAACCGATGTCGCGTAACTGCCAGTCATAAAGGCATTGGTTAGGAACAGATCTGAAGTTCAGTGGGAGTTGTATGTAGTCGATAAGGGATTCTCTTACATGATATGTAACAGTTACACATCGTGGCGCCCTCGTGATTCAAACTGATGAAGTGTAAGGCCTTACCCAAACTGATTGTGTGTTTGATTGGACCACTATGAATCTGGAACGAGAACAATAATGATTGAACGCTATATGAGAATGAATCTAATCCATGTCTCATTGATTCAATTGATGTCTTTTACAGAAAGGATGAATGACAACTATTGCCATAAGTCTATTGTCTTGCTTTAGTTAGCTATTACTAACACCAAGATATTTGGTTAATGACTTTAAAGTGTCATACCTTGTTAGGGACAGCCATGTGCAGCTAGAGTGCCACTGACTGTTTGCGTTGATTTATTGTGGATCGTCCAAGTGGGAGATTGTTGGATTTTATGGACCGACCCGATGGACAACGCGACTGACCGAGCTATGACCCGTAAGAGTTACACCTTGGGCAACGAACATTTAAATCCACTTAACCCGTTTAACTGGTAATTATGAACTGTTAGCGAGACGATATATTTATATATATTCGTTAGAAGGAAATTATTATTTATACTGGTTTATAAATAATAATTATATATTGTTTTAATCTTTTATTAAAACAATAAAACGGGTTCGGGCTTTTGCATCTCGTGTTGGATTTTGGGCCTATAAACCATTAGTAGGGTTTATTTAAAGGGATAATTATAACATAATTAAACACCCTAACAATGGTCCCCAAAAGAGTTCCAGCCGTAAGAATACAAGAAAGAATTAGCCACAAGTTTTGTTCGGTTGACTTCTTTGGTTCTTCAATACCAGAACTAGCGACAAAACAAAGAAAAAAGGCTTTTGCCTTTGTAACTTCCGGCCACCAACCTTGCCACCGCACGCCGCCTTGACCGACGATCCCCGGTGCCACCCGTTCTCGCATTCGATTCGTGATCTAGCATCGGTTCGTTGTACCTCGGTGTCTTGATCGGTTATTTATTAACCACTAAGGTATATTTAATCTCATTGGTAGATTTAATTTATTCTGTGTTCGTATGTTTGTAACCCAGATCCTGTCGGGTTTTATTTTGTGTTGGATCGGTTTTGTTCCGCTGCGTATTAATAATTACTAAATAATTATTATTAATCAAAAATTATTTATCAACCGTTTTTGATAACTAATATAACTGATCATCATTGGCTATCATCATTGACTAAATATCCAACAGAGTATGCCAAAGAGGAGTACACAAATAAGTGAAATAGATCATAGTCTAGTAAATTATTCTTTTATAATAATAATAAATATTATTTAGTATTAAAACTCAAACAAAATGTGGACTTAACAAATTGTGTAATAATAAACACTTAAAGTGTGTTTGATTGCTTTCTTAATGTGTTTAGTTCGTACAATTTGTTGAAATTAGAATTTGATTTTCATTCTTAATGTGTTTGGTTGAGAAATGAATTGAGATTGGAATTAATTCATTTAGTGGTTGATAGAAATTCATGAGATTTTAATGAAATTAGAATTTAAATTACATTTCCTAATATGTTTGGTTGGTTAAGATAAGAAATTAGGACTGGAATTAATTTCAACCAAATCTCACAATTACACCGGTATACCACATGCTTTTATGTCAAAGGCTAAACTATCAAATTCAGTATTCTATAAGTTATGAACTCTAAAGAAAAATACTTTAAAGCATTATTAATGAGATATATAAAGGATTTTTTAAATAAATGTTTAAACTCAATTACTTAAATTAGTATTTATAATGTTTTTAATAAATAAACCTTGTTTTCTTGTAGAATATTGGCTACTTAATTGATATTAGTTAATCCTTTTATTAATCAATTGATTAAACTTTATAGGAATACGAAAATCAATACCAAAGTATAGATATCTTAATGGATAAAGATCAAAGTCTATTTTTGTCACGTACACATGGGTTCACATAATCAACCAACCAAAATTTGTCACGAAAAAAGTTGAAGGCTGGTGGGTGCTTAGCTGGCGGCAGCTACTTATCTTGCGGCAGCCCCTTAGCTGACGGATTGTGGTGGAGGCCGGTGCTTAGCCTGCGACTAGTGTTTAGCCGGGTCAGTCAAGAATGGGTTACGTCGCCTTTTGTAATTGCTTCTTTTTTTGGATGTTTAATTTTGTAAGGATTAAAAGTCAATGATTATTTTGGAAAAAAAGTTACGTCAACGTGTTCATTTTAGTGATTTTTCACTAGTATATAGTTTGTCAAGAGCCTAAGAAATATGTATCTCTTGTAACTAGAGGTGCTCAAAAGAACCGGAACCGAATCCGATCCGATGGATTATCCGAAACCGGATCCGTCTGGAACCGGTTTTTTTGGGACCGGACCGGATTTTGTGAGAACCGGCGGATCCAGAACCGGTTCTGGTTTTTTTGACGGACCGGATAAAAATCGAACAAAATGGAACCGGTTTTTTTCGGACAATTTGGAACCGGTTATAGCCGTTAGCCGTTTTTTTGTTTTTTTTTGTTTTTAAGGCTTGAAACTTAGTATAAATAGGTATTGGGTGTATGGGTTAGTTCACCACAACATTCTAGCTCTCAAAACTCAAAAACGCTCTTAAAACGCAAAAAAACACTCACTTTACATAAAAAAAAACGCTCTCATGTCTTTCGCAAGCACTCAAAATTCGGTTGGTGGTTCTACTAGCGATGTCACGGTGGTGTCAATACTTCCTTGCTCCCGAAACCAAGAGATATGAGCTTATTTCGATTTATGCGAAATGTCGAACGGTTCGCAAAAGGCTCGTTGCAAACGTTGTGGTAGAATTTTGGGTGCGGCGGGAAATAGCACTTTGAGGAAACATATTGCTAGTCACGCAAAACACACTCAAGGTGAAGATCAAACTCAAATTGGTAGGGATGGAGGAGTTTGGCAATACAATGTCGAGAGGGTTCGTGAGAGAATGGCACATTTCGTCATTCAAGAAGCATTGCCTTTTGATCACTTTGATAATCCGCGCTTGACGAGGATGATACAAGAGATGCTTCAACCGAGTTACACAAATGTAAGTCGTTCTACTTTGAGAAGAGATTGTTTAAAAATGTGGAAAAGAGCTAAAAAAGAATTAATTTTAGGTTTTGAAAATTTAAATACCGGCATTAACTTAACAACGGACGTTTGGTCCGCTCCACATGGTTTACCCGAATCGTACCTTTGCGTTACCGCACATTGGGTTCAACCGGAGTCGTGGCAAATGATGAAGCGTACGACTGCGTTTGATTATTTTGGATATCCACATACCGGTGAAAATTTATTTTATATTTTAGACTCGGTCATTCAAACTTATAAAATTCAACCAAAAATATTTTCAATATCTTTTGATAACGCTTCAAATAACACAAACGCGGTGGAAAAATTAAAAATAAAATATGAACCGTCTTGTAACGGTGTTTTCTTTCATAGTCGATGTGTTGCACACATCATTAACTTGGTTGTGCAAGACGGTCTAAACGTCCAAGAAATAAGAGACGTAAAAAAAAATTTTAAAGTTATGTTACGTGAAGTTTTTAGCACAAGCAAAAAAAGATATATAAACTATAGAAACTTGTGCCAACAAACGGATTCCATCTTTTTAGGTCCGAATTGAGACGTACCTACTAGATGGAACTCGACATGGAAAATGTTTGAATCGGCCTTAAGGCAAAGAGTTACTTTAAAACATTTCCATGATGAACTTGTACAAAAGAAACGTTGTTCACAAAAATTTGATAATATAAGTTGGGATATTATCGAGAAACTAACTAATTTGCTTGAGGTTTTTAAAAATGCAACTACATGTTTATCGGGAGTTTATTATCTCACGTCTTTGCTAATACTTCAACAATTATACTTAATATGTAATAAATTAAAAGAGTTTGAATATCACGGCCCTATTTTTGAAAAAATGGTAAAACCTATGAAAGCTAAATTTAAAAAATATTTTCGGAAATGTCGGCCGTTGTTACATGTTCGGCCGCCTTAAACCCAACGATTAATGTAACCGGTGTTGAAACATTAATTGGATCAATATCGGATGATTTAAATATGTTCGAGGAAGACCCAAATTTTGAATCAAAGGCAATAAGGGATTTCAATTCGGCTTTTAATAATATGTTTGATTATTATTTACACAAATATGGTGGAAGTGGTGATCCATCAAACATACGTGAATCAATGGGTTCGGGTTCAAGTTCTAGTAGTTCAAGGAACCCGATGCTAAATTTATTTAACACTTTAAGAAACGAAAATACTAAACGAGCTCGTGGAACCACACCAAGTAGCGAGCTTAGGAGATATCAAGCAACCGACTTTATTTCAACTCTAAGATCCGAAGAGTTTGAAAACTTTGATATCTTGAGTTGGTGGCAAGGAAGGGAATCCCAATATCCCGTTCTAGCCGCAATGGCCCGTGACCTACTAACCGTCCAAGCTTCTACGGTAGCTTCGGAATCTGCTTTTTCTCTTAGTGGCATGGTTTTATCTATTCGAAGAACGAGGCTTACACCGGAATCTATGGAGATGTGTATTTGCTTGAAGGACCATTTGGATGCCGCCGAACGTGTACAACATTTTGCAAAACTAGAAGGCGAGCTTGACATTGAACAAGAAATACATGAATTCGAAGTAGAACAAGGGGCGGCGAATCCACTTTCAGACGAAGAACAAGCTTATGATGAAGCCCAACGTATCTCAAGCGAAGAAGAATGAAAACCGATGTTACGAAGACTACGACGAAGAAGATTGAAAACATAATAAATAATATATATTTTGTGATTCAATTATGTTTTTTGTATTTATTTTTTACGAACTATTGTTAAATCACTTAAAAAAAGCTACAAAATAAATAAAACATGTATTTTATAGTGTATCTTTGTTAATTTTTTTAATTTTTTTTTAAAAAAAAAAAAATCCGGTTGAACCGGTTTTTTTTGTCCGGTCCAGTTCCATAAATCCGGTCCGGTCCCAATAGGTTCCAAGTCTCCACTCTCTTAACCGGATCCGATCCGGAACCAGTTCCATTGGATTCGGTTGTTGACCATCGTTGACGGAACCGGTCCGGATCCGATCCGGACCGGTTCCGGAAAAAAACCGGCTTGTGCACCTCTACTCGTAACTATTGAGAAAAGAGTAACAAGTGATCATGTGTAATTATCAAGATTAGAACCTAGTTAGTCCACGTGAGACTGTTACATACAAGTAGGTTTTTCTGAAAGAAACATGTGTAGATGGAAATAAGCATATTTAAAGCAAGGCTTGCTAAAAAGTGATTTTAAAGTAATCTCATAGTATTGACTATTGACTATGAGCATCCATGCTTAAGTAAATAATAATTTTGATTCTCATCATATTTCACACTCCTAAAGTTTCAACAAGTATGTCAAAAAGCTTAAACTAACAAGAAAATCAATCATAAAAATTAGCTAGATGATTCATGGTCGTTCTATTGTTTAATCTCGAACCATCCTCAAATACGCTATCAGCTTAACCACAATAGAAAGCTGAAAATTCAAGAACAAAAGAAACGCGATCAATAACAGGTACGACTAATAAAGTTATATATATATATATATATATATGTGTGTGTGTGTTTGTGAAAATTGTAATAACAATAAACAAAACTAAGTTATTATAATATGTTACTAATAAACTTAATATAGAAATGTAAAAATTGTATGTACTAGCTCAATGAATTACAAAAAAGGAGACTTTAATACAAATACCACACTAACAAACCCTAAAACCACTATTAACAAACTTTAACAAATATTAATAAACCTAACTAATAATAACCCTCTAACATTCTCCCTCAAGCTAAACGTAGGTAAAATAACAAAAAATACTAATAAATTTTTTTTTTTTCTGTGAAAATAGTTGTAGAAACTCTAGCCCGGTAAGAGAGTCTGATCCAAACGATTCTTTTTTGTTGGAAGGAAGGTTGGGCCTAATCCAATATATCCAAAACATTGTTTTTACCTGTCCCATGACGAGAGTCTTCATGAACACCGCGGCAGGCGGATCTGTTATCATCAGTATCGTCGTTTTGTTCTTTCGGACGCCAGTTGGCCGGCTTTGTTTATGGCCTTCAGATCTGGTTAAATTAGGGCTAGAATTTGAGAAATTAGGGAAGATTTAGGGTTAAAAAAGAGGTGAGTATTGTATTGACAAAAAAGCGCAAAGATATGGAGTTATATTTAAAAGAGAGAAAAAAAATAAAGCTTTTGAGGAAGAAATAACTTGAATATATTTCATCTTTGAAAGAAATAGTTGCAGTTTAATTATCAACTATCGAATGGGCCTATTTGAAAAAATTTGCAACCGGGTCTTTTTAAAAAATTTGCAACTGGGTCTATTGCATTCAGGAATTTGGGTCCCCCTTCGGCTTGGGCCCTGTGCAGTTTGCTGACGATATCAAGAGAAGAAGTGATTTGGTGAGAGCTTAATTTTAATATTCAAATACTCATTTGTAGAAGGTGATCACTACGTGAAATAAGGAGAAACTCTAGGAGATCCTTATCAAAGAGAAATTACAAAAAAAAAAGCTTTAGTAATCTCTACTAACTTGGAGAGATGATGATTCGTAAAGGTTTAGAGAGTACCTAGTGAAAAACAACTTTTGGTTAAAGTTCAAGCTAGTAATAGGGATTAGTTTTGACATCTACCAAACCCACTATAATTCCTCTTGTTTATATGATAACATATATATACCTTTAACTCTTATTTATTGTTATGTAACTAATAAAACTTTCTTAAGACACGAAAAATCAACACTCAAATAAGTTGTATAAAAGTAGTCATAATTTAAAGTTAAGTATAAAATGGCCATAATTTAAAAGGGAGAATTAACCCCTTTATGTTCTAACAAAAATAAGAACTAAAAGGTTGGTAATTCTATTAGGGTGGTGGGAGTGGTACCCTCCCAACCAAAGCACCTTCCTAAATTACAACAATTAGAAGATGTCACCTCAATTAGCTAAATTACCCTCCCAAAGTACCATATATGGTGGGAGTGGTACCCTCCTACCCTCTTATTTTTATTTATATTTTAAATTAAAACAAAATAATGTGTACAATCGATGTTACCGACCATACCCGGAACGCCATGTTTTTCTTCATGTGCGTTGTACAAAAGTGTAACATCGTGGCTTGTCGGTCTGCGTAAGAACTCTTTGTCGTATAGTTGAACTATGGCATTACAAAAATACTCTACGCATTCAATTGAGTCGCCGAATTCGTCGAGAGGATTATCGGTTGCGAGTTGTTTAATCGCCGATGTGCATTTATGTAACGCCGTGAAACTCTTCTTCTTCCTAGCGTCTTCACCCTCTTGAAAATATTCAAAACTAGCTTGTACATCGCCAACTATTTGTAAAAATAACCTTTTCGACATCCGAAATCTATCTCGAAACGTCGCTTCTCCGTGTGTTGGGTTTTCATCGAAATAATCTTTTTTTAGATTTTGTAGAGCCTGTTCACGATCACGGCGTACATATGTCCTTGATGATGTAGCCGTGTCTTCCTCTTCGGCTTGGGCGGCAATATCACATAGAAATTGCATATTATCGCCCTCAAACACGAAGTCGAGCGCATCTTTTGATGAATCGGGTGGGAAGTATAACGTACGATTCATATTTTGGGTGGGGGTGGGTACAAAAGAAATGGTTTATATATCAATGGTATGAGATATATTTAGAAATAATGTATTTTTTGTGTATTGAGTAAAATAATTGGATATGTATTTATAGGGGTAAATTGAATAAATTTATTTATTTATTTTTGTTTTTAACGGCTAACGGGTATATAGCAGTTCAACGGCTATATCCAAACTTCCACTCTCAAATTTCAAAGGTTCCACTACCCTCCCACCCTACCCGCCCAAGCATACCCGCTGAAGCCGCTTTCCATGCGGCGGTGTACCCGCAACCCGCCTCCCACTCCCACCACCCTTAGTATATGGATATGGATAGACGCTTTTCAAAAAAAATATGTTCATCATTATCATGTGCCTAATAAGTAATGAAAACAAATCCTTAACTGCATTGATTTACCTAATCCATGAACTACAAATCTTGTTACAAAAATGTGGATGTTTTTGGATTAAATTTGTAGTTAAATATTCATAATAACAAATAAAATCCTATGATATTCAACAACTATAAACGTTCTTCATAATAACAAATAAAATCCTATGATATTCAACAACTATAAAGTATAAAGGTTCATGAAATAAGGACATAAACTAGAATGATTTTAGATTTATAAGTATGTTTATATACAAGTTTCAAATGAAAAGCACTTATAGATAGAGGTGCACAAAATAACCGGAACCGGAACCGATCCGATGGATTATCCGAAACCGGATCCGGCTAGAACCGGTTTTTTTAGAACCGGTCCGGATATTTTGAGAACCGCCGGTTCCGGGACCGGTTCTGGGTTTTTTGACGGACCGGATAAAAATCGGATATTTTGGAACAGGTTTTTTTCGGACATTTTGGAACCGGTTCCGAACCGGTTCTAGCCGTTGGGGTTAAAAAAAACGGCTATATAGCCGTTTTATGCCCGTTTTTTTTTTGTTTTTAAGGATTGAAATTTAGTATAAATAGATATTGGGTGTATGGGTTAGTTCACCACAACATTCTAGCTCTCAAAACTCAAAAACGCTCTCAAAACGCAAAAAAAACGCTCACTTTAAGCAAAAAAAAAACGCTCTCATGGCTTCCGCTTCCGCAAGCACTCAAAATTCGGTTGGTGGTTCTACTAGCGATGTTACGGTTGTGTCAATACTTCCTTGCTCCCGAAACCAAGAAATATGGGCTTATTTCGATTTATGCGAAATGTCGAACGGTTCGCAAAAGGCTCGTTGCAAAATAAAAAAAACATGTATTTTATAGTGTATCTTTGTTAATTTTTAAATTTTTTTTTTTTTTCCGGAACCGGTGGAACCGGTTTTTTTTATCCGGTCCAGTTCTAAATATCCAATCCGGTCCCAATAGGTTCCAAGTCTCCACACCCGGAACCGGATCCGATCCGGAACCGGTTCTAATGGATCCAGTTCTTGACCAACGTTGACGGAACCGGTCCGGATCCGAACCGGATCCGGTTCCGAAAAAAAACCGGTTTGTGCACCTCTACTTATAGATGATCATCACAGCAATGTTAAAAATTATTGAACTATCAAATCAGATTAGATAAAATATAAATGTAGCATGCTCAACACCAAAAAATACATGATCTGGATTCAAATGCCTGTTCTTTTTAGGGTTTAGTCCATCCTAACCCCTAATTAAGGGCTAAGAATAAAGCTCAACCCAATGACTTTATATTTGATCAGCACAAGCCAATGACTTTATATTTAAAGTTCATTGGACTAAGAGATTTGTAGCCACCATGTCAGGCGTATTTAGACCCTTTCAGTTGGTGTTGTTTCATTCAACACTTGGTTTTATTTTATGAGAAGATTTAACCAAAACTAAGCCACACAGCAGTTAAAAACAAACAAATACACATGAGAAGATTTAACTACCTCCATGTCGGCAAGTAAACTGAAAAGGTGTAATAATAGTTTTTGACATGACATGCTACCATTTGAAACCATGTTATTGACCAAGTGTAATCCATCATGAACCCAACAAAAACACCACCATCTTGATTTTAGTACAGTTTCAAATGGATTTTAGAAATATGTTTTACTTCTTCTTTTCCAGGCTCATTTCCTGAAGGTTCAGCAACAGATTCTCCGCATTCAACATGACTTTGTTAGACGAATTGGCCATCGTTGCTGCGATCTCTCGAGCCGCTTCAATTTTCCTCAGTGTTATAAATGCCGGATTGTTGGCAATTGCTTGACCTATCAGTTGAGCACTTTTTGCCTCTCCCTGTCATTAAACCCCATCACCCGTGTCAGTTGGTTAATAAGCAAATAAATCTCCAGGACAGCAGCCCACCTCTTGACTTAAGAGAGTCAAACTTACTGCTTTTCAGATTCATAAAAGTTTTTATGTTCTATGAGAGATAAGCGTTACGGTCTTTGGTCTTTGGAAACGACACACCAGACAGGACAGCTTGGGCGGATCGGCTGGTTTTAGCACACATTGGCGGTGATGGCTCAATTTTGGTAGTTTAGCTGTTTGAACCGATATATTTTCCAAAGCCATCAGTCATTAAAATTTTCAAATGATAAAGATGGTTCATGAATATAGCACATATTTATAACTGTATATTCCAAAAACGAAGAAAAAAATTAAGAAAGGTTAAACAGCCGGTTCCAAGTTCCAAACCTTCAGCAACCAAAACCGAACCGTATAGATCTCAAACCAGCCGGCTTGCATCAACTATGACGGTTCGGTCGGTTGTAACGGTTTAAGAACACCCCTACTATGAGATTCAATCTTTTTTATATTCTCATTGCTTATGAATGGGTCGATTCAGAATATGTTTATTCTCTAACCAGTTAAAGAGATTTTTTTATGGGAACACATCAAATGGGGCAAATGGGGCAAGAGATTCCCACAGTGGATCTTTCATCTTTGAATGCGTAAAACCTCTTACATCATTTACCGAAGAAATAATAAAAGATTTAAAATAAATTAAATCATATTTGACCCATGACCCAACCCATACAGTTCGCAAACTCTAGTCGTTTTAGAGTACGAGTAATAGTCAAACATGGCAAAGTGTTACCTGTGCTCTGATGATAGCACTTCTCTTGTCTTGCTCAGCCTTTTCTACAACAAATTTGGCCCTCTCAGCTTCCTGTGCAGCCACTTGCTTTGCTTCAATTGCAGCAGTAAATTCCCTCCCAAAAGTAAGACTTGTAATGGACACATCATCCAATGCAATGTTGAAATTGGCAGCCCTATCGGTTAGTATTTTCCTTATCTCCCTACTAACAGCCTGCATGACACGTTTTCATATAAATACCATCCCTTTTAAAAAATTATTGTCAAAAATATAATATGTGGCAATACCTCTCTCTGGGTAATAAGCTGACTAGCATTATACTGTGCAACCACAGCTTTCAATGTTTCATGAATAATTGAAGGCAGGACTCTCTCGTTGTAATTCTCACCAAGAGTTCGATAAACAGTAGGTAGTTCATCAGCAACAGGTCGAGTAAGAACTCGAAGACCAATTTTCACCTGATTCAGAAAGTGAACGAACAACATATATAATTTATAAAAGCTAATGAAATTGATCCAGTGATAGATACATGGTAATTAGGGGTTAGAGAGAGATACCATTTGTAGATCACGGCTACCAGAAGTGCTCTCTACAAGATGGGGTCGTGCACGAACATCATAGATGACGGGCCTTTCAAACCAGGGGATCATGATGTGGGTCCCTTCTGGGTAAACCTATATTTATTGAACATGTAAGCATTTGGAAAAAGAATCTGCACCCATAGAGCATTTTGAAGGGATGCAACATGCAAGAAACTGACAAATGGCATACAACAAAGCAAAATGCGCAAGGCTTCCAGTTCCACAAAAGAATGCTTTATAGTATATACAAAAACTTAACCATAAATGAACTTGTTTCCATCCTATGAACTCATCAATAGAACATTAAGGTTACACCTATCGGACCCTGATAATTCGCACACGAGTTTGATTAAGGCCAAATGGCGAACTATATTGTATTGCAAATTTGCAATGAATTAATGAATGTATACTGTATAGAGTTCAGTAAGACACCACCTACAATCTGCTAGCCTTGTGTATCTTATGATGTATTTACTATATATTGAATGATAAATGTTGAATTAATATTTAATCTAGTATGATAATAATGATTAAAAAAGCTAATGAATACAGTTTTTTGTTAAGATATGTAGCCAATTTCATATGTTTTCATATGAAGTGTCACAATAATATTATATAAATAATGACTTGCACTGTTAAGTAAACATATATAGCTGTTGCATAAAATTTTAATATAATCATAAGTATCAGGAAATGAAAACTTATTTGAATATGATGGATACTCAATGATGCGTCTTCAAGGAAAATACGTTTTGTAAAAAGTTAAATCACGGCTGCCCTAAGTTGTAGAGAAATACGGGTGTTTGAATCAATAAAAGGCAAACATAAAATTAAAAATCATAAAATGCTGAAACAATATTAAGATATTTGAATGAATGAGCGACTTAACAATTCATTGGTTCCTTATGAGACACACAGATGAGGCCAAAGTTCCATATTAAATGATATATTTAAGCCCATGCTCTCATCTTACAAGGGGATCTGTAATATCAGATGAGCAAAAGGAACGGAAAAGAACAAAAACAGAGATGGCACCAAGCTTCTTAAATCCAAGTGGTCCCCTAAATCTTGTAGGATTAAACTAGAAGCAATCACCAAAAGGACTAATGGTAAATGTGATAGTAAAATTAGCAAATATATATATATATACACACACACACACATACATGCATATGCATATGCATATGCATATGTATGTATATATAGAAAACATGACCAATAATAAGCAATGATAGGAAAAGGCTCTGTGGCATTTAAGGCTTACAGGCTGATAATAAGTAGCTAACCGATACACATACAAGAGATAAAATTATCAGGACATTGTACAATTGTTATAAAGATAAAAGCATAAATATGATAAAATAAATGACATAAACCTTATCTTTGACACCAACTATACGGTTGAAGACAATTGCACGATGCCCTCCCTCAACATTGTACAAACTGTTACCAGCTGCATACAAACCAAGACCAAGCACAGCTCCAAACTTTATCAATGCAGAAGCTCCACGGCCATCAGGCATTCTGGGTACCTTCACATTGTTGAGATTCATCTTCCCTGCCATTACAATCCCAGACACATCATTATATCAGGTCATCATATAGATATTATGATAATCCGCAGAGCAAACTAACATATACTCTAAAAAAATTATGTTTAGAAGTTACCAGAGCTCTGTTGTCAATAGCGACCGTAGCGGTCGCTATAGCAAATAGCGAAGCGTAGCGATTAGGCATCGCTACAAGGGGTGTAGCGATAAATAGCGAAATATCGGCCTTTTTTTTAAAAAATTTTTTTATCTTGATAAATATAAAAGGGAGCCCATTAGGGTTTTTTTTTGTATCCCAATTGAAAAAAGAACGCGATGATGATGATGATGATGAGCCGGAAAATGAATATTTAGATGATTGGTGCTAAGTATTTTAGCTATGTTACTTTATCGCTACAAAATGAAATAGCGGTCGCTATTTATCGCTATTCGCTACATAGCATATAGGTCACTTGTCGCTATTTATCGCTATTCGCTATTAACAACTATGTACAAGAGGCTAAATGATGACACATTCCATATTATGTAAACCACATAATCACATGCAACTTACTTATCTTAAAGAATAAATAGATATAGTTCAGATTTGCAGGTCAAAAAACCAGGTTTAAACTTCAACACGAAACATAACAAGTTCGGAAGGTGAACCCACGATAACATTACACTTGACATCCAATCCTACATATTCAAAGCTTCTAGTGCTAAATTTGTCAGACGAAAATCACACCAAATCTAGAAAAGTAACCAGACAGTTTAACCTACAAATCTAGAATAAACTGGCAGTGTTAGATTTGACTGAAGAAAAACACATCAAATACAAGTCCTCAATCGAAAATGTAATCAGTTTAACCTACAAAAGTAACCTAACAGTCTGTAAACCATAAGATCATCGGCACCAAAACACAATAAGTTACGATTCAGCATGCTCTCAGGGAATTTTACACACAAAATGACGATTTCCAGATCTCGAAACACATAAGAAATTGATAAGATCGGCATCAATGTAAAATAAACCGTGCAATGTATCTTCAAACCGATTCAGATCGAACTCATAGGCCAAAATCACGAATCAAACCAACACGATACAAAACAGTTACCGTAAATTGGAGAAACGGAAACAATTGACCACACAACATCTAGAACAATTCATACATACATACAAACAGCATAAACTATGAAGAAGTAGATGCCGATAAGATTTTAGGTTTTCGAAATCAAACAAATATATAGGGAAATATTAACATATCGTACCTTTTATCGAGGATTCAGAGTGTGGTAGAGAGACAAAAGCCGGCGGCACTGCGGCGAATGATCGGAGGATGAGAAGGAAGAGAGGGTTTTAACGGGGGTCGAGGGTTTTGGGGATGGTGTCACGGTAAAGTGCTATCCAAGTTTTGTCCCAAACCTTGTTATTTTCAATTTGCACACCAAACTTTTGAAAGTTTTATTTATTCATTGCTTTTTCATTATTTCTATAATCCTATCTTAGTTACTTTGAAGTTTGTAAATTAGGTTTTTATCCATGTAGGTCCAATTTCAACTTATGAAAATCAAAATAACTTAATTCAAGTTTTATTTAATTTAATAAGATGTTGAGTATACATAATTGAAAAATTAGTTTAAAACTAATTAAATAAGTAATTATATTACAATATCAAATATACAAAATTTTCCATTAGCACACATTACATTTTTCTTACATAAAGATTTAAGTTACAAGAGTTAAAGGGTAATATCACAGAGTTATTCCTTCAACATTATATGCGGCTCTTAGTCTCTCACTAAGATCAGTCTCTCACTGATAGCAGCAATAATCCAAATGACTCTTGAATGGAACACACGAAAGAAAGATCACAATAACTCTTTTGGATTGCTAGAGGAGTAACAATGAGATTTACACAAGAGTTTTTGAGTTGTCTTCCTCAAATGAGAGCCATGTAAATTTATACAAGTTGCTAACCAAGTCTAGATTCCTAATCTAGATGATGACTAGTCAATGTGAATATATAAGATGTTTCTAAGGAAATATGTTGGAAATTCTATAAGGCTTATTCAATGTTTTCAGAACCGGACCGGACGTCGAACCGGTATTTTTACCGGTTCACTGGTCGGACCGGATTTAAGAACCGGACGATATCATAAGTATTATAAAAATAAATCAATTCAAACAACCATTAATCCTTCAAAAACCACCAACAAGTCAATTCCAATACTTTTAAACTAACATTTAGCTACGAAATATGAATCCAAAAGACTTAAAAAAGATAAAAAAAAATAAAAAAAATTAAAAAACCGGTCCGACCGCTGGGTCGTTGCAGGACCGTTTCAACACATGTAACCGGACCGGTCAGACCATCGGTTCCCGGTCCGACCGGCCGGTCCGGGTTTCAAAACATTGGGTTTATTCAAAAGTTTCTTATGGATTATGAGGCACTAATATGGGTCTAGAAAACTTCGGAATCTAAGTGTCGTGATCTGAAGTTAAGCAATTTCTTATGTGTTTCAAACAACGGCTATTTAAAAAAATAGGATGCTAGCGGTAGATGTAACATCCTAATTTTTGAAAATATAATTTTGGAATATTTAAGTATATTAATACATATTCCTTCGAGACGTGTCAAAATCTATACAACTTGTCATCTAGTTAGATTCAGACTAAAATAACAAAGTTTTTGGTTTCAAGGCCAAAAGTAAGATTATCAAGTTTAAGCCATTTGTGAACAAATAGGTGAGTCCATGGACTTCAAATGGTTATTTTTAAAATACTAATAGCCTAAGTAAAAACCCATTAGAAAGCCACGTATCTTGCTGATTGCTCTATTCTCAAATTTGAAACAATTAGGGTATGTTTGGTATAAACTAATGAAATGAATGAGGTAATGAAATGGATGAGTGAATTAAATGGATAAGGGAAAGAAATGGATTATTACCATTTCATTGTCATGTTTGGTTACCCTATGAGAATGAAACGAATCATTACTTCATGATGTTTGTTAGACAGGAAAATATTTTATGAAAAATAAAATATTTTTAACTAACAAAAATTTATATTAAGGGTCGGTTCACGGGTCGTGTGATGGGTCGGGCCATGGTTTGGGTCATGGAACGTGTCATGGTTCGGGTAATAGGTCAGGGCATGGGTCGAGTCATGGTTCAGGGCATGGGTCGGGTCATGGTCCGGGCCATGGGTCGGGTCATGGTTCGGGCCATGGTTCGCCTCATGGTTCAGGTCATTAATTAAACAAAATCATTCCATTCCTTAAAGGAATGAAAAGAAAACACCCCTCCCCCAAGAATTGAAAATCTTTAGAATGGAAAAAATCGCATTCCTTATGTAATGGTCAATTCCATTCATATGTGATTAGCAAACATGTTTTTTTTCATTCTAGCGCAATCACACATTCCATTCAACCATACATTCATGCGTACCAAACACTACCCTAACGTGTGTATGCATGTCGACAATTTGAGAAGAGCCAATAAGAAATCATCAAGTTTCCAGCCAAATTGAGGTTGAATATTTAAACATAATGTGTTTACTAATCATCCTTTGCCATTGGAATCTCAAATTTCCCTTTAGTAAGTTCACAATCTCTAAATTTTTCTAATTTTAGTGCAAGCTAGACAATTTATGTGATATGTATGAGTTCCTTAAGATATCGATTTATTGTATATTGTCTTAGATTCATCCTTAATAATGACTAAAAACCAATGGGAAACTTTGATTTCAATTGTGGAGTTGCAATCATAGATCAGGGGTTTGAGGTTTTGATGAACTTTAACCTAAAACCTTATTTTTTAGGATTTTTCTATATGATTAGTGATTGTTGGTGTAATAAACCCACAATGGTATGTAGAAACTATTTGAAATCATAAACCTTGTGCAATGGGCTAATTTGGAATTTGGGTGAGAATCCTTTCATTATTTATCATTGACTTTGACTCAAGAAGGGATTTTTTATGAAATGTTGTTTTAAACAAGTTTGATATTTGATAAAGGTCAAAGATCACCATTGAAATGTGCTTAGGCACAAAGAATTGAATTTGAGAATTTAAGACATGGAGATTTGGTTTAAAGAGTGTTTTCTGTGTTATATTAAGCTTAAAATGACAAAACGATGTTTTATCAAGTTTGATCATCTAAGATTCGTGAAAAAGGTTAAATATACATGATATGGTATGTTTGATATAATGAAAACAAGAAATTCTAGTAAATAAATGAGTTATGCAAGTATGAGTTTTTCAAACATGAAAGAACCCAAACCGGGAACCTCTCATAGTTGGCACGAAGCATTGGAAACATAGTTCTTAAACTTCGAATCATTTAACTAATCAGAAAACATAACAACAGAAGTCTTAAAGTTACAATCATCCATATAAATTAAAACATAAATTATTCAATGTTTAATAATCGGGAATGTCAGTCTTCATCGATGACCAGCAAAAGTCCACGCATCTCAAGCCCTCGCGGCTCCATTCATTCACATTCTTCATTTACCTGAGGTGCATGCTAAAAGTCAGATATATTTAGTGAGTTCTATTTTACTTAAGTAAATAAACATTTCACCGTTTCCTTTAAATATTAAAAATAATAATAAAAGCTTGTTCTTTCAAAGCATTTTCCTTTCATTCAAACATTCTAATTCCCGGGTGAGAATCTATTAATTCTTTAAAACCTTTAGAAAACATTCGTGCTAGCTTTCTTTTCAAAACATTCAATTAACATTCATGCTAGCCTTTACATTCATTCATTCGTTCATTCAGTCTTCCATTCACATTCTTATCATTGAGTGAACTAGCACTCAAATGATACCATTCCGACTTAACCGTCCCAAGTCCTGTGGGCTTGGAACGTTGTGCTTGCACGAATGCAAGACTCCTCTGTTGCCTGTTTACAAGACTTCTCTGTTGCTTATCGCAAAGATAAGACTCCTATGTTTGCTCGTCCGAAGACAAGTCTTCCATTGTTTCTTGCACAAGAATTTCTGTTCATTCTTTTGCCTCGGGGGTAACATGCACAAATAGCTTTGTTGGATAAGGTAATAAAGATAAATTACTAACATTGTCTCTAGTTCAATATTGTATTGAGACAAGATGAAAATGAAAGAGTTCATTTGGATTCGTCGAAGAGATAATAAGTTATGTCAAGACTTTCATATGATGAAAGAAATTTCAAATCAACTATATCGATATGATAGGTAATGCTTGAATGCATACATTGGTGAACATCATAAAGAGTTATGATGAAGTGTTTTGACAATAAGAAGAGTTCTTAAGCCAAGGACAAGTTCATAAGGGTTATGATGTCCTAGCAGTCAAAGACACTTATCTTAAAAGTTAAAATGTGAACACCAAAAGGCAATCATTGAGAATGATAGAAGCACCATAAGATTATCAAAGTTACAATGGAAGAGTTCCATTTGTAACTACGATGCAACATGGGATGTTGTAGTCGGGAAACATTAGAAGGCGTTTTTTCTGAAAGAGTTCAGATAGATTCTAAGAGTTGGAAAGAGTTCCAAAGGGTTTCCTTATGAGTTTCATTAACGGGATCATGAAACTTAGAGACACATTAAATAATGAAGATTGGGTCCTAGTTTGACACACCCGTTGAACCAAATCAGAGTCTTAAGAGTTAAGAAGCATTCTTGATCTGGATAGTCAAACAAGGGAGTAGGTCCATTAGTATTTGGAGTTTCTGATTGAATGGTAACAATTACATTAGAATGACTTGGATATTAACGGTTAATATCAAGATCATCAAGTCACTGAGTTTGGGCTTGTAGTACATTTAAGATCCTTTAATAAAGGTTATTCTAAAATTCCATAGTCGATTGATCTCATGGGAATGAAATCGAATCAAGACTATTGTGAATCTGTTGGTTTGTTCATTTAGAATGAAAGTCCAAAGAGTTGGAGACCAAATTCACAGATATTCATTAGAGAATGAATATTGGAAGTAACTCGCTTCAAACTACTTCATGGATCACAATCATAAGTAGATTTGAAAATGATATTTCCAATGTATCCTCTGACCTGGGATACATACTGGAACTTAATTCTATGAAGGATTGCTCTTTGACTTGATTTAACGTTGTTCTTTGACCAGGCAGTAATAAGGATCATCGTTGGGAGTATATATGGAGTTTAGTGATAGTTGTATGTAGTCAATATGGAATTATGTTCCCTTACACTAGTAAGTGGAAGACATCTCTGGTGCCTTCGTTGATTCAAAGTGGTATATGTGCATGGCATTGCCCAAACTGAGAGTTTGATATACTGCTATGATTCTGGATCAAGAAGGAGAATCATCGAACACTATATGAGAATGATGATATGATCCATATCTATTACAGAAATGATAATTGATAGATTATCATAACTATTACGAATAGTTAAGTAAGGGTACTTAGACTACTCGGGAAGGGCAGTGAGATGTAGGTAGATGTCCACCACTGTCTATGTTGACAATGATCGAGACTCGTGCAAGCGGGAGTCTGTTGGACTTATATGTCCGAGTAACGACATTCGACAACACTGACATCAAGATAAGATCCAAAGAGTTACACCACGAACAACAATATATATTAAACGATGAAGCTAAACCGAAAGGAAAATGTTTATTTATGAAATAATCATCTAAAGATTATCCGGGATAATCAATGGCAAAGAGAGATCGTAATTTGGAATAACAAACGACTAAATTGTCACACCCCGCCCCGTGCACCCCCAAGACGTTACCGGGTTACGACGTAAGTTGGCACCTTCGGTACCTGCTTTGATTTCAAAGTTTGGTTTTGTGAAGCGGAATAGTGGTTTTTAACAAAAGGATCTTTTTATCAATTCTCAACCTCAAGGGTTGGTTTTGTAAATACTAGAATCTCGTTATGTAAACAAAAGATTTCTTTATCTAAATACTTGGGTATAAAACCCGATCGTTTGTACATTTGATTTTGAAATCAAAACCCTGACCAAAGTCAGTAAAGTCTACAAGGAGGTATTCTGCATATCTTTTCCCAGGTGTTTCCTATGCCTAGCACGAACCTGTATATCATATTTTTGGGTTGCATCGGGTCTAGGTGTGTGGCCTAACCCGACTATGCAATAAAACTATCCCCGGGACTTAGGCCGTGGCCCGTCCTGGTGTAAAGAGGTCATATCATCTTTTCCTGAAAAAAATTGAAAATGAACGACAGCTATGTGCTGGTGAATACTTCATGACCTCAAAACATTTCATAAGCATGGTAAAACAGTTAAATTAAATAATTAAACACTTTGTCGTCTGGAATCTAGCGAATACATCACTTCTTTCCGTTTTTATGTATGTATACATTGGTCATGTATTCGGGGGCTACGCTGCCTAACCTGCACTTCTGCGTTTTACACAATCACCCGACATACAAGCCAACCCCACTCCGGTCCTACCTGGATCCGAAGTGAGTATAAATATTTGATCAAACGTTTATGTATACTTGTGGTAAATAGCGTCCGCTGGGGTTGATCTCGCTGGTCAAACCCGTATAGGACAATATGAATAAGTATTTAATTCTTGTGTTTTGTCCTTTTTGTAAAACATAATAGTTTGATTTGTTGCGTGATGATTGCCTATAGCACAAGCATGTCTTATAAATCGTTTTGACAGACTCTTGTTCACAATGTGAACGAGTATTCATGACGTAGACAAGTATTCACCTTGGTTTGGAAGTTTGGATGATAGATAGACAATAACTTAGAGCTACTTGGCTCCTATGATCAACTCTTAAGGCTCTAGTACTGAAATTAGTACTTCTACTAGATTCTCGGGCTCCTTCGTCTCTCCAACGCTTGAGTCCGGTAAATAAATGAATGCCAGTCAAACTCGGGAGAGTGGCTCGGGAGTCGGGACAACAGAGGGAGGCTCGGGATCAGAGAGATCAGAGGAAACTCGGAAGTGAGTTGGTGTGTGAATTGCAAATGAAGTGCTTATCTATTTATAGGCTGATCCTGGCCATGTAGAGGACCGTTAGCCAGATGTCGGCGGCTCGTCAACTCCCACTTTCACGCATGCTTGACAAGTGTCAACCCCTGGTGTGCACACGCACCACACGTCCTTAGCGGACCATGTGGGTTTATCTTGGCGGTCCGCCAAGCTCCACGCGTTAGCAGGGCTGGCGCATGCCCTACATGTGGCGTTGACACGCGTCATTTGTAGAAGTTGCCTCGAGAAACTCATAGTGGACCGTTAGCTAGGACCATTTCTGTCCGCTAGTTGTGTCCGCCCATAGCGGACCGTTATATACCTCTTGGCGGTCTACCAAGAATCTGACGAGGGAAATCCTTGTTGACGGTAGCGGCCGTTGGCCTAAGGGTAGCGGTCCGCCACCCTGTGAATTTCTATTTTCTTTCTTTTTCTCTCTTGTCCTTTGGGTTTTGATGTTTCTAACCCTTGTGGTTTTGTCCTTGGTATAATTAGAACCATAATAAAACTTGTCATATCCCTTATGTCTAGTTCTGGCGTTATTATGACTGGTCAGAACTTTATGCCTGTTCAAGACCGAAATAAATCTTAGGCGAAGGCCTAACGAATGATGGTGTACTAACTAGTCACAACCGTGGTCAGCTTTGGATAACCTTACCTAGTTTAGACATAGGTGATCAGTCCATGCCTAGACTAGGTTAAGTCACCCAATGCCTACCCTGGCTATAACCCTAAGCCCCACTAAAATTATATACTTAAACTCAGAAAAATAAAGACGAACCTGTCTTTGACTTGATAGAAGGTTTGGAATGAGAACTTAGGTGTAAGCTTAAGTTCTATTTATAGGCAAATTTGTTCACCATATTTACATATGTCACATTCCTGTCACCTTTCTCACATATTGGTGCACCTTCCTACCACCTTCCTCAAATGTTATGTGCACCTTCCTGCTACCTTCCTCACATGTCATGTGCACCTTCTTACTACATTTCTCACATGGGGGTTTCTAGAAAAGTATGAATTCAATTTATACATTATTATTATTACTATTATTATTATTAATTTAGCTTATATTTCGTCTTTATCTTATAACGTTTTTATAATGTTCCGACTAAGTCATCAGAACGTACTTATTTTTCTCTACCCTTTGACCTAAGTTTCGTTAGAAACGGAGCAAGGTCAAAATAATATATTTTAATATTATTTTTAAATATTAATCGCTCGTCTAAGATTTCTAGGTCAAACGTCTAAATTGCTACCCTCTAAATTTCAGAATTTCTTAATTTATTTTCTAACTGTCGGGTTTCCGTCAATTCTCTTCAATACTTATAAATATTCCAGGCAATATTGAGACCGTATTTTGGCTGGTGTTACATAAATTAACTGAACCGGTGATTTGGAATTACAGAATAATTAAGTTATATATATATATATATATTGGATATACGTATATAATTAATTGTTTATAAAGTTAATTATTTGTATTTATAAATATATAAGAGTTATATATTTAATTAACCAAAGTTTTTGTTGATTAGTGATTATTAGATAATCACAGGGTTTAATTAATAACTTAAACCCTTGACTTAGGGATTAAGTCACTAATCTATAAATACAAAGTCTAGGGAATTAAAAGGAGAGACCAATTTTAGAGTTCTTGGAGAATTGCTAAAACCCTAATCCATCCCTACTCTCCCTCCAAGCCGTCGCCACCACCCAAACCGGCTTCACCGCCATATCATGTGCCACCACCGACGAGGGTCGCCTCCGCTGTGCGCCGCCTCTGCTATCCGTCGATCACTGTCGGCTTCAGCCGACGTTGCCGTTCTTAAGCCGCCACCGGGAAACTCGTTAACCGGGATGTCTCTGTGAGCCGCTAAGAACCATTGTGTACCACCGATATCGATAGGTGTTTCTAACACCTGTTTCGTAGGTGGTGACACCGGGTGATTGGAGTTAAACGAACCAGGTTTGTTTTTGGTGTTTGGGAGACGGGAGAGAAAAGACGGATAGAGATTCGTGCTTGTACGGGTGGATTAGAAGTTTCAGGTTTAGTTCGTGGAGTCAGATCTAGCGATCGGATTGTTGTCACGTGGTGTTACATCTTCGATTTCGTCTCATACTCGCGAAAGGTATACCCCTAAAGCCCCTATGGTTGTCATTGAATATTTGCATCTGGACTACTGGTGGGGCGATATAGGGTTTGGCCTAGATCGGTTCATGCTTGTTTTTTCACTGCACATTTTAAAATAGTTTTGAAACCCTAGCACGAAACCATTACAATAATCACACCTGATTTCATGACACAAATAGAAAAGGCTTAGACCGAGGCTTTAAAAGAATAAAAGGTGAAGAAAGAACGGATGGTAGGACAACAAGAAAAGCTAGAGTTCAACACCAATGGTCTAAGAACCATGTTTGGTAGAATGTGGATACCTATTGAAGGCGGACTTAGAACTAAAGTTCTAGATGAGCCTCAAAAGTCCCGCTATTCAAACCATTCGGGTACCACAAAGATGTACCAAGACCTGAAAAAAGACTATTAGTGGCCAGGAATGAAGTTTGATATTATGAAATATGTGGCTAAATGGTTGACTTGTTCTCAAGTCAAGGCAGAACACCAAAATCCCTATTGAAGGATGCAACCTCTAGATATTCCCGAGTGGAAGTGGGAACACATCATAATGGACTTCATAACTAAGCTGCCACATACAGCTAAAGGTTATGTTACCATTTGGGTGATTGTAGACCGACTAACAAAAAGTGCTCACTTCTTGCCCATATGTGAGACTTTTACTTCTGAAAAGTTAGCCAAAGTATTTATCAACGAAGTTGTAGCATAACATGGTGTACTTGTGTCATTTGTCTCAGGTAGGGATACAAGGTTCACATCAATATTTTGGAAGAAATTCCATGAGGCCATGTGACGTGCACGTGATTAAGTATATAAATAAAATATATATAAATATATATTTGTTTTAGAAATGGTTTCACGAGATCAGGTTTTAAATTTATAAAATGATAAATACTCAAACTAAACACACACACAATAGGCAAGTGCACCTATCGCAACGTAATATAGTTTAGGTAAGCACCAAGCATCGAACCAGTGGACACGGTCGAGTTCCAATACTCAACGTTTATTATCGTCTATCCAGTTTAATTAGTGAGAGGGTTTTGTGTGCCAGAAAAGTAAATGACGGTAAAGTAAATGACATAAAAGTAAAAACGTGCGTGAAGTGTGTAGCAGAAATGTAAATAACAGAATAGTAAATAGCAAGAAAGTAAGTATCTCAAAGATGATCAGGTCACAAAGAGTATTGCTTTGGGCTTCGAATCTGCTTGGTAAATGATAATGTTAAGTTAACTAATCCGGTGGTATGACTAATACAAATGTGTGACCCGGGACACCGCTAGAGCCACATTCTCATGACATTTGGTTCACGAATTATAATCTTTAATAATAAAATGATAGGACTCCCAGCTAGGGACATCGTTACCCTCAACTCTTTGGTGTTATCCCCGAGTTGGTTTAGGACATCAAAGTTAAGTGCTTAGTTATTATTATTAAAAGAGTGATTAGACTTTGTTCACCGGGAAGCGGTGTAACAATGGTGTAAGACCCCAAATCAGGCACCCTACCGTTGGTTCTCATAACCGGTTATACTCTTTAAAAAACATCTAACTTTCATTTAAATAAACAGCGAAATATTTTCTCAAAATAGTATTATCTTTAAACTCGTTAATTTTCATAACGTTACCTAACGAATGCTTGCGTACCAACCTGAGTAGCCCACTCCCAAGCCAAGATACCTCGTCTAGCAAACTCACCTGCAAAACAATCTAACGTACATACAAAGTCAGCTACGCTGAGTGGGTTCTAATAGTTTAAACTAACAAAAGCCAACTCGTCTGATTTTATATTTATTTCCATTCGAGACCCTCTGGTCTTTATAAAATAGTTTTATAAATTGTCATCATATAGATAACCCTGTTACCTTACAATATCCCGGAGGATTCACCACCCCAGACTCAACCCACCATTTTAACTCAGTAAGTCTCTCCGACATAGATCGAGCTTACAACTCTGATAACACACAATGTACCATATATATTAACCATACACTGGTTAACCCATCATACCTCTAGACACCGACTTACCAGTCCTAACCAGGACTCTCATAAATCAACTGATTCAACAGTTGTACACAATGTACTCATCCCGACACAACGGTCAATCTAACTCGACACACCACATTGATTCCATCTATTCATCACATTAATATCACCTTATACACAATCAATATAACTTATCACTTGCATGCAATTTAACACATATATAAGCACACAAATACATACCTCATCATTGCACCCTCGTCAGGGTTATCCCCGTCGGGATACTCGTCACAAGCTCATCTCCACCCTTGTTACAGGGCCCCGCTGCTAAACATAACGACACACTCGTCATTTATGATGACTACCCTGCCACCACACGGTGACTATATCATCTACCATACGTTGACTATATCATCTACCACATGATGACTGCCAGATCACACGTACAATGATGACCTCGAAGGACTCCGTCCTCCACATCACTATTAGCCGTATACATGGACAACAATGCAAGCACACAAAGCAGCACATATATACACATGACACTACCTTGACATGTACTACAACTCACCACTATTTACAGATCACTTACGTGTATAATCCAACGCTTACTTACATGTATCCTCATAACGTCTAGACACATTACCCAACTCTTTCCGAATACGAAATTATACTACCCATAAACACCACACCGGCTTATAGGCCATACATACTAAGGACACTACATAGACCCATGCAATGCCATACCCATCGTGTCACAGGGACAACGACACAATACACACAACCTGCCAAACGTTCGACCATGGGATCAGACACGTTCTAAGCACACATTGCATACTCATGAATAATTATAAATAATTCCCCACGTCTATCTTGTAAACCTGAACCGGGTTCTACGCATGCATGCATGTGGCAATACCATGCAAGCTCTAATAGTCTTCATACTGTCCATTACCGTAGTTCATTACCACCGTGTAATGCCACTCTACGTCTCACGTCGAGTGCCACTAATATGCTAGTCACCTCGAGTAACCCTCGTGTTCCCGTTACCTTTCTAACCATGAGAAACCCTAATCGGGTTATCTTTTCATGTTGAACACCAATACCACCCTCCTCCCGCCGTCTACCGCCGTGCTTCACCACCACAACGGTCTCTGGCTGTTGCTGGGCATCACTCTCCGCTGCCTTCGTCGCTGCCAGGTCTGTCACCCCCGTCCAGCGCCACTCCCGTGGCTTTCACCTTGCTCCTCTTTCTTCTCCGACGACACCATCGCACACCACCGCCTACCTCTCCTCTTAAGCCACCATCAAAACCTACTCCCCGTCGCTGTTGTTCTTCACTACCCCTCGAGACATCCACCTCAGACAAACACCATAACCATCAACAATACATCGTCGTCCATGGACGTGAAACCCCAAACCCCTAATCGGTTTTCTCATCAAACAAGTAAACAAATGCGTAAAGAATGATCGAGCATTACCTCATCGTGTTATGGAAGTTCCTTGCGTGATACCACCGTCGGACTCTCCCCGTCGCCGGCCTCCTCTCACTCCCTTGCCGTCGTGAGCTACCTAGGCTAAATGGCCTAGGGTTTTTCCTTAGCAAGGTTTTTAAACCATTAAGCGTTACATCCGGGTCCCTCTAGTTCCGTTTTGCGTGTTTCAAATCCCAAGTTATGATTACAATGACTAACGGTGTCATTAAGGTCATTAAAATGTCCCATACACGACCAACCTTACTCCTCATTACGCTTAATACGTATTTGGGTAATCCACGAACCAGAATCACTGGCTTACGGGTTTTCAGGATGTTACATGTCTACCCCCCTTAAAAGAGGATTCGTTCTAGAATCCTACGTCGGTACAAACCAATCCCAACATATCCTTCCACTCTTACTCGTGCCCCATGTCCATTCAGTGTTAGGCACTCGCCTACACACTATTTGTTTTCATTACTTGCTTTGCAATACAACCACCCCCCTTGGTGTCTAAAAAGGTCTTCTTCATTGCCCGCTTTCAACTTTGGGACTTGTAGGTCCCACCTACATATCCCTTTATTACTTGCCTCTCCAACCTTTACCCAGACGGTACGGCATCGTCAATTTCCTACTCATTTGTCACATTTCCTTCCAGTTCATGGGAACAATTATCTTTGTCCCTCGTATAACCCTAATGCTCTCGTCATTCCGACGGTCACCTCCCCGAGTAGATTTCTTACTTCTCATGAATGGGTTTATTCGTCACCTTCCAAAGTGAAATCGTCATGCTTCTCGCCTCATATCTTGATCGTCATCGTGCGATGATTTTCCAAACTCAAGTCCACAGTCTTCCCAAAAGGGTACTACTTCTGCTCTTCTCCGATGATCTCCAGGAGATTGTGCAAAGCTACACTTGTCTCCACTAAATTTCTTTATCATAGTATCTATGTACTTCATCATCTTGCATTCCATACGCCCCTTAAGTATGTACACACACCCGACACTGGGGTCATCTTCATCAGCTCTTGATGTTTCTCAAGAGCTCACTTACCTCCGTTTTGTCTGTCTTGAAAGCCAAACACTTGCTTCACTTGAATGCTCAACTAGAGCTCACTTTGAGCTAGCCTTAAATTTACCAGCGCAGGCATCTCATTCCCAGTAACTTATGTACAATCCCGCACTTACCTATCTTGAGTTTCACTTTCCTCATGGTTGCTCTACCAATACCAAGCGATCACCGACCGCGTCTTATGTAACATGTATGAACATGAAGTTTGTTGAGTATAATTTTGAGACTGATGCTGTAAATCAAAATTACAGTATCAAAACTACTAGTTTCGATTGAACTTTTGTTCAATCGAAACTACTAGTTTCGATTGAACATTTGTTCAATCGAAACTAAGTAGTTTCGATACCTGTTTTTCAGGCCCATTGGGCGGTGGCTTGGAAAACAAGGCGCATGTGCTTGGCCTCCTATATATTGTAGATTATGTCCTAGGAGTGAGAGTGTGTCTGTAGAGGGAATCACCACCCCAGGGGGAGCTCACCCTGGGGTGAGACTAATTGTTAGTGTATGATCGAGCGTTTATTTTCATTTCAATCAAAGAATCATACGTTTTATGCTTTTAATTATCTGTTCTTTTCATTTTCATATGTTTCTGTTCGTGTATGTGATTCCCGCACCCATCTATACCACTTCTGATTCGAGAGTGATACCGGATCAAGGGATTCCGCCCCTTGATTCGGACCGGTTGAAGATTTTCTTCGCAGATCTGTGTTTGCGGATCTGCTCAGGACCTACAAGTGGTATCAGAGCCATGGTGTCTCTTATTGCTCTCGAATCTACTCAAAATCAAGAAAAACCCGCCATTTAGACGTTAAACTTGAAGAAATCGATGTGCAGCAAGTTCGTGACTGCTGTTCTACATTTCCACTTTCAAAATCTGAAGATGTAAGGCTTTTGAAGCATTTTTCAGACCTGGATTGGGGGTATCGAAGTAGCTGAAGGTTGAAGATGGTCAATCGAAACTATGTGGCGGCTGAACATTTTCTATCGAAACTACTGGTGTTGCCCTAAATCAGAAGTAGAAGACATCGAAACTAGGCTGTCGAAACTACGCTATCGAAACTAGAGGGTATCGAAACTACTAGTTTTGATTGAAGAATCTCCTATCGAAACTACTAGTTTCGATTGAAGAATCTCTCTATCGAAACTTGTTGTTTCGATACTGCCTCTATCGAAACTAGCCTTGTTTCGACTGAAGTAGAGCCTATCGAAACTACAGGCAGAACTGTCCAAGTACTTTCCAAAAAAAAAAATGGTAAAAGCTGTCTCACATGCTTAAGGGTAAAAGCGGAGCACCAAAATCCGTATGGAAAGCTTCAACCACTTGAAATACCGCTCTGGAAATGGGAGAACATAACCATGGATTTGATCACTAAACTACCAAAGACTCGAAAGGGTTATGATGCAATATGGGTAGTAGTGGATCGATTGACAAAGAGTGCACATTTCTTTCCTATAAAGGAAGCATATTATTCGGATAGATTGGCGGAAATGTATGTGAAGGAAATTGTGTCATGTCATGGTGTACCAGTGACGATTATATCAGATCGTGATACGAGATTTACTTCCAGTTTTTGGAAGAAATTCCATGAGGATATGGGGACTAGATAGAATCTTAGCACCGCTTATCATCCACAAACAGATGGTCAAAGCGAGAGAACGATTCAAACGCTCGAGGATATGTTGCGAGCGTGTGCTTTGGATTTTGGGGGTAATTGGGACAACCATTTACCGTTGGCGAATTTTTCTTATAACAATAGCTACCATTCTAGTATTGGTATGCCTCCTTTTGAGGCGTTGTATGGGAGGAAATGTCGAACACCCGTGTGTTGGGGTGAAATTGGTCAACGGGAGCTTGGTAGTAAAGAGGTGGTCAAGGAAACTAATAGTAGTATTGACTAAATAAGGGCACTCTTGAAGGCGGCTCAAGATCGCCAAAAGTCATATGCGGATAATAGAAAGCGGGCGATTGAGTTTCAAGTGGGGGACTTTGTGCTTTTGAAAGTCTCTCCTTGGAAAGGGGTGATATGGTTTAGGAAACGGGGGAAGTTAAGTCCACGTTTCATCGGACCGTTTAAGGTGAAAGCAATGGTAGGTGCGGTGGCTTATCTTTTGGAGCTACCGAAAGGACTAAGTAGACTTCATAACACGTTTCATGTGTCTCATTTGTGAAAATGTTTGGCGGATGAATCTACTTTTGTTCCATTGGATGATATTGAATTGGATTAAAAGTTGAATTATGTTGAGGAACCGGTGGCAATCTTGGATAGAAAGGAGAAGAGTTTACGCAATAAAGAGATTTGCCAAGTTTTGGTGAGGTGGAAACATAAGAAGGGAGCGGAAATTACTTGGGAAACCGAGGAAGAAATGCTCAAATATTACCCGAACCTTTTTATGTGAAGTCAGGTTTCGGGGACGAAACCCAAATAAGGGGAGGTGATTTGTAACGAATCAAAATCCGGGTTTCGTTATAAATAAATAAATATTCTAATAAATATTATGGTGAAAATAATATTTTAGAAATAAGTTGACACAAGTGGGATACAAGTTAGTAATTGGGTTATATTAGTTTTTAACTAATTTTGGAATGAATATGGGTGAAATGGAAGTTGAGGGGCTAAAAGTGTAAAATGGCAAATCTGCCATATTTGACTAGTGAAAGTCAAAATTGGTGTTCATTTGGTGAAAAGGGTTGTTCATTTCAAGAGAGAAAAAGGAGAAAAGAGGAGTTGGAGCCAAATCGTGCAATTTAGCTTGAATTTGTGAAGGTTTTGGCTCACAAAACACCTTCCTAATATCAAGTAAGTGATTATCTTCCTTTTGATTTCACCTTTGATGAGTTCTTGGTGGGTTTTGGGTGAAATCCAATATTTATGATGCATGTGGTTAATTAGTGTTAGATTGTTGATAATCTAGCTAAAATAAAGGTAAAGAATGGTGATTTACATCCTAGAACCCTTTGATTTTGATTATGAGAACTTAGGGTTCATATGGAGAAATTTGGGGGTGTTTGGATTATGATGATAGAATGTCAAATTAGTGATGATTAAGTGTTTATATGATGTTAGACACTTGAATGAACACCAAATTAACCTAATAATAATTATTGAATGAAAATTTGTGTTAAGATAAGGATAATGAAACTCAAGTAGGTGAGTGTGGGGTGAAAGAGGGTGTTTGGATATGAGTATAACTCAAACGGGTCAGCTTGGGTTTGAAATGGGAAATTGGGTTGTAAACCCAATTATAATGTGATTTTGGTGTATGGTTAGATTACTAAACTAGGTGTATATGTTTAGGTAATCAAATTGCAAAACTTGAAGGTGGTGCGGGATCTTCTAACCCGAAAGGTAAGTGCTCTTGCACTTACTTAGTAATTGATGATAAATGGTGTTATATGCAATGTTGTGTGCATAATGTGATAAGTTGCATAATGTGTTATGTGGTATGAATGTGTATAGTGGTGTACGAATAAGTGAATGAATGAAGTTATAGTATTAATACTATAATGGATATGTGGATATGGAGTTATGGTCTAAGTACCATAATGGATATGTGGATATGAAGTTATGATCTAAGTATCATAATGGAAATGAGGTTATGGCCTTTGTGCCATAATGGAAATGGAAATGTGTTGATTATGTATGATAAATGAAAAGAATGAAATTTTGTAGGTGAAATGCAAGTGATATGTAGCCTAGTGACGCATTTGGGTGGAAACGGGTCAAATGAGTGAATGCACGAAAACAAGTAGTATTTACTTGTTTGATATGTTTTATCTTCATTACTAATAGTGTTATATGTGGTGTTATGTCGGAAAAGCTCCGGGATAGTCAAGGTCAAGTCTAAGGCGTATGTTGGATTCTCATATGCACAGTTTTGGTGATTTCGGGTGTATTTAGAAGCCCATCTAATGGATGTTAATGATACTTGAAAATTGTTGTTTTGATGCAAAATATTGTTGTTTTGATTGTTAGAACCCATATTTAAGTGTTGGCAAAATTTTTTGACAAAATGGGTTAAAGATGGAAATTTTGGTTAAGTGTTAAAAACTGCATAGGTCTGGAAACTTTCTGGAAAAAGAGGGTCTTCGCGCCACGCGAAAAGCCAGGGCTGGGTCTTCGCAACACGCGAAGGGAGGCCCCAGAGGTTCGCGACACGCGAACAGTAAAAAAAATAAAAATTCTTGGGATAAATGCTTTCGCGTGTGTAAATGTTTATTATAACCGGGTGTTTGAATTTAAGGGTGTTACACATACCCATATTTCAAGACGACACACTACTCAGTCTAGACACAAAACATCCCTAAACATTCATACTCACAAGATATAAAAATATCTTATTTCCCCACAGGACCTGGTCCTGAACAAGCATACCTGGACATAAGGTATGTCGCTACAATTTCCCACAGGACCTTGTCTTGAACATTTATACATACTAAAGATGTATATTTAAGATTTCTCACAGGACCTCGTCCTGAACAATTACACAAGGTGCAACACACCCCTTACACTTCAAACATCACCTAATCATAACACATAGGTGACACTATCTTAAGACCGTAGATACATACAAATAATCAAAACTCAGGTCTACACAGGTCTACTCATACAGTCTAATCAACCAAGCTTTAGCATCACTTCAAGTTTAGTATGAACTCACGTTGTTCAAAAAATAATCACATACTCACACATAATTTACACTGCACCACCAATAGCAAGCTATCACACATGCAACTATCATTCACTACGTTTTAAACCATCCCATGGTAAGATTCACTGTCAAGGTTAAAATCAAGCAATTGAAAAATCAAGAACAAGTATGTTTCGTCACAAAAGTGCCTGACGGCCACTACTCAAAATGCTCTAGTCCTCTCATGGTAACCACCACTATTCTAGTCACTGAACAAGTCAAAGTTATCACCCGCTCGTTCCTCGTCATCAGATTCCTCCAGCCATCCGTTTCCCGATCCCGAATCTTGCCTCAAAGGCTGATGCCTAACCGTAAATGCGTTCCTTCCTTGCCAACCACTTCTCCTGTAGAAGGAGCTACTAAGTCCATGCCAAGATCACCTCTTGTGCTGGTAGCTCCTGCTCATCTTCAGCCGCCGGTGGAACCCCCGTCACTGGAACCAGTGCTAAGATCCGTCTCCTCCCGGACATAAATGTGCGGACAGCAGCCGCACGTCTAGCCCGCCGTCCTGTCAACCTCCTGATAAGAGCTCCCCGCCTAATCCATCTAGTCTGAATCGTCATGGCCATCAGTACCCCCACAAAGATAGAACGTTAGAGTGATTACTATGGGTGTCAAATTCAGAATATGAGAGTAATCATAGATTGCCAAATCATGGTGATCAAATGCAATTTGGTGGTCCACATTACTGCTCGGATTCTAAACCTTCCCCATTATATTCATACTAGCTTTCTATCTTTCACACACCCCAGATGCACATGCATCCCACACAACTCACATAGCACCACACAATAATCTAGCAAATAATCGTATTTATCATAATTTCACACCATCCAAGGTTACACACAAAATTACTAAGTCATATCGACACACCAAACTATCTCATATAGTTACAATTAATGCTACTCCACATTACTCAACTCACATCATGGTCTGATTTAATCACACCACAAAACTTCACGTAGTTCTACATACTACTATAGCACATAGCACACATCATGATCCCACACGGAACCATAAATCACTTACTCACACCAATTACATTACCTAGTGTAATTTATCACTTGCATGCAATTTAACACATATATAAGCACACAAATACATACCTTATCACTTCACCCTTGTCAGGATTATCCCCGTCGAGATACTCGTCATAAGCTCAGCTCCACCCTTGTTACAGGGCCCCGCCACTAAACATAGCGACACACTCGTCATTTATGATGACTACCCAACCACCACACGGTGACTATATCATCTACCATGCGGTGACTATATCATCTATAGCACGATGACTGCCAGATCACACGTATAATGATGACCCCGAAGGACTCCTTCCTCCACATCACTATTAGCCGTATACACGGACAACAATGCAAGCACACAAAGCAACACATATATACACATGACACTACCTGGACATGTACTACAACTCACCACTGTTTACGGATCACTTACGTGTATAATCCAACGCGTACTTAGATGTATCCTCATAACGTCTAGACACATTACCCAACTCTTTCCAAATAGGAAATTATACTACACACAAACACCACACCGTCTTATAGCCCGTACATACTAAGGACACTACATAAACCCATGCAATGTCATACCCATCGTGTCACAGGGACAACGACACAATACACACAACCTGAAGCACATAACGCACAATGACATATTAGCAGCTACATGACTCGTTAATGAACCACGTACAGGTTCCCCTGCTAACTCTCCTTATATAACCATCACTTGTTTAACTAATTCCCGACTCACCCCGACTAACTCGTAAGACGACACACACAGATCATCACAACTCTTGTTCACCCATCCTAGGGATCACACCACGACCCTTAGCTCATTATTACTTAATGGTCTCTTAAAACACTTCAAGTTTAAATCATAACTTGTAATATGTTTGTATAATAAAACAAGCGAGTATGTACGATAGCCCCAAAACAACCAAATGTTTAAAAGAGGGGATTAGAAACTCACCAATTACTGAGTCCGAATCTTGGCTCTGCAACTCGTCCATTCACGCTCGTAGCCCAAACCTGCCAAACGTTCGATCACGGGATCAGACACGTTCTAAGCAAACATTGCATACTCATGAATAATTATAAATAATTCCCGACGTCCATCTTGTTAACCCGAACCGGGTTCTAAGCATGCATGCATGTGGCAGTACCATGCAAGCCCTAATCGTCGTCATCCCTGTCCATTACCGTAGTTCATTACCACCGTGTAACGCCACTCTGATTCTCCCATCGAGTGCCACTAATACGCTAGTCAACTCGAGTAACCCCCGTGTTCCCGTCACCTTTCTAACCACGAGAAACCCTAACCGGGTTGTCTTTTCACATTGAACACCAATACCACCCTCCTCCCGCCGTTCGCCGCCGTGCTTTACCACCACAGCGGTCTCTGGCTGCTTGCTTGCACCACTCTTCGCTGCTAGGTCCGTTACCCCCGTCCAGCGCCACTCCCGTGGCTCTCACCTTGCTCCTCTTTCTTCTCCGACGACACCATCACACACCACCGCCTACCTCTCCTCTTAAGCCACCATCAAAACCTACTCCCCGTCGCTGTTGTTCTTCGCTACCCCCCGAGACCTCCACCTCAGCCAAAGACCGTAACCATCAACAATACATCGCCGGCCATAGACGTGAAACCCCAAACCCCTAATCGGTTTTCTCATCAAACAAGTAAACAAACGAGAAAAGAATGATCGAGCATTACCTCATCGTGTTATGGAAGTTCCTTGCGTGATACCACCGTCGGACTCTCCCTGTCGCCGGCCTCCTCTCTCTCCCTTCCGTCGTGCGCTACCTAGGCGAAATGGCCTAGGGTTTTTCCTTAGCAAGGTTTTTAAACCATTAAACGTTACATCCGGGTCCCTCTAGTTCCGTTTTGCGCGTTTCAAATCCCGAGTTATGATTACAACGACAAACGGTGTCATTAAGGTCGTTAAAATGCCCCATACATGACCAACCTTATTCCTCATTATGCTTAATACGTATTTGGGTCATCCACTAACCCGAACCACTAGCTTACGGGTTTTCAGGATGTTACAAATGGGACCATGTATAAAGACGTACCGTTCCCAACATGAGTTCACCAATTCTTGGTCTCATAACAAGTTTGTATAAATACGTACGAACTTATTAGTATTAACCAAGCATTGGCTTTTCAAAATCCACTTGTATAAAGGCGTACAAGCATCAAGAGAAGTTTGATTAAAAAGGTTTTACGGTCTTACGCTTTAAAATCAAGAACACTCATAAGTGTAAAAACAGATTTAGATAATAGTAAAAAGCCCACCTAGAAGGTGGTTTTAAGAGAGAATAATTAAAGACATAAACATACCACTAGATTAATACGTTGAACATTAACATACACCAAACTTCATCTTCACCCTAGCAATACAAACTGTTTAGCCACGAATTGCCATACTAACTAGCGTAACGCTGAGTTTCATAGGCTCCCCTATTGCGGACAAAGAGGAGGAGCCTCTCTACTCTAAACTATAGAAACAGACTTTCTTGAGCTATAATAATGTTTGGCAGGGTGTGTGGAATGAAGAACCCAAGCCTCCTTTTTATAGGCCTTAAAATGAGCAATACACGGTCGTGCATTGGATTGCACGGGCGTGCAAACACCTCGGGAATCAAACAGGGTACACAAGATAGTGTACTAGAGCTTGGGAGCAAGGGAGTGCAATGCACGCCCGTTCATTGGGATGCACGCCCATGCATTGGGATACACAGTCATGCATCCCTCCCCTACTGCCCAGTTTTGTCTTTTGTACGTCCAGGTAACTCAACTACTGATCGAACTCGTGATATGACGTTGCTATAACACGAAGTGCGGAATCCTTCGTGTTAACGTTCGTATACTAACCGACAATTCAAAAAACACGCGTAAATAAACTTCTCAAATATATTCCAAATCACAGTGGTTACAGACTCAATCAGACAAGTTTATCTCTTGGTTCTCTCTGTTCTATATCTCTGTCTAATGACTCTGTAACACACGTATATATAGAAACTAACCTGCTGTAAGCGAACTTATTAAGTTCGCCTGAAACAAACTAAGAAAAGTTAACAAGTTCGCCTCAGTTAGACCGAGGCGAACTTATAAGTTCGCCTCTGATAGACGTTCGCCTCTAGGCTCACTAGTAAAAACACTTAACAACTTTATACATTTACATATCAAAAACATAAAGACATAAAATCTAACTATTACAAGCTTTTGTCATTACAAATCTATGTCCTAACAGACTCCCCCTTGACAATAGTTTGATCTTTTGTCTTCAGTCTTTAACTTGAACTCTTCCAGTTGTCCGGTAGTCTGCTGCCAGCATGCACTCCATATCTTCTGCATATCTCCAAAACTCTTTTATACTGTAGACCTTGTTCTCTCCATTCATCAGTATACATGATCTCATTCTTTCGCAGCGTCCTCTGATCTTTCTTTGAAAAATTAATAAGATTCATTGCGTCATAGAAACACACAATGACCTTATTATATTTATCCTCAATCCTTGCTTCACCAGTATTAACATCAACATACCACCATTTCATATTCCCAAGAAAGTCTTGAGGAATATTCTTTAATGGTATCTTATGAATAGCACGCACTGGTATATACATGTATCTCTAGGTTACTTTCCCAGTCTTAGGATCTGTGTTCTTCACTCTCTTTCCCTTCTGTGGTTTCAGCCGTTCATACTTACCCGAACTACCTTCTTTCTTTATCAGATTTGCTATCACATCAGCCAAACCATTCTTCGATCTATTGATGAGTGGCTTTGAAGCTAGACCATTTATTTCACACCTCGGCAAGGTATTGAAATATTTGATCCTTGGCTTTAAGTTTTGAACACCGTCTGATCGTTTGATTGCAAATATTTTTGATTCACCATCATAGAACCAACTTATGATCCTTCCTACACACTGCTCTTTATTCACATATTTCTCTTTCTGAGCAGGTTGTGCTGGAGACTTGGGTAGCACCTTCATCCAACTATTTACAACTTCTCTCCACTGTTCTCGTGTCATCCCTGTATCTCTGTACATCACAGGTTCTTCATTAATCTTCGGAGACTCAGTGTGAGTAGTTTCAGTTTCAGCACCCTTATTGAATTGAAGATTCTCATCATCAGTATCCATTTTTGACTCGACTGTATCATCAGGCTGTGTGACATCTTCAACAGAGTCCATAGAATCTGTTACTCCTTCATAAGTGAATTCAGGAATAACATCATCCTGGATGAAGTTATACGGCACCTTAAGACCATCACAGCCTTCATATGTAACACTGTCTTTATCTTTCTCTATTTCAATCTCTACTATTTCTCCTTCTTCTATCTCAGTATCCGACATATCATCTTCCATGTCATTGAATAAATCGTCAATGTCATCAAGACATTCAATCTTTTCAGCTTCCTCTTCTTCTGAATCTTGAAAGAATTCTAATAACAGAATTTCTTCGTCATTAGTACCCGAAGTATCTTTGTATTTGTTTCCTTCAATTGACTGTGATGTCGACTCCCCCTGAACTCTAGATATAGGATTAGCGTCAGTGTATTGACGATCACCCTCAATATTTCTAGCAGGATCATTGTCTTCATCATCACGTCTTTGAATTGACTATGTGTGACAAGTATCAGGTATCCTCAACTCCCCCTGAGCGTCAAGACGCTAAACGAGTTTGGAAACCAATGCTTGCATATCAGCAATCTATTGAGCTTGAGTCTGAATCACCAGCTGCCGTTGTGAATCAATAGTTACAAGAGAATTAACTTGTGTTTGTAGAGACAACACTTGAGATTCAAGGAAATTTATCCGGTCAGAATCAGAAGGCTTTGACGGACCAGCTGTTGATTGTGGAATAGAAGGACCTGAAGTAGTAGGAATCTTTGGAGGAACAGGAGATGGATCCTTAGATCTTGGAGGAGTAATGATCAGAGAAGCAACAAAATTAGCATCCTCAACTCCTTGAGAAGATTTTGCAGCAGCAATCGACGCAGACATTAACTTTTGCCATGTAGGATCTGGAGTAAAATCACTGTCAGTGTCAGAACTCTCATCAACCAAAGATCTTTTTCCAAGTACTGATCCGGAAGGAGGATCCAGAACAGACTTGCGTCGTGGTTGTCTGGCTTGAGATTTAATGCGTTTTCCAGCATTAGCCAGTGGAATAGCAGCCAACCGTTCATAATGACCTGGAGAAAAATCCCTAGATTCATCAGAATCAGTGCTGTCATCATCAGATGATATTGTATCACTTGAACTGGAACTAGACTCAGCTTCTGTCACCACATTCCCTTCTTGTTCATGAATGGGCGAGTTCACAGCATCATCAACAAAATCATCCATGTTTATACCTAGATCTTGATTAGGATCATGAACGACCTCTTCTTGAACTGGTTCCTGAATAGGAATATCAACTGCAGCTTGTGGAATAGGAACTTGTTCAGGAATAGGAATTTGTGGTTGTACAGGAACTGGTATGTGATGTTGTTGAACTTGTTGTTGGTGTGGAACTTGTTGTTGTGCGGGTTGTTGTGGTTGTTGCTGTTGTTGTTGTGGTTGAACATTAACACCTTGAGCTTGAGCAAGTTCATTAGGATGAAACCAGTTGTCATTAGGTGGTGCAACATAATCAGGATTGATTAAGTGCCCAAACAATGGAGTATTGACTGGAATCAACACAGCATTTTGCTGTTTCACCTTTGTACAGTCGGTAAAGATACGTTTTGACATCGGAGTCAAAGTCAATCTTATAGCATGTTGTGGAAGATCCGGAATAAGATGATTGAGTATCATTTGAATAAACCGAGGATACATCAAGAAACCTTGACCTTCAGCTGGATTGATCTGCATTACCATTTCCCGATAAAAATAAAGAGGAAAATTGAATCGTTTATTCAATGTTAAGGCCACCATAACTGTTTGAAGAGCCATCTTCAATCCATCGGTACCAGCTTTTCACGGAGAAATGCATTGAATAATCACATGCATAAAATACCTCCATTCACCTACTAATCCACCTTTCCGAGATTGGGTATCATTTTGTTTCCCACGATAACCCATCCGTTGAAAACAACCCATTATAAGAGTGTTAGGATAAGATACTGGATCTTCAGCATTTCCACCTAAATCAAGAGCAGCACGAATCGTCTCTTCAGAAATTGCAATCTCGGTATTGTTTACTGTTGCACGAAGTACATGCGGTTCCACGTCGATATCTTGATGTACCGTATTCCAGAATTGTTGTATATACACCAAGCTAATATAGGGATCCGCAGATAAGGCAACATGCAGTCTTGATCGATTCAGAAAATTTATGATGCCTTGAAAATGAACTGCTTCTGGCATATTAGGATCTAACAACGCCACTTGATTATACTTATATTCGACACGACGAGTCATCTGTGAAAATATCGGACAACACAACAAACATTATTATACTTACACATATATGAAACACACATTTAATAATACACACAAACAAAACAAACAAAAAATTTTAAAAAAAATTTCAAACAAAACAAAAAATTTTTAAAAAAATCACAAGTCCATTTCACTTCTGACCCCTAGGCGAACTTAATAAGTTCGCTTAGTAGTGCAAGAGGCGAACTTATTAAGTTCGCCTGACAAGTTCGCCTGAACCTGAGACGTTTCAAATTCAAACACAGATTTTCAAAACTATGGCAAATCAATAGAAATCGTGAAATAAGCATATACAATCAATCGAATATCAAATTATAACAAAAAATGATGATCAATTTTATATTTCGGTCAAAAATTAGGTCAAAATCATCCTTGGAAACAATCGACGAAAACCGAGACTAAAAACCATCGAATACACTCAATTTAGCGGATGAAAATCGATGAAAATACCTTTGTTAGATTCGCAATCTAATTTAGAACAAGATACAACCAGCAATTAACACTCACAACACAGTTTTAAAGTTTTGAGAGATTTGGGCAAGTTCGCTTAAGTCTGAGGAAGACGATGAGAATGACAAGTTCGCCTGATTCAACCCTTATTCAGATTAAGTTCGCTTGATTAAGCAAACTTGTTAAGTTCTCTTAACAAGTCTTCGGCGAACAAGATAAGTTCGCTTCACCCCTGACTGTAGATTAAGTTCGCTTCACTGAGTTAAGCGAACTTATTAAGTTCGCTTCACTGTACACAGGCGAACTTAATTACTTTTCAACCTTTTTTTTTCTTGAACACAAATTTTACCAACTTCAACCTGTCAAATCTTGAACTTCCGTCAGCAACACATATTTGATCCAATCCCAAACAATTTTAATAAAAGATTAGAATTTTCATGGAAAATAAAAATCAAAATCTTTTTGAGTTTTATCTATACAGACGGAAACACATATTTTTGACTTTTATCTGAATAAACTGAAATCACATATTTTTGGTTTTTCTCTGTACAAACTGAAATCACATATTTTTGGTTTTTCTCTATACAAACTGAAATCACACATTCTTGGTTTTTTCTCTGTACAAACTGAAATCACATATTCTTGGTTTTTTCTCTGTACAAACTGAAATCACATATTCTTGGTTTTTAACATCATGAGCAAGAAGATCATATCAATATTTAATTAATCCATCACACATATTATCAATAACAAAGGATAACCTATAGTATGGGACCTATTCAACTCAATTATGTGCAATTTGCATCTTTGTCATTTTGACACTCCTTCAATTTGAATAATATTTGAAATGATACGCGATAAATTTCAAAGTAAATAAGACCAGGTTATAAAATGCTCTTTTATTTATACCGAATTTGAAATATAAAGCCTGAATTCTTAAATTTGTCAATATTATATTATTTGAAACTATAAGCGTTTATTCTCCAAATTCATGTGATTTAGTACCATTTAGATGATAAACATCGTGTACCCCACATATATGCCAAATAGAAAATAAATGCACTATCTTCAAGACATATATAAGATTTTACTAAAGATTATCCGAATATTCAGAATGATGAGACATCACTTAGCACATGAATAGCAGAATCCAAATTGGATTGTATAGGAATCAAAGAGATTCAGAATCGAATGATTCAACGTTTTGGCTTATATCTGTGGAATCATAAAATTCAGGTACGTGGATCCAACTGTTATCTGGATTATGAATTCAATGGAATCAGTAAAGATGATATATCAATATGATCCAAGGGCTAGTATATGTTTGACAAATGTTGTCAAGTACATATCTTGATTATACTTCAACTTGCAATCTTTTCGGGACATGGGCACTGAAGCAAATCGAATAAATAGTGCTAAGGACATAACCCGAAACTGATCTCATAGGAAAATCCTTATTAAAAGCTAATATTCTTTATCTGATAGTGATCTTTTAACACACACACCTAGGCATAAAATGGATTTAAATCACAGATGTAATCATATTATATTTAATTTTCACACTACTATTAGTTTCAAAACGCTTTTAGCCTATTGACAATTTAAGTTTCAAATTTTATACACAAATTTTAAAACAAATTATCAAGAATAGAGCATTCACAACACTATCATTTCTTATTTATGCAGACTTTGAAATTTAGATCAGATCAACTTATTTTAATCAATCATATATCAAGGTCTACTAAGGTCGTGTGAAATGAACTAATCACTGATGTACTATCATTTCTTCTCAAACCTCAAATGATGTCAAATTTTATAATTTTCAATTTGTTTTGACTTTTTATAATTTAAACTTTTTGACTGAAAATGTAAATGCAGAAATGTAATAAAGCAATAAAAGAACCAAAATTTTTTTTTTCCATGAAATTCTGATTTTGAAAATCTTTTATTCAGGATTGATCATTCCAATCATTTTTATTGGGAATTCAAACCTGGTACGATCAAATGCCTTAGTAAACAAATCAGCAAAATTATCTTCAGTGTGTACCTTGACCAGCTCAATCAACCTTTTCTCTGCACAATCACGTATAAAATGATATCGAATTTCGATGTGCTTAGTTTTACTATGTTTAACAGGATTATTCGTTATGGACATAGTAGCATTGTTATCAATAAACATGGGGGGTTTTTGTGAAATTCAAACCGTAATCTCTCAATTGTTGTTGTAACCACAGGATTTGTGAACAGCAACTTGCAGCAGCAATGTATTCTGCTTCGCATGTTGAAATCGAGACTGTGGTTTGCTTTTTGCATTGCCAAGATACAATTCGATTTCCTAAGAACTAGCAACCACCTGTTGTAGATTTCCTGTCCAGACAACAACCACCAAAATCAGAATCAGTATACGCATTGAAATCAAAGTTAGAACCATGAGGATACCATAGCCCTAAACGTTGTTTTCCTTTTAAATACCGAAAGATTCTTTTCACAGCAATTAAGTGAGATTCTTTTGGCTTTGCCTGAAATCTTGAACAGATACACACGGCGAACATTATATCCGGCCTTGAAGCGGTTAAGTACACGAGGGATCCAATCATAGCTCTGTAAAGTCGACAATCCACATTTTTTCCTTCCGAGTCAGAATGTAGCTTATGATTGACCGGAATTGGAGTATCGTATGGGGTACAGTCCTCCATCTTGAACCGATTCAAGATGTCTTTGACATACTTGGACTGATGAATAAAGAAACCATCTTCCTTTTGATTTACTTGTAAACCTAAGAAAAACGATAACTCTCCCATAGCAGACATTTCAAATTTCGACTTCATTACACCCTTAAAGTCTTTGCATAACCCTTCATTTGTCGAGCCAAAAATAATATCATCCACATAAATCTGTACCAGTAGGTAATCTCCCCCTGATTTCTTTATGAATAAGGTCGAGTCTATCTTTCCACGAACAAAGTCATTCGCCAAAAGATGTGTGGATAATGTTTCATACCACGCACGAGGAGCCTGATGAAGACCATAGAGGGCCTTATCAAGCTTGAAAACCATGTTCGGATTCAGTGGATCTTCAAACCCCGGCGGCTGACACACATAGACTTCCTCCTTGACCTTTCCATATAAAAATGCACTCTTGACATCTAATTGAAACACCTTAAAACCTTTAAAAGAAGCAAAAGCTAGAAACAGCCTTATAGCTTCAAGTCTCGCAACCGGCACATAAACCTCGGTGTAATCAATTCCTTCTTGTTGATTGAAGCCCTGGACAACTAATCTTGCTTTATTGCATACCACGACACCTCGATCGTCTTTTTTACATTTAAACACCCATTTTGTTCCTATCGGATATGCACCTACCGGAAGATCAACAAGATTCCAAACCTTAAGTTTGTCAAATTGAGCAAGTTCTTCCTGCATAGCTTCTATCCAGTTATTGTCATTTAAAGCCATCTCAACATTCTTTGGTTCAACCTGCGAAATAAAGCATGAATGTGAGCAATCATCAAGAACACCAGAATCTTTAATGCAAGTATACAAACAAGTATTGTCAACAAGAGAACGTGTTTTCACTCCATCCTGTAAATTTCCAATTATATTTGTTACTGGATGATCTTTGTGTTCCTTGATGGATGCGACCTCAGGAACTGGCAACACTTCAACTTGAGTAGATGCAGATTGATAAGAATAATCTTGAGGAATTGGAATTTCCGAGTCTAAATTTGAAGGAATCTCCCCCTGATCCTGTGTCGAAGGTAATGGATCATCTCCTAACAACGGATCAGCAGACGAATCCTGAAAAATAGCATTATCCTCCTCACTCTCTGAATCTTGTGGACCTGAACAAGAAGCACCATTAGGATCGGGAGCAGAAGTAGATGGAATCGATGAATTTGGAACTGCATTTGGTAGAAATCCATTGTGCTGTGTATCTTGACAACAATCATAAAGAACAGCAGCATCTTCATCAGAAATATCAGACGGTAAATGAAAAGACTTGAATAAGTTGTCATAATCAAATGCCCAATCCGGACCAATCGCCATTTGTGGTAAAGACCGATTTAAACAGTCAATATGGAACCATTCTTCAACTTGGCGTGTCTCTTTGTTATAAACCCTCTTGGTTGTTGAATTAGCCACATACCCCAGAAAAATCCCTTCAATAGCCTTTGCACTGAATTTTGTTGGGACATCTCGAACTTTCAGTAGGGTACACGGATTACCAAAAGGTAGTAAGTATTCCAGATTCGGCTTTTGATTATTCAACAACTCGTAGCAAGTCTTGTTATGTCGCTTGAATGTCAAGACCCTGTTCAAAACATGACACGCAGTATTCACAGCTTCAGCCCAAAAGGTAACTGGAAGCTTTGAATCTGCAAGCATCATGCGAGCTGTTTCGACCAACGTCCTGTTCTTTCGTTCAGCAACACCGTTTTGTTGAGGAATATATGGCGCACTGAATTCATGATGAATTCCTTTTTGTAGACAGAATAAGCCCATTTTGCTATTCTTAAATTCGCTGCCATTGTCACTCCTGATTCTTCTGACTTTCAGATTGAATAAATTCTCCAAACCCAGGATTAAGTATTGTACCAACTCAGTGGTTTCAGCTTTAGAGGAAAGAAACTTAACCCATGAAAATCTGGAGTAATCATCAGTTACGACCAAGCAGTACGATTTCCCACCAATGCTCCTAATACTGATAGGACCGAACAAATCCATATGCAGCAACTCTAAAGGAGTTACGATAGAATTCGTCGATTTGTGAGATTTCTTTCTTTGCTTCCCCTTCTTGCACGGAATACAATCATCAGAAACTGAGAATTTCATTTTCGGAATACCAAGCACAAGATCATTCCTAACAATGTAGTTCATCTTCCTGTAGTTAATGTGAGCTAACTTCCTGTGCCACAATATTGAATCAGATTCCGACGCCTTGGAGGGTAAACAAGTTGGAAATGAATCCGTTGTAGTTGCGACACTCATGTCAAGGACATACATGTCATTTCTCCTTGGAGCCTTCATGAGAATCCATTCATCAGGAATCACAAATCCCGGTTTCAGAATATAGCATTCATGATCGTTGAAATGGAACGAAAACTTCTTGTCACAGACTTGTGATACGCTTAAAAGATTGTGTTCCAGTTGCTCAACATAATTCACCTTTTCAAATTTTACTTTGTCATTCTTTAACGTTCCCTGGCCTGTTATGTACCCGCCTTTATTACCAGCAAAAGCGACATAACCACCATCAATTTTAATCACATCCTCAAGCAATCTAACATTCCCTGTCATATGTCGAGAGCAACCACTATCCACATACCATGTGTTGTTGATAGTCCTCCTTGGTTGTCCCTACATAAACAACGAGAATCAGTTAGAAAGTGGAACCCAAGCCATCGTGGTCTTGGGTCGTCCGGATTGATCAAAATAAACAACTTCTTGTAATTTACAATCAATTTTATCATTCACTTTTGGAACAGAAGTTTGACAATCAGACCTTTTCAAAGAAGAATCATTTTTATTATTTTGAAAAACAATATTTGATTTATTATTGTCAGTTTCAGATGTTTCCAAAATTTTCTTTAATTTTCTGTTTCTTCTTCTTCTTTGAGGTCTAAACAATTTAACCTCCTGAAAAGAATCTTTTGTAATCCCAACTTTTGGAATTTCAAGTTTCTCTCTGCATACAAAAGATTTAGCATGCAATGTATTCTGTTGTTTAATTCCAGGGGAATTAACAAAAGATCGTCCAGTCATATCTTTCTCCAAACTAGAAGACAATTTTCCCTCATCTTTTCTTTTCAGAATCTTCACCACTTTCGGTTGTGAAGGAACAGTCTTCATTTTACCCTTGTTCTTGTATGGACAATTAATCAACATATGACCAGGCTCATTGCAATGAAAACACACTCTTCTTTCTTGATAACTTCTGAAATAAGATGTTTTCTTTGAATTTGAAGAACCATCAGAAGAATAAGCTTCAGAGGAATGCCCTGAACAATTTATCGGCTTCTTAGGAACATAAGTCTGTTTTGGCACCTTTGAAGAATTCACCTTTTGAAAACCAGCTGCCACAAACCCACTTGACTGTAAGATTGGAGAAAGTTTAGTTGGAACCACTTTCACCTCTTCAGGTTCAGTCAAAATGCACCTATCCCGAGTAACATTCTTCACAACCTTTGGTTCCTCAATTTTCACTTCTCTCGGAATGCCTTCAACCTTTGAATCATCAAACACTTCATCCTCTGTATCAGAATCATACACCATGTCTTCACCCGTCACTGGATTCACTTTTAATACTGTCTTGGGATCAATCTCCACTTCATGAATGATTTCAGGCTCAACCACATAATTCGCATTGAACGGTGGAGGAACAAACCCAATACCAGCAACTCTTTTTGTGGGATCAGCATTAGCATTGAAATAATCCAAAACTACAGATGAATTCTCAAACTGTTCCAGCTTTCTATGTAACTTTATCACCTCAGATTCTTTTTCAGAAATCTCCTTGTTCTTTTGGGCAACAACTTCATTTCGTTTTTCGATTTCAGCATAAGCCATATCTAGATGATAACCCTGCTCTTTGTATTTTAACCCAAGAGAATTTAAGTCTCTTTTCAAAGACTCAATTCTATCAATGCACAGCTTATCATTTTCTTTCAGTTTCTGATTAACTGAATGCATTGATTTCATGTCACAAATCAAGTCTGTGTTATCATCCATGACTTTTTGCATTTTATCTTTAACAGAAATACAATTAGAACAGTATATATGACAAACAGAGTCTTTTACCTTAGTCGGATCAGACATGTCTGCAATGAATACTTTGGCAATTGGAATATTCTCTGAATCTTCACCAACTGAAGCATTTTCTGTAAGAACAATTTCTTCCTCAGCAACCCCTGACACAGCATCAGAATCAATACTTTTCTCTTTTTCTTCCTCATCATCAACACTTGGAACACTATCACCATCACATGAATCATCACTAGAACTTTCATCATCAGTAGACTCTTCTGGTTTTTCTGAATGAATTTCTGCAACAAAAGCCTGACTCACAGCACCCACCAAATCTTCCAGATGAATGCCCCAATCATAATTTTCATCGTTTTGAGCAACTAGAGCTGATGATGCAGATGCATGATTTGTATTACCAAAAGGACCATGATTTTGATTACCAGATGAACCATGTGACTGATTCCTATTATGCTGAAAGTTAGATTGCTTCTTTTGAGAATCAAATTCTACCTTTGGCTTCACACACTCCTTAGCAAAGTGACCATACTCTTGGCAGTTGTAACACCTAACTTTGCTCTTATCAAAACCCATACGCGATCGACTATTTGAACCAATATATTTTCTCCCAGTTCTCTTCAAGAAATCTTTAGCTTGTCGCATTAACATGGCCATATTCCATTGGATATTCATTTCTTCCAGATCAACAGGGTCAATCTGTCTGAAATCTTCTTCTATTACCTTAGGATCATGTATTTTACCTCCAATGAAATTTTCATATGATGCCATGAATGAAGAAAACATAGCAAGATAATCATCAGCTACTTTCTGATTCACATGAGATCCAGATGATGTTGAAGCAGTAGTAGCAGAAAATCCAGAATGACTTGTATGACCAGAATAAATTGGAACTCCAGAACACTGATCATTTGAAGACTCTTGAGCATCACCAGAAAAGAATGCCACTCCAGTACCAGATTTACCAACAGATTTGGCAAAATACATCGAGGGATCCTGGATATGCTCCATATTAGTCTCTTTCTTCTTCATATTCATGGAATGTGACTGAATCTTCCCTAGGACTTCTTCAAGAGACATGGTTTTGTACTTAACATTTTCTTTGATCAAAACCGTATACACATCAAACTTTGATGGTAAAGCCTCCAAGAATTTATCATTGATTTCCTCAGTCTCATATACCACAGATGCACTAGCCAGTTCACTAAGAAGATGATAGAATCTTGTAGCAAGATCATCCAAAGATTCATTTTGAAAATGTTTAAATACTAGGAACTGCTTCTTTAGTAACTCTTTTCTACTTTTCTTCACATCTAAACTTCCTTCACACCTTTTCTGTAATGCTTCCCACAGTTGTTGAGAAGACTTGAACTGTTTAAAACTGTGATAAATTTCCTTTGGTAGAGACATCGAAATGCTAGCCATCACTTTCTTTTCTCGATCAAATAACAGCTTCTCTTCAGTAGTTAACGCTGATACTGGCTTCGGAACATCATCCTTTCCCATCCATGAATAAGTAGGATGCGTATATCCTTCCAAAATCGGAATCCACAAACTAGTATCGGTAAAAGATACGAATTGGTCAAACCGATCTTTCCAATTTGAATAATCAGCTAGATTCAGCAACTTCGGAGGTTTTTGAGATGTACCAATCTCATTGTCATAATTGAACATGTTTGTGACTTGAACCATATTTGCCATGTTAAAAAAAATTTCTGAAAAATTTCTAAGTATTGAGCAGTTTTAGCCTCAGGCGAACAAGACAAGTTCGCTTAAGGAGGAAATCTGGTAAGTTCGCTTAAAAAATAAGTTCGCTTAAAATGTGAGAAGCGAACTTAATAAGTTCGCTTACTAAGTTCGCCTGCACAGGAACTCAGCAAGTTCGCTTAAACTGCTGTAACAGATTCAGAGGAATCTTTACTCAAACACGAACCAAGAACTTCAAAAATCATGATTTCTCAGCGAATTGATGGAATTTAAGGAAATTGATCCGTAGGATTATGAATTTTATCAAATAGAACAGTTCTATCGGACTAATTTCGTCAAAAAACACTTCCAAAAACACGAATTCAGCATAGAAACGATCTTCAAGAACTTGAAAAACTCCATTGTTGCAGAAAATTCAAAAATGTTGAATTTCTTGTCGAATTGTACACTAAAACCGTCACTAATCACCGAGAATCGTACTTAATTCACGAGCATAAGCTCTGATACCACTTGTAGGTCCAGGTAACTCAACTACTGATCGAACTCGTGATATGACGTTGCTATAACACGAAGTGCGGAATCCTTCGTGTTAACGTTCGTATACTAACCGACAATTCAAACAACACGCGTAAATAAACTTCTCAAATATATTCCAAATCACAGTGGTTACAGACTCAATCAGACAAGTTTATCTCTTGGTTCTCTCTGTTCTATATCTTTGTCTAATGACTCTGTAACACACGTATATATAGAAACTAACCTGCTGTAAGCGAACTTATTAAGTTCGCCTGAAACAGACTAAGCGAACTTAACAAGTTCGCCTCAGTTAGACCTAGGCGAACTTATTAAGTTCGCCTCTGATAGATCAGGCGAACTTAACAAGTTCGCCTCTAGGCTCACTAGTAAAAACACTTAGCAACTTTATACATTTACTTATCAAAAACATAAAGACATAAAATCTAACTATTACAAGCTTTTGTCATTACAAATCTATGTCCTAACATCTTTTAGCTGCTTGTTGACCTCAGTTGACTTCTTGGGGTCAAAGCTCGGGAATGATCCTTTTTAGAAGCTTGATTTCTTAGTGTTTTTGATTGATTTTAGCTTTGTTTATCTTTAAGACACCGAATAACCTGCAATTACGAAATATTAACGTTTTAAGTATCAATTGCAAGGTTATTAACCAATTAGTACCATAATATGGGGATTATTATGCATGCAAAACATGTATAATTTAGGGCATATAATAACATCCCACACTTAAACTTTGCTTGTCCTCAAGCAAACTCATGCATGATCAGACCATAACTAAAAACTTTACAAAAGGTAAGGGAGTTCCAAGTAGTTGGAGACTCCGAGATAACTCATGAGTCGCTTTTTCTATTTTTGTGCTTTTCTATTTTTGGGATGATGTAATCCATGTCAAGCCGACTAGAACTTCAATTATGTATAATCTATCACTCATCACAATGTTTATTAAACTCTAGGGCTATATATATTTGGATAATGTAAGTTAGGTAAAACACTCAAGTTCGAATCGAATTATACAATGGTCATGAGCTTGTATGCAAATCACGTATCCACCAACTAACTAAGTAGTTTGCATGAATCAAGAGGACTTAAAAGGGTTGTAATGTGGCTAAAAGAAAATAAAGGGTGAAAATGAAAATCTTTTTGGGTTTAAAAGGGTTTTGAGGGCTGTAGATATCGTGGAACACAAGGCTACGACTTCCTGGATTAAGATAGAAAATACTGTTGGGACCCTCTACAGTACTCAGATAACGAGGGTATAACTAATATGAGGGCTCGTTTATGGTCAAATTGACAAGACCGATACTTCTTATCATGTTCAACTCTTCCCTCACTGCGTAGTACACATTACTGCCTTTTCGTATGGACCCTTCAGCTTTTAACCTAATAGCACCCATTTTGATCAGATGCGTATACTCGTGTTGGGAATAAGTTTGATTCTTGTTGTATTTTCCATCATGGCTCCAGTTGCCACACTTCGCACATTTTCCATATCTTTTGGCTCTTCTTTTGGCGGCGCATTTTGACAAGCTGCAGAATGGTGGTAGTTGTTCTTTCTTGTGCCACCATTTTCTTACATCACTTGTTGCTTTGAAAACATTTTCTTAGAGTTCGGGCGGTAATTCAAGCTTTGCGAAATGAATTCAAGAAAGCAAATTGAAATAAAAAGAATGCATATCCAGCTCTTTAAGGTCTAACCGGTAAAAGACCAACTTCTCTCTTTTCTTTTTTCTTTTCTCATTTTTTTAAAGATCAAGACTGACTTGTCAATAAATCCTTTTCCTTAATTTCCTTGAAATAATTTCTCTATATCTTCCTTGTAGATCGTTCGGCTGTTTTCTCCTAATACATCCACTTTCTTCTTGTATATTCCAATTCGTTTGAGTGAAACAGATTCTTTCCAAATTGCCTCAATGGTTGTAAACTTGAAATAACGACATAAGATAGTCTAATAATTCTCCATCTTGAAGACAGTTAGCCAATAACCGGTGTTTACGAAAAGCTGGTATGGTGATAAATGTGGGTAGTAGAAACGAAAAGGCTAAGGCTCAAAAGGCTATCTAGGCGGATATTTTTTCGGTATTTTGGGTTTAAGGATAATATAAGGGTAATAAAGTCCTAGGTGCCTCAATCATTTTCATACAATTACTAGTTCATGGTCTTGATATGTATAAGCCATACAATTTATAATTATGCATAAAATCCGGTCGAAAAACACCCAGTATACCAAACGAAAGAGCATGTGAAAATATGATAATAGTAATGCTCATGAAAGGCTCAGATTATTCTCACATGGAAAACGGATGGGATAGGGTTTAGTGAATCGTTATGCATAATATCCATTTGTTTCTACTTGCCATGTTTCCATTTATTCCATTTGATTTATTTAAATGCGAACTCAAAGAGGTTTAGGGTTTAAAATTTTTCAAATTTTTAGGGAGGGTTTTTAAGAAAATAAGTTTTGGTGAAAGTAAAGTCTTAATCAAATGGGTAGAAAATCACGAGTTTAGTTTTACTGCTTTGAGGAAAAAAGTTTGTCCACAATCTCTAATTCCTCACCCCATACTTAAAACTGTGCATTGCCCTCAATATACAAATGCATGTAATGAAATGCTATGCAGGAATTTAAATGCATGAAGTTTTAAGGGAAAAGAAATTGGTACTCCCCCGGTCAATTCGGTATATCCTATGGCCAAAACTTGTGAGTGTAGTCAGTGATACGCCAAAAACTTCCGTCAAATCTCTCACAAATTTGATGTGGTTTGCTACGTCCAAGCTTGTAGAGGTGGAGCGAAACTCCTCAAAGAAATAGAGAAACAACTTAGTGATGTTATGCTACTTGACACATAAAGAAAAACATAAAAACAGAAACGAAAATAACATGTAGTAATTAAGCTACTAAGGTCCTAGTATCGAGAAGGCATACCTAGAGGCTGAAGTACGTGAAACTTTTGAATTTGTAAACAAACCTAGGGTCCATGTGTTCTGTCATACGCACCAACTTCTCAATTTATTCATGATCATCGGGTTGCCTCCCAGAAGTGCCACATTTATTTAAGGGTCGTTGGCCGGACCCGTACGTGCTTCATCAGTCTTTCTTCGGGCGGAGGCTTTGGACTTCCCCCGTATCTCCCATTCCTTCCTTCAAAGTCCTTTTCTTTGTTAACTTCGCCCGCTGATCCCAGTAGTTGTCAATCCGGTTAGTGTTGTCGAGATATTTGCCAATATTTGGTTTCTTTCCCATGTTGATTTTCTTAGCTTTCTTCAGTTGGTAGTCCAGATTAGTATCTATGAATTGTGCAATTTCAAAGGGATCATTGAATAAACATTCATTACCCCCAATGTTGTAGGCCACCGATTATTTTCCAACACGAAGTGTCAGAATACATTCGTTCATGTCAATGGTTGCTCTAGCAGTGGCTAAGAATGGGCGACCCAAAATTAACGGCACAGAGTAGTGGGGTCCCATTTCTAAGACCATGAAGTCGGTAGGGAAGACAAACTTGCCGACTTTTACTAGTAAGTTCTCAATGACTCCTATAGGTGACTTTACAGTACCATCCGCAAGCTCGATGGTAGCATTGACATGTTACGGGTTTCCAATTTTCAATCTTTTAAACATGTTATATGGCATTACGTTCACACTTGCTCCTAGATCAGCGAGTGCGAAAGTTATCGGTAGTGGACCGATAAAACATGGTAAAGAAAACTTTTCGGGATCTGAAAGTTTCTTTAGAAGACATCTTTCAATGAAAGCGACACATTGATTAGTCTTTTTGACTGCCCCTTCCATGTTTCTTTTGTTAGTGAGGAAATCCTTTAGAAATTGTCCATACTTTGGCATCTGCTGTATTATGTCTAGGAAAGGCAGGTTGACATGAATCTGGCTTAAAAGCTCAATGAATTTCTCATATTGTTCGCCAGTCCTTTGCTTTACTAGCCTTCCTGGGTACGGTATGTGAGATTTGAAGGTTCTTTTTGTCGGGATATTAGGAGGAGTGTACACTGGAATGGGTTGTGGATTTTCCTTTGGTGGCGATTCTTGAGCGGTTAATTCTATGACAAGTGGACGAAGTGGTACTCCAGTGAATATCTCTCTCAATGGTGTTTGAACTTCTTCTTCCTCTGGTAATGTAGGTTCTGGATAAACTTTACTATTTATCAGAGTGATAGCACTAACGTTCGCTTTTGGATTAGGTTCAGTGTTGCTTGGAAGGCATCCTGGTTGTCTTTCGGATAAGAGTTTAGCAATCTGCCCTAGTTGTACTTCAATGGACTGAAGAGTTGCTTTCTGTGTCCTAAACTCAGCTTCGTGAAGACTAAACTTTTCCTCGTATTGTTTGTGACGAGCATCCGCTAAGAGGGCTTGACTTTCAGTGGTAGAAATCAACTTAGTTACCGCGTCCTCCAAACTCAACCCGTACTTGGCTTGTTAGTTCCCTGGAATTGTTGACGAGGCTGATAGTTTTGAGGTTGTCTTTGTTGAAGCTGTTGTTGTTGTCCGAAACCAGATTGTCCTTGGTTGTTGTTATCCTTGCAGCTGAAATTCGGATGGTTCTTCCATCCAGGATTGTAATTGTTGCTGTAGGGGTTGTTTTGCGGGCAGTTTGTTCCAATAAAGTGAACTTGCTCAGCATTGGTAGTGATGCTTTTTACTTCTTCAGTAGTCTCAGTTATTGCTTTGCCCTTGCTAAGTTGATTGAGTCGAGTGGTGAGGGCGTCTACTTAAGCAGAAAGTGAAGTGACAGTATCGACAGAGTGAACACCTTGCCTGGCTCCCCTATTACTTCTTGGATTGTACCATTGATAGTTGTTCATAGCTATTTCCTCAATCAGGTTGTAAGCTTCTTGTGGTCTTTTGTTTCCAAAAATACCACCTTCAGTAGCGACGAGAGTCTGACGAGCTTGATTGTGCAGCCCATTGTAGAATGATGATACTTGTAGCCAAACCTCTAGCCCATGATGAGGGCATTTCCTCAACATGTCTTTAAAACGTTCCCATGCCTCATATAGTGATTCAGCATCTTCCTGGGTGAAAGTGGTAATATCATTTCTCAGTTTTGAAGTTTTTGCTGGCGGGAAGTATTTTGACAGGAATTTTTGAGCAAGATCATCCCATGTAGTGATTGACCCGGTAGGAAGAGAGTTTAACCATGCCTTTGCTCGTTCTCTTAAGGAGAAAGGAAACATTCGGAGTCAAATAGCGTCATTTGAAACCCCGTTCAGTTTGAAAGTGTCACAAATTTCGAGGAAATTTGCAATGTGGGCATGTGGATCTTCATCGGGTAATCCATGGAAAGTGCATGATGATTGGATCATATGAATGACATGCGATTTGATCTCAAAGTTGTTAGCGTCAACTGTCGACCTTGTGATGCTAGACCCCAAAGCCTGAAGTGATGCTCTTGCAAAGTCGGAAATAGTGCGGTTTTCTACGGCCATTCTTCTAGTACGGTTTTCTCGTAATCGGTGGTGAAAGAATCTTTCGGGCTCTGATAAAGGTTGAAAAAAACCAGTAGTGGAGCTATGGATCATGAACTACCTGCAACAAATGTAACAGAAAAACAGATGTAAAATAGTAGGGTTAAAAAGCTAATCCGTTAACTCGAATCTTTCTTGAAATCACCGTGTCCCCGGAAACGACGCCAAAAACTTGATGTGCACGTGATTAAGTATAGAAATAAAATATATATTTGTTTTAGAAATGGTTTCACGAGATCAGCTTTTAAATTTATAAAATGATAAATACTCAAACTAAACACACACACAATAGGCAAGTGTACCTATCGCAGCGTAATATAGTTTAGGTAAGAACCAAATATCGAACCAATGGACACGGTCGAGTTCCAATACTCAACGTTTATTATCGTTTACCCGGTTTAATTAGTGAGTGGGTTTTGTGTGCTTGTGAAGCAGAAAAGTAAATGACAGAAAAGTAAATGACGGTAAAGTAAATGACATAAAAGTAAAAATGTGCGTGAAGTGTGTAGCAGAAATGTAAATAACATAATAGTAAATAGCAAGAAAGTAAGTATCTCAAAGATGATTAGGTCACGAAGATTATTGCTTTGGGCATCGAATCCGCTTGGTATATGATAATGTTAAGTTGACTAATCCGGTGGTATGACTAATACAAATGTGTGACTCGGGACACCGCTCGAGCCTCATTCTCATGATATTTGGTTCACGAATTATAATCTTTAATAATAAAATGGTAGGACTCCCATCTAGGGACATCGTTACCCTCAACTCTTTGGTGTTATCTCCGAGTTGGTTTAGGACATCAAACTTAAGTGCTTAGTTATTATTATTAAAAGAGTGATTAGAATTTGTTTACAGGAGGCGGTGTAACAATGGGACCATGTATAAAGACGTATCGTTCCCAACATGAGTTCACCAATTCTTGTTCTCATAACAAGTTCGTATAGAGACGTACGACCTTATTAGTATTAACCAAGCCTTGGCTTATCAAAATCCACTTGTATAAAGACGTACAAGCATCAAGAGAAGTTTGATTAAAAAGGTATTACGTTCTAACGCTTTAAAATTAAGAACACTCACAAGTGTAAAGACAGATTTAGATAATAATAAAAAGCCCACATAGAAGGTGGTTTTAAGAGCGAATAATTAAAGACATAAAATATCACTAGATTAATACGTTGAACGTTAACATACACCAAACTTCATCTTCACCCTAGCAATACAAAGTGTTTAGCCACGAATGGCCATACTAACTAGCGTAACGCTGAGTTTCGTAGGCTCCCTATTACGGACAAAGAGGAGGAGCCTATCTACTCTCTACTCTAAACTACAGAAACGAACTTTCTTGAGCTATAATAATGTTTGGCAGGGTGTGTGGAATGAAGAACCCAAGCCTCCAACTTATAGGCCTCAAAATGAGCAATGCACGGCCGTGCATTGGATTGCTCGGGCGTGCAAACACCATGTGTGACCCGGGACACCGCTAGAGCCTCATTCTCAGGACATTTGGTTCACGAATTATAATCTTTAATAATAAAATGGTAGGACTCCCAGCTAGGGACATCGTTACCCTCAACTATTTGGTGTTATCTCCGAGTTGGTTTAGGACATCAAACTTAAGTGCTTAGTTATTATTATTAAAAGAGTGATTAGACTTTGTTAACCGGGAGGCGGTGTAAAAATGGGACCATGTATAAAGACGTACCGTTCCCAATATTAGTTCACCGATTCTTGGTCTCATAACAAGTTCGTATAAAGACGTACGACCTTATTAGTATTAACCAAGCCTTGGCTTATCAAAATCCACTTGTATAAAGACATACAAGCATAAATAGAAGTTTGATTAAAAAGGTTTTACGGTCTTACGCTTTAAAATCAAGAACACTCACAAGTGTAAAGACATATTTAGATAATAATAAAAAGCCCACCTAGAAGGTGGTTTTAAGAGCAAATAATTAAAGACATAAACATACCACTAGATTAATACGTTGAACATTAACATACACCAAACTTCATCTTCACCCTAGCAATACAAAGTGTTTAGCCACGAATGGCCATACTAACTAGCGTAACGCTGAGTTTCGTAGGCTCCCCTATTGCTGACAAAGAGGAGGAGCCTCTCTACTATAAACTACAGAAACGGACTTTCTTGAGCTATAATAATGTTTGGCAGGGTGTGTGGAATGAAGAACCCAAGCCTCCAATTTATAGGCCTCAAAATGAGCAATGCACGGCCGTGCATTGGATTGCTCAGGCGTGCAAACACCATGTGTGACCCGGGACATCGCTAGAGCCTCATTCTCACGACATTTGGTTCACGGATTATAATCTTTAATAATAAAATTGTAGGACTCCCAACTAGGGACATCGTTACCCTCAACTATTTGGTGTTGTTTAGGACATCAAACTTAAGTGCTTAGTTATTATTATTAAAAGAGTGATTAGACTTTGTTCACCGGGAGGCGGTGTAAAAATGGGACCATGTATAAAGATGTACCGTTCCCAATATTAGTTCACAAATTCTTGGTCTCATAACAAGTTTGTATAAAGACGTACGACCTTATTAGTATTAGCCAAGCCTTGGCTTATCAAAATCCACTTGTATAAAGACATACAAGCATAAATAGAAGTTTGATTAAAAATGTTTTACGGTCTTATGCTTTAAAATCAAGAACACTCACAAGTGTAAAGACATATTTAGATAATAATAAAAAGCCCACCTAGAAGGTGGTTTTAAGAGCGAATAATTAAAGACATAAACATACCACTAGATTAATACGTTGAACATTAACATACACCAAACTTCATCTTCACCCTAGCAATACAAAGTGTTTAGCCACGAATGGCCATACTAACTAGCGTAACGCTGAGTTTCGTAGGCTCCCCTGTTATGGACAAAGAGGAGGAGCCTCTCTACTCTCTACTCTAAACTACAGAAACGAACTTTCTTGAGCTATAATAATGTTTGGCAGGGTGTGTGGAATGAATAACCCAAGCCTCCAATTTATAGGCCTCAAAATGAGCAATGCACGGCCATACAATGGATTGCTCAGGCGTGGAAACACCTCGGGAATCAGACAGGGTACACAGGACAGTGTACTGGAGCTTGGGGAGCAAGGGAGTGTAATGCATGCCCGTGCATTGGGATACACAGTCGTGCATCCCTCCCCTGCTGCCCAGTTTTGTCTTTTAGCTGCTTGTTGACTATTGTTGACCTTGGTTGACTTCTTGGGGGTCAAAGGTCGGGAATGATCCTTCTAGAAGCTTTATTTCTTGGTGTTTTTGATTGATTTTAGCTTTGTTATCTTTAAGATACCGAATAACCTACAATTACGAAATATTAACATTTTAAGTATCAATTGCAAGGTTATTAATCAATTAGTATCATAATATGTGGATTATTATGTACGCAAAACATGTTTAATTTAGGGCATATTAACATGGGAACATGACTGAATATAAGCACATTGTATCATCCTCAAACTGATGGTCAGTGTGACACCTCTGAAATTTTATTTATTTATTTAATTTTCGGGACGAAAATTCTTTCAACTAGGGGATGATGTGACAATCCGGACTTTTCAGTTTAACTTTGTTATGTAAATCCAATAAAAGTTAACCTAAATAACTTAAATTAAACCCTAGGGACTATTTCTGTCATTTCTCAAACCCAAACACATCTAAAACCACAAGGACCAAAGTTGATATTACTCTAAACCTAATTCTGTTTGACTTTGTAAAGTCAAAATCCATGATTTAAATCCTGTTGACTCTTGGATAGTCAAACTGACAAGTTTTAACCCAACCCAAACCACAAGGACTTGTTCTGCTAAATCCCAAACTCAATTACTTGAAAATCTCAGGGACTAGATATGTAATTAGACAAATTACGATTCTGTTGACTTTTGAAAGTCAACCTAGCTGTTCTTGAGTTCAATTCGCGTGCCTAAATTGAATTCCGTTGGAGTTGTAACTGAAACTGAACGATCATGATCATTTACGGCCATTATTAACTCAATAAACCCGACATTGATTTGAATTAAACCTCATTATGGTCATGCGAGTTATAACCGTCGAACCTATAACAAAAATCGATCAATTCGATCATTTGTTCTATCATTATCGAAAGCAAACGCACTGCAAACCTTTTTCGAATCTCCCAGAAGCTTTTGCCTACACCAATTGCGCCGAAGAAGCAGTCAAGGTCGCCGGAATCTAACCCGCAGGCCGACGGCACTCGTTCTAGTCGGAAGCTATCAATCCATCATCAATTCTTGTAATTGTTTACAGTCTCAGTTTCGTCTCAGTTCATAGATCAAAAGCCTTATCATTATCAGGGCTTAAATTATCGAATTCAACATGAACCAGTTCTAGGGTTCATTTACTTTCGGGTTTAATCGAACCATATCAATTCGATATCAAATACTGAAATTGATCACGTCTACAGACTCGTCTTGACGTCTAGATCAAAAGCCCTATGCTTATAGAGGCTTGCATTATCAATCGGATATGATCTAAATTCTAGGGTTCATGCGAATCGAGTTTAATCGAATTCAACTCTAAACCCTATTTAAATCCGATTAAATTGTATCATCAGTCTCGCAACATTCTAAAGTGTAAAAGCCCCATGATTTTATCGATTTCTATCATCCAGTTTGATCGATTTAATACTATGTTCATAACTAAATTTTCGGTCAATAAACCCTTAATGAAACGATCCTAAACTTGTTAAAATTTCAATTAAAACTCACCTACAGACTCACATGAACTCGTCTAGCAAAACCCCTTTGATTTGATCGATTGTTATCGAATTCGAGGGATTTGGGATTGGTTTGGGATCGATCGCATAAGGGAGATGAACCCACTGGAATCGTTGATTAAAACCCATTTGAATCTGAATCATGTTGCGATGACCCTAGCGGGTGGACTGGCTAAACTCATGTGCAAACAGGGAGGAGACCCGGGTTCGAGTCTCCCTCCCCCTGTTTTGTTTTATTATTTATTTTAAGCATTAATTAATTTAAAAACCATTTCCTATATTATTATATTTATACATTAAGGTGTTTTAACCCGGAAAACAACCCGTAGGCTCGGGTTTGAATTATTAACCAATTTTTATATTATTCCCACTTTTATAAATAATATATTTATGTTATTATCAAATAAAAATAATATGTTTATATTATTTTCAAACCGTAACTTCTTATTAAATAATATATTTGTATTATTTTCAACCCGTGACTAATGTTATTAAATAATATATATTTATATTATTTCGTACCATTTTATATCTCGTGTGACGTTTTAAATTAAATAATAATATAATTAGTTATATTATTTACTCGCGTTTATACATTCGATTAAAAATAATATATTTATTATTTTTCCACATAAATGATTATTTGTTTAAATCCTTAGAATTTAAAAATAATATATTAAATTATATTGTTTTCCTAACTGTTGTAAATGACTCAAGCGTACGAAGTTATGCATTTATTTATTTACTATCCATTATTAACGTTCGACACGTAACACTTTTTCCTTAATTAATATTTTAATAAATATATATATTTCCGTAGACATGTTCGTATACTCTTTAATCCTTAGAATGCGTTAAGACATTCAATCTTCCGTGTCGTCGTCACAAATCCCAATGTGTCCCTAACTGTTATATTTGTATCTCTAGGGCATACGTAAGCCGTGCAGGCTGACACTTGTGTACCAAATCTCTTACTTGTTTGATACTACCTACTACGCAACGCATGTGAGTTTCACGGCCCCTTTTACTGTTTTATTTGGTGGAGAAAACATGTCACAACCCTTTTTGGGTTATTGTAATTCATATGATATCAATGTTGAGGCTAAGCGTAACACACTATCATGAAAAGTCCTCACACACATCGGACATTTAATATGGTATGAACGAGGTAATTTTGGTAGTACTACTGGGTTTGACAAACCCCACCCGCGTTAGTCGCGCTAACTCGATTGGAGGTCGAACGGGTGTTACATTGACCTTAACACATTAGTCAGAGTTGATAGACCTGGCTGGAGGCAAACAAACACACTGTCAGTTTCGGTTGCGAGCGCTTTAGCAAAACATGAATATAGGCATGCAACCTATTGATATATATATTGAATGTACATAATCCGCAAACGATTTATTTGAAATGATTGAAACCTGTGAACTCACCAACCTAGTGTTGACTCGTTTTCTTACATGTTTTCTCAGGTTGGCACTCAGGATCACGTTAAGTCATGCATGTGTCTTGGACTTCAATTGAAATAATTATCTATTGAATAATCTTTATGTTTTGTTTGTATTTTGATTTGGGCGCGTTGTTTTGCGCATTTATTTTTGTTTAACGCTTCTGCATATACACTCTGAACCTTAATCTTTTTATATTATTACATTTCAAGTCCCATATAGTGTCGTTTGAAGTAACTAATGTCTGAGATCCTGGTTTGTCACCTTCCAAAACGGTAAGACTCCGTTAGTGGAATTTGGGGGTGTGACAGTCAGTCTAAAAGGACTATTCAGTCCCTTAAGGACAAGCTTCGTGCTTGTATCATCGACTTCAGAGGAAGTAGAGACAGTCACTTACCCTTGGCGGAGTTTTAATACAATAACAGATGTCACGCTAGCATAGGAATGTCATCGTACGAGATGTTGTATGACAGGAAATGCAGAATTCCTATATGCTGGGGGTGAGGTTGGACTGAAAGAGTTGGGTACTCAAGAGATGTTCCAAACCACAACTGAGAAGTTAAAGCAAATAAAGAATTGTATGAAAGCTGCACAGGATCGACATAAATCTTATGCGGATAAGAGACATCAACCTATTGAAATCCAAGAAGGAGATTATGTCATGCTGAAAGTATCTCCCTGGAAATGAGTCATAAGATTCTGGAAAAGAGGAAAGCTAAGTCCTCGATTCATAGGAGTCATAAGATTCCGGCTAATATCACAAGCACCAATTGATGTCCTGTAAAATTTACAAGGACAATGGAAAGAATGATAAAGTGTTATGAAAATATTTTCAAAGTATACCAGATGATGATTCAGTAAAAGATAAAAATAGAACTCACCAGCGTAAGCTGACATGTTTTAGCATGTGTGTCTGGTTAAAGAGATGTCAAGGAAAGGATTAGCTTATTAAGACTACTTGGGCCAGAGGCTGACATCCAGAATAGAATTAGTTACAGACAGATTACGTATAGTTTTGTTTATCTGTTTGTAATAAACTTCGTTTCCGCTGCAATAAAGTAATCATTTCCGTTATTAAACTATGACGTCAAAGAGTAAATCCAACATACGAGGCAACCCGGGAGTCGGGGCACTCAGTTCTTATGAAAGATTACTTTGTCGATGATCCAAAATATGACGCCGAGACGTTTAAAACGAGATTTCGGATGTCGAAAGATTTATTTTGGATGGTTTCAAGAAGGGCTTGACGCGAGGATGAAAGAAAGTTTCACGCCATTACAGAAATGCATATCGGCGATTTGTCTACTCGCTTTTGGTAATGTTCCTGACGAATACGATGAATATTTAGCTATATCTACTAGGACCTCACATGAATGCCTAGAATATTTTTGCAATACTATTGTTATTTTATATGGTAAAAATTTTTGCGTGCACCCACTAGCCACAACATTGTTTTTTTGTACCATGCACATGAAAGTAGACATGGCATTCCAAGGATGCTCGGTAGCATCGCCTTTACGCATTGGGTTTGGAAAAATTGCCTAACGCGTTTGCATGGCCATTATCACCGAGGTGATCACCAATACCCAACGATCATGCTCGAAGCAGTGGCGTCACATGATTTATAGTTTTGGCATGCTTATTTTGGGGTTGTCGGTTCGAACAACGATATCAATGTTCTTAATCAAAATCCATTCTCTACTAACGAGATGCATGGAACCGCTCCTAGGTGTCCATTTTAGGTTAACGGTCGACAATAGAAGCTTGGTTATTACCTAGTCGATGGGATTTACCCTTCTTGGTCAACTTTTGTGAAATCTTATTCTTATCCAACCGATATCAAGAAAAAAAATTAAAAAGGTGAAAGAATCGACAAGAAAAGATGTTGAATGAGCTTTTGGTGTTTTAAAATCTAAGTGAGCTATAATTTCAACGACCGCCCCGGGCGATGGGCGATGAAGCGCGAGAAGATCGAAATCAGATGTACACATGCCTTATATTGCATAATATAATTTTAAAAGCTGAGGGGAATGTCATATCACCGGTGTACATTCCCTATTCTCCGACCGATGCAGTGGTTGTGATAATATAATTTCGGAGTTGCGGAATCAAAACACACATTTTAGACTTAAGTATGATCTTATGGAACTCGTTGCGTCAAACTTGGACATCTCGGTTTCGGACGACAATGAGTAGTTTAGTATTTTTTTTTATGAAAGTTATGTTTTTTTAATTTTAAATTTAACATGAATGTATTTTTATTTTTTTAGTTAATTTTAATTTTAATTTGTATGTTGCATTTTTTAATTAATTTTAATTTTATCTTTGATGTATTTTATTATTATATATTTTTTTTAAAAATGCTAGGATACTTAGGGGTTCCATTCCTTGTGTTTAGGATAATTTAAGATAAAAATAACGTGACGTGACGTTTTGAGATTGATTAATCTTTAGATTAGTTAGGGTTAAAGGCAATGTTTTCAAACCCGGACCGGACCGGCCGGTCGGACCGGGAACCGAAGACTTGGGCGGTCCAGGTATGTATGCTGAAACGGGCCTGCATCGACCCGGCCGTTTGGGCCGGGAACCGGCGGGTATTAGCGATGATGGCCGGAAACCACGTCCAAACGCAAAGACAAACAAGCTGAATCTGAGGGTGCCGGATCTGTGAGCGATGGTGGCTATGGTCGCCGGATCTGTGCGCGATGGTGGTTATGGTCGTCGGATCTGTGCGCGACGGTGGCTATGGTCGCCGGATCTGTTAGCGGCGGTAAGTCGGTAACTTTGTTAGAGATATTTTGTCTGCATTTGATAGAAAAGAAATCTGATTCAACATTTTGTTTTCAAAGAAATCTAAGAAAAATGCGTCGTCGACGGGTTTGTCTCTGAAAGCGGCGAGAGAAAAAACTAGATTTAGGGTTTGAATACTTTTGATTTCTAAATGGAAAAAGTATAGTATTTAATTGGGCTAAGAAGTCATAACTTTTCTTAAAATTCATTCTTATTTGAGCGAATTACAAATTACGTCCTTTAAGTATTACCCATATTTCAGAATACGTCCTTTAACTAAGTAAATTAAAGAAAACATCTTTTATGTTTAAAAAACCTTGCACGTTACATCCTTTAGACTAACGGACGTTAAATTTCACCTTAAGTCAGGTCACATGCCTTGCATGTGAGGGCGTTTTGATATTTTTACCCACAAAAATAAATTTAAAACCCTAAATTTGAAAAAGCCCACCCATTCTCAGATCTAGGTACCTGAAATTGTGGGTAAAAAGACCAAAACGCCCTCAAATGCAAGGCACCTGACCTGATTTAATGGTGAAATTTAACGCCCGTTAGTCTAAAGGACGTAACGTGCAAGGTTTTTTAAACATAAATGACGTTTTCTGTAATTTCCTTAGTTAAAGGACGTATTCTGAAATATGAGTAATACTTAAAGGACGTAATTTGTAATTTGCTATTCTTATTTTTTCTTAGATTTAAATATCTTTTTATTTGATGAAAATCATCCTATATATTTTAGTTCATATAATATTGTAAATATTTTTTTGAAAGTTATAAATTATGTTTTTATATTTCTAAAAGTAAATTAATTATTATGTCATCCGGTTCTTAAATCCGGTTCAACCGGTGAGACCGATCCAACCAGTGAACCTTTAAGACGCCCGGTCTGGTTCTGAAAACATTGGTTAAATGCTAGGATACTTAGGGGTTCCATCCCTTACGTTTAGAATAATTTAATGTAAAAATAGCATGACATGACGTGACATTTTTAGATTGATTAATCTTTAGAGTACTAGGGTTAAAAGGATCCACCCCTCCACCCAATGGGGATGGAATCCCATGTCAACTCAACTCCACTACATCAAGCGGACAAGCCATTTTCCAAAAAGGACTATTGATATCCCTCTTGTAGCTCCTTCAAAATAACATTTGCCAATAAAAATAATTAAAAGTATTTAAGTTTAAAATGTTAATTCTCTCTTACTAAAGATTAAAAGTTAACATATATTTTATATTTTTATTATTAATATTTATTAACGAAAGACATTTTTAAACCATGTATCAATCAATCTGCATCTTAAAACAAATAAAGTGGAATTTTATTATTATTTAACAAAAATTACAACAACATATAATCAAAACAATTTGAGCAACAAAATAAATAACATGAATATGAATAACAAATCCTTCAAAAACCATCAACAAAATCACCTTACAAAAACGCCATGCAAAGCATCACAAGACCACCAACTAACCCCACCCACATATCCACCCTTCTCCCACCTCCGTTCTTCGCCGGCGTCGATCCATCCCCATCCGCCGCGGGCGAACTAGGGGCCTTAGCAGGTTTCCCCGCCGGAGAGGTAGAAGACCCCTCCGGCGCTGGAGCTTGGGTAAACTCTAGCGGCAACAACACTTGATCCACCACGTATACCGCAAAAGGAAAGTCCTTTCTCAAGGCGTTATTAATCTGAGTCTCAACAACTCCCGTGGACACATTCACTTGGTTCGCCCTACCGCTAAAATTCAAGCCCAAACTGCCATGTTCGCCGCCCGCCTGGGTGGGGACAGGGTTGCTGACGTCAACAAGATCCTCCATGCTGTAATACTTAGGGAGAACATGGTACAACACAAGCTTCACTTTCTTTTCCTCGGATAAGCCGTTGAGAGTGCCCGAAGGGAGGTTCAGGAAGGCGTTATCCGTGGGTGCGAAGAGGGTCATGCCTTGGTTCGAGTTGTTGAGTTGGTTAGGGAGTTGGTCGAGGACTCGTGTTTGGTTGAGGAGGCGGAGGAGGGAGGTGAATTGGCCGCCGCGAACGAGGATGTCCGTGATGTTAATGGGGCCGGCGGGGCCGGGAGCGGGAGCTGATTGGGAGAGGGCTGATGGGAGGAGGAAGAGGAGGTTGGTTAGGGTTAGGAGGATGAAATGTGAAGCCATTGTGGTAGTGGTGGAGGTGGTGATGGGTGGAGGAGATTTAAGGGGGAGGGGGGTGGGTAGGAATGTGTTGGAATGAGTTGGCTTTATGATAATGGAAGGAATATATAGGCTGGCATAAATCATGAGGTGAAGATAAGAGTGGTTATATTTTTGTTTCTTTTATTTCAAGTTGCACCATCTTTTGACTATTTATATTTGTAACAATTAGAGCGGGATCTGGTAATAAATTAATAAATTAGATGTGATTAATTAAACCAAATAATATATTTAAGTAAATATTAAAATAAAAGTGTAAACCACCTTAGTTGAGTCCGAGTAAGTTCGAGTTTAATTTAAGTCAGTTTAAATTTGAAAAGGGTTTGGTAATGATTTTGCTAGCTCAAATTCGGGTCATAGTTAGTTCATATATTATTTTTTTATTTATTATAGTTAGGTATATATATAATAATATTTATTATTTATTACGTAAATATTGTTACATTTTTGTAAGTAATCGATTTGTATGGACTTACAAGTTACAACCCAATCAAGCTTAGTATTTGTTTAATTACTTTAAATCTGAATCAAATAACAAAATGATATACGAACCTATATAAATGTTAGTGGACTCCTGGACAAGTTAGATAAAGGAAAACAAAGTAAAAAAAGCCCAAACTTAAAACATATATAACTTGGACTATGATTGAAGTTACGTGGCGCATAATCAACAGACGGGAAGGTCTCGACAAGCTGGATCATGTGGCAAATGCATACGGCGGTATGGCCGAGCTGTCAGACCCGAAATCTCTCAATGAAGGCTCTGATTTCGTCAATTAAAGATTTTCCCCAATTTTCATAACTTTCAGTCACATCCTTTTTAAGCCTAAAATGCGTAAATTAATGATTATTATAATTTACAAGTCTATTTATGATGTAAATTTCATAAGTTGTCAATCCGTTTAAAGTTTCAAAAATGTTACAAACCTGCTAAATTTAGAACAAATTATAAAATGGCACATCATGTAATGATTCAAGTATTCAATTTTTATCTAAAATGTTATTTGAGAATTTTATCTATGTGTTTATTCATGTTTTCGCTCTACGACTCTACGCCACAAAATATTTGGACGCATTAGATAGATCGTGATCCATGTCTCACATTCAATGAGATGTCTGCTAAAAAGGTAATTGAATAGCTAACCGTATATCAACAATGTATTTGTTAAGATATGTTAAATCTTGTACAAGATAGAGATAGTCAGTCAGAGATTACTGAATTTGGATGCACAAAACACAAAATACAAGCATGAACTAGTTTAAGCTTAGTCAATTCAATCTTTTAATGAACTAGGATCACGTTTACACCTCTAATCAAGGTTTTGTGGGTTGATATCCCATGGAGTTTATGTAATACAATTTCCTTATGTAAACCAAATAAATGTTTTTTCAATCAATTTAAAAACGTCTGTAATACCACATGATTCTTTCTCCTTTAATACCCCTTTTGGGGTTGATTCATCATATAGATATTTTATTCCTTCTATTTTTTATTTATTTATTTATTTCTAATACTTCATGTATTAATAGAATTTAAAAAAACTATTAATATTTTAACATAAAACAATTTATAAAATCGTAACCATTCTTGATTAAGTTTTATTATAAAAATTATGATTTTCAGCATTAACATACATTTGAAAGTACTATGATGTTTAGTTTTAACATACATTTTGAAAATAAGAGCCAAATACGTTGACAAAAGAGGGTTATCAATTTATCATTAATTCATCATATAAATGCCAATGTGTTCATTGCTGTCCTCAACTTCCTAACTCAAAGTGGCCCATTATTTGCCCAATGAAAGGAAAGTTCTCCTCCTCTTCATTATCAATCTTTATATCTATTTTGTTTTAATTTATGAATTTAATTCCTCATGCCCACCATATTTTTATGAGGACCATCTCTTTGTGAAACACAAAAACATAGAAACTTGCATCACTTTGAAAAAGGGGCACGCTATATGTACATTTTCAACATATCTTTTGACACCCATAGCACCTATACGACTCGTATGGTCATACGGGTTATATTTTAAAAATTCAAAAGTGTCAAGAAGATCAATATAATTTTTATTACTCTCTTTTGAAAAAGAGACAATACAAGGATTAAATAAAAACAAAATGGGAACATGAAAAGTCTACAAGTTATAACTAGTAATTGAGGAAGAGGAAGAGGAAGAGGAAGAGATAAAGACATAATGAAGGAGGAGAAGACCAAAAGCCAATACTCCCCTCAAGTTGGAGCATGTAGGTTACTAGTGTCCAGCTTGTCCAGGAGAAACCGCAATTGCTGTGCGCCTAAACCTTTTGTGAATAGATCAATGTGCTGTAACTTTGTATCAATTTGTATAGGTTGGATTTCTTGGGACTCAACCTTTTCACGAACAAAATAACAGTCCATTTCCACGTGTTTAGTACGTTCATGCAAAAATAGGGTTGTTGGCAATGTGGCGGCAGTTTGGTTATCGCAAAAAGGGGGGGTTGACACGTGTTGTGAAATGCCCAACTCCTTTAGGAGCTAACACATCCAAAAAATTTCACTCACTATAGTAGCCATAGCCCGATATTCTGCTTCAGCGGAAGAACGTGATACCACATATTGCTTCTTGGTTTTCCACGAGATAGGGGCACCGCCTAAAAGTAATAAGTAGCCTGTTCTTGATCGCCTAAAAGTAATAAGTAACCATGTGGTCATGGGTTCGTGTCTCACGGATGGCGCTCCCAAGAAATCCAGCCTATGTAAATTGATATAAAGTTACAGCTCGCTAATCTATTCATAAAAAGTTTAGGCACACATCAATTGCGGTTTCTCCTGGACAACCTGGGCAGTAGTAACATACATGCTCCAACTTAAATGGGTAGTGTCTTTTGGTTATCTTTTCCTTCATTATGTCTTTATTTCTTCCTCTTCCTCAGTTGCTAGTCATAACTTGTAGGCTTTTCATGTTCCCATCTTGTTCTTACTTAATCCTTGTATTGTCTCATTTTTAAGATAGAGTAATAAAAATTATATTGATCTTTTTGATACCTTTGAATTTTTAGATGGTATCAGAGCGGGATCCTAACCTTCTCTACAATGAAAAACCCTAGAAACCGACGAGACCCACTCGGAAAACTCAATTGCTAACATGACATGTAGACTTAATGATGAGGATGAATGGGTTGTGGATTCGGGGGCCACCGAACACGCAACTTACAGAGACTACATCCTCGTGAACAAAAAGAAAGACCCCTATGAAAGGCATGTTGTGATTTATAATGGTGATGCCATCCCGATTGAAGGGATGGGTGATTATACCCTACCGGGTGGAACCAAAATAGAAGGAATATTACATGTTCCTAAGTTCAATTACAATCTTTTGTCAGTAAATCGTTTAGCCAAAAACCTCCAATGTTCGGTGACGTGTTTTCCCGATTTTTGTGTTATGTAGGGGCTGTGTTCGAGGAACTTGATTGGTGCGAGTAAGTGCCGAAAAGGTCTACACCGAATGAGGATCTTTGGAGATGAAAGGAGAGCAATGACAATCACAGTGGAAAGGTGGCACAAGAGATTGGGCCCTGCGTCTGAAGGAAATCTTAACAAAAGTAGACTTTCTTAAGAATGTTTCGTTTAATCTTAAAAACAAAATTTGTGATTCTTGTGCAAAGGCTAAACATACCAGGTCTCCTTTTCCTATTAGTCAAATTAAAACAAAAGATTGTTTTGAGTTATTGCACTATGACATCTGGGGAAAATATCGCACACCTTCATTTTTTGAGGAAAATTATTTTTTGACCATTGTTGATGATTTTAGTAGATCAGTGTGAGTTTTCCTTATCAAACATAAAAATTATGCAAGTAAATGTTTGGCTGTTAGATGTAGAGAACCAATTTGAAAAGTCTATAAAAAGAATAAGATGTGACAATAGTGGTGAGTTCACATCCAATTTTATGACCGATTTTTATAATAAGCAGGAATTTTGTTTGAGATCACATCCCTTACACACCCCAACAAAATGGGGTTATTGTGCGCAAGCACAGACACCTGTTGGAGACTACTCGAGCCTTAAGGTTTGAAGCTAAAATGGCTAAGAGGTTTTGGGGGGAGTGCATTTTAATAGCCATCTATATTCTTAACCGATTTCCATCAAAAGTCCTTAGCAATAAAACCCTATATGAGTTGTTATTCAATAAAAAACCCGACTATGAGCACGTGAGAGTTCTTTGTTGTCTAACATACTATAGAAGTAATGTAACAAAGGGTGATAAGTTTGAAGTAAGGGGAGGCCCGAAGTTTTTTTTGGGGTATCCTCAAGGAACGAAAACGTATAATTTTTGACACAGAAAATAAAAAAAATTGTTATCTCAAGAGATGCTAAATTCCATGAAGACAATTTCCTTTTCTCGGCTTCTCCTCAAGGCTGTAATGAGCCTGGTATTTTTGATATTGGGCCGGCCCATTTTTTCGAAGATGAGGTTAATGCCAAATAACAAACATGAGATTAACAAATGGATGAACAATCCCCTTCGGGCCCACATCGTCAAAGCCGACAAAATGGCAGTGAAGATACGGCCCAACAGTAACAAAATTCTTCGAGCCCACATCTTCAAAGTGTCACCCCCCCCCCCGCCAAAGACTGATTATACACAGGGGAGCAACGAAATAGAATCCTTACACATGGATCAAAAGAAATATCTATTATATTAATCGGATAGTTGATTACATTGATTACAAAAGTCAAACAAGACAAATAGAACAAATAAGTCTTCTTTTTCTTAATGTCTAGCTAAGTTCACTAAAGCATGAGTCCTTGTAAACCTAGCATGATCAAAGCAGCAACTTAGTTTCCAAAACCTGAAAAACATGCTAAAATAGGTCAACTAAAAAGTTGGTGAGAACATAGGTTTAGATACATAGATATAGCATAGAATAATAGTGTAGGATTCATAAACAATTTCAATACAAGTAATTTAAACTTTCATACATCGAGGTCCACAACCAACCCTAGTGACTAGAATAGTGTCCCCGTCTGAACACATTAGACCCAAAGTGTTGTTATAGTATGCAGTTCTGTACACCCATCTCCTTCCAAGTTGAACAGTATTCATCAACTTGAAGGACTAGATGGGCTTGTCCGGTCAATAGATCTATTTTCTTACTCCCGTTGGCTAAAAATTTAATGGTTGTAGTAGAGTGTTTATAAAACCGTTTAGGTTTACAAGTATAGAAAGTTGTTATTGCAATATTATGAAAACCTTGTAGTATGATAATAGTATTGATATAGAGTTTGAATATGATCATGTTTTCCACCCCAAAGATAGAAAGTAAAAGAGGGGCTATGAACTCACCTTACAAAGTTAGAGGGTTGAACTTGCACTTGTAGTAACTTGGATTAAAGATTCCTTAAGGATCATCCTAAGTAAGTTTGTTAAGTTAGTATCAAGTTTAGAATAGTTCAGGGGTCGCTATTATAATTAGTCGAAAGTGGTTGTTGTATACTAGAAGTGGTTATCATTTCAGAGTAGTACCTCCAATAGAAAATTTCCAAGGAAAGAGTTGGTTGGATCAGAACCCCGTCTTTCCTAGCCAAAACCCTTTTGTTCGTCAGATAGCTACATACCGGTTTGAGAGTTACTCTTTTTGCATACGAGGCCAAGTTTAGGGTGTGTTTTGTAAGGTTGGAAAATATAAGGGTTGAAAGTGAAAATATGGATTTAGTAGGGATAGAAATGAATAAGTTGAATACTAGAGGGGTTCAATTGAAAATAGAGAATTTTACTAGAAACATGATTCTACAAGCTGAAAGGAAACTAGAAAGATCAAAATCAAGTTTTTATATGAAAATTTTATAGAAGTTTGAAAGGTTTATAAAACTAATTAATTTCTGAGATTTAACATGTTGAACATGATCATATTAAGCAAATTATATGAAAAATCGTTGCTTTTTATCAAAAAATTAAATAGGTGAAAAGATTGTAAAAGTATAAACTTGGACAGATTCATATCATCTTTGCGCACTGATTTTGTTTCAGCTGTTTGGGGGTCAAAAAACTTTGAGTTTGCAGGAGTTCTTTATATGGTTGGAAACCTAAGAGTCTGAACTTGATTGTAAAAAAAAAGAGTCATTGAAAAATGTTTCGTATTGAGGGAGATATGGCCTCCCGAAGTCAGGTCAGTGAATCTGTCAAAATACGAATTTTGATGTTTAATTATCTTAAAGAAAGTTTTGATTAATAAAAGATTGATTTGGATTTTATTCTTGAATTAGATCTATGATTATAACATAAACACATTGTGGAATCATAGATCCAATATACTTATGAAGGATTTTGAAGGAAAACTAAAAAGGAAATGTATGAACTATGAAAAACAAATTAAGGAAACTTATTTAGATCTTCAAGAGAATGCTAGGAGATTCACTTGGAAGCTTGGAGCTCTAGAAATTTCTAATTAGGTGTGAAGAATTCAGGGAAATGAGGGGTCTATTTATAGGGTGGATTTTTTAGGGATTAGAGGAAAAGTTAGTTGAACATTGGCTAGGATTGCACCAAGATGAGCATGGTTCAAGTTTATCTTGAGGATTTCAAAAATTGTATGGATGAGCATGTAGAATATTCCAAGGTTTATTTGGTAGGAACATAAGGGCATATTGGTAACTAACCGATTAAGGATTAACTAGGAATTAGTTGCAAGAAGGAGATAAGACCAATCAAGGATTCATTTAAGCTAAAAAAATTTAAATATGGGAGGGAAGGGATGTAGTTTACGGCCAAAATGGTTTAGGGGATTAGGATTTGTGTTGGTTAGTTGCTAATTAGGATTAGATTAGGATAGACTTGAATAAAATAATAGTTTTATTTAATTGGATATGTTTAAGGGTTTTTAATACAATTATTAATTTATTTATAATATTTATCACCTACTAATAATATTTTTCAAAAGCATATATAATATGCAATTAGATAATTTAACATTAAATATCCATGGTTTTAAAGATGTTACATTTAAAAACCCTAAATTTACATATGTGTAACTTTGGTCCTTTAAATTTTACTTTAGTCAAATAAAGTTGCTAACTTTGATAGCTTTGATTAAGATAGAATCTAGGGCATCCAAAGTTACCATAAGTATAAAGTTCTAGTATGAACATAAGAATTAGTCATAGAATCTCAATTGAATAAGTAAGCCGCTCTAAAGTGGAATATAATACTCACTTTAGACTAGGGCTTGGTAGATTGAATTGAATGATATAACAAGTAGTATGAGGCACAAATAGATTCGTAGCATTAGAATTCAATCAAGGTTACAAAGTAGAATAGTCAAGACTTATAATCAGACATAGAAATCTGGGATGTCATAGTCTCCCCTAGTTAAGAGAATTTTGTCCCGAAATTCCATTAATAGAGTCTGTGCTAACATGAAATAGATGGTTCGTTATCTTTTATCAAGGCTAGTTCTTGGTCTGACTTCTAGTCTCACTTCCAACGCACCATTGGCGTTTTTATATAGGGTGTACCGCAGCTAACCCACCTTACCTCCGGCACTTCGAAAGTGTACGAGTCACATACCAAAACAAATCACTCACTAGGCTAATGTTGGGTGGCATAAATCAATTTTAGAAATTTGTCAAGGATGTGGGGTACTAGCTACACAACATAATTTCAACACACACCAATGCACATGTAAATTCACGATTACGTTCCGGACCGCAATCATCAATTTACCTTACACGGGTGTGCTATGTCCTCCCATTATGCATCTACAAGGTGATAATAGTTATGTAAGTGAAGGTTGTGTATGTCATAGAGTAGTCATGGACAAGCATTAGAATTTAATAGATCATATACATTGAAATGCAATTGAAACTGATAGAACATGTTAGTTTGAGATTCAAGTAGACATTGAAATAATTAAGGTTTATGCAAATGAAATTTACACTCCAGATTACAAGATAGAAACCAAACAAATAAACATACAATTCAAATTGGGATAAACCCATGCAAAAAACAAGAAGCAAAAAATCAAGGTTGCTACAGTCTCCCCTAGTTAAGGGGATTTCATCCCAAAATTTAACTAGTGGAGTCTGCGTTATCCTAGATAGCTGGATCTTGACGAGCTTTAGGTTCTCCTAAGACAAAAACTCAACCTTGAGCAGCTGGTAGGGTGCAGCTTGGGACAACGGTTTTGAAGGTGGTCAAGGCCACCACATTCATAGCAGGCTCTGACACTATTGGTGGGAGCAGGGTTAGTTATCACGGTATTGCTGGTGTTAGCTATAACAGGAGGTGCTTTGAAGTTCTGAGTGATGTGGCCAAAATTGCCACAGTTTTTGCACTTGCGGCACTCTCCAGTATGATGCAGTAGACATTTAGGGCACTTAGGCAGTGATCATGAATTGGGTTTCTTAGTATTGGTTTGGGTGGCTGGGGCAACAGTGTTTACCGGTACAACAGGGGTTACCATAGCAAGCAGGACATTGGATAGTTGTTGGGTGACAATGGTGGCAATCTCGTTGATTTCGGTAGTGTCACGACGATGAGGCATTTTAGATAAGATGATGAGATTAGTTAAGATGACAAATGATAGTATGAAGATAGAATCATAAAGCAAACAAAGATTGAATTTCATTCATAATCAAATTGTTACAAATGATGAAAGATAGAGACACAATATATGTGCTTGTGTCTTAGAATTTGAATTTGAAGAGGAAATGAATAATGACAAATCAAAACTCTGGTTCCATATGATAGATGCTAGGAAAACGTGTTTTAGCCTATAAGCGATACTCACACCAAAGATTCCCATGAAAGAGTGACATGTCCTTACTTAGAGATTTATACACCACATCTTTCCTAGACCGAATCCTTCGTGTACAGGTATCCACTCTTCTAGATTACACATATTCCTGTCAACCACCAATCAGGCCCTTAGTTCTAACGAGAGTAATTGTGGAATCGTCTTGGCACCGTTGCTTAGTCGTCATATCTTCAAAAGTGGATCAGCTACAAGTGGGTCAGGTCCAACTCTTCTTTCCACACTTCTACTAATGTGTGTTTTATATGTAGATAAAAATATAAATATATATACTTCTAGAAACGACGCCAAAAACATGATGGCGTGTTTTTAGTAGTAATAAATATATTCTATTTAGAGCTACACAAAATCAGGTTTTAAATTTATAAATTAAAATGATAATTACTTCAACTAAATACACACACAATAGGCAAGTGTACCTATCGCAGCGTATTATAGTATGGGTAAGAACCAAGTATCGAACCATGGACACAGATCCCGTACTCAACCCTCGCTATTGTCTGACTAGGATAATAAGTTGGAAAATAGGTTTTGTTTTAAAAGGGAAATAAAAAGATAAGAAATGTAATTAGAAGTATTATATTGTTTAAGGTGTTATTCTAGTTGTTATCCCTTGTTAATTAATGATATATTTAAAGTAAGGTTGGTCATAGTTACTAGTACTAACCCTTTTGATAGGGGAGTCAGCATTTCGTAACGGAACAGTGGATACGGTCGGCCAACTGTTCCTTAATGAATCTCTGGACCCTGAATGTGGTCTCAAGTCCACCGGTTATCTCGTGATTCATTATTCGGACTAGGATTATCCAATGACCGACGTACGTCATGTCTTATAACTTCCTTTGGAAAGTCGGAATGCGCAACTCCCTCCAGAGCTACTTTTTGAATGCTCGGACCTAACGGATTATGTTCTTAAATAGTTATCTTTATTTACAATATTATTTTAAACAAATAAAACTTTCATTCTCAAGATCAAAACCCATGGCTCCCGCTAGAAGTCCTCTGTAAACCGACATGAGAGAAGTAAAGAAATACCGACACAAACCGCCCGGTCTGGTTAGGGCTCAAACGACTTGCTGAATACCCAAACCTCTAATCAACCCATAATATTAAATCTATACTAACCGGTCGTGCTAGCACCAAGATTTGTATATAGACCGTACAAACTCGAATAGCTTCCCAAACAAGAAGTCTTGCTTAAGTAACTCACAAGATTTAACATTATTAGATTGATTTAAAGATCACTTATTCTTGTCTTTTTAAGATAAATCATAGTAAAGACTTTAAAAACATAACATACTAAAAATACTTCATTAATTAATTAAAGTTCAACCAACTCGAGCAACACAAGAGGACTAGACATGAATGACCATACAAGTGACTCCACTAACCCTTAGATAATGTGTGGAGGTATTCAAACACCAAGGGAGAGTGGGTATAGGTTGCCTCTTGTTTTACTCGAACAAGAAGAATCACTTCAAATTACAAGACTTTAAAAAGGAAATTAAACAAGAAAGCTAAAGCGGACCAAAACTGAGAGAGTTTCGGCTCTTAACAGAGCACTAAGGCCTTCCCTACTCTTGATCTTGGACACCTACAACACTAGAATGAGCTTGCTATTTATAGGTTAAGATTTTGGCAATGCACGGCCGTGCATTGGATTGCACGGGCATGCAAAGTACCATTTTCTTTCACATGTGGAATCTGGCAGCTTTAAGGGGGACAGGGAGGAATTTTTGGATTTACACGGCCGTGCATGGTAATGCACAACCGTTCATTGACCTAAAATCCTCCCTGTTGACTTTTTGACTTCCAGAGTTGACCTCCTACGTACGATTTCGTTCAATTGGCTTCCGAATGTTTATTTCACCTTGATTTTGAGTGTTTTCTTCATGTTTTTGCATATCCAAGTCAATTATCCTATCGGAACACAAATGGATGGATTAGGCATCAATTATTACCATATTATCTCTAATTGATATGAATTTGGGGATAATTATGCGTGCAAAACTTTTATAATTTACGTCATATCATAATACCCCACACTTAAACTTTGCTTGTCCTCAAGCAAACTCATGCATGATTATACCCATAGAATAAAACATTGATTTAATGTTAATACAAAGCCTTTGCGCCAAATGGTTAAACATCTTTTATCAAAAGCAATTATTAGATGTTTATACCTTTCGAGTGTTTCTCCACAATAGGGTAGTAAGCCTAACATACTTGATGGAACTATGATTATGCACAAAATTGCAGTCTCACAAATGTTCACTCAACACTCGGGTTTAATAAATGGATAAGGTATGTCAAGTAGTACACTCAATGCTATGATTAATGCTCACATAATCGTAGGCTTGTATAAAAATCAAATCTCCATCGATTGACATAAAGTATGTGCATAAATCAAGAGGGCATTGTAAATGGTTGTAATGATTGGCTTAGGGTTTGGGTAGGAAGTGTTTGGGAAGAGTGGCTAAATGTGAAAAATCCGGGTCTTGCCTAATTGGGCTATGAACATAAGGACTGTTGATAAATTTAGATTAGGATGTTGTAGCTAATCTAAGGACTCTTTTAAGGTCAAATCGTCAAGACCGAATCTCCTTCTTCAAGAACGTCACTTCCTCCTTATTTTTGAAATACACATTACTATCTTTTCTTATGGATCGTTCGGCTTTTATCCTAATAGCAACCATCTTGATCAGTTTTGTATACTCAAATTAAGAGTAAGTTTGATTCTTTCTTCCATTTTCTTCATGAGATCATTCCATAATTTTAGGCGGTTGTTGTATCTTTTTGCCCTTCTCTATTCTTTCTTTATATATATCCTTTTTTTATTTTTAACAACAATTTCACAACTTGGGCATTTGTCGTAGCCTTTTGCCCTGCTTTTCTTCATTCGTTCATAAACACTTGGCTTCATAGTTACGTACTTGAAACGGATAGACATCCATAAGTCCATGCCAATATGACTAGAACCGGTTTTTTAACGGAAAAGGGTTAGAAATAAAAAGGCTAAATTTGGCTAAGTGGGTGTAAAATGTGGGTATTGAAATGAAAAAGGTTTAGGATCAAAAGGGCTAACTAAGGGATAATGTTTAGGGTAGGTGAATGAAAAAGAAAAGGCTAAAGAGAATGGGTTAATCCTAATGCCTCAATCATTTTTATGCATTCTTTTAGTCCATGATCTTGAAATGTATATTTTACACAAGTTCTAACATGCAAAGCAATAATTAGCAATCATTCTATCAACCGAAATGAGCATGTGAAATATGTAATAATTAACTGGGCCAAAAACTTGAAGGTTTTTATGATAATGCTCGGATAGGCTCAAATTCTCACATGGAAACGAAAGGTAAAGGGTAATAAAGTAAAAATGTGCATAAACTTATTTCTTTCTTTCTGTTGTGCTTCCTAATCTTCCCTATATGTTTCCTTGATTCACTTCAACGGTATTTCAAATTGCTGTTTTTATAAGCCCGTTTATGCAAATGATTTTTAAGACTTTTGCTTTAAGATTATTTTTAAAAATGTTTTTATTACTTCTATGTAACTTTTAATTAAATAGATTGGGTAGTTATTATTTTTAAGACCTTTACCTGTTTATTCAAAGCTCAAGATACAACTAATTACTAGAAATAAAAAGAACATTAAACTAATATTCGCCAACTAGGGCGGCCGAAAGTGGTGGTAGTGGCACCATATCAACGGTTATCTACGTAACCGGTAAAAAACCATGAGTGTCAATGTATCCAAATCATCCAACAAGTGTTTGGGGGTGAGGGTTTTAAGAAAATGAAAATTCTGCACCAATTCAACACCTAACTGCACGGAGCACAATGCACGGTCGTGCATTGCCCCTGTCTGACCAAGTTTAACTATTTTTTTTTGTTTTTATAGGAAATAAGGAAGAAAATAAAATTTAAACACGTAAAAACCTTCTGAAAGCGTTACGCCTAAAAAGAAAATATTTTTTTTGCTTTCGAATTGCGGTACTTATGTTTTTATATTTTTCTTAACAAAAATTTCGCGGTCGCGATTCCTTGAAAGTTCCTTTAAAGATATATTAGTTAAAACAAGCACCACAATAAAAATAAAAGGAAAATAAAGAGAAAATATAAATAGTCAGTCCAACGACTTAGATATTTCGCAGAATTACCGTGTCCCCGGCAACGGCACCAAAAACTTGATGTGTGTTTTATATGTAGATAAAAATATAAATATATATTTCTAGCAACAACGCTAAAAACATGACGGCGTGTTTTTAGTAGTAATAATTATATTGTATTTAGAGCTAAACAAAATCAAGTTTTAAATTTATAAATTAAAATGATAATTACTTCAACTAAATACACACACAATAGGCAAGTGTACCTATCGCAGCGTATTATAGTATGAGTAAGAACCAAGTATCGAACCATGGACACAGATCCCGTACTCAACCCTCGCTATTGTCTGACTAGGATAATAAGTTGGAAAATGGGTTTTGTTTTAAAAGGGAAATAAAAAGATAAGAAATGTAATTAGAAGTATTATATTGTTTAAGGTGTTATTCTAGTTGTTATCCCTTGTTAATTAATGATATATTTAAAGTAAGGTTGGCCATAGTTACTAGTAATAACCCTTTTGATAGGGGAGTCAGCATTTCGTAACGGAACAGTGGATACGGTCGGCCAACTGTTCCTTAATGAATCTCTGGACCCTGAACGGGGTCTCAAGTCCACCGGTTATCTCGTGATTCATTATTCGGACTAGGATTATCCAATGACCGACGTACGTCATGTCTTATAACTTCCTTTGGAAAGTCGGAATGCGCAACTCCCTCCAGAGATACTTTATGAATGCTCGGACCTAACGAATTATGTTCTTAAATAGTTATCTTTACTTAAAATATTTTTTTAAATAAATAAGACTTTCATTCTCAAGATCAAACCCCATGGCTCCCGCTAGAAGTCCTCTGTAAGCCGACATGATAGAAATAAAGAAATACCGACACAAACGGCCCGGTCTGGTTAGGGCACAAATGACTTGCTGAATACCCAAACCACTTGCTTAATACCCAAAACTCCAATCAACCCATAATATTAAATCTACTAACCGGCCGTGCTAACACCAAGATTTGTATATAGACCGTACAAACTCGAATAAGCTTCCCAAACAAGAAGTCTTGATTAAGTAACTCACAAGATTTAAGATTATTAGATTGGTTTGAGATTCAAAACAAGAAAAACTAAAATATGCATACATATATATATATATATATATATATATATATATAAAGGCCCAAATATGCATGCATATGTATACATGTTTAATTTGATTAGACATTTAGAAATGATTAAGTATGTAAATAAATGTATAAAAATCGTAACCTAGGTAAATACACATGTGTGTATTCTTAGTTGAGTTACATGGAAATTCCTAAATGTAGATATATACTTCTACATAAATGGTTAAGTTGAAAAATGAAATGTGTAAACATATACATAAAGAAATTGTGATTTGTATGTGTGTGTTTAAGTTTGGTAACTTGGAAGATGCTTAAGTATGAAATTATATGCTCATATAAAGAGGTTAAACGTATATATGGGTGTATGATCATAAGTTGTACAACTTGGAAAGTGGTTAATAATGTGAATATAAATATATAAATAGAAGTCATGATATATATGTATGTGAATGATGGAAAAATGGTTAACTCGGAATGAGTAATGAAATGACTAAATAATTGAAATCATTCATATGTTTATAAGTTGTTTATGGTTGATAACATAGAATGTTGATATGGGTACAAGAAACTTAATTACGTTCGATTAAAAATAAATAAATAATCGCATGTTAATATTTAAACCCCCGTTGAAATATGAAAACACTTGTGTGCATATATGGGTAGAAATAGTTGCATGTGGACGTGCTAACATGGTATATGTGCACGTAGGGTAATTGACTTGCATAAAGCATACTTGCACGATATTAAATATATAATTATTGGTAAGAAATAATTATATGGATATACGAGGATTATAATATGAACATATATAAGATATTACAAAAATAATAATTATTTTTGGTACACGTAACAAGTCGCCAATATGGAAACAAAATATTTTATCAGAAAACAGGTAAGTTTATAGACTGGAATAATAATCACCAACGAGTCGTCGCGTTTAAACACTGTTTTATTAAACAAAGACGTACTTAACGGGATTCGTTAAGTTGGGTGAACAACTTGCGTTTAAGACGGTTAGTCTTAACATGTAAGGTATCCTTGTGTAATTAGGGTACAGATAAGCGGGGTTTACGGTCATTCAAGTATTTCCTAGCATACTGTCGAGGTGAGTTTCACGGCCCCCTTTTAACTCTTTACTTTTTTGTAAACATCGGGGGAGAAACATACTTAACTAATTATGTTTTGAAAAACATGTATACTCTGGTTTAACTCCTTGTGAGTTCACTGTTCCCCTTTTTCTGGTTTTTGAAAGGTTTTGGGGAGGAAATATACTTATGACTATTTTTCATATATTGAAATGAATGAACAAGGACCAGACCGTTATGGGTGCATAGAGGGAACAATAGAGCGCTAAAAGTCCCCGGATTAATATTAACATTTTTGTAACCATTAGCTATGGTATTAGCCTAGGATTATTTGGACAATACTATTGGGGGTGACGCCCCCGATCAAGGTTAGTCGCGCTAACCAGGGGTCCATATGGCCATTTGACCGCATATCGTCTTATTCTCGTGGTATAGCGACGGAGGGGCATTCATTGTCTTGGTTTGGTTATGGTCTCATGCATTACATATTATTTGTATTCCTTGCAAGCTTACAAATGAGGTCAATTGGTAAGGAAATGTTCAATTCATTGGTTATATATATATATATATACTATTTGATCGGAAAAACATATTCATTTGAACGTTTGTAAACGTTGGAACTACAAGAATATTTGATCAAAACCTGTGAACTCACCAACCTCGTGTTGACACTTTTTAAGTATGTTTTTCAGGAAATTGAGCGTGGTCTCCAGGTTAGCACTGTAGGATTACATGCTTGCATGAACGGATACGGCTTTTTGGGAGATTTCCCTTGTATAACTCCTCGTTATGGGTCATATTTGTGAAATCTTAATCTTTTGTAATCTTAAATGATATTTTGAGATGTAAAACTTTAAAATTGATTATGTATCCAATCATTATGTATGTGTTTGCGGTAATCATATGCTTTGGAAACAAGTGAACGTTACGCCTCGCGTTTTCGCCTTGGCGGGGTGTGACAGAACTTGGTATCAGAGCCATTGATTATAGCATACTAGGAGTCTAAAACTGAACCTAGTCTATAATTTAAATGACTCACAAAAACGTGTTCATTGCATAAGCATTCATCATGTCATATGGATATTGTAGTTACATCATGTCATCATACGATGGTCACATCCCCACTTCTGAATCTGAGGACGAGTCGTCAGAGCACCACTCACCTGCTGGGGAGGAGGCTCCCACCACACACCCTCGGTATCGGGTTCAGACCCGTAGCTCCACACCACGTGACGTACATCTTGGAGAACCACCTATTTGCTACCGCAAGAAGAGCGGAGGACCGATCATGGTCAAGAGTGCCAGGAAAAGGACACGACTGCCCCATAAGAGAACACTGGCTGCACGTGACCCCGAGGACCGGGAGACTGGAGAGGAGCCGCCCAGACAGCGACCTTGCTTCCACCCTACCACGAGCGGGATGTCCCGTACTATTGCACGTTGGAGAGAGATGGAGGGCATCCCTTCCACATTTGAGCTCGAGGAGTCATCAAACTCCCCATCACAGCTGCCCCACACTGGGAGGACATGCAGCTCACAGTTCCTACTTTAGTAGCACGTGTACACACACGAGCAGCATCTTGATGACCTCCTAGATGACATTCAGGCGCATGGGGATGCATCCACTCGACTGCAGCAAGGGCTCGGATCCTGTGCAGAGACACTAGAGGACACCACCAGAGACCTGCAGGGTACCACTGATTACTTGGAGATGAGGGCTGATATGGACTGACTGTTGACTACCACGGTTCGAGACAGTGTGGAGGCCTTGGAGGAGAGGACTTTGGCTGCAGAGTTTGTAGCTAGAGCGAGTGTTTTCATTGTTGGACTTGCCATGATGATTGGGTTGTACTATCACTTCTTTCATTAGACCTATTACGGGCGGGTTGTGCCCGTAACACATTATGTAGTTTGAAACTTTGGTACTGATGTGGTCATATGAACCCATCTATTTTGTATCCTTGTCTTTTGGAACAATGTACAATGTATGTTTTAACAATGTATGTGATGTCTATGTTGTGATGATGGATGTTTACGTTTGATGTTGTTGTATCCTTTATGTCATGTTATATCATTATTATTATATAATGTTGTTTCTTTTTAAATCTTATGTTAGAAAGAACACAATGGCCCCTAAGCGAAGGATGCCCCGTGACACCACTGACGACAACAACGAGACGATTTCCCTAGACATGGAGCAACTCATATCACAACGGGTAGCTGCCGCCATGGAGCAGTATGAAGCCAATCAAAATAGTAGTGAAGGGAACGGCAGCGGTACCGGCGGAGGAGGTGAAGGAGGTAGCGGCACAACCAGAGGTTCTGGAGATGCTTCAAGCAAGAAGTGCACCTATAAGGCCTTACTATCCTGCAACCTTCGCAACTTCAATGGCACCGAGGGTGAAGTAGGCCTGATGAGGTGGATAGAAAAGATGGAATCAGTGATTGACATCAGCGAATGCACCACTAACTGCATGGTGAAGTATTCTACTTGTACGCTCACTGATAAGGCATTGACCTGGTGGAATTCTCAAGTGAAGACTTTGGGAAGGCAGACAGCGTATCAATTGTCTTGGGAAGACCTGAAAAACATGATGATCGAGGAATACTGTCCTTGAAACGAGTTACAAAAGATTGATACAAAGATGTGGAATCTACAGATGATCGGAGATGATGTGGCTGGGTACACCGACCGTTTCAATGAACTGGCAATTCTAGTACCCCACATGGTCATGCTAGAACATAAGCGTGTTGAGAGGTATTTGTGGGGCCTTGCGCCTCAAATTCGCAGCATGGTAACTTCATCTAATCCAATGGATGCTAAGAGTGCTATAACTTTAGCATTCAATTTAAGAGATGATGTTGTGCCCAATGGATTGTTTGGGAAGAAGGGGAATGAGGAAGGTAAAGTTGGGGAGAAGAGAAAATGGATGGGAAATTCGAGTAACAAGTCTGGGAAGCAAGGAGTTAAGAAGCAGGAAACTGTGAAAGCTTTTGCAGCAACACAGTGGGAATGAAGGAGTATGAAAGTGGCCTACCGAGGTGTAACAAGTGTTGATATCACCATACGAGTGGGTGTGTTAAGTGTGGGAAGTGTGGTAGGTTTGGTCAAACCACACAAAACTGTCGACTTAACACCAACCCCATAGGTAAAGCTAAACAGGGATGTTTCAAGTGTGGTGATATGGGGCACTTCAAGAAAGACTGTCCCAAGTGAAAGAACCAGAACAATGCTCATGCACCGGGGAGGGCATTTGTGATGGGTGCAGGGGACGCACGCCAGGACCCGAATATTGTCACTAGTAAGTTCCCGATAAATAATCACTATACCTCTGTACTTTTTTATTCGGGTGTTGATATGAGCTTTGTGTCAAATGACTTTAAATCTTTACTCGGTATTAAGGCCAGCAAACTAGAACAAAGTTATACAATTGAATTAGCAAATGGGAAATTAATAGAAATCGGAGAGGTCATTAAGGGTTGTACTTTATGTCTAGAAAACCATACATTTAGTATAGACCTTCTACCTGTCGATCTGGGGAGTTTTGACATTGTTATTGGCATGGACTGGTTATCGAAGAATCATGCCGAGATCGTGTGCTTCGAAAAGATTGTACGTGTCCCACTACCAAGCGAAGAAATTCTTTCAATTCAAGGCGAAAGGTGTAGAACAATGTTGAAGATGATAAACTGCATAAAAGCTCATAAGTATCTACGGAAGGGTTATTGTGCATTTCTGGCTCACATCGTCGAGAAGAAGCCCGAGGAACATCGAATTAAGGACATACCGATCATTAGGGATTACCCCGAGATATTTCCCGAAGACTTACCTGGATTACCGCCACCCAGACAAGTCGAGTTCCGGATCTACGTAGTACCAGGAGCCGCACCAGTTGCACGATCACCGTATCGTCTTGCACCTTCCGAGATGCAAGAATTATCAAGTCAACTTCAAGAGTTACTTGATAAAGGTTTCATAAGATCAATTTTCTCACCCTGGGGAGCTCCAGTCTTGTTTGTGAAGAAAAAGGATGGAATCTTTAGGATGTGTATTGATTACCGGGAGTTGAACAAACTTACAATTAAGAACCGGTATCCACTTCCTCGAATAGACGATCTATTCGATCAACTTCAAGGTTCCAGCTTCTATTCTAAGATTGATCTACGATCATGGTATCATCAACTGAGAATCCAGGAGGAAGATATACCAAAGACGGCTTTTAGGACTCGTTATGGTCACTACGAGTTCCTATTTATGCCATTTGGTTTGACTAATGCACCGGTCGTTTTGATGGATCTCATGAACCGAGTGTGCAAGCCATACTTGGATAAATTCATGATTGTGTTTATCGATGACATATTAATATATTCACGAACCAAGGAGGAACATGAACATCATTTGAAATTAATCTTGGAACTACTCAGGAATGAGAAGCTTTATGCTAAATTCTCCAAGTGTGAGTCTTGGATCCAAGAAGTTCATTTTCTTGGACATGCCATCAATAAGAAGGGTATCCACGTGGATCCGTCCATGATTGAAGCTATCAAAAACTAGGAAGCACCAAGAACTCCGACTGAGGTGCATCAATTTCTGGGTTTGGCAGGCTATTACAGGCGTTTCATCGAGAATTTTTCAAAAATAGCCCTGCCTATGACCACGTTAATCCAGAAGGACAAAAAGTTTGATTGGACTGATAAACAAGAATCAACTTTTCAATTGCTGAAGCAGAAGCTTTGCAGTGCACTAATCCTATCACTTCCTAAGGGAACCGACAATTTCGTCGTGTACTGCGATGCATTACACCAAGGTCTGGGATGTGTACTGATTCAGAGAGAAAAATTCATAGCATATGCATCCAGACAGCTGAAAGTCCATGAGAAAAATTATACGACACACGATTTAGAGTTGGTTGCTGTCGTGTTTGCACTCAAGATTTGAAGACATTACTTATATGGTACAAAATGTACTATCTTTACAGATCATAAGAGCCTCCAGCACATCTTTAATCATAAAGAACTTAACATGAGGCAACGCCGTTGTGTAGAACTACTAAATGATTACGACTGGGATATCAAGTATCACCCTGGTAAGGCGAATGTCGTAGCAGATGCCTTGAGTCATAAGGAACGAGTTAAAACTCTTCGTATTCGAGCCCTAGGATTGACAATTCATACGAGTCTCACGACTCAAATCCGGATGGCATAACAAGAGGCAATTAAAGAAGAGAACATTGAGAGAGACGCACTACGAGGATTGATCAGACAATTAGAGCCAAAATCAGATGATACTTTATAGTTCATGAATAGAATTTGGGTGCCATGTTTTGGTAACTTACGGGAGTTGGTTATGGACGAAGCCCACAAGTCCAGGTACTCCATTTACCCAGGTTCGGATAAAATGTATAAGGATCTGAAAGAACTCTATTGGTGGCCGAACATCAAATGAGATATTGCTATTTATGTCGGTAAATGCCAGACGTGTTCAAAAGTAAAGGAAGAACATCAGAAACCATCGGGATTTTTACAACAACCCGAGATACCTCAATGGAAATGGGAACAGATTTCCATGGATTTCATTACAAACTTACCCAAGACGTCAAGCGGGTATGACACCATATGGGTAATTGTCGATCGTTTGACGAAATCAGCTCATTTTCTACCCATCAAGGAGATGGATAAAACCAAGAAACTTGCAAGGCTTTATATCAAGGAAATTGTGGCTAGGCATGGAGTGCCAATTTCTATTATCTCTGATAGAGACAACAGATTCGTGTCTAGAATCTGGCAGTCATTACAAGGAGCCTTGGGCACACTTGTTGACATGAGCACGACATATCACCCACAAACAGATGGTCAAAGTGAAAGGACCATTCAAACTTTAGAGGATATGCTTCGTGCGTGTGCAATTGATTTCGGAGGAAATTGGGATACCCATTTTCCGTTGGCTGAGTTTTCATACAATAACAGTTACCACACCAGCATCAAAGCCGCTCCGTTTGAGGCTTTGTAAGGTCGAAAATGTCGTTCACCGCTATGTTGGGCGGAGGTTGGCGACAAGCTTTTAACTAGTCCTGAGGTTATTCAGGAAACCACTAACAAGATTTTCAAAATCAAGGATCGTCTGAAGGCCGCCCGTGACAGGCAAAAGAGTTACGTGGATAACAGACGAAGACCATTAGAATTCCAAGTTGGAGACCGGGTCATGTTGAAGGTGTCACCTTGGAAGGGAGTTGCAAGGTTTGGCAACCATGGCAAGCTTAACCCTAGGTACATTGGACCATTTGAAATTTTGGCTTGGGTTGGCGCTGTAGCATACAAGCTCAAGCTGCCACAAGAACTAAACAATGTACATGATACGTTTCATGTGTCAAATCTCAAGAAGTGCTTATCAGACGAGACGTTAATTATACCGCCTGATGAGATCCACATAGACGACAAATTTCACTTCGTTGAGGAACCCATTGAAGTCACAGATTGGAAAGTTTAGAGAACAAGGCATAACCGTGTTAAATTGGTCAAGGTACGCTGGAAATCAAAGCGTGGCCCCGAGTTTAAGTGGGAATGGGAAGATCAAATGAAAGCCAAGTACCCGTCCTTGTTCACGAACACTCTAAGTCAAGATAACACCAACTGAATTTCGGGACGAAATTCTCTTTAACATGGGGAGAATGTGACACCTAGCATTTCAGGTCAATATCCATATCACATAACTTCACGTTCATGATTTGTATTTCCTAGTTTATTATTTGATAAAGTATTGTCAGGGAGTCTAGCAAAGGAACATACATTATATTTTAGTAATTTTAGAATTACTAGGAAGTAAACAGTTATAACCCGCAAGGTATGTTCGTTGGTGATTAACAAGATTTTATTCAAGTAAAGTCTAAAGATGCGTTTTAAAAATAAACACATAAATATTGGCGAGCAAAACTTGTAAAAGTTTACGTGAAAGTGTTTATTACATGACTCTAAAATTATTTATATGTGTATACATGTATATTATATATATATATATATATATATATATAGTGTTAACCATGTCAGGATGCAACTAGTAGACTATTAAAACTAGTTAATCAACACAAATATATAAATATCGGGCTTCTGACATTTAAAAGTTCATACACCGGGTATTAGATCACGGAATCACATACCGGGTATACACTATCTAAAAACCGTTCAACTAAATAATTAGATCAAGACTACAAATTGGAACAAGACCCAATCCCCCTACTAACCTCTTTCGGCCGTAACCCACCCAAGTGGGGCCACCCACTCACCAAACCACCACCAAATCCATCTTATTACATGATTTTGGGTCATAAGAACATGCTCCTTCAACTTGATTACAAGCAAAGGTCAAATCCCATTCCATCAATCTTGTCTTGTAATGATTAAAACTAGTTATACACTCCAACTCTTTTGCCATCTATACACATATATACGACACACACACACATGTACACACACTTGCACATTCAAAATCTAAGAGCAAACATAGGGAGTTTGAATTAGAGTTTGGAGATTCAAGGGAGATTTGGAGCTAGGAGTCGGTCTTGATAGCAACCCGATCATCTACCACCTTCTACTAGAGGTGCTCAAAAGAACCGGATCCGAATCCGATCCGATGGATTATTCGAAACCGGATCCGGCTAGAACCGGTTTTTTTGGAACCGGTCCGGATTTTTTCAGAACCGGCGGATCCATAACCGGTTTAGGAGTTTTTTACGGACCGGATAAAAATCGAACAAAAATCAAACATTTTGGAACCGGTTTTTTCGGACAAAATAGAACCGGTTAGAACCGGTTCTAGCCGTTGGGTTAAAAAAAAACAGCTATATAGCCGTTAATATGGCCGTTTTTTTTTGTTTTTTTGGGTTTTGAGGCTTGAAACTTAGTATAAATAGGTATTGGGTGTATGGGTTAGTTCACCACAACATTCTAGCTCTCAAAACGTAAAAAAAACGCTCGCTTTACGCAAAAAAAAAACGCTCTCATGGCTTCCGCTTCCTCAAGCACTCAAAATTCGGTTGGTGGTTCTACTAGCGATGTCATGGTGGTGACAGTACTTCCTTGCTCCCGAAACCAAGAGATACGGGCTTATTTCGATTTATGCGAAATGTCGAACGGTTCGCAAAAGGCCCGTTGCAAACGTTGTGGTAAAATTTTGGGTGCTGCGGGAAATAGCACTTTGAGGAAACATATTGGTAATCACGCAAAACACACTCACGGTGAAGATCAAACTCAAATTGGTAGAGATGGAGGAGTTTGGCAATACAATGTCGAGAGGGTTCGTGAGAGAATGGCACATTTCGTCATTCAAGAAGGCTTGCATTTTGATCATTTTGATAATCCGCGCTTGACGAGGATGATACAAGAGACGCTTCAACCGAGTTACACAAATGTATGTCGTTCTACTTTGAGAAGAGATTGTTTAAAAATGTGGAAAAGAGCTAAAAAAGAATTAATTTTAGGTTTTGAAAATTTAAATACAGGCATTAACTTAACAACGGACGTTTGGTCCGCTCCACATGGTTTACCCGAATCGTACCTTTGAGTTACCGCACATTGGGTTCAACCGGAGTCGTGACAAATGATGAAGCGTACGATTGCGTTTGATTATTTTGGATATCCACATACCGGTGAAAACTTATTTTATATTTTAGACTCGGTCATTCAAACTTATAAAATTCAACCAAAAATATTTGCAATATCTTTTGATAACGCTTCAAATAACACAAACGCGGTGGAAAAATTAAAAAATAAAATATGAACCGCCTTGTAACGGTGTTTTCTTTCATAGTCGATGTGTTGCACACATCATTAACTTGGTTGTGCAAGACGGTCTAAACGTCCAAGAAATAAGAGACGTAAAAGAAAATTTTAAAGTGATGTTACGTGAAGTTTTTAGCACAAGCAAAAAAAGATATATAAACTATAGAAACTTATGCCAACAAACGGATTCCATCTTTTAAGGTCCGAATTGGGACGTACCTACTAGATGGAACTCGACATGGAAAATGTTTGAATCGGCCTTAAGGCAAAGAGTTACTTTAAAACATTTCCATGATGAACTTGTACAAAAGAAACGTTGTTCACAAAAATTTGATAATATAAGTTGGGATATGATCGAGAAACTAACTAATTTGCTTGAGGTTTTTAAAAATGCAACTACATGTTTATCGGGAGTTTATTATCCCACGTCTTCGCTAATACTTCAACAATTATACTTAATATGTAATAAATTAAAAGAGTTTGAATATCACATTTTTGAAAAAATGGTAAAACCTATGAAAACTAAATTTAAAAAATATTTTTCAGAAATGCCGGCCGTTGTTACATGTTCGGCCGCCTTAAACCCAACGATTAATGTAACCGGTGTTGAAACATTAATTGGATCAATATCGGATGATTTAAATATGTTCGAGGAAGACCCAAATTTTGAATCAAATGCAATAAGGGATTTCAATTCGGCTTTTAATAATATGTTTGATTATTATTTACGCAAATATGGTGGAAGTGGTGATCCATCAAACATACGTGAATCAATGGGTTCGGGTTCAAGTTCTAGTAGTTCAAGGAACCCGATGCTAAATTTATTTAACACTTTAAGAAACGAAAATACTAAACGAGCTCGTGGAAGCACACCAAGTAGCGAGCATGGGAGATATCAAACAACCGACTTTATTTCAACTCTAAGATCCGAAGAGTTTGAAAACTTTGATATCTTGAGTTGGTGGCAAGGAAGGGAATCCCAATATCCCGTTCTAGCCGCAATGGCCCGTGACCTACTAACCGTCTAAGCTTCCACGGTAGCTTCGGAATCTGCTTTTTCTCTTAGTGGCAGAGTTTTATCTATTCAAAGAATGAGGCTTACACCGGAAGCTATGGAGATGTGTATTTGCTTGAAGGACCATTTGGATGCCGTCGAACGTGTACAACATGTTGCAAAACTAGAAGGCGAGCTTGACATTGAACAAGAAATACATGAATTCGAAGTAGAAGAAGGGGCGGCGAATCCACTTTTTGACGAAGAAAAAGCTTATGATGAAGCCCAACGTATCTCAAGCAAAGAAGATTGAAAACCGATGTTACGAAGACTAAGACGAGTAGACGACGAATAACGAGTCATAATAAATAATATATATTTTGTGACTCAATTATGTTTTTTGTAATTTTTTTGTATGAACAATTGTTAAATCACTTAAAAAAAAGCTAAAAAATAAATAAAACTTGCATTTTATAGTGTATCTTTGTTAATTTTTAAATTTTTTTTTTTTAAAAAAAAAAATCCGGTGGAACCGGTTTTTTTTGTCCGGTCCGGTCCCAATAGGTTCCAACTCTCCACTCCCTTAACCGGATCCGATCCGAAACCGGTTCCAATGGATCCGACCGTTGACCATCGTTGACCGAACCGGTCAGGATCCGATCCGGATCCGAAAAAAACCGGTTTGTTCACCTCTACCTTCTACTAGTAGATCTTCACCTAGCTTTGACTAGTGGTGAGAACCCGACATGAATCTTTCTTTTCATCTTTATATTCTTGTTTAAAGCATGTTGTTCATCTTAATAAACAAAAGATTAAAAGAGTTTTCTTGAAGCTTAACTTTATTAAGTTTAAAAAAATTAGGGTTTTGGGTATAAAAATATATATATGGGCCGAAAATAATGGAACTATATGTATAGTTTGTTGTTTTGAACATTTTGTGATAAATTGTTGTTGATTCATATGATGTTGAGATTCAAAACAAGAAAAACTAAAATATGCATACATACATATATAAAGGCCGAAATATGCATGCATATGTATACATGTTTAATTTGATTAGAAATTTGGAAATGATTAAGTATGTAAATACATGTATAAAAATCGTAACCTAGGTATATACATATGTGTGTCTTCTTAGTTGAGTTACATGGAAATTCCTAAATGTAGATATATACTTCTACATAAATGGTTAAGTTGAAAAATGAAATGTGTAAACATATACATAAAGAAATTGTGATTTGTATGTGTGTGTTTAAGTTTGGTAACTTGGAAGATGCTTAAGTAAGAAATTATATGCTCATATAAAGAGGTTAAACGTATATATGGGTGTATGATCATAAGTTGTAGAACTTGGAAAGTGGTTAATAATGTGCATATAAATATATAAATAGAAGTCATGATATATATGTATGTGAATGATGGAAAAATGGTTAACTCGGAATGAGTAATGAAATGACTAAATAATTGAAATCATTCATATGTTTATAAGTTGTTTATGGTTGATAACATAGAACGTTGATATGGGTACAAGAAACTTAATTACGTTCGATTAAAAATAAATAAATAATCGCATGTTAATATTTAAACACCCGTTGAAATATGGAAACACTTTTGTGCATATATGGGTAGAAATAGTTGCATGTGGACGTGCTAACATGGTATATGTGCACGTAGGGTAATTGACTTGCATAAAGCATACTTGCACGATATTTGTAAAATATATAATTATTGGTAAGAAATAATTATATGGATATACGAGGATTATAATATGAACATATATAAGATATTACAAAAATAATAATTATTTTTGGTACACGTAACAAGTCGCCAATATGGAAACAAAATATTTTATCAGAAAACAGGTAAGTTTATAGACTGGAATAATAATCACCAACGAGTCGTCGCGTTTAAACACTGTTTTATTAAACAAAGACGTACTTAACGGGATTCGTTAAGTTGGGTGAACAACTTGCGTTTAAGAAGGTTAGTCTTAACATGTAAGGTATCCTTGTGTAATTAGGGTATAGATAAGCGGGGTTTACGGTCATTCAAGTATTTGCTAGCATCCTGTCGAGGTGAGTTTCACGGCCCCCTTTTAACTCTTTACTGCTTTGTAAACATCGGGGAAGAAACATACTTAACTAATTATGTTTTGAAAAACATGTATACTCTGGTTTAACTCCTTGTGAGTTCATTGTTCCCCTTTTTCTGGTTTTTGAAAGGTTTTGGGGAGGAAATACACTTATGACTATTTTTCATATATTGAAATGAATGAATAAGGACCAGACCGTTATTGGTGCATAGAGGGAACAATATAGCGCTAAAAGTCCCCGGATTAATATTAACATTTTTTAACCATTAGCTATGGTCTTAGCCTAGGATTATGTGGATAGTACTTCTGGGGGTGACGCCCCCGGTCAAGGTTAGTCGCGCTAACCAGGGGTCCATATGGCCATTTGACCGCATATCATCTTATTCTCGTGGTATAGCGAGGGAGGGGCATTCATTGTCTTGGTTTGCTTACGGTCTCGTGCATTACATATTATTTGTATTCCTTGCAAGCTTACAAATGGGGTCAGTTGGTCAGAAAATGTTCAATTCATTAGTTATATATATACTATTTGATCGAAAAAGCTTATTCATTTGAGCGTTTGTAAACGCTGGAACTACAAGAATATTTGATCAAAACCTGTGAACTCACCAACCTCGTGTTCACACTTTTTAAGTATGTTTTTCAGGAAATTGAACGTGGTCTCTAGGTTAGCAATGTAGGATTACATGCATGCATGAACGGATACGGCTTTTTGGAAGATTTCCCTTGTATAACTCATCGTTATGAGTCATATTTGTGAAATCTTAATCTTTTGTAATCTTAAATGATATTTTGAGATGTAAAACTTTAGAATTGATTATGTATCCAATCATTATGTATGTGTTTGCGCTAATCATATGCTTTGGAAACAAGTGAACGTTACGCCTCGCGTTTCTGCCTTGGCGGGGTGTGAGTATCTTGCTCTCGTCGCCAAGCAGTCGTTGGCATCATATCATTCATGAAAGCATAAAAGTGTCTACGTAAGGGTCATACTACCATTCTGGCTCTCGTCGCCGAGCAGCCATCTAAGGAGAAGAAGATTGACGACAGTCCGATCATTTTAAAAATACTTCTAAACTTATAAATAATCAAATAATCATATTAAATAATTATTGTAGTAATTCTAATTAAAAATCTATTTAGTCTTTTATAATTCATTTATAATGAATTTATAAATAGATTAACTAACCAATTAAATTACATTTATTAATAAATTTACTAATCATTTTAATTACATTTGTTTAAAAATACTTCTAAACTTATAAATACTCAAATAATCATATTAAATAATTATTGTAGTAATTCTAATTAAAAATCTATTTAGTCTTTTATAATTCATTTATAGTGAATTTATAAATAGATTAACTAACCAATTAAATTACATTTATTAATAAATTTACTAATCATTTTAATTACATTTATTTAGATTTTCAATCAATTATTAATGTCAATTAATAATTCTTTTCACCGTATAGGCTTGCACCCAGTGAGTTGCAAGAGTTGTCTACACAACTGCAGAAGTTGTTAGATAAATGTTTCATTCGACCTAGCTAATCTCCATGGGAGCTCCAGTCATGTTCGTCAAGAAGAAAGACGGGACTTTCCGCATGTGCATTGACTACCGTGAGCTTAACAAAGTAACCATAAAAAACCGTTGTCCTTTACCCCGCATTGATGATGTGTTTGATCAACTCCAAGGATCAAGCTTCTATTCCAAGATAGATCTTAGATCCGGTTATCATCAGTTGATAGTCCGAGACGAAGACATCTCAAAGACGGCATTCAGAACTAGGTATGGTCACTACGAATTCATGGTCATGCCATTCGGACTGACTAACGCACCCGCGGTGTTCATGGACCTCATGAACCGTGTGTGTAAACCTTACCTTGATCAGTTCGTCATCGTCTTCATTGATGATATCCTCATATATTCCAAGAATAAGGAAGAACATGAGGAGTATCTGCGTATGATTCTGGAATTGCTGAAACAAGAGCAGTTATACGCAAATTTTTCCAAGTGCGAATTCTGGATTCGCAAAGTGCAATTCTTAGGACATGTAGTCAACGAGACGGGAATACATGTTGATCCATCTAAAATAGAAGCCATCAAGGATTGGGCGGCACCGACAACTTCGACTGAGGTGCGACAATTTCTGGGATTGGCTGGCTATTACCGTCGTTTCATCGAGGGATTCTCCAAAATTGCTCAACCCATCACTGCCCTAACTCAAAATGGTAAACCCTATAACTAGGGTGACACCCAGGAGTCAGCATTTCAACTGCTTAAACAGAAAATCTGCAGTGCACCTATCCTATCTCTCCGGAGGGAACGGATGATTTTGTGGTGTATTGCGATGCATCCATTCAAGGTCTTAGTTATGTACTGATGCAACGCGATAAAGTGATCGCATACGCTTCTCGACAGCTAAAAATTCACGAGAAGAACTACATGACTCATGACTTAGAGTTAGGAGCCATGGTATTTTCAGTAAAGATATGGAGACATTAATTGTACGGTACCAAGTGCACTATCTACACCGATCACAAGAGTCTTCAACACATCTTTGAAAAAAAGAGTTGAACACGTGCCAACGTCATTGGGTTAAACTCTTGAATGACTATGACTGTGCGATTAGGTATCATCCGGGCAAGGCTAATGTGGTAGCCGATGCCCTAAGCCGAAAGGAAACCAAGCCCAAACGAGTTCGAGCATTACAACTTACTATTCACACCGGATTACCTGATAAAATCCGTAGTGCTCAACTCGAAGCCCTTAAAGAGGAAAACCTACCGTCAGAAGCCACACGTGGTATGGAGAACCAACTTGAGGTTAAATCAGACGGCATTCGCTACTTCACGGAACGAATATAGGCTCCAGTGTATGGGAACTTAAGGGAACTGGTAATGGATGAAGCTCACAAATCCCGGTACAATATTCATCCAGGTTCCGACAAAATGTACCATGACCTAAAGGTGCTATACTGGTGGCCGAAGATGAAAACCGATATAGCCACCTATGTGAGCAAGTGCCTGACTTTCTCGAAGGTCAAAGTGGAATACCAAAAGCCTTCTGGCTTACTTCAACAACCAGAGATTCCAATGTGGAAATGGGAGCAAATTTCTATGGACTTTATCACCAAATTGCCCTGAGCTCCTAGCCGATGCGACACCATCTGGGTAATCGTCGATTGTTTGACGAAATTCGCTCACTTCTTGGCAATCAATGAGACTGCCAATTTCTATCATTTCGGATCGTGACGCCTGATTCACCTCACGTTTTTGGCAACCTCTACAAAAAGCTCTAGGCACGCGTCTAGATATGAGCACGGCGTACCATCCTCAAACAGATGGCCAAACGGAATATACCATTCAAACCTTAGAGGACATGTTACGAGCTTGTGTGATAGATTTCGGTAACAGTTGAGAAACTCACTTGCCTTTAGTGGAGTTCTCCTACAATAACAGTTTTCACACTAGCATCAAGGCAGCACCATTCGAAGCATTATACAGACAGAAATGCTGATCTCGTATCTGTTGGGCTTAAGTTGGGGATAGCCAACTTACGGGTCCTGAACTTGTATTCGAAACCTCTGAAAAGATCGTTCAAATTCGAAACTGTATGGCGGCAGCTAGTGTTAGTCAAAAGAGATATGCCGATAAGCATCGTAAGCCATTAGAATTTCAAGTAGGTGACATGGTCCTACTAAAAGTCTCACCTTGTAAAGTGTGATTCGCTTTGGGAAACGAGGCAAACTAAACCCTCGTTATGTTGGACCGTTCAAGATAGTAAAGAGAATTGGCCCAGTCGCGTACCAGCTGGACCTACCTGAAGGACAGAGTGGTGTACACAACGTCTTTTATGTCTCAAACTTGAAGAAATGTCTAGCAGACGAGACACTCGCGGTTCCTCTTGAGGAACTACAAATCGATGAACAATTATGCTTCGTTGAAGAACCGGTAGAAATCATGGATAGGGAAGTCAAAACGCTCAAACACAGTAAAACCCCTATTGTCAGAATTCGTTGGAACTCGAAACGCAGACCAGAATTCACATGGGAGCGCGAGGATCAGATGATGCGCAAGTATCCTCACCTGTTCAAGCACTTCACGTAAAACACTTAAGGTACTATTCTAATTTTCAGGATAAAAATTCCTTCAACTAGGGGATGATGTGACACCCTAGAAAATTTTTATTATTTATTCTAATTTTAGGGACGAAAATTCTTTCAACTAGGGGATGATCTGACATCCAGACTTTTAGGTTAACTCTTTTAGCCTAAACTCAGTTAAATCTGTTATTTCCTAACCTAGTTAACCCTATCACAAACCCTAGGGACTAATTCTATCATTATTCCAACTAAAACCACAAGGACTAATTGTGTAATTAGGCAAAACTCAATTCTGATTGACTTTGAAAGTCAAAATAAAATAATTGTGTTCCTGTTGACTTGTGAAAGTCAAACAACCATGTTCTTAACTTATCTCAAAACCCTAGGGTACTGCCTCTTTCTAAACTCTTATGCATGAAACCAGAAGGACTAAACTTATAATTAACCTAATTTCGATTTCTGTTTAACTTTTTGAAAGTCAAACCGGTCGATTTGATCCAATTCAAGCGCTACAATCAATCTCGGCTCGAATGTGTAACTGATTACACACGATTATGTCATTAACGGTCTTAACCATCGAATTAATCATCATCATTGTCGAAATTAAACCCAATTATGGGTATTCAAACCATAACCGTCGAAAACGCCCTTCATCTCAATCAAAGTCGATCAATTCGATCATTCCTTCTGAAATTGAACTCATGCGCACCTCCACCGCTCACCTTTGAAGCTTTTGCATGCATCACTTCGGCCGGAGAAAGGACCAGAGACGCCGGAGATCAACACACTCGAGCCAGAACTGAGCTTTAGTCAAACACAGTCAATTCGAAAGCCAATCTGGTAATTTCTAGCACCCTCAGCTTCGCTTTAACCCATCAATTGAAAGCCCTATGATTATTTGGGCTTATATCATCTATTTGATCAAAATCCAGAATCTAGGGTTCATATAATCTCGGTTTAATCAAATTCAACCCTAGACTCTGTTTAAATTCAATTAATTTACATCATTAGCTTCGCAATCCTCCACTTGTTAAAAGCCCCATGTTTTCAACATATTCCAATATCGAAATTTATCAATTTGATTTTGAGTTCAAACCTAGGGTTCGGTTTTTTGAATCTGGAATTGAACGACCTTAAACTCGTGGATTTTACAATTAAACACACACAGCAGGTTCTCCATCACCTGATGAACAAAACCCCTATGCTTGTTGGTTCATTCGATATCCAAATCGATTGATTTGGGAGGGAGTTGGGTCGGATCGCGATAGGGGAAGAAACCACAGGAACTTTGTATGTTAAAAGCAATTGAATCCGGGACTTGTTGCGAAACCCTAGCGGACTGTGATGGTTAGGACTATTGGCTGTGGGGGAAGAGACCCGGGTTCGAGTCCCTCCAACCCCATTTCATTTTTAAATTAGTTTTTATTATTATTTTAAATATAAAACCTCTTTCAATATTATTATATTATTATATTAATATGTTTTAGCCTCGGAAACCACCTGTAGGCTCGGATTTGATTTTATAACATATTTTTAGTATTATTTTCCATATTTATAATAATATATTTAAATTATTATTTAACCCTTGACTCCGATTAAAAAGAATATGTTTATATATTATTTTCTCCACATTAATAAACATTTTGTAACTCTTCTAACTTAAAAATAATATAATTATTATTAATTATATTATTACCCACGTTGTTATGATTCAAATAAAAATAATATATTTATTATTTTTGCCACGTAATTAATTATTGTGCTATTTCTCTAAATTTAAAATAATATAATAAGTTATATTATTTTCCTATGCCATTATTTAATGGTACGAACGCACGAGTATATTTATTAAATATTATTATTCGTAATTAGAAATGTTCGACACAAAACATATTTATCTTAATTATTATATTAAGAAATTCTTATTCCGTAGACAAGAACGTCTACTCATTGATCCTAAGTATGTTCTACGACGTTCAAATCTTCTGTGTCGTTGTCACAAAAATCCCATTGTATCCCTAACTATTATGCTTAAAATTCTAGGGCATACGTAATCCGTTCACAGGCTAACACTTGTGGTCTCAATCTTATTCATGTGCAGTACCGTCTACTACTCAACTCAGGTGAGTTTTCACGGCCCCTTTTACCGCTTTAAATTGGGGGAGAAAACATAACGCAAACAATTTTTTATTATTGTAATTCATATGTTATCATTGTTAAGACTAAGCGTAACACACTATCATGAAAGTCCTCACACACATCGAACCGTTAATATGGATCTTAGCGAGGTAATTTTTAGTAGTACTACTGTTTTGACAAGCCTCACCCGCGTTAGTCGCGCTAACTCTATTGGAGGTCGAACGTGTGAAATGTTGGCCTAAACACATTGTCAGGGTTGATAGATCTGGCGGGAGGCATTCAAACACAAACAATCAGCTTCGGTTACGAGCGATTTAGTAAGACATGAACATAGGTTAGCTACCTATAGATACACATATTGAATGTACATAATCTGGTAAACGCTTTGATTTCAATATTGAAACCTGTGAACTCACCAACCTAGTGTTGACATGTTTTCTTACATGTTTTCTCAGGACGTTAAGCAGGTGCATGCTAGGGCATGCATGGTGTCTATTTGTTATATCCATCACTTGTCAAACTATCAAACATTTATTATGTTTCTTGTTATTATTAGACTTGGGCGCTTTTGTTTTGCGCATTTACTTTCTTGTTAAAACGATTCCGCATTAACTCTGAACTTTTATATTATTTCATTTGAGTCCCATATAGTGTCGTTTGATGTAACTAATGTTTGAGATCCTGGTTTGTCACACGTCAAACGGTAAAACTCTGTTAGTGGAATTTGGGGGTGTGACATTCGTGACTTTCCGGAAGTATTTCCTAAAGACCTACCTGGTCTTCCACCTCACCGTCAAGTCGAATTCCAAATTGATTTAGCACCCATAGCAGCGTCTATTGCTCGAGCACCGTATAGACTTGCACCTAGTGAGTTACAAGAATTATCCACACAACTGTAAGAGTTTTTGGATAAGGGTTTCATCCGACCTAGCTCATCGCCATTGGGAGCTCCAGTCTTGTTCGTCAAGAAGAAAGATGGGACTTTCCATATGTGCTTCGATTACCGTGAGCTGAACAAAGTGACTAGCAAGAATCGTTATCCACTACCCCGAATTGATGATCTGTTTGATCAACTTCAAGGATCAAGCTTCTATTCAAAGATCGATCTTAAATCTGGTTATCATCAACTAAGAGTCTAAGACGAAGACATCTCTAAACTGCATTCAGAACCAGGTACGACCACTACGAGTTTTTGGTCATGCCATTCGGATTAACCAACGCACCCGCGGTGTTCATGGATCTCATGAACCGTGTGTGTAAACCCTACCTTGATCAGTTCTTCATTGTTTTCATTGATGATATCCTCATCTATTCTAAGAGCAAGGAAGAGCACGAGGAGCACCTATGTTTAATTCTGGAACTGCTGAAACAAGAGCAATTATACGCCAAATTTTCCAAGTGCGAAATGTGGATTCACAAAGTTCAATTTCTAGAACATGTAGTCAACGAGAAGGGAATACATGTCGATCCATCTAAAGTAGAAGCCATCAAGAATTGGGCGGAACCAATGACTCCGACAGAGGTGCGATAATTTCTAGGGTTGGCTAGGTACTACCGTCGATTTATAGAGGGATTCTCGAAGATTGCTCAACCTCTCACTGCCCTAACCCAAAAGGATAAACCCTATAACTGGAGCGAAACCCAGGAATCAACATTCCAACTGTTAAAGCAAAAACTCTGTAGTGCGCCCATCCTATCTCTTCCAGAGGGCAGGGGCGAAGGTTACAAGGGGCCTGGGAGGGCCCCGGCCCCTGCCGTTTTTTTCCGTTAGTAGTGTTAATTTTTTCGTTTTCGTTCAAAATTGTTTTTACGTATAGAGCCGGCTCCTGCTTATTTTGTTCGGTAAAAAATTATTGGACCCCGCTTACTTTTTTCCCTAAGAATTCTTACTATGTTGATATTGTTTCGATAAGTTATGGGTGGGAAATGAAATAAATCAAAAAAAAAAATAGATTGTTCATTTTAAAAATAAAAGTGTAAGTTTAGGGGGAGAAATGAAAAATGAAAACTTAAAACACTTTTCCAAATTCATTTTCGTTCACAATTGCTTTCCCCAATTCATTTTCGCTCACAGTGTAGACTGCTGCCGTCGCTCCATTCACCGCCGCCGCCTGCCGCTGCTCGCCGTCCACCACCGGTCGCCGGCACCCTAGGCTACTTGCTGGTCTGCTTTCTCTGCTGCTGCCCCAAATCGCTTCCCTGCAGAAATTGCTGCTGCTGTTGCCGTCGCCTCCATTCACCGCCGTCCACCACCAGTCGCCATCCACCACCAGTCGCCGCCATGCTAGGCTGCTGCTTGCTTCTTACATCACAGGTACACTATACTAGGAGCTAGCCCTAATTTTTTGATTTCTTGCATTCTCTAATCAAGCCCTAATTTGTTTATTTTTTTTTTCATTTTTTAGTTGTATTCTTGTTGTATTCTTGTTAAGTATTAGGATTATAATTAGGAATGATTATTTATTTCTTGCATTCGTTGATGAATTGATGAATGATTGATGAATGATTATAATTAGGTACACTATACTTCTTGTTAAGTTGATGAATTGATGAAATGAAATCGATTATGACTATTGTTTTTTTTTTTTGTTAGGCAAACTTATTAGAACTGGGTGAAATAGTATCGGGAAAAGGGCAAAATCAAGTTGGGACATTAAGAAGAGCTGGTGATACACGTTGGGGATCTCATTTTAACTCAGTTTGTAGTTTGATTAAGATGTTTTCTGTCACTCGTGTTGTTCTCATGGGAATAATTGAAGATTTATCTCATACTACTCCATCACAACGTTCAGATGCTGATGCAGGTTGGAGTAAGTTGCAATCATTTGAGTTTGTCTTTGTTCTTCACTTGATGAAGGAAGTAATGGGAAAAACTGATACACTTTCTCAAGCATTACAAAGGAAAACCCAAAATATTCTAAATGCCATGGACTTAGTTTCATCAACAAAGGTTAGTCTAAATGATTTTAGAAACAATGGATGGGATTCTTTCTTTAACAAGTTACTTATTTTTGTGACAAGCATCAAATAGAAATTCCAGATTTCAATGATTTATATACTTCTACTCGGTATCGGCCTCGTAAAAAAGATCTTCATGTTACATTTGGACATTATTACCGAGTAGATTTGTTTACATCCACATTGGACAAACAGATAGATGAGTTGAATAGTAGATTCAATGAACAAGCAGTGGAGTTGTTATCTCTTAGTTCTAGTTTAGTTTCAAAAGAGATTAATGTTGATCAGATTTGTCTTCTAGTAGAGAAGTATTATCCTGAGGATTTACAGAGTAGGAGAGGAATCAATTACCATATCAGTTAGAAGATTTTAATATTGAGATGAAAATGAATACCAATCTAACCGGTATATCAAATATTTCTGATTTATGCAAAAGTCTGGTGGAAACTCAGAAACGTGAAAATTATTATTTGGTTGATAGAGTGGTTCGGCTTATCTTGACACTTCCATTTTCTACTGCAACAACAGAAAGAGGATTTTCAGCAATGAAAATATTCAAGAATCGACTTCGCAATAAGATGGCAGACGAGTATCTGGCGAATAGCTTGGTGATTTACATAGAAAAAGATATTGCTAATAAGTTTGATTCGGAATCCATAATCGATGAATTCAAAAATATTAAAGGTCGTCGGGCTGAGTTGTAATTTTCTTCCAGGTACTTACCATTTTTCTCTGGCATTATAATAGATTATTTTATATTTAAAGTTATTTATTATTGATTTGTTTGGCCCGACTCGAACATATAACCCGAAACATAGCGATAGGAAAAAATATTTTAGTCTTCTGACTTTTGACCCCCGCTTCTTACTTTTTCAAGCTCCGCCACTGCCAGAGGGAACGGATGACTTCGTGGTGTATTATGATGTCTCCATTCAGGGTCTCGGTTGTGTGTTAATGCAACGCGAGAAGGTTATCGTATACGCTTCCCGTCAGCTAAAAATTCATGAGAAGAACTACACGACCCAAGACTTGGAATTGGGAGTTGTAGTGTTTGCACTGAAAACATGGAGACACTACTTGTATGGTACCAAGTGCACCATCTACACCGAATACAAGAGTCTTCAGCACATCTTCGAACAGAAAGAGTTGAACATGCGACAGCGTCGTTGGATCGAACTCTTAAATGATTATGATTGTGCTATCAGGTATCATCCGGGCAAGGCTAACGTGGTTGCCGATGCCCTGAGCAGAAAAGAAACCAAACCCAAACGAGTCCGAGCATTACAATTCACAATTCACACTGGATTACCCGATCAGAACCGTAATGCTCAACTCGAAGCCCTGAAAGAAGAAAACCTATCGTTAGAAGCCACGCGTGGTATGAAGAAGCAACTTGAGGTTTAATCAGATGGTATTCGCTACTTCGTAGAGCGAATATGGGTTCCAGTGTATGGAAACTTAAGGGAACTTGTTATGGATGAAGCTCACAAATCTCGATATTCTATCCATCCTGGTTCCGATAAAATGTATCATGACCTGAAGGTTCTATATTAGTGGCCGAACATGAAAGCTGATATAGCCACCTATGTTAGCAAGTGCCTGACCTTTTCGAAGGTCAAAGTCGAATACTAAAAGCCTTCTAGTTTGCTCCAACAACCAGAAATCCCGATGTGGAAATGGGAACAGGTTTTCGTGGACTTTATTACTAAACTTCCTCGAACTCCTAGCGGATGCAACACCATCTGGGTGATCGTAGATCGCTTGACCCAATCCGCTCATTTTCTAGCAATCAAAGAGACTGATAAGATGGAAAAGCTAACTCGTATTTATCTGAAAGAAGTAGTCTCTCGGCACGGAGTGCCAATTTCAATCATTTCTAATCAAGAAGCTCGATTCACCTCACGTTTCTTGCAATCATTACAAAAAGCTCTAGGCACGCGCCTAGATATGAGCACAGCATACCATCCTCAAACAGATGGCCAGACTAAACGTACTATTCAAACCCTAGAGGGCATGTTACGAGATTATGTGATGGATTTCGGTAACAGTTGGGAAACTCATTTGCCTTTATTGGAGTTCTCCTACAATAACAGTTATCACACTAGCATCAAAGCAGCACCGTTTGAGGCATTATACGGATGGAAATGCCGATCACCTATTTATTAGGCTGAAGTTGGTGATAGCAAACTTACGGGTCCTAAACTTGTGCTCGAAACCTTAGAGAAAATCATGAAAATTCAAAATCATATGGCGGCAACTCGTGATCGTCAAAAGAGCTATGGCGATAAGCATCGAAAACTGTTGGAATTCCAAGTGGGCGACATGGTCTTATTAAAAGTCTCACCTTGGAAAGGTGTAATTCATTTTGGGAACGAGGCAATCTAAATCCTCGTTATGTTGGACCATTCAAGATAGTGAAGAGAATTGGCCCAGTAGCGTACCAACTGGACCTACCTGAAGGACTTAGTGGTCTGCACAACGTCTTTCATGTCTCAAACTTAAAGAAATTTCTAGCAGACGAGACACTCATGGTTCCACTTGAGGAACCAGAAATCGATGAACAATTACACTTCATTGAAGAACCGGTCGAAATCATGGATAGAGAAGTCAAGACACTCAAGCATAGTAAAATCCCTATTGTTAGAGTTCGTTGGAACTCGAAACGCGGACCGGAATTCACATGGGAGCGCGAGGATCAGATGATGTGCAAGTATCCTCATCTTTTCAAGCAATTCACGTCAAACACATAAAGTACTATTTAAATTTCGGGACGAAAATTCTTTCAACTAAGGGATGATGTGACACCCGAAAATTTCCGGATAACTACGTTAACTCAAATCCCATTATCTCACAACTCAGTTAACCAAATTACAAACTCCAAGGACTAATTCTGTCAATATTCAAACCTATACACATAAAACTACAGGGACTAGTTCTGTAAATACTCAAAACTTAATTCGTTGACTTCTAAAAGTAAAACATCGAGCTCTTTGATCCAAATTCAAGATCAAAACTCCCAAACCGTTCAAATTCGTGGCTGTTATACACAATAATGATGATGTCGATCATCATTAAACGATTTCCATATGTTTTTGTGTGTTAATGATTGCAAATTAAGTCCATAAACCCGTAACCATCGAACTCTCATCGATTACCATCAAACTCGACCAATTCGATTAGCATTTCGCAAGCAAACACTCTGCACACAGTAGTCGAAACCCCCTGAAGCTTTTGCACATTCTAATTTGGCCGGAGTAGCAACCAGAGACGTCGGGGAGCAAGTCGTTCGAAGTCGGAACCCCATTTAGTCAGTCTCTATTAATTCAGGTAATTGAACACACCCTCAGACTCGTTTCAACGTCTAGAACGAAAGCCCTAACCTATTCAGGGCTTATAACATCGAATTGAACTCGAACCAAATCTAGGGTTCATCGCATTATTGATTTGATCGAACCCTAACCTAGACCCAACCTCAATCCAATTAAATTACTTGGTTAGATTCGCAATCCATCACTTGTCGAAAGCCCTATGAATCCAACTATTTATATTATCAGTTTTAACTGAATCAATTCCATGTTCAAACCTAGGGTTTTTAGTGTTTCAAACAAGAATTAATTGATCCAAAGCTTGATGATTTTGCAATTAAACCCACCACTAGATTCGCAATACAATGATTAACAAAACCCCTATGTTCTTTTCGGCTATCACGATCGAATTCAATGGATTCAGGGAGGAGTTTGGGTTCGGGTTCGCAAGAGGGAAGATCATAGTGTCCCTGAGTGTTAAAACCAATCTAACCCGGTCCTTGTTGCGATTACCCTAGCGGGTGGATTGGTTAAGTCTTGGGGCTTTTAGGGGAGAGACCCGGGTTCGAGTCCCTCTACCCCCATTTTATTTTTAAGCAACTTTTTATATTATATTTTTAACTAAAATCAATCCCTATGTTATTATATTGATATATTAATATGGTTTGATACCGGAAAACGCTCGTGTGCTCGGAAACAAACTTGTTACTCCTTTTAACTATTATTTTTAATAATAAAAATAATATATTTGTTATTATCACTTAAATAACTATTTATATTATCAATTAAACATTTAATTTGTTCGCGAAGACGCACGAACTATTATTTAATATTATTATCTCAAGTCTAATTGCGTTGCACACGTACCATGTCCTTATGAAATACCAAACTAGCGATTTTCTAATCCCGATGACAAGATGTCTATTCATTAATCATAAGTGTGTTTTAGAACGTCTGATATTTCCGTATCGTCATCACAAAATCCTACGTGTTCCAAACAATCATAAATCATATTCTAGGGCATTCGTAGACTGTCCACGTGCAATCTATTTGTGGTTTTGTACATCCATGTTGTGGTGCTATTTACCTACACTCTACACATATCAGGTGAGTTTCACGGCCCCATTTTACTGTTTTAAACTAGGGGAGAAAACATGACGCAAACATTAGATTCTTGTAATTCTTATATATCACTTGTTAAAGCTAAGCGTACCACTCTATCATGAAATTCCGTACACATCGAACCGATTAATATGAACTTAGCGAGGTAATGTTCAGTAGTACTACTAGGTTTGACAAACCCCACCCGCGTTAGTCGCGCTAACTCGACTGGAGGTTGAACGGGAGTAATATTGACCTAACACATCACCACTGTTGATAGACATGGTGGAAGGCATTCAAACGCACAAACAGTCAGCTTCGGTTGCGAGCGCTTTAGTAACATGAACATAGGTTAGCTACCTATTGATATATATTGAATGTACATAATCTGGCAAACATTATTACTATAACTGAAACCTGTGAACTCACCAACCTAGTGTTGACACATTTTCTTACATGTTTTCTCAGGACGCTAAGGCACAGGTACACAATTAGGACATGCATTGGAGTCCTTTTATCATTTCAATCATTTAAACAATTTATCTGCTTTTATTAAACTTGACTTTTGGGCGCGTTTGTTTTGCGCATTAAATACTTTATTTATCGCTTCCGCATTTACTCTGAACATTTATGGTTTTATTTAAATTCATATAGTGTCGTTTGACGTAACTAATGAATGAGATCCTGTTTTGTCACACGTCTCACGGTAAAACTCCGTTAGTTGATTTTGGGGGTGTGACAGATTGGTATCAGAGCCATTGGTTATAGAGAACTAGGATTTGCATACTAGACTATAACCACACACATGCATTAGTTACACGACACAGACACTTACGTTACAGGCAATGTCTACTCCACCTACATCTCCAGTTGCCCAGGAACCTGATGTTCCTACTCTACCTTCACTAGATCCTAAGAGGTGTCGGCTGAGACCGATTGAAAACACCATAGTGTACGATGAGCCCTTCCATGTGCGTGTCAGAGGTAGCACGCAGGATTGGGAGTGGTATCCTAGCATGATCAGGAGCTGGGTCTGACAGGAGCACGTCCCACATCCATACTTTGCAACAACTACTTCTTCTATACAGACTCTACCACCCCTCCAGTACCCTATGGAGCAGGTCTTTGCTGCCTTAGTAGCAAATATGGAGAGGGAGATAGGCAACATGCGTGATGCTGTAGGAGATATTACCGGACTGTTACAACAAGGAAATCAATCCGACCAGAGGATTGAGAGACTGATAGCAGATCTAGGAGAGACTGACAGCAGATCTAGGAGAGACTGACAGAGTACATGACAACCTAGTAGCAGCATTTCATGAATTAGAAAACTGGGTGAATGTACTGGATTTTGACCTTGGAACAGCTGAGAATAGAATTGAGGAGCTAGAGACACAGCTTGCAGCTGCCAATGTAGCAGGAGATGCACAGGATGATGTGCCCGAGGGAGAACAGGCTGAGGACGAGGATGACAAATCAGTTATTTCGTATGAACGTGAATTTACTCAGGTCTAGCAGTTTGTGTGTGCATATTGTGCGAGTTAGAGGTTTGGGTTACTAGTTATGTATATAGAACATTGTATGTTCTTTCATTTGTTATAATGATTTGTGTCCTTTTAGTACACGGTGGGTCATGTGTAGGACGTGTAGTTGGTGTGCTCAGATAGAGCTCTTATTTCTTTGATATTTTTCTCGACGCTTAATGTATCGAGATGATGCAAGGAGTTTTGAAGCTTTTCTAGACGGTGCCGTGGTGCTCTTATGAGATGCCTATACTTATATCTCAGAAATTCGGAGTGCGAAGCCAATGTGTGGAATTGTGAGAATTTGATGCTGAAAGCGTCTGCATGAATGATTGATCGGTAGATAATTATGGTGTGGTCAGAATAACGACGCCAAAGACTTCAGAGAGAAGTAACGATGTGACGTGACGAAATCTTCATGGATGCATTCCATGTGAAGGATTCAGTGGGCATAGGATAAAGGAAGAGTGGTGACGTTCTCAAATAACGAAGCGATGGATAGCCGAGGCATATGCAAGAATGGACTTCATGTTCGTACTTGAAGGATGAGACGCGATTGGTAATCGCTTGGTAATAATAGGGAAACGACAAATGAAATGAAATGAAGTAGGGACAAGTGCGGGATTGCACATAGATTCCTGGAAAGGAAGGACCTACGCTGGTAAACATAAGACTAGATAGGGGTGAGCTCCTGTGTAGCATCGGTTGAGGTTGATGTTTTGTTTTCGGAATGAACGCGATTCAAATACGTGAACTCTAGGGGATCATTGGGGGTTGATGTTTATGACACTAGTTTTGGGTAATGCATGCTTACTTAAAGGGCACATTGGACGCATGGTAACGAAGTAACGAGATACTTCGGTAAAGGAATGTTTGTGGTAGTAAATACTGGGGGAGTTTGCACAAGCTCTTGAAGATCATCTGAGAAAGACGAACGAATGACCATTGATGGATAGGATTAAGGAAATTGTGCCTAAACTTCGGGAAAGCAACGCAGGATGGCGATCAGGGTATAAGAAACTGGTAGAGCAACGAGTGTTTCTACTCATTAAAAGGTTGGTATTGAAGCAATGACGGAATGTCATGACCAACAAGTGCCATGATGGCGGAAGTTGGATAACCAGCCCTGTGATTTTGTTGGTCAAGGATGTAGAGTAGGAAATGTTGGAACTAATTGTAGGCCATCACATATAAAACAGACTGAAGACGGAAGAACTCTTTGTAGTTGAAAGATTTCGACCGAAATCTTTTTTGTTCGAAATCGTTTTCGGATGAAATCATTCTTTGTCTTCTTAGTATAAATACATTTATAGTTTGAATGCTTTGTAAGGGAGTTCATTGCAAAATTTAATAAACACTTGAGTTTTACACCTTAACTATGTGTTTTGATTTGATCTTCGTTTCTTGATTATCCTACTCGATTCTAGTTTCTCCATATCGATAGATTGAATCTGCTATGAATAACCGGTTTCCAAAAGTGGTATCAGAGCTTTTGGTGCCCGATTTTGGGGTTTTCTAGCAAGATTCATGTGTTCTTCAAGTTTTCTACAAGTTTTGACATTTTCAAGATTCAAAAGTCATCAAATTGGATTGTTTTCAGCGCAATTTTCGACTGTCTAGCATGTACAATAATGGAGATGGACTTTGGAATGATTTTCGTGGCTTAATTTGACGTTCGGGAGTTGCAGGTCGAGATTTTACGAATTTCAGATGAATCGTCCGAAATCTTTTGATCGAAATCTCAAGGTTGGTCCGAAATCTCTTGTCCAAAATTCCTTGTTCGAAATCTTTTTCGTCCGAAAAAGTTTTTGTGACATCCGGACTTTTAGGATTAACTCCGTTAACAAATCTAGTTAATTCTTAACCTAATTAACTCATTACAAACCTCAGAGACTAATTCTATTAATATTTAAACTAAAATTACAGGGACTAGTTGTGTAATTAACTTAAATCCAATTCAGTTGACTTTAAAAGTCAAATTTCAATGATATTAGTTCCTGTTGACTTTTACAAGTCAAACCATTCTTGTTCTTGATCCAAATTCACGACCATAACTTCCTAACCGTTCGAATTCAAGTCTGGAATAAGTGGCATTGATGATCTCGAATTTCTACTAATCATTTCCATATGTTATAGTGCGTTAATGATTGTGAATTAAGATCCCAAACCGAAACCGTCGACCCCATTGACGTTTACTGTCGAATTCAAGCAAATCCGCTATCATTTCACAGTCTAACACCCTGCGCATCTCAAACGAGTTCTTCTGAGTCTTTCGCACACATCATCTTCGTCGGAGATGCAGCAGGAAACGCCGAGGACCAACTCTTCGGATTCACGACGGTGAACTACTAGAACTCCATCAATTCGAACTTGATTCAGGTACCTAATCACACATACAGTTTCGTTTTCATCCCTAGATCAAAATCCCTAACCTAATTGAGACCTATAACATCGAATTGGTTGAGAACCGATTCTAGGGTTCATCGTTTAAAAGATCTAATCAAACCCTAACCTATACTTGATTTCAATCAAATTAAACCACAGGAATAGTTTGCAATGTCCAAATCATCGAAAGCCCCATGAATCCAACCCGAAACATTATAAGATTTAGTCAATTTGATTCTTGATCAAACGTAGGGTTTTCGAATTCAAAAACATGAAATTTACGACCTTAAACTCGATGGTTTTGCAATTGAAATCACCCACAGATTCGAAATACCCCGATTATGAAAACCCTATGTCTGTTGGTTCAATCAAAATCGAGTTCGTTGGCTTTGGGTGGATTTTGGATCCGGATCCCGATGAGGGGGAAGGAACTCAGGGACTTGTATATTAAAACCTATCCGAACCAATCTAGTATGTGATTACCCTAGCGGGTGAAGTGGTTAAGGTGTTGGGCTTATGTGGGAGAGACCCGGGTTCGAGTCTCTCCACCTGTTTTCTTTTTAAACATTTTTTAAAGCATTATTTTAATGTAAAAACTATCCCTATAATATTATATTAATATATTAATATGTTTTAGCCTCGCAAAACGGCCGTAGGCTCGGGTTTGGTTTGTAAACCATATTCATTAAAAATACCCACTTTTAAAATAATATATTTATATTATTTTCAAACCACGACTTCGAACAAAATAATATATTTATATTATTTTCAATCCGTGACCCTAATTAAAAATAATATATATTTAAATATTATTTTGTCACGTTTATAAGCATTATGAGACGTTTCAAACTATTAAATAATAATATAATTACTTATATTATTTACCTACGGTTACATACTCGAATAAAAATAATATATTTATTATTTTATCACATAAATGATGATTTTATTAATCCAATGAACTTAAAATAATATTATAAATTATATTATTTTCTTAGGCCGTTGTTAAATGGTACAAACGTACGAATGTTTATTAAATAACATTATATTCGTAGTTAGAGACGTTCGACACGAAACGTTTTTATCTTAATAATTATATTAAGAATTCCTTATTCCCGTGGACACGTTCGTCTACTCGTTGATCCTTAGGATGTTTTAAGACATTCAAATCTTCCGTGTCGTCATCACAAATCCCATTGTATCCCTAATTGTTATGTGTATAATTCTAGGGCATACGTAAGCCGTTGCAGGCTAACACTTGTGGTCCCAATTGCATCCTTGTGTGGTGATATCTACTCGTACACAACTCATGTGAGTTTACATAGCCCCTTTTTACTTGTTTTACTATTGGGGGAGAAACATGCTTACACACAAACAATATTTTACTTGTTTCCCCGTTGGGGAGAAACATGCATACGAACCGGCATCCGTTACTTGTCTCCCAGCCAGGGAGAGACATACATGAACGGACATGGATCACATATTATTTCATTAACACTTGTTTACCAAGTGCAAACATAACATGCAAAGTCCTTACACACTCGAACCGTTAATATATGAAGTATAGCGAAGAAATTTGAGTAGTACTACTGGGTTTGACAAACCCCACCCGGGTTAGTCGCGTTAACTTGATTGGAGGTCTAACGGGTGTAAATTGTCCTAAACACTTGCCATTGTGGATGTTAGCATTGGCGGAAGGCATCTCAAACATAAACAGTCAGCTTCGGTTGCGAACGCTTAGAGTAACTTGTACATTGTCTAGCTAGCAATAGGTGTGACTTACGTATGTGGATCCAGCAACACTCAAACAGTTTATTTACATACAAACCTGTGAATTCACCAACATCGTGTTGACACTTTTTCTTACATGTTTCTCAGGTTGCTTTGGCACAGGTTGCACACTTAGGACATGTATGGAGTCCTACTGTCATTGCATTCTTATGCAAACTTTTAAAACGATTCACTTGCTTTTATTAAACTAAACTTGGGCGCGGTTGTTTTGCGCAGTAACTATTGGACATAAACCGTTTCCGCATTTATCTCTGAACTTTTATGTTATGACATTTTAAGTCCCATATAGCGTCGTTTGATGTAACTAATGACTGAGATCCTAGTTTGTCACACGCCAAACGGTAAAACTCCGTTAGTGGAATTTGGGGGTGTATTAGTTACACGACACAGACACTCATACATGATACACATGGTATCCATACATACATTGCATTGCAGGTATGATGACAACATCTATATCACCCTCTTCTGACGAGGAACACGTCATTCTCATTATATCATCATTCCCGGTGGTGACACTCGGGGAGTCATTAGAACAACATCCACTCCCGTCTGTGGGCAGCGAGACGAAGCCTTCGGAGGAGTCACTCACACCACCATCATCTGCACCCTTGTTACACCATCAGAGCCGAAGATGACACCGGCTTGAGCCTATCGATGACACAATCAGAAGTGGTGTGACTTCTTAGGACAGTATAAGGGACAACACCCAACAATGGTACATATCTCTTTGGGAGTAGGGTTCATCGGAGGCGAGTCCCTACTGTACCCGCTAGCAACAATACGTCGTGTGAAAGCAGACTGTTGCACGTATTATGGTAGAAATTCATTGACACATAGATGTCATCACTTTCCTGAGACGTGGGCTCACGCTTTGGTCGATATTCTGTTGAAGAAAGATTGACCACAAGGATGAGAACGCCCTACTCATTACATACTCAAACCCTATCCTGACTCGGTTGGAAGGGCGGCTATTTTACCTCTTCCAGTGACACATATCCATGAACTAGTTTCACTTCTCGAAGACGCATTTTGTGTGCATGATTTCATCTACAATCCGCTGGATTGGACCATCGTAGTGTATTTCAACTCGAGTGAATACTCGGATCAAATGATTCCTGACTACTCATCCTGATATGAGTTCTAGTTGATCAACTTATGGTTGATGACTAAGCCTCTCAATGACTTATCATATCTGACAACACTCTGTACTCGGCAATACAAACTAAAGGACATTTTGACACAAAACAGGGAGAAACTAGGGTGAGCATGCAAAGCAAATTATCATTACAGGTGCACACGTAATAGTAATTTGAGGTGCATATAAGTCGTGGTGAAACCTAGTGTGTAGATAAATGGTCCTAATCTGTGATCTACATACTTATATTTCCATTGACAGTAGAAATTCACGTAACCCACTCCATGACTAGTTGATATCGTTAAACCTGTTCAACAGTTGATAGACGCGACTATCAAGTTGAAGAGATTTGTGAACACACTGAACTATCATCCATAGGATCCATCAATTGATTTCCCTCATGTAAGAGCCTTAGTGAACTTAAGACTCTCATCCAGACTTGATTAATGGAACCACCTAGATTGAAAATCTAGTAGAACCTCATGGCAAACCACCGACTCCACCTATGTACACAGAATTTGAGGAATTCTTTCTAAGCTAACAAGTTATCCCTTACACTCCAACGATAAATTCCATAAGCTTGACATTGACCTCATGCGAGTCACACTTAGTAGTTTCGATGTAATTGTCGGTATGGATTGATTATCTAAGAACCAAGCTGAAATTATTTATCGTGAACAATTTTGTTCGCCTTCATCTCCCGAGTGGAGAAACCCTTTCTGTCCGAGGCGAAAAGAGTGGTGTTGTCGTGGGCATCATACCTTTCGTGAAAGAACAAAAGTGTCTACGTAAAGGTCATACTGTCATTTTGGCTCTCGTCTCCGAGCAGCCATCTGAGAAGAAGAAGATTGACGATAGTCCGATCGTTCGTGATTATCCGAAAGTATTTCCCGAAGATCTACCAAGTCTTCCACCGCATCGTTAAGTCGAACTCTAGTCCTATTCGTCAAGAAGAAAGACGGGATTTTTCGCATGCGCATTGATTACCGTGAGCTAAACAAAGTAACCATCAAGAACCGTTATCCTTTAACCCTCATCGATAATTTATTTGACAAACTCTACGGATCAAGCTTCAATTCCAAGATAGATCTTAGATCCGGTTATCATCGGTTGAGAGTCCGAGATGAAGACATCTCAAAGACGGCATTCAGAACTAGGTATGGTCACTGCGAATTCATGGTCATGCCATTTGGATTGACCAATGCACCCGCGGTATTCATGGATCTCATGAACCGTGTGTGTAAACCGTACCTTGATCAATTCGCCATCGTCTTCATTGATGACATCCTCACCTATTCCAAGAATAGGGATGAACATGAGGAACACCTACGTTTGATTCTGGAATTACTGAGACAAGAGCAATTGTATGCTAAACTTTCCAAGTGAGAATTTTGGATTCGTGAAGTGCAATTCCTAGGACATGTAGTGAATGAGAAGGGAATACATGCCGATCCATCCAAGATAGAAGCCATCAAGAATTGGGCGGCCCGACAACTCCGACAGAGGTGCGATAATTTCTGGGATTGGCTTGCTGTTACCGTCGTTTCATCGAGGGTTTCTCCAAAATTGCTCAACCCCTCACCGCTCTAACTCAAAAGGGTAAACCCTACAACTGGGGTGACACCCATGAGTCAGCGTTTCAACTGCTTAAACAGAAACTCTGCAGTGCACCTATCCTATCTCTCCCGGAAGGAACGGACGACTTTGTAGTGTACTGTGATGCATCCATTCAAGGTCTTGGATTGTGTACTCATGCAACGCGAGAAAGTGATCGCATACGTTTCTCGTCAACTGAAAATCCATGAGAAAAACTACACGACTCATGACTTAGAGTTAGGAGCCGTGGTATTTGCACTAAAGATATGAAGGCATTACTTGTACGGTACCAAGTGCACTATTTATACCGATCACAAGAGCCTTCAACATATTTTTGAATAGAAAGAGTTGAACATGCGACAACGTCGTTGGGTCGAACTCTTGAACGACTATGACTGTGCAATCAGATACCATCCGGGTAGGGCTAATGTGGTAGCCGATACCCTAAGCAGTAAGGACACCAAACCCAAACGAGTTCGACCATTATAGCTCACTATCCACCCTGGACTACCTGATCAGATCCGTAGTGCTCAAAGCCCTGAAAGAGGAGAATCTACCATTGTAATCCAAACGTGATATGGAGAAACAACTTGAGGTTAAATCGGACGGTATTCACTATTTCGCAGAGTGAATATGGGTTCCAAAGTACGGGAACATAAGAGAACTTGTAATGGATGAATATCACAAATCTCGCTATCCTATTCATCATGGTTCTGATAAGATGTATCCTGGCCTAAAGGTTCTTTATTGGTGACCGAACATGAAAGCTGATATAGCCACATATGTTAGCAAGTGTCTGATCTGCTCAAAAGTCAAAGTCGAGTACCAAAAACCTTCTAGTTTGCTCCAATAACCGGAAATTCTGATGTGGAAATGGGAGCAGATTTCCATGGATTTTATTACCAAACTACCCAGAACTTCTAGCGGATGCGACACCATGTGGGTGATCGTAGATCGTTTGACGAAATCCGCTCACTTCCTAGCAATCAAAGAGACTGGTAAGATGGAGAAACTTACTCATATTTACTTGAAGGAAGTAGTCTCTCGGTACGGAGTGCCAATTTCTATCATTTCGAATCGTGACGCTCGATTCACATCACGTTTTTGGCAATCTTTACAGAAAGCTTTAGACACGCGTATAGATATGACCACGACGTACCATCCTCAAACATATGGCCAAACGGAACGTACCATTCAAACCTTAGAGGACATGCTACGAGCTTGTGTGATCGATTTCGGTAACACTTGGGAATCCCACTTACCTCTGGTGGAGTTCTCCTACAATAATAGTTATCACACTAGCATCAGGCAACACCATTCGAGGCATTATACGGACGGAAATGCTGATCTCCTCTCTGTTGAGCTGAAGTTGGGGATAGCCTACTTACAGGTCCTGAACTTGTATTCGAAACCTCTGAAAAGATAGTTAAAATTAGAAACTGTATGGCGGAAGCTCGGGATCGACAAAAGGGCTATGCCAATAAGCGTCGTAAGCCGTTAGAATTTCAAGTATGCGACATGGTTCTACTAAAAGTCCCACCTTGGAAAGGTGTGATTCGCTTAGGGAAACGAGGCAAACTGAACCCTCATTATGTTGGACCATTCATAATAGTGAAGAGAATTGGCCTAATAGCATATCAACTGGACCTACCTGAAGGACTAAGTGGTGTACACGATGTCTTTCTTGTCTCAAACTTGAAGAAATGTCTAGCAGACGAGACACTCATTGTTCCTCTTGAGGAACTGCACATCGATGAGAAATTGCGTTTCATCGAAGAACTGGTAGAAATCATGGATAAGGAAGTCAAAACGCTCAAACGCAGTAAAATCTCTATTGTCAGAGTTCGTTGGAACTCAAAACGCGGACCGAAATTCACATGGGAGTGCGAGGATCAGATGATGCGCAAGTATTTTCATCTGTTTAAGCACTCTACGTCATACACTTAAGGTACTATTCTAATTTTCGGGACAAAAAATTTTTAAACTAGGAGATGATGTGACAGCAAGAATTTTTTTTTATTCTAATTTTCAGGACGAAAATTCTTTCAACTAGGGGATGATGTGACATCCGGACTTTTAGGATTAACTCCGTTAACAAATCCAGTTAATTCTTAACCTAATTAACTCATTACAAACCTCAGAGACTAATTCTATTAATATTTAAACTAAAATTGCAGGGACTAGTTGTGTAATTAACTTAAATCCAACTCAGTTGACTTTAAAAGTCAAATTTCAAAGATATTAGTTCCTGTTGACTTTTACAAGTCAAACCATTCTTGTTCTTGATCCAAATTCGCGACCATAACTTCCTAACCATTCGAATTCAAGTCTGGAATAAGTGGCATTGATGATCTCGAATTTCTACTAATCATTTCCATATGTTATAGTGCGTTAATGATTGTGAATTAAGATCCCAAACCGAAACCGTCGACCCCATTGACGTTTACTGTCGAATTCAAGCAAATCCGCTATCATTTCACAGTCTAACACCCTGCGCATCTCAAACGAGTTCTTCTGAGTCTTTCGCACACATCATCTTCGTCGGAGATGCAGCAGGAGACGCCGAGGACCAACTCTTCGGATTCACGACGGTGAACTACTAGAACTCCATCAATTCGAACTTGATTCAAGTACCTAATCACACATACAGTTTCGTTTTCATCCCTAGATCAAAATCCCTAACCTAATTGAGACCTATAACATCGAATTGGTTGCGAACCGATTCTAGGGTTCATCGTTTAAAAGATCTAATCAAACCCTAACCTATACTCGATTTCAATCAAATTAAACCACAGGAATAGTTTGCAATGTCCAAATCATCGAAAGCCCCATGAATCCAACCCGAAACATTATAAGATTTAGTCAATTTGATTCTTGATCAAACGTAGGGTTTTCGAATTCAAAAACATGAAATTTACGACCTTAAACTCGATGGTTTAGCAATTGAAATCACCCACAGATTCGAAATACCCCGATTATCAAAACCCCTATGTCTGTTGGTTCAATCAAAATCGAATTCGTTGGGTTTGGGTGGAATTTGGATCCGGATCGCGATGGGGGGAAGGAACTCAGGGACTTGTATATTAAAACCTATATGAACCAATCTAGTGTGCGATTACCCTAGCGGGTGAAGTGGTTAAGGTATTGGGCTTGTGTGGGAGAGACCCGGGTTCGAGTCTCTCCACTTGTTTTCTTTTTAAACATTTTTTAAAGCATTATTTTAATGTAAAAACTATCCCCATATTAATATATTAATATGTTTTAGCCTCGCAAAACGTACGTAGGCTCGTGTTTGGTTTGTAAACCATTATCATTAAAAATACCCACTTTTAAAATAATATATTTATATTATTTTCAAACCACGACTTCGAACAAAATAATATATTTATATTATTTTCAATACGTGACCCAAATTAAAAATAATATATATTTAAATATTATTTTGCCACGTTTATAAGGATTGTGAGACGTTTTAAACTATTAAATAATAATATAATTATTTATATTAATTATCCACGGTTACATACTTGAATAAAAATAATATATTTTTTATTTTAGCATATAAATGATGATATTATTAATCCTATGAACTTAAAGTAATATAATAAATTATATTATTTTTTTAGGCCATTGTTAAATGGTAAAAGCGTACGAATGTTTATTAAATAACATTATATTCGTAGTTAGAGACGTTCGACTCGAAACGCTTTTATCTTAATAATTATATTAAGAATTCTTTATTCCCGTGGACACGTTCGTCTACTCGTTGATCCTTAGGATGTTTTAAGACATTCAAATCTTTCGTGTCGTCGTCACAAATCCCATTGTATCACTAATTGTTATGTGTATAATTCTAGGGAATATGTAAGCCGTTGCAGGCTAACACTTGTGGTCCCAATTGCATCCCTGTGTGGTGATATCTGCTCGTACACAACTCAGGTGAGTTTCTCGGCCCCTTTTTACTTATTTTACTATTAGGGGAGAAACATACATACGAACCGGCATCCGTTACTTGTCTCCCAGCCAGGGAGAGACATACATTAACGGATATGGATAACATATTATTTCATTACACTCGGACCGTTAATATATGAAGTATAGCGAGAAAATTTGAGTAGTACTACTGGGTTTGACAAACCCCACGCGGGTTAGTCGCGCTAACTTGATTGGAGGTCTAACGGGTGTAAATTGTCCTAAACACTTGCCATTGTGGATGTTAGCAATGGCGGAAGGCATCTCAAACATAAACAGTCAGCTTCGGTTGCGAACGCTTAGAGTAACTTGTACATTGTCTAGCTAGCAATAGGTGTGACTTACGTATGTGGATCCGGCAACACTCAAACAGTTTATTTACATACAAACCTGTGAACTCACCAACCTCGTGTTTACACTTTTTCTTACATGTTTCTCAGGTCGCTTTGGCACAGGTTGCACACTTAGGACTTGCATGGAGTCCTACTGTCATTGCTTTCTTATGCAAACATTTAAAATGATTCACTTACTTTTATTAAACTAAACTTGGGTGCGTTTGTTTTGCGCAGTAACTATTGGACATAAACTGCTTCCGCATTTATCTATGAACTTTTATGTTATGACATTTTAAGTCCCATTTAGCATCGTTTGATGTAACTAATGACTGAGATCCTGGTTTGTCACACGTCAAACGGTAAAACTCCGTTAGTGGAATTTGGGGGTGTGATAGTTTTCGTCTGAAAAAGTTTTCTTTCGAAAAGTGTGACTGAGTAAAAAGATTCGAAAAGTGCTTGCCGCTGCCCTACCCGGCTAACTTTGTCTTCAGACTGTAGTTAAAATATTTCGACCAAAATCTTTTTTGTTCGAAATCGTTTTCGAACGAAATACATTTCGACCGAAATTTATTTTGCACGAAATCATTCTTTGTCTTCTTAGTATAAATACATGTATAGTTTGAATGTTTTGTAAGGGAGTTCATTGCAAAATATAATAAACACTTGAGTTTTACACCTTAACTAGGTGTTTTGATTTGATCTTCGTTTCTTGATTATCCTACTCGATTCTAGTTTCTCCATATCGATAGATTGAATCTGCTATGAATATCCGGTTTCCACATGAAACGTGTAGAACATATTTGAGCCGTTTGTTCTATGGCTGGAGGGACGGGAATAAAGGAAAATGTAGGTAGAACCCACAAGTCCCAAAGTTGAAAGCGGAAAATGGAGAAGACTTCATAGAACACCAAGTATCGTGGCCATATAGAAAAGTAGTGACCATGATGATATATACAAGAGTGAACGGATGTCACCTAAAGAATTAGACGAGCAAGGATGAACCGATTTTAAGTGTGACCGGTGTCGAACAGGATTCGAGGACGAATCCATTTTAAGGGGGGTAGACTTGTAACATCCCGGAGATCTGAAAGCTAAGGGTTCGGGTTAGTCGACGACTCGAATCTTTATTAAATCGAGTGATTAGCAATGTTTGTCACGTATGATGCGTTTTACCGACGCTAAAGGACCCAATTAACCGTTTAACGAACATTTGGGAATAGAAACGTGCAAGATGAAAATATAAGGACCCGGATGAAAGTTGAGGAGGTTTAAAAGCCACCTAATCGGAACCCTAGGCCATAATAGGCATAGAACTTGTGTGTGACGGCAAAGGGAGCCGCGAGAGAGAGAACCGGATGGAGGAAGAGGACAGTGGCGCAAAGGGGTGGTCCGGCGGGTACGACTTTCGTATCACGTGAGGTGATTTCTGTTTACTCTTTTTGCACCTTCTTGTTTTCATTTTTACATAGGGTTTTGCTTGGAAGTCGGGTATTGGTAAGAGAAAATAAAGAGAGGTGGTTTTTGGAAGTGGCGTTCACGGCGACGATTGGCTACGGGTTGTAGCAGGGTGCGGTGATGATTTATGGTGGTAGCAGACGGTAAGCATAAGTCACGGTGGTGCCTGGTTTGCGTGATGGCAGACTTCCGAGGAAAAAGGATAGAGAGAGATAAGAGACGAGTGTGGAAGAACGACGAGGATGAGGAGGTGGTCGGCGTTAGCGGTGGTCATGGTTGCAAAACTCGTTAGGCGCGGCCAGGTCGGTCGACTGGAGAGTTGCGAGTACTCGGGGAGTACTCGGACATGGTAAATTATAAATAAATACATTTTCGGGAAATTATATATATGTCAAATATCATAAGTGTACTAATATATATAACAAAATACGTGAATATCATCATAAATAAAAAGATACATGTTCAAATACTAAAGTATTTCAAAAATTGATATTCATTCTTTTATATTATAGTCATAGAAATCATTTAATTCTCATCTTCCAATGTATCTCAATGAAAACAACGAAAATCCAACAAGAATCGGCGAAAAACGGTGAAAAACAGCGAAAATCAAAGTTGGTCGAGTTGGCCCGAGTTCGACCGATTCCGAGTAATGTTGACCGAGTACTAGGCCGCCTAGGCCGAGTTTTACAACACTAGCTGTGGTGGTGTCCTACGATGGCGAACGGCGGGAGACGACGGTGGTTTTGTTTCCGACGTAAAAAGAAGCTCGGGAGGAGACCACCGATGACAGTGGCAATGGTGTTAGCCGGATAGGGCTCAGCTAGGGTTTGGGCCATGAGGAAGACGATGGTGACGTGTGTGGTGGTGCACGGTGGGGGGGGGACAGAGGACCGCGCGGTGGCCAGTTTGTGTTTTACCCAATTAGGGTTTGCATGGTTTGCATGCGTGTAGGGGAAAACTAGCTCGGGTACATGTGTAGTCATGGGGCAAGGGTTTATGAATGGTCACGTGTACATACATGCAAGGGACGGAACCCGGTTCGGGTATTCGGGTTCTAAACGGGTCAAGGACGGCCCGATTCATGTGAACTTGGGAAGTTAGGGTTTCGTGGGGAAGAAATGACGAGCTGAAGAGAAGAGTGTCGGGGTTTATTTATATTTACGCGTTATTCGACGTATGGTTGGAATGTGTCTGGTCACAGTGATTGAACGCTTAACAGGTTGGATTTCGAGAGCAAGGTACGAGTTGCAGAACAAGGGTTTGATCTTCGCAACCGGTGAGTTTCTAATCCTCTTTTTACTCGTTTTTGGGGCTATCGCACATACTTACACGTTTTATGGTAAAAGTAAATGTGTTATGACAATTGGTCAAACCTGTCAAGTTTTACGAGTTAACTATATCTTTTGAATTAAATCTAAGGGTCAAGGTGGTGTCCCTAGGTTGCGTGGGTTAGATTTCAGTATGACACTAGGGTGTCGGGCGATGACTTTTGGGATAAGTTAGAAGTGTACCTAGATGTTATAAGGATATGTCTAGGGTATGTGTTTGGTTATATACGTAAGTGATCCGTTTAAGGGCGGTGAGTGGTAGTACATGTCCATGTAGTGTCATGTGTGAATAACTCGTTGTTATTGTGTGCTTGAATTGTTGTCCATGTATACGGTCAAAGGTGATGAGAAGGAGTCGGTCCTTCGGGTGTTGTCACCATGTGGTGACGTGGCAGTCCCTAAGGGGGGGACATAGCAGTCACCATGTGGGTGACGAGGCAGTCATCGTGGATGACGTGTCAGTCACCATGCTCATGACGTGTCGGTCACCGTGCGGATGACAAGGTTGTCACTGTGAAATGCGACGGGGCCCTGTGGGGGAAAAATTGAGACCCGAAGAGGGGTTCTCGGAGGAAATACGAATATCCGGATAACCCTGACGAGGGTGAGGATAATGAGACAGTGGAAACCCTTCGAAGGTATGTCTCCTGTTTTGTTTTATTTCATGTTGAATCTTGCTTGGCCTTAGTAATAAGGCAATGAAGTGATAGTAATGTTAGCTTGCGTGCTTAATATTAATGGTCGTGATGTCATGTTTATGCTGAGGATGTTAGTAGACCTTGGGAGAGCCTTGTTTAGGGCTTGTCTGGTCAATGTTTAGGAGTCGATTATGATAACCGATCTTTGGGTTGTTATGGGTGGTAAGTCACAGGTTGTGTGTCGGTAAGTTTGATCCAAATCGGTAAGACTTATGGGTTAAGTTTATGGTTTGAGTCGGGGTGGGTGAACTCGTAAGGGAGTTGGAATGTTTTAAGTGACTTGGGTTATCGGTATGAATGGTAAATTGTTTTACAACTGAAGTGAAGGTTTGAGTTTTTATATATAAATATGTTTCTAACAAGAAGGTTTCTTGTTAAGTTAAAACAGTTAGAACTCACTCAGCGTAGCTGACTTTGTATGTACGCTAGACTGTTTTGCAGGTGAGTTCAAGTGACGATGTATCTTGGCTTGGGAGCGGTGCTACTCGGGTTGGTGTGTATGCATTCGTACGGTAATGTAAAGTAAAATAATGATTTTAAAATACGAATACCATTTTGAGTTAAGACTTCCACTGTATGTTTTACTAAAGAGTTAAATGTTTTTAAAAGAATTCACTATGATGTGACCCAACTGTAGGGTGCCCAGTTTGGGGCCTTACATAGAGTGTGTATAAAACCGTTTAAGTTTACAAGTATAGAAAGTTGTTATTGAAATAGAAGGAAAACCTTGTAGTATGATAAAAATATTGATATAGAGTTTGAACACGATCATGTTTTCACCCCAAAGATAGAAAGTAAAAGAAGGGCTATGAACTCACCTTGCATAGTTAGAGGGTTGAACTTGCACTTGTAGTAACTTGGATTAAAGATGCCTTAAGGATCATCTTAAGTAAGTTTGTTAAGTTAGTATCAAGTTTAGAATAGGTGAGGGGTTGCTATTGTAATTAGTCGAAAGTGGTTGTTGTATACTAGAAGTGGTTATCATTCAAGAGTAGTACCTCCAACGGAAAAGTTCCAAGGAAAGAGTTGGTTGGATCAGAACCCTGTCTTTCCTAGCCAGAACCCTCTTGTTCGTTAGATAGCTACATACCGGTTTGAATGTTACTCTTTTTGCATACGAGGCCAAGTTTAGGGTGTGTTTTGTAAGGTTGGAAAAGATAAGGGTTGAAAGTGAAAATATGGATTTACTAGGGATATAAATGAATAAGTTGAATACTAGAGGGGTTCAATTGAAAATAGAGAGTTTTACTAGAAACATGATTCTAGAAGTTGAAAGGAAACTAAAAAGATCAAAATCAAGTTTTTATATGAAAAGTTTGTACGAGTTTGAAGAGTTTATAAAACTAATTAATTTCTGAGATTTTAACATGCTAATCATGATCATATTAAGCAAATTAAATGAAAAATCGTTGCTTTTTATCAAAAAATTAAATAGGTTAAACGATTGTAAAAGTCTAAACTTGGACATATTCATACCAGCCTTGCACGGATTTTGTTTCAGCTGTTTGGAGGTCAAAAGCTTGGATTTTTGAGGAGTTCTTTATATGGTTGGAAACCTAAGATTTTGAACTTGATTTAAGAGAAAAAGAATCATTGAAAAAGGTTTGTAGAACCAAAGACTGATTGCTACCAAATTATTCTAAGTACAAATGCTGCTGATAGGCTTATCAGCAGCATTCATCACATATGGCTGTTGATAGGCTTATCAGCAGCATTCAACACTTGTTGCTGCTGATAGGCTTATCAGCAGCGTTCAACACAAGTTGCTGCTGATAGGCTTATCAGCAGCATTATTCTCATCTCTGCTGCTGATAGCTTTATTCTCTGAAGACCAAACGTTGCAGCTGACTATCCATGTGAAGCGCCTTTGACACCTTTCTGCAAAAGAAACTGCCACACTCCAAGCAGAAGGAACCTCAATGGTGCAACCAATAAAGGACGATGATGCTCTTCTCCAAGCATGCAAACAATGATGCCTAAGAAGACGTTTCAATAAAGTTATCTAGATTAGCCTTTGCGTGTAATTTAGATTAATAAACAAGATCAACGGCTTGTGTTAGATCTGATCCTTAGAATCAAGGGTCTGTCTTGATTCTAAGTTACTATATATATCCTGTAAACACTTCAAACAAAGTGTGGTTGTGCTTATACTTGCTAGTGCTTGTGTGCCTTGATAGTGCTTCTTGATAGTGTTTTACTTGTAAACTTGTAATCTCAGAAGTCTAATACAACAGTGCATTTATCAGTATTCTTGCTGTTTACTTGTTTACTTTGTTGGTTGCTATTGTTTCCGCCAATATCAACTAGAACAGAATCACCTTGTAATCTTTCGATCCTACAAGTGGTATCAGAGCTTTGGCTCAAGATTAAACAAACTAACATTTGTTTAATCACTTTCTGATTCTATTCAAAACTCTATTCCTGATCAAGTCACACAAAACAAAATGGCACAAAGCAAGGGGCTTGAAGACATCCTGAAGCAGAAATACGAAAACTTTGTCTGCAATGAAGGTGAGTCACTAACCAGTGTGTATAACAGGTACACTTACTTGGTAGGAGAGCTGTAGTGCTCTAAGGTGAAACTGGAGAATGAAGACATTCTCAAAAGGTTCATCAGATCTCTTCCTAGTTGCTGGACACTTTACACAGTGTCAATAAGAAGAACGGAGAATCTGAAGACTTTGCAGATGACCGAGCTCTTTTGTATGCTAAAAGCCTATGAATTAGAAATAATTCAAGCCAAAGAAAGAAGCTCAAGCCATCAATCAGCCTCTTCCACCACCTCTCCCGCGCTTCACTCTGACCACTCAGGTCCTAGTTCAAGCGACTACTATCCTACCAGACAAGCACACCAAGCTCAGCCAAGACACCAACAACAACAACATGTCAATCCTCCAGCACAAACTGCAGCCTGTGCAAATGTTGGAACTACTGACTTTGACTGGAGCTTCCAGCCTGAGGATTTTTCTGCCAAAAATCAAGCCCTCATGGCAGACACATTAGAGGTATCCTCTCTAACTTCAGACACATCAGAGGTACCACCAAAGGTATATGAAAATCTATGTACTCAAGAGTGCATTGATAAAATCCTTGGATATAGGAAACATAACCAGAAGCTCATAGATCAAAATGAAGAATTTCACCAAATGAAATCTGAATTTAAAAAGGTTGAAAATAGTTACAAGGAAAAGAATGACTGTTTAAAGAAAGAAATTTCATCATTAAAACATGAACAAACAAACCTTGAAACTCAAATTGATGATATTCTGGTTAAGTTGAAAGCTGCAAGGGCTGAATTGGCAGACCAAAAGGTCCATGTGGAAAAATATGAATTTGTATCCAAAAAGCTGCAAAGACTTCTGGATGTTCAAATCCATGAAAATGTAAAGACTGGGTTGGGATATCATTCTGATCAGTATAAAACCGTCGCACCTCCTGCTGATTACGTTGCCATCCATGAACCAAGCTTCAATCTAGCAAATCTTGACATGGCCAACCGAAATCTTGACCCTGCTGTCAAAGAAACCCCTGTGCAAGAATGCACTACCTCATCGGAATCTGAGTCAACCTACTCAGACCATGATGAAACCAGTACAGCCTCATCCGAAGCTGTTCTGAATAGAGTTGCAGTTCCTGCTGTTCTCCCAGCTGTTCCAGCCCCTGTACCATTCAAACAGATCAAGATCAGCTATCCTCCAGGTGGAAGAAAGCTAAACATTGAAAAGGGACAGACATCAGGACCCACAAACTCCAAGCCTCAGTTCATGCCAAACACAAAGAGAAATGTATCTGATGTATGTTGTAAACCTGAAGAAAAGGTTCCATATGTTCAAAGGACCCTAGAAGAAGCCACCTTTGAACATAACAAAGCCCATCCATGGAACTTCAAGGATCTGTTCCAAAGAAAGGACTATGTCTACCTTTCAAAAGACAAACTGGCAAAATCCTGCTTTGTGTGTGGCAGATATAACCACACTGCCAGCACCTGCTTCTACTACCTACAGCAGCAAAGAAACCTCAAGCAACATGCTTTTGAGAAGACAAAGAAGAACAAACAAGTAAGAAGCTTTGAAGCTAAGACAACTCAATTCAGAAAATCTCTTTCTCCACCAAGGGAGCAGTTGTCAAAGCCTCAAAAATCTTGCATCATCTGTGGAGAATCAGACCACTTTGCAGCAAACTGTAAGTTTAACCCTTTCAACCAGATCCTTCATCAAGCTCCTCAAAGACAAAGGGTAAAGAAGAATCAACATACAACGGTTTTTAGTCCAGTTAAGCCCAAGAAAACGAAGCAGAAGCTTTCAGCAGCAACCAAATCTGCTGCTGATAAGCTAACAAAGTCCGCAGCAAAATCTGCTGCTGATAAGGCAAAGCTATCAGCAGCAAAAGGGTCCACTGCTGATAAGGCAAGATCCAAGGCAAAGCCTTCAACAGCAGCAAAGTCTGGAGCTGCTCAAATAAAACCATCAGAAGCAACAAAATCTTCTTCTGATCAGTCAAAACCCTCAGATGCAGCTTCCACTGCTAAAAAGGCAAAGAGAGCTGGAAAATCACCAACTCAACAATGGAAGGTAAAGAAAACACCAAGCATCATCATCGGTTAAGCTGAATGCATCTATCCGTTGATGTAAATATGTCTGTCTTATGTTGAAAATAAAAATTGTAAGTCAGCAGCATTTTTGCCTCTCACTGCTAACAGATTTACTCTTCAGCAGCAAAACCTTTGCCACTGATCGCTTTAAGTTATCAGCAAGAACAAGTTTCCTGCGGACAGCTTTAAGGCGGTCAGCAGCAACCTTTTTGCTACGGAATGAATACAACAGTCAGCAGCACCCAAGTCTGCTGCTGAAAGACTTCACTATCCGCAGCAACCAAGTTTGCAGCGGATAGCTCACCATCGGCAGCAACCAAGTTTGCTGCTGATGGGTAAAACAAGTCTACATTAACTTTTACCCGAAGTAAAAACTACTCTCAGTCTTTACCATGACTGCTGGAGTGCTTTACAACTGTAACAAAGAAAAGTGAAACAGGTTGTACTGTACAAGTAAAGTTGCTTTTTCTTCGTCTGCCGTTATATCACAATCTCAAACGTTCCCACAACCTCTTCATATTCAATTTCAAACCTTTCACCCATCACTTTCTCTCCCGTCCCCACAACATTCAAAGCCCTAAACAATTAACCACCATTCAAACACCCTTCTCTCTTCCCTCCAAATCCATAACAATGGCAGGCGCAGACATAAACAACCCAAACAACAAGTTCTCCCCATATCACAACCTCACTGCATGCCTAATAAAGGGCAAGAAATCCGAAGGATTCGATGATATGATCGACTTCCTTTGTCGGTCCAAAATCCACCATGCCCTAACCGTCAACCCAACCATCTATACTTCCCACATGGAAGATTTTTGGAGCTCAGCCGTGTATTCTACTGACCAGGGCACTCCCCAAATCAGAGGCACAGTAGACGACAAGGAGATGATTATCACTGAAGCAAAGCTCCGCCAACACCTCAAGCTTCAAGATGAAGGGGACGCCACCTCTTACCCAAGAGACGTATACATGAGGACCTTTGTATCCATAGGGTACACTGGGAATCAAACAGAGTATACGATAGAGAAGGCACTCATGGGTCCCAAATGGAAGTATCTCTGCCACAGCTTCTCCAATGCATATCCCAGAAGAGGAGTAGCTGGAACCAACTTAGCTCCGGACTTGCGTCGGCAATTCACGATATGATAACTGGGGCGGGTTTCAATTTTCCCACCTCATTCTTGAAGGTTTGAGATACAACCTTCAAGAAGGGGTGAAATCTCAGTTCTTCATGTACCCAAGAATCTTGCAGGAAGTGTTCAACATTGAGCACCAAGATCTTTCAAAAACTGCAAGAATCTACGTTATGCTGGGACATAAGAACAACATTTTTCAAAGCATGAGAACAGTTTCATCAAATTTCTCAGGGGCCGATGTTCCATTGTTATCTACAATGTTGAACACGCAAAGTGCCCAGGGTGACAGTTCAGCAAACCCAGCTGATACTGATCCCACACCCTCCACCTCACTGCCACAAACTCAAACCGCTGCTTCCCTTGATTGAACCCCTGTGCATTCTACTAAGGATGCACAAGCACATAATTTACTTACCCACAGTTTGCTTGCTCAACCGGAACACAGGGCCCCGGTTGCAGCCAAATATACAAGGAAAAGGGGCAAGAGAACTCCTTCTTCTCTTGCCTCCAAGGCCCAAACCCAAGCCAACATCCCTCACTCAGAATCACAACATTCTAGTGAGAATATCATAAGGGAAAGCCACACTGTTAGGGAGACTCCTTCGGAAGTCTCTCTATTAGGATTAGGATCACTTCCCGGATCCGTAGAACAGCCCCCTGGGCACTTCCTTTCTCTTCTGAACTTAAGTGTTGAGGAACCTGATCAAGATGATGTACCTTCTCCAACTACCACTATCTCGGAGGTACTGATTGATCTTGCTTCCAACACACCCAACCCAAATTCATCTACCCTGAAGGTCCACTCTCGGAGTTATGAAAGAGTGGATGTGGAAGAGGCTGTCACTACTGCTGGTCCATCAAATGACCAGGAGGACAGTGACAACATCTTTAAGACCTCAACCATGGCAACTCATGGTGAGGGTGTTTCCTTGGAAACTCCCCTCACTGGGAGGAATCCCAGGCGCCAAGAAACCACGGGTGATGGGGATGCTGAGGCTCGGCCTACGGCCCCATCTGGGTCAAAGGATTCCACAACTGTGGATGAGGACAGACTGAAACTTCATAACTTGGAATTGACGGCCAGGGTGGCTATGCTAGAGGCTGAAGTGTCCAAACTAAGACACCAAGTCTCTATGCATGAAGCCCATCAATGCCCAACCTTAGCCACTCCCTCCCTTGTATCAGTAGGCACCCAAACTGATGCTTACCTTTCTACTGATGCAACCAAAAAGGGGGAGATGATCTCTATGGAAGAAGATACAGACAGTCTTGACGACTGGATTCAAGAGCAGGTTGTACTTCAAAGCTCACTATTCAAGCCTGCTTTTGTACAAATTCATGACTTGCCAGCCTCAGATAATGAAGAAGAAGAGACATCTGAAGACTGGAAGTTGGTCGTCAGGGCTGTCGATGAAATGCTGAATGGTACTGAAGACACAGAACAAACAAATACACCATTCAGCATCATCCCTGAAGCAGCAGCCATCATTGGTCAATCCTCAACCCCCCAACTACTCAGATCATCAAAGAAGCTAGAATTTGACTCCATTCTAGCTTGGGGGTATGATGGATCAGCTGAGAGGTTTTGGATTGGATGGGAGTTCAGCGGAGTAGAAGAGCTGAACTGGAACTCTCTCAATGCCATCCAAGTCCTACAGCTATACTTATTAAACTGCATCAACAACTCAGCAGATCTCTTAGCAGAACTTGCCATTGGCAGGTTCTATGACCTGATGGAGGATAATCTACCCAGGTTCCAAAGATTCCTACAAGCAGCACATCGGGTAGCTTATCCTGAATCCTCGGCGGCCGCAGAAAGGAGACTGACTCCTAGCAATCTTGAAATAACAAGGAGCTGTCTTCTCACTGAAGAAGAAGTTCTGGGCCTTCGAAGATTCCTGTATGCCTTCCTGGTCAAGGATTTGGACGTGCTAGGTTGGGTGAGCACTAAGTCCCTTGACCACACTCTTCTGCTCAGCAACGGCTCCTCTCTCATCATCAACACCAGGAACATGCTTCAGCTGCCCTCCGACTTCCTATTCAAGATTTTTCAGCTCAGAGCCAACATCTGCAATATTAACTCATTAGAGAGCCAGGCAATGATGGTCACCATCAAAGCCCATATTGAAAAAGAAGGACTGATTCCTCAGGAAGAGTCTGTGTCAACTTCTGATGCTGACTCCAACTCAGATACTCCACAAGTTGAAGCCACATCTGTAGCATCTGGCACAAGATCTTCACTTAGGGATCAACTGAGGGAAATAGAAGGTCCTGAGTATCTACTTGATGAAGAAAGTGACCGTCCCTCGTCAATTCCTCAACTTGCCAATGAAGCCGAGGCAGAGATCCCAACAGCACAACAATCAGCTGTTGCTGTGATCAGTGAAGCCAGAGCAGAGGCATCCAATGTTAATAAAGGGAAGGGCATTATGAAAGAAGAGGATAAAGAGAGGTTGCGAAAAGAAAAGAAGGAGAAAGAAGAGAAAAGAAGAAGAAGAGAAGAAGAGGAGATGGCTGACATGAAAAAGGCTCAAGAAAGAAAAACAGCCATTCTCCTAAGAGAACAAACCATCCAGCTGTATGCTAGACAGCTGGATGAACTGAAAAGAAAGATTCCTACAGTTGACCAGATTGAAGAAGATGCAGCTCTTGCTCTTAAACTGCAGGAACAGTTCAATAAAGAGGAGGAAGAATTGGAGAAAAAGAAGAAAGAAGAAGCTAAGTTCAGAATAACCGATTCTGAACTAGCTAAAGAAATGAGGGAGGAGTGGGTAAAGACTCTAGTCTCTCAAGGTGAGGATGCAGACTACCTTGAGAAACTATCAACTAAAGAAGTCTACAGAGCCTTCATGGGTCAGCAGGGTCAATTGGCTAGCAAGAAAAAGGCTGAAGAAGAAGAAAAAGTCAAGCTACAGTCCAAGAAGACCATTGCACTGAATAAAATAACCCATGAAGAAAGGAAGGTCATGATTGACTTCCTTAAGGCTAGAGGAGATAGTGGAAAGAGGCTAGGTCCCATGAATTTCATGAACCTGCAAGCCCTCTACTTCAAAGTTAAAAAGGATGAGGAAGAAAGACTAGGGAAGAAGGGCTCCAAGAAAAGGGTACTTATCAAAGAAGAAGAAAAACCAAAGACAAAGAAACCCAAGCCTTCTCCCTCACCTACTCTTCCTCAGTCCATCATCCTTCCACTCTCCTCCCCAAACCTTCCACTCCTCCACCCAACAAGTCCAAATCATCCCACCCAGCTCCCACTCATCAACAGCCTCCCCTAAAGAAATCCAAATCCTCATCTGAACCTGAAGACTCAAGAAACATAGTTGAATGGGTCTACAATCCACAGGATCAAAGGTTTGAGATCTTCAGGGGGAGAACTGAAAGAAGAAGATCTACATACAGGTCTGTTGATGAAGTTCTGCAACTACCAGATTCAGACCTAAGAAGAATTTTGGAGCTGGGTGAAGCTCATGAGCCTGCAAATGAGAGTGGGAAACATCTTATGCTAGCAATCAGACATTACTTCAACCCTAGCAAAGATGTGGTCATGGATGTCAAACCACTCAAGTCCCACTCTCCATTTGTATCTTGGTCCTACAATGCTGATTTGGATGAGTTCACTCTGATTGATGTAAAGAAGCAGCAGATGAGATGTTCAAGCAAAGCAATCTACAAAATGCCACACAAAGACATCAAGACTCTGTCTGAACTTCAACTGAACAATCCCAGCAAGGATCCAAGAGGCTATGAGGTTGAAAGGATAGTCAGCCACATGCAAAAGCTTCAGCAGCAAAGTAATTAGAAGAATTTTGGTTGCATCAGTCTAGGGGGAGTTTGTAGAACCAAAGACTGATTGCTACCAAATTATTCTAAGTACAAATGCTGCTGATAGGCTTATCAGCAGCATTCATCACATATGGCTGCTGATAGGCTTATCAGCAGCATTCAACACTTGTTGCTGCTGATAGGCTTATCAGCAGCGTTCAACACAAGTTGCTGCTGATAGGCTTATCAGCAGCATTATTCTCATCTCTGCTGCTGATAGCTTTATTCTCTGAAGACCAAACGTTGTAGCTGACTATCCATGTGAAGCGCCTCTGACACCTTTCTGCAAAAGCAACTGCCACACTCCAAGCAGAAGGAACCTCAATGGTGCAACCAATAAAGGACGATGACGCTCTTCTCCAAGCATGCAAACAATGATGCCTAAGAAGACGTTTCAATAAAGTTATCTAGATTAGCCTTTACGTGTAATTTAGATTAATAAACAAGATCAACGGCTTGTGTTAGATCTGATCCTTAGAATCAAGGGTCTGTCTTGATTCTAAGTTACTATATATATCCTGTAAACACTTCAAACAAAGTGTGGTTGTGCTTATACTTGCTAGTGCTTGTGTGCCTTGATAGTGCTTCTTGATAGTGTTTTACTTGTAAACTTGTAATCTCAGAAGTCTAATACAACAGTGCATTTATCAGTATTCTTGCTGTTTACTTGTTTACTTTGTTGGTTGCTATTGTTTTCGCCAATATCAACTAGAACAGAATCACCTTGTAATCTTACGATCCTACAAGGTTTCGTTTTGAGGGAGATATGGCCTCCCGAAGTCAGGTTAGTGAATCTGTCAAAATATGAATTTTGATGTTTGATGATCTTAAAGAAAGTTTTGATTAATAAAGGCTTGATTTTGCTTTTGTTCTTGAATTTGATCTATGATTATAACATAAACATGTTGGAGAATCATAGATCCAAGCTAATTATGAAGGATTTCAAGGATTTCTAAAAAGGAAATGTATGAACTATGAAGAACAAATGAAGGAAACTTCAAGAGAATGCTAAGAGATTCACTAGGAAGCTTGGAGCTATAGAAATTTTGAATTAGGTTTGAAGAGTGAAGGGGAATGAGGGGTCTATTTATAGGGTGGATTTGTGAGGGATTAATGAAAAAGTTAGTTAAACTTTGGCTAGGATTGCATCAAGATGAGTATGGTTCAAGTTTATCTTGAGGATTTTGAAAATTGTATGGACTAGCATCTAGAATATTCCAAGGTTTATTTGGTAGGAACATAAGGGCATATAGGTAACTAACCAATTAAGGATTAACTAGGAATTAGTTGCAAGGAGATAAGACCAATCAAGGATTAATTTAAGCTAAAAAATTTGAAATATAGGGGGAAGGGGCTGAAGTTTACGACCAAAATGGATTAGGGGATTAGGATTTGTGTTAGTTAGTTGCTAATTAGGATTAGATTAGGATAGACTTGAATAAAATAATAGTTTTTATTTAATTGGGTAAGTTTAAGGGTTTTTAATACGATTAATAATTTATTAATAATATTTATCACCTACTAATAATATTTTTCAAAAGTATATATAATATGCAATTAGATAATTTAACAATAAATATACATGGTTTTAAAGATGTTACAACTTTAAACCCTAAATTTACATATGTGTAACTTTGGTCCTTTAAATTTTACTTTAGTCAAATAAAGTTACTAACTTTGATAGCTTTGATTAAAATAGAATCTAGGACATCCAAAGTTATCATAAGTAGAAAGTTTTAGTATGAACACAAGAATCAGTTATAGAATCTCAACAGAATAAGTAAGTTGTTTCTATAGTGCAATAGAATATTCACTTTAGACTATAGCTTAGTAGATTGAGTTGAATGATATAACAAGTAGTATGAGGCACAAATAGATTCAATCTAACAATAATTTTGAAATAGTTGGCTGCTAGTTAATAGTTTTGATGAATTGGGCTTCAATCTAACAATAATTTTGAAATCCCGCTTTCTCACCTTTTTTACTTTTTTAGCTTTAAGCACTTCACCGCCCACGCCTCCTCCTAACCCTTACTTTCTAATCGATCGATTTGTGACTCAACCCTCAGTCCTTAGGACTCAAGACTCACAATTGTTCAGTATAATCGTTTCCTGCTCGCAACTTTCAGTCTAATCGATCGATTTGTGCCTTACGACTTAAAGCTTTCAAGGTAAGTTTCAAGCCTTCGGTTATTGTCTATACTCGTGTGAATCACAACTTTCTGAAATCAATGTTGATTATAAAATCGCAACTTTCTAAATCGTTTCTAAGGTATACCTAATTATGACTTTCCTTTATCAGTTTTGATTATCGCGTTCGTATATCATATATGTGATAATGATAGTGAGCATGTTTATAGGTTTTGTTTATGACTTTTGATTATCAAGTTCGTTTATCACTTTTGATTATCAAGTTTGGACAACAAATTATTTTAGCAAATTGTTTTGGACAGGTTGTTTACACAGTTTTGACTACATGTTTTTGTAAATGAGGCCCAAAAAGTCAAAACCGTGAAACTAAACCATTAGTAACCGTTCAGTTTTAATTTTTAATAGTTTGGTTTTCGATTATCAAATATACTATTAAAATGATTATTTTTCATTTTAAGTTGACACCCTTCTCGAAATATTTTTATTGAATTTTTTCAAAAAAATTCTAGTTATTTAAAATTTGGTTTCACATGTAAAATAGCATTATGTATTGAACTAGTTTTTTATATACTTTTATTTCATTAAAACTTAAAGCAAATAACATTGTGTATTATAAAAAAATGGGCTTTATAAAAAAAATACTTTACGTAGATAACATTGTGTATTAAAAACTCAACTGGTTCACATGTTTAATATATTGTGTATTATAAAAAAGTAAGATTTATAAAATAAAAAAACGACAAATATAAAGACTTTTTATTAATATTTTGAAGTTAATAAGAGTTGTTTCACATATGAAACAAATTTGTTGAGGATAAACCTAAGATATTTAGTCGACTGAAGAACATGAGTGAATAATTAGAAAAGACGGAAAGCAAGCGGAGTAAAGACTAAAGAAACAAGGAAATTGGTAGAGAATGCCACTGGAGGCATAGACTGCGTACCATGCAATGATTTAAGGAAGAGTTTATGACTCTCCGCTTGTGAAAGAAGATCCCGAAAACCCGGTCCTGGTTTCGAGGCACGAATAGCTGTAGAAAAAGTTTCAAACGAAAAGCCAAGACCACATAAAAACCAATGAATCTTGTCTGTGTCGTCAACCGGGTGGCCGATCGCCGATAATTGATCACATAGGACCTTAAACTTTCTACCAAAGTCAAAAACCGTGGACATATATTTAACCAATTGACGTAGTTGATCTCTAAGATTATGGACGCGTTCAATAGATGCGTGAATGTAAGCACTTTGAAGGGCAGCCCATATTTGCGATGAAGTGATAAGTCCAAGAACTTCAGAGGCTGCTTCTTCAGAGAGAGAGAGAGATTTAGAAGAATAACCGCACGTTGATCGGATTCATACCAAGTTGCATACGCAGGATTGGCAACCTGTTTGTTCTCGGCAAGGATAGTAGCAGGCGGCGCTGTGACAGTTCCTTCAACATGGCCAAGGAGTTTTTGATTTCGTCACATTAAATAATTGCAGGAAGTGAGTTTAATGGGTATCATGTGAAGGGCGGTGGCCATTGGTAGAGTACCATCGGCTGAAAGAGTGGAGGAAGAAGACATGGCGGCTAGGGTTTGGTACGATAGAAAATTGATCGAGAAATAGGGAAGATGGAGAGGTTATTTAGCTGGGTGATACCATGTGTTGGTCATGACTCAAATGAGACTGCATGTGATAATCAATAGAAATCATTCAGAGTTGGTCATGACTCAGAAGACTACATGTGAAGGTACATGAGTATGAATAAGAAAGGAAATTTTTTTGAATCTTACTCCGTTAGAAAAATTTGGAGTTTTTCCGGAGCTAGAAGGTGCACCCACAATCACAACCTCAACCTCAACCTCAACCATAACCTCATCCATCACATATTAACGCGGACCTTTCATTTTACCCTAACTATGTCCTCCTCTCTCAATCGCATCTTATTTTCCAAATAGAAGTTCTATCGGCTGCATATCAATCGGTAGGTACTATCTATTTATGTTCGATCATTCCAATTTCCGTTCTATTTTTCTATCGATCTATGACTATTCGCTTTAATGTCATCCGTATGATTTTCCCTTTGAAGTTCTAGCGGCTGCATCTTCTCATTGATCAATCTGGTAGGTAAGATCTATTTTAGTTCGATTTTTTCAATTTCAGTTCTATTTTTTGGAATCGATTTATGATTATTCGTTATAAACTCTTCCGTATGATTACCTTTATTGTGATATACGGTATATTTTGTTTGTCTTTCCTGTCGATTAGAACATTTTTTTGATTTACGATCTGATTATTTTGAATATGTATCTAACCCTAGGTTTAGCCGGTTTTAAATTTTGGACGATATCTTTCATGTTTATGTTAATATTTTTCGAATCAGACCTTTTTTTACTTTGTCTATTTTATTATTTTTTACCATTATCTAACCCTAGGTTAATCGTTTTCTCTGAAATTGTCTATTGTTACAACCTGTGTTAATCTGCTTATATAACCTGTTTGATTCAAGTTTTTTTTTAAATCCTTTTTCGATCGTTTAATTCTTTTTTTGCTTTTGTGTATTTATTTGTTTTGAATGCAAATGAGACATTGTAAGTTTCAAAGTTTTGTAACTTACAATGTTTTGTAACTTACCATTGTAACTTATATCTTTAAGCCAAAATTTTGTTTTAGGTCAACTAAAAATGCATCCCTCATTCTTCAAAGTTTTAAAGGAACCACACTCACCAAATTTGGTAATCGTCTTCTTCACAACGGTTATTTATATATTCTTTTAATAGTTATAGTTATTTTACAGTTATATTATTACTTTTATAGCTTTAGGTATTCTAAGTTCCAACGATTTTGTATTTGCTTAATAGTTCTCAAATTATGCCATATCCATTTGTTTTACACCTTTCAGTTATGCCCCTTTAAAATTCATTGCAAGCTGGGGAATGCCATTTCTGGTAGTTAGGTTAATATTGTGGGCACCTCTAGGTTGTAAATTAGATTTGTGAACTGAGACCCTTAAGAGCACGTCGGTAATAACTAACTGGTAACTTCCACAATGGTTTAAAGTTAATTAGTACGTATCTGGTGAGTATATTATTTTGGTTTTGTGCTGCTGCAAATAGTAGATGCCTTCAATAATAACCTACTTGTAACTTCCATAATGGTTTAAGTTAATTAGTAGGCAGCTATTGACTATTGATCATATTACTTTGGGTTTGTAAGTGCTGCAAAGTGGCATAACAACAAAAGTTATGGAAGGATACAAATTAAATATTTTTTTGTCTGCATGAAATTTCTTTACTTTATGTCCTTTGGTAATAAGCTATTAGAAAAATCACACCATGCTTTTAAATTGATTTGGACATTATTAGGTTAGTTTATTACTTTGGACATGACTACTATTGCAGCTATGTATTCTGATTGCTGAGTTTTGTATAAGAGAGAATATTCTGATAAACATGATATGGTTGGTACTTGAATTGTGTTTTTTTTTTCTTGTGTTGCAGATTTTGAATTGTCTGATGCACAACAAGAGCATGCGCCGACTGTTGATAGTTTCACATCGAGATTGGCTGCTCTTAGGATTGAACTTCGCCCTGGTTATATGAGTGAAAGTTCCTTCTGGAAGATATATTTTGTACGTTTGCATCCAAGGCTTGAACCTCATGCTGCTGAGCTTATTTCAACACCTGAGTTAAGTTTTCTAGGGCATGCTCACGGGTTTAGCCTATTCAGTTTCTTAATATTTTTCTTTCAAGTTATTTGCAATTCACAAAGTTCTGAACACAAACATTAAGCAATTATTGTTGATATTAGAATTTAAAAGCTTGCCATCTTCCATCTATAAGATAGATATATGTTTAGAGTATAAAGAAAAACAGACTTTAGTAGTGAGCAGAATGTGTATTTATCAACTGCAATTAGTATGCCTTTGTTACTTATGATACTTTCTTCCATGTTGTTGTGCTTCTATTGTAATTAATGTAAAGAAAACACGAATGATTGAAGTCATCTATAACATAAGATGACCTTAGGTAACATAATATTACTCCAGGTCTCTTATATAGGTTTATTTAATGAATGGCATTTTTGTGGGATTTGCGTTCCATCTTTTCATGATGCTGTTAGTGTAAAACACTAGCACACCTATTGGTTTTGATTCTGTCATCACCAAAGATGACCCTGATGATTAACATTTCTTCTCGCATTTGGCTACTTGCTTCATTAAAGAAAAAATTAGGGGTGAATTTAGTTATAATTTACATTCGCACCCCCCAACCTTAATAGGAAAATAGCCTACAGTAGGTGCATCAATAACTCCAGAAAAGACTCTGGTGTTTCTGGCTTACTATTGAAATTCCTCAACAGTTTGGACCTTCTGTAACACTACAGCAATAGTAACAGCTCACCTGCTGGTGATGTCGACGAACAGAAATAGCAGAAAACAAAGCAGCAGCGACCTGTTGGTGATGTTGTACTGTTGTTGGGCTGCTGATCTGCTTCTGTTGGTTATCTACCGTCTCTGATCGAATATGTTGCTGAGAATAAACTAGCGGTATCATTGACTTTATGAACACAACACTCTGTAGTTTGACTAATTCTTGATTTCTTTAATTCTTTTTATGTCATTGCTTCACATAACTTCCATTTTGCTACCTTAAGAGACTATAATGATTATTCTTGAACTTTGCAAATAGAAAGTAAAGCAAACAAATTGATTTTAACTATTTTGAAGAACATGGCATTTGTTTTTGAAGTATAATAAAAAACGATACACGTGTTTTGCAACTTAGCGAACTCCTTATTTTTTTGTTATAACATAAGAACTTTTTTATCTTTAAATTGAAATTAATAACAATATCTATTGGTGTTTCTACTCTTACAACACTGGTCTATTAAAACCTGAAGGATTTTCAAATTTAGTAGCTAATTCTTTTATTTGATTTATATACATAAGCTTGAGTTTGACTTGCTATATATTACAGGTTTGTTTTTTGTTCTCAAGTTTGATTTGCTCAAGTGAGTTAGAATAAATATAGACATTTCACAGATATGCTTTGCTATGTATTTATTGTTTGTTATGATTTATATATTACACTATTTAAAGTGTAAGCAAACGACTCCATTTTTTTTATTTATCATGGTAAATTAATGTTTTTATATGCTATTTAAAGTGTTTATCTATAAATCAGTTTTATAAAGTTCCTGTCATTTCTCTATTGATGCATTTATAGGTTGTTTATTTTGGTTTAGGTATGATGCAGTGAAGTATTTGGATCCATTGAGAGCATCATAGAGTTTTCCTTTTGTTTAGATATTTGCAAGGTCCATCTTTGAGTATGCAAAGAAATAGGTTTGTCACTTTATGAGGCCAAATGGAGAAGTCCAAAAATAGGAAGTTGGATGATAGCAACAATGATAAAGAAGGCGAGGATTTATATTTGTGTTGTAAATATACATGTGCTACGTGACCTTTTTTTTACTGTATTTCTTAGCTTAAAATGATATTCTTTATCTGTTATATATCATCTCTAGCTTGAGGCCTTTTTGATCGTTGTGCATGTCTTCCCTGCTCTACGGATTGAAAGGTTTCATTGTTGTTTCAGGTATGTGAATGTTGTTTAGTCAAGGAAGCAACTGTAGAGTAACTGAGAGTATTTAACGCTTTATGTATTTGGGTTTAGAATTTGATTTTTGTTGCGGTGTTTATTTTATTGTAATTTGATGGAAATTTGATTTGCATTTCGGTTTGAATTTTGCTATCATATTGAATTTTGGAGTGATTCCTTAACTTAATAAATGTTAAAGTAAGTTGTTATCATTGTTGTTTGAACTCCGACCAACAATCGGTACGTGTGCCCGAGAGAAGAAAGCAACATACAAAACATTTGTTTTTATCCTTTTTGTACGTAATAAAAATAATTCAGTTATGTAATTTTTTTTACCCATTATATAATTTCTATTATACAACCCCGTATAATACACGGGTCTGTAACTTAGAAATGGTATTCATCTCTTTTTTAGTCTCAAATTCTATGTTTTTTTCATATTATTTTATTTATTATTCTATTTATACCCTCGTGTATTACACGGGTTCTAACACTAATTATTAATAACCGACTATAAAATTCCAAGCAATATCCATCACATATTAATACTGAAATATTGAAATGTCAAATTTGGTTGAAATAAACATCCAATAGTGATTCAAGTCCCTTACCCTCACCCGTTAAGAATGAGAGTACCTTTAGAAAAAGAAAATACAGATCTAATAATCCACATCCATGTAATGATAAAGAGCATGAGGTATGTTAAATCTGAGTGAACTCATGTAAAAAAAAGTGTACGTAACGTACGTACTACCTCACTATCAGGTCTGGTCCTGAGAATTCTTAAAATATTTTGGGCTAGGGACATGTAAAAAAATCCAGGCCTCTAAAATATAAAGTCAATAATCATATATAAAAAAATCCACAATACGATAATAACTGTTTTAATAATAAAAAAAAGAAAAGTATTATCCCAAAATAATCTAAAATTTTATTACTTACAAAACTCAAATCTTAAACCTTCAATGCTTTTAGTACAACTTCTTTATACTTTGATGATGGCATAGTTATGGCAGAATCTACTTTTGTATAAGTTATGTCTTTTCTGCTCATTATCTCTACATTTATTCCTTCTAAATTAATAACTTTAATACTTATCACTTATCTATCAATTATTTAATCCATTTATCTTTTACTTAAATTACTACAAATAAACTATCAATATAAGTTAATATTAATAAAACCGGTCCTGAGAGTTCGAATGCTCTACACGAGCAAAAAAAAAGGTCCATGGGTCTAAACACATTTAACATTTTTTTTAAGAATATAATTTTTTTTAAGCCTAATATAAAATTATAAAGTGTTGGGTTGGATTGAATTCATGGGCCTAAATATATTTAACATTTTTAAGCTTAACATACTTTTAAAAATACCCAATTGTTTTTTCTTGATATATTTGATCCAATATTTTTTTTTAAAAAGTCTCGAAAATTACTTCTTTAAAAAGGCTCAATAAATTTTTTTTGGGCCCCTCGAAATGTTAGGCCCACTACAGGTGTGTTGCTTGCAGGCCCAATGGGCTGCCCTGAATATTAAAACACTTACATACTTAAAAAATAAAATTAAGTTTGAAGTCCACATTCACTTTTACTTGAGGATATTTATAGGCATCAATTTTGGGATATCATCGTCATTAGGGCTATTCACGAACGGAATCGAACCGAGCGGACCTTTGCTCGTGCTTGGTTCGTTTACAAACCGAACCGAGCCGATCGGCTCGTTTACAACCGAGCGGAAAATCGAACGAGCATTATCCGAGCATTAATTTTTTGAGCAAGCATCGAGTGATTTGGACAACCCTACCCTACTGTCTAGTGTGCCTTTTGAATTGGAAAGCCGCCAAAGGCTGCTCGTCGCTCGGCGTCGTTGATCTTCAGCCGCAAAGGTTGATCGACTGACCAAGATGGAGAGACGATTTGAGACTTGAATTGTAGAACCGCAAAGGCTGCTCGTGAGGGCGGTGTCCGATTAGGGTTAGGGATTTTAGTCAGAGACAATTTGAGACTTGAATTTAGGAGAGGGCACTGAGAGTGAACTAGTGAAGTAACGTAATTACTAAAGAGTTTTTTTTTCTTTTTAAGTTTTAAGTTGAGATACTCTTGATTCACTATAAGAAGTTACATAATGGATTGAACCAAAAGAGTTATTTGTAAATGTATAAAATATTAATTCATTAATTATATATATATATATATAAATTAAAAATTAATTCGAGCCAAACCGAACGAGCAACGAGTGAGCGTACCTTTGCTCGTGCTCGGTTCGTATACAAATCGAACCGAGCCGAAATCGAACGAGCATATTTTCGAGCATTTTTCGAACGGGTTCAAGCGAGTTTCGAGCGTCGAGCATTTTGGACATCTCTAATCGTCATCTCCTTTGAGGCATTAATTTTGGGATTTTTATAGCAGTTTATAACTTTATATCATATACAATAGTTTTAGATGACAAGTTTACTATGACATTGTTATTTATAAAACTTATAGTATTCTTATTTAATTAGTGAAAACATTTTATTTCTTTTGTTTTTCATGTTCTAAAAGATTTATTATCTTATTTGTTTAACTTTTTTTTTGGTTTTTGATTAGTTGTAATGAGATTCCTATAGAACTTGGCAATACCAATTTAAGAGTTGAATGCCAACTAAAGTTCATGAATATTGTTGTTTATTTGTTTCTTTTTTTAAATTCAACGATTTTCAGATAAAAAGGTTAATAAAAACAATTAATATACTTTGTTATTTATTATTGAAAAGTCATTTACTTTAACTTTGCTAAACTAAAGTTAAAAAATGGTTACTAAATTAGTCTTTGAGATGCATTACGTGTTTTAACGTGTCGCTACGTGCGAGTTAATGCGCCGCAACGCGAGTGGCCCTTGAAAGACTTTTTTTATTTAACGGTTTAGGGTTTAAAAAAACGGTTCAAAGTGGTTTTGTGTCTGTTTTTTTTGTTGCTTTTTTAAAAACTTTGATTTATTTAACGATTTAACTTTCTTTTTTTTATAAAGTTCGAAGCCGTTTAGAGTCTGTTGCTTAACGTGTCGTGACGATCAGCGGCCGCAACGCGCCGGGTTAGATTACTAGTTACTAACTTACAATTTGCATATTGTTAAGCAATTATGCATAAAATACAAACATCTATTGCAACTCTTGTTTTTGTCTTCTTTTACCTCCTATGACATCATTATCACTATCCATCAAGATATTACTTATTTATAAAAACAAAAACTTTAAAAATTATTTTTTCTCCATTATAATATTTGAGAAACTAAAATAAAATAAATCTAGATTAAATAAGTAATCTAAGTTTGTCTAAAATATTAATATACAATCTATATTATTTAAAAACTAATAATTGTTGTGTGAAAATTTGAATAAATATGTTTAAATATATTATGGTTATAAGATATGAACTTAAAATAAATTTATAAACTTTATAAACAGTTAAGCGACCAGTCACATGAATCTTTACTACTTTAAGTATTACTTTAATGTATGGAATTATGTAACTAAATAAAACTTAATAATAAATAACATATAATTAATAACTCATAAACCATAAAAATAAACTATCACGGGTTCTTACTACGGTGACAGCAACACATCCAAAATCTAAAATAGTAATTCTAACTCATCTTCTTTCTTTGATTATTACCCTCCTCGCGTGTGTACATGACCGCTAATGCCTAAAAACTATTAAAAAGTTGACTTGCCGTTGGCAGCCCATTGCATATTACGACTTTATTTTTTATGTTTTCTATTTCGGTTGCTATAGCGAGTTCCGGTATCGTATTGGTATCGTTACGAACCAAACCGATACCAACTTAATACCCACCGCGTAGAGCGGGTAAATCCCACTAGTTACTTACAATTCGTCCCTCACAGTCACAGACCCACTTCCGCACTCTGAATCTCCGATCATCCGCCTTGACAGGTGACCCTTCCGATTCCCGCTTTGGCGCTTCCTTAACCCTTACGTACACTCGTACAGAATAAAGGTTTAAAAATTAAAACAAAACCCTTTTTAATTGATTTAAACTTTAAACTATTGAACCTAGATTGGATAATGGGTATTTCATAATTGGGTTAGTGTATTTAGATTTTAGTTAAGGAGTTGGGCCTTTTAATTTCTATGTTGATCAGGCTTTTATTTGGTTTACAATATATATTGATTTTTTTTAAAACACACACACACGCATATACATATATATATATATATATAATTTTTTTAAACTTCGGGCCTAGGGAGTTATCGGGCCTGGAGCCGTAGCCTACTCTGCCCCCCCTTGTGGGCCGACCCTGCTCACCATCAAGAGTTTTTATATCATTCTCATATGGGAATAGATATACCCTTGTGTGTGTGAGTGATGTGAGCATTAATTAATTTTTATATTTATATAATTTATATTAATTAATTAAATATAAATATAATTATATTAAAATTACTTAAAAATCTACTATCTACTATAACTAATAAATAAAAATGTTGAGGGACACATGGCAGTCATCGAGGCCTTCTAAATTGATGATTTCCCGCCTAAACTTTCATTCACTACTAGTTTTTTCCCCGTGTTACGCGACGGGAGTTTGGTAGTTATCGGTTCGGCTCGTCCACGGTGATAAAACTTACGTCGAAACACAGACTTACTATAGCGTACGATAAAAAAAAACTCAGATCGCTCACAAAAAAAAACTAAACTAAGTCATGCATACCGTTTTAAAAAAAAAGTTAACGAAAGTTTACTAAAAAATAAACCCATTGAACCTTTATTACAATTTTATAAAAAATCAAACTTGAGGAAAAAAAACTAAATTTTACTCTGTTGAAGTTTTGTGAGAAATCTAAAGAAAAAACTTTTTAGTAAAAAAAATAAAATAAAAGGTAAAAACTTTTGTGTCATATCTATAAAAAAAAACTTTTAGGGTAAAAATAAAAAATAAAAAATTAAAACATACTATTCAACCTCACGGTGAATAATATGTTAATAATAATTCTACAAGCGGATCTTTCTAATACCCGTATCCTACCCGTTTAGTTCCTGACTAACCCTAATTCATTTTCCCTTTTTTCGAATTCCATCTCACAACTTTCTGGCCGCTTCCCTTCAGCAGGAATCTTACAAAGACGACCTCTCCGGCGGGTCTCTCACCGAAGTTCCTAAAGATTCTATGTTCTTCGTCAACAAATTCAGAGGTTAACTTCCTCCGGTGGCGGCGGTGACGGGTTTTATAGACTCTGATGTGGATTCTACGTTGATGATATGAGATTCTTGAAATCAGAATCTTTTTTCGAATAAGAATCATTAACCTTCAATTCGTTTTGGATTCATGAACCAGGTATGCCGAATTAGGGTTTTGTTTTTTCTCTTTAATCCACATCGGTTCTGATGTGGATTTTACGTTGATGGTATGAGATTCTTGAAATCAGAATCTTTTTTCGAATAAGAATTTTCATTAACCTTCGATTCGTTTTGGATTCATGAACCAGGTAGGGTTTCATTTTTTCTCTTTAAGTTCCCGCGATGACCGAGATCTCTAAATCTACACTTCATATGTGCCCTTCTTGATTTCAATATTCAATATCTTATACGTCTGATTGCGTTTGTTGTAATTACATTTGGTGTAATTGATATTAGGATTAACAAAAGCCTAAAACTTCACAAAGTCTGTACTATTTTTTTTTTTTTTTTGTTTAATGTACTGCTACTATTCTGGTAAGCTACTATTTCAGGGTGTGTGTAAATTGCAAGCCATTTTTGGTTATTACTATTAATTGCTTACTCATCTTTGTGTTATTAGGCATGAATGGGATACATATAATTGAGACATAATCGATTTATGATTATTCTTTTTAACGACTTTGAAGGCTTCTTAGGGTAAATATTATTTCTCTTACTCACCCAAATCGTCTTCAGTTGTCTTGAATTAAATGTCTGAATTTGACGAATAAGAACAAGAAAGGTAAAAAGTCAACAGTTGGAATGAAGATTCTAAGGTATGAAGATTTCTCATATTGTAGTTTTATGTACTGTTGAGATAGCATTAGTTGTATGTTTTAACAGGTGAAATGAATGTATTGTATAAGAGATGTGATTGTTTGTCTAAAATTGGTTATAAAATTGAAAATTTTATATATAGCCGGATAGTGAAGTCAGTATGTTCACCAGGATAGAAAGAGGCGAACTTAGCCTTAAGTTCGCCTAGCCAGAAATTGTGAAACCGTTTAGTGTCGAGTTAAGTCTGATATGTGTCAAATTGTTATGATTGTTCAGATTGTGTGAGATCCGGTAGACCATTCCAGCTAAGATACTAAGTGAGTTCTAATCCCCTTTTTGCCTGCTTTAGGGGTGGTGTGCATACTTAGTGAACAATGTTTATTACATATTTATATTAATAAATAAAGTGAAAGTTATGTTTTTGTGACAAGTTTAAAAGAGGCAAATGTACGTTTTGATGAGAGTAAATATCTATTTATGGCAAGCGTTTACTATATTTTATATATGCATAAACAAAGGCATAATATTTACTCAAGCTATTTTTAAGCGAGGTAAGATATATTTTTGGCAAGCGTCTACTATATTTTCATATACATAGACAAAGACATAATATATGTACTAGTATGTTTTCAGTAAAGCAAGATATATCTTTATGGCAAGCGTTTACTATATTTTTCATATATACATAAACAAAGGCATAAGATATGTGAAAGTAATGAACATGTCAGATAAAGTTTTATGAACAGAAAGTGAATAGATTTCTCACGGGAATGTGTTCTAGCTGTAAAGGTCCTTGGGACAGATGTTACTTGTACAAGATGTCAGATATGAGTTTTACCGATTAGTAAGAACCTTTGGGTTCGCTAACGATTGTACAATTGGTATGAGTGACGGCGGTTGCTCGGGAGAACCACGCAACTCCCCTTAGCGTAAAACGGTATTGTCGGTTCATGGTGCTAGCCATGAGGGCATTGACCAGGTACTCGTCGGTTCATGGTGTAAGCTATGAGGGCGGTACAGTTGTGACAAGTGAATTGACGGTTAAACGGTAGTGTCGGTTCATGGCCGTTGCCCATAGGGGCATTGACCAGGTACTTGTCGGTTCATGGCCGAGAGTCATGAGGGCAGTACATTGTAAAGGAATTGACAGTTAATTATATGTTTTAAACTGATTTGAAAAGTAAAGTATGTAAAGTTTTGCCTTAAGGGCAGTATGTATGTAATAATAAAGCTTTTATATAAACGATTTAAAGTAAACGTTAGAACTCACTCAGCGTTGCTGATTTTTAGTATGCATACCAGTTAAGTGTAGGTGGCTTTGGATGGATATGGATGCATGGCTTGGCAAGACGAGTTACCCGAAGATCAGCATCTGACATCCCGTTTATGTTTCTGTTGTTTAAGACAAGTTATGTTTAGACATGTTATGTATTTTCACTGCGTATGTTGAAGTTTTAAATCGTTTCCGCTGTTTTAATGAATGTCTTATGTTTAAGTGCTATGTGTTGATGAGTAAAACCAACAAGTGAGGCCTCCCGGGTTTAGGGTCTTACATTTTTCTCCCAAATAAAAAATACATTTAATTTTAATGGTACATTTGATGGTTTATATAAACTTTAAACACAAACAATCGAGCTAATTAATTATGGATGATATACCTTGAAAGATTGATTATCCTTGTTCTTCTCAGGAGGTGGCATTGCAAGAATCATTCAAGCATCACTTAGAGTTGCAGCACATTTATGATGAACTTTGTTTGACATGGCGGTTAAAAAAACTGTAAAAAATAATTAATAAAAGTGTTGTAATTAACTACCTAGCTTAGCAATAAATGGAAGTAATCATCATTTTCATGTTTATTTTGTTTTCCCTAGCTTTAAATCTAAGAATAAGCTAAAAAAACCATAGTGAACATTTGTCATGAGCTTCGTAAAATGAAGCAACTCCCATGATCATATACACTTGTTAGTTGCAAAAACTTAATTTCTGATATGGGATCCTAAACGCAATAAAGAGGAAGCAGAAACTAATGTTAGAAGCTTTGAAAATCAATATTTACATAATAAAAGTTTATCGTTTAAACTTGGTGGTTTTGGCTATTTTAGTGACATAACAGTTAAAATGTGTCGTCTGAACCAAATAGAAGCAAGAAGAATTGCATAACCATATTCAAATAATCTGAAAATGATGTACGGATTTAGTATATAATCAAGTACAGTCAGAGAGCAAATAAATTCAATTCTTTGTATTACCATATCACAACTAAATGGTTTTGATAAAATAGAATATGTAACAAAAAGAAAATAGAAATTGAAATTGGGCCATCAATAGAACACTTACTGATTCATATCCAAGAAACTACACACAACTTCTTCAAGGTTCATTTGTAATCAAGTTGGGGATCAAAAGACAAGAAATCCAGATGAAAGAAGTGGACTAAGAACAGTAGCATACGCTTTCCACTGCCAAATAACGAATCAGAGAGAACGCTTCTCAATGATGGTTCTTTATTAGAATTTTTCCAGCCCGCCTTCAATTCAGAACCCACCGTGAGATTTGTCTTTTTAGCATTGAGAAGTGTTAAACAAATTTGTATTCTTGATCTTAACATTCATGCTAACAGGAACATGACAACAAAATTCCTAGTATTAAACAAATTTATTGATAGCAATTTAACAAATAAAAATGAACAGAATAAAATTACAGTTCAAGATTACCTGTTTTGCTGAGTAAACGTTGCGTGTCCTGTATCAAACACGGTTATGCCCCTTTTGTCCTGTATCAAACACGGTTATGCCCCTGAGTAAATGTTGCGTGTCCTGTATCCAAATTATGGAGGATAGCTAAAAAACAATATGTGTTAAATGAAATAAAAAATCATGAAACGACCTTACAAAGAAAGAGAACCCTAATAATTACCAGTGACCGCAGGTTTTGGTGATGTTGGCATGATCAGAAGCTACAGCCATTGTCTCAACTATCGATATCTTTATATACAAAAAAGCCTCTAAATTTTCTGCAAAATCGAAATCACGAAAACGAAATAATATATTATGTTAAGTGGATATTCAATGATTTAAGATAAGATCATCGAACGTTTCTATGAAATTACAAGATCATGATAAAAAAATGAAAACAGAGACATTAGACGCATAAAACATTGAATCGTTAAAATTAAAAGCCCTAAGGAAGACCATGATTGAGAAATCGATCCGTAAGATTCTCCACAATCGTATTCCAATTAGCCGACTTAAACCATTTGCCCTGAACTGTAAAAATATTACAAACCACGCAACCGGACAAAAGACGAACTAATTTATGAGTAGAAGGATTACATGCGCAGATCGATAAAGAAGATGAAGCCGGCGTATGAAGAAGAAACTATGAAGATGAAGCCATGAAGGAGTCGATCAGAGAGAGGAGAAGGAGAAGAACGATGGGGCTTGAATCTTGAATCTGAGGATGAAGAGGATAGCAGCGGCGAATTTTTAGGAAAAAAGGAATTATGTTGTGTTTTCGAGTTTATTAAAGGGAATAAAAGAAAAGAAAGGATTCCTTCACTTTCTTTTATTTGCCCTTCTTTTCCTTTCTCTCCAAATTTTTCCGAATTGGGAGGATGGAAATAAGCCTTGTTTTCCCTTCATTTTCCTCCATTTCCATCCTTAAAAAAAACTAGGGAACACTCTTCCACTCATTTCCTTTCTTTTCCCCCCTTCAAAAAAAAAACTCGGGAACAAGGGTTTATTTTCCTTTCCTTTCTTTTCCATTCTTTTCCCTCCTTAAATGAGACTCGGAAACACAACGTAACGCGTGTTATTTAGAGTTTAGAAGCAATGGGTGGGGAAAAAGCAAAAAGTAGTGGGTTAATAAGAGGACACATGTCCTCAACTATTTTTATTTATTAGTTATAGTAGATGTGTGTGTGTGTTTGTGACGTATTAATATAAATAAAACACTTATATAGTAACAATTCATAATATTTTAAAAAATAAAAAATTAATACCTCTAAATCTTATAAATTATAATGAGTTAGTTAAATTTAATTACAAATAATGTATTTAAAAAAGTAAGTTATTGGTCAACAAAAAATTATCCTACATTTAATGTTTAAAATATGACATCATAAGAAATATGAAAACGTTTAAATGATATTTAATCATTTTAGGAGTTAAAAAAATAAATTAAAATAGATAATTGGAAAATATTTAGCTGGGAAAACAAAAATCTAGAGGCTCTAAATTAATGACACGTGACAGCTCAAAACATTTATTTATTATAATTGATAGATTTTTATTTAGGGAGTAGTACTAAACTACTAATTTTATATACTTATATATATTTTTTAATTTTTTTATTATTATGTCTTAGTTGTCTCGGATGTGTGCTTTCTTTTTTGTCTCGGACGTGTGCTTTCTTTTTTGTGCTTTGCGCCTAGGCTCCAGGCAAGGTGTAATAACCCGAAATTTCGAAAACCTAAACTTGTAAGTTTTAAATAAATAAATATACATATGTTATTGTAACACCATGAATTTTTGAAACTACTACTACTAATAATAATAATAATAATAAATTAAATGAATAAATAAATGTTTGTTATTTGAGTAAATACCATAAAAAACCAATATAATTTATGTTTTTTTTTTACAAAAGTCTCTTAACAAATTTTTGCATATAAAAAACCAATATATTTTTTATTTTTTTTTCACAAAACTCATTCGACAACTATTTACCCTATTAATGAATCGACAAAAACAAGACAAAGGAAATCGACCGACAGGAGCAAGAGCAAAACAAGTGATTCGATTGCAAAACAATTTGTTTGTTTATGTGTTTTCACATATTTTATAGGTATTTTACAAAATGGATTTAATTTGATTACGAATAATTTCTTTATAGGATGAATTTGTCAATGGATTTCCTTTGTCTCGCTTCTGCCGATTCATTTGCTAGAGTGAACAGTTGTCGATAGATTTTTGTGAGAAAAACAAAAAAATTATGTTGTTTTTTTATGTGTAAAAAATTGTTGAGTAACTTTTGTAAGAAAAACAAAAAGTATATTGGTATTTTATGGTATTTGCCCTTGTTATTTAACAAATAAAATAATTAGAGATTTAATTAATAAAGTTTAAAAGGAAATTTAAAATATTAATTATAGAAATTTATTGGAAATAAAAGAGAATTTAAATTGATCAATTATTTGCTTTAGTTTCTTGGCAACTTACGTATCCTTGATTTAGATTTTCAATTCCAATTTGAATGACTCTAATTGCTCATTATTTAATTCCCACTTAGTAAACCAATTGATGGTATAGCACTCCTTTGGCCACGATCACCCAATTTATTCAATATCCTGTTACTCTAAAATCACACCTCTCAATCCTTGAACCCGTCTCGCTTCCTCGGTCTCCACGGGTCACCATGTTTCCGATAAGTACTTCAGCGATCCCGAAACTAACCAAACGATCACCACACTATGTCGAGTAAAAAAAAATGAAATGAGCCAATTGAAAGTTTATAGTTTAAAGTAAAAGTGTTTATAAACATAATTATGTTATCATGAGCTTACGTATGACATATCAAGTTTTGATACTAAAGGGATTTTATAAATTTATGAAGTTAGAGTTAGAACAAATAACGAAAACATACAATAAATAAATGGCAATCTTATAAACTTGGTAAGTTTTTAGAATAAATGTGCTACAACTAATCTCTAATCAGAATTCTTAAGATCTCATCATCGGAAAATTGATTAACCGAACCAAAGAATGCAACAAGGAACTAAGTTAGGATATTACCACGTTGTAGGATTCTTGATCGATCGTTTGGACAACATATAGAGTTCGTTTCAGCATGGCAATCGTCATTTAAGGTACTAACCTCCGAACAACTTATGTGTACAGATTTTGTTTCCACTACCCCGTAATAGGGAATTAAATTCGTTATTATATGCTTATGTGTATTATATACTAGGTTAAAATCCCGTGTATTACACAGGTTGAATAAATGCAACGGTATATACTTAGTAATAAAGATTTACATATTACAAACTAGCTTAGAACTTGTGTCTACACACGAGATGAAAAATTTCAATACATAAAATTGTTAAATCTTTATTTGTATATTTTACAGGTGTAAAAATGTATTACATATAATAAAGGTAGAAAACAAAATTCAAAATATGTAAAAATTAATATATAATTGAGTTTCGAAAATACTTTAATTACTATTTAATGTAATTTGACGTTCATTTACTATTTAAAATTACATAATTAGATTTTAAAGTTTCTTATAATAAGGGATAATTTAAAATAAATGTGTTTTGTTAGTATAATTATTATTTTCTTTAAAAATATATTATTATTAATAGATATATGTGTATTTAATAAGAGAGAGAGAGGCGGGAAAAAAATGATGATAATGAATATGCAGGCGACACGTGACATAAAAAAACCGTTATTTATTAGATAGTATAGATATAGTTATATATAGACACTAGGTTAAAATACCGTGTATTACACGGGTTTATAAAATATAATATTATATACTTAGTAATAAAAAATTTGTATTTTAAAAAACCCGTGTATTACACGGGTTGATAAAATATAATGTTATATACTTAGTAATAAAAAGTTTATATCTTTAAAAACCCATATATTACAAGTTTTGAATACATTAATTTCTATTTAATATAATTTGACTTACATCACTATTTAGTTAAAAACAAAAGTCACATAATTAAATTTCAAAGTTTCTTAAAATAAGAAATAATTTAAAATAAATGTGTTTTATTAGTATAATTAATACTTTTCTTTAAATACAAAATATTATTAAAAAAAGAGAGGTGTATTTAATAAGAGGGAGATGCGGGAAAAAAATGGTGAAAAGAGATGTGGACGCGACACGTGGCATAAATGATTTTTATTTATTATATAGTATCTAGATATATAGATATTGTTTATGACGCATTGAAATATTGCATATGGTCCCATCGAAAGCACTGAACTATTGAATGGATATTGAATATGACCATTCGAAAGAACTGAATTACTGAATATGACCATTCAAAATCATCGAATTACTTAATATGGCCCATCGAAAGCACTAAACTATTGAATATGACGCACCGAAAGCACTGAACTATTGAAAGTGACGCATTGAACGCACTGAAATATTGAAAATGACGTTTCGTAAGCACTGAACTACTGAATATGAAGCTTCGTACGCACTGAACTATTGAATATGTTATGTGACTTATCGAATGTGTATGTAAATACTGTTTGATAGATATATTGTTAAGTTTTGTTTATTGTATAGTTTTTGTCCGCCTACCGAGTAAAACCAAGTTTACTCAGGCGTACATTTTCCTTGTTATGTACGTCAGTTTACAGGGCTATCTAGGAAGACATGGAAGCAGGGCTCGAGAGATAAAGACCAAGAGTGTTTTTATTAAACAAAGTGTAATGTTTTGTACTTTATTTCAATAAATGTAAGCGTTTTTATTATTAATGGATTGATGTATTGAATTCTGATTACTGTATAAGTGACACTCAGCCCTAGACCCTAGATCGGGCAGAGTGTTACACGAAGCCTATGCGAGTAAAACATACTTATAATCTCTAAAGTCCCAAAACTCAAACTTTGGGTTACCGATCCAAGCCTACTTATTTACCTAAACCACATTGAGACAATTGGTCCCATGCATGGTCTTATGAAAAACATCCATAAGGAGATAAGACTAAAACAGCCATCAATGCTTTAGTGAGTCAATCAATCAAAAGGAAAACCATCAATATCTTCCATGGTAGAATTCATATACTGTGGTGACTCCCATAATTCTGAAATTTGGCGAGACAAAAAGAAAAGATTCACCAACATTTACAAAGGGATATCTCATAAATGGATACGGATCTCTATTGGAGAGTAGGGGCCCAAAAAAAAGAAGACGTACCAATGAAAGCATGAAATGTCCGTCTTCTTAATCAATGATCGGCTTATTATACATATATATAGGGGCGAGTTCACTAGAAAACTCATTTTCATAAGAAAATAAAAAAAAACTACACATTAAAGGTGCTACATATGTGTATATTTTTTTACCTTTAATAAATATATATATATATAGGTGAATTCACTAGAAAACTCATTTTTTTAAAGAGGACGATGTGAGGAACAAGGTCTCCGAAGCGGTTTTTTATTTTTTGATTCATATTTTGAGTTATGATTTTTTTATTTTTTTTTACCTTTAATAAATAGTTTTTTGGTTTTCTCATTAACAATAAGTTTTCTATGATCCTTCTCATATATATATATATATATATATATATATATATATATATATATATAGGGTTAGGATAGAATGAAAACCCATATAAGTTGTGAAAACTCTATGTAACAACTTTATTTTTTTTAAATATAGTAGTTTTGTTACATATTTTCGTCATTTTTTATAAAAAAAAAATAAGAAAACCGTTGAAGGAATTTTAAAAAAAAATGTAACAATTTAAAAAAATTACCGTTTCAATGTTGTTATGTATGTAACAACATAAAAACGGGTTTTTTTTACAATTGTTACATCTTTAAAAAAAAAAATCTTCGGCGCTTTTTTGTTTTTTTAAATAAAAAGTGATAAAAATATGTAACAAAACTACCCTATTTAAAAAAAAAAATAATAAAGTTGTTACATAGAGTTTTCATAAAGTTTTCATGAGTTTTCACAACTCATATGAGTTTTCACCCTATATATACCCTATATATATATATATATATATAGAGGTTCAACTAAAAAGTGTAAGTTGGCTAAAAAGCATAAGAAGCAATCTTAGCATTCAATTTTCCTAATAAAGGGATGAGATTCAAGTGGGAAAGAAAAGAAGGTTGGAGAGATATCTTTGTATAGAACCAAAGACTGATTGCTACCAAATTATTCTAAGTACAAATGCTGCTGATAGGCTTATCAGCAACATTCAACACATATGGTTGCTGATAGGCTTATCAGCAGCATTCAACACATGTTGCTGCTGATAGACTTATCAGCAGCATTCAGCACTTGTTGCTGCTGATAGGCTTATCAGCAGCATTATTCTCATTCTTGCTGCTGATAGCTATGTTCCTTGAAGACAAATCGTTGCAGCTGACTATCCATGTCAAGCGTCACTGACAACTTTCTGCAAAAGCAACTGACACACTCAAAGCAGAAGGAACCTCAATGGTGCAACCAATGACGGACGACAATGCTCTTCCCCGAGCATGCAAACAATGATGAATAAAGTAAACGCTTCAATAAAGTTAGCTAGTTTAGCTTTAACGTGTATTATTAGCTATTGTATAAAAGATCAACGGTATGTGTTCGATCTGATCCTTAGAATCAAGGGTTTGTCTTGATTCTAAGTTAGTATAAATACTGTGTAAACACTTCATTGTAAGTGTGCTTCTTCACTGAGTTTTCATTTGTAATCGTTTATTCGAAAGATTAATACAACAGTGTTCCTATCAGTATTCTTTCTGTTTACTCGATTGTAATTGTGTAGTTGATATTGTTTCCGCCAATCTCAACTAAGAACAGAACCATCTTGTAATTTCACGATCCTACAAGTGGTATCAGAGCTTTGGCTCAGATTAAACAAACTCACACTTGTTTAATCACTTCTGGTTCTATTCTAAACTCTCTCTCCTTCAGAAAGTCACCAAGAACAAAAATGGCACAAAGCAACGGGCTTGAAGACACCCTGAAGCAGTAGTATGAAAACTTCGTCTGGAAGGAAGATGAGTCTCTAACTGTTTCATACAACAGATTTACCTATCTTGTAGGGGAGCTGCAGTGCTCAAAGGTGATGCTAGAGAATGAAGATATTCTCAAAAAGTTCATCAGGTCTTTACCTAGCTGCTGGACACTCTACACGGTGTCCATTAGAAGAACTGAGAATCTGAAGACTCTCCAAATGACTGTGCTCTTCGGTATGCTAAAAACCTATGAGCTAGAGATGATTCAGGCAAAAGAAAGAAGCTCAAGCTACCAAAAATCCTCAACATCCACCACCACCTCCTCTGCCTTCCATTCTGAGCACTCGGGTCCTAGTTCAAGTAACTACTATCCTCCCATCATAACCCATTCTGGAGAGTTCGACGGGAGCGTTCAATATGAAGAACTGCCCGTCAACAATCAATCTCTAATGGCAGACGCTACAGAGATACCACCTCAGGTATTTGAACATCTTTGCTCTCAAGCCTGTATTGATAAAGTTTTGGGTTATAGAAAGCACAACCAAAACCTCATAGATCAAAATGAAGAGTTTCATCGGATGAAATCTGAGTTCAAAAAGGTTGAAAATACTTATAAAGAAAAGGTTAACTGCCTTAAGAAAGAGATTTCATCGCTAAAACACGAACAAACTAATCTTGAAACTCAGATTGATGATCTACTGGTCAAACTAAAAGCTACCGGAGCTGAACTGGCAGAACAGAAAGTTCATGTTGAAAAATATGAATTTTCCTCCAAAAAGTTACAAAGACTTTTAGATATTCAAGTCCATGAGAAGGTAAAGACTGGACTTGGGTATAACAATGATCAGTACAAATCTGTTCCTCCTCCTGCTGACTATATTGCCATATACGAACCAAGCTTCAATGTTGAAAATCTTGACACTGCAAACCGAAACCTTGATCCTTCAACGGATGAACCTCTCATCGAAGACTGCACTACCTCATCGGAATATGAGTCAACTCACTCAGACCATGATGAAACCAGTGCAGTCCCATCTGAAGCTGTTCTGAATAGAGTTGCAGTTCCTGCTGTTATTCCAGCTGTTATAGCCCCTGTGCCATTCAAACAGATCAAGATCAGCTATCCTCCAGATGGAAGAAAGCTAGAAAAGGGACAGACATCAGAACCCACAAACCCCAAGCCTCAGTTCAAGCCAATCACAAAGAGAAAGGTATTTGATGTATGTCGTAAGCCTGAAGAAAAATTTCCATATGTTCAAAGGACCCTAGAAGAAGCCACCTTTGAACATAACAAAGCTCATCCATGGAACTTCAAGGATCTGTTCCAAAGAAAGGACTATGTCTACCTTTCAAAAGACAAACTGGCAAAATCATGCTTTGTGTGTGGCAGATATAACCACACTGCCAGCACCTGCTTTCATTACCTGGAATATCAAAGACATTCAAAGCAGCATGCCTTTGAAAAGACTAACAAAAATAAGAAGGTAAGAAGCTACGAAGACAAAGCAACAAAGTTCAAAAAGTCTCTATCTCCCTCAAGAGTGAAGCTGCCTAAATCTCAACAAACTTGCATCATTTGTGGTGAATTAGACCACTTTGCTGCAAACTGTAAGTTTAACCATTTCAACCAGATCCTTCATCAAGCTCCTCAAAGACAAAGGGTAAAGAAGGATCAGCATACATCGGTTGTTAGTCCAGTTCAGCCCAAGAAAACAAAGCAGAAGCTTTCAGCAGCAACCAAGTCTGCTGCTGATAAGCTAAAATCCTCCGCAGCAAGAGTGTCCACTGCTGATAAGGCAAAATCCAAGGCAAAGCCTACAGTAGCAAAGAATGCTGACAGTGTGAGGAAAGCTGGAAAATCACCAACTCAACAATGGAAGGCAAAGAAACCACCAAGCATCATCATCGGTTCAGTTGAGTGCATCTATCCTTTGATATAAATATGTCTGTCTTATGTTGTAAATAAAAGTTATAAGTCAGCAGCATTTTTGCCCTTCAGCTGCTGACAGGTTTAAATTTTCATCAGCAAAGGATTTGCCACTGACTGCCTTAAGTTATCAGCAGGAACAAGTTTCCTGCGGATAGCTTTAAGGCCATCAGTAGTAACATCCCTGCTGCAGATCATTGCATCTATCAGTAGCAATTAAGTTTGCTGCTGACAGACTTAACCTTCCGCAGCAACCAAAGTTGCTGCGGACAGGCTTTCTCATCCACAGCAACCAAGTTTGCTGCTGATGGGTAAACTTAAATCCAAAATTAACTTTTACCCGCTGTAAAAGAAAATATCGTCAGTCTTTACCATGACTGCCGCGGTGTATTACAGCTGTAACAATGAAAAGTAAATAAGGTTGTACTGTACAAGTCATTCTGCTTTTTCTCTCATCTGTCGCTATAAGAACAAATCAAATTTTCCTTACCACCTCTTCACATTCAATTCAACCCTAACCAACTATCACTTTCACCTTAAGTCCCCACCACATTCAAAACGCTCCATATTCTTCATACTCTCAAGTCTCCACCATATTCAAATCATCCCTCCAAAATCAAACGGCTATGGCAGATATTGACAACCCAGATGACAAGTTTTCCACATACCATAACCTAACAGCATACCTCACCAAAGGAAAGAAATCCAATGGTTTTGACGATATGATCGATTTCTTATGTCGATCAAAGATCTACTTTGCACTCACCACCAACCCTGCCATATATATCCCTCATATGGAGGATTTCTGGAGCACCGCCGTCTACTCAACCGAACAGGGGATTCCCAAAATCAAAGCCAAAGTAGAAGGCAAGAATATCACCATCTTGGAAGCTACACCCAGAAAACATCTTAAGCTTCAAGATGAGGGAGCAGCCATCTCATACTCGAAGGACGAATACATGAGGACCTTTGTCTCCATTGGATACACTGGAAATCAAACCGAGTACACGATCGAGAAGGCGCTGATGGGCCCTCCATGGAAGTATCTCTGCCACACTCTTCTCCAATGCATATCTCAGAAGAGGAGTGGATGGCATCAGGTGAGCTCTGCACTGGCCTCCGCCTTCCATGGTATGGTCACTAACCAAGGCTTCAACTGTGCACATCTCATTTTTGAGGGTTTGCGATATAACCTTCAAGAGGGTGCAAAGCAGCAATTTTTCATGTACCCAAGATTCCTGCAGGAAGTTTTCAATCAAGAACTAAAAGATCTTTCAAAACCTGCAAGAATCTACATCATGTTGGGTCATAAAAATAACATTTTTCAAAGCATGAGGACTGTTTCCAAAAATTTCTCAGGGGTCAACGTTCCATTGTTACCTACAATGCTGAACGTCCAAAGTACCCCGGGTGACAGTTCAGCAATCCCGGCTGATACTGATCCCACACCCTCCACCTCACATCTTGAACAACAATCTGCATCCACCGTTCGAACCCCTGTGCATACTACTAAGGATGCACAGGTACCAAAATTACTTACACCTCTTTTGGATGTTATTGTTCAACCGGAACACAGGGCCCCGGTTGCAACAACATATACTAGAAAAAGGGGCAAGAGAACTCCTTCTTCTCTTGCCTCCAAGGCCCAAACCCAACCTAACAGCCCTCACTCAGAATCACAACATTCTGGTGAGAATATCATAAGGGAAAGCCACATTATTAGGGAGACTCCTTCGGATGTCTCTCTATTAGGATCAGGATCACTTCCCGGATCCGTAGAACAGCCCCCTGAGCACTTCCTTTCTCCTCTGAACTTAAGTGTTGAGGAACCTGATCAAGATGATGTACCTTCTCCAACTACCACTATCTCGGAGGTACTGATTGATCTTGCTTCCAACACACCCAACCCAAGTTCATCTACCCTGAAGGTCCACTCTCGGAGTTATGAAAGAGTGGATGTGGAAGAGGCTGTCACTACTGCTGGTCCATCAAATGAACAGGAGGACAGTGACAACATTGTTAAGCCCTCAACCAGGGTAACTCACATTGAGGATGTTTCCTTGGAAACTCCCCTCACTGAGAGGAATCCCAGGCGCCAAGAAACCATGGGTGATGGGGATGAAGAGGCTAGGCCTAAGGCCCCATCTGGGTCCAAGGATTCCACAACTGTGGATGAGGACAGACTGAAACTTCATAACTTGGAATTGACGGCCAGGGTGGCTATGCTAGAGGCTGAAGTGTCCAAACTAAGACACCAAGTCTCTTGTCACTTCCTACAGACTTTCTCTACAAGATCTTTCAACTCAGGGCAAATATCTGCATTGTCAACTCACTTGAAAGCCAGGCAATGTTAGCTACTGTCAGAGCCAAACTTGAACAAGTAGGAAGAATTACTAAGGCAGTATATGTGTCAAACTCTGACACTGATACTGACTCAGCTTCCCCTCGAGTAGACATCTGTACTGCAGCATATGAGTCAAGATCAACTATCAAATAAATGTTGAAAGAAGTCACAAGTCCTGAGTGCAAATCGAATGAGGCCAATGACCTTCCCATGTTCACATCCCAAATTGCCAATGAAGCTGAGGCAGAGATCCCAATAACAGCACCATCATCTGCTGTTGTGGTCAGTGAAGTTGAAGCAGAGGCATCCAATGTAAACAAAGGAAAGGGAATCATGACATATGAAGATGAAGAGAGGTTGCTAAAAGAGAAAAGAGAGAGGGAAGAGAAAAGAAGAAGAAGAGAAGAAGAGGAGATGGCTGAATTTAAAAAGGCTCTAGAAAGAAAAATAGTCATTCTCCTAAGAGAACAAACCATCCAGCTGTATGCTAGACAGCTGGATGAACTGAAAAGAAAGATTCCTACAGTTGACCAGATTGAAGAAGATGCAGCTCTTGCTCTTCAACTGCAGGAACAATTCAACAGAGAAGAGGAAGAATTGGAGAAGAAGAAGAAAGAAGAAGCTAAGTTCAGAATAACCGATTCTGAACTAGCTAAAGAAATGAGGGAGGAGTGGGTAAAGACTCTAGTCTCTCAAGGTGAGGATGCAGACTACCTTGAGAAACTATCAAATAAAGAAGTCTACAGAGCCTTCATGGGTCAGCAAGGTCAATTGGCAAAGAAGAAACAGGCTGAAGAAGAAGAAAAAGCCAAACAACAGTCCAAAAAGACCATTGCCTTTAATAAACGGACCCATGAAGAAAGGAAGGTTATGATTGACTTCCTTAAGGCTAGAGGAGAGAATGGAAAGAGGCTAGGTCCTATGAACTTCATGAACCTGCAATCCCTCTACTTCAAAGTCAAGAAGGATGAGGAAGAAAGAGTGGGCAAGAAGGGCTCCAAGAAAAGGGTACCTATTCAGGAAGAAGGAGAAACAAAAGCAAAGAAACCCAAGCCTTCTCCCTCACCTACCTCTTCCTCAGTCCAACAACCTTCCACTCTCCTCCCCAAACCTTCCACTCCTCCACCCAAAAAGTCCAAACCATCTCACCCAGCCCCCACTCATCAACAGCCTCCCTTGAAGAAATCCAAACCCACACCTAAACCAGAAGACTCAAGAGACATAGTTGATTGGGTCTATAATCCACATGATCAAAGGTTTGAGATCTTCAGGGGGAGAACTGAAAGAAGAAGATCTATCTACAGATCTGTTGATGAAATTCTGCAATTGCCAGATTCAGATCTTGGCAGAATTCTGGAGCTAGGTGAAGCTCATGAGCCAGCAAATGAGAGTGGGAAACTTCTTGTGCTAGCAATCAAACACTACTTCAACCCTAGCAAAGATGTGATCATTGACATCAAACCACTCAAGTCCCACTCTCCATTTGTAAGTTGGTCCTATAATGCTGATATGGACGAGTTCACTTTAACTGATGTAAGGAAGCAGTAGATGAGATGTTCAAGCAAAACAATCTACAAAATGCCACATAAAGACATCAAGACTCTGTCTGCACTTCCACTGAACAATCCCAGCAAGGATCCAAGAGGCTATGAGGTTGAAAGGATAGTCAGCCACATGCAAAAGCTTCAGCAGCAAAGTGATTAGAAGAATTTTGGTTGCATCAGTCTAGGGGGAGTTTGTAGAACCAAAGACTGATTGCTACCAAATTATTCTAAGTACAAATGCTGCTGATAGGCTTATCAGCAGCATTCAACACATATGGCTGCTGATAGGCTTATCAGCAGCATTCAACACATGTTGCTGCTGATAGACTTATCAGCAGCATTCAGCACTTGTTGCTGCTGATAGGCTTATCAGCAGCATTATTCTTATTCTTGCTGCTGATAGCTATGTTCCTTGAAGACAAATCGTTGCAGCTGACTATCCATGTCAAGCGTCACTGACAACTTTCTGCAAAAGCAACTGACACACTCAAAGCAGAAGGAACCTCAATGGTGCAACCAATGACGGACGACAATGCTCTTCCCCGAGCATGCAAACAATGATGAATAAAGTAAACGCTTTAATAAAGTTAGCTAGTTTAGCTTTAACGTGTATTATTAGCTATTGTATAAAAGATCAACGGTCTGTGTTCGATCTGATCCTTAGAATCAAGGGTTTGTCTTGATTCTAAGTTAGTATAAATACTGTGTAAACACTTCATTGTAAGTGTGCTTCTTCACTGAGTTTTCATTTGTAATCATTTATTCAAAAGATTAATACAACAGTGTTCCTATCAGTATTCTTTCTGTTTACTCGATTGTAATTGTGTAGTTGATATTGTTTCCGCCAATCTCAACTAAGAACAGAACCATCTTGTAATTTCACGATCCTACACTTTGGAATAGCCATTTTTGTTGACTTTTTTTCAAGTTACGCCACATTTTTTAAACGTTCATAACTTTTTTATATGACATTATTTTTTGAAAACAAGTACACCATAAAATCGGACATTTTTTTTCTCTTTAATTTGAGTATAATGTTGATATATAAAAAATGATGATTTAAAAAACAAATCAAAATTTGTGTTGATTTTTGATAAAACAACACTGATAATAGAATCTGTGCTGTTTTCTAGTAAACAACTGCAAACCAGCATAGGAAAATAGCACAACAACAAATCAGTACAACATAAAAATAACATAATAACAAAAACAACACAGGAAGTTTTGAAAAATTATAAATCTGAAATAAAAGTTATCATCTTAAAAGAAGAATGTAAGTAATTAAGTTTTGACCTTCAGCAACATAAAAAAAAAGAATGTATCTTATCTTTACGTCTTCCGGTAACTATTGTTATAGGGAAAAGAATGTACCATAAAATACAAAAAAATGAATTAAAAAAAAATTCAAGTGAATGCTATGAAACTTGGGCCAGAACCCAAAATCTAATTTGCAAATGTTTTTGTATATAATACAATCTTAAAAGCTTAGTTTTGTTGTGCTGGGTTTTGTTCATTTTTGTGATAGCCTACCTGTGATGGTTTTGCTTGTGTTGGGTTATGTTTGTGCTGGTTTTAGGATTATAACCTGTCAATTCCAATTGTGTTCTTTGTTTTGTGTTGGTTTGATATACTAGTTTTGTTGTGCTGGTTTTGTTTGTACTGGGTTAGCTAAGAAGAGCAAGTCACACAATTAACCGTGTTGTTTTTGTGCTGTTTTATGGTAAACAGCACAATTAATTGTTATGTTTGGTGTTGTTTTATGATAAAACAGCACAGTTAATTGTGATGTTTTGCAATGCAGCACAATTAATTGTGCTGTTTTAGCAGAAACCAGCACATTTACGTAAAGTATCACAATTTCATTAAGTGTCGATTTTGTTTTTACAAAAAAATATAGCAATACTATACTCGAATTAAAGGTAAAAAAAGGCCGACTTTATGGTGTAATTTTTTTAACTAAGGTCGTACGAAAAAGTTATGTACGTTTAAAAAAGTGGGGGAATTTAAAAAAAGTCAACAATTGTGGGTTTTCCAAGAATGCCCCTCCACCCCTTATTTTTCTTACACTTAAATCTCTACCTTTGATCATTCAATTGAATGGATGAGATGCTTTTTAGTCAAATTGCACTTATTAGGAGAACCATCCCCTATATATATATATAGGGGACGGTTCCACTAATAAGTGGTTTTTTGCTATAATATTCTAAGAAGTGGGTCAAACTAATAAGTGGTTTTTTGCTATAATATTCTAACCCGGACCCAAAAATCTAAACCCCCTCCACCCGCACCCCCAAAAACCTAACCCCCCTCCAACCCTACCCCAAAAAGCCTAAAACCGCCACCCCACCCCCCCAAAAACCTAAACCCCCACCCCACCCCCCCCCCAAAAACCTAAACCCCCCACCCCCACCCAAAAAAAAAAACCTAAACCATAAAATCTAAACCCTAAAAGCTAAACCCTAAGGTTAAACCATAAGGCTAAAACCCTAAAATTCAAACGTAAAATCTAAACCTTAAAAGCTATACCAAAAAAGCTAAGATGGTAGAGTTCGACGAGACGGTTCCAACGCTGCTGAAATTAGCTTAATCGGAGTTCGTTTGATATCGTTTCTTAAGGTTTTTGTCATTTCTTAGATTTATTAGCGAAAAACTACTTTTTATTTGATCCTACCCCTGTATATATATATATATATATATATATATATATATACACATATAGGGTACGGTTCCACTAAAAAGTGATTTTTTCCAAAAAAATACTAAGAAGTGGGTCAAACGAACTCCGATTGAGCTCATTCCAACGGCGTTGTAACCGTCTCATCGAACCCTAACCCGGACCCAAAAACCTAAACTCCCCTCTACCCTCACCCCCAAAAACCTAAACTCCCCCCCAAAAACCTAAACTCCCCTCTACCCACACCCCCAAAAACCTAAACCCCCCAACCCTACCCCGAAAAGCCTAAAACCACCACCCCCACCCCCCAAAAACCTAAACCCCCCACCCCACAAAAAAAACCTAAACCATAAAATCTAAACCCTAAGGCTAAAACCCTAAAATTCAAACATTAAATCTAAACCTTAAAAGCTAAACCCTAAAATCTAAGATGGTAGAGTTCGACGAGACAGTTCCAACGCCGCTGAAATTAGCTCCATCGGAGATCGTTTGATATCGTTTCTTAAGGTTTTTGTCATTTATTAGATTTTTTAGCGAAAAACTATTTCTTATTTGATCATCCCCCTATATATATATATATATATATATATATATATATATATATATATATATATATATATATATATATATAGGGTTAGGTTCAAATGAGAACTCATAAATACTTGAGAACTCGTAAAAATACCAATTAAAACCATTTTTTTTGTTTTTATTATCTTTATTATTAAAATATAACATAAAAAATGATTTATCTCTTTAATTAATTTATCCATTCTCTCTAAATTATCCTTAAAAAAATTTATATACATATGTAAATGGTAAACACTTACACATGTGTAAGTGATAAAGTTACACAAGTGTATATTTTTTTTAATATATGAAGATATGTAAAATTACATATATAAATTTATTTTTTTATGTTGTATTCTAATAATAAAAATAATAAAAACAAAAAAAATGGTTTTGATTGGTTTTTGACGAGTTCTCGCGAGTTCTCAAAATATTTAGGAGTTCTCAAATGATCCATTATATATATATATATATATATATATATATATATATATATATATGGGACGTATCGGTTGTAAACCTTGAGTTGTTGTGAAAACCTTTAAATTCATTCTGGACCACACATTCTTTTTGTATATTTTAATTTGTGACTACCATTTAATATGGATTTTTTTCTCTTTTTTAAATTCTTCAAATACCCCCTAAAGGGTAAATAAGTAAAATTACAACTTATATTTAATAAAATCACTCTTTTCTCTCTCTCTTTCTCTCTCTATATATATGAATATATGTATGTATATATATAGGGTTTGGTTCAAATGATAACTCATAAATACTTGAGAACTCGCGAGAACTCGTCAAAAAACCAATTAAAACAATTTTTTTTGTTTTCATTATCTTTATTATTAAAATATAACATAAAAAATGATTTCTCTCTTCAATTAATTCTTCCATTCTCTCTAAATTATCCTTAAAAAAATTTATATACATATGTAAATGGTAAACACTTACACATGTGTAAGTGGTAAATTTACACAAGTGTATATTTTTTTTTAATATATGAAGACATGTAAATTTACATATATAAATTTATTTTTTTATGTTGTTTTCTAATAATAAAAATAGTAAAAAAAAATGGTTTTGATTGGTTTTTTGACGAGTTCTCGCGAGTTCTCAAAATATTTAGGAGTTCTCAAATGATTCATTCTCTCTCTCTATATATATTAATATATATATATATATATATATATATATATATTAAAAGAACCCTAAAAACACAAATGAGCAAAAAATAACTATATCCAAAATTCTCAAATATCTTTATAATAAAAAAAAGTATATATGATTCAGAAGAAAAAAAATTACATTCAACTAAACAAAATCAAATACACGTGTGTAAATTCAGTTTACACATGTATAAATGAATCAAATACACATGTGTAAAATCCTGTATTTTACACCGTCTTGAACCCATGTGCTTGTTAACCCAGATCTGCTTGTCAACCCTCATAACCCCAAGTTCTTGAGTCTTAACCAAATACTTTTCCAGAAACACTGGTTTTCTGTCACTTGGCTAAAGATTACATAGCTAGAAAATTTCTGTAGACACAAATGTAAATAGTCAGTTCACATATGTATATACACATGAACAAAAACATTTACACATGTGTAAAACCCATATACAGCCCCTCAATTTTTTTAGACCCTAACAAGACTCTCGTATATAAACCCAAACTGGTTTGATCCAGATTCAAGATGAAATTTGAACTTACAGTGATAAAATTTATTTTTGGTTGAAAATATTCAAACACATCTATGTGTAAAATCCGTGCTTTTCAAAAAACAAATACACATGTCTATATATCAAAACTTATTTTGGTGTTCCAAACATGTAATTATGCCATCTGTAAGTTTCTCTGTAGGGTTGGATATTTGTAAGCTAAGTAATCATTGTATGTTTTGAACATTTGTCTTTAGTTTATTTCCTTCTATTTCAGTTATTTCAATTTCCTGTATTTTTCTGCTTTATTTAGATTTAGTTTGGGCCATCGAAACTACCTAGTTTTGGTTGAGGTTTGTTCAACCGAAACTAGTAGTTTTGATAGATAGGGAGTTTCGACAGGAGGTTCTTTCACTTGTAAATGCTCAACCGAAACTAGTAGTTTCGGTGAGCATAGTTTCGATGCTTGTCTACTCACTATAAATAGCCTAGTTTGAGAATGTTTAGGGTGTGGATAGCGGCTGTAACCCTGAAATTCTCTCTTTCACAGTTTTACTAAATCAATACACATTTGAAGTTTATTCAACTGTTGTTCTTACAATGTCATATCATTTTGTGTTGATTCAAGTGTGGTTAGTCGGTTTATCATCACTATTTCTGTTTCTTACCTCTGTTTCACCACCATACACACAGATTCCGCCTGCGTGTGTGTAATCGATCTATTAAGTGTGATTTTGTCTAAAATCAGGACCTACAATTGGTATCAGAGCTTTATGCTCTTGATTTATGAGTTTATTCAGGTTATTGTGATCGATTTTAGGTGTTTTTCGGTATATTATTGAAGTTTTTCTGCATTTGGGTTTTGGAAGCACTGTTTCATCGATTTCCGATCGACTCTGTTCAAGTTTTCGGGATTAAAGGTTATTTTCCTGATCAGAAGTGTTGCTGGAAGATTTTTGCTGGATCAGATTTGTTTTATCATTACTTTGTTTATTGAAGCTGTTCTTCAATGGAGGTTTTCTGAAACTTGGGGAAGACGACATCGAAACTACTAGGGGACAGATTCTGTTTCTAGTAGGTCATCGAAACTTCCTGTCTGTACTTGTTTTCTGTAAAAGGTATCATCGAAACTAGTCCTTTTGTCTTATCTTATCGAAACTAACACGTGCAGATTTGTCACCCGAAACTTCTGTTCACCCGAAACTATAGTTTCAATCGAAACTTATAGTTTTTGTTGGTTATCTTTGGGATTTTGGATTTTCTGTCAAGTCTTCATCACCGAAACTAATTGTTTCGGGCTCTTTATTATCAATCGAAACTTAGAGTTTCGGGCAACACCTTCTCAATCGAAACTAAGAAGTTTCGATTAGCATCCCGTCACCCGAAACTAGCCATTGATCAAGAATTTCTGAGTTATGGCATCTTCAAGCAGCAATGAATATGAATATGCTGGGGGAAACAAACCACCTGTCTTGGCGTCCACTAGAGACTTTAATGATTGGACCAAGAAAATGAAGACTTTCTTTCAATTCCATGACCACATCTTTTGTAATCAATCACTGATGGTCCACACAAGCCAGTTACTACCACTGCAGATGTTCAACGTCCTAAGACTGTTGCTGAATATGATGAGAAGGATATTCCTCTAATTGCCCGAGAAAACAAATCTTATGGATCTATTGCTATGGCGCTTCCTATGGATGTGTTCAACATATTTGCTGAGTATACTACTGCTAAAGATCTTTGGGTTGCTTTATGTATAAGGTATGAGGGAAGTGCAGAGGTTAGGGAAAGCAAGAGGGATTTGATCAAGAAGCAATATTAGATATTTAGTAGTGTCCCTGGAGAACCCATGTCTGAGTTAATCAGCCGGTTCTCAAGCATTGTCTCTAAATTAAAGGTTTTGAGAACTGAGTATCAACTGTTGAGTTAAACAAGAAGCTGCTTGATTCACTACCTGAGGAATGGAATATGTACAGAATTATGATCAAGAAAACCGAGAAGCTTAGTGATCTGTCACAACAAGAACTCTACAACATTCTAGAGTCTTATGAGTTGGAGATAAAGAAGGGTGTAGTCATTCCAACTAATCAGTCTGGAAACACAGCTCTTCTTACTAGTCAAAGTTCTTCCACTACATCCAACAAAACTACAATGGCATACTTTCAGACTGATGTCCCACCTTCCATTTCTGGGATTCAACCTACCACTTCATCCACCTCTCAGAAGCCAACCACTATGATCCCTGATGAGTATCTGCCTATCATGACTGCCTTTATCTCATGTTATGATGCACTAATTTCTGGAAACCTGACACCTGTCAGTTTTCAACCTAATGACTTGGAGCAGATCAATCATGATGATTTGTATAAGATGGACATTGATTGGTGTATGGCTATGCTGACTCTAAGGGCCAAGAGATTTATTAAGAGGACTGGGATGGATAGATTCAAGCAAGGAAGACTCTAGGCTTTGATATCAAGAAGGTGAGATGCTATAATTGTGACCAGCTGGGTCATTTTGCAAGAAATTGCAAGGAGCCATCATCAAATGAGCAGCATGAAAAGAAGAACTCATATAGAAAACAAGCTACTTTTTCTCCCAAATCTACCACATCTTCCAGCTCAACAGCTCTGGTCTGTCAAGCTAATGGACACTATCATTGGGGAGAGTAAGAAGAGGAAGCAGCTGACAAGGCACATATGGCTGACATTGAAGAGAAGGAGAAGTGTGTTATGATTGAGCTAACTGAGGATCTCACCGCTGTACCAGCTGAGGTAATGTCTAGACTTTACAATGCTCAATCCTGTTTAAATGAAATACAAAAATATAGATTCATCAACCAAGCCTTGGTCGATGAACGTGATCACATAAAGGTGTTTTATGATTCTGTGGCTAAAAATGAGAAACTTTATTTAAAGAAAATTCGTGATACTTCTGGAGAAAACCGATCTTTGATTGTACAACTTACTACATAAAAGAATAATAATCAAATCTTAACTGAAAGACTTGTAGGTCCCTATGGCGCGTCTACGGATCGATCTCGTGATAAGACATGACGTTTACTCGGAGTGCGGAATCCAACGAGTCAACGTTTATACGCATAAAAGACAATGCATACAAGCAAGTAAATAACCTTCTCAATTCGTATTTCAAATCACAATGATGTTTACATACTTAATCAGACTTCTCTATTCTATTTGGTTCTGTTATGATCTCTCATGAACGACTGACTCTGTAAACATATATATAGATAACTGACCTGATATAGGCGAACTTATTAAGTTCGCCTCTAACAGCTTAAGCGAACTTAACAAGTTCGCCTCAGTTAGACTTAAGCGAACTTATTAAGTTCGCCTCTGATAGACCAGGCGAACTTAACAAGTTCGCCTCTAGGCTATACTTGTAAAACACTTAGTGACATTTGACATTTACATAACAAAAACATAAAGACATAAAATCTAACTATTACAAGATTTTGTCATTACAAACTATGTCCTAACAGACTCCCCCTTGACAATAGCTTGATCTTCAGTCTTCAGTCTTTATCTTGAACTCTTCCAGTTATCCGGTAGTCTGCTGCCAGCATGCACTCCATATCTTCTACATATCTCCAACACTCTCTTGTACTGCAATCCTTGTTCTTTCCATTCATCAGTGTACATGATCTCATTCTTTCTCAATCCTTATCAGATTCATCGTCTTCTTCATTTTAGGCGAACTTAACTGAAATTTTTCAAAATTTTAGTCTGTGTTGTTGGAGTTGTTTACCTGTTCTATCATATTCCAAATTGAATTGCGAACACAACCAAGGTAATTTTGTTGAATTTCATCCGTTCAATTGTGAGAATTTGATGATTTTCTTCTCGGTTTCCGTCGAACGTTTAAACGGACGGTTTTTGACCTAATTTTGACCGGACTTATAAAATTGATCATTCTAATTGGTTGTTAATTGATATTCGACTGATGTTCATTGCTTATTCCATGAGTTTAACTCAATTTGTTGATTTTTGAAAGTCTGTGTTTGAATTTGAATCGTCACAGGTTCAGGCGAACTTGTTCCAAGCGAACTTGTTTGAAGCGAACTTGTCCAGGCGAACTTAATAAGTTCGCCTCTTGCACTACTAAGCGAACTTATTAAGTTCGCCTAGGGGTCAGGGAAGATTTGGACTTGTAAATTTTTTTTTGTGTGTTCAAAAGTTTTTAAAATTTTTTTTTGTTTTGTTGTTTGTTCGTGTTTGTTATTTTTGCTAATATGTTTGTTGTCCAACTTTTTCAGATGGCTTGACGTGTCGAATATAAACATAATCAAGTGGCATTGTTAGATCCTAACATGTCCGAGGCTGTAAATTTTCAAGGCATTATAGGATTTTTGAACAGATCACGTCTTCACGTTGCTTTATCTGCTGATCCTTACATAAGTGTCGTGTACATACAGCAATTTTGGGACACAGTACATCAAGATACGGACGTTGAACCTCATGTTCTTCGTGCCACTGTTAATAATACCGAGATTGCCATTTCTGAAGAGACGATTCGTGCTGCTCTTGATTTGGGTGGAAATGCTGAAGATCCGTTATCTTATCCAAGAACCCTTATTCTGGGTTGTTTTCAAAGAATGGGATATCGTGGGAAACAGAATGATACACAAGCACGTAAAGGTGGCTTAGTTGGTGAATGGAGGTACTTTATGCATGTGCTTATTCAGTGCATCTCTCCTCGCAAAGATGGTACCGATGGCTTGAAGATGGCTCTTCAAACTGCAATGGTTGCTTTAACGTTGAATAAGCGATTCAATTTTGCACTTTACTTCTATCGAGAGATGGTCATGCAAATTAATCCAGCTGAAGGTCAAGGATTTCTGATGTATCCTCGTTTTATTCAACTGATTCTTAATCATCTAATTCCGGATCTTCCACAACATCCTATAAGATTAACTTTAACTCCGATGTCAAAGCGTATCTTTACTGATTGTACAAAAGTTAAACAGCAGAATGCCGCATTGATACCGGTTCCTGTTCCATTGTTTGGGCACTTAATCAATCCTGATTATGTTGCACCACTGAATGACAACTGGTTTCATGCTGAAGAAATTGCTCAGGTTCTAGGCTTCAATGTTCAACAACAACAACAGCAACAACCACAACAACCAGCACAACAACAAGTTCCACAACAACAGATACCAGTTCAACAAGTACAAGTTCCCGTACAACCACAAATTCCTATTCCTGAACAAGTTCCAATTCCACAAGCTGAGGTTGAAATACCTATTCATGAACCTGTTCAAGAGGAGGTCGTTCATGCACATGAACATGATTTAGGAATGAACATGGATGATTTCGTTGATGACACTATGAACTCGCCCATTCAAGAAGCTGAAGGGAATGTGGTGACTGATGATGAATCTAGTTCCAGCTCAAGTGAGACGATATTACCTGTTAATGAAAGCACTGATTCTGATGAATCTAGGGATTTTTCCTCAGATCATTATGAACGGTTAGCTGCTATTCCACTGGCTAATGCTGGAAAACGCATTAAATCTCATGCCAGACGACCAAGAAGAAAGTCTGTTTGGGATCCTCCTTCCGGTTCAGTACTTGGAAAAAGATCCTTGGTTGATGAAAGTACTGAGTCTGATAGTGACTTTAATCCAGATCCTAAGACTCAAAAGTTAATGTCTGCATCCATAGCTGCTGCTAAATCTTCACAGGGAGTAGAGAATGCACAGTTTGTTGCTTCCTCGATTATTACTCCTCCACGATCTAAGGATCCATCTCCGGTGATTTCTCCTGTTTCTCCAATCATTCCTACTACTGCAAGTCCTTCAGTTCCACAATCGACAGCTGGTCCGTCTAAGCCTTCTGATTCTGAAAGGATTTCTTTCCTTGAATCTCAAGTGCTTACACTACAAGCTCAGGTAGATACTCTTGTGTCTACTGATTCACAACGACAGCTGGTGATTCAGACTCAAGCTCAACACATAGCTGATATGCAAACATTGGTGACTAAACTCGTTCAGCGTCTTGACGCTCAGGGGGAGTTGAGGATACCTGATACTTGTCACACAGAGTCTATTCAAAGACGTGATGATGAAGACAATGATCCTGCTTGAAATATTGAGGGTGATCGTCAATACATTGACGCTAATCCTATATCTAGGGTTCAGTGGGAGTCGACATCTCAATCACTTGAAGGAAACAAAGATACTTCTGGTACTAATGAAGAAGAAATTCTATTATTGGAGTTCTTTCAAGATTCAGGAATAACATCATCGTGAACTATTGAGGGTGATTGTCAATACACTGACGCTAATCCTATATCTAGGGTTCAGGGGGAGTCGACATCACAATCACTTGAAGGAAACAAAGATACTTCTGGTACTAATGAAGAAGAAATTCTATTATTGGAGTTCTTTCAAGATTCATAAGAAGAGGAAGCTGAAAAGATTGCATGTCTTGATGACATTGATGATTTATTCAATGACATGGAAGATGATATGTCGGATAATGAGATAGAAGAAGGAGAAATAGTAGAGATTGAGATAGAGAAAGATAAAGATAGTGTTACTTATGAAGGCTGTGATGGTCTTAAAGTGCCATATAACTTCATCCAGGATGATGTTATTCTTGAATTCACTTATGAAGGAGTAACAGATTCTATGGACTCTGTTGAAGACGTCACACTGCCTGAAGACACTGCTGATTCAAAGATGGATACTGATGATGAGAATATTCAATCTGATAAAGATGCTGAAACTGAAACTACTCACACTGAGTCTCCGAAGGTTAATGAAGAACCTGTGATGTACATAAATACAGGGATGACACGAGAACAGTGGAGAGAAGTTGTAAACAGTTGGATGAAGGTGCTACCCAAGTCTCCAGTACAACCTGCTCAGAAAGAGAAATATGTGAATAAAGAGCGGTGTGTAGGAAGGATCATAAGTTGATTCTATGATGATGAATCAAAATTATTTGCAATTAAACGATCTGACGGTGTTCAATACTTAAAGCCGAGGATCAAGTATTTCAATACCTTTCCAAGGTGTGAAATAAATGGTTTAGCTTCAAAGCCACTCATTAATAGATCGAAGAATGGTTTGACTGATGTGATAGCAAACTTGATCAAGAAAGAAGGTAGTTCAGGAAAGTATGATCGGCTGAAACCACAAAAGGGAAAGAGAGTGAAGAACACAGATCCAAAGATTGGGAAAGTGACCTGGAGATACAAGTATAAACCAGTGCGTGCTATTCACAAGATACCATTAATAAAGATTCCTCAAGACTTTCTTGGGAATATGAAATGGTGGTATGTCGATGTCAATACTGGTGAAGCAAGGATTGAAGATAAAGACAATGAGGTCATTGTGTGTTTCTATGACGCAATGAATCTTATTAATTTTTCAAAGAAAGATCAGAGGACATTGAGAAAGAATGAGATCATGTACACTGATGAATGGAAAGAACAAGGATTGCAGTACAAGAGAGTGTTGGAGTTATGTAGAAGATATGGAGTGCATGCTGGCAGCAGACTACCGGATAACTGGAAGAGTTCAAGATAAAGACTGAAGATTGAAGATCAATTTTATAAGTCCGGTCAAAATTAGGTCAAAAACCGTCCGTTTAAACGTTCGACGGAAACCGAGAAGAAAATCATCAAATTCTCACAATTGAACGGATGAAATTCAACAAAATTCCCTTGGTTGTGTTCGCAATTCAATTTGGAATATGATAGAACAGGTAAACAACTCCAACAACACAGATTAAAATTTTGAAAAATTTCAGTTAAGTTCGCCTAAAATGAAGAAGACGATGAATCTGATAAGTTCGCTTGATCTAGAACCTTAAACACATTAAGTTCGCTTAATTAGGCGAACTTGTTAAGTTCGCTTAACAAGCCTTCGGCGAACATGATAAGTTCGCTTCACCACAGACATCCAGATTAAGTTCGCTTCACTACAGACAACCAGATTAAGTTCGCTTCACTGTTTTTAAGCGAAAGTTCGCTTCACTGTACACAGGCGAACTTAATGGCTTTTCAACCTTTTTGCCTTGAACAAAAATTTTATTAACTTCAACCTGTCAAATCTTGAACTTCCGTCAGCAACATATATTCGATCCAATCCCGAACAATTTTAATAAAAGTTTAGAATTTTCATGGAAAATAAAAATCAAAATCTTTTTGAGTTTTATCTATACAAACGGAATCAGATATTTTTGGATTTTATCTGTACAAACGGAAACACATATTTTTGGATTTTATCTGTACAAACGGAAACACATATTTTTGGATTTTATCTGTACAAACGGAAACACATATTTTTGGATTAACATCATGAGTAAGAAGATCATATCAGTATCTAATTAATTCATCACACATTTTAGGAATAACAAAGGGTAACCTATAATATGAAACAATCCAATCTCAGTTTTGTGCACTTTACATCTTTTTCATTTTGAAACTCATTCAATGTGAATAATATTTGAAATGATACGCGATAAATTTCAAAGTAAATAAGATCAGGTTATAAAAGCTCTTTTATTTATACCGAATTTGAAATATAAAGCATGAATTCTTAAATTTGTCAATATTATAAAATTTGAAACTATAAGCGTTTATTCTCCAAATTCATGTGATTTAGTACCATTTAGATGAAAAACATCGTGTACCCCACATATATGCCAAACAGAAATATAAGTTGCACTATCTTCAAGACATATACAGTTTATGTTAAGATTAGATCAATTTCCAAGATGAAATTATCACTTTTAGCACAAGTATAGAAGCAGATCCTAAAGGATATAAGAATCATGATGATTCAGAATCAGAAGATTCTAATGGATTGGCTGTATAATGAGAATCAACAGATTCAGGTATGAGGATCCAACTATTATCTGGATAAAATTCAATGGATTCAGACTAGATGATGTATCTAACTGATCAAAGGGCGAATATATGTTTCAACAGATTTTGAAAGCATATCTTAGTTCAACAACGCCTTGCATGTTTTTTGGGGCATGGGCAGTGAAGTGAACTGAAATAGATTTGTGCTAAAGATATAATTCGATATTGGTCTTATGAAATTCTTTAAAACCATATATTCTTTATCTGATAATGATCTTTTACACACACACACAGGCATATAATGGATTCAAATCACAGATGTAATTATATCATATTTAATTTTCACACTACTATTAGGTTCAAAACGCTTTTAGTCTATTGACAATTCAAGTTTCAAAACTCATACACAAATTTGAAAAACAAATTATCAAGATTAGAGCATTCACAACACTATCATTTCTCATTTATGCAGACTTTGAAATTTAGATCAAATCAACTCTGTTTAATCAATCATATATCAAAGGTCTACTAAGGTAGTGTGAAATGAACTAATCACTGATGTACTATCATTTCTTCTCTATCCTCAAATGATGTTAAATTTTATATTTTTCAATTTGTTTTGACTTTTTAAAAGTTAACAACTTTTTGACTGAAATATAAATGCAAAAATGTAATAAAGCAGTAAAAGACATTAAAAATAAAAATTTTCCATGAAATTCTGATTTTGAAAAACTTTTATTCGGGATTGATTATACCAATCATTTTAATTAGGAATTCAAACCTGGTACGATCAAATGCCTTGGTAAACAAATCAGCAAAATTATCGTCAGTGTGTACCTTGACTAGCTCAATCAACCTTTTCTCTGCACAATCACGAATAAAATGATATCGAATCTCGATGTGCTTAGTTTTACTATGTTTAACAGGATTGTTCGTTATGGACATAGTAGCATTATTATCAATAAGCATAGGGGTTCCTGTGAAATTCAAACCGTAATCTCTCAATTGCTGTTGTATCCACAGGATTTGTGAACAACAACTCGCAGCAGCGATATATTCTGCTTCGCATGTAGAAATCGAGACTGTGGTTTGCTTTTTGCATTGCCAGGACACAAGTCTATTACCTAAGAACTGGCAACCACCTGTTGTAGATTTCCTGTCCAGACAACAACCACCAAAATCAGAATCAGTATAAGCATTGAAATCAAAGTTAGAACCATGAGGATACCATAGCCCTAAACGTTGTTTTCCTTTTAAATACCGAAAGATTCTTTTCACAGCGATTAAGTGAGATTCTTTTGGCTTTGCCTGAAATCTGGAACAGATGCACACGGCGAACATTATATCTGGCCTTGAAGCGGTTAAGTACATGAGGGATCCAGTCATAGCTCTGTAAAGTCGACAATCCACATCTTTTCCTTCTGGGTCAGAATTCAACTTATGATTGACCGGAATTGGAGTATCATATGGGGTACAGTCCTCCATCTTGAACCGGCTTAAGATGTCGTTGACATACTTAGACTGATGAATAAAGAAACCATCTTCCTTTTGATTTACTTGTAAACCTAAAAAAACGATAACTCTCCCATAGCTGACATTTCAAACTTTGACTTCATAACACCCTCAAAGTCTTTGCATAACCCTTCGTTTGTCGAGCCAAAAATAATATCATCCACATAAATCTGCACCAGTAGGTAATCTCCCCCTGATTTCTTTATGAATAAGGTCGAGTCTATCTTTCCACGAACAAAGTCATTTGTCAAAAGATGTGTGGATAAAGTTTCATACCACGCACGAGGAGCCTGATGAAGACCATAGAGAGCCTTATCAAGCTTGAAAACCATATTCGGATTCAGTGGATCTTCAAACCTCGGCGGCTGACACACATAGACTTCCTCCTTGACCTTTCCATATAAAAATGCACTTTTTACGTCTAATTGAAACACCTTAAAACCTTTAAAGGAAGCAAAAGCTAGAAACAGCCTTATAGCTTCGAGCCTCGCAACCGGCGCATAAACCTCGGTGTAATCAATTCCTTCCTGCTGATTAAAGCCCTGGACAACTAATCTTGCCTTGTTGCGTACCACGACACCTCGATCGTCTTTCTTACATTTAAACACCCATTTTGTTCCTATCGGATACGCACCCTTTGGAAGATCAACAAGATTCCAAACCTTAAGTTTGTCAAATTGAGCAAGTTCCTCCTACATAGCTTCTATCCAATTGTTGTCATTTAAAGCCATCTCAACATTCTTGGGTTTAACCTATGAAATAAAGCATGAATGTGAGCAATCATCAAGAACACCAGAATCTTTAATGCAGGTATACAACACAAGTATTGTCAACAAGAGAACGTGTTTTCACTCCATCCTGTAAATGTCCAATTATATTCGTCACTGGATGATCTTTGAGTTCCTTGATCGATGCAACCTCAGGAACTGGCAACACGTCAACCTGAGTAGATTCAGATTGATAAGAATAATCTTGATTAATTGGAATATCCGAGTCTAAATTTGTAGGAATCTCCTCCTGAGCCTGTGTCGAAGGTAATGGATCATCACCCAACACCGGATCAGCAGAAGAATCTTGAAAAATAGCATTATCCTCCTCACTCTCTGAATCTTGTGGACCTGAACAAGAAGCAACATTAGGATCGGGAGCAGAAGTAGATGGAATCGAAGAAGTTGAAACTGCATTTGGTAGAAATCCATTGTGCTGTGCATCCTGACAAGAATCATAAAGAACAACAACATCTTCAACAGAAATATCAGAAGGAAAATGAAAAGACTTGAATAAGTTTTCATAATCAAATGCCCAATCCGGACCAATCGCCATTTGTGGTAAAGACCGATTTGAACAGTCAATATGGAACCATTCTTCAACTTGGCGCGTCTCTTTGTTATAAACCCTCTTGGTTGTCGAATTAGCCACATACCCTAGAAAAATCCCTTCAATAGCCTTTGCACTGAATTTTGTTGGGACATCTCGAACTTTCAATAGGGTGCAAGGATTACCAAAAGGTAGTAAATAATCCAGATTCGGCTTTTGATTATTCAGCAATTCGTAGAAAGTCTTGTTATGTCGCTTGACGGTCAAGACCCTGTTCAAAACATGACACGCAGTATTCACAGCTTCAGCCAAAAAGGTGACTGGAAGCTTAGAATCTGCAAGCATCATGCGAGCTGTTTCAACCAAAGTCCTGTTCTTTTGTTCAGCGACACCGTTTTGTTGAGGAACATATGGCGCACTGAATTCATGATGAATTCCTTTTTGTAAACAGAATAAGCCCATTTTTCTATTCTTAAATTCGCTGCCATTCTCACTCCTGATTCTTCTGACTTTTAGATTGAATAAATTTTCCAAACCCAGGATTAAGTATTGTACCAACTCAGTGGTTTCAGCTTTAGAGGAAAGAAACTTAACCCATGAAAATCTGGAGTAATCATCAGTTACTACCAAGCAGTAAGATTTTCCACCAATGCTCCTGATACTGATAGGACCGAACAAATCCATATGCAGCAACTCCAAAGGAGTTACGATAGAATTCGTCGATTTAGATTTGTGAGATTTCTTTCTTTGCTTCCCCTTCTTGCAAGGAATACAATCATCAGGAACTGAGAATTTCATCTTTGGAATACCAAGAACCAGATCATTCCTAACAATGTAGTTCATCTTCCTATAGTTAATGTGAGCTAGCTTCCTGTGCCACAATATTGAATCAGATTCTGACGCCTTGGAGAGTAAACATGTTGGAATTGAATCCGTTGTAGTGGCGACACTCATGTCAAGGACATACGTGTCATTTCACCTCGGAGCCTTCATGAGAATCCATTCATCAGGAATCACAAATCCCGGTTTCAAAATATAGCATTCAGCATCGTTGAAATGGAACGAAAACTTCTTGTCACAAACTTGTGATACGCTTAAAAGATCGTGTTCCAGCTGCTCAACATAATTCACCTTTTCAAATTTGACTTTGTCATTCTTTAACGTTCCCTGTCTAGTTATGTACCCGCCTTTATTACCCGCAAAAGCGACATAACCACCATCAATTTGTTTAACATCCTCAAGCAATCTAACATTCCCTGTCATATATCGAGAGCAACCACTATCCACATACCATGTATTGTTGATAGTCCTCCTTGGTTGTCCCTACATAAACAACGAGAATCAGTTAGAAATAGGAACCCAAGCTGTGACACCCAGCATTTCAGGTCAATATCCATATTACATAAATGCACGTTCATACTTATTATTTCCTGATATTTTATTTTGACTAAGTAAAGTCAAGGAGTCTAGCAAAGGAGTTTATTCCATGTTTAGTAATTTTTAAAGAATTACTAGAAAAAGTAAGCAGTATAACCCGACTAAATACGAATGTTAATGGTTAAATTAAATAACCAGAAAAATATATATATATATATATATATATATATATATATATATATATATATTACACAAAATTTACGTTGAACTATAATTTATTTCTAAGACTAAATCATATAATATACGTAAAAGTAAAATAATGGACTTTTCGAAGACGTTACTATGTAGCGCCACCGTTAGGTACTCATACCTACAAATAATCACCTCCATGAATTATACAAACTAAGATTTTAATATTTCCTTCAACGAGCCATAAACTGGTTAAAATTATAATACCGTGAGAAATCTAAACCGAATTAATTTACCTTTTAAAAACTCTAGATAATATTAAGTTACACTTAAATCAAATTAATTGATTCAATTAACTCTAAACCCAAATAAATCAATCGGCGAGACAAGTGGGTTTTCCCCCCAACTCCTTGACTTTCTTAACCAAGATTCAGAGAGAAACCATACCCTAATCGTGAGAATTCTGATATAAACCATACCACTTCAATCACTTTTCTCACAACTCCTTTTATCTTCCTCCATTTCTTACGGCAATCTTCCCAGTTTTATACAATTCGAAGTCAAGTTTTAAGGCAAAATCCACCATAATTCGGTGTTTTAAGAAGAATTTCAAGTGTTCCTAAAGAGAGTTTAGCAAAAGATTCAAGACCATTTCTCTGTTTCTCTCAGAAATCATCATCTCTGTTTAGAGGTAAAAACTCAATATTGTCCATATTACTTTATTTAAAACCGTAGCTAAACATACAAATCGTTCGAACGCAAGTAAGATAACAAGAAAAGTGTGTCAAATTCAAGATTAAAACATAAAAATATGCAGGACTAATTCTGTCAATCAAAAGTTCAGTAATCGAAACTATAGTTTCGATTCCTGTTGTTCAATCAAAACTAGGTAGTTTCGATACCTATTACTCAATCGAAACTAGGAGTTTCGATACCTGTTTGTTCAATCGAAACTAGGTAGTTTCGATACCTATTACTCAATCGAAACTAGGAGTTTCGATACCTGTTTACTCAATCGAAACTAGGTTGTTTCGATACCTATTACTTAATCGAAACCAGGTAGTTTCGATACCTGTTTTGCTCAATCGAAACTAGGAAGTTTCGACATCTGTTCTGTTCAATCGAAACTAAGAAAGTTTCGATACCTATTCATCAGTCCCATTAGGCAGTAACTTAGAACTATTTTATAAGGAAACAAGTGTGGAAAAACTAAAAAGATAATTAAACAAAAGCAATCAGATCTACTAAGTCGGGTGAACAACTTGTGTTTAAGACGGGTAGTCTTAACGTGTATGTTATCCTTGTGTAATTAGGATACGGATAGGCGAGTCTGCTGTTATTCAAATATTTGCTAGCATTCATACTGTCGAGGTGAGTTTCACTAATCCCCTTTTTCTAAAGTTTTGAAATGATTTGGGGTGGAAACATACTTGTAAAAGACTTTTGTATGTAAATGAATTGAACTAATGATCTGACCGTATGTGTATTGAGGGAAAAGTAAAGCGCTTAAAGTCATCTGAATAAATTAGTAACCATTAGCTATGGACTTAGCCCGGGATTATATGAATAGTACTATTGGGGGTGACGCCTCCGGTCATGGTTAGTCGCGCTAACCAGGGGTCCAAATGGCCGAATGACCGCATATTGTCTTACTCGCAGAAAGACGGGGGGAGGCACAGAATGTTGGGGTTTGGTTATGGTCTCGTACATTACATACTATTTTGTATTCCTTGCAAGCTTACAAATGGGGTCAATAGACCGGATTAGTATTCATATTCATTGGTAATACATGCAAAAAGAGTTTTGATCAGGTTAAAGTGATCAGGTTTAAACAAAAGTGTTCTGATCAGGTTAAAGTGATCAGGTTTAAGTAAAGAGTTTTGATCAGGTTAAAGTGATCAGGTTTAATCAAAAGAGTTCTGATCAGGTTGAAGTGATCAGGTTTTAATCAAAAGAGTTTTGATCAACTTAAAGTGATCAGGTTTAATCAAAAGAGTTCTGATCAGGTTAAAGTGATCAGGTTTAACCAAAAGAGTCCTGATCAGGTTAATGTGATCAGGTTTAACAAAGAGCTTTGATCGGAAAATGATCAGATTTAAACATTGGGTTTATGATAACTCTTTATAATAACTTGTGAACTCACTAACCTCGTGTTGACATTTTTAAGTATGTTTTTAGGAAATTGAACGTGGTCATCAGGTTAGCAATGTAGGATACATGCATGCACGTAGATACGGCTTTTGGGAGGATTTCTCTTGTATAACTCATGGTCTTGAGTCATATTTGCGAAATCTTAAACTTTTGTAAACTCAATTTGATACTTTGTGATGTAAATATTTTAAACTCGATTATGTATCCAATTACATGTATGTGTTTGCGGTAATCATATGCTTTGGAAACCAGTGAATGTTACGCCTCGCATTTCCGCCTTGGCGGGGTGTGACAGAACTTGGTATCAGAGCCATTGATTATAGCGAACTAGGTGTCTAAAACGGAACCTAGTCTATAATTTGAATGACTCACTAAAACATTTTCATTGCATAAGCATTGCATAACCAGTCATCATGTCATGTGGATATTGTAGTCACAAGCATGTCGTCACATTCACACTCTGACCCCGTCTCTGACCCTGAATCCAACGAGGAACTTTCTGCCACACGCCCCAAAAATCGAGTACAAGTTCGCAGCTCGACACCACCCAATGTTGCCCTAGGAGAACCGCCTATCGTCTACCGAAAGAAAAGCGGAGTACCAGTTATGGTAAAGAGTGCTAGGAAGAAGGTTCAATTTCCACGCAAGAGAACCCTGGCAGCCCGTGACCCGGAAAACTTGGAGACTGATGAGGAACCACCTAGGCAACGACCCTGTTACCACCCTACGGTGGGGACTATCCGTTGGATGCCCCGTACCCTGGCACGATGGAGGGAGATGGAGAGCATTCCCTCTACCCTTGAGCTCGGAGAGTCCTCAAACTCCCCAACACCCCTACCCCACACTGGGGAAGCCATGGAGCAGTATGAAGTAAATCGGAATAGTGGCGGAGGAAACGGCAGCGGTACCGGTGGAGGAGGTGCAGGAGGTAGCGGTACAGCAGGAGGTTCCGGAGGTAATAAAAATAAATAAGCCATAACACATAGTCATGATCCGAATTAATGACGTTATGACTTGTGATCCTACAGATGCTCCAAATAGGAAGTGCACCTACAAGGCCTTCCTATCCTGCAACCCCCGCAGTTTCAATGGCACCGAGGGTGCAGTAGGTCTAATGAGATGGATAGAAAAGATGGAGTCGGTGATCGATATTAGTGAATGCACCGCTGACTGCATGGTGAAGTATTCTACATGCACGATCACTGATAAAGCTTTAACTTGGTGGAATACTCAAATGAAGACTTTAGGGAGAGAGACAGCGTATCAATTGTCTTGGGAAGACTTGAAAAACATGATGATTGAGGAATACTGTCCTCGAAATGAATTGCAAAAGATTGAAACTGAGATGTGGAACCTACAGATGATAGGAGATGATGTGGCGGGGTACACCGACCGTTTTAATGAATTGGCAATTCTGGTACCTCATATGGTCACACCAGAACATAAGCGTGTTGAGAGGTATCTGTGGGGCCTTGTGCCTCAAATCCGTAGCATGGTAACATCATCTAATCCAATAGATGCCAAGAGTGCTATAACTTTAGCATTCAAACTAAAGGATGATTCAGTACGTAATGGATTGTTTGTGAGGAAGGAGAATGAGGAAGGTAGATTTGGGGAGAAAAGAAAGTGGATGGGAAATTCAAGTAACAAGTCTGAGAAGCAAGGGTTTAAGAAACAAGGAACTATGAAGGCTTTTGCAGTCAACACAGTGGAAAGAAAGGAGTATGATAGGGGCCTACCGAGATGTAAGAAGTGTGGAAATCATCATGCCGGTGTGTGCATCAAGTGTGGAAAATGTGACAAGTTTGGTCACACCACTCAAGCTTGTTGAACTAACAACCGAATGGGGAAATTTAAACCGGGATGTTTCACATGTGGTGACCTGAAGCACTTCAAGATGGATTGTCCCAAGTGGAAGAATCAGAACAACGCTCAGGCACCAGGGAGGGCATTTGTGATGGGTGCAAGGGACGCACGCCAGGACCCGAACATCGTCACTGGTACGTTCCAGATAAATAATCATTATGCCTCTGTACTTTTTGATTTGGGTGCAGATATGAGCTTTGTGTCGAATGATTTTAAATCCTTACTTGGTATTAACGCCAGCAAACTAGATCAAAGTTATACAATTGAATTAGCAAATGGGAAATTAATAGAAACCGGAGAGGTCATTAGGGGTTGTACTTTATGTTTAGAAAACCATACATTCAGTATAGACCTTCTACCCGTCGAACTAGGGAGTTTTGATATTGTTATTGGCATGGATTGGTTATCAAAGAACCGTGCCGAGATCGTATGCTTTGAGAAGATTGTACGTATCCCACTACCAAGCGAAAAAATTCTTTCAATTCAAGGCGAAAGGTGTAGAACGATATTAAAGACGATAAACTGCATGAAAGCTCATAAGTATCTACGCAAGGGTTATTGTGCATTCCTGGCTCACATCGTCGAGAAGAAACCCGAAGAACGTCGACTTGAGGGCATACCAATCGTCAGAGATTACTCGGAGGTATTTCCCGAGGACTTACCAGAATTACCACCATCAAGACAAGTCGAGTTCCGGATCGACCTAGTACCAGGAGCCGCACCAGTTGCACGATCTCCGTATCGTCTAGCCCCTTCCGAGATGCAGGAACTGTCGAGCCAATTACAAGAATTACTTGACAAAGGTTTCATAAGACCGAGTTTCTCACCATGGGGAGCTCCGGTCCTATTTGTAAAGAAAAAGGATGGAACCTTTAGAATGTGCATTGATTACCGGGAATTAAACAAACTGACAATCAAAAACCGGTATCCTCTTCCTCGAATAGACGATTTGTTTGATCAACTTCAAGGTTCCAGTTTCTATTCTAAAATTGATCTACGATCAGGGTATCATCAACTAAAAATTCAGGAGGAAGATATACCAAAAACGGCTTTTAGGACTCGTTACGGTCACTACGAGTTCCTAGTTATGCCATTTGGCTTGACTAATGCACCGGCCGTCTTCATGGATCTCATGAACCGTGTGTGCAAGCCGTACTTGGATAAATTCGTGATTGTGTTTATCGATGACATATTGATATTGTAGAACCAAAGACTGATTGCTACAAAATTGTTCTAAGTACAACTGCTGCGGACAACACAAGATTGCTGCTGACGAAAACAGGTGCTGATACTTTGTCTGCTGCTGAAGACCAAAGCAGCTGCGGATAGATCAATCTTGCTGCTGGTCCTCATCTCTGCTGCTGATAGCTTTATTCTCTGAAGACCAAACGTTGCAACTGACTATCCATGCGAAGCGCCTCTGACACCTTTCTGCAAAAGCAACTGCCACACTCCAAGCAGAAGGAACCTCACTGGTGCAACCAATAAAGGACAATGACGCTCTTCTCCCAGCATGCAAACAATGATGCCTAAGAAGACGTTTCAGTAAAGTTAACTAGATTAGCCTTTACGTGTAATTTAGATTAATAAACAAGATCAACGGCTTGTGTTAGATCTGATCCTTAGAATCAAGGGTCTGTCTTGATTCTAAGTTACTATATATATCTTGTAAACACTTCAAACACGGTGTGCCTTCATAGTGCTTTTTGATAGTGTCTTGATAGAGTTTTACTTGTAATCTTGTAATCTCAGAAGTCTAATACAACAGTGCATTTATAAGTATTCTTGCTGTTTACTTGTTTACTTTGTTGGTTGCTATTGTTTCCACCAATATCAACTAGAATAGAATCAACTTGTAATCTTACGATCCTACAAGTGGTATCAGAGCTTTGGCTCAGATTAAACAAACTCACACTTGTTTAATCACTTCTGGTTCTATTCTAAACTCTCTCTCCTTTAGAAAGTCACCAAGAACAAAAATGGCACAAAGCAACGGGCTTGAAGACATCCTGAAGCAGCAGTATGAAAACTTCGTCTGGAAGGAAGATGAGTCTCTAACTGTTTCATACAACAGATTTACCTATCTTGTAGGGGAGCTGCAGTGCTCAAAGGTGAAGCTAGAGAATGAAGATATTCTCAAAAAGTTCATCAGGTCTTTACCTAGCTGTTGGACACTCTACACGGTGTCCATTAGAAGAACTGAGAATCTGAAGACTCTCCAAATGACTGAGCTCTTCGGTATGCTAAAAACCTATGAGCTAGAGATGATTCAGGCAAAAGAAAGAAGCTCAAGCTACCAAACAGCCTCAACATCCACCACCACCTCCTCTGCCCTCCATTCTGAGCACTCGGGTCCTAGTTCAAGTAACTACTATCCTCCCATCATCACCCATTCTGGAGAGTTCGACTGGAGCGTTTAATATGAAGAACTGCCCGTCAACAATCAAGCACTAATGGCAGACGCTACAAAGATACCACCTCAGGTATTTGAACATCTTTGCTCTCAAGCCTGTATTGATAAAGTTTTGGGTTATAGAAAGCACAACCAAAACCTCATAGATCAAAATGAAGAGTTTCATCAGATGAAATCTGAGTTCAAAAAGGTTGAAAATACTTATAAAGAAAAGGTTGACTGCCTTAAGAAAGAGATTTCATGGCTAAAACACGAACAAACTAATCTTGAAACTCAGATTGATGATCTACTGGTCAAACTAAAAGCTACCAGAGCTTAACTGGCAGAACAGAAAGTTCATGTTGAAAAATATGAATTTTCCTCCAAAAAGTTACAAAGACTTTTAGATATTCAAGTCCATGAGAAGGTAAAGACTGGACTTGGGTATAACAATGATCAGTACAAATCTGTTCCTCCTCCTGCTGACTATATTGCCATTTACGAACCAAGCTTCAATGTTGTAAATCTTAACACTGCAAACCGAAACCTTGATCCTTCAATGGATGAACCTTTCGTCGAAGACTGCACTACTTCATCGAAATCTGAGTCAACCTACTCAGACCATGATGAAACCAGTACAGCCCCATCTGAAGCGGTTCTGAATAGAGCTGAAGTTCCTGTTGTTCTTCCAGTTGTTCAAGCCCCTGTACCATTCAAAAAGATCAAGATCAGCTATCCTCCAGATGGAAGAAAGCTAAACATTGAAAAGGGACAGACATCAGAACCCACAAACCCCAAGCCTCAGTTCAAGCCAATCACAAAGAGAAAGGTATTTGATATATGTCGTAAGCCGGAAGAAAAAGTTCCATATGTTCAAAGGACCCTAGAAGAAGGCACCTTTGAACATAACAAAGCTCATCCATGGAACTTCAAGGATCTGTTCCAAAAAAAAGAACTATATGTACTGTGAAAGGGACAAACTGGCGAAATCATGCTTTGTGTGTGGGAGATACAATCACACTGCCAGCACATGCTTCCACTACCTTCAGCAGCAAAAGAATCTCAAGCAACACGCTTTTGAGAAGACAAAAAAGAACAAACAGGTAAGAAGGTTTGAAGCTAAGACAACTCAATTCAGAAACTCTCTTTCTCCATCAAGGGAGCAGTTGTCAAAAACTCTACAATATTGCATCATTTGTGGTAAATCAGACCACTTTGCTGCAAACTGTAAGTTTAACCCTTTGAACCAGATCCTTCATCAAGCTCCTCAAAGAAAAAGGGTAAAGAAGGATTAGCATACATCGGTTGTTAGCCCAGTTAAGCCCAAGAAAACAAAGCAGAAGCTTTCAGCAGCAACCAAGTCTGCTGCTGATAAGCTAAAATCCTCCGCAGCAAAATCTGCTGCTGATAAGGCAAAGACATCAGCAGCAAGAGTGTCCACTACTGATAAGGCAAATCCCAAGGCAAAGCCTACAGTAGCAAAGAATGCTGACACTTCAACAAAGCTGTCAGCAGCAGGATCTACTGTCAACAAGCCAGAAACATCAGTAGCAAAATCTGCTGCTGACAGTGTGAGGAAAACTAGAAAACCACCAACTCAACAATGGAAGGCAAAGAAACCACCAAGCATCATCATCGGTTCAGTTGAATGCGTCTATCCTTTGTTGTAAATATGAATGTCCTCTGAGAGGAATCCCAGGTGCCAAGAAACCATGGGTGATGAGGATGAAGAGGCTAGGCCTAAGGCCCCATCTGGATCCAAGGATTCCACAACTGTGGATGAGGACAGACTGAAACTTCATATCTTGGAATTGACGGCCAGGGTGAATATGATAGAGGCACATCAATGCCAACTTTTCATTACTCCATCCTTTGTATCAGTGGGCACCCAAACTGATGCTTATTTGTCCACTGATGCAACCAAAATGGGGGAGAAAGTCCCTATGGAAGAAGACACTGAAAGTCTCGACAACTGGATTCAAGAGCAGGCTGCCTTCCAAAGTACTCTATTCAGACCAACTTTTGTCCAAGTTCATGACTTGCCAGTCTCAGATGACAATGAAGAAGAATCTACTGAAGACTGGAAGCTAGTTGTCAGAGCTATAGATGAGGTGCTGCTACATCCTTCAGCATCATCCCAGAAGTTGCAGCCATCATAAGTCATGCAGCTGCCCCCCACTTCCCACTGACATCAACACAGCTAGAGTTTGACATTATACTAGCTTGGGGGTACGATGGGAAAACTGAGAGGTTTTGGATAGGTCGGGAGTTTAGCGGAGTAGAAGAGCTAGACTGGGATTTAATTCATCCATTTGAAATCCTTGACCTATATGATCTTATATGCATCAACAACTCATCAGACCTCTCAGCAGACCTCTCCATTGACATGTTCTATGCTTTGATGGAGGACAACCTACCCAACTTCATAAGACTAATCAAAGAACTAAAACGGGTAGAGTCTCCTGAGTCATCTCAGGCTGCAGAAAGAAGACTGTCTCCCAACAATCTCCAAATCACAAGGAGCAGTCTTCTCAATGAAGAAGAAGTTCTGAGCCTGAAAAGACTCCTGTACAAACTAATGGTCAAGGACTTTGATGTGCTAGGATGGATAAGCAATAAGTGCCTTGACCATACCTTCCTTCTAAACAACGGCACCTCTCTCACCATCAACACCAGGAACATCCTCCAGCTACCCTCAGACTTCCTATTCAAGATCTTTCAGCTCAGAGCCAACATCTGCAATATTAACTCATTAGAGAGCCAGGCAATGATGGTCACCATCAAAGCCCATCTTGAAGAAGAAGGACTGATTCCTCAGGAAGAGTCTGTGTCAACTTCTGATACTGACTCCAACTCAGATACTCCACAAGTTGAAGCCACATCTGTAGCATTTGGCACAAGATCTTCACTTAGGGATCAACTGAGAGAAATAGAAGGTCCTGAGTACCAACTTGATGAAGACAGTGACCGTCCCTTGTCAATTTCTCAACTTGCCAATGAAGCCGAGGCAGAGATCCCAACAGCACAACAATCAGCTGTTTCTGTGATCAGTGAAGCCAGAGCAGAGGCATCCAATGTTAATAAAGGGAAGGGCATTATGACAGAAGAGGATGAAGAAGAAATGGCTGAAGAGATGGCTCATAAACAAAGGCATCAAGAAAGAAAGGCAGCCATACTCCTAAGACAACAGACAATCCAGCTGTATGCCAAACAGCTGGATGAGATGAAAGTTAAAATCCATGCAGGGTCTCAAGTTGAGGAAGATGAACAACTTGCCAGACAGATGCAGGAACAGTTTGCAAAGGAAGTAGAAGAGGAGAATGAAAAGAAGAGGAAGGAAGATGCTAAGTTTAGAATCACTGATTCTAAATTAGCAAAAGAATTAAGGGAGGAGTGGACTGAAGCTCTGATCTCTCAAGGTGAGGATGCAGACTACCTTGAAAAACTTTCAAACAAAGAGATCTACAGAGCCTTCATGGGTCAGCAGGGGGAATTGGCAAAGAAGAAGAAAGATGAAGAGAAAGAGAAAGCTCGACAAAAGTCAAAGAAAGCCATTGCCCTAAATCAAAGGACCCATGAAGAAAGGAAGGTGATGATTGACTTCCTTAAGGTAAGGGGAGAAAGTGGAAAAAGGTTAGGTCCCATGTCCTTCATGAACCTACAAGCCCTGTATACAAAAGTGAAAAAGGAAGAGGAAGAAAGACTGGGAAAGAGACCAGTCAAGAAACAAAGAACCTCTGCACCAGAAACTACTTCCACTTTCCAAACACCATCCACAAACATCCCCAAGCCTTCCTCTCCTCAACCCAAAAAGTTCAAAACATCCCACCCAGCTCCTTCTCATCAACAACCACTCTTGAAGAAATCCAAACCCATATCCAAACCTGAAGACTCCAGAGAAATAGTCCAATGGTTTTACAGTACCCAAGATCAGTGACCATCCACAAACATCCCCAAGCCTTCCTCTCCTCAACCCAAAAAGTTCAAAACATCCCACCCAGCTCCTTCTCATCAACAACCACTCCTGAAGAAATCCAAACCCATATCCAAACCTGAAGACTCCAGAGAAATAGTCCAATGGTTTTACAGTACCCAAGATCAGTGGTTTGAAGTATTCAGGGGGAGAACTGAACGAAGAAGGTCGATTTACAAGTCTGTTGATGAGGTTCTACAACTTCCAGATTCAGATCTCAAGAGAATCATGGAGCTGGGTGAAGAAATCATACCTGCAAATGATGGCGGGAAACATCTTGTGCTGGTGATCAAACATCACTTCAACCCCAGCAAAGATGCAGTCTTAGATGTTAGACCTCTACAATCCTACTATCCATTTGCACGATGGTCCTACAATGCTGAGAAGAATGAGTTCACCATCACAAATGTCAAGGGTCACCAGATGAGATGTTCAAGCAAGGCAATCTTCAAAATGCCATGTAAGGACATCAAGACTCTGTCTGAACTTCCTCTTGACAACCCCAACAAGGATCCTCGAGGGTATGAAGTAGCAAGGATAGTTGACCACATGAAAAAGCTTCAGCAACAGAGGGACTAGAAGAATTTTGGTAGCATCAGTCTAGGGGGAGTTTGTAGAACCAAAGACTGATTGCTACAAAATTGTTCTAAGTACAACTGCTGCGGACAACACAAGATTGCTGCTGACCAAAACAGCTGCTGATACTTTGTCTGCTGCTGAAGACCAAAGCAGCTGCGGATAGATCAATCTTGCTGCTGGTCCTCATCTCTGCTGCTGATAGCTTTATTCTCTGAAGACCAAACGTTGCAACTGACTATCCATGCGAAGCGCCTCTGACACCTTTCTGCAAAAGCAACTGCCACACTCCAAGCAGAAGGAACCTCACTGGTGCAACCAATAAAGGACAATGACGCTTTTCTCCAAGCATGCAAACAATGATGCCTAAGAAGATGTTTCAGTAAAGTTAACTAGATTAGCCTTTACGTGTAATTTAGATTAATAAACAAGATCAACGGCTTGTGTTAGATCTGATCCTTAGAATCAAGGGTCTGTCTTGATTCTAAGTTACTATATATATCTTGTAAACACTTCAAACACGGTGTGCCTTCATAGTGCTTTTTGATAGTGTCTTGATAGAGTTTTACTTGTAATCTTGTAATCTCAGAAGTCTAATACAACAGTGCATTTATAAGTATTCTTGCTGTTTACTTGTTTACTTTGTTGGTTGCTATTGTTTCCACCAATATCAACTAGAATAGAATCAACTTGTAATCTTACGATCCTACAAGTGGTATCAGAGCTTTGGAATTCACGAACCAAGGAGGAACATGAACATCATTTGAAATTAATCTTGGAACTACTCAGGAATGAGAAGCTTTATGCTAAATTCTCTAAGTGTGAGTTTTGGATCTGAGAGGTTCACTTTCTCGGACACGTCATCAATAAGAATGGTATCCATGTGGATCTATCCAAGATTGAATCTATCAAAAACTGGGAAGCACCAAGAACTCCGACTGAGGTGCGTTAATTTCTGGGTTTGGCAGGCTATTACAGGCGATTCATCGAGAATTTTTCAAAGATAGCCTTGCCTTTGACCACGTTAACTCAGAAGGACAAAAAGTTTGATTGGACTGATAAACAAGAATCAGTTTTTCAATTGCTGAAGCAAAAACTTTGCAGTGCACCAATCCTATCCCTTCCCGAAGGAACTGACAATTTCATCGTGTACTGCGACGCATCACACCAAGGTCTGGGATGTGTACTGATGCAGAGAGAAAAAGTCATAGCGTATGCATCCAGACAGCTAAAAGTACATGAGAAAAATTATACGACTCACGATCTGGAATTGGGTGCTGTTGTGTTTGCACTCAAGATTTGGAGACATTACTTATACGGTACAAAATGTACTATCTTTACAGACCACAAGAGTGTCCAGCACATCTTTAATCAGAAAGAACTCAACATGAGGCAACATCGTTGGGTAGAACTACTAAATGATTACGACTGCGAGATCAAGTATCACCCTGGGAAGGCGAATGTCATAGCAGACGCCTTGAGTCGTAAGGAGCGAGTTAAAACTCTTCGTGTTCGTGCCCTAGGATTGACAATTCATACGAGTCTCACGACTCAAATCCGAATGGCACAACAAGAGGCAATCAAAGAAGAAAACATTCAGAATGAAGCTTTACGAGGAATGATAAAGCAGTTGGAACCAAAGTCAGATGACACTTTATACTTCATGAATAGAATTTGGGTGCCATGTTTTGGTAACTTACGGGAATTGGTTATGGACGAAGCCCACAAGTCCAGGTACTCCATTCACCCAGGTTCGGATAAAATGTATAAGGATCTGAAAGAACTCTACTGGTGGCCGAACATGAAAGGAGAAATTGCTATTTATGTCGGTAAATGCTTGACATGTTCAAAGGTAAAGGCAGAACATCAGAAACCGTCGGGATTGTTACAACAACCCGAGATACCTAAATGGAAATGGGAACAAATTTCAATGGATTTCATTACAAAGTTACCCAAGACGTCGAGCGGGTATGACACTATATGGGTAATTGTCGATCGTTTGACGAAATCAGCTCATTTTCTACCCATCAAAGAGACGGATAAAATCGAGAAACTTGCAAGGCTTTATATCAAGGAAATTGTGGCTAGGCATGGAGTACCAACTTCTATTATCTCTGATAGAGACAGCAGAGTCGTGTCTAGATTCTGGAAATCATTACAAGAAGCCATGGGCACATGTCTTGATATGAGCACGGCATATCACCCACAAACAGATGGTCAAAGTGAAAGGACCATTCAAACTTTAGAGGATATGCTACGTGCGTGTGCAATTGATTTCGGTGGAAATTGGGATACTCATTTGCCGTTAGCTGAGTTTTCATACAATAACAGTTACCACACCAGCATCAAAGCCGCTCCGTTTGAGGCTTTGTATGGTCGAAAATGTCGTTCACCGCTATGTTGGGCAGAAGTTGGTGACAAACATTTAACCGGTCCTGAGGTTATTCAAGAGACCACGGACAAGATTTTCAAAATCAAGGATCGCCTGAAAGCCGCCCGTGACAGACAAAAGAGTTACGCGGATAACAGACGAAGACCTTTAGAATTCCAAGTGGGAGACAAAGTCATGTTAAAGGTCTCACCTTGGAAAGGAGTTGCAAGATTTGGCAACCGTGGCAAGCTTAACCCTAGGTACGTTGGACCGTTTGAAATATTGGCTAGGGTTGGCCCTGTAGCTTACAAGCTCAAGTTGCCACAAGAACTAAGCAATATACATGATACGTTTCATGTGTCAAATCTTAAGAAGTGCTTATCAGACGACACATTAATTATACCGCCTGATGAGATTCACATAGACGACAAGTTGCATTTCATTGAGGAACCTATGGAAGTCACAGATTGGAAGGTTCAGAGAACAAGGCGCAGCCGTGTTAAGCTGGTCAAGGTATGTTGGAATTCAAAGCGCGGCCCCGAGTATACGTGGGAGCGGGAAGATAAAATGAAATCCAAGTACCCGTCCTTGTTTACAGACACTCCAAGTCAGAATGACAAGAACTGAATTTCGGGACGAAATTCTCTGTAACATGGGGAGAATGTGACACCCAGCATTTCAGGTCAATATCCATACTACATAAATGCACGTTCATACTTATTATTTCCTGATATTTTATTTTGACTAAGTAAAGTCAAGGAGTCTAGCAAAGGAGTTTATTCCATGTTTAGTAATTTTTAAAGAATTACTAGAAAAAGTAAGCAGTATAACCCGACTAAATACGAATGTTAATGGTTAAATTAAATAACCAGAAATATATATATATATATATATATATATATATATATATTACACAAAATTTACGTTGAACTATAATTTATTTCTAAGACTAAATCATATAATATACGTAAAAGTAAAATAATGGAGTTTTCGAAGACGTTACTATGTAGTGCCACCTTTAGGTACTCATACATACAAATAATCACCTCCACGAATTATACAAACTAAGATTTTAATATTTCCTTCAACGAGCCATAAACTGGTTAAAATTATAATACCGTGAGAAATCTAAACCGAATTAATTTACCTTTTAAAAACTCTAGATAATATTAAGTTACACTTAAATCAAATTAATTGATTCAATTAACTCTAAACCCAAATAAATCAATCGGCGAGACAAGTGGGTTTTCCCCCCAACTCCTTGACTTTCTTAACCAAGATTCAGAGAGAAACCATACCCCAATCGTGAGAATTCTGATATAAACCATACCACTTCAATCACTTTTCTCACAACTCCTTTTATCTTCCTCCATTTCTTACGGCAATCTTCCCAGTTTTATACAATTCGAAGTCAAGTTTTAAGGCAAAATCCACCATAATTCGGTGTTTTAAGAAGAATTTCAAGTGTTCCTAGTTTAGCAAAAGATTCAAGACCATTTCTCTGTTTCTCTCAGAAATCATCATCTCTGTTTAGAGGTAAAAACTCAATATTGTCCATATTACTTTCTTTAAAACCGTAGCTAAACATACAAATCGTTCGAACGCAAGTAAGATAACAAGAAAAGTGTGTCAAATTCAAGATTAAAACATAAAAATATGCAGGACTAATTATGTCAATCAAAAGTTCAGTAATCGAAACTATAGTTTCGATTCCTGTTGTTCAATCGAAACTAGGTAGTTTCGATACCTATTACTCAATCGAAACTAGGAGTTTCGATACCTGTTTGTTCAATCGAAACTAGGTAGTTTCGATACCTATTACTCAATCGAAACTAGGAGTTTCGATACCTGTTTACTCAATCGAAACTAGGTAGTTTCGATACCTATTACTTAATCGAAACCAGGTAGTTTCGATACCTGTTTTGCTCAATCGAAACTAGGAAGTTTCGACATCTGTTCTGTTCAATCGAAACTAAGAAAGTTTCGATACCTATTCATCAGTCCCATTGGGCAGTAACTTAGAACTATTTTATAACGAAACAAGTGTGGAAAAACTAAAAAGATAATTAAACAAAAGCAATCAGATCTACTAAGTCGGGTGAACAACTTGTGTTTAAGACAGGTAGTCTTAACGTGTATGTTATCCTTGTGTAATTAGGATACGGATAGGCGAGTCTGCTGTTATTCAAATATTTGCTAGCATTCATACTGTCGAGGTGAGTTTCACTAATCCCCTTTTTCTAAAGTTTTGAAATGATTTGGGGTGGAAACATACTTGTAAAAGACTTTTGTGTGTAAATGAATTGAACTAATGATCTGACCGTATGTGTGTATTGAGGGAAAAGTAAAGCGCTTAAAGTCCTCTGAATAAATTAGTAACCATTAGCTATGGACTTAGCCCGGGATTATATGAATAGTACTATTAGGGGTGACGCCTCCGGTCATGGTTAGTCGCGCTAACCAGGGGTCCAAATGGCCGATTGACCGCATATTGTCTTACTCGCAGAAAGGCGGGGGGAGGCACAAAATGTTGGGGTTTGGTTACGGTCTTGTACATTACATACTATTTTGTATTCCTTGCAAGCTTACAAATGGGGTCAATAGACCGGATTAGTATTCATATTCATTGGTAATACATGCAAAAAGAGTTTTGATCAGGTTAAAGTGATCAGGTTTAAACAAAAGAGTTCTGATCAGGTTAAAGTGATCAGGTTTAAGTAAAGAGTTTTGATCAGGTTAAAGTGATCAGGTTTAATCAAAAGAGTTTTGATCAGGTTGAAGTGATCAGGTTTTAATCAAAAGAGTTTTGATCAGCTTAAAGTGATCAGGTTTAATCAAAAGAGTTCTGATCAGGTTAAAGTGATCAGGTTTAACTAAAAGAGTCCTGATCAGGTTAAAGTGATCAGGTTTAACAAAGAGCTTTGATCGGAAAATGATCAGATTTAAACATTGGGTTTATGATAACTCTTTATAATAACTTGTGAACTCACCAACCTCGTGTTGACATTTTTAAGTATGTTTTCAGGAAATTGATCGTGGTCATTAGGTTAGCAATGTAGGATACATGCATGCACGTGGATACGGCTTTTGGGAGGATTTCTCTTGTATAACTCATGGTCTTGAGTCATATTTGCGAAATCTTAAAATTTTGTAAACTCAATTTAATACTTTGTGATGTAAATATTTTAAACTCGATTATGTATCCAATTACATGTATGTGTTTGCGGTAATCATATGCTTTGGAAACCAGTGAATGTTACGCCTCGCGTTTCCGCCTTGGCGGGGTGTGACACAAGCCATCGTGGTCTTGGGTCGTCCAGATTGATCAAAATAAACAACTTCTTGTAATTTACAATCAATCTTATCATTCACTTTTGGAACAGAAGTTTGACAATCAGACTTTTTCAAAGAAGATCCATTTTTATTATTTTGAAAAACATTATTTGATATATTATTGTCAGATTCAGATGTTTCCAAAATTTTCTTCAATTTTCTGTTTCGTCTTCTCCTTTGAGGTCTAGACAGTTTAACTTCCTGATGAGAATCTTTTGAAACTCCAACATTAGGAATCTCAAGCTTCTCTTTGCATACAAAAGATTTAGCATTCAATTTATCCTGTTGTTTAAATCCAGAGGATTTAACAAAAGATCGACCAAGCAACTTTTTCTCCAAACTAGAAGACGACTTTCCCTCATCTTTTCTTTTCAGAATCTTCACCACTTTTGGTTGTGAACGAACAGTCTTCATTTTACCCTGGTTCTTGTAAGGATAATTGATTAGAATGTGACCAGCCTTGTTGCAATGAAAACACACTCTTCTTTCTTGATAAGTTCTGAAATAAGGAGTTTTCTTTGAATTTGAGGATCCATCAGAAGAATAAGCTTCAGAGGAATGTCCGAACAGTTTATCGGCTTCTTTGGAACATAAGCCTGTGTTGACACCTTTGATAACCAACTGCTACAAATCCACTCGACTGTAAAATCGGAGAAAGCTTAGAAGTACCAACTTTCACCTCTTCTGGTTCAGTCAGAATGCATCTATCCCGGGTAATAGATTTAACCACTGTTGGGTCATCAATTTTTAACTCTTTTGGAATGCCCTCGACCTTCTTCTCATCAAACACCTCATCTTCAGAATCATACTCATACACCATATCCTCCCCAGTTACCGGATTCACCTTTAACACAGTTTTTGGATCTATCTCCTCTTCATTTATGATTTCAGGTTCCACCACATAATTTGCATTAAATGATGGAGGAATAAATCCAATACCAGCAACACGCTTAGTAGGATCAGCATTTGAGTTAAAATAATCCAAAACAACTGAAGAACTTTCAAATTGTTCCAACTTTCGATGAAGTTTGATCACCTCAGACTCTTTGTCAGATATTTCTTTATTATTTTGGGCAACAGCTTCATTACGTTTTTCTATTTCAGCATAAGCCATATCTAGATGATAACCCTGCTCTTTGTATTTTAGCCCAAGAGAATTTAAGTCTCTTTTCAAAGACTCAATTCTATCAATGCACAGCTTATCATTATCTTTCCGTTTCTGATTAACTGAATGTATTGATTTCATGTCACAAATCAAGTTTGTGTTATCATCCATGACCTTTTGCAATTTATCTTTAACAGAAATGCAGTTAGAACAGTAAATATGACAAACATAGTCTTTTACCTTAGACGGATCACACATGTCTGCCATGAATACTTTGGCAATGGGAATGTTCTCTGAATCATCACCAACTGAATCATTTTCTGTAAAAACAATATCCTCCTCAGCAACCCCTGATGCAGCATCAGAATCAATATTCTGCCCTTGTTCTACCTCATCATCAACGCTTGGAACACTATCACTATCACACGAATCATCACTAGAAATTTCATCATCAGTAGACTCCTCTGGTTTTTCAGAATGAATTTCTGCAACAAAAGCCTGACTCACAGCACCCACCAAGTCTTCCAGATGAATGCCCCAGTCATAGTTTTCGTCATTTTGAGCAACCAATGCTGATGATGCAGATGCATGATTTGTATTACCAGAAGAACCATGTGATTGATTCCGATTATGCTGAAAGTTAGGCTGATTGTTTTGAAAATTATTCTGCTTCTTTTGAGAATCAAATTCTACCTTCGGTTTCACACACTCCTTAGCAAAGTGACCATACTCTTGGCAGTTGTAACAACGAACTTTGCTCTTATCAAAACCCATACGAGATCGACTATTTGAACCAATAAATTTTCTGCCAGTTTTCTTTAAGAAATCTTTAGCTTGGCGCATCAACATAGCCATATTCCATTGGATATTCATTTGTTCTAGATCAACAGGGTCAATCTGTCTGAAATCTTCTTCTATAACCTCAGGATCATGTATTTTCCCTCCAATAAAATTCTCATATGATGCCATGAAAGATGAAAACATAGCAAGATAATCATCAGCAACTTTCTGATTCAAATGAGATCCAGATGATGTTGAAGCTGTAGTCGCAGAAAATCCAGAATGGCTTGAATGACCAGAATAAATTGGAACTCCAGAACACTGATCATTTGAAGACTCTTGAGCATCACCAGAAAAGAATGCCACTCCAGTACCAGATTTACCAGTAGATTTAGCAAAATACATTGAGGGATCCTGGATATGCTCCATATTAGTCTCTTTCTTCTTCATATTCATGTCATGCGATTGAATCTTCCCTAGAACTTCTTCAAGAGACATGGTTTTGTACTTAATATTCTCTTTGATTAAAACCGTATACACATCAAATTTTGATGGTAAAGACTCCAAGAATTTATCATTGATTTCCTCAGTCTCATACACCACAGACGCACTAGCCAGTTCACTAAGAAGATGATAGAATCTTGTAGCAAGATCATCCAAGGATTCGTTTTGAAAATGTTTAAAGACCAGGAACTGCTTCTTTAGTAACTCCTTTCTACTCTTCTTCACATCCAAACTTCCTTCACACCTTTTCTGTAATGCTTCCCATAGTTGTTGAGAAGACTTGAACTGTTTAAAACTATGAATATTTCCTTTGGAAGAGACATCGAAATACTAGCCATCGCTTTCTTTTCCCTATCAAATAATTGTAGATGCATAATATGTCCCTAATCCCTTGTAATATGTATTTCATCTATGTTTAATGTAATTATTTGATGTATTAATGAAATTACATGTTTATCCTTAATGTTTACTCATATATATAACGACTGTGTATTAAACGATCTGATAATAGCGATAACGTTGATCAATCGTGCTAATGAAAGGCCCATTCGCATGAATGGATCATGAGAATGATCCATTCGCGCGAATAGATCATGAGAATGATTCATTCGCTAGAATAAGTCATGAGAATGATTCATTCGTACGAATGAACCATTCTAATGATTCATTCTTACAAATGAACCATTCTGCTGATTCATTCGCACGAATGAGTCCATTCACATGGCTCATTCGTACGAATGGCCTCAGCACTATATATAGAACTTTCACTTCATGAGCACATAGACAACAAAATAGACAACACATATACAACACATATACACACAGAACCAGACTAAGCAACAGAACACACAAACTCTTTGCACCTGTATTGTCGAATCTCTGTCCGTTGAGAGTTTCCAGGTCTTGTATCCAACTTCTCTACACCAAAGGGTCGATAGAAACCTTCGTTTCGACATCTAATCCGCTCGTTTCTTACGACCCGATCCGTGTCATAGATTGGATTGCCAATCAAATCGGATTCCGCACGATTTTGTTCGGTTAATGTGTTGAATCATTTGATCAAGGTAGATCCCGATCCAACAAAGTGGTATCAGAGCCATTGTGCTCTAGATCCAACATAGAAAATCTAATCTTGCTTTTTCTAGCTACTTGAATGTTATAAAGATCACTTGATCGTTGTTTAGCCACGTTCAAAACTTGTGATTATTGCTTCTGAGTGATCTGATCGTTTCAGTTTCCAGATCTGATAATAGGCTCAATCATTGGTGCTTTTTGGTGCAAAAAAGTCAAACAGCCCTCTGTCGTACGAATGGCTACCATTATGAACTTCATTCGCACGAATGGCTCCTACCATTCGCGCGAATAGATCATGTCTCCCGCTCATTTGTTCAAACTTCCAATCGCATGAATAGAAAATTCCATTCGCATGAATAGAAAATTCCATTCGCACGAATAGAAAATTCCATTCGCACGAATAGACCCATTCGCATAAATCTCTTCTGAATTTTTTCTTGTGTCGAAAAACTTCATTTTTTTACCATGTCGGACTTAGCCTTTGTTGCCAGTCAGAACAGTAAAATCCAAAACTTGTTATTAATCGATAATGAAGCTGGAAATGCTAACAAGGCTCCAAAACTCATGACAATGGACGAATATCATCACTGGAAAAACAGGTTTGAGATACACATTAATGGAGTTGATACAAACTTATGGATGATGATAGAGAATGGATATCAAAAAGTGTTGAGTGAGGATGGAACTCCTGTTTTGGCTTCCCTTTTAAGCGAACAACAAAGAAAAGATTATGACTTAGAAAAGAAGGCATATGCTATCTTATCTCAGGCCATATCAAGAGAAATATTTCATCAATTCAGGCAGTTTACATCTTCAAAATCTCTGTGGGTTGCCTTAGAACAACGTCACGAAGGAAATGCTTCGTTGAAAGCTATCAATGCTAAGGCCATTAAGAAGGAATTTGATAATTTCATGTATATTGGGAATGAGTCCTTAGATGATCTATTTGAGAGATTCTATCACTTGATGAGTGAATTGCATGCCCATGAGATCAAAACAACGAAAGAAGAAAAGGTTCAATGCATGGCAGATGCGCTACCACCAAAATGGGATTCATTCTTGATGGTTCTCAAACAGAACAATACTCTTGAAACCATTGATATCAATGAATTTCTTCAGAAATTGAGAGAACAAGAGGTGATGAATAAGTGGAAGTTAAAGAGAGGCGCACAAGCTCAGGATCCTTCATTGTACTATTCCACATCAACTCAACAAAATGCTCCTTTGCAGACTGCGTTTATATCAAACATGTCAAATGTTTCAGCCAGCCAGTCTTCAACAGCTCATGCTTCAGTTTCATCAAGCTCGGTTCCACAGCAGGGAAATACTGCTAGTACTCCTCCACCAAGCCCCATTAAATTGCAAACAGACAACTTCGACAAGGTTACTATCGAAGTGGCCAAGGAACACATGGCACTGTTGTCTACCGTTATCAATTCATATGACAGTCTTGTTGCTGGACAGGTTGGAAACAGTCATCTGATAGCAGAAGACTATGCTCAGATTGATAAGGATGAAATGGATCGAATTGATATAATGTGGGCTCTTGCAAGTGCAGTCAGAAGAGCGAGAGATTATGTAAAAAGGACAGGAAAAACTCTCGAAGGGAACAAAGACACTACTTATGGTTTTGATCTGTCTGCTGTTGTTTGTTTTAACTGTGGTGAGAAAGGGCATTTTGCTAGGCAATGTGAAAAGCCTAAACAGATTGGAAACCGCAACCCTTTCAACAACCGTCAAAGCCAACCGAAGCCACAAAATCAAAATACAGAAACAAACCTTGTTCCAGTTACTCTTGCACAAGATAAGGACACTTCAAGTGGAACAAAAGCTATGGTTGTTCAAACAGATGAGACTGTTGATTGGTCTTATAAATTTGGAGCTGATGGCAGTTCAGGGGATAGAGCTTACATGGCAAAGGCTGTAGAAGTCAATGAAGAATCAGATTCTGATGCTGAGAGAGAGATTGCTTCAGAAAGTTCATCAGCTGCAGACGACACATCTTCAAACAGTTCTGGCTTCACAGCTGAGAATGAAGAAAAATCATATGTCGTCTCTTCAAGTCAATCGACAGCTGATGTGGATGATAATAATTCCTCTTCTAAATCTACCTGTAGCTGTGCTTTTATGGTAAAAACATCCATAGGAATTCAGGTAAATTCTGACAGTTTTGAAAGTGAGTCTGAATCTCAACCGTGTTTAATTTGTGATGAACTTGAGAAGAAAGTTGAGACACTTAAAAGTCACAACACAGACTTAATTGCTGATTTAACTAATTGTCTTGAAGCAAACCGTGTTTTAAAGGGAAACGAACTTGCCTTCAAAAACAAAATTGATCTTTTAAACAGGCAAGTTCATGAATTAGAAATCTGTGTTATCAACAAACAAAATGCCATCACTTTTTATTTAAACACGATTGATGAAACAAAGAAAAAGCTGGCGCTTGTCGAATGTGATTATGAAACTTTAAATCAAAAGCTGAAAAGTTATTCAAATTCTTCTTACCTTCTTGATTACATGATTTCACGGCGTCCAGGAAAGAAAAATGCTGGGTTTGGGTATAAAAATTGTCCTCCACCGGTTTTGAATACTATGGTAAACACACCAGATGATAACCCAATCATTGACTTTAAGGTCAAAACGCCACTTGTCGTTGATCCAACCGAAGACAAAATTTCTCAACCAAAGGTTAACGATAATGGTGCTTCGACCTCGGAGTCCAAGTGTGTTGATGGAATGGTAGAAGAGTGGGATGAAGACGACGATGAGTGTCCTACTCGTGGTTTGGGATACAAAAACTCATCTGCTCCACATAATGACAGCATTGGTATTTCAAAATCTGCTTTTAAAAATGTTTTTAAAATTAAACCAACCAATTGCCGTCCATCTTATCCCACTACTTCTGATCAGAAGAGTCAAGTAACCAAAGCCTCAATCAAAAAGGTTAATTTTGTTAAAGCTGGAGAGTCTGTTCAATCAAACAAGTCACTCTCTTCAGCTGAACAAAAAGAAGCTAAGGCTGGTGGTTCAAAAACTCACCAAAGTGAAAATCAATACAGATCTCCGAGGTTGGTTGAGCGGAGATACTGTTTTGAGTGCGGTACACAAGGACATGTTGTTGTCAACTGTCCTTATCTTCAGAAGCCAAGTAAAAGAGTTAACCATTTTCCAGAAAATAAACAAAAGTTTATAAAGTCAAAATCTAACTCTTTTACCCAACAACAAGTGCATCAAAAGAAAGTTAAACAAAAGATGCATGACTTGTTGGTCTCTGATTCGAGTTCCACACCTGTACAAATAGTTAAGCAATCCACTGTTTACCACAAACAGTCGTTGCACAAACAACATGTGTGGAAAGCAAAATCAGATGATGCTTCTGACGACTGTACTTCAAGGTCAAATGGTTGTTCCAAAAATCCACAAGGACAGTGGATGGATTGTATTGTTGTAGATGAGACTGGGAAACCCAAGACAGTAAAGGCTTGGGTTCCTAACCTAAACTAATTACTTTCCTTCTTGTGCAGGTTGTCCTTTATAATCCTATTAGCAATAATTGGATTATTGATAGTGGGGCATCCAGGCACATGACTGGGAACTTAGCTATCCTTTTCGACGTCAGAAATATCAAAGGGGGCTATGTTTCATTTGCAGGCGATAAAGGTGGTTTTATCTCAGCTCAGGGAACACTGTCTAATGGAGCTGTCAGCTTTGAGAAGGTCAACTTTGTCAAACAGTTGGATAACAACTTACTTTCTGTTTCTCAAATCTGTGATAAGGAGTTCAAGGTTCTTTTTGATGACAAGCATTGTTATATCTTGAAAAAGGAGTTTATGATTCCAGAAGACATGGTGGTTATGTCTGCTCCAAGAATGAATGATCTTTATATTCTTGACATGTCACAAGCATCATCCTCAGTGTCCACGGCATCATGTTTTGTTTCAAAAGCCACTGAGAATGATTCTATTTTATGGCACAAAAGAATGGGACATCTCAGTCTCAGAAAAATGAATCATTTGGTGCACAAAAATCTTGTTGAAGGAGTCACTGTGAAAAGTTTTCATCTTCCTGACGTGTGTGTTTCTTGCAAGAAAGGCAAACAAACCAAGAAATCTCATAAACCCAAATCTCAACATTCCATCACTATACCACTAGAGCTCTTACACATGGACTTGTTTGGTCCTATCAACCGGAAGAGCATTGCTGGAGACTTATATTGTTTGGTTGTGACGGATGAGTATTCAAGATATTCTTGGGTGATGTTCTTAAAAGAAAAATCTGAAACTTTTGAATATGTGGAGATTCTGATTACCAAATTGGAGTCTCTGTATAAGTTAAAGGTTAGGAGGATCCGTTCGGACAATGGTACTGAGTTTAAAAATCACCTTATGGAAACTTTCTGTCAAAAACTTGGTATTCACCATGAATTCAGTGCGCCATATGTTCCACAAATGAACGGTGTTGCTGAAAGGAAGAATCGGACCTTGATAGAAGCTGCAAGGACTATGCTCGCTGACTCAAACTTACCCGTGCAGTTCTGGAATGAAGCTATTGCTAATGCGTGTTACACGCTCAACCAGGTTCTAGTTGTCAAGCGTCACGATAAAACTTGCTTTGAATTGTTGCATCGACGGAAACCGAACTTACAGTATCTTGAACCGTTCGGCGCTCCATGTACCATGTTGAAAAAGGATGCTCATGGCAAGTTTAACGAGAAAGTAGAGGTATGTTACTTCTTAGGGTACAGCACTCCCAATAAAAGAGTTTACAACAAAGCTTCTGGGAATGTAGAAGAATGGTACCATGTTGATGTTCAAAAGTATACATCTCCTGCTGCTGGAAAAGGTCTTCCTTGGATGTTTGATTATGAAGAACTTTTTGCCTCGTTTAATCTTCCTCCAGAATGTTCAGATGAGGAGGTTGCTGTTCAAATGATGTATGATGCTCAAAACGCACCTGATGAACATGTGCAACCTACTCCCTCATCATCTGACATTCCTGAGTCCTCCAGTAACACACAAGTCACACAGGATGATGACTCTTCTTCTTCTTCAGAGTATGAGGGTTCTCGACAAGAAATAGACTAGGTGATTGAAGATCCTTTCCATGATGTTGTACAATTGAGTGATGTTGTTTCACATTCTGTGGCAATTGAACAGAGTATCACAAACCTTGATCAAACAGTTGAGGTTCCTGCTCATCCTGTGGGTAGGATTGATAGAATTTATCCTCAACAGAATATTATTGGTGATCCCACATCTGGTGTTAAAACTAGGGGTCAGATCAACTTTGGAGTCTACTCAGAAATCATGGAATCTGGTGTGGTCAACTATTGTGCGCATTCATGTTTCGTCTCGCAAATCGAACCACGGTCTATAACAGATGCTTTAAAAGAAGAATCTTGGGTAAATGCAATGCAGGAAGAACTACTCCAATTTTAGAAGCTCGGAGTTTGGAAGTTAGTTGATTTACCAAAATGAGCTAAGAAGATTGGTACTCGATGGGTTCTTCGTTGCAAAAGGGATGATCAAGGAATAGTCATAAGAAATAAGGCTCTTTTGGTCGTTCAGGGATTTAGGCAAATTGAAGGTATAGATTACAATGAAGTGTTTGCACCGGTTGCTCGTCTGGAAGCAATTCGAATTTTTCTTGCTTATGCATCTTACAAAAGGTTCAAAGTCTATCAAATGGATGTAAAGAGTGTTTTCCTTCATGGAGAAATCAGTGAAGTCGTATACGTCAGTCAACCTCCCGGGTTTGAAGATCCTATGCATCGTGACCGTGTCTACAAATTGGACAAGGCACTGTACGGATTGCACCAAGCTCCGCGAGCGTGGTACGAGACACTTTCCACTCATCTTCTGAACAATGGTTTTAGAAGAGGTGTCATCGACTGCACGTTGTTCATTAGAGAAAAGGGTGGAGAACTTTTAATGGTACAGGTATACGTGGATGACATTATTTTCGGATCGACGAATGATGTTCTGTGCAAAGAATTTGAAAGAGTTATGCAGGACAAGTTCGAGATGAGTTCCATGGGAGAGATGAAGTTCTTTCTAGGGCTACAAGTAGATCAATCTGAGACAGGGATTTTCCTTCATCAAACAAATTATGTTGGAGACATACTGAGCCAATTCAGTATGACTGATGCCAAACCTGCTGGTACTCCATTGGCGATCAATCACGGGATTTCGCCTGATGACAAGAGGGGGTATATTGATGCTACTCTCTATCGAGCCATGATCGGATCTCTCATGTATCTCACGGCATCTCGACCAGACATCATGTTCGCCACGTGTCTCTGTGCCCGATATCAGTCAAAACCAAAAGTCTCCCACTTAATTACTGTCAAAAGGATTTTTCGTTATCTGAAGGGTACTCCTGATCTTGGATTATGGTACTCTAATGATGATAACTTTGAGCTTACTGCATATAGTGATTCTGATTATGGTGGTTGCAAAACAGACTTCAAGTCTACATCTGCAGGGTGTCAGTTCTTTGGAAACCGTCTTGTGACATGGCAATGCAAAAAGCAGACTTCAGTGGCTACATCTACATGTGAAGCTGAATACATCGCTGCTGCCAGTTGCTGTTCACAGATTATCTGGATTCAACAGCAACTTCAGGACTACGGTTTGCAATTCTCTAACACTCCTATTTATGTAGATAATTCTGCTGCCATAGCTATCACTAAGAATCCGGTTCAGCATTCAAAAACCAAACACATCGGCATAAAATATCACTTCATTCGTGATTGTTTTGAAAAGAAACTGATTGATATGGTTCAAATTAACACTGATTTCCAAAAGGCCGACCTCTATACAAAAGCCTTTGACAAACCAAGATTTTTATTCTTGTTAGAGGTAAACGGCATGAAAAAGAAGGATGACGTTGTTCCGGACCAAGAGTCGAGTCAATAATCATTTTTATCAATTACGTTCATGTATATATTTTCTTTCTTGCGTTTATTAAAAATCTCAAAAAGATTTTTCATTTTAAAATTTTAGGGGGAGAAAATGTCAGTAAGAAAATGATCTCTCGCTGAGAAAAATGATAGTACACAGACGCTAGTTATCTGAGACTCCAAAAAGATTTTCTAAATTGTGTACAGTTATTTGTGTACAGTTTGTTTAAAAAAAAAAAAAGATTTTCCATTTTTGTACAGTCTAAAACCCAAAAACATCTGAAAAACTCAAAAATGAGAAATCGTATCCAACCTTTGGGAAGTGATGGCACACTAACCATATGTATGAAGCACATTGCATTTAATGTCATAGTGAATAGTCACACTAAGTCGACATGTGATGAATTGATAGGCTTATCTTACTGAATCTCGACCATTGATGATCAATCTATACCATATTAGATATTGTCTTGTGAGTCACATAATGGTGAAAGGATTGACGAAAATCAACAATAGAAACTGAAGGTGTTTCTCATTCTGTGCACACCAGTTATCATCGGTTTAATGAGATATCAGAAAGTAGTTATAAAATTAAAAATTAGATTCTGAAGTCGTATACGTGCCATATTGCCTTGTAAATACTTGGCTGAAGCCGTCCATGCTATTAAGAATAAAATAAAAGTATGAATCCGAATCCGTATATGTGCCATATTACCGGGTTGCAGCCTGGTTGAAGCCATCCATGGGATAAGATGAACACAAACACCGTTAGCTGAATACGTGCCATATTGCCTTGTAAATACCTGGCTGAAGCCGTCCATGAGCTGATGGCTGTCACTGTGAATACTAAAATATATATATATATATATATATATATATATATATATATAAAATATATATATATAAAAAAAAATTGGTGTAGTAAAGAAGTAACAGGGAATAACTGAGATCTCATGAACTTATGATGACTGGTTAAGTAAGTTGTGCTGATTTGAAACATTAACATGTTTTGAAAAGTAATTCAAGTCAATTCTTAACTAGTGTGGGACACACAGATAATGGACTTAATCCTTCAAGATCATCTTGTATGTGTTGAGAAAAGGTCTGCATAAGTTTAAGATGGACAAACATATCAATGATCGCATTTTGACTAAGTGTACTTAAAGCTCAGATAATTTGCAATGTTGCTGATTGCTATGAGTTTAGTACTGATCCTATGTTTGGATCTTTCTCACAAAAAGATGTGTAAATACCATTGTATAGTTGTATCTACAAAATTCAAAATGTCTCAGATCATTAGTCACTAAGTCTGTATGATTTCTCATAAGGATCATTCTTACTAAGACATGCGTGTATATATCTTGTTGATATTATTTTTAGCATTACATATTCAAAAATCCAAAAAGATTTTACTTTTCCTGAATTTTAGATTATCTGATAAGACTTGAACGACTGTCAGAAAAACAAAATTTGAAAACCGCTTGACTTCCTGATTGATCAAATCGTTCCTTTACTTCATAAACTATTCCAAAACTTCATAATTGATCCCTCACTTCATAATTAAATGTAAATTACTTCATAATCAAATTGTTGTCAAGACCGATGTGGTCGGATACCCCATTTAACTTGAAAAGTTTAATTTGCATAAGGGGATTGTCCCATTCGTACGAATGGATGAGCAAAATGGCTCACTCGTACGAATGGATGAGGAGAATAGCTCATTCACACGAATGGACTGACCAGAATGGTCCACTCGTACGAATGAGTGGCAGAATGAATCAAGTCTGGGTCACTCGCACGAATGGACTGACCAGAATGGGCCATTCGTACGAATGAACCAGGCCATCCTATAAAAAGGCCATTCATTCGCATTCTCAGCATCATTCGCACAAATCAGAAATCCTTATTCGCACGTCTGTTTGATTAAAATCTGCATTTGAACAAATATCCGTCCAATCACCGATCTAACGCTTGATTTTTGTTTACAGGTATGCCCTCAAGAGATTAATCGTCTGTATACTCGATTCTTGGATGACTCGACTAGATTTAGGGTTCAAAACCGAAAACCAAACTTAAAAAACGTAAAAAGTGACTTAATAAACCAATTAAAATGCTAAATATTGGTTGAAAATCATAGTCGAGTATGTTGGTGTCTTTTTCGGCAAATCTTTTCAAGTCTTGATCGAATTTTTGGACAAGTTGGATCGCGACCCGTCTGTCATACGAATGGACACACTCTTCATGTTCATTCGTACGAATGAGCACTCATTCACATGAATGAACACTCATTCATACGAATGAAACTCATTCGCACGAATGAATACTCATTCACATGAATGAACACTCATTCATACGAATGAAACTTATTCGCACGAATGAATACTCATTCACATGAATGAAACTCATTCGCACGAATGAATACTCATTCACATGAATGAAACTCATTCGCACGAATGAATAGGCAGAATGATCCATTCGCACGAATGAACCAACTTTTTGGGTTCATTCGTACAAAGGGAAAATGGTCCAAAAAGTTCCTATTTCCAAAATCTTGCATGTACTGATCTGATGTGCTTCATGTTTTTGTGTTTGCAGACTGATCGTTATGGCGCACAGAGCTCCAGTTGTTCTTAAGGCTTCAATAAAAAGCAACATATGTGCGTACATGATTCCTACATCAAAGAATGCACGTCCGTTTGTCAGCATGATCGAGTTTTTATCAAGATCAAGGATTGCTCATGCTATATCCCATCACCGGACTCCATATACGACGCATCAAAGGGAGTTCTGGGCCTCTGCCGAGATTGACTGCGAGGTATCTCCACCGGTCATACGAGGGAAGATCGCAGGTCAAGATGTGGTTGTATCGGCAGCTCACATTCGCCGATTGTGTCAATTCGGTGATCATCCTGAAGATCCAGTGACACTGGATAAATATCTGGTCCGCGGATGCTTCATGAGAATAAAGTACGACGGGAATGTAGCAGAGGGAGTTTTAAACAAAGCGAACCTCTGTCCGCAGTACAAGTATCTTGGACATGTTCTTCTGCATTGCCTCGGTTCCCGTCGTGGCGGTTTCGATGACATGCGCGAAACAATTCAGAGCGCATTCGTTGCACTGGTGTTGAACATTCCGTTCAACTTTTCCGAGATGGTGTTCACGCATCTTAAGGAAAACCTCTATCTTAAGGGGGACAATGCGTATCTTATGTACCCCAGATTCTTACAAATGATAATAGATGACCAGCTTCCTCTTCTGCCAAGGTCAGACATCGACATGATCAAGCTAGAACACATGACGGATGTCACTCTAAACAGGGTACAGACCTACAGGGGCAGACCAACAAAGCCACCTCACAAACGACTTATTGGACATCTGGCAAATCCAGATTATGTGGCACTAGCAAACAGAAAATGGCATCACGATAACAGTGATTCTGACAGGGAGGATATTGTTGTACCTCCAGCTGACGACCAAGATGATGACGACCAAGATGGTCAGGGAGATGGTGGCAATGCTCCTAATGTTCCATCTACCGCTGCCACCACCCCCACTGTTGCTGCTATCGATTCTTCCCTTCCAACTAACCCAGAAGACGTTAACCTGGACACCGTCCTGTTTACTGATTCTGAGGACACTGAAGATGATTTTGAAATCAGTCAACAAGGGGCAAGATTGGTCGCAACAAAACGAAAAAGGGGAGCAGATCAAGGAAGCTCAAGGGTTGATGATGACATTAGGGATGCTGACTTTGTCCCTGACTGTCCATAAGTATCTGCTGCTCCTTCTTCCCAATCTACCCCAGTCAAGAGAGGAAGAGGAAAGAGAATGGCCAAACGCCAAAAGTTTAAACTTGTCAGAAGGACGGAGAGCAACTGCCACCAGGTCTGAGGCTCCAATGTCAACATCTATGCCTCAGACACAAACTGTGCCTCCTCCCATCTACACGACTGCTCCTACATCACAGCCATCAACTATTCGAGCTGAATCTTCAATGTCACTGCCGACTGTCTCTCTACACGACCAGATCAGTACTTTAAACAGTTTGGTACTTCGTTTACTGGCTCAGAATGAAGAGCAATCAAAGCGTATTGACCAACAGGGCTCGCAGATCAGTCAGTTGACTCTGCAAAATACTGAACAAGCCCAAGCCATCACAAGTCTTTCCACTAGGTGTAATGATCAACAAGCCATCCTTCTCACTGCTACAAACCAGAATCAACAGTTGTCTAAAGCTGTTGATGCACATGCTCAGAGGATACAAAGGCTTGAGGAGGATAATAAGAGACTGTTGGAAGACTTAGAAAGCAGAAGAGACCCGACACCCAGAATTGAGGGTGCTCGCAATGATGGTGATGATGGTGATGATGGTGACGATGATGATGATGATGATGACGATGATGATGATGATGATAGTGATGATGATGATGACAATAATGACAAAGATAAGGATGATGGTGCCAATGCTGGTGCTGCATCAAGTGCTGCAAAGACAGCAGAAGCAGAAGCACGCACAAAGCAAAAATCAGACAAATCAGAAGGCCCATCATCAGATAAACAAAAAGGCACTGAATGTTGATAGTTTTTTTTGTTTTAAGTGTTTTAACTTGTCTTATTGTAAATATTAGATTATTATGTAAATAATTTCAATTTTATTTTGATTAAATCAATGAAATTTCAAATTCTCACATGTTTATTCTTTGTTTGTTTATGAAAATAGTTTTGGATGTGATGCCTCTCAAGCAACAACCTTCAAAGTTAACTTATGTGCTTGACATGCAAGGGATCATCCAACATTCAGTTATTTATGACAAAGAGGAAGGGGAAATCGTGCACTGCTTGTCAAAAGAACAGATTGCCGAGCTATTTCAAATGAATCCCGACGAAGTCATCACTGAAGAGGCATCTGTTCGTACAACTGATTATCCCTCCTCTGACGAACTAGAAGACGTTGATGAGGTTGAAGTTGAAGACATCACTGATCAAGAATATCCAAAGTATACATCAGTAGATGGTGATGATCTTCCCTCCTTCGCAGACTTATTCACTCAGCAGTCCGACGAGGAGGTCAACCGCATTGTCGACAACAAAGGAGATGAAGCCGGTCCCTCCACTATTGACATTGACGAGCTGAAAGAACGTAAAAGTCAGTGGATGGAATACATGGCCGAATTAAAGAAGAACTCAAAGCCCTCTCCTCCAACCAGGTACACTAAAGTTTATCGACTCAAAGGACACAAGTCTGATGGTCGTATAATCAGTTGGGCTTACTTCAACGACTTAAGCTACTATGCTATAAAAAGAGAGAAGGGCATACAATATTTCAGGTACCCTCATGACTTCAAGACGCTGCCCGCATTTGAAGTAAATCAATTGGCGCGTCTAAAGCTTCTACACAGCGAATCTTCCGGTCTATCCGAATGGTTTGAACGTCAATTACAATACGAATACCGGAAGAAGTGGGTGAACTTCAAGCCATAAATGCCTACACGTTACATTCATAAGGAAAAGGTTCATCCAATCACCAAGAAGCCCCTAATTGTCTTAAAGTGGAAACCTCCAACGATCATGAAGAAGATTCCTTTAAGGAAAATGATCCAGGACTTCACAGATCAGTTCAAATGGTGGTACTATGATGGGCGTACTGGTGAAGCTGTTATAGTGCTGTGTAAAGAAGGGTCATGGGAGACCATCAGGGTCTTTGATCCCTTGTGGCTGACCAACTTGTCTGAACAAGATGTTACAACTTTATACAAGTGTCAACCGTTTTTTGAAGTTGCAGATATAGACCAGGCGTTGCAGTATGTGAAAGTGATACGTATATGCTTTGCTTTTGACATACACGCCGGAGTTAACTGGAAAACTCGTACAAAAGAGATGTTGAAGACCAACTAATGTTAGTTAGGTCATTTTGAAGGGATCTAGGTCCAAGGGGGAGTATGTAGATGCATAATATGTCCCTAATCCCTTGTAATATGTATTTCATCTATGTTTAATGTAATTATTTGATGTATTAATGAAATTACATGTTTATCCTTAATGTTTACTCATATATATAACGACTGTGTATTAAACGATCTGATAATAGCGATAACGTTGATCAATCGTGCTAATGAAAGGCCCATTCGCACGAATGGATCATGAGAATGATCCATTCGCGCGAATAGATCATTCGCGCGAATAGATCATGAGAATGATTCATTCGCTAGAATAAGTCATGAGAATGGTTCATTAATGATTCATTCTTACAAATGAACCATTCTGCTGATTCATTCGCACGAATGAGTCCATTCACATGGCTCATTCGTACGAATGGCCTCAGCACTATATATAGAACTTTCACTTCATGAGCACATAGACAACAAAATAGACAGCACATATACAACACATATACACACAGAACCAGACTAAGCAACAGAACACACAAACTCTTTGCACCTGTATTGTCGAATCTCTGTCCGTTGAGAGTTTCCAGGTCTTGTATCCAACTTCTCTACACCAAAGGGTCGATAGAAACTTTCGTTTCGACATCTAATCCGCTCGTTTCTTACGACCCGATCCGTGTCATAGATTGGATTGCCAATCAAATCGGATTCCGCACGATTTGGTTCGGCTAATGTGTTGAATCATTGGATCAAGGTAGATCCCGATCCAACAATAATAACTTCTCTTCAGTAGTTAACGCTGACACCGGCTTCGGAACATCATCCTTTCCCATCCACGAATAAGTAGGATGCGTATATCCTTCCAAAATCGGAATCCATAAACTAGTAACGGTAAAAGATACAAACTGGTCAAACCGATCTTTCCAATTAGAATAATCAGCTAGATTCAACAACTTCGAAGGTTTTTGAGATGTACCGATCTCATTGTCATAATTGAACATATTCGTGACTTGAACCATATTTGCCATTTTAAAAAAAAATTTCTGAAAAATTTCCAAGTGCTGAACAGTCTTACCCTCAGGAGAAGATAATAAGTTCGTCTATAATACACCCAAGCGAACTTAATGAGAAGCGAACTTAATAAGTTCGCTTAAATCAGAATTCAACAATCTGATTAAGTTCGCCTAAAATAAGTTCGCTTAACCCTGTGAGAAGCGAACTTGACAAGTTCGCCTGATGCTAAGTTCGCCTGCACAGAAATCAGCAAGTTCTCTTGCCGTAACAGAATCAAGATCAAGAACTTCTTCAGACCAAAATCGCGAACCAAGAACATCCAAAAATCGTCATTAATCACTGAATTGAAGGAATTAAACAAAATTGGACCGTAGGATCGTGTAATTTGTCAATTAGAAACTTTCTATCAGATCAATTTCATCATAATCCTCTTCAAAAACACAAAATCAGATCTGAATCAGTCTTGAAAACTCCATGGAAATGAAAAACTCAAAAATGATGAATTTGATGTCAATTTGCATATAAAATCGTCTAGAATCAACAAGAATCATGAGCAAAAGCTCTGATACCACTTGTAGGTCCCTATGGCGCGTCTACGGATCGATCTCGTGATAAGACATGACGTTTACTCGGAGGGCGGAATCCAACTAGTCAACGTCTATATGCATAAAATACAATGCAAACAAGCAAGTTAATAACCTTCTCAATTCGTATTTGAAATCACAATGATGTTTACAAACTCAATCGGACTTCACTGTTCTATTTGGTTCGGTTCTGATCTCTCATGAACGATTGACTCTGTAAACATATATATAGATAACTGACCTGATATAGGCGAACTTATTAAGTTCGCCTCTAACAGCTTAAGCGAACTTAACAAGTTCGCCTCAGTTAGACTTAAGCGAACTTATTAAGTTCGCCTCTGATAGACCAGGCGAACTTAAGTTCGCCTCTAGGCTATACTTGTAAAACACTTAGTGACATTTGACATTTACATAACAAAAACATAAAGACATAAAATCTAACTATTACAAGCTTTTATCATTACAAACTATGTCCTAACAAGACTTCAAAAGGCTGAAAAGGCAATTTTTCAAGTTGAACACATGGGTATGGATTAGAAAATTCTATTTGGGATCATTGATAACCAAATTCATAAAAAGGTTACATAAAGCATTGGGTATAACTCACACCCACCACCGTATTCCAAGTCTGGTAGATTTGCTGATATGCCAGCTCCTCATGTTCCCACACCTTTTGTTTGCAAGTTATCTGCTGATGATTATATTAAAACTTCAGATTCTGACAGTTTTGCTTCCTGTGCAGAGTCAGATTATGTAGGTTCCGAAGATGATTGTAATGAGAGTTCTAGTAAGGGAAATGTTTTAAATGAACTTGAGTCGGATGAATGTAATAATATGTCCGTGTCAAAACCAGATATTTGTGAACATCTTGAAAATTTGTATTTTGGTTCTATGCCTTTTGAGCATGACAGTTTAAGAAATGACATTTCTAAGTTTAAGAATGCTTTACCTTTTGTTCCTAAATCTGTAAATGCTATGAGTTGTATTGTAAATTTTAAAAGTGCAGGAGTTGTTGTGACTGAGATTCCACAAGAAACAATGACCAATCTGGAATTTTTCAGATTAAAGGAAGATCAAAGTGTTCAAGAAAGAAATGTTGAAGAAAGAGTTGCCTCTAGTTCTGATGCCACAACATCACAATCATCTTCATCATATTGTGATGACAATTATCAGGCTAAGCCGACATGTGATAAAGTTTGTTTTAGTTGTGGAGAATCCAATCATGTTTTCAAAACATGTAAATTGTCTACATGTCATTTCAAAGAAGAAAACATACCATCTGTTATTCAAAATTCAGTTGAATGTGATTCAAATATTTTCTCTAAATCACAACATAGTAGAGATCTGCGACGTAAAAGGATTAATAATGCTAAAAAATAGTTGAAAAGGATTTGGAAAATTAAGAATAATGATCTTTTTGATACTACATTAAAGGATGATTCTAACTATGATTTTCGAGAAGCATCTTGAAAAATTAAGAAGTTCCAAGTCAGCAATGGCTTGGGTACCAATGTCTAAATGATTCGTTTTGTGTAGGGGCAATCGAGGAGGACTGGAGACAATATCTGGCATGTCGACAGTGGTTGCTCAAGACATATGACTGGTCATTTTTCTTTGCTACAATATTATCATCCAATGGAAGGAGATTTTGTCGCCTTTGCAGGGAATCCTAGAGGAGGAAAGATCGAAGGACAAGGAACTGTGTCCAACGGTGTAAATATCTTGGAGCATGTTAACTTCGTCCGGTAGCTGAAGTATAATCTGATGAGTGTGTCCCAGATTTGTGATAAAGACTTTTGTGCCCTGTTCAACTCCAAAGAGTGTTTGATTCTGAAGCCTGGAGTGGTTATTCCCGAAGACCTAATCCTCATGCGTGCCCCTCGAAGATTCAATACCTACAGTCTAGATATGAATAACCCATCAGGAATCGAATCCTGCTTTCTCTCAAAAGCTTCAGAAGATGAGTCCTTTCTTTGGCACAAAAGATTAGGACACGTGAATTTCAAGACCATGAACCGCCTTGTTCGAGGAAACCTTGTCACCGGTTTACCTCTAAAAGATTTCTCACTCGTGGAACATCGTCTCTCTTGTTCTAAGGGCAAGCAACACAAATCCTCTAACAAACCCAAAACCACTAATTCCTTTGACTCTCCCCTTCAATTGCTTCACATGGATCTCTTCGGTCTTATGAGTGTCATGAGTCATGGAAAGAAATCCTACTGCTTGGTGGTAACCGATAACTTCTCTCGATTTACTTGGGTATTCTTCCTGGCAAAGAAAGATGAGACGCCAGAGACTATAAAGATTCATCTGCTACAAGTTGAGAATCTGTTCAATCTATGTGTGAAAACTATTCGCAGTGATCATGGCACAGAGTTCAAGAATTCCATTCTAGATTCTTTTCTGTGAAAGTAAGGGTATCTCTCAGCAGTTCAGTGCACCTCGTACTCCACAACAAAATGGTGTAGCTGAACGAAGAAATCGTACGTTGATAGAAGCAGCAAGGACTATGATCGTTGATTCTAAGCTTCCTATCATGTTTTGGGCTGAGGCAGTTAATACCGCATGTTTTGTGCAAAACCGAGTTCTTATCACCAAAAGCTATAACAAGACTCCTTATGAGATTATGTACAAGCGCAAGCCTGTTATTGACTTCTTCAGAAAGTTTGGGTGTGTTTGCACAATACTGAATACTTAGGATCAGCTGAACAAGTTCAAAGCCAAAGCTGATGAATGTTACTTTGTGGGCTACTATTCAAATCAAAGGGCTTTTCATGTTTACAACAAGAGACAAAGGATTGTACTGGAGTCCATTGATATCAACTAGCACGAAAGCAATCATACGGACGCTGGGGACGGTCCTGATTGGCTTTTTGATGTCGATTCTTTGTTTAAGTCATTTAATCTTCCTGAATTCACTAACATATATGTTTCAACTAATCCTCTTATGTCTGTGAATATCCTAGGTACCTATACTGCTTCAAGCTCATCTTCATCTAGTTAACATGTGGATGTTCCTCCTGTAATTTCTGCTGAAACCTTTTCAAGGTCCTTTGTTTCTGTTGCAACAAGTGAAACTGTTGAGGATCAAACTCCTCCAATAGTGGATGTTGGTCAACAGTCATCTTCCACAGAACTTGCAGAAGATGAAGCAGTGATTCTTGACAACAACATTACCAATCTGGAAGAAAATCTAGCAGAGGATGAGATTCCACAATTATGGGTTCACAAAGATCATCCCACCGACAACATCATTGGTCCACTCAACGTGGGAGTCCAAACTCGAAGTGCCATTGAAATTATGAATGACAGTCTCTTCACTCGTTTCATTTCTCAAGTTGAACCTAACAATATCAAAGCTGCATTACTTGAGAACAGTTGGGTGGAGGCCATGCAGGAAGAATTACAGCAGTTCAATAAGTTACAAGTATGGAATCGGGTCGTTAGGTCTTTCGTAACAAGAAGGATGAAGGAGGAATCGTGGTTCGCAATAAAGCACGCTTGGTGGTTCAGGGGCTTTATCAAGAAGAAGGGATTGACTTTGAGGAAGTGTTTGCACCAGTGGCTCGCTTAGAAGCCATCAGAATGTTTCTTGCCTATGCACCCTATATGGACTTCACAGTTCATCAAATGGATGTCAAAAGCGCATTTCTGTATGGAAAGGTTCAAGAGGAAGTTTATGTTAAGCAGCCACCGGGTTTCATTGATCCAAACTATCCTAACCGAGTTTACAAACTAGTCAAGGCATTGTACGGTCTCCATCAAGCACCTCGTGCGTGGTATGAGACGTTATCTAAGAAGCTGCTTGATAATGGTTTCACACGAGGGGCAATTGACTAAACTTTTTTTAAACGAAAGGATGGTGCGGATACCATTTTGGTGCAAATCTAAGTTGATGATATTAATTTTGGATCCACAAATCCTCGGTTGTGTAAAGAGTTCGAGGAAGTGATGCGCTCTAAGTTTGAAATTAGCTCTATGGGAGAAATGAAGTTCTTTCTTGGTTTGCAAGTAGATCATTCTGAGTCGGGAATTCTTATCCATCAAGAAAAATATGTCAAAGAAATCCCGACCAAGTTCAAAATGACTGAATCTCATCCTTACAAGACTCTCGTGGAAGTTCGACATTGTTTGTATCCTGCTTTGGATGGTGAAAGTGTTGATTAGCACCTCTATCGCTCAATGATAGGATCTCTCATGTATCTCACTGCTAGCAGACCCGACATCATGTTTGTAGGGTGCTTGTGTGCACGCTGTCAGGCTAATCCTAAACTCTCTCATTTAATTGCTGTCAAACGTATTTTAAGATATTTGAAGTATAAGCTAAAACTTGGGCTTTGGTATCACAAAAATAACTTGTTTGATCTTGTGGCATATTCAGATTCTGACTACGGGGGATGCAACTTAGACCGCAAGTCCACTTCTGGGGGTTATCAGGTCCTTGGCAATCACCTTATCTCTTGGCAATGTAAGAAGCAAACCACCGTTTCCCAATCCACAGCCAAAGCTGAATACATTGCAGCAGCCTTTTGTTATTCCCAAGTGAGGTGGATCCACCATAAAATGCTTGATTACGGGATCACCTTCTATGAAACCCCTATCCTCTGTGACAACACTGCCGTTCCTCATATCACCAAAAATCCCGTTCAGCATTCAAAAACCAAACATATTGAGATCAAACATCACTTCATCCGTGACTGTGTTGAAAAGAAACATATGAAAATCGTTGAAGTCAAAACCGACAAGCAAACCACTGACATCTTTACAAAAGCCTTTGACTCTGCTAGATTTGAGAAATCGGTGGAGATGCTCGGCATGATCAACTTTCAGTAACCCTTGTGCATATTGTCTTTTCTGTTTAAACTTGTTAATCAGAAGATTTCCAAAAAGATTTTATCTTTTTGTATAGTTGTTTTCTTTATCTGTTTTTGAAACCAAATTTTTGGGGGAGAATTTGGAATTTGAAGTAAGTAAGAAAAGATTTGCTTTGTATTGTTAGAAAGAAAAGAAAATATTTGCTTTGTGTATTGTTTGCTTAAGAAAAACTCTTATCCTCATACTCACTGTAAGTATCAAGTTTTGTTTCAGGAAAATCGGATCCGACCCTGTGAGAAATGATAGAGTCTGATCACACTTCTTGAACATGGAATGGATCATAAGCGATGGTGCTTACTGAGGCATAACCAGTAGGCCCGACATACGGTTATAACTCTTTAGTAGTGTGAAAATCTAAATCTCAATCGTACATGTGTGTTTGAACCCATTTTTTGAAATATCTAACCCATTTTAAGCTAAGAAAATTGATTCAATCAGATATAGGCTTACGTGTTGGATTCTGATTCATGCGCCAGGTGACCGTCAAAGTAACGAAAGTTACCACCGATGACCGCGTCTGTTTTGCTTACGCAAAGATCTCGGGAGTTCATTTTTTTCCCATCCACTTGGATGATTTGACCCCGTTTGTTTTGCTTACACAAAGATCTCGGGTGTTCAAACTTTTCCTATCCGCTTGGATAATTTTACGACTTCTTTTGTTTTGCTTACGCAAAGACCTAGAATGTTCGTACCTTTTTAATATCCACTTGGATATTTTTCATTTTACAACTTCTGATATCCAGTTGGATCTTATTTTACTTTTGACGGTGATTTTGACTTACCAAGATGGTACCCTGGTTAACCTGTAAGAGATGATAAGATGAATGCGGGTATTTCTTGAGGACTGATAGGCTTTCAAAACCATTTTATTTCAAAACGTGGGGTACGCCGTGTTTCGTGCTTAAATGGTACTGCTTTAATCACATGAAATCATTGTACAAGCAAATGTTCGTGTTTATCTTTCACAAATATCGGCTATCTTCAGGGATTCATAGTAGCTGATTGCAAAACGAAGTGTTTCAAGGGTCTGACCAGACATGATCTCACGTTGGATCTTTTCCAAGGTTAAGTGTACATATCCTTTTGTTGGTTTTTGCTTTTAGTATTCTTTTTTGAATTTTAATCTTCCTTATTAGCTTGTTTAAATGGTGTACATATATTGATTCCCTTTGTTTTGTCCAAGTATGTATGATCAACCGAAACTACTCAAGCCGCCCGAAACTACCTTCCACGCAAAACTACTTTGCCCTATCGAAACTAGTAGTTTCGACAGGGGCATTTTGGTCCTTTGTCAATCGCAAATTTAATGTCTTCATAATCAGGTTTGTTTCTCATGCTAAGTTCACTCATTCTCTTCGAAACCTCTTTACACCCTTCATTTCACACACACGCTTGAAATTATCGGTCTAAGTTTGCGCAATCAGTGTACCCTATCCGATTCCCCCCGTCGTCCTCACCAGCAGGTACCGGTTACTTGTTCTTTCTATACAGATTCATAGTATGAGACTAGGGTTTCAGTTTTGAATATTTTTCGACTGATTCTTCTATGTTAGGGTTGTTTCTAGTTCATATCTTGTTTAAATCTTCACCATTGTTCATATCTCATCCTTTTGCTGTATATATTTGTAGATCTTCTTACAAATTTTGGTAAGATGGAGTTTCGACACTATCAGGCCTTTCTTACCCTTTCTCTTTTCTTTGTTTTACCTGTTTGAGTCAGTTTGTTCTTTTCACATTTGTGTCTGTATATATTTTTTTTGCTTGCTTGTTCCTGTCTTTTGAAAAAATATGTATCTGATCAGGGTTTGACATCGAAACTAGTAGTTTCAGGAAAAAGGATCTTTGATTTTAAAAAATATTAAAATAGATTTTTGAACAAGTTTTGCTTACCGAAACTAGTAGTTTCGATATCCCCTGTTTGCCCGAGACAAGTGAATGGCTTAGGGCTGGGTACTAATGAATGGCTTAGGGCTGGGTACTAATGCCATTCCTCCACCAGTAAGCGGGAAATTTGTCAACGGCTTAATTGACATTGATTTGTCTTGCCTTGATGAGTCCTCGAGTCAGGATTATTCCTCTAACAAGGATGATTCTTCAAGTAAGGCTGACTCTGCATCTGATGAAGAGTTCCTTACTTCTTCTAATGATGGGTCTGAGAACACCTGCCCTGAAGGAGTAGTCTCTGAGGAGTTGCTCGGTGAACAAAAAGTTAAGAAAAACATTATCACTGATAGTGATAATTGTATTTTGACTGAACCCGACATCGTTGAATCAACTGAAAAATAAAAAGTGATGCTTTATGGGGGATATAAAAACATTAATCAAGTTAAAAAGGAAGCCTTTTCAGCTCATTTTGGGCTTGGCTATCAAGAAAATTTGCAAAAATGTTATATATTCCCAAGAACCAATCATCATCGGGTCAAACTACTGTTCACCAAACAACTTCTCCTGCTCATCATGCTGAGTCATCTAATGCCAGATCTAATGAGCCTTACAGGAGGACTTACACAGACAAGAGAACTTGCTTTCACTGTGGTATGGTTGGTCACATCCTTGTGAAATGCCCTGCTAAGAACCAAGGGAAACGGCCAATTGTTTCACAACCGGCTGTTATCTCTAAGTCACCACCATTGAAGCATTCCAAGAGTTCAAAAGAAAATGTGGTGAAACCACCAGTAAAACCTATGGTAAAGCTAAAGATCACATCTGAGGCTAAACCTTATGTTCCAAAAAAGGAAAAGCTATCTGCTTAACCTTGTGCTTCTACCTCTGGTAGTGCACCTACTGGTGAGAAACCTGTGGTTAAGCTTTCTAAGCCACAGAGGAGAAGAAGGAACAAGAGATTGAGAAAGCTGGAACAGCTGGCTGGAATTCAATCAGGTGAAGCTTCCATTAGTTCACATGCTGCTGTTGAATCTAAGTATATTGTTCCAGTTAAGAAAAAGAAGAGGTCCTGGAACAAGAAATCTAAAAGTTCTTAATCTCTTGGTCCCAAGTCTTCTAAAGATTCATCCATTTTTGACAGTCACGAATGTAAATTAATTGAGGTTGTTTATTTTGAGAAAGACGGACGACCCAAGACCACTATGGCTTGGGTCTCCAAATCTAATTAATTTCTTGTGACTCGTGCAGGGACATCCGAAGGGTACTATCTCTAATCGTTGGTATGTAGATAGTGGATGCTCCCAGCACATGACAGGTAACATGGCCCTGCTTCAAGATGTAAAACCATTTAGAGGCGGCTATGTGGCCTTTGCTAGAGAGAAAGGCGGTAGTATCACTTGTCAAGGCGTAGTTTCAAATGGTTGTGTAAGCTTCGACACCGTCAACTACTGCGAGCAGCTAAAGCATAACCTGTTGAGTGTTTCTCAGATGTGCTACAAGGAGTACTCTGTTATGTTTGATAAGACAGAATGCATGATTCTCAAACCTGGTTTTGAAGTTCCTGAAGACTGGATTCTGATGCGAGCTCCAAGGACAAACGACACTTATCAGATTGATATGAGCGTGGCAACAACCACCTTATCAGTTGCTACTTGTTTGCTTACCAAAGCGACAGAGCTTGACTCTATCTTGTGGCATAGGAAACTCGGACATATTTCTTATCGTAAAATGAATCATCTTGTCCCAAACGGTTTGGTAACCGGTGTTCCTAAGTTGAGATTTGCCGTTGCAGATGACTGTTTGCCTTGTAAAAATGGCAAACAACAACGGAAGTCTCACAAGCCCAAGCTCCAAAACTCCATCGATACCCCTTTGGAGCTATTACATATGGATCTGTTTGGCCCCATAAGTATCAGGAGTATTGGAGGTAAGTCATACTGTCTAGTTGTAACTGATGATTTCTCACGTTTTTCTTGGGTGCATTTTTTAGTTACAAAGGACGAGACTGCTAACATTCTTCAATACCTGATCCTGAGCTTGGAATCTCTTTGCAAGTTGAAGGTCAGAAGAATAAGGAGTGATAACGGAACTGAATTCAAGAATAATTTGATGGAACTTTTCTGTCTCAAGAAGGGGACCCGTCATGAATTTAGTGCCCCGTACACACCTCAGCTGAATGGAGTTGCAGAACGGAAGAATAGAACCTTGATTGAGACTGCAAGGACAATGCTGTCAGATGCAAAGCTCCCTGTCACTTTCTGGGCAGAAGCAGTAAATACAACTTGTCACGTTTTGAACAGAGTTCTGGTTGTGAAGAGGCAAAACAAGACTTGCTATGAGTTGATCATCAATTGACCTCCCAATCTTGACTACCTAGTTCCTTTTGGTAGTCCATGTTCCTTATTGCTACAATACAAAGACCGCAAGTCTAAGCTTCATGCAAAAGCAGTGGAAGTCATCTTCTTAGGATATGTTGCTAACTCGCCTTGCAAGAGAGTGTACAATATAGGAACTCATACTGTCGAGGAATGGTTCGAAGTGGACTGCAGTAAACACAACACTCCACCAGAACCAACTGGTCCAGCTTGGGGTTTTGATTATGATGCGCTATTCAAGTCTTTCAACCTTCTTGATTTATCTGCCGATGATGCCGTAAATGTGTATGAATTCTTTGGAGGCGGTGATGACTCCAGTTTCTCAACCCGTGCAACTGTACCGACTGTAACTCCTGATTCCAATGCTGCATCTGCATCTGGAACTCAAGAAAATGATAACATAGAAGTTGTTCATGTTGACGAAAATGACGCTCAAGCTAATCCTAACACTCGTGTAGGAAATGAAGCTCCAGCTGATCCAATTAACATTGAATCTTCTTCTTCTGGAACACAGGATATGGGGGATTTGAGCACGAACCTTGATTCAGAAATTCAGGAACCAGATATACTAGAGACGAGAGTGCATAAGAATCATCCAATTGACAACATTATTGGTGATCCTCATGCCGGTGTTCGGACTCGTCATAGAACCATTGCTGAGAACACTAGCTTGTACTCTGAGATACTTGACACTGGTGTCATGGAAACATGTTTGCATGCTGCATTCGTGTCCCAGTTAGAGCCGAAGAATGTGATGGAGGCTCTCGCTAACAACTGCTGGATTGAGGCGATACAAGTGAATTGTCTCAATTCCAAAAGTTTCATGTGTGGGATTTGGTTGACTTGCCAAGAGGCGTACAACCAATTGGAACCAGATGGGTGTTCAAGTGCAAGACGGATGATCGTCATGTCGTAGTGAAGAATGAAGCAAGGTTGGTTGTTCAAGGATTTTATCAACAAGAGGGCCTGGATTACACTGAAGTATATGGCCCAGTTGCTAGACTTGAGTCCATTCGACTTTTTCTGGCTTATGCCTCCTATGTTGGCTTCAAGGTCTATCAACTTGATGTGAAGAGTGCTTTCCTGTATGGAAAAGTTCATGAAGAGGTCTATGTCACTCAACCTCCCGGCTTTGAAGATCCGCATAATATCAATAAAGTGTATAAGCTCGACAAAGCACTTTATGGTCTTCATCTAGCACCTCGGGCATGGTATGAGACGTTATCAAAACATCTACTGTCAAATGGTTTTGACCGTGGACAGATTGACTCAACCCTCTTCATTCGGAAAGCAGGTGGTGATATTCTTCTTGTACAAGTGTATGTCGACGACATTATCTTTGTGTCTACAAATGAAGAGATGTGTAGGGAATTCGAACAGGTGATGAAGTCCAAGTTTGAGATGAGTAACATGGGTGAATTGTCGTTCTTCCTGGGTCTGCAAGTCAGTCAAAGAGAGAATGGCATCTATCTACATCAAACTAAGTATGTGCAGGACATCTTGTCAAAATATAAGATGAATTATAGCAGTACTTATGGCACACATATCCTCGTCAATCATGGTCTGCATCCAGACAAAGATGGAAAGAATGTGGATTCTAAATTGTACCGTGGGGTGATCGGATCTCTTATGTATCTCACTGCTTCAAGGCCCGATATAATGTTTGTTGTATGCTTGTGCTCAAGGTTTCAGTCACAACCAAAGGAGTCTCATATGATAGCTGTCAAGAGGATATTCATATACTTGAATGGGAAACCCCGTTTGGGTCTTTGGTACTCAAAGCAGCAATCATTTGACCTCAAAGCCTATACTGATTCAGACTATGACGGTTGTAACCTTGATAGAAAGTCAACTTCAGGTGGATGTCAATTCTTGGGAGACAGACTGGTTTCCTGGCAGTGTAAGAAGCAGTCAACGGTTTCTGTCTCAACATGTGAAGCAGAGTACATTGCTGCAGCGAACGGTTGTTCTTAGATATTGTGGATTCAGCAGCAATTGAGAGGCTACAGTTTAAACTTCACTGGAACTCCATTGTTCATTGACAACAATGCCACCATGTCCATCACAAACAACCCAGTGAAACATTCCAAAACTAAACATATTGAAATTTGCCACCACTTCATCCGTGATTATGCTGAAAAGCATCTCATTGAACTTGTAAAGGTTCACACGGATGACAACTTTGCTGACTTTTTCACTAAGGAGTTTGATCGACCCCGTTTTGAACATCTTGTCAACATGATCGGAATGTTCAATCCAGAGTGAAAATTGTTTTTCTTAAATCAATTCAATTCATGAATGTTAAATTTTATTTCTTTTAAGTTTTCTGTATAGTTCTTTTAGTTTTCAAATATTTTACAAAATTCCAAACAAAATAGAAAATGGAGAAAATTTCAAAGTTATTTGAGAAAAGAGGACATGATAGTACATCAGAAATGATCTAAACATCATAGACTGCTCATATGGGAAATGATTGCGTCATGCTTACTTGATTGTTTAAATTGTTTTATTCTTAATCTGCTTATTTACAAGTAATTTGAATTGTCGGTAGGCTGTAAGCATCTGTGAATCATTCGTAGTGTGATAATTAAATCAATACTACAACTGTGATTTGAACCCATGTTTGCTAGTGTGTATGCGTAAAATAATGAAAAAGATCAGTATCAGATACAGGATGTTAGATTTTGGCAATTATTTTCTTGTGAGACCAGTTTCGGGACAGGTCGTTAGCATAATTAATGTGGTACATCTCACTGCCCATACTCACAAGTATGCAATGAGAGATTGAATCAAAACATGTCTGTACATCAACCGTTGAGCATGTATTCACCCTTGAATCACTCCTGATTCATTGAATTCAAATCCAGATAAAAGTTGGATTCCCTTACCTAAATACTCAACTCCATTATCATTATCCTGAATCATCTTACCGATATTCACTGAAGAAATCACATGAAACCAAGACAAATGAATCACTCGATTCTGAATCTTATGATTCCTGATAATCCTTATGGATTATGTTTGATTTTTCCTGTGCTAATTGATGTAGCCTCATTCTGGAAATTTAGAAAATCATTGGGAAAATCTTAGATGCCTTGAGATAGTGTAATTTACATTACTGTAGCATATCAGTGGGGTACACGTTGTATATCTTAAAATTCATACCTTAACACACAAAAACGTGATACAAAGATGCTTATGGTTTCAAATCTTATAATATTGCCAACTTGAATTACTTGTTTATGTGCTTATTACGTATGAATAAATAGTAATCCATGACATGATCCCATATTCTTTGATGTTTATCTTGTATCGTTTTTGCTATAGTTTAGCCTGATATGATTCTCTGCTCGTGTCTTTGAACAAAAATAGTGTATGTATATACTTGTATATCTCTATTATAGAAAATATCTTATAATATTGCCAACTTGAATTACTTGTTTATGTGCTTATTACGTATGAATAAATAGTAATCCATGACATGATCCCATATTCTTTGATGTTTATCTTGTATCGTTTTTGCTATAGTTTAGCCTGATATGATTCTCTGCTCGTGTCTTTGATCAAAAACGTGATACAAAGATGCTTATGATTTTAAGTTTGTGTATAGTTCTATTCCAATCAGAAAAACTAAAAATATTTGTGTTTAATCTTCATGAATTGATTTTGAATCCTCTTGATTGAATATTTTTATCGTGTTCGTTATTTGACTTGACATCTTCATAATTTGAGTTGAAAGATCTGGGTATACATGAGTCTCTGCGTACTTATTAAGTGCGCAAGAGTTAGACTCTGCGTACTTAACAAGTACGCAAGACTTAAGTCATGCGTACTTAGTAAGTACGCAGGAGTTAAGGCCTGCGCAGTTAACAAGTACGCACGACTAATATTGTGTGGGTATATATACAGGACTTAGAAATTTTTCTGAGTTTATCTCATTCAAACTTCTTCGACTCTGTTATATACCACTGATCCTCTACCACTCAAAATTTCGTGTGTTCCTAAACGGTTTTTCATCCCGATCTTAGTTTCATCATCATCTAACTTACATTTGGAGAGAATCTTGGAGCATTTCATCCGTTAAATCTAGATTTTTGGACCGATTTGTGATCTTGAAGAACTAGGTTTTGGACTTTGATTTTTGACAAATTTTGGTTGTTTTTAACTAACATTATAACCTAAAACTTGTTTAAACTCACTAATCGAAGCTCGATCATCACATAATCGTCCTTAACTTTCTTTGATGTTGGTTTTGACCCTTGGTTTGACCGTGGGTTACGTGGGTCGATTCTTAGGTCAAAATGACCGGTTTTTAGTGCATGTTTGATGTTGGTTTTGTTTCCATTGGTTGTAAACATGGTTTTCGACCTAGTGGGAACCAACATTTCCATCAAAATTCACAAGTTACTGATTTTGGGTTTTCAAAAATTTGTATAAGTGTTAAGTCGTGCGTACTTAACAAGTACGCAAGACATAAGTCATGCGTACTTGCTAGTACATGACAAGTACGCAGAAAGGGAATTTCTGAAATTTTTCTAAGTATGATTTTTCAGTTATCTGAGAATGTACTATACTTGGTCATGTGTATTCAATTCCAATGATGCTTCTTGTTCTTATTGTGTTTATTATTTGTTTTTGCAGTGATGGCTCGTGCATTTACCAACGAATTCAATCTGCTGGCTCTAACACAACCCGAGTGGAAGGGTGTTGCACTTCAATATCGGGAGATAGTCGATTTCCTGAACCGCTCGAAGATCAGATACGCCATCTCTGCTGATCCTATTGTCTCAAGACCATATCTGGAGAAATTCTGGGAAACTGCTGATCACGACTGTATAGTAACCCCAAACGCCATTAGGGCTACTGTAGCAGGTCATGATATTGCTATTTCTAAAACACCGTCAGACGAGTACTACAGTTTAGGGACTTATCAACTGATCCGGTGAGTTACCCTGACTACTTCGTTGATGGATGCTGGAGACAAAGGATGGGGTATGTTGGTACAATGGACTATTCCTCGTATAAGAAGATATGGGTACTTGATCAGTGGCGTTACTTCACGCACGTCATGATCATGTGCATGTCTGCTAGAAAGGCGGGAAAGGATGCCATGGGGCATGACTTGGCAGCTGCAATGGTTGGCCTTTCTCTTAACAAGGGTTATAACTTTTCAAAGTATATCTACAAGTCTATCACCGATCAGATCAATGCTGCTGATAGGTTTAGATTTCTATTATACCCTCAGTTCATGAAGCTGTTGATTAATGATGTTGTACCCAATCTACCTCAGATTGGAGAGAGATTACAAGTTAAATGGGTGGACAAGATAGTGTTTGCACAATTTCTAAAGCCAGGCAGTGTAGAACCTACCCCTGAGCACACTCCTCTCTTTGGCCACCTAATAAATGAAGCATATGTGGCCCTGCTGACTTCAGATGGTATAGTGCAGAGTCTGAGCCTGAACTCAGTGAACATAGTGATGAACAACAGGAAGAAGTGGAAGTTGAATCAGAAGATGATATGTCTGACGATGTATACAATAGTCACTATATCTGCAGGCTTGACAATGTACCTGAACTGTCTCTTACCATCTTTGTCTTTCTTCTTTAGTTTAACACATTTTGGCATCTGTGGCTTGAAGCTATCAAACTTATCCAAATCAAATTTATTCCTTAAGTATTTCTCAAAATTTTAAGCATAATTATTCTTTGACGGATTGATCAACTTCAAATGACTTAATTCTCTAATATCCCAAGTTGGCAATGTCTTCAACTTACTACTGCTATCAAAGTACTGAATGTCACCTTCTCCCCTCTTAATCACATACTTCTTTTTCTCTGCATCATACATCCAACTTAGAATCTCACCAGTCTATGCTTTCTTTGGATTTCTAATCTCCTGTGTTATCTTTTCAACTATTGACGGTTGTTCTTGAACTTTCCACCATACACTCTTATCTATACCAGTTGTCTTTGGAACTTCATCAGTATGTTCTACTTCTTCAGGAACTTGAAATGATTCATGATCACTTACCAATCTGTCCATCTTTCCAATCACAAACCCATCGCCTTCAACATATGTTTGTTTCTGCTCATACTCATACTTTTCATTAACTTTATTCAACTCACCTTCATCACTTGACTCGTGTTCATTAGAACCACCACTAATATTACCGGTACCATCACTACTACTATCATCGTCATCAGAAGGCTTGTTATCATCTTTTCTTTCGCCAGTAATAACAACTTCCTCCTCTTCCTTCTCTTTATCTTCCTCTTTGTCTTTCTCTGTGTCATTAGTAATCTCCATTCATTCACCTTGATTATTAAGCAAAACATCCACATTAAAACATGTCTTGTGATCCATACACTGTTGCTTCATTTATCGGTGAAAGAATAGGTTCTGTTGTAGCAGGGATTTCTTGATTTTCAACATTTTTTTGTCGGGGTGACATTCTCAGTAGTATTTTGAAGACCAAGATGGTTTATCAAGTCTTGTACCATTCTTTGCTGTTTATCAATCTGCTGTTGTTTTTTGTTAATAACACCTTCCTGTCGACTGCTTTCTGCTCTAAGTTCTCTTATTTCTCTTGAGTTAGCAGTTTCTCTACTTTGAAGATTTGCAATCTGAGTCTTCAATTGAATCACAACATTTGTAGTTTCTCTTGTTGCATAGTTTAAGAATTCTTCATCATCAAGATTGTAGTATTTTGAATGCTTATACTTTTGCTTCTCAGGAATCACCTTTTCTTTGCCTTTGCCTTTGTCTTTATCTGCTGTCTCTCTTCAAGCCATTGTCATAAGTCTCTTGTTCTCAGGATTAGTAAACACGATACCCTTAGATGGAGGAGGTCTAGAAGGCACGGTCTTTGAATGTTCAGATTCCTTCCTTTTCTTTGTTGGTGGAGTTTCTGTTGCTTGTGCTTTAGGAGTTCGTACAGTTTCATCAATCAAAGGATCTTCAATTTAAACCTTTGTCTCTACATTCTGTGGTTCAGCAGGTTTGTTGATAGTTTCAATCACTTCATAAATTGGTTGCTCAACATTTTCAGGCTCTTCTAGATTGGCTTGTTGATTAACCTCTAAATTTTGATTAGCCCGTTTAGCATTTCCAGCATCATTGTCATTGTTATCATCTCCATCATCACCATCACCACCATCATCTTCATCTTCAACATTCTCTACATCACTATCCATTATGTCATCAACTTCATCATCTATATTGAATTATGGATCTGGATCTTCTACAATCATATTTGGAAACAACAGTGTTACGGTGCCACTGAACTTGCTTCTTTTCCTAACATTGTTCATATTGCTGAAAATGACTTCTTGCATTTGTTCCAAAGGTAACTCAATCCCATCATTAGGTAAATCAGGCAATAAGGTGTTTATGATCATCTGTACAAATCTGGGATACATCAAGAACTTGTAGTTTTGTCTTGGACCAACGAAATTGCTTATCATAGCTTCAAAGATCATTCTTGAAAAGTTGAATCTTCGATGAGTAGCTAGACAGACTAATGCACAACTAAAAACTTCCCCAATTTGATCAAAAGCGGCTGTTCTTGGACTCATGCAGTGAATAAGGACATGAACTAGATACCTCCATTGCTTACCAAGCATTGTCTTTGTAACCTTTCTTCTTTGAAAGTCTCCTTTGTATCCCATTGTCATAACAATCCCAGATACTCTTGTATAGCTCATTTTGTATGTGAAATTCGGTGAATCTCTGAAATTAAGCACCTCCCTGATCACTTGCTCAGTAATTTTGATTGTTTTTCCTCCAACTGTGCTTTCTATCTATATCTCTTTGTTGACATGACGGTAAACAACGTTGTTCCAGAACTCTCGAACATGATTTTCATATACTGGAACTTGAGTAGATATTGCTATGTGAATCCTGAATTGATTCAAGAATCTGACAATCTCCTCATATCCTCTTGACTTTCGTGTTGATGAAGTCAAGCAAGCACATATGTTATGCCTTGGCTCAGACTTTAACTGATTCATATCTGCATTGAAAAACATCAAGTATTAGAAAATTTTGAAAATTTCAGAAATACTACAACTCCAAACATTTCGATTGAAAACTCTGAGTCGAAAACACTTTTCGATAGAAAACTCTGAAATATTGAAAAACATTCCAACTTTGAACTTTTTGACCGAAAACCCTTGAACACACCCTTTTCCGATCGAAAACTCAGATTTATTAAAATTTTCAAACTTAAAACTTTTCGATCAAAAATGGATCAAAATCACTTTTCGATCGAAAACACATTTCGGACATATCAGTGTCTCTTCATTTCCATCCGAAAGAGATTTCGGTCCATTCAAACACTTTTCGGTCGATTCATCAGAGATTTCGGGCAATTCAAATACAAAATTAAACTACGACTTTGGATCTATCCTAGATACCTCTATGAGTCACGAAAAACATACCTCTATGATCAGAAACACCGGAGAAACTCGATGACGTCACAACAACGGGTGCCAAACGATCAATAGGAAACTGAATATGGTGGTGAAATGTTTTCGATCAAAATGTCCAATATATATAGCATGCAAGATTTCGACCGGAAACAATTTTGGACAAAGACTTTTCGATCGGAAACTATTTCGATCAAAACTTTTCGGACAAAACAAGATTTCGGACAAGAGATTTCGACAAAAAACTTTGTACTTATGAAATTTTAAAATTTTATTTTCTTTGTCCAAATCTGATATCATTAAGACCTGTTCCAAAATTTTAAAGCTTTCAAATACAAACAACAACAAAGACAAACAAATTATACTTCATACAAAACACTTAAAAACACACCTATATTTTTTAGAGAACCCAGCCTTTTCACATTTTGATAAACTGAATTGACATTGGATCATAAATACACACTGTCTTAATCACACTTCATATCAAATAAGGATCTACTCAGTTCAACATTGATTGCCAGTATATTTATCTACATAAACTCATGCACCATGTTTCAGCAAATACTGTGTGACATTTAAGATAAGATTAATCAATACAATGTGTAACCCACAATCGAGCTAGAAAGAACTGAGAATGAACATAAAATTTCACCAGATCATGATCCAATCACCAGGATGAAGGTAGTGTTCTTAGCACAGGAAAAATAATTCAAGTGGATTTAGTTGGAATCATATTGATTCCGAATCATTTTGATTCATTGTCTTGGTTTCTGAGATAGTAAGAATGGAATCATATTGATTCATATGAGATGTGGAGAGTATATATGAAGAATCATGAATGATTTGGGTATGCGGATATCCGTAAGATATTGGATATGTCAATTGAAATCACGAATGATTTAAAGGGCTAAACATACTAACTTCCTGGCTTCCATACGAGATTTCCACCAGAACCATTAGCTGTATAAAGGTGTTTAACTATAAATCATATATTTGATGGATATAGTCAGTAGAGCAAAAAAATTATGCTAAGAACTCATCAAGATCCTGGTCTCATGGTATGACTAAATTCACTTTGCATTCGAATGATGAAAGTACCGATATTCGATGTGGGTAAAGCACAAAGATTGCAATTTAGTTAATCACACAAATATCGCCTAATTTATACATGCAGAGCCTATCGACATATCAATAATCGTAACCAATGTCACCATCATATCCAATTCATCTGTAAGCTCAGTTTACAAATATACTATCATTTCCTATTTGCAAATCAACCAGTCACATCATTTTCAGCTTTTCACAGTTAACATCACACTACAAAAATTTCAAAACACAATATATGCACATTTTTCTATATTTTCTCATTTTCTTTTATTCTCCCCCTAAACTTATGATGCAAATTATTCAAACTTTGACAAAACAAACAAACACACACATCAACACAATTTTAAACACTAAAAGAAAATATTTTTGAGAAACATATATGGTCTTTCAATCAAAATCAGACTTTGTTTTAAAAATATTATACCCCCTTTTTTATTATTATTATTTTTTTTATTAACAAACCAAGATACTCAAAAAGATATCATCCCCAACATTTCTACTAGAGAGTTAAACCGATCAGTTGAAAATGAATTTGTAAAAATATCGGCCTTCTGCTCTAAGGTATCAACGTGGACCACCTTAATCAGACCATTATCAAAACAATCACGAATAAAATGTAACCTGATGGAGATATGCTTTGTTTTTGAGTGCTGAATTAGATTCTTTACTATGCCTAGCACAGCTTCATTGTCACAGTAAATCGGGGTCTCCAAGAAGTTGATTCCAAAATCCATAAGTTGATGTTGAATCCAAATTACTTGTGAACAACGGCTCGAAGCAGCTGTGTATTCTGCCTCAGCAGTTGAAGTTGACACATTAGTTTATTTCTTGCATTGCCACGACACTAACCGCTCCCCCAAAAACTGACATCCACCAGATGTGGATTTCCTGTCTAAATTGCAACCACCATAATCACTGTCAGTATAAGCATAAAATTTAAGGTCAGAATCACAAGGATACCACAAGCCAAGGTTAACATGACCCTTAAGATACCGAAAGATTCTCTTGACAACTTATTCATGGGATTCTTTGGGAGCAGACTGATATCGAGCACAAGAGCAAACAGAAAATAGCAAACATAATATCAGGCCTACTTGCAGTCAAATACATCAATGAGCCAATAATGGAGTGATACAACTTTTGATTAACTTCAACACCGGATGGATCCACTTTGAGCGGTTCATGAGGAACAATGGGGGTGGATATTGTGTAGGTCCAGATTTCAATCGGAAATCACTCAAAAGATCGATTACACACACACAGGCGGAATCTGTGTGTATGATGGTGAAACAGAGGGTAGAAGCATAATTGGTGAAGATAAACAGGCAAACCACATAGGAATCAACACAAGTATGATATGAAATTATAAGAACAACAGATGAAATAACTCCAAATGTGTATTGATTCAGAAAAACTGTGAAAGAGAGAATTTCAGGGTTACAACCGCTATCCACACCCTAAACATTCTTAAACTAGGCTATTTATAGTAAGTTGACAGGTATCGAAACTATGCTCACCGAAACTAGTAGTTTCGGTTGAGCATTTACAAGTGAAAGAACAAGCCTGTCGAAACTTCCTATCTATCGAAACTACTAGTTTCGATTGAACAAACCTCAATCGAAACTAAGTAGTTTCGATGGCCCAGACTTAGAATAAAAACAGGAAATTACATCAAATGAAATTACAAGTAAATAAACTAAACTAACATTGTTCAAAATACATTGATGACATCAGCTTATAAAAATACAAGACTCTACATGCTGCTTTGCAATCACTCATATTAAACTTTGTCAGAATATCCTTAACATATTTTGCCTGATGAATAAGAATTCCAGCATCAGATTGTTCCACCTGCAACCCCAGAAAGAATTTTTGACCCATCAAACTCACTTCAAATTTTAACTTCATGACCGTCTCAAACTCACAATAAAGGTTATCATTTGTTGAACCGTAGATGATATCATCAACATAAACTTGAACGATCAACAGATCAGAATCAATCTTCTTTAAGAATAATGTATTGTCTATGGTGCCACGAACAAAACCATTTGTTGTAAGATGTGTCGACAAGGTTTCATACCAAGCACGAGGCGCTTGATGCAAACTATACAAAAAAAAACTTTCTCAAGAGTGATTAGATCATTTGAAGCTGTTCCCTGATTGGTAATCTTCCCACCCTTTTTGTCTCCAACAAAAGCAACGAAACCACCATCAAAGGATTGAAAATCATTCAGAATCTCTCTTTGTCCCGTCATATGCCTTGAGCAACCGCTATCAACATGCCAAGCATTATTAATAGTCCTCCCGGTTTAACTCTGCACATTTTAAGACATTTTAATGAGAAACAGGTACCCAGATCATCTTTGACCCGGGCTGACTTTGACTTTTTATAGTCTTAGTCACCACGACTTGTTTCTTCAAATTCACAACATTCTTTGTTCCAACGATATGTGAAGTTTGTTCATTTTTAACTTTCCAAAAACAACCAACATTTTCCCATATTTTTTAGTAAATTTTTCTTTAGCAAAATAACTTGGTTGGTTAGTTTTCTTCACATATCTCGAACTGTTTTGGACCCCTTTGTCCACAAACTTTGGCAACACATAATCACGACATGCATTTGAATAAACTTCACTATGATCCCTAGAAAGCATGTAATCATGACTGTAACAACGAATCACTCCAGACTCTGACACTTGGTCGTTTTCAGACGCCTTCTTGTTGACATGACTTTTTGATCTTTCTTTGTAAACTTTAAACTTTGTCTCATTTGACTTGTGTTTGCAATTTCTAGCGAAATTTCCAACTGACAACAAGTAAAGCAATTGTAGCTTTATTCTTTGACTTTGATTTTGATTTTGAACACTCGCCTACTTCAAACAAGGACTGTCCTTTATCACACTTTGACGGACACACATTCTTTACTAACTTCCCTTTACTTTGAACAGGCTTATCTTTGACATCAATGAACTTGTCTTTGACATCGACTAATTTGCCTTTGACACTCACTTTATTTAACACTTTTATCTCACTTTGAATCTTTGTCGGTGCATTGATTTTAACTTGGACAGACCTTTTACTCTCTTGATCACTCATAAGTATATGATTCTCAGGAGCTATGAAATAATCTTTCTTAGGCTTTTCGTGAGAGAGGTCATAGTCTTGAATCAATGGATTCCCAAATTTATCTAAAACAACATCTTCAGCTAGAAATGACTCTTTGTGAATTAGAATATACTCTCTAGCTATGTGCACCACTTTATCAAAGAAAGTAGATGTGGAAGAAACCTCAGACACACAATCAGAAGCATCACACACAGAATTAGTAGAACATGTAGAAACATTAGAAATATCAATATCAGAACAATTTTCTAAATCATGATTGTCACCATCATTTACATATTTTTTTAAGATCACACTTAAAATCTAAGCACTGCTTGCAATTCCTTATGAATTATCTAGTACACTGTTTATTGAAAGCTGAAAAACTCTTAACACCATCAATGTCAATCTCATCCTCATCACAACCTGTTTTCACATCTGCACTTACATACATATCATGAAAATTAGAATCACTCGCACTTATCAAATCATTTGATTTATGCGGTTCAGGAAATGGTACAAAGTTACCAGGATGTGGTACTTTGTTATAACCTAAACCATCTTTGATGTACACTTTTCTTTGTTTATTCACGCATTCATCCAAAACATTTCTTTACATTTTCCACTTTGCAATTATTACCCGTTCTTTGATTAAATCAGTTTCAGAGGCAATCAGTTTATCAGAAAAATCTTTGATTAAAACATCCTTTTTATCAAGATATTCTTTAAATGTGACATTATATTTTAATAAAGCTTTGATTTTTAGGTGACCTCATTCTGTTTTAATTCCTTATTCACACTTTTAAGTTTATCATTTTCAGCAATCAAGAATGTGTTTGCTGCATGATAGTTTTGCATTTTATCAACACAATCAGGAAAACAGATAGAATACTCATCCTCAGAAGTTACCTCATTATCAGATGAAATTTCAACTTCATCAACAACAGTTTTTCCTTTTCCTTGTTGTCAGTTTTCAAGGCACATTCACTTTCAGCTGCCCTTTCACAAATTTTAATCTCAGCCATTAGAGCCTCATCAAATTCACCTTCATCATCTTCAATTTCTATTTCCCATTCACAGTTGCTCAGTCGTTTTGACATCAAGGCAGTTGGAGCTTTCTTAGATTTTTCATCCTACTCAATCATTTCAATAAATTTTAATGCACTGCCATCATTTTTCTTCTTTTTATCCTTTGAACACTCGCGAGCAAAATGTCCAAGTTGCTGGCAGTTATAACATCTCAGCTTTGTCTTATCAAACCCAACTTTCTTTCTAAACTGTAGCTTATCTTTTCCAACTTTCTGAAGATACTTTTTGGCTCTTACAGCGATCATGGCCATTTGCCATTGCAAATCCATATATTCTAAATCATCAGGATTTATTTCCATAAGATCCTCAACATCATGAACAGCTTGTTGTAGCTTTCCAGTCACTAAAGCATCATAACTACTCATGAAAGCTCCAGACAATGCAATCTGATCCTCAGGAATTTGACCAGTTGCTTTCCCTTTCTCTCCAGCAGAATGTTCTGAACCACAACAACTCTTACCCTTCTCAGATTTTGATCCACTGTTACCTTCACCATTTCCTGAAAACAATGTTGCATTGGCTGAACTTGTGCTATTAGGTTTGTCTGGATTATTCAGCTCCATCTTCTTTGCATCACGTTCATAAGACTCTAACAAGCAAATTATATCATCAAGAGTTTTGCTCTTCAAATCTGGAGTAGTGTTCTTTATCAGCATGAACGGTATGCTCCAGGTATCAGGTAAAGTGTCAAGTAGCTTCTTACACAATTCATACTCCTCGAACTTAACACCCATCTTTCTCAACATGTTGATCATTGTAGTAAATCTTGTGACTTGCTCACTCAGGGTTTCATTTTTCTTGTAGTTGAACATATTGTACTATTTCAATAACAAATCTGTGCGACTCTCTTTCAATGCTGCATTTCCCTCAAATCATAGACACAAACCATTCCACAATCCTTGAGCTGTCTCATGCTGCTCGAAACTTAGATAAAGTTCTGTCGAAAGAGCTAGAATAATTGATCCCAACGCCTTGTTGTCTCTTTCAATCAGCTTTTTATCCTCCTCTGAATACAAGTCTGGATCATCAATTGGAACTAAACCATCAGCATTTGCAGTCTTTAGCACATGAGGACCTGATGTTTTACAAAACACATGTAATTATCCTAGTGTATTTGTGCGTAATTGTATAGATTTGTAATCGTTTTGTAGCAATTTTGGTTCTTTCTGAGTTTGGAGACTGTTTACAGGTCGTAGTGTGCTAAAGGAGTGGAAAACAAGGAAAAATCCTGGAGATATCTAGCACACGGGAAAGTCAGAGATAAAAAGAAAAGAATAATTAATTTTCTATGAAAGATAGCTCCTCGCGGTACGCGATGAGGGAAAGCAAATCCCTCGCGGTACGCGAAGGAACCCAGAAGAGCCCCGAATAAATTGTCCCTCGCGGTACGCGAGGGACTGGCCATATGTCTCTCGCGGTACGCGAGAGACCCGTAAATTCCGAAAAACCCTAATTTCAAGGTTTTAATTGTTTTGGACGCCTATTATATCTAGTTTTCGATTATTAGACGTCAGAGGAAGAGAAAGAGGCGATTTTGGCAAAGGAGAGAGCTTTAGGGTCGAGAGTTTGAAGGATTGAAGCTTATACGGTTAAACATGGAATCATTCGGTCATGATTGATCATCTTGGTTGCTTTGATTTGTGTTTGATACTTATGTGTGCTACTTTTAACGTTGAAACTTCTGTTTCTTCCATGATTCTTGGCTAAACCCTAGATCTACCTAGGTTAACGATGAATGTTTGCTAAAGATTGGATTTTTATCGGTTTATGGAACTTGTTTTGGTTTTTATGCTTTAGTACATATCTGATTTCAATTGTTTAATGAATATGCATGCTTAGTTTTGTATTTTGATTGGTTGATTTGTTCCATGCACCGTCTTGGTGAATGTCTTTCATAAATAGATGTGTACTAGATCGCTTACTTTGTGTTTGTGATTTGTGTGTGGTTTGCTAGACGTCAGTAACCATAGGATTATCAATCATCAACTTAATAAACTACGTGTTCTTCTTATCTAAATACCTGTAAAGTGATAGATAATCGATTAGTCTTCGGTTTTAGTGGTTCTGAGAGTGAACAGAGTGAGAGGACGTTTCCTTAGGGTTCTAGTGTCATTGTTAATTCGTGTTAAACAGGTTGAATTCAGGTTGCTCCATGCATCTTTGATGTATTGAGATAGTTAAACCGAGAGGTGAGCTATCTGTTGAGTTCTTTAGCATAGTTGGTGAGATCGAAAGGTAATCCGACCACTAGTGAGCATAGTATCCTTTGAGTTTTCTTTTGGTCACATTCTGAGATTGATCAGGAATCCATTAGGTAGTTTGAGGGTGTTACATATTAGGATCCAAGTTCCATTGCATCTTTCATAACCGATAGAACCCGAGTTTGGTAAACAGGATTCAGCCTAGGTAGTGTCTTTCATCCTTACTGATTTCATTCGAGTCTTTGTCTGCTTGGTTAGTTGTCTTAATAGTCTTCTTCATTCAATTATTTTAAGTTTAGTAGTTAATCTTAGTTCGTAGAAATCCCCACCCCCCAATCCATATCAAACAGTTTAGTCTTAGTCAGAGTCTAGTTTGTGTTAGAGTTAGTGTCTCGTGGGTTCGATATCCGGACTTCCATTGCGTTGTGTGACAATTGATATGTACACTTGCATGTCTTTGTGGTCTAGTTAAGTAGATTTGTCTAGAGTTTAACTAGAGTGTCTAGGTTAGTTTTGTATTTAGTTCTATAGACCGTTTGACCTACACCAAGTTTTTGGCGCCGTTACCAGGGACACCTGGTGATAGCAAAACTAGCTTTGATTAGTTCTTGTTTGGTTATTTGTTTTTTTTCCTTTCTAGTTTATTTCCTCAATTTGCTTGTCTTCTTTTGTGTCCTTATTTGCTATTTGTGTGTGTCTTAGTTTGAGTCTTTTCTGTGTTCTTAGTTCTTCTATTTCCCCTTTGTTTTCTGTCCAGTTTATGCAACACACTCGCTCTAAGGGATCACCCGACTTTGAAGCCTATTCAGAGCCAGAGCGAGAGCTTCGGGAGTGCAGCCGGAAGTTTTGCAGTCGTTTGAGCGAGCTAGTTGAGAAAAAGGTACGCATTCCAATTCCTATTACTAACATGGGTGATGCTAATCCACCTGCTAGGCGTACCGTCCACCAGAGGGCATTTGATGGTTTCACGGGTTCTAGGTCCTCTATTTCCCGTCCTGCTCTGTCTAACACAAATACTTGGCAGATTCCATCTCATGTGATGAACATTATCAGTAACTCTACTCAGTTCCACGGACTCGAGGACGAGGATGCGCAGGACACCTGTCCCGCTTTGCGCGCATTTGCGATACCTTTCGTATTACTGGTGCTACTAATGACGCCATCCTGTTGTGTCTTTTCCCATTCACCCTCTCTGGTCGCTCTGCCACTTGGTTGGATACCCTGCCCCAGGATTCCATTACTACGTTGGAGGATCTGAAGGCCAAATTCTTGAAAAAGTATTATCCACCATCTAAGGTCGCCCGTCTGAGGGATCATATCCACTCTTTCCGTATGGACCCCGATGAGCCTTACCACATGGCTTGGGAGTGGTTCAATACTCTGTTGAGCAAGTATCCTCATCGTGGCCTTTCTGATTGGGCATTGGTTGAAAAGTTCTATAATGGTCTTACATTTGAGAAACAACAGATGTTCAATACTACTGCAGGAGGCCACATCATGGATAAGAAGGAGCCGGAAGAGTGTGAGGAGACGTTTGAGAGTTTTGCTCAAGCTGAGCAACAACAGCCTTCTTCTAGGAATTCCATTCCTAGTGCTAGGACACCTACCTTTTTCGCTAGTGGTTTTCATCAGGTCACTACTGAGACTAGCATAGCTTCTGCACTTGCAGCTATGGCCAAAGTGATCAAAGATTTGAAGATGAGTGCAATTAAGTGTGAGGTGTGTAGAGGAGGTCATGACACCACTAATTGCCCTGTCACTCAACAGGAATAGGTGGACTTCTTGGGGAACCAAAAACCCCCTCTATTCAATTTTGGATGGAGAAACCACCCTAACTTTAGTTGGATATCTGGCAGGAACCCACCTGGGTTTCAACCCCGTTAGAATCACTATGGTGGAGATAGAGATGGAGGACAGAATTCTGGTAGCAGTGCAGGTGAGAAGAGGATTGAGGATATGTTGGCTACCCAGACGCAGTTGCTTGCTCAGTTGGTGTGGACAGATCAGGAGACTCAGAATAAGTTGAAGGAGCATGATACATTACTGAGGAGTCAGCAGTCTGCATTCTTAGATTTGCAGCGCAAAGTGAGAGACATTGCACGCCAGCTGACTGACAGATCTGGAGGTTCCTTTTCAGGTAGTACTGAGACTAACCCTAAAGCCACACTGAAGGCGGTGACTGATATGGCCTAAATTATACATGTTTTGCATGCGTAATAATCCCTATATTATAGTATTAAAGGATTAATAACCTTGCAATTGATACTTAAAACGTTAATATTTCACAATTGCAGTTTATTCGGTGCTCCAAGATAAACAAAGCAAAAACCAGCTTAAAACATGAAGAAATCAAGCTTACCCGAGCATTGACCCCCAAGAAGTCAAACCTGGTCAACACAAGTCAAACAGCAGCTAAAAGACGAGCCTAGGGAGTAGACAGAGGGATGCACGGCCGTGCATCCCTTTGCACGGTCGTGCAAAGCCTGTTTAGCCTCCCCAAACTCCGGTACATTGTCCGTTATACCCTGTTTGATTCCCGAGGTGTTTGCACGCCCGTGCAATCCAATGCACGGCCGTGCATTGCTCATTTTGAGGCCTATAAATAGATGGCTTGATTTATTCATTGAATAATCCCTTACACACCCCAATAACACACCAGAGAAAGCTTATTTCATAGTTAGAGTGTAGTAGTAGTGAGTAGAGGGGCTCTTCCTCCTTGTTCCGTAATAGGGGAGCCTACGAAACTCAGTGTTATGCTAGTTGGTAAGGCCATTCGTGGCTAGACTCTTTGTATTGCTAGGGTGAAGATGAAGTTTGGTACATGTTAATGTTTAACGTATTAATCCAAGTGATGTGTTTATGTCCTTAACTATTCGTCCTTAAAACCACCATTTTGTTAGGCTTTTATTATTATCTAAATCCGTCTTTATATTTGTGAGTGTTCTTGATTTTTAAAGTGTAAAACCTTTTTAATCAAACTTCTTTTGAAACTTTTACGTCTTTATACAAGCAGATATTGATAAGCCAAGGCTTGGTCAACACTAATAGGGTCGTACGTCTTTATACGAACTTATTATGCGACCAAGAATCGGTGAACTCATGTTGGGAACGATACGTCTTTATACTTGGTCCCATTGTTACACCGCCTCCCGGTGAGCAAAATATAATCACCTATTTAACTCTAATACAAAGCATTTTACGTTCGATGTCTTAAACCAACCCGGAGATGACCATTCGAAGGGTTAAGGGTAATTGTTGTCCTTAACGGGAGGCACTACCACTTGTTAAAGCTTTTAAATTTGCAAATCAAATGTCGTGAGGACGAGGCTCTAGTGGTGACCCGGGTCACACATTTGTAGTAGTCATATCACTGGATTAGTCAACTTAACATTATCACCTACCAAGCGGATTCGAAACTCAAAGCAATACTATTCATAACCTGATCATTTCCGATCTATTTACTTTCCTGTTATTTAATATTCTGTTCGTTACATTTCTGTTACACACTTCACGCATGTTTTTACTTTTCTGCTATTTACTTTACCGCCATTTACTTTTCTATCATTTACTTTCTGTTCCACAAGCACATAAAACTCACTCACTAATTAAACCGGCTAAACGTTAACAAAAGTTGAGTATTGGAATTCGACTATGTCCGTTGGTTCGAAACTTAGTTCTTACCTAAACTATATTACGCTGCGATATGTACACTTGCCTATTGTGTGTGTTTTAAGTTTGAGTATTTATCATTTTATAAATTTAAAACCTGATCTCGTGAAAACATCTTAAAAATATATTTTTATATATTTAAAACACAACCCATCAAGTTTTTGGCGCCGTTGCCGGGGACACGGTAATTCTGCGAAAGATCTAAGTCGTTGGACTGACTATTTATTTCTATTTTACTTTTGTTTTATTTCTAATTTATTTTTCATTTTGATTTTATCTTTATCTTTATTTTATTTTTGTTTTATTTCTACTTTATTTTCCTTTTATTTTTAATATTATTTTTGTTTTGGTACTTGTGCTAGTTAATCTGTGTTTGTAGGAACTTTCAAGGATCGCGACTGCGAAGTTATTGTCAAGCAAATTGAATTAATACAAGTGCCATCATTCGAAAGCATTTTAAATAGGCGTAACACTTTCGAATAGTTTTATGTGTTTAGATTTTACATTTTTCTTTATTTTCGATGATGACAAGTTTAATTCTTTGAAATTAGATGTCGATAATCAAGGAAAGTTTTCTAACGTATAATCGGGATTTTTGATTGTGACAATCTCCCTTGACCAATTTATTTTAATATATTTTTTTAAATAAATTAGTACTTTAATAAATCTAAATTATTTTTGATTAATCTATTATTTGAAAATTTATTTTAATTTAAAAGTACTATTTAAAAAAAAGTCAAACTGGTCAACAGGGGGCATTGCTTCCAATCTCTTCCAATTTATTTTATTTTTGATTTCTCACGGTTTCTCTTGATTTTTGCTTCCAATCTCTTCCCCGAGGTATGTAAACTTGTCCATTGTCAATTTTAGTGTGATTTATGCTTCAAATGTGGCTAATCTTGTTCAAATGAGGCTAGGGTTTCGTTTTGAACTTTGGTTTGAATATGCTTGAATATGAACTCAATGCTTGATCTAGATGCATATTTGACTAGGTAGGATAATAAGGTAACTCAGTTTAGCCTTGTTTGGGTAGGATTTGTTTGATTTGTATTGATGAGTTTTTGAATTTTGACCTAGAACTCTTGAACTTAGAAATACAAATTGGAGCATGAATCTTGTTTGAATGTGTTTAGATTTTAACATAGTTGGTGGGAAATTGTTGATTAGTTGAACTAGTTCAAGAATTTTGACGGGTTTGACTTTTCAAAAGTCAACATGTTGACCATCTATATTAGTAGTCATATTGAACCGTTTAAATTTGCTTGTTTGATTGATTATAATTAACCATTTTGAGACTCGAGAAACATAACCGGGCCATAACCATGCACGAATTTGTGTTTCCCTTGTGTGGTCCAAAAATTATATACATATATATTTTTATAAAAACATGATTCTTATCAAGCTTTTGGCACCAATATGCATCGTACTTTACATCCTATCAAGTTTTTGGCGCTATTAAAATATATATGTTGAATCACTCTTGATTTTATAATACTAACTCCTTTTAATGTTGATTATGTAGGTCATGGCTGAGTCTTCCCGACAAGCAGGGTGAAAAAAAAGAAACACCCGATCATGCTCTAGGTCGGGTTCATCCTCATCTGCGCACATGAGTGGCTCGCCGCAGACTCCACCATCTCCTCCACCGCCTTTTCATCCGCAGCCCATGCAAGAAGGACCACAAGATTTGAACCCATGGCTTATCTTTGACCCCGATGATGCCATCGAGGTCCATGCCTACCAAACACTACCCATATTGCTAAGGCAAACCGTCGGAACACACAAGACAATTTGCTACCCAACCTTGGAAGATGTTAATCTTTTGTAAAGCGCAGTTCCCCTCATCACAAAGCCTTGGAAAAGATTCTTTGCCATTAGGGAAGCAACCTATTACGAGCTCACCCTTAAGTTTCTAGCATCCTTCCAGTTTGATAGGCCGGTAGTGAGTATGGAAATGCATGATTGTGTACGTTTCAGGATGGCTAGACATTGGTATGAAATGTCATTGGCACAATTTGGGGTAAAAATGGGATTATATAGGCACAGGGAGATTACGGAGCAGATCTTTACTGATAGCAAAGGGGAGTTTGCCGAGGGAGAAGCATCAACATTTTGGCATAGGATCGGATCCGGACCTTTTGACCCGCACAGTCAAAAGAGCACCAAGATCAGATCCCCTCCACTGTTACCTGCACCGATGCATTGTCTTTTCCATCGGGTGGAGAAAGGATAGCATAGGGGTTGTGAGCGTTAGAGATCTTCTCCACTTGCACTGCTTGATTGACGGAATTCCTTGCAACTTGGCCTAAAGTTTGGCCAAGTTCTTTACTAGAGCTACTGGCTACTGTTCCAACAGCCATATCTTTGGTGGACCATATATTACTCACCTTGCCTCATACCTAGGTGTCTTATCCCCTGTGCACCTCGGTATACTTACAGAGATGGACACACCCATTCTACCTTTTGACACCCAAGTATTGATCAACATGCATATGATGAAGAAGTTCAATGGGGTGTATCGATTAGTAGGCCATCATGGAAATATTTGGACTGGTGTAGTTGATGAGTCAGAGGACGAGGGAGCACCTATGGGACAACTGGGGCATCAAGGCCCAGGTATGTACCACACCACTGCTGACCCCACGATGTTAGATTTAATGATCCATATGGGTCAGCTGGGTTAGACGATGGATGGCATGCGACAGGACTTCTACGATCACACTCATGGTCCGTATGCCCATAAGCAATATCAGCAGTAGCCTCCCGGCCCGCAGTAGCATTGGCAGCGTCCTCCTTTTCAGTAGCATCTCTGTTCACCCTTAATCTTTGGTACCTATGGTTATTTTCTGATGTAGTTTTTGGTTCTTGACTTTTCACGTTGGTTTGTTTGACTAGACACGATACCATTTTTACCGGTTACAGGAGTAACCGTTGACATAACCTTATTCGGCTGCTTTGTTAAGCGAATATTAGTTTAATTTTTCCTTTTAGTACTTACTTTATGTGTTGAGCATTGCATAGCATTACAGGTGATACAGATTTTGGTTCGTGCCCGGAAATACGATCTAGGCATTGATGAGAATCGATTACACGCCCGATAATTACGTCTCATCAGGGGAGTATTAGTTTACCACACTCTTATTATTCATGACACATATCATATTGCATACATTCATATCGTCAGAAACTAAGTGTGGGGTGAAACCCCGTTGATATTTTGACTGCCTGATCTTATCTTAAGTATTACAAATGCATGATTAACAAATACCCAATTCACGAAATCAAAATTTATGTATAGAAGTAATAAAAACATTTTCAAAAATAATCTTAAAGCAAAAGTCTTAAAAATCATTTGGCATAAACGGGCTTATAAAAACAACAATTTGAAATACCATCGAATTGAATCAAGGAAACAAATAGGGATGATTATGGAGCACAACAGAAAGAAATAAGTTTATGCACATTTTTACTTTATTACCCTTTACCTTCCATTTCCATGTGAGAGATTTGAACCTATCCGAGCATTATAACGAATACATCAAGTTTTTGACGCCGTTGATTATTTCACATTTCACATGCTCATTTCGTTTGTTAGAGTGATTGCTAATTATTGCTTTGCATGTTAGAACTTGTATAAAATATACATTTCAAGATCATGGACTAGAAGAATGCATAAAAATGATTGAGGCATTAGGATTAACCCATTTTATTTAGCCTTTTCTTTTCCTTTACCTACCCTAAACATTTTCCCCTAGTTAGCCCCTTTGAGCCTAAACCTTTTTGTTTCTAAACCCACATCTCAAAACCATTAAACCCAAAAAATTAGCCTTTTTACCTTTTAACCTTTTTCGTTGAAATCAACTTGGCTATGAATTAAGAAATGATTATCCACCAAAAGTTTATAGATCCATCTTATGTTCGAAGAAAGAAACTCATTTAATATGAAAGAAGAATTATTGTGAAAAGAAAAGGGGGCAACCAAAAAGAACGCCCAAGCTAGTGAAGAAATCTCATCAAAAGAAAATCAAACTTACTCCAAAAATTGGAGTATGCAAAGCTGATCAAAGTGAATGTATTAGGAATAAACAGCCGAACGATTCATGAAGAGTTGATAGCAATGAATATTTCAACGATAAGAAGAAGTTGACATTCTTGAAGGAAGGGATTTGGTCTTGACGACCTGACCTTAAAAGAGTCCTTAGATTAGTCACAATGTCTAATATAAGTTGAATAAAGTAATCGTTTACCTTTTTATCATTAAGCCAAGTTAGATTCTCAACATTTAGCCACCCTTTCCAAAAACCTCCTACCCTAACCCTAAGATAATCATTACAAACCTTTATAAAGCCCTCTTGATTTATGCATATTTTATGTTAATTGGTGGAGATTTGATTTCTATACAAGCCTATGATTATGCAAGCATTAATTATAGCATTGAGTGTTCTTCTTAACATACATTATCCATATATTTAACCCGAGTGTTGAGTGAACATTTATGAGACTTTAATTCTGTGCATAATCATAGTTCCATCAAGTATGCTGGGCTTGCTACCATATTGTGGAGAAACACTCGAAAGGTATAACCACCAAATAATTGTTTTAAAGAGGCCATTCAACCATTTGGGACAAAAGCTTTGGATTAATCTTTTATCAATACTTTACTTCTACGGGTATAATCATGCATGAGTTTGCTTGAGGACAAGCAAATTTTAAGTGTGGGGTATTATGAAATGTCCTAAATTATATGTTTTGCATGCGTAATAATCCCCATATTATGGTACTAAATGATTAATAACCTTGCAATTGATACTTAAAACGTTAATATTTCACAATTACAGGTTATTTGGTGCTGCAAGATAAACAAAGTAAAAACCAGCTTAAAACATGAAGAAATCAAGCTTTTGGAAGACCAAACCCGAGCGTTGACCCCCAAGAAGTCAAACCTGGTAAACACAAGTCAACCAACAGCTAAAAGAAGAGCATGGGGAGCAGACAGAGGGATGCACGGCCGTGCATCCCTTTGCACGGTCGTGCAAAGCCTATATGGCCTCCCCAGACTTTGGTACAATGTCCTTTGTACCCTGTTTGATTCTCGAGATGTTTGCACGCCCGTGCAATCCAATGCATGGCCGTGCATTGCTCATTTTGAGGCCTATTAAAAGCTGGATTGAGTTCTTCATTGAATCATCCCTTACATACCCTAAGAACACACCAGAGAAAGCTTATTTCGTAGTTAGAGTGTAGTAGTAGTGAGTAGAGGGGCTCTTCCTCCTTGTTTCGCAGTAGGGGAGCCTACGAAACTCAGCTTTATACTAGTTAGTATGGCCATTCGTGGCTAGACTCTTTGTATTGCTAGGGTGAAGATAAAGTTTGGTACATGTTAATGTTTAACGTATTAATCCAAGTGATGTGTTTACGTCTTTAACTATTCATCCTTAAAACCACTATTTTGGTGGCCTTTTTTATTATCTAAATCCGTCTTTATATTTGTGAGTGTTCTTGATATTTAAAGTGTAAAACCTTTTTTATCAAACTTTTTTTGAAACTTGTACGTCTTTATACAAGTAGAGATTGATAAGCCAAGGCTTGGTCAACACTAATAGGGTCGTACATCTTTATACGAACTTATTATGTGACCAAGAATTGTTGAACTCATGTTGGGAACGGTACGTCTTTATACTTGGTCCCATTGTTACACCGCCTCCCGGTGAGCAAAATATAATCACCTATTTAACTCTAATACAAAGCATTTTACGTTCGATGTCTTAAACCAACCCGGAGATGACCATTCGAAGGGTTGAGGGTAATTGTTGTCCTTAACGGGAGGCACTACCACTTGTTAAAGCTTTTAAATTTGCAAATCAAATTTCGTGAGGACGTGGCTCTAGCGGTGACCCGGGTCACACATTTGTATTAGTCATATCACTGGATTAGTCAACTTAACATTATCACGTACCAAGCGGATTCGAAACCCAAAGCAATACTATTCATAACCTGATCATTTCCGATCTATTTACGTTCCTGTTATTTACTATTTTGTTCGTTACATTTCTATTACACACTTCACGCATGTTTTTATTTTTCTGTTATTTACTTTACCGCCATTCACTTTTCTATCATTTACTTTCCTGTTCCACAAGCACACAAAACTCACTCACTAATTAAACTGGGTAAACGTTAACAAAAGTTGAGTATTGGAATTCGACTGTGCTCGTTGGTTCGATACTTGGTTCTTACTTAAACTATATTACGTTGTGATTGGTACACTTGCATATTGTGTGTGTTTTAAGTTTGAGTATTTATCATTTTATAAATTTAAAACCTGATCTCGTGAAACCATCTTAAAAATATATTTTTATATATTTAAAACACAACCCATCAGTGACCACGAGCAGTGGTAAGGAAGGAGAGAGTGAGTAGAAACCAGCAGATGATGATGAGCTTGTTGATGAGGAGATAGAGATGGAGGCTCCTGGAGGGGTGAACGATAAGCGAGTCCCATTAAGTACAGTGCCCAATAGTGAGTCTCCCGCTGAGAAGATAGGAGAAGAGGAGAAGAGTGAGGGGAAGAAGAAGACCCCCGATGTTGATCTTAGTTGTGTTCCATATCCTGCTCGCCTGATGCAGTAGAATTATGCTACGGATTATGGACACTTTCTGGAGTTGTTTAAGCAGCTCAAAATTAATCTGCCTTAATTGATGCCCTCCAGCATATGCCGAAGTATGCTAAACTCCTAAAAGATCTTCTGTCTAATAAGAAGAAGCTGGAGGATCTATCAACTATCACTCGGAATGAAAGATGCTCTGCGGTGGTCCAGAATAAGCTATCGGAGAAATTAGCAGATCCGGGTGTCTTCACGATCCCGTGTTTTTTGGTGGTTCAACTTTGCACCACGCGTTGTCCGATCCCGTTGCTAGCATCAACCTGATGCCATACTCTCTCTTCGAGAAGCTAGGCCTTAGAGATCTGGCCCCTAAGCGCATGAGCATATCTTTGGACGACCGTTTGGTCAAATATCCACAGGGAATAGTGGAGAATCTGTTGGTGAAGGTTGATAAGTTTGTTTTCCCCACGGACTTTGTTATTCTTGATATGGGGGTTGACGATAGAGTCCCACTCATTTTGGGACGCCCCTTCTTGCGCACCGCCAAGGCATTGATCGATGTCTTCAATGGTAAAATCACACTTCGTGTGGGGGATGAGAATGTCACCTTTGATGTCATGAAGTCGATGAAGAACCGTAGTGGTCAGGACGATTCCGTGTTCTTTCTAGATACTTTCATATCTCACATGGATCGTTTCCTTGACTATGTGTGTGGCGCTAACCTGCTTAACACACAACACCTAGGGCGAGGAAGACCAGGAGGTTGAGACTGATGCTCTCCCCGAGCAAAGTCCGAGCCACCCGGCTAGTAGACCTCCTGAGTACCCAGAAGTATTTGAGGTTGCTGAGAATACCGAGGAGGAGAAGAAACCCTCGGTTGAGGCACCGCCATCCCTTGAGCTTAAGGAGCTACCCTCCCATTTGGAGTATGCCTTCTTGGATGGTGAGGCCGGTTTGCCCATCGTGATTTCTGCTGCACTGACGGAGGAGGAGAAGGAGAGATTGATAGAGGTCTTGAAGGGGAATAAACAGGCCACTGCGTGGAAGCTTAAAGATATAAAGGGCATCAACCCGACTTTCTGCATGCATAGAATATTGATGGAGGAGGAGCACAAGCCAGTTGTGCAACCTCAAAGGAGGCTTAACCCGAACATGTCGGATATGGTGAAGAAGGAGGTCCTTAAACTCCTTGATGCTGGATTGATATACCCTATTTCTGACTCCACATAGGTAAGCCCGACTCAGGTTATCCTTTCATTGACCAAATGCTGGAGCGCCTATCAGGGCAGCAGTTCTACTGTTTCCTTGACGGCTTCTCGGGTTATTTCCAGATCCCCATTGCACGTATGGTACCTTCGCGTACAGGCGCATGCCATTCGGGTTGTGTAATGCTCTAGCCACCTTCCAGAGGTGCATGGTGGATATATTTCGAGACATGATCAAGACTTCCATGGTGGTTTTCATGGATAATTTTTCTATGTTTGGGAGTTCTTTTGATCATTGTTTGCTGAACCTCAAGAAGATGATGAGGAGGTGCATAGAGACGAAGTTGATGCTTAACTGGGAGAAGTGTCACTTCATGGTGACTGAGCGGATTGTGCCTGGGCACAAGGTTCATGTGTCGGTATCGAAGTGGATAGAGCTAAGATTGACACGATCAGTAATCTTCCACCACCGACTAGTTTGAAATTGGTTCGTCATTTCTTAGGTCATGCGGGTTTCTATAGACGATTCATTAAAGATTTTTTGAAGATCACCCGACCCATGACGCGCCTTCTGGAGAAAGACGTCCCATTTGAGTTTGGTGCGGACTGTTTGAAGGCATTCGACTTCTAGAAGGAACAGTTAGTCTATGCTCCTATCTTGATTTCCCTCGACTGGAGCTTACCCTTTGAGCTCATGTGTGATGTGAGTGATTATGCTATCGGGGTGGTTTTAGGCCAAAGGAGAGAGAAGCACTTCCACCCGATCTATTATGCGAGTAAAATTCTTAATGATGCTCAACAGAATTACACAACTACCGAGAAGGAGTTGTTAGCGTTGGTGTTTGCATTTAACAAGTTTTGTTCATACTTAGTGCTCTCTATGACCATCGTTTATACTGATCATGCGGCATTGCAATATCTGTTTGCCAAGAAAGATTCCAAACCTAGATTGATTCGATGGATTCTCTTGCTTTCCGAGTTTGATATTGAGATCCAAGATAAGAAGGGAGCAGAGAATGTGGCGGTCGACCATTTGTCGAGGCTAGAGGACTCCGGTAGAGAAGAGATCCGGGAGGTGGCCATAGGGGACACATTTCCCCATGAGTCCTTGATGATGGTGAGTGTGAGACCGAACATAGAGCTGGTGTTTTACATTAGCGTCGAGTCTCAAGGTTTGCCATGGTTTTCTGACATAGCGAACTACTTGGCTGATGGTGTAGTGGTTAAGGGCATGACTTCACAACAGAGGCGTAAATTCTTTGCCGATGCCAACCACTACATTTGGGATTCTCCACATCTGTTTCGTGTGGGAGACGATAGAGTTCTGAGGAGGTGTGTGAGCAAGGAAGAAGGTATAGAGATCCTTAAGCATTGTCATGAGGGTTTGACGGGAGGTCACAACGGGCCCTCCTACACCGCCAAGAAGGTGTTTGATTCTGGATTTTATTGGCCGATAGTGTTTAAGGATGCTCATGAGTTAGTGAAGCGGTGTGATGCGTGTCAACGCGCTGGTAATATCTCATCCCGGAATGAGATGCCCCAGAACCTGATCCAGGTCGTTGACGTATTTGATATTTGGGGCATTGACTTCATGGGTCCGTTCCCTGCATCACGAGGGAATCGGTACATACTTGTGGCGATAGATTATGTTTCTGAGTGGGTTGAGGCTCAAGCTTTACCTACAAATGACTCCCGAGTAGTGGTGGGATTTCTAAAGAAGCTGTTTAGCCGGTTCGGTACTCCTAAAGCCCTGATTAGTGATAGGGGCACGCATTTCTGCAATGCCCAGATAGAGAAGGTGTTGTCACGCTATGGGGTCACCCATAGGCTATCGACTGCCTATCATCCACAAACCAGCGGGCAAGTGGAGAATGCGAATAGGGGAGTGAAGAGGATTTTGGAGAAGACTGTCGGGAAGAATAGGAAAGATTGGTCCGACAAGTTAGATGACGCGCTTTGGGACTTTCGAACCGCGTTCAAAACACCAATTGGGACCACACCCTATAGGATGATCTATTGCAAGGCGTGTCATCTCCCGGTATAGATAGAACACAAGGCATATTGGGCTTTAAAGGCAGTCAATCTTGACTTGCCTAAAGCAGCACGACACTGGTTTCTCCAGTTGCATGAGTTAGATGAGCTACATGACGAGGCATTCGCACGTTCTTGGAGTTACAAAGAGCGTACAAAGGCGTTGCACGATCGTCGGTTGAAGGGAGTGAAAGACTTCAAGTGTGGGGATAGGATTTTGGTATATAATTCTTGATTAAAACTATTCCCAGGAAAGCTTAAGTTGAGGTGGACATGGCCATACACGGTTAAAGAAGGATTTCCATATGGCACGGTGGAGTTACATGATGAGAAGGGTAGCACGTGGAAGGTAAACGGTCATAGGTTGAAGCATTACATCGGAGGACCAAATGAGATTGTTTAGGGGGATGAGATTCTCCTCGACAAGCAAAGAAACCAAAACTAAGTGAGAGTAAGTCCTCGGGGTAGAGCCCGAGTGTAGAGTTTGTAAAATTCTTTGTTTTCATTTTCGTTTTAGTTTTTTTATATTTTCGGTTTGTGTGTTCTTGTGTGTTCGTGTGTTTCAGAGAAGCGTGACCAAAGTGGCGAAGGAAAACCATCAAAAATAGTGTTCCATGTATGTTTGCTTTAAATTCTAAGGATGGAACAGGTATTGAAAAGAATTTTGGAAAAAAAAATTAAGTGATGAAAATTTTTCTAAGTATAAAAAACGGCCTTAACTTTCTGTGATTGAGTACTCCTCGCGGTACGCGAGGCATTTGGGGAGAGTCTCTCGTGGTACGTGAGAGACAAAAGAATCCTGCCAGTCTTTCTGTCCCCCACGGTACGTGAGAGATTCCATAAGGTCTCCCGCGGTACGCGGGGCAATGGAAAGTCACAACCGCCTAACCGGCTCTCGCGGTACGCGAGACTATAAGGTAAAGTCTCCCGCAGTACGCGGGAGCCTGGCAAATTTGGAAAAAAAATTCAGTAAAATACCCCCTATTTCCTCGCATACCACCACCACACCACCACACCATAGACACCCTCTTCTCCGTCGCCATCTACTCACCTCCCTCCATCACCGTCGAGAGCTACCATCACCATCACCGTGAACAGCCACTACCACCACCACCCTCTTCTCTATCGCCACCCAAACCCACAACCACTTCGCCTCCATCTTCATCGGCACCCACCAGTCACCACCAACATCACTCATCACCGTATTACACCACCACCGTCGCCCTCTGATTTCACCACCGCCCACCATCCACCACCACTTTTTTTTCCACCAATAGAGAAGCCAAACCACCAGTCACCGCCACACCATCACTGTAGGACATTTGTAGAAGCATGTTTTGTAACTATAGATTAAATTCTTTGTATCGGTGTACGTGGCTAGTACGTAGGAGGGTGTTCCTGAGTACTTAGCCCGCACACCAGTTTGGTACTGCGTACTTCATAAGTACGCAAGGCTTTTTCCTTGCGTACTTGTCAAGTACGCATGAACAAACCATGCGTACTTAGTAAGTACGCAAGGCTTTTGCCTTGCGTACTTGTCAAGTACGCAGGTAGTGTTCCTGCCCCTATAAATAGAAGACTTGTCTTCATTTGAAGGTGGAACTCTGGAACTAGGGTTAGAGATGTCCGGGTCGGGAAGAGCTCTCCCGACCCCTGGACCGTGAGCTTAGATGAGAGATGTGTGTTCCTTCGGTATGTAGTCTGTAATACGGGATGACTTCTTTGTTATGGATTATGTTTCGTTTCATTATCTTTTGTCTTTGTTGTGTTTTCTCTGTCTCGTTCTCTTTGTTCCCACACAAATCACAGAACAGATCGTGTTATTTCCGCTGCGCGACGAAGCTCCCGGGACCTACAAGTGGTATCAGAGCCTCGGTGTTCGTTGATTTGTGTTCCAGTTTCGGGTTTTAGGGTTTTTTGAGCAGATCTGAGATATAAAAGTCGCTACTTTTTCTTCCAAAAATCCTTAAATCCGAGTTTGTTATCACTTCATTTGGTGTTTGGAAGGCTAAGGGTTTGTTAAATGTTGTTTTCGAAGCTTTTGGAAGCATTAATTTCTCAGATCCATCACTTTTCGAGCATTTTCCTTAAAATCCGTCAAGAACGCTGTTACTTTTTGATAAGTACGCAAATTCAACTTTTCTGCGTACTTACTAAGTACGCATGGGTTTTGCCCTGCGTACTTACTAAGTACGCAAGAGAAGTTGTCCTGCGTACTTGTTAAGTACGCATGAGTATTTCCTCTGCGTACTTAGCATGTACGCACATGCATTTTGCGAACTTATCAAATACGCATGAGCACTTGACTTTGCGTATTTACTAAATACGCATGAGCACCCTTTATGTGCGTATTTACTAAGTACGCATGAACTAGCCTCTGGGATTTAAAAAAAAAAAGTTTTTTGGCGGGAAAACCTTCCTTGTCCAAAATTTTGTGTGATCATTTGTACGCGTGTTTCGGCCCATTCTTGAGAAGATAGTGATTTTGATCTTTCCGGACCAGAATTTGTATATGATGTGGCTTGGCGAAACACGGACGAGATTTTTGTTGGATAATACCACTTGTCATACATTGTTTAAGGGTCCATACCTGAAAATGTAGGCTACGAGTATCCGGGATACTTATTTAATAGGGTATGAATGCTGAACTAATGGGAGCAATTGGGTCGTCATCGGCTAAAGGTCTCGTTCTATTTGTGAAGATGTGGCTGCTTTGGGTCTTTCGAAAAAAGAATCATCTTGTTTAGGTATTCAAACCTGAATATGTAGGCTACGAGTATCTAAGATACTTCTTTAATAGGGGATGAATACTGGAACAACTTGAACCCAAGGATTTGCTGTTTTGGATCTTTGCAAAGGAATTAAAGAATAAAATCCTGGAGTTGGCTAGTTGTGCTTTTTGAGGATTTGAGTGAAGTGGTGATGAAGCTGGTCATAGTTTACAGAGAAATGAGGGGGATAAAATCTAGTATTCATGAGACATTAAAGAGGTGGTGGAAAAGCCGTTGGTACTTCCTATATATATACCTCTTTGACGTAACATGGATCTCAACCGTGATTTCTCGTGTAAACTATATTTTTCGTGTTTGATTCTATCGTGTGTTTTCAAGATGAAGCTGGATATTCATTGGATTATTAGTTGAAGATGGAACCTTTTATCATTGGCCGGTGGGATAGGAAACATACCCTTGTTTCTGGTCTAGTCAGATGGAGCTTAAACTGAAAGGGGATATTGGAAATGAACATCTTCGGGAATTTGGTTGACTCGTGAAGATACAGGATAGAGTTGGACACATCTGGTTGAAGACTTAAGTTTATTTTACTGGAATTCCTATGGGAGCTGATTAGTTTGATGCAGGTTTTTGGAAACTCAAACTCTCTATCATATGTCAGCTGATTTGGTGTTGTCTTAGTCTACTATTGTTACCTGGTTAGGAAGACATTTTAAGACTCAGAGTCCTAAGTCAGGGTGGAGGTTGCTACTGCTGAGAGGATGAACTACAATGAGTTGTGTTGGGTTAGTTGGTTCTTATTGAAGCACTTGGTTTGGTCTACAATGAAAGCTACAGTTAGGAGGGAGTCGGGTTTGTCATCACTCGGCAACTGAAGACTAAAGTTTGAAGATTTGAAGATCTCAAGTGGAATGCCAGAAGATCAAGTCTCGCCAGAAGACACGTGATGTCATTAGTTTAGAGGGAGTCTGTTAGGACATTCTTTGTAAACTGATGTATATCAGTGTTAGAGATAGATAGAATTTGATGCTATAGTTAAGAGGGAGTTTGTAGAAGCATGTTTTGTAACTATAGATTAAATTCTATGTATCGGTGTACGTGGCTAGTACGTAGGAGGGTGTTCCTGAGTACTTAGCCCGCACACCAGTTTGGTACTGCATACTTAGTAAGTACGCAAGGCTTTTGCCTTGCGTACTTGTCAAGTACGCATGACCAAACCATGCGTACTTAGTAAGTACGCAAGGCAAGTATGCAGGTAGTGTTCCTGCCCCTATAAATAGAAGACTTGTCTTCATTTGTAGGTGGAACTCTGGAACTAGGGTTAGAGATGTCCGGGTCGGGAAGAGCTCTCCCGACCCCTGGACCGTGAGCTTAGATGAGAGATGTGTGTTCCTTCGGTATGTAGTCTGTAATACGGGATGACTTCTTTGTTATGGATTATGTTTCGTTTCATTATCTTTTGTCTTTGTTCGTGTTTTCTCTGTCTCGTTCTCTTTGTTCCCACACAAATCACAGAACAGATCGTGTTATTTCCGTTGCGCGACGAAGCTCCCGGGACCTACAACATTCACAGGGGTTCGGGTCTATTCATATTACCCTCATTTTGTCCATTCACTCTAGATTGAGGTACGGTTCCTTGTTTCATTCTGAAATTGAGTAAATTGTAGTGTAAAATTGAGTCGGTTGCGATGTCATGTGACTAATTGTTATTAATTAGGTTTAAAAGTGAGTAAGTTGGTCATCTAGTTGTAAGTGGAGTAGTCAATTGCTGTTAATTTTACCCATGTTCGATTGTGTTAATTGTCGGCCGGTAGCCTAGTGGCAGGCGTAAATTTGGATGCGTGTGTACTTCGAGTCAGTATTGTGCAAGTTGAGCTATTTAGGTATGCAAATTATTGCTATTTAGGTGTAATTTGAGTTGATGTTTGTACTGTGTAAGTAGTTCTTATAGAGTGATATATCTGTGATTACGGATGGTCGTATGCAAATCAGTGGGGAATTTATCCATGGATGGGGTCGAGTCTGGTGTAAATTTTCTGTAACGTTTGAATTTTTAAGCAAATGAATTGAAAATTAAAGAAAATCGAGTCGCATACTATACTTAAGTGTTGTAATTTACATGTAAATTGTGTCCTGGGATATACCCTTATTTTTGCAGGTTTAGACCGCCTCGCCCGTACTCAATTTCCATTCGGGCGAGGTTGTCTGGTTTTGAAATATACAAAAAGGGTATCCCGAATTTTTTAATTTTTTTTAATTTTTTAAGCATTTGTTTGTTATACTAACAGGTCGGACGACCACGAATGAAATGCTATACGGTCATCCTGCCCGGTCTAATTTGTTATTGTATATTTGTTGTACTAACTCGTTATTGTTGGCATGTCTGGTCACGGTGAGTCCTCTAGCGCGGCCAAGCGTAGGCGGGGCCCAGTTCCACACCTGAGGGGCGAGCCAGAGGAGCTGCGTGTCATCCGATACGCGGTTCCCGAGGTGCGTCCAGTAGCCGACGCGGAGCCGATTCCGCTTGATGCTAGGGATTTACACCACCACACCCTCCTCCGGTTTGAGCTGATGATAGAGGAGGCTGTCTGCTTAGAGAGGTTCGTCGACATGGAGCCATACCAGCATCGTGGGATAGATTGGGGGCTGATGGAGGAGTTAGGACAGCTCTAGAGGCTACAGGAGTTTATTGATGCCCGATGGACAGCGGTGTTGGCCTGTGACGTGATCCAGTACCGGGAGCTTACTGTCGAGTTCCATTCTACATTCCGGTACGTCATGGGCCAGTTCGAGGAGCCAACAGTTGTGTCCCTCTCATTGGGCCGATAGGTTTATGAGTTGTCGGTTCCACAGTTTGCGGTTGCCACGGGGTGGTACACTGAGGCAGAGGTGGCAGCACAGCCGTTCATACAGAGCCTGCGTGGCTTATTCCGGAGGTGAAACGACCAGGAGGTCAACGACAGTCAGTTACGTGACTTTTGGCATTCCATAGCCGATGGACCATAATCCTCATCTCTTGTGGATTCGTCCATTCGCGACCCCCTCATCCGCTACATTCATAGGATCCTAGCTTGCACTCTTATCGGACATCGGTCCGGTATTGAGAAATGCAGCTAGCTCGATCTATTTTTCCTTTTATGCATCATTGGTCTTCGAGAGGCCAACCTAGCGAGCATTCTGATATCATCTACTGCCAGGGGTCGTCGAGGTAGGCCGGATGCCAGGTTAGAGCTCGGGCCGTACATCAGTCGGTTAGCAGAGCGATTAGGAGTATTTGATCGTTATTCGGGCCGTCTACTCACACCGGGCCCGGATACGATTCCTTATGGGCTATACGAGTTGAGGTTGGCGGGGATCATATCTATGGACGATCCGCCTCGGTTTATAGAGATTAGGCAGGGTCCATAGGTCCCACCACCTGGTGGGACGCCTGCCGAGCAGGCAGTACAGATGGGGGCGCCCACAACACGTCAGAAGATTCTGCATCACATAGAGCGCCCCCAGGTTCAGCACCGCTACGTTTGAGACCACCAGCACCACTCACCCTCGAGGAGCTTCGTGATCAGTTATTTGATAGGATGGACCACCAGGATGCGGCCATTCGGTATATGATGTAGTAGTAGGGTATAGAGATTCCACCGTTCTTCAGGGCACCAGATCAGTATCAGCCGGATCAGCCAGAAATAGGTGGAGACCCGCAGTGATTATTAGCAGCACCTTTTGCCGGGTTGTATACTTGTTCCCATGTTTTTTATTTCTGTAATTTCTTTTTAGGTATTTCTTTTCATTTTATTTTGGTATGTATTTAAAAAATTATGTATATATATTATTGTACAGTTTGGGGGATTGGAAGGGTTGGTTGTTATTGTATAGTTATATTACATGCGTGTTTGAGTTGTTTGCTAGTGTGATAGAATTTGCCGCTTTCGTTCATGAGGAATTATTGGAAATTTGATTAGATGTGCGCGTTCGAATGGAAGGTTAGGGAACACGACTTACGAGGAATATCACAGTCATTATACCAGGGAAGTCTGTTCTGATTTTTGTATATTTTTAGTTTCTTTTATTTTATTTCTGTCTTATTTTTATTTTTGTAAATTTCTTTTGTGTTACCATCGTTTCTCGTTCCACATTGAGGACAATGTGAGTTTTAAGTGTGATGATGGGAGACATTCGTCTAAGTTTTTGTATTTTGAGTTTGTTGTTGTAACTTTTAGAAAAAACTTTTCAAAAATGTCCTTTGAATTAGAGTTTTGCACGCACATGGAAGATGATAGGTAAAACTGGGTATTGTGTGATTTGAATTGAAATAAAATAAATAATAGAAAGCGTGTCTAATTTGTGATAAATTGGTAGGCCCAGCTAGTATTGAGAGCTTAAATATCCTGAAAGTGTTGATTAGGGAAATTAAATGAATTAAATCAAGAAATCTTGTGGGTTCTCATCTTAGGGAAACGGTGAAACTGAAACTGTCAACATAGGGTGATAGGTACCACTGTAAGCTAAATATTTTATGTTTCTGAAATGTATTTGGCACGCCACTCTCTTTTTATGAAAAATAAATCCGAGAGTTGGTGGCGCCCGCATTCCATCTTTTCGTCCATCATGAGCTTAATTGCATTGAGAAATTGAGTACAACCTATGTGTTACCCTTCGGGATAGCGACTTGGAAAAAACACCAATAGGTTAATGCTTGAGTGATCAATTGTTATACAAATCTAAGTTTCGCCTATGTGTCACACGTCGGGTTCCAGCCTGATTGAAACACCACTGGGTTAGATTCTTATGTGCTTTAGTTTTAAAAACTGAGTCTATGTGTTACCTATCGAGATAGTGACTTGGTTGAAACGCCTCTACACAAGGTTCATTTGTTTTAACTGTTAATGCTCATCTTCGTTCATCCATTCATTCATCATTCACCTACATTTTGAAAACATGTAACATTTAGTTTACTGTGGTGGGAAGATCTACATGATTTAACCCGGGCCTAGACATGACCGTGAGATGGGATTAAGTGGAATTGGAGCTTTTAAGTGTGAGACCCATAGAATGATTGATAGGTTTGGTAATATGATATTAGAACACGATCGGGGGTTTGAAATTTGGTGTTTGGGTTTAGTCGGATAGAAATACCAGTTATTACACTTTAACGTTTGATTATATTTGTGCTAATTAATTGAGAATTTTAAAGCTGTGTCAAGTTGTGATTCCATTGCAGATATCTTTTTCGAGGACGAAAAAAGTGTAAGTGTGGGGATAATTAATGTGTTGCAAAACGCATGTAATTATCCTAGTGTATTTGTGCGTAATTGTATAGATTTGTAATCGTTTTGTATCATTTTTGGTTCTTTCTGAGTTTGGAGAATATTTGCATGTCGTAGTGTGCTAAAGGAGTGGAAAACAAGGAAAAATCCTAGAGATATCGAGCACACGGGAAAGTCGGAGATAAAAAGAAAAGAATAACTAATTTTCTGTGAAAAATAGCTCCTCGCGGTACGCGAGGAAGGAAAGCAAATCCCTCGCAGTACGCGAGGGAACCCAGAAGAGCCCCGACTAAATTGTCCCTCGCGGTACGCGAGGGACTGGCCATATGTGTCTCGCGGTACGCGAGAGACACGTAAATTCCGAAAAACCGTAATTTCAAGGTTTTAATTGTTTTAGACGTCTATTCTATCTAGTTTTCGATTATTAGTCGTCAGAGGAAGAGAAAGAGGCGATTTTGGCAAAGGAGAGAGCTTTAGGGTCGAGAGTTTGAAGGATTGAAGCTTATACGGCTAGACATTGAATCATTCGGTCACGATTGATCATCTTGGTTGCTTTGATTTGTGTTTGATACTTATGTTTGCTACTTTTAACGTTGAATCTTCTGTTTCTACCATGATTCTTGGCTAAACCCTAGATCTACCTAGGTTAACGATGAATGTTTGCTAAAGATTGGACTTTATCGGTTTATGGAACTTGGTTTGGTTTTTATGCTTTAGTACAGATCTGATTTCAATTGTTTAATGAATATGCATGCTTAGTTTTGTATTTTGATTGGTTGATTTGTTCCATGCACGTCTTGGTGAATGTCTTTCATAAATAGATGTGTATTAGATCGCTTACTTTGTGTTTGTGATTTGTGTGTGGTTTGCTAGACGTTAGTAACCATAGGATTATCAATCAAAAACTTAATAAACTAAATGTTCTTTTTATCTAAATACCTGCAAAGCGATAGATAATTGATTAGTCTTCAGTGTTAGTGGTTCTGAGATTGAACAGAGTGAGAGGACGTTTCCTTAGGGTTCTAGTGTCGTTGTTAATTCGTGTTAAACATGTTGAATTCAGGTTGCTTCGTGCATCTTTGATGTATTGAGATAGTTAAACCGAGAGGTGAGCTGTCTGTTGAGTTCTTTAGCATAGTTGGTGAGACCGAAAGGTAATCCGACCACTAGTGAGCATAGTATCCTTTGAGTTTCTTTCTGGTTACATTCTGAGATTGATTAGGAATCCATTAGGTAGTTTGAGGGTGTTACATCTTAGGATCCCAGTTCCATTGCATCTTTCATAACCGATAGAACTCGAGTTTGGTAAACATGATTCATAGCCTAGGTAGTGTCTTTCATCCTTACATGCCAACAAATCATTACAATGGTTTGTGTTGAACAACGTCTGCTTGGTTAGTTGTCTTGATAGTCTTCTTCATTCAATTATTTTAAGTTTAGTAGTTAATTTTAGTTTGTAGAAATCCCCCCCCCCCCAATCCATTTCAAACAGTTCAGTCCTAGTCAGAGTCTAGTTTGTGTTAGAGTCAGTGTCTCGTGGGTTTGATATCCAGACTTCCATTGAGCTGTGTTACAATTGATAGGTACACTTGTCTGTCTTTGTGGTCTAGTTTTGTAGGTTTGTCTAGAGTTTAACTAGATTGTCTAGGTTATTTTTGTGTTTAGTTTTATAGACCGTTTGACCTACATCAGGACCTTTTACTGTGGACTCCCACAAAGTATGCTCAGTAAACTTAAAGTAAGCTTTCATCATGATTTTCCAGTTAGAAAACTTTGAAATGGATTTTAGCATCGGTGGTGACTTTCCCACAACACGCTCAATATCGTACACCTTTCCCGCCATTGCACAAAAACAAATCAAAACTTTGAAAAACTTCCAAGTAAAAAATTTTTGATTGGAAACTATTTCGGTCAAGACTTTTTGGTCGAAAAGTCAAGATTCTGGGCACTAGAGATTTCAGATACTTCTGAGATTTTGGACACACTTTTCGATCAAAAACTACTGACCAAGAAGACTTTTCGATCGAAAAGAGATTTCAGCTCCTTCAACAAAACTGTAGAGTCATATATTTTGTATAAGCTGTTGTCATTTATTGTATGTTTAAACAATTTTAGACTAGTTTACTTTCTGTCATTTCATTATTGTAATTTCAGTTTTCTGTAATTAGTTAAGTCTGGGCCATCGAAACTACTTAGTTTCTATTGAGTCTGTTCAATCGAAACTAGTAGTTTCGATAGATGGTAGTTTCGACAGTCTGTGTATCATTTGTAAATGGTCAATCGAAACTAGTAGTTTCGATTGACCATAGTTTCGATACCTGTCACTACTATAAATAGCCTAGTTTGAGATTGTTTAGGGTGTGAGTAGCGGCTGTAACCCTGAATCTTCTCTTTCACATTTTGCTTGAATCAATACAATCTGCAGTTGTTTATTCACTGTGTTCATACATTTTCATACCTTTTGATTGTTGATTCGTAGTGTGGTTAGCTGGTTATCTTCACCAATACTGTTTCTATTATCTGTTTCATCTACATATACAAGTTTCCGCCTGTGTGTGTGTTCAATCGATCATATCAGTGAGATTCGACTGAAATCTGGACCTACAATTGGTATCAGAGCTTTATGCTCTAGTGTTGTTGAGTGTTATCAGGTTATTGATCGATTCTAGGTGATTACCGAAGGGTTTTCGTTGCTTATTTTGGGTTTTTGCACATTTATTCTCGAGGTACCGTTTCATCATTTTTCAAGGGTTTTTGCTCGTATTTTCGGAATCGGAGGTTGGATTCGTGATCAGGACAGTTAGACTAAGGTTTTCGCTGGATTGGTTTGTTATTTCTGCATCTTTGATTTCTGGAGCTTTTCATCAATGGAGTATTTCTGTTTTGGAGAATAAGGCATCGAAACTACGGGGAACAATTTCTGATTTCTGTTGATCATCGAAACTTCTTGTCTACGTTTTGTCGGGAGAAGGTACTGTCGAAACTAGATTTTTGTCTCTTATAGAAACTGTGGTTATCGAAACTAGTCTGTGAAATTTTCAGTATCGAAACTAGTTGTTTCGATAAAAGTTGTTTCGATAAAATTTGCTCTATCGAAACTAGTCCTATCGAAACAAGTTGTTTCGATAAAATTTGTTCTATCGAAACTAGTCCTATCGAAACTAGTTGTTTCGATAGAAGTTGACCTATCGAAACTAGTTACTGTTTTAGTTTCGATTCAAAACATTATGGCCACTTCAAGTTCAACAGAACATTCTGGGGGAAATAGACCACCTGTTCTTGTGTCCACAACAGATTTTGATGACTGGACTAAAAAAATGAAGCTTTTCTTTAAATTTCACGATTATACACTGTTGAATTCTATCACCGATGGTCCCCGCAAGCCCGTAACTACCACCGCTGATGTTCAACGTCCTAAGTTAGTGTCTGAGTATGATGAGAAAGATCTTGCCTTGATTGCCCGAGACAACAAAGCCTATGGCACTATTGCCATGGCTCTTCCTATGGATATTTTCAACATCTTTGCTAAGTACACAACTGCCAAAGACTTATGGGCTGCACTGTGCACAAGATATGAGGGAAGTGAGGATGTCAGAGAAAGCAAAAGAGATCCGATCAAGAAACAATATGCGATGTTCAGCAGTGTAAGGGGAGAATCAATATCTGATTTGATCAACCGTTTCTCAAGCATTGTCTCAAGGTTGAAGGTAATGGGAGTTGAGTACCCTACTCTTGATCTAAACAAGAAACTCCTAGATTCTCTTCCTGAGGAATGGAATATGTATCGAATCATGATCAAAAAGACTGAGAATCTGAGTGCTCTGTCTCAACAGGAAGTCTATAGCATTCTTGAATCTTATGAAATTGAGATTAAGAAGGGAGCAGTCACCCCATCTAATCAGTCTGGAAACACAGCTCTCATTGCTGGATCAAGCTCATCCGGTAGCCCATACTTTCAGACTGATGTTCCTCCTTCAGCTGCTGCAATTAAGTCTACCAGCTCCTCTACTCCTCAAAAGACTGTCACCATGATTCCTGATGAATATGTCCCAATCATGACTGCTTTCATGTCGTGCTATGATGCACTGATCTCTGGAAATCTAACACCGGTTAGCTTTCAACCTGATGACTTGGAGCAGATTAATCCTGATGATTTGGAGAAAATGGACATTGATTGGTGCATGGCCATGTTGACCTTAAGAGCCAAGAGATTTATCAAAAGGACTGGTATAGACAGGTTCAAGCAAGGAAAGACGCTTGGGTTTGACATCAAGAAGGTGAGATGCTACAATTGTGATCAGCTGGGTCACTTTGCCAGAAATTGCAAGGAGCCGTCCTCCAAAGATCAGCAAGATAAGAAGATTTCCTCTGGTAAACAAGCTGCCAATCCTCCAAAGACAAACACAACTTCCAGTTCCACAGCTCTTGTGTGCCAAGCTGATGGACATTATCATTGGGGAGAACAAGTTGAGGAAGCTGCTGATAAAGCCTTGATGGCTGATGTGGAGGAAAATGGCAAGTGTGTCATGATTGAACCAGCTGAGGATCTCACTGCTGTGCCTGCTGAGGTTACTTCTAAACTTTGTGAATCTAGATCTTGCTTAAATGAAATTCAAAAATACAGATTCATCAATCAAGCCTTGATTGATGAACGAAATCACATTAAGGTGATGTATGACTCTGTGGCCAAAAATGAGAAACTTTACTTAAAGAAAATTCGTGATATTTCTGGTGAAAATCGTTCTTTAATTGTGCAACTCAATACTCAAACCATTAATAATACAATTTTAACAGAAAGAGTCCAAAAGGCAGAAAAAGCCAAATTACAGGTTGATCACATGGATATAGATCAGAAAATTCTGTTTGGAATAATTGATAAACAATTTAATAGAAAAGGCACAGAAGGTCTTGGGTATAACTCTCATCCACCTCCTTATTCTAAATCAGGGAGATTTGCTGATATGCCTACTCCACATGTTTCCACACCTTTTGTTTGCACATTATCTCCTGATGATATATTACATCCTCTGATTCTGACAGTTTTGCTTCTTGTGTAGAGTCAAATTGTGTAAAGTCCGAAGATGATTGTGATAAGAGTGCTAATGATAGAACTATTTTAAAAGAACTTAAGTCGGATGAATGTAATAATATATCCGTGTCAAAACCAAATATTTGTGAACACGTTAAAAACTTGTATTTTGATTCTATGCCTGCTGAGCATACGGGTTTGGGATGTGATGTTTCTAAATTTCAAAATGCCTTGCCTTTTGTTCCTAAATCTTTGAATGTTATGCCATGTGTTACAAAATTTAAAAGTGCAGGAATTATTGTGAATGATGTACCACGTGAAACCATGAGCAACATGGAATTTTTCAGATTAAAGGAAGCACATCGTCTTCAAGACAAAGTTATTGATGAGAGAACCGTCTCATGTTCAGATTCCTCAACATCACAATCATCTTCATCTTGTGATGATTATTATCAGGCTAAGATATCTTGTAAAAACGTTTGTTTTAGTTGTGGTGCCTCAAATCATGTTTCAAAAAGTTGTAAATTGACAACCGCAAATTTTAATGAAGAATCACCTTCCCAAAGTTCATTAAATTCATATGTGTTGCCTAACTCTTCTCACAGTAGGAAATCTAGGCGTAAAAGAATTAAAAATGCTAAAAATTATTTAAAACAAACTTGGAAAATTAAAAATAATGTTCTATTTGATGACCGTGCTTCATCAAAGGATGGTTGTACTTCTGATTCCAATGAGATGTCATATCCTGACACTAAAATCTCTTGATTGAAACATTTTTGGTCAAAACGTATAAATGGTTCGTTGTGTATAGGGTCAATCAAGAAGAACCGGCGATAACATCTGGAATGTAGATAGTGGATGTTCAAGGCATATGACTGGGCACATTAACTTGCTGCAAGATTATCATCAGATTGATGGAGAGTATGTTGCTTTTGCTGGAAACCCAAGAGGAGGAAAGATTGAAGGACAAGGAACAGTATCAAATGGAGTAAATAGTCTGGAATTTGTCAACTATGTTCCTCAGTTAAAGTACAATCTGATGAGTGTTTCACAGATTTGTGACAAGGACTTTTGTGCTTTATTCAATTCAAAAGAATGTCTTATCTTAAAGCCGGGAGTGGTGATTCCAGAAGAACTTATTCTCATGCGTGCTCCCAGAAGATACAACACATATAGCTTGGATATGAACAACCCATCGGGAATTGAATCATGTTTTCTCTCAAAGGCTTCCGAAGATGAATCTTTCCTGTGGCATAAGAGGTTGGGACATGTCAACTTCAAAACAATGAACCGACTGGTTCGAGGAAACCTAGTCACTGGATTACCTCTAAAAGATTTCACTCCTATGGAACACTGTATTTCATGTTCCAAGGGAAAACAACACAAATCTTCACATAAGCCTAAGACCACCAATTCCATTGACTCTCCTCTCCAATTGCTTCACATGGATCTTTTTGGTTCAGTGAGTGTCATGAGTCTTGGACGAAAGTCATACTGTCTGGTGGTAACAGATGATTTTTCTCGATTCACTTGGGTGTTTTTCTTAGCTAAGAAGGATGAGACGCCAGAGATTTTAAAGACCTATCTGCTTCAAATTGAAAACCTCTTCAGTTTAAGTGTGAAGACTATCCGCAGCGATCATGGAACAGAATTTAAGAATGCAACTCTTGATTCCTTCTGTGAAAGCAAAGGAATTTCTCATCAATTTAGTGCACCTCGTACTCCTCAACAAAACGGTGTAGCTGAAAGGAGAAACCGCACTTTAATTGAAGCTGCACGAACTATGATTGTTGACTCTAAGCTTCCCGTGACTTTCTGGGCTGAGGCAGTCAACACTGCATGTTTCGTGCAAAATCGGGTTCTTATCACTAAAAGTTGCAACAAGACACCATATGAGATCATGTACAAGCGCAAGCCAGTTATTGATTTCTTCAGGAAATTTGGGTGTGTGTGCACGATGCTGAACACTTCAGATCAGCTCAACAAGTTTGAAGCCAAAGCTGATGAATGTTATTTTGTTGGTTATACCTCCAATCAACGTGCTTTTCATGTCTATCATAAGCAGAAAAGAATAGTGCTGGAGTCCATTGATATCAATTGGCATGAAAATAATCACACGGACTCAGGAGATGGTCCCAATTGGCTATTTGACGTCGATTCAGTTTTTAAATCATTTAGTCTTCCTGATTTCTCAATTGACTCAACTCATGCTAATCCTTATTTTTCTGTGAACAATTTAGGGAACTTAAATGATCAAGGTTCTTCCTCATCTGCTCAGGTTGAAATTCCTGTGGTTGCAAATGCTGAATCTAATATGGAGTCTTCCGGTTCTGGTGCAACAAGTGAAACTGTTGAAGACAACTCCATTCCAACAGTAGATGTTGCACCACAATCATCTGCTGAAGATCCTATTAATGACATTGCCGATCCTCCTGCTGAAAATCTTACCAATTTGGAAGAAGTCATGGACGAAGATGCAATTCCTCAACTGCGAATTCACAAGATTCATCCCACCAATAACATCATTGGACCACTCAATGTGGGTGTTAGTACCCGAAGTGCCTGTGAAGCATTTGAAAAAAGCATGTTTTCCTGCTTCATCTCTCAAACTGAACCAAAGAACATTAAAGCAGCACTACTAGAAAACAGCTGGGTGGAAGCAATGCAGGAAGAGCTACAGCAATTCTCAAAGTTACATGTGTGGAATTTGGTGGATCTACCCAAGAACAAAGTTCCAATCGGTACTCGTTGGGTTTTTCGCAAAAAAAAGGATGAAGGCGGCACTGTGATTCGAAACAAAGCTCGTCTGGTGGTTCAAGGTTTCTATCAAGAAGAAGGGATTGACTACGAGGAAGTCTTTGCACCAGTGGCTCGCTTGGAAGCCATCCGAATGTTTCTCGCCTATGCAGCCTACATGGACTTCACCGTCCATCAAATGGATGTCAAAAGCGCATTTTTGTATGCCAAAGTTCAAGAAGAAGTATATGTCAAGCAGCCGCTGGGTTTCATTGATCCTAATTTTCCAGACCGTGTTTACAAGTTAGACAAAGCATTGTACGGTCTTCACCAAGCACCTCGTGCGTGGTATGAAACTTTATCAAAGCATCTGCTTGAGAATGGTTTCACACGAGGAGCAATTGACCAAACATTGTTCAAACGGAAGGAGGAAAAGGATACAATCATGGTGCAAATTTATGTGGATGATATCATTTTTAGTTCTACAAATCCCCGTCTCTGCAAAAAATTTGAAGAAGTGATACGATCTAAGTTTGAGATGAGCTCCATAGGGGAAATGAAGTTCTTTTTGGGACTACAAGTTGATCAGTCTGAGTCAGGAATCCTTATCCATCAAGAAAAATACGTAAAAGAAATCTTGACCAAGTTCAAAATGGCTGATTCCCATCCAGTAAAAACTTCTGTGGAAGTTCGACATTGTTTGACTCCTGATATGGATGGGGAAAGCATTGATCCGCATCTATATCGCTCTATGATAGGATCGCTCATGTATCTCACGGCCAGCAGACCAGACATCATGTTTGCAGTGTGCTTATGTGCACGTTTTCAGGCTAATCCTAAACTCTCTCATTTATCTGCTGTAAAACGTATTTTGAGATATTTAAGATATAAGCCAAAATTGGGTCTGTGGTATCCTAAAACTGACTTGTTTGATCTTGTGGCTTATTCAGACTCAGACTACGGGGGTTGCAACTTAGACCGAAAATCCACTTCTGGAGGTTGTCAATTCCTTGGCAATCGCCTTGTCTCATGGCAATGTAAGAAACAGTCCATCATTTCCCAATCCACCGCCGAAGCCGAATACATTGCCGCAACCCTCTGTTGTTCCCAAGTCAGATGGATACACCATCAGATGCTTGACTATGGGATCACATTCCATGAGACACCCATTATGTGTGACAACACCGCCGTTCCTCATATCACCAAAAACCCCGTTCAGCATTCCAAAACCAAACACATCGAAATCAAACATCACTTTATCCGTGACTGTGTTGAAAAGAAGCATATTCAAATTGTTGAAGTCAAAACTCACAAACAAACCGCAGACATCTTCACAAAGGCTTTTGACTCTACTAGATTCGCCCAATTGGTGGAGATGCTTGGAATGATCAACTTTCAGTAAATAGTGTGAATAGTATTTTTTATTTTATTTTTATTTTATTTTTTTATTCTGTTTACTTGACAAAAGAAAATTCCAAAAAGATTTTATTTTTATGAACAGTTTTTACGCAACTCTTTTGGGGGAGAAATATTATATTGAAAAGAATTGCTGTGTATAAAATCTTACAAGTGGTTTTAAGTTGCAGGAAGAATTGAATCTGACCTTTGAGAAATGATAGTGTCTGATCTCATCTCTTGGACATGGAATGGACCAAAAGCGATGGTGTTTACTGAGGTATAGCTGGTAGGCCCGACATATGGTTAAAACTTGTAAGTAGTGTGAAAACTCTAATATATATCTCATACTTGTGTGTTTGAACCCATTATTGAAACATCTAACCCATTTTTATATCTAAGAAAACCAATTCAATCAGATACAGGCTTACGTATTGGATTCCTATTCATACGCCAAGTGACCGTCAATATAACGATATTTACCACCGATGACCCCGTATGTTTTGCTTATGCAAAGATCTCGGGTGCTCATCCTTTTCCCATCCACTTGGATGATTTGACCCCGTCTGTTTTGCTTACGCAAAGATCTCGGGTGTTCAACATTTTTCTATCCGCTTGGATAATTTTACGACTTCTTCTGTTTTGCTTACGCAAAGATCTAGAATGCTCGTACCTTTTTAACATCTACTTGGATATTTTTTATTTTAAATTTTCTAAATCCACTTGGATATCTTATTTTATTTTGGTGGTACTTTGACATTACTAAGACGGTACCTTGGTTAATCAGAAAGAGATGATAGGATGAAGATGGGTACTTCTTGAGGATTGATAGGTTTTCAAAATCATTTTATTTTAATATGTGGGGTACACCTTGTATAGTGCTTAAATGGTACCTTTTAATCACATGAAATCAAAATACAAACAAATGTTCGGGTTTACTTTGCACAAATATCAGCTATCTTCAGGGACTCACAGTAGTTAATTGCAAAAGGAAGTGTTTCAAGAGACTGACCAGATCTGATCTCATGTTGGATCTTTTTCAAGAAGAAAAGTGTAAATATCTTGTGTATATATGTTAGTCTTATTTCTGTCACTTTGTACATATCGAAACTACTTTGACATCTCGAAACTACTTTGTTCATATCGAAACTAGTTTGCCCTATCGAAACTACTCTGTAAATATCGAAACTAGTTTGCCCTATCGAAACTACTCTGTAAATATCGAAACTAGTTTGCCCTATCGAAACTACTCTGTAAATATCGAAACTAGTTTGCCCTATCGAAACTAGTTGTTTCGACAGGGGCATTTTTGTCTTTTGTTCCTCGCAATTTAAAAGCCTTCATAAATAAATCCCTCCCTTCATATCTTCTTCACTCATCTTTTTCGCAACCCTTTCATCTTCTCCGACACACACAAAATTTCTCAAGCCTTGGTCTGAGTTGCAAATTATCAGGGTTAATCACCTGATTACCCCCGTTGTCACCTTCTTCTTCACCATCAGGTAACGTCCTACTATTTCATTTGAATGATTCTTGCGAATCAACAGACCTAGGGTTTCAAAAGTTCAAATTGTTCGACTGAATCTTCATAATAACAGTCGTTGTGTGCTTATCCGTGTTTGCAAACATCTTTATCATCTTAGAACTCACGATTATTGTGTTTTATTGCAGATAACAGTCTCGCATTTGGTAAGATGACATTCCGTCATTTACAGGCCACTCTAAACCCTTCATTAAACTGTTTATTCTAGTCTGAGTATAGTGAATCAAAAGGAGTTTGGGTTTCAAAACCAAGTAGTTTCGATAAAGAAGTTCAACTCTTTCAAAATTTCTCAAAATGTTTAATCGAAACTACTGGTTTCGACACCCAAACTTGACCTAATGTCTCTATCGAAACTACTTGTTTCGATAAGTTTTTCTCTATCAAAACTACTTGTTTCGATAAGTTCATCTCTATCGAAACTACTTGTTTCGATAAGTTCATCTCTATCGAAACTACTTAGTTTCGATAAGTTCATCTCTATCGAAACTACTTAGTTTCGACAGTGTTGATTTCAGAAATTTTATAAGTGTTGATCAAGGCTTATTGCCTCTATCGAAACTAGTTAGTTTTGATAAGTTCATCTCTATCGAAACTACTTAGTTTCGACAGTGTTGATTTTAGAAACTTTATAAGTGTTGATCAAAGCTTATTGCTTCTATCGAAACTAGTTAGTTTCGATAAGTTCATCTCTATCTAAACTACTTAGTTTCGACAGTAAGGATTTCTGATTTTTCCTGAGTGTTGAAATACTTAGTTTCGATTGACCAAATTCAGAACCTTTACTTATTGTGCAAAACTGATGAATTTTACAGGTATGGATCTCGTATTCGTGAAAAGGCACAATGTCTGTGCATTTCTTAATAGCAATGATCCAAAAGCTGCTGAGTTTATTCCGGTCTTAAACTTTCTGGCAAACTCCAACATAAGTTTTGCCATAAGCCACAACCTGCCGGTGTTTGAGGCAACTATTAGACAATTTTGGGAAACTGCAGAGATAATCACAGTTGATAATGTGCAACACATTAGAGCAACTGTACATGGCCAAGAAGTATTATTTTCTGAAGACACAGTGAGAGAGGTACTGCAGTTAAATGATAACCCAGAAGCACCCTTTGATTTTCCAATCTACTATGTGAAAGAATGCTTCAGAAGAATGGGTCATCCTGATGAGTTCAAGAGCGGTCAGATAATCAAGAACTCCTTACCAAGCCATTGGAGATATATAGTGCATGTGTTTATTCACTGCCTATCAATAAGGAAAGGGGGTTTTGATTCAGCTAACAGTACTCTGGGATCAGCTATTTTGGGATTAATAAAGGGAAGAGACTATAACTTTTCTGGTTTCATATTCACTCAGCTAAAGGATAACTTAACTGGAGCAGTGAAGGAGAAGTTTCTAGCATATCCTAGATTTCTACAAATTACCATCAATAATCTTCTTCCTGAGCTTCAACAAGGTGGAAACACCTTTGTGTTTGATAATATGATATCCAAAACACTCAACTACATGAAAAGTACCAACAAAAGGACCAACCGGGCGATAGCCGACGTTCCCCTGTTCGGTCATATCATTGGAGAAGAAGAAGAGTTTATTCCTGACATTGATCCTGATCTTGAAGAAGAAAACTTATCATCAGATGAAGAAGAGTTGGAAGCTGAACAAAATCAAGGTAATCCACCTATTGATGAAGCTAAGATTGAGGTAGACATACCTATTGTTCAAGAAGAAGAGCAACATGTAATTGAGCCTGTGATAGAGGCTCCTTTTGTTGAAGAAATACAGATTGTTCAAGAGCCAGCAGTAAATGTTGAAGCTGGCTTACAAGAGAATGAAGAAGAAGTGGCAGAGTCAAGTGGGACTCTAGATGCAGGAATTTATGGATCAGACTATTACAAGTCTGATTCAGATGAAAGAATAGAGCAACTTGCATCTTCCTCAAAAAGACAAATTGAGTCAGGATCTGATTTTGAAGAGGAGGAGCCTAGGGCTAAAAAGATAAAGACTGGATTGGAGGATTTGTCATCCTCGTCAGAGTCTTCATTCACCACTCCAGAACCATGTCCTCATCCTACTCCACAACAATCACCTATCCCTACACCTCCTACATCCCCACAACAATTACCTATCCCTACACCTCCTATATCTCCACAACAATCACCCATCCATACACCTCCTGCATCTTCACACCATGATTCAACCTCTCCTGTACCGAGAGTAAAGACTCTAAGTCTTGAAATAAAGAAACTTCAGGACAATCTTCAAAAGAAAGATACAGAGATTGACGGCTTGAAGTCTAAGCTAAAAGAAGTTAAGGAGGAAGTAAAAGACTTAAAGCTGGAGGTTGGAGGCTTACATACTCAAATAGATAGTCAGCAGACTCAGCTGAAAACTCAACAAAAACTAATCATAAGGCAACAAGAAGACTTTAAAGCCTTAGCTGAAATAGTTAAGCAGCTCAAAGACTCAGTCAACAAACCTACTCCACAACAGCCAACCACTTCAAAGGCTCAGGGGGAGACTATATCTGAACTTGAACCATCGTCTCCTGCCTTTGTCACTAATCCAGAATCTGCATTAACCGTGTATACTGGTCATGGTGCCATGACAAAGGAGTCTGTTGAAGTAAAGGTTGAAGAAACAGAGTCTGTCCTTCCCTCAGCTCATGAAAGAAGAGAAGCAAGGAAGAGAGGGAAGGGAGCTATGGCTAATATTGAAACAGTGATTCTGGATGAAGAAGACATCCCATCAGATGATGAGCTGAATGCTCTTCTAGATGAGATTGACAAATTTGGATACAATGACCTTCATCCGGAAATTCTAACTACTGAAGAAAAAGAAACTGAACAAACTAGATATTTTACTGAAGAAGGAGATGAAATTCAAACCCTATCAGATGAAGAAGATGTTCAGATTAATCTCATCAAGACTATCATTCCTGAACCAACCATTCTAATCTCTGAGTCAATTCCAACTCAAGATCAACCTTCAACTGCACCTGAACCTCCTATTTCAAGGAAGTCTTGGTTTAAAAAGATCATTCCAGAAGAGACTCCTCAAACTTATGAGTGGATAGCCGAGCATCAAGAACTGAAAAGGCCTCCAATTGGATGGAAATACGATGCTGAAAGGAAGCTCGTTATCATCAGACGATATAGAGGGGGAGTTCAGCACTTCAAGAACATGACTGACTTCCAGACCCTTCCTTTTTATGACCTCAGGGATTTAGCAAAACTTCCACTTCAAAACCCTGGGAAGGTCATGATGGCTTATGACTTTGAGAGGTTTCTGCATTCTCAAGTCAACAATGATTTCAAAGGAATGAAGCCTAGGAAAACTCATAAGAAGATCTTAAAGACTAGGTTTCATCCTAAGACTAAAAAGCCATATGTTTTCCTAAGATACAAGCCTGCCCAAACACACAAGACTATCACTATTCCAAAATCTGTACCTGTCCAGCTACAAACTTTCAGAAAGTGGTTCTATAACCCAGTAATTGGCAGTGCAGTTATTGAATGTGAGGGCAAGGAAGACATCACCATCTTTGATCCAATGGAGCTGCTGAAATTTCAACCTGAAGATCTGGAGGTGCTATTCCAGAATCACATTCAGGCTTATAGTGATGAAGATGAAGCTGATGCTAAAGCCTATCAAAGAATTGTATCTCTCCATGTCAAACCTTTCATCCCAAAGACATCTGAAGGACCAGCTGCTTGATGAAGAGCTGAAGACAGTAATGCAACAGCTTAGGGGGAGATTGTAGAGTCATATATTTTGTATAAGCTGTTGTCATTTATTGTATGTTTAAACAATTTTAGACTAGTTTACTTTCTGTCATTTCATTATTGTAATTTCAGTTTTCTATAATTAGTTAAGTCTGGGCAATCGAAACTACTTAGTTTCGATTGAGTCTGTTCAATCAAAACTAGTAGTTTCGATAGATGGTAGTTTCGACAGTCTGTGTATCATTTGTAAATGGTCAATCGAAACTAGTAGTTTCGATTGGCCATAGTTTCGATACCTGTCACTACTATAAATAGCCTAGTTTGAGATTGTTTAGGGTGTGAGTAGCGGCTGTAACCCTGAATCTTCTCTTTCACATTTTGCTTGAATCAATACAATCTGCAGTTGTTTATTCACTGTGTTCATACATTTTCATACCTTTTGATTGTTGATTCATAGTGTGGTTAGCTGGTTATCTTCACCAATACTGTTTCTATTATCTGTTTCATCTACATATACACAGTTTCCGCCTGTGTGTGTGTTCAATCGATCATATCAGTGAGATTCGACTGAAATCTGGACCTACAAAAACTTTTTGATCGCTTCTTCTCAAGAACACCAAAAATCAAGCTGCAACAATCTGGATGCAAAATCAGACCTCCAAATCGATTGCAAACTTCATCTCCATCAATTTTGACACTGAAAACTCAAAAATGGCGTGGAATAACACTCTGATTCGATAGCAATTGTTGAAAACCACTTGAATATCACGAGCTATAACCAACAGCTCTGATTCCACTTGTGAATCCCTCTGATCCGGTGATAATCAAGTATCTAACACTCTGTAACACTCCTGGAAAGGCGGAATCAATCCAAGATCAACAATACCCGAGCAAATCGAATCAAGCACGAACAAGAACGAAAACCGCCACATAAACGAGATGTAACATCAAACACAATGATTCCATTGATAAAACTTGTAATTACAATGACTAAAACTAGAGAGAATACAAGATTACTAAGATATCCAATCTGATTACAAAACATACAATGAGTAATCTCTCCTTTCAAGTTCAAAACAACAAACTATATATAGAATAAAGATTTCGACTGAAATCTTCTCATCGAAAACTTTTTTGACAAAAATGTTTTTGACCGAAAACTTTAAACTTGTACATTTAAGCCTAAAGTTTGATTTCTATGGACTACTAGGTTCCAACAGAAACTATGTAGTTTCGATAGGTCATTGGTCAACCGAAACTAGTACTTTTGGTCAATAGCTTTTGAAATTTTTCTAAGTGTCAGGAAACCTGATATTTTGTTAACATTGTTATTTGTAGGAATGGATCTTCTCTTTGTCATGAAGCACAATGTTTGTGCATTTTGAAATGCTGCTGATCCCAAGAGTGTAGATTTTGTACTTCTTCTGAACTTTCTAGCTAACTTCAATGTTAGCTTTGCTATCAGTCACAACTTGCCCATCTTTGAGAATTCAATCAGACAGTTCTGGGTTACTGCTGCAAGGGTTTCAATCAACAATGTGGTGCATATAACGGCAACTGTGTACAATCAAGAAGTCCTTATTTCTGAGGCTCTTATCAGAGAAGTGTTGCAGTTCAATGACAATCATGAGGCCCCTGTTGAATACTCTAACATCTTTATCTGCGAGAGTTTTAGAAGAATGGGTCACCCAGACGAGTTTAAGAGTAGGCAGATTATTAAGACTTTCCTTGCTCCCCACTGGAGGTACATAGTACATGTGATGATTCATTGTATTTCTATAAGGAAGGGAGGATTTCATTCAGCCAATGCCATGGTGGCTTCTGCTACACTTGGATTAATCAAAGGAAGGGCCTACAACTTTTCTGGGTTGGTATTCAAACAGATGATAGAGAATCTCACCGGGAAAGTCAAAGAGAAGTTTTTGGTATATCCAAGGTTCCTGCAAATGATCATCAATCACCTACACCCCAATCTTCCACAAGAAGGACCTCTCCTGGTAATGGATCACATGATTTCCAAAACCCTAACTTACATGAAGAGCACAAGTGCTAGAAGCAATAGAATAATTGTCAACATTCCTTTGTTTGGCAATGTGACCGGAGAAGATGAGCCTGAAGTGTCGGATGTAGAACCTGAACAAGTTATTGAATCCTCATCATCCAAGGAAGAAGAAGAACAAGAACAAGAACAAGGTGGTCAGGAGAACCAAGGAGCTGAGATTGAGGTTGAGCAAGAGGTACAACAAGAACAGGAAGCTGAGCAACCCATAGTGGAAGCTCACTTCTTTGATCAAGAAATAGAGAATCTGGAACCTCTGAACTTTCAAGAACAAGCTGAAAATGTTGAAGTTCATGCTAACATAGAGGTTGAAGGTGAAGAAGATTCAAGTGAAACTTTAGATTAAGCCGTATATGAAACAGAAGACTCTGAGTCTGAGGAGATAGTGGAACCTTCTCCCTCATCGTCCAAAAGACCAGCTGATTCTGAATCTGACTATGAGTTAGAAGAGCCTCGAGCAAAGAAAATCAAGATTGGGATAGAATCTTTCACCACATCATCAGAATCTCTCTTTGGTTCACCTAGACAACCATCACCTCCCCCATCTCCCATTCATAATATCCCTTCTCCTCAACCATCACCACAACCTACTCCACCACCTGTATCACCGGTTCATGAAACATCACCCTTTGTTCCAAGAGTAAAATCACTAAATCTGGAGGTAAAGAAGCTACATGATCAAATAGCCAAGATAGATGAAGTCATAAAAGGTCTAAACACTGATCTGAATGAGTATAAAGAAGAAGTAAAAGATCTAAAGCTGGAGGTTGGTGCATTGAAGAATCAACTGGATGTCCAGCAGACTCAACTGGGAACTCAACAAGAATTGCTCACTAAACAAAAACATGACCTAAAAGCTGTGACTGACTTGGTGAATCATCTTAAGGCTTCTTTGGTCCAGCCATCTCAGAAAGAGCCTGCTTCCACAGCTCAGGGGGAGACCAATGTATCTCAGTCCACATCTGCCGGTGGACCCTCTTCCCCTACCTTTGTCACTAATCCTGATTCTGCCTTGACTATCTATTCTGGCACTGTTGCCAAGCCAAAGGATGTTGTGGAAGTAAAGCTGGAAGAAACTGACAATGACCTTTCCTCAGCTAGTGAAAGGAGAGATGTCAGAGGAAAAGGAAAGGGAAAGGAGTCTAATATTAAGGTTGTCATTCTGGATGAAGAAGAAATCGGTTCAGATCATGAGCTAGATGAATTGTTAAAGCAGATTGATGACTTCGGGACTATTGATGAGTTCCCTGAGATTGTGAGACTTGGAGAGGAACCTGAAGAAAAGATCATGTATTTTACTGAAGATGGAGATGAAATAGAGGCATTATCAGACACAGAGATAGAGGACCCAAACGTTCAAGTTGCCTTTGTTGAGCCTGAAACCACTATTGGGCCAACATGCACTACTCAGGAAGCACATCAAGTCACAACAACCAAAGTTGAACCCACATCAACAGAACCCACTTCAATGGCAAAGCCTAATCCAGAATACTCTGACCCCAAAAGGCCATGGATGAGGAAGTTGCCTGCTGAGGAGCTTCCTAAGCATTACGAATGGTTTGTTGAGTACCAAGAACTCAAGAGACCCCCAATTGGATGAAAGTATGATAAAGAGAGGTCTCTATACATTGTAAGAAGATATAAAGGAGGAGTTGAACACTTCAAGACTTCAAATGAGTCTAGCTCCCTTCCAAGATATGATCTACGGGCTATAGCGAAATTACCCCTTCAAAATACTAGTAAAGTCAATGAATCTCATAACTTTGAGTTGTTCCTGCAACAACAAGCCCTAAATAACTTCAGGTCAATGAAAACTACATTCCCAAAAAGGATTATCTCCAAAACCAGGATTCATCCCAGAACACAAAAGCCGTGGGTAAGCCTTCGGTACAAGCCGGCAGAAACTGTAAAATCCATTTAACTGCCACGGTCAGTACTAGTCCAGCTTCAAAATTTCAGAAAATGGTTTTACAACTCAACCATAGGAAGTGTTGTGATTGAGTGTGAAGGCATGGAAGACATTCAGATTTTTAAGCCCATGGAGCTTTTAAAATTTCAACCAGAGGATCTTGAAGTGTTATTCAACAACCCTATCAAGATCTTTCATGAAGATGATGAGGCTGATGCCAAGGCTTATCAAAGGGTGGTGTCTGTAAATGCAAAGCCTTTATTCAAGAAACCAAGTCAAGAGCCAACTACTTAGTTGAAGACAATGATGCAATAGCTTAGGGGGAGATTATAGGGTTGGATATTTGTAAGCTAAGTCATCATTGTATGTTTTGAATATTTGTAAGCTAAGTCATCATTTGTAAGCTTAGGGGGAGACTATAGGGTTGAACATTTGTATTTAGTTTATTTATATTTAATCTTGGCCATCGAAACTACCTAGTTTCGATGAGCATAGTTTCGATGCCTGTCTACTCACTATAAATAGCCTAGTTTTAGAATGTTTAGGGTGTGGATAGAGGCTGTAACCCTGAAATTCTCTATTTCACAGTTTTACTGAATCAATACACATTTGAAGTTTATTCAATTGTTGTTTTTACAATTTCATATCATTTTGTATTAATTCAAGTATGGTTAGCCGGTTTATCTTCACCGTTTCTGTTTCTTACCTCTGTTTCACCACCATACACACAGATTCCTCCTATGTGTGTGTATTCGATCTGTTAAGTGTGATTTTGTCTAGAATCAGGACCTACATTCTCTCGGGACAATCATTTCAAATAGGTGTAGATATTAATAGATAAATACAACTCATTTTATAATTTATAAAGTTTTAATGTTCATAAAAGCTTGTAGATATTAGTAGATAAATACAACCCATAAAAATAAATTACATCCTAGAAAAATAAATTATAACCCACAAAAATTGTTAATAAAAATTTCAAGTGCAGGTGAAAAAAAAACGGACCTTGGATCTCAGATCTACGCCGGTAGATTGCTCACCGGTCTTCATCGCCATTGCCGGTTGACTATTTCTTTACGGTTGACGATTTCATGGTGGAGATGGGTTTTAGAGAGAGAGAGATGAGAGTAGATCCAAAGAATTTGATTTTGAAAGAATAGAGAGAGAGATGGATCTGATGTAGGTTTAGAGATGAGAGGGGGGCAAATGACTTAAGTGCCCTTTGTAATAAAAATAAACCAAAAAACCAAAAAAATAAATAAGTGGATGAGAATGGGTTTTTGGGTTTCTACAACAACTAATGGTTTGCATTTGATACAACCCCTATATATATATGTATATGTGTGTGTGTGTATGCGTGTGTGGTGAATAACTTGACACGTGGCGCGTAGTGGTTGGTGGGTTTTTTTTAGCTTAAACGATGGGTCAGGGGTTTTCTCACCTATGGTGGGTTTCCTCCTGAGGGAGGTGGAGATGATCGGTGGGTCAGTGGCCCGTCAGTGATCCAAATTGCCGTTCAAAAAAAAGTTAACATTTAAGTTTTTTAGGTTGGTAGAGTTACACTAAAGGGGCGCAGCCCAGTCCGTTAGTGTGTGCCTCTCCATCCTCTTCCAAGCCCATCCACTAGGGTTCGAACCTTGGGGGTGGAGTTTTTTTTTTTACCTTTTCTTTTTGTTATTTTTTAATGCATTTTTTTCGTTTGGTTTTTTTAAGTTTTTTTCTCCTTTTTTTTATTCGTTTTGTTTTAACGTTTTGTTTTAGCATGCAATACGTACCCGAATCGTAGCTAGGCAATTTTTTTTGTTTCTTTTTTTTAGTTTTCTTTTTCCTAGATTTTTTTGTTTTATTTTTTCAATTTGTTTATAGATCAAGATCTTGGATTCAAATCCACAAGAGTTTTGTATGGCTCGAATTCAAGGGTGGATTCCAGAAGAGGCGCAAGACGTGACTCGGGTGTGTTTTGGCGGATCGAGGGTGTGTCGATTTGGCCATATTGGTTGCAATACGCGATCAGGAAGGAAATCGCAAGGGTATTGCACAAGGAAAAGTCACGATTGGCCTGTCAAATCTGCAAATTGAATTCTGAGAAGAAAGATAAACGTGGGAGGCCATGTTTGTTTGGGAATCGGAAGAAGAAGGTTGCAAGCAACATTTTCAGAAAAGCAACGTCTTTTAAGTTCTTGAAGGAAGATTGATCGCAAATCAAGGTATTTGATTTATGTTTTTTTTATTAAATATTTGTTTTTTTATTAAAAAAAACACGGAAAACGTCTGTGTAGGAGGCAGAACCGAGAAGACCACAAAGGGGAATCTCGTTTAAAACAGTCGGAAGGCAGAAGGCTTTTTGGGGTTGTTTGCTACGTCAAAACAAGAACAGAACACTTAATTGATTTCTGGTTGTCTTAAAGCAAGAAACCGAGAAAAACCATAAGAGGATTCACGGTTAGAAATTTCAGTCACATAAGGAAAGGAACCCGATTATGAGGCTGATTACATGCTACCATTGCCAAGGGACTGGTCACTTATGCATTATGTTGCCTTGAACAAAACAGATTGGATGTTTGTTTCCGTCAAAGGATCTAAAAAAAATTTCAATCAGGAAGCATACAAGAATCAAAGAAGTACTGGTTTGTTATTTTCAAATTACAAAATCTTAGTTGTTTGTTTTCGTTCAGACGGAACGAACCAAAGAATCAAACTCAAGTTGTTTTGAAGTCGTTGTGCGTGTTCTAGCGAAGGAGTATTGGATCGAGACGGGATCAGACTCGAGTTAGGTAAAATGGATTCACGATTGGACTTGCAAACTTGCATTTGTTGAAAGTACCAGAAGGGGAAATAAGCATATCAAGAGCGATCATAGGTGATGTCATTAACTTGCATTTGGATTCAAGTCGGAATGTTCATAAGGGACAAACCAAAGACGCAATTGAAGACAATATCAGGGGGAAATTGTTTGAGCAAAGAAAAAGCTACAGAGGAAGCACGGAAAAAGAACAATGAAGATATCTAAGGTGAAGAATCAAACTTGGGTTAACAATTAGGGGGTGATTGTTAGCTTAAATTGTTAACCATGCTCGGATAAGTTAACAAGTTATGTTTGTAATTAATAAAAAGTCATAGTTTAGTGTTGTGTATATAATCGTTAATAGTATAAGGGTTAGTTTGTCAATTTGCAAACTTGGAAATTGTATTTTATCCAAGGGACGCGTCGTATAGGGATAGTAGCGATGTTTCCTTCAAGGGTTATAAAACCCAAACGATCAGATGTAAACAGTTCGGGTTTGGCCATTTGAATACAATTTCATCTTTAGGGTTAATCCCAAATCTTCATCTTGTTCTTTATTTGTTCTTGATTGATGATTTAATTCGTGATCTCCCTAGGATTATGATAGAAACGGGAAATTTGATTTATTAAAATAAACAAAAACAAGGATAGTTGGCCCGATTCGAGAGGGGCTAGTCTCCACAATTCTGATCACAGAAGTAAATTAGATAAAACCAAGACAACCAATGTAAAAAACAAGAATACGGTATTTAAAAGTAAATATTGATGAAACAATAACTCCGACTTGATGATTCAATTACTACCCTTATTTCCCTCCAACTTTTCAGTATCATTCATCCCTTTGCATTCCCATATGCCCCTGTTGGAATTGTAACAATACAGCATATTGGGAATCTAGTACCAGTTTTTAACTTTTAAAAACAATAATTATTTAAACTTTTTAAATAAATAAATCAGATATATTTAGCGGAAGCGATACAGAGTACTAAAACAGATCAGATCTGGATTCCGGACACTGATCCGATTACACGCGTATAAACAATATAAATAAATCTCAACCATAGGGTGTTCAAAGATAATACCTTCGACGATAACCAAATCATAACACCTTGGTACAATGGGCGTCACGCTAGATGACACGTACACGAAACCTGCAACAAAACTTCACACGAGTTGCACAGAGGGGAACCGGTCACGGCGATGGCGTGCGACGGCGGCTTGCGACGGTGGTGGCCAGCTTCATGGCGGCGTAGAGCGGTGGTGGTGGCATCGACCGAAACCGAGAGAGGGATAGGGAGGGTTTTCGAAAACCCTTGGTGGCTAAGAACTAGTTTAGAGTTTCAGTTAAAGTTATATTTATAAACCTGTAACTTACAGACCTAAGGTATTAACAGTTAATACCCAACTAATAATTAACTCTTTAATTATTAACTCTGTACTTTACTAATTATAAATAATCAGTAAAATACATTTATTAAATGTTTAACATTTAAACATTAAATCCCCGTAAATAATTATTTCACTAAATAATTAATTAACTCAATCACCGATAAATATTTCTATAAATTTTAATCCGCCATTTATTTAATCCGTCTTTCGTGAACTATAATATTTAACAATTAAATATTATACATTTGCTCGTTGCCCAAAGTGTAACTCTTTGGATCGTACCTCATTAGTAACGTTGATTTAATAGACGATCGGACATCACATATCCAACAATCTCCCACTTGAACGATTCATCAATTGATCGGTTTAACGTAGACAGTGGTGGACGCCTAGCTGTATCTCACTGCCCCTAGCAAGGTATGAGGTCAAACTATTTCCTTGTGTACAAGTAACCTTTACTTCACCAAGTCTAACAGTCCTAGTAAGCATATCTATGTATCCTTTCTGTTTAGGGCATCCGTCGAACATGAGACATGGATACAATTCACTTCTCATATGTGGTTCAACTATTCTTGTTCTCGTTCTCCAATTCAAAGTGGTCTTAAACAAACTACTCTTTAGTTTGAGCATGGCCATGCATTTTACACCAGCTTGAATCAACGAGGGCGCCAGAATGTCCAACTCCTAATTAAAGAAGAACAGAATTCCTTTGGCCACGTACAACTCCCACTAAACTTCAGATACTCATTATCATACCCTTATTACTGCCTGTTAAGGTACAGCGTTAGATAATATCAAAGAAGAAACTTTAGTCAGAGTTAGTTCTAGTATGTGCCTCGGGTCGAGGATCGATAGATCTTGCCAACTTCAAAACATCTCAAGACATTGATCCATGAAGATAGTATTGAAACAAGTTACGTCCGATAATTATTCTCTAATCATTATCTGTGAACATGATCTCCAACTTCTTGGTCTTTCATTCATAACGAACCAACCATCTGATTCACAGTAGTCTTACGTTCACATTGATTCCCATGAATCTGATCGACTACGGACATTTAGAATATAATATTCAAGGATTTCTAAAACGTATAAACTATCGAACACAGTAACATCTATTTACAATGCATTTAACCATTAAAACAAATATAAAAACTAATGCAACTGTATTGTTCGAAAGCACCAAATACTAAATACAGATCAAACCCACTGTCTAGCAAATCTAAAGCCTATCTTATCAGCATGCTCCTCATGTCTAGAATGAGGCATAGGCTTAGTGAACGGGTCAGCTGTATTTTGATATGTGTGAACTTTGTTTAACATGATGTCTCCCCGTTCTAATATATCCCTAATATAATGAAATCTTCTGAGTATGTGCTTCGTGCTGTGGTGTGACCTTGGTTCCTTAGCTTGAGCAAATGGCACCAGTATTGTCACACATTATCTCGATTGGTTTCTGAATGCTAGGCATTACTTCGAGATCAGCAATGAACTTTTTCATCCAAGTAGCCTCCTTTGTAGCTTCCGAAGCGGCAATGTATTCTGATTCGGTGGTGGATTAAGCAACAACACTTTGCTTAATACCCTTCCAAGTGATTGCACCACCGTTCGGAACAAATACAAATCCCGTCTGTGATCGAGAATCATCTCGATCAGTCTGGAAGCTAGCATCAGTGTTACATTTAACAGCTAGTTCTTCTTCCAGTCCTCCATATATCAAAAACATTGATATGACGTAAATTATACATGTTTTGCACGCATAATTATCCCTGAAATCATCACAATTAGAGACAATATGATAATAATTGAAGCCTAATCTACTCATTTGTGTTCCGATAGGATAATTGACCCGGATATGCAAAAACGTGAAGAAAACACTCAAAAACAAGGTGAAATCAGCATTCGGGGGCCAATTGAACGAAACCGGACGCAGGAATTCAACCCTGGAAGCTAAAAAGTCAAAAGGGAGCAAAAAATGGCAATGCACGGTGCATTGCCTTGCACGGTCGTGCATCCCCTGTTTTGCCTCCCTGTACTCTCTTGTACTGTCAAATTCCGCACGTGAAAGAAATAGGTACTTTGCACGCCCGTGCAATCCAATGCACGACCATGCATTGCCAAAACATTTGCCTATAAATAGCAAGCTCATTGTTTTAAGTGTCCATTACCAAGAGGTGTGAAGGCCTTAGTGCTCTGCTAACAGCCAGAACTCTCTCGGTTTTGGTCCGTTTAGCTTTTCTTTGTTTATTTCCTTTTTAAAGTCTTGTAATATGAAGCGATTCTTCTCGTTCGAGTAAAACAAGAGGCAACCTATACCCACTCTCCCTTGGTGTTGGAACACTTCCACATATTGTCTAAGGGTTAGTGGAGTCAATTGTATGGTCATTCATGGCTAGTTCTCTTGTGTTGCTCGAGTTGGTTGAACTTTAATTAATTAATGAAGTATTTTTATTATGTTATGTTTTTAAAGTCTTTACTATGATTTATCTTAAAAAGACAAGAATAAGTGATCTTTAAACCAATCTAATAATCTTAATTCTTGTGAGTTACTTAAGCAAGACTTCTTGTTTGGGAAGCTTATTCGATGTTTGTACGGTCTATATACAAATCTTGATGCTATCACGGCCAGTTAGTATAGATTTAATATTATGGGTTGATTATAGGTTTGGGTATTATGCAAGTCGTTTGAGCCCTAACCAGGCTGGCCAGTTTGTGTCGGTATTTCTTTACTTCTTTCATATCGGCTTGCAGAGGACTTCTAGCAGGAGCCATGGGGTTTGATCTTGAGAAGGAAAGTCTTATTTATTTAAAATAATATTATAAGTAAAGACAACTATTTAAGAACATAATTTGTTACGTCCGAGGGTTCATAAAGTACCTTTGGAGGAAGTCGAGAATTCCGACTTACCAGAAGAAGTTACAAGACCAGACGTACGTCAGTCACAGGGATAATATTAGTCCGAATAATGAATTGTGAGATACCAACGGACTTGAAACCCCGTTTAGGGTCCGTTATATTCATTAAGGAACAGTTGGCCGACCATATCCACCGTTCTGTTACGAAATACTAACTCACTTATCGAAAGGGTTAGTACTAGTAACTATGACCAACCTTACTTTAAATAGAGCATTAATTAACAAGTGATAACAACCGGAGTAACACCTTAAACGGAATAATACTTCTAATTACATTTTTTATCTTTTTATTTTCCTTTTAAAACAAAACCCATTTTCCAACTTATTATCCTAGTCAGACAATAGCGAGGGTTGAGTACGGGATCCGTGTCCATGGTTCGATACTTGGTTCTTACCCATACTATACTACGATGCGATAGGTACACTTTCCTATTGTGTGTGTATTTAGTTGAAGTAATTAGCATTTTAATTTATAAATTTAAAACATGATTTTGTGTAGATCTAAATAAAATATATTTATTTAGAAAACTACGTCATCAAGTTTTTGGTGTCGTTGCCAAGGATATATATATTTATATTTTTATCTACACATAAAACACACCATCAAACATGTCCTTAGTTCTTCTCAAGTACTTAAGGATGTTCTTCACAACTATCCACTGACTCTCACCAGGATTCTGTTGATATCTGCTTGTCATGCTTAAAGCGTACGATACGTCAGGTCTAGTACATAGCATGGCATACATGATGGAACCAATTGTAGAAGCATATGGAACCTTTTCCATTTTCTTCTTTTCCTCGTTAGACTGAGGGCACTGTTTGTTATTCAGTATGTTCTATGCGCCATAGGCAAAGACCCTCTCTTAGAGTCTTGCATGAAAAAGCGTCGAACGACTTTATCAATGTATGTACTCTGACTTAAACCTATAAGTTGCTTTGATATATCTCTATAGATCTTTATTCCCAGAATATAAGCAGCTTCACCAATATCTTTCATTGCGAAACATTTACCCAGCCAGGACTTTACGTCTTGTAGCATAGGGATATGGTTTCCAATTAGCAGTATGTCATCTACATACAGAATCAAAAAATTCACATGGCTCCCACTTGCCTTCTTGTAGACATATGGTTCATCTTTGTTCTTGACAAAACCAAACTCTTTGATTTTCTGGTCAAAGCGAAGATTCTAGCTTCCGGATGCCTACTTTAATCTATAAATGGATTTGTTTAACTTGCATACCTTATTAGGACTCTTTGGATCTTCAAAACCTTCCGGTTGAACCATATAGACATCTTCTGTAAGATACCCATTTAGGAACGCGGTTTTGACATCCATTTGCCATATCTCGTAGTCATAATATGCGGCAATAGCAAGCAAGATCCTAATCGACTTAAGCATGGCTACTAGCGAGAAGGTTTCATCATAATCAATTCCTTGAGACTGAGTAAATCCTTTCGCTACCAGCCTTGCTTTGAAGGTTTGCACATTCCCATCCATGTCGATATTCTTCTTGAGAATCCACTTGCTTCCTACGGTCCAACTTTCGGGAGGAAGGTCAACCAAGTCCCATACATGGTTGTCGTACATGGATTGGATTTCAGCATCCATGGCTTCAACCCATTTCTTAGATTCAGAATTTAAGATTGCAGATTTGTAACTAGTGGGCTCAGCCTGATCAACTATCAGGATGTCGTCAATCTGGTGAATCCCGATATACCGGCCGGGTTCATGATGATCCCTAGTGTAGAACCAAAGACTGATTGCTACTAAATTATTCTAAGTACAAATGCTGCTGATAGGCTTATCAGCAGCATTCAACACATATTGTTGCAGATAGACTTATCAGCAGCGTTCAACACAAGTTGCTGCTGATAGGCTTATCAGCAGCATTATTCTCATTCTTGTTGCTGATAGCTATGTTCCTTGAAGACAAATCGTTGCAGCTGACTATCCATGCCAAGCGTCACTGACAACTTTCTGCAAAAGCAACTGACACACTCAAAGCAGAAGGAACCTCAGTGGTGCAACCAATAACGGATGACAATGCTATTCTCCAGACATGCAAGCATTAATGCATAAAGAAGACGCTTCAATAAAGTTAACTAGGTTTAGACCAAACGTGTAATAGTTAACTATGTTCATCAGATCAACGGTCTGTGTTAGATCTGATCCTTAGAATCAAGGGTCTGTCCTGATTCTAAGTTAGTATAAATAATGTGTAAACACTTCATTGTAAGTGTGCTTCTTCACAAAGTTTTCATTTGTAATCGTTTATTCACTAAGCTTAATACAACAGTGATCTTACTAGTATTCTTTCTGTCTGTTCGATTACATTTGTGTAGTTGTTATTGTTTCCGCCAATTTAAACTAAGAATACAACCATCTTGTAATTTCACGATCCTACAAGTGGTATCAGAGCCTTGGCTCAGATTAAACAAACTAACACTTGTTTAATCACTTCTGGTTCTATTCTAAACTCTTTTGTTTTATTAAGTCACCCAAAACCACGAAACTAAAATGGCACAAAGCAATGGTTTTGAAGACATCGGCAGCATCAACCGACCACCAAGGTTGGTATCTGGAGAAGACTACGACATGTGGAAAAATCGCATGGAAAGCTTCTTCTGTTATCAGGAGTACGGAATGTGGAAATCCATCAGGGATGGACCATACACTCCCATGGTGGCATCTGCTGACTCTGGAGGACCAACAGTTCCAAAGGATCCCTCCAAGTACTCAGAAGAGGATATCAAGAAAATGGAGGTGGACTTCAAGGCACTAGGAGCCATCCAAATGTGCCTTCCAAATGAAGTTTTTCATAACTTCAGAAGTTACAAAACTGCTAAGGAGCTGTGGGAGGCCCTCGAGAAGATGTTTGTTGGATCTGAGGAAATTAAGGAAAACAGAAGAGACATCCTTAAGCAGCAGTACGAAAACTTCATCTGGAAGGAAGGTGAGTCTCTAACTGTTTTATATAACAGATATACTTATCTTGTAGGTGAGTTGTAGTGCTCAAAAGTGAAGTTGGAGAATGAAGACATTCTTAAAAAATTCATTAGATCTCTACCTAGTTGCTGGACACTCTACACAGTGTCCATCAGAAGAACTGAGAATCTGAAGACTCTTCAGATGACTGAGCTATTTGGTATGCTCAAAACCTATGAATTAGAAATGATTCAGGCCAAGGAAAGGAGCTCAAGCTACCAAACAGCCTCCACATCCAACACCACCTCATCTGCCTTTCACTGTGAGCACTCAGGCCCTAGTACTAGCAATTACTATCCTCCCATAGTCACACATCCTCAAAATCCCACCTCTAAAACAAACACATCACAATTTCTCCTTGAAGCTCCTTCTCAAGCCTCAACCACTGCTGCTTTTGTTTCTGAAAACTCAAGCAACATGTACTTTATCAAGGAGGATCTTGAGTGCTTCCATCCAGATGATCTAGAAGAAATGGATATACAACACTCGTATGCCATGCTCTCCATAAGAGCAAAAAGGTTCTACTCTAGAACCGGAAGACCCATTCCAAGCAACAGCTCAAACACCAGAGTTGGCTTGGATAAAAGCAAATTAAAATGTTACAACTGTAACCAACTGGGTCATTTTTCTAGAGAATGCAAGGCACCTAGGGCAAACCCAGCAGCTCACCAAGCCCAACCAAGACATCAACAGCAACAAGCTACTCCTCCAGCTCAAACTGTAGCTTGTGCAGCTGTTGGAACATCTGACTTTGACTGGGGCTTCCAGTATGAAGATCTGCCTACTAACAACCAAGCTCTTATGGCAGACACAACTGAGATACCGCCCTAGGTATATGAACATCTATGTTCCCAAGCCTGTATTGATAAGGTTTTAGGCTACAAAAAGCATAATCAAAACCTAATAGATCAAAATGAAGAGTTTCATCAAATGAAATCTGAATTCAAAAAGGTCGAAGACAGTTACAAAGAAAAAATTAACTGCCTAAAGAAAGAGATTTCATCATTAAAACATGAACAAACCAATCTTGAAACTCAGATTGATGATTTACTGGCCAGATTAAAAGCTACCAGAGCAGAATTGGCAGAACAAAAGGTTCATGTCGACAAATATGAATTTGCATCCAAAAAGCTGCAAAGACTTTTGGATGCCCAAATTCATGATAAGGTAAAAACTGGTGTGGGGTATCATGCTGAACAATATCAAGCCGTTGCACCTCCTGCTGACTACGTGACCATTCACGAACCAAGCTTCAATCTGGAAAATCTTGATATGGCCAACAGAAATCTTGATCCTTCTAAGGATGAACCATTGGTACAAGAATGCACTACCTCATCAGAGTCTAATTCAACTTACTCTGACTCCACTAAAACAAGTGAAGCTTCATCTCCTCCTGCCCCTCAAGTCACTCTGACTAAAGATGAAGTCCATTCAGCACAAGTACCAGCCATTTCAGTACCAGTTCCAACACCATTCAAACAAATCAAAATTAGCTATCCTCCAGAAGGTAGGAAGCTAAATACTGAAAAGGGCCAGTCCTCATCTTCAGTCCAGCCAAGGAAGGTGTTTGACATATGTCATGCGCCTGGAGAAAGGGTTCCATACGTTCAAAAAACATTGGAAGAAGCTACGTTTGAGCACAACAAAGCTCACCCTTGGAATTTCAAAGACCTTTTCAAAAGAAAGGATTATGTCTATCTTTCAAAGGATAAACTGGCAAAATCATGTTTTGTCTGTGGGAAATATAACCACACTGCCAGCACCTGCTTCTACTACCTTCAGCATCAAAGAAACCTCAAGCAACATGCTTTTGAGAAGACAAAGAAGAACAAACAGGTAAGAAGTTTTGAAGCTAAGACAACTCAATTCAGAAAATCTCTTTCTCCACCAAGGGAACAGTTGTCAAAACCTCAACAATCTTGCGTCATCTGTGGAAAATCATACCACTTTGCTGCAAATTGTAAGTCTAATCCTTTCAATCAGATTTTTCTTCCAACCCCAGTTATACAAAAGCCTATTAAGCCATCAGCAACCAAAATAACTGCTGTTGATCGAGTAAAGCCCAAGCAACCAAAAGGAAAGCCTTCAGCAGCAACAAAGTCTGCAGCTGCTCAAGTAAAACCATCAGCAGCAAAAAAATATGCTGCTGATAAGACAAAATCCTCAGTTACAACGTCTGCCGTTGAAAAGACAAAGAAAGCTGGAAAACCACCAACTCAACAATGGAAGGTAAAGAAACCACCAAGCATCATCATCGGTTCAGTTGAGTGCGTCTATCCTTTGTTGCAAATATGTCTGTCTTATGTTGTAAATAAAAGTTATAAGTAAGCAGGATCCTTTTTGGATGCTGGCAGGTCTGATCTTCTGCAGCAAAGGATTTGCCACTGACTGCCTTAAGTTATCCGCACGAACAAGGTTCCTGCGGATAGCTTTAAGGCCATCAGCAGCAACATCCCTGCTGCAGATCATTGCATCTATCAGCAGCAATTAAGTTTGCTGCTGACAGACTTAACCTTCCGCAGCAACCAAAGTTGCAGCGGACAGGCTTATCCATCCACAGCAACCAAGTTTGCTGCTGATGGGTAAATTTAAGTCCAAATTAACCTTTACCCGCTGTAAAAGAAATCAACGTCAGTCTTTACCATGACTCCCTCGGTGCATTACAGCTGTAACAATGAAAAGTAAATAAAGTTGTACTGTACAAGTCATTTTGCTTTTTCTCTCATCTGCCGCTATAAGAACAAATCAAATTTTCTTTACCACCTCTTCACATTCAATTCAACCCTAACCAACTATCACTTTCACCCTAAGTCCCCACCACATTCAAAGCTCTCCATATTCTCCATACTCTCAAGTCTCCACCATACTCAAACCATATTCAAATCATCCCTCCAGAATCAAACGGCTATGGCAGATATCGACAACCCAGATGACAAGTTTTCCACATACCATAACCTAACAGCATACCTTACCAAAGGAAAGAAATCCGATGGTTTTGACGATATGATCGATTTCTTATGTCGATCAAAGATCTACTTTGCCCTCACCACCAACCCTACCATATATATCCCTCATATGGAGGATTTCTGGAGAACCGCCGTCTACTCAACCGAACAGGGGATTCCCCAAATCAAAGCCAAAGTAGACGGCAAGAATATCACCTTCTTGGAAGCTACACTCAGAAAACATCTTAAGCTTCAAGATAAGGGAGCAGCCATCTCATACTCGAAGGACGAATACATGAGGACCTTTGTCTCCATTGGATACACTGGAAATCAAACCGAGTATACGATCGAGAAGGCGCTGATGGGCCCTCCATGGAAGTATCTCTGCCACACTCTTCTCCAATGCATATCTCAGAAGAGGAGTAGATGGCATCAGGTGAGCTCTGCACTGGCCTCCGCCTTCCATGGTATGGTCACTAACCAAGGCTTCAACTTTGCACATCTCATTTTTGAGGGTTTGCGATATAACCTTCAAGAGGGTGCAAAGCAGCAATTTTTCATGTACCCAAGATTCCTGCAGGAAGTTTTCAATCAAGAACTAAAAGAACTTTCAAAACCTGCAAGAATCTACATCATGTTGGGTCATAAAAATAACATTTTTCAAAGCATGAGGACTGTTTCCAAAAAGTTCTCAGGGGTCAACGTTCCATTGTTATCTACAATGCTGAACGTATAAAGTACCTCGGGTGACAGTTCAGCAATCCCAGCTGATACTGATCCCACACCCTCCACCTCACATCCTGAACAACAGTCTGCATCCACCATTCGAACCCCTGTGCATACTACTGAGGATGTACAGGCATAAAAATTACTTACACCTCTTTTGGATGTTATTGTTCAACCGGAACACAGGGCCCCGGTTGCAACAACATATACTAGAAAAAGGGGCAAGAGAACTCCTTCTTCTCGTGCCTCCAAGGCCCAAACCCAACCTAACAGCCCTCACTCAGAATCACAACATTCTGGTGAGAATATCATAAGGGAGAGCCACATTATTAGGGAGACTCCTTCGGATGCCTCTCTATTAGGATCAGGATCACTTCCCGGATCCGTAGAACAGACCCCTGAGCCCTTCCTTTCACTTCTGAACTTAAGTGTTGAGGAACCTGATCAAGATGATGTACCTTCTCCAACTACCACTATCTCGGAGGTACTGATTGATCTTGCTTCCAACACACCCAACCCAAGTTCATCTACCCTGAAGGTCCTCTCTAGGAGTTATGAAATAGTGGATGTGGAAAAGGCTATCACTACTGCTGGTCCATCAAATGACCAGGAGGACAGTGACAACATTGTTAAGACCTCAACCACGACAACTCACAGTGAGGATGTTTCCTTGGATTCACTGAGAGGAATCCCAGGTGCCAAGAAACCATGGGTGATGGGGATGAAGAGGCTAGGCCTAAGGCCCCATCTGGGTCCAAGGATCCCACAACTGTGGATGAGGACAGACTGAAACTTCATAACTTGGAATTGACGACCAGGGTGGCTATGCTAGAGGCTGAAGTGTCCAAACTAAGACACCAAGTCTCTATGCATGAAGCCCATCAATGTCCAACTTTAACCACTCCCTTTCTTGTTTCAGTAGGCACCCAAACTGATGCTTACTTGTCTACTGATGCAACCAAAAAGGGGGAGATGGTCTCAATGGAGGAAGACACAGACAGTCTTGACGACTGGATTCAAGAGCAAGTTGTAATTCAAAGCTCACTATTCAAGCCGGCTTTTGTACAAATTCATGACTTGCCAGTCTCAGATAACGAAGAAGAAGTGACATCTGAAGACTGGAAGTTGGTCGTCAGGACTGTTGATGAAATGCTGAATGATGCTGAAGACACAGAACAAACAAATACATCATTCAGCATCCTTCCTGAAGTAGCAGCCATCATAAGTCAATCCATTACCCCCCAACTGTTTCAAACTACACAAAAGCTAGAATTTGACTCCATTCTAGCTTGGGGGTATGATAGATCAGCTGAGAGATTTTGGATTGGATGGGAGTTTAGTGGAGTAGAAGAGCTAAACTGGAACTCTCTCAATGCCCTCCAAGTCCTACAACTGTATTTAACTGACAGCATCAACACTTCATCAGATCTCTCAACAGAACTTGCCATTGGCAGGTTCCAGGACTTGATGGAGGATAATCTACCCCACTTCGACAGACTAATACAAACAGCAAAATGGGTAGCTTATCCTGAATCTTCGGCGGCAGCAGAAAGAAGACTGACTCCTAGAAGACTTGACATTATAAGGAGCAGTCTTCGCACTAAAGAAGAAATTTGCTGCTTAAGAAGATTTCTGTACTCCTTCATTGTCAACGACTTAGATGTGCTGGGATGGACAAGCACTAAGTCTCTTGACCACACCTTCTTACTAAGCAACGGCTCTCTCTCACCATCAACACCAGGAACATCTTGTCAATTCCTACAGACTTTATCTACAAGATCTTTCAACTCAGGGCAAATATCTGCAATGTCAACTCACTTGAAAGCCAGGCAATGATAGCTACTGTCAGAGCCAAACTTGAACAAGTAGGAAGAATTACTGAGGAAGTATATGTGTCAAACTCTGACACTGATACTGACTCAGCTTCCCCTCGAGTAGACATCTGTGCTGCAGCATATGAGTCAAGATCAACTATCAAAGAAATGCTGAAAGAAGTCACAAGTCCTGAGTGCAAATCGGATGAAACCAATAACCTTCCCTTATCCGCCTCTCAATGTGCCAATGAAGCTGAGGCTGGGATCCCAATAGCAGCACCATCATCTACTGTTATGGTCAGTGAAGCCGAAGCAGAGGCATCTAATATAAACAAGGGAAAGGTAATTATGACAGATGAAGATGAAGAGAGATTACAAAAAGAGAAAAGAGAGAGGGAAGAGAAGAAGAAGAAGAGAAGGCCATTCTCCTCAGAGAACAAACCATCCAGCTGTATGCTAGGCAGCTGGATGAACTGAAAAGAAAGATTCCTATAGTTAACCAGATTGAAGAAGATGCAGCTCTTGCTCTTCAACTGCAGGAACAATTTAACAGAGAAGAAGAAGAATTGGAGAAGAAGAAGAAAGAAGAAGCTAAGTTCAGAATAACCGATTCTGAACTAGCCAAAAAATGAGGGAGGAGTGGGTAAAGGCTTTGGTTTCTCAAGGTGAGGATGCAGACTACCTTAAGAAACTATCAAATAAAGAAGTCTACAGAGCCTTCATGGGTCAGCAAGGTCAATTGGCAAAGAAGAAACAGGCTGAAGAAGAAGAAAAAGCCAAACAAAAGTCCAAGAAGACCATTGCCTTTAATAAACGGACCCATGAAGAAAGGAAGGTCATGATTGACTTCCTTAAGGCTATAGGAGAGAGTGGACAGAGGCTAGGTCCCATGAACTTCATGAACCTGCAAGCCCTCTACTTCAAAGTTAAGAAGGATGAGGAAGAAAGATTGGGGAAGAAGGGATCCAAGAAGAGGGTACCTATTCAGGAAGAAAAAGAAACAACAGCAAAGAAACCCAAGCCTTCTCCCTCACCTACCTCTTCCTCAGTCCAACAACCTTCCACTCTCCTCCCCAAACCCTCCACTCCTCCTCCCACAAAGTCCAAACCATCCCACCCAGCTCCCACTCATCAACAGCATCCCCTAAAGAAAACCAAACCCACACCTAAACCAGAAGACTCAAGATACATAGTTGACTAGGTCTATAATCCACAGGATCAAAGGTTTGAGATCTTCAGGGGGAGAACTGAAAGAAGAAGATCTATCTACAGATCTGTTGATGAAGTTCTGCAATTTACAGATTCAGATCTTGACAGAATTTTGGAGCTGGGTGAAGCTCATGAGCCTGCAAATGAGGGTGGGAAACTTCTTGTGCTAGCCATCAAACACTACTTCAACCCTAGCAAAGATGTGATCATGGACATCAAACCACTCAAGTCCCACTCTCCATTTGTAAGTTGGTCCTATAATGCTGATTTGGATGAGTTCACTTTAACTGATGTAAGGAAGCAGAAGATGAGATGTTCAAGCAAAACAATCTACAAAATGCCACATAAAGACATCAAGACTCTGTCTGCACTTCCACTGAACAATCCCAGCAAGGATCCAAGAGGCTATGAGGTTGAAAGGATAGTCAGCCACATGCAAAAGCTTCAGTAGCAAAGTGATTAGAATAATTTTGGTTGCATCAGTCTAGGGGGAGTTTGTAGAACCAAAGACTGATTGCTACTAAATTATTCTAAGTACAAATGCTGCTGATAGGCTTATCAGCAGCATTCAACACATATTGCTACAGATAGGCTTATCAGCAGCGTTCAACACAAGTTGCTACTGATAGGCTTATCAGCGGCATTATTCTCATTCTTGCTGCTGATAGCTATGTTCCTTGAAGACAAATCGTTGCAGCTGACTATCCATGCCAAGCGTCACTGACAACTTTCTACAAAACAACTGACACACTCAAAGCAGAAGGAACCTCAGTGGTGCAACCAATAACGGACGACAATGCTCTTCTCCAGACAATCAAGCATTAATGCATAAAGAAGACGCTTCAATAAAGTTAACTAGGTTTAGACCAAACGTGTAATAGTTAACTATGTTCATCAAATCAACGGTCTGTGTTAGATCTGATCCTTAGAATCAAGGGTCTGTCCTGATTCTAAGTTAGTATAAATAATGTGTAAACACTTCATTGTAAGTGTGCTTCTTCACAGAGTTTTCATTTGTAATCGTTTATTCACTAAGCTTAATACAACAGTTATCTTACTAGTATTCTTTCTGTCTGTTCGATTACATTTGTGTAGTTGTTATTGTTTCCACCAATTTCAACTAAGTATACAACCATCTTGTATTCTTACGATCCTACACCTAGCACTTCTGCGAACAGCATGTGTCACAGCTGAATCTTGAACATTTATAGATTCAGTTTCAGCAGTCTCATGCTGAGTGGCAGATTCAGTTTGAAGTTCGGTTACTTGTGGTTCTCGGATCTCATCCATGTCCACAAGGTTCTCTCCAATCCCTCGTGCAATAAGTTCCTTCTCCAAGAAGGTAGCTCTGTATTTTATGAAAACTCAATTTTCAGCAGAATTGTAGAAATAGTAACCGATTGTTTTAGGGTATCCAACGAAAACAACTTTATCGCCACGGGGATTTAGCTTATCCGTAGATTCACTTGTAACATATGCGTTACATCCCCAAACCCTAAGGTATGACACTTTGGGTTTCTCCCCATGCCATATCTCATAAGGCGTCTTGTCCACCTTCTTTGTATGAGCTAGATTTATGATTCTTGTGGCAGTCTCGAGAGCAAAACTCTAGAAGGAGTGTGGGAGGTTTGTACGACACATCATAGATTGAACCATATCTAATAGAGTTCGATTTCTCCTTTCGGACACACCGTTAAGCTGTGGTGTTCCTGGTGGGGTAAGCTGAGAAATGATCCCACATTTCTTTTGATGTTCGTCAAACTCTTGACTAAGATATTCGCCACCTCGATCAATCGAAGCATCTTAATCGTCTTACAAAGTTAATTTTGTACTTCGTTCTGGTACTGTTTGACATTTCAAACGTTTCATGTTTATGCTTCATAAGATAAACATATCCATATCTACTGAAGTCATCAGTAAAAGTAATGAAGTATATCTCTCCACTTCTAGACATTGTTCTGAATGGACCACATACATCAGTATGTACAAGTCCTAACAGATCCTTAGCCCTTTGACCGATACCGGTAAAAGGAGCCTTGGTTAGCTTTCCACTTAAACATGATTTGTAATCAACAAATGACTCTTGACCAGTAGAATTCAGAACTCCGGTGGTCTAGAGTTTCTTCATGCGATTCTTGTTTATGTATCCAAGTCTACAATGCCAGAGATACGTATCATTGAAATCTAATTTCGTACGTTTGTAGGAGATATTGAATATAACGTTATTATCATGGACTTCTATCTCATAGATTCCATTATGAGGCTTTGCAGAAATATAAAACAAACCATTTAAATATGCAGAAATATAATCATTGTCAAAAGCATAATTAAATCCTTGTTCCCGCAAAGCGGTTACTGAAACAATATTCCTAGTCAAATTAGGAATGAAATAAACATTGTTCAAAACAAGTTCTAAACCAGAAGGAAGTAAAAGAGTGTATTCTCCTACAGCCTTCACATCAACCTTTTGTCCATTTCCCACATGGAGCTCCAGGTCGCCTTGCTTCAGCCTCCTAACCTTCTTTAGTCCCTGCAAATCATTACAAATGTGATAAGCACATCCAGTGTCAAACACCCAAGATTTGCTAGACAGAGAGAAGATCTCAATAACGAACATACCTAAGGACTGTCCTTTAGCAGACTTCTTCTGCTGCAACTCGTCTAGATACTTTGGGCAGTTCCTCCTCCAGTGTCGGACTTCATCACAATGAAAACATTTGACATCCTTCAGAGGTTTCTTGGCAACAGCTTTGCCTTTGCCTTTGCCTTTGCCTTTGCCTTTGCTCTTGAAGTTTTTCTTGCCTTTTCCCTTGGCTTCAGATTTCTTGACTCGACCCTCCTTGATCATCAGCACTGGACCAGACTTAGCAGGAGTCGGTATGTTCATCTCGACAGTCTTTAGCATCATATGCAATTCCGCGATGGTCTTGTCCCAAGCATTCATATTGTAATGGCAATGAGTTGAGGATAATATCCTCGGCCAATTCATTGCTTAAAGGGGAGTCAAGACATGCTAGATGATCAATGTACCCCTTCATCTTCAACACATGAGTGCTGACCGAAGAACCTTCTTACATACGACAGCTTATTAATGATCTTATCACCTCAAAGCATTCATGACAGGCCTGCTGCTGGAACATTTCTTGAAGCTGCCTAATCATGTCGTATGCTAGCATGTCCACCAGATTCTTCTAAAGAACCGGTATCATAGATGCCAGCATCAAGCAAAAGACCTTGATAGAGTCATCAACATGCTTATCCCAGGTCTTACGGGCTTGGCCCGTAGCAGCAGCTGGTTCTTCTGGGATCGGTTCCTCGAGAATATATAGTTTGTTCTCTGCCCTGATGACAATCTTCAGGTTTCGGAACCAGTCCATGAAGTTGGAGTTGTCAAGCTTATCCTTCTCAAGGATTGATTTTAGGGAGAATGAGGAATTTGAATTAGATTCGTTAGACATCTACAAAAATTAAAATAAAAGTTTTAGTATTTTCATGCATAACGTCCTAATTAAAATTTTATGACCCAATTACAAAATTATATAATTAGGAATGAGATCCCGGTTCCCAATGTCTCAGTGAATGGCTGAGCACTCTTCACTAGCATATCTAGGTAGGTAACGATTACCAATTGTATCAACTATACAACTCTCGGTTTGAGGGGCATGACGAGTATTGTCAGGCTTGGATACGTTTCCCTCAACTACGCCCGCTTAAACAACTTAAGTGATATTGGTCCTTCAATTATGACTGTAGACCCGACCTAAGTAACTCAGGAATCACGGTTCTACCTTCAACCAAAACCGTATGGCCGGATGCAGGGTAATTCATTAACGCCGGGCGTTCGGATAGATTAGTTGAAGTGTTATAATTTAGGGTGGCGTAAAAATAAAAAATAAGTAATATTGGTCCTTCAGTTATGACTGTAGACCCGGCCTAAGTAAATCAGGAATCGCGGTTCTACCTTCAACCAAAACCGTAGGGACGGATGCAGGGTAAATCACTAACACCGGGGGTTCGGATAGATTAGTTGAAGTGTTATAATTTAGGGTGACGTAAAAATATCAATTTTATATTGGGATTTCTTCAATGTTTTAAAATTACCGTTTCGGGTCAAAAACATTTTGGACGACGATGATACAAGTCGCGCAATTTTGGTAAACCGATTTTGCTAATTTTAGTTCATGAAACAACTTTCAACACTCGACACGATCCAATTTCAACTACCTTATTTAATCTAAATTGGTCATTCGTCGCGAACTGATTTTAAACTAATCAACTCTTTTAATTAATTTAAAATTGTTTTAAATAAAACTATTAAATTTAAAACTTGTTTTTACTTTTAAATAAAACACCTTTTTATTTGATTACCTTTCTGAGAAAAATAAACAATTTAATTATCTCGTCGTTTTTAAATTGTGTCAAAAGTTTTATAAAATTTTGCGGTTTAATTATTATCCTAAATAATTATGTTACAACCATAAAATAAATAAAAACATAGAACCGAGCAACTAGGAAAAAAATTTCCGGTTTCGTTTGAGTCATCAAACGATAACCGGACTGGTCTAAGTGATAACAAAATCAACAAATCTGCTATCTCCCACTTAGTCCAAGATCTCCATCTTTAATCCTGTCCTTGTCCGTCTTGGTCTTCTAGTCTTCGTCTCTTTAGGATTACAATATTTATTTACAGATACACTAAAAATAAATAAATAAAATAAACCTAACTATTACATTGAGGTTCCAAATAACCCATAAAAATACAAAGAAAAATAAACCAACACAAACAATACAACCACATGTCTCTAGTGCTCGATTCATGGAACACAATCACAATAAACGATAAAGGCTCGATCTTTTGTCAAACAAATGTTTTAACAAATAAAACAATAGATCGAATAAAAAATATATCGAAACGCGCGTAAAGGTAGCTCTAATACCACTGTTGGGAATCTAGTACCAGTTTTTAACTTTTAAAAAAAATAATTATTTAAACCTTTTAAATAAATAAATCAGATATATTTAGCGGAAGCGATACAGAGTACTAAAACAGATAAGATCTGGATTCCGGACACTGATCGATTACACGCGTATAAACAATATAAATAAATCTCAACCTAGGGTGTTCAAAGATTATACCTTCGACGATAACCAAATCAGAACACCTTGGTACAACGGGCGTCACGCTAGATGACACGTACACGAAACCTGCAACAAAACTTCACATGAGTTGCGCAGAGGGGATACGGTCACGGCGGTGGCGTGCAACGGCGGCTTGCGGCGGTGGTGGCGTCGACTGAAACCGAGAGAGGGAGAGGGAGGGTTTTCGAAAAACCCTTGGTGGCTAAGAACTAGTTTAGAGTTTCAGTTAAGGTTATATTTATAAACTTGTAACTTACAGACTGGCCCCTGGGGTATTAACAGTTAATTGTAGGTTCCTGGGTGTCTCGGATCATTACGTGTGGGTGTGTGACTAGTCGGACCAGGTGCGGAATGCCCGTGACTTGGTGGAGAATCAAGTAGCACAAAGTAAACCGACAACGAAATCACTTTCAAACTCCGTCTATTATAAACTTGAAGGTTACAGAGAGAATACAACTGAGTGCAAAATGTCTGCGTGCATAACTTCTGTTAACCTAGCCTATTTATACTAGACCTGATCTCTGCACACTTAACAAGTGCGCAGGGCAAATTGTTCCTGCATACTTAACAAGTACGCAGAGTATTCTTGCGTACATGCTAAGTACGCAGGAATTAATTCATGCGCACATGTTAAGTGCGCAAAACACTTAGAGAAAACAGACGATTAGAACATACATTAGTAATTACAACTCGATAACTAATACGTACAGACACTAACATACAAAGACTAATGCATACAAGACAACTACAAAAGCTAAGACAATATCCAGATTGTTTGTCACACAAACGTGCTTCAACAAACTCCCCCTTGACAACAGCTGTGGATTGTCTTCGGTCTTCACTGCTCCCCAGCTTTAGCTTCCATCTTCTTCTTGTAATCAAGGCAGAACTTGATCACCTAGCCGTATTTAGAAGCAAGGAACTTCGTCCACTCATCCGTGTAAATGCAGTACTTGTCAGCTAGCGCCTCCAGATCTTTCACAGAAAAGTTTATGAAGCAGACTTCATCAAAAACTCTGATCAGTTCCCTTGGCACTAAGCTTCCACTCTCGGACCACACCTTTCCAATCACCACTACCTCGCCCGATTTAGAATCTATGTACCAGTACCATATGTTACCGAGGATATCCTGAGATAACTTGCTCAGGGGAATCTTGGTTTCACACATCACTGGCTTGTATACCAGTTTCTTTCAGCTTTTATGAGTCACAGGATGTCTAACGTTCTTATCCCTGACTCGCTTACTTGAGGCTTAAACATTTTGAACTTCCCAGATCTTACCTCTCGCTGTAGAACCTGCCACAAACCCATCGCTACTGCGTGATTTGAGTGACCCAGCAGCTCTCGGTTTGCTAGGTTCACGACGTCGTATCTTAGCAAGGAGTTGAAAGCTTCACTGGTTGGTTTCAAGTATTGAACCCCCCCAGCTCGCTTGATTGCAAACAACTTCTTATCCTCCTCGAACCTCACAGCTAAGATCATCCCTGTCGCTCCATGTTTGTCTATGATTGATGTCTTTTGCCAGACAGGAGCAGGATCCTTTGATGAACTTGAAGGCATATGTTTGTCTTTCTGTGCCTCTGGATCCACAGGTGTAGGGTCGGCAAAGGAGGCTTCAGTCGACGCCTCAACAGTACTAGCAGGCTCGACTGAACCCGTGTCAAGATGAGTTTCAAAGGATGGAACATCGAAAATCTCTCCATCTTCAAACTCATACTCTCCTTCCCCGTCACCCTTGGGAACTTCGATTACAACATCATCATCCTCCTCATCCCAGTCGTCACCAAAGTCGATCTCTCCCTCTTCCAGATTGTAGAGAGCTTCGATCTGTGTTTCTTTGGAATAGTCTGGCTCTAAGAATAGGATCACATCATCCGATACATCATCAGATAGATCTTTCAAAACGTCATCCACCGACTTTCCTTTATTACCACCTGAAGCATCACCTCCATCTTCATTCTGAGTAGACTCCCCCTCAGCCATCGATACGGCAGAAATGGGAACAATCGCCAAAGCCAACGATTGTTGCTCACTTCCACTAGGTCCGGCTTCAGGATCCTTGTCCTGATCATCACCCTTAGTTATATCAACTAAGTGACAAGCCTCTTCACTGCTAGGCGTAGGTGGTTGCTTCTTCAATAATTCCTTCAATCTCTCCCCCTGAGCAGCAAGCGTCTTGGCCATATCACAGACCAGTTTCACCATAGTGTCATGCTCTAAACGCTACTTGTCATCAGCCGCCCGCTGTTTCTTTAGTGCGGCTACCTCATCAATCAGAGAGTTAATCTGCCCCTGTTGTTTGTCAGATTCTTCTCTCGATTTCCGTAGCGTTTCAAGAGGACCAGCGACCTGAGTCTCTAGGGTAGTGATCCGGGTATCACGAGGATCAGGCTCCTGGAAGATAATGCTTTAGCTTGATTAGTCGGGAAGGAAAAGAATTCTCCAAAATCGAACCCTTGATTGAAGTCAAAGTCAAAGTCATGAAAAGGTTCACTGATGTGGTGGAGGGTGGTTGTAGGGATTGAGGTAGGGATGGAGGTTGTTTGGATGGTGGTAGGGGTGATGGTGACAGACTCGGTTAGAATAGGAGTTGTCACCGCCACTTGAACATATTGCACAGGGAGGGACACTATCATAGGAACCTCCTCTGTGATAGCAGTGGTAGCCACATCAGGTGTTACACGTGGCCTCATTCGTTGTCGCCTATAAAGCTGTTGTGAAGGTGAGGTAGAAGTGGAATCAGTATTCGCAGGTGTAACACGTGCTTGCCTCTGAGCACTAACTTCTACCTCATGAAGGATAGCTTGGTGCAGCCTATCCCCCTGTTGCTTGTTTATACTTTCTCTTCTGCGTCTCTGTATAGCAGCATCCGACTCAGAATCGGGCTCGTATTCACTGCTAGTCGCTTGTCTCTTTCTCTTGGAAGATGACTCGGGAAGGGTCACCTTCGACAATCTTCTTGGATGTGCCTGGGATGGTGCATCATCAGAATCAGAGGAATCTGACTCGGTCGTTTCTGAGTTGGAATCTTCAGCACCCCTACTTCCTTGTTGTTCGTCTCCTTCGTCTTCAGACATATCATTTTCAGATTCAACTTCCTCTTCTTCCTGTTGTTCATCACAGTGTTCACTGAGTTCAGGCTCAGACTCTGCACTATACCATCTAAAGTCAGTAGGGGCCACATATGCTTCATTAATTAGGTGGCCAAAGAGAGGAGTGTGCTCATGGGTAGGTACTACACTGCCTGGCTTTAGAAATTGTGCGAGCACTCTCTTGTCCACCCGTTTAACTTGTAGTCTCTCTCCAGTATGAGGTAGATTGGGTACAGCATCATTAATCAACAGCTGCATGAACCGAGGGTATAATAGAAATCTAAACCAATCAGCAACATTGATCTGATCGGTGATAGACTTATATATATACTTTGAAAAGTTGTAACCCTTGTTAAGAGAGAGGCCAACCATTGCAGTTGCCAAGTCATGCCCCATGGCATCCTTTCCCGCCTTCCTAGCAGACAGGCACATGATCATGACGTGCACGAAGTAACGCCACTGATCAAGTACCCACATCTTCTTATACGAGGAGTAGTCCATGGTACCAACATACCCCATCCTTTGTCTCCATCATCCATCAACGAAGTAGTCAGGGTAAGTTATCAGATCGGTTGATAAGTCCCTAAACTGTAGTACTCGTCTGATGGTGTCTTCGGAAATAGCAATATCATGACCTGTTACAGTAGCCCTAATGACGTTTGGGGTTACTATACAGTCATGATCAGCAGTTTCCTATAATTGCTCCAGATATGGTCTTGAGACAATAGGATCAGCAGAGATGGTGTATCTGATCTTCGAGCGGTTCAGGAAATCGACTATCTCCCGATATTGAAGTGCAACACCCTTCCACTCGGGTTGTGTTAGAGCCAGCAGATTGAATTCGCTTGTAAACGCACGAGCCATCACTTCACAAACAAACAGTAAACATAATAAGAACAAGAAGACTCATTGGAATTGAATACACATGACCAAGTATAGTACATTCACAAAGAACTGAAAATCCAGACTTAGAAAAATTTTAGAAATTCCCTTCCTGCGTACTTGTCATGTACGCAAGGTGTAGGTCTTGCGTACTTAGCAAGTACGCATGACTTATGTCTTGCGTACTTGTTAAGTACGCATGACTTAACACTTACACAAATTTTTGAAAACCCAAAATCAGTAACTTGTGAGTTTTGATGGTAATGTTGGTTGCCACTAGGTCGAAAACCATGTTTACAACCAATGAAAACAAGACCAACATCAAATATGCACTATAAACCGGTCAATTTGACCTAACTTTCGACCAACATGAACTCACGGTCAAACACAAAGGTCAAAATCAAAATCAAAGATAGTTAAGGACGATTATGTGATGATCGAGCTTCGATTAGTGATTTTAAACAAGTTTTAGGTCATAATGTTAGTTGAAAACAACCAAAATTTGTCAAAAATCAAAGTCCAAAACCCAGTTCTTCAAGTTCACAAATCGGTCCAAAACTCAAGATTTAACGGATGAAATGCTCCAAGATTCTCACCAAATGTAAGTTAGATGATGTTGAAACTAAGGTCGGGATGAAAAATCGTTTAGGAACACACGGAATTTTGAGTGAAAAAGACCAGGGGTATACAACAGTGACAAGGTATTGAATGAGATAAAACTCAAGAAAAAGCACTAAGTGTTGTATATATACCCACACAATATTAGTCGTGCGTACTTGTTAAGTGCGAAAGGATTAACTCCTACGTACTTACTAAGTACGCATGACTTAAGCCCTGCGAGGGTTTAACCCTTGCGCACTTAATAAGTACGCAGAGACTCATGTGTACCCAGATTTTTTAACTCAAATTATGAAGAAGTCAAGTCAAATAACGAATAAGATAAAAATATTCAATCAAGAGGAGTCAAAGTCAATTCACGAAGGTTAAACACAAATATTTTTGGTTTTTCTGATTAGAATTGAACTATACACAAACTTAAAATCTTTTTGATCTTTTCAGAGAAACGATATACACATATTCACACACACTATTTTTGTTCAAAGACACGAGCAGAGGATCATATCAGGCTAGACTATAGCAAAAACGATACAAGATAAACATCAAAGAATATGGGATCATGTCATGGATTACTATTTATTCATACATAATAAGCACACATAAACAAGTAATTCAAGTTGGCAATATTATAAGATTTCAAACCATAAGCATCTTTGTATCACGTTCTTGTGTGTTAAGGTATTAATTTTAAGATATACAACGTGTACCCCACTGTTATGCTACAGGAATGTAAATTGCACTATCTCAAGGCATCTAAGATTTTCCCAATGATTTTCTAAATTTCCAAAATGAAGCTACATCAATTAGCACAGGAAAAATCAAACAGAATCCATAAGGATTATCAGGAATCATAAGATTCAGAATCGAGTGATTCATTTGTCTTGGTTTCATGTGATTTCTTCAGTGAATATCGGTAAGATGATTCACGATAATGAATATAGAGTTTGAGTATTTAGGTAAGGGAATCCAACTTTTATCTGGATTTGAATTCAATGAATCAGGAGTGATTCAAGGGTGAATACACGCTCAACGGTTGATGTAGAGACATGTCTTGATTCAATCTCTCATTGCATACTTGTGAGTATGGGCAGTGAGATGAACCGCATTAATTGTGCTAACGACCTATCCCGAAACTGGTCTCATAAGAAAATAATTGCCAAAATCTAACATCCTGTATCCGATAGTGATCTTTTTCATTATTTTACGCACACACACTAGCAAACATGGGTCAAATCACAGTTGTAGTATTGATTTAATTATCACACTACTAATGATTCACAGATGATTACAGCCTACTAACAATTCAAATTATTTGTAAATAAGCAGTTTAAGAACACAACAATTTAAACAATCAAGTAAGCATGACGCAATCATTTCCCATATCAGCAGTATATAACGTTTAGATCATTTCTGATGTACTATCATGTCCTCTTTTCTCAAATAACTGAGAAATTTTCTTCATTTTCTATTTTGTTTGGAATTTTGTAAAATATTTGAAAACTAAAAGAACTATACAGAAAACTTAAAAGAAATAAAATTTAACATTCATGAATTGAATTGATTTAAGAAAAACAATTTTTCACTCTGGATTGAACATTCCTATCATGTTGACAAGTTGTTCAAAACGGGGTCGATCAAACGCCTTAGTGAAAAATTCAGCAAAGTTGTCATCAGTGTGAACCTTTACAAGTTCAATGAGATGCTTTTCAGCACAATCATGGATGAAGTGGTGGCGAATTTCAATATGTTTAGTTTTGGAATGTTTCACTAGGTTGTTTGTGATGGACATGGTGGCATTGTTGTCAATGAACAATGAAGTTCCAGTGAAATTTAAGCCGTAGTCTCTCAATTGCTGCTGAATCAACAATATCTGAGAACAACCGCTCGCTGCAACAATGTACTCTGCTTCACATGTTGAGACAGAAACCGTTGACTGCTTCTTACACTGCCAGGAAACCAGTCTGTCTCCCAAGAATTGACATCCACCTGAAGTTGACTTTCTATCAAGGTTACAACCGCCATAGTCTGAATCAGTATAGGCTTTGAGGTCAAATGATTGCTGCTTTGAGTACCAAAGACCCAAACGGGGTTTCCCCTTCAAGTATCTGAATATCCTCTTGACATCTATCATATGAGACTCATTCGGTTGTGACTGAAACCTTGAGCACAAGCATACAAAAAACATTATATCGGGCCTTGAAGCTGTGAGATACATAAGAGATCCGATCACCCCATGGTACCATTTGCAATCCACATCCTTTCCATCTTTGTCTGGATGCAGACCATGATTGACGAGGATAGGTGTGCCATAAGTACTGCTATCATTCATCTTGTATTTTGACAAGATGTCTTGCACATACTTAGTTTGATGTAGATAGATGCCATCCTCTCTTTGACTGACTTGCAGACCCAGGAAGAACGACAATTCACTCATGTTACTCATCTCAAAATTGGACTTCATCACCTGTTCGAATTCCCTACACATCTCTTCATTTGTAGACCCAAAGATAATGTCGTCAACATACAATTGTACAAGAAGAATATCATCTCCTGCTTTCCGAATGAAGAGGGTCGAGTCAATCTTTCCACGATCAAAACCATTTGACAGTAGATGTTTTGATAACGTCTCATACCATGCCCGAGGTGCTTGATGAAGACCATAAAGTTCTTTGTCGAGCTTATACACTTTATTGATATTATGCGGATCTTCAAATCCTAGAGGTTGAGTGACATAGACCTCTTCATGAACTTTTCCATACAGGAAAGCACTCTTCACATCAAGTTGATAGACGTTGAAGCCGACATAGGAGGCATAAGCCAGAAACAGTCGAGTTGCCTCAAGTCTAGCAACTGGGGCATATACTTCTATGTAATCCAGGCCCTCTTGTTGATAAAATCCTTGAACAACCACCTTGCTTTATTCTTCACTACGACATGACGATCATCTGTCTTGCACTTGAACACCCATCTGGTTCCAATTGGTTGTACGCCTCTTGGCAAGTCAACCAAATCCCACACATGCAATTGAGACAATTCATCTTGCATCGCATCAATCCAGCAGTTGTCAGCGAGAGCCTCCTACACATTCTTCGGCTCTAACTGGGACACGAATGTAGCATGCAAACATGTTTCCATGGCACCAGTGTCAAGTATCTCAGAGTACAAACTAGTGTTCTCAGCAATGGTTCTATGACGAGTCTGAACACCGGCATGAGGATCACCAATAATGTTGTCAATTGAATGATTCTTGTGCACTCTTGTCTCTGTTATATCCGGTTCCTGAATTTCTGAATCGAGCTTCGTGCTTAACACCCCCATATCCTGTGTTCCAGAAGAAGAAGATTCGATGTTAATTGGATCAGCTGGAGCTTATTTCCTACACGAGTGTTAGGATTAGCTTGAGCGTCATTTCCGTCAATATGAATAACTTCTATGTTATCATTTTCATGAGTTCCAGATGCAGATGCAGCATTGGAATCGGGAGTTACAATCGGTACAGTTGCAAGGGTTGAGAAACTGGAGTCATCACCGCCTCCAAAGAATTCATACACATTTGCGGCATCATCGGCAGACAAATCAGGAAGGTTGAAAGACTTGTATAGCGCATCATAATCAAAACCCCAAGTTGTACCAGTTGGTTCTGGTGGAATGTTGTGTTTACTGCAATCCACTTCGAACCATTCCTCGACAGTACGAGTTCATATATTGTACACTCTCTTGCAAGGAGAGTTGGCAACATATCCTAAGAAGATGCCTTCTATTTCTTTTGCATGAAACTTAGACTTGCGGTCTTTGTATTGTAGCAATAAGGAACAGGGACTACCAAAAGGAACTAGGTAGTCAAGATTGGGAGTTCGATTGTTGATCAACTCATAGCAAATCTTGTTGTGCCTCTTCACAACCAGAACTCTATTCAAAACGTGACAAGCTGTATTTACAGCTTTTGCCCAGAAAGAGACAGGAAGCTTTGTATCTGATAGCATTGTCCTTGCAGTCTCAATCAAGGTTCTGTTCTTCCTTTCTACAACTCCATTCTGCTGAGGTGTGTACGGGCACTAAATTCGTGACGGATCCCCTTCTTGAGACAGAAAAGTTCCATCAAATTATTCTTGAATTCAGTTCCGTTATCACTCCTTATTCTTCTAACCTTCAACTTGCAAAGAGATTCCAAGCTCAGGATCAGGTATTGAAGAATGTCGGCAGTCTCGTCCTTTGTACCTAAAAAATGCACCCAAGAAAAACGTAAGAAATCATCAGTTACAACTAGACAGTATGACTTACCTCTAATACTCCTGATACTTATAGGGCCAAACAGATCCATATGTAATAGCTCCAAAGGGGTATTGATGGAGTTTTGGAGCTTGGGCTTGTGAGACTTCCGTTGCTGTTTGCCCTTTTTACAAGGCATACAGTCATCTGCAATGACAAATCTCAGCTTAGGAACACCGGTTACCAAACCGTTTCGGACAAGATGATTCATTTTACGATAAGAAATGTGTCCGAGTTTCCTATGCCACAAGATAGAGTCAAGCTCTGTCGCTTTGGTAAGCAAACAAGTAGCAACTGATGAGGTGGTTGTTGCCACGCTCATATCAATCTGGTAAGTGTCGTTTGTCCTTGGTGCTCGCATGAGAATCCAGTCTTCAGGAACTTCAAAACCAGGTTTGAGAATCATGCATTCAGATTTGTCAAACATAACGGAGTACTCCTTGTCGCACATTTGAGAAACACTCAACAGGTTATGCTTTAGCTGCTCGCAGTAGTTGACGTTGTCGAAGCTAACACAACCATTTGAAACCACGCCTTGAAAAGTAATATTGCTGCCCTTCTCGCCTGCAAAGGCCACATAGCCGCCTCTGAATGGTTTTACATCTTGAAGCAGTGCCATGTTACTTGTCATGTGCCGGGAGCATCAACTATCAACATACCAACGATTAGAGATAGTACCCTTCGGATGTCCATGTACGAGTCACAAGAAATTAATTAGATTTGGAGACCCAAGCCATAGTGGTCTTGGGTCGTCCGTCTTTCTCAAAAAAAACAACCTCAATTAATTCACAGTCGTGACTGTCAAAAATCGATGAATCTTTAGAAGACTTGGGACCAGAAGATTGAGAACTTTTAGATTTCTTGTTCTAGGACCTTTTCTTTTGTTTTACTGGAACAGTCGGCTTGCATTCAGAAGCACCAGGTGAACTAGTAGAAGCTTCACCTGGTTGATTTCCAGCCAGCTGTTTCAGCTTCCTCAATCTCTTATTCCTTCTTCTCCTCTGTGGCTTAGAAAGCTTAACCACAGGTTTCTCACCAGTAGGTGCACTACCAGAGGTTGAAGCACAAGGTTTAGCAGATAGATTTTCCCTTTTTGGAACATATGATATAGCCTCAGATGTGATCTTTGACTTTACCATAGGTTTTACTTGTGGTTTCACCACATTTTCTTTTAGACTCTTGGAATGCTTCACTGGTGGTGACTTAGAGATAACAGCCGGTTGTGAAACAATTGGCCGTTTCCCTTGGTTCTTAGCAGGGCAGTTCACAAAGATGTGACCAACCATACCACAGTGAAAGCAATTTATCTTTTCTTTGTAAGTCCTCCTGTAAGGCTCATTAGATCTGAAATTAGATGACTCGGTATGATGAGCAGGAGAAGTTGTTTGGTGAACAGTAGTTTGACCCGATGATGATTGGTTCTTGGGAATATAATACTTTTGCATATTTTCTTGATAGCCAAGCCCATAATGAGCTGAAAAAGCTTCTTTCTTAACTTGATTAATGTTTTTATATCCCCCATAAAGCATCACTTTTAATTTTTCATTTGATTTAACGATATCGGGTACAGTCAAAATACAATTATCACTATCAGTGATAATGTTTTTCTTAACTTTCTGTTCACCGAGCAACTCCTCAGATACTACTCCTTCAGGGCAGGTGTTCTCAGACCCATCATCAGAACAGTAAAGAACTTTTCATCAGATGCAGAGTCAGCCTTACGTGAGGAATCATCCTTGTTAGAGGAATCATCCTGACTCGAGGACTTATCAAGGCAAGACAAATCAATGTCAATTAAGTCTTTGACAAATTTCCCGCTTACTGCTGGAGGAATGGCATTAGTACCTAGCCCTAAGCCATTCACTTATCTCACTACAGACTCGTAGTGTTCCACCATAAAATGAGAATTTTTTAACTTCTCAATATTACCTTTCAACTGCAAGATCTCATTTTGCAGCTTGTTGATCTCATTGTTCCTTTTCTCTAACCCCTTGTACGCAACATCCAAATGAAACTGTTGATCGTTGATTTTAAGTGAATAATCATGTTTTTCTTTCTTCAACGTTTCAATTGAATCTTTGTATCGTTTTTCGTTTTCTTTGTAGCTTAAAGTGATGTCGTCTTGTTGTACTACCAAAGCATTGGACGTTCCACCTTGACTTTGATTGCGGTTGTTGGAGTTGTTGTACCCTTGATTATTTCCTTGGCTAGGTCTGGTGAACCCCGAGGCCGGTGCTTTTTCCCTTTGACATTCTCTTGCAAAATGCCCAAAGTTATTGCATTTGTAGCACTTGGCCTTGGATTTATCAAATCCCACCTTGGCATTTGAATGTCCACCAATAAACTTCCTGCCAGTTCTATTCAAGAAACGCTTCGCCCTTCTCAAGATCATGGCCATATTCCATTGAATATCCATGTCATCCGGATTCACCTGATTGAAGTCTTCTTCTATGGTTTTCAGGATCCGTGAGCTTACCGCCAATGAAGTTCTCATAGGCAAGCATGCATGATGAGAATAAAGCCACATGATCTTCAGCTATCTTGGCTATTGCTGATTGGTTAGCTGAAGATGTGGGAGAAGGATTTTTGAGGAATTCTGGTGATGAGATCCAGAACCAGATCCAGATGCTGCATAGCAAGCATGACCACCCCAGACATTTGAGTTATCCTCCTCATGAGAGTTCCCTAAGAAAAGGGCAATTCCAGAACCTGATAACTTGGCTGTGGAAGACGTCCCAAAATACATAGAAGTGTCTTGTATTTGAGGTCTCCCTGAGCTCTCTTTTCGTTTTAGGTTCATATCATGTGGTTGAACCTTTCCGATTGCTTCATGAATAGTCATCTCATAAAACTTTGAGTTCCCTCTCATCAGAGTGGTGTACATCTCAAATTTTGGTGGTAGGGCATCCATAAATTTCTCAACTAACTCCTCATTCGGATAGATCAGGTCATAAGCTTTCAGCTCAGTTTGCAGATGATAGAATCTAGAGATAAGCTCATCTATAGATTCATTCTCCAGATATCTGAAGCACTCATGCTGCTTCCTAAGAAGATCCCTCTTACTCTTCTTGATGTCGTTGTTTCCCTCGAATCTCTTCTGCAAAGCCTTCCAGAGATCCTTGGAGTTATTGTATCCTCTAAAGCTGTGAAATAACTCCCTGGTCAAGCCTATAGTGATAGATCTGTGTGCTTTCTTCTCTCTGTCATAAACTTTCTTTTCTTCTTCATCAAGTTTGGAGATAGGCTTGGGAACTTCTTCATCAAGATATGTATATGTGGGATGCTTATAACCCTCTAGAATGGGTATCCAAAGTGAAGAATCGGTGTATGAGATATAATGCTCAAAGCGTGCTTTCCAGTTCGAATAATCATTTACATTAAGCAGCTTTGGTGGTTTCTGTGGGGTTCCAATCTCATTTTCATAATTAAGAAGGTTACCGAGGTTCTGAAGATTTGCCATAGTGAAACACTTAGTCAAATTTCAGAAAAGTCAAAACAACTTGCGCACTTGAATCTGGCCTTGCGCACTTAAAGACCTGGTCTTGTGTATTTAGAATTTTCTCTTGCGTACTTAACAAGTAAGCAGGAGTAAATGACAAGTACGCAACAAGGAGTTAAGTACGCAACAAGAAATGGTCTTGCGTACTTGGTAAGTACGCAGGAAGACTGTACTTTTGGCTAAAAAGGGTAAGTACGCAGGTCACTTTTCACCAACCCTCACCAACTTTTTCCGGTCACTGGAATCTCACCGGAGACAGAAAAAGTTGAAGATATGACCAAACGAAATGAGCCAAAGGGTCAGAAACTTGTTTCTAACCAACATTTGATGCTCAAAACACTAAAATACACAACAAAAGTCGATTTTTGAGTGATTTTTGCTTCTAAAATAATGTTCAAGAGCTACCCCTATTTTATCACAAAAATCAACAAAAACACCCACTTTTGCTTGCAAAATCTCTGTAGGATGTGTAGAAGATGCTCATAACACACTCACAACACTCGAAATCAAGAGCTATGCTCTGATACCACTTGTAGGTCCCCGGGTGTCTCGGATCGTTACGTGTGGGTGTGTGACTAGTCGGACCGGGTGCGGAATGCCCGTGACTAGGTGGAGAATCAAGTAACACAAAGTAAACCGACAACGAAATCACTTTCAAACTCCGTCTATTATAAAATTGAATATTACAGAGAGAATACAACTGAGTGCAAAATGTCTGCGTGCATAACTTATGTTAACCTAGCCTATTTATACTAGACTTGATCTCTGCGCACAAGGCAAATTGTTCCTGCGTACTTAACAATTAAGCAGAGTATTCTTGCGTACTTGCTAAGTACGCAGGAAATAATTCCTGCGCACATGCTAAGTGCGCAAAACACTTAGAGAAAACAGACGACTAGAACATACATTAGTAATTACAACTCGATAACTAATACATACAGACACTAACATACAAAGACTAATACATACAAGACAAGTACAAAAGCTAAGATAATATCTAGAGTGTTTGTCACACAAACGTGCTTCAACATTAACACCCAACTAATAATTAACTATTTAATTATTAACCCTGTACTTTACTAATTATAAATAATCAGTAAAAATACATTTATTAAATGTTTAACATTTAAACATTAAATCCCCGTAATTAAATATTATACATTTGCTCGTTGCCCAAAGTGTAACTCCTTGGATCGTACCTCGTTAGTAACGTTGATTTAATTGACGATCGAACATCACATATCTAACACAGCCTGCCCGGAGAACAGACTTGTCCTCAAGTCGAGAATCCGATAGTTGTTTAATCAAGCGATTAGCCATTCAGTTGTAGTTTGACCGGCTTCTTGGACCCCGCAACGGTCTCGAACGGAATGAAGATGGGAGACTGGGTGATTCCGGGCGTTTGGTGGTACATCTCGTTCGTAAGCGAATGCCTCCCCCCCCCCCCATCTTCGACCTCAAAATTCAATTCACGACCCTTTAAAACGACCTGGGTTTTCATACCATCTTGGTCGTTTTCCAAATTGCTAATTTTCAATAGAACACCATCTTCGACCTTCGAGTCCACACCATCTCCTATCTTCAATTGAACATCATCGACGATCCTGAATTGATCATCCAAGACATACTCGATTCGATCTTCGTCATCCCCAGGGTTGTCGCCGAAAAATTCTTCCATATTCAGTTCTGGGAGTGGTCCGTGAGGTTGATCCTCGGGTTCCTTGGTTACTTGTGTTCGCCTTGCTAGCCAAGCTTCCCTGATCGCTCCAATATCATTCTTCAGGGATAACAAGGAATCGAGTTTTTTCTGAAATAATCGCCAATTGAGCAACGATTGAATCATGGTAAATTCCGTTGCTTCCAATCTGGTTGCTCCAGGTCTGCCCCATCGTGTTTCCCGGCAATGGAACCAATGATAGAAACCGGAAATTTGATTTATTAAAATAAACAAAAACAAGGATAGTTGGCCTGATTCGAGAGGGGCTAGTCTCCACAGTTCTGATCACATAAGTAAATTAGATAAAAACCAAACTAAAAACAAGAATACAATATTTAAAAGTAAACATTGATGAAGCAATAACTCCGACTTGATGATGCAATTACTACCCTTTATTTCCCTCCAACTTTTCAGTATCATTCATCCCTTTACATTCTCATATGTCCCTACTGGAATCGTATCAGATTATTATATAGAAAAAGAAACTAAGGAACAAATTACAAGTTTAGTTATAACACATCAATAATTCCCCATTGTCACTTTCTAGTCTAGAAGAGAAATTGGGATTCAAACATGAGGGAAACCAAATTAACTTTAAGAACATTAACTTTAAGAAACCAAAGAACAAGTAACAAGAATTCAAGTTTTAAATTTACTGAAAACTTGCAATGAATCCATCTATAATTCTTAAGTGGATGACAAACCCAAATGGGAATATAAATAAAGTCAATTAAGACAAAAGATTGATTAGATTTATTAGTCTCATCCTATGTTGTCAAAGGCGTGCGCCTGGGTTAGAGTCTGGTGGAGAGGTAGGCGCAAATTGGGGCTTTTTTTTCAAAGGCGAGCGCCTAGGCTCGTTTTCCGGCCAGATTCCGGCTACAAAGTGGCCCGAACTTGCTAAAGTTCACCGGAACTTGTATAAATTCCCTAATCAGGCCTGGAATCAACCTAAAAAATGTCTGAACTAGCTCTAAACAATCCTAAAACAAGTTTAAAACCCCTAAAAATGGTATTCTTATACTATGTACCTAAATTAAAAAAAAACCATCGTTTTTTTTGCGCCTTGCAACTAGGCTCAGGGGTCGGCCTTTGCGCCTTGACAACTATGGTCTCATCATCTAACACCTTACCTTAAATCACTTTGCAGAGTCAAGTAGTGTGCAGCCATCAGGATGTCACCACATCTATTAAATCATCCTGCAAATATTCTTTATATGTATTTATTTAGAGTAAATAATTTCAAATAAAATAACTCACTAGATGTCACAAGATGGGAAGGCTGAGTAACAGTACATGTTATGACGGGCATACATATAACAAATCAAAACAGGTCAGGTCGGGTTGTGAACAATTATTTTTGTTCCTTTTTCCTTAAATTCTATAAAAAAAATTATTTATTGAGTATGATTAAATAACTATATATTAACATATTAATATAATCTTTTAGATAAAGAGATTACCAGGTTATAAGCATTTAACTATATTTAAGGTCACTTTTTGACCCCTTTCATTTCTTGTTAAGTTTTTTTATGTTTGTCTGTTTGACCATTACATGATAATTATGAATGAAATCAACTTATTTCTAAGTAAATTGGTCAACTTATTTTTAAGATTCACTACTGTCATAGTTCTATCAGTCTTACAATTTTGTTAAACTTTTTTATTTTATTTTTATAGAATAATAAAAATCTCAAACAAATCATCGTGTAGAATATGAGGTTCTATTTGTAATAAGAACTATTTGTATTGGATCTAATTTGGAACATAGAACTATTTGTATTGGATCTAACTAGATGGTTATACCCGCGCTCCGCGGCGGGTGTCGTGTTCATTATCGTCGAAAACCATAAAATCGAATACCGATATGGGTTCCGATAATATCAATACCAACAATGATTTTGGTCGCTCATAATATGTTCGAATCGTCACGGTACCACAACGGTAACGACACTCGCTACACACAACGATACGAAAAAACTCCATTTTGAATACAACTCCGTTTTTAAAAAAAAATTATATCAGAACATTGAAAAAAAAACTAAAAACAGCCGCACACTCTGTATTATGGAAAAAAATTAACGAACGAAAGTTATTAAAGGAAAACGAAATTAATAGAAAATGAAACGGACTAAAAGCTATATTATATATAGTATAAGGGTTGAAAATAAAAATATTAAAAAAAAAGTTTAGGTGTTAGTTGTTGAATGGATGAGTCACTATTTAAATTTTAAAAAAAATATGTATTGTTTACTTGTATTATGTGCTGTTAGACTTTTACATTTATGAATAGTTGATTTTTGTGGGAGGAGGGTTCGGTAATTAATAGCGAAGCAATTTGGAACATAGAACTATTAAGCAAAGTGGCTGTAAACTGTTAAAGCTATTTTAAGTAGTCAAAGTCAAAGTTCCCTATTATCATTCTTAGTAAACTTGGATCACCGACCATCCCCTGAGATATATAAACTGTTCAACTTGATACGTTCCCGATTTGTGGTTTCCGACTACAGCTTCCCCACCCCCTTCGCCACCTCCCTACCGTATTCGTTGCCGGTACTCCGCCACCGCCTCTGATCAATCCCTGAGAACCCATCGTCTCCCACTTCTGAGCCACCTCTATCAACGATTTGAATCGACCCCTGAGCGACGAATCTTGAAACAAAAAGAAGAGAACAGTTTCTTTATTTCTGTTCTATGACCATAAAAAGAAGACATCGTCTTCTACAATCTTCGAATAATCAGGTTTGGTTTCTTTTATTATGTGTTTTCTAATTTAGGGTTACATATTTTAAACGAGGTTTGTATCTGCAAATTAGCCATCAACAAGGACCTAATGAATCCAAATCAGACCCTGAGCTCTTGGACATCATCCTACCAAAGCAGTTCTCCGTAAACCATCTTCATCATAGGTTTGCATTCTTTTCGTTATGGAAGTATGGAAATTTAATATTGTTTCTTCTTTACTTTGAAGTCCTTCATTGAAAAAGTTGTTCTTTTCAATAATTTCTACATGTAATTGGGTTTTACTCTTCATAAAACCAACATTGCAAAGAAAAAAATTAGTGAAAACCTAAATTTACATCAATCAGCATGGATTTGGGTTTTAGTGCACTTAATTGAAATTCAGGTTTTAAAAGTAGATACTACTGCTATGAGGCCAATTTTTTTTTAGGAAAAAAACTCAAGTTTGTATGCTTTTGGGTTTGAACTTTGGCACACCAGTTGTTTGTGAATTTGTCAGCTTAATTCTTTTCTTTGCAAACGACTATTTGAAATGACTTACATGAGCCAATTTATTAATTGAAGTAAGAAGTTTGCTATTTCACTCAAACAGGCTGGTTTGAGTATTGGGAATTTAAGTTTATTGAATAGAATGAAAATATGGCAAAAAGGGTTGCTGCGTTTTCTTTCGAGAGCAGCGTTTTTTGCTGCTGATATGAGGTTTCGGCTAACAAGCAGCCCCATTTTGGGTGTTGCTGTTCGTTGTTTTCGCAGCAAAGCATGCTCTATTTGGGTGCTTTTGCTCTGCGTTAGCAAGCAAACAGTAGGGGCTGCTGTTGTAAAAGCATATTATATATATAAATTTACATTTATTATCAAAGAATGCTGTGATATGTTACTGCAAGTTCAAATTTTTTACTTAATTACACATTTAAGTAGGATAGTTTTAATAATTAAAAGAAGAAAATTAACCTCATAAAATGGTCCAAGTGGGCTTTCATTGTAGTTTGCAAGAAAAAAACCCTCCTAGAGTCTACATGCAGGTAGTAGTGACTGTGTTCATATACAAATTTGAAATCCACTTCAATTTTAAAAATAATAATAATTATACCCAAAAGCTTCAACTAATCTACACTATTTAGAAATGATGGTTCTACCAATTTCTGCTTTCACAAGATAAAACTGGTACAGGGACCTGAAGGGTAGTAAAGAGAATCTTGCATTAAATTTGTTTTAAAAAAGCTAAAATATAAGCATAGTAAAGGTAGTGTTTGGTTAATGGGTTTGGAACAAAAGAATGGGAATCAAACCCATAAATAAACCACAAAGAGAGGTGGTTTTAAAATCATTTTCAATCCCATTACGCCATATTATTAAACCCATACCAAAAGCCTTTGTAACATTACAATGTCTTACCAAATGATGCAATTAATTTGTGATCAATGCTGCTGTCTTGGGTTCTTGGTCTGCTATAAGTTTTTGGTTCCCATTTTGACCCGATTTAACATATAACTCACACTTTTAATTTAAAGTATTACTAGATTCAAGATTTTTTTTAAGGCTCCATACTTGGTTTAAAAAAGCGCTAGGCGAGGCGAGGCGTTTCGGTCCCAAAATCCGAGGCGCCACGCCTCAGGCGCGAGGCGAGGGCTTCACGTATGCGAGGCGCTAAAACTAAAATAAATAATAAAAAATATATTATGCATGACAAACTTCACTTCTTAATCATAAAAAACACAAAACATAGTTTTAATATCATATATTCACAATCACATAGTTTTAATATCATATATTCACAATCACATATGAATGTCTAAGTGGTAGAAGCTTGTCCCACATCGGTTTGGGAACAAAATGAGGTGTTGTTTATAAGGTAAAGCCTTCACTACTCATTTGAAGCTTCATGATGTGTTTTACCACTAGTCCTAACCTCGCGCAGGGGGGGGTGCAAAAAATTGGGTTTCGACTAGAACTCGTGCATATACCCGCACGTCCTGCGGACACGAATGCAGCTCCGAAAAACCGGGCCCGCGTTATGCGATTTTTTGCACTCACTCTCATAGCGCCTCGCAGTTTTGAGGCGTTTTGGTGAGCGCCTCACGCTTTAAGCGTCGCCTCATGGCGCTTTTTTAAACCAAGGCTCCATAACAATCAAAACCAAGTTTTCATCATGGTTAACATCTTAGTATGGTCTAAATGCCATTTTCTATCTCTTAAACACTTCTATACCAAAATCCACACATACAACAATCACATGTGTTTATAATTTATTTAATGGTCATGTTGATTAAAATTCTTCTGAATGTATTTTAAAATGAATATTTTTTTTTAATAAATGCTTAAATCCTTCCATATTTGTAGTTAGGAAAGGAAGAGATGTGGGCTTAAATCAACTTGCCATGTTTGAAGGTAAAGTTGCTGATAGAGGTGTGGAGCAAGTTTTAAGCTGTAATTTGACTTTTATAGAATGCTCTCTTTCTACTTTACCATAGTTGGTTGCTATGTATGCACAATGGTACGAAATTTCTTCAAAAAAAATTTTGATACATTTTTATATGCTTCTACCATCACTCTTTTATAATTCGTATTTCTTTTTTTAATGCAGATGACATCTCTAACTGTTTATGTTTTCTTGTATGAGAGGGCAAACCCGGTAAATTTACTTACATTTCCTATTTACTGATTTTAATTTAAATAAATTTCTAAGTATTAACATGAAAAAACCAAGCAACCACTTAAAGGTTATCCAAATTGAGTCTTGTGTTTTTTTGTTTCATTCATTAATTCTATTTATAAGTAATATAATTTGGAAAATATCTAAGTACATAATATTATATTGAGTATTAATACATTATCGCATCTTAAAAATGCAGGCGTTCTCAGGACCTCATCAAGGAATTAGTCGTTGATCCATGTTGCTTGGTAATACTGCGTTGATTTTCTCGAGCTTGCAACAACGCCAATTTGATGTTTAAAATGCAACTTCAGCAATGATGTATTCTTCGCATTTTCATTATGAAGTAGAACTCATTCTTTTGGACGGACAATCTTACATAGTGGCGCTAAGGTAAATGAAAGTACTTTATTTTATTCCATTTAAGCGTTTAAATGCGTGGTATCTAAACAATTTTGTATATTGAATCATGTAGAAGACTTATGTACCTAAGTTAATGTTAATATTAATGTTTTCACGTTCTCACTCGCTGCACCCGCCGCAACGCGTGGGTCACATTACTAGTTAGATAGTAAAATGAGAAAGTTGGGTGGAATGGGTCAAAATGGATCATTTTCAAGAACAAATCAAATGGTTTTCAGGTCAAGTGGGTCAGATCAAGACTACACTCACTTCAACATCCACAAGTTACAGCTAATTTCCTTTAGGTCCTAAATGCAAATACCACATTCAAATACTAACAAAAGGCAAATTGAGAAGGGTAGATGCATATAGTACAAGCCATTGGTGTGGTATGCTGACATCATCAATATGTCAGCAATTTTGTTTTTTTATATAATTTTACATTTTACACCCTTAATTTATAGCAGATTTACTTTTAAACCCCTGAATTTAAAAAATGTTTTTTTTTCCTTTAACAAATTTATATTACAGCCCCTGAATTTAATAAAGTTATCGTTTACACATTAAGCGTTTTTTCCTCTCTTTTTTTACCAACCGATTTACAAGAAGTGGAATACGCACAATTATAACGGAGTTACGCTTGATAGTGTATAAGTTATCTACACACTTGCGTACAACGTTGTTATGAATTCTTTTTTAATTCTTTACCTTTTTTGAATGGTTTTGCTTTCTTTTACTAGCTTTTCCTGTTAACTTTTTTTTAATGTTTTTGTTATAGTTTCTTTTTTTATATGAAGTTTTGAGTAAGTTTATTTATTTCGTTTAAAAATAACTATTTTATAATTAAGCTTTCGATGATGTTAATTTCTTTCGCGGTTTAACACACCGCAAGCGTTTGCCTCTCTTTAAATTTAGTTTCCGATACTTTATTTAATACTTAATTTTTTTTTCTCTTTTTTTATATTTTAGTTTTACGTTTGTTTTTTGTTAATGTTTTTTAAAGTTTCGTTTACGTTTTCGTTCATGTATTTTTCAAAATAGGCCCGCCCCGCCGCGGAGCACGGGTGTGCCCACTAGTTTATTGTAAGCATAGTAGTCAAAGTTGCAACACGCAGTCAAGGCGCAAAGGGCTCACCTGTCGCCGACGCACAACCTGCAAAAAAAAAAAAACAAGCAAATACACACCTGAGACAGAAAAACCATAGTAATAGGAAAAATGAAAAAATATATAACAGGCATAGGAAATATAAAAAATTAACATAATGTCACAAATCTCAGGAAAAACCAAATACAAATAGTAACAAAAATCGATTAACATTCATACGTATCTGATGTAATGTTCAGAAACAAAGCTTCATCCTTGTTCATATGACCAGAAAGAATCGATAAACATTCATACACCAAATCAGCTTTCCGGATGGATTTATCTTCCACAAAAAAAGGTTCAATCTTTTTATCAATTTCAATCCAAGCACACCCAGGATTCTTTCTCAATCCAAGCTCTTTCATCTTCAATCTCACTTTTCTTGCTTTATCCCATTTCTTAATCAAAGCATACATATTAGCCAACACGATATACGTTGATGGATCATCAGGATTTTTATCAATAAGCAAACTCCCAATTTCCTCACCTAATTTTAAATCCCCATGTAAATAACAAGCAGAAAACAATGTGCTCAAAAGTTCAACATCTTCTCTAATGCTTGCAGTTGTTTGTAGAATAGCATAAGCTTCATGTAATCTTCCAGCACGTCCAAGTAAATCCACTAGACACGAGTAATCTGCAGTTTTTGGTTTTATCCCATAATCATTAACCATTTGATTAAAATAATAACACCCTTCATTAACTAATCCAGCATGGCTGCAAGTCGAAATTACTGCTAAAAACACAACTCTATCTGGTTTTAATTTCAATTTCTTCATTTCTTGAAATTGTTTAAGTGCTTTAAAAGCTTGCCCGTGTGCCCCGTATGCTGTAATCATAGTAGTCCAAGAAATTAAATCTCTTTCAGGTAATTGATTAAAAACTTGCTGAGCTTCATCTACTGCACCACATTTTGTGTACATGTTTAAAAGTGCCCCCATAACTATCTCATTTGATTCAAACTTGCCAAAAACAACAGATTTGTGAATCTCTTTACCCCTTTCTAGGGCTCCAAGTTGTGAACATGCTGCCAAAATGCTAGTAATTGTGATGGAATCAGGTTCTACACGGGCTGCAATCATGTCATTATAAATGCCAAGAGCTTCAAGATACAAGCCTACTGTTACATACCCGGAAATCATCGAATTCCACTCAACAACATTTGTTTTAAGCATTTTTTCAAAGACGTATTCAGCTGATGAAGTTGTACCACATTTGAAGTACATGTCCAGTAACGAGGTGTAAATAAAGGTGTCTGATTTTATGTTGTTCTTTATAATGTAACCATGGATGAACTTCCCGTGTTTCAAGTTTGCTGATTTAGAACACGCCATAAGCGAACTGCTTAAAGTTGTGGAATTTGATTTTGTTTGTTCTGTGTTCATCCTTGATAAAAGATGTATGCAAGATTTGCTATCGCCTTTTATACTATATCCTGCAATCATGGAGTTCCAAGAAACCAAATTCTTAAACGGGATTTCCTCAAAAACTCGTACGGCCATTTCTAAACAACCACATTTGCCATACATGTCAACCAAAGCAGCTTGAACAAACCGATCCGATACAAAACCCTTTCTCACTGCTTCATCGTGAATTTGTTTCCCTCTTTCAAGATTCATAAGCTTAGCACAAACCGATATAGCCGTCGTGAACGACACAGAATCAGGTTCAAACCCATGATCCTTCATCTTCCCAAATAAACTTAACGCCTTCCCATACCGACCATCTTGATGATAACAAGATATCACAGCATTCCAACAAGCTACATCTCTCTCAGGCATTTCATCAAACACCTGCACTGCTACCCCAAATTGACCACATTTTGCATACATTCCAAGCAAAGAACTGGTGACAACAACATCCGCCACAAACCCATATTTCACCAAATGCGTATGAACCATTCTACCCAAGTTAACGGACCCCAGTCGGCTACAAGCCTTTAAAACACTTGGATATGTGTAACTATCCGGTTTCAAGAAACTGAAATGCAACAGCTTCTGGAAGAGTTGAAGAGCTTAATGGAACATAAAACTCTTTGTGTAATGTGAAATCAAAGTGTTCCATAAAGTGATGTCTGCAGGGTTTTGTATGGATTCAAAAACACGGCTGGCAGATCGAAATAATTGGCAAGAAAAGAAGAGAGTAATGAGGTTTTTGCAAATCGCAATGTTGTTTTGTAGGCCGGAAGTGATTACTTTTTGGTGAATGAGTTGGGCATGTTTGATGGATTTTGATTCAGCGACGGTTCTTATGAGAGGTATTAGCTTTGTGGCATCCATTCAGCTCTCGATGTTTTCGTTTAACCAGGAGGCATTTGTTCCAGCTTTTCCATAAGAAATTTAAAAATAAAATGAGGGGTCGTATATATTTAAAGGAAGAATTTCATATATATATATACCCTGCAAACATAAAAAATATTATATATACCCTTACAAATATGTAAAAAGATCATATATATTTATTTCATTAAAAACAATTTAAGATATAACCATTTTACCCTTATTTTTAAAAAACTTTAAAAATTTCATATTTATCCATTTTTAAGTTTTAAATTTTATATTTACCCATTTGTAACTTTAGAGTTTCATACGTATTCATTTTCGATAACACTATAATTCCTACTTCAAAGATTGGGAAGACACTAACACACACCGAAAGTCTAAAGCAAATTCGTATAGCATAGTTGTGTTAAACAAAACGATGACTAAAAACCCAAATTCCTATATTACTTTCGTAAGCACAACCAAAAATCCATTCAAATTCCTATTTTACATTCAAATTCGTAAACATAGTAACAAGAAATCACCAAAATTTTATCACCAAATCCATGTTTACTCAACTATTGAAGTAATCGATGCCTTCAGAATCGTAAAACCTTCACTATCAATCAATTTGGAACAAAAAAAACACTTACCGTCCCCTTTGATTTGGAACAGAAAAAAAAATAAACAACCCTTCTGAATAGTCCCTTTGAATCTACGGTGCCTTATGAAAAGAAACACTTATCGTCACTTGCAATCGTCCCTTCTGAATTGATACATTCACCTGTAATCGTCCCTTCTGAATCGTCCATTCGATTTGGAGAATTGCGACAGTCCTCCTTAATCATATGGTATAAAGTACAAAAACTAGGTTTAAAAAGATCATATAATGGATGGAAATGGTAGAATGGTCATAAAATACAAAATTATTTAAATTGGGTAAATATGATATTTTTTGTTTTGCTTTGATATATATGATATTTACATATGTTTATAAGGGTATATATGAAATTATCCCATATTTAAAACACTAGGTTAAATTCCTGTATATTACACGAGCTGAATTATGAAAACAATATAATAATTAAATATCTTATACGTTAATAAATTATTATTAGATTTTATAGGGCACCAGCTAGCAGATTACTTAATTTTATTATATTTTATGAAATAAAATGTCAATCTAAATCCTATGTTCATTCCTAATTTAAAAAAAATTACAAGAAATATTTTTTTTTATTACATTGATATTAATCAAATATTAAATAATAATGAAATATAAATTTATTATGATATTAATTATAAGAAATAATTTAGTTGCTTAAAATAATGGGCTAAAATGGTTTAGGCGAGGAAATATAAATGGAGGGGTTCTAGAATTTCGTCGCGTGTCCCCTATGATTTTTATTTATTAAGTAGTATAAATAATAGATAATAGATTATAAATATATATATATATATATATGTGTGTGTGTGTGTGGCGTATGGAATTGTTTTAACATAAATAAAACACTTATATAGTAGCAATTTATAATATTTCAAAAAATAAAAAATTAACACCTCTAAATCTTATGAATTAGTTAAATTTAATTATAAATAATGTATTTAAAAAAGGAAATTATTGGTCAACCAAAAATTATTCTGCATTTAATGTTTAAAATTTAAAATCATAAGAAATATGGAAACGTTTAAATGGTATTTAATCAATTTAGAAGTTTTAAAAAATAAATTAAAATAGATAATTGAAAAATGTTTAGGCGGGAACACAAAGATCTAGAAGCTTAAATAAATAAAATACGCAACTTGGAATACTAAATTAATCAAAAAAAATAAGTTTTAAAAGGAAAAAAAACAAAAAAATTTGAAATTTGGTCCGACCCTGCTCCAGTTCGTCGGCCCGACAGGTAACCGACTGATTCAAATAAAAGTGGTTCAATTACACACAACCGGACCGATTATGTGTCCGGTTTCCGGTTCGGTCCGATTCTAAAAACGTTGCACGAAGGTGAAGAAAACAACAAAGTGTTAACTTGGAGAAAACAATTCTAGCCAAAGCCCTAGGTTCACTTAAACCCTTAGGTATCCTCTCATTTAAAATATAACTTATGAGTTTTTATGGCGTAGAAACATGTATATTATAAAATAAAAGTTTTATTTAATTATACAAAAGAGACATGTGTAACCAAAAGATGAAGTCATAACATGTCCAAACAAATATTGGCATTTTTTTCGGTAGGTTAAGGCCCTGATATTTCTTAAATGGTTTCTTAGTTTTTTTAAGTAATATCTATTAAGCATGAGTTCGTCCCTGACAGTAAACCCTCTTACCTGGCACAACCTAATAACGAGTTCTTGTTAGGATCGGATTTGCTTAACAAGATACACTAGTACTGCGTGTATGAATTGTTGAACAGACACACACAGTGTTTCTATAGGAAGAATCACAACACACACTAAAACACACAGTAATTAAACTCCATCTTTATTTGATCATGAACTGAATGTTTACAAAGTAGAATAAGAATAGTTACAATTCACATGCACTAAGGAAGAAAGTACAACTAACTTAATTCACTCATACGTACATTACATGCAAACACTACAACTATTTATACTAACACATACACTTTGTACACAAAAGCCCCGAGTTTGCTGATATCTTCATCCGAGTTAATGCCTTAAGTAAGATTCTTCAATTTGTCTTCATCTGAGGTTGCATTAGTTCATCCGAGGTTATATGACTTTGATCACCTCTGAACTTTCATGTTATCTCGGATGAACATTTGTTCTTCCGAGTTATCATTCTTAGCAAAATTTGATGCGGGTTACGATCTAAGAGTTTAACCCAATCCGGAGATGGATCTAGATTGAAGATTATCCAGAATTTGAATTCGAATATTTATGATTTATTTCTTTAGTTATCTTTATTTTTCAAAAACCTCAAAGGTTTATTGATAATTAAACTTCAATAAAAAACTAATAATCTCTAAACGTTCACAAACATTATTTATACTAGACCCTAACAACCTTAGAGATAAACATCAATAAACCAAATAAATAAAAGATGAGATAACTTGATGCGGGTGAAGATCTAAGAGCTGAACCCGATCCGGAGTTGGATCCATATTTCAGATTATCCAGGATTTGAATTCGAATATTTATGATTTATTTCTTTAGTTATCTTTATTTTTTATTTTTTGGTGTTTATCTTTTAGTTATTTATTTCCAACCTATGTAACCTTATAAATATTATGTTTTGGAATTGAATAGGGGAGTTTTTGATTGATTTATAAAATATAAGAACTTTGTTCTTGAACCTGTTGCTTCCTTTTGAGACTTTGTTTAACTAATCGTTTTTGAACCATTTGATTGCTTCCGTAACTGTATTATTTTGTATCAGAGCTTTGGTTATCAAATGGCTGCTTGTGGAGAAGATTGACGCCCTACTCGCAGAACCGTCGACCGAGGCAGCGAGGGAGTCTATTCCGACCCACGAGATCTTAAGATCAAACGGCTCCGACAACGGGTCCAAGATCTTGAAATACAACAAGAGATCAAACGGCTCTGTCAATGAGTCCGAGATCTTGAGTTAGATGCCCAGCAAGGAAACCGAGTCGAGTACCGTCGCCTGGGACGAAGGTGATGACGGAGAGGAGCATCCAGTCCGCCATCCCCACCCTCGGTTCTCTGAACCAATCTATCAGCAATATTTATTGGAAGACGGACCGAGATTTGATGAAGACGGGATTACACCGGATGAAGAAGAATGTTTATTTGTACACAAAGTTGTTAGCAGTATTCCTATAATTGAAGGAAATGGTAAGAATGAGACGGAAGTGATGTCAGACGGTGGCCCTACGGGGGTTAAGGGTGGCTGCGTGTATGTTACAGAATGTTTGCAATATCACAAACCGAATAGTCAGGGAATTGCGTCGAGAGATCAGGAAAGGCCAAACAGTTTGGATTTTAAAGTTGGGACCATTAAAGTAGGAGATAAGAATTGCCATATGGAAGAGGGAATTAATTTCATCGTAGGAGGTGCTCCCAAAGTTCACAATAATGGCAAGCCAGTTCATCATCATGTGCAAAAGGTAGAGAATATAAATAATGTGAGTTTTGAATATATTGTGTTAAGTTACTTTTATTATTATTATTATTATTATTTTTATTATTATTATTATTATTAAGTTAGAGATTAGTATATTTATTTTGGTTTAGTTGGGGGTGCTAATTGTAATATTAAAGTTTATTTATATCATTGGAAATCATATGAATGAAATATGAGATTTGAGATAATTTTCTTTCATCTTTTAGTTTCTTCTTCTTCAATTCTGGTTTAATCCTATCATATTGAGAGTTTTGGATTAGAACATTGTAGGTGGCATGTGAAGATTGACGAAAATTTAAATGGAAATTTCGGGCTACGTCACCAAAATAACAAGTATAGCAACGATTCTGGAAGGTTTCCTTTGAATTCTCATTACCAGAATCTTGCTAGCCCAAGTTTGAATTTTTTTGCGCTAGGTGATGGTGACGGTTATTTGATCAATTCTGCAACAACCACCACGATGGCAACCCGTGTTTTCGATGTAACTTTACTGCGGGTGACGATCTAAGAGCTGAACCCAATCCGGAGTTGAATCCAGATTGAAGATTATCCAGAATTTGAATTCGAATATTTATGATTTATTTCTTTAGTTATCTTTATTTTTTATTTGTTGGTGTTTATCTTTTAGTTATTTATTTCTTACATATGTAACCCTACAAATATTATGTTTTGGAATTGAATAGGGAGTTTTTGATTGATTTATAAAATATAAGAACTTTGTTTTTGAACCTTTTTTAGACTTTGTTTAACTAATCGTTCTTGAGTCATTTGATTGCTTCCGTAACTGAATCAAAATTTCTTTAGACTTAATAACCTCGGACACACAGGTTGCTCATCCGAGTAAACACACATACAAAACTTTGTAGTCTCTGATCTTCAGATAACTCGGACCTTTGATGAAAACTCTAATACTGAACATATAACTATTAAACTCTTAGCTGTCACCTGATATGCATCAACCTTCAAGAATTAGTCTACAATCTCCCCCTAAGGTTGATGCTACCAACAATCTTCCAGAACTCATTTATATTTCTCAAATTTTCTTATCCATTCCAAGAATCTCTCTGCTTCTACACCATCTTCAACATTAGCACACTCAACTTTCATTCTCAACATAGCTTGTACATCCTTTTTTAAGAACACATGAGAATCTTTAGAGTTTATTATTTCAAGATAATCTTCATTTGGTCTGAAAATCTAAAAGTAACCATTTATGCATGCAAGCTTTTCGAATGGTTGAACATATACCATCAGTCTCTTTCTTCAAATATTATATGTAACACCCAAATTTTTCAACCAAATTTAAACCTTAAAAATACGCGGAATTTATGTCCCATAAACGCCCTTGACAAAACAACACATGTTAAATACAACAAATGACAACGGCATAAATTGTTTTAACAAATACAATCGACATCTCCAAAACAACAAGTTTAAACACTCAAAATATGTTTCAAAATAAGTTTAAAGGCTCCTCAACCAAGAGTTCTAACTCCAACCATTAATATCCACCAAAACGAATGAGAATCCAATCCGACACGAAGCGTGACCCGAGACTTCAACTGGAGCTTTACCTACAAGGAAACACCATGAAACAACCATTAGTAATGATATATGACACTCTTACCCCCCCCCCCCTCCCACAAGTCCTTAAAAGAACAAGTAACCCAAACAACAAAATTCAGCATTTGGGCGTAAGGTGAGCGTTTGGCAGAGAATTTGGGAATACTGTACTCTGCCCCTGCACCTGCACTCTAACTTAATGGTTTTTGGTCCAGCTTTCCCACTAGCTTGCGACCTCGACCCGTTTTACTTCCCAAATACACTCCATTACATACAATACCACCTATGTATGCATACTTTAGTTAGTTAATCTCCTACCAACCCGACCAAATATCAATCCCAAATGTAAACACACAAACATTTAAAGGATTTAAATTATAATCACACAAATGAGAACAAGTCTCAAAACACTCGTGAAGATCATGCTCCCAAAACTCCCATGAGGTTCATGATTTCACCATCACTTATGAAACATATGTCCTCAAAACACCCATGAGGATGATGATTTCATATAGCATCCATGAAGAACATGTCCTCAAGACACCCATGAGGACCATGTCTTCACATATCACCCGTGGAGTACTCAACCTCAAAACACCCATGAGGATTGTGACACCACTTTAACACTCATGAAGATTATGCCCTCAAAACACCCGTAAGGGACATGACTCCAGGATTTACACCCATGAGGTCAAGCCTCAAGAATCACCATTGATTGCAAACAAACAAACACACAATTGCAAACATCAACACACCCGAACACATAATCATACATTCTAATTATGTGTAAGAACCAAACATAAACACCAAACACCCAAACACATAATCATACACCCTAATTATGTGTAAGAATCAATTATAAACACCAAACACATAATCATACATCCTAATTATGGGTAAAAATCAACTATAAACACCAAACACCCAAACACATAACCATACACCCTAATTATGTGTAAGAATCAATCATAAACACCAATTAGTACACACATAAGTAATCATACATGTGTATTACAACCACCTATCAGTTACTAAGTATGTGCAAGAACACTTACCTTTTGCTAAGAAGGATCTCACTTGATCTTCAAAGCTAGCTCCTTCAACATATTGATCACCTAACAATCAACTTGCATTTAGAATTCTTATGATCTCAATTCATTCACCAAATTGAGATTCAAGACACACCTATGATCTAAAGATTAACACCCTAACTTACTTTGGTTAACACAACCTTAACCAAACCTCCAACACCCAATTCAACCTTTCAACCCATTTTAACCCGTTAAGGTTTATCCAAGTTCACCCAATACTCCAATTTTACAAATCACCATAAAAATTGAGGCTTTATGGTTGGTTGTGTGTCTATTAACTCCCTAGACACTTACCCACCCTCAATTCAACATTCAAATATCCTCAAATCAAAAACCTCTAATTTTGATCCTCAAGAACCTTAACTTTCAAATCATAAAATTGGATGAGGTTTATTACATAAAATGTGTCTATTAACACCATAAACACTTATCCAATATCAAATCATCATTTAAACATCACTAGAATGAAAACCCCCAAATTTTCCTCAAGAACCCTAATTCTTGAATCCACAAATTAGATGTTTAGGTGATGTTATCTACCCCCCATTACTTGTAATCAAGCTAGATTATTATTACTTTTAACAAGTTTCTAATCATTTAAATAACCAAATTCAGCCCCAACATTTGATTTTCCCCCATGAACACTAAGAACACCATATATGGATAATCAAGAGATGTAGGAGGTGCTTACCTGATAATTAGAAGAAGATGAGTCCACCAAATCCTTCTAATCTCACTTGCAAACCTCCAAATTTTCATTTCTTGAACAAGACCTCTTCTCCCTCTCTTCTCCTTGTAGAAATCGACATACCCCCTCCCACACTATACAAATCTGATTTGTAAATGGTACAAAACAGCACCTGAACTTCCATTATCGACCCTTTTTATCAAAAAGTCAAGAATGCTCCTTTAAATCTAAAACCTTCCACTTTTATTTTATTCCTCCTTCACCCATATAATATTATTTTTGGCAAATAACATTATATTTTGAATTTTGGTTCATTACAAATCATCCATATTAACAGTTTGGCAAATAACATTATATTAATTGTATGGTTTTAGTTGCTAATTGCATTAAGTTTTAATTATATTTGGGTCGTCATATTAATTTTCTATACCTATAATAATTAATATATATTTTTATCATTGTTTTTTTTACTTGAGCGTGCACTTTTTTTGCACCTTGCGTCAAGGCGTTGAGTGTGTCTTGCGTCTTTGACTACCTGGTTAACACAGCCGGTGATTGTGATATTCACATCGTACTACAATTTTATAGTTGGTCTAATAATTATAATTAATGCTGCTATGGTCTCTTTCCTTTTAATTGGTGGATCTTCTTTAGTTGTTTTTTATTGGAATATTTATGATGAACCAACTTTATGATAATGGTTATGATGCAAAAAAAATGATTCATCTATTATATATGAGTATAGTATGAGTATAATGGAAGTTATTTTCAACATCTTATCTATCAGAATTCAGAAACTAGATAAAATAAATTTATTGTAACATTATTACTGTATATTTGAGTGTTGAGAGAGATGTATTAATGTATTATTAGTGATTTTGATTTCAAAATATATTGCACATTGCACTTGATTTCAATTTTCAGTGTAACAAATCTGATAAAATTGATACATGTATCATTGAACATGGTAGTTGATGTCTTGCAAAACACATACGATAATCTGTGTATATTTGTGCGTATTTGTTTAAGTTTTGTATTTGTTTTGTATCAAATTTGGTTCATTCTGAGTTTGGGTCATAGTTGCAGGTTATAGTGTGCTAAAGGAGCGGAAAATAGAGCAAAAGTGTGAAGGGATCGAGCACACGGAGTTGGAGAGCGAAGAGAAGAGTTTAATATTAATTTTCTGAGAATTTATGCCCCTCGCGGTACGCGAGGGAGGAGAAGAAATCCCTCGTGGTACGCGAGGGAAGCCAGAATGCGCCCCGACTAAATTGTCCATCGTGGTATGCGAGGGACCGGCCCGAAACCTCTCGCGGTACGCGAGAGGACCGCAAATCCGAAATTTGAGAAATTTTTAGGGTTTTAATGTTTATGACGGCCATTCTTCAAAAAGATCGACTAATTACTATCAAAGCTTGTATCTTGGGCGATTTTGGCAAGAAAGCAAGGATTTTGATTGAGAGTTCAAGGAATTGAAGAAGAATCGGGTTAGAATCAATCATTTGGTCACATTTAATCATTCGATTGATCTTTGATCTTTGTTTAATGATTATGTTTGCTTTTAATACTTCTGAATCTTCTGATTTTGCAATGCTTCTTGGCTAAACCTTTAGAGCTGCCTAGGTTAAAGATGATTGTATGTTAAAGTTTGGATTTTTTATTGGTTTTTGGGATATTGATTTGATTTTATGCTTTAGTCCAGATCTGATTTGATGTGTTTGATGAATATGCATGCTTGTTATTGATTGTTTGTTGGTTGATTCATCCATACATGCTTTGTTGAATGTCTTTCATGAATAAGTGTGTAGTAGGTCGCTTACTGGGTGTTTGCGATTAGTTTGTGGTTGTCTAGACGTAGTCATCATAGGATTATCAGCTAATACTTAATTAAAATCAGTGTTCTTCTTATCTAAATACCTGAAAAGTGATAGGTAATCGGTTAGTCTTCAGTGTTAGGGTTTCTGAGTGCGAATTGTCTGAGAGGGCGTTTTCCTTAGAAGTCCAGTATTGTTGCTGATTCGTGTCAAATATAGTGAATTCTAATTGCTCCTTGCATCTTTGATATATTGAGATAGCATAACCGAGAGGTGAGCTGTCTATCGAGTCTATAGCATAATAGGTAATACAGAGAGGTTAGCCGATAACTGGTGAGTTTAATAGCCTTTGAGTTGTCTTCTAGTCACATCCCGCGACCGAGAGTGATCGGGAATCCATTAGTCAGTCTTGAGGGTGTGATATCTTTAGATCCCAGTTCCATATCATATTCCTTAACTAATAGAAGCCGAGCTTAGCATCCATGATTCATAGCCTAGGTAGTCCTTTCCATTCTTATTGATTTCATCCCGGTCCTTGTTAGATAGTCGTTTGTTTTCTTTAGTATCATTTACCTAGTTTAATCTTAGTTCGTAGAATTCCTCCCCAATCCAAACCAAATATTAAGTCCTAGTTAGAGTCTAATTTGTGTTAGAGTCGGTGTCTCGTGGGTTCGATATTCGGACTTCTTTTAGCTGAGTTACAATTGATAGGTACACTTGTCTGTATTTGTGGTCTAGTTTAGTAGGGTTGTCTAGAGTTTAACTAGAGTGTCTAGGTTAGTTTGTGTTTAATTTTATAGACCGTTTGACCGACATCAAGTTTTTGGCGCCGTTACCGGGGACACTTGACGATAGAAAAATTAGCTTTGATTAGTTCTTGTTTGGTTATTTGTTTTATTTTTCCTTTCTAGTTTATTTCCTCAATTTACTTGTTTTCTTTTGTGTCCTTATTTGCTATTTGTGTGTGTCTTAGTTTGAGTCTTTTCTGTGTTCATATTTCTTATGTTTCCCCTTTGTTTTATGTCAAGTTTATGCAACACATTCGCTCACAAGGATCACCTGACTTTGATGCCTATTCAGAGCCAGAGCGAGAGCTTCGGGAGCGTAGCCGGAAGTTTCGCAGTCGTTTGAGCGAGCTAGTTGAGAAAAAGGTACGCATTCCAATTCCTATTGCTGACATGGGTGATGCTAATCCACCTGCTAGGCGTACCGTCCACCAGAGGGCATGTGATGGTTTCACGGGTTCTAGGTCCTCTATTACCCGTCCTGCTCTGTCTAACACTAATACTTGGCAGATTCCATCTCATGTGATGAACACTATCAGTAACTCTACTCAGTTCCATGAACTCGAGGATGAGGATGCACCAGGAAATCTGTCCCGCTTTGCGCGTATCTGCGATACCTTTCGCATTACTGGTGCTACTGATGACGCCATCCTGTTGTGTCTTTTCCCGTTCACCCTATCTGGTCGCTCTGCCACTTGGTTGGATACCCTGCCCCAGGATTCCGTTACCACTTGGGAAGATCTGAAGGCCAAATTCCTGAAGAAGTATTATCCACCATCTAAGGCCGACCGTCTGAGGGATCAGATCCACTCTTTCCGTATGGACCCCGATGAGCCTTACCACATAGCTTGGGAGCGGTTCAATACTCTGCTGAGCAAGTGTCCTCAACATGGCCTTTCTGATTGGGCATTGGTTGAAAAGTTCTATAATGGTCTTACATTTGAGAAACAAAATATGTTCAATACTGTTGCAGGGGGCCACATCATGGATAAGAAGGAGCCGGAGGAGTGTGAGGAGATGTTTGAGAGTTTTTCTCAAGCTGAGCAACAGCAGCCTTCTACTAGGAATTCCACTCCTAGTGCTAGTACACCTATTTCTGCCACTAGAGGTGTTCATCAGGTCACTACTGAGACTAGCATGGCTGCTGCACTTGCAGCTATGGCGAAGGAAATTAAGGAGTTGAAGATGAGCACGATAAAGTGTGAAGTATGAGGTCATGATACCATCGATTGTCCTGTCACTTAACAGGAGCAAGTAGACTTCCTGGGGAACCAAAAACACCCTCTGTTCAACTCTGGATAGAGAAACTACCCCAACTCTAATTAGAGATCTGGCGGGAACCCACCTGGGTTTCAAAACTGCCAAAATCAGTATAGAGGAGATAGAGAAGCAGGACAAAATTCTAGTAGCAGTGCTGGGGAGAAGAGGATTGAGGATATGTTAGCTACCCAGACTCAGTTGCTTGCTTAGTTGGTGAAGACGGATCAGGAGACTCAGTATAAGCTGAAGGAGCATGATACTTTACTGAGGAGTCAGCAGTTGTAACATTTCTGATTTTCATCATGTAATCGTTTGATTTCAATAAACAAACACATTTCAGTTTCGATTCGTGTACAAACAAACTACGATGCAGTTACATATACAAACTATTCTATTACAATAACAAATTAAACAAAAACGCAATTATCTCACAAGCCCCGAGGACCAAAACTGACAAAATTCAAAAACTACAAAACTAGGCAAGCACGGTCGCGCCTAGGACTAGGCACGGTCGCGCCTGCCGACCTAAGCACGGTCGCGCCTAAAGTAGGCACGGTCGCGCTGATGAACCCACTTGACTGCAGAAAGTCAAACCATACCATACCTTCTGAATTCGCGAAAATTAAAATAAAGAAAAGCCGGTCTTCGCGCGTCAGACCATACCCGACTGAAATTTGCCTAAAACACGCATCAATTGTCGTCCAATTTGCACAATTAATTAATCCCATTCACACCACAACCGAGTCTCTCAAATTCGTCGATATAGAGCCAGTTGCAGGCTTCCTACACTCTCATATACACCCACTAAATCTCTCAGAACTCTCATTCGACACTCACAACACTTCTGGAGTCCGATCGATCGTCAAGAAGCTCGACTCTTTGACCCGTAGCCGACTGCATTAAATTGCCCATTGTTAACGAGTAAGTAACACTTCCTTAGCTTCGTATCTACCCCTAGGATGAAAGCCCTATACTAATTCGTAGTTATATCACACAATCAATTCGATTTTGAACCAAAAAGCCGAAACATAAATTTTACTCGAACTACACTCTAGACAAGATATAAATACAATTAAACTATGTAGAAACATTTGTAATCATCCACTAAGTGAAAGCCCTAAGAATCTAGAAGCTATTAATATAAGAATCGATCGAATTGTGTCTGAAAAAGGCCCGACACGGTCGCGCTCATCCCTGAGCGCGGTCGTGCCTGACCAAGCACAGTCGTGCCCCAGGTGTGGCCCGGTCGTGCTTACCGAGCAAACAAGTCTTGACCAAAAACAAACACTAGACGCGGTCGTGCCAGATACGAGCACGGTCGTGCTCTATGTCCAGACCCTCTATAGTGACTTCTGACTCGACCACGGGCGCGCTCAGACCACCACGGTCACGCCCGGCAACGAGCGCGGTCGTGCCCTACTTGAGCACGGTCGTGCTCCTTGACCAGAAACTTTAATTTTATTATTTTCAAACTTAATCTAATATGTTTTTATTTAAACATTTCAAAACTTGTTTATAAAAATTTAAGTTATAAAATCCCAAAACCCGGGAATCATTTATATACCAAATCGCTGATTTAGAAATTTAAAACGATTAATTCCCGATAGTTTCAAAACCGATGAAATCGTGAATTTATATAATCATTTTTATTTATACAAATATATATATATATTGATTTAAATAAATATCGTTTAATTAAATTTTATTTAAATAAATATATATATATATATATCGCTACTAATTTATTATTCCAAAACCAACCCTAAACACACAAACCACCAACGAACCCACTTTGGACACAAAATAACACAAACAGTGACACGCGTTATACCCTCATTCAATAGGTCAAACGTAGCGACCTACAACACGCTTGGTATTTTTGTTGATCTGTGCAAACTACACGCTCCAACACAAGTGAGTTACATAGCCCCTCTTTTACTCTATTTACAAACTTTTGGGGTGGAACATGCGTTCTATTTACTATGTTTACAAACTACACAATATACAATTCCACCCTACAATCATGTGTTACAATTTTGAGCTTTGTGCTTGAGTACTAGGTGTGTAGACCAACACGCAGTTTGCTATTCACGTGCAATCATTAACTATTTTATAGCCTACAGTAAACAGTGATAGATCTATTGAGTCTGACAAACCCACCCAGGTAGGGTGACTGTTACTGCCAACACGTGTTTGTTTTGCATGCTAGTTACAAAGGTTTGATTGTACTACCAGGTCACACGATGGTATCTCTCCATAAATGCCTTAATTGCCATGTTTGTATGAATTGTATACACACAACACTATATTCTATTACATGACACGAAAACCTATGTATTCTCACCAACTTTTTAGTTGACTTTGTTTTTAACCATGTTTCAGGTGACAATGTTTGAAGTATTACAAGCTGCTACATATAGGATTTGGACCTAGCAATTAATCTAAACTATTTATATTTTGTAATCGCTACATTTGGTTCTTGTATGGTATGAACTTGCTACGTGTAATGAAAATGAATGTTTAAATTATTCAAACTTTAGCAACCATGAGCTATGAACAGTCTGCACAGCTTCACGCCCCGACGTTTTCCGCCATCGGTTGGGGTGTGACAGATTGGTATCAGAGCCTTGGTTATAGGGAATTAGGTTATTAGACACCATTGACCTAGACTATAACTTTAGGACACCCAACAATGCCATGCTACATGTTTTATGTGATACGTGCTATTTGCTATATGTCACATGCCTTATGTGTTAGTTATTTGATACTTAAATTGTTTAGACTACAAGACTTAATAAGCATACGTAAATAATAAAATAAATCGTATCCATACCCGTATCCTAAGCCGCATATCCTCCTTAACTGCTTCTATGTCATCATCGCCATAACTTGTGGAAAAACTCATACTCGTGGACCTATGCCTATCAAAAATATTTTTCATACCCGTTAAGGTTTTAGACTCTGTTAATTATTTGAGGACACGTGCAATCTGGAAGGGTGACACCTGTATTCTGGGTTTTCTGTCTAGGAAAGCATTTCATATAAATCCCAATCAACCGAGGGATCCGTATGCTTTCCTGGGAATTCCCGAGATGAGTGTTTACCTATAGGCTAAAGCACGTCTCCTTGAAAATTATATAAGTCTAATTAACCTTAATATGTCATTGTGTTCAAGTAGAAATGTGATTACTTGAAAACAATCCGAACTATGAAATAAATGTGTTATTTTTCCTCCTATCCTAAATTTCAACGGATTTTTATAAATTCTCACAACACTTTTGTATCATTCTCTTTTTATAGAATGCCTCCTCGTCGTAACATCAACCGCAACAACACTGACAACGCCAACGATAGCACCAACACCAATACCAGCAATGCCAACAACAACAATAATACCGACCTTGCTGCTCTCCTCACTCAGCTGGTAACTCAACTAACTCAAGCCAATAACAACAACAATGGGAACGCCAGTGGTAGTGCTAATACTGGTGGTGGCGGTGGTGCCAACCCGCCACAATGTACCTTCAAGCATTTCAACTCTTGCAATCCCCTGAAGTTTTATGGTACCGAAGGAGCCACGGGACTCCTTCAATGGTTCGAAAGTATTGAGGGCACCTTCCTCAATAGTGACTGTCCGGACAATCTGCGTGTCCGCCATGCCACTAGTGTCTTCCAAAAACGGGCACTAACCTGGTGGAATGGGGAAAAGAGAACAAGGGGAGTAGAAGTAGCAATGGCTCTGCCATGGGATGAGCTGAAAAGGATCATGACCGAGGAATTCTGTCCTCGAAATGAGATGAAGAAACTGGAAGCGGAATTTTGGGATCTTACCCAAGATAGCGGTGAAAGCTTGGCGTACACTAACCGTTTCCACGAACTCAGCATGCTGGTACCACACATGGTTACACCTTTGTCTAGGTGTATTGAAAAATATATCGGTGGCCTACCGAGACAAATCCAGGACACTGTTCTGGGAAGAAATCCTGCAACCCTAGAAGATGCTATTCGTCTAGCTGCCACACTGACCGATAATCACGTTAAAGCAGGTACTCTTACCAAAAAGGGGGCCAAGAAAGTTTCTGACACCACAACTCCTCCTACTCATGTCAAAGAAGTTCAAAACGAACAGTATCGAAACACCAGGAAGAGAAAGGCGAAGAATTTTGCAATAGTCACTCCAGCCGCCCCAATTAATCAAGTTGCACCCTTGGCTCAAAATCCAGCCAAGAAAGCTTATGGAGGTACCTACCCACTCTGCAACAACTGCAACTATCATCACCCACAAACTGTCCCATGTCGCCTTTGCAATCATTGTGGGAAACTTGGCCATACGGCCAATATCTGCCGACAAAAGGCACTTACTACTCAAGCCAACCCGGTTAATCAACCCGGAGCTAATCAAGTGGTTCCAATCAATGCAAATGGACGGGCATGCTATGAATGTGGCAACCCGAACCACTTCCGGAACCAATGTCCAAAGCTTGTGAACAATAATCAGGGCGGAGCTCGTGGGCGTGCTTTCAACATCAACGCCAATGAAGCTCAAGCCAACGATCATGTGGTCAACGGTACGTTTCTTGTAAATAAACAATTTGCATCTATACTATTTGATACCGGAGCCGATAAGAGTTTTGTGTCACTTAACTTTGAACCTTTACTTGCAAAAACACGATCCAAACTCGAGAAAACCTTCACCGTTGAAGTAGCGGATGGAAACTCCATCACTATTGACTCCATCATTCATGACTGCTCACTAGAACTCAATGGTCACACGTTTCCAGTCAACCTTATACCAATGCCATTGGGAAGCTTTGACGTCATCATCGGCATGGATTGGTTATCTAAAAACCATACCGAGGTCATGTGCTTTGAAAAGTACATCCGAGTACCTCTTCCATCGGGAGACATATTGAAAGTCTTTGGCGAGAAACCTTGCAAAGGACTCAAACTGATGTCATGCATAACTGCCCAGAAATACATTCGAAAGAAGTGCATGGTTTTCCTAGCTCATGTGATTCAAAAAGAAGACAAGGAGAGAAGAATAGAAGATATTCCCCTCATTCGGGAGTTTCCCGAAGTCTTTCCCGACGACTTACCCGGTCTTCCACCTGTTCGGGAAGTAAAGTTTCGAATCGATCTTATACCCGGAGCAAACCCTGTGGCTAAAGCTCCATACCGGCTTGCACCTTCTGAATTGCAAGAACTTGCAAGTCAACTTCAAGAACTCGCTGACAAAGGTTTCATACGGCCAAGTCATTCACCGTGGGGTGCACCAGTCTTGTTTGTTAAAAAGAAGGATGGTTCATTCCGCATGTGTATTGACTATCGAGAGCTCAACAAGCTTACAATCAAAAACCGCTACCCGTTACCTAGGATTGACGACCTCTTCGATCAACTCCAAGGTTCTACTTGTTTCTCGAAGATTGATCTTCGATCTGGTTATCACCAACTGCGTGTCTGAGAAGAAGATATTCCAAAGACCGCCTTCCGAACAAGATATGGTCATTACGAGTTCACGGTTATGCCTTTTGGGTTGACCAATGCACCTGCTGTCTTTATGGACCTTATGAACCGCATGTGCAAACCATACCTTGACAAATTCGTGATCGTTTTCATCGACGACATCTTGATCTATTCCAAGACTGAGGAAGAACATGAACAGCACCTTAGACTGATTCTGGATCTCCTGAGAACCGAACAATTATACGCCAAGTTCTCCAAATGTGAATTTTGGTTAAAGGAGGTTCAATTTTTGGGTCACGTTATCAACAATAGGGGAATACATGTCGACCCTGCCAAGATCGAAGCTGTCAAGAATTGGAGTGCTCCTCAAACCCCTACCGAGGTTCGTTCGTTTCTTGGTTTAGCGGGTTATTACCGAAGGTTCATTTCTAATTTCTCCAAGATTGCTGTTCCCCTCACCGCCTTGACACATAAAGGTAAACCTTATGAATGGGGGCCGAAACAAGAAGAAGCTTTCCAAACTCTTAAACAGAAGTTATGTGATGCTCCTATTCTGACTCTTCCCGAAGGAAACGATGACCTAGTCGTCTACTGCGATGCCTCTAACCTAGGCCTTGGTTGTGTTCTCATGCAACGAGGCAAGGTAATCGCTTATGCATCGAGGCAACTCAAGATCCATGAAAAGAACTATACGACGCACGATCTGGAGCTAGGTGCAGTCATTTTTGCCTTGAAGATTTGGAGACATTATCTATATGGCACGAAATGTGTGGTATTTACCGACCACAAAAGCCTCCAACACATCTTCAATCAAAAAGAACTCAACATGAGGCAACGACGTTGGGTTGAACTCCTCAATGATTACGATTGCGAGATTCGTTATCATCCCGGTAAGGCTAATGTTGTAGCCGATGCGCTGAGCCGTAAAGAACGCGTCATGCTCCAAAGTGTCAAGATTCATTCCGACATTCAAACCCGTATTCTAGCAGCTCAACACGTCTCGATTACCGAGGGCAATATGTATGAGGAAATGTCGTGTGGTGCTGAATTCCAACTAGAGACTAAAAACAATGGCTTGCTTTATTTCTTGGATCGTATTTGGGTTCCCAATCGCAATGATCTCCGAGAATTCCTCATGACTGAAGCACACAAGTCTCGGTATTCTATCCATCCCGGTGCGGATAAAATGTATCACAATCTTCGACCACAATATTGGTGGCCTGGTATGAAGAAAGATATTGCACTCTATGTTGCAAAATGCCTAACCTGCTCTAAAGTCAAAGCCGAACATCAACGTCCTTCCGGTTTACTTGAACAACCAGAAATCCCCGTGTGGAAATGGGAAAATCTAGCCATGGACTTCATTACTAAACTCCCCCGTACTTCAAACGGCTATGATAGCATTTGGGTAATCATTGACCGTCTCACAAAGTCCGCACACTTCCTGCCCATCCGTGAAGACTATCGGGTTGAGAAATTGGCCCGAATCTATATTAACGAAATTGTGAGTCGACACGGCATACCTTTGAACATAATCTCCGACAGAGATGCTCGTTTCACTTCCAGATTTTGGCAATCTCTGCAAAAGGCACTTGGCACACGATTGGATTTAAGCACAGCCTACCATCCCCAAACTGATGGCCAGACTGAACGAACAATCCAAACGCTCGAAGACATGCTGAGAGCCTGTGTCATAGACTTTGGTGTCAATTGGGATTCACATCTAGCACTTATTGAATTCTCATACAATAACAGCTACCACACCAGCATCAACATGGCTCCATTCGAAGCTCTTTATGGTCGCAAATGCCGTTCTCCTATCTGTTGGAACGAGATTGGTGAAGCACAAATCACCGGTCCCGAGTTAATTCAGGAAACATCCGACAAAATCCTTCAAATCCGTGACAACATCCGAGTAGCGAGAAGTCGACAAAAGAGCTATGCCGACAAGCGACGAAAACCCTTGGAATTCCAAGTGGGTGACCTTGTGCTTCTCAAAGTATCCCCTTGGAAGGGTGTGATCCGCTTTGGAAAGAAAGGCAAGCTAGCACCTCGTTACGTAGGCCCGTTCAAGATCCTTGAAAGAATCGGGAAAGTGGCTTACAAACTTGAGCTACCTCCAGCACTCAACAATGTTCATCCAACCTTCCACGTGTCCAACCTGAAGAAATGTCTTGCTGATGAGAACCTCCACATACCTCTTGACGACGTGCGCATTGATGAAACGATGCATTTTGTCGAGAAACCGGTGGAAATCATGGACCGTGAGATCAAGCAACTCAAACGCAGCCGCATTCCTATAGTCAAAGTCCGTTGGGATTCTAAACGTGGTCCTGAGTTTACTTGGGAACGTGAAGACCAAATGAAACTCAAGTATCCTCACCTATTCACCAATTCTGCAGCCTCAACTAGTTGAATTTCGGGACGAAATCCCCTCAACAAGGGGAGACTGTAACATTTCTGATTTTCATCATGTAATCGTTTGATTTCAATAAACAAACACATTTCAGTTTCGATTCGTGTACAAACAAACTACGATGCAGTTACATATACAAACTATTCTATTACAATAACAAATTAAACAAAAACGCAATTATCTCACAAGCCCCGAGGACCAAAACTGACAAAATTCAAAAACTACAAAACTAGGCAAGCACGGTCGCGCCTAGGACTAGGCACGGTCGCGCCTGCCGACCTAAGCACGGTCGCGCCTAAAGTAGGAACGGTCGCGCTGATGAACCCACTTGACTGTAGAAAGTCAAACCATACCATACCTTCTGAATTCGCGAAAATTAAAATAAAGAAAAGCCGGTCTTCGCGCGTCAGACCAGACCCGACTGAAATTCGCCTAAAACACGCATCAATTGTCGTCCAATTTGCACAATTAATTAATCCCATTCACACCACAACCGAGTCTCTCAAATTCGTCGATATAGAGCCAGTTGCAGGCTTCCTACACTCTCATATACACCCACTAAATCTCTCAGAACTCTCATTCGACACTCACAACACTTCTGGAGTCCGATCGATCGCCAAGAAGCTCGACTCTTTGACCCGTAGCCGACTGCATTAAATTTCCCATTGTTAACGAGTAAGTAACACTTCCTTAGCTTCGTATCTACCCCTAGGATGAAAGCCCTATACTAATTCGAAGTTATATCACACAATCAATTCGATTTTGAACCAAAAAGCCGAAACATAAATTTTACTCGAACTACACTCTAGACAAGATATAAATACAATTAAACTATGTAGAAACATTTGTAATCATCCACTAAGTGAAAGCCCTAAGAATCTAGAAGCTATTAATATAAGAATCGATCGAATTGTGTCTGAAAAAGGCCCGACACGGTCGCGCTCATCCCTGAGCGCGGTCGTGCCTGACCAAGCACAGTCGTGCCCCAGGTGTGGCCCGGTCGTGCTTACCGAGCAAACAAGTCTTGACCAAAAACAAACACTAGACGCGGTCGTGCCAGATACGAGCACGGTCGTGCTCTATGTCCAGACCCTCTATAGTGACTTCTGACTCGACCACGGGCGCGCTCAGACCACCACGGTCACGCCCGGCAACGAGCGCGGTCGTGCCCTACTTGAGCACGGTCGTGCTCCTTGACCAGAAACTTTAATTTTATTATTTTCAAACTTAATCTAATATGTTTTTATTTAAACATTTCAAAACTTGTTTATAAAAATTTAAGTTATAAAATCCCAAAACCCGGGAATCATTTATATACCAAATCGCTGATTTAGAAATTTAAAATGATTAATTCCCGATAGTTTCAAAACCGATGAAATCGTGAATTTATATAATCATTTTTATTTATACAAATATATATATATATTGATTTAAATAAATATCGTTTAATTAAATTTTATTTAAATAAATATATATATATATATATATCGCTACTAATTTATTATTCCAAAACCAACCCTAAACACACAAACCACCAACGAACCCACTTTGGACACAAAATAACACAAACAGTGACACGCGTTATACCCTCATTCAATAGGTCAAACGTAGCGACCTACAACACGCTTGGTATTTTTGTTGATCTGTGCAAACTACACGCTCCAACACAAGTGAGTTACATAGCCCCTCTTTTACTCTATTTACAAACTTTTGGGGTGGAACATGCGTTCTATTTACTATGTTTACAAACTACACAATATACAATTCCACCCTACAATCATGTGTTACAATTTTGAGCTTTGTGCTTGAGTACTAGGTGTGTAGACCAACACGCAGTTTGCTATTCACGTGCAATCATTAACTATTTTATAGCCTACAGTAAACAGTGATAGATCTATTGAGTCTGACAAACCCACCCAGGTAGGGTGACTGTTACTGCCAACACGCGTTTGTTTTGCATGCTAGTTACAAAGGTTTGATTGTACTACCAGGTCACACGATGGTATCTCTCCATAAATGCCTTAATTGCCATGTTTGTATGAATTGTATACACACAACACTATATTCTATTACATGACACGAAAACCTATGTATTCTCACCAACTTTTTAGTTGACTTTGTTTTTAACCATGTTTCAGGTGACAATGTTTGAAGTATTACAAGCTGCTACATATAGGATTTGGACCTAGCAATTAATCTAAACTATTTATATTTTGTAATCGCTACATTTGGTTCTTGTATGGTATGAACTTGCTACGTGTAATGAAAATGAATGTTTAAATTATTCAAACTTTAGCAACCATGAGCTATGAACAGTCTGCACAGCTTCACGCCCCGACGTTTTCCGCCATCGGTTGGGGTGTGACAGCAGTCTACATTCTTAGATTTGCAGCGCACAGTGGGAGACATAGCGCGCCAGCTGACCGATCGATCTGAAGGTTCATTTTCGGGTAGTACTAAGACTAACCCGAAAGCCACATTGAAGGCGGTAACCACGCGCAGTGGTAAGGGAGGAGAAAGTGAGCAGACACCGGCATTTGATGATGATGAGCCGGTTGATGAGGAGATAGAGATGGAGGCTCCTGGAGGGGTGCACGAGAGGCAAGTCCCAGTAAGTACAGTGCCCAATAGTGAGTCTCCTGCTGAGAAGATAGTAGAAGAGGAGAAGAGTGAGGGGAAGAAGAAGACCCCTGATGTTGATCTTAGTCGTGTTCCATATCCTACTCGCCTGATGCAGCAGAAGTATGCTAAGGATTATGGACACTTTTTGGAGTTGTTTAAGAAACTAAAAATTAATCTGCCTTTTGTTAAAGCCCTCCAGCATATGCTGAAATATGCTAAATTCCTAAAAGATCTTATGTCCAATAAGAAGAAGCTAGAGGACCTTTCAACTGTCACTCTGAATGAAATATGCTCTGCGGTGGTCCAGAACAAGCCACCGGAGAAATTAGCAGATCCGGGTGTCTTCACGATCCCGTGTTTGTTTGGTGGTTCGACTCTGCACCACGCGTTGGCCGATCTCGGTGCTAGCATCAACCTGATGCCATACTCTCTCTTCGAGAGGCTAGGCCTTGGAGATCTGGCCCCTACGCGCATGAGCATATCTTTGGCCGACCGTTCGGTCAAATATCCACGGGGAATAGTGGAGAATCTATTGGTGAAGGTTGATAAGTTTGTTTTCCACGCGGACTTTGTCATTCTTGATATGGAGGTTAACGATAGAGTCCCACTCATTTTGGAACGCCCCTTCTTGCGCACCGCCAAGACATTGATCGATGTCTTCGACGGTAAGATCACACTTCGTGTGGGGGATGAGAATGTTACCTTTGATGTTATGAAGTCGATGAAGCATTCTAGTGGTCAGGACGATTCAGTGTTCTTTCTAGACACTTTCATATCTCACATGGATCGTTGCCTTGACTATGTGTGTGGCGCTGACCTGCTTGACACACAACACCTGGGTGAGGAAGACCAAGAGGTTGATACTGATGCTCTCCCCGAGCAAAGTCCGAGCCACCCGGCAAGTAAACCTCTTGAGTACCCAGAAGTATTTGAGGTTGCTGAGAATATCGAGGATGATAAGAAGCCCTCGGTTGAGGCACCGCCATCCCTTGAGCTTAAGGAGATACCCTTCCATTTGGAGTATGCATTCTTTGATGGTGAGGCCGGTTTACCCATCGTGATTTCTGCTGCACTGACGGAGGAGGAGAAGGAGAGATTGATTGAGGTCTTGAAGGCGAATAAACAGGCTATTGCGTGGAAACTCACTGATATACAGGGCATCAACCATACTTTCTTCATGCATAGGATACTCATGGAGGATGAGCACAAGCCAGTTGTGCAACCTCAAAGGAGGCTTAACCCGAAAATGTCGGATCTGGTGAAGAAGGAGGTCCTTAAACTCCTGGATGCTGGATTGATATATCCTATTTCTGACTCCACATGGGTCAGGCCGACTCAGGTCGTCCCGAAGAAGGGTGGGATAACAGTCGTGAAGAATGAGAAGAATGAGTTGATCCCTACGAGGACAGTCACCGGTTGGAGAGTGTGCATTGACTATAGGAGACTGAATGATGCCACTAGGAAGGACCACTTCCCCCTTCCTTTCATTGACCAGTTGCTGGAGCGCCTATCAGGGAAGCAGTTTTACTGTTTCCTTGATGGTTTCTCGGGTTATTTCCAGATCCCCATTGCACCGGAGGATCAGGAGAAAACCACTTTTACATGCCCGTACGGTACCTTCGTATACCGGTGTATGCCATTCGGGTTGTGTAATGCTCCAGCCACCTTCCAGAGGTGCATGGTGGCTATGTTTCAGGACATGATCGAGACTTCCATGGAGGTTTTCATGGACAATTTTTCTATGTTTGGGAGTTCTTTCGATCATTGCTTGCAGAACCTCGAGAAGATGATGAGGAGGTGCATAGAGACGAAGTTGATGCTTAACTGGGAAAAGTGTCACTTCATGGTGACTGAGGGGATTGTGCTTGGGCACAAAGTTTCACGTGCCAGTATCGAAGTGGATAGAGCAAAAATTGACCCGATCAGTAGTCTTCCACCACCGACTAGTGTGAAATCAGTTCGTAGTTTCTTAGGTCATGCGGGTTTCTATAGACAATTCATTAAAGATTTTTCGAAGATCACCCGACCCATGACCTGCCTTCTAGAGAAGGACGTCCCATTTGAGTTTCATGCGGACTGTTTGAAGGCATTCAAGTTCATGAAGGAGCAGTTAGTCTGTGCTCCTATCTTGATCTCCCCCGACTGGAGCTTACCCTTTGAGCTCATGTGTTATGCGAGTGATTATGCAGTCGGGGCTGTTTTAGGCCAAAGAAGAGAGAAGCACTTCCACCCAATCTATTATGCGAGTAAAACTCTTAATGATGCTCAAGAGAATTACACAACTACCGAGAAGGAGTTGTTAGCGGTGGTGTTTGCATTTGAAAAGTTTCGTTCATACTTAGTGCTCTCTAAAACCATCGTTTATACTGATCATGCGGCATTGCGATATCTGTTCGCAAAGAAGGATGCCAAACCTAGATTGATTTGATGGATCCTCTTGCTTTCTGAGTTTGATATTGAGATCAAAGACAAGAAGGGAACGGAAAATGTGGCGGTCGACCATTTGTCGAGGCTAGAGGACCCCGGAAGGGAAGAGATCCGGGAGGAGGCTATAGGGGATACGTTCCCACATGAGTCCTTAATGATGGTGAGTGTGAGACCAGCCGAGAAGCCGGTGTTCTATATGAGTGCGGAGGAGCAAGGTTTGCCATGGTTTTCTGACATAGCAAACTACTTAGCGGATGGCATAGTGGTTAAAGGCATGACATCACAACAGAGACGTAAATTATTTGCGTATGCCAACCACTACATATGGGATGCACCTCATTTGTTTCACGTGGGAGCAGATAGAGTTCTGCGGAGGTGTGTGAGCAAGGAAGAAGGTGTGGAGATTCTTAAGCATTGTTATAAGGGTTGGACGGGAGGTCACAACGAACCCTCCTACACCGCCAAGAAGGTCTTTGATTCCGGATTCTATTGGCCGACGGTGTTTAAGGATGCTCATGAGTTGGTAAAGTGGTGTGACGCGTGTCAACACACCGGTAATATCTCATCCCAGAATGAAATGCCCCAAAACCCGATTCAAGTAATTGAAGTGTTTGACATTTGGGGCATTGATTCATGGGTCTGTTCCCTATCTCAAGAGGGAACCGGTACATTCTCGTGGCGATAGATTATGTATCTAAGTGGGTCGAGGCTCAGGCTCTACCTACGAACGATGCCCGAGTTGTGGTGGGATTTCTGAAGAAGTTGTTCAGCAGGTTTGGTACTCCTAGAGCCATAATCAGTGATAGGGGCACGCACTTTTGCAACGCCCAGATGGAGAAGGTGTTGTCACGCTATGTGGTCACCCATCGTCTTTCAACTGCCTATCATCCACAAACTAGTGGGCAAGTCGAGAATGCGAATAGGGGAGTGAAGAGGATTTTGGAGAAAACTGTTGAGAAGAATAGAAAAGATTGGTTCGACAAGTTAGATGATGCGCTTTGGGCATTTAGAACTGCGTTCAAAACACCTATTAGGACCACCCCCTTTAGGATGATCTATAGAAAAGCGTGTCATCTACCGGTGGAATTAGAGCACAAGGTGTATTGTCCTTAAAGGCAGTCAACCTTGACTTGCCACAAGCAGCACGACACCGGTTTCTCCAGTTGCATGAGTTGGATGAATTACGCGACGAAGCATACGAGCGTTCATGGAGTTATAAAGAGCGCACAATGGCGTTGCACGATCGTCGGTTAAAGGGCGTGAAAGACTTCATGTGTGGGGATAGGGTGTTGGTATACAATTCTAGACTGAAACTATTCCCAGGAAAGCTTAAGTCGAGATGGACAGGGCCATACACGGTGAAAGAAGTATTTCCTTATGGCACGGTGAAGCTACACGATGGGAAAGGCAGCTCGTGGAAGGTAAACGGTCATAGATTGAGGCACTAAATCGGAGGACCGATTGAGAATGTAGAGGGGGATGAGATCCTCTTTGACAAGACCGGAAACCATAACTGAAGGAGAGTAAGTCCTCGAGGAAGAGCCCGAGTGTAGAGTTTGTAAAATTCTTTGTTTTCATTTTTCGTTTAGTTTTTGTATATTTTCGGTTTGTGTGTTCTTGTGTTTTCGTGTGTTTCAGGGAATCATGGTAAAAAGTTTGAAGGAAAACCCTCAAAAACAAAGTTCCAGGTATGTTTGCTCAAAATTCTAAGGCTGGAACAAGTTTTGAAACCAAATTAAAAAAAAAAATCTTAAGTGGTGAAAATTTTTCTAAGTATAAAATCGGCCATAACTTTCTGTGAATGGGGGCTCCTCGCGGTACGCGAAGCAATATGGTAGTGTCTCTCGCGGAACGCGAGAGACAAAGGAGTTTGCCGGATTTTAGGTTCCCCCGCGGTACGCGAGAGATTCCATAAAAGTTTCTCGCGGTACGCGGGGCACCGGAGAACCATCGCCGCTTAACCGCCCCCGCGGTACGCGAGGCTGTAATCCAAAGTCTCCCGCGGTACGCGGGAGCCTGTAAATCTCAGAAAAAAAAATAAAACAAAACCCTTTTTTGTTGCCTCGTAACCCAATTCCACCCACCACCACTACCACACCTCCATCACCGCCGTCGTCCTCCGTCTTCCACCATCTTCCACCATTTACCTCCGACCACCATCACCTGCTTCCACCGCCGAACACAATCAGCTTCAACCATCACCACCATCATCGTCATCTCCGGCGATCGCACCATCTTCATCCGACCACTACCACCGTCGTCCTCCGTCCTCCCACCACCACCTAATCCCATCTCATTACCACCACAACCACCTCCATTCAGGCTCCATCTCTTTCCTCGCCGACCATCATTTCACCACACCACATCACCACCGGTCACCACCATCATCACAGGGGTCCATTTCTGTTTGTTTCATCACTTGGATTTCACTGATTTGCAACTTGGCTACACATTGAGGTAAGGTTCTCTGTTACACCTTGAATCTGAGTCCAATTTAGTGTAATTTGATTCGTTTAGAATAAATTGTAGTCGGTTCGAGTATCGTTGGGTTTGTGGGTTCAAATTAGTGTAAACGAGCCGGTTATTGTGTTTATTAAATCATTTGGGCATGTACTATTTGCACAATGAGTCATTAATTTAGTGTAATTTGAGTCGTATTAGTGTATTTCGAATCGATTAGTTGTAATTTGAGTTGTTATGGGTTGAAGTTAAACCGGATAGAGTCGATTTACAAGTATCTAATGCTATTCATGTTGGTAATTTGAGTTTTATATGCTAATTTTAAGTTATTTAGGTTGTATCTTGAGTCTTGTACATTTTTTAATTAATTTAGCTCTAATTCTAATTAATCATAGATTTTTAGCCGTTCAGGTCTTGTTGTCAATTGTACAGGTTCAGTCAATTGTAAATATTGTCTTGGGTTATTCCTTGGTTTTTTCTGTAGGTTTAGACCGCCTCGCCCGTACTCAATCTCCATTTGGGCAGGGTTTTCGGGTTTTTAAATAAACAAAAAGGGTATCCCGAATTGTTCAATTTTTCTTTAATTTTTGTAGTGTCCTTTTGAGGTTCTAGCACGTCAGACGACCGTGAATGAAATGCTATACGGCCGTCCGACCCGTTATAATTTTTTGTTATTGTATATTTGTTTTCTAACTTGTAAATGCAGGCATGTCTTATCATGGTGAGTCTTCGAGCGCGTCGAAGCGCAGGCGGGGCTCGATTCCAGCACCGAGGGGTGCGCCAAAGGAGCCGCGCCCTATTCATCGGGCGCCACGTGTCATTCGGTATGCGGTTCCCGAGGCACGTCCAGCAGCCGAATCAGAGCCGATTCCGCTAGATGCTAGGGTATTACACCACCATACCCTCCTCCGATTCGATCTTATGTCAAAGGAGGCTGTCCGCTTGGAGCGGTTCATCGAGATGGAGCCCTACCAGCACCGAGGGATAGACTAGGGGCTGATGGAGGATCTAGGCCATCTACAGAGGTTACAGAGGTTTATTGACGCTCGATGGATAGCGGCGTTGGCCTGTGACGCGATCCAGTACCAGGAGCTCACTGTTGAGTTCCATTCCACCTTTCGGTACGTCACAGGCCAGTTTGACGAGCTGACTGCCGTGTTTTTCTCTCTGGGTTGACAGGTTTATGAGATGTCGGTCCCACAGTTCGCAGTTACCACAGGGTGGTATACAGAGGCCCAGGTGGCAGAGCAGCCGTTCCTACATAGCTTGCGTGGTTTGTTTAGGAGGCGACACGACCAGGGGGTCAGCGACAGTCAGTTACGTGACTTCTAGCATTCCATTGCCGATGGACCGTACTCCTCATCTCTTGTGGAGTCATCCATTCGCGAACCCCTCATCCGTTACATTCATAGGATCCTGCCTTGCACTCTCATCGTACGTCGGTCCAGGATTGAGAAGTGCAGTCAGCTGGATTTATTTTGTCTCTATTGCATCATTGGCCGACGAGAGGCCAACCTGGCTAGCATTCTTATTTCATCCATCGCCAGGGGTCGTCGAGGTGGGCCGGAGGCCAGGATTGAGCTCGGGCCGTACATCAGCCGGATAGAAGAGCATCTTGGAGTTTTTGACAAATATCTGGGCCGTCTACTTACACCGGGCCCGGAGACTATTCTGTATGGGTTGGTCGAGCTACGTTTAGCGGGGATCGTCACGATGGACGATCCGTCGTGTTTGATGGAGATTAGCCAGGGTCCACAGGTCCCACCACATGCAGGGATGCCTACCGATCTGGAGATTCAGATGGGGGCACCCACACCACGACAGAGGATTCCACATCATATAAAGCGCCCCCAGGTTCAGCACCCATTGCGTGTGAGGCCTCCAGCACCACTTACCCTAGAGGATCTTAGGGATCAACTTTTTGATAGAATGGACCGCCAGGATGCGGCCATCCGTTGCATGATGTCTCAGCAGGGTATGGAGATTCCACCATTTTCCAAAGAGCCAGACCAGCTTCAGTCATATCAGGCAGACACAGGTGGAGACCCGCAATGATCATGTTCAGCACCTTTTGTCGGGTTGTATATTTTGGTTCCTTGTATTTTCATTCTGTATTTCTTTTTATGTATTTTCTTTCATTTGTATTTCGGTCTGTATTCAACATATGATGGTTATATATTATTGTACAGTTGGGGATCGGTTGGGTTGGTTGTTATTGTATAGTTGTATTACATGCGGGGTTGAATTGTTTGCTAGTGTGATAGAATCAGCCGCTTTCGTTCGTGAGGAATTATGGGAATTTGATCAGCTGAGCGCATTCGAATGGAAGGTTAGGGAACACGATTTAAGAGGAATACCACAGTCATTACACAAGGGAAGTCTGTTCTGATTTTTGTGCATTTAATTTTTGTATTTTATTTCTGCTTTAATTTATTTTTTTATTTTATTTTTGTAAATTTTCTTTTGTGTTACCGTCGTGTCTCGGTCCACATTGAGGACAATGCGAATTTTAAGTGTGGTGATGGGAGACATTCATCTAGGTTTTGTATTTTGAGTCTGTTGTTGTAATTTGTAGAAAATGTTTTCAAAAATGTCCTTTGAATTAGAGTCTTGCACGCACATGGAAGATGATAGGTAAGACTGGGCATTATGTGATGTGATGTGAAGTGAAATAAAATAAACAATAGAAAGTGTGTCTAATTTGTGATAAATCTGTAGGCCCAGCCAGTTGAAAAGCTTAAATATCCTGAAAGTGTTGCTTAGGATTAATAACTAAATTAAATCATAAAATCTTGTGGGTTCTCATCTTATGGAAACGGTGAAAGTGAAACTGTCAACGTAGGGTGATAGGTACCACGGTAAGCTAAGGTTTCTATGTTTCTGAAATATTTTTGGCACACCACTCTCCGTTTATGAAAATGAATTCGAGAGTTGGTGGCGCCCGCATTCCATATTTTCATCCATTATGAGTATAATTGAAAGCTTAAGTTTTGACCTACGTGTTACCCTCCGGGATAGCGACTTGGTTGATACACCCATGGGTCGGGACTTGAATGATCAATATTTGGGATAAATGAGGTTTGATTTATGTGTTTCCCATGGGGATAGTGACTCTGTGGATACGCCTCTAAGTTGGATTCTTATGTGCTTTAGTGATAAAAATGCATCATATGTGCTACCTTCTGGGATAGTGACCTGGTTGAAGCACCACTAGGTGAGGTTGATTCATACATCTGAAAATACTCATTCAAATTCACTCCATTCAATCATCTATATTTGGAAAACATAAAGATTTTAGTTTACTGTGGTGGGAAGATCTATCTAATCTAACCCAGGCCTAAACATGACCGTGAGGCGGGATTAGGTGGAAGTGTGACTTTTAAGTGTGAGACCCATAGTTTGATTGACCCATTGTATAAATTGGATTAGAACACTTCTCGGGGGCTTGATATGAGGTGTTTGGGTTTAGTAGGATAGAAATACTGGTTATTGCACTTTAATGCGTAATTATATTGGTGCTAATTAATTGAGAATGTTAAAGCTTTGTCAAGTTATGATTCCATTGCAGATATCTTTTTCGAGGACGAAAAAAGAGTAAGTGTGTGGATGTTTGATATGTTGCAAAACACATACGATAATCCGTGTATATTTGTGCGTATTTGTTTAAGTTTTGTATTCGTTTTGTATCAAATTTGGTTCATTCTAAGTTTTGGTCATAGTTGCAGGTTATAGTGTGCTAAAGGAGCGGAAAATAGAGCAAAAGTATGAATGAATCGAGCACATGGAGTTGGAGAGCGAAGAGAAGAATTTAATATTAATTTTCTGAGAATTTAACACGAGGGAGGAGAAGAAATCCCTCGCGGTACGCGAGGGAAGCCAGAACGCGCCCCGACTAAATTGTCCGCCAGAAACTTCTCGCGGTACGCGAGAGGACCGCAAATCCGAAATTTGAGGAATTTTTAGGGTTTTAATGTTTATGACGGCCATTCTTCAAAAATATCGACTAATTACTGTCAAAGCTTGGATCTTGGGCGATTTTGGCAAGAAAGCAAGGATTTTGATCGAGAGTTCAAGGAATTGAAGAAGAATCGGGTTAGAATCAATCATTCGGTCACGTTTAATCATTCGATTGAACTTTGATCTTTGTTTAATGACTATGTTTGCTTTTAATACTTCTGAATCTTCTGATTTTGCCATGATTCTTGGCTAAACCTTTAGAGCTACCTAGGTTAAAGATGATTGCATGTTAAAGTTTGAATTTTTTATTGGTTTTTGGGATATTGATTTGATTTTATGCTTTAGTCCAGATCTCATTTGATGTGTTTGATGAATATGCATGCTTGTTATTGATTGTTTGTTGGTTGATTCATCCATACATGCTTTGTTGAATGTCTTTCATGAATAAGTGTGTAGTAGGTCGCTTACTGGGTGTTTGCGATTAGTTTGTGGTTGTCTAGACGTAGTCATCATAGGATTATCAGCTAATACTTAATTAAAATCAGTGTTCTTCTTATCTAAATACCTGAAAAGTGATAGGTAATCGGTTAGTCTTCAGTGTTAGGGTTTCTGAGTGCGAATTGTCTGAGAGGGCGTTTTCCTTAGAAGTCCAGTATTGTTGCTGATTCGTGTCAAATATAGTGAATTCTGATTGCTCCTTGCATCTTTGATGTATTGAGATAGCATAACCGAGAGGTGAGCTGTCTATCGAGTCTATAGCATAATAGGTAATACCGAGAGGTTAGCCGATAACTGGTGAGTTTAATAGCCTTTGAGTTGTCTTCTAGTCACATCCCGCGACCGAGAGTGGTCGGGAATCCATTAGTCAGTCTTGAGGGTGTCATATCTTTAGATCCCAGTTCCATATCATATTCCTTAACTAATAGAAGCCGAGCTTAGCATCCATGATTCACAGCCTAGGTAGTCCTTTCCATTCTTATTGATTTCATCCCGGTCCTTGTTAGATAGTCGTTTGTTTTCTTTAGTATCATTTACCTAGTTTAATCATAGTTCGTAGAATTCCTCCCCAATCCAAACCAAATATTAAGTCCTAGTTAGAGTCTAATTTGTGTTAGAGTCGGTGTCTCGTGGGTTCGATATCCGGACTTCTTTTAGCTGAGTTACAATTGATAGGTACACTTGTCTGTATTTGTGGTCTAGTTTAGTAGGGTTGTCTAGAGTTTAACTAGAGTGTCTAGGTTAGTTTGTGTTTAATTTTATAGACCGTTTGACCGACATCAGTATTATTAAGGGGGAGGTTGAATTGTTGTACATTTGAATTATTCAAATTAATTTTTGTGAGTTGTAAAATTAGATTCGTCCCGCAGCAACGTGCGGGGCGAAAACTTCTATTTAAACTCACATAAACTTGCCATGCAAGGCATTAGAACTTGACTCTAATAATAAAAGTAAAATTCAAAATTCAAACATCCCGATAGTTTACCCAACTTCATTAGAGTTGGTTTGCTCATACTTTCACATTGTAAATCCATAACAAGATCAGGAAAGGCTATATCCAGTTAGGCAGTTACAACAGAAATGCCCGACCCGGATAATCGATGCTTCAACGATGTAACGTGCTTTGACGCACAAGTTTTATAACAGTGCATATAGGTTGAAGTAATTCATTTTGATGAACGAGTTACGTCTAACCCGTAAAACTTTATATGTTTTGATGCGCATATTCAAATCAGTTTTTGTTAATGTTTTAAAAACCGGTTTTTAAACTGTACCGGATTGAGCTCAGAAATGGTTCAACCGGTTGTACCGGACTGTTCAACCGGGTTGACTAGTTAACCCTATAATTCCATAAAAATACAACTTTAACTCAAAAAATAATCTAAAACTATATGATTTCATAATAAAAAATAATCCAAAAGTTAATCCATAATAAAAAAATAATAAAAAAACACTCAATTTTTCAACAAATTTTTTAAAAAATAAAAGTGCACGATTGTTTTATGCCATTGGAGTATTGAATGTATCAAGTTCACGATCGCTTAAAAGATGAAATTCACTATCATCGTCATCCTCATCAACAAGAGCATAACTATTTTTGTTTCCTACATTATTAAATAAGAAGTTTTATCGGTTAAATTTTTTTAACGGCAAGCAGAAGGATGATGGTTAAACATAGTTTTTACATGGGCCGCTATTTTTTAAAGATGAACATATCAATTAATTTTTTTTCTAAACTGGGCCGTAGGTAAGGTAATTAATCAACAAGCCTTTTATTTGTAACTTTGTGTATCTCGGCAAACAAATTTTTTTTTAAGTTTAAACATAAAATTTTACTTGTAAATAAAATCGGTACAACAGTATAACCCGGTAATACCGGCAGTTCAACTAACATGTCGTTCTTCCAGTTTACCGGGCTAGTGGCCGAGACCCGGTTCAACCGGTATTACCGGCCGGTTTGAACCAGTTTTTAAAACATTGGTTTTTGTCCTTCCAGTAGATTGATTTTAGCTATCGAAAAAACCATAAATAAATAATTTAATAACTCATGCCCCTTCTTTCAAAGGAAAAAAAAAGTAAAAAACACAACCATGATGATTACATTTGGGGTGTTCAAAATTCAAACCTAACCAAATACGAATTTTGATTTCGAATTTGTTTTTTAAAATTTTTAAACGGGGTTAGCAATAGTTCGAGTACTCTTATTCGAATTATATATACTTATTTATTATTAATAATATATAAAAAATTCTAATAAGTAATAGACTTGGAATCAAATCAAATTAACCCAAATTCAGAAAAGATGATGACCTTCCAAAGACAAAACCCAAAATCATCATCGTGAAATAAAAGATCTGGGCCAAACATATAACAAAATCATGGGAATTTGAATCACAGACAGGAAAGCTACATACAAATGTTATGAAACTTCAAATTTTGACTGTATCAATGCGTTGACTTTCTGGTAGAATTGACCAATTTGGTGACTGAACAGCTCTCAACCACTGGAAATCATCCACATTTGCCCAAATCCTGGTATCATCATCCAAATTCGACTCCCTGAGATCGCTCTCGATCCCGTCATAACACAGACGGTAAGGCGCAAACCGAACCCCAACACTCTGCTCGATTATGGGCCGACTTCGGCATCTTAAATAAAAATCAGTCTCTTTAGCATGATGAATCCTGATCTGATGTGATGCAACCACAAACAAACACCCTTCCACTTCTTCAGTCAAGATAGAACCCAACACGGGACCCGCATAGATCTTACAGTTTTGCAGTCGGTTTATGAATAAAGTCCTAAAGCATCCTTTCAATCTCACCTCACAGTTGGTTAGATCTGCTAGCACGAATTCTCCCATCTCTGAACCTTTAAACTCCTTTGTTAACATCTCATCTTCTTTATTCCTGAACCCTGGTGAATCCTTAACCTTGTAACCCGATTGTTGTTGTTCTGGCCCGTTCTCAATGGCATCTTTATCTTTAGTACTAATGTTTGCGTTTTCGGGTTTGTTTTTGAATGAGAATTTTTTTCTCGGTTTGACTTTTGAAATTCTAATGTTTGTTTGAGATCAGAGATGGTTTTGAGGGACAATCGGACTTCATATAGTGGTAAAAAGTAAGAATTTTCAGCAACGAGTTTTTCGAGTTCGGTGATAGAGATGGATATCTTTTCGAGTTCTAGTTTGAGATGTAGGGTCGGTCTGCATCTGGGTTTTGTTGAATTTGGGTAAGGGAGGACTCAATTGCTTGTTTGGAATTTGTGAAAAGTAGGAGAAATGATTTGGTGGATTCGAAGGACGGGTCTTTTGGGTCAGTTTTATTGGAAACACGAGATTGGTGGAGGTTTGAAAGGCGCTCGATCATGGCTGCATGTTTGCGTTGGGTGGTGGGATCTGCTGACATGTCGTCGGTGGTAGTCGAGAGAGTGTGTTGGTTTTTCATTGTTGTTAAGAGCTAAAACTGCACAAAGTCAAACAGCAGTAACATATTAGTATAACACAATCAAACCACGCCACGTGGACATATATTGCAAATAGCTTTGCCATTAAAATCGACCTTAGCACGATTTTGGCCTTAGAAATCGAAAATATCACATCCGAGCAACCAATCAACTGATGAACCAAATATGGAGTGGTTTTGGGCTTAAAAGGCAAAAATAGAATGGCCATCTTGTTTAACCGATGTTTTTTTTCTTCGGATGCGACCATTGACCCCTACCCAATCGCGTGTTTTTAAAAGATTGGTCAAAATGACTATTTATTTATAAAAAAAAGGAATTGTCAAAATGGCCATTTTCAAGATCTTCCCTTGTTTCAGTTTGCATTGTTTCTTGAACGATTTGATTCTTGATGTAAATGACTTGCAAACACAATATTAAGATTTTGCAGACAACCAAATGCAATTGGAGAAAGAAAAAACAAATCTACATACATTATTTTGGTAAGATGTTTTGAAATCCATATTTCAAAATCATTTTGGAGAGTAAAAATAAGTTCATTGTAAAAGTTAAAGTTTAAGCTTGTTTACTATTTCTAGCAAGGTGGATTCTTCAGGTTGTAAGTTTTTTATGTTATATAAAATAATAAAAAATTTTGAGTAAGATTAATGTTATTTATATTGTGCTATTTTACTAAAAATAAAATATTAGTTGAAATTCTAACATACAAGACATGCGCAATAATTAAAAAGTTAATTTTACAAATAAACCATTTTATTTATCGAACATAACTAAAAATCAGGAGACTCCACCTTGCTAGAACTAGTAAAAAACCTAATGTTGGTGTACAATTTATGCACTAAAGCTAGATGGTTTATTAAGAGGTCAATGCTTCTACGAATGGGTCGATTTGGGTTGTGTTTTATCTCAAAAGGTCAAATGGGTCAACTTACAGTTTTAGTTAAAAGGGGAACAAGTCAAATGAGTTGAAATCTGTCCAAATTCTTTTTTAATCCAGATAACCTCCCAAATCGTTTTAGTAAAAGATTTAGATTGTTCTTGAAAAGATTTTGTTTTAATAATCATAGTCAACTCATCATTTATCTACATTTTCTTCTAAAAAAATGGACAAAAAAGTGTGTGCAAAGTTAAATGTTAAGAGACATTTAACTTCTGAATTTAGGCTAGCAGGTAAGACGTGATGAAAATCAAAAGTTAAAATAGATTGGAGATTTAGAGTTGCAGCATATTTAACAAGAGAACGAATTTTACACAAACAAGAAGAATTCATCACAAAATATGTTAACAGATTCATGGTTCCAGTTTGAGAAAGCATCGGTGGTGGATCCAGAATTTTTGTAAGCGGGAAAAAAACGGGTTACTATGAGTCAGTTAAAAGGGCTCAAAAACATTAATAATATGAACTTATGAACACCAAGACAGAAAATAGAAATCAAAGAATGGAACACCAAGAATTTGATTTTCTGACCTGCTCAAGTGCTCTACTAACGACAGCTCCAGTCGACTGGCAACGTCACGGAAATTATTTAGGATTCCTGAAATTCAAAAGATGCTAACTGTCATGTTCCTAACAGGATTATTAACAATTATAGCATAATTGCTGCAGCCCTCTTGAGAGTTGACAACGCTTGAATGTTTAGATTGTTCAGTGTGAAGCGTGGTTGGCGTAGTTATTACACAAACCATATGCCACATGATGTAGTTATTATACACATAGAATGGTAGGTCTAGGGAGGGTGAGACGAGGGCAAGCTTTTCCTCTATCACAGGATGATAGAGAGGTGCTCTCAGTGGGACCCCCGGTCCAAATATGTGTGTGTGTGTGTGTGTACATATAATCATATATTTCTCAAAGTTTTTTTAAATGTGCAGTGGTCATTGGATCCTGGTGATAATGTCTCCCTAACAAAGAAGATCAATAAAACGAACAATAGCCACATCAAGCTTTTGATCCGTAAAACGCACGACATGATCAAAGTATGAAACTTTAACAATCTTTCTTTTTGGATCTAAGATTCCAAAAAAAGAACTAAATAACTGATACACATTGGTTGTGGCCAACAATTTTGATAAACCAAAAACACAAGTAATTAATTAATCAACTAAACCCCTCCATTTTCAAAGTTCAAATTCTTCCATAGTATTTATGAAATTTAATAATTATTTGTGGTGAATTAAAACAAATAGCAAGAAATACCTGATTGAATCTGCGAAAATGAGATAGACGAAGGACATTAGCATATAAAATTACAACAATTTAGAAGCATAATATTACTGTTTACCAAAAGGAACATAAACCTGTTTGCAGATCCAACATAAGTTAAACAATCCTGTTGCTTTTTATCTAAATGATGGAGTATAACTTAAAGCAGATATGGAGAATGTGTTTTAATCATCAAAAAGAATTTCACAATCAAAAGTGGCAAATCCATCATAACCTCCCTCTAGACAACTAATAATATAAATGAACATCATTACCTAATTTCCTAAGAAGAACAAGCCCAACGATCAAAATCGAACCATCACGTGAGGGTTTCACAGGGAGTTGGAATCAGATCGATGTTCAAAGGAAACGATTTGAGGGAAGAAGATGGGGAGCACTCACAGTGGCTTCTTCATCCTTATCCCTATAATTTAACTAAAAATCATCATTATCTTTAAATTTTGTTTATCTTCTAAAAACCTCCCCCATCCCATTCCCTATCCATGTCTCTATATTCTTTTTTTATTACTTTTTTCTCCTTCCATTTACATTCTTAACTACCAACTATTTTGTCTTATTATTATTATTTTTTACAAATATTGATTAAACGGGTCAAAAATCAATTTTTTAAAACTTAGCAAAAAGTGGAAACGGGTTGAACGGGTCAAACCACAAAACTCACCCAAAATCAAACATGTAAAAACTAAAGTTTTTTAATCTCTATTTCAGGTTTAAACTATAACTCCTGTCTACTTATTTACTCATTATCAACGTTACATATAAATATAAATTTTAATATTAGTCCACAGGCTTCCATTATTTATCTTTATAAAAAAGCGCTCTAGAAAGCTAACATATAATCAAACACTAGAGTTAAAAACTGAGACTTTAGTCATTGCAGTTTTCCAATACGCAACCAAACTGAATCAATTTCTTGATAATGTGGCAAATGAATAAAGGGTAGAAATGTTACTTTTTTTTTAACAGCAATTTGGATCACTGACGGGCCACTGACCCACCCGATCATCTCCACCTCCCTCAGGAGGAAACCCACCATAGGTGAGAAAACTCCCTGGACCCCTTTTTTTGTCACAAGTGGGACTTGAACCCAAGACCTCCCCATTTTAGTGAAGTCTTGGGTATACACCTTTGCCACTAGGCTAAGCTAGTGGTTGTTACAAATGTTACTTATTTTGGACAAATCAGTTTCTAAGAAGACTCAGCAACAAGAATACAGAAGAGCCCCAAAACTCCTGTATGCCTCTTTTTACAACTGTAGTTAGACTCCAAAGTTGCAGTTTCATCTTTAGCTATCTTTATACCGACCCTAGTTTGGGATAACATGTGGACATTCCTACCTACTCCGCCAGATTTAAAACTCGTATAATATAGCATATCATCAGTTTATCTGTTACAAATTGAATGTATATACTGTTGGAACCCAGAAACTTCAATTGTAACATCACAATTGACTGGATCAAATTGCAGCACCAATATCTAAAAAACATAAACACACTGTCCTTCATTTTAAGAAAAATATTGTTCAATTAGAATGCCAAACATAAACCAAGGCAAAAATGAAATGAATATCAACATAACCCCTCTATTGAAAATCCACAACAAATTCCTCTGGTGTTAATTATCAAACAGCAGTAAGGGAACATACGTGGCTTTCTGCAAATGTGATTATTTTGACCAAAAATTAACTATGAACAAAGGCACCAATTGCAGATGATGATGATTTACCCTAAAATGCATGGAAACAAAATTACAGATACAAATTGAAAAACCTACAATTAAGCTTGAAATTAGAACGAACAACACGAAATCTTGATATGGGTATTGTGAACTTATGATTGTTCGAAGAAGAAAGGATTTAAGAAACATTACCTCCTTTTAGTTATGTTCTTCAACAGCAAATCGAGAAGGAGAGGGAGATTAATACACTGAAAGCCGAACGATTGGATTTGCAACGGTGGTTGGGAGGATGAGATGGGGTGTTAAAGTGAATCTTCAAATATACTGTAGCAAGCTGTAAATTTAAATCCTATTATAAAGAACCGGATGGAGTAGTCTTTTTTATGTTTTCTTGAAACTTTCCCCTAAATTTTAGAGAGATGGTTGAGAGTCATCTAAAAAATTATAGTTTAACCATCTGTTCAACATTTTTCGGTTAGTTTTAACCGGTTTAGGTTACACATAATTTTGTTATTTAGAAAAATACTTCTAGATCATCGATTAACCATAGGTTCTATATCAATTTGATTATTCTAATTAACAACCGAGCATGAATTTTTAGAAATTAGGGCTAATCATTTCAAGTACATAAGAACGTCAACAAGAGAACCACCAAGCTAAAAGTAAACCGATAGAAATCATACAATCAATTAATTAACGTGATAAAGCGAATTTCGGAAACAAAAGATCAGTGAGGATGGAATTCAAGAATTGAAATAAGAAATGAAGCAATAGTTTGATTCCAATTACAAATCAACAAGAACTAGAGATTTAAACATGGCCGATAAACCCTAATTTGCAGTATAACCATAATATATTCGAATTTCTAATATAAAACAAGAATTCAAATTCCGGTAGCAATAAATTTCACAGGGAAAAGAAGTTAAAAAGGCATCATGTACCACATGGATCGGCAATTTAGCTCAAACAAAACGAAAACTTACTAATTCACTAGGGATATATACATAGGGGCGCCGAAAAATGTTAAGAAACTGTGAGAACCGCATAATGCATCAGAGTAGTGGGAGAGTGATACATGCCATGATTTGGTCTCATCTCCACATCACCATGCATGCCTTGTATGTTGTTTTACTGCTTCAATCAGTTATTCGGTTCCCTTCAATGTTACTACATTTTACTTTGCTTTGGTAGTGAGTTAGTGCTTAGGTTAGTTAGTTTCCATTTCTATTTTTAAGCCTATAAAAGGCTCAATCATTTCTGTATTAGTAATGAATGAAAAGTATACGAAAATTGGTCCCGAGTATTGTCCCTTTTCGTCTATTTCTTCGAGAGATTAGCCATCTCGAATCGGCTTCGTAACATTGGTGCTTTCATTATCGATCATCATGCTTCCCCATCAGATAACTCTATCCCTTGAAGCTGCGTTGAGGGCGTTGATCGAGAAGCTCGACCAGTTTCTCATGGCCACAAACCCCAACTACCTACCACCACCAAAACCGGTTGTAATCGCCATGGGCGAAGCTTTCTTAGGGCCCGGGGGGCCCCGACCCCCCCTGATTTTTCTCTTAGTAGTGTTAATTTATATGTATTCGGCCGATTTTTCGCTCAATAGTGTTAGTTTATACGTATTCAGCAAAAAAATTATAGTTCCGGCCCCCCTGATAGGAAAATCCCGCTCCCTCTGCGTTTTTCTTTAAGCTTCGCCACTGGTAATCGCCACCACCTCCACCATTGTTAACATCTATTCCACATCGGAACCCCAACATGAACCCGTTGCCAAGATCGTCACCCTACTAACCAACCCGGGCCTTAAATCGCCAACCCCTCCTCCACCTCCTCTGACACCTGCCAATTTCTAGTCCCAATATTGCTAGGGATAATTATAAGGACAAGAAAAGACGGAAACCTGAAAGATAGAAAATAAATTAAGAAATTCTGGAAATACGGGGTAGCGAACCGCTACCCAGTAGTTAACGGTCCGCTAAAGGCGTGGTAGACCGACATCAGACTGTGACGGTCCGCTACAGGAAGTGCATGGCTGGCGGACCGCCAACTGTTTGGCTAACAGTCCGCTACGCATGTCCCTAGACACCCTCTGCATCAGACACGTGTCCTGGACACTTGTATGGCATGCACTAGCCCTAGTGACGCGTGGTCGGTGGCGGACCACCACTGCAGACCCACACGGTCCGCTACGGACGTGTGGCGTGTCTGCGTTGCATGGCCACCACATGGCTTGCATGCGGGCATCATGGGGCGGTAGCGGACCGCCAGCGTCCTGGCTAACGGTCCGCTACAGGCTGGTTTCCAGCATATAATAGAGGAGCGCTTCATTTGCAATTCTCACACTAGCTCACTTCCGAGTTTCCTCTGATCTCGAGCCTCCCTCTGTTGCCCCGACTCCTGAGCCACTCTCCCGATTTCGACTGGCTTTCGCTTATAAACCGGACTCGAGCGTTTAGAGCCAAAGAAACTCGAGCAACGCATAGAAGTGCAAGTTAAGGTGCTAGAGGCTCAAGAGTCAACTCTAAGAGCTACGTAGCACTACGATTATTATCTTTCCGAGCTTCAAAACCAAGGTGAATACTAGTCTACGTTGACGAGTCTGTCAAAATACGATTTTAAGCCGTGAGTGTGCTACAAATACTCTCACGCAAAAGATCAAACTATTTACAAAAAGGGCAAAACACGATAATTAAATACTTACTCATACCATCCCAGAATTTGGGGTTGACCAGAGAGATCAATCCCAGAGGATGTGTATTACCCACAGAAGAAAAAGTATATGTAAAATTTGATCAAATATTTATATTCGCTCCGGATCCAGTTTGCCCGGGCGGGGTTGGCATGTATGGTCGGGTGATTGCGTGAAACGTGGTGCTATGACACGGCGTAGCCCCCGAGTACGTGGCCAACGTATACACGATTGAAAAAGGAAGAAGTGATGTGTTCACTAGATTCCAACGAAGAAATGTTTAATTATTTAATTTAACTGTTTTAATAAAATACTTTTGTCTACACGACGAAATTCTGATATTTACAAACCAACCCTCGAGGTTGAGATAATTGATAAAAAGATCCTTTTGTTAAAAACGTTATTCCGCTGCAATCAAAGTAGGTACTGCTGGTGCCAACTGACGTCGCAGCCCGTGAGCACCCCGGGGGTGACCGGGGCGGGGTGTGACACCTCCACCAAAATGAACCAACCACAACCCTACACCAAGATTACCGCCATCCTCTGACTTGTTTCCACCAATGGGACTGATGTTTTGTCAAAGATGTTCAACTCATTGAAAATCTTTAGAAAGTCACTCAACAACAGTTAGAATGGTCAACTAAGCTTATTGATTGGTGCAATGCCTTGTCTTCTAGCTCAGGGAACCTGATTCAAAGATTAGTTTTTCACTTTTTCATTTTTCAAAAGCCTTACGAGAGAAGGTCGATAAAGAAACCAGGAGAATTTCTCTCACTTGGTTGGTAGATGATATTGCAGTGAGAGTGATAGGCCCAGATCAATACTTAATAATAGTATGGATGGTATTTTTAAATTTATTTGAAGTTGATTACATTCTGTTCGGACTCATTTATGACACGCCATAACCAAAACCAACCCACAATTTTCAGCTAATCGATTGTGGCTTAACCAAACCATTCGGTTAATTGTTCGACTCGATTAATTCGGTTCAGTTAAGTCGGTTACTTCGATTATGGTTCAGTTAAGTCGGTTATTTGTTCACCCTGCCCACAACCAAACATCCTTCAAAAACAAACATTAGAGGATATGATGGCTGACAATAGTTTGCATAGACACATGTTTTCGAGTAGGTATGATAAGAAAGCAACCTGAAACCTCAACAGGGACAGATATTTAGAACCGGGTATAACATTAGCTATATAAGTAAAATTGAATATATTAATACATTATATAATCTTAAAAAATAATTAATAGTATTTTTAAACTTGTTATATAGTTGAAATTATTAAAAATATAGAACTTTTACAAGTGTAATCAAGATTTTGATATTTTAAGTCAGATTTTAAATGAGTTTACAAAATCCTAACTGCTAATTTTTACCCAAGCAAAATCATAAACGCGCCATGAACCTGTCAAGTGATGAGTAACGAGTACTTGACGGGTATGAGACGAAGCATGGGGTATTCCGTCCCATTCTCATCCCTATTTTCTAGTCTCTTATTTGTGTATTGTCCAATGAATTACAAAAAAAAAAAAAAAAAAAAAAGAAATTGTGCACTACTGTAATTTTATAAATTAAAGGATAACTAAATATTTCAACACAAAACCTGAACCTACTGTAGCCCCTTTTCAATTTCACAGCTACAAAAATAAAACTAACCATCTCATACTCACTTGATCTGAAAGTTCACCCTGTTTCTTTCCCATTTCTTAGCAACTTCTTTCATGCTATCAATCGCGACATCACTCTGCAACTTTGCAGTAACCATATCTTGAAGGAGCTTCTTCGCTTCATCAATCGAGATCTTGCTCTGATCAAACAAATCCGACTTCTGTTTGACCAAATTCTCTCGGGTCAACTCCTTTTCACGTAGTTCATCTTTCAACCGAAGTATATCCGCATCCACCGTGGTTATTTTGGACTCAAATTCCATATCTTTCTCCTGCCATTCCTGCAAAACCTTGAGATTGTCTCCTTGTTGCACTTCCAATGCAATGTTTGTTTGAATATTCGTGTGAAACGTTTTCCAGTTTTGACAGGCGGATTCGAATTCGGTGTTGAGTGCCTCAATAACTCTGCCTTGACACCTCGGAAGCTTGTGGAGGTTCTCGGTCAAGATTTGGATGCAAGATTTAACTTTTTGTTCATCGGGTGATTTGACTATGACCTCAAAGTCTTTTTCCAGAAGTCGAATAAGGGTTTGTTTTGCATTTTCGGCTTCTTGATCAAGAGGATTGCCTTGAGGAGTGTAGAAACTGTTTGGTGAAGTTAGCATGGAAAGCACAGATGAAACCTCCCGTAGATCTGCACATATATCTTGAGGAAGAATCGAGATGGCGGTTTGTAGGGCAGGTGTTTCTTCTCCCTAGTAAAAAAGGAAAAAAGAACATTATAAAACAAGGGAGCTGACCTTATATACATATATATCGTGTTCAACACAGAACTAATTTTAATTTTGAAGTATAGATCTGTGAGAAGCACTTGTATATTGTGCATGGAAGATAATTACATGTAGTGGGAGAGATTAAAGAGAGGCGGTTAAAAAACGTCTTATGTATAACATTTAAAGTAAAAGGTAGAAGCGTCCATGCAGATCTTGTAATTCTCTACCAAAAATTGGTTCTCTCACTATCTATATAGATATGTAAAGAAAGAGAGGGGTGTGTGTGTGTGTGTGTGTGTTTGTATGAAATTATGAATTGATATAAGTTTTTTTTGGTGTGTTTAAAAAAGTACATATGTTTTTGCAAAACAAGTGCACCATGTGTGCGCTTTTACTTTCGGGAAAGTCAACAGGTTTGACTTTTCTATTTTAAAAAGATGATTTCTTGGACTTTGTTATATTAAATCAGTGTTTTAGTCCAAGGATAATTATCAATAAATACTATATATTTGAAAAAATGGTTTAAAATTTCAGGTCTTACAAGAACCCAACAAGACTTGTATTAGATATAAAAGAAAACAAGAATATACAAATGTTTTGTTTTGCTTTCAAGAGACCGCTGGCTCTCCCGATGATGCTTGATGTTCCCTAATCGAATATTAAATCAAGCCTAACTAACTCATGCCCTCGGATCAAACACTACCGTGTTCCACCAACCAAACTAAAAACGTATGTTCAAATCTGAAAGTTTTTCAGAGCCGGTTACCACAGACATTACTATCAAATCATATAATATTCATTTCAACTTCCTAGAATTTGTCTTTACAACTCCTATAATTTGTAATATTGCCCCTTTTAACTCTGTAATTTACAGAACCAATGGACTTTCAAGAACTGCATAACAGCACCTTCACTTCTAGCTTATCAGATCATATACTGCATTTAATAGATTTGCAGAAGGGAAAAGAGGATAAAAGGGCAAGCAATTGGTCACAACTCTATTTCGGGTAACCAACTTTTTTGGCTCAGAGGAAAACCATTCAACTTTGAAAACTATCAAGTTATGGTAATCTCTAACTTTTTGAACAGGTAACCGCTATCTAATAGCCTATGTTGTCAAAAGCCCACAAGGCGCACGCCTAGGTGCCCAGGCGCAGCCAAGCACAGCCTTGTTGCCTCGATTCAAAAGCCCCATTCTCAGGCACTCACATTTTCAGACAAAGTTTCGGCCAAATTCCAGCTAAAAATCTTCCGAATTGGTCTGAAACAATTACACTAGTCCTAAAAAAGCCTGGAATCAACCTAAAACAGCCTAAATTAGCCCAAAACAAGCCTAAAACACGTCTAAAACCCCTAAAAATGGTATTTTTATACTATGTGTAGCGCCTTGCGCCTAGGCTCCGGGCGAGGCCTATGCGCCTTGAGTGTGCCTATGCGCTTGACAACATAGCTAATCGCCCGTCAGTGCCAATTCAACACCATCTCAAAATAGTCAACATGGTTTTGTCTTAGATTTTGTAGAAATTTTTTGAAAGTGGGTCTTTTTTCTGAGCAGAACTTGGTTCTCTGAATTAGATTTTTTACCACAGTTAGCCATTGCAGAATGAATAAGAGAAGTTAAAAAAAATTTAATTCAATCTAGAGACTTTTCATAAAACAGAAGAAACAAGTCTACCAAGTTCTGACAGATGTTGGAAAATATATAGCTGGGTCAGATAGAAATCACAGGGATGAGTGGATGACCAAGGTCTATGATAAGACTCCAGCAGCTCCATGTAAGGTGTACTCGAGAAAAGGAAAGAAAAATAGCGGACCAGAACTTGGAGCATTCATTGCTGTTTTCGGATCATGGGTTGACCCACTGGGTCAATCCTTTGGCGGGAAAGAAGAGTAGTGGGAGGGAGTTACACGCAACCCACTACCTGAAGCAGTTGGCACCAAGCAAGTAGTATTAGTTTCAATTTTAGTGTTTATTGTTTTTTAGTTCAGTATTTTATTATCCAGTTCATGTAATCGGAGAGTGAACCCTTCTCGAATTGGGTCTTATCCTTTGAAATTCAATCAAGCCGACTGTTTCTCTCAATAGTTTCTATCATTTTGGCTCCATTGCCGGGAATTTCGACGCAATCATGGTGAACACCCAGAATTCAGAACGCAATTCGTCTTCAGACGCGTTAGCGGCTCAGTTAGCAGCAATCGCTGCCAAATTGGAGACGATGGACGTGTTTAGGGATGAGCTTGCAGCCCTCAAATCACATGTGGAGCGATCCGAACGAAACTCAGGCAGACACGAAGATGGCGAAACATCCAGAAATTACAACCTTCATTACCGACCCTACAACAAAATCGACTTCACGACCTTTAGCGAAGGAGACCCTAAAGGGTGGATACTAAAAGCAGAAAAGTACTTCAGGTATTATAATGTACCCGACGAGGAGAAGGTGGATGTGGCGACTATGCACCTGGAAGGGGACGCTTTGGACCTGTTTTCATGGCTATCCACCGATCAGGAGATTGGCTTTTGGGAGGACTTGGTCCTTGCATTTCAGAAACATTTTGGGCCTGCGGAATTCTAAAACCCAGATGAACATCTCTGTAGTATCAAGCAAACAGGTACCGTGCAGGAGTACCGTCAAGAATTCGCCAAGAGATCTTCAAGGGTCTCCGATTGGGCAGAACACTGCCTATTGGGGGTTTTTCTAAACGGGCTTAAAGAAGAACTCAAAGCTGATGTGAGAATACATAAGCCTAGAACAATCTACAAAGCCATGAGCCTTGCCCTAGAATTTGAATCCAAAGTTACCCACATCAGAACCGGAAAAACCAATACTTGGTCAACCCACACAAAAACAAACCAACCTGAACCTAAACTTACCTCATTCACCCAAACCCAGCCGAACAGTAATACAAGAACCCCTCTCCGGATTTCCGACACGGAGAAGCAATCACGCTTTCTACCGGGAGAATGTTTCCGCTTCGGAGATAAATACGGGCCAGGGCACAGGTGTAAAACTGGCACTTTCAAACTGTGCGAAGTGGAGGAGGAAACCGAGGGCCCACCTATTGTTGAAGCGACAAACGCAGATACGAATGAGCATGAAGTCGTTGAGATCAGTTTGCACGCTATCTTGGGAAAAACCCATCCCACAACCATGAAAGTCCACGGTATGCTCAATAATTCTGAAGTTTTAATCTTGGTTGATGGGGGCTCCACCCATAACTTTATCTCTGATATTTTGGTACGTGAGCTGAAACTAACAACCCAGTCTGTACCTCCTTTTGGGGTCCAAATCGGAAACGGATATGTTATTCGTTGTAATCAAGTGTGTAGGGACTTAACCATCAATGTGGACAACATCAAAGTTGTACAAGAATTTTACCCATTCTCCATTGGTGGGGTTGATTTGGTCTTGGGTATCCAATGGTTGGCTACCTTAAATACTGTCCAAGCTAACTGGAAAGATATGTTCATGATCTTTACCATTGATGGGAAATAATACAAACTGCAGGGGGTGTCTACCGGACCTAAAAAATCCTCTAGTTTCCAGCATTTAGCCATTGAGCCAGAAAACAACCCACCCGTCCCATCACCACTGCCGTATTCGACGAACCCCAAACCTTACCACCCTACCAGTCCCAAACTCACCTCATCCCTCTTCTACCAAACTCCACCCCCCCCCCCCAAATATCCGTCCTTACCGTTATCCTTACTCCCAAAAAGCTGAAATCGAAAAACAAGTTGAACAATTGTTAGCTGCTGGGTTTATTCAGCCCATTAACAGCCCATTCTCAAGTCCAGTATTGTTGGTCAAGAAAAAAGACAACACATGGCGGATGTGTGTGGACTATAGGGCACTTAACAAACTCACCATAGGTGACACGTATCCCATCCCCAACATTGATGAGCTATTGGATGAATTATATGGGGCTAAAATCTTCTCCAAGTTGGATTTACGCTCGGGTTATTATCAAATCAGGGTGCAAGACCCGGATGTTCCAAAAACTGCCTTTCGTACTCATTCCGGGCATTATGAATTTAAAGTTATGCCCTTTGGCCTTACCAATGCCCCTTCCACATTCTAGTCCGTGATGAATGAGTTATTCCGCCCTTACTTGCGCAGATTCATACTTGTTTTCTTTGATGACATGCTAATTTACAGCCCCAGTATGGAACAACACCTCATGCACCTGAATCAAGCTTTGAAATTACTACATGACCATCAGTTCTTTGTCAAGCTAACCAAATGTTGTTTTGGCCAGCCTAAAGTGGTGTTTTTGGGCAATGTGATCACATCTTAAGGGGTGCAAGTCGAACAGGAGAAAATCATGGCTAAGCTTGGCCAATACCCACCGATGTGAAAGAAGTACGGGGATTTCTTGGTCTCACCGGATATTACCGTCATTTTGTCAAAAACTATGGTTTAATCGCTCGTCCCCTTACAGCCTTGACAAAGAAAGACGGATTCATTTGGTCAGCAGAAGCCCTCACAGCTTTTAACATCCTTAAACAGGCCTTATCCTCCACTCCCGTTTTACACTTACCTGACTTCTCCAAACCTTTTGTGGTGGAATGTGACGCCTCCTCGGATGGTGTGGGGTAGCTATTCTATCCCAGGCCGATCACCCAGTGGCCTATTTCAGCAAAGTGTTTTCACCCTCCAACCGTTTTAAATCGGCATATGATCGTGAACTGTTAGCCTTAGTTCTGGCCGTGCAGAAATGGAATCATTATTTGTTGGGTAGGTACTTCATTATCCGTACGGATCATTACACTCTTAAGTTTTTACTGGAGCAACGGATAACCACCACAGAGCAGCAGCGTTTGTTACTGAAGCTCATGCCATATGACTTCACCATTACCTATCGGGCTGGCAAAGAAAATAGAGGAGCAGATGCACTATCCCGACGACCACACTCCAGTGCACTGTTGGTGTTAACTATGCCTTATTGTGTTGAATTAGCTGATGTGCAGGAAGGTTTGCAGCTGGACCCCTATACACACAACATTATTCAACAATTAGAGTCCAACAAAGAGGCGGCTGTCCCAGGTTTCTCCCTTGTGGATCAGTTCTTACTCTTCAAAGGGCGATTAGTCATCCCGGATATACCATCCCTCAAGCTAAAATTACTCAAAGAGGCACATGATACACCAGTGGGCGATCATGGTGGGTTTCTTAAGACATTGAAACGTCTTTCCGAGCAATATTTTTGGCCCTGTAAGAAACAAGAGATCCGCCTCTATGTTCAACAATGTTTAATATGTCAGCAGCAAAAGTACCAGACTTTATCTCCTGCAGGCCTACTTCAGCCCCTTCCCATTCCCACACGTATTTGGGAAGACCTCCATGGATTTTATTGTGGGCTTACCCTCCTATAATCGGTTTGATAATCTTGGTGGTGGTCGACAGGCTTAGTAAGTACGCACACTTCATTTGTTTAACTCACCCATTCACTGCCAAGGGTGTAGCAGCTGCATTCTGCAAGGAGATAGTTCGCCTGCACGGGTTTCCTCGATCCATTGTGTCTGATCGAGATGTTATCCTTCTCAGTCACTTCTGGCGAGACCTGTTCCGTCTGAACCAAACTAAACTCCAGCTGAGTACCAGTTATCACCCCCAAACGGATGGATAAACGGAGGTGTTAAACCGTTGTCTCGAGGCCTACTTGCGTTGCTTTGCTCATGAGCAACCAACCCGTTGGAGTTCTTTTTTTTCTTGGGCTGAATACTCCTACAACACCGGGTATCATACTTCTGCTGGCACCACCCCCTTTTCAGTGGTCTATGGCCGAGCCCCACCTTCTCTCCTTCCCTATGTGGCAGGCGAAACAAAGAATGCAGACTTAGAACAACAGCTGATTGACCGTGATGACATGTTAAAGCTCCTGCACACCAACCTCACTAAGTCAAAAGATCGAATGCGGAACCAAGCTAATGCTAAACGCAAAGAGTTGTCTTTTTCAGTGGGTGATTATGTTTTTTTGAAGCTTCAACCCTATCGCCAGCACAGCCTAGCTAAACGCCGCTTTGAGAAGTTATCCCCAAGGTTCTTCGGTCCTTATTGTATTAAACGCCGCATTGGCTTGGTCGCTTATGAATTGGAATTACCAGCAGATGCCCGTATTCATCCTGTGTTCCATATTTCCATGTTGAAGCCAGCTCCCGGCTCTTTCTCTCCAGGCTCGTTACCTCCTTTACCTATTACAAAAGACTGGGTCTTTGATGTGCAACCTGGTCAGATTATCACTCACCGTTCGGTCAAAGAAGCTGGTCAACCTGTTTTGGAGTTACTCGTTTCATGGATCAATAGGCCGCTCGAAGAAGCTACTTGGGAGTCTTATGACTTATTGGCAGAGCAATTCCCTTCTTTTCGCCTTGAGGACAAGACGTTTTACCGGGCGGGAAGTAATGATAAGACTCCAGCAGCTCCATGTAAGGTGTACCAGCAGCTCCATGTAAGGTGTACTCGAGAAAAGGAAAGAAAAATAGCGGACCAGAACTTGGAGCATTCATTGCTGTTTTCGGATCATGGGTTGACCCACTGGGTCAATCCTTTGGCGGGAAAGAAGAGTAGTGGGAGGCAGTTACACGCAACCCACTACCTGAAGCAGTTGGCACCAAGCAAGTAGTATTAGTTTCAATTTTAGCGTTTATTGTTTTTTAGTTCAGTATTTTATTATCCAGTTCATGTAATCGGAGAGTGAACCCTTCTCGAATTGGGTCTTATCCTTTGAAATTCAATCAAGCCGACTATTTCTCTCAATAGTTTCTATCAGGCTACATGGGATTAATTATGGTTAAATTAGGTAAATATATTTTTTCCTCATTAAATTAACTCTATAGATTGATTATTCCGCTTGGTTTAATAACAGTAATTCATCAAAGGACAGCCCTACATCTCAATCATAGAAAACTACTTTCTGTTTCGTTTTACTGTTGCAACACATTGTCCGTATGGATCTAACGTGTTCTCATGGTGGCAGAGCCGTTTTTAGCAACTGAAGATTATGATATGATTACTTACCATGAAAGATATTCAGGTAGAATCATATTAGTACACAGGGGTAAACCACCATGTGCATGTTCCTATTATTACTATCCATAGAACATCAACTAACTTGAAGTTTCCAATGAATTTACTAAGTAGATATAACATCAAAATAATATTTAAACCTCTTCCCCTAAAGTGTTGCAACCCAAGATAGATTGATCATTGATGTATGTAGAAGCAAGGAAAAGGAAGGGAGAATAATACAGATGTTAACTTAGAAGCCTTCATCACTAGATAGATACAGTAATCAGACTATTATATAAAAGAAGTTCAAACATACTACTTTCTATAACTCGTAGGATACTACATAAATTGCATAATAAAAAACTATTTGGTGTAATTATTAGTCCCAGATTCATGTGTCAGAAATTGGCGATAACAAACAATCAACAGAGTCGAGAGTTATGTAAATAGTACTCCTGGATTAATGTGTGCCCATCAGTACACAAGACAGATTCTAGCTAAGTTTGTAATTACACGAAGTAGTTTGTACACTAACTTGTCACAAAGTGCCTAGGTGAGTGGAAGTTAATTTTCCCAAGTGTTAGTTCACGATACCTTTTGGATAGTGGTAAGTCATTTACTAACCTGTCTAAGGCAAAGGATCTGCTTAAGGACTGGACTTCGATATATTGACTACAAGATGAAAGTGTATCAATGGACTTGATGGGAGGGTAAACGTGCTTATACTATAACTCACTGAAAGATGTCCGTGTACCAAGATTGTGTTGCTCAATCAGATCATTAACCCAAGTGTATTTCACACCGACCATGTGTTGGTCAATGCCTCGTCATGTGTTGCACTGACTACTAAAAATACCAAGCACTTCAGTCAAAGTCAAAGTCAAAGTCAAAGATTAGAAGGATGGAATCCACACTACTGTCGGAGGGTTAGTGTGAATATGGAAGATAAATTGAAAGTGGAAGAGATACAGACGATTACCAAAGATATAGCTTATTGAATCAAATAAGGAACTACTTACGGAAGAGATAAAACGGTTTCCTTATTCTAAGGAATCGGTTATTGACTTTCCTGATCTCTAGCGGTTGCGAATGGAGAGAAGATTTCAAATAAATAGAAAGTAGTATTCTTCACAAATACTAGACGTTCGTACGATAAGGAAATATTTCTTAGCATGATCTGTTCTTAGCGTTTCCATTGTAAAACACTACCTAGTTGTTAGGATTAAAGACGATCACACACGAACACGAATGCGGGAAAAACACGAACACGAGATTTATAGTGGTTCGGTCTAAACTGACCTACGTCCACTTTGCAACTAGGGTTTATATTATTTCTGTGCTCAAGGAATTACAAATACATATGATGTATATATAGAGATTAATCTAGGGTTAGTAACTTAATTTCCAAGTTAGGCCCAACCCGTGTAGAGCCCATTAGGGCCGGCTGCCCCATATGAGACTCCACACCCAACAATCTCCCACTTGGAGGCTCGAACTGCGCTCCACCGACTCTCATCATCTTGTACCTCTTGTAATATTCCTTACCACTAGTTGCATCAGCCTTCTCATCAGTTAACCTGAAGGCACGTTGAAGCTGCCCCGAGCTTCAACTCATCAGTCACGACCGGTGACTCATTCTTTGTCCCTGCCTGCTCCCACTGTAACGAACCTGTTACTCTGCTGGCCTCTGAGACAACTTGAGAACTCACACTCTTCACCATAAGCAAGTAATCCACTGGAGAGACTTTTCCAGTCGGAATGCTGGTCTTCTTAACCCATTGTAGCACTGGAGCTGTAACTGAAACACGACCTGTGCTCCCACTGTCACGATGCCCTCTACTTGGTTTAACCTTCCGAACTCGTTCATCCTGAATCTTCACTTTGACTCTGGGTTGCTCACTTGCAAAACAAACCCTCTTCTGCCCACGAGATTCTGTGAACCGGACTTTGTTTTCTTTCTAAATCGGGATAACCTCTCCCTCAGACGGTATACAGACCATATAAAGCGAACCTCTCTTTCTTCCTCGATCCATGACAAGATTACCTTTAACCACCTTCCATTGACCGTTCCGAAACTTAACTTCGTGTCCTTGTTCATCCAACTGTCCGACAGAAATTAACCTTTTCTTCAAACCTGGAATTACCCTGACATCCTTCAAAGTCCATGAACCGGTTGAAGTCTTCAAATCTATGTCACCCATGCCCGTAACCTCAAGAACATCATCGTTCGCCAATCTTACCTTCCCAAAATCCCCTTCTTTCAAATTCTGCAATGCTTCACTGCTGTGGGTAGCATGGAATGAAGCACCAGAATCCATCACCCATGAATCTATAGCATCCTCTACGCAACAAATCAACACGTCATATTCTGCTTCAACCTGATTCACTTCCTTTTTTGCGTTCGGACACTGATTCCTAAAGTGTCCCGCTTCCTTACAGTTCCAACATATCACATCCTTACAAATCTTTGACTGACTCCTCCTCCTGCTCCCACTGCCCCGATCTTTCCCTCTACCTCTACCGTCAGTAACCAACAAAGTATTTGATGATTCACCTGAAGTTCTGCGTCTGACATCTTCTCCCATAAGCAGGTCCCGAATCCCATCAAATGTAAACTTAGTAGCGGAACTACTAATCGCTGTAACTGTTCCTGACCAACTATCAGGTAGTGAGGATAACAACAAAAGGGCTTGAACTTCATCGTCGAATTTAATGTCAACTGACACTAAACGAGATAGAATTGTATTGAGGTTGTTAATGTGTGTTGTTACTGATCCACCCTCTCTCATCTTAGTAATCACCAGCTCACGGATCAAGAAAACCTTGTTTGCTGCAGACGGCTTCTCATACATGTTAGACAGTGCTTCCATCATCCCACGCGCTGTGGTCTCCTTCAAAAGGTTGTAAGCAACATTCTTTGACAAAGAGAGCGTTATCACTGCCCGGGCTTTCTTATCTAACTTATCCCAATCTGCTGGTAACATCTTTTCTGGTTTTCCCCCACTCATCACTACATCCAAATCCTTCTGACATAGTAGTGCTTCAATCTGCATATCCAAAAACTCCTTTCCATCAAACTTCTCAATCCTCGTTTTCTCGTTATCTGCCATTGCGAACTGCAACAAACTGAAAAAACAACCCGAAAAACTGACCTCGTAGAACGTGCAGACTGCCCGAAAATCGCAGCAGCGAAAACTGCACAGAAAACAGCAGCTGTTGACTTTTTCTGGTCAAACTCAGCAGACTATTGACTTTTTCTGGTCAAACTCAGCAGACTATTGACTTTTTCTGGTCAAACTCAGCAGACTGTTGACTTTTTCTGGTCAAACTCAGCAGGGGTACTGTAGATACGGCACTGTAGCGACGGTACTGTTCCGTCAGCACTGTAGCGACGTACTGTTCCGTCAGCACTGTAGCGGCGGCGGTAGTGTTCACGGATGGAAAATACTGCTCATGCGTTACTATAGCGACGGATACTGTTCACGCGTTACTGTAGCGCGGCGGCGCTGTAGCTGCGGAAACCTATTCTGGCGGCAGCGGCAAACAGTCAACCGTTCGTGTGATCTGATCTCGTGCCAAAGCTCTGATACCAGTTGTTAGGATTAAAGACGATCACACACGAACACGAATGCGGGAAAAACACGAACACGAGATTTACAGTAGTTCGGTCTAAACTGACCTACGTCCACTTTGCAACTAGGGTTTATATTATTTCTGTGCTCAAGGAATTACAAATACATATGATGTATATATAGAGATTAATCTAGAGTTAGTAACTTAATTTCCAAGTTAGGCCCAACCCGTGTAGAGCCCATTAGGGCCGGCTGCCCCATATGAGACTCCACACCCAACACTAGTCTGTCCGAGGGTTTTCTAGATTATAAACCATAGTTTGTAATAGGATTTTAGTTTAAAATAGTTTGTCATTCCCTTCTGCATTCCGCATGTTAGTTTGTAAAGATTTATTTTAATCAAATATAATCTTTAAAAGTAAATTTAGTGTGTTCTAAATTTAATAAAGAAAAGTGTATTCACCCCCCTCTACATGTAATTCAGACAGCAGTTATTAACCTGGCTCACAAGTAATCATTAGGCAGGAACATGAAATGTTGTGGGCAATTTTGACATATATAACGATTAACGACTAATAAAAACGAACTCCTCCTTTATATCAGCAATAAAACTAATACGTATATTCTAACATTAAACTCAAAACTTACTCCCAAATAAGAAATGAAAAGCCAATTTGTAAGTTCTCACCAACAATTTCTATGAGGTAGTAGTTTCTGTCGTTAGAAAGTTCAATGCAGTCATTTTTTTTTTCTTTTTTGCAAAAGTTTTTAGAATCCACAACAATTTTCAAGTTACAAAGCCACCCATTTGGTTATCCAAAATCCATATTTAATCACTTTAAGCATATTAAGAAAAGGTATCTGATCAGGAAGTATTTCCTTTAAATTGACCATTTACCAATTAAATGACATTTGTCTGAAAATAGTTACCTGGTGCTCATCTCCATTTATTGCTACAATCTGAAGCCTTCCTGCACGCTCCTCCTCAGCTATGTTCCCATGAAAATTCTCACTTCCAAGAACAGATTGGTCACCAACTTCCTGTTTTATAACCAGTTTTCCACTGTCAGTTTGTGGACTGGTTTTCTGCTGGGTGAAATTAAAATTACAAAAAGGAACAGAAATAGAGTGAATTATAAAGCAAGAAAAAACTAATCCAGTCCAACATCAATATCTATTTTGTTCTTCAGGATGGTAAAATAAGGACCATTGTATGTATAAGGCTTTGCCAATTTGACGAACCACAAACTTATTATTTGGCCAGTCCATTCGACAAACTAACATATTGATTCACAATTGAACATTCTTGTCTAACTCAATGAGTCAATGATCAATTGTAATTTCATTGAGGAGATTCAAATGGATCTTTTAGTTATTTATTTAAAATTCGCCTCAAAGGAAACTAAATAAATAGAACTGTTACATAAGAAGTCTAGTTTGACGTACGAAGTTTAATTGGTAACAGAAAACAGTCAAACCAAGTGCTAAGTTTGTGACACTAACAGAAGAATGGAGCCCAAAAATCATCAACCTTATATAGAAAATGAGTGCATGATTCAAAAAAAAAGTTAAAACAGGGGAATTAATATTTGATCTTGTTATAAACTTATAATAAAGAAAATCAGTAACGCAAGAAGTTTCTCTAATCCCTAGTCAATATCATATGAGATTAACATATTTCAAGTATTGTCATGTTAAATAATCCATTGTATAGAAAGAGTAATATAGATAGAGAAAGACCTGATTCGCATTGGCATGTGCCTCACCAACATTCTCATATTGAGCAAAAAGTTGATCATCAACTTCCACTTTAACTGGTCCTATGTTGGTGACAGGACCTAGACCGTTCCCCTAGGGCATAAAATGGACATGCATTTATCAAGGTTAACTTAGGAGAAGAAAAAAAGGAAGTAAAGAGACATAAATATCTAAAGCAACTAATAATTGGAATCTTAGATAGCATAAAAGTATTTAGTTAGTTAGCCCATTTCCCATCTACGCCCTTCCCTCTTAAATTTACAACAGTATTCGAAAATGACAAAAGAAAGGGAAATTAAAAGAAAAACCTTAGAACTCTGAAGTTTGGCCCTGCGGTCAATTTCATCTTCATAGCACTTGATAGCTTCCTTTATAGCTCTGGCTTTTTCAGGCAACTTTTGCTCAAGGATTCCAACGTTTCGTTTATTCATCCAAATAAATTCCACCAACTCCCTATCTGTCTTGGATTGGAGGTTATCCACCATAACAGACTTCAATTTCTTTGCAGCCCTAACCTCTTCTGACATGTCATCACTAGACCTAGCAGTGTTGGTGCATGGGATGGGTTGAGTTGGGTTAAATTGGGTCAAAGGTTGTGGAAAACACTTGCGCAAGTGTCTCCTCATCGTTGACGTACCCGAATTTGGAGCAGTACTGTACACTTTCTTACAGGTGGTGCACCTTGTTTTTGGCAACCCGTCTTCCCCAGTTATCTTCTCAAAATAAGCCCACACATAAGCTCTTGAGCGTCTCTTACCGGACGAATTTTCATCATTTCCTTGATCAAGAGGAGCCAAACTTTTATCATTTCCATGGTCAAGGGTAATACCATCACTAGACATATCTGAATTAAACAAGAACATAAATTCATAGCACAATAGGTAAAATAATAATGCAATTGACAGAATTCAAGGTCCAAGCTATCTCTATTTTCTGTTTGCAACAAATCTATACCTAATAAATAAGTAACTTGTTGCGTCACGTGTCACAATTTTGTGATCCCAAGATTCTTTGTTTGATTAAATATAAACGCCATTCGGTTCATTTACAAGCCTACGTGTACACGGGTTTCTAACCTAGTGAAGCATATGTAAATAGACAATGTCTGAAATTTGCTAAACCTAACCGGTTAAACACTTAAAATTGAATCTTACTAATTCAACACAAAATCAATAGCAGTTCACAAGCTTCAATCAGGAGCGTTTCTAACACGATTCATCATAATCTCAACTAGGTTTCACAAAACCATACTACTTGAAAGCTGTGGAGTTCATTCGATGATGATTAAAAATTGCTACAAGCTAAAAAACAACAATTTGATACCAAAAATGCATGTAATCATTTTATAGGGTGAATCGGTAGAAAAAGAAGCGGTAAACGGTACCAAAAGACACAATTGGGGGTTATAGTGAAGAGAATACCTCAAATCCTCGATCGACGAGAGGAAAATCGTTGAAAGAGCAGAAAACGGAACTATTCTCCGGTGAGGAAAGCAGGTACGTTGATCGGAGGAGGTCGTATGGTGAAGAGTCTTAGGGGGTGTTTGGGATTACTTATTTACTCTACTTATTAACTTATTAACTTATATAAGTTAATAAGGTGTTTGGGAAAGCTACTTATTTAGCCTACTTATACCATTTTTCAAGAAGTAAGTCCATCCTTACTTATTACTTATAACTTATTAACTTATAGCATAAGTCAATAAGTAGTTTTCAAAGAAAATCCCAAAGTTTTTGAGAAGTTACAAATTGTGACTTATGACTTATGACTTATTACCTTTTTGAATAAGTCATAAGGAGTTTCAAATAAGTAATCCCAAACATAGCCTTACAGTGGTCATCCGAGGGGGGAACCAAGGAAAAAAAATGTGTTTGGGGTAGGAATATGGTGAGTTGGGTGAAAAGGAGTACGTGCAGCGCGTGTGTTCTTGTTACACAAGCATCTTGCCACTTTTCAATTAAAAAGTAGGGAATCGCATACGAGCTACTCTCGACTCACTTGTCACCCAAAATTTCAACCAATTTAAAACTTTTAAAACCGTGTGAAAGTAGGTCTCACAAAATACTCTTGATAATAACACATGTTAATTACGACAAAGCGACAATGACATAAATTGTTTCAAAACAACCAACCAACAATTTAAAGAAAACGACAAGTTTAACCATCTAAAAGATAGTTCAAAATAAGTTCAAGGACTCCTCAACTAGTTCTAACTCTGCATAACAACAAACACCCCAAAAGAACCGAGAATCCAATCCACCAAGAAGCTTGACCCGAGACCTTTAACCGGAGCTTTACCTACATGGGAACACCACAAAACATGTTAGTAATGATATATACAAGTTCCCATAGCTTCCCATGATTTAAACATAAGAGGTTCTTAAGACCTCAAAACACCACAAACGACCTCGTGAAGCTCATGACCTCAATTCACACCGTGTGAGGTTCTTAGGCTTCAAACTCCTCTTTATAAAGTTCTAAAGACCTCAAACACCACAACACAACCTTGTGAAGCTCATGACCTCAAATTACTTTCGTGTGAGGTTCTTAGGCTTCAAGGAACAACGACAATAGTGAAGTTCAAAGACTTCAAGCTACAACGACATAAGTGAAGTTCATGACCTCAATAAACTACCGGGTGAAGTTCTTAGACTTCAAACACCAACTCTCTAACATACAAACAAGTGTACACACACGACACCAATCAACCTTTATAACCCATCCATTATTTACCGACACGTGGGATTCAAAGATACCAATTCCACCATTTCCATTTGTGAAGTTCAAGGACTTCAAACCACTATTTCACCCTACCATTACATTCAACATAGACATACAAAAACGCCATAAAACTCATAAATAATTCTATGACTCTAATCACTATATGACATTGTGAGGTTCATAGACCTCAAGCACCCACCATTTGCATACATACACCATATGCAATTTCACCAAATCAACATACACACATTTGCACATATGCTAATCAACAATATCAACATATATATCAAGTATGTTCATTTACAACCACTTATCATTACTAAGTAAGTGCAAAGCACTTACCTTTTGCTAAGAAGGATCTCACTTGATCTTCAAGCTAGCTCCTTTAACGCCTTGATCACCTAGCAATCAACTTGCATTTAAAAATCTTATGATCTCAATTCATTCACCAAACCGAGACTCAAGACACACCTATGATCTAAAGATCAACACCCTAACTTAGTTTGGTTATCACAACGTTAACCAAACCTCCAATACCCAAAAATAACCTTTCAACCCATTTGACCCATTAAAGTCAAACTTCCAAATTCACCAATTTCACCATTCACCAAATGAGATCTAACACCCACCCTAGACCTTATGGATTACACCCATTCTAAACTTGATTAATTACACCTTAAACAAGTTTTAACCTCCCTACACAATCATTCACCCATTTGGGTTCCACCCAATTTTACCCAAACTCCTAATTTCTTAAATCACCAAATTGGTTGAGGGTTATTACTTGGTTATGTTTTGATCACACCACAAACACTTACCAACCCCCAATTACCATCCAAACAATCTTAATTTCAAAAACCCCCAATTTCACCTCAAGAACCCTAATTTTCATAATTCAAAATTAGATGATTCTAGGGTCTTAACTACCACCCAACACCCTTAACCAAGCTATATAACAAGTTATATCAAGTTATCATTCAACATTTCAACCCAATGCTTGGTTCACCTAAAACCCACCTAGAACTCTATCAATGATGGATTTAAAAGATGAAGAACACTTACTTGATGTTTAGAAGAAGATAATTACACCATAATCAACTGATTTCCATACACCTTCTTGACTTGTGATTACCTCCTCTTCTCCCTTGCTTCTCTCCCTCAATTGTGACATACACACACACACTAAAGTGTGTGTGTTGCCATTTTTATTCCCCACCCAAATCAGGTTAGGGTAAAATATAAAATCAGTCCCTGTAGTTGTAAATTTGACTCCTTGCACCAAAACTAGCTATTTTCATCTTTTGTAACTAGCCTCCCACTTCCATTAATGATATATACACCCCCTAGGATATGTTTAACATATAATATGGTAAATCCGAAAGTTGGTTCGTTACAAATCACTCCCCCTAATTTTGGGTTTCGTTCCCGAAACCCGCCACCACATACTCAACTTAGGTAGTAATTCATATCCCATCCTCTTTTCTTTCTCAAAGTCAAATTCACCTTCATTGTGCTTTCAATGGATAACACATGGTAAATCCCTCATTGCACAGGTAATTCGTTCCACTATCTAAGACAGTCATCTGCTCTTCTACTTGATTCAAAACGACAACCTCATTAACATCATGAGAAGCAACAACTTCTCGCGCCAAACATTTTCGTGAATGCGCCACATGATATGTATCATAGAGTTTACTCGATTCACTCGGGTAACTCTAAACGGTAAACCACATATCAAACTAACATAAAGTTTGAACGGACCAACAAAACGAGGACTTAGCCTCCCACGTTTTTCGAACCCGATTCACCCCCTTTAAAGGGAAAAATTTTATAGCGCCAAGTTTCCCACTTAAATATCAACACACCTCCTCCCTATATTCGACTAGGGATTCCTATCGTATATTGAGCGATCTTTCGATCGTGCTCATTTACAAAGATCTTTTACACTAAGTCTTGAATCACACAATTGATTCTAAACTCCTGACAATCAATTCCACCAAATTAATCGGTGTTCGACACCGTCCACCATCTAGTAAATCGAATAATGGCATGCCGATACTTGTCACACCCCGACCGATGACGGAATCATCGAGGCGGACAATGGGTGATTGTTCAAAAGCACATGATAGCTAAAATGTTGCATAATTCATTAATTTAATTAAAAGTAACAAATATTCAAGTACATTATAAGTCAAATAACCTAGTTTATTTCAAAACATTGATTTAATTAACTAGGTCCATAAGTTCTTAAGTGGAAGAATCTTCAGCAAGCAATCACATATCCAAACCTGAAACATTAGTTAAATCAAGTGTCAACTATAAAGTTGGTGAGTACATAGGTTTTGTGGACTCGATAAATAGTAGATAAAAACGTTTTGCAAACTCATTGTTTAACTTGTTAGACATAGCATATATGGTTGAATCCTTCATTTTTATCTAAGTACAATTCAAACCTTGATTGACGCGATTGAACATAGCACAACAGCTAGGCCCGGTATGATTGAATATAGTTATCCACTATATCCGATATGTTTGAATATAACACGCGGCTATACCCGAGTATGCAGTAATAAACACCCTACCCCGGGTGGGCTGGTCAGGCACAATAGATCTATCAATATTACCGTAGGCTCTCTTTGTTTTTACAGTTAATGAATGTACACCCAGATAATTCACGATGAACAAGCATATAATCCACATGTATAACACGTATAAACAATTTGTTGAGTAGCATGAAGTGTATAGGTAATAATGTTTCACCCCAAAGCATGTAAAAACGTAAAATAGGGGCTATGTAACTCACCTTGTAAACGGATGTTTTAAGTCACGCGCGTAGGTGATGAATATGTTGTTGTTTATGCACGATGAAATCCTATGTAAATAAATATGTATCAAATGGGTATTCGTGTACGCGTATACGTGTTTAAATGTGTATTGATTTGTTAACAGGATAATTCTTTGAAAATCTTATGTTTTGAAAATATTGTTGTATAATGAATATATTTTTGATAAAACTTGCATTTTATAAATCATAAATTAAATATTTTAAATTTCGTGAAAATATTATATTTTAAATAACGTGTATTTTTATTTATTTATAAAAATGTTATTTTATCATTTATCGTGTGTTAAAATAATTAAATAACTTATAAAAACATCGGGTTTATTATTTTATAAAATTTAACGGGTTTGGACCCACTCAAAAAGTTAGTGGGTTGGGTTAAAAATAAACGGGCCGAAACAAGAGGCTCGAAATGATTTTTAATGGGTTAAAGATAATTAAATAAGTGGACTGGTTCGGGAGGTCAACAGTTCAAGGAGGTCAGGGGGTCAGGTGGTCAATTGTTGAAAAGGAAAATAATAAAAAAAAGGGTTGGACCGGACAGGGGCGAGATTCGACCGGGCGACCTTTGATTACCGAGAACAAGTCAAGACCAGCCGGGCTACTGCCCATCGCTGGTTAGGACTGGTTGGAAATAATTATAACACATACGGGTTTTCGTCCCTGGTTCTCGGCAACACGAACCAGTGTTGCCGGTGACCGTTTTTTGGCCCGATAAATGCCGGCATTGGTCTCGGAAACACTTGGGTTATACATCCAACTGGAAACCGAAAGCAAAGGAACGAAATGTAGGCATTTACCTGTTCGTAGCTGGTTGAGAAGGTGGACCGAAAGTCCGAAAATACCAAAATGTTGAATCCTGAGTTCTGGACTGATTTGATGCTTCGAACTGGACAGGAAGCTTCGTTTCAGTAAGACGAACTCAGTGATGGTTTCAATTTAGAGTGAGAGAGAGAGACAAGAAAGAATGGAGCTCGAGAAGGACCGACAATGGGTTTTTATACCCGAAGTTGATTCCGACAGTGGGACAAGAAATCAAGTGTGCCTAGACACTCGTCTGGACAAGCCGAAGCTATCGGGCCGTCTTTCAGACGTTGAGGTCCATCGACAAGGCCAAATCGCGACGTTGACTGTTGGGTCATTTAATGCGTGTGAAAAATCCGATGATGAAAAGGCAAAATGGTCGGGGGCTTAGGTTCGCGTGGAGACGACAATCTCAGAGAGTCCTTTTTCGGTTGTCGAGGTGCAGGGAACAAGCGTGTCGGGGTTCGCCGGAAAGCGCATGGACCGCCGGTCAATGGGAGAGATGACCAAAATTGCGAATTAGGATTTGGCAATTATGGTCGCTGGAGTTTGCTTCTGGGTTAAAATGGTCCCTGCGATTTATACCCATAAGCCCTTGTGGTTTAGTTTGTCCATGAATAGTCCCTTGACTTATTTCTATTTTAAAACCTTTTAGTTTAATAATTTTCAAAACATACCCCTTAACTTTAATAATTAAATTATTTAAATTTTCTCTTTAATTTAAATTATATTTAAATGGTTTTATATAAGTTAATTATTTTATTTAAATAGATTATTTTATTTATTTATATATGGACTTTTAAATTTAGATTTTTATATAAAATTTTATATAAGTTTAAAACTTATAAAATTTTAATCATTTTAAATTCATAAATTAAAAATGTATACTTTGTACATTATATACATACAACAATTAAATAAATACACTTGTATTTCACTGAATAGAAATTGTTTACATATATTATAAAAGTGTGTATAAAAACCCGAAATGTCACAGTCTCCCTAAGTTAAAGGAATTTCGCCCCAAAATTCAACTAGTGGAGGCTATGAAAAGAGATGCAGATATTTGGTCTTCATTTGGCCTTCACGTTCCCAAGTGAACTCGGGTCTACGTTTAGACTCCCAGCGGACCTTGACAATGGGGATGCGGCTACGCTTGAGTTTCTTGACTTCACGGTCCATGATTTCCACGGTTTTCTCAACAAAGTGCATTTTCTCGTCAATGCGCACTTCATCAAGAGGGATGTGGAGATTCTCGTCGGCTAGGCACTTTTTCAAATTAGATACGTGAAAAGTCGGATGAACGTTGCTGAGCTCTGGAGGGAGATCGAGTTTGTAGGCCACTTTTCCTACCCTTTCGAGTATTTTGAATGGACCCACATATCGAGGTGCAAGTTTTCCCTTCTTTCCAAATCGGACTACGCCTTTCCAAGGTGATACCTTCAGAAGAACCATATCCCCAACTTGAAATTCCAAAGGTTTTCGTCGTTTATCGGCCTAGCTCTTTTGCCGACTCCTTGCTACTCGAATGTTGTCACGAATAAGAGAGATTTTATCGGTGGTCTCTTGGATGAGCTCGGGACCGGTGATTTGTGCTTCACCAATTTCGCTCCAACAAATTGGTGAACGACATCTTCGTCCATAAAGAGCTTCAAACGGTGCCATGTTAATACTTGTGTGGTAGCTGTTGTTGTAGGAAAATTCGATCAGCGGTAGGTGAGAATCCCAATTGCCACCAAAGTCAATGACACAAGCTCTAAGCATATCCTCGAGAGTTTGGATTGTTCGCTCGGTTTGAGGATGGTAAGCCGTGCTTAAATCTAAACGAGTACCAAGCGCAGATTGTAATGATTGCCAAAACCGGGAAGTAAAAACGTGAATCACGATCGGAGATGATGTTCAATGGGATTCCGTGGCGACTTACAATCTCATCAATGTAGATCCGAGCCAATTTCTCGACTCGATAGTCCTCACGAATAGGCAAGAAGTGAGCAGACTTTGTGAGTCGATCGATAATAACCCAAATACTATTGTGCCCACTAGAAGTGCGTGGGAGTTTGGTGATGAAGTCGATAGCAAGGTTCTCCCATTTCCACATGGGAATTTCAGGTTGTTGGAGAAGTCCGGAAGGCTTCTGGTGTTCGGCCTTTACTTTAGAACAAGTTAAGCATTTTGCCACAAAGAGGGCAATATCCTTTTTCATGCCGGGCCACCAATATTGTTGACGAAGACCCATGTACATCTTATCAGCCCCGGGATGTACCGAATATCAAGTCTTGTGGGACTCGTTCATAAAAAATATACGAAGGTCGTCGCGATCGGGAACCCAGATACGATCCAAGTAATACAACAGGCCGTTGGCTTTAGTTTCTAACAAGAGTTCCACACCACATGCCATCTCGTGATACATGTTTCCCTCGGTAACCGAGGTGTGTTGTGCTTGGAGAATGCGGGCTTGGATATTGCTATGAATACGAACACTATGAAGCATGATACGTTCTTTACGACTCAAGGCGTCAGCTACAACATTTGCTTTGCCGGGGTGGTAGCGAATCTCGCAGTCGTAGTCATTAAGAAGTTCGACCCATCGTCGTTGCCTCATATTAAGCTCTTTTTGATTGAAAATATGTTGGAGACTTTTGTGGTCGGTGAAAACCACGCATTTGGTGCCATAAAGATAGTGTCTCCAAATTTTCAAGGCGAAGACGACAACACCAAGCTCGAGATCATGGGTCGTATAGTTTTTCTCGTGGATTTTGAGCTGACGTGATGCGTATGCAATTACTTGGCCACGCTGCATAAGAACACAACCAAGACCTTGTTTGGATGCATCATAATAAATGACAAAGTCGTCATTACCACTAGGAAGAGTTAGAACAGGAGCATTGCAGAGCTTGTGCTTGATAGTTTGAAAAGCTTCCACTTGTTTGGGTCCCCACTCGTAAGGTTTACCTTTGTGAGTCAGGGCAGTGAGCGGGACTGCAATCTTGGAGAAATTCGAGATGAAGCGGCGATAGTAACCCGCTAGTCCAAGGAAGGAACGAATCTCGGTAGGAGTCTTAGGAGTACTCCAATTCTTTACCGCCTCAATCTTTGCGGGGTCCACATGAATTCCCTTTTCGTTGACTATGTGTCCCAAAAATTGAACTTCCTTTAGCCAGAATTCACACTTGGAGAACTTGGCGTATAGTTGTTCTTTCTTCAAGAGCTCCAAAATCAAACGAAGATGTTGTTCATGTTCTGCTTTTGTTTTAGAATAGATGAGAATGTCGTCAATGAAAACGATCACGAACTTGTCCAAATAAGGTTTGCATACGCGGTTCATGAGATCCTTGAAAACCACGGGTGCATTAGTCAAACCAAAAGGCATGACCATGAACTCGTAGTGACCATATCTAGTCCGAAAGGCAGTTTTCAGAATGTCTTCATCGAGAACACGAAGTTGATGGTATCCGGAACGAAGCTCGATCTTGGAAAAACTTGTTGAACCTTGAAGTTGGTCGAAAAGATCGTCGATACGGGACAAAGGATAACGGTTCTTGATCGTAAACTTGTTGAGTTCACGATAATCAATGCACATTCGAAACGATCCATCCTTTTTCTTTACGAAAAGCATGGGAGCACCCCAAGGCGAATGGCTTGGTCGGATGAAACCTTTGGATGAGAGCTCTTGTAATTGACTTGCGAGCTCTTGCATCTCGGAAGGTGCAAGACGATAAGGAGCTTTTGCCACGGGAGTTGCTCCGGGCACAAGGTCAATACGGAACTCTACTTGTCGAGGGGGAGGAAGACCGGGTAAATCCTCGGGGAATACCTCGGGAAAGTCTCGAATGATCGGAATATCTTGCAATTTCTTACCCTTGTCTTTTGTGTCAACTACGTGGGCCAAGAAGGCAACGTACTTTTTCCGCAAGTACTTTTGTGCCAATGTGCAAGACATGAGTTGAAGAACACGACACGGTTTTTCATCGAAAATAACTAACGTGTCGCCCGAAGGGAGAGGTATACGAATGCACTTTTCGTAGCAGATAACCTCGGCATGGTGCTTGGATAACCAATCCATGCCAATTATAATATCTAAGCTTCCCAATTGCATCGGAACGAGATTAACAGAGAACACATGATTATTAAGATCGAGATTGTAGTTGCGGATAACCGAATTTATAGTAATAGATTTCCCGTTTGCTATCTCCACGGAATAAGAATTGTCAAGCTTCGTTCTTTGTTTAGCAAGTCGAGATTCAAAGGTAAGAGACACGAAACTCTTATCGGCACCGGTATCAAATAAAACGGATGCATAATGATTGTTTACGAGAAACGTACCGTTCACCACGTCATTGTTTGCTTGTGCCTCATTAGCGTTTATATTAAACGCTCGTCCTCGGGGACCACATTGTTGCTGAAGTTTTGGGCATCGGTCATGGAAATGGTTTGGGTCTCCACATTCGTAACATGCCCGACCATTGGGAGGTGCTGGATGGTTAGGACGGTTGGCTGGAGCAGCTTGATGGACGGGAGGACAGGTACGGCAAGTAGTGGCCACGTGTCCATATCATCCGCAGCTTGAACATAGTCGGCATGGTATGTTGGCCGGATGGTGGTATTTGCAGGTCTGACATTGGGGATTTTGACCCATATAAGGTTTTGGGTTTTGTACCAAAGGTGCCATTTGAATTGCAGGTACGGTGGGAGTTACGGCTGCGAAGTTTTGGCCCTTTCGTTTCTTGTTGCGGTTAGAAGACTCGGGCCTTTCATTTTTTACGGCCGCGAGAGTAGAAACAACCTTCTTGGAACCCTTTCTTGATAAAGTTACGGCTTTGACGTGATTGTCGGATAGCATAGCGGATAGACGGATAGCAGCTTCAAGTGTGGGAGGATTGCTTCCCAATACGGCATCCTGAATTTGCATAGGCAGCCCGCCTATGTATTTTTCGATTCCTCGAGCAAGTGGAGTGATCATATGAGGTACTCAGCTCTTGAAATCGGGTGGTGAAAGCCAGATTATCCCCGCTGTCTTGGGCAAGATCCCAAAACTCATTCTCAAGCTTCCTCATTTCGTTTCGAGGACAGAATTCATCGGTCATGGCTTTCTTCAGGTCGTCCCATGATAAAGATGTAGCAACCTCAACTCCATGAGTGCGTTTCTCACCGTTCCACCAGGTGAGGGCTCTCTTTTGAAGTACACTTGTGGCGTAGTGAACTCGAAGATTATCGGGACAGTCACTGTTTAAAAACGTGCTTTCCATGCTTTCAAACCATTGTAGAAGGCCGGTAGCACCTTCAGTCCCGTAGAATTTTGTAGGGTTGCACGAGTTAAAGTGCTTAAACGTGCATTGTGGCGGGTTTGCACCACCGTTCCCTTGGATGTTGTGAGACCCGTCACTGTTGTTATTGGCTTGGGTCATTTGTCCCACCAGTTGGGCAAGAAGAGTAGCAAGATCCGGATTGGAAGTGCTAGTCTTTTAAGCTCTGTTTCTCGTTCTCGAACCCAATCAATCATTTCCTCCAAGTTTGCGCACTTGGACGGATGAATGAACTCTCTAATTTCTGTTTTCAGAATGAGATGGTATCGTGTCATCCACATCTCAGGAGTTGTCAACAACGCGGGATAGAACCTGGCTTTATCGTAGAAAATACCAGTAATCTCATTCACTGATTCATTTGTTTGACATAGTTGAAAGAACTCCTAAGTGATTCTGTTTAGTGCCGCTCGCGGGCAATAACGTTTCAGAAAAATATCCTTGAATTATTCCTACTTCATTTCTTTAATCTTATCTCTACCTTTATCTTTCTTTTCTATGCCCCACCAATCATCAGCTCTTTCTTTGAGTTGGTTGGTGGCGAAGGTTACTTCGTCCTCCTTACTGCAATGACAAGTATCAAATGTTGTTTCCATTGTAGCTATCCATCTTTGACTCTCTAAGGGATTAATGGCTCCCTTGAACTCCATCGGTTTGCATGTCATAAAATCCTTATACGTACATTGAGTTGATTTAGAATTTCCATCTTTTCTAATATGGGGTTTCTCTACTTCCTTATGGTTCTCAAACCAGTTTTCCAGTGAACTTTTGCAGTTCTGCTTACATAATTGGGAGGTTTGCATCGAAAGCCTTCCCTACTTCTAATGCAATCTGTCTCCGGATATTCCCTGGGATTTGTTCTACTTCTTTCTCATCGTGAGGTGGAGACGTAACTCTCCTATAACTCTCTTCGTCACGTACTTCCACATTCTGACGTTCAATCATCGTTACTGATATACGAGTTTCGTTTAATCGCTCGCTAGTTCACCCTAATTATAGTCTAGGGTTTTACACTACAGGCCTTGTATTAGTTCAACCCTATTCAAGTATCCTAGGGTTTTATGTAAGACTCATATTCATGTATTTACACATATGCACATTTATTCATGCATTCTACTTATGCATATTCACATTCCCAGCTTACTATCTGCTACTTATTGGCATTAATTCAATCACTGAATTCTCGTTGCCCAGAGTCATCTTGCAATTCGCATACGATTCGGTTATCCTAATCTGTTATCCACTTACCGTCTTAACTACGTAAGCACGCTCAAGTGGGGCGGGTGGCATACCTAAATGCAAAGTAAAGGCATCTGAAACAAAACTTTTATTTGCTCCTATATCAAACAGGATTTTAGTATAATTATTATTAACTAGGAACAAACCAGCTACCACCTTGGCATTGTCGTTCCTCTTTCCTTCGCCTATTACAAATACCCGACCTTTTGCCCCTTCTTTGGGCTTCTGTTGAACAGGTTTGGTACAAGTTCTTGATATATGTCCCATCTCATTACAATTATAACATTTAAGAGATGGACAATATGATGAAACATGCCCGGGTTTCTTGCATCTGTTACATTTTACTTCGTGAGAATTTCTCACCGAATTGTTTCCCTCTCTCCTAGGGAACTTGAAATTTCTTGGTTTGAACCGATACATAACTTCCTCAATTTTTCTCTTTACTTCCATTGGTTTTGCCTCAATTGCCTTCTCAGCCTTTTCTTTGGCTTCTTGAGCTGCCACATCATCGTAAATCGTGGCACTTAATGACAAAGCCACATCCATTATCTACGGTGCAGAGGTTTTCACTGGGGTTCGTACCTTAACTGGTAACCTTTGAATAAAATGTTTGATCCTCCTAGGTTCGGGTGTCACCAGATGTGGCACCAATTTTGACATTTCATCAAACTTTGTCGCATACTCCTGATGCATCATAGTTCTAGCCTCCAAATGCTGAAACTCTTCCTCTATCTTGTCAAGTTCATTCTGAGGACAGAATCGCTGAAGAACTAGTTCCTTGAACTCCTTCCATTTCATATTGTCCATAGCCTGCTCCCCTCTTGCTCGTTTTATAGACTCCTACCAATCCAATGTTGTGGTTTCCAAGGAAGTGGTAGCAAATTTGACTGCCTGATCACTTCTACATTCAATTAATTTAATTACCGCTTCCATCTTTGTGATCCACTGGGTGGCATCAATGGCTCCTTTCTTCCCATCAAACGGCTTGGGTTTGCAGCCTCCGAAGGATTTGTTGTTGCATCCTTCTTAATTCTCAGTTCTTGTTACTGAGCTAGTATTGGCGTTTCCATTTGCTCCTCCGATGTTGTTGGTTCTTCCTCCAGCATTTCCAGTACCCATTCTCCTTGAAAGAACTTTGTCTAACAGTCCGGGTAGTGTGGTTCATAAAGCCTTTGTTACTTCACTAGCCATAGCATCTTGGAACTGGGTTTCAGTCATAACCACCTCCTCAGCATGAGAACCGGTATTATTGTCGTTCTCATTCGTTTCGTGATGATAGTTAGTATTAGTGTTATTTTCAGTCTGCCTATGGTTCCTAGTAACCGGGGTTCGACCTGTTCCCCTACCTCTTCCTCTTCCTCGTCCAACCATTGTTACCTATACATACATATGTATGACATTAGAATTCATATAACCGGTTATGATCCAGAAAATCAGAAATTAAAGACATTTGGCCAAGAATGAAATTAATTATCTGCTTTCTCGATATCACCCGTTATATTCATAATGATTATCAACACCTTAACCTACATCATATGGCATTCCAGCTATTCTCAGAGCTCTTAGTTTAAGTCTAGATACTAATCTGTCTTATTAGTATCTAAATCCCTTAAACTGCGGCTCTGATACCAACTTGTCACACCCATAACACAGGACAGTTATCTATCCAAAGTACTACCTCCAACAGATATGTTCCCAGGAAAGAACGACGGGTCTAGGAGAGATTTATATACCGTTCTTTCCTAGACAAAACATTCCGTTTGCCAGATAACACATATTGGTCAGAAGGTTGCCTTCTAGTTACTGTGACGTTGATACCAAAAACACACAGCGGAAGACTTACAAGTCATAACTATTTCATTCTATATATAACATTGTTTTACAATAAGGATTGACTGGTAAATACAACATAAACTCTTGACTTATAGCTTATGAAGAATCATGCCATCCACTTAGTCCTTATGGTTACACAAGAACCTTCCCTCAGTCATCCCTATCTCAAACCACCTGTACATCTCCTGGAATGCCAACTACACGCTAGTGGTTACGTGAGCTAAAAAAACATTTGAAAATATTTTGGATCAACATAACGTTGTAGGTCCACATTACTCATCTCAGATCGATCTCGTGACAGGACGTCTCGACAACACGGGGTGCGAAATCCTTCGTGTTAACGTATGCATACGAATTGACAATAGAAACAACAGGTAAATAAACTTCTCTTTGTATATCACCAAAACATAGAGTTTACAGAATACGATTAATCAAGTCTTTCTACTTCGCTTCACTTAGCTCTTTTAGAACAGATTCTGTAAACTCCTATTTATAGACACAAACTCTGCAATAGGCGAACTTAACAAGTTTGCCTCAAAGATGCTTATTCGAACTTAACAAGTTCGCCTCACATGAGACTAGGCGAACTTAACAAGTTCGCCTCTAATAGGCTAGGCGAACTTAACAAGTTCGCCTCTAGTAGAACTTAAGACCTAAACTATTACAAAGCTTTTGTCATACATTCTATGTCCTAACAGACTCCCCCTTGATAATAGCTTGATCTTCTGTTTTCAGTCTTTATGACGAGCTCTTCCAGTTATCTGGTAATCTGCTTCCTGCGTGCACTCCATATCTCTGACAGATCTCTAACACTCTTTTATACTGCAATCCTTGTTCTCTCCATTCATCAGTAAACATAACCTCATTCTTTCTTAACATCCTCTGATCTTTCTTTGAGAAGTTAATAAGATTCATTGCATCATAGAAACTAACAATGACCTTATTATCTTTATCATCAATCCTAGATTCACCAATATTCACATCTACGTACCACCATTTCATATTCCCCAGAAAATCTTGTGGTATTTTCTTCAATGGTATCTTCTGTACAGCACGTACTGGCTTGAACATATACTTCCAAGTCACAATCTCAGTCTTTTGATATACAATCTTCACTCTTTTTCCCTTTCCGTGGCTTTAATCTTTCATACTTCCCCGATCCACCTTCTCTTTTAATCAAGTTAGTAATCACATCAGCTAATCCACACTTTAATCTATTATACAGTGGTTTTAAGAGCAAACAACTTCGTGTCATCATCATAAAACCAACTAATGATTCTTCCAATACACCTCTCTTTATTCACATATCTTTCTTTCTGAGCAGGTTGTATAGGTGACTTTGGTAGTACTTTAATCCAACTGTTAACTACTTCTCTCCACTGTTATCTAGTCATTCCTGTATTTCTATACATCACAGGTTCTTCATTCAACTTAGGAGACACGGGATGAGTAGTATCAACATCAGAATCTATCTTGGATTGAGCAGTATCATCAGGTGTAGTGATATCTTCAACAGAGTCCATAGAATCTGTTACTCCATCATAAGAAAACTCAGGAATAACATCATCTTGGATGAAGTTATACGGTACATTCAGACCATCACTTCCTTCATATGTAACTTTAACTTTACTCTTTTCTATCTCAATTTCTACAATCTCTCCTTCTTTAACTTCATTATCCATCACATCCTCTTCAACATCATCAAATAATTCATCAATATCATCCAGACATTCTAACTTCTCAGCTTCTTCTTCTTCAGAATCGGCAAAGAATTCCAATAGTAAAATATCTTCATTCACTCCAGAATCATTCTTGGTTCCTTCAATATTTCCTGATGTAGACTCCCCCTGAACTCTTGATATTGGATTCACGTCAGCGTATTGACGATCACCCTCAATATTACCACTAGGATCATTGTCATCATCATTCTTTCGTTGAATTGACTCAGCATGACAAGTATCATGTATCCTTAACTCCCCTTGAGCGTCAAGACGCTCAACAAGTTTGGACACCAATAACTGCATGTCAGCAATCTGTGTAGCTTGAGCTTGAAGAACCAACTGTCTCTGAGTATCAGTAGACACAAGAGTATCTACCTGATTCTGCAAAGCAAGCACCTGTGATTCAAGGAAGGTAATCCTTTCAGAATCAGAAGGCTTTGAAAGACCAACGTCAGATGAGTGTGGAACATGTGGAGAAATCACCGGAGACGGATGTTTAGATGTAGGAGGTGTAACCGGTAAGGATGCAACAAAAGTAGCGTCCTCAACACCTTGAGATGAATGAGCAGCAGCAATAGAAGCAGAAATAAGCTTCTGAGCTTTTGGAACTGGAATAACATCACTATCCGAGTCAGAACTCTCTAAAGTTCTCTTGCCAAGTACTGATCCAGAAGGAGGATTTCGAACAGACTTACGCCTCGGTTTTCTGGCTTTAGATTTAATATGTTTCCCCACATTTGCCAATGGTAACGTAGCCAATCTCTCATAATGATCTGAGCTAAAATCTCTAGAAGAATCAGAATCAGTAGCTTCAGAATCAGGTAAAATAGTATCAACGGAACTCGTATCTACCACATTCCCTTCAGCTTCATGAATGGGTGAGTTCACAGCTTCATTATCAAAATCGTCCATATTCATACCCAAATCTTGTTCATTATCTTGAGCAATATCTTCTTGAACTGGTTCATTAACAGGAATGTGAACCCGTTCTTGTGGAATAGGAACTTGTGGTTGTTGAATAGGAACTTGTTGTTTTTGAATAGGAACTTGTTGCGGTTGTTGTTGTTGAGCTTGAACTTATTGCGGTTGTTGTACTTGATTCTGGACTTGGCCTTGAACTAACTCCTCAGGATGAAACCAATTATCATTAGGTGGCTCAACATAATCATGATTGATTAAGTGACCAAACAAAGGAGTCGGAACAGGAATCAAAGCAACATTTTGTTGTTTAACCTTAGTACAATCAGTAAAGATTCTTTTGGACATAGGAGTCAAGGTCAAACGGATTGGATGCTGTGGTAAATCAGGAATTAAATGATTCAGCATCATTTGCAAGAACCTAGGGTACATAAGAAACCCTTGACCTTCTAGAGGATTGATTTGCATGACCAACTCACGGTATATATACAAAGCAAAGTTAAACCGTTTGTTCAGGGTTAATGCAACCATTGCAGCTTGTAATGCACTCTTTAAACCATCAGTACCAGCCTTTCTTGGAGACAAACATTATATGATGACGTGCATAAAATACCTCAATTCTCCACCTAAACCACCTTTTCTTTCTTGAGTATCATTTGGTCTACCTCTGTAACCCATCCTCTGAAAACATCCCATAATCAGTGTTCCAGGATAAGACATAGGATCTTCATTAGCACCTCCCAATGCCAAAACAACACGAATAGTGTCCACTGAAATAGCTACCTCTGTATTATTCACCGTAGCACGAAGTATGTGAGGTTCAACATCTGTGTCTTGATGTACTGTATCCCAGAATTGTTGTATATACAGTAAGTTAATGTACGAATCTGCGGATAAGGCCACATGCAAACGTGAACGATTCAAAAAGTTGACAATTCCTTGAAAATTAACAGCTTCAGACATATTTGGATCTAACAACGCCACTTGGTTATGTTTGTACTCAACACGACGAGCCATCTGTAAAAGTATTGGACAAAGAATACACATTAGTCATATAACAAACAAAAGAAAAAAAATCATAAAAAAAATTTCACAAAAAAAATTTCCCACAAAAAAAAATCACAAGTCCAAACACTACTTAGCCCTTAGGCGAACTTAATAAGTTCGCTTAGTGTTGCAAGAGGCGAACATAATAAGTTCGCCTGAACAAGTTCGCCTGAACAAGTTCGCCTGAACAAGTTTGCCTGAACCAGTTTGTCGATACAAATTCTACAACAGAATCTCAAAATGTCCAAATCGTCAATTTTTTTCAAATTAAACACATTATAATCATTGATACTCAACCACGAAACAATATTAAGCGTCAATTGTAATTTTTAACCATGAAACGACACCATATCAGATCAATCTCAGACCGGAGGTCAAATGACGATGAACACAAGGTCAAAGGATCAAATTCCCATCGATTTTACTGATAAAAAACCCTGAAATTACCTTAGAAAGATTCGCAATTCAAATCCGATCCAGAGGAAAACACGAAAATTTCAAATCGAAAACCCTAGTTCAGATTGTCACAAGTTCGCTAAAAAACCCGTAAGTTCGCTCAATAAGTTCGTTCCCACAGTGAAACAAGATAATAAGGATAAGTTCGTCTGAACAAAATATTTAATCACAATTAAGTTCGCTTCATTAGGCGAACCTGTTAAGTTCGCTTAACAAGACTTAGGCGAACATAGTAAGTTCGCTTAATCAGAAACAAGCGAACATATTAAGTTCGCTCCAAACCTTTGCCATGAACAATTTCTTCACTTTCAACACGTCACATTCTTGTGAACTTCCATCTGTAGCATGTATCCGATCCAATCACGAATCATTTTAATAAAAATAAAATTCTCATGGAAGATAGAAACAAAATATTTTTGGATTTTATCTGTACAAACGGAATCACATATTTGTGGTTTTTATCTGAGCAAACTGAAACATATATTTTTTGGATTAACATCATAAACAAGAAGATCATATCAGTATATGAGTAATTCATCACACAGTCTATTATCAACTATGGGTAACCTATGATATGAAACAATCAAACTCATTCTTATGTAACTCAAATCTTTTTCATCTTATGTAATTTTTGCAATCAATTTGAATATTACTTGAAATGATACGCGATAAATTTTAAAGTAAACAAGATCAAGTTATGAAATGCTCAATTTTTCATTTCGAATTTGTAATACAAAGCATGAATTCTTAAGTTGTCAATATTATATAATTTGAAACTATAAGCATTTTTCTTCCCAATTCATGTGAGTTAGTACCATTTAGATGAAAAACATCGTGTACCCCACATATATGCCAACAGAAATTTAAATTGCACTATCTTCAAGACATATACAGTTTATTCTAATATTAGATCAATCTCCAAGATAAAACTATCTCTATTAGCACAAGTATAGAATAGCAGATCCCAAAGGATATGAGAATCAGGATGATTCAGAATCAAAAGATTCTAATGAATTGGCTTTATAATGAGAATCAATAGATTCAGGTAGGAGGATCCAACTATTATCATGATAAATTTCAATGAAATCAGAATAGATGATGTATCTAACTGATCCAAGGGTGAATATATGTTCCAACAGATGATGTCAGAAACATATCTTAGTTCAGCAACACATTGCATGTTTTTCGGGGCATGGGCAGTGAAGTGAACTAAAAGAGATTGTGCTAAAGACATAATTCGATATTGGTCTCATGAAATTCTTTAAACCATATATTCTATATCTGATAATGATCTTTTACACACACACCCAGGCATATAATGGATTCAAATCACAGATGTAATAATATCATATTTAATTTTCACACTACTATTGGTTCAAAAACGCTTCTAGTCTATTGACAATTCAAATTTCAAACTCAAATTCAAATTAAAACATATTATCAAGATTAGAGCACTCAAAACACTATCCTTTCTTATTTATAAAGACATTGAAATTTAGATCAAATCAATTTACTTTAAACTATCATATATCAAAGGTCTACTATGGTCATGTGTAATGAACTATTCACTGATGTACTATCATTTCTTCTCTAACTTCAAATTATGTCAATTTTAAAATTTTCATTTTGTTTTGAATTTTTATAAATAACATTTTTTTTACTGAAATTTAAAATGCAGAAATGTAATAAAGCAATACAAGAAATTTAAAACAAAATCTCCCATGAAAATTTGTTTTTGAAAAAAATTTATTCGGGATTGATCATACCTATCATTTTGATCAGAAATTCAAACCTAGTACGATCAAATGCCTTGGTAAAAAGATCAGCAAAATTATCATCTGTATGTACCTTTGCCAGCTCAATCAACTTCTTATCTGCACAATCATGAATAAAATGTATATGATTTCAATGTGCTTCGTTTTACTGTGCTTAACAGGATTATTTGTGATAGACATTGTAGCATTATTATCAATAAACATGGGGGTTTCTGTAAAATTCAAACCGTAGTCTCTTAATTGCTGTTGGATCCACAAGATCTGGGAACAACAATTTGCAGCAGCAATGTATTCTGCTTCACATGTTGAAATGGAGACCGCAGTTTGCTTTTTGCATTGCTAGGAAACTAGACGATTACCCAAGAACTGGCAACCACATGTAGTAGATTTCCTGTCCAAACAACAACTACCAAAATCAGAATCAGTGTATGCATTGAATTCAAAGTTAGAACCATGTGGAAACCATAGTCCCAATCTTTGTTTTCCTTTTAGATAACGAAAGATTCTATTTACTGTAATCAAATGAGACTCTTTTGGTTTTGCATGGAACCTGGAACAAATACACACAGCGAACATTATGTCTGGCCTTGAAGTGGTTAAGTACATGAGAGATCCAATCATTGCATGGAAGAGTCGGCAATCAACTTCTTTTCCATCCGAGTCAGAATTCAATTTATGAATGAACGGAATCAGAGTATCGTATGGGGTACAATCCTCCATCTTGAACCGGCTCAAGATGTCCTTTACTTGGACTGATGAATAAAGAAACCATCTTCCTTCTGATTAACTTGAAGACCTAGGAAAAATGATAACTCTCCCATAGCTGACATCTCAAACTTCGATTTCATAATACTCTCAAACTCTTTGCACAACCCCTCATTTGTAGAGCCAAAAACAATAACATCTACATATATCTGTACCGGTAGATATTCTCCCCCTGCTTTCTTAATGAATAAAGTCAAGTCAATATGTCCACGAACAAAATCATTATCCATAAGATGTGTAGACAACGTATCATACACGCTCGAGGAGCTTGATGAAGACCATAGAGAGCTTTATCAAGCTTGAAAACTTTATATGGATTAAGTGGATCTTCAAACCCTGGCGACTGACACACATAAACTTCCTCCTTAACTTTACCATATAAGAAAGCACTTTTTACATGTAATTGAAATACCTTAAATCCTTTGTATGAAGCAAAAGCAAGAAACAGCCGTATAGCTTCAAGCCTAGCAACATGAGCATAAACCTCGGTGTAATCAATTCCCTCTTATTGATTGAAACCTTGTACAACTAATCTTGCCTTATTTCGCACCACAACGCCTCGATCGTCTTTCTTGCATTTAAACACCCACTTTGTACCAATTGGATACACACCCTTTGGAAGATCTACAAGATTCCAAACTTTGAGTTTGTCAAACTGAGCAAGTTCTTCCTGCATGGCCTCTATCCAATTGTTATCACGTAGCGCCATTTCGACATTCTTTGGTTCGACCTGAGAAATAAAACAGGAATGTGGGCATACATAAAAAAACACCAGTATCCTTAAAACCTGTATACAAGCAAGTGTTGTCAATAATAGAACGCGTTTGCACTCCATCTCTCAAATTCCCAATGATATTTGTAATCTGATGAGCTTTGAGTTCCTTGATTGATGCAACCTCAGGAACCGACAACACATCAACTTGAGTTGTATCAGACTGATAAGACATATCTTGATTAACTAGTATCTCAGAGTCCAGATTTGTAGGAATCTCCCCATGAGCCTGTGTCAAATTAGAAGGTTCATCAACTAACAAAGGATTAGCAGAAGAATCTTGGAAAATAACATTTTCATCCTCACTATTAGACTTTTGTGTTCCTGAATAAGAAGCAACATTAGGATCTGGAGCAGATGTAGAAGGAACAGATGAATGTGGATCTGAAGTCGGTAGAAAACCACTATTTTATGCATCCTAACATGAATCATATAATACAGCTGCTTCCTCAGGAGAAATATCAGAAGGTAATTGAAAAGACTTGAATAAATTCTCATAATCAAAAGCCCAGTCTGGTCCAATCGCCATTTGAGGTAAAGACCGATTAGAACAGTCAATATGAAACCATTCTTCAACCTGACGAGTCTCTTTGTTATAAACCCTCTTGGTAGTAGAATTTGCAACATACCCCAGAAAGATCCCTTCAATAGCCTTAGCACTGAACTTGGTTGGGACATCTCTAACTTTCAACAGGGTGCATGGATTACCAAAATGTAGTCAATATTCCAGATTCGGCTTACGATTATTAAGCAACTCATAGTATGTCTTGTTGTGTCGCTTAACGGTCAAAACTCTGTTCAAAACGTGACACGCAGTATTCACAGCCTCAGCCCAAAAAGTTACTGGAAGCTTAGAATCTACAAGCATCGTACGTGTCGTTTCAACCAAAGTCCTGTTCTTTCGTTCAGCAACTCCATTTTTTTGAGGTACATATGGCGCCCTGAATTCATGATAAATTCCCTTTTGAAGACAAAATAAACCCATCTTTTTATTTTTAAACTCGCTGCCATTGTCACTCCTAATTCTTCTGACTTTCTGTTTGAACAAATTCTCTAAACCCAGGATTAAGAATTGTACCAACTATGTGGTTTCGGCTTTAGAAGCAAGGAACTTAACCCATGAAAATCTAGAGAAATCATCTGTTACTACCAGACAGTAAGATTTACCGCCAGTGCACCTGATACTAATCGGTCCGAACAAATTCATATGCAGTAGCTCCAAAGGAGTCACAATTGAATTCTTTGACTTAGATTTGTGGGACTTCTTGTGTTGTTTCCCCTTCTTGCAAGGAATGCAGTCATCAGGAACTGAAAATTTCATTTTCGGAACACCAAAAACCAGATCATTCTTCACCAGATAATTCATTTTCCGATAATTGATGTGAGCAAGTTTCCTGTGCCACAAAATAGAATCCGACTCAGACTCCTTGGAGAGTAGACAAGTAGGAATTGAATCCGTTGTAGTAGCAACACTTATGTCTAGGACACATGTGTCATTTCTCCTCGGAGCCTTCATTAGAATCCATTCGTCAGAAATCACAAAGCCCGGTTCCAAGATATAACACTAAGAATCATTGAAATGAAATGAAAATTTCTTGTCACACACTTGAGATACACTCAAAAGATTATATTCAAGTTGCTCCACATAGTTCACTTTCTCAAATTTGACTTTATCGTTCTTTAAAGTACCCTGACCAGTTATGTACCCGCCTTTATTTCCAGCAAAAGCGATATAACCACCATCAATATTATTAACATCTTCCAACAAACGAATATTCCCTGTCATATGTCGAGAACAACTACTATCCACATACCACGTATTGTTGATAGTCCTCCTTGGTTTTCCCTACATAAACAAAGAAAATCAGTTAGAAATTGGAACCCAAGCCATTGTGGTCTTGGGTCGTCCAGATGGATCAAAATAAACAACTTCAAGCAATTCACAATCAACATTGTCATCAACCTTTGGAACATAAGATTCACAATTAGACCATCTCGATGAAGACATAGTATGATTAATTGGAAAAACATTATTAGATTTATGATTATCAGATTCAGATATTTCCAAAAATTTCTTTAATTTTCTGTTACGTCTTCTTCGTTGTGGTCTAGAAAGTTTGACATCAGGTTGAGAATCTTTTGAAATTCCAACATGTGGAATCTCAAACTTCTTTTGAAAAACAACTGGTTTAGAAATATGCTTATCATGTTGCTTAAATCCCGAAGATTTAGCAAATGATTGACAAGGCACATTCTTTACAACACTAGACGTAGGCTTTCACACATTTTGTCTTTTCAGAATCGGCACCACTCGTTGTTGTGAGGAAACACTCTTTAATTTGCCTTGATTCTTATAAGGACAGTGAATCAGAATATGACGAGCCTCATTACAGTGAAAGCAAACTCTTCTATCTTGATGATTTCTGATATAAGGAGTTTTTCTTAAATTTGATGACCCTTCCGATGAACAATCTTCAGAAGATTTTACTGAACATTTGACTTGCTTCTTTTGAACAAAAACTTGTTTAGTCACCGTTGATAAATTTTTCTTCTGATGACCAGCAGCAACAAAACCACTTGATTGTGACATTTTGGAAAGTTTAGGTTGATCAACTTTCACCTCATCAGGTTCTGTTAAAATGCATCTATCACGGGTAACATTTTTCACTACCTTTGGTTCATCAAGTTGCACTTCCTTAGGAATGCCTTCAACCTTTTTATCATAAAAAACTTCATCCTCAGAATCAGAATCATAGATCATATCTTCACTAGTTACTGGATTTACTTTCAACACCGTCTTTGGATCAATTTCCTCTTCATGAATAATTTCCGGTTCAACCACATAATTTGCATTGAATGGTGGAGGAACAAATCCAATTCCAGCAACCCTCTTAGTAGGATCAGCATTAGCATTAAAGTAATCCAATACCATAGATGAATTTTCAAAATTTTCCAGCTTTCTATGTAATTTGATCACTTGAGATTCTTTATCAGAAATTTCTTTGTTCTTCTGAGCGACAATTTCATTTCGCTTCTCAATCTCAGCATAAGCCATATCCAGATGATATGCTTGTTCCTTATATTTCAATCCCAAAGAGTTCAAATCACTTTTCAAAGACTCAATTCTATCTATGCACAATTTATCATTATCTTTCAATTTTTGATTAACTGAATGCATCGGTTTCATATCACAAATTAAATTTGTGTTATCATCCATTACTTTTTGCATTTTATCTTTTATACTGATGCAATTAGAGCAATAAATTTGACAGACGGAATCTTTTACCTTTGAAGGATTTGACATATCTTCCATGAACACTTTGCAATCGGAATATTTTCAGAATCAGCACCATCAGAAGAATTTTGAGTTAATACTATATCATCTTCAGATACACCAGATGCAATATCAGACTCAACATTTTGTACTTGATCACGCTCTTCATCAGCACTTGACAAACTCTCACCATCACTTGAGCTATTGTAGGTCCACATGACTCATCTTAGATCGATCCCGTGATAGGACGTCTCGATAACACAGAGTGCGGAATCCTTCGTGTTAACGTATGTATGTCAATTGACAATAGAAACAGCAGGTAAATAAACTTCTCTTTTTATATCATCAAACACATAGAGTTTACAGATTATCTCTCTTCTCTCACTTATCGTTCGTACTGAACAGCTTCTGTAAACTCTCTATTTATAGAGACACGTTCTGCAATAGGCGAACTTAACAAGTTCGCTTCTAAAGATGAAGTTCGCCTCTCTATGAACTTACACAGAATTTTATCAACAGTTACAAAACATGTCCTAACAGACTCCCCTTTAACTGTTGCTAACAATGCTATCAATTACAAGTCAAAGACTCTAAGAGTAAGATATAAAATCTTCAAGCTCGTTGTCACCAGAATATGCTCCAACAGACTCCCCCTTGACAACAGCTTTAGAAGATTGTCATCCGTCTTCATATATCAACATACAAATTGTAGTCTTCGTCTTGTTCATCTGCAATTTCTCTTTCTATCTAGAAGAAAACTTGGGAGAAGGACCCCTTGTCAACTTCTGTCTGCAATATTCAGTTTATGCAAAGGAGAATAACCAACAATTAAGATTTCCATGGAAGCTGGAAAAATAAAATCTTTTTGGTTTTTCAAACATAAGAAAGACAAAATCTTTTTGGTTTTTCTCTATATAAACTGAAATGTAAAATACAAAATCACATCTTTTTGTTCGAACATCATGAGTAAGAAGATCATATCAGTAAAAACAATGTATCAATCACACATTTTAGATAAACATCCCTAAGCATTTTAAGGGTATCCTATCCAGATTCATTCTTTCATTATATCAGATAAGATCAAATCTTTTAAGCTTCAACCAAAACATGTAATGATACGCGAAGAACTTCAAAGAAGATGGGATCATATCATAACATGCTTATAATATACATTACATATGAATTTGCAACACATAACATGTCAATCTAAGTTGTCAATATTATAAGAATTGAAACCATAAGTATATTTGTTCCATGTTCTTGTGAAATAAGGTACCATTTATTTTGTAATACAACATGTACCCCACAAATATACCAATAGAAATTTAAATGTGCACTATCTTCAAGACATATAAGATCATTGCAAGATAATATTCAATCTCCAGGATGAATTTTACCGATAAACATAGGAAAATATCAAGCAGAGAATCAGAATGATTCAGAATCGAATGATTCAAATGTCTTGGTTTGGATGAAGTATCATGATTCATAGTAACAGAAAGATTGTACCAATATAATTCTTCAACATAAGATTGATCAAGGAATCGATTGATTCAATGACATAGGGTAACATGATCCAACTGTTATCTGGATATATTCAATGGAATCAGGATAATGATCCAAGGGCTAGTATATGCTCCAACAAATGTTGTCAGAAATATATCTTAGTCCAACTTCACGTTGCATGTTTTTCGGTGCATGGGCAGTGAAGTGAACTTAAAAATTGTGTTTAACGACATAACCGATACTGGTCTCATGAAGTACTTTAGATCTTATATTCTTTATCTGATAATGATATTTTACATACACACCCGACATACCATGGGTTTAAATCACAATTGTCACAAAGATCATTGTGTAGTCACACTACTAATTGACCAAAGATACTCAAGCCTATTGACAATTCATACTACATACTAGTATCCAAATTAAAAATATAAGCACCAAGCATCAATTTTTGTTAAGCATAAGCAGTTATGATGCTATCATTTCCCATACTGTGCAGTCTAAGAAGTTCTGATCAAAACATTTATCACAAATAAACAATCATAAAGGCCAACTAAGGTCATGTGTGACTGAACATCTACTGATGTACTATCATCTCTTCTTTAACTTCAAGTAATGTCAATTTTATCTTTTTCAATTTGTTTGACTTTTTCAAAATCTTTATGAAAGAAAGTAAAACAAACGAAAATAAAATCTTCCATGAAAACATTTTAAGAAAAACATTTTACTTGGTTACTTGGAATTAAGAAATTCAATCAATTAAAAACTCAAACCGATGTAATCGTATGTAATTGAATGCCTTTGCCTTCGTCACCAACACAGTTCTGTACTCCCCCTGTCCTGTAGACTCCCCCTCAACTAGTCAAATGGTTGCATCAACGACTTTATGCTCACCATTATCATCCTAAGTTTCAGGTTATCTTTTGGACTTTATAAAACTCTTTCCAAAACATTGTGTGTGACATATTCTCCCCCTGAGCATCAAGTCATTGAATCAAATAGATTTACCAACTTCTGTAACGACTTATTGCTCTTGCAGATGTCATTCCCTGTCATGTGCTATGAACAACCACTATCAACAACCAAAATGGTATTAATAGTCCCTCTTGGTTAATCCTGCACATTTAATAAGAAACATTAAATTGAAATTGGGACCCAAGCCATGGTAGTCATGGGTCATCTATCTGTATCAAAATAATAAACTTCACTCCATTCACAATCGAATCTCTTATCCATTTTCGGTGATTGCTCCGACGAGTCAGAAACAGAAACCTTAGATTTCCAAACATACTTCTGTTCATCAAGTTCTTTTTGCGTAAAATGTGAAGTGTTTGAACAATCATGTTCATTTGAAAAATGTTTAGATTGTGAAAGCTCTTGTTCTAAAAGTTTTCTCAATCTTCTGTTTCTCCACCGTCTTTGAGGTCTAGAAATCCTAACCTCAGATTTTGAATTACCCTTTGGTGTATCATGAGGTTTAACCACATTTGGGTTAACATAAGGCTTACCAGGAGTTCTTACCTTTTCTGGAGTAACATGTCGGTTACCTTTGGCATTGTGAGGATAAGCAATCTAAATATGACCCACAAGACCACAAGAAAATCAAGATCTCTTCTCACGATATTCTCTCATATAAGGAATCTTCACACGATAAGATGCACTTGAAGAAGATTCTCCTACATGAACTTCTTTTGGAGTTTGAGACAGAACAAACTTTTTCTCAACAGGTTTTGATTCAGGCTTCATCTTCTCAGGAACTACATGCTTCTTCCCTTTATTTTTGTAAGGACAGTTCACCACAATGTGTCCCATCTCATTACAATGAAAACATGTACACCTGTCTTTATAATCTCTGACATATGGAACTCTTCTTGAATTTGAAGAACTTCCAAATGTATAATTTCCAGATGAATTAGAATCAACCTTTGAGTCTTCTTTCTTAACCTCTTTTGGTATCCCCTCTACCTTAGCTTCATCAAAATATTCATCATCACTCTCATCAGAATACACCATATCTTCACCTGTGACTGGATTCACTTTCAACACAGTCTTAGGATCTAAATCCTCATTTTTTATAATCTCAGGTGTCACAGAATAATTTCCGTTGAATGGTGGAGGAACATAACCAATACCATTAGTTCCCTTCCCCTCTTTAGTATTATCATGATAATGTCCTAATAAGAATGATGAATTTCCAAAGCTTTCTAACTTTCTATGCAATCTGATTACCTCTGCTTTACATTCTACTAGTTCCTTATCTTTCTCAACAAGATCATTATTTCTTTTCTCAATTTCTGCAAAGGACATATCCAGGTGATATGCCTGCTCTTTGATCTTCAAAGTCAGAGAACTTATATCCCTCTTCAGTGATTCGATTCTCTCAATACACACATTCTCATTATCCTTTAATTTTTGGTTTACCGTGTGCATCGATTTCATATCACAAATGAGGTTTACGTTGTCATCCATAACCCTCATCAATTTATCCTTTACTGAAACATAGTTAGAACAAAACGTTTCAGAGTTAGAAACTACCTCAGGTTTTACTTCTGAAGAAGATGCACCAGGAGCCATGACAAAACTACCTCAGCTTCACCCTTTTGATCAACAATGACAGGCTCTGCATCAGTTTCTAATTCACTCAGATCATCTTCAACTGTCTAAAAGCTTTCTTCAGTCATCACATCAGTCTTAGTAGATTGAGTACTTTTACCAGAACGAATACTCTCACTATCAGTTAAATCTGTAGAAGAATCACTTTGAGAATCACCCTGCTTCTCCAATACTTCTTTGATCAAGACCACAAAAGCTTGAGAAGTTGCTTCACCCTTTTTCTTCAAGGCTTCCCATAGATCTCTTGAAGTTGGACACTTCCCGAGACTATGAATGATTTCTTTTGGTAAAGACATAGTTAAAGTTTCACACGTTTTCATCTCATGATCAAACTTCTGCTTTTCTGCTTTAGTAAGAGATGTCACTGGTTTAGGAACATCACAAAATTTCAGAAAATCAAAAGTAGGATGCACATATCCTTCTATTATTGGTCTCCAAAAATTTTCATCAGTTTCTGATACGAACTGTTGAACCGGACTTTCCAGCTACGGTATCTGATATGCACAAAAGCCCTCGATGGCATGATTTCAATCATCACATGAAATTGACATTTTGAAATTTTTGCGAAAATATCTGGAAAAAAATTTCCCGTCAAAAATACTCTTTTTTTAAAAATTTAAAAATTTAAAAAATTAAAAAATGATATAAACCAACCATATAAGCTTTCCCTAAAAAAATTGGAGAAGAAGATATTTCCCGCCAAAATACTCTTTTTTTCAAAAATGATATAAACCAACCATATACTTTTTTTAAAGAACACTAGCGAACTAGATAAGTTCACCTGATACTGCCTGAGCGAACTTAATAAGTTCGCCTAAACTTTACTGAGCAAATAAGACCACAAACGAACTTGATAAGTTCGCCTACTGAATAAGCTCGCTTAAACTGAGAGAAGCGAACTTAATAAGTTCGCTTGCTAAGTTCGCCTGCAACAAATATCATCAAGTTCTCTTACTGCAGCTGAAGCAAACTCAGCAAGAACTTTAATCCAAACACGAACAAACATCACCAAAAATCATCATTTCTCACAGATTAGAAGGAATTTGAAGAAATTGGACCGTAGGATTTAGTATTTTATGAATTAGAACACTTCTGTCAGATTAATTTCACCAAAATCAACTTCAAATCCACGAATTCAGCAGTAAAATCAGCTTCAAGAACTTGAAAACTCCATGGATACAAAACTTCAAAAATGATCAATTTCTTGTCAAATTGTACACAAAAACGCCTCTAATCACCAAGAATCAAAAACAAATCACGAGCAAAAGCTTTGATACCACTTGTAGGTCCACATGACTCATCTTAGATCGATCTCGTGACAGGACGTCTCGATAACACGGAGTGCGGAATCCTTCGTGTTAACGTATGTATATCAATTAACAACAGAAACAGCAGGTAAATAAACTTCTCTTTTTAAATCATCAAACACATAGAGTTTACAGATTATCTCTCTGCTCTCACTTGTCGTTCATACTGAACAGATTCTGTAAACTCTCTATTTATAGAGACAAGTTCTGCAATAGGCGAACTTAACAAGTTCACTTTTAAAGATGTTTAGGCGAACTTGTTAAGTTCGCCTCTCTATGAACTTACACAGAATTTTATCAACAGTTACAAAACATGTCCTAACAGACTCCCCTTTAACTGTTGCTAACAATTCTATCAGTTACAAGTCAAAGACTCTAAGACTAAGACATAAAATCTTCAAGCTCGTTGTCACCAGAATATGCTCCAACAGCTATCATCATCAGTTGACTCTTCAGATTTTACAGAATGAATCTCAGTTACAAAATCTTGACTTACAATACCAACCAAATCTTCAAGATGAATACCCTAGTCGTAATTTTCATTATTCTGAGCAACCAAAGCAGATGATGCAGATGCATGATTAGAATTTCCAGAGCCAGAGGAGCCATGTGACTGATTACGATTGTTCTGAAAGTTATTAGGCTTCTTCTGAGAATCAAATTCAACTTTTGGTTTCACACATTCTTTGGAAAAATGACCATACACCTGACAATTATAGCAACGAACTTTGGTTTTGTCAAATCCCATACGTGAACGACTGTTAGAACCGATATACTTTCTTCCAGTCTTCTTCAAAAAATCTTTTGCTTGTCTCATCAGCAAAGCCATATTCCATTGAATGTTCATCTCTTCTAGATCAACAGGATCAATCTGTCTGAAATCCTCCTCAATAACATCTGGATCATGAATCTTCCCTCCAATAAAATTTTCATAAGAAACCATCAAGGAAGAAAACATCGCTAAATAATCAACAACTCTGTGATTCATATTATGTGTTCCAGATGATGAAGAAGCAGTATTTGCAGAGAAACCAGAATGACTTGGAACCCCAGAACAATGATCATTAGAAACATCTTGAGTATCACCAGAAAAGAACGCAACCCCTGCACCAGTTTTTCCGGAAGACTTAGCAAAATACATTGAAGGATCTTGAATATGCTCCATATTGGTTTCCTTCTTCTTCATATTCAAATCAGGTGATTGAATCTTGCCAAGAATCTCTTCAAGAGATATAGTTTTATACTTGACCTTCTTTTTTATCAAAACCGTATACACATCAAATTTAGATGGTAATGCCTCCAAAAACTTATCATTTATCTCTTCAATCTCATAAACCACTGAAGCACTTGACAATTCACTCAGGAAATGATAGAATCTTGTTGCAAGATCATCTAAAGATTCATTTTGAAAGTGCTTGAATACTAAGAATTGCTTCTTCAGTAATTCTTTTCTGCTTTTCTTAACATCCAAACTACGTTCACACCGCTTTTGTAATGCTTCCCACAATTGTTGAGAAGTCCTGAATTGTTTAAAGCTATGATAAATTTCTTTAGGAAGAGACATTGAGATACTAGCCATTGCCTTCTTTTCCCTATCAAACAGTAATTTTTCTTCTGTGGTTAACGCAGATACCGATTTAGGGTCATCATCCTTTCCATCCAAGTATATGTCGGATGTGTATAACCTTCCAAGATTGGAATCCACAAACTTGTATCAGTAAAAGACACGAACTGATCAAACCGATCTTTCCAGTTAGACTAATATGCACGACTTAACAATTTGGGTGGTTTTTGAGATGTACCAATCTCGTTATCGTAATTTAACATATTAGGTACTTGCACCATATTTGCCATTTTCAGAAAAAATTTCCAAGTGTTGAACAAATACTCCCCTTAGGCGAAGATAATAAGTTCGCTTGAAAGCCAAATAAGCGAATTTGATATCAAGCAAACTTGATAAGTTCGCTTAACCAAGAAAATCCGGTAAGTTCGCCTACTAAGTTCGCTTAAACTGAGAGAAACGAACTTGATAAGTTCGCTTGCTAAGTTCGCCTGCAACAAATATCAGCAAGTTCGCTTGCTTCAGCTGTAACAAACTCAGCAACCCAAACACAAACTCATAGCGCCGAAAATCATCATTTCTCACAGATTTGAAGGAATTGGAAGAAATTGGATCGTAGGATTTAGTATTTTATGAATTATAACACTTCTATCAGATTAATTTCACCAAAATCCACCTCAAATCCATGAATTTAGCAGTAAAATCAGCTTCAAGAACTTGAAAACTCCATGGATACAAAAACTTGTAAAAATGATCAATTTCTTGTCAAATTGTACACAAAATCGTCTCTAATCACCAAGAATCAAACACAAATCACGAGCAAAAGCTCTGATACCATTTGTAGGTCCACATGACTCATCTCAGATCGATCTCGTGACAGGACGTCTCGAAAACACGGAGTGCGGAATCCTTCTTGTTAACGTATGCATACGAATTGACAATAGAAATAACAAGTAAATAAACTTCTCTTTGTATATCAGCAAAACATAGAGTTTACAGAATACGATCAATCAAGTCTTTCTACTTCGCTTCGCTTAGCTCTTTTAGAACAGATTCTGTAAACTCCTATTTATAGACACAAACTCTGCAATAGGCGAACTTAACAAGTTCGCCTCAAAGATGTTTAGGCGAACTTCACATGAGACTAGGAGAACTTAACAAGTTCGCCTCTAATAGGCTAGGCGAACTTAACAAGTTCGCCTCTAGCAAAACTTAACAAGTTCGCCTCTAGCAAAACTTGTTCTATCACTTAGATAAAATCTATACAATTACATAAAAAATATAAAGACAATAAGACCTAAACTATTACAAGGCTTTTGTCATACATTCTATGTCCTAACAAACGTTGGTGAGTTCATAAATAAAATCGTATTTTCACAACATGTATCCATGATATAAGAATGCCCCGTCTGGGTCTTATAATCATTCCTTCCTAATCCATCACTCAGTAACCTCACATGGATTCTGAGTCTACAACATACATATTTACGGGCGACTCCCTGACTTCCGGATACAAGTCCGGCCAAATACGAGAGGATCAGTTCTCGCCCGTCAGTCCCCCCAATCATGGCCATAATAAGTACTTATTATAGGATATATGCACGGATGGTATTAGGATCTCAGATCAAAATCATTTACAAAACATTTTATAGAGCACAGTTCAGAGGAACTCACCTCAAGCAGAACCTCCTTCTGAATCGATATAATAGTCAATATCTCGATAGAACCCTAAATCATAACCGGCATCATCATAAACAATATCCCTATCTTAGGTTTACACAAAGGAACCTTAGGGTGTTCAGAAGCCTTACCTCGGCACTATCTACGGCAGTTTTGCGGACGAATTGTGAGAAACCGGACTTTTGAGAGCGGACTGGGACTCGGGAACATGTTCACAAGAGCTCTTGTGTGTAAAAAATGAAGTGTTTGTGTGTGCCAAAAGACCAAGCTCGAGCCATCTATTTATAGGGTGAAATCAGACTCATGTCAGACCGAGTAGCAAAACCATGTCGGTCCGACATCCACATATCGGACCGAGTTGTAAAACCATATCGGTCCGACGTGGGGCTGATTCATCAGACACGTGTCAAATTTAGGGCTGAGTCATGGGACACGTGTCGCTATCTAGTTCATGACTTCTTCCACACATATCAGACCGATATGGAATAGGATATCGGTCCGACATCCGTCTCATTTTCATATTTTTCACTTTTAGTCCTCCATCTTTGGAGAACTTGCAGTTTAACCCCTGAACTTTATCTTTTGACACTTTTAGCCTTTATTTTACTTGGGAACTATCTGGGTGTTATAGAAAACCGATTCAATCAGATATAGGCTTACATGTTGGATTCTGATTCATGCGCCAGGTGACCGTCAAAATAACGAAAGTTACTGCCGATGACCCCGTATGTTTTGCTTACACAAAAATCTTGGGTGTTCATCGTTTTCCCATCCACTTGGATGATTTGACCCTGTATTTTTTGCTTATGCAAAGATCTCGGGTGTTTAACCTTTTCCTGTCCTCTTGGATAATTTTACGGCTTCTTCTGTTTTGCTTACGCAAAGATCTAGAATGTTCGTACGTTTTAATATCCACTTCGATATTTTTCTTTTTACATCTTCTTATATCCTGTTGGATCTTATTTTATTTTTGGTGGTGAATTTGACTTACCGAGATGGTACCCTGGTTAACCTGTAAGAGATGATAAGATGAATGTGGGTATTTCTTGAGGATTGATAGGCTTTCAAAACCATTGTATTTCAAAACGTGGGGTACCCCTTGTTTCGTGCTTAAATGGTACCTTAAAATCACATGAAATCCTGTACAAACAAATGTTCGGGTTTACCTTGCACAAATATCGGCTATCTATAGGGATTCACAGTAGCTGATTGCAAAAGGGAGTGTTTCAAAAGTATGACCAGACATGATCTCACGTTGGATCTTTTCCAAAGGCTAAGTGTACATATCCTTTATTTGATTTTTATTTTTATTTTTCCAAATGAAAATTAATCTTCCTTATTAGCTTGTTTAAATAGTGTACATATGAAAGTTTCTTTTGTTTTTGTCCAAGTGATTCAGGTTAATCGAAACTCCAAGCCACCCGAAACTACCAAGCCTTATCGAACCTACATTTTCACCCGAAACTACTCAGCCCTATCGAAACTAGTAGTTTCGACAGGGGTATTTTGGTCTTTTATGCAGCTTTAAATTGAATTTCTCCATACTCAGTCTCACTTTCATGCTTTTTCATTCGAATCTCTCTACACCCACATTTCACACACAGAATCTTACTTTCAGTCGGTCTAAGTTTGCAATAATCAGATTATACCTTCTGATTACCCCTGTCGTCTTCATCATCTGGTTTGAATCTTTTAGATTTTTGTTACTATTTCATAAAGTGAAACTAGGGTTTTGTTGGAGAAGTTTTTACGATCGAATATGTGTTTTTGGGGTATTTTCTTGCTTAAATCATGGTTATAGTCTCACCATTATTGATAACTTACTCATTTACTATTTATACTTGCAGATTACTTCAGAATTTTCGGTAAGATGGAGTTTCGACACCTTTACAGGCTCATCTTAACCCTCTTTTATGATCTTGTTTTGCTTTTTCTTATCTGTATATAACTTGTATATAGTTTTGATCTGTTTCTACTGCTTTTTTTTAGTCCTTGTTTACATGTTCAGGGTTTTGATATCGAAACTAGTAGTTTCAGGAAAAAAAGGATCTTTCTTTTTAAAATTATTATTCTGAATTTTTGAACAAGTGTTTACCCGAAACTAGTTGTTTCGATACCTAAGTGTTTACCCGAAACTAAGTAGTTTCGACAGGTTTTGTTCAACCCAAACTAGTAGTTTCGGTCAGTCCATTTATGAAATTTCTCTAAGGGTTTCACTAATATTCAGTAAACCTTGTCTTGGCATAAATGAATCTTCTATTTGTGAAGAAGCACAATATCTGTGCCTTTCTTAATGGTGATGATCCCAAGAGTGAGGGATTTGTACCAGTGCTCAACTTTTTGGCCAACTCCAATGTAAGCTTTGCTATAAGCCACAACTTGCCCATCTTTGAAGCCACAATCAGACAATTCTGTGCTACTGCAGCAAGAGTCACTATCAACAATGAGGAGCACATTAGGGCAACTGTTCTGAACCAAGAAGTTCTTATTTCTGAAGCCATCATCAGAGAAGTATTACAGTTTAATGATGACCAAAATGCTCCTATGGAATTTTCAAACTTCTTTATCCATGAGAGTTTTAGGAGGATGGGTCACCCTGACGAGTTCAAGAGTGGCCAGATCACCAAGACCTTCCTTGCTCCTCACTGGAGATACATTGTACATGTGATGATTAACTGTATATTAATCAGGAAAGGTGGCTTTGATTCTGCCAATGCCATGGTGGCTTTTGCTATATTTGGGCTGATCAAAGGAAGAAATTACAATTTCTCTGGGCTGGCATTTAGACAGATGATTGAAAATCTAACAGCCAAAGTAAAGGACAAATTCCTTGTATATCCAAGATTCCTTCAAATGATTATCAACCATCTACACCCAAATCTTCCACAACAAGGACATATGTTGGTCTTGGATCACATGATTGCCAAGACTCGTAGTTACATGAAGAGTTCAAGCTCCAGAAGCAATAGGATTATTGTGAACATTCCTTTATTTGGAAATGTGATTGGAGAAGAAGAGCCTGAAGTTCCTGATGTTGATCCTGAAGAAGTTATTGAATCCTCATCATCCGAGGAAGAAGAGGAATAAGAACAAGGCAATCAGGGAAACCAAGAAGCTGAGATTGAGGTTGAAGCTGAGATACAACAAGAATAAGAAACTGAGCAACCAATTGTGGAAGTTCAGTTCATTGAACAAGAAATGGAGAACCTTGATCCATTAAATTTCCAAGAACAAGCTGCTAATGTTGAAGCTGAAGCAAATGTAGAGGGTGAACCAGAGTCTAGTGGGACACTAGACGAAGCAGTTTATGATACAGAAAAGACCGAGTCTGAGGAGATGGTTGAACCTCCTCCTTCCTCCTCCAAATGGCCAGCTGATTCTGAATCCGATTATGAACTTGAAGAGCCCCTCACTAAGAAGATCAAAACAGGGCTAGAATCACTAACCACATCATCTGAATCCTTGTTTGCATCACCTAAACACCTAACAACTCCACCATCTCCCATTCATACTGCCACATCTCCATCACCAAAGCAACCCACTCCACAAGCCACTCCTCAACCAACACCACCTGCCTCTCCTGATCAAGAAACATCCCCATCCATCTCAAGAGTTAAAAGAGTGAGCCTAGATGTCAAGAAGCTCAGTGAGCAACTAACCCTAAAGGATGAAGAAATCAAGATTCTGAAATCCGATCTTGCTAATCAAAAGGAAGAGGTCAAGGACCTGAAGCTTGAAGTGATTACTTTAAAGAACCAATTAGAGATCCAACAGTCACAACTTGCTGTACAAAAGGAGCAGTTATCAAAGTAGCAAGAAGACCTACTTGCTATGACTGCCTTAGTCAACCAGATCAAAGCTTCCATGGTGCAATCTTCACAGTAGACAGAAACTCAAAGGGAACCAGACTCTCAGGTTCAGGGGGGACTCATGTATCTCCATCCACAGCAACTGGTGGTCCCTCTTCCCCTGCATTTGTAACTATTCCTGAGTCTGCTGTGATTATGTACTCAGGTGTAGCTGGACAATCGAAAAAGGCATTGGAAGTAAAGGTAGAAGAACAGGAATATGACTGACCCTCTGCAAGTCAAAGAAAAGCTGATAGGGGTAAGGGAAAGGGCAAGGAATCTGATGTTGAGTTAGTAGTCCTAGATGAAGAAGAGGTGGGGTCTGATCATGAGTTTGATGAATTATTGAGACAAATTGATGACTTCAGGACTATTGATGAGTTCCTTGAAATTGTGACATTTAGAGAGGAACGAAAAGAAAAGACCCGATACTTCACAGACACAGGGGATGAAATTGAAGCCTTGACAGATACTGAAGAGGAGGATCCTAATGTGAAAGTTGCCTTTGTTGAGCCTGTAACCACTGCTGGGCCAACTGGCACTCCTGAAGAAGCTCCTCAGACTACAACAACAACAACACCAACAACTGTAACACCAACAACTACAACACCACAAGACACTACACCCTCTCACCAAGCCTTAGATCCTAGGAGGTCTTGGTTCAAGAAATTGGAGCCTCAAGAACCACCGAAACATTATGAGTGGTTTGCTGAATATCAAGAGTTGAAAAGACCACCTGTTGGGTGGAAATATGATTAAGAAAGATCATTTTTTTATTATCAGGAGATACAAAGGAGGAGTGGAGCACTTCAAGACTCCTCATGACTTCAGCTCCCTCCCTACGTATGACCTAAGAGCCCTAGCCAAGTTACCTCTCCAAAACCCTGGAGATGTAGGGATTGATAGAGATTTTGAGACTTTTCTAAGACCTTCAATGAATTCAGGTCTATGACCACTGCAAAGCCTAGAAGAGTTCTTTCAAAGACCCGGATTCACCCTAAAACTCAAAAGCCATGGGTAATCCAGAGGTACAAACCCACAGAATCTGTCAAATCTATCTTACTTCCAAGGTATGTACCTGTTCAACTCCAGAAGTTCAGAAGGTGGTTTTATAACTCAACTATTGAAAGTGTTGTTATTGAATGTGAAGTAATGGAAGACATCCATATCTTTTTAAAATTTCAACCTGAAGATTTGGAGGTTTTGTTCAACCATCCCATCCAAATTTCACATGAAGATGAAGAGGCGGATGCAAAGGCCTATCAGAGAGTTGTGACTGTGAATGCAAAGTCTTTCTTCCAGAAATCAGGTGATGCACCAACTGCTTGAGGAGTTGAAGACATTGATGCAATAGCTTAGGGGGTGATTGTAGGGTATTGTCTTTTGTAAGCTGGTGTCATCAATGTAACTTTTGAACAAGCTGTATTTTGTTTATTTCCTTGTACTTCATTTATTTCAGTTTGATGTAATTTTACTGCTTTATTAGTTTAGTCTGGGCCATCGAAACTACCTAGTTTCGGTTGAGTCTGTTCAACCAAAACTAGTAGTTTCGATAGATGGGATGTTTCGATAGGATGTTCATTCATGTAAATGCTCAACCGAAACTAGTAGTTTCGGTACTAGTTTCAGTTGAGCATAGTTTTGATGCCTGTCAGCTTCCTATAAATAGCCTAGTTTGAGAATGTTTAGGGTGTGGATAGCGGCTATAACCATGCATTATCTCTTTCACAGTTTTACCTTGAATCATTACAAGCTTTGAGTTATTCATTGTATTCTAGCAATTTCATATCATTGTGTATTGTTATTCAAGTGTGGTTAGCCTGTTATCTTCACCATTTCACTGTATTTACCTCGGTTTCACCACCATACACACCTATTCTGCAGGTGTGTATGTGTAATCGATCAGTTTGTGTGATTCAGCCTTGAATTAGGAGCTACCAGTATTCTGATTGTGAGAAACTTTAGGCTTGGTAAACTCTTAAGCAAAATGTCCATTTTCTTGGCAGTTATAACATCTCACCTTTGACTTATCCAAACCCATCCTAGATTTACTCGAATCTCCAATAAACTTTTTATCAGTCTTCTTAAGATGTTCCTTACCCTGCCTCAACTACAATGCCATGTTCCATTGTATGTTCATTTCATCAAGAATATCTTTGTCGATTTGCTTAAAATCTTCCTCAATCATATCGAGATCAATAATTTTCGCGCCAATGAAGTTCTCATATGAAGTAAGAAACGAAGCAATCAAGGCCATAAGATCGTCAGCAGCTTTTGGAGACACCCTAGGAGAACAAAAATGAGAATCACCTTTGGAATTATTTGAACATCCAGAACCAGAAGCTACAAAACACGAAGATCCACCACATGAACTTTCCTTTGAAGAAGACTGATACTCATGTGTTTCAACCAAAAACAATGCAACTCTCGATTTTGATGTAGATGCCACCTTTCCAAAATACAAACTAGGATCTTGAGTCTGATAAACCGTATCTTTCTTTTGCTTATTCAGGTCATAAGACTGTATCTTACCCATTAGCTCTTCCAAACCCATGTTATCAAAACCAGTTTGTTCCTTTATAACAATAGTGTACATCTCAAAATGTGGAGGTAACGCATCCAAAAACTTCTCAAGTATTTTCCGATTCTTGTAAGATATATCATTTTTCACCATCTCACTAAGCAGATGATAATATCTAGACATCAGCTCATCAATGCTTTCACCTTCAAAGTGTTTAAAGACACTGAACTATTTCTTCAATAACTCTCTTCTGCTTTTCTTTATGTCAATACTTCCCTCACACCTTTGTTTCAATCCTTCCCAAAGATCCCGAGAGGTCTTGAACTTCTTGAAAGTATGGTATATGTCTAATGGAAAACACACGGATAAAGCAGCAAGTGCCTTCTTCTCACGATCATATATTGTCTTTTCTTCCATAGTAAGTGCTGAAATAGGCTTTTCTGTATCTGATACACCCATGTACGTATAAGTAGGATGTTTGTATCCCTCGCTGATAGGAATCCACAAACTCGTATCATTGAATGACACATATGTAGAACCAAAGACTGATTGCTACCAAATTATTCTAAGTACAATTGCTGCTGATAGGCTTATCAGCAGCAGTCAACACTTGTTGCTGCTGATAGGCTTATCAGCAGCATTCAACACTTGTTGCTGCTGATAGGCTTATCAGCAGCACTCAACACTTGTTGCTGCTGATAGGCTTATCAGCAGCCTTCAACACAAGTTGCTGCTGATGGGCTTATCAGCAGCAGTATTCTCAACTTTGCTGCTGATAGCTTTATTCACTGAAGACCAAACGTTGCAGCTGACTATCCATGCCAAGCGTCTCTGACAACTTTCTGCAAAAGCAACTGCCACACTCCAAGCAGAAGGAACCTCAGTGGTGCAACCAATAAAGGACCTTGTTGCGCGTCTCCAAGCATGCAAACAATGATGCCTAAGAAGACGCTTCAATAAAGTTATCTAGATTAGCCTTTGCGTATAATTTAGATTAATAAACAAGATCAACGGTCTGTGTTCGATCTGATCCTCAGAATCAAGGGTTTGTCTTGATTCTGAGTTACTATAAATACTGTGTAACCACTTCATTGTAAGTGTGCTTCTTCTCAGAGTTTTCATCTGTAATCGTTTATTCACTAAGCTTAATACAACAGTGATCTTACTAGTATTCTTTCTGTCTGTTCGATTACATTTGTGTAGTTGTTATTGTTTCCGCCAATATCAACCAGAATAGAATCACCTTGTAATCTCACGATCCTACAAGTGGTATCAGAGCTTTGGCTCAAGATTAAACAAACTAACATTTGTTTAATCACTTTCTGATTCTATTCTAAACTCTATTCTTAATCAAGTCACACAAAACAGAAATGGCACAAAGTAATAGATTTGAAGACATCGGCAATATCAACCGACCACCAAGGTTGGTGTCTGGGGAGGACTATGATATGTGGAAAAACCGTATGGAAAGCTTCTTCTGCTACCAAGAATACGGAATGTGGAAATCCATAAGGGATGGACCTTATATCCCCATGGTGGCCTCGGCTGACTCTGGAGGACCACTAGTCCCGAAGGAACCCTCCAAGTATTCTGAAGAAGACATCAAGAAAATGGAGGTGGACTTCAAGGCATTAGGAGCTATCCAAATGTGCCTTCCAAATGAAGTTTTTCACAACTTCAGGGCTTACAAAACCGCAAAGGAGTTATGGGAAGCCCTGGAGAAGATGTTTGCTGGATCTGAGGAGGTCAAAGAAAACAGACGTGACATCCTCAAGCAACAGTATGAGAACTTCGCCTGGAAGGAAGGTGAGTCACTAACAGTTTTATATAACAGGTACACGTATCTGGTAGGAGAACTGCAGTGCTCCAAGGTGACCCTGGAAAATGAAGACATTCTGAAGAAGTTCATAAGATCTCTTCCCACCTGTTGGACACTATACACTGTGTCCATCAGAAGAACGGAGAATCTGAAGACTCTCCAGATGACTGAGCTCTTTGGCATGCTTAAAACCTATGAATTAGAAATGATTCAGGCTAAAGAAAGGAGCTCCAGTTATCAATCAGCCACCACTTCCTCCACCAACACCTCAGCACTTCACTCTGATCATTCTGGTCCTAGTGCAAGCAACTACCATCCTCCCATTGTCACTCATCCTCAAACACCAACTGTTTCACAATCCAACTCCTCTCCATTTCTTCTAGAAGCGCCTCCTCAACAGTCAACCTCTACTGCCTTTGTCTCTGACAGCTTAAGCAGCATGTACTTCATTAAGGAGGATTTGGAATGCTTTCATCCAGATGATCTGGAAGAAATGGATATTCAGCACTCTTATGCAATGCTCTCCCTCAGAGCAAAAAGGTTCTACTCTAGAACCGGAAGATCTGTTCCAAACAACAACTCAAACACCAGAGTTGGTTTGGATAAAAGCAAGATCCGGTGTTACAACTGTAACCAAATGGGTCACTTTGCCAGGGAGTGCAAGGCACCAAAAGCCAATCAGGGTGCCAGCCATCAAAAACAAGCCTATCAGCATCAAGCCTATCAAGGACAGCCCAGGCAGCAGCAGCAGCAGCAAGGAACTCCTCCAGCACAAACTGCAGCATGTTCAAATGTTGGAACTACAGACTTTGACTGGAGTTTTCAATATGAAGATGTTTCTGCCTCCAACCAAGCACTTATGGCAGACAATGCAGAGATACCACCTCAGGTATTTGAACATCTTTGCTCTCAAGCTTGCATTGACAAAGTTTTAGGTTATAGAAAGCATAACCAAAATCTGATAGATCAAAATGAAGAGTTTCATCAAATGAAGTCTGAATTCAAAAAGGTCGAAGATACTTACAAAGAAAAAATTAACTGTCTTAAGAAAGAGATTTCTTCATTAAAACACGAACAAACTAATCTAGAAACTCAGATTGATGATCTATTAGTAAAACTTAAAGCTACCAGAGCTGAACTGGCTGAACAGAAAGTTCATGTTGAAAAATATGAATTTTCATCTAAAAAACTACAAAGATTGTTAGATATTCAAGTCCATGAAAGAGTAAGAACTGGACTTGGATATCATAGTGACGAGTACCAGACAGTTCCTCCTCCTGCTGATTATGTTGCCATTCACCAACCAAGCTTCAATACTGCAAACCTTGACATGGCAAACCAAACCCTTGATCCTTTAATGGATGCATGTGTTGTGGAAAACTGCTCCACCTCTTCAGAATCTGAGTCAACCTGCTCAGACAATTGTGAAACTAGTGCAGTCCCATCTGCTCCTATCTCTGAAGCTGTTCTAAACAAAGCTGAATTTCCTGTTGTTACTCCAGCTATTCCAGCACCAATCCCATTCAAACAAATCAAGATTAGCTATCCTCCAGGTGGAAGAAAGCTAAACATTGAAAAGGGAGAGACATCAGGTTTCACCAACCCAAAGTCTCAGTCAAAGCCAATCACAAAGAGAAGGGTGTTTGATATCTTTCATGCACCTGGAGAAAAGGTTCCTTATGTTCAAAAGACACTAGAAGAAGCCACTTTTGAACATAACAAAGCTCATCCCTGGAACTTCAAAGATTTGTTTCAAAGAAAGGACTATGTGCACTTTCACAGGGACAAGATAGCACTATCTTGCTTTGTGTGTGGCAAATACAATCACACAGCCAGCACCTGCTTTCACTACCTTGATCACCAAAGAAACTCAAAGCAGCATGCCTTTGAGAAAACAAACAGAAACAAACAGGTAAGAAGCTATGATGCAAAGGTAACAAAGTTCAGGAAGTCTCTATCCCCTCAAAGAGTGAAGATGCAGAAACCTCAACAAACTTGCATCATATGTGGGGAATCAAACCACTTTGCTGCAACATGCAAGTTCAACCCTTTTAATCAAGTTGCAAATCGTCCATCTGTGTTCAGCCCATCAGCAGCAAACAAAATCGCTGCTGATAAAGTAAAGTCCAGGAAACCAAAAGCAAAGCCTTCAGCAGCAAAAGTCTCTGCTGCTGACAAAGGAAAATCAAAAACAACGACATCAGCAGCAAAAGTGTCTGATGCTGTCAAAGCAAAATCCAAAACAAAGCATCAAGAAGCAAAGACTGCCACTGCTCCAGCAAAGCCTTCAGCAGCAAAAGTCTCTGCTGCTGACAAAGGAAAATCAAAAACAACTGCATCAGCAGCAACAAAATCGGCTGCAAATAAGCCAAAATTGTTAGCAACAAAATCTTCTGCCGACAATGTAAAGAAAGCTAGAAGACCACCAACACAGCAATGGAGGGTCAAACAATCTCCAAGCATAACAAGTGATTCCATTGACTGCAAGCTTGCTGACAATGGCAAATTAGCAACGATTATCTACAATGCTGCAAGCTACAATGTTCCTCCCACTAATTAGATATTTCCCATGTGCAGGGACAGCTAGGCAACAAACACAACACTTGGGTGGTAGATAGCGGCTGTTCCAGGCACATGACAGGCAACAGGTCCATCCTCTCTAACTTCAGACTTTTCAATGGAGGATATGTTGCCTTTGGGAGTGACTCAAAGGGTGGATCTATCACTGGACAAGGAACTGTGTCAAATGAAAGAATGAGTATTGAAAGAGTCAACTATGTTAAAGAACTTGACTTCAATCTCATGAGTGTTTCCCAAGTATGTGATCAAAAGCATTGGATGCTCTTCACTGACAAAGAGTGTTTCGTGTTAGCCCCTGGCCTATCTAAACCCCCTGCAGAGAAGATTCTCCTAACTGCTAATAGAAAGGACAACTTATATGTGCTTGACATGAATGAAGTCACTCCTTCTGGTAGTGTTTCATGTTTTCTGTCAAAGGCATCAGTTGATGAATCCGCTCTCTGGCACAGGAGGTTAAGCCATGTTAACATCAAAACAATTAATAAATTAGTGAAGGACAATCTTGTCAGAGGACTTCCTGACAAAGAATTCCAGCTAGATGATCACTGCATTGCCTGCTTGAAGGGAAAACAACACAAGAGTTCCCACAAGCCCAAGACATTAAACACAAATGACACCCCTCTCCAGCTACTGCATATGGATCTCTTCGGTCCTACGAATGTCATGTCAATGGGCAAAAAGTCATATTGTCTGGTGATAACTGATGACTTCTCCAGATTCTCATGGGTATTCTTCCTAAGAACAAAGGATGAAACTGCTGAGATTCTCAAAACCTATATTCTCAGGGTAGAGAATCAAAGCAATCTGAAGGTAAAGATCATAAGGTGTGATCAGGGAACAGAGTTCAAAAATCACACTCTGAACAGTTTCTGCGAGAGCAAGGGAATTGAAAGGCAATACAGTGCTCCAAGAACCCCTCAACAAAATGGGGTTGCTGAAAGAAGAAATAGGACTCTAATTGAATCAGCAAGATCTATGCTGGCTGACTCAAAGCTGCCCCTTACTTTCTGGGCGGAAGCAGTAAGCACAGCTTGTTATGTGCAGAATAGAGTCCTTATTGTTAAGCCTCTCCAGAAAACACCCTACGAACTATGGCTCAAAAGAGTTCCCTACATTGGCTTCCTAAAGCCTTTTGGATGTCCATGTACCATCCTCATCACAAATGGGGTTCTTCCTAAATTCGGTGCAAAGTCTGATGAAGGTTACTTTGTGGGTTACTCCTCTCAATCAAAGGCCTACCGAGTATTCAATTCTAGGACTTGGATTGTGGAAGAATCTGCCAATGTGGAATGCAGGGAACATGTTGTCTGTGAACAAGGCAAAGGTCCTAACTGGCTCTTTGATATAGACTCCTTCACCCAGATATTTGAGCCCCTCATTTTCTCAAATATGGAGTTTTCTTCTTCAAAATCAACATCTTCTGCCTCAACCTCTTCTTCTGACTACAGACTGGATTTTCCCAGTCCCTACATCAGGATGAAAAGGCCATCCATTGATCCTCCATCAGTGGCAGAAGCTATTGAAGCCAGTACAGGTGAAGCCGGCACTTCCAACACCACAAGAAGCAATCTCTCTAACCAAGAAATCTATAATGAAGCCTCCTCAATTCATACTGAAGAGGCCTCTGATGCTACTACTGCTGACCATGTGGAACACAATAACCAGAACCTCCAGGCTCCTCTCCTCACAACTGAAGACAATCCTGATCTAAACCAAAGTAATCTTGAAGAGGGAATACGGCTGGATGTGATACCAGCACAGAAAATAAACAAAGAGCATCCTCTGGAAAACATCATTGGCCAAATCCACACAGGTATCCAGACAAGAAGTAAGTCTCATGAAGCCAACATTTGTTTGTTCTCTTGTTTTCTATCTCAGGTAGAACCCAAAAGGATTGATGAAGCTCTCAAACACAACAGCTGGATTGAAGCAATGCAGGAAGAATTGCTGCAATTCAAAAGACAAGATGTTTGGAAGCTTGTTGATCTTCCACCTGGTCAAACAGTCATTGGAACAAGATGGGTCTTCAGAAACAAACAAGATGAAAGGGGCATCGTGGTCAAAAACAAAGCCAGACTGGTAGCTCAAGGTTACACTCAAGAAGAAGGCATTGACTATGATGAAGTTTTTGCTCCTGTTGCCCGTCTGGAAGCCATCAGAATCTTTCTGGCATATGCAGCATCCAAAAGCTTTATGGTCTATCAAATGGATGTGAAGAGTGCCTTTTTGTATGGCAAGATTGGTGAAGAGGTCTATGTCAAACAGCCTCCAGGCTTTGTAGATCCTGCACATCCAAATAAGGTCTTAAAACTGGACAAAGCTCTCTATGGCTTACACCAAGCCCCAAGAGCCTGGTATGAAACTTTATCTGGATATCTACTTAGCAACAACTTCAGAAGAGGGGCCATTGATCAGACATTATTCATCAAAGATGAAGGGGGAGAAATTTTGTTGGTCCAGATTTATGTTGATGACATTATCTTTGGATCTACAAGAAAGAAGCTCTGCAAAGACTTTGAAGTTCTGATGCATTCCAAATTTGAAATGAGTTCAATGGGTGAACTAAATTTCTTTTTAGGACTTCAAGTCAAACAGGTACCAAATGGAATCTTCATAAGTCAATCCAAGTATGTCAAAAGCATCTTGGAGAGGTTCAAAATGGCTGACTGCTCTGCGGCAAGAACTCCTATGCAAGTGCACCATCAATTATCTCCGGACAAAGAAGGACAGGACACTGATCAACATCAGTACCGAGCAATGATAGGGTCTCTTATGTATCTCACTGCCTCACGACCAGATATCATGTTTGCAGTTTGTCTCTGTGCAAGATTTCAAGCAGCTCCAAAAGTGTCTCATCTTCAAGCTGTCAAAAGGATCTTTAGATACCTAAAGGGAGCTCCAAAACTTGGGCTATGGTATCCAAAGAATGGAAATGTCAATCTCTATGCCTACACTGACAGTGACTATGGGGGTTGTAACCTGGACAAAAAGTCCACATCTGGGGGATGTCAATTTCTTGGAGGAAGGCTCATCTCATGGCAATGCAAAAAGCAAACATGTGTCTCTACTTCAACAGCTGAAGCAGAATACATTGCAGCTTCAAGCTACTGTGCACAGGTCATCTGGATCCAAAATCAAATGCTTGACTATGGAATGACCTTCATGCAGACTCCAATTCACATTGACAACATGAGTGCTATCTCCATCACGAATAATCCAGTCCAGCATTCCAAGACTAAGCACATCGACATCAGGTATCACTTTATCAGGGATCAAGCTGAGAAAAAGAGAATTGTCCTATCCAAGGTTCACACAAATGAGCAATATGCTGATTTGTTCACTAAACCTTTTGATGAAGCAAGATTTCGATATCTAGTTGAATCAATTGGCATGATGAACTTTGAATAAGACATGTCTCTAATTTTTATCTTTCCTTGTAAATATGTCTATGTCTTTGTTCTTAATAAAATGTTAATATCAGCAGCACTTTTTCACTGCTGACAGGTTTACTCTTCAGCAGCAAAGCCTTTGCCACTGATCTCTTTAAGTTATCAGCAGGAACAAGTTTCCTGCGGATAGCTTTAAGGCGGTCAGCAGCAACATCTTTGCTGCGGATGAATACATCCATCAGCAGCTACCAAATCTGCTGCTGAAAGACTTAACTATCCGCAGCAACCAAGTTTGCAGCGGATAGCTCACCATCAGCAGCAACCAAGTTTGCTGCTGATGGGTAAAACAAGTCTACATTAACTTTTACCCACGGTAAAAACTACTCTCAGTCTTTACCATGACTGCTCGAGTGTTTTACAGCTGTAACAGTGAAAAGTAAAAAGGGTTGTACTGTACAAGAAAATTTGCTTTTTCCCTCGTCTGCCGTTATATCAAAATCCCAAACGTCCCCACAACCTCTTCATATTCAATTTCAAACCTAACTTCCATCACTTTCTCTCCCGTCCCCACAGCATTCCAAGCCCTCCATACTTAACCACCATTCAAACACCCTTCCCTCTTCCTTCAAATCCATAACAATGGCAGGCGCGGACATAAACAACCCCAACGACAAGTTTTCCCCATATCACAACCTAACTGCATACCTAATCAAGGGCAAGAAATCCGAAGGATTCGATGATATGATCGACTTCCTTTGTCGGTCCAAAATCCGCCATGCCCTAACAGTCAACCCAACCATCTACACTTCCCACATGGAAAATTTTTGGAGCTCAGCCGTGTATTCCACTGAACAGGGCACTCCTCAAATCAAAGGCACAGTAGACGGCAAGGAGATAATCATCACTGAAGCCAAGCTCCGCCAACACCTCAAGCTTCAGGATGAAGGGGACGCCATCTCTTACCCAAGAGACGTATACATGAGGACCTTTGTATCCATAGGGTACACTGGAAATCAAACAGAGTATACAATAGAGAAGGCACTCATGGGTCCCAAATGGAAGTATCTCTGCCACACTCTTCTCCAATGCATATCCCAGAAGAGGAGTGGCTGGAACCAACTTAGCTCCGGACTTGCGTCGGCAGTTCACGGTATGATAACAGGGGCAGGTTTCAATTTTTCCCACCTCATTCTTGAAGGTTTGAGATACAACCTTCAAGAAGGGGTGAAAGCACAGTTCTTCATGTACCCAAGATTCTTGCAGGAAGTGTTCAATATTGAGCACCAAGATCTTTCAAAAACTGCAAGAATCTACTCAATACTGGGACATAAGAACAACATTTTTCAGAGCATGAGAACAGTTTCATCAAAGTTCTCAGGGGCCGATGTTCCATTGTTATCTACAATGTTGAACACGCAAAGTGCCCAGGGTGACAGTTCAGCAAACCCAGCTGATACTGATCCCACACCCTCCTCCTCACTGCCACAAATTCAAACTACTGTTTCCCTTGATCGAACCCCTGTGCATTCTACTGAGGATGCACAGGCACATACATCACTCTCCCACAGTTTGATTGCTCAACTGGAACACAGGGCCCCAGTTGCAGCCAAGTATACAAGAAAGAGGGGCAAGAGAACTCCTTCTTCTCTTGCCTCCAAGGCCCAAACCCAAGCCAACATCCCTCACTCAGAATCACAACATTCTAGTGAGAATATCGTAAGGGAATGCCACATTGTTAGAGAGACTCCTTCGGAAGTCTCTCTATTAGGATTAGGATCACTTCCCGGATCCATAGATCAGCCCTTTGAGCCATTCCTATCTTCCTTGAACTTAAGTGTTGAGGAACCTGACCAAAGTGATGTACCTTCTCCAACTACCACTATTCAGGAGGTACTGATTGGTCTTGCTTCCAAAACACCCAACCCAAGTTCTTCACCCTTGGAGGTCCACTCTGGGAGTATTGAAAGAGTGGATGTGGACGAGGCTGTCACTACTGCTGGTCCATCAACTGACCAGGAGGACAGTGACAACATCATTAAGACCTCAACCACGGCAACTCATGGTGAGGGTGTTTCCTTGGAAACTCCCTTCACTGAGAGGAATCCCAGGCGCCAAGAAACCATGGGTGATGGGGATGCTGAGGCTAGGCCTACGGCCCCATCTAGGTCCAAGGATTCCACAACTGTGGATGAGGACAGACTGAAACTTCATAACTTGGAATTGACGGCCAGGGTGGCTATGCTAGAGGCTGAAATGTCCAAACTAAGACACCAAGTCGCTATGCATGCAGCCCATAAATGCCCAACTCTAGCCACTCCCTCTCTTGTATCAGTAGGCACCCAAACGGATGCTTACCTGTCTGCTGATGCAACCAAAAAGGGGGAGATGGTTTCTATGGAAGAAGATACAGACAGTCTGGACGACTGGATTCAAGAGCAGTTTGTTCTTCAAAGCTCACAATACAAGCCAGCTTTTGTCCAAGTTAATGACGTGCCAGCCCCAGATAACGAAGACGAAGAGATATCTGAAGACTGGCAGTTGGTCGTCAGGGCTGTCGATGAAATGCTGAATGATGCTGAAGACACAGAACAAACAAATGCATCATTCAGCATCCTTCCACAAGCAGCAGCCATCATAAGTCATACATCTGCCCCCCACTTCCCACTGACATCCACACAGCTAGAGTTTGATATTATACTAGCTTGGGGGTACGATGGGAAAACTGAGAGGTTTTGGATAGGTCGGGAGTTTAGCGGAGTAGAAGAGCTAGACTGGGATTTAATTCATCCATTTGAAATCCTTGACCTATATGATCTCATCTGCATCAACAACTCATCAGACCTCTCAGCAGACCTTTCCATTGACTTGTTCTATGACTTGATGGAGGACAACCTACCCAACTTCATAAGACTAATCAAAGAACTAAAACGGGTAGAGTCTCCTGAGTCATCTCAGGCTGCAGAAAGAAGACTGTCTCCCAACAATCTTCAAATCACAAGGAGCAGTCTTCTCAATGAAGAAGAAGTTCTGAGCCTGAAAAGACTCCTGTACAAGACAATGGTCAAGGACTTAGATGTGGTTGGATGGTCTAGCAATAAGTCCTTTGACCATAATCTTCTTCTAAGCAACAGCACCTCTCTCACCATCAACACCAGGGACATTCTTCAGCTACCCTCAGACTTTCTACTAAAGATCTACCAACTAAGATTCAACATCTGCAACATCAATTCATCAGAGAGTCAGGGAATGATGCAAACTGTCAGAGCCCATCTTGTAAATGCAGGTTGGATTGAGGGGTATAAGTCTGTGTCAAACTCTGACACTGACTCCAACTCATCTTCTCCCAGAGTTGACATTAATTCTGCAGCCTATGGGTTAAGATCATCAATTAAGGATCAACTAAGAGAGATAACAGATCATGAGTCCCAAACCAACCAACCAAATGTGCTTTCCTTGTCAATCTCCGAAGATGCCGATGAAGCCGAGGCTGAGATTCCAACAGTTCCACAATCAACTGTTGCTGTGATCAGTGAAGCCAGAGCAGAGGCATCCAATTTTGATAAAGGAAAGGGCACTATGACTAAAGAGGATGAAGAGAGATTGCTAAAAGAAAAGAAGGAGAAAGAAGAAAGGAGAAGAAAGAGAGAAGAAGAAGAGATGGCTGAAGAGATGGCTTATCAAACGAAGCATCAAGAAAGAAAGACAGCCTTACTCCTAAGACAACAAACAATCCAGCTGTATGCCAAACAGCTGGATGAGATGAAAGTTAAAATCCATGCAGGGTCTCAAGTTGAGGAAGATGAAAAACTTGCCAGACAGCTGCAGGAAAAGTTTGCCAAGGAAGAAGAAGAAGAGAATGAAAAGAAGAAGAAGGAAGATGCTAAGTTTAGAATCACTGATTCTAAATTAGCAAAAGAATTAAGAGAAGAGTGGACTGAAGCTCTGATCTCTCAAGGTGAGGATGCAGACTACCTTGAGAAACTTTCAAACAAAGAGATTTACAGAGCCTTCATGGGTCAGCAGGGTCAATTGGCTAGCAAGAAAAAGGCTGAAGAAGAAGAAAAAGCCAAGCTACAGTCCAAGAAGACCATTGCACTGAATAAAAGAACCCATGAAGAAAGGAAGGTCATGATTGACTTCCTTAAGGCTAGAGGAGACAGTGGAAGGAGGCTAGGTCCAATGAATTTCATGAACCTGCAAGCCCTCTACTTCAAGGTTAAAAAGGATGAGGAAGAAAGACTAGGGAAGAAAGGCTCCAAGAAAAGGGTACTTATCAAAGAAGAAGAAAAACCAAAGACAAAGAAACCCAAGCCTTCTCCCTCACCTACCTCTTCCTCAGTCCATCATCCTTCCACTCTCCTCCCCAAACCTTCCACTCCTCCACCCAACAAGTCCAAATCATCCCACCCAGCTCCCACTCATCAACAGCCTCCCTTGAAGAAATCAAAATCCTCATCTAAACCTGAAGACTCAAGAGACATTGTTGAATGGGTCTACAATCCACAGGGTCAAAGGTTTGAGATCTTCAGGGGGAGAACTGAAAGAAGAAGATCTACATACAGGTCTGTTGATGAGGTTCTGCAACTACCAGATTCAGACCTAAGAAGAATTTTGGAGCTGGGTGAAGCTCATGAGCCTGCAAATGAGAGAGGGAAACATCTTATGCTAGCAATCAGACATTACTTCAACCCTAGCAAAGATGTGGTCATGGATATCAAACCACTCAAGTCCCACTCTCCATTTGTATCTTGGTCCTACAATGCTGACTTGGATGAGTTCACACTAACTGATGCCAAGAAGCAGCAGATGAGATGTTCAAGCAAAGCAATCTTCAAAATGCAACCCAAAGACATCAAGACTCTGTCTGAACTTCCACTGAACAATCCCAGCAAGGATCCAAGAGGATATGAGGTTGAAAGGATAGTCAGACACATGCAAAAGCTTCAGCAGCAAAGTGATTAGAAGAATTTTGGTTGCATCAGTCTAGGGGGAGTTTGTAGAACCAAAGACTGATTGCTACCAAATTATTCTAAGTACAATTGCTGCTGATAGGCTTATCAGCAGCAGTCAACACTTGTTGCTGCTGATAGGCTTATCAGCAGCATTCAACACTTGTTGCTGCTGATAGGCTTATCAGCAGCACTCAACACTTGTTGCTGCTGATAGGCTTATCAGCAGCCTTCAACACAAGTTGCTGCTGATGGGCTTATCAGCAGCAGTATTCTCAACTTTGCTGCTGATAGCTTTATTCACTGAAGACCAAACGTTGCAGCTGACTATCCATGCCAAGCGTCTCTGACAACTTTCTGCAAAAGCAACTGCCACACTCCAAGCAGAAGGAACCTCAGTGGTGCAACCAATAAAGGACCTTGTTGCGCGTCTCCAAGCATGCAAACAATGATGCCTAAGAAGACGCTTCAATAAAGTTATCTAGATTAGCCTTTGCGTATAATTTAGATTAATAAACAAGATCAACGGTCTGTGTTCGATCTGATCCTCAGAATCAAGGGTTTGTCTTGATTCTGAGTTACTATAAATACTGTGTAACCACTTCATTGTAAGTGTGCTTCTTCTCAGAGTTTTCATCTGTAATCGTTTATTCACTAAGCTTAATACAACAGTGATCTTACTAGTATTCTTTCTGTCTGTTCGATTACATTTGTGTAGTTGTTATTGTTTCCGCCAATATCAACCAGAATAGAATCACCTTGTAATCTCACGATCCTACAACATAATTCTCCAATCGACTCTTCAAGTTTGAGTAATCCTTCAAATTCATCAACCTTGGCAGTTTTGTAGGTGTACCAATCTCATTGTCATAGTTTAGCAGATTAGTCATGTTATTAACGCTTGCATGAGTAGCATTCAACATCCTTGCAATCTTGGAAAACACTTAACAAATTTGAACAAAATCCAGACCTAGCGAACTTAGTCAGTTCGCCTAAGTCAAGAGTAAAGCGAAGATACTACAAGCGAAGTTAACAAGTTCGCCTAACACAGAAGAAGAGAATTTGACAAGTTTGCTTAGCTAAGTTCGCCTATAACTGAATCAGTAAGTTTGCCTATGACAACTGATGATCAAGGAGGAGAAATATCATCAACCAAACGCACGAAAACCTCTGAAAATCAATATTTCTTGCAATCTTGATGGAATTAGACAAATTTGGACCGTAGGAATGTGTAATTGATGAAGTAGAACACTTTTATTGGATCAAATTGCACAAAAACTCTTCAGCAACGATCAAATCAATCCAAAAACCCACTTAAAACATCAATAAACTCCATGAACATGAAATCTCTGTAAAAACTTGATCTTTTGATGTCAAAATCAGAACGTAGATGTCACACGTCGGTCTATATCAAGAGCAAAAGCTCGGATACCACTTGTAGGTCACTGCGGGTCTACGGATCTGTCTAGACGAGCGACACGACACAACACGTACACGGAGTGCAGAATCCAACGTATACATGCTAACGTAATGATAAGAACAAGTAGAACAATAGACACACAATATTTGAAATAACTTCTCTGTATTGCTCTCAAATATCAGTGTTTACAAATGATCAAGTGCTCAACCGTTTTAAGATTCAAACTAGCAAACACTATATATAGGCAATAAATTCCCACAGGCGAACTTGCTAAGTTCGACACACACATGGCTTAGGCGAACTTGACAAGTTCGCATGTTAGAAAACTTGTTACATAAAAAAACATTGCAAACTCAAAGGCAACACAAAGACCTAATCTATTTTAAGATACTTGTCACAAAACATGTCCTAACAGTTGTTACAAAACACCCAACGTCTTCCGATGGGTAACTTGCCTTTGGGCAACGACATGAGTTCCTAAACTTTCAACTTCTCAAATTGTGTTAATTCCTCTTGCATAGCCTCAATCCAGTTAGCTTCATTCAGTGCCATCTCGACATTTTTGGGCTCTATCTGTGAGATGAAGCATGAGTATAGACAAAGATTGATCACTCCATATTGACTTCTTGTTTTCACCTCGTAAGTGAGAGGACTAATGATGGCCTCCATGGGATGATTTTTGTTAATGCGCAACGTTGGAATCTCATCTTCTTGCAAATGTTCTGAAAAGTTGGTGATATTCTGATTATCTTCTTCAGTTTGATGTGTGGTGTTGTAAATCTGCTCCGTGGCAACACGCTGATTAGGAATCGGACCCTGAGATGATGAACCACTACCAGATGCAGTGGCTTTTGTATGAACTAAAGATTGATCACTAGTAGCTCGATGAGTTTCTTGAGTCACTGGTGGGTCTAGATTTGGAGTTGTTGATGATGTCGGTACACTATCAACTATGTAATCAACTTTGCTGAAGTCGTAAAATGACCGATTTTGGGTTTACGTTTGAACATGATCTCATACGGTGTCTTGTTGTGATGCTCATTAAGAAGCACTCGGTTCTGTACATAACACACCATATTCACCGCCTCAGCCTAGAAAAAGATTGGCAACTTTGAGTGGGAAATCATCGTCCTCGTAGTTTCGATAAGGGTGCGGTTTCTTCTTTCAACAACTCCATTTTGTTGTGGAGTTTTAGTACTGCCTTGAAATTCCCTTTTTAGCACAAAAGCTATGTAACACCCTGATTTTTAAACAACTTTTATTATTACTTTCTTCCAAAACCGGTCCCAGATTTTCTTCATTTTTAAAATACAAGCGGAAGCACCGTAATTATATAATGTGATAAAACAACTAACTTTTAAAATTTCACATTATATATAAAATGATAAGTCGAGTAAGTAATATTACAACTTTGTTTCAATAACCCATAATTTATACATCCAAAAACGGGTTATAAACATAATGTTTGATCCTTTACGTACCGAGGCTCGTTCGATCCTTTTAATCCCGCACTAGAGATTTACCTGGAAAACATTATTTAAACAACTATTAGCCAACGCTAAATGAGTTCATAAATTCAACTATAATGTTTTCCATGTCACAGTTTAATCCATCTCACCATATTCCGACCATGGCCATTTATTTATTTAACTGTGATTTTTTACAACTGGTCACCCGACGGTGATTTAACTACTGATCCTGTTCAAATTCTTTTAAACAAATTATCTAAGGGTTACACTCTTATTAAGTATTCGGGTTTTTGATGAGGCCCACCAAGGTTCACGGTGGGCCCCCCACTTTCTTGCAGCCGAGTCATATATAAGGGTGTCTTAAACCCTAAAATAGGTTTATTTACTTCACGGCTCCTCATTGATTTCTTTTTCTCTCGGTGCATTCATACCTCCCATTCAAAATATTCATATTTTTGCTTGATTGACAAGAAAGGTTGCAAGTTCATGTACATTTTGAATTCCTACTAACAATATAAATTGCTCAATTAGACTACCTGATCATCAAGTTGGCCCAAAACATTGAAGAAAAAGGATTCATGCTTTTGTCTCAGCGATTTATGGTTGGAACATGGAATTGAAGGGTTGTTTGTGGTCGAAATAAGTAGGCGACCATGTGAATATGGTTCAAGATCCAAAAATTTGAGTTGAATTTGGTCAATTTGAAAGATTGAATCTTTTCACGTTTATCGTGAAAGGTTCACGAGATAAATTTAAATTTCCCGTGAACCTGTTGTACTTCCGGTATATACTACTGATAAGCCAAGAACCATTAAGGAAACCGTAAACTCCAGTTTAGCCATAAACCCTTGGGAAACCGTGGACCACCTTATTTACCTAAAATCCTTGGGAAGCCGCAGACCTCTTGTTTCCCAAGAACCCTTGGGATACCGTAAACCTAATCCTATCCCGAGAACTTCCATGTGAAATAACTAATTTATAATCATTGTGTTATTAATTATTATATACATAGTGGCTCTAACTTGATTCGGTTTGTGTAGATATGGCTGAGTTAAGATTTGTACCGGACCATAACATTTGTGCTTTTACTCTAGAAGAATATGAGCATTTAAGATCGATGGTTGTGGGATTGACACTTTCTCTCATCAACTTTGCTATCATGGAAAATCGAGTGATCTTTCAGAGCTTCATTAGAGACTTCTAGGAAACTGCTACTATTCACCCAAACGTCAATGGTGAAGAATGCATCCTAGGAACCGTTCAAAACAAACAAGTTAAAGTGTCAGAGGCAGTCACTAGAGAAGCCTTATTGTTTGGAGATGAAGCTGGTCACCCTATCAAGCTTACTTCAGATATAGTCACTCCAGTTATTTATAGAATGGGGTACGAAGGCAATTATCCCCCTATCTACAAGAAGCTACCGCATCCATACTGGAGGTACTTAGCACATGTGTGCATGAATTACCCGACTGGCAGGAAAGGTGGATTTGATGAGCTAAATGCTACAATATCTTTAGCAATGGTTGCTCTTACCATGAGCTGGAACTACAACTTCTTCAGGATGGTGTTTGAGGAGTTCAAGAGCAACCTAAAGGGAGCAAAGAAGGACATCTTTATGATGTTTCCTAGATTTCTTCAAATCAACGTCAACATAAATCATACCGACTTGGTACCCACTGTGGAAACCTTGGATCTAAAGGCAATGGGGCCTATGATATTCAAGTACATGAATGTAAACAAGCAGGGAAAAAGGGTATATCAGGGTTTACGTCCACTTGAAAAGTTTGGAATATTTACTGAATTAGAAGCAGAGGTACAAGAAGAACCGACTATACAACATCATGCCGAGGTTGCTGACGACCATGACCTACATCAACGACAACCTCAACAAGAACCTCAACCTGAACCACAACAAGAACCACAACAAGGTAACATAGATGCACCTGAGTCAGAGCCTACTAAAATTGTGTCTTCTTCTGACAGTGAGGGTACTTCGGAGAGACCACTGGTACCTATCAATCGGTATGTGTGTGAAATGGAAAGAAACCAAGAAAATTTGAGATTCCTCCTCTCGCCTCTTCCTCTAATCAAGAAGAAACCGATTCTGATTACGACCCGGATCAAGATCTGGTCTCAAGACCTAGAAGACGAAGAGATCCGAGGATTGTGCGAATGCTACTATCAACACCAACACCTACACCATCACCTACTCATACACGAAAACAACCACAATCACCACCACCCACCTCAACCATTCCCCAATCATCATCACATGTGAGCCCTAGTACTGCTGCTTTTGACACCAACCAGTTTCTTGTGTCATTTGCTGAAGCATACCGTGCTGAAAAATCAAAGGGAAAGACTCCTATAGATCCTATCCTTCCACTCCCGCTCCTGTGGATCCTCAAATATTACAGGAAAGGGTATTCGAGCTGGAACAACAAGTGGAGGCTCAGGATGTGAAAATTATGTCTCTTGAAGCAAATCAGGGTTACTTAGCTACACTTGTGTTTGAACTGAAAAAGAAACTCGAAGAGAGAGAGAGAGAGAGAGAGAGAGAGAGAGACAAAGGATGAAAACAAGAAGGATGGTGATGACAATGATGATAATGATAAAGGGGATGGAGATACTGGAGGAAGTGGAAAGGGTGATGATACAGGAAATGAAAGAGATGATGATCTTTATAATTTTGATTTTGAAGGGAATCTCGAAGGGAGTATGGATGATGTCTTTAATGATGAAGCTTCTCAACCTCAAGACAAAGACTCTGATTATCCTAATGCATCTATTGTGGAAATGTTTGATAGTTGATCTAACTCAGAGCTTGAGAGATTAAACCAAGACATTGATGATGTGGTTAATTTGCCAAGTTCTGCTACTGTAGTCAGTGAATCATCCACTCTAGAAGTCAACCCTGTAATGGAACGACCACCATGGAAGCTGCCTCATGGTCCTCCTATTGAAACCCACGTCACTACAAATATTGAAAGCTTTTATTCTAAAAGGGGTGACAGGTCTGGAATTGCCTCTTGACAGTTTGACAAGGAGAAAAATATGTATGTGGTGAAAAGGAAGAATGGTCGGCTGGAGTATTAATCGAATGCTAATGACTTTATCTCCTAGACAAAAGTTGATCTACGAGAGTTAAATGATCATTTTACTAACAGAGGAAACGCTGGAAGGGCAGACATGTTTTACAAATTCCTGAATCAACAATGCTTGACCAACTTTGCTGGTACGAAGACTAACGAGTCTAAACTGAAGAAGGAAAAGGGTGTTAAGGACCCTCATACTGGTAGAAGTTGGTACAACGTCATCTGGCCAACAACAAAGACTATAAATCAGGTGCCAGTTCATCAAAATGTACCGGTCAATTTACTGAAGGACTTTGAGTTTTGGGCTTATGACCCTGTTTTTATCGAAGAAGTGATTGTGGTTGGAAACAAAGAGTTTAGAATATTTGATCCGTTTGATTTATCAAACTTTGGTGAAGCTGACATCAAGGTGTAAGGAAGAAATCAAATCAGAAGTAAGCAATTATTTAAACAGCAGGCTAAAGTGTTTACTGGAGCCGTTGCTGATATAATTCGAAAGAAGATCTATGCTGGTAGTGGAATCATTCTGAAGAAATAGACTTCTGAAGATAGTTTGATAGCATAATCCTAGGGGAAGATTGTAGGACCCTAGAGTTGTGAGAATTATGTATCAAACATTTTGGGTGTAAACCGTGAACCTTATGTTCACGGTTTGGGTGTTTGGGCCGGCCATGGGGCCGAGAACATGTATGGGCTTAACATTAGATTTGTTTAGCTTAGTATATAAGCATGTTTCCACTAACCATTTAGGGTCAGCGGCTTTGGATCTTTTCTTTGTAATTTGCGTTTGTCAATTAATACAATCGGCTTTTTACTTTGAATCATTCTTCTTGAATCACCACACGAGTAGATTCCGCCTACTACGTGTGAGACATTGATATTGGTGTGTGTGTTTGAAGATCCATTGACGGGTTTGGGACTTACATCCGCTTTGCGAGAACAAGGATTTTATTATGCTATTGATGGTGATTACATTTCTGCATATTTAAATGATTTGTTTTATATTTGCCGCAAAGCCTCACAATGGAATCTATGAGATAGAGGTCCATGATAATAACGTTCTATTCAACATCTCCAAACGTACGAAATTAGATTTCAATGGTACGCATCTATGGCATTGTAGACTTGGACACATAAAAAGAATCGCATGAAGAAACTCTAGACCGTCGGAATTTTAAATTCCACAGGTCAAGAGTCATTTGATGATTGTGAATCCTGTTTAAGTGGCAAGTTAACCAAAGCCCCTTTCACCAGTATCGGTCAAAGGGCCCAGGAGCTATTAGCACTCGTACATACTGATGTATGTGGTCCCTTCAGAACAATGTCTAGAAGTGGAGAGAGGTACTTCATTACATTTACTGATGACTTCAGTAGATATGGTTATGTTTATCTTACGAAGCATAAACATGAAATGTTTGAAATGTTCAAACAATACCAAAACGAGGTACAAAATCAGCTAGGTAAAATGATTAAGATGCTTCAACCTGATCAAGGTGGTGAATATCTTAGTTTAGAGTTTGACGAACATCTTAAGAAATATGGGATCATTTCTCAACTCACTCCACCTGGAACACCACAGCTTAATGGTGTGTCTGAAAGGGGAAATCGAACTCTATTATATATGGTTCAATCGATGATGTGTCATACAAACCTCTCACACTCCTTCTGGAGTTTTGCTCTCGAAACTGCCACAAGAATCATAAATCTAGCTCCTACAAAGAAGGTGGACAAAACTCCTTATGAGATATGGCATGGGGAGAAACCCAAAGTGTCCTACCTTAGGGTCTAGGGATGTAACGCTTATGTTACCAGTGAATCTACAGATACACTGAATCCCCGTGGCGATAAAGTAGTTTTCTTCGGATACCGTAAAACCATTGGTTACTACTTAGATTCAGAATCTAAGTAATGGCTTGAAGCCATGGATGCCAAAATCCAATCCATGTATGACAACCATGTATGGGAATTCGTTGATCTTCATCCCGAGAGTCAAACCATAGGAAGCAAGTGGATTTTCAAGAAGAAAACCGACACAGATGGAAACGTGCAAACCTTCAAAGCAAGGTTGGTAGTGAAAGGCTTTACTCAGACTCAAGGAATTGATTATGATGAAACCTTCTCGCTAGTAGCCATGCTTAAGTTGATTAGGATCTTACTTGCCATTGCAGCGTATTATGACTACAAAATATGGCAAATGGATGTCAAAACCGCATTCCTAAACGGACAACTTACTGAAGATGTCTATATGGTTCAACCGGAAGGCCAAAGAATCCTAATAAGGTATGCAAATTAAACAAATCCATTTATGGATTGAAATCCAGAAGCTGGAATCTTCGCTTTGACCAGAAAATCAAAGAGTTTGGTTTTGTGAAGAACGAAGATGAACCGTGTGTCTACAGGAAGACAAGTGGGAGCTATATCACCTTTCTGATTCTGTATGTAGATGACGTACTACTTATTGGAAACCATATTCCCATGCTACAAGACGTAAAGTCTTGGCTAGGTAAATGTTTTGCAATGAAAGATCTTGGTGAATCCGCCTATATTCCGGGAATAAAGATCTATAGAGATAGGTCAAAGCGGCTTATAGGTTTAAGTCAAAGTACATATGTTCATAAGGTCATTCGACATTTTTCAATGCAAGACTCTAAGAGAGGATATTTGCCCATGGCACATGGAACCATACTGAACAATAAATAGTGCCCTCAGTCTGGCGAGGAAAAGAAGAAAATGGAAAGAGTTCCATATACTTCTCCGATTGGTTCCATCATGTATGCCATGCTATGTACTAGACCAGACTTATCGTACACATTAAGCATGACAAGTAGATATCAACAGAATCCAGGTTAGAGTCAATAGACAGCTGTGAAGAATATCCTTAAGTACTTGAGAAGGACTAAGGATATGTTCTTGATATATGAAGGACTGGAAGAAGAATTAGTTGTAAGATGTTACACAACTGCTAGCTTCCAAACCGATCGAGATGATTCTCGATCACAGACGGGATTTGTATTTGTTCTGAACGGCGGTGCTATCACTTAGAATAGTATTAAGCAAAGTGTTGTTGCTCAATCCACCACCGAGTCATAATACATTACCGCTTTAGAAGATGCAAAGGATGCTGCTTGGATGAAAAAGTTCCTTGCTAATCTCAGGGTAATGCCTAGCATTCAAAAAACAATCGAGATATTGTGTGACAACATTCGTACCATTGCTCAAGCCAAGGAACCAAGGTCACACCATAGCACGAAGCACATACTCAGGAGATTTTATTATATCAGGGATATACTAGAACGGGGAGACATTGTGTTAAACAAAGTTCACACAAATCAAAATCTAGCGGACCCGTTTACTAAGCCTATGCCTCAAGCTAAACATGAGGAGCATGCTGATAAGATATGCCTTAGATTTGCTAGACAGTGGGTTTAATCTGTAATTTAGTAGTTGGTGCTTTCGAACGATATAGTCACATTGGTATTTTATTTTGATTTAATGGTTAAATGCATTATAAATATATGTTTCTATATTCGATATTTTATACATTTTAGAATCCTTGAATATTGTATTCTAAATGTCCGTAGTCGATCAGATTCATGGGAATTAATCTGAATGTAAGAATATTGTGAATTAGTTGATTGGTTCATTATGAATGAAAGTCCAAATAGTTGGAGATCATATTCACTGATATTCATTAGAGAATGAATATTGGACATAACTCGTTTCAAAACTATCTTCATGGATCAAGGTCTTGAGATGTTTTTGAATATGGTAAGATCTGTCGATCCTTCGACCCGAGACACATATTAGAACTAACTCTGACTGAAGTTTTTTTCTTTGACCATACCTAACGCTGTTCCGTGAAAGGCAGTAATATGGGTATGACTAGGAATAAATCTGAAGTTAAGTGAGAGTTGTACGTGACCAAAGGAACTATGTTCTCCTTTGATCAAGAGTTGGACATTATGGCGCCCTCGTTAATTCAAACTGGTATAAAACCCGTGGCCACGCTCAAACTAAGAGTAGTTTGTTTAGACCACTTTGAATTAGAGGTGAAAACAATAATAGTTGAACAACATATGAGAAATGACTTGCATCCATGTCTCATGTTCAGTGGATTCCCTAAATAGAAAGGATACATAGATAAGTTTACCATTATTGTTGTACTTGGTCAAGTAAGAGTTACTTGTACACAAGGAAATAGTTGACGACTGTGATACGTCATACCTTGCTAGGGGCAGTGAGATGCAGCTAGGCGTTCACCACTGTCTACGTTGAACCGATTAATTGATGAATTGACCAAGTGGGAGATTGTTGGATATGGGACGTCCGATCGTCAATTAAGTCAGCGTTACTATCGAGGTACGATCCAAAGAGTTACACTTTAGGTAACGAGCAAATTGATAATACTTAAATGTAAATATTATTGTTCACGAAACACGGTTTTATTAAACGACAAATAAATATTTAGAGAAATATTTATTGGTGAATGGGTTAATTAATTATTTCGAGAAATAATTATATACGAAGGAATTTAATGTTTAAGTGTTAAACATAAAAAGGTTAATTTTTACTGATTATTTGTATGGCCATGTGTAGTGAGTGGCTTGGCGTGATCCAACTCAGCCATTAACGCCTTAGAACACCGCCTCCCTAGGCGTTAATGGGACGTGATCAGGGGGTGCGTAGGCCAATTCACGGGGGAGAGGGGCAAATGCCTTCCAATCAGTCTTTTACACCTCACTATTTCTTTTTCTTTTCTTTTTATTAAATATATAGTTTAGGATTTGATTTGGTTTTTCTCAAATAACTAATGCTCGGTAATTATTTATAAAAAAAATGAACTACACGATTTTGTTTATTTTATTCTTCTGAACATCCAGGTATAAATTTTAATGAAAACGGAGTTGTTTTAAAAAAAAACTATTTTTTGTCATATAAGTTGTTTTTTAACGTGTTTGGATCGACATTTCAAGTAATAAATAATTATTTTAAAAAATAAATATAAATTGTTTATAAAAATTAACAAAATAAAGTAAAAAAATTCACTCATTAATGCGGGGTGTGACACCACTACGCATCTTAGTGATTCTGGGCAGTGATTGCCCCTTTGCTGATGTGGCGCTAACGGGGCGGGGCGGGGCGTGAAAGAGGGGGGTGTGAAACCACTATGGATGGTCTAATTAGTAAACTGTATGGATTAAAAGTAATTAACAGTTAATTACTAGGGAATTAACAGTTAATACCCTAGGGGTGCGGATTGTAAGATTAAGGATTATAGATATATCCTTAATCCCAAACCCTAAAAATAATTCTAGCGACCACACCCTTTTGTACAAGAGGAGAAGGCTGCCACTCCCTCCCCTTACGCCGCCACCCCCTCCAAGGACCACCACCTGCCGCCGCCGCAAGCTGCCGACTTCCGCAGCCGTCGTTGCCTTGTGCCGCCGCCAGATCCCTTTGCGCAAACCGTGAGACGTTTTGTTGCAGGTTTCGTTAACTGTAACTAGCAAGATGCCCGTTGTACCAAAGTGTTGATCTTTTTGTTAATCATCGAAGGTATAACTGTTTTACCCACTTTGGTTGGTTTAATTTATTATTTATACGCATGTAATCGGATCACTGGCGGGATCCCGTGTTGGTGCATTTTCAGTGACAGGCACTCTGAAGACTGTTGATGTTTGTTTATGTATTTTGTATGTTGGTTTGTATTTAGTCTCTGTTGTAATAGTGTTGTAATAGTTTGTGTTAGAACTTGATTGTACTTGTCGTTTTAGTTGTTATGTACTTGCGTACTAAGCAAGTAAGCAGGAGGGTGTTCCTGCGTACTTAGCTAGTACGCATTGTATAGCCTGCGTACTAGGCTAGTACGCAGAGGTTTGTTCCTGCATACTAGCTAGTACGCAGATGTTGGTCTTGTATGACATATATCCGGTTGCAAGTTTAGCTAAGTACGCTCTCATTGTATCAAACTCAGAATCTTTGGAAAGCTAACTTGTAACCGGTTGTTGGTCTTATTTCTAGATTCTATCACTTGCTGACTGAACTGAAGTCATATGAATTAAAGTATCCTGATGAGGAGTTAATTAAGAAGTTTCTTGATGCATTACCTTCTAAGTTTGACATGTACACAACTTTGATCAGGGAAAACAGTAAATTCTACAAGATGACCATTGAGACTATGATTGGGAAGATTCAAGCCCATGATATGAACACGAGGAAGAAAGAAACTGGAAATAGACCTCAAGTTTAAGATCCTGCAATTTACTTTGGGAAGTCTTCTACATCTAAGTCGTCTGGTTCTGGAGTTGCTCTATTATCTGGGAATTCTACACAAGATGAAGAGAATGTCACAGGTTGTGGTAACTCTACATGTTTTGCTGCTTCAGTTTCAAGTTCATTTCATCAGAGTTCTTCAAGGGTTCCTCCAACTTCAACATCATCCCATCAGAACGTGATTGCTAAGATTGCTGATGATCATGTAGCCTTGTTTGCATCGTGTATGCTTGCCTATGAGAACTTCATTGGTGGGAAGCTTACATATCCTGAAACGATTGAAGAGGATTTTAATCAAGCTGATGACATGGAGGACATTGTCATTCAGTTAAATATGAAAATGATCTTGAGAAGGGCTAAGCGTTTTCTTGCTAGAAGAGGAAGGAAATTCGTTGGTGGACATTCAAAGGCAAGAGCGGGTTTTGACAAGTCAAAGGTGAAGTGTTACAACTGTCAGAACTTTGTTCATTTTGCTAGAGAGTGTCAGAAGGATAAAGCACCAGCTTCTGGTTTTACGAGACCGAGCCCTTGAAACAACCAAAGTCCCAACAATCAGAACAACCTAAGTCAGAACCAAGGATCTTCATCTAACTCATTGGTGGTTCAGCAGGATGAAAACTTTGACTGGGGTGTTCATTTGGAGGAAGCTATTATTGCTCAAACTCAACTTGGGCTGATGGTAGAGATTGTTGAGATGCTGGAAGCAGGAGAGAAGGAAGCAGAAGTTGCTGACCAACAGGAATCTGCCTTGGCACTGATGGCCATTGGAGAAGCTTCAAGCTCATCTAGTGAAATAGATTCTAACTCTTTTGCTAAAGTTTCCTATTCTAATTGTGTGATTTTGAAAGGTGAGAATGATCGTATCCATGATCAACTCGAACCTCTTCGTATTGCAGCTCTAAACTACAAAGAAAATGAAAAACGTTTTAAAGAATCAATTGAAAATCTTAAGAAAGACAGACAAGATTTTTCAATTAAAATCAGTGAACAAAAATGTCATTTAGATGTCGCTTACAAAGAGTTAGAGAAGAAAAATGTTGAATTGGCCAAACTGCAAAGTGAGATCCTACAGTTGAGTGGCAAACTTGAGAAGTTGAAAAACTCCCGTTTTGTGGGGGAACACTACGATTCTGTAGTGAGGCAGATGCGTGGCAAAGGTTTAGGTACCAATGCCATTCCTCCACCCGTAAACGGCAAGTTGGTAAACGGACCAGTTGATATTGATCTATCTTTTCTAGATGAACATATAGGTAAGGATGATCCGATTTCTGTGAATGATGAGGAGTATGATTCTGATGAATCAATGGATGACAACAAGGTTGAGGGCGTTGTCAAAGATGAGAAGTGTGATGAACTCAAGATATAGAAAGATACTATCATAAATCATGATAACTGTATCATGACTGAACCTGATGTGATTGACTCAAACGAAAAACTTAAAGACATGCTTTATGGGGGTTTCAAATACATTAAGCAAACAAAGAAAGAAAATTTTGCTAATAAACTTGGTAATAATTTTCAAGAAAATATAAAAAAGAATTATTTTTCTAAGAGTCAAGCTGCATTGGTTCAAGCACAGGTTGCTGCTCATCAAAATCCTCCTAGCGTTCATCAAAGTGAAGCCTCCACATTACAAGTCAAAGAGCCTTATAAGAGAGAGCACAAGAAGAAAAGAATTTGTTTTCACTGTGGTACAGCAGGTCACATTCTTGTGAACTGTCCTGACAAGAATCCGAAGAAGAAGTCGGTTGTTTCTCAACAGGCTAAATTTCCTAAGAAGCCACTAGTGAAACAAGAAAACAATCAGATTCCAAAATTGGTGAAACCGCCAGTCAAACAAATGGTAAAGCCACAAGTTAAGAGTGTGGCTATACCATCAGTTGAGAAACATGATAGGCAACATGCTAGTCCTGATGCGTCTACTTCTAGTGGTGCACAAACTGGTGAGAAACATGTGGTAAAGCTCTCCAAATCACAAAAGAGAAGGCTAAATAGGAGATTGAGAAAACTTGAACAAAAGTTTACTGAAAATGGTGTTTTCTGAAACCCTGTTTTTGAAAGTCAAAACTGTGACGCTACTTCTGTTTCACCATCTGTTGACACAAGTATGCCTGTTGTTCAAAAGAAAAACAAATGGAGATCCTGGAAAAAGAAAAGTAAAGTTTCTCAATCCTCTGGTTTAGACTCTCCAAAATAGTCACCAATTTTGAATAATCACGATTGTGAGTTTATTGAAGTAGTTTATTTTGAGAAAAAAAAAGGATGACCCAAGACCACCATGGCTTGGGTATCCAAATCTAACTAATTCTTTTGAATCATGAAGGGACATCCAAAGGGTACTATTGCTAACCGCTGGTATGTTGATAGTGGATGCTCCCGGCACATGACATGCATCATGGCTCTGCTTCAAGATGTGAAACCATTTAGAGGCGGGTATGTGGCCTTTGCAGGAGAGAAAGGTGGAAGCATCACAAGCCAAGGCGTGGTATCGAACGGTTGTATAAGATTTGACAAAGTCAACTATTGTGAACATCTGAAGCACAACCTGTTAAGTGTCTCACAAATGTGTGACAAGGAGTACTTAATGATATTTGATAAGTCAGAATGCCTGGTTCTCATGCCTAGCTTTGTGGTTTCTGAAGAATGGATTTTGATGAGAGCGCCAAGAACAAAATACACATATCAAATCGATATGAGTGTGGCAAAAACCACCACATCCGTTACTACTTGTTTGCTTACCAAAGCGACAGAGATTGACTCAATTTTGTGGCAAATGAAACTCGGACATCTGTAGGTCGGCACTTATACGGATCGTTCTCGTGATAAGACGTGTCGTTAACTCGGAGTGCGGAATCCAACGAATCAACGATTGCATACACAAAAGACAATAGAGACAATCAAGTAAATAACATTCACGCTTGTATTCCAATTCTCAATAGAGTTTATAGATTCAATCAGACCAAATCGTTCAACTCTGTTCTAGTTTCTACTGTTGACTCTGTAAACATCTATATATAGACATCTGACCTGCATTAGGCGAACTTAACAAGTTCGCCTTTATAGATGCTTAGGTGAACTTGTTAAGTTCTCCTCTCTATGAACTTGCACTTATGATTCCTTAGGCGAACTTAACAAGTTCGCTCCTAAAGATAGTTCGCCTCACTATGAACTTATACAGAATTTTATCAACAGTTACAAAACATGTCCTAACAGACTCCCCTTTAACTGTTGGTAACAATTCTATCAAATACAAGTCAAAGACTCTAAGACTAAGATATATAATTTTCAAGCTCGTTGTCACCAGAATATGCTCCAACAGACTCCCCCTTGACAACAGCTTCAGAAGATTGTCATCAGTCTTCATATATCATCAAACACTCTGTAGTCTTCGTCTTGTTCATCTGCACACTCTCTCTTTATTTCTAGAAGAAAACTTGGGAGAAGGACCCCTTGTCAACTTCTGTCTGCAATATTCAGTTTTTGCAAATGAGAACAACCAAGAATAACCAACAATTAAAATTTCTATGGAAGCTGGAAAAATAAAATCTTTTTGATTTTTCAAACATAAGAAACACAAAATATTTTTGGTTTTTCTTTGAAAATGTAAAATACAAAATCACATCTTTTTGGTCGAACATCACGAGTAAGAAGATCATATCAGTATATATGAGATATCAATCACACATCTTGGATATAAAATCCATATAATATCAAATGGTATCCTATGTCATTCTTTCAAGCCTTGACCAATCAAACCAATATCTTTCAAGATTATCACACTCTATCTTTTCAAGACTTTCATATTGCATGTTATGATACGCGATAAACATTCAAAGAAAATAGGATCACGCTATGACACACAAATTCAAATTGTCAATATTATAAGATTTGAAACTAAAGCATCTCATTCCCACTTTCTTGTGAGTTAAGGTACCATTTTAGTATGAAATACAACGTGTACCCCACTAGTATGCCAACAGAAAGTAAATGCATTATCTTCAAGACATATGAGATTTTACTAAAGATTATCCGAATTTCCAGAATGAGGAGACATCACTTAGCACATGAATAGCATAATCCAAATTGGATTGTATAGGAATCAATGAGATTCAGAATCGAATGATTCAATGTTTTGGCTTATATATGTGGAATCATAAGATTCAGGTACGTGGATCCAACTGTTATCTGGATTATGAATTACTAAAGATGATTTATCAATATGATCCAAGGGCTAGTATATGTTTGACAGATGTTGTCAAGTACATATCTTGATTATACTTCAAATTGCATGCTTTTCGGGACATGGGCACTGAAGCAAATCGAATGAATAGTGCTATGGACATAACCTGAAACTGATCTCATAGGAAAATCTTTATTAAAAGCTAATATTCTTTATCTGATAGTGATCTTTTAACACACACACCCAGGCATAAAATGGGTTCAAATCACAGTTGTAACATATGCAATTATGTTTTCAAACTACTAATGGTTCAGTGACGCTTTTAGTCTACTAACAATTCAAATTATATGCATACACAACACTATCATTTCCTATTTGTGTAGTCTCTGAAGTTTAGATCAAAACATATAATTCAGATATATTAACATAAAGCACCAACCAATCAATCTAAGGTCATGTGTGAAAGAACATCTACTGATGTACTATCATCTCTTCTTTAACTTCAAGTAATGCCGATTTTATCTTTTTCAATTTGTTTGGCTTTTTCAAAATCTTTATGAAAGAAAGTAAAACAAACGAAAATAAAATCTTCCATGAAAACATTAAAAAAAAACATTTTACCTGGTTACTCAGGATTAAGCAAGTTAATCAATTAAAAACTCAAACCGATGTAATTCTGTAATTGAATGCCTTTGCCTTTGTCAACACAGTTCTGTACTCCCCCTGTCCTGTAGACTCTCCCTCAACTAGTCAAATGGTTGCATCAACGACTTTATGCTCACCATCGTCATCCTAAGTTTTAGGTTATCATTTGGACTTTGTAAAACTCTTTCCAAAACATTGTGTGTGACATATTCTCCCCCTTGAGCATCAAGTCGTTGAATCAAATAGATTTCTCAGTTATCAACAACTCGTTACTCTTGCAGATGTCATTCCCTGTCATGTGCTTAGAAGAACCACTATCAACAACCAAAATGGTATTAATAGTCTCTCTTGGTAAATCCTGCACAACTAACAAGAAACATTAATTTGAAATTGGGACCCAAGCCATGGTAGTCATGGGTCGTCCATCTGTATCAAAATAATAAACATCACTCTACTCACAATCGATGTTATCATTAACCTTTGGAATAGAAGTTTCACCATCCGACTTTTTCAAAGAAGACACATTTTGATTATTTTGAAAAACATTATTTAATATATTATTATCAGATTCAGATGTTTCCAAAATTTTCTTCAATTTTCTGTTTCGTCTTCTCCTTTGTGGTCTAGACAATTTAACTTCAGAATGAGAATCTTTTGAAATTCTAACATGAGGAATCTCAAGTTTCTCTTGACAAACAAATGATTTAGAATTCAATTTATCCTGTTGTTTAAATCCAGAGGATTTAACAAAAGATCGACATGACATATTTTTCTCCAAACTAAATGATGACTTTCCCTCATCTGTTCTTTTCAGAATCTTCACCACTTTTGGTTGTGAAGGAACAGTCTTCAATTTACCCTGGTTCTTATAAGGACAATTGACCAGAATGTGACCAACCTAGTTGCAATGAAAACAAACTCTTCTCTCTTTATAAGTTCTGAAATAAGAAGTGTTCTTTGAATTTGAGGAGCCATCAGAGGAATAAACTTCAGAAGATTTTCCAGAACAGTTTACTGACTTCTTTGGAACATAAACCTGTGTAGGCACCTTTGATGAATGCACCTTTTGATGACCAGCAGCGACAAAACCACTTGACTGTAGAATTTGGGAAAGCTTAGTTGTAACAACTTTCACCTCATCAGGTTCAGTCAGAATGCATGTATCACGGGTAAAAGTTTTTACAACTGTTGGTTCATCAATTTTCACCTCTTTTGGAATACCTTCAACCTTCTTTCCATCAAACACCTCATCCTCAGAATCAGACTCATAAAACATATCCTCACCAGTTACCAGATTCACTTTTAATACTGTTTTTGGATCTATTTCCTCTTCATGTATGATTTCAGGTTCAACCACATAATTTGCATTAAATGGAGGAGGAACAAATCCAATACCAGCAACCCGCTTAGTAGGATCAGCATTTGAATTAAAATAATCCAAAACAACCGATGAATTTTCAAACTTTTCCATTTTTCTATGAAGTTTGATCACTTCAGACTCTTTGTTAGAAATTTCTTTATTCTTTTGTGCGACAACTTCATTTTGTTTTTCTATCTCAGCATAAGCCATATCCAGATGATAAGCTTGTTCTTTATATTTCAACCCCAGAGAATTTAAGTCTCTTTTCAAAGACTCAATTCTATCGATGCACAATTTATCATTATCTTTCAGTTTCTGATTAACTGAATGCATCGATTTCATATCACAAATCAAGTTTGTGTTATCATCCATGACTGTTTGCAATTTATCTTTTACAGTAATTTAGTTAGAACAGTAAATATGACAAACAGAGTCTTTTACCTTTGACGGATCAGACATGTCTGCCATGAAAACTTTGGCAATGGGAATATTCTCTGAATCAGCACCATCTGAAGCATTTTGTGTTAGAACAATATCATCTTCAGCAACACCTGATGCAACATCAGAATCAATATTCTGCACTTGTCCTATCTCTTCATCAACAATCTGCACACTTTCACCATCACTCGAACCGTCACTCGAACTGTCATTATCAATCACCTTTTTTGATTTTTCAGAATGAATTTCTGCTACAAAGGCTTGACTTACAGCACCCACTAAATCTTCCAGATGAATACCCCAGTCATAGTTTTCATCGTTCTGAGCAACCAACGCCGATGATGCAGATGCATGATTTGAATTTCCAGATGAACCATGTGACTGATTACGATTATTCTGAAAATTATTCTGCTTCTTCTGAGAATCAAACTCAACCTTTTGCTTCACACACTCTTTAGCAAAGTGACCATACTCTTGACAGTTATAACAACGCACTTTGGTTTTATCAAATCCCATGCGTGATCGACTATTAGAACCAATATACTTTCTGCCAGTTTTCTTTAAGAAATCCTTTGCTTGACGCATCAACATGGCCATATTCCATTGGATGTTCATTTCTTCCAGATCAACAGGGTCAATTTGTCTGAAATCTTCTTCAATAACCTCAGGATCATGATATTTCCCTCCAATAAAATTCTCATACGAAGCCATGAATGAGGAAAACATAGCTAGATAATCATCAGCAACCTTTTGATTTATATGAGATCTAGAATATGTAGAAGCTGTAGTCGCAGAAAATCCAGAATGATTAGAATGACAAAAATGAATAGGAACTCCAGAACACTGATCATTAGAAGAATCTTGAGCATCGCCAAAAAAGAATGCAACTCCTGTACCAGTTTTACCAGAAGTCTTAGCAAAATACATTGAAGGATCCTAGATATGCTCCAGGTTAGTCTCTTTCTTCTTCATATTCAGGTCATGCGATTGAATCTTCCCAAGAACTTCTTCAAGAGACATGGTTTTGTACTTGATATTTTCTTTTATCAAAACCGTATACACATCAAATTTTGATGGTAATGCCTCCAAGAACTTATCATTAATTTCTTCAGTCTCATACACCACAGAAGCACTCGACAGTTCACTAAACAGATGATAGAATCTGGTAGCAAGATCATCCAAGGATTCATTTTGAAAATGTTTGAAGACCAAGAATTGCTTCTTCAGTAACTCTTTTCTACTCTTCTTTACATCCAAACTACCTTCACATCTTTTCTGTAATGCTTCCCACAGTTGTTGAGAAGACTTGAATTGTTTGAAACTGTGATATATTTCCTTCGGAAGAGACATCGAAATATTTGCCATCGCTTTCTTTTCCCTATCAAATAGCAACTTTTCTTCAGTAGTTAATGCTGACACCGGCTTTGGAACATCATCCTTTCCCATCCACGAATAAGTCGGATGTTTATAACCTTCTAAAATAGGAATCCATAGACTGGTATCGGTAAAATATACGAAATGATCAAACCTATCTTTCCAATTAGAATAGTCAGCAAGATTCAACAACTTCGGCGGTTTTTGAGATGTACCAATCTCATTATCATAATTGAACATATTCGTTACTTGTACCATATTTGCCATTTTCCTGAAAAATTTACAAGTGTTGAACACCCACTACCCTTAGGCGAAGATAATAAGTTCGCATCTGTCATACCCAAGCGAAGTTAATATGAAGCGAACTTAATAAGTTCGCTTAACCAGAATCCAGAAAATCTAATTAAGTTCGCCTAAAAATAAGTTCGCTTAATTTGTGAGAAACGAACTTGATAAGTTCGCCTGCACACCAAATTAGCAAGTTCGCTTGCTTCAGCAGAATCAAAATCAAGAACAGTTCAGTCCAGAAATCGCGAACCAAATTTCAACATAAAACTTCATAATTCACTGATTTGAAGGAATTAGTCAAAATCAAACCGTAGGATTGTGTAATTTCTCAATTAGAACCTTTCTGTCGGATCAATTTCTTCAAAATCCTCTTCAAAAACACCAAATCAGAACCAAATTAAGCTTGAAAACTCCATGAAAATGAAAATTTCAAAGATGATGAATTTCTTGTCAATTTGCATACAAAACCGTCTAGAATTACCAAGAATCACGAGCATAAGCTCTGATACCACTTGTAGGTCCTCATGGCACTTCTACGGATCGTTCTCGTGATAAGACGTGTCGTTAACTCGGAGTGCGGAATCCAACGAATTAACGATTGCATACACAAAAGACAATAGAGACAATCAAGTAAATAACATTCACGCTTGTATTCCAATTCTCAATAGAGTTTACAGACTCAATCAGACCAAATCGTTCAACTCTGTTCTAGTTTCTACTGTTGACTCTATAAACATCTATATATAGACATCTGACCTGCATTAGGCGAACTTAACAAGTTCGCCTCGATAGATGCTTAGGCAAACTTGTTAAGTTCTCCTCTCTATGAACTTGCACTTAGGATTCCTTAGGCGAACTTAACAAGTTCGCTCCTGAAGATTCTTAGGCGAACTTGTTAAGTTCGCCTCACTATGAACTTATATAGAATTTTATCAACAGTTACAAAACATGTCCTAACAACATCCTTCTTATAGAAAAATGAATCATCTTGTCCGACACGACTTAGTAACCGGTGTTCCTAAAGTGAGATTCTCGATGGCAGATGACTGTGTGCCTTGTAAAAAGGGTAAACAACAACGAAAATCTTACAAGCGCAAGACCCAAAACTCTATTGATACCCCTTTGGAGCTCTTGCACATTGATTTGTTCAGGCCCATAAGTATCAGGAGTATTGGAGGTAAGTCATACTGTCTAGTTGTAACTGATGATTTCTCACTTTTTTCTTGGGTTCACTTTTTAGGTACAAAAGATGAAACTGCTGAGATTCTTTAATACCTGATCTTGAATTTGGAAACATTATGCAAGTAGAAGGTTAGGAGAATTAGGAGTGATAACGGCACAGAGTTCAAGAACAACATGATGGAGCTATTATGCTTGAAGAAGCGTACTCGTCATGAGTTTAGTGCGTCGTACACACCACAATAGAATGGAGTAGCAGAAAGGAAGAATAGAACATTGGTTGAAACGGCTCAGACTATGCTGTCAGATGCAAAGCTGCCGATTACCTTTTGGGCTGAGGCAATGAACACAGCTTGTCATGTTTTGAATCGGGTTCTAGTGGTGAAGCGACACAACAAGACTTGCTATGAGTTGATCAACAATCGACCTCCAAATATAGACTACTTGATTCCATTTGGTAGCCCTGTTCCTTTTTGTTACAATCCAAGGATCACAAATCCAAGTTTCATGCTAAAGCAGTGGAAGGCATCTTCTTAGGATATGTTGCTATCTCTCCATGCAAAATGGTGTACAATAAAGAGACTCGTTCTATGGAAGAGTGGTTTGAAGTAGATTGCAGCAAGCACAACATTCCACCAGAACCAACAGGTCCATCTTTGCGTTTTGATTATGATAGTTTTTTCAAGTCTTTCAATCTTCCTCCGGATCTATCTGCTGAAGATGCCGCCAAACTGTATCAGTACTGTAGCGGTGGCGATGACTCCAATTTCCCAACCAGATCCACTGTACCTATTCCTACCCTTGACCCTAATGCCTCATCTACATCTGGGACTCACAAAAATGATACTGAAGAGGATGTTAATGTTGAGAGTGAAGCTTAACAAGTTGATCCTATTAATATTGAATCTTCTTCTCATACATATGATGTTGGGGAGGTGAGTACAAACCTCGATTCAGATATTCTGGAACCTATTGTGCCAGAGATGAGAGTGCATAAGAATCATCCAATTGACAACATCATTGGTGATCCTGATGCAGGTGTTCAGACTCGTCATAGAACCATATTTGAGAACACCAGTCTATATGCAGAGATACTTGACATGGGAATCATGGAAACATGTCTGCATGCTGGTTTTGTATCCCAAATTGAACCGAAGAATGTGAAAGAGGCTCTCGCAGACAATTGTTGGATAGAGGCAAAGCAAAATGAGTTGTCTTAGTTCAGCAAATTGCATGTGTGGGATTTAGTTGATTTGTCGAAGGGGGTACATCCGATTGGTACCAAATGGGTGTTCAAATGCAAGACAGACGATAGGCATGTTGTAGTGAGGAATAAGACACAGTTGGTTGTTCAGGGTTTTTATCAGCAAAAGGGCTTGGATTACACAGAGGTGTATGCCCCAGTTGCTAGACTTGATGCCATCAGATTGTTTCTTGCTTATGCTTCATTTGTTGGTTTCAAAGTCTATCAACTTGATGTGAAGATTGCTTTCCTATATGGAAAAGTACATGAAGAGTTCTACGTCTCTTAACCACCTGGGTTTGAAGACCCGCAATACCCAAATAGAGTGTACAAGCTGGATAAGGCACTCTATGGTCTTCATCAAGCTCCCCTGGCGTGGTACAAGACTTTATCAAAGCATCTATTGTCCAATGGTTTTAATCGCGGGCAAATAGACTTGAATTTTTTCATCAGGAAAGCAGGGGGAGATATTCTATTAGTACATGTTTACACGAACGACATTATTTTCAGGTCTACAAATGAAGATATGTGCAGAGAATTCGAAGCGACGATGAAGTCAAAGTTTGAGATGAGCAACATGGGCGAATTGTCATTTTTTCTGGGACTGCAAGTCAATCAAAGAGAAGATGGAATTTATCTTCATCAAACTAAGTATGTACATGACAGTTTGGAGAAATACAAAATGAATGATTGTTCTACTTATGACACACCGATACCAGTCAATCACAAGCTCCATCCAGACAAAGATGGAAAGGACGTAGATTGTAAATTGTAACGTGGGATGATTGGTTCTCTTATGTATCTTATAGCTTCAAGGCCTGATATTATGTTTGCCGTTTGCTTGTGCTCAAGGTTTCAGTCACAACCCAAGGAATCTCACTTGATAGCTGTGAAGAGGGTATTTAGATATCTGAAAGGGAAACCCCAATTAGGTCTTTGGTATTCCAAGCAGCAGTCGTTTGATTTCAAAGCCTACACTGATTCAAATTATGGCGGTTGTAACCTTGATAGAAAGTCAACCTCGGGTGGATGTCAGTTCTTGGGAGACAGGCTGGTCTCCTATAAGTGCAAGAAGCAGTCAACGGTTTCCGTTTCAACATGTGAAGCAGAGTACATTGCTGCTGCAAGCTGCTGTTCTCAGATTTTGTGGATCCAACAACAACTGAGAGACTACGGCTTGAACTACACTGGAACTCCATTGTTCATTGACAATAATGCCACCATGTCTATCACAATTAACCCGGTGAAACATTCCAAAACTAAACATATTGAGATTCGTCACCATTTTATCCGTGATTGTGCTGAAAAGCACTTGGTTGAACTTGTAAAGGTTCACACGGATGACAACTTTGCCGACCTTTCCACTAAAGCCTTTGATCGTACTTGTGTGATACTACCTACTACGCAACGGAGGTGAGTTTTCACGATCCCTTTTACTGTTTTAAACTGGGGGAGAAAACATGACGTAAACACTTTTGGTTATGTAATTCATATATGTTATCACTTGTTTGACTATGCGTACACATCTATCGTTAAGTCCTCACATCAGACCGTTAATATGAACATAGCGAGGTAATTTGAGTAGTACTACTGGGTTTGACAAACCTCACCCGCGTTAGTCGCGCTAACTCGACTGGAGGTCAAACAGGTGCAACATTGACCTAAACATGCACCATGGTTGATAGGCCTGGTGGGAGGCAAAAACATAAACAGTCAGCTGTCGGTTGCGAGCGCATTAGTTAACATGCTTATGGGTTAGCTACCTATTGATTTATATATTGAATGTACATTAACCTGTTGAACTTGTTGTAAACTAAAACCTGTGAACTCACCAACCTCGTGTTGACATTTTTTTACATGTTTTCTCAGTTCGCTTAAGATAAGGCACAGGTGCACGCATAGGGCATGCATGAAGTCTTATGATCTATTTATAAAATAATATTGTTGAATTGCTTGTACTTTATCTTTGGACTTTATTTGGACTGAACACTTTGGGATTTTTCTTGGGCGCGTTTTTTTGCGCATTTACTTTCGTTTTATGCATCTGCACTTACTTTGATCATTTATGATATATTTTCATTTTAGTCCCATATAGTGTCGTTCAATGTAACTAATAACTGAAATCCTGGTTTGTCACTTCCCAAACGGTAAAACTCCGTTAGTTGAAATTGGGGGTGTGACACACGGGATACTATGCCCCGTATCCGAGAAGGCAAACATGCTATGTCTGTGGGAATCCTGGACACTTTGCTTAAAACTGCGTTCACAATCGTGAACACTCATGTAGTTTTCCGAATGTTTCTCGATGGGATAATGTGCGTCAAAAGCCAAACACGTTTAAAAGACCTACGGCCCAAAATCACAGAATGCCCAATGAAAAACAATCGGATAAAAGAACTAGTGTTGTGCATAAAACTCAACATCATGTTAAAGAAAATAATGTTTTCAAACATATACTACAGAAAGTTGAGAAACAAATAAAATCTAGAAAGGGAAAAGAAAAAATCGTCACTCCAACAGCAAGCTCAAACTTTCAAAAACCGAAGCCTGTTTGGAAATGAAAACCAAATGCACAAACAGTAGCAGTTGAGTTTAATGACAAAAGAGATATGAAATTGCAAGAAGTTTCATACTTGGATGAGTTAGGGCAACCTAAGACAACCATGACTTGGGTTCCAGTTACTAATTAAATTGTTCTATCGTGCAGGGACAGCCAAGGAGGCCTATCAATAACCTTTGGTATGTTGATAGTTGTTGTTCCCGGCACATGACAGGAGACATCTCTCAGCTTCACGACATTAAGATGTTCGATGGAGGGTATGTTTCCTTTGTAGGAGATAAAGGTGGGCAAATCACAATGAAATGTACTGTCACTAATGGTACTCTCTGTTTCGAAGATGTGAATTATGTGTCTGAATTGAATCACAGCTTGTTAAGTGTGTCTCAAATTTGTGACAAAAAGTTTTCAACTCATTTTAATGATAGAGAATGTTTGATTTTAAAACCAGGGTTTGTAGTCCCAGAGGATTGGATTTTAATGAGAACACCGAGATGTAAAGATTCATAATTGTTGGATATGAACAGTGAGTTAGCTTTAACTAATACTTGTTTGTTTTCAAAAGCTTTTGAGAATGACTCAATGCTATGGCATCATCGTTTAGGTCTCATAAACTTAAAAAACCTAAATAGGATCGCTAAAGGAGCACACGTGGTTGGTTTGCCATTAAAAGATTTTTGTGAGGTTGAAAAATGTATTTCTTGTGCTAAAGGCAAACAACATAAACGTCCACACAAGCCCAAGCTGTTCAATTCAATTGAATATGTTCTTCAGTTGCTACATATGGATCTTTTCGGTCCTGTAAGTGTAATGAGTCTTGGGAAGAAATCATATTGTCTTGTTATTACTGATGACTACTCACGATTTTCTTGGGTGTTCTTTTTAAGTAAGAAAAGTGAGACTGCAAAAACATTCTTAGGCAGTTCATGATACTTGTGGAAAATCAGCTGAACTTGAAGATCAAGATTATCAGAAGTGACAACGGGACGGAATTCCGAAATGAAGTTCTAGATAGCATTTGTGCAGAAAAGGGGATTGCACGACAATTCAGCGCTGCTAGAACTCCTCAACAGAATGGAGTTGCTGAACGAAGAAATCGCACCCTGATAGAAGCTGCGAGAACCATGATCTCTGACTCTAAATTGCCGATATTCTTCTAGGCTGAAGCAATCAATACAGCGTGCTACGTGCAAAACAGAGTGCTACTCAACAAGCATCAATTGAAGACTCCATATGAAGTCATGTTTAACCAGAAGCTAAAGTTTGGTCATTTCAGAGCATTTGGATGCCTATGCACTCTGTTGCATAATGACACAATTGGGTCCAAATTCGATGCAAAGGCCGGCGAATGTTATTTCGTTGGATACCCATCCTGCAAGACATCATACATGGTTTACAAGAGAACCAAGCAGACAGTGGAGTTCTACTACATTGACTGGCAGGAGATTAACAAAACTGATGCGGATTCTGGTCCAAATTGGGTATTTGATTATGATTATGTATTTAAGCCGTTTAATATTTTTTCTGATGTTTCTGATGTGTCAGATGATGGTTTCTACAAGTACAGCACAGTCGACTACAGAATTGATGAAGACCCTGATCAAGCATCATGTTCATCTTCCAGAACTCTAGAATCTTCTTCTCAAGAAAGTGATCAACAAACCGCTGATCCCATCAACAATGAGACTGCTGCATCTGGCAGTGGTCATGCTTCACAGGATACGATTCCTGACCCGAATGTTATTAAGGAGCCGGTTCCCATAACTGAAGAAGCAGATCAACATATCACCAACTTACCTGAAACGTTACAGGAAGAAGAAGTACCAACATTGCGGATACATAAAAATCATCCCGTAGAGGATATCATCTGTCCTCTCTCTGATGGGGTGAAGACTAGGAGTCAATATGGTGTAATCAATATCTGCTTGTACTCTGCCTTCATATCTCAATTAGCGCCAAAGAACATTAAGATGGCTTTAAGTGAGGCAAGCTGGGTGGATGCTATGCAGGAGGAGCTGATGCAGTTTGAAAAGCTGAAGGTTTGGGAGCTTGTGCCACTACCACAAGGCAAGTTACCCATCGAAACTCGTTGGGTTTACAGAAACGAAAAGGATGACAGTGGAGTTATTGTTAGAAACAAAAGCAAGATTGGTTCTGCAAGGATATTATCAACAAGAGGGAATAGATTATGAAGAAGTATTTGCACCGGTTGCCCAACATTTCTGTATGGTACGGTTCAAGAAGAGATCTGTAACATCCATGATTTTCAGGCCATATATTTTTGTTATTATACAATAATGACAATCCATTTAAAACTCGTACTTGTTCAACACGTTATGCCACCGCAATTACTATTCTAATAGTGTTAATTTAAATCTTCAAAAATTCATGTATATATCATTTCTCTATTATGTATGATGCATGTAGACATATTTATATATATATATATATATATATATATATATATATCAAGATATAAAACTTATGAGCTTGTAATCATGTACTTACATTTATATATATATATATATATATATATATATATATATGTGTGTGTGTGTGTGTGTGTAATTTTTTATGTTTATGTAAATATGTATATTTGGTTGTATTAAATAAAACATTCATACGATTTGCAAATTTATAAAAGAATAAAAAATTATCCTTTTGTAAAATACTATAATTAAAACAAATGATGTTTAGTTTTATTAAGAACTATCTTATTTAAATTACAAAATACTAAGTAAAATAGTCTTGAACCCCCCTCTTATTTACTTTGAACCCCCGCTTGAACCTTTTCCCAATAATGGAACCCTGGAACAAATTCCATCCAAATTTGACCTTAGAAAGTCAAACCCATATCCAAACTCACCAATCCCTCAAATCCAGATTTAAATGTTGTGTAACTGACTTACCTACCCATTTGCGATCCATTAAGAAGGTTTAAAACACAGTTAAGTTGTGTAATCATGGGCAGGGGGGAAACACGCTTGTGTGGACCTTACAGGAGTGTCCCCTCTTGTGGGGCTCAGGGGCAATGGGGTTGTGGCGGGTCATGCTGCTTTAAAGGCGGAATCATGCAAAGTTGTTAAACACGAGAAAGCTTGTTTAGAGAACCAACACGTGTTTATCCCTTTTGCTTTTGATACTTTTGGGTTCCTAGCACTAGAGGCAGTGGAATTCCTAAACAGGGTTCAACGAGTCGTGCATAGTAATATTTTGGCCCCTAAGACCCAAAGCTTTGTTTTTAGTAGGATCGGTTTTGCTATTCAAAAGGGGGTTGCAGCGCAACTTGTTGCTCGTTTACCTGCCACTTTATTGTAATCGTCCTTTTTTTCATTAATGAAACTAACAAACTAATTATTTAATAAGCACAAAAACAAATTAAAATTTTCGGTTATAAGTTTCTAAAACCATAAATCAAGCTTCGAAATTTCGCGATTTCCCGTTTGATTACAAGCTGTTAAACGAGTCTTGAACATCCTAAAGCACCCATATCACTTCACCATCGGAATCCTAACTGAAAATCCGCCTTTTCTTCATCTCCATTTTCCGATCGGCGCTGGGGATAGGGGTGGACAAGCTCAACCGGCGACGATTCGAGGACAACTCCAGGTAACCTCTTACGTATTGATTTCTCGCACCTTTGGTCTAAATGTTACCTATAATCGTTTAAGGTATGGGAAGTGGGAAGAACCCTAGTTGCGACCTGTAACTTGTAAGGAAGAAGGGAAACCGGACTGTTTGGATGTATAACTTTTGCATCCTGAATTGTTTAAGCAAACGCGGCTCGGGTCTAGTGGTTGCTCCGTGTTAAGTGCAGGGAGGAGGTCACGGGTTCGACCTTTCCATCCCTCCCTGCGTGATTTTCTTTTTGTTTTTATTTGTTTTACAAACCTTTCGCTCATACACACACGCATTTGTATATGTACAAACCGTTATTGTTAAATTATGGTTAATAAACAAATTCTTTTATAGATTTCAAGGTTTATAATTAAAATCATTTATAAATAAAAAAAATTATTTGTATACATATGTTCAATTGTTTTATGAAAACGTTTTGAATATATTTGTTTTCGTTATCATTTTGTATCTCAAGAACATGTCAAACGTTAAGAGTATTATCATAAACCCTATATATATATATATATACACACACACACACATATATATATATATATATATATATATATATATATATATATATAGGGTTAGGTTATAGTAAAAAAAGTTTTAAAAATAAGAAGGGTAAGAAGGATTTTAAACCTGACATGTGTCATTTTATTGTTTTTAAAGAGAGGGCATAATTGTCAATGTGTAATATACCAAGTCAATGTGTAATACACCAGGTCAATGTGTAATACAAGGTCTGATATTACACAATGATCAGACCTGATATTACACAATGAAGTGATATTACACAATCAGCATATTACACAATGACCTGACATATTTGAGCGAATTACACAATAATGAGCGAATTACACAATGAGTTGGAAAACGTAAAACACAATGATGAAAACATATAACACAATGATGAAAAATATTTGACACAATGAACTTGTATTACACAATGACCTGACTAATTACACAATGAACTTGTATTACACAATGACTTGACTAATTACACAATGAACCTGTATTACACAATGACCAGACGTGGTATTACACAATGAACTTGTATTACACAATGACCTGACTAACTACACAATGAGCTGAAAAACGTAAAACATCATGATAAATACATATAACACAATGAACTTGTATTAGACATTGAATTTGTATAACACAATGAACTTGTATTAAACAATGAACTTGTATTACACAGTGAACTTGTATTACACAATGACTTGACTAATTACACAATTAACTTGTATTACACATTGTATTACACAATGACTTGACTAATTACACAATGAACTTGTATTACACAATGACCAGACGTGGTATTACACAATGAACTTGTATTACATAATGACATGACTAACTACACAATGAGCTGGAAAACGTAAAACACAATGATAAATACATATAACATAATGAACTTGTATTACATATTGAACTTGTATAACACAATGAACTTGTATTACACAATGAACTTGTATTACACAATGACCAGACGTGGTATTACACAATGAACTTGTATTACACAATGAACTTGTATTACACGATGAACTTGTAATACACAATGAACTGACTAACTACATAATGAGCTGGAAAACGTAAAACACAATGATAAATACATATAACACAATGAACTTGTATTACACATTGAACTTGTATAACACAATGAACTTGTATTACACAATGAACTTGTATTAGACAATGACCTGACTAATTACAAAATGACCTGACTAATTACACAATGAACTTGTATTACACAATGACCAGACGTGGTATTACACAATGAACTTGTATTACACGATGAACTTGTATTACACAATGACCTGACTAATTACACAATGAGCTGGAAAACGTAAAACACAATGATAAATACATATAACACAATGAACTTGTATTACACAATGACCAGACGTGGTAATACACAATGAACTTGTATTACACAATGAACTTTTATTACACATTGAACTTGTATTACACATTGACCTGACCAACTACATAATGAGCTGAAAAACGTAAAAAAAATTCGTTTTCGTTTATAACGACACAATACTCGTTTTAAAGATAAAAAAACGCTCGTTTTTATGATGTAATTGTTTTTGAAAAAATAATGTTGTATGTAAAAGTTATGAATGTTTAAAAATGAGGGGGAAACTTGATAAAAAGTCAACAAAAGTGGCCAAGATAAAAATACCATTCCAACAACTTTTCTCTTACAATTTAATCTCAACCATTAAATATTTTCTACAATTTAATCTAATGGCCCTAAATCCTTCTCACCCTTCTTACAATTAAAATCTTTTTTACCTGAACCTAATCCTATATATATATACCTTTTAAATTATAAAATAGTCGCATTTGTAACATCATGGCTTTTTATTTTGCAACAGGACTTATGTATATATATATTTTATCTAAACCATTATAACGATATAATCCATATTAATATTAAAACTAGTGTTTTAATATCATAATTGTTTTAATCATTTTATTACTATTTTCACAAATATTATTATCCTTTATAATAATTCGATAAATAATAATCCGAATAACTAAATTATTATTTCAAATTATATCATAATAACCATTTTAAGCTAATTGTCTTAATGAGCTATTAACTATATTAAATTTGCAATTTGTACTTATTATTGGTATCTAAAACCTCTTTTATAAATAAGATTTATAAAACACTATTTCATTTATATATTCTCATTTTGGTTATCGTTAAAGAGTGAATCACTAATAATCTTTCGTCCGTTCACCCGTCCCAAATCCTATTGCCCCAAATCGTTACATTCCTATTTCTTTTAATCTTTTCTATATTAATTATTGATCCGTTATACTTGGTAAACATAGGTTAATCTTGTGATTAGCTAGAACACTTGTGCAACAACTTATTTGTGTGACTTTCAAGCTACTCATTGCAAGGTGAGTTTACATAACCACTTTTTCACTTTTACATTCTTTGGGGTGAAATGTCACACCCCCAAAATCTACTAACGGAGTTTTACCGTTAGGAGCGTGACATACCAGGATCTCAGTCATTAGTTACGTTGAACGACTCTATATGAGTTTAATAAAAACACTAGCATTGTTCATAGTCACGATACAACACTAGTAAATGAAAATACTGAGTTAATGCGAAATGCGGAAGCGTAAAGATTGAAGGAAAAGCATGCGCCAAAAACAATTGCGCCCAAAACATGTAATTCGAAAATAAATAAACAAGTAATTCCTGTGCTTGACAAATAATGAAACTCCAATGCATGCATGCCCTATCTCGTGCTCGTACCTTAACGACGTGAGAAAACATGCTAAAACGTGTCAACACTAGGTTGGTGAGTTCATAGGTTTCAAATGTAAGTAAAGTTTACTAGATAAAACAATTTACAATTATATCAATAGGTAGCTAACCTAATAACATGTTACTAAAGCGTTTCGACACCGAAGCTGACTGTTTATGTTTGATCTGCCTCCTACCATATCTATCATGAACAATGGTGTACTGTTTAGGTCAATGTTACACCCGTTCGACTTCCTGTCGTGTTAGCGCGACTAACGCGGGTGGGGCTTGTCAATGCCCAGTAGTACTACTGAAGATTACCTCGCTATCCCATATATTAAACGGTTTGATAAGTAAGGACTTACATGATGTGTTTGCGCATAGTACAACAAGTGATATAAAGGAAATGTAAGATCTAAATGTTTGTACCCATGTTTTCTCCCCCAAGTTTAATCCATAAGAAAAGGGGCCGTGAAAACTCACCTTAGAATGCGTGCAGATGAAAGCTAATTAAAACTGCTTGACTACTAACCGCCACCTATAAACATCGGTTTATAAGTGTGTGTTTGTGTAAGTTGACATGAACCCTAAGTATCCAAACAATCCCATTGTTTTAAGTGTTTTAGAAAAACATTTAATAGTTTGACCAAGTTTGACCCAGTTTGACCCGACGACACGTTGGTGACCCGTTTAGTGATTTAATGTTTGGTTTGAATACTAACACACATAGCATACAAGTAATTCAAGTTTCATGCTACACATGTCACAACTAACTTAGCATGGCAAGTTATGTCTACCCAATGCACGTTCAACAAAGTTCCTACTTTTAACAATATATGAACACAAGTTTGGTTTCAATAGATTACATCATCTATAACACGTTTGCATGATCATGACATGTTTATCTACACATATTAATGCATGAAGGATCATCACAACATACACCTTAGGTCTAGACATCAAGTTTCAAATTCTAAAAGTTTCTACTTTAAGTAACTTATGATCTATGCATACGACTTGTACAAAACAACACTTTAACAAACTTTAATACGTCCATAATAACATGCTAGCATCATACAATAACCTCATGCACGTAAAAGTAATTCACATTCAACAAACACTTTTCATCAAAGTTTCCTCTTTAGGGAAGTCTACCATTTCTACCTTTCTTAACAAGATTCAACGCATCCATTCAATTGTAAACTACTTAACTAGCATAACTACAATCATAACAATCATCATTCACATCTAACATGCAATCCTACAACATCACATAATAAAAAAAGTCTCTACTTTAGCCAAGTTACAAATCATATGAAACTAGGGTTTTCTAAATATCAATATACTCATCAAATAGTTTCAACAACATCAATCAAATAATCAATTCATCAACATTATTTCAAAAACCCATGTTTGGATGAACTAGGGTTTCAATCACAACTTTTATAATAAAAAAGTAACGGAATACGATGAAATAACTTACGTGTGAGTGTTAGAAACACCTAGACTAGCTCGAATCCACTTCCAATCGCAAGATTGAAGATCAAAAGAGGTGTGTTTGGGTTGCTTGAAGCTCTCGGCTCAAGGGGGTGGGGTTTGGGATCGCGACGGCTTCAAAGGGGAAAAAGGGTTTAGGGTTTTTAATTTTATAAAATTTCTTTTATACACATTTGCATGCATAGGTTTTTAAATGGGTTATGGGCTTTCTAAAGGTCCATAGGCTATTATAAAACAATTAACACTAATAATAATTAAATTCTTTAACTATTATTTTTATAAAAACTCTAACTTCTATAAAAATAATTAACACAATCAGTATTTGATAAACATGCGCGATATCAAGAAAATTCACATAACACGTAAAATCATATAATTTATATTAATTATAAATTATTAATTGTTTGAAATATTATTCTTGATTCATCACCAAAGTTCCGGGTTAGACTCAAGTGTGATCCGGTAATTCTACGAATTGCCGTTGTGTGTGAATTAACTGACACATTTAATTAATACTAATTAAATGCAATGCACGTGCAACAAACTGAGATAACTGAGTTTGCATGAACAATGTTTGAACTAACGATGTTTGTGTTAACGTAGTTAACCTGAATTTGCCGGATGTCACATCATCCCCTTGTAGAAAGAATTTTCATCCCGAAAATTAAACGAAGTCTGTAACGTCTGAAACAAAAAGTTTAGGTTTGTCACATCATCCCCTTGTTGAAATAAATTTTGTCTCGAAATTTAGTTAGTACCTTTTGTGTTTGCCGTTGACTGTTTGAAAAGGTGAGGATACTTTTTCATCATTTGATCCTCGCGTTCCCACGTGAACTCTGGTCCACGCTTCGAGTTCCAGCGAACTCTGACAATAGGTATCTTAACGCGCTTGAGAGTTTTGACCTCTCGGTCCATGATTTCGACTGGTTCCTCAATAAAACGTAGCTGTTCGTCGATTTCCAACTCCTCGAGTGGAACTATAAGTGTCTCATCTGATAGGCATTTCTTTAGGTTTGAGATATGAAAGACATTGTGTACTCCATTGAGTGTATCTGGTAGGTTCAGTTGATATGCTACTGGACCAATCCTTTTCACTATCTCGAATGGTCCAACGTAACGCGGGTTTAACTTTCCTCGTTTCCCGAAACAAATCACACCTTTCCAAGGTGAAACCTTTAATAACACTTTGTCGCCCACTTGAAATTCTAGCGGTTTTCTGCGCTTGTCTGCATAACTCTTTTGACGGTCACGAGCTGCCGCCATACGGTTTCGGATTTGCACGATTTTCTATGAGGTTTTGTGCACAAGTTCGGGACCCGTAAGTTGGCTATCTCCAACTTCAGCCCAACAAATTGGTGATCGACACTTTCGCCCGTATAAGGCTTCGAATAGTGCTGCTTTGATGCTAGTATGATAGCTGTTATTGTAGGAGAATTCCACTAAAGGCAAGTGAGTCTCCCAACTGTTTCCGAAATCGATCACACAAGCTCGTAGCATGTCTTCTAGGGTTTGTATGGTACGTTCACTCTGGCCATCTGTTTGAGGATGGTACGCTGTGCTCATATCCAAGCGCGTGCCTAGAGCTTTCTGTAATGATTTCAAGAAATGTGAGGTAAATCGGGCGTCTCTATCGGAAATGATGGATATTGGTACTCCATGTAAGGATACTACTTCTTTAAGATAGAGGCGAGTTAACTTTTCTATTTTGTCGGTCTCTTTGATAGCAAGGAAATGAGCGGATTGGGTAGGTGATTCACTATCACCCAGATTGTGTCACATCCAGTAGGGGTTCGGGGTAATTTGGTTATGAAATCCATAGAAATCTGCTCCCATTTCTACATCGGGATTTCCGGTTGTTGAAGTAATCCGGATGGCTTTTGGTACTCCACCTTGACCTTTAAACAAGTCAGACACTTGCTCACGTAGGTGGCTATGTCGGCTTTCATGTTCGGCCACCAATACAAAACTTTAAGATCGTGATACATCTTGTCGGATCCCGGATGGATAGAGTATCGGGATTTGTGAGCTTCATCCATGACTAGATCTCTTAGGTTTCCATATACTGGTATCCATATTCGTTCCGTGAAGTAGCGAATACTATCTGCTTTAACCTCAAGTTGTTTCTCCATACCACGAGTGGATTCCAATGGTAAGTTCTCCTCTTTTAAGGCTTCGAGCCGGGCATTGCGGATTTGTTCGGGTAATCCTGTATGAATAGTGAGTTGTAATGCTCTAACCCATTGGGGTTTGGTTTCTTTTCTGCTTAGGGCATCGGCCACCACATTAGCTTTGCCCGGATGGTACTTGATTGCACAATCATAATCGTTTAATAACTCGATCCAACGACGTTGGCGCATGTTCAACTCTTTCTGCTCAAAAATATGTTGAAGACTCTTGTGATCGGTGTAGATGGTGCACTTAGTACCGTACAAGTAATGTCTCCATATCTTGAGTGCAAACACTACGGCTCCTAACTCCAAATCGTGAGTTGTGTAATTCTTTTCATGGATTTTTAACTGTCGAAAAGCGTATGCGATAACCTTGTCGCGTTGCATCAACACACAACCGAGACCTTGGACGGAGGCATCGCAATACACCACGAAGTCATCTGTTCCCTCCGGTAGAGATAGGATGGGTGCGCTACGTAGTTTCTGCTTCAGTAGCTGGAATGCTGATTCTTGAGTCTCGCTCCAATTATAGGGTTTATCTTTTTGGGTTAAGGCGGTGAGAGGTTGGGCAATCTTTGAGAATCCCTCGATAAAGCAACGGTAGTATCCGGCCAATCCTAGAAATTGCCAAACTTCGGTTGGAGTTGTTGGTGCTGCCCAATTCTTGATAGCTTTTACTTTGGCTGGATCGACATGTATTCCTTTCTCAATGATCACATGTCCTAGAAATTGAACCTCGCGAATCCAAAAATCGCATTTGGAAAACTTAGCGTACAGCTGCTCCTGTTTCAGTAGCTCAAGGATCAAACGCAGATGCTCCTTATGCTCTTCCCGACTCTTAGAGTATATGAGGATATCGTCAATGAAGACAATGACGAATTGGTCAAGGTAAGGTTTACACACACGGTTCATGAGGTCCATGAACACCACGGGTGCGTTGCTTAATCCAAATGGCATGACCAAAAATTCAAAATGGCCGTACCGGGTTCTGAATGCAGTCTTGGATACATCTTCATCTCAAACTCTCAGCTGATGATAACCAGATCTCAAATCGATTTTTGAGTAGAAGCTTGACCCTTGAAGTTGGTCAAATAAATCGTCAATGCGGGGTAGTGGGTAGCGGTTCTTGACTGTTACTTTTTTTAACTCTCTGTAATCAATGCACATACGGAAAGTTCCATCTTTCTTTTTGATAAATAGGACTGGGGCTCCCCATGCCGATGAGCTAGGTTAGATGAAACCTTTGTCCAACAACTCTTGTAGCTGAGTGGATAACTCCTGCAACTCGCTTGGTGCCAGTCTATAGGGTGCTCGAGCAATAGGCGCTGCTCCGGGTGTTAGGTCGATCTGGAATTCGACTTGACGATGAGGTGGAAGACCAGGTAGGTCTTCAGGAAATACTTCTGGGAATTCACGAACGATCGGGATATCTTCTAACTTCTTCTCCTCGGTAGACTTGTCAGCGACAAGGGCTAATATCGCGGTATGACCCTTACGCAGACACTTCTGAGTCTTCATGAAAGATATGATGCCCACGACTGCACCACTTATTTCACCCTGAACGAATAGGATCTCTCCACTAGGAAGGGGTATACGAACGTTCTTCTAACTACAGATGATCTAAGCTTGGTTTTTGACAACCAATCCATGCCCACAATTATGTCAAAACTGCCAAGTGTAACTGGCATGAGATCGATGTCGAGTTTGTGACCAGATAGTTCTAACTTACATCCCTTGAGAATGTGGGTTGCCTCGATTACTTTACCATCTGCTATTTCTGTGGTATAATGATGTTATAGTAAAGGTGGGTTTATTCCTAACCGACTACTAAGTTCTCTAGATATAAAACTTCTATCGGTGCCAGTATCAAAAAGTACAAAATCAAAATGATCGTTTAAAAGAAACATACCGTTAACAACGTTCCGATCATTCCTAGCTTCCCCCGAGCCAATCACGAAGGCTCGACCTTTAGCACCGTTGTTTTTATTGTTGTCGTTACCACCCTGGTTGTTATTACCATTTCCATTACCGCCTTGATAATTGTTACCATTGCCATTCCCGTTTCCATTTCTCTTTAACTGCTTCCCTTCTTTCCCGCACTCAAAACAGCCTTTGGGTGCTTCACCAGTTGGTGCCTGTTTGTTCTGCAGGTCTACCCTACAATCTTTGGCCACACGACCCATCTTTCCACACCGGTTGCAACGGTACCGGTCGCATGCTCCATGATGGTGAAAATTATATTTGTTGCACTTCGGGTACTTGCCAACATATGAACCCTGATTCTGTTGAGAAGAGGTAGACTGATTGTTGTTCTTTGATGGTTCAAGCTTACGGTGTTGCTGTTGTTGTTGCTGAGGAGGTGAGTTTGACTGGAAAGTTTTGGGGAATGAACTGTCAAACTTCCGTTTATTGTCAGTTGTCTTTGATAATGCACCTCTAGGGGGTAGAGTGCCCTGAGCGACTGCCTGATCGATTAGCCTGTGAGCCAACCTGATAGTTTGCTGGATTGTAGTAGGATTAGAAGATGTCACCATGCTCTGAATTTGCAGAACCAAACCATCAATGAATTTCTCGATTCTCTTATAGGGAGGTGTTACCATTTGTGGACATAAGTTCGCCAGTTCATGCGAACGAGTAGTGTAGGCTTCAATCTCAGATCCTTCCATCTTTAGGTTCCAGAACTCGCCCTCAAGTTTTTGCACTTCATCGCGGGGACAATACTCCTCCCGCAGCATAATCTTAAATTCGTCCCATGGCAATGCATTTGCCATCTCAAGAGTTAGCATTTGCACTTGGGAGTTCCACCAAATAAGGGCCGAACCCTCAAGTGTGCCAGATGCATACTTCACCTGATTGTTCGGTGGGAAATTGCACATTACAAAGGCGGATTCAGATTTCTCCATCCAGCGGAGTAAGCCAACAGCCCCTTCGGCTCCACTGAATGAGTGAGGCTTGCAATCCATGTAAGCCTTGAAAGTACAAACCTGCTGATGGTTGTGTTGACCTGAATTGTAAACAAGAATGCTTTTTAGGAATACCATATTCGAATTTTTGTGTTTAGGATGAATGATGACTCACTAGAGTTGATAATATTTTGCTTTACCTCCAGCATTAACAGCGGCTTGTCTAGCTGCTACCGCTTCAGCCACACGCTCATTTATGAGTGCCGTGAGCTCAGCTGCAGTCATGTTGACATTTCGGCGACCGCCACATCCTCCGGCGCGTCCACCACGTCCATTTCCACGTCCAGACATTATCTTTTCATTCACAACATACGATAATGAGAAAAATACGTCGCATTTTATCATCATACAAGTACCAGTAAACAAAAGAAAATTTAAACCACAACATCTAACATTTCAATAATAATAATCCTTGATAAAATAAATTGTAAGGGCTACAAAGTAAATTCAATCAAACATCAAAATCCAGAAACATCAGTTGGATGGGAACAACCCTGCCCATCTAGGTTCAAAAGAAAAGACATAAATAAGTAATGAAGATAAGATATCAAATGCTACTGCTAGCTGATGTAACATCAGATGCTGCATCCTCGTCCTCGGCCGGATCTCCTGCGGGTGCATCATCTGGTGCAACTCCTACTACTTCAGCAACTGCAAGTCGAGCTTCCACTTGCTCAATCCTGGTGTGGAGTATATCTAGGTTCCACTTTGCAGTGTTCAGCTGGTCTTCCATATCCACACATCCATTTGCCAAATTCTCATGGACTTTATCAGTGACTGCTAAATCTGAAGTCAGTTTGTCAAATTTCTAATTCATCAGAATCTGTCGCTCTAATATGCCAGAAATCTCCCCCACTGCGTCCCCCATGTTCCGGATTTCCTGGTCCATCCTAGTTACAAATGCAGCTAACACCTGCTCAAAGGGGTACTGCAATGGTAGCAAGGCTCGCACAAAAGATGATGAAGAAGAAGTAATGTCAGTAGTGAGTGGAGGTGGGACTTCCTCTTCGCGGATCCAGTTCCTGATCCTATCGGGATACCAATCCCAGTCCTGCGTGTTACCTCAGACACGCACATGAATAGGCTTATAATACCCTACAGTGGTGTTGATCGGGTTAATTCGACGTCTCCTCGGCTCTGGCAAAGGTACGGTAGGAACATCTTGCTCCTGAACGACTGGGGATGCGGGTGAATTAGGCGGTGTCGACATTTCCTATAACGGGATGAGTGAGTGCCATGTATGAGTGTAAGTGATGTGTAACTAATGCATGTGCGTGGTTGTAGTCTAGTATGCATTTCCTAGTTCTCTATAACCAATGTCTCTGATACCAATCTGTCACACCCCCAAAATCCACTAACGGAGTTTTACCGTTAGGAGCGTGACATACCAGTATCTCAGTCATTAGTTACATTGAACGATTCTATATGAGTTTAATAAAAACACTAGCATTGTTCATAGTCACGATGCAGCACTAGTAAATGAAAATACTGAGTTAATGCTAAATGCGGAAGCGTAAAGATTGAATGAAAAGCATGCGCCAAAAACAATTGCGCCCAAAACATGCAATTCGAAAATAAATAAACAAGTAATTCTTGCGCTTGATAAATAATGAAACTCCAATGCATGCATGCCCTATCTCGTGCTCGTACCTTAACGACGTGAGAAAACATGCTAAAATGTGTCAACACTAGGTTGGTGAGTTCATAGGTTTCAAATGTAAGTAAAGTTTACTAGATAAAACAATTTACAATTATATCAATAGGTAGCTAACCTAATAACATGTTACTAAAGCGTTTCGACACCGAAGCTGACTGTTTATGTTTGATCTGCCTCCTATCATGTCTATCATGAACAATGGTGTACTGTTTAGGTCAATGTTACACCCGTTCGACTTCCTGTCGTGTTAGCGCGACTAACGCGGGTGGGGCTTGTCAATGCCCAGTAGTACTACTGAAGATTACCTCGCTATCCCATATATTAAACGGTTTGATAAGTAAGGACTTACATGATGTGTTTGCGCTTAGTACAACAAGTGATATAAAGGAAATGTAAGATCTAAATGTTTGTACCCATGTTTTCTCCCCCAAGTTTAAACCATAAGAAAAGGGGCCGTGAAAACTCACCTTAGAATGCGTGCAGATGAAAGCTAATTAAAATTGCTTGACTACTAACCGCCACCTATAAACATCGGTTTATAAGTGTGTGTTTGTGTAAGTTGACATGAACCCTAAGTATCCAAACAATCCCATTGTTTTAAGTGTTTTAGAAAAACATTTAATAGTTTGACTAAGTTTGACCCGACGACCCGTTGGTGACCCGTTTAGTTATTTAATGTTTGGTTTGAATACTAACACACATAGCATACAAGTAATTCAAGTTTCATGCTACACATGTCACAACTAACTTAACATGGCAAGTTATGTCTACCCAATGCACGTTCAACAAAGTTCCTACTTTTAACAATATATGAACACAAGTTTGGTTTCAATAGATTACATCATCTATAACACGTTTGCATGATCATGACATGTTTATCTACACATATTAATGCATGAAGGATCATCACAACATACACCTTAGGTCTAGACATCAAGTTTCTACTTTAAGGAACTTATGATCTATGCATACGACTTGTACAAAACAACACTTTGACAAACTTTAATACGTCCATAATAACATGCTAGCATCATACAATAACCTTATGCACGTAAAAGTAATTCACATTCAACAAACAACTTTCATCAAAGTTTCCTCTTTAGGAAAGTCTACCATTTCTAGCCTTGTTAACAAGATTCAACGCATCCATTCAATTGTAAACTACTTAACTAGCATAATTACAATCATAACAATTATCATTCACATCTAACATGCAATCCTACAACATCACATAATAAAAAAAGTCTCTACTTTAGCCAAGTTACAAATCATATGAAACTAGGGTTTTCTAAATATCAATATACTCATCCAATAGTTGCAACAACATCAATCAAATAATCAATTCATCAACATTATTTCAAAAACTCATGTTTGGATGAACTAGGGTTTCAATCACAACTTTTATAATAAAAAAGTAACGGAATTCGATGAAATAACTTACGTGTGAGTGTTAGAAACGCCTAGACTAGCTCGAATCCACTTCCAATCGCAAGATTGAAGAACAAAAGAGGTGTGTTTGGGTTGCTTGAAGCTCTCGGCTCAAGGGGGCGGGGTTTGGGATCGCGACGACTTCAAAGGGGAAAAAGGGTTTAGGGTTTTTAATTTTATAAATTTCCTTTTATACACATTTGCATGCATGGGTTTTTAAATATGTTATGGGCTTTCTAAAGGTTCATAGGCTATTATAAAACAATTAACACTAATAATAATTAAATCCTTTAACTATTATTTTTATAAAAACTCTAACTTCTATAAAAATAATTAACACAATCTGTATTTGATAAAATGTATCAAGAGAATTCACATAATTCACGTAAAGTCACATATACGTAAAATTATATAATTTATATTAATTGTAAATTATTAATTGTTTGAAATATTATTCTTGATTCATCACCAACGTTCCGGGTTAGACTCAAGTGTGATCCGGTAATTCTACGAATTGTCGTTGTGTGTGAATTAACTTACACATTTAATTAATCATAATTAAATGCAATGTACGTGCAACTACCTGAGATAACTGAGTTTGCATGAACAATGTTTGAACTAACGATGTTTGTGTTAACGGAGTTAACCTGAATTTGCCGGATGTCACATGAAACATGATTACATTCAAACTATTTTCAATTATTACAATTCAAACATTATGATCATGTGTGTAATTTGTGCCTTATGCTTTAACACTATTTGTGCAAACAACATTTACATACTTTTATTATGCATAGTGCAAGTGCAATCATTAACTCAGTATAAGCCGAGGGTATACAATGATAGATCTATTGAGTCTGACCAACCCACCCGGTTAGGGTGATTGTTGTCGAAAACACTTAAGGATAAATGTTGTGTTTGTTATGTTATGCCTATCAGTCACAAGGTTTAATTGTACGCCCCAGTTTAAACTTTAGTAGTTCTCCATAATTGCCTTATTAATCCATGCATCATATGAATTGTACACAAACTTTTGATAACACTTCTTGTGTTAAAACCTATGTATGCTCACCAACTATTTTTAGTTGACCTTGTTTTCATCATTTGTCAGGTGCTAATATATGAGTTCATATACAAGATGCTACATATAGGACCGAGGACCTAGCTAAATAATGAAATTGGACACTTGATGTATTTGATTTTAGTTGAGAGATTGAACTTATGTAATGAAATCATGAATTAATGAACATATGAAATTATAGTTGATCATATGCTTATGAACAGTCTACACGTCTACCTCGACGTATTCCGCCTTCGGTTAGGGTGTGACAGATTGGTATCAGAACCATGGTTATAGGGAATTAGGTTATTAGAAACCAATGAACTAGTCTATAACCTTAGGGCACCCTTATGTGATTATTTTACACGTTATCCTAGGTATTACATCGCATGATACAATACATGATATTTTATGTGCTACACTACTTGATAACTCACATGCCTATAAAATTGTTATCTATGTAATACTTTGTTTACCACACTGTTTGATTACATGCTACCTATTTGATCCCATTAAATGCTATCATAAGTCTTACCACACACTTATTCATATCTAAGCCTTTATACACCTTCACTCTTACACATTGAGAATTATGTCACCATCATCATTTGTGAACAAAATTTAAACTCTTAGGCCTAAAGCCTATTAAAAATTTTAAAATCTCGTCAAAGTTTTGAGTTCTGAAAATTAGTAAAGAACATGTGTAATCCGGAAGGGTGAATGCCTGTACTCTGGGTCTTCTGTCTAGGAAAGCATTGCATATAAATCCAAATCAACCGAATGATCCGTATGCTTTCCTGGGAATTCCCGAAGTGAGTGTTCACCTATAGGCTAAAGCATGTCTTCTTGAAAGTATAAGAGTTTGAATCACTTTGATATGTCAAAGTATCCATTTGGTTATGATAGCAAATGAGTACAATCTAAACACCATCATTTTGTTTATTGCAACTTAGTACACATACCTAAACCTTTCTTTGTAAACTAACTATTTTATTAACACCACTATCTCGTTCTAGCAAAACTTTTATCAAACCCTTAGTTTATAAATATTATCTGGAATATAAATTTTCTGTAAACCTTTTCACCTCGTAAGGAAACTTAATACAACTTGTTTTATAAAAACATTATCGTAACTAATAATTAATTATGACTTTTACTTCATTAAATTAATTATTATTAAATCTTGGCTCAATTATTAAATGATTTAGCCATTATTTTCCTTTGAAACATTATCTTTATAATAATTAAAGTTAAAAGGGTTTTATTTATTCATCTGTTTATCTAGTTATTCAACTTATTATTTTCACTATTTTATTAAATTACAAACAATAATAAGTTACAAATACTTGTCTATTTACAAACAAAAAACACAAATCAGATATTCGTAAGCACATCACTCTAAACACCTACAAAACCTTCTCGTTATCTTGCACCTTCGGAAATATATGAACATACTAGGCACTTCAAGGAGATGAATCCTTTCGCGTAGGCGTTAACCATCCATATAAACTTCAAGAAGATTGAGACTTTAAAACCCAACTACCCAAAGCAACATGCTTGTCCGCAACACTCGACCACCTACAAAATTCGATAGTTTACGTTACTCATGAGATTCAGTAACTTACATATGAGCATTCACATGATACATAACATTGGATTTATCACATGATACATGAAACTTGTTTGTTTACAATATACATAATACTAGATTTAGCACATGATACACAATACTAGATTGTTCACATGATACATGATACTTGGTTGAATACAATATACATAATACTAAATTGATCACATTATACATGAAACTTATTTGTTTACAATATACATGATACTAAGTTGTTCACATTATACGTGAAACTTATTTGTTTGCAATATACATGATACTAAATTGTTTACATTATACGTGAAACTTATTGTCTTACAATATACATGATACTATGTTGTTCACATTATATGTGAAACTTATTTGTTTACACTGTACATGATACTAGATTAAACATGAAACTTGGATGTTTACATTATACTCGGAACTAGATTTGGGTACAATTGTTGTAATTGATGGATCACAAGGCATGATAATTCACTTTATCCATGAAGGTTGAAAACTACAAACTTTTAAGCTATTCGGGGTTTGACGTATTCTTGTTCAAACACGAGGAAGCTATGGAACTCTAAGTTATGCCACGTTATTACTCTTTAGTTTTCTGATTGACCTTACTATCTAGGGGTACAATTATTTATTAGCAACTCATACGTGAAAACATATATATGAACTAAGTGATTTTGTGTCCCCTCGTGACCCGCACACGATGATGTATACAGACCATGCGATGAATTGAGTAATTACGGGTGCACACGTAATTATAAAAGTCAGTGCATGGAAAATATAGTAAATTATGTCGTGTGCTATGCCATAAAACCTATCGTGATATATAGTAACGAAACTAATGGGGTATAATAAGGGCATGGTGGATACGCCATTGGTACATCCTATATATAAGTGTTCCTGTCATTTTGTCAGAAGTAGCGTTATTCGTATCACATGAAGTTTTATGTTATTTTGACCTTGACCGATGTTTGTGAAAACTCTTATCCAGTGACACTTCTTGAACATATTAGACTACATCCTAAACAAGTTTGATCATCAAATTCTCATCGCTCTCATTGCAAGTAATACATCTCATCCTTGAAGTCCAGAATTATCCTAGAGCAATTTTCTCCATAATTATCTTCAAGTTGAATCCACTACCACGTCCATGCCTGACTCAATGACCTGAACCACGTCATCAATTGACAAAACTCATTAAGAATCCAAACCCTCATCTTTTCCTGATTCAGTAGCCTTCAACAGTTGAATTTCGGGACGAAATTCCCTCAACTTGGGGTTACTGTAACATCCATGATTTTCAGGCCATATTTTTTTTGTTATTATACAATAATGACAATCCATTTAAAACCCGTACTTGTTCAACACGTTATGCCACCGCAATTACTATTCTAATAGTGTCAATTTAAATCTTCATCATTGCATGTATATATCATTTCTTTGTTATGTATGACGCATGTAGGCATATTTATATATATATATATACACACACACGTAAACATCTCGTGATAATATATATATATATATATATATCAAGATATAAAACTTATGAGCTTTTAATTATGTACTTACATTTATATATATATATATATATATATATATATATATATATATATGTAATTTTTTATGTTTATGTAAATATGTATATTTGGTTGTATTAAATAAAACATTCATACGATTTAAAAATTTATAAAAGAATAAAAAATTATCCTTTTATAAAATACTATAATTAAAACAAATTATGTTTAGTTTTATTAAAAACTATCTTATTTAAATACCAAAATACTAAGTAAAATAGTCTTGAACCCCCCACTTATTTACTTTGAACCCCACTTGAACTTTTTCCCAATAATGGAACCCTGGAACACATTCCATCTAATTTTGACCTTAGAAAGTCAAACCCGTATCCAAACTCACCAATCCCTTCAAATCCAGATTTAAATGTTGTGTAACTGACTTACCTACCCATTTACGATCCATTAAGAAGGTTTAAAACACAGCTAAGTTGTGTAATCATGAGCTTTAAAAACAAATTAAAATTTTCGGTTATAAGTTTCTAAAACCATAAATCAAGCTTCGAAATTTCGCGATTTCCCGGTTGATTACAAGTTGTTAAACGAGTCTTGAACATCCTAAAGCACCCATATCACTTCACCATCGGAATCCTAACTGAAAATCCGCCTTTTCTTCATCTCCATTTTCCGATCGGTGCTGGGGGGTGGGGGTGGACAAGCTTAACCGGCGATGATTCAAGGACAACTCCAGGTAACCTCTTACGTATTGATTTCTCGCACCTTTGGTCTAAATGTTACCTGTAATCGTTTAAGGTATGGGAAGTGGGAAGAACCCTAGTTGCGACCTGTAACTTGTAAGGAAGAAGGGAAACCGGACTGTTTGGATGTATAACTTTTGCATCCCGAATTGTTTAAGCAAACGCGGCTCTGGTCTAGTGGTTGCTCCATGTTAAGTGCAGGGAGGAGGTTACGGGTTCGACCTTGCCAGCCCTCCCTGTGCGATTTTCTTTTTGTTTTTATTTGTTTTACAAACCCTTCGCTCACACACACACGCATTTGTATATGTACAAACCGTTATTGTTAAATTATGGTTAATAAACAAATTCTTTTATAGATTTCGAGGTTTATAATTAAAATCATTTATAAATAAAAAAAAGTATTTGTATACATATGTTCAATTTTTTTCTGAAAACGTTTTGATTTTTATCATCATGTTTAAGAATATATTTCTTTTCGTTATCATTTTGTATCTCAAGAACATGTCAAACGTTAAGAGTATTATCATAAACCCTATCTATATATATATATATATATTTAACTTTTAAATTATAAATTAGTCGCATTTGTAACTTCATGGCTTTTTATTTAGCAAAAGGAGTTATATATATATACATTTTATCTAAACCATTATAACGATATAATCCATATTAATATTAAAACTAGTGTTTTAATATCATAATTGTTTTAATCATTTTATTACTATTTTCACAAATATTATTATCCTTTTAATAATTCGATAAATAATAATCCGAATAACTAAATTATTATTTCAAATTATATCATAATAACCATTTTAAGCTAATTGTCTTAATGAGCTATTAACTATATTAAATTTACAATTTGTACTTATTATTGACACCTAAAACCTCTTTTATAAATAAGATTTATAAAACATTATTTCATTTATATATTATCACTTTGATTATCGTTAAAGAGCGAATCACTAATAATCTTTCATCCGTTCACCCGTCCCAAATCCTATTGCCACAAATCGTTCCATTCCAATTTATTTTAATCTTTTTTATATTAATTATTGATCCGTTATACTTGGCAAACATAGGTTAATCTTGTGATTAGCTAGAACACTTGTGCAACAACAACTTATTTGTGTGACTTTCAAGCTACTCATTGGAAGGTGAGTTTACATAGCCCCTTTTTCACTTTTACATTCTTTGGGGTGAAACAAGATTATATTCAAACTATTTGCAATTATTACAATTCAAACATTATGATCATGTGTGCAATTTGTGTCTTATGCTTGAACACTATTTATGCAAACAACATTTATATACTTTTATTGTGCATAGTGTAAGTGCAATCATTAACTCAGTACAAGCCGACAAAATACAATGATAGATCTATTGAATCTGAACAACCCACCCGGTTAGGGTGATTGTTGCCGAAAACGTTTAAGGATAACTGTTGTGTATTGCCTAACATTTAAGGATAACTGTTGTGTTATGCCTATCCGTCACAAGGTTTGATTGTACGCCCCAGTTTAAATGTAACATCCCAAAAATAAAACGACAGTTATAATGACGGAATAAATGAAAGAGGTTTGATTGTACGCCCTCTTTTAAATGTTTTGAATAATGTTTTTGGGCTGGTGTGCATACGTAACGATGTGACTATTTTATAAAACGATGTTTATGAATGTTGTATGTGATGTTTTATAAAATGATGTTTATGAACGATGTTTTAGAAGGAAGGGTTATGAAAGAAGTGTTTATGAAATATTTTGCCAAAAGAAGATTATGAAGTTTATGAAGTGTTTATGAATGAAGGAATGATTTTTAATAAAACGTACGAATGCTTTAACTGAAGTTTTGAAGTAAAAGAAGTGAATGTTTACAAAAGTCACAAACGAACGAATCTGCCAATATTCCTTAGGGAATGAAGGTTATGGGTATGGGAAGTATGTCATGGGCCTTTACCTTTTAGGAGCCTTTGTGGCTGGCCAACTGTTGTACAACTGGGGTGATGACGGTCACCAAGGGGATTATCGTGATCCTTGAAGTTGGTACGATTTACCTTACGGGGTAGTTGTGCTTGAAGTTTGGTACTTGTGCCTTACGGGGCACAGTGCTTGAAGTTTGGTACGTGTCATCCTTGTGATGTCGTGCTTGAAGTTTGGTGTAGAATAACCTAAGTATCGGGCCCTAGGAGTTCTTCACCCGAAGGACAGTACGGTGTTGATGGGCCTAGTGGTGGTGATCTTTAGGTTATTCCACTAGTATGTGACGTTTGGATTTGACGGTTACGAGAAGGCGCAGATTCGATATGTTCGTTGACTTATGTTTATGATGTGTTATGTTTTTGTTATTACATTATTTTACGTACGCTTTTATTAATGAAGTTAAATGATATGTTTTTGGCAAATATTTGAAGTTAATGTTTTGTGTAAAAGCTAGAACTCACTAGCGTAGCTGACTTTTTTAGTATGCACATTCAGGTTAAGGCAGGTATGGATGATGGACGGTGATGCTTGGCAAGCGAGAAGAGTTACCCGGTTGATCATGAAGACTGGCATCCCGTTATGATTAACTTATGTTTTGTTTATGTAATAGACTATGTTACGCTTCCGCATGTAGAACAATGTTACTATTATGTTTTAATGAAATTTTCCGCTGCGTTGTTTTCATATTCAAGTATAAGAACTGTTTGTGAATGAGTAAATCCAACAAGTGAGGCCTCCTAGGTTTGGGGCCTTACAAGTTGGTACCTGAGCAATAGTTTGAGAGATTTTGACACTCCCTGTGTCTAAACTTAAACTGTGAATGGGACCGAAAGCGGATGCCAGTACGTGTAACTCGAGCCACATCATCAGGTATGAAGGTATCATATATATTTACATATATAGTATGCCTTAGAAGGGGTTAGGTAAGGACTTGTGTTCTGATGGAATCACAAAGGTGGTCAAATAGAAATCGAAAGGTAGTGTAATGATTAATTGCAGATGGCCAGTGTATATTAACATCTTACAGTGCTTGTTGAATTTTATTTGTTAACTAGCGTGATGACATTGGATTCTTGTCTTATAGAACGAAATGGCAAGAAGAGGGAACGGAAGGCGTGCTGGGGGCCGTACCGGCGGTTGTACCGGTGGGCGCGGCAGGACCCCTGCATGCCAGGAGTACAGTGAAGAAGGAAGTGTTCACACTGAGCCAGAAATTAGTGTGCACGGGACTGAGCCGACTCTTGTCGGAGAACAACAATTCACTTTTGAACCAGAAGTGAGAGCGGCTCTGGCACGCGAGTTCACTGAGTTGATGAAGGTTTCTCTACCAGGACTGTTGGCAGAAGCGTTAAATAAGGCTAGTGAGACGGGTGGGTCTAACACGGCGGTTGGTACCCCGAACACTGAGGCAATCAACGCACCGCTTAACCGTGGTTGCGACTATAAGTCCTTTAAGGCATGTGACCCACCGGTCCTGACTGGGAAGAAGGACGCGGTGGTTACTTTTGACTGGGTGATACGTATGGAAGCCGCCATCCGTCTGAGCGAGTGTCGAGCAAATCAAGTTGTGAAATTTGCTGCTAACTCCTTGAGAGAGGAAGCATCCCATTGGTGGGAAGGTGTACGTCAAGCCAAAGGGGACGAGGTTGTGGATGCGATGGTGTGGACTGATTTGAAAACTTTAGTGATCAAGAATTTATGTCCAAAGAATGAGATCGAAAAGGAAGAAAGGGAATTTCTGGGAATTAAGGCCGGGAGCATGACGCACCGGCAGTACACACATGGTTCAATGAACTGGTACGTCTAGTGCCACATCTTGTCACGACTGAGGAAAGAAAGATTTCCTGTTACATTCAAGAGCTGCCGGATCAGGTCCGCACCTATGTTAAGGCAAACGCCCCTACTACCTATGATTCGGTAGTAGAACTGAGCGACGTGGTATTTGATGATCTGGCGCTGAATGTCGTTGCCATTGAAGAGCCTAAGAAGAAGCTGAGTTTCCCCGCTAAGCGATCAGCTGGGAAGTTTTTTGGGGCTCGGGACAAACAGGCCAGGGTAGGCGAGACGGCAGTTTGTGGAAGATGTGGGGTAAGACATGCGGGTGAATGTCGGTTAGGGTCAAATCTATGCTTTAAATGCGGCAAGACCGGACACTACTCCCGAGAATGCCCGTAAGGCTTCAAATGTTACAATTGTGGGGATAGTGGTCATATGAGCCGGGAATGCACCAAGCCTAGAATGGGCGAAGCCGGGAAAGGGAAAGGCCCGAAGAAGAGAGAAGAGAGGCCCCGAGCAAAGACTCGTGCGTACGCGCTGACGTAAGACCAAGCTAGGGCAGACCCCGATGTGGCGTCAGGTACGTTCATCCTTGATAACACTTTTATTTATGTGTTATTTAATTCAGGTGCTAGTAAGAGTTTTATATTTGTGACTTTTTGTAAATGAGTGAAGTACACTGTCAGTAAGCTAGAAAGGGCCTTTAGCGTAGAAACCGCTGAGGGTAGAACCGCGAGAGTGACTGATGTAGTTGACAACTCCATGATAAAAATAGAAGGTCATAGGTTCCCTGTCAGATTGTTTGTTATGGTTTTAGGAGGGTTTGATGTCATGTTGGGTATGGATTGGTTAACTGCCAACGAAGCACAAATCATATGTAAACGAAAGATAATCCGACTCAAGGCTCCGGATGGTAGCAAGGTCGAGATTTTTGGAGATCGTGACGCCCCGATGCCCAACATCATCTCGATGATTAAGGCAACATATTACTTGAGGCGCGGATGCGAGGCTTATCTGGTGTACGTGATTGACAAGTGTAAGGAAGTGAAGGAACTAGATGATGTACCCGTGGTACGCGAGTACCCGGAGGTGTTTCCAGAGGACTTGCCTGGGATACCACCCGACAGAGAGATTGAGTTCCGAATTGACTTAGTACCAGATGCCCAGCCCGTGGCTAAAGCTCCATATCGACTAGCACCAGTAGAGATGAAAGAGCTAATGGCACAACTAGACGAGTTACTTGAGAAAGGATTTATCCAACCGAGCATCTCGCCGTGGGGTGCTCCGGTGTTGTTTTTAAAGAAGAAAGACGGTTCGATGAGAATGTGTATTGATTATCGCGAGTTAAACAAACGTACAGTGAAGAACAAGTACCCTCTACTAAGGATCGACGACCTGTTCAATCAATTGCAAAGAGCAAGTTGGTTCTCAAAAATAGACCTCCGGTCCGGGTTCCATCAATTGAAGGTGAGGGAAGAAGACATATCGAAAACTGCATTTCGCACGCGTTATGGACATTTCGAGTTTCGCGTAATGTCTTTTGGATTAACGAACGCCTCCACAACGTTCATGGATTTGATTAATAGAGTTTGTCGACCAATGCTGGATCGATCGGTAATCGTGTTCATCGATGATATCCTCATCTACTCCAAGAACGAGGGTGATTACGCGTGTCACTTGAAGGAGGTATTGGAAGCTCTGAAGAAGGAAAAGTTGTATGCTAAGTTCTCCAAATGTGCGTTCTGGCTTAGGGAAGTCAAATTCCTAGGTCATGTCATTAACCCGAACGGCATTATGGTTGACCCAGCGAAGATAATGACGGTAAGGGAATGGAATATTCCGAAGACGCCAACCGAAATCCGTAGTTTCTTGGGATTGGCAGGCTACTTTCGGAGATTCATCCATGATTTTTCAAAAATAGGTTCGCCATTGACAAAGTTGACTCGGAAGGAGGTAAAGTACGAATGGGGTTCGACCCAGGATGAGGCATTCAAGGAATTGAAAGAGAAGCTAACCAAAGCTCCAGTCTTAGCCCTTCCCGAGGGCAATGAAGACTTGGTGGTATACTCTGACGCTTCGGGTCAGGGATTAGGGTGCGTGTTGATGCAACGCGGTAGAGTGATTGGATATGCGTCGCGGCAGTTGAAAGTTCACGAAGCCAATTATCCGACTCACGATTTGGAACTTGCTGCTGTCGTATTTGCATTGAAAATCTGGAGGCACTACCTTTACGGGGTGAAGTTTACTATTTACTCCGACCACAAAAGTTTGAAGTACTTCTTCGAAAAAAGGGAACTTAATATGAGGCAGAGACGATGGTTGTAACTTCTGAAAGATTATGACTGCGAAATCATATACCACCCTGGAAAGGCAAACGTGGTGGCTGACGCTCTAAGCCGAAAGAATGTGCCTACTCCTATTAGAGTGAAAGCTTGCTAGTTGGTGGTAACGTCAAATGTGATGAGGGAAATTGAAAGAGCTCAAGATGAAGCACTGAAGGAAGAAAACATAAAGAAGGAAAGAATGGTTGGTCAACAGGAAAAGTTGGAATATAACACCCTTGGTGTTAGGACACGTTTTGGCCGGGTATGGATACCTATGAGTGGCGAACTTAGAACCAAAATATTGGATTTACTCTATCCACCCCGGTACCAACAAAATGTACCAAGATCTGAGGAAGGAGTACCGGTGGCCTGGAATGAAACACGAAGTGACAAAGTACGTAAGCAAGTGCTTGACTTGCTCGCAAGTAAAGGCTGAACACCAGAAACCGTATGGAAAGATTCAACCACTTGACATACCAGAATGGAAGTGGGAACACATTACCATGGACTTCATAACCAAGCTACCTCGCACAGCTAAAGGTCATGACACCATTTGGGTAATTGTGGACCGTTTAACGAAGAGTGCTCATTTCCTACCTATTCGCGAGACGTTCTCGTCGGAAAGGTTAGCGGAAGTATTTATTAGCGAAGTAGTAGCACGGCATGGTATGCCTTTGACGATCGTATCTGACCGGGACACATGATTCACATCGAGGTTCTGGAAAAGATTTCACGAGGCGATGGGCACGAGGCTTAATATCAGCATGGCATACCACCCACAAACGGATGGTCTGTCCGAAAGGACCATTCAGACATTGGAGGATATGCTTTGTGCTTGTATTATCGATTTTGGCAGCAGTTGGGATAGTCATCTGCCGTTAGCCGAATTCTCCTACAACAATAGTCATCACACGACTATAGGCATGCCGCCTTACGAAATGTTGTATGGGAGAAGATGCAGGACCCTGGTTTGTTGGGGTGAGATTGGACAGAAGGAATTAGGAAGTCTTGAAGTCGTAAAAGAAACGTCGGAAAGGTTTGATCAAATCAAAGCACGAATGAAGGCCACACAAGATCGTCAGAAATCCTATGCGGATAAACGACGAAGGCCTATCGAGTTTGATGTTGGGGACAGAGTAATGTTGAAGGTGTCACCCTAGAAGGGAATCATACGATTCAGGAAGAGAGGAAAGTTAAGTCCGAGGTTTGTCGGACCATTCAAGATAATGGCACGGCTTGGTGAAGTCACTTATCGGCTAGAGTTGTCTGATGAGTTAAGTGGGATTCATCCTACCTTCCATGTCTCACACTTGCGAAAGTGTTTGACGGATGAATCGGCTCACGTACCACTTACTAACATCGAGGTCGACAACAGCCTTAACTACATAGAAGAACCCGTGGCCATCTTAGACAGAAAGGAGAAGCGTTTGCGTAATAAGATAATTCAATTGGTTAAAGTCCAATGGAAGCACCGAAAGGGGTCGGAACCTACTTGGGAAAAGGAGACGGAAATGAGGGAGTCGTACCCTCAACTATTTGACTTATGATAGGTTTCGGGGACGAAACCTATTGTAAGGGGGTAGACTTGTAACATCCCAAAAATAAAACAAAAGTTATAATGACGGAATAAATGAACGAGGCATGACGGGCCGGGCCGGCCGGGCTAGAAGGGGCGAACATAGGGGAGCCTCCCCTATAAATAGCCTAAGTCACCACCCTTTCTCTCATTTGCAACATCTAAAGAGAGAAAACAAAGAGAGAGAAAGTTGGTGGATCGACCCGAGATTTCAGCAAAGTGTTGCTCTATAGCTTGTGAGAAGAACCTCCGGATCAGAAGCTCGATACAGGTAACGATCTAGCCTAGATCTGAGTTTTTGTTCGTTTTGGGGTTTTAGACGAAAATGTGACATTTTTACGGATGAAACTGGAAGAAAAACATAGATTTGAGTTCTATAATGAAAAGAAAACGTTTTGAATGTAAACAAGTTCGGGATCTTGACGAGATCAGACCCGAATGCGAAAGTTAGGGTTTTTGCGGAGAAACAGACGCTGCGTACTTATCAAGTACGCATGAAGAGGGTCCTGCGTACTTATCAAGTACGCATGAAGAGGGTCCTACGCACTTATCAAGTATGCATGAAGCAAAGTTTGCGCACTTATTAAGTACGCAAGAGCAAGGCCCTGCGCACTTGCTAAGTGCGCAGGCATCAGGCTGTTTAGGTAAAGTCGGTATGTTTAGAAGGTTAAACCGTTAGAGTCGGGATTTGGTCTGATGTGTATTTAACTAATCATTTTAGATCGGAAGTGACGTTGTGGGACCTTAGTTTAGGACAACCCAAATTAGCTTATTAGGTGAGTTAGAAGCCCTCTTTTAAATGTTTTGAATAATGTTTTTGGGCTGGTGTGCATACGTAACGATGTGACTATTTTATAAAACGATGTTTATGAATGTTGTATGTGATGTTTTATAAAATGATGTTTATGAACGATGTTTTAGAAGGAAGGGTTATGAAAGAAGTGTTTATGAAATATTTTGCCAAAAGAAGATTATGAAGTTTATGAAGTGTTTATGAATGAAGGAATGATTTTTAATAAAACGTACGAATGCTTTAACTGAAGTTTTGAAGTAAAAGAAGTGAATGTTTACAAAAGTCACAAACGAACGAATCTGCCAATATTCCTTAGGGAATGAAGGTTATGGGTATGGGAAGTATGTCATGGGCCTTTACCTTTTAGGAGCCTTTGTGGCTGGCCAACTGTTGTACAACTGGGGTGATGACGGTCACCAAGGGGATTATCGTGATCCTTGAAGTTGGTACGATTTACCTTACGGGGTAGTTGTGCTTGAAGTTTGGTACTTGTGCCTTACGGGGCACAGTGCTTGAAGTTTGGTACGTGTCATCCTTGTGATGTCGTGCTTGAAGTTTGGTGTAGAATAACCTAAGTATCGGGCCCTAGGAGTTCTTCACCCGAAGGACAGTACGGTGTTGATGGGCCTAGTGGTGGTGATCTTTAGGTTATTCCACTAGTATGTGACGTTTGGATTTGACGGTTACGAGAAGGCGCAGATTCGATATGTTTGTTTACTTATGTTTATGATGTGTTATGTTTTTGTTATTGGATTATTTTACGTACGCTTTTATTAATGAAGTTAAATGATATGTTTTTGGCAAATATTTGAAGTTAATGTTTTGTGTAAAAGCTAGAACTAACCAGCGTAGCTGACTTTTTTAGTATGCACATTCAGGTTAAGGCAGGTATGGATGATGGACGGTGATGCTTGGCAAGCGAGAAGAGTTACCCGGTTGATCATGAAGACTGGCATCCCGTTATGATTAACTTATGTTTTGTTTATGTATTAGACTATGTTACGCTTCCGCATGTAGAACAATGTCACTGTTATGTTTTAATGAAATTTTCCACTGTGTTGTTTTGATATTCAAGTATAAGAACTGTTTGTGAATGAGTAAATCCAACAAGTGAGGCCTCACGGGTTTAGGGCCTTACATTAAACAGTGGTTCCCCATAATTGCCTTATTAATCCTTGCATCATATGAATTGTACACAAACTTTTGATAACACTTCTTGTGCTAAAACCTATGTATGTTCACCAACTATTTTTAATTGACCTTGTTTTCATTTTGTTTCAGGTGCTAATATCTAAGTTCATATACAAGATGCTACACATAGGACCGAGGACCTAGCTAAATATTGAAATTGGACATTTGATGTATTTGATTTTGGTTAAGAGATTGAACTTATGTAATGAAATCATGAATTAATGAACATATGACATTATAGTTTATCATGTGCTTATGAACAGTCTACACGTCCGCCCCGACGTATTCCGCCGTCGGTTGGGGTGTGACTATGTGTGTCAGCCACCGAGGTTTGAAGAAACTAATCACCCACATCATGTCTACAAACTAGACAAAGCTCTGTATGGTTTACATCAAGCACCACGTGCATGGTATGCCACTCTGACAGAGTATATGCTTGCAAATGGCTACTCTCGGGGAGCCATAGATCAGATATTGTTTCTTAAAAAGCTGGGAGATGATCTTATTCTTGTCCAAATATACGTTGATGACATCATTTTTTGTTCAACGAATGCTACACTGTGCAATGAGTTTGAAGGAGTGATGAAGAAAAAGTTTGAATGAGTTCAATGGGAGAAATGGCTTCTTTCTGGGGTTGCAGGTGAAGCAAAGTGATGATGGAATCCTGATTCATCAGGCTAAATATGTCAATGACATCCTAATTAATTTCAACTTTGCTGACTCCAACCGGCTTCTACTCCTATGGAAACTCGACCAGTTCTTACTCCAGATCTAGGTGAACCGGGAGTTGACCAACATCTCTACAGGTCAATGATTGGCTCGTCGATATCAGGCTAATCCTAAACTTTCTCACCTTAATGCTGTCAAATGAATCTTTAAATACTTGAAGGGCAAGCCTCGGCTCGGCCTTTGGTATCCAAAGGATTCAGAATTTAACTTGTTTGCTTATTCTAACAGTGATCATGGAGGTTGCAATCTTGATAGGAAATCCACAACGGGTGGATATCAGTTTCTGGGGGAGAGACTTGTGTCGTGGCAGTGCAAGAAACAGTCCAACGTTACGACTTCTATTGCTGAAGCTGAATATGTCGCCGTATCCGCATGTTGTTCTCAGGTTATCTGGATGCAACACCAATTGCTGGATTACGGTTTGAATTTCTTTGACTCCCTATTTTCGGTGATAATGAAGCTGCTTTACAAATTGTTATGAACCCGATCCAACATTCTAAGCACATAGACATAAGGGTGCGTCACATTCGTGATTGTTTTGAAAGAAAACATGGTATATGTGCTGAAAGAACTAAAGAGGCTTAAGGAAAAGAAAGATAAAAAGAAAAGGAAGAAAGAGGATAGTTGTAGTGGTAACGGTGACGATAAAGATGATGACAATGATGGTGATGGATATGATAATGAAGGCAAAAGTGATGATAAAGATCAGAACAAAGACCAGGGAGACCAACCTGAAAGAACGAGCTCACAAGAAGATATATCTAGAGCAATGGTCGTTTATGTTCCGGCGTCAGAAGATAAAGGAGCACAGCAGTCATAAAATGATTTTTCTTTTGATTTTGAACAGGGTCTTGATGATTTACTTAAGTCAGACTCAATGTTCTCATTTGGAAATGATTCGACTTTACTGGATGATGATTTTACAGGAGAGGAAATGTTTGAAAGTGAAGATTTCTATGATGCAATTATGCCTACCTCTCCTACATACATCAGTGCTTAGGGAAAGGTGATTACCGGTATTGACAGCGATGTATTCGCCGAAGGTAATTCAACTCCCCACGTGGAATCATCTGCTGAACATGTTGCTGAATCTACAAGTATACCTGAAGCAACATCGTCTTCAACTGTTCCAGATAAAAAGAAAAGTATCACATCCTCCAATATGCTCTCAAATAAGAATGATCGTTCTCCTATTCTGAGCTGGACGTTTGACAATGAGAAGAATCTTTATCTGATCAAGAGAAAGAATGGGCGAATAGAGTATTTTGCTAGGTCACATGACTTCAGTTCACTGCCCAGATTTGACCTTCAAGCACTAAACAAGGCTCCCTTTTACAATCCAGGGAATATTGGAATAGCAAATCATTTTGTTAAGTTTCTTGACAGAGAATGCGACAGTGGATTCAAAATACTACAACCTGCTGAATGCAAGAGGGTGAAGTCAAATTACCTAATTGACAGAATAAGCAAGAAGCCCCTTGTAATGGAAATCTATCCTCCTCCCAAGACAGTGGAGTGTGTTCCGATTCATCAAGCTCTACCGGATAACACACTAAGTCAACTTGAGTACTGGTCATATAGTTCTATGACAGGGTATATTGACATTCACTGTACAGGCAGAGAGTTCACCATTACTGATCCTATGGATCTTCTAAAGTTCGGGAAGGAAGACATGATTCGATTATCCAAGCAACATATATTCGTGCCTGAAGAGTGTGAAAGAGACACCAAGCCTTTCATGAATGTCTTGGCAACTACAATAGTTAAAGGCCTCTATGCGGGAGGTAGTGATCATGTAGCTGACATTGAGATTCTATTAATGCATTAGCCTAGGGGGAGATTGTAAGGATCAAACCTAATAGGCTAACACATCAAGTGATCACCGACAAGTTCAGATGAAGACATTTTGGAAGTATGCGGCCGCATACTTCGTGGCCTAGCCACATATTTGAAGTATGCGGGGGCCTAACCGCATACTTGAAGTATGCGGCCCCGGCCCAGCCCAACCGAATAATATAAATAGTTGTTTTGTATTCTGTATTCGGTTAGACGAGTTGTTAAGCGACATTTGTATTGTTTTTCAGTGGTTTTATCAGTATACGAATCGTTTGACATTCAATTGTGTCTCGTCCTTATTTTTTATACCTACAAGTCATGTGTCGAGTATGTTTCTGTCAGGTTCAACACGTCGTTGAATCCGTTGATTGAAGATCCTCAAGAATCCGGACCTTACAAGTCTTTGTGTCATCTTAGCTTATATTTTTATTAACTTATATTATGATAAACACCCGTGGAAACCCTAGACTTGTCACAAAGGTTAGTAAATTAATATCATTAATCATAACCGGCTTGTCATGGAACCACAACTCATGCTTTGGTGATGTGTCAAAAATAATCAATGATTATTAGGATATGTTAATTATCCTTCAAATTTATAATCATGTTATGATACCCGTCATATATGTTAAAATAGTAACATTATAATGTTAATAAAACATTGGTATTTACATATGTTATAGGTTTTTATTTTATAAAAAAAATATATACATGCACTTACTTGGGCTAAAAACCCGAAAACAATGGTTACTTTTGGTATAAAATCTACAAGCTTTGTAATGGTATTATTATTAGTATCATGATTTTTATGATTATTATTATTATCATTACGAGTAGTATTATTATTATTATTATTATTCGCATACGTTAGAAAAATATTTAGTCGTTATAAATATTAATATACAATACCTAAGTTAAAGAACTAACTTTTGATAGGAAAAAAAAGAACTTTATTAAAATATATATATTTATATATATGTACATATTTTGAGAAAGCAAAGACAACATTATAAGAATAACATGTTCGAAAACTATAAAATAATATAATTATTATATTTTATCATATGACTAGAACTCTATGGACTAATAAATAAATATTAAATATATTTATTTAGCGTACGAAACACCTTAATATGACTCTAGACTTACAAAGATCTTGCGAAACTAAGGGATCAAGACCACCCCCTTGATATAAGCATATGGATAGTTTTAATAAATATATATATGTGTTTGGATAAACGAGTCATATCACCAACGACGGTCGAGTCAGACTTTTGTAAAACGTAACAAGACCTCGTGTCAAGACTTATATGGGTGTTAGTCATACGACCAACTTATACCTTGACAGCAACATATAGACCTGATAATGCCTTATATATTCTAGGGCACGAGTAGGTCGGGTCAGTTGTCGGACTTTGCTCACATCTTTGACTGTTGTTCACTACTAGACGTACCAGGTGAGTTTCACGGCCCCACTTTTACTATGTTTTAAATTTATTTTTAAACACTCAGGGGAGAAAACATGCTAGACTTGAAACTGCACATAAGTGGTAGACTTGATAGACATTGTTACATGAGTAGACTCGTTTAACGCTCAAAGTCCCCTTTTATTCTGTAACTGTTAGTTATAAAACAAGGGTGGATATTGTGAATAGATCTATTTGTGTGATACCCGACAATTCAGGTCAATATCCGTACATGTTATAAACAAGTTTAAATTATAATTGTTTTGTGATTACTTAATTTCACAAACAAGGACATTAAGGTCTAACAAAAATCGTACAGGGTCTCATTTCATATTTTGGTAATTCTAGGAGTTACCGGTTCACGTACCAGGATAACCCGACTAAATACGAACACTAGTGGTTAAAATTACACTTAAATCAAATGGTTTGATTTATTTAAATCCCAACCCACTTGCTTGACTTTCTCGACCAAAAGTCAGGGGAGCCATTCCCCCACTTGCAAGTTCACTCAATCTCAGATTAAGAACCATACCTCTTCAGTCGAAATCCCACAATCCCTTTCATACTTCTCATTTTCTTACGGCAAATTCCCAATTCTCCTTCAAGTCGAAGTCCAGTTTAAGGTAAAAATCCACCGTATTTCGGTGCTATAAGAAGAGTTCCAAGTGTTGTCTCAAGAATTAAGATAAGGAGCTCAAGATCATTCTCTGTTTCCCTGAAAATCATCATTCTCTGTTTAAGGTAAAAACTCGATATTATCCATTTCATTTTCTTTAAAATCGTAGCTGAACATACAAATCGTTCAAACGCAAGTAAGATAACAAGAAAAGTGTGTCAAATTCAAGATTTGAACATAAAAATATACAGGACGAATTCTGTCAATCAAAGTGCAGTAATCGAAACTAGGAGTTTCGATACCTGTTCAATCGAAACTAGGAGTTTCGATACCTGTTATTCAATCGAAACTAGGAGTTTCGATACCTGTTATTCAATCGAAACTGGGAGTTTCGATACTAGTTGTTCAATCGAAACTAGGTAGTTTCGATACATATTGCTCAATCGAAACTAGATAGTTTCGATACCCTTCTTGCCAATCGAAACTAGATAGTTTCGATACCTAATTACTCAATCGAAACTATGAAGTTTCGATACTCAATTGCCCAATCGAAACTAGGAAGTTTCGACATCTGTTCATCAGTCACATTGGGCAGTAACATAGAACTGTTTTTATAGCAAAACAAGTGTTGAAAATTTAAGAAGATATTTAAACAAAAGTAACTAGAGTTACTAGGTCGATGAACAATTTGCAATATGAGACGTTCGGTCTTAACACAATTTACCCTTTGGTATCTAGGGTACGAATAGTCAAGTTCGGCTAGAACAATTATCATTGCAAGCATACACAAACTCAAGGTGAGTTCACGGCCCCCTTTTAACTCTTTACTGTTTTGTAAACATCGGGGGAGAAACATACTTACTTGTTATGTTTTGAAAATACGAATTACATTGTTTATACGTTTGACAATATGAACATTTTGGTTTAACTTCTTGTGAGTCTCCCAACCCCACTTTTACTACTGGTTTTTAAATTGTTTTTAAACAAACGGGGAGAAAACTTGCTCAACTAAACAGCTGGACAAGAACACACAACGATTGTTCGGATGAACAACACACAACGATTGTTCGGATGAACAACACACAACGATTGTTCGGATGAACAACACACAACGATTGTTCGGATGAACAACACTCAACGATTGGGGGAAACACATACTTACAGTTATTTTATGGGATAACAAGAGAATAAGGCACGACTTTTATGTTTACATGAGATGAGAACAACGAGTTGAGCTAAAGTCCCCTGGAACAATGTAGTAACCATTAACTGTAGCCTAGGGTCCTATGAATAGTACTATGGAGAGTGACGTCTCCCGGTCATGGTTAGTCGCGCTAACCACAATCTGGAGGATTTATGGCCGCATAGAACCGGATAACGAAATTAGGGGCGTGTACAAATTGTCATGGTTTGGTTACGCCTCATGTATGAACATATTATTTGTATTCCTAGCTAGTTTACAAATGGGTCAACAATTCTTATTCTGTTTATCACATACACCTGAAACTATTTACGAACAATTGAATTTAAACAAAGGGTTCTAATCAGGTTAAAGTGATCAGGTATAAACAAAGGGTTCTGATCAGGTTAAAGTGATCAGGTTTAAACAAAAGAGTTTTGATCCGGATAAAGTGATCATGTTTATACAAAAGGGTTCTGATTAGTTAAAATGATCAGGTTTAAACATATTTTATGACGGTTAAGTCATGAGAATGTTTTCAAATGAAAACTACTTAGTTTTATGATGGTAAAGTCATGAACAGGTTTTCGGGGAAAAACTATAAGCACTAATATAACTAACTCTGTGAACTCACCAACCGTTGTGTTGACACTTTCAAGTATGTTTCTCAGGTGACCTCTAGCCTTGGCGCGGTTGGAATAGGCTAGCTATGTTGGATCAATTCCTAGTAGCTGGAAGGACGTAGAATATCAAGTCTCAAGTCTGTTGTTGATCTAGAAGAACTTAGATCATAGTATTTCTTAGTTTTAGTAATTGTATATGTAATCAAGTCTTAGAAATCATTATTACAGCTTCCGCTATCGTGTAATGAACCAATCGTTACAACCTGTATTTATTTAATAAGTAAATAAAATATGGGGGTGTGACAGATTGGTATCAGAGCAATGGTTTTAGCGAATTAGGTGTCCTTAGTGATACCTAGGCTCTAACCGGACTCATTTAGGGACCAAGATTTCTAAGACTTGCATCACACTAAAAACACCCAAGACTTGAGCATAGGAATTCCAACCGTTGCCGAACAATTTTTGTAGACTATTAGTGTATGGAGTTACACTAGGGTACCATTAGCTACACTAATACAATTACATAGCACATGTAATGAACACTTAAACACATACAATAAAGTGAAAATAATAAACACTTATAACATGTTATTGTTCGGGTTACGAGTCAAGAATAACGGGTACTCAGCATACTGCAACCTTAGAAGATCGAGTTACGAGCTGAGCTTTAACGACGACGGCGGCGATCGTCAGTTACCGATCTTGGTATCACAACAGGTTGAACTCGTACCAGAATCTGTACCTATATTTGCACCACAACTACTCCAGCTATGGAGGCAACTATCTTTCTAACGTATTTGTGGTATAAATACTCTTCTTCATAAGTTGTCGGACCGGATGCCTAGACTCTCGCCATGATATATGGCTGGCATGATTGCCCAGACAGAAGGGAATTCAAGGTGAATAAGCAGGACTAAATGGGAGAGAACTCCAAGGGTCAGGAGACCCAGACATACATCAGGATCATGTGGATCCATGCATATATACAGACTTGGAGCATGAGTTGCTCGACACTCGTTTGAGGATCTCTGCCCAACACATAGTGCCTGAATTTCACCATGCACATTTTTTTAAGAGACACTGGTGGTGCCTCTCTACCCTTAGCCTCATCCGACAACTGCCATATTCAGCAGATTCATGAGTATTGGTACACATAATTAACAGTAATCCGATAAAACAATACACACTCCTGTACAAATGTGCAAACGCAATCTAATGATCGTTTCAAATCACTTTTGATTAAAAGCTAGGGATAGAAGAAACACTATAGGGATCAGGCAAGGCAAATCATCATTACGGGTGCACACGTAATCATAATTTGCAGTGCATGGGAACTTTAGTGAGTCTTGCTGTCTAAGCTGATGATCAACTCATGTTCTCAATCACTTGATTAAGGATTGAATCTCAACAAATCAGACTTCTCAATTAGGTGCTCACAAAGCATTCTCCTAGTTTTGGAGGAACGAGAGAAATTCAAATTGAATTCAACCAATCCTTAGTAAATCCTGAACGACGAAGAAATTCGCACATTCACTCTTTAAGATTCTACTTGTCAGGAATGCTTCAAATTGAGCGTTACAACAACTAACACTTACAGTAATTGCACAACTATTGTGGGAGATTATGGCATAATCTCAGGATCCATCATACAGTTCAATCTCACAATTGAATGAAAGTTACGCCAAGAGTGTTATGCACTAACTTCAGTAATAGGGCAGGACATTATTCTGACCCGCATACACATGGCACCTATGGATATTGTGAAAGCTCGACATGAGACAAGTAGGAAACCAGACATTTCAGAATGTCGGTCAAACAGGATTGCTCTCGCAGCCATTGACATTCAATATACCTTTAAGTCTGACTATTCTCTCTGCAATAGATAAGCCGGGGTTGATGCTCAAACGAATGCCAAAGAAACCTAAGTGTGGACTAACAACTATTGTCGCACTAACCAAAACGACATGCAAAACTCTTAAAGAAATTCCAAATGCGAAATTTCATGCTAATCTCATTAGTTCATGATATGCATAAGGGATGTAAGCTCGAGCTATTCACAACAGGCTACTGTCCACAAAGAGTTGAGAAGAATAATCTATTACTCTTTTGTACTCGCACTTCCCCAAAGTTCATCTTGTTGGATGGATCCCAGATTTAGCCTAGAAGAGAGGTGTGATTGCATCTTTCACTCCTAGTTTTCTATAATTGGGAAGCTCTAGAGCATCTATTGTTAAGAAATGATTTCTTGGAGTAGACTCAGTTAGAATACAAAAGTCTCGACGTTCAACACTCATTACCTCAAGTTTATCCTTGTGCTAAGGATTTTAAGGCTATAACCTGAATGAGTGGAATACGTAATGGTAAGTTACCAAAGTACCATTCAAACACTAAGGGAGTGCATACACACCGTATGACTAATAGTTGACTATCAACTCTTTCTGCCAACTTAATGAGTTGACAAACCCATAGCCCAATTTGGGGAAAACACTAATTCGATGAGACCATTCTTACAGTATTATTATTCATTCCCACAACTAGACGGAATATGAATATCCCAAACAAACATCAAACTTCGTATGGCTTACATACTTTGAAGGTATGGTAGTCGAGACATGAGTTTACATATCAGGACGCTACAACCCAAAGGCTAGTCTGCCTCGAAAGGTAGGGCGAGCAAAGGGGTAAAGTGGTGATTAGACTTGAAGTTCGTAAATAAGAGCTCCCAAGGAAAATCAATTTGTAGCTCTATGAAGGCACATGGAGAGGAAAATCATAGAAAACATGAAACCTGAAATAAGAGAAAAGTCTTAGTCCGGGAAAATGCTTTCGAAAAGCATAAGAGGGACAAACATAAAGTTTCATTTTCATACTTTTTCATTTCTACCCAATATACAACAAAAACTTGGACACCTCGTCGAGTAATTTTTTTTTTTTTTTTTTTTTTTTTTTTTTTCATAAGACCGAGTTTCTCACCATGGGGAGTTCCGGTCCTGTTTGTAAAGAAAAAGGATGGAACCTTTAGAAGGTGCATCAATTATCGGGAGTTGAACAAGCTGACAATCAAAAACCGGTATCCTCTTCCTCGAGTAGACGATTTGTTTGATCAACTTCAAGGATCCAGTTTCTATTCTAAAATTGATCTACGATCAGGGTATCCTCTACTGAAAATTCAGGAAGAAGATATACCAAAAACGACTTTTAGGACTCGTTACGGTCACTACGAGTTCCTAGTTATGCCATTTGGCTTGACTAATGCACCGGCCGTTTTCATGGACCTAATGAACCGCGTGTGCAAGCCATACTTGAATAAATTAGTGATTGTATTTATCGATGACATATCAATATATTCACAAACCAATGAGGAACATGAACATCATTTGAAATCAATCTTGGAACTACTCCGGAATGAGAAGCGTTATGCCAAATTCTCTAAGTGTGAGTTTCGGATTCGAGAGGTTCACTTTCTCGGACACGTCATCAATAAGAAGGGTATTCACGTAATCCCAACCAAGATTGAGGCTATCAAAAACTGGGAAGCACCAAGAACTCCGACTGAGGTGCGTCAATTTCTGGGTTCGGCAGGATATTACAGTCGATTTATCGAGAATTTTTCAAAGATAGCCTTGCCTTTGACCACGTTAACTCAGAAGGACAAAAAGTTTGATTGGAATGATAAACAAGAATCAGCGTTTCAATTGTTGAAGCAAAAACTTTGCAGTGCACCAATCATATCCCTTCCCGAAGGAACTGACAATTCCATCGTGTACTGCGACGCATCACACCAAGGTCTGGGATGTGTATTGATGCAGGAAGAAAAAGTCATAGCGTATGCATCCAGACAGCTAAAAGTACATGAGAAAAATTATACGACTCACGATCTGAAATTGAGTGCTGTCGTGTTTGCACTCAAGATTTGGAGACATTTCTTATATGGTACAAAATGTACTATCTTTACAAACCACAAGAGTCTCCAGCACATCGTTAATCAGAAAGAACTCAACATGAGTCAACTTCGTTGGGTAGAACTACTGAATGATTACGACTGTGATATCAAGTATCACCCTGGTAAGGCAAATGTCGTAGCAGATGCCTTGAGTCGTAAGGAACGGGTTAAAAATCTCCGTGTTTGTGCCCTAGGATTGACAATTCATGCGAGTCTCACGACTCAAATCCGGATGGCACAACAGGAGGCAATCAAAGAAGAAAACATTTAGAGTGAAGCTATACGAGGAATGATCAGACAATTAGAGCCAAAATCAGATGATACTTTATACTTTGCAAATAGAATTTGGGTGCCATGTTTTAGTAACTTACGGGAGTTGGTTATGGACGAAGCCCACAAGTCCAGGTACTCCATTCACCCAGGTTCGGATAAAATGTATAAGGATCTGAAAGAACTCTACTGGTGGCCGAACATGAAATGAGAAATTGCTAATTACGTCGGTAAATGCCTGACATGTTCAAAGGTAAAGGCAGAACATCAGAAACCGTCGGGATTGTTATAACAACCCGAGATACCTCAATGGAAATGGGAACAAATTTCAATGGATTTCATTACAAAGTTACCCAAAACACCTAGCAACTATGATACTATATGATAATCGTCAGTCGTTTGACGAAATCCGCGCATTCCCTACCAATAAAGGAGACAGATAAAAGTAAGAAGCGTGCAAGGCTAAATATTAAAGGAATTAAGGCCAGGCATGGTATGCCAGTTTCCATTTTCACAAAAAGGGACAGTCGATTCATGTCAAGAACCTGACAGTCTGTACAATAAGCCTTGGGCACACGCCTTTACATGACCACGGCATATCATCCCCAGATGAACGGTTAAAGTAAAAGGACCATCCAAACTTTAAAAGATGTGCTCCGTGTGTGTGTAATCGATTTCAGTGGAAATAGGGATACTCACCACCATTGGATGAGTTTTCATATAATACCAACTACCATACCAGGATTAAAGCCGCTCCGTAGAGGCTTTGTATAGTTGTAAGTGTCACTCATCGCTATATTGGGCGGAGGCTAGCGAAAAACATTTGACTGGTCCTGATATTGACTAGGGAACCGTTGACAAAATCTTTGAAATAAAAGATCGTCTGAAAGTCACCCAAGACAGACGAAAGAGAGTTGAGATAGCAACAGACGAAAACCATTAGAATTCTAAGTGGGAGACAAAGTCATGTTAAAGGTCTTTCATTGGAAAGGGGTTGCAAAATTTGGCAACCGTGGCAAGCTTAATCCTAGGTACGTTAAACCATTTGAACGAGAGGATCAAATGAAAACAAAAATACCTATCCTTGTTTAAGGATACAACAGTTCAAGAGGACACAAATTGAATTTCGGGACGAAATTCTTTTAACATGGGGAGAATGTGACACCCGACAATTCAGGTCAATATCCGTACATGTTATAAACAAGTTTAAATTATAATTGTTTTGTGATTACTTAATTTCACAAACAAGGACATTAAGGTCTAACAAAAATCGTACAGGGTCTCATTTCATATTTTGGTAATTCTAGGAGTTACCGGTTCACGTACCAGGATAACCCGACTAAATACGAACACTAGTGGTTAAAATTACACTTAAATCAAATGGTTTGATTTATTTAAATCCCAACCCACTTGCTTGACTTTCTCGACCGAAAGTCAGGGGAGCCATTCCCCCACTTGCAAGTTCACTCAATCGCAGATTAAGAACCATACCTCTTCAGTCGAAATCCCACAATCCCTTTCATACTTCTCATTTTCTTACGGCAAATTCCCAATTCTCCTTCAAGTCGAAGTCCAGTTTAAGGTAAAAATCCACCGTATTTCGGTGCTATAAGAAGAGTTCCAAGTGTTGTCTCAAGAATTAAGATAAGGAGCTCAAGATCATTCTCTGTTTCCCTGAAAATCATCATTCTCTGTTTAAGGTAAAAACTCGATATTATCCATTTCATTTTCTTTAAAATCGTAGCTGAACATACAAATCGTTCAAACGCAAGTAAGATAACAAGAAAAGTGTGTCAAATTCAAGATTTGAACATAAAAATATACAGGACGAATTCTGTCAATCAAAGTGCAGTAATCGAAACTAGGAGTTTCGATACCTGTTCAATCGAAACTAGGAGTTTCGATACCTGTTATTCAATCGAAACTAGGAGTTTCGATACCTGTTATTCAATCGAAACTGGGAGTTTCGATACTAGTTGTTCAATCGAAACTAGGTAGTTTCGATACATATTGCTCAATCGAAACTAGATAGTTTCGATACCCTTCTTGCCAATCGAAACTAGATAGTTTCGATACCTAATTACTCAATCGAAACTATGAAGTTTCGATACTCAATTGCCCAATCGAAACTAGGAAGTTTCGACATCTGTTCATCAGTCACATTGGGCAGTAACATAGAACTGTTTTTATAGCAAAACAAGTGTTGAAAATTTAAGAAGATATTTAAACAAAAGTAACTAGAGTTACTAGGTCGATGAACAATTTGCAATATGAGACGTTCGGTCTTAACACAATTTACCCTTTGGTATCTAGGGTACGAATAGTCAAGTTCGGCTAGAACAATTATCATTGCAAGCATACACAAACTCAAGGTGAGTTCACGGCCCCCTTTTAACTCTTTACTGTTTTGTAAACATCGGGGGAGAAACATACTTACTTGTTATGTTTTGAAAATACGAATTACATTGTTTATACGTTTGATAATATGAACATTTTGGTTTAACTTCTTGTGAGTCTCCCAACCCCACTTTTACTACTGGTTTTTAAATTGTTTTTAAACAAACGGGGAGAAAACTTGCTCAACTAAACAGCTGGACAAGAACACACAACGATTGTTCGGATGAACAACACACAACGATTGTTCGGATGAACAACACACAACGATTGTTCGGATGAACAACACACAACGATTGTTCGGATGAACAACACTCAACGATTGGGGGAAACACATACTTACAGTTATTTTATGGGATAACAAGAGAATAAGGCACGACTTTTATGTTTACATGAGATGAGAACAACGAGTTGAGCTAAAGTCCCCTGGAACAATGTAGTAACCATTAACTGTAGCCTAGGGTCCTATGAATAGTACTATGGAGAGTGACGTCTCCCGGTCATGGTTAGTCGCGCTAACCACAATCTGGAGGATTTATGGCCGCATAGAACCGGATAACGAAATTAGGGGCGTGTACAAATTGTCATGGTTTGGTTACGCCTCATGTATGAACATATTATTTGTATTCCTAGCTAGTTTACAAATGGGTCAACAATTCTTATTCTGTTTATCACATACACCTGAAACTATTTACGAACAATTGAATTTAAACAAAGGGTTCTGATCAGGTTAAAGTGATCAGGTATAAACAAAGGGTTCTGATCAGGTTAAAGTGATCAGGTTTAAACAAAAGAGTTTTGATCCGGATAAAGTGATCATGTTTATACAAAAGGGTTCTGATTAGTTAAAATGATCAGGTTTAAACATATTTTATGATGGTTAAGTCATGAGAATGTTTTCAAATGAAAACTACTTAGTTTTATGATGGTAAAGTCATGAACAGGTTTTCGGGGAAAAACTATAAGCACTAATATAACTAACTCTGTGAACTCACCAACCGTTGTGTTGACACTTTCAAGTATGTTTCTCAGGTGACCTCTAGCCTTGGCGCGGTTGGAATAGGCTAGCTATGTTGGATCAATTCCTAGTAGCTGGAAGGACGTAGAATATCAAGTCTCAAGTCTGTTGTTGATCTAGAAGAACTTAGATCATAGTATTTCTTAGTTTTAGTAATTGTATATGTAATCAAGTCTTAGAAATCATTATTACAGCTTCCGCTATCGTGTAATGAACCAATCGTTACAACCTGTATTTATTTAATAAGTAAATAAAATATGGGGGTGTGACAATTTGGGTTGACACCCCCGCCCGTTGTTAGTCGCTCTAACCTTGACTGGAGGTTAGTCGGGTGCATAATTTTCATCAACTTTACATTGTTTTAGCGTTAAGAACATTGGGTTAGGGCAGAACTATTGACGTCAAGTTTTGGTTACGGGAGCTCATGGTAATAATAACAGACTTATACTATTGTTTTAATTAATAATAGCGAGACATAAATTATTCGGGTGAACGATAAACAGACTTGAAATCTTGTGGTCCAACGGAAACTATTTATCTAAACTTGTGAACTCACCAACTTTATGTTGACTTTTAAGCATGTTTTTCTCAGGTAGCTAGAATCAAGGGGTCCATTCATGCATGCACATAGGAATCTTTTGGAGTTTCCTGTTATAACCTAGGGACGTTTAGGTCATAGATGATAAACTCGTTGTATGAAAGACCGTACGAACTTGTCTTTTAAGTACGACACATTGGCATGTTATGTCGTTGAAAATGACTTATGTTTTTTGTAATAACTTGGAACCTTTGATTTATGAATATCATTAGAGGTCATTTGATGTAATCAAAGGCTATGAACACCATGAATCGTTACATCTCGTGTTTCCGCCTAGGCGGGGTGTGACAGATTGGTACAGAGCCATTGGTTATAGCGAACTAGGTTGCATTAGTGAGCCTAGACTATAACCTTAAGCTCAAACACATGGAACATTAGGAAACACGTTATAGGAGAAGTTAGAATGATTATGTAAGTCAATTTACACTTATGGGTGCGCAACGTAATGGTAAATTTACAGTACACGTGAATTCCGGTTGATCCTATTGTGTGAGCTTCGTTTAAGATATGACAGTCGGTACAGTCTTACGCTTGAATCATAGGAATTTGAGCGCATTGCATATCATACATTGCATTTAGACTTCACATGCATGAACTATGTGTATACATGTAGTATATCTATATACTTATATACTTAACGTATCTACCTAAGTCATGTCATAGTCAACTTCGCAATTGATCATTTTCTAAAGCCACAACGAGGAAGGACTATTAGCACTCTTCGGTAACAGTTCCTTTCCCGATACTAGCATGAATCAAACTCTGACGTCTAACCCTCAATACCTGAAATGAGAATACAATTGGAATTCATATTAGTTAGTATACAAGGTTTATGTAGTTATAATAAACCAACATAACATCCAAACACGTCTTTTATAAGACAATACTATCACCATAGTTTCATACGTAGAGTTGAAATGGTGACACAAGTTGGAAATACATACAAGTTGGAACACGCATACATTTAATGAGAAGAACATAGTACTCGTCTTTACTATTGTAACATCCATGATTTTCTTGTATTATTTTACCTTATTTTATGCAATAATGACATTTTATTTCAATCTCGTACTTGTTCAATACAATGTGCCACATCAATTATTTCAATGTGTACCAATTCAAAGTTTTAACATTGCATTGTTTATTATTTTATGTAATATATGTAACATATGTATGTATATTTTTATAGATATAAATATATATACTTTGTTATATTAATTAAATCAAAAATAAAAATTGTAAGTCTTAATCATATATGTACATCTATTTATCATATATATATATATATGTATTTATTTATAATTATATATGTAAATATATATACTTGATTATATTAAATAAATCATTTATACAACTTTTCATTTTATAAAAAATAAAGTTTTTACTTTGTACACTAATTATAACCAAACAAATAATATTTAGATTTTATAATTTTTTATAAAAACAATTTTATAAATAATTAAAATGAATTTAAATCAAATAAGTTAAGTCTTGAACCCTATTTAATAGCTTTTGAACCCTCTCAAATTTGTTTGAACCCCCTCCATTTCAGTTGGACCTCACTTGAACCCTCCCTTTTTGAGTTGAACCTTGGACTCAATTTTGACTTTGAATGAGTCAAACCGATCGAAATCAGTTCCAAATTCACTCAAAATCGAAGCTGTTAATGAGCGCAAATCGTGCGGGAACGTTATGCGACCAGTTTCAAATGCTTATGATGAACCAATTTAATCGAAATCAAAGTGCATTAACCCATAATCATCCCCGTAACCGGCCCTCATTAACCCGAACTTGAATCGTACGTTTCAGTTGAAATGGGACTATAATAACGAACCATAAGCGTTCGCGACACCCCCTTTTTACTCTCTGATCTCACAAATTCTCTCCATATCACTGCTGGAACTCGAACTCGAACAAAAACCGAAGAACACGAGGCTCTCGGCTCCAGTCGATCTCACTCTCCTCGTAACCATTCTTGGTAATCCGACCACCTTTCATCTCATTTTTACACCGCGAATCAAAGCCATAATGATTGGATCTCGTACCTGTGGTTTATCGGGTCGAATTGAGGGCTAGGGTTTACAGGTTGCGCGATTGGGGAAGAAGAAGGGTTTGTGTCTATTTGATAAATAATAAACGATCCCATTCCTAACAAGGCTTTAAGCCCAGTTCCACCGGTTAAGGCATATGACTTGTACATGCAAGGTCGAGGGTTCGAACCCGACCCTGCCTGTTTATTTTTGTTTGTTCCTTTGTAAACCCAGAAAACCAAACTCTGACCCAAGATTAAGACCCGGTAAACCAAAACTTAGAACACAAAGGACTCCCTTAGTCCAGTGGTTTGCGCGTTGGACTCCCTCAGAACCCACCCGGGTTCGAGCCGGTTAACCCCTTTTTATTTTTTTAACTCGATTTTAATGCACAAAATGATTTTATAAAAATTATTTTATAAACATTTGATACTCAGATTTATCCTAATAATTTAATTTGTTAAATTTTCAAGAGAAACAAGTTTATTTGTTATTTTTTTAGGATAAAAACTTAATAACTTTATTTCACTAATGTAATCACTTTAAACCAATTTACTTAATTGAAATCATTAATTTATAAACTATATTTGGATATAAAGGAGATTATTTTTATAAACCCATTATCTTACAAAGGTTTATACATCCTTTTATATAATTTAAATTTTAAAACAAATTTTATACTTTAATTTTGATTTAATTATAAATTAATTAGATCATTATTTTAACATTTATTTTTCATGGAATTCAAACTAAAATAAATAAAAGGATTTATTTATTTATTTAATTAATTATTTATTTAGTTATTCAATTATTTATTTATTTATTCACTTACAAACAAAAGAACACTATTTATTTACTCATATATTTATTTATTTATTTACAAATAAAGGAAAATCAATTATTTATTCTTTCATTTATTCAAATTATAATACAATTATTTATCAAGATTAACATAATTATTATTTGAAACTCAAATAACTATTTTCTTATTAAAATGAGGAAACACACATTAATCCCTTTGCGCATTATGATTCCCTTATTCATTTGTACAAATTATTGATACACATATTCTATCAAAAAATAGGTTAATCTTGTGGTTAGCTAGAACACTTGTGCAACAACAACATATTTGTGTGATTATCAAGCTACTCATTGCAAGGTGAGTTACATAGCCCCACATTTTATATTTTTACATTTTTGGGGTGAAACATGATTACATTTTGAACTATTTGTAATTTAAACAATTCAAACAATGTGTCCATGTGTGTATTTTTGTGCTTTATGTTTAGAACACTTTGGTTAAACTACAATTATAACAAGTACAATCATTAACTCCGTATAAGCCGACGGTAACAATGATAGATCTATTGAATTGACACATCCACCCAGGTAGGGTGATTGCTTACCGAAAACATAAGGGTAACATGAGTGTTAGGCCTAACATGTCAACAAAGGTTTGATTATGCACCCGGTTTGTGTCACACCCCCAATTTCAACTAACGGAGTTTTACCATTTGGGAAGTGACAAACCAGGATCTCAGTCATTAGTTACATTGAACGACTCTACATGGGACTCAAAAGAAAATATCATATTAATCAGAGTTTTAATGCGGGAGCGTAAAGAAAGTAAATGCGCAAAACACACGCGCCCAAAAAGTCCAAAAGTCCAAACCAAACATAGTCCAAAGAAAGTCCAAACAATTTAATAAGACATCAATCAAAAAGGAGAATCCCATGCATGTCCTACATGTGCACCCGTGCCTTGTCTTAGCGACCTGAGAAAATATGTAAGAAAAGATGTCAACATGAGGTTGGTGAGTTCACATGTTTCAGTAAATAAATAAATGTTTACCAGATTATTAATCATTCAATATGTATCTATAGGTAGCTAACCTATGTTCATGTTTTACTTAAGCACTCGCAATTTAAAACTGTTCGATCTATAGGTTGGTGAGTGTTTGTTTATTTTCCTCCTGCAAGGTCTATCAACCCCAGCGATGTGAGTAGGCTAACAATTCAACTGTTCGATCTCCAATCGAGTTAGCGCGACTAACGCGGGTGGGATTTGTCAAACCCAGTAGTACTACTAAACATTACCTCGCTAAGATCCATATTAACGGTTCGATGTGTGTTGAGGACTTTTAGTGATAGCGTGTTACGCTTAGCTTTAACATTGATAACATATGAATTACCAAAATCTCAAAATAGTTGAATCATGTTTTCTCCCCCAAGTTAAAACAGTAAAAAGGGGCCGTGAAAACTCACCTGAACGGCGTAGGTAGTTCACACTAGAATACGATTGGAACCACGAGTGTTAGCTTGCAACAGCTTACATATGCCCTAGAATTATACACAGAACAATTAGGGATAAAATGGGAATTGTGACAACGAAACGGAATGAGAAACGTCCTAAAGAAACGCTCTAATAATCAAGAGTAGACGAACATGTCCACGAGAATAGGAATTCTTTAATTAATAATTAAGATATATATACGTTACGCGACGAATGACAAAATAATATATAATAAATATATTCGAGCGTTTTGTCGTTAAATAGAAGTTTAGGAAAATAATATAATTTATTATATTATTTTTAAGTTTAGCGAAGTAACGTAAACAATTAACTTGCGTGACAAAAATAATAATTTATTATTTTTATTCGAGGATGTAACGAATGTAAATAATACGAATAACTATATTATTTATAACTTTGAAACGCTAAAAAATGTTTATGAACGTGATGAAAATAATATATATATATAAATAAATTCTTTTTAGTAGGAGTTTTGGGTTGAAAATAATATAAATATTATTTTAGAATGATTTTTTAATAATAAATATGGTTTACAAACCAAACCCGAGCCTACGGGTGGTTTCTCGGGTTAATACACGTTAATATATTAATATAATAATGTGGGGTATTGATTTTATATTAAAATAATAATAAAAACGATTTTTAAAAACAAAAGGGTGTGGACAGACTCGAACCCGAGTCTCTCCCACACACGCACACAGCTTCAACCAGTCTCTCCCGCTAGGGTATCGCAACTGGTATGCTTCCTAAATGGTTTTAATGTTTCCAAACCCCAACCCTTTTTCCTTAATCGCGATCCGAACCCAAGATCATCCCAAATTTGATCGATTACGATTTCAATTGAACCTAATGTCTTAGGGGTTTTGTTAACTGGGATATGGCGGATCTGGGTATGACTGTAATTGTAAAACCATTTGAGTTTAAATCGTTAAATCTCAGTCTTAAGAACCGAAACCCTAAAACAAGAACAAGAAATCAATTTGATAACATTCGATGTTAAAAGACTTTGAATTCGTAGGGCTTTTACCAAATTGAACCTTGCGAATCTGTTAGAGTAGTTTAATTTGATGGAGAATACGTTTAAGATAAAAAAAAACCCTAAAACAGATTATGAACGAACCCTAGTTATAGGATCTTGATTAATTCGATGATTTGAGATCAAATTGACATGGGGCTATCATTATACAGAGAGTTGCAAATCTGCTGATATAAATTAATTGTATTGCAAATGTGTCTAGGTTAGGGTTCGATTAAACCGAATGGGTATGAACCCTAGAATCGATTTGAGTTAAATTCGGTAGTGAAAGTCCAAATTAACATAGGGCTTCTACTAAACGAGTGATTCTGATTCTAGCCATATGGTTTAATTGAATTATGATTGATTCCAGAGTCAAAAGCCCCAAATTCGATTTCGTATGAACCCTAGATTCTGGATTTCGATCAATTTGATGTTATGAGCCCCAATACTCATAGGGCTTTCAGTTAAAAGACTCAAACGAAACTAAGGATGCAATTAGTTATCAGAAACGTTGACGGATTGATGGTGATCGACTAAACCGAGTGCCGACGGCTTGCGGGTTAGATTCCGGCGACTACTACTACAATTCCGGTCCAATTGATGCGTGTTACAGCTTCTAATGGATGCGAATGAAGTGTGTGAGAGTTCGATTTATGGAAATAATACGAGCATTTGCCGAATTTGATGAATTCATAGCGGGAGTCGACGGTTATGAGATTAATGCCCATAATTGGGATTAATTCGAATCAATGTCTGAGTTTAATGATCTAATGATGATCAATTATGGCTATAATGTGCATAACGGTTACGGAATTTCAACAGGAACGATTGTGGGATTCAGATTTGAGTCAATTGATTATGGGTTTGACTTTAAAAGTCAACATGATCGATTTGTCTATGATTTTGACTTTGAGAGTCAACAAATCATGTTTTGGGACTTGGCAGGAGTAATCCCTGGAGTTTGAGATACAGAATTGATAGAATTAGTCCCTGGGGTTAGATTTTTTTTTTAAAACAATTAAGATTTAACTGGATTTAGTTAACGGGGTTAAGTTTTTAACAGAATATTTAACGGGATTGTTAACGAAGTTAACATGAAAAGTCGGATTGTCACATCATCCCCTAGTTGAAAGAATTTTCGTCCCGAAAATTAAGAATAATTAAATAATACAAAAAATATTTCCGAATGTCACATCATCCCCTAGTTGAAAGAATTTTCGTCCCGAAAATTAAAATAGTACCTTAATAGTTAAACGTGGAGTGCTTGAACAGATTAGGATATTTGCGCATCATTTGATCCTCACGCTCCCATGTGAATTCCGGTTCGCGTTTCGAGTTCCAACGAACTCTGACAATAGGGAGTTTACTGTGTTTTAACATTTTGACCTCCCTATCCATGATTTCGACTGGTTCTTCGGTGAAACGTAGCTGTTCATCAATGTGTAGTTCCTCAAGAGGAACCGCGAGTGACTCGTCTGCCAGACATTTCTTCAAGTTTGAGACGTGAAAGACGTTGTGTACACCACTAAGTCCTTTAAGTAGGTCCAGTTGATACACTATTGGACCAATTCTCTTCACTATCTTGAATGGTCCAACATAACGAGGATTCAGCTTGCCCCGTTTCCCAAAACGAATGACACCATTCCAAGGTGAGACTTTTAACAAGACCATATCCCCTACTTGAAATTCTAACGGTTTACGACGCTTATCGGCATAGCTCTTTTGACGATCATGAGCTGCTGCCATACGGTTTCTAATTTGAACGATTTTCTCAGAAGTTTCAAGTACAAGTTCAGGACCTGTAAGTTGACTATCCCTAACCTTGGCCCAACAAATAGGATAACGACATTTCCGTCCATATAATGCTTCAAATGGAGCTATCTTGATGCTAGTGTGATAACTGTTGTTGTAGGAGAACTCCACCAACGGTAGGTGAGACTCCCAGGTGTTACCGAAGTCAATCACACAAGCTCGTAGCATATCCTCCAGAATTTGAATTGTACGCTCCGTTTGGCCATCAGTTTGAGGATGGTATGCTGTACTCATATCTAGACGCGTGCCTAAAGTTTTATGTAACGATTGCTAGAAACGAGAGGTGAATCCATTTTGTCGGTTTCCTTGATTGCTAAGAAGTGAGCGGACTTTGTTAAACGGTAAATGATTACCCAAATGGTATCACATCCGGTAGGAGTTTATGGAAATTTTGTGATAAAGTCCATGGATATCTGCTCCCATTTCCACATGGGAATATTTGGTTGATGGAGAAGACCAGAAGGCTTTTGATATTCAACTTTGACCTTCGCGCAAGTCAGGCACTTGCTCACATAGGTGGCTATATCGGCCTTCATCTTTGGCCACCAATACAGCACCTTTAGGTCATGATACATCTTGTCGGAACCTGGATGAATAGAGTAACGGGATTTATGAGCCTCATCCATGACTAGTTCCCTTAAGTTCCCGGATACTGGAACCCATATTCGCTCGACGAAGTAGCGAATACCGTCAGATTTGACCTCGAGTTGTGCTTCCATACCGCGTGTAACTTCCAGCGGTAGGTTTTCCTCTTTCAGGGCTTCAAGTTGAGCACTACGGATTTTTTCAGGTAATCCGGGGTGAATAGTAAGTTGTAGTGCTCGAACTCGCTTGGGCTTGGTTTCCTTTCTACTTAGGGCATCAGCTACAACATTAGCCTTACCCGGATGATCCCGGATCGCACAGTCATAATCATTCAAGAGCTCGACCAAACGACGTTGTCTCATGTTCAGCTCTTTCTGCTCGAAGATATGCTGAAGACTCTTATGATCGGTATAGATATTGCACTTGGTACCGTACAAGTAGTGTCGCCATATCTTAAGTGCGAAAACTACGGCTCCCAACTCTAGATCATGAGTGGTGTAGTTTTTCTCGTGAATCTTTAGTTGACCCCGAAGCATATGCGATAACCTTTTCTCGTTGCATTAAAATACAACCCAGACCCTGAATGGATGCATCACAATACACCACAAAATCATCCGTACCCTCCGAAAGAGCTAGGATAGGTGCACTACAAAGTTTCTGCTTAAGATGTTGGAATGCTGACTCTTGGTTATCGCCACAGTTATAAGCTTTAACCTTTTGAGTTAAGGCAGTGAGAGGTTGTGAAATCTTTGAAAATCCCTTGATGAATCGACGGTAATATCCAACCAATCCTAGAAATTGTCGCACCTCAGTCGGAGTCGTCGGTGCTGACCAATTCTTGATGGCTTCAATCTTTGATGGATCGGCATGTATTCCCTTCTCGTTAACCACATGTCCTAAGAATTGAACTTCTCGAATCTAGAATTCACACTTGGAAAACTTAGCATATAGCTGCTCCTTTTTAAGTAATTCCAGGATTAAACGTAGATGTTCCTCATGTTCCTCCTTGTTCTTGGAATAAATAAGAATGTCGTCGATGAAAAACTGATCAAGGTATGGTTTACACACATGGTTCATGAGGTCCATGAATACCACAGGTGCGTTGGTTAATCCGAAAGGCATGACCATAAACTCGTAGTGGCCGTACCTTGTCCTGAAAGCAGTCTTAGAGATATCCTCATCTCGGACTCTCAATTGATGGTAACCGGACCTAAGATCTATCTTGGAATAGAAACTTGATCCTTGGAGTTGATCAAAGAGATCGTCTATATGAGGCAAAGGGTAACGATTCTTGATTGTGACTTTATTCAGTTCACGGTAGTCGATACACATACGAAAAGTCCCGTCCTTCTTCTTGATAAACAGGACCGAAGCTCCCCATGGAGATGAGCTCGGATGAAACCTTTATCTAACAATTCCTGTAACTGAGTAGATAACTCTTGCAATTCACTAGGTGCCAGTCTGAAAGGTGCCCGAGCGATTGGTGCCGCTCCGGGTGCTAGATCGATTTGAAATTCAACTTGACGATGTGGTGGCAGACCAGGAAAATCCTCGGGAAATACTTCCAGAAATTCATGAACGATGGGAATATCATCAATCTTCTTTTCTTCTGATGGCTGCTCAGCAATGAGGGCCAAAATAGCAGTATGCCCTTTTCGAAGGCATTTCTGTGCTTTCATAAAGGATATGATGCCCATGACTGCACCACCCTTTTCGCCCTGAACGGAAAAGGTTTCTCCACTCGGGAGAGGAATGCGAACAATTTTCTCACGACAGATGATCTCAGCTTGGTTTTTAGATAACCAACCCATGCCGACAATTACATCAAAACTACCAAGCGTGACCGGCATAAGGTCGATATCAAGTTTATGACTAGCTAGTTCAAGCTTACAACCTTTAAGAATGTGGGTTGCTTCAATCATTTGACCATCGGCTATCTCTATTACATACTTAGCCTCTAACAGAGTTGGAGTTCCTTTTATCATATCACTAAGTTTTCTAGATATAAAACTCCTATCAGCACTAGTGTCAAAAAGGACGGAAGCAAAGTAATTATTTAAGAGAAACTTACCGATGACCACATTATGATAATAACGAGCTTCTCCATATCCTAGCACGAAGGCTCGTCCCTTCGCACCATTCCCTCCGTTGCTGCCGTTGTTGCCACCATAATTGTTATTCTGATTAGGGTTGTGGTTTCCATTACCTTCCTTCTTTAACTAAGGACAATTCTTCCGAAAATGTCCCTCTTTCCCACACTCGAAACAACCCTTTGTAGACCCAGGCTGTTGAAAAGGCTGCTTGGCTTGCAACTCACCCCTACAATCTTTGGCAGCATGGCCTATTTTGCCACACCGCTGACAACGGTTGCAAATTCCGAAGTGATGAAAGTTGCACTTGTTACACTTGGGAGACTTCCCCGCGTAACCACCCTGATTTTGACTTGGAGAAGTCGTCTGGTTGAAATTCTTAGTAGGCTCAAACCAACGCTGTTGCTGCTGTTTCTGAGGTTGGTTGGGCTGGGGTCCTTTGGAGCTAGAGTGAGAGTTGGAGTGGTGATCAAACTTGCGCTTATGATTGTCGGTGGATTTAGAGACCGAACCTCTCGGGGGTAAAGTCCCTTGAGTCACCCCCTGATCAGTTAGCTTGTGGGCTAGTCTGATCGTCTGTTGGATGGTAATAGGTTGGATAAAGTAACCATACTTTGAATTTGAGGCACTAGTCCTCCAATATACAGCTCAATCCTCTTGTAGTCCGGAGTCACCATATGTGGGCACATGGTAGCAAGCTCATGGGAGCGAGTGGTATACAACTCGATTTCAGAACCTTCCATTTTCAGGTTCCAGAACTCTTCTTCCAATTTCTGAATTTCATCCTAAGGGCAGTACTCCTCCTTCATCATTGTCTTAAACTCCTCCCACGTGAGTCCATTTTCCATGACCAGACCCAACATCTGGACCTGAGCGTTCCACCACGTGAGAGCCGGGCCCTCCAAAGTTCCAGCGGCGAACTTGACCTGATTGACCACTAGGCAGTTGCACATGGCAATCACTGATTCTACTTTTTTGAACCACCGGAGTAGTCCGACAGCTCCTTCGGCTCCAATAAAGGTGTAGGGCTTACAGTCCATAAATGTTTTGAAGGTGCAGGCTGGCTGCTGATTCTGCTGGTTTTGCTGGCCTGGATTTAGAAATAATATAGGATTGGGATTATAGAGCTTAGGAAAGGCGCTTTAAGAGATGTCTTGACCTCATTAGTCAATAGCTAAAGTATTTACCTGCAACATTCTGTGCTGCGGGAGCCTCTGCCACACTATCGTTGATTAGTGCCGCCAGCTCAGCTGCTGTCATGTTGATGGTACCTCGGCCACCAGCACGACCTCCACGTCCTCTTCCCGACATGATTCTTCACATTCACAAATACAAAACAATGAGAAATATATCGCATATTAAACATTACTTATGTACGAGTAAGGAAATACAACATCTAACATTTTGAAAATTAAATAAATTGTAATGCTACAAAATAAATAACTCAAACTTTAAACTTATCATGCTTTTATTGAATGGGAACAACCTTACCCATCTAGGTTTGAAAAGAGAAATAACATAAACGAAGCATGAATGAAAAGGAAAAATAGAATAGAAAGATCATCAAACATCCTCGCCATCGGAAGAAACGTATGATTGTGCATCGTCGATCTCCACCGGTTCCTCCTCGGGTGGCTCCTCCTCTAAGGGCTCATCCTCGAAGGGCTCCTCCTCGTTGTCCGAAAGTGGGATGTCCTCCGGAAATAGGGCTGCCTGTAGTTGGGCTTCTAAGTGAGTCACTCTCTTCCGAAGTCCTCCATATTAGTCACTCTCTCCAGAATCCCTCCTACATCCTGGTCCGAGGTATCCACCCTCGTCTCCAAATGTGTAACCCGATCCACCAAAAGGTTATGGACCTGATCCGTTGCTGCTAGTTCAGCGGTCAGATGCTCTATTTGCTCCTTGTTTTCTTCCATTTGTGGCTCTCGTTCTAGAATGTCCGGCATCTCATCAGTGGAATCCTTCATCTCCTTTAACTCCTTAGTTATGATAAACATAAAAGTTGCAAAATCTTGTTCCATGGTGCATGGCAAGCTAGGTAAAGTAGCGGATGAGGAAGTGGAACCAAAATAAGGCGATGGAACATTTCCCATCTCGATCCACCTTTGGATCATCTTCGGATATGCACTCCAATTAAGTGTCGTGTTCCTTGCTCGTGCATTACTAGGTTCACCCTATTCCACCGAGTTGTCACTAGAACTAGTCCAGCGCCTTTTGGGCTCCGGGGACGATACGGTAGGTGCCCTATGTGATGGTGGTGGAGTTGACGACATGATCCTGTAATATAATATATAATTGCCAAACATCCAAGGTTTATTACATGTAACTAATGTGTGAGGCTATAGTCTAGTATACAATCCTAGTTCTCTATAACCAATGGCTCTGATACCAATCTGTCACACCCCCAATTTCAACTAACGAAGTTTTACCGTTTGGGAAATGACAAACCAGGATCTCAGTCATTAGTTACATTGAACGAATCTACATGGGACTCAAAAGAAAATATCATATTAATCAGAGTTTTAATGCGGAAGCGTAAAGAAAGTAAATGCGCAAAACACACGTGCCCAAAAAGTCCAAAAGTCCAAACCAAACATAGTCCAAAGAAAGTCCAAACAATTTAATAAGACATCAATCAAAAAGGAGAATCCCATGCATGTCCTACATGTGCACCTGTGCCTTGTCTTAGCGACCTGAGAAAATATGTAAGAAAAGATGTCAACATGAGGTTGGTGAGTTCACATGTTTCAGTAAATAAATAAACGTTTACCAGATTATTAATCATTCAATATGTATCTATAGGTAGCTAACCTATGTTCATGTTTTACTTAAGCGCCGCAACCGAAGCTGACTGTTTGTTTATTTGCCTCCTGCCAGGTCTATCAACCCTGGCGATGTGAGTAGGCTAACATTTCACCCGTTCATTCTCCAATCGAGTTAGCGCGACTAACGTGGGTGGGATTTGTCAAACCCAGTAGTACTACTAAACATTACCTCGCTAAGATCCATATTAACGGTTCGATGTGTGTTGAGGACTTTCAGTGATAGCGTGTTACGCTTAGCTTTAACATTTATAACATACGAATTATAAAAATCTCAAAATAGTTGAATCATGTTTTCTCCCCCAAGTTAAAACAGTAAAAAGGGGCCGTGAAAACTCACCTGAACGGCGTAGGTAGTTCACACTAGAATACGATTGGAACCACGAGTGTTAGCCTGCAACGACTTACGTATGCCCTAGAATTATACACAGAACAATTAGGGATAAAATGGGAATTGTGACAATGACACGGAATGAGAAACGTCCTAAAGAAACTCTTTAATAATCAAGGGTAGACGAACGTGTCCACGGGAATAGGAATTCTTTAATTAATAATTAAGATATATATACGTTACGCGACAAATGACAAAATAATATATAATAAATATATTCGAGCGTTTTGTCGTTAACTAGAAGTCTAGGAAAATAATATAATTTATTATATTATATTTAAGTTTAGCGAAGTAACGTAAACAATTAACTTGCGTGACAAAAATAATAATTTATTATTTTTATTCGAGGATGTAACGAGTGTAAATAATACGAATAACTATATTATTTATAACTTTGAAACGCTACAAAATGTTTATGAACGTGATGAAAATAATATATATATAAATATATTCTTTTTAGTTGGAGTTTTGGGTTGAAAATAATATAAATATTATTTTAGAAATGAGTTTTTAATAATAAATATGGTTTACAAACCAAACCCGAGCCTACGGGTGATTTCCCGGGTTAAAACACGTTAATATATTAATATAATAATGTGGGGTATTGATTTTATATTAAAATAATGATAAAAACGATTTTTAAAAACAAAAGGGTGTGGAGAGACTCGAACCCGGGTCTCTCCCACACACGCATACAGCTTCAACCAGTCCCGCCCGCTAGGGTATCGCGACTGGTATGCTTCCGAAATGGTTTTAATGTTTCCAAACCCTAACCCTTTTTCCTTAATCGAGATCTAAACCCAAATCATCCCAAATTTGATCGATTACGATTTCAATTGAACCTAATGTCTTAGGGGTTTTGTTAATTGGGATATGGCGGATCTGGGTAAGACTTTAATTGCAAAACCATTTGAGTTTAAATCGTTAATTCTCAGTCTTAAGAACTAAAACCCTAAAACAAGAACAATAAATCAATTTGATAACATTCGATGTTAAAAGACTTTGAATTCGTAGGGCTTTTACCAAATTGAACCTTGCGAATCTGTTAGAGTAGTTTAATTTGATGGAGAACAGGCTTAAGATCAAAAACCCTAAAACAGATTATGAACGAACCCTAGTTATAGGATCTTGATTAATTCGATGACTAGAGATCGAATTGACATGGGGCTATCATTATACAGAGACTTGTGAATATACTGATATGAATTAATTGTATTTCAAATGTGTCTAGGTTAGGGTTCGATTAAACCGAATGGATATGAACCCTAGAATCGATTTGAGTTAAATTCGATAGTGAAAGTCCAAATTAACATAGGGCTTCTACTAAACGAGTGATTCCGATTCTAGCCATATGGTTTAATTGAATTATGATTAAGTCCAGAGTCAAAAGCCCCCAATTGGATTTCGTATGAACCCTAAATTCTGGATTTCAATCAATTTGATGTTATGAGCCCCAATACTCATAGGGCTTTCAGTTAATAGACTCAAACGAAACTAAGGATGCAATTAGTTACCAGAAACGTTGACGGATTGATGGTGATCGACTAAACCGACTGCCGACGGCATGCGGGTTAGATTCCGGCTACTTCTGCTACAATTCCGGTCCAATTGATGCGTGTTATAGCTTCTAATGGATTCGAATGAAGTGTGTGAGAGTTCTATTTGTGGAAATAATACGAGCATTCGCCGAATTTGATGAATGCATAGTGGGAGTCGACGGTTATGAGATTAATTCCCATAATTGGGATTGATTTGAATCAATGTCTGAGTTTAATGATCTAATGATGATCGATTATGGCTATAATGTGCATAACGGTTACGGAATTTCAATAGGAACGATTGTGGGATTCGGATTTGAGTCAATTGATTACGGGTTTGACTTTAAAAGTCAACATGATTGATTTGTCTATGATTTTGACTTTGAGAGTCAACAAATCATGTTTTGGGACTTGGCAGGACTAATCCCTAGAGTTTGAGATACAGAACTGACAGAATTAGTCCTGGGGGTTAGATTTTTTTTAAAACAGTTAATATTTAACTGGATATAGTTAACGGGGTTAAGTTTTTAACAGAATATTTAATGGGATTGTTAACGGAGTTAACATGAAAAGTCGGATTGTCACAGTTTGCTATAGTTGTTTCTAAATATTTGCATATTTATACCATGTTACATATGAATTGTACACAACATTTTGAACCTATTTGTTGAGTCAAAACCTATGTATACTCACCAACTATTTTTAGTTGACCTTGTTTTCCATCATGTTTCAGGTGCAAATATTTGAGATTTCATGCAAGTTGCTTCACATAGGGATGAGACCTTGAATAAAGAATTGAACATTTTGATGTAAATTGTTTGGATATTTGTTTTGAACTTATGTTATGAAATTTTGGTTTTAATAATTATATGGAATTTAGTTTGATCATGTGCTTATGAACAATCCCCATGTCCCGCCCCGACGTATTCCGTCGTTGGTTGGGGTGTGACAACTCTCAACGGGAAATGATGGAACGCACGACTAACAAGAAGGACACAATCGACCATGAGTTATTGGCGACTCGAGAGATGGTCGTCAGACAGGAAAACGAGACACATAATGGGGTAAGGACTTGGTCCTACATGACCCTAGTAGCCGAAGCAATGCTATATGTTATTTGTATTAGCATGAAGACTCGATGAACGAAGTCCATATCTTTTCTTATCCTATCTATAGGCCAGACACACATCGTTAGGCTTGTGCCTATCCTATTTCACCATATTGAGTATAGACATCAGGGTTACACTTCCGTTGTCCATCCGACTATGTTAATAGTCTACTCAAGAAACCTTGTACCAGACTAGTCGTGTTGACAGTTGAAAGCATTGAAACAAAGTACTAACGAGAGTATAATAGACTTAAATCTATTACTACATCATCTCTGTGCTTAGTACGACGTTAACCATAGTACGTTGACATACATAGAGAATACGTCACCCTAATGAGCAAATCGATGTAATACAAATGACCCGAAGGGCGAATTATTATCCGTAGATCCACTCGTTGTAACGAACCAACTTTTGGGTTTACCCCATAATATAATAATTATATTGTAATGGGGTATATTTATATAAAATAAAGTTGGAGCCATTTTCTAAAGATGGAAACACCTAGTTTTGGGTACAATGAGTCATTTTGATAGATGGAGGGGCTGTTTTGTATTTAACACAAACTCAGTTTGTGTTAAATAGCATGATGAGGCAAAAACACACACTTGTGTGTGTTTTTTGCGAAATTGGGAAGGGAGAAAGAGGAGAAAAGAGGGCTTGATCAAGAAATTCGGATTTGGAGCTTGCATGCTTGGATTGATGGGCTAGATTGCACAACACCTTCATCATAATCAAGTATGTATCATATTTTCTCTTTTTCATCAATTTAAATTCTTGTTCTTGATGGGTGTTGGGTCATGAACCCTAAATGGATGAAATTATGGGTAGTGACGAATCAATTGTTGGTTAGGGTTGTTAATCTAGCATTACTAAAGCTAGATGAGTATTCAATTCATGTTAATCTAGCATTGCTAAAGCAAAGGTATTTCTAGCATTACTAAATCTAGATGAGTATTCAATTCATGTTAATTTCACCAATTGGGAGTTTTGAAAATATGGGTTCTTGAGAACCTAATTTGGGGGTTTTGCAATTGAATGTGTTAAATGGTGAATTGAGTATGGATAACTGTTTATGGTGTAATATAAACACATTTTCAAGTAGAAAACCCAATTGATTTGGTGATTATTAATTTGATGAAATTGGGAGAATTAGGTGAAAAACCTTAATGGGTCAAATGGGTGGAATTGACATAGAATGGTTAAAAGCTTGTGTGAAGCTTAATAAACCAAGATTAGATGATAGTGAAGATCCTAAGATCTTGGGTGGGAGTTAAACTTCAATTTGTGAAGGTGTTGGAGTAAATTAGATTAGTAAAACATGTGGAATGTTTAGGTGATCATGGTTAAAGATGTTAGCTTTGAGGAACGATTGGAATCTTCTTTGGCAAAGGTAAGTGCTTTGCACTTACTTAGTAGTGGATAAGTAGATTATATGTAAGTAGATTATGTGGTTTAATTCTATTTACATGTTATATGTCGAGTTTGACTATGTGGTATATGGTCAAACTAAAGTGTGAATATGGTAGAAGTGGTGTAGTTGACTTAATGAGGAAATTAGTCAAACTAATGGGTGAAATGTGGTAAAAGTGGTGTAGTTGACTAATGTGGTAAATAGTTAAACATAATGTGGTAAATAGGTGTAGTTGACTAGTGTGGTATATAGTCAAACTAAAATATAGAATGTGGTGTTTTGATGAAAATTGACTTAATGAGTAATAAGTCAAACCATTGCGGATAATAGTGAAATTGGTGTAATTTGACCTTAGTAGTATAGAGTCAAACTATTATGTTGAAATTGGTGTAATTAGACTATGTGGTTAATAGTCAAACTTGAATGAGCAAAAGTGGTAAATATGTGTAATTAGACTATGTGGTTAATAGTCAAACTTGATTGTGCAAATGTGGTACATAGGCGTAAGTTGACTTATGTGGTTATTGGTCAAACTAATGGGTGATGTGTGGTTAAATGATGTAAATGACTCAATGTGGTCAAGAGTCAACTAAAATCTAGAATATGGTAACATTAGATTAAATATGACTTAATGTGTTAAAAGTCAACCGTTGGTAGTAAAACGGTAAATTGGTTGATTACATGAAGTGTGGATACCTCATGGAGGTGTTTACGTGAAGTGTGGATACTTGACGGATGGTAGTGAGGTCAAGTACTTCACGGGTGAAAGTGAAGTCAAATACTTCACGGGTGATATGAAGTGTGGATACTTCATGGGTCCGCATGGAGTCAAATACTCCATGCGAGAAAGCGAGTGGTGATTCTCGCAATAGACATGTGGATATGTCAATTTGATGAATGGTGAAACGTTAGGACATTTATGGGTCAATACATGTCTAAGTTGTAGGTCGTTGTATGCCTAAATAATTAATTGGTAGAACTTGAAGTTAAACACTTCAAGAGTGAAAAATGAGTAGTGGTACTCGGGTTTCGGGGTTGATAACTGAAAAATTTATGTTAGTATATGTGGGTAAGCTTAAATGTGGTTAAAATATAAGTTTATGATTCTTAATAGCGTAAATATGCAAACGGGTCGGGATTTGACATGTAAGGGTGTCATTTCATGTTATCGGAAAAGCCCAAAACTTCTAATAAGTATATCTAGGGCTAGAAAATGAACTACGAAACCCATAATATATGAGTTTAGGGTGGCTCGACGTGAGGAGTTTGAAAAAGGCGTAAGATCTGCAGGTTGGGTGTACCATACGCCCGTACTGGCGTATGATACGCTGCATGAAAAGCCCGTACGCCCAAAATGAAATTTTGGGTTTTTACCTTGTATTAACCCTTGGGACGACATGGGGATGTTTATACCATTACCAACTTGATTTGTGGGGTGTTTTGATGTAGGAAAAGCTCCGGAATAAGCCTCGGGTCTCGCATCAAGTGGATTGGATTCTCGCGGACATGTTTTGTAATTAGTTTTGTTAATCCTCTCGTATGGAGTCTTTTACAAACTATTTGGGGTTGTTACAAGTTGTGGATAACTTGTTAGTAACTTTTGTTTAAACTAATTAAGGTAATCATGTTAGTTTAATTCGTGTTTGTAAAACTTAATGTGTGGATACGTTAAATGTCATTTTGGGACCCAACTTCCGCGTTGTTTTAAAATTTTAAATCGGGTTTAATTTTTGGGTGTTACACTCTTCATAGAAGGAATGGTATATATGAACTTGCTACCCTTAGTACACAAATCATTGAGGTCATCCGATGTATCGAAACGACAACAAATGGTAACAGTAAATCCCATACTCTTACGTACGAGAAAGGATGCTCCTATAGAACCTTTTTGTCCTACCAGCTAAAGGACTTTCATGGAACAAAAGGAGCCACTGAATCCCTCATGTCACACCCCAATCGACGGCGGAAACGTCGGGGCGGGACATGGAGACTGTTCATGAGCACATGGTTGACTAAGTTGTAATATATTAAAACATCTCATTTCATTTCATGATTCAAAATAAACAGAATCCAACAAAGTACATGAAATTGGAAATACATAACAAGTTCATTTTTATTAAATTAACTAGGTCCACAACTTAGATGAAGAAAACTTGATCAACTCAAACATTCGTACCTGAAACATGATTAAAAACGAGGTCAACTAAAAAGTTGGTGAGCATACATAGGTTTTGCCACAGCAAATGGATTTCAATGTTTTATACAATTCATATGACATATGGTTTACTAGGCATTTATGAAGAACCTATAGTCAAGCTAGTGTACAATCAAACCTTGTGACTGAAGGGCATAACCCGCAGGTTATCCTAATGAAGGGCATAACAAATAAATGTTATCCTAATGAAGGGCATAACAAACAAATGTTATCCAAATGAAGGGCATAACAACAAGTGTTAGCCTAGTGTAATGTCAGTAACATTCACCCTACCTGGGTGGGTTTGTCAGACACAATAGATCTATTAATGTTACTTTTTTTCTTGTAAAGAGTTAATAATTGTACTAATGTGTCATGTATGTGTAGCCTTAACTAATAGCATTCAAACATAAATCACAAATAAACACATAGAGTCATATTGAAGAATTGTACATTTGTAATTGCATAGAAGTTTGTAAAGAGAATCATGTTTCACCCCAAAAGTGCAAAAATGTAAAAGGGGCTATGTAAAACTCACCTTGATATTGAGGAGGGTTGAACTTGTAACTTGGAGTAAATAAAGTTTAAGGATGTCCTAAGTTGAATAAAATATGTTATTATAATGTAGAAACGGTCAAGGGAAACAAAAAAGGAAATGATTTGGGACCTTAGGGATTTGGAATGGACGAGTGATCGAGGATACAGATAGAGTTTGAGGATGGTGTTTTATAAGGTTTATTTATAAAAGGAGGACATGTGTCAATAATAAGTATTATATGCACATATAATATTATAATGATTATCTTAGTATAGTGTTTACAATTTTAAGACGGTACCAGGGGTGGTTAAAACTAGGTATTAAAATTATTCTTATTCCGAAATATTATAAAAATGATATTTATAAGGGTATATCTTGAAATAAATAAATTAGTTATGCAATTGTAATACGACTATTTATCAAAAATGTTTTCCATGTTCTTGAAATGTATAATGATAACGAAGTAATTACGTAATTAACAATAATAGTGCCCGTAAACTATTTGTTACATATATGAGATAATCAAGATGTTTATAAAATAATTAAACATGTATTTATGTATACTTTTTATTAATAATTGTAAAATCCTTGAAGGTTTATAAAATGAATTGGCTTTTAGCCATATAATAATAAGTGTTTACGTATATATAAGTTTGCAAGATCATAAGATTTAAATTATCAAGTATGTTAAATAGATACTAAAACCATGAGCATGAGTTTTTGTACAATTATAAATATATAATTTTAACTCTTTTCCTCTCTAAAATAATACACGACTTTATATATATGTGTGTGTGAGTAGGAGTAAAAACAAGAACAAAAACAGCAGAAAGAAAAAAAACGTCGGCCACAAGTCTAGAACCCAAGACCTTTCCTATGAGGGTGAAGTGTTTTAACCAATAGCCCTGCTGTCTCAGCCTGTGTAAGTATTTAGAAAAAAATTTATTAACCTAATACGCCCAGTTCATCATCCTCCTAAAGCATGAAGACCTAATGCCTAGATCTAACCAAATCGATTTCAGGTATAGTAGCAGACCACGCGATTAAAAGGGAAATGAGGATACCTGGTCTTGTTCTACAACCTAAATGTTGCCGCCTGGGGAGTCCCGATTCCACTTGTGCTGCCGTGAACCGAGAGGAAGAAAAGAATGGATTTGAGTTGGGATTTGAGTCGTGATTTGGAATTTGCGAGTGCAGCTGGTATTTATAGGATGATACCTACGATTAGGACGCGTTAACAGCTGGATATCGGACGAAATCAGTGGGAATTAAGGCTTGGTTTAAGGGTTTTTGGAACTCACAACCGTGATTCTTGTTTGTCTCCAATGAACTCGGTTTTGGGTAAAGATTTGCCAATTAAATGCTTGATTCATTGATCCTATACGACTGAGATTGATTTAGGAGGAATTTGGAAAGTTTGATTTGCGGATTTGGAGGAAAATGAAAGATGGATTTCGGATTTTGACTTTTCGAAGTCAAAATTGTGTTTGTCTGAGGTTTCAGAGTCCAAGAAAACAAATAGGGTTCAACAAGGGAGGTTCAAGCATAATAATGGGGGTTCACAAGGGTTCAAGGCTAAAAGAGGAGGTTCAAACAACAAGATGGGAGGGTTCAAATGACATAAAACAAAAAGGTTAAAGTGTAATTCTTTTGATATCTTTCATTTAATTATAAAGTTTCTTTTATAAAACTTACAAAACTAAACTTTAACTCTTTTTTTTATAAAATTATAAATTGTAAGAAATGGTTTATTTAATATTCAACAAATATATATATATATATATATAATTGCATATATCTTTATAAATAGATACATATATATGAAAAAGTTGAAATCACGTGGTTAAAACTCGCTAGTTTTATATATTGATTTAATTATCATAGTGAGTATATATATATATATATACACACACAAATGTACATGCTTATGTTGCATAAATAATAATAATAACTAAAATAGAAAAAAAACAATTAATATGTAATTGTAAGGTTGGTAACTCAGAATTTGAAATAATAGTTAATATAATATATTGTGTTGAGAAAGTACGGGATTCAAACGTAGTGTTATTATTATATATAAAATAAGATAAATTCAGAAAAATCATAGATGTTACAGTATCCCTAAGTTGAGGTTTTGTCCCGAAATTGAACTAGTGGAAGCTACTGAAACAGGAAAGAGGTGAGGTACTTGAGCTTCATTCGATCCTCAGGTTCCCAAGTAAACTCTGAGTCACGTTTTGATCCTCAATGAGATTTGAAAATTTGGTTGTGGAGTACGATTGATAACGACATCCAGGTGTGTTTCTCAAGGTCAGGTATGAATGTTGATAATGAATTTGGTTTTGAAATGAACTTAAGGAGAAAACTGTCGAATAGTAATTTAGATTCTGAAGGTGAAATGCGTTACTTGGAATGGTATTGATGGGAATTTGATGACCAGGGTTTGTTTAAGATGTAGTCTGATATGCTCAAGAATTTTCAGTGGATAAAAGGTTTCACAAACATCAGTCTAGGTCAAAATAACGTAAAACTTCACGTGACACGAGTAACGCTACTTTTGGAAATATGACAGAAACACTTATATATAGGAAGTACCAGCGGCGTATCCACCATGCCCTTATCATATCACATTAGTTTCATTACTATATATCACGATAGGTTTTATGTCATAACATACAACAGAATTCACTATGTTTTCCATGCGCTGATTTTTATAATTACGTGTGCACCCGTAATTACTCGAATCGTCGCATGGTCCGTATAGATCCTTCCGTTGTGTGCGGGTCAAGAGGGTGGCACTACATTACCTAGTCCATGTGTATTTTTCTCACGTATGAGCTGCTAATAAATAGCTGTGTCCCTAGGTAGTAAGGTCAATTAGCATCTAATAGGTTAAAAAGGTGGCATAACTTAGAGTCCCAAAGTCTCCTCGTGTTTGAACAAGAATACGTCAACCTCCGAGTAGTTTCAAAGTGTTATAGTTTTCCACTTTTGTGAATAAACTGTATGATCATGCCTTGTATAATGTGAACAATCAATTGCAATAATTGTAAACAATTTAGTTCCGTGTATAATGTAAACACCCGAGTTTCAGATATGATCTAGTGTTATGTAAATTGTAAGCAAATAGGTTTCATGTATAATGTGAATAGTTTAGTACCATGTATATAGTAAACAAATGGGTTTTATGTATAAGGTGAACAATTTAGTATTTATGTATGTTGTAAACAAACAAGTTTTCATGTATAATGTAAACAATTGAGTATCATGTGTACCGTGAAACACTAAGTTTCATGTATCATGTCATCAATCTTATATCATGTATATTGTGAATCAACTAAGTTTCATGTATCATGTGATCAATCTTATATCATGTATATTATGAATCAACTAAGTTTCATGTGCTCAATCTAGTATTATGTATATTGTAAACAACTAAGTTTTATGTGATCAATCTAGTATTGTGTATCTTGTGAATCAACTAAGTTTCATGTGCTCAATCTGGTATTATGTATATTGTAAACAACTAAGTTTTATGTGATCAATCTAGTATTGTGTATATTGTGAACGTTTATACGTAAACTAACAAATTTTGTAGTTGATCGATTGTTGCAGACAAGCGTGTTGTTTGGTGTTTATGTGTAATGCGGTTAGTTGGGTTTCAAACTTTTAATTTGGTTGTAGTTTATGTAACATTCGTAATTTTTAATGTAATATTTTATTTCATTTGTGCTTGTACAACATCGTGACTTATCACATCTTGGTGTAACATACGTGCATGTTAAATCATGTCATGTGAATTATTCGAACGTATAACGTCCCTAAGCTTCGAAACTTTAAACTTTTATTCATTTACTTTTTTATTTATTTTTCTTTCTTTCTTTCCATATATATATCCTATAAATATACTTATATATTTTAAACAAATTAAACTAATTAGTTATGAAACTTTCTTTTAGTTTAAAAAAAGAAAAAAAACTTTATTTTTATAGAAGAATATAATGGATATATATAAGTTTTATTTTATAATAGATAAATGGAAGCTTTGGACCCCGCATAACATTTGAACCCCACTCAATAGCCAATGAACCCTTACAATGAAACCCCCTTGAACCCTGGAAGTTGAATTAGAGCATGTTTGACCTCTGAAAGTCAAACTCGAGCAAGACCCCATCAATTCCGTCTAATCCTCAATCAAACACATTCCTTTTTGAATCCTAAACATTCTTTACTGATTATTGATCCCGTATCAAGCTTCAATTTGAGAAATTTGGACCGAAATCGAAGGGTTGGAAACCATTAAAGAGAAATCACGTAAATGGGGAGGGGATTTGCAAAACCACCTAAATTAAGTCCCAAATCTCGCAAATCTCGTCCCTTGACAGCTGTTTACACATTCCTAAACAACTTATATATATCCGTATCCCATTACAACTCAAAATCACATCAAAAATCGTCTTTTTCTTTCCTCTATTTCCGATTGACGGTAAGGGGGAGGGAAGAATCTCTCGTACAGTTTGGTTTGCGAGGAACGACTACAAGTAATATTTTCCCCTTACAAATCGTTTCATCCTTTTGCGTTTTATGTCAAGATCGATTGCCATTTAGGGTTTATAGAGTCTGTTATACGATGGGGGTTGGGCTGGGCACGGAAGATGATGGTGCTGGAGTTATTGTTTTAAACTTTATTTTCTGTTTTCCTATCAAGGCATATGCCCAAGATCAACTGGTTAATTCACTTCCCCTACATAGCCCTGGTCGCGGGTTCGAACCCGGCCAGACACATCCTTGCGTTTTTTTAGTTCCTTGTTTACACACACCCTCTCACACTCTCACACCAATTTATATATAATATAATGTGTTTATAATAAATAAGTGTTAAATAAATCCTTTTCTTTCTAAGAAGTCAAGTTCAAAGAGATTTATTGATTCCATGTTTATTTTATGTCATAGAATTAATTTAAATATATAGTTTTATATATATACAATTGTTATTTTAAGGTCATAAGTTTTAATACAAGAAAGAGCTATAATTATTAACCTAAACGTTCAAACCGTCATAGATTTTTAATACAATTTTATTAGTAAGTTTTATTAAGCGTTTTATTATTATTATCGTGATTTTTATTATCATTATTTTGCTCAAATAATATGATTTGATATTACACTATACATATAAATACTATAATGTTCCAACAAGACGACCATTATGATTATTTATTATCTTAAATTTACAATTTATAGTTATTTGATTCCACCTAAAATCTCTTTTATAATAGAAAGTAATAAAACATTATTTTTAACTTATTATCATTTGTGTCACACCCCAACCGTGCATCTTAACCACGGGTGCGACTTAATTGACAAAAGAACACAATGGAATAAAGACATTTACTATTAAAGTTTCATAATATTAAAAAAATCCCAATTACATAAGTTTCGAATTATACCAAACATATAACATGTTCAAAAGACAAGCAACTTAAAATAAGATTCTTCAATTGATATCTAGGCAAATCCTATGTGATATTGACTTGACCTATCACGAGCTTAATCACCTGAAACACGTACGAAAAACAAGTGTCAACTAAAAATAGTTGGTGAGAAATCACAGGTTTAATAAAAGTATAAGTTTGGCAAAGGTGACAATTCATATTCCAAGATCATCATATAGAACGTAATAAAACAAACACATGATTAGCAAATCCAACCTAAAATGATGAGTAACGAATAAGTGGTACAACTCGCAAGTTGCACTGATAACGAATAAGATGTCCAACCAAAAGTTGTCCATAAAGTATATGCGGTTTCCATCCTATGGCCCATATCTGTACTACCGTTGGCTTGAAAGTTTCAAGTTAAGGATTTGCAAGTTTAACGTTTATCATGTTGTGTTCATTTACTCACATACATATATGATTCACTTGTTTTAGAATTGTTTGAAAACGTGTTTTAATACGTGCCAACGCGTACATGTTTCCCCCAAAACGATTTGAATAAAGTGGGGCTATGAAGTCTCACCTTGAAAGCTAGACGAGATAAGAAACTTGAACGAATAGACGAGATGAATCATGGACCAGACCCTAAACAAATAAATAAACCAGTTTTAGGGTAGGTTCGATGGTTACAAGTGTTAGATAGGCGGTTCGGGACATAAGATTAAGAATTAGTTGCAAAAATAGAGTTTTAGTTGATTTTCAGATTTGGACAGCAAAGTAGCTGAACAGAAACGGGATTATTAAAAATATCAAACGACGACTAAAAATTATGAAATTTTACAGGGAATTAGTTTAAGTCGTTCCGAAGAAGTTTCGTTTAGAAAGTTTTTCCATTTGAGACTCGGATCATAGCCAAAATAGTCCAACAAGACAGAAGGTACTGAAAAAAAGGTTTCTGTCCCGTTTTGGCTACTACGGAGTCATACTTTTGAATTAGAAAACGATCCAATTATGGTTGGAAAGGAAATTCTACGAACTACGTCATGGAAATTGAGTTTGCTCAGTTTAGATTAATTATGGTTAAGTTACGCTCAGTTAAATTCAGCACAGTTTCTGTCCAAAATCAACGGTTGCACTTAAGTGGTCCGTTTAGGGTTTTAAGATTACCGAACGCGCAAATAAAAATTAGACGAATGTTATTATGTTATTATAATACATAATATAATCAGATTAGGTTAGCCAAAACGTCCCGTGTCACCGGTCCAGCCATGATATTCACAGAAGCGTTTTGGAGAATCACAGAATGCAATCGGCATAGCCGACACGAGCAAGCGGATTCTATATTTAATTAGCGTGTGAGTTCATATAAGTGATGATATAGAATAAATAACATGTTTTAAGTTAGAAAGAACATACTAAAGCATCGACAGAGCCACTTTTGCAATAGTTGTCTTGAGGATTCGCAGAATGCGACGGCATAGCCGCCATTGCAAACGGGATCCTTTGTTTGTTAGTTGGTGATGTTAGCTTGATTTATTAGTTTGATTAATATTATTAGAGGGTTTTTAGGGCTGAGGTTTCACATGATCAAGTGATCATGGATAGAAAATAGAAAAAGATTGAGGGGATGAAGAAAGAATAAAATAAAAAGACGGTATTCAACTTCGGAGGGTTACTTACTTGTTTGATCTTCAAACCCTTGGAATCCTCTAAGGGATTTTTGAAATCTTCAAGGTTGGGAAGGGATTTCACAAATTAGGAGGGGTTGGGAGTGTTTGAGGGAGAATTAGCAAAGAAAATAAGATCCTAAGCCTCCTATTTATACTAATGGTTGAAGGGGTGTAAATATGGAATGTCTTGGAAAGCAATTTAGGGTTTTAGGGCCCTCAAATCTGCGAAATTTTCCTCAATGGGGCTGGGTTTTTTGTGATTTCTTGCTTGGGCTAGGTCCAAGAGTAGGTGGGTTGTGTCCTAGCTTAATCCGGTTGAGTGCGTGCATTCGAAAATTGCGATTTTAAGCATTTCTAAGCGAAATTGGCAAATGTTTTCAACATTAAAGTTGATTGTCATAACAAAAAGAGTATGTTTAGCTAAAAACATTTAAGTTAAAGTTACGTTATTCGCGTATAGTAGTTGGCGATCGGTGGGCGAGAAAACGGATTTTTTGATCGTTTTTCGAATTTCAGGATTTATTTAAGGAAAGTTTTTCAAACAAACTTTGTTTTAATTAAAGAAATGAATATTTTAAACATTTAAAACATAAATTAATGTCATGTTAAACGATTTGTCGGTCGTGGACGGTACGTAGTTAACGACGGTTTAAAAGGCGAACGATCGCACGAAAGTACTAACTAGTACTTTTAAGCATCAATTCACATTGAATGGGTTGTAAGAACATGTTTGAGATGTATGGGGGTGGTTCATGTGTATTTAATGTGTCATAAAGATCAATTAATTCTACGTGCGATCCATGAATCAATCACAGATAAGTATAAGTCTTTGAAATCAAGTATAAACGTAATGTTTCACATGTGAACTAGTATTGTAACAACGTCTGAATAGGATTTCAAGTAAAATGAAATGTCATGCGGATTTTCATTGATAAGTCTAGAATGAGTACAAGTAGTGAAAATCAGAAGTGTCACAGTCTCCCCTAGTTAAAAGAATTTCGTCCCCGAAATTCAACTAGTAGAGGCTGTAGGGTCTAGAAAGAGATGAGGGTACTTATGTTTCATTTGGTCTTCACATTCCCAGGTGAACTCAGGACCATGCTTTGCTTCCCAACGAACTTTCACGATAGGGATGCGGCTACGCTTGAGTTGCTTGACTTCACGGTCCATGATTTCAACGGACTTTTTGACGAAATGCATAGAGTTGTCGATACGAACATCATCCAGAGGAACTTGAAGTGTGTCATCAGCAAGGCACCTTTTAAGGTTTGATACATGAAAAACGTCATGAACGTTACAAAGTTCGGTTGGTAGCTTGAGTCTATAGGCTACTGGGCCAATCCTTTCAAGAATTTCGAATGGCCCAACGAAACTAGGGGCTAGCTTTCCCTTCTTCCCAAATCGGACAACACCTTTCCAGGGGGAAACCTTGAGTAAGACTCTATCACCGACTTGAAATTCAAGGGGCTTCCTACGGTTGTCAGCATAACTCTTTTGACGATCGCGAGAGGCCTTGAGTCTTTCTTGAATTTGAAGTATCTTGTCGGTGGTTTCTTGAATGAGTTCGGGACCGGTGATTTGAGCGTCTCCGATCTCGGTCCAACACACCGGAGATCGACACTTCCTACCATATAGAGCCTCGAAAGGGGCGCACTTGATGCTCGTATGGTAACTATTGTTGTAAGAGAATTCGATGAGTGGCAAGTGTTGATCCCAACTTCTTCCAAAGTTAATCACACAAGAACGGAGCATGTCTTCCAAGGTCTGTATGGTCCTTTCACTTTGACCATCAGTCTGGGGATGGTAAGCCGTGCTAAGGTTCAAACGAGTTCCCAAAGCTTTCTGTAAAGATTGCCAGAATCGGGAGGTAAAACGGCTATCACGGTCGGAGATAATGGATAGAGGGACACCGTGACGTGTCACGACCTCATTGATATAGAGTCTGGAAAGCTTCTCCATTTTGTAGTCCTCACGGATTGGGAGAAAATTAGCGGATTTGATTAAGCGGTCAACAATGACCCAGATGGAGTCATGACCACTAGAGGTTCGCGAAAGCTTAGTGATGAAGTCCATGGAAATTTGCTCCCATTTCCATTGTGGGATTTCGGGTTGTTGGAGAAGACCAGATGGTTTCTGGTGCTCAGCTTTAACTTTAGAGCAAGTAAGACACTTCCCTACATAGAGGGCGATGTCTTTTTTCATTCCTAGCCACCAATAAAACTCTTTCAAGTCGTGATACATCTTATCAGCACCGGGATGAACAGAATAACGGGATTTATGTGCTTCATCAAGGATAAGGGTTCGGAGCTCACTTGAGTCGGGGATCCAAATTCGACCCATGAAGTAAAGGAGATCATCGGGTTTGGGTTCCAAGTGCTTTTCGACACCACAATCCAAATCCTTCTTCAACTCATCATTTGCAACAACTTGTTTTTGAGCTAGGAGGATCTTATCTTTGAGACTGGTTTGGACCAACATTCCCATGGCTCGCACACGGGTGGGTTTGATTCGGTCCTTACGGCTAAGGGCGTCAGCCACCACATTAGCTTTCCCCGGGTGGTAACGAATTTCGCAATCGTAGTCACTAAGTAATTCAACCCAACGTCGCTGCCTCATGTTGAGTTCTTTCTGGTTCAGAATATGTTGAAGGCTCTTGTGATCAGTAAAAACCACACATTTAGTGCCGTAGAGATAATGTCTCCAGATTTTCAAAGCAAAGACCATCGCACCCAACTCAAGGTCATGAGTGGTGTAGTTCTTTTCGTGAACCTTGAGTTGTCTGGATGCATAGGCTATGACCTTGTCTCGTTGCATCAACACGCAACCAAGACCTTGGTTTGAGGCATCACAGTATACAACGAAATCATCATTGCCATCGGGAAGACTTAGAATAGGGGAGTTGCACAATTTCTGCTTAAGAGTTTGGAACGCATCTTCTTGCTTTTGTTCACAAACGAAAGGCTTATTTTTCTGAGTTAATGTAGTGAGAGGCAGGGCAATCTTCGAAAAGTTCGGGATGAATCTTCGATAATAACCCGCCAAACCCAGAAACGAACGGATCTCAGAGGGTGTGGATGGTGTAATCCAATTCTTGATAGCGGTGACTTTGGCTGGATCGACGTGTATACCCTAGTTGTTGATCACGTGACCCAAGAAATGAATTTCTCTAAGCCAAAATTCACTCTTGGAGAATTTAGCATAAAGTTGTTCCTTCTTCAAGAGTTCCAAAATCAGCTTAAGGTGGGTTGTATGATCCTCTTTGGTTCGGGAGTAGATCAATATGTCATCGATGAAGACAATGACAAATTGATCTAGGTAGGGTTTGCAGACACGGTTCATGAGGTCCATGAACACTGCGGGCGCATTGGTTAACCCAAAAGGCATATCCATCAACTCGTAGTGTCCATAACGAGTTCTAAAAGCAGTTTTGGGAATGTCCTCTTCATGGACTCGGAGTTGATGATACCCAGATCGGAGGTCAATCTTCGAGAAACAAGTTGCTCCTTGCAGTTGATCGAAAAGGTCATCGATCCTAGGTAGCGGGTAACGATTCTTGATGGTAAGCTTGTTTAGTTCACGGTAGTCAATGCACATGCGGAAGGACCCATCCTTCTTCTTGACAAAGAGAACCCGAGCTCCCCAAGGTGAGAAGCTCGGTCTAATGAATCCCTTGTCCAGCAGCTCTTGCAGTTGGCTAGATAGTTCTTGCATCTCAGAAGGGGCTAGGCGGTACGGAGATTTGGCAATGGAGTTAGCTCCCGGTAAAAGATCAATCCGAAATTCAACTTGTCGAGTTGGAGGGAGTCCATGCAAGTCATCAGGGAATACTTCCGGAAAATCTCGGATGATCGGTATATCTTGTAATTTCTTTTCTTCAGATTTCTCGACCACATGTGCCAAGAAAGCATAGTATCGCTTCCTTAAATATCTACGTGCCTTCATGCAGGAGATGAATTTCAAACCTTTGCAAGGTTTCTCTCCAAATATTTTCAAGGTCTCACCGGATGGTAGAGGGATACGAATGAGTTTCTCCGAACAGTTGATTTCCGCATGATTGTGGGATAGCCAATCCATTCCCACGATGATATCAAAACTCCCAAGAGTGATAGGAATCAGGTCGATAGAGAATGTGTGATCGTTGAGAGTTAGAGCACAACCTCGGACAACGGAATGCACAACAGTTAGTTTGCCATCAGCTATTTCTATAGTATAAGAAGGTTCAAGAGCGGTACGACAAGTTTTAAGTAAAGGTTCAAATTCTAAGGAGACAAAGCTTTTATCCGCTCCGGTATCAAATAAGATAGAGGCATAACAATTATTGATGAGAAACGTACCAGTAACCACGGCATTGTTATTTCTGGCCTCGGTTGCTCCTTTGGCAAAAGTGCGAGCTCCGGGCATTGGTTTTTGTAGTGATCAGGAGCACCACATTCATAACAGGCCCTACCATTGATGATGGCAGGAGTGGCAGTTTGGGTAGTAGCAGCCTTTTCAGCTACGCGACAAGCGTTAGCAAAATGACCAAGCCTTCCACATTTAGTGCACGAACGACATTGAACAGTAGTAGGGTGATGGTATTGACACCTTGCACACAGCGGGTGAGGTCCACTATATGGCTTCCTGCCAGGTGCAGGTCTAGGTGCTACTTGGGCAACATGAACAGCTGGGGTAACCATGGCAAAGCTTTTAGAGGTCTTTTGCTTCTTGTGGCGATACTCAGGCTTTTTCGCCACTTCCTCCTTAACTCTCTTGTCACCTTTCCTGAATAGAACTCCAGACTTAACTAGATCGTCCGTTAAGGACGCAGATAAACGAATAGCAGCTTCAAGTGTTGATGGGCTACTACCCATGACAGTACCCCGAATTTGAGGCGAAAGGCCTCCAATATAACGATCAATCATTCGGGTCAAGGGTGTAACCAGATGAGGGACTAGGATGCAGAGTTCATGAAAGCGTGTGGTGTACGCCTCACTCTCCCCACTATCCTGGGTAAGGTCCCACAACTCAATCTCCAACTTCTTCATCTCATTGCTAGGACAGAACTCCTCGATCATAATTTCCTTGAGCTTATCCCAAGTCATAGCAAGAGCTCCTTCCCTACCCCGAATTTTCTTTTCAGCATTCCACCAAGTCAGTGCCCTCCTTTGGAAGGCACTTGAAGCATATTTTACCTTAAGTTCATCGGGGCAGTCACTCATCTCAAATGTGTTCTCCATGCCTTCAAACCATTGCAATAGCCCTATTGCACCTTCACATCCAAGGTACTTGTGTGGGTTACAAGAGTTGAAGTGCTTGAAAGTACAAACACTCCCACTAGATCCTCCGGTGGAGTTGTTGATTTGAGTGACAATAGTGGGTAAGACTGCAGCAAGTTGTTGAGTGAGCAGGGTGGCTATGGCGGTGGTTTCGGCGGAGGCTTCACTGGTGTTAGCCACGGTGTTATCAGGATCACGACGAGGAGGCATTCTACGAAAAACAAATCATAAGTCGGTAGTTAGGATAGACATTCAAGAATTAAAAGTGACAATATTTATAAATAAAATCACTCATTCATTAATATTAATGTCTTACAAGATAAATAAAACATATATTTAAAACATATATGTTGAATTACAAATGAAATATAAAGACAAAACTGACTAGTCATAATTCAAGATTCAGATGAATGATACTAGTGAGACGTGTTTTAGCCTATAAGGGAGCACTCACTCCAAGGGTCCCCAGGTAAGTGCGACTCGTAACGAACGTGCCTCACTTTCCTTTGACAAGACCCCCAGTGTACAGGCGCTCACCCTTCCAGATTACACGTGTCTCTAGTATCACTATCCAAGCCTTTGATTTTGATGAGAACATTATGGATTGGGCCTTGCCCAAGAGTTGGATTCAGTTTCACAAGTCAGCTTTCTTTTCTTGAACGGGAGTTGGGCCTCAGAAGTGGTTCCAACATGGCTCTCTTGGTCTTCGGATTCCGAATCACTTGATATGTTGATTACTTCAGGCTTCGGTGCAGGCCGGCTTGTCGCATCGGAGATTAACTCGGGCTTGACATTATGTTTCGAGGGTAGCAGGCTTCCAGAGAAAGATGATCGTGGTGAGATTAGCCTACTCCAACTAATTGGGCTTTGGGACCCATCATCAGAAATAAGGCTTGAATTGCTAGAGATGTCAGCAGAGTACGACGACATACTAAAGATAAGAGAGTTAGTGGATTAGAATCACATAAGCATATAAGTTTCAAAGGGGAGCTTAGGTTATAGTCTAGGTCAAATGGTTGCCTAATTCTTGTAGAACCAAAGACTGATTGCTACAAAATTGTTCTAAGTACAACTGCTGTGGACAACACAAGATTGCTGCTGACCAAAACAGCTGCTGATACTTTGTCTGCTGCTGAAGACCAAAGTAGCTGCGGATAGGGTTATCAGCAGCATTCAACACATGTTGCTGCTCATAGGCATATCCTCAGTAGCTGCGGATAGATCAATCTTGCTGCTGGTCCTCATCTCTGCTGCTGATAGCTTTATTCTCTGAAGACCAAACGTTGCAGCTGACTATCCATGCGAAGCGCCTCTGACACCTTTCTGCAAAAGCAACTGCCACACTCCAAGCAGAAGGAACCTCACTGGTGCAACCAATAAAGGAAAATGACGCTCTTCTCCAAGCATGCAAACAATGATGCCTAAGAAGACGTTTCAGTAAACTTAACTAGATTAGCCTTTACGTGTAATTTAGATTAATAAACAAGATCAACGGCTTGTGTTAGATCTGATCCTTAGAATCAAGGGTCTGTCTTGATTCTAAGTTACTATATATATCTTGTAAACACTTCAAACAAAGCGTGCCTTCATAGTGCTTTTCGATAGTGTCTTGATAGAGTTTTACTTGTAATCTTGTAATCTCAGAAGTCTAATACAACAGTGCATTTATCAGTATTCTTGCTGTTTACTTGTTTACTTTGTTGGTTGCTATTGTTTCCGCCAATATCAACTAGAATAGAATCACCTTGTAATCTTACGATCCTACAAGTGGTATCAGAGCTTTGGCTCAAGATTAAACAAACTAACATTTGTTTAATCACTTTCTGATTCTATTCAAAACTCTATTCTTGATCAAGTCACACAAAATAAAATGGCACAAAGTAATGGATCTGAAGACATCGGCAGTATCAACCGACCACCGAGGTTGGTGTCTGGGGAGGACTATTATATGTGGAAGAACCGTATGGAAAGCTTCTTCTGCTACCAAGAATACGGAATGTGGAAATCCATAAGGGATGGACCTTATGTTCCCATGGTGGCCTCTGCTGACTCCGGAGGACCACTAGTTCCGAAGGAACCCTCCAAGTATTCTGAAGAAGACATCAAGAAAATGGAGGTGGACTTCAAGGCATTAGGAGCTATCCAAATGTGCCTTCTAAATGAAGTTTTTCACAACTTCAGGGTTTACAAAACTGCAAAGGAGTTATGGGAAGCCTTGGAAAAGATGTTTGCTAGATCTGAGGAGGTCAAGGAGAACAGACGTGACATTCTCAAGCAACAGTATGAAAACTTAGTCTGGAAGGAAGGTGAGTCACTAACAGTTTTATATAACAGGTACACGTACCTGGTTGGAGAACTGCAGTGCTCCAAGGTAAAGCTGGAGAATGAAGACATTCTCAAGAAGTTCATAAGATCTCTACCTAGTTGCTGGACAATCTACACAGTGTCCATCAGAAGAACTGAGAATCTGAAGATGACTGAGCTATATGGTATGTTCAAAACCTATGAATTAGAAATGATTCAGGCCAAAGAAAGGAGCTCAAGCTACCAAACAGCCTCCACATCCAACACTACCTCATCTGCTTTTCACTCTGAGCACTCAGGCCCCAGTACTAGCAACTACTATCCTCCCATAGTCACACATCCTCAAACACCTACCACTAAAACAAACACATCACCATTTCTTCTTGAAGCTCCTTCTCAAGCCTCAACCACTGCTGCTTTTGTTCCTGAAAACTCAAGCAACATGTACTTTATTAAGGAGGATCGTGAGTGCTTCCATCCAGATGATCTGGAAGAAATGGATATACAACACTCGTTTGCAATGCTCTCCATAAGAGCAAAAAGCTTTTACTCCAGAACCGGAAGACCCTTTCCAAGCAACAGCTCAAACACGAGAGTTGGCTTGGATAAAAGCAAGTTGAAGTGTTACAACTGTAACCAACTGGGTCACTTTGCTAGAGAATGCAAGGCACCTAGAGCAAACCCAGCAGCTCACCAAGCCCAACCAAGACACCAACAGCAACAAGCTACTCCTTCAGCTCAAACTGCAGCTTGTGCAGCTGTTGGAACATCTGACTTTGACTGGAGCTTTCAGTATGAAGATCTGCCTACTAACAACCAAGCTCTTATGGCAGACACAACTGAGATACCGCCACAGGTATATGAACATCTATGTTCCCAAGCCTACATTGATAAGGTTTTAGGCTACAGAAAGCATAATCAAAACCTAATAGATCAAAATGAACAGTTTCATCAAATGAAATCTGAATTCAAAAGGGTCGAAGACAGTTACAAAGAAAAAATTAACCGTCTAAAGAAAGAGATTTCATCATTAAAACATGAACAAACCAATCTTGAAACTCAGATTGATGATCTACTGGCCAGCTTAAAAGCCACCAGAGCAGAATTGGCAGAACAAAAGGTTCATGTCGACAAATATGAATTTGCATCCAAAAAGCTGCAAAGACTGTTGGATGCTCAAATTCATGATAAGGTAAAAACTGGTGTGGGGTATCATGCTGAATAATATAAAGCCGTTGCACCCCCTGCTGATTACGTGACCATTCATGAACCAAGCTTCAATCTGGCAAATCTTGATATGGCTACCAGAAATCTTGATCCTTCTAAGGATGAACCTTTGGTACAAGAATGCACTACCTCATCAGAGTCTGATTCAACTTACTCAGACTCCACTAAAACAAGTGAAGCTTCATCTCCTCCTGCCCCTCAAGTCACTCTGACTAAAGATGAAGTCCATTCAGCACAAGTACCAGCCATTTCAGTACCAGTACCTACACCTTTCAAACAAATCAAAATTAGCTATCCTCCAGAAGGAAGGAAGCTAAATACTGAAAAGGGCCAGTCCTCAACTTCAGTCCAACCAAGGAAGGTGTTCGACATATGTCATGCGCCTGGAGAGAGGGTTCCATATGTTCAAAAGACATTGGAAGAAGCTACATTTGAGCACAACAAAGCTCACCCTTGGAACTTCAAAGACCTTTTCAAAAGAAAGGATTATGTGTATCTTTCAAGGGATAAACTGGCAAAATCATGTTTTGTCTGTGGAAAATATAACCACACTGCCAGCACCTGCTTCTACTACCTACAGCAGCAAAGAAACCTCAAGCAACATGCTTTTGAGAAGACAAAGAAGAACAAACAGGTAAGAAGTTTTGAAGCTAAGACAACTCAATTCAGAAAATCTCTTTCTCCACCAAGGGAGCAGCTGTCAAAACCTCAACAATCTTGCATCATCTGTGGAGAATCAGACCACTTTGCTGCAAACTGTAAGTTTAACCCTTTCAACCAGATTCTTCATCAAGCCCCTCAAAGACAAAGGGTAAAGAAGGATCAACATACATCGGTTGTTAGTCCAGTTAAGCCCAAGAAAATGAAGCAGAAGCTTTCAGCAGCAACCAAATCTGCTGCTGATAAGCTAACAAAGTCCGCAGCAAAATCTGCTGCTGATAAGGCAAAGCTATCAGCAGTAAAAGTGCCCACTGCTGATAAGACAAAACCCAAGGCAAAGCCTACAGTAGCAAAGAATGCTGACACTTCAGCAAAGCTGTCAGCAGCAGGATCTACTGTCAACAAGCCAGAAACATCAGTAGCAAAATCTGCTGCTGATAGTGTGAGGAAAACTGGAAAACCACCAACTCAACAATGGAAGGTAAAGAAACCACCAAGCATCATCATCGGTTCAGTTGAGTGTGTCTATCCTTTGGTGTAAATATGTTTGTCTTATGTTGTAAATAAAAGTTATAACTCAGCAGCATCCTTTTGGCTGCTGACAGGTCTAATTTTCAGCAGCAAAGAATTTGCCCCTGACTGCTTTAACTTATCAGAAGGAACAAATTTTCCTGCAGATAGTTTTAAGGCCATCAGCAGCAACATCCCTGCTGCAGATCATTGCATCTATCAGTAGCAATTAAGTTTGCTGCTGACAGACTTAATCTTCCGCAGCAACCAAGCTTGCAGCGGACAGGCTTACTCATCCACAACAACCAAGTTTGCTGCTGATGGGTAAACTTAAGTCCAAAATTAACTTTTACAAGCTGTAAAAGAAAATAACGTCAGTCTTTACCATGACTGCCTCGGTGTATTATAGCTGTAACAATGAAAAGTAAATAAGGTTGTACTGTACAAGTCATTCTGCTTTTTCTCTCATCTGCCGCTATAAGAACAAATCAAATTTTCTTTACCACCTCTTCACATTCAATTCAACCCTAACCAACTATCACTTTCACCCAAAGTCCCCACCACATTCAAAGCTCTCCATATTCTTCATACTCTCAAGTCTCCACCATATTCAAATCATCCCTCCAAAATCAAACGGTTATGGCAGATATCGACAACCCAGATGACAAGTTTTCCACATACCATAACCTAACATCATATCTTACCAAAGGAAAGAAATCCGATGGTTTTGACGATATGATCGATTTCTTATGTCGATCAAAGATCTACTTTGCCCTCACCACCAACCCTACTATATATATTCCCCATATGGAGGATTTTTGGAGTACCGCCGTCTACTCAACCGAACAGGGGATTCCCCAAATCAAAGTCAAAGTAGACGGCAAGAATATCACCATCTTGGAAGCTACACTCAGAAAACATCTTAAGCTTCAAGATGAGGGAGCAGCCATCTCATACTCGAAGGACGAATACACGAGGACCTTTTTCTCCAATGGATACACTGGAAATCAAACCGAGTATACGATCGAGAAGGCGCTGATGGGCCCTCCATGGAAGTATCTCTACCACACTCTTCTCCAATGCATATCTCAGAAGAGTAGTGGATGGCATCAGGTGAGCTCTGCACTGGCCTCCGCCTTCCATGGTATGGTCACTAACCAAGGCTTCAACTTTGCACATCTCATTTTTGAGGGTTTGTGATATAGCCTTCAAGAGGGTGCAAAGCAGCAATTTTTCATGTACCCAAGATTCCTGCAGGAAGTTTTCAATCAAGAACTAAAAGATCTTTCAAAACCTGCAAGAATCTACATCATGTTGGGTCATAAAAATAACATTTTTCAAAGCATGAGGACTGTTTCCAAAAAGTTCTCAGGGGTCAACATTCCATTGTTATCTACAATGCTGAACGTCCAAAGTACCCTGGGTGACAGTTCAGCAATCCCGGCTGATACTGATCCCACACCCTCCACCTCACATCCTGAACAACAATCTGCATCCACCGTTCGAACCCCTGTGCATACTACTAAGGATGCACAGGCACAAAAATTACTTACACCACTTTTGGATGTTATTGTTCAACCGGAACATAGGGCCCCGGTTGCAGCCAAATATACAAGGAAGAGGGGCAAGAGAACTCCTTCTTCTCTTGCCTCCAAGGCCCAAACCCAAGCCAACATCCCTCACTCAGAATCACAACATTCTAGTGAGAATATCATAAGGGAAAGCCACACTGTTAGGGAGACTCCTTCGGAAGTCTCTCTATTAGGATTAGGATCACTTCCCGGATCCATAGAACAGCCCTTTGAGCCATTCCTATCTTCTTTGGACTTAAGTGTTGAGGAACCTAACCAAAGTGATGTACCTTCTCCAACTACCATTATCAAGGAGGTACTGATTGGTCTTGCTTCCGAAACACCCAACCCAAGTTCTTCACCCTTGAAGGTCTACTCTAGGAGTAATGAAAGAGTGGATGTGGAAGAGGCTGTCACTACTGCTGGTCCATCAAATGACCAGGAGGACAGTGACAACATCTTTAAGACCTCAACCAAGGCAACTCATGGTGAGGGTGTTTCCTTGGAAACTCCCCTCACTGAGAGGAATCCCAGGCGCCAAGAAACCACGGGTGATGGGGAAGCTGAGGCTCGGCCTACGGCCCCATCTGGGTCCAAGGATTCCACAACTGTGGATGAGGACAGTCTGAAACTAAATAACTTGGAATTGACGGCCAGGGTGGCTATGCTAGAGGCTGAAGTGTCCAAACTAAGACACCAAGTCTCTATGCATGAAGCCCATCAATGCCCAACTTTAGCCACTCCCTCTCTTGTATCAGTAGGCACCCAAACTGATGCTTACCTGTCTACTGATGCAACCAAAAAGGGGGAGATGGTCTCTATGGAAGAAGACACAGACAGTCTTGACGACTGGATTCAAGAGCAGGCTGCCTTCCAAAGTACTCTATTCAGACCAGCTTTTGTCCAAGTTCATGACTTGCCAGTCTCAGATGACAATGAAGAAGAATCTACTGAAGACTGGAAGCTAGTTGTCAGAGCTATAGATGAGGTGCTGATGGATGAAAACAACCAAGACGAAACATCTACATCCTTCAGCATCATCCCAGAAGTTGCAGCCATCATAAGTCATGCAGCTGCCCCCCACTTCCCACTGACATCAACACAGCTAGAGTTTGACATTATACTAGCTTGGGGGTACGATGGGAAAACTGAGAGGTTTTGGATAGGTCGGGAGTTTAGTGGAGTAGAAGAGCTAGACTGGGATTTAATTCATCCATTTGAAATCCTTGACCTATATGATCTTATCTGCATCAACAACTCATCAGACCTCTCAGCAGACCTTTCCATTGACATGTTCTATGCTTTGATGGAGGACAACCTACCCAACTTCATAAGACTAATCAAAGAACTAAAACGGGTAGAGTCTCCTGAGTCATCTCAGGCTGCAGAAAGAAGACTATCTCCCAACAATCTCCAAATCACAAGGAGCAGTCTTCTCAATGAAGAAGAAGTTCTGAGCCTGAAAAGACTCCTGTACAAACTAATGGTCAAGGACTTAGATGTGCTAGGATGGATAAGCAATAAGTGTCTTGACCATACCTTCCTTCTAAGCAACGACACCTCTCTCACCATCAACACCAGGAACATCCTCCAGCTGCCATCAGACTTCCTATTCAAGATCTTTCAGCTCAGAGCCAACATCTGCAATATTAACTCATTAGAGAGCCAGGCAATGATGGTCACCATCAAAGCCCATCTTGAAGAAGAAGAAGGACTGATTCCTCAGGAAGAGTCTGGGTCAACTTCTGATACTAACTCCAACTCAGATACTCCACAAGTTGAAGCCACATCTGTAGCATTTGGCACAAGATCTTCACTTAGGGATCAACTGAGAGAAATAGAAGGTCCTGAGTACCAACTTGATGAAGACAGTGACCGTCCCTTGTCAATTTCTCAACTTGCCAATGAAGCCGAGGCAGAGATCCCAACAGCACAACAATCAGCTGTTTCTGTGATTAGTGAAGCCAGAGCAGAGGCATCCAATGTTAATAAAGGGAAGGGTATTATGACAGAAGAGGATGAAGAGAGGTTGCGAAAAGAAGGAGAAAGAAGAAAGAAGAAGGAAAAGAGAAGAAGAAGAGATGGCTGAAGAGATGGCTCATAAACAAAGGCATCAAGAAAGAAAGGCAGCCATACTCCTAAGACAACAGACAATCCAGCTGTATGCCAAACAGCTGGATGAGATGAAAGTTAAAATCCATGCAGGGTCTCAAGTTGAGGAAGATGAACAACTTGCCAGACAGCTGCAGGAACAGTTTTACAGCCACTCCTGAAGAAATCCAAACCCATATCCAAACCTGAAGACTCCAGAGAAATAGTCCAATGGTTTTACAGTACCCAAGATCAGTGGTTTGAAGTATTCAGGGGGAGAACTGAACGAAGAAGGTCAATTTACAAGTCTGTTGATGAGGTTCTACAACTTCCAAATTCAGATCTCAAGAGAATCATGGAGCTGGGTGAAGAAATCATACCTGCAAATGATGGCGGGAATCATCTTGTGCTGGTGATCAAACATCACTTCAACCCCAGCAAAGATGCAGTCTTAGAAGTTAGACCTCTACAATCCTACTATCCATTTGCACGATGGTCCTACAATGCTGAGAAGAATGAGTTCACCATCACAAATGTCAAGGGTCACCAGATGAGATGTTCAAGCAAGGCAATCTACAAAATGCCAAGTAAGGACATCAAGACTCTGTCTGAACTTCCTCTTGACAACCCCAGCAAGGATCCTCGAGGGTATGAAGTAGCAAGGATAGTCGACCACATGAAAAAGCTTCAGTAACAGAGGGACTCGAAGAATTTTGGTAGCATCAGTCTAGGGGGAGTTTTTAGAACAAAAGACTGATTGCTACAAAATTGTTCTAAGTACAACTGCTGCGGACAACACAAGATTGCTGCTGACCAAAACAGCTGCTGATACTTTGTCTGCTGCTGAAGACCAAAGTAGCTGCGGATAGGGTTATCAGCAGCATTCAACACATGTTGCTGCTGATAGGCATATCCTCAGCAGCTGCGGATAGATCAATCTTGCTGCTGGTCCTTATCTCTGCTGCTGATAGCTTTATTCTCTGAAGACCAAACGTTGCAGCTGACTATCCATGCGAAGCGCCTCTGACACCTTTCTGCAAAAGCAACTGCCACACTCTAAGCAGAAGGAACCTCACTGGTGCAACCAATAAAAGACAATGACGCTCTTCTCCAAGCATGCAAACAATGATGCCTAAGAAGACGTTTCAGTAAAGTTAACTAGATTAGCCTTTACGTGTAATTTAGATTAATAAACAAGATCAACGGCTTGTGTTAGATCTGATCCTTAGAATCAAGGGTCTGTCTTGATTCTAAGTTACTATATATATCTTGTAAACATTTCAAACAAAGCGTGCCTTCATAGTGCTTTTCGATAGTGTCTTGATAGAGTTTTACTTGTAATCTTGTAATCTCAGAAGTCTAATGCAACAGTGCATTTATCAGTATTCTTGCTGTTTACTTGTTTACTTTGTTGGTTGCTATTGTTTCCGCCAATATCAACTAGAATAGAATCACCTTGTAATCTTACGATCCTACAATTCTCTATAACCACGGCTCTGATACCAATCTGTCACACCCCAATCGTGCATCTTAACCACGGGTGCGACTTAATTGACAAAAGAACACAATGGAATAAAGACATTTACTATTAAAGTTTCATAATATTAAAAAAATCCCAATTACATAAGTTTCGAATTAAACCAAACAGATAACATGTTCAAAAGACAAGCAACTTAAAATAAGATTCTTCAATTGATATCTAGGCAAATCCTATGTGATATTGACTTGACCTATCACGAGCTTAATCACCTGAAACATGTACGAAAAACAAGTGTCAACTAAAAATAGTTGGTAAGAAATCACAGGTTTAATAAAAGTATAATTTTGGCAAAGGTGACAATTCATATTCCAAGATCATCATATAGCACGTAATATAACAAACACATGATTAGCAAATCCAACCTAAAATGATGAGTAATGAATAAGTGGTACAACTCGCAAGTTGCACTGATAACGAATAAGATGTCCAACCAAAAGTTGTCTATAAAGTATATGCGGTTTCCATCCTATGACCCATATCTGTACTACCGTTGGCTTGAAAGTTTCAAGTTAAGGATTTGCAAGTTTAACGCTTATCATGTGGTGTTCATTTACTCACATACATATATGATTCGCTTGTTTTAGAATTGTTTGAAAACGTGTTTTAATGCGTGCCAACGCGTACATGTTTCCCCCAAAACGATTTGAATAAAGTGGGGCTATGAAGTCTCACCTTGAAAGCTAGACGAGATAAGAAACTTGAACGAATAGACGAGATGAATCACGGACCAGACCCTAAACGAATAAATAAACCAGTTTTAGGGTAGGTTAGATGGTTACGAGTGTTAGATAGGCGGTTCGGGTCATAAGATTAAGAATTAGTTGCAAAAATAGAGTTTTAGTTGATTTTCAGATTTGGACAGCAAAGTAGCTGAACAGAAACGGGATTGTTAAAAATATCAAACGATGTCAAAAAATTATGAAATTTTAAAGGGAATTAGTTTAAGTCGTTCCGAAGAAGTTTCGTTTAGAAAGTTTTTCCATTTGAGACTCGGATCATAGCCAAAATAGTCCAACAAAACAGAATGTACTGAAAAAAGTTTCTGTCCCGTTTTGGTTACTACGGAGTCATACTTTTGAATTAGAAAACGATCCAATTATGGTTGGAAAGGAAATTCGACGAACTACGTCGTGGAAATTAAGTGGTCCGTTTAGGGTTTTAAGATTACGTTTGCTCAGTTTAGATTAATTATGGTCAAGTTACGCTCAGTTAAATTCAGCACAGTTTCTGTCCAAAATCAATGGTTGCACTTAAGTGGTCCGTTTAGGGTTTTAAGATTACCGAACGCGCAAATAAAAATTAGAAGAATGTTATTATGTTATTATAATACATAATATAATCATATTAGGTTAGCCAAAACGTCCCGTGTCTCCGGTCTAGCCATGATAATCACATAAGCGTTTTGGAGAATCACAGAATGCAATCGGCATAGCCGACACGAGCAAGCGGATTCTATATTTAATTAGCCTATATAAGTGATGATATAGAATAAATAACATGTTTTAAGTTATCAAGAACATACTAAAGCATCGGCAGAGCCACTTTTGCAATAGTTGTCTTGAGGATTCGCAGAATGCGACGGCATAGCCGCTATTGCAAACGGGATCCTTCGTTTGTTAGTTGGTGATGTTAGCTTGATTTATTAGTTTTATTAAGATTATTAGAGGGTTTTTAGGGCTGAGGTTTCACATGATCAAGTGATCATGTATAGAAAATAGAAAAAGATTGAGGGGATGAAGAAAGAATAAAATAAAAAGACGGTATTCAACTTCGGAGGGTTACTTACTTGTTTGATCTTCAAACTCTTGGAATCCTCTAAGGGATTTTCGAAATATTCATGGTTGGGAAGGGATTTCACAACTTAGGAGGGGTTGGGAGTGTTTGAGGGAGAATTAGCAAAGAAAACAAGATCCTAAGCCTCCTATTTATACTAATGGTTGAAGGGGTGTAAATATGGAATGTCTTGGAAAGCAATTTAGGGTTTTAGGGCCCTCAAATCTGCGAAATTTTCCGCAATGGGGCTGGGTTTTTTGTGATTTCTTGCTTGGGCTAGGTCGAAGAGTAGGTGGGTTGGGTCCTAGCTTGATCCGGTTGAGTGCGCGCATTCGAAAATTGCGATTTTAAGCATTTCTAAGCGAAATTGGCAAATGTTTTCAACATTAAATTTGATTGTCATAACAAAAAGAGTATGTTTAGCTAAAAACATTTAAGTTAAAGTTACGCTATTCGCGTATAGTAGTTGGCGATCGGTGGGCGAGAAAACGGACTTTTTGATCGTTTTTCGAATTTCAGGATTTATTTAAGGAAAGTTTTGCAAACAAACTTTTTTTTAATTAAAGAAATGAATATTTTAAACATTTAACACATAAATTAATGTCATGTTAAACGATTTGTCGGTCGTGGACGGTACGTAGTTAACGACGGTTTAAAAGGCGAACGATCGCACGAAAGTACTAACTAGTACTTTTAAGCATCAATTCACATTGAATGGGTTGTAAGAACATGTTTGAGATGTATGGGGGTGGTTCATGTGTATTTAATGTGTCATAAAGATCAATTAAGTCTACGTGCGATCCATGAATCAATCACAGATAAGTATAAGTCTTTGAAATCAAGCATAAACGTAATGTTTCACATGTGAACTAGTATTGTAACAACGTCTGAATAGGATTTCAAGTAAAATGAAATGTCATGCGGATTTTCATTGATAAGTCTAGAATGAGTGCAAGTAGTGAAAATCAGAAGTGTCACAATTTGAATCTTTAATATCCTTTCATACGTTCATTCGTTCCAAATCCTATCTTCCCAAATCGTTCCGTTCCGTCTTTATTCATTTTAATCGTTTCCCTATGTTAAATGACATGTCTTATTTAATTTAGGGCCTCGTTAAACCGGTTCACCAGTCCTCTCGATCTAGTTCAAGTTTGAGACTTCATATCAAGGTGAGAACATAGCCCCTTTTTCTTTTTAACTTTTGGGGTGAAACATGTATATTTTTTTATGGCTTGATAACTAAAACCTTTTTACTAAAACAAATCCTCAAACAAGTAATTTCAATTTTGTGCTTGATAACACTTATAACAACATTGCAATCATTAACTTGATCATAAGCCTAAGAAAGTACTGGTATGGCCATATGGGGGAAACCGATATAACAACGGCACAATCTTTGGGATTGTGGATGCATAAAACATTTTAACGGTAAAATCGTGGATTGTGGATGCTTATAACATATAACATTTAGGGTTGATTGCAAAACGTTTGTGTTAATATGCTTGTACATTTGTTTGAACTTGGGTTGAATTTGTTTATATCTTTATGACAATTTATCTTTATAACTTATAAAACCTATGTCTCTCACAAACTTTATGCTGACCCTTTTTACTTCACATGTTTTAGGAAATAATAACTACGAGAGAAAGGATCATGTAGGATTGCTTATGGACCTAGTTAAAGAAATTTTTACAATGTTTTTGTTTGGGATTTTATTTATTTATTTTAAAAAGTGTTGAACAATCAATTATGAAATTAATAAATTTTTGTGATGCCTTAGTAAATGTCTTTATACCTTGTGCTATGTACTATATGTGTGACACCTCGCGTATTCCGCCTTGGCGGGGTGTGACAGATTGGTATCAGAGCCTTGGTTATAGAGAATTAGGCTTAGAAAGACCTAGACTATAACCTAAGACTCCCTTACACTTTCATAGGAACTTTATGTGATTCTAACACACTAACTCTCTTATCCTTAGTATGTCTTCGTACTCTGCTGATATCTCTAGCAACTCAAGCTTACCTTCTGATGATGGGTCCCAAAGCCCAATTAGTTGGTGTAGGTTAATCTCACCACCAACATCTTATTTTGGAAGCCTGCTAACCTCGAAGCATAATCCCAAGACCGAGCTAATCTCTGATGCAACAAGCCGCTCCGCACCAAAGCTCGAAGTAATCAATATATCCAGTGATTCAGAATCTGATGACCAAGAGAACAAACCAAAGCCCAGCAATGAAGCTTGGTTACCATTCAAGAAAAGGAAGCTTGCTCGAGAAGATGGATCTCATTCTTGGGCCTCAAAGCCCAATCCATGATTCTCATAATAACCATGAGCTCAAATGATAGGTGTTAGTAGAATATGATGGCTGGAAGGGTGGGTGTAGGCCCATAAAATGTTCTAGCTAAGGAAAGACTTGGTACTTAAGTGTGTCCCTTGTGACCCACCTCCCCTTCCTGAAAATCCTTTTATGGCTACACTACTTATAGGTCATACTTCTAACACGCTATTGTGAGAACTCGGTGTTATGATTAGTCAAATTTTAATTTCATTTGTACTTAACACTAAGCATTATATAAGCTAGTGTTTATTTATTTCAATTCTACCTTTGTATGACATTAATGCAAGTGAATTTCTATTTTATGAATAATATGACTCCTATTATTTACATGTCTTTCTCTAACCCGATTAATAAACTTTGTCTTCGTAGAATGCCTCCTTGCCGTGAAACCAACGACACCACCAATTCTGGAACCAGTGATACCACCTTGACTGCTCCAACTATGGACACCACTGCCGTAGCCACACTCTTAACTCAACAACTTGCTGCTGTGTTGCCCACCATGGTCACTCAGATCACCAACACTATTAAGGAGACCGGTGGAAACTCGTGTACTTATAAGCACTTCAACTCGTGCAACCCTCTTAAGTACAATGGCTCTGAGGGTGCCACCGGTTTACTTCAATGGTTTGAAAGCACGGAGGCAACCTTAATCATGAGTGAGTGTCCCGATAATCTGAAAGTGAAGTATGCTACAAGTGCCTTCCAAAAGAGGGCGCTTACTTGGCGGAATGCTGAGAAGCGTACTATGGGACTGACTGCAGCTCTGGCCTTGACATGGTATCAACTTAAGGAACTCATGGTCGAGGAATTCTGTCCGAAGAATGAGATGAAGAAACTTGAGGTGGAACTGTGGGATCTTGTTCAAGACAGTGGTGAAAATGAAGCTTACAACAACTGTTTTCATGAATTGAGCACCTTGGTCCCTCACATGGTCACCCCGTTGAGCCGCCAAATTGACCGTTACATTGGAGGCCTACCTCACCAAATTAGGGGTACCGTCATGGGCAGCAACCCTGCTACTCTCGAGGCTGCCATACGTCTAGCTGCGTCCCTTACGAACGATCTTATGAAAGAAGGTATTCTGACCCGAAAGAGTGGAAAGAAAGCTCGGGTTGAAGAAACCAAGAAGCTTGAACGACACTTCAAGAAGCATAAGGTGGTAAAGAACTTCGCCATGGTAACCCCTGCTGCTCCAATTACCCAAGTGGCACCAACCCAAGTACAAGCTTCCACAAAGAAATCTTATGGTGGGTCCTACCCTTGGTGTACTAAGTTCCAATATCATCATGATGCTACCTACCCTTGCCGTATATGCACTAAGTGTGGTAAAGGAGGTCACTTGGCAGCTACTTGCCGTGTGGTTAATGTTACTCCTACTTCGGTCCCCGCAATTGCAAATGGTAGAGCTTGATACCATTGTGGTGCTACCGACCATCTCAGGAACCGTTGCCCCAAATTGGCTAACACACAAGGGGCATGTGGTCGGGCTTTTGTTATTGTTACCACTGAAGCACTTGAGGAACCTACCGTTGTTACAGGTACTTTTCTTGTCAATAATGTCTATGCATCAATTTTATTTGACACCGGTGCCGACAAGAGTTTTGTTTCCACCGAATTAGAACCTTTGCTTGGTAAATGCTCTAGTGTGTTAGAACCTCCTTACACGGTTGAAATAGCCGATGGCAAACTAACTCATGTTCGTACGGTTGTTCGCGGTTGTACCTTGACTCTCAAAGATCACCCGTTCGTCATCGACCTTATTCCTATGACTCTTGGAAGCTTTTGACATTGTTGTAGGTATGGACTGGCTATACGGCAACCATGCCGAGATCGTGTGCTCGGAAAAACTTATTCGTATTCCTCTACCTTCCGGTGAAATCTTGGAAATCCTTGGAGACAAGCCTTGCCGTGGCCTAAAGATCATTTCTTGCATGAAGGCTCGTAGATACTTAAGGAAGCAATGCTATGCTTTCTTGGCTCACATTGTTGAAATGAAACCCGATAATAGAACCATTCAAGACATACCTGTTATTCGAGAGTTTCCCGAAGTATTTCCTGACGACTTGCCCGGACTATCACCTGTTCGACAAGTTGAATTCCGTATTGACCTTGTTCCTGGAGCAAACCCTATTGCTAAATCTCCTTACTGTCTCCCACCATCCAAATTGCAAGAATTTTCTAGCCAATTGCAAGAGCTGCTAGACAAAGGTTTCATTAGACCGAGCTTTTCACCATGGGGAGCCCCGATCCTTTTTGTCAAGAAAAAAGATGGAACCTTTAGGATGTGCATCGATTACCGTGAGCTCAACAAGTTGACCACAAAGAACCGATATCCTCTTCTGATAATTGATGACTTATTCGATCAATTGCAAGGAGCCACTTGTTTCTCAAAGACTGATCTCTGATCCGGTTATCACCAACTGCGAGTCCATAACGATGACATCCCGAAGACCGCTTTCAGAACTCGATATGGACACTATGCATTTGTGGTTATGCCTTTTGGGTTAACCAATGCACCCGCAATGTTCATGGATCTTATCAACTTGGTTTGTAGACCCTTCTGCGATGAATTTGTCGTTGTCTTCATTGACGACATATTGATCTACTCTCGAACCGCCAAAGAACATGAGAACCACTTAAGGCTAATCTTAGAGATTTTGAAGAAGGAAAATCTTTATGCGAAATTCTCCAAATGCGAGTTTTGGTTAAAGGAAGTTCACTTCTTAGGTCATGTTATCAACGAGAAGGGTATACATGTTGACCCATCCAAAATCGAAGCTATCAAGAACTGGAGTACGCCTAAGACTCCCTCAGAAATCCGTTCCTTTCTCGGTTTAGCCGGCTACTACCGAAGGTTCATCTCAAACTTTTCAAAGGTCGCCTTGCCACTCACAACTCTGACCCAAAAGGAGAAACCGTTCGTTTGGGAACAGAAACAAGAAGATGCTTTCCAACTCCTTAAGCATAAATTGTGCAACTCTCCTAATCCTAAGTCTCCCTGATGGCAACGATGACTTCGTCCTTTATTGTGACACCTCCAATCAAGGTCTCGGTTGTGTATTGATGCAACGAGGCAAAGTCATCGCCTACGCATCAATACAACTCAAGATTCACGAAAGAAACTACACCACGCATGACCTCGAGATAGGTGCAGTAGTATTTGCTCTAAAAATATGGAGACACTACCTCTATGGTACAAAATGTGTCATCTTCACCGATCATAAAAGCCTTCAACATATCCTTGACCAAAAGGATCTCAACATGAGGCAACGGCGTTGGGTTGAACTTTTGAGCGATTACGATTGCGAATTTCGCAATCACCTGGGAAAGGCCAATGTGGTTGCCGACGCCCTTAGCCAGAAAGATCGGGTCAAACCATCTCGCAATCGTGCCATGGGAATGATCGTCCAAACTAGCCTCAAGGCCATGATTCTTCAAGCTCAAAAAGAGGTTCTTTCCAAGGGTGAGTTAAAGCAGCAGTTAGATTGTGGCGCCGAAAAACAATTAGAGTCCAAATCCAATGAAATTCTTTATTTCATGGGACGAATGTGGATTCCCGACTCTCAACTCCTTCGCAAGCTTATCCTCGATGAGGCACACAAATCTCGGTATTCTATTCATCCCGGTACTGATAAAATGTATCACAACCTCAAAGAGTTTTATTGGTGGCTAGGAATGAAGAAGGATATAGCTTTATTTTTGAACAAGTGCCTTACGTGCCTAAAGGTAAAAGCCGAACATCAAAAACCCTCGGGTCTTCTCCAACAACCCGAGATTCCTCTTTGGAAATGGGAGCAAATATCTATGGATTTTATCACCAAACTCCCAAGAACTCCTCGTGGGCATGATTCGATTTGGGTCATAGTTGATCGCTTGACCAAATCCGCTCATTTTGTCCCTATTCGTGAAGATTTCAAAATGGAAAAGCTGTCAAATCTCTATAATAACGAAATCGTGACTCGTCACGGTGTGCCTTTGTCCATTATCTCCGATCGTGACGACCATTTTACTTCCAACTTCTGGCGATCCTTACAAAAATCCTTAGGGACTCTTTTGGACCTTAGCACAACTTATCATCCTCAAACCGATGGCCAAAGCGAAAGGACTATCCAAACCCTAGAGGATATGCTTCGCACTTGTCTGATCGATTTCATGGAAGTTGGGATAACCATTTGCCTCTCGTGGAATTCTCTTACAACAATAGCTACCATACTAGCATTAAATGTGATACTTTTGAAGCCTTATATGGTAGAAAATGCCGCTCCCCGGTGACGCTCAAATAACTGGTCCCGAGCTTATTCAAGAGACCTCCGATAAGATCTCCAAGATTCAAGAAAGACTTAAGGCTACCCGTGCTCGTCAAAAGAGCTATGCCGATAATCGAAGGAAACCCCTCGAATTCCAAGTCGGTGTTAAAGTTTTACTCAAAGTTTCCCCTTGGAAGGGCGTGGTGCGTTTCGGGAAAAAGGGGAAATTAGCACCTAGATACGTGGGTCCTTTTGAAATCCTTGAAAGGATTGGCCCCGTAGTTTACAAGCTCAAGATGCCAGCCGAACTCGGTGGTGTGCACGACACCTTTCATGTGTATAACCTCTAGAAGTGTCTCACTGATGACACTCTCCATATTCCGTTAGACGAAGTCCATATTGATGACAAGTTGAACTTCATTGAACAACCCGTTGAAATCATGGACCGTAACATCAAGAAACTCAATCGTAGCCGTATACCTATCGTGAAAGTTTGTTGGAATTCTAGGCATGGCCCTTAGTTCACTTGGGAATGTGAAGATCAAATGAAGCTTAAGTACCCTCATCTATTTTCTATTTCAGTAGCCTCCACCAGTTGAATTTTGAGGACGAAATTCCCTCCAACTTTGGGATACTGTAACATTCGTAATTTTTAATGTAATATTTTATTTCATTTATGCTTATACAACATCGTGACTTATCACATCTTGGTGTAACATACGTGCATGTTAAATTATGTCATGTTAATTATTCGAACGTATAACGTCCCTAAGCTTCGACTTTAAACTTTTATTCATTTACTTATTTATTTATTTATTTTTCTTTCTTTCTTTCCATATATATATCATATATATATATATACCTATATATTTTAAACAAATTAAACTAATTAGTTATGAAACTTTCTTTTAGATTAAAAAAAGAAAAAATAAATAAATAAAACTTTATTTTTATAGAAGAATATAATGGATATATATAAGTTTTATTTTATAATAGATAAATGGAAGCTTTGGACCCCCATAACATTTGAACCCCACTCAATAGCCATTGAACCCTTACATTGAAACCCCCTTGAACCCTGGAAGTTGAATTAGAGCAAGTTTGACCTCTGAAAGTCAAACTCGAGCAAGACCCCATCAATTCCCTCTAATCCGCAATCAAACACATTCCTTTTTGAATCCTAAACATTCTTTACTGATTATTGATCCCGTATCAAGCTTCAATTTGATAAATATGGATTGAAATCGAAGGGTTGGAAACCATTAAAGAGAAATCACGTAAATGGGGAGGAGATTTGCAAAACCGCCTAAATTAAGTCCCAAATCTCGCAAATCGCGTCCCTTGACAGCTGTTTACGCATTCCTAAACATCCTATATATCCGTAACCCATTACAACTCGAAATCATATCAAAAATCGTCTTTTTCTCTCGTCTGTTTTCGATCGGCTCTAAGGGGAGGGAAGAATCTCTTGTACAGTTTGGTTTGCGAGGAACGACTACATGTAATCTTTTCCCCTTGCAAATCATTTCATCCTACTGCGTTTTATGTCAAGATCGATTGCCATTTATGGTTTGTAGAGTCTGTTATGCGATGGGGGTAGGGCTGGGCAAGGAAGATGATGGTGCTGGAGTTGTTGTTTTAAACTTTATTTTCTGTTTTCCTATCAAGGCATATGCCCAAGATCAACTGGTTAATTCACTGCCCCTACACAGCCCAGGTCGCGAGTTCGAACCCGGCCAGGCACATCCTTGCGTTTTTTTAGTTCCTTGTTTACACACACCCTCTCACACTCTCACACCAATATATATACCTTATATATAATATAATGTGTTTATAATAAATAAGTGTTAAATAAATCCTTTTCTTTCTAAGAAGTCAAGTTCCAAGAGGTTTATTGATTCCAAGTTTATTTTATGTCATAGAATTAATTTAAATATATAGTTTTATATATATACAATTGTTATTTTAAGGTCATAAGTTTTAATAAAAGAAAGAACTATAATTATTAACATAAACGTTCAAACCGTGACAGATTTTTAATACGATTATATTAGTAAGTTTTAATAAGCGTTTTATTATTATCATGATTTTTATTATCATTATTTTGCTCAAATAATATGATTTGATATTACATTATCCATATAAATACTATAATGTTCCAACAAGACGACCATTATGATTATTTATTATCTTAAAAAAATAATTTATAGTTATTTAATGCCACCTAAAATCTCTTTTATAATAGAAAGTTATAAAACATTATTTTTAACTTATTATCATTCGAATCTTTAATATCCTTTCATTCGTTCATTCATTCCAAATCATGTCTTCCAAAATCGTTCCGTTCCGTCTTTATTCCTTTTAATCGTTTTCGTATGTTAAATGACGTGTCTTATTTAATTTAGGGCATTGTTAAACCGGTTCACCCGTCCTCTCGATCTAGTTCAAGTTTGAGACTTCATATCAAGGTGAGAACATAGCCCCTTTTTCTTTTTAACTTTTGGGGTGAAACATGTATATTTTTTTATGGCTTGATAACTAAAACCTTTTTACTAAAACAAATCCTCAAACAAGTAATTTCAATTATGTGCTTGATATTTGAACACTTATAACAACATTGCAATTATTAACTTGATCATAAGCCTAAGGAAGTACTAGTATGGCCATATGGGGGAAACCGATATAACAACGGCACAATCTTTGGGATTGTGGATGCATATAACATTTTAACGGCACAATCGTGGATTATGAATGCTTATAAGATATAACATTTTGGGTTGATTGCATAACGTTTGTGTTAATATGCTTTTACATTTGTTTGAACTTGGGTTGAATTTGTTTATATCTTTATGACAATTTATCTTTATAACTTATAAAACCTATGTCTCTCACCAACTTTATGTTGACCATTTTTATTTCACATGTTTCAGGAAATAATAACTAAGAGAGAAATGATCATGTAGGATTGCTTATGGACCTAGTTAAAGAAATTTTTAAAATGTTTTTGTTTGGGATTTTGTTTATTTGTTTTAACAAGTGTTGAACAATCAATTATGAAATTAATAAATTTTTATGATGTCTTAGTAAATGTCTTTAGACCTTGTGATATCTACTATATCTGTGACACCTCGCGTATTCCTCCTTGACAGGGTGTGACAATTTATATGGGTGGTTGATGCCTATACGAAATGATTCATCTTTTGGAAGTGGCAGTACACACTTACATTACCGAAGGTGCAAGATAACGAGGAGGTTCTGAAAATATTCTGAGTAATGTGCTTACGAATAACTGATTTTGTTTGTAAATAAATAAGTAATTGTAATTTATTCTTGTTTGTAGATAAATAAGATAGTGAAACAAATGAGTTGAATAATCTACATAAATGGATAATTTATAGGGAAACCTTTATATTAAATTTTAATTATCATAAAGGGAATGTTTCAAAGGAAAAATAATGGGTGGATTATTTAGTAATTAAGCCAAGGATTTATTCAAATATAATTTATTTAGATATTGTTTTATAAAACGAGCCGTATTTAAATTTCCTCATAAAGTAAAAAGGTTTGTTGAAAATTTATGTTCCAAATAATATTTATAAACTAAGGGCTTGATAGATGCTTTGCTTGAGCAAAATAACGATTTTGTTTAAATAAATGAAATTATTAGTTTGCAAGGGAGGCTTAGGTATGTGTACTAATTTTCAATGAATGAGAAAATGATGTTTGTGTGATCTTGATGAAAATATGACGGTAATATTGAATCAACGAGTAATGACATTAAAGTTGTAAAATAAAACTTAGCATTAAATGATAAAATGTCAAAAGCTTAGTCAAATCAAACGGGAAATTTAAGACAAAAGCAGAACAATCCAGCTAGTGTCTCAGGTAGCTCTCAACGAGGAAGCAGATGAGCACCAAGACGGACATTGCTATGGTCACTCGGATTGCAAACCGGGCCTTAGCTCTAGCTGCTTCCGCGCGTGCATCAAGTATTTCCCTGTCTTCTTCCAAGCTTGCAATTTTCTCCTCCTGGCATCACACTTGATTTACTAGGCTGTCAATTCTCTGACCTAGCAGATCGTGTCTTATCCCGTGCTCTATACCTTGTCTCACAAACTCTGAGGTTCTCACGTATTGGTGGATGGCATCAAATGGGACTCCCATAGCCCTAGTGGGTGCTATGGTTTGCCTGACCTTTGGTCAGGGTGATATGGGTCGGGTGCTAGCTAGGGGTCTCTCGTAGGGGGTGGTAACTGGTTGTGTAGATGTGGTGCCTGATACGGGTTTCTTGATGGAGGTGATCCAGATGTTCGAAGTCTCGGTCCAGTGTTCCTGATCCAATCTACCCTTATTTCAAACATTGATCTAGCAGCTAAGGGTGTTGGTGACCGATAGTCTGGCGATCCAATGTTTTCTTCCTGTTCAGACTCTACTCCAGGATAGTATACCGGGGAGGGAGGAGAATAGGAGTCCATGTCTAGCAGAGAAAGGGAAAATATCGTAAGCGGTATAAAAAATACTAAGTGTTAAATATAGGAGTTTTCATGAATTTAGAGTTCGACTAGTCACAACACCGAGTCTTCACAATGGTATTTTAGAAGTAACACTTGACCTATAAGTAGTGTATCCATGAAGAGAATTTCCAGGAAAGAGGGGTGGGTCATAAGGGACCACTTAAGTACCCGGTCCTTCCTTAGCCAGAATCTCTCATGGGTCTACACACACTCTTCCAACCATCACGTACTAATAACACTATCGTTTGGGCTCATGGTCATGATGAGAATCATTATGGGCTGGGCTTTGAGGCCCAAAGGTGAGGTTTATTTACTCTAGCAGGCTTCCTCTTCTTAGAGGGTAAGTGGGGTTCTTAGTTTCTTATTAGTGGGCATTTGGCCCACAGGTTTAAGTTTTGTTTACAAAAGATAGTGGTGACACGTGTGCAAGAATGAGGGTGTACAAAGACTTAGGTATGAGTAAGTGTGTGGTAAGACTTAAGATATCACCTAATGGGATCAAATAGGTAGCATGTACTTAAATAGTGTGGTAAGGAAGGTATTACATAGGTAGCAATATTTATAAGCAGGTGAGTTATCAAGTAGTGTAACACATAGACTATCATGTATTGTATCATGCGATGTAATACTTAGAGTAATATGTAAGATAATCACACAAAGTATTAAACATGTAGCACTTAACAAGGTGCCAATATCATATAACATATATCATGGCATAAGATGGGTGTCCTAAGGTTATAGTCTAGGTCAAGGGTGTCTAATAACCTAATTCCCTATAACCAAGGCTCTGATACCAATCTGTCACACCCTAACCGATGGTGGAAACGTCTGGGCTGGACATGGAGACTGTTCATGAGCACATGGTTGACTAAGTTGTAATATATTAAAACATCTCATTTCATTTCATGTTTCAAAACAAACAGAATCCAACAAAGTACATGAAATTGGAAATACATAACAAGTTCCTTTTTATTAAATTAAGTAGGTCCACAACTTAGATGAAGCAAACTTGATCAACTCAAACATTCGTACATGAAACATGATTAAAAACGAGGTCAACTAACAAGTTGGTGAGCATACATTGGTTTTGCCACAACAAATGGATTTCAATATTTTATACAATTCATATGACATATGGTTAACTATGCATTTATGGAGAACCTATAGTTAAGCTAGTGTACAATCAAAACTTGTGACTAAAGGGCAAAACCCGCAGGTTATCCTAATGAAGGGCATAACAAATAAATGTTATCCTAATGAAAGGCATAACAAACAAATGTTATCCTAATGAAGGGCATAACAACAAGTGTTAGCCTAGTGTAATGTCAGTAACATTCACCCTACCTGGGTGGGTTTGTCAGACACAATAGATCTATTAATGTTACCGTTGGCTTGTAAAGAGTTAATGATTGTACTAATGTGTCATGTATGAGTAGCATTAACTAATAGCATTCAAACATAAAGCACCAATAAACACATAGAGTCATATTGAAGAATTGTATATTTGTAATTGCATAGAAGTTTGTAAAGAGAATCATGTTTCACCCCAAAAGTGCAAAAATGTAAAAGAGGCTATGTAAAACTCACCTTGATATTGAGGAGGGTTGAACTTGTAACTTGGAGTAAATAAAGTTCAAGGATGCCCTAAGTTGAATAAAATATGTTATTATAATGTAGAAACGGTCAAGAGAAACAACAAAGGAAATGATTTGGGACCTTAGGGTTTTGGAATGGGCGAGTGATCGAGAATACGGATAGAGTTTGAGGATGATGTTTTATAAGGTTTATTTATAAAAGGAGGACATGTGTCAATAATAAGTATTATATGCACATATAATATTATAATGATTATCTTAGTATAGTGTTTACAATTTTAAGACGGTGCCAGGGGTGGTTAAAACTAGGTATTAAAATGATTCTCATTTTGAAATATTATAAAAATGATATTCATAAGGGTATGTTTTGAAATAAATAAACTAGTTATGCAATTGTAATACGACTAATTATGAAAATCCAATTAGCAAGATTAATTACTAAATGAATCATATAACTACTAATACCTTATTATTTGTAAGAAAATGATGCATTTACTAATAACCAAATAAATAAAATTATTTTATTATTAATGCTTAATAAAGTCGTATTGTCAAATAATATGTCGTTTTAAAGGTTTAGAATAAATATATTCTTATAACCTTTTCGTTTTAAGTATATTCATGACCTTACAAAACAAGATCTATTTATAATTTTAGAAGTTATATATAACATAATAAGATTTATGATAACTCAAAAATGTTTGCCATGTTCTTGAAATGTATAATGATAACGAAGTAATTACGTACTTAACAATAATAGTGCTCGTAAACTATTTGTTACATATATGAGATAATCAAGATGTTTATAAAATAATTAAACATGTATTTATGTATACTTTTTATTAATAATTGTAAAATCCTTGAAGGTTTATAAAATGAATTGGCTTTTAGCCATATAATAATAAGTGTTTACGTATATATAAGTTTGCAAGATCATAAGATTTAAATTAACAAGTATGTTAAATAGATTCTAAAACCATGAGCATGAGTTTTTGTACAATTATAAATATGTAATTTTAACTCTTTTCCTCTCTAAAGTAATACACGACTTTATATATATGTGTGTGTGGGAGTAGGAGTAAAAACAAGAACAAAAAAGCAGAAAGAAAAAAACGTTGGCCAAAGGTCTAGAACCCAAGACCTTTCCTATGAGGGTGAACTGTTTTAACCAATAGCCCTGCTGTCTCAGCCTGTGTAAGTATTTAGAAAAAAACATTATTAACCCAATACGCCCAGTTCATCATCCTCCTAAACCGTGAAGACCTAATGCCCAGATCTAACCAAATCGATTTTAGGTACAGTAGCAGACCACGCTGTTGAAGCACGTTTGTGTGACAGACACTCTGATGCTGTCTTAGCTTATGTACTTGTCTTTTTGTATTTGTACTTGTATTTAAGTATCTGTTTGTATTGATTATCGAGTTGTAATCACATATGTATGTACTTAGTCTTGTCTGTTTCTGTTAAGTGTTGTGCGCACTTAATAAGTGCGCAGGATGTATATCCTGCGTACTTAGCAAGTACACAAGAACAAAGTCTGCGTACTTGCTAAGTACGCATGAGTTAAACCTTGCGCACTTGCTAAGTGCTCAGGCAACAAGTCTAGTATATATAGCTGTTAGTGACAGAATGTACGTACGCACTCATTCTCTCTGTAACCGGTTGTGATTATCAATACACGAAGTTTGAAGTATCTTGTGTCTTTGTTGTCTGTTTACTTTTTGTTGCTTGATACTCCACCTAGTCACGGGCATTCCGCACCCGGTTCGACTAGGAACACACTTGCATGTGACGATCCGAGACACCCGAGGGACCTACAAGTGGTATCAGAGCACTTGGCCTTGGATTTATCAAAACCCACCTTGGCATTTGAATGCCCACCAATAAACTTCCTGCCAGTTCTATTTAAGAAATGCTTGACCCTTCTCAAGATCATGGCCATATTCCATTTAATATCCAATGGAATATGGCCATGATCTCGAGAAGGGTCAAGCGTTTCTTGAATAGAAATGGCAGGAAGTTTATTGGTGGGCATTCAAATGCCAAGGTGGGTTTTGATAAATCCAAGGCCAAGTGCTCTGATACCACTTGTAGGTCCCTCGGGTGTCTCGGATCATCACATGCAAGTGTGTTCCTAGTCCAATACACGAAGTTTGTAACCGACTGTTATTATCAATACATGAAGTTTGAAGTATCTTGTGTCTTTGTTGTCGGTTTACTTTGTGTTGCTTGATACTCCACCTCTAAGTACGCAAGGTTTAATTCTTGCGCACTTGTTAAGTACGCAAGACCCGATTGTGTGGGTATATATAGTGGACTTAAAAAAATTCTGAGACTTTATCTCATTTGAAACACAGCCACTGTGCAATTCCCTCCAATCCTTATTTCCTCAAAACATGTGTGATTCCAAACCGTTGTTTCGTCCCAATCATTTTTTCATCTTCACTTATCCAATCTTTGGTGAGAATCTGAGCCCTAGTCATCCGTTAAATCATCTGTACTGGACCGATTTGTTGAACTGAACCTAGGGCTTTGATGATGATATTTCGACAGATTTTAGTTGTTCTTGACCCAAATTAAAGACATAAAACCTGTTTAAACTCACTAATAGAAGCTCAGATCGATGCCCTCGGCAATCTGGAGGAAGGAGAGATCGAGTCTGATGATGAATGGGATGTAGAAGATGAGGATGTTATGGTAGATTTCCCAAAGGGGACGGTGTAGGAGTTTACGAGCTTGAGGATGGGGAGATATTTGAAGCTCTAGCCTTTGAACCTGATTTTAACACAGGTTCAGTCGAGCCCGAAAGTACTGCTGAGGCTTCGACTGAAGCATCTACCACCGTTCCTAAACCTGTTAATCCAGAGGCGTGGAAAAGTAAATATCCGCCTGGTTGGTTTACAAAGGATCAAGCACCTGTTTGGCAGAAGACATCCATCATAGACAAACATGGAGCTACAGGTATGATCTTGTCTGTCAGGTTCGACGATGACAAGAAGTTGTTCGCTATTAAACGGGCTGGTGGGGTTCAATACTTGAAACCTACCAGTGATGCGTTCAGGTCCCTGCTGAAGTATGATCTGGTGAACCTCGCGAACTGTGAGCTGCTATGTGACACTAGTCATGCATCAGCAATGGGTTTGTGGAGAACACTACAGAAAGAGGGAAGATCGGGGAACTTTGAGATAATTAAGCCTCAGATGCCCAAGAGAGTCCGGGACAAGAACTTCAGACATCCCGTGACTATTAGAATCCTAAAGAAACTGGTCTATAACCCAGTGCTATGTAAAACAAGGATTCCCCTGAGCAAGTTATCTCAGGATATCCTTGGTAACATGTGGTACTGGTACGTGGACCCAAAGACGGGCGAGGAAGTGGTAATGGGAAAGATTAGGTCCGAAAGTGGAAGCTTGGTGCCAAAGGAACTGATCAGAGTCTTTGATTAAATCACTTTCATTAATTTCTCTGTGAAAGATCTGACGGACCTAAATGACAAATTCTGCATCCACAAGGACGAGTGGACAAAGCTTCAAGCATCAAGATACAACAAGTTGGTCAAGTTCTGCCTTGAGTACAAGCTGAAGATGGAAGCTAAAGCTGGTGGAGTTTGAAGACCGAAGACAATCCAGAGCTGTTGTCAAGGGGGAATTTGTTGAAGCACGTTTGTGTGACAGACACTCTGGATGTTGTCTTAGCTTATTTACTTGTCTTTTTGTATTTGTACTTGTATTTAAGTATCCGTTTGTATTGATTATCGAGTTGTAATCACATATGTATGTACTTAGTCTTGTTTTTTTCTGTTAAGTGTTGTGGGCACTTAGTAAGTGCGCAGGATGTATAACCTACGTACTTAGCCAGTACGCAAGAACAAATTCTGCGTACTTGCTAAGTACGCATGAGTTAAACCCTACGCACTTGCTAAGTGCGCAGGCAACATGTCTTGTATATATAGCTGTTAGTGACAGAATGTATGTACGCACTCATTCTCTCTGTAACCGGATGTGATTATCAATACACGAAGTTTGAAGTATCTTGTGTCTTTGTTGTCGGTTTACTTTGTGTTGCTTGATAATCCACCTAGTCACGGGCATTCCGCACCCGGTTCGACTAGGAACACACCTGCATGTGACGATCCGAGACACCCGAGGGACCTACACACGCGATTAAAAGGGAAATGATGATACCTGGTCTTGTTCTAAAACCAAAACGTTGCCGCCTGGGGAGTCCCGATTCCACTCGTGCCGTCGTGAGCCGAGAGGAAGAAAATAATGGATTTGAGTTGTGATTTGGAATTTGCGAGTGCAGCTGGTATTTATAGGATGATACCTACGATTAGGACGCGTTAATAGCTGGATATCGGACGGAATCAATGGGAATTAAGGCTTGATTTAAGGGTTTTCGAAACTCACAACTGTGATTCTTGTTTGTCTCCAATGAACTCGGTTTTGGGTAAAGATTTGCCAATTAAATGCTTGATTCATTGATCCTATATGACTGAGATTGATTTAGGAGGAATTTGGAAAGTTTAATTTGCGATTTTGGAGTAAAATGAAAGATGGATTTCGAGTTTTGACTTTTTGAAGTTAAAATTTTGTTTGTCTGAGGTTTCATGGTCTAAGAAAACAAATAGGGTTCAACAAGGGAGGTTCAATCATAATAAAGGGGGTTAACAAGGGTTCAAGGCTAAAAGAGGAGGTTCAAACAACAAGATGGGAGGGTTCAAATGACATAAAAAAAAGGTTAAAGTGTAATTCTTTTGATATATTTCATTTAATTATAAAGTTTCTTTTATAAAACTTACAAAACTAAACTTTAACTCTTTTTTTTATAAAATTATAAATTGTAAGAAATGGTTTATTTAATATTCAACAAAAATATATATATATATATATATATATATATATATATATATAATTGCATATATCTTTATAAATAGATACATATATATGAAAAAGTTGAAATCACGTAAGTATGTACTCGCTAGTTTTATATATTGATTTAATTATCATAGTGAGTATATATATATATATATATATATATATATATATATATATATATATATATATATATATATGTACTCGCTAGTTTTATATATTGATTTAATTATCATAGTGAGTATATATATATATATACACACACACACACACACACACAAATGTACATGATTATGTTGCATAAATAATAATAATAACTAGAATAGAAAAAAAAACAATTAATATGTAATTGTAAGGTTGGTAACTCAGAATTTGAAATAATAGTTAATATAATATATTGTGTTGAGCAAGTACGGGATTTAAACGTAGTGTTATTATTATATATAAAATAAGATAAATTCAGAAAAATCATAGATGTTACATATATATATATATATATATATATATATATCTTTATAAATAGATACATATATATGAAAAAGTTGAAATCACATGGTTAAAACTCGCTAGTTTTATATATTGATTTAATTATAATAGTGTGTGTGTATATATATATTTATATACAAATGTACATGCTTATGTTGCATAAATAATAATAATAACTAAAATAGAAAAAAGCAATTAATATGTAATTGTAAGGTTGGTAACTCAGAATTTGAAAATAATAGTTAATGTAATATATTGTGTTGAGCAAGTACGGGATTTAAACGTAGTGTTATTATTGTATATAAAATAAAATAAATCCAGAAAAGTCATAGATGTTACACCTCAAATGGGTAAAAAGGATGGAAACGATTATCAACATCTGTGGATGTTCTAACAACCAGCAAGTGATGTACACTACCCATTTGTTGGAACCTAATAAACCTTTGTATTCCAGACAAACTATAGGGGCTATTTTGTAATTATTGTAAAGTTAAGTTTTTGGGTCAGTGAGTCGCTAACGACTGGTCGGTCACAGCCGACTCTCGTTGAGAGTCGGCAATCTGATTGGCGACTCTTACTATCCTCTATAAATAACTTACCAAAAAACTTAGTAATTAGACCTTTTGATTGTACGTTGTTATTATAGTCGTTTGGATAGCCGGTTAGAGGGGTTGTGTAATAGTTTATGATCCAGGAGCTTATTGGAATCATTCAGTGGATGTGTTTATGAGAATCATAGTTTGATTGTGTCTTCATTCTATTGCTCTTCATCTTAGTTTTTGCTTGATTCATCAACAAACAACTTTGCAATAGCTGATTTGTTGAAATTGTCTTGTCTAGAATCATTCTAGCACTAGGATCCTACATTCAGGACCTACAATTTGGTATCAGAGCCTCAATGCTCTTGATTTTAGTGATTTTTGTTTGGTTTTTGAACAGATCTGAATTTTATCAAAATCTCGATTGATCTGTATCAAATTCAGAAATTGGATTTGAAATTAATTCAAAAACTTTTTTGTGAAGAGTTTGACAGATCTGATTGGTAATTTGGTTTAGATCAGAGCATTCATGGATTGATTTAGTTTTAGTTTGTGAAAAAGAGCATGTTGTTGTTCTTGAGCCGACTGACCAGGGCCTACTCTCTTGCTTGAGCTGTTTGTGGTTTTCACAGGTCGACTGTCTCAGCCGATTGTTGATCTTGTTGGCCGATTCTCCGGGCCGATATCGCTTTTCCTTGCTGATTCTCTAAGTAAGCGCAAGTTTACGACTCACTTGAACTTAAGTTTATAGTGACTGAGTTTGTCCAGCCGACACTCTCAGTCGACTATCTTAAGTGAACTACTGACTCTCTTGAGCCGACACTTTGAGTGAGATTTCCTTGTGTTTCCAAGGAGAGGTGCCGATTCTCACATTTGTCTAACCGACTCTCTCGAGCCGACTGTCTGTTTGATCCAGCCGGCTCTCTGAGCCGACTCTCAGTGTTTTCAATTTCCGATTTATTTTGATTCTCTGTCTTTCAAGATGTCTGTTACATCCATTACTCAAGCTGATCTAGAAACCAGATCCATGTCTAGACCTCCCAAGCTTTTGTCCACCGATGATTTCCTGAACTGGAAAAACCGAATGAAGGTGTACTTCTATATGACTGACTTCGGTCAGTGGATCTAGACTACTAATGGTTATCACTGTCCTATGACCACCGACGAGGATGGAGTCGACACTCAGACTGGTCCAGCACAGTACACCAAGAATGACAAAATTCTAATCATAAGAGATTATAAAGCCTTTGGTGCTTTGAACATGGCTCTTTTGGCCAACATAATGAATATGTTTGAAGAGTATAAGAATGCTCAATCTCTGTGGCAAGCTTTATGTGAATTTTATGAAGGCAATTCTCATTTAAAAGAAGGTAAGAAGAACATGCTTCAAAAGTAATATGATACTTTTGGAAGTATCAAAGGAGAAGGGTTATCGAAGCACAGTTCAAGGTTTATGGAAATCTCTAGCAAGTTGAAGCAAGTTGGTGTTTTGATCAGGAGCTACGATATCAAGAAGCTGTTAGATTCTTTGCCACAAGAATGGAGTATTCAATGTATGATGATCAAAAGACAGTATCTGAATGAATCATCAACTCTATCTGATGTGATCAACACTTTGAAATCTTTTTGAAATAGAGAGAAGCGTCAAATGAATCATCTGGGTTACAGCAAAACCATGGCACCAACCAATGTAGCTTTTATTGCTCCGACCTCTTCAAGCAGTTCTGGTAGTTCATCTAGAGTTATCCCTGCTATGGTTTCCTCTTCTTCTACAAATTAACAAAGTTCATCAAGCAATGAATCCAAAGGCAATCAGAATAGTACCGTTGTTTCAAATCTGTTAAGTGAACATATGGCTTTGTTTGGATTGTTTGTCAACAGTTATCAAGCACTTATTGCTGGTGAATTGAAAGCCGGCGTTAGTCATATTGAAGATGTTTTTCAGGTGGATCCTGACGATATGGAAGAGGTTGATCTGTAGTGGCAGATGGAAATGTTGACTTTGAGGGCGAAAATATTCATGGATCGCATCGGTAAAAAGCGTCTAGGAGGAAAAGCTGCTGGATTTGATAAAACTAAGCTGAGATGTTACGACTGCAAGCAGCTTGGTCACTTTAAAAGGGAATGTCCTCATCCAATTACTGATGTTCTTCCCCTTCCTACCATTGTTGCCATCATTGAAGGAAACGAACAAAACGAGAAGGCAAAGGAACCGGTTAATGCTTTGGTCTTTAATGACTTTGATTGGAGTAATGAGATAGAGAAGGCTCAGATGGATGTTTGCAAGGCTCTTATGGCTAATGATTCCTTAACTCAATTTATGGTTCGTGGTATGGAAGCTAGTCTTGTTGAAAAAGATAAGAAAGAGGTGTTGAGAAAGATCATCATCAACACTGATTCAATCAGACCAGCCGCTTACCTGAAGCAATTTGCTATTCAAGGAATGGAGAGTTAAGTGATTGATATTGAAGGCAGCATGATGCAGAATGCCAATATTAAGATTGGGAAAAGGAAGGGTGTTGATGAGATGAAGGTCGGTGATGAGAAGAAGGATGCTTGCTCAAGTTCCATCTCAACGGATCGAGTTGTCTCTCCAACGAGTGCTAGTAATGGAACTCAAACCGAAGGTAATGGAAGCTCAAATCAAGGGTGTATATGCAGGAAAACTGTTGCAGAGCTGATTCCACCAAAGGTAAAACCTCGTTTATGTTCCTCCGAATGCGTTGACATGATTGTTCACTATCGCACTTTGAACAAACTTATTATTCGTGAAAAGGTCGATGCTCTCGGTCTCCTTAAACAAATCAAGAAGAGCTAGGTGGCTCTCAAAATCAGTTTGAACAAAGCTCAACAAGAAATCCAAACCCTAAAGGTATCTGTGTATAGAAAATAATTTTTAATTGCCGATTTAACTGAAAAATTAACTTCTTCAAGAAGCGAAACCGTCAAATTACAAATCATCATTGATAAATGGAATTTAAGTAAAAAGTTTTTGACACCATGATTGACTGTTAACAGACACCCGGCTTAGTGAAAAAGGGGGTTGGATACTTGGATTCAAATGATTTTGAAAGAAAGTTGTTTCATCCTCCTACCAAGGGTCATTACGACCCTATTCCGTCACCTCATCCTAAAAATGATCTTGGCAATATATTTGTGTCTGCTACTAACGTGAAAACTATAGGTTTAAAAGGGCAAGATGATGTTGTTAAGGATGATTGTGGTTCTGGATTAGGCCACACAGATTGCAATAGGAAGTCCATTGGGTTGTCTTTTTTAAATTCCAAGAATACATAATCATGTTTGTCAGATTCTGTTGGTAGTGATTGCAAGTCTTGTTCTAGTCTAGTTAACTTGAATTCTGATTGTAATGAATACAATAGCTGTAATGATGTAGGTCCACATGACTCATCTAACAGATCGATCTCGTGATAAGAGATCTCGATAACACGGAGTGCGGAATCCTACTGTGTTAACGTTTATATACGAATTGACAATAGAAACAACAGGTAAATAAACTTCTCTTTGTATTCCACAAAACACAGAGTTTACAGAATACACTCGTTCAATCCCCTTTTTTCTCTTTTGAACAGCATTTGTAAACACCTATTTATAGACACAAACTGTGCAATAGGCGAACTTAAACAAGTTCGCCTCAAAGATGCTTAGGCGAACTTAACAAGTTCGCCTCACATGAGACTAGGCGAACTTAACAAGTTCGCCTCTAGCAGAACTTGTTCTTACACTTAGACAAAATCTATACAATTACATAAAAACATAAAGACAATAAGACCTAAACTATTACAAAGCTTTTTTCATACATTCTATGTCCTAACAGACTCCCCCTTGATAATAGCTTGATCTTCTGTCTTCAGTCTTTATGACGAGCTCTTCCAGTTATCTTGTAATCTGCTTCCTGCATGCACTCCATATCTCTGACAGATCTCCAACACTCTTTTATACTGCAGTCCTTGTTCTCTCCATTCATCAGTAAACATAATCTCATTCTTTCTTAACGTCCTATGATCTTTCTTTGAGAAGTTAATAAGATTCATTGCATCATAGAAACTAACAATGACCTTATTATCTTTATCATCAATTCTAGCTTCACCAGTATTCACATCTAAGTACCAAAAATCTTGTGGTATTTTCTTCAATGGTATCTTCTATACAGCACGTACTGGCTTGAACTTATACTTCCAGGTCACAATCTCAGTCTTTTGATCTACAATTTTCACTATTTTTAGTTTCTGTGGCTTTAATCATTCATACTTCCCCGATCCACCTTCTCTTTTAATCAAGTTGGCAATCACATCGGCTAATCCACACTTTGATCTATTAATTAGTGGTTTCGTAACTAGACCATTCATTTCACACCTTTACAAGGTATTGAAATACTTGATCCTAGGCTTTAAGTATTGAACGCCATCAGATCTCTTAAGAGCAAACAACTTCGTGTCATCATCATAAAACCAACTGATGATTCTTCCAATACACCTCTCTTTATTCACATATCTTTCTTTCTGAGCAGGTTGTATAAGTGACTTGGGTAGTACTTTCATCCAACTGTTAACTACTTCTCTCCACTGTTCTCTACTCATTCATGTATTTCTATACATCACAAGTTCTTCATTTGGCTTAGGAGACACAGGATGAGTAGTATCAGCATCAGTATCTATCTTGGATTGAGCAGTATCATCAGGTGTAGTGATATCTTCAACATACTCCATAGAATCTGTTACTCCTTCATAAGAAAACTCAGGAATAACATCATCTTGGATGAAGTTATACGGTACATTCAGACCATCACTGCCTTCATATGTAACTTTAGCTTTACTCTTTTCTATCTCAATCTCTACAATCTCTCGTTCTTCAACTTCATTATCTAACACATCCTCTTCAACATCATCAAATAATTCATCAATATCATCCAGACATTCTAACTTCTCAGCTTCTTCTTCTTCAGAATCAGCAAAGAATTCCAATAATAAAATTTCTTCATTCACTCCAGAATCATTCTTGGTTCCTTCAATAGTTTGTGATGTCGACTCCCCTCTGATCTCTTGATATGGGATTTACGTTAGCAGCGTATTGACGATCACCCTCAACATTACCACTAGGATCCTTGTCATCATCATCCTTTCATTGAATTGACTCAGCATGATAAGTATCATGTATCCTTAACTCCCCCTGAGCGTCAAGACGCTCAACAAGTTTGGAAACCAATAACTACACGTCAGCAATATGTGTAGCTTGAGCCTGAAGGACCAACTGTCTCTGAGTATCAGTAGTCACAAGAGTATCTACCTGAGTCTGCAATGCAATCACCTGTGATTCAAGGAAGGTAATCCTTTCAGAATCAGAAAGCTTTGAAGTACCAGCAGAAGATTTAGAAACTGTAGGAACATGAGTAATCACAGGAGACGGATGTTTAGATGAAGGAGGTGTAACCAGTAAGGATGCAACAAAAGTAGCGTCCTCAACACCTTGAGATGAATGTGCAGCAGCAATAGAAACAAACATAAGCTTCTAATCTTTTGGAACTGGATGTGCATCACTATCCGAATCCGAGCTCTCATCGATTAATGTTCTCTTACCAAGTACTGATCCGGAAGGAGGATTCCGAACAGACTTACGCCTCGGCTTCCTTGCTATAGATTTAACATGTTTTACTACATTAGCCAAAGGCATAGTAGCCAATCTCTCATAATGACCTGAGCTAAAGTCTCTAGAGGAATCAGAGTCAGTAGCCTCAGAATCAGGTAAAATAGTGTCACCGGAACTCGTATCCACCACATTCCCTTCAGATTCATGAATGGGTGAGTTCACAACCTCATTATCAATATCGTCCATATTCATACCCAAATCTTGTTCATTTTCTTGAGCAATGTGTTCCGGAACTGATTCATTAACAGGAATATGAACCTGTTCTTATGGAATAGGAACTTGTTGTTGTGCTTGTACCTGAGCTTGAACTTGTTGTGGTTGTTGTAGTTGATTCAAGACTTGTCCTTGAACTAACTCCCCAGGATGAAACCAATTATCATTAGGAGGCTCAATATAATCAAGATTGATTAAATGACCAAACAAAGGAGTAGGAACTAGAATCAAAGTAACATTTTGTTGTTTAACCTTGGTACAATCGGTAAAGATTCTTTTGGACGTAGGAGTCAAAGTCAAACGTATTGGATGTTGTGGTAAATCTGGAATTAAAAGGTTCAGAATCATTTGCAAGAACCTAGGGTACATAAGAAACCCTTGACCTTCTGGAGGATTGATTTGCATAACCAACTCACGGTATATATACAAAGCAAAGTTAAACCGTTTGTTCAAGGTCAATGCAACCATTGCAGCTTGTAACGCACTCTTCAAACCATCAGTATCAGCCTTTCTTGGAGATAAACATTGGATGATTACGTGCATAAAATACCTCCATTCTCTAACTAAACCACCTTTTCGTGCTTGAGTATCATTTGGTCTGCCTCTGTAGCCCATCCTCTGAAAACACCCCATAATCAGTGTTCCAAGATAAGACATTGAATCTTCATTTGCACTTCCCAATGCCAAAGCAGCACGAATAGTTTCCACTGAAATAGCTACCTCTGTATTATTCACCGTTGCACGAAGGACGTGAGGTTCAACATCCGTGTCTTGATGTACTGTATCCCAGAATTGTTGGATATACGGTAAGCTGATTTATGGATCTGCGGATAAGGCCACATGTAAACGTGAACGATTCAAGAAATTGATAATTCCTTGGAAATTAACAGCCTAAGACATATTTGGATCTAACAACGCCACCTGATTATGTTTGTACTCAACATGACGAGCCATTTGTAAGTGTATTGGACATTGTATCAAACATTAGTAATAGTACATACACATATATGATACACACACGAGATACACATACAACTACAGAAACAAAACAAAAAAAATAAAAAAAAAAATTTCACAAAAAATATTACAAGTCCAAACACTGCTTAGCCCTTAGGCGAACTTAATAAGTTCGCTTAGTGTTGCAAGAGGTGAACATAATAAGTTCGCCTAAACAAGTTCGCCTGAACCAGTTTGTCGATACAAATTCAACAGCAGATTCCAAAATGTTCAAATCGTCAAATATTTTAAAATCAAACACAGTATAAGCATCAGTTAACAACAACTAAACAATATTAAGCTTCAATTTCAAGATTTACACATAGATAAACGTGATTTACTCAGACAATCGTATGAACATCAAAATACGAAGAACACAGGGTTAAAGGAGCAATTTCCCATCGATTTAACGGATAAAAATCCATGAAAGTACCTTAGATAGACTCGTAATTCAAATCCGATCCAGAAACAGACACGAAAATTTCAAATCGAAACACCCGAATTCAAAATTTCACAAGTTCGCTAAAACCCAGTAAGTTCGCTCACAGAAGTTCGCTCACATAGTGAAAATGGTAATAAGGATAAGTTCGCCTGAAAAAAAAAATTTATTCACACAATTAAAATCGCTTCATTAGGCGAACTTGTTAAGTTCGCTTAACAAGCCCCAGGCGAACATATTAAGTTCGCTTAATTAGGAACAGGCGAACATATTAAATTCGCTTCAAACCTTTGCCTTGAACAATTTCGTCAACTTTCAACACGTCACATTCTTGTGAACTTCCATCTGTAGCATGTATCTGATCCAATCCTGAATCATTTTAATAAAAGATAGAATTTTCATGGAAGATAGAAACAAACTATTTTTGGATTTTATCTGTACAAACGGAATCACATATTTTTGGTTTTTATCTGAGCAAACTGAAACACATATTTTTGGTTGAACATCATGAGTAAGAAGGTCATATCAGTATATGAGCAATTCATCACACAGTCTATCATCAACTATGGGTAACCTATGATATGCACAACAAAAATGATATGAAACAATCAAACTCATTCTTATGTAACTCGTATCTTTTTTCATTTTTATGTAATTTTTGCAATGAATATTTATAAATCCATCATATTCACTTTTCAACTTTTCAATCAATTTAAATAATGCTTGAAATGATACACGATAAATTTCAATGTAAACAAGATCAGGTCATGAAATGCTAAATTTTCATTTCGAATTTGTAATACAAAGCATGAATTCTTAAGTTGTCAATATTATACAATTTGAAACCACAAACGTTTTTCTTCCAATTTCATGTGAGTTAGTACCATTTAAATGAAAAACATCGTGTACCCCACATATATGCCTAACAAAAATTTAAAGTTGCACTATCTTCAAGACATACACAGTTTATTGCAAGATTAGATCAATCTCCAAGATGAAATTATCTCTATTAGCACAAGTATAGAATAGCATATCCCAAAGGATATAAGAATCAGGATGATTCAGAATCAAAAGATTATAATGAATTGGCTTTATAATGAGAATCAATAGATTCAGGTAGGAGGATCCAACTATTATCTGGATAATTTTCTGTAGGTCCCCGGGTGTCTCGGATCGTTACGTGTGGGTGTGTGACTAGTCGGACTGGGTGCGGAATGCCCGTGACTAGGTGGAGAATCAAGCAACACAAAGTAAACCGACAACGAAATCACTTTCAAACACCGTCTATTATAAACTTGAAAGGTTACAGAGAGAATATACTGAGTGCAAATGTCTGCGTACATAAATTCTGTCAACCTATTCAATTTATACTAGACCTGATCTCTGCGCACTTAACAAGTGCGCATGGCAAATTGTTCATGCGTACTTAGCAAGTATGGAGAGTGTTCTTGCGTACTTGCTAAGTATGCAGGAAGTAATTCCTGCGCACATGCTAAGTGCGCAAAACACTTAGAAAAATTATACAACAATAACATGCATTAGAAATTACAACTCGATAACTAATACATACAGACACTAACATACAAAGACTAATACATACAAGACAAGAACAAAAGCTAAGACACTATCTAGAGTGTCTGTCACACAAAAGTGCTTTAACATTTTCAATGAAATCAGAATAGATGATGTATCTAACTGATCCAAGGGCTAGTATATGTTCCAACATATGTTTTTAGAAAGCATATCTTAGTTCAGCAACACATTGCATGTTTTTCGGGGCATGGGCAGTGAAGTGAACTGAAAGAGTTTGTGATAAAGACATAATTCGATATTGGTCTCATGAAATTCTTAAAACCATATATTCTTTATCTGATAATGATCTTTTACACACACACCCAGGCATGTAATGGATTCTAATCACAGATGTAATCATATCATATTTAATTTCACACTACTATTGGTTCAAAAAACGCTTCTAGTCTATTGACAATTCAAGTTTCACACTCATATTCAAATTAAAACATATTATCAAGATTAGAGCATTCAAAACACTATCATTTCTCATTTATGCAGACTTTGAAATTTAGATCAAATCAATTTACTTTAAACTATCATATATCAAAGGTCTACTATGGTCATGTGTAATTAACTATTCACTGATGTATTATCATTTCTTCTCTTACTTCAAATGATGTCAATTTTATATTTTTTATTTTATTTTGAATTTTTATAAATAACAATTTTTGACAGAAATTTAAAATTCAGAAATGTAATAAAGCAATAAAAGAAATTTAAAAAACAAAATCTCACACTAAAAATTGTTTTTGAAAAACTTTTATTCGGGATTGATCATACCGATCATTTTGATCAGAAATTCAAACCTGGTACGATCAAATGCCTTGGTAAAAAGATCAGCAAAATTATCATCTGTATGTACCTTCACCAGCTCAATCAACTTTTTATCTGCACAATCACGGATAAAATGATATCTAATTTCAATGTGCTTTGTTTTACTGTCCTTAACAGGATTATTTGGGATAAACATTGTAGCATTATTATCAATAAACATGGGGGTTCCTGTGAAATTCAAACCGTAGTCTCTTAATTGCTGTTGGATCCACAAGATCTGTGAACAACAACTTGTAGTAGCAATGTATTCTGCTTCACATGTTGAAATGGAGACCGTAGTTTGCTTTTTGCATTGCCCGGAAACTAGGAGATTACCCAAGAACTGGCAACCACCTGTAGTAGATTTCCTGTCCAAACAACAACCACCAAAATCAAAATCAATGTATGCATTGAACTCAAAGTTAGAACCATGTGGAAACCATAGTCCCAATCTTTGTTTTCCTTTCAGATAACGAAAGATTCTCTTTACTGCAATCAAATGAGACTCTTTTGGTTTTGCTTGGAATCTGGAACAAATACACACAGCTAACATTATGTATTACCTTGAAGCGGTTAAGTACATGAGAGATCCAATCATTGCACGGTAGAGTCGGCAATAAACTTCTTTTCCATCCGGGTCAGAATTCAATTTATGATTGACCGGAATCGGAGTATCGTATGGGGTACAGTCCTCCATCTTGAAACGGCTCAAGATGTCTTTTACATACTTGGACTGGTGAATAAAGCAACCATCTTCCTTCTGATTAACTTGAAGACCTAGGAAAAATGACAACTCTCCCATTGCTGACATCTCAAACTTTGATTTGATAACACTCTCAAACTCTTTGCACAACCCTTCATTTGTAGAGCCAAAAATAATATCATCTACATATATATGCACCAGTAGGTATTCTCCCCTGCTTTCTTAATGAATAAGGTCGAGTCAATTTTGCCACGGACAAAATCATTATCCATAAGATGTGTATACAACGTTTCATACCACTCTCGGGGAGCTTGATGAAGACCATAGAGAGCCTTATCAAGCTTGAAAACTTTAGACGGATTAAGTGGATCTTCAAACCCCGACAGCTGACACACATAAACCTCCTCCTTGACTTTACCATATAAGAAAGCACTCTTTACATCTAATTGAAACACCTTAAACCCTTTGTATGAAGCAAAAGCAAGAAACTATCGTATAGCTTCAAGCCTAGCAACAGGAGCATAAACCTCGGTGTAATCAATTCCCTCTTGTTGATTGAAACCTTGTACAACTAATCTGGCCTTATTTCTCAACACAACACCTCGATCGTCTTTCTTGCATTTAAACACCCACTTTGTACCAATTGGATACACACCCTTTGGAAGATCTAAAAGATTCCAAACTTTGAGTTTGTCAAACTGAGCAAGTTCTTCCTGCATGGCCTCTATCCAATTGTTATCACGTAACGCCATTTCGACATTCTTTGGTTCGACCTGAGAAATAAAACAGGAATGTGAGCATACATTAAGAACACCAGTATCCTTAATACCTGTATACAAGAAAGAGTTTTCAATAATAGAACACGTTTGCACTCCATCTCACAAATTCCCAATTATATTTGTAATCGGATGAGCTTTGAATTCCTTGATTGATGCAACCTCAGGAACCGGCAACACATCAACTTGAGTTGTATCAGATTGATAAGACATATCCTGATTAACTGGTATCTCCGAGTCTAGATTTGTATGAATTTCCCCCTGTGCCTGTGTCAAATTAGAAGGTTCATCAACTAACAAAGGATCAGCAGAAGAATCTTGGAAAATAACATTGTCGTCCTCACTATCAGACTCTTGTGTTCCCGAACAAGAAGCAACATTAAGATATGGAGCAGATGTAGAGGGAATAGATGATTGTGGAACCGCAGTCGGTAGAAAACCACTATTCTGTGCATCCTGACTTGAATCATATAATACAGCAGCTTCCTCATGAGAAATATCAGAACATAATTGAAAGACTTGAATAAATTGTCATAATCAAAAGCCCAGTCTGGTCCAATCGCCATTTGAGGTAAAGATCGATTAGAATAGTCAATATGAAACCATTCCTCAACCTGACGGGTCTCTTTGTTATAAACCCTCTTGGTAGTAGAATTTGCAACATACCCTAGAAAGATCCCTTCAATAGCCTTAGCACTGAATTTGGTTGGGACATCTCTAACTTTCAACAGGGTGCATGGATTACCAAAAGGTAGTGAATATTCTAGATTTGGTTTCCGATTATTAAGCAACTCATAGCATGTCTTGTTGTGTTGCTTAACTATCAAACTTTGTTCAAAACGTGACACGCAGTATTCACAGCCTCAGCCCAAAAAGTAACTGGAAGCTTAGAATCTGCAAGCATCGTACGTGCCGTTTCAACCAAAGTCCTGTTCTTTCGTTCAGCCACTCCTTTTTGTTAAGGTACATATGGCGCACTGAATTCATGATGAATTCCCTTTCGAAGACAAAATAAACCCATCTTGCTATTTTTAAACTCGCTGCCATTGTCACTCCTAATTCTTCTGACTTTCTGTTTGCACAAATTCTCTAAACCCAGGATTAAGAATTGTACCAACTCTGTGGTTTCGGCTTTAGAAGCAAGGAACTTAACCCATGAAAATCTAGAGAAATCATCTGTTACTACCAGACAGTAAGATTTACCGCCAATGCTCCTGATACTAATCGGTCCGAACAAATCCATATGTAGTAGCTCCAAAGGAGTCACAATTGAATTCTTTGTCTTAGATTTGTGGGACTTCTTGTGTTATTTCCCCTTCTTGCAAGGAATACAATCATCAGGAACAGAGAATTTCATTTTCGGAACACCAATAACCAGATCATTCTTCACAAGATAATTCATTTTCCGATAATTGATGTGAGCAAGTTCCTGTGCCACAAAATAGAATCCGACTCAGATGCCTTGGAGAGTAAACATGTGGGAATTGATACCGTTGTTGTAGCAACACTCATGTCTAGGACATATGTGTCATTTCTTCTTAGAGCCTTTGTTAGAATCCATTCGTCAGGAATAACAAAGCCCGGTTTCAAGATATAACACTCAGAATCATTGAAATGAAATGAAAACTTCTTGTCACACACTTGAGATACACTCAAAAGATTGTGTTCAAGTTGCTCCACATAGTTCACTTTCTCAAATTTGACTTTATCATTCTTCAAAGTACCCTGACTAGTTATGTACCCGCCTTTATTTCCAGCAAAAGCGACATAACCACCATTAATATTAATAACATCTTCCAGCAAATGAATATTCCCTCTCATATGTCGAGAACAACCACTATCCACATACCACATATTGTTGATAGTCCTCCTTGGTTGCCCCTACATAAACAAAGAAAATCAATTAGAAATAAAAACCCAAGCCATTGTGGTCTTGGGTCGTCCAGATGGATCAAAATAAATAACTTCAAGCAGTTCACAATCAACATTGTCATCAACCTTTGGAACATAAGATTCACAATTAGACCTTCTCAATGAAGGCATGGTATGATTAATTGGAAAAACATTATTAGATATACGATTATCAGATTCATATATTTCCAAAACTTTCTTTAATTTTCTGTTAAGTCTTCTTCGTTGTGGTCTAGAAAGTTTGACCTCAGGTTGAGACTCTTTTGGAATTCCAACATTTGGAATTCCAACATGTGGAATCTCAAACTTATTTTGAAAAACAACTAGTTTAGAAATATGCTTATCATGTTGCTTAAATCCCAAAGATTTAGCAAATGATTGACAAGGCACATTCTTTACAACACTAGAAGTAGGCTTTCCCATATTTTGTCTTTTAAGAATCATCACCACTCGTTGTTGTGAGGGAACACTCTTTAATTTGCCTTGATTCTTATAAGGACAGTGAATCAGAATATGACCAGCCTCATTACAGTGAAAGCAAACTCTTCTATATTGATGATTTCTGATATAAGGAGTTTTTCTTGAATTTGATGACCCTTCCGATGAACAAGCTTTAGAAGAGTTTACTGAACAGTTGATTGGCTTCTTTTGAACAAAAACTTGTTTAGTCACCGCTGATGAATTCTTCTTCTGATGACCAGCAGCAAAAAAACCACTTGATTGTAACATTTTGGAAAGGTTAGGTTGATCAACTTTCACTTCATCAGGTTCTGTTAAAATGCATCAATCACGGGTAACTTGTTTCACCACCTTTGGTTCAACAATTTTCACTTCCTTAGGAATGCCTTCAAACTTTTTATCATCAAAAACTTCATTCTCAGAATCAGAATCATAGATCATATCTTCACCAGTTACTGGATTTACTTTCAATACCGTCTTTGGATCAATTTCCTCTTCATGAATAATTTCTGGTTCAACCACATAATTTGCATTGAATGGTGGAGGAACAAATCCAATTCCAGCAACCCTCTTTGTAGGATCAGCATTAGCATTAAAGTAATCCAATACCACACATGAATTTTCAAAATTCTCCAGCTTTCTATGTAATTTGATCACTTCAGATTCTTTGTCAGAAATCTCTTTGTTCTTCTGAGCGACAATTTCATTTCGCTTCTCAATCTCAGCATAAGCCATATCCTGATGATATGCTTGTTCCTTGTATTTCAATTCCAAAGAGTTCAAATCTCCTTTCAAAGACTCAATTCTATCTATACACAATTTATCATTAGCATTCAATTTTTGATTAACTAAATGCATCGATTTCAAATCACAAATTAAATTTGTGTTATCATCCATTACTTTTTGCAGTTTATCTTTTATACTGATGCAATTAGAGCAATAAATGTGACAGACATAATATTTTACCTTTGAAGGATCTGACATATCTGCCATGAAGACTTTTGCAATCGGAATATTTTCAGAATCAGCACCATTAGAAGAATTTTGAGTTAATACTATATCATCTTCAGATACACCAGATGCAATAGCAGACTCAACATTTTGTACTTGATCATGCTCTTCATCAGCACTTGACAAACTCTCACCATCATTTGAGCTATCATCATCAGTTAACTCTTCAGATTTTGCAGAATGAATCTCAGCTACAAAAGCTTGACTTACAGTACCAACCAAATCTTCAAGATGAATACCCCAGTCATAATTTTCATCATTCTGAGCAACCAAAGCAGATGATGCAGATGCATGATTAGAATTTCCATAGCCAGAGGAGCCATGTGGCTGATTACGAATGTTCTGAAAGTTATTAGGCTTCTTCTGAGAATCAAATTCAACTTTTGGCTTCACACATTCTTTGGCGAAATGACCATACTCCTGTCAATTATAGCAATGAACTTTTGTTTTGTCAAATTCCATACGTGAACGACTGTTAGAACCAATATACTTCCTTCCAGTCTTCTTCAAAAAATCCTTGGCCTGTCGCATTAGCATAACCATGTTCCATTGATTGTTCATCTCTTCCAGATCAACAGGATCAATTTGTCTGAAATCCTCTTCAATAACATCTGGATCATGAATCTTTCCTCCAATAAAATTTTCATAAGAAGCCAAAAAGGAAGAAAACATCACTAAATAATCATCAGCAACTCTTTGATTCATATTATGTGTTCCAGATAATGAAGAAGCAGTATTTGCAGAGAAACCAGAATGACTTGGAACCCCATAACAATGATCATTAGAAATATCTTGAGTATCACCAGAAAAGAACGCAACCCCTGCACCAGTTTTGCCAGAAGTCTTAGCAAAATACATTGAAGGATCTTGAATATGCTCCATATTGGTTTCCTTCTTCTTCATATTCAAATCATGTGATTGAATCTTGCCAAGAACCTTTTCAAGAGACATAGTTTTATACTTGAAATTCTCTTTTATCAAAACTGAATACACATCAAATTTAGATGGTAATGCCTCCAAGAACTAATCATTTATCTCTTCAGTCTCATAAACCACTGAAGCACTTGACAATTCACTCAGCAAATGATAGAATCTCGTTGCAAGATCATCTAAAGATTCATTTTGAAAGTGCTTGAATACTAATAACTGCTTCTTTAGTACTTTTCTGCTTTTCTTAACATCCAAACTACCTTCACACCGCTTTCGTAACGCTTCCCACAATTGTTGAGAAGTCTTAAATTTTTTAAAGCTATGATAAATTTCTTTAGGAAGAGACATTGAGATACTAGCCATAGCCTTCTTTTCCCTATCAAACAATAATTTTTCTTCTGTGGTTAACGTATATACCGATTTAGGAACATCATCCTTTCCCATCCAAGTGTATGTCGGATGAATATAACCTTCCAAGATTGGAATCCATAAACTTGTATCAGTAAAGGACACGAACTGATCAAACCGATTTTTCCAGTTAGAATAATCTGCAAGACTTAACAATTTGGGTGGTTTCCGAGATGTACCAATCTCATTATCGTAATTTAAGATGTTAGTCACTTGCACCATATTAGCCATTTTTAGAAAAATTTCCATGTCTTGAACCTGGCTCTGATACCATTTGTAGGTCCACATGACTCATCTACAGATCGATCTCGTGACAGGACGTCTCGATAACACGGAATGTAGAATCCTACCATTTTAACGTTTGTATACGAATTGTTCAAACCGGACTTTCCAGCTACGGTAATCTGATATGCACAAAAACCTTGGTGGCATAGTTCCAATCTCATTATCATCACACGAAATTGACATTTTGAAATTTTTGCGAAAAGATCCGGAAAAAAAAATTTCCCACAAAAATACTCTTTTTAAAAATTTCAAAAATTCAAAATTTCAAAAATGATATAAACCAACCATATAAGCTTTTTTATTTTTATTTTTTTAAGAACATTAGCGAACTAGATAAGTTCGCCTGATACTGTCTGAGCGAACTTAATAAGTTCGCCTGAACCTCAATGAGCGAATAAGACCACAAGCGAACTTGATACCAAGCAAACTTGTTAAGTTCGCTTAAACAACAAAATCAGGTAAATTCGCCTACTGAATAAGTTCGCTTAAACTGAGTGAAGCAAACTTGATAAGTTCTCTTGCTAAGTTCGCCTGCAACAAAATCTCAGCAAGTTCGCTTGCTCAGCTGTAACAAACTCAGGAAGAACTTCAACCCAAACACGAACAAACATCACCGAAAATCATCATTTCTCACAGATTAGAAGGAATTTGACGAAATTGGACTGTAGGATTTAGTATTTTATGAATTAGAACACTTCTATCGGATTAATTTCACCAAAATCCACTTCAAATCCAAGAATTCAGCAGCAATTTCAACTTCAAGAACTTGAAAACTCCATGGATACAAAAACTTCTAAAAATGATCAATTTCTTGTCAAATTGTACACAAAATCGTCTCTAATCACCAAGAATCAAACACAAATCATGAGCAAAAGCTCTGATACCACTTGTAGGTCCACATGACTCATCTAACAGATCGATCTTGTGGCAGGACGTCTCGATAACACACAGTGCGGAATCCTACCGTGTTAACTTTTGTATACGAATTGACAATAGAAACAACAGGTAAATAAACTTCTCTTTGTATTCCACAAAACACAGAGTTTACAGAATACCCTAGTTCAATCCCCTTTTTTCTCTTTTGAACAGAATCTGTAAACACCTATTTATAGACACAAACTCTGCAATAGGCGAACTTAACAAGTTCGTCTCAAAGATGCTTAGGCGAACTTAACAAGTTCGCCTCACATGAGACTAGGCGAATTTAACAAGTTCGCCTCTAGCAGAACTTGTTCTTACACTTAGAAAAAATCTATACAATTACATAAAGACAATAAGACCTAAACTATTACAAAGCTTTTGTCATACATTCTATGTCCTAACAAATGATTTTAATTCTATGCATGTTCCTTGTTTTAATAATTCGGTTAACATCATTTCTAGAAATCCGTTTAAAAGATTAATGACAAAAGAAATTCCAATCTTCACCCCCACATCAACAAGTCAAAGTGATAGTCAAAGCAATTCAGACTATCTGTCCACAAAAGACAATGAAGAAAGTGAATATGATTCAGATCGATCCACTGAACCATCAACAGAATCATACAATGAATCCGATGTTGAAGCAAAACCGATAACCAAAGCAGTTGAAGTTAAAAATCAAAGTTGATAAAGAATCCGATCAAGAATCATCAACAACTCATGTTGATCAAAAGAAGGAATATTACATCAAAGGCAAATTCAGAAACCCATTCAAAGTGCCTGTTCAGCAGTAATCATCCTCATCATCTTACCAACAACCACATAAAAGAAAATCTTTTAAACATGTCAATTGTTTTACTTGTGGGAAGGGTGGTCATACTACTAGACAATGCAGTCGTGATTCATATCACAATGATTAGGTGAAATTTGAATGACCTAAGATGCATAGTGTAGGAAACTATAATAGACACCAACATGATCACCATCCATTTTATCACAAAATTGACATATTTCGTCAAAATATAAATCATTTCTTTAAAGGGACATGTTGGTGGTGAACTAGACGTGATAGAACTGCTAAATTTGATGTTCCACTGAAGTTGAAAAAGAATTGTGTTCCAATTTATCAATAAATTGTCTTGCATGTGACAGGGTTTTCATAGGAGGACTATTGATAATGCATGGCATGTTGATATTGGGTGCTCTCGTCACATGACCGGGCTAAAGGATCTGCTGACTGACTTTAGAATTATCGATGGGGGATACGTTGCTTTTGTCGGCGACGAGAAAGGAGGAAATATTACCGGGCAAGGAAATGTAAGCAATGGAACTCTCACCTTGGAGAAAGTCAACCTCATTCGAGAAATTTGTTACAATCTGATGAGTGTATCACAAATTTGTGATAAACAACTGTCTGTGCTGTTCAACAATGCTGAATATCTCTTCCCCAAACTAGGACTCGTTGTTTCTGAAGATCTGATTTTGATGACGATACCGTGAAAGAACAACACCTACGTGGTGGACATGAATGATCCCAGGACTAAAGCATATGTCGCTTGTCTGTTATCTAAGGCTTCTGATTCTGAATCACTGTTATGGCATCGTCGACTTGGCCATGTGAATTTTAAAAACATAAATTGTTTGGTAAAACAAGACCTTGTGAGAGGTTTACCCTCCAAGGACTTCAATTTTTCAGAAAAATGCATGTTCTGTGCTAAAGACAAACATCACAAGAAGTCGCACAAGTCCAAAGCAATGAATTCCATTTATGTACCCTTACAATTACTTCATATGGACCTTTTTGGTCCCGTCAGTGTAAAGAGCATTTCTAAAAATTCGTATTGTTTGGTTGTGATAGATGATTTCTCAAGGTATTCTTGGGTTAATTTCTTAGCTACCAAAGATGAAACCGCTGAAGTGCTGAAGAGTCTTATTCTCAAAATTTAGAAGATCTACAAGCGCTTGGTTATTTCTATCAGAAGCAACAATGGCACCGAGTTTAAAAATCATGTCTTGATTGAATTTTGTGAAAGCAAAGGTATTTCTAGACAATTCAGTGCTGTCAGTACTCCACAGCAGAATGGAGTTGCTGAAAGAAAGAACTGAACATTGATCGAGGCTACTAGAATGATGCTGATAGATTCGAAGCTTCCTATTATTTTCTGGGCCGAAGCAGTTAACACTTCTAATTATGTCATGAATCGTGCTCTAGTGGTCAAGGTTTACAACAAGACCGCTTATGAGCTGTTTCATGAACGAAAGCCCCTGATTGAATTTTTTAGAGCCTTTGGTTGTTCGGGTACTCTGTTGAACATCACTAAGAATCTTGCAAATTTCAGAGCAGTGGGAGATGAATGTTACTTCATTGGATATTCGTCGTCTCAAAAAGCATACCGCGTCTAAAACAAGAGAACCAAGATCGTGTAGGAATCGTACTATGTTTATTGGCAAGAAACTAATTCTACAAACACTGGAACTAGTCCTGACTGGTTCTATGATGCAGACATTCTTTTCAATAACTCCATTCCTCCCGCACCACTCGTTCCTGAATCCATTCTATCCTCTGAACCATCATTCATTCCATCCATCCATGCAGAAGATGAACTTATGCCTTTTTAAACCAGAATAACGCCGATCGTTGCTGATCCTTTGTTTGTCTCAAATAACAGTGCAGTAACCTCTTCTCACTCTGAGGCTGCTGAGATTTTTCCTGGTGATACTTCTGGTGATGCTACTTCTAATCAAACAAGTCCTGTAGATTCCAATGTTGTCCTTCTTTATCAGAACTTGGCAAATGATCCCGCTGTCGTTACCTGACAGTGATTCTGATGATGATGATGATGGGCTTGTTGTTATTCCTGATGTTAACTTAACAAATCTTCCAGAACAAGTTGATGTTCCTGATGGACCGACTTTCAAGACGCTGTCAAATTACCATTTGGAGAATATGATTAGTCCAATTACTGAGGGTGTTCATACAAGAAGTTACTCAACTCCTTACAAGGCGACCCTATGTGTCTGTTTCTTATCACAGGATGTTTGAAAGAATATTTCAATGGCCCTCAAGGATTCAAGCTGGATAGATGTTATGCAGGAAGAGCTTGTCTAGTTCAGAAATTTGAAAGTATGGGATCTTGTTGTCCTTCCAAAGAATAAGTACCCAATTGGTACTCGATAGAAATGTGGTGATAAAGAATAAAGCACGATTGGTTGTGCATGGATTTTCCCAAGAAGAGGGTATTGATTATGAGGAGGTGTTTGCTCCTGTGGCTCGTTCAGAAGTAATAAGGAATTTCTTGGCTTATGCTTGTTACAAGAACTTTAAGGTCTATCAAATAGATGTTAAGAGCGCATTCGTATAGGGGAAGGTTAAGGGGAAGTTTATGTGTGCCAGCCTCCAGGGTTTGATGATCCAGATTATCTGAGCAGAGTCTGCAAGTTAGACAAAGCTCTGTACAGACTTCATCAGGCCCCGAGGGCTTGGTATGATACTCTTTCAACTTATCTTCTACAAAATGGCTTCGAACGGGAAAAGATTGATATGACTTTTATTCAAGAGGAAGATCGGAAAGGATATCATGCTTGTGCAGATTTATGTGGATGACATAATCTTTGGATCAACCAATGAGAAGCTGTGTAGAAAGTTTGAGGACGTAATGAAGGCCAAGTTTGAAATGAGCAAAATGGGCTCACATTTTTTCTGGGATTGGAAGTTAAACATTCAAATGATGGAACACTGATTCATCAAGCTAAGTATGTTCAAGATATGCTGAAAAAGTTCTAGATGACTGATTCTAAGGCAGCTTCAACTCCATTTGTTGCTCAAACTCCTTTGACATCCGATCCAGAAGGAAAACTCGTTGATAGACATCATTACCATTCAATGATCGGCTCTTTTCTATATCTCACTACTAGTCACCCAGATATTATGTTCGCTTTTTGCTATTGTGTCTGTTATCAAACTAATCCCAAGGAATCCCACGAAATCGCTGTGAAAAGAATCTTTCGCTACCTGAGAGGCACTCCTAGGGCTTTGGTATCAAAAATCCAACAGCTTTGATTTGGTCGCCTACTCTGATAGCGATCATGGAGGATGTCAACTTGACAGAAAGTCTGTGTCAGGGGGATGTCAGTACTTGGGACACTGTTTGGTTTCTTGGCAATGCAAGAAACAAACTTCCCTCTCCATTTCTTCTGCTGAAGTTGAGTATATTGCTGCTTCCAGTTACTGCTCTCAAATCTTGTGGATTCAACATCAAATAATGGATTATGGCATCAATTTGAAGAAGACTCCAATGTTCATCGACAATGAAGCCTTTGAGAAAATCGTCAAGAACCCAATCTATCATTCCAAAACAAAGCACATTGACATGCGGGTTCATGCCATTCGGGATGCTTATGAAAAGGAATACATTCAAGTCCTTCCGGTGAATACAAATGATCAAAACGCCGACATATTCATAAAGACATTCGAGAAGTCTAAGTTTCTGGATCTCATTCAGAAACTGGGACTGTTGAACTTTGAGTAACATTTTCTATCCCTCATACTTTGTGTATATATCTTTGTTCATATTCTTTCAGAAAAATCCAAAAAAATTTTCTTGACCAAAATGATTTGAAAATCGAGCTGCAAAAATATTGTTTTCCTTTTATAAAATTCCATTTAAAGAAGGTTGTTCATAATTAAAATTTTCAGGAAAAAGTTTGTGAATAGAAAAGAAAAGAAAATGAATGAAAAAGACTAGTGTTGTCTTTGCATAACTGTTATGGTGGGAAATGATAGTTGAACTAACTTGACTTGATCACTACATGAATATGACCGAAAGGAGAAAGCGGTTATACTGCAAGGACTTGTTGGTAGGCTCAGCATTCAAACACAGTAAACTACAACTCAGTGACAAAAGATAGTCCCATCACAAAGGGGTAGGCTCAGCAAGGACATGTTGGTAGGCTCAGCATTCAAAGACAGCTGAAAAGTGTACACCCATCTTGTTCAGGCTTGCACATAACAATAGTCTCATCACAAAGGGGTTGCGAGTTTTTATTACTATATATATACAAAAGAAAGAAAAAGCTCAAAAAGACACGCAATGTCATGCAACTGTAAAAGACACCAATTTTGTGCATCTTAATATTGAATCGATCTGCAAAGCAGAAACTCTTGAGCAAAATACACACAATGTTAAAGTCGTGCATTAGGAATCAAATCAAAAGATACACAATGTTAGTGTGTACATAATATATATACTATATATTTTTCTTTTTGGGTTCCTGTGACTGTTGAAAGGATTTTCTAGACAAAAACATGGCATGTAAGTCCGACGTGCAAGTAAGTCCAACCTTATTTCATAAATCAGGGCACATAAGTTCGTCATGTTGTGTTCCTGATCAAAACTTTTAAAGATACCCTGAATTGTTCACAGACCAACGCTAGTTATGCTCATTTAGCTATTTTAGGATTCTCGATGATCATATTCTTTGACTATGCGATGGCATAGACCTGAAGCTCTCATCATCTGAAACAAAAGACCATGAGGATGGGTAGGTTATACCTGACAAGCGTGGGGAACACCGACTTTATCTTAAAATTATCAAAACATGATAAACGCTCACTAGTTGTGCGTTGAAAGAATGGTGCATGGGCTTAAGAGGATAAACATACCAACAGTCGTTTGTAAACCATGGACATCCGAATGCAAAATGAACAAGTTTGAGTGACAAGTTAAGTCGGTATGATTCCACATGATCAGGTTTGCACATTTTATGTTTCATCTTTAAAGTTTTGCCTTGATATATCTCATATTTTAACTCTATGTTCTTTCAGAAGGCTTATTTGGTTCATGGTTATCCCAGTATATAGTTTTATGGGTCTTTAATTGAAAATCTAGCTCGAAATTCGATTCATTTTGGTCAAAAGTTCAAATTTTCTTTATTTTTGCCCGAGTCGACTCTCTAGGCTGACCGTTGAGAGTCGGCCCCTCAATATTTTGGGTATATATATGTTTGAAAAGGGGGTGTGCATTTACATTTCTAACCCTAAGTCTCCTCCATTTTCAATATTTTGTGCTTCTATGTGTGATCTTTGCAGCATTTTAAGGTGATTATCTGATATAATCCATGTTCTTAACCTCTATTGGTTTGATTTTTGTGAAGTTACAACAACAAGTAAGGCTCATTTTGGATCAGAGTGGGATTTGGAAGCTCTAACTATTCATCTTCCTCAAGGCCGACTGTCGCCATGAGGAAGATGACAAGAATTGGCTCAATGCGTCGAATATCATATCATGTAATCCGTGGCCGATTCTTTTTGTAACAAGCCGATGGTTGATCACCATCCATTTGAACGTAAGTTCAATCATGCCTGACTCTTAAGAGTCACCAGGGGCTGATTTTCTAGACAATATCCATGAGTAACTGCCGACTGTCCTCTTTTGGGGCCAACTGTCTCCATGTTGATCAGGCGACTCTTTCCTTGACCAGGGAAAACTCTTGCTCGAGATCTGCTGACTCTCTCATTATTCTTGAGTCGACTATCACCCTACACTTGGCCGACTCTTAACGGGTCGACTGTTAGGACACACTCAAGCAACGTTCTTGTGTCTTGGGAAGATTATTTTTAAAATAAACGTCTATTAACTTAATGCTTTAGCTCCTTTAAATATTCAATTACTTATGTTTGTGATTTCTTTTGCACAGATTATGGCAGCAAAAAGACTTGTTAGAGACAATCATCATAATATGGCAATCAGCTTCCCTGAACCCATTCTAGAAGAATTTAATACCATGGTCAACTAGCTACTGCAAAGCAAGATCTCCAACGCTATCTCATGGAATGAAACCGTCTAAAGGGATCTAATTGAGGAATTTTGGGTCAACTATGAATACTCAACCCACGTGATTACTAACAGTCCTCAAATCAAATCCACTGTGAACGGCCAGAAGGTGGTTGTCCCAGAGAACTTTGTCAGAAATGAATTGAGATTAAGATACAATTCAAGTGATTCTTATCTAATTATCAAGGAGGAAGTTAAAAGACGGGTTGTCGAAGATCTGTGTTATGAAGGTCCATTCAGGAAGAATGAAATCATGAAGCGCGGATTATCCAGAGATTGGAAAGCAATTATGTACATTTTCATCCACTCTCTGTCGCACAAAAAGGGAGGATACGATGCATTGAGAATGCAATGGGGTGGTATAATGTTGAAAGTTTGCAAAGATGAAACCTTTAATGTCTCTCGTCACATATTCAACTTCATGTGCAGCAATGTAAAAGAAAACAAATGGCTAATATATCCTCGATTCATTCAAATGATTCTCAACCTCTCTGTGAAGAATCTTTCTCGAAAAGGAAATCCTATCACTTTTGCTAAGGTCGATTCTCATTTCTACATAGACATTTTGAGAACGCATCATGAATTTTTTGGAAAATTGACACCTCTCTTCGATAAAATGTGTAAAAAGGAAGTTGTTCCTTCAATCCAAAGCTCTTAAAATGATAGTGTTGATTCCAAGAAGCGCAAGAGAGACGAAGAAGATATGGCATCTGTAAAGGGAAAGATGAAGAAGAAGGAATTGGAGAGTGAAGGTACGACCTTCAAAAGAGAAAAGAAAAAGGAAAAGGAAAAGCTATTGATCTTGAAGGAGGTAAGAAGAAAAAGGCAAAAGTTACACACCATGGTGAAGGATTAAAGAAATCAGCAAGAGTAGCGTATCAAAAGGAGGAAGAACGAAGTCATTTGGATGATTCAATCTCTCCCTTCCTCTCTGATGAAGTCATTGAAGCAGATTTCTTGGCCAGTTTCACTCTAAATGCTCTAAGGCATCCTCTGTCCAAGCAAATAGAGGGAACTTCCGCACAAGTCCCTCACCCATAAAGAAACAACCTCCCTCACAACCTAGTGGTCCTAAAAGGTCAAAAGTCTTAGCAAGAAAAGGCTTGCTACAATCAAGGAAAGATGCTCCTCCTTCTCCTCATGTGAAGTCATTGGATCAAGAGGATATTTTGAAAGAAATTCAAGTGTTAAGAAAATTTCAAGAAAAACAAAGCAAGGAGATTGAGGGCTTGAAGCTTCAGATAGAAAAGCAGAAGAGGGTGAACGAGCCCCAGAGAAATAACATGAATGACATTGCTAAGGCACTGGCAGTGATGATAAAAAATGGTTCTATTATCCTAAAAGAACTAAACCGTGTGAGAACGAGCAACAATGAAGAACCGATGTCTTTCAATGATGTATTTAATGATGCCAGCATACAAGAATCGGAAATTTAATTTGATGACTAACTCCACTTCGTGGAACAACCAATAGAAATCATGAATCGGGAAGTTAAGAGACTGAAATGAAGTCGTATTCCCATAGTGAAAGTCAGATGGAACTCTAAAACGAGGGCCAGAGTTCACTTGGGAACGCAAAGACCAAATGGGACTTAAGTATCCCCAGTTGTTCAACGATGCACCAGTTGCAGACAACACCAACTGAATTTCAGGACGAAATTCTTCTAACTAGGGGAGAATGTGACAACTGGTAATTTTCCTAATAATTATTAAATTATATTACATGAAACATTGCATATTAGACTTAATTATATTTAATTAGGTCTTACCGGTTCTAGCAAAGTCCACCGTAGTACAACCTATGTAGGTAATTTTAGAAATTACCTGAACACATCGACTAAATGAGAGACTCGTACACGTTGGTGATAAACTTTAATAAAACAACCACGAATCGCTCTCTTTATTTTAATACTAGAGATTACACAACTATATGGACACTAATATTAAGTGATTTTGCATGAGCTCGTATCAAAGTCAAAAATCAATAAACTTATACGTATTTATAAAACCCGACTCATAATCCCAACGATCACGTAACAACTATTAAAGAAAGAGTTACATTTAGCGGGTATCCAACCGGGTAAAAATCTAGCATCTAGACTACCACCCTCACCACCCACCCCTCTCCCTTGGTGTTTTACGGCCAAACAAAACCAGGGGGGACACACCCCTTTTTCTTGCTACTCATCCAACCTACATATCAAGACATGTTCTTGTTTCCCCAACACATGCAACAACTTGGTCCCCTTGGACATACTAACCATGGGGTAATGACCAGTTGAGGAAGCTATAAAAGGAAGGTGCATGATCCATGCAACTCCACACCAAACCCACCTCTCAAACAAACACACTTACACCTCTCCCTCTCCTCTCCAAGTTACGTCCCAAGCCCACTCCCCTCCCTCTTTGTTTTCATGACAACAACAAGCATCATCACCACTAGATCCATCCTAGTTCTCAGCAACCACCACACACCTATGCAACCATTACTTGTTTCCCTCCTCCCTTGATCACGACAACCACCACACACCACCATTCCATTTCACCATTGATTCATGGGTCAACGCATACACCACCTCGATCGATTCTTGGCTCAATAACAAACCCGTATACCACCTTTTCGATGGCGGGTTTCAAGTGTTCTAGGTTTACTAGGTGGTCTCGGGTGCTAAACGGGTGTTCGTGCTAGCATTGTGGGTCTCCATTTCTCTCCATATTATTCTCATAAGTCTTCGTGTCATCTTAACTTATATATTTATTAGCTTATTGATGTCGTCCAGACGGTCTATAAAAACTATCAAATAAAACCTAATCTAGACTCTCTAGCTTTAAATTTATAAAACCTAGACTCGACCTAAAACTAGACCACACAACCGGCAAGTGTACCGATCAATGCAATATAGCCTAACGAAGTCCGGATATCGAACCCAAAAGACACTGAATAACTAAATTAGACTCTAACTAGGACTTAATATGATTAATTGATTGGGGGGTTTACTACACTAAAGATTAACTAAGAATGCAATAAACTAAGGACAATTCAAGCTATCAAGAGTAAACTAAAGATGAAATCAAGAATGGAGAAGTCACTACCTAGGTCGGAATCCTATGTGTAAAGCTCAACTTCTATCGGTTTTGGAACTAGGTTGGATCTGGGTTTCTAAAGATATAACACCTAAAAGATATCTAGTGGATTCCCGATCACTCTCGGTCTCGGGATGTGACCAGAAGACAACCTAAGGATATTAACTCACCAGATGATCGGATCACCTCTCGGGTATTTCCTACTATGACAAGTACCCTAATAAACGGATTACCTCTCAGTCTCACCGCTTACCATACACTCAAGGAATGCATGGGGTAGTTCTAGAATGGATACTATGATTCGGATAGCAACTATCACTAGACACCTAATACCAACTTCCTCTCAGACAGCTGACACTCGGATTCCTAATGACGAAGACTAAACGACTAATTCTCACCTCTCGGGTATTGAACTAGGACACACATTCACTTCTAATCAGTAATTAACTAGGTTTTCTATGGCTACTACGTCTAGACACCACTCTAACTCACAAACCCTAAAGTCTATGAACCAGAAACGAAGATCAAACTGGCAGACAACCACAATCAACGCAGAAAAGCATAATCAACCACATAATCAGAATTAAACATGCACTAACATCACACATAAACAAACTCAAACCTTTACTAAATCATAAATCCAACATTCAAATCCAAAAACCGAATAAAAATCGAAACTTTAACACATAATCATCATATTGACCTAGGTAGATCAAGGATTTAGCCTAGAATCATACTAAGAACATCTACACAGAAGCAAATAGCAAGATCCATAGGTTCAAAACACAAAATCAAAGATAAAGTTTGAATCTTTAAACCCTAGAATGCAACTACACAAACCCGGAATCCAAAAGCTTCAATCTTCAGCTTCAATTGACTTCCAAGCTCAAAATCGCCTCTTTTTCTTCTCTCAAACGGCTTAGAATCGAACTCTCCCCTAATGGCCGTTTAAATCTTTTTAATTTAGAAAATTAGGGTTTTGCGGAAAACGGCCCTCTCGCGTACCGCGAGAGAATGTTGACTGGATCCTCGCGTACCGCGAGAACCAAAATAGTCGGGCGGATTCCTGGAGTTTCCCGCGTACCGCGAGAATTATTACACTCGTCTCTCGCGTACCGCGAGAGACCTAAATTTCAGAAAATTGTCTTTTTATCTTTGGACTTTTCCGGGCTTCGTTTCTTCGCTCGTTTTCTTCACGTATTCTTCATTAATATTCCCGGGCTCCTACAAATAAGACCAACGACTCAAATGTACATAAAATTGACTCAAAACTAATATAAAACTACTTAGAACACATTAAAACAAAGGAATAAAGACGTGTGCTTTCGCACCCTATCAAATATCCCCACACTTAACCTTTTTTCGTCCTCGAAAAATCTGCAAATGGAATCATAACTGGCATCTAACTCAACAAACATAAATTTCAATTTTCAAAACATACTCACGTGTCAAAAAGCAACAATTAGTATTTCTGTCCGATTAAACCCAAGCACTAACTTTCAAGCCCCCGTTACGTGTTCTAAATCCATTTTATACAACATATCAATCAATCTATGTGACTCACACTTAGAAGTTACAGCTCTACCTAATCCCGTCTCAAGGTCATGTTTAGGCACGGATTAAACCATATAGATTTACCCTACCACGTTAAACTACTATTTACAGGTTTTTAGAAATCAGATGAAATCATGAATGAATGGATGATAATGAGCATAATAAGCAAAAGAACTTTCGTCTAGAGGCGTTTCAACCAAGTCACTATCCCGGAGGGTAACACATAGACTACATTCTATCAATGAAGCACATAAATCTTACTTAGGGGTGTATCCTCCAAGTCGCTATCCCAAAGGGTAACACATAAGCAAAACTCAGTATAGCTCATAAATTATGGAATAACATGGATTATGGAATGCGGGCGCCACCAAAACTCGGATTTATTCTCATAAAAAGAGAGTGGTGTGCCATAAAAAATTTCAAAAACCTTTAAATTTTAACTTAATCGTGGTACCTATCACCCTATATTGACAGTTTCAGTATTACCATTACTCTAAGATGAATACCCACAAGATATCATGATTTTATTCCGTGATTAATCCTAAATAACACAAACAGGATATTTAAGCTCTACTAGTTAGCTGGGTCTACCAAAACATCACTAATTAGACACGTTTTCAATTATTTAATCTTTTAAACTCATAAATAGATCCAGTTCTACTATCATTTTCCAAATATATGCAATTATTTTCAAGAACATTTTTCAAATTTTTCAATTTTTTTTTTTTTTTTTTTTTTTTTTGTATTTTTGAATTTTTAAAGACACAAACTAAACAAACTAGACACTCACATCCCCACACTTGAAAGACACATTGTCCTCAATGTGAAGCAAAACAAAACTAAAAATAAAAATGCAAAAATAAAACAAGAAAAAAAAAGAACAGGAATCGACTTAGCTGGTAATGTAGATGCAAACTAATATGCAGCTTCGTTCTTCCTTGTGTGTGCACCGTATAGCATTTTGGTCGCGGTTACACATCAGCTGTCGGGTTGCCTTTACAAGATAGTAATGGTAATCATCAAACCCGCCCGAATGGAGATTGAGTACGGACAGAATGATAAAACCTGCAAAATAAACCTCATACAAACCCACAGCATTAAACTGACTCAAATAATAACTCAACTACTAACTCAACTAGACACTTAAAAAACTCAAGATAGATAGATGCAGAGAAAACATACTCAACGTGTGGCAAACACATAGACATGAATACCACAGCAAGGTCGAACATCGGTCATAAACAGTTTCTAGTTTCCCATGGTCATGGTGGTCGGTGAATGAAGTGAATGGTAGTAGATGATGATAATGGATGATAATGATAATTGTGGATATGGATGGTGATAGGGGATTATGTTGATGTATGATGATGTTGATGAGAGTGGTGGTGATGGAAAACGGGGACAGAAACGGGTACGGGAAACCATGGGAAACAAAGGAAATAGGGTGACACCAGCCGTCCCTCGCGTACCGCGTAAGTCGAAGGGGATATTCTTCGCGTACCGCGAAGGCCAAAAAGTTATGCCGGCCGAGAATTTTGTCTCTCGCGTACCGCGAGAGATTTCCATATCGTTCTTCGCGTACCGCGGGAGGGTGTCGTTAACAGAAAGTTTTGAAGAATTTTCAAGTTTTATACTTAGAATATTTTTGGTCATTTAAGAAAAAATTTTCACCCAACTTCCTTAAAACCTTGTCCCAAGGATAAAAACACATGTAACCATACCTGGGGCTTCATTCCCGACGATTTTCCTTACCGAATCGAGCATGGATTCCTGCAAAACTTGACACAAACAAAACACAAACCGAAAAACAAAGAAAAAGACATGGACTCATACCAATGAACGCACACAAACTTTACATCCCGGGCACTTGCCCAGGACTCAAGCAAACCTATCAGGAGGCTTCTCCTTGATCCTAACCGGTACCGCCTTCATCCTTCGCGGCCTACCGGTTCTCCACAGCCTCAGCAAACAACTACTCCTACCGCACCATGGATTTCTATCCTTCATCTCCTTCCACCACAACTTAAATCTACCCGGTCCGAAGATAATACGCATTAAATAACCAAGTAGTTTGTCACTCCTCGATATCCCCACACTTGGGGTTAGCACTCTATCTACGTTGCCTAAGTCAATTAACTCTCGAGTCCTCTTACGAGGCGGCCTAGACCTAGGGGGTGACTCGATCTTTCTCCCCAAAGCACAAACAGTGGTGAAGATATGTAGGGGTTTTGGAATGGGCACTTCTAAAGGAATGACCTTCACAATCTCACCAGGATCCTCGGGATCCTCAACAACCTCCACCAACTTCCCCACACTTGGGGTTTTGCCTATGACCTCTTCAAACTCTGCCATCATCTCCAGCAAATCATCAGGCACCTCATCTCCATAATCGTCTGGCTCATCTAGCAATCCTTCTAACTCCAAGGCCCAATCATATGGTTCTTCTATATTCGGGGCGGGTTCACCTACTTCTATCACCGGATCGGGGTCCCAAAGGTGGTCCATGAAAGAATCGAGCATGCACACGGAGTGGCTGTGCTCGCCAACATCCTTCCCGGACTCTACAGCATTGAATGTAAGGACCTCATCCCCCACACGAAGTGTGAGCTTCCCGTCAAAGACATCAATCATCGCCTTTGCGGTTCGTAGGAACGGGCGTCCTAAGATGAGTGGGACCTTGTCATCCACCTCCATATCTAGAATCACAAAATCCACGGGGAAAACAAAATTGCCCACTTTCACTAATAGATTTTCCACTATTCCCCGTGGATACTTGACTGAGCGGTCAGCCAAGGAAATGCTCATGCGCGTTGGTTGTGGTTCACCTAGGTCCAGCTGCTTGTACAATGAATAGGGCATCAAATTGATGCTAGCACCTAGGTCGGCCAACGCGTGGTGTAATGGTAGGTTGCCCAACAAGCACGGGATCGTGAACCGACCCGAATCAGACAACTTTTCTGGCAAATGATTTTGCACCACTGCCGAGCATTGCTCACCAAGTGAGACTCCAGAGACCTCCTCAAGTTTCTTCTTGTTGGAAAGAAGGCCTTTTAAGAACTTGGCATATTTGGGCATATGCTGGAGGACCTCTACAAACGGGAGATTGACCTTGAGTTGTTTGAACATATCAAGGAAGTGACCGTATTCCTTAGCATGTTTATGTGGCAACACACGTGCGGGATAAGGAATACGACTCAAGTCAATCTCGGGGGACTTCATCTCCACCCCCTTCTTCTTCTCCTGTGCCTTCTTGGTAGGCACCTCAACCACTACTTCCTCCTCCACCGGCTCTTCTTCTTCTACTACCGGTGGGCTCTCATCTTCCTTCTCTCCCATGCTCTTTGTCGAAACAGCATTCGACTCGGTCTCTTTCAGCATCCTTGCGTCGATTTCAGCAAATCGAGCCGCCCAATCAATCTTATTCACCTCCTCCACCGAGGGAATATTATGCTCCTTAGAGTGGGGGTCAACCTCTTCAACCACTTTACTCTCCACACTCTCTATAGACACGGCCATCACTGAAGCGTTCGGGCCCGTAGAAGGGCTTCCTTGTCTATCATGTATGCTCCTAGCAATGTCTCCTACCGTGCGTTGCAAATCCTGGAACGCCGATTGCTGATTCTTCATCAAAGTGTCATGGCTATCCAGTCTTAGCCGAGCATCCTTGTTATTCTGCACCAGCTGTGCAAGCAACTGTGTCTGAGTCTCCATCATCTCCTCAATCCTTCGTGACCCAACAGTGCTCCCAGAACTCGCTCCTTCTTCTGCTCCTCCATACTGTTGCTGACGACCAGTGAATCCAGATCTCCATCCCGAACCAAAAGTATTAGAATTGTTGTAATTTCGGTTCTGGTATTGGTTGCCAGCATAGCTCACATGCTCTTGATTATTTACCGGGCAATCTCGGGTGTCGTGTCCTCCCCTGCACACCTGACACCTCAAAGCACTGAGCTTGAGCTCCTTTATCTCATTCGCCATCGAGGCGAGGGCAGCAGCCACGCTAGTATCAGGAGTGACCTGATGCACACCTCTAGGAGAAGAGGCGTGTGACCTAGCAGTAGGGATGGAATCCCTAACAGAACGTGGGTGCTGCTGTTCGGCTTGAGCGAAGCTCTCGAACATATCCTCGCACTCCTCAGGCTCGAGTCTATCCATGATATGGCCTCCTGCAGCTGTGTTGAACATTTGCTGCGTCTCGAAGGTGAGGCCATTATAGAACTTCTCCACTAGTGCCCAGTCGGGGAGACCGTGCTGGGGACATCGGCTCAACAGCGCGTTGAACCGCTCCCAGGCCATGTGGTAAGGCTCGTCGGGATCCATCCGAAACGAATGGATCTGGTCCCGAAGGCGAGCGGCCCTGGAAGGTGGAAAGTATTTCTTGAAGAACTTGGCTTCGAGATCCTCCCATGTGGTGATAGAATTGTCGGGAAGAGTGTCGAGCCAAGTAGATGCACGCCCAGAAAGAGAGAATGGAAAGAGACGCAAGTAGATTGCGTCCTTAGATACACCCGTGATATTAAATGTATCACATATCCGCGCGAAGCGGGACAAATGTCCGGGTGCATCCTCATCCTCGAGGCCATGGAATTGAGTGGCATGAGTGATCGTACTCATGACATGTGATGGGATCTGCCAAGAATTGGTGTTCGGTATAGTGGGGCGTGTGATCGAAGATCTCGCGCCCGTGACCCCCTCACTGGCCCTCTGGTGTACTGTACGTCTAGCCGGTGGGTTAGCGTCACCCATAGTAGGAAATGGAACTGGGCTAGTAGGACGTACCTTTGGTTTAACCAGCTCCTCTAAACGCTCCCGAAAGTCGCGGGTGCGCTCGTGAAGCTCTCGTTCGGGCTCTTGAAAAGATGCAAAAGATGGTGATCCTTGCAAACGAGTATTGGGCATAAACAGAAAGACTCTAAGAAGGAAACAGAATAAAGACTCACAAGTAGCACACAAGACTCAAAAGAAAACAAAAGACTCAAATAAACCAAAAATCAAACAAAGAACTAGTCAAAGCTAATATTGCTATTGCCAAGTGTCCCCGGCAACGGCGCCAAAAACTTGATGTCGTCCAGACGGTCTATAAAAACTATCAAATAAAACCTAATCTAGACTCTCTAGCTTTAAATTTATAAAACCTAGACTCGACCTAAAACTAGACCACACAACCGGCAAGTGTACCGATCAATGCAATATAGCCTAACGAAGTCCGGATATCGAACCCAAAAGACACTGAATAACTAAATTAGACTCTAACTAGGACTTAATATGATTAATTGATTGGGGGGTTTACTACACTAAAGATTAACTAAGAATGCAATAAACTAAGGACAATTCAAGCTATCAAGAGTAAACTAAAGATGAAATCAAGAATGGAGAAGTCACTACCTAGGTCGGAATCCTATGTGTAAAGCTCAACTTCTATCGGTTTTGGAACTAGGTTGGATCTGGGTTTCTAAAGATATAACACCTAAAAGATATCTAGTGGATTCCCGATCACTCTCGGTCTCGGGATGTGACCAGAAGACAACCTAAGGATATTAACTCACCAGATGATCGGATCACCTCTCGGGTATTTCCTACTATGACAAGTACCCTAATAAACGGATTACCTCTCAGTCTCACCGCTTACCATACACTCAAGGAATGCATGGGGTAGTTCTAGAATGGATACTATGATTCGGATAGCAACTATCACTAGACACCTAATACCAACTTCCTCTCAGACAGCTGACACTCGGATTCCTAATGACGAAGACTAAACGACTAATTCTCACCTCTCGGGTATTGAACTAGGACACACATTCACTTCTAATCAGTAATTAACTAGGTTTTCTATGGCTACTACGTCTAGACACCACTCTAACTCACAAACCCTAAAGTCTATGAACCAGAAACGAAGATCAAACTGGCAGACAACCACAATCAACGCAGAAAAGCATAATCAACCACATAATCAGAATTAAACATGCACTAACATCACACATAAACAAACTCAAACCTTTACTAAATCATAAATCCAACATTCAAATCCAAAAACCGAATAAAAATCGAAACTTTAACACATAATCATCATATTGACCTAGGTAGATCAAGGATTTAGCCTAGAATCATACTAAGAACATCTACACAGAAGCAAATAGCAAGATCCATAGGTTCAAAACACAAAATCAAAGATAAAGTTTGAATCTTTAAACCCTAGAATGCAACTACACAAACCCGGAATCCAAAAGCTTCAATCTTCAGCTTCAATTGACTTCCAAGCTCAAAATCGCCTCTTTTTCTTCTCTCAAACGGCTTAGAATCGAACTCTCCCCTAATGGCCGTTTAAATCTTTTTAATTTAGAAAATTAGGGTTTTGCGGAAAACGGCCCTCTCGCGTACCGCGAGAGAATGTTGACTGGATCCTCGCGTACCGCGAGAACCAAAATAGTCGGGCGGATTCCTGGAGTTTCCCGCGTACCGCGAGAATTATTACACTCGTCTCTCGCGTACCGCGAGAGACCTAAATTTCAGAAAATTGTCTTTTTATCTTTGGACTTTTCCGGGCTTCGTTTCTTCGCTCGTTTTCTTCACGTATTCTTCATTAATATTCCCGGGCTCCTACAAATAAGACCAACGACTCAAATGTACATAAAATTGACTCAAAACTAATATAAAACTACTTAGAACACATTAAAACAAAGGAATAAAGACGTGTGCTTTCGCACCCTATCACTTATATTATGATAAACACCCGTGGAAACCCTAGACTTGTCAAGAAGGTTACTAAATTAATATCATTAATCAAAACCACTTGTCATGGAAACACAACTCATAAGCTTTGGTGATGTGTCAAAAATAATCAATGATTATTAGGATATGTTAATTGTCCTTGAAATTTATAATCATGTTATGATACCCGTCAGATATGTTAAAGTTAAAATAGTAACATTGTAATGTTAATAAAACATTGGTATTTACATAAGTTATATTTTTTTATTTTACAAAAAATATATATATGCACTTACTTGGGCTAAAAACCTGGAAACAACAGTTACCTTTGGTATAAAATCTACAAGCTTTGTAATGGTATTATTATTATTAGTATCATGATTTTTATGATTATTATTATTATTTTGACCACTATTATTATTATCATTACGACTAGTATTATTATTGTTATTATTATTATTCGTATACGTTAGAAAAATGTTTAGTCGTTATAAATATTAATATACAATACCTAAGTTAAAGAACTAACTTTGGATTGGAACAAAAACAACTTTATTAAAAATATATATATTTATATATACGTACATATTTTGAGAAAACAAAGACAACATTATAAGAATAACATGTTTGAAACTATAAAATAATATAATTATTATATTTTGTCATATGACTAGAACTTTATAGATTAATAAATAAATATTAAATATATTTATTTAATGTACGAAACACCTTAATATGACTCTAGACTTACAAAGATATAGCGAAACTAAGGATTCAAGACCACCCCCTTGATAAAAGCATATGGATATTTTTAATAAATATAAATATGTGTTTGGATAAACGAGTCATATCACCAACGACAGTCGGGTCAGACTTTTGTAAAACGTAATAAGGCCTCGTGTCAAGACTTATATGGGTGTTGGTCATACGACCAACTTATACCTTGACAGCAACATATAGACCTCATCATGCCTTATATATTCTAGGGCACGAGTAGGTCTAGTAGGGCTGTTCATGAACCGAACCGAGCGGACACTTGCTAGTGCTTGGTTCATTTACAAATCGAACCGAGCTGATCGGCTCGTTTACAAATGAGCAGAAAATCGAACGAGCATTATCCGAGCATTAAATTTTCTGAGCGAGCGGCGAGTGATTTGGACAACCCTACGGTGTAGTGTGCCCTTCGAATTGTAGAGCCGCAAAAGCTGCTCGTCACTCGGCGTCGTTGATCGTGAGCTATAAAGGTTGATCGGCTGACCAAGAGGGAGAGACAATTTGAGACTTGAATCACAGAGTCACAAAGGCTGCTCGTGCGGGCGACGTCCGATTAGGGTTAGAGATTTTAGGCAGAGACGATTTGAGACTTGAATTGAGGAGCAGGCTCTGAGCGTGAACTAGTGAAGTAATGTAATTACTAAAGAGGTTTTTTTTTTCTTTTTAGGTTTTAAGTTGGGCTACTTTTGAGTCACTATAAGAAGTTCCATAATGGATTGGACCAAAAGAGTTATTTCTAAATGTATAAAATATTAATTCATTAATTATATATATATATATATATATAAATTAAAAAATTAATTCAAGCCAAACCGAACAGGCAACGAGCGAGCGTACCTTTGCTCGTGCTCTGTTCGTTTACAAACCGAACCGAGCCGATCGGTTCGTTTACAAATCGAGCCGAAATCGAACGAGCATATTTCCAAGTATTTTCGAACGAATTCGAGCGAGTTTCGAGCGTCGAGCATTTTGGACAGCCCTAAGGTCGGGTCACTTGTCGGACTTTGCTCACATCTTTGACTGTTGTTCACTACTAGACGTAGCAGGTGAGTTTCATGGGCCCACTTTTACTATGTTTAAAATTGATTTTTAAACACCGGGGGGGGGGGGGGGGAACATGCTAGATTTGAAACTGGACACAAGTGGTAAACTTGATAGACATTGTTACATGAGTAGACTCGTTTAACGCTCAAAGTGCCCTTTTATTCTGTAACCGTTAGTTATGAAACAAGCGTGGATATTGTGAATAGATCTATTTGGGTTGACACCCTCACCCGTGGTTAGTCGTTCTAACCTTGACTGGAGGTCAGTCGGGTGCATAATTTTCATCAACTTTACAATGTTTTAGCGTTAAGAACATTGGGTTGGGGCACAACTATAGACGTCAAGTTTCGGTTACGGGAGCTCATGGTAATAATAATAGACTTATACTATTGTTTTAATTAATAATAGTGAGACAGACATTTTGTCGGGTGAACGATAAACATACTTGAAATCTTGTTGTCCAACGGAAACTATTTATCTAAACCTGTGAACTCACCAACTTTATGTTGACTTTTAAGCATGTTTTTCTTAGCTAACTAGAATCAACGGGTCCAGACATGTGTGCACGTAGGAATCTTTTAGAGTTTCCTGTTATAACCTAGGGACGTCTAGGTCATAGCTGATAAACTCGTTGTATGAAAGACCGTACGAACTTGTCTTTTAAGTACGACACTTTAGCATATTATGTCGTTGAAAATGACTTATGTTTTTGTAATAACTTGGAACCTTTGAATTATGAATATCATTAGAGGTCATTTGATGTAATAAAAGGCTATGAACACCATGAATCGTTACACCTTGTGTTTCTGCCTAGGCGGGGTGTGACAGAATTGAATTGAGGTTGTTAATGTGTGTTGTTACTGATCCACCCTCTCTCATCTTAGTATTCACCAACTCACGAATCAAGAAAACCTTGTTTGTTGTAGACGGATTTTCTCATACATGTTAGACATTGCTTCCATTATCCCACAAGTTGTGGTCTTCTTTAAAAGGTTTTAAGCAACATTCTTTGACAAAGAGAGCTTTATCACAGCCCTAGCTTTCTTATCTAACTTATCTCAATCTGCTGGTAACATATTTTCTGGTTTTCCCCTGTCAGCACTACATCCAAATCCTTCTAACATAGTAGTGCGTCAATCTGCATCTTCTGACAACCAAACTTCTTTCCATCAAACTTCTCAATCGTAACCTTTCCGTCTTCTGCCATTACAATAGCTAAACGAAAAACCTGAAACCAAATAACAGATAATAGACATAACAATGGCACGAGCCTGAACTTAACAACTGTTCTACTGAGATTTGTTAAGTAATCGACCTATTTAAACACACCGGAATAATGAACATATAATCAGCAACAGATTAAACAGAAACAATAGAATCTAACAAAAATGATTGGCACTCGTTCTTAGGTCTCGTTAAATGGCTCTTTCTGATTCAAAAGTTGTTCTCGGCTAATAGGATCTCATTCTCGGTTATGGCACAGTTGTCCAGATGCTATTGGACTGTTATGAGCGAAGAACAATAACAAACATACCTATTTGCAGCTTCTAGAGGTGGCAGAAACCAATTCCGGCGGCGACAAAAACCTAATCCACCAGCGGCGGAACCCTATACCGGCGGCGACGCTCCTGACGGCGACAGAACCGTAATCTGTGATTCCGGTAGCGGCGTCAGCGACGGAACCCTATTTCCGAAGGCTGAGGTGCAGCAGAACCCTAAACCTTTAGGGTGGCGCCTGTGAGTGTGATACGATCTAGAGCCAAGCTCTGAAACCAGTTGTTGGGTATCACATGAACACAAACACGTACACACGAATACGGGAAAACCACAAACACTAGAATTATAGTGGTTCGGTCTAAACTAACCTATTTCCACTTTGCAACTAGGGTTTATATTATTTTTGTGCTCAAGAAATTACAAGTACATATGATTATATATGTATAGAGACTAATCTAGGGTTAGTAACTTAATTTCAGGTTAGGCCTAACCTGTGTAGAGCCCATTAGGGTCGGCTGCCCCTTATGAGACTCCACACCCAACAACAACGCCCTTGGATGTGGTTAAGCTGCCAAGTCAACTTGGAAAATTTTTATTTTTCATGTTTTGTTATGCATCAGAAAATGATTCTGGAAGTGTAAATTGTTAAAGGATGGTTTTCCGGACCATTTTGGTCATGCTGACCAGTTTACTTAATCAGAGTTAAGATTAGTCCTTCGGAGTAAATTTCTCATCCGAAGTAGAAGGACTTAGCAGTTATAGATTGACGGTTTTGGTGTTTTTCAGTAAATAACCATCATTACGTCCCAGTGTATCTGTTTGCCCCATATATGCATACATTTTGGCTATCAAATACACGAAAATTCTGAACAGACTTTCGCATATTCATTCTTGAATATCTAATTTTTATCCGATTGAATTCTATGTATATCACGGAAATAAGTCAATATAAAAGTGAATCCTACACGACTATCAGAAAATATAGGATTCACAAATACAGGAATCGCGAATTCTTACAACTCTTAATATAAAATTAGTGAAAATGCTTTCAGAATATGTAACGAACCAGCTTTCGAATTTACCATATTATATGTTAAACATATCATAGGGGGTGTATATATCATTAGTGGAAGTGGGAGGCTAGTTACAAAAGATGGAAATGCCTAGTTTTGGTGCAAGGGGTCAAATTTACAACTACATGGACTGATTTTGTATTTTACCCAAACCTGATTTGGTTGGGGAAAAAAAATGGGAAACACACACTTTAGTGTGTGTGTGTGTGTATGCCGCAATTGAGGGAGAGGAGCAAGCGAGAAGAGGAGGTAATCACAAATCAAGAAAGTGTATGTGAAATCAGTTGATTATGGTGTAGTTATTTTCTTCTAAACATCAAGTAAGTGTTCTTTATCTTTTGAATCCACCATTGATGGAGTTCTAGGTGGGTTTTGGGTGAACCAAGCATTGGGACTGCTTTGGGTTGAAATGTTGAATGATAACTTGATATAACTTGTTCTCTAGCTTGGTTAAGGGTGTTGGGTGGTAGTTAAGACCCTAGAATCATCTAATTTTGATTTGTGAAAATTAGGGTCCTTGAGGTGAAATTGGAGGGTTTCTAAAATTAAGATTATTTGGATGGTAATTGGGGGTTCGTAAGTGTTTGTGGTGTGATTAAACACATAACCAAGTAATAACCCTCAACCAATTTGGTGATTTAAGAAATTGGGAGTTAGGGTGAATTTAGGTGGTACCCAAACGGGTCAAATGGGTGTATGATTGTGTAGGGAGGTTAAAACTTGTTTAAGGTGTAATTAATCAAGTTTGGAATGGGTGTAACCCATATGATCTAGGGTAGGTGTTAGACCTCAATTGGTGAATGGTGAAATTGGTGAATTTGGGAGTTTGACTTAAATGGGTCAAATGGGTTAAAAGGTTGTTTTCGGGTATTGGAGGTTTGGTTAAGGTTGTGATAACCAAACTAAGTTAGGGTGTTGATCTTTAGATCATGGGTGTGTATTGAGTCTCAATGTGGTGAATGAATTGAGATCATAAGATTTCTAAATGCAAGTTGATTGCTAGGTGATCAAGGCGTTAAAATAACTAACTTGAAGATCAAGTGGGATCCTTCTTAGCAAAAGCTAACTGCTTTGCAATTACTTAGTAATGATAGGTGGTTGTAAATGAACATACTTGATATACATGTTGATATTGTTGATTATCATATGTGCAAATGTGTGTATGTTGATTTGGTGAAATTGCATATGGTGTATGTATGCAAAGGGTGGGTGCTTGAGGTCTATGAACCTCACAACGTCATATAGTGATTAGAATCATAGAATTACTTATAAGTTTTATTGCGTTTTTGTATATGTATGTTGAATGTAAGGGTAAGGTGAAATAGTGGTATGAAGTCCTTGAACTTCACAAATGGAAAGGGTGGAATTGGGTTCTTTGAATCCCACGTGTCGGTAAATAATAGATGGGTTATAAAGATTGATTTGTGTCGTGTGTTGTAACATCCCAAACTCCTAACAATAGGTTAGGACACGTGCCGGCTAAGAAACACGACAATAAAACGTAACCGGACGAGAAAACAAAAAGGCGGTTCGACCGGAAATAGCCCAAAATTTCCCATAAGCATATCCCAGGATAGAAAATGAGTTACGAAAGCCATAATATACGAAACTTGGGTGCCTCGGTGAGAAGAATTTGAAAATGGAGTCATAACGGATTGTCACCTCATGTAACGGTCTGTCACGACCCCCAAGAAGCCATAACGGATCGTCACGGTCCGTGATAGTCTGTCACGCCACAAAAATGCACCGTTTTACGCCACGTATAACTGACTCATCCCACCCTAAGGCCATGATGGACCGTCATGGGCTGTGACGGTCCGTTACGTGGTCAGAAAATGGTTGTAGGCCAAGAAAACGGTAACGGACCGTCACCAACGGTAGTGTGTCACGCTTAGTCTTAACAGTGATAACATATGAATTACAATAATAAAAAATAGTTTGCATTATGTTTTCTCCCCCAATTTAAAACGGTAAAAGGGGCCGTGAAAACTCACCTGAGTTGAGTAGTAGATGGTACCACACAGGGATGAAATTTGGACAACAAGTGTTAGCCTGTGAACGGCTTACGTATGCCCTAGAATTATAAACATAATAGTTAGGGACATATGGGATTTTGTGTCGACGAGACGGAAGATTTGAACGTCCTAAAATATACTTAGGATCAGCGAGTAGACGAACTTGTTCACGGGAATAAGGATTTCTTAATATAATAATTAAGATAAAAGTGTTTCGTGTCGAATGTCTCTAATTACGAATAATATTAATAATTAAATATTCGTGTCTTTGTACCATTACTTAATTGCCTAGAAAAATAATATAATCTATTACATTATTTTTGAGTTTGAAGAAATAACGCGATAATCATTTATCTGGTAAAAATAATAAATATATTATTTTTATTCGAGAATATATACGTGGGTAATAATATAAATAATTATATTATTTATAAGCTTGAAGCACGACACGATAAATTAGTATTGCGGTGAAAATAATACATATATATTATTTTTATTCGGAGTCGAGAGTTTGAGTAATAATATAAATATATTATTTAAAATGTGGGAAAATGATATTAAAAACGGTTATAAAACCAAACCCGAGCCTACGGGTGTTTTTCGAGGCTAAAACATATTAATATAATAATATGGGTATTGGTTTTATATTAAGAATAATAATTAAAAATTAGTTTAAAAAGAAAAGGGGGTGGAGGGACTTGAACCCGGGTCTCCTCCACCACAGACCAACGACTTAACCAAAACACCCGCTAGGGCAGTCGCAACATGAATGGATTCGAATTAGCTTTAACATACAAGTCCCTGTGATCCCCCCATCGAATCCGATCCAGAACCCAGTCCCCGAATCCCACGATTTCTATAATAATTGATCCAATTGACACAGGGGTTTTGAATAACAGTGTATTGCGAACATGTGGTTGGGTTTAATTGCAAACCCATTGAGTTTATAATTGTTTAATGCTCGACTGAAGTTTCGAAACCCTAGTTTATGAACATGGAATCGAATTGAAATATTTCTATAATATTAGGGATTGTATTCCTAGGGCTTTCAAATGGTGAATGATTTCGAATCTATCCATGTCATTTAATTAGATTGAGGTTGTGTCTAGAGTGGTGTTCCATTAAACCCGAATGTGCTAAGAACCTTAGAATCCAATCGTGTTCAATTCAGTGTTATAAGCCCGAATTATCATATGGCTTTTGTTCTAGAGATTAAAAAGAAGGTGTGGATGTGATTAGTTACCTTAAGCGTTATCGATTTGATGGTGATTGAGTGAAACTCAGTCGTGACCAGCGTGGTTCGGCTTCTGGCTACATTTGCTTCAATTCCGATTGAACAGACGTGTGGAAAGGCTTCTTGGATGTGTGAAAGAGATGTGCAGGTGTTTGATTTGTGAAAGTAATGATTGAAACGAACGAATTTGATATGCTCATGATAATGGTCGACGGTTACGGGTTTAAGGCTCATAAATTGGTTTAATTTGACACAATGATGGTGTTTTAAGGCTTCAATGATGTCGTGAATGTCATTAACATCCATTTTGGTTATGGATTCGAACGAATTTTTAGTTAACAATGCAAATTGGATTCAAAATCAAAAGGTTTGACTTACAAAAGTCAACATGAACAAACTATGACCAAATTTGACTTTTCAAAGTCAAGAGGATGGATTTTTTACTAATTACACAATTAGTCCTTGTGGTTTGAGTTGAATAATGACATAATTAGTCCCTGGGGTTTGAATTGAGTTAACTAAGTTAAGGATTTAATGAGATTTGGTTAGCGGAGTTAAATTTAGTTAGTCGGATGTCACATCATCCCCTAGTTGAAAGAATTTTTGTACCGAAAATTAAATTAAATAAATAAAATTTTCTGGGTGTCACGTCATCCCCTAGTTGAAAGAATTTTCGTCCCGAAAATTAGAATAGTACCTTAAGTGTTTGACGTGGAGTGCTTGAACAGATGAGGATAGTTGCGCATCATATGGTCCTCGCACTCCCATGTGAATTCTGGTCCACGCTTCGAGTTCCAACGAACTCTGACAATAGGGATTTTACTGTGTTTGAGTGTTTTGACTTCCCTAACCATGATTTCTACTGGTTCCGCAACGAAGCGTAATTGTTCATCGATTTGTAGTTCCTCAAAAGGAACAGCGAGTGTCTCGTCTGCTATACATTTCTTCAAGTTAGAGACATGAAAGACGTTGTATACACCAATCAGTCCTTCAGGTAGGTCCAGTTGGTATGCTACTGGGCCAGTTCTCTTCACTATCTTGAATGGTCCAACATAACGAGGGTTTAGTTTGCCTCGTTTCCCAAAACGAATTACACCTTTCCAAGGTGAGAATTACAGTAGGACCATGTCGCCTACTCGAAATTCTAACGGCTTACGACGCTTATCGGCATAGCTCTTTTGACGATCACGAGCTGCCGCCATACGGTTTCTAATTTGAACAATCTTTTTCGAGGTTTCGAAAACAAGTTCAGGACCCGTAAGTTGGCTATCCCCAACTTCAGCCCAACAGACAGGAGATAGGCATTTTCGTCCGTATAATGCCTCGAATGGTGCTGCCTTGATGCTAGTGTGATAACTGTTATTGTAGGAGAACTCCACTAGAGGCAAGTTAGTTTCCCAACTATTACCGAAATCGATCACACAAGCTCGTAGCATGTCCTCTAAAGTTTGAATGGTACGTTCCGTTTGGCCATCTGTTTGAGGATGGTACGCCGTGCTCATATCTAGACGTGTGCGTAAATATTTTTGTAACGATTGCCAGAAACGTGATGTGAATCGAGCGTCACGATCCAAAATGATAGAAATTGGCATTCCGTGCCGAGAGACTACTTCCTTCAAGTAAATACGAGTAAGTTTCTCCATTTTGTCAGTCTCTTTGATTGCTAGGAAGTGAGCGGATTTTGTCAAGCGATCGACGATTACCCATATGGTGTCACATCCGCTAGGAGTTCGGGGCAGTTTGGTGATAAAATCCATGGAAATTTGTTCCCATTTTGACATTCGACTCTCTAGTTGTTGTAGTAAACCAGAAGGCTTTTGGTATTCTACTTTAACCTTTGCGCAGGTCAGGCACTTGCTCACATAGGTGGCTATGTCAGCCTTCATCTTTGGCCACCATTATAGCACCTTTAGGTCGTGGTACATCTTGTCAGAACCTGGATGAATAGAGTATCGAGATTTGTGAGCTTCATCCATAATCAGTCCCCTTAAGTTTCCATACATCAGAACCCATATTCACTCTGCGAAGTAGCAAATGCCGTCTGATTTGACCTCAAGTTGTTCTTCCATACCACGCGTGGCTTCCAATGGTAGGTTTTCCTTTTTAAGAGCTTTGAGTTAAGCACTACGGATTTTGTCAGGTAATCCGGTGTGAATAGTAAGTTGTAGTGCTCGAACTCGTTTGGGTTTGGTTTCCTTACGACTTAACCGACTACCATATTAGCCTTGCCCGGATGATATCTAATCGCACAGTCATAGTAATTCAAGAGTTTGACCCAACGACGCTGTCGCATGTTCAACTCTTTCTGCTCAAAGATATGCTGAAGACTCTTGTGATCGGTGTAAATAGTGCACTTGGTACCGTACAAGTAATGTCTCCAAATCTTCAGTGCAAATACCATAGCTCCCAACTCTAAGTCATGAATCGTGTAGTTTTTCTCGTGAATTTTCAGCTAACGAGATGCGTATGCTATAACCTTCTCTCGTTGCATTAATACACAATCAATACCTTGAATGGATGCATCGCAGTACACTACAAAGTCATTCATTCCCTTCGGAAGAGATAGGATAGGTGCACTGCAGAGTTTCTGTTTAAGCAGTTGAAAAGCTGACTCCTGGGTGTCATCCCAGTTATAGGGTTTGCCCTTTTGAGTTAGGACAGTGAGGGGTTGGGAAATCATAGAGAATCCCTCGATGAAACGACGGTAATTGCCAGCCAATCCCAGAATTGTCGCACCTCAGTCGGAGTTGTCGGTGCCGCCCAATCCTTGATGGCTTCTATTTTAGACGGATCGACATGTATTCCTTTCTCGTTGACTACATACCCTAATAATTGCACTTCACGAATCCAGAATTCGCACTTGGAAAATTTGGCATACAATTGCTCTTGTTTCAGCAATTCCAGAATCAAACGCAGGTGCTCCTCATGTTCTTCCTTATTCTGGGAATAGATAAGGATATCGTCAATGAAGACGATGACGTACTGATCAAGGTATGGTTTACACACACGGTTCATGAGATCCATGAATACCGCGGGTGCGTTGGTCAGTCCGAATGGCCTGGCCATGAATTCATAGTGACCATACCTAGTTCTTAATGCCGTCTTTGAGATGTCCTAGTCTCAGACTCTCAACTGATGATAACCGGATCTAAGATCTATCTTGGAATAGAAGCTTGATCCCTGGAGTTGATCAAACATATCATCAATGCGGGGTAAAGGATAACGGTTCTTGATGGTTACTTTGTTAAGCTCACGTTAGTCAATGCACATGCGGAATGTCCCGTCTTTCTTCTTGATGAATAGGACTGGAGCTCCTCATGGCTATGAGCTAGGTCGGATGAAACCTTTGTCCAACAACTTCTACAGTTGCGTAGACAACTCTTGCAACTAAACGGTACCCGAGCAATTGGTGCTGCTCCGGGTGCTAGGTCAATTTGAAATTCGACTTGACGGTGAGGCGGAAGTCCAGGCAGGTCTTCTAGAAATACTTCCAGATAATCATGAATTATCGTAATGTCGTCAATCTTCTTCTCCTCAGATGGCTGCTCGGCGACGAGAGCCAGAATGGCAGTATGACCCTTACTTAGACACTTTTGTTCTTTCATAAATGATATGATGCCAACGACTCTTTTCGCCTTGGACAGAAATAGTTTCTCCACTAGGGAGAGGAAGACGAAAAATTTTCTCATGATAGATAATCTCGGCTTGGTTCTTAGATAACCAATCCATGCCGACGATTACGTCAAAACTACCGAGTGTGACTGGCATAAAGTCAATGTCAAGTTTGTGACCAGCCAATTCAAGTTTGCATCCCTTAAGAATGTGGGTTGCTTCTATTATTTGTCCATCCGCTATTTCTATGATATACTTAGCTTCTAGCTGGGTAGGAGTTTCTTTTAATAAGTTATTAAGTTTATTAGATATGAAACTCCTATCAGCACCAGTGTTAAATAGTACAAAAGCAAAATAGTTTTTCAGGAGGAACTTACCGGTAACTACGTTGTAGTCATTCCTTAATTCTCTGGATCCAATGACGAAGGCTCGTCCCTTCGCACCGTTACCGCCATTGTTGCCATTATTGTTATCACCGTTGTTGCCCTGGTTGTGGTTGTTGTTGTTGTTGTTACCATTACCACCCTTCTTCAACTGTGGACAATCTTTACGGAAGTGTCCTTCTTTACCGCATTCAAAACAAACCTTGGTAGATTCCGGTTGTTGGAATGGTGGTTTGGCTTGCAACTCACCTCTACAATCTTTGGCAGCATGGCCCATCTTGCCACACCACTGGCAATGGTTTTTATCACAAGCACCGAGATGGTGATAATTGCATTTGTTGCACTTGGGGTATTTCCCCATATAACCACCCTGGTTTTGACCTGAAGAGGTCGAATGATTGAAGTTCTTGGTAGGTTCAAACCTACACTACCGTTGTGGTTGGTTTGGCTGGAAACCCTTTGTGCTGGTAGTGCTGTCAAACTTGCGTTTTTTGCTGTCGGTGGTTTTGGAAACTGAACCTCTTGGGGGTAGAGTTCCATGAGTCACCACTTGATCGGTCAGCTTGTGGGCAAGTCTGATGGTTTGTTGTATGGTAGTGGGGTTTGAAGAGGTGACCATGCTTTGGATCTGGGGTACTAGACCGTTGATGTACATTTCAATTCTTTTGTAGGGCGGGGCCACCATATGGGGACACATGGAAGCAAGCTCGTGTGAGCGGGTTGTGTAGATTTCTAACTCAGAACCCTCCATCTTCAGGTTCCAGAATTCCCCTTCCAGTTTCTGGATTTCATCACGAGGGAAATATTACTCCCTCATCATTGTCTTAAACTCCTTCCATGGCAGAGCATTAGCCATGTCCAGACCAAACATCTGGACTTGGGAGTTCCACCAGGTGAGGGCAGGGCCCTCTAGAGTACCTGATGCAAATTTAACTTGGTTCACCTGAGGACAGTTGCACATGGCAAACACGGATTCCACCTTCTCGAACCATCGGAGCAAACCAACGGCTCCTTCCGCTCCACTGAAAGTGTGGGGCTTACAGTCCATGAAGGTCTTAAATGTGCAGGCAGGTTGGTTGTTTTGTTGACCTGGATTTAAAACAGATGTATGATCGAGTATATAAGATTCAGAAAAGGTTTGAGTGTAAACAGTTGACTGACTAGGATTGACAGATATCGAGTTTACCTGTAGCAATGTATGCTGCTAAAGCCTCAGCTACACTGTCATTGATCTGTGCTGTCAATTCAGCTGTTGACATGTTTATGTTACCACGGCCGCCGTTGGGACCACCGCGTCCACGTCCAACCATAGTTCTTCATATTAATAAATACAAATAATGAGAACATATCGCATTTTATCATCGTTCATGTACAAGTAAACAGAAGGAATTAAATCAACGACATCTAATGCTTCGATAATGATTCTTGATTTATTAAATAGTAACGGCTATAAAATAAATAACTCAAAACATTAAATTCTTGAAATCCTTATTAAATGGGAACAACCTTACCCATCTAGGTTTAGAAACGAAAGAAATAACAAGAATAAAATAAGATGTCAAACTCCACTGCCGGCTGAAAAAACAACTGACTCGTCATCTTCCTCTCCGGTTGGTTCTCCCTCAAAGTCAGTGTCTAATGCATCACCTGCCTCTAAGGCCTCCTCAACCTGTGCCTACAACTGCACAATCCTGGCTACGGCTACTTCATTGGTAGCCTCTAGTATATCCACTTGAGCCTCCAATTGATGGACTGAGTCCACCAAGCCATTATGGTAGTGATTCGTGACTGCCAACTCTACTGTCAGCAGGTCTATCCTCTCGTTTGCTTGTATTTCCCTCTCTAATAGGCCAGTAATCTCCCCTGTAGCATCCCTCATGTTTCGGATCTCCTGATCCATGGTAGCCACAAATGCTGCAAAGGCCTGCTCCATAGTGCAAGGCAATAGTGGCAAGGTACGTGCTACGGAAGAAGTAGCTGCAAAATAAGGAGATAGGACTTGCTCCTGCCTAATCTAACTCCTGATCAGGCTAGGGTACCAATCCCAATTGTGTGGGTTATATTTCGTCCGTACATGAATTGGCTCATCATACACCACTATGTCGTCCATCGGTTCGAGCTGACGCCTCTTGGGCTCTGGTGATAGAAGAATAGAAACATCCTGCTCCTGGATAGCTGGTGAGGTAGGTGGGGTTGACATGTTCCTGAAATGTACTAGATAAGTGCCTGAATGGATGTTTATGTTGAGTAACTAATGTGTGTGTAGTTATAGTATAGTATGCAATCCTAGTTCTCTATAACCAATGGCTCTGATACCAATCTGTCACACCCCCAAATTCCACTAACGGAGTTTTACCGTTTGGCGTGTGATAAACCAGGATCTCAGACATTAGTTACATCAAACGACACTATATGGGACATAAATGAAATATCATAAAAGTTTAGAGTAAGTGCGGAAGCATTAAACAAAGAAAGTAAAGGCGCAAAACAAACGCGCCCAAGTCAAATCCAAACAGAAAGCACAATAATTGTTTGATAAGTAGTGGTATGATAAAGTGACACCATGCATGCCCTAGCGTGCACCTGCTTAACGACCTGCGAAAACATGTAAGAAAAATGGGTCAACACTAGGTTGGTGAGTTCACAGGTTTCAATGTTTGTAATAGAAGCGTTTGCAGATTATGTACATTCAATATGTATATCTATAGGTAGCTAACCTATGTTCTTGTTTTACTAAAGCACTCGCAACCGAAGCTGATTATTTATGTTTGAATTCCTCCCGCCGGGACTATCAACCCTGGCAATGTGTTTAGGCCAACATTTCACCCGTTCGGCCTCCAATCGAGTTAGCGCACCTAACGCGGGTGGGGTTTGTCAAACCCAGTAGTACTACAAAACATTACCTCGCTAAGTCCATATTAATGGTTCGATGTGTGTGAGGACTTTCAAGATAGTGTGTTACGCTTAGTCTTAACAGTGATAACATATGAATTACAATAATCAAAAATAGTTTGCGTTATGTTTTCTCTCCCAATTTAAAACGGTAAAAGGGGCCGTTAAAACTCACCTGAGTTGAGTAGTAGATGGTACCACACAAGGATGAAATTTGGACCACAAGTGTTATAAACATAATAGTTAGGGACATATGTGATTTTGTGACGACGGCATGAAAAATTTGAACGTCCTAAAACATACTTAGGATCAACGAGTAGACGAACTTGTCCACGGGAATAAGGATTTCTTAATATAATATTTATAATAAAAGTGTTTTGTGTCGAACGTCTCTAATTACGACAAATATTAATAATTAAATATTCGTGTGTTTGTATCATTACTTAATGGCCTAGGAAAGTAATATAACTTATTATATTATTCTTGAGTTTGAAGAAATAACGCGATAATCATTTATGTGGTAAAAATAATAAATATATTATTTTTATTCGAGAATATATACGTGGGTAATAATATAAATAATTATATTATTTATAAACTTGAAGCATGACATGATAAATTAGTATTGCGGTGAAAATAATACATATATATTATTTTTATTCGGAGTCGAGAGTTTGAGTAATAATATAAATATATTATTTTAAATGTGGGAAAAGGATATTAAAAACGGTTATAAAACCAAACCCGAGCCTACAGGTGTTTTCCGAGGCTAAAACATATTAATATAATAATATGAGTATTTGTTTTATATTAAGAGTAATAATTAAAAATTAGTTTAAAAAGAAATGTGGGTGGAGGGACTCGAACCCGAGTCTCCTCCCCCACAGACCAACGACTTAACCAAAACACCCGCTAGGGCAGTCGCAAAAGGAATGGATTCGAATTAGCTTTAACATACAAGTCCCTGTGTTCCCCCCATCGAATCCGATCCAGAACCCAGTCCCTGAATCCCATGATTTCTATAACAATTGATCCAATTGACACAGGGGTTTTGAATAACAGTGTATTGCGAACATGTGGTTGGGATTAATTGCAAAACCATTGAGTTTATAATCGTTTAATGCTCGACTAAAGTTCCAAAACCCTAGTTTATGAACATGGAATCGAATTGAAATATTTCTATAATATTAGGAATTGGATACATAGGGCTTTCAAAGGGTGAATGATTTCGAATCTTTCCATGTCATTTAATTGGATTGAGGTTGTGTCTTGAGTGGTGTTCGATTAAACCCGAATGTGTTAAGAACCCTAGAATCCAATCGTGTTCAATTTAGTGTTATAAGCCTGAATTATCATAGGGATTTTGTTCTAGAGATTAAAAAGAAGGTGTGGATGTGATTAGTTACCTTAAACGTTATCGATTTGATGGTGATCAAGTGGAACTCAGTCGTGACCTGCGTGGTTCGGCCTCCGGCTACAATTGCTTCAATTCCGATCGAACATAAATGTACAAAGGCTTCATGGATGTGCGAAAGAGATGTGCAGGTGTTTGATTTGTGAAAGTAATGATTGAAACGAACAAATTTTTTGTATGATCGTGAGAATACAAGATGGTTCTGTTCTTAGTTGAGGTTGGCGGAAACAAAATCAACTACATAATTTATAATCAAGTAAACACAAAGAATACTGATAAACACTGTTGTATTAAGCTTTTGTGAATGCAAAGATTACAAGTGAGAAACTCAATTAATAAGTATGACAAGCACTACAAGCACACTTACAATGAAGTGGCAACTCAGTATTTATAGTAACTTAGAATCAAGACAGACCCTTGATTCTGAGGATCAGATCGAACACAAGCCGTTGATCTTGTTTATTAATTTACATTACACGTAAAGGCTAATCTAGTTAACTTTACTGAAACGTTTTCTTTATTCATGATTGTTTGCATGCTTGGAGAAGTGTATTGTTGTCCGTCATTGGTTGACCATAGCGGTTCCTTCTGCTTTGAGTCTGTCAGTTGCTTTTGCAGAAAGGTGTCAGAGACGCTTGGCCTGGATAGTCAGCTGCAGCGTTTGGTTTTCAGTGAATAGAGCTATCAGCTGCAAAGAGTGAAGGTTGCTGCTGGTAAGCCTATCAGCAGCAAACATGGATGACCGCTGCTGATAAGCCTATCAGCAGCAACTTGTGCTGAATGCTGCTGATAAGCCTATCAGCAGCAACTTGTGCTGAATGCTGCTGATAAGCCTATCAGCAGCATTTGTACTTAGAATAATTTTGTAACAATCAGTCTTTGGTTCTACAAAATCCCCCTAGACTGATGCTACCAAAATTCTTCTAGTCCCTTTGTTGCTGAAGCTTTTGCATATGGCTGACTATTCTTTCCACCTCATAGCCTCTTTGATCCTTGCTGGGATTATTCAATGGAAGTTCAGACAGAGTCTTGATGTCTTTGTGTGGCATTTTGTAGATAGCTTTGCTTGAACATCTCATCTGCTGCTTCTTTACATCAATCAAAGTGAATTCATCCAAATCAGCATTATAGGACCAAGATACAAATGGAGAGTGAGACTTGAGTGGTTTGATATTCATGACCACATCTTTGCTAGGATTGAAGTAGTGTCTGATAGCTAGCATAAGATGTTTCCCACTCTCATTTGTAGGCTTATGAGCTTCACCCAACTCTAAAATTCTTTGAAGATCGGAATCAGGTAATTGCAGAACCTCATCAACAGACCTGTAAGTGGATCTTCTTCTCTCAGTTCTCCCCCTGAAGATCTCAAACACTTGATCTTGTGAATTGTAGAACCAGTTAACTATATTTCTTGAGTCTTCTGGTTTAGGAGTGGGTTTGGGTATCTTCAAGGGAGGCTGTTGATGAGTGGGAGCTGGGTGGGATGACTTGGACTTTTTGGGTGGAGGAGTGGAAGGCTTGGGGATGTTTGTGGATGGTGTTTGGAGAGAGGAAGTAGTTTCTGGTGCAGAGGTTCTTTGTTTCTTGACTGGTCTCTTTTCCAGTCTTTCTTCCTCTTCCTTTTTCACTGTTGTATACAGGGCTTGTAGGTTCATGAAGGACATGGGACCTAACCTTTTTCCACTTTCTCCCCTTGCCTTAAGGAAGTCAGACATCTTCTTCCTTTCTTCATGGGTCCTTAGATTAAGGGCAATGTCTTTCTTTGACTTCTGTTGAGCTTTTTCTTTCTCTTCATCTTTCTTTTTCCTTGCCAATTCCCCCTGCTGACCCATGAAGGCTCTATAGATCTCTTTGTTTGACAGTTTTTCAAGGTAGTCTGCATCCTCACCTTGAGAGATCAGAGCTTCAGTCCACTCATCCCTTAATTCTTTTGCTAATTTAGAATCAGTGATTCTAAACTTAGCATCTTCCTTCCTTTTCTTTTTAGCTTCTTCTTCTTCTTTTGCAAACTGTTCCTGCAGCTGTCTAGCAAGTCGTTCATCTTCCTCAACTTGAGACCCTGCATGGACTTTTACCTTCATTTCATCCAGCTGTTTGGCATACAGCTGGATTGTCTGTTGTCTGAGAAGTATGGCTGCCTTTCTATCTTCATGCCTTTGTTTTTGAGCCATCTCTTCAGCCAACTCTTCTTCTTCTCTTTTCCTTCTTCTCTCTTCTTTCTCTTTCTTTTCCTTTTGCAACCTCTCTTCATCCTCTTTTGTCATGATGCCCTTCCCTTTATTAACATTGGATGCCTCTGCTCTGGCTTCACTGATCACAGAAACAGCTGATTGTTGTGCTGTTGGGATCTCTGCCTCGGCTTCATTGGCATGTTGAGAGGTAGATAAGGGAAGGTCTTCAGTTTGGCACTCAGGATCTGTAGGTTCTAGCAGCCTTTCTATCACAGAGGATCTTGCTTCATAAGCTGCAGCGCAGATGTTAACTGGAGGGGAATCTGAGTTGGAGTCAGTATCAGAGGATGACACATCTTCTTCCTAATCAATCCTTCCTTCCTTCTCAAGGTGAGCTTTGATAATTGCTATCATCGCCTGGCTTTCAAGGGATTTGACATTGCAGATGTTGTCTTTTAGTAGATAGATCTTGTGGAGGAAATTTGTTGGTAGCTGAAGGATGTTCCCGGTGTTGATGATGAGAGCAGAACCGTTGCTTAGGAAGAAAGTCAAGGAGCCTAGTGCTTACCCATCCTAGCACGTCCGAGTCCTTGACCAGGAAGGCATACAGAAATCTTTGAAAGCCCAGAACTCCTTCTTCAGTGAGAAGACTGCTCCTTGTTATTGCAAGATTGTTGGGAGACAATCTTCTTTCTGCGGCCGACGAAGATTCAGGATAAGCTACCCGTCTTGCTGTTTGTAGGAGTCTTCTGAACTTGGGTAGATTATCCTCCATCAGGTCATAGAACCTGCCAATGGCAAGTTCTGCTGAGAGATCCGTTGAAGAGTTGATGCAGTCAGATAGATATAGTTGTAGGACTTGGAGGGCATTGAGTGAGTTCCAGTTCAGCTCTTCTACTCCGCTGAACTCCCATCCAGTCCAGAACCTCTCAGCTGATCCATCATACCCCAAGCTAGAATAGAGTCAAACTCTAGCTTCTTTGAAGATTTGAAGATTTGGGGGGTAGTGGATTGACCTATGATGGCTGCTGCTTCAGGGATGATGCTGACCAATGTAGATGTTTGATCTTTGCCTTCAACATCAGTCAGCACTTCATCCACAGCCCTGACAACCAACTTCCAGTCTTCAGAGATCTCTTCTTCTTCATCTTCTGATACTGGCAAGTCGTAGACCTGTACAAAAGCTGGCCTGTAAAGTGAGCTTTGGAAGGCAGCCTGCTCCTGTATCCAGTCTTCAAGGCTGTCTTCGTCTTCTTCCATGGAGACTTTCTCCCCCTTTTTGGTTGCATCATTGGACATATAAGCATCTGTTTGAGTGCCCACAGAGACAAGAGAGGGAGAAGCCGTGGAGGGACATTGATGGGCTTCATGCATCAAGACTTGGTGTCGTAGTTTGGACACTTCGGCCTCAAGCATAGCCACCCTGGCCGTCAATTTCAAGTTGTGTAGTTTCAGACTGTCCTCATCCACAGTTGTGGAATCCTTGGACCCAGATGGGGCCGTAGGCCAAGCCTCAGCATCCCCATCACCCGTGGTTTCTTGGCTCCAGGGATTCCTCTCAGTGAGGGGAGTTTCCAGGGAAACACCCTCACCATGAGTTGCCGTGGTCGAGGTCTTAAAGATGTTGTCAGTGTCCTCCTGGTCATTTAATGGACCAGCAGTAGTGACAGCCTCTTCCACATCCACTCTTTCAATACTCCCAGAGTGGACCTTCAAGGGTGAAGAACTTGGGCTGGGTGTTTCGGAAGCAAGACCAATCAGTACCTCCTTGATAGTGGTAGTTGGAGAAGGTACATCACTTTGGTCAGGTTCCTCTACACTTAAGTTCAAAGAAGAGAGGAATGGCTCGAAGGGCTGTTCTATGGATCCGGGAAGTGATCCTAATCCTAATAGAGAGACTTCCGAAGGAGTCTCCCTAGCAATGTGGCTTTCCCTTATGATATTCTCACTAGAATGTTGTGATTCTGAGTGAGGGATGTTGGCTTGGGTTTGGGCCTTGGAGGCACGAGAAGAAGGAGTTCTCTTGCCCCTTTTTCTTGTATATTTGGCTGCAACCGGGGCCCTGTGTTCCGGTTGAGCAAGCAAACTGGAGGTGAGTAATGTATGTACCTGTACATCCTCAGTAGAATGCACAGGGGTTCGAGAAAGGGAAGCAGTAGTTTGAGTTTGTGGCAGTGAGGTGGAGGGTGTGGGATCAGTATCAGCTGGGTTTGCTGAACTATCACCCTGGGCACTCTGCGTGTTCAACATTGTAGATAACAATGGAACATCGGCCCCGAAGAACTTGGAAGAAACTGTTCTCATCCTTTGAAATATATTGTTCTTATGTCCCAGCATTACATAGATTCTTGTAGTTTTTGAAAGATCTTGATGCTCAATGTTGAACACTTACTGCAAGAATCTTGGGTACATAAAGAACTGAGATTTCACCCCTTCTTGAAGGTTGTATCTCAAACCTTCAAAAATGAGGTGGGAAAAATTAAAACCTGCTCCAGTTATCATACCGTGAATTGCCGATGCAAGTCCGGAGCTTAGTTGGTTCCAGCCATTCCTCTTTTGAGATATGCATTGGAGAAGCGTGTGGCAGAGATACTTCCATTTGGGACCCATGAGTGCCTTCTCTATTGTATACTCTGTTTGATTCCCAGTGTACCCTATGGATACAAAGGTCCTCATGTATACGTCTCTTGGGTAAGAGAGGGCGTCCCCTTCATCCTGAAGCTTGAGGTGTTGGCGGAGCTTTGCTTCAGTGATGATCATTTCCTTACCGTCTACTGTGCCTCTGATTTAAGGAGTGCCATGTTCAGTAGAATACACGGCTGAGCTCCAAAAATCTTCCATGTGTGAAGTATATATGGTTGGGTTGACGGTTAGGGCATGGTAAATTTTGGACCGACAGAGGAAGTCGATCATACCGTCGAAACCTTCGGACTTCTTGCCTTTTATTAGGTATGCAGTGAGGTTGTGGTATGGAGCAAACTTGTCGTTGGGGATGTTTATGTCGGCGACTGCCATTGTGATGGATTTGGAGGGAAGAAAGAAGGGTGTTTGAATGGTAGTTATGGAGGGTTTTGAATGCTGTGGAGACGGGAGTGAAAGTGATGGGAGATAGGTTTGAAATAGAATGTGAAGAGGTTGAGGGAACGTTTGTGATTGTGATATAACGACAGACGAAGAAAAAGCAACCTTACTTGTACAGTACAACCTGTTTCACTTTTCGTTGTTACAGCTGTAATACACCAAGGCAGTCATGGAAGGGACTGACGGTAAATTTTACAGCGGGTAAAAGTTAATTTAGACTTATGTTTACCCATCAGCAGCAAACTTGGTTGCTGCTGAAAGATAAGAGTATCCGCAGCAAAATTGGTTGCAGCTGATGGATAAGCCTATCCGCTGCAAACTTGGTTGCTGCGGAAAGATAAGTCTGTCAGCAGCAGATTTTGCTGCTGAAAAGTTTAAAGATCTGCAGCAAAGGAGTTGCTGCTGAAAGCCTTAAAGCTATCCGCAGGAAACATGTACCTGCTGATAACTTAAAGCTATCAGTGGCAAAACTTTTGCTGCTGATGCTTTTACCTGTCAGCAGCTGAAGGGCAAAAATGCTGCTGACCCATAACTTTTATTTACAACAAGGGACAAAAAGACACATTTTAAGGAGAAACTTGAGATGGATTTTAATCAAAGTTCATCATACCAATTGATTCAACTAAATATCTGAATCTAGCTTCATCAAAAGGTTTTGTAAACAGATCAGCATATTGCTCATTTGTATAAACTTTGGTTAAAATAATTCTCCTTTTCTCAGCTTGATCTCTTATGAAATGGTACCTGATGTCGATGTGCTTTGTCTTTGAGTGCTGCACCGGATTGTTTGTGATAGAGATAGCACTCATGTTGTCAATGTGAATTGGAGTCTGCATGAAGGTCATTCCATAGTCAAGCATTTGATTTTGGATCCAGATGACCTGTGCACAGCAGCTTGAAGCTGCAATGTATTCTGCTTCAGCTGTTGAAGTAGAAACACATGTTTGCTTTTTGCATTGCCATGAGATGAGCCTTCCTCCAAGAAATTGACATCCCCCAGATGTGGACTTTTTGTCCAAGTTACAACCCCCATAGTCACTGTCAGTGTAGGCATAGAGATTGACATTTTCATTCTTTGGAAACCATAGCCCAAGTTTTCGAGCTCCCTTTAGGTATCGAAGAACCCTTTTGACAGCTTGAAGATGAGACACTTTTGGAGCTGCTTGAAATCTTGCACAGAGACAAACTGCAAACATGATATCTGGTCTTGAGGCAGTGAGGTACATGAGAGACCCTATCATTGCTCGGTACTGATGTTGATCAGTGTCTTGTCCTTCTTTATCCGGAGATAATTGATGGTGCACTTGGATAGGAGTTCTTGCAGCAGAGCAGTCAGTCATTTTGAACCTCTCCAAGATGCTTTTGACATACTTGGATTGACTTATGAAGATTGCAGTTGGTACCTGTTTGACTTGAAGTCCTAAAAAGAAATTTAGTTCACCCATTGAACTCATTTCAAATTTGGAATGCATCAGAACTTCAAAGTGTTTGCAGAGCTTCTTTCTTGTAGATCCAAAGATAATGTCATCAACATAAATCTGGACCAACAAAATTTCGCCCCCTTCATCTTTGATGAAAAGCGTAAGATCAATGGCTCCCCTTCTGAAGTTGTTGCTAAGTAGATATCCAGATAAAGTTTCATACCAGGCTCTTGGGGCTTGGTGTAAGCCATAGAGAGCTTTGTCCAGTTTTAAGACCTTATTTGGATGTGCAGGATCTACAAAGCCTGGAGGCTGTTTGACATAGACCTCTTCATCAATCGTGCCATACAGAAAGGCACTCTTCACATCCATTTGATAGACCATAAAGTTTTTGGATGCTGCATAAGCCAGAAAAATTCTAATGGCTTCCAGACGGGCAACAGGAGCAAAAACTTCATCATAGTCAATGCCTTCTTCTTGAGTGTAACCTTGAGCTACCAGTCTGGCTTTGTTCTTGACTACGATGCCCCTCTCATCTTGCTTGTTTCTGAAGACCCATCTTGTTCCAATTGCTGTTTGACCAGGTGGAAGATCAACAAGCTTCCAAACATCTTGTCTTTTGAATTGCAGCAATTCTTCCTGCATTGCTTCAATCCAGCTGTTGTGCTTGAGAGCTTCATCAATCCTTTTGGGTTCCACCTGTGATAGAAAGCAAGAGAACAAACAAATGTTGGCTTCATGAGACTTACTTCTTGTCTGGATGCCTGTGTGGACTTGGCCAATGATGTTTTCCAGAGGATGCTCTTTGTTTATTCTCTGTGCAGGTATCACATCCAGCCGTATTCCCTCTTCAAGATTACTGTGGTTTAGATCAGTATTGTCTTCAGATGTGTGGAGAGGAGCTTGGAGGATCTGATCATTGTGTTCCACATAGTCAGCAGCATTAGCATCAGAGGCCTCTTCAGCATGAATTGAGGAGGCTTCATTTAGGATTTCATTGTCAGAGAGATTGCTGCTTGTGGTGTTGGATGTACCGGCTTTACCTGCACTGGCTTCAATAGCTTCTGCCACTGATGGAGGATCAATGGATGGCCTTTTCATCCTGATGTAGGGAATGGGAAACTCTAGTCTGTAGTCAGAAGAAGAGGTTGAGGTAGAAGGTGTTGAGTTTGAAGAAGGAGGCTCCATATTTGAGAATATAAGGGGCTCAAATATCTGGGTGAAGGAGTCTATATCAAAAATCCAGTTGGGACCTTTGCCTTGTTCACAGACAACGTGTTCCCTGCATTCCACATTAGCAGATTCTTCCACAATCCGAGTCCTAGAATTGAACACTCGGTAGGCCTTCGATTGAGAGGAATAACCCACAAAGTAACCTTCATCAGACTTTGCACCGAATTTAGGAAGAACTCCATGTGTGATGAGGATGGTACATGGACATCCAAAGGGCTTCAGGAAGCCAATGTAGGGAACTCTTTTGAGCCAGAGTTCATAGGGAGTTTTCTGGAGAGGCTTAACAATAAGGACTCTATTCTACACATAACAAGCTGTGCTTACTGCTTCTGCCCAGAAAGTAAGGGGCAGCTTTGAGTCAGCCAGCATAGATCTTGCTGATTCAATCAGAGTCCTGTTTCTTCTTTCAGCAACCCCATTTTGTTGAGGAGTTCTTGGAGCACTGTACTGCCTTTCAATGCCCTTGCTCTCACAGAAACTGTTCAAAGTGTGATTTTTGAACTCTGTTCCCTGATCACACCTTATGATCTTTACCTTCAGATTGCTTTGATTCTCTACCCTGAGAATATAGGATTTGAGAATCTGAACAGTTTCATCTTTTGTTCTTAGGAAGAATACCCAAGAGAATCTGGAGAAGTCATCAGTGATCACCAGACAGTAGGACTTTTTGCCCATTGACATGACATTTGTAGGACCAAAGAGATCCATATGCAGTAGCTGGAGAGGAGTGTCATTTGTGTTCAATGTCTTGGGCTTATGGGAACTCTTGTGTTGTTTTCTCTTCAAGCAGGCAATGCAGTGATCGTCTAGCTGGAATTCTTTGTCAGGAAGCCCTCTGACAAGATTGTCTTTCACTAATTTATTGATTGTTTTGATGTTAACATGGCTTAACCTCCTGTGCCAGAGAGCGGATTCATCAACTGATGCCTTTGACAGAAAACATGAAACACTACCAGATGGAGTGACTTCATTCATGTCAAGCACATATAAGTTGTCCTTTCTTTGAGCAGTTAGGAGAATCTTCTCTGGCGGGGGTTTAGATAGGCCAAGAGCTAACACAAAGCATTCTTTGTCAGTGAAGAGCATCCAATGCTTTTGATCACATACTTGGGAAACACTCATGAGATTGAAGTCAAGTTCTTTAACATAGTTGACTCTTTCAATGCTCATCCTCTCATTGGACACAGTGCATTGTCCAGTGATAGATCCACCTTTTGAGTCACTCCCAAAGGCAACATATCCTCCATTGAAATGTCTGAAGTTGGAGAGGATGGACCTGTTGCCTGTCATGTGCCTGGAACAGCCGCTATCTACCACCCAGGTGTTATTCTTGTTACCTGGCTGTCCCTGCACATGAAAGAGATTTAGTTAGTGGGAGTGGTCCAAGAGCTCTCCTTTTTGAAGAAAAGAGTTCTTGGACTTTCTGATTCATCATGCGTGCATTCAACAGCACCGATGATGATTTTGCTGACAGGAGCAGAGATTTTGGCTTTCCATTACTTAAGTAGTGGTTTTCCAGTTCTCTTTTCTTTATCGGCTGCGGATTTGGCTTTGGCAGCTGATGAATTTGCTCTATCAGCAGCTGGTTTTCCTGCTTGTGGTTTTGGCTTGTCAGCAGCGGCAGGTTTTGCTGCTGATGGCTTCAGCTTATCAGCTGCAGATGTTGCTGTTGATGGCCTTGGCCTTTCAGCAGCAGATTTTGCTTTTGCTGCTGAAGGCTTAGTTGGAGCAGCAGCAGATTTAGTTTTTGCTGCTGACTGCTTTGTTTGAGCAGCAGCAGATTTGGTGGCTGCTGAAGGCTTTGCCTTTTGCTGCTGCTTGTGTTTTTCTGCAGTTTCAACTCTTCTACTGGCTGCAGATGGCCTATCAACTGAAGTATGCTGATCCTTCTTTTGTTTATGCGCTGATTGAAGAAGGATCTGGTTGAAGGGGTTAAACTGACATTTTGCAGCAAAGTGGTTTGATTCCCCACATATGATGCAGGACTGCTGAACTTTGGGCTGCTGCTTCCTTGGTGGAGAAGAAGAGTTTCTGAACTGAGTTTTCTTGGTCGTAACTCTTCTAACCTGTTGCTGATTCTTCTGATTTGGCATGAACTGAGGCTTGGAGTTTGTGGATCCTGATGTCTGTCCCTTTTCAATGTTTAGCTTTCTTCCACCTGGAGGATAGCTGATCCTGATCTGTTTGAATGGTACAGGGGCTAGAACAGTAGGGACTGGGACTCTATTCAGAACAGCTTCAGATGAGGCTGTACTGGTTTCATCATGGTCTGAGAAGGTTAACTCAGATTCTGATGAGGTAGTGCAGTCTTTAACAAGGGGTTCATCCATTGGAGGATCAAGATTTCTGTTTGCAGTGTCGAGTTTTGCAACATCGAAGCTTGGTTCATAGATGGCAACATAGTCAGCTGGATGAGGAACAGTATTGTACTGTTCCTTGCCATATCCAAGTCCTCCAAGATTTACCTTTTCATGGACTTGAATATCTAGAAGTCTCTGTAGCTTTTTAGAAGAAAATTCATATTTTTCAACATGAACTTTCTGTTCTGCCAGATCAGCTCTGGTTGATTTAAGTTTTACTAATAGATCATCAATCTGAGTTTCAAGATTGGTTTGTTCATGTTTTAGAGATGAAATCTCTTTCTTAAGGCATTCAATTTTTTCTTTGTAAGTGATTTCAACCTTTTTGAACTCAGATTTCATTTGAAGAAACTCTTCATTTTGATCTATAAGGTTTTGGTTATGTTTTCTATAACCTAAAACTTTATCAATGCAGGCTTGAGAGCATAGATGTTCAAATACCTGAGGTGGTATCTCTGCAGTGTCTGCCATAAGTGCTTGGTTGGAGACAGGAACATCTTCATATTGAAAACTCCAGTCGAATTCTGCAGTTCCAACATTGCTGCTGCTGTTGTCTGGGCTGACTTTGGTAGGCTTGTCTTTGATGGCCGGCACCCTGATTGGCTTTAGGTGCCTTGCACTCCCTAGCAAAGTGACCCATTTGGTTACAGTTGTAACAACGGATCTTGCTTTTATCAAGCCCAACTCTGCTGTTTGAGTTGTTGCTTGGAAATGATCTTCCGGTTCTAGAATAGAACCTTTTTGCTCTGAGGGAGAGCATGGCATATGAGTGCTGAATATCCATTTCTTCAAGATCATCTGGATGAAAGCATTCCAGATCCTCTTTTATGAAGTACATGCTGCTTGAGTTGTCAGAGACAAAAGCAGTAGAGGTTGGCTGTTGAGGAGGTGCCTCAAGAAGAAATGGTGATGAGTTAGATTGTGAAGCGGTTGGGGTCTGAGGGTGAGTAACAATGGGAGGATAGTAGCTGCTTGCACTAGGACCGGAATGATCAGAGTGAAGCGCTGAGGAGGTAGTGGAGGAAGTGGTAGCTGATTGATAACTGGAGCTCCTTTCTTTATCTTGAATCATTTCTAATTCATAGGTTTTGAGCATGCCAAAGAGCTCAGTCATCTGGAGAGTCTTCAGATTCTCTGTTCTTCTGATGGACACAGTGTATAATGTCCAACAACTAGGAAGAGATCTTATGAACTTCTTGAGAATGTCTTCATTCTCCAGCTTTACCTTGGAGCACTGCAGTTCACCTACAAGATAGGTAAATCTGTTATATAAAATAGTTAAGGACTCACCTTCCCTCCAGACGAAGTTCTCATACTGCTGCTTCAGTATGTCCCTTCTGTTCTCTTTGACTTCTTCAGAGCCAGCAAACATCTTCTCCAGCGCCTCCCAGAGCTCCTTGGCAGTTTTGTAACTTCTGAAGTTGTGAAAAACTTCATTTGGAAGGCACATTTGGATGGCTCCTAGTGCCTTGAAGTCCACCTCCATTTTCTTGATGTCCTCTTCAGAGTACTTGGAGGTTTCCTTCGGGACTTGTAGCCCTCCATCATCAGCAGAGGCCACCATGGGAATATATGGACCCTCCTTGATGGATCTCCACATTCCGTATTCCTGGTAACAGAAGAAGCTTTCCATGCGATTTTTCCACATGTCATAGTCTTCTCCAGATACCAACCTTGGTGGTCGGTTGATGCTGCCAATATCTTCAAAGCCATTGCTCTGTGCCATTTTTGTTTTGATTTTGGGTGACTTGATCAAAGAGAGAGTTTAGAATAGAACGAGAGATGATTAGACAAATGTTAGTTTGTTTAATCTGAGCCAAAGCTCCGATACCACTTGTAGGATCGTGAGAATACAAGATGGTTATGTTCTTAGTTGAGGTTGGCGGAAACAAAATCAACTACACAATTTATAATCAAGTAAACACAAAGAATACTGATAAACACTGTTGTATTAAGCTTTTGTGAATGCAAAGATTACAAGTGAGAAACTCAATGAATAAGTATGACAAGCACTACAAGCACACTTACAATGAAGTGGCAACTCAGTATTTATAGTAACTTAGAATCAAGACAGACCCTTGATTCTAAGCATCAGATCGAACACAAGCCGTTGATCTTGTTTATTAATTTACATTACACGTAAAGGCTAATCTAGTTAACTTTACTGAAACGTTTTCTTTATTCATGATTGTTTGCATGCTTGGAGAAGTGTATTGTTGTCCGTCATTGGTTGACCATAGCGGTTCCTTCTTCTTTGAGTCTGTCAGTTGCTTTTGCAGAAAGGTGTCAGAGACGCTTGGCCTGGATAGTCAGCTGCAGCGTTTGGTTTTCAGTGAATAGAGCTATCAGCTGCAAAGAGTGAAGGTTGCTGCTGGTAAGCCTATCAGCAGCAAACATGGATGACCGCTGCTGATAAGCCTATCAGCAGCAACTTGTGCTGAATGCTGCTGATAAGCCTATCAACAGCATTTGTACTTAGAATAATTTTGTAACAATCAGTCTTTGGTTCTACATTTTTATATGCTCATGATAATGGTCGACGGTTACGGGTTTAAGGCTCATAAATTGGTTTAATTTGATACAATGATGGTGTTTTAAGGCTTCAATGATGTCGTGAATGTCATTAACATCCATTTCAGTTATGGATTCGAACGAATTTTCAGTTAACAATGCAAATTGGATTCAAAATCAAGTGGTTTGACTTACAAAAGTCAACAGGAAAAAACTATGACCAAATTTGACTTTTCAAAGTCAAGAGGATGGATTTTTGACTAATTACACAATTAGTCCTTGTGGTTTGAGTTGAAATAATGACAGAATTAGTCCCTAGGGTTTGAGTTGAGTTAACTAAGTTAAGGATTTAACGAGATTTGGTTAACGGAGTTAACTTTAATTAGTCGGATGTCACATGAATTATGTGATTATTTGTTACAATGTGTGGAACTAAGGTACGGGGTGATGGGGATTAGTCTAGATACTAAACTGGAATAATGGAGTAATCACGGGGTATCAAAGGGGTGGTGGATACGCTGCTAGTACTTCCTATATATAAATCTCTTTCACGCTTCGTGGTGAAACCATTATGAACGTTTAGGGGTATAGACTAAAACACAATGATGAGAATACTATGATTTCATAATAAACGAGTAATCTTTCAACCAGTATGTAGTTATCTGACAAACAAAATGTTTTGTCTAAGGAAAGAGTGGTGTATAAATCCCTCCTGGACCCGTCATTCTTTCCTGGGAACAATTCTGTTGGAGGTACTACTCTGGGAGGATAATCACCCTAGTTTACAAAAAGGTGATAAGTGTAAACGCATGATGAAAATGAATAAGGGAGGACGTAATTCTAAATATAGGAATATATGTGATGTATTATAGGGGTGGTGGGTACGCCGCTGGTACACCCTATATATAAACCTCTTTAATACATCATAGAGACACCTTTAGGAGGAATTAGAGCAAGGATTGGATAAAGGCATGAGGAAGTCATGCTATTAAATAAAAGAGGATTAACGGGGAAGCTTAACTCTAAGTATGGGAGTATTCATGAGACGTTAAACGGGTGGTGGATACGCCGCTGGTACTTCCTATATATAAACCTCTTTAACGTAACATGGAGAAACCTTTATAAGGAATTAGAGCAAGGATAAATATGATAGTATGACACGAGGTCATGCTATATGTGCGAATATACGATGTGTGTAAAATATGAATATGTAAATGCATGATATATGATCATGCTATATGTGTACATATGAATGTGTTATGGAAACGAGTCTAAGTCTAAAAATGGAATAACGGAGTACTCACGAAGTGTTAAAGGGGTGGTGGATACGCCGCTGGTACTTCCTTTATATAAACCCTTTTAGTGTATCATGGAGAAACCGTTACGAAGTTTTAAGATGAGGACTGGTTAGGAATGAATCAAGCATATACGTGAAATGAAAATAAATGCTTCATACATTTAGGAGGCTGTAAGTCTAAAGATACTCAAGATCCCAAATGAAAAAGATACCCTGCCTATAAGGTGGATCTCAATAAAATAAAGAAGAAGAAAACTAAAGATTAAAGCCTACGGGGCTAAGAATTGAATGAGCATTCGTGGCAAATGAGTCTATGTGACAAATGCAAGGGGTCTATACTGACGAGTATAAGGACCTTGCCAATACTCTGACCGGAGGTACGCTCGAAGATGGTCGAGAGGGGGTTAGCACACCTGATGTCGTCCAGACGGTCTATATAAAATCTAACAAAACCTAACCTAGACTCCTAAGTAATAAATGGAGTACCTTCGACTAAACCGCACTGACAGGCAAGTGAACCTATCGAGTGTAGCACAACTTAATGGTAAACCGAGTTATCGAACCCAAGAGACATTACTATAACTATACTAGACTCTGAATTGGACTAAAGATTGATGATTGGGTGGTAGACTACACTAAAGATTAACTACTAATGTAGCAAACAAGGTCGACTCAAGCTATCAAGATGAAGAACTAAGGTAATATCAGAGATGGGAAAAATACTACCTAGGTCGGAATCCTACTTGCAAAGCATAACTTCTACCGTTTCTGGAAACTAAGATGGATCTGGGTTTCTAAGGAAACAACTCTAGACTACCTAGTTTATCCCTAATCACTCTCAGGTGTCACCAACTAAGGAACCTAAAGATGTAATAACTCACCAGATAGTGGATTGCCTTTCGGTCTTTCCAATAATGATAAAGTACCCTAAAGACAGATCACCTTTTAGTCTCACTATCCACAGTAGATTAGAAGAATGCACGGGGTAATCTCTAGATAAGAATTATGACTCAGAATAGCAACAATCACTAGACACCTAATACCAACTTCCTCTCAGACAATTGACACTCGGATTTCTAATGACAAAGACTAAACGACTCTCTCACTTCTCGGGGTATTGAGACAGGATGAACACTCAGATCTAAATAACACTTAACCCCAACTCATATGGTTACCATTGCTAGCAAACCACATAAACAATCACAAGCCGTAAAGTCTATGACCTAGGTATGCAGATCAAACTGGAAGACATCCACAATCAACGTACGGAATAGAAATAAAACATACCTCAGATCTAAGCATGCATATTCATCACAATTAATATCAAGAAACTGTTTACAAAATCATTAATCCATTAATCGAATCAAAAACCAGTAAAAATCGTAACTTTAACAAATAATAGTCATGTGACCCAGGCAGTATCAGAGTTTTAGCCAAGAATCATGCTCAAAACAACTAGAACAGAAGTAATCAACAAGAACATGGTATCAAACACAGCAATTCAAAGATAAAAATCGAATCTTGAAACAGAAAACGCTAAATCTAAGAACCTGGAAACAAATCCCCAACCTTTTCACTCTGATTGCCTTCTCTAGCCCCAAAATCGCCCCTGGTCTCCCTCTAGACGGCTGAATGTCGAACCCCTTGCATAATGGCTATACAATTCTATTGAATTCGAGTTTAGGGTTTTTTCTCGGACTTTTAGTCTTTCGCATACCGCGAGATAAATTAGCCAACCCCTCGCGTACCGTGAGGGACAAATTAGTCGCTCCCAGATTTCCTTTTCCTCGCGTACCGTGAGACTCTCCTCTTTCTCTCTCGCGTACCGCGAGAGACCAATTTTAAACATTTTTTACTTTTAAACTTTGGGCTTCACTTTCTTGCTCGGTTTCTTCATGTATTCACTTGTAATCATCACGAGCACATGTAAACATAACAACGACTCAAATACAGACTTAAACAAATAAGAAACTATCTAAAAACGCACAAAAACTATAGGATAAAAGATGTGTGCTTCACACTACATCAAACATCCCCACACTTAACCTTTTTTCGTCCTCGAAAAAGCTACAATGGAATCGTTTCTCAGATTTAACTCAACATTAATCAATTACCAATTAGCAAAACATACTCACGCGTTAAAAAGCAATAATCAGTATTTCTCTCCGATTAAACCCAATCACCAACTTTTAAGCCCCCGTTATTTGTTCTAATACTACATTACCAAGCATATCAATCAATCTATGTGACTCACACTTAAAAGTTACAGATTTACCTAATCCCGTCTCACGGTTATGTCTAGGCACGGACCAAACCATATAGATTTCACCCACCACGTTAAACAAAAATTTACAGGCTTTAGAAATCAGATGAAATATGAATGAATGGAATGAATAAGAGTATTAATAAACAAATTAAACTTCATCTAGAGGCGTTTCAACCAAGTCACTATCCCGGAAGGTAACACATAGGCTAAGTTATAATCAATAAAGCACATAAGTATCACTTAGGGGTATTTTCTCCAAGTGGCCATCCTGAAGGGTAACACATAACCAAAACTCAGTATTCTAACAATAAGCTCAGGAATTATGGAATTAATGGATGCCGAAACTCGGATTTATTCTCATAAAAAGAGAGTGGTGTGCCAAAAATTTCAAAAACCTTTAAATTTTAACTTAACGTGGTATCTATCACCATATGTTGACAGTTTCAGTATTACCGATTACTCTAAGATGAATACCCCAAGATATCATGATTTTTAATTCAGTTGATTCCTAAACAACACAAACAGGATATTTAAACTTTACTAGCTAGCTGGGTCTACCAAAACAGCACTAATTAGACACGTTTTCAATTATTTAAATCGTTTAAACTCAACAAACAGATCCAGTTGTACTATCATTTTCCAAGTATAAGTAGTTATTTCCAAGGACATTTTTTTGAAATTTTTTAATTTTTTTTGTATTTTGGAATTTTTATAAACAAGACAAACTAGACACAAGACACTCACATCCCCACACTTGAAAGACACATTGTCCTCAATGTGAAGCAAGACACAACTAAAAATAAAAATGAAAAAATAAAATAGGAAGCGACTTAGCTGGTAATGTATATGCTCTCGAATAAAAATCCAGCTTCGTTCATCCTTGTGTGCACCGTATAGCATTTCGGTCGCGGTTGCACAGACTGCCGGGTTGCTCAATAATATCAGGATCAACTCTGTCCGAATGGAGATTGAGTACGGACGGAATGATGTATACCTGCAAAATAGAACTCACACAATACCCGCAACATCAAACTGACTCAACAGACTGACTCAACAGACTGACTCAAATTAAAATAAAGACTCAACTTAAAAATAATATAAAATACTTGACTGACTCCCTACAAATTAAAGACTCAAGATAGATAGAATGCAGAGAAACGTACTCAATGGGTGGCAAACACATAGACATGAAAGCCATAGCAAAGTAGATCAATAGATCGAAACGGTTTTCAAGTTTCCCATGGTAATGGTGTGAATGGATGATGGATAGATGATATATGATATGATGGTGGTAGCAAGGTGATGGGTGGTGGTGGATGAATGGTAGTGGTGAATGACTGTGGGCGGTGAACGGTTGTGGCAAACAATGGGAAACAAGGGAATATGGGGTGAATCCGGAACCCCCCGCGTACCGCAAGAATGAAAGTCCCATCCCTCTCGTACTGCGAGGGATTGAACTACAAGCCGGCCTAAAAGTTTTTTCTCTCGCATACCGCGAGAGACTTGTGTTCCAGCATCACGTACCGCGAGAAGGTGCTAATCACAGAAAGTTAAGAGATTTTTCCATCTTTTATACTTTGAAAATTTTTGATCATTTAAAATTTTTGTCACCCAACTTTCTCAAACACTCATTCCAATGATAGAACCAATGTAGAACATACCTGGAACTTCGTTCCCGATGATTCCTCACCGAATCAAGTACGAATCCCTGCAAAACATGACACAAACAAAACACACACCGAAAAACACAGAAAATGACACGGACCCAGACCAAGTAATGCATACAAACTGTACATCCCGGGCACTTGCCCGAGACTCAAAAAAACCTATCAGGAGGCTTCTCCTTGATCCTAACCGAAACCGCCTTCATCCTGCGCGGTCTACCAATTCTCCACAGCCTCAACAAACTCCTACTCCTATCAAAACTCAAACCTCTATTACATTCATCAATCAAGTCCTTCCACCACAGCTTAAACCTACCAGGTCCAAAGATAACATGGTTCAAGTATCCTAGCAAGTTGTCACTTCTAAACATCCCCACACTTGGGGTTTTCACTCTCCCTAGATCACAAGACTCACTTAACTCTCGGAGTTTCTTACGGGGCGGCCTAGATTTAGGGGATGGCTCGGCTTCTATCCCCTTAGCATGAACAACAGTAAAGTTCAACGGCTCAATGTGTGATATCATCAAAGGTGTGGCCTCTAACCTCTCGCCCGGATCATCAGGATTCTCTATACTCTCCTCAATCATCCCCACACTTGGGGATTTGCCTATGATCTCATCTAATTCTGCCATAATCTCCAGCAAATCATCAGGCACCTCATCGCCGTATTCGTCCGGCTCATCTAACAGCTTCTCCAACTCCAACCACCAATCAGATATCTCTCCTAAGTTAGGGGCGGGTTCATCAATTTGTCTCTCTGGGTCAGAGTCCCGATGGTCACCTATTAGGGCATCAATAAAGCAAACTGAATTGCTCTGTTCAGCAGACCCCTTCACAAGTTTCATAGCATCGAATGTGATCATCTCATCCCCCACACGAAGTGTGAGTTTCTCGTCGAAGACATCGATTAATGCCTTGGCGGTACATAGGAATGGGAGTCCTACGATGAGCGGGTCTCTATCATCCACCTCCATATCCAGGATGACAAAATCCACGGGGAAGACAAATTTGCCAACTTTTACTAACAGATTCTCCACAATTCCCCGTGGATGCTTGATTGAACGCTCAGCCAAGGAGATGCTCATGCGCGTAGGATGCGGTTCACCTAGGTCTAGCTGCTTATAGATAGAATAAGGCATCAGATTGATGCTTGCACCCATGTCAGCCAACGCGTGGTTTAGAGGAAAACTGCCAAGCAGACACGGGATCGTGAAATGACCCGAATCTGCCATTTTCTCTGGCAGTTTGGTCTGAACCACTGCAGAACGTTGTTCGCTAAGTGAGACTTTAGAGATCCCCTCAAGTTTCTTCTTATTGGAAAGAAGATCTTTGAGGAACTTGCCATACTTAGGCATGTGTTGGAGAACCTCTATAAATGGAATATTGACCTTGAGTTGTTTAAACATATCAAGGAAGGTACCGTATTCCCTAGCATTCTTATATGGCAGCAAGCGCGCTGGGTAGGGAACACGAATCAAGTCAATCTCGGGGGTCTTAATCTCCACCCCCTTCTTCTTCTCCTCTGCCTTCTTGGCAGGCTTCTTCATCTCTATCTCCTCATCCACCGGCTCTTCCTTTTTCTATCGATGGGCTCTCCTTCTCTTCTACTCTTCTATTCCTAGTTGACACAACATTCACTGAGGTCCCTGGTCCCGTTACTTCAGCTGAATCGGGCTCCTCTAACATCCTAGCATCGATCTCAGCAAATCAGGCTCTCCAATCTATCTTCTTCACCTCTTCAGGCAAAGGGATGCCATAATCAGCGATGTGGGAGATTTCCTTCTCTACTCTCTCCTCCTCTCTATTGCTCCTGATCGACACGGACATCACTGAAGCGTTGGGTCCTGAAGATGGACCTCCCTGTCTGTCCCACAATCTCTTCGCGATGTCTTCTACCGTGCATTGCAAGTCCTGAAATGCCGACTGCCGATTCTTCAATAGAGTGTCATGGGCATCCAGTCTTTGCCGAGCGTCCATGTCCTGCTGGACTAAGTGGGCAAGCATCTATGTCTGATTCTCTATCATCTCTTCAAACTTCCTTGTGCTGACACTGCTTCCCAAACTCGCTCCTACTTCAGCTCCTCCATACTAATTCTGGCGACCATTAAACCCCGGTGGGTTGTTTCCAGATCTCTATCCTGAGCCAAAAGAATTATTGTAGTTGTTGTACCCTCGGTTCTGGTTCTGGTTGCCAGCAAAACTCACCTGCTCCTGATGATTGACGGGGCAATCTCCGGTGTCGTGGCCTCCCCTACACACCTCAAACCTTTGAGCACTCAGCTTCAGCTCTTTGATCTCATTCGCCATCTTTGCTAGTGCAGCAGCCACGCTAGTATCAGGAGTGAGCTGATGCACACCTCTAGGAGAATAGGCGGGTGCTCTAGCACAAGGAATGGAAGTCCTAGTAGATGGCTGCTGTTTTTCTGCCAGAGCAAAGCTCTCGAACAACTCCTCACACTCAATAGGCTCGAGTTTTTCCATGATTTGGCCTCCCGCGGCTATGTTGAACATTTGCTGCTTCTCGAAGGTAAGGCCATTATAGAACTTCTCCACAATCGCCCAGTCGAAAAGACCATGATGGGGACATCGGCTCAACAGCGTGTTGAACCTCTCCCAGGCCATGTGATAAGGCTCGTCAGGGTCCATCCAGAACGATTGGATTTGATCCCGAAGGCGAGCGGCCCTGGAAGGTGGATAGTACTTCTTGAAGAACTTGGCCTGAATATCCTCCCAAGTGGTAATAGAGTTGTCAGGGAGGGTGTTAAGCAAAGTGGATGCACGCCCAAAGAGCGAGAATGGGAAGAGACGCAAGTACATTGCGTCCTTAGACACACCCGTGATATTGAAGGTATCACATATGCGCGCGAAGCGGGACAAGTGTCTGGGTGCATCCTCATCCTCGAGGCCATGAAATTGAGGGGCATGAGTGATCGTGCTCATGACATGTGATGGGATCTGCCATGTGTTTTTGTTCATAATAGCGGTGCGTGTGATCGAAGATCTCGCCCCGCAGACCCCGTCACTCGCCCTCTGGTGCACGGTACGCCTCGCTGGTGGGTCAGCATCGCCCATGATAGGAAATGGAATTGGGCTAGTAGAACATACCTGGGATTAGCACAGCTCTTTCAAACGCTATCGGAAGTCGCGGGTGCACTAGTGAAGCTCTCGTTCGGGCTATTGAAAAGCTAAATAAGGTGGTGACCCATGCGAACGAGTATTGTGCATAAACAGAAAGACTCTAGAAGGAAAGAGACAAAGACTCAAAGACAGAAAGACTCGATCCTAACTTAGAGACACAAATAGCACGTAGGACAAGCACACAAACAAGACTCAAAAGAAAAGAAAAGAAATAAAATAAACCAAAAATCAAACAATAAACTAGTCAAAGTCAATATTGCTATTGCCAAGTGTCCCCGGCAATGGCGCCAAAAAATTAATGTCGTCCAGACGGTCTATATAAAAACCAACAAAACCAAACCTAGACTCCTAAGTAATAAATGGAGTACCTTCGACTAAACCGCACTGAAAGGCAAGTGGACCTATCGAGTGTATCACAACTTAATGGTAAACCGAGTTATCGAACCCTAGAGACACTACTATAACTATACTAGACTATGACTTGGACTAAAGATTGATGATTGGGGGGTTGATAAAACTAAAGATTCACTACTAATGCAGCAAACAAGGTTGACTCAAGGTATCAAGATGAACAACTAAGGTAATATCAGAGATGAGAAGAATACAACCTAGGTCGGAATCCTACTTGCAAAGCACAACTTCTACCAGTTCTGGAAACTAAGATGGATCTGGGTTTCTAAGGAAACAGCTCCAGACTACCTAGTTGATCCCTAATCACTCTCAGGGTGTCACGAACTAAGGGACCTAAAGATGTAATAACTCACCATATAGTGGATTACCTTTCGGTCTCTCCAATAATGATAAAGTACCCTAAAGACAGATCACCTTTCAGTCACACTATCCACAATACATTCGAAGAACGCACGGGGTAATATCTAGATAAGAATTATGACTCCGAATAGCAACAATCACTAGACACCTAATACCAACTTCCTCTCAGACAATTGACACTCGGATTCCTAATGATGAAGACTAAACGACTATCTCTCGCTTCTCGGGGTATTGAGATAGGATGAACACTCAGATCTAAATAACACTCAACCCCAACTCCTATGGTTACCATTTCTAGCAAACCAGATAAAATATCACAAACCGTAAAGTCTATGATCTAGGTATGCAGATCAAACTGGAAGACATCCACAATCAACATACAGAATTGAAATCAAACATACCACAGATCTAAGCATGTATATTCAACACAATTAATATCAAGAAACTGTTTACAAAATCACTAATCCGTTAATCAAATCTAAAACCAGTAAAAATCGTAACTTTAAAAAATAATCATCACGTGACCGAGGCAGTATCAGAGTTTTAGCCAAGAATCATGCTCAAAATAACTATAACAGAAGTAATCAACAAGAACATGGTATCAAACACAACAATTCAAAGATAAAAATTGAATCTTGAAACCGAAAACGCTAAATCTAATGAACCCGGAAACAAAGCTCCAACCTTTTCACTCTGATTGCCTTCTCTAGCTCCAAAATCGCCTCTTGTCTCTCTTTAGACGGCTGAATGTCGAACCCCTTGCATAATGGCAATCAAATTCTATTTAATTCGAATTTAGGGTTTTTTTCTTGGATTTTTAGTCTCTCGCGTACAGTGAGATAAATTAGCCAACCCCTCGCGTACCGCGAGGGACAAATTTTTCGTGCCCCGATTTCCTTTTCCTCGCGCACCACGAGACTCTCCTCTTTCTCTCTCGCATACCGCGAGAGACCAATTTTCAACATTTTTGACTTTTAAACTTTGGGCTTCACTTTCTTGCTCGGTTTCTTCATGTATTCACTTGTAACCTTCACGAGCACCTGTAAACATAAGAATGACTCAAATACAGACTTAAACGACTCAAAATGAATAAGAAACTACCTAAAAACGCACAAAAACTATAGGATAAAAGATGTGTGCTTCGCACTACAATAACACCCATAGAATGGAATGAATACTATGACCGGAGGTACGTCCGAAGATGGTCATGAGTGGGTTAGCACACCAATAAAATATACGAATGACGTGACCGGAGGTTCGTCCGGAGATGGTCACGGGGGCGCCGAGAGCCCGGGAAACTTGAAAAATAATAAGAACGTAAAGGGTTTATAATAAAATGAATGATGCAGTGTACTTAGTTAGCGTAATCTAATTCAAAAATGTTTTCCAAACACCGTAGGAAAGAGTCACGTGGAATAAAAGCTTCTTGAGGACGTGGCCGGTCAGAGTTGAAGAATCCCTATGTTACATAATGTAATAGTTTATGTAAAAACAATATTTCTAATAAAATATATCTTTATCACTTTAGTGATAAGGTTTTGAAAAATCTGTGACTCGTTTTCCACATTAAACTCTGATAAGATGATAAAGGAATAAGTAGGGTGTTTCAAGTTTGTATTAGAGCATGGTTTGAGGGATTTGAGTATCGGAAGGATACTTAAACTCAAACCATAAGTGCTCATGATATAAATAGGGATTCCATCCGAGGCCATCCGAGGAAGCAGGTATGTTTAAAATTCCAGTGCAAAAACATAATTGTGTGAGTATATGTGGGCTGAACTTTGTATGATATAAGCTCCATGTGATAATTGGGAGTATCATGATGCGTAACATACATTGCCTTATACATGGCCAGTATTGGAGCTATTGTATAGGACCCCATGATATCGTAAATATCATATGATAACCTATGTATGAGCAAGTACGATGTTATCATTGGAATGGATTGGTTAAACCAATGCCATGCTCAGATCGATTGTGATCAACGGACTGTTAGGATTTATAGGTCTAACAGAGAGTCTACGTTGATACAATGCGATAGTGATGAGAATATGATTGAAACGATTAATGTAGCCAAGGCTAAGAGATGTGTGAATTCAGGATATAGTATATTTAGAGTTTATACTTTAGACTCTAAACCCGAACGGTAATTTGCGGACATTCCTGTAGTATGTGATCACCCGGATGTATTTCTGGAAGAATTACCTGGTCTGCCACCAGATAGATAAATCGAATTCCGAATCAAACTTATTCATGGAGCCAAACCAGTAGCTAGAGCACCCTATCGTTTAGCACCGTCTGAGTTGAAGTAACTAATGAAGCAGATCCAAGAATTATTGGATAGAGGTTTTATACGTCCAAGTACTTCACCTTGGGGAGCACCGGTATTATTCGTGAAGAAGAAAGATGGAAGCATGTGAATGTGCATAGATTATCGGGAATTAAATAAGCTCACTGTGAAGAACAAATATCCATTACCGAGAATAGATGATTTGTTCGATCAATTGCAAGGAGCAAAATACTTCTCGAAGATTGATCTTAGATCTGGGTATCACTAGTTGAAGAACAGGAAGAAGATGTACCTAAGACTGCTTTTAGAACCCGATATGGACACTACGAATTTTTGGTTATATCATTTGATCTAACAAATGCCCCTGCATAATTTATGGACCTAATGAACCGAGTATGTAAACCATTTCTTGATAAATTCGTTATAGTGTTCATAGACGATATCCTTATCTACTCCCGAATTCATGAAGAACATGCCAAACATCTTCAGATAATCCTGGAAACTCTTAGAAAAGAGAAGTTGTACGCTAATTTTTCCAAATGCGAATTTTAGAAACAAGAGGTACAATTCCTAGGACATGTTATAAATCAACAGGGAATCCAAGTAGATCCAGCCTAAATCGAAGCCATTATGAAATGGGAAACTCCAAAGACACCGACGGAAGTTCGAAGCTTTCTTGGACTAGTTGGATACTACCGAAGGGTTATACAAGACTTCTCCAAGATTGCTACTCCATTAACTACCCTAACTCAGAAAGCTGTGAAGTTTGAATGAAGTCAAAAGCAAGAGGAAGCATTCAAAACCCTTAAACAGAAACTTAGCTCTACACCAATCTTAGCATTACCCGAAGGGAATGATGACTTTGTCATCTATTGTGATTCTTCCCGAATTGGTCTAGGTTGTGTGTTGATGCAGCGATATAAGGTTATTGCCTATGCATCACGCCAACTTAAAGTTCATGAAAAGAACTATACCACACATGATCTTGAACTTGGTGCCATAGTGTTTGCTTTAAAGATTTGGAGACACTATCTGTATGGTACCAAGTGTGTGATATATACAGACCATAAAAGTCTCAAGTATATATTCAATCAGAAGGATTTGAATATGAGACAGAGAAGATGGATGGAACTCATTAATGATTACGATTGTGAGATCAAATACCATCACAGGAAAGCTAATGTTGTTGCTGGCACATTAAGTCGGAAAGAGAGAATCAAGCCTATTAAAATAAGAGCCTTAAGATTAGAAGTCAAGATAAACTGGATGGATCAGATTAAAGAAATTCCAACTCAAGAACTACAAGAAGACAACATCAAGAAGGAGCGCATGGTTGGTAAAGAAAAATTTATAACAAAAGGCGATAATGGAATCCTACGATTTGGAAACAGAATTTGGATTCCTAAATGTGGAGAAATTCAAACAAAAGTGATGAATGAAGCTCATAAATCCAAATACTCTATACATCCTTGAGCAGACAAAATGTACATAGGTTTGAAGACTCGTTACTGGTGGCCAAACACGAAAAGATCGATAGCTCAGTATATATAAAAATGTCTGACTTGCCTCCAAGTCAAGATCGAACATCAGAAACCCGCTGGTCAACTGCAACAGTTGGAGATACCTGTATGGAAATGGGATAGAATTACTATAGACTTTGTCACGAAATTGCCGAGAACCCGGAAAAGGCATAATGCTATTTTGGGTTGTGGTTGATAGACTAACCAAATCGGCACACTTTATCCCTACCAGTGAAAATTATTCAATGGATAAACTAGCCTGACTTTATATCAATGAGATTGTGAGCCGCCATGGTATACCGCTATATATTATCTCTGATAGAGATTGTCGGTTCACTTCTAGATTCTGGACTAGTTTCCAGAAAGAGTTGGGAACTCGAATCAATATGAGTACAACATATCACCCTCAAACCGACGGACAAAGTGAAAGAACATTCCAAACGTTAGAAGATATGCTAAGGGCTTGTGCAATTGAATTTAGAGGTAGCTGGGATAGTCATTTACCCTTGATATAATTTTCCTATAACAAAAGCTACCATTCAAGTATAAAAGCTGCACCTTTTGAAGCATTATATGGTAAAAAATGCAGAACTCCAATTTGTTGGACAGAAGTTGGAGATAGCCAACTATCTGGACTAGAAATCTTACAAGAAACAACTGATAAGATAGTCCAGATCAAACAAAGATTAAAAACTGCACAAGATCGCAGAAGAGTTACGCAGACATACGACGAAGGCCGTTAGAATTCCAAGTGGGTGACTATGTAATGTTAAAAGTATCACCTTGGAAAGGTGTTGTACGTTTCAGAAAACGAGGGAAATTAGGGCCAAGGTATATTGGACCTTACAAGATCATAAAAAGAGTTGGAGCAGTGGCATATAAACTTGAATTGCCTGAAGCATTACAGAGTATTCATAACACGTTCCACGTGTCATGTTTATGCAAATACTTAGCAGACACCGATCAGGCAATTTCGTTAAATGATGTCCATGTTCATGACAAACTCCAATTCACCGAACAACCTGTTAAGATCTTAGGAACCCAAGATCGAAAGTTGAGAAAGAAAACTATACCAATGGTACTGGTACAATGGCAAGGTCGGAAAGGTGTCAACAAAACTTAGGAATTAACAGAGCAGATGAAAGCTAAATATCCCCACTTGTTAATTGATATTAAATTTTGAGGACGAAATTCTTTTAAGGAGGGGAGATTTGTAACACCCGGATAGTTCCCAAGTAAAATAAAGGCTAAAAGTGTTAAAAGACAATGTTGAGGGGTTAAACTGCAAGTTCTCCAAAGATGGAGGACTAAAAGTGAAAAATATGAAAATGGGACGGATGTCGGACCGATATCCTATTCCATATCGGTCCGATATGTGTGGAGGAAGGCATGAACCAGATAGCGACACGTGTCCCATGACTCATCCCTAAGTTTGACACGTGTCTGAAGACTCAGCCCCAAGTCGGACCGATATGGTTTTACAACTCGGTCCGATATGCGGATGTCGGCCAGATGTGGTTTTACTACTCGGTCCGACATGAGTCCGATTTCACCCTATAAATAGATGGCTTGAGCTTAATCTTTTGTCACACATAAACACTTCATTTTTTACACACAAGAGCTCTGGTGAACGTGTTCGCAAGTCCCGGCCCGCTCTCGAAAGTGCGTTTTCTCATGATTCTTCCGCAAAACTGTCGTAGATAGTGCCGAGGTAAGGCTTCTGAACACCCTAAGGTTCCTTTGTGTAAACCTAAGATAGGGATATTTTTTATGATGATGCTGGTTATGATTTAGGGTTCTATCGAGGTATTGATTATTGTATCGATTCACAAGGAGGTTCTGCTTGAGGTGAGTTCCTCTGAACTGTGCTATATAAAATGTTTTGTAAATGATTTTGATCTGAGATCCTAATACCATCCATGCATATATCCTATAATAAGTACTTATTATGGCCATGATTGGGGGGACTAACGGGCGAGAACCGATCCTCTCGTATTTGTCCGGACTTGTATCCGGAAGCTAGGGAGTCGCCCGTATATATGTAGGTTGTAGACTCAGAATCCATGTGAGGTTACTGAGTGATGGAGTGGGAGGGAATGATTATAAGACTCATACGGGACATTCTTGTATCATGGATACATGTTGTGAAAGTATGATTTTGTTTATGAACTCACCAGCGTTATGCTGATCCAGAATATTTTCAAATGTTTTTTAGCACAGGTGACCACTAGCGTGTAGTTGGCATTCCCGGAGATGTACAGGTGGTTTGAGATAGGGATAACTGAGGGCAGGTTCTTGTGTAACCATAAGGCCTAAGTGGATGGCATGATTCTTTGTGAGCTATAAGTCCAGAGTTTATGTTGTATTTACTAGTCAGTCCTTATTGTAAAACAATGTTATATATGGAATGAAATAGTTTTGACTTGTAAGTCTTCTGCTGTGTGTTTTTGGTATCAACGTCACAGTAACTAGAAGGAAACCTTCTGACCAGTATGCAGTTATCTGGCAAACGGAATGTTCTGTCTAGGAAAGAACAGTGTATAAATCTCTCCTAGACCCATCGTTCTTTCCTGGGAACATATCTGTTGGAGATACTACTCTGGTTAGATAATTGTCCTGTGTTACCGGTGTGACATTTTCTTAGCATAAAAATGGGTAAGATGTTTCAAAAATGGGTTCAAACACACGTGTACGATTTGAGATTTTGATTTTCACACTACTAAAGAGTTGTAACCATATGTCTGGCCTATCGGCTATACCTCAGTAAGCACCATCGCTTATGGTCCATTCCATGCTCCAAAAGATATGATCAGACTCGATCATTTCTCACAAGGTCAGATCAGATTTTCCTGAAACAAAAATGATAACAATTGTGAGATTGAGGATAAGGACTTTGCATAAGCAGACAACTATATACAAAACTATATACAAAGCAATTCTTTTCTTTATTTTCTAACAAAATTCCAATTTCTCCCCTAAAAGATTTGCTTTCCAATCAGATAAAAAGAAATAACTATACAAAAAATAAAATATTTTTTTGAAAATCTTTCCGATTAACAAGTTTAAACAGACAAGTCAATATGCACAAGGGTTACTGAAAGTTAAGCATCCCAAGCATTTCCACCAATTTCTCAAATCTAGCAGAATCGAATGCCTTCATGAAGATATCAGCAGTTTGCTTGTCAGTTTTGACCTCAACAATCTTGATGTGTTTCTTTTCGACACAGTCATAGATGAAATGGTGTTTGGTTTTGGTGTGCTGGACGGGATTTTTGGTGATTTGAGGAACTTCGGTGTTGTCACAGAGAATGGGGGTTTCATGAAAAGTGATGCCATAATCGAGCATCTGATGGTGTATCCAACGGACTTGGGAACAACAAAGGGTTGCAGCAATGTATTCAGCTTCGGCTGTGGATTGAGAAACGGTGGTCCGTTTCTTACATTGCCAGGACACAAGACGATTGCCAAGAAATTGACAAATGCCAGAAGTGGACTTGAGGTCTAAGTTGCATCCCCCATAGTCTGAATCGGAGTAAGCCACAAGATTAAACAAGTTATTTTTAGGATACCAAAGCCCAAGTTTTGGCTTGTACTTCAAATATCTTAAAATACGTTTGACAACAATTAAATGATAGAGTTTAGGATTAGCCTGAAAGAGTGCACACAAGCACACTGCGAACACGATGTCTGGTCTGCTGGCAGTGAGATACATGAGATATCCTATCATGGAGCGATAGAGGTGTTGATCAACGCCTTCACCATCCATATCAGGAGATAGAGAATGTCGAACTTCCACGGGAGTCTTGAATGGATGGGATTCGGTAATTTTAATCATGGTCAGAATTTATTTGACATATTTCTCTTGGTTAATAAGAATTCCTGACTCTGATTGATCAACTTGCAATCCAAGAAAGAACTTCATTTCCCCCATAGAGCTCATTTCGAACTTAGAACGCATCACTTCCTCAAATTCTTTGCACAACCTCGGATTGGTGGATCCGAAAATGATATCATCGACATATATCTGCACCATAATGGTATCCGCACCATCCTTACATTTAAAAAGAGTTGATAAATGGCTCCCCGTGTAAGACCATTATCAAGCAGATGCTTAGATAAGGTTTCATACCACGCACGAGGTGCTTGATGAAGACCGTACAATGCCTTGTCCAATTTGTAGACACAGTTTAGATAGGTTGGATCAATGAAACCCGGTGCCTGGTTGACATAAACTTCCTCTTGAACTTTTCCATACAAAAATGCGCTCTTAACATCCATTTGATAGATAGCGAAGTCCATGTAGGCTGCGTAGGCGAGAAACATTCTGATGGCTTCCAAGCGAGCCACTGGTGCAAAAACTTCCTCAAAATCAATTCCTTCCTCTTGATAAAACACCTGAACAACCAAGTGGGCTTTTATTGCAAACCATGATTCCTCCTTCATCCTTCTTGTTACGGAATACCCAACGAGTGCCGATTGGGACTTTGTTCTTTGGGAGGTCCACCAGATTCCATACTTGTAGTTTTGCAAATTGCTGTAACTCTTCTTGCATTGTCTCCACCTAACTGTTCTCAAGTAAAGCAGCTTTGATATTCTTTGGTTCAACCTAAGAGATGAAACAGGTGAAAAGACCGTCATTCATTGCTTCTGTGGCACTTCAAGTTTAGACTCCCACGTTGAGTGGACCAATGATGTTGTCGGTGGGATGATTCTTGTGAATTCGTAACTGTGGGATCACTTCCTCTTCCAGATTCTCTTTCGGATTGGTGATATTATTGTTAGGAATATCAGCTTCTTCAACAATAGGATCTGTAGCAGAAGCTTGTGGAGCAACATCCACTATTGAAGGAGTTTCTTCCTTAACAGTTTCACTTGTTGCTACAGAATCAGAAGAGCCCAGAGTTGATTCAGCATTAGCAATTGGAATCTCAACTTTTTGACTGGATGACGATGAGCCTAGGTCATTTATAGGGCCTAGATTGTTCACATAAAAGAAAGGATTAGCTAGAGCAGACACATTAGAAAACACAAGAAGATTAAATGAATTAAACAAAGATTCGACATCAAAAAGCCAACCAGGACCGTCCCCAGCGTTCGTATGATTGCTTTCGTGCCAGTTGATATTAATGGACTCCAGCACAATTCTCCTTCTTGTTGTAAACACGAAAAGCTCTTTGATTTGAAGAGTAGCCCACAAAATAACATTCATCAGCTTTTGCTTCAAACTTGTTCAGCTGGTCCGAAGTATTCAATATTGTGAAAACACACCCAAATTTTCAAAAGAAATCAATAACATGCTTTCGCTTGTACATAATTTCATAGGGGGTCTTGTTGCAGCTCTTAGTAATAAGGACTCAGTTCTGAACAAAACATGGGGTATTAACTGCCTCGCCCAAAAAGTGACAGGAAGCTTAGAGTCAACGGTCATAGTTCTAACAGCTTCTATCAACGTACGATTTCTTCGTTTAGCTACACCATTTTGTTGCGGAGTACGAGGTGCACTGAACTGTTGGGAGATACCTTTACTTTCACAAAAAGAATCTAGAATGGCATTCTTGAACTCTGTTCTGTGATCACTTCGGATAGTCTTCACACTTAGATTGAACAAATTCTCAATCTATAGCAAATGAATCTTCAGAGTCTCTAGCGTCTCATCTTTTCTTTCCAGGAAGAATACCCAAATAAACCGAGAGAATTCATCGGTTACCACCAAGCAGTAGGATTTCCGATCGTGACTCATGACGCTCACAGGACCAAAAAAATCCATGTGAAGCAATTGGAGAGGGGATTCAATAGAATTAGTGGTCATGGGCTTGTGAGTGGATTTGTGTTGCTTGCCCTTGGAACATGAGATACAATGCTCCACATGAGAGAAATCTTTGAGAGGCAAACCGGTGACAAGGTTTACTCGAACAAGACGGTTCATTGTCCTGAAATTCACATGTCCTAATATTTTATGCCAGAGGAATGACTCATCTTCATAAGCTTTTGAGAGAAAACACGATTTGATTCCTGATGGGTTATTCATATCCAGACTATAGGTATTGAATCTTCGAGGAGCACGCATAAGGATTAGGTCTTCGAGAATAACCACTCCGAGGTTCAGAATCAAACACTCTCTTGAGTTAAAAAGGGCACAAAAATCTTTATCACAAATCTGGAACACGCTCATCAGATTGTATTTCAGTTACAAACTAACCAAATCAACAAACGTCAGTTCCTGTAATGGAACTTAAAATATCCACAAGACATCTCTACTCTACATGCCTCCGACCATCACAATTCTCTAACCAACCAGACGACTATCCATATCTATTAGCTACCTGGAATGCCCCTAATAGATCCACCTTTAACATCTTTAAAAGTAAGTGAGTCAACATAAGTTGGTGAGTTCATGAACCTTTACCACAAATGGTTGTTATTTAATCATCATCATTCCCACATCCCACCCACATGCCACATTGCTTGTGAGCCTTTTGGTATATATATAATTGGCAACCTTTCTACAACTTGTCCTCCCACACCAGTACAAATAAACTCTCCCACCCTACTAGTCCTCCCACACCAGTAAGATGAGATAATTTACCCATAGGTTCCATCCCACAACAGAACGTATAAAGTACTTATTACCCATTATATATACATGGAATAGGGTGACTATTTCAAATAACAACTGTGTAACAATACACATTAAGTTCAGAGAACTCACCTGGGCAGTATCTCTGCTTATTGTATTAATAATATGATAAATACTTCGGATAGCACCTCGACGTATATTTAACTACTTAATTGAAATCTATAATAAGCTTAATAGATAACCAAAGCTTAATGATAAGTAACTAAGTTGTTGAAACCTTACCTCGGAACTATCTTATGAAATTTAAAGGCGTAAGGCTAGAAATCGGACTTCTAAACGCGTACCGGCTCTCTCGCACGGATCTCTAGGCTAAGTGTGTGTATAGAAAGGTGTTTGTGTGTGAGATTGTCTAAAAACGTTTCACAAGATCCATTTATTTATAGGTTTCCCGTCGAGTCCATGTCGGACCGTTATGCATATGGATGTCGGTCAAACATCCATTAAGGTGGCTTAATTGCCTTGGTGCGTACATAGCGGGCCGCTATGATCATGATGTCGGTCCATAATGGGCGTAATGGGCATAGCGGACCATTCTAGCCTTCATGTCGGTCCGTTATCGACCCTCTACGCGTAAGACTTCAATGCTTAGTCACCCTAAACGTATCATCTCCTGAGTGATTCCTTACTCCCTATATAGCGGACCGATATCTCTACAGATGTCGGTCAGACATCTGTCTACTTTCACCATTTTTCATTTTTAGCCCCTGGACATTGAATCTATTCCACTTGACCCCTTCTACTATTACTTAATTACAATTTTAGTACCTATAGTATTCTATACCTGAAAAATTGGGGTGTTACAAATCCCCCCTTCTTTAGGAAATTTCGTCCACGAAATTTGAAAATACTTCTTTAACAAATGATTCTACTTAGGGTATATTTTATAACTAGGGTGGTTTATCTCTTTTCTTATCTAAAACACATAATATTTTATAACAGACGTACCTATTCTTCTCCTTCTTTCATTCCTCCTAAAATAAATATACGTCCTTTGGATCCACCGCCTGTATTTGGTTGAGATGCTTTTAGACAATTACTTTTAAAATGCCCTAACTCGTTACAATTATGACATTTGATACTTGGGTAATTTCTTATGAAGTGGCCCACTTGCTGACAGTTATGGCATATAATCCCTTGTACACCTCTTCCCGAGTTATCTTTTTCTCTTCTTGGGATTTTGTTATCTGTGGGTTCGTAGGTTGTATTTTCCATGCTTCTCTTGTTGGCCATCTCCTAAGCTTCTATCTCATCATACATTACTGCACTAAGTTGTACCGCCATATCCATGGTTTCAGGTGTAGTGGTCTTCACTAAAGTACGAACTTTAGGGGGTAGGCCTTATACATAACACTTAATCTTCCTAGATTCAGGAGTCACTAGATGTGGCACCAGCTTGGCCATTTCATTGAATTTGCTGGTATACTCTTGATGGGTGAGGTTTCCAGCTTCAAATCGATGAAATTCTGTCTCAATCTTGTCCACTGCAGTCTATGGACAGTATCTCTTTACTATCAATGCTTTCAACTCTTCCCATTTCATCCTTTCTGTATATTCCTCTCCTTTGGTTTTTTTGACTTATTCCCACCAGTCAAGTGCATCTTCTTCAAATGAGTGTGTAGGAAATTTAACTACTTGGTTAGGTCTGCATTCACTCATTTTGATAACGGCCTCCATAGAAGTTATCCATTGCATGGTTGTAATGGCATTCTTCTTGCCGTTGAAAGATTTAGGGTGACAGTCACTAAATTTTTTGCAAGTACACCACTTATTATTTCTACCTGTGCTCTGGTTTGTTATTTCAATAGTTTCAGGGGTTCGGGTTGTACCAATATTGTTTCCTACTGGGGTAGTGTGGTGAGTATTTTCAGTTTGAGGAATTGCACCACATGCCCCTTCAGTTCTATTTCCATGAGCATTGGAATCCATTCTCCTTCTGAGAGCATCATCTAGGATTCCAGGTAAAGTATTTTGGAGCACTCTGGTGACCTCAGATGCCACTGCTCCTTGAAATTGTACTTCCGTCATAATAACTTCTTCCACAAGTTGTTCGGGTTCAATATTCGTATTGACGTTCTCGTTTGGATTTATGTTTGTCGTGTCACGAGTACGAGACCTAGTGTTGGGCATCCTACCTCTACCTCTACCTTGTCCTCTACCACGTCTTGCCATTTGTACCTACACACAGATGTATGATATCAGAATTCGTATAACTGGTGATAATCTAGAAAATCAGAAATTAAAGACATTTGGCAAAGAATGCATTTAATTATCTGTTTCCTTGATATTACCCGCTATATTCATACTGAAAGTCAACATCTCAACCTATCGCATTTCTTATGGCATTCCAGCTACTTATAGAACTCTAGTTTAAGTCTAGATACTAACCTCTTACTAATATCTAAATCCCTTAAACTAATGCCCTGATACCAACTTGTCACACCCGTAACACAGGACAGTCGTCTAACCAGAGTAGCACCTCCAACAGATACGTTCCTCGGAAAGAACGACGGGTCTAGGAGAGATTTATACACCGTTCTTTCCTAGATAGAACATTTCGTTCGTCAGATAGCTACATACCGGTCAGAAGGTCGCCTTCTAGTTACAGTAAAGTTGATGCCAAAAACATACAGCGGAAGCTAAGCCATAAACCTCATTTATTAATAACTAAATTGTTTTACATTATAAAACAAACTTCTATTACAAACTAACCAAATCAACAAACGTCAGTTCCTGTAACGGAACTTAAAATATCCACAAGACATCTCTACTCAACATGCCTCCGACCATCACAATTTTCTGACCAACCAGACGACTATCCATATCTATTAGCTACCTGGAATGCCCCTAATAGATCTACCTGCAACATCTTTAAAAGTAATTGAGTCAACATAAGTTGGTGAGTTCATGAACCTTTACCACAAATGGTTGTTATTTAATCATCGTCATTCCCAGACCCCACACGCATGCCACATTGCTTGTGCGCTTTTTGGTATATATATAATTGGCAACCTTTATATGACTGGTCCTCCCACACCAGTATAAATAAACTATCCCACCCTACTGGTCCTCCCACACCAGTAAGATGAGATAATTTACCCATAGGTTTCATCCCACAACAGAACGTATAAAATACTTATTACGCATTATATATACTTGGAATAGGGTGACTATTTCAAATAACAACTGTGTAACAATACACATTAAGTTTAGAGGAACTCACCTAGGCAGTATCTCTGCTTATTGTATTAATAATATGATAAATACTTCGGACAACAACTCGAGGTATATTTAACTGCTTAATTGAAATCTATAATAAGCTTAATATATAACCAACGCTTAATGATAAGTAACTAAGTTGTCGGAACCTTACCTCGGAACTATCTTGTGAAATTTAAAGGCGTACCGGCTCTCTTGCACGGATCTCTAGGCTAAGTATGTGTATAGAAAGGTGTTTGTGTGTGTGAGATGCTCTAAAAACGTTTCACAAGCTCCATCTATTTATAGGCTGCCCGTCGGGTCCATGTCGGACCGTTATGCATATGGATGTCGGTCCGACATCCATTGAGGCGACTTAATTGCCTTGGTGCTTCATAGCGGACCACTTTGATCATAATGTCGGTCCGTAATGGGCGTAATGGGCATAGCGGACCGTTCTAGCCTTCATGTCGGTCCGTTATCGACCCTCCATGCGTCAGACTTCAATGCTTAGTCACCCTACACATGTCATCTCCCGAGTGATTCCTTACTCCCTACATAGCGGACCGATATCTCTACAGATGTCGATCCGACATCTGTCTACTTTCACCACTTTTCATTTTTAGCCCCTGGACTTTGAATCTATTCCACTTAACCCCTTCTACTATTACTTAATTATAATTTTAGTCCCTCTAGTATTCTATACCTGAAAAATTGGGGTGTTACATTAAACAACCTAAAAATCGCCCTCAAAGCTCTAGAATTCGTCCAAGGGAAGTGTATTTTTGAAACCCTAAAAAAATATTGTTTAAATACATTAAAAATAAGAAAATCCCGAATGTGCAGGGCCACGGCGTATGATACGCTGATCACCGGCATATCATACACTGATCAACACCAAAAACGCCCCCTTTTCTCTACCAATGATGCCCATACGCTAAGACAAATACGCCGCCCGGCGTAGGATACGTTGCTCTCTTTTTCTGCCAATTAGCTTCTTTTGTCTTCAATCCTACACATCCACTTTCTCGGCTTTTCCAATCTTTCCACTTTTCTGCGAATAATGCTCCTGTTATGCTTCCTTTATTCCTCAACCTGCAGTTACATACAACTCACCAATTCAAACCATTCTAGATTCATTTAAACATCAAAAACTTTACTTTTTAGACATCACAATGATTAAACTATCACGCCTCCATCACATCCCCACACTTGTCACTTGCTTGTCCTCAAGTAAGGTTCTATTTTTGCAACCATCATTAACAAACACACCCACAGATTCCTAACCAATTCTCAGCCAAGATCCAAAGTCATACCTAACTCGCAAAACTTAACGCAGTCAATAGAATTACACCTAGCGAGTAAAATGATATAGCATTTGAAATCAAGATGTCTAACCAGGCCTACCACGCTTCAAGTTTTCCACCTACATGCATTCACACCCCTCACAATGTTCACTCCACTCGGTTCAATATCTGGACTGGCAAAATATGTGCTAGTTTATAATAACACACTCAAACCATCAATGAAACATCATTATTGTACGCTTGCTCAAATATCACATCTCCACCAATTAACACAAAATTTCGCACAAATCAGAAGGACTTTAAATAGGTTGTAATGTTAGGCTAGGGTTAAGGGTATGGATTAGGGAATTTAAAGTGGCTTGGGTGAGTGGAATCCAACTAAGTTACTTATTCAATCAAACAACTACACAGAATCAACTCTCTACTTTGGGTAAACATGACCCATTACACAATTAAGCTCTTATTTCTACTAAGAAACTGAAACTTTGGGTAAATTTTGACCTAATAACACTATTGTTGTATTTTTCTCTCTTTTCTGATATAATATCTCAACTTGCAACTCCAAAAGTTCTTCTACAAACACTAACCTAATTGAATTCCAACTCACGGGTTTAAAAAGAAAAGGCTTAAAAAGGTTAATGGGTTGAATTATGTGGGTTTAACAAATGAAAGGATATAGGCTCAAACTTGGCTTCTAAGGGATAATGTGTCGGGTAGGGAAACAAAAGAAAATGCTTAAACAAAAAGTGGCTAATCCTAGTGCCTTAATCATCTTTTTGCAAAATCCTAGTTCATGGTCTCGACATGTATAATATAAGCAACTTCTAAAATGATGTAACATTTAGGTAAACACACAAGAACTGAATATGAGCAATTATCCCTAATTATGTTCTAAAACTCAAAACAAGGCTCAACTCCTCATAAAATAGTGGGTAACGGGTTACCAATGTGAAAGCATGCATGTAAGTCTACCCTCTAGACTGTTACCCCCGGCTAGACACTTCTACCAATTTCTGAAAAAAATACTTGCTAGGTTACTTTATCGTGCAACTTAAAGAGTACGAACATGATTAATGATCTCAGCATGTGTACTGCAGGTGAAAAATTGGCGATTTACATTGAAAATTCAGGCTTTTGATGCAAACTTTGTTAAAAAAAATTTCAAATTTCTGATTTTTTGTTTCTTTTTCTTGTTGTTGCATTTTCACTTTTCCTTCTCCCCCATCCCCACACTTGGGATACATTGTCCCCAATGTAAAGACTACACAAGCAAAAAACACAACCAACCACCAACCATATTCATTACAAACCATGCTACAAACTCGATACCCGACCCACATCACACAAACAAATACAGAAACAAGACAACATGTGTTCGAAACATAAAGGTAACAGAAAAGAAAGAACACATGGACCTGATCAGCGAAACACAACCAATCAGCGAGTGTCAATCAGAAGCCTACGGGTTGTCTTCTCCACTTCCCTCATCACTGTTTCCAGCAGCTCTAGTATACGGCCAGCGTGAGCTAGCATTGTCATCATATGGCTGCTGTGGAAGTGGGTCTCCCAGAAATGATCGACACAGCCCTTGCCACATATAATGCATGTCAAATGCACCACTTTGACCTGCACTAGAAGATCCCTGTCCCTGTTCTTCAGTAGGTGGATATGGTGAAATCCACTCAGAACGTTAACTCTACGGGTAACGTTGGGTATGGGTCTCCTGGTACATACGGGGGTAGAAAACCCCAGCCGGTCGGTGTGGGATGCTCAGAAAATGGTATGCCATGATGGTAGTCGTGGTAATGATGCACCTGCTCTTCATGCCTGAATCGGGCATTGATACTTTCCTCGTGAGCCCAAACCATCCCCCCTCGGAACCTCCTTTGATGTTCTTTCTCTCTTGTAGTTCTGTCAAAGATCACATGTGTGAGCTTCGGCCACCCTTCATACTCTGGTGGCCTAGCGGACCTCACAATGGCCTCTAGCAAATCATCCTCATACACTCTAGCTCTTGCACCACCATCACCTCATGTGGCACCATCATCTCCTTCTTCCTCTTCTTCATCATTTCCTTCCTCACCCTCGTCCTTGCCTTCCAACGGTTGGACATGATCCAATAAACCCTCGATCCTTTGCTTCATCTTTTTATCTTTCAACACAAATCTCCTATTAGTTGTTGTATATGACCACTCTTGATAACTCAACTTATTCAACACAATCCGCTTATGATGTTTCACCATGTAAAAAGTATCTTGGTGTAAAGCTCCCTGCAATCTCATTAGGGTAGTGATGAGGTGGCAGTGCGGAATCATCTTTCTATCCAAACTCTCTATATTTTCCCAAACATTCATCATCGCCATGTGGCGTAATGACAACTTCACCCCCCAGTTAGTAATGCGTGGAACACCCTAATCTCGTAATGTCGAACCTTCACCTTGTCTCCCAACCTAGGGATGACATTGAACTGAGCAATCAAAGACAGTAACTTGGGTAAAATATTTAAATCTTTCCTCAACAGTTCTCATGCTGCCCCGGCTCTGAACAAAGCCTGTAACCTCGTGTTTCCCTCTTCACCTGTAGTGGCATTATCAAAAATATGTCTCTCTGGTGGGTATACATACTCCTGATCAGGTAAACTGTCAAACGGGGCTACTTGTGTGATTGTGTCAAATGACATCACCACTCTCATCTTCCTTACATTTCCAGTGAGAGTGATGGTAAAAGATGGATTATCTCTCACATCCTTCTCGAGGGTGGCTATCCTAGCCATGTTGGAATTCTGTCTCTCCCATCTACATCATGGAAGGATAAAGCAGCTTCCCAACCCAATCGATTAAAACACTCGACCACACCCAACGGCCTAAACTCTGCCAACGCAACAAACCTCTCACAAACAAATATGGACACCTTGTCTTCCAAAGCACCAATCTTCTCCCTATACAAATCCTCTTGCCATACTGGATGGAGACTAGATAATGGAGTGTTCCTCCTCCGTTGTTGCAGGTCCCAGCGGGTCTACGGATCAATCTCAGACGTATAACACGCAACACGTACTCGTAGTGCGGAATATTAATGAATACACGCGTCTCGAACATATACACATACAATAGAGTCACACACAAAGACAATATCTCCAATAAACTCTCGGTTGACACATACAATAGAATCACACACAAAGACAAGATCTCCAATAAACTCTCTGTTGTATTGCTCTGATAAAAGTGCTTACAAGTTACAAATCACAGAAGTTTAAATCAACAAAAACTAAGCACTATTTATAGGCAACACACCACAACTATCCTTAGGCAAACTTATTAAGTTCGCTACAACTATATCAGGCGAACTTGTTAAGTTCGCATGTTACAAAAACTTAACAAAAATTAAAAAATATTACAAACATGAAATCATAAAGACCTAATCTATTACAAGACTGGTTGTCACACAAATGTTCCAACAAACTCCCTCTTGAAAACAGCTTGGTCTTTATCTTCAAGTCTTGCTCTTCCAACTCTCTGGTAACGAGCTTCCTACACAAACTCCATACTTAACACACACATAAAGAACTCCCTTGTACTACATTGCGTGTTCTCTCCATTCACTAGTGTACATAATTTCTCTACGCTTTAGCATCTTTTGATCATTATTAGAAAAACTAACAAGATTCATGGCATCAAAGAATCTTACCAGAACCTTACCATGCATATCTTCAACTACTGCTTCACCCATATTGAAATCCATGTACCACCACTTCAATTCACCCAAACAATCTTGAGGAATCATCTTTAAAGGAATCTTAGGAACAACTCTAACAGGTTTGAATTTATATCTTCAGATCTTTTTCTTTGAAACTGGATCTAGTTCCTTGAATCTTCTACCCTGCTATTTCTTCAATATTTCATATTTCCCTGATCTTCCTTCAATTCTTATCAGTTTGCCTATTGAATTAGCTATGCCATTGCATGATCTGTTAATCAAGTGCTTTGTTGATAACCCATTGATTTCAAATCTCGACAGAGAGTTAAAGTACTTCAGTCTTGGCTTCAAATACTGAGCACCGTCAGTTCTCTTTATGGAAAATAACTTGAACTCTTCTTCATAAAACCAACTAATAATCCTACCAACACAAGTTACCTTGTTCACATATCTTTCTTTCTGAATTAGAACTGATGAAGAAGCTGGTAAAACCTTCTTCCAACTCTATATCATTTCCAACCACTGAGTTTTGGTCATGCCGGTATCCTTATACAACACTTGATCTTCAGGCTTACCTTCAGCAGTATCAGAATTAGACTTTGTAACTTCATGATCTGATTCTTCTGACTCTGCAATACCTTTAGAAACCTCTTCAGGTATCACATTATCATGGAATAAGTCCATGTCAATATTCAGTCCATTATATCCTTCATAAACAATCTTATGTGTGTCTTTCACCACTTCTAATTCCATTATTTCTCATTCCTTAATCTCAAACTCATTTCCAACATCCACTTCTTCATCATCAACAAGCTCATCAAGATTCAACAAACACTCTAGCTTATCAGCTTCATCTACATCAGAATCTTCAAAAAAATGAATTATCTAACACATAAGCATCAACTCCAGAAGTTTTTTACTCAATTATAATCTCAGCTTCTACAACCTTATCCGACTTCCCCTGAGTTAATGATGTCATAGTGGCATCAGTGTTTTGACGATCACCTGAACTGCCAACAACATCTGGTTCGTCATCATCATTATGTTTATTTACATCAGTTGTGTGACAAGCATCATCCATAACACCAACAACTTTCTCTCCCTGAGCGTCAACACGCTCTAAAAGTTGTGATAATAGAATTTGCATTTCAATAATCTGTCTATTTTGAGCATTAATGTCTTTGTTGATGCTGCGAATCACTTGCTTGAAGCACATCAACTTGAGTCTGCAAACCTGTTACTTGATTTTGTAAACTATGCACCTGAGATTCTAGGATCTGAAGTGGTAGAAGGACCTGCTTCATCTTAAGTACGGGATACAGTAGGAGTTCTTTGTGGAGTAGGAGATTTTGATGGAACTGGACTGATAATCAAAGAGTCCACAAAGTCCACATCAGTTTGTGCAGCTCGGATAGCCGAAGCCATCAGTTTTTGTGATTTTGGAGAAGGAGCATAATCAAAATCTGAGGATTCATCTTGTAATGTTCTCTTGCCAAGAACTGCACCGGGAGGAGGACCCCTGGCAGTCTTGCGTCTTGGTAAGTTCACTTTCATCTTACCTAGTGACTTCTTTCTTTTGGGAAAACAAGTAGTAGGCAAAATGTTATGCAAGGAGCATTTGCCAATGTTATGACAAGGAGCATTTGCCAACTGAGCGTAATGCTCAGGACTAAAGTCATGTGTTCTTTCACCAGTAGCATCATTCCCATCACTTTCAGTAGAACTTGAACTAGAACTCGCTAGTGTCTTCAACTTTTATTTGTTCTGCCTGAGGCGGAGATGGACCAATAGCTTCAACATTCTCCTCAATGAATACATGTTCCCCTTTCTTCATTTTCATTAACTGGCTGATCAACATTTTCATTCTCATTAACTGGCTGATCAACATTTTCATTTACAACATTCTCACCATTACCAGCATCATTATCATCATCATTAGCATCATCATCACCTTCATCATTATCATTCCCTTCATCATTATCATTTTCATCATCATTATCATTCCCTTTATCATTATCATCCCCTTCATCATTATCATTCCCTTCATTATTATCATTATCATCATCATTATCACTATCATCACCTTCATCATTATCATTCCCTTCATCATTATCATTATCATTATCATTATCAAGCGCTTCAGCCACATTCTTTGGCTCTGTTTGAGAAATAAAGCAAGCATGCAAACATGTCTCCATAATATCTGTATCCACGATTTGTGCATATAAATATGGATTTTCAGCAAGTGAACGATGTCTAGTTTGAACACCTGCATTCAAATCATCAATAATGTTATCAGTCGGATGATGTTTATGCACACGAGATTGAGGATATCAGAAGTTTGAATCACAACATCAAGATTAGAAGGCATCTCCCCCTCAGACTATGCCAGTGTAGATGAATCATCAACTATGTTCTGGATATCACTAGAAGACTCCTGAAACACAGTTTCATCATCATCACTTTCACTTTAACTGTCATGTGTTGTACCCGAGGTCGAAGCTACATTCGGATCAACAGGAGGAGTAACCACAATTGGAACAACCGATCATGGTTCGACAATTGAATCATCGTTACAGTAGGACTGATTCAAAATTTCTGCTTCAACAGGAGACACTGCAGGAGGAACATTAAATGATTTGAACAAAGCATCATAATCAAAAGCCCATGACAGTTCTTTGGCATCCTGAGGAACTGTGCGATTATCACAATCAATGTGAAACCACTCCTCAATCTGTCTGTTCTCTTTATTGAACACCTATTTGTTGTGAGAATTTGCAACATATCCCAAGAAAATTCCTTCAATTGCCTTCGCACTGAACTTCGTTGGAACATCTCTAGTGTTCAATAAAGTGCATGGATTTCCAAAGGGAAACAGATAATCTAGATTCAACTTTCAATTGTTCAGCAATTCATAGCATGTTTTGTTGAGTTTCTTCACGGTCAAAACACGATTAAGGACATGACACGTCGTGTTCACCGCCTCTGCCCAAAATGTCACTGGCAACTTCGAGTCGGATAACATTGTGCGAGCCGTCTCAATCAGCGTGCGATTCTTTCGTTCAGCCACACCATTCTATTAAGGAACATAAGGAGCACTGAATTCATGATGGATGCTTTTTTGTAAAAAAAAGTAAACCCATATTTCCATTCTTGAATTCTGTCCCATTGTCACTACGAATCCTCCTGACCTTCTGTTTGAATAAACTCTGAAGTCCCATGATCAGGAACTTAAGAATTTCGGCAGTCTCATCCTTTGAAATAAGAAACTTCACCCAAGAGAATCTGGAATAATCATCAGTCACTACCAAACAGTATGATTTGCCACCTTCACTCTTAAGACTTATAGGTCCGAATAAATCCATATGCAACAACTCGAGAGGAGTCACAATTGAATTAATCAACTTAGATTTGTGAGATTTCCTATGTTGCTTCCCCTTCTTGCATGGAATACAGTCTTCATTCACATGAAATCTCATGCCAGGGACACCAGAAACTAGGCCATTCTTCACTAAAAAGTTCATTTTTTCTGAAATTTATGTGAGTCATCTTCCGGTGCCACAAAGTTGATTCGGACTCAGAAGCTTTAGAAAGAAGACGCGTCGGGACAGACGAAGTTGTCGTCACCGTGCTCATATAGAGCATGTATGTATCATTCTTCCTTGGAGCTCGCATTAGGATCCAATCTTCATATATCTCAAATCCAGGCTTCAACACCAAACATTCTGACTTGTTAAAGTGAAATGAGAAATCTTTATCACAGACTTGTGAAATAGATAACAGATTATGTTCAAGCTGCTCCACATAATTAACTTTCTCAAAGCTCAATCTTCCATTTGACACAGTTCCTTGACCGAAAATATTGTCTCCCTTCTTTCCTGCAAAGGCTACATATCCGCCTTGTATCTATTTCACATTTTCCAATAAATTAAGATTTCCTATCATGTGACGAGAACATCCGCTGTTGACGTACCAATGGTTTCCTACAGTCCTTCTTGGAGTTCTCAGCACACATACATTAAGATTCAGTTAGTAGTGGAGACCCAAGCCATTGTGGTCTTGGGTCGGCTTGATTCATCAAAATAAATAATTTCTTTTAGAACATAATCAAATCTCTCCTCAATCTTAGGAGATTGTTTCATATAATCAAACACTTGAACTTTTGGTTTCCACTTTGATTGACCACTCGCACTTGGCTTAGAACTCTCAGAAGTTTCACCAATTTCTTTCACAACATGCTGTTCCAAAAGTTTCTTAAGCCTCTTGTTTCTTCTTCTTTGCGGTCTTGACAATTTAACCTTTTCCTTGGTATCTCCACTTGATGATACACTTGATTTACCTCCAGATAAGTCAACCTTGTCAATTTTTGCCTTAACCTGAACCTCTGAAATTTTGACAACTAGTTTTACTTCAACAGATTTCAAAATTGGTTTAACTGCAGTAGATGTCATCACAGATTTTGTCTTTGGCTCAACAAATGGTCTTCCCATCCTAGGATCTTCCAAACGCTTTCCAACATTCTTGTCTGGACAGTTCATCAGAATGTGACCAACTATTCCGCAATGAAAACATTTTAGTTTTTCCTTGTACACACGAGTATACCTTTCATTCTAAACACCTCCTGAACCAGATGATTCACACTGGGAGACAATGTTAGACGATTGAACAACCTTGGTTTTATCAGCTTCAACCTTTTCTTTTATAAACCCAACAGTTGAAATTTTCTCAATTTTATTAATTTCTTGAAAATCAAACCCAGCACTCACAAAAGGTTATAAAGATTTAGGTTTTGGTTGCTTAATGTCTTCATCAGGTTCTATGAAGATACACCTATCACGTGTAACTTTCTTGATAATAACCGGTTCCTCAACCTTACACTTTTTTACTTTTCCTTCAACCTTCTTAGAATCAAAAGATTCATCATCACTAGAGTCATCATATACCATGTCTTCTACTGTCACCGGATGTCACACCCCCACTAAGGCAGAAACACGAGGGGGGGACGAAATTAAATCATTACACATGATCAAAAGAAATTTCTATTAATATGGTTGAACAGTTAATTACATTGATTACAAGAGATCAAACAAACAAGTAGAACAAATAATTCTTCTTTTAATAAAATCTAGCTAAGTCCACTAAGGCATAGTCCTTGATCCTAGCATGAGCTTATCAACATCCTAGTTAGCTTCACCTGGAAAACATGCTAAAATATGTCAACTAAAAAGTTGGTGAGAACATACGTTTAGAAAGATACATAGTAATGGATAACAAGATGCAAATCATAAACAAGTTTCACAACTCCAAGTAATTAAAATTTTATACATGAGTCCACAACCAACCCTAGTGATCGATAGCTCTCTGTCCAATACCTTGTCATAAGGGTGTTAGACTATAGTATAAGTGTTAAGAATGCAGTTTCTATACACCCAGCTCCTTCCAAGTTGATCAGAATCCACAACTTGAAGGACGCTCGAAATTGATTGGCATGCATCAACCCGAGGACCAGATGGGCTAGTAAGGCCAATAGATCTATTTACGTACTCCCGTGGCTTCCCCGAAGTTAATGGTTGTGTATTTTTAGAAATAAGAGAGACTTAATAAAAGTGACATTGAATAGCAACATAAATAAACCAGTTTAGTCTTACTAGAATTAGAAAGTATGTTATTGACTGCAAAAGAATAGTTTTGACTCTAGAATATGGTTTCCATTTGATATAAGAGCATGTTTTCCACCCCAAAGTAGAAAGTAAAAGGGGTTATGAACTCACCTTGCAACAGGTGGGTAGATCTTGATTGCTGAAGTAACTTGGTTTAGGAGATGCCTTAAGAATTCCCTAAATAAGTTTGAGTTTGAGTTACTTTATACAATTGTGGAAAGATGAGGGATTATAGTGTAATTAGATGAAAGTGGTTGTCGTATACTAGAGTGGTTATCGTACAAGAGTAGTACCTCTAACAGAAAAGTTCCCAGGAAAGAGTTGGCCGGATCAGAACCTCGTTTTTCCTACCAGAACCTTAATTTTTGTCAGATAACTACATACCTGTTTGATATTCGTATACTTTAACCGAGTTTAAGACGTGTCTGGTAAGTTAGGGAAAATATAAGGACTAAAGTGAAACTATGCATTTGATAAGGATTGAAAGGGTATTAATAGGAAATTAAGTGTTATAGTAAAAATATAATTCTAGACGTAAAACGGAATTAAGAGAATCAAGTTTTTAAATAAAGCGTTTGAACAAGTTTTAAAGGGTTTATAAAATATATTTTATAATTCTTGTGTTTTAAAGAAGGAACGCGATTTTTAATAATGTTTAATAATATATATTTATAGAGTTTCTCATTTAAATAACGTTATTAGTTTTAAATAAAAACATAGCTTTAAACTTTTAAAGGAATACACGATTAGGGAATGGATCATTTGAGAACTTCTAAATATTTTGAGAACTTCTAAATATTTTGAGAACTCGCGATAACTCGTCAAAAACCAATCAAAACCATTTTTCTTACTATCTTTATTGTTAGAATACAACATAAAAAAATGAATTTATATATGTAAATTTACATGTCTTCTTATATTAAAAAAAATATACGCATTTGTCAGTTTACCACTTACACATGTGTAATTGTTTACCATTCATACATGTGTATAATTTTTTTAAGGATAATTTAAAGAGAATTGATGAATTAATTGGAGAAATAAATCATTTTTTATGTTATATTTTAATAATAAAGGTAGTGAAAACAAAAAAAATGGTTTTAATTGGTGTTTTGACGAGTTCTCAAGCATTTATGAGTTCTCATTTGAACCTAACCCTACACGATTACTCCCGGCATCTTTTATAAAAATAAAAAGTATACAAAATCCCTTTATGTTTATTTAAAGAAAAATACATCATTTATTTATGCTATTTAAAAAAAAAAGAATACATTTTATTTATTTATTTATATAACCAATATAAATAATAATATGTAAATTTGGAAATTCTAAAGAAAAGAACTGGTTTAATAACATTTATTTGCTCAAAACATAATGATATAGGTATTTATGAATGTATGTGTGTGTAGGTGTTTAAAAACCAAAACAGAAAAAGAAAGAAAAGAAAAACAGCCTCTAGGGCTCGAACCCGTGACCTGTGGCATAAGGGTGGAAGGCTTAAACCACTGAACCATAGCTCAATTTTTTAAGATCTCAATAACACAAGAACTTAAACAGAACCCACATTTCATCTTCTTCCTTGAAACAAACCCAGACACGAACCCGATAAACCCTAAATCAATTTTCGAGAACCATAGCAGAAATGATGAAACGATTGAAAAGGGGATGATACCTGGAGTTGAGAATCGCACAGAAAAATCCACAAGTCTTCGACGAGCTAAGATCCGGGAGTCCTTGCGACGATCGAAACTTAGTGGGAGAAAAAGGACGGATTTTGGTGGTAATTTCGTCTATGAATTGGTGTGGTACTTATATGGTGGTTTAGCTCCATCTTAAGCGCATTAACAGTTGCGATAAGAACGAGTTTTGTGGGATTTTGAAGCTTGGATTATCAAGGATGCAATCTTCTAATCTGGATTTCAAAATGGTTCTAAATGGTTTGAATTCGATAACCATTTCAGCGAATTTCTCGTTCCACTCGATTGCTTAAGCTTAGAAACTAGTTTAGGAGGGATTTAAACATCCGAATTTGGTGGATTTGAAAGATGAGGATACGATTTTGACTTTTGAAAGTCAAAGTTGTTCTTGGTTACATCCAGGGTCCAAAGATGTAAAGGGGGTTTCACAAGGGGGTTCAAGTGTTTTTGAGGGGGTTCAACATCAAAATAAGGGTTCAAAGTCTTTTTATCAAAATTAATAATTTCTTTTCGATAATAAACATTTAAATTTTATAACTTTTAAAATTTTTATAAATATAACTAATCAATTTAATAATTTCCATTTTTGTTTAAAAATATTAATGTAATTACTTATTAGGAATTGGAATTAAACTGCTCTACTAAATAAAATGAGGCAAAACGAGGCTCGTACATTAAATCGAAGTAAGATTACAGAAAACTAGAATCATACAATTTTTAGAGATGTCACACCGGATTAACGTTGAGAACAGGTTTTGGCTCTAGATCTTCTTTAGTCACTACTTCAACACTTCTAGTTGTGTAGTTTCCATTGAATGAAGTACAGTAACCAACTCCCCCAACAACTTTATCATCCTGTGAACAATAATCAACTCCACCAACTACTTTCTCACCACTAGCTTTCTCAGTATAATATTCCAACAGAAAACTAGAATTCTTATAATCTTTAAGCTTTTTCATCAATTTGGTGACTTCACTCTTTGACTGGGCAAGTTCATTTATTTTCTTTTCATACTCAGATTATGTCACATCAATGTGAAAAGCTTGTTCATTTACTTTTGATTGTAAAACTTTGATATCATCTTTCAATGATTCAATTCTTGTATTTAAAAGCTTCTCATTATCTTTCAAAGTTTGATTAGTTAAGTAGCTTGCTTTCAAGTCACATATGAGGTTAGTATTATCATCACACAATCTCAGATTTTTAAATCAGAATCAATGAATTTAGAACAAGAAACAGAGACAACCTCATTTACCTGTTTAGAATCAGCCATGAATCCACTGGCTTTAGCAAACATCTCAGCAACTTTCTCTGTCACCTTTCCTGCAGCTACATTGTCATTCATCAACTCTTCATTAACTTTTGCTTTCAGACTCTGACTTGTAGATTCATCATATTCAGTAACATACCTAGAATCACTCGAGTCACCGTATGACGAACTACTATCATAACCAATAATATCTTCATGAACTTCAGCAAGAAAAACTTGACTAACATGAGAAACAATATCTTCTAGATGAATTCCCCAATCATAATTTTCATCCTGTTAGGAAATCAATGCTGTAGAAGAACTCTGATTGTTCTGGTTTCCTGAAAGAATCATTTTGATGGTGAACTTTATGTTTGGTACATTCCCTAGCAAAGTGTCCAAATTCCTGACAATTATAACACTTTACTTTAGATTTATCCAACCCCATTTTTTTCTTGCTTGTTGCTCTAATAAACTTCTTTCCTATTTTCTTCAGATGTTCCTTGCCCTGTCTCATCCACAATGCCATGTTCCATTGAATGTTCATCTCTTCAAGAGCATCCTTATCCAGTTGCTTGAAATCTTCTTCGATCATATCCGGATCAGTTATTTTTCCACCAATGAAATTATCATACGAATTTAAAAACGAAGCAATCATGGCCATCATGTCAGCAGCAGCTTTAGGAGACACTTTTTGAGAACACGAATGAGTATCATTGTGACAATTATTTGAACATCCAGAACTAGAAGCAACATAGCATGATGATTCACCACATGAACTTTCTTTTGAACCTTGACCTTCAAAAATTTCTCCTGAAAACAAAGCAACCCCAGACTTTGGTGTCGATGTTCCTTTTCCAAAATAAATGCTAGGATCTTGATAAACTGTATCTTTCTTCTGCTTGTTCAAATCATGCGATTGAATCTTTCCCATAAGATCTTTAAGACTCAATTCATCAAACCCATGTTGTTCTTTAATAACTATGGAATACATCTCAAAGTGGGCAGGCAATACATCCCGAAATTTCTCAAGTACCTTCCTATTCTTGTAAGATATGTCATTGTTCACCATTTCACTCAACAAGTGATAATACCTAGACATCAACTCATCAATAGATTCTCCTTCAAAAGATTTAAAAACACTGAATTGTTTCTTTAGTAATTCCCTTCTGCTCTTATTGATATCTGTGCTTCCTTCACATCTCTTCGCCAAACCTTCCTAAAGATCACGCGAGGTTTTAAACTTCTTGAAAGTGTGATAGATGTCTAAAGGCATACACATAGACAAAGCAGCAAGTGCCTTTTTCTCTCGATCATACAAAGTTTTCTTTTCAACAGTAAGAGCTGAAACTGGTTTTTGGCATCTGATATGCCCATATGAGAATGAGTAGGCTGTTTATATCCTTCTGCAACTGGAATCCACATACTAGTATCATTGATGTTGACATAAATCTCAAAGCGACTTTTCCAGTTCGAGTAATCTTTTAAATTCATCAACCTCGGTGGTTTGGTAGGAGCACCAATCTCATTATCATAGTTCAGAATATTAGTCATGTTGTTCACATTAGCATTAGAAGTAGACATCGTTGAAACCTTGAAAATCTTCAACACTTAGTAAAATTTTGAACAAAATCTTCAACCAGCGAACTTAGCTAGCGAAGATAACAAGTTCGCCTGATCAGGAAGAAGCAAACTTTATAAGTTCGCCCAAACAAGTTCGCCTGTTTCAGCTGAAGAACAAGGAGGAATGTTCTAACACCCAAACGCACTAAATCAGACAACAAATCATCATATTTTGCGATTTTGATGGAATTTATCAAATTCAAGCCGTAGGATCCTTCAATTTGTGAAATAAAACACTTCTAACGGATCAATTTTGGAAAACCAACACCAAAAATGATGAAATCAATCCAAAAACTCTTCAAAATTAGCAAAAAAACTCCATGAATACAAAAGTCTTCGAAAATCTCAATCTTTGATTGCAAATTCAATCAAAACTGTGTCACACGATGATCTCTAATCAAGAGCAATAGCTGATACCAATTGTAGGTCCCAGCGGGTCTACGGATCGATCTCACACGTATAACACGCAACACGTACTCATAGTGCGGAATCCTAACGAATACACGCATCTCGAACAAATACACATACAATAGAATCACACACAAAGACAAGATCTCTAATAAACTCTCTGTTGTATTGCTCTGATAAAAGTGCTTACAACTTTATATGCAATTATTAGAAATGATATTTCTTTCTTCATTCAAACATATACTTTAGCACACATAATACCTTAAACTTCCATTGATTCATATGGACCTCAATAACAAACATCTTCCAGTTGTGTGGTTAACAAACTTGCCCAACATAAACCCAACTACCTAATAATCAACAACCCCACAAATTGTACCAACAAAACAGGTCTAACTTCTAGCATACCTTAAGAATCAAAGGGAACACACATACCTGAGCGGTTGAACCGTAAGACATGAGAATCAAGAACAAACCTCGCAAAGCTTCACAAAAATTCGAAACCCTAGGTTCTTAGTCTACCCGACCTGCTGCAAATCTTCAAGAAATAATATGGGGGTTTTGTTTCTCTTGAAAAACCATTCACTTTAGACCAAGAAAACATTCATTTTGACGGAGAATTGATAAATTTATGGAATGGAGATAGTTAGGGCTTTTTAGAGAGAGTTTTGGAGAAGAAGATGGTGGTAGGTGGAAAGAAAGGTGAAAAATGAAGGTAGGTGAAGTTGGTGAGCCTAAAATATCATAAATGTTTTAAAAGTTTGGGTCTTGGATCGGGTTCGGCACTTAAAAACGGGCACCCGCAGCTGAATTGGGTGCGGCGTATCATACGCCCCTCTCAGCGTCTGATACGCTACGACGTATTTGGGTTGGCATATGACGGGTGTAGGCAGAGCCTGTTTAGCATTTTTTCTCTTAACCTAGCGTATCATACACCCCTACCAGCGTATGATACACTCAAACCCCAATTATTATTATTAGTTTTTTTATTATTATATTTTTTTTCTTTTTTTTAACAAATAAAACTAAGTAATTAAAGAAAAACTAAATTAAGAATTAACAGAATACGCCCCCTCCCCTCAAAAAAAATATATTGCCCTCAATGGCACTATTACTTACCTTTGTGGGCAATGGTGTACATCCCCACACTTGATCGTTGCATCGTCTCTCTTTCATGACTCTAGGGGAGCTGCAGGAAACAAAACACACCAAGAAAGGAAAAATAAACAGACGAAACCTTGGGTTGCGTCCCAAAAGCGCTAAGTTTCACGTCTTCAGCCAGACGGAGTACCTGAATTTCCTCACTTATCATCATCTTCCAAAGTGCTTAAGAGAAAGCTCTCAAAATGTTCCAACGGTCCGTTAATGTCAGTTACATCCAAGTATGGTTTCAGCCGGTGACCATTCACCACTTGTCTTAGATGTCCTCGAAGTCTTCAATCTCCACATCACCATAATGTCCGACTTGGGTGACTAAGTATGGACCCATCCACTTGCTCTTCAGCTTTCTAGGAAATAGTTTAATCCTGGAGTTGTACAACCATACCTTCTAACCCACTTCAAATGTCTTCTTTTTAAGCTTGGCATCGTGCACTGCTTTAGTCTTTGCTTTATATGTTGCTACACTCTCATAAGCTTCATCTCTCAACTCTTCAAGCTCACATAATTTGAGTTTCCTCTCTTTACCTGCATTGTCATAATAAAAAATTGATAGTTTTTAGTTGCCCATAATGCACGGTGAGCTAATTGCACAGGTAGATGACATCCCTTACCATAGACCAACCGATATGGCGTAGTACCAATAGGCGTTTTATAGGTAGTGTGGTATGCCCACAAGGCATCATTCAACTTGGTTGACCAATCCTTGCAGTCGGCACGCATAATTTTTTGCAAAATTTCTTTAATTTTCCTATTGGATACCTCGACTTGTCCACTAGTTTGAGGGTGGTACGGTGTGGCAATTTGATGGCCAATACCGTATCATTTGAGGAGTTTGCCAAAATAAAAGTTTTTGAAGTAAGACCCCCCATCACTTATGATCACTCGAGGGATTCCAAATCTTGAGAAAATGTTAGATTGGACAAGCTTACAAACGACACTGTGATCATTGGTTTTGGTGGCGATTGCTTTGACCAATTTTGAAACATAATCAACCGCCACCAAAATCTGTAAATTACCAAAAGAGTTTGGGAAGGGTGTCATGAAATCAATCCCCCAAACATCAAAGATGTCTACCACCAGGATTGGCTCCATGGGTATCTCATTTCTCTTTGAAATACTGCCCATCTTTTGGCAATTCACACAATTCTTAGCAAATTCGAAGGCATCTTTGAAAATTGACGACCAATATAGGCCACATGCTAAAACTTTTTGCCCCGTTTTCTATCCACTAAAGTGGCCCCCACATGCTGATGCATGAACAAGGCTCAAAACTGCTTGAATTTCTGAATCCGGAACATATCGCCTTATGATTTGATCCGCCCCTACTTTGAAAAGATCTGGGTCCTCCCAGATGTAGTACTTTGCCTGAGCTGCAAATTGATGTCGTTTCTTCTTTGACCAAAATTCTGGGACAGTACCTGCAACCAAATAATTTGCAAAATTAGCAAACCACGATTCAGTCGAAACAGATAAAAGTTGTTCATCCGGAAATGTTTTATTTATGTCATCACATGACTGCTCCTCTTCCTGCACGATTCATGACAAATGATCAGCCACTACATTCTCACACCTGTAGAAGCATGTTTTTGTAACTACAGATTAAATTCTATGTATCGATGTACTTAGCCAGTACGCAAGAGGGTGTTCCTGCGTACTTAGCTTGTACACCAGATTGGTCCCGTATGCTTAGTAAGTACGCAAATCTTTTTCCCTACATACTTATCAAGTACGCATGACCAATGCCCTGCTTACTTAGCCAAGTACGCAGGAAATGTTCCTGTCCCTATAAATAGAATGTGAGCCCTTCATTTACAGGTGGAACTTGGGACAAGGTTGAGAGAGGTTCTGGCCGGGATGAGCTCTACCGGCCCCCGTGAACCGTGAGCGTAAACGAGAGATGTGTACTCCTTCGGTATGTGGTCTGTAATGTGAGATGACTTCTTTATTATGGATTATGTTTCGTTTGTGTCGATTCTCTTGTCTTTATGTGTAGAGTCTTATTATTGTTTAAGTTGTTGTCATCATTTTATTTATTTTGAACAATGTTTAGTTAGTTTATTTACTTGTAATTTCAGTTCTTGTAATTTCTTGTTTTATTTATAAGTCTGGGCCATCGAAACTATCTAGTTTCGATTGAGGTTTGTTCAATCGAAACTAGTAGTTTCGATAGATAGTTTAGTTTCGACAGGCTTATTTCTCTCCTGTAAATGCTTCACCGAAACTACTAGTTTCGGTGAGCATAGTTTTGATGCCTGTCAACTTACTATAAATAGCCTAGTTTGAGAATTTCTAGGGTGTGAGTAGCGGATGTAACCCTGAATTTTCTCTTTCGCTGTTCTTGAAGAATTAATACAATCTGCATTTGTTTAATGCTTTGTTCTTACATTTTCATATCTTATTTGTGTTGATTCTGTGTGTGGTTAGCTGTTATCTTCACCAATTCCATTTCTACCCTCTGTTTCACCACCATACACACAAATTCTGCATGTGTGTGTAATCGATCTTCTGTGTGATTTCTGTATGAATCTGGACCTACAATTGGTATCAGAGCATTATGCTCTTGATTTCTGAGTATATTCAGGTTATTTTGATCGATTTTAGGTGTTTTTCGGCATATTATTGAAGTTTTTCTGAATCGGAGCTTTGGAAGTACTGTTTCATCGATTTCTGGTTGTCTGTGTATGGGTTTAAAGTTTAAAGGTGATTTTCAAGATCTGGAGTATTATAGGAAGCTTTTCGCTGGATTGGATTGTTTTTTCTTCGCTATTGATTATTGAAGTTGTTCTTCAATGGAGGTTTTCTGAAACTTGGGGAAGAAGACATCGAAACTACTGGGAGACATTTTCTGCTTTTAGTTGGTCAACAAAACTTTTTGTCTGTACTCTTGTCTAGAGAAGGTATCATCGAAAGTAGTTACTTGTCTTATTATATCGAAACTAACTTTTGCAGACTGTTCACCCGAAAACTACTACCCTATCAAAACTAGTTTCAATCGAAACTTGTAGTTTCTAGTGAGTTTGCTGGATTTTCTGCTAAGTCTTCTTCATCGAAACTTGTTGTTTCTGGATTCTGTTTCTTCTATCGAAACTAGAAGTTTCAGGCAAGCCTTGTTCTATCGAAACTAGGAGTTTCGATCAGCTTTTTCTCTATCGAAACTAGTTGTTTCGATCTTCCCTGTTAACCCGAAACTAGCTGCTGTTTGATTTTAACTTCTCTGAGTTATTGCATCTTCAAGCAACAGTGAATATGCTGGAGGAAACAAACCACCTGTCTTGGTGTCCACTAGAGACTTTGATGATTGGACCAAGAAAATAAAGACTTTCTTTCAATTCCATGACCATACTCTGTTGCAGTCAATCACTGATGGCCCACACAAGCCAGTTACTACCACTGTAGATGTTCAACATCCCAAGCTTGTGTCCTAATATGATGAAAAGGATATTGCTTTAATTACAAAAGATAACAAGGCTTATGGATCTATTGCTATGGCTCTTCCTATGGATGTATTCAACATATGTGCTGAGTATACAACTGCCAAAGATCTTTGGGTTACTTTATGTACCAGGTATGAGGGAAGTGCTGAGGTTAGAGAAAGCAAGAGGGATTTGATCAAGAAGTAATATGAAATGTTCAGCAGTGTCCCTAGAGAAGCCATATCTGAACTGATCAACCGATTCTCAAGCATTGTCTCTAAGTTGAAGGTTTTGGGAACTGAGTATCCCACTGTTGAGTTAAATAAGAAGCTGCTTGATTCACTGCCCAGGGAATGGAATATGTAGCTGATTATGATCAAGAAAACTAAAAAACTGAGTGATTTGTCTCAGCAAGAACTCTTCAGCATTCTGGTGTCTTATGAGTTAGAGATAAAGAAGGGTGCAGTCACTCCAACTAATCAGTCTGGAAACACAGCTCTTCTTGCAGGTCAAGGTTCCTCCACTTCATCCAACAAAACTACAATGGCTTATTTTCAAACTGATGTCCCACCTTCGATTTATGGAGTTCAACCTACTACTTCATCCAACTCTCAGAAGCCAACCACTATGATTCCCGATGAGTATCTGCCTATCATGACTGCCTTCATGTCATGCTATGATGCCCTAATTTCTGGAAACTTGACACCTGTCAGCTTTCAACCTGATGACTTGTAGCAGATCAACCCGGATGATTTGGAAAATATGGATATTGATTGGTGTATGGCTATGCTGACTCTGAGAGCTAAAAGATTCATCAAAAGGACTGGGATGGATAGATTTAAGCAAGGAAAGACTCTAGGATTTGAAATCAAAAAGGTTAGATGCTACAACTGTGATAAACTGGGTCAATTTGCAAGGAGTCATCATCAAAGGAGCACCATGAAAAGAAGAATTCATCTGGAAAGCAAGCTGTCATTTCTCCCAAATCCACTGCAACTTCCAGCTCAACAGCTCTGGTCTGTCAAATTGATGGACACTATCATTGGTGAGATCAAGAAGGGGAAGCAGCCGAAAAGGCACTGATGGCAGACATTGAAGACAATGAGAAATGTGTCATGATTGAACCAGCTGAGGATCTTACCGTCGTACCAGCTGAGGTAATGTCTAGACTTTGCAATGCTAAATCTTGTTTAAATGAAATTCAGAAATATAGATTCATCAACCAGGCCTTGGTCGATGAACGAGATCACATAAAGGTTATATATGATTCTGTGGCTAAAAATGAGAAATTTACTTAAAGAAAATTCGTGATATTTCTAGAAAAAACCGATCTTTGATTGTGCAACTTACTACACAAAAGAATAATAATGAAATTTTAACTGAAAGACTTCAAAAGGCCGAAAAAGTAAATTTTCAAGTTGAACACATGGGTATGGATCAGAAAATCCTTTTTGGAATCATTGACACCCAAATTCATAAAAATGTCACAGAAGGCATCGGGTACAACTCTCACCCTCCTCCGTATTCCAAGTCTGGTAGATTTGCTGATATGCCAGTTCCTCATGTTCCTACACCCTTTGTTTGCAATTTATCTGCTGATTATAATATCCAAACTTCAGATTCTGACAGTTTTGCTTCCTATGCAGAGTCAGATTGTGTAGGTTCCGAAGATGATTGTGATGAGAGTTCTAGTAAGGGAAAAGTTTTAAATGAACTTGAGTCGGATGAATGTAATAATATGTCTGTGTCAAAACCAGATGTTTGTGAACACACTGAAAATTTGTATTTTGGTTCTATGCCTTCTGATCATGATAGTTTGAGAAATGCTATTTCTAAATTTAAGAATGCTTTGCCTTTTGTTCCTAAATCTGTAAATGAGTTGTATTGCAAATTTTAAAAGTGCAGGAGTTGTTGTGACTGACATCCACAAGAAACAATGAGCAATCTGGAATTTTTCAGATTAAAGGAAGATCAAAGTCTTCAAGAAAGAAATATTGAAGAACAACTTGCCTCTAGTTCTGATGTCTCAACATCACAATCATCTTTATTATCTTGTGATGACAATTATCAGGCTAAGCCAACATGTGATAAAGTTTGTTTTAGTTGTGGGGAATCCATTCATGTTTTTAAGACATGTAAATTGTCTACATATCGTTTTGAGGAAGAAAGCGTTCCATTTGTTACTCAAAATTCAGTTGATTGTGTTTCAAGTGTTTTCTCTAAGTCACAACATAGTAGAACTTTGCGACGTAAAAGAATTAAAAATGCTAAAAATTGGTCGAAAAGGATTTGGAAAATTAAGAATAATGATCTTTTTGAGAACACATTAAAGTAGGATTCTGACTATGACTTCCGAACTGCATCTTGTAAAACTAAGAAGTTCCAAGTTAGCAATGACTTGGGTACCAATGTCTAAATGATTTATCTTGTGTAGGGACAATCAAGAAGGACTGGAGATAATATCTGGCATGTCGATAGTGGTTGCTCAAGACATATGACTGGTCATTTTTCTTTATTGCAAAATTATCATCCAATGGACGGAGATTTTGTTGCCTTTGTAGGAAATCCAAGAGGAGGAAAGATTGAAGGACAAGGAACAAAGTCTAACGGTGTTAATAGCTTGGATAATGTAAATTTCGTCCCACAGCTGAAGTATAATCTGATGAGTGTGTCCCAGATTTGTGATAAAGACTTTTGTGCCCTCTTCAACTCCAAGGAATGTTTGATTCTGAAGCCTGGAGTGGTTATTCCCGAAGACCTAATCCTCATGCGTGCTCCTCGAAGAATCAATACTTACAGTCTGGATATGAATAATCCATCAGGAATCGAATCCTGCTTTCTTTCAAAAGCTTCATAGGATGAGTCCTTTCTTTGGCACAAGAGATTAGGACATGTGAATTTCAAGACAATGAACCGCCTTGTTCGATGAAACCTTGTCACCGGTTTACCTTTGAAATATTTCTCACCCATGGAACACTGTCTCTCTTGTTCAAAAGGCAAGCAACATAAATCTTCTCACAAACTCAAAACCACTAATTCCATTGACTCTCCTCTTCAATTGCTTCACATGGATCTCCTCGGTCCTGTGAGTGTCATGAGTCATGGACGGAAATCCTACTGTTTGATGGTAACCGATGACTTCTCTCGGTTTACTTGGGTATTCTTCCTGGCAAAGAAAGATGAGACGCCAGAGACTCTGGAGATTCATCTGCTACAAATCGAGAACATGTTCAATCTAAGTGTGAAGACTATTCACAATGATCATGGCACAGAGTTCAAGAATGTCATTCTAGATTCTTTCTATGAAAGTAAGGGTATCTCTCGGCAATTCAGGGCACCTCGTAATCCACAACAAAATGGTGTAGCTGAACGAAGAAATCGCGCGTTGATAGAAGCAGTAAGAATTATGATCGTTGATTCTAAGCTTCCTATCACGTTTTGGGCCGAGGCAGTCAATACCGCATGTTTTGTGCAGAATCAAGTTCTCATCACCAAAAGTTGCAACAAGACACCTTATGAAATTATGTACAAGCGCAAGCCTGTTATTGATTTCTTCAGGAAATTTGGGTGTGTTTGCACAATGCTGAATACTTCTGATCAGCTGAACAAGTTTGAAGCCAAAGCGGATGAGTGTTATTTCATGGGCTATTCCTCCAACCAAAGAGCTTTTCATGTTTACAACAAGAGACGAAGGATTGTGCTGGAGTCCGTTGACATCAACTAGCATGAAAGCAATCATACGGATGCTGGGGACGGTCCTGATTGGATTTTTGATGTCGATTCTTTGTTTAAATCATTTAATCTTCCTGATTTCACTAACATATCTATCTCAGCTAATCCTCTTATGTCTGTGAATATTCTAGGTACCTCTACCGCTTCAAGCTCCTCTTCGTCAAGTAAGCATATAGATGATCCTCCTACTATAGCTAATGCTGAATCCACTCAGGATTCTTCGGACTCTGTAGTAACAAGTGAAACTATTGAGGAAGAAACTCCTCCTATAGTGGATGTTGCTCCACAATCATCTGTTGAAGATCCTATGGATGATGAAGTTGACCTTTCTGACAATAACATTACCAATCTGGATGAACAATTGGAAGAGGATGAGATTCCACATTTGAGAATTCACAAGGATCATCCTACAGACAACATAATTGGTTCACTCAATGTGGGAGTCCGAACTCATAGTGCCACCGAAGTAATGAATGACGGTCTCTTCTCTTGCTTCATATCTCAAGTTGAACCTAAGAATATCAAAGCTACTTTGCTTGAGAACAGTTGGGTAGAGGCCATGCAGGAAGAATTGCAGCAGTTCAGCCAGTTACATGTGTGGAATCTGGTATACCTTCCAAAGAACAAAGTTCCAATCGGCACTCGTTGGGTATTTCGTAAGAAGAAGGACGCAGGAGGAATCGTGATTCGAAATAATGGTTCAGGGGTTTTATCAAGAAGAAGGAATTGACTTTGAGGATGTCTTTGCACAAGTGGCTCGCTTGGAAGCCATCAGAATGTTTCTCGCATACGCAGCCTATATGGACTTCACCATTCATCAGATGGATGTCAAAAGCACATTTCTGTATAGAAAAGTTCAAGAGGAAGTTTATGTCAAGCAGCCACCGGGTTTCATTGATCTAAGCTATCCTGACAGAGTTTACAAACTTGACAAGGCATTGTACGGTCTTCATCAAGCACCTCGTGCGTGGTATGAGACGCTATCTACGCATTTGCTTGATAATGGTTTAACAAGAGGGGCAATTGACCAAACTTTGTTCAAACGAAAGGATGGTGCGGATACCATTTTGGTGCAAATCTACGTTGATGATATCATTTTCAGATCCATAAATCCTCGGTTGTGTAAAGATTTCGAGGAAGTGATGCATTCTAAGTTTGAAATGAGTTCTATAGGAGAAATGAAGTTCTTTCTTGGTTTGCAAGTAGATCCGTCTGAGTCGGGAATTCTTATCCATCAAGAGAAGTATGTCAAAGAAATCCTAACCAAGTTCAAAATGACTGAGTCTCATCCTTACAAGACTCCCGTGGAAGTTCGACACTGTATGTCTCCTGATTTGGATGGTGAAAGCGTTGATCAGCACCTCTGTCGTTCGATGATAGGATCTCTTATGTATCTCACTGCTAGCAGACCAGACATCATGTTTGCAGTATGCTTGTGTGCACGCTTTCAGACTAATCCTAAACTCTCTCATTTAATTGCTGTCAAACGTATTTTAAGATATTTGAAGTACAAGCCAAAACTTGGGCTTTGGTATCCCAAAAATAACTTGTTTAATCTTTTGGCTTATTGAGATTCAGACTACGGGGGATGCAACTTAGACCGAAAGTCCACTTCTGGGGGTTGTCAGTTCCTTGGCAACCGCCTCGTCTCCTAGCAATGTAAGAAACAAACCACTGTTTCCCAATCCACAGTCGAAGCCGAATACAATGCCGCAGCCCTTTGTTGTTCCCATGTATCCACCATCAAATTCTTGATTACGGGATCACCTTCCATGAAACTCCCATCCTGTGTGATAACACCATTGTTCCCCATATCACTAAAAATCCCGTTCAGCATTCTAAAACCAAACACATTGAGATCAAACACCAATTCATTCGTGATTGTGTCGAAAAGAAACACATCAAAATAGTTGAAGTCAAAATCAAAAAGCAAACTGTCGACATCTTTACAAAAGCATTTGATTCTACAAGATTTGAGAAATTGGTGGAGATGCTCGGCATGATCAAATTTCAATAATCTTTGTTCATAGTGTCTTTTCTATTTAAACTTGTTAATCGGGAAGATTTCCAAAATGATTTTATTTTTCTGTATAGTTGTTTTCTTTATCTACCTTTGAAAGCAAAGTTTTGGGGAGAAATTGGAATGCGCAGTTAGAAAGAAAAAGATTTTCTTTGCATAGTCAAAAAGTAAAGAAAAAATCACTGTAAGTATCATGTTTTGTTTCAGGAAAATCGGATCCGACCTTGTGAGAAATGATAGAGTCTGATCACACATCTTGAACATGGAATGGACGATAAGCGATGGTGCTTACTGAAGTATAGCCGGTAGGCCCGACATACAGTTATAACTCTTTAGTAGTGTGAAAACCTAATTCTCTATCGTACACGTGTGTTTGAACCGATTTTTGAGACTTCTAACCCATTTTAAGCTAAGAAAACCGATTCAATCAGATATAGGCTTACGTGTTAGATTCTGATTCATGCGCCAGGTGATCGTCAAAGTAACGAGAGTTACCGCTGATGACCCCGTCTATTTTGCTTACGCAAAGATCTCTGGAGTTCATCTTTTTCACATCCACTTGGATGATTTGACCCCGACTGTTTTGCTTACGTAAAGATCTCGGGTGTTCAACCTTTTTCTATCCGCTTGGATAATTTTATGGCTTCTTCTGTTTTGCTTACGCAAAGACATAGAATGTTCGTACCTTTTTAATATCCACTTGGATATTTTTCTTTTTACAACTTCTGATATCCAGTTGGATCTTATTTTAATTTTGGCGGTGATTTTGACTTACCAAAATGGTACCCTAGTTAACCTGTAAGAAATGATAAGATGAATGAAGGTATTTCTTGAGGATTGATAGGCTTTCAAAACCATTTTATTTCAAAATGTGGGGTCAGCCGTGTTTCGTGCTCAAATGGTACCTCTTAATCACATTAAATCATTGTACAAACAAATGTTCGGGTTTATCTTGCATAAATATCGGCTATCTTTAGGGATTCACAGTAGCAGAGTGCAAAAATGAAGTCTTTCAAGGGTTTGACCAGACATGATCTCACGTTGGATCTTTTCCAAGGCTAAGTGTTTATATCTTTTATTATTTTTACTTTTACTTTTATTTTTTCTATATAAATTTCTTAATCTTCCTTATTAGCTTGTTTAAGTAGTGTACATATGAGTGTTTTTGCTTTGTTTCTGATCAAGTATCTCCTTTTCACCCAAAACAACATTGTCATCGAAACTAATCAAATCGCCCGAAACTACCGTACACCCGAAACTACTTTGCTCTATCGAAACTAATAGTTTCGACAGGGGCATGTTAGTCTTTTGTCCAGCTCAAATTGAATGTCTTCATAATCAGGTTATTCTTCATGCTTCGTTCACTCTCACTCACCCGAAACCTTTTTCACCTTCATCTTCACACACAAAAGCTCAATTCCTCGGTCTAAGTTTGCGAGATCAGTCTCCCTTATCTGATTCCTCCATCGTCGTCTTCATCAGGTTTGATTACTCAAATTGTTTGCTACTATTTTATATGGCGATGGCTAGGGTTACACTTTTACCTTTGTTACGACTAAAATCACGTGTTTTGGGTTGTTTCTTGCTTAGATCCTGTTTATAAACTCATCATTGCTAATATCTCACTCTTCTATTATTTAATTTTGTAGATTTCCTCAAAAATCTCGGTAAGATGGAGTTTCGACACCTCAGGCGACCTTTACCTTTCTTTTTATTTCTGTTTATATTTTGTTAATCTGTCTATAGTTTTTAGTTTAGTTTTTCTCTGCTTTTGAATAATTTTGTTTTTGTTCAGAATTCAGGCATCGAAACTAGTTGTTTCGATTAAAGGGTGTTTTTGTTTTTCAAAAAGTTCTAAGAATTTGAACAGATTTTCTATAGAAACTAGTTGTTTCGATACCCTTTGGTACCCGAAACTATGTAGTTTACCCGAAACTATGTAGTTTCGATATGCTTTCTTCACCCGAAACTAGTAGTTTCGGTCAGGCCTTTCTGAAACTTTTCTAAGTGTTGGACTGATGTTTGATAATTTTTCTTGTATTGTTTCTGTGCAGATATGGATCTCTTATTTGTCAAGAGGCACAATGTGTGTGGTTTGTTAAATACTACTGATCCCAAAAATGCAGACTTCATACATGTACTTGATTTCCTAGCCAACTCCAACATCAGCTTTGCTATAAGCTACAATCTGCCGGTGTTTGAAACTACTGTAAGGCAATTCTGGAGTACTGCAGCTACAACAGTTATAGACAATGTGGAGCATATCAGGGCTACTGTTCATAATCAAGAAGTTCTATTATCTGAGGCAACTATCAGAGAGGTGCTGCACTTTAATGATAATCATGAAGCACCGGTGGATTTTCCAAGTTTTTATGTTAAAGAATGTTTCAGAAGATTGGGGCATCCAGATGAATTCAAGGGCTGTCAGATTATCAAGAATGCCCTTCCACCTCTATGGATATACATTGTACATGTCTTTATTCACTACCTGTCTATCAGAAAAGGTGGATTTGATTCAGCCAATGCCATGGTGGCATCTGCAGTCTTAGGATTGATTAAAGGAAGGGACTACAACTTCTCTGGGCTAGTGTTTAGGCAATTGAAAGAAAACCTGACTGGAGGAGTGAAGGAAAAGTTCTTGGTCTACCCTAGGTTTCTTCAGATTATTATTAATCATCTCCATCCTAACTTGCAACAAGATGGCCATATATTTGTCTTTGATTATATGACTGCCAAGACCCTAAGCTACATGAAGAGTTCAAGCAAAAGAACTAACAGAGTGATTGCTGACATTCCTCTGTTTGGTCATATCTTGGTTGAAGAAGAAGAGAATGTTCCTGATATAGATCCACAACTACTAGTTAAATCATCATTTGAAGAAGAAGAGGCAGAACAAGATCAAGGGAACCAAGAGCCAGATGTTGATGCTGCCAGCAAATAGAGCAAGATATTTAACAGCCTATCTTAGAGGCTCCTTTTATGGATCAACTGTTAGGGAATCTTGAGCTAGTAATTGAAGAGTAACATGCTGAAAACATAGAAGCAGATGTTAATGATGAAGTTCAGGAAAATGTAGAAGCTGAAGCTGATTCTAGTGAAACTTTAGACGAAGGTATCTATGGCAATAAGTATGATCAATCTGATTATGAGTCAAAAAATGATGAGCAAACTGAACCCCCTACATCCTCCTCCAAGAGACGAGCTGATTTAGAGTCTGATTATGAATTAGAAGAACCTCTTGCAAAGAAAATAAAGACAGGACTGGAGTCCTTAACCTCTTCTTCAGAGTCTCTATTTGATGTTCCAAAACACTTAACCCCTTCTAACTCACCTACTCATATTCCACCACCTTCACCAAAACCATCTCCACTACATACACCTGTTCCTACACCTCCTGCATCCCCTGTCCCTGATCCATCACCATCTGTCCCAAGAGTTAAAACCCTGAGCCTAGAAGTAAAGAAATTATAGGAAACCGTAACAAAACAAGATGAAGTGATTGAAAATCTGAAGACTGAACTGAGAGAATGCAAGGATGAAGTAAAATATCTTAGACTAGAAGTTGGCGGCTTACATACCCAACTTGACGTTTAGCAAACCCAACTGGCAACCCAACAGAAGACTATCTCTCAACAACAACAAGACTTTAAGGCCTTATCTGGTTTAGTTGAGCAAATCAAGGCTTCAATGATTAAGTCTTCTCAACAAGAAACCCCTTCAGCAGCTCAGGGGGAGACCACTTTTGCCGGTGGACCCTCTTCCCCTGCCTTTGTTTCACATCCTCAGTCTGCTTTGACAATCTTCACTGGCCAAGCTGCCAAGATAAAGGATGTTGTGGAAGTCAAGACTGAAGAAACCGGGTATAATCTTCCATCGGTTAGTGAAAGGAGAGCAAATAGAGAAAGAGGAAAGGGAATAGAATCAAGTGTTGATATGGTCATTATTGATGAAGAGGAAATTGGGTCAGATCATGAGCTGAATGCTCTTCTTGATGAGATTGATAACTTTGGATTTAATGATGATTATCCAGAGATTTTAGCTACAGAAGATCTGCACAAAGAAAAGGTTAGATACTTCATAGAGGAAGGAGAAGAGATCCAGGAACTCTCTAACGATGATCAAGATGAAGCCAGCGTTAAATTTGATCTGGTACATACTGAACCAACCCCTACTGAATCAACTGAAACAACTCACACTAAATCCACCCCATCTGAACCAATCAATGCTCCCAAGCCAAACCCAAACTTTCCTGATCCTAAAAGGCTTTGGATGAGGAAGTTACCTGTCGAGGAGCCTCCCAAGTATTATGAATGGTTCGCGGAGTACCAAGAGCTGAAGAGACCCCCCGTGGGATGGAAATATGATAATGAAAGGGGCTTATACATAGTCAAGAGATACAAGGGAGGAGTAGAACACTTCAAAACTTCTCATGAGTTCAGCTCACTCCCTAGATATGATCTTAGGGCACTTGCCAAACTACCCCTACAGAATCCTGGAAAAGTCAACGAGGCATGCAACTTTGAGCTGTTTCTGAAACAACAAGCTCTCAATGACTTCAAGTCAATGAATACCACACTTCCAAAGAGATTTATCTCAAAAACCAGGATTCATCAAAGAACACAAAAGCCCCGGGTAAGTCTTCGGTACAAGCCTGCTGAAACTGTCAAATCCATAATTCTGCCACGATCAGTACCTGTCCAGCTACAAAATTTTAGAAAATGGTTTTACAACTCAACCATCGGAAGTGCGGTGATCAAATGTGAAGGCAAAGAAGATATTCATATTTTTGAGCCCATGGAGCTTATAAAGTTTCAACCTAAAGATCTTGAAGTTTTGTTTAAAAACCCCATCAAGCTCTTTCATGGAGATGATAAAGATGATGAAGCTGATACTTAGGCCTATCAAAGAGTGGTGTCTTTGAATGTTAAGCCATTTTTCTAGAAACCAAGTCAAGGGCCAACTGCTTAAAGAAGAGTTGAAGACATTGATGCAACAACTTAGGGGGAGATTGTAGAGTCTTATTATTGTATAAGCTGTTGTCATCAATGTATTTATTTTGAACAATGTTTAGTTAGTTTATTTACTTGTAATTTCAGTTCTTGTAATTTCTTGTTTTATTTCTAAGTCTGGGCCATCGAAACTATCTAGTTTTGATTGAGGTTTGTTCAATCGAAACTAGTAGTTTTGATAGATAGTTTAGTTTCGACAGGCCTGTTTCTCTCCTATAACTGCTTCACCGAAACTACTAGTTTCGGTGAGCATAGTTTCGATTTCGATGCCTGTCAACTTACTATAAATAGCCTAGTTTGAGAATTTCTAAGCGGCTGTAACCCTAAATTTTCTCTTTCACTGTTCTTGAAGAATCAATACAATCTGCATTTGTTTAATGCTTTGTTCTTACATTTTCACATCTTATTTGTGTTGATTCTGTGTGGTTCGATTTTTTCTTCACCAATTCCGTTTATACCCTCTGTTTGACCACCATACACACAGATTCCGCCTGTGTGTGTGTGTAATCGATCTTCTGTGTGATTTCTGTATGAAATCTGGACATACATTATGTTCGTGGTTTTTCTTTGTCTTGTTTCTTCGTTCCCACATGAATCACGAGCAGATCTGTGTATTTTCCGTTGCGCGACAAGGCTCCCGGGACCTATAATTGCTATATCAGAGCCTCGGTGTTCGTTGATTCGAGTTTTTAGGGTTTTGAGCAGATCTGAGTTCTTGACTGGGTCGCTACTTTTTCAGACCAAAATCCTTAAATTCGTTTTTGTTATCGCTTCATTTAATGTTTGAAAGGCTAAGGGTTTGTTATAAATTGATTTCTAAGCTTTTGGGTACATCAATTTCTCATATCCAACACTTTTCGAGCATTCTCCTCAATATCAGTCAAGAACGTTGTTGTGCTGAATAAGTACACAAAATTACCTTTTCTGCGTACTTACTAAGTACGCATGGGTTAGCCCTGCGTACTTACTAAGTACGCATGAGGAGTTGACATGCGTACTTACTAAGAACGCATGTACACTTGGCTTTGCGAACTTACTAAATACGCATGAACACCCTATATATGCGTATTTAATAAGTATGCATGAACTATCGTCTTGGATTAAAAAAAATTAAAATAAAAAATAAAAATAAAAATTTTGGCGGGAAAACTTTTCTTGGCCAAAATTTTGATGGATTGTTTGTACGCTTGTTTCGGGCCATTTTTGAGAAGATAGCAGTTTTGGTTTTTGGGGACCGAAATTTGTATTTGATGTGGCTTGGTGAAACAAGGACGAGATTTTTGTTGGATGATACCAATTGTCATATATTGGGAGGTGTTCAAACCTGAAAATGTAGGCTACGAGTATCTATGATACTTCTTTAATAGGGAATGAATGCTGAATCAATTTGAGGAACTGGGTCGTCATCGGCTAAAGGTCTCATTTTATTTGTGAAGATGTTGCGGCTGTGGGTCTTTGGAAAAAGAATCATATTGTTTAGGTATTCAAACCTGAATATGTAGGCTATGAGTATCTATGATACTTCTTTAATACGGGATGAATACTGGAACAACTTGAACCCAAGGTTTTGCTGTTTTGGATCTTTGTAAAGGAAAAAAAGAATAAAATCCTAGAGTTGACAAGTTGTGGTTTTTGAGGATTTGGGTGAAGCGATGATGAAGCTGGTCATAGTTTACAGAGAATTGAGGGGGATAAACGTTAAGGAGTATTCATGGTACATTAAAGGGGTGATGGATAAGCCGCTGGTACTTCCTATATATATATACCTCTCCAAGGTAACATGGATCTCAACTATGATTTCTCGTGTAAACTATATTTTTTTGTGCTCTTTGGTCAAGCCTGTGTTCAAGATTTGATGTGATTTAGTTATGATTGATTTCTCATTTGGGATCTGGGCAGAATCCAGATAGACAACCTAGTTATGGAACTTCACCGTGGTGAATGTATACAGAGTAGGAGGTGTTAACCAGGAATGAAGATCGAATTGAAGAATGTTGGACTTTGGATTCAGGATGATCACTGTTGAGCATGATTTTGTGTTAGAATCTATCTAGTGTTTTCAGGATGAAGCTGGATATCCGTTGGATTATTAGTTGAAGATGGAACCTTTATCATTGTCCGACGGGATAGGAAACGTTCCCTTGTTTCTGGTCTAGTCAGATGGCGCTTACATTGAAAGGGGAAATTGGAAATGAACATCTTCGGGAATTTGGTTGACTTGTGAAGATACAAGATAGAGTTGGACACATCTGGTTTGAAGACTAAAGTTTATCTTACTGGAATTCCTATGGCAGTTGATTAGTTTGATGCAGGTTATTGGAAATTCAAACTCTCTGTCATATGCCAGTTGATTTGGAGATGTCTTAGTCTACTTATGTTACCTTATGAGGAAGACACGATCAGACTCAGATTCCTAAGTCAGGTTGGAGGAAGCTACTACTGAGAGGATGAACTACAATGAGTTGTGCTGGGTTAGTTGGTTCTTATTGAAGCACTTGGATTGATCTACAATGAAAGCTACAGTTAGGAGGGAGTCGGGTTTTTCAGATCACTCGACAACTAGAGACTGAAGTTTGAAGATTTAAAGATCTCAAGTGGAATGCCAGAAGATCAAGTCTCGCAAGAAGACACGTGATGTCATTAGGTTAGAGGGAGTCTGTTAGGACATTCTTTGTAAACTGATGATTGTTAGTGTTAGTGATAGATAGAATTTGATGCTATAGTTAAAAGGGAGTCTGTAGAAGCATGTTTTTGTAACTGTATATTAAATTCTATGTATCAGTGTACTTAGCTAGTACACAGGAGGGTGTTCCTGTGTACTTAGCATGTACACAAGATTGGTCCCGCGTACTTAGTATGTACGCAGGGCTTTTGCCCTGCGTACTTATCAAGTACGCATGACCAATGCCCTGCGTACTTAGCCAAGTACGCAGGAAATGTTCCTGCCCCTATAAATAGAAGGTGAGCCCTCATTTGTAGGTGGAACTTGGGACAAGGTTGAGAGAGGTTCTGGCCCCCGTGAACCGTGATCATAAACGAGAGATGTGTACTCCTTCGGTATGTGGTCTGTAATGTGAGATGACTTTTTTATTATGGATTACGTTTCGTTTGTGTCGATTCTCTTGTCTTTAGGTTCGTGGTTTCTCTCTGTCTTGTTTCTTCGTTCCCACACGAATCATGAGCAAATATGTGTATTTTTCGCTGCGCGACGAGGCTCCCGGGACCTACAACACCCTTTTTTGTCTCGAATTTCCAAGTTAAATTCTTGTAAGAGCAAAATCCACCTAATCGGTCGCGGCTTAGCATCCTTCATTGTCATTAGGTACCTGACTGCACTATGATCAGAGTAAACAATCACTTTACTTCCCAAAATATAAGATCTAAATTTGCCTAAAGCATAGACAACCGCAAGTAGCACTTTCTCGGTGGTTGTACAATTTAACTGAGCATCCGAAAGAGTCTTACTTGCCTAGTAAATCACTACCGGTTTCTTATCCACCCTTTGACCCAATACAGCCCCAACTGCATAATCACTCGCATCACACATGATTTCAAAGGGCAGCGACCAATCCGGTGATTTTAAAATGGGTGCCTCCACCAACTGTTGCTTAAGCAAATTGAAAGATTTTAGACATTCATCATTGAAATCAAATGGAGAATCCTTGAGCAATAAATTGCGCAAGGGTTTTGTTATGATACTAAAACCTTTTATGAATCGTCTTTAAAAACCTGCATGTCCCAAAAATGAGCGGACACTTTTAATATTGTTTGGTGGAGGTAGGGTTGAAATTACCCGGATTTTCGCATGATCAACCTCTATGCCCCTGCTTGAAATCACATGCCCTAAAACAATCCCCTCTCGAACCATGAAATGGCCCTTCTCCCAACTTAAGACTAAATTAGTTTCAACACATCTTTGTAATACCTTTGTTAACTGCTCAAGACATGACTCAAACGATGTACCAAAAATTGAGAAAACATCCATAAAGATCTCCATGGGCTCCCCGACCATATCTGAAAAGATACTCATCATGCACCGTTGGAAGGTGGCTGGGGCGTTGCACAAACCGAATGGCATTCGCCTAAATGCAAAAGTGCCATACGGACAAGTGAACGTAGTCTTTTGTTGATCGTCAGGGTGTATGGCAATCTGATTATACCCTGAGTACCCATCTAAAAAACAATAATACTTCTGACATGCCAACTTCTCAACAATTTGGTCAATGAAAGGCATAGAAAAGTGATCCTTTGAAGTGGCAGCGTTCAGCTTCCTGTAATCAATACAGATTCGCCACCCGATTACTGGATGGGTGGCAATCTCCTCACCATTTTCACCTTTAACTATCTGGATTCCTGCTTTCTTTGGGACAGTTTGTGTCAGACTTACCCACGTGCTATCTGATATGGGATAGACAATACTTGCATCCAACCATTATAGAACTTCCTTCTTCACTACCTCCCTCATATTCGGATTCAAGCATCTTTGCACATCCCTGGATGGTTTGACTCCTTCATCAGTTACGATCTTATGCATCACTATGGCCAGACTGATCCCTTTTAGATCTGCAATGGTCCACCCAATTGCTGCCAGGTTGGAAAACAGTACCTTCATCAATGCCTGCTCCTGCTTTTCCATCAAACCTGGAGCAATAATAACGGGAAGAGTGTCATTGTCACCTACAAATACATATTTTAAATGCTTAGGCAACTCTTTCAATTCTAATTTGTGCGGTGATTCCAAGGAAGGTTTTAGATGCATGTCAATATGCTCTGGTAAACTCTCTACTTGGAGTGTCCAAGTTGGCATCCTTTCCCTGAGAGCATACACTTCCCCTTGTGTCTCTGCTTCCTTCAACTCCTGCTCATATTCTGCCTCTTTCCTGTCACAAAAAACACATGGCTCCATAGTTTCACCCTCATTTTCATGAGGATTACACCTATCAACAACGTCGGCCATGAAGCATTCGTCACTGATTGGAGCATTAGATGCACAAGAAAATATATTCAACCTTAAATGCCTATTACCAAATGCCATGTCAACAGTTCCTGTCATGCAATTTATCACACATTAAGCTGTTCTCAGAAATGGTCTCCCCAATATCACATTAGGATGCCTGTCACTAGAAGGAGCTGCATAATCAAGAACTGAAAAATCGACAGGGTAATAAAATATTCCAGCTTAACAATCATATCTGTCAATATCCCACTGGGAAGTTTAGGGGTGAGATCTGCCAACACCACGGTGGTGTCGGCCTTTTGTAGAGGACCAAAATCGTATCGGTCATACAAGCTTCCCGGAAGGATACTAACACTCGCTCCAAGATCAAGAAGAACATTATTGATTTTTAATTCACCAATTTGCACAGAAATTAAAGGTGCCCCTGGATCTTAGAGCTTAGGTGGTAATGCACCCAATAAAACGGCACTCACATTGGCAGTTAGATCAAGTTTTTTAGGAATTTTCAGGTGCCGTTATTGGGTGCAAAGATCTTTCAAGTACTTAGCATATGCATGTACTTGCCTAATAGCATCTAACAGAGGCACGTTGATTTTTACTTGTTTACTTGTTTAAACATGTCCCACAACTCATCTTGTTGTGGGCCTCTTTTATTCAAAACTTTCTTTTTGGATGGTTTAATTAAAGCAGAAGGATAAGAGATGGTATTATTCTCCACCCCTACATCTTGAGTGACAGATGTGTTCCGTTGAGACTTAGTTTGTTCTGAAAATGTTACTTTCTTAGCAGGTTTAGTAAAAAACAGGTTCCGAATCACTGTCACTCTCACCATCCTCTCCCAAATCCACTACCACTCCCTCAACATCCGGTGATGCTGAGGTAACATTATTATAAACCTTACCACTTCTAAGGGTACTTACCTGAGCAATATGAGCATTCCTTAAGCTAGAGGAGCTGGCTCCTTGATGTTGAGGATTTAATTTGGTGTTACTCGGGAGTTGCCCTTGTGATCGCCCTGCCACTTCAACTATCTTTTCTGCCAACTGACCTAGTTGTCTTTCAAATGATTCATTGGTCTTGATCTGGATCTCTTTATCCTACTTAATCCTCTTCAGGGATTCCATGAAAGCAGCAAATTGAGAATCATTACCAGCTGGAGGTCTATTCTGTTGGTTTCCCTGTTGTTACAACTGCTGGGCCTGATTATGTTGATAGTTCCTCTATTGATAGCCCTGATTTCCTCGGTTCCTTTGATACCCACCTTGACTGTATCCTTGCTGGCAGTTCTGGTACTACTTCTGATTTCCACCCTTCACATCAGCACCCTGAAAGTTAGGATTTAGTTTATAAGAAGCATTACAATACCTGAGGTTTGGGTGACTTCTGAGTCCTGGATGGTAGTGTGTTGCTTCCTTTCTCCATCAATCTGATTTACTTCTTCTGCCTTGCCTTGCTCCCTCAGACAGTTTGCCAAGGTGTGGCCCAACTCATCATATCCATCACAAACTGGATATGTTTGTAACACATTCGCCACCTGATTACGACTAGGCCTACCAAGACGTGCTATTTGAATTTCCATGGCATCCAACCGCTTTTGTGTTTCATAATCCATTGATTTTGTAGATACACCCGTCTTTGCCCTTTTACTTGCATGAGCTTGCCTTTTGGATGTTGTACGCATCCTCTCTAGAATGGCCCAGACATCATCTTCATGATTAGAGAAGAATGAACCATTACTTGTTGAGTTCACATCTCTCACGTCATCGGGCAACAGACCATCATAAAATGCTTGAATAAGCACCCACTTCTTAATACCATGGTGTGGGAAGTTTCTCAATAACTCCTTGAATCTCTTGAATGCCTCATAGAAAGGCTCCGCAAATTGTTGCCTAAAATCTCTTACTACTGCCCGGGCTTCATTGGTCTTATGTGGCGGGAAGAACTCATCCAAGAACTGTTGTTGTAACTCTGCCCAAGTGGCAATGCTAGCAAATGGTAGAGAAAGGAACCATTGCTTTGCCCAATCCTTTAGTGAAAACTGGAAAAGCACCAGTTTCACCTAATCTATTGTGCATCCCTGACCACCAATGGTCTCGCATGTAGCCTCATACTCAGATAAATGTGTGTAGGGTTCCTCAATAGCCTCCCAAAGAAGTGTGGGAGGATCCCTAAACATCCAGGTCGGATCTCAAATGCATTCCCCCTGCGTACTGGTGGTATAATAGGAGAAGCATTCAAAGCTAGAGCAGGGTGGAAGTGACTATCTACCCCTTGATCTTGTCTTGCCTGGTTTCAGTTTCTAGGCTATTTCTCTCTAAAGTTTTGATAGTTCCCTTTAGGTTGCCTATACCTGTTGTGTCTGCCCATGTTATCCAAATTACCTTGACGGTTATTCCTCGATTGATACCCAAATTCTGCCCGTGGTGGGGGCTGTACCCAACCATCAACCCAATCAAATCTCTGGTTTCTAGGAGGGAATGCCTCCTGATGGTTCATTTCATACCACTCTTCTTCTTCATTCCATTCCTCATGTTGAGAACCATGATGTGGATGATGACTGCCTCTCGGTGATAATAGCTCATCATCACCATACTCTTAGTAGTCTGGAAGGCTGTTTTGGGGTTGATATGGACGGTTACGAAATAGTGGTTGTGGCGGAGGTTGTGGTTTGGTGGTGGTTGATTTAGTGGTGGCTGTTAGGGTGGTGGTGGACCTTGGTTTTGTGGTTGGTTTTGTTGATTTGGAAATATGAGATCTGGAAGTGGTGGAATAGGTGGGTTCGGTCCCCCACCTTGGTTTGGAACTGGATTGGCTGGTTGTCCTTGCGACATCCTTGGACTGTCGAGTTTCTCTAGAATAGTTTAAACTGTACCCTGAAGTTTTATATTGGCTTTTGCTGCTTTTTCTATTTCTGGATCAAAAAGCAGTGGTGATTTTCTTCCTGAATTTCGGGTATGCATAAACCTGTGAACTGCACAAATAAACACACGATTAGTAGCATTGACTAAACAATATAAATAAAAAATAGCACTTTGCACCCAAATTCCCCGGCAGCGGCGCCATTTTGATCGCGTGTCGAAGGTTAATCAAAAATATATCTAAAACCAGTTTATTAGCTACCTTAAACTATAGTATATCAGAGTAGGGTTGTCGAATCCACAGGGAACTCATGAAGAATGCTATTAGTAAATTCAATTAACTGATACTAGTAAAAACTGAGACTTGATTGATTTAGAAAATTGTAACTAACAAAAGCAAACTTTAATTGGTTGTAAAACAGTTGGAGAAAAATGTAATCACTTCCGGGGGTCAAGTTCAACAGATTAACAAAAGAATTAGGTTTACTAGTTTGATTCCACCAAACGTGACACTGACATTTTAATTAAAGTGATAGATGTGGGACAATCTTTTAAGCCTCGTTCGTCCGCCCAACTACCAATTCACATATGCAAAGCAGTACAAATTAACCAAATAGCTAACGATGCAAGAAAACAGGAAACAAATGGCAATTCAAACGACTTCAACACAAGTAAACAATTTAATTTAATTAAAAGCACGTGTATTCAAGTCTGTCTCATAAGAACACAAATCAAAACAATAGAAAAACCCAAACTTTATGTTTCACTGACACGAACTATCCACCCGGAAGCAATCACGAGTGAATTAGCTACTCATAACCATTAATGTATCTTCAAAACTAACCCGGAATCTTCAATCTCGAAAGCAATGGTGAACCGAATGATTAAACAACCTAAAAATCGCCCTCAAAGCTCTGGAATTCGTCCAAGGGAAGTGTATTTTCGAAACCCTAAAAAAATATTGTATAAGTACAGCAAAACTCAGAAAATCCCGAGTGTGCAGGGCTGCGGCGTATGATACGCTGCTCACCGGCGTATCATACGTTGATCAACACCAAAAACGCCCCCTTTTCTCTGCCAACGCTGCCCATAGGCTAACACCAATATGTCGCTCGGCGTATCATACGCCCAACCCGACATATGATAAGCTGCTCTCTGTTTCTGCCATTTAGCTTCTTTTGTCTTCAATCCTGCACATCCACTTTCTCGCCTTTTCCAATTTTTCCACTTTCCTGCGAATAATGCTCCTATTATGCTTCCTTTATTCCTCAACCTACAATTACACACAACTCACCAATTCAAACCATTCTAGCTTCATTTAAACATCAAAAACATTACTTTTTAAACATCGCAATGATTAAACTATCACGCCTCCATCACCGTTCTTACTCCTGATCTAGGTGAACCAGGGATTGACCAACATCTACAGGTCAATGATTGGCTCGTTGATGTACCTGACTGCCAGCCGTCCAAACATCATGTTTGCGGTTTGTTAGTATGCAAAATACCAGGCTAATCCTAAACTCTCTCACCTTAATGTTGTTAAACGAATTTTTAAATACATGAAGGGCAAGCCTCGGCTTAGTCTATGGTATCCTAAAGACTTGGAGTTCAAATTGTTTGCTTTTACAGACATCGATCATGGAGGATGCAATCTGGACAGAAAATCTACAACTGGGGATGCCAGTTTCTGGGGGAGCGATTAGTATCATGGAAGTGTAAGAAACAGTCCAATGTTTCGACTTCTACTGTCGAAGCTGAATATGTCGCCGCGTCTGCATGTTGTTCTCAGGTCATCTGGATGCAATACCAATTGCTGGACTATGGTTTGAATTTCATTTGACTAACCTATTTTCTATGATAATAAGACTGCATTACACATGGTTAAGAACCTGGTACAACACTCTAAAACCAAATACATAGACATCACATTCGTGATTGTTTTGAACGTAAGCTCATTCATCTTGGGCAGGTTTCTACTGATAAAAATGTTGCCGACATTTTTACAAAACCTTTTGATTTAGCCAGATTTAATTTTCTGGTTGAATTTCTAAAAATGATTTCATTTGATTAAAGGGTCACAGGGTCGGTGTTGATACATGTTTTGTAACAATAGCTTGTAGGTCTTGTATATGTTTTTACTAATTGTAATTGTTCAGTTTCTATGTTTTGATTGTAAGCGAATCTACTTAGTTTCGCTATAGATTAGCAAAACTAGCATAGTTTCTTTAGATTTGTGTTTCTATAAATAGGTAGACTTGTTTGAAATTTAGTAGACTTCTTTCTGATTGTACAAGATTTTACCTATGAAATATAAAACAGTTTATTTACTCTCGTGTTTGATTCGTGATTGATTGTATTGCTCGTTACTACACACAATCACCGTTCGCTTGGATTCCGCACTAGCGTTCGGGTTGATATCTTGCATTCTCAGAGATCCCTGTTTGATTGATAGGGACCTACAAGTGCTATCAGAGCTTTTGTTCTTGTTTTCGGAGTCGAGATTGCTTGTTTTCTTCTTCTTGATCACGTGTTACTCGATGGTATGGAGTTTTACTGTTTCATTGGAGCTTTTGTACAGTTTGGGACTTATTAGAGTTGGTTTTGGAGGTTATTGGATTGATTGACATGAAAGGATTTGTTATTTTGAGTTGTTATCACGTTCTATTGGAGAGATTTCGATTGATTACTACTAGAGATGAGTTTTTCGTGAAGATCAGTGTTGTTCTCAGCGTCTAGATTTGTTTTTCCCTCCAAATTCACGTTTTTCATTTATGTTCAGCTCGTCAAGCGAAACTACACTCCTAGCGAAACTAGTTACTTTCGCTAGTTCCTGACTTTGTATAATTTCACTGATCTCCTTAGCGAAACTACTTACTTTCACTTGATTCCCTGAAGCGAAACTGTCCTTACTTTCGCTTAGTTCCCTGAAGTGAAACTGTCCTTAATTTTGCTTGTTTCTTTTAGCGAAACTGTTATTGGTTCATTTCTCAAGTTTTCATTCCATTCTCACAATCATGTCTTCCAATCCTCAGCAGATTGCAACGATGCTTAACTATAACAATGAGATAGGAACACCCAACAACCCACCCAGGCTTATTTCTTTAGCTGATTATTTAAATTAGAGAGATCGGTTCGAGGCGTTTGTGTCTTATGTTGATAGTAGTTTGATGATACAATCAGTGAGGGTTACAAACATCCGACTTTTACTTTTTTGGGTCGAACTGATACACCTAAACCGATAAACCAACTGAATGAAGAAGAAAGAAAGGCATATGATAGAGAGAAGAAGGCTTATGCTTCATTGTCCATGTGTTTACCGAAGGAGATATTTCATAGTTTTTGCAAGTTTAAGACATCAAGAGAGTTATGGGAAGCTCTTCAGAAGAGATGTGAGGGTAATTTTGATCTGAAAAAGAGTAGAAAGAGTTTGTTGAATAAACAGTTTGTGGTCTTTAAGTATCTGCAAGGATAAACTGCTGATGAAATTATCAATAGATATTATCATTTGTTAAGTGAGCGTGTGAGATATAAGGTTACCTACAGCAATGAAGAAGTGAATGAAAAGTTTCTTGATGCTCTTCCCCCACAATTTGAGATGTATACCATCTTGATCAAAGAGAATGAGGGTTTTGATGAAATGTCACTTGAATATGTGATTGGAAAGATTCAAGCTTATGATATGAACTTGAAGAAAAAAGCAACTGGATTACAACAGGTTCAAGATCCAGGGATGTACTATGCTAAGGTCCTGTTTGGTTCACAGAATCTGATGGAATTTGAATTGGAATATAAAAACATTCCATATAAAATCTTGTTTGGTTCACCATATAATGGAATTGGAATCCATCAAATTCCTACAACCATTGGAATTCAACTTTCCTTTGTATTAGTGAAGGATTTCTTAACATTCCATTGGAATGTGTGTTAATTACCAATAACCCTTTCTTCCCACACTGATAACTCAATTGATTAAAAAACCTTGCTTCAATCAACTCACCCCTTTCGTTTAATCTATTAAAAAAAGCCCCTTTCTTAAATCGACTCTTCACTGATTTCTGCTTCAATTGAAAATTAACTTTGAGGTTAAATGGAAAATAAAGAGGAAAATCGTAAAAGAACATGCTTCAAGTGATGGTTTTACTGCAATTAACAATAAAAAACCCTTGCTTCAAGTGATGGTTTCTGCTTCAATAGAGTCATCACTGGTTTTTGCTTCAAGTTCAGATAGACCTTGAAGATGAAAATAAAAAAAACAAAACTGCTTCAATCGATGGTTGCTACTTCAATCGGGAAAAAAAATCCTTGATTCAAATCGAAAATGACAAATGAACTACGAAGTCAGATTGACTCATCCCTAGTTCAGTTGATCACAAAAACCTTGCTTCAACAAAAAAAACCTCTGATTCAGATCAAAAATCAAAAATCGGGAATGATGCTTGAATCGAAAATTGAATAATGGATAAGCCAAACAAAGCAAGAAGCTTAAAAATTGAATGATGAAGAAGTGACGATGAAGACAAGAATCTGGACCGAGTGCGGTTGAAGAACAAAAAAGGGGGTCGTGGTTAGTAAGGGTAAGTTTGTCTTTTTAGTTTTTTCATAATCAAATTCCATTAAAAGATTTACCAACCAAACATCTTATGAATTTTCAAAGGATTCCATTCCAATTCTATTTCCAATTCCTTTCAAAAACATTCTGCGAACCAAACGTGCCCTAAGACTACTAGTACTAAACTAGGAATAGGTGTGGCACTCTTCTCAGGTACTACTGGAACTTCACAGGAAGGAAGCACATCAAGTGATAGTTGTCAAACATGTCATAATTGTTAAGGAGCAAATTCATCTACCAAGTCTGCTTCATCACCATAGTTCAAATATCTCAAGATAGCTGATGAACACTTTGCTCTTCTATTAGGAGTAATCAATTCATATGAAAATCTTATTTCAAGAAAGATTGGGCAGAATGATTTGATAGAGGAAGATTATGAGCAGATAGATCCAGACGACTTAGAGGATATGGATCTTCAATGGAATTTTGCTTTGCTGACTAGGAGAGCCAAGCGGTTTTTAAGCAGAACTGGAAGGAAGCAAATCGGAGGAAACAGCAAGAGCAGTGATGGTTTTGATAAGTCGAAGGTGAAATGCTTCAACTGCCATAACTATGGGCATTTTGCAAAGGAATGCAAAAAACCAAGGAACCCAGCTTCTAGATTTACAAAGCCCGACCAGTCAAAGTCCAGCAATAGAAATCACAGTTAGTCTCAGGGTGAAGGTTCAACTTCAACAGCGTTAGTTTCTCAGAAAGATGAAATGTTTGATTGTAGTATTCATCTAGAAGAAGCTATAGTTGCCCAGGCTTTCATGGCAAAGATTTCTAAAGACAAAGAGAGCACTTAGAGTAATTCTGATGAAGCATTTTCCATAACAAAACTCAATGAGGTAGATACTGATGCCTTTAGCAATGTTTGTGTTAAATGCATTGAATGGGCGGTAAGGTTAGACAGGGCTGAGGAAATGAATATCAACTATCTTTGTGATAATGAAAATTTGAAAGAAGCCAACAAGAAATTAAAAGAAAATGAAAAGGATTTTAAAGCTAAAATTGAATCTTTAAAGAAAGACATCACTGCTTTCACAATTAAGGTTAATGAACAAAATATGCATTTAGATGTATCTTTTAAAGAACTTGATAAGAAAAATATGGAATTAGCCAAGTCCCAAAGTGAGATTATCCAGTTACAATGAAAACTTGAAGGTTTTAAAAGTCCTTCTTTTGTGTTGGATCATATCATTAACTCTCAAGTTCCTGATAATTCTACTTCGGGAATTGGTTATTATGATGTTTCACATCCTTTTAACTACAATTTCACTGTTATGCCGCAAGAGGATGAAGTGACATCATATGTCTATTGTACCTCTAGTTCTGCTAATATTGTTTCAGACAGGGAAAAACGTGAGACTGTTTCAATTAAAAAGGATGTTGATGATGGAATCATGGAAGAAGAAGAATTGTCTGAAGAATTATGTGTTCCTAAGAATCAAAACATTCCAAGAGAGAATTGTATTTTGGTAGAACCCGACATTCTAGTTCAGGTGGATTCTAGAGTTCGGAATAGGGTGCCTAAACCAAAATTGGTCAAGAAAATTAAGTTTGTTAATGCAAGAGAGATGCAACAAGAAGTCTCAAACATAGAAGAGATTTATAACAAAGATTTTATCCAAGATAAGATCTTTAAGGCATAAGCATATGAACAGGAATCGGAAGACCCGTTTTTCAAGAGAAATTTTGTTAAGAAGCAACAGTATTCTGGTTCAAGGAGTGTTGAAAAGCATACTCAGGAGGTTTAGTATGAAAAGCGACATGTGATATTTCAGTCAGGAGGAAGATCTCAAGAGGTTCCATTTGAAAGGAAATTTGTTGAATGGAGATGGTGTTTTCATTATGATGAAAAAGGTCACATTTATGACAATTGTCCGTACAAAGCTGAAGGAAAAAGGTTTGTTGATCCAAGTCTAGCACGACCTTTTATGAAGCCTAAACCATTTGTGAATCATGGTGCTGTTCGAAGAAACTCTTGTGTGAAGGAAGGAAATGTTTCAAAACCTAAGAGGTTTGTTCAAGAAAAATTTGTTCCACAACCTAAGAGAACTTAAGAGAAAAGGTTGTTTCACCACCAAAAAGGATTGTCAAAGAAACGTTTGTTTCACAACCAAGAAGGTTTACACAAGAAAAGTTTGTTCAACAACATAATATGTTTGTGAGAAGTAAGAAAGAACCAAAATCTGATGTCAAGTTGTCAAAACCTCAGAGAAGAAGGAGGAATAAACAACTTCAGAAATTGTTATTTCAATCAGACCAATCAGATGTTTTCAAGAATTTGAAATTTGATGAAGCAAGTACTTCTAGAGTTCAAAAAGTTGATAGAATGGGATTTTCAAAACCTATTTCTCAACAGTCTATTTCAAAAAAGGTTCATCTAAAGCAGTCACGATAACCAAAAGGTTTTGGACCTAAGGCGAATGTGTCAGATGTGAAATTGCCTAGGGTTGATGATAACAATGAGTGTGAACTAGAAGTAGTTTATTTTGATAAACTCGGCCGACCCAAGACCACTTTAGCTTGGGTCTCCCTTACCAACTAATAATGTTTTGTTTTTGTGCAGGGGCAGTCAAGGAGGACTATTGACAACACCTTGTATGTTGATAGTGGCTGTTCTAGGCACATGACGGGGAACATAGCTCTTCTGCAAAATGTAAAATCTATTGAAGGAGGTAATATGGATTTTTTTGGTGATAAAGGAGGTCATATTACTGGAGAAGGTACAGTGTCTAATGGTATGATCAACTTGGAGAAAGTCAACTACATAGAATAGTTGCAACATAATCTAATGAGTGTTTCTCAAGTGTGCGACAAAGAATTCTCAAGCCACTTCGATAAGTGTGAGTGTCTCGTTTTGAAACCTGGTTTTCAAATCCCCAAATAATGGATTCTCATTCGCGCTCTTAGAAGAAACGACACATATGTATTGGATATGAGCGTTGTGACATCTTCTGTTCCTACCTGTTTACTTACTCGAGCTTCTGAGCGTGATTCGATTTTGTGGCACAGAAAAATGGGGCACGTCCATTTTAGAAAAATGAATTATTTAGTTTGAAATGTACTTGTGTCGGGTGACCCCATCCAAAACTTTTCTATTCAAGACAACTATATTCCTTGTAAAAAGGTAAAACAACATCGTAAATCGCATAAGCCTAAATCAGTCAACACATGATTGAATGTATATATGCATATGAATACGAGCCTTATGTGGAACCCTAGAATGTTTAAGTAGGGTTAACTTAATATGAGACATGTAGTATAAAACCCTAGACTATGATTAGGGTAATCGAATGAGCGATTAAACAAAATTCATGTATCAGCAAACGATGGCTGAACATTAGAACGACGAGTTACGTGACGAAGGAAGCCATGGTAGAGTTGAATCTCCACTTCATGATGAAAACGAAGTCGAGCAAGCCCCAGAAAATATCCGGAGACAAATTGCAATAGAAGTAAGGAAAGCATTCGATGCAAACTTCCCAATATTACAAGCAGATCTACAACACTCATTAGAAAGCTGGTTTGAAAGCCACATAGATATTACTCATAATGTAGAAGGAGGGGATCCAAAAGTTGATACGAAGTCAACTCATTGTACATATAAGGATTTCATGACTTGTAAACCCTTAGAGTTTAAGGGAGCCGTTAACCCTTTAGAAAGTCAGAGATGGATCGCTTCAATAGAAACGGGGTTTGATACATGTCACTGTGAGAAGGAAGATGATGTTACCTTCGCTACCAACCAATTAAAAGAACGAGTTGATGATTGGTGGAGAGTAGTGAAGAGAGAGAAAGGAAGAGATAGAATCAAAGAAATGAGATGGGGAGAGTTTAAGGATCTTTTTCTGAAACACTATTGCCCTCGAGCGGCAATTGAAAGAATTACCGAGGAGTTTCTTCAACTCCGTTAGACGACGGAAACTGTAGATGAGATCACAGGGATCTTCTTTGACAAGGCAAGATTCTGTCCGACTTTGTTAACAACCCCGGAAATGTGGATGACGAGATACCAACTTGTTTTGAAAATAGAGATTAGAGATTTTATCCATCCATCCAAATGTGCGAACTTGGAGGAGATGATTGATTGGGCTCGGGAACGCGAGACTGATCTCAAGAAACAAGCTGAGAGAGACGGGAAGAGGAAAGGAGAAATTTATACTCTGCTATGCCTCTTAAGAGGTTTAAGTTCAATAAATCGGGAGGCGGTTCCTTCCCAAGGAAAACTATCCAAAATTGCAAGACTTGTGGAAAAAGACACTCGGGAGAGTGCCGATTCAAGTCTATGACTTGCAACAAGTGTGGGAAGGCAAGACACACTGCATTGCAGTGTATGAGTGGAACCAGATTATGCTACTGTTAAGACATGTTTTGTAATTGTTGATAAAATTCTGTATAAGTTCAGAGAGAGGCGAACTTGTGATCTTTGTACAAGTTCATAGAGAGGCGAACTTAACAAGTTCGCCTAAGCATCTTTAGAAGCGAACTTTTTAAGTTCGCCTATTGTAGAGTTTCTGTCTATAAATAGGAGTTTACAGATTCTGTTAGAGGGTAGCAGAGAAGAGTTGAACGACTGTATTCTGTAATATGTTTGGTGGAATACAAAGAGAAAATTTATTTGCATGTTGTTTCTATTGTCAATTCATATACATACGTTAACACGGTAGGATTCCGCACTCCGTGTTATCGAGACGTCCTGTCACGAGATCGATCTGTAGATGAGTCATGTGGACCTACAAGTGGTATCACAGCTTTTGCTTGTGATTTGTGTTTGATTCTTGATGATTAGAGACGATTTTGTGTACAATCTGACAAGAAATTTATCATTTTTAAAAGTTTTTGTATCCATGGAGTTTTCAAGTTCTTGAAGTTCATTTTGCTGCTGAATTCGTGGATTTGAAGTTGATTTTGGTGAAATTAATCCGATAGAAGTGTTCTAATTCATAAAATACTAAATCCTACGGTATAATTTCTTCAAATTCCTTCTAATCTGTGAGAAATGATGATTTTAGGTGATGTTTGTTCGTGTTTGGGTTGAAGTTCTTCCTGAGTTTGTTACAGCTGAAGCGAGCGAACTTGCTGAGATTTTGTTGCAGGCGAACTTAGCAAGCGAACTTATCAAGTTCGCTTCTCTCAGTTTAAGCGAACTTATTCAGTAGGCGAACTTACCAGCTTCACTCAGTTTAAGCGAACTTATTCAGTAGGCGAACTTACCTGATTTTGTTGTTTAAGCGAACTTAACAAGTTCGCATGGTATCAAGTTTGCTTGTGGTCTTGTTTGATCAGTGAAGTTCAGGCGAACTTTATAAGTTCGCTCGTGCAGTATCAAGCGAACTAATTTCAGGCGAACTTATCTAGTTCGCTTGTGTTCTTAAAAAAAATAGTATTTTGGCTGAAAATTTGTTCTTGTCCAAATTTTTTAAGGAAAGCTTATACGGTTGTTTTGAATCATTTTTGAAATTTTGAATTTTTTTGAAATTTTTAAAAAGAGTATTTTGGCGGGAAAATTTTTTCCGGATATTTTCGCAAAATTTTCAAAATGTCAATTTTTTATGATGATAATGAGATTGGAACTATGCCACCGAGGCTTTTGTGCATATCAGATTACCGTAGCTGGAAAGTCCGGTTCGAACAGTTCGTATCAGAAACTGATGAAAATTTTTGGAGACCAATAACAGAAGGATATGTGCATCCTACTTTTGACTGTCTGGAATTTCGTGATGTTCCTAAACTAGTGACAGCTCTTACTAAAGTAGAAAAGCAGAAGTTTGATCGAGAGTTGAAAATGTGTGAAACTTTAACGATGTCTTTACCAAAAGAAATCATTCATAGTCTCGGGAAGTGTCCAACTTCAAGAGATATATGGGAAGCATTGAATAAAAAGGGTGAAGCAACTTCTCAAGCATTTGTGGTCTTGATCAAAGAAGTATTGGAGAAGCAGGGTGATTTTCAAGGTGATTCTTCTGCAGATTTAACTGATAGTGAGAGTATTCATTCTAGTGAAAGTACTCAATCTACTGAGACTGATGTGATGACTGAAGAAAGCTTTCAGACAGTTGAAGATGATCTGAGTGAATCAGACATTGATACAGAGCCTGTCATTGTTGCTCAAAAGGGTGAAGCTGATGATGACGTATTCATGGCTCCTGGTGCATCTTCTTTAGAAGAAAAGGATACGGTAGTTTCTAACTCTGAAACGTTTTGTTCTAACTGTGTTTCAGTAAAGGATAAAAATATGAGGGTTATGGATGACAATGTAAACCTCATTTGTGATATGAAATCGATGCACACGGTAAACCAGAAATTAAAGGATAATAAGAATGTGTGTATTGAGAGGATAGAATCATTGAAGAGGGATATAAGTTCTCTGACTTTGAAGATAAAAGAGCAGGCAAATCACCTAGATATGTCCTTTGTAGAAATTGAGAAAAGAAATAATGATCTTGCTGAGAAAGATAAGGAACTAGCTGAATCTAAAGCAGAGGTGATCAGATTGCATAGAAAGTTAGAAAGCTTTGGAAATTCATCATTCTTACTGGGATATTTTAAAAATACAGAAGAGGGGAAGGGAACTAGTGGTATTGGTTATGTTCCTCTACCATTCAACGGAAATTATTATGTTGCACCTAAGATTATAAAAGATGAGGATTTAGATCCTAAGACTGTGTTGAAAGTGAATCCAGTCACAGGTTAAGATATGGTCTATTCTGATGAGAGTGATGATGAATATTTTGATGAAGCTAAGGTAGAGGGGATACCGAAAGAGGTTAAGAAAGAAGACTCAAAGTTTGATTCTAATTCATCTAGAAATTATACATTTGGAAGTTCTTCAAATTCAAGGAGAGTTCCATATGTCAGAGATTATAAAGACAGGCGTACATGCTTTCATTGTAATGAGATGGGACACATTGTGGTGACCTGTCCTTACAAAAATAAAGGGGAGAAGCATGTATTTCCTAAGCAGATGAAGCCTGAATCAAAACCTGTTACAAAATCTGGAGTTCCAGAGAAAATAAAGCCAAAAGAAGTTCATGTAGGAGAATCTTCTTAAAGTGCATCTTATCGTGTGAAGATTCCGTATATGAGAGATTATAGTGAGACGAGATCTTGCTTTTACTGTGGTCTTGTGGGACACATTCGGATGGATTGTTCTCACAAAGACAAAGGTAACCGACATGTTACTCCAGGAAAGGTAAGAACTCATGGTAAGCCTTATGTTAACCCAAATGTGGTTAAACCTCATAATACACCAAAGGGTAATTCAAAATCTGAGGTTAGGCTTTCTAGACCTCAAAGACGGAGGAGAAACAGAAGATTGAGAAAACTTTTAGAACAACAAGAGCTTTCACATTCTAAACATTTTTCAAAAGAACATGATTGTTCAAACACTTCACATTTTAAGCAAAAAGAACTTAATGAACAGAAGTATGTTTGGAAATCTAAAGTTTCTGTTTCTGACTCGTCGGAACAATCTCCAAAAATCGATGAGAGATTCGATTGTGAATGGAGTGAAGTTTATTATTTTGATATAGATGGACGACCCATGACTACCATGGCTTGGGTCCCAATTTCAAATTAATGTTTTTTGTTAGATGTGCAGGGTTAACCAAGAGGGACTATTAATACCATTTTGGTTGTTGATAGTGGTGGTTCTAAGAACATGACAGGGAATGACATCTGCATGAGTAAAGAGTTGTTGATAACTGAGAATCTATTTAATTCAATGACTTGATGCTCAAGTGGGATAATATGTCAACACAATGTTTTGGAAAGAGTTTTACAAAGTCCAAATGATAACCTGAAACTTAGGATGACAATGGTGAGCATAAAGTCGTTGATGCAACCATTTGACTAGTTGAGAGGGAGTCTACAGGACATGGGGAGTACAGAACTGTGTTGGAGACATAAGCAATGACATTCAATTACATTACATTGGTTTGAGTTTTTAATTGATTGACTTGCTTAATCCCAAGTAACCAAGTAAAATGTTTTTCATAAAATGTTTTCATGGAAGGTTTATTTTCGTTTGTTTTACTTTCTTTGAAAAAGATTTTGAAAACGCCAAACAAATTGAAAAAGTTAAAATCGGCATTACTTGAAGTTAAAGGAGAAATAATAGTACATCAGTAGATGTTCAGTTACACATGACCTTAGTTGGACTTTATGATGCTTATCTAATATATCTATGATAAACGTTTTGATCAGAACTTCTTAGACTGCACAGTATGAGAAATGATAGCTTCATAACTGCTTATGCTTAACAAAAATTGATGTTTGATGCTTATATTTTAATTTTGATACTAGTATGTAGTCTGAATTGTCAATAGGCTATGAGTATCTTTGGTCCATTAGTAGTGTGACAACATAATGATCTTTGTGACAACTGTGATTTGAACCCATGGTATGCCGGGTGTGTGTGTAAAATATTATAATCAGATAAAGAATATAAGATCTAAAGTACTTCATGAGACCAGTATCGGTTATGTCGTTAAAGATAATTTTTCAGTTCACTTCACTGTCTATGCCCCGAAAAACATGCAACGTGAAGTTGGACTAAGATATGTTTCTGAAAACATCTGTTGGAACATATACTAGCCCTTGGATCAATTATCTTGATTCCATTGAACATATCCAGATAACAGTTGGATCACGCTACCCAATGTCATTGAATCAATCAATTCCTTGATCAATCTTATGTTGAAGAATTCTATTGCTACAATCTTTCTGTTACTATGAATCATGATACTTCATCCAAACCAAGACATTTGAATCATTCGATTCTGAATCCTTCTGATTCTCTGCTTGATATTTTTCTGTGTTTATCGGTATAATTCATCCTCGAGAGGTTGAATATTATCTTGCAATGATCTTATATGTCTTGAAGATAGTGCACATTTATTTTCTTTTGGCATATTTGTGGGGTACACGTTGTATTACAAAATAAATGGTACCTTAATTCACAAGAACATGGGATAAAGATACTGATGGTTTCAATTCTTATAATATTGACAACTTAGATTGACATGTTATGTGTTGCAAATTCGTATGTAATTTATATTATAAGCATGTTATGATCTGATCCCATCTTCTTTGGAGTTCTTCGCGTATCATTACATGTTTTGGTTGAAGCTTAAAAGATTTGATCTTATCTAATTCAAAAGATGTTACTTCATATAATTGTTTGGAAATTCAAAAGAAATAAATGAAAGAATGAATCTGGACAGGATACACATAGAATGTTTATGGATGTTTATCCAAAATGTGTGATTGATTCATTGTTTATACTGATATGATCTTCTTACTCGTGATGTTCGATCAAAAAGATTTTGTGAGTCTTATGTTTGAAAAACCAAAAAGAATTTATTTTTTCAGCTTCCATGGAAATCTTAATTGTTGGTTATTCTTGGTTGTTCTCCTTTGCAAAAACTGAATATTGCAGACAGAAGTTGGCAAGGGGTCCTTCTCCCAAGTTTTCTTCTAGATAGAAAGAGAGTGTGCAGATGAACAAGACGAATACTACAGTGTGTTTGATGATATATGAAGACGGATGACAATCTTCTAAAACTGTTGTCAATAGGGAGTCTATTGGAGCATATTCTGGTGACAACGAGCTTGAAGATATTATGTCTTAGTCTTAGTGTCTTTTACTTGTATTTGATAGAATTGTTAGCAACAGTTAAAGGGGAGTCTGTTAGGACATGTTTTGTAACTGTTGATAAAATTCTGTATAAATTCAGAGAGAGGCGAACTTAACAAGTTCGCCTAAGCATCTATAGGAGCGAACTTGTTAAGTTCGCCTAAGGAATATTGTACAAGTTCATAGAGAGGGGAGCTTAACAAGTTCGCCTAAGCATCTTTAGAAACGAACTTGTTAAGTTCGCCTATTGCAGAGTTTGTGTCTATAAATAGGAGTTAACAGATTCTGTTAGAGAGTAGCAGAGAAGAGTTGAACGATTGTATTCTGTAAACTCTGTGTTTGGTGGAATACAAAGAGAAATTTATTTACCTGTTGTTTCTACTGTCAATTCGTATACATACGTTAACACAGTAGGATTCCGCACTTCGTGTTATCGAGATGTCATGTCACGAGATCGATCTGTAGATGAGTCATGTGGACCTACAGCTACAACTGTTACAAGCCAGGACACTTTAGTAGGGAATGTCCTAAACTGAAATCTCAGATGGAGAAGGCCGGGGCAAGATCAAGAGTAGAAGAGAATGAAGTTAAGAGAATCGAGGCTCCAAAGCCAAGAGGTAGGGCTTTTCAGATCACTACCGAGGAAGCAAAAGATGTTCCTGACAATGTATCAGGTACATTCCTCTTGAATTCCCTACCTGCTTGTGTTTTATTCGATACATGAGCTAGTCGATCATTTATTTCTTTAAAGTATGCAAACGCTAGAAACTGCAATAGAAGTAAGTTGGTTGAAGCACTAGAAGTCGAAATCGTGAGTGATCAAAACTGCGAAGTAACTGAAATATGTCGAGATTGCTGACTACTGATAGAAAAAGAACAACATCACGTCGACTTAATTCCGATGCCGATGCAAGAATTCAAAGTGATCATTGGAATGGACTGGTTATCTTCACATGTTGCAACGATTATATGCAATCAGAAGATTGTACGATTCATGACGCCTACAGGAAAGGAAGTTAGTGTCACTGGTGAACGACGGAACCAGATCAAGCTATGTACGATGGCCAAAATAAGTAGCTACGTGAGACAAGGTCATCAAGCCTTCTTAGCCGATGTAGCTGATATAAAGATGAAAAGGAAAGAACTTGATCAAGTTCCAATAGTAAAAAAATTCCCAGAAGTATTCCCAGACGATCTTCCACGTGCCCCACCTGAAAGAGAAATTAAATTCAAAATTGATTTAATTCCTGAAGCTAAGATGGTAGCTAAGGCTCCATACCGGTTAGCTCCAACAAAAATGAAGGAATTGATGTCACAGTTACAAGAATTGTTGGATAAGGGATTTATACATCCAAGTGTATCCCCTTGGGGTGCACCAATTCTATTCGTAAAGAAGAAAGACGATAGTATGAGAATGTGTATGGACTAGCGTGAATTGAACAAGCTGACTATCACGAGTATGTATCCTTTAACTAGGATTGATTATCTGTTTGATCAATTACAAGGATCAAGTTGGTTTTCCAAGATTGACTTAAGATCCGGTTATCATCAGGTTAAGGTACGAGAAGAAGATGTACCTAAGACAACATTCGGAATTCGTTATGGACACTATGAATTTGTAGTGATGCAGTTCGGAGTGAAGAATGCTCCGGCAGTCTTCATGGACCTCATGAATAGAGTATGTCGACCAATCTTAGACAAATTCATTATTGTCTTCATAAATGACATCCTGATTTATTCAAAGAATGAAGAAGAACATGCACAACACCTTCGGGAAGTACTTAGTACTTTACGGAAGGAGAAACTGTACGCCAAATTCTCAAAATGTGCATTCTGGCTGAAGGAAGTTCAATTTTTGGGTCATGTTATTAACGCAGAAGGAATCTCAATAGACCCAGCAAAGGTAGAGGTTGTGATGAAATGGTCACCACCTAAGAATCCATCAGAAGTTAGAAGTTTCTTGGGATTAGCTGGCTATTATAGAAGGTTCATCCAGGACTTCTCTAAGATAGCCACCCTATTAACTAAGCTAACTCGAAAGAACTCGAAATACGAATGGAATATGGCACAAGATAAGGCATTCCAGATATTGAAAGAAAGATTGACACAAGCTCCAGTTCAGGCATTGCAAGAAGGAGTAGAAGATTTTTTGGTATACTCTGATGCTTCCAAGCTTGGGCTAGGGTGTGTTCTGATGTAAAGAGGAAAGGTGATAGCCTATGCCTCTTGACAGCTAAAGACACATGAAGTAAACTATCCAACTCATGATCTAGAGTTAGCTGCGGTAGTATTCGCACAAAAGATCTGGAGGCATTACTTGTACGGAACGAAGTGTACAATCTACACAGACCACAAAAGTCTCAAATATTTCTTTGACCAAAAGGATTTAAACATGTGGCAACGACGATGGTTAGAACTAGTCAAGGATTATGATTGTGAGATCTTATATCATACCGGAAAGGCTAATGTCGTAGTCGATGCTCTAAGCCGTGTAAGGTCCGAAATCCTGAGGATCTTCAAGCAACGGATTCAACAGCGTGTTGAACCTGGCGGAAACAGACTCGACACACTCAAATATCAAACGATTTGTATATTGATTAAAAACTGATTACACAGTACAATATCGTTCAACAACTCGTCTAACCGAATAGATAATACAAAATAACTATTTATACTATTAGGTTGGGCTGGGCCGGGGCCGCATACCTCAAGTATGCGGTTTGGCATCGCATACTTCAAGTATGCGACTGGGCTATGAAGTATGATGCCGGATGAAGTATGCGGCCGCATACTTTCTTGCTTCTTCCATTCTTCGTCACCCGAACTTCTGAATAACTCGGTGATTCTTTGATGCATCAGCCTATTATATTTTTGGTCCTTACAATCTCCCCATAGGCTAACGCATTCAAAGCAGTCTTTAAATTTCAAAGTCGACTGAATGATCACCACCTCTTGCAATAACTTCTTTGCCAGAACTATTCCCAAAACCTTCACGAACGACTTTGAAATTGTTGAGGTTGTTGTTTTGTTCACTTGCTCTTGTTCTTTTCTTCGGAGTTCGATCCGCAAAAAGATCATAATCAGCATCAATAAAATCATCATTATGTTGAGAACAGTTGTTAGGAGGAGGATTCCGAATAGCCTTTCTCTTTTGCAATATCGCTTTATGATGTTTGTTGATCGGTACTTTCTTTCTGTCACTTTCGATTTCTGAAGAGTCAACATCTTCTTCTTCATTTTATTCTTGGAATATATTGTGCTTTTCGGCAGTGATGACACTTGGTGCAATAGTGTTGATCTGTTCTTCATCATCCCTTGGATAAGGAAAGTTATCTTGCTGCTCCTGAAAGTTCACTCAAATACAAGTATGCGCAAAATGCAAGTTTGCTCAAACTCATAAAACCTTGAAACTTTCCAATTTTTTTTTATTTTTTTTAAAACCTCCCGTTCACGATTATTGAATCAAACGAGAACGTCATTTTAACCAACAAAGGACAAAGATAAACATAAAATAACTTAAAGTAAGCAAAAAACACAAAATCTTTTTGTTCTTTTGACAACATACGACACTTACTGAAACACATTATTTTTTTTAGAGAAACTCTGTTGTGGGATCATATGATTCTAGTGCAGATCAAAGCATACTTATTAACCGTTCATTTTCTTAGATAGGTCTCAGTGATTGTCAATATATAGTATCCTTCTAAACTCAAGCCTTTATACCTTAATTGACTAGCAAGCAGTGAATGAATTTATCATGTTTTCAGGGTAATAGTTATTCATGCCTTAGTGGGTCCCACACTCACATCTCAGAAACCTGCATTTATTTTTATGTGATTTAGATGAGTTTTTGATAAACTGAATGGACCCCACAACTTATCGGATAAACCTTCCCTTCCTCATGATCTTTTGAACACCAAAATAATAACTAAAAGAGCATAACTAGCACGGGTCTATGAATTGTTCAGGAAATCTCCAACAAATATGATTAAAAACATAGCATGACGGACTTACATGTTCAGAACCAGGAAATGCTCAGGGTCATAGCACTACGGACTTATATGCCTTGATAAGAGATTCCTTCCTAGTCGCATATTCCCAAAAAGAAAAATATTTACAAATATACTTATATGTACGTCTTTAGACATATCTTTTTGATGTATGACATTGCATATCCTTTGAAATTTTCCTATAGCACAACATTAACATTGCGTGTCTTTTTGCTAAAAAAAATTATTTGCAAAGTAGCTTTGCACTATTATTGAGTGTCTTTTTACCTATTGCATGTCAATGCATGTATTTTATCTATATATATGTACAGACTTTTATCAAGTCAGCTCGCAACCCCTTTGTGAAGGGTCTCGGTTTGTGTAATCAAGAGATAGTATGTTCATCCATTGTTCACCAACCTTTATGTTTAAGTGCTTGATTATTAACATGAAAGAATTATTATACCAATCTATGAGATGTTCCCCACTTCGACAATGACCTTTATGTTTAAGTAAAACACTATCATGCTGTCTTTCCAGTTTTAGCAGAGCCTATCAGCATATCACTTTTAGATCCTAATCTTTTCAACTACAGGCCTTACATATGATGATCCGACTTCTAAAATGATGTACTATCATTTCCCAATAGACAGAGTTCTCATTTTTCAATAACAAGGAAACAAGGCACAACTTAGAAACACAATCTTTTTTGTATTTTCTGATTTTGATATCAAGACTAAGCAAAGAAACAACTAAACACAAAACCTAAAATCGTTTTGGTGTTTTTAGGAAAATTCTCCCCCTAAACTTTTGCATTTATGTAATAAATTAAAATAAAATTATATCCTAAGAAAGACAAAATAAACAAAAATTATTTTTGGTGACCGAACTTGTGACTCGTTAATCAAAGCAGAACATTTTGAAACACTGAACCAGAAAAATGAATCTGGTTAGATCAAGGAATTTTGAAATAAACATCTTAAACATAAATGTCATCTTCAAAGTAAAGAGTGCCACGTACCTTTCATGCTGATCTTACCTCATTTATCTCATGCAAAGGAAACATACCCTCCATCAAAGTGTTTGATATCATCTAGTAGAGAGATGTCCCGCATTATGTTCCTGGAACAACCACTATCAACGTACCATAGGTTGTTGACAATCCTCCTTGGATGTTCCTGCATGATTCAAGCAAGTTAGTTAGACATAGGTACCCAAGCATTGTGGTCCTAGGTACGCCCAAAGCATCAATGTAAGATACTTACTGTAAGTACATATCCTTACCGTTCTCTAACAACGGTGATTCAACTGCTTTTGATTTAGTTTTCCAAATTGGTGTAGGTTTAACAAACTTTTTAGTTACTTGAGTAGTACCAACTTTAGGTTTCTCTTCCTATTTAGGTTTTTTACATTGCTTGTTTTCACAAAAAACCTTTTGTTTGTTCTTAGCAGCATTCCAATCACCATCAGAAAGCTTAACTTTGGGACGCTTATTCTTCATTGCCTTAGGTTTTTCAACCTTCATTGGCTTAGAATAACACTTTTCCCTTGGTGTAGCCCTCTGATGTTATAAATAATAGGGCTCATAAGGACGATGTATGCAGTTTCTTGCAATGTGACCAGCTTTGCCACATGTGTAGCATGTCCGTTTCCTAGCATACGAAGCATATCCCGATCTGTTGAACCATGATGATGACTGAGGAGGTGACCTTCTCAAGTAACCTGTAGTCTTAATGTGCCTGTGGTCTCTTCTATCATCATTGCTAACTGACTCTCTATCATAATCTCTATGATTTCTCCTCATACAATCTCTCTATTCTCTTCTAAAGTTTTGTTCAAAAACTCTATGATGATTATCAAATTTTGAATAAAACTAATTCTTTGTAAACTTTTGAAGAGATTGTCTATGGTTTGATTGACTAACAGATAGTTTTGAGTTTTTTTGATTAACCTTTTAAGAATTTGTAACCTTGTTTTTGACAAAAATATGATTACTTTCATTCAAGATATTTTCTTCTTTTTCCAACTCACCACCCTTCACAAACTTAATTTTATTCCCTTTTCCAAAAATATCATCAGTTTTTCTAGGGACAAACCTCCTAACACTCTTAGGCTCTTTTTCCTTACTCTCTTCCTCATCATCGGTATCCCAATCTTCTACTAAACCTTCTTTTGCACAAGGCTTAAATTCATTAGCAATATTCACACAGGGGGTCACGGGACTAGCAGTCGCAGGAGTTAACTGCTTGGATGATGAAGGTTCACATCCCAGACCGTAAGCCATCTCAACATTTTCAGGGAAGTCATTTGGTAAAGATGAAAATTTTTCATTAAATGGATGTTCCACAGCATGATAATCCCCCGGATTCCCCTTTCTTCTAACTTGGGAATCGATCATATCATACACCACTGATCAAGAGTTTTCAATTTTCTCGATCGTTAGTTTGGTGTTTGCCAATTGAGTCACAGCATCATTTAATTTTAAGCTACACGTCGTCTATCCGTTTTAATGCATCACGATAAACACATTCCTTATTTCTAAAATCCAATTCAAGTTTTGAAAAATCATTTTTGCTTGCTTCAATTTTATCTTTGAAAATCTTTTCTGATCGTTTATGTTCTGAGTTGGAATATCTAAGCTTTGTTATTTCTTGATTTAAGATATCGTTATCATGTTTGTAACGATTGACTTTCTCAATACAAATAGCAGAGCAAAGATCTTTGGTTACCTCAGTGTCGGTGAACTCAACCATGAAGGCATGATGTTGTTTCACTTACAAATCTTGAACTTTATCACTCATTTCCTGCTGGCTCACAAGTGCCTTTGATTCACCTGAAGTAGATGTACTAGCTCTAACAATTTCATACACATCCATTGAACTGATATGATTAAGGTGACACTGTTTATATTCCATATCATAACAGTACAAAATAGAGATCAGCTCACTCAAGGATGTTTGATACATATCCTTGGTTCTCTTGATGGCGGTGCAATTGAAGTTCTAGGTTATTGGTAAAGAGTTGAGTAGCCTTTTGTTGATTTCTCCCTTTGTCAACTCTATTTCAGCACTCTTCATCTCCGTCATCAAGTGCGTGAATCTGTTAATCTGAGCCTCCAAATTTTCACCCCGAACAAGATTGAACATATTAAACTTTTGCTTCAGTGTGTCCTTTTTACTTTCTCCCATGTCGCAAGTTCACGTGGAAAAATAAGTAACAAAAAGTATTCGCACCGGATACTTTGAAAAAACCGGAAACTTTGAAAGACCGCAAACTTTGTGTAAGGCCCCAAACCCGGGAGGCCTCACTTGTTGGATTTACTCATTCACAAACAGTTCTTAAACTTGAATATCAAAATAACGCATTGTTCAAAGTGCGAAAGCGTAACATAGTCTAATACATAAACATGACATAAACTAATCATAACGGGATGCCAGTCTTCATATCATCCGGGTAACTCATCAAGCCGCCCAACATCACCGTCTATCATCATAACCTGCCTTAACCTGAATGTGCATACTAAAAATTCAGCTACGCTGGTGAGTTCTAGCTTTTCATAAAACCTTAACTTCAAATATTTGCCAAAAACATATCATTTAACTTCATTAATAAAAGCGTATGAAAACATGCAATAACATAACATAACATCATAAACATAAGTCAATGAACATATCGAATCTACGCCTTCTCGTAACCGTCAATTCCAAACATCGCATACTGGTGAATTAACCTAAAGATCACCACCACTAGGGCCATCAACACCATACTGTCCTTCGGGTGAAGAAATCCTAGGGCCCGATACTTAGGTCATTCAACACCAAACTTCAAGCACGACATCACAAGGATGACACATACCAAACTTCAAGCACTGCACCCTGTAAGGCACAAGTACCAAACTTCAAGCACGACTACCCCGTAAGGTAAATCGTACCAATTTCAAGGATCACGATAATCCCTTGGTGACCGTCATCACCCCAGTTGTACAACAGTTGGCCAGCCATAAAGGCCCCTAAAAGGTAAATGCCCATAACATACATCCCATACCCATAACCTTCATTCCGTAAGGAATAATGGCAGATTCGTTCATTTGTGACTTTCATAAACATTCACTTCTTTTACTTCAAAACTTCAGTTAAAGCATTCGTACAATTTATTAAAAATCATTCATTCAATCATAAACACTTCGTACACTTCTTTTGGCAAAATATTTCATAAACACTTCTTTCACAACCTTTCCTTCCAAAACATCGTTCATATACGTCATTTTATAAAACGTCACATACATCATTCATAAACATCGTTTTATAAAATAGTCACACCGTTACGTATGCATACCATCCCAAAAACATTATTTAAAACATTTAAAAAAGGGCTTCTAGAACTCACCTGATAAGCTAGTCTCAGTTATCCTAATTGAAGGCCCAACAACGTCACGTACGATCTGGATTGAGTAGTTAAATACACATCAGACCTAATCCCAAATCTAACGGGTTAACCATACTGAATTAGGCAAACATACTTACTTCACTTACCAGCTATATATACCCATAGACCTGATTCATGCGCACTTAGCAAGTGCGCAGGGCCATGTTCTTGCGTACTTAATAAGTATGCAAGCTTTGCTTCTTGCGTACTTGATAAGTACGCAGGACCTGCTTCTTGCGTACTTGATAAGTAAGCAGGACCTGCTTCCAGCGTACTTGATAAGTACGCAGCACCTGCTTCCTGCGTACTTGATAAGTACGCAGCACTTGCTTGCGGGCAGTCTTCTTCCCCGCAAAAACCCTAACTTTTTGCATTCAAAACGTTCGTTTTTCCTTCTAGATGCTAGATCTATGTTCATTTTCAAGTTTTATACGTAAAATGTTGCCTTTTCATCCAAAACCCGAAAACCCCAAAGTAATCAAAAACTCAGATCTAGGCCAAACTGTTACCTGTATCGAGCTTCTGATTCGGAGGTTATCTTCAGGAGCACCGGAGAATCCTTCCTTTGCAATCTCGAGTCAATCCTTCACTTTCTCTCTCTAAAGTTTCTCTCTCTAGATTCTTGAAGATGAGAGAATTTGAGGTGACTTGGGATTTTTATAGGGAGGCTCCTCCCCCTTATGCACCACCCTCAAGCTCGACAAGCCCATCCGGCCCGACCCGTCATGCCGCGTTCATTTATTCTTTTCATCTCTCATTTACCCGTTATTATAACTCGTCGTTTTATTTTCAGGATGTTACATGTAACATTTCTGATTTTCATTATCTATATTTCAATTCAATGTGATACATTTCAAACCAAATTCTAGTACACTGACTTGTTCTATTTGTACCAACAATTAAATATTATGTTTCAATGTAAACCCACAAATTTTACACGAGTATACCCTATTAAACTATACATAAGTCCATATTTATACAAATCTGTTAATACTGAAACTTGCAAGGACTAATTTTTATAAATTAACAAGAAACCCTAATAGGCACGGTCGCGCCTCGTTCTGGCACGGTCGCGCCAAGTGCTATGGCACGGTCGCGCGGCTTGCTTTGGAACGGTCGCGCCCGGTGCCTTGGCACGGTCTCGCCTCTTATTCGGTCGCGCCGCTCGTCAACTGAAACGTAAATGCAGCCTTTAATCGCGGAATCGTTTGATTTCGTAACCGATGCGCACGTTTCTACCATTAACAACCCAATTAAGAATTTTAATCATCGTATTTACAACAAATAAACCCAATTATACCGATTCCTCTCAAAAAATGTCAACCCACTTTAGCAAGACCACAAATTCCTCCATTACGATCCAAATTCTCTCAAGCAAACACACGATACCCACTACTCGATCCTCTCTAAGGCTTCTGGACACGTGAATTAGCCGGAGCTGTAGTAAAGGACACGGGAAACCAAACCCATCACCGCCGGAACTCGTTCTACCCGCACGCCATCGATTCATCACCATTCCGGGTAATTGGAATATTCCGCATCTACGTTTTAGTCTAAAGATCAAAAGCCCTAATCTAATTTGGGCTAACAATATGGGAATCATCACGAACCCGAATCTATTTTTCGTTCAAAATGGATTTAATCGAACACTGCTTTGAATGCGTTTTAAATACAATTAAATTATTTCAATAGACTCGTAATAACCTTATAGATGAAAGCCCTATTATTCCAAACATCATTATCATAAGAAATAGCAAATTCTTTTCTGTTTTGGAACGAACACGGTCGCGCTAATCTTCTAGCACGGTCGTGCTTCATGGGACACGGTCGTGCCAATACCAGCGCGGTCGTGCCTCACACACTCAGACCCGGTCATGCCTCTTGGCTAGACTTGGTCGTGTCTCAGAACCCTAGACACGGTCGTGCCTGGCTCAGACACGGTCGTGCCTAGTGAACAGCTTTGTTATGCCTTCTGTTTGATCAACAAGGTCGCGCCCTGACTAGCACGGTCGCGCCCGTGGTCTTAGCACGATCGTGCCTGGTGCCAGACACGGTCGTGTGTGAGAGAAAATCTTGGCAGAATAATTAATTTTTCTATTTTAAAAACAATAAGTATTTCAGATTAATATTCAAATAAAAATAGTTGATTTTATAAAAATTTGTATTAACTTTATTTAAAAAGATCAAATACTTAATCTTAAAATAAATAGAAATTATTTACAAAATGAAATTTATACTTATTGTTAAACCCTACACTTAAATAGTATTTTAATGACTAAGTTACATAAATAAATAAGTAAGGTAATGATTATTTATTTAATTTATATTTGATCAAAAATAATTATTTAATTTATACTTAATTACATCTAACATCTACATTATTTTCATAACTAAATAAATAATAACTATATAACTTACTTATTTAGTTATTTAAACTCAAACCTTAACCAAAATGTTCTAAAAAATATCCATTTCAAATCCTTCATTTTATACAATACTTTTCAAAGTACAAACCACTAACTTTATACACACATCCAATCCAACCCTAGACTTAGACATAGACTATTGTGCACACTATTAATGCAATATACATTCCACCATAGGTTAACGTTGTGCATTACAAGGATCATATTACTATCTAGTATCTCGTGTTAGCTACGCCTTCGAATCATGTAAGTATTACATAGCCCCTTTTACTCTTTTACACTTTTTGGGGTGGAACATGAACACTATACAAACTATTGCTTAGATTTACACAAACTACACAAATACAAATCCTCTTTACATTCATGTGTGCAATTTGAGCTTTATGCCTGAGTGCTAGTTGTGCTAACTTTTGTGTGCAATTTATGTACAATCATTAACTATTCAAGCCGACGGTAAACAATGATAGTTCTATTGAGTCTGACAAACCCACCCAGATTGGGGTGATTGTTACCGACAACACAATTTTGCATGCTAGTTACAAAGGTTTGATTGTACTTGGTTACACAATAGCTGCTCTCCATAAATGCCTTATTTTATCATGTTATGTAAGGATTTGTTTATTCATAATCTATATGCTATCTATATACAAACTTGTGTATGCTCACCAACTTTTTAGTTGACCTTATTTTATTCATGTTTCAGGTACTAATGTGTGATTTTGATCAAGACTTGGTATACTTAAGTTTTGGACCTAGATAATTTTAAATAAAGGATTATGTATTTCATTTTATGTACTTGGTTTGATTTGGTTTTATCTTGAATACTTGAAATGAATTTAAATGATTAATATATTTCAATTTAGTCAACATTGTGCTCATGAACAGTCTACATGTCCTGCCCCGATGATTCCGCCGTCGGTTGGGGTGTGACAGATTGGTATCAGAACCTTGGTTATAGGGAACTAGGTTATTAGACACCCTTGACCTAGACTATAACTTTAGGACACCCACTTATGCCATGCTTCATGATTATGTGATATGTGCTACATGTTATGTGTTACATGCTTACTATGATTAGTTATTATTTAGTTTTGATGCCTTACTTGTAAAAAAAAATTCATGACTTATTAAGATATACTTAAATAATAATTAATTAAACAATATCCCTACCTATACCCTAAAACCTCATAATATTCTTACCTACTCCCCTATCATCATCTTCTTAGCATGTGGAGACTCCATGGATCTAAATCTATAAAATTTCTTTATTTTCTCGTTAAGGCTTTTAAACTTTGTTAATTATTTGAGGACATGTGCAATCTGGAAGAGTGACGCCTGTATTCTGGGTTTTCTGTCTAGGAAAGCATTTCGCATAAATCCCAATCAACCGAGGGACCCGTATGCTTTCCTCGGAATTCCCGGGATGAGTGTTTACTTATAGGCTAAAGCATGTCTCCTTGAAAAATTATATGAGTTTAATTAACCTTAATGTGTCATAGTATTCAAGTGATTATGTCGCTATTTGAGTACAATCCAAACTATGATTAACTATTTTATTTGTTATCTTATTCTTTTAAATCCAAACAACATTCATAAGTTCTTACATCTTGTCTTGTGTTGTGCAATTCTGTAGAATGCCTCCCCGTCGTGCTACCGTGACCAACAACAACACCGATATTGCTACCATCCTTGCACAACTTGTGAATCAACTCACTCAAGCTAATGGGGCCGCAAATGGTAACCATGGAGCTAATGGTGATGGTGGTGCCAACCCACCACAATGCACCTTCAAACACTTCAACTCATGTAATCCTCTTAAGTTCTATGGTATCGAAGGAGCTACGGGACTTCTTCAATGGTTCGAAAGTATTGAGAATACCTTCCTCAATAGTGACTGCCCCGATAACCTTCGTGTTCGTCATGCCACAATTGTCTTACAAAAACGGGCACTCACGTGGTGGAATGGGGAAAAGAGAACTAGAGGGGTGGAAGTAGCAATGGCCTTACCTTGGGATGAGGTTAAAAGGCTAATAACTGAAGAATTTTGTCCTTGAAATGAGGTAAAGAAACTGGAAGCCGAGTTTTGGGATCTTGCCCAAGATAGTGGTGAAAGTCTAGCTTATACAACTCGGTTCCATGAGTTGAGTCTTCTTGTGCCCCATATGGTCACACCTTTATCCCGCTGCATTGAGAAGTAAATTGGTGGATTACCTAGGCAAATTCAAGATACTGTCTTAGGGAGAAATCCCGCAACACTCGAAGATGATATCCGCTTATCTGCTACATTAACCGACAACCACGTGAAAGCGGGGACTCTGACTAGAAAAGGCACCAAGAAAGTTCCCGACACTGCAACCCCCCCACACACATCAAAGAAGCCACAACTGAACCCTCCCGTAATAATAATAAGAAAAGAAAGGCTAGAAACTATGCTATAGTCACTCCTGCTATCCCTGTTAACCAAGCTGCTCCTATGGTTCAAGCACCAGCCAAAAAGTCATATGTTGGGATCTACCTACTCTATGCCACATGCAACTATCACCATCTCCAAAACATTCCATGTCGCCTTTGCACTCACTGTGGGAAATATGGTCATACAGTCAATGTTTGTAGAGCCAAAGCTCTTGCATGCCAAGTCAACCCATCAAACCGAACCAATCCCCAAGTGGCTAATCAAGGTGTTCACGCTATTGCAAATGGGCGTGCTTGTTATGAATGTGGTAACCCAAATCATTTTCGTGACCAGTGCCCAAGGTTCATCAATGCTAGACAAGGCGGAGCTCGTGGGCGTGCTTTCAACATAAACGCCAATGAAGCTCAAGCCAACAATGATGTGGTCAACGGTACGTTCCTTGTTTATAGTCAATATGCCTCCATTTTATTTGATACCGGTTCCAATAAAATTTTTGTGTCACTTAACTTTGAACCCTTACTTGCAAAGACACGAACCCAATTAGAGAAAACCTTCACCGTCGAAGTAGCAAATGGTGACACCCTTATAATTGAATATGTTATTCATGACTGCTCTCTAGAACTTAATGATCATACATTTCCAATCAACCTTGTACCAATGCCACTAGGAAGTTTTGATATCATCATAGGCATGGATTGGCTATCAAATCATCATGCCGAAGTCATCTATTTCGAGAAATGCATCCGAATACCTCTACCGTCGGGAGAAACGTTAAGAGTCTTTGGTGAAAAACCTTGCAAAGGACTCAAGTTAATGTCATGCACTACCGCCCAAAAGTACTTACAAAAGAAGTACGTAGCCTTCTTAGCTCATGTTTTTCAAAAAGATGTCAAAGAGAAGAGTATCCAAGACATTCCCATCATTCGGGATTTTCCCAAAGTATTTCCCGAAGATCTATCCGGTCTTCCACCCGTTCGACAAGTAGAATTTCGCATTGACCTTATACCCGGAGCTAACCCTGTGGCTAGAGCTCCTTACAGTCTAGCACCTTCTGAAATGCAAGAACTTGCAAGTCAACTCCAAGAGCTCTCTGACAAGGGCTTCATTCGTCCAAGTCATTCACCGTGGGGAGCACCCTTCTTGTTCGTCAAGAAGAAGGATGGATCATTCCGCATGTGTATTGACTGCCACGAACTCAACAAGCTTACCATCAAGAACCATTATCCCTTGCCTAGAATTGATGATCTCTTTGATTAACTTCAAGGTTCTACTTGCTTCTCGAAGATTGACCTTCGGTCTGGTTATCACCAACTCTGTGTACAAAAGGAAGATATTCCAAAGACTGCCTTCCGAACAAGGTATGGTCACTACGAGTTCATGGTCATGCCTTTTGGGCTAACCAACGCACCCGCAGTTTTCATGGACCTCATGAATCGTGTGTGCAAACCGTACCTTGATAAATTCGTGATCGTCTTTATTGACGATATCTTAATCTACTCCAAGACTAAATCCGACCATGAGCAACACCTTAGACTAGTTTTGGACCTCTTGATGAAGGAACAACTATATGCCAAATTCTCCAAATGTGAATTTTGGCTAAGGGAAGTTCAATTTCTTGGTCATATCGTCAACGAAAAGGGAATTCATGTTGACCCTGCTAAGATCGAAGCGGTTAAGAATTGGAATGCCCCGAAGACTCCCACCGAAGTTCATTCATTTCTTGGTCTTGCGGGATATTATCTTCGTTTCATCTCAAATTTCTCTAAGATTGTTGTCCCTCTTACCGCTTTAACCCACAAGGGTAAACCTTATGAATGGGGACCAAAACAAGAAGAAGATTTCCAAACTCTCAAGAAAAAGTTATGCAATGCTCCTATTTTGACTCTCCCCGATGGGAATGATGATCTAGTTGTTTACTGTGATGCTTCCAACCAAGGTCTCGGTTGTGTCCTCATGCAACGAGGCAAAGTAATCGCCTATGCATCAAAGCAACTTAAGATTCATGAGAAGAATTATACGACGCACGACCTCGAGTTGGGTGCGGTCGTATTCGCATTAAAGATTTGGATACATTACCTCTATGGCACAAAATGTGTAGTGTTCACCGACCACAAAAGTCTCCAACACATATTCAATAAAAAAGGCAAAGACGTTGGGTTGAACTCCTTAACGACTATGACTGCGAGATTCGTTACCATCCCGGCAAAGCGAATGTTGTAGCCGACGCTTTGAGTCGCAAGGACCATGTCATGCTTCATTGTGCCCGAATCCAAACCGACATTCAAAACCGCATCTTAGAAGCTCAACACGTCTCAATCACTAATGGTAACATGTACGAGGAAATGTCGTGTGGTGTTGAACTTCAGCTCGAATCAAAACCCAATGGCTTACTTTATTACTTGAACCGTATTTTGGTCCCCGATCGCGATGATCTCCGTGCATTTCTTATGAACGAGGCTCATAAGACTCGTTATTCTATTCACCCTGGTGCGGATAAGATGTACCAAGATCTCCGCCAACAATATTGGTGGCCCGGTATGAAGAAAGACATTGCTCTCTATGTTACCAAATGTCTAACTTGCTCCAAAGTCAAAGCCGAACATCAACGTCCTTCCGGTTTACTTGAACAACCAGAAATTCCCGTGTGGAAATGGGAAAACTTAGCTATGGATTTCATTACCAAACTCCCTCATACCTCAAGTGGTTATGATAGCATTTGGGTGATTATTGACCGTCTCACCAAATCTACTCATATCTTGCCTATCCGTGAAGACTATCGAGTTGAGAAACTAGCCCGAATTTACATTGACGAAATTGTGAGCCATCACGGTGTTCCCTTAAACATAATCTCCGATAGAGATGCTCGGTTCACCTCTCATTTTTGGCAATCTCTCCAAAATGCTCTTGGTACACGATTGGATTTGAGCACGGCTTACCATCCCCAAACTAATGGTCAGACCGAGCGAACAATCCAAACTCTTGAGGATATGCTTAGATCTTGTGTAATCGATTTTGGTGGCAATTGGGATTCACATCTATCCCTAATCGAGTTCTCCTATAATAATAGCTACCACACGAGTATCAACATGGCTCCATTTGAAGCTCTCTATGGTCACAAATGTCGTTCTCCTATCTGTTGGAACGAGATTGGTGAAGCACAAATCACCAGTCCCGAGCTAATTCAAGAAACATCCGACAAGATTATCCAAATCCGTGACAACATTTGAGTAGCGAGAAGTCGGCAAAAGAGTTATGCCGACAAACGACGAAAACCCTTGGAATTCCAAGTCGGTGACCTTGTTCTTCTAAAGGTGTCTCCGTGGAAGGGTGTGATCCGTTTTGGAAAGAAAGGAAAGTTAGCACCTTGCTATGTGGGTCCATTTAAGATCCTTGAAATGATTGGGAAAGTGGCTTACAAACTCGATTTACCTCCATCACTTGGCAATGTGCATCCTACTTTCCACGTGTCTAATCTGAAGAAATGTCTTGCTGATGAGAATCTCCACATACCTCTTGACGACGTGCACATTGACAAAACGATGCACTTCGTTGAGAGACCAGTGGAAATCATGGATCGCGAAGTCAAACAACTCAAACGAAGTCGTATTCCTATTGTCAAAGTTCGTTGGGAATCTAAATGTGGTCCTGAGTTTACTTGGGAACGAGAGGACCAAATGAAGCTCAAGTACCCCCATCTCTTCACTGATGTCGTCGCCTCCACTAGCTAAATTTCGGGACGAAATTCCCTCAACATGGGGATACTGTAACATTTCTGATTTTCGTTATCTATATTTCAATTCAATGTGATACATTTCAAACCAAATTCTAGTACACTGACTTGTTCTATTTGTACCAACAATTAAATACTATGTTTCAATGCAAACCCATAAATTTTACACGAGTATACCCTATTAAACTATACATAAGTCCATATTTATACAAATCTGTCAATACTGAAACTTGCAAGGACTAATTTTTATAAATTAACAAGAAACCCTAATAGCACGGACGCGCCTCGTTCTGGCACGGTCCCGCCAAGTGCTATGGCACGGTCGCGCGCCTTGCTTTGAAACGGTCACGCCCGGTGCCTTGGCACGGTCGCGCCTCTTATGGGCACGGTCGCGCCGCTCGTCAACTAAAACGTAAATGCAGCCTTTAATCGCGGAATCGTTTGATTTCGTAACCGTTGTGCACGTTTCTACCATTAACAACCCAATTAAGAATTTTAATCATCGTATTTACAACAAATAAACCCAATCATACCGATTCCTCTCAAAAACCGTCAACCCATTTTAGCAAGACCACATGTCCTCTATTACGATCCAAATTCTCTCAAGCAAACACACGATACCCACTACTCGATCCTCTCTAAGGCTTCTGGACACGTGAATTAGCCGGAGCTGCAGCAAAGGACACCGGAAACCAAACCCGTCGCCGTCGGAACTCGTTCTACCCGCACGCCATCGATTCATCACCATTCCAGGTAATTGGAACATTCCGCATCTATGTTTTAGTCTATAGATCAAAAGCCCTAATCTAATTTGGGCTTACAATATGGGAATCATCACGAACCCGAATCTATTTTTCGTTCAAAATGGATTTAATCGAACACTACTTTGAACGCGTTTTAAATACAATTAAATTATTTCAATAGACTCGTAACAACCTTATAGATGAAAGCCCTATTATTCCAAACATCATTATCATAAGAAATAGTAAATTCGTTTCTGTTTTGGAAGGAACACGGTCGCGCTAGTCTTCTAGCGCGGTCGTGCTTCATGAGACACGGTCGTGCCAATACTAGCGCGGTCGTGCCTCACACACTCAGACCCGATCATGCCTCTTGGCTAGACTTGGTCGTACCTCAGAACCCTAGACACGGTCGTACCTGGCTCAGACACGGTCGTGCCTAGTGAACAGCTTTGTTATGCCTTCTGTTTAATCAACACGGTCGCGCCCTGACTAGCACGGTCGCGCCTGTGGTCCTAGCACGATCGTGCCTGGTGCCAGACACGGTCGTGTGTGAGAGAAAATCTTGGCAGAATAATTAATTTTTCTATTTTAAAAACAATAAGTATTTCAGATTAATTTTCAAATAAAAATAGTTGATTTTATAAAAATTTGTATTAACTTTATTTAAAAAGATCAAATACTTAATCTTAAAATAAATAAAAATTATTTACAAAATAAAATTTATACTTATTGTTAAATCTTACACTTAAATAGTATTTTAATGACTAAGTTAGATAAATAAATAAATAAGGTAATGATTATTTATTTAATTTATATTTGATCAAAAATAATTATTTAATTTATACTTAATTACATTTAACATCTACATTATTTTCATAACTAAATAACTATATAACTTACTTATTTAGTTATTCAAACTCCAACCTTATCCAAAATGTTCTAAAAAATATTCATTTCAAATCCTTCATTTTATACAATACTTTTCAAAGTACAAACCACTAACTTTATACACACATCCAGTCCAACCCTAGACTTAGACATACACTATTGTGCACACTATTAATGCAATATACATTCCACCATAGGTTAACGTTGTGCATTACAAGGATCATATTACTATCTAGTATCTCGTGTTAGCTATGCCTTCGAATCATGTGAGTATTACATAGCCCCTCTTACTCTTTTACACTTTTTCGGGTGGAACATGAACACTATACAAACTATTGCTTACATTTACATAAACTACACAAATACAAATCCTCTTTACATTCATGTGTGCAATTTGAGCTTTATGCCTGAGTGCTAGTTGTGCTAACTTTTGTGTGCAATTTATGTGCAATCATTAACTATTCAAGCCGACGGTAAACAATGATAGTTCTATTGAGTCTGACAAACCCACCCAGATTGGGGTGATTGTTACCGACAACACAATTTTGCATGCTAGTTACAAAGGTTTGATTGTACGTGGTTACACAATAGCTGCTCTCCATAAATGCCTTATTTTATCATGTTATGTAAGGATTTGTTTATTCATAATCTATATGCTATCTATATACAAACATGTGTATGCTCACCAACTTTTTAGTTGACCTTATTTTATTCATGTTTCAGGTACTAATGTGTGATTTTGATCAAGACTTGCTACACTTAAGTTTTGGACCTAGATAATTTTAAATAAAGGATTATGTATTTCATTTTATGTACTTGGTTTGATTTGGTTTTATCTTGAATACTTGAAATGAATTTGAATGATTAATATATTTCAATTTAGTCAACCTTGTGCTCATGAACAGTCTACACGTCATGCCCCGATGATTCCGCCTTCGGTTGGAGTGTGACATTACACTTTGAAAGACCTCAAACTTTGAAAACCGTAAACTTTTAAAAACCGCAAACTTTCAAAATTACATACTTTCAAAACTGTATACTTCAAGACCGTATACTTCAATACCATATACTTCAATACCGTATACTTCTAGACCGTATACTTCAAATACCGCAAACTTCGAATACCGCAAACTTCGAATACCGTAAACTTCGAATACCGTATACTTCAATACCGCATACTTCGAATACCGGAAAGTTCGAATATCGCAAACTTCGAATACCGCAAACTTCGAATACCGTATACTTCAAATACCATAAACTTGGAAAGCTGTAAATAAGGAAATACCGCGAACTTTGCAGATGAAGATTTGACCGAAAACTTTGATTAAACAGTAGAAAAATCAACTAAGGATCCAATACTTGTGAATCTGTCCAGAAACTCTTCCAAAACAAACAAGTCAGTTTATTCAAACAAAAACAGTAACTTTGAAACCTCGAGTCAAAGGAATCCGTAGTAAGCTTCACCGAATGAGCGCTAAGGCTCTGATACCAATTGTAATGTTCGAAATCCTGAGGATCTTCAATCAACGGATTCAACAGCGTGTTGAACCTGGCGGAAACAGACTCGACACGTGACTTGTAGGTAGAAACAATAACGACGAGACACACTCAAATATCAAATGATTCGTATATTGATTATACACTGATTACACAGCAATTTCGTTCAACAACTCGTCTAACCGAATACATAATACAAAATAACTATTTATACTATTCAAGTATGCGGCTGGGCTATGAAGTATGCGGCCGCATACTTTCTTGCTTCTTCCAATCTTCATCACCCGAACTTCTGAACAACTTGGTGATTCTTTGATGCGTCATCCTATTATATTTTCGGTCCTTACAACCCGCAAGGAAGAGCATCATCCTATTCGGGTGAAAGCATATAAGTTTGTGATAACTCCTGATTTCATTAGCCAGCTTCGAGACGCACAAATCGAAGCATTAAAAGGTGAGAATGTTAAGAAACAAAGAATGGTTGGTCAGGAGAAGCTTCTAGAAGAGAATGAGTATAAAGTCAAGACTCGATTTGGTCGTATGTGGATACCATGATCATGTGAGTTTAGACTTAAAATTCTCAATGAAGCTCATAAATCACGATATTCTATTCATCTGAGTACTACAAATATGTACCAAGATCTGCACAAAGATTATTGGTGGCCCGGAATGAAGTTTAATATCATGAAATATGTGGCTAAATGCTTAACTTGTTTACAAGTTAAAGCAGAACATTAGAAACCGTATAGAAGATTACAACCATTATAAATCCCAGAGTGAAAGTGGTAACATCTCACTATGGATTTCATATCCAAGCTACCAAAAACAGCTAGGGGTTATGATACCATTTGGGTGGTTGTAGATCGGCTAACTAAGAGTGCTCATTTTCTAGCTATACGTGAGACATATTCTTCAGAAAAGTTAGCTGATTTGTTCATTAAAGAAATTATTTCCAGACATGGAGTGCCAGTCTCGATTGTCTCTGATCGAGATACTCGTTTCACTTCACGTTTTTGGAAAAAGTTCCACGAAGAGATGGGAACTATACCTCTAATCGGAATGGCATATCATCCTCAAACTGATGGACAAAGTGAGAGGACAATTCAAACTCTTGAAGATATGTTGCGTGCTTGTATAATCAGTTTCGGTGGAAGTTGAGATAATCATCTGCCATTAGCAGAATTCTCATACAATAACAGCTACCATTCCAGTATTGGTATACCACCATATGAGATGTTATATGGTAGAAGATGTAGGACTCCTGTATGTTAAGGAGAAATTGGTCAGAAAGAGTTGGGCAGCAAAGAAATAGTTCAAGCCACGTTAGAAAAGCTTGACTTAATCAAGGCACGTTTGAAAGTTGCACAAGATAGACAAAAGTCATACGCAGATAAGAGACGTGGACCAATAGAATTCCAAGAAGGAGATTATGTCTTGTTGAAAGTATCTCCTTGTAAAGAGAAACGTGAAGAGCTAAGTCCACGATTCATTGGTCCTTTCAAAATCATCAAAAGAGTCAGAAAAGTAGCTTATCAATTAGAGCTACCTGAAGAATTAAATAAGATACACAATACGTTCCACGTATCTTATTTAAGAAAGTGTTTGACGGAGGAAACTGTTCATATCCCTCTAGAAGAGATAGAGGTTGATGAAAAGCTAAATTATGTCGAAGAACCAGTAAAGGTTCTAGACATAAAAGAAAAGAAGTTACGCCATAAGACAATTAAGCAAGTGCTGATCCAGTGGAAACACAGGAGAGGATCAGACTGGACATGGGAAAATGAGGATGAAATAAGAAAAGATTATCCACACTTATTCATGGAATGACAGGTTTCGAGGACGAAACCTAATTTAAGGGGGGAGAGTTGTAACATCCTAAAAATCCAGCCGTAAACAGTTAACGGTCAAAGGGATGTCAAACGTAAAGCTACAAATGGTATCGGTAACGAAACGCGAGACCAAAAGCTTAACGGGGGAAATAGGATTGAAAAATAATAAGTTGGGATAATTTCGGTTAAGAAACGTGACCTAAGAACTTAACCAGATGCAAACCGGAAAAACAATTCGCCCGAAAATAGTCCAAAACATCATATAGGCGTATCCCGAGCTAGAAAATGAGTTATGGGAGCCATAATATATGAAAATGGGGTATCTCGACGAGGAGAATTTGAATATGAGGTATATCGGACCGCTAGCATAAGTTAAAGTGGTCTAACATGTGTTCCTGAAGCAAATTAGGAGGCTATGACGCGTGTCTGATGACTCAGCCCCAAGTCGGACCAATATGCTTTTATATGTCGGTCCAATATGCGGATGTCCGACCGATATGGTTTTATAAGTCGGTCGGACATGAGTCCAATTTCAGCCTATAAATAAGAGGCATTGGACGTTTAAATGGAAACACAATAACACCAACACCACCATTACTACACACACAAATACGAATACCAAGGAGCCGTAGCACGATGATTACGAGCGCGGTGGTTACGAGTGCGGTTCGAGTCCGGGAAAGTGTCTAGACGAGGAACAAACTTAGGAACTACCCGAAGATAATGTAAGTACACTGGACCCGTACCCTAAACACGATTATGTGAATTACGTGCTTAAATGTTATATGTTTTGTGATATGTATATGACGAGGGTACGGGGTAATGAAGGGTTAGTCGAAACACTAAACGGGAATAATGGAATAGCCATGACGTATAAAAGGGGTGGTGGATACGCTGCTGGTACTTCCTATATATAAATCTCTTGGTACTTCGTGGTGAAACCATTATGAATGTTTAGAGGTATAGACTAAAAGACAGTAATGAAATTATAGTAAACGTACGGGAGAACTTCCAACCGGTATGTAGTTATCTGACAAACGAAATGTTCTGTCTAAGGAAATAATGGTGTATAAATCTCTCCTAGACCCGTCACTCTTTCCTGGGAACATCTCTATTGGAGGTACTGCTCTGGAGGATAATCACCCCAGTTTACAATATATGACAAGTATGAATATGTGATGAATACATGAACATGTGATGCATGATAAATATGAATACGTGAACGCATGACATGTATGAATGAGTATGATGTAACGAGTCTAAACCCTAAAATGGAATTACGGAGTACTCATGAAGTACTAAAGGGGTGGTGGATACGCCGCTGGTACTTCCTATATATAAACCCTTTTAATGCATCGTGGAGAAACCGTTACGAAGTTTTAAGGTGACGACTGGTTGGGAAATAAGTCAAGCATATACATGAAATGAAAACAAATGCTTGATACAATTGGGAGGCCGTGAGTCTAAGATACTCAAGGTCCCAAATGAAATGAGATACTCGGCCTATAAGGTGGATCTCAACAATAAAGAAGAAAATAAAAGATTCCAAGCCTACGGGGCTGAGGAAAAGATTCCAAGCCTACGGGGCTAAGGAAATGAATGAGTCTTCGTGACAAATGCAAAGGGTCTACAATGACGATTATAAGAACCTTGCTAAAAACTCGGACCGGAGGTACGTCCGAAGATGGTCGCGACAGGGTTAGCACACCCATTAAAATATACGAATGACGTTACCGGAGGTACGTCCGGAGATGGTCAAAGGGGCGCTGAGATCCTGGAAAACTTGAAAAATAATAAGAACCTAAAGGGTTCATAATAAAATGAACGATGCAGTGTACTTACTTAGCGTAAGCTAATTCAAAAACGTTTTTCAAACACTACAAGAAAGAGGCACGTGGAATAAAGCTTCCTGAGGACGGAGCGGTCGGAATCGAAGAATCCCTATGTATTATGATGTAATTATATCATGTTATGTAAAACAAGATTATAATAAAAAGTTACCTTAGCCATTTCGTGGCAAGGTTTTGTTAAACTGTGATCGTTTTCCGCAATATAATACTCTGATAAAATAAGAAATAAGTAGGGTGTTTCACAGGGGGAGATTGTTGTTGGTACAAATATATGTGGACGATATTATATTCGATTCTACAAATGATATGTTATGCAAGGATTTCGAAGCTGTGATGAAATCCAAATTCGAGATGAGTACAATGGGGGAGCTCTCGTTCTTTTTAGGGTGACAAGTGAATCAAAAAAAGGATGGGTTCTTATTCATCAAGCAACATATGTTCAAGACATTTTGGTTTGTTTCAAAATGACAGATTCATCATGTCAGGACACTCCCATATGTGTCAATCACAAGCTTTGTACTAATCCTAATGGCGAAGATGTAGATTACCATCTGTATCGAGCAATGATCGGGTCCTTAATGTATCTCACTGCTTCAAGACCATATATAATGTTTTCCGTATGTATGTGTTCCCGTTTTCAATCACAACCAAAGGAGTCACACATGGAATCTGTGAAGAATATTTTTTGCTACCTGAAAGGGTAACCGAAACTTGGTTTGTGGTATCCTATTCATAGTGATTTAACTTTTAACGCTTTTACTGGCTCTGATTTTGGTGGTTGTTCATTAGACAGAAAATCAACTTCTGGAAGTTGCCAGTTGTTGGGAAATTGTCTAGTCTCATGGCAATGCAAAAAGCAGACTACTGTGGCTATTTCAACTTGCGAGGCGGAATATGTTACAGCGTCTAGCTGTTGTTCCCAAGTCCTTTAGATTCAACAACAATTGTGAGACTATGGCCTGAATTTAACCAACACACTGGTGTACATTGAAAACAATACGACTATGTCCATTAAAAATAACCCGGTGAAACGATTCGACATCATTTTATTTGAGTTTATGCTGAGAAAAAGTTGATAGAGTTGATTAAGGTTGATTCCTAGGAGAACTACGCTGACTTGTTTACGAAGGCTTTTGACCGATCTCGATTTGATTACTTGGTGAGGTTAATTGGTATGATAAACCCCGAGTAGAACTTTTTCAAAACATGATCAACCTGGAAAGTTTATTTTCTTTATTTTTATTCTCTACTGCATTTAGTTTCATTTTGAGTCTTTAGTTTTTTCAAAACTAATTTATTTTTATTTGCTTTTAGTTTTTGCTGATTTCAAAATATTTGAAAAATTCAAACAAATGTGAAAAAGATAAAATCAACGTCATTTGAAGTTAGAGAATAAATGATAGTATATCAGTAGATTATCTTGCACACAAGACCATAATCTAACCTTTTAGATAGTTTATGAATTTCAATTTCTCTATGATATACGTTTTAATCTAAACTTCTTAGATTGCACGAATGGAAAATGATTGCGTCATGACTACTTGTGTTTGAAATGATTATGTGTTAGCTTTAATAACTACATGTAATTTGAATTATTGGTAGGCTAGAAGTATTTTTGGACCATTAGTAGTGTAAAAACATAATGATTTATGTGACAACTGTGATTAGAACCCATATTATGCCAGGTGTGTGAGTTTAAAAGATCATTATTAAATAAGGAATGTAAGATTTTGGCTAGTATTATCCTGTGAGACCAGTTTCGGGTTATGTCTTTAGCATAATTTATTCGGTCCACTTCATGGACCATGTGGAACTAAGATATGTCTTTGACAACATCCGTCAAGCATATGCTACCCCTTGGATCAAATCCGTTGGATTACATCTGATTCCATTGAAGATATATCTAGATAACAATTGGATCCCCATTCCTGAATCTTTAGATTCCATATCCATTAACCTGAATCGTCTTGATGTTCCCTGAGAAATATATCAAAGCCAAGACAATGAACCAATTGATTCCGAATCTAAATGATTCTTGATAATCCTTATATATTCTGCTTGATTTTTCCTGTGCTAAATGATGTCTCCTCATTATGGATATTAGGATAATCCTTAGGAAAATCTTATATGCCTTGAGATAAATGCATTTACTTTATGTTGTCATAATTATGGGGTACACGTTGTATATCATACTAAATGGTACCTTAACTCACAAGAACGTGGGACAAGGATGCTTGTAGTTTCAAATTCTATAATATTGACAACTTAAATTGACATGTTGTATATTGCATATTTGAAAACTGAAAAGTAGTACATGATCCCATTTTCTTTGAAGTTTATCGCGTATCATTACATTCTGGTTATTAGTCTTGAAAAGATTCATGTTTAATCGTCTTAGAAAAATACAAGATTGCTTAGTCAAATGAATGTCATAGAACACCTTTAGAATTGATAGAGATCTGTATCCAAAATGTGTGTTTGATATATCATTTATACTGATATGATCTTCTTACTCATGACGTTTGGCAAAAAGATGTGATTTTGTATTTTACGTTTCTTTCATTCCAGTTTGTACGGAGAAAATACAAAAAAAAATTCAGTGTGTTTTAGCTTAGAGTTGTAAAAACCCCCAAAAATATGACATTTCACTTTTACTTTTATTTTCTACGCTTAGTAATTCAAAAACCAAAAATATTTTCGATGTGTTTTAATGAAAAATCTTATAAAAACTTTAAAAGGATTTATTTTTTAAAATTCCATGTTGATTATATTTTTCACTTGGGTGATTTTCTTGAAAAATATTTGAGTTTGCCAAACAAGTTGGAGCTTGATAAGTTGTTGGTGTTTGAAAGCTTAAGTAATCTTGCACTCTAGCGAAACTAGATACCGGGCGAAACTATGGTTTTGGCGAACTAGTCATGTGTATTAATGTGGTTGGTGACTTGTGGGGTCCTTATTCCATTTGAGCGAACCTATTACCCAAGCAAAACTAATCAGCGATCAGCGAAACCACAGGCAAAACTAACTAGTTTCAATGATTTTTTGATTTCTGTGTAATTGGAAGGATTTTAACTTGTTGGTTATTGTTCTAGAAGTGTTTGCGAGTCAAAGGTGAGTGGTTAGATCCTTTTTCATCGGCTAATTTGAGAGATCAGGCGATGTTTAAGTTGGTCAGTCAAGGGTTTGTAATTGGATTTTATTTGTATGGTTTTAAGCTGGAAAATTGTCCCCCATACTCTTGTCGGCAACACTAGATGATGAGAGAGTGGTTTCTTTGGACTGAAATCTTGTGATTCAAAATTTGTTGTTTGAATTTGATCGTCTGGCGAAACTAATAAGCTAGCGAAACTATCCTAGTTTCGCTAAGGTTAATTCCTTGAACATATTCGCTTGATAGTCAATTTCCCTTGGTTTATTTGGCGAAACTAGTGTATTGTTGTTGAAGTGTGATTTTATCGTTCTAATTTGATTATATTGTGAGTCTAATGTGTTGCGTGTTGTTTTGTTTTTACAGGTATGGCTAATATGGAAAGGAATTTTGTGCCTCGTCATAATGTGGTTGCTCTTCTAAATTCTGAATTATCTGAGGCTGCTGATTTTAGAGAGATTATTGCGTTCTTGAGGAGATCTAGGATTTATTTTGCAATTTCAGCAAATCCTAAGATATGTTGGAATCATATTGCTAGCTTCTGGTCTAATGCTACTTTTGATTGTGCAATGAATCCACCGGGAATCAGATCAGTTGTCAATGATACTCCTATTACCATCACAGTGGAGACAGTTCGTGCTGCTTTACAATTCGGAGAAGATAGAGATGCTAGAATTGAATTTCCGAGTACTTTGATTATGGGATGCTTTCAAAGGATGAACTACAGAGTTCCTTTGAATGATACTCAACTGAGAAAGGGTTACTTATCACCTCAATGGCGTTATCTTATGCACATTCTTATAAGTTGCATATCTTCACGAAAGGTTGGTTTTGATGGGATCAAGTCTTCGTTATAGTCAGCAATGGTGGCATTAACATTGAACAAGCCTTATAATTTCTCTCAATATGTGTTCAATGAGATGGTGAAGCAAGTTAGTGCTATGGGAAATACTAAGTTTCTTCTTTATCTGAGATTTCTTCAGATCATTTTAAGTCACATCCGTCCAAATTTATCGTTCATTGGTGCTGAGTTACAGCTGGTATCCATGGACAAGCGTATTTTTGCTGATTGTAAGAGTGTTCAACAGAATAACCTAAATGACGTCCAGTACAAACGGCTTTGTTTGGACATTTGATAAATGAGAATTACGTTGAACCACCCAATAATCGTTGGATCAATGCAAATGAAGGAGCAGCAGAAGGCCAACAAGAACAACAACAACAAAAACAGCAACCTCCAGTACAACAACAACAACCACATCTAGTAGTACAACCATAAGTTGAACATCATCCACAAGCACAAGTTGAACATCATCCACAAGCACAACAACAACCGAATGTACCACAACAACAACCTGAGGTTGAGGAACCAGATGTACAAGATGCACCATTTGTTGATCTGGTGGTTCATGATGTTTCCCAAGATGGACAGGTTGAAGATGTTAGTGATTTTGAGAGTACTGAATCCGATAATGATGATCCTGATTCATAAAGAGTTCGAATTGCTATTGAAAAAGGTCTCAACCTGTGTCCATTTCGTCAAGACGTTTAAATATGGTTGCTCGATGAAAAGTGAAGAAGCCGAAGGGTCCTCCTTCGGGGTCATCTTCAAGGGGTAAACGAAAGGTGAATGATGACACTGATAAAGACTACAATCCTGATGATGATCTTGATCCTTTCGTGGCTAAGTCACGGGAGGTGGACCTCACCTACACTGATAAAGACTATAATCTTGATAATGATGATCTTGATCCTTCAAAGTTCATGGGAGGTGGACCTCACCTACCGAGAACCTTAGCTTTTCTCTCATCGATTCACCCGAGAACTTGCTTATTTGACCTTTGCTTGAAATTGCTGCTAGATATGTGTTACAGGAACTTAAACGACTACCAAGGTATAGCATTTGACCTCATTGGTAAAGGATTGGACGGATTTTGGATGAAAACATTCCCAAAAACTTTGAAACCATTCTCGATCAAATTGGACCTTGTCCATGAAGTTATACGTGAATCTAATCGGGCATAATTGGTCGTATACACTAGGCAACCACTGATCTACCTTCAATTTATCCTAAAAACTCTCTTTTAAGTCGAATTTGGCCAAGGCCATAGTTCTCAGTTTCTTGATACATGAAGTTCTCGGTCCAAGAACTTTCAAAGTTCTTCGACATTCAAAAGTTCTCGACCAAAGTTCTCGGCCCGAGAACTTGGTCTTTTGTGAGAACTTACCTCATGCAAATACTTTGTGTTTGCGAGAACATCAAACCGAATACTTGGACTTTGTATTTTTTCTATGTTTGTGTCTAACTTGATTCGTTGTGTGCAAATATGGAGTACTTGAAGTTTGCTAATGTACACAATGAGTCTGCTTATTTGGAGGATCCCCCTCAAAAACATATCAGTTTCAAATCCATGAGTGTCGGTCTGCGGGCTTCCAGGATACATTATGTTATTTCTAAGCATCCTGAGATATGTGAAGGGTTCATTCGAATCTTTTGGAGCACTGCTGATCTTGTTACTTAAAACCAAGTGGAGGAGATTGCTGGAACCCTTGCTGGAAAGAGAATCATAATTACTAATCGATTATTAGAGAAAGTTTGAACTTTGGTGATGATGCTTCTTATCCATCTGAATTCTCCAAAGACACCACGAGGCCTACACTTGATAGGATGAGTTATGAGGGGAGTTTGCCGTCAATAGAGAAGAGATTGTTGCCACCATACTAGAAATACTTGGCTCACGTGGTAAATCAGTGCATCTCGAGGAGAAAGGGCGGTTATGACGAACTGAATGCCAACATGTCGTTCGTCATTTAAGCACTACTAACTAATTAGAACTTTAATTTTTCAAGAGATGGCTTCGATGAGATGAAGAGCAATCTGTCAGGGAAGAAGAAAGTCGTGTTTCTTATGTATCCTTGATTCTTACAGATCATCATAAACCGCAATCACGCTGAACTCGTTCCTACACCGGGGTGGTTGTTTATTAAATCGATGGATAAGAGTATCTTTTCTTACATGGTGATGAATAAGGGGGGTCACTTTCTCAACCTAACCCCTCTAGAGAAGTTGGGGTCGTTCCCAGAAACTGAGGGTCTACCGGCAAAACAACATCAACCTCAGCAACAACCACCAGCACAACCTCAACAACAACCACAGCCACGTCGTCGACATCGGAGTCAGCCACAACAAGTTCCAGTACAAGTGGAGGAACCTGTGGAGAATGTCCAAGTCAAAGATCTAGAGGTTAATGTTCAAACTCCTGTTCAGGAAAACATTGAAGTCGAGTTGGCCGATGAACATGCTCGACAATTTGATCATGATTTTGGTGAGATACCATTCGTGGACGATATGGTGGATGTTAATCTTCAAGACTTAGTATTTGATTCTGAAACTGGAAGTCTAAAAGAAGATTCTGAAACTATAACTGAGAAAGTAGCTGAAGTAACTGAGAAAGTATCTGAAATAACTGAGAATATTGAAGGCGATTCTAAAGGAGGAAAGTTTGATTCATTCGAAAACGAAACGGAGAGTGAACACGAAAAAGTCCCTATTAAAAAATATCACAAGAGTTTATTGATTAAGAGAAAGGTGGCTGAGAAACATCCTCTCACTACTTCTTCTCGACATTCAAGTGATACTTCCGATGAAGATTATGATATAGATGTTGATCTTGATCAGAGGAAGAGAGGGGAAGTATTTGAACAACCCCCGCGAGTAAACGTACCAGTCACACCACCACCCGTCACACAACCACTGGACAAGGGCAAGGCTAAGGTTGATGATCAACCTGAGCCAGTCGAGGCTCATTGCCTACAACAACGAGTGTTCTTGCTAGAACAGTACTCGGTTGCCAAAGAAATGAAGATCACAAAGCTATCTAATGAGTCCATTGTCAATGATAAACAAATTGAGGACCATAGAAATATCATAAGCATGCAGGATAATCAGATCAAGAGCATAAAAGAAAATATGATATATGTCCTTGAAGAACTGCAAAAGTTGAAAAAGAACGGTAAATATAATATATTTACAGATATAAATAGACATGGCTAGAGGAGGAAAAACTAGACATACCGTTCGGAGGGGCAGACGCTCAGCCGATCGTGCACCATCGGTTCAAAGCTAACCCTCTATCGAAGCGCATGAGTCAACAGAGCCGAAGGAAATGAAAATGAAAACAGCGTGACTAACCCGTGTGTTGAATACTATGAAAAGCCGAGTCTTGAATAAGAAGTTCGAGATGCTATAGCTGAGGAAGTGGCCGCCATTTAGGAAACCACTTTTCCTGTAGCTTTAACTGAAGCGTTGAAAGAAGTTGAAATTGGAAAGAATGAGGCTTGGGATGAAGGAAGAGCAAGACAAAGATATATCGATGTCGAACATCATTTTGATGATTAAGATGAAAAGTTACATGAGGTGTGGATGTGAGGCCTATCTAGCGTACGTTATAAACAACGATAAGAAAGTTAGAGGGACGAAGGATGTACCCGTGATGTGCAACTTTCCAGAGGTGCTTGAGGATTTACATAGAGTGCCACCCAATCGAGAGAGAGAATTCCAAATGGATCTGATATCGGGGGTCTAGCCCGTTGCCAAGGCTCCTACTTACTAGCTCCATCAGATATGAAAGAATTTAAGAACCAACTGGAGGACTCCTCACGAAAGGGTTTATCAGGCCGAGCATTTCACCTTGGGGTGCTCCGATGATGTTTATGAAGAAGAAAGATGGATTGATGAGAATGTGTATAGACTACAGGGAACTGAATAAAATAACAATAAAGAACAAATAGCCATGTCAAATCCCAGTCCTAGGTACTGTGTAGGTCCCGTAAGCCTCGTCGCGCAGCGAACAAAAAAAGATCGGCTGGTCGATTCGTGTGGGAAAGAAGAACAAACAGATAGAGAAACCAAAAGCATAAAACAAGAGAATCGACACAAAAATGATACGTAATCCATAACAAAGAATTCATCTCACATTACATATCGAAGAAGTATACATCTCTCGTCTACGCTCACGGTCCAGGGGCGGAAGAGCTCATCCCGCCCGGACACCTCTCAACCTTGTTCTAGAAGTTCCACCTACAAATGAGGCCATAATCTCATTTTTAGGGGGAAGAACAATACCTGCGTACTTGGCTAAGTACGCAGGGCATTGGTCATGCGTACTTGATAAGTACGCAGGTCAAAAGCCGTGCGTACTTACTAAGTATGCGGGACCAATCTGGTGTACAAGCTAAGTATGCAGGAACACCCTCCTGCGTACTAGCTAAGTACACCGATACATAGAATTTTAGCTATAGTTACTAAAACATGCTTCTACATACTGGTTAGTGGTGACGCATGGTACAGAACACACAGCGGAAACTAAAACCTCATCTTTTATTTCATAAATTAAAACATTGTTTACAACATGAAATCAAAAGGTTACATCGTCGTTCCTTACTGGGAACATCACAATTCAGGACTTATAGTCTCCCGAAAAGCCTTCACCTGGTCACGCAAGAACTTCCACATGTAGCCCTAGAATGCCATCTCTAATGATTACTTGTGATGTGATTAAAAATATTTTAAAGAAAATGGGTCAACATAATGTTGGTGAGTCCATAAACAAATCATTTCATAAAATGACCCGCCAAGGTATCTTAAACACAGTCATGGAGTACCCCTCTCATAGACAACTATGAGGAATCAAATCACTATACATATAACCGGAAACCGTTTCGCGTGTCCCATCCAACGTGACTTTCCAGGGGTCACGTGAAACATAATAAGCGCTTATAATGTGTTAAACACATACAATCATGGGATACAATCGTTTCAAGATACCCAAAATGTTTTTATAAGTTAACCATGCCAAAAATGAAGTATAATAGGGCGATGGTTATTTTATACATCACAGTTTAAGAACTCACCTCAGCAGCACTTTGGCTTAATATCTTAAATATCACAAACACCTTAGACAAATCCCTAGATTTATAATGATTCTACTTAATTACACAATCCCAGCTTAATGGTAAATAAACAAAATCTTAACAGTGGGTCAGAATCTTACCTCAGAACTATCTACGGCAATTTGTAGGAGATTTACGAGAAACCAGACTTTCAGATGCAGACTGGACTTGGAGTTCATGGAAACCAGAGAGTTTGTGTGTGTGTGTATGAAAGTGTGTTTGTGTGTGAAAGGTGAAAATCAGCCGAGGCCAAGGATTCAATATATAGACCAACCTGGAACCCGTAGCGGGCCGCTACCTAGGGTGGTGGCGGTCTGCCACCGCCTCTAACCGCAATTCTTTTGCTTCGGGCCCAAGTAACAGACTGTTAAGCATTGGGCTAGCAGTCTGCTAGCCCCTTTTTCTTCGTAGCGGACCGTTATGGCCTGGGTAACGATCCATGTTAGGGTTTACACACGTCAAAATTCTCCCGCTAGTCAGCAGACACATGGCGCGTCATCATTGATGCCTTCCTCGCCACGTAGAAGACCACCAGAGTCCTTGGTAGCGGTCCGTTACCGTCCAAAATCCAAAATTTTCATGTTTGGTCCTTATACTTTGAACTATACTCATGTTAGCCCCTCAACTTTGATTTATTGGCAACTTTAGCCCTTATTTCTTTGAGAATTTTCGAGGTGTTACAAATCTCCCCTCCTTTAAGAAATTTCATCCTCGAAATTAAGAAGTGAACTGATGAGGATACTTGGCTTCATCTGGTTTGTTAATTCCAAAGTTTTGTCGGGTCCTATCCGACCCTACCACTTGCCCAATACCATTGGAATGATCTTCTTTCTTAACTTTCTTTCTTGTGTATCCAAAATTTTAATTGGATGTTCTGTGAAATGAAGCTTGTCATCCACATGCACATCGTCTAGTGTAATAACCTGAGATGGGTCTGCTAAACACTTGCGTAAGCAAGATACATGAAACGTATTGTGGATCCCTTGCAGAGCTTCTGGTAATTCCAACTTGTAGGCCACTGCCCCCACTCTTGCAGTGATTTTGTAAGGTCCGATGTATCTTGGTCCTAACATTCCATGTTTCCTGAACCTTACAATACCTTTCCAAGGTGAGACCTTTAGAATCACAAAATGCCCGACTTGGAATTCTAAAGGTCTTCGTCTTCTGTCAGCATAACTATTATGTCGGTCTTGGGCAGCTTTCAACCGTTGTTTAATCCGGACTATCTTATACGTTGTTTCTTGTATAACTTTAGATCCAGATAATTGGTTGTCTCCTACCTCAGTCTAACAGAGTGGAGTTCTGCACTTCCTTCCATGCAATGTTTCAAATGGTGCAGCTTGAATGGTAACTATTGTTGTAGGAGAATTCGATAACGGCAGATGATTATCTCATGTACCTCTGAAATCGATAACACAAGCCCTTAGCATATCTTCTAGAGTTTGAATCGTTCACTCACTTTGTCCATCCGTATGGGGATGATATGTCATACTCATGTTAAGTCGCGTTCCCAGTTCTTTCTAGAAACTAGTCTAGAATTTAGATGTGAACCGATTATCTCTATCAGAAATAACAGACAGTGGTATGCCATGGTGGCTCACAGTTTCATTGATATAGATTTTGGCTAACTTATCCATAGAGTAGCTTTCATTAATAGGTATAAAATGGGTTGACTTTGTCAGTCTATCGACCATGACCCATATAGCATTATGCCTTTTTGTGTTTTCGGTAATTTGGTAACGAAGTCCATTGTAATACGATCCCATTTCCAGACAAGTATTTTCAACTGGTGTAGTTGATGTGCTGGCTTTTGATGCTCAATCTTAACTTGAAGGCAAGTCAAGCATTTATCTATGTACTAGGCTATAGATCTATTCATGTTCGGACACCAGTAGTGAGTCTTCAAATCCTTATACATTTTGTTTACTCTGGGATGCATGGAATATTTTGATTTATGGTGGTGAGGTTGGGAAGTCAGTTCTTGAGGTGACACAGGGTGGTGACACTCTTTCTTTTGGCAACACTAGTCGGGGACAAAGGAGAAGAAACCCTAACTTGTGGCGACGTTTGAGTGGCGACACTAATAGTGTCGCTCCAATGAATGGCGCCACTATGATAGACAACACAAGTCCATAACGCAAATTACGGCGACACTACGCTAGCGACACTAGCTTAAAAGTTGATAGATTTCACTTATTGATTTCCTACAGATTACTTAGCACTCCGCCTAGCCTGAACAGTTAAGGAGTTGAATAGTAAGAACAGAACTAGTGAGTTTTCTATTGCCCATTTTCTATGTTTTGGGCTGATGTGCATAGTTAATAATGAAATGAGAGATAAAATGAAAGAAAGATAAGTTAAGACATGTTTTTATAAAAGTATATCTTTATGAATGATGAATGGAACAGAAAGAACGGTACTTGGTACCAAATGAATGTGACAATTACATGTTATTGACTTATGTGATAATATGTGTTAAATGTTTGTATTATGTATTAATGTAAATGATTTTGTGATAGAAAGTAGATACAATGTAAATGTTAAATGTAAATGAAAGAACCGAGGAGTCTTGTTTTCGTAACAAGAAAATAGATGAGTCTTGTCTTCGGACAAGCAAAATAGATGAGTCTTGCCATCGAGCAACCAAACAGAGGAGTCTTGTCTTCGGGCAAGCAAAACAGAGGAGTATTGTCTTTGGACAAGCAAGCCGAGGAGTCTTGCTTCGTGCAAGCACAATAGACCATTACTCTCGGGCTTTGGGACGGTTATGTTACAATGATATCATCTTAGTGCTATTTCACCTGGGGATAAGAAAGAGAAATAATGTATGAAAGAAAAGAGTGGGACACTATAAAATAGTACTCATAAATGAAAGAGTTTTAACAAAAAAAAATGATAGAAGGATTCCCAATTTGGGAATCACAATGTTTTAAATGAATGAAAATGTTTTGACTAAAGTAAAGAAAGAAAAGCTTGTTTTATTTTAATAATTGAGCTGTTTGAAATGAAAGAAATAAAGGTTTCAGTTAATGAAGTAAATATAGAACTCACTCAGTATATCTGACTTTTAGTACGCACATCATGTTAGAAGAAGGAAAAAGAGTGAAAAGAACCGTGAGGGCTTGGAATGCATGGACCGATGGGCTGACGACTCTGAAGACTGACATTACTGCTTACGAACAATGAACTATTAAAATGTTTTTATTCCTTGGATTTTGAATGATAAGACTTCCGTTGTGACGATTGAGAATGCTCTAAGTTTAAGAACTATGAAATGATGTTTTATGCCAACTATAAGACTACCGGGGTTTCGGGTGTTTCATATTTTTACATTTGTATCATAAAGACCACTATCTTTATTATTAGACTAAACAATATTAATAGTTAGTTGCTGAAAGCCACTGTATCCATTGGTTCGATACTTGGTTCTTACATAGGTTATATTACGTTGCAATATATGCACTTACCTATTGTGTGTAGTTAGTATAAGTATTAGTCATTTTATAAATTATAAAACCTGAGATTGTGTTAAAATACAAACCCTAAAAATATATCACTACTAACACGACACACATCAATTATGATTCACACAAGACACTTTAAACATGAGTTTAATTTAAAATTTTGCATAACTCATAATTGGAGCTTTTCATCGAACACCTAGTATACATTCACAATTGACTCAGGTCACACACTCCAACTTGAGATCCAATACCATATAATATCCATTATAAATCCAAAATTCAATACCCAAATGTAACATCCGCCATATTTTTCAAGTCTACATCTTATCATCCATCTATAGTCAATATGCATCACTAAGACTTAGTTAAATATAAACTAGGTCATCATACAAAATGCACTATAATTATGTGGATCGTACTTGCTCACAAGAAAACATGACCAATATTGGTGATTCGTGATGCATTATTCTTAAACAATAAGTCTAAGTATCCATCATTTTATGTGGTCACAAAGATACATTCTTCATTTCTTATAAACACATGTTTCTATATGTCCACGCAATACAAATTACAAATTATAATATAACCCATTATTCACAACATCAAGTCTTATAAGATCATTTTTCCTCATTTATAAAGATACATAGATACATATATTTCTAGTTACTATATATATATATATAGACATACATGGATTTCTTTAAATAAACTTATATGTACATACAATTTTATCCATTTCATAAAAATATAAAAGTGTACATACATCATTTCTTTCATTGATATTTAATCTCTTTGTATATTTATACATACATACATTATGTATTTTGAATTTCCTACACATGTATTCTTGAAACTTATAAACTTATTTTTATAAAAACCTACTTTCTTTTGACCTACACTTCAAATAAATAACATGCCTTCTTAATTTAATCAAGACACCGTGATCTTATACCTACACTCATTACCACATACACCCATCACCCCTACCCCCTCCATCCTTTCCTTTTTACGGCCAAAAGCACCAACCCCCTCCCCCTATTATATCACATTTTTTTTATTTTTTTTACAACACCAAGCTTCATTTAATGTTAAGTACATGCACCATACCCTCCTCTATCTATAAATACTCTCATATGCAAGACCAAACTCACACACCTCAAACTCTCCCTCTCTCACTCACAAAAAAATTCGGCCAAAAGGCCAAGTAACACCAAGTTCCATCTTTAAAGTTTGTTTGCAAGATCTTCTTACTATATGTTTATGAGTAACACCAAGTTGATATACAAGTTTAAGAACTATATGTTTATGAGTAATTCCAACGAGTGAGGCCTCACAGGTTTTGGGCCTTACATTTTGATTGTGGCTCATGGTAATTATATCTTAACACATGTACATAACCAACTGGAATTGATTACATTGAAACTTTAAAACGCATACTTTTATCGAGTCGTAAAACCTGCGGACTTACCAACTATTTAAATAGTTGACCGTTTTCGAAACATGCTTTCCAGGTAAAAACAATTGAGAATTTGACGAGCTTGACATGGCTCACATTTTGGAAGACTTGTCGTTTTCCTGCTTTTGGACTTTTGTACTTATGGTTTTTGGTTTTTGGTTGGGTGTTTAAGACTTATGGTTTTTGGTTGGTTGGGTGTTTAAGATGGTTGTTGGGTGTTTAAGACTTATGGTTTTTGGTTGGTTTTTATACACTTTGTTCTGATTTAGGATTCTATGTAGTTGTACTCTTTATTTTGCTAAGAAACAAGTACTATGGTTCGATATGCAATGTTACCTTTAGTATCTTTTGTACTTAAGTGTTCGATGCACCGCTCTCGTCGAGCCTCGCGTTTCTGCCGTCGGCGAGCTGTGACATTACAAATACAAATATAGGAAAAACACGTTGACATTTTAGAAAAATCCCAAATTTTTATAGTAAATTCTATATTTCATAGGAGACCTATAAATTAAATTTCATAATTTTTTTGAGAGGTCTAACTATCATTTTCGATTTTTGGCTATTAAACGGTACATGGATAGGGAAACCATATTTACTAATTTTCAGAAAATTTCCAAAAATTCACAGTAATTTGTAGAAATCATAAATATCCTATAAACCGATCTCGTGATTTTTGAAGTTGAGTAACTATATTTTTTAAATTTGGGTTTTTCTAAAGTTTTGTAATACCTGAAAGTTGGTAAAAATACTTAAAATATAAGATTTATATTTTTCCAACAACTTTGGTTCATATTATACTTAAAGTAAGTGATAAAGTTTTCATAACATAACTTGATATGTTACTAAGTTATGGATCTCTTTATTAGCTTTCGAGCACCTAAAACCAACGTTTTATACAAAAACCGACACATTTAAATCTTTATAAGTCAACGACGTTATTAACCCATCTTTAAAATACATACTTCACTTTCATCCACCTATAATAAAATTGATCCTCTAGCAAGTGTTTGACAATGCTTCTATAAACATTTTAAGCCAAAATACTGTCCAAACGTCTCTTTGACAAACAAACATTTTATCACCATCGTTTCATATACTAGAATTAAATTGATGACACAAGTTCGGACGTACATGTTACATTATGGTTGATCCTTAGCTCTCAATAATGTCAAGCCCATAACACAAGACAGTTATCTAACCAGAGTAGTACCTCCAACAGAGATGTTCCCAGGAAAGAACGACGGGTCTAGGAGAGATTTATACACCGTCCTTTCCTAGACAGAACATTATGTTTGTCAGATAGCTACATACCGGTCAGAAGGTCGCCTTCTAGTTACTTTGACGTTGATATCAAAAACACACAGCGGAAGACTAAATCATAACTTCTATTAATATCAAAACATTATTACATCATGTTTAACAAAAGTTACATCATTCGTTCCTAACAAAGAACATTTCATTCGGGACTTATAGTTCCAGGCATGCCCATCATCTGGATCGTTCATCTTTTCATTCTAGTCCTGGAAATGCCTTGTCTAATGACTACCTGTGATGTGTTCAAAAACATTTGATAAAACATGCGTCAGCATAAAGCTGGTGAATTCATAAACTAAAATAGTTTATTAAAATGACCCACCAAAGTATCTTGAACACATTCATGGGCTTCAACACCCAATGGGCTTCAACACCTAATTTCATAGATAACTATGAAAAATCATTCAGTCTATAACCAAAGACCGTTCCACGGGTCCTGTCCAACATGCGGTTCCACGGGCAAGTGAAATACAATAAGCGCTTAGAATATGTTATATATAAACAATCGGTACAATCGTTTCAAGATACTCAAAATGTTTTCATAAATCAATCATGCCAGACAAGGTCATGATTGAAATCATGCATCACAGTTTAGGAACTCACCTTGACAATATTTCGGCTTATTAATTAGTAATGTGGTAAACACCTCGGGCAGAGCTCCTAGATAAGTAAGTACATTACTTAATGATACAAATCTAGCTTAATGATGTATTACCATAGCTTAATGAGAGGTCGAAACCTTACCTTAGCACTATATACGGCAATTTGAAGTCGAATGGTCAGAAATCGGACTCTCGTACACGAACCGGGGCTCGGGATCGGAACACCAGAGTGTTTGTGTGTGTAATGGATGGTGTGGAGTGTGTGTAAGAGCTCAAATTTGTTAATCTATTTATAGGGCAAAAGTTGAACCCGTAGCGGACCGTTACGTTGGAGGTTAGTGGTCCGTTACCGCCTCCAGTCGCAATTTGTCTTCGGGCCTTCATAACGGACCGTTATGGTTTGGATGTCGGTCCTCTATCGGACCACACTTCTGATGAGTCACAGGACACGTGTCGTCGTCCGATTCATTGCTTGCTCCACACATAGCGGACCGTTATGCTGTGGATAGCGGTCCGCTATCCCTTCGATTTTCAAAATTTTACATTTTTTGTCCTTGAACTTTCTTTCTTCACATTAGTACTTCTTAATTTCTTCACATTAGTACTTCTTAACTTTGAAACTTGGCAAGTTTGGTCCTTTATTTCTTAGGAAATTTTTGAGGTATTACAAACAATATCTACTTACATCGCAAGTCTTGTTGGCTCCGATCCGACCTTGCTATTGAACCAACACCATTGGTATTACTTTCTTTCTTAATTTTTGTTCTTGGGTGTCTAAAATCTTAATTGGTTATTCAGTGAAGTGAAGTTTGTCGTCTATGTGTACGTCATCTAGTGCAATAGCCTGAGCTGGATCGGCTAAACACTTGCGTAAACAGGATACGTGAAACGTATTATGAATCCCTTGTAAAGTTTCAAGTAGATCTAATTTGTAGTCTACCGCTCCAATTCTTTTAATTATTTTGTAAGTTTTGATATATATTGGTCCTAACTTTCCTCATTTTCTAAACCTTACAACACCTTTCCAAGGTGAAACCTTTAATATTGTCGTCTTCTGTTGGCATAACTCTTTTGTCGATCTTGAGCAGCTTTTAACCGTTGTTTAATCTATACTATTTTATCTTTTGTTTCCTGTATGAATTAAGGTCCAGATAATTGATTGTCTCATATTTCAGTCCAACAAATAGGAGTTCTGCACTTTCTTCCATATAGTGCTTCGAATGGTGGAGCCTTAATACATGAATGATAAATGTTGTTATAGGAGAATTCGATCAACGGTAGGTGATTATCCCAATTACCTCCGAAATCTATAACACAAGCCCTCAGCTTATCTTCTAGAGTTTGAATTGTACGCTCACTCTATCCATCTGTCCGACGATGATATGCGGTACTCATGGTAAGTCGTGTTCTCAATTCTTTCTGAAAACTTGTCCAGAATCTAGATGTGAACCGACTGTCTCTATCAGAAATAATAGACAGTGGTATGCCATGGTGGCTCACAAATTCATTGATATAGATCCTGGATAACTTATCCATAGAGTATGTTTCATTGATGGGTATGAAATGGGCTGACTTGGTCAGTCTATCGAACAAGACCCATATGGCATTATTTCCTTTTTGAGTTCTGGGTAGCTTAGTCACGAAGTCCCTTGTAATGCGATCCCATTTCCAGACAGGTAATTCTGTTTGTTGTAGTTGACCTGCCGGTTTCTGGTGCTCAATCTTAACTTGAAGGTAAGTCAACCATTTATCTATGTACTCGGCTATCGATCTCTTTAGGTTTTGCCACCAATAATGAGTCTTTAGATCTTTGTACATCTTGTTTGCACTAGGATGTATGGAATATGTTGATTTGTGTGCTTCGTCTAATATCTTTTCTTGAATATCTCCAAACTTAGGAATCCAGATTCTTTGATCGAATCTCATGATTCCGTCATCTCCTTTGGATAGCAACTTCTGTTTCCCAACCATACGTTCTTTCTTGATATTCCCTTCTTCTAATGCTTTTGGTTGGATTTCCTTGATTTGCTCCATTAAGTCTAACTTCAGGTCTAATCGTAGTGCTTTTACTTTAATCGGTTGACTTCGTTCTTTCCGACTTAAAGCATTTGCTACTACATTAGCTTTCCCGGGATGGTACTTGATTTCACAGTCGTAATCGTTGATGAGTTCCATCCACCTCTTGTGCCTCATATTTAAATCCTTCTGATTAAAAATATGTTGGAGGCTTTTATGGTCTGAATATATCATACATTTGGTATCATAAAGATAGTGTCACCAGATCTTTAAAGCAAACACTATGGCACCAAGTTCTAGATCATGTGTGGTATAGTTCTTATCATGAACTTTAAGTTGGCATGATGCGTAGGCAATAACCTTATCTCACTGCATCAACACACAACCCAGACCAGTTCGGGAAGCGTCATAATAGATGACAAAATCATCATTTCCTTCGGGTAGTGCTAAGATCGGTGCATGGCTAAGTTTATTCTTCAGAATGTTGAATGCTTCTTCTTGTTTTGTACCGCATTCAAACTTGGCTGCTTACTGAGTCGAGGCAGTTAAAGGCGTAGCAATCTTTGAGAAGTCTTGAATGAATCTTCTGTATTAACCGGCTAGTCCAAGAAAGCTTCTAATCTCTGTCGGAGTCTTTGGGGCTTCCCACTTCATAACAGCTTCTATCTTACTTAGGTCTATTTGTATTCCCTTTTCATTCACAAGGTGCCCAAGAAATTGTACTTTTTTTCCAAAATTCACATTTGGAAAACTTAGCATACAATCTTTCTTTTCTTAGGGTTTCCATAACGATGTTGAGATGCTCAGCATGTTACTCTTGGCTTCGGAAATAAATAAGAATATCATTGATGACAAATTTATCAAGGAAAGGTCTACAGACTCGGTTTATTAGGTCCATAAATGTTGCGGGGGCATTTGTTAGACCAAATGACATGACCAGGAATTCATAGTAACCATATCAGGTTCTGAAAGCAGTCTTAGGTACGTCCTCTTCTTGTACCTTCAACTGATGATATCCTGATCTAAGATCGATCTTCGAGAAATACTTGGCTCTTTGTAGTTGATCGAATAGTTCATCTATTCTAGGCAATGGATATATGTTCTTTATAGTCAGCTTGTTTAATTCCTGATAATCGATGCACATCCTCATGCTTCCATCCTTCTTCTTTACAAATAGGACTGGTGCTCCCCATGGTGAAGTACTCGGACGAATGAACCCTTTGTCTAAGAGTTCTTGGATTTGTTTCATCAGTTCTTTCAGTTCGGAAGGAGGGCTTAGCTCCAGGAATGAGTTCGATTCGGAATTCGATCTGACGATCGGGTGGAAGACCAGGTAATTCTTCCGGAAAGACATCCGGGTGATCACACATTACAAGAATATCTGCAATCTGTCCTTTGGCTTTAATGTTTAAAGCATGGAGTATGAATATACAGTCTCCATTAATTAATTATTTCTTAGCTTTCGCTATGGAAATTATTTCAATCTTACTGTTATTACTATCACCCTGAATCATCAAACTAGTTTCATCTAGTTTCTTAATCTTGACCGTTCTCTAGTCACAATTAATCTGGGCCTGGTATTGGTTTAACCAATCCATCCCTAGGATAACCCCATATTCATTTAAGTTCATCGAAATTAGCGTAACTAATACCTTATCGTCACCAAAATTGATGACACAATCAGGGTATGATTCGGTTATCCTAATATGTTCGACACTTGTCGTTTCAACGACATAGGCATGAATAAGTGGAATCGTTCTTACGCCTAAATATGGGGTAAATGCACATGAAATAAAAATTTTATTTTCCCCTGTATCAAATAAAATCTTGGCGTAAATATTATTAACTAAGAAAGTACCTGCTACCTCCTTAGCTTTATTTTTCTGTTCATCTCCACTTCCTAAGACGAACACTCATCATGTTCCTTTATTCTTACCACCTATTCTCTGTTTAGGTGGTTTAGGACAAGAAGTCCTATAATGCCCTATCTCTCCACAGTTAAAGCATTTAACATTTGGGCATTGGGTTGCCAAATGGCCAAACTTCAGACAAGTCTCACATTTCATTCCCTGATTGGCTCTATCAGGGTTGGGATTAAATCCTTTCTAGGAAACTTACTATTTCCCGGTTTGAACTTGTAAACAACTTCTTCAGGTTTCCTCTTGTGATCGGTCTTTGGTGGCTCTTGGGTTGCCACCTCATCATACATCATCGCACTCTTTTCAACGGCCAAATCTATCATCTCGGGTGCGATGGATTTCACTAAGGTATGAACCTTAGGAGGTAAACCTTGGACATAACATTTGATTCTTCTTGACTCGGGAGTAACCAAATGTGGCACCAACTTGCCCATCTCATTGAACTTTGTTGTGTACTCCTGATGAGTCATGGTTCCAGCTTTGAACCATAGAAATTCAGCTTCAATCTTGTCCACAGCATTTTGTGGACAGTATCTCTTCACAATCAAAGACTTGAGATCTTCCCAAGTCACTCTATCAATAACAGCTTCTCCTTTCGTCTGCTTGACTGATTCCCACCAGTCAAGGGCCTCTTCTTCAAATGAATGGGACTTCACAGCTTGGTCTGATCTGCATTCACTCATATTTATCACAGCTTCCATAGATGTGATCCACTACAAAGCTGCAATGGCATCGTTCTTTCCATTGAATGGTTTGGGATGGCAGTCACTGAAATTCTTGTAGTTACATCCATAGTCATGAATTCTGGTGCTCTGGTTCGTTATCCCAACTGTTTCGTAAGTTCGGGAGGTTCCTACATTGTTTCCTACCGGAGTAGCATGAAGAGTGTCTTCTGTTCTTGGAACAACACCACTTGTTCCTTCGTTTCGGTTTCCCAGATTGTTTTGATTCTCCCTTCTCCTAAGAGCATCATCCAGGATTCCAGGTAGAGTTGTTTGAAGCACATGGGTGACCTCAGATGCCACCGCTCCTTGAAATTGAGTTTCAGTTATAATAACTTTTTCCATCGGTTGCTCGGGTTTAGCATTCGTATTTACGTTCTCATTTGGATCAGAGTTTGTGTTTGTCGTATTGCGGGTACGAGACCTAGTATTGGGTATCCTACCCTTACCTTTTCCTCATCCTCTACCATGTACTGCCATTTGTACCTACATACAGATGTATAACATCAGAATTCGTATAACCGGTCATAATCCAGAAATTCAAAAATTAACAACATTTGGCCAAAAATGCCTTTAATTACCTGATTTCTAAGTATTTCCCGTTATCTTGAGGCATTTCCAGACTAATTTCATAGTCCTAGTTTAAGTCTAGATACTATTATTGTAGCATCTAAATCCCTTAAACTGAGGCTCTGATACCAACTTGTCAAGCCCGTAACACAGGACAGTTATCTAACCAGAGTAGTACCTCCAACAGTGATGTTCCCAAGAAAGAACGACGCGTCTAGGAGAGATTTATACACCGTCCTTTCCTAGACAGAACATTTTGTTTGTCAGATAGCTATATACCGGTCAGGAGGTCGCCTTCTAGTTACTGTGACGTTGATATCAAAAACACACAGCGGAAGACTAAATCATAACTTCTATTAATATCAAAACATTATTACATCATGTTTAACAGAAGTTACATCATTCGTTCCTAACAAAGAACATGTCATTCGGGACTTATAGTTCCAGGCATGCCCATCATCTGGATCGTTCATCTTTTCATTCTAGTCCTGGAAATGCCTTGTCTAATGACTACCTGTGATGCGTTCAAAAACATTTGATAAAGCATGGGCCAGCATAAAGCTGGTGAATTCATAAACTAAAATAGTTTATTAAAATGACCCGCCAAAGTATCTTGAACACATTCATGGGCTTCAACACCCGATGGGCTTCAACACCCAATTTCATAGATAACTATGAATAATCATTCAGTCTATATATAACTAAAGACCGTTCCATGGGTCCTGTCCAACATGTTGTTCCACGGGCAAGTGAAATACAATAAGCGCTTAGAATACGTTATATATAAATAATCGGTACAATCTTTTCTAGATACTTAAAATGTTTTCATAAATCAATCATGCCAGACAAGGTCATGATTGGGTTCATGCCTCACAGTTTAGGAACTCACCTAGATAGTATTTCGGCTTATTAATCAGTAATGTGGTAAACACCTCGGGCAGAGCTCCTAGATAAGTAAGTACATTACTTAATGATACAAATCTAGCTTAATGATGTATTACCATAGCTTAATGAGAGCTCGGAACCTTACCTTAGCACTATCCACGGCAATTTGAAGTCGAATGGTCAGAAACTGGACTCTCGTACGCAAACCGGGGCTCGGGATCGGAACACAAGAATGTTTGTGTGTGTAATGGATGGTGTGGAGTGTGTGTAAGAGCACAAATTCGTTCATCTATTTATAGGGCAAAACTTGAACCCGTAGCGGACCGTTACGTTAGAGGTTAGTGGTCCGTTACGGCCTCTAGCCGCAAGTTGCCTTCGGGCCTTCATAACGGACCGTTATGGTCTGGATGTCGTTCCTCTATCGGACCACACTTCTGATGAGTCACAGGACACGTGTCGTCGTCCGATTCATTGCTTGCTCCACACATAGCGGACCGTTATGATGTGGATAGCGGTCCGCTATCCCTTCGATTTTCAAAATTTTACATTTTTGGTCCTTGAACTTTCTTTCTTCACATTAGTACTTCTTAACTTTGAAATTTGGCAAGTTTAGTCCTTTATTTCTTAGGAAATTTTCGAGGTATTACAAACAATATCTACTTACATCGAAGGACTTGAGTAGGATCATACCGGTTGCAATTCTTCATTGACATATCACAGTCTACATACACGTGAATTCTCGCAGCACTTTTTTTATTAATTTTCAGGGGGAAAACATGTTACTACTACTGATTATACACAGAGATAGAAAAATTATCACTTAAGTCTCCAGGTTAAACAACTATTTAACTTGGTCAAGCCATGGAATATACGAATAGTATTATTTGGGTTGACACCCCCATTTATGGTTGGTCGCGCCAACCGTGACTTTCATGTCTAGTGAATGCATATTATCCATTTCATTATTTTACATGTTTCGTGATAACACATGACGTGCCAGGGTCATAAAGGTTTGGTTGTGGGCTCATTGTAATTACATCATGTGTGTATCACATGCAACTATTTACTTATGTCCCTAAACTGTATACTTGTGTCCCTAAACCTACAAGCTCACCAACTATTTTTAGTTGACCTTTTTAAGCATGTTTTTTCAGGAAATGATAAATGAACAAGCATGAAGGCTTTCACAATTAGCATTTCATAAGACGATCCTTTGGTATTGTCTTTTGTTGTAATACTTAGCCTATATATGTTGTGGAATTATGTAACCATATATAGACTTTGGATCATGTTGCCTTCAACTTTTAAATTTGGAATAGAAACTTAGTATTCTTGTATAAGCAATGTTGTTGTGAGACCATATCCTATGGGTGTTCATCAGGTCAGGTGCGGGTTTTTCGGTTCGAGTTATTCGGGTTGGTAGTTTTTTTTTGTTAAACCACAATCCGAACCGAACCACATTTGAGGGAACCTAATCCGAACTTAAAACCACATTGTAATTTGATAGCGTGCGTGATATAGTATATAAATAATATATATATATATATATATATATATATATATATATATTTGTTTTAGAAATGGTTTCACGAGATTAGATTTTAAATTTATAAAATGATAAATACTTAAACTTAAAACACACACAATACGCAAGTGTACCTATCGCAACGTAATATAGTTCAGGTAAGAACCAGGTATCGAACCAATGGACACGGTCGAGTTCCAATAATCAAATTTTGTTAACGTTTAAATGATTTAATTAGTGAGTGGGTTTTGTGTGCTTGTGAAGCAGAAAAGTAAATAACGGTACAGTAAATTACAGAAAAGTAAAAATGTGCGTGAAGTGTGTAACAGAAATGTAAATGGCAGAATAGTAAATATCAGGAAAGTAAATATCTCGAGGATGATCAGGTCACGACAAGTATTGCTTTAGGCTTCGAATCCGCTTGGTATATGATAATGTTATGTTGACTAATCTGGTGGCATGACTAATACAAAGGTGTGAATGGTACACCACTAGAGCCTCATTCTCACAACATTTGGTTCAAGAATTATGTTCTTTAGAATAAAATGGTAGGATTCCCAGCTAGGGACATCGTTCCCCTCAAATCTTTGAATGCTATCTCCGAGTTGGTTTAAGACATCGAACTTAAATACCTTAATTATTATTTGAAAGGGTGATTAGACTTTGTTCACCGGGAGACGGTGTAGCAATGGGACCATGTATAAAGACGTACCGTTCCCAACATGAGTTCACCAATTCTTGGTTTCATAACAAGTTCGTATAAAGACGTACGGTCTTATTAGTATTAACCAAGCCTTGGCTTATCAAAATCAGCTTGTATAAATACGTAGAAGTTTCAAGAGAAGTTTGACTAAAAGGTTTTACGGTCTTACATTTTAAAATCAAGAACACTCACAAGTGTAAAGACAAAATCAAGTAATAATAAAAAATCCATCATGAAGATGGTTTTAAGAATGAATGACTAAAGAATATAAACATACCATTAGATTAATACGTTAAACATTAACATACACCAAACTTCATTTTCACCCTAGCAATACAAAGAATTTAGCCACGAATGGCCATACTAACTAGCGTAACGCTGAGTTTCGTAGGCTCCCCTATTGCGAACAAAGAGGAGGAGCCTCTCTACTCTCTAATCTAAACTATAGAAACGGACTCTCTTGAGCTATGGTAATGTGTATTGAGGTGTGTGGAACGAAGAAATCAAGCCATCTATTTATAGGCCTCAAAATGAGCAATACACGACCGTGCATTGGGTTGCACGGGCGTGCAAACACCTGGAGAGAATCATAGGGTATAGATGACAGTGTACTGGGAGCCGTGGGGAGAAAGCAGGGCAAATGCACGCCCGTGCATTGGGATGCACGGTTGTGCATCCCACTGCTGCTTCCCAGTTTTGTCTTTTAGTTGCATGGTTGACTTTTGGCAGTCAAAGCTCGGGAATGGTCCTTCTAGAAGCTTGATTTCTTGGTGTTTTTGACTGGTTTTAGCTTTGTTTATCTCAGGACACTGAATAACTTGCAATTAGGAAATATTAACGTTTTAAGTATCAATTGAAAGGTTATTATTCAATTAATACCATAATATGGGGATTATTATGCATGCAAAAGATGTATAATTTAGGGTATATCATAATTCGGTTTGGTTTTCGATTTGAACCAAATAAACCGAATTAGCTAAAAAAACTATTTTTTTCTTTTGGGTAAAATCTACATCAGTTCTGGCAATTGCTCCTAGATAGATTACTTGGCTGCAAACTAAATATGAAATTTGGATATATTATGGCGTTCACGGTTTCGAGGTTCAACCACCACCTTCTCTAGTATCTTCCATCGTTCATAAAACGGTCTCTATATCAAGATTCAAGTATCAAACACCACAAGTTAGAATATAATTAATTAAATTAACTAAATCCACAAATTATAATGCTGAAATGAATTGAAGATGGTAAAATGTGCCAAGACATAGTGCCTTTTCGTTTCCAGGGAAATTTCATCTGGAACCTCCCGAAGACAAAATTTCTATCAGTTAGATAACATCTATCCATAGTAATTAACATAATACATCTTGTTCCATCAGCTTTCCATGTTGCATAATACCATTCATTACTGATGCAAAGACACAAACAATCTCGAAATATGAATGCCAATTTGACAAAAATATAGCTTATACCTCAATATTCTGGTTTTAATTGATTGCGGCTTGGAGAAGAGCTTGCTTAGTTGCTTGTAGGATTTGCCAATTTGCAGGATTTGGCGATTTGGAGAAGAACTGGCTTAGTCGCTTGCAGCTGAATTTGGAATACGAGTTGGAGTGTTGGACTACATCAGGTTAGGTTAGCACATTATGTTTTATGGATTTAGGCTAAGATATGGGCTAAGATATCAATATGGGCTAAAGAAATTGTTTTAAGTTTTTTGGGTTGAACCGAATTGGAAATTCTCAAACCTAATCCGAACCAAAAACCTAATTACATATTTGGTTTTCGATTCCAACCAGAACCGAAAACCAAACATTTAATTTGGTTTTTTTTTAATCGATTTCGGTTTTTGGTTAATTCGGTTAGCAACCAAATATTAAACACCCCTACCATATCCCGTTGCATCTCGTGTTTCCGCTTTAGCGGGGTGTGACACCAAACATGTTGTCATACCCCGCCAAGGCGAAAACACGGGAGTGCGAAGAAATTGAATAAAAGAACACAAGGCAATAAAGAAGATTACTATTAAATTCCATAGAGTTAAAATCTCATTACATAAATCTCAACTTAAACCAACCAAATAACATGTTCAAAAGATAAAACAATTTATAACAGAGTTTCTTCATTTAATATCTAGGCAAATCCTATGTGATCCTTTGCTTGACCTATCATGAGCTTAATCACCTTAAACATGGACGAAAAACAAGTGTCAACTAAAAATAGTTGGTGAGAAATCACAGGTTTAATAAAATCATAAGTTTGGCAAAAGTAACAATTCACAATTCAAGATCATCATAAAGCACATAAATAAAACAAACACATGATTAGCAAATCCAGCCTAAAATGATGAGTAACGAATAAGTGGTACAACTCGTAAGTGGCACTAATAACGAATAAGATGTCCAACCAAAAGTTGTCCATAAAGTATATGCGGTTTCCATCCTATGGCCCATATCTGTACTACAGTTGGCTTGAAAACTTCAAGTTAAGGATTTGCAAGTTTAACGTTTATCATGTTGTGTTCATTTATTCACATACATATAAGATTCACTTATTTTAGAATTGTTTGAAAACGAACGTGTTTTAATGCGTGCCAACGCGTACATGTTTCCCCCAAAACGATTTGAATAAAGTGGGGCTATGAAGTCTCACCTTGAAAGCTAGACGTGATAAGAGACTTGAACGAATAGACGAGGTGAATCACGGACCAGACCCTAAACAAATAAATAAACTAGTTTTAGGGTAGGTTTGATGGTTACGAGTGTTAGATAGGCGGTTCGGGTCATAAGGTTAAGAATTAATTGCAAAAGTGGAGTTTTAGTTGTTTTACTGATTTGGACAGCAAAGTAGCTGAACAGAAACGGGCTTGTTAGAAATATCAAACGACGTCCAAAAATTATGAAATTTTACAAGTGATTATCTTAATTCGTTCCGAACAAGTTTCTTTTAGAAAGGTTTTCCATTTGATACTCGGATCATAGCCAAAATAGTCCAACAAAACAGAAGGTACTGAAAAAGGTTTCTGTCCCGTTTTGGCTACTACGGAATCATACGTTTGACTTAGAAAAAGATCCAATTATGGTTGGAAAGAAAATTTGACAAACTACGTTGTGGAATTTGAGTTTGCTCAGTTTTGTTTAATTATGGTCAAGTTATGCTTAGTTAAAGTCAGCACAGTTTCTGTCCAAAATCAACGGTTGCACTTAAGTGGACCGTTTAGGGTTTTAAGGTTACCGAACGCGTAAATAAAAAATTAGACGAATGTTATTATGTTATTATAATACATAATATAATCAGATTATGTTAGCCAAAACGTCCCGTGTCACAGGTCTAGCCATGATATTCACAGAAGCATTTTGGAGAATCACATAATGCAATCGGCATAGCCGACACGAGCAAGCGGATTCTATTTTAAATTAGCGTGTTAGTTTATATAAGTGATAATAAATAATTATTAACATGTTTTAAGTTATCAAGAATATACTAAAGCATCGGCAGAGCCACTTTTGCAATAGTTCTCTTGAGGATTCGTAGAATGCGACGGCATAGCCGTCATTGCAAACTGTTTGATTGTCGGTGATGTTAGCTTGATTTCTTGGTTTAGTTAAGATTATTAGAGGGTTTTTAGGGCTGAGGTTTCACATGATCAAGTGATCATGGATAGAAAATAGAAAAATATTGAGGAGATGAAGAAATAATTAATAAAAAGACGGTATTGAACTTTGAAGGGTTACTTACTTGTTTGATCTTCAACTATTGGAATCCTTTACGGATTTTCGAAACCTTCAAAAGGGGAGGCAGGGATTTCACAAATTATAAAGGTTTGGGAGTGTTTGAGGGAGAATTAGCAATGAAAACAAGTTCCTAAGCCTCCTATTTATACTAATGGGTGAAGGGGTGTAAAAATGGAATGTCTTGGAAAGGAATTTAGGTTTTTAGGTGTGTAAAGGGGGGTGAACGAAATTTCTTGGCCTTGTGGCCTACAAAATTCTTCCATGGGTCATGGGTGGCCTTTGACCCATGGTTGATCCAACGGTTCGGTTTCGTGATTTTTGATTGCTTTTTCGAATTTCAGGATTTATTTAAGGAAAGTTTTGCAAACAAACTTTGTTTTAATTAATGAAATGAATATGTTAAACATTTAACACATAAATTAATGTCATGATAGACGAATTTGTCGGGTGTGGACGGTACACAGCTAACGGTGGTTTAAAAGGCGAACGATTCGCACGAAAGTACTAACTAATGTATTAGGGCATCAATTTGAATTATGTGACAACTTGAATGAGTTAAATAACTATGTTAGGCACATGTGGTTGATACATTGCCTTTGAGTTAGTAGTGGGTTGAGTTTTCGTGTCGGTAAACGAGTTATTAAACGGTTTAACGGTCCAAGTTGCAATTTAAGGCAATTCCAAGCATTGCAGTCAACATGTGACCTTGTAATAAGTATAATGTGCATGAAATAGGTATGTTTCTAGTATGATTTGAACACGAGTTATGATGAGGGTTTCAATATTCATTGATTCAAGAATATGGTAAGCATTACAAGTATGCGAAAAGCAGAAATGTTACACATTTCACTACAACCAACATGTAAGACCCCAAACCGGGCATCCTACAGTTGGTTCTCATCACTAGGTATTCTCTTTAAAAGTACTCATTTTATTAAATCAAAACTACAATGGAAGTCTTTCCAAAAATAATAATCATCTTTTGTACACATTATCATTAATAACTTTACCTCACGAATGCCTACACACCAATCAGAGTAGCACCTCTCCCTAGCCAAGATACATCGACCACGAAGCTCATATGCAAAACAATCTAACGTACACACAAAGTCAGCTACGCTGAGTGAGTTCTAATAGTTTATTTAATAAGAAACCATCTCGTCACAAGTGTCATTATGTCAACTCAGGACATTTCTGTCCTATATAAAAATGGTTTGTCATTTAAGACATATGGATATCCCCGTTATCTTACATCATCCTATAAGAGTTTACTACCGGAGACTCAACCCACCATTATAACCCAGTAAGTCTCTCCGACTTGGATCAAGCTTACTACCCTAATAACTCAAAATCTGCCACATGTATTAACCATACTCTGGTTATCTCAACCAACCTCTAGACACTGGCTTAACCAGCCCTAACCAGGACTCTCATAAGCTAACTGACACAACAGTTGTAAACACAATGTCCTCATCCTGACACAACGGTCACTCTAACTCTACACACCACATTAATATCATCTACACACCACATCAATGTTATCTCATACGCAATAAATATAACCCAACACTTGTATGCAGTTTAACACATATATATAAACACACAAACACATACCTCATCACTGCACCCTCGTCAGGGCGTTCGTCACACCCCGAGCTCATCGTTAACCTACTCAAAATTACCACCTTTGGTGACCTCCCGAAGGACTTCGTCCTTCATAATCTCGTTTGCCGTATCATAGAGACAACGATGCAAACACAATACCCGTTGTACCACAAGGACAATGACACAAAACACACAACATCAAGCACATAAGCCACAATAGTCTACTAGCATTTACATGACTCATTAACTACACCTGCACCCCGCACATAACACTAGGATAATGTATCCTACACGTAATCATAAGCGTTTAGCTTATATCCCGACTCACCCCGACTAACTCATAACACAACACACCACTAATATAGCAGCACACATGCCATTACTATGTCTCGTTACCCAAACACATACCATGTACGTGCACACAATATAACACCTCCTAGTCGTACCCGTACGACATGTAAACTCGTCCCCTGACTCACCCCTACTAGGTAATTATATGACTCGCGATCACATACACACCTTTAACCCACACATCCTATGGACAACACACAGTCCCTTAGCCCCATATTTGAATACTTAAATTCATAAACTCATCGGGTTAAACCCCAAAGCTCGTTACACATTTAATGTAATAAAACACATCTTTTAAGTATGTACGATAGCCCCAAAACATTAAAACGTTTAAAAATAGGGGATTAGAAACTCACCCGTTGTGAAGCTTTCCTCCCGTAAGCCGCATACCCGCAAACGCGTAGCCCAATGCGAACCTGTCATTAAATTAATCATCCAGATCAACACTCTGACCTTTATAACACTAACCCACTTACTCAGGACCAGCAAGCTACAAGCTCGGTCTAAATCATCCCAAACCGTACAAATGACGCGCTCGATCGCGTATAAAAACCGCTAAATTATCGTTACCCAAAAACGTTCCCGAATGTCGTCCCCGAAAATTTTCTCATGTCCCAAAATAGTCCCCAACAATTAATATAAAGTTATATGGGTCATAACTTTGCATACAAGCCGTTCTAAGCGGTTTTGTACGAAACTGCTGAGCACCACGCGAGAAGAAAACTTGTTTTGCTCATATCTCGACCATACGAGCTCTGTTTCACGCGATCCACCTATCCACGCATTCGACTCGACACCCCGGACCTCATAAAATTATTCGTGTCGGCCGCCGCCGGCAACCGCTACCGCCAGAACGCATATTCGTCTATCAGTACGTTCGGTTTTGCGCGCCAATATTCGAGTAGCTTAAAACCGAGCCAAATGAACTCCGTTTCAAGCGAATAATATGTCCACGCGACCGTATTGCCAAACCCTTTCCAACCCACCAGTCTTCGTCACCGGAATCTGCCTCCTCCGTCACCGGAATGCGAAACAGTGGCCGGATTTGCTTATTTTACGTGTCTATCTTCGCGCTACTCAAACCCCCATCAAACGAACTCAGAATTGGACAAATAATATATCAACGCGACCGTGTCGCCAAACTCTTCAGCCCCTTACCATCACCGCCGCCGGAGACGTAAACAGTAGCCGAATCCTTGCCGGAATTCCCGTTTTCGCTCGATTCCTTCACCAATTACCTCTGGGTCGCCTCCTAGTGGCCTTAACACAGAAAATAAGCAACCCTAATATCACAAATGATTATTACAATGAATCAAGGACTCGACACACTACGGATGATTAGAAATCACGTAAATACCTTGATTCGGACGTGAAACGCGACGAATTGTCTCCTCCTCTTCTCCCGTTGCTCTCGACAGCCGCAAACACCCAAATGGGGTTCCTACCCCATGCGTAACACCCTAAAGGGTGTAATCCTTGGATCGAGCTTGGCCCCACGCGCCACCTACCCCCTCCGGGCTTGGCCCGTCTCGTAGTTTTTATAAAAACCCTCTTTAAAGTTTCGCTACAAGCTTGTTAATCCCCTTGTATGTTATTTACACATAACTATATTACACTACTCCCGACTAGCTCTCTAATACCATGTACAATCATTTACAATGATTACTTGACCCGTTTGTTATCCGAAAACCGAGATGTTACACAACATGAATATTCAACAACTTACTTACATCTAAGGAGATGTTATTAGTTCAATTTCATTATCTAAACAACCAAGAATTTAGTTTACATTTCTAAGCCACTTGATTACCTAATAAATCATAACATACAACAACATAGATTACCAAATATTAACACCCCTACCATATCCCGTTGCATCTCGTGTTTCCGCTTTAGCGATGTGTGACACCAAACATGTCTTTCACTACAACCAACATGAATATTCAACCTCAATAACTTACTTACATATAAGGAGATGTTATTAGTTCAATTTCATTATCGAAACAACTAAGAATTTAGTTTACATTTCTAAGCCACTTGATTACCTAATAAACCATAACATACAACAACATAGAAACAACATTCATGAAGTTCAAGGACTTTAACAACAATAAACACATGGATTAGATTATCTACAATTAAATATAGATTAAATAAGTGAAAGGCCCCTACGGGTGTGACGGATCTCTAGACTCGCGGTAGGATACGGTGATATCGTGCGGAATCCATTGATCAACGTGCAACGTGTAAATCAATCAACAACACAAGGTAAATAATCGTCCTTGTATTTCTCCACAAAACACTGTTTACAAAGCTCTCTGGTTCTTGACTCTGTTCTGTACTGACTTCTGAACTCAGACCTGTAAACCTATTTATAGGGAAACCACAAAGCACTTCGCCTAGAACCTCCTTAGGCGAACTTACTAAGTTCGCTCCTCAAGTTCTCCCAAACATTCCCTTATGCGAACTTGACAGGTTCGCTAACTTACAACATAGAATTTCAGCGATAGTTACAAAACATGCTCTAACAAACTCCCTCTTAACTGTTGCTAAAAATTCTATCACATTACAAGTCAAAGACTCTAAGACTAAGACACAGATTCTACAAGCTCGTTGTCACCAGAATATGCTCCAACAGACTCCCCCTTGACAACAGCTTCTGAAGATTGTCATCAGTCTTCAATATCATCAAATTGTAGTCTTCGTCTTGTTCATCTTCACACTCTCTCTTTCTTGAAGAAAACTTGGGAGAAGGACCCCTTGTCAACTTCAGTCTGCAAATTTCAGTTATGGCAAAGAAAAACAACCAAGTATAACTAACAGGTAAAATTTTCATGGAAGTTGGAAAAATAAAATCTTTTTGGTTTTTCAAACATAAGAAACACAAAATCTTTTTGGTTTTTCTCTTTACAAACTGAAATGAAATGAACTATAAAACTGTAAATCACATATTTTTGTTGAACATCATGAGCAAGAAGATCATATCAGTATATGATATATGTAGGATCGGTAAATACAAGATGGTTCTATTCCAGTTGAGATTGGCGGAAACAATCACAACTTAATCATAGTAAACAAGTAAACACAAGAAGAATACTGATAAATGCAATTTGTATTAAGCTTCAAGTGTTACAAGATTACAGAGAAAACTCTTAAGTAAAAAGTACTTTTACAATGAATCTAAGTACTACTTATATAGTAACTTAGAATCAAGACAGACCCTTGATTCTAAGGATCAGATCTAACATAGACCGTTGATCTTGTATTGAAGCTATTCTACATATACAGACAATAATAATAACTACAAAGGTTAACTTTATTCAAACGTCTTATTTGCATCATTGCTTGAATACTCAAAAGGAGAGCGTCGTTGTCTTTTATTGTCTTGTGCCAATGACATTCTTTCTGCGTGGAGTGTGTCAGTGTAACAGCAGAAAGTTGTCAGTGGTATTGGTTGCTTTATCAAGAACAGTCAGCTATAACGTTTGATCTTCAATGAAAAAGGCTATCAGCTGCAACTTTGATCTTCAGTGGATAAGGCCTATCAGCTGCAACTTTGGTCAGCAGCAGATAAGGCCTATCAGCTGCAACTTTGGTCAGCAGCTGATAAGACTTATCAGCTGCAGCTTTGGTCAGCAGCGGATAAAGCCTATCAGCTGCAACTTTGTCGATTCGCAGCAATCTTTGAGATCAGCAGCATTTGTACTTAGAGAATTTTGTAGCCATCAGTCTTTATTTCTACAAACTCCCCCTAGATTGATGCTACCAAAACTCTCTTACTGCTTTTGTTGCTGAAGCTTTTGCATGTGGCTGACAATTCTTTCAGCCTCATATCCTCTCTGGTCCTTGCTGGGATTATTAAGAGGAAGCTCAGATAGAGTCTTGATGTCTTTGCTTGCTATTTTGAAGATAGCCTTGCTTGAACACCTCATCTTCTATCCTTTAACATCTGTTAGTGTGAATTCATCCTTTTCAGCACTGTAGGACCAGCTGATGAATGGAGAGTGAGATTGGAGAGGTTTGACATCAATGATTTCATCTTTGCTGGGGTTGAAATAGTGTTTGATTACCAGCAATAGATGTCTCCCACCTTCATTCTTAGGCTCATTGGCTTCACCCAGCTCCATCATTCTTCTTAGATCAGAATCTGGAAGTTATAGTACCTCATCAACATATGTATAAATTGATCTTTAAACTTCTGTCCTCCCCCTGAAAACTTCAAACCATTGGTCTTGAGAGCTGTATGACCAGATGACTATTTCTCTTGAGTCTTCTGGTTTGGAAGTAGGTTTGTTTTTCTTTTTGGGAGGTTGTTGATGAGTAGGAGCTGGGTGTGAGGATTTGGACTTTGAGGGTGGAGAGGAGGGAGGTCTAGGATGGAGAGAGGAAGGTTGTTGGATTGAGGAAGTGTTGGGTGAGGGAGAAGGCTTGGGTTTCTTTGTTTTCCTTTCTTCTTCTTGAAAGATTACCCTCTTCTTGGAGCCTTTCTTCCCCAGTCTTTCTTCCTCATCCTTCTTAACTTTAAGGTAGAGGGCTTGCAGGTTCATGAAGTTCATGGGACCCAACCTCTTTCCACTCTCTCCTCTAGCCTTAAGGAAGTCAATCATGATCTTCCTTTCTTCATGGGATCTTCGGTTAAAGGCAATGGTCTTCTTGGACTTTTGTTTGGCTTTTTCTTCTTCTTCAGCCTTTTTCTTGTTTGCCAATTGACCCTGCTGACCCATGAAGGCTCAGTAGATTTCTTTATTTGATAGTTTCTCAAGGTAGTCTGCATCCTCACCTTGAGAAACCAGAGCCTTTACCCACTCCTCTCTCATTTCTTTGGCTAGTTCAGAATCAGTTATTCTGAACTTAGCCTCTTCCTTCTTCTTCTCTATCTCTTCTTCTTCTCTATCTCTTCTTCTTCTTTGTTGAATTTTTCCTGCAGTTGAAGAGCAAGAGCTTCATCTTCTTCAATTTGATAAACTGCAGGAATTTTTACTTTCAGATCATCCAGTTGTTTTGCATACTGCTGGATCTATTGTTCTCTGAGGAGAATGGTTGTTTTTCTTTCTTGAGCTTTTCTTAGTTCAGCCATCTCCTCTTCTTCTCTTCTTCTTCTTCTTTCCTCCTTTTCTTTCTTCTCCTTCTCAATCCTCTCTTCATCTTCTTTAGTCATGAGTCCCTTCCCCTTTGTTTTTGTTGGATGCCTCTACTTCAGCTTCTTGGACCACAACCGCAGATGTAGTAGATGCTGTTGGGATCTCAGCTAAGGAAGACAGTGAAATCAGAGGTAGGATTGCTCACCCATCCTAGCACTTCCAAGTCCCTGACCATTATGTTGTACAGGAATCTTCGCCAACAGATAACTTCTTCTTCAGTTAAAGCACTACTCCTGATTAGGTCAAGTCTTCTTGGAGCCAGTCTTTGTTCTGCTGTTGATGAAGATTCAGGATAAGCCACCCTATTTGCTTATGTTAGTAGTCTTTCAAACCATGGCATGTTATCCTCCATTAAGTCATAGAACCTGCTGATTGCAATTTCTGCTGAGAGATCTGAAGAAGTGTTGACACATTTTGTCAGATACAAATTGAGAACTTGGAGGGCATTAAGAGAGTTCCAGTTTAGCTCTTCTACTACACTAAACTCCCATCCAATCCAGAATCTCTCAGCTGTTCCATCATACCCCCAAGCTAGAATGGATTCAAATTCTAGCTTCTTTGAAATCAGGAAGAGTTGGGGGGTAGATGAATGACTTATTATGGCTGCAGCTTCAGGAAGAAAGCTGAATGATGGAGGTGTGTCTTCATGGAGAGTTTCTTCTTGTAGCACCTCATCAACAGCTCGGACGACTAACTTCCAATCCTCAGTGACATCTTCCTCTTCATCTACTGAGTCTGGCAAGTCATGGATTTGAACAAAAGCAAGTTTGTATAGGGAACTTTGAAACACAGTCTGCTCTTGTATCCATTATTCGAGGCTGTCAGTATCATCTTCCTTAGTAACCACCTCCTCCTTTTTGGTTGCATCAGTGAAAAGGGATGTATCGGTTTGAGTTCCCACTGATACAAGAGAGGGAGTAGGCACAGTTGGGCATTTATGGGCTTCATGCATAGAGACTTGGTGTCTTAGTTTGGACACTTCAGCCTCTAGCATTGCCACCCTGGCCATCAATTCCAAGTTATGAAGTTTCAGTTTGTCCTCATCCACAGTTGTGGAATCCTTGGAGCTAGATGGGGCCTTATGCCTAGCCTCTACATTCCCATCACCCTGGTTTTCTTGGCGCCTGGGATTCCTCTCAGTGAAGAGTGTTTCACAGGAAATATCCTCACTGTGAGTTGCCGTGGTTAGGGTCTTAGCTATGTTATCACTGTCCTACTGGGCAGTTGATGTACCAGGAGTAGTGATTGCCCTTTCCACATTCACTCTATCAATACTACCAGAGTGAACCTTCTTGGGTGATGAACCTGGGTTGGGTGCACCAGCAGCCAAGTCAATCAATACCTCCGATATAGTGGTTGTTGGAGAAGGTATATCATCTTGACCAGATGCCTCTGCAATTAGGTTTAGATAAGAGAAATAATGGAATGGCTTAGGGGGTTGCTCTATGGATCCGGGATGTGATCCTGATCCTAATAGAGAGGCTTCCAAGGAAGTCTCTCTAGTGTTGTGGCTATCCCTATTGGTATTCTCATCAGAATATTGGGATTCTGAATGAGAGCTTAGAGGTTGGGTTTGGGCCTTTGAGACAAGAAGAGAATGAGTCTTCTTGCTCCTTTTTCTGGTGTATGCCGTTGCAACTGGGGCCCTTTGTTCCAGTTGAACGATAACATCCAAAACAGATGTAAGTGATTTTTGTACCTATGCATCCTTAGTAGTATGCACAGGGGTTCGAATGGTGGAAGCAGATTGTTGTTCAGGATGTGATGTGGAGGGTGTGGGATCAGTATCAGCTGGGATTGCTGAACTGTCACCCGGGGTACTTTGTATGTTCAGCATTGTAGATAACAATGGAACATTGACCCCTGAGAACTTTTTGGAAACAGTTCTCATACTTTTAAAAATATTATTTTTATGTCCCAACATGATGTAGATTCTTACAAGTTTTGAGAGTTCTTTTAGTTCCTGGTTGAAAACCTCCTGCAAGAATCTTGGGTACATAAAAAATTGTTGCTTTGCACCCTCATGAAGGTTATATCTCAAACCCTCAAAGATGAGGTGTGCAAAGTTGAAACCTAGACCAGTAATCATACCATGAAAAGCAGAGGCAAGTGCGGAGCTCACTTGATGCCATCCACTTCTCTTCTAAGATATGCATTGGAGAAGAGTATGGAAGAGATACTTCCATGGAGGGCCCATCAGCGCCTCTTGATTGTATACTCATTTTGATTTCCAGTGTACCCTATGGATACAAAGGTCCTCATGTACTCGTCCTTTGAGTATGAGATAGCTTCTCCCTCATCCTGAAGCTTAAGATATTTTTGGAGGGTAGCTTCAGAGATGATGATGTCCTTGCCGTCTACCTTGGCTTTTATTTGGGGAATCCCCTGTTCGGTAGAGTAGACGGCGGTATTCTAGAAATCCTCCATATGAGGGATATATATGGTAGGGTTGGTTGTGAGGGAAAAATGGATCTTTGATCGGCATAGGAAGTCGATCATATCATCGAATCCTTCGGATTTCTTTCCCTTGGTTAAGTATGCTGTAAGGTTGGGGTACGGGGAGAACTTATCATCAGGGTTATTGATTTCTGCCATTGTTGTTTGATTTTGGAGGGAAGGTTTGAAGGTTTAAGAAATAGGAAGGCTTTGAATGTTTTAAGGATGGAAGGCTTTGAATGTTTTAAGGATGGAAGGCTTTGAATGTGGTGGGGACTTGAGAGAAAGTGATGTGGGTTTAGGGTGAAATTGAATGTGAAGAGGTGGTAAGGAAATTTGATTTGTTCTTATAACGGCAGAGGAGGGAAAAAGCAAAATGACTTGTACAGTACAACCTTATTCACTTTTTACTGTTACAGCTGTAATACACTGAGGCAGTCATGGTAAAGACTGGCGTTAATTTTTTACAGTGGGTAAAAGTTAATTTGGACTTAAATTTACCCATCAGCAACAAACTTGGTTGCTGTGGATGGATAAGCATGTCTGCTGCAAGCTTGGTTGTTGCGGAAGGTTAAGTCTGTCAGCAGCAAACTCAATTGTTGCTGATGGATTCAATGATCTGCAGCAAGGATGTTGCTGCTGACAGCCTTAAAGCTATCCGCAGGAAACCTGTTCCTGCTGATAACTTAAAGCAGTCAGTGGCAAATCCTTTGCTGCTGAAGATTAAACCTGTCAGTAGCTGAAGGACAAAAATGATGCTGACTCATAACTTTTATTTACAACAAAAGACAAAAACACATTTTAAAACAGAATTTTAGAGATAGATTTTAATCAAAGTTCATCATACCAATGGATTCAACTAAATATCTAAATCTGGCTTCATCAAAAGGTTTTGTAAACAAATCAGCATATTGCCATTGGTATGAACTTTGGTTAAAATAATCCTCTTTTTCTCAGCTTGATCTCTTATGAAATGATACCTGATGTCAATGTGCTTTTTCTTGGAGTGCTGCACCGGATTGTTTGTGATTGATATAGCCCTCATGTTGTCAATGTGAATTGGAGTTGCCATGAAATTCATCCCATAATCCAGCATTTGATTTTGTATCCAAATGACTTGTGCACAGCAACTTGAAGCTGCAATGTATTCTGCTTCAGCTGTAGAAGTTGAAACACATGTTTGCTTCTTGCACAGCCATGAAATCAGTCTCCATCCCAGAAACTGACATCCCCCTGATGTGGACTTTTTGTCCAAGTTGCATCCCCCATAATCACTGTCAGTTTATGCATACAGATTGAACTTGTCATTTTTAGAGTACCAAAGCCCAAGTCTTGGGGCTCCCTTTAGGTATCTAATAATTCTCTTGACAGCTTGAAGATGTGAAACCTTTGGAGCTGCTTGAAATCTTGCACAGAGACATACTACAAACATGATATCTGGCCTTGAGGCAGTGAGATACATGAGAGACCCTATCATTACACGGTACTGATGTTGATCAGTGTCTTGGCCATCTTTGTCTGGAGTCAGCTGATGGTGCACTTGTATAGGGGTTCTTGCAGCAGAGCAGTCAGCCATCTTGAATCTTTCCAAAATGTTCTTTACATATTTGGATTGGCTGATGAAGATTCCATTTGGGACTTGTTTAACTTGTAGACCCAAAAAGAAATTTAGTTCACCCATTGAACTCATTTCAAACTTTGAGTGCATCAGAATCTCAAAGTCTTTGCACAGCTTTTTCCTTGTTGATCCAAAGATGATATCATCAACAGAGATTTGAACTAGTAAGATTTCTCCCCCTTCATCTTTGATAAACAAGGTCTGGTCAATAGCACCTCTTCTGAAGTTGTTGCTTAGTAGATATCCTGACAAAGTTTCATACCAGACTCTTGGTGCTTGATGTAAGCCATACAGAGCTTTGTCTTGTTTGAACACTTGAGTAGGATGTGCAGGATCTATAAAGCCTGGAGGCTGTTTGACGTATACTTCCTCACCAATCTTCCCATACAGAAAGGCACTCTTTACATCCATTTGATAGACAGTGAAATTCTTGAATGCAGCATATGCCAGGAAGATTCTGATGGCCTCCAGTCTGGCAACAGGAGCAAAGACTTCATCATAGTCAATTCCTTCTTCCTGAGTGTAGCCTTGAGCTACAAGTCTGGCTTTATTCTTGACTACAATGCCTCTCTCATCTTGCTTGTTCCTGAAAACCCATCGTTTGCCAATAGCATATTGACCTGGTGGAAGATCAACAAGTTTCCAGACATCCTGCCTCTTGAATTGCAGTAACTCTTCCTACATTGCCTCAATTCAGCTGTTGTTTTCAGTGTTTCATCTATCTTCTTGGGTTCCACCTGAGATAGAAAACATGAAAACAAGCATATATTGGCCTCGTGAGATTTGCTTCTTGTGAGAACTCCTTGGTGGACTTGGCCAATAATATTTTCTTGAGGATGTTCTTTGTGGATCCTCTGTGCTGGTACCACCTCCAGCTATATCCCTTGCTCCAGATTGCTTTGATTTTGATCAGGGGTCTCTTCATTCATGGTGGAAGAGTCTTCAACATCAGCAGCCACATCAATATTTTCAGCAATAGCATCTACAGCATTTACAGAAAAGTCTTCATCTAAATTTTCAGTTTCAGACAGGCTGCTGCTGGTGACATTGGAGAGTCTTGTTCCGGCTTCACTTGCTTCAATTGCTTCCACAACTGATGGAGGATCAATGGATGGTCTTCTCAGTCTGATAGAAGATTTGGGAAAATCCAGTCTGTAGTCAGTGGATGAAGTGGAGGTAGGTGTTTGTGTAGAGGAAGACTCCATATTTGAGAAGATGAGAGGCTCAAATATTTGGGAGAATGAGTCTATGTCAAAGAGCCAGTTTGGGCCTTTTCCCTGCTCACAGACAATGTGTTCTCTACATTCCACATTTGCTAATTCTTCCACAATTCTTGTTCTTGAATTGAATACTCTATAGGCCTTTGATTGAGAGGAATAGCCCACAAAATATCCTTCATCAGATTTGGCACTAAACTTAGGAAGAACCCCATGTGTGATGAGAATGGTGCATGGACACCCAAAAGGCTTTAGAAACCCAATGTAGGGAACTCTTTGAAACCAAAGTTCATAAGGTGTCTTGTTGAGGGGCTTGACAATGAGAACTCTATTTTGCATATAGCAGGCTGTGCTAACTACTTCTGCCCATAATGTGAGAGGCAGTTTTGAGTCAGCCAACATAGATCTTGCTAACTCAATTAGAATTCTGTTTCTCCTTTCAGCAACTCCATTTTGTTGAGGAGTAATTAGAGCAATGTATTATCTTTCTATCCCCTTGCTTTCACAGAAACAGTTCAAAGTGTGGTTCTTGAACTCTGTGCCCTGATCACACCTTATGATCTTCACCTTTTGATTGCTTTGATTCTCTACCCTAAGAATGTAGGATTTGAGAATTTCAGAAGTTTCATCTTTAGTTCTCAAGAAGTATACCCATGAGAATCTGGTGTAGTCATCAGTTATCACTAGACAGTATGACTTCTTGCCAGTTGACATGACATTTGTAGGACCAAAGAGATCCATATGCAGTAGCTGTAGTGGAGTGTCATTTGTATTCAAGGTTTTGGGCTTGTGAGAACTCTTGTGTTGCTTCCCCTTTAAGCAAGCAATGCAGTGGTCTTCTAGCTGGAATTCTTTGTCAGGAAGCCCTCTGACAAGATTATCCTTCACCGGTTTGTTAATAGTTTTGATATTAACATGGCTTAATCTCCTGTGCCAGAGAGCTGATTCATCAACTGAGGCTTTTGATAGAAAACAGGAAACACTCCCAAATGGAGTGACTTCATTCATGTCCAGTACATAGAGATTTTTTTTTCTCTGAGCAGTTAATAAAATCTTTTCTGGAAGAGGATTGGATAAGCCTGGAGACAGTACAAAGCATTCTTTATCTGTGAAGAGCATCCAATGCTTTTGATCACAGACCTGGGAAATACTCATGAGATTGAAGTCCAATTCTTTGACATAGTTGACCTTATCAATGCTCATTCTTTCGTTGGACACAGTTCCTTGTCCAGTAATGGATCATCCCTTTGAGTCACTTCCAAAGGCAACATATCCTCCATTGAAGTGTCTGAAGTTGGAGAGGATGGATCTGTTGCCTGTCATGTGCCTGGAACAACCACTGTCTACCACCCAGGTGTTATTCTTGTGACCTGGCTGTCCCTGCACATGATAGAGATCTAGTTAGTGGGAGGAGTCCAAGAGCTTGAATCCTTGAAGAAAAGGGTTCTTGGAATGTTAGATTCATCATGTGTGCATTCAACAGAGCCAATGATGATTCTTGGAGTGATATAAGCTGGGATCTTGGCTTTCCATTGTTGAGGAGATGGTCTTCCAGTTCTCTTTTCTCTGTCAGCAGCTGATTTTCCTTTGGCTGCTGATGGATGTTCTTTAACAGCAGCAGATTTTGCTGCTGGGGACTTTAGCTTATCAGCAGCAGGTTTTGTTGCTGTTGATGGCTTTGGCTTCTCAGCAGCAGATTTTGTTGCTGCTGACTTAAGTTTATCAGCAGCAGATGTTGTTGCTACTGATGGTTTTGCTTGAGCAGCAGTAGATTTGGTTGCTACTGAAGGCTTGTCTGTAGGTTGCCTGTGCTTCACTTGATTACCAACACTTTTTCTGGCTGCTAATGGTTTAACAACCGATGTATACTGATCCTTCTTTACCTTTTGTCTTTGAGGGGCTTAATGAAGGATCTGGTTGAAAGGGTTAAATTGACAATTTGCAGCAAAGTGGTCTGATTCACCAAAGATGATGCAAGTTTGTTGAGATTTTGGCAGCTGCTTCCTTGGTGGAGAAGGACAGTTTCAGAATTGAGTTGCCTTTGCTTCAAAGCTTCTAACCTGTTTGCTTTTGTTTGTTTTCTCAAAAGCATGTGGTTTTTGAACTCTTTGTTGCTGATTCCTCTGCTGCTGAAGGTAGTAGAAGCAGGTGCTGGCAGTGTGATTGTATTTGCCACAGATAAAGCATGATTTAGCAAGTTTGTCCCTTGAGAGATAAACATAATCCTTTCTTTTGAAAAGGTCTTTGAAGTTCCAAGGGTGAGCTTTGTTGTCCTCAAAAGTGGCTTCTTCCAATGTCTTTTGAACATATGGAACTCTTACTCCAGGAGCATGACATATGTCAAACACCTTCCTTTGAGGCTTGGAGTTGATGGAAGTTGAGGACTATCCCTTTTCAACAGTTAGCTTTCTTCCTTCTAGAGGATAGCTGATTTTGATTTGGCTGAAAGGCATAGGAACTGGAGCAGTTGGTACTTGTACTGAAGCTGGTACTTGTACTGAGGGAATGAAAGGAACATGAGCACTTGTTTGAATGACTTCCAAGACAGGCGGTGCTGGTACTTGAGCTGTTGATGAGGCCTCCTCAACTTTAGTGGACTCTGAACAAGTTGACTCAGAATCTGACGAGGTAGTGCACTCTTGTACCAACGGTTCATGCCTTGAGGGATCAAGATCTCGGTTGGCAGTTTCAAGGTTTGAGAGATTGAATCTTAGTTCATGGATGACAACGTAGTCAGCAGGAGGTGCAACGGCTTGGTATTGTTCACCATGATACCCCAGACCAGTTTTTACCTTTTTGAGCATCTAAAAGTCTTTGCAGCTTTTTAGATGCAAATTCATATTTATCAACATGAACTTTTTGTTCTGCCAATTCTGCTCTGGTAGCTTTTAATCTAGCCAGTAGATCATCGATCTGAGTTTCAAGATTGCTTTGTTCATGTTTTAGTAATGAAATCTCTTTCTTTAGGCAGTTAATTTTTTCTTTATAACTGTTTTCTACCTTTATGAATTCAGATTTCATTTGATGAAACTCTTCATTTTGATCTATAAGGTTTTGATTATACTTTCTGTAGCCTAACACCTTATCAATACAATCTTGGGAACAGAGATGTTCATATACCTGAGGCGGTATCTCAGTTGTATCTGCCATAAGAGCTTGGTTGTTGGCAGACAGATCTTCATACTGGAAGCTCCAGTCGAAGTCAGAAGTTCCAACAGTTGCACAAGCTGCAGTTTGAACTGGAGGAGTAGCTTGTTGCTGTTGTTGTCTGGGTTGGGCTTGGTGAGATTGTCTTGATTGAGGAGTAGCTGGATTGGCTCTTGGTGCCTTGCATTCTCTAGCAAAGTGACCCAGTTGGTTACAGTTGTAACATCTTAGTTTGCTTTTATCCAATCCAACTCTGGTGTTGGAGTTGTTGCTTGGAATGGGTCTTCCGGTTCTAGAGTAGAACCTTTTGGCTCTTATAGAGAGTATGGCATACGAGTGCTGTATGTCCATTTCTTCTAAGTCATCTGAATGGAAGCATTCCAGATCCTCCTTGATAAATGACATGTTGCTTGAGTTTTCAGAAACAAAAGCAACAGAGGTTGAGGTTTGAGGAGGAGCTTCTAGGAGAAATGGTGACGTGTTTGTTTGAGAGGTTGGAGTTTGTGGATGGGTGACAATGGGAGGATAGTAGTTGCTAGAACTAGGACCTGAGTGGTCAGAGTGGAGGGCAGAGGTGGTGGTGGATGTTGAGGCATTTTGATAGCTTGAGCTTCGTTCTTTTGCCTGAATCATCTCTAGCTCATAGGTTTTCAGCATACCGAAGAGCTCAGTCATTTGGAGAGTTTTCAGATTCTCAGTTCTTCTAATGGACACTGTGTAGAGTGTCCAGCAGCTAGGTAAAGACCTGATGAACTTTTTTAGAATATCTTCATTCTCCAGCTTCACCTTTGAGCACTGCAGCTCACCTACAAGATAAGTAAATCTGTTATATAAAATAGTTAGGGACTCACCTTCCTTCCAGACGAATTTTTCGTACTACTGCTTCAGGATGTCCCTTCTGTTTTCTTTGACTTCCTCTGAGCTAGCAAACATCTTCTCAAGAGCCTCCCATAGCTCCTTAGCAGTTTTGTAACCTCTGAAGTTGTGAAAAACATCATTTGGTAAGCACATCTGGATGACTCCCACGGCTTTGAAGTCTACCTCCATTTTCTTGATGTCTTCATCATAGTACTTGGAGGGTTCTTTGGGAACCAGTGTACCTCCGGAATCAGCAGAGGACACCATGGGTATGTATGGTCCATCTTTAATGGATTTCCACATCCCATATTCCTGATAGCAGAAGAAGCTTTCCATTATGTTCTTCCACATATCGTAATCTTCCCCAGACACCAGTCTTGGTGGTCTGTTGATGCTTCCAATATCTTCAAATCCATTGTTTTGAGCCATTTTGATTTATGATAGTGAGAGACTTTAACAAAGAGATAGTTTGGAATAGAACTGAAGAATGATTAAACAAGTGTGAGTTTGTTTAATCTGTGAGCCAAAGCCCTGATACCATTTGTAGGATCGGTAAATACAAGATGGTTGTATTCCAGTTGAGATTGGCGGAAACAATCACAACTTAATCAAAGTAAACAAGTAAACACAAGAAGAATACTGATAAATGCAATTTGTATTAAGCTTCAAGTGTTACAAGATTACAGAGAAAACTCTTAAGCAAAAAGTACTTTTACAATGAATCTAAGTACTACTTATATAGTAACTTAGAATCAAGACAAACCCTTGATTCTAAGGATCAGATCTAACACAAACCGTTAATCTTGTATTAAAGCTATTCTACATATACAGACAATAATAATAACTACAAATGTTAACTTTATTCAAACGTCTTCTTTGCATCATTGCTTGAATACTCAAAAGGAGAGCGTCGTTGTCTTTTATTGTCTTGTGCCAATGACATTCTTTCTGCGTGGAGTGTGTCAGTGTAACAGCAGAAAGTTGTCAGTGGTATTGGTTGCTTTATCAAGAACAGTCAGCTGCAACGTTTGATCTTCAGTGAAAAGGCTATCAGCTGCAACTTTGATCTTAAGTGGATAACGCCTATCAGCTGCAACTTTGGTCAGCAGCAGATAAGGCCTATCAGCTGCAACTTTGGTCAGCAGCTGATAAGACTTATCAGCTGCAGCTTTGGTCAGCAGCAGATAAAGCCTATCAGCTGTAACTTTGTCGATCCGCAACAATCTTTGAGATCAGCAGCATTTGTACTTAGAGAATTTTGTAACCATCAGTCTTTATTTCTACAATATATCAATCACACATCTTGGATATAAAATCCATATAACGTCAACTGGTATCCTATGTCATTCATTCAAACCTTGACCAATTATGCTAATATCCTTTCAAGATTATCATATTTCATGTAATGATACACGATAAACATTCAATGAAAACGGGATCAGGCTATGACACACAAATTTAGATTGCCAATATTATAATATTTGAAACTAAAAGCATCTCATTCCCACTTTCTTGTGAGTTAATGTACCATTTAAGTATGAAATACAACGTGTACCCCACAAATATGCCAACAGAAAGTAAATTGCATTATCTTTAAGACATACAAGACTTTGTGCAAGAGAATATATATATATATATATATATATATCAATCTCCATGATGAAATTACATCAATTAGCATAGGAAAAAAAGCAGATCGCGAAGGATATAAAGAATCAGAATGATTCAGAATCGAATGATTCATATTGCTTGGTTTGGATGAAGTATCAAGATTCATATCAACAGAAAGATTGTACCAATGGAATTCTTCAATATAAGAATGATCAAGGAATCGATTAATTCAATGAAACAGGGTAGTGTGATCCAACTGTTATCTGGATGTATTCAATGGAATCAAGATAAATTATCCAAGGGCTAGCATATGTTCTAACAAATGTCCTCAGAAACATATCTTAGTTCAACTTCACATTGCATGTTTTCCGGGGCATGGGCAGTGAAGTGAACCGAAAAATTGTGCTAATCAATATAATTCGATACTGGTCTCATGAAATTCTTAAAGTCTCATATTCTATATCTGATAATGATCTTTTAACACACACACCCGGCATACCATGGGTTCAAATCACAGTTGTAATATATGTAATTATGTTTTCACACTACTGATGGTTCAAAGACGCCTTTAGCCTATTGACAAGCTAAATTATATGCATACACAACACTATCATCTCCTATTTGTGTAGTCTCTGATGTTTAGATCAAAACATATATAGTTAAGATAAATCCAATAAACATAAAGCACCAACAGTCAATCTAAGGTCATGTGTGACTGATAATCTACTGATGTACTATCATTTATTCTCATATCTCAAATGATGTCAATTTTCTATTTTTAAATTTGTTTGGATTTTTCAAAACGTTGTGAAAGAAAATAAAACTTCCATGAAAATATTTTAAGAAAAACATTTTACTTGGTTACTCAGGATTTAGCATTTCAATCAATCAAAAACACAAACCAGTGTAATCGAATGCCTTTGCCTTTGTCACCGACACAATACTATACTCCCCATGTCTTGTAGACTCCCCCTCAACTCGTGAAATGGTTGCATCAACGACTTTATGCTCACCATCGTCACCACAAGTTTCAGGTTATGTTTTGGACTTGGTCAAACGCTTTCCAAAACATCAATGTGTGGGACATTATCTCCCCCTGAGCATCAAGTCGTTGAATCCATGATAGATTTACCAGTTATCTAAACAACTCTTTGCTCCAGCAGATGTCATTCCCTGTCATGTGCTATGAACAACCACTATTAACAACCCAAATGGTATTAATAGTTCCTCTTGGTTAATCCTGCACATTTAACAAGAAACATTAGTTTGACAATGAGACCCAAGCCATGGTGGTCCTGGGTCATCCATCTGTATCAAAATAAATTACTTCACGCAATTCACAGTCGAATCTTTCCTTAATTTTTGGTGATTGCTCCGACGAATCCGAAACAGAAACTTTAGATTTCCAAACATACTTCTGTTCATTAAGTTCTTTTTGCTTAAAATGTGAAGTGTTTGAACATTCTCTGTCATTTGAAAATTGTTTTGATTGTGATATCTCTTGATGTTCTAAAAGTTTTCTCAATCTTCTGTTTCTCATCCGTCGCTGAGGTCTAGAGAGCCTAATGTCACACCCCAACCGATGGCGGAAACGTCGGAGCGGGACATGTAGACTGTTCATGAGCACATGGTTGACTAAAGTTAAATATATTAAAACGTTACATTTCATTTATAGCACCAAATTCATACAATACAAGAATTCATGAAATACATAACCAATTTATCTGATTCAATTAACTAAGTCCACAACCTAAGTGTAGCAACTTGATCAACTCAAACTTTTGTACCTGAAACATGATGAAAACGAGGTCAACTAAAAAGTTGGTGAGCATACATAGGTTTTGACTCTAAATAGCATCAAAGCGTTACGTGTAAAAAAATCCATACAAGTCATGATTAATAAGGCAATTATGGGGAGTTACTATTGTGTAACCAAGAGTACAATCAAACCTTTGTAACTAGCATGCAAAATTGTGTTGTCGGTAACAATCACCCCAATCTGGGTGGGTTTGTCAGAATCAATAGATCTATCATTGTTAACCGCTGGTTTGAATAGTTAATGATTGCACATGTAATTGCACACACCTAGTACTCAAACATAAAGCTCAAATTGCACACAAATTGTAAAGTGGATTTGTATTGTGTAGTTTGTGTAAATCATTGTAATGTTGTGTTTATGTTTCACCCCAAAAATGTAAAATAGTGAAAAAGGGGCTATGTAAAACTCACTTTTATCAAAGATGTTGCTAGTACCAGTGTCTAGGTAGCAAGGTGTTCCTTGTAACTTACAACGTTAACCTAGAGTGTAATATATATGAATCTAGATTAATAACATGTACAATATTCTAGAGCCAAGTCTAGGGTTGCAATGGAAGTGTGTACAAAAGATTTGAGTTGTAGTAGGTGATTGTGATTTGTACTTGAAATGGGTGTTTTACAAAAAGAAATAATTGAAACGAATAGTTTTAAAATAATTAGGATTTGGGTTTGAATAACTAAATAGTTTTAAATAATTGTTACTTATTTATTTAGTTACAAAAATAATGTGTGAATCATATTAGATATAAATTAAATAAATAATTTTACATTATTTATTTATTTATAAAGATGTGTAAATAATGTTGATATATAAAATTAATAGTAAATATATTTTTTTGTAGATTAGAATAAATGAATTTATTTAGCTAATTCTCATTTAAAAATAAATATTTGAAAATAGGGTTAAAGTTTTATAAACTTTACAAATTTGAGGGATATTGTATGAAATAAATATCCTAATTGGAAATTAATTTTCTTAATTTATTTAAATATCTAAATTTTTGTTTTAAACATTTAATATACAATTTTAACAAAGAAATTCATAATAAAAATGAATTTATATTGAGAATTAACAAATTTGGTTTTATTCTGTTAAAAATATTGTAAGGTTTATAAAACAATTTTTTTATATAAACTTTGGGGCTTTAAAAACGGTTTTAAAAAATTAAACAGTCCACCAGGTTCGAACCCGGGTGGCTACTGTGTGAGGCAGACGCTCTAACCACCAGACAGAGGGACTTCTCCTGTTATGATTTCGACTTGGAAGGACTAAAACACTTATTTGAAAGGGGGCCGGGTTTGGGTATCAACAGGAGGTAAAAACAGGTGCGACATGGGTTTCGAACCCGCAACCACCCGCGAAGGGTCCAAGTGTTTTAACCACTTTGTCTGGGCAAGTGCCTTGACAGAAGACCAGATTGAAAATCATTTAACAAGGAGCCCTACACCCATCACCTTCCCTACATTACGCAGGTTGGAACCCTAGTTCTAAAATCGATTCGATTGAGTAATAATCGACCTCAGGATCATAGGGCTTTCAAACCTAGAATGATTACGAGTGTAATGTGACAAATTTTACCTGTAAGGGTCACGTACCGGAGGAGAACGACTGGAAGTTTAGGTCCGAAGTTCTTCGGATTCGATGAAGCTCCTAGAGTGGAATGAGATCGAAGTGAGGGTGCAGAAGGTTTGTAATATGATATGCGGAGGTGTGTGATTACACTAATTCGTTTAATTCCACTTTAATGGCACGATTCGGGTATGAGTTTGAGTATGATAACCGTCGGCCCAAATTACGCATAAATTCAAATGTTTAAGGATGAATTGGGTCTTGAATATGGTCTGAGTTCATACAGGGAGTGGTCTAGCGTGATTAGCGGACATTGAAGCGTTCGAATCCCTTGATTGACGATCGAATTGATCGTGCTTTGACTCTAAAAAGTCAATCCCTGTCGAAAAGATTTAGCTTTCAAAATTGGTCGCGCTCGACTGGATATTAGCTGTAAATTGCGTTTGGTTAGGGTCGATCACCCATCTTAGATTCTAGACAAGTCCGAACCTGATGTATCTTGATCGAATTCGGTCCTGGTTCGGGAATGTTGACTTCTAGAAAGTCAAAAGGGGTCAAATTGGAGTAAAAGGGTTAAATTTCAAGGTTCAAATGTCGGTTCAAAGAAATCTAGGGTTCAAGACCTATTTATTAATTTATTTTAGTTACTAATAAAGTTGATTTAATAAAACTTATAAAGTTTTAAACATTGAACCCAATATATATATGATTGCATATATTTTTATAAATAGATACATATATATATATATATGACAATAGTTGTAAATATAGGATTAAAACTCACCAATTATATATATTGACTTGTTTATTAAAACATACACATATATATACATAGATGTACATATAATTTTTATTTAAGTCTAACTAGGGAAATAATATGTTTATGTAAGGTTGGAACTCCAAATTGCCACGTGTTAAAAAAATGATTAGTGTTACATATGTTGTCAGGCAAAACAAGTTTGAAATAATGTGCCATTATCGTATAAAATAACTTAAAATGGTATCAAAAAATCATGGATGTTACACCTAACCTCAGATTGTGAATTACCCTTCGGTGTATCACGAGGTTTAACCACATTTGGTTTAACGAAAGTCTTACCAGGAGTTCTTACTTTTGCTGAAGTAACATGTTGGTTACCTTTGGCATTGTGAGGACAATTGATCTTAATATGACCCACAAGACCACAGTAAAAGCAAGATCTCGTCTCACGATATTTTCTCATATAAGGAACCTTCACGCGACAAGATACACTTGAAAAAGATTCTCCTACATGAACTTCTTTTGGCTTTGTTTTCTCAGGAACTACAGATTTTGCAACAAGTTTTGATTCAGGCTTCATCTTCTCAGGAAATACATGCCTCTTTTCTTTATTTTTGTAAGGGTAATTCACCACAATGTGTCACATCTCATTACAATGAAAACATGTACGCATGTCCTTATAATCCCTGACATATGGAACTCTTATCGAGTTTGAAGAACTTCCAAATGTATACTTTCCAGATGATTTAGAATCAACAGCTTCTAGGTTCTGCTTCACATCCTTGGATTCTTCTTTCTTAACCTCTTTCGGTATCCCCTCTACCTTAGCTTCATCAAAATATTCATCATCACTCTCATCATCATACACCATGTCCTTACCAGTAACTAGATTAACCTTAAGTACGGTTTTTGGTTCCAACTCTTCTTCAGTCACTGTCTCAATGCTACGAGTTGCATAATTACCATTAAACGGAGGACACAAACCAACTCCCCCAACAACTTTATCATCCTGCTTTGGACAATAAATAATTCCTCTAACTACTTTCTCACCACTAGCTTTCTCATTATAATATTCCAACAGAAAACTGGAATTCTTATAACCCTCAAGCTTTCTCATCAATTTGGTGACTTCACTCTGTGACTGGGCAAATTCATTTATTTTCTTTTCATACTCAGAGTATGCTACATCAATGTGAAAAGCTTGTTCATTTACTTTTGATTGTAAAAATTTGATATCATCTTTCAATGATTCAATTCTTATATTTAAAAGCTTCTCATTTTCTTTCAAAGTTTGATTAGTTAAGTAGCTTTCCTTCAAGTCACAGATGAGATTAGTATTGTCATCACACAATCTCATAATTTTTAAATCAGAATCAATGCATTTAGAACATGAAAGAGAAACAACCTCATTTACATGTTTAGTATCAGCCATAAATCCACTAGCTTCAGCAAACATCTCAGCTACTTTCTCTGTCACCTTCCCTGCAGCCACATTGTCATCCATCAATTCTTCCCTAGTCCCCTTTGCTGTATTTGCTTTGTCTTCAGTAACCACTTCTTCATTCACACTATCCTCTTCAACTGACTGGAAGCTTTCTTCAGTCTTCACATCACTCTGGGTAGATTGAGTGCTTTCACCAGATTGAACATTCTCACTATCGCTTGATTCTGCATAAATGTCACGTTTAGAATCACTCTGCTTCTCTAAGTCTTCTTTAATCAAGGCCACGAACGCTTGAGTAGTAACTTCTTCATTAAGTACAACCTTGACACTATCGTCATCACTTTTATCACTAATTTCAGTCACATCACTTTCTTCATAAGAATGAACTGTATCAATCAAGTCCGCTAAAGACATATCGGTCAACTTCTCATTTTTCTTGATGAGCACTGAGTACTTCTCAAACTTAGGTGGAAGAGCATCCAACAGCTTCTCATTCACCTCAGTATTAGTGTAAGAAACATCACATTTTACCAACTCTCGCAGAAGATGGTAGTATCTGGTACTGATATCATCAACAGTTTCATTCTCCAAATACTTGAAAAACATGAATTGTTTCTTTAGCAAATCTCTTCTACTCTTCGAAAAATTCGTCATCTCAAGAATTTTGTGAAAATGTGAAAGAAAAAATTCCCCTCCAAAAATATATGGATTTTGGTGAACGAAAATTCCAAAATCACAATTTTCTCAAAAACAGCTCGAAACACTCAAATAAAGGTCCTCTCGAAAAAAAAATTCAACAAAAATTTTCCCGCCAAATAACTTTTTTTTAACACTAGCAAACTTGGTAAGTTCACCTGAACTGCACTGAGCGAACTTGTTACGTTCACCTGCTTAAGTTCGCCTGCTAACAGAATCAGTAAGTTCGCCTAAAACGCTGAGAAATCAAGAAGAACCCAAACATGAACCAACGCTGCTGAAAATCATGATTTCTGATGTATATGATCGAATATGACAAATCTAAACCGTAGGAATGTGTAAAAGATGATTAGAAACAATCATATCGGATCAATTTCTTCAAACGAATCCAAAATCAATCCAAATTGATCAAAATTTCTCCATTTTTATCAAGAACATGAAAAAGTCTTCAAAATCACTGAAATTTGATGTTGATTGTACACGAAAACACCATGAATCTGCTGCTAATCGAGAGTAAAAGCTCTGATACCAATTGAAAGGCCCCTACGGGTGTGACGGATCTCTAGACTCGCGGTAGGACACGGTGATAACGTGCGGAATCCATTGATCAACGTGCAACGTGTAAATCAATCAACAACACAAGGTAAATAATCGTCCTTGTATTTCTCCACAAAACACTGTTTACAAAGCTCTCTGGTTCTTGACTCTGTTTTGTACTGACTTCTGAACTCAGACCTGTAAACCTATTTATAGGGAAACACAAAGCACCACAGGCGAACTTAGCAAGTTCGCTCCTCAAGTTCGCCCAAACATTCCCTTAGGCGAACTTGACAGGTTCGCTAACTTACAACATAGAATTTCAGCGAAAGTTACAAAACATGCTCTAACAATAAGTAATATTCATGCTTTTAATGCTAGCTCAAGAACACCCGATAATCTAGGTTTGTAGGTTAGAAATCACTTACCACACTTGTCCTTCACTTGAGAAATGATGATTTTGTCCTTCACTTGAGAAATGATGATTGCAAGTAAATATATTGATTTCTAACTTCAATTGTTGGATTAAGTCTTTTTTTCTCTTCTCCCTTCGCCACTTCAAACACACACACACACAAACACTACCCTTTTAATTCTGACCACGTATGAGACTTCTAATCCCCCTTTAACCCTTTTTTAATTAAGACTAAATTACAATTTTTGTCCTTTATGTTTTTTAAAATTGTGGAATGGGTCCTTTAAAATTTTTACTTTCACTCATTGTCCTTTATTTGAATAGTTCTCTCATTTCTTGTCATTTTGACTAACTGGAGTTAAATAATTCTATTAAGTCAAGGAAATTATTGTCTTTTAGACCTAAAGGACAATTCTTGTAATGTAAAGTTTACTTTATTTTTTTTCTTTTCTTTCTTTTTCTTTTTTTTTTTCTTTTTATCACTTTTATTTTATAGATTTTATTTAAATTTTTATTAATTAATTAACCAACTTATTTATTTTATAAAAATATATATATTTTTTATTTATTTATTTTCGTTTGTTTGAATAAGTAATATACTTTTCTCACTTTTATTTTAAAGGTTTCTTTAAAAATTTATTAATTAATTAAGCAACTTATTTATTTTATAAAAATAGATTTTTTTATATTTTTATAATTTTTTTATTAAGCTATTTACTTTTATCATTCTACAATTATTATATTTGTTTATACTATTTTTATATGTTAGAGAGTTAGTAGGAGTTTAAAATTTTGTAATCATACACTCAACCTTGATACCTTGTTTTCAGTCGAGCAAATGTTTAATGGATACTCGTTTGTTCATAGCCTATTTTTAACCCAATAGATTTTAACTAAGAAATTTGTTAATTAATGAACAGGGTAACTAGTTCGATATAAATGTATTATGTGTATTGGTTAAAATATAATTTAGTCACAAATTAAAGAGTGAACCAAATAGGTGAAGCGTAGGTTTTCGGTTGTCAAGGTCGGGCATTGGGGCTGTTGATTTTACCTAAAACTGTCATGTAAAAGAAACCAGTTAGAAGGGGTTCTAGAGACAACACTGTGACGGTTAAGTCGGTATTTGTAGACTTGTAAATGAACTGAACAAGTACAAACTGAACATATTCGTTTCGTCCGTTTAACTTTAACCAAACAAACGATCGAACACGAACAAATAATAAAATTTTAAAGAAACGAAAATAAATGAAATTAAATAAAAAAATATATCTTTATAAAATAAATAACTTGGTTAATTAATTAATAAAATTTCAAGATTGAGTGTGTGATTACAAAATAAACTTTAAACTCCTACTAACTCTCTAATATATAATAAATAGTATAAAAAAATATAATAATTGTAAAATGATAAAACTAAATAGCTTAATAAAAACAAAAATAAATAAATTATAAAAATATAAAAAAAATTCTATTTTTATAAAATAAATAAGTTGCTTAATTAATTAATAAAAATTTAAAGAAATCTTTAAAATAAAAGTGAGAAAAGTATATTATTTATTTAAATAAATGAAAATAAATAAATTAAATAAAATACATAACTTTATAAAATAAATAAGTTGGTTAATTAATTGATAAAACTTTAAATAAAATCTATAAAATTAAGTGATAAAAAGAATAAACGAAGAATAAAAGTAAAAGAAATAAAAGAAAAAAGTAAAGTAAACTTTACATTACAAGAATTGTCCTTTAGAGTTAAAAGACAGTAATGACCTTGACTTAACAGAAATATTTAACTCCAGTTAGTTAAAATGACAAGAAATGAGAGAACTTTTCAAATAAAGGAAAGTGAGTGAAAGTAAAAGTTTTAAATGACTCATTCCATAATTTTGGAAAACATAAATGACAAAAATTGTAATTTAGTCTTTAATTAACTATCCAAATATGGCAGATTTCACCCTCAATTTTCGAAGTATAAAACTTGACCACCAAACTAAAATACTCATCCTTAAATTTTCTATATTAACACATGCATTTTTATTAAGAATTATAAGATATGATTAACATACTTAATAATCACTCTTGAATAAACATTTATCATAAATAAAGCCTTCCAAAATATTTGAATATTATATAATTTATATATGAAAAACCTAGATTCCATTTTATTCTTCCAATAAAATACAAAAATTCAGAATTGAAATTTTTTCATGATATAATTATTTTGGACACATTCGACTTCACAACTATTTAGTAAATATTGTTTCAAAATATTAGATTGATAAGTTTTTCATCAAAATAAAAGATCTATTTTCAGGGTAAATAAAAGATTTATTAAATATTCATAATGTTAAATAGAACTAAAAAAAACTACAAAAGGTTATACAAGACCAATTAATAATTATATTACTTACCGTTAATTATATTTCAATTTATTTAACAAATTTATAAATCAAATAAATTTAATACTAAAAAATAAAATCTAAGTTTTTTGAAACACTTGTTAAATAGTTATTGAAATCAAATCCAACATAATAAATAATTTCAAGGGTAATTTCATATATACCCTTACAAATTAGAAAAATATTATATACACTAAACCAAAACTAAGGGCCGTTTGGTTGGCTGGAATTCAATGGAATTGGAATAATTCCATTCGTTAGTGTGTTTGGAATTGAAATTAATTCCAACCAAACCCCACACTAGATGGTTTTCAAAATCCTTCAATGTTTTGAAGGATTTCACATGAATGTTTTTAAATACTGTAAATAACCCCGGCCTCTACCACCCGCCATTAACTGCCGTCGTGCTAATCAACACTGCCGCCCACCCACCGCCGTCGATCGCTACCAACCGATGCAGTTACCACAACGTCATCCCGCCACAGCCACCGATCGTCACCCACCTCCACCCGCCATCGACCGCCGCCTCTGCCACCACCGCCCGCATCCTTCTCATTCAAGTGTCGCTTTAGTTCTGCCGACAAGTTGAGGTGAGCCCATGCCTTCTTATAATACTTCATTCTGCCAGTTAACCTTTTTCATCTACATTTGAATTCCTTTTCGTTGATATACAAAAATCAGTTTTTATCAACTTTGATAGAAATACCTTTTAGCATGCTAAAACTAGAGTACGAATAGTAACCTGATGGTTTGGTGTGTTGATATCTATGTCTTAAATTTATGGTTAAACACTTTATCATTTAAATACAATTTCACGTAAAAATGACAAATTATTTGATAGAGGGATTTTAGATTATTCAGGTATTGCCTCATAGGTTTTCATAATACCAGTCAGTCGATTATCTCCGCTAATAACAATTTCAGTATTATTTGCTTTATGTAATTTTAAACAGATGCAATCTGTGTATTGTGTGTGTTGCGGTATGTGTATTATGTTTTTTGAATCATTTATTTGCTTTGTTTTGAATGTTTTATCATTTTTAAAGGATAATTTTATCATTTTATGTATTTTTACATTCCAACTCCATAACAAATGTACCAACCAAACAAATTTTGGATTTTCAAAGGAATCCTTTAAATTCAAATTCCAACGAATTGAGCGAACCAAACGCCCCCTAAAAGTAACATATATATCCTTACAGCACATGTAAAAATATTATATATATCCATTATATTAAAAACAATTTAAGAAAAGATCATTTTATCCTTATTTTTCTAAAACTTGAAAATTTCATATTTACCAATCTTTCACTTTAAAACTTTATATTTCCCCACAAACAACAATTTTATCAAAGTATTATATTTAATTTTCTCGGTTTCTTTTAGAATTTTACCAATTTTCTTTTATAGCATTATACATCATATATGGAGGAACCCCTCTTCTTTTATAACAACTATAAAAAGCACGATCAGACTAATAAAGGAACTCGTAATCGATGATGTTTTCTGAATGGGCTTGAAGAACCACGGTGGTATAGAATATAATTAATAAAATTAAATCATAAAGGATATAAGTAAAATGATGGTAAAGTAAAAAAATTATTTAAATCAAATATATATAAAAACTTTATTTTTATTCGTTTACTTGCCTAACTTTTTCATCTTCTACCGATTTCTCTATTTATAGGAAAGATAACCCCCTTCTCGAGCTTCAACCACTATACTCCCTGCCCTAACATTTTCCTCTCCCTTCTCGGTTCACAGCTAATTTGGTCAAGATCGGAAGGAACTCTATGCGATTGAGATGCATTTAACCTAAAACAAGATTTCGATGTGAAATCAAATCGAAGAACAACCATATATGGCTGTAGGATAGATTAGTTTCGTTTGAAAACAAAGTGAGCAATCGACTTCGTAAGTAGAATTCAGAGCAAGGATCCTGCACCTAATTTAGGTGCACCAGGTGATTTAATTAATTTCATGCTCAATTGTACCCTCACCCCCGTTTTAGCTGGTGTTTTGGCCTTTTATGGTAGTTGTAACCCTAGTTTTTAAACATTTATTGTTGTAGTATCTGCTCAAAATCGTTGATTGTAAAAATCTATCTTAAAATGGATTGTTTGAAGAAGATTTGTTTGGCGAATATGGTTAAGTAATTTATTTATCGTCGGTGGTGTTGTTTACTGCTGTACTGGGAAAGAATGGGCCTGCATGTGTTAACAGTCTTTTGCTAATGTTGCAGTGATACAAGTAAACATGGCGGCAACCCCGCAGAATGTTGAGATGGAAGCAGCAAAGTTCTTGCATAAGCTTATTCAGGAATCCACTGATGAGCCCACAAAATTGGCTACAAAATTACATGTGGTATGTCACATGCATGGGTGTATTCACATCTAAATCTAAGATATAAGATACATGATATGTTGGTAAAGGTTTTAGAGGCATAGGCATAACTTGTGTACATGGAAATCAACATACCAGAATTGCATCACATACTATATCCTATTAAATTAGGTGCACTTAGCCTTATACTCGGGAATCATCACTGATATTTGTTGTCTAAGTTTGAATTTATTATAGGCAGGGAGATCTAGGAGACTATAGTAAATTATAAACATATTTGACCTTTTGTAGTTTAGAAGCACATATGAAGTTCATGTGATTGATTTATACGTGTAAGGTCATGATATTTTGTTCTTGCGGAATGTGTACAGTTTTGTTAAAAACTGATAAGCCTTGGGCCAACAATAAGATCATGAGCTGGTCCAGCTGTCCCTTATGTGCAATGCAAGAAGTTCCCCTGGTTACAGTGGTCAACAAGTCGCGTGTCATGTTTAATAAAATTTTTCTTTATGTATGGTAAATTCAGTATCATTGAGTATTACTCAATGAGTAATCAATTAGGATACCCAAAATAGAAAAAAAGACATTTTCTATTTAGACAGTTATAAATGTGGTTTATTGGCTTTATCTTGCTTCGTAACATATTTCTCTTATATTTTTTCACGGATTCACAGATTTTGCAGCATATGAGATCTAGTGGAAAAGAAAATTCCATGCCATACCAAGTTATATCAAGGTAAGATTATCAACAGCATGTATGCCCTGACCACCAGTTTGTGGGTTTTACGAAGACACCATGTCTTTTCTTTTCAGTTAAATGTAAAATTCACATCGATATTTTAAATAAAGCAATGGCCAATTTTTTTTCTTGTTATTATCACATTCACTCATCATGTCACCCTATACAATTTAACCATCACTGATGCTCTGTGTTTTACAAGCTACTCTTTGCCTAAATCTATTATCTTGTTGCAATACCCATAAGTAGGCATTATGCAATAAAGTATTAGGTCTCGATTAATGTGGATTATTCCATGTATACTCTGACATGTGTAATCGTCATCTATGGTAGTCATACTATGCTTAGCTTCAGAATTTAGTTGAGGCAATCACTAATTAAAGTCTAAAGAAACTTGCCTTTAGTTCATTGCAAATAGTTTTCTAGGTGATTATTGCTGGACAAGGAGGTAGTTATGAAACACCACCAGTTTTATTCCCACAGCTTATAAGAATCCAACTAGTTACTCTAAATGAATAGAACGCTACTTCTGCACAAGGCTAGAACTTTGCGATGCAATATAAAATTTTTAAAATCCTATTTTTTATTTCATCTGATCCTGTACATTTATTTTCTAAAGGGCTATGGAGACAGTTATAAATCGACATGGTCTTGATATTGAGGCTTTAATGTCATCACGACAACCGTTGACCAGTGGGACTCAAGCTGGAGAATCATCCTTATCCCAAATTGCAGGTACATAATTAGTCAATTATCATGTTATAGTAGTTATACGTTTTTCGTGTTTTACTATGTTCTCCATTTTACATGCATTAGTCTTCTACAAAATAACAGGATATACTTGATTTCAGGCTCTTCACAGCAAACTGCAGTGGAAAATGATTTGAAGAAAAATATAACCACGGAAGACACTGCAAAACTTTCAACGTTTTCAAGCAAACCACTGCATGTTCCTAGCAGTTTAGGGCATGACATCTATCAAGGATCTGCAAATCAACTTACCTGTGAGTACTATAATTCAAAGTCTTCTTCACGTATTTCCAAATTTTGGAAAATATTTAGGAATATTGTATGCTTAGTGTCCCATTTTTACTCGTTCATATTTCCCTGCATGGACGGAAGCACCAAAATAAGAACAGAATTCATAATTAGGTTTATGTTAACCATAACCATTAATATCTGTATGTCCTACTTTATGCCAGTGTGCCATAACCTTTTAGTCCAAGTTAAAAACATGACAGGAGTGAGATATGTGTGTTCGATTGTTTCTAATTAGCATTTGGCACCAGAAACATGTTATAATAAGTGATTGAAAGGCAAAGCCTCACTTAAATTTCTTTTTCAAAAAACAAATCTGTTTATGTATTGATGCTCTCTTTTTGTTCTTCAGACTCGCTTTCTTTCCAAAATTACAACCTATTTTGCAAAACTTTAGTTATTAATCTAATATTCTTTGCCATCTTGTTCATAACCATAGTTGTCAATAGCGAATAGCGGTAAATAGCGACAACGTACCTATACGCTACGTAGCGAATAGCGGTAAATAGCGACCGCTATTTCGTGTTTAGCGGTAAAATAATAGAAAGTTATAAAAATACATTTAGTCAACTAATGTAGCAAAGATAATCAACAAAATAAACAGTCACATCACCAAAATAACGAAAATACACTATTACTAGTCCGATACATCAAAAAATTCCGGCTCATCATCATCATCATCATCATCGGGAGCCGATGTCGGCACAAAATCTTTATAAGCCGCAACATCATTTTCTTCGGCATCTACATCAAAATCATAATTAGGTTCATCTACTAAACCTCTAGGCCTTGATCTCGATGAGGAGGTCTTGGATTTGGCACCCCTTTTATTACCACTTGCTCTTGTCGAATAAGGCGCCTCACCCGCCCCCGTAGCTGCCGCAACATGACCATATGTCAAATCTTCACCCTCGAACACCGGGGCATTTTCTTCATCCTCATCTAATCTAAGGCCCCCGTCAACCACTCATTCACATCTTGTACATTTCCATCATCTAAGATAATCGGGTCAATCGTATCACGCATATCATACCTTCTTCTTAGAGCCCGATTATACTTAATGTACACAAGATCATTAAGCTTTTGTTGGTCTAGTCGACTTCTTTTTTTAGAATGAAGCTACATAAATGAAATATAATAAGTTAATAACTATTATTTTTATTAAATATTAAATAAGACTAAATTTCTTACATGTTCAAATACGCTCCAATTGCGTTCGCACCCCGACGAGCTACACGTTAAACTAAGCACCTTGATCGCAAATTTTTTTAGTGCCGGTGCCGATGCTCCGTATTGCATCCACTACACCGCTATTTTAATAACAAAATATAAAATTTAGTTAAAATAGACTTTCTTAAACATTATATTAATCAGGTATACATATATATAATATATATAAAAGTATACCTGGTGCAAGTTTTGCTCTCATCTTCTTTGCCATTGGATTTCCAAAAATCCCTTCAGCACGTCGATATAATGGGAGCTCACAATGAATCTTCTCCTGCTCATCTTCGGTCAATGCCAACTTACTAATGCATGACATTAACCCACTTACAATCTCACCATTATCCTCCACTTTCGGATCGTTGTAGTACAAACTCGGATTCAAGTAATATCCCGCTGCATGCAAAGGTTGATGTAACTGACAGTCCCACCTTTTATCAATTATTTTGAAAATTCCTTTATACTTTTCTTCTTTGTTCTTGAAAGAGGCAGCAATCATCTCCTTTGCCCTATCCATTGCCTCATAAATATAACCCATAGGAGGCTTTCTCTCTCCATCAACTAAACGAAGCACTCCTAACAACGGACAACCAACTTTCACAGCAATATTTACATTGTTCCAAAAGCTAGGCAACAATATAGTATTTTCTGTTTGCTTACCACCCGTCTCCTTTGAGAACTTGCTTTTTGTCCACACTTCGGAAGTGAACATTTTTCTTAGGTTCTTCTTGTTTGCTTTGAAACAATTGAGCGTGATGAAAGCGGTAGCAAATCGAGTCTTTGCGGGCCTAACCATGTCTTTTTGCCCGGTGAAATCTCTCATCATGTTTAGTAGCAATGTGCGGTTGTATATGTATGTGTTCACTGCAATTGCCCTTTCAAGAGTTTTCTTCAAATGAGACAACTTAAAGATGTCTTCAAACATCAAGTCGATGCAATGGGCCGCGCAAGGAGTCCAATATATGTGTGGATAGTTTTTTTCCACAAGTTTGCCTACCAATGGAAAATAAGTGTTAGAGGATTATGAATCTTAAAAATTAAAAAACAAATGAATACTTTGTTATAAATCTTACCGGCACTAACGTTATTACTCGCGCTATCCGTCACAATTTGAACAATATGTTCCGGCCCAACCTTTTTGATGAATTGGTCAAATAAATTGAACATGTTTTCACCGGTGTGAGAATAGCTAGAGGCGTCGACCGACTCAATGAACATGCTTCCTCGAGGAGTGTTTACTAGGAAGTTGATTAACGCCCTTCCTTTCCGATCCCTCCATCCATCAGCCATCAAAGAACAACCATAACTTGACTTCTCAACCTCATTATCTTGCATAATCTGTTTGGTATGTTCCATCTCTAGCTTCAACATTGGAACACGCACCTCATGATAGCTAGGGGGTTTCATTCCACAACCGTATCGGCCAATCGCTTCAAATGCGGGGCCCAAACTATCGTACTTTACCGAATTGAAAGAAACACCCGCATCATACATCCAACGGCAAAACTTTTGCACCGCCTCAAGTCTAAGCTTCTTTTGGACGTCGTTATATTCTTTACTTCCAACCAAGTTCCCCCCTTTCTTCCCCGATACGACCGATGGCTTGAATACCGAATATAAGGTGCCTTTTGCTTTTTTATTAAAAGCATCTGTTGTTGAACCGGTCGATGACATGAGCTTCTTTCCCTTCGATTTAGCTTCACTACAATTAATTTCTACCTCATCTTCTTCATCATCTTCAGCTAAATCAACCACATCGTCAAAATGTGGTATGCTATTCATCATTTCTCTTGAACGTTTCTTTTTCTCAAAATGTTCTTTGAATAAAGCTTTGACTTCATTGGGAACTTTGGGACATCTCGCCACATCCGGGGAATCCCAAGCGAGATGATGCTTGTGCTTTGTAATCCCGGATTTTGAAACAAAAAAACAGAAATTGCATCTCACTGCGTTTTTTGTTCCTTCTACCAAAGTCCCGTAAGTCCACCCTGGATCAGGATCCTTTCCCATTCGATATATGATATGAGCAGAAGCACAAAACTCAGTTTGGATGGAGTCCTTTACTGCAGGAAGGAATCGAAACAGAAAAGACTATTCTGAACAGTTTGCGAGCGTGGACGAAGGAATCGAAGGTGGAGAAGGACGAACCTGTTACGCGAAGGTGGACGAAGGTGGACGAAGCTGTTACGCGAAGGTGGAGAAGGCGAGCGTCGTTCCTGCTGTTGGAGTGTTATGCGAAAGAGAAGGTAAAAAAACCCTAGCGAGCGAGCACGTTAAATGTAACAGAAATACCAAAAAAAAAAAAAAAAAACAAATGTCGCTATCGGTCCGCTAAGTGGTTGAGAAATGCAAATAGCGCCCGTTAATCGACTCGCTACGTAGCGCGCTATAGCGCGCGCTACGGTCGCTATTGACAAGTATGTTCATAACTTGACATTGACAAACAAATACTAGTTGCAACCACCACTGGCAACACACTATCATTATATGAATTGGTTCTAAAAGTTTATATGATATCGTTGCATGCTAACGCTCACCCTGAGGTTTTTGTATGAATTGCTGTATGTGTCACATTTGTCCTTGGAGGGTAGATGTATCCGTAAACATGCATGTTTACTTGGTCAATCATTATGATTTGTGATGTTATTGGCTGAATTACCGTTTTTTCTTCAAGAAGGGTAGTTTTGTAATCATTTTCTTTCAATTACAGCTATCAAGAGTCATGGATCAAATGCCGGCACTTCTAGTTCATTTGAATCAGCAGAACCTGGGAACCCAAGATCCATGCAGTTCAGCAATTCATTTGATAACCAGAGTGCTTCAATGCTGATGCATAAAGGCCCAACTGGAAAGGCATTGGATCATGAAGGCGGATTTCCAAATGTAATGGCAAGTGCAAGTAAGACAGTTCAGGTATGTCTATTTTATCTTATATTCCCTTACTCTTATTGAATCATAATTTTGTTTTGTTAAATATGGTCTTTTTATGACCTTTTTTGACAGGGTGGAATCTCAAACAATGTTGCTGAAATGGGAATGCTTCGAAATGAAGCTTCAAGGGATACTGGAAAATTACCAGCTTTACAGGCTCCTTCTGTTGGACCCTCCATGCCTTTTAAGGAACACCATTTAAAGCAACTCAGAGCTCAATGCCTTGTATTTTTGGCTTTCAGGTTGTACTAATGAAACATATTTCATCCTTAAGCTGTTCAATATCTGTTTGTTTATGGATGCCCACAACTATATAACAAATCATTTCCTGCATACAGGAATAATTTAATGCCGAAAAAGCTGCATCTTGAGATTGCACTGGGGAACGTCTTTCCCAAGGAAGGTAGCTGATTTTTTTTTTTTCTGTTTTTTGCTAATAGACATTTTACCATCTAACAAACCTTGACTTTGTTGCTTTCTACAAAGATTACATATGAGAGACCATGTTATGAGTTATCTATCAGTTGACTATATGCAAATAACAAATGGTATTGCAGATATATCTAGCATTGAGCAGAAGGGAAAAGAGCAATCTATGGGTCCTGGTTCTTCGAGCAGTGTGTATGTTTCAGAAACAAATCTTTTGAAAGAAGGAGAGAAACTTGACAGGATTGTAGATAAAAATGATCCACCTTCTGGTTTTCCTGAACATGGGAGTAATATAATTTCAAGGAAATTTGAGGCAGACATGCAAACCTTTGAAGCAAAAGAATCTCAGGCTTCTGCAACCAAATTAGCACAATCAGATCCTACTAACATTGCACCACATGCAGAAAATCGGCATGGTCATGCTCATTTGTCAAGTTTTCCTCTGAGTGAAAGGCAAATGATGGTGCCAAAGAATGCTAATATTCTGGAAAAGGATGCAATGCCTGGTGAGAACTAGCACTTTATATATACAATCTTGTTGACACACGCATTTAAAATTCCTGAAAAATATGTTGCAAGTACACAGCTAATAGAAGGAAACTGGTCTTAAAAATGTAAAAATTCAAGTAATTTTGATTTTGAAATTACCAAGTGTACTCAGATATGAATGTAGTTCTGATGAGGGTTAGCTGAAAAGAATTTTTTTTTATAGCAGGAAGCAATCATGAGGGGGAAGATACTTCTGAACCGAGTGCATCACCAGCATCGCCAAAGTATACTACATCTGAAAAGTGGATTGCAGATTGCCAAAAGAGAAAAGTTGCTGCTCAATATAACTGGGCTATTAAAAAGAAGAAAACAGAACAAAGGATCTCAGTTTGTGTTGAGAAATTAAAGGTTTGCTATTTGTCTAAATCTTTCATTAATGTCTTAGAAGTTCCTTGCTAACTATATTTTTGGCTTCCTGAAATAAACTGGTTAATTGAAGTAATCTCTAAATTGATAACGTGGCAAATCGCTCTATTGCTGCTTGTCTTTTGGATAGGACAAGTTTCATTCTTTTGATCTGTTTAGTATCCGATCCTTGATCTAACAGTGAAGAATAAGCTCGTTATCCTTTGCTATAGACACAAGACATATAGGGCTTTATTTTTTCGTCTTTAGTTATTTTCTTTCCTTAATCAATAGCAGAGGCTCATGTTATAGAAAAAAATGCAGTGATAATTGCATTTCACCTCTCCTTTCTTTTGTGTACTTTCTTTGAAGAGATCTTTTGATAGATGTTATTTCAGTTCTGTTTCTTTTCCGCTTGTTGTAGGACTAATTTTATGAACAGTCTTGTACAACCACTGGATATAGAGTTATCAGATGTATGCTGTATTATGATTGTGAAACATCATATAGTTCTATTCCTGGATGCCAACCTTTTCATCCATGCCTTTTCTTTATGTCAGTAGTTGCAGAAATATCAACATCCTAGCTTAATGTAGGTTGTCCAAATCTGCACGAGAACATCAAGATGTTTTTGAGGTATTTTTTAATATGTAGTTTTCTGCTTTAAGTCGCATATAGAAATGGGACTAGTTTCTAAGAAAACGCTTGAGGGAAGGTTTAAGGAAGCATAATAGCATCTCTTAATGTGTTTGTTAGTTGCCAACATTTAGGGCAGTAATAATTGGTGACAAATGACCTTGTTTTTTTGTGAATGACATAAAATGGTTAATATTCAAGAAGGTGATCTATCATATATGTTTCTAATTTATTTTTCAATAATGACTATGCAGGAAACAGTTAGCTCTTCTAAAGACATTTCTGCAAAAACCAAAAGTGTTATCGAATTAAAAAAACTTGAACTCTTAAATCTCCAGCGCCGCCTCCGGAAGTAACTTCTTTTATTCATCATATTTATGTGTTTTATTCATCTTGTTTTCTTTTGAATCTAGTATCTTTGAAAGAGCTTGAACACGTTCTACCTTCTATTTTTCAATTTAAATGTCCATTTAATTCACATCTTTAATTTTGTTGCAGTGATATCCTGACTGATTTTTTTAGACCTATATCCAATGAGATGGATCGCGTGAAATCAATTAAGAAACATAGGGTAGGCCGAAGATCAAAACAACTTGAGAGGCATGAACAGAAGATGAAGGAAGAACGTCAAAAGAGAATTCGAGAAAGGCAAAAGGATTTCTTTGGAGAAATGGAACAGCATAGGTATTTGTGTGTATAATCAATGTATGCTAAAGTATGTATTCATATTTTTGTGAAATATTTTAATCTTTAAGTACTGTTTTAGGGAAAGACTAGAAGATCTATTTAAAAAGAGGGGAGAAAGGTTGAAGAACTTTAACAGGTATGCAAGAGAGTTCCATAAAAGAAAGGAAAGACTTCATCGGGAGAAGATTGACAGAATCCAACGGGAAAAGATCAATCTCTTAAAAATCAATGACGTGGAGGGTTATCTTCGAATGGTTCAGGTAAACTGTGATTTAATAAACTCTCAATAGAGTTCAACGGGAGATGCATTTTAAGATTCGTTTGGAAAATAAGTTGAATAATTTTCATTACAGGATGCAAAATCGGATCGGGTAAAACAACTATTGAAAGAGACTGAGAAGTATCTTCAGAAGCTTGGGTCTAAGCTGAAAGAAGCAAAGGTTATCAGCAGATGTTTTGAGACCGAAATGAATGGTGTAAATGACAGTAGTGAGTTTACAATTGAAGATGAAGACGAAACAGACCAGGCGAAGGTACTCCATCTTTTGTTGCACACTTATAAAAAGCCCACCTAAGTTTTATGTTACTAAAGATTATTTTGTCTTTTACAGCATTATATGGAGAGCAATGAAAAGTACTATCTGATGGCGCATAGGTATGAGTCTCTTCCATCTCTGCTCAAATAGTCATGATTTCTGATGATTGGCCTTGTTGAGATAATTTTTTGTGCTTTTTCTCGAAGTTGTTCTTTTGTTTTCTCATTTTTCTCTCTTTTCATTTGATTAGATAAAATAATGAATATATTTGTCTTTCTTTTCCCTTGAGTACATGCTCAGTTTTTCAAAATTTGAAAAAGCTCTATGGCCTTCCCATTTTGCTGGATTTAGTTCCTTAACTTTGTTTGGGCACAAATTAAATTTTATAACTGAATGAAACGTCTTTTGTTAAAAGTTAAGGGATCTAATCACACGAAAAAGGACCTTTTTCATTTAAAGTTTTAACAAGCTAAAATATTTAATCATGCAATAAAAAAGGTTTTCATTGAGTGTTATAAGTTCATTTGATTATGTAAAAACAAAGTTTATGGACCTACCCGCTCAAAATGTGGAGGTGTGTTTTCTGATTCTTCTGTGTGCCTTGTTAAAAATTTTGGATGTCTTATTGGGTGTTTATTACATCATTTATTCAATGCAGCATCAAAGAGACTGTAGCAGAGCAGCCAAGTACTCTTGTTGGTGGAAAATTGCGAGAGTAAGCTATAGAAACATTATTTTAGTAGTATCCGCCGTATATTCACAAAAGTGATTGCCAGATTAAACTTTAGAAAATGACACAAAGTGATGGTTTTGTCATCATGCTCTTTTTCTGAGTCCTGCATGTTTATATATTGTTTGTCCCCAGGTATCAGATGAACGGTTTAAGATGGTTACTTTCACTATACAACAATCATTTGAACGGAATTCTCGCAGATGAAATGGGACTGGGGAAAACTGTTCAGGTGCTTTAATCTCTTATCATTTCATTGTTGCTTGTATGAGCTCTTTTTTTAAGTAAGAAGTTAGTTATTGGTCTGATACATTGTTTCTGCAGGTTATTTCTTTACTCTGTTATCTAATGGAAAATAAAAATGATAGAGGGCCCTTTTTGGTGGTTGTGCCATCCTCAGTTCTGCCTGGGTGGGAGTCGGAAATTAGTTTTTGGGCTCCAAGCATGAACAAAATTGTCTACTCTGGGCCTCCTGAGGAGCGCCGTAAATTATTCAAGTATGGGATCTGAACCTGTAGTTGTTTGAAGTTTGAACTCTCAGTTCAATTAATTTCTTTTATTAATAGAGCCTGGTTTGAATCACTGCAGGGAGAAAATTATTCAGCAAAAATTCAATGTTCTTTTGACAACTTATGAGTATCTGATGAACAAACATGATAGACCAAAACTGAGCAAAATACATTGGCATTATATTATAATTGATGAAGGTCATCGCATAAAGAATGCTTCTTGCAAGTTAAATGCTGACTTGAAGCATTATCATAGCTCTCACAGATTGCTTTTGACTGGAACTCCTTTGCAGGTTCGACTATGACTTTTGCAGTTTAGTCTTTCTTGAGTATTTTTGTGTGTTTATGCTTCTTGTTAGGTTATCACACTCGCACACACACAATAAACGAGAATGAAAGACACGAGATTTTACGTGGTTTGGTCGGTGTGACCTAAGCCCAAGGGTTGCAACTAGCTGTATATTATTATTCAGGTGCTCAAGGAATTACAAGTATAAAGCTCTGTATTTAAAGACTAATTCTAGGGTTAAACAAAATAATTTAGGGCCGGCTAAAATTAACATCAAGTGGGCCAAATCAAGGCTAGGGCCGGCTGTCCTCCCTTGGTAGAGCCTCCACATAATCGGCGCCCAACACTTCTTAGTCATGTGGACGCTTTATTTTAAAATTTAAGAACTGCAATAAATACATAAATTATCTGCATTTCACGTAAGCAAACCATTCTTTGTAATAAATCTAGGTTACTTCTCATTTTGCAGAACAATCTTGAGGAACTGTGGGCACTTCTCAACTTTCTGTTGCCAAATATTTTTAATTCGTCGGAGGATTTTTCTCAATGGTTCAACAAACCGTTTGAGAGTAACGCAGATAACTCCCTTGAAGAAGTGAGCCTTATCTTTATTAGCTACACACATTTTTGTTTCATAAATCACAAGTGGAATTCATAATGAGTTTGTGTAACAAGGGTTTTGCTTATATTATGTCCAGGCTTTGCTTTCTGAGGAAGAGAATCTCTTAATCATAAATCGTCTTCACCAAGTTCTGCGACCATTTGTGCTGAGGAGACTGAAGCACAAGGTTCTTCATTCTGCATTTATGTTTATAGTGACTCCTAGATGATATCACATAATAATGCTATCAGTATCTTGTTGTTTGAATGCGCTTTATGCACTCAATTTCTAGAATATCGCCACCATCAGCTTTTAGCTTTACATTTCAAGCTCATATCTATGAGTGTGATTGAGCTGAGTCGAGTCAAAAAACGACTTGACATTGGAACTGAAAGCTTGTAACTCAACTCGAGTTTGATTAATCCTTCATTTTCGAGCTCGAGCTTGATGAATTAATTGATACTATTATGCTTGGATCAACTAGACCTTAGTCAATGGATTTGTATGTAAATATCTATACACACAAAGGGTAAAAATGTAAAATAACACAAGTTCGATAATGCTCATGACGTTTATAGGATGACTGTATTAATACTTGGCTCGAGCTTGACTCACTTAAATTGAGTTGATCTCGAATATTTTTCAAGCTGTCTTGAGTGGCTTGTGAGTTGTTTTGACTCGGAATACTCCCCTATTGACATCTGTGTGGTGATATTGTTTTATCCTTTGAGAACAATAAAAAAAGGATAAACGTAAAAGCAAAATTCTCCATGCTCTTGTATTTTGTGCTTAAGATCCATGTTAAGAAGCTTCTTATCTCTTTTCTCAATGGTGATTTTATTTTATTTTGTTTTATTAGGTTGAGAACCAGTTACCTGAAAAGATAGAGAGACTGGTAAGATGTGAGGCTTCTGCATATCAGAAGATATTGATGCAGAGAGTAGACGACAATCTTGGTGCATTTGGTTCTTCAAAGGTTCATTTTGCAATAACTTCAATTTAGTGTCCAGTTTTTGCTATCTAGAGCATGGTACACCACTGTCAATTGAAGCACAATTCAAATCTTTGTTTTTTTTCATTAGGCTAAAGCAGTGCACAATTCGGTTGTTGAACTACGAAATATATGCAATCATCCTTACATCAGCCAGCTACATAATGAAGAGGTTGTTCTAATTTTCTTCTCTTTCTTTCTGCTACTATTGATGGGACTTCTTTTTGGTGCAATTTTTGTGTTGCTTATGAAGCGATTTTGTTCTATTTCAGGTTCATGAATTTGTTCCCAAACATTATCTTCCTAATATTATAAGGTTTTGCGGGAAGCTGGAGATGTTAGACCGGCTACTGCCCAAGCTAAAAGCTACAGATCATCGGGTATAATATTCCAACTGAGTTTTGGTTAAAGGAAATCCACATGTAGATAGGATGGTTAATGATTTGAATTGTTACATGGTAGCTGAATGTTTGAATATAACTGATTGCTGACTGTAATTAATTAATTTATTTTTTGTCCTCTCTTTTCAGTATGTCCTTTTCCTTTTTTTTTCCAATGCTTTAGCTGCAATAGTTGGTTGGGTGTGGGAGTAGAACTGTGAAGTGAAAATTTATTTTTCGTAGAGGTGCTTGAAATATCTGTCAGTCTGCCTTTTAATTTTAGACACTTATATTGTAAGTCCTTTGTGCAGATTCTTCTATTTTCAACCATGACTAGACTGCTTGATGTTATGGAGGACTATTTGTATTGGAAACAGTACAAGTACCTTCGCTTAGATGGACATACATCCGGTGGCGACCGGGGGGCCCTAATTGATCAGTTTAACAATCCAGGATCTCCATTTTTCATATTCCTGCTCAGGTGATCTGCATTTTTTTTTGTTGAAGATTATATAGTGTGATGATCATACATCTTTTAATTTATCTATCATAGTTCAGTTTTGTTATTGATTTATGTTTTTCTATTTTATTTTTGGCATTTTGGTTGTATGCTTATAACAATGGTGAGCATTTGTTTATGTGATCCATAGCATTCGTGCTGGAGGCGTTGGCGTGAATCTTCAAGCTGCAGATACAGTCATCATTTTTGACACAGATTGGAATCCACAGGCAAACATAAATATATACATATATACTGTGTTATATATATTAAATATTTCATTCTTATACTCTATGGTTTTATGTCCCCCCACATGATCAGGTTGATCTGCAAGCACAGGCTAGAGCTCACAGGATTGGTCAGAAGAAGGATGTACTCGTTCTTCGGTTAGAAACTGTATGTAGACCTCAGGACTTGGTGTATCTTATTAGTTTGATATGTCTGATTTCAAAGTTGCTGCTGGATCTTATTAAGATGCTTTAAAAATTCTAGTTCATTCATTAAAAAATGTGTTGGTGTTAGGCTAAATCGGTGGAGGAACAAGTTAGAGCTTCAGCCGAGCACAAACTTGGAGTTGCTAACCAGAGCATTACTGCCGGCTTCTTTGACAATAACACAAGGTAGCATCATGTTTACCTCTATGGCGTTCTTGACAATTATGTTATACACAAATATGTATTACGCACGTATGGATGTGTGTATGCAGGCAGGTGAGTGCGTATGAGGGTTGGGGTGGGTGTTGGGTCTTCAATATGAATATATATTATGCATACAAATCATGTGTGTAATATGCATAAAAATCGTGTGTAATATGCATAAAATCATGCCATTCATGCGTGTAATACACATATGGAACATGTGTGAGTGTGCTTGCGCATGCCTGTGAATACATATTATGCGTGTTTGATATGAATATATATATGTATTTATTCATCATGCTTATATATTACGGATATTCATTCACGTGTGTGTAATATGCACACGAATCATGCGTGTAATATGCACATGAATCACGCTAGCAATTACGAATCTTGTGTAGTGTGTATGTCTATATACGTTGTTTGTGTGTAGTATGTATTGTATGGTCGTGTGTATGTCTGTGCCCGCGCGCATTGTAGTATGCTAATAAACATTATTTGTATGTAATATGCGAATGTATTATTTGTGTAATATACATACATATAGATAGACTCCCACATATTTTTTATTTTGTGGAAATAGTGAGTTGACCGTAACATTGACTATATCATAGTGCGGAAGACCGAAGAGAATACTTGGAGGCCCTGCTGCGGGAGTGTAAGAAAGAGGAAGCTGCTCCTGTTTTAAACGACGATGCTCTCAATTATCTCATAGCCCGGAGGTATGTACTTTTGGTAATATAGGGAGCTCAAATATTGAACCTATCATAGTGTAATGATTTACAAAATACTGAACACATGATCTCATTGCTAAGATAGCGTACTCCATCAGTTATCCATTGAGCATTTACTGATGTAATAATCTGGATTTAGGAGCAATAACACAGAGTGAAGACCAAATTAACTCTCCATAACAAAATTAAGGGAATGATTTAACAAAAAGCATCATTAGGTCTTTAATTATGTACTGTATTAATCTATTGAAGTACTTACTAATTAGAATATTGCATTCCACTTTATCTTCTATCTTTGCTATATTGGTTTCTTGTCAGTAGTCAGTTCCATTCGAGTAACTTCAAGTTTCAAGTTTTGCAGTCTTAAATACCCTTGTAATTCTGATGATGGCAGTGAGTCTGAAATTGACATATTCGAGGAAATTGATAAAAAACGGCATGAAGAGGAGCTGGTATTTATACCCCTTCAGCAGATCATCTTCAGTCTGTTGCATTTTTTGTTGTGTTTGATCAACAACATTATGATATCATGCAGGTTGTATGGAAAAAGTTGGTTTCAGAACAAGGAGGGATAGGTGGTGACTCCATACCTCCCCTTCCTTCCAGGCTTGTAACAGAAAACGAATTGAAATCATTTTGTGAAGCTATGAAGGCAATTGAAGCTCCCAAACCTGTGGTTTTACCTGGTATTGGGGGTAAAAGGAAGGGAGAGCTTGGGAACCTAGACACTCGTAATTATGGAAGGGGAAAACGAGCAAGAGAGGTTAGTTATTGATGTTTGCTTTTTACATAGTAGAGAATTTCGTTTAATTTACTTATGAAAGGGTCAATTTGGGTTGTCTTTTATCTCAAATGGGTCTAATAAAATAATATAGCTAAAAGGCGAACATAATGGCTGCAGAAAGTACGTGATTTTATTACCCATGTGCTCATTTTGTTTGTTATTATCTATGATGCTCTAATTAGGTGCGTTCTTATGAGGAGCAATGGACAGAAGACGAGTTTGAGAAGTTATGTCAAGTTGAAGCACCTGGTTCCCCCAAACCTAAAGAAGAACTGAAAGAAAAGGATTTGGCTATTTTCACTACTGAGCCTGGGATGGTTATTGGTGCTGAAGGTATAGAGTCATCAAACATACAGCCAACACCATCTTCTGAAAATCTAACCGCTCAACAAGTCAAGGAGGTACATCCACCACAAAAACGGGGTCGTGGAAGGCCTAAAAAGAACAAGACAGGAATTTCTTTATCTCCAATTGGTCTTCCAGTTTCTCCAGTAACTGTTTCATATGCTGTTAAAAGTGTTACTCCTACTGGTAACCCATTGGGAGTACAAACTGTTCCTGGCTCTGGCTCTCAGTTGAATGTTACTAGCCTTCCTGGTTCCAGTTCAAACCCTCCTGTTAGTGGGAAATCAACGGTTACTTTGACTTCTGCTACTAATGTTGCCCTGGCTGTGCCTCCTGGTTTTCAGCCAACAGCAGATCATCCTCCTGGTTTTCAGCCCACCGCCATTCCTCCAAGTTATAAACCATTAACCACTCCCCCAGGCTATCAACCACTGACCACTCCTCCTGGTTATCAGCAAATTACCCCTCCACCCCCTGGATTCCAACCGAAGATCACTTCACCCCCTCCTACTCTTTCTAGTTCTCAATCAACCCCTTCTGTTCTTCCTAGTTCTCAAACAACCCCTACTGTTCTTCCTAGTTCTCAAACAACCCCTACTGTTTCTAGTTCTCAAACAACCCCTACTATTCCTGCTACTATTCAGTCAACCCCTACTGTTCTTGCTGGACCCCAGTCAACCACCATTATTAGCACTTGTATCCCTACTGGCACACTTTCAAGCCCTACCGTAGCGGTGGTTCCTGTCTTGCTGCCAATGCTCTCCCCAACCTCTCCCGACTCTCGGTCTGCTATATCTCCTTCTGCGGTCGCATCTGGTCGGGGTAGGGGTCGAGGTCGACCACGGGGTCGAGGTAGAGGTCGTGGTCATATTGTTGAAAGTGAAGTTGATACGCCCCCACAACGTAGTAGGGGTAAAAAGCAGAATCATATTGTATTAGCTATGCCTGGTCTTCAGAGTTCTCCAGATGGTAAGCCAGAAACAGGTTCTTCGGTGGGTAAGCCAGAAACAGGTTCTCTGGTCGGTAAGCCAGAAACAGGTTCTTCATTTGGGAAGCCAGGAACTGGTTCTTCAGTCAGTAAGCCAGGAACAGGTTCTTCAGTCTGTAAGCCAGGAACAGGTTCTTCAGTCTGTAAGCCAGAAACAGTTTCTTCAGTTGCTCCATCTACTGCTACTGCAACAGGCAATGAGCCTTTGGTTTCGGAGCCAACGCCTGTAAATGTCGTCAGTAACACACCAGTTGCGGCGGCAGTTGGCACTCTTGTAACTGTAACTCCTGAAGTCTCCAAATGTGATGTAGCATCACCAAGGCCATCAGTTCCTGCTGTCTCTGTTGGTGAGGCTGTGATGAATCCTGGTGTGGGGACCACACAGACGCCAGTTTCTGGTTCTGTTGGATCTCAGCCCACTGAGTTAGGAACTTTGAGTTCTCAGACAGCCACACCGTTTGTCACCGCTCCAGTCAGCTCTCTCTCAGTGTCTCCTGATTCTTCATCAAAAAAAGGTAGAGGACGGGGAAGAAGGGATCAGAGTGGAGTGGACCCACAGCCACAACCACAACCACCCCGTCGCAGGGAAAGGAGGAAGAAAGATGATACAGTAGATGCGCAGGATCCGAAATCTGATGAACCTGCACCGAAGAGAACACGAGCTTCTTCTGCGAGAAAAACTGTTGCTACAAGAAGTATGGCACGAAATCAAGCTTCTGAAATAGCTGAACCATTGCTGAGCTCTTCGTCAAATGTGAAAGAAAAATCAAGCATATTAGAAGTTGATACATTAAGCAAGTCTGCTGATGCTAGCAGAGTAGATGATAGTATAAGTACCAATGGGGAGAAGGTTGGACCAACAGATGTTTTGGTGGCAGCTGAATCAGGGTCAAAGTCTCATGATGCTGTTGAAATCACCAAGCCCAAGGAAGATTTGGATCCCAAGAAATCAATGAATTTGGTGGTCAGTACTTACACATTTTTGTTACATGCTTTAGCTAATTTGCAAGCTTAAAATTATCAAACATGCATGTATTTCACAACCGTTCTATAGCCTTGTGTTTTAAGGTTGTTTTTATGTGCTGTGCAGGGAGAAAGAGAGTCCAAATCAGAGACTTTGGAGGGGAAAGAATCAAAACCATCAAAAGAAGTTGAGCTTTTAAAGGCAGATTCTGAGAACGAGGAACAAGCGAGAGGGTGCAGTGCTTTGGAAGATGCTGGCATGGATAATAAAGTCAAATATGTCATGTCTGAAAATGAAGTTTTTGCTGAAAGGAAGGTAAATCTCATTGCTTTTGGTTTCTGTATCTTGCTACTGCATTTGATATGTATTTAGTTCCTTTCTTGTCTTAGCTATCGGATTTGTTTGTGCAGATTGAAGAAAAGGATCCTGCAAACAATGACAGAGACACTCTGGAGGCTAACCCTGCTGAAGAAAACGTTGTTGAAAATGTTCAGAAGACACCAAGTCCTATTGTACAGGTGGTAATTTAACAATGTAATATGTATGATTCTTTATTTTGATTGTATGTTTATGTGCAATGGTTTTTTGTATGTCACGGTGCAGACTGTGATCACTGGAGAATCCCCATTACTCTCATTAGAAACTGAATCGGCTCCCTCTAAATCGATTGGAGAAATTTCCCCGGAAAAACTTGTACATGAGGAGAAGGAAGAAGCCAATGATCCTATTACAGAAGATGTGGATGATACTAACAACACATCATCTGAGCTTGCCATTATACAGGTTAAGTTCAAACACGCTTCAGTTGTTTAATTTGTATATTTTTTTAAAATTTTGAAGTGTTTGTGTAATTGTGTTAGTGGGAAGGTGTGTGGGCGGGTGTACATCTTTCTACTTGTATCTTTGTAGTCATCTTGAATGTTATTCAAACTTCAAAGGCCGTGTGATACACACCGAGGTTCGTTTTAAATTGGTGAATAGACATGTGCATTCAAGATTGAATTGTAAGTGTTTGTTTAAATTTTATAGTTAGAGAATTATGGACATTCTTTTAAGGCTCACCAGGTAACAATCTAACAATATGTTGAAAGACCACAAACTATTGTACTCAACCAACCATCAATTAAGAGTTTGTTATTGGTTAATATACAACAACAATTGACCACTGACATTCGTCTGTTGAAGAATCATTTTTCAATATTAACAGCATATTTATCTTCAAACATCCAATTACCTAGAGCACTTTAGGCAAATGATCATAGACAAGGGATGGGAGACAAGGGGGTCAATAAACAGAGCAGAGGTGAATAATGAAATGTCCAATACACTTTTCGTTGTTTAGTTTGCTGATTGCAAAGGTGCTTAGAGTTTTTGGATTTATTTTATATAAGAATGGCCGTAGATGATAATATAACATGTTAACATTCGTTGATCCTTTAGAATGGTCAAAAACTTGTGCCTTGCTTTGATAAATTAGATACCTTGTGGGCCTCACATCTTGCAACCTCAAAGCCTGCGAACCATGCCTTGTTAGATTTATATAGAAATAGGGAACTTCATTAGTTATTGTTTAAATTTTTTCTAGTTTCCTAGTTTATCTAGTCTCCTTTTCACATTGTAGTGCAAACTATCATAAACCTTTTTAAAGATTTATCAGCATGCTACATTATGCTATATTATCAATCTATAAACCTCTTCATTTTAAACTTCTTTTTGAATGGCAAAGTCACACACCCATCCTACTCTACCACCTTTATCCGAGACGGGACTTGAACCTCAACCACCTGGTTGAGGAGCACCTAAATATACCCTGATACTGCTAGGCCCAAGGCTTGTTGGTTTCTTTTTATAAACTTATATGTGACATCCATAAATCTTTTAAAGTTTATAAACCTAACTTTTAAAAAGTGTTAAGGGAAGTGAGATCCGCATTTGATTTGCCTTGAAGAGGTTCATAAACATGAATCTTCTCATCATCTCTTGTCATGTCATCGTATACGTCACCTCAATATGGGAGCTCAAATAATGTACCGCTTCGTCATTTTTACAAACCTTATAACGTAGCATAGTAGATGTGCTCATCACAATGAACATACACAATAACTGAAGCCAATGAGCCTCCGTGGAAGTCAAGTTGTGGCTCTTTTCATGGTTTGTTGGGCCCAGGGGGTGTGTTTTGCACCAATAGCCATGTTTTTTGTATAACTATGAAGTGTGCAGGGTGGGAGAGGTGGTGTTGCACCCATTGAAGGAAGAAACCAGGTTGAGACACATGCTAAATCTGCTGATGAATCTTTGCATGCCTTCCAGGTAGAAACAGCAAGTGACAAAGAAACACTGGAAGCCGGTAATAGTGTGTCAGATGATGTTGGGAAGAATGTATTTGGAGCTGAGAATTATGCAGAATTGCTGTTGGACACATATGTCAAACCCTCCGAAAAGGTCGAGGATACTTCACATCCTCAGGTAGAAAGTGAACATGAGAAACAAGTGGGAAACAGTGATGCATCTGGTGGCATTAAGGAGAAGGTAATTGAGAAACAGTAAACGGTTATGATGTTGTCTGATTCTGCCAAGTAGTGTTGACAAAATGGGTGGGTCAAAACAGGTTCAGGCCAAAATACGTATTTAGGTTCTGGTCGAAAAAGGTGGGGTTGGGTTGACCCGGTAACACTTTTGTGTGGAATTTTCAAGCTAATAAGTGTGCAGATATGATTACAAAAGTTGTGTTATTGTGGTAAGATATAAAATTTTGAATGAAACGATTAGGAGGTTTTATGCTTTTGGAATACATTGTAGGCAACTTTGACCCACTTGGCCTGGTTGACTCATCTGAAAATTCTCTTAGGCTATTTATGTACTCTTTTGAAACATTAGAGATGAATAGTCCAAGTGGGTTGAATTTGCCACCTGTACACTGTACATTCTACCGGTAAATCAAATTTTCTCATAGGGCTTCTCAAAAGATATCTACTGATGAGTGGGTGTTGTATTCCAATTTAATTGTGAATGTTATGAACTGTGTAGGGGGAAAAAGAAGGTGATGGAGGCCCAATGATGGAGATAGATGACAAATCCCTTGAAAAGATGGAAGATATTGGTCAAGATGCTGCAGGTAGCATTGGCAAGGATGTGACAAAAGAGGAGCAATCAACTGAAGAAGCTCGTGCTGCACAGGTATATAGTACACACTTTAGTCTGTTTGTTGCATTAATTAATTTTGTAGTTGAGTTTTATGTGCGAGTATGATGTTATTCCTTCATTTATTTATTTTTTTATTTTTATCCTTTTGTAACTTTTATGGATCTCTCTTCTCAATTTAGGAGGAAACAGAGGAGGCCTCTGTAACCATTGACACTGATAATGCTTTGCTGGTGGAGACGGAAGCCAAACCTTCTGAAGAGGACAATAACACCGTGCAGGTCAATCTCCACTTTATTCTGTATTTTTACCAAGATGCTTTTACTTATAATACGTAGGTGTTCTTGTGTGCACAATTCCTTGGTTTTAAAAAACGCGAGGCGGAGATGAGAGCTCCACGTACACGAGGCGTCTGGTATTAAAAAAATACTAGTAAATTGTTTCTAGATAACATTTTAACTTGTTAGTTTCTAAACACTAAAAAGTAAGATATTATAATATAAATACACACAAAAAAAGCTCTTATGTAAAACCAAAGAAGATTTATGTACAATCAAAAGAAGCCCAACTCTATGTACAACCCAGGTAGCTCTATGTACAAGCTACTCAAACTCACTTTAACAAATATTTTTCTTATATGTATGTACATTTTAAAACAAGTGCAATACATTGTAGGCCTTATTTGTTAACAACTTTTTAAACAAACTACAGGATGAAAGAAAGAAACTAGGCATCAATGCAGAAAATGTTAACGAGACAGAAGCAGCCATGCTAGTGGAAACTGATTGTGAAAACCCGAAAGGACAAAATGTTGATGTTGGGCAGGTCCAAACTCGAGCACTTCTCATTCATTGATGCAAAATGTTAGTTTTCCTTGATTTTCTGTCATTTTCTTATTTCATCTATAAATTTTGCAGGGTGACGGGAAGCCGATCGACACAGAATCCCAGGATAACACACACTTCGGCTCTTCCAATGAAGTAGATAACAAACTTCCTGTTGAATCCACGAAAACAATAAACGAGCAGTCTGTTGCAGAGGGAATCTCAACAGATGTGAAGTTAGACGTATCAACTGACCCTGGCATGAATGATGAAGAACATCAAACTGAAGTGGATCCAGTAACTGATTCAAAACCGGATCTAGTAGCAGATGAATTTGGCGGGGAAGATTCCAGCGTGGTTGAAGAAGGCCAAAGTGAGAAACTGGAGACAACACCAGGAGGTGATGACTCGAAAATCGAGGAATGTGAGAATGATGTTATTGTTCCAGCTGCAGATGAGTTAGAAGTTACTGCAAAACGCCCAAGCGGGGAAGGAGATGATGTACGTTCTGGTGAACTCAAACAGCATGCGGACAAGATTACAGAAGATGATGACTCAGCAAAGGAGTGTAGCAACGATGTTACTCCAGCAGCTAAAGAAGAAGAAATTGGTGAAGAAGCCGACCCGGGGACTGTTGACTCAAAAGTAGAAGAACATGGAGACGGGGTTGACCAAGAACAAGTTGATGCTGAGAGTCGTATGGAGGAACAAGAAGATGGCAAAGAACAAGAAACGGGTCCAGAAAGGTCTCCGGTAGGAGATGCAGAGCGTTCTAAAGCACAGGGGCTGAAGTAGATGAGAAGAAACATGAAGAATAGGCTGCAGAAACCTCCATGGCTTCCAAAACAGAGGCTGTTGATTCACCAGCCAAAGAACAAGTAGCTGATGAGCAGGATTAATCATTCAATGAAGGAAATGAAATTAGCTGTAATTAAGTGATGGTTTAGCTTTTAGTAAGCGACTTGATGATATAAATATTAGAACTGCTTTGTAATCTATAAGTTTTATGACTTTTTTAACATTTTGGTATTCTGTAGACTTGAAGGTTTAGTATGTAACCAATCCAAGTCACTTAAACATGATTATATCATGTTAACCATAACTCACTGCAGATCTCCCCTTAGGGAGGATGGAATGTGTATTAGGATGATCTCTATTATTCATGGATACTGAAATAAGTTAACAAAGAACAACATTTAAAAGTTAAAGAAATTGATTATAATGATCATTATTAAAAATCTAATTGGGAGTACATATGTTATTTTTAAATTTTTTAAAACCATTGTTTGTTAGAAAAAAAAAAGGATGGTATTGAGAACTTTTTAAGAGTACCAAGACAATAAATAAGGAGACTAAATAGTTGTTGCATTGCAAAGGGTTAATGAACAACGAGGAATGGGTGAACACACTTTCTTGCTAAGAATTCACAAAGTTTCGTTCACAATAGGTTAAACAAACTTTACAACGTTATAAAGAACTTCAAGATATTATATCTATTCTTGGATTAGATGAATTATCTGAAGAAGATCGTTTATCCTTAGCAAGAGCGCGAAAAATTAAGCGTTTCTTATCAAAACCTTTTTTTCGTAACAGAAGTATTAACGGGCTCTCCGAGAAAATATGTTGGTTTAGGAGAAACAATTAGAGGCTTTCAATTAATCCTTTCCGGAGAATTAGATAGTCTTCCCGAACATGCCTTTTATTTGGTAGGTAACATCGATGAAGCTACAACGAAGGCTATGAACTTAGAAATGGAGAACAATTTAAAGAAATGACCTTAAATCTTTGTGTACTGACCCCTAATCGAATAGTTCGAGATTTAGAAGTGAAATAAATCATTTTATCTACTAATAGTGGACAAATTGGTGTATTACTAGATCACGCTTCTATTGCCACAACAATAGATATAAGTATTTTGAGAATACGCCTTAACGACCAATGGCTAATGATGGCTATGATGGGCGGTTTTTCTAGAATAGGTAATAATGAAATCACTGTTTTAGTAAATGATGCAGAGAAAAGTAATGACATTGATCCACAAGAAGCTAAGCAAAGTCTTGAAATAGTGGAAGCTGCTTTGATAAAAGCTAAAGGAAAGAGACAAACAATTGAGGCAAATTTAGCTCTCCGACGGGCTAAGACACGAGTAGAGGCTATCAATGCCATTTCATAACCGGTCGGTGCATCCAAATAATCATCGATTTGTACACCCTATATTTGGTTGTTTTGTTTGACTTGATTATGTCGATTAAATACAATTAAGCGCAATCATATTTTGATGCAACGAAAAAGAAATAGAAAATATACAAAATCAATATTACTAAAACAAAGTGGGTACAAAAACTTATTAGATACCATTGACCTCACTATCTATAAGTTCTACCTACTATTGGATTTGATCCAATGACTCCTGCCATATAAAGCAATACTCTAACCGCTGAGTTAAGTAGGTCATTTATCTTCACAAAGAAAACCAAAAGGGACTCCTTACGTCGACAGATTATAAATATCATATCACTTAGAAGCAATACCGGTCAATATGATCTTGGATCATGGAATAGTAATCTTGAGAATATTCATCTTGACAAGAAATTATCTACATAATAAAATATGTATTACAAGCACTAAGGGTTGTAGCTCAGTTGGTAGAGCACCTCGTTTACACGCGCGCCGGTGTTTTTCAGGGGAGTGCATCATGTAATAAAAAAAATTGATCTTATTGAAAAATCGATGTCTTACTCCATAACTTTGAGGGAAGAAGAGAACAATAGCCAGACAAGGGTTCGACCTGATTTAGGTACCCAGTTAGGTGCCAAACATATTTCATCATTGATTTGGTATATTGATAAGGTGAATACCCAGTCTATTCAATGTTAGGCTGAGTATCAGGGCCTCAAAAAAAATCTCTTTCATCCTGAGAACTTTAAGGTGTATGAAGTTTCATATTTTATTTTTAAGTAGAGCGATAGAGACTTCATTTCACTTAGATTAATCTAGGCCAGAGGCAAACCTAAGTCAAGATAAACCCCTAGAAAAACTTTGATAGTATTCCTGAATACCGATAAACATAATGACTCTGAGCACATGGAGCCATCTTATTTTTCTGTCAAAAATATAAATGGTGGACTAGCTGATATTTCTAGTAGTTAATGAAAGAGCCCAATGCACAAAAAATGCATGTTGGGTCTTTGAAACAATTCGAATCATTTTGATAATAATTAAGTTTGATCTGTTTTACCAAGAAGGTTTACAGTTGGAGTTCGTATAGCCCTAGAGCCCTATAAAATTTAAAATTCAAATAAAAAAATGAATATTCAAATAACAAAAATTGTATCATTTTTTATTTGAATTTCCTCGTTATCGTTTTAACTGACTGATTGCTTCATCAAAAGACAATCATTACTATAAGCCCATTCTTTGGGATCGTTTAAAGTATAATATCAAAGTAAAAGCAAAAACATATTTCATTTCAATGGATCCAATTGATCTTTTTCTACTTGTGGATAAACAAACCATCTTTTCTTCATTACTCTTCGTAGGAAAATTCATATTTTTCCTGTCCGAAATCAACGAGTAAATTATACTACCCTTCTTTGGTATACCCAATTTTGGTGAATTTTGTATCATAACATGAGTCTCGTTAAAAACTCCGACCTAACCCAACCCCAATCAAGTCTACAAATATAATAGAAATTTACGTCGGTATTGTGCGGTATTTGTGAACAAGATGAAGTTTGAAAACTAATATCTTTGCTATGTTTCAATTCTCGGTTCTAGTATTGAGCGAAAGGTTATACCTATGGTTTGGTATTACAGGTCAATCCTAGTCCAATAATACCAATAGGCAGCAGAGGGGAAGAAGCACTACACCTAGGAATCAACAACACTAAAACTTTGTTATAAATTATCTCTTTCTTTAGCAAGCTTGAGACTAAAAGAATGGTTGGGACAACAAATATCCATCTTGTTTGTATTTTGGATACCCATATAACCATCGAAGGCTGTTGAAGTGACTAATTTCTGGAAATTGGGAAGCGTTGAGAACAAAGAAATTGTTGGAGTTATCATTTCTCTCTAGTACCAATACGTTTGATGTTAAGAAAATATCTCTTGCAGTAAGGTTGGCTAGAGATTTCTTGTAAGAACACTAGCCCTACTCAGTTCATAATGAGAAGATTTTCATCTTCTTTATCATTTTATCATTATGCACATAAGAGAGGAGCCGTAAAAGATGAAAATCTCATGTACATAAATCTCTAATGAGAAGATTTTCATCTTCTTTATCATTTTATCATTATGCACATAAGAGAGGAGCCGTAAAAGATGAAAATCTCATGTACGGTTCTGTAACGGAGATTCTTTGAATTGAATGACGATCGTAACGGATGTCAGCTCAATCCGAAGGAAATTATGCGGAAGCTTTACAGAATTATTATGAAGCTATGTGACTAGAAATTGATCCCTATGACTTAAGTTATATACTCTATACCATAGGACTTATCCACGCAAGTAACGGAGAACACACGAAAGTTTTGGAATATTATTTTTAAGCGCTCGAACGAAACCCATTCTTACCACAAGCTTTTAATAATATGGTCATGATATGTCATTACGTGTGACTATCTCCACTATAGAAAGAAAAAAGTAAAGAAAGATCAAATTCGCTAATAAATACTAGAAAAAAAGGCTTTCTTTATATAAATCATCTAAAACAACGATTCTTATTAGCTGTAGAAAAGAAAGAAACTTCATAGAAGTTGAAAAATGAAGAAATATATGCCTAGCTATTTTAATCTATGGGTAAAGGATCTTATTGATAGAATAAGCACCGTAAAGATCAATTAGCGAGGTTTTAGCCGATACAATAAGAACTGTTGTCATGATGTGAGACAAACGTTAGGAATCCACTTATGTAATATAGTCGATCCACTAAGGTATTGAGTAGTGGTGTAGGATCAGATCCCAAAGATACTAAGTCTTTCTTTTCAAAAGTCTTTTCAAAAATTCTATATAATATAAATTTCTATATGATATAGAACTAAGATAGTACCTTTCAGAAAACTGTAATGATATGCGAAATGTCTATGCTTTATTATTATGAAGGTGGGAAAAAAATATAAAGCTAAAATAAACCGGATTTTTAATCCAAACTTAAGATTTAAGTTTGAAACTCGTTTTATTAACTTATTTTCGTTAAGCCAAAAAAATGGGTCATATCTACGAGAAATCTTATTCAATTAGATATGGTAGATTCAAATGAGATACAAAAAGAGTTGACTGGCGAGCCGTAAGAGGTAGGAAACTCTCAAGTACGGTTCTAAGGGAAGGAATTAACCCACCTTTTCCGATCAGGGAGAACAGGCCATTCGTTAGGGGGATTATGAAATTGCGGAGGTTTGGTTCGACCAAGCCGCTGAGTATTGAAAACAAGCTATAGCATTTACTTCTGGTAATTATATTGAATCTCATAATTGGTTGAAGATCACTAGATGTTTCGAATAGAATATCAGACCTTTTCTTTATTTTAGTTATTATTTAGATTTAGATTGTTTTAGATATTTTTTGATTTGTTATAATTAATTTTTGTTGGCCCCATTAGTCAAATAAAATAGATCATTCAATTGGAAAAAACCAATCAAAGAATTTCTTTATATCCATTCTAAGCGTTCTATTTTGTATGGTATTTTATAGGACTAAAGGATACATGGATCACTTATAAAATCTATTTTTTCTTGTCGTTCTTTTTTTCTATAAAAAAACTATTAAATCTAATAGAAAAAACTTTGAATCACTGAATATATCAAAATTTCTTAGTAATAGCTAATGTTTGCTCGCGGGATTTGGAATAGAGTACTATTACTCTATCTAAAAAATATGAAGTAGCTCCATCTAAGAACTTTTAATTGATATATGAAATATACTAGGTTGCACAAAAAGTAGATTTTGTATCAATCTAAAGTCAGAAAGGGTTTTATAAGATCCAAAAGGTCCGTTGAGCACTCATGGCTATGTCATAATAGATTCGAACACTTGCCCCGGATCGACTTCCGAATCGTAATTGCTCTAGTGAATAACTAAAGAAAATAGATAGATGAGAGATAGAAAACTAGAAGAGAAAGAAACAAATTATATAATAAAATATTTCTCCAAGATTCACTAATTATTTGATTGTTGGCGGGTCTCTTTGTATGTGTTGTCCAGAAAGATGAGGACTCAATGATTATTCGTTCGTCGGAACCAGAAGTAGAAATTTTGGTAGATAGGGATCACATAAAAACTTCATTCGAGCAATGGGCTAGTGTAATATCCAGGGTTTTCCGACATACCATTGTTATCTTAATATTCTAATTCCCGTTGTAACACGCCTATTCCAAGAAAAAATAACGTATTTTGTTGGTTTAATTCTTAGTAAATGTAAATACACGGATATGTGTACAGTATAAAGGAAAATAAATATCATACATTTTAAATGCTTAAAAACGTCAAGATAATAATATTTATAAAATTAATATTTTATGAAAACCATTTTTTTATTACTTTATAAAGTCCAGGGACGAATTCTGCCAATTCCAAAACTAGTTATTAACAAAAAAACAAAGTTCTAGCATGAAATGTTAAACAATTTAAACCACAGGGACTTGATATGCCATTTCCTGAATTCCCTTTTGCCCAGAACCAGTCGTGGGTTCGAAACCCACAACCCCCGTTTTTGCCTCAACTCCGATCAAACTCGCGAAAACGTCCGGATTCACCGAACCTCGGGCTTGGGCTCGCGCATGCGACCCTTCCCCGAGGCATCATGATGGTCAATTTCTACCAAGGTGCTCGCGTGGAGCCGGAATTAACTCCGACCGACCCAACCACCTCCCTCGACCCGTTCGCGCATTAAATGTCAAATTGGTTATAAATATCGATCCCTACACCTCATAAGCATCATCCCGAAACTCACTCAAGTATCAATTCCATTCAACCGGGCTTCCATTTCGTGATTTCGAGCCACGACCACCGACGCCAAGCCCAAACTCGATCTCCCTCAATCCGATATCGTTTCAGGTAAACTCGAAGGCCAAAATACTCGCATTCTTGTATAGATCAAAAGCCCTCTGTTTAATTTCATTAACAGAGGGCAAATCGATTCGAATTTGAGGCTTGAAAAGCTAGGGTTCATACGGGATTGGGGCAAGTTCGGGTTTGTATTTAAAAACAATCCTTTTTCCATATTATACCACAACAGAGTCGCTGGTCCAGTGGTTTGTACGCTTGTGTGTTGGCTCAGGCGGCCCGGTTTCGAATCCGGCCGGCCTGAGTTTTGAACTTTCATTTTTTTTATTACCTTTTTATCATATTTAATTCTTCTAAATATTTTTATAAAATCTGGTACACTTTTAGAAACTTAAAACTAAATTTTATTTATACTTTTGTTTCTAGAAAACATTTTTTTTTAAAAAAAACTTATTAAACCTTTAATGTAAAATACCTTAAAACTCCAAAAATTTTATATAAAATGAGCTAGAAATATTTTATAAAATCGGAAAAACGTGATTTATTATAGTAAATAAATTATTATACTTTAAACTTTGATTTATTTTATAAACTTTAAATTAAATATAAATGTTATGAAATCAGAAAAATATATAAGATTTATAAGATTGAAAATCAAGAACTTTCAAACTTGTAAAATTTATAAAATGTATAGACTTAGAGCTTAAAACTTAAGTATTTATTTAATTTAAAACAAGGAAATAAATACATTTTTATAAACTTAAAAACTTTATGAAAACTTTAGAACACTTATAAATATAACATAAACTTGCTTCGAAATACTTATGCACTTGTGAATAACAAGAAAACATCTTTCAATTTATTTAAAATCTTAAACACCTTCTAAATAATTGTTAGTCATATTTTAGAATGTAAAAACACTTTAAATAACTAATCGTTTTAACCGGATAAAGTATTTATTTTAAAAAACAACCTTTCTAAAATAACTTCTATTCGTACTTAGTAACTATTTATTTGATAAACACTATTTAATCTTTAATGATAATTATGAATCTTGTAGATAAAACTATTATTTTATCTTAGATGATTATTGAATCCTTATAGATAATTACTTATTATCCTTATTATTCTTTTTGTTACGCTTATAAAACTTGAAAAACTATTACTTTTCAAACTTAATAAACTTTATAATAATGCTTCTAAAGACTTGTTAAAAATCTAAACTTTATAACACAGTCATTCCCGCCTCTCATATGAAACCCTAGAAAGTCTTGAAATCCTAGATCCTTGTCATAGACTTCTATGATCAAATCTTAAACTTTAGACTTACCGTTTAGGCTTATTGTGAGGATATCTTTCCTCGAAGCTTCCACTACAATTAATCCTTGTTGAGTACTCTTACAATCCACTCAAGGTGAGTATACTTAGCCCCTTTTGTTTTGTTTTTATTTTATTAACTTGGGGTGGAACATGTTCAAACTTTTCAGACTTATACAATTCAAACTTAACTATGTTTTACATGTCTTCTATGTATTTGAATGCTTTGAGACTTGCATGCTTAAATTAAACTTAATACTAGCATGTTCATTAACTTTGGCCGAGCTTATAGTAACAGTGATAGATCTATTGTATTTGACCAATCCACCTTGATTGATTGACCCTTCGGGGGGAGCCCTTGGTGATTGTTACTGAAACTTATACTTGAAACTTTAAGGGTGACTTTCGGGTTATGCCTAAACTTGGTTGGAGGTTTGACGTGCACAATGTTTAACTTGCTTGATTCTCACATCTATACTTAGATACATTAATCATAGTGAATTGTAAAAACTTTTAAAGACGTTTGTTAAACAGTGTCAAAACCTTCGTATATCACCAACTATTTTTAGTTGACGGTTTACTTAACATGTTTCAGGTGCACAAGAGTGAGGCTTATCTATGAAAACGTAGGATGCTTAGACTTAGAAAGACCATCAAGAATTAATCTTATGTTTATTTCTCTGTTGAACAATATGCTATTTTTGCCATGTTAAACTCTTTAAATTATTAATGGAATATTCCAATATTATTAGTCAACTTTGTGCTTTTGAACGACCGTGTCCGCCCCGACGTGTAATCCGCCGTCGGTTGGGGTGTGACAGATTGGTATCAGAGCCTTGGTTATAGGGAATTAGGTTATTAGACACATGACCTAGACTATAACTTAGGGTTCCCCATGACGTGAGTCATCTCATGTACTTATTAGGAATCACTCCTCTATTCTACTCTCTAAACCCCATACATACTTACACTTGGAAAACTTACTACTACATCAAGTCTATATACTTAGATTTCCAAACTAACTCTCGTCAAAAGTAATTGAGTTCTAAATAATGTATGAGAACTTGTGCGGACCGGAAGGGTGGATGCCTGTATTCTAAGAAATTCTGTCAAGGAAAGCATTCGTACAAATCCAGATCAACCGTTGGACCCGTATGCTTTCCTGGGAATTCTTGGGATGAGTGTCCACTTATAGGAATGCATGACTTCTCTAACGTTTGAGAATTTAAACTACCTTTGATATGTCAAGGTACCTGTTTAGTAACATGGACTAAGTAGGCACCATCTAAAACCCTTATACTTCATAGCCTCATCCTATGATCCTTACCCTATTATTCTTATGTCCAAATTTTTTTTTCCATTTTATAGTATGCCTCCCCGTCGTAGCCGAAGCAGAGCCATGGCAACCCTCATCGCTCAACAAATGGCTGAGATTCTACCTACTCTAGTTACTCAACTAAACCAAGCAGCAGCCAGCAACAGTGCCAACTCTGGATCCCTCCAATCTGGTTCAAACCCTCCGTGCACTTTCAAGCATTTCAACTCCTGCAATCCCGCCAAATTCTTTGGGACTGAAGGAGCCACTAGCCTCCTCCAATGGTTTGAAAGCATGGAGAGCACATTTCTGAAAAGTGACTGCCTGGATAACCTCAGAGTTCGTCATGCATCAAGTGTCCTACAGAAGAGGGCATTAACCTGGTGGAACGGGGAAAAACGAAATAGGGGTGCTGACGCTGCTATGTCACTAACCTGGGAAGAATTCAAGGAGCTAATGATCGAAGAATTTTGCCCGAGAAATGAAATGAAGAAACTCGAGACTGAATTCTGGGATCTTGCCCAGGACAGTGGAGAGAACCTGGTGTATACGACCCGTTTCCATGAACTGAGCCTGCTAGTGCCCCATATGGTTACCCCTCTGTCTCGGGGTATCGAAAAGTATACCAGTGGGCTACCGATGAAGATTCAGGACACGGTGTGGGGTCGGAACCCTACCACTCTGGAAGACGCTATCCGTCTCTCTACTACCTTGACGGATAATCACGTGAAGGTTGGAACCCTATCCAAGAAAGGCTCCAATAAGCCCGTTGATACCTCTACTCCCGAGCCTCTCAAAACAATTAAGACTGAACCCTCGTTCAACAAAAAACGAAAGGTCAGGAACTATGCAGTGGTCACACCGGCGGCTCCTTTGGCACAAGTTGCTCCTGTTAAGAAGCCCTATGGGGGAGCACATCCCCAATGTAACACCTGCAAGTTCCATCATCCGACCACCTTGCCATGCCGATTGTGCACCCTTTGTGGTCGTTATGGACATTTTTCTACTACTTGCTTCGCCAACAAACCTCCAATGGCTCAGGGAAATCGTCCCAATGTCCCGGCACTACCAGTTGTGGCAAATGGTCGAGCGTGTTTTGGATGTGGTGATCCAAACCATTTCCGTAACCAGTGCCCAAGGCTCGCAAATCCAAACCCAAACCCGGGAGCACGGGGACGTGCCTTTAACATCAACGCTAATGAAGCTCAGGCCAACGCAGAAGTAGTCAACGGTACGTTTCTAGTAAATCAACGATATGCTTCCATTTTATTTGATACCGGTGCCGATAGAAGTTTCGTTTCTTTGGAATTTGAGTTATTGCTTGCCAAAAACCGTTCTAAATTAGAAAAATCCATTACGGTAGAAGTAGCTGATAGAAATCCTGTAACTATTGACTCGGTTATCCGTGACTACGTTCTCAACCTTAACGATCACGACTTTCCAATTAATCTCATCCCGATGCGTCTTGGAAGCTTCGACATAATAATAGGCATGGATTGGTTAGCCGAACATCATGCAGAAATCATATGCTTTGAAAAATGCATCCGTATTCCCTTACCATCCAGAAGCACGTTGCAAATCTATGGTGAGAAACCATCAAGCGGTCTAAAACTCATGTCTTGTACCATGGCCCGTAAGTATCTACGAAAGAATTACGTGGCATTTCTAGCTAACGTCGTGGAAAAGAAAGGGAAGGGAAAGAATATCCAAGACATCCCTGTCATCCGTGAGTTTCCCGAAGTGTTTCCCGAAGACTTAACAGGCCTTCCTCCCATACGACAAGTTGAATTCAGGATCGACCTCATCCCAGGGGCAAACCCTGTAGCTAAATCACCGTACCGCCTTGCACCTTCGGAGATGCAAGAGCTAGCAAGTCAACTTCAAGAGCTTTCTGAAAAAGGATTTATTCGTCCTAGCGTCTCCCCTTGGGGAGCACCTGTCCTGTTCGTCAAGAAGAAGGATGGATCCTTTCATATGTGCATTGATTATCGTGAGCTTAATAAGCTTACCGTCAAAAATCGTTACCCATTACCCAGAATTGATGACCTTTTTGATCAACTCCAAGGTTTTGCATGCTTTTCCAAAATCGACCTCCGTTCTGGCTACCATCAACTTCGTGTCCTTGAGGAGGATATTCCAAAAACAGCCTTTTGTACAAGATATGGCCACTATGCGTTCATGGTTATGCCTTTCGGCTTAACTAATGCACCCGCGGTATTCATGGACTTAATGAACCGGGTGTGTAGGCCGTACTTGGACAAATTCGTAATTGTTTTCATTGACGACATCTTGATCTACTCAAAAACTAAAAAGGATCACGAGGAACACCTACGGTTGGTAGTAGACCTCTTAAAGAAGGACACATTGTTCGCCAAATTTTCCAAGTGTGAGTTTTGGCTAAATGAAGTCCAATTCTTGGGTCATATGTCAATGAGAAAGGAATTCATGTAGATCCTGCAAAGATAGAAGCAGTGAAAAACTGGAAAGCTCCAAGGAGCCCTACTGAGGTCCGTTCATTCCTTAGCCTAGCTGGCTACTACCGACGTTTCATTTCTAACTTCTCGAAAGTTGCGGTGCCCCTCACAGCCTTAACCCATAAAGGAAAGCCTTACGAGTGGGGACCAAAACAAGAAGAAGCCTTTCAGATTCTCAAACAAAAACTTTGTGATGCTCCAATCTTTACCCTTCCTGAGGGTAATGAGGATTTCGTAGTTTACTGTGATGCATCCAACCAAGGTCTCGGTTGTGTACTTATGCAACGAGGCAAGATTATTGCTTATGCGTCAAGACAACTCAAAATTCATGAAAAGAATTACACAACGCACGACCTCGAATTAGGTGCAGTTGTCTTCGCTCTCAAGATCTGGCGACACTACCTCTATGGTACAAAGTGTGTGGTTTTCACAGACCACAAGAGCCTTCATCACATTTTTAATCAGAAGGAACTCAACATGAGACAATGTCGTTGGGTAGATATACTTAATGACTACGACTGCGACATTCGTTATCATCCTGGAAAGGCGAATGTTGTAGCCGATGCCTTGTGTCGAAAGGAACGCACCATGTTACATTGTGTAAGAGTTCAAAACGACATTCAAGTCCGCATTCTCGAAGCACAACACCTTTCGGTCACCGAAGGGAAAATGTACACAGAAATGGCATGCGGAGCTGAACTCCAATTAGAGACTAAGCCCAATGGCTTACTCTATTTCTTAAACCGTGTCTGGGTTCCTGATCGTGACGAGCGTCGTACTATCATTATGAACGAAGCTCATAAAACCCGCTATTCGGTCCATCCTGGTGCAGACAAAATGCACAAGGATCTTCGTCACCAATACTGGTGGCCCGGTATGAAGAAGGACATTGCGTTATACGTAGCGAAGTGTCTCACTTGCTCCAAGGTTAAAGCCGAGCACCAACGTCCGTCTGGCCTTCTAGAACAACCCGAGATTCCCGTATAGAAATGGGAATGTGTAGCGATGGATTTCATTACCAAACTACCTCGTACTACTCACGGTCATGACATCATCTAGGTAATCATTGACCGACTAACTAAATCTGCACACTTCTTGCCTATCCGTGAGGATTATGGAGTCGAGAAATTAGCTCGGATTTACATTAATGAAATAGTTAGTCGTCACGGTGTGCCTCTCAACATTATCTCTGATCGTGACGGTCGTTTCACTTCTCGTTTCTGGCAATCCTTGCAACCTGCTCTTGGCACGCAATTAAATCTCAGCACAGCTTACCACCCCGAAACCGATGGTCAATCCGAAAGAACCATACAGACTTTGGAGGACATGCTTAGGGCATGCGTCATTGACTTCGGTGGTAACTGGGATTCGCATCTACCGTTGATTGAATTCTCTTACAACAATAGTTACCATACTAGCATCAACATGGCACCTTTCAAAGCCCTTTATGGTCGTAAGTGTCGTTCCCCTGTTTGTTGGAACGAGATTGGTGAATCATAAATCACCGGGCCAGAACTAATCCAAGAGACATTAGACAAGGTCCTTCGTATTCGCGATAACCTCCTAGCAGCCAGAAGTCGGCAAAAGAGTTATGTCGACAAGCGTCGAAAGCCCCTAGAGTTTCAAGTCGGTGATCTTGTACTCCTCAAAGTGTCACCTTGGAAAGGAGTAGTTCGTTTCGGAAAGAAAGGAAAGCTAGCTCCTCGTTTTGTGGGTCCTTTTAAAATCCTCGAAAGGATAGGAAAGGTGGCCTACAAACTTGAACTACCTGAAAGCCTTAGCAATGTTCACCCAACTTTCCTCGTCTCCAACCTCAAGAAATGTCTCGCAGACGAGAACCTCCACATACCTCTCGACGAACTACGCATCAACGAAACTATGCATTTCGTAGAGAAACCCGTGGAGATCATGGATCGTGAAGTCAAGCAGCTCAAGCGTAGTCGTATTCCTATAGTCAAAGTACGTTAGGAGTCCAAACGTGGCCCAGAGTTTACTTGGGAACGCGAAGACCAGATGAAGGTCAAGTACCCACACCTTTTCTCTAGGCCCTCCTCTTAAATTTCGGGACGAAATTTCCTAAAGTAGGGGAGAGTTTAATATCCAGGGTTTTCCGACGTACCATTGTTATCTTAATATTCTAATTCCCATTATAACACGCCTATTTCAAGAACAAATAACGTATTTTGTTGGTTTAATTCTTAGTAAATGCAAATACACGGATATGTGTACAGTATAAAGGAAAATAAATATCATACATTTTATATGCTTAAAAACGTCAAGATAATAATATTTATAAAATTAATATTTTATGAAAACCATTTTTTTATTACTTTACAAAGTCCAGGGACGAATTCTGCCAATTCCAAAACGAGTTATTAACAAAAAACAAAGTTCTAGCATAAAATGTTAAACAATTTAAACCACAGGGACTTGATATGCCATTTCTCGAATTCCCTTTTGCCCAGAATCAGTCGTGGGTTCGAAACCCACAACCCCGTTTTTGCCTCAACTCCGATCAAACTCGCGAAAACGTCCAGATTCACCGAACCTCGGGCTTGGGCTAGCGCATGTGACCCGTCCCCGAGGCATCATGATGGTCAATTTCTACCGAGGTGCTCGCGTGAAGCCGGAATTAACTCCGACCGACCCAACCACCTCCCTCGACCCGTTCGCGCATTAAATGCCAAATTGGTTATAAATATCGATCCCTACACCTCATAAGCATCATCTCGAAACTCACTCAAGTATCAATTCCATTCAACCGGGCTTCCATTTCGTGATTTAGAGCCACGACCGCCGACGCCAAGCCCAAACTAGATCTCCCTCAATCCGATATCATTTTAGGTAAACTCGAAGGCCAAAATACTCGCATTCTTGTATAGATCAAAAGCCCTCTGTTTAATTTCATTAACAGAGGGCAAATCGATTCGAATTTGAGGCTTGAAAAGCTAGGGTTCATACGGGATTGGGGCAAGTTCGGGTTTGTATTTAAAAACAATCCTTTTTCCAGATTATACCACAACAGAGTCGCTGGTCCAGTGGTTTGTACGCTTGTGTGTTGGCTCAGGCGGCCCGGGTTCGAATTCGGCCGGCCTGAGTTTTGAACTTTCATTTTTTTTATTACCTTTTTATCATATTTAATTCTTCTAAATATTTTTATAAAATCTGGTACACTTTTAGAAACTTAAAACTAAATTTTATGTATACTTTTGTTTCTAGAAAACATTTTTTTTTAAAAACTTATTAAACCTTTAATGTAAAATACCTTAAAACTCCAAAATTTTTATATAAAATGAGCTAGAAATATTTTATAAAATCGGAAAAACGTGATTTATTATAGTAAATAAATTATTATACTTTAAACTTTGATTTATTTTATAAACTTTAAATTAAATATAAATGTTATGAAATCAGAAAAATATATAAGATTTATAAGATTGAAAATCAAGAACTTTCAAACTTGTAAAATTTATAAAATGTATAGACTTAGAGCTTAAAACTTAAGTATTTATTTAATTTAAAACAAGGAAATAAATACATTTTTATAAACTTAAAAACTTTATGAAAACTTTAGAACACTTATAAATATAACATAAACTTGCTTCGAAATACTTATGCACTTGTGAATAACAAGAAAACATCTTTCAATTTATTTAAAATCTTAAACACCTTCTAAATAATTGTTAGTCATATTTTAGAATGTAAAAATACTTTAAATAACTAATCGTTTTAACCAGATAAAGTATTTATTTTCAAAAACAACCTTTCTAAAATAACTTCTATTCGTACTTAGTAACTATTTATTTGATAAACACTATTTAATCTTTAATGATAATTATGAATCTTGTAGATAAAACTATTATTTTATCTTAGATGATTATTGAATCCTTATAGATAATTACTTATTATCCTTATTATTCTTTTTGTTACGCTTATAAAACTTGAAAAACTATTACTTTTCAAACTTAATAAACTTTATAATAATGCTTCTAAAGACTTGTTAAAAATCTAAACTTTATAACACAGTCATTCCCGCCTCTCATATGAAACCCTAGAAAGTCTTGAAATCCTAGATCCTTGTCATAGACTTCTATGATCAAATCTTAAACTTTAGACTTACCGTTTAGGCTTATTGTGAGGATATCTTTCCTCGAAGCTTCCACTACAATTAATCCTTGTTGAGTACTCTTACAATCCACTCAAGGTGAGTATACTTAGCCCATTTTGTTTTGTTTTTATTTTATTAACTTGGGGTGGAACATGTTCAAACTTTTCAGACTTATACAATTCAAACTTAACTATGTTTTACATGTCTTCTATGTATTTGAATGCTTTGAGACTTGCATGCTTAAATTAAACTTAATACTAGCATGTTCATTAACTTTGGCCGAGCTTATAGTAACAGTGATAGATCTATTGTATTTGACCAATCCACCTTGATTGATTGACCCTTCGGGGGGAGCCCTTGGTGATTTTTACTAAAACTTATACTTGAAACTTTAAGGGTGACTTTCGGGTTATGCCTAAACTTGGTTGGAGGTTTGACGTGCACAATGTTTAACTTGCTTGATTCTCACATCTATACTTAGATACATTAATCATAGTGAATTGTAAAAACTTTTAAAGACGTTTGTTAAACAGTGTCAAAACCTTCGTATATCACCAACTATTTTTAGTTGACGGTTTACTTAACATGTTTCAGGTGCACAAGAGTGAGGCTTATCTATGAAAACGTAGGATGCTTGGACTTAGAAAGACCATCAAGAATTAATCTTATGTTTATTTCTCTGTTGAACAATATGCTATTTTTGCCATGTTAAACTCTTTAAATTATTAATGGAATATTCCAATATTATTAGTCAACTTTGTGCTTTTGAACGACCGTGTCCGCCCCGACGTATAATCCGCCGTCGGTTGGGGTGTGACAGCTAGACCGGGTCATTTCTCAAGAACAATAGCTAAAGGCCTTGAAACTACCACTTGGATCTGGAACATACATGTTGATGCTCACGATTTCGATAGCCATACCCGTGATTTGGAGGAGATCTCTCGAAAAGTATTTAGTGCGTATTTCGGTCAACTCTTCACCATCTTCCTTTCGTTGAGGTCCATGTATTTCAATGGTGCTCGTTTTTCCAATTATGAAGCATGGCTAAGCGATCCGACTCACATTGGGCCTAGTGCCCAGGTGGTTTGGCCGATCGTAGGCCAAGAAATATTGAATGGTGATGTGGGCGGGGGCTTCCGAAGAATACAAATAACCCCTGGTTTTTTCCGATTTGGCGAGCATCTGGAATAACTAGTGAATTACAACTCTATTGTATCACAATTGGTGGATTGATCTTTGCAGCGTTAATGCTTTTTGCTGGGTGGTTTCATTATCTTAAAGCTGCTCCAAAACTGGCTTGGTTTCAAGATGTAAAATCTATGTTGAATCACCATTTAGCGGGGCTACTAGGACTTGGGTCTCTCTCTTGGGCGGGGCATCAAGTACATGTATATTTACCTGGTAACCAATTTCTAAACGCTGGAGTAGATCCTAAAGAAATACCACTTCCTCATGAATTTATCTTGAATCGGGATCTTTTGGCTCAACTTTATCCCAGTTTTTCCGAGGGAGCAACCCCATTTTCACCTTGAATTGGTCAATATATGCGGACTTTCTTACTTTTCATGGAAGATTAGACCCCGTAACCGGAGATCTATGGCTAACCGATACTGCACACCATCATTTAGCTATTGCAATTCTTTTTCTGATAGCGGGTCACAAGTATAGGACCAACTGGGGCATTGGTCATGGTCTAAAAGATATTTTAGAAGCTCATAAAGGTCCATTTACGGGCCAGGGCCATAAAGGCCTATATGAGATCCTAACAACGTCGTGTCATGCTCAATTATCTCTTAACCTAGCTATGTTAGGCTCTTTAACCATTGTTGTAGCTCACCATATGTATGTCATGCCCCCTTATTTGTATCTAGCCACTGACTATGGTACACAACTGTCATTGTTCACACATCATATGTGAATTGGTGGATTTCTCATAGTTGGTGCTGCAGCGCATGCATCCATTTTTATGGTAAGAGACTCGATACAACGATCTTTTAGATCGTGTTCTTACTTTTATAATATTATATTAATTTATCAAAACATTTTATATCTAAGCCTTGGAATCCAGCATGGGTGACAACTGACAAATGTTGTAGATTGTTTTGACTAATAAATAATCTATCAAGATCAAATCCCAGACATAACTAGGTAATGTTCACTATTAAAGAAGTAATATTCTTGGGTTAGAGAAATCGCTATGAAACTCTATTGGGGTTCACTAATTCTCTAGCATTTATCACGACATTGCTGTACTTGTTCTTGAGCATTCCATAAAGGTCATATCTTTCATCTTTCGTCATTCCTTAACAAGCGAACTTAGCTGATTCCATTATGATAATCACTCTAGAAACTTATCAACTTGAGTTAGATTTTCTTGTTTTTATATACTCTTCTTAACTTGAATGTAACATCTTGGATGAGGCACGACTGTGCCGAAATTTTAACTGGTGTCTTAACTGGTGTCTGTGATTAGGGGTGTTCAGGGTCCGGTTTAACGGTCTTTAGGATAAACCGAGTGAAACTGTTATTTTTAAGCATCTATAATGTTTAAAGAAATTCAAATTTTAATTTAATAAAATCTGTTTGAATTATTTAAAAAAAACCACCATGTAATAATTATCTAACAAGAGGGAAAGTCAGTGACAGACACAAAATTACTGTTCACTGTATTTACCCAATAAAAATTGGCCAAGTGGTATTGTTTAACTAAAACTTATACGTTTCACTTTTAAATGTTATAGTTTAATACCCTTACATTAAATGAAAGTAACACTTTAACCCTTCAAAAGTTATGGTTTAACCCCTCAGATTTAGTTATATATATCCTTTATATCTTAACTCATCGATTTGTTTTTTTACCCACTTATAGTTTTTTTGTTTTTCTTTTATAACTTTTAAAATTTTATGTCTTATAAAATACCGAATATACCATAACAACGTACTTATTTTTATTTACGTTTCGGTGTAAGATTTATTCAAATCGGAGTTATGTGTCATAATGTACAAGTTATTTAATCACAAGCGTACAAAACGTCAAATCTACTTCAAGGTTTTTCCTTTTTTTTTTACAGTTTTTTCCTTTACAACTTTTAAAATATTATGTTTCATAATATTCGAAATCGCCGTTGCGACGTGTTTATTTTTATCAACATTTCAACGTTAATTTTTTAACGGTTTCGCTTTTTTTTCTTCTGTTGTTGCGACGTGCTTATGATGTGATTTTTTTCAATGATTTTGTTCTTTTTATATAAAGTTCTAAATATTATCAACGTCCCCAACGTAACGCGCAGGCTTGTGACGGTTTCATTTTTTATATAAAGTTTCAGATGTTATCAACGCCCCTGCCGTCGCGCCGTGCTTATCATTATCAACGTTAAGATGTTAAGTCTTTTTTTTTGTGATTTCGCTTTCCTATATAAGGTTTTGAATATTGTCAATGCCCTTTAGGTTTCAAAGACGCTAAGGTTTTTTTTTGTTTAGCGCTCCGCAACGCGCGCGGGTTTAATTCCTAGTAATATATATAAATAATGTTGATTTAAAAAATAGAGATAAAAACTACAAACATAAATGTCATATATTAAATAAAAAACAAATTATAAAGAATTTGCCTAGGGTTCTTGTTTTTGACCATGGGACCGATTATAATTTATAACCAGCGCAATGCAAAATTTTGGTCACCTTGAAGCAAGATTTCTGCATCCAATATTCATTATAATTTTGTGTTATTACAATCAGAATTGAATCTTCCACAAACTCAAATAAAAAATATAACTTACACGACACGTGTTAAAATGCCTGAATTATTATTATTTTCTTATTAACACCCTAAAATTTAAAATTTACAACCAAAAATACAAATGTTCATTGTTCTTTTTTTATTTTTAAATTTTGTCACAAAGTACTCTATGAGTTTAAGTCACAACATAAAACACTTTTTTTTTTTTTAAATAAACGGGTTAAATAGTCAGCCAAAAACCACTAGTTCAATATGGACAGTTCCAACAAGATTTCATTCTTGAACAAAAATCCATTTTTTGATTTATTTCATCTATTTCAATGTGAACCGTTTAGCTAAACGTGTCTACATGTTTGACCCACCCAAACATTTTTAAGATAAACCCAAACCCGTAAATTTCGTGTCATGTCAGAACTTGGTTCACACACCAACTAATCAATCAATCAATCAATCATAGTACATAGATACCAATACAATCTTACTACAGTTTCAATGCCACAATCAATTGACAAAAAACAATTTAAAGACATCAACATGAAAAAACTGTTTCGATGAAACAATAAAGAACTATCATTTATACTCCAACTTTCATTCACTTATCAAAACCTCACCTTCTAAGAAGAACAGCATCCAGCTTTCTTCACTGCTGACACGTCATCCTTCCCGCCCACATTAATCGTCTTCCCTTTTGGCAAAGCCGCCTGATCATCACCGCCATCGAGTGCTTTTCTGCTTACAATATGATAAATTTGAGTAAGAACTTCAGTGAACGCGTTTTCTACATTTAATGATTCAAGTGCAGATGTTTCCATGAAGTATGTGTGTTCTTTTTCAGCGAATGATGTGGCGTCTTCAGATTGGACCGCTCGTAAATGGCGTAAATCGGCTTTATTACCAACAAGCATGATAACGATGTTGGAATCTGTATGATCGCGAAGCTCCTTTAACCATCTCTCTACATTCTCAAAAGTTACGTGGCGTGTGACATCATACACCAGCAGTGCACCAACTGCACCTCGGTAGTATGCACTTGTGATTGCGCGGTACCTTGGAAAATCAAAAGGGTCAGGTCAATACGAGTTGAATTTTACTGACTACTGGTCAAAGTCAAACATGTAAAATAGAAATCATAGATGGGCAAATTGATCAAACGGGTCAGAAGAATGCGTTTGTAATTGCCCGGTACCTTGGAAAAGAAAAAGGGTCATTTCAGGTTGACTATTATTCATTGTGGGTCAAAGTCAAACACGTGAAATAGAAATCATAGACGGGCAAATTTGTCAAATGGGACAAAAGAATGGCTTGTAATTGCCCGGTACCTTGGAAAAGAAAAAGGGTCAATTTGGGTTGACTTTTACTCATTGTGGGTCAAAGTCAAACAAACAGAAATTATGAACAGGCAAATTGATCAAAGGGATCAATGTATTCAAACAAAAACACTAAATAACTAACAGAATAGGTTGAATGATCAACGTTCCAGAGGCAGATCAGTTCTCAAATGATGAACTTCTAAAACAAATACAGCTTAGTATAATAATTCTCCTAATCGCTATTTATATATAGGGATAAAATAATGAAATAATAACCAAGTTTCAATATTGTTTCAATAAAGTCACTTGTACTTTGTTTTAACTATAAAGACCACTCAAGTTTCATTTATTGTTCCGTTGTGAAACTTTCTTATAAATGTTCAAGTTTTTTAAAATTACACGACTTAATGAAATATATATGAAACTTGACTACTATTTAGTAATTATTTTTTTTTCAAGTCAACATAAATGGAACAATTATGAAACTTGATTACTATTTCGTGATTTTTTTTTTCACAAACCAAGTTTCATATATATTCCATTTAGGTCACTTAATTTTAAAAAAATAGCGTTTATAAAATAATTCACCATAAAGTAACAATATTGAAACTTGAGTGCTTTTATTATTAGAAAAAAGTGTGAGTAACTTTAGTGGAACACCGAAGAAAACTTGGTTATTATTGGGTGGAATATTCTCTTATATAAACTCCCAACTAAAAATCCTATCGTATTAAAAATACTAAAACCAATCCAATTTTTAAAAGAGATATTAATACTAATCTCTAATATTTATCCTCAATTCCTAACACTAATATTGACATTCATCCACTTGGAAAAGATACAAAAAGGGAACACACAAGATGCAGGCAAAATCTAGTTTGAAATGTTTAGTATTTTGCAATAACATATCAGACTTGTAAAAGTATGTTCGAGTTGGCATATGAGAGTGTAATTCGGTTAAAGTAACTATAAAGCAAATTATCTCTTTGTTATGGTTATTTTCATTGATTCAAAACCAACTCATGGTTGGATATGAACAATTCAACAACCAAAAGCATAGATACAAATTTATTTCCAACTTTGTTCTGGTGATTTATTAAACACGATAAACTCTTTCTGGGCATAAGAACTCTAGAAAAGTGAATACCCAAAACGTTTAGTGGACTAAATCCATACTCCGTACTGTTGTCATTGTTGAATATGAAACTATGAACATATTATCAACAAAAGGATGTTGTTTGGTAAGAATTGATTTCAATTTTTTTGTTACCTTGAGAACAAATTAGCCACCAATACCCTCCCAGGGTGAGGTTCAAATGATAACCAATATTTATATGATAACCATGATAACCACTCTCAAACATAGTGTTACGTATATGTAACAATTATCATTATGTTAGTATTACATATACGTAAACACAATGTGTCACGTATATGTAACATTATTTGATACGTATATGTAAGACTCATCATTTCCGTATTTATGTTCAAAATACATCTTCAAAATACTTAAATACTCTTTTAACAATTAAAAGAAAAAATAATTTATAAATTATGTGATTGTTTGAGAGTGGTTATCACATAAAAAACTGGTTATCATTTGAACCCTTCCCTACCCTCGCAACCAGATAAAACACAGCTTGTGCAGAGCAAGTGGCCTTCAAGGAGTTAAAAGCATCTACTATGACCTCGTGACCAACTAGATTCAATTTTCAGTAGATTAACTTTTTTTGGGCATAAGAACTCTAGAAAAGTGAATATCCAAAACGTTTAGCGTACTAAATCCATACTTCCTACTATTGTCATTCTAGAATATGAAACTATGATCACATTATCAACAAAAGGATGTTGTTTGGTAGGAAGTGATATCAATTCTTTTTGCTACCTTGAGAACCAACTAGCCACCAATACCCTCCTAACTAGATAAAACACAGCTTGCGTTACGCAGGTGGCCTTCAAGGTGGTTAAAGGCAGAAAACAAGTGGATTCGAAGCCTCATCGTTAACGTTAAAGGCCACCAAACTCCAAAAACTATTATTATCACTAATATGCATATATATCAAGCTTTGCAGCAAATCAATTTTAAGAACACATAATGTAATCAATAGATCATATCACAACATTTGAATCAAGTTCAATTCAAACTATAATTTACACACATCAGGAACAATGCAAACTCTGGATCTGATAACATTCATACATAAACACAGCATCGGAACGATCACAAAACCCTAAATCCTAGATAAACCCAAAATTTTAGGCGAAATCGGTAAAAATGTAGGGTTGATGTGTACCTTTCCTGGCCAGCGGTGTCCCAAATCTGAGCCTTAACAACTTTATCATCAACACGAATGCTACGGGTGGCGAATTCGACGCCGATGGTGGATTTGGACTCCAGACTGAACTCGTTTCGGGTGAATCTGGAGAGGAGATTTGATTTTCCGACGCCGGAATCTCCGATGAGAACTACCTTGAAGAGGTAATCGTAATCATCGTCTGCTCGGTACGCACCCATTGGGGAAGATTTGAAGCAGATCTGTAATGGAACAAAACAGGGGTTATGCTTTCACAGAAATTTGCTTGTTGATTTGATTATGCTTTCATATGTTAACCAATCCTTTCAAAAAATTGAATATTTCCTTTCTCTTTTATTTTTGGAGTAAACTAAAATATGTATTTGTTGTAAACTATATGATATATGAGCAATATAGAGAGAATGAAGATATGATGGGGGAAGCTTTTCTCTTTTTGATACCCTTGAAAGAATCCAAATGCCTCTTTATATAGGCTACTACATAAATTCAAACTAAATGTAAGATGAGAGTTAATCCTATGAAGAGTCACCATGATTGCAAATATAAATGTGGAGAGTCATAATTAAGATGACATTCATAACACTCCCCCTTGACTATCCACATAATAAAATACTATTTTATTTTAATACACACTTGGTGATGTTGCCTCATTAAAAACCTTGCTAGGAAAACCCAGTGGGATAAAACCATAGCTAAGGGAAAAAGAGTGCAACTTGTGTATTTCTCCCCCTGATGCTTATTAGTTAAGCTCCTTGATTTGACGCATCCCGATCCCGTGAACCAATTTCTTGAATGTTGATGTTGGAAGTGATTTGGTAAACAAGTCTGCCAAATTTTCACAAGAGCGAATCTGTTGGACTACAATATCACCATTCTTTTGTAAATCATGTGTAAAAAAAAACTTTGGTAAAATGTGTTTGGTTCGGTCTCCTTTGATGTATCCTTCCTTAAGTTGTGTAATGCATGCTGCGTTATCTTCATGTATTATTGTTGGTTCCTTATTCTCCGAAGAAATGCCACAAGAGCCATTAATATGTTGTATTACATTCCTCAACCAAACACATTCTCTACTTGCTTCATGTATTGCTAATATTTCTGCATGGTTAGATGAAGTGGCTGTGATTGTTTGTTTCACTGAACGCCATGAAATTGCTGTTCCTCCATGTGTGAATAAATATCCAGTTTGAGATCGACCATTATGAGGATCAGACATATAACCTGCATCTGCAAAGCCAACCAAACTTGTTTTCGATTGATTAGTAAAATATAAGCCCATATCTTTTGTACCTTGAAGGTACCGAAATATTTGTTTCACACCGTTCCAGTGCCTCCTTGTTGGACATGAACTGTACCTCGCCAACAAATTTAGTGCAAATGATATATCTGGCCGTGTATGGCTAGCAAGGAACATTAAGGCACCAATTGCACTTAGATATGGTACTTCCGGGCCAAGAATTTCTTCTTCCTCTCCAGGTGGTCGAAAGGGATCCTTTTCAACATCGAGTGACCTAACAACCATTGGAGTGCTCAATGAATGTGATTTATCCATATAAAACCTTTTGAGTAGTTTTTCTATATAGGTTTCTTGATACACAAGTATCCCATCTTTAAGATGTTCAATTTGTAATCCGAGACAAAATTTTGTCTTTCCAAGATCTTTCATTTCAAATTCCTTTTTCAAGTATTCAATTGCTTTATGGAGCTCCCTAGGAGTACCAATTATATTTAAATCATCTACGTACACAGCGATTATAACAAAATCTGATTCTGATCTTTTAATAAAAATGCATGGACAAATAGAATCATTTTTGTAACCTTCTTTCAACAAATACTCACTAAGGCGATTGTACCACATACGCCCAGATTGTTTTAGCCCATATAATGATTTGTTTAATTTAACTGCAAGATGTTCTCGAGAACTTGATTTACATGATTCTGGTAATTTGAATCCTGCAGGTAGTTTCATGTAAATCTCGGTATCAAGTGAGCCATATAGGTATGCAGTAACAACATCCATTAGACGCATATCAAGCCCTTCCTGTATTACCAGACTAATAAGATAACGGAAAGTTGTTGAATCCATCACTGGAGAATACGTTTCTTCATAATCGATTCCCGGTCTTTGCGAAAATCCTTGTGCTACCAATCGTGCCTTGTAACGTATAATCTTATTTTTTTCATTACGTTTTCGCACAAAGACCCATTTATATCCGATGGGCTTTACACCTTCAGGTGTATGAACTACGGGTCCAAAAACTTCACGTTTCGTGAGGGAATTTAATTCCGCTTCAATTGCGTCCTTCCATTTTAGCCAATCATGTCTTTGTTTGCATTCTTCAACAGATATTGGTTCATGATCCTCATTATTTTCCATGATTTCTAGCGCTACATTATATGAAAATGTATCATCGACGTCGATTTGATTTCGGTTCCATACCTTCCTAGACATGATGTAGTTTATTGAGATCTCTTCGTTTTCAGGTACCTTATGTTCGTTTTGAACCATCATGTCTAGTGTCTCTTCGGGAGACTCTTTTTCTGGCATTACCTCGAGTTGGTTATGTTCATTATTTGCTCCCCTTTTCTTTCGAGGATTTTTGTCTTTGGAACCAACTGGTCTGCCACGCTTTAGGCGTGCATTAGACTCATTACCAATTTGTGATTGTCCTTGTGGGACACTAATTTTTAGTGGAGCATTAGCAGCTGGTATATGTGACTTAGTCACTCTTTTTGGATCGGCAAATACGTCTGGTAATTGATTTGCTAATCTTTGTAAATGTATGATTCTTTGAACTTCAAGTTCACACTCTTTAGTTCGAGGATCCATATGAGTTAAAGATAATTCATTCCAACATATATCACCATTTAGCTGCTTTTCATCTCCCCCTAAAGTTGGGAATGTTGATTCATTAAAATGACAATCAACAAAACGAGCCGTAAACAAATCTCCTGTTGTTGGTTCTAAATACTTTATAATAGACGGTGATTCATACCCAACATATATTCCTAACCTTCTTTGAGGTCCCATCTTTGTACGTTGGGGTGGAGCTATTGGAACATATACGGCACAACCAAAAATTCGTAAATGAGAAATATTTGGTTCTTGACCTAAAACCAACTTTAATGGGGAGGAAGTATGATAACTCGTTGGCCTGATACGAATTAATGTTGCTGCATGTAAAATTGCATGCCCCCATGCAGTAACCGGTAGTTTTGATTTCATAATCATTGGTCTTGCAACCATTTGAAGTCGCTTGATAAGTGATTCAGCAAGCCCATTTTGTGTATGTACATGAGCTACAGGATGCTCTATAGTTATCCCAATAGACATGCAATAATCATTAAAAGTTTGGGATGTAAATTCACCAGCATTGTCTAACCGAATTTTCTTGATCGGGTAATCAGGAAAGTGTGCTCTTAACCTTATTAGTTGAGCAAGTAGTCGTGCAAATGCCATATTGCGACTTGATAATAAGCATACATGGGACCATCTAGTTGATGCATCGATTAGCACCATAAAATATCTAAATGGTCCACTAGAAGGATGTATAGGCCCACATATATCCCCATGTATTCTTTCCAAGAAACTTAGAGATTCAGTCCCCACCTTAGCCGGTGATGGGCGAGCGATTAATTTTCCTTGTGAGCATGCAACACATGTAATGTCCTTAGACTGAAGAATCTTCTGGTTCTTCAAAGAGTGCCCACATGAATTTTCTATAATTTTTCGCATCATTATTGATCCGGGGTGGCCTAACCGGTCATGCCAAATAATAAAGTTTTCCCGGTCCATAAACTTCTGGTTTATGGCCATATTTGATTCAATTTCAATAATTTTAGTACAATACAAACCAGATGCAAATGCGGGTAATTTTTCTAGGACATGTTTTTCCCCCGAAATCATAGTTGTTATTTGAAGATATTCATCATGTCCTTCACATGTTGTCTCAATATGATATCCATTTAAACGGATATCTTTAAAACTTATCAAATTTCTTTGAGACAGTGGGGCAAATAATGCATTATCAAATTTGAACCGTGTTCCACCGGGTAACACTACATTTGCTTCTCCAAAGCCTTTAATTAATTTTGAACTACCGGATATAGTGCCAACGTTTGCCTCTTTTATAATTAAATTTGAGAAGTAATTTCTTTTCTTGAAAATTGTATGCGTTGTTGCACTATCGATTAGACATATGTCTTCACCATTAATCGGATGTTTTAAATGCTCCATATACTTCAAAACAAAACAAAAAATGCAAAATAAAATGTCTTATTAAAATACTTTCAACCATAATAAGTTCCTAACATATCTCATATGCATAAAACAAAACATAACATCAAATCATGATATTAAGAAAATGCTTAAAATTCCAATTATATGTAAGGAAATTTGCAAGCATCCAACTGAGGTGCATCGGCCATGATATCACCGGAATCCAAATGAGTTGGATCGATGAGAAAGTCATCAACATCAAAAGAAGTTGTTTCTTTAGGAAAACCACTGGGAACATCATCGTTTCCATATGCAAAATTCGTTTCTATTGCTTTTCCTTTGTTTTTGAGAGATTGTTGGTAGAGTTCCACCAAATGTTTGGGCGTACGAAAAGTACGCGCCCAATGATTATTACTTCCACAACGGTGACATGCATTTGATGTGTTTATACTTTTATTCTTACCACTTTCATTATTAAATTTCTTTGCATTTTCTTGCCCCTTTTGGTGGAATTTTGTGTTTTTAAATTGAACACCATGATAATTCCCTCGATTATATCCACGACCACGACCACGATCACGGCCACGACCACGGCCACGCTCACGACTACGACCACGACCACTTTGGTCATTATATGATGCCACATTCACTTCTGGGAATGGGGTTGTGCCAACCGGACGAGTCTCATGATTTTTCATCAAGAGCTCGTTATTTTGTTCGGCCACAAGTAAACATGAAATAAGATCACAATATTTAGTAAAACCCCTTTCACGGTATTGTTGTTGCAATAGCATATTTGATGCGTGAAAGGTGGAGAATGTTTTTTCCAACATCTCTGTATCAGTAATATTTTCTCCACACAAAATCAATTGTGAGGTAATTCTAAACATAGCAGAGTTATACTCGCTTATTGATTTAAAATCTTGTAACCTTAAGTGGATCCATTCGTAACGGGCACGTGGTAATATTACCGTTTTCTGATGGTCAAATCTTTCCTTTAAATTTGTCCACAATACAAGTGGATCCTTGACCGTGAGGTACTCATTTTTTAAGTCATCGTGAATATGATGACGAAGGAAAATCATTGCTTTTGCTTTGTCTTGGGTGGTTGTTTCATTTCCTTCTTTAATTGTGTCACCAAGATTATTGGCATTCAAATGTATTTCCGCATCTAACACCCATGATAAATAGTTCTTCCCGGTAATGTCCAAGGCTAAAAACTCAAGCTTTGCAATATTGGACATGATGAACTAAAAAAAATATTGATTAATGTATGTTAGTTAAACATGTCAAAAAAAAAAAAAATTAGAGATTAATGAATACCCCTCTTTTTTTTTATTTTATTTGAAAGTAAAATAGATAAATATTTAGTTTAAGAAAGTTAAATTTTAATTTATAAAGAATGAGTAATTCATAATTATATAAACAATAATGTATATCTCCTTGTAATCCAAAACTATATGAATTATAGTATGGATTGTAAGTAAGAGATAAACAAAAATAAGCAAACTTACCGTATGATAATATAATGGTACTTCTTCACGAGCGTCGTGCTGATAACGTGTTGTAAACTATATGATATATGAGCAATATAGAGAGAATGAAGATATGATGGGGGAAGCTTTTCTCTTTTTGATACCCTTGAAAGAATCCAAATGCCTCTTTATATAGGCTACTACATAAATTCAAACTAAATGTAAGATGAGAGTTAATCCTATGAAGAGTCACCATGATTGCAAATATAAATGTGGAGAGTCATAATTAAGATGACATTCATAACAGTATTTACTTTTTTCGGATTGTTATTTTGTTTTAAAAGTAGATCATTATTTTTTAAAACTAATATAATATTTACTTATCATATAATATATTAATAATATTTTCATATTTCATGATTTTTCTAACCGTACTTTAATTTATCATTTTTATTTTCTAAACTAATTTATATATTACTTTTATCCTACTTTAAGTTTATTTCTAAATGAAAAAAAAGAAAAAGAAACCATGTCTTATAAAATAATGATAAGTTACATGAGTTCAATATACATTGACAAAATATCAAAATTGGATGTGAAAGTGTAGATTTTGAGTTTTGGTCGAAATTTATCACATTTAAGGAACTTAATTTGTCATGTCAAACTTAAATCCTTTGATTTATAATTGCTTCGGTAAGGAGGTGAGTGTGTAAGCTAACAACTAACAACATTCATAACATGGACTCTATCTATATATGTAACACCCTGAAAATATTGACAGAATAATAGACGTGTTTTAAAAATGAAAGAAATGGAATAAATGGATGGGGCTTATGGGCTGCGATGTTGGGCTGAGATGGGCCGTTGATTTGGGCCGAGAGGGGGATTTACAGTTGTGGCGTTTAGACTTTCATCATATAACGTAATTTGCTGTTGAACAGCTCGTAATTCTATTAAAAGAATTTTTTCTTTTAGGCGTAATGCCTTAAGTTCTTCTTCCATCTCCCCTCCTTTAAAAATATTTTTATTTTTGTGTTGAGTTGTGATTTTTGAAAGAAGAGTTATCTCTTATTTATAGAAAGAGATGTCGTCATTGCTTACGTTTTGGAAGTCACGTGTCAAGCAATCGGCTAATACATTTTTTGGTCCTTCAAGGTGTTCAATATCAAAAGAATATCTTGAAAACCACATTTGTCATCTAACGAGGCGTCCTTGTTTGTTATCTCCAGAAATTTTTCTTTTAACATAGCCCGTAATAAACAAATTATAGAAACTAACATAGCCCGTAATAAACAAATTCTAGAAACTAAACCTAGACAGAGTTTTTCTTTTAATACTCTAAAAATAGGAGAGTCTAGTTCTGGTCCATCTAGTCCTATTGAATTACAATTGATCCGATCTATGTCGGAAAGAATTGACAAATATGGAGAAATCCTTAAAGAAGTTATTGGAAAATAATTTCTAAAAAAACCCTAAATTCTAGAAATGAGTTCTCTCGTTAGGATTGAGGAATTAATCAAGGAATTAATTAATAAAGTAGAAAGTTTAGCTACTAGTGAGAATCTCGAGGCAATAGCTGCCAAAATTATAAATGAAATTTCTGAAAAAATAAAGGATGCAAACACAAATCCTTTAAATCCAGAAAATACAAATCCCTTGGTTAATCAAGGAGAAAATAAATTTCAAAAGTATTCATTTCCTAACTTCAATGTTGGAAATCCATCTTTAGGAAGTTCAAAAAGCCCAAATGCTCTTAAATGGCCTTTTGGATCAAACTCAAATGACTAATAAAAGTCAGATGAGATTTTCTTTTAGAAAAATAAATATAAAAATCGAACAATATTATTTACTTCAAAATAACGTTATCCAAAGAATTATAGAACTCCATAGTGACTGGAGCATTCATCCAACCAAAAAATTAAATGAGTTATCTCATTTACACAAACAAAAACAATATTTCACTAATGAAATACAAAAACTTCAAGACATAAAAATTCGTCTATCATGTGAATAAATGATATCCATAACTAAAGAATTAGAAAGAATCTTTGATGAACAGCTTGATAATTTTTCAGCTGAACAAATAAACGAACTCGTCCAACTAATGTCTCTAAGTGACAAAGAATGCGAGCAAATTTTTTTAGAAAATAAGGATCTTAAAGAAAAATATTTTCTAGAAATTAAAAATCAGGTTTTTACTATTCAAGAACCTAAAACCGAAGAAGAAGATTCTTCTGAAGAAGAAGAAACCTCAACTTATAGGGTCAACTTATAGGGTAAACCAAACTAATGCTGGAAGCAGTAGTTACAGAAAATCCTATAGAAAAAAGAATACAGAATTCTCTATGCCTTATCACAAAGGTATACCTAATTCTAATAATGGTAGTTCAGCCGTAATTGACACCATAAAAATAGACTGTATCTTTGATCTTGAAAAAAGAAAAGAAGTTATAAACAAATGGAATACTGAGATTAGTCTAATAATTCAGTCTAACCCAGAAGAATTTTCTAAAGCTAAGGCTTTGTTATTACTAATTGAGCATAAATCAGCAGGAATCATCCAAGATTTCATTAAAGGAACAACATGGAACGAAGATCTACATGGTGAAGATCTTTTTGATCAAATCATCAACGCCATTTATATGATGTTTCTAGGTCTCGACTTTCTTACAAACAAAGACCATGAAAATCAAAAACTGCTTGAAAAAGCAAGACAAGTTTTAACCAAATCTCAACTTTGTGATATATGCCTTTTAGACAATTTCACTTGTTTGTTTGAACAAAACTTATATAAACTAAGTACAGGAGAATACCACTTTTGGATAGAAGTTTATCTAATGAAAATTCCTATTGTTGGCGAAAAAGCCAAAGAAAGATGGAATAAAGAAAAGAACAATCTAACTATGCATTCCCTCGGATTTGCTACAAGAATTGTTAAAGAAGAAATTGCAGTTTACTGCGATCTCTCCAATAAACAAAAACAACTAAAAAGATTTAACAAAAGTTGTTGTAAAAAATTAACAGAAGAACCACAGTTATCTTTCGGCTGTGATCTTATCAAAGACAAAAATTATTTCAAAAAGAAATATAAGAAAAAATATAAAACAAAAAGAAGGTTTTGGAAAACTAAGAAAAGAAGATTCACTCCCGGAAAATAATTTTCTAACGAAAAACCAAAAATCTGCCCTCAGGGAAAAAAGAAATGTCGATGTTGGGTATGCTCGAAAGAAGGACATTATGCCAACGAATGTCCCAATAAACAAAAATTCCCAGAAAAAACAAAGCTCATTTTAGAAGCAGAAAATGAAGGATATTATCCTTCAGAAAACATTTTTGAAGGTTATATGAAGATATATTCTTTAGAAATGAAAAATGACTCTTCTTCTGAAACAACTACTGATAGTACAGAATGAGCAATATTGACAATCCATATTTTTGTCAAACTATTCAAAAAGAAAACGAATTAGTTTATTCAAATATAACTAATCCAAATTCCATTTACATAAAAGGAAAAGTTTTCATAAAAGGTTATAAAACCATAACTCTACATTGTTATGTAGACACAGGAGCAAGTCTTTGTCTTGCAAGCAAATATGTTATTCCTGAAGATCTATGGGAAAATACCCCCAAAGATATCAAGGTAACAATTGCAAATCAAGAAATCATCAAATTAGACAAGGTTTGTAGAAACCTTATCGTCTATTTTTCAGGAAAACCATTTCCTATTCCTACCATCTACCAACAAGAATCAGGAATAGATTTACTCCTAGGAAAATTTCTGCCAATTATATGGGCCTTTTACCCAATGGTTAGACAGAATATCTTTCCATCTAAATCAAGAAATGATTTTAATCAAGAAAATAACAAAAGCTTTCCAAATCGGAAAACCAGATTTTCTTGAGTCCATGAAAAAAGACTCAAAAACAAAACAAATCCCAGGAACTAACATAACTCAAGAAGTTATAGCCCTAGGAGAAAAATATTTCCTTGAAATACAAAAATATCAAAAAATTGAAGCTTTGCTTGAAAAGCGTATGGTTGTAAATTATAAGGCAATCAATACAGCTACCAAGGGAGATAGCCATAACCTTCCTTGCATGCAAGAATTATTAACCCTCTTAAGAGGAAAAACCATTTTTTCTAGTTTCAATTGCAAAAGTGGTTTCTGGCAGGTTCTGATAGATGAAGAATCTCAGCTTTTAACGGCGTTCCCATGTCCAGACGGCCACTATCAATGGAAGGTAGTTCCTTTTGGTTTAAAACAAGCACCTAGCATATTTCAAAGACATATGCAAAATGCTTTAAGAGGATTAGAAAATTATTGTACCGTCTATGTAGATGATATTATAGTTTTCTCAAACTCCAAAGAAAAACATTATTTTCATGTTTTTTCAGTCTTAAAAACAATTGAAAAACACGGAATTATTTTATCAAAAAAGAAGGCTAATCTTTTTAAAACAAAGATAAACTTTTTAGGTCTTGAAATAGACCAAGGAACACATTGTCCACAAAAACATATTTTGGAAAATTTGCACAAGTTTCCAAATACAATTGAAGATAAGAAACATCTTCAAAGATTCTCAGGTGTTTTAACCTATGCAGAAAGCTATATCCCAAAGCTTGCAGAGCTCAGAAAACATTTACAATTAAAATTAAAAAAAGGATTATATTTGGGAATGGAAACCATCCGACACGGATTACATAAAAAAGATAAAGAAAAATTTGATAAGCTTTCCAAAACTTTATCTTCCAAAAGATGAGGATTTTCTCATAATTAAACATACGCCTCAAATGATTTTTGGGGAGGAATTTTAAAGGCTAAAACAGCTGAAAGAGAAGAGATATGCAAATATACTTCAGGAAGCTTTAAACAGCAATGAAAAAGAATTACTTGCTGTAAAAAATACTATCTCAAAATTTTCTATTTATCTCACTCCTGTAAAATTCCTAGTCAGGACAGATAATAAAAACTTTACTTATTTCCTTAAAACAAAAATTTCTAGAGATAACAAATAAGGACGCCTCGTTAGATGACAAATGTGGTTTTCAAGATATTCTTTTGATATTGAACACCTTGAAGGACCAAAAAATGTATTAGCCGGTTGCTTAACACGTGACTTCCAAAACGTAAGCAATGACGACATCTCTTTCTATAAATAAGAGATAACTCTTCTTTCAAAAATCACAACTCAACACAAAAATAAAAATATTTTTAAAGGAAGGGAGATGGAAGAAGAACTTAAGGCATTACGTCTAAAAGAAAAAAATTCTTTTAATAGAATTACGAGCTGTTCAACAGCAAATTGCGTTATATGATGAAAGTCTAAACGCCACAACTGTAAATTCTGTACAGGAGGACAATAGTCTGAAAACAGAATCTATTCCTTTACAAACGGCTAAATGTAAAGAAACATCAAGCCCGTTGATCCCTGATGCTTTGGGAAAAAGCATAAAAGACGGCAATGATGAGCCTCAATCATCATCTAGTCCGGAAGCAAACGGCTCTGGTAAAGACAAATGAAATCCGTTCACGGCTGGTAGTTTGCCAACTATTAATCTGAGGCCAACTTATGCTCAGAAAGTCACATCTCCAGAAAATCACAAAGCACGTTTCTACGTAATCTTTGATGGAGAACATAGAGGAATCTATGAAGATTGGGCTATTGTATCCAAATACGTCCAACACTCTTTAGTTCCATTCAAAAAATTTGGATCATTGCTGCAAGCTCAGCAAGAAGCCACAAGATATTCCGCCCAGTTCGGAAAGAAAGAAATACCCCTAAAGGTCACTATTTTTCCTATGCCTATGGAAAAAACAAAGAAAAAACAGCCCATAATCTTTTCTAATACATACAGTGAAAGAAATGTTGAAGAGCAAAAAGAAGAAACCGATATCATCGGACTCAATGAATTCCGAATGATCTGGTCTAAAGCCAGAGCCATTAGCCCGGAAGATTTCGAAGTCGAATCTATTTACACAGAAGACAAAAATTCAAAAAGCCTATTTGTTTTCCGTCCAGGAGCATATCCAATTTTAATTTCTTCGGTCTTTTCTGTCGGATTAATTAAATATATATATCCCTCTGCAAATTTGTAAGAGATTAACCTTTTCCTGAAGGAATGAAAAAAGCCATTAAAGTCTTCAGAAAAAAGATTGCAGCGGCTAAAGATGCCAATATATACATCAAGTGTACTTCTACACTTCCTGACTGGTATCAAGGAAAGAGTTATCCAGCTCTACACCTTTTGGAAATTGGTCTTGCCAAAACAAGAAACGTTCTTCCCTCAAAAGTTAAAGAAGAGCATGAAGACATCAGTAATTGGGTTTCCATTAGAGTTAATGGATACTTAAAAATTCTCCAAGATCTCCAAAAGATTACGGTGGGAAGTTTTAAAAAGGTAAATTATTACAGCCAAAACTGTATAATTACCAGTTATAGTGGAACACCTTTACCCGTCCACGAAAAACAAGTTCTTGAAAGGATAGAACAAAGAATCATTTTTAATAAAGTTGATGCGGGACCATCCACTAAGGAATTATTATGCCAAAAGATGACAGGTATAATAGAAAATCATGCCTGTGATGAGTGCAGACAAGAAATAATGTATCGACCAGATTCCTCCTCCACTGAAGAAATAATTCAGGATGATTCACGTGAACTAGACCCCACTCACAGATACATTGATTGATAAATTTACGTAAGCCCTTACGTAACAAAAAGGACAGCTGTCCTCTCTTTTATGTTTGTTTTTCCTTTTTGTATGTCTATATAAGTGAGAGTTTTCAGAATGTAAGGATCATCGAATCCACCCAATAATCTCTACTCCCCTTGTAATATTCACCCTTGTAATGTCTGAGTAGTTTCCCTTTTAAGGGAAAATGTTGTAATATATATCAAGAAGTTCTTCCTTTTTGGAAGAACAATTGTGAAATAAAATTTTCTTTTATCATTATCCTACCTTTGAATTTTGTTATAAAACCTGGAGTCATAAAAGTACCGCTGTGGCAGGAGGCCTTAGGGAAGAACATGGTTGGATTGGTCACTTGTAACATGACGACCAGAGATATCTTAATGATAACCAAGGTATTTTTCATAATTGCTTACTACTTCTTAGATATTTTTACGCATTTTTCCTTAAAACTTATAATAAGAAACTCGTTTTCTCAAAAATCAAAAATTTCTTCTGAATAAGAAACTCGTTTTCTCAAAAATCAAAAATTTCTTCTGAAAAATAAAAAATCTAAAATGATTCCATATGTTTTCCGCAACTTGGTAATAAACATAGCCCGTAATAAACAAATTCTAGAAACTAAACCTAGACAGAGTTTTTCTTTTAATACTCTAAAAATGGAATAAATGGATGGGGCTCATGGGCCGCGATGTTGGGCTGAGATGGGCCGTTGATTTGGGCCGAGAGGGGGGGGGAGGGGGAGGGTGGGCTTAAACCTTAGCTTCCACACATTCAGCCCCATTCTCACACACAAGCTCCACAACAAATCCTAGAGAGAGAAACCGTAGAGAGAGAAAGTCTTGGTTTTGGCTAAGGATCAATCATCTACCGTTCTCCACTGCTCGGGAGAAGATTTGCTGAAGAACGGGGTCGTTTTGAGGTAAGAAACCCTTCCTTTTTTGAGTTTTTCTTTGAAATGGGTTTTAGGGGTTTTTACTCATAAACGTCGAGTTTTTACGAGTTAAATGAGAAAATGATTATAGACTTGGAATCACGAAAGAAAACTACATGTTTTGAACGTAAAAAGGTAGAAACTTGGACGTGGAATGCTTGAGCCGCCATCTCCATCCACAAACTAGAGTTTCTGTTCGAGAAGACGATCAGGCGACACCAACCATGAAAGCGAAACTATCAGTGAGGCGAAATTGCTTAGTGTCGCTGAGTTAAAGGAAGGCGAAACTAACCTAGTGTCGCCTAGCCAAATGAGGCGAAACTGTTAATGTCACTTAGAGCTCAGAAAGCGAAAGTGAGCTAATTTCGCCTGATAACTTAGAAATTGCTTAGCGTCGCTGAGTTAAAGGAAGGCGAAACTAACCTAGTGTCGCCTAGCCAAATGAGGCGAAACTGTTAATGTCACTTAGAGCTCAGAAAGCGAAAGTGAGCTAATTTCGCCTGATAACTTAGAAAAAGTAGAATTGTATTCATTAATTCAGATTGAAGGTAACGCTTTTGGACAGAGTTGGTAAGGCGTGTTTAGATAGCATAACAGGTGAGTCAAGAATCGCTATTTACTTGTTTCTCGGGTGATATGCATACTCATGAAATGTTTGCTAAATGAAATGTTTACGAAATGTTTGCTAAATAAAATGTTTATGAAATGATTGTTTTACTAAAGGAACAATGTTTGAACAAGAAACGTTTATGAAATGAAATGTTTATGAAAGGAATGTTAATGAAACGGAATGTTTATAAAGAAATGGTTTTGAATTTAAAGAAAAGGGTTTATAAATAAATGAAATGTTTTTCTGAAAGGAAAACGGGCAAATGATTTAAAAAGTCATTACAAATATAATCCGTCGAATGAATGAAATTGACGAATTAAGTCTAACAATGTAATTCCTAGCCTTATGGTATGGTATGGGAAAGACATAGTACCATAAGTACAATAGAGGTAGTGCCTTTGATTCCTACTAATGTTATTATGGTTGTACAATCGGGAATGGGAGTGGCGACGGTCACTCGGGGTTAACGTGACCCGTGAATGGTGAATGGAATCACCTTAGTGACTTACGAGTCCTAAGTGTTATGAATGAATGGGACGGAATGGACGGTAATACAGATTTAGATATTTCTTGTATGACTTGAATGAAATGTTAAATGATTTTTCGAACGAATGTTTGAATGAATAGGTATAAAACCCTAATAAATGAACGAACGTTAAACCATTTTCTTAAAATGAATGAAAGACTTGAACTCACCAGCGTTAGCTGACTTTTAGTGTGAATGTCAGGTTAAGGTGAAAGGGCTGATGAATGGATGCTGCTTGGCTAGAGATGAGTTACCCGACAATATGTAAGGCCCCAAACCCGGGAGGCCTCACTCGTTGGATTTACTCATTCATAAACAGTTCTTAAACTTGAATATCAAATAACGCAGCAGAAAACTTTCATTTAAACAAAACAGTAACATTGTCAAACATGCGGAAGCGTAAACTTTGTCTAAACATAACATAACGTAATCAAAACATAACGTGATGCCAGACTTCGTAGTTCGACCGAGTAACTCTTCACTGCTTGCCAAGCATCACCGTCCATCGTCCATGCCTGTCCTTAACCTGAATGTGCATACTAAAAGTCAAATACGCTGGTGAGTTCTAGCTTTACATAAAACTTTAACATAAACATTTTGCCAAAAACATAACATTCATTTATTTAACAAAAGCGTACGTAAAGCATGCAATAACATAACATCATCATAACATCGTAACATAGCATCATAACATAAGTCAACATAAACCGAATCTACGCTTTCTCGTAACCGTCAATTCCATACATCGTGGGTTGGTAGAGAAACCCCGAGGCACGCCACCACTAGGCCCTTCAACACCGTACTGTCCTTCGGGCGGAGAAATCTAGGGCCCGATACCTTAAAGCCCTTCGACACCAACTAGTACCTTAGGCACTGTTCCTTCGTGGGGAATAGTACCTTCCATCGGGATCCCGGTAATCCCATGGGTGACCGTCGTCACCCCATCCTCAACCAGTTGTACAACCGTTAGCCAGCCACAAAGGCCCCCGTAAGGGTAAGGCCCATACATACATACCCTAGCTCCCGTAAGAACTCGTGGCAGATTCATTCATTCGTGACTTTCATAAAACCTTTTCCTCATCTCAGTTAAAGCATTAGTACGTTTTATTAAATAAAACATCATTTCATTCGTAAACCTTTCATAAACTTCATTTTGGCAAAACATTTCATAAACGTCATCTCATAAACATCATTTTGTAAACATCATTTCGTAAACATCATTTCATAAACATCTTTTCATAAACATTATTTTATAAACATCATTTCGTAAGTATGCACACCAGCCCAAAATATAATTTAAAGCATTAAAAGTAGGGCTATAGAACTCACCTGATAAGCTAGTCATGGGTTGTCCTAACAAAGGTCCAACAAGCGTCACACATAATTTGTTTCGATTAGTAATTAAACATCAGATCAATCCCGACTCAAACGGTTAACCATTTCTGACTTAGGCGAACGTAAGGCTAAGTTCGCCCTATCCTAGCCCAGCGAACATGCCCAGGCGAACATGCTCAGCGAACATGCCCAGCCGAACTTGCCCAGCCAACATGCCCAAGCGAACTTGATAAGTTTTGCCCCAGCCTCCCAGGCGAACATGATAAGTTCGGCCAACCTCCCCAGGCGAACATGAAAAGTTCGCCCAACCTCCCAGATAAGTTCGCCTGCGGGGCTGTCTTCTTCCCCAAGAACCCTAAGTTCTTGCATGCGAATCCAAACTCATCAGGATCCAAACTTTATACGTTCAAAACGTTTGTTTATCACTCTAGAAGCTAGATCTATGATTATTTCAAAGTTTTACACGTAAAAATGCCAACTTTTTATCCAAAACCCGAAAACCCCAAAACGAACTAAAACTCAGATCTAGAATGTAACACCCCGGATAATTACCAAGTAAAATGAAGGCTAAAAATATCAAAAGACAAAGTTCAGGGGTTAAACTACACATTCTCCAAAGATGGAGGACTAAAAGTGAAAATTCTAAAAATGGGACGGATGTCGGACCGACTTCCAATACATATCGGTCTGATATGTGTTGACGAGGGTATGAATGAGGTGTTGACACGTGTCTTATGACTCATCGATTGAAATCTGATGCGTGGCTTAATAGCGGACCGCTATCCAGAACCATAACGGTCCGCAAGCCGAAAAAATTAGGCGGGTCCAATAGGAGCAGGAGGCGTGTAGGGCTGACGCAGGCAGGGCGATAGCGGAGCGCTATCCCCCGCGTAACGGTCTGACATAGGTCCGATTTCACTTTATAAATAGATGGGTCGAGCTCAATCATTTTGCACACACAAACACTTTCAGTTTCACACACATAAGCTCTGGTAGCTCGATTCCCGAGGTTCTGGTCCGCTCTCGAAAGTCCAGTTTCTCGCAATTCACCCGTAAAACTGCCGTAGATAGTGCCGAGGTAAGGTTTCTGAACACTCTGAGGTTTCTTCGTGTAAACCTAACATAGGAATATTGATTATGATAATGACGAATATGATCTAGGGTTCTATCGAAGTATTGATTGTTATATTCGATACAGGAGGAGGTTCTGTTTAAGGTGAGTTCCTCTGAACTGTGCTCTATGAAATGTTTTGTAAATGATTTTTATCTGAGATCCCAATACTATCCGTGCATATATATCCTATAATAAGTACTTATTATGGCCATGATTGGGGTGGAACCTAGGGACAAGACCGATCCTCTTGTTTGAGATTTGGTACGTATGGGACCAGCGCACCATAAGGTCTCTGTATATATATATAAGCTTGTCCTTCACACAAAAGATATTGTGTGGAAATTCAAAAAATACATTATTGTCATGGCAAAAACGTTGAACGGATAGAAGGTTTTGTTTTATTTCAGGGACATGAAGTATATTTTGAAGAGAAAAGGTTTTCTTTGGTGAGTAATAGTTTGTGGAGCCAATGTGTAAGATGGGTAAACCCTTACTGTTGCCAACATAAAAATTATCTTCACCATGATAGGCTTCAGAGTTGTCAAAACTAGAGAGATCCGGAGCAACATGTTGACTAGAACCAGTGTCCGGAAGCCAAGAGTTGAAGCTTGAGAGCGAGTATCTGCAAAGTTAGCAGAAGATTGTTGTCTCGACCTCAAGGTATTAGGATCACGATGAGGGCATTGTGATGGGACATGACCAATACCACACCTGTTACATGTGCCATAAACAATATTTTGGTTAGAAGCCCAAGTAAATTGACTACGATTACCTCCGCCTTGGTTACGATTGTTGTAGTTGCCGCGACCACGTGTGTTTCCTGAACGATTGTTGGAGCCACGGGTACGGTTATAACTAGACCGATTTGTATAAAAGGCCTGTGCCGGTTGTGCGTTCATTGGTTGGAGTTGTAAACCAAGTTGTGTGGCTAGTTGTTGAATGGCTAGCAGAGCTTCTGTTGGAACTGGAGAGGCGGAGCTAGAAGGGCTACGGCCGTTAGGACAGCCATAAATGCATCTGCTGGTGAGACTGTTGGGGACGATTTCTTGATCATGTAGTCGTGGTCTGCTAGGAGGCCATGAAGTTCAGCAAAGGCAATCGGGAATTGTCGAGCAAGAAGGGTAGACTTCAAACCATTGTACTATTCTCGAAGGTCGGATATTACTAGCATAACGAGATCTTTTTCCTTCATTGGTTCGCCAATATTGGCGAGTGCAGCTGAGTATTCTTGTGCTCGAGTCAAGTATGCAGAAGCGGTTTCATCACCTGTCATGGTAAGCTTCAGAAGTTGAGTTTTTAGGGTATATTCCCTCGAGAGCATAAGCACGCTCGAGGGACAACCTTAGATCACGAGCCGTAGTACCCTGTACATGTTGAAAAGAGCCTTCAGAAACGGTGGACAGAATTAACCTGCGAACGTGGGAGTCATTGGAAATTCAGGTGCTGTAATTAGGGTTCGGCTGAGATGTCTCAGCGGAGGTTTCTTTTTCCTTTCCGGGTGTGGAAGATGATTGAACGGTGATGGGTGGGCACGGAATTGTACCGTCAACATAGCCCCATAAACCGTTGGTAACCAAGAACGGGTGGATCATTGCCTTCCAATAACCGTAGTTAGTGGGAGACAGGGTGAACCCAAACTTATGGGAATTGTGGGTGGTCTTGTCTTTGTGATCGAAAGTGCAAGAAGCGCCATTGTTGGCAGGTGAGGATCTAATCGACGAGGAAAAAAAAGAAGAAGAGAATTCTAGGGCTGGCTGTGATACCACAATAGTCAAAATAATATGTCGGTAATTGTTATTGTATTGAATAAGGAGTAATTACAAGATATATATAGATTACAATGTAACACTCTAATTCCTCTATTATAATATAATATTAAACTATGTCTAATAGAGAATAACCATCTCCATCAATGGTATACAGAAGACGTCATTCACGATCAAATAGAGAGATTTTTTTCATTTTCCTCCATTAGTGAACCATTTGTAAGGAAGAACACGTATACTCACACAGTAAATATCTTGGATTGCGTTTCTACAAATTACTTCACATTTAGGAAGGATTCACTCTCTATGTTTATAATTTTTTCCTGTTTTGATTAATAAATGAAGAAACTTACAAGTTTATCCATCTCTCTTATGTGATTCCAATCCATCTTTAGCCTTCAATCTTTTATTCCACACATTTATAACTTATATTATTATTATTTGTTGATATTGATTAATCGTCTCACACACACTATCTATTCTCCATAGACATTAAGAGTCATTATTAAGTGATCTTGTGATTTTTAAGCACTTATCATGGTAGAAGAGAGATCATATATTAGTAATCTTGTGTTTTTGTCATGATATCTCTCATTCTACAAGTTTTCATAAGAAACATTTTGTTAACAAACAAAAAGTTTTAAAAGTTGTCAAGAAATTAAAAATATCATATTCATCCACTCTTGGTTCTTACAATTGGTATATGCATAAGTTACTTCAATTTTTATTAAAATTCTTTTGCAAAAGAATATAGTTAAAATATTTTTATAATGAGTTAGAACCGTGGACATAGATAATAACATGAGATGTAAAATAGATGAAAGTGATTATGAAAAACCTGGTTTTTTTAAAAATCATTAAACAATAAATCTGACTTCATCCAAAACTTGTTGAATGGAAGCAAATAACATAATTTACTTTACTACACTTGTGTCCAACATCTATAAGATGATTTGAATAACTAAGAAGTTGGGTTAAGGATGAACACAGAACAATAGGTTTCTTGTTTCAAACATCAGTATCTTCAATCCATGTTGGTCTATTAGCATTCATAAGAGCATCTTCATCACCATCTCTATAATTTAACTAAATATCATTTTTTTTTTCAAATTTGGTTTAACATCTCATATCTCATTCTCTATCTCACTCACAAACACTAATTTTATTATTTTCTCTTTTTCCTAGAGATTCACAAAAAATATAAGACGCATCTATATTTAGAGAATCTCTATTTATTAAACTTTAAAATTTAAAGATGTAAATAAAGATAGAGATCCTGATAAAGATGCAAAATAGAAGAAATCTCTTAATAGTAGAGATCGAGATGGAGACCATGCTCTGAATGCTCTAAGCAAAACAACATAACCAAACATATTACGTCCGATGACATGCTCAACAAAGAGAACACGGTGGTGTGGTTGAGTTGATACGTGTCATATTTTCTACTAAAATGGTATACTAATGTGTCGACAGTTGCAATGTTTTATTATAATATATTTCAAATAAGTATTGATATAATTAAACTTATGTTATCTTCACAAATAAATACAGAAAACTAGCAATATACTCACTAACTTCACTTAATAAAGTTAATTTCGTATAACCCACACATAAAGAGTTAAACTATATCTAGACTCTCTTTTTGTTATCTTCATACCCATGGTTATGAACAAATAAACACTCCAACAGTATAAGTTTCGAGTAATTGCAAAATGAAATGAAAGTTATGTAGATATAATAAATATCTGAGCTACAACATATCTTTTTCAGTTTTTATTATTTCTCAAGAATATAATATGATGGTGATGTGTGTGAGTTTGGTTCATAAAACTAAATTCAAAATTTTACAGGCTTCTTCACTCACTCCTTTGGCCTTTTACTCATCGTTTTACGCTTGTTAGAATCCAAATATCTCTTTCTCAACCGGATATGATTAGGTGTCACCTGTTACATGATCAGGCAGGTTGGATAAAACATCAAAAACAGATCAAATTTAAATAAAATAAAATAAACTAAAATAAAAAGTAAATTCCAAAGGCCAAACCCACAAACCTCATTTTCAAGTTTCTTTTTCTGAAATTTTTAATGATTAATTATAAAGTAAATTACAGAAAACAACATTTATGTATATACCAAATTACACCTGTAGACCTTAATCTTCACTAATTATATTGTATACCCTTTGTGTATATGGTTTGTATCAAATTATAGCATTTGGACTAACAGATGTTAGGTTTTTCAATTAAATGACATGTAAATGACCAATCTACCCTCCATTCTGGGATATTACCGGTGGGATGAAGATGATGGAGTTAGGCCTACAATACTTTTGGTTTTAATTTATTTTTTTGATTTTATAATAGTAAGGGTATTTTGGTCATTTAAAAAAACTAATTGAAAAATCTAACGTCTGTTAGTCTAAAGATTATAATTTGATATAAACCAAATGCATAAAGGGTGTCCAACGTAATTAATGAAGATTAAGGTCCGAGGGTGTAATTTGATATATACATAAAGGTTGTTTTTCATAATTTACTCTTAATTATATTTACAAAAACTATATAATAACAATCATAATCCAATTGTTTAATAAAATAATTTAGAAGATTTTATTCATTTTAAGTGACTTTCGAATCAATTTAATCCACATGACCTATTCAACCATCCATGAAAATTTAACCATTTGACCCGTTTGATACAAAGTGACCAAATCAACGTGTTTAATCATAAACGGGTCGAAATGGCCACCTTTGGATTGAATTTAAACTAACCTCAATTAGCTCATCAGATGCCACATAGCCAATGGCTTCTTCAAGCGTCATCTGCATAAAATTGTACAGAACATATGAAAATAGTGGTTGAATTTAATTACTTTTTTTACAAATATTTTAGCATCAGCAAGCTCAAAGTTTCATTTTGGTAATCTTTTGGGACTTTAACAAAAACTAAAACAAAAAAAAAATATAACTAAGATATAGTAAAATAGGTGGATGAGACGAACTCTGCGAGGTGGTGACAGCTTCACATTCTCATCATTTCCAGCCGATCGTATATTTGTAAGTGCCTTGTTTCGTACCGGGTTAACCTGCCACAAATCCTCAACTTCTTAATTTCCTAAATAAGAAATAAAAAGAGTCATAATATTTGGGTAAAAGTAACATAGATCTCCTCCTTACATCAAGATCTGTGTCTCGTGAGTGTTCACCAACAATCATGCCATCATATGCCTGCGTCAACCATAAAGGAAGTTAGTGAACACTGATATAAAATGTAAAGATGGCGATTTGATGATTTCCACTATCTAACAAGCCAGATGGGTAGACTAAGAAGTTAGTTAGAAAGGAAACAGGTCAAATGGGTAGACTAAAAAGTTAGCTAGAAAACAAAGGGTTTGAAACTCGACCAGAGGTATTTTTTTAATGTTTACACCCTAATAAAATGTAGAGATGGTGATTTCAACTTTCTAACGGTTTAAATGGGTAGACCAAAAAATAGCTAGAAAGGAAACAGGTTGAAACTCGACCATAGTGTATTTTTATTGCACGTACCCTAATAAAACGTAGAGATGGCGATTTCAACTTTCTAACGGGTCAAATGGGTACACTAAAATATTAGCTAGAAAGGAAACGGGTTGAAACTCGACCAAGGTGTATTTTTAATGCATGCACCCTAATAAAATATAGACATGAGATTTCAATTAGACTAAAACATCAGTTAGAAAAGAAACGGGTCAAAGGGGTTGAAATTTGACCAAAGTCTATTTTTCCAATGCATACATCATAATAAACTGTAGCGATGGCGATTTCAACTTTCTAACGGGTCAAACGGGTAGACTAAAAAATTAGCTAGAAAGGAAACGGGTCGAAGAGATTGAAACTCGACTCGACCGAAGTGTATTCTTAATGCATACACCCTACTAAATCGCTTTATCCAAAAAATGGCATTATTAATGTAATAATATACTTTTTGCAATCATAAAAAAAGTAACAATAATTCGGTATATAAAATGATCACCTCTACACCAGGAGTCACAAAAAGTGTTCCACGCGGTTCCAAACTCACTAAAGCATAAGATGTGATCGTTCCACGAGCACATGATACCTGTTCAATAACCATGTGATTTTGAAAAATGGTGCTTAAAGAACGAATTATGGGCATAACTTGTGATTTTGAATGATACTTCCTCAACTAGTTCTTAAAAAATAAGAAACTGTTTATAAAGTCAACCATACAAGCTAAACTGATAACAAATAATATTATTTCTAACTTGCTTCATCATTAATGTATGTTAACATCAAGCCCAATCAATGAAACATGAGATAGCTATGGTGCTCAAAATTGTCCTCAATACACATATTTACCAAAAAACCTAAATTGATAATTTTGAAGAATGCTATGTATCATAGTTGTCAATAGCGAATAGCGGTAAATAGCGACAAGCTACAGCTAGGCTACATAGCGATAGCGACTAAATAGCGGTGGCTATTTCGCGTTTAGCGATACACTAGAAGAAAATTTTAGAAATATATTAGATTCAACAATTGTAGCAATTATAATAAAAAAATAAACATTCAAACCACCATGTTGGTGAAAAACACAGAAAAAAAAAACCCTAATCATCGCTATATATATTTATCAAAAATACAGAAAAAAAAATAATTTGAATTTCGCTAACATCGCTATTATCTCGCTAAACACACATAGCGACACACTGTCGCTTCGCCATGTAGCGCGCTATAGCGCTCGCTACCTTCGCTATTAACAACAGTGCTAAGTATTATTTAATGAAGTTCATAGTTAAACACTTTCTTGTTCTTCTATTTTCATTTTTTATCTAAAGTTGTAATGTTAAAAAGATATTATCACCGGTGCAATATTAAGTTCAACTTCTACAGTCGACTAAAGATCAAGACACCTCCAAAAAACAACAAAAGGACTACCAAAACTATATTTTCTCAATTTCCATACATCATCCTCCTTTAAAAATTCTAATATATATATACATACATACATACATACATACATACATACATATATATATATTTTATGTGATAACTGTGATAATCACTCTCAAACAATCACATAACTTATAAATTATTTATAAATTATAATGTGTATATGTATATAAATATATAGGGGTAGGGACCTAATGAAAACCATAACATAGTTTTACGTATACTTAACAATTATCATTCTGTTTTCTGTTGACATAGTGTTACATATACTTTACACTATGTGTCTATATGTAACACTATGTGTTACGTATATGTAACACTCCCCATTTCCGTATTTATGTTCAATATATATGTAATAGATACTTAAATACTCTTTTAACAATTAAAAGAAAAAATAATTTATAAATTATGTAATATTTGAGAGTGGTTATCATGGTTATATCCCTACATATATATATATATATATATATATATATATATATATATATATATATATATATATATATATATGTACACCGGAGGGATCTATGCAGAACACTATATATTGCGAGAAGGGGAAGAACAAAATAAATCATTTATCTTTTCAATATTAAAAATTTTAAATATAAGAAAATGGTTGGAATGCACTGTTTATTCATCTCTCATAAATTCACAAAAAATAAGAACAAACTCCGTTTTTCTATAGAACCTACACATGTGTAGGTTATGTGTAGGTAATATAACCTACACATAACACATTTAAAAAAACATATGAACAAATTATTATAATGGTTTTTTCATGTACATAACATACGCATTTGTATGTAAGAAGTTAAAATTTTAAAAATATGAACCACTTGTACAAAAAATTAAACGATTTAGGTTTGTTCTTTTTGTTCTTGCAATAATTTAGTGTTCTGTAATGTACCTCGCCCAATGTGTGTGTGTATCAGACGTAAATAAAATGAATTTTACTTGTTCCAGAATACAAGTTAAAAGCTAATGATAAACAGTTTCATGAAAATATGGGAAAAAACAATATTTCCTACAGATTAGTGTAACAAGGATATTACCAACACTCCTTTTCTGACGTTTCCAAGTGGACCTCGATATTTTTCATAAGCTGTAAAAACATGGTTAACAAAATGGAAAAAATCAATATTTGGAAAGCAAATTAGCTATGAGTAAAATAAGGCAATTGGAAACCATATTCAGAGGGTTTCTGTAACTAAGAAAGTCTGATTATAACATAACATCCCAAAAAAAGGCCCACTTTCCAGTTAAGAAAAAAAATGATATCCTTTTTTAAAATTGTTACTCTTGAAATGTCAAGGTTAATATTCAGCAGAAACTCAGAAAGACATCGTTAAAATAAGCATACCCATGAATGCACGGTGCATGAATCCTGTGCCACGAGTGTCACTGCTGAACACACTTCTGTAACCAACTAGCCCCCTGAAGTGGCGTATGGAGAAATTAGATTTAATATAAGAATAAAACAATAGTCTCCATGCTTAAGAATTGATGTAAAGATTATTCATTTTTAATGCGTAAAGTAATGGCCCAGAATCGAAAATCACAGAAAAAAACAAACAGGAGAGATTCTCAGTTTTGATCGACTCTTTTATTAATCAATAAAGTACACTCAAAAAACATGTACAATATATCCCTATTTATAACTAAATATTAGATAGATAAATACATATTATTATATTAGAGGGATTAGAGTGTAATTATGTTCTCTATTTATACTCCTTGTAATCATTCTTATTACATACAATAATACAATACAATTACCAAGATTAACTTGGTATCAGAGCTTTGATCCAACCCTAAAAATTTACTGCCGCCGCCGCTACAGTACCGTGCTACAGTGCCGCCGCTACAGTTCTTTTTTTTTTTCTCCTCTCATGGCGTTGCTTACATCTCTCTCCACAACTGAGAAAACAAATCACAACTCTCACAAGTTCGGTTTTACCCTCTCTCAAACCAACTATGGTTATTGGAAAACCATGCTTCAACCTTTTTTATAACCAATAATCTCTTTGGTTATATCGATGGAACTATTCCTTGTCCACCAACCACTATACAATCAGCGACATCTTCTGCCAAAGATGCTGAGCCAGTTACACAACCAAACCCTAATTACTCTATATGGGTATCTAATGATGCTCATATACGCATGTTGATTATGTCCACCATCTCAGAAAGCGCCTTCCAGCATGTCCAAGGAACCACTTCTCGTGAGTTATGGTTGTCTTTAGAGCGTGCCTTTGCACCTCAAACGTCTTCCCGGGAATACACCCTCAAGACAAAATTACTAAAGCTACAGATAAAAGATGATGAAACACCCTCAGCCTATCTTGCAAGGGCACAGGGCTATGCTGATGCTTTGGCAAATATTGGTGAACCTGTTAAAGAAAAAGATCTGGTTATGTTCGTGATGTCTGGTCTTCCTAATGAATACAACAGCTTGAAATCCAATCTGATTGCTCGCCAATTCCCCACCGCTTTTGCAGAACTTCATGGTCTTCTCTCTGACCATGACTATATGGTGAAGAAACCCGACTCCGTATTAGCACAAGCGTTCACCGCCACCACTAGCCAGCCGTCCGCTCCTGCTGCTGTAAATCAACCACCCACTGAAACACTTCATGCCCTTCAACAGCTTATGTCTCAGCTTGGTGTTCAAATTCAGCCACAAACACAGCAATCACAGGCCTTCTATAGTTCTCGTGGACGTGGTCGTGGATCCTACTCTCGTGGCCGAGGATACAATAATGGTGGTGGACGCGGTTACGGTAACAATCATAACAACAACCGTAATTCTGGATACAACAACAATGTTGGTCACACCATGGGCGGTAATCGAGGTCAGTTTAATTGGGCTTCTAATCAAAATACAGTTTTTGGCACTTGTAACAGGTGTGGGATTGGCCATATACCAACTCAGTGTCCAAACCGAGACCCGAACACCCTTCGCTCAAGACAACCATCAGCGAACTATGTTGATTACCGCTCACAAGCTTCAACTGCTTGGCTTCCGGACACTGGTTCTAACAGTCATGTTGCACCAGATCTCAACAGCTTTGATAACTCAGAACCCTACAATGGTGAGGATACACTTCATGTTGGCAATGGTATGGGTTTACCTATTTTACATATTGGTTCCACAAAGTTTCACTCCCCGAACAAAACCTTTTCCCTTTCTGACATATTACATGTTCCAGAAATTAAAAAAAACTTTCTTTCAGTTCAGAAATTTTGTCATGACAATAACGTGTTTTTTAAATTTCATTCATCTTTTTTTGCTGTGAAGGATACGTGTACGCACACTACCCTCCTCACGAGTCCAAGTGAAAACGGGCTCTACTCCATCCGTCTTCCGTCTCTTCGTCCTCTTCACAAAGTTGCTTTCTCCGCTGTTCGTGCATCTTCCGACACATGGCATCAAAGACTAGGGCATCCCCATCCATAGCTTTTGAAGTCCATGTTATCTATTTATTCACTTCCTGTTCAAAATAAAAGTTTGAGTACCTCTTGTAATTCTTGTCACATGGGGAAATCCTCAAAAATTCATTTGTTATCTTCGAATTTTAAGAGCAATAATGTTTTGGATTTAATTTTCTGTGATGTTTGGGGTCCATCACCTGTCCAGTCTTTTAATGGTCACAACTATTTTTTACTTTGTGTTGATCATTTTACTAGATATATGTGGTTTTTCCCGTTAAAACATAAATCTGATGTTTCTGCCACATTTAAAAATTTCCATGTCATGGTAGAACGCCAGTTTCAAACAAAGCTAAAATCTGTCCAAACAGATTGGGGTGGCGAATTTCGACCTCTCTCCCCTTTCTTTTCTTCTCTTGGCATCATTCATCGTCTCTCATGCCCTCACACCAGTGAGCAGAATGGATTTGTTGAGAGACGCCACCGTCATGTTGTGGAAACAGGTCTTACTCTTCTCGCTCAATCAGGAGTCCCCATGAAATTCTGGCACTATGCGTTTGACATAGCAGTTTATCTCATAAATCGAATGCCTTCTCGCACTGCATCTAAAACCTCCCCATTTGAACACCTACTTAAACTCAAACCAGACCTTTCCTTTTTGCGTGTTTTTGGGTGCCAATGCTATCCACACCTACGTCCTTACAACAATCACAAAATGGCTTTTCGCTCCTTACCATGTGTTTTCCTTGGGTACAGTCCCTCACACCATGGTTATCGTTGTCTTGATCCCACAACCGATCGTATCTACATAGCTCGTCATGTTCGTTTTAATGAACAATGCTTCCCGTTCACCACACCTCCTCCCACAACACCTACACCTTCCCAACCTTCTCCATATGTCTCATCCTTCCCTACCCCTGTTCCTTCCAATACCGAGCCAAACTCACAACCTGCTACTACCCCATCTCACTCTCCAGGTCTAGGCCCACACCACACCACCACACCGGCCCATCCTCAACAACCCGCACCCACACCAAATAGTCCTATCGACCAGCCTTTACCCCCTAATCAGCCATCATCGCCTCTTAGAACATACAGTCGACGCTCCAACCAACCTCCCTCCACATCCCAGACCACCCAGCCTCAAACACGCACCCGCCCAGCAAACCTCCGTCCACATCCCAAACCAACAAAACCCTGCAACCCATCTGCCTTCACCGCCACTACCGACACCACCCAGACCGAACCCTCCACCTTTACTGTTGCCAACAAAAGTCCTCAGTGGCGAGATGCCATGGCTGAGGAATACAAGGCTTTATTGAGAAACGGTACATGGACATTAGTTCCACCTGTCTCTAACGCTAATGTAGTTGATTGCAAATGGGTATACAGGCTTAAAAGGGATCAACACGGTACAATCAAACGTTACAAGGCACGGTTAGTTGCCAAAGGTTTCAAGCAACAAGTTGGTGTTGATTATCATGAAACCTTCAGTCCCGTTGTGAAGGCCACAACAATCCGTGTGGTTCTTTCCTTGGCAGTTGCACGAGGTTGGTCCTTATGACAACTGGATGTTCAGAATGTTTTCCTGCATGGTGACCTACAGGAAACGGTTTATTTGCGCCAACCACCCGGATTTGTTGATCCCGCCAAACCAAACCATCTATGTCTACAGGAAACGGTTTATTTGCGCCAACCACCGAGATTTATTGATCCCGCCAAACCAAACCATCTATGTCTATTGCACAAATCACTGTATGGTTTAAAACAGGCCCCCAGAGCGTGGTTTCAACGCTTATCTGGAGTTCTTCACAGATTGGGCTTTAAAGGATCCAAAACTGACCTGTCACTCTTTATCTACTCGTCTGCTGGAACTCTTTTATACATGCTTGTATATGTTGACGACATTATTTTGACAGGCAACAGTCAGGCAGCTATTGACGGCATAGTAAAAAATCTGAGTAACACCTTTGCAGTGCAAGACATAGGCACTCTATCTTATTTTCTGGGTATTGAGGTTACTTCCAAAGGGTCTAATTTGATTCTCTCTCAGAAGAAGTACATTATGGAGCTTTTAACCAAGGCTGGCCTTTCGCAGTCAAAACCGGTTCCATCGCCTTGCTCCACCTCGGCTACTCTGGCCCTTGGTGACAGTCCACTTTTTGAAAATCCGGTGCGATATCGACAGGTTGTAGGGGCTCTTCAGTATCTCACCTTGACTAGACCTGACATAACCTTTGCAGTAAAAAAAGTTTGTCAATTTATGCACTCACCTACAGAGAATCACTGGTCCGCTGTTAAAAGAATACTCAGATATCTGCAAGGTACCTCGCATCATGGTCTTCTATTTCAACGGGCTTCTGGCTCCACACTACATGCCTATACAGATGCTCATTTTCGGTCTCTCACTGCGTTCTCTGATGCGGATTGGGCAGGTTGTCCTGATGACCGTCGATCCACCGGGGGTTATGCCATCTATCTCCGGTTAAATCTTGTCTCCTGGTCAGCTAGGAAACAACGCACTGTCTCTCGGTCATCAACTGAATCTGAATACAAAGCACTAGCCGATACTGTTGCCGAACTTACTTGGCTTGAAGCCCTTCTACGTGAACTTCACGTCCCAGTGCAGTCTGCTCCTATCTTATGGTGTGACAACTTAGGAGCCACATACTTATCAACAAATCCTATTTTCCATGCTCGCACAAAGCATGTGGAGATCGATTTTCACTTTGTCAGAGAAAAGGTTGCACAAGGGAAACTTTCGGTTCAATTCATATCTACAAATGACCAGATTGCTGATGTTTTTACAAAGCCACTACCTTCAGAGAGATTTGCAACTTTACGAGACAAGCTATAGCTAGTTTCCCGGCCTTAGCTTGAGGGGGAATATTAGATAGATAAATACATATTATTATATTAGAGGGATTAGAGTGTAATTATGTTCTCTATTTATACTCCTTGTAATCATTCTTATTACATACAATAATACAATACAATTACCAAGATTAACTCTAAACAAGTTGCAAACCAAGCTAACCTAACTACACTCAAATTAGAAAACTAAATCAACCTAAATCTCTACTTACCAAACAACCGAATAAACAATAAAATACCAAAATACTCAACCAAAACAATCGACCTTTTTTTCTTGGATTCTCCTAGCCGACTTCTAGGACTAAAATACGGTCCAAATTTGCACTCCAAGATTTGACCCGTTTGACCCATCAAGACTAATTTCTAACATAAAACCTCCTAAATCATTCTATTTAAAAAATTACATTATTATTGAGACAATATAATTCTTGTCATCATATATGGTACTGAAAATCCAAGAAGATGATCATTTTGGAAGTTTTGTTATCAGTAATTTTGGTATTAAACAGTGCTCTTGATGTCTTCTATTTTAAAATAACAAATAAAAGTATATAAAAATGTAGAGGACACGACATAGAGTATGTGCCTATATACATGTATTGTTGTAAACAAAGTATCATTATCGGAATAACCGTATTGCATTTATTACATGAGTGAAATATCCTATACATAATAAGTGAGCTAAAACAATTGAGGAACTGACCTTGAAGGACAAGTTAATGTCATTCGAGTCCTGCCAAAGTTTCCTGGGACAGGGCCCATGTCGGCAACCTCAGCTCGTCTGTGAGAAAGTGCTTCCATTACCAACCCCACATGTTCTTCATTGACCTGAAATCAATAATTGTAATATAATAATACCCAAAAAAGCTAATATCATAATTGGAAGTAAAACCTTAAATCTGTTAAGTATTTATCGGCTTTCTCACTTCAATAGTTACTTCCTCAATTGGCTCTAGCTTCACACCATTCTCAGTTTTGTACCTGATACAAAACCAAAAAAATGCCAATGCAATGAAAAAGATTGTGAGAAAACTGTTTTAATTAAAGGTGGCGAAGATGGGCGGGTCAGGCAGGTTGGGTAATATGTCAAAACGGTTTCAAGTTAAAACATGTCATCTAGTAAGGGTTGAAATGTTCTGGGTCGAATTGGGTTGACCTGCAAACACCTTGTCCAGTTTAAGATCTTTTATCTTTTATAAATAATTAATGCATTACATATGATTACAAAAACAAAGTATTAGAGATGGCAATCGGAACATATCAGACGGGTAGGGTAACAGGTTAAAACGGTTTTAGATTGAAGCAGGTCATGTTTAGTATTTGTCAAAATGGTTCACGTAAGTTTGACCTGCAAACCCTTTTGTGTCCATTTTTTTAGTATCCTCCAAAAAAAACTATGCATTAACGGATTACAAACAAAAAAACTATTAAAAACAACAATTTATGAATAAATCTATTTCAGGGGTTGTGTGCATACCATGGTCAAATTTTAACCCGTTCGACTCATTCCCCTTTTAGCTAAACCTTTTTATTTGACCCGTTAAAGATAGCACAACCCAAATCAACACATTCATAAATAAATGGAGCGAAATTGCCACCTCTATAGTGGCATCTATAGTGGCACACTATAGACCTACAATTTTCTAATAAAACTGATTATTGAAGTAGTACAAAGAAAAATATCAAAATAAAGCTTCCATTTTTCTAATGACTCTGGGTCAGGTTGGGTTGACCCATAAATAAGAAAAGTTAATACTATGGCTGGCAAAAAAAAACCCAAACCTTTATTTTTGGGTCTTTATGGGCTTGTTTTTATAACATGGTCGGTTAATTTGGGTCTTTGTAATTTTGTGATGGGTCAGGATGGGCTCAATTAAAAAGTCTTACATATGAAACGGGTCATAATGGGCGGGATGAAAAACATTGCGGGTCATAATGGGCGGGGTGAAAAACATCGCGGGTCATAATGGGTGGCGGAAAAACAAAAGGAGAATTCTTTCTCTTTTTTAGTGAACTGGTTGCCAACTTCCATGTTTCCTATCCTATCAGACATCTTCCACATCCCCAAGAGTATGTGGCGATGTATGGGTCTAAAATTTAGATAATTTTGTGTATTTGGTGGAAAAATATAACCATAAAATCATTTAATATTTTATTATTAATACAAGACACTTTTGATACACAAAGTTGTAATAACATTAGACATTTTTGTAAATCGTTCGACGTGTTTGTTTATGAATAAACGAATGAACATTAACTAAAAAATTTATTCACTTAGTTAAACGAGCAAACATGAATACATGTTCCGTTCATTTAGATTCGTTCATGTCATTCATTTACAATCATTTACGTTCGTTGAAAATATTAATAAAGGAACATGCTTATTTTTTAACGAACAAACACGGACAAAAAAATCTGTTTCATTTGAGTGTTTATACGTTTGCCAGGTTACAGTTTAACGAACGAACATGAACAAGCTCCATTCGTGTTCATTTACATGCTAAAGAAAATCAAATCTCAACGTTTTACATGTTTATTATATTAGTTGTTTATGGAAACCGAAAAGAAAGAGTGATAATTAAAAATTCATTTGATATTTTTTTTTCTAAAACGACTAGCTTTGACCCGAACCTATTTTGGTCAGAACCTGTTTTGACCCGAACCTATTTTAGGCAAAACCCGTTTTGACCCGACCCAAATCTAACCTTTTTTAAATCAGCCCGTTCTGACCCGAACCCATCCTGACCCGAACCCATTTTGACCCGTTACCCAACCCGCCCGTTTTGTCAGGCTTAGTTAATACTGATACCCACAAGTTTATTACTGTAGATACACTTCATAATAGTCACAAACTAATTAAAAATTGTAACTTTTGTGAGAAATATTAAATTAATTATTACTAACTCAATGAACAACAGTTTTTGGTTGCCAGCAATCGAGCAGCAACACTAGTCGGTACTCTCTCAAGTCCCCCCTCATTATCACTAAATTTTGTTTAGTTTTTGAAGTAAAGTAAAAATAAAAAAACAATGAAAAGGGTGTTTAAGAAAACCTACATAACCTTTGGCGGTGAGACAGAAAGCTCAAAACTTTCACGCCTCATATTCTCAAGCAGGATACCTGGTTCATTCACACACACATTCAGGAAAGTCAGCATACATAATGCCTAATAAATTATATGAAGCATGTGGTGAGTTTGAAGGCACATCACCTAATTGAAGTTCTCCCCTGCCTTGAACCTCATATGATTCTGCTAAACCAGGGATTACATTTATTGCTAAATTTGTTTCTGCTTCAGCTAATAGGCGATCACCAATCTTTCCTCCTGTTAACTACATATATATATATATATAAAGACCATAACACATATGAAACTGTGGTCAAACAAAGTCAAATAAAAATAGACTTTAAAATAACAGTAACTTTAAAAATAAAGAAAAAGTATATCTTACTTGACTACCGTCAAGACCAGCCAATGGAGAGTCATTCACACCAAAAGTCATTGATATGGTTGGAGGATCCAGCTCAACAGTGGGCAAGGGAGTCATGACCTGGAAAATAAATTACCAGTTAAAATTAGGTCATTATGAAAATTAGCAACCAATTTTGTAAGTACCGATATTAGATAGCAACCCAGAATAGTCTATAATGGGTCATCATGAAAATTAATAACCAATTTTGTAAGTATCAATATTAGATAATAGATAGCAAACCAGAAGAGTCTATATTAGGTCATCATGAAAATTAATAACCTATTTTACAAGTACCAATATTAGATAGATAGCTTATCAAAACAGTCTATAATGATTGATAAAGTAATATGACTCGAAAATGGACTATTATTTCTTTGTTTTACAGCTTATATTAACTTAAAATCGACCATTTCATCATTAATGAAGCAAAGTGTTTAACCCAATTACAAATATGTTCTATCTTTAATCATGATTATACTCTATTACACCAACAATTCTAAAAGTTGTAGCATGCTTTTATAGCAGGATGAATAACAACTAAACTAAATCATTATTTATAACCCATGTTTTAATCATGCGTTCTCAAAACTGAGTGTTTTTTTTGGGGGAAAGGGGGTTACCTCTACATTTGCTACTGTGTGCCCGATAGATGGACTCTTCAACCCCGCCACTGAAATGATATCACCAGCACCAGCACAATCAACATCAAATGAGACCATCCCTTTGTTTTTCCGTAGCTTCACAATCTAAAGAACATACAATGATTAAACAATCAAAAACCAGAGACGCCATAACTGCATCCAGCTATTACAAAGAATGCTAGATTTATCTATTTGTTTTATAATTTTTAAGAACAAATAGCATATAATCACATACTTTCCCATCTTCAATTTTCACAACCACAGAATCCAAATCACGTAATCCATGAACCCTATCATTTATACGAACCACACCAGATGTAATTCGCCCAGTCAAGATTCTCCCCACATAATCATCTTTTTCCATCATAGAAACCTGAAAAAAAAAATAACCAGGATTGAAAATTTCCTCAAATAATATGTAAAACCCATTTTAATTTGGATGATAACAATTATTGTTGTTAGTGATTTCGGTCTTCACATGTGCACATGAAAATTATATAATACATAAATTGAATGTATAATGCACTAGAAATTAACCAACCAGCATTCTGAAAGGTTCATCAAGGCTAGCTGTTGGTGGGGGAACATATTTTACAATTGCATCAAGCAGTTGTGACATATTTTTGGCATCAGCTGGAGGATTCTTGGTGAATGTTGATGATGCCCAACCTTCTTTAGCAGAAGCATACAGAACCGGGAAGTCAAGTTGCTCCTCTGAAACATCAATTTCATATATATTTTCAGATAATATGAAATATCAAGAATATGCTAAAACATAATATTAGAAGTGGCAATTTCAACCCATTTATTTATGAATTGGTTGAACCTGGTTATGTTTTATCTCTAACAGGTCAGATGGGTACAATAAAAAATGGTCAGCTAAAAAAAATGGGTCAAACAACTCAAAATCGCCCAATGTTTACTTTTATGCATAAAACCTTCAAAATCATTTTATTTAGAAAAATACATAATTATTGTAACAACATACTTTATTTAATCATATGTGACACACTTATTAATCATAAATATTAAAAAAAATTAAAGGTTTTGGGTCAACCCAACCTTGACCGTACAAAATATCTAACTGTTTAGACAGATTACCCAGCCGGGCCCGACAGCCCAGTTTTGCCACCTCTTAACAAATACAGAAGAAAACAACGAATATGATCTATTTCCAATATCTGCACACCTGATGCACCAAGATTTGCAAAGAGATCAAACACCAAACTCTCAACTTCATCGCACCTCTCCTCACTAACTGCATGGAAGATGATTGGTAATGCTTGAACCAACAGGAATTAAACATAGGTTGAATATCATACTTGGCATGTTTACCATGTAAGTAGAACAAAGAAAAAAGATAGATGTATATACTCGTTTTGCGCACCTCGCATGAATATCACTTATAATTGCTCAAAAAAGTAAACAAGAAAAATAGTAATAACAATTGATAGAGGAAAATTGTACCTGAATGTCTATCTACTTTGTTTAGAAGTAAAATAGGTCGTAGCCCGTATCTTAAGGCTTTTGCTAAAACAAATTTTGTCTGGGCAAGTGGGCCTTCACCAGCATCCACAACTAATATTGCTCCCTCAACCATGCCAACAACCCGCTCAACCTAAATAGTCATACGAAAAAAAATGGCCAAGTGATATATAATCAAAATTATTCTAATAAGAAAGATTGTGTATAAAGCATCAAACAAGAGCAAACAAATAGCAATCACACGTATTATCATTATTAACAATTAAAAATTGGGTAAAATCTAATCATAATATTTCTTAAATGGTCAACTTCATTGCAGCATGTATGAAATTCATCATCCAAAACAGACTATTTGACTCCTAAACAGTCAAATAATCATAATCAGAAAAACTAATTATCACAACTTCTAGAATCAAGAAGCAATAATCAGATAATCAGTTTTACAAAGCACGTCCAAACACCCTACAAAAGCATTTCAACCACTCAAATGAATCATCAACGGGGGTTTGCTTTAAACCATCAATAAGAAAAAACCCATGTATCAAATCAGGAGTATCAAGTTCTGTTTAATTACTTGTTGGAAGCAAGTGTCCTTTTCGTTTCAAGTTCTTTAAGTAGATCAACTAAATAAAAAGAGTAGAAAAAAATTCCAAAACTGACTGAGCTTTATCAGCTCAGAAGTACCTCACCACCAAAATCTGCATGCCCAGGTGTATCAACCATGTTTAGCTCGTTTTCTTTCCATGAAATCGACGTGATCTGCAAGTGATGTAAATCAACACCCAATTAAGTGCATTTCTATGCCCAGTAACAAAATCATCTTGGAAATAGTAAAATGTATTAACTAAAAGAAATGTACAAATTTATCTTTCAATATATTAGTCAGAGTCAAGTTGAGCAAATGAAGAGATAGAACTTGGATGAAAGGAATCATCACTGTCCCATGGTACATTCGAAAGTAGTCAAAGGCGCACCAGGGGAGGCGAGGTGCAGCCATGCCACCTTGCATCCATTAAGGCGCTCAGGCAAGGATTCTGGCCGAAACTGGTCTGAAACATCTAAAAATGGCTTGTTTATACTTGGCGCCTTGAGCCTTTGACTACTACAAACATAGCTTTATCAGTAAAAAACCATCATCCTCGGCCCTCTCAATAAGAATTTCCCCAACCACAATATCCACATTGGAATTCAGAAAACTTAACCAAGGAAGATCAATCTTCCTAAACTGAAATTAGAAAACAAATATTGCAAGTGGGGAAAGAATAAAAGTTTATTGATTTCTTAATCACTCAACAAAAAGAATCTATATCCTTGAATATCAAACTGACTTTTAGAGTTAATGCTTCCTGTTCCCGGTTGGCTGGTCTGAATTCATTGCATTTTTCAACTACAAACACCCCCTTTCCAATTCTTTCTTAATTATACAAATACCAAAAACTCATAATTAGCAATAATTTCATATTTAAAAAAGCAAATTAATGCATACCAATTAGTAACAAAAAAGATGATAATTAGGTTAATTGAACAGCCTATGTACCTTAGAAGCAATAGTGATTCCACGCTCCTTCTCAAGCTGATTAGAATCAAGGGCGCGTTCATGTGGAATATCGGCGCCGCACTGCCGAAGTAGACGATCCATAAGAGTTGTTTTACCATGATCGACATGAGCAATGACCGCCACGTTACGGAGCCGGTTGGGATCCAGCGCGCCGCCGGGATCAGTGGCGGAGGCGGAGGAGGCGGCGGTGGCAGTGGCGGCGGAGAAGGTGCGTGCATGTAGGAATGGTTTGAGATATGAAGACATGGAGGAGGAATAGGAGATTGATTTTCTGGTGGTGGAGAAGAGACCACGAACCAGAGGTCCAACCATTTTGGTTTGGACAATGGAATTGATGATGCTCTGTGTACCGGCTCCAGAAATTGTAAGCGATGGGGGGGGGGGTGTGGGGGTTTAGGGGTTATGGTAGGCTGTAATTGGGTCGGATCTTGATGATCCGTTTATGAGAGTTAAAACAACCAGATACATCCACCCAATAAATGATTTCATAGAAACTAACAAAATGATAGAGAAAGAATATATAAAAACAAATTGAAAACATTAAGACCAATATAAATTACAAAATTTGGATATGTTTTTTTATCTAATTAAAAGGAAAAAAAATGTATGATGTAGAAGCATGTTTTAGTAACTATAGATTAAATTCTATGTATCGGTGTACGTGGCTAGTACGTAGAGTACTTAGCCTGCACACCAGTTTGGTCATGCGTACTTAGTAAGTACGCAAGGCTTTTGCCTTGCGTACTTGTCAAGTACGCATGACCAAACCCTGCGTACTTAGACAAGTACGCAGGTAATGTTCCTTCCCCTATAAATAGAAGACTTGTCTTCATTTGTAGGTGGAACTCTGGAACTAGGTTGAGAGGTGTCCGAGTCGGGACGAGCTCTCCCGACCCATGGACCGTGAGCTTAGATGAGAGATGTGTGCTCCTTCGGTATGTAGTCTGTAATACGGGATGACTTCTATGTTATGGATTATGTGTCGTTTCATTCTCTTGTTTGTTGTTCATGTATTCTCTGTCTCGTTTTCTTAGTTCCCACACAAATCACAGAACAGGTCCGTGTATATCCGCTGCGCGACGAGGCTCCCGGGACCTACAAGTGGATCAGAGCCTCGGTGTTCGCTGATTTGTGTTCCAGTTTTATTTTTTAGGGTTTCGAGCAGTTCGTACTCTTCAGACCTAAAATCCTTAAAATCGAGTTTGTTATCACTTCATTTGGTGTTTGGAAGGCTAAGGGTTTGTTAGATGATGTTTTCTAAGCTTTTGGAAATATTAATTTCTCAGATCCATCACTTTTCGAACATTCTCCTCAAGATCCGTCAAGAACGCTGTTACTTTTTGATAAGTACGCAAATTCAGCTTTTCTACGTACTTACTAAGTACGCATGGATTTTGTCCTACGTACTTACTAAGTATGCATGAGAAGTTGTCCTGCGTACTTGTTAAGTACGCATGAGTATTTCCTCTGCGTACTTAGCATGTACGTATGGGCATTTTGGCTTTGCGAACTTATCAAATACGCATGAGCACTTGGCTTTGTGTATTTACTAAATACGCATGAGCACCCTTTATGTGTGTATTTACTAAGTACGCATGAACTAGCATCTGGGATTAAAAAAAAAAAATTGGCGGGAAAACTTTTCTTGGCCAAAATTTTTAGGGATCATTTGCACGCGTGTTTCGGGCCATTTTTGAGAAGATAGTAATTTTGGTTTTTTTCGGACCAGAATTTGTATACGATGTGGCTTGGCGAAACACGAATGAGATTTTTGTTGGATGATACCACTTGTCATACATTGTTTAAGTGTCCATACCTGAAAATGTAGGCTACGAGTATCCGGGATACTTCTTTAATAGGGTATGAGTAATGAACTAATGGGAGCAGTTGGGTCGTCATCGGCTAAAGGTCTCGTTCTATTTGTGAAGATGTGGCTGCTTTGGGTGTTTTGGAAAGAGAATCATCTTGTTTAGGTATTCAAACCTGAATATGTAGGCTACGAGTATTTGTGATACTTCTTTAACAGGGGATGAATACTGGAACAACTTGAACCCAAGGATTTGATATTTTGGATCTTTGCAAAGGAATAAAAGAATAAAATCTCGAAGTTGGCTAGTTGTGCTTTTTGAGGATTTGAGTGAAGTGATGATGAAGCTGGTCATAGTTTACAAAGAAATGAGGCGGATAAAACCTAGTATTCATGAGACATTAAAGAGGTAGTGGAAAAGTCGTTGGTACTTCCTATATATATATACCTCTTTGACGTAACATGGATCTCAACTATGATTTCTCGTGTAAACTATATTTTTGGTGCTCATTGGTCAAGTCTGTGTTCAAGATTTGATGTGATTCATGTAACATTTCTGATTTTCATCATGTAATCGTTTGATTTCAATAAACAAACACATTTCAGTTTCGATTCGTGTACAAACAAACTACGATGCAGTTACAAACTATTCTATTACAATAACAAATTAAACAAAAACACCATTATCTCACAAGCCCCGAGGACCAAAAACTGACAAAACTCAAAAACTACAAAACTAGGCAAGCACGGTCGCGCATAGGACTAGGCACGGTCGCGCCTGCAGACCTAAGCACGGTCGCGCCTAAAGTAGGCACGGTCGCGCTGATGAACCCACTTGACTCTGCAGAAGTCAAATCATACCATACCCGCTGAATTCGCGAAATTTAAAATGGAGAAAAGCCGGTCTTCGCGCGTCAGACCATACTCCACTGAATTCCGTCTGAAACACGCATCAAATGTCGTCCAATTTGCACAATTTTTTTATCCCATTCACACCACAACCGAGTCTCTCGAATTCGTGGATATAAAGCAACTTGTACGATTTCTACGCCCTCATATAAGCCCACTCAGTCTCCCAAAACTCTCGTTCGACGCTCAAACAGTCTCTGGAGTCCAATCGATCGCCAAGAAGCTCGACTCTTTGACCCGTAGCCGACTGCATTAAATTGCCCATTGTTAACTAGTAAGTAACACTTCCTTAGCTTCGTATCTACCCCTAGGATGAAAGCCCTATACTAAATCGTAGTTATATCACACAATCAATTCGATTTTGAACCAAAGAGCCGAAAACTAAACTTTTACTCAAACTACCACTTAAACACGATATAAATACAATCAAACTATGTAGATACATTCGCAAGCACCTAATCTATGAAAGCCCTAAGAATACAGAAGCATTTATTATAAGAATCGATCGAATTGTGTCTGAAAAAGACCCGACACGGTCGCGCTCATCACTGAGCGCGGTCGTGCCTGACCAAGCACAATCGTGCCCCAGGTGTGGCCCGGCCGTGCTTACCGAGCAAACAAGTCTTGATAAAAAACAAACACTAGACGCGGTCGTGCCAGATACGAGCACGGTCGTGCTCTATGTCCAGAACCTATGAAGTACCTTCTGACTCGACCACGGGCGCGTTTCAGACCACCACGGTCACGCCCGGCAACGAGCGCGGTCGTGTCCTACTTGAGCACGGTCGTGCTCCTTAACCAGAATCAATTATTTTTCTGTTTTAAAGTCTATTTAACATATTTTAGCAAAAAATTTCAAAATGTAATTATAAAAGTTACGTTATAAAATCCCAAAACCCGGGAATCATTTATAAACCAAATCTTTGATTTAGAAATTTAAAACAATTAATTCCCGATAGTTTCAAAACCGATGAAATCATGAGTTTATGTAATCATTTTTATAAAACTATTTATACAAATATATATTTTGATTTAAACAAATATCGTTTATTTTAATTTTATTTAAATAAATATATATATATATATATATATATCGCTACTAATTTATTATTCCAAAACCAACCCTAAACACACAAACCACCAACGAACCCACTTTGGACACAAAATAACACAAACAGTGACACGTGTTATACCCTCATTCGATAGGTCAAACGTAGCGACCTACAACACGCTTGGTATTTTTGTTGATCTGTGCAAACTACACGCTCCAACACAAGTGAGTTACATAGCCCCTCTTTTACCCTATTTACAAACTTTTGGGGTGGAACATGCGTTCTATTTACTATGTTTACAAACTACACAATATACAATTCCACCCTACAATCATGTGTTACAATTTTGAGCTTTGTGCTTGAGTACTAGGTGTGTAGACCAACACGCGGTTTGCTATTCACGTGCAATCATTAACTATTTTATAGCCTACAGTAAACAGTGATAGATCTATTGAGTCTGACAAACCCACCCAGGTAGGGAGACTGTTACTGCCAACACGCGTGTGTTTTGCATGCTAGTTACAAAGGTTTGATTGTACTACCAGGTCACACGATGGTATCTCTCCATAAATGCCTTAATTGCCATGTTTGTATGAATTGTATGCACACGACACTATATTCTATTACATGACACGAAAACCTATGTATTCTCACCAACTTTTTAGTTGACTTTGTTTTTAACCATGTTTCAGGTGACAATGTTTGAAGTATTACAAGCTGCTACATATAGGATTTGGACCTAGCAATTAATCTAAACTATTTATATTTTGTAATCGCTACATTTGGTTCTTGTATGGTATGAACTTGCTACGTGTAATGAAAATGAATGTTTAAATTATTCAAACTTTAGCAACCATGAGCTATGAACAGTCTGCACAGCTTCACGCCCCGACGTTTTCCGCCGTCGGTTGGGGTGTGACAGATTGGTATCAGAGCCTTGGTTATAGGGAATTAGGTTATTAGACACCATTGACCTAGACTATAACTTTAGGACACCCAACAATGTCATGTTACATGTTTTATGTGATACGTGCTATTTGCTATATGTCACATGCTTTATGTGTTAGTTATTTGATACTTAAATTGATTAGACTACATGACTTAATAAGCATGCGTAAATAATAAATTAAATAAATCGTATCCATACCCGTATCCTAAGCCGCATATCCTCCTTAACTGCTTCTATGTCATCATCGCCATAACTTGTGGAAAAACTCATACTCGTAGACATTAGTCTGTCAAAAATATTTTTATATACCCGTTAAGGTTTTAGACTCTGTTAATTATTAAAGGACATGTGCAATCTGGAAGGGTGACACCTGTATTCTGGGTTTTCTGTCTAGGAAAGCATTTCATATAAATCCCAATCAACCGAGGGATCCGTATGCTTTCCTGGGAATTCCCGGGATGAGTGTTTACCTATAGGCTAAAGCACGTATCCTTGAAAATTATATAAGTCTAATTAACCTTAATATGTCATTGTGTTCAAGTAGAAATGTGATTACTTGAAAACATTCCGAACTATGAAATAAATATGTTATTTTTCCTCCTATCCTAAATTTCAACGGATTTTTATAAATTCTCACAACATTTTTGTATCATTCTCTTTTTATAGAATGCCTCCTCGTCGTAACATCAACCGCAACAACACCGACAACGCCAACAATAGCACCAACACCAATACCGGCAATGCCAACAACAACAATAATACCGACCTTGCTGCTCTCCTCACTCAGCTAGTAACTCAACTAATTCAAGCCAATAACAACAACAATGGGAACGCCAGTGGTAGTGCTAATACTGGTAGTGGCGGTGGTGCCAACCCGCCACAATGTACCTTCAAGCATTTCAACTCTTGCAATCCCCTGAAATTTTATGGTACCGAAGGAGCCACAGGACTCCTTCAATGGTTCGAAAATATTGAGGGCACCTTCCTCAATAGTGATTGTCCGGACAATCTGCGTGTTCGCCATGCCACTAGTGTCTTTCAAAAACGGGCACTAACCTGGTGGAATGGGGAAAAGAGAACAAGGGGAGTAGAAGTAGCAATGGCTCTGCCATGGGATGAGCTGAAAAGGATCATGACCGAGGAATTATGTCCTCGAAATGAGATGAAGAAACTGGAAGCGGAATTTTGGGATCTTACCCAAGATAGCGGTGAAAGCTTGGCGTACACCAACCGTTTTCACGAACTGAGCATGCTGGTACCTCACATGGTTACACCTTTGTCTAGGTGTATTGAAAAATATATCGGTGGCCTACCGAGACAAATCCAGAACACTGTTCTGGGAAGAAATCCTGCAAACCTAGAAGATGCTATTCGTCTAGCTGCCACACTGACCGATAATCACGTTAAAGCTGGTACTCTTACCAAAAAGGGGGCCAAGAAAGTTTCTGACACCACAACTCCTCCTACTCATGTCAAAGAAGTTCAAAACGAACAGTATCGAAACACCAGGAAGAGAAAGGCGAAAAATTTTGCAGTAGTCACTCCGGCCGCCCCAATTAATCAAGTTGCACCCTCGGTTCAAAATCCAGCCAAGAAAGCTTATGGAGGTACCTACCCACTCTGCAACAACTGCAACTATCTTCACCCACAAACTATCCCATGTCGCATTTGCAATCATTGTGGGAAACTTGGCCATACGACCAATATCTGCCGACAAAAGGCACTTACTACTCAAGCCAACCCGGTTAATCAACCCGGAGCTAATCAAGTGGTTCCAATCAATGCAAATGGACGGGCTTGCTTTGAATGTGGCAACCCGAACCACTTCCGAAACCAATGTCCAAAACTTGTGAACAATAATCAGGGCGGAGCTCGTGGACGTGCTTTCAACATCAACGCCAATGAAGCTCAAGCCAACGATCATGTGGTCAACGGTACGTTTCTTGTAAATAAACAATTTGCATCTATACTATTTGATACCGGGGCCGATAAGAGTTTTGTGTCACTTAACTTTGAACCTTTACTTGCAAAAACACGATCCAAACTCGAGAAAACCTTCACCGTTGAAGTAGCGGATGGAAACTCCATCACTATTGACTCCATCATTCATGACTGCTCACTAGAACTCAATGGTCACACGTTTCCAGTCAACCTTATACCAATGCCGTTGGGAAGTTTTGACGTCATCATCGGCATGGATTGGTTATCTAAAAACCATGCCGAGATCATGTGCTTTGAAAAGTACATCCGAGTACCTCTTCCACCGGGAGACATATTGAAAGTCTTTGGCGAGAAACCTTGCAAAGGACTCAAACTGATGTCATGCATAACTGCCCAGAAATACATTCGAAAGAAGTGCATGGTTTTCCTAGCTCATGTGATTCAAAAAGAAGACAAGGAGAGAAGAATAGAAGATATTCCCGTCATTCGGGAGTTTCCCGAAGTCTTTCCCGACGACTTACCCGGTCTTCCACCTGTTCGGGAAGTAAAGTTTCGAATCGATCTTATACCCGGAGCAAACCCAGTGGCTAAAGCTCCATACCGGCTTGCACCTTCCGAATTGCAAGAACTTGCAAGTCAACTTCAAGAACTCGCTGACAAAGGTTTCATACGGCCAAGTCATTCACCGTGGGGTGCACCGGTCTTGTTTGTTAAAAAGAAGGATGGTTCATTCCGCATGTGTATTGACTATCAAGAGCTCAACAAGCTTACAATCAAAAACCGCTACCCGTTACCTAGGATTGACGACCTCTTCGATCAACTCCAAGGTTCTACTTGTTTCTCGAAGATTGATCTTCGATCTGGTTATCACCAACTGCGTGTCCGAGAAGAAGATATTCCAAAGACCGCCTTCCGAACAAGATATGGTCATTACGAGTTCACGGTTATGCCTTTTGGGTTGACCAATGCACCTGCTGTCTTTATGGATCTCATGAACCGCATGTGCAAACCATACCTTGACAAATTCGTGATCGTTTTCATCGATGACATCTTGATCTATTCCAAGACTGAGGAAGAACATGAACAGCACCTTAGACTGATTTTGGATCTCCTGAGAACCGAACAATTATACGCCAAGTTATCCAAATGTGAATTTTGGCTAAAGGAGGTTCAATTTTTGGGTCATGTTGTCAATAAAAAGGGAATACATGTCGACCCTGCCAAGATCGAAGCTGTCAAGAATTGGAGTGCTCCTCAAACCCCTACCGAGGTTCGTTCGTTCCTTGGTTTAGCGGGTTATTACCGAAGATTCATTTCCAATTTCTCCAAGATTGCTGTTCCCCTCACCGCCTTGACACATAAAGGTAAACCTTATGAATGGGGGCCGAAACAAGAAGAAGCTTTCCAAACTCTTAAACAGAAGTTATGTGATGCTCCTATTCTGACTCTTCCCGAAGGAAACGATGACCTAGTCGTCTACTGTGATGCCTCTAACCTAGGCCTTGGTTGTGTTCTCATGCAACGAGGCAAGGTAATCGCTTATGCACCGAGGCAACTCAAGATCCATGAAAAGAACTATACGACGCACGATCTGGAGCTAGGTGCAGTCATATTTGACTTGAAGATTTGGAGACATTATCTATATGGCACAAAATGTGTGGTATTCACCGACCACAAAAGCCTCCAACACATCTTCAATCAAAAAGAACTCAACATGAGGCAACGACGTTGGGTTGAACTCCTCAATGATTACGATTGCGAGATTCGTTATCATCCCGACAAGGCTAATGTTGTAGCCGATGCGCTGAGCCGTAAAGAACGCGTCATGCTCCAAAGTGTCAAGATTCATTCCGACATTCAAACCCGTATTCTAGAAGCTCAACACGTCTCGATTACCGGGGGCAATATGTATGAGGAAATGTCGTGCGGGGCTGAATTCCAACTAGAGACTAAAAACAATGGTTTGCTTTATTTCTTGGATCGTATTTGGGTTCCCAATCGCAATGATCTACGGGAATTCCTCATGACTGAAGCACACAAGTCTCGGTATTCTATTCATCCCGGTGCGGATAAAATGTATCACAATCTTCGACCACAATATTGGTGGCCTGGTATGAAGAAAGACATTGCACTCTATGTTGCTAAATGTCTAACCTGCTCTAAAGTCAAGGCCGAACATCAACGTTCTTCCGGTTTACTTGAACAACCGAAAATCCCCGTGTGGAAATGGGAAAATCTAGCCATGGACTTCATTACTAAACTCCCCCGTACTTCAAACGGCTATGATAGCATTTGGGTAATCATTGACCGTCTCACAAAGTCCGCACACTTCCTGCCCATCCGTGAAGACTATCGGGTTGAGAAATTGGCCCGAATCTATATTAACGAAATTGTGAGTCGACACGGTATACCTTTGAACATAATCTCCGACAGAGATGCTCTTTTCACTTCCAGATTTTGGCAATCTCTGCAAAAGGCACTTGGCACACGATTGGATTTAAGCACAGCCTACCATCCCCAAACTGATGGCCAGACTGAACGAACAATCCAAACCCTCGAAGACATGCTGAGAGCCTGTGTCATAGACTTTGGTGGCAATTGGGATTCACACTTGACACTTATTGAATTCTCCTACAATAACAGCTACCACACCAGCATCAACATGGCTCCATTCGAAGCTCTTTATGGTCGCAAATGCCGTTCTCCCATCTGTTGGAATGAGATTGGTGAAGCACAAATCACCGGTCCCGAGTTAATTCAGGAAACATCCGACAAAATCCTTCAAATCCGTGACAACATCCGAGTAGCGAGAAGTCGACAAAAGAGCTATGCCGACAAGCGACGAAAACCCTTGGAATTCCATGTGGGTGACCTTGTGCTTCTCAAAGTATCCCCTTGGAAGGGTGTGATCCGCTTTGGAAAGAAAGGGAAGCTATCACCTCGTTACGTAGGCCCGTTCAAGATCCTTGAAAGAATCGGGAAAGTGGCTTACAAACTTGAGCAACCTCCAGCACTCAACAATGTTCATCCAACCTTCCACGTGTCCAACCTGAAGAAATGTCTTGCTGATGAGAACCTCCACATACCTCTTGACGACGTGCGCATTGATGAAACGATGCATTTCGTCGAGAAACCAGTGGAAATCATGGATCGTGAAATCAAGCAACTCAAGCGCAACCGCATCCCTATAGTCAAAGTCCGTTGGGATTCAAAACGCGGTCCTGAGTTTACTTGGGAACGTGAAGACCAAATGAAACTCAAGTATCCTCACCTATTCACCAATTCTGCAACCTCGACTAGTTAAATTTCGGGACGAAATCCCCTCAACAAGGGGAGACTGTAACATTTCTGATTTTCATCATGTAATCGTTTGATTTCAATAAACAAACACATTTCAGTTTCGATTCGTGTACAAACAAACTACGATGCAGTTACATATACAAACTATTCTATTACAATAACAAATTAAACAAAAACACCATTATCTCACAAGCCCCGAGGACCAAAAACTGACAAAACTCAAAAACTACAAAACTAGGCAAGCACGGTCGCGCCTAGGACTAGGCACGGTCGCGCCTGCAGACCTAAGCACGGTCGCGCCTAAAGTAGGCACGGTCGCGGTGATGAACCCACTTGACTCTGCAGAAGTCAAATCATACCATACCCGCTGAATTCGCGAAATTTAAAATGGAGAAAAGCCGGTCTTCGCGCGTCAGACCATACTCCACTGAATTCCGTCTGAAACACGCATCAAATGTCGTCCAATTTGCACAATTTTTTTATCCCATTCACACCACAACCGAGTCTCTCGAATTCGTGGATATAAAGCAACTTGCACGATTTCTACGCCCTCATATAAGCCCACTCAGTCTCCCAAAACTCTCGTTCGACGCTCAAACAGTCTCTGGAGTCCAATCGATCGCCAAGAAGCTCGACTCTTTGACCCGTAGCCGACTGCATTAAATTGCCCATTGTTAACGAGTAAGTAACACTTCCTTAGCTTCGTATCTATCCCTAGGATGAAAGCCCTATACTAAATCGTAGTTATATCACACAATCAATTCGATTTTGAACCAAAGAGCCGAAAACTAAACTTTTACTCAAACTACCACTTAAACATGATATAAATACAATCAAACTATGTAGATACATTCGCAAGCACCTAATCTATGAAAGCCCTAAGAATACAGAAGCATTTATTATAAGAATCGATCGAATTGTGTCTGAAAAAGACCCGACACGGTCGCGCTCATCACTGAGCGCGGTCGTGCCTGACCAAGCACAATCGTGCCCCAGGTGTGGCCCGGTCGTGCTTACCGAGCAAACAAGTCTTGATCAAAAACAAACACTAGACGCGGTCGTGCCAGATACGAGCACGGTCGTGCTCTATGTCCAGAACCTATGAAGTACCTTCTGACTCGACCACGGGCGCGTTTCAGACCACCACGGTCACGCCCGGCAACGAGCGCGGTCGTGTCCTACTTGAGCACGGTCGTGCTCCTTGACCAGAATCAATTATTTTTCTGTTTTAAAGTCTATTTAACATATTTTAGCAAAAAATTTCAAAATGTAATTATAAAAGTTACGTTATAAAATCCCAAAACCCGGGAATCATTTATAAACCAAATCTTTGATTTAGAAATTTAAAACAATTAATTCCCGATAGTTTCAAAACCGATGAAATCATGAGTTTATGTAATCATTTTTATAAAACTATTTATACAAATATATATTTTGATTTAAACAAATATCGTTTATTTTAATTTTATTTAAATAAATATATATATATATATATATCGCTACTAATTTATTATTCCAAAACCAACCCTAAACACACAAACCACCAACGAACCCACTTTGGACACAAAATAACACAAACAGTGACACGTGTTATACCCTCATTCGATAGGTCAAACGTAGCGACCTACAACACGCTTGGTATTTTTGTTGATCTGTGCAAACTACACGCTCCAACACAAGTAAGTTACATAGCCCCTCTTTTACTCTATTTACAAACTTTTGGGGTGGAACATGCGTTCTATTTACTATGTTTACAAACTACACAATATACAATTCCACCCTACAATCATGTGTTACAATTTTGAGCTTTGTGCTTGAGTACTAGGTGTGTAGACCAACACGCAGTTTGCTATTCACGTGCAATCATTAACTATTTTATAGCCTACAGTAAACAGTGATAGATCTATTGAGTCTGACAAACCCACCCAGGTAGGGTGAATGTTACTGCCAACACGCGTTTGTTTTGCATGCTAGTTACAAAGGTTTGATTGTACTACCAGGTCACACGATGGTATCTCTCCATAAATGCCTTAATTGCCATGTTTGTATGAATTGTATGCACACGACACTATATTCTATTACATGACACGAAAACCTATGTATTCTCACCAACTTTTTAGTTGACTTTGTTTTTAACCATGTTTCAGGTGACAATGTTTGAAGTATTACAAGCTGCTACATATAGGATTTGGACCTAGCAATTAATCTAAACTATTTATATTTTGTAATCGCTACATTTGGTTCTTGTATGGTATGAACTTGCTACGTGTAATGAAAATGAATGTTTAAATTATTCAAACTTTAGCAACCATGAGCTATGAACAGTCTGCACAGCTTCACGCCCCGACGTTTTCCGCCGTCGGTTGGGGTGTGACAATTCAATTATGATGGGATTTCTCACTTGGGATCTGGGCGGAATCCAGATAGACAACCTAGTTATGGAACTTCACCGCGATGAACGCATAGAGATTAGGAGGTGTAAACCAGGAATGAAGATCTAATTGAAGAATGTTGGACTTTGGATATAAGGTGATCACTGCTGAGCATGATTTTGTGTTTGATTCTATCAAGTGTTTTCAGGATGAAGCTGGATATCCGTTGGATTATTAGTTGAAGATGGAACTTTTTATCATTGGCCGATGGGATAGGAAACATACCTTTGTTTCTGGTCTAGTCAGATGGAGCTTAAACTGAAAGGGGATATTGGAAATGAACATCTTTGGGAATTTGGTTGACTCGTGAAGATACAGGATAGAGTTGGACACATATGGTGTGAAGACTTAAGTTTATCTTACTGGAATTCCTATGAGAGCTGATTAGTTTGATGCAGGTTGTTGGAAACTCAAACTCTCTATCATATGTCAACTGATTTGGAGTTGTCTTAGTCTACTATTGTTACCTGTTTAAGAAGACATTGTCAGACTCAGATTTCTAAGTCATGGTGGAGGTTACTACTGCTGAGAGGATGAACTACAATGAGTTGTGTTGGGTTAGTTGGTTCTTATTGAAGCACTTGGTTTGGTCTACAATGAAAGCTACAGTTATGAGGGAGTCGTGTGTATCACTCGGCAACTGAAGACTGAAGTTTGAAGATTTGAAGATCTCAAGTGGAATGCCAGAAGATCAAGTCTCGCCAGAAGACACTTGATGTCATTAGTTTAGAGGGAGTCTGTTAGGACATTCTTTGTAAACTGATGATTATCAGTGTTAGTGATAGATAGAATTTGATGCTATAGTTAAGAGGGAGTTTGTAGAAGCATGTTTTAGTAGCTATAGATTAAATTCTATGTATCGTTGTATGTGGCTAGTACGCAAGAGGGTGTTCCTGAGTACTTAGCCTACACACCAGTTTGGTCATGCGTACTTAGTAAGTACGCAAGGCTTTTGCCTTGCGTACTTGTCAAGTACGCATGACCAAACCCTGCGTACTTAGACAAGTACGCAGGTAATGTTCCTTCCCCTATAAATAGAAGACTTGTCTTCATTTGTAGGTGGAACTCTGGAACTAGGTTGAGAGGTGTCTGAGTCGGGACGAGCTCTCCCGACCCCTGGACCGTGAGCTTAGATGAGAGATGTGTGCTCCTTCGGTATGTAGTCTGTAATACGGGATGACTTCTATGTTATGGATTACGTGTCGTTTCATTCTCTTGTTTGTTGTTCATGTATTCTCTGTCTCGTTTTCTTAGTTCCCACACAAATCACAGAACAGGTCTGTGTATATCCGCTACGCGACGAGGCTCCCAGGACCTACATATGATATCAACCGCTGTTGTTGTTTTGAGTGAAGGATGTCGCTCTCTTTTGAAGAGTAAAGTATTCAGTGATTTCCAAATCCACCGTATAGTAGAACAAATAAGTGTCAATCGAAGTTTGCATACATATTTAGAGCCCGAGCAATCATCTAAAACGATATGAATATCCATCTGATTAGAAAGTGAAGGCCGAATTAACCGCTCCAATGTTATAATAAGTTCCAAATTTCCTTCGAGGAATTACACCCAAAAAATGTATGATCATTCTCCTCTTCAGTGAGTCGCATGATTAGCACAAATATGAAGAAATCATAACTTCTCTAATCAAAAGATTTTTGGAAGGGGTATTCTATTTTTAAGCATCCTCCAAACAAAGCAACTAATATTCAACGGAACCCAACTAATCCATATGAAATTGCTATCTTGATCTCCTAAGCTTGAATGACTCATAATCTTTCTCAACGAGTGAACCGAAAAAATTCTGGAGCTATCTCCCGTTCATCTCCAATTATCGACGTAATCAGTGAAATGAAACTGATCAATATCATTGATAATGGCCTCCAACTTGGTCGATTCCCTTCCCCCCTCACGTCTCTTTTCCAAACCCAATTGTATTGTTTATCAGAATTCAAGTTCTCCCTTTTTCTAACTATGTTCGAAATCAAACAGTTTTTGAACAATTCATTGGCATAAATGTGAGGACATTTTTCTTTAAGAAGTGTGTTTCCACTCCATCTATCTTTCCAAAAATACATATTATTTCCCACTCTGACTCTCTTCTCAAATAAAGAAGATAAAGAAACTCTCAAATCTTCAAAGTCTTTACCTATTCTAGATATATTAACCCGCGTGCCAGGAAACCATGTTTGGCAATTAGCTTATCGATTAGATTAATATTGTGTAAAGCTTTAACGCACCTACAACAAAGACCATTTACTTCAACTTTGAGCCTTCACCACCATTTAGAAAGAAGCACCAGATTAAGCGATCTTAGCCAACCAATACCAAGACCACTTGTCTTTCGGTCGAGTTATGTCATGCCACGCGATCTAGTTAATTCTTCTACTATTCTCATCTCCATCCCAAAGAAAACTTCTCCTAATGGACTCCATGGACTCAATAACTGATAGTGTGTGTTTAGTATATAAATAAAATATATACAAATATATATTTGTTTTAGAAATGGTTTCACGAAATCAAGTTTTGAATTTATATAATGATAAATACTCAAACTAAACACACACAATAGGAAAGTATACCTATCGCAGCGTAATATAGTTTAGGTAAGAACCAAGTATCGAACCAATGGACACGATCGAGTTCCAATACTCAAAGTTTGTTATCGGTTAGCCGGTTTAATTAGTGAGTGGGTTTTGTGTGCCTGTGAAGCAGAAAAGTAAATGACAGAAAAGTAAATGACGGTAAAGTAAATGACAGAAAAATAAAAATATGCGTGAAGTGTGTAACACAAATGTAAATAGCAGAATAGTAAATTGCAAGAAAGTAAATATCTCGAAGATGATCAGGTCACGAAGAGTATTGCTTTGGGCTTCTAATCCGCTTGGTATATGATAATGTTAAGTTGACTAATCCGGTGGTATGACTAATACAAATGTGTGAACGGTACACCGCTAGAGCCTCATTCTCACAACATTTGGTTCACAAATTATAATCTTTAATAATAAAATGGTAATGATTCCCGCTAGGGACAACGTTACCCTCAACTCTTTGAATGCTATCTCCAAGTTGGTTTAAGACATCGAACTTAAATGCTTAAGTATTATTAGTAAAAGACTGATTAGACTTTGTTCACCGGGAGGCGGTGCAACAATGGGACCATGTATAAAGACGTACTGTTGCCAACGTGAGTTCACCAATTCGTGGTCTCATAACAAGTTCGTATAAAGACGTACAACCTTTATTAGTATTAACCAAGCCTTGGCTTATCAAAATCTTCTTGTATAAAGACGTATAAGTTTCAAGAGAAGTTTGATTAAAAAGGTTTTACGGTCTTACGCTTCAAAATCAAGAACACTCACAAGTGTAAAGACAAGTTTAGAAGATAATAAAAAGCCCACCTAGAAGGTGGTTTTAAGAGCGAATAATTAAAGACATAAACATACCACTAGATTAATACGTTAAACATTAACATACACCAAAATTCGTCTTCACCCTAGCAATATAAAGAGTTTAGCCACGAATGGCCATACTAAGTAGCGTAACACTGAGTTTCGTAGGCTCCCCTATTGTGGACAAAGAGGAGGAGCCTCTCTACTCTCTACTCTAAACTACAGAAACGGACTCTCTTGAGCTGTGGTAGTGTATCTTGTGCTGTGTGGAATGAAGAACCCAAGCCTCCTATTTATAGGCCTCAAAATGAGCAATGCACGGCTATGCATTGGATTGCACGGGCGTGCAAACACCTCGTGTCACACCCCGCCCCAGGCACCCCCTGGACGTGTGCGAGCCACCGATTGGTATCACCTGGTTTGATTTCAGAGTTTTTATAAAACACAGCGAAAGTCTTTTTCACAAGGATCGTTTCAACATTCTTTCAACCTCAAGGGTTGTAATTGTAAATACCAAAACCTAGTTGGAAAACAAAAGTCCTGTATTTACTTTTATAACCATAGGGATTTAAATACCCTTTTTCATTTGATTACAAAACAGAGTTTGAAACCAAATACATTTCTTGTCTCTTATGGACAAGTTCAAGCCATGGGAAATAGTACTATCCGAGATTGATCAGTTCCTCGGTCCTATCTCCTTTTTCTTTGTTTAGGATTTCTATAACACTCTAATTTCAAACACTGGTTATTTTATCAATAAAACACGCGGAAGCATTCGTCCCAAGAAAAGGTTTATTTTTATTTTTTTTAAAACCTCGCGTGGCGCGAGGACTAGGGCCCCTCCCTTCGCATGCCGTGAGGGAGTCCAAAAGGGGTTGTCCGAGGTACAGGTCTTTCGCGTGTCGCGAAAGACCCTTCTCGGTTTTTCGCGTGGCACGAAAACCCCAGATGGCAGAAAGTTTCATAATTCAGCAGCTCTCAACACTTAGCCAATTTTTCCAATATCAACCCATTTTACCATAAAAAATTTCCAACACTTAGATTTGGGTTCTAACATTCAAAACAACATACTTTGTACCAAAAACTACAATTTCATAAGTCGGTTTACACCCACTTGAAGGACATCTAAATACACCCGTAATTACTCAAAAACACATACGAGAATCCAACATCGCCATAGACTTGACCTTGATCATACCGGAGCCTTCCCTACATGTCACCACATATAAAACATAATTAGTAATGAAGACAAATCATAACAACTTGGTAAAGTATTACCATTTCCACCCATTCACCCATTTGACCCGTTTCCACCCAATTACATAACCACATACACGTTCCTTTCTTTCCTTAAAACCATCTCTTGTTTGACAAATTTTTCATTTCCATTATGGCACACGACCGTAAATCCTTTACATTTCCAACATGGTGCTTAGACCATAATTTTCACCACATGCCCATTATGATAACTTTGACCATAACCTCACCACATTTCCATTATGGTTCATAGACCATAACTTCATAACCACATTTCCATTATAGTATTACAACTATAACTACATTCATTCACATGTTCACATACTTGCATACACATTCATTATACATAACATAATATACAAACATACTACACAAGTATCAACATTTGTCAACAATACTAAGTAAGTGCAAGAACACTTACATTTCAAGTTTGAAGATCCCGTTCCCCCTTCACGCTTTGCAATTTTATTACCTAAACACATTCACCTAGTTTAGTAATCTATTATATTTCAAAATCACATTTTAATTAGGTTCACAACCCAATTTTCCATTTCCAACCCAAACCGACCCGTTTGGGTTATACTTATATCCAAACACCCTCTTTCCATCCAAACTCACCTACTTGAGTTTCATTTCCATTTCCTTAACACTATTTTTTTCATTCCATCCTTATTATTAGGTAAATTTGGTGTTTATTCAAGTGCCTAACATCAATTAAACACTTATCTCAACCTCAATTTAACATTCTATCATCATAAATCAAAAACCCCCCAATTCATCCCATATGAACCCTAACTTTTAAAAATCAAAATTAAAAGGTTCTATGATGTTATTTACCACTCTTTACCTTTAGTTTAGTTAGATTATCAACAATCTAACACCAATTTAACCCCATGCATCATAAATTCTGGATTTCTACAAAACCCATCTATGAACTCATCAAAGGTGAATTAATATGGATGATAATCACTTGCTTGATGTTAGAAGGATGATGTGTAAGCCAACACCTTCTGAATTCAAGCTTCAATTGCAAGATTTAGCTTCAACACCCCTTTTTTCCTTTTTCTCTTGAGAGCATCGACACCCACAACAATGAAAATTCTGGATTTTGACTTCTCCTTAGTCAAATATGGCAGATTTGCCATATTTTCACTTTCAGTCCCTCAACTTACATTTCATCCATTTTCATGCCAAAATTAGTTAAAAACTAACATAACTCCATAACAAACTTGAAATATATTTGTTTCAAATTATTTCTAAAATATTATTTCCACCATAATATAAATTAGAAATATTTATTTATTTAAAACGAAACCCGGATTTTGGTTTGTTACAAATCACCTCCCCTTAATTGGGTTTCATCCCCGAAACCCGACTTCACATAAAGAGGTTCAGATAATATTTGAGCATCTCTTCCTTGGTTTGCCAAGTCATTTCCGCTCCCTTTTTATGTTTCCACCTGACCAAAACTTGGCTAATCTCTTTATTGCGTAAACGCTTCACTTTTCTATCCAAGATTGGCACCGATTCTTCAACATAATTTAACTTTTCATCCAACTCAATATCATCCAATGGAACAAAAGTAGACTCATCCGCCAAACATTTTCGCAAATGGGACACATGAAACGTGTTATGAAATCTACTTAGTCCCTCCGGTAGCTCCAAACGATAAGCTACCGCACCCACCCTTGTTATCACCTTAAACGGTCCGATGAAACGTGGACTCAACTTCCCTCGTTTCCTAAACCGTATCACCCCTTTCCAAGGAGAGACTTTCAAAAGTACAAAGTCCCCCACTTGAAACTCAATCGCCCGCTTTCTATTATCCGCATAGGATTTTTTGCGATCCTGGGCCGTCTTTAAGCATGCCCTTATTTGGTCAATACTACTAATAGTTTCCTTGACCACCTCTTTGCGACCAAGTTCCCGTTCACCAATTTCACCCCAACACATGGGTGTTCGACATTTCCTCCCATACAACGCCTCAAAAGGCGGCATACCAATGCTAGAATGGTAGCTATTGTTGTAAGAAAATTCCGCCAACGGTAAATGGTCGCCCCAATTACCCCCAAAATCTAAAGCACATGCTCGTAACATATCCTCGAGCGTTTGAATCGTCCGCTCGCTTTGACCATCCGTTTGTGGATGATAAGCGGTACTAAGATTCAATCTAGTCCCCATATCCTCATGGAATTTCTTCCAAAATCGAGAAGTGAACCTCGTGTCACGATCCGATACAATCGTCATCGGTACACTATGTCGTGACATTATTTCCTTTACATAGATTTCTGCCAATCTAACCGATGAATACGTTTCCTTTATAGGAAGGAAATGTACACTCTTTGTCAACCGATCTACTACCACCCAAATTGCATCATAACTCTTTCGTGTCTTAGGTAGTTTAGTGATTAGATCCATGGTTATATTCTCCCATTTCCAAAGCGGTATTTCAAGCGGTTGAAGCTTTCCATACGACTTTTGGTGTTCCGCCTTTACCCTTAAGCATGTGAGGCATCTTTCCACGTACTTAACAATGTCACGCCTCATACTAGGCCACCAAAAATGACACCTCAAATCATAAAACATTTTTGTGGCCCCCAGATGGATAGAATACTTGGATTTATGCGCCTCATCTAAAATAGTTGTCAAAACACTTGACAACCTAGGTATCCAAATTCTATCAAAGCATGTTTTTAACCCCGAACTATTCTCCCCAAGCTTGTCAACATAAGAAACCATCCGTTCCTTTTTCAAATCCCCACCAAGTGCTAACACTTGAGCCTCTCATATTTCGTCAATAGGAGACGATGAAATCGTCATCTTAAATGACTTCACCTTAATAGGTGCATGGCTCGTCTTCCGGCTAAGAGCATCCGCCACAACATTCGCTTTACCCGGATGATAAAGTATCTCACAATCATAGTCCTTGACCAATTCAAGTCACCGCCTTTGCCTCATGTTGAGGTCCTTTTGATCGAAGAAATATTTGAGACTTTTGTGATCCGTGTAGATCGTACACTTCGCCCCATACAAATAATGCCTCCAAATTTTGAGCGCAAAAACCATGGCCGCAAGCTCTAAATCGTGAGTAGGGTAATTCACCTCATGAATCTTCAATTGCCTAGACGCGTAGGCAATCAATTTCCCCCTTTGCATTAAAACACATCCCAACCCCGAATTCGAGGCATCCGAATACACAACAAAATCTTTGGTCCCGTCAGGCAAGGACAAGATAGGTGCCTTAGTCAATTTTTCTTTTAAGAGTTGAAAGGCGGATTCTTGCTCCGAATCCCAAACAAACTTAGTCTCCTTACGCGTTAACTTCGTCATCGACAAGGCAATCCGAGAGAATTTCTCAATAAATCGCCGATAATAGCCCGCCAACCCTAAGAAACTTCTAATCTCAGAAGGCATTTTCGGCGACGACCAATCTTTTACCACAACTATTTTGGATGGGTCGACTGTAATCCATTTTTTATTAATCACATGACCCAAGAATTGAATTTCGCGCAACCAAAAGGCGCACTTGGAAAATTTAGCATAAAGCTTTTCCCTTTGCAAAACTTCAAGGATTTCACGTAGATGAAAGGCATGATCACCTTCACTCCGTGAATAGATGAGTAGGTCATCAATAAATACAATGACAGAACGGTCGAGGAATGGCCTACACACTCGGTTCATAAGATCCATGAAAACCGTGGGCGAGTTGGTTAACCTGAAAGGTATAACCGTGAACTCATAGTGACCGTAACGAGTGCAGAAAGCGGTTTTTGGAATATCGTCTTCTTTCACTTTTAACTGATGGTACCCGGACTTCAAATCAATTTTATAGAACCATGACGCCCCTTGCAATTGGTTAAAAAGGTTGTCAATCCGGGGTAACGGGTACCGATTCTTCACTGTTAACTTGTTTAACTCCCGATTGTAAGGCCCCTTTCCCGGGTAACCTCACTCGTTGGATTTACTCATAAACATAGTCATAAATACTGAACTTAGATTAAAAACATTCATCATTCAATTACATAACATAACATAACTTGACAGCGGAAGTCTTAACACATATATTAAAGTGGGATGTCAGTCTTGTGTCGGGTAACCTTCACGCCATCACACGACCTTTTCTTCCTTTACCTGAAATGTATACTAAAAGTCAGCTAACGCTGGTGAGTTCTAGTTTTAATGCGTTTAGATATAAACATTCTTTTCTTTACTTTATAAGTAAGCATTATTATAAAGTCATTCATATAAATACGTATTCATAGCTTTTGCTTTTCTTTCATCTTTCTTTTCTTTATTTATGTGATTACATATATATATATATATATATATGCGTTCACCCTTCTTTTACCTTTTTACTTTTCTTAACATTCTTTCCTTATCTTTCTTACGTGATTACAAAGATATGCATTCACCTTTACTTTCTTTACCATTTATTGGTCATACACATAAGGGTGATCAACCCGTCTTTTACTGCGTATATCACAAAGACATACGCCCTTAAGCTACCGTCGTAGCCCTTTTACTCGTCCGGTCCTAGAAACCGTCCGCCTTAACTTTTCCGTCCGGCCAACCTTCGGCCGTCCGCCTTAACCGTCCTACCGTCGTAGTCCGTCATATTCGCCCGTCTGCCATAAGGCATCCGTTTCCCACTTGAACTAATTATGCAGCCGCATATTGTTTTAGCGACTTACTCCACCGTAGTGGCCTTTAATTAGTCTAACTTTCTAGACTTCCTTCTCTAGCTGCATAATAGTCAAGTGGTCGTCCGTCTACCGTAGTAGCCGTTAGCTTCGTTTCCGTCCATAACGTATACTTACATTCTTAGCATGCAATATATATATTTATAAAGCAAGATTTCATTCATTTACGTTATACCATTCATTCATTCATTCTTTGTAAACATACGTGTTGTTCTTTGTTCATAATTCATTATTCACTTTCATATGTATCTACACATATACCTTAATATATCACGTATGGTCACATTGACATTCATTTCATTTATTCATTTAGTGTATACACTTCAGCCCCAAAACATTTATAAAACATTTCACATAACTTAAAAGGGGCACATGAACTCACCTGATAGGCGGGTCCCTGAAGTATAATAGCTGGTTTCGAAACGTCACTAAGGTCACCCACAATCTGTATAATAAAGTCATACATATAAGGTAGGGCTCCTAAATGACACTAGACATTACTGTTCTTGAACTCAGTAGTTTCGGGAGGTGGGTCGCATCGAAACTATGGTAGTTTCGAGCTATGGTCTTATACTCGAAACTAGGTAGTTTCGAGTCATAATCCTTCTATCGAAACTAGGTAGTTTCGAGTCATGAGATCCTATCGAAACTATGGTAGTTTCGAGTCATTAACTTATGAAAAATCTTAGTAGTTTAGGTTCAAGGTGACACTCGAAACTAGGTAGTTTCGAGTCCTGAGTTCCTATCGAAACTATGGTAGTTTCGAGTCATTGGCTGCTATCGAAACTAGATAGTTTCGAGTCATGGGTCTGCATCTTCCCTGACCAGAACCTTGCTCCAGCCAACTTATTTCCAATCGATTAAACCTTGAACATTTTATGTTAAACACCTTCCTTTATCGTTCTTGAGTTCAAATACGTGATTTGTTTCAAGTTTCATATGCAAAAATCGTATCTTTATTTGATTTAAACCCGAGACATGCAAAGACTCAGAATCAGAGGCGATGCTTACCTCAACAGGCCCGATTTCTGTTGCTATGTGTTGAAATGGTGGAGACGGATGATTCCCGAGCCCTTGAGTCTTCTCCTTGCGGTTTTCTTCACAAGCCGATCGCTCTCTCTCTCTCTCTCTAGTATTCTTGCGCAGGAAGATGAAATGAGAGGGGTTTGGGTTGAAGCTGCTGTTTTGTAATGGGGTTCCCCCTTTTCTTTTCGGCCCATGGGCCGAAATTTTGGCCAAGCCCACTTTATTTCCCCTTTCTATTTGTCTTGTCATTATTTGGGATGTTACAAGTCTACCCTCCTTAATGAGGTTTCGTCCTTGAAACCTGTTACACGTTAAACAACTGGGGATACAGTTCCTTCATCTCGTCTTCTTTCTCCCAAGTAGCTTCGGACCCCTTCCTGTGTTTCCATTGTGTTTTGACTAAAGGGATCGACTTATTGCGTAATCGTTTCTCGGCTCTGTCAAGAATAGCTATTGGTTCTTCTACATAGTTCAAGCTGTTATCCACTTCGATTTCGTCATAAGGTATGCGAGCCGTATCGTCAGCTAGGCACTTGCGTAAGTGCGACACGTGGAATGTAGGGTGTATTCCACTAAGCTCGACGGGTAGGTCGAGTCTGTAAGCAACTTGACCCACTCTTGCTACAATCTTGAAAGGTCCGACAAACCTTGGACTTAGTTTGCCACGCTTTCTGAACCGAATGATTCCTTTCCACGGTGATACTTTCAACAGTACCATGTCCCCTACTTGAAACTCTAAATCCCTCCTTCTCTTATCCGCGTATGATTTCTGTCTGTCTTTTGCGGCTTTCATACGAGCCTTGATTTGATCAAATTTCTCAGAAGTAGCTTTGACCACTTCGAGACTTGCAAAATCCTTCTGTCCAATTTCCCCCCAACAAACCGGGGTCCTACATTTCCTCCCATACAACATTTCAAATGGCGGCATGCCAATAGTCGAGTGATAGCTGTTGTTATATGAAAATTCTGCCAATGGTAGATGGCTGTCCCAACTCCCACCGAAGTCAATGATACAGGCCCGGAGCATGTCCTCCAAGGTCTGAATGGTCCTTTCCGATTGTCCATCGGTTTGGGGGTGGTAAGCGGTGCTGATGTTCAGTCTAGTGCCCATTGCTTCATTGAATTTCTTCCAAAACCTTGACGTGAATCTAGTATCCCTGTCAGACACAATCGACAGCGGCATACCATGTCTGCTCACAATTTCCTTGATAAATACTTCTGCTAGCTTTTCAGAAGAAGAAGTTTCTCGTATTGGCAAGAAGTGAGCACTCTTTGTCAAGCGGTCGAAGATCACCCAAATGGTATCATTGCCTTTAGCTGTTCGCGGTAGCTTGGTAATGAAGTCCATCGTGATCTCCTCCCACTTCCATTCCGGTATTGGTAATGGTTGCATTTTACCGCATGGTTTCTGGTGTTCGGCCTTAACTAGTGAACAAGTCAGGCACTTGCTCACATATTCAGTCACATCGTTCTTCATTCCAGGCCACCAGTAGTCTTTCCTCAAGTCTTGGTACATTTTGTTTGTCCCGGGGTGAATAGAGTAGCGAGACTTATGGGCCTCGTCAAGGATTTTGGCCCTAAGTTCACCAATCTTAGGTATCCACATCCGGCCAAAACGAGTTCGTACACCGTACGTATTGGTTTCCAGGTTACCCTGTTGTCCAACTATTCTTTCGCGTTTCACATTTCTCTCTAACAGTGCTTCACCTTGTGCCTTTACTATTTCATTCATTAAATCTGGTGTTATAATCAACTGACACGCCTTGATTCTAATAGGTGTCGACTCTTCCTTCCTGCTTAAGGCGTCAGCTACTACATTTGCCTTGCCTGGGTGGTATAATATTTCGCAATCGTAGTCTTTTAGTAGTTCCAACCACCTTCTTTGTCTCATGTTTAATTCCTTCTGCTCGAAGAAGTACTTCAGGCTCTTGTGATCGGAGTAGATGGTGCATTTAACCCCGTACAAATAGTGTCTCCATATTTTTAACGCGAAAACCACTGCTGCCAACTCCAGATCGTGAGTCGGGTAGTTAACTTCATGAATCTTTAGCTGCCGCGAGGCATAAGCAATAACTTTTCCCCTTTGCATAAGTACACAACCCAATCCTTGACCCGAAGCGTCGGAGTAAACTACCAAGTCCTCGTTCCCCTCAGGTAAGGTCAAAATTGGAGCTTGGGTTAATCGTGTCTTCAATTCTTCAAATGCGTTATTTTGGGATGGGCCCCATTCATACTTTACTTCCTTACGTGTCAGCTTCGTCAGTGGCGAGGCTATTCTCGAGAAATCCTGAATGAATCTCCGATAGTAGCCTGCCAATCCCAGAAAACTTCGTATTTCCGTTGGCGTTTTCGGGATGTTCCATTCTTTTACCGTTTCGATCTTTGCAGGATCCACCATAATGCCGCCTGGGTTTATGACATGACCTAGGAATTGGACTTCTCTAAGCCAGAACGCGCATTTGGAGAATTTTGCATACAACTTCTCCTGCTTCAGAACTTCTAATACCTCTCTTAGGTGACAGCGGTGATCACCTTCGTTCTTTGAGTAGATGAGAATGTCGTCAATGAAAACTATAACTGATCGATCCAACATTGGTCGGCATACTCTATTCATTAGATCCATAAACGCTGCTGGTGCGTTGGTTAGTCCAAAGGACATCACGAGAAATTCATAATGTCCATAACGCGTACGGAACGCAGTTTTCGGTACATCTTCCTCCCTCACTTTCAATTGATGATACCCCGACCTAAGATCGATCTTAGAGAACCAACTCGCGCCTTGTAATTGATCAAAGAGATCGTCTATTCTAGGTAGTGGGTATTTGTTCTTTACTGTTCGTTTGTTCAATTCTCGGTAGTCAATGCACATGCGCATGCTGCCGTCCTTCTTCTTTACAAATAATACCGGAGCGCCCCATGGTGAGATGCTCGGTCTTATAAAGCCTTTCTCTGTTAGCTCTTCCAATTGTGACATCAATTCTTTCATTTCTGACGGAGCCAATCGGTAGGGTGCTTTGGCAACGGGTTCAGCTCCTGGCAGTAAGTCAATCTGAAATTCTATTTCCCGATCGGGTGGCAAGCCAGATAGGTCCTCTGGGAACACTTCTGGAAAATTGCACACCACGGGTACATCTTTTAGCTCTTTCGTTTTCATTCTATCGTCAATAACATACGCCAGATAAGCTTCGCAGCCGCGCCTCATGTAACTTTCGGCCTTGATCATTGAGATAACGTTCGGTATTGTGCTATTCCAGTCACCATAAACCGTAATCGGACTGCCGTCAGTGGCCTTGAGATGTATCATCTTTCGTTTACATATGATTTGAGCTTCGTTGGCAGCTAACCAATCCATGCCCAATACTACATCGAATCCTCCTAAGGTTAGAAGGTACAATTTAGATGGAAACTTATGGCCCTCTATTTCTACCATGCAATCGTCAGTCACTTGGATGACTACTGAGTTTTTACCAATAGCAGTTTGTACGCTAAAGGCCCTTATAAGGCTAGTGATTGTGCAGTCTAATTTGCGGCTAAATGCAGTGGATATAAAACTTTTACTAGCACCAGAATCAAACAGAATAGCAGCATGTTCATCATTTACTAGGAACGTACCCGACACGACGTCAGGGTTTCCTCTTGCTTCTTCCTCGGTTAAAGCATAGGCCCGAGTCCTAGCCTTTGGCTGTTCCTTTTCCTTTTCTTTTCCCGAACCTGATTGGCCGGCCTTCCTGCAGTTCTTTGTCAGATGTCCAAACAATCCACATACTTGACACTTGACGTCTCTTACACATTCTCGAGAGAAGTGCCCCGGCTTCCCGCACTTATAGCATGTGGTGGTGCCGATTTTACATTCGCCAAGATGTTGCCTTCCACATTTCTTGCATGTTTCATATTCATCCGACCTTGGCTTCTTAGTTTCAGTTGTTACGTTCCCTCTTCCTGTGCCTCTAGACGGGTTCTCCCACTTTCTCTTTTGGGTCTCTGTTGGTGGGTCCTCATTGGCATAATCGTCGTAGACGATTCCACTCAGATTCACTACCGACTCGAAGGTCGAGGGTAGGTTAGCTTTTACATGAACACGGACCCGTTGTGGCAATCCCTTAACATAGTACTTGATCAAACGATCTTCAGTTTCCACCAGGTGTGGTACTAGTTGAGCCAGTTCATTGAATCTTGATGTATACTGGCGATGAGTCTTGTTGCCAGCCTTGAAGTTCAGGAACTCGTTCTCCACACGATCAATCTCATTTTGTGGGCAGAACTTTTGGATTACGAGCTTTTTCAAGTCTTCCCATGTCATTCTGGCAAGAGCATGTGGTGACTTTGTTCTTTGAATATTTCTCCACCAACCTAGTGCTTCATTGGTGAAAGTATGAGCAACATATTTAACAGCTTGGTCTGGTCGACACTCGCTGATGTTGATGACTGCGTTCATCCTCTCGATCCATTCGAACGTGGCCACCGAATCCTTGGTTCCATCAAACTTAGGTGGGTCTCCGTCCTTGAATCCTTTGTAAGTACACCCACGATTGCTTGATGCCACTTTTACTTCATCCCCGTCACTATCATAAATTTTCTCTTCATTTTTCCCTTCATCCTCCTCTTTACTTTTCTTTATTGCCTCAGATAGTAGATCAGGCAATACCTTCTTCAGTGTGAGCACAACTTCACGGGCAATAGCATTCCTGACTTCGGGTTCCAACTGTATCGGCCCTGGATTGTCGTCTCCAGTTGGGGTCACTTCTGTTTCGTGTACACTCTCGGTGTGTTCCGCGTGCACACTCTCTTCTTCTTCTAGTCTTTGATTCAACGGAGGTCTACCTCGTCGGCCAGTGCGACCGCCTCGGCGTCCAGTTCTTCCTCCGCCAGCCATAATTTCTTAATTTCCTGATAGTCCTAAAGGGAATACATCAATGTCATTACTTCAGATCATAGTTTGGAACAGTACGAGCAAGGTAAATTTTTAATTACAGTGACCGGTTTGTGATTACTAATTTACATTGCTTTTCGGGTTCAAAACTCTTCAAATCGGTTGTGACATTGACATCTATTTGTTCTAAGTTAAGGTATCTATCCTTATCTAGAGCATTAGCTTTAGTACTTACTTACCGTGCTGCGTTGGCGTTGGTTACCCATACTGACATCCGTGCGTTGGTCCCATAATCAGTTTGAGTCCAGACATTTAGGGATGTCTGAATCTCTCAAACTATTGCTCTGATACCAACTTGTAAGGCCCCTTTCCCGGGTAACCTCACTCGTTGGATTTACTCATAAACATAGTCATAAATACTGAACTTAGATTAAAAACATTCATCATTCAATTACATAACATAACATAACTTGACAGCGGAAGTCTTAACACATATATTAAAGTGGGATGTCAGTCTTGTGTCGGGTAACCTTCACGCCATCACACGACCTTTTCTTCCTTTACCTGAAATGTATACTAAAAGTCAGCTAACGCTGGTGAGTTCTAGTTTTAATGCGTTTAGATATAAACATTCTTTTCTTTACTTTATAAGTAAGCATTATTATAAAGTCATTCATATAAATACGTATTCATAGCTTTTGCTTTTCTTTCATCCTTCTTTTCTTTATTTATGTGATTACATATATATATATATATGCGTTCACCCTTCTTTTACCTTTTTACTTTTCTTAACATTCTTTCCTTATCTTTCTTACGTGATTACAAAGATATGCATTCACCTTTACTTTCTTTACCATTTATTGGTCATACACATAAGGGTGATCAACCCGTCTTTTACTGCGTATATCACAAAGACATACGCCCTTAAGCTACCGTCGTAGCCCTTTTACTCGTCCGGTCCTAGAAACCGTCCGCCTTAACTTTTCCGTCCGGCCAACCGTCGGCCGTCCGCCTTAACCGTCCTACCGTCGTAGTCCGTCATATTCGCCCGTCTGCCATAAGGCATCCGTTTCCCACTTGAACTAATTATGCAGCCGCATATTGTTTTAGCGACTTACTCCACCGTAGTGGCCTTTAATTAGTCTAACTTTCTAGACTTCCTTCTCTAGCTGCATAATAGTCAAGTGGTCGTCCGTCTACCGTAGTAGCCGTTAGCTTCGTTTCCGTCCATAACGTATACTTACATTCTTAGCATGCAATATATATATTTATAAAGCAAGATTTCATTCATTTACGTTATACCATTCATTCATTCATTCTTTGTAAACATACGTGTTGTTCTTTGTTCATAATTCATTATTCACTTTCATATGTATCTACACATATACCTTAATATATCACGTATGGTCACATTGACATTCATTTCATTTATTCATTTAGTGTATACACTTCAGCCCCAAAACATTTATAAAACATTTCACATAACTTAAAAGGGGCACATGAACTCACCTGATAGGCGGGTCCCTGAAGTATAATAGCTGGTTTCGAAACGTCACTAAGGTCACCCACAATCTGTATAATAAAGTCATACATATAAGGTAGGGCTCCTAAATGACACTAGACATTACTGTTCTTGAACTCAGTAGTTTCGGGAGGTGGGTCGCATCGAAACTATGGTAGTTTCGAGCTATGGTCTTATACTCGAAACTAGGTAGTTTCGAGTCATAATCCTTCTATCGAAACTATGGTAGTTTCGAGTCATTAACTTATGAAAAATCTTAGTAGTTTAGGTTCAAGGTGACACTCGAAACTAGGTAGTTTCGAGTCCTGAGTTCCTATCGAAACTATGGTAGTTTCGAGTCATTGGCTGCTATCGAAACTAGATAGTTTCGAGTCATGGGTCTGCATCTTCCCTGACCAGAACCTTGCTCCAGCCAACTTATTTCCAATCGATTAAACCTTGAACATTTTACGTTAAACACCTTCCTTTATCGTTCTTGAGTTCAAATACGTGATTTGTTTCAAGTTTCATATGCAAAAATCGTATCTTTATTTGATTTAAACCCGAGACATGCAAAGACTTAGAATCAGAGGCGATGCTTACCTCAACAGGCCCGATTTCTGTTGCTATGCGTTGAAATGGTGGAGACGGATGATTCCCGAGCCCTTGAGTCTTCTCCTTGCGGTTTTCTTCACAAGCCGATCGCTCTCTCTCTCTCTCTCTAGTATTCTTGCGCAGGAAGATGAAATGAGAGGGGTTTGGGTTGAAGCTGCTGTTTTGTAATGGGGTTCCCCCTTTTCTTTTCGGCCCATGGGCCGAAATTTTGGCCAAGCCCACTTTATTTCCCCTTTCTATTTGTCTTGTCATTATTTGGGATGTTACACCGATAATCCATACACATCCTCATGCTCCCATCCTTCTTTTTAACAAAGAGAACGGGTGCACCCTAAGGCGAGACACTTGGGCATATGAAACCTTTATCAAGTAGTTCTTGCAGTTGCTCCATTAGCTCTTTCAACTCCGGTGGTGCCAACCTATAAGGTGCTTTGGCTACCGGCTTAGCACCCGGTATCAAATCGATCCCAAACTCTACTTCCCTCTCCGGTGGAACCCCCGGTAACTCATCTGGAAACACATCCTCAAACTGATTCACAACCGGAACATCGCGAATTTCTTTCACTTTCTCGATCACATCCGCAACACAGGCCATGTACGCCTTGCACCCACGCGCCATGTACTTTGTGGCCTTCACATAAGAACACAATCTTACTTTACATTTCTTTTCACCTTCTATGTAAATGGACTCACCCAACGGGGAGTCGAGTTGTATCACCTTAGGTCCACATAGAATATTCGCTTTGTTCTTCGACAACCAATCCATACCCACTATTACATCAAAATCCCTCATGGTCATAGGAATTAAATCTATAAGGAACGTTTCACCCCCCGCCCTTAACTTGAAATTCCTATAAATATCAAACACTAGAAAAATCTTATCATTTGCCGCCTCGATTTCTAAGGGTTCGTCTAACTTGCTACTTAGAAAAGAAGAATGTTTAACAAATTTCAAAGACACAAAAGAACGACTAGCCCCCGAATCAAATAGAACTAGTGCAGGTAAGGAGTTAATCTTGAATGTACCTGACACCACCTTCGAGTTATTCTTTGCCTCTTCCGCCGAGATGTGGAAAGCTCTACCCTTTGGCTTTGGCATCTCAACCTTCCTTTCGCTTCCACCTTGTTGCTTCAACTCAGGACAATCCGCCCTATTGTGCCCGGGCTTATAGCAATTGTAGCATATATGAATTTGGCTTGAACATTGATTAGCCATATGCCACGGCTTCCCACATTTATAGCAATTTGACGTTCCCTTCCTACACTCCCCCAAATGCTCCTTTCCACATATCTTGCACCCCCGTGAAGAAAACTTGCTAAACGGCTTCTTGCGGGCTCCCGCCCTTTATCTTCTTTACTACCTGATCCACAATTTCCCGTTTCCTCTTTTCACCTCTGGTTTCTTGCCTCCTCAACTCTACCTCCCTTTCCCGACACCTGTTGATCAAATTGACAAGTGTGGTAAAAGAGGAAGGAGATATGCTATCTCTAAACTCCACTGTCAACATAGCATAGAATCTGTCAATATTTGCCTTCTCAGTCGACACCACGTCCGGATAGAACTTGGCGCGATCAAAGAAGGTCCCTGCCAACTCATCAATTGACTCTGTCGTTTGCCTCATGAGGAGGAACTCCTCAGTCATCCTGTCAAATGCGGCTTGTGGGCAATGGTATTTCAGAAAATCCGTCTTAAATTCTTCCCAAGTCATGGAGGTCAGACCCAATTCACCCCTCTCCTTTCGGAGATTTAACAACCATTCTTTCACCCTCCCAGTCAATAGTGGCACACTAAACATCACCATTTCCTCGGGCTTACACTTAGTCGTTTCAAAATTTGATTCCATATCCACCACCCACCTGTGGCTAAGGATCAGGTCCACCTGCCCGTTATACTCTTTTGGCTTGATCACCATGAACTCCTTAAGAGTACAACCTTGTGGTTCCTTCTCCTTATCCTTCTCCTTCGATAACTCTTCGAAAGTGAGTTTAATAGACCCCCTCATTTCTTCCATCAACAGAGTTGTGGCTTGCTTAAAAGCCTTGGCCACTTCTTCCTTTATAGCATCATGGATTCTAGGATCCAAAGGCTCCTCATTCTCGTCTGTCATCTCTTAGCTGAGAAATTAAAAAAAACACCTTAATACCCTTACACTTTCAATACCTTAGATAACCGTCTCACATTTACCCTTATATGTATTAAGTATATATATATATTCCTGTATACCTACATACATATATAATCACCTTCACCTAATCCTTGCAATTGTTCATTGTTATATGGTTATATTAAAGACCCTTACATATTTCGTCTTATTAATCATATTGGCCAAACATGTTTAATAATACGATATCCCCAATTGTAATTATCATATCCATATAACAAATCACAAAACAAGTTTTGGCACACAAAACACTTTGTCATTCAATCATACATATACATATACACCATATGTAACAACATTAATCATAACATTACTAACCTTTCACTTCCGAAAGCTCCGAGTCTTGGTCAGGTCCTAATTAGATTCTCATATCTTTCCCCCATATCAAGAGCATCTGGTTTGAGTTTGGTGCCACGCACACCAAATCCCTCAAACCATCACTCTGATACCAACTTATAACACTCTAATTTCAAACACTGATTATTTTATCAATAAAACACACGAAAGCATCTGGTTTGAGTTTGGTGCCACGCACACCAAAGACCCTTCTCGGTTTTTCGCGTGGCGCGAAGACCCCCAGATGGCAGAAAGTTTCATAATTCAGCAACTTTCAATAGTTAGCCAATTTTTCCAACTTCAACCCATTTTACCATAAAATTTTTTCTAACACTTAGATTTGGGTTCTAACATTCAAAACAACATACTTTGTACCAAAAACTACAATTTCATAAATCGGTTTACACCCACTTGAAGGACATTTAAATACACCCGTAATTACTCAAAAACGCATACGAGAATCCAGCATCGGCATAGACTTGACCTTGATCATACCGGAGCCTTCCCTACATGTCACCACATATAAAACACCATTAGTAATGAAGAAAAATCATAACAACATGGTAAAGTATTACCATTTCCAACCATTCACCCATTTGACCCGTTTCCACCCAATTACCCCTTAGGCGACATATCACTTACATAACCACATACACGTTCCTTTCTTTCCTTAAAACCATCTCATGTTTGGTAAAATTTTCATTTCCATTATGGCACACGACCATAACTCTTTTACATTTCCAACATGGTGCTTAGACCATAATTTTCACCACATGCCCATTATGATAACTTTGACCATAACCTCACCACATTTCCATTATGGTTCATAGACCATAACTTCATAACCACATTTCCATTATAGTATTACAACTATAACTACATTCATTCATATGTTCACACACTTGCATACACATTCATTACACATAACATAACATATAAGCATACTACACAAGTATCAACATTTGTCAACAATACTAAGTAAGTGCAAGAACACTTACATTTCAGGTTTGAAGATCTCGTTCCCCCTTCACGCTTTGCAATTTGATTACCTAAACACATTCACCTAGTTTAGTAATCTATTATATTTCAAAATCACATTTTAATTGGGTTCAAAACCTAATTTTCTATTTCCAACCCAAACTGACCCGTTTGGGTTATACTCATATCCAAACACCCTCTTTCCACCCAAACTCACCTACTTGAGTTTCATTACCATTTCCTTTTTCTCTTGAGAGCATCGACACCCACAACAATGAAAATTCGGGATTTTGACTTCCCCTTAGTCAAATATGGCAGATTTACCATATTTGCACTTTTAGTCCCTCAACTTCCATTTCATCCATTTTCATGCCAAAATTAGTTAAAAACTAACATAACTCCATAACAAACTTGAAATCCATTTGTTTCAACTTATTTCTAAAATATTATTTCCACCATAATATTAATTAGAAATATTTATTTATTTAAAACGAAACCCGGATTTTGGTTTGTTACACTGGCGTCATATCTTATAACAACGGACAGGTTAATAACTCCGACATTATTATAAGATAATCAACAGCCGCAATCCGGGAATTTCAACCGAGACCCGTGTATCCTTTGCAAGTTTTACGCATACCTATGGCCTGAATGCTTTCATGTAGAAGAACGTTGAGCATTACTCCCTTAACCTTATTTGGCCATTTTCGTAAACGTAAATGTTTGACACAAGCTTTTGAAAGAGTTAAAGTATTTACCTTGTTTATAGGAATGAGCCTCCAAGTTGAAAGCTTATAGACTAGCTTCTTAACTTGATTTCTCTAGCGTAACGACACTTCTACGAGCTTTTCTTCTTAATCTGAGAACTACAACGAGCGGGAGTTGGAGCGCGATCGTCAGGAGCGGACTAGGGATCACCTGGGATGAGTTTTGGAAGTTGGAATCGTGTTTGGGATGAGAAAAACGATTGAAATTGTTCATTTATTTATAGGCTGAGATCTGGATCCATGTCGGACCGTTATCAAAGGGATGTTGGTCCGACATCCAACTATGCCCACGTCAGCCCTAAATGTCGTTGTCCGATTGGACCGAACATATTTGTGTTTATATTGGACCGATATGTGGACCATGTCGGTCCGACATCGTGACACGCGTCAGATTCTAGAGCTGAGTCATAGGACACGTGTCAGCACAAAAAAATTGCGGTTGAGAGGAGGTTTGCGAATTATTATGGATTGATGTCGGTCCGATAACCGACCTATCATTCCATTGCGGACCGTTATGAAAATGGATATCGGTCCGATATCTGACTGAGTTTCGCCTCGGTCCAATATTAACAACCTTATTCACTTCGGACCGATATGAAGGTGATGTCGGTCCGATATCTAGCTATTTTCACAAATTTTCACTTTTAACCCTAGACTTTGGTATTTTAGATACACAAGTACTTATAGGTTCTAACATTGGTATTTCTTGGACATTTTTGTGACAAGTGTTACATCCTCCCCACCTTGTTTTAATCTCATCCTCGAGCTTATTTGAACAACTGGGGATATTTCTTTTTCATTTCGGACTCCAATTCCCATGTATACTCAGGTCCGCGTTTGGACTTCCATTTCACTTTCAAAATTATCAATTTCTTTCTTTTTAATCTATTTTCTTGCCTGTCCTCGATTTGCAAAGGTTGTTCCATAAATCTTAACTTTTCATCTACCTCTACATCTTATAAGGGTAATACCAGAGATTCATCTTCCAAACACTTGTGCAAATTTGATACGTGGAATAAATCGTGTACTCCATTCAATTCCTTTGGTAATTCGAGTTGATAGGCCACAGGCCCAACTCTTTTCAAGATTTTGAATGGTTCTACGAATCTAGGACTTATCTTTCCTTTCTTTCCGAATCTTACAATGCCTTTCCAGGGTGAAAATTTCAACAGAACGTTATCACCAACGTTGAATTCTAATTGCTTTCGTCTCTTATCGGCATAACTCTTTTGACGATCACGAGCCTTTTCAAACTATCTCTTATTTGAATAATTTTCTTAGTTGTCTCCAGGACTATTTCAGCTCCAGATAACCGATAATATCCTATTTCAGACCAACAGATTGGAGTTCGACATTTACGACCGTATAAGGCTTCAAAAAGAGTGGCCTGTATACTCGTATGATAGCTGTTATTGTAGGAGAATTCCATTAGAGGTAAGTGTCATCCCAACTTCCTCCAAGATCAATAAGACAAGCCCTTAACATGTCTTCAAGGGTTTGAATTATTCTTTTGCTCTGCCCCATCCATTTGAGGATGATAGGCAGTGCTAAGATTCAATTTTGTACCCAGGGCTTTTTGAAAGTTTTGCCAGAATCGAGAAGTAAATATACTATCTCTATCTAACACAATAGATAGTAGCGCACCGTGTAATGACATGATTTTATTAACTTATAATTGTGCCAACTTATCCATACTGAAAGTTTCTTTCATGGGAAGAAAATGAGTAGACTTAGTATGCATGTCAATAATAACCCAGATTGTATCATTCCCTCGACTGGTTCGGGGAAGTTTAGTAATGAAATCTATGGTTATCATTTCCCATTTCTAGACAGGAATTTCATGTTGCTTTAACAAGCCAGACGGCTTTTGATGTTCAGCTTTAACTTGAGAACAGGTTAAGCACTTTGCAACATAGATAGCGATGTGTTTCTTCATTCCTATCCACTAGTAATTGGCTTTTAGGTTTTTGTACATTTTATCGCTTCCAGGATGCATCGTATATTTAGATTTATGAGCTTCTTCAAGAATCTCTTCATGTATGTTTCCATAGATAGGAACCCAGATTCTCTTATTCATTCTAAGAATATTAGCATCATCTTTAACTAGTTGTTCGATCATGCCTCCCAAACCTTCTTTCTCTAGGTTGGGTTTCTTTAAAGCCATATGTTGAGATTCCTTAATACGAGTAATAAGATTGATTTGAAGATCGAGTCTTAAGGCACAGACTCGTTTAGGTTTCTCATGTTCTTTTCTACTTAAGGCATCGGCCACAACATTGGCTTTGCCTTCATGGTAACATATTTCACAATCGTAATCATTCAGGACTTCCATCCAACGCCTTTGCCTCATATTCAGTTCTTTTTTACTGAATATATACTTTAGTCTTTTATGATCAGTGAAAATAGTGAATTTGACTCCATATAGATAGTGCCTCCATAATTTCAATGCGAAGATTATGGCGCCCAATTCCAAATCATGAGTCGTATAATTGTTTTCATGAGTTTTCAATTGACGAGAAGCATAAGCAATAACTTTTCTTCCCTGTATTAACACACAACCAAAGCCGGTGTGTGAAGCATCACAGTAAACTGAAAAGCCTTCATTTCCATCTGGCAAAGCCAGTATGGGTGCTTGAGTCAGTTTTTGTTTCAGAGTTTCAAAAGCTTGAGATTGCTTAGGCCCCCATTCATACTTAACTGATTTGCGAATCAGAGAAGTTAATGGAACAGCAATTCGAAAGAAATATTGAATAAATCTTCGATAATAACCTGCTAACCCGAGGAAACTTCGAATTTCAGTTGGTGATTTCGGGATTTCCCAATTGGATATTGCTTCAATTTTAATAGGATCAACTTGGATGCCATCAACGTTAATGACATGTCCAAGGAATTGAACTTCTGACAACCAGAATTCACATTTTGAGAACTTAGCATATAGTTTTTCGTTTCTCAATAGTTCAAGCAAAATTTTCAAATGATTGGCGTGATCTTATTTACTTTTGGAATAAATAAGGATATCGTCAATGAATACGATAACAAATTTATCCAAGTAAATTTTACAGACTGGATTCATCATGTCCATGAATGCTGCTGGTGCATTAGTAAGTCCGAACGATATTACCGTGAACTCATAATGACCATACCGAGTTCAGAAAGCAGCTTTGGAAGCGTCTTCTTCCTGGACTTTTAATTGGTGATAGCCAGAACAAAGATTGATTTTTGAGAAGCATCGAGCTCCCTGGAGTTGATCAAAGAGATCATCAATCCTGGGGAGTGGATAACGGTTCTTTATCGTAACTTTATTTAGTTCATGATAATCGATACACATACACATCGAACCGTCTTTCTTTTTGACAAATAAGACCGGGGCTCCCCAAGGCGATGAGCTTGGTCTTACGAATCCTTTTTCGAGTAATTCATCTAACTGTTTCTTCAATTCTGCCATCTCAATTGGAGCTAATCTGTATGGGGCTTTGGCAATTGGTGTCGTACCGGGTACTAGATTAATTCTGAATTCCACTTCTCTTTCAGGTGGAATTCCAGGCAGTTCGTCAAGAAAAACATCGGGGAATTCAGCCACAACCGGCACATCTTCAATCTTCTTTTTGGTGTCGGTGGTTACAGTTACAAGGTATGCTATGCATACTTTTCGTAAATATTTTGTGGCTTTCAACATGGAAATTATTCCAACAGAGTTGGATAATTTATCACCATTTATAGTAAGAATATCGCCTTTTGGCGAACGAAGTTCGATAGCTTTCTTATCACACAGGATACGAGCTTGGTTAGAGGCTAACCAATCCATTCCTAGGACAATGTAAAAACCTGCCAGAGTCATTGGCAACAGTTTTGCAGGTATAACATGTCCTGAGAGTGTGATATCGCAATCATTTAAGATTTCAGAGATTTGGACAAGGTCACCGTTGGCAGTCTCTACCACATATTTCTTGTCTAATTAGCTAGAGTTTTATTTAAAAGTCTATAGAATCTATGATCTATAAAACTTTGGTTTGTAGCAGAGTCAAATAAAACTGGAGCATAAATATCATTGACAAGAAATGTACCCGTAATGACATCAGGCATACTTGCTGCTTCACGAGTATTAAGAACGAATGCTCTGCAGGGTTGGGACCTGTCCCATCGGGCTTCTTTAACTTGGGGAAATAGGTTTTGATATGGCCAGCTTCACCACACTCAAAACAAGTCGTTGACTTCTTTTTGAAGCAATTCTCTATTTTGTGACCGGACATCTTGCAAAAGTTGCAAAAAAGTCCAGCACGACATTGTCCTAAGTGCCTTTTCTTGCACTTTGGACACTCAGGAATAGAAGAGTTATTGTTTCAAGGAGTATAATTTGATTTCTTTATTCCACTTGGGTCTTGCCCAGATTCTTTTTTCTTCTTCCCTTCCGCCTGGTTTCTAATTAGGCTACTGGTTAATGATGCTCCCAAATCCATAGCATCATCAAGATTTTCACAATTTGTGACCTTGACCATGTCACTGATTTCACCGATCAAACCCCCAAATATAACGCTTTATTAGATTTGACTCGGGGGTAGCAAGGTGTGGAACGATTCGGGCATATTCCAGGAGTTTGGTAGCATATTCCTGATGATTTGTCCCCATCATCTTTAAACTTAGAAATTTCGCTTCAATCTGTTCCCTCTCATTTTGGGGAACGTACTTCTTTTCAGTTCTTGCTTTAAAAGCACTCCAGCCTATTGCATAGACTGCTTCTCTTCCTTTGGCAGCAACAATGTTATTCCACCATTCTAAAGCTTGATCTTTAAATAGATTGGAGGCATATAGAACCTTGTCTTCCTCCGCACATTTGCTAATTGCGAGTACAGACTCAGTCTTTTCTATCCACCTTAAAGTGGCTATCCCTCCTTCTCTTTAAGAAAAATTAAAGGGTTTGCAATCTTGGAACATTTTATAAGTACATCCAATCATCTTCCTCTTCTTTTCTATATGGCCGTAATTATTACCCATCCCTTCATCTTCGGATAAATTATGGTAATATTTCTCCCTTTCAGTCTTCCTATTTGGATGAGTAGCAGAATGCTCTGGTTTGAAAGTAATGGGTTTGGATTGAGTTATGGTTCGAGTATGTTGGGTCAATGGTTGAGAATGGATAGAATTTGGAATTGAGGGTTGAGCAGATAGCTTATCTTCTTGTCTCTTTTCCATTTCAGTAAAAATCATCTGGAGGGAATCCTTGATTCCTTCTGTAATCAATTTCTGTAGTTCTTTACGAGAATCATGCACTGCTTATTTCCTTTTTCCTCTAGTATTGTAAGAAGGTCCGGTTTATTTAGACATGCTATTATAGAATTAAGATGGGAATAAAAATAAACCTTTTTATTGATGAATTACATATATACAAGAAAAGTACATATTGTTTCTAGAAATTTTTAAAATTCTTTTCTTCAAGGGCTTGAACCAACAAAGCATTCCTGGCTTCGACTTCAGTTTTTTCTTATTCCAATTGAGCTATTCGGTTCAGCAACATTTGTTCCCTCTCACTTCCCGATGCATTCTCATTTATATGAGGAGCAGGGATGGGAATCGTCTCATAGTATGAAACTTAAGGTATATTAGAATCAGCACGTTCTTCTTCTTCAGGATTATTTTCATAAGGTATTTTGGCGTATCCCTCATGAAAATTTTGGGAATATATTGGAGTGACGTTGTAACTTCCAGCGGTAGGAGTAGAATGAAAAATTATAGAAGGATTATAGGGAATAGTTGGGTTTCCTATTTCTCCAAGACTTTTGAAAGTTAAACTTTCAGTTTCCTCATTACTTTTTATTGTAGTTTCATTCGTTTTACGTTCGAAATAATTAGCTGGAGCGTATTTACGAAGAAAACTAGGACTTTTGCCCTTTCCAACCATTCTGTAAAGTAAACAAAATGAGATTTATTATAAAATATGTTACAAGGTAATAAAATACAATATAGATTTTAATCTTTCATCAGCTCTTCTCCAAGGGTCATTAGGCTTTCTCTATATTCATAGACCTGTTGTCCATAAAATTTGGTTCTTGCCTTGTCCATGATTTTCTCTTGTGTCACTTCATCCGTTTGGCGCAACGAACGATCTAGGCACTCAATAGGAGAAGAAGACATACTATGTTCATAACCATATTTTGGTGGAGGTTCACGAAGTCCAACCATAATATTGTTATAAGCATTTTGGTATCCTGGAGGAGCTTGGAAATAGGTTTCAAAAGGACCATGGTAAACTGGTTCAGGAAACATATAGGGATCATATAAAACTGGGGATTCAGAATTATAAGATTGATGATCAAAATTTCCTGAAGTATTATTAAAGAACGGATAATCTTCGGGATTTTCGAAAGCGGGTTCATAATGATGAGATCCTTTAGATGGATCTTCTTCTGCTGATATGCTCTGCTGAGTATGACTAGATTCAGCTGTAGCAGTATTCCAATTGCTGAAATCTGATCCAGCATCAATCCATTGGCTTGAAGTATTATAGGACTAGGGATGGGATTCAGGAACATGGTTATCTGGAAGAATGGCAAATAGATCATCGTTATAGTAGGGTGATGATATAGTATTCATTTGGGAACCTAGTGGATGGTATTCCGGGGATTCTTTTTTAATCGGACGATTAGGATCATAAAAAACAAGAACGGAACTATCTCTAGACATCTGCAATCTTGAAGTATTAGTCTTACCTTTAGATGTTGAGGCCTGTATTCTTATCTTAACTACAACTCTACAAGGATGGTTATATGTCCACAGTAGTACCTCCAACAGAGATGTTCCCAGGTAAGAGTGACGGGTCTAGGAGAGATTTATACACCGCTCTTTCTTTAGACAGAACATTCCGTTCGTCAGATAACTACATTCCGGTCAGAAGGTTACCTTGTTTTCTTATCTTAAAAGCATTAATTGTTGAAGCCTAGATACTACTTCCAAGTATCTAATTCGCTAAAACCTGTGGCTCTGATACCAACCTGTAACACCCTGCCCCAGGCACTCCCTAGACGTGTGCGTGCCACCGATTGGTATCACCTGGTTTGATTTCAGAGTTTTTATAAAACACAGCGGAACTCTTTTTTCACAAGGATCGTTTCAACATTCTTTCAACCTCAAGGGTCGTAATTGTAAATACCAAAACCTAGTTGGAAAACAAAAGTCCTGTATTTACTTTCATAACCATAGGGATTTAAATACCCTTTTTTCATTTGATCACAAAACAGAGTTTGAAACCAAATACATTTCTTGTCTCTTATGGACAAGTTCAAGCCATGGGAAATAATACTATCCGAGGTTGATCAGTTCCTTGGTCTTATCTCCTTTTTCTTTGTTTAGGATTTCCTATGCACGAGTCCTGAGAATCCAACGTGCAAGTTATCCTTTTCACAGGCCAGATCTGATGTCTGCCTCCCACATTTCTTTTCTTGGGTCAGATCTTAGGTCTACCCATAACACAATTTCATCACATTTTTATTCATTACATGAAAAATATTTTAAAAAGAAAACGTCAGCGCGAACGCCGGTGAATACAATTATCTGGACATTAAAATCATTTTGGCACAAACAAGCATTAGTTCATAATCACAACTTTTAGTTCAATCCACACATTCAGAAGGCATGTCCTGTTCAATCTCACCACAGTATACACTGGCTTCATAACTTACAACAACAGACAGGTTAATACCCCCGACATTGTTATAAGATATGCACCAGCCGCAATCCAGGAATTTCACCCGAGACCCGTGTATCCCTTGCAAGTTTTACGCATACCTATGGCCTGAATGCTTTCACGTAGAAGAATGTTGAGCATTACTCCCTTAACCTTATTTGGCCATTTTCGTAAACGTAAATGTCTGACACAAGGTTTTGAAAGAGAGAAAGTATTCACCTTATTTATAGGAATGAGCCTCTAAGTTGAAAGCTTGTAGACTAGCTTCTTAACTTGATTTCTCTAGCGTAACAACACTTCTACGAGCTTTTCTTCTTAATCTGAGCACTACAACGAGCGGGAGTTGGACCGAGATCGTCGGGAGCGGACTAGGGATCACCTGGGATGAGTTTTCGAAGTTGGAATCGTGTTTGGGATGAGAAAAATGCTTGAAATCGTTCAGCTATTTATAGGCTGAGATCTGGATCCATGTCGGACCGCTATCAAAGGGATGTCGGTCCGACATCCAGCTATGCCCACGTCAGCCCTAAATGTCGTTGTCCGATTGGACCGAACATATTTGTGTTCATATCGGACCGATATGTGGACCATGTCGGTCCGGCATCATGACACGTGTAACATCCCAAAAATAAAACGACAGTTAAAATGACGAAATAAATGAACGAGGCATGTCGGGTCGGGTCGGATGGGCCGGCGGGCAGGAAGGGGAGCCTCCCCTATAAATAGCCAAGGTCACCACCCTTTTCTCTCATTTGCACCTTCTAGAGAGAGAAACCGTAGAGAGAGAAAGTTGGCGGATCGACCCGAGATTTCAGCAAAGTGTTACTCCATAACTCGTGAGAAGAACCTCCGGATCAGAAGCTCGATTCAGGTAACGATCCGACCTAAATCTGAGTTTTTGTTCGTTTTTGGGTTTTTCGGGTTTTGGGTGAAAAGGCAATGTTTTTACGGATGAAACTGAAAGATAAACATAGATTTGAGTTCCTTAATGGAAAACGAACGTTTTGGATGCAAACAGGTTCGAGATCTTGACGAGATCAGACCTGAATGCGAAAGTTAGGGTTTTACGAAGAAACAGGTCGTGCGCACTTACCAAGTGCGCATGGAGCAGGTCCTGCGTACTTATCAAGTACGCAGGAAGAGGGGTCTGCACACTTGCTAAGTGCGCAGGCAGCAGGCTGATTAGGTAAAGTCGGTATGTTTAGAAGGTTAAACCGTTAGAGTCGGGATTTGGTCTGATGTGTATTTAACTAATCAATTCAGATCGGAAGTGACGTAGTGGGACCTTTGTTTAGGGCAACCCGGATTAGCTTATCAGGTGAGTTCTAGAAGTCCTCTTTTAAATGTTTTATATAATGTTTTCGGGCTGGTGTGTATACATATGAAATGTTGTTTTATAAAATGATGTTTATGAAACTATGTTTACGAAATGAAATGATTTGGAATGAATGGTTTATGGAAAGAAAGTTTTATGAACGGAATGTTTACGAACGAATGTTTATAAAGAAATGGTTTAAAGTAAAGGTAAAGGGTTTCGAAAGTGAAGGAAAGGTTTTTTGAAAAGAAAAGAAAAAGGGCAAAGGTTTTAAAGAAGTCATTACTAATCTAATCTGTCGAATGAATGGAATTGACGAATGAAGTCTGGGAATGAGATTCCCAGCCTTGTGGTAGATTATGGACAGCGAGCCATAGTTACCATAAGAACAACAGGGGCAGTGTCTTAGTGGCCTGCCAATGGTTTGATGTTGTACAACTGGTATGGAGTAACGACGGTTACTCAGGGGTTAACGTGACCCTACGTCAGGTTAAATTATGATCCGACGGTGTTATGGCTGAGAGAAGTTGTCGGTTTATGGCTGAGAGCCATAGCCTTCAATGGAGGTTGTCGATCTATGGCTGAGAGCCATAGGGGGTAACTGAATGGGTATTGTCGGTCCTCGTGCAGTTAGCCTTGGGGGCAATACCAAAAAGGAAATTGACGGAATGTTGTGGCAACGACGGTGATACGTAACGGTTGTCCACGACATGTAGGGTTCCTTCGGGGACACAGAGACGCGTAACGATACAGATTTTAGATAGTAATGTATGACTTAAATGAATGTTAAATGTTTTAAACAAATGATCCGTTCAATATGTTTAAATGTTTGAAGGTGTATGAATGAAAGGCCCTGTTTTCTTATACGTGATGTTAAACCCTAATGAATGTTTTGAATGATGAACCATTTCTTAAATCGAACGAAAACTAGAACTCACCAGCGTAGCTGACTTTTTAGTGTGCACATTCATGTTAGGGCATGTTATGAGGATGGCGGTGATGCTTGGCTAGAGGTGAAGAGTTACCCGACTGCTTTTGAAGACTGGCATCCCGTTATGTTTAGTTATGATGTAATTATGTTTTTAACAATGTTTACGCTTCCGCATGTATGAACAAGTTTTAATTATGATGAATGAATGAAATTTTCCGCTGCGTTATTTGATATTCATGTTTAAGAACTGTTTGTGAATGAGTAAATCCAACAAGTGAGGCCTCCCGGGTTTGGGGCCTTACAACACGCGTCAGATTCTAGGGCTGAGTCATAGGACACGTGTCAGCACCAAAAAAATTACGCCTGAGAGGAGGTTTGCGGACCGTTATGGATTGATGTCGGTCCGATAACCGACCTATCATTCCATTGCGGACCGTTATGAACATGGATATTGGTTCGACATCTGACTGGGTTTCGCCTCGGTCCGATATCAACAACCTTATTCACTTCGGACCGATATGAAGGTGATGTCGGTCCGATATCTAGCTATTTTCACAAATTTTCACTTTTAACCCTAGACTTTGGTATTTTAGATACACAAGTCCTTATAGGTTCTAACCTGGTTATTTCTTGAACATTTTTGTGGCAGGTGTTACACCTCGGGAATCAAACCGGGTACAGAGGACAATGTACTAGAGCTTGGGGAGCAAGGGAGGCAAATGCTCGCCCGTGCATTAGGATGCACGGCCGTGAATCCCCTCCCTGCTTCCCAGTTTTGTCTTTTAGATGCTGGTTTGACTTTCGTTGACCTTGGTTGACTTCTTGGGGGTCAAAGCTCGGGAATGATCTTCCAAAAGGCTTGATTTCTTGGTGTTTTTTTATTGGTTTTAGCTTTATTTATCTCAGGACACCGAATAACCTGCAATTACGAAATATTAACGTTTTAAGTATTAATTGCAAGGTTATTATTCAATTAGTACCTTAATATGGGGATTATTATGCATGCAAAACATGTATAATTTAGGGCATATCATAATACCCCACACTTAAACTTTGCTTGTCGTCAAGCAAACTCATGCATGATCAGACCCATAACTAAAAACTTTACATAAGGTAAGGGAGCTCTAAGTGGTTTTGAAACTCCGGGATAACTCATGAGTCGCTTATTCTATTTTTGTGATTTTCTATTTTGGAATGATGGAATCCACAACAAGTCTACTAGAACTTTAATTATGCATAATCTATCACTCCTCACTATGTTCACTCAACTCTAGGGTTATATACATGTATAATGTACGTCAAGCAGAACACTTAAGTCGGATCGAATTATGCAATGGTCATAAGCTTGTATGCAAATCAAGTCTCCACCAACTAAGTAATATGCATGAATCAAGAGGACTTTAAAAGGGTTGTAATGTGGTTAAAAGAAAATAAAGGGTGAAAATGAAAATCTTTTTAGGTTTTAAGGGTTTTAAAAGGGTTGCAGCTAACGTGGAACACACGGCTACGACTTCCTGGCTTAAGATGGAAAATACTAGTGGTTCCCTCTACGGTACTCAGATAATGAGGGTATAACTAATCTGAGGGCTCGTTTATGGTCAGATTGCCAAGACCGATACTTCTTATCATGTTCAACTCTTCCCTCATTGCGTAGTACACATTACTGCCTTCCCGTATGGTTCTTTCGGCATGTAACCTAATAGCACCTACTTTGATCAGATGCGTATACTCATGTTGGGAGTAAGTTTGATTCTTGCTGCATTTTCCATCGTGGCTCAAGTTGCCACATTTCACACATTTTCCATATCTTTTGGCTCTTCTTTTGGCGGCGCTTTTTGACATGCCGCATAATGGTGGTAGTTGTTCTTGCTTGTGCCACCATTTTCTTACATCACTTGTTGCTTTGAAAACTTTTTCTCGGAGTTCGGGCGGTAATTCAGGCTTTGCGAAATAAATACAAGAAAGTAAATTGAAATCGAAATAATGCATGTCCAGCTCTTTTAGGTCTAACCGGTAAAAGACCAACTTCTCTCTCTCTCTGTTTTTGTTGGAACATCAAGACTAACTTGTCAATAAATCATTTCCTCAATTTCCTTGAAATATTTTTCCATATCTTCCTTGTAGATCGTTTGACTGTTTCTTCCTAATACATGCACTTCCTTCTGTGTATTTCAATTTCTTGAGTGAATCAGATCCTTTTCAAATTGTCTTGACGGTTGCAAGCTTGAAATAACGACATAAGATAGACTAATAATTCTCCATCTCGAAGAAAGTTAGCCAATAACCGGTTGTTTACGAAAAGTTGGTTTAGTGATAAATGTGGGTAGTAGAAACGAAAAAGCTAAGGCTCAAAGAGCTATCTAGGCGGATATTGTTTTTGGTATTTAGGATTTAAGGATAATATATAAGGGTAATAAAGTCCTAGGTGTCTCAATCATTTCCATACAATTACTAGTTCATGGTCTTGATATGTATAAGTCACACAAGTTCTAATTATGCATAGAATTCGATCGAAAAACACTCAATATACCAAACGAAAGAGCATGCGAATAATGATGATAATAATGCTCTTGAAAGGCTCAGATTATTCTCACATGAAAACGGATGGGATAGGGTTTAGTGTATTATTATGCATAATATCCATTTGTTTCTACTTGCCATGTTTTCATTTATTCCTTTTAGTTTATTTAAGCGCGAACTCAAAGAGGTTTAGATTTTTAGGGTTTTTCGGAAAATAAGTTTTTGGATTAAGTAAGGTTTTAGTCAAATGGGTAGAAAATCACGAGTTTAGTTTTACTGCTTTGAGGAAACAAGTTTGTCCTGAATCTCTAATTGCCCACCTCACACTTAAAACTGTGCATTGCCCTCAATATACAAATGCATGTAATGAAATGCTATGTAGGAATTTAAATACATGGAGTTTTAAGGGAAAAGAAACTGGTACTCCCCCGGTCAATTCGATTTATAACCTATGGCCAATGTTTTTGATTGAAGTCAATGATACGCCAAAAACTTCTTATCAAATCTCTCACAAATTTGATGTGGTTTGCCGGCGTCCAAGCTTGTAAAGGTGGAGTGGAACTCTTCAAAGAAATAGAGAAACTACTTGGTGATGTTATGCTACTTGACATACAAAGAAAAACATAAAAACAGAAACGGAAATAACAGGTAGTAGTTAAGCTACTAAGGCCCTAGTATAGAGAAGGCATACCTAGAGGCTGAAGTACGAGAAACTTAAAATTTGGAAAACCAAACCTGAGGTCCATGTGTTCTGCCGTATACACCAACTTCTCAATTTATTCATGATCATCGGGTTGCATCCCGGAAGCGCCACATTTATTTAAGGGTCATTGGCCGGACCCGTACGTGCTTTGTGAATTTCCAATTTCGTGCGGGTGGTGGGATAATCTGTCAAATGGGTGGCTTGTAATATGGAGAGATTCATCCAACCCATTTGATAACCATGCGTACAATGTGATGATAAGCTGATCTACGAATTAGTGGAGTCCATCCTGGACTAGCTGGACAAGGGAAAACAGGATAAAAAGAGTTTAAAATTGAAATGGTGATAACTTGAGTTACGTTTGGAGTTAGAGGGCCCTGACCAGGGGACGGAAAGGTTTCGACGAGCTGGATCATGTGGCAAACGCCGTAGGCAGTTTGTCCCAATGGTCTAGCTAAATTCTCCCATTAAGTGACCCAATTTCACAAATCAAAGATTTTCCCCAATTTTCTATTTTTAATACCTTCAACTTTTTTTGTGCTAAACGGGGTGAATCATTGATTTATGTATTTTAAAAGTCTATTTTAAGTTTTAATTTTTGTTTGGATGGAGTGATTTGAAATTTTGAAAATTTTGATAAACATGCCAAATTTATAATGCTCTATAGAAGAGCATCTAAAGAAAACAATGTAATTAAATCACGCCACCACCACTTAATTTCCTGGACCGAACTTTAAGAAACCCATGTAGTGAAGGAGACGGTCACCCCGGTATGATAATTTTGTCACGTAATTTTCGTTGGATGAACGTTGCTTCCTCCATGAAAAGTGGTCCTCAGAGTGATATGCCCTATCGTGCGGCATATGTGATTCATGGAATGATTCGCTGATATGCTTGGTCATAAGCCAACTATCATTGTTGCAAGGAAGAGGTCCCACCATTGTCATTTGTTCATTGGTGAATACTTCCTCCTTCATAATCTCCTCCTAGATGTTGGTCATACAATCTGGTTCTTCATATGATGTTGTCTCTGAAGTGATAGGAACTCCAGATTGTTCCATACATCCTTCTTGTGCTTCCATATTGAGGATTCCCACCAATTTTTCTGACTCCTTTGATTGTTTAGCTTCCAGCCTCTCAAAAAAGTTAGGAAGTGATTGTAAAGCTGCATTAACCCTCTCATCTGAATCATCCAGTCTCACTTCTGACTGATCCATGCTTGTGAAGCTGGAAGGTTCTTGCTCCTTAGACTCACTTGACCCTACTAGAGATGTTGGAGCTATGACTTCCGATTCTTGGTCTTTGAAGGGATCGATCTGAACATTTATTTCTTACAAATGATGAAACAGATTTCCTGGGGTCCTTGAGTCGGATTCTAGAGCTGAGTATTGAATTTCTTGGGGCTGTGTGGTTTCCTCATATGGTTGCCAGTAGGGTTGGTGAAAATCTATGGAATACCCTTGATAGTGATAACAATATTGAGTGTAGTGGGGTTCCCCACATATCTCACACCAAAACTCCGAAGAGTGGTACTCATAGTCGTGTTGGTATCCTCCATAACAACTCTCGTAGTCGTAATCCATGAAAGTTGTTGTAAAGAACAATCAAAACAAATCATAAATGTTAAGGTTAAAAAGGCTAATCTGTTAACTCGAATTTTTCTTGAAATCACCGTGTCCCCGGCGACGGCGCCATAAACTTGATATCGTGTGTTTAGTATATAAATAAAATATATATAAATATATATTTGTTTTAGAAATGGTTTCACGAGATCAGGTTTTAAATTTATAAAATGATAAATATACTCAAACTAAACAGACACAATAGGCAAGTGTACCTATCACAGCGTAATATAGTTTAGGTAAGAACCAAGTATCGAACCAATGGACACGGTCGAGTTCCAATACTCAAAGTTTGTTATCGTTTAGCGGGTTTAATTAGTGAGTGGGTTTTGTGTGCTTGTGAAGCAGAAAAGTACATGACAGAAAAGTAAATGACAGTAAAGTAAATGACAGAAAAGTAAAAATGTGCGTGAAGTGTGTAAAACAAATGTAAATAGCAGAATAGTAAATTGCAAGAAAGTAAATATCTCGAAGATGATCAGGTCACGAAGAGTATTGCTTTAGGCTTCGAATCCGCTTGGTATATGATAATGTTAAGTTGACTAATCCGGTGGTATGACTATTACAAATGTTTTAACGGTACACCGCTAGAGCCTCATTCACAACATTTGGTTCACGAATTATAATCTTTAATAATAAAATGGTAATGATTCCCGTTAGGGACAACGTTACCCTCAATTCTTTGAATGCTAACTCCTAGTTGGTTTAAGACATCGAACTTGAATGATTAAGTATTATTAGTAAAAGAGTGATTAGACTTTGTTCACCAGGAGGCGGTGCAACAATGGGACCATGTATAAAGACGTACTGTTCCCAACGTGAGTTCCCCAATTCTTGGTCTCATAACAAGTTCGTATAAATACATACGACCTTTATTAGTATTAACCAAGCCTTTGCTTATCAAAATCTTCTTGTATAAAGACGTACAAGTTTCAAGAGAAGTTTGATTAAAAATGTTTTACGGTCTTACGCTTCAAAATCAAGAACATTCACAAGTGTAAAGAAAAGTTTAGAAGATAATAAAAAGCCCACCTAGAAGGTGGTTTTAAGAGCGAATAATTAAAGACATAAACATACCACCAGATTAATATGTTAAACATTAACATACACCAAAATTCGTCTTCACCCTAGCAATACAAAGAGTTAAGCCACGAATGGCCATACTAACTAGCGTAACACTGAGTTTCGTAGGCTCCCCTATTGTGGACAAAGAGGAGGAGCCTCTCTACTCTCTACTCTAAACTACAGAAACAGACTCTCTTGAGCTGTGGTAGTGTATCTTATGCTGTGTGGAATGAAGAACCCAAGCCTCCTATTTATAGGCCTCAAAATGAGCAATGCACGAGCATGCAAACACCTCGGGAATCAAACAATGTATAGAGGACAGTGTACTAGAGCTTGGGGAGCAAGGGAAGCAAATGCACGCCTGTTCATCCCCTCCCTACTTCCCAGTCTTGTCTTTTAGCTGCTGGTTTGACTTTCGTTGACCTTGGTTGACTTCTTAGGGGTCAAAGCTCGGGAATGATCTTCCAAAAGGCTTGATTTCTTGGTGTTTTTGACTGGTTTTAGCTTTGTTTATCTCAGGACACCGAATAACCTGCAATTATGAAATACTAACGTTTTAAGTATCAATTGCAAGGTTATTATTCAATTAGTACCATAATATGGAGATTATTATGCATGCAAAACAAGTATAATTTAGGGCATATCTATAACCTTCTTATTAGCTTTAAAAGAGCAAAATAGTACAACGAAGTGCTCTTAATAACCGATTTAGCAAGTGTGAGCCTACCACCAAAGGAAAGGTTTTTAGCCTTCCAATTACTCAACCTTGGCTTAAATTTCTCCATAATAGGATTCCAATATTTATATAATTTCATGTTAGCTCCTATCGGGTGCCCAAGATAAATAAAGGGGAAAGAGGCGGGCTCACAATGTACGATGCTAGCATGCCTAGTTGTTTCATCCAATTCAACACCAGTTTTATATACCTTGGTCTCATTGAGATTTCCTTTTAAGCCAGGAGCAAGAAAAAACACCGAAGGATCATATTAAGGTTCATGAGATTAACCTCATTAACATAAATATGATGAGACAAAGTAGGACCACAATTAGGAAGAGTACCATTAAAAATGTTGAACACATGCCTCTTTCGGTGAAAAAGTGAGACACTTCATAGCAAGAATAAAAAGAAAAGGCGATAGAGGATCGCATTGTCTCACTCCCTTCCGAATAGTAATTCCTTAGTTGTCAAACCATTCACAAGGACAGGAGCTTACCAAAAGTAAGACATCCTTTAATCCAACTTCTCCATGTACATCTGAAATCGATTTTCGCCATAATAGAATTCAAGAAGTCCCAATTAAGTGAGTCGAAAGCCTTATCAAAGTCAACATTAAAGACAATGATTTATTTCTTAGTCTTATTTGTCCAAGCAGTTAGCTCATAAATTATGAGTGGATTTGGATTATATTTTGACTTAGTGTAGACTAATGATATTTGTATATGTAACATTCTGATGTTTTGTATTTGATATCAATCATTACGTCTAGCCCCCTTGTCAGGGTGTGACAACAAACTATAATGCAACAATGCAAGCTAGAATTCCCAAAATGTGTCTAGCAACTTAAGAAAGTATTGAAAATTCACCGAATTAAATTTCCACCATCCTAAGGCTTAAATGTTCATCCACAAATGTCCTTTTTTATCTATCATCACGCAAAATAAATAACAACTTTTATGGTTATCAGCTATTCTCGACACTCTTCCTCTATATACTCTCGATAGCCATCACCTAAGTCAAGGTCATCATCAACGTCAATCAAATTAGAAGTAGAAGATTGGTATTATTTCGCTCATTTGCTTTATGCGCTTTCATCTTATTAGGGGTATTCACAGTCTGGTTTTGAAGATTTTTAGGTCAAACCGCGAGTCAAACCGTTATCAAAAACTGAAACCGAACCGTTACTAACGATTTGGTTTCACGATTTAAGCTTTATTAGCTCCTTTTATAAAATGCAAAAAAATATAAAGTAAAAAAGCTATCCAAAATTACATAGAAAAAACTACCAAAAAACAAGTTTTTAAAAATACATAAAACAAGATCAGAAGGAAATCAACTGAAAAATAAACATCCATTGTCAACAATATAGTTATGAACTAATGTGATACGATTCAATTTAGAGATAGATAGAATTAGAGAGAAAGAGAAGAACTATGAGAAGATATGGGAATTCAAACTTCAAATATAAATTTTCCATTGGATACGTAGTACTATAAATAAACTTTGTAATTACATCATACCCCCTTCAACTAAACCAAAATAAACATAATAAACCCTAACTTAATAATAATAATAAAAGTAAACTTTGTTTTTAGTCCCTCTGGTTTGGTCCAAATATTCCTTCAAGGCCAATATTTCTAATTTCACCTTTTTAGTCACTATGGTTTCTAAATTGTCCTAATCAACTACGGTGCTTTAACGCCATCCCGTTTTTCTGTTAAACTTTTATAGAAAGTCAAAAGTACCTTTTAAAGTAAACACTGAAAAACAAAAACAAAACTTATGTGGGACCCATCCACCTATTTCTTATAAACTTGAACTCATATATCTCACTCTCTGTACTCCCTCCTTCTTAAAACCGGCGACCACCATCACTGACGACAGAAACCAGTAGCCACCATCCCCCCCATCATCTGCCACATCTGAAACTGTTGGTCACCACAATAATCATCACCAATAGCTGAAGTCGCTAATGCCAAATCAAATCTACCCCCTTCTAGATTTGGCCTAGTGTCACACACACCTAGGCACCCCCTGGACGTGTGTGAGCCCGATTGGTATCATCTTTGAACTTTGATTTCAGAGTTTTTATAAATACGGCGGAAGTCTTTTTCAAAAGGATCGTTTCAACATTCTTTCAACCTCAAGGGTTGTATTTATAAATATCAAAACTCAGTTGGAAGACAAAAGTTTTATATTTACTTTTATAAATATAGGGATTTAAATACCCTTTTCATTTTGATTACAAAACAGAAATTGAAATCAAATACAACACTAGCCACGGGAAATAGAACTATCCAGGGTTGATCAATTCCCTGGTCCTATCTCCTTTTCTTTCGTTTAGGATTTTCTGTACACGAGGCCTGAGAATCCAACATGCAAGTTATCCGTTTCATAGGTCAGATCTGATGTCTGCCTCTCACATTTTCTTTTCTCAGGTCAGATCTGATGTCTGCCCGTACCCCATTCTTATTTCAGTTTATTCATTTCCTGAAAACATTTTGAAAATAAAACGTCAGCGCGAACGCCGCTGAATACAATTATCTTGACGATAAAATCATTTGGCACAAACAAGTATTAATTTCATAATCACAACTTTATGTTCAATCCACACATTTAGCAGTCCCATCCTGTTCAATCGCACCACAATATACACTGGCGTCATGTCTTATAACAATGGATAGGTTTGCCTCCGTAGTTGTTATAAGACAAGCACCAGCGGCAATCCGGGAATTTCACCCGAGACCCGTGTATCCATTGCAAGTTTTAAGCATACCTATGGACTGAATGCTTTGCTCATAGAAGAACATTGAGCATTATTACCTTAACCTTTATTTGGCCATTTTCGTAAATAAAATGTTTGACACAAGTTTTCAGAGATATAAAGTATTCACCTTGATTTATAGGAATGAGCCTCTAATTCGAAAGCTTATAGACTATCTTCTTATCTTGATTTTTCTGGCGTAACAGCACCTCTATGAGCGTTTCTTCCTACACCGGGCACTACAACGAGCGAGAGTCGAACCGAGATCGTCGGGAGCGAGCTAGATGGTCTCTAGAACAAGAAATGGAAGTGAAGATTGGTGTTGGTGTGAGCAAATCGAATGAGTTCGACTATTTATTTATAGGGGAATTCCTAAGCCCGTGACAGACCATTACATTTGGTGACGGTCTTCACCAGATTAGGGTTTCGTGAGTCATCAAACAAGTGTCGCCCTATGGTTATTTTGGGTCATGACGGACCGTTACCAGATATGACGGTCTTCTACGGAGTTGATATGTGGCGCACCAGGGTGAATCTAGGGCCGGGACGGACCATTACCAGGTGTGATGGTCCGTTATAGGGTTTCCACGGGTCAGAATTTGTAGATGAGTCATTGGACACGTGACGTTCCGTTATCATATGTGACAGTCCGTTACTGTTGAATTTTCATGATTTCTATTTTTTTGAACCTTGATCTATAGGTTAATTACACTTATAGTCCTTGTGGTTTATACCTTAGTCAAATCTTGGACATTTTCGCGGCAGGTGTTACATCCTCCCCAACTTGTTTTAATCTCGTACTCGAGATCATTCGAATAAGTGAGGATATTTCTTTTTCATTTCAGACTCATGTTCCCACGTGTACTCAGGTCCACGTCTTGAGTTCCATTTCACTTTCACGATCATAATTTTCATTCTTTTCAATCTCTTTTCCTGCATGTCCTCGATTTGCAGAGGTTGCTCCACGATTCTTAATTTTTCATCTACCTCTACATCTTGTAGGGGCATTACCAGAGATTCATATGCCAAACACTTATGTATATTTGACACATGGAATATATCGTGTACTACATTCATTTCTTCTGGTAATTCGAGTTGATAGGCCACAGGCCCAACTCTTTTCAGGATTTTGAACGGTCCTATGAATCTAGGACTTAATTTTCCTTTCTTTCTAAATCTTACAACGCCTTTCCATGGTGAAACTTTCAACAGAACGTTATCACATACGTTGAATTCTAACGGCTTTCGTCTCTTATTTGCATAACTCTTTTGACGATCACGAGCCGCTTTCAATCTATCTTTTATTTGAGTAACTTTCTCAGTCGTTTCCAGGACTATTTCAGGTCCGGATAACTGATTTTCTCCTATTTCGGACCAACAGATTGGAGTTTGACATTTACGACCGTATAAGGCTTCAAAAGGAGCGGCCTGTATACTCGTATGATAGCTATTATTGTAAGAGAATTCCATTAGATGTAAGTGGTCATCCCAGCTTCCTCCAAGATCAATAACACAAGCCCTGAACATGTCTTCAAGGGTTTGAATGGTTCTTTCACTCTACCCATCTGTTTAAGGATGGTAGGCAGTGCTAAGATTCAATTTTGTACCTAGATCTTTTTGGAAACTTTTCCAGAATCGAGAAGTAAATCTACTATCTCTATCTGACACAATAGATAGTGGCAGACCGTGTAATGATACAATTTCGTTAACGTATAACTGTGCCAACTTATCCATGCTGAACGTTTCTTTCATAGGAAGAAAATGAGCAGATTTAGTAAGTCTGTCAACAATAACCCAGATTGTATCATTCCCACGACTGGTTCGGGGAAATTTAGTAATGAAATCCATGGTTATCATCTCCCATTTCCATACAGGAATTTCAAGTTGCTGTAACAAGCCAGACGGCTTTTGATGTTCAGCTTTTACTTGAGAACAGGTTAAACATTTTGCAACATAGATAGCGATATGTTTCTTCATTCCTATCTACCAATAATTGGCTTTTAGGTTTTTATACATTTTATCGATTCCAGGATGCATGGTGCATTTGGATTTGTGGGCTTCTTTAAGAATTTCTTCGCGTACATTTCCATATATAGGAACCCAAATTATTTTATTCATTCTAAGGATTCCATCAATTCCTTTGACCAGTTGGTTGATCATACCTCCCAATCCTTCCTTCTCAAGGTTGGGTTCTTGTAAAGAAAGTTTATGAGATTCCTTAATACGAGTGATAAGATCGATTTGGAGATCGAGTCTTAAAGCACGAACTCATTTAGGTTTCTCATGTTCCTTTCTACTTAAGGCGTCAGCTACAACATTAGCTTTGCCTTCATGATAACAGATTTCGCAATCATAATCATTTAGGACTTCCATCCAACGCCTTTGCCTCATATTCAGTTCTTTCTGACTAAATATATACTTTAGGCTTTTATGATCAGTAAACACGGTAAATTTGACTCCATAAAGATAGTGCCTCCATAATTTCATTGCAAAGATGGTGCCCAATTCTAAATCATGAGTTGTATAATTCTTTTCATGAGTTTTTAATTGTCGAGAGGCATAAGCAATAAATTTGTTTTCTTGCATTAACACACAACCAAAGCCGGTGTGTGAAGCATCACAGTATACTGAAAAGCCTTCATTTCCATCTGGCAAGGCCAGTATGGGTGCTTATGTCAGTTTCTGTTTCGTAGTTTCAAAAGCTTCAGATTGTTTAGGACCCCATTCATACTTAACTAATTTGCGAGTCAGAGAAGTTAATGGAACAGCAATTCAAGAAAAAGTTTGGATAAATCTTCGATAGTAACCGGCCAAACCAAGAAAGCTATGAATTTCGGTTGGAGATTTTGGGATTTCCCATTTGGATATAGCCTCAATTTTAATTGGGTCAACTTGGATACCATCAGCATTAATGATATGACCAAGGAACTGAACTTCTGATAACCATAACTCGTATTTTGAGAATTTTGTTTAAAGCTTTTTGTTTCTTAAGAGTTCAAGCAAGATTTTTAAATGATTAGCATGATCTTCCTTACTCTTAGAGTAGATAAGGATATCATCAATGAATACGATAACGGATTTATCCAAGTAAGGTTTGCAAACTCGATTCATCATATCCATGAAAGCTGCCAGAGCATTAGTAAGTCCAAACGGCATTACCGTGAACTCATAATGACCATACCGAGTTCTGAAAGCAGTTTTGGGAATATCTTCTTCCTGGACTTTCAATTGATGATAGCCAGAACGAAGATCGATTTTTGAAAAACATCGAGCTCCCTGGAGTTGATCAAAGAGATCATCGATTCAGGGGAGTGGATAACGGTTCTTAATCATGACTTTATTTAGTTCACGATAGTCGATACACATGCGCATCGAACCGTCTTTCTTTTTAACTAACAAGACCGGAGCTCCCCAAGGCGACGAGCTTGGTCTTATGAATTCCTTTTCGAGCAATTCATCTAATTGTTTCTTTAATTCTGCTATCTCCATTGGAGCTAATTTGTGCGGGGCGCCGTACCGGGTACTAGATTAATTCTGAATTCCACTTCTCTTTTAGGTGGAATTCCAAGCAGTTCATCGGGAAAAACATCAGGAAACTCAGCTACAACCGGCACATCTTCGATCTTCTTTCTAGTGTTGGTGGTTACAGATACGAGGTATGCTAAGCATCCTTTTCTTAAATACTTTGTGGCTTTTAACATGGAAATTATTCAAACAGAGTTGGATAATTTATCGCCATGTATAGTCAATAGATTGCCTTGGCAAACGAAGTTCTATAGCTTTCTTATCACATAGGATACGGGCTTGGTTAGAGTCTAACCAATCCATTCCTAGGACAATGTCAAAACCTGCCAAAGTCATTGGCAACAGTTGTGCAGTAATAACATGTCCTAATAGTGTGATATTACAATCGTTTAGAATTTCAGAGATTTGAACTAGGTATCCGTTGGCAGTTTCTACCATGTATTTCTTGTCTAATTTAGCTAGAGTTTTATTTAACAATCTACAAAATCTATGATATGTAAAACTTTGGTTTGCACCAGAGTCAAACAAAACTCGAGCGTAAATATCATTGACAAGAAATGTACCCGTAATGACATCTGGCATACCTGCTGCTTTATGAGTATGGAGAACGAATGCTCGCGCATTCTTCTTTACTCCATCTGCAGGTTTTGAACCAGTCCCATCAGGTTTCTTTAGCTTGGGACAATTGATTTTGATGTGGTCGATTTCACTACACTCAAACCAAGTGATTTGTTTCTTCTTGAAACAATTCTCTGCTTTGTGACCGGACATCTTGCAAAAGTTGCAGAAAAGTCCAGCACGACATTGTCCTAAGTGCCTCTTTATGCACTTGAGACATTCCGGAATGGAAGAGTTGTTGTTTCGGGGAGTAAAATTGAATTTCTTTGATCCATTTGGGCCTTGCCCAGATTCTTTCTTCTTCTTTCCCTCTTCCTGGTTTCTAATTAAACTGCTGGTTAGTGATGCCCCTAGATCCATAGCATCATCAAGATTTTCACAATTTGCGACTTTGACCATGTCGCAAATTTCTCCAATCAAACCCCAAATATAATGCTTTATCAGGTTTAATTCAGGAGTTGCAAGATAGGGAACTATTCTAGCGTATTCAAGGAGTTTGGTGGAATACTCCTGATGATTTGTTCCTATCATCTTAAGACTCAAGAATTTTCCTTCTATCTATTTCCTCTCATTATGGGAACGTACTTCTTTTATACTCGGGTTTTGAAAGTATTCCAGCCCATTGCATAGGCTGCTTTTCTTCCTTTGGCAGCAATAATGTTGTTCCACCATTCTAATGCTTGGTCTTTGAATAAATTCGAGGCATAAAGAACCTTGTCTTTTTCAGCACATTTGCTGATAGCTAGTATGGATTCAGTCTTTTCTATCCACCTCAATGTGGCAATTCCTCCTTCTCTCCTAGAGAAGTTATAAAGCTTGTTGTCCTAAAACATCTTGTATCTACAGCCAATCACTTTCCTCTTCTTTTCTATATGACCATAGTTATTTCCCATACTCTCATATTCAAAAGAGTCATGGTAATATTTTTCTTTCTTAGTCTTCTCAGTTTTATGAGTTGCGAAACTTTCAGGTTTCAGAGTAATTGGCTGAGTCTGAGTGTTATTTCGGGTATACTTGGTTAAAGGTTGAGAATTGATAGATTTTTGATTTGATGGCTGTGTAGATAGCTTATCGGCTTGTCTCTTTTCCAACTCAGTAAAGATCATTGGAAGAGAGTCCTTGATCCCTTCCGTGATCATTTTCTGGAAATCCTTACAAGAATTAGGATTTTTAACAGCGTTTTCAATTGATATTTGTTTCCTTTTTCCTCTCGTGTTTTGAGAAGGTCTGGTATTTTTCGACATTCTATAAAAGACATAGGATTAGAATCAAAACAAATCCTTTTTATTGATAAGAATATATTACAAAGGATGATACACATTGAATTTATTGTTCCTAGAAATTTTTAAAATTCTTTTCTTTAAGTGCTTTTATTAGTAAAGCATTCCGAGTCTCAACTTCAGCTTTCTCTCGTTCCAATTGGGCTATTCTGTTCAGTAACATTCATTCCCTTTCACTTTTCGATGCATTCTCATTTATATGAGGAGCATAGATGGGAATCGTCTCATAGTATGGAATGTAAGGTATATTAGAGTCAGTACGTTCTTCTTTTTCAGGATTATTCTCATAAGGTTTATCAGCATTTTCAGGATTATTCTCATAAGGTATATCGGCATATCCCTCATGAAAATTTCGAGAATATAATGGGGTGACATTATAACTTCCAGCGGTAGGAGCAGAATGAAAACTTATAGATAGATTATAAGGAACACTAGGGTTTCCTATTTCTCCGAGGCTTCTAAAAGTTGAACTTTCAGTTTCCTCATTATTTTCTATAGTTGTTTAATTGGTTTTTCGTTCATGATAACTAGCTGGAGCAAATTTACGAATAAAGCTAGGACCTTTGCCTTTTCCGACCATTCTGAAAAATAAACAAAACGATATTTTATTATTATAGAAAATATATTACGAAATACAAAAAAAATGATTCTAATCTTTCATAAGCTCTTTTCCAAGAGTCATCAAGTTCTCTCCATATTCGTATACTTGTTTCCTATAAAATTTGGTTCTTGCTTTGTCCATTACCTTCTTTCTTTGTCCATTACCTTCTTTCTTGTTATTTCATCCGTTTGACGCAATGAACGGTCTAAACATTCAATAGGAGAAGAGGGCATACTTTCTAGATTACAATATTTAGGAGGGGGCATACGAAGTCCCATCATAATATCGTTATAAGTATTTTGTTATTCCGGAGGAGCTTGGAAATACTATTTGAAAGGGCCATCATATGGAGGTTCAGGAAACATATAGGGATCATATAAAACAGGTGTTTCAGAATTATAAGATTGATAGTCGGAACTATTTGAAATAGGATTATTGAACGGATAGTCTTTCAGGTTTTCAGAAGCAGGTTCATATTGGTGGGATTCCTCAGATGCTGGATGTAGCTTGATTCAGCTTCATTGTTTCCTTGCAGTTGTTGGTTATTTGTATTCCAGTTGCTGAAATTAGAACCAGCCTCCATCCATTGGCTAGAAGAGTTATAAGATTGAGGGTGGTATTCGGGAGAGTTGTTATTAGGAAGAATGGAAAATGAATCGTCGTTATAATAAGGTGAAGAGATAGGGTTCATTCGAGATCCTAAAGGATGATACTCAGGTTATTCTTGTTTAATTGGATGATTGGGATCATAATAAACAGGTACAGAATTATCTCCAGACATCTAAAATCTTCAAATATTAGTACTTATCTTATTTTGGTCAAGACTTAGATACTAAAGCCAGTATCCTTATTTTAACTAAAGCTCTACAAGGATGGTTATCTTTCCAGAGTAGTACCTACAACAGATATGTTCCTAGGTAAGAGCGATGGGTCTAGGAGAGATTTATACACCGTTCTTTCCTTAGACAGAACACTTCCGTTTGTCAGATAACTACATACCGGTCAGAAGGTTACCTTGTTTTCTTATCTTAATTTTTAAGTATTAGATAAACTTATGGTTAAAGCCTAGATACTAGATCCAAGTATCTAATTTGCTAAAACCTGTGGCTCTGATACCAACCTGTCACACCCCGCCCCAGGCACCGCCTGGACGTGTGCGAGCCCGATTGGTATCATCTTTGAACTTTGATTTCAGAGCTTTTATAAATACAGCGGAAGTCTATTTCAAAATGATCGTTTCAACATTCTTTTAACCTCAAGGGTTGTATTTGTAAATATCAAAACTCGGTTGGAAGACAAAAGTTTTATATTTACTTTTATAAATATAGGGATTTAAATACCCTTTTCATTTTGATTACAAAACAGAGTTTGAAATCAAATACAACACTAGCCACTGGAAATAGAACTATCCAGGCCTAGTCCTATCTCCTTTTCTTTCATTTAGGATTTTCTATACACGAGGCCTGAGAATCCAACGTGCAAGTTATCCTTTTCATAGGTCAGATCTGATGTCTGCCCATACCCCATTCTTATTTCAGTTTATTCGTTTCCTGAAAACATTTTGAAAATAAAAAGTCAACGCGAATGCCGGTGAATACAATTATCTTGACGATAAAATCATTTGACACAAACAAGTATTAATTTCATAATCACAACTTTATGTTCAATCCACACATTCAGCAAGCCCATCCTGTTCAATCGCACCACAGTATACACTAACGTCATGTCTTATAACAATGGACATGTTTGCCTCCGTAGTTGTTATAAAACAAGCACCAGCGGCAATCCGGGAATTTCACCCGAGGCCCGTGTATCCCTTGCAAGTTTTAAGCATACCTATGGCCTGAATGCTTTGTTCATAGAAGAACGTTGATCATTATTCCCTTAATCTTTATTTGGCTATTTTCGTAACAACACCTCTATGAGCGTTTCTTCCTACACCGGGCACTACAACGAGCGGGAGTCGAACCGGGTTCGTCAGGAGCGAGCTAGATGGTCTCTGGAACAAGAAATGGAAGTGAAGATTGGTGTTGGTGTGAGAAAATCGAATGAGTTCGATCATCTATTTATAGGGCAATTCCTGAGCCCGTGACGGACCGTTACATCTGGTGACCTGATTAGGGTTTCGTGAGTCATCAAACACGTGTCATCCTCTGGTCATTTTGGGTCATGAAGGACCGTTACCAGGCGTGATGATCCGTTACGGAGTTGATATGTGGCGCACCAGGGTGAATCTGGGGCCGTGACAGACCGTTACCAGGCGTGACGGTCTGTTATAGGGTTTCCACGCGTCAGAATTTGTAGATGAGTCATTGGACACGTGGCAAGCTATCATGGTTTGCGTGCCCAGCCCGTAACGGACCGTTACCGTCCGTGACGGTCCTTTACCGTCTGTGACGGTAAGTTACCGTTGAATTTTCATGATTTCTATTTTTTGAACCTTGATCTATAGGTTATTTACACTTATAGTCCTTGTGGTTTATACCTTAGTCAAATCTTGAACATTTTCGTGGCAGGTGTTACACCTAGAACTCGCCATGATCTCACGGCTTCCTAAAATCTCCACCAACATCACCATGCATTGCTCTTCGTTGTTTTTCCGGTCACACACTCTCTCTCGCTCTCTCTCGCTCTCTCTCTCTTTCTCTCCTATTCTTTGTTTTTCCGATCATCGCCAAAATTGTCGGCCTCGTTTTTAAGATCTGAACAACCATCAACTCCCGCCTCGCCTGAAACAACCCGCTTCTTCATATCTGAACTACTTGCTTCTTAAGACGGTTGGTGGTGTTACACTTGGACGAAAACCACCACTATAGCTGAAATCTGGTCTACGTGGCGGGTAGGGGTTGTGAGGGTGAAAGGTTGGATCCGACTGGGTTTAAGGGTCAGTAACCTAAAAAAAATCGATGGTGGTGGTGGAAATTTTGGCCAATGATCGAAATTTAGAAGGTGGCCTACCAGTAAAAAGGGGAAGGGAGAGAGAGGGGTGGATAAATCAAAATGCCCTTGATATATAAATAAAAAACTTAACAGTTGGACTAACAGTAAACTACTGTTTTAGGGTTGTCACCGGAGAAGGGATGGTGTGGGTTCAGGTGGTGGTTCCATGGTGGTCGCCGGATAGAGAGATGGGGACGATCTAATCTAGGGTTTGTGTGGGTATAGAGAGAGAGGAATCATCCTAATTTACTCTTTTAATTTTTTTTAAATAATAAATGCATAAGTGTTATTATAAAATTTTTAGTTCTTTTTATTAACAGGGGTACTTTGGTCAACTTAAAATAAGTTAACAGAATTATTCTAACGGTGTTAGAGGTTTAGCTTTAATTGAAACAAAAATGAAACCATAGTGACTAAAAAGTGAAATTAAAACTAATGGACTAAAATAGTAAACTGGCCCAAACCTCGGGGACTAAAACCGTAGTTTACTCTAATAATAAATAATAAATAATGTAACATAATGTAGAACAAATAAACATCCATTATCAACAATCGGAAGAAAAGTAAGCAGCATCGGTGATATATACATGAATGTGCAAGTCTAACGACATGAGCGGCTAAATAAAGAATAAGATGCGAACTTACGAAGTGCTTGATGTGTACCGGAACGTATAAGTCAAAACAATCACTTAAAAATACTGTCATTAGCCCATTAAGCCCGTATGGAATTGGATGTTAGAATCCTAAAAAAACAATTGCGGTCTCGATAATAAAAGAATGAATTAATAATGAAAACTCCCGGGTTGTATAAAAAATAAAAATCCCTCTTGGAATTTTGTAGTTCGGTTAATGCGGTTCATGGATGGCACTTCGATTCAATTCATTTATTTGGAAGTTAATAACATAAAATGCCAATGTGATAAAGTGAAATTATGGATTGGGTCCTCACTTTTGAAAAATCATGGATTGAGTCCAAAAGTATGGCAGCGTGTAACGGAAAATGGCCCACGTCATGGATGGGCATTAACTTTTTCTGTTATTTTTTTATGAAATGACCAAATTACCCTTTATGTAATTATTTGCGGTTTTAAAACGAGAAGCACCACTTAAAGAGCAATTTCCTAACTCTACCCTCACCCCCAACACTTCATATGTCTTCTTCATACCACTCCCGCCCATCGCTCATCATCACCGTCGCCATCCTTTTTCAGATCTATCCCGCTCCCCCTCTCTTCCACGCAATCTTCTCGCCGGTGAACTGTAACGGTCATATCCGTTTTAGTAACAACATTTCGCTATTTTCCTTCGTCTAAGTTGAAACGCCCAAAACCACAGCGAGGCTCGCGGCTTGGCCACCAAGGTCATCACTCCTTTCAACACTTTAAATACTGTGGCAACTTGTAATTTACCGAATAATTATTTAAATATAATTACACGAGACCTTGCATATTAGACTTAATGTTAATTAATTAGGTCTAGCAAAGTCCACTCAGCATACAACTTATGGAGGAAATTTTAGAAATTTCCGAACACGTCGATACTCGTACGTGTTGTTGATAAACTTTAATAATATAAACCCCTCGAAACATTCTCTTTATTTTAATACTAGAGAATAACCAACTATGAGGAAACTATTTCTAAGCATTTTACACGTACTCGTCATATGTCAAAAACTACTAAGCTTATATTTCTTTTATATAACACCCGACTCGTCCCGACACGTAATGACAAATAAAAAATCGACAACACACGGGTATTATACCGAACTTGGAACTACCGGGTAACACCTCAACCTACCACTCTACACCTACCCTACCCCTCCCCTCCCCCTCGTGCACTCCCTTCTCGCCCGACCAAACAAAAAAAGAAACACACTATGTTGCATGGTCTCTTGTTTCCCAACATGAGACAAGATTGTCTCATGAAAAACATAAAACTAATGCGTATTACACATTTAGAAGGTTATATATATACATGAAATTCCATAACCAAACCACACCACCACAACTCATATCTTCTCCCTCTCATCTCACGACAACCTCTCCCTCCCTCCTTCTCTTCGACGAGCAACAACAACACCACCATCCGCCGTACACCACCACCATCGAGCACCAACATCACCTCCACTCCAGCCCCGACGGTGGTAGCAGCCCCACGCCACTCCGCACCCGCCACCGCACGATACCACCCTCCTCCTCCTATTCACGACAGTCCCGAGCCACCCCCACCTCACTTCTACGGGTTTCGGGAACAAGAAACAAGCTCCACCATCTCGTTCGGGTCTTCGGTTTTCACTTACGGGCACCGGGTCTCGAGTATACGGAGTGTACGGGTTATTTCGGGGGCTAACTGGGTGATACGGGACGTCAAGTGGAGAAACTGGGTCTCACGTCACCTCCGCCACCTTCCCTCTCGACTTTTTACGTGAGCACCCCGACCTATCTCTATCATTTTATAAACTAGTTGGTGATATAATTCTAAAATGGTATAACCAATTCGTATTTTAAATAATATATAAAAGACGGGTTTTTAACGTAAAAGACGACGGTTAAAAACTATAAAATATAAAACCCTAAGTGTTATTATAGTTTTAATGGTTATTATTAATCATTATTTTCTATAAATAAATTAAGTATAACTTTTAATAACATATATAATAATAATAAGTTTGTTATTATTATTAAATTCAGGAGAAAAAATGGACATGCAATGTTAAATTGTATGGAGAATTTTATAAATCATTTTATAAAATGAACATACATCCATAAAGTTATATATATTAATTTTGTAAAAATTAATAATTATATATTTATATATATATATATATATATATACATATATAAATATAAATTGTTGAGATAACTAGAGATAACTTTGGAAAAATAAAATAATATAAAAATTATTTTATGACATTTTAATTTCACCCTTTTATAATAAATATATATTATATATTTATTAATCATGAGAAACGACTTAAACCGAAAATGAAGAATTTAATAAATAAAGTCTACATCATAATATTTGTTAAAAAGATTTTATTAAATATAACTACGCTAACGACAAGTTGTATCACCAACGGCGGTCGAGTCGGACCCTTGTAGATTATTACAAGGCAAGGGTCAAGACTTCGGGATATTGGTCATGTGACCAACCCACACCTTGAAAACTATATAGACCTCATAGTGTCTTAAATATTCTAGGACACAAGTAGGTCGGGTTATTAAACGGACTTGCCCACAGTTTGACAACTATTCACCACTAGACACATCAGGTGAGTCTTCACGGTCCCACTTTTACTTGTTTTTAAATTTGTTTTTAAACATACGGGGGAGAAAACTTGCTCAACTTATAACTGGACACAAGTACCTACATTGTTACATGAGTCAACTCGTCTAACGCATCAAAGTCCCCTCTTATTCTGTAACCGTTAATTATGGTATAAACGTGGAAAGCATGAATAGATCTATTTGGGTTGACACCCCCACCCGTGGTTAGTCGCGCTAACCTTGACCGGAGGTCAAAGCGGGTGCATAATTTTCATCAACTATTACAATGTTTGGCGTTAAGAACATTGGGTTAGGGGCACAACTACAACGTCGAGTTTCGATTACGGGAGCTCATGGTAATAATAATAGACTTACACTATTGTTTTAATTAATGATAGTGGTACATCATTGTTCGGATGAACAATACACAACTAATACATCATTGTTCGGGTGAAAAATACACAACTAGAAATCTTGTGGTCTAACATCAAACATATCAACTAAACTTGTGAACTCACCAACTTTATGTTGACTTTTTAAGCTTGTTTTCTCAGGTAACTAGAATCATGGTACACGGACATGCACGTACGTAGAACATATTTTGGAGACATCCCGGTATAACCTAGGAGCATCTAGGTCATAGCCGACAAACTGGTTGATTAAAAAGTCATACACGTGGTCTAAGTGCGGTACTGTGCATGTAATGTTTAGAACAATTTGTGATCTTCTGTAATGACTTAAACCTTTGATTATGAATACATTTAGAAGTCGTTTGTTGTAATCAAAGGCTATGAACACCCTGGATCGCCATGCCCCGTGTTTCCGCCCTAGGCGGGGTGTGACAGATTGGTATCAGAACCATTGGTTATAGCGAACTAGGTTCCCTGTAGTGAGGCCTAGACTATAACCTTAAGCTCGAATCCTTGGAACTTTAGGAAACACATTATAGGAAAAGCTAGAATGATTATGTAAGTAAATTTACACTTACGGGTGCGCAACGTAATGGTAAATTTAAATACACATGATTTCTGGATGATCCTGTTATGTGAGCTACATCTAAGATATGATAGTCGGTATAGTATTAAGTTCAAATCAGTGAATCATACGAAGTTGACTGCATTATATACCATGCATTTAGACTTGACATACATGAACTATGGATATATATATAGTATACCTATATACTTATATACTTTACGTATCTACCTAAGTCATGTCATCGTCAACTTCGCAATTGATCCTCTTCTCGAGGCACAACGAGGAAGAACTATCAGAACTCTTCGGTAACCGTTCCTTTCCTGATAGTAGTAGAAATCAAACTTCGACTCCTAACCCTCCATACCTAAAAGGATAATACAATTGGAAGTCATACTAGTGAAGTAGACAAGGTTTATATAGTAAACCAACATATCATCCAAACGCGTCTTTGATAAGACAACACTATAACCATAGTTTCATACGTGGAGCAGAAATGGTGTCACGTTTGGAAATACATACGAGTTGAATCACGCATACATAGTGCTCATCTCTACTATTAACGGGAAATGATGGAACGCACGTCCGACAAGAAGGACATGATCGACCATGAGTTATTGGCAACTCGAGAGATGGTCGTTAGACAGGAAAACATGACACATAATGGAATAAGGACTTGGTCCTGCATGACCTAGTGGCCCGAAGCAATGCTATATGCTGTTGGGATTAGCATGGATAATCGACGAACGAAGTCCATATTCTTTCTTAACCTACCTATAGGTCAGGCTCACAACGTTAGGCTTGTGCCTATCCTATTGCACCCTATTGAGTCTAGACATTAGTGTTACGCTCACATTCGACTATGGTGGTTTTATGCCATAGTTACCCAAGAAACCTTGTATCAGACTAGTCGTGTTGACAGTTGAAAGCATTGAAGCAAAGGATCTTCAAAGTACTAGCAGGAGTATAATAAATTTAAATCTATTACTACATCATCCCTATACCTAGTACGATATTTAAGCATTGACAATAGTACGTTAATGTACACAGAGAATATGGCACCCCAAGGAGCAAGTCGACGTAAAACAAATGAACCCGAGGGTGAATTATCTTCCGTAGATCCGCTCGTCATACAAGGAATGGTAGATGAACTTAGTACATAAATCGTTGAGGCCATCCGAAGTATCGGAACAACAGCAAATGGAGACTAGTAAACCCCGTACTCATACGTACAAGAAAGTATGTTCTTATAGAACCTTTCTGTCCTACAAGCCAAAGGACTTTTATGGAACAAACGGAGTCACTGAAACCCTCAATTGAGTAAGAAGGATGGAAACAATTATCAACACTAGTGGATGTTCTAACAACTAACAAGCAATGTACACTATCCGTTCGTTTAAAGTAAAGCATTAGCATGGAGGAATGCTCAAATACAAACTCGAGGCAGCATTATCATAAATGTGATGCCTTGGGATGAGTTCAATACTCTACTCGTTAAAGAATACTGCCTTGAGAGTGAGACGCGGGAACTAGAGCCAGAGTTATAGAATCTAACCATGATTGGTGACGAACATCAAGCATACACAAACAGATCCCATGAAATATCAGGTGACCAAGAAGGTCAATCAGTACATCATGGAACTAAATCCTCAGATCCGCGGTATAGTCATGACTGCTGAATCTACCACTCTGGAAGATGCCATTCTAAAAGGCACGAACCCTAATGAGTTGTTGAAAACTAGAGCTTTAGTTAAGGATGAAGAAAGCAAAAAGGGCTTGTCAATAAAAATACTCGAAATGACAAGAAGCAAAAAACAACACAAAATTACGAGACTGTTGTACACAAGATGAAACAATAGGCCATGATTAAAGTACAACAAATGCAACTATCGTCATTATAAGAATTGCACTAGCTATGCTAGAATGTAGAGCACATGAAGGGACAGTGCAAGAGATCATGATTCGAGTGCGACGGCACCGATTATCTCAAGCACATGTACCCGAGGCTAAACTAAGAACAATAAACTACCAACTAAGCTAGGAACAATAACCGCTGGCAAACATGAAGACTTTTTAGGAATGTGAACGATATCTTATGTTGAAGATTATGTATTAGGATTATGAACCTTAAGTACTTGATTCAATGATGGAAGGAATGAGATGTTTAGTACTCTCAGTTTGCACCCAAATCGTTTGACACTCGAGTCGATAAATATATTCAACCTAGTTGAATTTTTGATCGATCAAAAATCTAGTAGTCTAAAGGATACCTGCGATTGTCAAACAAAGGATTGACAAACCCGGGAGATGAATCAAAGTCGCGTGTCATGGAAAGATCGTTCGGACCCTTCTATCGAACGGCGAGACACTTGTGACTAAACGAAAGGATTCGGAGTAAGTTAGAAGAATCACTTTGTAAAGACTCCGAAATGCTTGAGGAAGCAGAGTCAAGCTTTATAAACCTTTATGACTAAGAAGTGACTCAAGGAGAAAAATGTACACGACATTCCCGTTACTCATGATTAACTAGAGGTGTTCTTAAAGAATTGCCAAAATTTTCCCCTAGCACTTAGCAACTACTGAAATGCAAGGATTGTCCAACCAGTTACAAGAACTACTAGACTAGGGATACATCTTTCAAGAAAGACTATCCATTTATAGTAAGTATTAGTTACCGAGAACGACACATTTAACAAGAAAAGAAACGGTACTCCCTACCAAGAAACAACAATCGTTAGATTAACTTTAAGGATCGACTTAGATCAACCTTAAGCTAAAATCCCATCAGTGGAAGATTCAGTAGAGCGATATAATAAAAGCAGTCCTTAGGGCTCGATATGGAAATTACAAATTTTAAGTAGTGACGTTTGATTTTGTCACACCCCCAATTTCAACTAACGGAGTTTTACCGTTTGGAAGGTGACACACCAGGATCTCAGTCATTAGTTACATCAAACGACACTATATGGGACTTGAAATGTCAAAACATAAAAGTTCAGAGTTAATGCGGAAGCGTAAACGTTAATATGAAATCAAAAGTAATTACACGCAATAGGCGCCAATCAATGTAAATATTTAAACTATTTCAAATGTTTGAAATGGATGATATGACAGTAGGACTTCATGCATGTCCTAAGTGTGCAACCTGTGCCTTAGCGACCTGAGAAACATGTAAGAAAAAGTGTCAACACGAGGTTGGTGAGTTCACAGGTTTCAAGTTTGCAATAAGAGAGTGTTTGCCAGATTATGTACATTCAATATGCATATCTATAGGTAGTTAACCTATGTTCATGTCTTACTAAAGCGCTCGCAACCGAAGCTGACTGTGTTTGTATGCCTCCTGCCAGGTCTATCAACTCTGGCAAATGTGAGTAGGCTAACATTTCACCCGTTCGATATCCAATCGAGTTAGCGCGACTAACGCGGGTGGGATTTGTCAAACCCAGTAGTACTACAAAACATTACCTCGCTAAGATCCATATTAACGGTCCGATATAAGATGAGGACTTTCTGTGATAGTGTGTTACGCTTAGTCTCAACAGTGATATCATATAAAGTACCATAATCAAATAGTTGCGTCATGTTTTCTCCCCCGGCGGGAAAAATAATATTTGCTTGCGTACCTGTTTCTCCCCCACGGGGAAAACAAGTAAAAGTATGATAGTTGGTGTTCATGTTTGTTTCTTCCTCAACAGGAAAACAAGTAAAATACGTTTGTGTGTAAGCATGTTTCTCCCCCAATAGTAAAACAAGTAAAAAGGGGCCGTGAAACTCACCTGCGTTGCGTTGTAGGTAGTATCACACAAGTATGAGATTTGAAATCTCAAGTGTTAGCCTGCACGGCTTATGTATGCCATAGAATCATAAACACATAAGTTAAGGACACACTGGGATTTGTGACGACGACACGGAAGGTTAGAACGTCTTAACGTATTCTAAGGATCAATGAGTAGACGAGCGTGTCTACGGGAATATAGGGTTTCTTAATATAATTATTAAGATAAATACGTTTTGTGTCGAAGGTTTCTTAATTACGAATATAATAATAATTAAATATATCCGTGCGTTTGTACTATTCAATAATGGTTTAGGAAAATAATATAATTAATATATTATTTTTGAACTCGTATAAAATATACGATAATCATTTACGTGACAAAAATAATAAATATATTATTTTTATTCGAGGATATAAACGTGAGTAAATAATATAAACATTTATATTATTAATTTGTTTGAAACGTTACACGAGGTAAATAAACGAGGCGAAATAATATAAAAATATATATTATTTAATAATAGAAGTCATGGGTTGAAAATAATATAAACATATTATTTTATTTGAATTCGTGATTTTGAAAATAATATAAATATATTATTTTAAAAGTGGGAATAATATTAATTTTAGGTTATAAAACCAAACCCGAGCCTACGGGTCGTTTCCCGGCTAAAACACTTTATTATTTTAGTATACTTAATATAGGGTTAAGTTTTTATATTAAAATAATATTTAAAAATCTGTTTAAAAGAAAAGGGAGTTGGAGGACTCGAACCCGGGTCTTCTCCCCCACACACCAACGACTTAACCCCTACGCCCGCTAGGGTCATCCCGTTAGAAACCCGGTTCCATTTATTTTTATTAATCAGTTCAAGTGGTTTCCCCTTCCCAACCATACCTGCGATCGAATCCCATCCCAAACCCCCTCGATGCGTTTCTGTTTGCACAACAAGGCATCAGGGTTTTGTTAATAGGCCTAAGGCGAGCCTGTGGTGACAATTAATTGCAAAGATCAATTGGATTTGGCTTGATTAATTGAAGATTTAGAAACCGACACCCTAGACATGATTCCAGAATCAATTTGATTAATTTCGATAGTAAAATCAGTTGAAATTATGGGGCTTTCAAAGAGTAACAGATTTCGAATCTATTCATATAAATTAATTGAATTTAAAACGTGTTTAGGCCAGTGTTCAGTTAAACCCGATAGTGTATGAACCCTAGCATTAGTTCTTGATCGTTTTGATGTTATGGATTTGAATTAGCAAAGGGCTATCATTGAGTAGGATATCTCGAAACTGTCTATATAATTTAATTGGATTTTGATAGAGTCTAGGGTGGTGTTCGGCTAATCTCGAATGGGTATGAGCCCTAGAATCCAATTATGGTTAATTCGATCATGTAAGCATTCAAAAGGTTAGGGCTTTAAATATATACACACATGCAAAACTAAGCACGTAAACAATTACCAGAATGGATTTCGGGTTGATGATGATCGAGTAATTGAGGTCTCGGCTCGACGGGTTTGATCTTCAGTGATTCTGGCTTTGCTTTCGAACGAATTTGTGTGTGAAACTGGTTCTTAGAGATTTGCTAGAGGTGCGCAGGGTAGATGATTGAGGAATGATTCACGAATTTGTGTGTATCGGTGATAATTAGTGAAGAACTCGATTTTATGGGTTAATTACTCATAATTGGAATTAATTCACGCAATTACGTACCATAATGCTATAATGGTGAACGGTTTAGTCATTACTACACATTACCGTTACGAATTTGGGCAGATTTTCGAGTGTGAATTTGGATTAAGACCAAGAACACAAATGGTTTGACTTTTAAAAGTCAACAGGAACTAGTTACACTCAATTTTGACTGTATATGGTCAATAGATTGAGTTTGGGTTAATTACAATTTTGATCCCTGAAGTTTGAATTCAGATATTGACAGGATTAGTCCTTGGGGTTTGAATTTAACTGGATTAGCTAACGGGGTTCGGTTTTTAACAGGAAGTTAACGGAATTTACTAAACGCGTTAACCTGAAAAGTCGGGTTGTCACATCATCACCTAGTTAAAATAATTTTCGTCCCGAAAATTAAATAAATAAAATTTTTTTCCGGATGTCACATCATCCCCTAGTTAAAAGAATTTGCGTCCCGAAAATTAGAATAGTACCTTAAGAATTTGGCGTCGAGTGCTTGAACAGATTAGGATATTTGCGCATCATCTGATCCTCGCGCTCCCACGTGAATTCTGGTCCGCGTTTTGAGTTCCAACGAACTCTAACAATAGGAATTTTGCTGCGATTTAACGTTTTGACTTCCCTATCCATAATTTCGACAGGTTCTTCGATGAAACGCAACTGTTCATCAATGTGTAGTTCCTCCAGAGGAACCGTGAGTGACTCGTCTGCTAGAAATTTCTTCAAGTTTGAGACGTGAAAGACGTTGTGTACACCACTAAGTCCTTCAGGTAGGTCCAGTTACGCTACTGGGCCAATTTTCTTTACTATCTTGAATGGTGCAACATAACGAAGATTTAGCTTGCCTCGCTTCCCAAAACGAATGACACCCTTCCAATGTGAGACTTTTAATAAGACCATATCCCCTACTTGAAATTCTAACAGTTTATGACGCTTATTGGCATAGCTCTTTTGACGATCACGAGCTGCTGCCATACGGTTTCTAATTTGGATGATTTTCTCAGAAGTTTCAAGTACAAGTTCAGGACATGTAAGTTGACTATCCCTAACCTCGGCCCAACAAATAGGAGAGCGGCATTTCCGTCCATATAATGCTTCAAATGGAGCTGTCTTGATGCTAGTGTGATAACTGTTGTTGTAGGAGGACTCCACCAGCGATAGGTGAGACTCCCAAGTGTTACCGAAATCAATCACACAAGCTCGTAGCATGTCCTCCAGAGTTTGAATAGTACATCATGTCTGACCATCAATTTGAGGATTGTATGTTGTGCTCATATCTAGATGCGTGCCTAAAGCTTTTTGTAGAGATTGCCAAAAATGTGATGTGAATCGAGCGTCTCGATCCGAAATGATAGAAATAGGCACTCCGTGCCGAGAGACTACTTCTTTCAAGCAAAGACAAGTAAGTTTCTCCATTTTGTCAGTCTCTTTGATTGCCAAGAAGTGAGCGGACTTTGTTAAACGGTCAACGATTACCCAAATGGTATCACATCCGCTAGTAGTTCGGGACAACTTGGTGATAAAATCTAAAGAGATTTGCTCCCATTTCCACATAGGAATCTCTGGTTGTTGTAGTAGACCAGAAGGCTTTTGGTATTCCACCTTGACCTTTGAGCAGGTCAGACATCTGCTCACATAGGTGGTTATATCAACTTTCATCTTCGGCAACCAATATAGCACTTTTTAGGTCATGGTACATCTTGTCAGAACCAGGATGAATAGAGTATCGAGATTTATGAGCTTCATCCATAACCAGTTCCCTTAAGTTCCCGTACACCGGAACCCATATTCGTTCTGCGAAGTAGCGAATGCCGTCTGATTTAACCCCACGTTGTTCTTCCATACCACGCGTGGATTACAACGGTAGGATTTCCTTCTTCAGGGCTTCGAGTTGAGCACTACGGATCTGATCAGGTAGTCTGGGATGGATAGTGAGTCGTAATGCTCGAACTCATCTGAGCTTAGATTCTTTCGGCTTAGGGCATCGGCTACTACGTTAGCCTTGCCCGGGTGATACTTGATAGTACAATCATAGTCGTTCAAGAGTTCGATTCAACGACGCTGTCGCGTGTCCAACTCTTCTTGTTCAAAAGATATGATGAAGATTCTTATGATCGGTGTAGATAGTGCATTTGGTACCGTACAAGTAGTGTCTTCTGATCTTTAGTGCAAATACCACAGCTCCCAACTCTAAGTCATGAGTCGTGTAGTTTTTCTCGTGGATTTTCAATTGACGAGAAGCGTATGCGCTCACTTTCTCGCGTTGCATCAACATACAACCAAGACCTTGAATGGATGCATCACAATACACCACAAAGTCATCCGTTCCCTCTGGAAGAGATAGGATTTGGTGCACTGTAGAGATAGGGTTTACCTTTATGAGTTAAGGCCGTGAAGGGTTGGGCAATCTTGGAGAATCCTTCAATGAGACGATGGTAGTAGCCAGCTAATCCCAGAAATTGACGCACCTCCGTCAGCGTTGTAAGTGCTGCCCAATTCTTGATTGCTTCTACTTTAGCTGGATTGACATGTATTCCCGTCTTGTTGACTACATGTTCTAAGAATTGTACTTCTCGAATCCAGAGTTCGCACTTGGAAAGTTTGGCATATAATTGCTCTTGTTTTAGCAATTCTGAAATCAAACGCAGGTGTTCCTCATGTTCATCCCTATTCTTGGAATAGATGAGGATGTCATCAATGAAGATGATGACGAATTGATCAAGGTACGGTTTACACACATGGTTCATGAGATCCATGAATATCGTGGTTGCATTGGTCAATCTAAATGGCCTGACCATGAATTCGCAGTGACCATACCTAGTTCAGAATGCCGTTTTTGAGATGTCTTCGTCTCGGACTTTCAACTGATGATAACCGGATCTAAGATCTATCGTGGAATAGAAACTTGATCATTGGAGTTGATCAAAGAGATCATCTATACGAGGCAAAGGATAACGATTCTTGATTGTGACTTTTTTCAGTTCACGGTAGTCGATACACATACGGAAAGTCCTGTCCTTCTTCTTGACAAATAGGACCGGAGATCCCCATGGTGATGAGCTAGGTCTAATGAAACCTTTATTCAACAACTCTTGCAGTTGTGTGGATAGCTTTGGCAACTCACTAGGTGCAAGTCTACAGGGTGCCCGAGCAATAGGCGCTGCTCCGGGTGCTAGATCAATTTGGAATTCGACTTGACGATGTGGTGGAAGACCAGGCAGGTCTTTGGGAAATAATTTCGGATAATCACGAACGATCGGTATGTCGTCAATCTTCTTCTCCTCATATGGCTGCTCGGCGACGAGAGCTAGAATGACAATACGACCTTTACATATATGCTTTTGTGCTTTCATGAAAGATATCATGCCCACGACAACACCACTCTTTTCGCCTTGGACAGAAAGGGTTTCTCCACTCGGGAGAGGTAGGCGAACAAATTTGCTCACGACAAATCATTTCGGCTTGGTTCTTAGATAACCAATCCATACCAACAATTACGTCGAAGTTGCCGAGTGTGACTGGCATAAGGTCAATGTCAAGTTCATGACCAACCAATCACAGTTAACACGCCTTAAGATTGTGAGTTGTTTCGATTATTTGACCGTCTGCTATCCCTATAGTGTACTTAGTTGCTAATAGAGTCGGAGTACGACCGCACCAACATGAAATTCGTGAAGTCATGCTGAGACTTCTAGTGAGACCAGTGTTTATAAGGTAAGCGTCGGTCAACATAAAGGCTGAGAGAAGAGGTTCACATGTAGACCAGATTTTAATGAGATATAGATTTCAGGAGTACAAGGGATAGGATGTCTATTTAAGTAATCGCGTTCAACTGATGGCCAGTTAGATTAAATCCCCGTTTTCTAATGTCATAGAAATGACTGGGTATGTTGGGGTATAAATCAAATTAGACCAGGGATTAGTCACAGGATGAGGTAACAAGGTCAAATGGAATATATTGTTGTAGTGTAAGGAATAGCGTGTTAGTTTAGGAAGAATTCCCAATTTCTGCTTACATAGTTGGAGTCGGTGGGTTTACCATGAGGTTCCACTAGAGTTTCAATGTACATGGTTTCATTGATAAAGTCTGGATGAGAGTCTTAAGTTCAATAAGGCTCTTACATGAGTGATATCAAATGATGGGTTCTAAGGATGATAGTTCAGGGTGTTCGTAAATACCTTCAACATGATAGTCGCGTCTATCAACTGTTAAATAGGTTTAACGATACCAACTAGTCGTTGAGTCTTTAATTCACAGATTAGGACCATTTATCCACACACTAGGTTTCACCAGGACTTACATGCACCTCAAATTACTATTACGTGTGCACCCGCAATGATAATTTGCTTTGCATGCTCACCCTAGTTCTCCCTGTCCTGTGTCAAAATGTCCCTCAATTTTTATTGCCGAATACAGAGTGTTGTTAGAGATGATAAGTCATTGAAAGGTGTAGTCATCAACCATAAGTTGATCAACTAGAACTCATATCAGGATGTGTAGTCAGGAATCGTTTGATCCGAGTATTTACTCGAGTTTAAACACAATACGAGAGTCCAATCCAGCGGATTTGTAAATGAGGACATGTAACAAACATGTACAATGAAATGCGGCTTCAAAAAATGAAACTGATTTCCTGAATACAAGTTACAGAAAACAGCAAAGTAACCGTCCTTTCAACTGAGTCAAGATAGGGTTTGAGTATGCATTGAGCAATGCGTTCTCAGATTTGTGGTCAATCTATTCTCAACAGAATATCGACCAAAGACGCGAGCCCATGGCTTGGGAAGATGATGACATCTACGTGTCAATAGATTCTGTAATAATGCGTGTGACGGTCTGCCTTCATTCGGTGTATTGTTGCTAGCGGGTACAGTAGGGACTCGCCTCCGACGATCCTTACTCCCAAAGAGATATGTGCTAGCTGAGTGTCGTCCCAAAACATGGACATGAGAAAGCCCACCAAACCTGACAGGTGATGGTGATGTGAGAGACTCCTCCGAAGGCTTCGTCTCGCTGCCCACGGACGGAAGTGGATGATATTCTGGTGATTCCCCGAGTGTCGCCACTGGGAACGATGATGCAATGCCAATGTTGTGCCCCTCACCAACTGAGGGTGATACGGATGGTGTTACATGCCTGCACTACAATGTACGTATAGGTGCTATGTGTATCGGGTATAAGTGTCTGTGCCATGTAACTAATGTGTGAGCCTATAGTCTAGTATGCAATCCTAGTTCTCTATAACCAATGGCTCTGATACCAATCTGTCACACCCCCAATTTCAACTAACGGAGTTTTACCGTTTGGAAGGTGACACACCAGGATCTCAGTCATTAGTTACATCAAACGACACTATATGGGACTTGAAATGTCAAAACATAAAAGTTCAGAGTTAATGCGGAAGCGTAAACGTTAATATGAAATCAAAAGTAATTACACGCAATAGGCGCCAATCAATGTAAATAAGTAAACTATTTCAAATGTTTGAAATGGATGATATGACAGTAGGACTTTATGCATGTCCCAAGTGTGCAACCTGTGCCTTAGCGACCTGAGAAACATGTAAGAAAAAGTGTCAACACGAGGTTGGTGAGTTCACAGGTTTCAAGTTTGCAATAAGAGAGTGTTTGCCAGATTATCTACATTCAATATGCATATCTATAGGTAGTTAACCTATGTTCATGTCTTACTAAAGCGCTCGCAACCGAAGCTGACCGTGTTTGTATGCCTCCTGCCAGGTCTATCAACTCTGGCCAATGTGAGTAGGCTAACATTTCACCCGTTCGATATCCAATCGAGTTAGCGCGACTAACGCGGGTGGGATTTGTCAAACCCAGTAGTACTACTAAACATTACCTCGCTAAGATCCATATTAACAGTCCGATATAAGATGAGGACTTTCTGTGATAGTGTGTTACGCTTAGTCTCAACAGTGATATCATATAAAGTACCATAATCAAATAGTTGTGTCATGTTTTCTCCCCCGACGAGAAAAATAATATTTGCTTGCGTACCTGTTTCTCCCCCACGGGGAAAACAAGTAAAAGTATGATAGTTGGTGTTCAAGTTTGTTTCTTCCTCAACAGGACAACAAGTAAAATACGTTTGCGTGTAAGCATGTTTCTCCCTCAATAGTAAAACAAGTAAAAAGGGGCCGTGAAACTCACCTGCGTTGCGTTGTAGGTAGTATCACACAAGTTTGAGATTTGAAATCTCAAGTGTTAGCCTGCACGGCTTATGTATGCCCTAGAATCATAAACACATAAGTTAGAGACACACTGGGATTTGTAACGACGACACGGAAGGTTAGAACGTCTTAACGTATTCTAAGGATCAATGAGTAGACGAACGTGTCTACGGGAATATAAGGTTTCTTAATATAATTATTAAGATAAATACGTTTTGTGTCGAAGGTTTCTTAATTACGAATATAATAATAATTAAATATATCCGTGCGTTTGTACTATTCAATAATGGTTTAGGAAAATAATATAATTAATATATTATTTTTGAACTCGTATAAAATATACGATAATCATTTACGTGACAAAAATAATAAATATATTATTTTTATTCGAGGATATAAACGTGAGTAAATAATATAAACATTTATATTATTAATTTGTTTGAAACGTTACACGAGGTAAATAAACGAGGCGAAATAATATAAAAATATATATTATTTAATAATAGAAGTCATGGGTTGAAAATAATATAAACATATTATTTTATTTGAATTCGTGGTTTTGAAAATAATATAAATATATTATTTTAAAAGTGGGAATAATATTAATTTTAGGTTATAAAACCAAACCCGAGCCTACGGGTCGTTTCCCGGCTAAAACACTTTATTATTTTAGTATACTTAATATAGGGTTAAGTTTTTATATTAAAATAATATTTAAAAATCTGTTTAAAAGAAAAGGGACTTTGAGGACTCGAACCCGGGTCTTCTCCCCCACACACCAACGACTTAACCCCTACGCCCGCTAGGGTCATCGCGTTAGAAACCCGGTTCCATTTTTTTTTATTAATCAGTTCAAGTGGTTTCCCCTTCCCAACCATACCTGCGATCGAATCCCATCCCAAACCCCCTCGATGCGTTTCTGTTTGCACAACAAGGCATCAGGGTTTTGTTAATAGGCCTAAGGCGAGCCTGTGGTGACAGTTAATTGCAAAGATCAATTGGATTTGGCTCGATTAATTGAAGATTTAGAAACCGACACCCTAGACATGATTCCAGAATCAATTTGATTAATTTCGATAGTAAAATCAGTTGAAATTATGGGGCTTTCAAAGAGTAACAGATTTCGAATCTATTCATATAAATTAATTGAATTTAAAACGTGTTTAGGCCAGTGTTCAATTAAACCCGATAGTGTATGAACCCTAACATTAGTTCTTGATCGTTTTGATGTTATGGATTTGAATTAGCAAAGGGCTATCATTGAGTAGGATATCTCGAAACTGTCTATATAATTTAATTGGATTTTGATAGAGTCTAGGGTGGTGTTCGGCTAATCTCGAATGGGTATGAGCCCTAGAATCCAATTATGGTTAATTCGATCATGTAAGCATTCAAAAGGCTAGGGCTTTAAATATATACACACATGCGAAACTAAGCACGTAAACAATTACCAGAATGGATTTCGGGTTGATGATGATCGAGTAATTGAGGTCTCGGCTCGACGGGTTTGATCTTCAGTGATTCTGGCTTTGCTTTCGAACGAATTTGTGTGTGAAACTGGTTCTCAGAGATTCGCTAGAGGTGCGCAGGGTAGATGATTGAGGAATGATTCACGAATTTGTGTGTATCGGTGATAATTAGTGAAGAACTCGACGGTTTTGGGTTAATTACTCATAATTGGAATTGATTCGCGCAATTACGTACCATAATGCTATAATGGTGAACGATTTAGTCATTACTACACATTACCGTTACGAATTTGGGCAGATTTTCGAGTGTGAATTCGGATTAAGACCAAGAACACAAATGGTTTGACTTTTAAAAGTCATCAGGAACTAGTTACACTCAATTTTGACTGTACAACTTTGATCCCTGAATTCGGATTGAGTTTGGGTTAATTACAACTTTGATCCCTGAAGTTTGAATTCAGATATTGACAGGATTAGTCCTTGGGGTTTGAATTTAACTGGATTAGCTAACGGGGTTAGGTTTTTAACAGGAAGTTAACGGAATTTACTAACCGCGTTAACCTGAAAAGTCGGGTTGTCACAGATTTAATCAATGCACTTACAATGTTTACATATTTTAAGAATCAAGTTGTAAACCGTATTAAGATAAATCGATGACGTTACTCATCAATGACATCTTATACCATTCAAGACAGGAAGATCATGAACACCTTCGTAAATTAGTTTTAGAAATTTTCGCAAAAGAAAATTTTGCGCCAAACTCTCTAAGTGTGAATCTCGACTTCAGGAAATGCATTTTCTTGGTATGTGAACAAAAGACATTCACGTAAATCTATGAAAATGGTGGGGAACATTTAAGACACTGTAACATCCCAAAAAAATAAAACGACAGTTATAATAACGGAATAAACGAACGAGGCATGGCGGGTCGTGTCGGATGGGTCAGCTGGCTATAAATAGCCTATGCCACCCTTTTTCTCTCATTTGCAACTTTTAGAGAGAGAAAACGTAGAGAGATAAAGTTGGCGGATCGACCCGAGACTTCAGCAAAGTGTTACTCCATAACTCGTGAGAAGAACCTCCGGATCAGAAACTCGATTCAGGTAACAATCCGACCTAAATCTGAGTTTTAGTTCGTTTTTGGGTTTTTCGGGTTTTGGGTGAAAAGGTAAGGTTTGAACGGATGAAACTGAAAGATAATCATGGATTTGAGTTCCTTAATGGAAAACGAACGTTTTGAATACAACAGGTTCAGGATCTTGACATGATCAGACCCGAATGCGAAAGTTAGGGTTTTTTGCGAAGAACAGGTCGTGCGCACTTGCTAAGTGCACAGGAGGAAGGACCTGCGCACTTGCTAAGTGCGCAGGAAGCATGGTCTGCGCATTTGCTAAGTGCGCAGGCAGCAGGGTCTGCGCACTTGGCAAGTGCGCAGACATCAGAACTGATTAAGTGAAGTCAGTATGTTAGAATGGTTAAACCGTTAGAGTCGGGATTGGTCTGATGTGTATTTAACTAATCAATTCAGATCGGAAGTGACGTTGTTGGACCTTCGTTTAGGACAACCCATATTAGCGTATCAGGTGAGTTCTAGAGCCCTCTTTTAAATGTTTTGTTAAATGTTTTGAGCTGGTGTGCATACTTACGAAATGATGTTTTAACGAAATGATGTTTTAACGAAACGATGTTTACGAAAGGAAAGGTTATGAAGTGTTTTTGCCAAAAAGGTTTACGAATGTTTATGAACGGTCTAAATGAGGAAATGTTTAATGAAAAGGGAAAGAGGTAAAGGTTTAAAGAAGTCATTACAAATCTAATCTGTCGAATGAATGGAATTGACGAACGAAGTCTGGGAATGTGATTCCCAGCCTTGTGGTAGATTATGGACAGCGAGCCATAGTTACCATAAGAACAACATGGCAGTGTCTTGGTGGCCTGTCGATGGTTTTGATGTTGTACAACTGGTAAGGGAGTAACGACGGTTACTCGGGTGATGACGATCATCCTAAGTGAATAAGGTATGGGAAATCAATGACGGCGATACGTAACGGTTGATTCCCAAAGGAAAGATGCGTGTTGGGCAATGACGGCGACACGTAACGGTTGACCCCACGTAGTGAATGGTTGGGCAATGACGGCGATACGTAACGGTTGACCCACGTAGTGTATGGTTGTGGCAATGACGGCGATACGTAACGGTTGCCCACAACACCAAAGGTTCCTTCGGGGACACTGTGACGCGTAAAGTAAGATACAGAATTAGATAACGATAATGTATGGCTTAAATGAATGTTAAAAGTTTTAATGAATGATCCGTTTAACAGTGTTTATGATTATGATGTTGATGATGATATGGGTACGAAACCTTTTTAAAGATGTTATTATTACATGCTTTTGTGAAAGGTTTTACTAAATGAATGAATGATATGTTTTTGGCAAATGTTGATGTTAAAGTTTTTATGAAATGCTAGAACTCACCAGCGTAGCTGACTTTTTAGTATGCACATTCAGGTTAAGGCAGGTATGGACGATGGACGGTGATGCTTGGAAAGCGAGAAGAGTTACCCGGTCGATCATGAAGACTGGCATCCCGTTATGAGTTGTTTATGTTAAGTTTATGTAATTGACAATGTACGCTTCCGCATGTATGAACAAGTTTTTAGTTATGTTGAATGAATGATTCCGCTGCGTTATTTGATATTCATGTTTAAGAACTGTTTGTAAATGAGTAAATCCAACGAGTGAGGCCTCCCGGGTCTGGGGCCCTTACAAGTTGGTATCAGAGCAATAGTTTGAGAGATTCGGACACTCCTAGTGTCTGAACTTAAACTTTGAATGGGACCGAAAGCGGATGCCAGTACAGGTAACTCGAGCCACAGCATCAGGTATGAAAAGTAGAGTATGTGTATGTAGTATGCCTTAGGAAGGGTTAGGAAAGGACTTGTGTTCTGATGGAATCACAAAGGTGGTCAAATAGGAATCGAAAGGTAGTGTAATGGTTAATTGCAGATGGCCAGTGTATATTAACATCTTACAGTGCTTATTGAATTCTATTTGTTAACTAGCGTGATGACATTAGATTTCTTGTCTTATAGAACGAAATGGCGAGGAGATGGAACGGAAGGCGTGGTGGCCGTACCGGTGGTCGTACCGGCGGTCGAAATGGTGGGCGTGGCAGGATTCCTGCGCGCCAAGAGCACAGCGAAGAAGGAAGTGTTCACACTGAACCGACGGTTAGTGTGCATGGAACTGAACAGACACAAGTTGCAGAACAACCTTTCACTTTTGAACCAGAAGTGAGAGCAGCCATAGCTCGAGAGTTCTCCGAGTTGATGAAGAATTCTCTGCCAAGTCTGTTGGCTGAAGCGTTAAAGAAAGTTAGTGGGGAAGGCGGATCTAGTGCGGAAACTGGTGCTCAGAACAACGAGACCGACAACGCACTGCCTGCTCGCGGGTGCGACTATAAGTCATTTAAGGCATGTAACCCGCCGGTCCTGACTGGGAAGAAGGACGCAGTGGCTACTTTTGATTGGGTAATACGTATGGAAGCCGCCATCCGTCTGAGCGAGTGTCGAGCTAATCAAGTAGTGAAGTTTGCTGCTAACTCCTTGAGGGAGGAAGCATCCCACTGTAGGAAGGTGTACGTCAGGCTAAGGGGGATGAGGTTGTTGACTCAATGATGTGGGCTGACTTGAAAACTTTGGTGATCAAGAATTTCTGCCCGAGGAACGAGATTGAGAAGGTAGAGAGGGAATTTCAGGGTTTGAAGGCCGGGAGCATGACGCACCGGCAGTACACAACCCGATTCAATGAACTGGCACGTCTGGTGCCACATCTTGTTACGACGGAGGAAAGAAAGATTGCCTGCTATATTCAAGGGTTGCCGGACCAGGTCCGCACCTATGTTAAGGCATACGCCCCTACTACCTATGATTCAGCAGTAGAGTTAAGTGGCGTGGTATTTGACAATCTGGCACTGAATGTTGTTGCCGTTGAAGAGCAAAAGAAGAGACCGTGCTTCTCAAACAAGCGAACTAGGGGAAGGATGTTTGGGGCTCGTGATAAGAGAGCTCGGGTGAACGAGCCGATTGTTTGTAAGAAGTGTGAAAGAGAGCATGTAGGTGAATGCAGACTGGGATCTAACTTGTGTTTCAAATGTGGCAAGACCGGGCACTACGCCCGTGAGTGCACACAACAGTACAAGTGCTACAACTGTGGGGATGTCGTTCATCTGAGTAAGGACTGCCCGAAGCCCAGGATGGGGGAAACCGGGAAGGGAAAGGGCCCAGATAAGAAGGGAGATGGATCTCGTGCGAAGACACGAGCGTACGCACTGACGCAGGATCAGGCTAGGAAGGATCCCGATGTGGCGTCAGGTACGTTCATCCTTGACAACACTTTTGTTTCTGTGTTATTTGATTCGGGTGCCAGTAAGAGTTTTATATCTGCGACTTTCTGTAAACGAGTGAAGTACACTGTCAGTAAGCTAGAAAGGGCCTTTAGCGTAGAAACCGCTGAGGGTAGGACTGCGAGAGTGACCGATGTAGTTGACAACTCCACGATAAAGGTAGAAGGTCATAGATTCCCTGTCAGATTGTTTGTTATGGTTTTGGGAGGGTTTGATGTTGTGTTGGGTATGGATTGGTTAACTGCCAACGAAGCACAAATCATATGTAAACGAAAGATAATCCAACTCAAGGCTCCGGATGGTAGCAAAGTTGAGGTCTTTGGAGATCGTGACGCCCCGATGCCAAACGTCATCTCGATGATTAAGGCAACAAATTACCTGAGGCGCGGATGCGAGGCTTATCTGGTGTACGTAATAGACAAGTGTAAGGAAGTGAAGGAACTAGACGATGTACCCGTGGTACGCGAGTACCCGGAGGTGTTTCCAGAGGATTTGCCTGGGATACCACCCGATAGAGAAATTGAGTTCCGAATTGACTTAGTACCAGATGCCCAGCCCGTGGCTAAGGCTCCATATCGACTAGCACCAGTGGAAATGAAAGAATTAATGGCACAACTAGACGAGTTTCTTGAGAAAGGATTTATCCAACCGAGCATCTCGCCTTGGGGTGCTCCGGTGTTGTTTGTAAAGAAGAAAGATAGTTCGATGAGAATGTGTATTGATTATCGCGAGTTGAACAAACGTACCGTGAAGAACAAGTACCCTTTACCAAGGATTGATGACCTGTTTGACCAATTGCAAGGCGCAAGTTGGTTCTCAAAAATCGACCTTCGTTCCGGGGACCATCAGTTGAAGGTAAGGGAAGAAGACAGACCGAAAACTGCATTTCGCACGCGTTATGAACATTTCGAGTTCCGCGTAATGTCTTTTGGATTGACGAACACCCCTGCAGCGTTCATGGATTTGATGAATAGAGTTTGTCGACCAATGCTGGATCGGTCGGTGATCGTGTTTATCGATGATATCCACATCTATTCCAAGAATGAGGGTGATCATGCATGTCACTTAAAGGAGGTGTTGGAGGCTCTGAAGAAAGAAAAGTTGTATGCTAAGTTCTCCAAATGCGCGTTCTGGCTTAGGGAAGTCCAATTCCTAGGTCACGTCATTAACCCGAACGACATTATGGTTGACCCAGCAAAGATAGTAACGGTAAGGGAATGGAATGTTCCTAAGACGCCAACTGAAATCCGTAGTTTCTTGGGATTGGCGGGCTACTATCGGAGATTCATCCAGGATTTCTCGAAAATATCTTCGCCGTTGACGAAGTTGACTCGGAAGGAGGTAAAGTACGAATGGAGTTCGACCCAGGATGAGGCGTTTAAGGAATTGAAGAAGAGGCTAACCCAAGCTCCAGTCTTGGCCCTACCCGAGGGCAATGAAGACCTAGTGGTGTACTCTGACGCTTCGGGTCAGGGATTGGGATGCGTATTGATGCAACGCGGGAGAGTAATCGCGTCCGCGTCACAGCAGTTGAAGATTCATGAAGCTAATTATCCGACTCACGATTTGGAGCTTGCTGCCGTCGTGTTCGCATTGAAAATCTAGAGGCACTACCTTTACGGGGTGAAGTTTACTATTTACTCAGACCACAAAAGTTTGAAGTACTTCTTTGACCAAAGAGAGCTTAATATGAGGCAGAGACGATGGTTAGAACTCCTAAAATATTATGACTGTGAAATCATATACCATCCTGGAAAGGCAAACGTGGTGGCTGACGCTCTAAGCCGAAAGGATGTGCCTACTCCTATTAGAGTGAAAGCTTGCCAGTTGGTGGTAACATCGGACGTGACGAGAGAAATTGAAAAGGCTCAAGATGAGGCACTTAAGGAGGAAAACATAAAGAAGGAAAGGATGGTTGGCCAACAGGATAAGTTGGAATATAACACCCTTGGTGTTAGGACACGATTTGGACGGGTATGGATACCTATGGGTGGCGAGCTTAGAACCAAGATCTTAGATGTGGCTCATAAGTCTCGTTACTCTATCCATCCCGGTACCAATAAAATGTATCAAGATCTGAGGAAGGAATACTGGTGGCCTGGAATGAAACGTGATGTGACGAAGTATGTAAGCAAGTGCTTGACTTGCTCGCAAGTAAAGGCCGAGCACCAGAAACCGTATGGAAAGATTCAACCACTTGATATACCGGAATGGAAGTGGGAACACATTACCATGGACTTCATAACTAAGCTACCTCGCACAGCTAAAGGTCATGACACCATTTGGGTAATTGTGGACCGTTTAACGAAGAGTGCTCATTTCCTACCTATTCGTGAGACATTCTCGTCGGAAAGGTTAGCGGAAGTATTTATTAACGAAGTAGTAGCACGACATGGGATGCCTTTGACGATTGTATCTGACCGGGACACACGATTCACATCGAGGTTCTGGAAAAGATTTCACGAGGCGATGGGCACGAGGCTTAATATCAGCACAGCATACCACCCGCAAACGGATGGTCAGTCCGAAAGGACCATTCAGACATTGGAGGATATGCTCCGTGCTTGTATTATCGACTTCGGTGGCAGTTGGGACAGCCATCTGCCGTTAGCTGAATTCTCCTACAACAATAGTCATCACACGACGATAGGCATGCCGCCTTACGAAATGTTGTATGGGAGAAGATGTAGGACCCCGGTTTGTTGGTGTGAGATTGGACAGAAGGAATTAGGAAGTCTCGAAGTCGTAAGAGAGACGTCGGAAAGGTTTGATCAGATCAAAGCACGAATGAAGGCCGCACAAGATCGTCAGAAATCCTATGCGGATAAACGACGAAGGCCTATTGAGTTTGATATTGGTGACAGAGTAATGCTGAAAGTGTCACCATGGAAGGAAATCATACGATTTAGAAAGAGAGGAAAGTTAAGTCCGAGGTTTGTCGGACCATTCAAGATAATGGCACGGGTTGGGGAAGTCGCTTATCAGTTGGAGTTGCCTGATGAGTTAAGTGGGATTCATCCTACTTTCCATGTATCACACTTGCGAAAGTGTTTGGCGGATGAATCGGCTCACGTACCACTTACTGACATCGAGGTTGACAACAGCCTTAATTACATCGAAGAACCCGTGGCCATCCTTGATCGGAAGGAGAAACGTTTACGTAATAAAGTTATCCAATTGGTTAAAGTCCAATGGAAACACCGAAAGGGATCGGAAGCCACTTGGGAAATGGAGAAGGAAATGAGGGAGTCGTACCCTCATCTATTTGACTTATGATAAGGTTTCGGGGACGAAACCTATTGTAAGGGGGGTAGACTTGTAACATCCCAAAAAAATAAACGACAGTTATAATAACGGAATAAATGAACGAGGCATGGCGGGTCGGGTCGGATGGGTCAGCTGGCTATAAATAGCCTATGCCACCCTTTTTCTCTCATTTGCAACTTTTAGAGAGAGAAACCGTAGAGAGAGAAAGTTGGCGGATCGACCCGAGACTTCAGCAAAGTGTTACTCCATAACTCGTGAGAAGAACCTCCGGATCAGAAACTCGATTCAGGTAACAATCCGACCTAAATCTGAGTTTTAGTTCGTTTTTGGGTTTTTCGGGTTTTGAGTGAAAAGGTAAGGTTTGAACGGATGAAACTGAAAGATAATCATGGATTTGAGTTCCTTAATGGAAAACGAACGTTTTGAATGCAACAGGTTCGGGATCTTGACATGATCAGACCCGAATGCGAAAGTTAGGGTTTTTCGCGAAGAACAGGTCGTGCGCACTTGCTAAGTGCGCATGGAGCAGGTCCTGCGCACTTTCTAAGTGCGCAGGAGGAGGGACCTGCGCACTTGATAAGTGCACAGGAGGAAGGACCTGCGCACTTGCTAAGTGCGCAGGAAGCATGGTCTGCGCACTTGCTAAGTGCGCAGGCAGCAGGGTCTGCGCACTTGGCAAGGCGCAGACATCAGAACTAATTAAGTGAAGTCAGTATGTTAGAATGGTTAAACCGTTAGAGTCGGGATTGGTCTGATGTGTATTTAACTAATCAATTCAGATCGGAAGTGACGTTGTTGGACCTTCGTTTAGGACAACCCATATTAGCGTATCAGGTGAGTTCTAGAGCCCTCTTTTAAATGTTTTGGGCTGGTGTGCATACTTACGAAATGATGTTTTAACGAAATGATGTTTTAACGAAACGATGTTTACGAAAGGAAAGGTTATGAAGTGTTTTTGCCAAAAAGGTTTACGAATGTTTATGAACGGTCTAAATGAGGAAATGTTTAATGAAAAGGGAAAGAGGTAAAGGTTTAAAGAAGTCATTACAAATCTAATCTGTCGAATGAATGGAATTGACGAACGAAGTCTGGGAATGTGATTCCCAGCCTTGTGGTAGATTATGGACAGCGAGCCATAGTTACCATAAGAACAACATGGCAGTGTCTTGGTGGCCTGTCGATGGTTTTGATGTTGTACAACTGGTAAGGGAGTAACGACGGTTACTCGGGTGATGACGATCATCCTAAGTGAATAAGGTATGGGAAATCAATGACGGCGATACGTAACGGTTGATTCCCAAAGGAAAGATGCGTGTTGGGCAATGACGGCGACACGTAACGGTTGACCCCACGTAGTGAATGGTTGGGCAATGACGGCGATACGTAACGGTTGACCCACGTAGTGTATGGTTGTGGCAATGACGGCGATACGTAACGGTTGCCCACAACACCAAAGGTTCCTTCGGGGACACTGTGACGCGTAAAGTAAGATACATAATTAGATAACGATAATGTATGACTTAAATGAATGTTAAAAGTTTTAATGAACGATCCGTTTAACGGTGTTTATGATTATGATGTTGATGATGATATGGGTACGAAACCTTTTTAAAGATGTTATTATTACATGCTTTTGTGAAAGGTTTTACTAAATGAATGAATGATATGTTTTTGGCAAATGTTGATGTTAAAGTTTTTATGAAATGCTAGAACTCACCAGCGTAGCTGACTTTTTAATATGCACATTCAGGTTAAGGCAGGTATGGACGATGGACGGTGATGCTTGGCAAGCGAGAAGAGTTACCCGGTCGATCATGAAGACTGGCATCCCGTTATGAGTTGTTTATGTTAAGTTTATGTAATTGACAATGTACGCTTCCGCATGTATGAACAAGTTTTTAGTTATGTTGAATGAATGATTCCGCTGCGTTATTTGATATTCATGTTTAAGAATTGTTTGTGAATGAGTAAATCCAACGAGTGAGGCCTCCCGGGTCTGGGGCCCTTACAGACACCCACAGAGGATGAAAAATTTCTTAAGTTTGTCGGCTTTTACCAACAATGCATGGGAAATTTTCAGAATTTAGGCATCGCAGATAGTGATTTAGTAGTAAGATAATCAAGGGATAACACTTCAGTTTACTAAAACAGGAGTGATCTCATACACAAGATTCACCTCTTCCCAATAGAAACAACCGACTACATCGCGCAATAAGACGCATCACGATAAGGTATGGATTATGTGCTAAGAAAAAAGGGCAATGACATTGCATTTGTGCTTTGTCAAGTCATAGTAGAAAAAGAGAACACTATCTCTAGTTGAAAATTTTAGAACCATAGTTATACACTTGAGATTTAGACATTGTTGAATGTCTCATTATCACCGACCACGAGGGTCTCCAATATAGCTCCGAGTAGGAAATACTCATTACACGTTAGAATAGAATAGGAAAAATCATTCTGAGAATATGAATGGGAAATTCATTATCATCTGATATAACCAATATAGTACCTAACACATTAAGCGGTTAGGGAATTAGTCAAACAACATCTAAGGACATGCGTTAGGGATATCAGTCCCCAAAGGATGAATACACAAAAGAAGCAACAAAGAATACTGACTTAAAGAATGGATTCTTGGTGGAGAAGAATCAAAATGAGAACCTAAGTACTGAAGTTCTCTAATTCAATATCAGGACATGGATTCATGACGCAAGCATAATAGAAAAATCAAGTTTGGATATAGCTCGAGTCTAAGTACTCCGTACCTGCAGGAACGGACGAAATGTACAAAGACTTTAAGGAATTCTAATAAGTATAAAGAGAGGAATTGCTTTATACGTCAAGATTTGCATAACCGATGCTAAAGGCACATGAAAACATCAAAAACCATGTGGGTTATCATGAGTCGATTGACCATAAATCAATATAATGTTGTCTCACATGGAAGATTTCAAAGCTAGAAGAGTCGACTAAGCTATACGTCAAAGTATTAGCCAGAACTAAAGTACATATTCATTATCCCTGATAATGATCCAAGAGATGGAAGAAAGTCATAAGAACACACTTGTGAGTGAACATCTCTGACTAGTGGTTAGAGAGATAGAACGGTTCAAACCAGTGAGGATACACATAGAACGTATGAGTTTGACTTTAGTAGAAACGAGAATGCTCGGCTACCGTGAAATTGAATATCATGCAATAGCGAATTGCACACTATGCAGAGTTATATTGACGAAAACGTCAATCACATGATGAACTAAGTTAGAAATAGCCAACTTCACAGCCAAGGAAACCATTTAAGAGTTGATTAATGAAATCCCTGGAGTAGGAGACACTGTTTAAACAATCTGAAGTAGTCAGGGAGATGATACTGACTACCATAAGGAAACCTCAGTAAACTCAAAATAGATGACAAGGTTTTGTCATGAGATATCATCAAGAATGGTATAGTTCTTTTTAGAAAGAACGAGAAACTCACTCTAGGATACGTTGAAACAATTAAGATTCTGGATAGAATCGGTTCCATGGAATATAAACATGTTGCCTCAGGAAACTCGGCAACTTACATAACATAAGTTATGCATGGTGCAAGGAACGATTGTCTAAAGACTCGTTACTTATACTACCAAAGGAAATTCAATCTGATAACAAGTTTCACATTGACAATGAAGTCAATAATAGTTCTTGAGACAAGACATTAAGGGAATTAATGTGTAAAAGAAATGTGAAGTTCAGAAGTAAGGACGCAAACCCTTGGGATTCCAAGTCAAAGGCAACGTACTATTAAAAGTCTCGCCTTAGAAAGGAATAGTTAGATTTGGGAAACGAGGTAACCTCAATCCCCGATACATCGGACCTTTTGAATAGGTCTAGTGGCTTACCGACTTAAGCTACCCTATGAAATCAGTGGTGTACACGACACCTTCCACGTGTCAAACCTGAAAAAGTGCTTATCAGATGAATCGCTCGTTATACCACTTGAGGAGATTCAAATTGACGACAAACTATTTGTGGAACAACTAGTAGTAAGAAATGGAAGCAAGGTCGCATCCCCATAGTGAGAGCCTGATGGAACTCTAAAGGAGGACCAGAATTCACCTAGGAACGCAAAGATCAAATGAAACTTAAGTATCCCCAGTTGTTCAACGAGACATCAACTACAGATGACATTAGGGGTGTTCATCGGGTTTCGGGTTATTCGGTTCGGGTTATTCATGTTTTTTGTTATAAGAATCCTACCCGTTTACCGACCCAAATAAGATTCGGGTTAATCAGTTTCGGGTTATTCGGGTCGGGTTAGTTTCTAAATACAAGTTGCAACACATACCTTATTATTTAACTTAACATGATATTTATTAAATAATAAGTACAAAATGTCAAATAAAAACACTCTCAATATGATTTTTCGTCCAATCCCATGCACTAAACACGTATATTAACTAAAAAAAATCAAATAAAATAAGCATAAAACCAAAGTGTATCAACCAATCGTACAAACTAAAAAAAGGACAAATCGTATCAACCAATAAACTCATTAACAGTGTTCAATCTTCAAATTTTCACCTTCATGTCCGCTCGTCCGTTTCCAATCATATATTAAAAAAATGTGAAATAAAATAAACATTGAAAATGTTTAGATGTATACTGAACTAAGATTACAAATAACTAACAATAATAAAATACCCTTTTATTATTATTCGGGTTAATCGGGTTAACCCGATTAACTTTTTTTAACCCAACTAACAAACCGAATACTATTTTCGGGTCCGGGTTCCATCTTAAACGGGTTCGAGTTGTTCGGGTTCGGGTTAATTTACGTCAGGTTCGGTATTCAGGTTTCGAGTAAAATGAACACCCCTAGACGACCACTAAATTTCAGGAAGAAAATTTGACAACCGGTAATTATAAATTTGTGTGCTAGGATTTACTCTGAGAGAGTCAGAGAAGGAATTTCTTTTGCCGGAGGTCGTTATCGGCGCAGGGGACGTTCAAAATCTAAATCGAATGCGTCGGCAATTGCATCGGAGAAGAACCGGAACCAAATGTGACGCCAGTGGTTCTCAAACCCACGCTCGGCGACGGTTAGGCAGAGTACGTCCGGTGGTTGCCTTCCTCTGTTCGAATCAAAGCTTGATTTTCATTTAGTCAAACGGTGATGTTTCTTGAATTGTTAAGGTGTTGGTGTTGGTGAACGTATGTGGACGACGATGGTGTCGGTGCAGGTAGCGGTGGTTGGCCGTGCTGTTGGTGTCGAACGCCCTCAAAGGGTTCCCGATCACTTCGTTTGTGTGCATCAGGAGTCCATTTAAAGGTAATTCCAAGGTTTAATTTTCTATTTTCTTAAGTTATTTACATTTTTGTGTTCCCTATCAGAATTTTAGTTTGAATTTAAGTCTGCTATCTTCGAAACCCTCTCTAATTGTTTTTCGTTAATTTCCCCAATCCATGAATTTTAGCGATTTTGTTGTGTATTTGCTTTGGTTGCTGAGAAATTGCTCTGAAATTGATACATCAGTGAGCGATTTGCTCCCAATTTTATCTTTCATAGGTTTGTTAAAGTTATTTTGATCGAGTCAAATTAGGGTTTTGGTTTCTTAGTAGTACATTATAAAGACAATTATCTTTTCACTATGAGATTATCAGTCAAATATTTGAAGTGTTATTAACTGTACTTTAAGTTTTGTGTTGAAAAGTTACATTTGCTTGTAGGTAGAAGGTCGTCTTTGGACTTAAATAAGATGAATGCATTGGACTCAAAATTACAATATCATTTTGAGTAAAATAGGTTATTTCAATAGGCTATATGCTTCTGCATATTATTCACATTCATATTAGTTTTCGGATTCTACGATGCAAATAATAATTATGTTTGTTACAATCAAATTATAACATTGTTCTATTGTCGTATTTCAAGTGGGAAGATGGACTTGATCAAGGTGAGGATGTTTGCATATCACAGAGCAGGAGTAATTTTTCATGTTTCTGCTGTATGGTAATTTAATGAAACAAACAAATTAGTTAGCTTAAGCATCCATTTTTTTGTTTGCTGCTAACTCTTTACTATAATTGAGTATGAAAATTCTGGAAAACTAGAGTTCCAATATAGTAGTTAATCATTTTACATGAGTTTTAGTATCTGACAATTCAATTTTTTTTTGAACGACAAATTTCTTCACTTAGTGGGACTTGAACCCATGACCTTGAAGTCTTTTAAGTGTTTAAGAGGCTTTGCCTCTACCATTGGACGACCACCCCAATGGCATCTGACAATTCAAATAATAATTTCAAAATGGCTATGAAATAAAGAAATTAATTAATGTCACAGATTGGTAAACTGATGATTGTTCATGTCAGAATAACAGGATTTGGGTAATTATGGAAGGAAGTGTGACTACTTTAGATGGGAGCCTGAAATGTGGGAGTTTGGGGAGAGAGTCACTGCAAAAAGAGGTTACTGTCTTTGCTTTTTGATTTATTATCGTGATCCCTTTTAATTCTTTGTCTATAATTGTCATATGAGAGTGTTTGGGTGTTGTTTTGAGTGTCATTATTGGATTATTGTGATCGTAAATCCGATGAAGATGCTTATAGCAATGCCTAAACCGTTTTATTCAAAGATTTATTACATTTTAAAATAATATTTTATCAACAATTACGTTGCAGATTTGTAGATAACACATAGAAGTTGCAGATTTCCATACCATTCATTACCGGTTAGTCTTTACATTTCTTTGAAAAGTCGATTCGTGTGTTTGAACGAATTGACCTTTTTACTCATTTGGTCTGTGTCAACCGAACCTGTTGCAAAGTCAGTTGAAGAAATCTTTCTAAAAGATTACAACCATCGGTAAGTATTTGGTCTCGAAGTCCAACACTCCATCGGTGATAAAATTGTAGATGTGGTTTAAGTGGACAATATGGATATGGGCTTCACACAATATGGATTTGTATTTTAAATCAGGGCGGTCAAGATCATCTCCAAAGCAAAAGAGATTGGGCAATGAGGTTGGTTTGTAGATTTCCCAAACCTGGTAGATATTTGGTTTTAAGCAGTTTTATATTTTTATTTGTTTCTATACACGTATTTGTTAAACTTATTTTTTGGAAAACAAGATTTTCTATACTCGAACATATGTTATGTTTACTTTTTTTTTTCTACCTGATGTTGTCAATGGTGTGTTTCTTAAAATTTGCCTTCTTTGCCCGTCAATGGTGTGGGTCTTAAAACTAGGCTAAAGTTACTTGCTACTTTGTTTATTCGCTTACTTTTTAATTCAAGGTTTGTTACTGCTAATGTTGTTTTTGTTGTCTGTTAGTGTGGAACGTTTTTACACCTTTATATTACTTATTTGATTATGTTTAGTATTTTACATTTAACAAGTATGATGTATTTGTTGTAGATTGTTTTTTTCCCCTGCATTTTTCTTTTCTTTTCTTTTCTAAACTAAAACAATTGAAATGACTTTTCATTATTCCAATGTTGTGGCTGTTTACTTTGTTTGCTCACTAGCATTTTCTTTGACATTTTAATTTCTTTTGCAGATTGTCTTCTACTTAAAACTTATTTGTCACACACGTAACACAGGACAGTCATCTAACAAGAGTAGTACATCTAACAGAGATGTTCCCAGGAAAGAACGACGGGTCTAGAAGAGATTTATACACCGCTCTTTCCTTAGACAGAACATTCCGCTTGCCAGATAACTACATATTGATTAGAAGGTCGTCTTCTAGTTACTGTGATGTTAATAGCAAAAACACACAACAGAAGCTAAGCCATAATATATTTCATAACTAAACTGTTTTACAGCATATACCAAACTTCTATTACAAACTTAATTATCTGGCAGGACTTATAACTCTTCTAAGCGTGCCTTCACTTATCAGAGTTTTCAATCAACATTCATCCATAGCTATCATCTATCTGGAATGCCATCTGCTAACCTGTCTAAAAGATTAGAGAATAACTGGGTCAACATAACTTGGTGAGTTCACTTTTAAATTCATTTGGTTACGAAATCAGGGTTCATAATGATATCGGTTAGCAACAACCAACGATCATCTTACAATAGCGAATACTATTAGATTACACAAACATTTCGGGGTTCATAATATCTTGAATTAATCTTTATCACAGCTAGATAACAAGCATTTCTATCATCTGGCCTATAACTGAAAAAAATGGAAACCTGACTATACTGTCCAAACTGGACAATAGTCTACTGTCGAAACTGAACAGTAGACCGCCCCGAACTGAAGGCTTGGTCAACACAGGATTTACAATCATGATACACCCCACCACATGAAAGCTTTTATCCGACGCATTGATAATAATTCAAGGTACTTGGTCTCAAAATATTGTTTTCCCAAATCGTATTCAAAATCTGGTTTCACATCCTCATTCGGAGGAATAAATTCATTTCATAGAAAACAACTTTTTAAAACCATTCTTAGTTCGTAATCAAAACCATTTAGAAAATATTTCCCAATATAGCTGAACTCACCTCGACAATATCGCAACTCGTATAACTGCAAAGGATATCTCGTACAATATCCTAGATCATAATAACATTACTTAAATAAACGTTCCTAGCTTAATGATAAGTATCAAGTCATAGTGAACCAATCAGAATCTTACCTCGGAATTATCTACGACTATTTTGAAGCCGTAAGGCTAGAAACTGGACTTCCGAACGCGTACCGGGACTTTGGCATGACTTCCTAGGTTGAGTGTGTGTTGGAAGGTGTTTTGGTGTGTGGAGATTGTGTCAAACTAGTCTGCCAACGATTTCTATTTATAGGCCAATTCTCACATCGTGACGGACCATTATGTAGGGTGACGGTCTGTCACCGCCTCGCCATAACGGATCGTTATGGTTCTGTGATGATCCGTCACCGACCTAGTGCGCATGAGTCATCTTACACGTGGCGGCCTCTGATCACATTGCGGCGTGACGGACCGTTATGCCCTGGTGACGGTCCGTTACGCATCCAAATTAGGGCTGAGTCATCTGGACACGTGTCATCACCTGCGCAACTCCTTGCTCAACCCGTAACGGACCGTTATGGTCCGTGACGGTCCGTTACCTTCCAAAAATCCAATTTTTTTCATTTTTAAACCTCTAACTTTGGGATACTTACATTTCAACCCCCTTAACTTTCATTTTCTAATATATTTAGCCCTTATATTCTTAAGGAAAATTAGAGGTGTTACAAATCTTCCCTTCTTAAAGATATTTCGTCCTCGAAATCAGATAATATTAATTTCTCGGTATAACTACTAATTTACATAACTAATAAATAAGTCCTTTTATTCATTCATGTAATACTTACCTAATTTTCTTGTCGGGTTTTAGGGCTATCACTCTTGAAATGCCCGGTCTCTTTGCAGTTGTGGCATCTAATCTTGGGGCAATATCTTGATATGTGCCCTGTTTGATTACATCGGTTACATTCAATTCCTTGAGCATCTTTTCCCAAATTTTCTATTTCTCTTCTTGGGATTTTGTTATCGTTGGGTTCATTGGTTTTCTTTTCTCGTCTTCTCTTGTTGGCCACTTCCTGAGCTTCTATCTCATCATACATTAGTGCACTTAGTTGTACTGTCGAATCTATAGTTGCAGGTGCAGTAGTTTTTACTAAGATTCAAACTTTTGGTGGTAATCCCTGCACATAACATTTGATTCTCCTAGATTCAGGAGTCACAAGATGTGGTACCAGCTTGGCCATTAAATTTGAATTTGCTGGTATATTCCTGATGGCCAAGATTTCCAGCTTCGAATCGGTGGAATTCTAATTCAATCTTTTCTACTGCATTATGTGGACAGTATCTATTGACTATCAATACCTTCAAGTCCTCCCACTTCATTCTATCCGTACATGCCTCTCCCTTAGTCTGCTTGACTGACTCCCACCAGTCAAGTGCATTTTCCTCGAACGAATGTGCAGCAAATTTGATGGTTGCACTCACTCATTTTGATTACGGCATCCATAGAAGTTACCCACTGCATGGCTGCAATAACATTCTTCTTGCCGTTGAAGGGTTTAGGGTGACAATCACTAAAGTTCTTGTAAGTACATCCTTGGTACTTATCGCCTGTGCTTTGGTTTGTAACGGTTTCAGGGACTCGGGTAGCATCACTATTATTTCCTACGGGGTTGGTATGAATAGTATTCTCTGCTCGCGGGTTTGCACCATTGGCTCATTCGTTTCTGTTTCCCTGATTACTGGAGCCCATTCTCCTTTGAAGAGCATCGTCAAGGCTTCCTAGTAAGGTTGTTTGGAGCACTTAGGTGACCTCAGATGCCATCGCTCCTTGAAACTGGGATTCCGTCATAATCACTTCCTCTGTATTTGTCTCTATGTTTAGGTCAGTATTCGTTGTATCACGGGTACGAGGCCTAGTATTAGGAGTCCTACCCCTACCACCTCTCCGTCCTTTACCTCTTCGTGCCATTTAGTACCTATATGCACATATGTATGATATCAGAATTCGTATAACCGGTGATAATCTAGAAATCAAAAATTAAAAACATTTGATCATGAATGTAATTAATTATCTGTTTCCTTGGTATTACCCTGTAACGAACCAACTTTCGTATTATTATTATTATTATTATTATAATATGGAGTTTATATTATAAGGGTGTAAATAAATAAAAGATGGAAGTTGGAGGTTTGTTGCAAAAGTGGGGATTTAACTAGTTTGGGCGAGAGGGGTCATTTTTCAAACTTCAGGGGCTGTTTTGTAAATTGCAAAATTCTGCAATTAGAAGGGGGCGAAATTTACACACACAAAGTGTGCGTTCTTGAGATTTTGCAAAGAGAAGAGAATAGGTGGTGCATTGAGGAGCAAAATCCGGGTGTTACATGCTTGAATTGAAGGTTCTGGCTTGCTCAATCCCTTCATAACATCAAGTGATCACGTGGCTAAGATTGAAGCTAAAACGGAATCATCTAAAGCACAAGGTAAGTGCTTTGCACTTTCTTAGTAATGATAGGGGTCGATAGATATACATAATTGATTTACATGTCGGTCGTTCAATGTCTTTTATGTGTTTATAAATATTTGTTGAATTTGGAGATGTTATATATGGTGAAATATGCAAGGGTGGGTGTATAGTGTTTGAGGTCTAAGGACTTCATTATGTTGTTTGGTGAATCAAGTTATTAAACTTACATGGTGTAATGGTGATAATAAGAATTCGTAAAAGACGAAATACATAGGTGAAATATGTATTTAAATAGTGATGTACATTGGTGAAACATGTGCATAAATGGTGAAATACATAGGTGGAATATGTATTTAATTGGTGATATACATGAGTGTAACATGTATATAAAGTGGTGATATATACATAGGTGAAATATGTATATAATGGTGGCATACATGATTGTAACATGTATGCAAAAGGCGAAACAAATTCCTTAAACTTAAACGGTTGAATCGGTGTTTGAGATTCATAAGAATCATGTGGGGTGTTAAGGGTGGGTTATTGGGTGATTATAACCATGCCTAGATGTTACGGTTGATTAAAACGACCAGGGATCGAGTCTGTAGGGTCGAAAATGCAAAAAATGCAAAAACTGCGAAATTGGGTGTGCTGGTGCAGGTCTAGGACGCCAGTTTTGGCTGTCTGACGCCGGGCAGACGCCGGTAGGCTGAATTTTTGAGTTTTCTTCCTAAGACACTTGAAAGTTCTTGGGACTTGTTGTATTATTACTAATGGTGTTCTTGTAGGTAAAGCTCCGGTTTGATGTCTCGGGTTAAGCTTCGTGTTGGTTGGATTCTCAATCTTTTGGATGGTTGTTAATGTTAGGAGTTATGACTCAATGTTGGGAGTCACTTAAATCGTTTTAAAATATTTTTGGGTCTTGAAGCTTGTTGCTATTTTTGAATGTTGGTCGAATGATTTTAACAAATTTATGTCATTGTCGTTTTGTCGTAATTAACATAAGGTGTTTTGTCAAGAGTGCTTAATGGGATCTACTTTCGCGTGTTTTATATAGTTAAAATTGGTAAAAAATTGGTAAAAAATTTTAGGGTGTTACAACTTGGTATCAGAGCAATGGTTTGAGGGATTCGGGTGTGCGAGACACCGAACTCAAACTTAGTTGCTCTTGATATGGGTGGGTGTAATGAGAATCCAACGAAGGCATGACCGAGACACGGAGCTTAAGGGTGAAAGGTTAGTAATGATTATTGTCGTTGGCCATTATAATTGGTGTCCAAAGTGAATTATGTGTGTCGAAACTTGTCTTGGGAGTTATCACATGGGGACGATAAATATACTTAGGCATAGTATATTACTAATCATGTCTAGCCTGGATGATTAGTAATGTAACATGTCTGCTTGTCTTCATGGTAGCCATGTAATAATAACCATTGACAAGGAGTAAGTGAAGGTGAATATATACGTATTATATATATATAAATATATATGTACTTACATATATGTTGGAGCATGACTTAAGATAGATGCCTATAGTTATGCTTTGCATGCGCGACAAGTCGTTTGTTTTAAATCTCAGTCAAGGAATGGCTAACCAAGGAGCTTTGAATAAAGAGAAGAATGTTGGTGATGGACATGATAGCGGGTCGAGATCAAACCGATCCGTACACTCTCCCAAGGATGATAAGGTGGATGAGGCGATCGAAAGACGAATTTCCGAAGAGGTGGCTAAGGCATTTGAACAAACTATGCCTATCTTTCTAGCCGAAATCCAAGGTGCAGTTAAGGCGGCCTTTGAAGAAAGGGAGAACAAAACAAAGGAGGACGAAATTATTATCGTGGATGGCGGTAATAAAGATAAAGGCAAAGAAAAGGAGAGGAGACCTTGTACTTACAAGGATTACATGATTTGCAAACCAAAGGACTTTCACGGGGAGGTGGACCCATTGGTTAGTCAACGTTGGATCACGGAGATTGAGTCCACATTTGAAACATGCCACTGTGACCCGGAGGATCGGGTAGTGTTTGCTGTGAATCAGCTCAAGGGACGAGCTAAGGATTGGTTGCATAATCTTCGCAAGGAGAAGGGAAGCATTGGGAGTATCTCATGGGAGGAATTTAAAAAGGTGTTTTTGAAGTATCATTGTCCACAAGTGGCGGTAGACCGCATTACTGAAGAGTTCCTCCGTATATGAATCGATTGATGAATTAGCGGGTATGTTTTATGATAAAAGTCAGTTTTGTCCGGAGTTGGTGAGCACGAAGAAAATGAAGATTGACCGTTTTTACTCTATGCTCTCTATGGATTTTAAGGAGTTTGTTACTCCCTCATTATGTGGGACACTTGTTGACATGATCAACAAATGTAGGGAACGAGAGGTGGAGATAAAAAGGAAAGTTGATCGAGGCGAGAAGAGGAGAAGATAGGAGGTAGAGGTGGCCTCCAAGAAAACTAAACTTGCTAGCCCTAGCAAGAAGCCATTTGTAAAGGCTACTGCACGATATTGTCAAACTTGTGGAAAGGAGCATAGTGGTGAGTGTAGAATGAAATCTTTCTATAGATGTGGGAAACCGGGACACCTTGCTACTCAGTGTTCCAGTCCAATTAGCTTGTGCTATAATTGTTACAAGCCCGGGCATATGCGGAATGAATGTCCCGAGTTAAAACAAGGTGAAAGTGGGGGAAAGAAGTTAGAGATTCCAAGACCGAGGGGTCGGGCATTTCAAATCATGGCTGAGGAGGCGAAGAAAACTCCTAATGTTGTGTCAGGTATTTTCATGATAAATTCCTTACCCGATCTTACTTTATTTGATTTGGGTGCTAGTCGTTCTTTTATATCCTTAAAATTTTTCAATCGTACTTCGTTTCTAAGTAAAAGGTTAGGTGAACCACTAGAAATTGAGGTAGCTAATGATAGGAGCTTCTTGGTGTTTGATGTTTATATGGATTGTAAGTTGGAGGTGGAAGGTGAAACCTTCTCTATTGATCTTATTCCGATGACGTTAGGAGAGTTTGATGTTATTGTGGGGATGGATTGACTTTCTAGACATAGGGCCAATATTATGTGTGGGCCTAAGGTGATTCAACTTATCTCTCATTCGGGTAGATCTCTTTACGTTCGGGGTGAAAGAATAGGGGGCGTCCTATTGTGTTCATATATCAAGGCGATGAAGTATATTGCACATGGTTGTAAGGAGTTTATGGCTTGTGTCACGGACTCAAGTCGGGATGTGGTGAAGGTTCATGATGTTCCTGTCGTGAATCAATACGTAGATGTCTTTCCAGAGGAGTTACCGGGGGTTCGGTTCCACCCGAGAGATAAGTGGAGTTTGGGATTGATCTAATCCCGGGAGCAAAACCGATTGCTAAAGCACCTTATCGGTTAGCCCCACCGGAGATGAAGGAGTTGATGACTCAACTCCAAGAGTTACTCGATAAGGGCTTTATACGCCCGAGTGTCTTTCCTTGGGGTGCTCCCGTTTTGTTTGTGAAGAAGAAGTATGGGAGTATGCGGATGTGCATAGACTACCGAGAATTGAACAAGTTGACAATCAAGAACCGTTATCCTTTACCTCGGATTGACGATCTCTTTGATCAACTACAAGGGGTTTCGTGGTTTTCAAAGATTGATTTGAGATCCGGGTACCATCAGTTGAAGGTGAAAGATGATGATATTCCTAAAACGACATTTCGAACTCGTTATGGTCATTACGAGTTTACTGTTATGCCTTTCGGTGTAACTAATGCGCCCGCGACTTTCATGGATCTCATGAACCGGGTGTATAGGCCATTCCTTGATCGTTCGGTTATCGTGTTTATCGATGACATCCTTATCTTTTCACGCAGTGAGGGCGATCACGCGTGCCATCTTCGTGATATTCTTGAAGTTCTTTGTCGGGAAAAGTTGTTTTCTAAATTCTCGAAGTGTGCCTTTTGGCACCGAGAGATGCAATTCTTTGGTCATGTGGTGAATGCAGAGGGTATTTCTGTGGACCCGTCAAAATGTGAAGCGGTTAAGGGTTGGGCATCACCGAAAACACCCACGGAGATTAAAAGCTTTTTGGGCTTAGCGGGTTATTATCGGAGATTTATCTAGAACTTCTCTCGTATTGCCTTGCCTATGACTAAGTTGACTCGTATGGAGACAAAATTTGTTTGGGGGCGCTGATCAGGAATCCGCCTTTCAACTTCTGAAAGCCGTGTTATCATTACTTGAAGGGACCGATGACTTTGTTGCTTATTTTGATGCCTCGCATTCCGGACTGGGGTGTGTCCTTATGCAAAGGGGCAAGGTGATTGCTTATACTTCTAGACAGTTGAAGATTCATGAGGCGAATTTTCCGACACACGACTTAGAGCTTGCAGCCGTGGTTTTCGCTCTCAAAATCTGGAGGCATTATCTTTATGGGGTACATTGTACAATCTTCACGGATCATAAGAGTCTTAAATACTTCATTGACCAAAAAGATCTCAACATGAGACAAAGGAGGTGGCTCGAATTGGTCAAAGATTATGATTGTGAAATACTCTATCATCCGGGGAAGGCGAATGTAGTGGCAGATGCACTTAGTCGAAAGACCAGTCATACACCACTTAAGGTGAAATCTTTTTAGATGACTATCTCGTCATCTCTTATTGACCAAATTCGAGAGGCTCAATTGATAGCTCTCGGAGGGGATTTAAAGGAGCGGATGGTTCCTTATGTAGACAAGCTTGGGGAGAATAGCTTGGGGCTGAGGACGTGCTTTGATATGATTTGGATTCCTAGATTTTCAAGTGTTTTGACTACCATTCTTGAGGAGGCGCACAAATCCAAACATTCTATTCATCCGGGTGCGACTAAGATGTTTTATGACTTGAGGTTTAACTTTTGGTGGCCGGGCATGCGGAGAGACATAGTAAAGTATGTTGAAAAATGTCTCACATGTTCTAGGGTGAAAGCCGATCACCAAAAGCCGTATGGAAAGCCTCAACCGCTTGAAATACCTCTTTGAAAGTGGGAGAACATCACGATGGATTTGATTACCAAATTACCCAAAACCCGGAGGGGTATGATGCTATTTAGGTAGTGGTTTATCGGTTGACTAAAAGTGCACACTTCCTTCCGATTAAGGAGACTTATTCATCGGAGAAGTTGGCGAAAATTTATATCAAGGAAGTTGTGTCACGACATGGAGTACCTATTGCAATCGTGTCGGATCGGGATATCCGGTTCACTTCACGATTTTGGAAGAAGTTCCATGAGGAGTTAGGGACGAGACTAAATCTTAGCACCGCTTATCATCCACAAACGGATGGACAAAGCGAGAGGACGATTTAAACGCTTGAGGATATGCTCCGGGGGTGTGTGCTAGATTTTGGGGGTAGTTGGGATGATCATTTACCGTTAGCAGAATTTTCATACAACAATAGCTACCACTCGAGTATCGGTATGCCTCCGTTCGAATTGTTGTATGAAAGACGGTGTCGAACACCCGTTTGTTGGGGTGAGATTGGTCAAAGGGAGCTTGGTAGTAAAGATGTGGTTGAAAACAAGACGAGTGTAATCGACCAAATTAGTGCGCGCTTAAAAGCCGCTCAAGACTGTCAAAAGTCCTACGCGGATAAAAGGAGGAGGCCGATTGAATTCCAAGTGGGAGACTTCGTGTTTTGAATGTCTCCCCATGGAAAGGTGTGATCCGGTTCCGGAAATGGGGGAAGTTAAGTCCTCGTTTTATTGGGCCCTTTAAGGTGGTAGATCGAGCCCTTTAAGGTGGTAGATCGAGTGGGGAAGGTAGCCTATCGCTTGGAGCTACCGGGGGAACTAAGTAAACTTCATAACACATTTCACGTGTCGCATTTACGAAAATGTTTGGCGGATGAGTCTACTTTTGTTCCTATAGATGATATAGAAGTGGACGAGAAATTGAATTATGTGGAGAAACCGATTTCTATTTTGGATAGGAAGGTGAAATGCTTGCGCAACAAGGAGATTAACCAAGTGTTGGTGAAATAGAAGCATAGAAAGGGGGCGGAAACTACTTGGGAAACCGAGGAGGAAATGCTCAAGTATTACCCTAATTTATTTATGGAGGCGAGTTTCGGGGACGAAACCCAAAGTTAGGGGGGATAATTTGTAACGAACCAACTTTCGTATTATTATTATAATATTGAGTTTATATTATAAGTGTTTAAATAAATAAAAGATGGAAGTTGGAGGTATGTTGCAAAAGTGGGGATTTAACTAGTTTGAGTGAGAGGGGTCATTTTTGATACTTCAGAGGCTGTTTTGTAAATTGCAAAATTCTGCAATTAGAGGGAGGGGGGGGGGCATTTACACACACAAAGTGTGTGTTTTTGAGATTTTGCAAAGAGAAGAGAATATGTGGTGCATTGAGGAGCAAAATCCGGGTGTTGCATGCTTGAATTGAAGGTTTTGGCTTGCTCAATCCCTTCATAACATCAAGTGATCACGTGGCTAAGATTGAAGCTAATCCAGAATCATCTAAAGCACAACGTAAGTGCTTTGCACTTACTTAGTAATGATAGGGGTCGGTAGATATACATAATTGATTTACATGTCGGTTGTTCAATGTCTTTTATGTGTTTATAAATATTTGTTGAATTTGAGGATGTTATATATGGTGAAATATGCATGGGTGGGTGTTAGGTGTTTGAGGTCTAAGGACTTCATTATGTTGTTTGGTGAATCAAGTTATTAAACTTACATGGTGTAATGGTGATAATAAGAATTCGTAAAAGACGAAATACATAGGTGAAATATGTATTTAAATAGTGATGTACATGGGTGAAACATGTGCATAAATGGTGAAATACATAGGTAGAATATGTATATAATTGGTGATATACATGGGTGTAACATGTATATGAAGTGATGATATATACATAGGTGAAATATGTATATAATGGTGGCATACATGATTGTAACATGTATGCAAAAGACGAAAAAAATTCCTAAAACTTAAACGGTTGAATCGGTGTTTGAGATTCATAAGAATCATGTGGGGTGTTAAGGGTGGGTTATTGGGTGATTATAACCATGCCTAGATGTTAACGGTTGATTAAAACGACTAGGGATAAAGTCGGGAGGGTCGAAAATGCAAAAACTGCAAAAAATGGGTGTGATGGTGCAGGTCTAGGACGCCAGTTTTGGCTGTCTGACGTCGGGCAGACGCCGGTTGGCTGAATTTTTGAGTTTTCTTCCTAAGACACTTAAAAGTTCTTGGGACTTGTTGTATCATTACTAATGGTGTTTTAAATGATGTTCTTGTAGGTAAAGCTCCGGTTTGATGTCTCGGGTCAAGCTTCGTGTTGGTTGGATTCTCAATCTTTTGGATGGTTGTTAATGTTAGGAGTTATGACTCAATGTTGGGAGTCACTTAAATCGTTTTAAATTACCTTTTGGGTCTTGAAGCTTGTTGCTATTTTTTAATGTTGGTTGAATGTTTTTAACGAATTTATGTCATTGTCGTTTTGTCGTAATTAACATATGGTGTTTTGTCAAGAGTGCTTAATGGGACCAACTTTCGCGTGTTTTATAAAGTTAAAATTGGTCGAAAATTTTAGGGTGTTACATACCCGTTATAGGTCATAATGATTATCTATGGCATTCCAGACTAATCTTAGAGTCCTAGTTTAAGTCTAGATACTAACTTTCTATTAGCATCTAAATCACTTAAACTGAGGCTCTGATACCAACTTGTCACACCCGTAACACAGGACAATCATCTATCCAGAGTAGTACCTCCAACCGAGATGTTCTCAGGAAAGAACGACGGGTCTAGAAGAGATTTACACACCGCTCTTTCCTTACACAGAACATTCCGATTTCTAGATAACTACATACTGGTTAGAAGGTCGCCTTGACCTTCTAGTTACTGTGACATTGATAGCAAAAACACACAGTGGAAGCTAAGCCATAATATATTTCATAACTAAACTGTTTTATAGCATATACCAAACTTCTACTACAAACTTAATTATTAGGCATGACTTATAACTCTTCCAAGCGTGCCTTTACTTATCATAGTTTTCAATCAACATTCATCCATAGCTATCACCTGTCTGAATGCCATCTGCTAACCTGTCTAAAAGATTAGAGAATAACTGGGTCAACATAACTTGGTGAGTTCACTTTTAAATTCATTTGGTTGCGAAATCAAGGTTCATAATGATATCGGTTAGCAACAACCAACGATCATCTTCCAATAGCGAATACTATTAGATTACACAAACATTTCGGGGTTTATAATATCTTGAATTAATCTTTATTACAGCTAGATAACAAGCATTTCTATCATCTGGCCTATAACAGAAAAAGATGGAAACCTGACTATACTGTCCAAACTGGACAATAGTCTACTGCCGAAACTAAATAGTAGACCGCCCCGAACTGAAGGCTTGGTCAACACAGGATTTACAATCATGATACACCCCACCACATGAAAGCTTTTATTTGACGCATTGATAATAATTCAAGGTACTTGGTCTCAAAATATCATTTTCCCAAATGGTATTCCAAATCTGGTTTCACATCCTCATTCGGAGGAATACATTCATTTCGTAGAAAACATCTTTATAAAACCATTCTTAGTTTGTAATCAAAAGTATTTATAAAATATTTCCCAGTATAGCTGAACTCACCTCGACAATATCTCAACTCGTATAATTGCAAAGGATATCTCGTACAATATCCTATATCATAATAACATTACTTAAATAAACGTTCCTAGCTTAATGATAAGTATCAAGTCGTAGTGAACCAATCGAAATCTTACCTCGAAACTATCTACGGCTATTTTGAAGGCGTAAGGCTATAAACTCGACTTCTGAACACGTGGCGGGACTTTGGCACGGCTTCCTAAGTTGAGTGTGTGTGTTGGAAGGTGTTTTGGAGTGTGAAGATTGTGTCAAAATCTTCTGCCAACAATTTCTATTTATAGGCCAATTTTCACATCATGACGGACCGTTATGCTGGGTGACGGTCCGTCACCGCCTCGCCATAACGAACCGTTATGGTTTGGTGACGGTCCATCACCGACCTAGTGCGCATGAGTCATCTTACATGTGGCGGCCTCTGATCACATTGCGACGTGACAGACCGTTACGCCCTGGTGACGGTCCGTTACGCATCCAAATTAGGGCTGAGTCATCTGGACACGTGTCATCACTTGCACAACTCCTTGCTCAACCCATAACGGACTGTTATGGTCCGTGACGGTCCGTTACCTTCCAAAAATCCAATTTTTTTCATTTTTAAACCTCCAACTTTGGGATAATTACATTTCAACCCCCTTAACTTTCATTTTCTAATATATTTAGCCCTTATATTCTTAAGAAAAATTCGAGGTGTCACAAATCTCCCCTCCTTAAAGAGATTTCGTTCTCGAAATCGGATAATATTAATTTCTCGGTATAACTACTAATTTACATAACTAATAAATAAGTCCTTTTATTCATTCAGGTAATACTTACCTAATTTTCTCTTCGGGTTTTAGGGCAATCACTCTTGAAATGCTCGGTCTCTTTACAGCTGTGGCATCTAATCTTGGGGCAATATATTTATATGTTCCCTGCTTGATTACATTGGTTACATTCAATTCCTTGAGCATCTTTTCCCAAATTTTCTATTTCTCTTCTTGGGATTTTGTTATCGGTGGGTTCGTTGGTTTTCTTTTCTCGGCTTCTCTTGTTGGCCACTTCCTGAGCTTCTATCTCATCATACATTACTGCACTAAGTTGTACTGCTGAATCTATAGTTGCAGGTGCAGTAGTTTTTACTAAGGTTTGAACTTTTGGTGGTAATCCCTACATATAACATTTGATTCTCCTGGATTCAGGAGTCACAAGATGTGGTACCAGCTTGGCCATCTCATTAAATTTGCTGGTATATTCCTGATGGCTAAGATTTCCAGCTTCGAATTGGTGGAATTCTAATTCAATCTTGTCTACTGCATTCTGTGGACAATATCTATTGACTATCAATACCTTCAAGTCCTACCACTTCATTCTATCCGTACATTCCTCTCCCTTAGTCTGCTTGACTGACTCCCACCAGTCAAGTGCATCTTCCTCGAACGAATGTGCATCAAATTTGACGGTTGCACTCACTCATTTTGATTACGGCATCCATAGAAGTTACCCACTGCATGGCTGCAATGACATTCTTCTTGCCGTTGAAGGGTTTAGGGTGACAATCTCTAAAGTTCTTGTAAGTACATCCTTGGTACTTATCGCCTGTGTTTTGGTTTGTAACGGTTTCAGGGACTCGGGTAGCATCACTATTATTCCCTACGGGGTTGGTATGAATAGTATTCTCCACTCGCGGGTTTGCACAACTCGTTTAACGCATCAAAGTCCCATCTTATTCTGTAACCGTTAATTATGGTATAAACGTGGAAAGCATGAATAAATCTATTTAGGTTGACACCCCACCCGTGGTTAGTCGCACTAACCTTGGCTGGAGGTCAAAGCGGGTGCATAATTTTCATCAACTATTACAATGTTTGGCGTTAAGAACATTGGGTTAGGGGCACAACTACAGTGTCGAGTTTTGGTCACGGGAGCTCATGGTAATAAAAATAGACTTACACTATTGTTTTAATTAATGATAGTGGTACATCATTGTTCGGATGAACAATGCACAACTGATAGATCATTTTTCAGGTGAACATTACATAACTAGAAATCTTGTGGTCCAACATCAAACATTTCAACTAAACCTGTGAACTCACCAACTTTATGTTAACTTTTTAAGCTTGTTTTCTCAAGTAACTAGAATCATGGTACACGGACATGCACGCACGTAGAACATCTATTGGAGAAATCCCGGTATAACCTAGGAGCATCTAGGTCATAGCCTACAAACTGGTAGATTAAAAAGTCGTACACTTGGTTTAAGTGCGGTACTGTGCATGTAATGTTTAGAACAATTTGTGATCTTCTGTAATGACTTAAACTTTGATTATGAATACATTTAGAAGTCGTTTGTTGTAATCAAAGGCTATGAACACCCTGGATCGCCACACCCCGTGTTTCCACCCTAGGCTAGGTGTGACAAATACAACGTCAACCAATTTTCCTAATCACTCATAAAAGCACCTCTCTTAAATATATGTGTTCCTATACTCGTGAATATTCTAGTGCGATTACGGAACTACCAAACACACCAGCATTTGTTGAAATTAAGAGTGCCAAGGTGTTTCTCTATTTCAGACGATGCTGCTACACAAGTTTTAGCGTCAATGGCATTCGAATATAGCCAAATCGAATCCCCGATCTACGAACGCGTGCGCGTTGCGACCTAAGACCCAACGATTTGGCTAAGGCATGCTTGTTTTTTTCTTTCTGAACACTATAATATTCAAGCGAAGAAGATGACAATCTGTGTATGTTTGTCAATGCACTACCATGCTTCCTGAAGGGGTATAAACCCACTATAGCAATAACGCACCTTATCGCTACGGTAATGATGTAGCACTGGTACGATAAGCACAATCCTCTCCAATTATGGTAACCCCGGTACGTACCGCTATGGTAATTCTGTGGCCTTCAGAGAAACCCGAACTCCCACAAACACGTGATAGAGATACCGTCACAAGGGCATCGTCCCTAACGTGACGACTCAAGAAGGGCCCACCAATCAGTAAGTGATGTAACAAACTCCTGACGCGATGGGACTCACAGGAATCATTTAATTAGACAACTCACCTCTAAAGGGTATAAATACCCATAAGCTTTCCAAAGAATAGGTACTACGTAATCCTCTCTACTTGGATAATCACTCGATTGATTCTACCTCCGATAATTATTCTCAAGCAGGAGTCGGGTTACAGGGGAAATCCCTCTCCTGTAACGAGACTTACGGTCTTCTATTTTGCAGGCTCTCACCGGAGATTGAAATTCATCGATAATCCTCCCCTCATCTTGATAGAAAGTGAATCATCCTTGATACCACCCTGGTATCAGACGGTATTTACTTCTTCAGTGGCGCCATCCGGTCTCGAACTCTTGTGATAATACCTTATTTCTCACCTTTCCGATGACCGCTCCATCCGATGAAGTTCGCACTTCCCTGCCAAGCAACAGTGACATGAGTATTTCTCTCACAGCACTAGTTATGACATCCTCATCGGGTGTTCATACACCGGTGTCGGAACCTTTTATCGAAATCGACGATGTGGATGAATTCATCCCAAAGTTCATTCATCGGAATCGTAACATTCTCCGACAATTAAAGGCTCAGCAAGATCATGAACGACGTTTCTAGGAGGTCCAGAAGAAATTACGATTTACCCCAGGCTCGACGTCAGGTGGACCCCTGGTCAACACGGGAAGCATGTCGTTCACTACATTTTCTTCACCAAATGTACAACGCTATTCAACGATCACAACCACTCGGTCTGACCCGCTAAATTCATCCTCAAATTCGGCACCAGTCCCACCACCAACGGTGGATACCGCGACCTTACTTCGTGCCCTGATGGCACTCCAAACACCCAGCTCGGCGGTCTCCGATTTAGGAGGTCACACGAGCATTTTTGGCAAATCAGTTGGCACAGATTTGGGAGTATCTATAGACCTGGACACTCCATACAAACCAGAGTCAATGCAGTCAGAATCCAAGTTCACCCCACGTATAGTTAATTCAAAGTTACCTTGTAAATTAATGATGCCAACGAATATCAGTAACTACGATGGAACGGGGGACCCGTCTGATCACATGCATATCTTCTGTGGAGCAGTGGGAATAGAAAACTGGTCTATTCTCGTGTGGTGTCACATGTTTGTCTAGCCCCAGGTGGGTGCATGGGCCTGGTTTTACGAGCTTCCTACGGGTTCTATCGACAATTTTGACGCTCTACGCAGCTACTTTCTCCATAGCTTTAGTCATTAGCGACGGTGTACCAAAGCCTTCACATCGGTATACAAGATTCACCGAAGGGACGGGGAAACCGTCTACTCTTGTATTACCCGATTCAATAGAGAAAGTACGGAAATTCGGAAGCATCAGATTTATTACGCGTCGTGTCCTTCATAGAAGGGGTGAGTCACGATCTGTTAGTCGAAAAATTACATGAAGATTTGCCAAAAACTGTGACAACCCAAAATTTTGTTTCAGGCAATTAGCGACATTACTTAAATTTTCGGGACGAAAATTCTTTCAACAAGAGGATGATGTGACACCTGTCATTTTCAGGTTAACACTGTTAACACAAACTCCGTTATCTCAATCATTCATTCATGCATTTCACTTGATTAGAGTTAATTAAGTGTGTCGGTTATTACACAAACACCCACGTAACGGTAATTTAGAGAATTTCCGAATCACACGAGTCTGTCCCCGAACGTTGGTGAATAATCAAAATAATATTCCGAACAATTATATTTAACATAATTTATGTAGAATAATGTGTTATGTGATTTCGTACTTAATTCGTGAACATTCGTGAAACTGCGTACGTTTACGCGTAACAACGTGATTTTAATGCATTAGTAGTTTTTATAAATAGGTTTTATAAAAATAATTATTAGAAATCATTTATTATAATTTGAATTAATTAAATTAATCCATGGATCAACCAAACTTATATTTTAACCCATCCTTAACCCATGGATCATATTATTTACAAAATTTTACCCAACCCTAATCCCATTACCTTTTTTTTTGGCCGAAAACCCCCTTCCCCTTCTCCTTGAAGTCGTCGACCATCACCACCACAAATCCACCTCCAATTGATTTTTCTCTACTGCAATTGTTGGTGTTTTTGATCAATCCAAGTGTTGATCAATCCAAGTGCTAATCATCACTAGTAACGCATCAAGTAAGATTTTAATTCGTGTTTATATGCTTTCTTGCGATTTTGGTTTATGTAAAACCCTAGTTCATCCAAACAATGATATTTATCAATAAAGATGTTAACTTTAACGTTAATTATGTATTATTATGATGTTTGCATGGATTTGATGTTGTTGGAAAAACCCTAGTTGCATGAAAACCGAGGGTTACTATTATTAGTAACTTTATTGATTATTTTGATTGCATGTTAGAAGTGATTGATGTACTATGGTGATGTTTATGCGTTAGTTGATTCATGATAATGTGATTTGGTGAATTGGATTTCATGTATCTAGCTCGGTTTCTTAGGGTTTCTAAAAGTAGAAACTATAATTGTCATGAACGTGAATGGTTTGCAATTTGGACATGCATGTTGAAGTTTGATGATAGTTTTATGTTAGTTTGGACGTAATAATATGTTTTGATTTGTTAGATTTTAGAAATCATGCATGGTGTTCATAGCTTGCTATATATAGTAACTTTTTGAGTTTATCAAATTGGGATGTAATTTCTAGACATGGTTGGTGCAATGTGATGATTTCTTATGTGTTATGATGAATATAGAAACATGTTCGGAACTTTAAATCATTGAATTTGCAGTTGTGTTCTTAACTTACTTTAAAAGGAAACTTTAATTGGAATTATGAACTACATGTTGAGTTCTAGACATATAGTATGTGATGTGATGATCTAGGGCGTGTTAGATTGGTCTCCTGAACATGTTGGTAAAGACATTTCCAAAAAACGTGAGTCTTGATCATACCTTCTAAATGTGAAAACTTACTAAATGTGGTAACCGTGCTAACATGCTAGAACAATAAGAAATTGTTGTTAAGTGTTACCTGCATGATCTTATTTGCATAATATGATAGTATTATACAAATTGAACATTAATTCATACATTGAGTCACCAACAAGTCGTCTGGTCAAACTTGGTCAAACTTAGTCAAACCTGGTTAAACTTGAGTCAAACTAGTTAACTCCTTTCAAAACACATAAATAATGGGATTGTTTGGATACAAAGGGTCTTATGAACCAACTCGAACACACACTCATAGACTTATGTAATATAGGTAGCCGTTAGTGGGTCACCTATTTATTACTTGCTGTTTTAGCACGTACACTAAAGTGAGTTTCACAGCCCCTCTCTTTTATTTACTTCCTTTTTGGGGAGAAATCATGTACACAAACACTTTTGGATTCTGTATTGATGTTATATCACTTGCGTACTATGGTGCAAACATACCATGAAAATCCTTACGTCTCGAACCGTTAGTATAGGAACATAGCGAGGTAATCTTGAGTAGTACTACTGGGTTTGACAAACCCCACTCGCGCTAGTCGCGATAACTCGACTGGAGGTCGAACGGGTGTAATATTGACCTAAACACATAGCCATTGTTTTGGTAGACATGGTGGAAGGCAAACAAACTAAACAGTCAGCTTCGGTTAAGAAACACTTATAGTAGCATGAACATAGACTAGCTATCTATTGATATACTTTATTTACATTATCTTGCAAACATCAAACATTTATTTATTTACAAACCTGTGAACTCACCAACCTTGTGTTGACACTTTAAGCATGTCTTTCTCATGTCGCTAAAGTACACGACAGGATTAGGATGCATTGGAGTTGCATGGCTTTCTTAAAACCGTTTAAACACGTTTTTATTTACTTTAACTTCTTTGGTTTTGGGCACTCTGTTTTGCGCATTGGTCATTCTTGAATTTATTTTTAATTTACGCTTCCGCATTACTTACAAACTTAACGATATTTTCTCATGTTAATGAGAAACATTGGTATTTTAAACTCATATAGTGGTCGTTCAATATAACTAATGACAATGATCCTGGTTTGTCACGCGCTTCGCGGTATAACCCCGCTGGTGGAATTTGAGGGTGTAACAGATTGGTATCAGAGCCAGGTTTTAGCGAACTAGGTTTGCATTAGTAGTAGACTTAGACTATAACCACACACACATTGCATTAGTTTACACTACACAGACACTCATACATAGCACTCACACATTGCATTTCAGGTATGTCGACATCACCCACATCCCCGACTAACCAGGAACCCGCTGTTCCTACCGTACCATCACCTGAGCCTAAGAAACGTTGACTTAACCCCGTTGATAACACTATAGTATATGGCGAGCCTTTTACCGTTCGTGCCAGGGATAACACTCATGACTGGCACTGGTACCCCGACATGATTAGGAGTTGGGTTCGTCAGGAGCAAGTCCCACACCACCTACTGCGAGCATTACCTCTACCTCGCAAACTCTACCCCCCTTACAGTACCCCTTAGAAAAAGACTTTGCTGCCTTCGTGGCAAAGATGGAATGATAAATCGGAAACATTTGATATGCAACTGGTGAGATCACTGGATTGTTACAGCAAGGGAACCAAGCCGATCGTAAGCTAAAGGAACTGACTGTGAGTTTGGGCGACACTGATGCTGTACACGACAATTTGGTTGCAGGATTCAAAGACTTGGAATCCCGGGTGATTGGACTAGAGAATAGTATTGAGATAGCTCCGATGAGGATTGGGGAGTTAGAGGCACAACTTGAGGCTGCCAATGCGGCAGGGAACGAACAAGAATAAGAACCTGAGGGTGAACCAGATGAGGATGATGATGAGAGATCAGTTGTTTCTTTAGCAGGCAATGAGATGTGATGTTCTTTCTTTTCTTTCTAAACTTAGATGGGCAGGGTTGTTCCCATCCAATAGATATTTCTGGATTTTAATGTTTTGATTGAAAGTACTTTGTAACCCCTTACAAATTATTTGATCAAGGATTATTATTGGAATATTAGATGTTGTGGTTTGTGATTACTTTTGTTTACTTGTAACTGTATGATGATTATATGCGGAATATTTTCTCATTATCGTATATTATGAATGTAAAGATCATGTCTAGACGAGGACGCGGACGTGGCGGACGCAATGGCGGGTGTGGCAACATTAACATGACTGCAACCGAGCTTACTACACTAATCAATGATAGAGTGGCCGAAGCCATAGCAGCCAATCAGGCCGCGCAGAATGCTGGAGGTAAATCCAATATCTATCGACTCTAGGGAATAAATACTTATTCTAAACTCGTTTCCGAACCTTGTATCCTTAAACGTATCTATGTCTTCAATCTAGGTGAACCTATTAATCCACATGCATGCATATTTAAGACATTCATGGACTGTAAGCCCCACACGTTCAGTGGTGCTGAAGAGGCGGTCGGTTTGCTCCGTTGGATGGAAAAGGTTGAATATGTGTTCGCGATGTGCAACTGTCCCTAAGCTAACCAAGTCAAGTATGTATCTGGCACACTCGAGGGTCCCGCCCTTACTTGGTGGAACTCTCAAGTTCAAATTTTAGGTCTGAATATGGCTAACACATTACCCTGGGAGGAATTCAAAACAATGTTAAGAGAGGAGTATTGTCCGCGTAATGAAGTACATAAGCTATAAGGTGAGTTTTGGAACCTGAAGATGGAGGGTTCAGAGATCGAGGATTACACTACCCGTTCACACGAATTAGCAGTTTTGTGTCCTCAAATGGTAACCCCTGCTCACAAAAGAATCGAGAAGTACATTGAGGGTCTAGCCCCTCAGATCCAAAGCACGGTGACTTCTTCAAACCCCACTACTATCCAGCAAACCATCAGACTGGCCCACAAGCTGACCGACCAAGCCGTAGCTCAGGGTACCCTACCCCCGAGAGGCGCGGTCACCAAGACTGCTGACAACAACAAACGCAAGTTCGATAACACAAACTCCAAAGCCTTTTCTTCTAATCCACCCCCACAGCAGCAACAACGTAGGTACGAACCTACTAAAACCTATACTCAGTCTACTTCTTCCAACCAGAACCAGGGTACGTATACTGGGAAGTACCCGAAGTGCAACAAGTGCATCTTCCACCACAATGGGCCATGTGATAAATACCGCTGCCAGCGGTGTGGTAAAATGGGCCATGCGGCCAAAGACTACAGAGGTGAAATCCAAGCTAAGTAAACACCACCAAGTGAAGCACCCAAGGGTTGTTTTAAGTGCGGGAAAGAAGGGCACTTCAAGAGGAACTGCCCACAGTTGAAGAAGAATGGCAACGACAATGGAAACAGTAAAAACAACAATCATGGCAATAACAACAACAATGGGAATGGTGCGAGGGGACGAGCTTTCGTGATTGGTTCGGGAAAAGCAAGGAATGATCATAATGTCGTTACTGGTAAGTTTCCTCTAAACGATTGTTTTGCTTCTGTTCTTTTCGATACTGGTGCTGATAGGAGTTTCATATCTAAAAGCCTTAGTAAACTGTTAGAAGTAACCCCAACCGTTATTAGAACCCAAGTACATCATAGAGTTAGCGGATGGTAAGATAATCGAAGCAACTCACATCCTCAGGGGATGTAAACTAGGACTGTCTGATCATAAACTTCATATCGATCTCATGCCAGTTACACTTGGCAGTTTCGAAATTGTTGTCTGTATGGATTGGTTATCCAAAAACCAAGCCGAGATCGTCTGTAGTGATAAAATCGTTCGTATTCCCCTCCCTAGCGGAGAAATCCAATCCGTTCAAGGCAAAAAGAGCGGTGTAGTCGTAGGCATCATAACTTTCATGAAAGCGCAGAAGTGTTTACGTAAAGGTCATACAGCTATTCTAGCCCTTTTCACCGAAAAACCTTCTGAAGAAAAGAAGATTGATGATATTCCTATCGTTCGTGATTTTCCCGAGGTATTTCCCAAGGACTTGCCTGGTCTTCCACCTCACCGACAGGTCGAATTTCAGATTGACCTAACACCCGGAGCAACGCCTATTACTCGAGCACCGTATAGACTTGCACCGAATGAGTTACAAGAGTTATCCACACAACTACAAGAGTTGTTGGATAAGGGTTTTATCCGACCTAGCTCATCGCCATGGGGAGACCCAGTCCTATTCGTCAAGAAGAAAGATGGGACTTTCTGTATGTGTATCGATTATCGTGAGCTGAATAAAGTGACTGTCAAGAACCGTTATCCACTACCCCGTATCGATGATCTGTTCGACCAACTTCAAGGGTCGAGCTTCTACTCAAAAATCGATCTAAGATCAGGTTATCATCAGCTGAGAGTTCGAGAGGAAGACATCTTAAAAACTGCATTCAGAACCCGGTACGTCCATTACGAATTTTTGGTTATGCCATTTTGGTTAACCAAAGCACCCGTGGTATTTATGGATCTCATTAACCGAGTGTGTAAACCTTATCTCGACAAGTTCGTCATCGTTTTCATTGATGACATCCTCATCTATTCCAAGAGCAGGGAAGAACATGAGGAGCATCAACGTTTAATTCTGGAGCTGCTGAAGCAAGAGCAGTTATATACCAAATTTTCCAAATGCGATTTCTGGATTCGCGAAGTTCAATTCTTAGGACATGTAGTCAACGGGAAGGGAATACATGTCGATCCAAGGGAGGTGCGAAAATTTCTAGGTTTGGGTGGTTACTACCGTCGATTCATCGTGGGATCCTCAAAGATCACTCAACCTCTCACCGCCCTAACTCATAAAGATACTGTGTATAACTAGGGTGACACCCAGGAATCCGCATTCCAACTGCTGAATCAGAAACTCTCTCGCGCACCCATCTTATCCCTGCCAGAGGGAACGGATGATTTCATAGTGTATTGCGATGCTTCCGTTCAGGGTCTCGGTTGTATGTTAATGCAACGCGAGAAGGTCATCTCATACGCTTCCCGTCAGTTGAAAATCCATGAGAAGAACTACATGACTCACGGATTGGAGTTGGGAGCCGTGGTGTTCGCACTCAAAATCTAGAGACATTACTTGTACGGTACCAAAAGCACCATTTATACCAATCACAAGAGTCTTCAGCACATCTTCGAGCAGAAATAGTTGAACATGCGATAGCGTCGCTGGATCAAACTTTTGAACGATTATGATTGTGCTATTAAGTACCATCCGGGCAAAGCTAATGTGGTAGCTGATGCCCTAAGACGAAAAGAGACCAAACCCAGAAGAGTTCGAGCGTTACAACTCACTATTCACATCGGATTACCCGACCAAATCCGTAATGCCCAACTCGAAGCGCTGAAAGAAGAGAATCTACAATTAGAGTCCATGTGTGGCATGGAGAAACAACTAGAGACTAGATCGGACGGTATTCACTATTTCACGAAGCGAATATAGGTCCCGCTATACGGGAATTTAACGGAACTTGTGATGGACGAAGCACACAAGTCTCGATATTCTATTCATCCCGGTTCCGATAAGATGTATCATGATCTGAAAGTTTTGTATTGGTGGCCGAACATGAAAGCTTATATCGCCACCTACGTGAGCAAGTGTCTGACTTGTTCCAAGGTCAAAGTTGAATACCAAAAGTCATCTGTTTTGCTCCAGCAACCGGAAATCCCGATGTAAAAATGGGAGCAGATTTCCATGGACTTCATCACCAGCTACCCCGAACCCCTAGCGGATGCGACACCATTTGGGTGATCGTAGATCACTTAACCAAATCCGCTCATTTCCTAGCAATCAAAGAAACTGATAGAATGGAGAAGTTAACTCGTATCTATCTGAAAGAAGTAGTCTCTGGGTCCATCATTTCTGATCGAGACGCTCGATTCATGATGTCGCCCAGAAGGTCTATATAAAAACTAACAAAACCTAACCTAGACTCCTAACTAATAAATGGAGTACCTTCGACCAAACCGCACTAACATGCAAGTGGACCTATCGAGTGTAGCACAACTTAATGGTAAACCGAGTTATCGAACCCTAGAGACACTACTATAACTATATTAGACTCTGACTCAGACTAAAGATTGATTGATGCGGGTTTGACTACACTAAAGATTGACTACTAATGCAGGAAACAAGGTTGACTCAAGCTATCAAGACGAAGAACTAAGGTAATATTAGAGATGGGAAGAATACCACCTACGTCAGAATCCTACTTGCAAAGCAAAACTTCTACCGGTTCTGGAAACTATGATGGATCTAGGTTTCTAAGGAAACAACTCTAGACTACCTAGTGGATCACTAATCACTCTCAGGGTGTCACCAACTAAGCAACCTAAAGATGTAATAACTCACCAGATTGCGGATTACCTTTCGGTCTCTCCAACAATGATAAAGTACCCAAAATACAGATCACCTTTCAGTCTCACTGTCCACAATACATTCGAAGAATGCACGGGGTAATCTCAAGATAACAACTATGACTCAGAATAGCAACAATCGCTAGACACCTAATACCAACTTTCTCTCAGACAGTTGACACTCGGATTCCTAATAACGAAGACTAAACGACTATCTCTCACTTCTTGGGTTTTGAGACAGGATACACACTCAATCTAATCTATACTCAATCATAACTCCTATGGCTACTATTTCAAGCAAACCACACAAGCAATCACAAACCCTAAAGTCTATGACCTAGCTACGCTAATCAATCTGGAAGACATCCACAATCAACGCACATAATTAAAATCAAACACAAATAAGATCAAAGCATATAGATTTATCACAATTAATGTCAAGAAACTGTTTACAAAATCATTAAACCATCATTTAATATCCAAAACCAGTAAAAATCAAGACTTTAACAAAGTAATCATCTAATGACCCAGGCAGTATCAATGTTTTAGCCTAGGATCATGTTTAAGACATTAAAACAGAAGTAAATAAAGACAATCATGGTTTCAAACACAGAATTCAAGAAGAATGTTTCAAACTTGAAACCAAAAACGTAAATCAAATGAACCCGAACTTAAAAGCTTTTATCTTTACACTTGATTCTTCCTCCAATCGCCCAAAATAGCCTCTAGTCTCTCTCTGGACGGCAATAATTCGAACTCCCTTGAATAATGGCATTAGAAATCTAATATATTTCAATTTAGGGTTTTTTCACGGAATACGGGTCTCCCGCGTATCGCGAGAGATTGGGCTGGGTTCCTCGCTTACCGTGAGGGACAAATTAGTCGCGGCCGGTTATGAAGATCCTCGCGTACCGTGAGGTCTTGAAGCTCCTCCCTCGCGTACCGCGAGGGACCTATTTTCTAACTTTTGAACTTTGGGCTTTCTTCTCTTGCTCGGTTTATTCATGTATTGAGTTGTAATCATCATGAGCACCTGAAATTATAACAAAGACTCAAATACAGACTTTAATGACTAAAAACGAACACGAAACTATCTAAAAACGTACAAAAACTATAGGAATAAAGATGTGTGCTTTGCATTACATCAAACATCCCACACTTAACCTTTTTTCGTCCTCGAAAAAGCTGCAATGGAATCATAACTCAGATCTGACTTAACAACTCATAATTACCATTTAGCAAAACATACTCACGCGTTAAAAAGCAACAATTAGTATTTCTGTCCAACTAGACCCAAGCACCAACTATCAAGACCCCGTAATGTGTTCTAAATCCATTTTATACAGTTGTCAATCAACCTATGTGACTCACACTTAAAAGTTACAGCTCTACCTAATCCCGTCTCATGTCTAGGCACGGATCAAACCAAATAGATTTAGCCACCACGTTAAACTAAGATTTATTTGTTTAAGAAATTAGATGAAATCATGTATGAATGGTATGCTAATGAGAATTAATAAGCAAATTAAACTTCATCTAGAGGCGTTTCAACCAAGTCACTATCCCGGAAGATAACAAATAGACTAAGTTATAATCAATAAAGCACATAAGTATCACTTAGGGGTGTTTTCTCCAAGTGGCCATCCCGGAGGGTAACACATAAGCAAAACTCATAATTCTAATCAATTAACTCATTAACATGGAATTTATGGATGCGGGCGCCACCGAAACTCGGATTTATTCTCATAAAAAGAGAATGGTATGCCAAAATTTTCAAAAACAAATAGATATGATCTTAACGTGGTACCTGTCACCCTATGTTGACAGTTTCAGTATTACCGATACCCTAAGATAAGTTCCCACATGATATCATGAATTAATTACGTGATTAGTCCTAAGTAACACTCACAGACTATTTAAGCTATTCAAGCTGGCTGGGTCTACCAAAACATCACTAATTAGACGCGTTTTCTATTATTTAAATCATTTAAAACTCAATCAAGTAGATCCAGTTGTACTATTATTTTCCAAGTGTATGCAGTTACTTTCAAGGACATTTTTCAAATTTTTTTATGTTTTTGAATTTTTATAAACTTAACAAACTAGCTAAACTAGACACTCACATCCCCACACTTGAAGACACATAGTCCTCAATGTGAAACAAGACGCAACTAAAAATAAAAATGCAAAAATAAAATAGGAATCGAATTAGCTGGTAATGTATATGCTCTCGAATGTGTCCAGCTTCATTCATCCTTGTGTGCATCGTATAGCATTTCGGTCGCGGTTACACATACTGCCTGTCGGGTTGCTTAATAATATCAGGATCAATTCCGTCCGAATGGAGATTGAGTACGGAAGGAATGATGTACTCCTACAAAACAAACTCACACAATACCCGCAATATCAAAATGACTCAAATTAAAAATAAAAGACTCAACTGACTCACTAAGACTCAAGATAGATGGCAAGGACACGTACCTGATGCGTGACAAACACATAGACATGAAGGCCACAGCAAAGTAGATCAACAGTTACGAACAATTTTAAGTTTCCCATGGTAGTGGATGCTAATGAATCAATGTCATGGATGATAATAGATGATGCTAAATGGACGATGGATGTGATGGATGATGGATAGAGGATATGTTGTGGTGATGGATGATAGAGAGGATATGTGATGTGGTGATAGATGCGGGTGAGGGATACCACGGGAAAACAAAAGAACAAAGGCTGAATCGAGGGTCCCCCGTGTACTGCGAGAGGCAAAGCGGCACTCCTCGCGTACCGGGAGGAGGCAAGAATTACGCCTGCCTTTATTTCTATATGTCGCGTACCACGAGGAACAAGGGAAAAAAGTCTCGCGTACCGCGAGGAACCCTTCTTCACATAAAGTTTAGAGGTTTTTATACTTAGAAAATTTTTGACACCCTCAAAATATTACATTTAATTTTCTCGTTTTTTATAATTTTACCAATTTTATTGTATAGCATTTATACATCATATATAGCAATTTTCTTTTATAACATTTATAACTTTCTCGCAATCGTTCCTTCTAAATTGATGCCTTCTGAATGTTTTTGGAGAATCACGATGGTCGCCATAAAGAACAGGAGAACGGGTGATCTTTTACGTATTAGATAAAACTAAAAAATATAGGTTATAAAAAATCATATAATGGATAAGTTGTACCGTTTAAATGTTATTTTTTTTTTCCATTGGGTCAATAATATTATACGGGTCGTCTAAAGGGAACGTTACAAATTTTAACCATCCTGCCGCAACGTGCAGGGTTTAAAAACCTAGTTACAATTTATTTTGCATTTAAGTGACTATTCCATACGAAAGAAATTGAAACCTATTTACATTAATCTCTTGCATTCTTTGCTCATAATCCCGCACAGCATTAGCAGCAGCCCCACCAGCCAAAACAGCTTCTTTATCGTATATCAAGACCATCAGTTCATTAAAGGCATTCATTGTGAAACAGTATTTAACTATGGTTTAAATTGCGAACACTGTATATAATCATGCTTCAAATCGTTAACAAGTCATTGATCGTTTTCTTATGACCAAAACGTTGTGCAACTTCAGGTAATGGATATTTCAATGACTAATTTTTAATCATATACTATCATAAATGGGTATGTCCACGAACCCGATAGCTAATGAGTAATGATTAATTGATAGATATGAGATCAGGTATGATACAGTTTTATAATCAGTTACGAAGTTGAGATTCTAAAGATCCAGGTTATTGACTTCCCTATTTTGACTCATGCTTAGACTCTTGGTATAGGCGGATCTATACTTTCTTCACCCAAATTCCTTGAAAACCTACCCCAAGCATAAAAACAAATGTAAAAATACCTGAAACTTCATTCCTGATGATTTTCCTCACCGAATCAAGCACGGATCCCTGCAAAACATGACAAAAACAAAACACACACACACCGAAAAACACACAAATGACACGAACTCAAACCAAGTAATGCATACAAACTCTATATCCCGGGCACTTGCCCGGGACTCAAGCAAGCCTATCAGGAGGCTTCTCCTTAATCCTAAACAGTACCGCCTTCATCCTACGCGGTCTCTCGGTCCTCCACAAAGCTAACAACCAAACAAACACCACATATCTCTTGTAAGTAACACATAGGTCCTTCCACCACAACTTATACCTACCTGGTCCAAAAATGACACTATTCAAATAACCAAACAGTTCATCACCCTTAAACTTCCCTACACTTGGGGTCAGCACTACCCTAAAATCAGATGAATCTATCAAAGTACGGGTTCTCTTACGGGGTGGCCTAGATTTAGGGGATGACTCGGCTTGTATCCCCTCAGCATGAACAATGGGAAAGGACAAGGGCTCAGGATTGGATGTGTCTATAGATACTACCTCTAAGCTCTCATCTGGATCTCCCGGTTCTTCTACAATCTCCACCTTCTCAATCATCCCCGCACTTGGGGTTTTGCCTATGATAACTTCTAATTCTGCCATCATCTCTCGCAGATCATCAGGCACCTCATCACCGTAATTGTCCGGTGCATCTAACAACTCTTCCAGCTCTACCGTCCAATTAGATAACATCCTTAAGTCAGCGGAGGGTTCACCAACTTCTACCTATAGATCAGAGTCCCGATGGTCACCTATAAGGGCATCAATCATGCAAACTGAATTGCTCTGCTCTGCAGGCCCCTTCACAGGTTTCATAGCATCGAAATAACAGACTCATCCCCCACACGAAGTGTGAGTTTCCCGTCGAAGACATCGATCAATCCCTTGGTGGTACGTAGGAATGGGCGTCCTAAGATGAGTGGGACTCTATCCACTTCCATATCCAAGATGACAATATCCACGGGGAAGACAAATTTGCCTACTTTTAATAGAAGATTCTCCACAATTCCTCGTGGATACTTAACTGAGCGGTCAGCCAAGGATATGCTCATGCGCGTAGGCTGCGGTTTACCTAGGTCTAGCTGTTTATGGATAGAATATGGCATCAGATTGATGCTAGCAACTAGGTCAGTCAACGCTTGGTTTAGAGGCAAACCGCCAAGCAGACACGGGATCGTGAAACGACCCGAATCTCCCATTTTCTCCGGCAGTTTGTTCTGAACCACTTCAGAACATTGCTCACTAAGTGAGACTTTAAAGACCTCCTCTAGCTTCTTCTTGTTGGAAAGAAGATCTTTTAAGAACTTGCCATACTTAGGCATGTGCTGGAGGACCTTTATGAATGGGAGATTGACCTTGAGTTGTTTAAACATCTCAAGGAAGTGACCGTATTCCCTAACGTGTTTATGTGGCAGCAAGCGTGCTGGATAGGGAACACGACTCAAGTCAATCTCGGGGGTCTTAATCTTACCCCCACTATTCTTCTCCTCTACTTTCTCGGCAGGCTTCTCCATCTCTATCTCCTCGTTCACCAGTTATTCTTCTTCTACCGGTGGGTTCTCCTTCTCTTCTGCTCTTCTACTCCTAGTCTACACAGCATTCACTGAGGTCCCTGGTTCCGTCACCTCAGCTGACTCGGGCTCTTCTAACATCCTAGCATCGATTTAAGCAAAACGAGCCCTCCAATCAATCTTCTTCACTTCTTCAGGCGACGGAATGTGATAGTCAACGCTGTGGGAGGCTTTCTCCTCCTCTCCTCAACTCCTGATCGAAACGGCCATCACTGAAGCATTAGGGCCTGAAGATGGACCTCCATGTCTGTCCTTCAAGCTCTTCGTGATGTCTCCTAGCGTGCGTTGCAAGTCCTGAAATGCCGACTGCTGATTCTTTTATAAAGTGTCGTGGGCATCCAGTCTTTGCCACGCGTCCCTGTCTTGCTGGACTAAGTAGGCAAGCATATGTGTCTGATTCTCTATCATCTCTTCAATCTTCCTTATGCTGACACTGCTTCCCAAACTTGCTCCTGCTTCAGCTCTTCCATACTGATTCTGGCGACCATTAAACCCAGGCGGGTTATTTCCAGATCTCCATCCCGAGCCAAAAGAGTTATTATAGTTGTTGTACCCCCAGTTCTGGTTCAGGTTGCCTGCAAAATTCACCTGCTCCTGATGATTGACGGGGCAATCTCTAGTGATGTGGCCTCCCCTGTACACCTCACACCGTTGAGCACTGAGCTTCAGCTCTTTTATCTCATTAGCCATAGCTGCGAGTGCAGCAGCCACGCTAGTATCAAGAGTGACCTAATGCATACCTCTAGGAGAAGAGGCGGGTACCCTAACACTAGGAATGGAAGTCCTAGTAGATGGTTGCTGTTGTTCCACCAGAGCGAAGCTCTCAAACATCTCTTCACACTCAGTTGGCTCAAGTTTGTCCATGATATGGCCTCCCACAGCTGTGTTGAACATTTGCTGCTTCTCGAAGGTGAGGCTATTATAGAACTTTTCCACAATCGCCTAGTCGGAAAGACCATGTTGGGGACATCGGCTCAACAACGTGTTGAACCTCTCCCATGCCATGTGATACGGCTCGTCAGGGTCCATCCGGAAGGAGTGGATCTGATCCCTAAGGCGAGCGGCCCTGGAGGGTGGATAGTACTTTTTGAAGAAATTGGCTTGAAGATCCTCCCATATAGTGATAGAGTTGTCTTGGAGGGTGTCAAGTCAAGTAGATGCACACCCAGAGAGCGAGAATGGAAAGAGACGTAAATAGATAGCGTCCTTAGACACACCCGTGATATTGAAGGTATCACATATACGCGCGAAGCAGGACAGGTGTCCGGGTGCATCCTCATCCTCAAGGCCATGAAATTGAGTGGCATGAGTGATCGTGCTCATGAAATGTGACGGGATCTGCCATGTATTGGTGTTCGGAATAGCGGGACGTGTGATCGAAGATCTCGCCCCGGTGACCCCGTCACTACCCCTCTGGTGTACCGTACGCCTCGCTGGTGGCTCAGCGTCGCCCATGATAGGAAATAGAATTGGGCTAGTAGAACGCACTTGGTTGCTGCAAAATGCTTTCAAACGCTCCCGGAAGTCGAGGGTGCACTCGTGCAGCTCTAGTTCAGGCTCTAGAAAAGCTGAATAAGGTGGTGATCCCTGCGAACGAGTATGATGCATAAACAGAAAGACACTACAGGAAAGAGACAAAGACTCAAAGACAGAAAGACTCGATTCTAAATTAGACACACAAATAGCACGTAGGACAAGCACACAAAACAAAGACTCAAAAATAAACAAACCAAAAATCACTAAAAGAACTAGTCAATGCTAATATTGCTATTGCCAAGTGTTCCAGGCAACATCACCAAAAACTTGATGTCGCCCAGACGGTCTATATAAAAACTAACAAAACCTAACCTAGACTCCTAAGTAATAAATGGAGTACCTTCGACTAAACCGCACTGACAGGCAAGTGGACCTATCGAGTGTAGCACAGCTTAATGGTAAACCGAGTTATCGAACCCTAGAGACACTACTATAACTATATTAGACTTTGACTCGGACTAAAGATTGATTAATGGGGGGTTGACTACACTAAAGATTGACTACTAATGAAGCAAACAAGGTCGACTCAAGCTATCAAGACGAAGAACTAACGTAATATCAGAGATGGGAAGAATACCACCTAGGTCAGAATCCTACTTGCAAAGCACAACTTCTACCGGTTCTGAAAACTATGATGGATTTGGGTTTATAAGGAAACAACTCTAGACTACCTAGTGGATCCCTAATCACTCTTAGAGTGTCACCAACTAAGGAACCTAAAGATGTAATAACTCACCAGATAGTGGATTACCTTTCGGCCTCTCCAACAATGATAAAGTACCCAAAAGACAGATCACCTTTCAGTCTCACTGTCCACAATACATTCGAAGAATGCACGGGGTAATCTCAAGATAACAGCTATGACTCAGAATAGCAACAATCACTAGACACGTAATACCAACTTCCTCTCAAACAGTTGACACTCGGATTCCTAATAACGGATACTAAACCACTATCTCTCACTTCTCGGGTTTTGAGACAGGATACACACTCAATCTAATCTATACTCAATCACAACTCCTATGGCTACTATTTCAAGCAAACCACACAAGCAATCACAAACCCTAAAGTCTATGACCTAGATACGCTAATCAATCTGGAAGACATCCACAATCAACGCACATAATTAAAATCAAACACAAATAAGATCAAAGCATATAGATTTATCACAATTAATATCAAGAAACTGTTTACAAAATCATTAAACCATCATTTAATATCCAAAACCAGTAAAAATCAAGACTTTAACAAAGTAATCATCTAATGACCCAGGCAGTATCAATGTTTTAGCCTAGGATCATGTTTAAGACATTAAAACAGAAGTAAATAAAGACAATCATGGTTTCAAACACAGAATTCAAGAAGAACGTTTCAAACTTGAAACCAAAAACGTAAATCAAATGAACCCGAACTTAAAAGCTTTTATCTTTACACTTGATTCTTCCTCCAATCGCCCAAAATAGCCTCTAGTCTCTCTCTGGACGGCAATAATTCGAACTCCCTTGAATAATGGCATTAGAAATCTAATATAATTCAATTTAGGGTTTTTTTCAAGGAATACGGGTTTCCGCGTATCACGAGAGACTGGGCTAGGTTCCTCACGTACCGCGAGGGACAAATTAGTCGTGGCCAGTTCTGAAGATCCTCGCGTACCACGAGGTCTTGAAGCTCCTCTCTCGCGTACCGCGAGGGACCTATTTTCCAACTTTTTCACTTTCGAACTTTGGGCTTTCTTCTCATGCTCGGTTTATTCATGTATTGACTTGTAATCATCATGAGCACCTGAAAATATAACAAAGACTCAAATACAGACTTTAACGACTAAAAACGAACACGAAACTATTTAAAAAAGTACAAAAACAATAAAAATAAAGATGTGTGCTTTGCACTACATCAATTCACCTCACATTTCTGGCAGTCGTTACAAAAATCTCTGGGCACGAGCCTGGATATGAGCACAGCGTACCATCCTCAAACCAATGGCAAGTGTGAGCGTACCATTCAAACTCTGGAAGACATGTTACGAGCCTGCCTAATTGACTTCGGTAGCAGTTGGGAGACTCAAATGCCTTTAGTATAGTTCTACTACAATAACAGCTACCATACTAGCATTAAAGAAGCACCGTTCGAGGCACTGTACGGACGAAAATGCCGATCATCTCTTTGTTGGGCTGAAGTGGGAGATTGCCAAATTACGGGTCCTGAACTTGTGCACGAGACTACGGAGAAAATCGTGCAAACCAGAAATCTTATGGCGGCATCCCGTGACCGTCAAAAGACTTATGCCGATAAGCGTCGAAAACCGTTGGAATTTCAAGTGGGCGACAAAGTTTTACTAAAAGTTTCACCTTGGAAAGGTGTAATCCGTTTTGGGAAACGAGGCAAGTTAAACCCGCGTTACGTTGGACCGTTCGAAATAGTGAAGAGAATTGGTCCAGTGGCGTATCAATCTACTTGAGGAACTTAATGGGGTACACAATGTCTTTCATGACTCAAATTTGAAGAAATGTCTATCAGATGAGACACTCGCGGTTCCACTCGAAGAGTTAGAAATCAATGAGCAGTTATGTTTCATCGAAGAACCAGTTAAAATCATGGATAGAGAAGTTAAGACGCTTAAAAATAGTAAAATCCCTATTGTCAGAGTTCGATGGAACTCGAAGCGTGGACCTAAGTTCACATGGGAATGCGAGGATCAGATGATGCGCAAGTATCCCCAACTTTTCAAGAGCACAATGACAAACACAAAAGGTACTAGTTAAATTTCGAGGCGAAATTACTTCAACAAGGGGATGATGTGACAACCCAAAATTTTGTTTTAGGAAATTAATGACGTTACTTAAATTTTAGGGATGAAAATTCTTTCAACAAGGGGATGATGTGACACCCGGCATTTTCAGGTTAACACCGTTAACATAAACTCCGTTAACTCAATCATTCATTCATACATTTCACTTGATTATAGTTAATTAAATGTGTCGGTTATTACATAAACACCCACGTAACGGTAAATTAGAGAATTTTCTAATCACACGAGTCTGTCCCCGAACGTTGGTGAATAATCAAAATAATATTCCGAACAATTATATTTAACATAATTTATGTAGAATTATGTGTTATGTGATTTCATACTTAGGGTGGAGAGAGTGGTACGCATGGAACCCTCTCATTTTACCCAATTAAAATTTGTCATGTCATTTTTACCCTCTTGAACCCTCTCCAATCCTAAGGGGAGGGTGTGGAACCATTGAGCCCATTAATTTTTTTTATTAAAAACAATATTTCATTAAAAATAAATAAAAAACCACATTTCATTAAATAAAAATAAAAATGATACATATTAAAAACCTAAAATTTAAAAATAAAAAACCCTAAGCGGTTGCGGATGAGATGGCCGAGGTTGACTTAAACGAGGTCGTTGCGGTTGACTTGAACGAGGGTGTTGCGGTTGAAAGGCACGCACTCTGGGATGATATTTTTTGGAGGAGGATGAATCCATTTTTTTAAAGTGTGAATGAGATTGAGAGAAAGTGTAAAAAATTATTTGTGTAAAAAGGTATATTTATAGGTGAAAAAATTATTATTTTTTTATTTAAATACCCAACCCCCCCCCCCCCAATGGTCCCTCAACGGTTACATTCTCCAAACGGATACAATCTAAAAACGGGTATTAATACCCGTGTGAGAAAGCCCTCGCCAAGCCCACGGGACTTGCGGCGGTGTAGCCTGTGGAACCAACGCTACCCTTGAGCAACCCGTACCACCATTCCGTCCAGCCTTAATTCGTGAATATTCGTGAAACCGCATACGTTTACGCGTAACAACGTGATTTTAATGCAATAGTAGTTTTTATAAATAGGTTTTATAAAAATAATTATTAGAAATCATTTATTGTAATTTGAATTAATTAAATTAATCCATGGATCATTTAGATAACCCATGGATCACCCAAACTTATATTTTAACCCATCCTTAACCCATGGATCATATTATTTATAAAATTTTACCCAACCCTAATCCCATTACCCTTTTTTTTGGCCAAAAACCCCCCTCCCCTTCTCCTTGAAGCCGTCAACCATCACCACCACAAATCCACCTCCAATCGATTTTTCTCTAGTGCAATTGTTGGTGTTTTTGATCAATCCAAGTGCTAATCATCACTAGTAACGCATCAAGTAAGATTTTAATTCGTGTTTATATGCTTTCTTGCGATTTTGGTTTATGTAAAACCCTAGTTCATCTAAACAATGATTTTTATCAATAAAGATGTTAACTTTAACGTTAATTATGTATTATTATGATGTTTGCATGGATTTGATGTTGTTGGAAAAACCCTAGTTGCATGAAAACCGAGGGTTACTGTTATTAGTAACTTTATTGATTATTTAGATTGCATGTTAGATGTGATTGATGTAATATGGTGATGTTTATGCGTTAGTTTATTCATGATAATGTGATTTGGTGAATTGGATTTCATGTATCTAGCTCGGTTTCTTATGGTTTCTAAAAGTAGAAACTTTAATTGTCATGAACGTGAATGGTTTGCAATTTGGACATGCATGTTGAAGTTTGATGATAGTTTTATGTTAGTTTGGACGTAATAATATGTTTTGATGTGTTAGATTTTAGAAATCACGCATGGTGTTCATAGCTTGCTATATATAGTAACTTTTAGAGTTTATCAAATTGGGATGTAATTTCTAGACATGGTTGGTGCAATGTCATGATTTCTTATGTGTTATAATGAACATAGAAACATGTTAGGAACTTTAAATCATTGAATTTGCAGTTGTATTCTTAACTTACTTTAAAAGGAAACTTTAATTGGAGTTATGAACTACATGTTGAATTCTAGACATATAGTATGTGATGTGATGATCTAGGGCGTGTTAGATTGGTCTCCTGGACATGTTGGTAAAGACAATTTCCAGGAAACATGAGTCTTGATCATACCTTCTAAATGTGAAAACTTACTAAATGTGTTAACTGTGCTAACATGCTAGAACAATAAGGAATTGTTGTTAAGTGTTACCTGCATGATCTTATTTGCATAATATGATAGTATTATACAAATTGAACATTAATTCATACATTTAGTCACCAACGGGTCGTCGACCTGGTTAAACTTGAGTCAAACTAGTTAACTCTTTTCAAAACACATAAATAATGGTATTGTTTGGATACAAAGGGTCTTATGAACCAACTCGAACACACACTCATAGACTTATGTAATATAGGTAGCCGTTAGTGGGTCACCTGTTTATTACTGCTGTTTTAGCACGCACACTAAGGTGAGTTTAACGGCCCCTCTCTTTTATTTACTTCCTTTTTTGGGGAGAAAGCATGTACACAATCACTTTTGGATTCTGTATTGATGTTATATCACTTGCGTACTATGGTGCAAACATACCAAGAAAATCCTTGCATCTCGAACTGTTAGTATAGTAACATAGCGAGGTAATATTGAGTAGTAATACTGGGTTTGACAAACCCCACCCGCGCTAGTCGCGATAACTCGACTGGAGGTCGAATGGGTGTAATATTGATCTAAACACATAGCCATTGTTTTGGTAGACATGGCAGAAGGCAAACAAACCAAACAGTCAGCTTCAGTTGCGAAACACTTATAGTAGCATGAACATAGACTAGCTATCTATTGATATACTTTATTTACATTATCTTGCAAACATCAAACATTTATTTATTTACAAACCTGTGAACTCACCAACCTTGTGTTGACACTTTAAGCATGTCTTTCTCAGGTCGCTAGGTGATATGCCCTAAATTATACATGTTTTGCATGCATAATAATCTCCATATTATGATACTAATTGAATAATAACCTTGCAATTGATACTTAAAACGTTTATATTTTGTAATTGCAGGTTATTCGGTGTTGAAAAGATAAAAAAGCTAAAACCAGTAAAAAAAACACCAAGAAATCAAGCTTTTTGGAAGATCATTCCCGAGCTTTGACCCCCAAGAAGCCAAGTTTGGTCAACTACAAGTCATCCAGCAGGTAAAAGACGAAACATGGAGCAGATGTGGCAATGCACAGTCGTGCAATGCCATGCACGACCGTGTAAATCCAATCTTGATCCCAAAGGACTTAGTACACTGCCTTTTGTACCCTGTTTGATTCCCGTGGTGTTTGCACGCCCGTGCAAACCAATGCACGACCGTGCAAACCAATGCACGACTGTGCATTACTCATTTTGAGGCCTATAAATAGAGGGCTTGAGTTCTTGGTTTCACACATCACAAAACAACCAAAGATAGAGAGAATAGTTCGTTTCTAGCAGTATTAGAGTAGTAGTAGTGAGTAGAGGGGCTCTTCATCCTTGTTCCGCAATAGGGGAGCCTACGAAACTCAGCATTACGCTAGTTAGTATGACCATTCGTGGCTAAACTCTTTGTATTGCTATGGTGAAAATGAAGTTTGGTGGATGTTAATGTTTGACGTATTAATTTAGTGGTATATTTATGTATTTAATTATTCACTCTTAAAACCACCATTCGGTGGACTTTTATTATTGTCTAAATCCGTCTTTATATTTGTGAGTGTTCTTGATTTTAAAGTGTAAGACCGTAAAACCTTTTTAATCAAACTTCCTTTGAAGCTTGTACGTCTTTATACGAGCAGAGATTGATAAGCCAAGGCTTGGTCAGCATTATTAAGGTCGTACGTCTTTATACGAACTTATTATGCGACCAAGAATTGGTGAACTCATGTTGGGAATGGTATGTCTTTATACTCGGTACCATTGTTACACTGCCTCCCGGTGAGCAAAGTATAATCACCTATTTACCAATAATATTAAGCATTTAAGTTCGATGTCTCAAACCAACCTGGAGATAACACCAAAGGGTTGAGGGTAAGTGTTGTCCCTAGCGGGAGGCTTTACTATTTTAATTTAAAGGTTTTAATTCGTGAATCAAATGTCGTGAGGATGGGGCTCTAGCGGTGACCCGGGTCACAAGATTGTAGTAGTAATATCACTGGATTAGTCAACTTAACATTATCACGTACCAAGCGGATTCGAAGCCCAAAGCAATACTCTTCGTGACCTGATCATTTCCGAGATGTTTACTTTTCTGCTATTTACTATTCTGTTCGTTACATTTCTGTTACACACATAACGCACGTTTCTACTTTTCTGTTATTTACTTTACCGTCATTTACTTTACCGTCATTTACTTTTCTGTCATTTACTTATCTGCTTCACAAGCACACAAAACTCACTCACTAATTAAACCGGCTAAACGATAACAAAAGTTGAGTATTGGAACTCGACCGTGTCCATTGATTCGATACTTGGTTCTTACCTAAACTATATTACGCTGCGATAGGTACACTTGCCTATTGTGTGTGTTTTAAGTTAAAGTAATTATTATTTTATAAATTTAAAACTTGATCTCGTGAAACCATTTCTAAAACAAATATATATTTATATGTATTTTATATACTGATCAACACGATACATCACTAAGGTACACGACAGGATTAGGATGCATTGGAGTTGCATGGCTTTCTTAAAACCATTTAAACACGATTTTATTTACTTGAACTTCTTTGGTTTTGGGCGCTCCGTTTTGCGCATCGGTCATTCTTGAATTTACTTTTATTTTACGCTTTCGCATTACTTACAAACTTAACGGTATTTTCTCATGTCAATGAGCAACATTGGTATTTTAAACTCATATAGTGGTCGTTCAATATAACTAATGACAATAATCCTGGTTTGTCACGCACCTCGCGGTATAACCCCGCTGGTGGAATTTGAGGGTGTGACAAAAACAATGGAGAAGCTAACAACTCAAGCTCGAGAATTTATACAGGGTAAAATTTCTAGCGGTCGCATGGGCGAGTCAGATACCCGTCCTTCCAGGGCTAAGACGATCTCTTGGAAGAAACCATCCGCACTTCCAGACCGTTCTCTGTCATGGAGTAAACCACTATTTCAGACGTACTCACGTCCGAACCTGGACCCTTCCCAGTACCCAAATGGGGTCCTCCTGATAACAGACGCATCCACTTCACAACCTTGATTAAGATACCTAGCGAGATTTTAGCTACGGAAAACTTGCGTCTACCTGCACCACCTCTAGTTAAGCATGCCACGCAGCAACAAACCAATAAATTTTGTGACTATCATAGAGACGTGGGCCATAATACGGATGATTGGTGGACTCTAAGGCAGGAGATCGAGAAAGCGGTAAAAACGGGAAAGTATTCCACCTTGTTAAAAAATTTAATGAGGCACGTCGCGTCCCAGAGTTAAAAAACCATACGCAGATCAAGTAGACATACAAGTGATCCGTTGCTCAAAACTTGAGTGTCCTCGTTCTTTTGATTGCAGTGCAGCTCATTGGGATAATTGGAAACGACAACCGATTACATTTCCGCCGCTCGCTCCGTGTCACGGGTACGATCAGGCTGTCATTATTTCCGCATGGCGTGCGGCTCATCACGTAGGACGAATTTATTTGGATGGTGGCGCAGCAACGGAGATAATGTATGGACAGTGCTTCAAACAATTGCACCTCGATGCTCGTAATAAACATGAACCAACTATGACACCTCTGGTCAGTTTCTCGGGAGAGGTGGTACAACCTTTCGGTTAGATCACCCTATAGGTAATGATGGGGGAGGGAAATCGATGGCAGATTCTACAAGTCACGTTTACGGTGGTCAATGCACGTTCAACTTATAACATCATTTTGGGTAGATCCGGCATGTGCGCTTTGGGCGCCATCGTATCCACAATCCATGGTGCGAAAAATTTCCCCACTCCTAATGGCATTGCTACAATATACTCCTCTTCAGCAGTCCGCATCACAGAGTTACGAACACATGTTCCAGACATAAAACATAGTACCGCTCCCCCCAAACGGTGAAAAGTGGGATATCAATCCTAATTTTCCGGATCAAAAGAAAACCATCGGCGAGCAGTTTTTTGTTACGACTCGGGCATTGTTATGGCAGTTATTGGTTGATTACAAAGTCATTTTTGCTTGGCAACCTCAGACATGGGGGGCGTGCCTCGCGGATTAACTGAACACCGACTTAACATCTCCTAATCAACAACTCCAAAAGTCCAGAAGAAACGAAGTATGGGCCCGGACGGTCCCAGGCCGTTACGGTCGAGGTTCAGAAATTGGTATCAGATGGTATACTCTGGGAGGTCCAATATCAAACATGGGTGTCCAACCTCGTCATGGTAAAGAAACGTGATAACACCTGGCGCATGTGCGTCGACTTCAAAGACATTAATTTAGCATGTCCAAAGGACTGTTACCCGCTACCCGAAATTGATTCCTAGATAGACTCCTTAGCCAACTACCCCTTGAAGTGCTTCCTGGATGCTTACAAGGGGTATAGTCAAATCCAAAGGACGAAGATAAGCAGCGTTCTTCACCAACGAGGGCATTTATTGCTATAGAAAAATGTCGTTTGGACTTAAAAACGTGTGCGCCATGTATCACCGCCTGATGGACACCGCCTTTAAAAAGCAGAGAGATGGAAATTTGGCAGTATACGTGGATGACATCATTGTTAAAAGCCAGAATGAAGCTAAAATGTTGACAGATATAGAGGAAACATTCATTCGAATACGCATCATTAACCTGAAATTGTATCCAAAGAAATGCTCCTTCGGAGTGGAGTCAGGGCTTTTTTTGGGAGTAATGTGTCTCTAAATGGTTTACAGGCTAATCTAGAAAAAGTTATGGCTATTCTACAAATGCCATGTCCCGTACCGTCAAAGACATCCAAACACTCAGCGATCATTTGGTGGCATTAAACAGGTTCTTGGCTAAATATGCAAAGCGGGCATTACCATTTATGCACGTGTTAAAATCAAGTTGTGGTAAAAAAATGGTAGAATGGACACCCAAAGCTTAGGCAGCTTTCTCGGCCCTAATGGAACACCTAGCCTCATTACCCACACTTACTGCTCCTTGAGACGGAGAAAAGCTGATCATATATTTAGCCTTCGGGTAAGACACGGTAAGCACGGTGCTGCTCGTTAATAGAGGAACGGCTCAAATTCCAGTCTATTACGTAAGCTGGGCCTTGAAAGAATATGAGGCCCGATACCCCGTCATCGACAAACTGGTCCTAGGATTGGTTCATGAGTCAAGAAGGTTACGACGTTATTTTCAGGCATTCGACATCTAAGTACTCAAAGACAAGCCTGTTGGAACTATTTGTAGGCCATCGCATACAAAACACTTTGATAGAGCTGAAGACGGAAGATTTTGACCGAAATATGTTTCGCCCGAAATCATTTTCAACCGAAATACATTTCGACTGAAATGTATTTCGGACGATATTTCATTTTGTCTTGTAAGTATAAATAGTCTCGTGTTTGAAAGATTTGATAGGGATTTTTCATTGCAATATCTAATAAAGAGTTGACTTTACACCTTTAACTATGTGTTCTTGATTTGAACCAAATTTCTTGATTATTCCACTTGATTCTAGTTTCTCCATATCGATACATTGAATCTGATACAAAACCAGGTTCTAACAAGTGGTATCAGAGCTTTTGGTGCTCGATTTTGGGATCTTTGTAGCATGGTTCAAGTTTTCAACTTTTCAAGATTCAAAAGTCTTCAATTTGAATCAAAAATCACGCCATTATTGAATATTTATGATATAAAGTGATGGAGAATCAATATGGGATCAATTTGAGGGTTTAAGGGGTTGATTTTATAATTTTTGGATGTTTTGGTGCGTTTCCAGGTTCAAACAGATTGAAATGAACGAAAAATACTTGAAGGGGTCGAAATCTTTTTCTGACAGACTTTTTGGTCGAAAAGTTTGATTAGGATAGTTTTTGGTTAAAAACTCTGACGAAATAGTTTTTGGTCGAAAACTATTGCCTTAGAAAATTTTCACCATTAAAAAAAATTAGGATAATATTGGGAGGCTTGAAGTAAATGTCTTTCAATGGGATCTAAAGGAGTGAATATTTCAGTTGCCTAAAAAAAAATTGGGGCGAAAAATTCTTGATGGCTGACGAAGGTTTTCTACATAAAGTCTTTATAAATGGAATGGGTTATGTTTATCCTGATCTTATTCAATAAGCTCTTGTGAATGATGAAGATGTGAAAAGAAAAGCAAGGAAAGATACGTTAAAGAAAAGATATCAAGTATTCGCACGAGTAGAAGGAGAATATTTGACTAACCAATATCACAGATATGTGAGATTGATAAATGATCTAAAAGATGTGGATGTTGAATATGAAAAATCAAATGTTGTGGAGGATTTTCTCAATGCTCAACCAAATGAATGGGAAATTTATGAACTTTACATCAGAAAACAAGGAATAAAATATATCTTGTTAGAGGATTTGTATGCAAAGCTACAGATGTATGCTATCAAAGCGGATAAGGATATGTGACCTTTCAAAATTTTTGTTGTAATAATTGTCACATAAATATTAACATTCTATTTCAAATCATATACACGTATATTTAATCAAATTTATACAAATTGGCGTACAATTTATGTATTTTTAAAGTAAATTTTAAAAATATTTTAAGGTTATAAACTATGTAAATTATGTTATTAAATTAAATAATTTATATAAATAAATCGATGGTTTTCAATTTTATTAAACTAACCATTTAAAAAGATGGATTTTTAAATAAAAACATAAGTTTTATAAATCTTATAAACTTAAATTTCATTTTAGTTTAAAAGAATTTAAGTTAAATAAACTTAATGATTTAAATAAATAATTTAATGCATTATTTCAAAAAGATAATTATTTAAAAAAGATTAGTTTTATTAAAGAAAGTGGATTTATAAAATATATAAGTATAAAATAAATTAATTGAAATTGAAAAAGGAATATAATTAATTATTTAAATAAAAGTTCAGGGGTTATATTGTAATTAACCAAACTAAAAGGATTTAAAATTTAAAATCGTTGAGGGGCTGTTTCTGGTCAAATGAAACCACAGGGATTCATCCGTAATTAATTCAAGGACTAAATTAAAACAAGATCAAACTTCAGGGACCAGTTTTGCCAATACCCAATTCGTATTCCCGGTCGCCCCCTTCCCCCATTGTCCGGCGGTCCGAGCTTTTCTCCGGCGACCCCCGCGACAAGGATGTTTCCCTGCACCTCAACACCCGACAAAAGCATCCCCGACTTCGTCTCCCCCACGCGATCAAAACCCCTCGACCAATTTGTCTCCCCATCATCCCAATCGTCTGATTGTGTTCATAGCCGAAAGTTCACACCTCTAATACGGCCCCGACAGTCAACCTCCACGCCTGCAAGTGATCTCGTTAGCTTCGTCTCGTCCAGACGAATGTCCAGACACACTCAATTACATGTTTCATTATAAGGATTGGGCTCGGCTATAAATGGCCCTTACCAGACCTGTTCGAGCTCGCCCACCCCCTTCCACCCACTCACACTCCAAATTGAGACTGCCATCGCCTTCGCCATCCTCAGACGAAGCTGTGACCAGATTATAGGACTCAATCCATTTCAAATTCTGGGATTTCAAGATCTTGGTATTTTTGAACAAAAGCTTTGCCGTCCAGACCTGTTGCAACCTGATTCGAGCCTCAATTCGATTCCCTTGTCTTCTACTTATCCCAGGTAAACGATTCGAAGTGAAATCAAATCATTCGCACGACAGTTTCCGGGCAAACCCAAGTCCTCGGACATGGTTTGCCGGATTGCCGAGAACCAGCGACCAGTTTAGATGTGTGTATATCAATTAAACGATACACACATAACCAGCGATGGGCAGTAGCCCGGCTGGTTATGCGTGTGTGTGTCTAAGGCGCAGGTCGCGGGTTCGAAACCGGTTGGCCTTCGGCCCATTTTTTTTATTTCTGTTTTTCATTTATTTATTTTATTTAATTATCCTAATTTATTTTAATACTTTTTTTATACAATAAATACTAAAAAGAGTCGGTTTACTCGATCGTTTAATTTAAAATCGATTAAATTACATTTTTAATAAACCATCCCATTTTTTTTTATAATATTTTTATAAACTTATTAAAATACCTTTAATATATAAAATGTCCTATATTTTTACAAATCTTGTAATATTTTTATAAACTTATATAAAATGTCCTATATTTCTATAAATCTTGTAACATTTTCATAAACTTATTAAAATACATTTAAATGTCCTATATTTTTATAAATCTTGTAACATATTTATAAACTTTTTAAAATACATTTAATATATAAAATGTCCTATATTTTTATAAATCTTGTAACATATTTATAAATTTATTAACATACATATAATATATAAAATGTCTCATTTTCTATATATATATGAACCTAGCAATATTTTTAATAAACTTGTTTAAATAAAATTTGTCAAATAAAGACTTTTCTTTTAATTGTTATTATATAAATACATTAAATATAATAATACTTGTTTAAAACAATATATATATATATCCTTATAAGTTAAAGTTATATTAAAGCCTATATACATTTAAATACAAATACACACCTATACGCATACAATAATACCCATTTGTCTACATAGGGTATCAACGTGCTTAGGCTTCCACATACTTATCACCTACACGCGTGGAAAAATACCCGCTTGCAAGGTGAGTTACATAGCCCCTATTTTACATTTTCATACATTTTGGGGTGAAACATTATACGTGCTACTCACATTGTTTATACGTGTTATACATGAGACTATATGCTTATTCTTTGGATGTACATACATTTAAACACAAGACAACCAACTGTAATATTGATAGATCTATTGTGCCTGACCAGCCCACCCGGTTAGGGTGTTTATTACTGCATACTCGGATATAACCGCGTGTTATATTCAATCATACCGGATATAGTGGGTAACTATATTCAAGCATACCAGACTTAGCTGTTGTGCTCTATTCAAGCGCGTCAAACTCGGTTTGAATTGTGATTAAATAAATGTTACATCATATACTATGTTTAACAATATAAACAATGAGTTGCAAAACGATTTACACTACTATTTACTGGATTTTACTAAACCTATGTACTCACCAACTTTTTAGTTGACACTTGATTTAAATAATGTTTCAGGTTTGGATATGTGACTGCTTGCCGAGGATCTCTCCACTTAGGAACTATGGACCTAGTTAAATAAATTAATGTTTTGGACTAGACTAGGTTATTTGAAATGTATTGTATTTGGAACTTGTTGTCTTTAAATTAAATTAATGAAATATGCAACCTTTAGTTATCATGAGCTTTTGAACAATCATCACATTGTCCGCCTCGATGATTCCGCCATCGGTCGGGGTGTGACAGATTGGTATCAGAGCCATGGTTATAGGGAATTAGGTTATTAGACACAATGACCTAGACTATAACCCTAGGACTCCCTTTTATGTGTTATGTGCTAAATGATAAATTGCTATATGAATTATTTGTAGTTAGGTATTATTTGAATTTTCCCGAGTTTGGTACATGAGACTTATACACATACATACGAGACTTTGATACATGATACATACTTTACATACACATTTGACAAGCAAACTTATGCAAACAAATACACTACTTATCCTTGTCCATACTCTCTCCTAATCCTTATAAATTGCAACATTCCTACACATTTTATATTCATAGACTCTCAAATCTATTAAAATCTTGAAAATCTCGTCAACGACTTAATTTCCTGAAACCAGTAAAAGACACGTGCAATCTGGAAGGGTGACACCTGTACATTGGGTTTTCTGTCTAGGAAAGCATTTCGTATAAATCCAAATAAACGGACCCGTATGCTTTCCTGGGAATTCCTGAAGTGAGTGTTTACCTATAGGCTAAAGCATGTCTCTTTGAGAGTTTCGGGGAATTACTTAACGTTGATAAGTCAATGTATTCGCAAGGATACAATCCGAATTTGAACTCAAAATCTGGGGACATTATAGCAAAATAGGAAAAAAACTAGACGAACATGCAAAACAAATCATTATTACGGGTGCACACGTAATAACAATTTGTAGTGCATGCAAGTCCCGGCAATTCCTATTACGCGAATAATGATCTATAACATCATGTTCTATCCGGAATAGATGACTTAGTTTTCCCCATCAACCTAGAATAAATACACATGCACTGGCACGCGTCATGATGAATCCCGTTTTTCTGCTTACATTATTTCCTGCTATAACTCATATATATCCATCATATCTAAAATATCATTGTCTTTTCTTATGGTGTTAGAATGCCTCCTCGACATACCAACTCTAGCAACTCCAACGTTGACCTTGCTGCACTACTTACTCAACTAGTAGGCCAAATGATCCAAGCTAACAACAATGGTAATGGGTCTAATACGCAAGGGAATGGTGCATACCCACCATACTGCACATTCAAGCATTTCAATTCTTGCAACCCCACCAAATTCTTCGGGACGGAGGGTGCTACTGGCCTTCTTCAATGGTTTGAAAGTATGGAGAGTACCTTCCTAAACAGCGATTGTCCCGACAACCTCAAAGTCCGTTATGCTTCCAGCGTCTTCCAAAAACGAGCACTCACCTGGTGGAACGGTGAGAAACGTACTCGAGGCAACGAATCCACTATGTCCTTGTCTTGGGACGAAATGAAACGACTTATGACTGACGAGTTCTGTCCTCACAACGAAATGAGGAAGCTCGAAGCTGAATTTTGGGATCTCACCCAAGATAGCGGAGAGAATTTAGCTTACACCACTCGTTTTCAAGAACTAAGTCTGCTCGTGCCCCACATGGTTACTCCCTTAGCGCGGGGAATTGAGAAATACATAGGTGGACTGCCTATGCCGCTCCAAGACACCGTATTGGGAAGTAATCCCTCCACTCTCGAAGACGCTATCCGTTTGTCTGCTGTGTTGACTGACAATCATGTCAAAGCAAGTACCTTATCTAGGAAGGGTACCAAGAAAGTGGTCGACAAAGCTGCTACTTCCGTGTCCGACAAAGACAAAGAGCCCGAATCTTCCCGTCATGATAGGAAGCGTAAGGCCCAAAACTTTGCGGCCATCATTCCTGCCGTACCTGTGACCCAAGTTACTCCTGCAGGTCAAATTCCGAGAAACTATGTAGGTTCATTTCCCCAATGCCCTACTTGCAAGTATCACCATGCCCCGCATGCTGCATGCCGTCTATGCTCAAAATGTGGACGCTATGGACACGTTGTTACTACTTGCCGTGCTCGCACTATCGTTAATCAAGCTACTCAAGGCAATCATCCAATGCCTCTCGCTATCACCTATGGACGGGCCTGTTACGAATGTGGAGACCCAAACCACTTTCGGAACCAATGTCCAAGACTTCAAAATCAAGGTGGTCCTCGTGGACGAGCCTTTAATATAAATGCTAACAAGACTCCGGCCAATGACGACACTGTCAACGGTACGTCCCTTGTTCTCTATCTTTATACATCTGTTTTATTCAATATTCAAAATTGTGTCTCTTGCTCTTAACCATCTATTTGCTAAACAACCAACCAATTTTGATAACTCGTATATCATGGTAATAGCGGATGGGAAATCCATTGCTATAAATTCTAAAATCCGTGATTGCATATAACAGCTATCTCATTCCTATACTTTCGCGAAACAAATCTATTATGTTTAAATTTAGTCATACAACTTGCTAGCTCTGTTAAAGTCTACTTGAATTGTTGAAGTTCTAAATCCTAGTAATTATGCACGGGGAATCCCCGGTATATCAAAGGGGTGGTGGGTTAGCCGCTGGTACACCCTATACATAAACCCACTTGATATAACGAGTATAAACCATGCATAAGTACTAGGAAGAGGATCGGTTCTTGAATTGTTAGACATATTTGTGCTATGAAACCACTCATAGACGTGATAACATTTATAAATTGCACGCATTTCATTGTACAATTTTCAATTGAGAAAGGTGATTTGATTAAAATGATCTAAATCCTAGTAATTATGCACGGGGGATCCCCAGTATATCAAAGGGGTGGTGGGTTAGCCGCTGGTACACCCTATACATAAACCCACTTGATATAACGAGTATAAACCGTGCATAAGTACTAAGAGGAGGACCGGATTTTAGAAAATGTTTTTGCAAAACTTGAAAATATGAACACCCGTGGGGTGGAGTTTTAAAGGAAAATGCCATGTCACAAAGTGATTGGCACCAATATTGTTAAATCTGAGTTCTAGTAGTTTACATTCATGCGTTGTATGAGCAATGGTATGCATAAATCTCCTTATACTATTAGAGCAATTAGTTGAAAACTCGACTCGAATTAGCATCGTCATCCGTCATCATACGATATTTCCCCGCTGAATATTTCTCTTGTGAAGTAATTCCATCCTAAACCTTTAGACATCTCTTTCCCGCTTCTATAACCTTCGCTAATCGAATTTCGGGACGAAATTTCTTCAACTTGGGGAGACTGTGACCTTTCAAAATTTTTGTTGTAATAATTGTCACATAAATATTAACATTCTATTTCAAATCATATACACGTATATTTAATCAAATTTATACAAATTGGCGTACAATTTATGTATTTTTAAAGTAAATTTTAAAAATATTTTAAGGTTATAAACTATGTAAATTATGTTATTAAATTAAATAATTTATATAAATAAATCGATGGTTTTCAATTTTATTAAACTAACCATTTAAAAAGATGGATTTTTAAATAAAAACATAAGTTTTATAAATCTTATAAACTTAAATTTCATTTTAGTTTAAAAGAATTTAAGTTAAATAAACTTAATGATTTAAATAAATAATTTAATGCATTATTTCAAAAAGATAATTATTTAAAAAAGATTAGTTTTATTAAAGAAAGTGGATTTATAAAATATATAAGTATAAAATAAATTAATTGAAATTGAAAAAGGAATCTAATTAATTATTTAAATAAAAGTTCAGGGGTTATATTGTAATTAACCAAACTAAAAGGATTTAAAATTTAAAATCGTTGAGGGGCTGTTTCTGGTCAAATGAAACCACAGGGATTCATCCGTAATTAATTCAAGGACTAAATTAAAACAAGATCAAACTTCAGGGACCAGTTTTGCCAATACCCAATTCGTATTCCCGGTCGCCCCCTTCCCCCATTGTCCGGCGGTCCGAGCTTTTCTCCGGCGACCCCCGCGACAAGGATGTTTCCCTGCACCTCAACACCCGACAAAAGCATCCCCGACTTCGTCTCCCCCACGCGATCAAAACCCCTCGACCAATTTGTCTCCCCATCATCCCAATCGTCTGATTGTGTTCATAGCCGAAAGTTCACACCTCTAATACGGCCCCGACAGTCAACCTCCACGCCTGCAAGTGATCTCGTTAGCTTCGTCTCGTCCAGACGAATGTCCAGACACACTCAATTACATGTTTCATTATAAGGATTGGGCTCGGCTATAAATGGCCCTTACCAGACCTGTTCGAGCTCGCCCACCCCCTTCCACCCACTCACACTCCAAATTGAGACTGCCATCGCCTTCGCCATCCTCAGACGAAGCTGTGACCAGATTATAGGACTCAATCCATTTCAAATTCTGGGATTTCAAGATCTTGGTATTTTTGAACAAAAGCTTTGCCGTCCAGACCTGTTGCAACCTGATTCGAGCCTCAATTCGATTCCCTTGTCTTCTACTTATCCCAGGTAAACGATTCGAAGTGAAATCAAATCATTCGCACGACAGTTTCCGGGCAAACCCAAGTCCTCGGACATGGTTTGCCGGATTGCCGAGAACCAGCGACCAGTTTAGATGTGTGTATATCAATTAAACGATACACACATAACCAGCGATGGGCAGTAGCCCGGCTGGTTATGCGTGTGTGTGTCTAAGGCGCAGGTCGCGGGTTCGAAACCGGTTGGCCTTCGGCCCATTTTTTTTATTTCTGTTTTTCATTTATTTATTTTATTTAATTATCCTAATTTATTTTAATACTTTTTTTATACAATAAATACTAAAACGAGTCGGTTTACTCGATCGTTTAATTTAAAATCGATTAAATTACATTTTTAATAAACCATCCCATTTTTTTTTATAATATTTTTATAAACTTATTAAAATACCTTTAATATATAAAATGTCCTATATTTTTACAAATCTTGTAATATTTTTATAAACTTATATAAAATGTCCTATATTTCTATAAATCTTGTAACATTTTCATAAACTTATTAAAATACATTTAAATGTCCTATATTTTTATAAATCTTGTAACATATTTATAAACTTTTTAAAATACATTTAATATATAAAATGTCCTATATTTTTATAAATCTTGTAACATATTTATAAATTTATTAACATACATATAATATATAAAATGTCTCATTTTCTATATATATATGAACCTAGCAATATTTTTAATAAACTTGTTTAAATAAAATTTGTCAAATAAAGACTTTTCTTTTAATTGTTATTATATAAATACATTAAATATAATAATACTTGTTTAAAACAATATATATATATATATCCTTATAAGTTAAAGTTATATTAAAGCCTATATACATTTAAATACAAATACACACCTATACGCATACAATAATACCCATTTGTCTACATAGGGTATCAACGTGCTTAGGCTTCCACATACTTATCACCTACACGCGTGGAAAAATACCCGCTTGCAAGGTGAGTTACATAGCCCCTATTTTACATTTTCATACATTTTGGGGTGAAACATTATACGTGCTACTCACATTGTTTATACGTGTTATACATGAGACTATATGCTTATTCTTTGGATGTACATACATTTAAACACAAGACAACCAACTGTAATATTGATAGATCTATTGTGCCTGACCAGCCCACCCGGTTAGGGTGTTTATTACTGCATACTCGGATATAACCGCGTGTTATATTCAATCATACCGGATATAGTGGGTAACTATATTCAAGCATACCGGACTTAGCTGTTGTGCTCTGTTCAAGCGCGTCAAACTCGGTTTGAATTGTGATTAAATAAATGTTACATCATATACTATGTTTAACAATATAAACAATGAGTTGCAAAACGATTTACACTACTATTTACTGGATTTTACTAAACCTATGTACTCACCAACTTTTTAGTTGACACTTGATTTAAATAATGTTTCAGGTTTGGATATGTGACTGCTTGCCGAGGATCTCTCCACTTAGGAACTATGGACCTAGTTAAATAAATTAATGTTTTGGACTAGACTAGGTTATTTGAAATGTATTGTATTTGGAACTTGTTGTCTTTAAATTAAATTAATGAAATATGCAACCTTTAGTTATCATGAGCTTTTGAACAATCATCACATTGTCCGCCTCGATGATTCCGCCATCGGTCGGGGTGTGACAGGGTAGAATAGTGATCAAAGGAGGATACGATTATGATTTTCAAGGGAATTGTAAACGTAAGAATCGCATTTGGTTGCTGAAGCAGTGAAGGAATCATAGGAACTTAAAGCTTATTCTGAATTGCTTAATGAAAATATGTGCCCAGTGGAATGTTTTGAGAAAATTGCTGATTACAAAAGACGAAATCAACATCTGATGGATGCTTTGAATCATGCACAAACTACGAACAAGGTTCTAAGAGATCGTGAGAAAGAGTATAAAAGAAAAATTGATGATTGTGTCAAAGAAAATTCTCATTTCAAGCTTCAGATAAAGAGAAAGAATTTTGAAATTCAATTTTTGACTGCTGAAAAAGAAACTGAAAATAAATTTTTGACAGAGAATATGGAAAAAGTAGCAAATACAGCAATTAAAGTTGATAAAATTAACATTTCAGGGAAAGTAGATAGTGGGATCATTGAAGCTCCAATACATGACAAGGTAAATTGTTGGGTTGGATATAAAACTATTAGTGAAAACATTGAGGCTCAAGTTAATGATAAGGTGAATAGCGAGGTTGGATATAAAAGTGTTCCTCGTCCATTTTCTACAATTGGATATTATTCACATGTGCATCAACCATACAATCCAGAGCCATTTGTGCAAAATGTTTATCCTTCGTTGGAGCCAAACAGAAATTGTGAAGCAAAGGAAATTAAATCTAAGATTTCAAGTGTTCTTGCTTCTAATGATGATTGTGACAGTGTTAAATGTGAAGATGTCAGGTTAAAGGTAAAATTAAGTGAAGAATGTGTTGATGATGACTATAAGGGTGGTTTAGGCTTCAAGAAAGAGAGTTCACTTAATGTTAATGTCATCCCGTTCATTTCTAATAAATTTTCTCCACTTATGTTTGTGAAAGAAGACGTAGAGAAAACTTCAAAGGTTGAATAACAAAAACCAAAGGACAAGACAAAACCAAAGTCTAAAGACAAGTCAGCATCTCAAAATTATCAAAGAACATGTTCTGAGTTAAAAAAAAATGTTTCCGCTGAGGAAAGCAGTGTCATTTAGCAAGAGATATCTTTACCAAGAAACAAGAGTCTCCCAAGCTGAAGGTCGTTCCTCAACCACAGAGAAAATTTAAACATGCCAATTTCAAAACAACTAAATTTGTATATTTTAGAAAAATCAGTTTCAAGAACAGGCTGCTAAAGCGTTTAGTAGGTTAAAAGTGTTAAGTAGGTTGAAGATGTTATGGACTTACAATATGTCAAAACCAAAACGAGATTGGCAAGTCAAAGCTAAACCAAGACAAGTTTGGAGAGTTAAAGAGTTGAGTCCAAAATCCAACTTTGATGATGCAAATTAAATGGGGGAGCTTAGTAGAATTCTCGTGTTTTGATATGCAATGGCCTAGGAGAGATTGTTGGAACTATTTATAGGCCATTGCTTACAAAACAATTGGATAGAGCTGAAGACGGAAGATTTCGACCGAAATCTGTTTCGACAGAAACCGTTTTCGACCGATATACATTTCGACTGAAATGTATTTCGGACGATATCCCATTTTGTCTTGTAAGTATAAATAGTCTTGTGTTTGAAAGCTTTGGGGGGAGGGGGGATTTTTCATTGCAATATCTAATAAAGAGTTTACTTTACACCTTTAACTATGTGTTATTTGATTTGAACCAAATTTCTTGATTATTCCACTTGATTCTAATTTCTCCATATCGATACATTGAATCTGCTACAAAAACAGATTCTAACAAAGCCTCTGTAACAAATTCTATCTTGACCTATGTATCTGGGTGTCTCACCCGATGGGCTATTCAATTGGGTTCTTTTGAGGTAACATACAAGCCCAGAGGAGCCGTCAAAGGCCTAGCTATTGCGGATTTCTTAGCAGAATTATCGGGTCCTCTCCCAATAAAGGACTCCACCCAACCCACCTCAACTGTAACACCTCGGTCGTGGCAACTGTTTATGGACGGTGCGTCCAATGCGAACTGTTCCAGGGTGGGCCTAATTTTGATGAGTCCGGACGGAACGAAACTCACAGACACCTTACGCCTCGAGTTCAAGAGCACCAACAATGAGGCGGAGAATGAAGCGCTCATCGCTGGTCTGAAACTCGCCCAATCTATGGGTTATACAAATCTAGTGGCTCATCTAGATTCTTTTTTAGTGGCAAATCAAATCAACGGGAATTACGAGGCCAAAGAGGATGGCATGGCCTCTTACCTAGCACACACGCAACAACTCTTTTCTCAGTTCCACCGATGTCAAGTAATCCACATTCCCCGCAACAAAAACAAGAAAGCTGATGATGTGTTGCAAAAGACATGTATTTTAACCCGCTGTATTTGTGCATTTTAGCTATTTTTGTATTCGTTTTGTATTAGTTTTAGCTTGTACTTGAGTCTTTGTTATGTTTGCAGGCACTCGTGTGTAGTAGAAGTGGAATTAAGAGTTATATCATGAATAGATCGAGCACACGAGGAGAGAGGGTGAAAAGAATGAAAAATAATTGAAAAGTTGGGATTTTAGTCCGTCGCGGTACGCGAAGAGGGAGAGACAGTCCTGCGCGGTACGCGAGGAACTCCAGAACGGGCCCCGACTAATTTGGCCCTCGCGGAACGCGAAGGGCCAGGTAATTTCTGTTACAGTACGCGAGAAACCTGGAATCCGTGAAAAAGCCCTAATTGATTAATTTAATCAGTTTGATAGCCATAATGAATAGAGTTCGATATTCAGCCATCTGAGAAGGATTCTTTGGGCGATTCTGAGGTTAGAGAAGGCAATTGAGGTTAAAGATCGAAGCTTTGGGATCCGGGTGTGTTAGATTGAACGTATTCGGTTTTCAATTCTCATTCTTTTGTCTTTGATTCAGTTGTTTGAAACCATGTTTGATACTTTTACTTATGTTTTGTTGGTTTTTGGTATGATTCTAGGCTAAACACTTGATACTGCCTAGGTTAAAGATGAATGTTTGTTAAAGTTTGGATCTTTTATCGGTTTTTGGATATTAATGATGGTTTGATGATATTGTAATGATCTTAGTTCAATTGTTATGATGATTATGCACGCTTTATTCTGATTTGGTGTTGATTATTATCCCGCATGTGTTCTTGTTGAATGTCTTTCAGTTATAGAAGCATGTTTAGGTTACTTGCTTAATTGTTTGTGACTGTGGTGGTATTGCTAGACGTAGTGATCCAACATCTGGTGAGCGTTTTACATCTTTAGAGTTTCCTTTTGGTGACACGGAAAGTGCAGGAGATCATGAGTACTTGGTGGAACCTTTTAAGTAAGGCCAAGAAAATGCACTTTCTGGATGAATATGGGAGGCTTACGGATGAGCTAGCGAGTCTAAGGTTAGCAAGAGAAAAAGCCGCTCAAGAACCGGAGACTTTAACAGAAGAGGTGCAGCTCACGAGTCTACAAAACTCTGCACAAGACCCACCTTCGGTTCTTACACCACAGAGTTGTGGACCAGAGCCCATCGAGGATGATTTTTTCAGTGATGATGAGATAGAGATAGAAGAATCCTCGGATGACACTGCGGGTGATGGTTCAGGTAAGTATTCGAAACCTGGTTTGATTGAGTATAATTGTGATATCAATGAATCATCTAAATTTCCGGGTGACGAGCTCGAGTCCTCAAATGTACATGATATGTTACGCTTGTTCTTTGAGAATAATGTGATGCAAGAACTAGAACGTGAAGATGAGCAGTATGAGGATGAGCACAAGGACGAGTGTTTTGAAGAGGGTTTAGCAAGTCTATTTGAGACGGAGGATAGTAGTGAGGTTCATCATAGCGAGCCACTAGATGAGTCCGAGGAGATGATAGAAGAGGAGCAGTCTCATCCTGGGAGGATGAGTTTGGTAACGAATTGATGGACCTGCCAACTCCTATTGAAGAAGGGTGTGACCCGCTTGGCGATTTAAAGCTTTTGGAGGACCTGCTGTATCAAGGGCCAAGTGTGGGGATAGAAGAGGAGGTGCAAGTGAATGAGGTCATCAACGAACCACAAATGGAGCTGGTGTCAGACCCACCACATTGCACCAGAGAGAGCAAGAGGAAAAGACCCATGGATGGAACCGATGGTAGAATGCCACAACACCCAAAGGCACCACGGGGAAGAGAAAGAAATAAGGGGCATAAGGCAAGCTCGGGAGTGAAGAGACAGCCAAAGAAGCCACACATTGATCTATCGATCAATAAAGTTGACCGTCTCCTTCACTATACATCACATCTCAGGTTTGGCCCAGGTAAGTTTAAGTATTGGTGGTCCAACCCGTTTGAATTCTTCAAGTCAATTTTAAAGTCTACCATTGGAGTGTGTCAAATCGGTGGTAGACCAATTATATTAAACGGGCCGGATGGGGGCGGAATAAAGGAGGAATTGAAGGGTCAAAAAGCCTCAAAACTTTGTGTAGTGAGGAAAATTATCAAGAATGAAGTTCCAGTTATGTTTGAACTTAGATTTATCATTGGAACATGTTTTAGTGGAATTGGGTAAAGAAGGAATTGAAGGGTCAAAAAGCCTCAAAACTTTCTGTGAAAAGTGCCTTCTCACGGCAATAATCTGTAGGGTACATTGTTATCGTTGGAGAGACTGAAAGGAAATCCAACATATGGTGAGTGTTTTACATCTTTAGAGTTTCCTTTTGGTGACACCCTGAGAGTGATTAAGGATCCACTAGGTTGTCTAGAGCTGTTATCCTTAGAAGTCCAGTTCCATCATAGTTTCCATAACCGGTAGAAGTCTGAGCCTTACAAGTGGGATTCCGACCTAGATAGTGCTTTCTCTATCTTGTTATTTCCCAAGTCCCTTGTCTAATTGTTAGTGTCGTTCGTCAGTTCTAATTACTTTTGAATCATTAGTTTAATCAGTAGTAGTAGAAAAGCCCCCAAAACCAATAATCTTAGTTCTAGTCAGAGTCTAGTTTAGTTATACAGTGTCTCTAAGGTTCGATAATCCTCTTTACTGTTAAGCTTAGCTACTTTCGATAGGTTCACCTGCATATCAGTGCGGTCTAGTTCATAGGTTTTCCAGAGTATTACTTAGGTGTGTAGATTAGGTTTTTATTATAGTTTTTATAGACCGTTTGGGCGACATCAGCTAATGCCCTCAGCAAACTAGCTTCGGTCACATTCTCTCATTTGGGGAAGGACATCCGCGTCGAAACATTATCCGCTCCATCCATATCAGGCCTCAAAGTAAACTTGGTGGTCGAGAAGGAAAACACTTGGATGACTCCAATTTGCAACTAGCTCGCCACAGGTACGCTGCCTACAGACAAGGCTACGGTGCAAAAGCTCCAATCCGAAGCTTTAAACCACATGATACACAATAATGAGCTTTACCGACATACCTTCCTGGGACCACTACTCAAATGCCTCACCCCGGGCCAAGCCAATTATGTCATACGTGAAATACATGAATGCATTTGCGGTATCCATTCGGTACCACGAATGGTCATAGCTAAGGCTACCAATGCAGGATATTATTGAAAGCGAATGCACAATAGTGATGTGTCTGTATTACGATCGTGTACAGCTTTTCAGTGACATTCTCCAGCACATCTCAGACCAGCAAACAACATCATTCCGGTCATCGAAGCGTGGCCATTTCAGAAATGGGGTATCTATATTGTCGGACCTTCCCGGAGGCGGCGGGATGGGTTAAGTTTTTGATAGTTGCCATAGATTATTTCACAAAATGGGTAGAAGCAAAACCGTTAGCACAATCACTTGTCAACAGGTAAAATGATTCGTATGGGAACATATCGTGTGTCGCTTCGACCTCCCTCTTTACATCATTAGCGACAATGGAAAGCAATTTGCGGACAACCCTTTCAAAAAATGGTGTTCCGACTTGCATATAGAGCAGATTTTCACGTCGGTGCACACCCTCAGGCCAACGGACAAGTAGAGCGGGCTAATCGGTCCTTGGTCGAAGGGATAAAATGCCAACCTGATGGGCAAGGCTGTCAGTGGGTAGAAGAGCTTCTAAATGTCCCATGGGCATATATGACAATGCCAAAAACCAGCAATGGAGCCACTCCCTACAACCTTACATACAGCAACGAAGCAGTCATTCTTGAGGAAATAGGTGATCGACCTACCGCACGTCACTCATCGAGAACAATGACATCAATTTGAGGGAAAATTTGGAGTCCCTAGAAAAACGGCGCAAAGCGGCCGCCATTACTCAATAGAAATACAAACACCAACTAGAAAAATTTTACAACTAGCGAGTTAAGCACCGCAACTTCAAAAAAAGGGACTATGTATTCACCTTAAAAAATGTTAAACGAAGCTAGTTGAGCGGAACGACAAGGAAAATTAGGGCCAACGAGGGAAAGTCCGTATCAAGTTACCGAAGTCCACACAAAAGGCTCGTACACTCTCAGCACTTTGCCCGGAGCACCCATACCCCGCACTTGGAACGATATTCACCTTAAAAAATGTTTTATGTAACTGAGTCGGGATTATTAAGTTCTTGGCAAACATTATTGTTTCACTTTACATGCTTTGGATAACATTACATATCCTCGCTGAGTCACGCCTCGTGTAACAGATAATATTCCTAAAGGAGTAGTGTACATCCACGCTCCGGAACATGGATAATTTTCCAAAAGGAGTAGTGTACAGCCACACTCCGAAAAACATAATATTCCTAAAGGAGTAGTGTACAATGTACAGCCACGCTCCGACAAACATAATATTCCTAAAGGAGTAGTGTACAGCCACGCTCCGGAAAACATAATATTCCTAAAGGAGTAGTGTAAAGCCACGCTCCGAAAAAGATAATATTCCTAAAGGAGTAGTGTACAACCACGCTCCGGAAAACATAATATTCCTAAAGGAGTAATGTACAGCCACGCTCCGGAAAACATAATATTCCTAAAGCATTAGTATACAACCACGCTCCGGAACACAGACAATATTCCTAATGAAGCAGCAAGCAGCCACACTTCAAAAGTTGTGAAATCCCGAACCTAAGTATTAAAGAGCCACGTATCGAAAAACGAGTACAGTACGGCCTTGTTTCGACACAGTCTAAATCCTGAGAAACTATATCAAGTGCCATATGGTCACATTTGCAGGCGATCGTACACGATTATACATCTACACACAATTATTAAAAAAATTACAAGGGCATTAAAACATCACCATGAATTATCATTGCCATATGTCACACCATCAGAAGAGTCAATTACAAAAAGTAGGGTTTTCCTACCCACCATTCAGAAGGAAAACACAAGAACCACCAACAAAATATACCTACAAACCTGGTCAAAAAAACAAAGGAGACACATCTACACCTTATCATCGATACGAAGAAAAGCTTGCACTTCCGTAAAAGTGGCACTAACCATACCACTCAATTCACTGACAACCGAGACCTGAATGGACTCAAACGCTACCACTTTCGCGTCTATAGCTGCCTCGGGTTCAATGGGCTGATAAGGTATCTCCCTTATCGGGGTCTTCTTCTCAGCATAATCATAACTCATGACCAACCTCGAGGCAAAACCCAGATTACACATAGCATTGTTCAGGGCCCCAACACAGGTCAATAACACGGGTGATGACTAAATATGCTGAGTCAGCAACTACACGCCTTCACGAAACCACCATTCCTTCTCACACACCAAAGCCAACTTCTCCGATTCAAGCACACAATGCTCTTGCTTCAACTACTCCAACACTGTCACCCGTCCCAGTAATGCCTCCTTCTTTGCAAAAAACATAACAAGATTCTAGTTACAAACACACCAGGGATGGCCATTGACCACAAAAAAATAAATAAGTATAAGGACTCACCAGCTGCCATCTGCTAATATTGCTTCTCAAGCTCAGTGCACCGTTCCTCCACCTGCTCAACATGTTTCTTCAGATTCTCAACTTCTGACACTTTTTCCTTCGAAACATGTTGTAACATAGCCTCTAATTGCTTGGTTAAACTTAGTGCTTCGTCTCGAGCACTCTCCACCGCTGCCTTTTCAGCCGCCTCCTTCCCTCTCGCTTCTTCAGACGCATGCACAGCAGCTTTCAGTTGGTTAACTGAAGCTTCTAGTTGTGTATTTTTCACCCCCAACACATCCACATGCATATCCCGATCCACTACTTTTTTTATTCTCCTCAAACACCTCCGACAAATGATGATGCAACTCAGCCACCCACGCATTCGACCGTGTCTGACTTACCAATGCCACCTCCATTAGGTCCGTATGAGATAGATTCCTAAAATGCACAAATTCCGTAGGAATAGTAACATTGTACATGTAAGCCCCGCCCAGGTCACTAGTCGCTATCAGATCTTTGTTCAAAATACTCCACTCCAGCACAAACACATCCTCGGCCTCCTTCGGATTTACAGCATCAACCATCCGAGAGGACCGATCCTTGGTTCCCCCTATATCAAACCAATCGTCAGGGGCCGAGATCAAGACATCACCTTCCTACATCATTTCTTTTACCCGACCTAAAAAAAATAACAGGGAGGAACGAAAGGGGGAGGCATAGAAACGAAAACACCGTTGTTATAAACAAGAAATCCATATCACAATTTAAAGACTAGGGGTCAATATTTACCAGCAGTAGGATCGACACATGTCACACCCCCAAATTTATTCACTTAATAAATAAATACAGGTTGCAACGATTGATTCAATACCAATCTGTCACACCCCCAAATTTATTCACTTAATAAATAAATACAGGTTGCAACGATTGGTTCATTACATGATACCGGAAGCGGAAATTGTGATTTCTAAGACTTGATTACATATACAATTACTAAAACTAAGTAATACTATGATCTAAGTTCTTCTAGATCAACGATAGACTTGAGACTTGATATTCTACGTCCTTCCAGCTACTAGGAATTGATCCAACATAGCTAGCCTATTCCAACCGCGCCATGGCTAAAGGTTACCCGAGAAACATACTTGAAAGTGTCAACACAAAGGTTGGTGAGTTCACAGAGTTTGTTCATTTAGTACAGTTAGTTTTCCCCGAAAACGTATACATGACTTAGCCGTCATAAAATAAGTAGTTTTCCTTTGAAAACATTACCATGACTTAACCGTCATAAAATATGTAGTTTTCCTTTGAAAACATTACCATGACTTAACCATCATAAATCCACTGTTTAAACATGATCATTTTACCCTGATCAAAACTCTTTTACTTAAACCTGATCACTTTAACCTGATCAAAACTCTTTTGTTAAACTTGATCACTTTAACTTGATCAAAACACTTTTGTTTAAAACCTGATCACTTTAGCCTGATCAGAACACTTTTGTTTAAAACCTGATCACTTTAGCGTGATCAGAACTCTTTTATTTAAAACCTGATCACTTTAGCCTGATCAGAACACTTTTATTTAAAACCTGATCACTTTAGCCTGATCAGAACTCTTTTATTTAAAACCTGATCATTTTAACCTGATCAGAACTCTTTTATTAAACCTGATCACTTTAACCTGATCAGAACTCTTTTATTTAAAACCTGATCATTTTAACCTGATCCGAACTCTTTTATTTAAAACCTGATCATTTTAACCTGATCAGAACTCTTTTATTAAACCTGATCACTTTAACCTGATCAGAACTCTTTTATTTAAAACCTGATCATTTTAACATGATTAGAACTCTTTTATTTAAAACCTGATCAGAACTCTTTTATTAAACCTGATCACTTTAACCTGATCAGAACTCTTTTATTTAAAACCTGATCACTTTAGCCTGATAAGAACTCTTTTGTTTAAAACCTGATCACTTTAGCATGATCAGAACTCTTTTGCATATATTACCAATGAATATGAATACTAATCCGATCTATTGACCCCATTTGTAAGCTTGCAAGGAATACAAAATAGTATGTAATGTACGAGACCGTAACCAAACCCCAACATTCTGTGCCTCCCCCTCGCCTTTCTGCGAGTAAGACAATATGCGGGCATTCGGCCATTTGGACCCCTGGTTAGCGCGACTAACCATGACCGGAGGCGTCACCCCCAATAGTACTATTCATATAATCTCGGGCTAAATCCATAGCTAATGGTTACTAATTTATTCAGAGGACTTTAAGCGCTTTATTGTTCCTTCAATACATACATACGGTCAGATCATTAGTTTCATTCATTTACATACGAAAATTCTTTACAAGTATGTTTCCACCCCAAATCATTTCAAAACTTTAGAAAAAGGGGATTAGTGAAACTCACAAAGAGTTAAACCAGAGTGTTCATATTGTCAAACGTGTAAGCAATTGTATTTCATGTTTTCAAAACATAACAAGTAAGTATGTTTCTCCCCCGATGTTTACAAAACAGTAAAGAGTAAAAAGGGGGCCGTGAACTCACCTTGTGTTCGATGAAATCCTAGCAAACAAACTTGTGCTAGATCTTGTCTATCCGTACCCTAATCACACAAGGGTACTAATGTGTTAAAACTACTCGTCTTATACGTAAGTTGTTCATCTGACTTAACAAATCCTGTTAAGTACGCCTTTGTTTAGTAAAAATAGTGTTTTTATTTACGACTCATTGGTGATTATTATTCCAGTCTAGACGCTTACATATTTTCCGAGAGGATAATATGTTTCCCTATTGGTGACTTATTAAGTGTATCAAAAATAAATATTATTTTTGTAACTTAAAATATATTCACTTATGTTTCACGATGTCACGTGATTATTTATTTTTAACCGAATCTCTTCATATGCAAATTGTTCACCGACTTAGCAATTCTGATTGCTTTTGTTTAAATATCTTTTTTTGTTTTTGTTTTTCAACTCTTGTTTCGTTATAAAATAGTTCTAAGTTACTGCCCCATGGGGCTGATGAACAGGAATCGAAACTTTCTTAGTTTCGATTGAACAGAACAGGGATCGAAACTTCCTAGTTTCGATTGAGTAAACTAGGTATCGAAACTACCTGGTTCCGATTAAGTAATAGGTATCGAAACTACTTAGTTTCGATTGAGTAAACAGGTATCGAAACTCCTAGTTTCGATTGAACAACAGGTATCGAAACTCCTAGTTTCGATTGAACAACAGGTATCGAAACTCCTAGTTTCGATTGAACAACAGGTATCGAAACTCCTAGTTTCGATTACTGAACTTTTGACAGAATCAGTCCTGCATATTTTTATGTTTTAAATCTTGAATTTGACATACTTTTCTTGTTATCTTACTTGCGTTTGAACGATTTGTATGTTTAGCTACGGTTTTAAAGAAAATAATATGGATGGTATCGAGTTTTTACCTCTAATCAGAAAAATGGAAAGAGATATCCAGATTCGACCTGCACGGAGCGGCCTTCTTGCGCCGGCTGTTTGGAGGTCGAATACTCCATGGATTCGAGTGATTCCACTGGGGTTCTTCCTTCTTAACATGGAGATTCATTCTATAAGAAAGATGGACCGAATTGGCCAAGTAACAAAGGAGATATGGTCTTGGCACTTGAAATTATGGGTAGGTGTGTGTGCTATTTGAGCCGAGAAAGAGAGAAAGAACAAGAGCAAAGCTCTTGTTTTTCTTCCACACACACCTCTTTATATAGTAAGAGAAAAAGATGGAGTTGAGTGTTGAGTCTTCCATCATCATTGCAAGGAGATGGTGGATGAGATTGATAGTGACCCTCGCTTGACATATTAGGTGAAAGGGTATGGTCTTACCACATCATGAAGATGATGATTTAGATGCGGTATAATACCCGAAATTTATACCCGCTTTAATATCTTTAATTATTAAAACGTCCTACATTTTGTGTAGTTTGACTAGCTTTAAAAATCTGCTAGTGAACTCCCGACATAGTTATTACTTTAACTATATTATACATATAAAATAACTCGAGGTCATGCAACCATCATTTTGTGTTCATGTTTTAAGATTTAGTCACCAATATATACGTTTTTATATTAAAACGTGTCCCTAGACTTTTTCCGGAATAAAATCCCGTTAATCACCAACGAACGTTCAATGCGGGTTATTATCGTTTATTTCCTAGTAATTCTTAAAAATTACTATTTTGATATAAATTTCCTTTGTTAGACTCCTTGACTTTACTTAGTCAAATAAAACTTCAGGAAATATATGTTATGAACGTGCATTTATGTAATATGGATATTGACCTGAAATACTGGGTGTCACATTCTCCCCATGTTAAAGAGAATTTCGTCCCGAAATTCATTTCTTGTCATCTTGACTTGGAGTGTTCATGAACAAGGACGGATACTTGGCTTTCATTTTATCTTCCCGCTCCCACGTATACTCGGGGCCGCGCTTTGAATCCCAACGTACCTTAACCAATTTAATCCGGCTACGCCTTGTTTTCTGAACCTTCCAATCTGAGACTTCAATGGGTTCCTCCACGAAGTATAGCTTGTTATCTATGTGAATCTCATCAGGCGGTATAATTAATGTCTCGTCTGATAAGCACTTCTTGAGATTTGATACATGAAACGTATCATGTACATTGCTTAGATCTTGTGGCAACTTGAGCTTGTATGCTACAGGGCCAACCCTAGTCATAATTTCAAATGGTTCAACGTACCTTGGGTTAAGCTTGCCACGGTTGCCAAATCTTGCAACTCCTTTCCAAGATGAGACCTTTAACATGACTTTGTCTCCCACTTGGAATTTTAATGGCTTTCGTCTGTTGCTAGCACAACTCTCTTTCGTCTGTCTTGAGTGGCTTTCAGACGATCTTTTATTTCGACGATCTTGACAGTGGTTTCCTAGCCAATATCAGGACCAGTCAAATGCTTTTTGCCAATCTCCGCCCAACATAGCGATGAGTGACACTTACAACCATACAAAGCCTCAACGGAGCGGCTTTAATGCTGGTATGGTAGTTGGTATGAAAACTCAGCCAACGGCGGTGAGTATCCCTATTTCCTCTGAAATCGATTACACACACACGGAGCACATCTTTTAAAGTTTGGATGGTCCTTTTACTTTGACCGTTCATCTAGGGATGATATGCAGTGCTCATGTAAAGGCATGTGCCCAAGGCTTTTTATACAGACTGCCAGGTTCTTGACATGAATCGACTGTCCCTTTTAGAGAAAATGGAAACTGGCATACCATGCCTAGCCTTAATTCCCTTGATATTTAGCCTTGCACACTTCTTACTTTTATCTGTCTCCTTTACTGGTAAGGAATGCGCGGATTTCGTCAAACGACTGACGATTACCATATAGTATCATAGTCGCTAGGTGTTCTGGGTGGATTTGTAATGAAATCCATGGAATTCTCTTCCCCTTCCCATTGATAAATATGAGTTTGTTGTGATCACTCAGGTGATTCCTAACATTCTACTTGTACTGCCAATTATCTCCTAGCATAGATAGCTATTTCTTCTCTCATGTTTGGCCACATAATGGAGTTCCTCGGGGTTCTTATACGTTTCATTCGATTCTGGATGAACGGATTACTTGGGCTTATGGACTTCATCCATAACCTCCCACATAGGCTACAGATACCTGGTACCCAAATTATATCTGTATCATCCAACTTAGGCTTCAATTGTTTGATTCCATTTACTTGGTAGTCGGTATTCGAAAGCAAAGAGAATACTTCCCCGACTAACGATATTAAACGTGCAAGAATCCCTTTATTTGATTACCCTCAATATGGTAGGATTATTTGATGCTCATTCCTGGTAATGAAAGGAATGGTGCCTGCGAATCTTGAGCGTATGTTGACACATACTCTCTATTCGTCTACGCACTATAGGTCTTATGAAAGAATTACTCAACGAGGTGTCCAAGTTTTTGTTGTATATTGGGTTGTAATGAAACAGTATGAAAATGAAACTTTATATTTGTCCCTCTTATGCTTTTCGAAAGCATTTTCCCGGACTAAGACTTTTCTCTTATTTCAGGTTTCATGTTTTCTAGGATTTTCCTCTCCATGTGCCTTCATGGAGCTAGGAATTGATGTTCCTTGGGAGCTCTTATTTGCGAACTTCGAGTCTAATCACCACTTTACCCCTTTGCTTGCACTACCTTTCGAGGCAGACTAGCCTTTGGGTTGTAGCGTCCTGATATGTAAACTCATGTCTCGACTACCATACCTTCAAAATATGTAAGCCATACGAAGTTCGATGTTTGTTTGGAATATTCACATTCCGTCTAGCTGAGGGAATGAATAGTAATACTGTGAGAATGGTCTCATCGAATTAGTGCTTTCCCCAAAATGGGCTATGGGTTTGTCAACCCATTAAGTTGGCAGAAAGGGTTGATAGCCAACTATTAGTCATACAGTGTGTATGCACTCCCTTAGTGTTTGAATGGTACTTTGGTGACTTACCATTACATATTCCACTCATTCAGGTTATAGCCTCAAAATCCTTAGCACAAGGATAAACTTGAGGTAATGAGTGTTGAACGTCGAGACTTTTGTATTCTAACTGAGTATACTCCAAGAGATCATTTCTTAACAATAGATGCTCTAGAGCTTCCCAATTATAGAAAACTAGGAGTGAAAGATGCAATCACACCTCTCTTCTAGGCTAAATCTGGGATCCATCCATCAAGATGAACCTTTGGGAAGTGCGAGTACAAAAGAGTAATAAATTATTCTTCTCAACTCTTTGTGGACAATGGCATGTTGTGAATAGCTCGAGCTTACGCCCCTTATGCATATCATGAGCTAATGAGATTAACATGAAATTCCGCATTTGGGACTCCTTCAAGAGTTTTGCATGTCGTTTTCCGGTTAGTGCGACAATAGTCGTTAGTCCACACTTAGGTTTCTTTGGCATTCGCTTGAGCATCAACCCCGGCTTATCTATTGCAGAGAGAATAGTCAGACTTAAAGGTATATTGAATGTCAATGGCTGCGAGAGCAATCCTGTTTGACCGACATTCTGAAATGTCCGATTTCCTACTTGTCTCATGTCGAGCTTCCACAATATCCATAGGTGCCATGTGTATGCGGGTCAGAATAATATCCTGCCCTATTACTGAAGTTAGTGCATAACACTCTTGGCGTAACTTTCAAGCAATTGTGAGATTGAACTGTATGATGGATCCTGAGATTACGCTATAATCTCCCACAATAGTTGTGCAATTACTGTAAGTGTTAGTTGTGGTAACGCTCAATTTGAAGCATTCCTGACAAGTAGAATCTCAAAGAATGAATGTTCGAATTCCTTCGTCGTTCAGGATTTACTAAGGATTGGTTGAATTGAATTTGAATTTCTCTCGTTCCTCCAAAACTAGGAGAATGCTTTGTGAGCACCTAATGGAGAAGTCTGATTTGTTAAGATCCAATCCTTAATCAATTGACTGAGAACATGGTTTGATCATTAGCTTGGACAACAAGACTCACTAAAGTTCCCATGCACTGCAAATTATGATTACGTGTGCACCCGTAATGATAATTTGCCCTGCCTGATCCCTATAGTGTTTCTTCTATCCCTAGCTTTTAATCAAAAGGGATTTGAAATAATCATTAGATTGCGTTTGCACATTTGTACAGGAGTGTGTATTGTTTTATCGGATTACTCTTAATTATGTGTATCAATACTCATGACTCTGCCGAATATGGCTGTTGTCGGATGAGGCTAATGGTAGAGAGGCACCACCAGTGTCTCTTAAAATAAAATGTGTATGGTGAAATTCAGGCACTATGTGTTAGGTAGAGATCCTCAAATGAGTGTCGAGCAACTCCTGCTCTAAGTCTGTATATATGCATGGATCCACATGATCCTGATGTATGTCTGGGTCTCTGACCCTTGGAGTTCTCTCCCATTTAGTCCTGCTTATTTACCTTGAATTCCCTTCTGTCTGGGCAATCATGTCTGCCATATATCATGGCGGGAGTCTAGGCATCCGATCCGACAACTTATGAAGGAGAGTATTTATACCGTATATACGTTAGGAAGATAGTTGCCTCCATGGCTGGAGTAGTTGTGGTGCAGGTATAGGTACAGATTCTGGTACGGGTTCAGCCTATTGTGATACAAAGATCGGTAACTGACGGTTGCTGCCGTCGTCGCCCAAGCTCAGCTCGTAACTCGATCTTTTAAGGTTGCAGTATGCTGAGTACCTGTTATTCTTGACTCGTAATCCGAACAGTAACTTGTTGTAAGTGTTTATTATTTCCACATTGTTGTATGTGTTTAAGTGTTCATTACATGTGCCATGTAATTGTATTAGTGTAGCTAATGATACCCTAGTGTAAGTCCATACACTAATAGTCTACACAAATTGTTCGGAAGTGGTTGGAATTTCTATATTCAAGTCTTGGATGTTCTTAGTGTGATGCAAGTCTTAGAAATCTTGGTCCCTAAATGAGTCCGGTTAGAGCCTAGGTGTCACTAAGGAAACCTAATTCGCTAAAACCATTGCTCTGATACCAATCTGTTACACCCCCAAATTTATTCACTTAATAAATAAATACAGGTTGCAACGATTGATTCAATACCAATCTGTCACACCCCCAAATTTATTCACTTAATAAATACATACAGGTTGCAACGATTGGTTCATTACACGATAGCGGAAGCGGAAATTGTGATTTCTAAGACTTGATTACATATACAATTACTAAAACTAAGTAATACTATGATCTAAGTTCTTCTAGATCAACGATAGACTTGAGACTTGATATTCTACGTCCTTCCAGCTACTAGGAATTGATCCAACATAGCTAGCCTATTCCAACCGCGCCATGGCTAAAGGTTACCTGAGAAACATACTTGAAAGTGTCAACACAAAGGTTAGTGAGTTCACAGAGTTTGTTCATTTAGTACAGTTAGTTTTCCCCGAAAACGTATACATGACTTAGCCGTCATAAAATAAGTAGTTTTCCTTTGAAAACATTACCATGACTTAACCGTCATAAAATATGTAGTTTTCCTTTAAAAACATTACCATGACTTAACCGTCATAAATCCATTGTTTAAACATGATCATTTTAGCCTGATCAAAACTCTTTTACTTAAACCTGATCACTTTAACCTGATCAAAACTCTTTTGTTAAACTTGATCACTTTAACTTGATCAAAACACTTTTGTTTAAAACCTGATCACTTTAGCCTGATCAGAACTCTTTTGTTTAAAACCTGATCACTTTAGCCTGATCAGAACTCTTTTGTTTAAAACCTGATCACTTTAGCCTGATCAGAACTCTTTTATTTAAAACCTGATCACTTTAGCCTGATCAGAACTCTTTTATTTAAAACCTGATCATTTTAACCTGATCAGAACTCTTTTATTAAACCTGATCACTTTAACCTGATCAGAACTCTTTTATTTAAAACCTGATCATTTTAACCTGATCAGAACTCTTTTATTAAACCTGATCACTTTAACCTGATCAGAACTCTTTTATTTAAAACCTGATCATTTTAACATGATTAGAACTCTTTTATTTAAGACCTGATCATTTTAACCTGATCAGAACTCTTTTATTAAACCTGATCACTTTAACCTGATCAGAACTCTTTTATTTAAAACCTGATCACTTTAGCCTGATCAGAACTCTTTTGTTTAAAACCTGATCACTTTAGCATGATCAGAACTCTTTTGCATATATTACCAATGAATATGAATACTAATCCGATCTATTGACCCCATTTGTAAGCTTGCAAGGAATACAAAATAGTATGTAATGTACGAGACCGTAACCAAACCCCAACATTCTGTGCCTCCCCCTCGCCTTTCTGCGAGTAAGACAATATGCGGGCATTCGGCCATTTGGACCCCTGGTTAGCGCGACTAACGATGACCGGAGGCGTCACCCCCAATAGTACTATTCATATAATCCCGGGCTAAATCCATAGCTAATGGTTACTAATTTATTCAGAGGACTTTAAGCGCTTTATTGTTCCCTCAATACATACATACGGTCAGATCATTAGTTTCATTCATTTACATACGAAAATTCTTTACAAGTATGTTTCCACCCCAAATCATTTCAAAACTTTAGAAAAAGGGGATTAGTGAAACTCACAAAGAGTTAAACCAGAGTGTTCATATTGTCAAACGTGTAAGCAATTGTATTTCATGTTTTCAAAACATAACAAGTAAGTATGTTTCTCCCCCGATGTTTACAAAACAGTAAAGAGTAAAAAGGGGGCCGTGAACTCACCTTGTGTTCGATGAAATCCTAGCAAACAAACTTGTGCTAGATCTTGTCTATCCGTACCCTAATCACACAAGGGTACTAATGTGTTAAAACTACTCGTCTTATACGTAAGTTGTTCATCTGACTTAACAAATCCTGTTAAGTACGCCTTTGTTTAGTAAAAATAGTGTTTTTATTTACGACCCGTTGGTGATTATTATTCCAGTCTAGACGCTTACATATTTTCCGAGAGGATAATATGTTTCCCTATTGGTGACTTATTAAGTGTATCAAAAATAAATATTATTTTTGTAACTTAAAATATATTCACTTATGTTTCACGATGTCACGTGATTATTTATTTTTAACCGAATCTCTTCATATGCAAATTGTTCACCGACTTAGCAATTCTGATTGCTTTTGTTTAAATATCTTTTTTTGTTTTTGTTTTTCAACTCTTGTTTCGTTATAAAATAGTTCTAAGTTACTACCCCATGGGGCTGATGAACAGGAATCGAAACTTTCTTAGTTTCGATTGAACAGAACAGGGATCGAAACTTCCTAGTTTCGATTGAGTAAACTAGGTATCGAAACTACCTGGTTTCGATTAAGTAATAGGTATCGAAACTACTTAGTTTCGATTGAGTAAACAGGTATCGAAACTCCTAGTTTCGATTGAACAACAGGTATCGAAACTCCTAGTTTCGATTGAACAACAGGTATCGAAACTCCTAGTTTCGATTACTGAACTTTTGACAGAATCAGTCCTGCATATTTTTATGTTTTAAATCTTGAATTTGGCATACTTTTCTTGTTATCTTACTTGCGTTCGAACGATTTGTATGTTTAGCTACGGTTTTAAAGAAAATAATATGGATGGTATCGAGTTTTTACCTCTAATCAGAAAAATGGAAAGAGATATCCAGATTCGACCTGCACGGAGCGGCCTTCTTGCGCCGGCTGTTTGGAGGTCGAATACTCCATGGATTCGAGTGATTCCACTGGGGTTCTTCCTTCTTAACATGGAACTTCATTCTATAAGAAAGATGGACCGATTTGGCCAAGTAACAAAGGAGATATGGTCTTGGCACTTGAAATTATGGGTAGGTGTGTGTGCTATTTGAGCCGAGAAAGAGAGAAAGAACAAGAGCAAAGCTCTTGTTTTTCTTCCACACACACCTCTTTATATAGTAAGAGAAAAAGATGGAGTTGAGTGTTGAGTCTTCCATCATCATTGCAAGGAGATGGTGGATGAGATTGATAGTGACCCTCGCTTGACATATTAGGTGAAAGGGTATGGTCTTACCACATCATGAAGATGATGATTTAGATGCGGTATAATACCCGAAATTTATACCCGCTTTAATATCTTTAATTATTAAAACGTCCTACATTTTGTGTAGTTTGACTAGCTTTAATAATCTGCTAGTGCCCGACATAGTTATTACTTTAACTATATTATACATATAAAATAACTCGAGGTCATGCAACCATCATTTTGTGTTCATGTTTTAAGGTTTAGTCACCAATATATACGTTTTTATATTAAAACGTGTCCCTAGACTTTTTCCGAAATAAAATCCCGTTAATCACCAACGAACGTTCAATGCGGGTTATTATCGTTTATTTCCTAGTAATTCTTAAAAATTACTATTTTGATATAAATTTCCTTTGTTAGACTCCTTGACTTTACTTAGTCAAATAAAACTTCAGGAAATATATGTTATGAACATGCATTTATGTAATATGGATATTGACCTGAAATACTGGGTGTCACAACACATCCTGACTTCACCAACTCTTCTTCACCAACATCCCCTCGCAGGGTCCGACGTCGACGACAAACTCACATGTTCAAGATTTTCGTTAAGAGGACCAACTGAATGATTCTGTCCAGGCCCGGTTTCACTATGCTCTGCGTCGTCAGCATTCAATTACTCCAAAATATTTGCCAAAACATTCTCCACTTGCTGCTCTATACCACCAGTCGACCGGGTCAATTGCTGCTTCCGCATCAGAGGCTCTTCCGTTTCCCCACCAGATTCCTCGCATTCCTTAAACACGCACCGACCAGCGACACTGGCTTCCATAGTCACTTGCTCAACCAGCAAAACCCACATCCTGAAACGACGGTTTGGGATGGCTAGGTCTCGCACTCTTCACTACCTATAGGAGTAGAAGGACCGTCATCGGGCATCACCCCAGCATGACGGATGGACTCAAAGTTCCTCGAAATCAAGTCATTGAAAGAAGGAGACCCTTCTTCAGCTCCTCCGACTGACAAGTAATAGAATGCAGCTTCCGCTTTCGCAACACTTCCCCAAGCTTCATGTCTGCGAAAAACACAACAATAGTTATAATTTATAAATCCATAAAGAGCTCAACTATCACCCAAAACGTACCCTTTCACCAATTGCAGCCGAAGGCCATCCATGGGGATCTCCCCAATTCTGACTCATGCAGGCCATGATCAAGAAATGTTCCGGGTAACACCGAATAGGATGTTGAAAGGAGGTCAAAATGGCATACAATTGCTCATCATGCTCGTCTTTCTTTGGAGTCTTAAACAAGAAAGGAGTCGCAGGATCTCTCCACTTCATCCCGAGAGGAAGACACCGATCATACAGAAAGAAAAAGTGATCCTTCCAATTTCTCACACTAGTGGGAGCAGAAGAAAAACAACTTGTCCTTCCCCCTCGACGCTCAAAAGTATACCAATCTTTGGCACGGGTTAAACGATAAAACACACGGAACATCACCAATGAAGGTTTTTTATGATGAGCATGAAAAGTTAGTTTGAAATGGTAACCTTCGCCAAACCTTAAGGTACACATTGTGATGTATGTATCTCATGGCACATTAAAACGCTCATGAGAAACTTGGTAAACGGAATACGACAGTTAGCCAGTTCGACCGTTTGGGTGTACAAACCAAACATCCCTGGAGGAAATGGATGAGCAAGTTGGTTAGACTCAGGAAGTGTTGGATGTAAAGAAAGGGGAATGAAGTAATCGACACAAAATCGAGCCATTTCCTCTCAGGTCAACACCGAAAAGGAAAGATGCATATTCTTCTTAGGATCCGACATGGCATAACACACAATTATCATAAATAAGAGTCAAGAAAATAGGGTAAACGAGGCGAACCTGAGAGTGAACGATCTGGACCACGATGACGGCGAAGAAATCAAAGGCTGAAGAGTGTAGGGAAAGTGCAGAGTAGAAAATATTTTTGAAATTCGAATAAAATTTGAAACCCATGACTAGCGCCTTATATATAGATGCTTATGTCATCATGACACCTCTTTACTGATGCTGCCAGAAGCTAGGTCATGGAGCGCTCCGGCAGCGCCACGTGTACAAACTCCAACAGTCACATCGTCGTCTTATAGCCTATCACAGTCATATCATCATTAAACCACCACTAGGCATTTATGACGCAGCAGCACGGAAAGTCCGCAACGATTCACTTGCCTTGCGTCATTCTGGACTTGGGAGTCTTGAAGGGGTATAACCCCACTACAACAATAACGTACCTTATCGCTACGGTAATGACGTAGCCCTGGTACGATAAGCACGATCCTTTCCAATTACGGTAACCCCGGTACATACTACCACGTTAATTTCGTGGCCTTCAGAGAACCTGAAGACCCACGAACACACGATAGAGATACTGTCACAAGGGAATCGCCCCTAACGTGACGACTCCAGAAGGACCCACCAATCGGTTAGTGATGTAACAAACTCCTGACGTGGTGGGACCCAGAAGAATCATTCAGTTAGACACCTCACCTCCAAAGGGTATAAATACCCATAAGCTCTCGAAGGATCAGGTACTATGTAATCCTCTCTACTTGGATAATTACTCGATTGATTCCACCTCCGATACAGATTCTCATGACGGAGTAGGGTTACAGGAGAAATCCCTCTCCTGTAACAAGACTAACGGTCTTTTATTTCGCAGGCTCTCATCGGAGCTAGAAAGTCATCGGTAATCCTCCCCTCATCTCGACACAAAGTGAATCATCCCTGATACCACTCTGGTACAAGACGGTATTTACTTCTTTTCCAACTAAGTTACTAATTTTAAACATTAATTATGAAAAATTATGGATTGAGTAACGATTATTCTAATTTACTTCTTTAAAGGCTGAGATACAAGATTGAGTAGGTCTACCGTATCAAAGAGTGACCAAATCATCTAACGGGTCGGAGATGAAAATCGGCGTGCATTTTCACCGGAGAACCTAAGCGGAGAGGTTAGAGACGGGGCAATCAAAGAGGGAAAAAACGAAGCTTGAATTTTCCAGCGACGGTGACCGGAGAGAATTGATCGGAGGTGTTTGTGGTGGCCGGAGAGTTAAGAGTAAGTGGTGGTTAGAGAGCTAATAGTAGGTGGTGCAATTTTTAATCAATTGGGTCCCACCTTTTATATTATTTTTATTTGTTTATTTTTGAAAGTTTATGGGTAATTTGGTGATTTCACAAAAAATTAAGAGAAACATTTAACTTCCATCAATGGTAGGAGCCTTTATCGTCACCCGCTGCAATACTTTTGGCCCGGACCTGTAATTTTTCAAAACTAGGACTCAGTCCATAATTTGACGTTACCACTAAGGGAGGTGGGAGTGGTACCCTCCCAACCAATGTACCCCCCAAATTACACCAATAAGGAGATGCCACATCAATTAGCCAAAGTACCCTCTAAGGTGGGAGTGGTACCCTCCAACCCTCTTATTATTTATTTTTTAAAATTAAAACAAATTAATAACCAAATTAAAAACTAAAAATTTAATTAACTAATTAAAAATACATAACACTAAATAAAAAACAATAAATAAAAAAGACAATAAATAAATAAAAACAAGTTAAAAAACACCTAAAAAATTAAAAATCACATGGCCAATCATACTTTGCGGCTATTTAGCGTTTCCGTTTTAGGATTATTTCCAACATCGGTCCGGTTAGATGGTCGTGCGAATCCGTAAATATTTTAAATTCCCAGTCCATACGCGTTTCCGTTTTAGGACTGTTTGTGTATATATTTATAGGGGTAAATTTATTAAATTATTTTTTTAATTTTAACGGCAATATAGCCGTTGAACGGTCCATTTCAAACGGCTAGTTCCAACATTTCGACGGGTTTCAATACCCGCTGACCATACCCGCTGGCCTCTACCCGTTGAACCCGCCAAGGCTGCGGCGGTGTACCCGCCAACCCGCCCCCTACCCGTTGCTTACCCGCTGTCCACTCCCAGTGGCCTAAGACCTTTTATGTAATTAACTCTTTCTTTGGTTATTATAAAATGTGTTAACCGAACCGAACCATAACATTTGCTTTTTATAATATGGCTAAACCAAACACTACTGGTTGTTTGTCCGGTTCAGTTATTTTACTGTGGTTACGATTTGATTTTTTGCACATTAACAAGGAAATGATTTGATATCTTTGGATTTCATTACAACAATTAAAAAAAGTTCTACATGGCAAATCAAATAGACGTTATACATAGAACATTATACACGTAAACTCGCATGAAGCAGATCTATAGAAACACACACATTCGTTGCTTGCTTCGCCTTTTCTTTGATTTTGGAGGTTGTAAAACAACTCTAATGGCAGCATCAAAAACACCCTTAACATTCTGCCAATAAAACCCATTCATCAAAACAAAATATTTTTAAAAAACATGTTCAATTTAATCAAAATAATAATTCCAAACCTGTTGAGTCTTGGAGCTACACTCAATATAAACTGCTGCACCAATAGTCTTCTTCAGTTCTTCACCCTGCCCAAATTTGTTTTTTAATCCGGAATCATTTTTCAAACCTGTTCTTAAACAGGTTCGAACCACCCAAACAGAAGCAATTTGTCTGGTTTGGGTGATTTGGTCCACAATATGGTTTTGATGGTTTATCAACTTGGAACCGACCGTTAACCCTTTTTTAATCCTTCGAATATGCAGTTATGTATATTTATTATATTCATGAATTACCTTTATCATTTTAAGAAACTTAATACAAACTAACTATTTTGAAAAAAAATAGTTTAAAATGCAAACTGCTAAAAGTGGCCGATCGTGCTCGGTTTGGTTAGTGATTTTCTGAAACCGTATTTAGAGGTTTGGCCCATAATCAAACCACGAACTAAGTCATACAACTAACTCTCCAAAAAATTGTTAAAAGTTAAAACCAATGTGTCTTATGTATCATATTTTATACAAAAGTTAGCAGGATTTATTGTGGATGTTTAAAACCAAAGGGGTATAAATGCAATTCTTAAAAGGTGAAGGACTAACCTGAGAAGTTGTGATGGGTGTAACATTTGGATGATCACTCAAATATTGTTTGTCTTCGCGTAGATCTGATAGATTTCAAAAGAAAAAGAACGGTTATTGGTTGATTACTTGCATCTGAACGGGTCGTTGATTGACGGGTTGACCCTGATTTTTTTTTACATATTAATACTTTAGATTTACAACAAAAAATGCAAATATGACATGACATTTCTCTTTTAACTTTAAAATTTTGGAAGAAAAATACCCAAGTCATAACTGTTTAATTTATAACATAAAACACATTTTTAAAAGAAATTGTAAATGAACGGATTCTTGGTGACCTAGGGGATTTTGAGTCTATGTCGACCAGAAACTGATCCAAACCCGTTTAGACTAAACCCGAATCCATGAATTTGATGTTAAGTTTTACCTAGTTTGGTTCCCACCAACACAATGGGCACAGTTGGGGCATAGTGCCTTAGCTCTGAGATCCACTGAAACCAACCACAATAAGCACATAGTTAGTCAAAAGTCAAACTACATTGACTATTTAGTCAAAGTCAATATATGTTTCAAAACTAAAATAAGAACATTGTTCATCAAAACTACCTTCTTGGAGATGTTTTCATAGCTGGGTCTGCTGATCAGAGAAAATGCCAATAAAAAGACATCTGCACCTCTGTAACTCAGTGGCCTGAGTCTGTTATAATCCTCTTGACCTGGTTCATCATAAATTTTATCTTTAGCCATCAACTTATTCCGGTTATAAATGGGTCGTGTTCGACTGACCCGTTTAACCCTTTTAATTAAACAGGTCAACCCATCAACCCGTTTAATCAATTTATTACAATACACGATCCATTTAACACGTTTACAACCCGTTTGACTCACTTAGATAAACTAGTTAAATGACCCACGTTTGTATACACGATTTTAAGTATGTGTGTGAATTTCTAACACCACACGAAATATGACACGAACCTAACATGATATTTGTGGGTTTGGGTTTAGTCTAAATGGATTCGGGTCACGTTTGGGTCGAACCCGCAAACAAGTTGTAAAAATCGCTAGGCGTTAGTCGGGCGGTGGGGTACCGACTATAGATTAATCGGGATAATAGGGATTAATCGGATTGGAATTTTATATATAATTTTTCGAACTTATATATATATATATATATATATATATACAATTTTTTTCAAAATTTTATATATAATTTTTCAAACTTATTAACTGGATTGGATTAATAAGTATAATTTTTCAAATACTTCAAAGAGTTTGACCAATTTTGACAAAATTTGATTGATTTTGACCTATTTTCTCCGATTTTTTTACAGACTTTGACCGATTAATGGTCTGATTAGGTGAAATCGCAGCGGTGGACCTCCGACTAGCGATTAATCACCTATTAATCCCGATTTTTACAACACTGCTAGCGACACACGTTTAGCTAAACGCCTAAACGGGTCATGTTTGTGTCAACTCAACGTGATAGCAGGTTGACCCGTATGACCAATTTATTTTTATATATGATTTTTTTAAATGTGTTTCATATAATAAATTAAATTACAAGTGCTTTTTTTATATCAAAATTTAAGGGCACAAATACAAATTAGCATAGTTTAAATCTAATTGCTTAAAAATAAAAAATAAAAAATTTATAATTTTAAAGTATTAATAAGAAAAAAAAATTTTAATATATATATTTTTTTGTTAAACATGTCGTGTTCGTGTCAACCAAGAGCGAATACACATGTTATATTCAGATTCATGTGTCTAATACGATTTTGGGATTCGTGTAAACTTTTCAAATTCGTTAGGTTCAACCCTCCAACCTATGAACACGACCCGTTTAGCATTAATAATTTTAAGTGTGTCCAAATTAACACGAATAAATATATGGGTATGTTCGGGTTCAAGATTCGAACCAGTAACCCCACACAATTAACCTCTTTAAAACAAATATATGTTCTTGATGAACTAAATAATTACCTGCAGTGTCCCAAAGGCCGAGATTAACAGTGCTCTCTCCCACCACCACATTCGCACTGAAATTATCAAATACTGTCGGCACATAATCCTACAACAAAACACAAATCAAACTTCGATGAACTGTTACGAGATCAAAGAGATGATGAAATCGTACGGTGGGGAATGTATTGCTGGTGTAGGAGATGAGCATGCAAGTTTTCCCGACGGCGCCGTCGCCCACGGTGACGCACTTGATGAATCTTGCTGCGGCCATTTGGTTGCTTGAATTAAGATCGGAGGTGGTTGTAGATTGTAATGAGGGGAGATAAAAAGGAAAATGGCAGTGGGAGAAAGGTTTCAAATTTGAATTAAAATGGAGGGTTCAAGAGTATTTTAATACTAAATTATTCATCATATATTAAAATAATAATAATAATAATAAGTATTTATAAACAGTAAGATGTACCAATAAGTCAATATATAAAATTAAGCTTTATATATTTGATAAATAATAACATATTTTGGCTTAAAATATTTAATTATTTATCATATATTAGAAAAAAATAATTACATAAATGATATTTATAAACCAAAACAAATTTATCAAAATAAATAAAATAAAATGTGTCAATAAGTCATAAAATTAAAATGAAGAGCTTATATGTATGATAAATAATAAAATGTTTCATAAACGAAATAAAAATGTAAATTTTATTAATAAAAAAGTGATATTATATTTGCTTTAAGCTCCTTTTTTCTACTCTAGTTGACTTTATAATGATTAGAAATTGGATATAATGTTGCTTTAAGTGGAAGGACAGATTTTGAAGATTGTGGTGTTTGGTGTTGGGTATAATGATGGGGACATTCATCACTTCTTAGTTAAATCAACGGCCCTAATTACATTTATCCATATTAATAAATCTAATTTTAAAGCAAAAAATACAATGGAATTTAATTTGAGTTTTCTCATAAGAAAAGTTAACGAAGCAATCATCCATAACTAAATAGCTTATATGACACGACATGACACGAAGTTAAGCGGGTTTGGGTTTAAGTTAAATGGATATGGGTCATAAACGAGTCGACACGATTAAAATCATGTTTAAATGAGTTTAACTCGTCTAACCCGTTTATGTCACGATTAGACTTGTTTAACTAATCGCGTTAAATGGTTAACATGTTAACACAACTTGTTTATAACCTATTTATTAAAACTGTATACTTTTATATTTTAAATGATTAAATATAGAGTAAACTGTAATTTGCACCCCTATGGTTTATGTCCGCTGACACTTTGCAACCCTGTTTTAAAAGAAGTGCAATTTAACCACCGATGGTAAACTTTCTCTTTCTTTTTGAGTCCCTCCGTCAATATTCCGTCCATATACATGTTAATGAGAAGAGTATTATAGTACATTTGCCCCCTAACACCTCTGTATATGTTTTTGTAACCCTAACTCACCATTTTACTCTCGTTTGCAACCCTTTGGTTTTGTAACTCGTGTGTTCCTTTATGGAGGAAATTGTTCAAGAATCATCGTTTGTTCGTTTATGGAGGATACGTGATGGTGATGAGGAATTCGAGCCAAACCCAAAATCACGTAAGTTTAATTTGATTTCCTAATTATGTGTTTAAAAAGTTATGCCTGATGAAATTTTCGTTGAAGTTTATATTGATTTAATTTGATTTTCGTAATTTTCTTTCAGTAGACACAAGAACCATGTTTACCTTGAAGTTTTTTCATGGAGGTCAGTTTTCAAACTATTCGGGTATGGAATATGATGTGTTAGTATTTACACATCTTTTTTGGCACAAAACTTCGTTCATTTAATGATCAGTTCTTGGTTATATTCAACGTTTAGACACTTATTTGCTTAATTTCCTGTTTTGTAGGTTTTTGTGAAGCTTGGTGAATAAACAAGAAGATTCCAGGATAAACAAGTGAAGTTTTAGGGTTTCTGTGATGGAGGCACGGTCGTGCCCCTATTTGGCACGGTCGTGCCAAGCTCCAAAACCCTAGGCACGGTCGCTCCCACATCTGGCACGACCGCGCCAAGCCAAATTCCAAGGCACAACCATGCCTTGGCCGCCCACGGTCGCGTGTCATCTCGTGAGTCTGAACAGTCATACGTCCTCGATCAGTGGTACCCAATGGAAGCTACGGATCGGTTAAACCTCTGTCACACGGTCGCGCCAAGACCTAGACATGACCTCGTCCATGTCTTAGGCACGGTCGTGCCTTCTCTCCTGGCACGGTCGTGCCTCCCCTTTTCTACTTAAACAGAACTTAATTCTCATTCAGACATTCAGCAACCCAGGGGAGAAACCTACTGTTCCAGCTCAAGTTTTCTTTGTTCCAGCCATAATTCAAGATTCTTGGAGAGGATACAACATCAAGAGGATCACCATACATCAACAACAACATCTAGGCTTGGATGAGTGGTTTGATTCTTGTTTTCATATCATGTTTCTCACTATTTTTCCCTGCTTATTTGTAATTTTGATGCTCATGATGAGCTAAAACTCCTGTTCACTTTGGTTTAGATGAAGTTTAGATACATTTGACAACATTCATGGATTATTGGCAATTATTGTGTTAATGTTATGACAACCGTATGATTATTCTTTGATGAAATTATGTATTCAAGTATTTTGAGTTATTTACAAGACTTGTATTTGTGTATGTCATATTATGTTGGAAAACTTATGATTTATGCTTATATTCATGGATTGGTGTATGTAATTATACTAGTTTATGGCATTTGACTAGGAATGGTGAATGAAGTCTTGTTTATGAATCATTATATTTTTATGTGTAACCTTATGATTATGTTTGGAAAGACAAAGTATTTGTTATGATGTGTCATATTTAGTATTGTGTTTATCTAGGAATTGTTGACACATCCTCCTAATTTATATAATCTTTATATGAACATTGTATGTTGAAGAAATGCATATTGTTGTCTAAATTAATCAACTTGAGGTGGATAGTGTGTTGTTCATATTATCTTTCCAACTAGTTGTTGGATTAGTGTACCTTAATCGAAAGCTAGTTCAATCTTTATAAACATTGACATGATTATTAAACACGTGAGCCTCATTGTATGACTTTAGGTGGTTGGTTTGTGTAATTCATGCTAGCTTTCCGAATAGTCATTTGATTAGATATCTTTGACGAGAATTTAGTCAATTTATGTATCGTGTATTTGCCATATTTCTATGAATGTATTAAATGTATTCTAAATGGATTCGACACCGAAGTGATATTTTCTCCTTTATTGTTTGATTTGTGACTTTAGTCTAGTTTTATATTCTCACATATTAGTTTAGTTAAAAATCGACTTAAACATCTTTTACCCATATTTGATTGAATCTTAGTCCCGGTTTATTATCGCATCCCACCGTGTCCACGGATTGATATCCGGTTCTTACCTTTACTATATTGCTATCTGACGGGTACACTGCCCGGTGTGTGTGATTAGTATTTGGTGAAAACCCTTTTTAAAACTAATTGTGTAAAATACTTATAAAAATATATATATATAGTTTACACGCATCAAGTTTTTGGCGCCGTTGCCGGGGACACGGTTTTGCGAGAACGATTCGAATTAATTTTTAGTCATTTAGTATATATATTTTTGTGAATATCGTGTTTTTCTTGTTGTTATTTGCGATTTTGTGTGTATAGATATTTTTTTCACATTTTACTTGTTATTTTTAGCTTCATCTATATATATATATATATATATATATATATATATATATATATATATATATATATCTTGGTTTTTTTATCCCATTTTATTTCTTTTATTTTTATATTTTTTATTTTATTTTCAAATTTCCTTTTTTATTTTATTTTATTTTTATTTTATTTTATTTTTATTTTATTTTTAATTTTGTCTAACTTGTGTTTTCTGTGTCCTAGGTTCGCGTATTTAAATCTAATTTGTCGTGCAGATCGTGTATGTTCTCAACTCCCGTCGAGGAGGTTCCTGAGCCGTCTTCCGAGCCGGAGCGTGATCTTCATCGGAGATTGCGAGCACGTTCCCGATTTGTGGCCCGGTTACTCGAGTTTGACGAGGTTGTTGTTGACGAGGTAGAGGAGATGGTGAACGAGGATGCGGGTCGGACGCTTTCGGATTTTGGCAAACCGACACTTGAGGGTTTGGAGTCGAGCATCAATAGGCCGACGGTTGGAGCACATCAGTTCGAGATCAAATCCAGCATTATACAGATGGTGCAGAACATGTGTCAGTTCGATGGCAAGGATCACGAGGATCCTAATACTCATTTGGTCGGTTTCTTAGAGATTTGCGCCACTTTCAAAATTCGTGACGCTACCGACGATGCTATTCGGCTCCGATTGTTCCCGTTTTCCTTACGGGATCGAGCCAAGGCTTGGTTACTGTCACTTCCCCCTAGGTCCATTAGTACTTGGGACCAGATGGCTGCTAAATTCTTAGAAAAGTACTTCCCTCCGGAGAAAACATCGAAGTTGAGGGCTAGGATTCTTTCTTTCCAGCAGGACGACGGGGAGACGATCTATGAGGCGTGGGAGAGATTCAAGGAACTGATGAGGAAGGTTCCCCATCATGGATTGTTGAAGTGGCAGCAGTGTGAGACCTTTTACAATGGTCTGGAGATGACCGGGAAGCAGCTGATTGATGCATACGCGGGTGGAGATATTGGAACAAAGACACCCCAGGAGGCGTATGATTTGCTAGAGAAGGTGGCAGCGAAGAGCTACACTCAGCATACTTCCCGAGCGAGAACCCAGAGGCAGGGTGTCCATCACGTGGATGGAATTACCTCTTTAGCTGCCCAGGTGGAAGCACTTTCCACCAAGATTGATCAGATGCACGTCCACAAGGCCCAGTCCTTGTGTGAGTTTTGTGGTGGGGCGCATCCCACGAGTGCTTGTCAGGTTGAGGATCAGGGGGCCCACGAGCAGGTTGATTTCATGTCCAACCAGAATAATCCCTACAGTAACACATATAATCCGGGGTGGAGGAATCACCCGAATTTCAGTTGGAAGTCTGGCAACAATAGCCAGCAACCACCCGGATTCACTCAGCGCCCCCCATTCCAGCATCAGTCCCACCAGTCTCAGGGACAGAGTTCCCAGTTTCGACCTCAGCAGGGCCAGTTTCAAGGCCAAGGTTCTAGCAGCGGTCCACCACCCGCACCTGAGGGTAAATCCAGTTTGGAGGACATGGTTGCACGGCTACTTGCCAACTCAGAGAGTCAGAATCAGTTGGCAGAGAAGCAGAACCGGTACATGGAGGAGCGTTTCCACACGCATGAGACTGAGTTGAGGAATCAGAAAGCTTCGATCCAAACCATAGAGAACCAGGTCGGGCAGATCGCTAAGCTTCTTTCTGAGAGACAGCCAGGTGGCCTGCCTAGCAACACTGAACCCAATCCCAATGCTCATGTGAAGGCCATCACTTTGAGGAGCGGTAGAGACACAGGACAGGATCCACAGGTTCCTGTGCACGAGCCATCTGAGGAGGAGGTTGTGATTGAGATTCCTGATGAGACACCGCCGAGGGGTAAATCGGCGAGCAGATCGCGCCCTCGTGGGTCTGTGAGAGATTATACTCCCGCCATTCCATACCCAGGCAGATTGAAGAAGCAGAAGATGGATGAGCAGTATGGTAAGTTTCTAGGGTTGTTTAAGCAGTTGCATATCAACTTACCATTCGTGGAGGCTCTGGCTCAGATGCCTAAGTATGCGAGATTCTTGAAGGATATCCTCACGAATAAGAGGAAATTGGAGGAGTTATCTCAGGTGACGCTGAATGAGGAGTGTTCGGCGGTGATTCAGAACAAGCTACCGGAGAAGAGACGAGATCCGGGGAGTTTTATCATCCCCTGTTTGATAGGTAGCTTGTCGGTTAGCAACGCCTTAGCTGACCTTGGTGCTAGCATTAACCTCATGCCATATGCGGTCTTTGCTAAGCTTGAGTTGGGAGAACCTACACCGACACGCATGAGTATCCAGCTGGCCGATCGCTCGGTCAAGTATCCGCGAGGGATAGTGGGGAATATGTTGGTTAAGGTTGATCGTTTTGTGTTTCCTGTAGACTTTATGATTCTGGACATGGATGAGGACAAGAATGTCCCTATTATCCTAGGTCGACCGTTCCTGGCCACTGCCAAGGCCCTGATTGATGTGTACTCGGGAGGCTTACACTGAGGGTGGATGAAGAGGAAGTGACCTTTGATGTAGGGATATCCATGCAGCATACCCAGAATCAGGATGATTCACTCTACTTTGTTGAGGCTGTTTATTCTTGTGTGAGTGATCATCTCCAGGACACAGCTGAGGAGGAATCCCTGGACACCCAGATTGTAGGGGGGAGACATTTGATCCAGTTGGTGAGAATCAGTTTGATGTGCAGTTGCATAGCCAGGTGAGCTATGAGTTTCCCCAGTGTTCAGCGGTTTTTGCTATGGTTGATAGAGAGTCTGAGCCGATTAAGCGGCCTTCTATTGAGGAACCACCACCTGTTGAGCTTAAGGAGCTCCCGAGCCATTTGGAGTATTCCTTTTTAGATGGTGAGTCTCGATTACCCGTCATTATCGCCTCTGATTTGACGAGTGATGAGAAGGAGAGGCTACTGGAGGTGCTGAAGCAGCACAAGCAGGCTATTGCATGGAGGATTATGGACATTAAGGGAATTAATCCCTCTTTCTGTACCCATAAGATCCTTATGGAGGATGACTACAAGCCCGCTGTGCAGCACCAGAGAAGGTTGAACCCGAACGTGCAGGAGGTAGTAAAGAAGGAGGTGATTAAGTTACTGGATGTTGGTTTGATTTATCCCATCTCCGATTCTCCTTGGGTTAGCCCGGTTCAGGTTTTCCCTAAGAAGGGAGGCATGACTGTCATCACCAACGAGAGGAATGAGCTGATTCCTACTCGTACAGTCACCGGTTGGAGAGTTTGCATCGATTACCGCAAACTCAATGATGCTACTCGGAAAGATCATTTTCCCCTCCCGTTCATTGATCAGATGTTGGAGAGATTAGCGGGAAAGATGTTCTATTGTTTCCTGGATGGCTTCTCAGGTTACTTCCAGATCCCGATTGCTCCTGAGGATCAGGAGAAGACGACATTCACATGTCCTTATGGCACATTTGCTTATCAGCGGATGCCCTTTGGATTGTGCAATGCTCCGGCCACTTTCCAGCGTTGCATGGTGGCCACTTTCCATGATATGATTGAGGACTCCATGGAGGTTTTCATGGATGACTTTTCTGTGTTTGGGAGTTCCTTTGATCATTGCCTCGAGAATCTGGAGAGGATGTTGGCTAGGTGTAAAGAGGCCAATCTGGTGTTGAACTGGGAGAAATGCCACTTCATGGTGAAGGAGGGCATTGTGCTTGGGCACAAGGTTTCATGTGCGGGGATTGAGGTTGATAAAGCTAAGATTGACACCATATCTAAGCTGCCCCCGCCGACCTCTTTGAAATATATTCGAAGCTTCCTTGGTCACGCGGGCTTTTACAGGCGTTTTATCAAAGATTTTTCTAAGATTGCCCGACCGATGACCCAGCTTCTTGAGAAGGAAGCCAGTTCGTGTTCTCCGACGAGTGCCTCAGTGCATTCGACTTGTTAAAGGAGAAGTTGGTGAATGCCCGTATCATGGTGGCTCCTGATTGGAAGCTGCCATTTGAGATCATGTGTGACAGTGACTTCGCTGTTGGGGCGGTCTTAGGACAGAGGAGAGAGAAGCAGTTTCACCCGATTTATTATACGAGCAAGATGCTCAATGACGCACAGGAGCATTACACCACGACAGAGAAGGAGCTCCTAGCCGTTGTCTTCGCTTTCGATAAATTCCGGTCTTATCTCGTCCTATCAAAGACCATTGTATTCACCGATCATGCAGCCCTTCGGCATCTGTTCAGCAAATAGGATGCCAAACCCCGGCTAATCCGGTGGGTTTTACTGCTTCAGGAGTTCGACATTGAGATCCGCGATAAGAAGGGCGCGGAGAATGTCGCGGTGGACCACTTGTCCCGTCTTGAGTGCTCAGCTTCATCTGAACTTATGGGGTCATCCATAAATGACAATTTTCCCCACGAGTTTCTCATGCACATACAGACACAGGATGAGGAGTGTCCATGATTTGCTGATTTTGCAAACTTTCTTGCTAGTGGGATTGTGATTAAGGGCTTAACGCATCAGCAGAAGCGAAAGTTCTTTACGGATGTGAAGCACTATCTTTGGGAGGATCCCTATTTGTTTCGAGTTGGGGCTAATCAGATCGTGCGCAGGTGTGTATTTGGAGATGAGGCACGTCAGGTGCTTAGACACTGCCACGCAGGCCCGACAGGTGGACATCATGGAGCTACCTTGACCGCGAAGAAGGTCTTTGACGGCGGTTTCTTCTGGCCTACCATCATCCGGGATGCTCATGAGATGATCCGAGCTTGTGATGCTTGCCAGAGGGCGAGCAACATTTCGTCGAGGAATGAGATGCCCCAGAGATGTCTGGGGTATTGACTTTATGGGACCTTTCCCAACTTCTCGAGACAACCGGTATATCCTAGTCGCTGTTGACTATGTTTCTAAGTGGGCCGAGGCTCAAGCCTTGCCTACTAATGATGCTAGGGTGGTTGTTCAATTTTTGAAGAAGCTATTCTCTCGCTTTGGTGCCCCCAAAGCCCTTATCAGTGACCGTGGGACCCATTTCTGCAACGCCCAGTTGGAGAAGGCTCTATCACGATATGGTGTGAACCATAGATTCTCCACAGCCTACCATCCACAGACCAGTGGACAGGTAGAGGTCACAAACCGGGGCATAAAGCGGATTCTAGAGAAGACGGTTGGTCAGAACCGTAAGGATTGGTCGGATAGGTTAGATGATGCACTTTGGGCCTTCCGGACTGCCTATAAGACGCCTATTGGTACCACACCATTTAGGTTGATCTATGGGAAGGCGTGCCATCTTCCGGTGGAGTTGGAGCATAAGGCCTATTGGGCATTGAAGGCGGTGAATCTTGACTTGGTGAGCGCGGGTGAGACCCGGTTCACTCAGATTCATGAGCTTGATGAGTTGAGGAATCAAGCCTATGCAAACTCCACGATCTACAAGGAACGCACTAAGAGTTTACATGACCGACGCTTGAAGGACAAGAAGGAATTCCGAGTGGGTGGTCGTGTGTTGCTTTACAACTCTAGGTTGCGTTTGTTTCCCGGGAAGTTGAAGTCCCGATGGACGGGTCCTTACACGGTAAAGGAGGTGTTTCCTTATGGGACCGTCGAGATTGAACATGAAGATGGGAGGATCTTCAAAGTCAACGGTCATCGTCTTAAACCATACATTGACGGACCGGTTAACCCGGCACTAGAGGTGGTTGACCTCCACCCCAAGGACAAATGAATTCGGGGACTTGAGTCTAGCTAACGACTCGTTAATAAACTTAGCCTGATCCGATATCATCTTTGGTAACAATTTTTAGATTTTGTTTCTATGATTATCTTCTTTTTATTATTTTCTTTATTTTTTTAGGATTTCACCATTTATTTTTGAGTTTAGGTGATCGGAACGTGTTTTGGATCAAGCGGACATTGGTTAGTGATTGAGATGTCTCAGGTACGTTTTCTGAATTTTTAGACAATTTAGTTTGGAAGAATCGCAGTCGGGTTGGGTTCAAGCTGCATAAAACTCAGGTTTTTCTGTCTGCTGGGTTGGAGACACGGTCGTGCCTAAGCACTAGGCGCGGTCGTGCCTAAGCACTAGGCGCGGTCGTGCCTCTAAACCTAGGCGTGGTCGTGCCTAAGAACTTAGCGCGGTCGTGCCTAAGTGATTGGGGCAGTTCAAATTAGTTTGAAACAGATCTTTTTCTCACACTACCCACCGAGCCCACGCCATTAGTGAGGAAGAGGAAAATGAAGATAGTGAAGATGAGGATAGTGAGGATGAAGATGATCCAGATTATATTGCAGACGAAGATAATCAGGTGGAGGATGTAGAAGTGGATATGCAGAACTTTAAGGCTAATGTTGATTTTGATGTTGATGGTGATGAAGAAGAAGATGGTGATGGTGAGCATAGTGTTGGTCATCAGGATTTTGAGCTTGATGGTGAACATGACAGTTATGTTGACCTTGAAAACTTTGACAGTAATAGTGACTCCAGTGATGAGAATTCCACATTATTAAGAAAGGTATCAAGGAGGATTAGGAGAAAAAGAAAACATAGTAGGGTTTCATATGAATCGCCATCTCCATTCTATATAGGTCAGTTAATAGAAAATAAGGGGAAGTTGAATGATATGGTTAAACATTTTGCACTTGAATCAAGAAGGCAACTTTATATTCTGAAAAATGAAAGGTTAAGGTATAGGGTAGTGTGTTTGGGTACAAATCCGAGTTTGGATGCTGATGAAGGAACACAGGGGCAAAATAGGAAAATCCTCCTAAGAGGAGTAGGTGGGTTATCCACTAGTGTCAAACCCTAGAAAGTTAGTAAAAGAAATACAAAACCCACTTGCCCCTATGCAATCCAGATCTCAAGACCCACTACCGATGATCATTGGTGTGTGAAGACAATCCAAGGTGAGCATCAATGTCTACAAACTAGAAAAGTTGGTTTGTACATTATGAGCTCCATAGCCAAGGAGATTGAGCCCCTTGCCAAAAAAAAAATCATGAAATACCCATAACAGCTTTTCAAGATGTAATCCAAAAAAGGCACCAGGTCCAGGTTTCACTTCCAAAAGTCTTTAGAGCTAAGATGATTGCTACAAGGAAATTGTTTGGTGATTATGTAGAGCAGTACGTCTTGCTAAGAGACTACTGTGAAGAACTTTTAAGAGCCAAACCTAGGAGCACTATCAAAATAGATGTGGAGTCATTCTCTATGTGGAGCACTATCGAAATTAATTTAGTATGTTTGAAATTAATTTAATATATTGGTGTCTTTTGCATAGATTAGAAGGCCTAAAAATGAGGAAAAAGTCAACTGAAGAGGTCCAAGCAGTGTTTTCAAATGGAGGTAAAATGACAAGGAAGGGGAACACAACAACATGTGGCAAATGTGGGACTAAGGGCCACAATATGAGAACCTGCAGCTTTCAATCTGGGACACAAGATGCTTAGGAGCTGCAGTCTTCATGTCATTTTTATGGTTCCTTTTTATGTTAGGGTTTGTTGTTGAACATGGTTCCTTTTTATTTTATGGTTTGTTGAACATGATTCCTTTGTCATTGTTATGGTTACTTTGTTGAACATGGTTCCTTTTTATGTTATGGCCTGTTTATATTATGGCCTTTTTATGTCATGGTTTGTTATGGCCTGTTTATGTCATGGTTTGTTATGGAAAAATTCAGGTTGACCAAATCAGATTTGTTATGGTCTGTTTAGCGTACAGATTGATCAATTCTGTTTATGTGGGTAACCTGAACTGGTTCAGCAACTGGTTCTGTTTATGTGCAATTGGTATAACATCATATCAGCTTGCATATCATGGTCAGATTGCACATTTGTTATGGTCAGATATAACATCATATCTGATTGCATATCATATCAGTTGCATATGCATATCATATAAGAATGCATACAAAGTGCATATCATATCAGTTGCCAACTGCAGTTGCACATTTGTTATGGTCAGATTGCACATCATGGTCAGATTGCATATCATATCAGTTGCATATGCATATCATATCAGAATGCATACAATTGCATATCATATCAGTTGTCAACTGCAGGGTCATCTGATATGCAAAGGATGCCAACTACAGGGTCATCTGCAGGTTCATCTGATATCATCTGCAGGTTCAGGCATATAACATGTTATTAGGTCATCTGCTGGGTCAAGGATGCCAACTGCAGGGTCATGGTATATGCATATAACAATATGCATATGCATATAACAGTATGCAGTTATTGGGTCAGGGTATATGCATATAACAGTATGCAGTTATTGGGTCAGGGTATATGCAGGTCAATGTATTAGGTTCAGGTGCAGGTCAATTCAAATGCAGTCAATATGTAGATGCTAATGCAAATGCAGTCAATATGCATGCAAATGCAGTCAATATACAGATGCAAATGCAAATGCAGTCAATATGCATGCAAACAGTCATACATTAGAAATTCCAAGTCAACCTTCATTACAAATAACAATACAAGATGTGTTTGTGTTTGATATAGTAAATATTATATAATAATATTTAGAGATTTTGGTTTCACGAGATCAAGTTTTAAATTTATAAAATGATAAATACTCATACTTAAAACACACACATAGGCAAGTGTACCTATCATAGCGTAATATAGTTTAGGTAAGAACCAAGTATCGAACTAATGGACACGGTCGAGTTCCAATACTCAACTTTTATTATCGTTTAGCCGGTTTAATTAATGAGTGAGTTTTGTGTGCTTGTGAAGCAGAAAAGTAAATGACAGAAAAGTAAATGACGGTAAAGTAAATAACAGAAAAGTAAAAACGTGCGTGATGTGTGTAACAGGAATGTAAATAACAGAATAGTAAATAGCAGGAAAGTAAATATCTCGGAAATGATCAGGTCACGAAGAGTATTGCTTTGGGCTTCGAATCAGCTTGGTATATGATAATGTTAAGTTGACTAATCCAGTGGTATTACTAATACAGATGTGTGACCCGGGTCACCGCTAGAGCCTCATCCTCACGAAATTTGGTTCACGAATTATAATCTTTAATGATAAAATGGTAGGACTCCCAGCTAGGGACATCGTTACCCTCAACTCTTTGGTGTTATCTCCGAGTTGGTTTAGGACATCAAACTTAAGTGCTTAGTTATTATTATTAAAAGAGTTATTAGACTTTGTTCACCGGGAGGCGGTGTAACAATGGGACCATGTATAAAGACATACCGTTCCCAACATGAGTTCACTAATTCTTAGTCTCATAACAAGTTCGTATAAAGACGTACGACCTTATTAGTATTAACCTTAGGTCCCGAGAGCCTCGTCGCGCAGCGAAAATACACGGACATGTTCTGTGATTTGTGTGGGAACCAAGAAACAGACAGAGAGAAACACACGAACATAAAGAAGAGAATCAACACAACAACGATACGTAATCCATAACAATGAAGTCATCTCACATTACATACCGAAGAAGTACACATCTCTCATCTATGCTCACGGTCCAGGGGTCGGGAGAGCTCGTCCCGACCCGGACACCTCTCGACCTAGTTCTAGAGTTCCACCTACAAATGAAGACAAATCTTCTATTTTTAGGGGAAGGAACACTACCTACGTACTTGTCTAAGTACGCAGGGTTTGGTCATGCGTACTTGACAAGTATGCAAGGCAAAAGCCTTGCGTACTTACTAAGTATGCAGGACCAAACTGGTGAACAAGCTAAGTACGCAGGAACAACCTCCTGCGTACTAGCCTAGTACACCGATACATAGAATTTAATCTATAGTTACAAAAACATGCTTCTACAAACTCCCTCTTAACTATAGCATCAAATTCTATCTATCACTAACACTGATAATCATCAGTTTACAAAGAATGTCCTAACAGACTCCCTCTAAACTAATGACATCACGTGTCTTCTGGCGAGACTTGATCTTCTGGCATTCCACTTGAGATCTTCAAATCTTCAAACTTCAGTCTTTAGTTGCCGAGTGATGACAAACCCGACTCCCTCTTAATTGTAGCTTTCATTGTAGACCAAACCAAGTGCTTCAATAAGAACCAACTAACCCCACACAACTCATTGTAGTTCATCCTCTCAGAAGTAGCAACCTCCACCCTGACTTAGAATTCTGAGTCTGACAATGTCTTCCTAAACAGGTAACAATAGTAGACTAAGACAACTCCAAATCAGCTGGCATATGATAGAGAGTTTGAGTTTCCAATAACCTGCATCAAACTAATCAGCTCACATAGGAATTCTAGTAAGATAAACTTAAGTTTTCAACCAGATGTGTCTAACTCTATCCTCTTCACGAGTCAACTAAAATCCCGAAGATGTTCATTTCCAATATCCCCTTTCAGTTTAAGCTCCATCTGACTAGACCAGAAACAAGGGTATGTTTCCTATCCCATCGGCCAATGATAAAAGGTTCCATCTTCAACTAATAATCCAACGGATATCCAGCTTCATCCTGAAAACACTTGATAGAATCAAACACAAAATCATGCTCAACAGTGATCACTTTATATCCAAAGTCCAACATTCTTCAATTAGATCTTCATTCGTGGTTTACACCTCCTAATCTGTATATGTTCACCACGGTGAATTTCCATAACAAGGTTGTCTATCTGGATTCCGCCCAGATCCCAAATGAGAAATCCCATCATAATTGAATCACATCAAATCTTGAACACAGGCTTGACCAATGAGCATGAAAAATATAGTTTACACGAGAAATCACGGTTGATGATACATCCCCCCCCCCCATTTCTCTGTAAACTATGACTAGCTTCATCATCAAGTCACTCAAATCCTCAAAAAGAAAAACTAGCTAACTCCAGGATTTTATTCTTTTATTACTTTGCAAAGATCCAAAACAGAAAATCCTTGGGTTCAAGTTGTTCCAGTATTCATCCCCTATTAAAGAAGTATCCCGGATACTCGTAGCCCACATATTTAGGTTTGAATACCTAAACATGATGATTCTTTTTCCAAAATACCCAAAGCAGCAACATCTTCACAAATAGAACGAGACCTTTAGCCGATGACGACCCAATTGCTCCCATTAGTTCAACATTCATACCCTATTAAATAAGTATCCCGGATACTCGTAGCCCACATTTTCAGGTATGGACACTTAAACAATGTATGACAAGTGGTATCATCCAACAAAAATCTCGTCCGTGTTTCGCCAAGCCACATCGTATACAAATTCTGGTCCGGAAAAACCAAAATTACTATCTTCTCAAAAATGGCCCAAAACACGCGTACAAACGATCCCTAAAAAATTTGACCAAGTAAAGTTTTCCCGACAAATTTTTTTTTTTGAATCCCAGATGCTAGTTCATGCGTACTTAGTAAATACGCACATAAAGGGTGTTCATGCGTATTTAGTAAATACGCAAACCCAAGTACCCATGCGTACTTGTTAAGTGCGCAGAGAAATGCTCTTGCGTACTTAGCTAAGTACGCAGGTCACTTCTCATGCGTACTTACTAAGTACGCAGGGCTAACCTATGCGTACTTAGAAAGTACGCAGAAAAGGTGATTCTGCGTACTTGTTCAGTACAGCAGTGTTCTTGACGGATCTTGAGGAAAATGCTCGAAAAGTGATGGATCTGAGAAATTGATGCTTCCAAAAGCTTAGAAAACATCATCTAACAAACCCTCAGCCTTCCAAATACCAAATGAAGTGATAACAAACTGGATTTTAAGGATTTTAGGTCTGAAAAAGTACGAACTCGTATCTGCTCAAAACCCTAAAAAATCAAAACTGGAACACAAATCAACGAACACCGAGGCTCTGATACCACTTAGCAAGTACGTAGAGTATTCTTGCGTACTTGCTAAGTACGCAGGAAGTAATTCCTGTGCACATGCTAAGTGCGCAAAACACATAGAGAAATTATACCACAATAACATGCATTAGAAATTACAACTCGATAACTAATACATACTGACACTACAATACAAAGACTAATACATACTAGACAAGTACAAAAGCTAAGACACTATCCAGAGTATTTTTTCACACAAAAGTGCTTCAACAAACTCCCCCTTGACAACAGCTCTGGATTGTCTTCGGTCTTCACTGCTCCCCAGCTTTAGCTTCCATCTTCTTCTTGTAGTCAAGGCAGAACTTGATCACCTTGTCGTATTTAGAAGCAAGGAACATTGTCCACTCGTCCATGCAGTACTTGTCAGCTAGTGCCTCCAGATCTTTAACAGAGAAGTTTATGAAGCAGACTTCATCAAACACTCTGATCAGTTCCCTTGGCACTAAGCTTCCACTATCAGACCACACCTTTCCAATCACCACTGCCTCGCCCGATTTAGGATCTACGTACCAGTACCATATATTACCGAGCATATCCTGAGATAACTTGCTCAGGGGAATCTTGGTTTCACACAGCACTGGCTTGTATACCAATTTCTTTAAGCTTCTCTTAGTCACAGGATGTCTAGCATTCTTGTCCCTGACTCGGTTAGGCACTTGCGACTTAAACATTTCGAATTTCCCAGATCTTACCTCTCACTGTAGAACCTGCCACAAACCCATCGCTACTGCGTGATTTGAGTGACCCTGCAGCTCTCGGTTTACTAGGTTCACGAGGTCGTATCTTGGCAAGGAGTTGAAAGCTTTGCTGGTTGGTTTCAAGTATTGAACTCTCCCAGCTCGCTTGATTGCAAACAACTTCTTATCCTCCTCGAACTTCACATTTAAGATCATCCCTGTCGCTCCGTGTTTGTCTATGATTGAAGTCTTTTGCCAGACAGGAGCCAGATCCTTCGATGAACTTGCAGGCATATGTTTGTCTTTATGTGCCTCTGGATCCATTAGTGTAGGGTCGGCAGGGGAGGCTTCAGTCGATTCCTCAACAATACTAGCAGGCTCGACTGAACCTGTGTCAAGATAAGATTCAAAGGATGGAACTTCGAAGATCTCTCCATCTTCAAACTCATACTCTCCTTCCCCGTCGCCCTTGGGAACTTCGATTACCACATCATCATCTTCCTCATCCCAGTCGTCACCAGAGTCAATCTCTCCCTCTTCCAGATTGCAGAGAGCCTCGATATGTGCTTCTTTGGAATAGTCTGGCTCTAAGAATAAGATCACATCATCCGACACGTCGTCAGATAGATCTTTCAGAACGTCAGCCACCGACTTTCCTTTATTGCTCCCTGAAGCATCACCTCCACCTTCACTCTGAGTGGACTCCCCCTCAGCCATAGGTACGACAGAAATGGGAACAATCGCCCAAGCCGACGATTGCTGCTCACTTCCGCTCGGTCCGGCTTCAGGATCCTTATCCTGATCATCATCCTTATTTAGATTAACTAAGTGACAAGCCTCTTCACTGCTATGCTTAGGTGGTTGCTTCTCCAACAGTTCCTTCAACTTCTCCCCCTGAGCAGGAAGCATCTTGGCCATATCACAGACCAATTTCACCATAGTGTCATGCTCTAACCGTTGCTTGTCATCAGCCGCCCGCTGTTTCTCCAACGTGGCTACTTCATCAATTAAAGAGTTTATCTGGCCCTGTTGCTTGTCAGATTCTTCTCTTGATTTCTGTACCGTTTCAAGAAGACTCACGACTTGAGTTTCTAGGGTAGTGATCCATGTATCATGAGGATTAGGTCCCCTGGAAGACGATGCTTCTGCTTGATGAGTTGGGAAGGTGAAGATTTCATCGAAATCAAATCCATGAGTAAAATCTAACTCATGAAATGGTTCACTAATGTGTTGAAGAGTCGTTGTGGGGATTGAGGTAGGGATTGTGGTTGTTTGAATGGTGGTAGGAGTGATGGTGACAGAATCGGTTAATTGGACAGATGGTACAGGGAGGGACACTATCACAGGAACTTCCTCTGTGATAGCAGTGATAGCCACATCAGGTGTTACACGTGGCCTCCTCCTCTGTCGCCTGTAAAGTTGTTGTGAAGTTGAGGTAGAAGTGGATTCAGTACTCACAGCCGTTACATGTGCTTGCCTCTGAGCACTGACTTCTACCTCACGAAGGATAGCTTGTTGCAGCCTATCCCCCCGTTGCTTATTAATACTTTCTCTTCTACGTCTCTATATAGCAGCGTCCGAATCAGAATCGGGGTCGTATTCACTGCTACTCTCTTGTCGCTTTCTCTTGGAAGATGACTCGGGAAGGGTCACCTTCGTCAGTCTTCTTGGGTGTGACTAGGACGGTGCATCATCAGAATCAGAGGAGTCTGACTCGATTGATTCAGAGTTGGAATCTTCAATACCTCCAACTTCATGTGCTTCATCTCCTTCTTCTTTAGACATTTCATATTCAGATCAAACTTCCTCTTCTTCTTGCTGTTCATCACTGTGTTGACTGAGTTCTGACTCAGACTCAGCACTATACCATCTAAAGTCAGCAGGGGCCAAAAATGCTTCATTGATCAGGTGGCCAAAGAGTTGAGTATGCTCAGGGGTAGGTTCTACACTGCCTGGCGTTAAGAACTGTGAGAAAACTCTCTTGGCCACCCGTTTGACTTGAAGTCTCTCTCCAATTGCCGGTAGATTAGGTACATCATCATTAATCAACAGCTGCATGAACCGAGGGTATAATAAAAATCTAAACCTATCAGCAGCATTGATCTGATCGGTGATAGACTTGTAGATATATTTTAAAAAGTTATAACCCTTGTTAAGAGAGAGGGCAACCATTGCAGCTGCCAAGTCATGCCCCGTGGCATCTTTTTCCGCTGCATCCTTTTCCGCCTTTCTAGAAGATAGGCACGTGATCATGACGTGTGCGAAGTACCGCCACTGATCAAGTACCCACATCTTCTTGTACGAAGAGTAGTCCATGGTACCGACATACCCCATCCTTTGTCTCCAGCATCCATCAACGAAGTAGTCAGGGTAACTCACCGGATCAGTTGATAAGTCCCTAAACTGTAGCATGCGTCTGATGGTGTCTTCAGAAATAGCAATATCATGACCTGCTACAGTAGCCCTAATGATGTTTGGGGTTACTGTACAGTCGTGATCAGCAAATTCCCAAAATTGCTCCAGATACGGTCTTGAGACAATAGGATCAGCAGAGATGGAATAGCTGATCTTCGATCGGTTCAAGAAGTCGATGATCTCCCTATATAGAAGTGCAGCACCCTCTACTCAGGCTGTGTTAGAGCCAGTAGATTGAATTCGCTGGTAAATGCACGAGCCATCACTGCATAAACAAAGAATAAACACAATAAGAACAAGAAGCATCATTGGAAATGAATCAAACATGACTTGATATAGCAACTACACAATGAACTGAATTTCAGACTTAGAAATTTTCACAAGTATTCTTCCTGCGTACTTAGCAAGTACGCAGGAACTTTCACTTAGCCAAATTTCAAAATTCCAAAATTCAACAGATGTGAGGCATTGCTGTGGATTAGGGTCACCACAAGGTCGAAATACATGATTAGGACCTATGGAACCACTATCAACAACAATGAGTTGCTAGACTCGTCAATTTTGACCTAGCCTTGGTCCGATGGTAGCCTACAGTCAAACAAGGGGTCAAAAGAATAATCAAACCCTGATACAGATAATTTAGGAGTCAATAAGCTTCGATTAGAGACTAATAACAAGTTTTAGGTCTTAATTTTCATTTAGAACAACCAAATTCGGTCAAAGCTTCACTATCAAGAACTTAGAGAGTTAGTCAATAATCAGAGATGTAACGGGTGAAATGTACTGAGATTCTTACCAATGATTAGTAAGGAGAAGATGACACAAAGATTGGGAAGAAAAAACGATTAGGAACACACGAAAATCTTGAGTGAAAAAGAGCAGGAGATATTCAACAGTGAAACGTTTGAAATGAGATGAAACCCAAGAAAAATTCTAACTGATGTATATATACCCAACACAAACTGGTCGTGCGTACTTGTTAAGTGCGTAGGACTTAACTCCTGTGTACTTACTAAGTACGCATGACTTAAGTCCTGCGTACTTGTTAAGTACGCAGGGTTTACCTCATGCGCACTTAATAAGTACGCAGAGACCCTTGTGTGCTCAAACTTTCAACTCAAATTATGAAGATTTCAAGTCAAATAACGAACAAGATAAACACATTCAATCAAGAGGATTCAAAGTCAATTCAAGAAGGTTAAACACAAATATTTTTGGCTTTTCTGATTAAAATTGAACTATACACAAACTTAGAATCTTTTTGATCTTTTCTAGATAGAAATATACAAGTATATACACACACACTATTTTTGTTCAAAGACACGAGCAGAGGATCATATCAGGCTAAACTATAGCAAAAACGATACAAGATAAACGTCAAAAAATATGGGATCATGTCATGGATTACAATTTATTCATACGTAATAAGCACATAAATAAGTAATTCAAGTTGGCAATATTATAAGATTTGAAAAGCATAAGCATCTTTGTATCACGTTCTTGTGTGTTAAGGTATTAATTCTAAGATATACAACGTGTACCCCACTGATATGCTACAGAAATGTAACTTGCACTATCTCAAGGCATCTAAGATTTTCCCAAAGATTTTCAAATCTCCAGAATGAAGTTACATCGTTTAGCACAGAAAAAATCAAGCAGAATCCATAAGGATTATCAAGAATCATAAGATTCAGAATCGAGTGATTCAGATGTCTTGGTTTGATTGGATTTTCTTTTATGAATATCTTATGATGATTCAGGTTAATAGATATGGAGTCTGAGGATTTAGGTAAGGTGATCCAACTTTTATCTGGATTTGATTTCAATGAATCAGGTATGATTCAAGGGTGAATACATGCTCAATGGTTGATGTAAAGACATGTCTTGATTCAATCTCTCATTGCATACTTGTGAGTATGGGTAGTGAGATGAACCGCAGTAATTGTGCTAAAGACATAACCCGAAACTGGTCTCTTAAGAAAATATTTGCTAAAATCTTACATCCTTTATCTGATAATGATCTTTTTGTATTCTTTTACACACGCACACAGGCATACATGGGTTCAAATCACAGTTGTAGCCTAAGTTTAGTTTCCACACTACTAGTGATTCAAAGACGCCTACAGTCTACTGACAATTCAAATAACTTGTAAATAAGCAGATTAAAAACACAACAATTTAAACAATCAAGTAAGCATGATGCAATCATTTCCCATATGAGCAGTCTATGGCGTTTAGATCATTACAGATGTACTATCATTTCCTCTTTTCTGAAGATAACTTTTAAATTTTCGCCATTTTCTATTTTGTTTGGATTTTTGTAAAACATTTGAAAAGTAAAAGAACTATACATAAAACTTAAAAGATATAAATTTTAACTTTCATGATTTGAATTGATTTAAGAAAAACAAGTTTTCACTATGGATTGAACATTCATATCAAGTTGACAAGATGTTCAAAGCGGGTTCGATCAAACGCCTTAGTGAAAAGGTCTGCAAAGTTGCCATCCGTGTGAACCTTTATAAGTTCAATGAGATGCTTTTCAACACAATCACAGATGAAATGATGGCGAATTTCAATATGTTTAGTTTTGGAATGTTTCACTGGGTTGTTTGTGATGGACATGGTGGCATTGTTATCAATGAACAGTGGAGTTCCAGTGAAGTTTAAGCCGTAGTCTCTCAATTGCTGCTGAAACCACAATATCTGAGAACAACCGCTAGCTGCAGCAATGTTCTTGCTTCACATGTTGAGACAGAAACCGTTGACTGCTTCTTACACTGCCAGGAAACCAGTCTGTCTCCCAAGAATTGACATCCACCAGAAGTTGACTTTCTATCAAGGTTACAACCGCCATAGTCTGAATCAGTATAGGCTTTGAAGTCAAATGACTGCTTCTTTGAGTACCAATAACCCAATCGGGGTTTCCCTTTTCAAGTATCTGAAAATCCTCTTGACAGCTATCATATGAGACTCCTTCGGTTATGACTGAAACCTTGAGCACAAGCATACAGCAAACATTATGTCGGGCCTTGAATCTATGAGATACATAAGAGATCCGATCATCCCACGGTATAATTTGCAATCCACATCCTTTTCATCTTTGTCTGGATGCAGACCATGATTGACGGGGATAGGTGTGCCATAAGTACTACTATCATTCATCTTGTATTTTAACAAGATGTCCTGCATATACTTAGTTTAATGCAGATAAATGCCATCCTCTTTTTGACTGACTTGCAGACCCAGGAAGAACGACAATTTACCCATGTTACTCATCTTAAACTTGGACTTCATCACCTGTTTGAATTCCCTACACATCTCTTCATTTGTAGACCCAAAGATAATGTCGTCGACATACACTTGTATAAGAAGAATATCACCTCCTGCTTTTCGAATGAAGAGGGTCGAGTCAATCTGTCCATGGTTGAAACCATTTGACAGTAGATGTTTTGATAATGTCTCATACCATGCCCGAGGTGCTTGATGAAGACCATAAAGTGGTTTGTCAAGCTTATACACTTTATTGATATTATGCGGATCTTCAAAGCCGGGAGGTTGAGTGACATAGACCTCTTCATGAACTTTTCCATACAGGAAAGCACTCTTCACATCAAGTTGATAGACCTTGAAGCCGACATAGGAGGCATAAGCCAGAAACCGTCGAATGGCCTCAAGTCAAGAAACTGGGGCATATACTTTTGTGTAATCCAAGCCCTCTTGTTGATAAAAACCCTGAACAACCAACCTTGCTTTATTCTTCACTACAACATGACGATCATCCGTCTTGCACTTGAACACCCATCTGGTTCCAATTGGTTGTACACCTCTTGGAAAGTCAACCAAATCCCACACATGCAACTTTTGGAATTGAGACAGTTCTTCTTGCATTGCCTCAATCCAACAGTTGTCAGCGAGAGCCTCCTTCACATTCTTCGGCTCTAACTAGGACACGAATGCAGCATGCAGACTTGTTTCCATGACACCAGTGTCAAGTATCTCAGAGTACAAACTAGTGTTCTCAGCAATGGTTCTATGATGAGTTTGAACACCGGCATGAGGATCACCGATAATGTTGTCAATTGGATGATTCTTATGCACTCTCGTCTCTGGTACATTCGGTTCCTGAATTTCTGAATCGAGGTTCGTGCTCAACTGCCCCATATCCTGTGTTCCAAAAGAAGAAGATTCAATGTTGATTGGATCAGCTGGAGCTTCATTTCCTACACGAGTGTTAGGATTAGCTTGAGCGTCATTTACGTCAACATGAACACCTTCAATGTTACCACTGTCATGAGTTACAGATGCAGATGCAGCATTGGAATCGGGAGTTACAATCGGTACAGTAGCACGGGTTGAGAAACTGGAGTCATCACCGCCACCAAATAATTCATACACATTAGCGGCATCATCGGCAGACAAATCAGGAAGGTTGAAAGATTTGAATAGTGCATCATAATCAAAACCCCAAGCTGGACCAGTTGGTTCTGGTGGAATGCTGTGTTTACTACAATCCACTTCAAACCATTCCTCGACAGTACGTGTTCCTATATCGTATACTCTCTTGCAAGGAGAGTTGGAAATATATCCTAAGATGATGCCTTCCACTGCTTTTGCTTGAAACTTAAACTTGCGGTCTTTGTATTATAGCAATAAGGAACAGTGACTACCAAAAGGAACTAGATAGTCAAGATTGGGAGGTCGATTGTTGATCAACTCATAGCAAGTCTTGTTGTGCCTCTTCACAACCAGAACTTTGTTCAAGACGTGACAAGCTGTATTAACTGCTTCTGCCCAGAAAGTGACAGGAAGCTTTGCATCTGACAGCATTGTCCTTGCAGTCTCAATCAAGGTTTTGTTCTTCCGTTCTGCGACTCCATTCTGCTGAGGTGTGTACGGGGCACTAAATTCGTGACGGATCCCCTTCTTGAGACAGAAAAGTTCCATAAAATTATTCTTGAATTCAGTTCCGTTATCACTCCTTATTCAACTTGCAAAGAGATTACAAGCTCAGGATCAGGTATTGAAGAATGTCAGCAGTTTCGTCCTTTGTACCTAAAAAATGCACCCAAGAAAAATGTGAGAAATCATCAGTTACAACCAGACAGTCTGACTTACCTCCAATACTCTTGATACTTATGTGGCCAAACAGATCCATATGCAATAGCTCCAAAGGGGTATCGATGGAGTTTTGGAGCTTGGGCTTGTAAGACTTCCATTGCTGTTTGCCATTTTTACAAGGCATACAATCATTTGTAACGGTAAATCTCAGCTTAGGAACACCGGTTACCAAACCGTTTCGGATAAGATGATTCATTTTTAGATAAGAAATGTGTCCGAGTTTCCTATGCCACAAGATAGAGTCAAGCTCTGTCGCTTTGGTAAGCAAACAAGTAGCAACAGATGATGTGGTTTTTGCCACGCTCATGTCAATCCGATAGGTGTCATTTGTCCTTGGCGCTCACATCAGAATCCAGTCTTCAGGAACCTCAAAACAGGTTTGAGAATCATGCATTCAGTCTTGTCAAACATAACCGAGTACTCTTTGTGACACACCTGGGAGACACTCAACAGGTTATGCTTCAGCTGCTCGCATTAGTTGACGTTGTCGAAGCTGACACAACCATTTGAAACCACGCCTTGAGACGTGATACTACCGCCTTTCTCTCCGGCAAAGGCCACATAGCCGCCTCTAAACGGTTTCACATCTTGAAGCAGAGCCATGTTACCTGTCATGTGCCGGGAGCATCCACTATCTACATACCAAGAATTAGAGATAGCCAAGCCATAGTGCTCTTGGGTCGTCCGTCTTTTTCAAAATAAACAACCTCAATTAATTCACAGTCGTGACTGTAAAAAATGGATGAATCTTTAGAAGATTTGGGACCAGGAGATTGAGAACTTTTAGATTTGTTATTCCAGGACCTCTTCTTCTTCTTAACTGGAACAGTAGACTTTGATTCAACAGCAGCAGGCGAATTAATGGAAGCTTCACCTGATTGAATTCCAGCCAGCTGTTCCGGCTTTCTCAATCTCTTGTTCCTTCTTCTCCTCTATGGCTTAGAGAGTTTCACCACAGGTTTCTCACCAGTTGGTGCACTACCAGAGGTAGATGCACAAGGTTTAGCAGGTAGCTTTCCCCTTTTTGAAACATATGGTTTAGCCTCAGATGTGTTCTTTGACTTTATCATAGGTTTTACTGGTGGTTTCACCACATTTGCTTTTGGACTTTTGGAATGCTTCACTAGTGGTGACTTAGTGAAAACAGCCGGTCGTGAAACAATTGGTCGTTTCCCTTGGTTCTTAGCAGGACAGTTCACAAGAATGTGACCAACCATACCACAGTGAAAGCAAGTTCTCTTTTCTTTGTAAGTCCTCCTGTAAGGCTCATTAGATCTGGCATTAGATGACTTAGCATGATGAGCAGGAGAAGTTGTTTGGTGAACAGTAGTTTGACCCGATGATGATTGGTTTTTGGGAATATAATATTTTTGCAAATTTTCTTAATAACCAAGCCCAAAATGAGCTGAAAAAGCTTCTTTCTTAACTTGATTAATGTTTTTATATCCCCCATAAAGCATCACTTTTAATTTTTCATTTGATTCAATGATATCGGGTTTAGTCAAAATACAATTATCACTATCAGTGATAACGTTTTTCTTAACTTTCTGTTCACCTAGCAACTCCTCTGAAACTACTCCTTCAGGGCAGGTGTTCTCAGACCCATCATCAGAAGCAGTCAATAACTCTTCATTAGATGCAGAGTCAGCCTTACATGAGGAATCATCCTTGTTAGAGGAATCATCTTGACTTGAGGACTCATTAAGGCAAGACAAATCAATGCTAGTTAAGCCATTGACAAATTTCCCGCTTACTGGTGGAGGAATGGCATTAGTACCCAGCCCTAAGCCATTCACTTGTCTCACTATAGACTGGTAGTGTTCCACCACAAAACAAGAATTTTTCAACTTCTCAATATTACCTTTCAGCTGTAAGACCTCATTCTGCAGCTTGGTAATTTCATTATTTCTCTTTTCTAACCCCTTGTATGCAACATCCAAATGAAACTGTTGTTCCCTGATTTTATGTGAAAAATCACGTTTTTCTGTCTTTAAAGTTTCAATTGAATCTTTGTAACGTTTTTCGTTTTCCTTGTAGTTTAAAGTTGCAATACGAAGGGGTTCGACTTTGTCCTGAAGCTTAGAATTTTCTTCTTTCAAGCCAAGACATTTGGAACATGAAATAATAACAAAAGAATTAGAGTCTACCTCAGTTGACGAACTTGATGCTTCCCCAATAGCCATGAGGGCAAGGGCAGTTGTAGACTCCTCTAGGTCAGCTACAGACGCTTCCCGTTCTTCTGCTTCCATCATCTCCATCATCTTAGCCAGTAGCCCAACCTGTGTTTGTGCAATAAGGGCATCCTCCAAATGAACACCCCAATCAAAGCTTTCGTCCTGTTGAGCCACCAATGCATTGGACGTTCCACCTTGACTTTGATTGCGGTTGTTAAAGTTGTACCCTTGATTGTTTCCTTGGTTGTTTCCCTGGCTTGGTCTTGTGAATCCTGAGGCAGGTGCTTTGTCCTTCTGACATTCACGAGCAAAGTGTCCAAAGTTCTGACACTTGTAGCACTTGGCCTTGGATTTGTCAAAACCCACCTTGGCATTTAAATGCCACCAATAAACTTTCGGCAAGTTCTGTTCAAAAAACGTTTTGCCCTTTTCAAGATCATGGCCATATTCCACTGAATATCCATGTCCTCCATGTCATCTGGATCCACCTGATTAAAATCTTCTTCAATTGTCTCAGGATATGTAAGCTTGCCACCAATGAAGTTCTCATAGGCAAGCATACACGATAAAAATAATGCTACATGATCTTCAGCTATCTTGGCTATAGCAGTCTGGTTAGCTGAAGATGTAGAGGGATGATATCTTGAGGGATGTTGGTGGTGAGAACTAGATCCGGATGTTGTAAAGCATGTATGACCACCACAACCATTCGAGTTATCTTTTTCATTAGAGTTCCCTGAGAATAAGGCGATACCAGAACCAGATGATTTAGCTGTGGAAGACGTCCCATAATACATAGAAGGGTCTTGGATTTGAGGTCTTCCTGAGCTTTCCTTTCTTTTCAGGTTCATATCATGAGCTTGAACCTTACCGATTGCTTCTTCAATCGTCATCTCATAGAACTTCGGGTTCTCTCTCAGCCGAGTGGTGTACATCTCAAACTTTGGTGGCAAAGCATCCAGATATTTTTCAACTAATTCCTCTTCAGGATACTTTAGCTCAAAAGCTTTTAACTCAGTTTGAAGATGATAGAATCTAGATATAAGTTCATCAGTAGATTCATTCTCCAGATATCTGAAGCACTCATACTTCTTTCTCAGAAGATCTCTTTTGCTCTTCTTGATGTCACTGTTCCCTTCAAATCTTTTCTACAATGCCTTCCAGAGATCTTTCGAATTATCATAACCTCTGAAGCTGTGAAGAGTTCTCTAGTTAGGGCCATTGTGATAGATCCATGTGCTTTCTTTTCTCTATCATAGACTTTCTTTTCATCTTCGTCTAGCTTAGAAATAGGCTTGGGAACATCTTCATCAAGATATGTATAAGTTGGATGCTTATACCCCTCAAGTATAGGTATCCACAAAGAGGAATCAGTATATGAGATATAATGTTCAAAGCGTGCTTTCCAATTTGAATAATCATTTACATTAAGCAGCTTTGGCGGTTTTTGCGGGGTTCCAATTTCATTATCATAATTAAGTAGGTTACCGAGGTTCTGAAGATTTGCCATAGTGTGACACTTAGTCAAATTTCAGAAAAGTCAAAACAACTTGCGCACTTGACTCTGGCCTTGCGCACTTAAAAAATCTGGTCTTGCGTATTTAGAATTTGCTCTTGCGTACTTGACAAGTACGCAGGAGAAAATGATAAGTACGCTGGAGATCACTTAAGTACGCATCAAATATGGTCTTGCGTACTTGGTAAGTACGCAGCAAGACTGTACTTGTTGCCAAAAAAGGTAAGTACGCATATCACTTTTTGACCAACCCTCACCAACTTTTTCCGATCACTGGAATCTCACTGGAGATAGAAGAAATTGAAGGAATGACCAAACAAAATGAGCCAAAGGGTTAGAAACTCGTTTCTAACCAACCTTTGATGCTCAAAACACTCAAATACACAACAAAAGTCGATTTTTGAGTGATTTTTGCTTCTAAAATAGTGCTCAAGAGCTACCCCTATTTTATCACAAAAATCAACAAAAACACCCACTTTTGCTTGCAAAATCTCTTTAGGATGTTTAAAAGATGCTCCTAACACACTCGAAATCAAGAGCTATGCTCTGATACCACTTGTAGGTCCCAGGAGCCTCGTCGCGCAGCGGAAATACACGGACCTGTTCTGTGATTTGTGTGGGAACCAAGAAACAGACAGAGAGAAACAAATGAACATAAGAAGAGAATCAACACAACAACGATACGTAATCCATAACAACAAAGTCATCTCACATTACATACCGAAGAACTACACATCTCTCATCTACGCTCACGATCCAGGGGTTGGGAGAGCTCGTCCCGACCCGGACACCTCTCGAACTAGTTCCAGAGTTCCACCTATAAATGAAGACAAGTCTTCTATTTATAGGGGAAGGAACACTACCTACGTACTTGTGTAAGTACGCAGGGTTTGGTCATGCGTACTTGACAAGTACGCTGGACCAAACTGGTGAACAAGCTAAGTACGCAGGAACACCCTCCTGCGTACTAGCCTAGTACACCGATACATAGAATTTAATCTATAGTTACAAAAACATGCTTCTACATTAACCAAGCCTTGGTTTATTAAGATCCACTTGTATAAATACGTACAAGCATCAAGAGAAGTTTGATTAAAAAGTTTTTACGGTCTTACGCTTTAAGATCAAGAACACTCACAAGTGTAAAGGAAAGTTTAGATAATAACAAAAAGCCCACATAGAAGGTGGTTTTAAGAGCAAATAAATAAAGACATAAACATACCACTAGATTAATACGTTAAACATTAACATACACCAAACTTCGTCTTCACCCTAGCAATGCAAAGAGTTTAGCCACGAATGGCCATACTAACTAGCGTAACGCTGAGTTTCATAGGCTCCCCTATTGCGGAACGAAGAGGATCTAACTACGAGAATACTCTATCTGGATAGTGTTTCTTTGCTTCTTGAGGTGTGTCGAATGAAGAACCCAATCCTCCTATTTATTGGCCTCAGAATGAGCAATGCACGGCCGTGCATTGGATTGTACGGGCGTGCAAACACCTAGGGAGTCATAGGGTACGAGTGGCAGTGTATTGGGAGCCGTGGGGAGCAAGGAGGGCCAATGCACGCCCGTGCATTGCCTCCCTGCTGCCCAGTTTTGTCTTTTAGCTGCTGGTTGACTCTTGGTTGACCAATTTTGACTTCTTGGGGGTCAAAGCTCGGGAATGACCCTTCTAGAAGCTTGGTTTCTTGGTGTTTTTAATATATTTCATCTTGATTTATATTTAGAACACCGAATAACCTGTAATTACAGAATATAAATGTTTTAAGTATCAATTGCATGGTTATTATTCAATTAGTACCATAATATGGGGATTATTATGTATACAAAACGTATATAAATGATGACATATCATAACACCCCACACTTAAAATTTGCATGTCCTCAAGCAAACTCATGCATGATCAGACCCATAACTAAAAACTTTACAAAAGGAAATGGAGCTCCAAGTAATTGGAAACTCCGGGATAACTCATGAGTCGCTTTATTCTATTTTTATGTTTTTCTAATTTAGGAAGATGGAATCCATGACAAGCCTAATAGAACTTCAATTATGCATAAACCTTCACTTCTCACAATTTTCACTCAACTCTAGGGTTATATATGTATGGATAATGTAAGTTAAATGGAACACTCAAGTTCGAATCGAATTATGCAATGATCATAAGCTTGTATGCAAATCAAGTCTCCACCAATTAACTAAGTAGTATGCATGAAACAAGAGGACTTTAAAAAGGTTGTAATGTGGCTAGAAATAAAAATAAAGGGTGAAAGTGAAAATATTTTTGGGTTTTTAGGGATTAAAAGGGTTTAAAAAGGGCTGCAGCTAACGTGAAACACACAGCTACGGCTTCATGGCTTAAGATGGAAAATACTAGCAGGTCCCTCTACAGTACTCAGATCATAAGGGTATAACTAATCTGAGGGCTCGTTTATGGTCAGATTGCTAAGACCGAGATCTCTTATCCTTCTTAACTCTTCCCTCACTGCGTAGTACACATTACTACATTTTCGTATGGTTCTTTCGGCTTGTAGCTTAACAGCTCTTACGTTGATCAGATGCGTATACTCCTGTTGAGAATAAGTTTGATTCTTGCTACATTTTCCATTGTGGCTCCAGTTGTCACACTTCACACATTTGTCATGTCTTTTGGCTCTTATTTTAGCGGCTCTTTTTGACAAGCCGTGGAATGGGGGTAGTTGTTCTTGCTTGTGCCACCATTTTCTTACATCACTTGTTGCTTTGAAAAATTTCTCTCGAAGTTCGGGCGGTAATTCGGGCTTTGTGAAATGAATACAAGAAAGCAAATTGAAATCAAAGGAATGCATATCCAGCTCTTTAAGGTCTAACCGGTAAAAGACCAACTTCTCTCTTTTCTTTTTCTTTTATCATTTTTCTATTTTTTTTCTTTTCTATTTTTTTTAAATAATATATCATCAAGACTAATTTTTCACTAATTTGTTTCCTCAAATTCCTTGAAATGATTTTTCCATATCTTCCTTTTAGATTGTTCGGTTGTTTCCTCCTAATACATCCACTTTCTTGTATATTTCAATTCCTTTGAGTGAAACAGATTATTTCTAAATCTTATGAGTAAACTTTAAATAACGACATGAGATAGTCTAATATTTTTCCATCTTGAAGACAGTTAGCCAATAACCGGTGTTTACGAAAAACTGGTTGGGTGATTAATGTGGGTAGTAGAAAAGAAAAGGCTAAGGCTCAAAGGGCTTTCTAGGCGGATATTGTTTTTGGGATTTTGGGTTTAAGGATAATATAAAGGGTAATAAAGTCCTAGGCGCCTCAATCATTTTCATACTTCTACTAGTTCATGGTCTTGATATGTATAAGTTACACAAGTTCTAATTATGCATAAAATTCGATCGAAAAACACTCAATATACGAAACGAAAGAGCATGCGAATAATGATAATAATGCTCGTGAAAAGGCTCAGATTATTCTCGCATGAAAACGGACGGGATAGGGTTTAGTGATTTGTTATGCATAATATCCATTTGTTTGTACTTTCCATGTATTCATTTTATTTAATTAAGTGCGAACTCAAAGAGATTTTTGGGTTTAGTGTTTAAAATTTTTGAAAATTTTTCTGGTTTTAAGGTTTTAGTCAAATGGATTGAAAATCACAAGTTTAGTTTTACTGCTTTGAGGTTACAAGATTGTCCTGAATCTCTATTTCCCCATCCCACACTTAAAACTGTGCATTGCCATCAATGTACAAATGCATGTATTGAAATGCTATACAAGAATTTAAATGTATGAAGTTTTAAGGGAAAAGAAACTGGTACTCCCCTGGTCAATTCGGTGTATAACCTATGGCCGGTTTTAAGGTTTTAGTCAAATGGATTGAAAATCACAAGTTTAGTTTTACTGCTTTGAGGTTACAAGATTGTCCTGAATCTCTATTTCCCCATCCCACACTTAAAACTGTGCATTGCCATCAATGTACAAATGCATGTATTGAAATGCTATACAAGAATTTAAATGTATGAAGTTTTAAGGGAAAAGAAACTGGTACTCCCCTGGTCAATTCGGTGTATAACCTATGGCCAAAACTTATTGCTGTTGTCAACACTTTGCTTTAAAGACTTCATCTAATTTCTCTTAAATTTGATGTGTATTCCGGCTTCCCAGCTTGTAGAGATGGAGTGTAACTCCTCAAAGAAGTAGAGAAACTACCCGGTGATGTTATGCTACTAGACACATAAAGAAAAACATAAAAACAAAAACAGAAATAAAAGGTAGTAGTTAAGCTACTAAGGTTCTAGTATCGAGAAGGCGTACCTGGGGGCTAAAGTATGAGAAACTTAAACTTGGAAAATCCAAACATGAGGTCCACGCGTTCTGCCGTATGCACCAACATCTCAATTTATTCATGATCATCGGGTTGCCTCCCGAAAGCGCCACGTTTATTTAAGGGTCGTTGTCCAGACCCGTATGTGTTTCATCAGTCTTTCTCTTCTAGTGGAAGCTCTTCCACTATTTGATCAATTGGTCCTTCGAGATAACGTTTCACTCGATGACCATTAACTTTGAAGGTTGTCCCATTTGTTTGTTCCAGTTCCAATGTTCCATAAGGGAATATTTTCCTAATTGTATATGGTCCTGTCCATCTAGATTGTAATTTTCCTAGAAACAATTGTAACCATGAGTTGTAAAGTAAGACATTTTCTCCTTCTTGTAAATCCCCCTTTCTTAGCTTCCTATCATGAATTTTTTTACTCTGTCTTTGTATATTGTTGAATTCATTTATGCTTGATTTCGAAGTTCTTATAGTTCGAAAATTTGTAGGAGGCGATGCCCCCCTGTACTAGATATATCTATATTTATGGCCTTAAGTGCCAGTATACTTTGTGCTCAATTTCTATTCGGAGATGACATGCTTTTCCATAGACCATTCGGTAGGGAGTGGTTCCAATAGGTGTTTTGTAAGCTGTGCGCAAGGCCCATAATGCATCTTCTAGTTTATCGGACCAGTCCTTCCGATTAGGACTCACTACTTTTTCCAGGATGCGTTTGATTGCTTTGTTGGTAACTTCTACTTGTCCATTTGCTTAGGGATGGTATGGTGTAGACAGTTTGTGAGTGCAACCATATCGTTTGAGTGTCCTTTCAAACTGTGAATTGCAAAAGTGTGTTCCCCTGCCGCTGATCAAAGCTTTTGGTGTACCAAATTGGGTGAATAGTCTTTTGAAGAACTGGATGACGACCCTTGTGTCATTTGTCGGTAAAGCTTGTGCCTCAACCCATTTTGATACGTAGTCTACTGCTACTAGAATGTATTGATTTCCTCGAGATGGGGGAAATGGCTCGATGAAGTCGATTCCCCATACGTCGAATATTTCACATACTTGGATGCTTATTTGAGGCATTTCATCGTGTTTTGAAACATTCCCTGTTCTTTGACATGAGTCGCATGCACTTATGAACTTATGTGCATCTTTGAAAACAGCCGGCCAAAAGAATCCGGCTTCAAAGACTTTTCTTACAGTGTAGTTAGCTCCATGGTGCCCTCCTGTTGGTCCTTCGTGACATTGTCGCAGTATCTCATGCGCTTCTTTCCCGTGCACACATCGTCATACTATCTGGTCTATGCAGACGCGGAATAGATATGGATCTTCCCAGAAGTAATGCTTGATGTCTGCGAAGAATTTCTTTCTTTCTTGAAATGTCATCCCCTTTACTAGCACCCCACTTGCTAGTAAATTTGCAATGTCTACGAACCATGTGTATTCATCGGTGTCTTGTATGCGTAGTATGTACTCATGAGGGAAGCTATCATTTATGGCAATCTCTTACCCCTTCTGAGTATTTTCAAGATGGGATAAATGATATGCTGCGAAATGCTCTCCGCCTTTCTTGTCTTTGATATCAATGTCGAATTCTTGCAATAGGAGAATCCATCTAATTAACTTTGGTTTAGCATCATGTTCATTAAAAAGATGTATTAGAGCGACATGATCGGTGTAGACAACAGTCGTTGATAACACTAGGTAAGAACGGAATTTGTCAAAGGCAAAAACTACAGCAAGTAATTCTTTCTCAGTAGCGGTGTAATTTTCTTGAGCGTCGTTCAAGGTTTTATTTGCATAGTGGATTGGATGGAAATGCTTCTCTTTTCGTTGACCTAAAACTGCTCCTACCTTATAGTCACTTGCATCACACATGAGTTCGAACGGTTTTATCCAATCAGGTGCCATCATGATAGGTGCATCAACGAGTTTCCTTTTTAGGATATCGAATGCTTTCAAACAGTTGTCACAGAATAAAAAGGGTCGATCCTTTTCTAATAGTTGTGTTAAGGGTCTGGCAATTGATGAAAAATCCTTTATGAACCTTCTATAGAATCCGGCACGACCGAGGAAACTTCTAATTCCTTTTACTGAATTTTGAGTTGGAATCATAGATATAGTTTCTACTTTGGCTTTGTCAACCTCAATGCTGTTCTTCGAAATCTTGTGTCCTAATACTATTTCTTCTTGAACCATAAAATGGCATTTCTCCCAATTTAGCGCTAGATTTGATTCTTCGCATCTTGCCAACATCTTCTCGAGGTTCTGCAAGCAATGGTCGAAGGAATTTCCAAAAACATATAAGTCATCTATGAATACTTCCATGGATTCCTAAATCATATCGTGGAATATCATGCAACGATGGAATGTAGCAGGCGTATTGCATAGCCCAAATGACATACGTCTGTAGGCAAAAGTGCCATATGGGCAAGTGAACGTAGTTTTCTCTTGGTCATCAGGAGTAATAGGGATTTGAAAGTATCCCGAGAATCTATGGAGAAAATAATAGAACATGTTTCCGGATAGTCGCTCCAACATTTGATCTATGAAGGGTAGCGGAAAATGATCTTTTCATGTAGCGTCATTTAATTTACGGTAATCAATACACACCCGCCATCCAGTAACCGTGCGGGTCGGTATTAACTCATTTTTCTCGTTTGTGATTACCGTCATGCCTCCTTTTTTTGTATTGTATCTCCAATCTTGGAGGTTCCAAGATTTCTTCTTGTATCATTTCAGCCCTTACTACGTCGTCCTCGCTGGTATTCTAAGTGTTGTTTATGGGTATCATGGTTACTACCTCGACGTTCTGTTCTTGCGATGATTGATCCTCCTCGATATTTTTTGGGTAATCCAAGATTTTAGAAGGATCTTCATGCGGTTCCGTGGCATAGAGTTTGATGATCTGACTTTGTATTTCTTCTAAATTTCGGAACAGTGTCTGGTTTCCAAGGATATGGTTCGTAAAATGCACAATCGGAGTTTAACGATTGAGGTGGTTGAGGAAGTAAATTTTCAAATGGTGACGGGTGGAGATACACCTCATGATCCATGGGACACCATACGGAAATATAACATTCCTCGATGTAGTGTGATCCTCCACATAACTCGCACCATGAATCTGTGTAATTTTTGTCAAATTTGAAAAATTCTTTGTGTGTAAAGTTTTCGATATATGGATTCATGATAGTATTTTTTGTAAAATATTGATTTTAGAAAGGCTAATCCGTTAAATTGAATTTTTCTTGAAATCACCGTGTCTCAGGCAACGGCGCCAAAAACTTGATGTGTTTGTGTTTGATATAGTAAATATTATATAATAATATTTAGAAATTTTGGTTTCACGAGATCAGGTTTTAAATTTATAAAATGATAAATACTCAAACTTAAAACACACACAATAGACAAGTGTACATATCGCAGCGTAATATAGTTTAGGTAAGAACCAAGTATCGAACCAATGGACACGGTGTAGTTCCAATACTCAACTTTTGTTATCGTTTAGTCGGTTTAATTAGTGAGTGAGATTTGTGTGCTTGTGAAGCAGAAAAGTAAATGAAAGAAAACTAAATGACGGTAAAGTAAATAACAGAAAAGTAAAAACGTGTGTGATGTGTGTAAATGGGACCCGACTACTATGTACCTTTGATTTTGGGTCGCCCATTTTAGCTACCGCCAGAGCCGTCATTGATATGAACGAAGGAATTCTGACACTTCGTGTCGGAAACAATCAGTAACTTACAACATCGGTGGGAATGAATGCTTATCAAATGATCCTTTTGAAATTGCTCAGTTCATCGATACCAATCTGGACTACCAACTGAAGAAAGCTAAAGAATTCAACAAAGGAAAGAAATTAGATCGTAGCAAAAATCTTGACAACACAAACTGGGTTGATAACTACTGGGACAAGCTACCAAAGTTGAAAGACTTGAAGGAAGGAATGGGAGACATGGGGGAAGTCAATAGCCCCTACCCGAAGAAAGACTGATGAAACATGTACGGGTCTGGCCAACGACCCTTAAATAAACGTGGCGCTTCCGGGAGGAAACCCGATGATCATGAATAAATTGAGAAGTTGGTTCATACGGCAGAACGCGTGGACCTCATGTCTGGTTTTTCCATGTTTAAGTTTCTCATACTTCAGCCCCCATGTATGCCTTCTCGATACTAGGACCTTAGTAGCTTAACTACTACCTGTTATTTCCGTTTCAGTTTTTATGTTTTTCTTTATGTGTAAAATAGCATAGCATCACCAGATAGTTTCTCTACTTCTTTGAGGAGTTACACTCCACCTCTACAACCTGAGGAGTCGGAAACCACATCAAATTTCTGAGAAATTCGATAAAGTCTTTAAAACAAAGTGTTGACAAGCAGCTGATAGGCACAACCTGACAACAACAATAAGTTTTGGCCTTAGGTTATACACCGAATTGACCGGGGGAGTACCCGTTTCTTTTCCCTTAAAACTTCATGCATTTAAATTCCTGCATAGCATTCCATTATATGCATTTGTACATTGAGGGCAATGCATAGTTTTAAGTGTGGGGTGGGGAATCAGAGATTCAGGACAAGCTTGTAACCTCAAAGCAGTAAAACTAAACTTGCGATTTTCTACCCATTTGACTAAAAACCTACCTTTCGTAAAACCCGAAAAATTTTCAAAAATTATAAACCCTAAAATCTAAACCTCTTTGAGTTCGCACTTAATTAAATAAAACGAATACATGGCAAGTAGAAACAAATGGACATTATGCATAACAAATCACTAAACCCTACCCCATCCGTTTTCATGTGAGAATTATCTGAGCCTTTACACGAGCATTATTATCATTATTTTTCACATGCTCTTTCGTTTGGTATATTGAGTGTCTATTCGATCGGATTTTTTTGCATAATTAGAACTTGTGTGACTTATATATATCAAGACCATGAACTAGTAGGAGTATGAAAGAGATTGAGGCACCTAGGACTTTATTACCCTCATATATATTATCCTTAAACCCCAAAAATCCTAAAAATATTATCCGCCTAGATAGCCCTCTGAGCCTTAGCATTTTCTTTTCTACTACCCACAATTATCACCAAACCAGCTTTTTGTAAACACTGGTTATTGGCTAACTGTCTTCAAAATGAAAAAATATTAGACTATCTTATGTTGTTATTTCAAGTTTACAACCATTGAGGCAATTTGGAAAGAATCTGTTTCACTCAAAGAAATTGGAATATACAAGAAAGTGGATGTATTAGGAGGAAACAACCAAACAATCTACAAGGAAGATATGGAAAAATTATTTCAAGGAATTTGAGAAAAAAGAATTATTGAAAAATTAGCTAAAAGACGAAACAAGGAGCAGGAAGGGCAAGGCACGGTCGTTCCTTGCCATGCACGGCCGTGCATCCCCTAACTTGCTCCCCAAGAACTTAGTACACCGTCCTCTGTACCCTGTTTGATTCCCGAGGTGTTTGCATGCCCGTGCAATCCAATGCACGGTCGTGCATTGCTCATTTTGAGGCCTATAAATAGAGGGCTTGGGTTCTTGGTTACCACAACACAACCAAAGATAGAGAGAATAGATCATTTCAAGAGGTATTAGAGTAGTAGTAAAGAGTAGAGGGGCTCTTCCTACTTGTTCTGCAACAGGGGAGCCTACAAAACTCAGTGTTATGCTAGTTAGTATGGCCATTCGTGGCTAAACTCTTTGTATTTCTTGGGTAAAGATGAAGTTTCGTGCATGTTATTGTTTGATGTATTAATCTAGTGGTATATTTATGTCTTTAACTATTCGTTCTTAAAACTACCACTTGGTGGGCTCTTTATTGTTGTCTAAATCTGTCTTTATATTTGTGAGTGTTCTTGATTTTAAAGTGTAAGACCGTAAAACCTTTTTAATCAATCTTATTTTAAAACTTGTACGTCTTTATACAAGCTGAGATTGATAAGCCAAGACTTGGTCAATACTAGTAATGTAAAATCTATGGTTTTTCTGATGCTTTGAATTGTGCAATAATATAATTTCAAATTCATGTCATGGTGTTATACTAAATACAAGTTGTGCATTCATACTTCAACATCACTATAATTATAGATATAATAAAATATATCCACATGTACATATATTTTCTTCATTTAATTAAGGATTTAATTTACATAAATATAATTAGATATAAATACATGGCAATGTATTATTAATAATCACCTAAAATATGTGTTTAAAGTTCCACTCTTTTATAAACATATAAGTACATTTATATATGTGAGCTATTTATTTAAATTTTAAATATATATATATATATATATATACATTTTACATTTGCATGACAATATATGTGCATATTATATAAATAATTATTTAGTTTAAAAATATATGACAAAACTATATAAAACGTTTCAAACTTATAGTTTTAAATTTCATAGAGTTTATAAAATAATTTATATAAACACAAAAGATTTAAAACTAATAAACTTGGTTTGAACCCCACTTTGGTCACATTAAACCCCCCCTTGAACCATTGAACCCTTTTTTAACACATTGGACCCTCCCAAATTGATCCTTTGACCTTGAATCCTTTCCCATCAATTTTGACACCAAAAAGTCAAAGGGGACGAAATTCTCACGGATCCGATCCCAAATCCCACTAATTCGTGTGTTTAAATGTAATCAATCATGGATAACCCATCATGCGACTGTTCTAAGCATCCATAACGTACTAATTACATCAAGAATCAATGGAATTGAGCTTAATCGACCCGTAACCGTTCTCAATCAATCGTGACTTCAATTCGTGCATTCAACATGAAATTGGGCTATAAAAACGAGCCCACACCTTCACTACAGACGCCAAAAAATTTCTACACCTCTGTATCCATCACATTCATCCTCCAGAACTCCGACGAGCTCAAGAAAATCCGACGCCGGCCCCCTAGTCGTTCTCCCTCAATCCTCAACCAATACAAGTAATTTTGATGTCCATAGTTTTGTTTTAAGGCAAGGAATGAAAGCCCTATGAAATCGGAATCGATCGCTGGCTCAATTGACTAAATCAGGTGGCTAGGGTTTCGGGTTACGAATTGGGGAAGAAGACGAATGCGGGTTATGGGTTAAAAACAATTCGCGTTTGATTATAAGCAAGGCATGGTTAAAGCACTAGTCCCACACAACAAAGGTCGCGGGTTCGATCCCTGCCCCGCACCTTTTTGTTGCACGCAAATTGGCTCTGAAACCCGGCCTCCACGTGGGCATGGGTTATCAATTTATGGACCAGACATTTAAACACTAGACCTTCCTGGTCTAGTGCTTGCGCGCTTGTGGTTTCACTGAGGCAACCTGGGTTCGAGTCCCGTGGGACGTTTTTATTTTTAAATCATTTTTAAAACCTATTTTTCAACCCAATTTTCTTTATAAAGATTATTTTATAAAACTCCCGAGCCTCGGAAATATTTTATGAAACAAATTATTAACCTAACTTACATAAACAAATTATTTAATCGTTTTAGAGATTTAAAATCTAATAAATTTTAATTACAAACTCGCAAGATTATTTATCTAAAACCTCTACGGGATACAAGGTATTTTATTACCCAATTATTTTGTACAATTTATATTTCGATATCTCAAAAATTTTAATTAAAAGTTAATCTGGTTATTAAATTAATTAGAGCATTTTATCCCAAAATAAAAACTTATTAAAACCTAATTATCTACCTAATCAACTAAATATTATTTAGATACTTATTCGTTATTTGTAAACAAAATCATTATTCATATATATATATATATAAACTTGTATTCAAACCTTTATTAACGAACATTATATTTCTTTATTTACAAACATATTATTTCTTTTAAATGAACATAATCTTTCTTAATTTACAAACATCCTTTATTCTTTAGTCACTCGAGCATATCATTGATACATACATATTATTCGAACATAGGTTAACCTCGTGTTAGCTAAACAACTTGTGTGACTACTCATACTTGTGATTCCAAGCTACAGATCTAATGTGAGTTTACATAGCCCCTTTTTCACTTTTACATCTTTGGGGTGAAACATGATTACATTCAAACTACGTACAATTATTACAATTCAAACATTATGATCATGTGTGCAATTTGTGCCTTATGCTTGAATACTATTAGTGCAAACAACATTTTCATACTTTTTGTGCATAGTGCAAGTGCAATCCTTAACTCAGTACAAGCCGATGGTATACAATGATAGATCTGTTGAGTCTGACCAACCCACCCGGTTAGGGTGATTGTTGTCGAAAACACTTAAGGATAATTGTTGTGTTATACCTATCAGTCACAAGGTTCGATTGTGCGCCCAGTTTAAACTATAGTGATTCTCTATAATTTAATTATTAAACCATGATATCATATGAATTGTATTCAAACTTTCATAACACTTGATACGCTAAAACCTATGTATGCTCACCAACTATTTTTAGTTGACTCTATTTTCATCATGTTTCAGGTGCCAATAATTAAGAGTTATGTTCAAGAGTCATCACGTTGGAAGTTGCAAGACCTAGTTAATAAATTAAACTTTGTTTGAAGTACTTCGTTCTATGTTTGTCTTTGGTTTGATGAAACAATTGTTATGAATTTGGATTTAATGAAATATGTAACTTTAGCTTAATCATGTGCTTATGAACAATCTATTCGTCCGCCCCGACGTATTCCACCGTCGGTTGGGGTGTGACAAGTAAAGTCGTACGTCTTTATACGAACTTATTATGCGACCAAAAATTGGTGAACTCTTGTTAGGAACGGTACGTCTTTATACATGGTCCAATTGTTACACCGCCTCCCGGTGAGCAAAGTATAATCACATATTTTACAATAATATTTAAGCACTTAAGTTTGATGTCCTAAACCAACTCGAAGATAACACCAAAAAGTTGAGGGTAACGATGTCCCTAGCTAGGAGTCCTACCATTTTCTTACTAAAGATTATAATTCGTGAACGAAATGTTGTGAGGACGAGGCTCTAGCGGTGACCCAGGTCACACATCTGTATTAGTCATACCACTTGATTAGTCAACTTAACATTAACATGTACCAAGAGGATTCGATGCCCAAAGCAATACTCTTCGTGACCTGATCATTTCCGAGATATTTACTTTCCTGCTATTTACTATTCTGTTATTTACATTCCTGTTACACACATCACACACGTTTTTACATTTTTGCTATCTACTTTACCATCATTTACTTTTCTGTCATTTACTTTTCTGCTTCACAAGCACACAAAACCCACTCACTAATTAAAACAGCTAAACGATAACAAAAGTTGAGTACTGGAACTCGACCATGTCCATTGGTTCGATACTTGGTTCTTACCTAAACTATATTACGCTACGATAGATACACTTGCCTATTGTGTGTGTTTTAAGTTTGAGTATTTATCATTTTATAAATTTAAAACCTGATCTCGTGAATCCATCAGAAAATATATTTATATATTTTCATATATATCACACGCACATCAAAGTTTTTAGCACCGTTGCCGAGGACACAGTTATTTCAAGAAAGATTCGAGTTAATGGATTTGCTTTTTAACCCTACTATTTTCCATCCGTTTTTCTGTTACGTTTGTTGCAGGTAGTGTATGATCCATAGCTCAACTATTGGTTTATATCAACCTTTAGCAGAGCCCGAAAGATTCTTTCACCGCTGAATACGAGAAAACCGTGCAAGAAAAATGGCCGTAGAAAACCACACTATTTCCGACTTTGCAAGACCGTCACTTGAGGCTTTGGGGTCTAGCATCACAAGGCCAACGGTTGATGCTAACAACTTTGAGATCAAATCGCATGTCATTCACATGATCCATTCATCATGCACTTTCCATGGATTACCCGATGAAGATCCATATGCCCACATTGTAAATTTCCTCGAAATTTGTGACACTTTCAAACTGAACGGAGTTTCGAATGACGCAATTCGCCTCTGAATGTTTCCTTTCTCCTTAAAGGAACGAGCCAAGGCATGGCTAAACTCTCTTCCTTCCGGGTCAATCACTACATGGGATGATCTTGCTCAGAAATTCCTGTCGAAATACTTCCCACCAGCAAAAACTGCTAAATTGAGAAATGATATTACTACTTTCACCCAGGAAGATGGTGAATCACTATATGAGGCATGAGAACATTTTAAGGACATGCTGAGGAAATGCCCTCACCATGGGCTAGAAGTTTGGTTACAAGTATCATCATTCTACAATGGGTTGCACAATCAAGCTCGTAAGACACTCGACGCTACTGCAGGTGGTATTTTTGGAAACAAGAGGCCACAAGAAGCTTACAACCTAATTGAGGAAATAGTTATGAATAACTATCAATGGTACAATCCAAGGAGTAACAGGGGAGCCATGCAAGGAGTTCACTCCGTTGATACTGTCACTTCACTTTTCGCTCAAGTAGACGCCCTCACCACTCGACTCAATCAACTTAGCAAGGGCAAATCAATCACTGTGGCTACTGAAGAAGTAAAAAGCATCACTACCAATGCTGAGCAAGTGGACTTTATCGAAAAAAACCGGCCGCAAAACAACCCCTACAGCAACACTTATAATCCTGGATGGAGGAACCATCCAAATTTTAGCCGGAAGGATAACAACAACCAAGGACAATCTGGCTTCGGACAACAAAAACAGTTTCAATAAAGACAATCTCAAAACTATCAGCCTCGTCAACAATTCCAAGGAACTAACAAGCCAAGTAATGGGTTAATCTTGGAGGACGCGGTAACTAAGTTGATTTCTGCAACTGAAAGTCAAGCCCTTCTAGCGGATTCCCGTCACAAACAATATGAGGAGAAGTTTAGTCTACACGAAGTTGAGTTTAGGACACAAAAAGCAACTCTTCACTCCATTGAGATGCAACTAGGACAGATTGCAAAACCTCTATTCGAAAGACAACTAGGATGTCTTCCTAGCAACACTGAACCAAATCCAAAAGCAAATATAAGTGCTATCACTCTCAGAAATAGCAAGATTTATCCAGAACCTCCCTTACCAGAGGAAGAGGAAGTTCAAACACCAAGGAGTTAAATATTTACCAGAGTACCACTTCGTCCGCCTGTCACAGAATCAACCACTCAAGAACCACCAACAAAGGAGAATCCATAACATGCTCCAGTGAACAGTCCCCCATCATTCCAACTAAGAGAACTTACAAATCTCACATACCGTACCTAGGAAGGCTAGTGAAGCAAAGGATTGACGAACAATATGAGAAATTCATCGAGCTCTTAAGCCAGATTCATGTTAATCTTCGTTTCCTGGATATCATACAACAAATGCATAAGTATGGAAATTTCTTGAAAGATTTCCTTACTAACAAAAGAAATATGGAAGAGGCAGTTAAAAAGACTAATCAATGTGTCGCTCTCATTGAAAGATACCTTTCGAAAAAACTTTAAAATACCGGAAAGTTTTCTTTACCATGTTCTATCGGACCACTACAGATAACTTCCGCACTCGCTGATCTGGGAGCAAGTGTAATACCCGAAAAATTCAGGTTAATTATAGAGTAATTAAGTACATATTTCATATAGCAAGTCCGTGCGTTTCATTTCATTACATGCATCGGTAATCGGGCGGATTACCGGGTCACACACGCGTCCAGTCACACGAACGATGGTGATTTTTAGAAAATAATACTTAGACATATAATTGGTGTGTAAAAATTATATGTAATATTTAATGCTTATATGATTTTTTCCAGAATTTTTAGAGCAGCTTTTATTTTAACGCTTTCTACGCGGATACGCGATATGTGCCAACAACCTCAAGTTAGAATTTTATAAAAATGTTGGATTTAGATTATGGACCAAATAACTCAGCCCTTAGTCTTATTAATTCATATTAGGAGCCCATCCTAATTAAAAAGCCTTAAAAATGATGAAAAAGCCCAAACCCAACTACTAAACCCCACCCTTAAACAATTTCCACCCTCATTTACCCTAAACCTAAATTGCAAATCTCTCTCCCTCTCCTCTAAACTCAGCCGCCACCTCCATAGGAGCCACCACCATCTTCAAGTTTCCATTTTGCAATCCAAGTATTTCAAGGTGTTTCTAAGGTACAATCCAAGGTTTTTCAATCAAATAACAACCATTCCAACATTATACTTGGATGGTTTGTATATTTCTAGTAACGTTAGAATAGATTAGAAATATGATTATTTTTTTGTTAAAATATAGTTTTACACTAGGTTATGGTCGTCTTTCTATAAAACGAAACTTTAATTTTGCATATTTTGAGTTATGGTGTTTGAATGGATGAAAGCATGCTAATATGGTTCTAAAACATCTATTAAAGTGTTAGAAAGAGTTATTAGAAGTTACACATGTGTAGAAGCTCGTTTGGAACACTTTCCTAAAAAGGAAACTTTAATTGTTCATATTTTGTATGTGTATGTTATAAAGGTCTAAAATAGGTTAAATAGCTTTATTACTATATGAATAGATGTCTTATGTAAGAATATGTAATTTGAAATGGTATTATGACGTGTTTTGGAGGACCTTGCTAAATAAGGAAACTTTATTAGTTTGAGAACTTCACCTTTCCTTGAAATAGAAAGTGTATGCATAGAATCATGTTTACGATATGTTACTAGTATAATTTCATGTATAACTTGTTTAATTGAGCTATGACACCTAAGGTGTACTAAAACTCTAATTGCCTAAAAAGGGAAACTTTTGCTATGTTAAGAACTATGGTATAGAAATGACATGTTATGATTCTTGTTCAAATGAATTGAAATATTGTTAATAGGTTAACTTTTGTAATGACATAACTTATTAGGATGATTGGTTAACATGTATGAATTATACCATGAGGATGTACAAATGCAATGTTACTTGTCACATGTTACTTACTTATGCAACTACTTAAGACTATGTGCTTACCATCTATGTTATGAATATATGCAACTAAGTTACTTAGTATATGTTACTTAGGTAGTACTTATATGTTACTTAAGTGTTACTCATATGTTACTTATATGCTACTTGTACACGTTTTCACCATGTGTCACCAACGGGTCGTCGTGTCAAATTGGTCAATAGTCAACATTGGTCAACATTAGTCAAACTTGGTCAAAGTTGGTCAAACCTTCGTCAAACCTCGGTCAACTTTGGTCAAACCTCGGTCAACTTTGGTCAAACCTTTTCAAAACGTCAATGTAACCTTTCAACGTTGAGTTGTTTGGATGAATGTGGTTACATAAACCATGTTTACTTTCATAGAACTTATAGACTTACTATTCCTAGGGCTCGGTTATGTCGGTTATCCAGAGTTGCTAGATTTCTCGTGTTGCTATCATACTTCATTCACCTCATTCCCAAGTGAGTTTTCACGGCCCCATTTTACTTATTTTCCATTGGGGGAGATACATGCTCAAACTTACTTTCATAGTCTTACGACGTTACTTTGATTTCACGTTAATATATAAGTGGGTGCATTTCCCGCATGTAAAGTCCTCTCATAATCGAACCGTTAATTTATTCCCAAGCGAGGTAATCATGAATAGTACTATTGGGTTTAACAACCCACACCCGGGTTAGTCGCGCTAACTTAGATCGGAGGTCTAACGGGTGCATCATTGACCTAATCCAATGCGTGCTGGGTACGTAAGAGGCAAAATGCAAGTTTCAGCATCCTTTTCGTTAGCTTCGGTTTCGGTGAATTGCTTATATTATTACCGCATATTTTCTGATCAACAATCGAATCGTGAGTGGAAATACGTACTGTTACACTATTTTTTTTACTGTTTCTGTTACTTAAACCTGTGAACTCACCAACCCTGTGTTGACACTTTTAAGCATGTTTATCTCAGGTCGCTAAGCATTCACGCATGGACTAGGATTGCATACCTGGAGTCACATATCATGTTTTCATTTAGAAGCTAGGTTTATGGGAACCTAATTTTTTATGCTTCTGTATTTTGCTATTTTACTTTTGTTTCCGCACTTTACTTTCTGCATTTTCAAACTCTGTATTACTTAATTATTTTGATTTGAAGTTTAAACGGAAAGTCTTTTCGAAAACCATTTAGATGTCGTTCTAAATGACCGGGACTGATGATCCTTGACAGTCACAAGCCGCGGGTAAACCTCAGTGGAATTTCAGGGTGTGACAGATTGGTATTAGTACCCTGGTTATAGAGAACTAAGTTGCATTTAGTGTAATTAGACTATAACTGTAGGCTCACATAATTCACATCACGTCATTCACATTGCATTTACATTCACATGATCTATATTACTTAATACTTAGACAATGTTACTGACTTGATTATGTCTTCCGCATCTCACCTGATTTTCATCTTCTACTCTGAGGAGTAGTACGAGTACACACCGTCGGCATCGTCATCAGTTGAGTCGTCATTTCCCGCACCGTCCACACCACTACTCCCGCGCACATCCGGTCACGATAGTATCCCAATGACTGATGACGACGAGGACCCAAGCAAGTATTCGGGGGAACACCTGGCCAACAACCACAAGGATGATTAGGAGAAGCCAAAGAGGTTCCGGAGACTATATTCGGCTAGGAGTTTGAGGCTCTCGCGGACACATGGACTGGGAGGAGACCCCGAGGTGGCATATCATCCCATCCCATCCCCGTACCTTTTTCCACTCAAGTGAAGCATTACTTTGTCAAACCTCGAGGAAGAGGGTCACACTGCCCCGTCATGTTTCAACACCATCTACATTGTCACATCACCCGGACCACAAGGAGTTCGAGGTGGAGATTCACGTAGAGAAACAAGGTCCATCCGATGGGTACTGGAAAGACTTAGAGAAATCAAGGACTGTCACTTCAAGTTACGAACCGAACCCTACTCATATGTCCTAACTCAAGGAAGTTCGTAACTAAAATTCCTACTTTCGGATTTATTCGGTACGACTCTAAAACTCGTCAACCTTAGTACAGTGGCTAAATTCTACTATGTCCTTAGACACGGTTAACATTTCGTACCCGATGGTACAATCTAATGAACCTAACAACTCTTTTCTGGAAACTTGGGATAAGGGAAACATCAGTGGGACCATGCAATGCAAAGTATAACTATGGGTGCACACTTAATCATAAATTGTAGTGCATGAAAACTCTGGTGAATCCTACAATCTGAAGTTGACTCTATGTACGACTAGTACTCCTATTTCTGATTTTCAGATGTCCGATTTTCGATCTCATAGAATACTTCGAATGGATCGAGTCAAAGGATATCAGCTGACACAACACGCCCCCTTCTATGGCATGGAATTATCCAACATATTTTCTCATCTACGTATTTGAATCAAACTTAGCCTGAAGCGAAGAACTTCCAGAATGGCGGTTCATATAAGGTTTTTCTTGCATACATACCCTGAGGTTTCCAAGGTAATGGAGAAGTCGGGGGTATTACCAAATGGATTGATAAGATAGAATATGTTCTTAGCATGAACAATTGTACCATGTGTTAAAAAGTTAAATTCGTCACCAACACATTCGAAGGGCAAGTCCTCACATGTTGAAACTCACATGACCACACTCTAAGTCTAGGAGCTGCTAACGCAATCCTATGAGAAGAATTTAAGGAAATTATCAAATAAGAATATTCCTTGAAAAGAACTGAAAAAGTTAGAACAAGGAATCTGAAACTTGTCAGTAGGAGGTGTGAATATGGAAGGATACACCACGAAAGTCCACAACTTGGCCCGATTATGCTCACATATGGGGCTTAATCCCTCAGATCCAAAGTATAGTGACATTCGCTGAATCTATCACCACTCGAAAAGCAGCGAGACTTGTGCTCAATCTGACAGGCCAAGCAGTTTGTCAAGGTGTACTATTCAGAGATGGAACTCTTGTGAAGTCATTTAAAAACAAAAGCGGATGGGAGGATGCTCCCGATAAAACCCTTACACCACCAGCCCCGAGAAGACTGAAACCAACTAAGGCCCTTGCTGTACGCCAACTATATAAGGAAACCAAAGGTGGATACACAACGAACTGCCGACATGTAACAAGTGAGTTTCCGCCACACGAGTTCATGTGAAGACTCCAAGTGCCAGAAATACAAGCGTTTCGGCCCTACCACCCACAATTGCAAGACTATTGATCAAACCACGAACACAAGAGAAAACCATGGATGCTTCGAGTATGGTAAACTCGGACATATCCACAAGGATTGCTCAAAGTCTAGAAGACGTAATGATATCAATGCACGTGGCTGGGCGTTCATTATAAGAGCCGGAGGAGCTCTATAGAATCCAAGCTTTATCACCCCCATGTTCTTGTGAACAACCGTTAAGTCTCCATTATATTATATTTGATACAAGTGCCGATAAAAGCTTTGTGCCCACTGGGTATAGACAACTACATGGTATTACACCGATTGTACTAGATTACCTATACACGGTAGAACTAGCTGATAGTAAGTTGATTGAGGCAGAACATATAGTCTCTAGGCATGTCTTGACGCTAGCTGACCACCCATTCACTGTAGACCTATTAACAGTAACTCTTGGGAGTTTTGATATAGTCATCGGTATGGACTGGTTATTCAAGAACTGAGCCGAGATTGTATGTCACGAGAAAATCGTTCTCATTCCACTGCCGAACGGAGAAACATTGGCAATCTAAGGAGATATGAGTGGTACTGCACTAAGAATCATTACTTGTATAAAAGCCCATAAGTACGTACGAAAGGATTACCATGCGATCTTAGCGAACGTAACGGAAAGGAAAGCAGACGAAAGGAAGATCGAGGACATTCCGATCGTTCAAGAATATCCGAAAGTGATTCCCGAAGATTTGCCCGGACTTCCACCGCAGCGGCAAGTCGAGTTCCGGATTGATCTCACACCCGAAGATGCTCCGATTGCAAGTTCACCTTACCGACTGGTACCATCAGAAATGCAGGAACTATCTAACCAATTACAGGAACTGTTAGACAAGGGTTTCATCAGACCAAGCTTCTCGCCTTGGGGAGCGCCGATATTGTTAGTTAAGAAGAAAGACGGATCGTTCTGTATGTGCATCGACTACCGAGAACTGAACAAAGCGAAGATCAAGAACCGATATCCACTACCAGGAATCGATGACCTGTTCGATCAATTATAAGGGTCTAGCTATTACTCGAAGATCGATCTGCGGTCGGGATACCATCAGCTAAGGATTCAGGAGGAGGACATTCCAAAGACCGTTTTTCGAACTCGTTACGGTCATGACGAGTTCATGGTCATGTCTTTGGGTTAACCAATGCACCGGCGGTATTCATGGACCTCATGAAACGAGTGTGCAAACCCTACTTGGACAAGTTTGTGACTGTGTTCATAGACGATATTCTGATATACTCACAGAGTAAGGAGGAGCATGCCCAACATCTGAAGTTAATCATGGAGTTATTAAAGGAGGAGAAATTATACGCCAAGTTCTCGAAGTGCGATTTTTGGATTCAGGAAGTACAATTCCTTAGACACGTAGTCAACGAGAAGGGCATGCATGTTGACCCATCCAAAATCGAAGCCATTAAGAATTGGGAGGCACCTAAGACACCGAAAGAGGTGCGACAATTCTTAGGTCTTGCGGGCTATTATCACTGATTCATCGAAAGTTTCTCTAAGATAGCCCAAGCCCTCACTACTCTCACGCACAAGGATAAGAAATACGAATGGAACGACAAGGCAGAAACCGCTTTTCAGTTACTCAAACAGAAACTTTGCAGCGCACCGATCCTATCATTGCCGGAGGGAACGGATGATTTCGTGGTGTACTGTGATACGTCCCATCAGGTACTTGGCTATGTGTTGATGCAAAGAGAGAAGTTCATTGCCTATGCTTCTCGAAAACTGAAAGTGCACCAGAAAAACTACACTACCCACGACTTGGAGTTGGGAGCTGTAGTATTCGCACTCAAGAATCGAAGACACTACCTGTATGGCACAAAATGTACAATTTTCACCGATCATAAAAGCCTTCAACACATCTTCGACTAGAAGGAGCTTAACATGAGGCACCTTCGATGGGTCGAATTGCTAAACGACTACGACTGTGCCATCTGTTACCATCCTGGAAAGGCAAACGTCGTTGCTGATGCCTTAAGCAGGAAAGATCAACCCAAGCCGCGACGAGTACGGGCGTTACAATTGACCATCCACACGAATTTACCCTTACAAATCCGTGACACCCAACTCGAAGCAATCAAGGAGGTGAACTTATGCCATGAGTCCTTACGAGGTATGGACAAACAATTTGAAGTCAAATCCGATGACATTCGTTACTTCATGGATCGGATTTGGGTACCGAACTTTGGGAATCTAAGGGATCTAGTGATGGACGAAGCACACAAGACTAGGTACTCGATTCACCCCGGTGCTGACAAAATGTACCATGACCTCAAGGAGCACTATTGGTGGCCCAACATGAAAGCCGAAATTGCTACCTACGTCAGTAAATGCTTGACCTGTGCTAAGGTCAAAGTGGAGTATCAAAAACCATCAGGATTACTTCAACAACTAGAGGTCCCATAGTGGAAGTGAGGACAAATATCAATGGATTTCATCACGAAATTACCCAAGGCATCCAATGGTTGTGACAACATCTGAGTAATTGTCGATCGGTTAACAAAATCAGCACACTTTCTTCCCATAAAAGAAACGGACATGATGGAGAAGCTAACCATAATTTACTTAAAGGAAGTAGTCACGAGACATGGAGTGCCAATCTCCATCATGTCAGATAGGGATTGTCGATTTACATCCCGATTCTGGCAATCCTTACAGAAAGCCTTGGGTACTCGGTTGGATATGAGTACTGCATACCATCCGTAAACGGACGGTCAGAGTGAAAGGACCATCTAGACCCTGGAGGGCATGCTTAGAGCTTGTGTGGTTGACTTTGGAAACGGTTGGGATGCCCATCTACCGTTGAATTTTCATACAACAATATCTACCACACTAGCATCAAAGCCGCACCATTCGAAGCACTTTATGGACGAAAGTGTAGATCGCCAACTTGCTGGACAGATATGGGAGATAGCCAACTCACAGGTCCAGAAATTATTCCTGAGACTACAGAAAAGATCGTACAGATACGTGAACGTATCAAGGCCGCGCGTGATCGTCGGAAGAGTTACGCTGATGTGAGACGCAAACCATTAGAATTTCAAGTAGGAGACAAAGTGCTACTGAAAGTCTTGCCATGGAAAGGAGTGATACGTTTCGAAAAGCGTGGGAAACTGAACCCTCGTTACATCAGACCTTTCGAGATCCTGAAAAGGATTGGTCTCGTTGCTTACAAACTCAACCTACTGAAAACCCTCAGTGGTGTTCATGACGTGTTTCATGTGTCAAATCTGAAGAAGTGCTTATGAGATGAGACACTAGTCATACCATTGGAGGAGATTCAAATAGACGATCAGCTTCACTTCGTCGAGGAACCAGTCGAGATCATGGACCGTGAGGTCGAACAGCTAAAACAAAGCCGCATCCCTATAGTTAAGGTTCGTTGGAATTCTAGACGCGGACAAGAGTTCACTTGGGAGCGCGAGGATCAATTCAAGCGTAAATACCCTCACTTGTTCAAAACTACACCGTCTACCAGTGACGCGAACTGAATTTCGGGAAGAAATTCCTTTTAACAGGGGGAGTATGTGATACCCGGTAAAATCAGGTTAATATCCTTACCCGACTATTACTTGAATTCACATGATTACACTTGTATCATACTTAATTATAGAGTAATTAAGTACATATTTCATATAGCAAGTCCGTTCGTTTCATTTCATTACATGCATCGGTATTCGGGCGGATTACCGGGTCACACACGCGTCCAGTCACACGAACGTTGGTGATTTTTAGAAATAATACTTAGGCATATAATTGGTGTGCAAAAATTATATGTAATACTGTGATTTAATATTTCATGCTTATATGAATTTTTCTGGAATTTTTAGAGCAACTTTTATTTTAACGCTTTATACGCGGATATGTGATATGTGCCAACAACCTCAAGTTAGAATTTTATAAAAATGATGGATTCAGATTATGGACCAAATAATTCAGCCCTTAGTCTTATTAATTCATATTAGGAGCCCATCCTAATTAAAAAGCCTTAAAAATGATGAAAAAGCCCAAACCCAACAACTAAACCCCACCCTTAAACCATTTCCACCCTCATTTACCCTAAACCTGAATTGCAAAACTCTCTCCCTCTCCTCTAAACTCAGCCGCCACCTCCATAGGAGCCACCACCATCTTCAAGTTTCCATTTTGCAATCCAAGTATTTCAAGGTGTTTCTAAGGTACAATCCAAGGTTTTTCAAGCAAACAACAACCATTACAACATTATACTTGGATTTTGTAAGTTTCTAACCATATTTCCTTACTCATTTTTGGCCATATGAAGAAACCCACTCATCCAAACGAGTTTTGTTGTTATAAGTGTTCTAATCCCGGTTTTTGTCAAAAAGTTTTCATAATATAAAGTTGTTGACACATATTTGCACTTTTATGGTTTGAAATCCTTGTTTAGGTTGTTATTTGCTCGTTTCTATTTATAGAAACTTTGTTGGTTATGATTTTGTAGAAATGTGTATATAATATGTTTGATGGTTTGTATGTTTCTAGTAATGTTAGAATATATTAGAAATGCGATTTTTTTTTGTTAAAATGTTGTTTTACACTAGGTTATGGTCGTCTTTCTATAAAACGAAAATTTAATTTTGCATATTTTGAGTTATGGTTTTTGAATGGATGAAAGCATGCTAATATGGTTCTAAAACATCTATTAAAGTGTTAGAAAGAGTTATTAGAAGTTACACATGTGTAGAAGCTCGTTTGGAACACTTTCCTAAAAAGGAAACTTTAATTGTTCATATTTTGTATGTGTATGTTATAAAGGTGTAAAATAGGTTAAATAGCTTTATTACTATATGAATAGATGTCTTATGTAAGAATATGTAATTTGAAATGGTATTATAACGTGTTTTGGAGGACCTTGCTAAATAAGGAAACTTTATTAGTTTGAGAACTTCACCTTTCCTTGAAATAGAAAGTGTATGCATAGAATCATGTTTATGATATGTTACTAGTATAATTTTATGTATAACTTGTTTAATTGAGCTATGACACCTAAGGTGTATTAAAACTCTAATTGCCTAAAAAGGGAAACTTTTGCTATGTTAAGAACTATGGTATAGAAATGACATGTTATGATTCTTGTTCAAATGAATTGAAATATTGTAAATAGGTTACTTGAGTAATGACATAACTTATGTGGATGATTGGTTAACATGTATGAATTATACCATGAGGATGTACAAATCCAATGTTACTTGTCACATGTTACTTACTTATGCAACTACTTAAGACTATGTGCTTACCATCTATGTTATGAATATATGCAACTAAGTTACTTAGTATGTGTTACTTAGGTAGTACTTATATGTTACTTAAGTGTTACTCATATGTTACTTATATGCTACTTGTACATGTTTTCACCATGTGTCACCCACGGGTCGTCGTGTCACATTGGTCAACATTGGTCAACATTAGTCAACATTGGTCAACATTGGTCAACATTAGTCAACATTGGTCAACATCAGTCAACATTGGTCAAAATTAGTCAAACTTCGTCAAAGTTGGTCAAACCTTGTCATAGTTGGTCAAACCTCGGTAAACTTTTGTCAAACATTGGTCAAACCTCGGTCAACTTGGGTCAAACATTTTCAAAACGTCAATGTAACCTTTCAACGTTGAGTCGTTTGGATGAATGTGGTTACATAAACCATGTTTACTTTCATAGATCTTATAGCGTTACTATTCCTAGGGTTCAGTTAGGTTGGTTATCCAGAGTTGCTAGATTTCTCGTGTTGCTATCATACTTCATTCACCTCATTCCCAGGTGAGTTTTCACGGCCCCATTTTACTTATTTTCCATTGGGGGAGATACATGCTCAAACTTACTTTCATAGTCTTACGACGTTACTTTGATTTCACGTTAATATATAAGTGGGTGCACGTAAAGTCCTCTCATAATCGAACCGTTAATTATTTCCCAAGCGAGGTAATCATGAATAGTACACATGGGTTTAACAACCCCCACCCGGGTTAGTCGCGCTAACTTAGACTGGAGGTCTAATGGGTGCATCATTGACATAATCCAATGCGTGTTGGGCACGTAAGAGGCAAAATGCAAGTTTCAGCATCCTTTTCGTTAGCTTCGTTTTCAGTGAATTGCTTATATTATTACCGCATATTGTCTGATCAACAATAGAATCATGAGAAGAAATACGTACTGTTACACTGTTTTCTTTACTGTTTCTGTTACTTAAACCTGTGAACTCACCAACCCTGTGTTGACACTTTTAAGCATGTTTATCTCGGGTCGCTAAGCATTCACGCATGGACTAGGATTGCATACCTGGAGTCAAATATCATGTTTTCATTTAGAAGCTAGGTTTACGGGAACCTAATTTGTTATGCTTCTGTATTTTGCTATTTTACTTTTGCTTTCTCACTTTACTTTCCGCATTTTTAAACTCTGTATTACTTAATTATTTTGATATGAAGTTTAAACGGAAAGTATTTTCGAAAACCATTTAGAGGTCGTTCGAAATGACCGGGACTGATGATCCTTGACAATCACAACCCGCGGGTAAACGGAAGTGGAATTTCAGGGTGTGACAGCAAGTGTGAATGTAATTCCATATAACATGTTTACAAAAGGTAATGGAGCTCCAAGTAGTTGAAAACTCCGGGATAACTCATGAGTCGCTTTATTCTATTTTTATGTTTTTCTAATTTAGGAAGATGAAATCCATGACAAGCCTACTAGAACTTCAATTATGCATAAACCTTCACTCCTCACAATGTTCACTCAACTCTAGGGTTATATATGTATGGATAATGTAAGTTAAATGGAACACTCAAGTTCGAATCGAATTATGCAATGGTCATAAGCTTGTATGTAAATCAAATCTCCACCAATTAACTAAGTAGTATTAATGAATCAAGAGGACTTTAAAAGGGTTGTATTGTGGCTAAAGAAAAATAAAGGGTGAAAGTGAAAACATTTTTGGGTTTTTAGGAATTAAAAGGGTTTAAAAAGGGTTGCAGCAAACGTGAAACACACAGCTAAGGCTTCATGGCTTAAGATGGAAAATACTAGCGGATCCCTCTACAGTAATCAGATCATGAGGGTATAACTAATCTAAGGGCTGGTTTATGGTCAGATTTCCTAGACCGAGATCTCTTATCATTCTCAACTCTTCCCTCACTGCGTAGTACACATTACTGCATTTTCGTATGGTTCTTTCGGCTTGTAGCCTAACAGCTCCTACCTTGATCAGATGTGTATACCCATGTTGGGAACAAGTTTGATTCTTGCTACATTTTCCATTGTGGCTCCAGTTGCAACACTTCACACATTTTTCATATATTTTTGCTCTTCTTTTAGCGGCGCTTTTAGACAAGCCGCGGAATGGTGGTAGTTGTTCTTGCTTGTGCCACCATTTTCTTACATCACTTGTTGCTTTGAAAACTTTCTCTCTGAGTTCGGGCGGTAATTCAGGCTTTGCGAAATGAATACAAGAAAGCAAATTGAGATCAAAGTAATGCATATCTAGCTCTTTAAGGTATAACCGGTAAAAGACCAATTCTCTCTTTTCCTTTTCTTTTCTCATTTTTCTATTTTTTTCTTTTCTATTTTTTTTAAACAATATATCATCAAGACTAATTTTTCACTAATTCTTTTCCTCAAATTCCTTGAAATGATTTTTTCATATCTTCCTTGTACATTGTTCAGCTGTTTCCTCCTAATACATCTAGTTTCTTGTATATTCCAATTCCTTTGAGTGAAACAAATTCTTTCCAAATTGCCTCAACGGTTGTAAAGTTTAAATAACGATATAAGATAGTCTAATATATTTCCATCTTGAAGACAGTTATCCAATAACCGGGGGTTATTGGCTAAAAACTGGTTGGGTGATAAATGTGGTTAGTAGAATAGAAAAGGCTAAGGCTCAAAGGGCTTTCGAGGCGAATATTGTTTTTGGGATTATGGGTTTAACGATAATATATAAAGGGTAATAAAGTCCTAGGCGCCTCAATCATTTTAATACTTCTACTAGTTCATGGTCTTGATTTGTATAAGTCACACAAGTTCTAATTATGCATAAAATTCGATTGAAAAACACTCAATATACCAAACGAAAGAGCATGCGAATAATGATAATAATGCTCGTGAAAAGGCTCAGATTATTCTCACATGAAAACGGATGGGATAGGGTTTAGTGATTTGTTATGCATAATATCAATTTGTTTCTACTTGCCATGTATTCATTTTATTTAATTAAGTGCGAACTCAAAGAGATTTTTGGTTTTAGTGTTTATAATTTTTTAAAATTTTTCGGGTTTTAAGGTTTTAGTCAAATGGGTTGAAAATCACAAGTTTAGTTTTACTGCTTTGAGGTTACAAGCTTGTCCTGAAACTCTAATTCCCCACCCTACACTTAAAACTATGCATTGCCCTCAATGTACAAATACATGTAATGGAATGCTATGCAGGAATTTAAATGCATAAAGTTTTAAGGGAAAAGAAACTGGTACTCTCCTGGTCAATTCGATGAATAACCTAAGGCCAAAACTTATTGCCGTTGTCAACACTTTTAAAGACTTCATCTAATTTCTCATAAATTCGATGTATATTCCGGCGTCCCAGCTTGTAGAGATGGAGTGTAACTCCTCAAAGAAGTAGATAAACTACCTGATGATGTTATGCTACTAGACACATAAAGAAAAACATAAAAACATAAACGGAAATAACAGGTAGTAGTTAAGCTACTAAGGTCCTAGTATCGAGAAGGCATACCTGGGGGCTGAAGTATGAGAAACTTAAACTTGGAAAAACCAAACTTGAGGTCCACGCGTTCTGCCATATACACCGACTTCTCAATTTATTCATGATCATCGGGTTGCCTCCTGGAAGCGCCACGTTGATTTAGGGGTCGTTGTCCACACCGGTACGTGTTTCATCAGTCTTTCTCTTCTATTGGAAGCTCTTCCACTATTTGATCAATTGGTCCTTCGAGATAACGTTTCACTCGATGACCATTAACTTTGAAGGTTGTCCCATTTGTTTGTTCCAGTTCCAATGTTCCATAAGGGAATATTTTCCTGATTGTATATGGTCCTGTCCATATAGATCGTAATTTTCCTAGAAACAATTGTAACCTTGAGTTGTAAAGTAAGACATTTTCTCCTTCTTGGAAATCCCCCTTTCTTAACTTCTTATCATGAACTTTCTTTACTCTGTCTTTGTATGTTGTTGAATTCATGTATGCTTGATTTTGAAGTTCTTCTAATTCATGAACTTGTAGGAGGCGATACTCCCCTGTAATAGATATATCTAGATTTATGGCGTTAAGTGCCTAGTATGCTTTGTGCTCAACTTCTATTGAGAGATGACATGCTTTTCCATAGACCATTCGGTAGGGAGTGGTTCCAATAGGTGTTTTGTAAGCTGTGCGTAAGGCCTATAATGCATCTTCTAGTTTATCGGACCAGTCCTTCCGATTAGGACTCACTACTTTTTCTAGGATGCGTTTGATTGCTTTGTTGGTAACTTCTACTTGTCCATTTTCTTGGGGATGATATGGTGTAGATAGTTTGTGAGTGCAACCATATCGTTTGAGTGTCCTTTCCAACTGTGAATTGCAAAAGTGTGTTCCCCTGTCGCTGATCAAAGCTTTTGGTGTACCAAATCAGGTGAATAGTCTTTTGATGAACTGGATGACGACTCTTGTGTCTTTTGTTGGTAAATCTTGTGACTCAACCCATTTTGATACGTAGTCTACTGCTACCAGAATGTATTGATTTTCGTGAGATGGGGGAAATGGCCCGACGAAGTCGATTCCCCATACGTCGAATATTTCACATACTTGGATGCTTGTTTGAGGCATTTCATCGAGTTTTGAAACATTCCCTGTTCTTTGACAAGAGTCGCATGCACTTATGAGCTTATGTGCGTCTTTGAAAACAGTCGGCCAAAAGAATCCGACTTCAAAGACTTTTCTTGAAGTGTAGTTAGCTCCATGGTGCCCTCCTATTGGTCCTTCGTGACATTGTCGCAGTATCTCAAGCGCTTCTTTCCCGTGCACGCATCGTCGTACTATCTTGTCTGTGCAAACGCGGAATAGATATGGATCGTCCCAGAAGTAATGCTTGATGTCTGCGAATAATTTCTTTCTTTCTTGAAATGTCATCCCCTTCACTAGCACCCCACTTGCTAAGAAATTTGCAACGTCTACGAACCAAGGGTATTCATCAATGTCTTGTGTAACACCTACCACAAAAATGTCCGAGAAATGCCAAGGTTAGAACCTTAAGGGCTTATTATATCTAAATTACATAAGTCTAGGGTTTAAAATGAAAAATATGGAAATTTAGTTGATATCAGACTGATTTCTAGTTTCATATCGGTCCGAAGCAAACTAAGACCTAGATATCGGACCGAGGTAAACCAAGTAGGATATCGGACTGTCACCCTTATTCATATCGGTCCGAAATGAACTCAGGTTGGATATCGGACCGATATCCATTCCTATATCAGTCCGCAATATATCATATGTCGTTTATCGGACCGACATCATTTCATATCGGTCCGCAAACCTTATCTCTGTCGCAAATTATGGGTTTGACACATGTCCAATGACTCAGCCCCAATGATGGGACATGGGTTTCGATATCGGACCGACATTGTCTACATTGGTCAACATTACCAGGTGATCCCTAGCCACTCCCGACAATCGCGGTCCAACTCCCGCTCATCGTAGTGCCCGAACTAAGAAGAAAAGCTCGTGAAGTGTTGTTACGCTAGAGAAATCAAGTTTAGAAGCTAGACTATAAGCTTTCGACTCTAGAGGCTCATTCCACTTAACAAGGTGAATACTTTATCTCTCTAAAAACTAGTGTCAAACATTTTATTTACGAAAATAGCTAAATAAAGTTTAAGGGAATAATGCTCAACGTTCTTCTACGTGAAAGCATTCAGGCCATAGTTATGCGTAAAACTTGCAAGGGATACACGGGTCTCGGGTGAAATTCCCGGATTGCGGCTGGTGCTTGTCTTATAACAACTTCGGAGGCAAACCTGTCCATTATTATAAGACATGACGCTAGTGTATACTGTGGTGCGATTGAACAGGACGGGCCTGCTGAATGTGTAGATTGAACATAAAGTTGTGATTATGAAATTAATACTTGTTTGTGCCAAATGATTTTAAATGTCAAGATAATTGTATTCGCCGGCGTTCACGCTGACGTTTCATTTTCAAAATATTTTCAGGAAATGAATAAACTGAAATAAGAACGGGGTATGGGCAGACATCAAATCTGACGTAAGAAAAGAAAATGTGAGAGGCAGACATCAGATCTGACCTAAGAAAAGGATAGACTTACACGTTGGATTCTCAGGCATCGTGTGTAGAAAATCCTAAAGAAAAGAAAAAGGAGATAGGACAAGGGGATTGATCAACCTTGGGTAGCACTATTTCCGGTGGCTGTAATGTATTTGATTTCAAACACTGTTTCGTAATCAAAATGAAAAGGGTATTTAAATCCCTATGCTTATAAAGTAAATACAAAACTTTTGTCTTCCAACTGAGTTTTGATATTTACAAAATACAACCCTTGTGGTTGAAAGAATGTTGAAACGATCCTTTTGAAAAAGACTTCCGCTATATTTATAAAAAATCTAAAATCAAAGTTCAATGATGATACCAATCATTGGTCGCACACATCCATGGGGTGCCTGGGGCGGGGTGTGACAAGGTTGGTATCAGATCACTGGTTTTAGCGAATTAGATACTTGGATCTAGTATCTAGGATTTAACCATAAGTTTATCTATTACTTAAAATTAAGATAAGAAAACAAGGTAATCTTCTAACCGGTATGTAGTTATCTGACAAACGGAAGTATTCTGTCTAAGGAAAGAGCGGTGTATAAATCTCTCCTAGACCCGTCGCTCTTACCTGGGAATATATTTGTTGGAGGTACTACTCTGAAAAGATAACCATCCTTGTAGAGCTTTAGTTAAGATAAGGATACTGGCTTTAGTATCTAAGTCTTGACCAAAATAAGATAAATACTAATATTTTAAGATTGCAGATGTCTGGAGATAATTCTATACCTGTTTATTATGACCCCAATCGTCCGATTAAACAAGAATCACTGGAGTATCATCCTTTAGGATCTCGAATGAACCCTATCTCTTCGCCCTATTATAATGATAATCCATTTGCCATTCTCCCAAATAACAACTCTCCCAAATACCATCCTCAATCTTATAACTCTTCTAGTCAATGGATGGAGGCTGGTTCTAACTTCAGCAACTGGAATACAAATAACCAACAACTGCAAGGAAACAATGAAGCTGAATCAAGTTACATCCAGCAGAATAATTCAACAAAAGAGGATCCATCTGAGGAATCCCACCAATATGAACCTGCTTCTGAAAACCCGGAAGACTATCTGTTCAATAATCCTATTTCAAATAGTTCCGACTATCAATCTTATAATTCTGAAACTTCTGTTTTATATGACCCCTATATCTTTCCTGAACCTCCATATAATGGCCCTTTCAAAGAGTATTTCCAAGCTCCTCCGGAATACCAAAATGTTTATAATGAAATTATGATGGGACTTCGTAAACCCCCTCCTAAATATGGTTGTCCAGAAAGTATCCCCTCTTCCCCTATTGAATGTTTAGACCGTTCGTTGCGCCAAACGGACGAAGTAACAAGAAAGAAGATAATGGACAAAGCAAGAACCAAATTTTATAGGAAACAAGTATACGAGTATGGAGAGGACTTAATGACTCTTGGAAAAGAGCTTATGAAAGATTAGAATCATTTTTGTTGTATTTTGTAATATATTTCTATAATAATAAAATATCGTTTTGTTTATTTTTCATAATGGTCGGAAAAGGAAAGGGTCCTAGCTTTATTCGTAAGTTTGCTCCACCTAGTTATCATGAACGAAAAACCATTGAAACAACTATAGAAAATAATGAGGAAACTAAAAGTTCAACTTTTAGAAACCTCGGAGAAATAGGAAACCCTAGTGTTCCCTATAATCCTTCTATAAGTTTTCATTCTGCTCCTACCGCTGGAAGTTATAATGTCACCCCATTATATTCCTGAAATTTTCATGAGGGATATGCCGATATACCTTATGAAAATAATCTTGAAAAAGAAGAACGTGTTGACTCTAATATACCTTACGTTCCATACTATGAGACGATTCCCATCCCTGCTCCTCATATAAATGAAAACGCATCGGGAAGTGAAAGGGAACGAATGTTGCTGAACAGAATAGCTGAATTGGAACAAGAGAAAGCTGAAGTTGAAACTCGGAATGCTTTGTTAATAAAAGCTCTTAAAGAAAAGAATTTTAGAAATTTCTAGAAACAATAAGTTCTATATGTATCATCTTCTATAATATATTATTATCATTAAAAAAATTTTGTTTTAATTCCAATCCTATTTCTATATAGTATGTCGAAAAATACCAGACCTTCACAACACACCAGGGTAAAGAAGAAGCAGACAGCAGTTGAAAATACTGCTACTGAATCCCGAAAGGAACTCCAAAAGATGATCACGGAAGGGATCAAGGACTCTCTTCCATTGATCTTTACTGAATTAGAAAAGAGACAAGCCGATAGGCTATCTGCACAACCATCAAATAAAAAATCTATCAATTCTCAACCTTTAACCCAGCATACCTAAACTATCACACAGTCCCAACCAAATACTCTAAAACCCGAAAGTTTCGCAACTCATAAGACTAGGAAAGAAAAATATTCCATAACTCTTCTGAAGATGAGAGTATGGGTAATAACTATGGTCATCTAGAAAAGAAAAGAAAAGTAGTTGGTTGTACTTACAAGATGGTTTAGGACTGCAAGCCATATAACTTCTCTAGGAGAGAAGGAGGAATTGCCACATTGAGGTGGATAGAAAAGACTGAATCCGTACTTGCTATCAGCAAATTTGCCAAAAAAGACAAGGTTGTTTATGCTTCAAATTTATTTAAAGATCAAGCATTAGAATGGTGGAATAACATTGTTTCAGCCAAAGGAAGAGAAGCAGTCTATGCAATAGACTGGAGTGCTTTCAAAACCCGAGTAGAAAAGAAGTACGTTCCCCAGAATGAGAGGGAACATATAGAAGAAAAATTCTTGAGTCTTAAGATGATAAGAACAAATCATCAGGAGTATTCCACCAAACTCCTTGAATATGCTAGAATAGTTCCACATCTTGCTACCCCAGAACCAAATCTGATAAAGCGTTATATTTGGGGTTTGATTGGAGAAATTCGTGACATGGTTAAAGTCGCAAATTATGAAAATCTTGATGATGCTATGGATCTAGGAGCATCACTAACCAGCAGTTTGATTAGAAACCAGGAAGAAGGAAAGAAGAAGAAGGAATCTGGGCAAGGCCCAAGTGGATCAAGGAAATCCAACTTTACTCCCCAAAACAACAACTCTTTCATTCCGGAATGTCCCAAGTGCAGAAAGAGGCACTTAGGACAATGTCGCACTGGACTTTTCTGCAACTTTTCCAAGATGACCGGTCACATTGTTTCAAGAAGAAGCAAATCACTTGCTTTAGATGTGGTGAAACCGGCCACATCAAAATCAATTGTCCCATGCTAAAGAAACTTGATGGGACTGGTCCAAAACCTGTAGATGGAGAAAAGAAGAACAAGCGAGCTTTCGTTCTCCATACTCATGAAGCAGCAGGTATGCCCGATGTCATTACGGGTACATTTCTTGTCAATGATATTTACATTCGATTTTTGTTTGACTCTGGTGCAAACCAAAGTTTTATAGATCATAGATTCTGTAGACTGTTAAATAAAACTCTAGCTAAATTAGACAAGAAATACGTGTTAGAGACTGCCAACAGTGACCTGGTCCAAATCTCTGAAATCCTAAACGATTGTAATATCACACTATCAGGACATGTTATTCCTACACAACTGTTGCCAATTACTTTGGCAGGTTTTGACATTCATCTAGGAATGGATTGGTTAGCCTTTAACCAAGCATGTATCTTATGTGATAAGAGAGCTATAGAACTTCGTTCAAAGGGCAATATCTTGACTATACATGGCGATAAATTATCCAACTCTGTTGGAATAATTTCCATGTTAAAAGCCACAAAGTATTTACGAAAAGGATGCTTAGCATACCTCATATCTGTATCCACCGACACTAGAAAGAAGTTCGAAGATGTGTCGGTTGTAGCAGAATTTCCTTACGTTTTTCCCGATGAACTGCCTGGAATTCCACCTGAAAGAGAAGTGGAATTCAGAATTAATCTAGTACCCGGTACGGCACCAATTGCCAAAGCCCCATACAGATTAGCTCCATCGGAGATGGCAGAATTAAAGAAACAGTTGGATGAATTGCTCGAAAAAGGATTCATAAGACCAAGCCCGTCGCCTTACAGAGCTCCGGTCTTGTTCGTTAAAAAAAAGACGGCTCGATGCGCGTGTGTATTGACTATCGTGAAGTGAATAAAATCACGATTAAGAACCGTTATCCACTCCCCAGAATCGATGATCTTTTTGATAAACTCCAGGTAGCTCAATGCTTTTCAAAGATCGATCTTTGTTATGGCTATCATCAATTGAAAGTCCAGGAAGAAGATATTCCCAAAACTACCTTCAGAACTCGATATGGTCATTATGATTTCACGTTAATGCCGTTTGGACTTACTAATTCTCCCACAGCTTTCATGGATATGATGAATCAAGTTTGCAAACCTTACTTGGATAAACTCATTATCATATTCATTGACGATATCCTTATCTATTCCAAGAGTAAGGAAGATCATGCTAATCATTTAAAAATCTTGCTTGAACTCTTGAGAAACGAAAAGCTTTATGCTAAATTCTCAAAATGTGAATTCTGGTTATCTGAAGTTCAATTCCTTGGACATGTCATTAATGTTGATGGCATCTAAGTTGACCCGATTAAAATTGAGGCTATATCCAAATGGGAAACCCCGAAGACTCCAACAAAGATCCGTAGTTTCCTCGGTTTGGCTGGTTACTATCGAAAATTTATCCAAGATTTTTCTCGAATTGTTGTTCCATTAACTTCTCTGACTCTCAAATCAGTTAAGTATGAATGGGGACCTAAGCAATCCGAAGCTTTCGAAACTCTAAAGCAGAAACTGACCCAAGCACCCATACTGGCCTTGCCAGATGGAAATGAATGCTTTTCAGTATACTGTGATGCTTCACACACCGGCTTTGGTTGTGTGTTAATGCAAGGAAGCAAATTTATTGCTTATGCTTCCCGTCAATTATAAAGTCATGAACAGAATTATACGACTCATGACCTAGAATTAGGCGCCATAATATTTGCATTGAAATTATGGAGGCACTATCTATATGGAGTCAAATTTACCATGTTCACTGATCATAAAAGCCTAAAGTATATATTCAGTCAGAAAAAACTGAATATGAGGCAAAGACATTGGATGGAAGTCCTAAATGATTACGATTGCGAAATCTGTTATCATGAAGGCAAAGCTAATGTTGTAGCTGGCGCCTTGAGTAGAAAAGAACATGAGAAACCTAAACGAGTTCGTTCTTTAAGACTCAATCTCCAAATCGATCTTATCACTCGTATTAAGGAATCTCATAAACTTGCTTTGCAAGAAGCCAACCTTGAGAAGGAAGGATTAGGAGGAATGATCGACCAATTGGTCAAGGGTAATGATGAAATTCTTAGAATGAATAAAAGAATTTGGGTTCCTATCTATGGAAACGTAGGTGAAGAAATTCTTGAAGAAGCCCACAAATCTAAATACACCATGCATCCTAGAAGCGATAAAATGTACAAAAACCTAAAAGACAATTATTGGTGGATAGGAATGAAAAAGCATGTCTCTATCTATGTTGCAAAGTGTTTAACATGTTCCCAAGTTAAAGCTAAACATCAAAAACCGTCTGGCTTGTTACAGCAACTTGAAATCCCTGTCTGGAAATGGGAGACGATAACCATGGATTTCATTACTAAACTCCCCCGAACCAGTCGAGGGAATGATACAATTTGGGTTATTATCGGCAGACTTACTAAATGTGCTCATTTTTTTCCCATGAAAGAGACATTCAGTATGGATAAGTTGCCCAGTTATACGCTAATGAAATCGTAACATTACACGGCATGCCACTATCTATTGTGTCAGATAGAGACAATATATGTACTTATCGATTCTGGCAAAGTTTTCAAAAAGCCCTAGGCACGAAGCTAAATCTCAGCACTACCTATCATCCTCAAACGGACGGGCAGAGCGAAAGAACCATTCAAACCCTTGAAGACATGTTAAGGGCTTGTGTGATTGATCTTGGAGGAACTTGGGATGACCACTTACCTCTAATGGAATTCTCCTACAATATTAGCTATCATACGAGTATGCAGACCGCTCCTTTTGAAGCCTTATACGGTCATAAATGTCGAACTCCAATCTGTTGGTCTGAAATAGGAGAAAATCAGTTATCCGGACCTGAAATAGTCCTAGAGACAACTGAAAAAGTTATTCAAATAAGAGATAGACTGAAAGCGGCTCGTGATCGTCAAAAGAGTTATGCTGATAAAAGACGAAAACCGTTGGAATTCAACGTCGGTGATAACGTTCTATTAAAAGTTTCACCATGGAAAGGCGTTGTAAAATTTAGAAAGAAAGGAAAATTAAGTCCTAGATTAGTAGGACCATTCAAAATCCTAAAAAGAGTTGGACCTGTGGCCTATCAACTCAAATTACCAGAAGAAATGAATGGAGTACACAATGTATTCCATGTGTCAAATATGCGCAAGTGTTTGGCAGATGAATCACTGGTAATACCCCTACAAGATGTAGAGGTAGATGAAAGGATAAAATTTATGGAACAACCTTTGCAAATCAAGGACAGGCAGGAAAAGAGATTGAAAAGAAAGAAACTGATGATTGTGAAAGTAAAATGGGACTCCAGACATGGACCTGAATACACGTGGGAACTGGAATCTAAAATGTGAAAGAAATATCCGCACTTGTTTAAATAAACCCGAGGATGAGTTTAAAACAAGGTGGGGAGGATGTAACACCTGCTACAAAAATGTCCGAGAAATACCAAGGTCAGAACCTTAAGGGCTTATTTTATCTAAATTACATAAGTCTAGGGTTTAAAATGAAAAATATGGAAATTTAGTTGATATCGAACCGATTTCTAATTTCATATCGGTCTGAAGCAAACTAAGACCTAGATATCGGACCAAGGTAAAACCAAGTCAGATATCGGACTGCCACCCTTATTCATATCGGTCCGAAATGAACTCAGGTTGGATATCGGATCGATATCCATTCCTATATCGGTCCGCAATACATCATAAGTCGGTTATCAGACCGACATCATTTCATATCGATCCGCAAACCTTCTCTCTCCAGCAAATTGTGGGGTTGACACGTGTCCAATGACTCAACCCTAATGATGGGACATGGGTCTAGATATCGGACCGACATTGTCTACATATCAGTCTGATATAGTCACCAAACATGTGCGGTCCAATCAGATTGAGACATGTAGGGCTAACGTGTGTATAGATGGATGTCGGACTTACATCCCTATGCATATCGGTCCGACATGGACCCCAATTCCAGCCTATAAATAGCTGATCGATTTCATTCAATTTCTTCATCCCATAAACGATTCCAAGCTTCCAAAACTCATACCAGGTGATCCCTAGCCACTCCCGACGATTCCGGTCCAACTCCCGCTCGTCGTAGTGCCCGAACTAAGAAGAAAAGCTCGTGAAGTGCTGTTACGCTAGAGAAATCAAGTTTAGAAGCTAGACTATAAGCTTTCGACTCTAGAGGCTCATTCCACTAAACAAGGTGAATGCTTTATCTCTCTAAAAACAAGTATCAAACATTTTATTTACGAAAATAGCCAGATAAAGTTTAAGGGAATAATGCTCAACGTTCTTCTACGTGAAAGCATTTAGGCCATAGGTATGCGTAAAACTTGCAAGGGATACACGGGTCTTGGGTGAAGTTCTCGGATTGCGGCCGGTGCTTGTCTTATATAAACTTCGGAGGTAAACCTATCCATTGTTATAAGACATGACGCAAGTGTATACTGTGGTGCGATTGAACAAGACGGGCCTGCTGAATGTGTAGATTGAACATAAAGTTGTGATTATGAAATTAATACTTGTTTGTGCCAAATGATTTTAAATTTCAAGATAATTGTATTCGCTGGCGTTCACGCTGACGTTTCATTTTCAAAATGTTTTTAGGAAATGAATAAACTGAAATAAGAACGGGGTATGGGCATACATCAAATCTGACCCAAGAAAAGAAAATGTGAGAGGCAGACATCAGATCTGACCTATGAAAATGATAGACTTACACGTTGGATTCTCAGGCCTCGTGTGTAGAAAATCCTAAAGAAAAGAAAAAGGAGATAGGACCAGGGGATTGATCAACCTTGGGTAGTACTATTTCCGGTGGCTGTAATGTATTTGATTTCAAACACTGTCTTGTAATAAAAATGAAAAGGGTATTTAAATCCCTATGCTTATAAAGTAAGTACAAAACGTTTGTCTTCCAACTGAGTTTTGATATTTACAAAATACAACCCTTGTGGTTGAAAGAATGTTGAAACGATCCTTTTGAAAAAGACTTCCGCTGTATTTATAAAAACTCCGAAATCAAAGTTCAATGATGATACCAATCGTTGGTCACACACATCCAGGGTGTGCCTAGGGCGGGGTGTGACATCTTGTATGCGTAGTATGTACTCATGAGGGAAGCTATCATTTATGGCAATCTCTTGCCCCTTCTGAGTATTTTCAAGACGGAACAAATGATCTGCTGCGAAATTCTATGTGCCTTTCTTGTCTTTATTCTCAATGTCGAATTCATGCAATAGGAGAATCCATCTAATTAACCTTGGTTTAGCATCCTGTTTATTAAAGAGATGTCTTGGACCGACATGCTCGGCGTAGAACTAGGTAAGAACGAAATTTGCCGAAGGCAAAAACTACAGCAAGTAATTATTTCTCAGTAGTGGTGTAATTTTCTTGAGCGTCGTTCAAGGTTTTACTTGCATAGTGGATTGGATGGAAATGCTTCTCTTTTCGTTGACCTAAAACTGCTCCTACCTCATAGTCACTTGCATCACACATGAGTTTGAACGGTTTTGTCTAATCAGGTGCCATCATGATAGGTGCGTCAACGAGTTTCCTTTTTAGGATTTCGAATACTTTCAAACAGTTGTCAGAGAATAAAAAGGATCGATCCTTTTCTAATAGTTGTGTTAAGGGTCTGGAAATTGATGAAAAATCCTTTATGAACCTTCTGTAGAATCCGGCATGACCGAGGAAACTTCTAATTCCTTTTACTGAATTTGGTGGTGGAAGCATAGATATAGTTTCTACTTTGGCTTTGTTAACCTCAATGTCGTTCTTCGAAATCTTGTGTCCTAATACTATTCCTTCATGAATCGTAAAATGTCATTTCTCCCAATTTAGCACTAGATTTGATTCTTCGCATCTTGCCAACATCTTTTCGAGGTTCTGCAAGCAATGGTCGAAGGAATTTCCAAAAATGGAGAAGTCATCCATGAATACTTCCCTTGATTCCTCAATCATATCATGGAATATAGCGATCTTGCAACGCTAGAATGTAGCAGGTGCATTGCATAGCCCAAATGGCATACGTCTGTAGGCAAAAGTGCCATATGGGCAAGTGAACGTAGTTTTCTCTTGGTCCGCAGGAGTGATAGGGTTTTGAAAGTATCTCGAGAATCCATCGAGAAAACAATAGAACCTGTTTCCGGATAGTCGCTCCAACATTTGATCTATGAAGGGTAGCGGAAAATGATCTTTTCGTGTAGCTTCATTTAATTTGCGGTAATCAATACACACCTGCCATCCGGTAACCGTGCGGGTCGGTATCAACTCATTTTTCTCATTTGTGATTACCGTCATGCCTCCTTTTTTGGTACCACTTGAACCAGACTGACCGGTGCGGAATCTAAAATGGGATAGATTACCCCTGCATCCAATAACTTATTAACTTCATTTTTCACTACCTCCTGCATTTTAGGGTTCAGTCGTCTTTGGTGTTGCACCCTTGGTTTGTAGTTGTCTTCCATGGGTATTTTATGCGTGCAAAATGAGGGTCTAATCCCTTGAAGATCCATAAGCTTCCATGCTATAGCTTTCTTGTGTCTTTTCAATACTTCCAGTAGTTTATCTCTCTCGTTATTTCCTAACTTGGCAGAGATAATAACTAGGAGTTTAGAGTCTCCATCTAGGAACGCATATGATAGGTTAGGCAAGTGTAGGTGGCTCTTCTACGGAGGGTTTTGTTTTCTCACTTTCGGCTCGATCCTCCAACTCCTCAATGCTCATTGTCTCCTCATCATGGTTATTGTGCTTTATCATGAACCCTTCATAAACTAGATATTCCACTTGGTCATCAGCTGGCCACTCTTCTTCTTCTTTTCCCAAGACGTCATGCATGTAATACCCTACAAGGTAGTCGAAATCATCGAAGAGAAAAGCGAGATCGTCGTGACTGCTTGGCCGCTGCATAGCTCTCTTAAGATCGAATGTGATCCGTTCTTGTTGAATGCTTTATGCTAGTCTCCCCCCCCCCAAGACGTCAATAAGAGCAAGACCCATGTTGAGAAACGACCTTGTTATTCCCTTCGGATAACGAACCGTCCTATTGGTTAGGCATAGTTCTAGTTTTGTGGGTTAGAGTTTCTTAAGATTCATTTTGTCAAAGATAGCGTCAGGTAAAATATTTATGCTGATATGTATGTCAGCAATAGCCTTACCTTGAATTGAGTCACTTATAAGACAGGAGATTATGAATTGGTCGGGAGGCTTCCTTCCTTTCATGGTAGCCGAACATTCCTCGTTCAACGAAATTTTTAGTTGTTCCTCCATTTTTTCTCTGTTAGTTAGCATATCCTTGAGGAACTTTGCATGAGCTGGCATCTTATAGAGGAAAAGTTCGTAAGGTAGATTCAGTTGAATTTGATTTAATAAAGGCTGAAATCGTTTGTATTGTCTCTCCAATCTTGGTGGTTCTAAGATTTCTTCTTGTATCATTTCAGCCCTTACTAAGTCGTCTTCGCTGGTATTCTAGGTGTTGTTTATGGGTATCATGGTTACTACCTCGACGTTCTGTTCTTGTGATGCTTGATCCTCCTCGATATTTTTTGGGTAATCCAAGATTTCAGAAGGATCTTCATGCCGTTCCGTGGCATAGAGTTTGATGATTTGACGTTTTATTTCTTCTAAATTCCGGAACAGTGTGTCTGGTTTCCAAGGATATGGTTCGTAAAATGCACAATCAGAATTTAACGACGGAGGTGGTTGAGGAAGTAAATTTTCAAATGGTGATGGGCGGAGATACACCTCATGATCCATGGGACGCCATACAGAAAGATAACACTCCTCGGTGTAGTGTGATCCTCCACATAACTCGCACCATAAATCTGTGTAATTTTTGTCAAATTCGAAAAATTCTTCGTTGGTAAAGTTTTCATTATATGGATTCATGATAGTATTTTTGTAAAATATTGATTTTAGAAAGGTTAATCCATTAACTTGAATTTTTCTTGAAATCACCGTGTCCCCGGCAACGGCGCCAAAAACTTGATGTGTTTGTGTTTGATATAGTAAATATTATATAATAATATTTAAAGATTTTGGTTTCACGAGATCAAGTTTTAAATGTATAAAATGATAAATACTCAAACTTAAAACACACATAATAGGCAAGTGTACATATCGCAGCGTAATATAGTTTAGGTAAGAACCAAGTATCGAACCAATTGACACGGTCTAGTTCCAATACTCAACTTTTGTTATCATTTAGCCGGTTTAATTAGTGAGTGAGTTTTGTGTGCTTGTGAAGCAGAAAAGTAAATGACAGAAAAGTAAATGACGGTAAAGTAAATAACAGAAAAATAAAAACGTGCGTGATGTGTGTAACATGAATGTAAATAACAGAATAGTAAATAGTACGAAAGTAAATATCTCGGAAATGATCAGGTCACGAAGAGTATTGCTTTGGGCTTCGAATCCGCTTGGTATTTGATAATGTTAAGCTGACTAATCCAGTGGTATGACTAATACAGATGTGTGACCCGGGTCACCGCTAGAGCCTCGTCCTCACGACATTTGGTTCACGAATTATAATCTTTAATGATAAAATGGTAGGACTCCCAGCTAGGGACATCGTTACCCACAACTTTTTGGTGTTATCTCCGAGTTGGTTTAGGACATCAAACTTAAGTGCTTAGTTATTATTATTAAAAGAGTGATTAGACTTTGTTCACCGGGAGGCGGTGTACAATGGTACCATGTATAAAGACGTACCATTCCCAACATGAGTTCACCAATTCTTGGTCTCATAACAAGTTCGTATAAAGACATACGACCTTATTAATATTAACCAAGCCTTGGCTTATCAAGATCCACTTGTATAAAGACGTACAAGCTTCAAGAGAAGTTTGATTAAAAAGGTTTTAATGTCTTACGCTTTAAAATCAAGAACACTCACAAGTCTAAAGACAAGTTTATATAATAATAAAAAGCCCACCTAGAAGGTGGTTTTAAGAGCGAATAATTAAAAACATAAACATACCACTAGATTAATATGTTAAACATTAACATACACCAAACTTCATCTTCACCCTAGCAATACAAAGAGTTTAGCCACGAATGGCCATACTAATTAGCGTAACGCTGAGTTTCGTAGGCTCCCCTATTACGAAACGAAGAGGAGGAGCCTCTCTACTCTATACTCTAACTACGAGAATACTCTCTCTAGATAGTGTTTCTTTGCTTCTTGAGGTGTGTCAAATGAAGAACCTGATCCTCCTATTTATAGGCCTCAGAATGAGCAATGCACGGTCGTGCATTGGATTGCACGGGCGTGCAAACACCTAGAGAATCGTAGGGTACGAGTGGTAGTGTACTGGGAGCCGTGGGGAGCAAGGAGAGCCAATGCACGCATGTGCATTGGGATGCACGCCCGTTCATTACCTACCTGCCGCCCAGTTTGGTCTTTTAGCTACTGGTTGACTCTTAGTTGATCAATTTTGACTTCTTGGGGGTCAAAGCTCGGGAATGATCCTTCTAGAAGCTTGGTTTCTTGGTGGTTTTGATAGATTTCATCTTGATTTATATTTAGAACACTGAATAACCTGCAATTACAAAATATAAACGTTTTAAGTATCAATTGCATGGTTATTATTCAATTAGTACCATAATATGGGGATTATTATGTATGCAAAATATGTATAAATGATGACATATCATAACACCCCACACTTAAACTTTGTTTGTCCTCAAGCAAACTCATGCATGATCAGACCCATAACTAAAAACTTTACAAAAGATAATGGAGCTCCAAGTAGTTGGAAACTCCGGGATAACTCATGAGTCGCTTTATTCTATTTTTGTGTTTTTCTAACTTAGGAAGATGGAATCCATGACAAGCCTACTAGAACTTCAATTTTGCATAAACCTTCACTCCTAACCTTCACTCCTCATGTTCACTCAACTCTAGGGTTATATATGTATGGATAAAGTAAGTTAAATGGAACACTCAAGTTCGAATCGAATTATGCAATGGTCATAAGCTTATATGCAAATCAAGTCTCCACTAATTAACTAAGTAGTATGCATGAATCAAGAGGACTTTAAAAGGGTTGTAATGTGGTTAAAAGAAAAATAAAAGGTGAAAGTGAAAATATTTTTAGGATTGTTATGTATGCAAAACATGTATAAATGATTAAATATTACAAGTCAAACAATTTAAATTCCAAGTCAACATTACAAATAACAATACAAGTCAACATCTCTAACATTACAAATAACAATACAAGTCAAATATTATTTCCAATGAAAATCATCAAGTCCCCATTATGAATCAGAATCATGCTCATCTTCATATAGGTAACGGTGCTGGAGCTCCACCTGTTTTCCTAGACTGTAGTAATCCCAATCCGTTTTCAATACATCAGGGTCATAGTCTTCATAAGGCACAAGAAGAAAAAAAACATAAAATTTCTTACGCAACACAAGAAGCGTCGGCTAGGGTTTGCATATGTTCTAGAAATACGATAGAATACAGCTGCACCACATGCGCATACCAAAGCAGATACTTCGTACCTCTGTAACCTCGATTTCGAAGATGACGATGAAGAGTATTGGGACATTGAGGCTTGATTTTTTGAAGATGAAAATGAAGAGAGCAGGCAGTAGTGGCGTTTAGGACCGTTAGGGAAGACGGACTTTTACCACATAAATGAAATTAGGGCTCACATGTCTGATGTAAAGAAACAAGGGCAAAACAGACTTTTACCACATAAATGGACGGAATATTGATGGAAGGACTCAAAAAGAAAGAGAAAGTTTACCATCGGGGGTTAAATTGCACTTCTTTTAAAACATGGTTGCAAAGTGTCAGCGGGCATAAACCACAGGGGTGCAAATTGCAGTTTACTCGTAAATAAATAAAATTAAGTTAGAATATTAGATAACCTAACCTTTTAGTTTCCACTATTCAACGCTAATTTTTCAGTTTTCACTTTCGAGCGCTAACCATTCAGTTCCAATAGGGCTGGCAATTTTTGACATGACCCGTTTACATGAAACGACACGACATGAAGTTAAACAGGTTTGAATTTGAGTTAAATGGATATGAGTCATAAACGGGTAAGCACGATTATGACACGATTAAAATTGTATCTAAACGAGTTCAACTTACCTAACCCGACTAGACACTTTTTGGCAGCCCTAAATTGTTTCCGTTTTATCATCATTTTTTAAAATCTTCATTGTTGCAAAGTGCACTACCAACATACAAAAACAGTTAATAATTCATGCAATCTGTATGCAAAAGTTATAACGTGTGTTCTGTATGATAATAACGCATGTTCTGTATGATAATAACGTATGTTATGTATGATAATAACCCTAAACCCTAACCTTATCAACAACCTTTTTTGATAATATGTCACATGCATGATCTATGCATGCTCTATAAAAACCTGTTCAATGGCTTGCTTCATAGCATGTCTTGATGAGTAACAACAACTTTTGGCTTATGGCCAAATGATTTCAAAAAATAAGTTAATGACTAGTTGTAAGATTCAATCACCTCGAATGATAACAACTCGGCGCCAAGAGTAACATTTTGAAAGTGATTGTCAATACCCGTGAATGGGACAAAACCATCTTGTATCTATAGAAAAAAATACAAAAATTATAAATAACAAACAATTCATAGTATAAAACATTATAATATAATACAAATGAGCATACTTGTTGGTGTTGCATGTGGCGTCAAAAGATATGGCATCTCCAAATGCCATGTAATTACGTTCACAAGCTTCATCCGTCCAAAACACACCCGTAAAAACCTCACGCTGGTCAGCATTGTACTCATAATCAGTCAAATACTCTTTCTTAACCAGTAATCTTCTAACAATCATATCAGCATCACATTCCCCAATGAAAAAGTTTAAATCCATTTCAAAATTCTTACAATCAGAAACAGTTGCAGCAACATACTCAAATCCACCATACTTGGTCCTCATAACATGAAATGACATAACATGACCTATATTTAAATTGGCCAACTCATATAACATTTGTTGTTGCATGTGTGGCAACTTTCAACTTAAGTGAATCAAATGGATATTATCTGCTGAAACCAAATCATGAGTATGTTCTTCAACAAACTTGCAAACCTTATATGTTGTAGTACCATCCACCAAAGACAATGCAATTAAAGTCAGGTAACCACAACGAATAAATGTTTTTTTCCTACCCTTCGTTGATTTTTTTTGCATGCTCAATGTCGTCAAGGGAATCATATATTTTATATGGCTTAATGCCCTCTTTAAAACATGTAAAATACTTGAGCCTTACAACTCAATCATGAACATATTGGGAACTTTTACGAACACAAAAACCTCCATTCTTACCATAAGACTGGTAAAACTCGAATGCATGATCTAGACTTGGTAAAATCATGCTTTGAATGGGCTTACATGAACTAGATACATCTAGAAAATGATACGTTTTCTCTGATGTTGGAGATAGACGTAGAATACTAACAATAATATCTTCTGGTATGATATCTACATTAAATAACTATTCAATGTTAATGGTGCATATAATGCAAATTACTCAAGTGAGGTAATATTAAATACGCAAGTGATGATAAAAACACAAGTGATGTAATGTTAAACTACGCAAGTAATGTAATATTACATACGCAAGTGATTATAAAAATGCAAGTGACATGTTAATAAAAACGCAAATGACGTGTTACTACTTACGCAGGTAATGATAAAAAGCAAGTGATGTTTTACTACTTACGTAAATAATAAATACGCTTTTGTAACTTTCACATACATGTTTGCATGCTATAATAATAACGCAAGTATAACATGCATATTAACCAACTAAAAATGTTTGAATCTGAAACTTATGATACTATTGCATACAAAATCACGCTAGATCATGCTAATCACGCTATCTAACAATGATAAAACATATCAACTATAGAAACTAAATAAACCATAAAACATAATGTGAAACATCAAACAACAAATCGAATGTAGATTAAGCAAAATTTAATCAAAACTAAAAAAACTATGATGAATCTCCTTTACACCGAAGTTAATCAGAAAATTGATAATATGCACTTTTATTAGGGTTCGGTTTCATGATCTAAACAATATATATATCACTTTATGTGTCTATTAGTAACAAAAAAAATTTGTACACTTTTAACAATACCTTAACACAATCTGCAAAGTGTTGCGCATTATGACATGGTAAAATGATAAAACTAGCCCCTATAAAAGACAAATTGATCACACAGAGCCTTAGGGTTCCTTCGTACGCTTTGCACAAAAAACGCCTTTGTATTTTAACTTTTCTATTATATATATATTATATAGAATCAATAGTTATTTTAAAAGATTCTTTTAGGATTTTTGTTAGCTTCTTTTTCAATGTTTCTTCAAATAATTTATTTCTATGATTATAACTTATAAGTATTAAAAAAGTAGAGTTGTTTTTATCTAAAATTCTTGCTTACTTATCTATATCTATCTATACTACCTGATAAACAACTAAAGTAGGGGACACATGTCACTTTCTGATGTATCGTCGGAGCATTTTTTTCCCGTCTCTATCTCTTATTAGATAATGATATTAAAAGAATATATTTTTAAATATTTAATATAATTTTAATTATTCAGACTTATTATTTAATTATGGATATGTATTATATCATTAACCAAATGAATTAATATGAATTAACATTTATTAACTACATAAAAAAATTAATACCCGGTTGAAAAAAAATGTTCTAAAAATTAACTTAACAGAATTTATATCTGTCACGTCAAAGTACATTTTTTTAAAGACATATTTTGACGAGTGTATGTGTTTACATATAGATTATATTTTATTCAATCCTTGTATTACACGGGTTTTTAAAGACATAATTTTTTTTATTACTAACATTACATTTATTCAACCCGTGTAATACATGAAATTCTAACCTAGTTTCTTAATATTGAAGAACCGCACTTCCTACTAGGTAAGTTGATTTGGTGCTAGTACAATATCCAACTTGAACTTGTTAATGATTTACGGGGTGTTAAACATTAATCCGGGTCGATAATATTAGTTTAACAACTTTGTAAACCTAAACTGAAAATAGTGATTAATCATAACTGCTTAATCTGTTTTATTCGGTTAATCATTTATCCTTGCTATATTCCGGCAATTATTTAATTCCAGTTTAAGAAAGCTATCATCGTCTAAAATGTTAGACCAATATTTTTCGAAATTGATCTTCTTGAGTTTTTTTTTATATCTTGTCAATGTTGTTGTCACAATATGTAGCAATCAACACCCGGACCCCATAAATATTTGGCACATAATAATTACATGTGACGTAACAATATCTCGACAACTTCTATGTACCGGCATACAAGATTCTTAAACAAGGTAAGAACCGGCCTATGAACCACTTTTCAATCATCATCATCATTTGATATATGCACCCTCATACTTGATTAGCTTCTGGACGTAAACACCACCTTAACAACCAAATTCAAGATATGAGTGGCACGCCTCATATGCAATGGCGGATCCAAGAATTTTTTCCAGCGGGTTTACTGTTTTTAGATGCTTCAATTTTATAGGGCCGGAAATAAAAAATTCCGGTTCGGTTCGGTTCGATTGTTCGGGCCGGGATGGGGCGGCTAAACCATTTTGGAGGGCTAAAGCAAAGAAAAAATTTTATAGTATAGATATAGATAGTATAAAGAACTTCTTTATTTAAACAATTTTAAGATGTATTAAACATCGTTTTAGGATGTACTTTAAAAGTAGTTTAATCATTTCAATAATTTTAAAGTTCATGTTTCGTTGCTAATTGGTCGAAAATCAATTAAAAATTTACGATATATTTTTCCAACAAAATTATTTTGGTGATACTTTTTTTTTCTAATAGTGAATATAATTATGATAATAAATATTATTTCTTTATGATCTTTTTTTAAACAGCGGTTTATGACCTTTTTAAATAATTAAATTGAATTAAAACTGTCACACCTCTAAAATCCACTAACGGATGTTTACCGTAAGGCGTGTGACAAACCAGCATATCAGTAATTAGTTACGTCAAACGACACTATATGTGTTTAAACAAAACCATAAATGTTCAGAGTAAATGCGGAAGCGAAAAATAAGTATTTAATGCTCAAAACAAACGCGCCCAAAGTCAAATTATTAAGGTAAACATGTAAATAGTTTAGATGTTTGAAAATGATGAAAGGACTCCAATGCATGTCCTAGTTGTGCACCTGTGCTTAGCGGCCTGAGAAAACATGTAAGAAAATGTGTCAACACTAGGTTGGTGAGTTCACAGGTTTCAATTCAAATAGTGTTTGCCAGATTTTGTACATTCAATATATATATCAATAGGTAGCTGACTCATGTTCATGTTTATTAAAGCGCTCGCCACCGAAGCTGACTGTTTGTAATGTTTGAATGCCTTCCACCATGTCTATCAACAGTGGTGATGTGTTTAGGTCAATATTACACCCGTTCGACCTCCAATCGAGTTAGTGCAACTAACGCGGGTGTGGTTTGTCAAACCCAGTAGTACTACTCAAGATTACCTCGCTAAGTTCATATTAAACGTTTCGATGTGTAGGACTTTCATGACAGAGTGTTACACTTAGTCTTAACAAGTGATAATATAAGAATTACAGTAACCATATGTTTGCGTCATGTTTTCTCCCCCTTAGTTTAAAACAGTAAATGGGCCCGTGAAACTCACCTAAGTTGTAGAATGTAGTAATTAGCACCACACAAGGATGCAACAAGAACAACAAATGGATTGCACGTGGACAGTCTACGAATACCCTAGAATATGATTTATGACAGTTAGGAACACATAAGATTTTGGGACGACGATACGGTAAAGGTCGGATGTCCTAAAACATATTTAAGAATAATGAATAGAAGTTTGTAATCGGGATTTAGGAATCCCTAATTTAATAACTAAAATTGATGTGGTATGTATAAAACGTCACCAAACACGGGATATTAATATTAAATAAATATTTCGTGCTTTTATGAGTTAAATAATAGTTTAGGTGATAATAAAATAATTATATTATTATTATTATTTTTAATATGTAAATAACACCTAAAATGAGTTAAAAATCCAATCCCGGGTGTGCGGGTGTTTTCCGGTGTCAAAACATTTTAATATAGCACTATAATATCATAGGGTTTAGTTTTATAAAAAGGAAATCAAGAAAAAGGCCCCCAAAAAAAAATAATGCAAGAGACCGGACTCGAACCCGGGTCTCCTGCGTGCAAGTCCAAAGCTTTAACCAACTCCGCCCGCTAGGGTCTCGCAACAAAGACCGGATCAAATGAGTTTTAACATCAAACCCCTCTGAGTTCTTCCCCCATCGCGATCCGAACCAAGAATCAGTCCCAAACTCATCGAATTTGATTACGATTGGTCATAAGTGTTTAGGGGTTTTGTTAATCGGTATTATACGAATGTGTGGGTGGATTTAATTGCAAAAACATTGAGTTTGAATCTTTTATTTTCAGTTTGAAAGGCCGAAACCCTAGTTTAAGAACACAAATTCAAATTGAATAATCCTGGTAATATAAGTGGTTAGATTCATAGAGCTTTCAAAGAGTAGATGTTTGGGAATTAATTGTACTGAGATCGGGTCTAGGGTGTAGTTCAATTAAACCCGCAATGTGATGAACCCTAGAATCGGTTCACAAATTCGATTTTATAAGACTGAATTAGCATAAGGCTTTTGTTTCTAGGATGAAAATGAAGCTAAGGGTGTAATCAAGTACCACAATGGGGTTTGAATTGATGGTGCTCGGCTAGAACTCAGTTCCGAATTGCGTGTGTTGGTCTCCGGCGACTCCGGCTTCGTCTCTGGCCAAAATAGAATGTGCAAAAGCTTATGAGAGACTCGTTTGAGGTGCGCAGGGTGTTAGATTGTGAAATGGTAATCCAATTGATGCGAATTTGATAGCATTCTACTCGAGTTTGACGGTTACGGGTTTAAAGACCATAATGGGATTAATTCGTGATTATTAAAGATGTTAATTTCTCCAATGATGACCGACTATGACATTAACATGTAAATCAGTTACGAATTTGGACATTTATTCAGTTATGGGTTTGAATTTGTGTGCAAGAGACTCGATTTTGACTTTACAAAGTCAACAAATCGACTTTGAGGTAATTACATAACTAGTCCGTGTAATTTCATGTGTTTGTGTTTGGATTTTGACATAATTAGTCCTTGTGGATTCTAACTGGGCTAACTAGACTAACTGAGTTTGTGTGAGATAACGGAGTTTGAGATAGCAGTTTTAACCGGAATTTGTCTAGTGTCACATCATCCCTAGTTGAAAGAATTTTCGTCTCGAAAATTAAAATAAAAAAAAATTTCCGGATGTCACATCATCCCCTAGTTGAAAGAATTTTCATCCCGAAAATTAAATAGTACCTTATGTGTTTGACGTGGATTGCTTGAAAAGATGAGGGTACTTGCGCATCATCTGATCCTCGCGCTCCCATGTGAATTCCGGTCCGCGTTTCGAGTTCCAACGAACTCTGACAATAGGGATCTTACTATGTTTGAGCGTTTTGATTTCCCTATCCATGATTTCAACCGGTTCTTTAATGAAGCGTAATTGTTCATCAAATTGTAGTTCCTCGAGTGGAACCACGAGTGTCTCGTCTGTTAGACATTTCTTTAAGTTTGAGATGTGAAAGACGTTGTGCACACCACTAAGTCCTTCAGCCAGTTGGAACGCTACTAGGCCAATTCTCTTCACTATCTTGAACGGTCCAACATAACAAGGATTTAGTTTGCCCCACTTCCCAAAAGAATTACACCTTTCCAAGGTGAGGCTTTTAATAGAACCATGTCACCCACTTGGAATTCCAACGGTTTTCGACGCTTAAGGGCATAGCTCTTTTGACGATCACGGGCTGCCGCCATAAGATTTCGAATTTGCACGATTTTCTCTGAGGTTTCGAGCACAAGTTCTGGAACCGTAAGTTGGTAATCCCCAACTTCAGGCCAACAAATAGGTGATTGGCATTTCCGTCCGTATAATGCCATGAATGACGCTGCTTTGATACTAGTGTGATAACTGTTATTGTAGGAAAACTCTACTAAAGGCAAATGAGTTTCCCAACTGTTACCGAAATCAATCCCACAAGCTTGTAGCATGTCCTATAGGTTAGTCTAGCCATATGTTTGAGGATGGTAGCAGTGCTCATATCCAGGCACATGCCTAGAGCTTTTTGTAACAATTGCTAGAAACGTGAGGTGAATATTATTGAAATTGGCACTTCGTGCCGAGAGACTACTTCCTTCAGATAGATACGAGTTAGTTTCTCCATCTTATCAGTCTCCTTGATTGCTAGAAAGTGAGCGGATTTAGTCAAACGATCTACGATCACCCAGATGGTGTCGCATCCGCTAGGAGTTCGAGGTAGTTTAGTAATAAAATCCATGGAAATCTGCTCCCATTTCCACATTGGGATTTCAGGTTGTTGTAGCAAACCAGAAGGTTTTTGGTATTCGACTTTGACCTTCGAGTAGGTTAGGCACTTGCTCACATAGTGGCTATATCAGCTTTCATATTCGTCCACCAATATAGAACCTTCAGGTCATGATACATTTTATCGAAACCAGGATGAATTGAATACTGAGATTTGTGAGATTCATCCATTACAAGTTCCCTTATGTTCCCATACACTGGAACCCATATTCTCTCTGCGAAGTAGCGAATGCCGTCAGATTTATCTTCGAGTTGTTTCTCCATACCACGCGTGGATTCTAACGGTAGGTTTTCCTCTTTCAGGGCTTCTAGTTGAGCTTTTCGGATTTGATCAGGTAGTCCAGGGTGGATAGTGAGTTCTAATGCTTGGACCTGTCAGGGTTTAGTTTCTTTCCGGCTTAGGGCATCAACTACCACATTAGCTTTGCCCGGATGATACTTGATAGCACAATCGTTGTCATTCAAGAGTTCGATCTAACGACGATGTCGCATGTTCAACTCTTTCTGTTCGAAGATGTGCTTAAGACTCTTGTGATCGATGTAGATGGTGCACTTAGTACCGTACAAGTAATGTCTCCAGATTTTCAGTGCAAGCACTAAGGCTCCCAATTCTAAGTCATGGGTCGTGTAGTTCCTCTCATGAATTTTTAGCTGACGAGAAGCGTATGCGATAACCTTCTCGCGTTGCATTAACACACAACCGAGACCTTGAATGGAGGCATCGCAATACACTACTGTGACACCTACAGAATCAAGAACCTAAAACCTAGTTGTTGGGCTAATCCCACTAGGCCCAATAAGGCCCAATAGAAATTCAAGCCCATTTGGGGCCCAAAATTTATAATCCGAATATCAAACTAGTCATTTGATTTCGTCTAATGACTCCTTACGCAAATCCTAAGAATATAATAAAGAATAGACATACGTACATAATTCAGTATTTTAAACGTTTAACGAGTCAAACACCGGTTTATTACCGGATATTCGGCAATACAATTAAGTAAAATAATGAATTTTTGATATCAAGTATTAATATTAATTTGGAAAGACTGATAAGATACATAAACGCGTAGTTCGTTTATGCGAACGTTAAACCGCGTCATAAGTCCGTAAGATTAACGATAGCATTACGGTCGTAACCGATACGAATTATGATACGTCAAATATTATAAATACTTGTTATAATATTATTAGAAAATAATATTAATGTTCGGAGTGCAACGTTAATTTCACCAAAGCATTTGGAGACACGACTGAGGCACGTATTGGCTATGTTGACTATTGAACGTGAAGTTTAATTAAGTTATATATTAAAAATGTATAATATTATAAACCTCTTAATTAAATTAGTTACGAAATACTAATTTAAATTTATAAAAACGCATGAAAAGTCGGACGAAACACGAGACGAGACGTAGTGTCAATACGCGATACTAACTAGGAGTGTACCCATTTAAACCCTAGGTATAAAAAGAAAAAGACGTGTTATCCTTTCATTTGCACAGCCAAACATACACACATACGTGTGTGAACGAGAGAGAGATCGGATAGATGAAAGGGGAGCCGGCAGCTCTCCTCCGGCAGCCCCCTCCGGTGACACCTCGACGGCGGCGGTGGTAGTTGTTTCGGCCGTCAACAGCTACCAACATCAACCTCACTATTGTTGTTCCAACAAGTAACCGGTGGCGGCTCCTCCATGGCAGACGACGGTTAGGGTTTCAACCCAACGTTTCGGTTTTAAGACCTCTCACACGATCAGGTAGTGGTGCTGGTGGCGCACGGCATAGCTGACCAGGTCGACGGCGACGGCGGTTTTAGGGTTTCGCTGAGCCCTTCGGCGTAGGCAGTGTAGGTGGTGGAGGTCAAACACGGTGGAGGAGTTGGTTTGATGTGGCGGATACGTTCATTCTCCGGCCAGAAGAGTAGGTTTTCGGCAAAACCCGGTTTTCCGGCGGCTGAGCTAGGGTTCTGGCGAAGAACAATTTCCAGATCTGGACCGGCAGAACCTAGATCTTGACATATCAGAGGGTGAGCTAAGATTTAGGTATGATTTCTGTTCGTTCTCTTCGTTTTTCCAATGATCAAAGGTGTAAACCCGAAACAGTTTATTGTTATTAAACTTTTGATACCTCCAGATCTGTTGATTTAAGTGATGAAACTAGTGATTTGGTGGACATGTTTCATTCCCGTGAATTAAACTAGAACTTTGACAAGTTATAATGGAAACGGGACGTCACCCGATGGAGCGGGACTGTTCGGGTCGCTCCTTACGGCCTTGGGTTTTGGTCCACAAAAGTCAAGGGTGGTCAACGATATGTATGACTGGCGGAGGCACGAACAAAATGCAAAAGCGAGTCAAATGATGTCATCGATCTCCTAAACGGGTTATTTATGAGCAAGTTCGCGTATGAGTAGAAAGGTATAAACGTGTACTAAACCAATTACATTTAAGTATAAGAAAGCTAAACGTGTGCGTGGTTAAATTACGTTGAGCCTAAATGATTCGTTAAACGGTAAAAAAAATAAATATTAACCTAACAATTAATATTAACTATTCGAGTTAACGTGTTGTCAACGAGAGGTTTCCTTCTAATTTGTAGGTATTAATTAAACGATAAATACGAACATGAACGTGTAATCGGTAAAATGGATCTTTAATACGATTAACAATCCTTATATATATATATAAATATACGAATGGTAATTATTTCGTATAAACATTTACAAGTATTCGTTATATATAAATCATTGATAATTATTATATGGATAAGATGGACAACGAATTTATTTTGTTTACACTCTATCTGGGGCATTACATTTAGACATTTTGAAAATTATACAAACCATAATGTAGCGTTATCAACTAAACGAGAGTTTCCTAAATGACGAGGATTAATACACGAATGCTACATAGGAAGATAGATATATTGCATGTTCGTTATTTATATGAAACCAGACAATTGTGTTACAATCCGATATTCGAATCCGAACACACATACACACACACATTTATATGTTCAAACAAAAATATATATATACTCAAGTTATATACATGTTCTTATCGTACAAAATTGGATAAATGAATATATTAAGGTAGGTGTATTATGTGTATTTGTTTACATAGAGACGATCAAATCCTATTAAGGAACGTTTATTCCAACAACAATACGGTACAACTATATTTCATGGTTTTTTAAACTATATAAATATACGAGGAAGTATATATTTATATTTATGAATACGCGTATTAATATACTATAAGTCCTGAAATAGTTTCATTAAATCATAAAATCACATATATTTTGTCACATGACACACGAACGTGAATTATCACTACTAATTATACGTGCACCCAACTATATACGTTCGTGTACACGACAGAGTAATATTTTGGAATGCAACTATTGAAACATATTCGAATTGAGAAACCTGGATCTAACTAAGCAACTAATATTACCGAATGTTAAACCAATATCGTATACCGAATCGGTAATACCGTTAAGGATCAACAGAGCTCAACCGCACACGTGATAACTCAACACGAGTTTAGACTCGCTTTACAGTATTAGGGTTAGTCTATAATGCTCATTAAGTACCTACAGGTATCGTATGACTCGGAAAGGATATAGACCGGCTACTACTGTATTACGTGGACTTTGGTTTCCCATTGTTACATGAACGATGTCAATTTTTCTGACCCGTCACCAGGTGAGTTTCACGGCCCCTTTTTACTGTTTTCTATTTTGGGGGGAAAACATGTTAATTTCAAACGGTATGATAACTAGAAAACGAGAAACAAGCATCTGATTTCCTTGTGAGCATGAGTTAACATTAAAAGGTCCTCGGTATTTTGAATTATAACCATTAGCTATGGACTTAGCCGTAGATCGATATGAATAGTACTATTCAGGTTGACACCCTCAATCATGGTTAGTCGCGCTAACCCGACCAACATGGTTAAATGATTGCATATTAGGTCTTGTTGTTTCTCATTGTTTAAAGGTACAATGGGCTGGGGAAAAATTCAAGAATTCGTTAAAGGTTTGGTTATAGGCTTGTGCATCACAAAATTCGTTTGTGCTAGCTAGACAACGATGAATCAACCGCTAACTTGTTTTGCTTATCATATACATAAAGTAAATTTTGAGCAAAGGATTTCGCCAATGGTATACGTACCAATGGATTTGCTAATCAATTTCGAGAAACGGGTTTTGCCATTGGTATACGTATCAATGGTCTTGACAGTGAATTTCGAGCAAAGGATGTTGTCAATAGTACCCGTACAAACAGTATTGTCAATCAATTCCGTGCAAATGGCTTTTGCCAAAGGATTTCGTATAAATAGTTTTTGACAAACAATTTCGTAAATATGGTTTTCCCAATTGTATTCATTTAAAACATGTGAACTCACCAACATTGCGTTGACATTTTTGAGCATGTTTTTCAGGTAATACATAGCTACGACATGGTTGGAATAGGTTAAGCATTTTGATTAAGACCTTAGAAGACGAAGACGTATGGTCGTTTAAATTCAAGTCCATTTAGACTTGTATGTCCTTAGGTTTATGTATCCATTTAGTTTTTGTAAAGGTGTTCGACACTTTAGAACTCTTTATTTTAGTTTCCGCTGTTGTGTAATGTTATTAATCGTTGCAATCCTAATTTATTTATTTACTAAGTGAATAAATTTGGGGGTATTACAGATTGGTATAAGAGCCAATGGTTTTAGCGAATTAGGTTTCCTTAGTGTTACCTAGGCTCTAACCAGACTCATTTAGGGACCAATATTTTTAAGACTTGCATAACACTAAGAACACCCACGACCTGTGCATAGAAATTCCAACTGGTGTCGAATGACTTGAGTAGACCATTAGTGTATGTAGTTAGACTAGAATATCATTATCTACACTAATACTTAATACAATTACATGGCACACGTAATGAACACTTAACACGTATAACAATGTGGAAATAGTAGACATCTAAAACATTAATCAACAAGGTGTCACTATTCGAATTACAAATCAAGGATGACGGGTACTCAGCACACCGTAACCCTGGAAGGTCGAGTTACGAGCTGAGCTTGGGCGACGACGGTAGTAATCGTCAATTACCGATCTTGGTATCACAACAAGCTAAACCCGTACTTGAACCTGTACATATACTTGCCCCAAACCTACAACTACGCCAGCCGAGGAGTCAACTTTTTTTTTCTGACATATGTTGTCTTCATTCGGTGTGGTATATACATACTCTTTTTCATGATTTGTTGGAGTGAATGAAAAAAACCTTCGTCGTGAGATGTGACAGGTGGAACTGCCCGATCCGAAGGGAACTCGAGGTGGAGGAGCAGGACCAAACGGGAGAGAACTCTAAGCATAGACTCATTGGGATCATGTGGATCCAACGTACAAACAAACTTGGAGCATGATTTTCTTGGCATTGATTTGAGGATCTCTGCCCTAATATAGTGCTTGCTTTCCACCACACACATCTTGTTAATAGAGGACATCAGTTGTGCCTCTCTGCCATTAACTCGATCCAGCAACAATCTTAGTTGGCATATCTATGAGTATTAGTACTAATAACCCTGAGTGATAAGATAGAACATGCCTATTCATACGCGAAAGTGCACCACGATGACATGATCTAATGAGCATTTTAGCTTCCTCTTTAGCTGAGAGCTTGAGATAGGAGAAACACTAGAGAGACCATACGAAGTAAATTATCATTACGGGTGCACACGTAATCATAATTTGCAGTGCATGAGAACTCTAGTGAGTCTTACAGTCTGAGCTAATGTACCTAACTAATTCGTATCCCTAAATCTCATTTCCTAGTCACTCGATTGATGATCGAAATTATCATAACCATAGGGTTGAGCCAAAAGGCATTACGTGATGCAATAGGCTATCGCAGGTGACATGGAAATATACATCATCTCTTTCATCATTTAATCCTAATGGATCTAAAACTCTTATTGAGACTTCATTGGCATGACAGTTTTAGTCGAAACACTGAAAATGTCTATTCTCAGTTGATTTGACCTCGGTGTTTGAACCGAATTTGGAAATTCTCTTTAAAGTACTACTTCAAATTTTGAGATTTAGCTATAGAATTTCTCTTTTCGATTTCGTCACCTATCTATCAAAGCATGAGGCTGATATATAAACTCTTAAACGCACACAGAGAAAATACAAATCTCTAGCGCTTAACACTCATTACCTCAATTTTTATGGCTTAAGCCCTTGGACTTTAAGGCTATAACCGATATAGGTGAAATACGGAATGGTAAGTCATAATAATACCATTAGAAAGCCAAGGACGGGACATACATATTGTACTACCCGTTGTTGGAAAATAATCAATTCGACCCTCTTCAACAATAGATCACGAGGCAAATTCGGAAAACCTTATGATCCGTTTCAACCGACTTAAACGTGAAATCAAGGACCTATGTTGAGATTTGACAGATTATTTTTTGTGTCCTTCGATTGTGGACCATTTAAAGTTGTATGTTATCAAGAAGGTGAACAAAAGACGAATCGTAGTTGACATTGTTCTCTTGAAAGTCTGCACATATACAACTCTTTCGACTTCTCAGCTTACCTCCTAAAATTTTATATTTACTTTTCCAAGATCTTCTGGAATATCTATGCATTATAAAAAAAAACAAAAAAAAAACATAAGAACATGACGTCCTTGCGTTTGGCTATTAGCTGAAGTCTTAAATTGATTCTTGCCTATCTTCCAACTCCTATGTAATGAGAAGTCAAGCCTTTGACTAAACTGACCATAATATCATGCCCTAAATGCTAGAATGCAGTAGAGGTACAGTGCAAGCAGTAGCTAATGAAGTATCGAACTCAATCTTCGCCAACAGAAGCTAGACTATTCACAAACACTTTTCTTTGAACCCCATGAAGATTCATTTACCATCAATAACTGTTGAGCCAAATAAATTCGACGATTCTCAAATATTTTAGCATTTGTTCCTACTTCATCTAAATTCACCCTCATACTTGGATGAATCATAGAAATTTGGACGATACAAAAACTTGGATGATTCAATGATACTACGAGATTTTGTTGTCTCGAGTTTAATGTTCGACATTTATTTCATTAAGAGTTCAATCTAAACCAAATTACGAATAACATGCGTGATGATGTCACTAGCAATGAACTCGAACGAAACCAAAATCAATCTCATTGGATCAAGTACTCATCAAAATCTTACTCCATATCATAGCTGCCAAATTCACTACCTAGACAACTACTAACATTGCTCCATACCGGTTCAGTTCACTTTCTTCTCTCAAAAATTGTACAAACTGATATTAATTCCTAGAATTTAATCGAATCAGTTAACCTTCATACTGATTAGACAGATAAAATGTCAGAACCTTTTGTTCTAGAAAGATAGAATACATTAAGGCATTGACTTGTTGCGATGAATGGTCAATTACCTAATTATGAACTTGCATGTGAACATTTCATTAAATCATCTGACATATCTTTACTGGACTTTCGATATATTCCTTGTAGATTCGATCATGATGAGATTTTTCATGAAAGAAAATCAAGCATGAATACAGTATACGTACCCTTATACTATCGGAAATCCGTGTGCATGAATGCACTTTTGCTATCCTTATCAAAGATAGTGATCATACAGTTACATTCCGACGAGAACGAACACATAATGAAAGTCTTTGACAGCTAAACTTTGATTGTTTACTTTGACGTGTGAGTTGTTCACCTGAATTGTGAAAACCCGTCATCTTAATTCACACCGATTAGACATTCTCTTAATGACTTATTCATTGCACGCATATGACCTCTCCGATTAAAATTCCTCTTGTTCCGGAAACTCTAGTGATGACGTTACCACCTCGTGGTTTAGCCAACGTCGTTCACGTGGCGACAACTTCGAAGAATTTTCCAAATCCACTCACTTGATATAATGTATGCTCAACAGTAATGTACACTATTACATGATACCATGATATATCAAATCTTTACACATCCAATGTCATCAGTCGATGAGTTATCCACTTTATCTACATTGATCCACTATATCTACAATGACTGTCGTTTGGAACGACTGAAAATTCTCCGAAGCATCCAAAAATGGAGTTAAATTACGAAAGCTTAATCCGAGTAAGCTTAACAAATTTCAAGGACGAAATTCATTTAAGGAAAGGAGAATGTGACACCTGCAGAATCAAGAACCTAAAACCTAGTTGTTGGGCTAATCCCAGTAGGCCCAATAAGGCCCAATAGAAATTCAAGCCCATTTGAGGCCCAAAATTTATAATCCGAATATCAAACTAGTCATTTGGTTTCGTCTAATGACTCATTACGCAAATCCTAAGAATATAAGAAAGAATAGACAGACGTACATAATTCAGTATTTTAAACGTTTAACGCGTCAGACACCGGTTTATTACCGGATATTCGGCAAGACAATTAAGTAAAATAATGATTTATTGATATCAAGTATTAATATTAATTTGGAAAGACTGATAAGATAAATACACGCGTAGTTCGTTTATGCGAACGTTAAACCGCGTCATATGTCCGTAAGATTAACGATAGCATTACGGTCGTAACCGATACGAATTATGATACATCAAATATTATAAATACTTGTTATAATATTATTAGAAAATAATATTAATGTTCGGAGTGCAAGACGTTAATTTCACCAAAGCGTTTGGAGACACGACTGAGGCGCGTATCGGCTATGTTGACTATTGAACGTGAAGTTTAATTAAGTTATATATTAAAAATGTATAATATTATAAACCTCTTAATTAAATTAGTTACGAAATACTAATTTCAATTTATAAAAACGCAATGAAAAGTCGGACGAAACACGAGACGAGACGTAGTGTCAATACGCGATACTAACTAGGAGTGTACCCATTTAAACCCTAGGTATAAAAAGAAAAAGACGTGTTATCCTTTCATTTGCACAGCCAAACATACACACATACGTGTGTGAACGAGAGAGAGATCGGATAGATGAAAGGGGAGCCGGCAGCTCTCCTCCAACAGCCCCCTCCGGTGACACCTCGACGGCGGCGATGGTAGTTGTTTCGGCCGTCAACAGCTACCAACATCAACCTCACTATTGTTGTTCCAACAAGTAACCGGTGGCGGCTCCTCCATGGCAGACGACGGTTAAGGTTTCAACCCAACATTTCGGTTTTAAGACCTCTCACACGATCAGGTAGTGGTGCTGGTGGTGCACGGCATAGCTGACCAGGTCGACGGCAACGGCGGTTTTAGGGTTTCGCTGAGCCCTTCGGCGTAGGCAGTGTAGGTGGTGGAGGTCAAACACGGTGGAGGAGTTGGTTTGATGTGGCCGATCCGTTCATTCTCCGGCCAGAAGAGTAGGTTTCCGGCAAAACCCGTTTTTCCGGCGGCTGAGCTAGGGTTCCGGCGAAGAACAATTTCCAGATCTGGACCGGCAGAACCTAGATCTTGACATATCAGAGGGTGCGCTAAGATTTAAGTATGATTTCCGTTCGTTCTCTTCGTTTTTTCGATTATCAAAGGTGTAAACCCGAACCCGAAACAGTTTATTGTTATTAAACTTTTGATACCTCCAGATCTGTTGATTTAAGTGATGAAACTAGTGATTTGGTGGCCGGGTTTCATTCCCGTGAATTAAACTAGAACTTTGACAGGTTATAATGGAGACGGGACGTCACCCGATGTAGTGGGACTGTTCGGGTCGCTCCTTACGGCCTTGGGTTTTGGTCCACAAAATTCAAGGGAGGTCAACGACATGTATGACCGGCGGAGGCAAGAACAAAACGCAAAAGCGAGTCAAATGATATCATCGATCTCCTAAACGGGTTATTTACGAGCAAGTTCGCATATGAGTAGAAAGGTATAAAGGTGTACTTAACCAATTACATTTAAGTATAAGAAAGCTAAACGTGTGCGTGGTTAAATTACGTTGAGCCTAAATGATTCGTTAAACGGTAAAAAAAATAAATATTAACCTAACAATTAATATTAACTATTCGAGTTAACGTGTTGTCAACGAGAGGTTTCCTTCTAATTTGTAGGTATTAATTAAACGATAAATACGAACATGAACGTGTAATCGGTAAAATGGATCTTTAATACGATTAACAATCCTTATATATATATATAAATATACGAATGGTAATTATTTCGTATAAACATTTACAAGTATTCGTTATATATAAATCATTGATAATTATTATATGGATAAGATGGACAACGAATTTATTTTGTTTACACTCTATCTGGGGCATTACATTTAGACATTTTGAAAATTATACAAACCATAATGTAGCGTTATCAACTAAACGAGAGTTTCCTAAATGACGAGGATTAATACACGAATGCTACATAGGAAGATAGATATATTGCATGTTCGTTATTTATATGAAACCAGACAATTGTGTTACAATCCGATATTCAAATCCGAACACACATACACACACACACACATTTATATGTTCAAACAAAAATATATATATACTCAAGTTATATACATGTTCTTATCATACAAAATTGGATAAATGAATATATTAAGGTAGGTGTATTATGTGTATTTGTTTACATAGAGACGATCAAATCCTATTAAGGAACGTTTATTCCAACAACAATACGGTACAATTATATTTCATGGTTTTTGAAACTATATAAATATACGAGGAAGTATATATTTATATTTATGAATACGCGTATTAATATACTATAAGTCCTGAAATAGTTTCATTAAATCATAAAATCACATATATTTTGTCACATGACACACGAACGTGAATTATCACTACTAATTATACGTGCACCCAACTATATACGTTCGTGTACACGACAGAGTAATATTTTGGAATGCAACTATTGAAACATATTCAAATTGAGAAACCTGGATCTAACTAAGCAAATAATATTACCGAATGTTAAACCAATATCGTATACCGAATCGGTAATACCGTTAAGGATCAACAGAGCTCAACCGCACACGTGATAACTCAACACGAGTTTAGACTCGCTTTACAGTATTAGGGTTAGTCTATAATGCTCATTAAGTACCTACAGGTATCGTATGACTCGGAAAGGATATAGACCGGCTACTACAGTATTACGTGGACTTTGGTTTCCCGTTGTTACATGAACGATGTCATTTTTTCTGACCCGTCACCAGGTGAGTTTCACGGCCCCTTTTTACTGTTTTCTATTTGGGGGGAAAACATGTTAATTTCAAACGGTATGATAACTAGAAAATGAGAAACAAGCATCTGATTTCCTTGTGAGCATGAGTTAACATTAAAAGGTCCTCGGTATTTCGAACTATAACCATTAGCTATGGACTTAGCCGTAGATCGATATGAATAGTACTATTCGGGTTGACACCCCCAATCATGGTTAGTCGCGCTAACCCGACCAACATGGTTAAATGATTGCATATTAGGTCTTGTTGTTTCTCATTGTTTAAAGGTACAATGGGCTGGGGCAAAATTCAAGAATTCGTTAAAGGTTTGGTTATAGGCTTGTGCATCACAAAATTCGTTTGTGCTAGCTAGACAACGATGAATCAACCGCTAACTTGTTTTGCTTATCATATACATAAAGTAAATTTCGAGCAAAGGATTTCGCCAATGGTATACGTACCAATGGATTTGCTAGTCAATTTTGAGAAACGGGTTTTGCCATTGGTATACGTATCAATGGTCTTGACAGTGAATTTCGAGTAAAGGATGTTGTCAATAGTACCCGTACAAACAGTATTGTCAATCAATTCCGTGCAAATGGATTTTGCCAAATGATTTCGTATAAATAGTTTTTGACAAACGATTTCGTAAATATGGTTTTCCCAATTGTATTCATTTAAAACCTGTGAACTCACCAACATTGCGTTGACATTTTTGAGCATGTTTTTCAGGTAATACATAGCTACAACATGGTTGGAATAGGTTAAGCATTTTGATTAAGACCTTAGAAGACGAAGACGTATGATCGTTTAAATTCAAGTCCATTTAGACTTGTATGTCCTTAGGTTTATGTATCCATTTAGTTTTTGTAAAGGTGTTCGACACTTTAGAACTCTTTATTTTAGTTTCCGCTGTTGTGTAATGTTATCAATCGTTGCAACTCTAATTTATTTATTTATTAAGTGAAAAAATTTGGGGGTGTTACAACTACAAAGTCATTCGTTCCTTCTGGAAGAGATATGATGGGTGCACTATAGAGTTTCTGCTTCAGTAGTTGGAATGCTGATTCCTGGGTTTCGTTCTAGTTATAGGGTTTACCCTTTTGGGTTAGGGCAGTGAGAGCTTGAGCAATATTCAAGAATCCCTCGATGAATCGACGATAGTAGCCAGCCAACCCTAGAAATTATCTCACCTCTGTCGAAGTCGTTGGTGCCGCCCAATTCTTGATGGCTTCTACTTTGGTTGGATCAACATGTGTTCATTTATCGTTGACCCTATGTCCTAGGAATTGAACTTCGTGAATCCAGAATTCGCATTTAGAAAATTTTGCATATAATTGCTCTTGTTTCAGCAGTTCCAGAATTAAACGTAGGTGTTGCTCGTGCTCTTCCTTGTTCTTAGAGTAGATGAGGATGTCATCAATGAAAACGATGACGAACTGATCAAGGTAGGGTTTACACACACGGTTCATGAGGTCCATGAACACCGCAGGTGCGCTGGTTAATCCGAGTGGCATGACCATAAACTCGTAATGGCCGTACATAGTTCTGAATGAAGTCTTTGAGATATCTTCATCTCAGACTCTCAGTTGATGATAACCGGATCTAAGATCGATCTTGGAATAGAAACTTGACCCATGGAGTTGATCAAACAGATCATCAGTACGGGGTAGTGGATAACGATTCTTGATACTCACTTTGTTCAGGTCACGGTAGTCAATGCACATACGGAAAGTCTCATCTTTCTTCTTGAAGAATAAGACGGGAGCTCTCCGTGGTGATGAGCTAGGTCGGATGAAACCCTTATCTAACAACTCTTGCAGTTGTGTAGACAATTCTTGTAACTCACTAGGTGCAAGTCTATACGGTGCACGAGAAATAGGCGTTGCTCCAGGTACTAAATCAATTTGAAATTCGACTTGACGGTGAGGCGGAAGACCAGGCAGGTCTTCGGGAAACACCTCTTGAAAGTCATGAACGATCGGAATATCATCAATCTTCTTCTCTTCGGATGGTTGTTCGGCGAAAAAATCCAGAATAGCAGTATGACCTTTGCTTAAACACTTATGTGCTTTCATGAAGGATATGATGCCTACAACAGCACCATTCTTTTCTCCTTGGACAGAAAGAACTTCTCCACTAGGGAGAGGAAGGCGAATAATCTTGTCTCGACAGATGATTTCAACTTGATTTTAGGATAACTAATCCATATCGACAATTATGTCGAAACTGCCAAGTGTGACTGCCATGAGATCAAGGTCAAGTTTATGACCAGCCAATTCTAGTTTACATCCTTTAAGAATATGAGTTGCTTCGATTATCTGACCGTCTGCTATCTCTATAGTGTACTTAGTTTCTAATAGAGTTGAAGTTTCTTTTAACAGGTTACTAAGGTTCTTAGATATGAAACTCCTATCAGCACCAGTATCAAAAAGTATAGAATCAAAACAGTCATTCAGGAGGAACTTACCAGTAACCACGTTGTTATCGTTTCTTGCTTCCCCGTAACCAATCATGAAGGCTCGCCCTTTCGCACTGTTTCCATTGTTGTTACCGTTGTTGCCATGATTGTTACCGCTGTTGTTACCGTTTCCATTACCATTTCCACCTTTCTTCAATTGAGGATAATCTTTCCTGAAGTGTCGTTCCTTGCCACACTTATAACATCCCCTGGTAGATCCCTGATGCTGAAATGGTTGTTTAGGTTGGAGCTCACCCCTACAGTCTTTTGCAACGTTGCCCATCTTACCGGACCGTTGGCAACGATGTTTATCACAAGCACCATTATGGTGAAAACCACACTTATTACACTTAGGGTATTTCCCAGCATAATTACCCTGGTTCTGACTTGAAGAAGTCGATTGATTGAAGGTTTTGGTAGGCTCAAACCTACGCTGCTACTGTTGAGGTGGGTTAGACTAAAAACTCTTGGTGTTGGTGTTGCCATCAAACTTATGTTTGTTATTATCAGTTACTTTGGTAGCTGTGCCCCTCGGGGATAGGGTACCTTGAGTTACAGCCTGATCAGTCAGCCTATGAGCAAGTCGGATGGTTTGCTGAATAGTAGCAGGGTTAGAAGAAGTGACCATGCTCTGAATTTGAGGTACCAGACCATCGATGTACCTCTCGATCCTTTTATATGCTGGTTTCACCATATGAGGACACATGACTGTATACGCATGCGAGCGAGTAGTATAAAGTTCAATCTCGGAACCTTCCATCTTCAAGTTCCAAAATTCTCCTTCTAACTTCTGAATTTCATCTCGAGGACAGTACTCCTCCTGTAACATAGTTTTGAACTCTTCCCACTGTAGGGTGTTAGCCATGTCCAGACCCAATATCTGAACTTTAGAGTTCCACCAAGTGAGGGCAGGACCCTCTAGAGTACCTGAAGCATACTTGACTTGATTTGCTTGAGGGCAGTTGCACATAGCAAACACTGACTCAACTTTCTCAAACCAATGGAGCAGACCGACAGCTCCCTCGGCTCTACTATAGGTGTGGGGCTTGCAGTCCATGAAGGTTTTGAAGGTGCAGGTCTGCTGACCTGGATTAAAAACAATACGCAATTGAGGAAACAAGGTTGGAAAACGATTTTGTAGTGATGAATTGACTTGCTAGAGTTAACGGATAATGAATTTACCTGCAGCATGTTATGCAGCTTGGCTTGCTGCCACAGCTTCTGCTACACGTTCATTGATCAGTGCTATGAGATCAGCTGCAGTCATATTGATGTTACCACGTCCACCACGACCGCGTCCAGACATGATTCTTCACATTCACAAATAAATAATGAGAAAATATATCGCATATTATCATCATACAAGTACTAGTAAATAAATGAAAACCAAACCACAACATCTAATATTTCAATGATAATCCTTGATTAGATAAATTGCAATGGCTACAAAATAAATCAACCAAAACATCAAAATTGGGAAATATCTGTTGGATGGGAACAACCCGCCCATCTAAGTTTAGAAAGAAAAAAGATAGGTAACGATAGAATGTCAAATGACACTACTAGCTAAAGCAATAATTGATTCGTCATCCTCGTCCTCAGCTGGTTCTTCTTCAGGCTCAACATCTTGTGCGTCTTATGCCGCAATGGCAGCCTCGAGCTGTGTCTCTAATTGCTCAATCCTGGTATTGGCTACATCGAGGTTGAACTCTAGAGTATTCACTCGAGTTTCCATCTCATGGAATGAAGTCACCAAATTCTCACGATAGTGGTCAGTGTCTGCTAACTCTGCTGTCAGCTTTTCGATCTTCTCATTCGCATGCCTCTCTCGTTCCAACTGGCCGGCGATCTCCCATGCAGCATCTCGCATATTTCGGATCTCCCAGTCCATAGTGGCTACAAAGGCAGCTAAAGTCTGCTCAAATGGGTAAGGCAGAGGTGGTAGGGTCTGTAGGGTGGAAGTAGTGGCTGCAAAGTATGGAAGAGGACATGTTCCTATCGGACCCAGCTCCTGATTATACTAGGATACCACTCCCAATCCTGTGTGTTACCTTCAGCACGCACGTGGAATGGCTCATCGTACACGATGGTGTCATCTATCGGTCTCAGCCGACGCCTCTTGCGCTCTGGTGAAGGTATGATAGGAACATCATGCTCCTGGATAACTAGTGATGAAGGTGGAGTAGACATTCCTATAAAGTAGGGTATAAGTGCCATCTTTGAGTGTCTGTGTCGTGTAACTAATACATGTGTGCAGTTATATTCTAGTATGCAATCCTAGTTCTCTATAACCAATGTCCTTGATACCAATCTGTCACACCCCTAAAATCCACTAACGGATTTTTATCGCAAGGCGTGTGATAAACCAGGATCTCAGTCATTAGTTACGTCAAACGACACTATATGTGTTTAAACAAAACCATAAATGTTCAGAGTAAATGCGGAAGCGAAAAATAAGTATTTAATGTGCAAAATAAACGCGCCCAAAGTCAAATTATTAAGGTAATCAGGTAAATAGTTTAGATGTTTGAAAATGATGAAAGGACTCCAATGCATGTCCTAGTTGTGCACCTGTGCTTAGCGACCTGAGAAAACATGTTAGAAAATGTGTCAACACTAGGTTGGTGAGTTCACAGGTTTCACTTCAAATAGTGTTTGCCAGATTTTGTACATTCAATATATATATCAATAGGTAGCTAACATATGTTTATGTTTACTAAAGTGCTCGCAACCGAAGCTGACTGTTTGTAATGTTTGAATGACTTCCACCATGCCTATCATAAGTGGTGATGTGTTTAGGTCAATATTACACCCGTTCGACCTCCAATCGAGTTAGCGCGACTAAGGCGGGTGGGGTTTGTTAAACCCAGTAGTACTACTCAAGATTACCTCGCTAAGTTCACATTAAACGGTTCGATGTGTAAGGACTTTCATGATAGAGTGTTACACTTAGTCTTAACAAGTGATAATATAAGAATTACAGGAATCATATGTTTGCGTCATGTTTTCTCCCCCTTAGTTTAAAACAATAAATGGGGCAGTGAAACTCACCTAAGTTGTAGAATGCAATAATTAGCACCACACGAGGATGCAACAAGAACCACAAATGGATTGCACGTGGATAGTCTACGAATGCCCTAGAATATGATTTATGACAGTTAGGAACACATAGGAGTTTTGGGACGATGATACGGGAAAGGTCGGATATCCTAAAACATACTTAGGAATAATGAATAGATGTTTGTAATCGGGATTTAGGAATCCCTAATTTAATAACCAAAATAGATGTGGTATGTATAAAACGTCACCAAACATGGGATATTAATATTAAATAAATATTCGCGTGCTTTTATGAGTTAAATAATAGTTTAGGTGATAATAAAATAATTATATTATTATTATTATTATTTTTAATATGTAAATAACACCTAAAATGAGTTATAAATTCAATCCCAAGCCTACGGGTGTTTTTCGGTGTCAAAACATTTTAATATAACATTATAATATCATAGGGTTTAGTTTTATAAAAAGGAAATCTAGAAAAAGGCCCCAAAAAAAATAATAATGCAAGAGACCGGACTCGAACCCGGGTCTCCTGCGTGCAAGTCCAAGGCTTTAACCAACTCCGCCCGCTAGGGTCTCGCAACAAAGACAGGATCAAATGAGTTTTAACATCAAAGCCCACTGAGTTCTTCCCCCATCGCGATCCGAACCAAGAATCAGTCCCAAACTCATCGAATTTGATCGCGATTGGTCGTAAGTGTTTAAGGGTTTTGTTAATCGATATTATACGAATGTGTGGGTGGATTTAATTGCAAAAACATTGAGTTTTGAATCGTTTAATTTCAGTTTGAAAGGCCGAAACCCTAGTTTAAGAACACAAAATCAAATTGAATAATCCTGATAATATAAGTGGTTAGATTCATAGGGCTTTCAAAGAGTAGATGTTTGTGAATCTAACCATATAATTTAATTGGATTGAGATCGGGTCTAGGGTGTAGTTCGATTAAACCCGCAATGTGATGAACCCTAGAATCGGTTCATCACAAATTCGATGTTATAAGGCTGAATTAGCATAGGGCTTTTGTTTCTAGGATGAAAATGAAGCTAAGGGTGTAATCAATTACCAGAATGGGGTTTGAATTGATGGTGCTCGGCTAGAACTCAGTTCCGACTTGCGTGGGTTGGTCTCCGGCGACTTTGGCTTCGTCTCTAGAAAAAATAGAATGTGCAAAAGCTTCTATGAGACTCGTTTGAGGTGCACAGGGTGTTAGATTGTGAAATGGTAATAGAATTGATGCGAATTTGGTAGCATTCTACTCGAGTTTGACGGTTACGGGTTTAAAGACCATAATGGGATTAATTCGTGATTATTAAAGATGTTAATTTCTCCAATGATGACTGACTATGACATTAACATGCAAATCAGTTACGAATTTGGACAGTTATTCAGTTATGGGTTTGAATTTGAGTTCAAGAGACTCGATTTTTGACTTTACAAAGTCAACAAATTGACTTTGAGTTAATTACAGAACTAGTACGTGTAATTTCATGTGTTTGTGTTTGGATTTTGACAAAATTAGTCCTTGTGGATTCTAACTGGGCTAACTGGACTAACTGAGTTTGTGTGCGATAACGGAGTTTGAGATAACAGTTTTAACCGGAATTTGTCGGGTGTCACAAAACTATTTCTCGAAATGTGAATCTGAATCATTTTGAGAAAACAAAAATATGTAAAATAGTGGATTATTAAACAATAAACATATAATTCAATATCAAGTTCCTATTTTTATGTATATATTAAACTTTTAGGTTCTAGAAAATGACTGTGATTGTCCCCCCCCCCCCCCCCCCCCTCACACGGCTCTTCCCCTTCCCTTTCTCTACACTTATATGGATTCGAATCCACTACCTCTAGGTTATAAAGCAAAGCCTAAACCACTACACCACTTATTAAACTTTGAATATGGGTTCACCCTATAATTTATTTAGGGGTTCCCCCCGTTTTTTTACATACCGTTCTATAAAAATTTTGAAACTCCGGGGGTTCCGGTGAACTCGTCCCAGCTATGTAGGTCCGCCCTTGCTCATATGCAAATATTTACTCTTCCATTATGGGTGTCAACAAGCCGAGCTGTTCGTGAGCTATTTAAGACCGGCTCATTAAAAGCTCAAATCGAATCGAGCCGAGCTTGAATGAGCTCGAATCCGAGTTTCACATATCGAGCTTTATTATACTCATAGCCTTTTGTTTGTATAACTTTCGTTTGATGATAAAAATAAATATATCTATCTATACTACCTAATAAATAAAAATCTTAGATGACACATGACACAATTCTAGGTCAACTAAAATTTTATTTTTTCGCATATCTCTCCTATTAAATAACTATTATATTAAAATAATATAATTTTAGATATTTAATATAAATTTGATTATGGATACTTATTATTTAATTATGGATAGTTTTGTATTATTAACCAAATAAATTTACTATAAAATTAATTATGAATATTTATAATTTCAAAATTTTCATATTAATTTAAAACTATGTCCGTTAAAATATTAAAAATGAAGAATAAGGATAAATAATTGTTTTTATAAGTGATTTCTAAAACTTCTAAAGAATTAAACGTGGTTGGATGGTTTGAATGGTAAAAATACAATATGCCAAATAATAAAAAAAATAAGTGGTATTAAAAAAAATCCAAGTTTTATTTCTTATTTTTTTATATGTATTTATATATTTACAAGTGTAATTTAAATTAACTTATATGTGCTAAAATGATATTTAAAGAACTAAGTACACTTTAATTGAGTTAACATTTATCAATTATATAAAAGAATTAATGCCCAGTTGAAAAAAAATGTTCTAAAAATTAACTTAACAGAATTTATAACCATCATGCAAAGTTCATTTTTAAAGACATATTTTGACGATTGTATGTGTTAACATATTACATTTTATTTTATTCAACATGTGTAATACACATGTTTATTCAACTCGTACAATACATGTGTGTTTTTTAATTTTTTTAATACTATGTATATAATATTACATCTATTCAATCCGTGTGTAATACACGAGATTCTAACCTAGTTATGTTATATATATATATATAAAATATAATTATAAATATATATATATATAGGGTTAGATTCAAATAAAAAGGGTGAGAAGGATTTAGGGCCATTAGATCAAATTGTACAAAGCATTTAATGGTTGAGATCAATTTGTAAAAGAAAAAGTTGTTGAAATAATATTTTAGTCATGACCATTTTTGTTGACTTTTTATCAAGTTCCCCCCCCCCTTTTTAAATGTTCATAACTTTTACATACGACATTATTTTTTTTTTAAATTACATCATAAAAACGAGTGTTTTTTTATCTTTAAAACGAGTATAGTCTCGTTATATACAAAAATGAAAAAAAAATACTTTTTCCAGCTCATTGTGTAATTTGCTCGTCATTATTTAATATCAGATCGGGTCATTGTGTAATGTCACGTCTGGTCATTGTGTAATACATATAACACAATGATGAAAAATATTAGACAAAATGAGCAAATTACACAATGAGCTGGAAAACGTAAAACACAATGATGAATACATATAACACAATGATAAAAAAATATTTGACAAAATGAGCAAATTACACAATAATGTGCAAATTACACAATGAGATGGAAAATTTAAAACACAATGATGAATACATATAACACATTAATGAAAAATATTTAACAAAATGAGCAAATTACACAATGAGCTGGAAAACGTAAAACACAATGATGAATACATACAACATAATGATGAAAAATATTTGACAAAATGAGCAAATTACACAATGAGCTGGAAAACTTAAAACACAATGATGAATACATATAACACATTGATGGAAAATATTTGACAAAATGAGCAAATTACACAATGAGCTAGAAAACTTAAAACACAATGATGAATACATATAACACATTGATGAAAAATATTTGACAAAATGAGGAAATTACACAATGAGCTGGAAAATGTAAAACACGATGATGAATACATATAACACAATGATGAAAAATATTTGACAAAATGAGCAAATTACACAATGATCAAATTACACAATAATGAGCAAATTACACAATGAGCTGGAAAACTTAAAACACAATGATGAATACATATAACACATTGATGAAAAATATTTGATAAAATGAGCAAATTACACAATGAGCTAGTGATGAAAAATATTTGACAAAATGAGCAAATTACACAATGAGAAAATTACACAATAATGTCATGTCAGGTTATTGTATAATGTAAAAAATAACACGAAATTATCTAAAACGTAAAACACAATGACGAAAATGAGCATTTTTTATCTTTAAAACGAGTATAGTGTCGTTATATACAAAAACGAAAAAAATACAAAAACGAGTATAGTGTCGTTAGATACAAAAACGACATTATTGTGTAATTTGCTCATTGTGTAATATGCTCATTTTGTCAAATATTTTTCATCATTGTGTTTTACATTTTCCAACTCATTGTGTAATTTGCTCATTTTATCAAATATTTTTCATCATTGTGTTATATGTATTAATCATTGTGTTTTACATTTTCCAGCTCATTGTGTAATTTGCTCATTATTGTGTAATTTGCTCATTATTGTGTTATTCGCTCAAATATGTAAGGTCATTGTGTAATATCAGGTCTGGTCATTACACATAAAAAGACCATTATTGTGTTATTACACAATGACCTTGCATATTACACAATGACCATTATGCCATCCTTTTAAAAACAATTAAAGGACACATGTGAAGCCCAGAATCCTTCTTACCCTTCTTATTTTTAAAACACTTTTTACCATAACCTAACCTTATATATATATATATATATATATATTTATAAACATATAAATAAAATAATTCATAAATAAGAAACAAGTTGAGCTCGAGTTCGAAAAACTACTCACAATCCAAGCTTAAAGTTTAAAACTAGAGTTCTAAACGAGTTGAGCTTGAACTCGAGTTTAATGTCTTCTTAAATCAAATGAGTCGAGGTCTAGCTTAATTGACCTCGGGCTCAGCTTGTTTACACCCCTATCTTCAACCCACCCGACCCCCCACCCCACCCACACACCCGGATTATTTTATTCTCTTTAGATATTGAAAGGGGCGGCCCAAAGGGGGGGCAGGGGGGGCGACCATCCCGGGCCTGGTCTTCTCAGGGGCCTGAAGTTTTTAAAATTTATATTAGTCCATTACATATAAAAAATTCTATGTATTTAAAGTTTTAAACCCAATCCCATTAACATTAGTCCATTACCTATAAAAGGCCCAACTTGTAATTTAACCATTATCCCATCAACCCACATAAAAATTAAAAAGGCCCAATAGATTTTTAAACTTAATAAAAAATAACAAAATAAGTAATAGGATGGGTTGGGGCCATTGGAGCGGGAATCAGAAATGCTAGAAGAGTAGAAGACGCATGGCCGCAAGGTAGCGAGCCAGCGACATAAACTAAGAACAGCAGAACGCCAGACCAGGGAGTCGCCAAGTCAGGGATGATCGGGAAATTGGAATCAAGGGATCGGGGAATAGCCACTGGACGATCGGGAATTGACTAATCGAGTTCGAGGTATGTATGATTGTATGAATGTATGATTCATTTGTTGTAGTTTTTGATTTTGAGTTTTAGAATCGACTATTTTCTATAATCACAGATTCTTGGGTGACGATTTCACTATTTCAGAGCAGGGACTAATCGGGTGTGGAAAACGTAAAAGTACCTCCTAAATACAAGTATGCCTCCTAAATATAAGTACCTATCTTGGTGTGAAAAATGTAAAAGCAGGAAAGTAGAGGAACATAAAAGAAAGTCTCAAGAAAGGGCTATATGTAAGTTCTTTCAAAAACAACCACAAAGTTCTAATGTTGAGGAAGATGATGTTAATGCTAATGTGGATGAAGCTAATGTTGAGGAAGATGATGTTAATGTTAACGTGTATGAAGATGATGTTAATGCTAATGTAGATGAAGCTAATGTTGAGGAAGATGATGTTAATGCTAATGTGGATGAAGCTAATGTTAAGGAAGATGATGTTAATGTTAACGTGGATGAAGATGATGTTAATGCTAATGTAGATGAAGCTAATGTTGAGGAATATGATGTTAATGTTAATGTGGATGAAGATGATGTTAATGCTAATGTAGATGAAGCTAATGTTGAGGAAGATGATGTTAATGTTAACGTGGATGAAGATGATGTTAATGCTAATGTAGATGAAGCTAATGTGGATGAAGTTAATGTGAATGCTAATGTTAATCCTAATATTGATATTTTTTATCCTAGAACTTGGGATGGACTTAATCCTAACATGATCAATGATTTGGTTAAGTTAGGTCGAAAACGAGATTTGACTATTGTTAAGGGTCCCATGGATAAACTTGGAAGACGATTTTCTACAATCTTATATACTAGAACTCTACCAAATAAGGAGACTTGTGATAGAGAATGGTTAGTGTATTCGAAATAGCTTGACAAACTATTTTGTTTTTGTTGTAAGCTTTTTAGACATGGTTATTCGAAATGTGGGTTGGATAGTGAAGGTTATGCAGATTGGAAACATGCTAGTGATAGACTTAAAAAGCAAGAAGTTAGCTTTGAACACCTGAAGAATGTGAATCAATGGTTTGAAATGGGTCAAAGGTTGGAATGCAACGAAACAATTGACATAGTAGTGTACGAACAATATAAGAAAGAAAGAGATTATTGGAAACAAGTCATTTTCAGGATTATTGCACTTGTGAAATTTCTTGCTAAACATGGTTTAGCATTTCGCGGATCAAATGAGAAGTTGTATCAAAAGAGTAATGGAATTTTTTTGGGATTGATTGAGACGTTGGAAGAGTTTGACCCGATTATGAAAGAACATGTGCGGCGTATCATGAATGATGAAACCCATGTACATTATCTTGGGCACAAAATCCAAAACGAGTTAATAATATTACTAGCTCATCAAGTTAAATCAGAAATTATCAAGAAGATAAAGCAAGCAAAGTATTATTCCATCATACTTGATTGCACCCCCGACACGAGTCACCAAGAACAAATGTCCATAATTGTGAGGTATGTTAATATCAACTCTAATTCTTTTACCGTTGAGGAATCTTTTCTAGGTTTTTTTATTGTTGATGATACCACTGGTAAAGGACTTTTTGGTGTTACTATTGAGGAATTAAAGTCTCTTGGTCTTGATATCGATGATATGTGCGGTCAAGGCTATGATAACGGTTCAAATATTAAAGGAAACCATAATGGAGTTCAAAGGAGATTCTTAGATATAAATCCTAGAGCTTTTTATTCTGCTTGTGGTTGTCATAGTCTTAATCTCGCATTATGTGACATGGCTAACACTTGTACTAGAGATTTTTTTGGAGTCATACAACGGATTTATGCTATATTTGCCAATTCTACTAAAAGGTGGCAAATTTTAAAAGACAATGTTAAAAGATTAACTCTTAAGTGATCTACCACTCGTTGGGAAAGTCGTGTACATAGTGTTACACCTATTAGATTACAACTTGTAAGTGTGAGAGAAGCTTTGCTTGAAGTTGGGGACAACAATAATGATGCTAAAATTCAAGAAGCTAAATCACTAGCAACGAAAGAAGTTGGTGAATTTGAATTTTTGGTATCAATCGTCATTTGGTATGAAATATTAACAAAGGTGAATGTGGTGAGTAAAAGGTTGCAATCGAAGGATATGCTTCTTGATGTTGCTATTGAAGAAGTGGACAAGTTGATTAAATACTTCAAGAATTATAGAGAAGTGGGGTTTTCTAAGGCGATTAATGAAGCTAAAGAAATTGCAAATGAAATGGGTGTTGATACGGTATTCCCGCAAAGGCGTCCGGTACGTAGGAAAAAACAATATGATGAGACTTCAAGTGAAGAAGTTTTATTTTCACCCGAGGAGGATTTTAAAGTTAATTACTTTTTATGTATTCTTGATCAAGCGATTGCTTCTCTTGAAACACGATTCGAACAATACAAACAATTTGAAAAACTATTTGGCTTTTTGTTTCCTAAAAAGTTGAGGGAACGTGATGAAAAAGATCTTGAGTCGTATTGTTATCGTCTTCAAGATGCATTGAAGTATAAAGAATAATTTGATATTGATGCTAATGAACTATACTTGGAGTTGAAGTTGTTTGAGACATTTTTAACTAGTCAAATTATCAGCCCTTTTGATGCTTTAAACAATCTGAACCGGTTCGGGTTTTTTTTCCTAATGCATTAATTGCATACATAGTGTTGTTGACTATTCCGGTAACGGTGGCTTCGGGGGAGAGAAGCTTTAAACTAGTCAAATTATCAGCCATTTTGATGCTTTAAACAATCTGAACCGGTTCGGGTTTTTTTTTCCTAATGCATTAATTGCATACATAGTGTTGTTGACTATTCCGGTAACGGTGGCTTCGGGGGAGAGAAGCTTTTCAAAATTGAAGTTGTTGAAGTCCTACTTAAGATCGACAATGTCCCAAGAAAGACTTAACGGTTTTGCGATGATATCTATTGAAAACGATTTATTAGAGACTATGAATTATAAAGACTTGATCGAGAGCTTTGTTTCAAAAAAACGCTAGGAGAGCCTCACGATTCACATAAGTAAGTAAATTCAATCATTTTGGTACAATACTTTTGTTTTAGTAATTATTGTTATAACAGTTATTGTCGTATTAAGATTTTTTTATATATGATTATTGAGTTTATATTATAGGGCCCTCTTTTTTTTTACATGTCGTGGGCCCAAAACATTTTGAGGATTCTCGTGACCGGCTGTCACACCCCGCCCCGGGCACCCCTGAGACGTTACCGGGCTGCGACGTCAGTTGGCACCTTCGGTACCTGCTTTGATTTCAGAGTTTGTTTTTGTGCAGCGGAATAACGTTTGAAAATGGATCGTTTCAACTCAACCTCAAGGGTTAGTTTTGTAAATATACAAATCTCGTCGTGTAGACAAAAGATTATATTTATTTAAATAACTGGGTATGAAAACCCGATCGTTTGTACATTTGATTTCAAATCAAAACTCTAACTCCAAGTCAGTAGGTGATGTGCTTGAAGTGTATATATATTTTTATAAGTATTTTTCACACAATTTGAGTTTTAAAAATAGGTTTTCAATCCGTGGATACGGTGGAATGAAATAATAAACCGGAACTAAGATTCAATCAAGTGATGGTAAAAAGATATTTTGAAGAGTTTGTCTAATTAACTAGCATGCAATGTATATAAAACTAAACTAAAATCACAAGTCAAACAATCAAGGCGAGAAGATCACTTCGGTGTCGAATCCATCTATAATATATTCAATACACTCATAGAAGCATGGCAAATACACAAAACATAGGTTGATCAAATTCTCGTCAAATACATCTAATCAAATGACCATTCGGAAAGCTAGAATGAATAACACAAACTAACCACCTAAAATCATGCAATGAAGCTCACGTGTTGTAATCATGTCAATGTTTATAAAGATTGAACTAGCTTCCGATTAAGGTACACCAATCCAACAACTAGTTAGAAAGATAATATGAGAAACATACTACCCACCTCAAGTTGATTTAATTAGATAACCACATGCATTTCTTCAACATACAATGTTCATACAAAGTTCATATCAATTAGGAAAATGTGTCAACAAATCCTAGACAAACATAAAACTAAGCATGAAACACCATAACAAACACTTTGTCTTTCCAAACATAAGCATAAGGATACACATACAAGAATCATAAATCATAGACAAGACTTCATCCACCATTCCTAGTCAAATGCCATAAACTAGCATACAAACATACTCTAATCCTTGAATACAAGCATAAACCATAAGTTTTCCAACATAATATGGCATACACAAATACAAGCCTTGAAAACAACTTTAGATACTTGAATACATAATTTCATTGAAGAATAATCATATGATTGTCATAACATTAACATAATAATTCTCAATAATCCATGAATGTTGTCAAACGATTCTAAACTTCATCTAAACCAAAGTGAACAAGAGTTTTAACTCATCATGAGCACAAGAATGACAAATAAGCAGGGGAAAATAGTAAGAAACATGCTATGAAAACAAGAATCAAACCACTTTTACAAGCCTAGATGTTGTTGTTGATGTATGGTGATCCTCTTGATGTTGTAATCCCTCCAAGATGCTTGAAATATGGCTGGAACAAGGATGATTCGGAGTTGGAACAGTAGGTTTTTGCTCTGATTGATGAATGTCTGAATGAGAGAATGGCTTGTGCTTTTATAGACTGAAGGGGGCACGACCGCGCCAGCTGTCACTAGGGCGCGACCGTGCCCAAGAACTAGCACAGTCGTGGTGCAGAGGGTTGACCGATCCGGAGCTTCTATTGGGTCCCATTGAACGAGGAAGTACGGCTCTGAGGTCATGGGTCAGACTCACGGGTTTACACGCGGTCGTGGGGGTGTTGGAGCATGGTTGTGCTCGAGAAAGTGTCTTGGCGCGGTCGTGCCAGGTACGGGGCGCGACCGTGCCTAGGGTTTCCTGTCTTGGCGCGGCCGTGCCAAGTAGGGGGCACGACCGTGCCTCTACCTCAGAAACCCTAAAAACTTCATCTTTATCCTGGAATTCCCATGTTTGTTCACTGAGCTTCACAAAAACCAACAAAACTGGAAATGAAGCAAATAAGTGTCTGAACGTTGAGAATAACCAAGAATTGATCGTGAAATGAGCGAAGTTTTGTGCCAAAAATATGTGTAAATTCTAACACATCAAAAAACCCCACACTTGAACATTGCATGTCCTCAAGCAAGAAATCAAAATAAAACAAAACTTCCAATGGCACTATGGATCAATTCGGAAAACCGTAAGCATTAATAAACTTATAAAGGTTTGACAAGATTTTCAAGAAATGCAAAATTGACTAAATGAAACCCAAGGGGCCCAATGAAGTAACAACCGAATGAGCAAATGAATATGCCTAGGAAATCATTAGCATGCAACTTTATGCTTCTCACAATGTTCACACACACTCGGGAATATATATGATCATACAAATAATGGAGTATGTATAGAACACTCAAATACCAAGACAATGAATCATGCAAAAATCATAAGCTTGCTAAAAGATCAAATCTCTACCAACTAACATGAAACAAAGCATAAATCAAGAGGACTTTGAACGGGTTGTAACTTGGTAATGGTTAGGGGAAGGGATGTGGAATTTAAAAGTGGCTAAATGGCTAAAAACCCGGTGTCTATGCTAACTCAAAAACTATTACAACTTTCAACTAAAAATAACTAAAGAATATTTTTCTATAGATAAGAGCTAACAATCGGATTCTTTTCATTTGTGCTCACAAAATTGCTCTAATCGGCTATATTTCACCTAATTTTGGTGATTGTTTTTTACACTATTTATTTTCTTTTGAAGGGAACTAAGTCAATATGCATTTTTTCTAAGCTAAAAACTTCTCAAGAATTAACAACTTTCACAAAATAAAAACTAAAAAAAATTAACATTAGCCAACCGGATTTCTAACACGGGTGAAAACCAAAATAAATAAAAAGGCTAATGAAGGTTTATGGTGGTGTAATGCGGGTAATAAAAGAAAAACATGGGATAGGCTCAACGTGGCTAACTAGTGGATGTGTTCGGGTGAGGGGAAAAATAAAAATAAAAGGCTAACAAAATGGTTTATCCTAATGCCTCAATCATTTTTATGCAATATTTATGCTCATGATTTCGAAATGTATACTAAATGTAAATTCTAACAAGCATAAAACATCAGGCACACTCAAATCCGCAAAAAACGAGAGCAAACAATGTCTAAAGCTATCAAGGCTCAAAAATAAACTCACGAAAACGAAAGAAATGGGTGTAAGCAAAAGGATACATGCAATTCATTCGTTTAGCCCACTAAAACTCATGGTTATCACAAAAAATAGGTTTGACTCGATGGAATTTCTATCTCGATTGCTTTCGAAAAATCAAACCTCTAATGTTTACTAAAAATTTTAAATGCTAAACGGTTAACTTTTATTCTATTTTTGTGTTTTTAAATTTTTATAAAACTGATTAATGCCAATAAAAATTATGAAGGAAGATTTTGCAAAAAATGAAGTGATAAAATGCTCAAAAGGACAAACATCGCGTGAATAAATTCCCACCCTACACTTAGAATCGTACATTGCCTTCAATTTACAAAAAAAATGTAAAGCGAAGAATAAACACTTAACCCCACACTTTAGAAACATACATTGCCCTCAATGTATACAAAAACATTCAAAGCAAAATGGAATGCAATGCAATGGAGTGTGAAGGGAGAACTGAAACTTCCCTCGTGTTGATCTCGGCCAAATGTACAAAGCCTACCCACAAAAATGGCGTTCCACGCAGTTCCACAATACCAAGATCTAATCAAGACTAACCAAATCAAACAGGATCAGTAACATCAAGCTAAAATATAGACAGAAATGTAAAGATAAATATCCAACTACAGTACAACTAAAACAAAATACAACGAAAGAACAACCACAAACGCCGAAGCATGATAACATAGTTTGTACAAAATACAACCTAGTATAACTCACAAAAATGATACCAAAAGGCAATGGGAGGTACTTGGTGGAACAATCTGATCCTCAACGTGGTGAGCGTGCTCCTCGTGCTCCTGCTCCAGCTGAGCTGCATATGCCTGGTGGGCGGCGGCGGCGGCGACGGCCTCTGCCTCGGCCTGAACAACGTCGGGGTCTGGACCCGGACGATCTGGATCCCAGACCCGACCCCATCTATCCACTAACCTAACTCCTCCCAGTGCGCGACGAGCCACGTGCATATTCCTCATTGTTTGCATGGTCATCACGACGGTCTCGGCCACCGGGGTCAAATCTCCAATAAGCTCGTCCGTCAGCAAGTGGTTGTGTCTAGTAAGTCTGGTCATGAAATGACCGCCACAAATGGCGCTGGTGACCTCTCTCCCTGAGCTGTTCACCAAGTAACCCGCAATAGCGTGCGCAAGAGTGCATGTGCGCGGGCGTACAAGGCAGAACAGGTAGAACAGCTCCTTCAAATTCACTACTGTCTCTCCCTGGCCTCTCCCAAATATAGAATAAACGATGCAGTGATGAAGAACACGGTGCAGAGGATCTCGAAGACTCGAACCCTTAGTCAGACTCGGATCATACATCCCAAACCCAAACTCGTGCCAAAACTGGTCCTTGGCTTCCTTGGATGGAAAATCAGTGATACCCTCTGTGAATAGCTCGGTAGGAATCTCATCCCTCGTATACAAACCCAATAAACGCCCAAACCTGGCGACTGACATCACACGCCACTCCCCGCCGAGTCTAAACCTAACTGTCTCGGGCTGCTCTAGGTCGGCGCAAGGGTAATCAAACTCATATGTGGAGAAAAACTCCATAACAAGCTCTATATACTGAATAGCGTGGAACCTGAACAAACGGCGCCAGGGGCGGTGACAAGATCATCCCATCGCTGCCTCTAACCGATGGCGTCGATAGCGGCCGGCTCCGAACAACGAGCGGCCAAAATCCGACCCCGACGGGGCCGCAGGACCTCCAAACAAGCCTCGTACTCCTGCTCGTTGAGATCGAACTCCAAGTATGGGTGATCTCGGTTTCCTGCCATCTGCAAGACAACAAAAATGAAATTAGAACAGTTATGAAGACGCTAGACGGAATTATGAAGATTCTGACCCAATCATGAAGGGAGCACGGTCGCGCCTATGAAGGGGCACGACCGCGCTAAGGTCAATTGACTAGCCCACGGTCGCGCTGTGGCCGACCACCGGCGCAAGAGCTCGGCAACACGGTCGCGCTAGGCGCGGGCAGCGCCAACGCAAAATCCAATAGGCACGGCCGCACTCATAAGAGGCACGACCGTGCTTGACCAAACAAATCTCTCCTGAGATTCAAAAGCCGAGGACAACCGCGCCTGGTCATGAGCGCGACCGTGCTCAACCCAATTTTGGGTTTTCAGATTCAAAATTTCACTTTTTTAGCATGATTATGAAGGGGCTTTTGATAAAATGGTATTCCAGGAAGCAAACCTAAGGGTTCTACACATAAACCATCGATAAACAAACTATTAACAGATGAAAATTATAAAAACCTAAAACTATCTAAAACCCTAGGTTTTTAAATACAAAAATGGACTACGATCCTAGGTCTAAACATAAACAAAAGAGAGGGGGGGTCGAACCGTACCTTAAATCATAGAATTAGAGATCAACAAGCTAGAGAACGAGGATAAATCGCAGTGGGGAGGTTTCTATGTGTGTTTTGAGTAAAAGATCTGACGTTTCAGCTTAAAATTTCTTTTATGGGGGCTATCCAAAAGTGAAGCACGACCGTGCCTATAGGAGAGGCACGACCGCGCTGAGAGGATAGGGGCACGACCGTGCCATGATAAGGCACTACCGTGCTATGATAAGGTACTACCGTGTATGTTGCCCCGCAGACACAGAAACCTGATTTTTTTATGAAGAGTATTCCAAACCCGATTGCGATTCTTCTAAATTAAAATATCTAAAAATCCAGACGACATACTTGTGACATTCCAAACATTATCCCAAATCCGCTCGATCCAAAACACGTCCAGATAACCTTATCTCAAAAATAAATGGTAAAATCCTAGAGAATTGCAAAATAAAAACAGGAAAATAAAAATAGAAGTAAAATCTAAGAAATGTTACCAACGATGATACCGAAACAAGCTAAGTTTATTAACGAGTTGTTAGCTAGACTCAAGTCCCCGAATTAATTAGTCCATGGGGTGGAGGTCCACTACCTCCAATGCCGGGTCAACCTGTCCGTCAATGTATGGTTTGAGATGATGATCGTTGACTTTGAAGATCCTCCCATCTTCATACTCAATCTCGACAGTCCCATAAGAAAACACCTCCCTAACCGTGTAGGGACCCGTCCATCGAGATTTCAACTTCCTGGGAAACAACCGCAACCTTGAGTTGTAAAGCAATACAAGACCACCTACTCAGAGTTCCTTCTTGTCCTTCAAGCGTCGGTCATGTAAACTCTTGGTGCGTTCCTTGTAAATCATGGAGTCTGCATAGGCTTGATTCCTCAACTCATCAAGCTCGTGAATCTGAGTGAAACGGTTCTCACCCGCACTCACCAAGTCAAGATTCACCGTCTTCAATGCCCAATAAGCCTTGTGCTCTAACTCCACCGGAATATGGCACGCTTTCCCATAGATCAACCTAAACGGCGAGGTACCAATAGGCGTCTTATACGTAGTCCGGAAAGCCCAAAGTGCATCATCTAACCTTTCCGACCAATCCTTACGGTTCTGACCAACCGTTTTCTCCAAAATCCGCTTTATGCCCCGGTTCGTGACCTCTACCTGTCCACTGGGCTGTGGATGGTAGGTTGTGGAGAATCTATGGTTCACACCATATCGTGATAGCGCTTTCTCCAACTGGGAGTTGCAGAAATGAGTCCCACGGTCACTAATAAGAGCTTTTGGGGCACCAAAGCGTGAGAACAGCTTCTTAAAAAACCGGACAACCACCCTAGCATCATTAGTGAGCAAGGCTTGAGCCTCGGCCCACTTAGAAATATAATCAACAGCCACTAGGATATACCGGTTGCCACGAGAAGCTGGGAAAGGTCCCATAAAATCAATACCCCAAACGTCGAAAATCTCACAAATCTAGATGCTGTTCTAAGGCATCTCATTCCTCTATGAAATATTGCTCACCCTCTAGCAAGCGTCACAAGCATGGATCATCTCATGAGCGTCCCGGAAGATGGTAGGCCAGAAGAAACCAGCGTCAAAGACCTTCTTCGTGGTCAAGGTAGCTCCATGGTGTCCACCTGTTGGGCCCTCGTGGCAGTGTCTAAGCACCTGTTGTGACTCATCACCAAACACACACCTGCGCACGATCTGATCAGCCCCGACTCAAAACAGATAGGGATCCTCCCAACGATAGAGCTTCACATTCTCAAAGAACTTTCGCTTCTGCTGATGCGTTAAGCCCTTAATCACAATCCCACTAGCAAGAAAGTTTGCAAAATCTGCAAACCAAGGACACTCCTCATCCCGTGTCTCTATGTGCATGAGAGACTCGTAGGGAAAATTGTCATTATGGATGACCCTACAAGCTCAGAAGAAGTTGAGCACTTAAGACGGGATAAGTGATCCGCAGCGACATTCTCCGCACCCTTTTTATCGCGGATCTCAATGTCAAACTCCTGAAGCAGCAAAACCCACCGGATCAGTTGGGGTTTGGCATCCTGTTTGCTAAACAGGTTCCGAAGGGCTGCATGATCAGTGAATACAATGGTCTTTGATAGGACAAGATAAGACCGGAATTTATCGAAAGCGAAGACAACGGCTAGGAGCTCCTTCTCAGTAGTGGTGTAGTGCTCCGGTGCGTCATTGAGCGTCTTGCTCGCATAATAAATCGGGTGAAACTGATTCTCTCACCTCTATCCTAAGACCACCCCAACAGCGAAATCACTCGCGTCACACATAATCTCAAATGGAAGCTTCCAATCAGGAGCCACCATGATAGGGGCATTCACCAACTTCTCCTTCAACAGATTTAATGCACTAAGGCACTCGTCGGAGAACACAAACTGGGCTTCCTTCTCAAGAAGATGGGTCATCGGTCGGGCAATCTTAGAAAAATCTCTAATGAAGCGTCTTTAAAAGCCCGCGTGACCAAGGAAACTCCGAATAGATCTCACAGAAGTGGGCGGGGTCAGCTTAGATATGGTATCAATCTTAGCTCGATCAACCTCAATCCCCGCTCGTGAAACCTTTTGCCCAAGCACAATGCCCTCCTTCACCATGAAGTGGCACTTCCCCCAATTCAACACCAGGTTGGCCTCCTCACACCTGGCCAACATTCTCTTCAGATTCCCGAGACAATGATTGAAGGAGCTCCCAAACACAGAAAAGTCATCTATGAAAACCTCCTTGGAGTCCTCGATCATATCATGAAAAATGGCCACCATGCAACGCTGGAAAGTGGCTGAAGCATTGCACAATCCAAAGGGCATCCACCAATAAGCAAATGTGCCATATAGACATGTGAATGTCGTCTTCTCCTGGTCCTCCGGAGCAATCGGGGTCTAAAAGTAGCCAGAGAAGCCATCCAGGAAGCAATAGAACATCTTCCCAGCCATTCTCTCTAACATCTGATCAATAAACGGGAGAGGAAAATGGTCCTTCCTAGTAGCATCATTGAGTTTGCGGTAATCGATGCAAACTCTCCAACCTGTGACTATATGAGTAGGAATCAGCTCATTCCTCTCGTTGGTGATAACAGTCATACCTCCCTTCTTGGGAACAACCTGAACCGGGCTAACCCGGGGTGAATCAGAGATGGGATAAATCAATCCAGCGTCAAGTAGCTTAATCACCTTTTTCTTCACCACCTCCTGCATGTTTGGGTTCAACCTCCTCTGGTGCTGCACAACTGGCCTGAAATCATCCTCCATAAGGATCTTATGGGTACAGAAAGAGGGATTAATTCCCTTAATGTCCATAATCCTCCATGCAATGGCCTGCTTGTGCTATTTCAGCACCTCCAATAGCCTCTCCTTCTCATCACTCATCATATCAGAGGCGATAATAACGGGTAATCGAGACTCACCATCTAAAAAGGCATACTCCAAATGGCTTGGGAGCTCCTTAAGCTCAACAAGTGGTGGGTCCTCAACAGAAGGCCGCTCTTTCGGCTCAGACTCTCTATCAACAATCTCAAATACCTCTGGACACGGGGGAATCTCATAGCCCTTTAGGCCACACACCTGCTCCATGAACTGATCCTCACCAACTTGATCTAGTGTCTCCCCTCCTACAATCTGCGTGTCCGGGGACTCTTCCTCAAATGTGTCCTGGAGATGATCATTCACGCAAGAATACACAGTCTCGACGAAATAGAGTGAATTATCCTGATTCTGGGTGTGCTGCATGGATCTCCTAACGTCAAAGGTCACCTCCTCTTCATCCACCCTTAGTGTATGCCGGCCCGAATACACATCAATCAGGGCCTTGGCGGTGGCCAGGAATGGTCGACCTAGGATAATAGGGACATTCTTGTCCTCATCCATGTCCAGAATCACATAGTCTACAGGAAACACAAAATGATCAACCTTAACCAACATATTATCCGCTATCCCTCGCAGATACTTGACCAAACGATCGGCAAGCTAGATACTCATGTGTGTCGGCTTAGGTTCTCCTAACTCAAGCTTAGCAAAGACTGCATATGGCATGAGGTTAATGCTAGCACCAAGGTCAGCTAGGGCATTTCTGACCGACAAGCTACCTATCAAACAGGGGATGGTGAAACTCCCCGGATCTCTCCTCTTATCGGGCAGCTTGTTCTGAAGCACGGCCGAACACTCCTCGTTCAGCGTCACATGAGATAACTCCTCCAATTTCCTCTTGTTCGTAAGGATGTCCTTCAAGAACCTCGCATACTTAGGCATCTGATCTATAGCCTCCACAAATGGCAAGTTGATATGCAACTGATTAAACAACCCTAAAACCTTACCATACTGCTCCTCCATCTTCTGTTTCTTTAACATCCCTGGGTATGGAATAGGGAAAGTGTAATCTCTCACAGCCTTTCGAGGGCGCGATGTGCTCGCCGGCTTACCCCTTGGTGGTGTCTCATCCGGAATCTCAATCACAACCTCCTCCTCGGATGACTCATGCACAGGGACCGGTGGATCTGGTCCGGTGTCTCTACTGCTCCTCAAGGTGATGGACTTCACATGGGCATTGGGATTGGCCTCAGTGTTGCTAGGCAGGCCACCTGGCGGTCTCTCAGAAAGAAGCTTCGTGATCTGCCCAACCTGATCCTCTATGGTCTGGATCGAAGCTTTCTGATTCCTCAGCTCAGTCTCGTCCGTATGAAAACGCTCCTCCATGTAACGGTTCTACTTCTCGGCCAACTGATTCTGACTCTCCGAGTTGGCAAGAAGCTGTGCAACCATGTCCTCCAAACGGGATTTACCCTCAGATACGGGTGGAGGACCGCTGCTAGAACCTTGGCCATGAAACTGGCCCTGCTGAGGTCTGGAGTGGGAACCCTGTCCTTGAGACTGGTGGGACTGATACTGGAATGGTGGGCGCTGAGTGAATCTGGGTGGGTTCTGGCCACTGTTGCTAGACTTCCAACTGAAGTTCGGGTGATTCCTCCACCCCGGATTATATGTGTTGCTGTAGGTATTGTTCTAGGGACGATTCTGGTTAGACATGAAGTCAACCTGCTCGTGGGTCCCTAGATCCCCAATCTGACAAGCACTCGTGGTATGCGCCCCACCACATAACTCACACAAGGACTGGACCTTGTGGACCTCCATCTGACCAATCTTGGTGGAAAGTGCTTCCACCTGGGCAGCTAAAGAGGTGATTCCATCCACGTGATGGATACCCTGCCTCTGAGTCCTCGCTCGGGAAGTGTGCTGAGTGTAGCTCTTCGACGCCACCTTTTCCAACAAGTCATATGCCTCCTGGGGTGTCTTCGTTCCAATGTCTCCCTCGTGTATGTGTCGATCAACTGCTTCCCTGTCATATCTAGACCATTGTAGAAGGTCAAACACTGCTGCCACTTCAACAATCCATGGTGGGGAACTTTCCTCATCAGTTCCTTGAATCTCTCCCACGCCTCTTAGATCGTCTCCCCGTCATCCTGCTAGAAAGAAAGAATCCTCGCCCTCAATTTTGTTGTTTTCTCCGGAGGGAAGTACTTCTCTAAGAATTTAGCAGCCATCTGGTCCCAAGTACTAATGGACCTAGGGGTAAGTGACAGTAACCAAGCCTTGGCTCGATCCCATAAGGAAAACGGGAACAATTGGAGCCGAATAGCATCGTCGGTAGCGTAACGGATTTTGAATGTGGCGCAAATCTCTAAGAAACTGGCCAGATGAGTATTGGGATCCTCGTGATCCTTTTCGTGAAACTGCCACATGTTCTGCACCATATGTATGATGCTGGGGTTGCTGAATGTCTGAATGAGAAAATGGCTTTTGCTTTTATAGATTGAAGGGGGCAAGACCGCGCTAGGAGGGAAGGCATGACCGTGCCTGCCACTGGGCGCGACCGTGCCCAAGAACTAGCACGGTCGTGGTACAGAGGGTTGACCGATCCGAAGCTTCTATTGGGTCCCATTGAACGAGGAAGTATGGCTCTGAGGTCATGGGTCAGACTCACAGGATTACACGCGGCCGTGGGGGTGTTGGAGCACGGTTGTGCTCGAGAAAGTGTCTTGGCGCGGTCGTGCCAGGTAGGGGGAACGATCGTGCCTCTACCTCAGAAACCCTAAAAACTTCATCTTTATCCTGGAATTCCCATGTTTGTTCACTGAGCTTCATAAAAACCTATAAAACTGGAAATGAAGCAAATAAGTTTCTAAACGTTGAGAATAACCAAGAATTGATCATGAAATGAGCGAAGTTTTGTGCCAAAAAGATGTGTCAATTCTAACACATCAGTAGATTTACAAGGAGGTGATAGTGGATGATGGATGATGATGGTGGTTAATGAATTATGTAATGATTGTTATGGTAGATGGTGGATGATGTAGGAGTGATGATGGTGGATGATGATGGATGGATTATGATGGTGATAATGGATGGTGGATAGAGGATAGAGGTGTGAATGATAATGGTGGTCGATGCGGGTGAACGATGAACGAAACCATGGGAAAACAAGGAAGAAGGGTGAAATCAGCATGTCCCCGCGCACCGCGAGATAACCGGCAGCACTCCTCGCGTACCGCGAGGAGGCAGAAATTAAGCCGGCCGATTGGTTTATCCTTCACGTACCGCGAGAGGACTCCCCAAATGCTTCGCGTACCGGGGGGCATTGTTGGTAACAGAAAGTTTTGAGATTTTTCCAACTTTTATACTTAGAAAATTTTTGATCATTTAAAATTGTTTTCACCCAAATTCTTTAAAAACCAATTCCAAGTATAAAAACATATGTAAAAATACCTGGAACTTCATTCTCGAAGATTTTCCTCACCGAATCAAGCACGAATCCCCGCAAAAACATGACACAAACAAAACACACACCGAAAAACATAAAAATGGACACGGACTCAAACCAAGTAAAACACACAAACTCTACATCCTAGGCACTTGCCCAAGACTCAAACAAACCTATCAGGAGGCTTCTCCTTGATCCTAATCGATACCGCCTTCATCCTACGTGGTCTACCGATCCTCCAATTCCTCAGCAAACTCCTACTTCTATCAAACTCTAAATGTATATCATATGCACCAATCCAGTCTTTCCACCACAACTTAAATCTACCCGGACCAAAGATAACACGGTTCAAGTATCCTAGTGAGTTGTCACACCTAAACATCCCCACACTTGGGGTTTTCACTCTCCCTGCATCAACAAACTCACTCAACTCTCGGAGTTTCTTACGGGGCAGCCTAGATTTAGGGGATGACTTGGCTTCTATCCCCTCAGCATGGACACCAGTAAAGGTTAAAGGCTCAATATGTGATATTACTAAAGGTATGGCCTCTAACCTCTCTCCCGGATCCTCATGATTCTCTACACTTTCAATCATGGGTGTCTCATAGTTTAATGACCCGACTTGTGCTAATATCTCACTCAAACTGCAATCACCATCATCAGCACCTAAAAACGCGGACCCTATCAAATTCAGCTAACCAATCTGGCGGGTCCTCTATTGTTCCTCCTTCATCTCCATCAACAACATCCTCTACTGGATTAGAGTCCCGAAATTCGTCCATGAAGGTATCAAGCATGCACACGGAGTGGCTATACTCGCCAACATCCTTCATGGACTTTATAGCACCGAATGTGATCGACTCATCCCCCATATGAAGTGTGAGTTTCCTGTCAACGACATCGATCATTGCCTTGGCAGAACGTAGGAACAGGCGTCCTAGGATGAGTGGGACTCTATCATCCAATTCCATGTCCAGAATAACAAAATCCACGAGGAAGACAAATTTGCCTACTTTCACTAACATATTCTCCATAATCCTCCGTGGATACTTGACTGAGCAGTTAGCCAAGGAAATGCTCATGCGCGTAGGCTGTGGTTCACCTAGGTCTAGCTATTTATAGACAGAATATGGCATCAGATTGACGCTAGCATCCAGATCCTCCAACGCGTGGTTTAAGGGCAAACCGCCAAGCAGACACAGGATCGTGAAACGACCCGAATCCGCCACTTTCTTCGGCAGCTTTTTCTGAACCACTTCAGAACATTGCTCACTAAGTGAGACTTCAGTGATCCCCTCTAGTTTCTTCTTGTTGGAAAGAAGATCTTTGAGGAACTTGCCATACTTTGGCATATGCTGGAGGACCTCTATAAATGGGAGATTGACCTTGAGTTGTTTGAACATATCAAGGAAGTGATCGTATTCCCTAGCGTGTTTATGTGGCAACAAGCGAGCTGGATAGGGAACACGACTCAAGTCAATCTCGGGGGACTTCATCTCCACCCCCTTCTTCTTCTCCTTTGCCTTCTCGGCAGGCTTCTCCACCTCTATCTCCTCATCCACCGGCTCTTCTTCTACTACCGGTGGGCTCTCCTTCTCTTCTGCCCTCATACTCCTAGTCGAATCAACATTCAACTCAGGCTCCTCTAGCATCCTAGCATCGATCTCAGCAAATCGAGCTCTTTAATCAATCTTCCTCACCTCCTCTACCGAAGGAATGCCATAGTCAGCATCGTGGGAGGCTTCCTTCTCTACTCTCTTATCATCTCTATGACTAATGATCGACACGGCCATCACTGAAGCGTTGGGGCCCGAAGATGGACCTCCCTGGCTGTCCTTCAAGCTCTTCGTGATGTCTCCTACCGTGCACTGTAAATCCTGGAATGCCAACTGCTGATTCTTCAATAAAGTGTAGTGGGCATCCAGTCTCTGCTTAGCATCCCTATCCTGCTGAACTAAGTAGGCAAGCATGTGTGTCTGATTCTCTATCATCTCCTTTATCTTCCCGAGCTCGCTCCAGCTTCTCCTCCTCTAAACTGATGCTAGCGACCATTAAACCCAAGCAGGTTGTTTCCAGATCTCCATCCCGAGCTATAAATATTGTTGTAATTGTTGTACCCTCGGTTCTAGTTCTGGTTTCCAGCAAAGCTCACCTGCTCCTGTTGGTTGACAGGGCAATCCCTGGTGTCGTGTCCTCCCCTGTACACCTCACACCTAAGAGCACTGAGTTTAAGCTCCTTAATCTCTTTTGCCATAGTTTGCAAGTGCAGCAGCCACGCTAGTATCAGGAGTGACCAGATGCACACCTCTAGGAGAAGAGGCGGGTGCTCTAGTGATATGTCCTAAATTATACATGTTTTTCATGCATAATAATCCCCATATTATGGTACTAATTGATTAATAACCTTGCAATTGATACTTAAAATGTTAATATTTCACAATTGCAGGTTATTCGGTGCTCCAAGATAAACAAAGCAAAAACCAGCTTAAAACATGAAGAAATCAAGCTTTTGGAGGACCAAACCCGAGCATTGACCCCCAAGAAGTCAAACCAGGTCAACAAGCAGCTAAAAGACAAGCCTGGAGAGCAAGGAGGGGTTTGCACGGTCGTGCAATGCCATGCACAGCCGTGCATTGTCTGTCTTGCTCTCCAAGGCTCCAGTACACTGCCATTTGTACCATGTTTGATTCCCGAGGTGTTTGCACGCCCACGAAATCCAATGCAGGGCTGTGCATTGCTCATTTTGAGGCCAATAAATAGATGGCTTGAGTTCTTCATTCCACACACCCATCCATACCTCAAAAACACACCGGAGAGAGCTTATTTCATAGTTTAGAGTATAGAGTAGTGAGTAGAGGGGCTCTTCCTCCTTGTTCCGCAATAGGGGAGCCTACAAACTCAGTGTTATGCTAGTTAGTATGGCCATTCGTGGCTAGACTCTTTGCATTGCTAGGGTGAAGATGAAGTTTGGTGCATGTTAATGTTTAACGTATTAATCCATGTGATGTGTTTATGTCTTTAACTATTCGTCCTTAAAACCCCCATTTTGGTGGGCTTTTATTATTGTCTAAATCCGTCTTTATATTTGTGAGTGTTCTTGATTTTTAAAGTGGAAAACCTTTTTAATCAAACTTCTCTTGAAGCTTGTACGTCTTTATACAAGTAGAGATTGATAAGCCAAGGCTTGGTTAACACTATTAAGGTCGTACGTCTTTATACGAACTTATTATGCAACCAAGAATTGGTGAACTCATGTTGGGAACGGTACGTCTTTATACTTGGTCCCATTGTTACACCGCCTCCCGGTGAGCAAAATATAATCACCTATTTAACTCTAATACAAATCATTTTACGTTCGATGTCTTAAACCAACCCGGAGATGACCATTCAAAGGGTTGAGGGTAATTGTTGTCCTTAACGGGAGGCACTACCACTTGTTAAAGCTTTTAAATTTGCAAATCAAATGTCGTGAGGACGAGGATCTAGCGGTGACCCGGGTCACACGTTTGTAGTAGTCATATCACTGGATTAGTCAACCAAACATTATCATGTACCAAGCGGATTAGAAACCCAAAGCAATACTATTCGTAACCTGATCATTTCCGGCATATTTACTTTTTTGTTATTTACTATTCTGTTCGTTACATTTCTGTTACACACTTCACGCACGTTTTTACTTTTCTGCTATTTACTTTACCGCGATTTACTTTTCTGTCATTTACTTTCCTGTTCCATAAGCACACAAAACTCACTCACTAATTAAACCGGCTAAACGTTAACAAAAGTTGAGTATTGGAATTCGACCGTGTCCGTTGGTTCGATACTTGGTTTTTACCTAAACTATATTACGTTGCGATAGGTACACTTGCGTAATGTGTGTGTTTTTAAGTTAAAGTAATTATCATTTTATAAATTTAAAACCTGATCTCGTGAAACCATAATCTCTAAATATTATTATATAATATTTAACTACATCAAAATTCACACATCAAGTTTTTGACGCCGTTGCCGGGGACACGGTGATTTCAAGAAAAATTCAAGTTAACAAATTAGCCTTTTTTTAAAAGTAAAAATTTCACAAAAATAATCATGGATCCATACAATGAAAACTTTACCGAGGCAGAATTTTTCAAATTTGACAGCAATTTCTTAGATTCATGGTGCGAGTTATGTGGAGGATCACACTACACTGAGGAGTGTTATCTTTCCGTATGGCGCCCCATGGATCATGAGATAAATCTTCACCCGTCACCATTTGAGGATTTACTTCCTTCACCACTTCCATCAATAAACACAGACTTTGCTTCCCACGAACCAGATCCTTGGAAACCAAACACATTATTTCGTAATTTGGAGGAAATAAAGAGTCAAATCATTAAACTCTACGCTACGGAACCAAATGAAGATCCTTCTGAAATCCTGGATCATCCACCATGTGTCGAAGTAAATCAAGCATCACAAGAACATAATGTAGAGGTAATAACCATGATACCCATGGGGAACACCGAGAATACAGGTGAAGATGACGTATTAAGGGCTGAAATCATACAAGAAACCTTAGAACCACCAAGATTGGAAAAACAGTTCAAACGCTTTCAGTCTTTATTAAATCAAATTCAGCTAAATCTCCCTTATGAACTATTTCTCTATAAGATGCCTGCTCATGCAAAATTTCTCAAGGATATGCTGACTAACCAAGAAAAAATGGAAGAACAGCAGCAAATCACGTTGAACGAAGAATGTTCAGCTATTATGAGAGGAAGAAAACCTCCCGACCAATTCATGATCTCCTGTCTTATAAGCGACTCAATCCAAGGTAATACTATTGCTGACCGACATATAGACGTAAATATTTTACCTAGCGTAATATTTGACAAAATGAATCTCAAGAAACTTCAACCCACAAACTTAGAACTATGCCTAATCAATAGGACAGTTCGCTATCCAAAGGGAATAGCTGAAGACGTACTTATAAAGATTAATGAATTCGTCTTCCCTGTGGATTTTGTGGTAGTCGACATAAAAGGAGAAACACGATGCCCTCTTATTCTCGGGAGACCATTTCTTAATACAGCCCTCGCCCTTATTGACGTCTGGGGAGGAAGATTGGCGTTAAGTATCTAGCAAGAACGAATCACATTCGATCTCAAGAAAGCCATGAAGCGACCAAGTAGTCATGACGATCTAGCCTTTCTTTTCGACGATTTCGACTACCTAGTAGGTTATTACATACATGAAGTCTTGGGAAAGGAAGAAAAATGGCCAGCAGAGGAACATGAATAATATCTAGTTTGCGAAGGGTTTATGATAAAACACACTAATCATAATGATGAAACAACATGCATTGAGGAGTTGGAAAACAGAGACGAGAGTGAGAAGGCAAAACCGTCTATCGAGGAACCACCTACACTTGAACTAAAGGAACTTCCGCCTGATTTATCGTACGCCTTCCTAGATGAAGAATCCAAGCTTCCAGTTATTATCTCCTCTAGGTTGGAAAACAACGAGAAAGAAAAACTACTATAAGTTTTGAAGAAATACAGGAAAGTTATCGCCTGGAAGCTAATGGATCTTAAGGGAATTAGCCTCTCATTCTGCACTCATAAGATACTTATGAAAGATAATTACAAAACAAGTGTGCAGCACCAAAGACGACTGAACCCTAAAATGCAAGAGGTAGTGAAAAATGAGGTTATCAAGTTACTAGACGCAGGAGTGATCTACCCCATTTTAGATTCAGCATGGGTCCGTCCAGTTCAGGTTGTACCAAAAAAGGGAGGTATAACAGTAATCACAAATGAGAAAAATGAGCTAATACCAACCCGCACTGTCACTGGATGGCGGGTGTGTATTGATTATCGCAAATTGAACGAAGCTACCCGAAAAGACCATTTTACACTACCCTTCATTGATCAAATGTTAGAGCGACTATCCAGAAATATGTTCTATTGCTTTCTCAATAGATTCTCAGGATACATTCAAATCCCCATCGCCCCTGAAGATCAGGAGAAGACTCCTGTCCCTATGGCACCTTCGCTTATAGGCGTATGCCATTTGGACTATGCAATGCACCTGCTACATTCCAGCGGTGCATGATCGCTATATTTCATGATATGATAGAAGAATCAATGGAAGTATTTATGGATGACTTCTCAGTTTTTGGAAACTCCTTCGACCATGTCTACAAAACTTAGGAAAAATGCTAGCAAGATGTGAAGATTCAAATCCGAACCGAACCGAACCGGGCCGAACCGGACCGGAACCGTGAACCGTTTGTATATAAATATGATAACCGAGAACCGAGTCGTATATAAACGGTTCGGGCCGGACCGAACCGTATTAAACGGTTCGGTTCATGCTTAAATTCTGGACCGAACCGATTAAGAAAAAACAAATTATGTTTCAATCCAACTCAATAAAACGAAAAACAAAAAGTTCCAATCCAACTCCATAAAACAAAAAACAAACCCAAAATACTCCACAAAACAAATTAAAGTTACAAACCTACAAAACAAAAATCAAAGTTCCAAATTGTTGGAGTTCCTAAATGCCTTGAATCTTCAAACTCCAACCAAAATACTTTCTTCAATCTTCAATCATTCATCAATCTTCACTGATCCGATGTTTTCATAAATATCTAAAAGAAATTAACTATTAGAAACTATAACTTTCCATGAACTACAATTACATAGCAAATCAAATAAACTAACCGTTGGCAAGTTCTTCTAGTTTCTCAAAATCATCGCTTTCGTTGATTTCTTTGCTTGATTTTCGAATCCAATTTTGTGTACAAATTAAAGCTTGAACAAGAGGAGGCGATAACGAACTTCTATACGAGTTTAGTACCCGACCCCCGGTACTAAAAGCGGACTCTGATGCAACTGTTGAAACTGGTATAGCTAATATATCTAGATAAGAAACAAAATTAGGCTTAGCACGAAGATAAATCAGTTAATAAACATAAAAAATAAATAATACTATTACCTTTGGCCATTTTGGAAAGAGTCGGATAACGAGCCGAATTTATGATTGTAAAGGAAGAATATATTACCATATATGAACGATATATGATTGTAACAGGAAAGCAACCAAACTGAAGAGGATCGATCAACAGGAACGATCGTGGAAGAGGAACGATCGTAGTTATTTTTACAAGGAAAAGGGAACGTCGTTCGTTATGGCTGTCATATCTAAAGGGTGGGCTGCGAGCGACTGGGGTTTAACAAACTGGACTGGGCTGTGCCTAAAGGCTGGACCGATGGAATGAAAGTTGTTTTGTTTAAATTAAAATTTGTGGTTCTAACGGTTCGAACCGCGAACCATCGGGTACCGAACCGAACCGAACCGGGAACCGTATAATTAAGATATGGAGAACCGTGAACCGAACCGATTACTTTTTCGCGGGTCAGTTCCGGTTCCAATGGGTCCGGTTCCACGGTTCCAACTATTCCGAACCGCGAAGTGCTCACCCCTAAAGAAGGGATAATATTAGGACATAAAATTTCAAAGAATGGTATTGAAGTCGACAAAGCCAAAGTAGAAACTATATCAATGCTTCCACCGCCAAATTCAGTAAAAGGGATCAGAAGCTTCCTCGGTCATGCGGGGTTCTATAGGAGATTCATAAAGGACTTTTCATCAATCGCCAGACCCTTGACACACATGTTGGAAAAAGATCGACCCTTTTTATTCTCTGACGATTGCTTAGTACCATTTGAGACTCTCAAGAAGAAACTCATCAATGCACCTATCATGACGGCACCTGACTGGACTAAACCTTTCGAGCTCATATGCGATGCAAGTGACTACGCAGTAGGAGCAGTTTTAGGTCAACGAAGCGAAAAGCATTTTCACCCGATTCACTATGCAAGTAAAACCTTAAATGATGCTCAAGAAAATTACGCTACTACTGAGAAGGAATTACTAGCTGTTGTTTTCGCTTTTTGATAAATTTCGTTCGTACCTAGTCTTATCAAAAACTATAGTCTACACCGACCATGTCGCCTTAAGACATCTCTTTAACAAACAAGACGCTAAACCAAGGTTAATCAGGTGGATCCTCCTACTACAAGAATTTGACATCGAGATAAAAGATAAAAAGGGAGTAGAGAATTTGGCAGCAGATCATCTATCTCTACTTGAAACCACTCAAGAAAATCAAAAGTTTGCTATAAATGATAGTTTCCCTCATGAATTCATACTGCACGTACAAGATATCAATGAATACCCATGGTTTGCAGACATCGCAAATTTCTTAGCAAGCGGAGAACTAGTGAAAGGATTAACATTTCAGGAAAGAAAGAAATTCTTCGAAGATATCAAGCACTATTTCTGGGAAAATCCATATCTATTTCGTGTTTGTACATATCAAATAGTGCGACGATGTGTGCATGGGAAGGAGGCACACGAGATATTGTGACAATGTCACGAAGGACCAACATGAGGACATCATGGAGCCAATTATACTGCAAGAAAAGTCTTTGATGCCGGATTTTTCTGGCCAACTGTTTTCAAAGACGCACATAAGCTTATAAGCAAATGCGACTCATGTCAAAGGTCAGGAATTATTTCAAAGCGTGACGAAATGCCCCAGACAAGCATCCAAGTTTGTGAAATATTCGACGTCCGGGGGATTGACTTTGTTGGACCATTCCCTCCATCTCGTGGAAATCAATACATCCTAGTAGCAGTTGACTACGTGTAAAAATGGGTTGAAGCACAAGCATTACCTACTAATGACGCAAGAGTCGTCATCCGGTTTCTCAAAAGACTATTCACACGGTTCGGTACACCAAAAGCTCTAATCAGTTATAGAGGAACACATTTCTGTAATTCACAATTAGAAAAGACACTTAAACGATATGGTTGTACCCATAAGCTATCCACACCTTACCATCCCCAAGCAAATGGACAAGTGGAAGTTACAAACAGAGCAATCAAGCGTATTGGAAAAAGTTGTAAGTCCTAATAGGAAAGACTGGTCTGATAAATTGGAAGATTCATTATGGGCCTTACGTACGGCTTACAAAACACCTATCGGAACCACTCCTTACCGAATGGTTTATGGAAAGGCTTGTCACGTGCCAATAGATATTGAGCATAAAGCATACTAGGCGCTTAAAGCAGTTAACCTAGATCTATCCAGTGCAGGAGAGCATCGCCTTCTACAAGTTCATGAATTGGAAGAACTGCGAAATCAGGCATATAGGAACTTAAAAATATACAAGGATAAGGCAAAGAGACTTCATGATATAAAACTAAGGAAGGGGGAATTCCAAGAAGGAGAAAATGTCTTGCTCTACAATTCAAGATTACAACTATTTCCAGTAAAATTGAGATCTAAGTGGACGAGACCATACATAATTCGAAAAACATTCCCTTATGGAACACTGGAACTGGAACAAACAGACGGGACAACTTTCAAAGTTAACGGCCACCGAGTGAAGCTTTACCTCGAAGGACCAATTGATCAAGTAGTGGACGAGGTTCCACTAGAGGAGTAAGACTGATGAAACACGTACGGGTTGGGCTAAAGGCCCTTAAATAAATGTAGCGCTTCCGAGAGGCAACCCGATGATCATGAATAAATTGAGAGGTTGGTGCATACAGCAGAATCATGGTTCTCGGGTTTGACTTTTCAAATTTAAATTTCTCATACTTCAGCCCCAGGTATGCCCTCTCGATACTAGGACCTTAGTAGCTTAACTACAACCTTTTATTTTCCTTGTCTGCTTTTATGTTTTCCCTTATGTGTCAAGTAGAATATCATCACCAGATAGTCTCTCTACTTCTTTGAGGAATCACACTCCATCTCTAAGACCTGAGGAATCGGAAACCACATCAAATTTCTGTGAAATTCGATGAAGACTTTTAAGCAAAGTGTTGACAGCACCAATAAGTTTTGGCCTTAGGTTATACATCGAATTAACCGGGGGACTACCAGTTTCTTTTCCCTTAAAACTTCATGCATTTGAATTCCTGCATAGCATTTCATTAAATGCATTTGTACATTGAGGGAAATGCACAGTTTTAAGTGTGGGTGGGGAATTAAGAGATTCAGGACTACTTGTAACCTCAAAGCAGTAAAATTTCAACTTGTGATTTTCTACCCATTTGACTAAATTTTTACAAAAACCTACCTTTTGTAAAACCCGGAAAATTTTCAAAATTTTAAACCCTAATATTTAAAACCTCTTTGAGTTCGCACCTAATTAAATAAAATGAATACATGGCAAGTAGAAACAAATGAATATTATGCATAACGATTGGCTAAACCCTATCCCATCCATTTTCATGTGAGGAAAATCAAGCCTATTACACACCATCAAATTTTTGGCGCAATATATAATTATTCGCATGCTCTTGCGTTTGGCATTACTGAGTGTTTTTCGATTGAATTTTATGCATAATTAGAACTTGTGTGTCTTCTACATATCAAGACCATGAACTAGTAGAAGTATGAAAGTGATTGAGGCACCTAAGACTTTATTACCCTTATCCTTAAATCCAAAAATCCCAAAAATATAATCTGTTTAGATAGCCATTTGAGCCTTAGCCTTTTCTTTTCTACTACCTACAATTATCACCCAACCAGCTTTTCGTAAACACCGGTTATTGGCTAACTGTCTTCAAAATGGAAAAAATATCCTATGTCGTTATTTCAAGTTTAATACCATTGAGGCAACTTTGGAAAGAATCTGTTTCACTCAAAGGAATTGGAATATACAAAAAGGTGGATGTATTAGGAAGAAACAGCTGAACTATCTGCAAGGAATTTATGGAAATATTATTCCAAAGAAATTAAGGAAAAAGAATTATTGAAGAAATTGTCTTAATCCAAATATATATATATATATATATATCGAAAAAGGAGAAAAGAAAAAGAAAGAAGTTGGTCTTTTACCGGTTAGACCTTAAAGAGCTGGATATGCATTCCTTTGATTTTAATTTGTTTTTCTGCCTTCATTTCGCAAATCCTGAATTACCGCCCGAACTCCGAGAGAAAGTTTTCAAAGCAACTAGTGATGTAAGAAAATGGTGGCGCAAGCAAGAACAACTGCCACCATTCTGCAGCCTGTCAGAAAGTGTCGTCAAAAGAAGAGCCAAAAGATACGAAAAATGTGTGAAGTGTGGCAACTGGAGCCACGATGGAAAATGTAGCAAGAATCAAACTCGTTCCCAAAGTGATTATACGCATCTAATCAAAGTTGGAGTTGTTAGGCTACAAGCCGAAAGTTCCATACGGAGAGGCAGCAATGTGTACTACGCAGTAAGGAAAGAGTTGGCACTAATGAGAAATCTTGGTCTTGGCAATCTGACCATAAACGAGCCCTCGGATTAGTTATACCCTCATGATCCGAGTACTGTAAAGGGACCTGTTAGTATTTTCCATTTTAAGCCATGAAGCCGTAGCCGTGTGTTTCACGATAGCTGCAGCCCTTAAAACCTTTTAAATCCCTAAAAACCCAAAAAGATTTTCATCTTCACCCCTTTATTTTTATTTTAGCCACATTACAACCCTTTTAAAGTCCTTTTGATTCATGCATACTACTTAGTTATTTGGTGGAGACTTGATTTGCATACAAGCTTATGATTATTGCATATTTCGATTCAAACTTGAGTGTTCCACTTAACTGACATTATCCGTACATATATAACCCTAGAGTTGAGTGAACATTGTGAGGAGTGAACATTTATGCATAATTGAAGTTCTAGTAGGCTTGTCATGGATTCCATCATAGAAAAATACAAAAATAGAATAAGCAACTCAAGAGTTATCCTGGAATTTCCAACTACTTAGAGTTTCATTTCCCTTGTAAAATTTTTAGTTATGGGTATGATCATGCATGAGTTTGCTTGAGGACAAGCAAAGTCTAAGTGTGGGGTATTATGATATGTACAAAATTATACATGTTTTGCATGCATAATAATCCCCATATTATGGTACTAATTGATTAATAACCTTCCAATTGATACTTAAAACGTTAATATTTCACAATTGCAGGTTATTCGGTGCTCCAAGATAAACAAAGCAAAAACCAGCTTAAAACATGAAGAAATCAAGCTTTTGGAGGACCAAACCCAAGCATTGACCCCCAAGAAGTCAAACCAGGTCAACATAAGTCAACAAGCAGCTAAAAGACAAGCCTGGAGAGGAGGCAGGGGTTTGCACGGTCGTGCATTTCCTGTCTTGCTCTCCAAGGCTCCAGTACACTGCCATTTGTACCTTGTTTGATTCCCGAGGTGTTTGCACGCCTGTGCAATCCAATCCAATGCAATGCACGGCCGTGCATTGCTCATTTTGAGGCCTATAAATAGATGGCTTGAGTTCTTCATTCCACACACCCATCCATACCTCAAAAACACACCAAAGAGAGCTTATTTCGTAGTTTAGAGTAAAGAGTAGTGAGTAGAGGGGCTCTTCCTCCTTGTTCCGCAATAAGGGAGCCTACAAAACTCAACGTTATGCTAGTTAGTATGGCCATTCGTGGCTAGACTCTTTGTATTGCTAGGGTGAAGATGAAGTTTGGTGCATGTTAATGTTTAACGTATTAATCCAAGTGATGTGATTATGTCTTTAACTATTCGTCCTTAAAACCACCATTTTGGTGGGCTTTTATTATTCTCTAAATCCGTCTTTATATTTGTGAGTGTTCTTGATTTTTAAAGTGTAAAACCTTTTTAATCAAACTTCTCTTGAAGGTTGTACATCTTTATACAAGTAGAGATTGATAAGCCAAGGCTTGGTTAACACTATTAAGGTCGTACGTATTTATACGAACTTATTATGCAACCAAGAATTAGTGAACACATGTTGGGAACGGTACGTCTTTATACTTGGTCTCATTGTTACACCGCCTCCCGGTGAGCAAAATATAATAACCTATTTAACTCTAATACAAAGCATTTTACGTTCGATGTCTTAAACCAACCCAAGGATGACCATTCGAAGGGTTGAGGGTAATTGTTGTCCTTAAAGGGAGGTACTACCACTTGTTAAAGCTTTTAAATTTTCAAATCAAATGTCGTGAGTACGAGGCTCTAGCGGTGACTCTGGTCACACGTTTGTAGTAGTCATATTAATGGATTAGTCAACCTAACATTATCATGTACCAAGCGGATTCGAAACCCAATATACTATTCGTAACCTGATTATTTCCGACATATTTACTTTCCTGCTATTTACTATTTTGTTCGTTACATTTTTGTTACACACTTCACACACGTTTTTACTTTTCTGCTATTTACTTTACCGCCAGTCATTTACTTTCCTGTTCCACAAGCACACAAAACTCACTCACTAATTAAACCGGCTAAACGTTAACAAAAGTTGAGTATTGGAATTCGATCGTGTCCGTTGATTCGATACTTAGTTCTTACCTAAACTATATTACGCTGCGATAGGTACACTTGCCTATTGTGTGTCTTTTTAAATTAAAGTAATTATCATTTTATAAATTTAAAACCTGATCTTGTGAAACCATAATCTCTAAATATTATTATATAATATTTAACTACATCAAAATTCACACATCATCTAGCACTAGAAATGGAAGTCGTAGTAGATGGCTGTTGATGTTCCGCCAGAGCGAAGCTCTCAAACATCTCCACACACTCGTCTGGCTCGAGCTTATCCATGATATGGCCTCCCGCAGCAGTGTTGAACATTTGCTCCTTCTCGAAGGTGAGACCATTGTACAACTTCTCCACTATCACCCAGTCAGAAAGACCATGCTGGGGACATCGGCTCAACAGCGTGTTGAACCACTCCTGGGCCAAGTGATAAGGCTCGTCAGGATCCATCCGAAACGAATGGATTTGATCCCGAAGGCGAGCGGCCTTAGAAGGTGGATAGTACTTTTTGTAGAACTTGGCCTGAAGATCCTCCCAAGTGGTGATAGAATTATCAGGGAGGGTGTCAAGCCAAGTAGATGCACGCCCAGAGAGCGAGAATGGGAAGAGACGCAAGTATATAGCGTCCTTAGACACACCCATGATATTGAAGGTATCACATATTTGCGCGAAGCAGGACAAATGTCCGGGTGCATCCTCATCCTCAAGGCCATGGAATTGAGTGGCATGAGTGATCGTGCTCATGACATGTGACGGGATCTACCATGTAATGGTGTTAGGAATGGCGGGGCGTGTGATCGAATATCTCGCCCCGGTGACCCCGTCACTGGCCCTTAGGTGTACCGTACGCCTCGCTGGTGGGTCAGCGTCGCCCATGTTAGGAAATGGAATTGGGCTAGGAGAACGTACCTGGTTGCTGCAGAATGCTTTCAAACGCTCCCGAAAGTCACGGGTGCGCTCGTGCAGCTCTCGTTAGGGCTCTAAGGAAGCAGAATATGGTGGTGATCCCTGCGAACAAGTGTGGTGCATAAACTGACACAAGAATAAAAGAAACAAATAAAGACTAAAAAAAGAAAGACTCGATCCTATATTAGACCCTTAGATAACACGTAGGACAAGCACAGAAGACAAGCAGACTCACAAGACTCAAAAGAAAAACAAACCAAAAATTAAACAAAAGAACTAGTCAAAGCTAATATTGCTATTGCCAAGTGTCCCCATCAACGGCGCCAAAAACTTGATGTCCTCCGGACGGTCTATATTAAAACTAACTAAACCTAACCTAGACTCCTAAGTAATAAATGGAAAACCTATGAACTAAACTGCACTAATAGGCAAGTGTACCTATCGAGTGTAGCACAACTTAATGGTAAACCGGAATATCGAACCCTATAGACACTGAATACTAATACTAGACTTTGACTCGGACTAAAGAGTGATGATTGGGGGGTTGACTACACTAAAGATTAGAACTAATAATGCAATAAACTAGTCGACTCAACTATCAAGACAAAGTAATAAGGTGAAATCAGAAGATGGGAAGAATACCACCTAGGTCAGAATCCTACTTGCAAGGCTCAGACTTCTACCGGTTCTGGAAACTATGATGGATCTGGGTTTATAAGGAAACAGCTCTAGACTACCTAGTGGATCCCTAATCACTCTCAGGGTGTCACCAACTAAGGAACCTAAAGGTGTAATAAACTCACCAGATAGTGGATTACCTTTCAGTCTCTCCAACTATGATAAAGTACCCTAATAGACAAATCACCTTTCAGTCTCACTGTCCACCATACATTTGAAGAATGCACGGGGTAATCTCAAGATAAGAACTATGACTCAGAATAGCAACAATCACTAGACACCTAATACCAACTTCCTCTCAGACAAATGACACTCGGATTCCTAATGACGAAGATTAAACGACTATCTCTCACTTCTCGGGTATTGAGACATGACACACACTCAATATAATCAAGGATTAACCAACACTCCTATGGGTTACTACGTCTAGCAAACCACTCAGGTCACAAGCAATATGCAAACAACCTAAACATGCATCTATTAATGAAAGACATTCAACAAGACAACATAAGGAACATTAATCAACACAAGACCAGATCTAAGCATGCATATACATTATAATAATCAACTCAAGATCTTTTACAAAATCATAAAACCATCAAATAAAATCCAAAACCGATAAAAATCACAAATTTACGCAGTATTCATCATAAACCCAGGCAGTATCAATGTTCTAGCCTAGATTCATGCTCAAAACAACTAAATCAGAAGAATTAAACAAGAACATGGTTTCAAACAAAGCAATCAAAGAATAAAAATCGAATCTTGAAACCTAGAACGCTATAATCAACGAACCCGGATCCAAAGCTTCAACCTTTGCTCCAAAACCTCTTATTTACTCCCAAATCGCCAAAGAACTCCCTCTGGACGGTTGGAGTGTGAAATTTTTGAATAATGGGAATCAAAATCAATTAAATATCAAATTAGGGTTTTTTCTCGGAAATCCTATCTCTCGCGTACCGCGAGAAAATCTGGCAAGCCCCTTGCGTACCGCGAGGGCCAAAATAGTCGCTGCCGGTTTCTGAGATCCTCGCGTACCGCGAGAAGTTGGAATTTCAACAATTTTCACTTTGAACCCTGGACTTTCTTCTCTAGCTTGTTCTCTTCATGATATTCACTTGTATTCCACACGAGCTCCTGAAAACACAACATAGACTCAAATATACATTAAAACGACTCAAGAAAAAGATAAAACGAACTAAAATATCTGCATATTTCCTTCACCATCTGGATTTCTTTAGGTACCACAAAACCTAGCCATCGAAGAGTGTCCATTTCTAATCAATCCCTACATCTAAACCCAAACAAACTGATGATTCAATTGTTAATGATGAAAACAAATTCCCTTTGGATCAAGATGTCAAGTTCAAGGTAAGAATGTTTATCTATGTGATTGCTTCAATTCTCATTTGGTATAAACCCTAAACCTTAAAATCGTTTCTCAGATTTTTCAAGAACCCTTTTTGTGATTTCTTAAAAGTAGATCTTTATCAGGAACCCTAATTCGGATTTCTTTTTTGAAATCGAGACTTTCTAAAGATTTCTTCATTACCCATTTGTGATTTTTTGTTAGCAACTCAGCAGACCGAAGTTTCTGAGTGGATTCTTTTGTTGTCCATGTTTAATGGTTGTAGATCCCTCTTAGTTGTTGGGTTCGTAGGCCTTTTGGGACAGGCACAAGTCAAGGGCAGCCAGCCCTAGCCCGGTTGCTAAGCCTAATTTGGTTTGGGCCCTAATTGGGTTTACTTGGGGATTAAGTTTCCTAACCGTAGTTTAATCTCTATAAATACAATGCTTTGTACTTGTAATTTGTATCACCTCTAATAAAGAATATCCTAGTTGCCACCCGTGGATGTAGGTCAGTTTAGACCGAACCACGTTAAACCCCGTGTTTATTACTATGTTCGTGTGCGGTCGTCTTTAATCCTAACAACGGGTATCAGAGCCTTTGGCTCGAGATCAGATCACACGAACAGGTGATTGTTTGCTAGATTAGGGTCCCATGCTACAGTACCCGCGCATGAACAGTAACCCCAGTCGTGAACAGTAAATCACCGCTACAGTGCGCTACAGTGACGCGTGAACAGTACCACCCTGCTACAGTGGTGCCGGAACAGTACCGTTGCTACAGTATTGCCGTATCTACAGTAACCCCTGCTGAGTTTGACCAGAAAAAGTCAACAACTGCTGTTTTCTGTCCAGTTTTCGCTGCTGTGATTTTCGGGCAGTCTGCACGTTCTACGAGGTCAGTTTTTTGGGTTGTTTTTTCAGTTTGTTGTAATTCGTAATGGCAGATAACGAGAAAACGAAGATAGAGAAGTTTGATGGGCAGAACTTTGGACGATGGAGAATGCAAATCACCGATTTGCTAATTCAGGAGGATTTGGATTTGGTACTAGAACCACCGCCCACACCGATGACACCAAGTTGGTTGGCACTTGACAAGAAATACCATGATTTAGACGGCTGAATTTCTAAGACAATTTAGGTAAAGTCAACATGTTAAACTTATAATATATGTTTTAACCCAATTTAGTTATGTTAAACTTGATTTTGTGTAAAGCTCAGAAGCAATAGTATTGAATTGAAGATCTCGGTCTAATGAAATAATCAAAGTTTTCCATCATAGCATTTTTTGGTACTAGTTTTAATTAAAGTACCTAAATCAACCCCAAAAGCCGTAATCGTAATCTCGTTAACCAGACACTGGAATGGCAGTAGCGGGGTGGTGGGGCGACCGGAGATCAACCTTCACAGTATTCTCCTCCCTTCTACTTGTTCATTGCGTCGCCATACTACTCTTCACCAGCGGTTTCCTTCTCACACGAACAGAACTTCCTCACTATAGCCACTGTTCAGATGCATCTCAATCTCCTTGTGGACTTCCATATCAATCTCCTCAAAATGCTAATTGTTGGACTAAACCTGCCGTTGACCGTATCGTTATCATCGTTCTCGATGCTCTCAGGCACATTTCCTCCCTCAATTCTCTCATACTCATTATCCGCATGTGATCTCATGATTTTGTTACTAAATTGATTATGTTAGGTTTGATTTTGTCGCTCCCAGTACTTTCTTCCAAGGTAAGCAAGTTACTGAATTGAATATATTGCAGATTTGCACAAAGGCTAAAACGAAAATTTAGGGTTTTACTGAATCATAGATTAGTTATAGTGTTTGTGTGAATGTTAGCAGAGAAAAAACCATGGATGGACAAACTGCAAGTGCTTCACAAACTTGCATCTGAATCAGAATCAAAATCAAAATCAGCTGCTAGAATTTTCAAAGCTATTGCAGATCCACCTACAACAAGTTTGCAGCGTCTGAAGGTTAGCATACTTGACAGTAGTCTTGATTTTATAAAGCGAGAAGCGCACAAAAGCGACAAGGTCTAAAGCCGAGGTGCAAAAGCGCCCCGGTACGCGAGGCACAATTTATTATATAAAATTTTAATATATTTCTCATAAGTTTCTAGTATCATTTACCCAAACACTAGACACAAATAAGTTCTATATATGGTTTAATATCTAAATAACCTATATGTACTCCTGAAGCACATATCCAGCCCCCGTACGAAAAGCGCGCCTCACCTGCGCCTTTTGTACACCCCTCGCCTTGCCTACAAAAAAGCGCCAGCCCTTGCGCCTAGGCGCACCTCAAGCGTGCTTTTTAAAACCAAGACAATAGTTCATAATTGTTATTGTTATTAGGGGGGTAGAGGAGTGAGAGAATTTAAATTGGACTTGTATTATTATGCAGGGTTTGACAACAGGTGGACTTCCAACTTTTATTGATATAGGGAATAGCTTTGGTGCACCGGCAATAGTCGAAGACAATCTCATACATCAGGTTTGATTCGATTATGAATTTGGGATGTACCCGATAGACAATGTTTGGTTATATGTTATTCTCTCTAGTTCTCTTGTTTTTGATCTTTATATGGGTTTAATATATCTTCTATTTACAGCTTGTTCAAAATGGAAAGCGAGTAGTGATGATGGGAGATGATACTTGGACACAGTTGTTTCCTCACCACTTTAATAAGTCATATCCCTACCCCTCTTTTAATGTTAAAGATTTAGACACGGTATCCTTTATAAACACGGTTGAATATGTAATTGCGTTTGGGATTTATTTTCTTATGTAATGACTTAATGAGGTTTTTGTAACATGATTTATTTGCTAGGTAGATAATGGTTGCATCAGTCACCTAATTCCAACCTTGTATGATGATGATTGGGATGTTCTTATAGCACATTTTCTTGGCGTGGTATGTCTCTCAATTGGGGAATAAGGTTTGATTGTGTTTATTTAGTCTTTGAAAGTATTTTCTGACCATATCATATAGCATTATCTATGGACGGACTAAACTTTTTTTAATGATGCAACAATAAGGCTGGTACTGATTTATTTTGGTTCATTCAGGATCATGCTGGTCATATATTTGGTGTTGATTCAGTTCAAATGATTGATAAACTGCAACAGTATAATGAACAATTAGAGGTATGTCTAACTGTCTATACATATTACTTCTGCAAATCAGGTTACATTAAATTATTATTTGATTGTATTTTTGGTGATGAAATTGATATTTGATGCCACCATTCTACTTCAGAAAGTTGTTGACGTGCTGCAGAGCCAGTCTGGTAAAGGTGGTCTGCATGAAAATACTTTACTTCTTGTTATGGGTGATCATGGACAAACAGTAAATGGTGATCATGGTGGTGGGTCCCCCGAAGAGGTATATAATCAGTGTGCTCGAAAATTATAGTTCATGTCAATCTAAATAGTGGCATAATGCAGGTTGATACATCAATCTTTGTAATGAGTTTGAAAAGGCCTCCATTTCCTGTTCCATCAGAGTTTGACACCTCATCTTGTAAACTAGATCTGGTATGCAGAACATGCATTTTCTTAAGTATTTAATATTATTGTATAACCTGATCAACAAAAAATTAAGTAAACTAGAAAATACTTAATATTAGTCGATATGTTTAGTTACAGTTCTGGCCCATATTGTATTAGTCAGCCGGCCCTAGTATTTTATGTATAGTTCTATATATAGGTCATATTGTATTACCTTTCAACACACAATCAATAATACAAATCATTACCAAGTTTATCTTGGTATCAGAGCCTCCTAGGTTCTAACCCTAAATCGCTGCCTCCCACCTCCCTCTCTGCCAGCGATTTTTTTCTTTTGCCAGCGATATCCAGCTTTCACTGCTGGTCTATTCTCTGATCTGCTACAGCAGCCTCTTCTATTTTCCGATCTGCTACAATAGCCTCTTCTCATGGCCTCCCTTGTTGCCTTCAATACAACCGAAAAAACAGCCCATAACTCACATAAGTTTGGGTTTACTTTGTCTCCTTCCAACTATGGTTATTGGAAAACCATGCTGCAACCTTTTCTGATTACCAATGGCCTATTTGGTTACGTTGATGGTTCGGTTCCTTGTCCACTACCGTACATTCCTGCGCCTACAACATCAAAAGACAAAGAAAGTTCTGCCACCACAGTGCTGCCCCCTAACCTCAACCCTGATTATACAACTTGGGTTTCCAACGATGCTCATGTTCGTATGTTGATAATGTCTACCATCTCTGAAGCATCGTTTCAGCATGTTCAAGGTTCTACATCGCGTGATCTATGGCTCTCCCTTGAACGTGCTTATGCCCCTCACACCTCTTCTAGGGAATATACCCTAAAAACTCAATTGTTGAAGATTGAGATGAAGGGGGATGAGTCTTCTTTTGCATACTTGAATAGGGCTCAGGAATACTCGAATGCTCTTGCCAATATCGGTGAGCCAATGAAGGAGAAGGATGTTATTATGTTGGTTGTCTCAGGTCTTCGTGAAGAATACAACAATCTCAAGTCAACTTTTCTTACTCGTCCTCCTACATAGTTTTCAGATCTCTATAGCTTGCTTGCTGATCATGATTATATGCTGAAGAAAACAACGCCTGAAGTTGCCCCGGCTCAGGCTTTTGCTGCTGTCTCTAACAGCCGTACAGGAGTTGGCCCCTCTCCTTTTTTACCAGATCAAATTATCATCGCTTGATTTCTTCATGTTTTAAGCTGGTTTTTGCAATCAGATGCCTCCCACCTCCCTCTGCCAGCGATTTTTTTCTTTTGCTAGCGAAATCCAACTTTCACTGCTGGTCTATTCTCTGATCTGCTACAGCAGCCTCTTCTATTTTCCGATCTGCTACAATAGCCTCTTCTCATGGCCTCCCTTGTTGCCTTCAATACAACCGAAAAAACAGCCCATAACTCACATAAGTTTGGGTTTACTTTGTCTCCTTCCAACTATGGTTATTGGAAAACCATGCTGCAACCTTTTCTGATTACCAATGGCCTATTTGGTTACGTTGATGGTTCGGTTCCTTGTACACTACCGTACATTCCTGCGCCTACAACATCAAAAGACAAAGAAAGTTCTGCCACCACAGTGCTGCCCCCTAACCTCAACCCTGATTATACAACTTGGGTTTCCAACGATGCTCATGTTCGTATGTTGATAATGTCTACCATCTCTGAAGCATCGTTTCAGCATGTTCAAGGTTCTACATCGCGTGATCTATGGCTCTCCCTTGAACGTGCTTATGCCCCTCACACCTCTTCTAGGGAATATACCCTAAAAACTCAATTGTTGAAGATTGAGATGAAGGGGGATGAGTCTTCTTTTGCATACTTGAATAGGGCTCAGGAATACTCGAATGCTCTTGCCAATATCGGTGAGCCAATGAAGGAGAAGGATGTTATTATGTTGGTTGTCTCAGGTCTTCGTGAAGAATACAACAATCTCAAGTCAACTTTTCTTACTCGTCCTCCTACATAGTTTTCAGATCTCTATAGCTTGCTTGCTGATCATGATTATATGCTGAAGAAAACAACGCCTGAAGTTGCCCCGACTCAGGCTTTTGCTGCTGTCTCTAACAGCCGTACATGAGTTGGCTCCTCTCCTTTTTTACCAGATCAAATTACCACAACCAACACGTAGATTATCATCGCCATTAGCAAATTATGCTGATCATCGCTCACAAACATCTACTTCATGGCTCCCAGACACGGGCTCCAATAGCCATGTAGCACCGGATATGTCAAGTTTTGATTCTGCTGAGTCCTACTACGGTGATGATAATCTACGTGTTGGTAATGGTAAGGCCCTCCCCATTTTACATATTGGCTCATCCAAACTTTTCTCACCTAACAAAACCTTTTACCTAAATAATATTCTCCATGTCCCTACTATCAAAAGACACCTTTCTGTACAAACATTTTGTCAAGATAATCATGTTTATTTTGAATTTCACGCAACTTTTTTTGCTGTGAAGGACACGTCTACACACAATACCCTCCTCACGGGTCCAAGTGACGGTGGACTCTACTCTATCAAACTTCCGCTCAATCAACCAATTTCAAAAGTTTCCTTTTCAACAACTCGTGCTACAACAACCACATGGCATCAATGATTGGGACATCCACATTCCCAGTTGTTCAACACTATGCTTTCTAAATACCGCTTACCTATTTCTAGTAAGACTTTTGGTTTCAATTGTCCTTCCTGTTCTGTTGGAAAATCATCCAAACTTAATTTATTTTCGTCTGATTGTAAAAGTACTCATGTTCTGGATTTAATGTTTTGTGATGTTTGGGGACCATCCTCTGTGACTTCATTTGATGGTGATAATTATTTTCTTCTATGTGTTGATCATTTTTCAAAAATTATGTGGTTGTTTCTTTTAAAGCGAAAATCTGATGTGTTTACTGTTTTTAAACAATTCGTCACTATGGTTGAACGACAATTCTCCACTACACTTAAAACCGTACAAACTGATTGGGGCGGGGAATTCCGAAACCTTTCATCCTTTTTTTGCCTCCCTTGGCATTATCCATCGTCTCTCTTGTCGTCACACCAGCGAACAAAACGGTGTTGTTGAGAGACGCCATCGCCACGTTGTTGAAACAGGTCTCACCTTAATGGCACAATCCCATGTTCCTCAACGATTTTGGCACAATGCCTTTGCAACTGCCGTTTATTTAATCAACTGCATGCCCACTCGTACAAACTCCACCACCTCTCCCTTTGAACACCTGTTTAAACACAAACCAGATTTTTCTTTTCTTCGTGTCTTCGGTTGCCAATGTTTCCCTCATCTCCGTCCCTATAATCCACACAAAATGGATTTTCGATCTACACCTTGTGTCTTCCTCGGCTATAGCACCTCTCATCACGGATATCGTTGCTTTGACCCTATCTCCGAACGCATATATATTGCCCGTCATGTTCGGTTCCATGAAACCACCTTTCCTCTCCATCTCCCGACCCTTATGTCTCTTCTTATCCCACGGCTTCTATTCCTGTATCTACCAACCTGGAACCTCAACAAAACACACCAACATCACCAAACCCACTCATTCCTCCAGCATTCACCTACTCCCGTCGGTCCTCCACTCAACCGACCCCTCCTGTCCCTTCCGTTCCTGCCTTTGACTGATATACCCAACTCCCCACTCCTTCAACTACAACCAGCCCACAACCTGACCAGCCACCTATCCCAACCAGCCCACCTAATCCGCTACCCAGCCCACCTAATCCGCTACCCAGCCCACCTAATCCGCTACCCACCTAATCCGCCACCATCAGATCAGCAAACACCCTCAACCACAGTTCCAATCCCGAACCCACCCCCACCACCCTCACAACGCCAAAGACCTGCCAACCTCCGCCCTAACCCCAAACCATCTCACCCATACAATCCTTCCTCTTTTCATACCTGCACACAAGACACCGAACCTTCCACCTTTACCATTGCCAACAAGGATGCTCACTGGCGTAAGGCTATGGCAGATGAATACTCGGCTCTTATCCGTAATGGTACTTGGACTTTGGTTCCTCGTGTTCCAAATACAAATGTGGTTGATTGCAAATGGGTCTATAAAGTTAAACGAGATCAGCACGGGGCTATTAAGTGCTACAAGGCGCGTCTTGTTGCTAAAGGCTCCAATCAGCAACCTGGTATAGACTACATAGAAACCTTTAGTCCAGTGGTGAAGTCTACCACAATCAAAGTTGTTCTCTCTCTAGCCGTCACCAAACAATGGTCTCTAAGACAACTCGATGTTCAAAATGCCTTCCTACACCGAGATTTAAAGGAAACGGTCTATCTAAAACAACCACAAGGGTTTGTGGATCCCCATAAACCAAACCACGTATGCCGATTGCACAAGTCTTTATATGGTCTCACACAAGCACCACGGTCATGGTTTGAACGGCTCTCTTCTGCCTTAACCGCTCTCTGGTTTCGGGGTTCCAAAACAGATCCCTCTTTGTTTATTTATTCCAAGAATGGAACGCTGATGTATATGCTAGTGTATGTCGATGACATTGTTTTGACATGCTATTAATCACGTGGTGCATCGTTTCAGTCAGTCTTTTGCAATCCAAGACATGGGGCCGTTATCATATTTTTTGGGCATTGAGGTGGCTAGACAAGGATCCTCTATAGTTCTTTCACAACGGAAATATATACATGAACTGTTGGACCGCGCAAACCTTTCTCAGTCTAAACCGGTTCCATCACCATGCACCACCAACACTCCCCTCTCTCTTGGGGACAACCCTCTTTTTGATGATCCGGTCAAATATAGACAAATGGTTGGGGCATTACAATATGTTACACTTTCCCGACCAGATATCTCCTTTGCAGTTAATAAAGTTTGCCAGTTTATGCACTCTCCTACTGAAAATCATTGGTCGGCTGTCAAACGTATTCTTCGATATCTACATGGATCTGCCAATCAAGGTCTCCTTATTTCCAGCTCATCCTCTCCTGTTTTGCATGCCTATACGGATGTAGCCCACTTGACCGCTTACTCTGATGCAGACTGGGCTGGGTGCCCAGATGACCGTCGATCCACGGGGGGATATGCGATTTACCTTGGGTCAAATCTTATTTCATGGTCTGCCAGAAAACAAAAGACTGTCTCTCGGTCATCTACCGAATCCGAGTACAAGGCCTTGGCCGATACGGTTGTTGAATTGACCTGGCTTGAAACGTTACTGCACCAACTTCGTGTCCCAATGACTTCAGCCCCTATCTTGTGGTGTGATAACTTAGGAGCCACATACATGTCTGCTAATCCGGTCTTCCATGCCAGAACAAAACACGTGGAAGTTGACTTACACTTCGTTCGAGAGAAGGTTGCTCAAAAGAAGTTATCAGTTCAGTTTATTTCTACACATGACCAAATTGCTAACGTATTCACAAAACCGCTGCCATCAGAACGTTTTCTCTTCTTGAAGTCCAAACTAAAAGTTGGTCCCCGGCCTTAGCTTCTTGAGGGAGAATATTAGTCGATATGTTTAGTTACAGTTCTGGCCCATATTGTATTAGTCAGCCGGCCCTAGTATTTTATGTATAGTTCTATATATAGGTCATATTGTATTACCTTTCAACACACAATCAATAATACAAATCATTACCAAGTTTATCTCTTAAAAAGGCAATTGACTTAAAAGGAAATTAACACCCTTACTAATTTTGACCCCTTTGGATCATTTGGTCGTTCGTATCATACTTCTGCCCAAAAATCACCTGGTCCTCGATTGTGGCTTCAATCTTGATTCTGATTATTATTATTTTTAGTTGCAAATGTCAGTGCTAATTTTTATTTTATTCACAGGATGGAAGAAAGGTGTGCATTAGTTCTATTGAACAGGTTCGGTATGCTGAGTGAATGTGATATATTTTTTTTCTTAATAATGATTTTGAGTTTTAGTTGTGGAGCAACCTCACTTAAGTTCATCTGCAGCTTGATTTTGCAGCAACAGTATCAGCATTGCTTGGAATCCCGTTTCCTTTTGGAAGGTGTGTTACACATCCCATTATTTTTTAATTTAAATGGAACATTATTTTTGTATTTAAATTTAAAAGTGTATTTATTGTGCCCTCTATTTTTATTATAAAATATGACACTGTTAATTTTTTCTTAACAGCATCGGCCGAGTTAATCCAATGTTGTATGGTTTAGTTGCTGGTACATGGAACCTTGAAAGCTATGATATGAGCAGTAGCCACAGTCAATTAAAAATGGAAGAGTGGATGCACAATTATGCCAAAGTACTCTGTACCAATTGTTGGCAGGTAAACTACATCAATTTCTGATGGCTCATGTCTTTTCCCACTTTAGGTACTCTTGATTTTAGGCTTTAAAATCCTGCTTAACATTCTTGTAACTATTAGTGTGGACATATGTTTCTGAATTTTACGATCTCATTATTGGATTTAAAAATTAGCCTCCGGCAAATTACTTCATGAATCTGACATTTGAGATTTGTTTGAAATTGTATTAAAAGAACTCACACTCATGATTTACATGCTAGTCTTGGTTTAAAAATGCGCTCCTGATGTGCGATGCGCATGATGCGATGATAAAAACGCATCTCGATGCAGCTGATGCGACGCAACTGATGTGACACATCATGCAATTGACTAGTATTTGAACAAGTTAGACCAGTGCTCTTCTATTTATATGTCCACTTACTGGTGATTTGTTTTGAAATACTGAATTATAAGCTTCTACCTTATACATAGACTACTTGTACCTAGTTAGTATTTAGAGTTAGGCTTCTTATAGTTGTACATAAAGCTTCATTAGTTGTAACTAGAGCTTTTTATGTATTTATTTATTTTAATATCTTATAGTTTAGTGCTTAAAAGTTAACAAGTTAAAATATTATCTATAAATAATCTTTAGTATTTTTTTTAATAACGAACGCCTCACACACATGATTCACGTGCCCCGCGCATCGCGCATCAGTTTTTGGGATCAAAACGCCTTGGTGTGCATCGCACCTTTTTAAAACCAAGCTAGTTTTATTTTTTGATCTGCAGCTTCAATATACGTTTATTCTCCTTTCTGATATTCAGCTCCATGTGTAGGTGAAGAAATACATAGATGTCTATACCGATTCATCGGTTATAGGATTCTCCATTGATGACTTAAAGCATGTAGAAGAGATATATTCCCAGGCAGTGAACTGGTCAACAGATTCCTTGCATGATGATATATCATCATTTGATGCTCTAAAAAAGCAAATAGATTTATATTCTAATTTTCTGGCACATGTTGCTGAGCTGGCACGAACCAAGTTCACAGAATTTGATTTGAGGATGATGGGTATTGGTTTTGGCATTTTATTGACATCCATATTCATCCATTTACTTGTCATCAAACGGGTAGATGACATGTATATAGCCGATTTCCACTCCCATGAAATTAATACTGTTTCATTCGGGCTGGTTGTTAGTTGTACCATAGTGGCTGCACGTGCATGTAGCTTCTTATCAAATAGTTACATATGTAAGTGCTGACCGATTTTTTTTTTACAACCTTTGCGCTTTGTTTTTTTACCAACCATTAAGTTATTTTCTGCTCTTTTGTTTTTATTTGAAACAGTGGAAGAAGGAAAAATGACAAGTTTTCTTTTGGCCTCTATTGTCATGCTGGGCTTACGCCATTCCATCATGAAAAAAAAGATGATAAATGAAGTAAATATCCGAAATGACATATGATGATCTTTATTTATTTATCTATATTTGTAGAGGTGGTGATGCCGACCCATCAACTTATGAACGGGTCAATACGGTTTAAGCTTAAAATGGAACTGGCCAAATCAGTCAACCGGGTAGAAAGCCGACCAAAGTGTATAAAGTTTATAAAACCTCCTGAATCATATTACTAAAATAATATAATTTTGTAATCGTATTTGACACACTATGTATTAATAAGTTTTGGAGAATGTTTTGGGTCAACCCAACCCGACCCATACAAAAAGTTACCTGTTTTGACCCGTTACTCAATCCATCCATTTTCCCACCTCAATTTTTTTTCTTGTCAAATGTTATGTTTCAATATTTTCTTGCGGGCTTCATTTTCTGTTGTTTACAGGCGGCTGCACTTGCTTTATTGATCTTCATCTTAAGATTCACAATTGAACTTGGGCTATCAAAGCAAGGTTCCCCTGAAGTATCAGAGTTCCATAGTCGGGTGTATGTAGCTGACTTATTGCCAATAATGCCTTTGATCATATTGGCATACCTGCTATATAAAAGCATTTCTAGCAGCTCTTGTAACTGGCTTTTGAAATTTGTTATTACAGGAAGCATATTTAGCTATATTCTAGTTGCATTGCATTTGACCTTAGGAAGTAGTAGCTTATCATATATGACACCACCCATATTTGATGGGATTAAAGGCAATTTTATTCCTCGCGCGATATACGTTATGGGTATTGCACAACTATTGTCCCTTGCAGTTCTTCAGCTTTTTGAAGACCACAAAACTTCAAACTGGGAAGAAACAACATTGATGAAAGCAGTTGCTATGTTATCTGTGTGGAGCTCCACTCTCATCATCTTGTCCGGGAAACAAGGACCTTGGGTTGCCTTGGCATCAGTTATTGGAGGTACCCCCAAGGGTCAATTTGACCTAATTACTTTTGAATGAGAGTTGATTTGGGTTGTGTGGTATCCCAAACGAGTCAAATTGGTCCAATAGTTTAAAAAAAGGGGAACTGGTCAAGTGAGCGAGTCCTATTTTTGTGTATTCAATCTGGTAAATCTTTTCTATATAAATATTGGAATTGTTATAGTAATAATAATGTGTTTTAATCATATTTAACACATTAGTTATTTATAAAATTTTAGTTATTTCAACTTGAACCCCCTTTGAACTATTACCCAACCTGCCCATCTTGTCACCTCTGTTTGATACCGATTCTTCAACGTTATATATCTTTTCTCTCTTTCAGCAGTTCCTGTGTTGTTTAGTCTTGATTTTGTCTCCATTAAGTGTATTTTAGGCAAGTGAAAAATAGTTTATTTTAATTTTGCTTCTTGTGTTATGTAGGCTGGCTGATATCGAGGTTGAAAGGTCTGGACCCGGATTATAAGAATGGTTCAACTGGTCTGTTAGCTCGATATTCTTCCCCTGTTACACAGTGGAGCCTTTTAGCATCATGTCTGTTCTTTTGTACTGGTCATTGGTAAGCATTTGTATAAATACTATTTTTTTAATGATTTTTAGAAGTTTTTCTCGTTGTGAAATTCATACCTGTACAGAAATTTGGTTGTCTTTGAGAATATAAGACCTGCTGATTTGGGTTATGTTTTATCCAACGGGTCAAATTTACAAATTTAGTTAAAAGGGAAACGGCCAAATGGGTTGAATAGATTAAAGTCGCCCAAAGTGTATAATTATTGTTTACAGCCTCCTAAATTGTTTAATTTTAAGGAGTCAGATTATTATTGTAATAAGAAAGTTTCTGTAGCCAGTTTTAACTAGGGAAAAATAACCCCGATAGTAATCGAGTTTTCCATTTGTTCCACTAAAGTCACTATTTTTTTCTCTCTCTAGAGTCACTCAACTTTCATAAGGTGTTCTATCTTGTGAAATGTTTTTTATAAATATTAAATTTTTTTAATATTAAGTGACCTAAATGGAACATATATGAGTCTGTTACGATTTAGTGATTAGTTTTTTACAATTTGGCTTAAATTGAACAATTGTGAAACTTACATATAAGTCACTTAATTAAAAAAAATTAATATTTATGAAAATTTTCACAAGATTTGAACACTTGATGAAAGTTGAGTGACTTTATAGAGGCAAAAAAACTTTGAGTGACTTTACTGGAACACTTAGGAAACTTTTAATTATCTATAAGAATGGGCAAGACATTGTTTGCGGGTCAACCCTGCCCAGCCCGGCCCATTTTGACTTGTAACTAAATCAACCTGTTTCAACGAGAACCCATTACTCAACCCGCCCATTATGCCACCTCCAAGTAACATAAACTGACCGAAGTTTGTTACTCTATGCAGGTGTGCTTTTGATGGCCTTCGGTACGCTGCTGCATTCATTGGGTTAGTCCATTTTCTTCTACTTTTGTTAACCATTTCTTAATCCCCTAAATTATTATCTTGGAAACATTATTGGCGTTTCTCCTTGAAACAATATTTCTTTAAAATGTTTTCAGGTTTGATGAATTTACTATAATACCCCAAGCTATCCTTCTAACAATCGAGACATATGGCTTTTCTCACATTCTTCCAACTCTTGGACTTCCATTTCTTGTTGCATACCGACACTCGTCTAACAAAACTACGCAGACAAGGGAATCCCTAATCCAGTTATTTCAGGTTATTTATTTATTTATTAATTCTATCCTTTTCAAATTAACCTCTTTTAAACCTGCATTTGATAATAGTTCTTTAATCATTCTGGTACAGGCTTATCTGATATACGGGCTTATCATGGCTGTCACTACCTCGTTCACTGTTCTATGTGTCATGATCCAAAGACGGCATTTGATGGTATGTTGATAAAACTTTAGCCAAAATTATGTTCAAAATAAGCTATACGGCTTGACTTTTCAGGTCACATGAATAAATTTGCAACTTCAGAGATAATTTCTAGAAAGTTTTTCGAATTATTTTTACTATCACCGTAAACTTCACAGAAAATACAACAATTTGAAAACGTTGGCGCTAAATTTGTGACAAAATCGAAATCCATTTAACTTTAGAAAACATTAACTTTGGCCTCAAAAGTCAAAATGCGCAGGTAGTAGTTATGTTTACATAGTTATTTTAATTGCTTCATCTCTATCTTTCTGCAGGTATGGGGATTGTTTGCTCCAAAATTTGTTTTTGATGTAGTAGGACTTTTATTGACGGATGTTTTAATTTGTGTTTCTTCTCTCATATACTTTGTTAGGACATAGGTCAGTAAAAAGATCAATTTTATAGTGTTATCAACACAGATTATTTTTTTTGAAAATTTTGTTTGGCCAATTTCATTAATCTTTCAAAGGGATTTTGTTTTTCTTTTTATTGTTTACGATTACAAAAATTATATTATTTACAATAATTTTAGACCTGTGAATAAAAATGATTTTGGAGATTGTATGTGTTCCTCAATGGCACAATCACTCAATATATTTGGCTTCCTGTGAAGTGTGAACCATAAAAATCGAAATGTGAAACAAGTCAAATATCAAGTAACAAAAAAAAAGTGTATGAAGTATGAACTAGTATAATTTATACCTCTGTACATCAATGTTGATCAACTTATTTCAAGAATTCAATAAAAACCCTAAATGGGTATGCTACAACAGAATTAGAAACAAGAATTTCATACTCAAAATTCAATTCTTAACATCATTGCTTATAATACTAAATATTTTGTGTCAAATGTTATGTGCGTATTATTTTTGACACACATCATCAATACAGAGAGAGGTCATGCGATGAACTCCTTTTCCTTGTCATCGTTCTAGGTCTCCAATTAGTTTTGATCATTTAGTACAAGAAGTACATAAAAATAAAAACACCCAAAGCTAAATGTACAATTTCAATGGCATAATGCTTTTAATTTTGAAATGAAAAACATACAGGGAACTTTGGATTTACTATTAGCTTTAAATTAACACTAAACCTACCAATTAGAAAGCAAATTGTAGCAACAAATTAAATCGATATATTTAGCTGCAAAACAACATAATAAACTTACAGTTTGGACAACAAATTGCCCCAGCAAAATTAAGCTTCAAATCAACACCATAAACCTGCCATTTAGAGAGCAATCCGCAACAGCAAATTTACCTCATTAAATTGATATATTTAGCTTCAAAACAACATAATAAAATTTATAGTTTGGATACCAAACTACAACAGCAAACCATGGTACTTTACGGGGTTGAGTACTAAAAAGATTAATTAACGAAAGAAGAATTGAAAGATAGAATTTACAGATGTCAAAAAACCATGGTACCAAAATTAAAAACTATTATCTAAAAGAAAAGGGAACAATAACAACATGACATACCGGAAAGAGGAAGGAGTTAGTAACTTCAAGAACACTACCAACATCACATTTAGAAGATAAACCTATCAACATTCATAAAAAAAACAAATGAACTCATATTGACCAAATAATAAAACTACCTGCACATATGCAATAATTAAACCTGAAAGTTAGTAGCATTTTCATCAATAATAATTATAAAAAGATCAAAACAATTAGAATGTGTAATTTATTAAAACACATCATAACACATCCAAATGAACAGATGCAGATAAACACCTATTTTTCTTCAGTCTCAGCAACTGGAACAGATGCAGCACCACATGTTTTGGCCTGTACATCAAATGAAATTAAAAATTTTGGTCAAAACACAAGGAAAATAGCCAAGATACATGAACGGGACCAGACGGAGCTGAGCCCGCACCCAAACCAATAATATGAAAAAACTGGAACCTAGGAACCAGACTGTATTGTACCTGCACATATCAAACAGTCAAAAATATACACTTGTGTTGACTTCAAAAACCTTGAAAAGTGAACTTTCTGATGATGTTGTAGTATCTCTAATGATAGAAGAATCCTAATGACAATTCAGATAAGACATAAGATAATCTACATCTAGAAATAAAGCCATCATGAAATCAACTGAAAAAGACAATGTGGTTCTAGTTTTGGGTGTTGACAGTTATAGTTACACATAAAACAGCACAAGCAAATACATAGGCAATATTATAACACATCTTTTTGAACATGCAAACACTGCCATAATTCATATTTCAAAGGAGATATATTGAATCTTACCATCAGATGATAATGTAGTGGCATTTATTTTATCATGGCTTGTATAAGCTACCATGCCCGTATCCTAATAAAACTACATCTATTATCAAACCCCTTATAGTTTCCTAAATTTTTCACTATTCAACTTATCTAATCCAAAATAGACACCAAAAATGAAATACACAATAGCGAAGAATGACTCCTCCATCAGACTAATTTATATTATTCTTTTTAGTAATAAAATTATAAAAATGTGTTTGCTTCTTATTTATTACCTTTTAGGAGAGACTAGTTGTTAGGATTAAACACGATCACACACGAAAACAGTAATGAACACGGGGTTTAACGTGGTTCGGTCTAAACTGACCTACATCCACGGGTGACAACTAGGATATTCTTTATTAGAGGTGATACAAATTACAAGTACAAAGCATTGTATTTATAGAGACTAAACTAGGGTTAGGAAACTTAATCCCCAAGTAAACCCAATTAGGGCCCAAACCAAATTTGGCTTAGCAACCGGGCTAGGGCCGGCTGCCCTTGACCTGTGCCTGCCCCAAAAGGCCTACGAACCCAACAATCTCCCACTCGGAGGCCTTGAATGCTTTCGTCTGCTCTCTGAAATGTACTTTTGTAATCTGTCAACGGAACTTCATGCTCCTCCTAGTTACCACCGCCTTCTCATCAATTAACCTGAAGCCCCGTTGAAGCTCCCCTGAGCTTCAACTCTTCAGTCACAACCAGTGACTCATTCTCCGTCCTTGCCTGCTCCCACTGTAACGAATCCGTTACACTGCTGGCATCTGAAACATCCTGAGAACCCACACTCTCCATCATAAGCAAGTAATTCACTGGAGAGACTTTTTCAGTAGGAATGCTGATCTTCTTAACCCACTGTAGCACTGGAGCTGTAACTGAAACACGATCTATGCTCCCACTGTCACGATGCCCTCTACCTGGTTTTACCTTCCGAAATCGTTCATCCTGAATCTTCACTTTGACTCCGGGTTGCTCACTTGCAAAGCAAACCCTCTTCTGCCCACGAGATTCTGTGAACCGGACTTTGTTTTCTTTCTGAATCGGGATAACCTCTCCCTCAGATGGTATACTGACCATATAAAGCGAACCCCTTTTTCTTCCTCGAGCCATGACAAGATTACCTTTAACCACCTTCCACTGACCGTTCCCAAACTTAACTTCGTGTCCTTGTTCATCCAACTGTCCGACAGAAATTAACTTTTTCTTCAAACTTGGAATTACCCTGACATCCTTCAAAGTCCATGAACTAGCTGAAGTCTTCAGATCTATGTCACCCATGCCCGTAACCTCAAGAACATCATCGTTCGCCAGTCTTACCTTCCCAAAATCCCCCTCTTTCAGATTTTGCAATGCTTCACTGCTGTGGGTAGCATGGAATGAAGCACCAGAATCCATCACCCATGAATCTATAGCATCCTCTACGCAACAAACCAGTGCGTCCTCTACTACAAGCTGATTCACCTCCTTTCTATCATCCTCTTTCTTAACACCTGGACACTGATTTCTGAAGTGTCCTACTTCCTTACAGTTCCAACAAGTTATATCGTTACGAGTCCTAGACTGACTCCTCCTCCTGCTCCCACTACTTCTGTTTTCCCCCTTTCACTCTTTCTCCCCCTTGACTCAGTACTTAGCAGGGAATTTGATGATTCTCCGGTACTTCTTCTTCTAAAGTCTTCATTCAAGATCAAATCACGAACCTTGCTGAACGTTAAAACATCAACAGAACCCGTGACTGCAGTGATTGTTCCTGACCAACTGTCAGGTAATGAAGACAAAAGTAAGCATTAATATGATCAGTAACTGAACTTCCCTCTTTCATGCGTGTATTAACCAATTCCCGGATCAGAAACGCCTTGTTAGCAGCTAATGGTTTCTCATACATGTTGGCCAACGCATTCATTATGCCACGTTCTGTGGTTTCCTCTAAGATGTTGTAGGCAACGTTCATTGACAGAGCAAGCCTTATAGTTGACTTGACTAGAAATTTAGCCGTCTAAATCATGGTATAAAGACCAATAGCTGGCTCTAAATTCCGTGCCCAATCCGACTTTGTCATAGTTTAGACCTATCAGGAGGAGACACGTGGCATCATTGACTTTTTAGCCGGCTATAGCCATCTAAATAGACAGCTTAGCCGGCGGATTTCCTTTTTTTACCGGCTTGGCTCGAGTCGAGCTCAAGCCGGCTAAGCTCAATATAGACGTCTTGGCTTGTTTTATCCGGCGCTGAACACATATTTACACTATGTAGCCGGCTAGAGACGTCCAATTAGCCGTCTTCAGCTCTTTATATATATAAACCAGAGTTTGGGTAAATAAAATAAGTTTTGAAAATGGAAAACGAGCCCAAAACTCCTCCGGGATATGTTTTGGAAAAATATTTTCTTTACGATAACCCTCCCGCTGATGAACCGATAACCCTCCCGCTGATGAACCGGATAAACCTTCTGTTGAAGAACAGGATAACCCACCTGTTGAAGAACCGGATAACCCTCCCGTTAATGATGATTTATATGATTATTTTGAAGACTGGGCTGTTATTAATGAACTAAAAAATGACAACGGTGGTTGGAGTCCTACTTGGGATCCATTCGAAGACGACCCAACTAAAGAAGACGCTCGTTGGAGAATGTATATTTATAAAAAAATTCAGTCCAGTATTGTTCTATTTCCATCTTCTTCATATCAATTCCGATTAGTAACCAACGTATTTGTTCTATAAATAGTGGGACATAAACGTAAACAACTTCCCAAAGTGGAGGAAAATATTTTTTCTGACCCATAGAAAATGAAAATGCTATTTTCGACGACTGATTTAATAAATGATTATAATACTGCGGTGGGAAGCCGGTCCAACGCAAATTTTGTGGTGATTCGTTTTCCGTCACTTGTACGTGTCGAATGCGCATAATTCTACCCACCCAAGGTTCGACATGCTGTAAAAATAAACATTAAATTGTCAAAACTAATTAACAAGTTATACCAAATGAAATAAATAATAAAGTTTTGATGGTTTACGATTGGCGAAAAAGAGTCGTTGTTGATAAGATCCAATAGACTGCCCCAAAACTCGTTACCCAGTTTTTCTGTGGATTCGAGTAAAGCAGAATAACAAAAAGGGGCATCTCCGTTATAAAATTCGATTACATTTTCGGACCAATTTTTCGACTCATCACATGGAAATAACCACTTAGGATTTTCTGGATTATTTGGATGTAATGTCGACGATTCTCTAACCTGCCGTTTCTTTAAACGTCTCCACCCCGTAGTGATCCACTTTGACGCCGCATAATATGGTTGCAAATTATATTGTTCTTCGTTTTTTTCTAAATCCTCTCGATTGTCCATTTTTGTGTATAAACAAGTAACTTTACCTAGTAATATTTATAAAAATTTTAAATGTAAATTTTAAATAATTATAATTTTAATTTAAATCGAAAATAAAAAATTACCCGGCTTCATAGTGTAAACAATATAAATAAGTCGGCTACGTAGTTTTCGAGAATCTGACACACCTATACTGATTACCGTCCCAAGAATCTGACACACCTCTCTGACACACCTAAGCCGGCTTAGCTGGCGTATTTATGGTTTTGCTTCTCTATAGACGGCTAAGTGTACAATTACTCTTTTCCCGGTTATCGAAGCCGGCTTAGCCTGCGTGTTACTTGTTTTTTCAAACCATTCCCGGCTAATATTAGCCAGCTAGGAAAAGTAGGCTAGGGTTACCCCTAAAACTCCATTTGAAAGGCTTAGAGCAGCCGGGAAATAGGGGTTTTCAAAAATTTCAAGCATATGAGGAGGATTTTCAAGGATTCGATCAAGATTTCAAGCATACGTTCAAGATTTCAAGCATACGATCAAGTTGTATGACTTGGAGGACACCACGTACATGACGGTAATCGATCGACTTTTAACTTTCAAGCTGTTAACTTTATTAGTGACGGTTGATTTTGAATGATTTGTTAGATGTTAACTTTGTTAGTGATGGTTGATTTTGTTGATATTAGACTGTTAACTTTGTTATGTTAGCCTGCAAATTTTGATGAACAAGCCTTCAATATTTGCTATCTTAGCCTGCTAAATTAGATGGCTTAGTTATTTTAGCCTGCTAGATGTGATCTCTTAACCTGCTTTCTTAGTTATTTTAGCCTTATATACTTGCTAAATTAGTCTGCTAACTTTGCGAACTTAGTTATCTTAGCCTGCTAGATGTGATGGCCAATCCTTATATATTTGCTAAATTAGTCTGCTAACTTAGTTATCTTAGCCTGCTAAATGTGATATCTTAGCCTGGTATATTTGCTACATTAGCCTGCTAAATTTGATGACCAAGCCTCTATATTAGTTATCTTAGCCTGCTAAATGTGATATCTTAGCCTGCTAACTTAGTTCTCTTAGCCTGCTATATTTGCTAAATTAGCATGTCAATTTGTTATACAGGCTAAGGTGAAAGTCAGGTGTTCACCAAGTGTTGTTTCTCAAATTAGAGCCAAGCTAAATGAAAATCCGAGGAAGATATGGAAGGGCACCTGTTTCAGAAGGTGGTTAAAATGTCAATGAAATGTTGCTGATGTTTGTTAGTACACCTCATGTTTCAACACGAGATTAAAACTCAGCTTAACCCAAGAACTGGAGGGTTGTACTATTTTGTTGGAGGGGAGGCTTTACGGTTCGGGCCAAAAGAGTTTTGTCTCATTACAGGGTTTAGATTTGGTAAATGGAATGAACCTACATCAACGTTGAATGTATAATTTAAAGACGGGGTTTTTGGTGGGGCAAGATTGAAGGTTGATGACTTAGTTAAATTGTATGCTGGAGATTTGACAGGTGTTGAGAATAATGATGTTGTGCGTCTCTCGTTGTTGCTGTTGGTTAAAGTTGGTTTCAAAGGAACCCAAAACGCGTCTTACTTGGATGACTTTTTGGTGGATTTGGTTAACGATCTAAACTCTTGGGACCGGTACCTGTCACACCCTCATAATCCACCTGCGGGGTTTTACCACGCGTGACAAACCAGGATCATTGTCATTAGTTATACTGAACGACCACTACATGAGTTTTAGAAATACTAGTATTGCTCATAGTCACGAGACAATACCGTTAAGTTGAAAGTACCGCGAAAGCGTAAATAAAACGAAGTTTAAAAACAACCAAATGTGCTGAACAAGGCGCCCAAAACCAAAGTAAATAAAGTAAGAAAACGTGTTTTAAGATGTTTATGAAAACCATGCACTTCAATGCGTCCTAGTCCTGAGTGTGTACCTTAGCGACCTGAGAAAGACATGCTTAAAGTGTCAACACAATGGTTGGTGAGTTCACAGGTTTGCAAGTAAATAAATGTTCAATGTTTGCTAGATAGGGTAAATAATGTATATCAATAGATAGCTAGTCTATGTCATGTTACTACAAGTGTTTCGCAACTGAAGCTGACTGTTTGGTTTGTTTGTCTTCCGCCATGTCTATCAAACAATGGCTAAATGTCTAGGTCAATATTATGGTTTGATTAGCATAATACTAACATATTATACACATAAGATAGTGCAGGTAACACTTAACAACAAATCCTTATTGTTCTAGTATGCTAGCACAGTTACCACATTTAGAAAGTTTCCATATTTAGAAAGTTTCCATATTTAGAAAGTTTCCATATTTAATAAGTTTCCATAATTAGCAAGTTTCCATATTTAGCAGGTATGATCAAGATTCACGTTTCCTGGAAACTATCATTACTAACATGTTAATCAGATCAATCTAACATGTCCTAGGTCATCACATCACATACCATACGTCTAGAACTCAACATGTGGTTCACCTTCCAAATTAGGGTTTCCTTTTAAGTAAGTTAGGCATACATTACAATTTCCATGATTTAGGGTTCCGGGCATGTTTCTATGTTTGTCATAGCATATAAGAATTCATCACGTTACATCAAACATGTTTAGAAATCACATTCCAAATTGATAAACACAAAAGGTTTCTATTTATAGTAAACTTTGAACAACATGCGTGATTTCTATGATCTAATGTTTCATAACATGTTATTATGTCTTAACTAGCATATAACTATCATCACATAACAACATGCATGTCTAAATAGTAAGCTATTAACATTCTTGACAATTAAAGTTTCCTTATTTAGAAACCCTACAAAACCGGGCTAGGTATACAAAATCTAATTTCACAAATCACATGATCATACATCAACTATCCTATAAACATCATCATATCACATCCATCATGTCAAATATGCAGTATAGAATATCAATAAAGTTTCCATAAATAGTAACCCTCGGTTTTATGCATCTATGGTTTCACCAATAACATCATATCTCACAAATATCATAACAATACTCAATTAATCGTTAAAGTTTGCATCTTTATTGAAAGAATCACTGTTTGGATGAAACTAGGGTTTTATTAAACATGCATAAAAATCTTACTTGTTGCGTTAATGGAGATGATTGGTACTCGGATTGATCGAAAACACCAACAATTGAACTTTGAAAATCGATTTGATGATGGTTTGAAGTGGTGGTGCATGCGACGGCTTCAATGGGGGATTAGGGTTGATTTTTGAAAAAAAACAAGTGGAATGGGGTTAGGGTTTTAAAAAGTTCCTTAAATAGTTATTCCACGGGCTTTAGAATGGGTTTAAACAAATTTAGGAGACCCGTTTATTCATTTAAAAGGATTTAGTTATATTAATTAATCCTACTAATTAAAAATAGTTTCTGCTAATTATTTTTATAAAAACCTTTTTATAAAAATCACTAATGCAAATAAAAATCATGCAGTTACGCGTAAACGTACGCGATTTCATAAAAGTTCACAAATTAAGCAGAAAATCACATAATACGTAATTTCACATAAATTATAATAAATATAATTTATTAATTGTTCGGAAGATTATTTTTGATTAATCACCAACGTTCGGGGACAAACTTGTGTGACTCGGTAATTCTCCGAATTACCGTTGCGTGAGTGTTTGTGCGAATACTGACACACTTAATTAGCCATAATTAAGTGTAATGCATGAATGCATGTTTGAGATAACGAAGTTTGTGTTAACGGAGTTAACCTGAAAATGCCGGGTGTCACATCATTCCATTGTTGAAAGAATTTTCGTCCCGAAAATTAGAGTAATGTCATTAATTGTCCGAAACAAAAATTTTGGGTTGTCACATCATCCCCTTGTTAAAATAAATTTCGTCTCGAAATTTAACTAGCACCTTTTATGTTTGCCAATGACTTCTTGAAAAGTTGAGGATACTTGCGCATCATTTGATCCTCGCGCTCCCATGTGAACTTCGGTCCACGCTTTGAGTTCCAACGAACTCTGAAAATAGTGATCTTACTACGTTTGAGCGTCTTAACTTCTCTATCCATGATTTCGACCGGTTTTTCAATGAAGCGTAACTGTTCATAGATTTCTAACTCTTCAAGTGGAACCATGAGTGTCTCGTCGGATACACATTTCTTTAAATTTGAGACATGAAAGACATTATGTACTCCATTGAGTTCCTCAGGTAGATTCAGTTGATACGCTACTGAACCAATTCTCTTCACTATCTCGAACGGCCCAACGTAACGCGGGTTTCGCTTGCCCCGTTTTCCAAAACGGATTACACCTTTCCAAGGTGAAACTTTTAATAGAACTTTGTCACCCACTTGAAATTCCAACGGTTTCCGACGCTTATCGGCATAACTCTTTTGACGGTCACGGGCTGCCGCCATACGATTTCGGATCTGCACGATTTTCTCTGAAGTTTCTTGCACAAGTTCTGGACCCGTAATTTGGTTATCTCCCACTTCAGCCCAACAAAGAGGTGATCGGCATTTTCGTCCATACAGTGCCTCGAACGGTGTTGTCTTAATGCTAGTATGATAGCTGTTATTGTTGGAGAACTCACTAAAGGCAGATGAGTCTCCTAACTGTTACCGAAATCGATCACCTCCAAGGTTTGAATGGTACTCTCACTCTGGCCATCTGTTTGAGGATGGTACGCTGTGCTCATATCCAGGCACGTTCCCAGAGATTTTTGTAGTGATTGCTAGAAATGTGAGGTGAATCGAGCGTCTCGATCAGAAATGATTGAAATTGGCACTCCGTGCCAAGAGACAACTTCTTTCAGATAAATACGAGTTAGCTTCTCCATCTTATCAGTTTCTTTAATTGGAAGGAAATGAGCGGATTTGATTAGGCGATCGACGATCACCCAGATGGCGTCGCATCCGCTAGGGGTTCGGGGTAATTTGGTAATGAAGTCCATGGAAATCTGCTCCCATTTCCACATCGGGATTTCCGGTTGCTGGAGCAAACCAGACGCCTTTTGGTATTCAAACTTTGACCTTGAACAAGTCAGGAAGTTGCTCACGTAGGTGGCGATATCAGCTTTCATGTTCGGTCACCAATACAGGACTTTCAGGTCATGATACATCTTATCGGAACCAGGATGAATAGAATATCGAGACTTGTGAGCTTCATCTATTACAAGTTCCTTTAAGTTCCCGTACACCGGGACCCGTATTCGCTCTGCGAAATAGCGAATACCGTCTGATTTAACCTTACGTTGCTTTTCCATGCCACGCGTGGACTCTAACGGTAGGTTCTCTTCTTTCAGAGCTTCGAGTTGAGCATTACGGATTTGTTCGGGTAATCCGGTGTGAATAGTGAGTTGTAGTGCTCGAACTTGTCTGGGTTTGGTTTCTTTTCGGCTTAGGGCATCGGCTACCACGTTAGCTTTGCCCAGGTGATACTTGATAGCACAATCATAATCATTCAAAAGTTCGATGCAGCGACGCTGTCGCATGTTCAACTCTTTCTGTTCGAAGATGTGCTGAAGACTCTTGTAATCTGTGTAAATGGTGCATTTGGTACCGTACAAGTAATGTCTCCAGATTTTCAGTGCAAACACCACGGCTCCCAACTCTAAGTCGTGGGTCATGTAGTTCTTCTCATGTATTTTTAACTGACGGGAAGCGTATGCGATGACCTTCTCGCGTTGCATTAACACACAACCGAGACCCTGAATGGAAGCATCGCGGTACACTACGAAGTCATTCGTTCCCTCTAAAAGAGATAGGAGGGGTGCACTACATAGTTTCTGTTTCAGCAGCTGGAATGTTGATTCCTGGGTGTCGCCCCAGTTATACACATTACCTTTATGAGTTAGGGCGGTGAGGGGTTGAGAAAATTTTGAGAATCCCTCGATGAATCGATGGTAATAGCCAGCCAAACCTAGAAATTATCGCACCTGGAAATTGTCGCACCTCCGTTGGAGTCGTTGGTGCTGCCCAATTCTTAATGGCTTCTACTTTAGCCGGATTGACATGTATTCCTTTCTCGTTGATTAGATGTCCTAAGAATTGAACTTCACGAATCCAAAAATCGTATTTGGAAAATTTTGCATATAACTGCTCTTGCTTCAGCAGTTCAAGAATTAAACGCAGATGCTCCTCATGTTCTTCCTTACTCTTGGAATAGATGAGAATGTCGTCAATGAAAACGATGACGAACTGATCGAGGTAAGGTTTACACACTCGTTCTCTAATTCAAAGTGGTCTAAACAAACTACTCTTTAGTTTGAGCATGGCCATGCATTTCACACTAGATTGAATCAACGAGGGTGCCAGAATGTCCAACTCCTAATTAAAGAAGAACATAATTCCTTTGCCACGTACAACTCCCACTAAACTGCGGATCACTCCTGATCATACCCTTATTACTGCCTGTTAAGGTACAACGTTAGATAAGATCAAAGAACAACGTTTAGTCAGATTTAGTTCTAGTAAGTGCCTCGGGTAGAGGATCGACAGATCTTACTTTATTCAAAACATCTCAAGACATAGATCCATGAAGATAGTTTTGAAACGAGTTACGTCCAATAATTATTTTCTAATAATTATCATGTTAGGACATGTTTAGTAACTGTTGATAAAATTATGTATAAGTTCTGCTAGAGGCGAACTTAATAAGTTCGCCTAGCCTAAGTTCGCCTGGTATATCAGAGGCGAACTTAATAAGTTCGCTTAGTCTATCAGAGGCGAACTTAATAAGTTCGCTTAGTCTATCAGAGGCGAACTTAATAAGTTCGCTTAACCTATTAGAGGCGAACTTAATAAGTTCACCTAAGCATCTTTTAGGCAAACTAGATAAGTTCGCCTGGTGCAGAACTGGTGCTTATAAATAGACAGAACAGAGTCTGTTAATCAGTGGTGAGAGAGAAGAGACGATATCAGGAGGAACTGATTACAGACTGAATTCTTGTAACCTGATATTGTGGTGGAAATACAAAGCGTTTATTTACACAGTTGTTGTTGATTGAGTTACACGAGCACGTTGATCATGGATTCCGCACGTTATCACCGTGTCGTACCGCGAGTCTAAAGATCCGTCACACACCGAATTAGGGACCTACAAGTGGTATCAGAGCTATTTCTCTTGATTAGCAGAAGATTCGTGGTGTTTTCGTGTCCAATCAACATCAAATTTCAGAGATTTTGAAGATTTTTCATCTTTTTGTGTTCTTGATAAAAATGTAGAATTTTTTATCATTTTGGATTCATTTGATGAAATTGATCCGATAGAAAGCTTCTAATAGAGAAAGTATACAATCCTACGGTCCAATTTTGATTAATTCCTTCAAATCAGTGATTAATGATGATTTCTGTATGTCTCTAGTTCGCGAGAGTGATCTGAAGTGTTCTTGATCTTGATTCTGTTACTGCAAGCGAACTTGCTGATTAGTGTGCAGGCGAATTTAGCAGGCGAACTTGTCAAGTTCGCTTCTCACAGGATTAAGCGAACTTATTTTAGGCGAACTTGATCAGATTTTTGAATTCTGGTTTAAGCGAACTTATTAAGTTCGCTTGGATGTCTCTGAGGCGAACTTATTAAGTTCGCTTGTACAGTATCAGGCGAGCTTATCTGTTTGCTAGTGTTCTTAAAAAAAAAAAATTTGAGGAAAAGTTTATATGGTCGTTTTGAATAGTATTTTGGCGGGAAAATTCTTCTTGTCCAAATTTTTTAGGGAAAGTTTATATGGTCGTTTTGAATCATTTTTGAAATTTTGAATTTTCAAAATTTTTTAAAAAGAGTATTTTGGCGGGAAATATTTTTCCGGATATTTTCGCAAAAAATTCAAAATGTCAATTTCATGTGATGATAATGAGATTGGAACTATGCCACCGAGACTTTTGTGCATATCAGATTACTATAGCTGGAAAGTCCGGTTCGAACAGTTCGTATCAGAAATTGATGAAAACTTTTCGACATCCATATTTGAAGGATATGTGCATCCTACTTATGACTATATGGGATATTATGATGTTCCTAAACCAGTGACAACTCTTAGTAAACTAGAAAAGCAGAACTTTGATCGAGAGATGAAAACGTGTGAAACTTTAACGATGTCTTTACCAAAAGAAATCATTCATAGTCTTGGGAAGTGTCCTACTTCAAGTGATCTATGGGAAGCATTGAAGAAAAAGGGTGAAGAAACTTCTCAAGCGTTTGTGGTCTTGATCAAAGAAGAAGTAGTAAAGCAGAGTGTTTCTGAAAGTGATTCTTCTACCTAGTTAAGTGATAGTGAGAGTATTAGATCTGGTGAAAGTACTCAGTCTACCGAGAGTGATGTAGAGACTGAAGTAAGCTTTCAGACAGTTGAAGATGATCTGAGTGTATCAGAAACTGATGCAGAGCCTGTCATTGTTGATCAACAGAGTGAAGCTGATGATGACGTTTTCATGGCTCCTGGTGCATCTTCTTCAGAACTAAAACCTGAGGTATTTTCTAACTCTGAAACGTTTTGTTCTAACTGTGTTTCAGTGAAGGATAAAATGATGAGGGTTATGGATGACAACGTAAACCTCATTTGTGATATGAAATCCATGCATACGGTAAATCAGAAATTGAAGGATAATGAGAATGTGTGTATTGAGAGAATAGAATCACTGAAGAGGGATATAAATTCTCTGACTTTGAAGATCAAAGAGCAGGCATATCATCTGGATATGTCCTTTGTAGAAATTGAGAAAAGAAATAATGATCTTGCTGAGAAAGATAAAGACCTAGCTGAATCTAAAGCAGAGGTGATTAGATTACATAGAAAGTTAGAAAGCTTTGCAAATTCATCATTCTTATTAGAACATTATCATAATAATACTGAAGAGGGGAAGGGAACTAGTGGTATTGGCTATGTTCCTCCACCATTCAACGGAAATTATTCTGTTACACCTGAGATTATAAATGATGAGGATTTAGATCCTAAGACTGTGTTGAAAGTGAATCCAGTCACAGGTGAAGATATGGTGTATTCTGATGAGAGTGATGATGAATATTTTGATGAAGCTAAGGTAGAGGGGATACCGAAAGCTGTTAAGAAAGAAGACTCAAAGGTTGTTTCTAATTCATCTGGAAATTATACATTTGGAAGTTCTTCAAATTCAAGGAGAGTTCCATTTTTCAGATATTATAAAGACAGGCATACATGTTTTCATTGTAATGAGATAGGACACATTGTGGTGAACTTACAAAAATAAAGGGAAGAAGCATGTATTTCCTGAGAAGATGAAGCCTGAATCAAAACCTGTTGCAAAATCTGGAGTTCCAGAGAAAATAAAGCCAAAAGAAGTTCATGTAGGAGAATCTTCTTCAAGTGCATCTAATCGTGTGAAGATTCCTTATATGAGAGATTATTGTGAGATGAGATCTTGCTTTTACTGTGGTCTTGTGGGTCATATTTAGATTGCTTGTCCTCACAATGACAAAGGTAACCGACAGGTTACTCCAGAAAAGGTAAGAACTCATGGTAAGCCTTATGTTAACCCAAATGTGGTTAAACCTCATGTTACTCCAAAGGGTAATTCAAAATCTGAGGTTAGGCTTTCTAGACCTCAAAGACGAAGGAGAAACAGAAGATTGAGAAAAATTTTAGAACAACAACAGTTTTCACAATCAAATCAATTTTCAAATGAAAGAAAATGTTCAAACACTTCACATTTTAAGCAAAAAGAACTTAATGAAAAGAAGTATGTTTGGAAATCTAAAGTTTCTGTTTCTGACTCGTCGGAACAATCTCCAAAAATCGATGAGAGATTCGATTGTGAATGGAGTGAGGTTTATTATTTTGATACAGATGGGCGACCCATGACTACCATGGCTTGGGTCCCAATTTCAAATTAATGTTTCTTGTTAGATGTGCAGGATTTACCAAGAGGGGCTATTAATACCATTTTGGTTGTTGATAGTGGTGGTTCTAAGCACATGACAGGGAATGACATCTGCATGAGTAAAGAGTTGTTGATAACTGAGAAATCTATTTGATTCAACGACTTGATGCTCAAGGGGGAGAATATGTCACACACAATGTTTTGGAAACAGTTTTACAAAGTCCAAATGATAACCTGAAACTTAGGATGACAATGGTGAACATAAAGCCGTTGAGGCAGCCATTTGACTAGTTGAGGGGGAGTCTACAGGACAGGGGGAGAACAGAACTGTGTTGGTGACAGAGGCAATGACATTCAATTACAAGATTACATCGGTTTGAGTTTTTAATTGATTGACTTGCTTAATCCTGAGTAACCAAGTAAAATGTTTTTCGTAAAATGTTTTCATGGAAGATTTTATTTTAGTTTGTTTTACTTTCTTTGAAAAAGACTTTGAAAAAACCAAACAAATTGAAAAAGATAAAATCGACATTACTTGAAGTTAAAGAAGAGATGATAGTACATCAGTAGATGTTCTTTCACACATGACCTTAGATTGACTGGTTGGTGCTTTATGTTAATATATCTGAATTATATGTTTTGATCTAAACTACAAAGACTGCACAAATAGGAAATGATAGTGTTGTGTATGCATATAATTTGAATTGTCAGTAGACTAAAAGCGTCACTAAACCATTAGTAGTGTGAAAACATAATTTTATATGTTACAAATGTGATTTGAACCCATTAGTCTGGGTGTGTGCGTTAAAAGATCACTATCAGATAAAGAGTATTAGCTTTTAATAAAGATTTTCCTATGAGATCAGTTTCGGGTTATGTCCTTAGCACTATTCATTCGATTTGCTTCAGTGCCCATGTCCCGAAAAGCATGTAATTTGAAGTATAATCAAGATATGTACTTGACAACATCTGTCAAACATATACTAGCCCTTGGATCATATTGATAAATCATCTTTACTGATTCCATTGAATTCATAATCCAGATAACAGTTGGATCCACGTACCTGAATCTTATGATTCCACATATATAAGCCAAGACATTGAATCATTCGATTCTGAATCTCATTGATTCCTATACAATCCAATTTGGATTATGCTATTCATGTGCTAAGTGATGTCTCCTCATTCTGGAAATTCGGATAATCTTTAGTAAAATCTCATATGTCTTGAAGATAGTGCATTTACTTTCTGTTGGCATACTAGTGGGGTACACATTGTATTTCATACTTAAATGATACTTTAACTCACAAGAAAGTGGGAATGAGATGCTTTAGTTTCAAATCTTATAATATTGACAATTAAAATTTGTGTGTCATAGCGTGATCCTATTTTCTTTGAATGTTTATCGCGTATCATAACATGCAATATGAAAGTCTTGAAAAGATAGAGTGTGATAATCTTAAAAGATATTGGTTTGATTGGTCAAGTCTTGAAAAATGACATAGGATACCTTTTGATATTATATGGATTTTATATCCAAGATGTGTGATTGATATCTCATATATATACTGATATGATCTTCTTACTCGTGATGTTCGACCAAAAAGATGTGATTTTGTATTTTACATTTCAGTTTATATAGAGAAAAACCAAAAAGATTTTGTTTTTCTTATGTTTGAAAAACCAAAAAGATTTTATTTTTCTAGCTTCCATGGAAATCTTAATTGTTGGTTATTCTTGGTTGTTCTCCTTTGCAAAACATGTATATTGCAGATAGAATTTGACAAGGGGTCCTTCTCCCAAGTTTTCTTCTAGAAATAAAGAGAGAGTGTGCAGATGAACAAGACGAAGACTACAACCTGTTTGATGATATATGAAGACTAATGACAATCTTCTAAAGCTGTTGTCAAGGGGGAGTCTGTTGGAGCATATTCTGGTGACAACGAGCTTGAAGATATTATGTCTTAGTCTTTCTTTGACTTGTAATTGATAGAATTGTTAGCAACAGTTAAAGGGGAGTCTGTTAGGACATGTTTAGTAACTGTTGATAAAATTCTGTATAAGTTCTGCTAGAGGCGAACTTAATAAGTTCGCCTATCCTATTAGAGGCGAACTTAATAAGTTCGCCTGGTTTATCAGAGGCGAACTTAATAAGTTCACTTAGTCTATCAGAGGTGAACTTAATAAGTTCGCTTAGCCTATTAGAGGCGAACTTAATAAGTTCGCCTAAGCATCTTTTAGGCGAACTTGATAAGTTCGCCTGGTGCAGAACTGGTGCTTATAAATAGACAGAACAGAGTCTGTTAATCAGTGGTGAGAGAGAAGAGACGATATCAAGAGGAACTGATTAGAGACTGAATTCTTGTAACCTGATATTGTGGTGGAAATACAAAGCGTTTATTTACCCCGTTGTTGTTGATTGAGTTACACGAGCACGTTGATCATGGATTCCGCACGTTATCACCGTGTCGTACTGCGAGTCTAAAGATCTGTCACACACCGAATTTGGGACCTACATATCTGTGAATATGGTTTCCAAATTCTTGGTCTTTCATTCATAATGAACCAACCATCCGATTCACAATAGTCTTACGTTCAGATTGATTCCCATGAATCTGATCGACTACGGACATTTAGAATAATTCATATATTCAAGGATTTCTAAAACGTATAAACTATCGAACACAGTAACATCTAATAATATTGCATTTAACCATTAAATCAAATATTAAAAACAATGTAACTGTATTGTTCGAAACACCAAATATTAAATACACATCAAACCCACTGTCTAGCAAATCTAAGGCCTATCTTGTCAGCATGCTCCTCATGTTTACAATGAGGCATAGGCTTAGTGAACGGGTTGGCTAGATTCTGATATGTGTGAACTTTGTTTAACACGATGTCCCCCCGTTCTATTATATCCTAGATATAATGAAATCTTCTGAGTATGTGCTTAGTGCTGTGGTGTGACCTTGGTTCCTTAGCTTGAGCAATGGCATCGGTATTGTCACACAGTATCTCGATCGGTTTCTGAATGCTAGGCATTACTCCGAGATCAGCAATGAGCTTCTTCATCCAAGCAGCCTCATTTGCAACTTCTGAAACGGCAATGTATTCTGACTCGGTGGTGGATTGAGCAACAACACTTTGCTTAATACTCTTCCAAGTGACCGCAACACCATTCAGAACAAAAACAAATCCCGTTTGTGATCAAGAATCATCTCGATCAGTTTGGAAGCTAGCATCAGTGTAACATTTAACAGTTAGTTCTTCTTCCAGTCCTCCATATATCAAGAACATGTCCTTAGTTCTTCTCAAGTACTTTAGGATGTTCTTTACAGCTATCCAGTGACTCTCACCAGAATTCTATTGATATCTGCTTGTCATGCTTAAAGCGTACGATACGTCAAATCTAGTACAAAGCATGGTATACATGATGGAACCAATTGCAGAAGCATATGGAACCCTTTCCATTTTCTTCTTGTCCTCGTCAGACTGAGGGCACTGTTTATTATTCAGTATGGTTCCATGCACCATAGGCAAAGACCCTCTCTTAGAGTCTTGCATGAAAAAGCGTCGAATGAACTTATCAATGTATGTACTTTGACTTAAACCTATAAGCTGCTTTGATCTATCTCTATAGATCTTTATTCCTAGAATATAAGCAACATCACCAAGATCTTTCATTGCAAAACATTTACCTAACCAAGACTTTACGTCTTTTAGCATAGGAATATGGTTTCCAATGAGCAGTATGTCATCTACATACAGAATCAGAAAAATCACATGGCTCCCACTTTCCTTCTTGTAAACACACGGTTCATCTTCGTTTTTGACAAAACCAAACTCTTTGGTTTTCTGGTCAAAGCGAAGATTCCAGCTTTCGGATGCCTGTTTTAATCCATACATGGATTTGTTTAACTTGCATACCTTATTAGGATTCTTTAGATCTTCAAAACCTTTCGGTTGAACCATATAGACATCTTCAGTAAGATGCCCATTTAGGAACATGGTTTTGACATCCATTATCCATATCTCGTAGTCATAATATGCGGCAATGGCAAGCAAGATCCTAATAGACTTAAACATGGCTACTGGTGAGAAGGTTTCATCATAATCAATTCCTTAAGTCTGAGTAAAGCCTTTCGCTACCATCCTTGCTTTGAAGGTTTGCACATTCCCATCCATGTCGATTTTCTTCTTGAAAATACACTTGCTTCCCACGGTCCGACTCTCGGGAGGAAGATCAACCAAGTCCCATACATGGTTGTCGTACATGGATTGGATTTCAGCATCCATGGCCTCAAGCCATTTCTTAGAATCAGAATATAAGATTGCAGATTTATAACTAGTGGGCTCTACCTGATCAACTATTAGGATGTCGTCAATCTAGTGAATTCCGATATACCGGTCGGGTTCATGACGATCCCTAGCACTTCTGCGAATAGTTTGTGTCACGATTGAAGCTTGGACATTTCTAGATTCAGTTTCAGCAGTCTCATGCTAAACGACAGGTTCATATTATGGTTCTTGGATCTCATCCATATCCACAAGGTTATCTCCAATCCCTCTCGCAAGAAGTTCTTTCTCCAAGAAAGTAGCTTTGCGTTTAATGAAAACTCGATTTTCAGCAGGATCGTAGAAGTAGTAACCGACTGTTTTAGGGTATCCGACGAAAGCAACTTTATCGCCACGAGGATTTAGTTTATCCGTAGATTCACTTGAAACATATGCGTTACATCCCCAAACCCTAAGGTAGGACACTTTGGGTTTCTCCCCATGCCAAATCTCATAAGGCGTCGTGTCCACCTTCTTTGTAGGAGCTAGATTTATGATTCTCGTGGCAGTCACAAGAGAAAAACCCCAGAAGGAGCGTGGGAGGTTTATACGACACATCATAGACCGGACCATATCTAATAGAGTTCGATTTCTCCTTTCGGATACACTGTTAAGTTGAGGTGTTCCTGGTGGAGTAAGCTGAGAAATGACCCACATTTCTTTAGATGTTCGTCAAATTCTTGACTAAGATATTCACCACCTCGATCAGATCGAAGCATCTTAATCGTCTTACCAAGCTGATTTTGTACTTCGTTCTGGTACTGTTTGAACATTTCAAACGTTTCATGTTTATGCTTCATAAGATAAACATAACCATATCTACTGAAATCATCAGTAAATGTCATGAAATATCTCTTTCCACTTCTAGACATTGTTCTGAACGGACCACATACGTCAGTATGTACAAGTCCTAACAGATCCTTAGCCGTTTGGCCGATACCGGTAAAAGGAGCCTTGGTTAGCTTTCCACTTAAACATGATTGACAATCATCAAATGACTCTTGACCAGTAGAATTCAGAATTCCGGTGGTCTGGAGTTTCTTCATGCTATTCTTGTTTATGTGTCCAAGTCTACAATGTCATAGATACGTATCATTGAAATCATATTTCGTACGTTTGGAGGAGATATTAAATATAACGTTATTATCATGGACTTCTATCTCATAGATTCCAATATGAGGCTTTGTAGAAAAATAAAACAAACCATTCAAATATGCAGGAATGAAATCATTATCAAAAGCATAATTAAATCCTTGTTCCCGCAAAGCGGATACTGAAACAATATTCCTAGTCAAATTAGGAATGAAATAAACATTGTTCAAAACAAGTTCTAAACCAGAAGGAAGTAAAAGAGTGTATTCTCCTACAGCCTTCACAACAACCTTTTGTCCATTTCCCACATGGAGCTCCCAGTCGCCTTGCTTCAGTCTCCTAACCTTCTTTAGTCCCTGCAAATCATTACAAATGTGATAACCACATCCAGTGTCAAACACCCAATATTTGCTAGACAGAGAGAAGATCTCGATAATAAATATACCTGAGGACCCTGCTTCCAAAGCTTTGGTCTTTCTAACAAGGTATGTAGGACAGTTACATTTCCAGTGTCCTAACTCTCCAAAGTAATGACAGTTTCCATCACTTTTGAAAATACTTTTTGCCACGCTTTCTTTGTTCAGAAATCAAGGTGTCCGTTTGTCCCAGAGTCATTTAAAAAGCCATTAGCGACCCTCATAAATCAGACAAGGTTTCTCCCACTACATACTGTTTGTAATAATCAACGAACTCTTTGTATTCAACCAGTAAAGACATTAGTATGAAATCTATTGCCATATCCTGGTTGATAGGTGAACCAAGATCTTTTAGGCTGTCAATGAGTTTCATCATTTTAGAAAAATGTGAGTTCATTCCTGTTCTTATTTCCATGTCGCTTGTTAAAGACTTAAGCACATTAAGATGCTTACTCCGATTTTGATGAAACCTTTTCTTCAGTTCGTGAGCCATATCATATGCAGAGTGATATTCCAGCTCACGACGGAGTTCATCACACATCGTAGATAGCATAAAAAATGATGCTTCATTAGAGTCTTCAATGTGTCGTCTCCAAAGAATTTTGGAGCCGTCATTGAGAGGAAAATAGGGAATTGAAATTTCTAGGACATAGGATCTCTTTTCTTCCTTAAGAACATTTCTCAAGATACGGTACCACTCAGAGAAGCTTCCTCCTTTGAGCATGTTCCGATAAAGCATGGATCTTAGAGCAAAAACGGAGTCATAATTGATTTCAAAAGACATTTACAAAATTCAAAATAAAAGTTTTAGTATTTTCATGCATAATTTCCTAATTAAAATTTATGACCTAATTGCAAAATAATATAATTAGGAATGAGGTCCCGGTTCCCCATGTCTCAGTGAATAGCTGAGCATTCTTCACTTGCATAGCTAGACAGGTAGATAACGATTACCGTTTGTATCAACTATACAACACTCGGTTTGAGGGGCATGACGAGTAATGTCAAGCTTTGGATACGTTTCCCTCGCGGTTCTACCTTCAACCAAAACCGTAGGGGCGAATGCAGAGTAATTCACTAACACCAGGGTTTCGGATAAAGTAGTTGAAGTGTTACAATTAAGGGTGGCGCAAAAATATCAATTTTATATATTGGGATTTCTTCATTGTTTTTTTAAATATTACCGTTTCGGGTCAAAAACATTTTGGTGTACGAGTAGCATGATACAAGTCGTGCAATTTTAGTAAACCGATTTTACTAGTTATTAGTTCGTGAAACACTTTCAACACTCGACACGATCCAATTTCAAATACCCTATTAATCTAAATTGGTCATTCGTCGCGAACTGATTTTAAACTAATCAACTCATTAATTAATTTAGAATTGTTTTAAATAAAACTATTAAATTTAAAACTTGTTTTCACTTTTAAATAAAACACCTTTTTATTTAATTACTTTTCCGAGAAAAATAAACAATTTAATAATCTCGTCGTTTTATATTGTGTCAAAAGTTTTATTAAAAATTTTGCGGTTTAATTATTATCCTAAATAATTATATCACAACCACAAAAATAAATAAAACACAGAATCGAGCAACTAGGAAAAATTGTCCCGTTTCGTTCGAGCCATCAAACAAAAAACTGGACTGGTTTAAGGTATAACAAAATAACAAATCTGCTATCTCCCACTTAGTCCAAGATCTTCATCTTTAATCCTATCATTGTCCGCCTTGGTCTTCTAGTATTCGTCTCTTTAGGATTACAATATTTATTTATAAATACACTAAAAATAAATAAATACATAAAAAACTATCTATTACATCGGGATTCCAAATAACCCATAAAAAATACAAAGAGAAACAACCAATACAACCACAGGTCTCTAATTCTCGATTCATTCAACACAATAACAAGAAACGAAAAAGGTTCGATCTTTTGTCAAACAAAAGTTTTGACAAAAAAAACAATAGATCGATAAAAGCAAATATATCTAAACACGCGTAAAGGTGGCTCTGATAGCACTGTTGGGAATAAGGGTACCAGTTTTAACTTGTAAAACAATAATTATTTAAACCTTTTAAATAAAGAAATCAGATATATTTTGCGGAAGCGATTTAATAGTACCTTTACCAGATCAGATCTGGATTCCTTTCAGTGATCCGATTACACGCGTATAAACAATATTAAATAACCAACCATAGGGTGTTCAGATTTATACCTTGACGATAACCAGATTTGTAACAACTCAGTTCAACGAACGTCACGCTAGTTGACTCGTACACGAAAAACCCGCAACAAAACACGTCACACGGTTGCGCAGAGGGGTGCCGATCACGGCGGCGGTCTACGATGGAGGTGGCCGGCATGGCGGCGCACGGTGGTAGCTCGGCGTCGGACTCGCAAAGGGAGAAGGGGGCGCCGATTTGGGGTCGGGAGTGATTAGGGTTTTAGGTTTGATTATAATATTATATTTATAAGCATTATAATTACACACTGGTCTCCTATGGTATTAACAGTTAATACCCCAGTAATAATTAACCTTTAATTATTAAACCCTTGTATTCTACTAATCATATATAATCAGTAAAAATCTAATCCTTAAATGTTTAACTGATTAAACATTTATTCCCCGTAAATAATTAATTAACCAGATAATTAATTATCTCAATCTCGGATAAATATTTTTCTAAATATTTATTCATCATTTTTTATTTCCGTCTTTTGTGAATAATATTTAACAATTAAATATTATATATATTTGCTCGTTGCCTAAGGTGTAACTCTTTGGATCGTACCTTAATAGTAACGTTGACTTAACTGATGATCGGACATCATATATCCAACATCCGGGTGTTAGGTCAATCTGAAATTCGACTTGACGGTGGGGTGGAAGACAAGGAAAATCCTCGGGAAATACTTCGGGAAAATCACAAACAATTGGAGTGTCAGCAATCTTCTTCTCTTCGGAAGGTTGTTCGGTGACAAGATCTAGAATAGCGACATGACCTTTACGCAAACACTTCTACGCCTTCATGAAAGATATCATGCCTACGACCGCACCACTCTTTTCGCCTTAGACATAAAGGATTTCTCCACTAGGGAGAGGAAGACGAACGACTCTATCATGGCAGATGATCTCGGCTTGGTTTTTAGATAACCAATCCATACCGACAATTATGTCGAAACTACCAAGTGTAACTTGCATGAGATTGATATCATGTTTATGACCAGATAGCCCTAGTTTACATCCCTTAAAGATGTTGTAGGTCCATATTTCAATCAAAACTCACTCAACAGATCGATTACACACACACATAGGCGGAATCTGTGTGTATGTTGGTGAAACAGAGGGTAGAAACAGAATTGGTGAAGATAACAGCTAACCACACAGGAATCAACACAAATATGATGTGAAATTATAAGAACAAAGCATTAAACAATTGCAGATTGTATTGATTCTTCAAGAACAGTGAAAGAGAAAATTCAGGGTTACAGCCGCTACTCACACCCTAAACATTCTCAAACTAGGCCATTTATAGGAAGCTAATAGGCTCGAAACTATGCTCACCGAAACTAGTAGTTTCGGTTGAGCATTTACAATAAATGAACCTCCTGTCGAAACTTCCCATATCGAAACTACTATTTTCGATTGAACAAACCTCAATCGAAACTAGGTAGTTTCGATGGCCCAGACTTAGAATAACAACAGGAAATTATATAAAATGAAATTACCAGTAATCAAAACTTTAAACTAAACAATGTTCAAAAGAAATACATTGATGACAACAGCTTATACAAAAATAAGACTCTCCCCCTAAGCTGCTACATCAATGCCTTCAACTTCTCTAAGCAGTTGGTTCTTGACTTGGTTTATGAAAGTGAGGTTTTGCATTGATAGTCACCACCCTTTGATATGCCTTGGCATCAGCTTCGTCACCATCACTAAAGATCTTGATAGGGTTGTTGAATAACACTTCAAGATCCTCAGGTTGAAATTTTAGTAGCTCCATGGGCTCAAAAATGTTGATATCCTCCATTCCTTCACACTCAATAACCGCACTTCCAATAGTAGGGTTGTAAAACCATGTTCTAAAGTTCTGAAGCTGCACAGGTACAGATCGTGGCAGTATGATAGATTTGACAGTTTCTGTCGGCTTGTACCTAAGGCTTACCCAAGGCCTTTGAGTTCTAGGATGGATTCTTGTCTTTGAGATAACTCTTCTTGGATTAGTAGTGGTTATGGATCTGAAATCATTGAAGGTCCGATTTCTCAATAAGGTCTCAAAGTCTTTTGCAATGCCCACATTTCCAGGATTTTGTAGAGGTAGCTTTGCAAGAGCTCTTAAATCATATTTAGGGAGGGAGCTGAAGTCATGAGGAGACTTGAAGTGCTCCACTCCTCCTTTGTATCTTCTAACAATGAAAATTGAGCGTTCCTTTTCGTACTTCCACCTGACTAGTGGCCTTTTCAGCTCTTGATACTCAGCAAACCACTCATATTGCTTTGGTGGTTCCTTAGCTTGCATCTCTTTGAACCAAGACCTTCTAGGATCTAAGGCCTAGACAGATGGAGTATTGGATCCTATGATAGTTGGTGATGTAGTAGCTGTTGGAGCTTCTTTAGTTGTGCCTATTGGCCCAACAGTGTTTTCATGCTTAACGAAGGTCACTGTGACATCTTGATCTTCTAGCTCATTATTTGTTGGAGCATCAAATTCATTTCCTTTTTCAGTAAAGTACTTGAGCTTATCTCCTTGTTCTTCTTCTAAGGTAACAATTTCAGGGTAATCTTCAATTGTTACAAAGTCATCAACCTGCTTTAGGAGCTCATCCAGCTCATGATCCGATCCCACTTCTTCTTCATCAAGAATAACCACATCAATACTTGATTCTATTCTTTTTTCCTCTTTATCTATTGGCTCTCCTTTCACTAACTGATGGAAGATCATACCCGGTTTCTTCAATTTTGACTTCCACAGCATCCTTTGTCTTGGCAACTTGGCCAGTGAAGATTGTCAGTGCAGACTGAGTATTTGAAACAAAGGCAGGGAAGAGGGTCCACCAGCAGAAGTGGCCTCCCCCTGAGCTGCGGAAGGGATTTCTTGTTGAGAAGATTTAATCATTGAAGCCTTGATTTGTTCAACAGTATCAGATAAGGCTTTAAACACTTGTTGTTGCTAAGAGATTATCTTCTGTTGGGTTTCAAGTTGGGTTTGCTGAACATCAAGTTGGGTATGTAAGCCGCCAACTTCCGGTTCAAGATCTTTCACTTCTTCCTTGCACTCTCTTAGTTCAGCCTTTAGTTTCTCAATCACTTCATCTTGCTTTGTTACTGTTTCTTGTAACCTTTTTACCTCCAGGCTTAGGGTTTTAACTCTTGGGACAGATGGTGATAGGTCAGGGACAAAGGATGCAGGTGGTGTAGGAACAAGTGTATGTTGTGGAGATGGTTGTGGAGAAGATGGTGGAATATGAGTAGGTAAGTGAGTGGGGGTTAAGTGTTTAGAAATGTCAAACAATGATTATTCAGAAGAGGTCAAAGACTCCAGCCTCGTCTTGATTTTCTTTGCAAGGGGTTCTTCTAATTTGTAGTCGGACTCGGAATCAGCTGGTCTTTTGGAGGAAGATGCAGGATGCACAGTTTGCTCATCGTCTTCTGACTCATAGTCCGACTGATCGTATTTAGTACCGTAGATGCCTTCGTCCAAGGTTTCACTTGACTCGGCTTCATCACGTACTTCTGCTTCTATGTTTTCAGCAGGTTGCTCTTCAATTACAGGCACAAGATTCTCTAACAGTTGATCCATGAAAGGAGCTTCCAAGATAGGCTGTTCAACATCTTGCTCTATCTGTTGGTCAGCTTCAATATCTGGTTCTTAGTTCCCTTGACCTTGTTCTGCCTCTTCTTCTTCAGATGATGATTCAACTTGTAGTTGTGGATCTATGTCAGGAGCATCCTCTTCTTCTTCACCCAAGATATGACCAAACAGAAGAATATCAGCAATCACTCTGTTGGTTCTTTTGTTTGAACTATTCATGTAGCTTAGGATCTTAGCAGTCATATGATCAAAGACGAATATATGGCCATCTTGTTGCAAGTTAGGATGAAGATGATTGATAATAATCTGAAGAAACCTAGGATAGACCAAGAACTTTTCTTTCACTCCTCCAGTCAAGTTTTCCTTCAACTGCCCAAAGACTAGCCCAGAGAAGTTGTACTCCCTCCCTTTAATCAACCCCAAGACTACAGATGCTACCATGGCATAGGCTACCACCTTTTCTGATAGACAGGCAGTGAATAAAGTCATGTACAATGTATCTCCATAGAGGGGGAAGGGCATTCTTGATAATTTGTCCGCTCTTGAATTCGTCTGGATGCCCCAACCTTCTGAAACATTATTTAACATAAAAACTTGGAAATTCCACCGGTGCTTCATGATTATCATAAAAGTGCATCACCTCTATGATAGTTTCCTCAGATAGTAGAACTTCTTGATTATAAACTGTAGCCCTGATATGCTCCACATTGTCTATAACTGTTGTAGTTGCAGTACTCTAGAATTTCCTTATAGTAGTTTCGAATACTGGCAGGTTGTGGCTTATAGCAAAGCTGATGTTGGAGTTGGCTAGGAAATCGAGTACATGTATGAAGTATGCAATTTTGGGATCAGTAGTATTCAACACAGCACACACATTGTGCCTTTTGACAAATAAGAGATCCATATCTGCACAGAAACAACACAAGAAAAATTATCAAACATCAGTCCAACACTTAGAAAAATTTTCAAAAAGGCCTAACCGAAACTAGTAGTTTTGGGTGAAGAAAGCATATCGAAACTACATAGTTTCGGGCACCAAAGGGTATCGAAACAACTAGTTTTGATAGAAAACCTATTCAAATCCTGAGACTATTTTTAAAAACCAAAACACCCTTTAATCGAAACAACTAGTTTCGATGCCTGAATTCTGAACATATATACAAGTATTCAAAAATCAGAAAAATCTAGGCTAAAAACTATATACAGATTATCAAAAATAAAAACAGAAATCATAAGAATGGTAGAGTTCGCCTGAAGTGTCGAAACTTCTTCTTACCAAGTTTTTTGAGGAGATCTGCAAAATTAAACAATAGAAGAGTGAGATATTAACAATGATGAGTTCATAAACAGGATCTAGGCATGAAACAACCCAAAACACGCGATTTCAGTCGTAACAAGGGTAAAAATGTAACCTTAGCCATCGCTATATAAAACAGTAGCAAACATTTTTGAGTAATCAAACCTGATGAAGACGACGACGGAGGAATCAGATAAGGGAGACTGATTTCGCAAACTTAGACCGATGACTCTGAGCTTTTTTGTGTGAAAACGAAGGTGAAATAGGTTTCGAATAGTGAGAGTGAGAATGAGCATGCGACGGAAACTGATTATGAAGACATTTAATTTGTGATGACAAAAGACCAAAATGCCCTTGTCGAAACTACTAGTTTCGATAGGGCAAAGTAGTTTCGGGTGGGAGGAAGTTTTGGGCGGTTTGAGTAGTTTTAATGGGGATGTTGTTTCGGGTGACATGAGATACTTGAACAGAAACAAAAGAAAAATTCTCATATGTACACAATTTAAACAAGCTAATAAGGAAGATTAAGAAATTTATAATAATAAAAAATAAAAGTAAAAAGATATAAACACTTAACCTTGGAAAAGATCCAACGTGAGATCATGTCTGGTCAAAACCCTTGAAACACTTCATTTTGCACTTAGCTACTGTGAATCCCTGAAGATAGCCGATATTTGTGCAAGATAAACCCGAACATTTGCTTGTACAATGATTTCATGTGATTAAGTGGTACTATTTGAGCACGAAACACGGCGTACCCCACATTTTGAAATAAAATGGTTTTGAAAGCCTATCAATCCTCAAGAAATACCCGCATTCATCTTATCATCTCTTACAGGTTAACCAGGGTACCATCTTCGTAAGTCAAAATCACCGCAAAAAATAAAATAAGATCCAACTGGATATCAGAAGTTGTAAAAAGAAAAATATCCAACTGGATATTAAAAAGATATGAACATTCTAGGGCTTTGCATAAACAAAACAGAAGAAGCCGTAAAATTATCCAAGCGGATAGTAAAAGGTTGAACACCCGAGATCTTTGCGTAAGCAAAATAGATGGGGTCAAATCATCCAAGTGGATGGGAAAAAGATGAACTCCCGAGATCTTTGCGTAAGCAAAACAGACGGGGTCATCGGCTGTAACTCTCGTTACTTTGACGGTCATCTGGCGCATGAATCAGAATCCAACACATAAGCCTATATCTGATTGAATCAATTTTCTTAGCTTAAAATGGGTTAGATGTTTCAAAAATGGGTTCAAACACACGTGTCCAATTGAGAATTAGATTTTCACACTACTAAAGAGTTATAGCCATATGTTGGGCCTACCGGCTATACCTCAGTAAGCACCAGAGCTTATGGTCCATTCCATGTTCAAGAAGTGTGATCAGACTCTATCATTTCTCACGAGGTCGGATCCGATTTTCCTGAAACAAAACATGATACTTACAGTGAGTTTTTCTTAAGCAAATAATAAACAAATAAAATATTTTTCTTTTCCTTTTGACTAAGCAAAGCAAATCTTTTTCTTACTAACTACAAAATCCAATTTCTCCCCCAAAAGTTTTGCTTTCACAAACCGAAAAAGGAAACAACTTTACAAAAAAAATAAAATCTTTTTGGAAATCTTCCCGATTAATAAGTTTAAATAGAAAAGACAAAATGCACAAAGGTTACTGAAAGTTGATCATGCCGAGCATCTCCACCAATTTCTCAAATCTGACAGAATCAAATGCTTTTGTAAAGATGTCAGCAGTTTGCTTGTCGGTATTGACTTCAACGATTTTGATATGTTTCTTTTCGACACAGTCACGGATGAAGTGATGTTTGATCTCAATGTGTTTGGTTTTTGAATGCTGAACGGGATTTTTAGTGATATGGGGAACGGCAGTGTTATCACATAGGATGGGGGTTTCATGGAAGGTGATCCCGTAGTTAAGCATTTGATGGTGGATCCACCTTACTTAGGAACAAAAAAGGGTTGCGGGAATGTATTCAGCTTCGGCTGTGGATTGGGAAATGGTGGTTTGTTTCTTACATTTCCAAGAGACGAGGCGGTTGCCAAGGGACTAAAATCTCCAGAAGTGGACTTTCGGTCTAAGTTGCATCCCCCGTAGTCTGAATCTGAATATGCCAAAAGATCAAACAAGTTATTTTTGGGATACCAAAGCCCATGTTTTGGCTTGTACTTCAAATATCTTAAAATACGTTTGACAACAACTAAATGAGTGAGTTTAGGATTAGCCTGAAAGCGTGCACACAAGCACACTGCGAACATGATGTCTGGTCTGCTAGTAGTGAGATACATGAGAGATCCTATCATCGAGCGATAGAGGTGCTGATCAACTCTTTCACCATCCAAATCAGGAGACAGACAGTGTCGAACTTCCACGGGAGTCTTGTAAGGATGAGACTCAGTCATTTTGAACTTGGTCAGGATTTTTTTGACATACTTCTCTTGATGAATAAGAATTCCTGACTCAGACTGATCTACTTGCAAACCAAGAAAGAACTTCATTTCTCCCATAGAACTCATTTCAAACTTAGAACGCATCACTTCCTCGAACTCTTTACATAACCGAGGATTTGTCGATCCAAAAATGATATCATCAACATAGATTTGCACCAAGATAGTATCCGCACCATCCTTTCGTTTGAACAAAGTTTGGTCAATTGCCCCTCGTGTGAAACTATTATCAAGCAGATGCTTAGATAACGTCTCATACCACGCACGAGGTGCTTGATGAAGACCATACAATGCCTTGTCAAGTTTGTAAACTCTGTCCGGATAACTTGGATCAATGAAACCCGGTGGCTGTTTGACATAAACTTCCTCTTGAACCTTTCCATACAGAAATGCGCTTTTGACATCCATCTGATAAACTGTGAAGTCCATATAGGCAGCATATGCGAGAAATATTTTGATGGCTTCCAAGCGAGCCACTGGTGCAAAAACTTCTTCAAAGTCAATCCCTTCTTCTTGATAAAACCCCTGAACCACCAAGCGAGCTTTGTTTCGAATCACGATTCCCCCTTCGTCCTTTTTGTTACGAAATACCTAACGAGTGCCGATTAGGACTTTGTTCTTTGGAAGGTCTACCAGATTTCACACATGTAACTTGTTGAACTGCTGCAATTCTTCCTGCATGGCCTCTACCCAACTGTTCTCAAGCAAAGCAGCTTTGATATTCTTAGGTTCAACCTGAGATATGAAGCAAGAGAAGAGACCGTCATTCATTGCTTCGGTGGCACTACGAGTTCGAACTCCCACATTGAGTGGACCAATGATGTTGTCTGTAGGATGATCCTTTTGAATTCTCAACTGTGGAATCTCATCCTCTTCCAAGTGGTCATCCAGATTGGTAACGTTGTTGTCAGGAAGAACAACTTTCTCATTGATAGGACCTTCAACCGATGACTATGGAGAAACATTCGCCATTGGAGGAGTTTCTTCCTCAACAGTTTCACTTGTTGCCACAGAATTCGAAGAATCCTGAGTGGATGATGAAAAGGAGCTTGAAGCAGGAGAGGTACCTAGGATATTCACAGACATAAGAGGATTAGTTGAGACAGATATGTTAGTGAAATCAGGAAGATGAAATGATTTAAACAAAGAATCGACATCAAAAATCCAATAAGGAGCGTCCCTAGCGTCCGTATGATTGCTTTCATGCCAGTTGATATCAATGGACTCCAGCACAATCCTTCGTCTCTTGTTGTAAACAAGAAAGGTTCTTTAGTTAGAGGAATAACCCATGAAATAGCACTCAACCGCTTTGGCTTCAAACTTGTTCAGCTGATCAGAAGTATTCAGCATTGTGCAAACACACCCAAACTTCCTAAAGAAATCAATAACAGGCTTGCGCTTGTACATAATTTCATAAGGTGTCTTGTTGCAACTTTTGGTGATGAGAACTCGATTTTGCACAAAACATGCGGTATTGACTGCCTCGGCCCAAAACGTTACAGGAAGCTTAGAATCAACGATCATAGTTCTTGTTGTTTCTATCAACGTGCGATTTCTTCGTTCAGCTACACCATTTTGTTGTGGAGTACGAGGTGCACTGAATTTCCGAGAGATACCCTTACTTTCACAGAAAGAATCTAGAATGGCATTCTTGAACTCTGTGCCATGATCACTTCGAATAGTCTTTACACTTAGATTGAACATATTCTCGATTTTTAGCATAAGAAACTTCAGAGTTTCAGGCGTCTCATCTTTCTTTGCCAGGAAGAATACCCAAGTAAACCGAGAGAAGTCATCGGTTACCACCAAACAGTAGTATTTCCTTCCATGACTCATGACACTCACAGGACCAAAGAGATCCATGTGAAGCAATTGTAGAGGGGAATCAATGGAATTGGTGGTTTTGGGCTTGTGAGATGATTTGTGCTGCTTGCCCTTGGAACAGGAAAGACAATGTTCCACGGGTGAGAAGTCTTTTAGAGGTAAACCGATGACAAGGTTTCCCCGAACAAGACGGTTCATAGTCTTGAAATTCACGTGTCCTAATCTCTTGTGCCAAAGAAAGGACTCAACCTCTGAAGCTTTTGAAAGAAAGCATGATTCGATTCTTGATGGGTTATTCATATCCAGACTGTAGGTATTGAATCTTTGAGAACGTATGAGGATTAGGTCTTCGGGAATAACCACTCTAGGCTTCAGAATCAAACATTCTCTTGAGTTAAAGAGGGCACAAAAGTCTTTATCACAAATCTGGGACACACTCATCAGATTATACTTTAGCTGTGGGACAAAGTTGACATTCTCCAGGCTATTTACACCATTTGACACAGTTCCTTGTCCTTCAAACTTTCCTCCTCTTTGATTGCCTGCAAAGGAAACAAAATCTTCGTCTATTGGATGATAATCTTGCAATAAAGAAAAATGACCAGTCATATGTCTTGAGCAACCATTGTCGACATGCCAGATATTATCTCCAGTCCTCCTTGATTGTCCCTACACAAAATGAATCATTTAGACATTGGTACCCAAGTCATTGCTAACTTGGAACGTCTTAGTTTTACAAGATTCATTTTAGAAATCATAGTCAGAATCCTCCTTTAATGTATTCTCAAAAAGATCATTATTATTAATTTTCCAAATCCTCTTCGACCAATTTTTAGCATTTTTAATCCTTTTACGTCGCAGAGTTCTACTATGTCGAGATTTAGAGAAAACATTTGAAACACATTCAACTGAATTTTGAATAACGGATGGTACGTTTTCTTCCTCAAAACGATATGTAGACAGTTTACATGTCTTAAAAACATGATTGGATTCCCCAAAACTAAAACAAACTTAATCACATGTCGGCTTTGCCAGATAATTATCATCACAAGATGATGAAGATGATTGTGATGTTGAGACATCAGAACTAGAGGCAACTCGTTCTTCAATATTTCTTTCATGAAGGCTTTGATCTTCCTTTAATCTAAAAAATTTCGGATTGCTCATTATTTCTTGTGGAATTTCAGTCACAACAACTCCTGCACTTTTAAAATTTGTAATACAACTCATAGCATTTACAGATTTAGGAACAAAAGGAAAAACATTCTTAAACTTAGAAATAGCATTTCTCAAACTATCATGCCCAGAAGGCACAGAACCAAAATACAAATTTTCAATGTGTTCACAAATATCTGGTTTTGATACCGACATATTATTACATTCATCTGAATCAAGTTCATTTAAAACATTTCCCTTACTAGAACTCTCATCACAATCATCTTCGGAAACTACAAAATCTGACTCTTCACAGGAAGCAAAACTGTCAGAATCTGAAGTTTGAATATAATCACCAGCAGATAAATTGCAAACAAAGGGTGTGGGAGCATGAGGAACTGGTATATCAGCAAATCTACCAGACTTGGAATATGGAGGAGGGTGAGAGTTATACCCGATGCCTTCTGTGACCTTTTTATGAATTTGATTATCAATGATTCCAAAAAGAATTTTCTGATCCATACCCATGTGTTCAACTTGAAAATTTGCCTTTTCAGCCTTTTGAAGTCTTTCGGTTAGAATTTGATTATTATTCTTTTGTGTAGTAAGTTGTACAATCAAAGATCAATTTTCTCCAGAAATATCATGAATTTTCTTTAAGTAAAGTTTATTATTTTTAGCCAAAGAATCATACATCACCTTTATGTGATCACATTCATCGACCAAAGCCTGGTTGATGAATCTATATTTCTGAATCTCATTTAAACAAGATTTAGCATTGCAAAGTCTAGACATTACCTCAGCTGGTACGGCGGTGAGATCATCAGCTGGTTCAATCATGACACATTTTTCTTTCTCTTCAACGTCTGCCATCAGTGCCTTGTCAACTGCTTCCCCTTCTTGATATCCCCAATGATAGTGTCCATCAGCTTGATAGACCAGAGCTATTGAGTTGGATTTTGTAGTGGATTTGGGAGAGACGACAGCTTGCTTTCTAGATGAGTTCTTTTTCTCATGTTGCTCCTTTGATGATGGCTCCTTGCAATTCTTTGAGAAATAACCCAACTGGTCGCAGTTGTAGCAATCTCACCTTTTTGATGTCAAACCCTAGAGTCTTTCCTTGCTTGAATCTATCAATCCCAGTCCTCTTGATGAATCTTTTGTCTCTCAGAGTTATCATAGCCATACACCAATCAATATCCATCTTTTCTAAATCATCCGGGTTGATCTACTCCAAGTCATCAGGTTGAAAGCTGACCGGTGTCAAGTTTCCAGAAATCAGTACATCATAGCATGACATGAAAGCAGTCATGATAGGCAGATATTCATCGGGTATCATAGTGGTTGGTTTCGGAGAAGTGGATGAAGTAGTAGACTGAACTCCAGAAATTGAAGGTATGACATTAGTTTGAAAATATGCCATTGTAGTTTTGTTGGATGAAGTGGAAGAATCTTGACCAGAAAGAAGAGCTGAGTTTCCAAACTGATTAGTTGGAGTGACTGCACCATTCTTTATCTCCAACTCATAAGACTCCAGAATGTTGTAGAGTTCTTGCTGTGATAAGTCACTCAACTTTTCAGTTTTCTTGATCATAATCTGGTACATATTCCATTCCTCGGGCAGTGAATCAAGCAGCTTCTTATTTAACTCAACAGTGGGATAATAAGTTCCCAAAACATTTAACTTAGATACAATGCTTGAGAATCGGTTGATCAGTTCAGACATGGGTTCTCCAGGGACACTACAAAACATCTCATACTGCTTCTTGATCAAGTCCCTCTTGCTTTCTCTAACCTCAGCACTTCCCTCATACGATGTACATAAAGCAACCCAAAGATCTTTGCCAGTAGTATACTCAGCAAATATGTTGAACACATCCATAGGAAGAGCCATAGCAATAGATCCATAAGCCTTGTTATCTCTGGCAATTAGGGAAATATCCTTTTCATCATATTTAGACACAAGCTTGGGACGCTGAACATCTGCAGTGGTAGTAACTGGCTTGTGTGGACCATCAGTGATTGACTACAAAAGGGTATGGTCATGGAACTGAAAGAAAGTCTTAATTTTCTTGGTCCAATCATCAAAGTCTCTAGTGGACACCAAGACAGGTGGTTTGTTTCCTCCAACATATTCATTGTTGCTTGAAGATGCCATAACTCAGACAATCTAGACTCAAACAGTAGCTAGTTTAGGGTGAACAGGGTTGATCGAAACAACTAGTTTCGATAGAGAAAAAGCTGACCGAAACTATTAGTTTTGATAGATCAATGCATGCCCGAAACTTCTAGTTTCGATAGAGAAAACATAATCTAGAAATAACTAGTTTTGTTAAAAAAGACTTGGCAGAAAATTCAGCAAAAGCAGTAGAAACTACAAGTTTCGATTGAAACTAGTTTCGATAGGGCAGTAGTTTCAATTGATCAATCTGCAAAGGTTAGTTTCGATATAACAGGACAAATGTCTAGTTTTGATGATACCTTCTCAAGACAAGAGTACAAACAAGAAGTTTCGATGACCAACAAAAAGCAGAAATTGTCTCCCAATAGTTTCGATGACTTCTTCCCCAAGTTTCAGAAAACCTCCAATTGAAGAACAGCTTCAATAATCAATAGCGAATAAATAACAATCCAATCCAGCAAAAAGCTTCCTATAGTACTCCAGATCATGAAAAAACCTCTAAACTTTAAAACTCGAACCCAGACAGCTGGAAATCAATGAAACAGTACTTCCAAAACTCAGATGCCAAAAAAACTTCAATAAAATATTGATAAACACCTAAAATCTATCACAAAAACCTAAATATACTCAGAAATCAAGAGCAAGCTTTGATACCAATTGTAGGTCCAGATTTCAATCGAAAATCACTCAACAGATCGATTACACACACAGAGACGGAATCTGTGTGTATGGTGGTGAAACAGAGGGTAGAAACAGAATTGGTGAAGATAACAGCTAACCACATAGGAATCAACACAAATATGATGTGAAATTGTAAGAACAAAGCATTAAACAAATGCAGATTGTATGAAAGAGAAAAATCAGGGTTACAGCCGCTACTCAACCCTAAACATTCTCAAACTAGGCTATTTATAGGAAGCTGATAGGCTCGAAACTATGCTCACCAAAACTAGTATTTCGGTTGAGCATTTATAATAAATGAACCTCCTGTCGAAACTTCCCATCTATCGAAACTACTAGTTTCGATTGAACAAACCTCAATCGAAACTAGGTAGTTTCGATGGCCCAGACTTAGAATAAAAACAGGAAATTACATAAAATGAAATTACAAGTAATCAAAACTTTAAACTAAGCAATGTTCAAAAGAAATACATTGATGACTACAGCTTATACAAAAAGAAGACTCTACAGATGTGAGTTGCCTTGATTATCTTACCATCAACTATCTCTATGGTGTAGTTAGGTTCTAATAGGGTTGGGGTTGCTTCTAACAGATTATTAAGATTTTTATATATGAAGCTCCTATCAGCACCAGTATCGAAAAGAACAGAAGAAAAACAATCGTTTAGAAGAAACTTACTGGTAACCACGTTCTGATCATTCCTTGCTTCCCCTGAACCAATCACGAAGGCTTAACCCTTCACACCATTCCCATTGTTGTTACCGTTATTGCCCTGATTGTGGTTATTACCGTTTCCATTACCATTACCATTCTTCTTCAACTGTGGACAATTCTTCTTGAAATGTCCTTCCTTCCCGCACTCAAAACAGCATTTGGGTGCTTCATTTTGAGGTATCTGCTTAGCGTGGAGCTCACCTCTGCAGTCTTTGGCCGAATGGCCCATCTTACCATACCGCTGGCAACGGTACTTGTCACACGGTCCGTTATTGTGAAAGTTTCACTTGTTGCACTTCGGCTACTTTCCAGCATACGTACCCTGGTTCTGGTTGGAAGAGGTAGACTGATTATGGGTCTTAGTAGGTTCCTACCTACGCTGTTGCTGTTGAGGGGGTGGGTTAGACTGAAAGGCCGTAAAGTTGGTGTTGTCAAACTTTTGCTTGTTGTCAGCAGTCTTGGTGACCGCACCTCTCGGGGGTAAGGTTCCGTGAGCTACCGCTTGATCATTCAACTTGTGAGCCAGGCTGATGGTCTGTTGGATAGTAGTAGGGTTGGAAGATGTCACCATACTCTGGATCTGAGGGACTAGACCCTCGATGTACTTTTCAATCCTATTGTAAGCTGGTGTCACCATTTGATGACATAGGATTGCCAACTCGTGCGAACGAGTAGTGTAAACCTCAATTTCTGAACCTTCCATCTTTAGGTTCCAGAATTCACCCTCTAGTTTATGCGCCTCATCACAGGGGTAGTACTCTTCTCGCAGCATGGTTTTGCACTCTTCCCATTGTATTGCAATGCATTTGCCATGTCCAGTCCCAACATCTGCACCTGGGAGTTCCACCATGTAAGGGCCGGACCCTCAAGTGTACCAGATGCATATTTAAATCGGTTAACCTGTGGACAGTTGCACATTGCGAAAACCGACTCAGCCTTTTCCATCCAGCGGAGCAAACCGACTGCTCCTTCAGCACCACTAAACGTGTGGGGGCTTACAGTCCATAAAAGTCTTCAACGTGTAGGCCTAGGAGTTAACAGGTTGACCTGTATTGAAAAACAAAATATGTTTAAGGATACAAGGCTTGGAAACAAGTTCAGAGTAAGTATTGATCTGCTAGGGTCGATAAATTTACCTCCAGCATTTTGTGTGGCTTGATTGGCTGCCACAACTTCAGCCACTCGGTCATTGATGAGTGCAGTGAGTTCAACTGCAGTCATGTTGATGTTACCACGACCGCCATTACGTCCACCATGTCCACATCTACGACCAGACATGATCTTTACATTCACAAATACAATAATGAGAAAAATATACCGCATATTATCATCATACAAGTACAAGTAAACGAAATAAATCCTAAACCACAACATCTAGCATTTCAATAATAATCCTTGATCAAATAAACTGTAAAGGCTACAAAGTAAAATTCAATCAAAACATTAAATCTAGAAACATTTGTTGGATGGGAACAACCCTACCCATATAGATTTAGAAAGAAAAATAATAAAGAAAGACTATTATATGCCACTGCCAGCTGAAGAAACAACTGATCCGTCGTCATCGTCCTCAGCTGGTTCTCCCTCGGGCTCAACATCCTGTGCGTCCCCTGCTGCATTGGCAGCCTCAAGTTGCGCCTCCAACTCCTCAATCCTAGTCTCAGCCGCTCTGAGGTTATACTCTAGGCTAATCACGCGGTTCTCTAAGTCCTTGAATGCTGCCACCAGATTGTCATGCACCGCATCAGTCTCGCCTAGACTCGCTGTCAGTTTCTCTAGCTTATGATCAGCTTGGTTTCCTCGCTGCAACAATCCAGTAATCTCGCCCGCAGCATCGCGCATGTTCCCGATCTCGGTTCATCTTTTCCACAAAGGCAGCAAAAGCCTACTCTAGCGGGTACTGTAGGGGTGGTATGGTTTGCAAAGAAGAGGTAGTGTCAGCAAAATACGGGGGTGGGACATGCTCCTGATGAACCCATCTCCTAATCATGTCAGGATAATAGTGTCAGTCCTGCGTGTTATCCTTGACACGCATAGTAAAGGGCTCGATGTATACCAGAGTGTTAGCAATAGGGTTCAGTCGACGTCTCTTGGGTTCGGGGGAAGGTATGGTAGGAACATCGGATTTCTGGTTAGCCGGGGATGTAGGTGAGGTCGACATACCTGTAATGCAATGTGTAAGTGCCATGTATGAATTACTGTGTTGTGTAACTAATGCAATGTATGTGGTTATAGTCTAAGTCTACTACTAATGCAAACCTAGTTAACTAAAACCAGTGGCTCTGATACCAATCTGTCACACCCTCATATCCACCTGCGGGGTTTTACCGCGAGGCGCGTGACAAACCAGGATCATTGTCATTAGTTATACTGAACGACCACTACATGAGTTTTGGAAATACTAGTATTGCTCATAGTCACGAGACAATACCGTTAAGTTGAAAGTACTGCGGAAGCATAAATAAAACCAAGTTCAAAAACAACCAAATGCGCTGAACAAGGCGCCCAAAACCAAAGTAAATAAAGTAAGAAAACGTGTTTTAATATGTTTATGAAAACCATGCACTTCAATGTGTCCTAGTCCTGAGTGTGTACCTTAGCGACCTGAGAAAGAAATGCTTAAAGTGTCAACACAATGGTTGGTGAGTTCACAGGTTTGTAAGTAAATAAATGTTCAATGTTTTCCAGATAGTGTACATAATGTATATCAATAGATAGCTAGTCTATGTCATGCTACTACAAGTGTTTCGCAACTGAAGCTAACTGTTTGGTTTGTTTGCCTTCCGCCATGTATACCGAAAAATGGCTAAATGTCTAGGTTAATATTACACCCGTTCGACCTCCAATCGAGTTAGGGCGACTAACGCGGGTGGAGTTTGTCAAACTCAGTAGTACTACTCAAAATTACCTTTCTATGTTACAATACTAACGGTTCAAGATGTAAGGACTTTCATGGTATGTTTGCACTTTAGTACACAAGTGATAATACAATAATACAAGATTAAAAATGTTTGTGTGCATGCTTTCTCCCACCTTAAAGTATGTGCTAGAATGACAAGTGAAAGGCAGGTGACCCGCTAACGGCTACCTATATTTCATAAGTTTATGAGTGTGTGTTCGTGTTAGTTCGTAATACCATTTGCATCCAAACAATCCCATTGTTCATGTGTTTTGAAAAGAGTTTAAAATTTTGACTCATGTTTGACCAAGTTTGACCCGACGACCCGTTGGTGACTCGATGTATGAATTAGTGTTTGATTAGCATGATACTAACATATTATACACATAATATCATGCAGGTAACACTTAACAATGGGGAATTAGGGTTGGGATTTTCGAAAAAAACAAGTGGAATGGGGTTAGGGTTTTAAAAAGTTCCTTAAATAGTTATTCCACGGGCTTTAGAATGGGTTTAAACAAGTTTAGGAGGCACGTTTATTCATTTAAAAGGATTTAATTATTTTAATTAATCCTACTAATTAAAAATAGTTTCTACTAATTATTTTTATAAAAACCTTTTCATAAAAATCACTTATGCAAATAAAAATCACGCAGTTACGCGTAAACGTACGCGATTCCACGAAAGTTCACAAATTAAGCATAAAATCACATAGCACGTAATTTCACATAAATTATAATAAATATAATTTATTAATTGTTCGAAAGATTATTTTTGATTAATCACCAACGTTCGGGAACAGACTGGTGTGACTCGGTAATTCTTTGAATTACCGTTACGTGAGTGTTTGTGCGAATACTGACACACTTAATTAGCCCTAATTAGGTGTAATGCATGAATGAATGTTTGAGATAACGAAGTTTGAGATAACAGAGTTTGTGTTAACAGAGTTTGTGTTAACGGAGGTAACCTGAAAATGTCGAGTGTCACAATACCCGTGGGGTAACTATTTATGGGATCTTACGTTTCCGGGTCTCCATAATTGCTTTGAGGTTAAAAAGAAACAATTGGAAGAAAAAAGCTAAACCAGATGAATTACTCCTTGAATGGTTTTGTATGGGCTTTTTATGAAAGGAAACGTTTATGACCAATGTTTAAGATAAATTTTTTTTATTACTAATTCATTTCTATATGTTTAATAGATGCGGATTTATGAGGTGCTTCCGGAGTGCCGAACCTTTGTCAATACATTCAAATTAAAGGTTTCAAGATGTCTCAGTTGGGGTGTTGCTGGTAGAGTACATTGGAATAGAGCTACGCGGGTTTTGACAAATTAAGTGCAAGTAACTTTGATATCTTAGCCTTCTATATTTGACTACAATAGCGTGCTTACCTTGTTATATGAGCCTTCTAAATATTTGTACTTAGCCTGCTATATTTGTTATCTTAGCCTACTCAATATCATGACTTAGCCTGCTAAATTTGATGACTGATAAGTTGAAGTAAATTTTTTAGCCAAGATACAGGCCGGTTGCACTCAAGACTAATGAGAAGGAGAAAAAGTTGGAATGGTGGGTGTCAAGTTTTGAGTATCTTAGTAAACAACAAAATGTTGAGGAGCGCCACACACTTCAAAGCAAAGGGATTCCGGTTTCTGAACCGATGATTGAGAGCAGATCAAAAAAAGATGGGAAGCTTGATAAACTGTTGGAGCTAGTGCAAGAAGGTGGGAAGGTTGATAGAATCTTGGAGCTGGTACAAGAAGTTGTATCAAAGCAAAAGAATCTTGATGTAAACATATTGAATTTCTAAATAAACATTAACATATCATTTTTTAACCATTGACACCAAATATATATAGGATGTTCTAATGGAGGGGATTAAAAAAAGGAAGTTTGGTGAGGGCCAGAAAACAGACAATGTAGAAGAAGAAGAAGAAGAGGTTAATACCGACAACTTGAAAGATGTATGTTAGCCTTCTATATTTGTTATCTTAGCCTGCTATATTTGTTATCTTAGCATGTTGAAGATGTATGTTAGCCTTATATATTTGTTATCTTAGCCTGCTGAAGATGTATGTTAGCCTGCTATATTTGTTATCTTAGCCTGCTATATTTGTTAACTTAGCCTGCTATATTTGTTATCTTAGCCTATTGAAGATGTATGTTAGCCTTATATATTTGTTATCTTAGCCTGCTGAAGATGTATGTTAGCCTTATATATTTGTTAACTTAGCCTGCTATATTTGTTATCTTAGCCTGCTATATTTGTTATCTTAGCCTGCTATATTTGTTTATTCCTAATGTTTTTTTTGTAGGATTTTGATGGGGATTATGCAGCAGCTTATGGCACAACCGGTCCCAGTGTTGAGGTTCTTGGTAGCGACCAAGTTTTGGTGATTAAAAAAAGAGTTGGAGGACGGGTGAGGAAGCCATCTTCACAGATTTTGTCACCTTACATCGTTTATAAGAAAAAACCCCGTCAAAAGCGAAACGATGATTTTGATTTGAAAAAAGTCAACGATCTGTATGCATCGAAAAAGGAAGTCAAAATTTCACTCACCAATGGATCACCATTAAAACCTGAATTTTGAAATGACCTTTTGGCATCAGATGGGTCCACCGGATGGTTTGAGACTAATGTATGTATCATTTAAGTGTTTATACATATATTTAACTTCATTTAAATATTTTAACTGTTTTGAACAGCATATCTGGGCGTGGATGACATATCTTTTTTACTGGAGACCAATTGGCGCGAGATGGACTATTATGCCACCATGGTTTGTACATGGATTATCAAATGAGGAGTATCAATATTCTTTAGCAAGCGGGGACTATCCGCCATACCCGTCGATTAAAATAATTGATACTGTAAGTTTATCTTTTTAAAAAACTAAATTGTCAATTTTAATGAACAGTTGATATTGCCAATTTTAAGTTCCCAACTATATTTGACCAAAACTGGATTTTCAGGTTTATATTCCATTCAACATCGACAGACTACACTAGTTTTTGGTCTCCTTTTACCTCCCTACTGGCAACATGAGAGTATATGACACGTGTTACTAAATCTTCTTAATCGATTCTAAATAGTCTTTAATATAATAGATGTTTAACAGTCTTTAATTTATGTATAAGAGTCTTCGTGCTCCTTTTGATTCAGATATGGGTAAAAAAGCAGAAGAATTAATGGTGTTCATTGAATATGCTTTTGGCGTATGGTTGCATTTTGTGGGTTATTTTAAAGACCAAGGAGTGACCGTTTTCCACCCGCCGATGCCGTTTGCAAGAGAGATCATTGATTGTCCTCGACGATTCTCCGCAACTGGAGCAGGTGACTGTGGCCCTTGGGTGTGCATCTTCCTAGAGAGATTGATCAAACCAGAATTGTGGTGCATGGATGAAGACCCGGAGTTAACCGCGAAGTTGTTTCGTCATTGTTTCGCCAAAATTTGTTATGATCATCGACGATTGAGTAGCTTAAACATTTTATGTTTATTGTAAACATGGGTTTATGTTGGTTGAAAACAATGTTGGCAAGATGTCGTAGTGACATTTTATGGTAGTGACAAAGTTGGCAAGTTGAAAACAATGTTTGGGTAAGGGAATAGTAGTTGTGCTAGTGACATTTAATGGTTTCAATGTACATAAGTTTTATGGCTGGTTTGGCCGCAGTAGTTTGTGACTATTATGACTATATTCAATATTTAGCCTGTTATTTGCCTGTATATAGCCTCTGATTAGCCAGCTATTTGCCTCCGATTAGCCGGTTATTTTCCTTTGATTAGCCTGCTATTAGACTATCCTTAGCCGGCTATGTAGCTGGCTATTAGAAAAAAAGATGACCCATATGAACTACTCCTTGAATGGTTGCAATTTGAGTGTACCTGAGTATTTTTAGCCGTAGCTGGGTACCTGAGTATTTTTAGCCGAGTAATTGTGTATTCACATCACAGAATGTTATTAGCCGGCTATTAGACTCTCCCTTAATAACATTTCCTTAGCCGACTATTAGACTTTCAGATTTAGGTTGCAATTTGAGTGTTCATAGCCGGCTATTTGCCTATCCTTAGCCGGCTATTACACTATCCTTAGCCGGCTATTAGACTTCCTTAGCCAACTAAAATATCAGGATTACGCAAATACAATATAAGTTAAATGTTTTAAAATAAACACAACAACCAAATAAAATATTAGGATTACGCAAATACAATATAAGTTAAATGTTTTAAAATAAACACAACAACCAACTAAAATATTAAACTACAGCTACTTATCATTCAAATCATAATCAAACCGTTGTGTGGTTGACTCGTACACATTATGATGGAAATTTTCTTCATCGACATTGGTAGACTCAAACTGATTAACTGGTTCTTGTTTGGATTTGGATTTGCTTAACATCTGAGATGCTAGAGGGGTTTTACAGCTGTCTCGAGAATGACCTCTTGTGTGACACCTATCACACCGCAACGGTGTTATTTCCACTACTTGCGATAGAATACGATTATTTGCATGAGGACGTCCGACTTGTCTTTTATCCATATGTAGTGGCTTAACAATAATAAGGTTATCGGGTTGATCCCATTCTGCTTCTTCAGGAAAGGGATAATCGTATGTCCTTTTGTATACTTCATTTGTAAACCAACGCATCGCCCAAGTGCTACAATCAGTTTGCTTTAAGTACTTAGAAACAGATATCACGTGACCGCATGGTAAACCAGAAGGTTGCCATTGTCGACAACTACACGTTCGATTAAGCAAATCCACAAAACCTTTCCTTGATGGGGATGAAACTTCAAATTTATACCCGTCTATCCCACTTACATTCCATGTCACACATTTAAAGATTCTTTTTGCAACCTTATCTTCCGCCCACACAGTAAGATCATGTGCATTTTTAGCTGCAAGTTCAAAATATATTAATAACTACAGGTTCATGTTTAATAATAGAAAGTTATTTACAAACTTTAACCTGCAAGTTGTCGCTTGTTGAAATACCATTGTTGGACTGACTCACGAAAGAATTCTATTAGTTTGGTAATAGGCATCCGTCGAGCATTACGTGATAACGCTTTAATAGACTCAGCACTATTTTATGTCATAATGCCATAACGTTGACCACCAAAATATGTCTGTGCCCATTAATGCAAACCAACACCTAGTAAAGTATCGCGAACAGAAGGAACAACTTCACAAAGCACATTGAAATGGTCTTCAACTTTAAACGTCGTAAAGGCTTTGCATGCCTTCCACCAAAGGTGATCGTGTTTTTTCGTCAAAGATTTTAATCGTAAATTCATCATTAGATGCCGACAACAAAGCCCATGATGTGCATATGGAAACACGGCCCTTATAACCAAGTCAATGGAAGCTGCCCTATCGGATATGATCACCTAATTTGGATTTTCACCAATACATTCTCTCAACTTGGTTAAAAACCATGTCCAACAGTCACCACTCTCTGATTTCCCAACACCATAGGCAACATGCAGGATCTGATTATTCCCGTCCATAGCGACAGCTAAAAACATTGTACCTTTAAAACCACCTTTGAGATGTGCTCCGTCAATAATAATTACCGGTAGAAGGTGATGTGTCATAAAACACATATGTTTATAACGCGTATTTTATCATATTTGAATTGGTTTTGATTATGAATTAGGTTGAATATAATACTTATGTTCATATATTTTGATATTGTAGCAATTATACGAGAAACGAGAAGAATAAGCCAACAAACGAGTCGCGGGAATGAAGGAATAAACGGAATCGACAGGAAAAAAAAGTCCGAACTTCAGATGGGCATATCTCGGGCTAGAAAATGAGCTACCGGGTCCATAATATATGAATCTTGGGTGACTTGCAAATTCCTACAGCCAATTGCGGATAAAATCCCGAAATTTCACCCATAGCGGACCGTTATAGGGCTTTTTAGCGATCCGCTAACCTCCTATGCGGGCAGTTACGGGAATTAGGTTATAAAAACGTTTTTAGAAGGCTTTTTGAGGAGAGTTCGATTGGAGGCAGCCTCTGGAAGATAGAAGACAATAAAGAGCAATAGGAATTGGTATTTGGAACTTCCTAGAAGCCTCGGAGTGAAGATTGAAGTTTGTTTTCGGTTCGGGAACATTCTGTTTGCGTATTTCTTTCGATTTCTGAAACTATTGTAGATTATGTTTCTGTATGATTCGTACTTAATGATGTTTTGGAGTTGTATGAGTAGCTAAACCTCTTAGCTACCTAGGTTTGATGATTGCTTTCGTGTTTTGAAACTTTTACGGGATTTTATCGTATGATTTGCTGTGTTGATCTTAGAATATCTATCTCTACTGCTTGTGAATGGATATGAATTCTGTTTTGATGTGATTGCTATTGCCATGATCATGTTTGAATGATGTTTGGTTGATTTTGTGTCTTCAATATTTATTCTTGCATGCTAGGACGATTACTTTGTGTTTTATCCAATTAGATAACTGACTAGAGATAGCGGTTAGTGTCCTGGCCTTGGTTTGAGTATTATTTTAGTGTCCTACCTATTCTTGAGACTGAGAGGTGATAGATCAGCCTAGAAGCTCCTACCCGTTGTGTGTTAGGTCGATCCTGCGCGAGAGCGAGATTTTCCTTTCATTCATGGATTAGTGTTCTTAGGGTTTGCTTGGGGTCTAGTTAGAGATTGTCCTTTGCACTTGGATTGTGGACCACAACCTTTAACAACATTGTGAAGGTGAGACCGAGAGGTGATCCTCCATTAGACATTTTGACATCACCCGTCCTGTTCTTTACACGAGTTTAATGTCTTCTTAAGAAGTCGGTGACACGCCTAGTCGACCCTAGATTCGTACCTTTAGAGACGGTCGTACGTATAAATTCCCTTTGTCATTGCATGTTAGTAGGATTCTTACCTAGGTAGCTGCTTTCTATCCGATCTTATCTTTACGTCTAGTCTCCATGTTCTTAGTTGTTTGCTAGAGTTTAGAGTCGTCTTGTGTTTCATTCTCCGTAGTTTGAATCATTCATTTATATTTATAGGTTAGGACTCGATAGAGGTTTAGTATTGAGAGCCGCCGTAGGTATCCACGGATTGATATCCGGTCTTACCTACGCTTATTACATACCGAACGGTACACTTGCCGTTTGTGTCTTTTAGGATTGGTAATTACTTTTTAAAACTATTGTGTGAATTGACTTAATTTTATATATATACTTTACACACATCAAGTTTTTGGCGCCGTTGCCGAGGACAATGCATTGGTGACTTCGAGAACAACCCGAGTCGGGGATCTCGCCACTTTTGTACAAATTTGTGTGTTTTTTAGTGTTTTTAGGATTTATGTTTTTATTTTTAGTGTGATTCTACTTTTCTAGAATTAGTTTTGTGTGATTTTGCTAGGGTTATTTTCTTTTTGATAGTTTTTTTTCTAGGATTTATTTGTTTGTTTTTTATTTCTTTCATTTTGTTATTATCTCACCTGCTACGTTGAGTATGTACAGACAACATGTTGGGCGGTTCGAGGAACCCTGGTGCGAACGTTGTGGAGAAAATCATTGGATACAAAATTGCTGTTATGAGAATGTGGAGGCAATGCTCGCTCATATGATCCGTAGGCATGATCTTAGGGATGCTGAAGAACTAGCTCAAAGAAAAGAAGCATTGTATGAGCCTCCTAGAATAGTACCATACCAATCCAAACCTACCTTGTCCCTAATCAAGTTAATGCAACAAGCATGCGAGAGATTTGAGCGGGTGGATGAACAACAAAAGGTTGAAGCTGAACAATGTAAGCTTCTTATCAAGGAATCTAAGGAACAACTCCGTAGAATAGAGGCATTGGACATTAAGGTTCATGATATTTGTGCTAATTATCAACGGGAGATGATAATGGACGAGGTGAAATTACCAAGCTCACAAAGTACCGCACAAGTCCCACCTCCTGTTCAGCATGAGTTCAGTTACTATGTGCCACAGTTCTTTGAACCCCGTATTTTCAACCGATATTGAGTCCAATGTCGAAGTGGAGCATCTATCCAGCCTTGAGTCAGGTAAGTATCCTACCTCTAGCTATATTGATCATGAGTGTGTGGATGATACACATTTGACTGCATCCATTTCCATACATAATTCATTTATCCCATTTGATATGTCACACTTGCTTAGGGAGGATGTTTTGATGCAAGATTCAAGTGTCGAGGACACACAGGAGGATGCCGAGATTGTTGATGAGATTGAGGATGCTGAAATTTTTTGCTGATGTCACCGAGGAGGAGTATGTTCCCTCGTTGCTAGATAAGTTTAGAGAGGAGTTGGTGGATGTCACGGCTATAGACGAATGAGATTTTTGACCCTCTGGGTGACCTTGATGAGTTAGAAACACTACTATTCGGGGAGCCATAGAGGGAGACGGAAGAATCACCGCACCACGGTGAGGCAGAGAAAGAAGAAGGAGAGACAGAGGAAGAAGAAGGAGAGCAGGAGGAAGCCGTTGAGGAACCAGAGCAACCACTTCATGTTAAGGATAGTCGGCCTGTGGAGAAAAGAGAAGGTGGATCGCCACCCCAACAAACACGACCAGAGGATAGGGCACAGACACGTATGGACCGACATGTTGAGGGTGCTGAGATGGTCACATAAGGACCATAGGATGACACCATATTCTAGAGATGACTGATTACCTCATTACATGCCCCACATCAGATTTGGTCTAGGTAGGTTTAAGGACCGGTAGGTCGACTCGGATACATCTGCACGAGTCCGTTGGAGCCCTACTGTAGCATTCTTCCCAGTTGACGGTAAGAGGCGAAGACTGATCCAGGTAAATGGGAAGAGAATAAAGGAGAAGCCACCTGATTGAGATGGTAGTTTGAGTCTAGCTGAAACTCGTCTGTAAACTTAGCGCTCCCGGGAGGTAACCCGATGGTGAGTTTTTATTTTCTTTTTTACTTTGTTTTGTTTTCTATTATGTTTGCTTTGCGTGCAGGTTTTCATTCCGAGCTCTGGGAGGTTGTTGATTCTGAGGAATGCATGTTCGAGGTCGCTTCATATCATGGAGGAGAGTTTGCTACATCCGTAGAGGAGTCCCGTTCTATCCCTTTTACTTTCTATGCATTCGCATCATTTTTGCTTTACTTTGTTTTCAATTGTACATTGAGGGAAATGTACAGTTTAAGTGTGAGGACGGGAGCGTGACTTATTTGAACATTTTATATTTTTACCCCTTTATTTAGGCACATTAGGGACAATGTGTGTTTCAAGTGTGAAGATGTTATCTTCTTAGATTTGTTAGAAAATGTGAAAATTTTGAAAAAAAAAGAAAAATAAATAAATAAATGAAAAATTGTCTTTGCAAGTCCCGAGTTGACACATTTTTGAGTTCTAATGCACATAAAAGACATGTTTTATTCAATGTAAATCAAAAGCTAAAGGCGAGTCGGGTGCGGGTTTGCGTTTCCTTAAATGTGGTTTTCCTTAAGTATCGGGAACGAAAGACAAGACGACTCTAAACTCAAGCAAACAACTAAGAACACAGAGACTAGACGTAAAGATAAGATCGGATAGAAAGCAGCTACCTAGGTAAGAATCCTACTAACATGCAATGACAAAGGGAATTTATACGTACGACCGTCTCTAAAGGTACGAATCTAGGGTCGACTAGGCGTGTCACCGACTTCTTAAGAAGACATTAAACTCGTGTAAAGAACAGGACGGGTGATGTCAAAATGTCTAATGGAGGATCACCTCTCGGTCTCACCTTCACAATGTTGTTAAAGGTTGTGATCCACAACCCAAGAGCAAAGGACAATCTCTAACTAGACCCTAAGCAAACCCTAAGAACACTAATCCACGAATGAAAGGTAAATCTCTCTCAGGCGCAGGCTCGACCTAACACACAACGGGTAGGAGGTTCTAGGCTAATCTATCACCTCTCGGTTTCAATACTAGGTAGGACACTAAAATAATACTCAAACCAAGGCCAAGACACTAACCGCTATCTCTAGTTAGTTATCTAATCGGACAAAACACAAAGTAATCGTCCTAGCATGCAAGAATAAATCTAGAAGACACAAAATCAACCAAATATCACTCAAACATGGTCATGGCAATAGCAATCACATCAAATCAGTATTCATATCCATTCACAAGCAGTAGAGATAGAGATTCTAAGATCAACACAGCAAATCATACGATAAAAACCTGCAAAAGCATCAAAACACGAAAACAATCATCAAACTGAGGTAGCTAACAGGTTTAGCTACTCATACAACTCCAAAACACCATTAAGTACGAATCATACAGAAACATAATCAACAATAGTTCCATAAATTGAAAGAAATACGCAAACTGAATGTTCCCGAACCTAAAACAAACTTCAATCTTCACTCTGAGGCTTCTAAGAAGCTCCAAACCAATTCCTATTGCTCCTTATTGTCTTCCATCGTCCAGAGGTTGCCTCTAATCGAACTCTCCTAAAAAAGCCTTCAAAAAATGTGTTTATAACCTAGTTCCCGTAATTGCCCGCAGAGGAGGTTTGCGGACCGCTAAAAAGCCCCATAACGGTCCGCTAAAAAGCCCCATAACGGTCCGCTATGGGTGAAATTTCAGGATTTTATTAACGTAGGGCTGTAGGAATTTCCGAGACACCCAAGATTCATATATTATGGGTCCGGTAACTCATTTTCTAGCCCGAGATATGCCCATCTGAAGTTCGGACTTTTTTTTAATGTCGATCCCGTTTATTCCTTCATTCCCGCAACTCGTTTATTCGCTTATTCTTCTCGTTTCTCATATAATTCCTACAATATCAACATATATGATTATAAGTATTATATTCAACCTAATTCATAATCAAAACCAATTCAAATATGATAAAATACGCGTTATAAACATATGTGTTTTACGAAACATTAAATATCCCCACACTTGAAATTTGCTTGTCCCTTAAGAAAGCCCTATGCAACACATCCAACTATGTAAATTAAAAAATACGATCACATTCAACAAGATCAAACACAGGCCACGAAATCCAAAGAGACAGTTAATTCCCAAAGATTTACACGTTCAATAGATTTACGACCCAACAAATCAAGATGGTACTAAATTTTGAAAAACATGGGCATACCTATTCAAGCTTCACATTCTTTCAAGATCTAATCATACACGGCTCATATCCCTCACAATGGTACTCTCCACTCGTTTTGTATTTGTAACTAGCAAAAGATGTGTCAGTGTCTAATCTATAATCTCAAAGCCTAACAATGAAACATTAATGTCATGGGCTTGAACATCAATCAAATCTCCACCCAAATGCATAACACAAACACATATATCAAAAGGACTTTATTGGGTTATAATGTAAGGCTAGGGTTAAGGGTATGGATAAAGGGAATAAAATAGCTAAAGTGATCATAATCCGGACTCGTTAGGCTAGGAACAAACTAAAAAAACAAACAAACTAAACATTTGAGGATCTTTGATTCTCACACTTATTCTTTTACATCTATTTTTTTATCTCTACATTTTCTCTCTCTTTTTTTCCTTTTCAACATCTTTTTCTCATTTTTTTCTTTTTTTACACTAGTTTTAGAAATTCTGCCGACACTCACAAATAATTACTAACACAAACACTAGCTCGAACCGGATTAATGACACAGGTTTAAAAATAAAAGGCTGAAATGCTCAAGGTGTAAATGTGGGTTAAACAAATGAAAGGGAATAAGGCTCAAACTAGGTTCACTAAGGGATTATGTTCAGGTAGGGAAAACAAATGAAAAAGGTTAAACAAGGGGCTAAATCCTAATGCCTCTATCATATCTGTGTATCATCTCTGCCTAGGGTCTCAAAATGCATCAGAATGTCTAAATTCTAACAAAATGCAACATGTAGGTATACACACAACAAACGAAACAGTGAATATATATGGAAATAGAAAGGCTCAATGATACTAATTGTAGGTCCCTCGACGGGGCATGACGGATCTTTTAGACTCGCGGTACGACACGGTGATAACGTGCGGAATCCATGATCAACGTGCAACGTGTAAACCAATCAACAACACGGTGTAAATAAACGCTTTGTATTTCACTCACAAACACTGTTTACAACCTCTCTCAGATCTGTTCTTGACTTCTCTCTCTAAGGTCTAATCTCTAAGACTTGCAAACACCTATTTATAGGGAAACACAAATGCCCACAACACTATAGGCGAACTTAACAAGTTCGCTCCTAAAGATGCTTAGGCGAACTTAACAACTTATACATAATTTTATCAATAGTTACAAAACATGCTCTAACAGACTCCCCCTTAACTGTTGCTAACAATTCTATCAATTACAAGTCAAAGACTCTAAGACTAAAACATAGAATCTTCAAGCTCGTTATCACCAGAATATGCTCAAACAGACTCCCCCTTGACAACAGCTTCAGAAGATTGTCATCAGTCTTCATTATCATCATGAAACATAGTTTAGTTTTTGTCTTGTTCATCTACACACTCTCTCTTTCTTTCCAGAAGACAAACTCGGGAGAAAGAGCCCTTGTCAACTTCTGTCTGCAAATTTCAATTTTGCAAAGGAGAACAACCAAGTAACCAACAATTAAGATTTCCATGGAAGTTAGAAAAATAAAATCTTTTTGGTTTTTCAAACATAAGAAACACAAAATATTTTTGGTTTTTCTCTATACAAACTTGAATCACATATTTTTGGTTTTTCTCTGTACAAAACTGAAATGAAATAAACTGTAAAACAATAAAGCAAATATTTTTGTTGAACACCATGAGCAAGAAGATCATATCAGTATAAATGATATATCAATCACACATCTTGGATATAAAATCCGTATAACATCAAATGGTGTCCTATGACATTCTGTCAAGTCTTGACCAATCAAACCAATATCTTTCAAGATTATCAAACTCTATCTTTTTCAAGACTTTCATATTGCATGTTATGATACGCGATAAACATTTAAAGAAAACAGGATCAGGTTATGGCACACAAATTTAAATTGTTAATATTATAAGATTTGAAACTAAAAGCATCTCATTCCCACTTTCTTGTGAGTTAATGTACCATTTAAGTATGAAATACAACGTGTACCCCACTATTATGCCAAAGAAAAATAACTGCAACTATCTCAAGACATACAAGATTTTACTAAAGATTATCCTAATTTCCAGAATGAGGAGACATCACTTAGCACATGAATAACGGAATCCAAATTGGATTGTAAAGGAATCAATGAGATTCAGAATCGAATGATTCAATGTCTTGTCTTATATATGAGGAATCATAAGATTCAGGTACATGGATCCAATTGTTATCTGGATTATAAATTCAATGGAATCTGTAAAGATGATGTATCAATTTGATCCAAGGGCTAGTATATGTTTGACAGATGTTATCAAAACATATCTTAGTTTAACATCACATTGCATGTTTTTTGGGGCATGGGCAGTGAAGTGAACTGAAAAATTGTGCTAAGGACATAACCCGAAACTGGTCTCATAGGACAATCCTTATTAAAAGCTAATATTCTTTATCTGATAGTATAACTGCAACACACACACCTAGGCATAAAATGGGTTCAAATCACAGTTGTAACATATGCAATTATGTTTTCACACTACTAATGGTTCAAAGACGCTTTTAGCCTATTGACAAGCTAAATTATATGCATATACAACACTATCATTTCCTATTTGTGCATTCTCTGAAGTTTAGATCAAAACATATATAATTCAGATATATTGAATAAACATAAAGTACCAACCAGTCAATCTATGGTCATATGTGACTGAAGATCTACTGATGTACTATCATTTATTCTCATGCTCAAATGATGTCAATTTTAAAATTTTCAATTTGTTTGGGTTTTCTAAAACTTTTTGAAAGAAAATTAAACTTCCATGAAAACATTTTTTAAGAAAATCATTTACTTGGTTACTCATGATATAACATTTCAATCAATCAAAAACGTAAACCAGTGTAATTGAATGTGATCGAATGCCTTTGCCTTTGTCACCAACACAATATTGTACTCCCTATGTCCTGTAAACTCCCCCTTAACTTGTCAAATGGTTGCATCAACGACTTTATGCTCACCATCGTCATCCTAAGTTTCAGGCTGTCTTTTTGACTTGGTCAAAATCTTTCCAAAACAAACGTTGTGTGTGACATATTCTCCCCCTGAGCATCAAGTCGTTGAACCAAATAGATTTCTCAGTTATCAAACAACTCTTTTCTCTTTGCAGATGCCATTCCCTGTCATGTGCTATGAACAACCACTGTTAACAACCCAAATGGTATTAATAGTCGCTCTTGGTTAATCCTGCACATCTAACAATAAACATTAATTTGAAATTGGGACCCAAGCCATGGTGGTCCTGGGTCAACCATCTGTGTCAAAATAAATGACCTCACTCCATTCACAATCGAATCTCTCATCAATTTTTGATGATTGCTCCGACGAATCCGAAACAGAAACTTTAGATTTCTAAACATACTTCGGTTCATTAAGTTTTTTTTGCTTAAAATGCGAAGTGTTTGAACATTCTTTGTCATTTGAAAATTGTTTTGATTGTGAAAGCTCTTGATGTTCTAAAAGTTTTCTCAATCTTCTGTTTCTCCCCCGTCTTTGAGGTCTAGAAAGCCCAACCTCGGATTTTGAATTACCCTTTGGTGTATCACGAGGTTTAACCACACTTGGTTTAACGAAAGGCTTACCAGGAGTTCTTACCTTTGCTGGAGTAACATGTTGGTTACCTTTGGCATTGTGAGAACAATAGATCTTAATGTGACCCACAAGACCACAGTAAAAGCAAGATCTCGTCTCACGATATTCTCACATATAAGGAACCTTCACGCGATAAGATGCACTTGAAGAAGATTCTCCTACATGAACTTCTTTTGGCTTTATTTTCTTAGGAACTGCAGATTTTGTAATAGGTTTTGATTCATGCTTCATCTTCTCAGGAAATACATGCCTCTTCTCTTTATTTTTGTAAGGACAATTCACCACAATATGTCCCATCTCACTGCAATGAAAACATGTACGCCTTTCCTTATAATCTCTGACATATGGAACTCTCCTTGAGTTTGAGGAACTTCCAAATGTATAATTTCTTGATGATTTAGAATCAACACCTTCTTGGTTCTACATCACATCCTTTGATTCTTCTTGCTTAACCTCTTTCGGTATCCCCTCTACCTTAGCTTCATCAAAATATTCATCATCACTCTCATCATCATACACCATATCTTCACCTGTGACTGGATTCACCTTCAACATAGTCTTAGGATCTAAATCCTCATCTTTTACAATCTCAGGTGCCACAGAATAGTTTTTGTTGAATGGTGGAGGAACATAACCAATACCACTAGTTCCCTTCCCCTCTTCAGTACTATTATTATTACAATATCCCAGTAAGAATGATGAATTTCCAAAGCTTTCTAACTTTTTGTGCAGTCTGATTACCTCTGCTTTAGATTTAGCAAGTTCCTTATCTTTCTCAGCAAGATCAGTATTTCTTTTCTCAATCTGTGCATAGGCCATATCAAGATGATATGCATGCTCTTTTATCTTCAAGGTCAATGAATTTGTGTCTCTCTTCAATGATTCAATCCTTTCAACACACACATGCTCATTATCTTTTAATTTCTTATTTACCATGTGCATCGATTTCATATCACAAATTAGGTTGACGTTGTCATCCATAACCCTCATCATTTTGTCCTTCACGGAAACACAGTTATTACAAAAAGATTCAGAGTTAGAAACTACCTCAGCTTTTACCTCTGAAGGAGATGTACTGTGATCCATGAATACATCATCATTAGCTTCACTCTTTTGTTCAACATTGACAGGCTTTGCATCAATATCTGATTCACTCAGATCATCTTCAACTGTCTGGAAGCTTTCTGCAGTCTCCACATCACTCTCAGTAGACTGAGTACTTTCACCAGAACGAACACTCTCACTATCACTTAAAACTACAGAAGAATCACTTTCAGTATCACACTGCTTCACTAATTCTTCTTTGATCAAGGTCACAAATGCTTGAGTAGTAGCTTAACCCTTTTTCTTCAAAGCTTCCCATAGATCTCTTGAAAGTGAACACTTCCGGAGACTATGAATGATTTCTTTTGGTAAAGCCATTTATAGAGTTGCACGTGTCTTGATCTCTTGATCATCCTTCTGCTTTTGTACTTTAGAAAGAGCTGTCAATGGTAAAGGAGCATCATAATATCGCATAAACTGATAAGTAGGATGCTTATATCCTTCGAAGATGGGTATCCAAAAACTTTCATCAGTGTCTGACACGAACTGCTCAAACCGGACTTTCTAGCTAGAGTACTCTGATATATATAAAAGCCTCGGTGGCATAGTTCAAATCTCATTATCATAACAAGAATTTGACATTTTGAAAATATTGTGAAAATATCCGAAAAAATTTTCCCTCCAAAAATCTGATTTTCGGTGAACGAAAATTCCAAAATTATTGTCTTCTCAAAAACAGCTTGAAACACTCATACAAAGATCCCCTTAAATTTTTGAACAAGAAAGTTTTTTTTTTTTTATCCTCAAGCGAACTTAGTAAGTTCGCCTGAATAAATTCGCCTGAAACTGCCTGAGCGAACTTGATAAGTTCGCCTGAACTACACTGAGCGAACCTTGTAAGTTCGCCTGGAACTGTCTGAGCGAACTTGTTAAGTTCGCCTCACTAAGTTCGCCTGTAACTGAATGCTAAGTTCGCCTGCAACAGCTGAAACAAGAACTTAACCATCTTCACGAACTCAGACCTCTGAAAATCATGATTTCTGATGTATATGATCAAATTGGACAAATCTGAACCGTAGGAATGTGTAGAAACTGATTAGGAACACTTCTATCGGATCAAATTCTTCAAACAAATCCAAAATCAATCCAAATTGATCAAAATTCCTCCATTTTTGTCAAGAACACGAAAAAGAATAAAAACTCTTCAAAATCTCTGATCTTTGATGTTGATTGTACACGAAAACACCACGAATCTGCTAATCAAGAGGAAAAGCTCTGATACCAATTGTAGGTCCCTCGGTGGGGCGTGACGGATCTTCTAGACTCACGGTACGACACGGTGATAACGTACGGAATCCATGATCAACGTGCAACGTGTAAACCAATCAACAACACGGTGTAAATAAATGCTTTGTATTTCACTCACAAACACTGTTTACATCCTCTCTCATATATGTTCTTGACTTCTCTCTCTCTAAGGTCTAAGGTCTAATCTCGAAGACTTGCAAACACCTATTTATAGGGAAACACAAATGCCCACAGCACCATAGGCGGACTTAACAAGTTCGCTCCAAAAGATGCTTAGGCGAACTTGTTAAGTTCGTCTATCTAAGAACTTATACAGAATTTTATCAACAGTTACAAAACATGCTCTAACAAAGTCTCACTGAAAACATGTGGAATCAGGTTACCGATATAAGCCATGCACAATTATCACTATCCAGCTTGCTACACTATCCTAGGCATCCCAAACAATTTTATTACATAAAAAAAATGACTCTGTTAGACCTACTTAATCCCGATACTTAAGGAAACCACATTTAAGGAAACGCAAACCCGCACCCGACTCGCCTTTAACTTTCGATTTACATTGAATAAAACATGTCTTTTATGTGCATTAGAACTCAAAAAATGTGTCAACTCGGGACTTGAAAAAACACTCTTTCATTTATTTATTTATTTTTCTTTTTTTTCAAAATTTTCAATTTTTCTAACAAGCTAACAGAAGGTAACGCCTAAAACTTTGAATCTGTAATATAAACAATGGCGTCAGAAACAAATACCAACAACACATTTAATAAACATTAACATACTAATAAACAATAACATACTAACCGCAACGCCAATAGCAACAAAACACATTTCGAAATGGCTCAACTTGTTTGTTAAAATATGAGTGACAGTTCCAGGGTTGGCCCTTTTCAGATTATAGAAATAAGTTGGAAGTTCAGAAAATGAATCATTACAATTTCCCCTCAACATCTGCAATGCCCATTCCTTTTCTCGCCAACCTTGGTGGTATGTAATTTTGATCGGGAACCTTGAATTAATATCTTTCATTATTTCTTTTCCCTGTAGACACGTCCAGGATCCTTAAGTTGATCTTTGATCAAATCACCAATTACCTTTTTAGTTGCTTTACGGATATGAGGGTACGTCTGAGTTCGTGAACACGTGTGCTAGTTATTAAAATATCTTACCTGAAACGCACTAGATTCACCATAACTGTATGCCCTAATACACCACTCACAATTAGGCGTAAGATATGATGCTTCATACCTATTCTTTTTAGATACATTAACCTTGAAATCGAAACACTCTCTAACACACATTTTCCTAAGCTCCAACTTTAAATGTTCTTTATCTCTAAAACACATAACTTCAAAAACAAATATTAATTGATTTCCCACCTTTACGTACAAAATTATTCGGTGTTGGGTCTTGAATCAAATCTAGAAAAGGCTCGGGTTTTGGCTGCACACTGCGCTCCGGTGATGGCTCTAGTGCCTCACTAATAGGAAACAGATTACTTACTGGAAAAGTTGTCTCACTAGGATTTAAATAAAACTTATCATTATTTGCCTCAAAATTACATTGATAATAAGTATTTGTTTCATACTTATCTGCAGGAATATTTAAATCAAACGGGAACTTAAATTCATCTTCTTTTGCCATGGGTTGAGAGTTAGAGCTCGGTAAAGGAACAGGTAATCTGCTAGAACTAGGTGACACACGGAATCGGTTAGACGAACCAATAGACACAGGTTTTCGGATAGACGAACCAACACCATATTCTTGGATAACATACAACTTATATATTTCAAAGGGATTTTTTTTCAAATATACCAAAAAAAAGGAAATATCACTATCATCGTATATGTCGATTGGATCGGTAAATGTTGACATTTTATAAGATAACCTAGTAATATTCTCGCCACAAACATTCGAAATAATAGATAACAAACCGTTGTAAGTAACATTTGTAGATAACCTTATACCACACTTTGCACAATCGAACGGAACGTATTCAGCAGCACCGTCAACATATTCCCATCTGTCACCGCTGTAAATTACAATGTTCATAGACATTGTAATGGCGAAGAAAAAGCTCTTCGGCGCCGGCTAAAACAAGCCAAGCCGGGTAAAATGAGCTTAGCCGGCTAAGTCATCAGAAAAAATAAACATGCCGGCTAAGTCGTCTAAATAGATGGCTAAAGCTCGCTAAAAAATCAGTGCCGACACGTGTCGTAATCTGGTTGGTTAAAACTCTGACAAAAGGGAACTTGGCACGGAATTTGGAGCCGGCTAAACTAGCTGTATTTAGCCGACTATTGGTCTTCAGGACCATGATTTAGATGGCTAAATTTCTGAGACCATTTTGATAAAGTCAACTGGTCAAATGACCATTTTGGTAATTTTCCCTTTTTTTAACTAGTGTTGTTAAAAAGACTTATTTATCAAAATAGATGATTTAAAAAATATTTATTAAAATGAATGTTTTTTTTAAACTTAAACTTTCTCATACCTAATCTTATTAGATAAAAAAAAATTCTTTCAGGTACCTAAACTAAATTGTCTACTATATATGGTAAATTATTTTCACAAAACTAGTTTTAAATTCATTCGATGATCTTAAAACAAAGGGAAAACTTTATACAAATGTTACAAATATTTCAAATTGTTACAACTAAGTGATTTGTTGTCCCAATTTTATTATGGGACGGTTCCACTAAAAAGTGGTTTTTCGCTAAGAAATCCTAAGAAGTAGGTCAAACGAATTCCGATTGTGCTCATTACAGCGGCGTTAGAACCGTCTCGTCGAACCCTAACTCGGACCCAAAAACCTAAACCCCCTTCACCCGCACCCCAAAAAACCTAAACCCCCCCTCCAACCCTACCCCGAAAAGCCTAAAACCACCACCCCCACCACCGAAAACCTAAACCCCCACCCCACCCCACCCCCTCAAAAACCTAAACCCACCCCCACCCACCCCCAAAAACCCAAACCCCCCACCCTCACCTCAAAAAAAAAACCTAAACCATAAAATCTAAACCAGGCTAAACCATAAGGCTAAAACCCTAAAATTCAAACGTAAAATCTAAACCTTAAAAACTAAACCCTAAAAGCTAATATGGTAGAGTTCGACGAGACATTTCCAACGTCGCTGAAATTAGCTCAATCGGAGTTCGTTTGATATCGTTTCTTAAGGTTTTTGTCATTTCTTATATTTCTTAGCGAAAAACAACTTTTTATTTGATACTCTCCCTATATATATATATATATATATATATATATATTAATCTCACGTCAGCATATAAAAAAAATGAAAAAGAAATACCACATCAGTATATTAAATGCCACGACAGTATGGAAACATGTTAAACATGTAAAAAATATATGATTAGCATATTACCTGAAAGTTTAGAGATTAAATCGTGACAAAAAAGATTGAGTGATTTAATTAGAACAGTTTTGAGAGTTTGTTACATTTCTATAAAGTCTTCCCTAAAACAAACTTACCTAAAATCTAGATATTCTCTTTCACTTATTTGGATTTATAATTTATTAGGTTAGAATTTCTTATATTACACGGGTTGAATAAATGTGATTTTATATACTTAGTAATAAAAATTTTATGTCAACCCGTGTATTACACGGGTTGAATAAAATATAATGTAATATGTTAACACACATTTGTCAAAATATGCCTTTAAAAAATGTACTTTAACGTGACAGTATAAAATATGTTAAGATAATTTTTAAAACATTTTTTTTCAACTTTGTATTAATTTTTTAATGTAATTGATAATTGTTAATTCATATTAAATTCATTCGGTTAATGATATAATAACTATCTATAATTAAATAATAAGTATCTATAATTAGATTTATATTAAATATTTAAAAATATTTTTTTTAATATTATTATTTAATAGGAGAGAGAGACGGGAAAAACATAATAAAGATACATCAGAATGTGACACGTGTCCCTTTACAATTTTTATTTGTTAGTATAAATATTTTAATATCAATTCTCAAGTAATCATATAATTTATATAATCTTATATTCATTTTCAATCTAACTTTATAGAATAAATTTTCCATTAGTTAGCAAGTGAAATATTAGTAATTTTTTTCTTTGATTTATTTTTCTTTCATTTAAACTGAATTTCATGTTGTTAAATTATAAATATAATTTTATTTATTAAAGACGAACCTTTTTCTAGATACTTAAAACATAAATATAGAACTAGGTGGGCGCGTTGAGGCGCGAATTCCGCTCTTCTCACGCGTGTGTAGAGGATACACGTGTCGTCTCCTCCTCTCTCATGCTAAACCGCCATAACACGCGTTCCATCAATGTATATTGATACCATTTACTGAATTCGAAAACAACTATTACCATGCGGGGCACGCATTGTGGCGGCATGGTTCTGAACATTTAAACTTAGATAATAAAAACCACGTAACGACGGTATATTCGAGCCGAAAGGGATGTAAAGCTTAGAGTGTTGAATCTCTCGAGTAAAGTGCACATATTTAACCGGCTTGATAGTTGAAAGGGTGACAACAAAATGCCTCAATATGATTGGTTATTAAGAATCTTGAATCTTTAGAATGTGATTATGGTCAAAATAACCAAAGGTGAAAACTAAAAGGGATTATTGAGACATAAGTTAAATCACTTTGAAAATGTATATCCACACACACCCGAAATACTGATTTCACTTTCAAAGATGAAGTGCAGACATAAATATAAGTAAATGTATAATTACAAATTATGTATATCTATCTTCCAAATCTGATAATTTTGATCCAAAAAGACCACATTCATAATTTCTTTTTGTCAAAAACTCTAAATTGTTCACACCCCATAATCAACAATATATCTGGCAAAATATTTAATTCTTAAACCTAGAAAAAAAATCACAAATCAAGCAAACAGTTGGTATAACAAAATCGAGAAACTACATAAATCTCTTATGGATATTGGAGAATAAACTTTCAAGACATCACAAAGAATAAGTAAGACCACAAACACATCCTGACTACTTTAATTTAAAGATTAAATCAACAAATAAACCATACCTCCGGTCAAAAGGATAACCAAAGCGAATTCTGCTTTTACAAATCATAACACAATTATTTTTACAATACAACTTTAAAGATAAGATTAACCTGGTTAGTAAGAACTTCCAACCCAAAATTTGGCTTCGTTAATGCATCATAAAATAAACCAAACTTTGATATAAGAAATCTTAAGTAAACTTCTTGTTGGGGTTCAGTGGTGATCAGTTTGACTTTTGTAAAAACGGGTTTTGACAGAGAAATTAATTAATTCAGTTAATTAATAAATACACAGCGGAAAATAAAAATCATAACCTATTTTGATAGCACTGACAAACCGAACAGGATCTGGTTATGAACACGCAAACACAATCAAAACAATTAATAAACACAATTAATCTACTGATGAGATTAATTATACCTTAGTGGTTAATAAATAACCGATCAAGACACCGAGGTACAACGAACCGATGCTAGATCACGAACCAAAACGCGAGAGAACGGGAAGCGCCGGGGCTGGCCGGAAACGGGCAGGCAGCGGCTGGTTTGGTGGCCGGAAGTCGCAAGGAAAAAACCTTTTTTTTTGTCTTTCCTCGATAACGACGGCTCCTTGTTTTGTCTAATTCACCAATTCGATAATTAATATAGGATTATTGGATTTTAATAATCCCACCTTTTAACAATTGGCCGATAATAATCCCAACTGAGAATATTCTTACCACTGGTCCCTACTTTCAAACTATTTTTTTACATTGGACCCCCCGTTAAAAAAACTTAACGCCGTTAGAGTTTATATGACGTGGACATCTGCAAACCGCCGGAAAGTCGAGCCAAGCTAGCAGTGGTCTCGTGGTGGCTTTTGAAATTGGCTCTGGTGGTGTTTAACTGGTCTCGTGGGTCCGGAAAGTCCAAACAGAGAAAACGGTGGTGTTTAACGAGACCAGTTAAACACCACCAAAGCCAATTTCAAAAGCCAACACGAGACCATTGCTAGCTTGGCTCGACTTTCCGGCGGTTTGCAGATGTCCATGTCATATAAACTCTAACGGCGTTAAGTTTTTTTAACGAGGAGTCCAATGTAAAAAAATAGTTTGAAAGTAGGGACCGGTGGTAAGAATATTCTCAGTTGGGATTATTATCGGCCAATTGGTAAAAGGTGGGATTATTAAAATACAATAATCCATTAATATATATATCTATATATATATATATATATATATATATATATAGATATATATATATATATCTATTAATTACTCTAATCCTTTTAACCTAATAAAAATCATATCGGGCCTAAACCCAATAATTAATATTAAAGTCTAAAAACCATTTAATTTGTTTTAATAAAAGATTAAAACAAATAAATATAAATTATTATTTATAAACATGTATAAATAATAAATCCCGTGTAACGAATATATATAAAATATATCGTCTCGCTAATAGTTCGTAATTACCAGTTAAGCGGGTTAAGTGGATTTAAATGTCCTTTGCCCTAGGTGTAACTCTTACGGGTCATAGATCGGTCAGTCGCGTTGTCCATCGGGTTGGTCCATAAAATCCAACAATCTCCCACTTGGACGATCCACGATAAATCAACGCAAACAGTCAGTGGCGCTCTAGCTGCACATGGCTGTCTCTAACAAGGTATGACACTTTAAAGTCATTAACCAAATATCTCGGTGTTAGTAACAGCTAACTAAAGCAAGACAATAGACTTATGGCAATAGTTGTCATTCATTCTTTCCGTATAAAACATCAATTGAATCAATGAGACATGGATGTAGTTCATTCTCATATGGCGTTCAATTATTATTGTTCTCGATCAAGAATCAAAGCGGTCCAATCAAACACACAGTAAGTTTGGGTAAGGCCTTACACTTCACCAGTTTGAATCAACGAGGGCGCCACGATGCTTATCTGTTACATATAATGTAAGAGTACAGAATCCCTTATTGACTACATACAACTCTCACTGAACTTCAGAACTATTCCTAATCAAAGCCTTTATGACCGGCAGTTACGCGACAGCGTTTGACAGTGATTAAAGAATGGTTCTTGGTAAACGGCAGTTCTAGTACGTATCTCAGGTCAGAGGATACTAATGAGTACACCAATAGCAAAACATCTTATGACAAAGATCCATGAAGATGATTTGATGCGAGTTATATCCAACGTCATTCAAAATGAGGCCTGTGAAGTTCGGAGTCAACTCCTTGAGCCGAAGTTCAGAAAAGTCTTAATTCAGAGAAGTTCCCACGAGTCTGACCGACTACGGATAATTAAGAATACAAGATTCACGGATTAAACGTATTAAAATCGAACACAATTATAAGAATTCAGAATTGCATTTAAATCAGTAAACCAAAAGAATTCAAAAGTACAACTGTTTAAATGTTCGCACATTCAAAATACTAAATCAAAACATATCGCTAGCAAAACTAAGACCGATAACATTTCTGTGCTGATCATGCTTTTCCTGAGTCATGGGCTTAGTAAACGGGTCCTCTAGGTTTTGATCTGTGTCTACTTTGCTTATCATGATGTCACCACGTTCCATAATTTCCCGTATATTGTGGAAGCCTGCGTCAATGTAACATCTTAAAGTGAGCTCTTCTTCCACTACTCCAAATATTAAGAACATGTCTTTAGTCCTTCTTAAGTACCTCAGGATGTTCTTGACTGCAGTCCAATGGGCAATGCCAGGATTTTGCTGGAAACGGCTGGTCATGCTTAAAGCATACGAGACGTCAGGCCTGGTACATAACATAGCATACATGATAGAACCAATCGCCGAAGCATATGGAATTGCTTCCATACACTTGGTTTCAGTGTCCGTTGAAGGAGATTGCGATTTGTTCAGCACGGTTCCTTTAGTCATAGGAACACCTCCTTTCTTGGAGTTTTCCATATGAAAGCGTGCCATGACTTTGTCTATGTATGTACTCTGACTTAGCCCTAGAAGCCGCTTAGATCTATCCCTGTAGATCTTGTATCCTAGAATGTAAGTTGCTTCTCTAAGATCTTTCATTGCAAAACAAGAACCTAACCATTGTTTGACTTTGTCAAGCACATGGATGTTGTTTCCATTGATCAATATATCATCCACATACAAGATGATAAATGATATAGTGCTCCCACTAGCCTTTCTGTAAACACAAGGCTCATCTTCATTCTTGACAAAACCAAATTCTTTGATTTTCTGATCAAAATGAAGATTCCAGCTTTGAGATGCCTGTTTAAGTCCATAAATGGACTTATTCAGTTTGCAGACCCTACTAGGATACTTTGGATCAACAAAACCGTCAGGCTGAACCATATAGACATCTTCAGAGAGATGTCCATTAAGAAAAGCGGTTTTGACATCCATTTGCCATATCTCGTAATCATGGTACGCGGCTATGGCAAGCAGTATCCTGATCGATTTGATCATAGCAACGGGTGATAAAGTTTCATCATAGTCAATACCTTGAGTTTGAGTGAAACCCTTTGCAACTAGCCGTGCTTTATAGGTTTGTATATTACCATGCATGTCGGTTTTTTCTTTTGAAAATCCATTTGCTCCCTATTGCCTGAGGACCGGGGGGTAGCTCAATCAAGTCACAGACCTAATTATCACGCATAGATTGCATCTCGACGTTCATGGCTTCAAGCCATTTCTCGGATTCAGGATCTGAGATAGCAGATTTGTAGTTTGTAGGTTCGTCATTTGACTCAGCTACTAACAGGACTTTAGAAGCTTCAAGATGCCATAGGTATCTATTAGGTTCTTTACGAGACCCGCTACTTCTACGAACGCTTGTGTTTATGTCTGATTCATCAGCAACAACTTCTTGTTGATCAGACGCTCCGACTTCCTCAGCGTTTGTTTGTGTTTCTCGAATTTCTTCAAGATCCATAATATTATTTCCGGTTCCTCGATTTAGAAGATCTTCCTCGAGAAAGCGTCCTTTCCTTTTGATGGAAACAATGTTTGCATCAGGATGATAGAAATAATATCCGCTTTTGTTGTAGTAAACGACGAAAACAACTTTTTCGCCTCTGGGATAGAGCTTGTCATCAGAATCGCTGGTGACATATGCATCACATCCCATACTCTAAGATAAGACAGATTGGGTTTAGACCTGTGCCATATCTCATATGGGGTTTTGTCCACCTTCTTAGTCGGTGCCAGATTTACAAGGCGGGCGGCGGTCATAAGAGCATAACTCTAGAAGGAGTGAGGCAAGTTAGTTCTACACATCATCGATCGAACCATATTAAGTAGCGTTCGATTTCTCCTCTCGCTCACGCCATTAAGTTGGGGTGTGCGAGGAAGAGTGGGTAGAGAAATAATTCCGTGCTCCTTCAGATGATTAAGATATTCTAAGCTGAGATACTCGCCACCTCGATCTGATCGAAGTGTCTTAATAGATTTATCGAGTTGTTTCTCTACTTCGTTTTGAAACTCTTTGAACTTTTAAAATGTTTCATGCTTATGTTTCATAAGATAGACATAAGCATATAGACTATAATCGTCAATAAATGAAACGAAGTATCTTTCATGATTTCTAGACATGGTTCTGAAAGGGCCACACACATCAGTGTGTATAAGGCCTAGCAGATCCTTGGCTCGTTCACCAACATGAGTGAAGGGGTCCTTTGTGAGTTTGCCAGCTAAACAAGACTCGCAATTATCAAATGAGTCATGTCCGGTAGGTTCAAGAATTCCCTCGGATTGGAGTCTTTTAATGCGTGCCTTGCTTATGTGGTCAAGTCGACAATGCCATAGAAAAGTATCATTAATGCCAGATTTGATACGTTTAGAAAGATTATATATGTTATTGTCAGTTTGAACGTCAATCTCATAAATACCGTTTTGAGGTTTAGCCTCAAAATAAAAGATATCATTTAAGTAGGCAGAAATAGCAATACCATTAAAAACGTACTTAAATCCTTGTTCAAACAATAAAGAAACTGAAATAATGTTTCTGGTTAAACCAGGTGCAAACAAACAATTGTTTAAAACAACCACAAGGCCAGAAGGACATGAGAGATGATATGTTCCAGTTGCAAGAACTGGTACTCTTTTCCCATCACCAACGATGAGCTCCATGTCGCCTTGTTTCAGCTTCCTCCAACATTTAGGCTCCTGCAAGACATTAATGATGTGGTATCCACATCTGGTATCAAATACTCATGTGTTGCTAGAAACAGTAAAAATTTCAATAACATAAATGAGAATACCTGAAGAGGTGCCCTCACTACTGGCCCTCTGCAGCTTCAGCTTGGCTAGATATTCAGGACAGTTACATTTCCAGTGCCCCATTTTGTTGCATTCAAAGCATTGGCGCTCCTTAGGAGGGGGTGCTTTTGAAGCTTTCTTGTTATTGTTGGTGGCAGGCTTGGCAGCAACATTAACCTTCTTCTTGCCTTTGCTATTATAACCTCTTTTCTTGGGGTTAGGTTTTTTTTAACACCAGCAGATTTGACCATCAGAACTTGATTTTTCTTTCCTTGGATATTCATCTCGGCCGTTTTGAGCATACCATGTAGCTCGGCCACTGTCTTCTCCAAGCCATTCATGTTGAAATTCATTACGAATTGAGCATAGGAGCTTGGGAGAGAGTTTAAGATGAAATCAGTAGCCATGTCATCCTTCATGGGATATCCAAGTTTGTTCATCTGGTCGATGTACCCTTTCATCTTAAGTACATGAGTACTAACAGGTGTGCCCTCTTGCATTGTGCAACGAATGAGCTGAGACATGGTTTCATAGCGTTCTTGCCGGGCTTGTTTCAGGAATATGCCCTTAAGTTGCTCAATCATGTCAAAGGCACTCAGGTCCTCCATGCTCTTTTGGAGCTCACGGGACATGCAGGCTAGCATAAGGCAGGCCACCTCAGTGGCATCATCTCTTTGTTTTTCCCAGGCCTTACGAGCGGCAGCCGTGTTACCATCGGGTGCCTCAGGGACTGGTGCATCGAGAACATAGAGCTTTTTGGCCATCTTGAGAACTATTCTCAGATTGTACTGCCACGAGAGAAAGTTGGTGTTATCCAGCTTTTCATTCTCAAGGATAGACTTGAGAGCGAAGGAGTTATTGGTATTATTATTTTCAGTAGACATCTTTCAAGATAAGCAAAGAAAATAAATTAGTATAAAGAAAGTGAAAAATCCTTATTAATTTATGACCCAATTATAGAAATTAGAATAAGGAAAGAGAATCTAGCTAAATCAGTCACTAATGGTAGCTGTGGCATACAACATTAGTAAGTGGGTAACTAGACTGACAATTAGTGTCAATTGTGGAAAGATGCACAATTCTCGTGTATGAGGCCGCTAAGACAAGACATGTCTATGCATTGATACGTTTAGCCTCATCTATGCCCACTTTTAATCTCTTGACAGTTGGGGCATGTAACAAGAGAGAAAAGTAATAGTCGTCCTAAAACAGGTACTTGCGTAAGGGCCGGATGTGTCAACGAAACCCTTGCGCCTTGGAAGGATAAACTACGCATCCAGTGCGGTGCTGTGACTCCAAACACCGATGTTTCGTTTTATGCTCCAAGTGTTCCTTATAATAGGATGGCATAGACCATTGGTTTTAAATATGGGTTCCAATTTTAGTGTTTACCGAATAGGGTCAAACACAACGAATGATTAAATCATACGTGTATTGTAAAAGCCAGTTTTACTATTTAAAGTCATGACAAATTTGATGAACCCTTTCATCTCTCAGGACACTTAATTTTAAATAACCTATTAAAACTAAGTTTGTCGCGACTTGAATAACCAGTTAATAGTTGAAAACTATTAAGTTATAAGTTTTGAAATTAAATTTAGTTTAAATTGTAAAACTTTAGCGGTTATTTATTTTACAAAAACAAGCCAGTTGTTATTTTTATAAAATTCTACAAGTTATAAAATTAGAACTTGTGGTGACAGATTGTGACATTTTAAAACTCATTTTAAAACGTTTGGTGTTTGGTTGGTTTATAATAAATTTAAGTTATAAAAAAATAAAATTAAAAGCAACCATAAAACAAATAAATATGTAAATCTTTTAGGGCCAAGTTTGTTTGATCTTGCTAGAGCCAGTTAGCAAGACCAAACGGGTCACGGGGTCCACAAAATTAAAACAACCATAAGGATGGACTTCCGTGCATCTAGTCGTCTTGGATAACTCCCACTGACTCCATGATTCCTGTTGCGTCTTCAGATTTGTCTTCGGGTTTTTATTACATTATATAAAATAAAAAAACCTATTCTATTACAACTTTGAGCCATCAAAAGTGGGCCAAAACCATAAAACCAAAAAAACTGAATAATAAACACAAACAACTCAATCACATGGGTCGGGCCGGATTTACATATTCAACACAATCACATGGGTAATAAATTTGGTCAAATAAAAAAAAACGACCAAATTAATAAATAAAAAAAATTGCCCCAAAAAACAGATCAGATCAGAAACTTCAAGATAGTTAAAGTTTGTGATTAATCTAACCGGTGAAACCAGACCGGTTCCGATTTGCTGATGAGATTAATTATACCTTAGTGGTTAATAAATAATCGATCGAGACACCGAGGTACAACGAACCGATGCTAGATCACGAACCGAAACGCGAGAGAATGGGAAGCGCCGGGGCTGGCCGGAAACGGGCAGGCAGCGGCTGGTTTGGTGGCCGGAAGTCGCAAGGAAAAAACCTTTTTTTTGTCTTTCCTCGATAAAAAAAAACGACGGCTCCTTGTTTTGTCTAATTCACCAATTCGATAATTAATATATATATCTATTAATTACTCTAATCCTTTTAACCTAATAAAAATCATACCGGGCCTAAACCCAATAGTTAATATTAAAGTCCAAAAACCATTTAATTTGTTTTAATAAAATATTAAAACAAATAATATAAGGGCTGGCCGGAAACGGGCAGGCAGCGGCTGGTTTGGTGGCCGGAAGTCGCAAGGAAAAAACCTTTTTTTTGTCTTTCCTCGATAAAAAAAAAACGACGGCTCCTTGTTTTGTCTAATTCACCAATTCGATAATTAATATATATATCTATTAATTACTCTAATCCTTTTAACCTAATAAAAATCATACCGGGCCTAAACCCAATAGTTAATATTAAAGTCCAAAAACCATTTAATTTGTTTTAATAAAATATTAAAACAAATAATATAAATTATTATTTATAAACATGTATAAATAATAAATCCCGTGTAACGAATATATATAAAATATATCGTCTCGCTAATAGTTCGTAATTACCAGTTAAGCGGGTTAAGTGGATTTAAATGTTCGTTGCCCTAGGTGTAACTCTTACGGGTCATAGCTCGGTCAGCCGCGTTGTCCATCGGGTAGGTCCATAAAATCCAACACTTCTTATATTGACTGCGTAACAGTAGGCCTGTCAAAACAAATACAGGTGGTCCGATCGTAATGGGTTCAGATCAGGACGGGCGCATAAAGACTTCGTTTTGCCAATCACGTGTGACCCGTTTAACTTGTTTTCACCCTTCAATTTGTCACAAACAACCAATACCTAACTTGACCCGTTTGATGATTAATAATTGCATGTGTTAACCATCTGAAATGACTAAAGTGGCATAATAAGCAGATAACTGCAACAACACAAAATGGCATTCATTAACAATACAAATATCCATTTTTAAGTAAAAAGCATACCTTTCCTTTACCGTGTAACCAAGTCTATAAATTTAGCTTTTGAAATTCCAAGTTGTTGCCTGAATAGTTGTTAATAACATGAAGATATTAAAGTAGATGGGTTTGTCTTGCTATGGGCTATATTTGCAGATAAAAGATTGCTGCTCATTTAACATACTAGTTAAGAAATGTTACCAAATTCATAAAATTGCAGTTTGTACAAATATAATAAGCTGGAAAAAAAGTTTCCATAATATAAGAAAAAAGATAGTTACCTCCGGTATGGCTGAGGATGAACCTTGTTCCACCGATGAGACACCATTGTTTTCAAAACAATTAAACAAATATATTACAAATGCATCACATGCCTAAGGCATGGCTGATGGCCCTATCTGATTCTGGTTCCTTCATGATGTGCGGGGTGATGTTTTGCACTTTATAATGTCTAATGTTGCATTTTTACTTGAATTATTAGTTAGAATGCAATTATTTTGTGTAGTTGTGCAATTTAAGGTAGTGGGAACTTAAAGGAAGCTTTTAGAGCATTATTCTCAAAGCGAGAAGCCGGTAGGAAGCCACATGAGAAGTCGAGATCGGAAAAGAGCAAAAATAAGGTTCTTCACCCAAGGGGCGTAACGTTACACCCTAGGGCATAAGCTTACGCCATTATTTTTTAGAAAACAGAAAGTTAGGGCATAAGCTTACGCCGGTATCTTAATTTGAGCGGATTTTTGGGAAACTGCCGTTTTTGGTGTGATTATTTGGGGTTTCTTCCCCAATTTCGATATTATCTTGGAGGAGACGTTTTTTGGCGATGTTTGGAGGTCTTGGACGCTAGGAAACACTTTTGATCATCCGATTGAAGATTGATACCCGAGAATTGAAGAATCAAAAATGCAATCCATAGCTATGAGTGGCTAATCCACCCGTAATCATTCCCGTGTGTAGAGTTTTGTAAGTTTTAGGGTTTTACCATGTTAATAAATTGAGATACTATTTCTTGTAATCGTTCGGTTTGAAATATTTGAATCATTGGGTTTTGTATTGTTATGAACTTACGAATGTTAAGATTTTCTTGCATCATTGACCTCATGAGATGATAATTGCTATAACATTTGGTTTGTGTTAAGGTTTGTTGATTGTTCTAAGGCTATACTGCATACAATTGTCCATAATTCATTTGTGAAGGCTTTCTTGCACCATTTGCTTATGATAGATGATTGTTGATGTTCTTGATTATGAATTTGATCTAATAAACCTAAATAACCTTTGAGATTACTTGAATTCATATCGATGGCGTGGTAATTCCTAATTACTAACTAACTCGAAACCCGGGTATGATTCATTTATAATCATTGTTTACAATCTAAACCGTTTGCTTGCTACTTGATTGCTATAGGTCGTTTGTCAGTAATTATTATTGTTCATTTGAGTTACTAATTTAAACTTCAACCATTGCTCATGTTTGGTCAGAAAGACCCATTGCAACTTCATAAATCAGTTTGTCGATTGAAGTTAAGCACCTACCACAAACTCTTCGTGGTTCGATAACATTCTTACCCTAACTAGTTTAAGGTGATTATGACACACTAATTCTCTATCTTTGACCGGTCGCTTCGACACCGATCAAAATTTGGCCCCGCTACCGGGGAGTGTGTGCGTTTGGTGTTTGATTTTAATTGATTTTTATGACTACTTGTTTACTTGTTTTTTTTTTTGTTACTTGCTTTGTTTTGTTAATTCTATTTTATTTTCGTATTACGTGTGGTGTTTGTTTGTGTGTGCATGTGACAGATTAGTGCATGCGTACCCGTTTATCCGGGAGGACTTCGCCACTTGTTTTTGAACCGGAAATTGAGAGGCTTGCAAGGCAAAACCGAACCCGACAACCAACTTTACAACCCATTTCACCCGAACCACCATCAATGGATACGCGAAACACCCATTCGGGACCTTGCATTAGAAATCGTGCCCAACTCCAAACAGAGTCCCAATCCCTAACCGCCCACCAACTCCACCTCACCGCTCTCCAACTCCATCCATGCCCATTAACAACAATCTACCCCACCGGTCGAGTCAGGTTCATCAAACCTGACCCGTTCTTACCCGTACTAATCCCGCTTACCAAGGAAGGAGGAGACCACCACCACTCCAAACCCCTCCTGGAAACATCTTTGGAGCCCAACCACGAAACAACAATGATGACGGTTGGGAGGATGACGAAGATGAAGAATTTGGGTATGCTAACAATGAAGATGTAGGGAATGGTTGTAATCCCCATGAATTTCTAGCCTTTATTTTAGCTATTCCGGCACTTGTAATTTTATTATTATATGACTTACATCTTTCCATTTCAATAAAAGATATCCAATTTATCTATTTCATTACATGAGCATACATATATTGGGCACAATTGTTTCATTTCAAAAATACCAAATATTTATATAAGGGATTATGTAAATAATTGTTTAATGTTTAATGAAATAAATAAATATATGCTAGGTTATTTCTAAGCCTATATATATATATATATAAATACAACTTATAAAAAAACTAAATTATAAATTCTATAAAAATTAGAGTTTATAAAAATCTAAATTATTTATTTTCAAAGAAAATGATTTTTAATAGAAATAAAACTATTTGTATATTAAAAATCATATTTTTATGTTATAATATTTAAATATAATATAAAGATTTACTAGATTTTATAAAAAATTATAAAATTTAATAATTCTATATTTTATAAAAGTTCAGGGTTGATTGTGTAGTTTCTGAAACTCTATTTCCAACTAAAACCAAGGTTTGCGTGATATGCCCTATTTTATATATATATTTCATGCGTATTAAACCCTCGTTCACAGTCAATTTATTACTAAAATTAAGTTAACTGACACTTATCTGATTTATATTTGAATTATGCAGGTAATGAAATAAAACCAGATCAAACAAAGAAAAAAGTTTAATGGGCTCTTGAAATTTTATTGATCCATGAGTGGCTAGGTCATAAAATAATAAAAGAATAAAAAAATATATATTTTTTGGATTGAGTTTAAGGCAATTGGGGGATTTGGGACGCAAGGAGGTGCCTTTTGGCTACTGTCACGTTTCTCGAGGAAACCAATTGGGACGGCGGCTATTCTTGTGGTTTTGATCAGAAAAACAAAAGCAGAAAAAAAAAACAGAAGCCGTAAAGGAGTTGGCATGAAAACAAGATAAAGAAAACAAGTCAAAGCACACAACCACACATCTCTAAGTTTGAAATCGTGAATTGAAGCACACAAGCACACAGGTGAAAACTTATTATAGCACGCAAGCAGAATTGTGAATTAATTAAGCTATGAGGCAGGCAGGCAGGTAAACTAATTTAAGATTGCAAACAGGTAGCTTAATTATTTTCTGTTTCACGATGAACAATATTATTGATTGTTTGGGTTCTGTTTTTATAATGATTGGCTAAACTTGTTAGCTACCTAGATTAGGATGATTATTGACGGGTTTTGAATGTTTTTCGTATTTTAATCACTCGTATGACGAATACTATTGTCAAGGTTATTATTTTACTGATTATGAATGTATATGAATGCTGTGTTTTGATATTTTGCATAAACTTGCTTCGCTTGTTATCCTGTTCGTTTTCTTTGTGTGTTTCGAGTTTGGGTCATTTACTTGGTGTTTTTGGTCTAAACGATTCGATCGGTCGTAGGAGCAGTTGTGTGGGTCTTTAAAAATCAATGTTTTACCAACCTTGAGTCTGAGAGGAGATAGGTTGTCGGGTTGTCCTTTGGTTTTGGTGGTTTGGGTAGCAGTTGCACGAGAGTGAACTGTCCAGGTTATCATTATCAATTGCAATTCCGTGTCATAGTCGGTATTTTAGTGCTTACTCCTTGCCCTTAGGCCTGTCTAAGATAGTCTCTGGGTATAGTAACGGTTGAGACCGAGAGGTGAAACTGTTTTCGAGTACTTTGTGTTCTAGGGAGTGGTGAGTCTGAAAGGAGATCCTACGTGTCTTAGCGATTCCTGAGTTAGTCTATCTTTAGAGTCGGTGTCGTACGGTTAGTTGTTCCCGAAAGCATTTAAACTAGTCAATAGGATTCCTGGTTTAGGTAGTGTTTATCTCATATTTGATCTTCGCTCGTGTCTTAGTTCGTTTGGTCTTTTTAGATTCTCATCTTTGTCTATTTCTTTCCGGTGTCTTGTTCGTTTATAGATCAGTTTGTTTATTTATTTCTCTCCTATTTGTTTTCGCTTAATTATATGTTTTAAAAAATAATAAAAATAAAATCATCACTTGTTTTCCATCGGTTAGGAGTCGATAAAGGTTTAGTTCGATAACTCGGGCATACTGTCTTTACTACGCGCGACCGGTACACTTGCTGTAAGCGTGTGAATTAGTCGTGAGTCCATTTCTAAATTAAAACTTGGTCAAACGTAATTTTTATATATATTCACACAACATCATTGCGCATAAAATGTTAAACTTGAAACTTGAGGGACCTGTTGTGCCAATTCCGGAAACACCTCCTCCCCCATTTCAGTCCTGGGTTCGAGTCCCGCTGGGACCGGTTTTCGGACTTTTGATCTCGAATTCCTGAGATAATTTCGTACAAAATCATCAACGGCTTTACGTTCAGGACATCTAAACCCATACCCGATTATAAATTCTTATCCCATACCAGGCCCATTACCCGTCGGGTTTACGTCGGGTAATCACCCGACGGGTTCCGGGTAAACCCGCGGGTATCGGCTATACCCGTTAATATCGGATATCGGGCACACCCACGGGTATCTACCAATACTCTCCATGTAGGTGTTGGGAACATTTCTACATCATGTGTGTGTATATATATATATACTAGGTAATAGACCCGTGTATTACACGGGTTGTATAAAAAAAATAATATATTTCATAAATATGTAAATATTAAATAAAGAAAATATGAAATAGTTTAGAAAAATAAGCGAGAAAATAAATTTCATGTTGCTCAAAGCTCAAGATATAGTAAGCTTATTTGTAATATCCAGCATATCACTTGTTAATCACCAAGTAACATAAACATTATTCATATATTCTCTTTTTATTATGTTGTTTTTGGTAACGGGAGACTAAGTTTTGTTTGTAACATTAATCTTTCTTTTATAACATCAATCTTCTACAACATTAAAATTAAAAAATAATAATAATAATCAAACATCTTGCATGGGTATTTTTAGGAACTTCACTAATGGTCAAACATCTTTATTAAACTATACATACTCAAGCAGATTATAAGATATTTCTAACTTTTAAGCAATGAAGTTTTGGTTAAAAGATATAACAAACCGTGTAAGTAGATATAGAGAAAGACCAAAATAGTCATCACAATTCACAAGGCCAAATCATCCACAATTAGACAAATTTATATATGACGAATTCGACCCATTGACTTATTAATAGGTCAATTTTAAGTTTATCTCCAACAGATGAAATGTGTCAATTTTAAGTTTATCTACAGCATGTGTGTGTATATATATATATATATATATATATATATATATATATATATAAACAAAATCTTTTTTCTAAAAGAAAAGAATTATTTTTGAGCTAAATCTTTTTTCTAAAAGAAAGAATTGTTTTTGAAACTGACATTCATTAGGAGAATATTGGCATATCATGGACTGTTAGTTTTAAATTCATTTGATTATATGTGTTTCTTTAAACAGGAAGCATTTAAATTAAAACTTAATTTATAATAAACCAAAGTTATTTTTTGGGAAATGGAGAAAATGAACACAGACTGACAATAGTGATTCAATTCATCTGGGAGAGGAAAAAAGTTAATTAATTAATTTATTATATGTATTTTAAATAAAAAGAAAAAAATAAAATATATAATAAAATATTACAGGTATCTCATCGGGTAATCGGGTAAATATATTTCGGGTAATCGGGTCGGGCCATACCCGTACCCGAACCAGAAATCTTTTTTAAAACCAATCCCATACCCGCCCCGTGACCCGAATACCCAAACCGAACATTTAGGGTATCGGGTTTTCCCATCGGGTTCGGGTGTTTCTGCCATCCCTATTCAGGTTTCATTCGTCTATGTAATCGGGTCAATTGGGGACCTAGGGTTTGTGGATTTCAATTGGGGAAGAAGGTAGACTTGGGGTTGTTCTATTTAGTTTAAGCACATCAGGTTAGGACCCTATCGTCTATGGAGAAAATCCCGTGGCTAAATCACCCTATCATCTTGCACCCTCAGAAATGCAAGAGCTTTCAAGCCAACTTTGAGAACTTTCTAACAAAGGATTTATACGTCCAGTGTTTCTCCTTGGGGAGCACCCGTCTTATTTGTCAAGAAGAAGGATGGTTATTTCCGGATGTGTATCGACTACCGGGTGTGAAGAACCGTTATCCACTTCCTAGGATTGATGATTTGTTTGATAAACTTCAAGGCTCGACTTATTTCTCAAAAATCGATCTTCGTTTTGGTTATCACCAGTTACGAGTCCTTGAATTCGATATCCCAAAAACAGCCTTTCGTACAAGGTATGGTCATTATGAGTTCATGGTTATGTCATTCGGTCTAACCTATGCACCCGCGTTATTCATAGATCTTATGAACCGCGTGTGTAAATCGTACTTGGACAAATTCGTGATCGTCTTCATTGACGATTTTCTTATCTTTTCAAAATCAAAAGTCGAGCACGAAGGACACTTGCGTTTGGTTTTGTATCTCTTGTAGAAGGAACAATTTTATGCCAAGTTCTCTAAGTGTGAATTTTGGCTAAAGGAAGTCCAATTCTTGGGCCATATAGTCAACGAGAAGGGTATTCACGTGGATCTCGCTAAGATTGAAGTGGTGAAGAACTGGCAAGCTCCAAAAACCCCTACGGAAGTCCGCTCGTTTCTTGCCTTAGCGGTATATTACCGACGCTTAATATCTAACTTTTCAAATATCGCGGTGCCACTCACAGCCTTAACACATAAAGGCAAACCGTACGAGTGGGGACCAAAACAAGAAGAAGCGTTTCAAACTCTAAAACATAAATTGTGTGCAGCTCCTATCTTGACTCTCCTTGACGGAAACGATGACTTTCTCGTCTACTGTGACGCTTCTAACTTAGGTCTGGGTTGTGTTCTTATGCAACGAGGTAAATTGATTGCTTACGCGTCTCGACAACTCAAAATCCATGAGAAGAATTATATGACACACAACCTTGAATTGGGTGCGGTCGTATTCGCTCTCAAAATTTGGAGACACTACTTATATGGTACCAAGTGTGTGGTTTACACCGACCATAAGAGTCTTCAACACATCTTCAATAAAAAAGAACTCAACATGAGGCAAAGACGTTGGGTTGAACTTCTTAATGACTACGACTGCGATATTCGTTACCATCCTTGTAAGGCGAATGTCGTAGCCGATGCTCTTAGTCGTAAAGAATCTATCAAGATCCACAACATTTGAATCCAAAATAACATTCAAACTCGCATCTTTGAGACACAATATCTTTCAGTCACTGAAGGAAACATGTACAACAAGATGGCATGTGGTGCTGAACTCCAACTTGAGACCAAACCCAATGGTTTGCTTTACTTCCTGAATCGTATCTGGATTCCGGACCATGACAATCTTCATACTTTCATCATGAACGAGGCTCACAAGACTCGTTATTCTATACATCCCGGTGTAGATAAAATGTATAAGGACCTTCGTACTCACTATTGGTGGCCTGGTATGAAAAAGGACATTGCCCTATACGTGTCCACGTGCCTTACTTGTCTAAAAGTTAAGGACGAGCACCAGCGTCCGTCTGGATTACTTGAGCAACCGGAGATTCCCGTGTGGAAATGGGAGTGCATTGCCATGGATTTTATAACCAAACTTCTGCATACATCTCGTGGTCATGATAGTATTTGGGTAATCATTGACCGTCTGACTAAATCTGCTCACTTTCTACCCATTCGTGAAGACTATCGAGTCGAGAAATTGGCTCGAATCTATATTGATGAAATTGTTAGTCTTCATGGTGTACCTCTCAACATTATTTCTTATCGTGATGGAAGATTCACTTCTCGTTTCTGGCAATCCTTTCAATCAGCTTTGGGTACTCAACTGAATCTTAGTACGGCTTACCATCCTCAAACTGATGGTCAATCCGAACGAACGATTCAAACCCTCGAAGATATGCTTAGAGAATGTGTCATTGACTTTAAGGGAAATTGGTATTTACATCTAACCTTAGTCGAGTTCTCGTATAACAACAACTACCACACGAGCAATGACATGGCTCCTTTCGAAGCACTTTACGGTCGGAAGTGTCGTTCTCCTATCTGTTGGACTGAGATTGGCGAAGCACAAATCACTGGTCTCGAACTCATTCAGGAGACTTCCGACAAGATCATGTTAATCCGTGACAACCTTCAAGTAGCAAGGAGTCGGCAAAATAGCTATGCCGACAAACGTCGAAAACCCTTGGAATTTCAAGTCGGTGATCTGGTTCTTCTCAAGGTATCCCCTTGGAAAGGCGTGGTTCATTTTGGAAAGAAGGGAAAACTTGCACCAAGGTTTGTAGGTCCTTTTAAAGTCCTTGAACGGATTATGAAGGTAGCCTACAAATTAGATGTACCCGAAGGACTCAATAACGTACATCCAACATTTCTTGTTTCGAACCTGAAGAAATGCTTGGCCGACGAAAATCTTCACATACCGCTTGACGAGGTTCACATTGATGAGTCAATGCACTTCGTGGAGAAACCCATGGAGATTATGGATCGGGAAGTTAAGCATCTCAAACGAAGTCGTATCCCAGTCGTTAAGGTTTGGTGAGAATACAAACGTGGCCTAGAATTTACTTGGGAACGTGAGGATCAAATGAAGGCTAAATACCCACATCTTTTTCCTGGACCCTCCTCCTAATCAATTTCGGGACGAAATTTCCTAAAGTAACGGAAACTGTAATCCCCAGGAATTTTCGGCCTTTATTTTAACTATTTCGGCACTTGTAATTTCATTATTATATGACTTACATCTTTTCATTTCAATAAAAGTTATCCTATTTATCTATTTCATTACATGAGCATACATACATACATTGGGCACAATTATTTCATTTCAAAAATACCAAATATTTATATAAGAGATTATGTAAATAATTGTTTAATGTTTAATGAAATAAATAAATATATGCTACGTTATTTCTAATATATATAAATATACAACTTATAAAAAACTAAATTATAAATTCTATAAAAATTAGAGTTTATAAAAATCTATATTATTTATTTTCAAAGAAAATGATTTTTAATAGAAATAAAACTATTTCTATATTACAAATCATATTTTTATGTTATAATATTTAAATATAATATAAAGATTTACAAGATTTTATAAAAATTTATAAAATTTAATAATTCTATATTTTATAAAAGTTCAGGGTTGATTGTGTAGTTTCTGAAACTCTATTTCCAACTAAAACCAAGGTTTGCGCATAAAATGTTAAACTTGAAACTTGAGCGACCTGTTGTGCCAATTCCGAAAACACCTCGTCCCCCATTTCAGTCCTGGGTTCGAGTCCCGCAGGGACCGGTTTTTGGACCTTTGATCTCGAACTCGTTCCTGAGATATTTTCGTACAAAATATCAACGACTTTACGCTTAGGAAATCTAAACGATTCATCCTTCGAGTTTAATTGAACTATTATGAGTATTTCAATGGCTAACTCGTAACCGAAACCCCATTGAAACTCATTTAATCGATCGGTTCATTCCCGCACGAATTGTGTATAATTATGCACTCCCAATCATGGACGACACTCATTACAAACACCCTATACCCTCAATTGCATCGCATATCATCCCTGGAACACGAATTGTAGCCGGCGAAGCTCCAACCTGTTCGCCCAGTTGATCTCCCCATACACGCAACCATTTCAGGTAATTTTGGTACTAATGTACTCATATCAGTCTCACGAGTGAAAGCCCTATTATTCGGTTTTAGGGATGACAATGGGTCGAGTTCGGGCCGGATATTGGTAATCCCAAACCCATACCCGATTATAAATTCTTGTCCCATACCCGACCCATTACCCATCGGGTTTATGTCGGGTTCCAGTAAACCCGCGGGTATCGGCTATACCCATTAATATCGGATATCGGGCACACTCGCGGGTATCTACCAATACTCTTCATGTAAGTGTTGGGAACATTTCTACAGAATGTGTGTGTATATATATATACTAGGTTATAGACCCGTGTATTACACGGGTTGTATAAAAAAAATAATATATTTCATAAATATGTAAATATTAAATAAAGAAAATATGAAATAGTTTAGAAAAATAAGCAAGAAAATGAATTTCATGTTGCTCAAAGCTCAAGATATAGTAAGCTTATTTGTAATATTCATCATATCACTTGTTAATCACCAAGTTACATAAACATTATTGATATATTCTCTTTTTATTATGTTGTTTTTGGTAACGGGAGACTAAGTTTTGTTTGTAACATTAATCTTTCTTTTATAACATCAATCTTCTCAACGTTAAAATTAAAAAAATAATAATAATAACCAAACATCTTGCATGGGTATTTTTAGGAACTTCACTAATGGTCAAACATCTTTATTAAACTATACATACTCAATCAGATTATAAGATATTTCTAACTTTTAAGCAGTGAAGTTTTTTTTAAAAGATATAACAAACCGTGTAAGTAGATATAGAAAAAAACAAAAATAGTCATCACAATTCACAAGGCTAAATCATCCACAAATTTATATATGACGAATTCGACCCATTGACTTATAAATTGGCCAATTTTAAGTTTATCTCCAACAGATGAAATGGGTCAATTTTAAGTTTATCTACAGCATTTGTGTGTATATATATATAAACAAAATCTTTTTTCTAAAAGAAAAGAATTGTTTTTGAGCTAAATCTTTTTTCTAAAAGAAAGGATATGTTTTTGAAAATTACATTCATTAGGAGAATATTGGCATATCATGGACTGTTAGTTTTAAATTCATTTGATTATATGTGTTTCTTTAAACACGAAGCATTTAAATTAAAACTCAATTTATAATTAACCAAAGTTATTTTTTGGGAAATGGAGTAAGGGAACACAGACTGACAGTAGTGATTCAATTCATCTGGGAGAGGAAAAAAGTTAATTAATTAATTTATTATATGTATTTTAAACAAAAAGAAAAAAATATATATAATAAAATATTGCGGGTATCTCATCGGGTAAATATATTTCGGGTAATCGGGTCGGGTTTCACTTAATACCATACCCGTACCCGAAATCTTTTTTAAAATCAATCCCATACCCGCCCCGTGACCCGAACGTTTCGGGTATCGGGTTTTCTCATTGGGTTCGGGTGTTTCTGCCATCCTTATTCGGGTTCCACTTGTCTGTGTAATCGGGTCAATTGGGGACCTAGGGTTTGTGGATTTCAATTGGGGAAGAAAATGACTTGGGATTGTTCTATTTAGTTTAAGCGCATCAGGTTAAGACCAAGGTATAAGCCCTGGTCTGATGGTTAAGTGCGGGCGTGTGTTTGTAGCCGGGCTCGACGCTGGTTCGAGTCCCGGTGGCCGGTTTTTGACATTTATTTCCTTTTTAAGTTTTTAAATGCTTAAACTAATGTTTTAAAATTCTAATTAAATTTTTATAAAATTAATAAATATATTCTGTAATCTTTATAAAAACAGAATATATAGAATAATTTTTTATCTATTTTATTTTATTAGAAACACATTATAAACATTATAAACTCTTAAATAAACAATATAAATGAGTTAATTAAACAAATCTAATTATGTGGTTTTAGTTATAAAATAATAATGCTTATTAAAACAATTTTAATTATTTGTTTAAGTATTATTAATCCATATTTTTTTTAAAACACATAAGTAATTATTTTAGCAAGAATAATTATTTAAAACCCTTTAAAATTTCTTATTATTTTAGATAAATGGTTATACAAAATTCAATCAATTTTATTTAACATTTATATCTAATTAATATCTCTTTTATAATTCATTTAGATAAAAGATATTATTTAATAGTTTAATTGATTATTTTATTATTTAAACCTTTTCCATTTCATAATTTATTTATTAATTATTTTTAGAATAATTATATGAATAAATCCAAACGTATTAATATTTAAACCTTTATCTATAATTTATTTATTAAATTATTTTAGAATAATTACGTAAATAAATTCAAACATATTTACTATATAATTAATTAGAAATTTTAATTGATTCTAATTAATTTTATAAACTATTTTTATTATTTCAATATTAGTCATGAACTTATATCTTACTACAAAATATATACAATCTCACATCCAATCCCAAACACTATGAAACCCTAAAATCTTAGAAATTCCTTATTTCCATTAAACACGCATTGAGTTGGAATACAATCATCCATGTAGGTTGATTGTGAGAAATCCTCACGAGGCCTACCCATCATTAACAATTCCTATCATTTCTAGCTTCATTACATGTGAGTTTCATAGCCCCCTTTTACTTTACTTTTGTTTACAAATACTCGGGATGGAACATGTTTACATTACCATACATACACAATTCAATACCTATGCTCTTATGCAAATGTCTTTGTGCTTCATGTCTTAAACTACTTGGCGACCATACGTGTGTTCATGTTTAGTACAATCATTAACTTGCGCGGCAAGCCTAAGGTAGTACATAACATGATCATTTATATGGGAACCCGATTCATTACTTAACATAAACCTTGCCGGGTTTGTGTTTACATTTTGGTACTTCACGCAATCGGGGGGATTGTGCATACATATTAACATGGCTTGATTGTACGTTTTGGAACCTTGTATGTTTTCACGTTTATGCCTTAGATTTGATTTGAACATATTGAATTGTAAACCTTTCTCAAACTTTTGTTGGTGTCAAAACCTATGTTACTCACCACCTATTTGTAGTTGACATTTACTTACATGTTTCAGGTGCACCTGTTTGAGGACCCTGCTTGATCACATAAGGACCTAGAAATAAATAATTTAAATTTTGTTATGTTATGAACTATATGTTTCAATTTCCCTTTGTAACGAATATTTAATTTTGATAATTAATTATAGTAACGCATTTAATAGTCAATCATGTGCTTATGAACAATCACGTCAGCCTCGACGTATAATCCGCCTCCGGCCGGGGTGTGACAATGGTGACGGTTTGGAGGCTACGATTATGAAGATGGTGAGCACAATCAATTTGGAGAAGATCAAGAAGGGTACGGATATGGAAATGAAGACACGGGTAAGGTACTGTGAGGTGATAAGACAAGGGTAAGGTACTGTGAGGTGATGATTCTTAATGCTTTGATGATAGGTTCTGTGACAACTGGTAATTTTACCACATAATTATTTAAATGTAAATACACGAAACTGTGCATATACACGAAACTATGCATATTAATTAATTGGGTCTAACCCGGTCTAGTAGAGCCCAACCACTACACAGGAAATGTTAGAGTCTTTCGAGACACGTCAAACATCGTATCGCGTTGGTGATAAACTAAAAATAAAATTTAAAAACCTCGAAAAATTCTCCTTATTTTTAATAGTGTAGAATACCTACCCGGGCGGAAATAAAATCTAAACTTATGACACGGTCATGTATTGTATCCTAACTACTAAACTTATATTATGTTTAATAATACCCGACTCATTCTCGACACACTACAATGAACGGAAAAACGACGGCATGCTGGTATTATACCGGACTAGGAACGATCAGGTAACACTCCACACCACACACCCTACCGTACCCCCTGTCCTCGTGCTTCTCCCTCATGGCCGAACACTCCCTTAGGGGGAGACATCCTCTTGATTCACCTCCTTTGTTGCCTTAGCCACCAACAAACTTGTCCCTAGGAGGCAAGTTGGTCTCTAAGAGAACACTTGGACTAGAGGTTATTAGCCTCAAAAACCCCTACATAAGCATGCAACTCCACCACTTTTCACCACACCAACATACCACAACTCATTCACTCTTTCTTGCTCCCTCCCTCTCGGCATTTACCCGACCACCACCCTCTTCACCACCTTGCTTCCTCTCAGCAGTCACCACAACACCACTGCATCACCACCAAGCCACCATATACAACCACCCCTTCCACCACCAAGTATTATAACCACCACCCCACTTCCCTCTCTCGGTGACCCGACAACAACCACCACCACCTCCACATCAGCCTCCCAACGTCAACCACAACCCCTCAACCCTTCACCGATCACCACCGCACACTGCCACCTCTAATCATCACAATCCCGAGACACTCCAGCACCTTACGAGTTTCGGGAAATAAGAACTAAGCCTCCGCTATCCCGTTCGGGTCTTTGATCTGACTTACGGGCATCGGGTTACGATTAAATGGAGGGTACGGGCTATTTCGGGAGCTAACCGGGTGATACGAGACGTCAAACGAAGAAAACCGGTTCTCGCGTCATATAACATCCCGAAATTTATGATAAAGAATAAATGACGTTACGGAATAATGAAATAAAGAAAGAATGAAATAATAGGTGGGCTCGAGCGGATCGGGCCTTGGGCCGAGAGTAAGTGGCGCAAAGAGGGGGAGGGGGTAAAATCCTAGCCACCCTCTCCACTCCCCACACTTCATCTTCACCATCTTGAACCTAGAGAGAGAGGCTAGAGAGAAAGCTCCAAGAATCCACACCGAGGCGTTCGTGTTGTTGTGGATCATTGCTGGAACATCTTTGGAGGTTGGAGAAGGAGAAATCAAGCGAAAACAGGTAACAAAGCATTCTCAGATTCGAATTAAGAGTTGAAAGTGGGTTTTAGGGTTTCAAGTGGGTTTTCAATCAAAGATGGGATTTTTACGTATGGTTTGGCTTAAAAAGTATATATCTAGCTTCATGGAAGCTAGATATAAGTTTTGGACGTAAAAATATTGGAACTTGGATAAAAAACGAAGGATTTGATCAAGAACAGATGAATCGTCAAAAATATCCATGAATGGTCCGAAATCTCGGATACGTCCGAAAAGTATTTCAGAACACCATATATCTCGGACAGAACTTTTCGATCGAAAAGTATCTCGAATAGGACATTTCGGTCGAAAAGTATTTTGGACAGAAAGAGATTTCGGACAGATATTTTCGAACAAAATAGTTCTCGGACAAAAGTTTTCAAACGAAAAGCCATTAATAGAAAATAGTTCTAAACACCAAAGTTTTCGGTCGAAAGATTTCAGACATAGGAGTTTTCGGATGAGATATGTAGGTTATAACATTGTTTCATTCGTGACACATGAAACAGATATAATAGCACCCACCTAGTTTAAAGTTTCAGTGCTAAGAGAGATAGACACAGTAGAAGTCTGATGAGTTCTTATTGCCCTTTTTTTCATAATGGTTTTGGGCTGGCATGCATACCGGTAGAAAGATTTTAAAGGAAAAGTATTTCTTTTATAAAAGGTTATTTTTATAAGATGAAAGAGGAAAGCAGTATTTTGTAAAAATGTTATTTTTTATAAAATGAAAGAGAAAGGCACAACTTTTTATAAGAAGGTCATTTTTATAAAAAGAAATGTGAAGTGTTAAAGAGAATAGTACTATCTTTGAAATATAATTTCAAGAAAGTAAAGAATGGTAAAGAAGCTGCATCTCGGTGCAGCTTGACAGTGACAGTGACAGATGCCATATTAAATGCTTATGTGTTAATATGTGTTATTTGTCTATGTGTTATGTGTTTGAATGACATTATATTATGTGACGTAGTATAAGTGCATAGTAGTTGCATTGTAGTTGCAAAGTAAAAAGTCCTGCAGGCAAGCAAAGTAGAAGTCTCACACTTCGGTGTGAGCAAGCAAAGGAGTCTTCACTTCGGTGTAAGCGAGAAAGTCTCACCCTGAGGTGTGAGCAGGCAAAGGAGTCTTCACTTCGGTGTAAGCGAGAAAGTCCCACCCTGAGGTGTGGGCACAACAAAGTAAAATTCTTACCCTGATGTGCAAGCGAGCGAAGGAATCTTGCCTTCGGGCGAAGATCCACATGTGATAGTTAAAATGTTATGGTCACTTGTCATGTATGAGTGAAACGTAAAGATGCAAAGAGTAAAGGAGGACACCTTAACCGGTTGCCTCAAAGCTAAAGTTTTTAACGTAACAATTTTATAATTGTAATGTAGAAAAGTTTTAAAGTAAAGTTAAAGTGTTTTAAAGATAGAGAAAGAAAAGCTTATTTATTTTTATAAAGCTAAGCTACCTAAAAGAAAGTTTTCATATTAAAGTAAAGTTAGAACTCACCAGCGTTAGCTGACTTTTAGTATGCATGACAGGTAGTAAAGGTAAAGCAAAAGTAAAGTAAAGGAGCCGTGAGGGCCGGATAGCATGGACATCGGGTCGCCGCTCTAAAGACTGACATTTCCTATTCTGATAGTTTATGTTTTAGACAATGAATTACATTATTATTTGATGAATGTTTTAATTTAAAGACTTTCGCTGTAATAGATTCTGATTTCTGGTTTAAGAACTATGTTTGAATGTTTTGGTGCCAACTATGAGATGTACCCGGGATGGGGCGTTTCACGTCACCTCCGCCACCTTCTCTATCAGCTATTTACGTGAGCACTCGACCTATTTCTATTATTATTAAATAGTTGGTGATATGTTTGCAAAACAATTATACCCGATTATTATTTTTAAATAATATAGAAAAGACGGGTTTTTAACGAAGAAGACAACGGGTAAAAATTGTAAAAACCCTAAGTGTTAATATAGTTTAATAATTATTATTAATCACTATTTTCTATAAATGATTTTAAATATAACTTTCATTTAAAAATATTGACATAAGTAATAATAATATATTTATGTATAATTATTAATATTACAAAAGGAAAAGGGACAAGCAAATACATGGAAAATTTTATAAATTATTTTTGCTATATAGTTACATATAAATATATATATATATATATATATATGTTAATCTTATGAAGTTAATAACTATATATTTATATATATAAACATATATAAATATAAATGGTGGAAACAACTAGAAATAAGTTTGGAAAAATAAAATAATATAATAATTATTTTATGACATCTTCACATCTATTTATAATAAATATATAATATATATTTATTAAACACAAGAAACGACTTAAACATGATACGAGGAACTTAATAGTTAAAGTCTACGTCATAATATTTATTAAAGAGATTTTTAATAAATATAACTACTTGAACAACAAGTTGTATCATCAACGGCGATCGGGTCGGACCCTTGTAGACTATTACAAGGTAAGGGTCAAGACTTCGGGATATTAGCTGTGTGACTAACCCACCCCATGAACAATTACTTAGACCTTAATGTGTTTTAGTTAATTTAGGACACGGCTAGGTTAGGACTGTTTGGAGTTTCAACTTACATCATCACTCACCACCTCGTTTACGGTGAATTTAAACATATGGGGGAGAAAACTTGCTCAACTTGAATTGTTACATGAGTCAACTCGTTTAACGCATCAAAGTCTACTCTTATTCTGTAACTGTTAGTTATGACATAAACGTGGAAAGCATGAATAGATCTATTTGGGCTGACACCCCCACCCATGGTTAGTCGCTCTAACCTTGATTGGAGGTCAAAGAGGGTGCACAATTTTCATCAACTATTACAATGTTTGGCGTTAAGAACATTGGGTTCGGGAACAACATCAACGTCGAGTTTCGGTTACGGGAGCTCATGGTAATAATAAACAACTACACTATTGTTTTGATTAATAATAGTGGTACATCATTGTTCGGGTGAACTATTCACCACAAGAAATCTTGTGGTCCAACATCAAACATTTCAACTAAACCTGTGAACTCACAAACTTTATGCTGACTTTTTAAGCTTGTTTTCTCAGGTAACTAGAAACAAGGGACAGAAGGCATGCATGCACGTAGATCAACTTTTGGAGTTTTCCTGTTATAACCTAGGAGCATCTAGGTCATAGCTGACAAACTTGTTATTTAAAAAGCCGTATACTTGGTTAAGTGCGGTACTTTGCATGTAGTGTCTTAAAATAATTTATGATTTTCTGTAATGACTTAAACATTTGATTATGAATGCATTTAGAAGTCGTTTGCTGTAATCAAAGGCTATGAACACCAAGAACCGTCGCGCCCCGTGTTTCAGCCCTAGGCGGAGTGTGACAGGTTCGCCTGTTCTTTCGGCGAAACAATTGATTATGTGGAATATTTGGGAAGTTAGAGAAGAGAAGGAAAGGAAAAGGATACCTCATTCGAGGTTGTTGTCAAAAATTTTGAAGTGGGAAAAGGTGTTGCCCAAGAAGCCGGCTACTTTAAAGATGGTGCACAAGCCATATACGATGACATCTTTGCAAAAAAGGGGATGGTCCTATGAACTGACTCGGAGGACTCATGTTTTGACAGACACAAAGACCAAGAGTTTTTTGGAAGAGTTAAGAAGTGATGTTGAAGAGGAGGAGATGCATACTGAAGATGAATACACGGGTCGTTCGGGACAAACCCATGGATTTGGAGGTATGGGTTTTGGATTTGGGCAGGATTCTGGGCATTTTCAGTCTTATCAAGAGGTAATGGAGCAAGCTCGCCCAACTAGTTACCCAACATGGGAAGAAAGCACCCAATTGATGTTTGACAGGAAGACCCAGGGTTTAGAGGAAGACATGAGATTTAAATGGGGATTGATGTGGTCTCAAGAACATAAGATCAATCGTAACTTTCGTGACGCTGAACAGGTACGCCATTATCAGGATTATCATAAGAGCGCTCAATTTTCAGCACATCCAGCTCCTACTGACTGGGAATCTTTGTCCCCGTATCAACCGAATGACCCATACCAGCATTATCCGCAGAGCCACCATTCTCAGTGGGTGGCTCCACATTCGACCACATGATCAGAAGGTCAGGAATCGAGTAGGGCTTCTCAAGGAGGTCTCAACAACATGGCAGATTTGACCCAATCATTTTATGGATCGACGTTTGGGCAACTGTTGCAGCCAAAGCCATGTGACACTGTAGAAGCATGTTTTGTAACTATAGATTAAATTCTATGTATCGGTGTACGTGGCTAGTACGTAGGAGGGTGTTCCTGAGTACTTAGCCCGCACACCAGTTTGGTCACCAGTTTGGTCCTGCGTACTTAGTAAGTACGCAAGGCTTTTGCCTTGCGTACTTGTCAAGTACGCATGACCAAACCATGCGTACTTAGTAAGTACGCAAGGCTTTTGCCTTGCATACTTGTCAAGTACGCAGGAAGTGTTCCTGCCCGTATAAATAGAAGACTTGTCTTCATTTGTAGGTGGAACTCTGGAACAAGTTGAGAGATGTCCGGGTCGGGAAGAGCTCTCCCGACCCCTGGACCGTGAGCTTAGATGAGAGATGTGTGTTCCTTCGGTATGTAGTCTGTAATACGGGATGACTTCTTTGTTATGGATTACGTTTCGTTTCATTATCTTTTGTTTTTGTTCTTGTTTATCTGCTTCGTTCTCTTTGTTCCCACACAAATCACAGAACAGATCGTGTTATTTTCGCTGCGCGACGAGGCTCCCGGGACCTACAGACACTAGAGCTAGTGTTTATTGGCCATACCCAAGTGGCGATGGTGGTGATGGAACCGGTGATGGCAGCGACTTTTGACACTCTCTGATCCGCAAGATCAGATCCATGTGTCTCTCTATCTTTATCTTGCTTTGTTGAACTATTTGGTTTATTTTTTATTTTTTTTGGTTTTGGTGTGTTTGTTTTGATTGTTTGGAACTTGGGTGTGCACGATTATGTCGTGGGTTAGAAATTATGTGTGTCTTTAATTCAGATGTTTGAGTTGGTGTGACATTAGAAGGTGTAATACCCGCGTACCATACTAAAATTTGAATTTTGGTTAATTATTTACATTGGTACAATGTATGGTTCAAGTGTGGGGATGCGAGAAATCACGAAAATTTTGCGAAATTTTCAAACTGTTTTACAATGCGTTAGGTAGAGGTCCTTGGTCATGGCTAATTCTTTAAGTTGCTTGATAAAGTTTTTTCAACAAATATTTTATAAAAAAATGTATATTTGTGGAAACACCGGGTAGGAACAACAAAGTAGAAGGTGATGGGTTGCATGCTCATATCGGTAACCTATTTTCCACCATCTCTGTGAGATTCTGAGCCAAATTACATACATATTTTTTGTGTTTGAGTGTTTGACCACTTTGTTCCTACAGTTTAGAACTTGCATAATTTGATACATGTTGAGACATTGAACCAATTACCAACGCAAAAATGATAAAGGCATTATGAGACATTTTTTTAGCCATTTTATTTCTACCCTTACCCGTTAATATCCCTTGGATAACCACTTTAAGTCTATACCCCTTTTCTTTTGACTAAATCCATAACATTAGCCCATTAACCTTTTAGCCTTTTTCTTTTAAACCCATGAGTGGAATTTGACTATGTTATTGTTAGTAGAAGTTGATTGTTGAAAAAAAATGAATGAAAAGGAAATACAAAAATAGTATCGGTTCAACATTTTCCCAGTGGTTTGAGTATTAGTTTGAATAACAATAAAATATGTTATTGGGTCATTTTCACCCATATTAGAGGTTTGCAAGTTTTAGAATTGATTTGTGTTATCACTAATTGAATTCCACTCACCTTTAGCCACTTTAAAAATCCATATACATACCCTTAACCTTAGCCTACATTACAACCCTTTTAAAGACCTTTTGATTTGTGCATTATAGTTGTGTTAGTAGGTGGATATGTGATCAATATGCAAGCTTATGATAATGTGGTTCACAGTTTGGTTTTGAGTGAGAAACACTAGTAATCATCGGTAGTCCAGATATGAAACCGAGAGGAGTGATTGATTGTGAGGGGTATGTTGCATGCAAATCCATAGCCAGAAACAAGTTAATCTCACCCTAGTGATTCTTTGTTTTGAAAATAAACCAGTTGTTTGTTGGAATGTAAATCTATTGAGAGTTGTAAGTCTTGTGAATTTTGTATGACCTTGGACCGTAATGTAACATCCATGATTTTCTAATACTATTTTATTTTATACAATAATGACACTCCGTTTAAATCTTGTACTTGTCCCACATAATATGTCACATTTATTTAATATTTCAATTCAAAATTTAAACCTTGCATTTACATATTAATTCCTATTTATATAACAAATGTTTGTATATTTATAAAGAGAAATATATATATATATATATATATATATATATATATATATATATATATTTATACCCTATTGTAACAATTAAATCAAAAATAAACTCATGAATACTAAATCATGCATTACAACTATTCATATATATAGATAGATAAATATAAATGTATTTATTTATAAGAGTATACGCATGTATATGTATATATATTTGGTTTCATTTATAAAATTATAGTTTTATAAAAAAAAATAGGATGTATACCTTTATAAAAGATTAGTAATTAAATAAAATAAGTTTAGTTTTATAAGTTTATAAAAACCAATTACTTTATATATTTAAAAAGGTTTTAAAACAAATTAGACAAGGCTTTGAACCCTACTTATTGCATTTGAACCTCCCTCAATTCAAATTTGAACCCCCTCTTAATCTAATGAACCCCTTGAACACATTGGACCTCTCAATTTGGACCCTCTTGATATTGAACCCTCATTCACGTCAATTTTGACTCAGAAAAGTCAACAAGCAACAATCCGCTTCAAATCCCACGATTTCTGTGTGTAATAACTCCATTTAATCATGTATTAACATTTACAGGACCGTTTGCTCGTGCATAACGACTCAATTACACCCACTTCAATGATTTGATTACAAATTTAAACTCATAACCATTCCAATCAAACCCACATTCAAATCGAGCGTTTCTGATGAAACTGAGGCTATAAGTTTAGTCCTATACCTTCACGACACCTCCTTTGAGCCATATGAACTCGCATTCCCAACACACTTCACCTCTGGAACCCGATTCAAGCCAAAGGACTCAATCGCGGAAGCTACAGCCGATCCCCACCATCCCGTAACCATTCCAGGTAATTCACATGTCATTACACTCGTCCCAATCCCCTGAGCAAACGCCCCATGGTTTGGGGGTCGATCTTTGCGTAATCGGGGCAATTGGGAGGCTAGGGTTTACGGGCTGGGTGATTAGGGAAGAAGACGAGTTGGGTTATGTGGTTAAAAACAATTCGCGTCTGTTATATACCAAGGCGTAGGCCCAGAGAAACCGGTTAAGTCATTAGTCCCACTCAGACAAAGTGGGGGGTTCGATCCCTGCCCCGTACCTTGTTTTTGCGCGTGATCTATTCCTGAAACCCGGTCCCCTCTTGAACATGGGTTATCAAATAAACAGGCCGGCTTATAACACTAAGGCCAGTCTGGTCTAGGGGTTGCACCCCCTGCCCTTCTCCGAGCAGACCCGGGTTCGAGTCCCGTGGTTTGCATTTATTTTTAAAATCGTTTTTAAACTTAATTTTAATCCAATTTTCCTTATAAAAGTATTTTATGAATCACCCAAAGCTCGGGTATATTTTATGAACCAAGTTATCAACCTATCAATTTTTGACAAATTATTTAACCGTTTTAAAGAATTAAAAACCAATAATCTCTAATTAAGAATTTATGTAACCATTTTATTTAGAACTTCTACTAATTATTTGTATTACCCAATTAATTAGTATAACTTATGCCCTTTTTATTATTTATTTAATTTATTAACTACTTAACTAATTGAAACGTATAAATTATTAATCTAATTATCTATATATTCAAGTAAATATTAATTAATCACTTATCCATTTAATTATAAACAAATTAATTACTCATTGATATATATATATATATATTCATTTTCTTATTAAACAAACGTATTATTCATAACAAATGATTGCACAACATTTAACCTAGCTCATCCCCTTATACATTAGTCTTTTGAGCATGTCATTGATACACATAAATCCAATCACAGGTTAACCTCGTGTTAGCTAAACAACTTGTGCAACTACCCGTGCTTGTGAATTCAAGCTACAAATCCAATGTGAGTTTATATAGCCCCTTTTTTCACTTTTACATTCTTTAGGGTGAAACATGATTACATTCAAACTATTTGCCATTATTACAATTCAAACATTATGTTCATGTGTGCAACGTGTGCCTTATGATTGAACACTATTTGTGCAAACAAAATTTATATACTTTTTATGCATAGTGCAAGTGCAATCATTAATTCAGTACAAGCCGACGATATACAATGATGGATCTATTGTGTCTGACCAACCCACCCGGTTAGGGTTATTGTTGCCGAAAACACTTAAGGATAACCTGCGTGTTATGCCTATCAGTCACAAGGTTTTGATTGTGCGCCCAGTTTAAACAATAGTGATTCTCCATAATTGCCTTATTAATCCATGTATCATATGAATTATACACAAAACTTTTGATAACACTTGTTGTGCTAAAACCTATGTATGCTCACCAACTATTTTTAGTTGACCCTTTTTTCATCATGTTTCAGGTACTAGTGTATGAGATCATATGCAAGATACAACATATAGGATTTGGACTTAGTGAACAAAGAACTTGAACATGTTGATGTAGTTGATTTTGGTTGTGTATTGAACTTATGTAATGAAATCTTGATTTAATAAACAATATGAAATTTAGTTGATCATGTGCTTATAAACAGTCTACACGTCCGCCCCGTCGTATTCCACCGTCGGTTGGGGTGTGACAGATTGGCATAAGAGACATGGTTATAGGGAATTAGGTTATTAGAAATCAATTACCTAGTCTATAACCTTAGGATACCCCCTCATGTGATTATCCTACATGTTATATTAGGTATTACAATGCATGACATAATACATGTTATTTTATGTGTTACGTTGCTTGATAACTTACATGTTTACAAAGGAATTGCTATTCATGTAATACCTTATTTGTCACACTGTTTGAATTCATGCTATCTATTTGACTCCATTAAATGTCATTCTAAGCTTTACCATACACTTATTCTATTCAAAGACTTCCTACACCCTCATTCTTACACATTGGGAATTATGTCACCATCATAAATTGTGAACAAGACTTAAACCCTTGGGCCTCAAAGCCTAGTCCGAAATGATTATCATCATGACCATGAGCCCAAACAATAGTGTTATTAGTACACAACGACTGGAAGAGTGGGTGTAGACCCATAAGAGATTCTGACTAAGGAAAGACCGATACTTAAGTATGTCCCTTATGACCCACCCCTCTTTCTTTTCTACTAGACATGGACTCCTACTCTCCTCCCTCCCCAGTGTACTATCCTGAGACAGAGTCTGAACAAGAAGAAGACATCGGATCACCATCACCAAGATCATCAGACACCGACACCCCCAGCTGCTAGATCCATGTTCGACAAGAGAGCGGATTGGTTTAGGAGCAACGGACTGAGACTCCGAGCATCTGAACCACCCCCATCATAAGATCCTTATCAGGCACCTCACTGACACAACCAGCTGCCATCCCCTATGAGAGACCCCTACCTCGCACCTGACCCATACCACCCGAACCCAAGAGCAAGACAAACCATGGCACCCACCAGTGCTACAGGAGTCCCAGTTGATGCCACCCACCAGTATGTGAGGACTACATAATTCATGAGACAAGGGATGGAGCATGTGATAAGGCATGACCTGCTAGGGCAGCAAATAGACAGCCTTTTGGGTCAAGTACGGTACCAGGAAGACCTGATTTCAAATCTAGGTACCCACATTGACATGATGGAAGGAGACCGAGAGATATTTGACGCTTGCACATAAGCAGCTAGAGCTGAGGACCGGTTTGCTATCCGAGTAACCACAACGATGTTCGTCTTGGTGCTCATCTGCTTCCTAGTGGAAAGCTACCTGAGGCGTTAGCTGGATTTTTCTTTTCCTTAAAATTTTAGTTTGAGAACCACTTCTTTATGTTTGGAATAAGTATTCAACATTTCATTATTCAAAGATAAGTTTTATCTTACAACTTAAATGCCATTATTCGTTGATTTAATACTACGATTATAAAATACATCCGTCATATTTTCATCAAAGATCACCCAAACATCATCTTTTCATTCATTAGAATTTAGTACACGTACCTAAGTCTTCTTTGTAGATAAATCATTTTATTATCTAATTTAAACAACAACGTTATTTTGTTCAAACAAAGCAAAACCTTTATCAAACCCTTGGTTTCTAAATATTATCTGAAATATAAATTTTCTATAAACCCTTTCACCTTGTAAGGAAACTTGATACAACTTGATTTATAAAAAACATTATCTTAATTAATAATTAATTTTGACCTTTACTTCACTAAATTAAGTATTATTATTTTGACCTTTACTTCACTAAATTAAGTATTATTAAATCTTGGCTCAATTATTAAATGATTTAGCCATTATTTTCCTTTGAAATATTCTTTTTATGATAATTAAAATTGAAAGGTTTTATTCATTCATCTGTTTATCTAGTTATTCAACTAATTATTTTCACTATTTTATTAAATTACAAACAATAATAAGTCACAATTACTCGTCTATTTACAAAAAAAAAGCACAAATCAATCATTCGTAAGCACATCACTCTAAACACCTGCAAAACCTTCTCTTTATCTTGCACCTTCGGAAATATACGGACATACTAGGCACTTCGAGGAGATAAATCATTTCGCGTAGGCGTTAACCATCCATATAGACCTCAAGAAGATTGAGAATTTAAAATCCAACTATCCACATTATACATGAATGTCAAGCAACACGCTTGTCCGCAACACTCGACCACCTACAAAATTCGATAGTTTGCGTTACTCATGAGATTCAATAACTTACATATGAGCATTCACATGATACATAACACTGGATTTATCACATGATACATAATACTAGATTGATAACATGATACATGAAACTTGTTTATTTACAATATACACGATACTAAGTTGTTCACATTATACATGAAACTTATTTGTTTACAATGTACATGATACTAGATTAAACATGAAACTTGGATGTTTACATTATACGCGGAACTAGATTGGGTACAATTGTTTCAATTGATGGATCACAAGGCATGATAATTCACTTTATCCATGAAGGTTGAAAACTACAAAATTTTAAGCTACTCGGGGTTTGACGTATTCTTGTTCAAACACGAGGAAGCTATAAACTTTTAAGCTACTCGGGGTTTGACGTATTCTTGTTCAAACACGAGTAAGGTATAAACTTTAAGCTACTCTGGGTTTGACGTATTCTTGTTCAAACACGAGGAAGCTGTAAAACTTTAAAAACTACTCGGTGTTTGACGTGTTCTTGTTCAAACACGAGGAAGCTATGGAACTCTAGGTTATGCCACATTATTACTCTTTAGATTTCCGATTGACCTTACTATCTAGGGGAACAGTTATTTATTAGCAACTCATACGTGAAAACAATAGTTATGAATTAAGTGATCTTGTGTCCCCTCTTGACCCACACACAATGTGATGATCTATACGGACCATGCGATGAATTGAGTAATTACGGGTGCACACGTAATTATAAAAGTCAGCGCATGGAAAACATAGTGAATTTTGTCGTGTGTTATGACATAAAACCTATCGTGATATATAATAACGAAACTCATGCGATATGATAAGGGCATGGTGGATACGCCGCTGGTACTTTCTATATATAAGTGTTCCAGTCATATCGTCAGAAGTAGCGTTGTTCGTGTCACGTGACGTTTTATGTTATTTTGACTTTGACCAATGTTTGTGAAACCTCTTATCCAGTGACATTTCTTGAACATGTTAGACTACATCCTAAACAAGTTTTGATCGTCAAAATCTCATCGTTCTCAATTCAAGTGGTGCATTCCATCTTGGAAGTCCAAAATATTCTCCGACAGCTTTCTCCTCAATTCTCTTAAAACTAAATCCACTATCATCATTCATGCCCAACTTTGAGTATCAGACCTAAATCTTGTTATCAATTGTACTCCTCAAACCGACAGTCAAAGTTCGTTGATATCCAAACGTGGCCCAGAGTTTACTTGGGAACGTGAGGATCAAATGAAGCTCAAGCACCCTCATCTCTTTCCTGATTCAGTAGCCTCCATCAGTTGAATTTCGGGATGAAATTCCCTCAACTTGGGATACTGTAACATCCATAATTTTCTAACAACATTTAATCATGTATTAACATTTACAGGATTGTTCGATCGTGCATAACGACTCAATTACACCCACTTCAATGATTTGATTACAAATTTAAACTCATAACCGTTCCAATCAAACCCGCATTCAAATCGAGCATTTCTGATGAAATTGAGGCTATAAGTCTAGTCCTATACCTTGACGACACCTCCTTTGAGCCATCTGAACTCCCATTCCCAACTAACTTCACCTCTGGAACCCGATTCAAGTCAAAGGACTCGATCGCGGAAGCTACAGCCGATCCCCACCATCCTGTAACCATTCCAGGTAATTCACATGTCATTACACTCTTCCCCCCCCTGAGCAAACGCCCCATGGTTTGGGGGTCGATCTTTGCGTAATCGGGTCAATTGGGAGGCTAGGGTTTACGGGCTAGGTGATTAGGGAAGAAGACGAGTTGGGTTCTGTGGTTAAAAACAATTCGCGTCTGTTATAAACCATGGCATACGCCCAGAGCAACCGGTAAAGTCATTAGTCCTACTCAGAAAAAGTCGCGGGTTCGATCCCTGCCCAGCACCTTGTTTTTGCGCGTGATCTGTTCCTGAAACCCGGTCCCCTCTTGAACATGGGTTATCAAATAAACATGCCGGATTATAACACTAATACAAGTCTGGTCTAGGGGTTGCGCGCCTTGTCCTTCTCCGAGCAGACCCGGGTTCGAGTCCCGTGGTCTGCATTTATTTTTAAAATCGTTTTTAAACTTAATTTTAATCCAATTTTCCTTTTAAAAATTATTTTATGAATCACCCAAAGCTTGGGTATATTTTATGAACCAAGTTATCAACCTATCAATTTTTAACAAATTATTTAACCGTTTTAAAGAATTAAAAACCAATAATCTCTAATTAAGAATTTATGTAACCATTTTATTTAGAACTTATACTAATTATTTGTATTACCCAATTAATTAGTATAACTTATGCCCTCTTTATTATTTAATTAACTACTTAATTAATTGAAACGTTTAAATTATTAATCTAATTATCTATATATTCAAGTAAATATTAATTAATCACTTATCCATTTAATTATAAACAAATTAATTACTCATTGATATATATATATATATATATATATATATATATATGCATATATATTCATTTTCTTATTAAACAAACGTATTATTCACAACAAATGATTGCACAACATTTAAGCTCATCCCCTTATACATTAGTCTTTTGAGCATGTCATTGATACACATAAATCCAATCATAGCTTAACCTCGTGTTAGCTAAACAACTTGTGCAACTACCCGTGCTTGCGAATTCAAGCAACAAATCCAATGTGAGTTTACATAGCCAGTTTTTCACTTTTACATTCTTTGGGGTAAAACATGATTACATTTAAATTATTTGCAATTATTACAACTCAAACATTATGATCATGTGTGCAATTTGTGCCTTATGCTTGAACACTATTTGTTCAAACAACACTTACATACTTTTTGTGCATAGTGCAAGTGCAATCATTAACTCAGTACAAGCCGACGATATACAATGATAGATCTATTGTGTCTGACAAACCCACCCGGTTAGGGTGATTGTTGCCGAAAACACTTAAGGATAACCTGCGTGTTATGCCTATCAGTCACAAGGTTTCATTGTGCGCCCAGTTTAAACAACAACGATTCTCCATAATTGCCTTATTAATCCATGTATCATATGAATTGTACACAAAACTTTTGATAACACTTGTTGTGATAAAACCTATGTATGCTCACCAACTATTTTTAGTTAACCCTATTTTCATCATGTTTCAAGTACTAGTGTATGAGATCATATGCAAGATACAACATATAGGATTTGGACTTAGTGAACAAAGAACTTGAACATGTTGATGTAGTTGATTTTGGTTGTTGATTGAACTTATGTAATGAAATCTTGATTTAATAAACAATATAAAATTTAGTTGATCATGTGCTTATGAACAGTTAACACGTCCGCCCTGACGTATTCTGCCGTCGGTTGGGGTGTGACATGTAACTCGCGCATAGTTGAAACGTTTGATGCTTTTGAACTCGTAATCTGGATATGTTGCAAAAGAGTTTGCTTGAGGGCAAGCAAAAGTCACTTCATCATGGTTTGAATAGATTATTTTAAGAAGAAAAACAGTTGAAGCAAATGGGAAAGAACATTTTTAGATCCTTACACAAATCAGCCGTGATCGATCGGAAGAAAAAAACGGTGGAATCGGGGCAAGCACGTACCTCTGCCAGCGGCTTTGGCTTTCTCCAAGTTCTTCTCACGTGCCATCTTCGACTTCTGAGCGTTTCCTCTGCCCATGGCTTCCTGATCTCTGCTTCTTTCTCCCATCAAAACAGAAACCATAATTCCACAATTTGGTGGTTCGATTGAATACGTGGACTCAAAAATACAAAAATATTACTCAGAAATTCCCCCGCCTTTGATACCGACGACTTCGCGTTTCAGTTTCACCACCATCACCATCTGGAGGCAGAATCAATCGAAACTCTACAAAGAAATCCAAATCGAGAAACCTTACCAAAACCCTATCTTTGCGAAGCAAATAGAAAGAAATAAAAGGAAGAAAGAGTGTGGTGGCATGAGAGAAAGAAAAGGAGTCCCGCAGAGGAACATGCGGAAGAAGACATGGAAGGGAGCCAAAAACAAAATCTGTTGTACGGGGAGCAAAAGATGGGGTAAATTACTGCTCACCAAGTTGGTAATTGTATTATCTAATAATAATATGAGTTCACTGTTAAAATTTATATTTTTAGAGTTCAATAAAAATACCTACAATCTCAAGTACTTACACTCTTATAAGCCTCTTTCTTTATACGACTTTATTTCCTCCAAGAAAGACAAATAAAGAATATTTTGAGGTTTTGATTGTTAGAATTGTTGGGAATCTTTGTACTGGTTTTAACTATTAAAATAGTTTTTAATTAATCATATTAATTAACAAATCAGATTTGCATAAGTGGAAGCGTTATTACATGTTAATGTTTCTAAACCGGAATCCCGTCAGTGATCTGATTACACGCGTACAAACAATAAATATTAATACAACCATATCCATTAAAAAAATTATTAAATCAACCATAGCGGGTAAAGTTTATACCTTTGACGATTCCTGGAAGATCTACACTTCGGAACAACAAGCGTCTCGCTAGTAACTCGATCATGAAGTTCGCAACCAACAAGAACCGTCACATGATTCACGCAACATCGGGGACGGTGGTAGCCGACTGCTAGCGGCGGCGGAGGTGGTGGTTCACATCGGTGGACGACGACGACGGTAGTGGTGTCCGACTTTGGTTCTTGCGCAAAAACAAGAGGAGGCAAAAGTCCAATTAGGGTTTGAGGTTAATGCTATATTTATAATCCCATTATTTACAACTTGCATCCCCCAGTAATTAACTGTTAATTCCCTAGCAATTAACTGATAATTACTTTTAAACTCTGCATTTTACTAACTATAAATAATTAGTAAACTTCCACTGATTAATGTTTAAATCACTTTGCCTTTAATTATTTCTATAAATAATTAATTATTGAATTAACCATTCAAATATTTCTCTAAATATTTATCCACCGAACTAAAATTCCACGTTTCGTGAACTATAATGTTTTCGACTAAACATTATTAATTGCTCGTTGTCCAAAGTGTAACTCTTTGGATCGTACCTCGATAGCAAAGTTGATATTATCGATGATCGGACATCTAATATCCAACAATCTCCTACATTGACGATTCATCGATGAAAGGGCCCAAACCCGGGAACCTCTCATAGTTGGAAAACATTGCATAAACATAGTTCTTAAATCTTGAATTAATCATTAAACATTGATAGCGGAAGTCTTGTACAAATTCAGAGTTAAAAAAAACTTTTAAAACATAACATTGTTCACAATCATAAGCTAATAATGGGGATGTCAGCCTTCTGGTCGGCAGCAGCCATCCAGCCATCCTTTTCTAATCCCTTACGACAACAAGTCTTTTTCTTTCCTTTACTACCTGATGTGCATACTAAAATAGTCAGCTAACGCTGGTGAGTTCAAATGTTTCTTTTTCTTTAACTTCATATCAAATTCTTTCTTTAAAACGTTCTTTAAACATACATATTATATTATATACACAATACAATAAAAATCTTTCTTTCTTCTTTAACATACATATGTATTTACTTTGTGCTCTTTTCTTTAAGTCATACATTAATGTTTATAATCTGTTCTGTGCCCCCAAGCGGGCTTCTTCATTCTTATTTCCCGAAGGACCTTTCTTTGCGGGTATTGTGTCACAACCCGACCAGGGGGCTAGGCGTGATGATCGAATACCAAAACAAAACATAGCGGAAATAATGTGACATATATTTTATAAATTTCATGAGTCCAACTAAGTCAAAATATACATTTACAAAGGTACATGTCATCTATTCACTAACTAAAAATAAAATGCAATAATGGATTCTATCTTCTTATCAAGCTCTCTCGGGTGGAATCTATGGCTCGACATAAGTCTTCTAAAGGAATCATTTATCTTCAAGCAAGCTCGTGTCTAAGTTGCTAATTTCTAACTCAAGAAGGGTACCTGAATACATGCTTAAAAATATTGTGTCAACTAAAACGTTGGTGAGTTCACAAGTTTAGGTAATAAAACATTTATATTGAGAATTCAACAATGTAGGGCATGGTGAAAATTAAACAAGTTCACTATCAACATGTGCCGACAACCCGTGAACATCAAATAGAAACCCCTTACCCATACCCCTTGTTGTTATGGGTCATACTTATATCTGCCCACATAAGTCAACAAAAATGCGCCGATATATGTCACAAGATATCCATTTATCATTCAGTGAGTGGTCTCCCCGGTCAATTAGGCCCACTGTGTGAGGGGGTCTTCCCGGGGTATATGTCGGATAGTCAACATGGAGATAATAGAGTTTAATGAAGTCGTCAATTGTGGAATCATCGGGCTTCCAGAGTTTCTTTCAAATGATGCATATGCATTCAAATGGGATGAGAAGAACTTGAAAATAGGGTTGGAAAAGAATTTGTTTGTTGGGAATTCCCTACTGTTGAAAGGGAAATGGATGTGTATGGGCTTCTAAGGGAAATGAAGATATTAATTTTATCAAGAATAGGGTAATGGATTTTATGTACATGGTGCTAGTTGTTGGAGTTGGGCTTTAGTAAAGAAATATTTCTTCAACAAAGTTTTAAGTTTACAACGGGAAATCAAAGTCAAGAATGGTCCTTTTTCGTTCTCATTACGAGGTGTTGATGATATCGAGGGGAACAGTTTCATGCGATGTGATCTAATGCCATGAGAGATGAGGTAAGTCTTTAGTGTTTAGAATTGACCGATGCTTCTGCCATGCTTAATCCAAATCTCTTCAGCTTCTTCAAGACAATAGGAACTTTGGTAGGGAGTCAAGTTAGTGAAGTAATGAAGTTGGAATATGACTAGTGTTTGAAAATGGGTCAACAAGGGTGATATTAAGGATAATATAGTAAATATATAACGATATGAAATCGAAGTACTATGGTTTTAGCAACACCGTGCGTGAATGTTCTAAGGTTATTTGTATAAGGGAGTCAAAAGAATTGAAAGAAGGAGTTGCTCGGTTATCATGAAAGAGCACAGTTAAGTCGAGTTTCAAAAAGGGGGTATTGAATTTAGAAGGATATAAGGATGAATTGAGCTAATGAATGTCTCTTTATCATGAAGGGTTGTTTTAATTTAAGAAGAGTTTTCTGTTTGTGGCTTACACATAAGGAGACCCGATAGGATTTCCTAGAATTCACATGTGCATGTAAGTTCTTAATTATGTGATATCAAGTGTAATTGTCAACTTACTCACAAGATCACTCTAGTAGTCTCCTAGCATAGTCATATTATATGCGTGCACCAAGGTTATTTCAAGTGTCGATGTGGAAGTGACCATCCTAAAATTTACTTATCAGTCAAGGTCCTAAGAGTCAAGTCTCGGGGTACTTGGGTTTTCCTAGTGTACTAGAATGTAATCAAAGCCATAGTAGTTTCAGAGTCCTAAGGGTGAGGATCCTTAAGGTGTATTCAGTTAGAGCCTAGGAATCCTAAAGGAAATCTAATTCGCTAAAACCGATGGCTCTGATACCAATCTGTCACAACCCAACCAGGGGGCTAGGCGTGATGATCGAATATCAAAACAAAACACAGCGGAAATAACGTGACATATATTTTATAAATGTCATGAGTCTAACTAAGTCAAAATATACATTTACAAAGGTACATGTCATCTATTCACTAACTAAAAATAAAATACAATAATGGATTCTATCTTCTCATCAAGCTCTCTCGGGTGGAATCTATGGCTCGACATAAGTCTTCTAAAGGAATAATCTATCTTCAAGCAAGCTCGTGTCTAAGTTGTTAATTTTCAACTCAAGAAGGGTATCTGAATACATGCTTAAAAATATTGTGTCAACTAAAAAGTTGGTGAGTTCACGAGTTTAGGTAATAAAACATTTATATTGAGAATTCAACAATGTATGGCATGGTGCAAATTAAACAAGTTCACAATCAACCTATGCCCATGACCTGCGAACATCAAATAGAAACCCCTTACCTATATCCCTTATTGATATAGGTCATACTTATGTCTGCCCACATAAGTCAACAAAAATGTGCCGATATATGTCACAAGATATCCATTTATCATTCAGTGAGTGGTCTCCCCGGTCAATTAGGCCCACTTTGTGCGGGGGTCTTCCCAGATAGTACTACCCATATATCCCGTCGGCTCCTTATGGAGTTAATGATTGTGCCAAAAGTTCGGGGTTAGTTGTGGCTGAAAAAATCATCTTATTTAATTAATACACCAAGTATGTAAACAGTTTAGAAGCATGTAATCACCCCAAAAGTTTAAGTAAAAGAGGGGAAAAAACACATGAACTCACATTGTGGAGCTTGAAAGATAAGTCGTCGGTTTGTGTACACTAGGGGCCCTATGTTTAGAACAATGTGTTACTAACAATTCAAATATCATAGACGAGTCCATACGTGTCGGTGTCCTAAGGTGATGTTGTATACTATGTCCAAAAACTCGTTGTTATTAGTTTAGTTAGTATATTAGTTATCATCGAATAAGTTTAGGTCAAGTATACATATTAATACTTAAGTAATTATAGTTCTTATTTATTATATAAGTCATCTATATCTACAAAATAAGGTAAAATAATAATATTGTAATACCGCTTTATTCTAGCATGTCGGTTATGCCAAAACTCACGTTTTTGAAGTGATTAATCAATATATAATTTAAGATTATCTATAATATTTAAGTGAGAGACATACTTAAGTTATATAAGACAAAACTTTCTGGAAAAATAAAAGTTTATAACTATTGTATTATTTTGTGAACATGTAAGGCACTTGCTCACGTAATCGGTTACTTCATTCTTCATGCCGGGCCACCAGTATTCTTTCTTTAGATCACGATACATCTTGTTAGTACCAGGATGGATAAAGTAGCGAGACTTGTGAGCTTCGTTAAGAATCTTAACTCTAAGATAGCCACCCCTGGGTATCCACATTCTCCCAAACAGTGTTCGTACTCCGTAAGCATTAGTTTCTAACTTCTCTTGCTGACCCACTATTCTTTCCCGCTTAACATTTTCTTCTTTCAAAGCTTCATGTTAGGCATGTTCTATTTCTGCCATAAGGTCTGGAGTCACGACCAGCTGGTAGGCTTGCACCTCGATAGGAGCTGTCGCCTCCTTTCGACTCAAGGCGTCGGCCACCACATTTGCTTTCCATGGGTGGTAAAGGATTTCACAATCATAATCTTTCAACAGTTCTAACCACCGCCGCTGCCTCATATTCAATTCCTTTTGCTCAAAGAAATACTTCAAGCTCTTGTGGTCGGAGTAGATGGTGCACTTGACTCCGTAAAGGTAATGCCTCCAAATCTTTAAGGCAAAAACAACTGCCGCGAGCTCAAGATCGTGAGTCGGGTAGTTGATTTCGTGAGTCTTTAAATGCCATGACGCATATGCGATCACCTTCCCTCGTTGCATTAGCACACAGCCTAACCCCTGACCTGAAGCGTCGGAATACACCACTAGGTCTTCGTTACCATCTGGTAGGGTCAATACTGGTGCTTGGGTTAATCTCTTCTTTAATTCTTCAAAGGCATCAGATTGGGCCCGGCCCCATTCGTACTTTACTTCCTTACGGGTTAACTTGGTTAAAGGCGAGGCTATCATTGAAAAGTCCCGAATGAACCTCCGGTAGTAGCCTACGAATCCTAGAAAACTTCGTACATATGTGGGTGTCCTAGGGGTTTCCCAATTCCACACTACATCGATCTTTTCCGGGTCTACCATGATACCTTCCGCGTTAATCACATGGCCGAGGAATTGAACTTCTTTTAGCCAGAACGCGCATTTAGAAAACTTAACATACAACTTTTCTTCTTTCAGTGTGTCCAAAACTTCTCGTAAGTGACAGACGTGATCACCTTCTCTCTTTGAGTAGACAAGGATATCGTCTATAAATACTATTATTGACCGGTTTAGCATCGGTCGACACACTCTTTTCATCATATCCATGAATGTCGCGGGGCACTCGTCAACCCAAAGGACATTACACGAAACTCGTAGTGTCCATACCTCATGCGGAATGCGGTTTTGGGTATATCTTCTTCTCTTACCTTTAGTTGATGATAACCCGATCGCAGGTCAATTTTTGAGAACCATTTGGCGCCTTGCAGTTGGTTAAACAGGTCGTCTATCCTAGGTAGCGGGTACTTGTTCTTCACAGTTCTTTTGTTCAACTCTCTATAATCGATGCACATTCTCATAGCACCGTCTTTTTTTCTTGACAAACAGCACTGGAGCACCCCAAGGTGAAATGCTCGGTCTGATAAATCCCTTTTCCAAAAGTTCCTCTAGTTGGGTCATCAGCTCTTTCATCTCAAGTGGCGCTAGTCGGTAAGGTGCTTTGGCAACGGGTTGGGCACATGGCATTAAGTCAATTTGAAATTCTGTTTCCCGATCAGGCGGCAATCCAGGCAATTCCTTAGGGAACACTTCTGGATAATGGCACACCACAAGTACTTCATTCAATTCTTTCACTTTCACATCTTTGTCAATCACATAAGCCAGGTAGGCCTCGCATACGCACTTCATATATTTTTCTGCTTTCATCATTGAGATTACATTTGTCAACGGGATGTCGCGTTCCCCGTAAATCACGACCTCGTTTCCATCAGGAGCATTGAGCTGAATCACCTTTCGTTTACACACAATTCGAGCTTCATTGGCAGCTAACCAATCCATTCCTATTACTACATTGAATCCTCCCAATGCTATAACGAATAATTTAACAGGAAATCTATGGCCCTCTATCTTTATGGTAAGGTCGTCTACCAATTCTATTACTTTAGTGTTTCTACCCACGACAGTCTCTACATTAAAGGCCCTTTCTATCTTGGAAGTTTTGTATTTCAATCTTTTACAGAACGAGGAGGATATAAAACTTTTATTAGCACCCGAATCAAACATAACAGAAACAAAGGCGTGGTCAAGGATGAACGTACCTTACACCACGTTGGGATCTCCCCTTGCTTCCTCCTGTGTCAGGGCATAGGCTCTGGTCCTCGCTCCCCCTTTCTCAACCTCCTTTTCCTTTTCATTGTTTAACGCCCTAGGCTTGCGACAGTCCCTGGAGATATGACATGACTCGCCACAGTTGTGACACTTTCCATAATTGGTAGAACCCGTGGCACGGGTAAAATCTCGGGATATGTGCCCAGTCTTGCAACATCGGTAACATATGTCTAGCCCATACTTTCACTCCTAAGGTGCGCCTTACCACATTTGCTACAGTTGACATTTTCCTCAACCCTTGGCTTCTTACTTTTCGAGGCAGACCAATCCCCGCCCCAGTGCTTAGTGGCTTTAGTCCACTTCTTTTGAGTTTCAGCGGGGGTTGCACCTTCTGCGGCCACATCATTGAAAATCTTTCCACTCATAGCCACCACCGAGTCAAAGTCTCCAGGAGTGTTGGCATTGATGATTGTACGAACTCTTGGAGGTGGCTTTTGGATATAGCATTTGATTCTTCTTTCTTATGTGTTCACCAAATGTGGAACCAGCTGAGTTAACTCATTAAATTTGGAGGTGAACTGTCGATGCATCATGCTACCAGCTTTAAGTTCCACGAAGGCTTCTTCCATCTTGTCAATCTCACTTTGGGGACAAAACTTCCGAATAACAAGGGCTTTCAGATCGTCCCACTTCATTCTATCAATATCTATTTCAGACTTAGCTTTCTTCACATTCTCCCACCATCTCAGTGCCTCGAAGGGAAAAGAATGAGCGGCAAACCCTACCGCTTGGTCAGCACGTCATTCACTCATCTTGATGATTGCAGTCATGCGGTCAATCCAGTAGTATGCAACAATAACATCTTTCTTTCCATCAAAAGTTGGGAGATCACAGTTTCGGAAGGACTTGTAATCACATCCGTGTTTCTCATCATAGTCTGAGTCATCACTTTCAGACTTGTTTTCAATCACATTTCTGTTCTCGGCCTGTAGACCCCTTCATCTTTCCTCTTCCACGGTCTCCAGAGCCTCAGTTAATGCTGCTGGTAGAGTGCTCTTTAGGACTGCAAAAACTTCATCAGCAATGGCTTTATTGACGATTGGCTCCAAAACTAAGCCTTCTTCATCATGCGCTCCATGGTCACTTGGAGCATTTTCATTTGCGGTATGGATCAACACTGATCCATGAACTAATGGTTCGCTTTCTTCCCTTTCGACGCGGTTGACACGTGGTCTACCCCTGCGTCCAATACCAGTTCCTCGCTTTGCACCTCTATTTCTGGCCATTTCATTTTCGAACTGTGAACAAGGAATACTCGTGTTATCATGATAGGTAATTATTTAGAACACGTCGAGTAATGTAAATTACTAATTACAGAGGCCGGTATAAAATTACTAATTTACTTTACTTCTCGGGTTCTGAACATTCCTTGTCAGAGTAACGTTTGCATTCAAGTTCAAAGTTCCTTTCTTAAGGCACATTATGTCTACCTTTCTATTCTAAGGCATTTACGGTCTATGTTCTATACTAGGACATGGGGTACCTTATATTCTAAGGCCCTTACCGTTTACTGTTTCTACTATTTTCTATTACTGAGGCCTTACTGTTCTGCTTTCATGGCTTGCCTGCTCTGACTGACATCCCATACTTCTATCCCATTCTCAGTTTAAGTTCAGACATTTTGGCGAATGTCCGAATCTCTCAAACTATGGCTCTAATACCAATTTGAAAGGGCCCAAACCCGAGAACCTCTCATGGTTGTAAAACATTGCATAAACATAGTTCTTAAACCTTGAATTAATCATTAAACATTGACAACGTAAGTCTTGTACAAATTCAGAGTTAACAAAAATTTTAAAACATAACATTGTTCACAATCATAAGCTAATAATGGGGATGCAGTCTTCTGGTCAGCAGTAGCCATTCAGCCATCCTCTTCTAAGCCCTTACGGCATCAAGTCTTTTTCTTTCATTTACTACATGATGTGCATACTAAAATAGTCAGCTAACGCTGGTGAGTTCAAGTGTTTCTTTTTCTTTAACTTCATATCAAATTCTTTCTTTAAAACGTTCTTTAAACATACATATTATATTATATACATAATACAATAAAACTCTTTCTTTCTTCTTTTACATACATACGTATTTACTTTGTGCTCTTATCTTTAAGTCATACATTAATGTCTATAATACAATAAAACTCTTTCTTACATACATACGTATTTACTGAAACTAAAAGCTTGTGCTAAACGAGTGCTACGTGATCTGTGTGAATACAATACATGAAATAGGTTAAACTTGCTAGAGTCAGCTAATACTCTCGAGAGTCGGCTGACACAGTCGGCCGACACTCTCAAGAGTCGGCTGGCATAGTCGGCCAACACCCTCAAGAGTCGGCTGACATAGTCGGCTGACATAGTCGGCTGACATAGTCGGCTGACATAGTCGGCTGATACTCCGGAGAGTTGCCTGAACTTGCGTCATGACTTGTATCATGCTATATGAGGCTGAATCTTACTGGGCTGGTTCTTCCTGGCCTATTCTTCCTTCATCTTCTTTGCTGAGAGTCGGCCCAAGAACCCTAATTCCATAACAGATTCGTTTTCGATCTAAAGCCATAACTTTTTACGTTCATATAACTTCTCTAACTCCCATGAAGCCAGATCTATACTTTTCATGTGCTTTTATACGTAAAAATCCAATCTTAATGTGATTATACCTAAGAAACCCTAAAAACCCATTTATATCAAAAACGTAGATCTGAGGTTGATTCTTACCTAAAAAGGTTGTGGTTGCTTTGTGAAACTTGCTCCAAAACAATGGAGAAATGTTTCAAGATTGATCTTGAGTCGATCCAAGATTTCTTGAAGCTTTCTCTTTCTAGAACTTTCTTTCTCTCTCTCTCTATCTAGGGTTTTGAGTTGGAGAAGATGATGGAGAAATGAAGGAGATGAGCTGATTCCTCATATATATATATATATACACATTGGCTATATCGGCCCATTGGAGCCGAGCCCAAGCCCGCTCCCTACTTTTCATTAAACTCCCGCTTAATTTCCGATCTCGTTATTATTCCTTTCGTTTTATTATTTTGGGATGTTACAATCGATTAATCGTTTCAACGTATACAGTAGTTGACGCCTAGCTGCATCTCACTACCCCTAGCAAAGTATGACGTATTACAATCATCAACTATTTCTTTGTGTTCAAGTAACCCTTACTTAACCAAGTACAACAATCATGGTAAACTCATCTATTTATCATTTCTGTTCAGGGAATTCGTTGAACATGAGACATGGATACTCTTCATTTCTCATCTCTAATTCAAAGTGGTCTAAACAAACTACTCTTAGTTTGAGCGTGGCCACGCGTTTTACACTGGTTCGAATTAACGAGGGCGCCAGAATGTCCAACTCCTAATCAAAGGAGAACATAATTCCTTTGGCCACATACAACTCCCACTTAACTTCAGATTTATTCCTAATTATACCCTTATTACTACCTTTCATGGAACAGCGTTAGATATGGTCAAAGAACAAACTTTAGTTAAAGTTAGTTCAAATATGTGCCTCGGGTCGAATGACCGACATATCTTACCATATTCAAAACTTCTTAAGACATCGATCCATGAAGATAATTTTGAAATGAGTTACATCCATTATTCATTTTCTAATGAATATCTGTGAATTTGGTCTCTAACTCTTTGGACTTTCATTCCAAATGAACCAACCATCTGATTCACAATAGTCTTACATTCAGATTGATTCTCATGTTTAGCTTGAGGCATAGGCTTAGTGAACGGGTCCGTAAGATTCTGATACGTGTGAACTTTGTTTAACATGATGTCTCCCGGTTCCAATATGTCATACCTCAGATTTAGGACACCTCGGGCGTGTGACCAGATTGGCCCCTCCAATTAAATTTATTTCTTATCCTGTCGGATAGATCAGAGTATTTCACAGCGGAAAATATTTTGAATTGTCGTTTCATAAATCATCAACCTGAGGGTTGATACTGAAGAATCCCAATATCCAGGAATAAAATAATATTTCATATCATTAGGGATTAATCACCCATTGTTTACAAAATCTGGTTTTCAAGAACCATTAGATAATCCTCCGGCGTCCTGAAGGTATATGAGCCACAAGGTAGGTGTACGTGCCTAAGGGACTATCCTTTTCGACCCATATCCTTGTAAATAAACTACAGAGCTATCTTTTGTGCCTAGGGAGTCGACTTTCCTTCGGCACATAACCCTGTCAACAACATATTTACATTTGTACAGAACACTGTCCCTTGGGACAAGTCTTTTAAAGACAATTCATGGATCACCTGAAAATATATGAAAATGAAACTTTAGTGCGAACGCTGGTGATCATATTTATCAAGACACGAAAATATTTCGGCGTGAACAGTATTAAAGCCTTTAATCATGATATACACATAGGCAATACTACACACCAGCATACAGTTTCAACATTAACTAATCTGAGAGTACAGCCATGGTTTACACCGGAAATCTCCCCTCCATAATGTGATTGATAGGACCGGAAAGCAGTCCTTAGTCTGACTTACTGCGGTGGGTGACAACTTCCACTGTCTTAGATCACATACAGATTTGGTGCCAGCCCCCTTATGGAAATTTCACCCATAAAGCGTGTATCCCTTGATCAAGTTTTACGTATACTTATGACCTGGTGCATTTCAAATAGTATACCCTTCACCCTTTAAAGTATTTAATGCCTGCTTTGCCATTTTCGCAAAAGCAAATGGTTTCAAAGTTTTGAAAGCGGATAAACGTAATCACTTTGATTGACAGAGTAACGACTAGGTTGATGGCTTCCTAGGACGTGGTGCTAAATCTCTAGCTCCTTAGGTTAGTTTCTAAGCGTTGGATCATCCTTCGCAGCTTCTCGTTCACCGTAGGGTGTCAAAGAGATTACTGGAGGTTCCTCGAGAGTGCGGTGCGTATATGAGAGTGGGTTGGGAATTCTGAAAGTGGAATTACGTTTGGTTTTTGTGTTGAAACTGCTCTGGCTGAGCTTTCCTTTTATAGGAAAATCTCAAGGTCGTGACAGACCTTTATGAGGGGTGATGGTCCGTCACCGCTACCCCATGATGGACCGTTATGGATGGTGATAGTCCGTCACCAATCTAGGAGCTGGGTGTTCTGAAACTACATACTAGACATTCATGCTATTGTCTAACACCCTTGTGACAAAGGTGTTGGACGGGAGAGCATTCGATCTCTAGGGTTGGTTGTGGACTCATGTATAAAATTTATTTACTTGAAATGTGAAAATTGTTTATGACTTGCACTTGTTATCTATTACTATGCATCTATTTAAACCTATGTTCTCACCAACTTTTTAGTTGACCTATTTTAGCATGTTTTTAGAAATCAATGATTATGCTCTAGTGGACCTAGTTTAGTTTTTTAATTTAAAAATGAGACTTTTGTTTCTTTACATTATTTGATTTGAAAGTTGATGTAATAACTTTTGATCCATGTGTGATAATTCGTTGCCCCTCGTGTATAATCCGCCTTGGCGGGGGTGTGACACTAACCATCATTGGAGGTTTAGTGGATGACCCGGTGATAGCGTGTTTTTAGTGTGGTTATAAATATATATATATATATATACATGTTCCTGTTAGTGGCTCCAAAAACTTGATGCCAAATACGAGAGAGATAATATATATCTTTAATAATGTTCTGTTTAGAGTTACACAAAATCAAGTTTTAAATTTATAAATTAAAATAATAATTACTTCAACTTAAAACACACACAATAGGCAAGTGTAGCTATCACAGCGTAATATAGTCTGGGTAAGAACCAAGTATCGAACCATGGACACGAATTCCTTACTCAACCCTCGTTATTGTCTGACTAGGATAATAAGTTGGAAAATGGGGTTTTGTTTTAAAAGAAGGAAAAAGGGAAAGAAAGAGTAATTAGTAATATTATCTCATTTAAGGTGTTACTCTGGTTGTTATCACTTGTTATTAACATTGTATTTTAGTAAGGTTGGTCATAGTTACTAGTACTAACCCTTTCGATAGGGGAGTTAGTATTTCGTAACGGAACAGTGGATACCGTCGGCCAACTGCTCCTAATAATTCCTGGAATCCTAACAAGATCTCAAGTCCGTCGGCTGTCCCGTGAATTATTATTCGGACTAATATTATCCTGTCGAATGGCGTACACCAAGTCGTGTAACTTGTTTTGGAAAGTCAGAATGCGCAACATCCTCCAAAGTTACTTTATGAACGCTTGGACCTAACATTTTATATTTTTAAAATAGATGTCTTTACTTATAATAATATTTTAAATAAATATAACTTTCATTCTCAAGATCAAGCCTCATGGCTCCCGCTAGAAGTCCTCTACAAGCTAACACAAGAAAAGTAAAGAAATACCGACACGCTTTATAAGGTCCAGTTTGGACTTGAACAACTCGTTGAATACCCAAACCTCCAATCAATCCATAAAGTTAAACCTATACTAACTCGGCCGTTGCTAGACCAATATTTGTATATAGACTGTATACACTCGAATAAGCTTCCAAAACAAGAAGTCTTGCTTAAGAAACTCACAAGATTTAAGATTATTAAGTTGGTTTAAAGATTGCTTATTCTTGTCTTTTTAAGATATATTAGAAGAAAGACTTTAAGAAAATAACATACTAAAAATACTTCATTTTTACTGAATTAAAGTTCAACCAACCCGTGCAACGCAAGAGGACTAGCCACGAATGACCATACAAGTGACTCCACTAACCCTTAGACAATGTGTGGAAGTTTTCCAACACCAAGGGAGAGTGGGTATAGGTTGCCTCTTGTTTACTCGAACGAGAAGAATCATTTCATATTACAAGACTAAAAACATAAAATAAACAAATAAAAGCTAAAACGGACCAAAACCGAGAGAGTTCCGGCTATAGCAGAGCACTAGGGCCTTCACATCCCTTGGTCTTGGACAACTAAATGGGAGACTTGAGCTTGCTATTTATAGGCAAAGAGTTGGGGTTTGCATGGGCATGCATTCAAATGTATGGTTGTGCATTTGGTCCACTGGTACACTTGTAAGGGAATGTTTTACATTTGGGGGACACAGGTACAATGGAAGGATCTCTTGATTTTATGGTGCACACGAGTATAATGCATGACCTGGTTTCTGACTTCCATATTTTCTTCAATTTCTTGGTCTTTTTCGCTTCTTTTTGTTCGGGAAGCCGTTTAACCTGCAAAAATAAAATATATGCGAATTAAGTAGTATTTGCAATGTTTTATTCAATAAGTACTATAATATGAGGATTATTATGCATATAAAATATGTATAACTTTGGACATATCACCCGGTGTCTGTTTGGTATGGGGTAATGGAATGGACGAGGGAATTGAATGAACGAGGTAATGGAATGGACAAAGGAATGAAGTAGACCATTCCATTCCATTGTCTTGTTTGGTTACCATGAGGGAATGGAATAAATCATTACTTTATGTTGTTTGGTAGGCTAGAAAAGACGAAGGAAAAAATCGGTGGTGAGTGGCGGTGGTGTTGGTGGGTGGCGGTATTGGGTGGTGATGGGTGGTTGTGGATGGGGGTGGCGGTGGTAGGAGGTGGTGGAGATAGTGGTGGGTGGTAGAGGAGGCGACATTGGTGGTGGTGGGAGGTGGCGGTGGGTGGTGGTGGCGGTGGTGGGAGGTGGTGATGGGTGGTGGTGACGGTGGCAGTGGTGGGAGGTGGCGGTGGGTGGCGGCGGCGACAGTGGTGGGAGGTGGGGGTGGGTGGTGGCGGTGGTGTGGTTGTGGGTGGCGATGGTGTGGTTGTGGGTGGCGGTGGTGGAGGCGGCGAGAGATGGCGGTGGGTGGTGGAGGCGGTGGTGGTGGTGGGAGGTGGTGGTGGGTGGTTGTTGGTGGTGGTGGGTGGTTGTTGGTGATGGTGGGTGGTGGTGGTAGGAGGGTGTGGTGGTGATGAAGGGTGAAGAGAGGATGGAATGAAAAAAAAACAAGGGGGGTGGATGGAATGAATTTGAGGGATTTAGAGTGACTGACATTTCTTGTGGAATGGGTGATTCCACTCCATCGTCCAACCAAACACCATTTTTTTCATTCCCTCGTAATCATCCATTTCATTCCACCTCCCATTCCGGCATACCAAACACTACCTTAGTATTACGAAAATTCATCCCAACACATTTTTTTGAGATAAATTTTGAAGGGTTTTAAGTTATGAGATGATCATTTGAGTGAAAAACAAGCTAATAGGCAAAACAGAGATCAATTTTGATCGTTGAATCAAAATTGAAGAAACATGCTCTTTTAGGATCGATTACTAGCTTGTATTCAATTGATTTGAATCAAAAAGATATTAGCAGCGGAATCAAGATATAACACAAATCAGTTGATTATGGCAATCACTGAAGAACACAAATGAATAGTAATAACCACGGCTTTCATTGGTTAATTATTAGAGCAATTGCAAGCTCTTTATCGACTCAATATCTCATCTCTCAAACTACAATTCACACACATGTTCTCGTGAATTGCTCCAGTGATTACAATTGAGATATATGACAAGCATGGAATAGTTAAATTCCCTAACATCAACAAATTGTGACTCACACTAAAGAACAATTTAACATAACTGAATTGCCCCTCAATGAATTCGTGTTGAGAAACCACTGTTACAAGGATCTACTGATGATGGTTAGTGGAAAGGTGATTCCACTGATCATAGGATATCCACTGATGTCAACATGATCAGTGCATCTAATCAGTTGATAATCATCGGTGGAAGATCATCTTTAGTGGATCTTCACTTCAGTCGATCTTCATATACTTGTAACTTCAGTGGATCACTCAGAGGATACCATATCAATTATTCCTCATCAGGGGATCTTCACTTATTACTGATAAACAACCAGAACTTGTTCCTTTATTACGATATTAATCACTGGATAATCTTCAGGGATAGAAGTCTTGATCATAGGATGTGCATCAGCAATTTCCAAGTTTCAAATTGAACATTTATCCTACTATCGAAATATGAGAACGCAGATTTCAAAACAATCAACCTTTTCATCTTCACCAATAGTTTCTTCCTTCGGTGTGTTAAAAAAAAGATCTAGAATAGAGAAATAAAACTAAATAGAATTACATGAGTAATATAAATGTTAAAGTAATGATATCACATAAACAAAGAGCAACCGAAGTACCACGTTAAGGATGGGTTAATATAACGGCTTTCTTGTCACAATCTAACGGAGAATAATAAATTACATACGTTTAGCGAATGCTAAGCGAATACAGAAAAACAATAATATAACTGTCCAAAATCTCAATTTAACAATAAGTTCTAAAAAAAGTTATGTATATCAAAATAAATGACATAGTGTGTTCCCCGTTTAACAAAAGTTATAATCTATACTGATTAATAAAAATCTTATCAGAACACGTGTTATTTTCTGGTTGATCTTGATTATGTTTTTTCCCGACTTTCTGTCTTCTACTAAATAATGATATTAAAATAAATTTATTTTTAAATAATTAATATAAATCTAATTATGGATACTTATTATTTAATTATGTATAGTTTACATCATTAACAAAATGAATTTAATATGAATTATAACTTATCAATTAAATAAAAAAAATTAATACCCAGTTAAAAGAAAATGTTTAAAAGTTAACTTAACAAAATTTATAACTATCACGTCAAAGTACATTTTTCAATGCATGTTTTGACGAATGTTTGTATTAACAGATTACATTATATTTTATTCAACAAATGTAATATACGCGTTTTTAAAAGACATATTTTATTACTAAGTATATAACATTACATTTATTTAAACACTGTAATACACGAGATTCTAACCTAGGTTTAGATATATTAAAATTTACATATACCAAAATAAACATGCCACAATTGTTTGTAGCTTCTATAAATAAAAAAGTAATGGTGGTGTGTATTACAATTACAAACTTCAAAACAAAGAGCGAATTACAGAAGGCCGAATAACAACACCAGTCATCGCCAATTCACCATGGCTGCTACTGGTAGCCCCTCCCATTCTCCACCCAAACACCACGAAGACGAACAACATTTACAGAACCAAGATCCAAACACTACTCAATCACAAGAACCCGAACAATCGCCACCGCATCCTGAAACCCTAGAATCTCCCGGAGTTCAAAATTCTCAACAGTCACACGAACACGACGAAACGATTTTGATTCTAGACGGTGACAGTCAGCAATCGGAACAAAAAGACGATCCTCAATCAGGTATACCTCATACTACTCGTCCCGAACCAATCGTACTCATTGATGATACAGAAAACACGTCTCCACTACCGGCACCGCCGGTTATGTCGCCGGCGAACCTTCAGCGCCGTGTCAACAAGCGCAAGAAGACCGGCAGTAGGAAAACCTATAAACGTAAGAGGCCGATGAAGAAAATTCAAAACCTAACAGGTATTCTAAACCCTATTCCTTTTGCACCGAAGAAAACATTAGATCTGGATAAGCATGAGGATGTTTTGAAACGGTTAGGGTTATATGATTTTAGCAAAATTGAGTTTGACCGTAGCTTTAGAACTGATCTGATTGTTCAGTTGATTGCGAATTATGATTCGAAGAAGCGGGGTAGCTATGTGAATGATTTGAGAATCCTGTTGAATAGGGCTGATTTAGCTAGGGCTTTGAAGTTGCCTGCTGCAAAGCAAGATAAGGGGAGTAGTAGTGTGGAGGAGGTGGATTTGGATTCGGAGGTGTTTTCTGATGAGGCGATTGAGTTTATTGAGGATTTTGTTTCGAATTGGATGGTTTTACATGAAGCATCATGGGTTATGCCGGCGGAGATGGTGAACTGGACTAGGTGTATTAGAGATGGTCATCCGGAAAAATTGGATCCGGCTAGTTTGATTTGGTATAATGTTGAGAAGGAGTTGAGTCAAGGAGATAAACTTGTTGACTGCTACTATGCGCCACATTTGCAGTACTTGATACGGTCACAAAAAGATTTGCTTTTCAAGGAAGATGAAGATGATGATGATGGTGCTGCTGCTGATGGTGAAGAAAATGAGCAAGTTGATGAAGAAAAAGAAGAACAAGAAGAGAAAGAAGAGAAATATGAACAAGAACAGAAAGAAGAAGTTGAAGAAGAGAAAGTATCTATAGTTCAAGAACAGAGTATAGAGTTGACTTTAGGGACAGATGTTGAGGAAATAGCATGTGAAGAGGTTAAAAATGATGATGAAATGATGGCGGATGCCGAAGAATGCAAGGAAGAGATGGAAGAACAGGGGAGCTTTAAAGACATTTTGGGTGATCATTTCTTGCAGCGTTGTCAAAGTAGTGATTTGAATAATTTTAAAGAAGTTAAGGTCGAAGAAGTTAAGGTTGAAGAAGTTGAAGATGAACAGGTTGAACAAGTGGAGGATGAAGATGAAGAAGAAGAAGAAGAAGAGGGAGGTGAAAGGATGGATGAAGGATTTGACATGGAGGCGAATGATGATTCATTTGATAGGGATGGATTGACTGATAATTTTCTTCAAGGAGTTGAAACATCTCATAATCCTTACAATAATCATGGGATGTCTTCCATGGATCTATTTGGTTCAAGAGACGGTTCGTTTATGTCTCATGGTGGTCCATCTTTCTATAACAATGGCGGTAAGAGAGTGATGGAGCCTGAAGAAGATATCCATCACCTTGATCAAAACAGTAAGAGGTTAAAAACTGATGAAATATGGGATCCAAAACAAAATGATATCGGTTTCTGCTTTGATCAAATTCAGGAATTGATGCAAAAAGCTAAGATGATTCATGAGTCAAAAGAACGAAGTTATGAAAACTTACAATATAGTCAGCAAGTAACAATGGAACAGCTGCAAGAGCGCCAGCAGATTATGGATATGATTATAAAATCAAAAGATGAAGAGTTGGAGAAGAAGCATGCTGAGGTGTTTCGTCTTGAGCGTGAGCTTTATTTGATGGGGGATCTTTTAGCAGGGTATAGAAAGGCTTTGAATGACACGCGGTTCAAGTTTTCTGAGTATAGAAAGCGTTTTGTTGTTAAAGAAGAACCGCTTTATAAAGATGCAGGCCCTGGTGGTTTGGTTTGGAGTACACGAGAAATAGAGAAACAACGGTTAAAGCAAGAAGAAGAGATGATGAAGTTTCAGATTATGGCAAAGAATTTTGAAGAAGATTGTGTTTATCAATTGGCATTGCAAAATGATAGAGTTTTACCAATGGTTGATAAATTGGTGTCTATTGAGAATGAAGTGCAAAAGCTCAAAGAAATAGCTACACAACGCAAAGAGACTCGGGAGTCAGGTGCTGAGCTGGAAGTCGAAGCGTCTGTCGAGCCTGAAGAGAATCAGAAATTAGGCAATGAAAATGAATTATCGGTCGAGCCCGAAGAGAATCAGGAGTCTTCGGATGAAATTCATGAGAATGATGCTACCATGGAAAGTGTTCCTCCTGATGCTGATGAATCAGAGGTATGAAGAAAACATGTTTATAAAAAAATTATTGGTTATTCTTGACTATTGCTTTTCTTTAGTTTAATTTGTTGTTTTTTCCTCACTATGAATTGAGAACATTATAGGGATTAAACCTAATAGAATGAATATTAGAGGTGTGGCAAGATAGGTGGCTTGGGATGGTTTTAGGCATTTCAAATTGGGTCTGGGCTGGTCATTTTCTTAGCATAGGATGGGTTGCAACTTGCAATACTGGGTTAGCATTCGGTTAACACTTACTTTTGTCAAAATATTAATTTCTTAATTATGATTACAAATACAATGTAATTATAAATAATATGAACTTTTGAATAAAAATGGTTTTGGGGCGGCTTTTAACCCGTTTGAGCCGTTTCATTTTGAATTGACATGAATGAATTTACACGAGTAAATCGACCCTAGGGTTCTGATCGCCACCTCTACAGATTTAAATTGTTTTGACGCTTGATGGTTCATCTCTTGCAGGAAAAGGGAGGTGCTGAAGAACATTGACAATTTTAATTGGGTTACGTGGAGATGAAATTGTAGTTTATGTAGGTTTTGATTTGTGTAATTTGTTTTATGCTTGAATGTTTGTAACCAGGGGTTATTCCCCGCGCTTCGCGGCGGGGACGCAGGAAACATGTAATGTTTAGTAAGCGGATATATGTTATAATGTTATTTCCATTAATAGAGTGTGTGTTGCTGATTCTAGTAAGCAAAAATATACTATCTCAAAGGCTCAAATGTAGTGTACATGAGATCTAGGTGGTTGTATATTTACCAAGTGGAAATACATCATAACATTATTCATGGAGTACAAATTCTTTCCTACAGTAGTTACTTTTATGCCTTCAACAAAATCCACAATTGATGCGAGGCATGTGAACTTCGTTTCCTACATGAGTTACTTTTATATATTTTTTTTATGTAATTGGATTTGTGATATTAAATTGTTCTGTGCATAAGAAAACAGTGTAACCATGAGGTATTTCATGCACATGGCGATCCTGTGCTTTAAGTGAAAGTGTAGACGCCATATATCTAACAATTTCAGGCCATTTAACGTTGCAGGTAAACGTTATAAAGTATTGAGGGTTCTCGTGCACATGACAGATGGCTAGAGCATCTTGATAATGTTTGTACATGTAACGTGGGCCTCCGGTAAAAGACGAAGGAAGAACCACTCGCTTACCAATGTCATGCCCGCTTGAATCACCACGAACAACAGCATCATGAATACCTTGTAGATACTCACTTCTGAAAAGATCTTGGAGTGACAATATATAGTCCAAGCGGTTCTGCTCGATACAGACATATGGGTCGACCAAAAATTGCTGAAAAAGGCGACCACCAGCAAGTGAGTATACGTATCAAACCGATCATGTATTAGATAGCTGCAGAACATGTTCATTGTAAGCTGCGTACGTTTAGCTGAACCATCAGTAGTTAAACGCAGCGCAGGAGACCAACCTTTCTGTCCATAAATAAAGAGTAACGGATACTGCAATGACATGTAGTGGGCATGTAGTTTGCTGACTCTTTGAGGAACATCATTCTTCGTACGGATAAGAATATCAAAATCGGAGTACTTTGAGTCAGAGTCACAGACAATAGCCCAAATAGTTTCAGAAGCCGGTACATCGTAGCATCTATCGCGAACATGGGTATACAAACAAATAGCAAAATCAGGAACAGTAAAAGAACGACATAGATCTCGCGCAGTATGAAAAAGCTTTACCAACTCGTTAAGCTGATCTAAAACGTGCACCAAAATACGCACTACTCCTTCATCCAGATTTGACTGTCCATGATTAGCAAAAGAACGAAGCCTATTAGAAACCTCATGCTCAGTGTCATACACATACATTTGTAGAAAGCAAGGTTGTTCACCTGAAGGTGGACAAAAAGAACCGATATGATAAGATATTTGACCACTAACTTTAAAAATATAAGGACCAGGTTTTACATTAATAGAATGATCTACAGTTGCTACAAAAGAGGTCATAGCAAACATAGAATTATAGGCACGGATATTATTTTGGAAATCACTTCTTTCAAGCAGACGTCTTATGCAGTCTGGAGGTTCGCTCGAATTAGGTAATCTTACCCTGCCACCCTTACAACACAGGTTGTATCTGGGCCTGTGACTACGAGGAAAAGACTTTAGACGTTCGTCAAACCAAAAACGTGCCTTACAAAATTGACAGACCAGACTGCAGTCACCAAGATCCACATACAGTGAAGAATAAATCAAAACGGATGTAGCGGATAAAGGAACATCAACAGAAGATAACACGCGAACAGAATCAGAAGTCATAACAAAAGAAGAAGACGACGTAGATTGATCGCTCGAACAACCAGCACGCATATTATTACTAAGAAGTGACAAACGTTTATATGATAAAGGTCCTAAACGATCAGTCCTATTTAAATACATTTTCCTCTTACACATAGTCTCACGTTTACTATTCATAGAAATATCAACAACTAAAAACTGAAAGCACCTAATGAAATATAGAAAAGAACAAAAAAAAATTCTTAACAAACAGCACACACCCACACATATGTAGATACGGGTAGAAAAAGATGTAGATAACCTGCGTCAATTTACAAAAATTACGCACAGTCTCACGTTTACTATCCATAGAAATATCAAACACTAACAACTGAAAGCACATAATGAAATATAGAAAAGAACAAAAAAAATACTTATCAAACAACACACACCCACAGATATGTAGATACGGGTAGAAAAAGATGTAGATAACCTGCGTCAATTTACAAAAATTACGCACAGTCTCACGTTTACTATCCATAGAAATATCAACAACTAACAACTGAAAGCACCTAATGAAATATAGAAAAGAACAAAAAAAAATATACTTACCAAACATCACACACCCACAGATATGTAGATACGGGTAGAAAAAGATGTATATAACGTGCGTCAATTTACAAAAAGAAACATACATTACTCAAATCCAGCAAAATTTCTACCACAAAAAAACAGAAGCTGAGTAAATTATTTACAAGAAAATAACAAAGTAATAATAACAGAAGTTGGACATATTAATAAACATACCATTATGGACAGACATACTAAAAGTAGACTCTAAAAACTAATTTATTGGTTAAAGTACACCTTAAAATAGCCTATGTAAAAGTATTTGTAAACATGTAGAGACGTATGTAGCTAGCAATGTAAAAAAGTCATACAAAATACCCATGAAATTAAAAACGAACCACCACTGCTTTTAAGTTCATAAATAAACAAATATCACACAACATGAAACAATCCTTAAGCAAGTACTCAAAGCCACCAACCAAACAGGACATGCTACAATTCATCAAGCATGTGGAGTGCATGTTAATATTTGCTAAATTGAATAGACTCCTATCTCTATCCTATTCATGTCAAGCACATGAAAAGACAGATGATAATTACAAGAAAAGTTATTTATAAAATTACTAACACTGTAACTAAACTTCTAATATGAGCCACGAGGCAGATTTTCTTTACTAAACTAAAATAATGAACACGTGAAACATCAAAAGTCCAAGCAAAACCATACAAAAAAAAACCAGAAATAAAAGATATTGTGGCAAATTCAACGACAATTAAAGAAGAAATGAAGCGAATTAGAGCAAACTTTGCGACAATTGAAGAAGAAATTAAGCAAATGTTAAAACCCAATTACCCAATTTTTTCCTAAAACCTTTTTCAATAGGTTGTTCCTACCCTTAAATCTAAATTGCCCATCGCTTGAGCGCTCTGTCAACAAAACAAACCATCTACCTGTGACTTGATTCACATGTTGATCGATAGGTTCAGTTGTGGTTTTGAAGAAGAAACGAAGCAAATGTTAAACGCAATCCACATCTTGACTTTCCATGATTAACAAAAGAACGAAGCCTATTCGAAACCTCATGCTCAGTGTCATACACATACATTTATAGAAAGCAAGGTTGTTCACCTGAAGGTGGACAAAAAGAACCGATATGATGAGATATTTGACCACTAACTTTAAAAATATAAGGACCATGTTTTACATTAATAGAATGATCTACAGTTGCTCCAAAAGAGGTCATAGCAAACATAGAATTATAGGCACGAATATTATTTTGGAAATCACTTCTTTCAAGCAGACGTCTTATGCAGTCTGGAGGTTTGCTAGAATTAGGTAATCTTACCCTGCCACCCTTACAAAATTGGTTGTATCTGGGCTGTGACTGCGAGGAAAAGACTTTAGACGTTCGTCAAACCAAAAGTGTGCCTTACAAAATTGACAGACGAGACTGCAGTCACCAAGATCCACATACAGTGAAGAATAAATCGAAACGGATGTAGCGGATAAAGGAACATCAGCAGAAGATAACACGCGAGCAGAATCAGAAGTCATAACAAAAGAAGAAGACGACGTAGATTGATCGCTCGAACAACCAGCACGCATATTATTACTAAGAAGTGACAAACGTTTATATGATAAAGGTCCTAAACGATCAGTCCTATTTAAATACATTTTCCTCTTACACATAATCTCACGTTTACTATCCATAGAAATATCAACAACCTAAAACTGAAAGCACCTAATGAAATATAGAAAAGAACAAAAAAAAAATTCTTACCAAACAGCGTACACCCACAGATATGTAGATACGAGTAGAAAAAGATGTAGATAACCTGCGTCAATTTACAAAAATTACGCATAGTCTCACGTTTACTATCCATAGAAATATCAAACACTAACAATTGAAAGCACCTAATGATAGAAAAGAACAAAAAAAATACTTACCAAACAACACACACCCACAGATATGTAGATACAGGTAGAAAAAATATGTAGATAACCTGCGTCAATTTACAAAAATTACGCACAGTCTCACGTTTACTATCCATAGAAATATCAACAACTAACAACTGAAAGCAGCTAATGAAATATAGAAAAGAATTAAGAAAAAATACTTACCAAACATCACACACCCACAGATATGTAGATACGGGTAGAAAAAGATGTATATAATGTGCGTCAATTTACAAAAAGAAACATACATTACTCAAATCCAGCAAAATTTCTATAACCAAAAAACAGAAGCTGAGTAAATTATTTACAAGAAAATAACAAAGTAATAATAACAGAAGTTGGACATATTAATAAACATACCTTTATGGACAGACATACTAAAAGTAGACTCTAAAAACTAATTTATTGGTTAAAGTACACCTTAAAATAGCCTATGTAAAAGTCTTTATAAACATGTAGAGACGTATGTAGCTAGCAATGTAAAGAAAGTCATACCAAATACCCACGAAATTAAAAACGAACCACCACTGCTTTTAAGTTCATAAATAAACAAAGATCACACAACATGAAACAATCCTTAAGCAAGTACTCAAAGCCACCAACCAAACAGGACATGCTACAATTCATCAAGCATGTGGAGTGCATGTTAATATTTGCTAAATTGAATAGACTCCTATCTCTATCCTATTCATGTCAAGCACATGAAAAGACAGATGATAAATACAAGAAAAGTTATTTATAAAATTACTAACACTGTAACTAAACTTCTAACATGAGACACGAGGAAACTTTTCTTTACTAAACTAAAATAATGAACACGTGAAACATCAAAAGTCCAAGCAAAACCATACAAAAAAAAACCAGAAATAAAAGATATTGTGGCAAATTCAACGACAATTAAAGAAGAAATGAAGCGAATTAGAGCAAACTCTGTGACAATTGAAGAAGAAATTAAGCAAATGTTAAAACCCAATTACCCAATTTTTTCCTAAAACCTTTTTCAATAGGCTGTTCCTTCCCATAAATCTGAATTGCCCATCGCTTGAGTGCTCTGTCAACAAAACAAACCGTCTATGTGTGACTTGATTCACATCTTGATCGACAGCTACCGTTGTGGTTTTGAAGAAGAAACGAAGCAAATGTTAAACGCAATCCACATCTTAACTGTCCATGATTAGCAAAAGAACGAAGCCTATTCGAAACCTCATGCTCAGTGTCATACACATAAATTTGTAGAAAGCAAGGTTGTTCACCTGAAGGTGGACAAAAAGAACCGATATGATGAGATATTTGACCACTAACTTTAAAAATATAAGGACCATATTTTACATTAATAGAATGATCTACAGTTGCTCCAAAAGAGGTCATAGCAAACATAGAATTATAGGCACGAATATCATTTTGGAAATCACTTCTTTCAAGCAGACGTCTTATGTAGTCTGGATGTTCGCTCGAGTTAGGTAATCTTACCCTGCCACCCTTACAACACTGGTTGTATCTAGGCCCGTGATTACGAGGAAAAGACTTTAGACGTTCGTCAAACCAAAAACGTGCCTTACAAAATTAACAGACCAGACTGCAGTCACCAAGATCCGCATACAGTGAAGAATAAATCGAAACGGATGTAGCGGATAAAGGAACATCAACAGAAGATAACACGCGAACAGAATCAGAAGTCATAACAAAAGAAGAAGACGACATAGATTGATCGCTCGAACAAACAGCACGCATATTATTACTAAGAAGTGACAAACGTTTATATGATAAAGGCCCTAAACGATAAGTCCTATTTACATACATTTTCCTCTTACGCACAGTCTCACGTTTACTATCCATAGAAATATCAACAACTAACAACTGAAAGCATCTAATGAAATATAGAAAAGAACAAAAAAAAAAATTCTAACCAAATAGCACACACCCACAGATATGTAGATACAGGTAGAAAAAGATGTAGATAACCTACGTCAATTTACAAAAATTACGCACAGTCTCACGTTTACTATCCATAGAAATATCAAACACTAACAACTGAAAGCACCTAATGAAATATAGAAAAGAACAAAAAAAAATATACTTACCAAACAGCACACACCCACATATATGTAGATATGGGTAGAAAAAATATAGATAACCTGCGTCAATTTACAAAAATTACGCACAGTCTCACGTTTACTATCCATAGAAATATCAACAACTAACAACTGAAAGCACCTAATGAAATATAGAAAAGAATTAAGAAAAAATACTTACCAAACATCACACACCCACATATATGTAGATACGGGTAGAAAAAGATGTAGATAACCTGCGTCAATTTACAAAAAGAAATATACATTACTCAAATCCAGCAAAATTTCTATAACCAAAAAACAGAAGCTGAGTAAATTATTTACAAGAAAATAACAAAGTAATAATAACAGAAGTTGGACATATTAATAAACATACCATTATGGACAGACATACTAAAAGTAGACTCTAAAAACTAATTTATTGGTTAAAGTACACCTTAAAATAGCCTATGTAAAAGTCTTTATAAACATGTAGATACGTATGTAGCTAGCAATGTAAAGAAAGTCATACCAAATACCCATGAAATTAAAAACGAACCACCACTGCTTTTAAGTTCATAAATAAACAAAGATCACACAACATGAAACAATCCTTAAGCAAGTACTCAAAGCCACCAACCAAACAGGACATGCTACAATTCATCAAGCATGTGGAGTGCATGTTAATATTTGCTAAATTGAATAGACTCCTATCTCTATCCTATTCATGTCAAGCACATGAAAAGACAGATGATAAATACAAGAAAAGTTATTTATAAAATTACTAACACTGTAACTAAACTTCTAACATGAGACACGAGGAAACTTTTCTTTACTAAACTAAAATAATGAACACGTGAAACATCAAAAGTCCAAGCAAAACCATACAAAAAAAAACCAGAAATAAAAGATATTGTGGCAAATTCAACGACAATTAAAGAAGAAATGAAGCGAATTAGAGCAAACTCTGCGACCATTGAAGAAGAAATTAAGCAAATGTTAAAACCCAATTACCCAATTGTTTCCTAAAACCTTTTTCAATAGGTTGTTCCTACCCTTAAATCTAAATTTCCCATCACTTGAGCGCTCTGTCAACAAAACAAACCGTCTACTTGTGACTTGATTCACATCTTGATCGACAGCTACCGTTGTGGTTTTGAAGAAGAAACGAAGCAAATGTTAAACGCAATCCACAGGTAAGAAAAAGAAAATGAAAAACTCACCCAAACAGAGGCATAAGCAGCGATGATACTGAGTTAAGAAAGTTAGTGATAAGGGGAAAAGAAGAAACACACGTGGCAGCAAAAACAGGCGATGAGTGGCCTGCTTAAAATACTTGTACCTAAGGCAATGAAATATGCAATTCACTGTTAACAAATTCTTCAATTGTATGTTCTTTAATAATAATAATAAATATATTATTATTATTGTTATTGTTAGTGTGATTGTTTTTATGTAGTAGATGTCGCAACTAATGCAGTACTAATCAGGACTATGGAATTTATAACATCATAAGATTTGTAATGTAACTAGTGGGCATACCCGTGCTTCGCGGCGGGGTGGGCCTATTTTATAAATATTAAACGAAAACGCAAATGAAACTATAAAAAACGTTAATAAAAAAACAAACCTAAAACTAAAATATTACCAGGCGCAATGCGGCGGGCGAATAAAAAAAAGAGGAAAGCTAAATCGTTAAATAAATCAAAGTCTACGAATAAGCAAAAAAACGGACACCAAACGGCTTCTAAACTTTATAAGAAAAAAAAACTAAATCGTTAAATAAGTCAAAGTATTAGAAGAGCCACACGCGTTGAGTCGCACGTAGTGGCACCGTGTTGCAGGGGGCGTTGAACCTTGAAAAAATTAACGTCGAAACGTAACCGCAAATACACGTGTTGTCGCGTCGTGCTAAACCGCTGAACACATTGAAACGTAGATAAACATAGTAACGACACAACATTATGTTCTGAAATAACGAAAAAGGCGCGTTGTAAAAAAGTTTACAACCTTTAAAAAACAATCTAATGAACTAAAAAATAACCATTTAATGAAAAGATCAAACCGTATAAAACTGAAAATGATTTAGGTAAGTAAAAAAAAGAAATTAAAAAAATCTAAAAAAAATACTTTATACAAAAAAACAAAACAGTAACAAAGCCGTTAAAAAAAGTTAATCGTTTGAAAATTAGAAAAAAAAGTAAAACGTTTAAAAAAAGTGTAGACAAAAAGTTTTTCATAACCACGTTGTACGTAAGCGTTTAGATAACTTGTACACTATCACACACAATTCAGTTTTAAACGAAACGTAGAAAAAAATAAGCACGTTGTAACAGTATATTCAGAATTTTCTAAAACATCATATTTTAAAAGTTGTAAACGAAAAATATAAAAAGATGGAAAAGTATATAAACATGACACTTGTCATGTTATTATTGGAAAAAAAATTAAGAGAGAGAGGTGGAGTCGTGAGAGAGAGAGAGAGAGAGATGAGGAGAGAGAGAGTGTGTTTGGTGTGTGTGATGTAGAAAAACACATGTTGACGTAATGATGATGTCTTGGTGCATTAAAGAGTTGTAACATTTGCATCGGATGTTTACAGTTTGCCTTTTGTAAGTAATACATTTTTTTTAGAAGTGACTACGTTCAATAAAAATCTAATTCATCTTTAATTAAAAGTTCACTTTATTTAGTTAAACATGTTGACTTTTAATTTACCAGACAAGCCAAACTATGTCACATATATATTGAATCACAAAAACTAATAAAAGTTCCAAACTGTGGTCATGTGTGTAAGATAATCTACTGATGTACTATAATTTTCTTTTTAACTCGAATAACCTTATTTTTACCTTTTTCAAATTTGTTTGGATTTTTTATAAACCTTTTTGAAAGAAAATAAAACATCCATGAAAATACTTTAAAAAAAACATTTTACTCGGTTACACGGGATTTAGCATTCCAATCAATCAATAACTCAAACCAGTGTAATCGAATGCCTTTGCCCTTGTCACCAACACAATACTGTACTCCCCCTGTCCTGGAGACTCCCCCTCAACAAGTGAAATGGTTGTATCAACGACTTTATGCTCACCATCATCACCCTAAGTTTCAAGTAAGTTTCAGGTTGTCTTTTGGACTTACTTATAATTTTCCCAAAACAACAGTGTGTGTGACATAATCTCCCCTTGGGCATCAAGTCGTTGAATCAAATAGATTTACCATTTATCTAACAAATCTTTGCTCCTACATATGCCACTAAAGATGCCATGCAACAACCTCTAATTGGTTTGACAATATGTAGAAGCGCCACGTTCCCTGTCATGTGCTATGAACAACCGCTGTTAACGAACTAAATTTTATTAATAGTCCCTCTTGGTTATTCCATCACACCAACAATAAGCATTATTTTTAAAGGGAGACCCAAGCCATGGTGGTCTTGGGTCGTCCATTTATATCAAAATAAATGACTTCATGCAATTCACAGTCGAATCTCTCGTCGATTTTTGGAGATTGCTTTGACGAATCAGAAACATATACTTTAGATTCCCAAACACTCTTTTGTTCATTAAGTTCATTCCTTTTAAAATGTGAAGTGTTTGAACATTTTGGTTCATTTGAAACATGTTTTGATTGTGAAAACTCTTGATCTAAAAGTTTTCTCAATTTTTTGTTTCTTCTCCGTCGCTGAGGTTTAGAAATTTTAACCTCAGATTGTGAATTACCCTTTGGTGTGAAACTTGGTTTGACCACATGTGGTTTAACCTCAGTAGGTTTGACCACTGGTTTTACCAACACCTCTTTAACCTTCTGTGTTCTAGAAACTTGTGGTTAGGGTGACCACAGGTTTTACAAAGGGCTTGACAAATGGTCTTGTCACTTTTGGAAACACATGCCTTCTACCTTTGGCTTTATGAGGACAATTGATCAAAATGTGACCAACAATACCACAGTGAAAACAAGATCTTTTCTCACTATGTTGCCTCACATAAGGAACCTTAACGTGACCAGCCGAGCCTGAAGAAGATTCACCGAAATGAATTTCTTTTGGGGGTTGAGAATGAACAACGTTGGGTTTTTTTCAAAAATACCTTTTGTTTAATAAAATCAATTGTTGATATTTTTGAAATTTTAGAAACTTCATCATTAATATCACCAGCGCTTACGAAACTTTTTTGAATTGTTGGTTTTATTGGTTGTTCAATCTCACCAGTCTCAGTGAGTATGCACCTGTCACGTGTGATCAATTTAATCATTTTTGGCTCCTCAATCTTAACTTCCATAGGTCTACCTTCGACCTTATGCTCATCAAATGAGTCATCATCACTCTCATCCTCATAGACCATATCCTCGCCTATAATAGGATTGACCTTTAAAACAGTCTCCGGTTCAAGATCAGAATCTAATACCTCCTCTGGCTCAGATGCGTAATTGCCATTAAAAGGAGGAGGTACGAATCCAAACCCAGCAGACTGTTTTCCTCCCTCATTTTTTTCGTGATAATACTCAAGGAGGAAAGATGAGTTATTATACGCTTCCAACTTTATACTCAGCCGAATCACCTCAGATTGTGATTTAGCAAGCTCATTATTTTTTTTCTCAAATTCAGAAAATGAGACATCCAAGTGAAAGGCTTGTTCATTAACTTTTATAGTAAAAGAATGAATATCCTTTTTTAACAATTCAATTTTATCCTTGAAAATTTTCTCATTTTCTTTCAAAATAAGATTAGCGGTACAAATTGATTTCATGTCGCTTATTAGATTTGTGTTATCATCCATCAACTTTTGATTCTTCTTACTCAATTCAACACACTTAGAACAAAGAGTTTCAAAGTTAGAACCTACCTCAGATTTTACATCTAAAGAAGATGCATTACGAGCCATGAATGCGTGAGAATCAGCTTCTTACTTTTGTTCAACTTTGACAGGCTCTTCATCAAGTTTCTTCTCTGATTCACCCTGATCCTCTTCAACTGTCTGAAAGCATTATTCAGTCTTCACATCACTCTTTGTAGACTGAGTGCGTTTACCAGATCGAACACTCTCACCATCACTTGATTCTGAAGAAATGTCACTTTCAGAATCACTCTGCTTCTCTGACCCGTGTTTGCTCAAGGCCATGAACGCTTGAGTAGTAATTTCTTCCTTGACACTTTCTTCATCACTTTTGTCACTAACTTTAGCCACATCACTATCTACTGACTGAACTCTCCCAGACTCACATTCTTCTTTAACTCTTTCCATATTTAAGTCGTAAGATTGAACTTTACCAATCATGTACTCTAGAGATACATCGATAAACTTCTCGTTTTCCTTGATGAGCACTGAGTACATCTCAAACTTAGGTGGGAGAGCATCCAACAACTTCTCATTCACCTCATCATTCTTGTAACAAATATCATAGTTTAACAACTCACCCAAGAGATGGTAGTATCTGATAATTATATCATCAACAGTTTCATTCTCCAAATACTTAAAAACCATGAATTGTTTCTTTAGCAACTTTCTCCTATTCTTCTTCACATCAAAATTATCTTCACATTGCTTCTTTAATGCTTCCCATAGATCTCTTAAAGTCTTAAACTTCTTGAAATTATGGTAGATTTGTTTTGGTAAAGACATCATTAGAGTTGCAAGTGACTTCTTCTCTTGATCATATACCTTCTTTTCTTTTTCAGTTAGAGCTGACATTGGCTGAGTATAAGTCGGATGAGTATACCCTTTGCTGATGGGTATCCATAGACTTGTATCGGTGTATGAAATAAATTGCTCAAAACAGGCCTTCCAATTCAAATAGTCTTCTATTCTCATAAGCTTTGGCGGCTTTTGAGGAGTTCCGATTTCGTTATTGTAATTCAACATATTTGTAACTTGAGCTAAATTCGACATCTTACGAATTTTGGAAAAGTTCACTTGAAAACAACCTTTAAGTTCGCCTAATACAAGTAAGCGAACTTTAGAATAGTATAAGCTAATTTGTTAAGTTCGCTGGATCACAAACAACTCAAAAAAATTCTAGAGAACTTGTCAAGCGAAGATGATAAGTTCGCTTGTACTGTAGCTGGCGAAGATTCTAATTTCGCTTGTATGTTCAATCGTAACAGAAATAACAGAAAAACAAGTTCGCCTGTATGAACTAAAACTCTAGGAAGATAGAACTTCAACCCAAACATGAACCAAACATTATGTAATTCATCATATCTCTATGGAAATCAAGTAATTGACGAAATCCTCCGGTAGGTATGATCTAGGATGATAAATGAACAATCTTGATGGATCAAAATCTTCAAAACACATCTCCTCAGATCATAACAACCATCAAAGTCTTCATTTCAGTAAAAAATCTTCAAGAAAAAATAGAACAAGTAGAAAAGTCAATGTTTTGATGTAGAAAGACACACATAGTCACTCACATCCTACTCAAATCAAGAGCGAGAGGTTATGATACCACTTGTAGGTTCCATGGTAGGTACTTCGGATCGATAAACTCGAGTCGACAGGTCACGTATACGTAGTGCGGAATCCAACGTATTCATGAACATGTGTGCTAAGAACAATCAGAAACACAACAAGTAAATAATCCTTTGTTTATTTCCTTGCTAACCAACTGGTATAAGTTTAGTACACAATTCAGAATGTCTCCTAAATGTAGAACTCTAAACAACTATTTATAGGAAAACAAACACCACGGGCGAACTTGTCAAGTTCGCCTGAACTTGCCTTGGCGAACATGCTAAGTTCGCCACATACAAACTTACACAAAACATAAACGATTACAAGCCAAAGAATTATAAGACTAAGACACAAAATATTCAAGCTTGTTATCACCAGAATATGCTCCAACACCATGGTTGAGGAATATGCAACCCTTCTACGGAACAAAACTTGGTCTCTCATTCCGCCTGTTTCTAACGCCAATGTAGTAGACTGTAAGTGGGTATACAAAGTGAAATGAGATCAAACAGGAGCCATTAAATGTTACAAAGCACGCTTAGTGGCCAAGGGATTTAATCAATAACAGAGGGTTAAGTACCATGAGACCTTTAGTCCCATTGTAAAGCCCACTACCATACGTACTATTCTGTCTCTTTCCGTGACACAACGGTGGCCACTACGCCAATTGGATGTTCAAAATGCCTTTCTCCACGGTGAACTGAATGAGACATTTTATTGGCGTCAACCGCAAGGCTTTATTGATACGCAAAAACCGAATCATGTGTGTCTACTTCACAAAGCATTGTATGGCCTTAAGCAGGATCCCCATGCCTGGTTTCACCGCTTATCTGGAGCTTTACATCTCTTGGTTTCAACGGATCCAAAACAGATCCATCCCTCTTTATTTATTCCTCACATGGAACTATATTATATGTAACACTCGAAAACCCGACACTATGATTTGGGCCGAAATAAATAAATAAGGGAGTAATTATGGACTTTGGGTGGTGGGCTTAGCCCATAATGGCACCTAAACCTATTCATAACCAGCATCCATGCACCTGATTTCATTGCTTCATCTTCACCTAAACCCGTAGAGAGAGAAAGCTTCAAAAATTCATGAATTGGCTCAAGATCAGTCTCAAGACATTTCTCCATCAATTTGAAACAAGAGTTACGAAGCAACATTAGCCTTTTGAGGTATGGATCCAACCCAAATATCTGTTTTTCATTAAAATGGGTTTTTGGGGGTAAAACTAGGGTTTTCACCTTAAAGGTTAGATTTTTACATGTTAAAACATGAACAAAGACCTAGATAAACGATTTGGACGTAAAAAGTTACGATTTTGGATAAAAAAATGGGCATGTAAATAAATATCTTCAAGTGGCGACACTAGTCGCGGCCGCTTGAAGACGATGACCCTCAAACAGATGACACTTATTGGCGACACTGAATAGTGTCACCATAAACGTAAACGACACTACATGAACGACACTGATCAGAAGACACTGATTCCTGGCGATAATGTCACAAGGCGACACTGTCAAACGACTTTAAGTGTTAAACAACAAAGTATGAATTAGGCTAAGTATACTTTATGTGCCTTAACCAAAGATGACGTATGATGATGTGTGTCAATACGCCAACATGTATAACAAAGCATATAAAAGTGTTACGTTTAACGTACCACATAGTTAAAGTATAAATGGGGCACTACGCGTAGGCGTGCCAACAAAGTTAAATGATGAAAACGGTTACCCATGCTGTAAACAGATGTAAGGGACATATGGATTAATCATGTTAATAGATTAATCTAATGAATGATGTGATGATTGTCCAAATGAAAAGCAAACGTTGATGATATAAAGAATGATACGTGTAACACGTGATTATGTGACAGCTACTTCGGTAGACAAACAAAATGGCTACTTCGGTAGACGGACGAAACGGCTATTTCGGTAGACGGGCGAAACGGACTACGACGGTGGTACGATAGAAACGGTTACTTTGGTAAATGGTAGAAACGACTTCTACGGTAGACGGTAAGTACGACTACGACGGTAGATGGTAAGTACGGACGATGTCGCTCGGTATGGTCTATAAAATACACCTAATTTAACCTAACCTAAACACTCTAGATTATCCTAAATACTAGACCACAATGACAGGCAAGTGTACCTATCGAGTGCAGTAAATCCTAATGGAAGTCCGGATATTGAACCCACGAGACACTAGTGACAACTAACTAGACTCTAACTCAACTAACTGACTGAATTATATGGGGGGATTTTGTGTTGTGATTCTAAATCTAACAAACTAAAAAGAACTAACGACTGCTAACAATCACTCAAAGTATTTAGACGAACTTAAGAACGGGGAAGGCACTACCCAGGTAAGAATCCTATTTGTGAATCTCGGATTTCTCTCAGCTATGGAAACTATGATGGAACTGAGATCTTAAAGTACGACAACCTTAGACAACCTAGTGGATCCCTGATCATTCTCCGGGTTGACCAGAAGGAAACCATAAGGGGTGTAAACGCTCACCAGTTAGTTGGATTACCACTCAGTCTCGCCAACAATACTAAAGTACTCAGAAAATAGCTCGCCTCCCAACCTCATTATCTCCAATAGCTTCAATTCCTGATCCTCTAATGCTTCTCCACTCTAAAATCGTCCAAAATCTTCTATCTTGACGGCTGGAAATCGACTCCATGATATAATGGCATGACAATTATTTAAATATTGAATTTTAGGGTTTTTGCTGTAATTTAGGAAGTTCGCGTGTCGCGAACATTGAGCAGCTTCTCTTAGTGTGGCGCGAAGGACAATCTAGTCGGGCCCTGATATCCTGTCGCCAAGACCTAAACTCACTTCTTCACGTGGCTCGAAGATTTGAATTTCCATAATTTCTTCTTCTTTTCAATCCCTCTCCTCGTGTGCTCGATTTCTCGAGGATTAACTTTTGATTTCTACTTCTTCTTCACAAGAGTACCTGTAAGCACGACCCACACTAAGTATAACACAAAAAATGAATACAAAACTAACTAAAACGAACAAAAACGAAAGGATAAATATATGTGTTTTGCAACACATCAACGGACTGTCACACCACGTGTGGTAGACAAATGTTATACATCTACGACGGTATGTCACACCGCGTGTGGTAGACAGATGTTAACGGACTATGATGGTTGTAGGTCCTGAACAGATCCGAAAACACAAATCTGTGGAGAAATCTTCAAACAGTCCGGATCGAGAGGCGGAATCTCTGGATCCGGTATCACTCTCGAATCATAAATGGTAGAGACGGGTGCGGGAATCACAAACACGAACAGAAACATATGAAAATGAAAAGAACAGATAATTGAAAGCATAAAACGTATGATTCTTTGATTGAAATGAAAATTAAAAGGTTCGATCATACACTAACAATTATCTCACCCCAGGGTGAGCTCCCCCTGGGGTGGTGATTCCCTCTACAGACACACACTCACTCCTAGGGCATAATCTGCTATATATAGGAGGCCAAGCACATGCGCCTTGTTTTCCAAGCCACCGCCCAATGGGCCTGAAAAACAGGTATCAAAACTACCTAGTTTCGATTGAACAAATGTTCAACCGAAACTAGTAGTTTCGATTGAACAAATGTTCAACCGAAACTAGTAGTTTCGATTGAACAAAAGTTCAACCGAAACTAGTAGTTTCGATACTGTAATTTCGATTGACAGCATCAGTCTCGAAATTATACCCAACAATCTCCCCCTAGACTGATGCTATCAATTCTTGTCCGACTCTGTCTTTCGTCTTCATAGATTGACTGATAATCCAATGCCTTTCGTTGTGATTCTCCCCCTCAAGTGTAGACCCTCCTATCTTTTAGGCAAATGATAAAGGTTTGAATCCCAAGTATTTAGCAGTAAATAACCATCTTTCTACAAGGATTCTTGACATTCTCGAACACTTGATCAACTTTTGCCTTCTCTCCCCCTAAAAAAAGGTCAATTTCAAGCAAAAGCTCACTTTGTCTTACATCTTCATAACTCTGCTGATAATTTGAAGTCTTTCGTGGTAATTCTCCCCCTGAAGTGTAGACCCTCCTATTTCTAGGCAAAAGATAAGGGATCGAATCACCATGTAATCAACAACTAATGATCTGGTTTGTCACAAGTATGCTTGACTTTGTTACCCGCTGCCCAAACTTGAACTTTGATCAAAGGAATTACGGCTGAATCAGGCAGAACATCGTGTATATTGCCGAAGAAACGAAACTTTTGAAAACCCGAAAAAGGCTGTCTTCAAGTTTTCTTCCAAAACTCCCCTCCTTCTATGCAATATCCTATTAAAAAATTTATCCAAGAAAATTTCCAAAAAACACTTTTTTTTTATTTTTTTATTTTTTTGGAAAGTACTTGGACAGTTCTGCCTGTAGTTTCGATAGGCTCTACTTCAGTCGAAACAAGGCTAGTTTCGATAGAGACAGTATCGAAACAAGAAGTTTCGATAGAGAGATTCTTCAATCGAAACTAGTAGTTTCGATAGGAGATTCTTCAATCGAAACTAGTAGTTTCGATACCCTCTAGTTTTGATAGCCTAGTTTCGACAGCCTAGTTTCGATGTCTTCTACTTCTGATTTAGGGCAACACCAGTAGTTTCGATAGAAAATGTTCAGCCGCCACATATTTTCGATTGACCATCTTCAACCTTCAGCTACTTCGATACCCCCAATTCAGGTCTGAAAAATGCTTCAAAAGCCTTACATCTTCAGATTTTGAAAGTGGAAATGTAGAACAGCAGTCACGAACCTGCTACACATCGATTTCTTCTTGTTTAACGTCTCAGTGGCGGGTTTTTCTCTGTTTTTCGAGCAGATTCGAGAGCAATAAGAGCCACCATGGCTCTGATACCACTTGTAGGTCCTGAACAGATCCGAAAACACAAATCTGTGGAGAAATCTTCAAACAGTCCGGATCGAGAGGCGGAATCTCTGGATCCGGTATCACTCTCGAATCATAAATGGTAGAGACGGGTGCGGGAATCACAAACACGAACAGAAACATATGAAAATGAAAAGAACAGATAATTGAAAGCATAAAACGTATGATTCTTTGATTGAAATGAAAATTAAAAGGTTCGATCATACACTAACAATTATCTCACCCCAGGGTGAGCTCCCCCTGGGGTGGTGATTCCCTCTACAGACACACACTCACTCCTAGGGCATAATCTGCTATATATAGGAGGCCAAGCACATGCGCCTTGTTTTCCAAGCCACCGCCCAATGGGCCTGAAAAACAGGTATCAAAACTACCTAGTTTCGATTGAACAAATGTTCAACCGAAACTAGTAGTTTCGATTGAACAAATGTTCAACCGAAACTAGTAGTTTCGATTGAACAAAAGTTCAACCGAAACTAGTAGTTTCGATACTGTAATTTCGATTGACAGCATCAGTCTCGAAATTATACCCAACAATGGTGGTACGGTAGAAACGGTTACTTCGGTAAACGATATGAGAAACAGTACTACAGTAGACGGTATATACGACTATGACGATAGACGGAAGGTATGACGGTTACTTAGGTAAACGGTATGTAATTAATGTGCTTAGAAAAAATGAATACACTCTATGTTTAATATAGCACTTAAAGCTAAATATGATGATGTGTAATTATGTACTTAAACAAATGATTACGCTCTATGTTTACATACGTACATTGTGTAATGATGATGAATGAAAACGTATGCTGATTACTTGAATGATTAAACTAGAACTCAATAGCGTTAGCTAACTTTTAGTATGCATCTCACGTGATAAAGGAAAGAAAACATCATGATGGATATGGGCTGGCTAGGTGGGCGAACGACAAATCGACACGTGACTGACTACCCGAATTATGTTTTGAATGATTGTTATAAACAATGATGTTCAAAGTTTTTGTTGGTTGACACTTTATGTTTAAACTATGTAATGATTTCTGCTGCATGAATGTTTTAACGCAATGAAATTGCAGTATTGAGCTATATGTTTATGTGTAAATCCAACGAGTGAGGTTTCTGGTAATCGGGGCTTTAGAAGTTGGTATTAGAGCAATAGTTTGAGAGATTCAGACATCCTAAGTGTCTGAACTCAAACTGTGAATATGACCAAAGTGGGAAAGTCAGTTCAGGTAACCAGTACGCCAGCCATGATAGAAAGGTAAACAATGACTATAAATGATAATGGCCTTAGTACAAGTAAGTACACATAGACAGTAGTCATTAAATGCTTTTAAGAAGGTGGAATGCGAATGTTACTCCTGATGGAAAATGTTCAGAACCCGAGTAGTAAAGTAAATTAGTAATTTCATACCGGTCTCTGTAACTAGTAATTTACAGTACTCGAGATGTTCTAAATAATGACCTATCAAGGTGACACGAGTGTTTTCCACTTTTGCAGATAGAACTATTCATGGCTAGAGGAGCACAAACATGACGTACCGGTCGGAGGCATAGGCGCTTAGCCGATCGTGCACCATCGGTGCAAAGAGAACCTTCCATCGAAGCACATGAATCCCAAAGAGCCGAAGGGAATGCAAATGAAAACAATGCTACTAACCCTAGTGCTTAGTATGATGATAAACATGTCATGGAATAAGAGGTTCGGGATGCTATCGCTAAGGAGGTTGCTGCAATTCAAAAAGCCACGTTATCTACAACTCTAAAAGATGCAATGAAAGAGATTGAGAAGGAAACAAATGAGGCTCTGGGGGAGGCTAGAGGAAGGGATAGAAGGGTTCGAGGTAATTAAAACGAGGACTCTGATGATGAACTGATGTATGGCTATAACTATAAGTCCTTCAGGGGATGTGATCCCCCAACTTTTGATGGCCCAAAAGATGCCATAGCTGCCTACTACGGGATCGACCGAATGAGCGTGGTCATTAAGATCAGCGAATGCCTAGAGGATCAAGCTGTGAAATTCGTCGCTCACTCATTCGTGTTCGAGGCACTCAGTTGGTGGGAAAATGTAAAGAAAGCCAGAACTGAAGAAGCAATGAGAAAAATGACTTGGGATGAAATGAAAGACCTAGTAATCCAAAAGTTCTGTCCTCCAAACGAGGTTAACAAGGTAGAAGCTGAATTTATGGAATTTCAAGCTGGGAACATGACCCATTGACAATTCACCTCAATGTTTAATGAGTTAACTCAACTAGTTCCCCATCTTGTGAGCACTAAAGAGAGAAGAGTTATGTGCTATGTTCAGAAGCTGCCTTCGAGAGTCCGCATTATCGTGAAGTCCAACATACCTAACACTTACAAGGCTGTAGTAGCTCTAAGTGGTAGGGTATTCAATGATGTGTCTGATGAAGGGACCTTACCTTCTGAGAATCCTAAGAAATGGCCTAGTTCCAACAAGAGGCAGAATGATGGGTGGTCGGAACAAAAGAGTAAGAAGGCACGGGATGAAGCACCGAAAAGTGCAAGAAGTGTGGTCGTAGTCACATAGGGAAGTGTTGCATTGGCACAAACCTATGCTACAGATGTGGCAAAACTAGGCATTTCTCTCGTGACTGCTTCAACGCGGCCCAGTGCCAAAAATGTGGAAGGACTGGTCACGCGACCAGAGACTGCATGAAGCCATCACAGAATGAGACTGAGAAATGGATTGGCAGTAGGGCTAAAGCTATTGAGGCACCAAGAGCTAAAACCACAGCGTATGCCATTACTCAAGAGGAAGCCCGTGGAAGTCCTGATGTGGTGTCATGTACGGTTCTTATCAATAACAATTATGCTTCAGTACTATTTGATTCTGGTGCTACAAAGAGTTTCATAGCTTCTACATTTTGCACTAAACTGAAATGCCCCATCTCAAAGATAGAACATGCCTTTTAAAATAGAGACTGTCGTTGGTAGAAACGCGAAAGTAATAGAGGCTAAAGAAAACTGCACCATAGGCATTTATGGCCATAGATTCCCTGCTAGGTTATTTGTCATAGCCTTAGGAGGATTCGACGTGGTGTTGGGAATGGATTGGCTCGCTGACAATGAAGCCCAGATCGTATGCAAACGAAATAGGATTCATCTAAAAGCTTCGGATGGAAGCGAGGTCGTTATCTGTGGAGATAAAGATATCTCGATGCCGAACATCATTTCATTGATTAAGGTAGAAAGTTGCATGAGGCGCGGATGGAGGTCTTCCTAGGGTATGTTATAAACCACGAGAAAGAAGTTACAGAGATGAAAGATTTACCCGTGGTGTGCAACTTCCCAGAGGTGTTCCCTGAGGACTTACCTGGAGTGCCACCCGATCGGGAGATTGAATTCCAAACTGATCTAATGCCAGGGGTCCAGCCCGTTGCCAAGCTCACGGCAGTTGTCTTCGCACTTAAAATAAAGAGGCACTACCTCTACGGAGTCAAATGCATACTATACTCCAATCATAAGAGTCTTAAGTATTTCTTTAAGCAGAAGGAGTTGAACATGAGACAAATACGATGGTTAGAACTGTTAAAAGATTATGACTGCGAGATCCTGTATCACCTGAGGAAGGTAAATATGGTAGCTGACGCCCTAAGCCGAAAGGAGACGACTACTCCTATTAGGGTGAAAGCATACCAACTGATAGGGACACCATACCTTATAACCGAAATCGCACGTGCCAAGGATGAAGCTCTTAAAGAAGAAAACATTAAACGTGAGATAATGGTAGGGCAACAAGAAAAGTTGGAGGTGAACACATTGGGTGTCAATACCCGATTTGGTCGCATATGGGTACCAAAGGGCGGTGAGCTTAGAGCCAAAGTCCTTGACGAGGCTCATAAGTCTTGTTACTCTATCCATCCAGGTGCTACTAAGATGTATCAGGACTTAAAGAATGGTTATTAGTGGTCGGTAAAGAAAAACAAAGTTACTGAGTATGTGGCCAAATGCCTGACTTGTCAACAAGTGAAAGCAGAACGTCAGAAACGTTGCGGTATGATGCAACCTTTTGAGATACCCGAATGGAAGTGGGAACGAATTACCATAGATTTCATAACGAAATTACCTCGTACGCCTAGGGGTAATGATGCTATTTGGGTAATCATGGACAGCCTGACTTCTTTCCTATCCGTGAGACTTTTACGTCTGAAAAGTTTGCATAAATGTTCATCAATGAAATAGTGGCTCTGTTAGGACATGTTTTGTAGGTCCACATGACTCATCTTAGATCGATCTCGTGACAGGACGTATCGTTAATGCGGAGTGCGGAATCCTACCGTATTAACGTTTTGTATAACAATCAACAATAGAAACAACGGTAAATAAACTTTCTCTTTTATATCACCAAACAGAGTTTACAGAATACTTGATCGTTCAATCTATCTTACACGTTCAAGTCCCTACTGCTACTCTAAACAGAATCTGTAAACATCTATATATAGACAGAAACCTGCTATAGGCGAACTTAACAAGTTCGCTTCAAAGATGCTTAGGCGAACTTATTAAGTTCGCCTCTAATAGGCTAGGCGAACTTAACAAGTTCGCTCCTAAAGATGCTTAGGTGAACTTGATAAGTTCGCCTCTCTATGAACTTATACAGAATTTTATCAACAGTTACAAAACATGTCCTAACAGACTCCCCTTTAACTGTTGCTAACAATTTTATCAATTACAAGTCAAAGACTCTAAGACTAAGACATAATATCTTCAAGCTCGTTGTCACCAGAATATGCTCCAACAGACTCCCCCTTGACAACAGCTTTAGAAGATTGTCATCCGTCTTCATATATCATCAAACACACTGTAGTCTTCGTCTTGTTCATGTGCACTTTCTCTTTCTATCTAGAAGAAAACTTGGGAGAAGGACCCCTTGTTAACTTCTGTCTGCAATATTCAGTTTTTGCAAAGGAGAATAACCAACAATTAAGATTTCCATGGAAGCTGGAAAAATAAAATCTTTTTGATTTTTCAAACATAAAAACACAAAATCTTTTTGGTTTTTCTCTATATAAACTGAAATGTAAAATACAAAATCACATCTTTTTGGTCGAACATCACGAGTAAGAAGATCATATCAGTAAAAACAATGCATCAATCACACATTTTGGATATAAAATCCATATAATATCAAATGGTATCCTATGTCATTCTTTCAAGCCTTGACCAATCAAACCAATATCTTTCAAGATTATCACACTCTATCTTTTCAAGACTTTTATATTGCATGTTATGATACGCGATAAACATTCAAAGAAAATAGGATCATGCTATGACACAAATTCAAATTGTCAATATTATAAGATTTGAAACTAAAGCATCTCATTCCCACTTTCTTGTGAGTTAAGGTACCATTTAAGTATGAAATACAACGTGTACCACACTAGTATGCCAACAGAAAGTAAATGCACTATCTTCAAGACATATGAGATTTTACTAAAGATTATCCGAATTTCCAGAATGAGGAGACATCACTTAGCACATGAATAGAAGAATCCAAATTGGATTGTATAGGAATCAATGAGATTCATAATCGAATGATTCAATGTTTTGGCTTATATATGTGGAATCATAAGATTCAGGTACGTGGATCCAACTGTTATCTGGATTATGAATTCAATGGAATCAGTAAAGATGATTTATCAATATGATCCAAGGGCTAGTATATGTTTGACAGATGTTGTCAAGTACATATCTTGATTATACTTCAAATTGCATGCTTTTCGGGACATGGGCACTTAAGCAAATCGAATGAATAGTGCTAAGGACATAACCCGAAACTGATCTCATAGGACAATCTTTATTAAAAGCTAATATTCTTTATCTGATAGTGATCTTTTAACACACACACCCAGGCATAAAATGGGTTCAAATCATAGTTGTAACATATGCAATTATGTTTTCACACTACTAATGGTTCAGTGACGCTTTTAGTCTACTGACAATTCAAATTATATGCATACACAACACTATCATTTCCTATTTGTGTAGTCTCTGAAGTTTAGATCAAAACAAATAATTCAGATATATTAACATAAAGCACCAACCAGTTAATCTAAGGTCATGTGTGAAAGAACATCTACTGATGTACTATCATCTCTTCTTTAACTTCAAGTAATGTCGATTTTATCTTTTTCAATTTGTTTGGATTTTTCAAAATCTTTTTCAAAGAAAGTAAAACAAACGAAAATAAAATCTTCCATGAAAACATTTTAAGAAAAACATTTTACTTGGCTACTCAGGATTAAGCAATTCAATCAATTAAAAACTCAAACCAATGTAATGTAATTGAATGCCTTTGCCTTTGTCACCAACACAGTTCTGTACTCCCCCTATCCTATAGACTCCCCCTCAACTAGTCAAATGGTTACATCAACGACTTTATGCTCACCATTGTCATCCTAAGTTTCAGGTTATCATTTGGACTTTGTAAAACTCTTTCCAAAACATTGTGTGTGACATATTCTCCCCCTTGAGCATCAAGTCGTTGAATCAAATAGATTCTCAGTTATCAACAACTCTTTACTCTTGCATATGTCATTCCTTGTCATGTGCTTAGAACCACCACTATCAACAACCAAAACGGTATTAATAGTCCCTCTTGGTAAATCCTGCACATCTAACAAGAAACATTAATTTGAAATTAGGACCCAAGCCATGGTAGTCATGGGTCGTCCATCTGTATCAAAATAATAAACCTCACTCCATTCACAATCAAATCTCTCATCGATTTTCGAAGATTGTTCCGACGAGTCAGAAATAGAAACTTTAGATTTCCAAACATACTTCTGTTCATTAAGTTCTTTTTGCTTAAAATGTGAAGTGTTTGAACAATCATGTTCATGTGAAAAATGTTTAGATTGTGAAAACTCTTGTTGTTCTAAAAGTTTTCTCAATCTTTTGTTTCTCCTCCGTCTTTGAGTTCTAGAAAGCCTAACCTCAGATTTTGAATTACCCTTTAGTGTATCATGAGGTTTAACCACATTTGGGTTAACATAAGGCTTACCAAGAGTTCTTACCTTTCCTGGAGTAACATGTCTGTTACCTTTGGCGTTGCGAGGACAAGAAATCCGAATGTGACCCACAAGACCACAGTAAAAGCAAGATCTCTTCTCACCATATTCTCTCATATAAGGAATCTTCACACGATAAGATGCACTTGAAGAAGATTCTCCTATATGAACTTCTTTTTGCTCTATTTTCTCTAGAACTCCAGATTTTGCAATAGGTTTTGATTCAGGCTTCATCTTCTCACGAAATACATGCTTCTTCCCTTTATTTTTGTAAGGACAGTTCACCACAATGTGTCCAATCTCATTACAATGAAAGCATGTACGCCTGCCTTTATAATCTCTGACATATGGAACTCTCCTTGAATTTGAAAAACTTCCAAATGTATAATTTTTAGATGAATTAGAATCAACCTTTGAGTCTTCTGTCTTAACCTCTTTCGGTATCCCCTCTACCTTAGTTTTATCAAAATATTCATCATCACTCTCATCAGAATACACCAGATCTTCACCTGTGACTGGATTCATATTCAACACAGTCTTAGGATCTAAATCCTCATCTTTTATAATCTCAGGTGTCACAGAATAATTTCCGTTGAATGGTGGAGGAACATAACCAACCAATACCATTAGTTCCCTTCTCCTCTTTAGTATTATCATGATACTGTCCCAATAATAATGATGAATTTGCAAAGCTTTCTAACTTTCTATGCAATCTGATCACCTCTACTTTAGATTCAACTAGTTCCTTATCTTTCTCAACAATATCATTATTTCGTTTCTCAATTTCCACAAAGGACATATCCAGGTGATATGCCTGCTCTTTGATCTTCAAAGTCAGAGAACTTATATCCCTCTTTAGTGATTCTATTCTCTCAGTACACACATTCTCATTATCCTTTAATTTCTGGTTTACCGTGTGCATCGATTTCACATCACAAATGAGGTTTACGTTGTCATCCATAACCCTCATCATTTTATCCTTCACTTAAACACAGTTAGAACAAAACTTTTCAGAGTTAGAAACTACCTCAACTTTTACTTCTGAAGAAGATGCACCAGGAGCCATGAATACGTCATCATCAGCTTCACCCTTTTGATCAACAATGACAGGCTCTGTATCAATTTCTGATTCACTCAGATCATCTTTAACTGTCTGAAAGCTTTCTTCACTCATCACATCAGTCTCAGTAGATTGAGTACTTTCACTAGAACGAATACTCTCACTATCAATTAAATCTGCAGAAGAATCACCCTGCTTCTCTAATACTTCTTTGATCAAGACCACAAACGCTTGAGAAGTTGCTTCACCCTTTTTCGTCAATGCTTCCCATAGATCTCTTGAAGTTGGACACTTCCCAAGACTATGAATGATTTCTTTTGGTAAATACATCGTTAAAGTTTCACATGTTTTCATCTCTCGATCAAACTTCTTCTTTTCTACTTTAGTAAGGGTTGTCACTGGTTTAGGAACATCACAAAATTTCAGAAAGTCAAAAGTAGGATGCACATATCCTTCTGTTCTCCAAGAATTTTTATCAGTTTCTGATACGAACTGTTCAAATCGGACTTTCCAGCTACGGTAATCTGATATGCATAAAATCCTTGGTGGCATAATTTCAATCTCATTATCATCCGCCAAAATTGACATTTTGAAATTTCCCGCCAAAATACTCTTTTTAAAAATTTCAAAAAAATTCAAAATTTCAAAAATGATACAAAACAACCATATAAGCTTTTCCTAAAAGATAAGTTCGCCTGATACTGCATGAGCGAACTTAATAAGTTCGCCTGAACTTCACTGAGTGAAGCGAAGTTGATAAGATCGCCTGCTAAGTTCGCTTAAACTGAGAGAAGCGAACTTAATAAGTTCACTTGCTAAGTTCGCCTGCAACAACTTTCAGTAAGTTTGCCTAAACCAGCTGAAACAAACTCAGCAAGAACTTTAACCCAAACACGAACAAACAGCACCAAAAATCATCATTTCTCATACATTAGAAGGAATTTGAAGAAATTGAACTGTAGGATTTAGTATTTCATGAATTAGAACACTTCTATCAGATCAATTTCACCAAAATCAACCTCAAATTCACGAATTCAGTAGTAAAATCAATTTCAAGAACTTGAAAACTCCATGGATACAAAAATGCTCAATTTCTTATCAAATTATACAGGAAAAACGTCTCTAATCACCAAGAATCAAACGCAAATCACGAGCAAAAGCTCTGATACCACTTGTAGGTCCACATGACTCATCTTAGATCGATCTCGTGACAGGACGTATCGTTAACGCGGAGTGCGGAATCCTACCGTATTAACGTTTTATATAACAATCAACAATAGAAACAGGTAAATAAACTTTTTCTTTTATATCACCAAACAGAGTTTACAGAATACTTGATCGTTCAATCTATTTCACACGCTCAAGTCCCTACTGCTACTATGAACAGAATCTGTAAACATCTATATATAGACAGAAACCAGCTATAGGCGAACTTAACAAGTTCGCTTCAAAGATGCTTAGGCGAACTTATTAAGTTCGCCTCTAATAGGCTAGGCGAACTTAACAAGTTCGCTCCTAAAGATGCTTAGGCAAACTTGTTAAGTTCGCATCTCTATGAACTTATACATAATTTTATCAACATTTACAAAACATGTCCTAACAGACTCCCCTTTAACTGTTGCTAACAATTCTATCAATTACAAGTCAAAGACTCTAAGACTAATACATAATATCTTCAAGCTCGTTGTCACCAGAATTTGCTCCAACAGGCCCGGCATCCCATGGGATGCCATTATCAATTGTATCTGATCGGGACACACGATTCATGTCCCGATTTTGGAAAAGATTTCATGAGGCAATGGGCACCCGATTGAGTATCAGCACTGCATATCATCCTCAAACAGATGGTCAGTCCTAAAGGACCATTCAAACCCTCGAGGATATGCTTCGTCCATGCATTATTGATTTTGGCGGGAGCTGGGAAAGCCACTTACCATTGGCGGAATTCTCGTATAAAAATAGTTATCACACAACTATTAGTATGCCGCCATATGAGATGTTGTACGACAGGAGGTGTAGAACGTCGTTGTGTTGGGGTGATGTGTTGCAAAACACATAGGTTTATTGGGAGTATTATATCACATTTGGAGTGATTTTGATAGTGAATTCGTTCGAGTATGGTACTTATGCTCATATATATTGAATTTACAGGTATTATACGAGAAATGAGAAGTTTTAACGAAGAAATCAAGCACACGAGGAAAGGCATTAAAAAGAAAATTTAAAAATCTGGAAATTCAGGTCTTGGAGACACGCGAAGAACTTGACTCAGGTCTTGGAGACACGCCAACACAAGGAATTCAGGAAAATAAGGGGCCCGACTATTTTGTCCTTCGCGCCACGCTAAGAATGCTAAATGAGTCTTGGCGACACGCCAAGACCCATAATTACGGAAAAAAAAAACCCGAATTCGATTATTTAAAGAATTTTTACCATTCCCTAGAGGGGATCGATTTCCAGCTGCCAAGTAAGAGTTATTGGGCGATTTTGGAGTGGAGAAGCCATCGGGATTAAGAATTGAAGCCTTTTGAGCGCGAATCGAGTGGACATCAATCATTCGGTTTATGTTCTTCGTTTTCTCTTGTTTGATCAGTTTATTTTACATTATGTTTATGATTTTTATGACTTGGTTGATATTGAAGAACTTGATTTTTGACTAAACATCTATAGCTATGTAGGTTTGATGAATATTTATTGAGTTTTGGATTATTTTTGGTTTTTGGTTATTGTTGATGGATTAATGCTATTGTAACATATCTTATTGCAATTGGTTTGATGTATATGCATGCTTAGTTCAGATTTGTCATTGATTAATGTTCCGCATGTGTCTTGTTGAATGTCTTTCAGTTATAGATGCATGATTAGGTCGTTTACTGTGTGTTTATGATTGTTTATGGTGTTGCTAGACATAGTAATCCATAGGAATATCGATTAGTGATTTGTTAGAACTTAGTATTCTTCCTATCTAGATAGCTGAAATGTGATAGATAGTCGGTTAGTCTCTAGTGTTAGGGTTTTAGATGTAAATACTCCGAGAGGAGGTTTCCCTAGATTTCCTGATACTCTTGCTAGTCCGTGTCGATTCAGTTGTTCTTAGATTACCCCTTGCATCATCGGATGTACTGAGATAGTGAAACTGAAAGGTAATATGTCTTTAGGGTACATTAGTGTTGTTGGAGGAACTGAAAGGTGATCCAACTAACTGGTGAGCGTTAAACACTCCTTACGGTTTCCTTCTGGTCACACCCGGAAAATGATTAGGGATCCACTAGGTTGTCTAAGGGTGTTGTACTTTAAGATCTCAGTTCCATCATAATTTCAATAGCCGAGAGAAATCCGAGATTCACAAATAGGATTTTTACCTGGGTAGTGCTTTTCCCATTCTTGAGTTTGTCCAGTTTAGAGTTTTTATCTAGAAGTCAGTAGTTTGCGTTTAATTTTAGTTGTTAGTCTAGTTCTAATTTACTTAAATCAAATTAAAATCCTCCTTTCCAAAACCAAATCTTTTAGTAACTATTATTAGTCTTTTACTTCTTTTTTTATTATTTAGGCGGGGACTCGATAAAGGTTTATTATCGAGAGTTGTCATCGGTGTCCACGTATTGATATCCGGTCTTGCCCATACTTGCTACATACTAACACGGTACACTTGCCGTTGTGTGTGGTTAGGATTGGTGATTCCATTTTAAAACCGTCATGCGAGTTCTTCATTATTTATATATATAGCCGGCACATCAAGTTTTTGACGCCATTGCCGGGGACACTTGCATTGCCGATTTCGAGAACGACCCGAGTTGGGGATCCAACCATTTTTTTTCTTTTTTATTTTTTGTGATTTTTTATTTTTTAGGATTAGTTTTTGTGTGTTTTTGCTTTTATTAGGAATTTTATCTTGTGAATAGGTTTTCTTTCTCTAGGATTACTTTAGTTTTTCTTTTATTATTTCTATTTTATTTTATTGTATCATTTTATCTCACCTACTACTTTGAGTATTATGTATAGACAGCTGGTTGGACAGTTCATAAAACCTTGGTGCGAGGAGGGGTATGTTTCCTCATGGGAAGATGAGTTCGGAGATGAGTTGGTGGACGTACCAACTACAGATGGATGAGTGTTTGACCTTCTTGGTGATCTTGCTGAGTTAGAGGCATTACCATTCGGGGAGCCAAAGCGGGAGACTGAAGAAACATCGCACCAAGGAGAAATTAAGAGATAAGGAGAGTAGGAGAAAGTGGTTGAGGAACCGGCTCAACCACTTCATGTTGAGGATAGTCGGCATGTGGATGAGGGAGACGGTGGATCGCCACGCAAATCAGCACGAGCACGAGAGAGGGCACGGAGACGTATAGACCTGTGGGTCGACTCGGATGCATCTGTCTGAGTCGGTCTGAACCCTACTGCTGCATTCTTCCCTGTAGACGTTAGGAGGAAGAGACTTAGCCAGGTGAGTGGGAAGAGAATAAAGGATAAGCCACCTGATTGAGATTGTGGTTTTAGTCCTGCTGAAGACTCTTCTGTAAACTTAATGCTTTCGGGAGGCAACCCGATGGTGAGTTTTTATTTTCATTTATTTTGTTTTGTTTTCTGTTTTGCTTGTTTTGTGTGCAGGTTTTCTGTCACACCCCAACCGACGGCGAAATAAGTCGGGGCGGGACATGTAGACTGTTCAAAAGCACATGGTTCAACTAAAAATTTCATATATTAAATTTACTGGATTTCATAACAAGTTCAACTAATACAATCAAAGAAAATGAAATACATCAACAAGGTTTAACTATTTATTTAACTAGGTCCTCAATTCCTATGTGTAGCATCTTGAATATGAACTCAAAGCTTAGTACCTGAAACATGTTTAAAACGAGAGGGTCAACTATAAATAGTTGGTAAGCACACATCGGTTTTGACACCACAAGTAAAGTGCAAATGTTTTATGTACAATTCATATGATACATGGTTTATAAAGCATTTATGGAGAATCTAAGTTAAGCTAGTTGCACAAATGTAACCTTGTAACTGAAGGGCATAACAACACATGTTATCCTAATGTATGACATAACAACACATGCTATCCTGATGTAAATGTAGGGCATAACAACACATGTTATCCTGATGTAAATGTATGGCATAAAAACACATGTTATCCTGAAGTAAATGTAGAGCATAACAAAAAATGTTATCCTGATGTAATGTAGGGCATAACAACACATGTTATTCTGGTGTATTGTGTTAATGATTTCACTAGTGTGTCATGTATATGTAGCCTTAACAGTTAGCATTCAAGCACAAAGCACAAATAAACACATATGATCATATTGTAGAATTGTACGTATGTAATTGTAAATAGTGAGTTATTGAGGAATCATGTTTCACCCCAAAAATGTACAAAAAGGAAAGGGGCTATGTAAACTCACATGGAAGTTGTTTGTAGATAGCACGAGCAAAAGCTAGCACAAGTGATTTGCAAATCACAAGGTTAACCTAGAGTTGAATTATATGAATTTGAATCAATACTATGCACAAAAGTCTAAACCACAGTCTAGGGTTCAATAGGGTTTGAGTGTAGGGATTTGTACAAAAGTGTTTGTGTTACATCATGTAAGGGATGTGTTTGTGTACAAAAGGGTACTTATGTATTCTCAAATAAGGTCGTGTGTAAAAATATGTATAATTGTATTTGTTTTTGAACAAAAGGTTAGGAGCAAAACGTTTGAATCAATGTATGTTCCTTTGTTTATGAATAAAGAAATCATAAGTGAATAAGGTTTTATAAAACTATTTAGTTTAAATAGATATGTAATTAAATGAATATAAACCTTGTCATCTATTTAATTATCATAATGAAAAGTGTTTCGAAATAAAGAGTATAATGATCTAAATATATATTAATATAATTAGAAAATTATGTTTTTAAATACTTAATATTTTTAAACCCAAACTAGTTATTAATTTAGGGTAAAATGATTTTGTAGATTATAAACAATGATCGTGTAAAACTTTACATGATAAAATGGTTTTATAAAAATAATTATAATTTATAAACCAAGTGGGTAAATTAGGTGTTTTGTTTAAAACAACAATTTTATTTAAATCATGCTTAAAATGATTTTTGTGTTTTATTAAAGTTTTAAAAGTAATTAAATAACAAAATAAATGCTTCTCCTTATAAACTTGTCATTTGTAGTACTAAAACAATCCTAGATAATCTAGGTTTTGTAAATTTATTTTTATAAAATGATTTGGAGTGTTAAAACGATTTTTTTAAAAATGATTGCTTACCACCCCGTTGAACCCGGGTGGTTTATGTATGAGAAACTCGTGTTACCGCTGGACCATGGGAGTCACCCGCGTCAATGATCTAGTTTGTTTTTCATTAACTTGTAGATAACAAGGGGGCCGGGTCTGGTTAGAGGTACACGCCAAAAAGGGTGGGGTGTGGGTTTCGAACCCACGCCATCTGGTCCGATGGTGCAATGCCTTAGCCAATGGGACCCGATGGTTTCGCTGGTCTAATAGGGAACCCACTTAAAGGTATACGGTTTCTAAATCAAGGGCTATCCCCAATTCAGAATACGCATAAAAGGTCAAGAACCCTAATCAAAATTGCACCCGATAACATCATTTATGCCGAATTGATAGAGGGTTAATGATCGCTAGGGGATTGCGAACTAGGAGCACTAAATCTTACTTGGAATGGTGATGTGACGAGAGAGAACGACCGGAACGAAAACTCGACTGTTCTTGAAGCTTGACAGAGTTCCAGAGGTGTAATGCCGATCAATTTGTGGTTGGGAGAGTTTGTAAGAGGATACGCGAAGGTGAGGGAATGATTTAAACGGACTAATTTCACCAAAAAGGTTTGATTCGATTCGGGTTAGTAGGGAATAGCTGTCAACACGAATTAAGCGTTAATTAAAACGGGTGTTGATGAAGTGGGTCGTGATTAAGGTCTAGATTTATACGAGAATAATCAAGGCATGATTTGCGGGTTTTGAACGCGTGAAATTTCTTGATTACAGCTTGAATTCAACACGGTTTGACTCTGGAAAGTCAAACTATTTGAATCCGAATCAGACCGCGCAAACATGTTAAATTGTTGTGTTAATTGGATTGAAAACAGTTCGAAAATCATTCAAGTATATAAGGTAAGTCCAATGCATTCGGGTATGATTGAATTCGATGATCAATTTCAAGAAATTCGTCCTGTTTGACTTCATAAAGTCAAAGGGTCAGTTAAAGGGTTCGAAACCCTTGAATAGGTCCAATTTGAGGTGTAAGGGTCCAAATACAAAGGTGGGAGTTCAAGGTTGGGAGTTCAAATGACTAAAGGGGGTTCAAACTAGTTTTGTTTCTTTTCATTCTTATGTAATTTTATATAAAATTTGATTTTTCTTTTATAAACTTATAAAAACTAATTTAAAATGTCATATATATATATTTGCTAAACAAATCTTCTTATGTGGTTAATAAATTCAAATATATAAATATATTTGTATACAAATATTTATAAGTAAATATTTATACATATATATAGATACATATGTATAAACATACGAACAGGTGATATAGAAATTTATATGTAAACACAAGGTTTTAAATTTTGAATGAAATATTAATTAAAATAATTACTTATGTGGTAAAATGTACTTGAATAAATGCAGGATTTAAATGTAGTGTTATTATTGAAATAAATAAAATAAAATAGAGCCGGAAAGTCATGGATGTTACATTTTCATTCCGAGCTCTGGGAGGTTGTTGATTCTGAGGATTGCATAGACGAGGTCACTTCATATCATGGTGGAGAGTGTTTGCTGCATCCGTAGGGGAGTCCCGTTCTATCCCTTTACTTTTTATGCTTTCGCATCATTTTTTGCTTTACTTTGTTTTCAATTGTACATTAAGGGCTGCTTTAAGTGTGAGGAAGGAAACGTGGTTTGTTTTGGACATTTTATATATTTTTTTTACCCCATTCTTTAGACACATTAGGGACAATGTGTGTTTCAAGTGTGAGGATGTCTACTTGTGTTTGAGAAGAAAATTGAAAATAAAAATAAATAAATAAAAAAATAAAAAATAAAAGAGTGTTTTTGCAAGTTCTGAGTTGACACATGTTTTGAGTTCTAGCGCTCACAAAAGATTGATTTTTATTCAATGTAAATCGAAAGCAAAAGGGAGTCGGGGGCGGGTTTGCGCTTCTTTAAATGCGGTTTTCCTTAAGTTTCGGGATTAAATAGGCCCAACAGAGTCGGTTTTTCAGTAATTAAATTGTTTGGAATGTCTAGGATAGTATAGCAAGCTGGATAGTGGAAGTTGGGCATGGCTTGTATCAGTAACCAGATTCCACACGTTTTCAGTAAGATTTTGAACCTTCCTATTTTCATATATATTCACTGTTTCGTTTGTTGAGTGTATACCTACATGTTGCATTTTGTTAGAACTTGAACATTTTGATGCATTTTGAGACCATAGGCTGAGATGATACACAGACATGATAGAGGCATTAGGATTTAGCCCATTTGTTAGTCTTTTTCGTTTGTTTTCCTTACCCGAACATTATCCCGTAGTGAACCCAGCTTGAGCCTTATTCCCTTTCGTTTCATAAACCCATTGTACCCTTTAGCCTTTTAGCCTTTTTATTTTTAAACCCGTGTTATTAATCCGATCTGAATTAGTGTCTAAGTGTTTGTTAGTAATCATCAGTGAGTGTCAGCAATATAGCTTATGTTATCAGAAAAAAAATAGAAAAATGAAAAAAAAAATGAGAAAAAGATATTGAAAAAGAAAAAAAAGAATATATAAAAAAGAGAAAAAAATAGAAAATATGAAAAAATAGATATGTAAAAGAATAAGTGTGAGGTTCAAAGATCCTCAAATGTTTAGCTGTGTTTATTTGTTTGTTCCTAGCCTAATGAGTCCGGATTATGATCACTTTAGCCACTTTATACCCTTTATCCATACCCTTAAACCTAGCCTTACACTACAACCCTTTAAAGTCCTTTTGATCTGTGTGTTTGTCTTATTCATTTGGGTGGAGATTTGATTGATGTTCAAGCCTATGACATTAATGTTTCATTGTTAGATTTTGAGAGTATATAGATTATACACTAGTATATCTTTTGCTAGTTAAAGAAACAAACCTAGTGGAGACTAACGTTGTGAGAGGTATGAGCCGTGTATGATTAGATCTTGAAGGTAGGTGAAACTTGAATAGGTATGCCTATGTTTTCAAAACTTAGTACCATATTGACTTGTTGGGTCGTAATAATATTGAACGTGAATATCTTGGGGAATTAATTGTGTATTTGGATTTCGTGGCTTGCATTTGACTTTGCTGGATGTGATCGTATTTGTTTAATTACTTTGTTGGATGCGTTGCATAGGGCTTTGCTTAGGGACAAGCAGACTTCAAACGTGAGGATAGTTGATGTGTTGCAAAACACATAGGTATATTGGGAGTATTTTATCACATTTGGAGTGATTTTGGTAGTGAATTCGTTTGAGTATGGTACTTATGTTCATATATGTTGAATTTACAAGTATTATACGAGAAAAGAGAAGTTTTAACGAAGAAATCGAGCACACAAGGAAAGGCATTAAAAAAAAATTTAAAAATCTGGAAATTTAGGTCTTGGAGACACGCGAAGAACTTGGTTCATGTCATGGAGACACACCAAGAACAGGAATTCAGGAAAATAAGGGGCCCAACTATTTTGTCCTTGGCGCCACGCTAATAATTCTAAATGAGTCTTGGCGACAAGCCAAGACCCATAATTACGGGAAAAAACCCTAATTCGATTATTTAAAGAATTTTTACCATTCCATTGAGGGGATCGATTTTCCGCCGTCAAGTAAGAGTTCTTGGGCGATTTTGGAGTGGAGAAGCCATCGGGGATAAAGAATTGAATCCTTTTGAGCGCGAATCGAGTGGACATCAATCATTCGGTTTATGTTCTTCGTCTTCTCTTGTTCGATCAGTTTATTTGACATTATGTTTATGATTTTTATAACTTGGTTGATATTTAAGATCATGATTGTTGACTAAACATCTATAGCTACGTAGGTTTGATGAATATTTGTTGAGTTTTGGATTACTTCGGTTTTTGGTTATTGTTGATGGATTAATGCTATTGTAACGAATCTTATTGCAATTGGTTTGATGTATATGCATGCTTAGTTCAGATTTGTCATTGATTAATGTTCCGCATGTGTCTTGTTGAATGTCTTTCAATTATAGATTCATGATTAGATCGCTTACTGTGTGTTTGTGATTGTTTATGGTGTTGCTAGACATAGTAATCCATAGGAACATCGATTGGTGATTTGTTAGAACTTAGTGTTCTTCCTATCTAGATAGCTGAAAAGTGATAGATACTCGGTTAGTTTATGGTGTTAGGGTTTTAGGTGTAAAGACTCTGAGAGGAGGTTTCCCTAGATTTCCTGATACTTTTGCAGTCCGTGTCGATTCAGTTGTTCTTAGATTACCCCTTGCATCTTCGGATGTTTTGAGATAGTGAAACTGAAAGGTAATATGTCTTTAGGGTACTTTAGTGTTATTGGAGGAACTGAAAGGTATTCCAACTAACTGGTGAGCATTAAACACTCCTTACGGTTTCCTTCTGGTCACACCCGGAGAATGATCAGGGATCCACTAGGTTGTCTAAGGGTGTTGTACTTTAAGATCTCAGTTCTATCATAATTTCCATAGCCGAGAGAAATCCGAGATTCACAAATAGGATTCTTATCTGGGTAGTGCTTTTCCCATTCTTGAGTTCGTCCAGTTTAGAGTTTTTCTCTAGAAGTCAGTAGTTTGTGTTTAATTTTAGTTGTTAGTCTAGTTCTAATTTACTTAAATCAAATTAAAATCCTCCTTTCCAAAACCAAATCTCTTAGTAACTATTATTAGTCTTTTACTTCTTTTTATTATTTAGGTTGGGACTCGATAAAGGTTTATTATCGAGAGTTGTCATCGGTATCCACAGATTGATATCCAGTCTTGCCTATACTTGCTACATACCAACACGGTACACTTGCCGTTGTGTGTGGTTAGGATCGGTGATTCCATTTTAAAACCGTTGTGCGAGTTCTTCATTATTTATATATATATATATATATATATATATATATCCGGCACATCATTGGGTGAGATTGGTCAGAAAGAACCAGGGAGCCTTTAAGTTGTTAAGACTACCTATGAAAAGTTCAACCAGATCAAAGCCCGAATGAAAGTCGTTCAAGACAGACAAAAATCATATGCGGATAGAAGGCGTAGGCCTAATGAATTTAATGTTGGGGATAATGTGATGCTGAAAGTATCTCCATGGAAGGGAATTATTCGTTTTCAAAAAAGAGGGAAGCTTAGTCCGAGGTTCATTGGACCGTTCAGAATATTGGCTAGAGTTGGGGAGGTGGCCTACAGATTAGACTTACCGCATGAACCGAGTGGAATACACCCTACATTCCACGTGTCACACATACACAAGTGTTTAGCTGAGGAATCGGTTCACGTTCCACTCATAGATATCGAAGTAGACAACAATTTGAACTACATAAAAGAGCCGGTAGCAATACTGGACCGAAAGGAGAAACAATTGAGAAACAAAGTAATCCAGCCGGGTAAAGTCTAGTGGAGGCATAGAAAAGGTTCAGAAGCAACATGGGAAAGCGAAGAAGAAATGAATGAATCATACATGCACCTGTTTACCGTATAGCAGGTTTCGAGGACGATACCTATAATAAGGTTGGTAGACTTGTAACACTCGAAAACCCGACACTATGATTTGGGCCGAAATAAAGAAATAAGGGAGTAATTATGGACTTTGGGTGGTGGGCTTGGCCCATAATGGCACCTTAACCTTAAACCTATTCATGATCAGCCTCTATGCACCTGATTTCATTGCTTCATCTTCACCTAAACCCTGTAGAGAGAGAAAGTGGGTGCTTTAGAGAGAGAAAGCTTCAAAAATTCATCAATTAGCTCAAGATCAGTCTCAAGACGTTTCCCCATCGATTTAAAAAAAAGAGTTACGAAGCAACAGTAGCCTTTTGAGGTATGGATCCAACCTAAATCTCTTTTTTTCATCAAAATGGGGTTTTGGGGTAAAACTAGGGTTTTCACCTTAAAGGTTAGATTTTTACGAGTTAAAACATGAACAAAGACCTGATCTAGCTTCATGGAAGCTAGATAAACGATTTGGACATAAAAAGTTACGATTTTGGATAAAAAATGGGCCTGTAAATGAAGATCTTTAAGTGGCTACACTAGTGGGCGACACTATTTCTTGAGGAGACACTAGTCGCTGCCGCTTGAAGACGATGACCCTCAAATAGACGACACTAGTTGGTGTCACAGAACAATGTCGACGTAAACGTAAATGAAACTATATGAACGACACTTAAAAGACGACATTAAGTCAAGAAAGAAAGTTATGGCAACACTAATCAGACGACACTGATCCCTGGCAACAATGTCACAAGGCGACACTATCAGACGACTGTAAGTGTTAGCGACACCAATGCTCAGGCGACACTGTCTGTGGCGACACTATAGGCGACAGTAGCAAAGTTTAACCAATTTCACGTATATTGACATCATACAGATCACGTAGCACTTGTCTAGCCGACGTTTAGTAAGTGAAACAGTATACCGACTACCAGGTGAGTTCTAAGTCCCCCTTTGTCTATGATTTTGGGTAGGGGTGCATACTCTACAAAGTAAAGGATTTTATGATTAAACATGTTAAACAACAAAGTATGAATTAGGCTAAGTGATGTGAATTTTTTTGTATATATATATATTATATAATAATATTTAGAGATGGTTTCACGAGATTAGGTTTTAAATTATAAAATGATAAATACTTAAAATAAAAAACACACACAATAGACAAGTGTACCTATCGACTGCTGTTTTAAGGCTCCCAACCACAAACTTGCCTCTACAAAGAAGTTATCATAAGTATGTGTGTGTAGATGATATTCTTCAATATCCCTTTTTCTCATTAGAAGATAACAAGTTTAGTAGATGTTTTCTTGCACGGTGAGTAGCTTCATTCTATGAAAGCTCATTTCATGTTTAACTTAAGTATTCAGTTTCATCAGTTTAATCGTAACGTTTCTAGAATTATCACCGTCATTTTCAATTATTACACATGTTACAGACCTTTGAAACTAATTTTTTTATGTACCTTTTTTCATATTAATTGATCAAATCATCCCGTGTGCAGAGACTGAAGACATTTTTCGGGGAGGAAAATATTAAGGTAAAGAGATTCTTATTTCTTATATTTCTTTGATGCAGCCCTGTTGTATCTGAATCTGAATCTTGATCTTTTAATTGCAACAATTGAGGTTTGTGCTTGAAGCAGTGTTTTATGGAATACATGGATAATTGAATATCCTATCTATAGTGTTTTAAAATAATTTTTGTCATTAGGTTTATTTGAATTCCACCATTAACAATATTTATACATGAGCATGTATGAGTAATGCACGGATGATGTCGTTTAGGCGACGTATCATGCGTTCGGCTCTACCATTTTATTGTGAAGTTTGAGGGAAATGCGAGGCCGTTTGATTGAGCAAATGTTTTAAATTGAGTGTTATCAAACTCACCCCCAAGATCACATTGAAAGGTGTTAATTAGGGTGTTAAATTGAGTTTTGAAAAAAGTGTGAAATTTGACAAAGGTGTGGAAAGTTTCGGATTTATATTTCAAAGGGTATACCCATACATAATGTGTATAATTATCAATCAATACCATGTAGTATTTGTAACCGGAATTGCTTAGAACGCGTGAGGTCCACAAATCACAATGTATAATGTCAAAAGGTTTAAATGTAATGGAATGTGAATCCGAAAAGGCAAACGTTTACTATTAGAAATTTGACATGATGGACAAAAGAAAGAAGCAATTGTCTTATTACATTTAAAATTTAAATAACGACTAAGATATTCCAACATAGTTGCGTCGGGGTGGGCAAGGCGTTGATGCCATGGAGTTGTGGCAGATGATGAAAGCAGCATGAATGCGGGTGGTGTGAAAGGGTATAGATCCCCGGTGCTATTGTGACGGGAAAAGTGACGTCCATCCTTGAGGTCCTTCAAAGTAAAACCAAAAGGGTCAAATTCCACATAAACAAGATTGGCAATAGTAAATTTGCGTACCGATAACAGATCTTTGATGACTTGAGGGGAATGGATAATTTGGTTTAAGGTGTAAGTTTTGTTTGGGAGTTTGTAAAAACCATTACCGGGTCCATTAATTGGTAAACGATGACCATTACCGACAAATATAGGTTGCATATATTTAGACAAGGGAGTAGAAATCTTACCAACATTGGAAGTGATGTGAGAGGAAGCCCCTGTATCCATGTACCAATTTGGATCAGCAGAGTTGAGATTTATGTTGTTAAGGGCGGTTCCGATATCACTTGGACTTAGTCCGTTGAGGGGAGGCGGGCCATATCCATCCATAGTAGTAGTAGGGTATTGGGCTACATGGGCTTGTTGTGGAGAAAAATGGGTCTGAGGCCTGCTGCGGAGCTGATGGTTATGGAGTTGGCGGTGGATGTGAGGTCCACTGTTGGTATGGTTGAAATTGTGTTTGAGATCCATAAGCTTGTTGCTGCCAAGATTGCCCCCCTCGTTGGTTTGAGTGTTGACCGAAGGAGCGCCCCTTTCTTCCTCAGTTTCCGCCTTCTCTCCATTGGCCCCGACCACCCCGCCCGCGATAGTTTGGTTCATAATTGTTACCGCGATAGTTCGATTGGTAGGGCGGTCGTTGTTGTTCAGCCGGTTGGTGTGATGGAGTTCGATCATTACCAGGGTTTTGTGAGTTGACAAGGACTGTGTCACAGGTGGTTGTGTGAGTCGATCTCGCTGCCTGTCACTGCTGTTCAAGGTAAATATTATTCCGTGCTTCATCCCAAGTGGGTTCCGATTGAGTGAGGATGGTGCCAATAGTATCAAGTTCAATTGGTAGCCCTCGAACCAATTGTAAAACCAATCGACTTTCAGTTACTGGGTGTCTTACATCGGCTAATTGTCCGGCTATATCCTTGAGTTTTTGACAATACTCATCACGTCCGCCATAGCTCATAAGCGTTTGGCGTGCAAATTCGTTTTCAAGGGCTGATGCACGAGCACCCTTATTATTAAGGAATATTTCTTTGATTTTTATCCAAGTAGCATTGGCTGATGTTTCATCTTCGAGCACCAGGGCCAAGATATCGTCGCAGATGGTGGCATAAATCCATTGGAGAATGAGGGCATCGATTTTGGACCACTGAATCTAAGCGGGATCGGTTTCTGCAGGGGGCTCGGTGCCGTCTATGTTATCAAACACCTTCGAAGCTTTGACATGTAGTTTAAAGAGCTTGACCCATTGGGAGTACGCTAGCTTCTTTCCATCAAGAGTACGGATTTTGTTTTGTATATTGGTCACAGTATAGGCTGGGTGGAGGGTCGGTTTTGTGTCGGAGGTTTCACCGGGGGGCTTCGCCGGCTGGTTTATTTTCAGCGCCGCCAACCATAGTGGGAGAGGGAGGAACAAAAGAAAAATTTTAGGTTTAGGGTTTGCAGAACCGTAGCTCTGATACCATGAAAGTGTTCAATGGTATATGATTTTGTGTGTCCTCAATACAATACATGCCTCCCTATATATACATGAAACTACCCATAATTATCTCCACTAAATATGGAAGAAATGTATCTAAAACAATACATATATTCAATAATATCTTCTCCTAATAGTTTTCAATGTCTACCACACTTAATTGCCAGCAAACTTTTGTTAGATTAGTTATTTAAAGTACCACTTTGTTTCTGAATGTGTTATTAAACTTATCATATAGGTTAAATACCTTTGATTGAAAAGCAAAAGGTTAAAATAATCGTATTAATAGACCCTCTTGAATCTGGAAGGACCTGACAAAGATGAGTTGGAAGCAAAACATGGTATGCACAAATTTGTTTCAGTTATTGTTTTGATCAAGTTTATTAATTCTTTTATAAACTGCTAACATCTTACTCTGGTCAATATGTTGACTTTATGGTAAGGAGAAACTCCACTATACATGGCTGCTAAAAATGGTTGTAGTGAAGCTGCAAGCCTTCTTTTATCCCATGGAGCTTTTATAGAATCCAAAGGCAAGTGTATGTATTTTTTTATGTTTCTTATGGTCAACATTTAAAAAATGTGCCATTTGTTTTCCATTTAAGACTTGAAAGTGCCTAAAAGTAAAAAAAAAATAAAAAAATATTATGCTCAAAAAGTCTGAATGGCAAGGATATGATATCATTTGATGGGAGCTTTTGTTAGTGTATATATTATTTAATAATATATTTTTAATATCATTGGTTCATACTAACTGTTAAAAAGATTAAATTGAAATAAAATACATACATTCAGAGTTCCTCACAATTTATAAGTGGCAGCAGCAATGTAGTTAAATTGAAATAAAATACATATATTTTTTATGTCTTTCTTTTTGTTTTCATCTATACTAATATTTTGTTAAACAATGCGCAGCTTCAGAAAATTCTTTCAAGGGCATATTCGCCATCCTCCCCAGGCCTGAAGGAGGCGAGTTCGGAAAGTTTTACAGTCTTCATGCTCTAAATAATCTTAGGATTAGTATCTTGTGCTCATAAAGCTTAGCCCCCTTTTTTTTCTGTTTAGTCTGATAACATAGGTTTTCAAATACAATTCTATTAATGCTATCTTTATACCTCTTGTCTGCATCGGTGGCTACTAGATAGATTGTTATTTTTTGTTCTTATTAAGTTAACTCATGTTGATCAGTTTTGTAGACTGTTCATCTGTACTCTTTCTATTTGTTGACAACTATTGTCACATGTTTCCCTTTTCACATTTAAAATAGTATGTTTGCAGATAAGCTTCCACATCCTGTGTTATTCAGTTAACTCATGCCAGTATAATTTACAACTGATATTTCTGTTATTATTCAGATTAGTTGTTGGAGGAGTACTTTCCATTTGTGTTCTTACTAAGCAAGTGGATATCCTATTTAAACTTGCTCATGTTCTTTACATGTAAAGATAATTGTAGGTCCAGATTTCAATCGGAAATCACTAAAAAGATCGATTACACACACACAGGCGGAATCTGTGTGTATGGTGGTGAAACAGATGGTAGAAACAGAATTGGTGAAGATAAACAGGCAAACCTCACAGGAATCAACACAAGTATGATATTAAATTGTAAGAACAACAGATGAATTAACTCCAAATGTGTATTGATTCAGAAAAACTGTGAAAGAGTGAATTTCAGGATTACAACCGCTATCCACACCCTAAATATTCTCAAACTAGGCTATTTATAGGAAGCTGATAGGCATCGAAACTATGTTCACCGAAACTACTAGTTTTGGGTGAGCATTTACAAGTGTGAAACAACCTATCGAAACTTCCCATCTATCGAAACTAAGTAGTTTCGATGGCCCAGACTTAGAATAAAAAACAGGAAATTACATCAAATGAAATTACAAGTAAATAAACTTAACTAAACATTGTTCAAAAATACATTGATGACATCTGCTTATAAAAATACAAGACTCTACAATCTCCCCCTAAAGTTTTGCTGTCACAAACTGAAAAAGGAAACAACTGTACAGAAAAATAAAATCTTTTTGGAAATCTTCCAGATTAACAAGTTTAAATAGAAGAGACAATATGCACAAGGGTTATTGAAAGTTGATGATGCCGAACATCTCCGCCAATTTCTCAAATCTGGCAGAATCAAATGTTTTTGTTAAGATGTCAGCGGTTTGCTTGTCGGTTTTGACTTCAACAATTTTGATATGTTTCTTTTCGACACAGTTACGGATGAAGTGATGTTTGATCTCAATGTGTTTGGTTTTTGAATGCTGAATGGGATTTTTAGTGATATGAGGAACGGCGGTGTTGTCACACAAAATAGGGGTTTCATGGAAGTTTATCCCGTAATCAAGCATTTGATGGTGGATCCACCTCACTTGGAAACATCAAAGGGTTGCGGCAATGTATTCGGCTTCGGCTGTGGATTGGGAAACGGTGGTCTGTTTCTTACATTGCCAGGAAATAAGGCGGTTGCCAAGGAACTGACAACCCCTATAAGTGGATTTTCGGTCTAAGTTGCATCCCCCGTAGTCTGAATCTGAATATGCCAAAAGATCAAACAAGTTATTTTTGGGATACCAAAGCCCAAGTTTTGGCTTGTACTTTAAATATCTTAAAATACGTTTGACCGCAATTAAATGATAGAGTTTAGGATTAGCCTGAAAGCGTGCACACAAGCACACTGCGAACATGATGTCTGGTCTGCTAGCAGTGAGATACGTGAGAGATCCTATCATCGAGTGATAGAGGTGCTGATCAATGCATTCACCATCCAAATCAGGAGACAGAAAGTGTCGAACTTCCACGAGAGTCTTGTAAGGATGAGACTCAATCATTTTGAACTTGGTCAGAATTTCTTTGACATATTTTTCTTGATGGATAAGAATTCCCGAATCAGACTGATCAACGTACAAACCAAGAAATAACTTCATTTCTCCCATAGAGCTCATTTCAAACTTACAACGCATCACTTCCTCGAACTCTCTACACAACCGAGGATTTGTGGATCCAAAAATGATATCATCAATGTAGATTTGCACCAAAATGGTATTCACACCATCCTTTCTTTTGAACAAAGTTTGGCCAATTGCCCCTCGTGTGAAACCATTATCAAGTAGATGCTTAGATAACGTCTCATACCACGCACGAGGTGCTTGATGGAGACCGTACAATGCCTTGTGAAGTTTGTAAACTCTATTAGGATAGCTTGGATCAATGAAACCCGGTGGCTGCTTGACATAAACTTCCTCTTGAACCTTTCCATAAAGAAATGCGCTTTTGACATCCATCTGATGAACTGTGAAGTCCATATAGGCTGCATATGCGAGAAACATTCTGATGGCTTCCAAGTGAGCCACTGGTGCAAAGACTTCCTCAAAGTCAATCCCTTCTTCTTGATAAAACCCCTGAACCACCAAGCGGGCTTTGTTTCGAATCACGATTCCCCCTTCGTCCTTTTTGTTACGAAATACCCAACGAGTGCCGATTGGGACTTTGTTCTTTGGAAGGTCTACCAGATTTCACACGTGTAACTTGTTGAACTGCTGCAATTCTTCCCACATGGCCTCTACCCAACTGTTCTCAAGCAAAGCAGCTTTGATATTCTTAGGTTCAACCTGAGATATGAAGCAAGAGGAGACCGTCATTCATTGCTTCTGTGGCACTACGAGTTCGAACTCCCACATTGAGTGGACCAATGATGTTGTCTGTAGGATGATCCTTGTGAATTCTCAACTGTGGAATCTCATCATCTTCCAAGTGTTCATCCAGATTGGTAATGTTATTTTCCGGAAGATCAGCTTCATCAGCAATAGGACCTTTAGCAGATGATTGTGGAGCAACATCCACTATTGGAGGAGGTTCATCCTCAACAGTTTCACTTGTTGCCACAGAGTCCGAAGAATCCTGAGTGGATTCAGCATTAGCTATTGTAGGAGAAACATCTATATGCTGACTTGACGAAGAGGAGCTTGAAGCAGTAGAGGTACCTAGTATATTCACAGACATAAGAGGATTAGTTGAGACAGATATGTTAGTGAAATCAGGAAGATTAAATGATTTAAACAAAGAATCGACATCAAAAAGCCAATCAGGACCGTCCCTTGCGTCCGTATGATTGCTTTCATGCCAGTTGATATCAATGGACTCCAGCACAATCTTTCGTCTCTTGTTGTAAACACGAAAAGCTCTTTGGTTAGAGGAATAGCCCACGGAATAGCACTCATCCGCTTTGGCTTCAAACTTGTTCAGCTGATCAGAAGTATTCAGCATTGTGCAAACACACCCAAACTTCCTGAAGAAATCAATAACAGGTTTGCGCTTGTACATAATTTCATAAGGTGTCTTGTTGCAGCTTTTGGTGATGAGAACTCGATTTTGTACAAAACAAGCGGTATTAACTGCCTCAGCCCAAAATGTGACAGGAAGCTTTGAATCAATGATCATAGTCCTTGCTGCTTCTATCAACGTATGATTTCTTCGTTCAGCTACACCATTTTGTTGTGGAGTACGAGGTGCACTGAACTGCCGAGATATACCCTTACTTTCATAGAAAGAATCTAGAATGACATTCTTAAACTCTATGCCATGATCACTGCTGATAATCTTCACACTTAGATTGAACAGATTCTCGATTTGTAGCAGATGAATCTTCAGAGTCTCTGGCGTCTCATCTTTCTTTGCCAGGAAGAATACCCAAGTAAACTGAGAAAAGTCATCGGTTACCACCAAGCAGTAGGATTTCCTTCCATTACTCATGACACTCACAGGACCGAAGAGATCCATGTCAAGCAATTGAAGAAGGGAGTCAATGGAATTAGTGGTTTTGGATTTGTGAGAAGATTTGTGTTGCTTGCCCTTGAAACAAGATAGACAATGTTCCATGGGTGAGAAGTCTTTTAGAGGTAAACCGGTGACAAGGTTTCCTCGAACAAGGCGGTTCATTATCTTGAAATTCACGTGCCCTAATATTTTGTGCCAAAGAAAGGACTCATCTTCTGAAGCTTTTGAGAGAAAGCAGGATTCGATTCCTGATGGGATATTCATATCCAGACTGTATGTATTGAATCTTCGAGGAGCACGCATGAGGATTAGGTCTTCGGGAATAACCACTCCAGGCTTCAGAATCAAACATTCTCTGGAGTTGAAGAGGGCACAAAAGTCTTTATCACAAATCTAGGACACACTCATCAGATTATACTTCAGTTGTGGGATGAAGTTGACATTCTCCAAGCTATTTACACCATTGGACACAGTTCCTTGTCCTTCAATCTTTCCTCCTCTTGGATTGCCTGCAAAGGCGACAAAATCTCCGTCTATTGGATGATAATTTTGCAACAAATAAAAATGACCAGTCATATGTCTTGAGCAACCATTGTCGACATGCCAGATATTGTCTCCAGTCCTCCTTGATCGTCCCTGCATAAATGAATCATTTAGACATTTGTACCCAAGTCATTGCTAACTTGGAACTTCTTAATTTTGCCATATGCATTTCGGAAATCATAGTAAGAATCCTCCTTTAAAGTATTATAAAAAAGATCATTATTCTTAATTTTCCAAATCCTTTTTGACCAATTTTTAGCATTTTTAATCCTTTTACGTCGTAGAGTTCTACTGTGTTGTGATTTAGAGAAAACATTTGAAGCACATTCAACTGAATTTTGAATAACAGATGGTACGTTTTCTTCTTCAAAACGATATGTAGACAATTTACATGTCTTGAAAACATGATTGGATTCCCCACAACTAAAATAAACTTTATCACATGTCGGTTTTGCCTGATAGTTGTCATCACAAGATGATTGTGATGTTGAGACATCAGAATTAGAGGCAACTCGTTCTTCAATATTTCTTTCCTGAAGACTTTGATCTTTCAGAAATGTGAAAAATTTTAGATTGCTCATTGTTTCTTATGGAATGTTAGTCACAACAACTCCTGCACTTTTAAAATTTGCAACACAACTCATAGCATTAACAGATTTAGGAACGAAAGGTAAAGCATTCTTAAACTTAGAAATGTCATTTCTCAAACTGGCATGCTCAAAAGGCATAGACCAAAATACAAATTTTCAACATGTTCACAAATATCTGGTTTTGACACGGACATATTATTACATTCATCCGACTCAAGTTCATTTAAAACATTTTCTTCACTAGAACTCTAATCACAATCATCTTCGGAACCTACATAATCTGATTCTGCACATGAAGCAAAACTGTCAGAATCTGAAGTTTTAATATAGTCATTAGTAGATAACTTGCAAACAAAAGGTGTGGGTAAATGAGGAGCTGGCATATCAACGAATTTACCAGACTTGGAATATGGTAGAAGGTGAGAGTTATACCCGATGCCTTCTATGACTTTTTTATGAATTTGGTTGTCAATGATTCCGAAAATAATTTTCTGATTCATACCCATGTGTTCAACTTGAAAATTTGCTTTTTCAGCCTTTTGAAGTCTTTCAGTTAAAATTTGATTATTATTCTTTTGTGTAGTAAGTTGTACAATCAAAGATCGATTTTCTCCAGAAATATCACGAATTTTCTTTAAGTAAATTTTCTCATTTTTAGCCACAGAATCATACATCACCTTTATGTGATCTCGTTCATCGACCAAGGCCTGGTTGATGAATCTATATTTCTGAATCCCATTTAAACAAGATTTAGCATTGCAAAGTCTAGACATTACCTCAGTTGGTACGGCGGTGAGATCCTCAGCTGGTTCAATCATGACACATTTCTCCTTTTCTTCAATGCCTGCCATCAGCGTCTTGTCAGCTGCTTCTCCTTCTTGATCTCCCTAATGATAGTGTCCATTAGCTTGACAGACCAGAGCTGTGGAGCTCGAAGTTGTAGTGGATTTGGGAGAGACGACAACTTGCTTTCCAGAAGAGTTCTTCTTTTCATGCTGCTCCTTTGATGATGGCTCCTTGCAATTCCATGCAAAATGACCTAGCTGGTCACAATTGTAGCATCTCACCTTTTTGATGTCAAACCTAGAGTCTTTCCTTGCTTGAATCTATCCATCCCAGTCCTCTTGATGAATCTCTTGGCCCTCAGAGTCAGCATAGCCATGCACCAATCAATATCCATCTTCACCAAATCATCCGGGTTGATCTGCTCCAAGTCATCAGGTTGAAAGCTGACCGGTGTCAGGTTTCCAGAAATCAGTGCATCATAGCACGACATGAAGGCAGTCATGATAGGCAGATACTCATCGGGGATCATAGTGGTAGGCTTCTGAGAGGTGGATGAAACGGTAGGCTGAATTCAAGAAATTGAAAGTGGGACATCAGTTTGAAAGTATGCCATTGTAGTTTTGTTGGATGAAGTGGTGGAACTTTGACCAGCAAGAAGAGTTGTGTTTCCAAACTGATTAGTTGGAGTGACTGCACCCTTCTTTATCTCCAACTCATAAGACTCCAGAATGCTGTAGAGTTCTTGCTATGACAAGTCACTTAGCTTCTCAGTTTTCTTGATCATAATTCGGTACATATTCCATTCCTCTGGCAGTGAATCAAGTAGCTTCTTGTTTAACTCAACAGTGGGATACTCAGTTCCCAAAACCTTTAACTTAGAGACAATGCTTGAGAATCGGTTGATCAATTCAGACATGGGTTCTCTAGGGACACTACTAAACATCTCATACTGCTTCTTGATCAAATCTCTCTTGCTTTCTCTAACCTCAGCACTTCCCTCATACCTTGTACATAAAGCAACCCAAAGATCTTTGGCAGTAGTATACTCAGCAAATATGTTGAACACATCCATAGGAAGAGCCATAGCAATAGATCCATAAGCCTTGTTATCTCTGGAAATTAAGGCAATATCCTTTTCATATTATTCAGACACAAGCATGGGACGCTGAACATCTGCAGTGGTAGTAACTAGTTTGTGTGGACCATCAGTGATTGACTACAAGAGAGTGTGGTCATGGAACTGAAAGAAAGTCTTTATTTTCTTGGTCCAATCATCAAAGTCTCTAGTGGACACCAAGACAGGTAGTTTGTTTCCCCCAGCATATTCATTGTTGCTTGAAGATGCCATAACTCAGAGAATTAAAATCAAACAGTAGCTAGTTTCGGGTGAATAGGGTTGATTGAAACAATTAGTTTCGATAGTGAAGATGCTGACCGAAACTCCTAGTTTCGATAGAACAAGGCTTGCCCGAAACTTCTAGTTTCGATAGAAGAACAGAATCCAGGAACAACTAGTTTCGATGATGAAGACAACAGAAAATCCATGGCAGAAAATCCAGCAAACTCAGTAGAAACTACAAGTTTCGATTGAAACTAGTTTCGATAGTGTAGAAGTTTCAGGTGATCAATCTGCACAGGTTAGTTTCGATATAACAGGACAAATAACTAGTTTCGATGATACTTTCTCCAGAAAAAAGTACAGACAAGAAGTTTCGATGACCAACGGAAATGCAGAGATTGTCCCCAGTAGTTTCAATGTCTTCTTCCCAAACTCAGAAAATCTCCATTAATGAACACCTTCAAAAATCAATAGCAAAGAAATAGCAATCCAATCCAGCGAAGAGCTTCTAATACTACTCCTGATCATGAAAATAACCTTTAATCTTGAAAACTCGAACAAATACGACCGGAAATCGATGGAACAGTGCTTCCAAACTTAGATGCAGAAAAACTTCAATAATATACTGAAAAACACCTAAAATCGATCACAAACTGAATACACTTAGAAATAAAGAGCATAAAGCTCTGATACCAATTGTAGGTCCAGATTTCAATCGGAAATCACTCAAAAGATTGATTACACACACACAGGCGGAATCTGTTTGTATGGTGGTGAAACAGAGGGTAGAAACAGAATTGGTGAAGATAAAGGGCAAACCTCACATGAATCAACACAAGTATGAAATGAAATTGTAAGAACAACAGGTGAATTAACTCCAAATGTGTATTGATTCAGAAAAACTGTGAAAGAGAGAATTTCAGAGTTACAGCCACTATCCACACCCTAAACATTCTCAAACTAGGTTATTTATATGAAGCTGATAGGCATCGAAACTATGCTCACCGAAACTACTAGTTTCGGGTGAGCATTTACAAATGTGAAACAACCTATCAAAACTTCCCATCTATCGAAACTACTAGTTTCGATTGAACAAACCTCAATCGAAACTAAGTAGTTTCGATGGCCCAGACTTAGAATAAAAAACAGGAAATTACATCAAATGAAATTACAAGTACATAAAATTAACTAAATATTGTTTAAAAATACATTGATGACATCAGCTTATAAAAATACAAGACTCTACAATAATATAAGCACATATGCATATATTAGTTTACCACCGTTTGTTATTTTCAATAATGCACGTTATGTCCTTAGGATTTTACCGGGATTCCGGTTGTAGTTGACCCTGCTTATATGGGAGATGCTATGACAAAGCTCGGTGGTGACTCTAAGAGGATCGATCTGTTGGTGAATAATATTATAATCATGAGTTGGAAAATTTATCTAAGTAAAGTTACTTCGGACAACAAGTTATTTATCCGATGTAATGGAACTTAACAGATTTGGCTAAGTGTTAATATATCGGATGGGATAAGTTGATACATCGGCTGAAGAGATATACATTGGCTAAGGAGATATTACATCCGCTGAAGAAGAGTTACATCGGCTGAAGGCTTATTACCTCGGATGACTTAAAGTGAAGATTATCTATCTACTAAGCCAAGTTACATCGGTTGTGAATCAGATACATCGGACGTGGTTGTGAACTTAACATATTTCTATTATATAACACCGTGTAATAGACGGGTCTATAACCTAGTATAATAATATATTTAGAGATGGTTTCACGAGATTAGGTTTTAAATTTATAAAATGACAAATACTTACGATTAAAAACACACACAATAGGCAAGTGTACCTATCGTAGTGTAATATAGTTTAGGTAAGAATCAAGTATCGAACCAATGGACACGGTCGAGTTCCAATACTCAACGTTTGTTATCGTTTAGCCGATTTAATTAGTGAGTGGGTTTTGTGTCTTTGTGAAGTAGAAAAGTAAATGACGGTAAAGTAAATAACAGAAAATGCAAAATGTGCGTGAAGTGTGTAACAAAAATGTAAATAACATAATAGTAAATAACAGAAAAGTAAATAGCTCGAGAATGATCAGATCACAACGAGTATTGCTTTGGGCTTCGAATCCGATTGGCATATGATAATGTTATGTTAACTAATCCGATGGTTTGACAAATACAAATGTGTGAACAGTACACCGCTAGAGCCTCTTTCTCACAACATTTGGTTCACGAATTATGTTCTTTAATAACAAAATAGTAAAACTTCTAGTCAGGGACATCATTACCCTCAACTCTTCAATAGATCCGTACATTCAAATGCTTAAGATCTATTTTCGAGTTGGTTTAAGACATCAAACTTAAATACCTTTATTTTTATTAAAAGAGTGATTAGACTTTGTTCACCGGGATGCGATGCAATAATGGGACCATGTATAAAGACGTATTATTTCCAACGTGAGTTCACCAACTCTTGATTTCATAACAAGCTCGTATAAAGACGTACGATCTTATCAATATTAACCAAGCTTTGGCTCATCAAAATCTGCTGGTATAAAGACGTACAAGTTTCAAAAGAAGTTTGATTAAAAAGGTTTTATGGTCTTACACTTTAAAATCAAAAACACTCATAAGTTTAAACTAATTTAGATAATAATAAAAAGTCCATCATGAAGATGGTTTTAATAGTGAATAATTGAAGAACATAAACATACCATTAGACTAATATGTTTAACATTAACATACAACAAATTTCATCTTCACCCAAGCAATACAAAGGATTTAGCCACGAATGGCCATACGAACAAGCATACTGCTGAGTTTCATAGGATCTCATATTGCGAACAAAGCGGAAGAGCCTCTCTACTCTAAACTACAGCTACGAACTCTAGGAGTGTGATATTTCTCTGGATTGTGGTGTGTAAGGTGTTTCTCCTCCTTTTGTCTTTTGTTGATTGTTGACTTGTATTGACCAATATTGTTCATCAGTTCTTTGCTTTACCAGCCTTCCTGGCTAAGGTATGTGAGATTTGTAAGCTCTTTTTGTTCCTCTAATTGGTGGCATATTCTCAGGAGGGTACATTGCAGTTTTTGTCAGAATTTTAGCAGAAGTGTTCACTGGAATGGTTTGTGTAGTTTCTTTTGATAGAAAATTTTATGTGGTAGATTCTGTGGTAGGTGGGCGAAGCGGAACTCCAGTGAATATCTCCTCTCGTGGTGTTTGAACTTATTCTTCTTCTTCTTCTTCTTCTTGTATTTGTGGTTCTGGATAAACCTTACTGTTTCTGAGAGTGATAGCACTAACATTCGCTTTTGGATTAGGTTCAGTGTTGCTTGGAAGACATCATTGTTGTCTTTCAGAAAAGAACTTTGCAATCTGCCCCAATTGTGTTTCAATGGATTGTAAAGTTGCTTTCTATGTTCTAAACTCAGCTTCGTGGAGACTAAACTTTTCTTCATATTGTTTGTGACGAGAATTAGTTAAGAGGGCTTGATTATTAGTTGTAGTTATCAACTTAGTTACTGCATCCTCTAAACTCAAACCGTTACTTGGCTTGTTAGTTCGTTGAAATTGTTGACGAGGCTGAAATTTTTGAGGTTGTCTTTGTTAAAATTGTTGTTGTCCAAAACCTGATGGTCCGTTGTAGGTCCTGAAGATAGGGTCACTGTGCTAGAATGATTTTAGTCAGAAAACAATCAACAAAACAACTATTGTGAAGCTGATTGTTGATAAAATTAAGAAACTCAAGATGAAGAGCACACACATTAAGAACACAAACAAGATTGATTCAACAACATCCCCTTATAAACGATTACAAATAAGCACCTGGATTACTGATAGCGTGTGTGATAAGTATAGATATATATATATTTGTTTTAGAAATGGTTTCACGAGATCGGGTTTTAAATTTATAAAAAGATAAATACTCAAACTAAAAACACACACAATAGGCAAGTGTACCTATCGCAGCGTAATATAGTTTAGGTAAGAACCAAGTATCGAACCAATGGACACGGTCGAGTTCCAATACTCAACTTTTGTTATCGTTTAGCCGATTTAATTAGTGAGTGGGTCTTCTGTGCTTGTGAAGCAGAAAAATAAATGACAGAAAAGTAAATGATAGTAAGTAAATAATAGAAAAGTAAAAACGTGCGTGATGTGTGTAACAGGAATGTAAATTGCAGAATAGTAAATAGCAGGAAAGTAAATATCTCGGAAATGATCAGGTCATGAAGAGTATTGATTTAGGCTTCGAATTCGCTTGGTATATGATAATGTTAAGTTGACTAATCCGGTGGTATGACTACTATAAACATGTGAACGGTACACCGCTAGAGCCTCATTCTCACAATATTTGATTCACGAATTATAATCTTTAATAATAAATTGATAATGATTCCCAGCTAGGGACAACATGAATGCTATCTCCATGTTGGTTTATGACATCGAACTTAATTGCTTAATTATTATTATTAAAAAGGTGATTAGACTTTGCTCACCGGGAGGCAGTGTAACATTGGGACCATGTATAAAGACGTACCGTTCCCAGCATTAGTTCACCAATTCTTGGTCTCATAACAATTTCGTATAAAGACGTACGACCTTATTAGTATTAACCAAGCTTTGACTTATCAAAATCCACTTGTATAAAGACGTACAAGCATCAAGAGAAATTTGATTAAAAATGTTTTACGGTCTTACGCTTTAAAATCAAGAACACTAACAAGTGTAAGGACAAATTTAGATAATAATAAAAAGCCCACCTAGAAGGTGGTTTTAAGAGCGAATAATTAAAGACATAAACATATCACTAGATTAATACGTTAAACATTAACATACACCAAACTTCAACTTCACCCTAGCAATACAAAGAAGTTTAGCCACGAATGGCCATACTAACTAGCGTAACGCTGAGTTTCGTAGGCTCTCCTATTGCGGACAAAGAGGAGGAGCCTTTTTACTCTCTACTCTGACTACGAAGTTCTCTCTCTCTGGATAGTGTATTGATGGTTCTTGAGGTGTGTAGAATAAAGAACTCAAACCTCCTATTTATAGGCCTCAGAATTGGCAATGCACGACCGTGCATTGTATTGCACGGGTGTGCAAACATCTAGAGAATCATAGGGTACGAGTGGCAGTGTAATGGGAGCCGTGGCGAGCAAGGAGGGGCAATGCACACCCGTGCATTGGGATGCACGGCCGTGCATCCCCTCCCTGCTGCCCACTTTTGTCTTTTAGCTGCTGATTGACGTTTGTTGACCTTTGTTGACTTCTTGGTGGTCAAAGCTCGGGAATGATCCTCCTAGAAGCTTGGTTTCTTGGTGCTTTTGATAGGTTTTATCTTTGTTTATCTTTAGAACACAAAATAACCTGCAATTATTAAATATAAACGTTTTAAGTATCAATTACAAAGTTATTATTCAACTAGTACTATATATGCATGGAAACATGTATAAATGATGGCACATCATAACACCCTACACTTAAACTTTTCTTGTCCTCAAGCAAACTCATGCATGATCAGACCCATAACTAAGAACTTTACAAAAGTTAATGGAGCCCCAAGTAGTTGGAAATTCGAAGATAACTCATGAGTCGCTTTATTCTATTTTAGGATGATGGAATCCATGACAAGCCTACTGGAACTTCAATTATGCATAAACCTTCACTTCTCACAAAGTTCACTCAACTCTAGGGTTATATATGTATGGATAGTGTAAGTTAAGTGGAACACTCAAGTTCGAATCGAATTATGCAATGGTCATAAGCTTGTATGCAAATCAAGTCTCCACCAACTAACTAAGTAGTATGCATGAATCAAGAGGACTTTAAAAGGGTTGTAATATGGCTAAAAGAAAAATAAAGGGTGAAAATGAAAATCTTATTGGGTTTTAGGGATTTAAAAGGGTTTCAAGGGCTGCAGCTAACTTGAAATACACAGCTACTGCTTCATGGCTTAAAATGGTAAATACTAGCTGGCCCCTCTACAGTACTCAGATCATGAGGGTATAACTAATCTGAGCGCTCGTTTATTGTCAGATTGCCAAGACCGAGATCTCTCATCTTTCTCAACTCTTCCCTCACTGCTAAGTACACATTACTGCCTTTTCGTATGGTTCTTTCGGCTTGTAGCCTAACTTCTTCTACTTTGATCAGATGTGTATTTTCATGTTGGGAATAAGTTTGATTCTTGCTACACTTTACATCATAGATCCAGTTTCCACACTTCACACATTTGTCGTATCTTTTGGCTCTTCTTTTAGCGGCGCTTTTTGACAAGCCGCAGAATGGTGACAGCTGTTCTTGCTTGCGCCACCGTTTTCTTTCGTCACTTGTTGCTATGAAAACTTTCTCTCGGAGTTCGGGTGGTAATTCAGGCTTTGTGAAATGAATACAAGAAAGCAAACTGAAATCAAAAGAATGCATATCCATCCTTTAAGGTCTAATCGGTAAAAGACCAACTTCTCTCTTTCTTTTTATTTTCTTAACTTATAGAACTAGCTTCTTAACTTGATTTCTCTAGCGTATCATTGGAGGCATGGCAGCACCACAAATTGCGACTGAGAGGAGGTTGTCGGACCGTTATGAACTGTTGTTGGTCCGATAACCGACTCAACGTTCAATTGCGGACCGCTATGAGAATAGATATCGGTCCGATATCCGAGCATTTTTCGCTTCAAACCGATATGGTAAGAGATGTCGGTCCAATATCTAACCAATTTCCAAAAGTTTCATTTTTAACCCTAGACTTTGGTATTTTAGATACACAAATCCTTATAGGTTCTAACCTTAGCAATTTCTTAGACATTTTTGTGGCAGGTGTTACATCCTCCCCACCTTGTTTAAATCTCGTCCTCGAGATTATTTGAACAAGTGAGGATATTTCTTTTTAATTTCTGAATCCAGTTCCCATGTGTATTCAGGTTCACGTCTAGATTTCCATTTTACTTTTACAATCATCAATTTCTTTCTTTTCAATTTCTTTTCCTGTCTGTCCTCTATTTGCAAAGGTTGTTCCACAAATTTCAAATTTTCATCTACCTCTACATCGTTTAGGGGTATTACCAGAGATTAACCTGCCAAACATTTGCGCATATTTGATACATGAAATACATCCTTTATTCCATTCATTTTTTCCTGTAATTCGAGTTGATAGGCCACAGGCCCAACTCTTTTCAAGATTTTGAATGGTCCTACGAATCTAGGACTTAATTATCCTATCTTTCCAAATCTTACAATGTCTTTCCATGGTGAAACTTTCAACAGAACTTTATCACCGACGTTGAATTCTAACGGCTTTCGTCGTCTGTCAGCATAACTCTTTTGACGATCTTGAGCCGCTTTCAACCTATCTTTTATTTGAATCACTTTCTTAGTTGTCTCCAGGACTATTTCAGGACCGGATAACTGATTTTTTCCTATTTCAGACCAATGGATTGAAGTTCGACATTTACGACCGTATAAGGCTTTAAAAGGAGCGGCCTGTATACTGGTATGATAGCTATTGTTATAGGAGAATTCCATTAGAGGTAAGTGGTCATCCCAACTTCCTCCAAGATCAATAACACAAGCCCTTAACATATCTTCTAAAGTTTGAATAGTTTTTTCGCTCTGTCTGTCCGTTTGAGGATAATAGGCAGTGCTAAGATTTAATTTTGTTCCTAGGGCTTTTTGAAAGCTTTGCCAGAATCGAGAAGTAAATCTACTGTCTCTATCTGATACAATAGATAGTGGCACACCGTGTAATGACACGATTTCATTAACGTATAATTGTGTCAGCTTATCAATGTTGTATGTCTCTTTCATGGGAAGAAAATTAACAGACTTAGTAAGTCTTTCAATGGTAACCCAGATAGTATCATTTCCTCAAATGGTTCGGGGAAGTTTTGTAATGAAATCCATGGTTATCATCTCCCATTTCCAGACAGGAATTTCAAGTTGTTGTAACAAGTTAGACGTCTTTTGATGTTCAGCCTTAACTTGAGAGCAGGTTAAGCACTTTGCAACATAGATAGCGATATGTTTCTTCATTCCTATCCACCAATAATTGGCTTTTAGGTTTTTGTACATTTTATCGCTTCCGGGATGCATCGTGTATTTAAATTTATGAGCTTCTTCGAGAATTTCTTCACATGCGTTTCTATATATAGGAATCCAGATCATGTTATTCATTCTAAGAATATTATCATTACCTTTGACTAACTGGTCGATCATGCCTCCCAAACCTTCTTTCTCGAGATTTAGTTCTTGTAAGGCAAACCTTTGAGATTCCTTAATACAAGTAATAAGGTCGATTTGAAGATCGAGTCTTAGAGCACGAACACATTTAGGTTTCTCATGTTCTTTTCTGCTCAAGGCGTCAACTACAACATTAGCTTTGCCTTCATGATAACAGATTTCGCAATCTTAATCATTCTGGACATCCATCCAACGTCTTTGCCTCATATTCAGTTCTTTCTGACTGAATATATATTTTAGGCTTTTATGATCAGTGAATATGAGGAATTTGACTCCATATAGATAGTGTCTGCATAATTTTAGTGCGAAGATTATGGCGCCCAATTCTAAATCATGAGTCGTATAATTCTTTTCATGTGTTTTCAATTGTCCGGAAGCATAAGCAATAACGTTGTTCCCTTGCATTAACACACAACCAAAGTCGGTGTGTGAAGCATCGCAGTATATTGAAAAGCCTTCGTTTCCATTTGGCAAAGCCAGTATGGGTGCTTGTGTCAGTTTCTGTTTTAGAGTTTCAAATGTTTCTGATTGCTTAGGTCCCCATTCATACTTAACTGACTTGCGAGTCAGAGAAGCCAATGGAATAGCAATTCGAGAGAAATCTTGGATAAATCTCCGATAGTAACCAGCTAAACTGAGAAAACATCGAATTTCAATTGGTGACTTCGGGATTTCCGATTTGGATATCGCTTCAATTTTAACAGAATCGACTTGGATGTCATCAGTGTTAATGACATGTCCAAGGAATTGAACTTCTGACAGCCAGAATTCACATTTTGAGAACTTAGCATACAACTTCTCATTTCTTAGGAGTTCAAGCAAAATCCTTAGATGAGTTGCATGCTCTTCCTTACTTTTGGAGTAAATCATGATACCGTCAATGAATACGATGATGAATTTATCCAAGTAAGGTTTACAAACTCGATTCATCATGTCCATGAAAGCTGCTGGTGCATTAGTATGTTCGAACGGCATTACCGTGAACTCATAATGACCATATCGAGTTCTGAAAGTTGTTTTGGGAATATCTTCTTCCTAGACTTTCAATTGATGATAGCCAGAACGAAGATCGATTTTTGAGAAACATCGAGCTCCCTGAAGTTGATCAAAGAGATCATCAATTCTGGGAAGCGGGTAACAGTTCTTTATCGTGACTTTATTCAGCTCACGATAGTCAATGCACATACGCATTGAACCGTCTTTCTTCTTAACGAACAGGACCGGAGCTCCCCCAAGGTGACGAGCTTGGTCTAATAAGTCCTTTATCTAGTAATTCATCTAACTGCTTCTTCAATTCTGCCATCTCATTTGGAGCTAATCTGTACGGGGCTTTAGCAATAGGTGTCGTACCGGGTACAAGATTAATTCTGAACTCTACTTCTCTTTTAGGTGGAATTCTTGGCAGTTCGTCAGGGAAAACATTGGTGAATTCAACCACAACCGGCACGTCTTCGATCTTCCTTTTAGTGTCGGTGGTTACAGATACAAGGTATGCTAAGCATCCTTTGCGTAAATATTTTGTGGCTTTTAACATGGAAATTATTCCAACAGAGTTGGATAATTTATCACCATTTATAGTGATGATATTGCCTTGCGACGAACGAAGTTCTATGGATTTCTTATCACACAGGATACGGGCTTGGTTAGAGGCTAACCAATCCATTCCTAGAATAATGTCAAATCCTGCCAATGTCATTGGCAACAGTTGTACAGGAATAACATGTCCTGATAGTATGATATTACAATCGTTGAGGCTTTCTGAGATTTGGACTAGGTCCTCGTTGGCAGTCTCTATCATATATTTCTTGTCTAATTTAACTAGAGTTTTATTTAATAGTCTACAGAATTTGTGATCTATAAAACTTTGGTTTGCACCAAAGTAAAATAAAACTCGAGCATAAATATCATTGACGAGAAATGTACCCGTAATGACGTCGGGCATACATGTTGCCTCATGAGTATTGAGAACGATAGCTCGTGCATTCTTCTTTACTCCATCAGCAGGCTTAGAATCTGTCCCTTCAAGCTTCTTTAGCTTTGGATAATAGCTATTGATGTGGCCAGCCTCACCACATTCATAGCAAGTGATGGGTTTCTTTCTGTAACAATCTTCTGTTTTGTGTCCAGACATCTTGTAGAAGTTGCAATGAGGTCCAGATCGACATTGTCCCAAGTGCCTTTTCTTACACTTTGGACATTCAGGGATAGAAGAATTGTTATTTCGAGAATGGAAGTTTGGTTTCTTTGATCCATTTGGGCCTTGCCCAATTGATTCTTTTTTCTTTCTTCCCTCCTCTTGATTTCTAATCAGATTACTAGTCAAGGAGGCTCCCAGATCCAAAGCATCATCAAGGTTCTCACAATTGGCAACCTTAACCATGTCACGGATTTCTCCAATCAAACCCCATATATACCTCTTTATTAGATCAGATTCTGAGGTAGCAAGATGAGGAACCATTCGAGCATACTCAAGGAGTTTAGTTGAATACTCCTGATGATTGGTTCCAATCATATTCAGACTAAGGAATTTTCCTTCAATCTGTTCCCTTTCATTCTGGGGAACATACTTCTTTTCAATTCTTGCCTTAAAGGTATTCTAGCCCATAACATAGGCTGTCTCTCTGCCCTTGGCAGTAACAATGTTGTTCCACCATTTTAAAGCTTGATCTTTAAATAGATTAGAAGCATAAAGAACTTTATCTTCCCCAACACACTTTCTTATAGCAAGCACTGATTCACTCTTCTCGGTCCACCTCAATGTGGTTATTCCTCCATCTCTCCTAGAGAAATTGTAAGGTTTGTAGTCTTTGAACATCTTATAAGTACAGCCAACCACCTTCCACTTCTTTTTTACATGGCCGTAATTATTACCCATACCTTCATCTTCAAAAGAGTTATGTTAATATTCTTTTGTTTTCTTAGTTGGATGGGTAGCAGAACCCTCTAGTTTGAGAGTAATAGGTTTGAACTGAGTTATAGTTTGAGTATGTTGAGTTATAGGTTGAGAATGGACTGATTTTGGAGTGAAAGGCTCAACAGATAGCTTATCTTCTTGTCTCTTTTCAATTTCGGTAAAGATCATTGGAAGGGAATCTTTGATTCCTTCCGCAATTAGTTTATGAAGTTTTTTACGAGAATCAGGCACTGCAGTAGCATTTTCAATCACCGATTGTTTCCTCTTTCCTCTCGTATTGTAAGAAAGTCCGGTTTGTTTAGACATGCTATAACAGAAATAAGATGGGAATCAAAAACAAACTTTTTATTGATAAAATATATACAAGAAAAGAGTACATATAGAAATCATTGTTCCTAGAAATTTCAAAAATTCTTTTCTTCAAGAGCTTGAACTAACAAAGCGTTCCGAACTTCAACTTCAGCTTTTTCTTGTTCAAGTGCTGATTCAACAACATTTGTTCCTTTTCAATTCCCGATGCATTCTCGTTTGTATGAGGAGCAGTGAAAGGAACATTCTCATAACATGGAATGTAGAGTTTATTAGAATCAGCTGGTTCTTCTTCTTCAGGATCACATTTATTTTCATAAGGTATTTTCGCATATCCCTCATGAAAATTATGTGAGTAGATTGGAGTGATATTATAGCTTCCAGCAGTAGGAGCAGAATGAAAACTTATAGAAGGATTATAGGGAACATTTGGGTTTCCTATTTCTCTGAGGCTTCTGAAAGTTGAACTTTCAGTTTTCTCATTATTTTCTATAGTAGTTTCATTTGTTTTACATTCGAAATAATTAGTTGGGGCGTATTTATGAAGAAAGCTAGGACATTTGGCTTTTCCAACCATTCTGTAACAAAATAAACAAAACGAGATTTATTATAATATATTACAAGGAAACAAAATACAATATAGATCTTAATCTTTCATCAGCTCTTCTCCAAGGATCATTAGGCTTTCTCCATATTCATAGACCTGTTGTCCATAAAATTTGGTTCTTGCCTGGTCCATGATTTTCTCCTTTATTACCTCGTCCGTTTGGCGCAATGAACGATCTAGACACTCAATAGGAGAAGAACGCGTACTATGCTCATAACCGTATTTGGGTAGAGGCTCACGAAGTCCAACCATAATATCATTATAAGCATTTTGATATTCCTGAGAAGCTTGGAAATAAGTTTCAAAAGGACCCTGGTAAACTGGTTCAAGAAACATATAAGGATCGTACATAACAGGAGATTCAAGATTATTATAAAATGGATAGTCTTTAGGGTTTTCGGAAGCATGTTCGTAATGATGAGATTCTTCAGATGATATATTCTGTTGAGTATGACTAGCTTCAGCTGTAGCAGTATTCCAATTGCTGAAATCTGATCCAACATTCATCCACTGGCTTGAGGTATTATGGGACTGGGAATGATGTTTAGGAGAAGGGTTATCCGGGAATATAGCAAATGGATCATCATTATAGTAGGGTGATGATATAGGATTCATTTGTAAACCCATTGGATGGTATTTCGGGGATTCTTGTTTAATTGGATGATTGGGATCATAATAGGCAGGAACGAAATTATCTCCAGACATCTGCAATCTTGAAGTATTAATCTCATTTTTGGTCAAGACTTAGATACTATGGCCAGTATCCTTATCTTAACTAAAGCTTTAAAAGGATGGTTATCTTTCCACAGTAGTACCTCCAACAGAGATGTTCCCAGGTAAGAGTGACGGGTCTAGAAGAGATTTATATACCACTCTTTCCTTAGACAGAACATTTAGTTTGTCAGATAACTACATACCGGTCAGAAGGTTGCCTTGTTTTTCTTATCTTAATTTTAAAGTATCATGTGACTTATGGTTGAAGCTTAGATACTAAATCCAAGTATCTAATTCGCTAAAACATATGGCTCTGATACCAACACTGTCACACCCCGCCTCAAGCACCCCTGGACGTGTGCGACAACGATTGGTACATACTTTGATTTCAGAGTTTTTATAAAACACAGCGGATGTCTTTTTCACAAGGATCGTTTCATAATTCTTTCAACCTCAAGGGTTGCAAGTTTAAATATCAAGGCTTTGTTGGAAAACAAAAACCTTGTATTTATTTCATAAACATAGGGATATAAATACCCTTTTTCATTTGATTACAAAACAGAGTTTGAAACAAAATACATCTCTTGTCTCTTATGGACAAGTTCAAGTCACGGGAAATAACACTATCCAAGGTTGATCAGTCCCTTGGTCCTATCTCCTCATTCATCTTTTAGGATTTCCTATGCACGAGGCCTAAGAATCCAACGTGCAAGTTATCCTTTTTCAATATTCATTTCTGGGTCAGATCTCATGTCTGCCCTTTCACATTTGTCACACCCCGGTCGGCGGCGGATTATACGCCGGGGCTGACGCGGTTGTTCATAAGCACATGATCATCTATTAAATACTAGTGTTAGAACCCGTGAATTACACGGGGGCTGAGCTGAATAAACAATAAAATAAGAAATGAAAAAATATGCTAAATATAATTCCTAAGTCTATAAATATTTCTTCATAAAACAAAATTTTGAGTTAAATTGTTTTATAAAACAAAATAACCCTACTTTTGTTAGGGGTGTTCATCAGGTAGGGTTACGGGTTTTTCGGGTTACTCGGTTCGGGTTTTTCGGGTTAGTATTTTTTTTGTTGAAACCACAATCCGAACCGAACCACATTTGAGGAAACCTAATCCGAACCTAAAACCACATTGTAATTCGGTTTGGTTTTCGGTTTGAACCTAGCAAACCGAATTAGCAAAAAAAAACTTTTTTTTTTCTTTTGGGTAGTCATAACTTATTCGGTTTAAACAACACAACATTTTAAGAAAGTCTAAACAAAAAACATACCTTCATCAAATAATGATTTATAATTCATATATGGGTATTGGTTATTGATATAAATGAATTGGGTTAACTATAAAATATGGATTAAAATAGTGGTATAACCCAATTCGGGTTTTTCGGTTCAAACCGAATTCAAAATCTTGAAACCTAAACCAAACCAAAAACCAAATATGTAATTCGGTTTGGTTTTAAACGGTTTCGGTTTCGATTCGGTTATTGGTTTAATTGGTTTGAAACCAAATATTGAACACCCCTAACTTTTGTTGATAAAGTTCACCGAAATATGAATTGAGTCCGAACACAACACAAACGTGAACAAGACACACGTTTTCACGAGTTTACATGAACATGACCCAGTTAACTCAAAATTTTGTTTTTGTTTTATATCTTTTGCATTCCAATACTCTAAAGTTACTAATTTCAACAATTTTATAATTATAAAACTTTGACAATCTTAAAACTTTGGCACTTTTTTTTTATCTCTGAAACAATATAATTATAAAGCGAATAATAAACAGACTATTGAAATAGTTAGAAAAATATATATAAAAAGGAAAAAGAAGTGAGAAACATAATACCTTTTTATATCCAAAGCATAAGAAACAGAAGTGAATGGGTCATGTCTTCCTTTCTTTCTTAGAATATCATACATACTTCCCTAAAAAATCCCAAATTTTAGGTAGAATCTAAAATAAAATAAACCCAAAAATACAAAAAAAAACCTACATTTTTCGATATTCAGTTAAGAAAATAAGGCGTTTTGAGTCTTTCAGAACACAAGGAAATCGCACTACGTTCGGATGGTGTAACTTTGCCATAACGCAAGTTCATTCAGAAATGCTTGCCTGTAAACACATTTTAAAACATAAGTTAAAATGGCATTTTACTTATGGTTTCAAAGAATTGAATGTCATATTCATCAGCAAGTGCTTGCCTCTTAGAGTATGTGGTATACTCTCACTTGGCACTACGAAGTGAGAGTAACTTTTCTGCCACGTGGGTGCCACGTAAGCTTGGTAAGTTCCTCACTTGGGTCTCACCTGGCAAGGGAAATACCCAAGTGAGTGAAATACCACATATTTGACCATAGGGGAGACACCCAACACCAACACCCACACCCACAATGGGGGACCCACCCAACACTCCCCTTTCTCCCGTGAAGCCACTCACGTATCCTCTCTCATGCCCCCTTCACGCGAGTGGGGGGCGGTGTTCCATATCCCTTCATGCCGTGAGAATGCCCACTTGAGGGTACCCGTGAGGGTATACCCCTTACCCTTAGCAGTAGATACAACCTATCAATAAAAGATTGTCATGAGTTTAATTTACCAATTTCAAAAGCATAAATCAACATCATAAAAAGGTAAAATAAAAATAATCGTTTGCTTTCATTCATATCAGTCTTGTTTACCACCATGATCTTGTTAACATTATCAGAAGCATGTTGTTCGTGTTCCAGATCCAGTTTCTTATGTCTGGCAATTCAAAACTTTAAATTGTTGTAGAAGAATAAAATTTTGTATTCATATTTAAAAGAAATTGTTTATTTATTTTCCCAAGGTAAAAATGCATTTTCTTAGGTTATAGACCCGTGTATTACACGGGTTGAATAATGACAACGATATAATTCATAAATGTATAAATATTTTTTACCTTGGGAAAATAAATAAACACCAATACACAAAAATCAGCAGTAATTGAAACTAAACGAAATTACAAATGCAGGGTGAGAAAAAACAAAAAGCAACCCATAGTAAACATAAGAAAAGAATACGGAGGGCAAGAAAGAACACCTTGGTACCTAAAACTGCCTAAGTCAACATGTCAAAATTTGAAAACAAAGTAAGAAATATATGAAACACCCAAAGGTTTATGGAGTCATACAAATCTATATCCTATAATTCTTAAAAAAAATTATGAAAACATACGGATAAGTTTTCATGAACTTTATCATGTCCAGTTTCACGTACAGTTCAAAACATATCATAGTAACATTCAAATATTCATAAATCATAACCTTTAAGATCTAAGCAAGAAAAAGAACAAAATTTAATGATTTTGCAGCAAGAAAATATAAGCAAAACATGTTGTTTAACACAATTATTTTGGGTAGACAAGGGAGGGGTAATATGAATTACTACACGATAAATTTGGCAATCTAATCATGGTGTGCATAACAATTTTCTTTGAGATGTATTTCAACTTGTAATATTTCCCATTCAAGAGAATCATGCTTTACTACACCTGAATCAGACTAATAATCAAGTATTTTCAGATTAACAATATATAAGATTGATAACAACTGCATGCCAAATCAAGAGAATTCTTGAAGCTAACATACCGTGACATACAAATACTTCTATTCGAATTAATATATACACATGATTATAAGTAAACATTATGAATGGTTCAATGGATAAGTGCTAATTCTTTTCACATACCATAATTTATCTCTTGGGACAAGACCACTTAAAAGTAATGAAATTATGAAACAATCAGTTCAGATTACAAGTAATGAAATTATGAAACAATCAGTTCAGATTCAACGGGTCAAGAAAAGTACTAACCTGAGAAGATATATCCGAATGTACACAACAGAATCAAGGTCCGCATGCTCCATTACCTCAAGAAAAGTACATTAAGAGTCCGAGACCAGTTTCTTTAACTTTTTTCCCTTTTAATACAACAATATTCATCGATCAAGATGCAACCTGGAAATAAAAGAAACAGAAAAAGAATCCATACAGAAAAAGAAGACTGCTAATAACAAACTAAGATTAAGGGATTCAACAAATCTTAATCAATGAAAGGAGATTACAAATCCCTAATCAAAATCAACGCACAACGATTACAAAACCATAATGAAAATCCATACAGAAAAAGAAGATTTAGAATGAAAAATAGGGGATTTTGATATAGTGTACCGGTTGCGAGCAAAGGAAGAAGAGTCTGTGTATGAATCGTGATGGAGAAATAAGGATTTCATTGAGGGATGTTTTGGAGTGAAGTTTGGAGAAGAAGAAGTAGGAGGTGCAATATGAATTAGGGTTAGGAGTGAAAGTAAAAGTCGGGTCATTGGTATTAGTATGATCCGGAAATAGGTTGTTGGGTCGGGTTATGACCCGCGTGTTTTATTAAGTGGACCAGAAAGACATTTGAATGTGGAGTTGCCGATTGTCCTAAAATTTACTTATTTATTAGGATAGATGATAATATTTATTATTCAAATTAAAAGCATCCGTTACAATTGAAAATATAAAAACAAAGTGTTCAAACATAACATAATTAAACTTTATTATTTCTAGGTCTAAATCCTAAGTGATCATGTCGTATCCACAAACTGGTACACCTGAAACATGTGAGTAAATGTCAACTACAAGTAGTTGGTGAGTAACATAGGTTTTGACACCAAACAAAAGTTGAAAAATGATTTAAAATTCAATATGTTCAAAGCATAAACTAAGGCATAAATGTTAAAACATACAAAGTTACAAAGCGTACAATCAAACCGTAGTAAGTGAAAAACTGGTATGTACAATCCAACTAATTGTGTTTTGAAAAAAGTAGTAATACGGTATACACAAAACCCGTCAAGGTTTGTGCTAAGTATGGTATCGGTTTCCCGTATAAATGATCATGTTAGATACCACCTTAAGCCTGCCTCGCAAGTTAATGATTGTACTAAACATGAACACACGTATGGTCGCCAAGTAGTTATTTAGAATTTACAAGTGTTTTAATTGTATTTCTAATAAAATAAAATAGTTAAAATACAATTTTATATTTTCCGTTTTTATAAATATTACAGAATATATTTATATAACTTATAAAAATATTTAGAATCTTTAAATATTAGATAATGTATTAAAAGAAATAAAAAGGAAAAAAGAAAACCAAAACTAGGCCTGGCCGAATTCGAACCCGCGCCAGGACCGAGTTACACTTGCACACACACTAACCACTAGACCAGGGCATGATGCCTTGGTCTTAACCGGCTCATTTAATTTAAAAATACAAGTTCCCAAGTCATCTTCTTCCCCATTTGAACCTGTAACCCTAACCCATTCAATACTCTCGATTGAGCAGACGATCAACCCCGAAATCATGGGGATTTTGAGCGTGGGGTTGAGATGAGTCGAATGAAACCAATTTTACCTGTAATGGTGGAGTAATGGATGTGAACGGCTGAACGAAATAGGGTTGAGTTTGTCGGCAGAAAATCGAGCTCCAGGGGTGAAATCAAGCGCAAGTGTGAGTGTAGGAAGTTTGTAATGGGTTTCGTAGATGATTACAAGTCACTATTTATAGCCAATTTGTACTACATTGAATGATCGAGTAAATGATTGAGAGTGGGGGTTTCGGTTACGAGTTAGGCATCAAGTTCATCATAAAAATCCAATTAATCGTAGTGGGTGGGTCGTTTGATTGGTTTAAAAGTGTTGTCGGTTTCAAATTCATGCGAAAATATCACAATTACAAGTTCAGGATTATAGCTTGCAAACCGGTGGTTGTATAGGCTTGAACTCGCGACCGGTTTAGGGGAAACGAAGTTCAGAAAATGGCAAAACAGGTCCTGAGCTTTTAAGGTTTATTATTTTATGTATGAAACTTGTTTTTAATTAGAAATAAGTTTCAGAAATTACAATTTGAACCTGGACTTTTATAAAATATAAAATCATTAATCTTATAAATTTTTTTATAAAATCTAATAAATCATTATGTTATAATTAAATGTTATAAATGTAAAAATGTAATTTACTAAATAGAATTAATTTTTATTTTGATTAAAACACATAAACTCTAATTTTTATAGAATTTATAATTTACTTTTTTGTAAGTTGTTTATTTATAAATATATGTGTATGTATATATAGATTTAGAAATAACTTAGCATATACATATATATTTATTTAATAGGATAGTAACAATTATTTATATAATCCCTTATATAAATATTTATTATTTTTTAATTTGAAATAATTATACCCAATGTATGTATGTATGAATACTCATGAAATGTAATGGATAATTTATTGAAATGGACGGATGCAAACCACATAATAATGAAGTTACAACAGCCGGAAAAGTAAAGGTAAAGACTGGAATTTTCTAGGGATTACAGTCTCCCCTACTTTAGAAAATTGTCCCGAAATTGATTAGGAAGAGTGTCCAGGAAACAGATGTGGGTATTTAGCCTTCATTTGATCCTCACGTTCCCACGTGAACTCTGGTCCACGTTTGGATTACCACCGAACCTTAACGATTGGAATATGACTTCGCTTGAGCTGTTTAACCTCTCGGTCCATAATCTCCACAGGTTTCTCTACGAAATGCATTGACTCATCAATGTGCACCTCGTCAAGTGGTATGTGAAGATTTTCATCGGCTAAGCATTTCTTTAGGTTTGACACATGAAATGTTGGATGAACGTTATTGAGTCCTTCAGGTAAATCTAGTTTGTAGGGTACCTTCCCAATCCGCTCAGGGATTTTAAAAGGACCTATAAACCTTGGTGCAAGTTTTCCCTTCTTTTCAAAACGAACCACGCCTTTCCAAGGGGATACCTTGAGAAGAACCAGATCGCCAACTTGAAATTCTAAGGGTTTTCGACGTTTGTCGGCATAGCTCTTTTGCCGACTCCTTGCTATTTGAATGTTTTCACAGATTAACATGATCTTGTCGGAAGTCTCCTGAATAAGTTCAAGACCAATGAGTTGTGCTTCGCCAATCTCAATCCAACAGATAGAAGAACGATACCTCCGACCATAAAGTGCTTTGAAATGAGCCATGTCAATGCCGTGTAATAGCTATTGTTATACGAGAACTCGACTAAGGGTAGATGTAAATCCCAATTTCCCTTGAAATCGATGACACGGGCTCTAAGCATATCTTCGAGGGTTTGGATCGTTCGTTCGAATTGACCATCAGTTTGAGGATGGTATGTCGTACTAAGATTCAGCTGAGTACCTAAAGCTGACTTGTAGGTCCCTCGTGTGTGTCGGATCATCACATGTAAGTGGGTCTACTAGTCGGACCGGGTGCGGAATGCCCGTGACTAGGTGGAGAGTCTAGCTAAACAAAGTAAACTGACAAGAGAAACACTTTAAATGTTCTTTGTATTATAAACACTTGAAGGTTACAGAGAAAAGCACTGAAATTACAATCTACGTATTTGCACTAAAGCCTGCGTACTTAACTTCTGTCAACCTACCCTATTTATACAGGACTTGATGCTTGCGCACTTAGCAAGTGCGCAGGGCAAAATGCTCTTGTGTACTTAGAAAGTACGCAAAGTTACTCTTGCGTACTTGCCAAGTACGTAGGAGCTTTCTCCTGCGCACTTACAAGTGCGCAAAACACTTGGAGAAATCTGCAACATTCAATATGTAAAAGTAAATACAACTCGATAAACTAATACATAAAGACTCTTACATACAAAGACAATTACAAACAAGACAAAACAACCTAAGATTAAGACTCTATCTATCCAGAGTGTTTGTCACAGGAAAGTGCATCAACAAACTCCCCCTTGAAAACAGCTCTGGATAATCTTCAGTCTTCGGGCTTCACATCTTCAGTCTTCACAGCGCTTGATCTTTAGCTTCCATCTTCTTCTTGTAATCAAGGCAGAACTTGATCACCTTGTCGTATTTAGAAGCAAGGAGCTTTGTCCACTCATCCGTGTAGACGCAATAGTGTTCTGCTAGAACCTCCAGATCTTTCACAGAAAAGTTGATGAAGCAGACTTCATCAAATATTATGATCAGCTCCTTTGGCACTAGGTTCTCACTCTCTGAACGTCCTTTACCCATGATCACAGCCTCGCCCGTCTTTGGATCTACGTACTAGTACCACATGTCACCAAGAATATCCTGAGATAACTTGCTCAGGGGAATCTTAGTTTCACATCGCACTGGCTTGTATACCAATTTCTTTAAGTGCTTCTTAGTCACAGGATGTACAGCGTGCTTATCCTTGACTCTCTTGGGCACTTGAGGCTTGAACATCTCGAACTTCCCTGATCTTGCTTCTCGCTGCAGAACCACCCACAAACCCAACGCCACTGCGTGATTGGAATGACCCAGCAGCTCTCGGTTTGCTAGGTTCACCAGGTCGTATTTGGGCAAGGAGCTGAACGCTTCACTGGTGGGTTTCAAGTATTGAACCCCGCCAGATCTTTTGATAGCGAACAGCTGCTTGTCCTCCTCGAACCTTACAACTAAGATCATCCCTGTTGCTCCGTGTTTGTCTATTATAGACGTCTTTTGCCACACGGGAGCTCGACCCTTTGATGAAGTAGAAGGCATGTATGTTTCTTTCGGTGCCTCTGGGTCCACAGGTTCAGGGTCAACTGGGGAGGCTTCAGTCGAGGCTTCTACATTACTAGCCTGCTCGACTGAACCTATGTCGAGCGAAGCGTCGAAGGATGGAAATTCAAAGATCTCTCCATCTTCTAGCTCATACTCTCCTTCCCCATCACCCTTGGGAATTTCGATCACAACATCTTCGTCATCATCATCCCAATCATCACCAGAGTCGATCTCTCCTTCTTCTAGATTGAAGAGAGCATCGATATGTGCTTCATTGGAATAGTCAGGCTCTAGATATAGGATCTCATCATCAGATAAGTCCTTAAGTACTTCAACCACTAACTTTCCTTTCTCACCACCACCACCACCAGAGGTATCACCACCTTCTTGATGAGTCGACTCCCCATGAGACATTGGAATAGCAGAGATGGGCACGATTGCTAAAGCTTGGTGCTCACCTCCACTAGGACCGGCTTCGGGATCCTTGTCCTTGTCATCATCCTTAGTCAAGTCGACCGGATGACACGCCTCATCACCAGTAGTCCTCTTCTCCTTCTTTTTCTCTTTGTCCTTCTCCCCTTGAGCATCAAGCTTCTTGGTCAGATCAGCAATCAGCTTGGCCATCAGCGCATGCTCCTTCCTTTGAGCATCAAACCTCAGCTCTAAGGACGACCCATGACCCAGAAGCATTTCATTTGTCTTTATTAGGAGTTCATTCTGGGCCAGGACGTTTTTCAGTCGTTCCTCAGTCCCTGTTCTCTGGCTACAAAGGATTGTAACTTCATCTATCAAAGAATTGATCTGTGCTTGTTGAGCGTCAGACTCCTCCTTCGATTTCTGAATAGTCTTCAGTAATCCAGCAACTTGGGTTTCCAGAACATCTATCCTAGCATCATTCGGATCAGGATGTCTGGATGAGGACGCCTCGGCAGTGTGAATAGGGGAGGAGAATATGGTATCAAAGTCACACCCTTGCGTGAAATCTCCATAATTGAAGGGTTGACTGAGAGGCTTAATGGTGGTAGTTAGGATGGAAGATGTGACGAGAGTTGTTGGGGTAATGGTAGGGGTGATGGTAACTAACTCCGTGAGAACTGGAGTAGTCACCGCCACCTGAGTAGTTGTGGTAGGGAGGGTCACTATCACAGGAATCACTTCTGTGATTGTAGTGACGGCCACTTCACTTTGTACTTGTGGCCTCCTCCTCCTACGGTAAAGCTGCTGTGAAGGTGGGGTGGAGGCTGAATCCGGACTAGCAGCTGATACTTGTACTTGCTGCTGAGCCTCCACCACACTGGGGATAGAAGGCTGTCGCCTATCGCCCCTGTTTTTGTGAATGCTTTCCCTTCTTTGTCTTTGTATAGCAGCGTCAGAGTCAGAGTCTGGCTCGTATTCGCTGCTAGAGGACTGTCGCTTTCGCTTGGAGGACGACTCAGGTAGGGTTACCTTAGCCGTTCTCCGTGGGTGTACCTGCGACGGTGCATCATCGGAATAGGAAGAATCTGACTCGGTCGCTTCCGAATCGGATCCCTCAGCACCATCATTTCCTCCTTTGTCGTCTCCACCATCAGACGATCCATCATCACTCTCCATTTCCTCCTGTTGTTCATCGGAGTGTTCACTCAATTCAGGCTCCGAGTCGGGACTGTACCATCTCCAGTCACCTGGGGCCACATACGCTTCATTGATGAGGTGGCCAAAGAGTTCTGTGTGTACAGGGGTAGGATCTACACTGCCTGGCTTTAGGAATTGGGCGAAAACTCTTTTATCCACCCTCTTTACTTGCAGTCTCTCCCCTATAGCAGGAAGGTTTGGCAACGCGTCATATATCAAAAGTTGCACAAACCGAGGGTATAACAAGAACCGAAACCTCTTCGCTGTGTTGATCTGGTCATTGATGGCCTTAAAGATGTAGCGGGAGAAGTTGTAGCCCTTGTTGAGAGAAAGGCCGACCGTGGCTGTTGCAAGGTCATGACCCATGGCATCTTTCCCAGCTTTCCTTGATGAGATGCACATGATCATGACGTGGGCGAAATATCTCCATTGGTCTAATACCCACATCTTTTTGTAAGAAACATAGTCCCTTGCACCGACATATCCCATTCTTTGTCTCCAACATCCGTCCACAAAGTAGTCTGGATAGGCTGTCGGGTCGGTCGCGAGGTCTCTGAATTGAAGGACCCTTAATACAGTATCTTCAGAGAAAGCAATAACATGACCAGCAACGGTAGCCCTTACAACGTTGGGGGTTACCGTGCAGTCGTGCTCTGCAGTCTCCCAAAATTGCTTGAGGTAGGGTCTGGACACTATCGGGTCAGCATAAATGGCGTAGCTGATTCTTGAACGGTTCAAGAAATCAACTATGTCTCTGTACTGCAATGCTGCACCCTTCCATTCTGGTTCCGTGTTGGCTAACAGGTTGAATTCGTTAGTAAACGCCCGAGCCATGATCTGCAAAAACACACAGAAAACATAATAAGAACAACATGTATCATTGGAAACGGATAAACATGACACAGCATAGCAGTTACTCTTTGAACATAATTTCAGACTTAGGAATTTTTGCCAAGTGTTGGTCCTGCGTACTTAGCAAGTACGCAGGAGTTTCCTCTTAAGTACGCAGGAAGTGCTTCTTGCGTACATGTTAAGTGCGCAGGAAACGTACGTGGCGAAAATTTCAGAAGTTTGCAGAGGTGATGAAACTAGTAGTGGGACGAAAAGATGGATTGGAACACTTGAATTTTTTGAGTAAGTTTGCAGACGGAAAAATCGGTTTGAATGTGGTGAAAAACCTGAAAATTTCTAAGTCCTCCTTTTATACTCAACACTAAAAGGTCGTGCGTACTTAATAAGTGCACACGTTTTAACTCGTGCGTACTTACAAGTGCGCAAGCTTTAACTCTTGCGTACTTACAAGTGCGCAAGACTTAACTCTTGCGTACTTGTTAAGTACGCAGGGCTTACCTCATGCGCACTTACTAGTACGCACAAACCCTTAAGTGCGCAAACTTTCAACTCAAATTTATGAAGTTTTTCAAGTCAAATAATGAACAAGTTAAAAATATTCAATCAAGAGGATTCAAATACAATTCAGGAAGGTTAAACACAAATATTTTTGGCTTTTCTGAATAAAATTGAACTATGCATAAACTTAAAATCTTTTTGATCTTTTCTAATAAAAATATACTAGTATTCACACAAACTATTTTTGATCAAAGACACGAGCAGAGGATCATATTAGGCTATCTTTTAGCAAAAACGATACAATATAAACATCAAAGAATATGGGATCATGTCATGGATTACTATTTATTCATACGTAATAAGCACATAAACAAGTAATTCAAGTTGACAATATTATAAGATTTGAAACTATAAGCATCTTTGTATCACATTCTTGTGTATTAAGGTATTTTTTATAAGATATATAACGTGTACCCCACTGATATGCTATACTAATGTAAAATGCATTATCTCAAGGCATCTAAGATTTTCCCAATGATTTTCTAAATTTTCATAATGAAGTTACATCTATTAGCACAGGAAAAATCAAGCAGAATCCATAAAGATTATCAGGAATCATAAGATTCAGAATCGAGTGATTCATTTGTCTTGGTTTCATTTGATTTTCTTCATTGAATATTGGTATGATGATTCAGGATAATATATATGGTGTTTGAGTTTTAAGGTAAGGGGATCCAACTTTTATCTGGATTTGATTTCAATGAATCAGGAGTGATTCAAGGGTGAATACATGCTCAAGGGTTAATGTAGAGACATGTCTTGATTCAATCTCTCCTTGCATACTTGTGACTATGGGCAGTGAGATGAACCGCATTAATTGTGCTAACGACATAACCCGAATCTGACCTCAAAAGAAAATTATTGCCAAAATCTAACATCCTATATCTGATAATGATCTTTTCTATTCTTTTACGCACACACACTTGCAAACATGGGTTCAAATCACAATTGTAATTTAGATTTAGTTTCCACACTATTAGTGATTCAAAGACGCATACAGCCTACTGACAATTTAAATTACTTGTAAATAAGTAGATTAAAAACATAATAAGTTAAACAGTTAAGTAAGCATGACGCAATCATTTCCCATATGAGCAGTCTGTGACGTTTAGATCATTTCTGATGTACTATCATTTCCTCTTTCCTCAAGTTAACTTTGAAATTTTCTCCATTTTCTATTTTGTTTTTGTTTTTGTAAAATATTTTGAAACTTAAAAGAATTATACAGAAAATTTAAAAGAAATAAAATTTAACTTCCATGAATTGAATTGATTTAAGAAAAATTAATTTTCACTCAGGATTGAACATTCCTATCAAGTTGACAAGATGCTCAAAACGGGATCGATCAAATGCCTTTGTGAAAAGGTCAGTAAGATTGTCATCCGTGTGAACTTTTACAAGTTCAATTAAATGCTTTTCAGCACAGTCACGGATGAAATGATGGCGAATCTCTATATGTTTAGTTTTGGAATGTTTCACCGGGTTATTTGTGATGGACATTGTGGCATTGTTGTTAATGAATAGAGGTGTTCCAGTGAAGTTTAAGCTGTAGTCTCTCAACTGCTGCTGAACCCATAGTATCTGAGAACAACCGCTCGCTGCAGCAATGTATTCTGCTTCACAAGTTGAGACAGAAACCGTTGACTGCTTCTTACACTGCCAGGAGACCAGTCTGTCTCCTAAGAATTGACATCCACCAGAAGTTAACTTTCTGTCAAGGTTACAACCGCCATAATCTGAATCAGTGTAGGCTTTGAAGTCGAATGACTGCTGCTTAGAGTACCAAAGACCTAATCGGGGTTTCCCTTTCAGGTATCTGAAAATTCTCTTCACGGCTATCATATGTGACTCCTTCGGTTGAGACTGAAACCTTGAGTACAAGCACACATCAAACATTATATCGGGTCTTGAAGCTGTGAGATACATAAGTGATCCGATCATCCCACGGTACAATCTGCTATCTACATCCTTTCCATCTTTGTCAGGATGCAGACCATGATTGACTGGGATAGGTGTGCCATAAGTACTGCTATCATTCATCTTGTATTTTGATAAGATGTCCTGCACATACATAGTTTGATGTAGATAAATGCCATCCCCTCTTTGACTGACTTGCAGACCCAGGAAGAATGACAATTCACCCATATTACTCATTTCAATCTTGAACTTCATCACCTGCTCGAATTCCCTACACATCCCTTCATTGGTAGATCCAAAGATAATGTCGTCGACGTATACTTGTACAAGAAGAATGTCACCTCCTGCTTTCCTAATGAAGAGAGTTGAGTCAATCTATCCACGGTCGAAACCATTAGACAGTAAATGCTTAGATAATGTCTCATACCATGCCCGCGGTGCTTGATGAAGACCATAAAGTGCTTTGTCGAGCTTATACACTTTATTAATATTATGCGGATCTTCAAAATTGGGAGGTTGAGTGACATAGACTTCTTCATGAACTTTACCATAAAGGAAAGCACTCTTCACATCAAGTTGATAGACCTTGAAGCTGACATATGTGGCATAAGCCAAGAACAGTCGAATGGCCTCAATTCTAGCAACTGGGGCATATACTTCAGTGTAATCCAAGCCCTCTTGATGATAAAAACCCTGAACAACCAATCTTGCTTTGTTCTTCACAACTACATGATGATCATCCGTCTTGCATTTGAACACCCATCTGGTTCCAATTGGTTGAAAGCCCTTTGGCAAGTCAACCAAATCCCACACGTGCAACTTTTGGAATTGAGACAATTCATCTTGCATCGCCTCAATCCAGCAGTTGTCAGTGAGAGCCTCCTTCACATTCTTCGGCTCTAACTGGGACACGAATGCAGCATGCAGACATGTTTCCATGACACCAGTGTCAACTGTCTCTGTGTAAAGACTGGTGTTCTCAGTGATGGTTCGATGACGAGTCTGAACACCGGTATAAGGATCACCAATAATGTTGTCGATTGGATAATTCCTATGCACTCTCGTCTCCGGTACAATCGGTTCCTGGATTTCTGGATCTATATTCGTGCTTAACTCCCCCATTTCCTGTGTTCCACAGGAAGAAGATTCAATGTTAATTGGATCAGCTGGAGCTTCATTTCCTACAGTTGTGTTAGGATTAGCTTGAGCGTCATCTCCAACAACAAGAACATCTTCACTGTCATGAGTTCCAGATGCAGATGCAGCATTGGAATCAGGAGTTATAATTGGTACAATAGCACGAGTAGAGAAGCTGGAGTCATCACCGCCACCCAATAATTCATAAACATTTGCGGCGTCAAATGCAGATAGATCAGGAAGATTGAATGACTTGAATAGCGCATCATAATCAAAACCCTAAGCTGGACCTGTTGGTTTTGGTGGAATGCTGTGTTTACTACATTCCACTTCAAACCATTCCTCGACAGTACGAGTTCCTATGTTGTACACTCTCTTGCAAGGCGAGTTGGCAACGTATCCTAAGAAGATGCCTTCCACTGCTTTTGCATGAAACTTAGACTGGCGGTCTTTGTACTGTAGCAACAAGGAACAAGGACTACCAAAAGGACCTAGGTAATCAAGATTGGGAAGTCAATTGTTGATCAACTCGTAACAAGTCTTGTTGTGCCTTTTCACAACCAGAACTCTATTTAAGACGTGACAAGCTGTATTAACGGCTTCTGCCCAGAAAGTGACAGGAAGCTTTGCATCCGACATCATAGTCCTTGAAGTCTCAATCAGTGTTCTGTTCTTCCGTTCAGCAACTCCATTCTGCTGAGGCGTGTACGGCGCGCTGAATTCATGACGGATCCCTTTCTTGAGACAGAAAAGCTCCATCAAATTATTCTTGAACTCAGTTCCGTTGTCACTCCTTATTCTTCTAACTTTCAGCTTGCAAAGAGCTTCCAAGCTCAGGATCAAATATTGAAGAATATCATCTGTCTCGTCTTTAGTACCTAAAAAATGCACCCAAGAAAAACGTGAGAAATCATAAGTTACTACTAGACAGAACGACTTACCTCTAATACTCCTGATACTTATGGGGCCAAACAGATCCATGTGTAATAGCTCCAAAGGGGTATCAATATAGTTTTGGAGCTTAGGTTTGTGAGACTTCCATTGCTGTTTGCCCTTTTTACAAGGCATACAGTCATCTGCAATGGTAAATCTTAGCTTAGGAACCCCGGTTACCAAACCGTTTCGGACAAGATGATTCATTTTACGATACGAAATATGTCCGAGTTTCCTATGCCACAAGATGGAGTCGAGCTCTGTCGCTTTAGTAAGCAAACAGGTAGGAACTGATGAGGTGGTTGTTGCCACGCTCATATCGATCTGATAGGTGTCGTTTGTTCTTGGCGCTCTCATCAGGATCCAATCTTCCGAAACTTCAAAACCGGGTTTGAGAATCAGGCATTCCGACTTGTCAAACATCACCGAGTACTCCTTATCACACATTTGGGAGACACTCAACAGGTTATGCTTTAGCTGCTTGCAGAAGTTGACATTGTCAAAGTTGCACAACCGTTCGAAACCACGCCTTGACACGTGATGCTGCTGCCTTTTTCTCCGGCAAAGGCCATATAGCCGCCTCTGAATGGTTTAACATCTTGAAGCAAGGCCATGTTTCCTGTCATGTGCCTGGAACTTCCACTATCTACATACCAGCGGTTAGAGATAGTACCCTTCGGACATCCCTGCACGAGTAACAAAAGAATTAGTTAGATTTGGAGACCCAAGCCATTGTGGTCTTGGGTCGTCCATCCTTTTCAAAATAAACTACTTCCTTTAACTCACAGTCATGATGACTGTTCAAAATTGATGAATCTTTAGAAGAAATAGAACTAGGAGATTGAGAAGTTTTGGATTAGGCAGTCCAGGATCTCTTCTGTTTCTTAACCAGAACAGGAGACTTTGGTTCAACTACAGCAGGTGAACTTGTGGAAGCTTCACCTGATTGAACCGAAGTCAGCTGTTCAAGCTTTCTCAACCTCTTGTTTCTTCTTCTTCTCTGTGGCTTTGAGAGTCTTGCCACATGTTTCTCACCAGTACGTGTACTACCAGAGGTAGATACACGAGGTACAACAGGTTGCTTTACCTTTTTTGGAACAGATGGTTTAGCTTCAGATTTGATCTTAGGCTTTACCATCGGTTTGACTGGTGGTTTCACCACATTTTGCTTTGGATGTTTGGGAGATGGTTTCACTGGTGGCGACCTGGGGATAATAGCTGGTTGTGAAACAACAGGCCGTTTCCCTTCGTTCTTCGAAGGATAGTTCACAAAAATGTGACCAACCAAGCCACAGTGAAAACAGTTCCTCTTGTCTACATAAGTTCTCTTGTAAGGCTCATTAGATCTGGCCTTAGATAACTCAGCATTATGAGAAGGAGGAGTTGGTTTATGAACATTAGTCTGAACCTTAACAGTTTGGTTTTTGGGAGTATAATATTTTTCCAAGTTTTCTTTATACCCAAGCCCACAATGAGATGAAAAAGCCTCTTTCTTTGCTTGGTTAAGAATTTTATAACCCCCATAAAGCATTACATTTAGATTATCATTTGTTTCAATGATATCGGGTTTAGTTAAAATACAATTATCACCATTAGTGATAACGTTTTTCTTTACCTTTTGTTCAGTCAACAACTCCTCAGATACTACTCCTTCAGGGCAAGAGTTAACCGACCCGTCTTCTGAAGCAGTAACAAACTCCCCACTAGATGTGGAGTTAGCCTTACTTGAGGATTCATCCTTTTTAGGGGAATCATCCTTATCAGAGGACTCATCTAGACAAGTGAGATCAATGTCTATTAAGCTATTGACAAACTTCCCGCTCACTGGTGGAGGAATGGCATTAGTACCCAAACCTAACCCATTCAGTTGTCTCACCACAGACTCGTAGTGTTCCACCACAAAGCGAGAGTTTTTCAACTTCTCATTAGTGCATTTTAACTGCAAGATCTCATTTTGCAGTTTGTTTATTTCATTGTTCCGTTTTTCTAACCCCCCCTGTATGCAACATCTAAGTGAAGCTGTTGATCACTTATTTTTAAAGAATATTCACATTTTTCTTTTTTCAACGTTTCAATAGAATCTTTAAAACGTTATTCATTTTCTTTATAGTTTAGAGCTGCCAAACTTAGGGGTTCGATTTTGTCTTGGAGCCTAGAATTTTCGAGTTTTAGCCCTAGACATTTAGAACATGAAATAACAGAGAAAGGGTTAGAATCTACCTCAGACGATGAACTTGTTGCTTCTCCAATGGCCATGAGAGCAACAGCAGTGGTTGATTCCTCTTCATCAGCTACAGAAGCTTCCTTTTCTTCAGCTTCCTTCACCTTCTCTGTAGCAGCGGTTGTAGATTCTTCTAGGTCAGCCATAGAAGCTTCCCTTTTCTCTGCTTCCATCATCTCCATGATCTCAGCCATGAGACCAACCTGGGTTTGTGCTATGATGGCATCCTCAAGATGAACACCCCAGTCAAAGCTGTCGTCCTGTTGGGCTACCAGTGCATTGGACGTTCCACCTTGGCTTTGATTGTGGTGGTTTGGATTGTTGTGGCCATGGCTGTTTCCTTGGCTGGGTCAGGTAAAACCAGAGGCAGGTGCTCTGTTTTTCTGACACTCACGAGCAAAGTGTCCAAAGTTCAGACACTTGTAGCATTTGACCTTGGATTTGTCAAACCCGACCTTGGCATTAGGATGCCCACCAATAAACTTTCTTCATGTTCTGTTCAGGAAACGCTTGGCTCTCCTCAATAGCATGGCCATATTCTATTGAATATCCATGTCATCAGGATCCACTTGATTAAAATCTTCTTCAATCGTCTCTGGATCAGTAAGCTTGCCACCTATGAAATTCTCATACGCAAGCATACAAGATGAGAATAGTGCTACATGATCTTCAGCTATTCTGGCTATAGCTGATAGGTTAGCTGAAGACGTAGCAAGAGGATTTCTTAAGGTATTTTGATGATGAGACCCCAACCCTGATCCCGAAGCATAGCAAGCATGACCACCACACCCAGTTCAGTGGTCTTCTTCAGTAGGATTTCCAGTGAAGAGGGCAATTCTAGATCCCGATGACTTGGATGTAGAAGTCGTCCCATGATACATAGAAGGGTCTTGTATCTAGGGTCTTCCTGAGCTCTCCTTTCTTCTTAGGTTCATGTCATGAGCTTGAACCTTTCCTATTGCCTCCTCAACTGTCAACTCATAGAATTTAGGATTTTCCCTCATCAGGGTTGTGTACATCTCAAATTTGGGTGGTAAAGCATCCAAAAACTTTTCCACCATCTCTTCATCTGGTTACCTGAGTTCAAAAGCCTTCAACTCAGTCTGTAAATGATAGAATCTAGAGATGAGGTCATCTAAAGATTCGTTCTCTAAGAATCTGAAGCACTCATACTGCTTCCTGAGAAGATCCCTCTTACTCTTCTTGATGTCACTATTTCCTTCGAATCTCTTCTGTAAAGCTTTCCAGAGATCCTTAGAATTGTCATACCCTCGGAAACTGTGGAACAATTCCCGAGTTAATGCCATAGTGATCGAACCAAGTGCCTTCTTTTCTCGGTCATAAGTTTTCTTTTCTTCGTCAGAAAGCTTAGATATAGGTTTTGGCATGGTTTCATCAAGATAGATGTGTGTGGGATGCTTACATCCCTCAAGGATTGGTATCCATAATGATGAGTCGGTATACGAAATGTAGTGCTCAAAACGTGCTTTCCAATTAGAATAATCATTTACGTTCGACAACTTTGGTGGTTTCTGTGGTGTACCGATCTCATTATCATAATTCAGCAGGTTTCCAAGATTCTGAAGATTCGACATAGTGAACACTTAGTCAAATTTCAGAAAAGTCAGACACAGTTGCGCACTTGGTTTTTGGCCTTGCGCACTTGAGAAATGGTCTTGCGTATTTAGATTTCCTCTTGCGTACTTGTAAGTACGCAGGAGTAAATGTAAGTACGCAGGATATAACTTAAGTTCGCACAAATTCAGTCTTGCGCACTTATAAGTACGTAGGAGATAAGTCTTTCGTATTTAAAAAGTACGCACAAAACTGTACTTTTTGCCAGAAATGGTAAGTACGCACAACACCTTTTCAGCAACTTTCACCTAACTATTCCGGTCACCTGAAAGTCGCCGGAGATGGTAAAAATTCGTCTGATGATCAATGTAAATGAGCCAAAGGGTCAGAAACTAGTTTCTAACCAACCTTTGATGCTCAAAACACTCAAATACACAACAAAAATCAGTTTTTTGAGTGATTTTTTCTTCTAAAATAGTGCTCAAGAGCTACCCCTATTTTATCACAAAAATCAACAAAAATACCTCTTTTTGCTTGTAAAAACTCTCCAAATCACTCAAAACACTCGAAATCAGGAGCAAATGCTCTGATACCACTTGTAGGTCCCTCGGGTGTGGCGGATCGTCACATGCAAGTGGGTCTACTAGTCAGACCGGGTGCGGAATGCCCGTGACTAGGTGGAGAGTCTAGCTAAACAAAGTAAACCGACAAGAGAAAACACTTTAAACGTTCTTTGTATTATAAACACTTGAAGGTTACAGAGAAAAGCACTGAAATTACAATCTGCGTATTTGCACTAAAGCATGCGTACTTAACTTCTGTCAACCTATCCTATTTATACAGGACCTGATGCCTGCGCGGCAAAATGCTCTTGCGTACTTAGCAAGTACGCAAAGTTACTATTGCGTACTTGCCAAGTACCCAGGAGCTTTCTCCTGCGCACTTACAAGTGCGCAAAACACTTGGAGAAATCTGCAACATTCAATATGTAAAAGTAAATACAACTCGATAAACTAATACATAAAGACTGTTACATACAAAGACAATTACAAACAAGACAAAACAACCTAAGATTAAGACTCTATCTATCCAGAGTGTTTGTCACAGGAATGCAAGAAACGAGAAGTGAATTATCCATCATGGTCAGAAATAATGTTGAGAGGTACACCATGACAGCTAACAATATCATCAATGTAGATTCGAGCCAATTTCTCAACTCGATCATCTTCATGAATGGGCAGAAAGTGAGCAGATTTTGTCAAGCGATCGATGATTACCCAAATACTATCATGACCACGAGACGTGTGCGGGAGTTTGGTTATAAAGTCCATGACAATACACTCCCATTTCCACACGGGAATCTCGGGTTGTTCAAGTAGGCCAGATGGATGCTGGTGCTAGGCCTTAACCTTCAAGCAAGTAAGGCATTTGGACATGTATAGATCAATGTCCTTTTCATAGCAGGCCACTAGTATTGAGTACGAGGGTCCTTGTACATTTTATCTGCACAAGGATGCACTGAATAACGAGTCTTGTGAGCCTCGTTCATGATAAAGGTACGAAGATTGTCACGGTCCAGAATCCAGATACGATTCAGGAAGTAAAGTAACCCATTGGGTTTGGTTTCTAATTGGAGTTCAGCACCACATGCCATTTCATAGTACATGTTTCCTTCAGTGACTGAAAGATGTTGTGCCTCAAAGATGCGAGTTTGAATGTCATTCTTAATCTGAATGCTCTGGATCTTGATAGACTCTTTATGACTAAGAGCATTGGCTATGACATTCTACTTACCAGGATGGTAACGAATATCACGGTCGTAGTCGTTTAGAAGTTCAACCCAATGCCTTTGCCTCATGTTGAGTTCTTTCTGATTGAAAATGTGATGGAGACTCTTATGGTCAGTGTAAACCACACACTTAGTACCATATAAGCAGTGCCTCCAAATTTTGAGAGCAAATACGACCGCACCCAGCTCAAGATCGTGCGTCGTATAATTCTTCTCATGAATCTTGAGTTGTCGGGATGCATAAGCGATCACTATGCCCCGTTGCATAAGAACACAACCAAGGCCTAAGTGGGAAGCATCACAGTAAATGACAAAGTCCTCGGTTCCATCGGGAAGAGTTAAGATAGGAGCCTCACACAATTTTTGCTTCAGAGTTTGAAAGGCTTCCTCTGTTTTGGTCCGCGATAGTAGGGTTTGCCTTTATGTGTTCAGGTTGTGAGTGGCACCGCGATCTTTGAAAAGTTTGATATGAAACGACGATAATAGCCCGCTAAACCAAGAAACGAGCGGACTTCTGTATGGGTTTTTGGAGCTTGTGTAACATTTAGGGTTTTCTCATGCTTTAACTTGTGCAATGACAATATTTCAATTCATAACCATTTCAATTTATTATACTAATTGCAAGTGATGCAACACCACAAAGGTTTTATATCCACATATACACATACTTATTTCAATTAATTAATGAATTTAATTTCTTTATGATGCATATGATATGATTAGTTATAAATGCATGACAAAGTATTTTAAATAAGATATTGTTTAAAATCTCATTCTCTTATAAACATACAAGTATATATATGTTATTTAAATTCCAAATGATATATACAGTTATATATGTTACTTTTTATAACAACATATAATACTAATAACCTATATTAATACTTAACTAGTTTTAAATATATATATATATATATATATATATATATATATATGTAGGACAACTTTTATAAAACCTATTTATAGTGTTAATTTCATAAATGTTATAAAATAAATTATAAAGACACAAAGGGTTAAAGAAAATAAACTTAGTTGGACCCCTTTGAACCATTGAACCTCTTGAACGTCTTGGACCCCTCAATTTGAACCCTTTACATTTTTTGAAACCAATTTGAAACAGGTTTGACTTTAGAACCTCAAACCGAACTTAATCCCTCAAATTCTTTCATGAATCCCTTAAATTCGAGCAATAAAACAGTAATCAAGCACCTGGAATCAATGTGCGACTGTTCTACTCGTCCATGACGAGCTAATTACAACTGGAATCAATGAATTTGAGTCCAAACAACTCGTAACCGTCCTCAATCAATCGCGACATCAGTTCGTGCATTTAACATGAAATTAACCTATAAAATCGAATGCCACGCCTTCATAACACTCACCATAATCTTTCTAAACACCTGATAGCGTCGCATTCCACCTACAGGGCCCTACCGAGTTCGTAAATCTCCGATCGAGACTTCCCTACCATTCTTCCTCCACACGCAATCATTCGAGGTAATTTTGGTGTCTACAGCTTCGTTTTGATACAGGGATTAAAAGCCCTATGATCTCGTGGTCGACTTGTATCGAATCGGGTGACATTGGGGGTTAGGGTTTGGGACGGGGAGGATTGGGGAAGATGATGAACGGGGGTTGGGTGTTAAATATTTTATGAGTTTGATATAAACCAAGGCATACGCCCAGAGCAACTGGTTAAGTCATTAATCCCACTCAAGCAAGGTCGCGGGTTCGATCCCTGCCCCGAACCTTGTTTTTGCGCGTGTTCAGTCTTGGAACCCAGTCCCCTCGTGGACTTGGGTTAACAATTACCCGGCTGGCCATTCTAACACTAAGACTAGGCTGGTCTAATGGTTTGTGCGTGTGGTTTCACGGTGGAGACCCGGGTTCGAGTCCCGTGGTCTGCAATCTTTTTTTTAATCGTTTTTAAAGCAAATTTTAATCCCATTTATCTTATAAAAATTATTTTATAAAACTCCCAAGACTCGAGAATATTTTATGAACCAAATTGTTAACCTAACAATTTTAAATAATTATTTAATCGTTTTAGAGTGTTAAAAACTAATAAATTTTAATAAAAGTTTATATAATTATTTATATAAATCCCCTACGAGATATTTTCTTACCCAACCAGTTTATACAACTTATATTTTTCTCATTATCTATTTTAATGAGAAGTTAATATAACTATTTAACTAAGTGAAATGTTTAAACCTATGAACCTAATTATTTTCATAATCAATTTAATATATTTAAACACTTATTTGTAAATAAATTAATTATTTATATATATGTGCATATATATTCAATTCCTTATTAAACAAACGTATTATTTACAACAAATAGATATATATCAACCAACTAAGCCCAATACCCTTATGCATTAGCCTTTTTGAGCATGTCATTGATACATACACATATATATATATATTCAAACATAGGTTAAACCCGTGTTAGCTAAACAAGTTGTGCAACTACCCGTACTTGTGATTTCAAGCTACAAATCCAATGTGAGTTTACATAGCCCCTTTTTCATATTTACATCTTTGGGGTGAAACATTATTACATTCAAACTATTTGCAATTATCATTATTCAAACATTATGATCATGTGTGCAATTTGTGTCTTATGCTTGAACACTATTAGTGCAAACTACATTTACCTACTTTTTATGCATAGTGCAAGTGCAATCATTAACTCAGTACAAGCCGACGGTATACAATGATAGATCTGTTGAGTCTGACCAACCCACCCGGTTAGGGTGATTGTTTCCGAAAACACTTAAGGATAACTGTTTTGTTATGCCTATCAGTCACTAGGTTTGATTGTGCGACCCATTTTTACCTATAGTGATTCTCCATAATTGCCTTATTAAACCATGATATCATATGAATTGTATACAAACTTGATAACACTTGATATGCTAAAACCTATGTATGCTCACCAACTATTTTAGTTGACTTTGTTTTCATCATGTTTTAGGTGCCAATAATTGAGAGTTATGTTCAAGATTCATCACGTAGGAAATTGCAAGACCTAGTTAATTAATTAAACTTTGTATGAAGGACTTTGTTCTTTGTTTGTCTTTGTTTTGATGAAACAATTGTTATGAATTTAGATTTAATGAAATATACAACTTTAGTTTGATCATGTGCTTATGAACAGTCTACTCGTCCGCCCCGGCGTATTTCGCCGTCGGTTGGGGTGTGGCAGCTTGCCAGTTCTTCACCGCTTCAATCTTAGCTGGATTCACGTGAATACATTTATCGTTGACTATATGGCCCAGGAATTTAGTTTCCTTTAGCCAAAATTCATATTTGGAGAACTTGACATATAATTGCTCCTTCTTTAAGAGATCCAAAACCAAACGCAAGTGTTTTTCATGCTCCGCTTTTGATTTTGAATAGATGAGAATATCGTCAATGAAGACGACCATGAACATGTCCAAGTACGGTTTACACACGCGATTCATAAGTTCCATGAATACCGCGGGTGCGTTGGTTAGTCCGAAGGGCATAACCATGAACTCGTAATGACCGTATCTTGTACGAAAAGCTTTTTTTGGGATATCGGATTCAAGGACGCGTAACTGGTGATAACCAGAATGAAGATTAATCTTCGAGAAATAAGTCGAGCCTTGGAGTTGATTAAATAGACCACCAATCCTCGGAAGTGGATAACGGTTCTTCACGATAATCTTGTTGAGTTCCCGGTAGTCGATGCACATCCGAAAAGTACCATCCTTCTTCTTGACAAATAAGACGGGTGCTCCCCAAGGAGAAACACTGGGATGAATAAATCCTTTGTCGAAAAGTTCTCAGAGTTGGCTTGAAAGTTTTTGCATTTTTGATGGTGCAAAACGATAAGGTGACTTAGCCACGGGGTTTGCTCCTAGCACTAGATCAATACGGAATTCGACTTGACATGCAGGAGGAAGACCGGGTAAGTCTTCGGGAAATACTTCTGGAAAGTCTTTCATCACAGGAATGTCTTGGATGCTTTTGCCCTTGTCTTTCCGCTCCACAATGTGTGCTAAGAAAGATACACACTCCTTTCGTAAGTGCTTTTGTGTGGTAGTGCAAGACATCAGCTTGAGTCCCTTTGACGGCTTCTCATCATAGACGTTCAAAATGTCTCCCGAGTCAAGAGGGATACAGATATATTTGTCAAAACAGACGACTTCAGCATGATGCTTGTTCAGCCAATCCATGCCTACTATGATGTCAAAACCTCCGAGAGCCATAGGAATAAGATTAATCAAAAAGTTATGATCGTTCAAGTTTAGGGTACAATCTCTAATAACGGTGTCACATGTAACTGAATATCCATCCGCTACTAGGATATCAAAGGATATGTCTAACTTAGTTCGACTCATAGCGAGTTGTGGTTCAAATTTAAAGGACACCAAACTTCTATCCGAACCAGTATCAAACAGGATGGAAGCATATTGATGATTAATTGGATACGTATCATTTACCACGTCGTTATTGGCTTGGGCCTCCTTGGCATTGATGTTTAAGGCACGTCCACGAGATATCGGGCTTGCATTCCCCTGATTCACATTTCCTCGGTTCATGTTCCCATGATTCATGTTTCCCTGAACCATGTTGCCTTGGTTCATGTTGGCTTGATTCACAATCACCAACCTAGGACAACGGTTCCTGAAATGGTTAGGGTCACTGCACTCATAACAAGCAGGACCTTGAGTGATAGCAGCAGGAACAGGAACAACAGGTTGATGGACTTGGTTAACTCGAGGAACACTACGGAAAATGTTAGCCATATGCCTAGAACGTCCACAATTGATACATAGACGACATGGCATGTTGGTAGAATGTTGGAGCTGGTAGGTGTTACACAGAGGTAGGGTTCCCACATATGGCTTCTTGTTGCAGTTGAAAGCATTAGGGGCTATTTAGGCTAGAGGGGTAGCAGGCGTGATAATGGCAAAGTTCTTGCCCTTCTGCTTCCTATTATTGAAGGAAGACTCAACCTTGGCTTCCTTGATGGGTTCGGTAGTGGTTTTCTCAAGGGTCTTCTTGGTACTCTTTTTAGATAGAGTCCCTGCCTTAACATGATTGTCTGGCAGGGTAGCCGCAAGACAGATGGCTTCCTCGAGTGTGGCTGGATTGCTACCCAAGACGGTGTCCTGGATTTGCATAGGCACACCATTAATGTATTTCTCAATGGATCTTGAGAGAAGAGTGACCATATCAGGCACCAGAAGGCTAAGCTTAGGAAAACGGGTGGTGTAGGCAAGCTTTCACCACTATCCTGTTTGAGATCCCAGAACTCTTCTGCTTCTAACTTCTTGATCTCATTACGGGGGTAAAACTCATCAGTCATGAGTGTCTTAACATCAGTCCATGGTAGAGCCAGAGCAAACTTAATCCCACGGTTACGCTTTTCCCCGTTCCACCAGGTGAGTGCCCTCTTCTGGAAGACACTAGTAGCATAACGAACCTTTAGGTTCTCGGGGCAGTCGGCATTGATGAAAGTACCTTCAATGCTTCCAAACCATTGGAGAAGTCAAGTGGCTCCTTCGTTTTGGAATTGAAGTGTTTGAATGTGCACGTGGGGTTTCTTGGAGCTGCATTCTGGTTTAGCTGGTTGACCATAGTTGGTAGGATCGTAGCCATTTGCTGGATGATCCTGTCAGTGAGGTTGTTTCTACGTTCACGACGAGGAGGCATTATACAAAAGGGATGAACATGAATTTCATAAGATAGGAATCATGTATAAGAGTTTGAAATAAAGTCATGGGGTATTTAATAGAACTTGGGTGGTACCTATAGGTCCCACCAGGTCTACGGATCGATCTCAGACGTATAACACACGACGAATACTCGTAGTGCGGAATCCTAACGAATAAACGCGTCTCGTACAGATAAGAACACAAGATAAAAACTCAAGACAAGATTCACTGAAAGCTCCTTGTATTATTCAAATAAATGTGCTTACAAGATCACTAACTATTACAAATGACAAGACTAAGCACTATTTATAGGTAACACATAACTGCTACCGCGAACTTATCAAGTTCGCGAAGTCTAGTCTTAGGCGAACTTAAAAAGTTCGCCACAACTACATTAGGCGAACTTGTTAAGTTCGCCTGTTACAAAAACTTAACAATTACAAAGAAAACATTACATACAAAATATAAAGACATATTCTATTACAAGGCTGGTTGTCACAAACAATGTTCCAACAAACTCCCCCTTGACAACATTGTGATATTTATCTTCATGTCTTGCTCTTCTAAGTCTCCGGTAGTTCACTTCCTGCATAAACTCCATGTTTAATACACACATACAGAACCCTCTTTTACTGCATTGCTTGTTCTCTCCATTATTTTGTGTACATAATTTCTCTACGCTTTAGCATCTTTTGATCAAATTTAAAGAAATTGATAATATTCATAGCATCAAAGAATCTCATTAGAACTCTACCATTCATGTCTTCAACTACTGCCTCACCGGTAATGACATCCATATACCACCATTTTAATTCACTCAACACATCTTAAGGAATCCTCTTCAAAGGAATTTTGGAAACAGTTTTAACAGGCTTAAATTTACATCTCTAGATATTCTTCTTAGAAACTGGATCTGTTTCCTCAAATCTTTTTCCCTTCTGTGGTTTCAATCTTTCATACTTCCCTGATCCTCCTTCTATTCTTATCAGTTTGGCAATTGACTCAGCTATTCCATTTCCTAAGGGATTAATCAATGGATTGGTTGATAACCCACTGATTTCACACCTTGGTAAAGAATTAAAGTACTTCAATCGTGGCTTCAGATACTAAACACCGTCGCAAATAGCTTGAATTCATCATCATAAAACCAACTAATAATCCTTCCAACACATTTGTCTTTGTTGACATATCTTTCTTTTTGAATTGGATCTAATGGAGAATCTGGTAAAACATTTTTCCAACTCTTTACCATTTCTAACCATTTAGTTTTCATCATGCCAGTATCTTTATATAACTCTTGATCTTCAGAATTATCTGCAGCAGTATCAAAACTAGGCTTGGAAACTTCATGATCTGATTCTTCTGACTCTGCAATTCCTTTAGAAATTTCATCAGGTATTACATTATCATGAATTAAATCCATATCAACATTCAATCCATCATAGCCTTCATAACTGATCTTATTTGTGTCTCTTTCAACTTCAAGTTCTACTATCTCTCCTTCCTCAATCTCAGACCCATCATCAACATCTATCTCTTCATCTTCCATAAAACCATCAAGATTCATCAAACATTCTAACTTGTTAGCTTCATCTATATTAGAATCTTAAAAAATTGATTCATCTAACATATCAGCATCAGCTTGAACACCAGAAGTTTCTTCAACAATTTTAGACTCAGCTTCAACAATCTTATCAGACTCCCCCTGAGCTAATGAGGTCATGGTAGCATCAGCGTTTTGACGCTCACCTGAACCACCACCATCATCTGGTTCATCATTATCTTTATTTGCTTTAGTAGTATGACAAGTATCATCTTCAACAATAACATCGTTCTCCCCTGAGCGTCAATACGCTCTATCATCTGAGATAACAAGATTTGCATTTCTGCAATCTGTCCATTTTGAGTATTAATAGCTTGATGATGTTGAGATTCACTTGCTTTAAGCACATCAACTTGAGTCTTTAAACTTGTTACTTGATTTTGTAAAGAACTGGCAAGAGATTCTAATGCCCGATTTTTTCATCCCGAGGATCAGAAGTAGTAGAAGGAACTGCTTCAGCATTAGTATGGGACACAACAGGAGTTCTTTGTGGAGTAGGAGACTTTGATGGAAGTGGACTAATAATCAAAGAGTCCACAAATGCCATATCACCCTGTGCAACATTAATAGCCGAAGCCATCAATTTTGGAACTTTAGGAACTTGAGGAGCATAATCAGAATCCAAAGATTCGTCTTGTAATGTTCTCTTTCCAAGAACTGCACTGGGAGGAGGACCCCTGACAGTCTTGCGTCTAGGTAAATGCATCTTTTTCTTACCTAGAGACTTCTTCCTCTTAGATACCATCTTGTCGGAAGAGATTCTTTCCGAGGAACCTTCTCCAATTGAGCATAATGCTCAGGACCGAAATCTGGTGATACAGCTCCTGTATGAGCATTATCATCTTCATCAGTTTCAGTAGCACTAGAATCTGAACTAGAACTAGAACTTGAACTAGTATTTGTATCTTCAGCTTGAATTTGTTCAGCCTAAGGTGGAGAGGGTATATTAACATTTCCTTCATTTTCATCATTAACCTCCTGATGTACTTCTTCATTCTCAACACCATTTCCAGCATTATCATCATCATTAGCATCATTGTCATCATCATTATCATCACCTTCATCTTGATTATCACCATTATCTGCATTATCACCTTCAGCTTCATCTTCAACATTTTCATCTTCCTGAACATCTTGATTTTCATCAGGTGGTAGTTCTAAAGCAGGATCATCATGAATCCAATTGTTATTCGGTGGAGCAACATAACCAGGATTGATTATGTGCCCAAACAATGGAGTTAGCACCGGAATTAAAGCAGGATTCTGCTGTTTAATATTCATACAATCAGTGAAGATTCTCTTTGTCATAGGAGTTAGAGTCAACCTTGGGTTCAAAGGTGGTAGATTAGGAATGAGATGATTGAGTATAACTTGCAAGAATCTAGGGTACATTAGAAAACCCTGACCTGGAGGTGGAGTAATTTGCGCTATCAACCCCCGATAGATATATAGAGCAAAACTGAATGGTCTATTCAATGTCAGAGCTACCATAGCTGCCTGTAATGAACTCTTCAATCCATCTATACCAGCTTTCATAGGAGATAGACACTGAATCATAACATGAATAAAATACTTCCATTGTCCCACAAGACCCCCTTTCCTTGCTTGAGAGTCATTTTGTCTTCCACGGTATCCCATTCTTTGAAAACAACCCATTATTAAAGGATTAGGCAAACTAATAGGATCATTATTTGCACCTCCAAAGCCAAAGCTGTTCTAATGGACTGCACCGAGATTGCTATACCTTGATTATTTATAGTAGCCCTTATCACATGAGGTTCAACATCAGTGTCTTGTTGGGCTGTCTCCCAAAACTGTTGAATCTACAACAAGCTAATATGAGGATTAGCTGACAAAGCTACATTTATCCATGACCGGTTCAGAAAATTTATGATTTCTTGAAAATTTGATGCTTCTGCCATTTCCGAATCAAGTAAAGCCACCTGATTATGTTTATATTCAACCCGACGATCCATGACCTCTTCAGAAAAATTTATGATTAGACATTATGCAAATTTTATACAATTAAAAAAACATACAGAAAAAAAAGAAACAAACAAAATTAAAAAAAAAAAAAAAAACACAACAGAAATTTTCCAATTCTGAAGTCCTTAACCCCCTGAGGCGAACTTAATAAGTTCGCTTAGAGTTACAAGAGGAGAACTTATTAAGTTCGCATGAACAAGTTCGCTCATACTGATGAACAGTCACAGAATTCAATCTTGACAAAATTGATGATATAATCTCAAAGCAAATAACCAACATGAGACATAAGCAAAGAAACAATCAATTTCAGATTGCGCATCAAGATAAAAGCAAACCATTCTGAAGAACAGTCCGACAAACTATCGATAAAATGACAATGATTTTGAATGAATCCATGGATGAAATGATGTAATGTTACCTTGATTTGAATCGCAACACAATTTTGAATGAAAATCTGGAACAAATGATTACAATATCAAACAAGTATTTGAAATCAGAAAAGTTCGCCTACACCCCGACAAAGTCGCTCTATAAGTTCGCTAGAGAAAGAACTTAGGTAATGAAGAACAAGTTCGCTGAAACCATTATATACTCCTCATATTAAGTTTGCCAATGTAAGCGAACTTAATAAGTTCGCCACCCCAGGTGAACATATTATGCGAACAAGCCAAGTTCGCCTAATCCATACTTAATCAAATTTTGAAAATTTTCACTTTTCAACTGTACCACTTGATCCAAACAATCTTCAACCTGTTCAACAATATAATCCCAGAAATTAAGAATTTTCATGGAAGACAGAAATAAAATCTTTTTGATAAAGACTAACTAGAACAAATAAAAGATATATTTTTGAATTTTTTAAACTTTTTGTTAAAACACACTAAAACCTTTTTAGATTTTGTCTGTACATACAGAATCACATATTTTTGTTCGAACACTGCGAGTAAGAAGATCATATCAGTATCTTGATGAATCACCCACACATTCTGGATCTAAAATCCCTAGCAGATCTAAGGGTGACCTATGGCATTATGTGTATATACAGATCTCAGTTCAGCGAACAAGCAAGCAACATTGTGCAACATAACATGATATCTCGGAAATGAAATTCTCAGAACCAATACAATTTTATCATTCACAAACTATCACTTATTTTGAAATTTCTAATCAGACAGCATGAAATGATACGCGATAAACTTCAAAGTAAACAGGATCAGATCATGACATGCTAACTTATTCGTACCGAATTTGCAATACACTACATGTCAATTCAATTTGTTAGCATTATAAGATTGAAACCAAAAGCGTCTTAATCCCACGTTCTTGTGAGTTAGTACCAATTATATGAAAACAATGCGTACCCCACATATATGCCAACAGAAAGTAAATGTGTACTATCTTCAAGACATATAAGACTTTGTGCAAAAGAATATGTATATGACAGATGTTATCAAGACATATCTTAGTTCAACAACACATTGCATGTTTTTCGGGGGCATGGGCAGTGAAGTGAACTGAAAAATTGTGCTAATGACATAATCGGTCTCATGAAAATCTTAAAGCCTCATATTCTATATCTGATAATGATCTTTTAACACACACCCGACATAATATGGGTTCAAATCACAATTGTGACATAGATCATTATATTTTCACACTACTAATGGTCTAAAAACGATTTTAGCCTGCTGACAATTCAAATTACATGCATATATCCAAATTAATAAATTTGAAAATCAATGTTACGCAGTCATGAAGCTATCATTTCTTGTTTGTGCAAACTAAGAAGTTTAGATCAAATCATATAAGCAAACTTCAAACATAAATACAGAAACCAAGTAGTCATTCTATGGTCATGTGCGTACGCTCATCTACTGATGTACTATCATTTCTTTTCTAACTTCAAGCAGTGCCGATTTTATCTTTTTCAATTTGTTTGGATTTTCTGAAAGCAAGTAAACTATTGAAACTAAAGCATGAAATTAATAAAAAATAAAAATAAAACTTCCATGAAAACCCTTTTTGAAAATCTTTTTCACCCAGGATTAATCATTCCAATCATTTGAGTAAGAAAATTCAAACTATGACCGATCGAATGTTTTGGTAAATAGATCAGAAAAGTTATTGTCCATATGAACTTTCACCAACTCAATTAATTTCTTCTCTGCACAATCTCGGATGAAATGATGTCGAATTTCAATATGTTTTGTTTTCGAGTGCTTCACAGGATTAATTGTGATGGACATCATGGCAGTGTTATCAATAAACATTGGTGTCTATGTGAAATTCAGATCATAATCTCTCAACTGCTGTTGTATCCAGAGAATTTGAGAACAAAAACTGGTTGCAGCAATGTATTCGGCCACGCAAGTTGAAATTGCAACGATGTTTGCTTTTTGCATTCCCGGGACATAAGCCTGTTTCCCAAGAATTGACAACCACCAGGCGTTGACTTTCTATCTAAACCGTAACCTCCATAATCTGAATCTGTAAAAGCTTTAAAATCAAAATCAGAATTAATAGGATACCATAAACCCAAACTTGGTTTACCCTTCAAATATCGAAAAATTCGCTTTACAGCAATCAAATGAGATTCGTTTTGTTTAAACTGAAACCTCGAACACAAGCATACCACGAACATAATATCAGGTCTTGATGCAGTTAGATACATTAAAGAATCGATCATTCCTCTGTATAACCTACAATCCACTTCCTTCCCTTTCGAGTCAGAATCTAATTTGTGATTAACCGGAATTGGAGTATTGAACGCTGAAGTATCTGACATCTCAAATCTCCTCAAAATATCCGACACATATTTCATTTGATGAATGAAAAAACCATCCTCTTTCTGATCAACTTGAAGACCTAAAAAGAAAGATAACTCTCCCATGCTTCTCATTTCAAATTTCAGCTTCATAACTCTCTCAAAATCTTAACACATATCCACATTCGTCGACACAAAAATTATGTCGTCCACATAAACTTGAACTGGTAAGATATCTCCCCCTGCTTTTCTGATGAAAAGAGTGGAGTCAATTTGGCCACGTTCAAATCCATTATCGAGTAAGTGCACTGACAAAGTTTCATACCACGCTCGAGGGGCCTGATGAAGACCATATAACGCCTTATCAAGTTTAAACACTTTGTCTGGAAACTTGTGATCTTCAAAACCAGGCGGCTGTTTTACATAAACTTCTTCCTTCACCTTTCCATACAGAAAATCACTTTTCACATCTAGTTAGAATACTTTGAATCCCTTGAACGATGCGTACGGAAGAAATAACCGTATGGCCTCTATCCTCGCAACCGGAGCATAAACTTCCGTATAGTCAATACCTTCTTGTTGGCTAAATCCTTGAACAACAAGCCTTGCCTTATTACGTACCACGACACCTTGATCATCACGTATGCACTTAAACACCCATTTTGTTCCAATTGATCTTGAGCCTTTCGGTAAGTCAACCAAATCCCAAACATGTAATTTGTCAAATTGAGCCAGCTCCTCTTGCATAGCCTCGATCCAACAATCTTCATCAAGGGCTTTAGCCACATTCTTTGGCTCTGTTTGAGAAATAAAACAAGCATTCAAACATGTCTCCATAATACCTGTATCCATAATCTGTGCATATAAGGATGAATTTTCAGCAAGTGAACGATGTCTCGTTTGAACACCTGCATTCAAATCACCAATAATGTTATCAGTCGGATGATGTTTATGCACACGAGTTTGAGGAATATTAGAAGTTTGAATCACAACATTAAGATTAGAAGGTATCTCCCCCTCAGACTGTGTCGGTGTAGACGAATCATCAACTATGTTCTGGAAATCATTAGAAGATTCTTGAAACATAGTTTCATCATCCTCACTGTCACTGTCTTGTGTTGTACCGGAGGACGAAGCTCCATTTGGGTCAACCGGAGAAGGAACCACAATAGGTACAACTGATCGTGGATCGACAATTGAATCATCGTTACAGCATGACTGATATAAAAGATCTGCTTCGACATGGGACATCTCAGGATAAACATTAAACGATCTGAACAACGCATCATAATCAAAAGCCATATTGGTCCTTTGGCCTCTTGAGGAACAGAACGATTGTCACAATCAACATGAAACCATTCCTCAATCTGTCTGCTTTCTTTATTAAAAACCCGCTTGTTGTGAGAATTTGCAACATATCCCAAGAAAATTCCATCGATTGCCTTCTCACTAAATTTGGTTTGAATGTCACGATTCTTCAATAAAGTGCATGGGTTTCCAAAGGGTAACAGGTACTTCAAGTTAGGCTTCCGGTTATTCAGCAATTCATAGCATGTTTTGTTGTGTTTCCTTCACAGTTAAAAGACGATTAAGAACATGACAAGCTGTGTTTACTGCCTCTGTCCAAAATGTCACGGGCAACTTCGAGTCAGGTAACATTGTGCGAGCTGTCTCAATCAGCGTTCTATTCTTTCGTTCAGCCATACCATTCTGTTGAGGAACATAAGGAGCGCTGAATTCATGATGAATGCCTTTTTGTAGACAAAATAAACCCATATTTTCATTCTTGAATTCCGTTCCATTATCACTACAAATTCTCATGACTTTTAGTTTGAACAAACTCTCAAGCCCGACAATTAGGAACTTAAGAATGTCAGGCGTCACATCCTTCGAAACCAGAAATTTCACCCACGAGAATCTTGAATAATCGTCAGTCACTGCCAAACAATATGATTTGTCACCTTCACTCTTGACACTAATAGGTCCGAATAAATCCATATGCAACAACTCTAGAGGAGTCACAATTGAATTAGTCATCTTGGATTTGTGAGATTTCATGTGCTGCTTCCCGTTCTTGCACGGAATACAGTCTTCGTTCACTTGAAATCTCATTGATGGGACACCAGAAACTAGCCCGTTCTTCACTAAGAAATTCATTTTTCTAAAATTTATATGAGCCATTTTCTGGTGCCACAAAGTTGACTAGGACTCAAAAGCTTTCGATAAAAGACACGTTGGCACAAACGAAGATGTCATCATCGTGCTTATATCGAGCATATACATATCATTCTTTCGCGGAGCTCTCATGAGGATCCATTTTTCAGGTATCTCAAATCCAGTCTTCAACACCAAACATTCTGACTTATTAAAGTGAAATGAGAAGTCTTTATCACAAACTTGTGAAACAGATAAAAGATTATGTTCGAGCTGCTCCACATAGTTGACATTCTCAAAGATTAATCTTCCATTTGACACAGTTCCTTGACCAGAAATGTTGCCACCTTTCTTCCCCGCAAAGGCTACATATCCATCTTGTATTTCTTTCACATTCTCCAATAAGTTAATATTTCCTGTCATGTGTCGAGAACATCCACTATCAACATGCCAGTGGTTGCCAGCAGTCCTCCTTGGAGTCCCTTGCACACAGACAGTAAAAAATTAGTTAGTAATGGATACCTAAGCCATAGTGGTCTTGGGTCGTCCCAACTCATCGAAATAAACAATCTCTTTTAAGACACAATAAAATCTCTCCTCTATTTTAGGAGACTGTTTTTCCGAATCAAAGACCTGATTCTTAGATTTCTTTGGTGGTTGAACCTTAACAGTTTCTTTTTGTGTTGATAATTCAGAAGATTCACCAGATTCTTTTACATCCAATTGTTCTAAAAGCTTCTTTAATCTCTTGTTTCTTCTTCTACGTTGAGGTCTAGACAGTTTGACCTTCTTTTGCTCAATAACAACCGAGGAACCACTTTTCTTAATTCTAGAAGATTCAATCTTCTCATCCTTTGGTTTTTCAAGAACTGAAACTTCAGATTTAGAAGCATATTTCTTTACATACTTGACATCAACATGCTTAGCTATCACAGGTTTCTTTACCGGCCTTGTTGGTGGTTCAACGAAAGGTCTTCCCATCCTGGGATCTTCTAAACACTTTACCTTATTCTTATCAGGACAATCTCTCAGAATATGACCAATAACTCCACAATGAAAGCAAGCACGTCTTTCTTTGTATACCCTGACACACCTTTCATTCTGACTTCCCTTTGAACTCGATGATTCACACTGAACGTTAGTGTTAGATGTTTGAACAACTTTGGATTTTACTGAATCAACTTTAGTTTTAATAAAATCAAGAGTTGAAGTTTTCTCAATTATCTTAGTTTCTTGAGAATCAAAACCACTACTCACAAAAGGTTTCATAATTTTAGGTTTTGGTTGTTCAACACTTTCATCTGGTTCAGTTAAAATACATATGTCTCTGGTTACTTTCTTAACCATGACAGGTTCATCAACTTTGCATACTTTCACAATGCCTTTAACTTTTTCTGAATCAAAACTTTCTTCATCACTAGAATCATCATAAACCATATCCTCTCCTGTAACAGGATTCACCTTGAGGACTGTTTTTGGCTCTAGATCTTCTTCTGTCACTGTCTCAATGCTACGAGAAGTATAGTTACCATTGAACGAAGGACAATAACCAACTCCCCCACCAATTTCCTTATCATCAAAAGAAGGACAATAACCTATACCTCCCACCACTTTTTCCCTTGTAGCTTTATCATTATAATATTCCAACAGAAAACTGGAATTCTTATAACCGTCAAGCTTTCTCATTAATTTGGTTACCTCTGTCTGTGATTAGGCAAGTTCATTAATTTCTTTTCATATTCAGAATATGCCACATCAAGATGAAATGCTTGATCATTTACTTTAATTTGTAAAGCTTTAATATCCTCTTTCAAAGATTCAATTCTAATGTTCAAAAGTTTTTCATTTTCTTTTAAAGTTTGGTTTGATGTGTGAATTGCCTTCATATCACAGATCAGATTTGTGTTATCATCACACAATCTAGTAATTTTTAAATCAGATTCAATGCATTTAGAACAAGAAACAACATTTTGTACCTTTTTAGAATCTGCCATGAATGCATTTGCTTCAGACAACATTTCAGCAATCTTCTCATTCACCTTCCAAGCAGCTTCATTATCTTCAAGTAATTCTTCAGTTGAAAACTTAGATTCATCACTCTGAATAATACATTCTTCAAATTCATCAATACTTCCAGAATCAGTTGAGTCACCATCAGAAGAACTACTATCAGTAACATCCTCAAAATGAACTTTAGCAATAAATGCTTGATTGACATGACCAACAATATCATCCAAATGAATACCCCAGTCATAATTTTCATCCTGTTGAAACATCAAAGCTGTGGAAGTATTCTGCTTATTCTGTTTGTTCTGGTTACTTGAAGAATTTTGATTCTGAACTTTTGGTTTGTTGCATTCCCTTGCAAAGTGCCCAAACTCCTGACAATTGTAGCATTTTACTTTTGACTTGTCTAAACCCATCTTTGTTTTGCTAGATACCCCAATGAACTTCTTTCCAGTCTTCTTCAAATGTTCCTTTCCTTGCCGCATCCATAAAGCCATATTCCATTGTATATTCATTTCTTCCAAAACATCTTTATCCAATTGTTTAAAATCTTCCTCAATCATATCATTATCAGTGATTTTGCCACCGATAAAGTTTTCAAATGATGTTAGAAATGAAGCAATCATAGCCATCATATCATCTGCAGCTTTAGGAGACATCTTTTGATAACACGAGTGATTATCACACTTGGAAATTTGAGAACATCCCGAACTTGAAGCAACAAAACATGAACCTTCATTACAAGAAATTTCTTTTGGACTATCAGAAATATCCCCAGAAAACAATGCAACTTCAAATTTCTGTGTAGAAGTACCCTTACCAAAATAAATGCTTGGATCCTGATAAACTGTATTTTTCTTTTGCTTATTCAAATGATATGACTAAATCTTTCCCATAAGATCTTCAAGACTCAGTTCATCAAACCCTGGTTGTTCTTTGATAACAATGGTATACATCTAAAAGTGTGCTGGTAATGCATCCCAAAATTTTTCAAGTACCTTTCTGTTCTTGCATCCAATATCTATGTTCACCATTTCACTTAACAAATGACAGTATCTTGACATCAATTCATCAATGGTTTCTCCATCAAAATGCTTGAACACACTAAACTGTTTCTTTAACAACTCTCTTCTACTCTTCTTTATATCTGTACTCCCTCCACATCTCTTGGCTAACCCTTCCCAAAGATCACGTGAAGTAGTAAACTTTTTGAAAGTGTGATATATATCTAAAGGAAAACACACTAATAAAGTAGCTACTGCTTTCTTTTCTCGATCATACAGAAGTTTTTCTTCAGTAGTAAGAGCTGAAACTGGTTTTGGTTTATCTGTAACTCCTATATAAGTATATACATGATGTTTGTATCCTTCACTGATTGGAATCTACATGCTTGTATCACTGATGTTAACATAGTTCTCAAACCGACTTTTCCAGTTAGAGTAATCTTTCAAATTCATCAGTCATGGTGGTTTGGTTGGAGTATCAATTTCATTATCATAGTTCAACAAATGAGTCATATTATTCACACTAGAATGATTTGAACTCGACATATTTGAAATCTTGAAAAATTCAACACTTAGAAACTTTCTGAACAAGTTCTGCTTAGGCGAACTTAGGTAATTTCGCCTGACCAAGTTTAAGCGAACTTAATAAGTTTGCTGGTCAAGTTAGCCTGATTTGGCTAAGGCGAACTTAACAAATTCGCTGAAAAAAGTTCGCCTGTAACTGCTTGGACAAGTTCTCTTGTTTCAGCTAAAGAACAAGGAAGACTGTTCTATCACCCAAATGCTCGAACTAGATTGAGAATCAATGTATCTTGTAATTTTGTAAGAATTAAACAAATTCAATCCGTAGGATTCTTCAAAACATGAATTAGAACACTTCTAACGGATCAATTTCAACAAAAACACCTCCACAATTGATCAAATTAGCCTCTCCATGATCGAAAACTTGTAAAAAACCTAGCAATACACAAGGCTTAAAAAATCTCAATCTTTTGATGCAAATCAGAACGAAACGGGTGTGTCACACGATGATCTCTAATCAAGAGCAATAGCTCTGATACCAATTGTAGGTCCCAGCGGGTCTACGGATCGATGACGTATAACACACAACGAATACTCGTAGTGTGGAATCCTAACGAATAAACGCGTCTCGTACAAATAATAACACAAGGTAAGCACTCAATATTACTCAGATAAATGTGCTTACAAGATCACTAACTATTACAAATGACAAGACTAAGCACTATTTATAGGTAACACATAACTGCTACAGGAGAACTTATCAAGTTCGCCAAGTCTAGTCTCAGGCGAACTTAATAAGTTCGCCACAACTATATCAGGCGAACTTGTTAAGTTCGCCTGTTACAAAAACTGAACAATTACAAAGAAAACATTACATACAAAATATAAAGACCTATTCTATTACAAGGCTGGTTGTCACAAACAATGTTCCAACAGTACCCATTATAAATGGATAGGTTGACTTATCAAAGTATTTTAAGTTCACCTAATGTCTGAGAAGTCATGCTTTAGCCTATAAGTGGACACTCATCCCAAGAATTCCCAGGAAAGCATAACTGGTCCATCGGTTGATTTGGATTTATACGAATTGCTTTCCCAGACAGAATTTCATAGAATACCGGCATCCACCCTTCTGGATTGCACAAGTTCTCATTCATTAGTTAGAACCTACATCCTTTGACGAGAGTTTCATTTGGATTAGACCCTTAGGTCTAAGAGTATGTTTCAAGTAATCCATGTAGTTGTTGTGTATGCAATTGTACTATGTAGACAAGAATGGATAGATGTAGATAGGTATAGGTAAGTGGATTTAGTATAGAGTGGAGTTCCTAATAAAAGACACGATTTAGACTCATGTTTGGGACTCCTAGGTTATAGTCTAGGTCATGTGTGTCTAATAATCTAATTCCCTATAACCATGGTTCCGATACCAATCTGTTACACCCCGGCCGACGACGGATTATACGTCGGGGCTGACACGGTTGTTCATAAGCACATGATCATCTATTAAATATGATAATATTTATTATTCAAATTAAAAGCATCTGTTACAATTGAAAATAGGAAAACAAAGTGTTCAAACATAACATAATTAAACTTCATTATTTCTAGGTCCAAATCCTAAGTGATCTTGTCGTATCCTTAAACTGGTGCACTTGAAACATGTGAGTAAATGTCAACTACAAGTAGTTGGTGAGTAACATAGGTTTTGACACCAAACAAAAGTTGAAAAAGGATTTAAAATTCAATATGTTCAAAGCATAAACTAAGGCATAAATGTGAAAACATACAAGGTGTGACAATCCGGACTTTTCAGTTAGTTTCGTTAGAAATTCCGTTAAGTTTTCTGTTAAAATCTAACCCAGTTAACTCAATATTAAACCCAAAGGACCAATTCTGTCAATAATCCAAACTTAAACTCGAGGGACTAGTTATGTAATAACCCTAATCTTCTATGTTGACTTTTAGAAAGTCAAAATCCAAATCCCGTTGACTTTGGAAGTCAAACTAACCAAATCTTAACCTAAGTAACCAAGTTCAAACCTTAGGGACTGTTTCTGCCAAGTTTCAAACTTTAATTCACATGAAATCACAGGGACTAACCCTGCCAATATCAATAACTCAATTTGTTGACTTGCGAAAGTCAAAATCGACTTGTTGAAACCGTAACATCTATGAATCATCAATTTCGCGACCGTTGTTCATGATTATGGCATTAACGACCATCATTAAGTCATTTAAACTCGACATTGATTAGGATTAAACTCTAATTCTATGTAATTAAGTCCTAACAGTCGACATTGTGGGTAAACACCATCAAATTCATAAACCAATTCACGAATTGATCATCTGCACACGATAAACGAGACTCTCTAAAGCTTCTGAACACATTGAGTTGGTCGGAGTCACAGCCGTAATCGACCGGAGGTCAACCCCATTGCCGTCAGCACTCGTTTTAGTTGAACGCTATCAATCCATCATCTATTCTGGTAATTGGTTACAATCTTAGTTCCGTTTCAATTTATAGATCAAAAGCCCTATCATTGTCAGGGCTTGCATTATCGAATTCTACGTGAACCAGTTCTAGGGTTCATGTGCTTTCGGATTTAATCGAACCATATCAATCAGATAACCGATACTGAAATTGATCACTTCCATAAACTCGTCTCGACGTCTAGATCAAAAGCCCTATTCTTTTACAGGCTTTCATTATCGGATTGAATATGATCTAAATTCTAGGGTTCATGCAAAGCGGGTTTAATCGAATTCAACTCTAAACCCTATTTAAATCAAATTAAAGTATACCATTAGCTTCGCAATCATCTAATCATTAAAAGCCCTCTACTAATTCAACGTTCTATTATCGAATTAATCTCAATCCGTAATCTAGGGTTCATATGAAACTTGCTCAATCGAACTAGACCTTTAACTTTGTTTAAATCCAATTAATCTATACCATTAGACTCGTAATCATCTCTATAATGAAAGCCCTCTATCAATTTAATCTGATAACATCAAATTTTTATAAATCCAGAAACTAGGGTTTGTTCATGAACTATTTTGGGGTTTTTGATCTTAATCTCAATTTTAATGAAATTAAACCATATCAGTAGTTTCACAATACCCTAATCGTCAAAAGCCCTATGTTTTCATCGAGTATTAATATCATATTTGAATAAATTGATTCGATGTTCATACCAGGATTTTCGGTTCCTAAATCGAGGATTAAACGATTCAAAAGTTGATATTTTTCCAATTAATCCCGAAACCAGATTCGCTTATGCCTCGTAATCAAAAACCTTTTGCTGCTTCGATCGATCATTATCGGATTCGATGGATTGGGACTGGATTTGATCGAAGGTGCTTTGGGGAGGGAAGCCACTTGAACTTAGGTGTTAAAATCATTTAGAACCGGTTAACATCGCGATACCCTAACGGGCGGGACTGGTTAGAGGCGTGTGCGTGTGTGGGAGAGACCCGGGTTCGAGACCGGGCTCCCACGAATATTTTTGAACATTTTTATTTATCATATTTAATTAATAAAAAAATCAAACCCTATACTATTATAATAATATACAAATGTATTTTAGCCGGGAAACAACCCCTGGGCTCGAGTTTGAATTTTATAACTAATGTTATTATTTCTCCCACTTTTAAAAATAACGTATTTGTATTATTTTCAAACCGTAATCTCGTATAAAATAATATAATTATATTATCTTCAACCCGTATTCAACATTAATAAAATAATATATAAATTATATTATTTTCGACTCATTTTATTGTCTTGCGTGACATGTATTTTAAAAACTATAAATAATATAAACGATGTTATATTATTTACCTATGTTATTTTACTCGATTAAAAATAATATATTTATTATTTTTCTACTTCAAGGATTATTTAGTAAATCTTTCGAACTTAAAAATAATATATTAAATTATATTATTTTCCTAACCTTTATAAACGACTCAAACGTATGAAAATAATTATTTAATTATTATCCGTTATCAACGTTCGACGCGTAACGCAAATTCCCTAAAATCATTTTAACAAGATATGCATACATTTATATATATATAAAACTCCGTCGACACATTCGTTTATTCCTAAATCCTTAGAATGCGTTAGGACATTCAAACTTTCCGTGTCGGCGTCACAATTCCCAAATTGTCCTTAATTTATGTGCTTATAATTTTAGGGCATACGTAAGCCGTGCAGGCTAGCGCTTGAGATTCAAAATCTTTCAATTGTGTGATACTACCTACAACGCAACGCAAGTGAGTTTTCACGGCCCCTTTTTACTGTTTTAAACTGGGGGAGAAAACATGTCGTAAATGCTTTTGATTCTTGTAATTCATATATAATATCACTTGTATGAATATGCGTATACATTATCCTTTAAGTCCTCACATCGGACCGTTAATATGAACATAGCGAGGTAATTTGAGTAGTACTACTGGGTTTGACAAACCTCACCCGCGTTAGTCGCGCTAACTCGATTGGAGGTCGAACGGGTGCAATATTGACCTAAACATGCACCATGATGGTGGGAGGCATATAAACAGTCAGCTGTCGGTTGCGAGGGCATTAGTTAACATGTTTATGGGTTAGCTACCTATTGATTTATATATTGAATGTACATTAATCTGTTAAATGCTTCTATAAATTGAAACCTGTGAACTCACCAACCTCGTGTTGACATTTCCTTACATGTTTTTCTCAGGTCGCTTAAGATAAGGCACAGGTGCACACAATAGGACATGCATGGAATTCTGCCTATGATTTCTGTTTTATTAAACTGTTTGGTCTATTTTAAATTTGTGTTTGGTTTGGACTTTTGGACTATTCTTTTGGGCGCGTGTGTTTTGCGCATTTATTTTCTTTACGCTTCCGCATTAACTCTGATTGATATGATAATTTTCATTTGAGTCCCATGTAGTGTCGTTCAATGTAACTAATGTCTGAGATCCTGGTTCGTCACTTCCCAAACGGTAAAACTCTGTTAGTTGAAATTTGGGGGTGTGACAGATTGGTATCAGAGCCATTGGTTATAGAGAACTAGGATTGCATACTAGACTATAGCCTCATACATTAGTTATATGTCATTTGGATGTTTAGCCCTTATATATGTTGTTACAGGAACATGTCGTCAACTCCACCTCCATCACCTAAGGCACCAAGACATAAGGCACCTATCCTATCATCCCCTGAGCCCAAAAGGCGTCGGACTGGTTCTAGTAATTATTCAGTTGCTCAGGGTGAACCGAGTATCGCGCAAGCAACGAATCCTGCTCGTAATTGGAATGCATACCCACAAATGATCCAAAGGTGGATCGAGATGGGAAATGTCCCATCACCCTACTTTAGTTCCGCTTCCTCATCATCTACTTTACCTAGCTTTCCCTGCACTATGGAACAAGATTTTGTATCTTTCGTATTTTACATGTCTAGGGAGTTGAGCATTGTGAAAGATGCTACTGATGAGATACCCGACATTCTGCAGCGAGAGACTCAAATAGAGGAGAACAAGGTAGGAATTGAGCTTTTGACTGCTGAGCTAGCGGTGACGGATCAGGTCCATAATGTTTTGGTGGATCGGGTGACACAATTGGAGACGAGGGTAGACACCTCAGATTTTGAGGTAGGAGGGATTCTGGAGAGAGTGGCTAATCTGGAAGGCCAGCTGTAAGCAGCAAACCATGCTGCCGAGGGACTTCAAGAAAGATTGACTCACCTAGAAGCCCAACTGCAAGCAGCCTTTTTTTCGGAAGACATTCCACTTTCGGGCGACGAGGAAGAACCTTTCGAGGAGGAGCCCTTCGAGGATGAACCCTTGGAGGAGGAGCCACTCGAGGAGGAACCGGTGGAGATCGATGATGCTCAATGTTTCTTCCAATGACGAGGATGCTTGATGATCTTCCTATTCTATCTTTCTATTTTCATTCATGTTTTGCTTATGTTATTTATCTTTCCAAACCTAGATGAGTAAGGTTGTTCCCATTCAATAAAAGCATGAGAAGTTTAATGTTTGAGTTATTTATTTTGTAGCCTTACAATTTATTTAATTTTCAAAATATTAGATGTTGTATTTCCTTACTTGTACATAAATAATGTTTAATATACGATATATCCCTTATTGTTTGTATTTGTGAATGTGAAGAATCATGTCTGGAAGAGGACGTGGAGGTCATGCTAGTGGCCGGGGTACCATCAACATGACAGCAGCGGAGCTAGCGGCACTAATCAACGATAGTGTGGCTGAGGCTCTAGCAGCACAGAATGCTGCAGGTAAATGCTTAAACTATTGACTAATGAGGTCAATTCACCTCCTAAAAGAGCTTTTATTAAGCTCTATAATCTCAATCCTATGTTATTTATAAATCCAGGCCAGCAAAACCAGTAGAATCAGCAACCCACGTGCACGTTTAAGACATATATGGACTGTAAGCCCCACACTTTTAGTGGATCTGAAGGAGCTATCAGACTGCTCTGTTGGTTCGAAAAAGTAGAATCAGTGATTGTCATGTGCAACTGCCCAGTGGCTAATCAGGTCAAGTTCGCTGCTGGAACCTTGGAGGGCCCGGCTCTCACGTGGTGGAACGCTCAGGTCCAGATGTTGGGTCTGGCCATGGCAAATGGACTCCAATGGGAGTAGTTTAAGATCATGATGAAGGAGGAGTATTGTCCTCGCGATGAGATTCATAAGTTGGAAGGTGAATTTTGGAACCTGAAAATGGAAGGTTCTGAAATTGAGCTGTATACCACATGCTCCCATGCTGCCATGTGCCCACATATGGCGACTCCAGATTACAAAAGAATTGAGCTGTATATTGGAGGCCTAGTGCCTCAGATTCAAAGTATGGTTACTTCGTCCAACCCTACTACCATCCAGCAAACGATCAAACTGGCTCACAAGCTAACCGATCAGGCGGTGACACAAGGGACTTTAACCCAAGAGGTTCAGTCTCTAAATCCACCGACAATCATAAATGCAAGTTTGATCACCACTCCAACACCCACTCCAACTCTCACTCCAAAGGATCCCAGTTTAATCAACCCCATCAGCAACAACGAAAGTTTGAGCATGCTAGGAACTTCAATCAGACGACCGCCTCAGGTCAAAATCAAGGTAGTTATGCGGGTAGAGCCCCCAAGTGTAACAAGTGCAATTATCACCACGTCGGTGCTTGTAACCGTTGTCAACGGTGTGGCAAGATGGGCCACGCTGCAAAAGATTATAGAGTGGATATTCAGAATAAGCAACGGTTCCGACCGCAAGGATCCACAAGGGGATGTTTTCAGTGCGGCAAGGAGGGACACATCCAGAGGGATTGTCCTCAGTCGAAGAGGAATGGTAATGGAAATGTAAATGGTAACGGCAATAACCAGAATAACAATGGTAACGGCAACAACAATCAAGGCAAACAGCAGTGGTGGCAATAATGCCAATAAGGGAGGGAATGGTGCTAAAGGACGAGCTTTCGTACTAGGATCTGGAGAAGCTCATCATGATCATAACGTGGTCACCGGTAAGTTTCTCTTAAATAATTAGTTTGCTTTTGTCCTTTTTGACACTGGTGCTGATAGAAGTTTTATATCTAGAAAACTTAGTGATATGATAAAAGGAACTCTAACTCTGTTAGAAGCTAAGTATATAATAGAGATAGTTGATGGCCAAATAATTGAAGCAACCCACATTCTTAAGGGTTGCAAGCTAGAACTAGCTAGTCATAAACTTGATATCGACCTTATGCCGGTCACACTTGGTAGTTTTGATGTAATTGTCGGCATGGATTGGTTATCTAAAAACCAAGCTGAAATTATATGTCATGAGAAAATTGTTCGCATTCCTCTCCCGAGTGGAGAAACCTGTTAGGACATAGTTTGTAATGACAAAAGCTTTGTAATATTTTAGATCTAATGTCTTTATGTTTTTGTAATGTAATATGTTATAAGTGTTTATGCAAGTTATGCTAGAGGCGAACTTGTTAAGTTCGCTTAAGTCTATCTGAGATGAACTTGTTAAGTTCGCTTAGTCTGTTAGAGGCTAACTTGTTAAGTTCGCCTAATGCAGGTCAGATGTCTATAAATAGGGTTTACAGAGTCAGTTTGAAAAAGAATCAGAAAAACAAAACAGAGTTGTACGATTTGGTCTGATTGAGTCTGTAAACTCTATTGAGAATTGGAATACAAGCATGAATGTTATTTACTTGATTGTCTCTATTGTCTTTTGTGTATGCAATCGTTGATTCGTTGGATTCCGCACTCCGAGTTAACGACACGTCTTATCACGAGAACGATCCGTAGAAGTGCCATGAGGACCTACAAGTGGTATCAGAGCTTATGCTCGTGATTCTTGGTGATTCTAGACGGTTTTGTATGCAAATTGACTAGAAATTCATCATCTTTGAAATTTTCATTTCCATGGAGTTTTCAAGCTTAATTTGGTTCTGATTTGGTCTTATTAAAGAGGATTTTGAAGAAATTGATCCGATAGAAAGGGTCTAATTGAGAAATTACACAATCCTACGGTTTGATTTTGACTAATTCCTTCAAATCAGTGAATCATGAAGATTTATGTTGATTTTTGGTTCGCGGTTTCTGGACTGAACTGTTCTTGATTTTGATTCTGCTGAAGCAAGAGAACTTGCTGATTTGGTGTGCAGGCGAACTTAGCAGGCGAACTTGTCAAGTTCGCTTCTCACAAATTAGGCGAACTTATTTTTAGGCGAACTTAGTTAAATTTCTGGATTCTGGTTTAATATTAAGTTCGCTTGGGTATCACAGAAGCGAACTTATTATCTTCGCCTAAGGGTAGTGGGTGTTCAACACTTGGAAATTTTTCAGGAAAATGGCAAATATGGTACAAGTAACGAATATGTTCAATTATGATAATGAGATTGGTACATCTCAAAAAATGCCGAAGTTGTTGAATCTTGCTGATTATTCTAATTGGAAAGATAGGTTTGATCAGTTCGTATCTTTTACTGATACCAGTCTCTAGATTCCTATTTTAGAAGGTTATAGGCATCCGACTTATTCGTGGATGGGAAAGGATGATGTTCCAAAGCCGGTGTCAGCGTTAACCACTGAAGAAAAGTTACTGTATGATAGGGAAAAGAAAGGGATGGCAAGTATTTCGATGTCTCTTTCGAAGGAAATATATCACAGTTTCAAACAATTCAAGTCTTCTCAACAACTGTGGGAAACATTAAAGAAAAGATGTGAAGGTAGTTTGGATGTAAAGAAGAGTAGAAAAGAGCTACTAAAGAAGCAATTCTTGGTCTTCAAACATTTTCAAAATGAATCCTTGGATGATATTGCTACCAGATTCTATCATCTGCTTAGTGAACTGTCGAGTGCTTCTGTGGTGTATGAGACTGAAGAAATTAATGATAAGTTCTTGGAGGCATTACCATCAAAATTTTATGTGTATACGGTTTTGATAAAAGAAAATATAATGTACAAAACCATGTCTCTTGAAGAAGTTCTTGGGAAGATTCAATCGCATGACTTGAATATGAAGAAGAAAGAGACTAACATGGAGCATATCCAGGATCCTTCAATGTATTTTGCCAAGACTTCTGGTAAAACTGGTACATGAGTTGCATTCTTTTCTGGCGATGCTCAAGATTCTTCTAATGATTAGTGTTTTGGAGTTCCTATTCATTCTGGTCATTCTGGATTTTCTGTGACAACAACTTCTACATCTTCTGGATCTCATATAAATCAAAAGGTTGCTAATGATTATCTAGCTATGTTTTCCTCATTCATGGCTTCGTATGAGAATTTTATTGGAGGGAAAATTCATGATCATGAGGTTATTGAAGAAGATTTCAGACAGATCGACCCTGTTGATCTGGAAGAAATGAACATCCAATGGAATATGGCCATGTTGATGCGTCAAGCAAAGGATTTCTTGAAGAAAACTGACAGAAAGTATATTGGGTCTAATAGTCGATCACGCATGGGATTTGATAAAACCAAAGTGCGTTGTTATAACTGTCAAGAGTAGTTAGAATTTAGTGAATTTATTCAACTCACAATGGTTTCTTTTCTACCCTTTTCTCCTGATCAAATTGAGAGTTCGCTTTGCCAGTCCATGAATATGTCGCACCCAGCAGTTCGAGGAGTTGGCCAGATACGGATCGAAGCCCTGCCTCGAAAAAGTCAGGACTTTTGGGCAGATTCCAGTATTCGACCCATCTCTTTCTGCCGATTCCCGGGTTATCGGAATCTCTGATTCGATCTGCTAAAGAGTGTGTAAAGCAAAAGGTTGAGTTTGATTCTCAGAAGAAGCAGAATAATTTTCAGAATAATCGTAATCAATCACATGGTTCATCTGGAAATTCAAATCATGCATCTGCATCATCGGCATTGGTTGCACAGAACGATGAAAACTATGACTGGGGTATTCATCTGGAAGATTTAGTGGGTGCTGTAAGTCAAGCCTTTGTAGCAGAAATTCATTCTGAAAAATCAGAATAGGTAACTGATGATGACAGTTCAAGTGATGGTTCGAGTGATGGTGATAGTGTGCAGAATATTGATTCTGATGTTGCATCAGGTGTTGCTGAAGATGATATTGTTCTAACACAAAATGCTTCAGATGGTGCTGATTCAGAGAATATTCCCATTGCCAAAGTTTTCATGGCAGACATGTCTGATCCGTCAAAGGTAAAAGACTCTGTTTGTCATATTTACTGTTCTAACTGCATTACTATAAAAGATATACTGCAAAAGGTCATGGATGATAACACAAACTTGATTTGTGATATGAAATCGATGCATTCAGTTAATCAGAAACTGAAAGATAATGATAAATTGTGCATCGATAGAATTGAGTCTTTGAAAAGAGACTTAAATTCTCTGGGGTTAAAATATAAAGAACAAGCTTATCATCTGGATATGGCTTATGCTGAGATAGAAAAACGAAATGAAGTTGTTGCTCAAAAGAATAAAGAAATTTCTGATAAAGAGTCTGAGGTGATCAAACTTCATAGAAAGTTGGAAAATTTTGAAAATTCTTCTGTAGTACTGGATTATTTTAATACTAATGCTGATCCTACTAAGAGAGTTGCTGGGATTGGATTTGTTCCTCCACCATTTAATGCAAATTATGTGGTTGAACCTGAAATCATACATGGAGAGGAAATAGATCCAAAAACAGCGTTGAAAGTTAATCCGGTAACTGGTGAGGATATGTTTTATGAGTATGATTCTGAGGATGAGGTGTTTGATGGAAAGAAGGTTGAAGGTATTCCAAAAGAGGTGAAACTTGATGAACCAACAGTTGTAAAAACTGTTACCCGTGATAGATGCATTCTGACTGAACCTGATGAGGTGAAAGTTGTTACACCTAAGCTTTCCCCAATTTTACAGTCAAGTGGTTTTGTCGCTGCTGGTCATCAAAAGGTGCATTCATCAAAGGTGCCTACACATGTTTATGTTCCAAAGAAGTCAGTAAACTGTTCTGGACAATCTTCTGAAGCTTATTCCTCTGATGGCTCCTCAAACTCAAAGAACATTCCTTATTTTAGAACTCATCAAGAGAGAAGAGTTTGTTTTCATTGCAACGAGGCTGGTCACATTCTGGTCAATTGTCCTTATAAGAACCAGGGCAAATTGAAGACTGTTCCTTCACAACCAAAAGTGGTGAAGATTCTGAAAAGAACAGATGAGGGAAAGTCATCCTTTAGTTTGAAGAAAAATACGTCCTGTCGATCTTTTGTTAAATCCTCCGGATTTAAACAGCAGGATAAATTGAAATCTAAATCATTTGTTTGTCAAGAGAAACTTGAGATTCCTCATATAGAATTTCAAAAGATTCTCATTCTGAAGTTAAACTGTCTAGACCACAAAGGAGAAGACGAAACATAAAATTGAAGAAAATTTTGGAAACATCTGAATCTGATAATAATATATCAAATAATGTTTTTCAAAATAATCAAAATATGTCTTCTTTGAAAAAGTCTGATGGTAAAACTTCTATTCCAAAGGTTAATGATAACATTGATTGTGAATTGCTAGAAGTTGTTTATTTTGATCAATCTAGACGACCCAAGACCACAATGGCTTGGGTTCCTATTTCTAACTGATTTTCGTTGTTTATGTAGGGACAACCAAGGAGGACTATCAACAATACATGGTATATGGATAGTGGTTGCTCTCGACATATGGCAGGGAATATTAGATTGCTTGAAGATGTTAAAAATATTGATGGAGGTTATGTCGCTTTTGCGGGTAATAAAGACGGGTACATAACTGGACAGGGTACTTTAAAGAATGACAAAGTCAAATTTGAGAAAGTGAATTATGTGGAGCAGCTTGAACACAATCTTTTGAGTGTATCACAAGTTTGTGACAAGAAGTTTTCGTTCTATTTCAATGATGCTGAGTGTTATATCTTGAAACCAGGTTTCGTTATTCCTAACGAATGGATTCTCATGAAGGCTCCGATGAGAAATGACACGTATGTCCTTGACATGAGTGTTGCTACTACAATGGATTCAATTCCTACATGTTTACTTTCCAAGGCGTCGAAATCAGATTCTATTTTGTGGCACAGGAAGCTAGCTCACATCAACTATCGAAAGATGAACTATATTGTTAAGAATGATCTGGTTCTTGGTATTCCGAAGATGAAATTCTCAGTTCCTGATGATTGTATTCCTTGCAAGAAGGGGAAACAACGAAAGAAATCACACAAATCTAAATCGAAGAATTCTATCGTAACTCCTTTGGAGCTGCTACATATGGATTTGTTTGGTCCGATTAGTATCAGGAGCATTGGTGGAAAATCATACTGTTTGGTAGTCACTGATGATTTTTCCAGATTTTCATGGGTTAAGTTTCTTTTGTCCAAAGCTGAAACCACTGAGTTGGTCCAATACTTAATTCTGGGTTTGGAAAATTTGTTCAATCTGAAGGTCAGAAGAATTAGGAGTGACAGTGGCAGCGAGTTTAAGAATAGCAAGATGGGCTTATTCTGTCTACAAAAGGGAATTCATCATGAATTCAGTGCGCCATATGTTCCTCAACAAAACGGTGTTGCTGAACGAAAGAACAGGACGTTGGTTGAAACGGCACGCATGATGCTTGCAGATTCTAAGCTTCCAGTTACTTTTTGGGCTGAAGCTGTGAATAATGCGTGTCACGTTTTGAACAGGGTCTTGATCGTCAAGCGACACAACAAGACTTGCTACGAGTTGCTGAATAATCGAAAGCCGAATCCGGATTATTTACTACCTTTTGGTAATCCGTGCACCCTGTTGAAAGTTCGAGATATCCCAACAAAATTCAGTGCTAAGGCTATTGAAGGGATTTTTCTAGGGTATGTTGCTAATTCAACTACCAAGATGGTTTATAACAAAGAGACGCGCCAAGTTGGGGAATGGTTCCATATTGACTGTTCAAATCGGTCTTTACCTCATATGGAGATTGGACCAGATTGGGCATTTGATTATGAAAACTTATTCAAGTCTTTTCATTTACCTTATGATATTTCTCCAAATTGAAGCTGCTGTTCTTTATGATTCATGTCAGGATGCACAGCACAATGGCTTTCTACCAAATGCAGTTCCACATTCATCGGTTACATCTACTTCTGCTCCTGATCCTAATGTTGCTTCTTGTTCGGGACCACAAGATTCAGAGAGTGAGGAAGACAATGCTATTTTTCAAGATTCTTCTGCTGATCCTTTGTTGGGTGATGATCCATTACCTTTGACACACGTTTCGGGGGAGATTCTTACAAATTTAGACTCGGAAATTCTAATTAATCATGATTTGTCTTATCAATCTGATACAACTCATGTTGAAGTGTTGCCGGTTCCTGAGGTTGCTTCCATCAAGGAACTCAAAGATCATCCCGTGACAAATATTATCGGGAATTTGCAGGATGGAGTGAAAACACGTTCTATTGTTGACAATACTTGTTTGTATACACGTATTAAAGATTCTGGTGTTCTTGATGATTGCTCACATTCATGTTTTATTTCTCAGGTCGAACCCAAAAATGTTGAAATGACTTTAAATGATAACAATTGGATAGAGGCAATGCAGGAAGAACTTGCTCAGTTTGACAAACTTAAGGTTTGGAATCTTGTAGATATTCCGAAGGGTGTGTATCCGATTGGTACTAAATGGGTGTTTAAATGTAAGAAAGACGATCGAGGTGTCGTGGTAAGAAACAAGGCAGGATTAGTTGTCCAGGGTTTCAATCAACAAGAGGGAATTGATTACACCGAGGTTTATACGTCTGTTGCGAGGCTTGAAGCTATACGGCTGTTTCTGGCTTTTACTTCTTATAAAGGTTTTAAGGTTTTCAATTGGATGTGAAAAGTGCGTTTTTATATGGAAAGGTCAAGGAGGAGGTTTATGTTTGTCAGCCGCCGGGGTTTGAAGATCCATTTAATCCGAATATGGTTTTCAAGCTTGATAAGGCCCTCTATGGTCTTCATCAGGCTCCTCGAGCGTGGTATGAAACATTGTCCACACATCTTTTGGCAAATGATTTTGTTCGTGGCAAGATTGACTCGACCTTATTCATAAAGAAATCAGGGGGGGATTACCTACTGGTGCAGATATATGTGGACGATATTATTTTTGGCTCAACAAATGAAGGGTTATGCAAAGATTTTGAGAGTGTTATGAAGTCGAAGTTTGAAACGTCAGCTATAGGAGAGTTATCGTTTTTCTTAGGTTTACAACTAAATCAAAAGGAATATGGTTTCTTTATTCATCAGTCCAAGTATGTCAAAAACATCTTGAGCCGGTTCAAGATGGAGGACTGTACCCCATATGATACTTCAATTCCTGTCAATCATAAGTTGAATTCTGACTCGGATGGAAAAGATGTGGATTGTCGACTTTACAGAGCAATGATTGGATCTCTCATGTACTTAACCGCTTCAAGGCCAGATATAATGTTCGTTGTGTGCATCTGTTCCAGATTCCAGGAAAAACCAAAAGAATCTCACTTAATAGCTGTTAAAAGAATCTTTCGTTATTTGAAAGGAAAACAAAGATTGGTTCTAACTTTGATTTTAATTCTTATACTGATTCTGATTTTGGTGGTTGTTGTTTGGACAGGAAATCTACAACAGGTGGTTGCCAGTTCTTGGGTAATCGACTTGTTTCCTGGCAATGCAAAAAGCAAACCACAGTCTCCATTTCTACATGCGAAGCAGAATACATCGATGTTGCAAGTTGTTGTTCACAGATCCTGTGGATACAACATCGATTAAGAGATTACGGTTTGAATTTCACAGGAACCCCTATGCTTATTGATAATAATGCTACAATGTCTATAACTAATAATCCTGTTAAGCACAGTAAAACAAAGCACATTGAGATTAGATATCATTTTATTCGTGATTGTGCAGAGAAAAGGTTGATTGAGCTGGTAAAGGTTCACACTAATGATAATTTTGCTGATTTGTTTACCAAGGCATTTTATCGTACCAGGTTTGAATTTCTAATCAAAATGATAGGTATGATCAATCCCGAATAAAATTTTTTCATAATCAGATTTTCATGGAAAATTTTGTTTTAATTTCTTTTATTGCTTTATTACATTTCTGCATTTTAAATTTTTATTCAAAAAGTTCTTAATTTATAGAAAGTCAAAACAAAGTGAAAAATATAAAATTTGACATCATTTGAAGTTAGAGAAGAAATGATAGTACATCAGTGATTCGTTCATTTCACACGACCTTAGTAGACCTTTGATTTATGATTGATTAAACTGAGTTGATTTGATCTAAATTTAAAAGTCTGCATAAATGAGAAATGATAGTGTTTTGAATAATCTAATCTTGATAATCTGGTTTTTAAATTTGTGTATGAGTTTTGAAACTTGAATTGTCAATAGACTAGAAGCGTTTTGAAACGAATAGTAGTGTGAAAATTAAATATGATATGATTACATCTGTGATTTGAATCCATTATATGCCTGGGTGTGTGAGTAAAAGATCATTATCAGATAAAGAATATATGGTTTTAAAGAATTTCATGAGACCAATATCGAATTATATCTTTAGCACAAATCTATTTCAGTTCACTTCACTGCCCATGCCCCGAAAAACATGCAATGTATTGTTGAACTAAGATATGTTTTCAAAATCTGTTGAAACATATATTCGCCCTTGGATCAGTTAGATACATCATCTAGTCTGACTCCATTGAATCTTATCCAGATAATAGTTGGATCCTCATACCTGAATCTGTTGATTCTCATTATACAGCCAATTCATTAGAATCTTCTAATTCTGAATCATCATGATTTTTATATCCTTTAGGATCTGCTTCTATTCTTGTGCTAAATGAGATAATTTCATCTTGGAAATTGATCTAATCTTAAAAATAAACTGTATATGTCTTGAAGATAGTGCAATTTTTATTTTTGTCTGGCATATATGTGGGGTACACAATGTTTTTCATCTAAATGGTACTAAATCACATGAATTTGGAGAATAAATGCTTATAGTTTCAAATCATATAATATTGACAAATTTAAGAATTCATGCTTTGTATTACAAATTCGGTATGAATAATTGATCATTTCATAACCTGATCTCATTTACATTGAAATTTATCGCGTATCATTTCAAATATTATTCAAATACTGAAAAGAATGTATAAAAATGAAGATGTAAATTGCACAATAATGAGTTGGATTGTTTCATATCATAGGTTACCCTTGGTTATTGCTAAAATGTGTAATGAACTACTCAAATACTGATATGATCTTCTTACTCTTCATGTTCATTCAAAAATATGTGATTTCAGTTTATAAAGATAAAAATCCAAAAATATGTGATTCCGTTTGTACAGATAAAAATCCAAAAAATATGTGATTCCGTTTGTACAGATAAAAATCCAAAAAAAAATATGTGATTCCGTTTGTACAGATAAAAATCCAAAAATATGTGATTCCGTTTGTATAGATAAAATTCAAAAAGATTTTGTTTTTTATTTTCCATGATAATTCTATGCTTTTATTAATTTGTTCGGGATTGGATTGAATACATGCTGCTGACGGAAGTTCAATAAGTGACGGGTTGAAAGTTGGTAAAAATTTGATCAAGGGAAAAGTTGAAGTCATTATGTTCACCTAACTCTGGTGAAGCGAACTTAATATGTTCGCCTCATATTGGTGAAGCGAACTTATTATGTTCGCCTAGGGCTTGTTAAGCGAACTTAACAAGTTCGCCTAAATAAGCGAACTTAATTTGTATAAGGTTTTGTCCAGGCGAACTTAATCAATCATCCTCTTCACATTTCAAGCGAACTTGTCTGTTTGGAGAATTTTTTTAAAATTTTCAAAATCAGTGATTGTAGGGTTGTTTACCGATTTATTCTTGTTCGGATTTGAAATACGAACTTGCCTAAGGTATTTTAATAGAATTTCATCCGTTCAATCGTGAGAAAATTACCTTTTTCAGTCGGTTTTTATCACGGGTCTGTTTTGCCCTAAATTGATGTTTCTTCTGCCTTAAATCATAAAATTGATCATTGATATTGATTCATTAGTGCTAATCGATGTGATTCCAATGCTTATTTCATGATTTCCATTCGATTTGAAGATATTTTGATTTCTGGGTTGGTATTTGAAACGTCAGACAAGTTCAGGCGAACTTGTTCAAGCGAACTTGTCAAGTTCGCCTCTTGCAACACTAAGCGAACTTATTAAGTTCGCCTAGGGGTCAGAAGGGTTTTGGACTTGTTAAATTTGTTTTTTTTGGTTGTTTGAAAAAAAAATTTAGTTTTTTTTGTTTTGTTTTTGTTCAAATTTTTTCTTGTTGTTTGTGTTTGTTATTTGTCTAATGTGTCTGTTGTCCAAATATTTTTCAGATGGCTCGTCGTGTCGAATACAAACATAACTAGGTGGCATTGTTAGATCCTAACATATCAAAGGCCGTAAACATTCAAGGAATTATTGGATTTATGAATCGTTCACGACTTCGTGTCGCATTATCTGCAGATCCATACATTAGTCTGGTGTATATTCAGCAATTTTGGAACACAGTTCATCAAGATACTGACGTAGAACCTCATGTTCTTCGTGCCAATGTAAACAATACGAAGATTGCAATATCGGAGGAAACTATTCGTGCTGCTCTTGTTGTAGGTGGTGCTGCTGATGATCCTATGTCATATCCTGGAACTTTGATTATGGGATGTTTTCAGAGGATGGGTTACCGTGGAAGACCTAATGATACACAAGCTCGTAAGGGTGGTTTGGTTGGTGAATGGAGGTATTTCATGCACGTGATTATCCAATGTTTATCTCATAGAAAAGCTGGTACTGATGGGTTAAAGACTGCTCTTCAAGCTGCTATGGTAGCTTTGACTTTGAACAAGCGGTTCAATTTTGCACGTTATGTTTATCGGGAGATGGTTATGCAAATCACACCTGCTGAAGGTCAAGGATTTCTTATGTATCCTCGGTTCATCCAAATGATTTTGAATCATCTTATTCCTGATCTCCCACACCTTCCGATTCGATTAACTTTGACTCCGATGTCCAAGAGTATCTTTACTGATTGCACTAAGGTGAAACAGCAGAATGCAGCGTTGATTCTTGTTAATACTCCATTGTTTGGTCACTTAATCAATCCTGATTATGTTAAATCACCGAATGACTACTGGTTTCATCCTGATGAGATAGCTTAAGTGCAAGGTCCGAATGTTCAACAACAACAACCACAACAACCTATTCAATAACAAGTACAAGTTCAACAACAACAAGCTCCTGTACAACACCAAATTCCTATTCAAGAACAAGTTCCAATTCAACAAGCTCAGGTTGATATACCTGTTAATGAACCTATTCCAGAAGAGGTCGTTCATGAACATGAACACGATCTAGAGATGAATATGGATGATTTTGTTGATGACGCTGTGAACTCACCCATTCATGAAGTTGAAGGGAATGTGGTAACAGATAATGAGTCAAGTTCTAGCTCAAGTGATACGATTTTACCTATTTCTAAAGAAACCGAATCTGATGAATCTAGAGATTTTTCCTCAGATCATTATGAACGGTTGGCTAGTATACCATTGGCTAATGTTGGTAAATGTATTAAATCTACAGCCAGAAGACAAAGACGTAAGTCTGTTCGAGATCCTCCTTCCGGTTCAGTACTTGGAAAAAGAACATTGGTGGATGAGAGTTCTGATAGTGATTTTAATCCGGATCCTAAAACTCAAAAGCTTATGTCTGCTTCAATTGCTGCTGCTCAATCTTCACAGGGTGTAGAGGATGCTACTTTTGTTGCTTCCTTACTAGTTACACCTCTAAGTTCTAAAGATCCATCTCCTGTTCTAACTCATGTTCCTCCTGTGATTATTCCTACTCCTAGTCCTTCGGTTCCTCAATCTTCGGCCGGTCCTTCCAAGCCTTCTGATTCTGATAGGATTACTTTCCTTGAATCTCAAGTTCTTGCTTTACAAACTTAGGTGGATACTCTTGTATCTACTGATACTCAAAGACAACTGGTGATTCAGACTCAAGCTACGCAGATTGCTGCCATACATACATTAGTGTCCAAACTTGTTGAGCGTCTTGACGCTCAGGGGGAGTTAAGGATACGTGATACATGTCACACTGAGTCTATTCAAAGACATGATGATGAAGACAATGATCCTTCTGGTAATATTAAGGGTGGTCGTCAATACGTTGACGTTAATCCTATATCTAGAGTTCAGGGGGAGTCGACATCACAATCCATTGAAGGAAACAAAGATACTTCTGGAGTTAATGAAGAAGAAATTTTTATTATTGGAGTTCTTTGCAGATTCTGAAGAGGAAGAAGCTGAAAAGATAGCATGTCTTGATGACATTGATGAATTATTCAGTGACATAGAAGATGATGTGTCGGATAATGAAATAGAAGAAGGAGAGATAGTGGAGATAGAGATAGATAAAGGTCAAGATAAAGTGATTTATGAAGGCTATGATGGTCTTAATGTCCCTTATAACTTCATCCAAGATGATGTTATTCCTCAGTTTACTTATGAAGGAGTAGCAGATTCTATGGACTCTTTTGAATACATCACACTGTCTGAAGATACTGCTGATTCTAAGATTGATACTGATGATGAAAACATTCAATCCAATAAAGATGCTGAAGTTGATACTACTCACACTGAGTCTCCAAAGGTGAATGAAGAACCTGTGATGTACAGAAATACAGGTATGACTAGAGAACAGTGGAGAGAAGTTGTGAATAGCTGGATGAAGGTGCTACCCAAGTCTCAAGCACAACCTGCTCAGAAAGAAAACTATGTGAATAAAGAGAGGTGTGTAGGAAGAATCATAAGTTGGTTTTATGATAGTGACACAAAATTATTTGCTGTTAAAAGATCTGATGGTGTTCAGTACTTAAAGCTGAGGATCAAGTATTTCAATACCTTGCCAAGGTGTGAAATGAATGGTCTAGCTTCAAAGCCACTTATTAATATATCCAAGTTTGGTTTAGCTGATGTGATTGCAAATCTAATCAAGAGAGAAGGTGGTTCGGGGAAGTATGAAAGGCAAAATCCTCAAAAAGGAAAGAGAGTGAAGAACATAGATCAAAAGACTGGGAAAGTGACCTAGAAGTACAAATTCAAACCAGTATGTGCTATACACAAAATACCATTGAAGAAGATTCCTCAAGATTTCCTTGGGAATATGAAATGGTGGTATGTCGATGTTAATACTGGTGAAGCAAGGATTGAAGATAAAAACAATAAGGTCATTGTGTGTTTCTTTGACGCAATGAATCTTATTAACTTTTCAAAGAAAGATCAGAGGACGTTGAGAAAGAATGAGATCATGTACACTGATGAATGGAAAGAACAAGGGTTGCAGTATAAGAAAGTGTTGGAGATACGTAGAAGATATGGAGTGCATGCAGGCAACAGATTACCGGATAATTGGAAGAGCTCATCATAAAGACAGAAGACTGAAGATCAAGATATTGTCAAGGGGGAGTCTGTTAGGACATAGTTTGTAATGACAAAAGCTTTGTAATAGTTTAGATTTAATGTCTTTATGTTTTTTTAATGTAATATGTTCTAAGTGTTTATGCAAGTTATGCTAGAGGCGAACTTGTTAAGTTCGCCTAGTCTAACAGAGGCGAACTTGTTAAGTTCGCTTAGTCTGTTAGAAGCGAACTTGTTAAGTTCGCCTAATGCAGGTCAGATGTCTATAAATAGGGTTTAAAGAGTCGGTTTGAAAAAGAATCAGAAAAACAGAACAAAGTTGTGCGATTTGGTCTGATTGAGTCTGTAAACTCTATTAAGAATTGGAATACAAGCGTGAATGTTACTTACTTTATTGTCTCTATTGTCTTTTGTGTATGCAATCATTGATTCGTTGGATTCCGCACTCCGAGTTAACGACACATCTTATCACGAGAACGATCCATAGAAGTGCCATGAGGACCTACAAAACCCTTTCCGTTCAGGGCGAAAAAGTTGGTGCAGTCATGGGCATCATATCCTTTATGAAAGTACAGAAATGCCTTCGAAAAGGGCACTCAGCTATTTTGGCTCTCGTTGCTGAGCAGCCATCAGAAGAGAAGAAGATTGATGACATTCCCATCGTTCGTGAATTTTTGGAAGTATTTCCCAAAGATCTGCCTGGTCTGCCACCACACCGTCAAGTTGAATTTCAAATCGATCTAGCACCCGGAGCGGCACCGATTGCTCGGGCACCTTACAGACTGGCACCTAGTGAATTACAAGAGCTATCTACTCAGTTACAGAAATTGTTGGATAAAGGTTTCATCCGACCTAGCTAATCGCCATGGGGAGCTCTAGTCCTGTTTGTCAAGAAGAAGGACGGAACTTTGTGTATGTGTATCGACTACCGTGAGCTAAATAAAGTCACAATCAAGAATCGTTATCCTTTGCCTCGCATAGATGATCTCTTTGATCAACTCCAAGGATCCAGTTTCTATTCCAAGATAGATCTTAGGTCCGGCTACCATCAATTGAGAGTCCGAGATGAAGATATCTCTAAGACTGCTTTCAGGACAAGGTACGGCCACTATGAATTTATGGTCATGCATTTCGGATTAACCAACGCACCTGCGGTATTCATGGACCTCATGAACCGTGTGTGTAAGCCTTACCTTGATCAATTCGTCATCGTTTTCATCGACGACATTCTCATTTATTCCAAGAACAAGGAAGAACATGAGGAACATCTACGTTTAATCCTGAAATTACTTAAAAGGGAACAGCTGTATGCTAAGTTTTCCAAGTGTGAATTTTAGATCCGGGAAGTTCAATTCTTAGGACATGTGGTTAACGAGAGAGGAATACATGTCGATCCATCAAAGATAGAAGCCATCAAGAATTGGGCAGCACCGACGACTCCGACTGAGGTGCGACAATTTCTGGGATTGGCTGGATACTACCGTCGATTCATCGAGGGATTTTCAAAAATTGCACAACCCCTTACTGCCTTAACTCAAAAGGGTAAAGGCTACAACTGGGGCGATAACCAAGAGTCAGCATTTCAGCATCTTAAACAGAAACTTTGCAGTGCACCTATTCTAGCTCTTCCAGAAGGTACAAATGATTTCGTGGTGTATTGCGACGCATCTATTAAGGGTTTGGGTTGTGTATTAATGCAACGAGAAAAGGTGATCGCGTATGCTTCGCGTCAACTAAAAATTCACGAGAAAAACTACACCACTCATGACCTAGAGTTGGGAGCTGTAGTTTTCGCACTTAAGATATGGAGACACTACTTGTACGGTACCAAGTGCACCATCTACACCAATCACAAGAGTCTGCAGCATATCTTCGAGTAGAAAGAGCTGAACATGCGACAACGTCGTTGGGTCGAGCTTTTGAATGATTATGACTGTGCGATCCGATATCATCCAGGTAAAGCTAACGTTGTAGCTGATGCCCTAAGTCGAAAGAAAACCAAGCCCAAACGATTTCGAGCATTACAACTTATTATTCACCACGGACTACCTGACAAAATCCATAGTGCTCAACTTGAAGCCCTGAAAGAGGAAAATCTACCGCTGGAAGGTACACGCGGTATGGAAGCACAACTCGAGGTCAAGTCTGACGGTATTCGCTACTTCGCGGAGTGAATTTGGATTCCTGTGTATGGGAACTTAAGAGAACTAGTCATGGATGAGGCGCACAAATCCCGATACTCTATTCATCCAGGTTCTGACAAAATGTACCACGACCTTAAGGTGTTATATTGGTGGCCAAAGATGAAGGCCGATATAGCCACCTATGTAAGCAAGTGCCTGACTTGCTCAAAGGTCAAGGTGGAATATCAAAAGCCTTCTGGTCTACTGCAACAATCGGAAATCCCAATGTGGAAATGGGAGCAAACCTCTATGGACTTCATAACAAAATTACCCAGAACCCCCAGCGGATGCGATACCATTTGGGTGATCGTAGATCGCTTAACAACATCTGCGCACTTCCTTGCAATCAAAGAAACCGACAAATTGAACAAACTTACTCGTATTTATTTGAAATAAGTAGTATCTCGGCACGGGGTGCCAATCTCTATCATTTCGGATCGTGATGCACGATTCACCTCTCGTTTCTGGCAATCGTTACATAAAGCTTTAGGCACGCGTTTAGACATGAGCACAGCTTATCACCCGTAAACCGATGGCCAAACGGAACGTACCATCCAAACAATAGAGGACATGCTGCGAGCTTGTGTGATCGATTTCGGTAACACTTGGGAGTCTCACTTACCTTTAGTGGAGTTCTCCTACCACAACAGTTATCACACTAGCATCAAGGCGGCACCATTCAAGGCATTGTATGGACGTAAATGACGATCTCCTATCTGTTGGACTGAAGTTGGGGATAGCCAACTTACAGGTCCTGAACTTGTATTCGAAACTTTCGAAAAGATCGTTCAAATCCGAAACCGTATGGCGGCAGCTCGTGATCGTCAAAAGAGCTATGCCAACAAGTGTCGTAAACCCTTAGAGTTTCAAATAGGTGACATGGTCTTACTCAAAGTCTCACCTTGGAAAGGTGTCATTCGCTTCGGGAAGCGAGGTAAACTAAACCCTCGTTATGTTGGACCTTTCAAGATAGTAAAGAGAATTGGCCCGGTCGCGTATCAACTGGACCTGCCGGAAGGACTTAGTGGTGTACACGATGTCTTTCATGTCTCAAACTTGAAGAAATGCCTGGCAGACGAGACACTCACGGTTCTTCTTGAGGAGCTGCATATTGATGAACAACTACGGTTCGTCGAAGAACCGGTAGAAGTCATGGATAGGGAAATCAAAACGTTGAAACGTAGTAAAATCCCTATTGTCAGAGTTCGTTGGGACTCGAAACGTGGACCAGAATTCACTTGGGAGTGCGAGGACCAGATGATGCGCAAGTATCCTCATTTGTTCAAGCACTCCGCGTCAACTTCTTAAGGTACTATTTAATTTTCGGGACGAAAATTCTTTCAACTAGGGGATGATGTGATATCCGGAAATTTTTTTTTATTTTTTTTTGTTTTTATTATTTAATTTTCAGGACGAAAATTCTTTCAACTAGGGGATGATGTGACAATCCGGACTTTTCAGTTAGTTTCGTTAGAAATTCCGTTAAGTTTTCTGTTAAAATCTAACCCAGTTAACTCAATATTAAACCCAAAGGACCAGTTCTATCAATAATCCAAACTTAAACTCGAGGGACTAGTTATGTAATAACCCTAATCTTCTATGTTGACTTTTAGAAAGTCAAAATCCAAATCCTGTTGACTTTGGAAGTCAAACTAACCAAATCTTAACCTAAGTAACCAAGTTCAAACCTTAGGGACTGTTTCTGCGAAGTTTCAAACTTCAATTCACATGAAATCACAGGGACAAACCCTGCCAATATCAATAAATCGATTTGTTGACTTGTGAAAGTCAAAATCGACTTGTTGAAACCGTAACATCTATGAATCATCAATTTCGCGACCGTTGTTCATGATTATGGCATTAACGACCATCATTAAGTCATTTAAACCCGACATTGATTAGGATTAAACTCTAATTCTATGTAATTAAGTCCTAACCGTCGACATTGTGGGTAAACACCATCAAATTCATCAAATTCATACACCAATTCACGAATTGATCATCTGCACATGATAAACGAGATTCTCTAAAGCTTCTTAACACATTGAGTTGGTCAGAGTCACAGCCGTAATCGACCGGAGGTCAACCCCATTGCTGTCGACACTCGTTTTAGTCGGACGCTATCAATCCATCATCTATTCTGGTAATTGGTTACAGTCTTAGTTCCGTTTCAATTCATAGATCAAAAGCCCTATCATTGTCAGTGCTTGCATTATCGAATTCTACGTGAACCAGTTCTAGGGCTCATGTGCTTTTGGATTTAATCGAACCATATCAATCCGATAACCGATACTGAAATTGATCACTTCCATAGACTCGTCTTGACGTCTAGATCAAAAGTCCTATTCTTTTAGAGGCTTGCATTATCGGAGTGAATATGATCTAAATTCTAGGGTTCATGCAAAACGGGTTTAATCGAATTCAACTCTAAACCCTATTTAAATCAAATTAAAGTATACCATTAGCTTCGCAATCATCTAATCATTAAAAGCCCTCTACTAATTCAACGTTCTATTATCGAATTAATCTCAATCCGTAATCTAGGGTTCATATGAAACCTGCTCAATCGAACTAAACCTTTAACTTTGTTTAAATCCAATTAATCTATACCATTAGATTCGTAATCATCTCTCTAATGAAATCCCTCTATCAATTTAATCTGATATCATCAAATTTTTATAAATCCAGAAACTAGGGTTTGTTCATGAACTGGTTTGGGGTTTTTGATCTTAATCTCAATTTTAATGAAATTAAACCATATTAGTAGTTTCACAATACCCTAATCGTCAAAAGCCCTATGTTTTCATCCAGTATTAATATCATATTTGAATAAATTGATTCGATGTTCGTACCAGGGTTTTCGGTTCCTAAATCGAGGATTAAACGATTCAAAAGTTGATATTTTTCCAATTAATCCCGAAACCAGATTCGCTTATGCCTCGTAATAAAAAACCATTTGCTGCTTCGATCGATCATTATCGGATTCGATGGATTGGGACTGGATTCGATCAAAGGTGCTTTGGGGAGGGAAGCCACTTGAACTTGAGTGTTAAAATCATTTAGAACCGGTTAACATCGCGATACCCTAGCGGGCGGGACTGGTTAGAGGCGTGTGCGTGTGTGGGAGAGACCCGGGTTCGAGACAGGGCTCCCACGAATATTTTTGAACATTTTTATTTATTATATTTAATTAATAAAAAAATCAAACCCTATACTATTATAATAATATACAAATGTATTTTAGCCGGGAAACAACTCGTGGGCTCGGGTTTGAATTTTATAACTAATGTTATTATTTCTCCCACTTTTAAAAATAACGTATTTGTATTATTTTCAAACCGTAATCTCGTATAAAATAATATAATTATATTATCTTCAACCCGTATTCAACATTAATAAAATAATATATAAATTATATTATTTTCGACTCATTTTATTGTCTTGCGTGACATGTATTTTAAAAACTATAAATAATATAAACGATGTTATATTATTTACCAACATTATTTTACTCGATTAAAAATAATATATTTATTATTTTTCTACTTCAAGGATTATTTAGTAAATCTTTCGAACTTAAAAATAATATATTAAGTTGTATTATTTTCCTAACCTTTATAAACGACTCAAACGTATGAAAATAATTATTTAATTATTATCCGTTATCACCGTTTGACGCGTAACGCAAATTCCCTAAAATCATTTTAACAAGATATGCATACATTTATATATATATATATATAAAACTCCGTCGACACATTCATTTATTCCTAAATCCTTAGAATGCGTTAGGACATTCAAACTTTCCGTGTCGCCGTCACAATTCCCTAATTGTCCCTAATTGATGTGTTTATAATTTTAGGGCATACGTAGGCCGTGCAGGCTAGCGCTTGAGATTCAAAATCTTTCAATTGTGTGATACTACCTACAACGCAACGCAGGTGAGTTTTCACGGCCCCTTTTTACTGTTTTAAACTGGGGGAGAAAACATGTCGTAAATGCTTTTGATTCTTGTAATTCATATATAATATCACTTGTATGACTATGCGTATACATTATCCTTTAAGTCCTCACATCTGACCGTTAATATGAACATAGCGAGGTAATTTGAGTAGTACTACTGGGTTTGACAAACCTCACCCGTGTTAGTCGCGCTAACTCGATTGGAGGTCGAACGGGTGAAATATTTACCTAAACATGCACCATGATGGTGGGAGGCATATAAACAGTCAGCTGTCGGTTGCGAGCGCATTAGTTAACATGTTTATGGGTTAGCTACCTATTGATTTATATGTTGAATGTACATTAATCTGTTAAATGCTTCTATAAATTAAAACCTGTGAACTCACCAAACTCGTGTTGACATTTCCTTACATGTTTTTCTCAGATCGCTTAAGATAAGGCACAGGTGCATGGAATTCTGCCTATGATTTTTGTTTTATTAAACTGTTTGGTCTATTTTAAATTTGTGTTTGGTTTGGACTTTTGGACAATTATTTTGGGCGCGTGTGTTTTGCGCATTTATTTTCTTTACTCTTCCGCGTTAACTCTGATTGATATGATAATTTTCATTTGAGTCCCATGTAGAGTCGTTCAATGTAACTAATGTCTGAGATCCTGGTTCGTCACTTCCCAAACGGTAAAACTCCGTTAGTTGAAATTTTGGGGTGTGACACAAGGTTCCAAAGCATACAATCAAACCATAGTACATGAAAAAATGGAATGTACAATCTAATTGATTGTATTTTGGAAAAAGTAGTAATATGGTATACACAAAACCCGCCAAGGTTTGTGCGAAGTATGGTATCGGTTTCCCGTATAAATGATCATGTTAGGTATTACTTTAGGCATGCCTCACAAGTTAATGATTGTACTAAACATGAACACACGTATGGTCACCAAGTAGTTTAAGACATAAAGCACATAGGTAATAGCATGAGAACAATGATATTGAATTTATATATGTAATGTATGTAAACATGTTTCACCCCGAGTATTTGTAAACAATAGTATAGAGAAAGGGGGCTATGAAACTCACTTGTAATATGGCTAGAAGTGGTATGGATTGTTAAAAATTGATAGGCCTCGTGAGAACACGTGTAATGGTACTTTAAATTCAATGTACGTCAAAAAGGAATTAAGGAGATTTTGGGACTTTAGGGTTTCATGGGGTTTGGGTTTGAAGATGGACTTGTATACATATATTTTGTAAGAAAATAGAAGTATTGAAATGTCAGTAAAAGTATTTTATAAATTAATTAGACTTAACTAAGAATTCTAATTAATTATAAAGTAATTTATCTATATAATTATTCTAAAGATAATTGATAAATAAAGTTATGAAATGAAATAGTTTAAATAATAACTTTGGTTTTATTTATATAATTATTCTAAAAATAATTTATAAATAAATCTTGTAATGGTAAAGGTTACATAACTGTTTTTATGTAATTAAAATGATTAATTAAACTAGTAACTAAAATAGCTAATTAATATATTAATTAATTCATTTTAATTGAATTATAAAAGACTAAATAGGTTTTAAATAGAATTAATTGAACTTTATATAAAATAATTATTTACAATAATAATTTAATTATTTTATAAATTTAAAAGTGTTTTAAATAATTATTCTCACAAAAATAATTATTTATAAGTTTGAAAGAGATTAATAATGCCTACACATTTAATTAAAATTTGTGTAATAAATATTATTAATATAAAGATAAATAACATAATTAAATTTGTCTAAACAAATCATCTATATTATTTTATTTAGAATTTACAAGTGTTTTAATTGTATTTCTAATAAAATAAAATAGTTAAAATACTATTTTATATTTTCTGTTTTTATAAATATTACAGAATATATTTATATAATTTATAAAAATTAATTTGGAATCTTTAAATATTAGATAATGTATTAAAAGAAATAAAAAGGAAAAAAGAAAACTAAAACTAGGCCTGGCCGAATTCGAACTCTCGCCAGGACCGAGTTACACTTGCACACACACACTAACCACCAGACCAGGGCACGATGCCTTGGTCTTAACCGGCTCGTTTAATTTAAAAATATAAGTTCCCAAGTCATCTTCTTCCTTATTTGAACCTGTAACCATAACTCATTCAATACTTTCGATTGAGAAGACGATCGAACCCGAAATCACGGGGTTTTTGATCGTGTGGTTGAGACGTGTCGAATGAAGCCAATTTTACCTGTAATGGTGGAGTAATGGATGTGAATGGCTGAGCGAAACAGGGTTGAGTTCGACGGCAGAAAATCGAGCTCCAGGGGTGAAATCAAGCGCAATTGTGACTGTAGGAAGTTTGTAATGGGTTTCGTAGATGATTACAAGTCCCTATTTAGAGCAAATTTGTACTACATTGAACGATCGAGTAAATGATTGAGAGTGGAGGTTTCGGTTACGAATTAGGTATCAAGTTCATCATAAAAATCCAATTAATCGTAGTGGGTGGGTCGTTTGATTGGTTTAAACGTGTTGTCGGTTTCAAATTCGTGTGAAAATATCACAATTACAAGTTCGGGATTATAGCTTGCATACCGGTGGTCGTATAGGCTCGAACTCGCGACCGGTTTGGGGAAACGAAGTTCTGAAAATGACAAAACAGGTCCCTGAGCTTTTAAGGTTTTATTATTTTATGTATGAAACTTGTTTTTAATTAGAAATAAGTTTCAGAAATTACAATTTGAACCCTGGACTTTTATAAAATTTAAAATCATTAATCTTATAAATTTTTTTATAAAATCTAATAAATCATTATGTTATAATTAAATGTTATAAATATAAAAATGTAATTTACTAAATAGAATTAATTTTTTGTTTTGATTAAAACACATAAACCCTAATTTTTATAGAATTTATAATTTACTTTTTTGTAAGTTATTTATTTATAAATATATGTGTATGTATATATAGGTTTAGAAATAACTTATCATATACATATATATTTATTTAATAGGATAGTAACAATTATTTATATAATTCCTTATATAAATATTTATTATTTTTGAATTTGAAATAATTGTACCCAATATATGTATGTATGAATACTCATGAAATGTAATGGATAATTTATTAAAATGGACGGATGCAAACCACATAATAATGAAATTACAAGTGCCGGAAAAATAAAGGTAAAGGCCGAAATTTCCTAGAGATTACAATATTTCAAGGGTCAGATATTATGTCTGCCCATATCCTCTTTTCTTTCACATTTTATTCTTTACCCGAAAACGTTTTGAAAATAAAACGTCAGCGCGAACGCCGATAAGTACAATTATCTTGATAGTAAAATCATTTGGCACAAACAAGTATTAATTTCATAATCACAACTTTTTGTTCAATCTACACATTCAGCAGGCCGTCCTGTTCAATCGCACCACATTATACACTGGCGTCATATCTTATAACAACGGACAGGTTAATACCTCCGAAATTTTTATAAGATAAGCACCGGCCGCAATCCGGGAATTTCACCCGAGGCCCGTGTATCCCTTGCAAGTTTTACGTATACCTATGGCCTGAATGGTTCCACGTAGAAGAACGTTGAGCATTATTCCCTTAACCTTTATTTGGCCATTTTCATAAATGTAAATGTTTGACACAAGTTTTGAAATAGATAAAGTATTCACCTTGTTTTATAGGAATGAGCCTCTAAGATGAAAGCTTATAGAACTAGCTTCTTAACTTGATTTCTCTAGCGTATCAGCACTTCTACAAGCTTTTCTTCTTAAACCGGGAGGTAAAATGAGCGGGAGTTGGACCGGGATCGTCGGGAGTGGGTTAGGGATCACCTGGAACGAGTTTTGAAAGTTGGAATCGAGTTTGGGATGAGAAAATCAAATGAAATCGTCCAACCATTTATAAGCTGAGTTTTGGGTCCATGTCGGACCGTTATCAAAGGGATGTAGGTCCGACATTCGGCTATGCATGCGTCAGCCATAAATGTCAACATTTGATTGGATCGCACATGTTTTTGGTGCATGTTGGACCGATATGTGGACCATGTCGGTCCGACATCTAGACTCATGTCCCATCATTAGGGTTAAGTCATTGGACACATGGCAGTACCACAAATTGCGACTGAGAGGAGGTTGTCGGACAGTTATGAACTGATTTCGGTCCGATAACCGACTCAACGTTCAATTGCGTACCGCTATGAGAATATATATCGGTCCGATATCTGAGCCTATTTCGCTTCAGACCGATATGATAAGTGATGTCGGTCCGATATCTAACCAATTTCCAAAATTTTTATTTTTAACCCTAGACTTTGGTATTTTAGATACACGAGTCCTTATAGGTTCTAACCTTGGCATTTTCTTGGACATTTTTGTGGCAGGTGTTACACCTTAAGTGCCTTCTGTCTGCGTGGACGGAGGAAGTCCTTCGGCTTCTAGAGCGGCCCGAGCTAATCGGTCTACTTCCATATCTTCTTCGGTAATACGTGGTAAGGAGTTTTAAGTCTCAACGGACTTCTTTGTTGGTGACGGACATAGCTTTCTCTGGATGCTCTCATAAAACCTTCGCCATCACCGCCAGACCTTTGTTTCTTTTTCTTTCCAGCCTCAGGGTCAATGGCTTTTCCGTTAGCTTTCCTTTTTCTAATAACTTCTTCGTCATCACTTGGTGGTTCCTTTTCTTTCTCACTTTTCTTCTTCTTTTCAACAATCTTTTTCTTTTCTTTCTCCGCTTTCTTTTCTTTAACAGACTTTAGAGCAGCTTTGATTGTGGGTAAACGCTCTTCTCGATACATATTGTCAAACATTGGAGTCCACTTCCCGGAGAATTCTTTATACACTCTCAACACATCAGTGTAAATACGAGATTCCACTTTTGCAAAAGTCATAGGTCGACCACATGGTGGAGAATCTTTGAAGAGATGATTGAGAATCATTTGTATATACCGAGGGTACATTAACCACTTGTTATCCTTTGCCCAGTTGCTCAAATGAGTGAAGATATGATGTGACAAGTTGAATTTCTTTTCCCTACAAATCTTTAACATGATGGCTCCCCAGTAAACATATAAGCATCATATCCTCCCTTTCGGTGTGAAAGAGTGTGTATGAAAACGTACATAATAACTTTCCAGTCTCTTGACATGTATCTCTTTTGGATCTCATTCTTTCAAAATAGTCCTTCATATCCCAACTCTTGAACAAATCTGTTTCTTGCATCTTCTTCATCAATAGGTCTTAGATCACCTCTTTCATCCCCTAACTGTAATTCATTTCTCACAGTGCTTTCAGAAATCAGGACTTCTTTCCCCCGAACAAATGATCTAACATGACGTCTCCTTGTAAGAGGATATATTTGAAATTCGGCATTTGTCGAGAACTCCTCAATCAATTCTTTGTACACGCCTTCATTCCAAGTAATGGCATATGCTATCCTACTGCGCAGCAGCCATCTGATAACATCATTGAACTCTTCTAGAATTAGTGCAGGAAAAGTTATAGCCATGTTATGACGGTTATCACTAGGAAGACAATTGTCATCCATATTTTGTTACAAAACGAACACCAACATTAGTAATTTAATACAGATAAAACATTTAAAGAGATTAAATAACTAAAAATATTGAAAATCATGAGAGTCGGCCAAAAATTTCCAAGAGTCGGCTTGGAGAATCGCTTGGGCCAATTTTGCGTTCCCGATGAGAGTCGGCTGAAAGATCTATCAATAAGATACCGAGAGATGCTTATAAAAGAAGGTCTAAAGAGATTCAGCCTAGATTCATGCAGCAGTCGGCTTAAGATAGAGAATCGGCAGATCAAGGGCAAGATTCTGCCCTGATCAAGTGAGAGTCGGCCGATTGACTAGGTAACAGTCGGCTCCAAATATTTGACAGTCAGCAGTTCCTTATGGTTTTGTCCAGATAATCGGCCCCCTTATGACTCTTAAGAGTCGGACACGATTTTGAACTTGCGTTCAAAGTAGTAATATTCACAGAATAATGGACAGACGGAGTGTCGGCTGATGATGAGAGTCGGGCCCCTTTTAGCCGATTCTTGTCATCTTCTACAATATGACAGTCGGCTCATGAGGAAGATGAATAGTAAATTTTTTCAAAAACCATTTTCAGATTAAAAGATGCCAACTTGCTGTTGTTTCTTTGTACAAATCAAACAAATAAAGATGAGAAACATATATGGAATCATAAAGTCACCTTAAAACAATGCAAGATTCACAACGCAAGATTCACAACTCAAAGCTTAAACAGGAAAATATGGAGGTTTTACGGTTGAGATACTGAATCGCTGGAGAAGAAGAATAAACCTTGGGCATGAATGAATGTTCCCCCTTTTCAAACATTTATATACAAGAAGATTTTTGCGGGGCAGACTCTCAACAGTCGGCCTAGAGTCGGCTAGGGTAAAACAAAACAAAATTTGAAACTTTGACCAAAACTAATCGATTTTCGACTATATTTTTGATTTAACGACCCATGAGACTATATACAAGGATATATATGCACCAATTAAGCCTTTTGAGAAAACAAAGAGTCAAAATACAAGGCTAAAAAAGTCAAAACTTTCCAAACTAAGATTTAGAACGTGCAAACCTGATCATGTGGAATCATACCTACATAACTTGTTACTCAACCTTTTCTTATTGCTTACAGATGTCCACGACCTACGAACGACTGTTGGTATGTTTGTCCTCTTAAACCCATGCACCATTCTTTCAACATACAACTAGTAAGCATTTATCATGTTTTGGTAAAATTAAGATGAAATCAGTGTTCCCCACACTTTTCAGCCATAACTTACCCATCCTTATGGTCTTTTGAGTGCGATTATGAGAGCTTCAGGTCTATGCCAATGTATAGTCAGAGAAGATGATCAACGTTAATCCTAAGATAGATAAAAGAGCATAACTAGCACGGGTCTGTGGACAGTTCAGGGTATCTTTAAAATTTTGATTCAAGGACATTGCACGACAGACTTACATGCCCTGATTATGAAATAAGCTTGGACTTACATGCACATCGGACTTAAAAGCCATGCTTTAGTCAAGAAAAACCCTTCACAATCACAAGAACCCAAAAAGAGAAAAATATATATTATATATATGTACACACTAACATTGTGTATCTTTTTGATTTGATTCCTAATGCAAGACATTGACATTACGTGTATTTTGCTCTAAATTAACAAATTCAGTACCAGGATGCACATCATTGGTGTCTTTTACTTGGATTTGCACGTCAAAACATGTCTTTTATTGACCTAACGCACGTCATTGCATGTCTTTTTGATCTTTTGCTTTTTCTTTTGAATATATATATATATACACAATAGAAACTCGCAACCCCTTTGTGATAGGACTATGGTTATGTGCTGTCACACCCCCAAAATCTACTAACGGAGTTTTACCGCTAGGTGTGTGACAAACCAGGATCTCAGTCATTAGTTACGTCAAACGACACTATATGAGTTTAAAAGAATCCATTAAATGTTTAGAGTTAAATGCGGAAGCGATTCATGTGAAGTATTTATTGCGCAAAACAAACGTGCCCAAGTTTAGTTTAATAAAAGCAAGTGAATTGTTTTAAATGTTTGCATATGAATGAAATGACAGTAGGACTCCATGCATGTCCTAGGTGTGCAACCTGTGCCTTAGCGACCTGAGAAAACATGTAAGAAAAAGTGTCAACACGAGGTTGGTGAGTTCACAGGTTTGTACGTAAATAAACTGTTTGAGTGTTTGCAGGATCCACATACGTAAGTTACACCTATTGCTAGCTAGACAATGTACAAGTTACTATAAGCGTTCGTAACCGAAGCTAACTGTTTGTGTTTGAATGCCTTCTGCCATTGCTAACATCAACAATGACAAGTGTTTAGGACAATTTACACCCGTTCAACCTCCAATCGAGCTAGCGCGACTAGCTCGGGTGGGGTTTGTCAAACCCAGTAGTACTACTCAAATTTCCTCGCTATATACCTTATATTAACGGTTTGAGTGTGTAAGGACTTTGTATGTTATATTTGCGCTTAAGTAAACAAGTGGTAGTGAAATACTATGTGATCCATGTTTGTTTGTGTGCGTGTTTCTCCTCAATGGGAAAACAAGTAAAATGATGTTTGTTTGTATGCATGTTTCTCCCCAATAGGAAAACAAGTGAAATGATGTTTGTTTGCATGCATGTTTCTCCCCCAACAGGAAAACAAGTAAAAAGGGGCCGTGAAACTCACATGAGTTGTGTACGAGTAGTAAATAGCACCACACAAGGATGTAATAGAAAACACAAGAGTTTTCCTGTGAACCGCCTACGTATGCCCTAGAATTATAAGCATAATAGTTAGGGACACATTGGATATTGTGACGATAACACGGAAGAGTGAACGTCCTAAGACGCACTAATGATTAACGAGTAGACGAACTTGTCCACGGGAATAAGAGATTTTCTTAATATAATAATTAAGATAGATTCGATTCGTATCAAAAGTCTCTAATTACGAATAATATTATTAAATATATAAATTCGTGTGTTTATACCATTAAACATTGGTTTAGGAAAATAATATACATCATTATATTATTTTTAAGTTTGGAGAATTAACACAATAATTATTCATGTGACAAAATAATAAATATATTATTTTATTCGGGAACATAAACGTGGGTAATAATATAAATAATTATATTATTTACAAATGTGAGGAAATAATAATTAAAATTTAGTTACAAAATCAAACCCGAGCCTACGGGTGTTTTTCAGGGCTAAAACGTATCAATATAATAATATATGAATGATTTTTATAATTAGAATAATATTTAAAACCTGATTTAAAAATAAACATGGGTGGAGAGACTCGAACCCGGGTCTCTCCCACCACAGCCACACGACCTTACCAACTCAGCCCGCTAGGGAATCGCATAAGAACCCAGATCGTATTGGTTTTAACAAGTTGGTTTCCTGTGTTCTCCCCTTTCTATCAAAGCCGAAGCAAGAATCAGTCACAAACTCATTGATTTTGACTTCGATCGAACAAAATAGATCAGGGTTTTGTTAATCGAGTATTGGCAAATCTCTAGGTGAAGTTAATTGCAAAATCATCATGTTTTGAATCGTTTAATTACAGATTGAAAGGCCGAAACCCAAGATTAAGAACACAAAATCAAATCGAGCAATTCTGATAATGAAATCTGTTGGAATCAAAGGGCTTTCAAAGTGTAACTGTTTGCGAACCCATCCATCTAATTTAATTGAATTGAGATCGTGCTTGGATCAAGGTTCGATCAAACCGAACTTGTATGATAGAAATCGGTTCATGACAAATTCGATACTGTAAGCCCAATTAATCATAGGGCTTTTGATTTAGAGACTGAAACGAAACTAGAGATGTAATCAATTACCATAATTGATGTCGGATTGGTGGAGTTCGACTAAACTAGACTCCGACTTGCGCGAGCTTGGTCTCTGGCGACTCCTGCTGCGTTTCCGGCCAAACTGATGTGTGCAAAAGATTCAGAGGAGTTCGTACAAGGTGCGCAGAGGTTTGGTTTGTGAGAGTAATGATCGAAACGAACCAATTTGATGGTTTCATGATTAGGAGTCGCCGGTTATGGTTTAAAAGTTCATAATTGAGTTTAATTCGAATTAACAACCATGTTAATGTACCAATGATGGTCGTAAATGGTTTAATTGTGCATAACAGTTACAAATTCAAATGAATTCGGTTATAGATTTGAATTTGGATTTAGGAATTTGTGAATGTTGACTTTCAAAAGTCAAAATAATCGAGTTTGGGTTAATTACATAATTAATCCCTGTGGTTTCATGTATTTAAGATTGGTTTTTGGCAGAATTGGTCCCTGAGGTTTCTAACTGGACTAACTGAACTAATTGGGTTTGTATTAACGGAGTTAACTGGGTTAAGGAATATTACTGGATTTGGGTTAACGGAGTTAACCTAAAAAGGCATGATGTCACAACATCCCCTAGTTGAAAGAATTTTCGTCCTGAAAATTAAAATAATAAAAAAAAAATTCCGGATGTCACATGTGCAGGCATGGATAAGATGGGTACACACTATTCAGCAATCATTATCTTTATCATTGTGTTGTTGTCTATTGGTTTGAATGCTGAGCTTACCAATATGTCCTTTAGTATAACCGCTTCCTCCTTTCGATCCTATTCAAACAGTGATCAAGTTAGGTCAGTTCAACTATCATTTGCCACAATAACAGTTATGCAAAAATAGAGACAAAGTTTATATTTTTTTAATCATTTTCTTTTTCTTTTCTTTTCTATTCAAAGACTTTTCCCCGAAAATTTTATTTATAGATAACCTCTTTAAATGGAATTTTCTAAATGAAAAACAAATATTTTTGCAGCTCGATTATCAACTCGTTTTGGCCAAGAAAATATTTTTGGATTTTTGAAAGAAAAAGAACAATATATACACTATCCATGAGGGATAGAAGATGTTACTCAAAGTTCAATAGTCCCATTTTCTAAATGAGATCAAGAAACTTAGACTTATCGAATGCCTTCGTGAATATGTCGGCCTTTTGATCATTTGTATTCACCGGAAGGACTTGAATGTATTCCTTTTCATAAGCATCCCGAATGGCATGAACCCGCACGTCAATGTGCTTTGTTTTGGAATGATAGATCGGGATCTTGACGATTTTCACACATGCTTCATTATTAATGAACACCAGAGTCTGCTTCAAGTTGATACCATAATCCATTATTTGATGTTGAATCCATTGAAGGAAGACTCAGTCTTAGTCTCCTTGGTGGGTTTAACAGTGGTTTTCTTAAGAGTCTTCTTGGCACCCTTTTTAGTTAGAGTTCCTTCCTTAACATGATTGTCTGACAGCGCAGCAGAAAGGTGGATGGCTTCCTCGAGGGTGGTTGGTTTGCTACCCAAAACAGTGTCCTGAATCTGCATGGGCAGACCATTGATGTACTTCTCAATGGCTCGGGAGAGAGGAGTAACCATGTGAGGCACCAAAAGGCTAAGCTCATGGAAACGGGTGGTGTTGGCAAGGCTTTCACCACTATCTTGTTTGACATCCCAGAACTCAGCTTCCAGTTTCTTGATCTAATTAGGGGGCAAAACTCATCAGTCATGAGCATCTTGACATCAGCCCAAGGTAGAGCTAGAGCAACTTCTATCCCACGGTTACGTTTTTCCCCGTTTCACCAGGTGAGTGCCCTCTTCTGAAACACACTAGTAGCATAACGGACCTTCAGGTTCTCGGGACAGTCATTATTGATAAAAGTTCCCTCAATGCTTTCAAACCATTGGAGAAGTCCAGTGGCTCCCTCGTTCTTATAGAAGTTGGTGGGGTTGCAGGAGTTGAAGTGTTTGAAAGTGTACACGGGGTTCCTTGGTGCAGCATTTTGGTTCAGCTGGTTAACCATAGTCGGTAGGATCGTAGCCATTTGCTGAATGATCCTGTTGGTGAGGCTGCCCTTACGTTCACGACGGGGAGGCATTCTACAAAGGGATGAATAGAAAGTTCGTAAGATGTGAATCATGTATAAGAGTTTGTAAATAATTCATAAGGTACTAGGTAAAACATGGATGGTACCCTAATGGGCACATTGACTTATCAAAGTACTTTAAGTTCATCTAATGTTTGAGAAGTCATTCTTTAGCCTATAAGTGGACACTCATTCCAAGAATTCCCAGGAAAGCATAACTGGTCCAACGGTTGATTTTGATTTATACAAAATGCTTTCCTAGACAGAACTCCCAGAATACAGGCATCCACCCTTCTGGATTGCACAAGTTCTCATTCATTAGTTAGAACCTATGTACCTTTGAGAGTTTTATTTGGATTAGACTTTTAAGTCTAAGGGTGGATTCATGTAGATCTTTTGTAGTTCATGTAGTTGTATCAGATAGTCAGAAATAGATAGATGTATGTAAGTATAGTATAGAGTGGAGTTCCTAACAATTGACACGAGTTAAACTCATGTTTGGGACTCATAGGTTATAGTCTAGGTCAAGTGTGTCTAATAACCTAATTCCCTATAACCATGGCTCTGATACCAATCTGTCACACCCCGGCTGGCGGCGGATTATACGTTGTGGCTGACGCAGTTGTTCATAAGCACATGATCATCTATTATTAAATGACAATATTTATTCATCAATTTAATAGCATCCGTTACAAAGGATATAGAAAGTGAAACGTTCGAGACATAACATAAATTAAATTAAACTAGGTCTAAGTCCTAGGTGAGCAAGTAGTGTCCTCAAACAGGTGCACCTGAAACATGTACCTGAAACATGTGAGTAAAAGTCAACTACAAGTAGTTGGTGAGTAACATAGGTTTTGACACCAACAAAAGTTAAGTAAAAAGTATTTGAAATTCAATATGTTTAAAGCATAACTAAGGCATAAATGTGAAAACATACAAGGTTCCAAGTGTACAATCAAGCCGTAGTAAATGGAAAATTGGTAAGTACAATCCAACTTATTGTGTTTTGGAAAAAAAGTAGTAATATGGTACACACAAAACCCGCCAAGGTTTGTGTTAACTGGTATCGGTTTCCTGTATAAATGATCATAAAAGGTACTGCCTTAGGCTTGGGTACCAAGTTAATGATTATACTAAACATGAACACACATATGGTCGCCAAGTAGTTTAAGACATAAAGCACATAGTAAATAGCATGAGAAGAAATGGTATTGAATTATGGTAATGTATGTAAAAATGTTCTACGCCGAGTATTTGTAAACAATAGTAAAGAGAAAGGGGGCTATGAAACTCACTTGTATTGAAGATAGGAGTGATAAGATTTGGTAAGATGAATAGGTCTTGTGAGGATTTCTTACAACAAACCTACATAGATAATGGTACTTCAAATTTAATGTAAGATTAAATGGAATTTAGGAAGTTTTGGGTCTTTAGGGTGTCATGGGGTTTGGGTTTGAAGATGGACTTGTATGCAAATATTTTATAGGTAGTTAGAAGTATTAAAATGTTAATAAAAGTAGTTTATAAATTAATTAGAATTAATCAAGACTTCTAATTAATTACGTTATAATTTATTTACACCACTTTTCTAAGTATAATTAATAAAGTTATGGAATAGTTTAAATAATAGCTTTAGGTTTATTTATATAACTTTTTCAAAACAATTTATAAATAAATTTTGAAATGGTAAATGTTTAATTAACTTATTTTATATAAAAAAATTAATTATAGTATTAGTCACGGTAAATAAAGTTGTTGATAAATGTAAATAAATGGTTACTTAATCAATTAATTAATTCTTTTTAAATGAATTTATAAAAGACTAAATAAGCTTTGAATAAAATTTATAACCCTTTACATAGAATAATTATTCTAAATAATTATTTAGGTATAAAAATATTTTTAAATAATTACTCACCCTAAATTAATTATTCACAAGTTTAAAAGAGTTTAATAAGGTTTAACATATAATTATAATTTGTGGAACAACATAATCAATTTATATAATTAAATTTTGCCAAAACAAATCATCTTCATTATTTATTTATGAATTTAACATGCTTTATAGTATGTTTTTAATTAAAATAAAATAAAATAAATAATCCTCATTTTATAATTCTAGTTTTTAATAAAACTTTCAGATTATTTTTATAGGATTTAGAAAATTTAAGTTGGAAATTTTAAACATGAAATAATGGTTTAAAATTGCAAGAGAAAACAGTTTGGAAAGAAAAAGGGTGGCCGGGACTCGAACCCACGCCCCATGCCGGGTCATATGCGCACACACAAACTAAAGATCAGACTGTGCATGTTGCCTTGATCTGGAATGGTTTGTTTAATTTAAAAACTCAAGTTCCCAATCCATCTTCGTCCCCAATCCATTCCCGTAACCCTAACCCTCAAATTGACTCGATTTCTCAAATGAATTGAACCCAAACCATGGGGCTTTTGTTCATGAGGGTGGGACGAACACAATGGTACCACATTTTACTTGAAATGGATGTGTAGAAGGTGAGAACGACTGGGGCTTTAGACTCGGTTTTCTTGGTGCTCGGTCACGATCCAGAGGGGAAGTGTAGAGAGTTTGAGAGTTTAGGGAGTGGGTATGAGGTGCTACGAGTGTGAGGGAGTGAATTATATAGTTCAATTTTGGAAGAAACGCTCGAATCAAACGTGGGTCGAAGGAGACGGTTACGGGATTGAATTCATAATCAAATCATTGATTTCAAACTAATTGTATCGTTTAAATCATTTGGAAAACGGTCGCAAAATGATGTAGTAACATCAATTGTAGTTAAATTGTCTTAACTCGATCGATTGTGAAACAAATTTAGGTTGGGTTGACTTTGGAAAGTCAAAATCGATGATTTAGGGAAGAACAAATGAGAATTTGCAAAAAGGTCGTTGGGTTTTCAAAGGGTTATCATTTTATGTTTAAAGTTCGTTTTAAATGAGATCTAAGTTTCAGAAATTACCAAAAGAACCCTGAACTTTTATAAAACATAAATTTATTAAGTATTATAATCTAATAATCATTATGTTATAATGAAATGTTATAAATATAAGAATGTAGTTTATTAAATAGAATAATTTCTTTTACTTTGGTTAAAACATATGAACCCTAATTTTTTTATAGGATTTATTATTTAACTTTTTTTTTGGTAAGTTATGTATTTATAAAGTATATGTAGGTTTAGAAATAGCTTAGTATATTCATATGTATTTCTTTAATAGAATTAAAAACATTCATTTACTTAAACCCAATTAATTATTTGCTATTAATGAATTTGAAATAATTGCAATAAATGTATGTATGAACACTCATGAGGTATAAAGGATAAATAAGATAATTTCATAAATGTAAATCACAAGATAATGAAATTACAAGTTCGGAGTAGGTAAAATGGGGACCAGAATTTATGGGGATTACAGAACGGTAATGGTGCCTATCATCAGGTTTTCCTTCTGGATCGGCGGAAAGGGGAGTTTGAACAGCAAAAGGTGTTGACGCTGCCTTAGAATTAGTCATTTGGAACTTTTTGATCAGACTTCCGTCATTTGACTGTTTCACTTCCAATCCCAGAAAGAACGTGAGCTCACCCATTTTGCTCATTTCAAACTTGGCCTTCATTACGTCCTCAAAGTCTCTACACAGCTTCTCATTGGTTGAACCAAAGATGATGTCGTCCACATAAATCTGTACAAGCATGATATCTTTTCCGATCTTCTTCTTGAATAAAGTCATATCAATCTTCCCCGGTTCGAAGCCATTCTGTAGAAGATAAGTTGACAGAGTATCATACCAAGCCCTTGGAGCTTGATGAAGTCCGTACAGAGCTTTATCCAGCTTGTAGACTCGACTCGGATAATCTGAATCTTCAAACCCCGAAGGCTGGCACACATAGACTTCCTCCTTGACCTTCCCATATAAGAATGCACTTTTAACATCCATTTGATAGACCTTAAAGTTCTTGAAACACGCATAAGCCATGAAAATCCTTATTGCTTCTAAACGAGCCACGGGAGCAAATACTTCTTCATAATCAATGCCCTCCTCTTGGGCAAATCCCTGCATAGCCAATCGTGCTTTATTCTTGATCACCACATTTCTTTCGTCGGTCTTATTCCGAAACACCCATCGAGTACCAATTGGGTACTTATTCTTCGGAAGGTCAACAAGATCCCAGACTTTCAATTTCCTTAACTGAGCCAGTTCTTCCTGCATTGCATTAATCCAGCTTGAATCCTTTAGGGCCATGGAAATATTCTTTGGAACATCCTGTGAGAGAAAACAAACACAAAGGGTCGTGGTATAAGGAGTTGAGTAACTCCTGGTATGAAAAACCTTGGTAATTGGTCCAATCACATGAATGATAGAGTCTTGAAAGACGGCCCATTAGGAAATTCGACTTGATCCGGAAGGTTCGTTAAATTTTCATCAGGAATGATAACATGCTCGACATTATCCGAATCACTGTCAGAGACGACAGTAGGATCATTTGCCAAGTTCTGATCAAAAGGAACAACATTGGAGTTTGCAGGAGCTGCTTGATCAGAAGTAGCATCACCAGAAGTATCAACAGGAACAGTTTCAGCAGCCTCAAAGTGAGAAGAGGTTACTGTACTGTTAACAGAGACAGACAAAGGATCGACAACAATCGGTGTAATTCTAGTTGAGAAAGGCATAAATTCATCCTCTGCTTGGATGGATGGAATAAAAGATGGTGGTGCAGGAGGAATGAAGTTATTAAAAATAATATCTGCATCATAGAACCAGTCAGGACCAGTTCCAGTGTTTGTAGAAGTAGCTTCTTGCCAATTAACATAATAAGATTCCTGCATGATCTTTGTTCTCTTGTTGTAGACCCGGTAAGCTTTCTAAGATGACTTATATCCGATGAAGAAACATTCATCACCAACTGCTCCGAACTTTGAAAGATTCTCATCAGTGTTTAATAGAGTACATGAACATCCAAATGCTCTGAAGAATTCAATTAGTGGCTTCCTTCCATGAAACAGCTCATAAGTAGTCTTGTTGTAAGCCTTGACCACAAGAGCAAGATTCAGAACATAATTAGCAGTGTTAACTGCTTCGGCCCAGAAAATAATCGGAAGCTTTGAATCTATCAGCATTGTTCTAGCAGGCTCAATTAATGTTCGGTTCTTTCTTTCTGCAACTCCATTCTGTTGTGGAGTCCTGGCAGCACTAAATTGTCGAGAAATTCCCGTGATTTCGCAAAATTCATTCAAGACAAGATTTTTAAACTCAGTGCCATTGCCGCTTCTGATAGATTTTCAGCACGTCAGCAGATTCATCTTTGGTGGCTAAGAAGTTAACCCAAGAATACATTGAGAGATCATATGGCCAAGTCGACGATGCCACAGAAGTGATTCAGAATCAGAAGCCTTGGATAAAAGGCAAGCCGCAGATGCTTTAGTCTCTGGATCATTCAAATCCACCACGTAGGTGTTGTTCTTTCGCGGAGTCCTCATCAAAATCTAATCATCAGGAACAACGAGTCCTGGTTTGAGGAAGAGACATTCAGTTTTGTTGAACAGCACGGACAACTGTTTATCACAAATTTGTAATACATTCATCAGATTGTAAAAAGGTTTTGGAACAAGTTTGACTTTCTCCAAGGTCAGAGTCCCATTGCACACATTCCCTTGTCCGGTAATATTTCCTCCTATCTCGTCACCTGCAAAGGCAACGTATCCCCCATCGATAATTCTAAAGTCAGCCAGCAGATCTTTCAGCCTGGTCATGTGACGAGAGCACCCACTATCAACATGCCATGCATTATCAATAGTCCTCTTAGGAAAGCCCTGTCACATATAAGACAATTTATTGAGAAATCGAAACCCAAGTCTTTTTCAACTTGGGCGGAATAGTTCTTTTAACAATTTTATCAAGTCTAGTTCTCCACCAATTTGTGCCTATTAGAAGGTTGTTAGCATTTTGACAAAATTGATTGAATATTTGATAAAATGGATTTTGAACTTGTTGGTTTCTGTTATAATTACCCACACCATTATGCATTTTAGGTCTTTGGAATCGGACCCAATCATTGTGATAATATTCATGATTACACTGTCTAGCAGTGTGACCTACCTTCCCACAAGAAAAACAATTAACATGCTTTAAGAATTTTCTTTTGCGCGGAGGTAGGTAAGATGATGAGGATTATTGCTGTTGAGATGACACTTTGAATGGCTTTTTGAATCTGCCTTTGGTGTGATGATTCTTTCAAAGTGTGAAATAGATTTCTTTCAAAGTCATTTGAATCCAAATATCCAACCTCCTTTTTCACAAAACTAGGAGTTTGTTGACAATCAAGCATGGTATCATGTACCTTTTTTACTTACATTCCATTTGTCAATTATGATTGGCAACTTAACAGTTTCACTTCTTGAGGAAGTTAATTTTTCAGTTAAATCGGTGATTAAAAATTCTTTTCTAGAAACAATTTCCTTTAAGGTTTGGATTTCTTGATGAGCTTTATTCAAACTGACTTTGAGAGCAACCTCGCTCTTTTTTATTCTGTTAAGGATAGAAAGAGCATCATCCTTTTCACGAATAATAAGTTTGTTCAACGTGCAATAGTGAACAATCATGTCAACACAATCAGAAGAATATAGACGTGATTTTACCTTTGGTGGAATCAGCTCAACAACGGTTTTCCTGCAAATGCATCCTTGATTAGAGCTTCCATCACCATTAGCTTGAGTTCCATTACTTGCATTCGCTGGAGAGTTAACTCGATCCGTTGAGCTGGAACTGGAGCAGGTATCCTTCTTCTCATCACTAACCTTCACCTCATCCACGATCTTGATGTTGGCATTTTCTTTCATGCTTCCTTTAGTGTCAATCACATGACTCTATCTTCCTTGAATAGCAAATTGTCTTAAGACAGCGGCACGTCCAATTGAGTCGGTGTTAACAATGATCTTTCTGAGCACCTCATTCTTCTCCTTTTCCACAAGACTTGCTTCCAAACCGTGAACCACAAACTGAGTTAATGGAGTGTTAGCCATGAAAGCTTTGCAAATATCTATTTGAGCTTCTTCAATTTCATTGCTCCAATCAAAGTCATTGACTACCAATGCATTTACCGGTTCCTTTGCCTTCTTAGTATGCTCTTTTCCATCAGTAATTTCGGTGATTGGATGGGGACATTCTCTCTTGAAGTGTCTAAGCTGCTTACAGTTGTAGAATATCAACTTAGTCTTGTCAAACCCTGCAGACTCTCCACCAAGTCGCTTCTTTCCAGTCCTATCCATAAACCACTTAGCCCTCAAAGTTAACATGGCCATATGCCATTGTAAATTAACTTCATCCATGCCATCGGGGTCCACTTGAAAAAAATCCTTAATATGACTTACCCAGGCTTTCAATTCTCCAGCAATGAGTGGTTGATAGTTGTTGACGAACAAACCAAACAAATCCATATGTTCACTTGACGAGTTTGGAACAACGGTATTATTCTAATTGCCATTGGATTCATTGCTTGACGAGCTTTGCTGGTTACAAGGTGGAGATGAAACCATAGCATGGATAATTCCAGAAGAGCTAGCAGCACTACTTGAAGAAGTCAGAGCAATAAAAGCTGCATTGGTTGGTGCCATGGTCTTGTTGTAACCCAATTGATTCATTCGACGCTTCTCGATGTCCATTTCAAAGGACTTCAAAGTGTTAATCACATCAGACAGAGTTGAAGCTTCATTCATATACTATCTCTTGATCATCATACATTGAATACTCCATTCTTGTGACAAAGAATCTAACATCTTCTTGATCAGATCATAGTTTCTAATAACAACCCCAGCTTGCTTCAGTTTGCTTGAGATTTCCATGAACCTTGAATTGTGCTTTGATAAACCTTCCCCTTTGATACTACCAAAAGTATCATACTGTTTTTGGAGCATATCCTTCTTCCCTTCTTTCAAATCAGAATTGCCTTCTTCGAATTCACACAATGCTTGCCACAAAGTTTGAGCGGTCTTGTACTCCTCAAACATGTTCATTATGTCGGCATGAAGGGCCATGTTTATAGCACCAAAACCTTTGTAATATGTCAAGATCAGAAGTTTGTCATTCTCGGTATACGCTACGGGATCAGTTTGATCTTAAACACTGTCCTCTCCGGTGGTCATTGGACAGTGAGGACCATTAGTGGTTGAGATCCACTGACCGAAGTCAGTCACGTAAAAGTCTACCTTCATGCGGTTCCTCCAGTTCAGGAAATAATCAGTGGACAAAAGCTTAGGAGGTCTAGACATGGAACCGGTTTCCAAATCAGCTTGGGTAATGGATGTAACAGACATCTTGAAGGATAGAGAATCGAAATAAACGCAGAAATTGAAAAATGTTGAGAGTCGGCTGGATCAAACAGACAGTCGGCTCGAGAGAGTTGGCTGGACACAGAAGAGTCAGCTCGAGAGAGTCGGCTGGGAAAACAAGACAAGCGGCACCTCCCCTTGACCAACAAGGAAATCTCACTCAGAGTGTCGGCTCAAGAGAGTCGGAAGCTCACACTAGTGAGTCATAAACTTGCGTTTACTAAGAGAATCGGCAAGGACAACTGACAGTCGGCCCAGAGAATCGGCCAACAAGAGCAACAGTCGGCAGAGAGAGCGACCAATAAAAAACACATACAGCTCAAGCAAGAGAGTCGACCCTGCACAGTCGGCTCATGAACACCATCATGCTCTTTTTTCACAAAATAACACAAAATCAATCCCTGAATGCACAGATCTAAACCAAAATGCCAATTAGATCTGTGAAACTCTTCACAAACAAGTTTCTGAGTGAATTTCAAAATCAATTTATGAACTTGATACAAATCAATCCAGAAATCAAAGAAATTCATATCTAAACAAAAACCCCCAAAAACTTAACAAAAATCACTAAAATCAAGAGCACAGAAGGCTCTAATACCAAATTGTAGGTCCTGAAGATAGGGTCCCTGTGCTAGAATGATTCTAGTCAGGAGACAATCAACAAAACAGCTATTGTGAAGCTGATTGCTGATAAACTAAGAAACTCAAGATGAAGAGCAAACACAATAAGAACACAAACAAGATTGATTCAATAACATCCACTGATAACCGATTACAAATAAGCACCTGGATTACAATGATAACACTAAAAACCCTCCTACCGGCTCACAAAATGACTATAATAACGACGTATGATCAAAGAGCTAATTTACTAGGTTTTTGGTATGCTATTTATAGAGACATAGCAAGAGTCGCCATGTAGATTGTCAACTATCAGAGATTATCAGGAATGTAGACCCTATAGATTATCAGGAATACAACGGTTTATCAAGTTCTAACATCCTTGATTGTTATTCTCCTTCCAACAGAAATTCGGATGGTTCCTCCATCCAGGATTGTAAGTGTTGCAATAGGGATTGTTTTGTAGGTGATTAGTTCCGATAAAGTCATTTTGCTCGGCATCGACAATGGTACTTTTTGTTTCTCCAGCAGTTTCAGCTTTTACCTTGCCCTTGCTAATTTGACCGAGTCGAGTGGTGAGGGCGTCTACTTGAGCAGAAAGTGAAGTGACAGTATCGACATAGTGAACACCTTTCCTGGCTTCCCTATTACTTCTCGGATTGTACCATTGATAGTTGTTCATAGATATTACCTCAATTAGGTTGTAAGCTTCTTGTGGCCTTTTGTTTCCAAAAATACCACCTGCAGTAGCGTCGAGTGTCTGACAAGCTTGATTATGCAACCCACTGTAGAAGGATGATACCTGTACACAAACTTCTAGCCCATAGTGAGGGCATTTCCTAAAAATGTCCTTGAAACGTTCCCATGCCTCTGATGTCGTCCAGACGGTCTATAAAATAAACTACTAAACCTAACCTAGACTCCTAAGTAATAAATGGAAAACCTATGAACTAGACCGCACTGACAGGCAAGTGTACCTATCGAGTGTAACACAACTTAATGGTTAACCAAAATATCAAACCCTAGAGACACTGTATAACTATACTAGACTCTGACTCGGACTAAAGATTAATTTGGTTTGAGGGGTTTACTACAGTAAATGTTAACTAAGGAATGCAGCAAACTAAGGTCGACTCATCTACCAAGATCAAGAATAAGGTTAAATCAAGAATGGGAAGAATATCACCTAGGTCGGACTCCTACTTGCAAAGCACAACTTCCACCGGTTATGGAAACTATAATGGATCTGGGTTTCTAATGAAACAACTCTAGACAGCCTACTGGATCCCTAATCACTCTCAGGATGTCACCAACAAAGTAACCTAAAGATGTAATAACTCACCAAATTGTTGGATCACTTCTCAGGTATTTCCAACTATGATCAAGTACCCTAATAGACAGATTACCTCTCAGTCTCTCCGTCCACCAATACACTCAAAGAATGCACGGGGTAATCTCAAGATAACAACTATGACACGAATAGCACCAATCACTAGACACCTAATACCGGCTTCCTCTCAGACAACTGACACTCGGATTCCTAATGACGAAGACTAAACGACAAATTCTCACCTCTCGGGTATTGAATTAGGATACGCACTCAACTTTAATTAGTAATCAAAGACAACTCCTATGGCTACTACGTCTAGCAAACCACCCTGATTACAAACCCTAAGATCTATGACCAAGATACGCTAATCAAATTGGCAGACAACCACAATCAAGGCAATGAATTGAAATCAAACACAAGATCAGATCTAAACATGCAATAACATCACAATTATCAAATCAAGATCTTTTACAAAATCATAAACCCAATAATTGAATCCAAAAACCGAATAAAAACTGAAACTTTAACAAGTATTCATCAATTGACCTAGGCAATATATACGTTTTAGCCTAGAATCATTCTCAAAACATTCAAGCATAAGCAATAAGAACAAAACGTGGTTTCAAACACATAATTTAAACACAAAGATCGAATCTTGAAAACCTAGAACGCTAATATAACTAACCAGGAATCCAAAGCTTGAACCTTTAGCTTCAAAGCTGCTTCCTACACCCAAAATCACCTTCTAACTCTCTCTGGATGGCAAGATATCAAACTCTCTAAAGAATGGGCATAAAAATCTATTTAAAATCGAAATCTAGGGTTTTGCAGAAATTAGGTCGCTCGCGTACCGCGAGAAATAATCCCAAGTCCTTCGCGTACCGCGAAGGACATTATAGTCGCGACTGATTCTGGAAATCCTCACGTACCGTGAAGGTTTTCTCTGGACTTCTCGCGTACCGTGAGGGTCTAAAAATCTCACTTTTTTCACTTTGAACCCTGGACTTTCTTCTCTTGCTCGGTTCCTTCACGTATTCACTTGTAATTCATACGAGCGCCTGAAAACATACAATAGACTCAAATGTACATTAAAATGACTCGAAATAAAGACAAAAAGGACGAACTAAAACAACTGAATACAGATGTGTGCTTTGCACTATATTAAACTCTAAATCTCTCTTATATTTAGCAATCAAGTCCTTCCACCACGGCTTAAACCTACCAGGTACAAAGATAACCTGGTTCAAATACTTCAACATACTGTCACACCTAAACATCCCCACACTTAGGGTTTTCACTCTCCCTAAATCAGATGAATCTATCAAAGCACGAGTTCTCTTACGGGGTGGCCTGGACTTAGGGGCACTGGAACTAGGGGTTGGCTCGACCTCTCTCCCCTCAGAATGAACAGTGGTGATGGGAAAAGGTTCAGGAATATGTACTTCTAAGGGTATGACCTCTACACTATCAACCATGGGTGTCTCACAAATCAATGACCCGACTTGTGCTAATATCTCACTCAAACTGCAATCATCATCGTCAGCAATTAAAAACGAGGACCCTATCAAATTCCTTTCAAATTCAGCTAACCAATCCGGCGGGTCCTCTATCATCCCTCCTCCGTCTCCATCAACAACATCCTCTACTGGATTAGAGTCCCGATGGTAGTCCAGGAAGGCATCAAGCATGTACACAGAGTAGCTATGCTCGCCAACATCCTTCATGGACTTCATAGTATCGAATGTGATCGACTCATCCCCCACACGAAGTGTGAGTTTCCCATTAAAGACATCGATCATTGCCTTGGTGGTACGTAAAAACGGGTGTCCTAGGATGAGTGGGACTCTATCATCCACTTCCATATCCAGAATCACAAAATCCACGGGGAATACAAACTTGCCTACTTTCACTAAAAGATTCTCCACAATTCTCCGTGGATACTTGACTGAGCGGTCAACCAAGGAAATTCTCACATGCGTCGGCTGCAGTTAACCTAGGTCTAGCTGTTTATAAATAGAATATGGCATCAGATTGATGCTAGCACCCAGATCAGCCAACACGTGGTTTTGATGCAAACCGTCAAACAGACATGGGATCGTGAACCGACCCAAATCCGCCATCTTCTTCGGCAGTTTGTTCTGCACCACAGCAGAACATTGCTCACTAAGTGAGACTTCAGAGATCCCCCCTAGCTTCTTCTTGTTGGAAAAAAGATCTTTGAGAAATTTACCATACTTAGGCATGTGCTAGAGGACCTCTATAAACGGAAGATTGACCTTGAGTTGTTTAAACATATCAAGGAAGGTACCGTATTCCCTAGTATTCTTATATGGCAGTACGCGCGCTGGGTAAGGAATACGACGGCGTACTTCAACTCTACCCCCTTCTTCTTCTCCACTGCCCTCTCGGCAGGCTTCTCCATCTCTATCTCTTCATCCACCGGCTCTTCTTATTCTACAACCGGTGGGGTTTCCTTCTCTTCCGCACTATGACTTCTTGTCGACACAGCATTCGACTCTGACTCCTCTGGCATCCTAGCATCGATCTCAGCAAATCGAGCTCTCCAGTCTACCTCTAGCATCCTAGCATCGATCCACCGAAGGTATGCCATACTCAATGGAGTGGAAATCATCCTCTACAACCTCTTTCTTCTCCACACTCCTAACTGACATGGCCATCACTGAAGCATTTCAGCCGGAAGTTGGGCCTCCTTGTCTACCCTTCAGGCTATGAGCGATGTCTCCTACCGTGCGTTGCAAATCCTGGAATGCCGACTGCTGATTATTCAATAGAGTGTCGTGGCTATCCAGTCTTTGCCTCGTGTCCTTGTCTTGCTGGACTAAGTGGGTAAGCAGTTGTGTCTGATTCTCGAGCATCTCTTCGATCTTTCTTGTATTGACACTGCTTCCCGAGCTCGCTCCAGCCTCTCCTCCTCCATACTTCTACTAACGACCATTAAACCCAGGCGGGTTATTTCCAGATCTCCATCCCGAGCCATAAGTATTGTTGTTATTATACCCTCGGTTCTGGTACTGGTTTCCAGCATAGCTCACATGCTCCTGATTATTTACGGGGCAATCTCAGGTGTCGTGGCCTCCCTTCCACACTTGACACCGCTGAGCACTGAGCTTCAGCTCCTTAATCTCGTTAGCCATTGAGGCGAGTGCAGCAGCCACGCTAGTCTCATGAGTGACCTGATGCACACCTCTAGGAAAAGAGGCGGGTGCTCTAGCAGTAGGAATGAAATTCCTAACAGAATGTGGATGCTGCTGTTCGGCTTGAGCGAAGCACTCGAACATTTCCTCATACTCATCAGGCTCGAGTCTCTCCATGATATGACCTCCCACAGCTGTCTTGAACATTTGCTGCTTCTCGAAAGTGAGGCCATTATAGAACTTCTCAACTAGCGCCCAGTCGGAAAGACCATGCAGAGGACATCGGCTCAACAGTGTGTTGAACCGCTCCCAGGCTATGCGATAAGTCTCGTCAGGGTCCATCCGGAACAAATGGATTTGATCCCTAAGGCGAGTGGCCCTGGAAGGTGGATAGTACTGCTTGTAGAACATGGCTTGAAGATTCTCCCATGTGGTGATAGAATTGTCAGGAAGGGTGTCAAGCCAAGTAGATGCGCGACCAAAGAGCGAGAATGGGAAGAGACGCAAGTAGATAGCGTCCTTAGACACACTCGTGATATTGAATGTATCACATATTCGTGCGAAGCGGGACAAATGTTCGGGTGCATCCTCATCCTCAAGGCCATGAAATTGGTGGCATCTCATGACATGTGACGGGATATGCCATGTATTGGTGTTAGGAATGGCGGGGCGTGTGATCGAAGATCTCGCTCCGGTGACCCCGTCACTAGCCCTCTGGTGCACGGTACGTATCGCTGGTGGGTCAGCGTCGCCCATAGTAGGAAACGGAATTGGGCTAGTAGAACGTACATGGGATTTGCAAAGCTCTTTCAAACACTCCCGAAAGTCGCGGGTGCGCTCGTGTAACTCTCGTTCGGGCTCTTAAAAAGCTGAATATGGTGGTGATCCGTGCGAACGAGTGTGGTGCATAAACTGACACAAGAATGAAATAAAACAAATAAAAACTCAAAGATATAAAGACTCTATCCTATTTTAGACACTCAGATAGCACGTAGGACAAGAACATAAGACACATAAGACTCAAAAACAAAACATACCAAAAATCACTAAAAGAACTAGTCAAAACTAATATTGCTATTGCCAAGTGTCCCCGGTAACAGCGCCAAAAACTTGATGTCGTCCAGACGGTCTACAAAATAAACTACTAAACCTAACCTAGACTCCTAAGTAATAAATGGAAAACCTATGAACTAGACTGCACTGACAGGCAAGTGTACCTATCGAGTGTAGCACAGCTTAATGGTAAACCGAAATATCAAACCCTAGAGACACTGTATAACTATACTAGATTCTGACTTGGACTAAAGATTGATTTGGTTTAGGGGGTTAACTACACTAAATGTTAACTAGGGAATGCAGCAAACTAAGGTCGACTCAACTACCAAGCTCAAGAATAAGGTTAAATCAAGAATGGGAAGAATATCACCTAGGTCGGACTCTTACTTGCAAAGCACAACTTCCACCGGTTATGGAAACTATAATGGACCTGGGTTTCTAATGAAACAACTCTAGACAGCCTAGTTGATCCCTAATCACTCTCAGGGTGTCTCGAACTATATAACCTAAAGATGTAATAACTCACCAGATTGTTGGATCACTTCTCAGGTATTTCCAACTATGATAAAGTACCCTAATATACAGATTACCTCCCAGTCTCTCCATCCACCAATACACTCAAAGAATGCACGGGGTAATCTCAAGATAACAACTATGAAACGAATAGCAACATTCACTAGACACCTAATACCGGCTTCCTCTCAGACAGCTGACACTCGGATTCCTAATGACGAAGACTAAACGACAAATTCTCACCTCTCGGGTATTGAATTAGGATACACACTCAACTCTAATCAGTAATCAAAGACAACTCCTATGGCTACTACGTCTAGCAAACCACCCTGATCACAAACCCTAAGATCTATGACCAAGATACGCTAATCAAACTGGCAGACAACCACAATCAACAGAAGGAATTGAAATCAAACACAAGATCAGATCTAAACATGCAATAACTTCACAATTATCAACTCAATATCTTTTACAAAATCTTAAACCCATTAATTGAATCCAAAAACCGAATAAAAACTAAAACTTTAACAAGTATTCATCAATTGACCTAGGCAATATATAAGTTTTAGCCTAGAATCATTCTCAAAACATTCAAGCAGAAGCAATAAGAACAAAACGTGGTTTCAAAAACAGAATTTAAACATAAAGATCGAATCTTGAAAACCTAGAACGCTAATATAACAAACCCAGAATCCAAAGCTTGAACCTGTAGCTTCAAAGCTGCTTCCTACACCCAAAATCGCCTTCAAACTCTGTCTGGACGGCAAGAAATCAAACTCTCTAAAGAATGGGCATAAAAATCTATTTAAAATCGAAATCTAGGGTTTTGCGGAAATTAGGTCCCTCGCGTACCGCGAGAAAATAATCCCAAGTCCTTCGCGTACCGCGAATGACAATTTAGTCGCGACTGATTATGGAAATCCTCGAATACCGCGAAGGTTTTCTCTGGACTTCTCGCGTACCGCGAGGGTCTGAAAATATCACTTTTTGCACTTTGAACCCTGGACTTTCTTCTCTTGCTTGGTTCCTTCACTATTCACTTGTAATTCATATGACCACCTGAAAACATACAATAGACTCAAATGTACATCAAAACGACTCAAAACAAACACAAAAATGACGCACTAAAACAACTGAATACAGATGTGTGCTTTGCACTACATCAGCCTCATATAGTGACTCACCATCTTCCTATCGTGTCTTAATTTGCAGTTTTTGCCAGTGGGAAATATTTCGAAAGGAATTTTTGAGCTAGATCATCCCATGTAGTGATTGACCCGATAGGAAGAGAGTTTAGCCAAGACTTAGCTCGTTCACTTAAGGAGAACGGAAACATTCGGAGTCGAATAGCCTCATTCGAAACTCCGTTCAGTTTGAAAGTGTCACAAATTTCTAGGAAATTTGCATTGTGGGCATGAGGGTCTTCATCAGGTAATCCATGGAAAGTACATGATGATTGGATCTTATGAATGACATGCGATTTAATCTCAAATTTGTTAGCGTCAACTGTCGGCCTTGTGATACTAGACCCCAAGGCTTCATTTGATGGTCTTGCAAAGTCGAAAATAGTGCGGTTTTCTACGACCATTTTCTTGGTACGTTTTTCTCGTAGTCGGCGGTGCAAGAATCTTTCGAGCTTTACTAAAGGTTGATATAAACCAGTAGTGGAGCTATAGATCATACACTACCTGAAACAAATGTAACAAAATAACAGATGGTAAACGTTAAGGTTAAAAAGGAAAATCCATTAACTTGAATTTTTATTGAAATCAAGGTGTCCCCGGCAACGGCGCAAAAAACTTGATGAGAATGTTTTTGTATTTATATTATATAATAATATAATTAGAGATGGTTTCACCTTTAAATTTATAAAATGACAAATACTTAAACTTAAAAACACATATAATAGGCAAGTGTACCTATCGCGGCGTAATATAGTTTAGCTAAGAACCAAGTATCGAACCAATGGACACGGTCGAGTTCCAATACTCAACGTTTGTTATCATTTAGTCGGTTTAATTAGTGAGTGGGTTTTGTGTGCTTGTGAAACAGAAAAGTAAATGACGGTAAAGGAAATAACAGAAAATGCAAAATGTGCGTGAAGTGTGTAATAGAAATGTAAATAACAGGAAAGGAAATAGCTCAAAATGATCAGATCACAACGAGTATTGCTTTGGGCTTCGAATCCGCCTGGTATATGATAATATTATGTTAACTAATATGATGGTATGACTATACAAATGTGTGAATGGTACATTGCTAGAGCCTCATTCTCACATTATTTGGTTCACAAATTATGTTCTTTAATAACAAAATAGTAAGACTCCAAGTCAGGGACATCATTGCCCTAAACTTTTCAATAGATCCGTACATTCGTATGCTTAAGATCTATTTCCGAGTTGGTTTAAGACATCAAACTTAAATACCTTTGCTTTTATTAAAAGAGTGATTAGACTTTGTTCACCGGGATGCGATGCAACAATGGGACCGTGTATAAAGACGTACCGTTCTCAACGCGAGTTCACCAACTCTTAGTTTCATAACAAGCTTGTATAAAGACGTACGATCTTATCAATATTAACCAAGCTTTGGCTTATCAAAATCCGCTTGTATAATGACGTATAAGTTTCAAGAGAAGTTTGATTAAAAAGGTTTTACGGTCTTACACTTTAAAATCAAGAACACTCATAAGTTTAAAGACTAATTTAGATAATGATAAAAAGTCCATCGTGAAGATGGTTTTAATAGTGAATAATTGAAGAACATAAACATACCATTAGACTAATAAGTTTAACTTTAACATACACCAAATTTCATATTCACCCAAGCAGTACAAAGGGTTTAGCCATGAATGGCCATGCGAACAACCATAATGTTGAGTTTCGTAGGCTCCCCTATTGCGAACAAAAGCAGAAGAGCCTATCTACTCTAAACTACAGCTATGAACTCTAGGAGTGTGATATTTTTCTAGATTGTGGTGTGTAAGGTGTTTCTTCAATGCATGGATCAACCCCTCTAATTATAGTCCCTGAATTTGGCAATGCACGGTCGTGCAAATGCCTAAAAGTACTCAGGGTACAAATGGCAGGGTACGAAGCATCTTGGGGCACACAGGAGGGGTTTGCATAGTCGTGTAATGGGATGCACGGCCGTGCATTGCTCTTGTTCCTCCTCCTTTTGTCTTTTGTTGATTGTTGAGTTGTGTTGACCAGTTTTGACTTCTTTGGGGGGTCAAAGCTCGGGTGTTTCTTTCCATCTTCCAAGAAAGCTTGATTTCTTGATGATTTTGGTTTGTTTTCGCTCTTTTTCTTTCGAGATGCGGTTTAACCTACAATTATAAAATATAAGTGTTTTAAGTATCAATTACAATGTTTTTATTCAATTAGTACCATAATATGGGGATTATTATGCATGCAAAACATGTATAAATTATGACATATCAGTAAGTATAACTTATGTGCCTTAACGAATGATGACGTGTGATGATGTGTGTAAATATGCCAACATGTATAACAAAGCATATAAGAGGGTTACGTTTAACGTACCACATAGTTAAAGTATAAAAGGGGTAATATGCGTTGATGTGTGAATTTTGATGTAGTTAAATATTGTATAATAATATTTAGAGATTATGGTTTCACGAGATCAGGTTTTAAATTTATAAATTAAAATGATAATTACTTCAACTAAACACACATACAACAATCGCACAATCGCAGCGTAGTATAATATGGGTAAGAACCAAGTATCGAACCATGTACACGAATTCCTTACTCAATCCTTGCTATTGTTTGACTAGGATAATAATTTGGAAAATGTGTTTTGTTTTAGAAGGAAAATAAAAGTTTAAGAAATGTAATTAGAAGTATTATCACGATTAAGGTGTAACTCTAGTTGTTATCCCTTTTAACTAATGATATTTTTAAAGTAAGGTTGGTCATAGTTACTAGTACTAACCCTTTCGATATGGGAGTTAGTATTTCATAACGGAACAGTGGATACGGTCGGCCACCCTTTTCCTTAATGAATATAACAGACCCTAAACGGGGTCTCAAGTCCGTCGGTATCTCACAATTCATTATTCGGACTAATATTATCCTTGTGACAAACATGCGTCTGGTCTTGTAATATCTTCCGGTAAGTCGGAATGCACGACTTCCTCTAAAGGTACTTTATGAACGCTCAGAACTAACAAATTATGTTCTTAAATAGTTGTCTTTACTTATAATATTATTTTAAATAAATAATACTTTCCTTCTCAAGATCAAACCCCATGGCTCCAGCTAGAAGTCCTCTGCAAGCCGATACGAGAGAAGTAAAGAAATACCGACACAAAACGCCCGGTCTGTCTAGGGCTCAAACGGTCTGCAGAATACCCAAACCTCCAATCAACCCATAATATTAAATCTATACTAACTGGCTACGCTAGCACTAAGATTTGTATATAGACCGTACAAACATTGAATAAGCTTCCCAAGTGAGAAGTCTTGCTTGAATATCTCTCAAGATTTAAGATTATTAGATTGGTTTAAATATCACTTATTCTTGTCTTTTTATGATAAATCATATTAAAGACTTTAAAAACATAACTTACTAAAAATACTTCATTAATTAATTAAAGTTCAACCAACTTGAGTAACACAAGAGAGCTAGCCATGAATGACCATACAAGTGACTCCACCAACCCTTAGATAATGTGTGGAAGTATTCCAACACCAAGGGGGAGCGGGTATATAATGCCTCTTGTTTTACTTGAATGAGAAGAATCGCTTCGTATTACAAGACTTTAAAAAGGAAATAAACAAAGAAAGCTAAACGGACCAAAACCGCGAGAGTTCTGGCTCTTAGCAGAGCACTAAGGCCTTCACACCTCTTGGTAATGGACACCTAAAACACTAGAATGAGCTTGCTATTTATAGGCTAAGATTTTTACGTCCGTGCATGGTAATGCATGACCGTGCATTGCCCTAAAACTCTCCGTGATGACTTTTTTACTTCCAGTTTTGACTTTCTGCGTCCGGTTTCGTTCAATTGGCCTCCGAATGTTGATTTCACCTTGATTTTGAATGTTTTCCTCATGTTTTTGCATATCTGGGTCAATTATCCTATCGAAACACAAATGAGTGGATTAGGCATCAATTATTATCATATTATCTCTAGTTGTGATGAATTCGGGGATAATTATGCATGCAAAATATGTATAATTTACGTCATATCATAATACCCCACACTTAAACTTTGCTTGTCCTCAAGAAAACTCGTGCATGATTATACCCATAGAAGTAAAGCATTGGTTAAATGTTAATCCAAAGCTGTTGTTCCAAATGGCTGAATGGCCCTCTTAAAAACAATGATTTGGTGGTTATACCTTTCGAGTGTTTCTCTACAAGAGGGTAGCAAGCCTAACATACTTGATGGAACTATGGTTATGCACAAAATTACAGTCTCACACATGTTCACTCAACACTCGGGTTAAACGTATCGATAATGTATGTTAAGAAGAACACTCAACGATACATTTAATGCTTGCATAATCATAGGCTTGTATAGAAATCAAATCTCCATCAATTGACATAAAATACGTGCATAAATCAAGAGAGCGTTGTAAAGGGTCGTAATGTTTGGCTTAGGGTTAGGGTAGGAAGTATTTGGGAATAGTGGCTAAATGCTGAAAATCTGACTTGACTTAATGATAAAAATAAAAATGATTCTGTTATTTAACTTAGATTAGACATTGTGACTAATATAAGGACTCTTTTAAGGTCAGATCATCAAGACCAAATCCCTTCCTTCAAGAATGTCAACTTCTTCTTATCGTTAAAATATTCATTGCTATCAATTCTTCAAGAATCGTTCGGTTGTTTCTTCCTAATACATCCACTTTGATTAGCTTTGTATACTCCAATTTTTTGAGTAAGTTTGATTTCTTTTGATAAGATTTCTTCACTAACTTGGGCGATTTACTATTTTCTTTTTGGTTTCCCCTTTTTCTTTTCACAATAATTCTTCTTTTCATGAGTTTCTTTCTTCGAATATAAGATGGATCTGTAAATTTTCGGTGGATAATCATTTCTTAATTCATAGCCAAGTCAATTTTCAACTAAAAGGGTTAAAAGATAAAAGGCTAATTTTTTGGGTTTAATGGTTTTGAGATGTGGGTTTAGAAGCAAAAAGGTTTAGGCTCAAAGGGGCTAACTAAGGGATAATGTTTAGGGTAGGTAAAGGAAAAGAAAACGCTAAAGAAAATGGGTTAATCCTAATGCCTCAATCATTTTTATGCATTCTTTTAGTCCATGATCTTGAAATGTATATTTTACACAAGTTCTAACATGCAAAGCAATAATTAGCAATCACTCCATCAAACGAAATGAGCATGTGAAATATGTAATAATTAACTACGCCAAAAACTTGATGGATTTAATGATAATGCTCAGATAGGCTCAAATTCTCACATGGAAACGGAAGGTAAAGGGTAATAAAGTAAAAATGTGCATAAACTTATTTCTTTCTTTTTGTTGTGCTCCCTAATCTTCCCTATTTGTTTCCTTAATTCACTTCAACGGTATTTCAAATTGCTGTTTTTATAAGCCCATTTATGTCAAATGATTTTTAAGACTTTTGCTTTAACATTATTTTAGAAAATGTTTTTATTACTTCTATACATAAATTTTGATTTCATGAATTGGGTATTTGTTAATCATGCAATTGTAATACTTAAGACAAGATCAGGCAGTCAAAATATCAACGGGGTACCACCCCACACTTAGTTTCTGACAATATGAATGCATGCAGTATGATATGTGTCATGAATAATAAGAGTGTGGTAAAACTAATACTCCCCTAATGATATGTAATTGTCGGGCGTGTAATTGATTCTCATCAATGCCTAGATCGTATTTCCGGGCACGAACCAAAATATGTATCACCTGTAATGCTATGTAATGCTCAACACAAAAAGTAAGTACTAAAAGAAAAAATTAAACTAATACTCGCTTAACAAAGCGGCCGAATAAGGTTGGTGGCAGTGCCATAATGTCAACGGTTACTCCTGTAACCGATAAAAATGGTGCCATGTTTAGTCAAACAAACCAACGTCAAAAGTCAAGAACCATAACTACATCAGAAAAGAACCAGAGATATCAAAGATGAAGGGTGAAGAGAGCTACTGCTGAAAAGTAGGACGCTGCCACTGCTGATGCCGGCCAGGGGGCTGCTGCTGATATTGCTGATGGGCATACGGATCATGAGTGTGATCATAGAAGTCCTGTCGCATGCCATCCATCGTCTGACCCAGCTAACGCATACGGATCATTAAATCTAACATCGTGGGGTCAGCAGTAGTGTGGTACATACATGGGCCTTGATGCCCCAGTTGTCCCATAGGTGCTCCATCTTCATCTGATTCTTCAACTACACTAGTCTAAATATTTCCCCGATGGCCTACTAATCGGTACACCCCATTGAACCTCTTCATCATATGCATGTTGATCAATACTTGGGTGTCAACAGGTAGAATGGGTGTGTCCATCTCTTTAAGTATACCGAGGTGCACAGGGGACAAGACACCTAGGTATGAGGCAAGGTGAGTTATATATGGTCCACCAAAGATATGGCTGTTGGAACAGTAGCCAGTAGCTCTAGTAAAGAACTTGGCCAAACTGTAGGCCAAGTTGCAAGGAATTCCATCAATCAAGTAGTGCATGTGGAGAAGATATCTAACGCTCACAACCCATGTGCTATCCTTTCTCCCCCTGATGGAAAGGACAATGCATTAGTGCAGGTAACGGTGGAGGGGATGTCTGATCTTGGTGCTCTTTTGACTGTCCGGTTCAAAAGGTCCGGATCCGATCCTATGCCAAAATGTTGATGCTTCTGCCTCGGCAAACTCCCCTTTGCTGTCAGTAAAGATCGACTCCGTAATCTCCCTGTGCCTGTATAATCCAATTTTTACCCCAAATTGTGCCAATGACATTTCATACCAATGTCTAGCCATCCTGAAACGTACACAATCATGCATTACCATACTTACTACCAGCCTATCAAACTGGAAGGATGCTAGAAACTCAAGGGTAATCTTTGCCAAGGCTTTGTGATGAGGGGAACTGCACTGTCCAAGAGATTAACATCTTCCAAGGTTGGGTAGCAAATTGTCTTGTGTGTTTCGAAGGTTTGCCTTAGCAATGTGGGTAGTGTTTGGTAGGCATGAACCTCGAAGGCATCATCGGGGTCAAAGACACGCCACGGGTGCAAATCTTGTGGCCCTTTTGGCATGGGCTGCGGTGAAAAGGCGGTGGAGGAGATGGTGGAGTCTGTGGCGAGCCACTCATGTGGGCAGACGAGGATGAACCCGACCTAGAGCCTGATCGGGTGTTTCTTCTCTTTCGCACTGCTTGTCGGGAAGACTCAGCCATGACCTACATAATCATCATTTAAAGGAGTTAGTGATTCAACATATATATTTTAACAGCGCCAAAAACTTGATAGGATGTAAAGTACGATGCATGTTGGTGCCAAAAGCTTGATAAGAATCGTGTTTTTATAAAAATATATATGTATATAATTTTTAGACCACACAAGGGAAACACAAATTCGTGCATGGTTTTGGCCCGGTTATGTTTCTCAAGTCTCAAAATGGTTAATTATAATCAATCAAACAAGGCGCAAATTTAAATGGTGCAGCATGACTACCAAAATAAATTATCAAAATGTTGACTTTTGAAAAGTCAAAACCACCAAAATTCTTGACCTAATTCAACTAATCAACAACTTCCTACCAGCTATGTTAATACCTAAACACATTCAAACAAGATTCATGCTCCAATTTGTATTTCCAAGTTAAAGAGTTCTAGGTCAAAATTCAAAAACCCATTCTTACAAATCAAACAAATCCTACCCATACAAGGCTAAAATGAGTAACATTATGATCCTACATAGTCAAATATGCATCTAGATCAAGCATTGAGTTCATATTTAAGCATATTCAAACCAAAGTTCAAAATAAAACCCTAGCCTCATTTGAACAAGATTAGCCACATTTGAAGCATAAATCACAGTAAAATTGACAATGAACAAGTTTACATACCTCGGGGAAGATATTGGAAGCAAAAATCAAGAGAAACCATGAGAAATCGGGGGTTTTGGAGTGAATTTGGCCGAAACCGAGCGAGTTCGGGTTTGGGGGTTTGAGAAAACTTAAGCTACTGATATGTTTTAACATCTGGGTGCATGGACCCCAATGCACGGTCGTGTCGTGCAACCCCCCTGTTGACTTTTTGTGGAGTACCTATCTCGTTAATAAGTACGCAAGAGTAAATAGTAAGTGCGCAAGACCAATTTCTTAAGTGCGCAAGGCCATTCTTAAGTGCGCAAGTTGTGTTGAATTTTTGAGTTTTTAACTAAGTTTTACACTATGGAAAATTTTCATAATCTTGGTAACCTGCTTAATTATGATAACGAGATAGGTACTCCGCAAAAACCGCCAAAGCTGCTTAGTGTTAATGATTATTCGAATTGGAAAACACGCTTTGAGCATTATATCTCATACACTGATTCCTCTTTGTGGATACGTATACTTGAGGGTTATAAGCATCTGACTTATACATATCTTGATGAGATTGTTCCCAAGCCTTTATCTAAGCTAGATGAAGAAGAAAAGAAAGTTTACGATAGAGAAAAGAAGGCACATGGATCTATCACAATGGCCCTGACTAGAGAGCTTTTTCACACCTTTAGATGATATGATAATTCGAAAGATCTATGGAAGGCATTGCAGAAAATATTTGAGGGGAACAGTGACATCAAGAAGAGCAAAAGAGATTTCCTGAGAAAGCAGTATGAGTGCTTCAGATACCTGGAGAATGAATCTACAGATGAACTTATATCTAGATTCTATCATCTGCAAACTGAGTTAAAAGCTTATGAGCTAACGTATCCTAGTGAGGAATTAGTTGAAAAGTTTCTGGATGCGTTACCACCAAAGTTTGAGATGTATACCACTCTGCTGAGAGAGAACCCAAAGTTCTATGAGATGACGATTGAAGAAGCAATTGGAAAGGTTCAAGCACACGATATGAACCTGAAAAGAAAAGAAAGCTCAGGGAGACCTCAAATCCAAGACCCTTCTATGTATTATGGGACGTCTTCCATAGCTAAGTCATCGGGTTCAGGAATTGCCTTATTCTTAGGGAACTCTCATGAAGAAGATAACTCGAATGGTTGTGGGGGTCATACATGCTTTACAGCATCTGGATCTGGTCCTCACCACCAACATTTCTCAAGGAATCCTACCTCCACATCTTCAGCTAACCAGACTACTATAACCAAGATAACTGAAGATCATGTAGCATTGTTTTCATCGTGTATGCTTGCCTATGAGAACTTCATTGGTGGCAAGCTTACGGATCTTGAAACCATTGAAGAAGATTTTAATCAGGTGGATCCAGATGACATGGAGGACATGGATATTTAATGGAATATGGCCATGATCTTGAGAAGGGCCAAGCTTTTCTTGAATAGAACTGGCAGGAAGTTTATTAGTGGGCATTCAAATGCCAATGTAGGTTTTGATAAATCCAAAGCCAAGTGCTACAAGTGTTAGAACTTTGGACACTTTGCTCGTGAATGTCAGAAGGATAAAGCACTTGCTTCAGGATTCACCAGACCAAGCTAGGGAAACAACCAAGGAAATGGTCAAGGGTACAACAATTCTAACAACCGCAATCAAAGTCAAGGTGGAACGTCCAATGCTTTGGTAGCTCAATAGGACGCAAGCTTTGATTGGGGTGTTCATTTGGAGGATGCCCTTATTGCTCAAACACAAGTTGGTCTCATTGCTGAGATCGTTGAGATGATGGAAGGAAAAGAAAGGGAAGCTTCTATAGCTGACCAAAGGGAGTCTACCATTGCATTTGCTCTCATGGCTATTGGGGAGGAATCAAGTTCGTCAACTGAGGTAGACTCTAATTCTTTTGTTGTTATTTCTTGTTCCAAATGTCTTGGCTTGAAAGATGAAAATTCTAAGCTTCAGGATAAGGTCGAACCCCTCCATATTGCAGCTTTAAGCTACAAAGAAAATGAAAAACGTTACAAAGATTCAAATGAAACTTTAAAGAAAGAAGGACGTGATTTTTCACTTAAAATCAGTGAACAACAGTTTCATTTGGATGTTGCGTACAAGGGGTTGGAAAAGAGAAATAATGAAATTACCAAGCTGTAGAATGAGGTCTTGCAGTTGAATGGTAAAATTGAGAAGTTGAAAAATTCTCGCTTTGTGGTGGAACATTATGAATCAGTAGTGAGACAAGTGAATAGCTTAGGGTTGGGTACTAATGCTATTCCTCCACAAGTAAGCGGGAAATTTGTCAACGGCTTAATTGACATTGACTTGTCATGCCTTGATGAATCCTCAAGTCAGGATGATTCCTCTAACAAGGATGATTCCTCAAGTAAGGCTGACTCAGCTTCTAATGAGGAATTCTTTTCTGATGAAGGCTCTGAGAACACCAAAGTTGATGGTGTTGTCTCAGAAGAGTTGCTTGATAAACATAATGTCAAGAAACTCATTGATACTGATCATAACACTTTCATTTTAACTGAACCTGATATTGTTGAATCAAATGATAAACTAAAAATGATGCTATGAGGTTTCAAATCCATTAAGCAAATTAAAAAAGAAGCCTTTGCTAATAATTTGGGGAATTTTCAAGAAAACATTGATAAACACTACACCCCAAAGAATCAATTAAAATAAAGTAAAGCAAATAACTCCTGTCACTCATCAAGCCAAGTCATCTGCATCCAAATGCAGAGAGCCTTACAGGAGGACTTACAAGGAAAGAAGAGCGTGTTTTCATTGTGGTATGGTCGGTCACATCCCGGTGTACTATCCTGATAAAAACCAAGGGAAACAGCCAGTTGTTCAACAACAAACTGTTTTGTGACGTTTCAGATTTTTCGTTCTCGCACATGTATTATAATTATCGTGTAATCATTCTCTATTTTAATAAAGCGTAAGAGTTTTATTTGGTTTTATACAAATAGGTATTTTATTTTACGGATTTAAACTAATTAGAACTTTATAAATTTTAAAATTAATATAAAGTTTTATATAAAAATCTAAAGTTAAAAAGTTGTATATTTAATAAAATAACCTATTTAAATAAGATAAATAACTTTTATAAAAATTATTTATAATAATAAAGAATAAAATAAGTTATAAAAATAATTTTAAATTAATTTGATTTAAAAGAAATTAAATTAATTCATTTAAATAAAAGTTCAGGGGTTGTTTTGAAATTAATCAAACTAGAAGGTTTTAAAACTGAAATCGGTTGAGGGGCTGTTTCTGGACAATCTAAACTACAAGGACCCATCCGTATTTATTTCAAGGGCTAACTTAAGTCAAAACAAAATCCAGGGACTAAAACCGCCAATTCCCAAATCGTTTATCCGGTCACCCCCTTCGTTGGTCCGGCGGGTAAAGCCATTTTTCGGCGAACCCCCGACAGAGCTGTCCCCTGCACCTCGACAGCCGCTACAGGAATCCCTGAGCTCGTCTTCTCCACGCGAACAAAAGGCCCCGACCAATTGGTCTCCCCAACATAAGGATCGTCTGATCCTGTTGGTGGCCGAGAAACCCACTTTCGAATTCGCGCCCGACAGACCACCTCCACGCATGTTGAATGTCTGGATAGTTTCGTCTCGTCCAGACTAGTGTCGGAACGTGCCCAATTGCACGTTTTAACAAAGAAATCAAGCTCGGCTATAAATAGCCATAGTCGGACCTGCTCGAGCTCGCGACCCTTTTTCACCCACTCTCACTTCAAATTGAAAACGACATTGTGTTCGTCGTCTCTGAGTGAAGCTGTGACCAGGATTTCAGGAGCTAATCCCACACAGAAATCGATTCCCGCTTGTGACTTTTTCAAGTTCAAAGGCTGTGCCGACCAGACCCCTTCACGACCACGTAAGAATCCTCAACTTCGTTTCTTTACCTTCTGTTATCATAAGACAAACTGAACCAATCGAAGTCACGACTCCAAACCATCGATTTCCGAACAAACTAATGTTACTGTTTTATTTGCTAAAGTCTGGGCCATCGAAACTACTTAGTTTCGATTGAGTAAATGGTCAATCGAAACTAATAGTTTCGATAGATGGTAGTTTCGATAGCCTGTGTATCACTTATAAGTGATCAATCGAAACTAGTAGTTTCGATAAATGGTAGTTTCGACAGCCTGAATATCACTTATAAATGATCAATCGAAACTAATAGTTTCGATAGATGGTAGTTTCGACAGCCTATGTATCACTTATAAATGATCAATCGAAACTAGTAGTTTCGATTGATCATAGTTTCGATACCTGTCACAACTATAAAGCAGTTTCGATCAAATCAGTAATTTCAAGTAAATCTGGACCAACTTCTATGCAAATAACACTGAGAAATGCTATTATAAACCTATACACAATTAAATACTAATACACACATGTAAACATACAATGATACCCATTTATCTACATAGGGTATCAACGTGCTTAGGCTTCCACATACTTATCACCTACACGCGTGGAAAAATACCCGCTTGCAAGGTGAGTTACATAGCCCCTATTTTACATTTTTATACGTTTTGGGGTGAAACATTATACATGCTACTCATATTGTTTATACGTGTTATACATGAGACTTTATGCTTATTCTTTGGATGTACATACATTTAAACACAAGACAACCAACTGTAATATTGATAGATCTATTGTGCCTGACCAGCCCACCCGGTTAGGGTGTTTATTACTGCATACTCGGATATAACCGCGCGTTATATTCAATCATATCGGATATAGTGGGTAACTATATTCAAACATACCGGACTTAGCTGTTGTGCTCTGTTCAAGCGCGTCAAACTCGGTTTGAATTGTGATTAAATAAATGGTACATCATACATACTATGTTTAACAAGATAAACAATGAGTTGCAAAACGATTTACTACTACTATTTACCGGAATTACTAAACCTATGTACTCACCAACTTTTTAGTTGACACTTGATTTAAATAATGTTTCAGGTTTGGATATGTGACTACTTGCCGAAGATTTCTCCACTTAAGGACTATGGACCTAGTTAAATAAATCAATGTTTTGAACTAGACTAGGTTATTTGAAATGTATCGTATTTGGATCTTGTTGTTTTTAAATTTAATTAATGAATTATGCAACCTTTTAGCTATCATGTGCTTTTGAACAATCATTCCATTGTCCGCCTCGATGATTCCGCCATCGGTCGAGGTGTGACATGTTTCCCCCTAAGACACCATCAGTGAAGCAACCCAAAAGTCCAAAATCAAAAGAGGTGAAACCACCCGTGACACCTATGGAGAAGCCAAAGACCACATCTGAGGCTAAGCCATCTGTTCCAAAAAAGGGAAAAGCTACCTGCTAAACCCTGTGTGTCTACCTCTGGTAGTGCACCAACTGGTGAGAAGCCTGTGGTTAAACTCTCTGAGAAAGCTGGAACAGCTGCCTGGAATTCAATCAGGTGAAGCTTCTACTAGTTCACCTGGTGCTTCTGAATGCAAGCCGAATGTTCCAGTAAAACAAAAGAAAAGGTCCTGGAACAAGAAAACCAAATGCTCTCAATCTTCTGATTCCATATCTCCAAAGGATTCACCAACTTTTGATAGTCATGACTGTGAATTAATTGAAGTAGTTTATTTTGAGAAAGACGGACGACCCAAGACCACTATGGCTTGGGTCTCCAAATCTAATTAATTTCTTGTGACTCGTGTAGGGACATCCGAATGGAACTATCTCTAATCGTTGGTATGTAGATAGTGGATGCTCCCGTCACATGACAGGCAACATGGCACTGCTTCAAGACATTAAACCATTCAGATGCGGCCATGTGGCCTTTGCAAGCGAGAAAGGTGGCAGTATTACGTGTCAAGGCGTAGTTTCAAATGGATGTGTAAGCTTTGACAACGTCAACTACTGCGAGCAGCTAAAGCATAACTTGTTGAGTGTTTCTCAGATGTGTGATAAGGAGTACTCAGTCATGTTTGACAAGTCTGAATGCATGATTCTCAAACATGGGTTTGAGGTTCCTGAAGACTGGATTTTGATGCATGCGCCAAGAACGAATGATACCTATCAGATCGACATGAGCGTGGCGAAAACCACATCTTCAATTTCTACTTGTTTGCTTACCAAAGCGACAGAGCTTGACTCAATCTTGTGGCATAGGAAACTCGGACATATTTCTTACAGAAAAATTAATCATCTTGTTCAAAACGGTTTAGTTACCGGGGTTCCTAAGTTGAGATTCTCCATTGCAGATGACTGTATGCCTTGTAAAAAGGGCAAACAGCAACGGAAGTCTCACAAGCCCAAGCTCCAAAACTCCATCGATACCCCTTTGGAGCTCTTACATATGGAACTGTTTGGGCCCATAAGTATCAGGAGTGTTGGAGGGAAGTCATACTGTCGAGTTGTAACTGATGATTTCTCATGTTTTTCTTGGGTGCATTTTTAGGTACCAAGGATGAGACTACTGGTATTCTTCAATACCTGATCTTGAGCTTGGAATCTTTATGCAAGTTGAAGGTTAGAAGAATAAGGAGTGATAACGGAACTAAGTTCAAGAATAATTTGATGGAGCTTTTCTGTCTCAAGAAGGGTTTTCGTCACGAATTTAGTGCCCCATACACACCTCAGCAGAACGGAGTTGTAAAAAGGAAGAACAGAACCTTGATCGAGACTGCAAGGACAATGCTATCAGATGCAAAGCTTCCTGTCACTTTCTGGGCAAAAGCAGCCAACACAGTGTGTCACGTCTTGAACAGAGTCTTGGTTGTTAAAAGGCACAACAAAACTTGTTATGAGTTGATCAACAATCGTCCTCCAAATCTTGACTACCTAGTTCCTTTTGGTAGTCCCTGCTCTTTATTGTTACAGTACAAAGACCGCAAGTCTCAGTTTCATGCAAAAGCGGTGGGAGGCATCTTCTTAGGATATGTTGCCAACTAGCCATGCAAAAGAGTGTACAATCTTGTTAGTAGGTCTGTGGAAGAATGGTTCGAAGTGGACTGCAGTAAACACAGCATTCCACCAGAACCAACTGGTCCTGCTTGGGGATTTGATTATGATGGTTTGTTCAAGTCCTTTAATCTTCCTGATTTATCTGTTGATGATGCCGCAAATGTGTACGATTTCGTTAATGGCGGCGATGACTCCAACTTCTCAACCCGTGCCACCGTACCTATTGTAACTCCTGATTCCAATGTCGCTTCATCATCTAGAACTCAATAAAGTGATGACATTGAAGTTGTTCATATTGATGGAAACGATGCTCAAGCTGATCCTAACAATGGCGTAGGAAATGAAGCTCCAGCTGATCCAATCAACATTAAATCTTCTTCTCCTGGAACACAGGATATAGGGGAGTTGAGCACGAATCTAGATTCAAACATCCAGGAACCGCAAGTACCAGGGATGAGAGTGCATCGGAATCATCCAATTGAGAACATTATTGGTGATCCTGATGCCGGCGTTCAAATTCGTCATAGAACCATTACTGAGAACACCAGTTTGTACGCTGAGATACTTGACACAGGTGTCATGGAAATGTGTCTGCATGCTGCTTTCGTATCCCAATTGGAGCCGAATAATGTAAAAGAGGCTCTCGCTGACAACTGTTGGATAGAGGCTATGCAAGATGAATTGTCTCAATTCCAAAAGTTGCACGTGTGGGATTTGGTTGACCTTCCGAAGGGTATGCATCCGATTGGAACCAGATAGGTGTTCAAATGCAAGACGGACGATCGACATGTTATAATGAAGAATAAAGCAAAGTTGGTTGTTCAGGGTTTTTATCAACAAGAGGGCCTGGATTACACAGAGGTGTATGCCCCGGTTGCGAGACTTGAGGCCATTCGACTGTTTCTGGCTTATGCCTCCTTTGTCGGCTTCAAGGTCTATCAACTTGTTGTGAAGAGTACTTTTCTATATGGGAAAGTTTATGAAGAGGTCTATGTCACTCAACCACAAGGTTTTGAAGATCTACATAATATCAATAAAGTGTACAAGCTCGACAAAGCACTTTATGGTCTTCATCAAGTACCTAGAGCGTGGTATGAGACTTTATCAAACATCTACTGTCCAATGGTTTTGACCGAGGACAAATTGACTCGACTCTCTTCATTAGGAAAGCAGGAGGTGATATTCTTCTTGTACAAGTCTATGTCGATGACATTATCTTTGGGTCTACAAATGAAGGGATGTGTAGGGAATTCGAACAGGTGATGAAGTCCAAGTTTGAAATGAGCAACATGGGTGAATTGTCGTTCTTCCTAGGTCTGCAAGTCAGTTAAAGAGAGGATGGCATTTATCTACATCAAACTATGTATGTGCAGGACCTCTTGACAAAATACAATATGAATGATAGCAGTACTTATGGCACACCTATTCCAGTCAATCATGGTCTGCATCCAGACAAAGATGGAAAGGATGTGGATTGCAAATTGTACCGAGGGATGATTGGATCTCTTATGTATGTCACAGCTTCAAGGCCCGACATAATGTTTGTTGTATGCTTGTGCTCAAGGTTTCAGTCACAACTAAAGGACTCTCACCTAATAGCTGTTAAGAGGATTTTAAGATACTTGAAGGGGAAACCCCGATTGGGTCTTTGGTACTAGAAGCAGCAGTCATTCAACTACAAAGCCTATACCGATTCTGATTATGGCGGTTGTAACCTTGATAGAAAATCAACCTCAGGTGGATGTCAATTCTTGGGAGACGGGCTGGTCTCCTGGCAGTGTAAGAAGCAGTCAACGGTTTCTGTCTCAACATGTGAAGCAGAGTACATTGCTGCTGCTAGCTGTTGTTCTCAGATTTTGTGGATCTAGCAGCAGTTGAGAGATTATGGCTTGAACTACACTGGAATTCCTCTGTTCATTGACAACAATGCAACGATGTCTATCACGAACAACCCGGTGAAACATTCCAAAACTAAGCATATAGAGATTCGCCATCATTTCATCCGTGACTGTGCTGAAAAGCATTTGGTTGAACTTGTCAAAGTTCACACGGATAACAACTTTGTTGACCTTTTCACTAAGGCGTTTGATCAGACCCGTTTTGAACATCTTGCCAACTTGATAGGAATGTTCAATCCTGAGTGAAAACTCTTTTTCAATATCAAATCATTTCATGGAAGTTAATCTTTATTTCTTTTAAATGATTTATGTATAGTTCTTTTTAATTTTCAAATATTTTACAAAAATCCAAACAAAATAGAAAATCTTGAAAAAATTTCAAAGTCTTTTGAAGGTAAGAGGAAATGATAGTACATCAGTAATGATCTAAACGTCTTACGACTGCACATATGGGAAATGGTTGCGTCATGATTACTTGAAAGTTTAAGTTGTTTCAGTCTTAATTTGAATATTTGTAATTAATTTGAATTGTCAATAGGCTATAAGCATTCTTGAATCATTAGTAGTGTGGAAACTAAATCTAGACTACAACTGTGATTTGAACCCATGTATGCATGTGTGTGTGTAAAAGAATACAAAAAAGATCATTATCAGATAAAGGATGTAAGATTTTGGCAAATATTTTATTATGAGACCAGTTTCGGGTTATGTATTTAGCACAATTTTTTGGTTCACTTCACTGCCCATACTCACAAGTATGCAATAGGAAGTTGGCCCAAGATATGTATTAACATCATTTGTTCAGCATATATTCACCCTTTAATCATACCTGATTCATTGAAATCAAATCCAGATAAAAGTTGGATTCCTTTACCTAAATACATAGATTCCATATCTATTAACCTGAATCATCATATGATATTCACAGAAGAAAAACCTATCAAACCAAGACAAATGAATCACTCGATTCTAAATCTTATGATTCTGGATAATCCTTATGGATTCTGCTTATTTTTTTCTGTACTAAACAATGTAACTTCATTCTGGAGATTTGAAAATCTTTGGAAAAATCCTATATGCCTTGAGATAGTGAAATTTAAATTTCTGTAGCATAACTGTGGGGTACACGTTGTATATCTTATAATAAATATCTTAACACACAAGAACGTGTGTCACACCCCAACCGACGGCGGAAACGTCGGGGCGGGACATGTAGACTGTTCATGAGCACAAGGTTGACTAAATTGTAATATATTAAACATCAATTTCATTTCAAATAATCCAAACACAACCAAATCCAAGAAAGAACATAATTGAAATACATAGAATTCTTTATTCAAATTAACTAAGTCCCAAGGCCTAAGTGTAGCATATCTTGATCAAATCACACATTAGTACCTAAAACATGAATAAAATAGGGTCAACTAAAAAGTTGGTGAGCATACATAGGTTTGTACATAGATAGTGTAAAATATATATAAGCAAATCCTTACATGTCATGATAAATAAGGCATTTATGGGGAGCAGCTATTGTGTAATTAAAGTACAATCAAACCTTTGTAACTAGCATGCAAATTGTGTTGTCGGTAACAATCACCCCAATCTGGGTGGGTTTGTCAGACTCAATAGATCTATCATTGTTAACCGTCGGCTTAATTAGTTAATGATTGCACAAAATTTGCACACAAAAGTTAACACACCTAGCACTCAAACATAAAGCTCAAATTTGCACACATGAATGTAAATAGGATTTGTGTTTGTGTAGTTTGTGTAAATGTAAACTATTGTTTGTATAAAATTTATGAATCACCCCAAAAAGTGTAAAAGAGAAAAGGGGCTATGTAATACTCACTTGATTCAAGAGTGTTGCTAGTACGCAAGGCTAGGTAGCAAAACGATCCTTGTAACCCACCACGTTAACCTAGTGTATAATGTGTATTGAGTTAATAGTGCGTACAAATGTCTATGTCTAAGTTTAGGGTTCAACGGGTTTTGATGTGAGTGGGTTTGTACAAAGAGGTTTGTGTTTCTCAATGTAAAGGCGTACTATGCTTGTATACGAATTTAATGTGTATTATGAGTTCAAGATATATATGTATGAACTTAATAGTCACCGACGTAGGGTTGGATTTAAATAAAATAATTAATTTTATTTATTTAATTGTGAAAAATATGCTAACATATATATAGAGTGTAAATATATATATATATGTTTAGAAAAAGAATTTCTACTTATGTGAATAATGTTTAATTTAAATAAATAAAATAAATAATTTCATTTATTTAAATAAACTAAATAAATAATTATTTAGTTATTTATGAAAAATATGTTAAAATATATATGTTTAGAAAAAGAATTTCTACTTATACGAATAGTGTTTAATTTAAATAAAAAAATAGTTTCATTTATTTAAATAAATTAAATAAATAAATAATTTTTATTTATTTATTTATGAAAAATATGTTAAAATATATAGATTGTAAATATATGTTTAGAAAAACAATTTCTACTTATACGAATAGTGTTTAATTTAAATAAATAAAATAAATAAATAATTTTATTTATTTAAATATATTAAATGAAAATTTTTTATTTTATTTATCATCCTTAAAAAAAATAAATACTAGTTTGCTTTAAATGAGTTAATATTTTATAAACTTTTATAAAATTTATTGCTTTTATTTAAAAATTAATTTTTGATATTTAAAGTTTTTTGTTTTAATTATTTTAATATACAATTTGAACAACAAAATTCATAATAAAACTGAATTTATATTGAAAATTTACAAATTTGGTTTTATTCTGTTACAAATAGTGTAAGATTTATAAAAATATTTTTTATAAAATTTTTGAAGCTTTAAAACTGGTTTTAAAAATTTAAACAGGCCACCCGGCTCAAACCCGGGTGGCGCCTGTGTGGTTATTTCGCTTGTACCGCTGGACTAGAGGGTCTACTTATGTACCAGTCCGGTTCGGGTGGATATTAACACGGAGGGGGAAAGGAAACCGGACTGGGTCATACGGAAACGCGCTAAAAATAGCCGGTGATGTGGGTTTCGAACCCACGCCACCTGGTTCGGCGGCGCAGTGACTTACCGGCCGGACCAGGTGGTTTCGCTGAAATATTACGGAATCTAATTGATTAAAACATGGAACTAAAACAAATCCAGAATTCAAATACGAAAATAGCCCGCTATGAACCCTAGTTTCAATTCGGTTTGAATCGGTGTTGTTAACATAAATTGATAAAGGGATATTGTTCAGGATTCGATTACGAATCTAATGACGTAAAACTTACACGTTATGATTGGGCAACAAGTGCAGACGGCTATGTAATTGGATCGGCTGTTCTTGGCGATCGACAGGAGTCCAGAAGCGAAATGCGGTTTGATCGAGAGTTGGAAGAGTTTGGATGTGGGTGTAAGATGGTGTGTGACTATATTAATTCGATAATTTTTATCTACTTTAGCCGATTTGATTATGAGTTAGCCGAAACCGTTGTCAGACGGGAATCACGCGTCGAATCATTGATTTGGGAATGAATTTGGATCGCGAATAGGGTCTACATTCATCCAAGAAACGTAAACGTGTTGATCTTCATGGGATGTAAACGCGTTGATCTTCACGAATTAATGGAGGATTGATACGGGTTTGACAATCAAAGTCAAATTTGTTTGAATTTGAAAATCGCCCTCTCAATTGGTCGCTTTTGCTTGATGTTTGGGCCGGATTTGGGTCTATTATCATTCTGTAACCATGAGGAGTCCAACACATGAGGAATTCGATCTATGCCTGCCTTGAATCTGTAAGGAGTCGGCCAGTTTGACTTCTAGGGGAGTCAAACTGTTTGAATTTTTGATTTGGCCGCATGTTTAGTTGGGTTGGGCTGGTATTTAGGCTTGTCACTAGTCGGTACTTTGATTTGGTAGACAAGGAAAGCCCGTATCAATGGAATTTGATTGAGTAGGGCGTTGGATTTGCATGATTTGGCCCGTTTGACTTTCTGAAAGTCAAACAGATTATGGAAGTCAAAATCTATGTTTAAAAGTCCAAATTGTAAGTGTAGGTTTAATTGCTTGAGACTTTAAATGGTTTAGGACCCAATCTAATGTAAAATCACTTGTAATTTGGGTGTAAATGCGTATGCATATGTGCACATAAGTCTAATTATATATATATATATATATATATATATATATATACATATAGGGGTTCTAAAATAAATGCGGGTGGAAATCGTGAAGCTGTAATTTATAAAAGTAGGGCTTGATATAACCATTTCACTAAGTTTGAACTTCATACATGCTTTATTGTACCAAAATGAAAACATGAAAATCAGAAAGGTTACAACGTGATACAAAGATGCTTATGATTTCAATTCTTATAATATTGAAAACTTGATTTAACCTGCTTGTATTGCATATTACGTATGAATAAGTAGTAATCCATGACATGATCCCATATTCTTTCAAGTTTATTGTGTATTATTTTTTCTTATAATAACCTGATATGATCCTCTGCTCATGACTTTGACCAAAAATAGCTTGTGTATATTTCCTGTATATCCATATCTATATCTTGTGCATTTTATCTTCATTCAGAAAAGCTCAGAAAGATTTTAAGCTCGTGTACAGTTCATTCTTTATCAAAAATGCCAAAAAGATTTTAAGTATAGTTCATCAAATCTTAAGAAAAGCCAAAAATATTTGTGTTTAACTTACTTGAATTGTTTTTGAAACCTCTTGATTGAATGTTCATATCCGGTTCGTTATTTGACTTGACATTCTTCATAATTTGAGTTGAAATTGGATTTCACAAGGGTTTCTGCGTACTTGTTAAGTGCGCAGGAATTAAACCTTGCGTACTTGTAAGTACGCACGACTTAAATCATGAGTACTTGATAAGTACGCAAGAGTTAAGTCTTGCGCACTTGTTAAGTATGCAAGACCCGAATGTGTGGGTATATATAGTGGACTTAGAAAATTTATCAGACTTTATCTCATTTCAAACAAACACACTGTGCTATTCCCTCCAATCCGTATTTCCTCCAAAATTATTCCAAACGGATTTTTCGTCCCGATCATTGTTTCACCTTCACTTAACAATCATTCGGTGAGAATCTTAGCCGATTCCATCCGCAAATCATCATGTTTTGGACCGATTCTTGACTATTCTTGTACCTAGGGTTGGATGTGAAAATTGAGACAAGTTTTGGATGTTCTTTACTGAAATTTAGACCTAAATCTTATTTATGATCTTTAGTCGAACCCTATCTACTCAATTATCGTCCTTAACATCATTTTGATTTAGTCTTTGACCTTGGTCTGACCGTCAGTTGTGGTCAGGTCTGGTTTAGGTCAAAATTGACCTGGTTATAGCCCCATTTTGGTGTTGGACTTGGTCCCATGAGTTCTAAATGCGTGTTTCGACGTTGTGGTGACCTTGAGCAACATCAAAATTCGACCATTCTTTGATTTGGAAAAGTCTGCTTTTTGCTCAAGTGTTAGACCTTGCGCACTTAGTAAGTACGCAAGATATAACTCTTGCGTACTTACTAAGTACTCAAGGTATAAACACTGCGTACTTGCTAAGTACGCAGGAAGGCAAATTACAAATTTTTTCTAAGTCTGGAAAAGTCTTCCTTGTGAATGTGCTATACTGTCTCATGTTTGTTCAATTCCAGTGATTATTCTTGTTCTTATTGTGATCATTGTATGTTTTTGCAGTGATGGCTCGTACTTTTACCAGTGAATTCAATCTTCTGGCTCTAACACATCCCGAATGGAAGGGTGCTACACTTGAATACAGGGAGATAGTTGATTTCCTGAACCGCTCAAAGATCAGCTATGCTATCTCTGCAGATCTTATCGTCTCAAGATCGTACATGGATCAATTCTAGGCAACAGCAGATCATGACTGTACAGTAAACCCGAACGTCATTAGGGCTACTGTAGCAGATCAACAAATAGCCATATCCGAAGACACCATCAGGAGAGTGTTACAGTTCCGGGATCTTGCCTGATTACTTTGTCGATGGTTGTTGGAGGCAGAGAATGGGATACGTCGGTGCAACGGACTATGCTTCGTACAAGAAGATGTGGGTTGTAAGGCCCCAAACCCGGGAGGCCCCACTTGTTGGATTTACTCATTCACAAACAGTTCTTAAACATGAATATCAAATAACGCAGCGGAAAACTTCATTCATTCATCATAATTAAAACTTGTTCATACATGCGGAAGCGTAAACATAGTTTAAAACATATTTACATCATAACTAAACATAACGGGATGCCAGTCTTCATGATCAGCCGGGTAACTCTTCTCGCTTGCCAAGCATCACCGTCCATCCTCATAACCTACCTTAACCTGAATGTGCACACTTAAAAACGTCAGCTACGCTGGTGAGTTCTAGTTTTAACATAAAACCTTAACTTCAAATAAATTTCCAAAAACATCACTTCATACTTCATTTAATAAAAAGCGTACGTAAATAATGCAATAACAAACATAACACTTCATAAGTCAACGAACATATAGAATCTGTGCCTTCTCGTAACCGTCAAATCCAAACGTTACATACTGGTTGAATAACTTAAGGATCACCACCACTAGGCCCATCATCACCGTACTGTCCTTCGGGTGAGGAACTCCTAGGGCCCGATACTTAGGTCATCCAACCCTTCAAGCACGGCGTCCCAAAGGATAGCGCGTACCAAACTTCAGGCACTGCGCCCCGTCGGGCGCAAGTACCAAACTTCAAGCACGACTACCCCGTAAGGTAAATCGTACCAAACTTCAAGGATCACGATAATCCCCCTTGGTGACTGTCATCACCCCAGTTGTACAACAGTTGGCCAGCCACAGAGGCCCCTAAAAGGTCAAGGCCCATAACATACTTCCCATCCCTTAACCTTCATTCCCTAAGGAATATTGGCAGATTCGTTCGTTTGTGACTTTCGTAAACCTTCGCTTCTTTTACTTCAAAAACTTCAGTTAAAGCATTCGTACGTTTTATTAAAAACATTCTCATTCGTTAAAACACTTCGTAAACTTCTTTTGGCAAAATATTTCATAAACACTTCCTTCATAAACCTTCCTTCTAAAACATCCTTCATAAACATCATTTTATAAAACGTTACATACATCCTTCGTAAACATCGTTTCATAACATCGTTTTATAAAATCATCACGTGTGCACACCAGCCCTAAAACATTTAAAAGAGGGCTTCTAGAACTCACCTTATAAGCTAGTCTCGGTTGTCCTAACAAAGGTCCAACAACTTCACTTCCGATCTGAATTGATTAGTTAAATGCACATCAGACCAATATCGACTCTAACGGTTTAACCATTCTAACATACTGATTTTACTTAATCAGTTCTGATGTCTGCGCACTTAGCAAGTGCGCAGACCATGCTTCCTGCGCACTTAGCAAGTGCGCAGGTCCTTCCTCCTGCGCACTTAGCAAGTGCGCAGGTTCCTCTTCCTGCGCACTTAGCAAGTGCGAAGGTCCCTCCTCCTGCGCACTTAGCAAGTGCGCAGGACCTGCTCCGTGCGCACTTAGCAAGTGCGCACGACCTGTTCTTCGCGAAAACACTAACTTTCGTATTCGGGTCTGATCATGTCAAGATCCCGAACCAGTTGCATTCAAAACGTTCGTTTTCCATTAAGGAACTTAAATCTATACTCATCTTCCAGTTTCATCCGTTCAAACATAACCTTTTTACCCAAAACCCGAAAAACCCAAAAACGAACAAAAACTCAGATTTAGGTCGGATCGTTACCTGAATCGAGCTTCTGATCCGGAGGTTCTTCTCACGAGTTATGGAGCAACACACTTCTCAAATCTCGGGTCGATCCGACAACTTTCTCTCTCTACGGTTTCTCTCTCTAGAAGTTGCAAATGAGAGAAATGGGTTGTGACCTTGGCTATTTATAGGGGAGGCTCCCCTTCTAGCCCATCTGACCCGACCCGACATGCCTCGTTCGTTTATTTCATCATTTTAACCGTCGTTTTATTTTTGGGATGTTACAGGGTACTCGGTCAATGGCGCTACTTTGCCCACATCATGATCATGTGCATCTCTTCTAGGAAAGCAGGCAAGGATGCCATGGGTCATCACTTAGCGTCTGCAATGGTGGGTTTATCTCTCAACAAGGGCTACAACTTCTCTAAGTATATATACATGGCCATAACCGACTAGATCTATACGGCGGAGAAGTTTAGATTCATGTTGTATCCAAGATTTATCCAGCTGGTAATCAATGATGTGTTGCCAAATCTACCGGCAATTGGGGAAAGATTACAAGTGAAGAGAGTGGACAAGAGAGTTTTTGCTCAATTCTTAAAGCCAGACAGTGTAGAACCTACCCCTGTGCATACTCCTCTTTTCGGACACTTAATCAATGAAGAATATGTGGCCCCAGATGATTTCAAATGGTATAGTCCCGAGTCGGAGCCTAACTCAGTGAACACTCTAACGAGCAAGAAGAGGAGGAAGTTGAAGGTGGTGATGAGTCTGAAGATGAAGGAGACGAAGAAGAAGGAAGTGCTGGTGCTGAAGAATCTGACTCCGAAGCAACAGAATCTGATTCTGATGATTCTGATGATGCACCAGACCAATCACATTCGAGAAGAACGACAGCGGTGACCCTTCATGAGTCGTCTTCTAAGAGAAAGAGACAAGAAAGTACAAGCAGTGAGTGTGAACCCGACTCTGATTCAGATACTGCTATACAAAGACAAAGACGAGAAAGTATTAATAAGCGTCGGGGGGATAGGCCATTTCCGGCTATTCCTAGAGAAGTAGAAGCTAGTGCGGCACGCCATCAAGTCACTGAGGCCGTGAGCACTTCATCAACATCTCCTTTAACTTCCAGCCAGCTGTATCGATGACAGCGGAGGAGGCAGCCACATGTTAGTGCTGAGATGGCTGCCACTACTGTCACAGAGGAGGTTCCTGTGATAGTATCCCTTCCATTTCAATATGTTCATCAGGTGACGGTGATGACTCCAATCTTCACTGAGCCTGTCACCATCACCCCAACCACCATTGCCACAACTTCCATCCCACCCACTATTCCCACTACCACCCTTCAACCAATCCGTGAACCCTTTATATATGGTAATTCACCCATGGGTTCGACTTTGATGCGATCTTCTCATCTCCACCCCATACTGTCAGAGCCTCGACATCCAGGGATGCAGATCCATGGGATGCAAGGATTGCTACACTAGAAACTCATGTGGCTGGTTTACTTGAGATGGTACGGAAATCAAGGGAGGAGTCTGACAAGCAACAAGGTCAGATTAATTCTTTGGTTGATGAAGTAGCGGCTTTGAAGAAACAAAGAGCAAGTGATGAGTTGCAGCGTAAGGAGCACGATATGATGGTTAAATTAGTTTGTGATATGACCAAAATGTTTGATGCTCAGGGGGAGAAGATTCAAGAGTTGCTAAAGAAGAAGGAGAAACAGACAAAGCCAAGTAGTGATGAGGCTTGTCACCTAGTCGACCTGAATAAGGATGCCGACACAGAAAAGGATCCTGAAGTGGGTCCTAGTGGAAGTGAGCAATAAGCGTTAGCAATTATTCCCATTTATTATGTGCCTATAGCTGAGGGGGAGTCCATTAAACATGAAGGTGATGTGTCAGGTAGTCAAGGTGGTAAAGGAAAGTTTGCGGATGAGGTGTTATACGGCCTATCTGATGAGGTCATTCTAATGATTGAGCCACACTATTCCAAGGAAGCACAGATCGATGCTCTCAACAATCTGGAGGAAGGAGAGATCGACTCTGATGATGAATGGGATGTGGATGATGAAGACGTAGTGGTGGAGTTTCCAAAGGGGGACGGTGAAGGAGTTTACGAGCTTGAGGATGGAGAGATCTTTGAAGCTCTAGCCTTTGAAGCTAATCTTAACAAAGGTTCAGTCGAGCCCGAAAGTACTGCTGAGGCATCGACGGAAGCCTCTCCCACCGTTCCTAAACATGTTGATCCAGAGGCGTGGAAAGGCAAATATCCGCCTGGATGGTTTCCAAAGGATCAAGCTCCTGTCTGGAAGAAGACATCCATCAAAGACAAACATGGAGGTACATGTATGATCTTGTCTGTCAAGTTCGACGACGACAAGAAGTTGTTCGCTATTAAACGAACTGGTGGGGTTCAACACTTGAAACATACCAGTGAAGCGTTCAGCTCCCTTCCGATGTACGATCTGGTGAACCTTGCAAACCGAGAGCTGCTTGGTGATTCTCATCACGCGGTAGCAATGGGTTTGTGGAAGACACTACATAGAGAGGGAAGATGAGGAAACTTTGAAGTTTTCAAGCCTCAAGTGCCCAAGAGAGTCCAGGATAAAAGTGTCAGACATCCCGTGACTAACCGTAGTCTTAAGCAGATGGTTTACAAGCCAGTGCTGTGTGAAACCAGGATTCCCCTGAGCAAGTTATCTCAGAATATCCTTGGTAACATATGGTACTGGTACGTGGACCCAAAGACGAGCGAGGCGGTGGTGATTGGAAGAATAAGGTCAACAAGTGGAAGCTTGGAACCAAAGGAACTGATCAGAGTCTTTGATGAAATCACTTTTATTAATTTCTTTGTGAAAGATCTGACGGTTCTAAATGAAAAACACTGCATCTACACGGATGAGTGGACAAAGCTTCAAGCATCAAGATATGACAAGCTAGTCAAGTTCTGTCTTGACTACAAGCTGAAGATGGGAAGCTATGGCTGCAGGAAGTTGACGACCGAATACAATCCAGAGCTGTTGTCAAGGGGGAGTTTGTTGGAACACGTTTGTGTGACAGACACTCTGGATGTTGTCTTAGCTTTGTACTTGTCTTTATGTATTTGTATTTGTATTTAAGTATCTGTATGTATTGATTATCGAGTTGTAATCACATGTGTATGTACTTAGTCTTGTCTATTTCTTCTTAAGTGTTTTGCGATGTATATCCTGCGTACTTAGCAAGTACGCAAGAACATGTCTGTGTACTTGCTAAGTACGCAGGAACAATAGTCCTGCGCACTTGCTAAGTACGCATGAAACAGGTCTAGTATAAATAACAGGTCTTGAAAGAATGTAAGTACGCATTCATTTGTAAGAATTTTGTAACCGGCTAAGTTTATAATAGACGAAGTTTGAAAGTGTGTTTGTTGTCGGTTTACTTTGTGTTGCCTTATACTCCACCTAGTCACGGGCATTCCGCACCTGGTTCGACTAGGAACACACTTGCATGTAACGATCTGAGACACCCGAGGGACCTACAACCCTAAACGGGGTCTCGAGTCCGTCGGTATCTCACAATTCATTATTCTGACTAATATTATCCATATTACTGACGTACGTCTGGTCTTGTAACTTCTTTCGGTAAGTCGGAATGCACGACTTCCTCTAAAGGTACTTTATGAACGCTCGGACCTAACAAATTATGTTCTTAAATAGTTTTCTTTACTTATAATATTATTTTAAATAAATAAGACTTTCCTTCTCAAGATCAAACCCCATGGCTCCCGCTAAAAGTCCTCTGCAAGCCGATACGAGAGAAGTAATGAAATACCGACACAAACCGCCCGATCTATTTAGGGCTCAAACGGCCTGCTGAATACCCAAACCTCCAATCAACCCATAATATTAAATCTATACTAACTAGCCATGCTAGCACCAAGATTTGTATATAGACCGTACAAACATTGAATAAGCTTCCCAAGCAAGAAGTCTTGCTTGAATAACTCTCAAGATTTAAGATTATTAGATTGGTTTAAAGATCACTTATTCTTGTCTTTTTAAGATAAGTTATAGTAAAGACTTTAAAAACATAACTTACTAAAAATACTTCGTTAACTAATTAAAGTTTAACCAACTCGAGTAACATAAGAGAGCTAGCCATGAATGGCCATACAAGTGACTCCACCAACCCTTAGATAATGTGTGGAAGTATTCCAACACCAAGGGAGAGCGGGTATAGAATGCCTCTTGTTTTACTCGAACGAGAAAAATCGCTTTATATTACAAGACTTTAAAAAGGAAATAAACAAATAAAAGCTAGACGGACCAAAACCGAGAGAGTTCCAGCTATTAGCAGAGCACTAAGGCCTTCACACCTATTGGTAATGGACACCTAAAACACTAGAATGAGCTTGCTATTTATAGGCTAAGATTTTGGCAATGCACGGCCGTGCATTGGATTGCACGGGCGTGCAAAGTACCCTTTTCTTTCACGTGCGGAATCTGGCAGTACAGGAGAGTACAGGGAGGAGTTTTGGGATTTGCACGGCCGTGCATGGCAATGCACGACCGTGAATTGCCCTAAAGCTCTCCCTGTTGACTTTTTAACTTCCAGTTTTGACTTTCTGCGTCCGGTTTTGTTCAATTGGCCCCCGAATGATGATTTCACCTTGATTTTGAGTGTTTTCTTCATGTTTTTGCATATCTGGGTCAATTATCCTATCGGAACACAAATGAGTGGATTAGGCATCAATTATTATCATATTATCTCTAATTATGATGAATTCGGGGATAATTATGCATGCAAAATATGTATAATTTACGTCATATCACGCGTAGGCGTGCCAACAAAGTTAAATGTTGAAAACGGTTACCCATGCGGTAAACGGATGTAAGGGAGATAGGGATTAATCATGTTAATAGATTAATCTAATGAATGATGTAACGATTGTCCAAATGAAAAGCAAACGTTAATGATATAAAGAACGATACGTGTAATACGTGATTATGTGACATCTACTTCGGTAGACATACAAAATGACTACTTCGGTAGACGGATGAAACGTCTATTTTGGTAGATGGGCGAAACGGATTCTGACGGTGGTAATAGAAACAGTTACTTCGGTAAATGGTAGAAACGGCTACTACGGTAGACGGTAAGTATAGCTACGATGGGTAGACGGTAAGTACAGACTGTCACACCACGTGTGGCAGACGGAAGTTGGACTGTATGTTAACGGACTACGCCGGTAGTACGGTAGAAACGGTTACTTCGGTAAACGGTATGACAAACGGCTACTACAGTAGACGGTATGTACGACTATGACGATAGACGGAAGGTATGACGTTTACTTCGGTAAACGGTATGAAATGAATGTGCTTAGACAAAATGGATACGCTCTATGTTTAATATAGCACTTAAAGCTAAAGATGATGATGTGTAATTATGTACTTAAACAAATGAATACGCTCTATGTTTATATAAGTATATTGTGAATGAAAACGTATGTTGATTACTTGAATGATTAAACTAAAACTCACAAGCGTTAGTTGACTTTTAGTATGCATCTCAGTTGATAAAGGAAAGAAAACAACATGATGGTTATGGGCTGGCTGGATGGGCGAATGGCTACTCGGCACGTGACTGACTACCTTATGTTATGAATGACTGTTATAGGCAATGATGTTTAAAGTTTTTGTTGCTTGACATTTTATGTTTAAACTATGTAATTATTTCTGCTGCATGAATGTTTTAACGTAATAAAATTCCAGTATTGAGCTATATGCTTATGTGTAAATCAAACGAGGAAAACATTATATATGATGGTTTATGTTGATGACATAATTTTGACTGACAATAATCCTCTCATGATTGATCAGATTACTAAAAGTCTGAGTCAAACATTTGTTGTCCAGGATTTAGTTCCCATTTCATACTTTTTTGGCACTGAGGTTGTTTCGAAAGGGTTGGCATCTCTCATGCCAAATCGGTTACTTCCCCGATTACCACCACTGCAAACTTATCTCTTGGTGATAGTCCTTTATTTGAGAATTCGTTTCGTTATCCTCAGGTGGTCGGTGCACTTTAATATGTTACCTTATCTCGCTCGGACATTACCTTTGTGGTAAACAAAGTTTGTCAATTCATGCATTCTCCGACTGACAACCACTGGTCCGTTGTTAAACAGATTCTTCGGTATCTTCAAGGCACATCAGATTATGGTCTTCTCCTCAAACAAGCTTCTGGCTCTACTCTTCATGCCTACACTGATGCTCATTCTTCATCTTTATACGCCTTCTCAAATGCTGACTGGGTTGGTTGCCCAGATGACCGTCGATCCACCAGGGGATTTGCCATCTATCTTAGTCCCATCCTTATCTCCTGGTCAGCCAGAAAATAACGTATTATCTCTCGGTCATCTACTGAATCTGAGTACAAAGTCTTAGCTGACACGTTAGCTGAACTCACCTGGATCGAAGCCCTCCTACATGAACTAAAGGTTTCTTTGGTATCAGCCCCGGTATTATGGTGTAATAACTTAGGGGCTATGTATCTGTCAGCAAATCCTGTTTTCCATGTTTATACAAAACATGTGGAGATTGACTTTCATTTTGTCAGAGAGAAGGCTTCCGTAGGAAAGTTCTCGATGCAATTCATTTCTACCAATGACCAAATTGCTGACATCTTTACCAAGCCATTATCTTCACAACGATTTGCTCATCTACAGTCCAACCTAAAGGTCGCTTCCCGGCCTTAGCTTGCGGGAGAATATTAGACAATTAGATAATAAATGACATAGTCTAGTAGTAAATGAGTTAATTAAGTGTGTAAATATGTCTTCTGTATAAAACACTAGGTTAGAAACCTCGTGTATTACATGGTTGAATAAATGTAATGTTATATACTTAGTAATAAATAATTACATATTCCATATTTATAACATATTACATCGCTTTTTAGTACAAATATTATAAACGTTATATAGTTATTTTTTAAAAATGTTTTATAAAAAGAATGAAAGAAATGTTCAATTTTTAAAAATGTTTTATGAACAAACCTATTTTTTAAAATAAAAAACGTTTTATAAAAATAATTATAAAAATCATATTATTTAATAGAAGAGAGAGGCGGAAAACAAAGTTATAAAAAAACAATTAAAGAAAATTTGTATAGTTAATAGGAGAGAGAGGCGGGAAACAAACGGTGAGAATGCATATGAGAGTGACAAGTGTCCCAACAAAACCTTTATTTATTAGAGCATGGGGTATACCCGTGTGATTGTGGTGTGATAATAAAGTCCACGCCACATGGCGCCATGTCACTACCCTCATTATCACATCACCCATCACTTGGCAAGGGGTATACCCGTGTGATTGTGGTGGTGTGATAATTAAATGTTTATTTTTTAATTTTCATTTAAATAAAATAAAACATAATATTTCTTTAATAAAACATAATAAATAATATTTCATTAATAATTAAAAAAAAATACATTACTAAAAAAATTACATTACTAGCATAAAAATTAGTAATCGCCGTCGATGTCATAACTCTGAATGTCATTTCCCGGGCTTCCTCGCTTGATTATGAAGACATTTTATAAATTTTTTTGTAGTATAGAGAAGATGAGATAAAATGTTTATGGTTTTATGTTATATAGGAGGTGTTTATATAGATGGAGAGAATGAAATTTTAAAGAAAAAAACATTTTTTATATTAAATACAAATATATCCGTTGTACAACGGATATATTGGTTTGAAATGGTGGATGATTCGCGTGAAAAAAAAACCACGGCACAAATTCACGAGGTGATAAAATTTTTGAGGGGGCGGTGTGGGTTATGGATCACGGCGTGATTGGGTTGTCCATCTAGAACCACGGCATGGTTCCGTGTGGTATACGTGATGCTCTTATATAGTATAGAAGTATAGATATCTAATCAGCGTATTCTGTGATATATAACCACAATTACACTACCAAGTTTATCTAAATGGTTCAACCTTCCATTGAAGAAGCCACATGGCAACCTCCCTATGACATTATCAAACGTTTTCCCATTTTTGTTCTGGAGGACCACGTCAAAATGGTGTAACTGCCACATTTAAGTTGTTTATGTTTCTAAAATTATATGGGCTAAATTGTAACATAAGGTGATTCATAGTTCATAAACTACGGTTAAGGTCAATGGTTCACATGGGTCCCCTACGATTTCAAAATAACAAAAAAGTCTTCGTTCTAAGTAATCACATATCATAAAATAATAATTTAAACAAAAAATCTCCACGTTTAAGTGTCCCAAGTAATATTAACACAAAGATTTAACAAATTCAAACAATAATGATAGTGTTACATACATTGAACGTTGCAATATCCACTTTTGTTTTAACCGCACCTGCTCTAATTTTTATTAACTAAACCCATCAAACCTTCATGATTTTTATTGTCTTTCAATATCATCAATTCCATCTTGTGTACTTGAATTATTGTGTCGTGAAGAACGGTCCATACTTAGCATCCTTCTAAACGAACTCAATCTCGACACTGTTCCATTGACTTTGACCGACGATGGTACCGTCTCATCGGACGTGCCTTCGGTAGCTACTTGAAGAGAAATTGTACGTTCCAGAGGTGGAGCAGAAGGTGGGCTCGCCCTAGCCCGTGACCTAGTACTAGGCTCACGAGGCAAGGGCGAGATGGTCAGACCAAGCTCCACCTCGTGACGACAAATGGGACAACTTGAGTGTGACTCTAACCATTTGTCAATGCACTCGGCGTGAAACTGGTGCTTGCAGGTTGGTAAAACCCTAATCATCTGACCAGCCTCGAACGAGCTTAAACACACCGTGCATTCAGGGTTGATCAGCCCTGAATGGTCCTCGTACATGAGTATAGGGAGAGATGCGATGATCGTCGGTTCAAGACCTTGTTTGGGCGGTTCGTCCGAATGGATAGGGGCTATGAGCCCTAGTCCCTGGAAAGCGACTCGGTGGCGCGCTTGGCGGCGAAGTATGTACCTTACGTATACATGTAGCATGGTAACGATCACGATGACTGCAGATAAAGTTATAATTGCTACAAGCAAGATCCTGTTATCGACATCTGATGAGTTCCCGTTTGGGAAAAATAATGATCTTTGATTATCATCATCATGTTGATCTCCGGACATGGTTCTCGGATCTTGGCTCAGGTGCACCAATGAGAAAATTTGGGTTTTGAAGATGTAAAATAGATAAGATGAAAGTGGTGTATAAATGGTGAAGTGTAGATTCATTTATGGTGTGTGTGAATTTGACTAATTATGGTGAATTGCGTGGCAAGTAGGTTCATGTTTTTCAAAGACAGAACTGTTGGGAACCTTGTTTCAACTGAGTTGACTTTGAATGTTGAATTTGTTGGATTATTTTAATTTTGTATATATTTGGTTGGTGGAAAATAGAGATACGAGATATTATTTCCGTAAATAATATCCAAATTGAGTGAACCAAAAGAAATAATTGTTATGATGATACTAAGCGAAAATTCTAATATTTATCTGAAAAATATAAGGTGTTTTTTTTTAAAGAAAATAGTTACTATGTAAATGAAAACTAGGGTCTAGTTATGTGTATTTATACCATCCGCGTCTCGGCATCCATGAGGAGCTAGTAGGGGACGTGGAAGAGAGAGTGTATGTGGCCATTGGCACACCCGGGGGAGAAAGCGAGGTCTATGAGAGGGGAAAAAGAGAAAAAAACGAGAATACCCACATGGAGGGTCACCCGTGGAAGAAGATAGTATGTAAAACTGATATTGACATGGAGACACTCGTGCCCACCCGCGATATGATGTTAGGATGTGTAAACAGCTAACCTTAAGTAAGAGAGTTAGAATTTAATATACATTAATTCAATAGTAACCTATTCTTTATAAATTTTTTTGTCTAACCTCCAACAAGCGGCGTCATGAGCATCAGGGCGGACTTACTTAGGAGAGAGGAGTTCACAGGAACCCTCCGAGTTTTGAAATTTTTATAGAACGGTAGCAAAAAAAACTGGAGTGAACCTCTTAAAAAATTATAAGGTAAACCCTTTACAAAGTTTAACAAGTGGTGTAATGGTTTAGGCTTTACTTTATAACCTGAAGGTTGTGGGTTCTAATCACTTCCCTGAGATTTTTTAAAACCTTTTTTTAACCAGATTTCGTATGGGCCTTCAGCAGCTTCTGGACCTTTTAATAACTAATAGTTGGATATAAAATGATGGGCCTTCAGCAGCTTCTTGTTTTGTTGGGCTAGTAACACTATTGTAACATTCCTGATTTTCCGACCCTATTTGAATTTATTTTAATTAATAAAATAACAATACGACATTAAATCATATACTTGTTCAAACCTACACCTCATTAATTGTTAGCCGATTGTATTCAATTCGAAGATATAGAACTCTTAATCATGTGGTAACACCTCCTATAGTTAATACAGTTAGTAATCCCGTTAATTTTCCGTTAAATCCTAACCAAGCTAATTCTGTCAAAGTTGAAGTTGCAAGGGCTGAATCTGTAAATAACCAGAAACCCTAGTAGGCACGGTCGCGCCTCGTCTGGCACGGTCGCGTCTATTATTGGCACGGTCGCGCCTGAGTAACAGTCAAAACGTAAATGCAGTTTCAAAACGCTTGGTCGTTCGAATTCGAATCCTATGTGCGTTTCATTTCCTGTATCAAAGAAAATAATCGTCTATTTCGATTACTATCATCCAATTGCAAATTCTCTCAAGAAAAGCCATTCAATATTTCTCCCAAGCCTCGAATCATTATTTTCGATCCCGTTGCTACCAAATAATCAAGAAACTCAATCCTCCAATCATCTCTAAGGTTGCTGAAGGAGTTGGAACAGCCGGAATAGCAGCAGAAGCCGCCGGAAGCCACTTTCTCCGTCGCCGGAACTCCCTTCTACCGATCGCTATCAATTCCTTTCTGTTTTAGGTAATTGAATCATTCCTCTTGTTCGTTTCAATCCATATATCAAAAGCCCCATATTAATTTGGGCTTCCATTATAGTAATCATCCCGAATCAGAATCTATGTTTCATTCCAAAATGGTTTAATCGAATATGACTTTAAACATGTTTTAAAAGCAATTAATCTACACCAAAAGACTCGTAATAATCTTGTGAATGAAAGCCCTATCAATCCCGACTCCATCAATATAAGGATCAACCAATTCGTGTCTGTTTTGAAAGAGACACGGTCGCGCTAATCATCTAGCGCGGTCGTGCCTCGGGAGACGCGGTCGTGCCGACTTCTAGCGCGGTCGTGCCTCCTGCTCAGACACAGTCATGCTCGTTGGCTAGACTTGGTCGTGCCCCAGAAGCATAGACACGGGCGTGCCTGTCCAAGGCACGGTCGTGCCTAGTGATTTACTTAACTATGTCCTCTGTTGATCAACACGGTCGCGCCCTGGCTAGCGCGATCGCACCCGTGGTCCGAGCACGGTCGTGCCCTGTCTAGGCGCGGTCGTGTGTGTTGACAGAATATTTATAATTTTTATTTCTTTTTACAAATAGTATTTCAGATTTATTTTTAAAATAAAAATGATTGAAATTATAAAAATCTGTATTATTGTTTATTTAGAAAAGATCAAATATTTAATCTTAAAATAAATGGAAATTATTTAAAGTTCAACATTTAATTCATAAACTCTACTCTTAAATAATATTGTTATGTTTAAGTTACATTTTATAAATAAATGAATAAGTTAATAATTATTTATTTGATTTATAACTAAACAAAAACATTTATTTAATTATACTAAATTACATATAATACCTACGTTATTTCCATAAACTATAATTATTTAATTTACTTAAGTAATTATCCCAAAAATCAAACCTTATTTAAAATGTTCTAAAAATATTCATTTCGAATCTTCTATTTTACTTTCAAGTACCAAATCACTAACTCCATCCAATTCAACCATAGACTTAGACTTAGACTATTGTGCATTATTAATGCAATATATTACACTTTAGGTTATCTTGTGCATCTCAAGGATCATTATACTATTTAGTATTTGTGCTAGCTACGCCTTCGAAACAAGTGAGTATTCACAACCCCTTTTTACTCTTTTACATTTTTGGGGTGAAACATGAACACTATTCAACTTACATGTTTACATTTACGCAAACAACACAAGTACAAATCCTATTTACATTCATGTGTGCAAATTTGAGCTTTATGCCCGAGTGCTAGGTGTGTTAACCTCTTGTATGCTATTATATGCAATCATTAACTTTTCAAGCCGACGGTTTTCAATGATGGATCTATTGAGTCTGACAAACCCACCCATGGTACGCGGTGATTGAAACCGACAACACACTTTGTTTTGCATGCTAGTTACAAAGGTTTGATTGTACGTTTGGTTACACAATAGCTGCTCCCCATAAATGCCTTATTTATCATGTTATGTAAAGGATTTGGTTTACAAACTATATGCTATCTATGTACAAACTTGTGTTATACTCACCAACTTTTTAGTTGACTTTATTTTATTCATGTTTCAGGTGATTTCATTTGAGTTTGATCAAGACATGCTACACATAGGCTTTGGACGTAGTAATATTAAATCAAAGACAAATTGTATTTCATTATGTACTTTGAACTTGTTTCGTGTTTGTTTGAATGGGAATGGATTTAATATATTACAATCTAGTCAACCTTGTGCTCATGAACAGTCTTACATGTCCCGCCCCGATGATTCCGCCATCGGTCGGGGTGTGACAGATTGGTATCAGAGCCTTGGTTATAGGGAACTAGGTTATTAGACACTCTTGACCTAGACTATAACTTTAGGACACCCATACAATGCTATACTACTACATGTTACATTATCAATTCATGTGTGATTATTTTTTTTTTCTTACATGCCAACCTAAGTACTCACACTACATACAATACATAATGACTTATGTGTCACACTACTTGATAACTCTTGTGCCTACACTCATTACTACCTACATGCTATATGAATATTTCCTATGTGAATATCTTCATATGTTATACTACATGATTACATTACATGATACAATATTCAATAGTTTATGTGTCAACTCTTCCTTCTATTCATAGCTACCTACTTAAATCATTTAAACACTATCCTAAGTTGACACACACACATACTCACCAAATTGTTCATACACATTTAGACTCCCATACATGATACCATCACCTTTATGAGCAAAGACTTAAATTATTGGGCCTAATGTCCACCAATAATAAACCAAGAAGCCCATATATCCTTCAAGAAGAAGAAGCCCACTTAAATGTATAAATCTTACCTTGGGCCTCAAAGCCCAGTCCACAACAATTCTCATCTTAACCATGAGCCCAACAATAGTATTATTAATACATGATGGCTGGAAGAGTGTGTAAGCCCAAGAGGAATTCTGGCTAAGGAAAGATAGGGTACTTAAGTGTGTCTTAGTGACCCACCCCTCTTTCCTGGGAATTCTCCTTAGGGATACATTACTTATAGGTCAAGTGTATTTCTAAAATACTATCGTGAAGGTTCGGCGTTATGACTAGTCAAACTCTAAAACCCATAAGAACTTCTATATTTGACACTTCATATTTCATTATCACTTACAACTTTTTCATTGTTTTTCTGTTAGACATGGACTCCTACGCTCCTCCCTCCCCGGTTTACCGTCCTGGATCAGAATCTGATTGGGAAGAAGACACGGAGACACCCGTTTATCGATCACCAACACCCCCACCCGCTAGGCCAAGGTTCGATGTAAGGGCGTACGGGATTGGGAACACCGACCCGAGACTTCGAACACCTGGATCACCCGTACCCATAAACCCATATCATACACCACACCTCCACAATCAATTGCCACCCCCACTAAGAGACCCATACCTAATGCCCGACCCATACCATCCTAACCCTTGGGTAAGACAAACCATAGCACCCACTGGTGTTATGGAGATTCCAACCCATGACCTCCATCAATATGTAAGAACCTCAGAATTTGAGAGGCAAAGGTTAGAGCAGGGGATAATACACGATTTACAAGGACAAAGAATTGATAGTCTAGCAAACCAATTAGGGTACCAAAAGGAGTTGATCTCCATCCTCGAAAAGGAAGTTCAAGAGCATCGCACGGAGACCGCCAGGGCTGAAGCCAGATCTACTACTAGAGTGACCATAGCGGTGTTCATCTTGGCAATTATTTTCTTCCTAGTGGAAAGCTACCTGAGACGTTAGAAGAAGCTTCTACTGATTTCCTTTAAATTTTCAATTTGAAAACCATTACCCTATGTTTTGAATAATGTTTAACATTTCAGTATTCAGTCAATTCCATATATTTCAACTCTACAGTTATTTTTCATTGATTTGATCCGTGAAACGTAAATTACACCTGTTATATTTTCATCAAACCTTCTCAAATATTACTTCTTTCATTCAACATGATTTAGTACATTACCAACAATCTCTTTCATTAAATAAATCATCCTATTTTTTTTATTTAAACAAAACCTCGTTATCTTGTTTAAATAAAATGTTTAACGAAATTTTAGATAATACCAAAAACATAAATTTTCCATAAAACTTTTTACCTAATAGGAAAGGTTAATGCAACCATTTTTATAAAAATATTAATTTCTTTCTACTGATAAATAATTTTGATTTTTCTTCATTAAAGTAAATATTTCTAAAGTTGGCTAAATTAATATACTACAACTTATTTAGCCAATAGTTGAAAAATCTAAGTTAAAAAAAATATATTTTCTCATAAATTGCATATCCATTTAAAATATGCGATTCATTGATCTCACTACTTTATATATCTTCAACTAAAGACATTTTCCCACTTTCTATATTCAAACAAAGGCCCGTATTGGTAAACATAATTCCCGAATAATTCCAAAACCTCCTCACTACCTTTCACTTGACGCTTCAAGAGACGATCTATACCGCGTAAACGTTAACCTTTTCCCACCAACATCAATGAGATTTGAGGACTTGAACCTAACTACCACATGATCAAGGACGCCAAACAACACGTTTGTCCGCAGCACTCGATCACATGCAAAACCCGTTAGTACACATCGCACGCGAAGTTCAAAACTCATGTATGCCCGTTTACAATATACCCAACGCAACCACATGATACATGAAACTAGTTGCCTACAAATTACAATTTGCTCGATTGATCACGTAATGCACGAAACATGTTTATTTGCAATACATATGCTATTGGATCGAGCACATGATACACGGAACTTAGATTGTTTGCAATCTACGTGATACATAAGAATTGCTTCATTGATACATAATTCTAGATTGACCACACTGTACATGAAACTTGTTTGATTACAAAGTACTTTATACTAAACGGTGTACACTATACAAGATACATGATGCTACGTTGCTAACACTATACATGAGGTCCATTTCCTTCGATACACATAATACTATGTTGTTTACATTACACGTTATGGTTTACCGATTACAAAATACAAGATGCTAAATTGTTTACTTTACATACATGAGACTTATGTGCTTACTATATACTCGAAACAAAATTTGCTTACAATTATTACAATGGATCGATTTCATTATACACAAGACATGGTCATGCACTTTGTACACCAAAGTTGAAGACCATGATACATTTAGACGCCTCGGGGTTTGACGTATTCTAGTTCAAACACGAGCAAGCTAAGAAACTTTCAGTGTTACTACTTTACTACTCTTTGGTTACAAACTTATCTGATTTGATGCATAATTAATTGTTAGCGACTTTTATGTGTAAACAATAGACGTGATAATAGTGAAATTGTGCCCTTACCCGCACACAATGGAATGATCTATACGGACCATACGATGATTTGAATAATTACGGGTGCACACGGAATTATAAAAATCAGCGCATGGAAACTATAGTGAAATTTTGTAGTGTGTTGTGACCTAAAACTTATCATGATATGTAACGACGAGACTGATGTGATATGACGAGGGTATGGTGGATACGCCTATGGTACTTCCTATATATAAGTGTCCTATCATATTATCAAAAGTAGCGTTGTTCGTGTCACGTGAAGTTTTGACCTAGACCAATGTTTGTGAAATCTTTTACCCTTTAACAATTTTGAGCACATTAGTCTACATCTTACACGAACTCAAAATTTTAAAATTTCCCCCCATTTCCATTTCAAATAATACATCTCACCTTCATTTTATTATTCGTCCAATCTTCTTCTTAAACAATGTCAACCGTTACACCCCTTTGAAATCCAACAATCAAAATTCAGCGAGAATCAAAAACTCCCTCCTCCTTCTTGATCTTAGCAGCCTCCATTAATTAAATTTCGGGACGAAATTCCCTTAACATGGGGAGACTGTAACATTCCTGATTTTCCGACCCTATTTGAATTTATTTTAATTAATAAAATAACAATACGACATTAAATCATATACTTGTTCAAACCTACACCTCATTAATTGTTAGCCGATTGTATTCAATTCAAAGATATAGAACTCTTAATCATGTGGTAACACCTCCTATAGTTAATACAGTTAGTAATCCCGTTAATTTTCCGTTAAATCCTAACCAAGCTAATTCTGTCAAAGTTGAAGTTGCAAGGGCTGAATCTGTAAATAACCAGAAACCCTAGTAGGCACGGTCGCGCCACGTGTTGGCACGGTCGCGCCTCGTCTGGCACGGTCGCGTCTATTATTGGCACGGTCGCGCCTGAGTAACAGTCAAAACGTAAATGCAGTTTCAAAACGCTTGGTCGTTCGAATTCGAATCCTATGTGCGTTTCATTTCCTGTATCAAAGAAAATAATCGTCTATTTCGATTACTATCATCCAATTGCAAATTCTCTCAAGAAAAGCCATCCAATATTTCTCCCAAGCCTCGAATCATTATTTTCGATCCCGTTGCTACCAAATAATCAAGAAACTCAATCCTCCAATCATCTCTAAGGTTGCTGAAGGAGTTGGAACAGCCGGAATAGCAGCAGAAGCCGCCGGAAGCCACTTTCTCCGTCGCCGGAACTCCCTTCTACTGATCGCTATCAATTCCTTTCTGTTTTAGGTAATTGAATCATTCCTCTTGTTCGTTTCAATCCATATATCAAAAGCCCCATATTAATTTGGGCTTCCATTATAGTAATCATCCCGAATCAGAATCTATGTTTCATTCCAAAATGGTTTAATCGAATATGACTTTAAACATGTTTTAAAAGCAATTAATCTACACCAAAAGACTCGTAATAATCTTGTGAATGAAAGCCCTATCAATCCCGACTCCATCAATATAAGGATCAACCAATTCGTGTCTGTTTTGAAAGAGACACGGTCGCGCTAATCATCTAGCGCGGTCGTGCCTCGGGAGACGCGGTCGTGCCGACTTCTAGCGCGGTCGTGCCTCCTGCTCAGACACAGTCATGCTCGTTGGCTAGACTTGGTCGTGCCCCAGAAGCATAGACACGGGCGTGCCTGTCCAAGGCACGGTCGTGCCTAGTGATTTACTTAACTATGTCCTCTGTTGATCAACACGGTCGCGCCCTGGCTAGCGCGATCGCACCCGTGGTCCGAGCACGGTCGTGCCCTGTCTAGGCGCGGTCGTGTGTGTTGACAGAATATTTATAATTTTTATTTCTTTTTACAAATAGTATTTCAGATTTATTTTTAAAATAAAAATGATTGAAATTATAAAAATCTGTATTATTGTTTATTTAGAAAAGATCAAATATTTAATCTTAAAATAAATGAAAATTATTTAAAGTTCAACATTTAATTCATAAACTCTACTCTTAAATAATATTGTTATGTTTAAGTTACATTTTATAAATAAATGAATAAGTTAATAATTATTTATTTGATTTATAACTAAACAAAAACATTTATTTAATTATACTAAATTACATATAATACCTACGTTATTTCCATAAACTCTAATTATTTAATTTACTTAAGTAATTATCTCAAAAATCAAACCTTATTTAAAATGTTCTAAAAATATTCATTTCGAATCTTCTATTTTACTTTCAAGTACCAAATCACTAACTCCATCCAATTCAACCATAGACTTAGACTTAGACTATTGTGCATTATTAATGCAATATATTACACTTTAGGTTATCTTGTGCATCTCAAGGATCATTATACTATTTAGTATTTGTGCTAGCTACGCCTTCGAAACAAGTGAGTATTCACAACCCCTTTTTACTCTTTTACATTTTTGGGGTGAAACATGAACACTATTCAACTTACATGTTTACATTTACGCAAACAACACAAGTACAAATCCTATTTACATTCATGTGTGCAAATTTGAGCTTTATGCCCGAGTGCTAGGTGTGTTAACCTCTTGTATGCTATTATGTGCAATCATTAACTTTTCAAGCCGACGGTTTTCAATGATGGATCTATTGAGTCTGACAAACCCACCCATGGTACGCGGTGATTGAAACCGACAACACACTTTGTTTTGCATGCTAGTTACAAAGGTTTGATTGTACGTTTGGTTACACAATAGCTGCTCCCCATAAATGCCTTATTTATCATGTTATGTAAAGGATTTGGTTTACAAACTATATGCTATCTATGTACAAACTTGTGTTATACTCACCAACTTTTTAGTTGACTTTATTTTATTCATGTTTCAGGTGATTTCATTTGAGTTTGATCAAGACATGCTACACATAGGCTTTGGACCTAGTAATATTAATTCAAAGACAAATTGTATTTCATTATGTACTTTGAACTTGTTTCGTGTTTGTTTGAATGGGAATGGATTTAATATATTACAATCTAGTCAACCTTGTGCTCATGAACAGTCTTACATGTCCCGCCCCGATGATTCCGCCATCGGTCGGGGTGTGACAGATTGGTATCAGAGCCTTGGTTATAGGGAACTAGGTTATTAGACACTCTTGACCTAGACTATAACTTTAGGACATCCATACAATGCTATACTACTACATGTTACATTATCAATTCATGTGTGATTATTTTTTTTTTCTTACATGCCAACCTAAGTACTCACACTACATACAATACATAATGACTTATGTGTCACACTACTTGATAACTCTTGTGCCTACACTCATTACTACCTACATGCTATATGAATATTTCCTATGTGAATATCTTCATATGTTATACTACATGATTACATTACATGATACAATATTCAATAGTTTATGTGTCAACTCTTCCTTCTATTCATAGCTACCTACTTAAATCATTTAAACACTATCCTAAGTTGACACACACACATACTCACCAAATTGTTCATACACATTTAGACTCCCATACATGATACCATCACCTTTATGAGCAAAGACTTAAATTATTGGGCCTAATGTCCACCAATAATAAACCAAGAAGCCCATCTATCCTTCAAGAAGAAGAAGCCCACTTAAATGTATAAATCTTACCTTGGGCCTCAAAGCCCAGTCCACAACAATTCTCATCTTAACCATGAGCCCAACAATAGTATTATTAATACATGATGGCTGGAAGAGTGTGTAAGCCCAAGAGGAATTCTGGCTAAGGAAAGATAGGGTACTTAAGTGTGTCTTAGTGACCCACCCCTCTTTCCTGGGAATTCTCCTTAGGGATACATTACTTATAGGTCAAGTGTATTTCTAAAATACTATCGTGAAGGTTCGGCGTTATGACTAGTCAAACTCTAAAACCCATAAGAAATTCTATATTTGACACTTCATATTTCATTATCACTTACAACTTTTTCATTGTTTTTCTGTTAGAAATGGACTCCTACGCTCCTCCCTCCCCGGTTTACCGTCCTGGATCAGAATCTGATTGGGAAGAAGACACGGAGACACCCGTTTATCGATCACCAACACCCCCACCCGCTAGGCCAAGGTTCGATGTAAGGGCGTACGGGATTGGGAACACCGACCCGAGACTTCGAACACCTGGATCACCCGTACCCATAAACCCATATCATACACCACACCTCCACAATCAATTGCCACCCCCACTAAGAGACCCATACCTAATGCCCGACCCATACCATCATAACCCTTGGGTAAGACAAACCATAGCACCCACTGGTGTTATGGGGATTCCAACCCATGACCTCCATCAATATGTAAGAACCTCAGAATTTGAGAGGCAAAGGTTAGAGCAGGGGATAATACACGATTTACAAGGACAAAGAATTGATAGTCTAGCAAACCAATTAGGGTACCAAAAGGAGTTGATCTCCATCCTCGAAAAGGAAGTTCAAGAGCATCGCACGGAGACCGCCAGGGCTGAAGCCAGATCTACTACTAGAGTGACCATAGCGGTGTTCATCTTGGCAATTATTTTCTTCCTAGTGGAAAGCTACCTGAGATGTTAGAAGAAGCTTCTACTGATTTCCTTTAAATTTTCAATTTGAAAACCATTACCCTATGTTTTGAATAATGTTTTACATTTCAGTATTCAGTCAATTCCATATATTTCAACTCTACAGTTATTTTTCATTGATTTGATCCGTGGAACGTAAATTACACCTGTTATATTTTCATCAAACTTTCTCAAATATTACTTCTTTCATTCAACATGATTTAGTACATTACCAACAATCTCTTTCATTAAATAAATCATCCTATTTTTTTTATTTAAACAAAACCTCGTTATCTTGTTTAAATAAAATGTTTAACGAAATTTTAGATAATACCAAAAACATAAATTTTCCATAAAACTTTTTACCTAATAGGAAAGGTTAATGCAACCATTTTTATAAAAATATTAATTTCTTTCTACTGATAAATAATTTTGATTTTTCTTCATTAAAGTAAATATTTCTAAAGTTGGCTAAATTAATATACTACAACTTATTTAGCCAATAGTTGAAAAATCTAAGTTAAAAAAATTATATTTTCTCATAAATTGCATATCCATTTAAAATATGCGATTCATTGATCTCACTACTTTATATATCTTCAACCAAAGACATTTTCCCACTTTCTATATTCAAACAAAGGCCCGTATTGGTAAACATAATTCCCGAATAGTTCCAAAACCTCCTCACTACCTTTCACTTGACGCTTCAAGAGACGATCTATACCGCGTAAACGTTAACCTTTTCCCACCAACATCAATGAGATTTGAGGACTTGAACCTAACTACCACATGATCAAGGACGCCAAACAACACGTTTGTCCGCAGCACTCGATCACATGCAAAACCCGTTAGTACACATCGCACGCGAAGTTCAAAACTCATGTATGCCCGTTTACAATATACCCAACGCAACCACATGATACATGAAACTAGTTGCCTACAAATTACAATTTGCTCGATTGATCACGTAATGCACGAAACATGTTTATTTGCAATACATATGCTATTGGATCGAGCACATGATACACGGAACTTAGATTGTTTGCAATCTACGTGATACATAAGAATTGCTTCATTGATACATAATTCTAGATTGACCACACTGTACATGAAACTTGTTTGATTACAAAGTACTTTATACTAAACGGTGTACACTATACAAGATACATGATGCTACGTTGCTAACACTATACATGAGGTCCATTTCCTTCGATACACATAATACTATGTTGTTTACATTACACGTTATGGTTTACCGATTACAAAATACAAGATGCTAAATTGTTTACTTTACATACATGAGACTTATGTGCTTACTATATACTCGAAACAAAATTTGCTTACAATTATTACAATGGATCGATTTCATTATACACAAGACATGGTCATGCACTTTGTACACCAAAGTTGAAGACCATGATACATTTAGACGCCTCGGGGTTTGACGTATTCTAGTTCAAACACGAGCAAGCTAAGAAACTTTCAGTGTTACTACTTTACTACTCTTTGGTTACAAACTTATCTGATTTGATGCATAATTAATTGTTAGCGACTTTTATGTGTAAACAATAGACGTGATAATAGTGAAATTGTGCCCTTACCCGCACACAATGGAATGATCTATACGGACCATACGATGATTTGAATAATTACGGGTGCACACGGAATTATAAAAATCAGCGCATGGAAACTATAGTGAAATTTTGTAGTGTGTTGTAACCTAAAACTTATCATGATATGTAACGACGAGACTGATGTGATATGACGAGGGTATGGTGGATACGCCTATGGTACTTCCTATATATAAGTGTCCTATCATATTATCAAAAGTAGCGTTGTTCGTGTCACGTGAAGTTTTGACCTAGACCAATGTTTGTGAAATCTTTTACCCTTTAACAATTTTGAGCACATTAGTCTACATCTTACACGAACTCAAAATTTTAAAATTTCCCCCCATTTCCATTTCAAATAATACATCTCACCTTCATTTTATTATTCGTCCAATCTTCTTCTTAAACAATGTCAACCGTTACACCCCTTTGAAATCCAACAATCAAAATTCAGCGAGAATCAAAAACTCCCTCCTCCTTCTTGATCTTAGCAGCCTCCATTAATTAAATTTCGGGACGAAATTCCCTTAACATGGGGAGACTGTAACATTCCTGATTTTTCGACCCTATTTGAATTTATTTTAATTAATAAAATAACAATACGACATTAAATCATATACTTTTTCAAACCTACACCTCATTAATTGTTAGCCGATTGTATTCAATTCGAAGATATAGAACTCTTAATCATGTGGTAACACCTCCTAGAGTTAATACAGTTAGTAATCCCGTTAACTTTCCGTTAAATCCTAACCAAGCTAATTCTGTCAAAGTTGAAGTTGCAAGGGCTGAATCTGTAAATAACCAGAAACCCTAGTAGGCACGGTCGCGCCACGTGTTGGCACGGTCGCGCCTCGTCTGGCACGGTCGCGTCTATTATTGGCACGGTCGCGCCTGAGTAACAGTCAAAACGTAAATGCAGTTTCAAAACGCTTGGTCGTTCGAATTCGAATCCTATGTGCGTTTCATTTCCTGTATCAAAGAAAATAATCGTCTATTTCGATTACTATCATCCAATTGCAAATTCTCTCAAGAAAAGCCATCCAATATTTCTCCCAAGCCTCGAATCATTATTTTCGATCCCGTTGCTACCAAATAATCAAGAAACTCAATCCTCCAATCATCTCTAAGGTTGCTGAAGGAGTTGGAACAGCCGGAATAGCAGCAGAAGCCGCCGGAAGCCACTTTCTCCGTCGTCGGAACTCCCTTCTACCGATCGCTATCAATTCCTTTCTGTTTTAGGTAATTGAATCATTCCTCTTGTTCGTTTCAATCCATATATCAAAAGCCCCATATTAATTTGGGCTTCCATTATAGTAATCATCCCGAATCAGAATCTATGTTTCATTCCAAAATGGTTTAATCGAATATGACTTTAAACATGTTTTAAAAGCAATTAATCTACACCAAAAGACTCGTAATAATCTTGTGAATGAAAGCCCTATCAATCCCGACTCCATCAATATAAGGATCAACCAATTCGTGTCTGTTTTGAAAGAGACACGGTCGCGCTAATCATCTAGCGCGGTCGTGCCTCGGGAGACGCGGTCGTGCCGACTTCTAGCGCGGTCGTGCCTCCTGCTCAGACACAGTCATGCTCGTTGGCTAGACTTGGTCGTGCCCCAGAAGCATAGACACGGGCGTGCCTGTCCAAGGCACGGTCGTGCCTAGTGATTTACTTAACTATGTCCTCTGTTGATCAACACGGTCGCGCCCTGGCTAGCGCGATCGCACCCGTGGTCCGAGCACGGTCGTGCCCTGTCTAGGCGCGGTCGTGTGTGTTGACAGAATATTTATAATTTTTATTTCTTTTTACAAATAGTATTTCAGATTTATTTTTAAAATAAAAATGATTGAAATTATAAAAATCTGTATTATTGTTTATTTAGAAAAGATCAAATATTTAATCTTAAAATAAATGAAAATTATTTAAAGTTCAACATTTAATTCATAAACTCTACTCTTAAATAATATTGTTATGTTTAAGTTACATTTTATAAATAAATGAATAAGTTAATAATTATTTATTTGATTTATAACTAAACAAAAACATTTATTTAATTATACTAAATTACATATAATACCTACGTTATTTCCATAAACTCTAATTATTTAATTTACTTAAGTAATTATCTCAAAAATCAAACCTTATTTAAATTGTTCTAAAAATATTCATTTCGAATCTTCTATTTTACTTTCAAGTACCAAATCACTAACTCCATCCAATTCAACCATAGACTTAGACTTAGACTATTGTGCATTATTAATGCAATATATTACACTTTAGGTTATCTTGTGCATCTCAAGGATCATTATACTATTTAGTATTTGTGCTAGCTACGCCTTCGAAACAAGTGAGTATTCACAACCCCTTTTTACTCTTTTACATTTTTGGGGTGAAACATGAACACTATTCAACTTACATGTTTACATTTACGCAAACAACACAAGTACAAATCCTATTTACATTCATGTGTGCAAATTTGAGCTTTATGCCCGAGTGCTAGGTGTGTTAACCTCTTGTATGCTATTATGTGCAATCATTAACTTTTCAAGCCGACGGTTTTCAATGATGGATCTATTGAGTCTGACAAACCCACCCATGGTACGCGGTGATTGAAACCGACAACACACTTTGTTTTGCATGCTAGTTACAAAGGTTTGATTGTACGTTTGGTTACACAATAGCTGCTCCCCATAAATGCCTTATTTATCATGTTATGTAAAGGATTTGGTTTACAAACTATATGCTATCTATGTACAAACTTGTGTTATACTCACCAACTTTTTAGTTGACTTTATTTTATTCATGTTTCAGGTGATTTCATTTGAGTTTGATCAAGACATGCTACACATAGGCTTTGGACCTAGTAATATTAAATCAAAGACAAATTGTATTTCATTATGTACTTTGAACTTGTTTCGTGTTTGTTTGAATGGGAATGGATTTAATATATTACAATCTAGCCAACCTTGTGCTCATGAACAGTCTTACATGTCCCGCCCCGATGATTCCGCCATCGGTCGGGGTGTGACAGATTGGTATCAGAGCCTTGGTTATAGGGAACTAGGTTATTAGACACTCTTGACCTAGACTATAACTTTAGGACACCCATACAATGCTATACTACTACATGTTACATTATCAATTCATGTGTGATTATTTTTTTTTTTCTTACATGCCAACCTAAGTACTCACACTACATACAATACATAATGACTTATGTGTCACACTACTTGATAACTCTTGTGCCTACACTCATTACTACCTACATGCTATATGAATATTTCCTATGTGAATATCTTCATATGTTATACTACATGATTACATTACATGATACAATATTCAATAGTTTATGTGTCAACTCTTCCTTCTATTCATAGCTACCTACTTAAATCATTTAAACACTATCCTAAGTTGACACACACACATACTCACCAAATTGTTCATACACATTTAGACTCCCATACATGATACCATCACCTTTATGAGCAAAGACTTAAATTATTGGGCCTAATGTCCACCAATAATAAACCAAGAAGCCCATCTATCCTTCAAGAAGAAGAAGCCCACTTAAATGTATAAATCTTACCTTGGGCCTCAAAGCCCAGTCCACAACAATTCTCATCTTAACCATGAGCCCAACAATAGTATTATTAATACATGATGGCTGGAAGAGTGTGTAAGCCCAAGAGGAATTCTGGCTAAGGAAAGATAAGGTACTTAAGTGTGTCTTAGTGACCCACCCCTCTTTCCTGGGAATTCTCCTTAGGGATACATTACTTATAGGTCAAGTGTATTTCTAAAATACTATCGTGAAGGTTCGGCGTTATGACTAGTCAAACTCTAAAACCCATAAGAACTTCTATATTTGACACTTCATATTTCATTATCACTTACAACTTTTTCATTGTTTTTCTGTTAGACATGGACTCCTACGCTCCTCCCTCCCCGGTTTACCGTCCTGGATCAGAATCTGATTGGGAAGAAGACACGGAGACACCCGTTTATCGATCACCAACACCCCCACCCGCTAGGCCAAGGTTCGATGTAAGGGCGTACGGGATTGGGAACACCGACCCGAGACTTCGAACACCTGGATCACCCGTACCCATAAACCCATATCATACACCACACCTCCACAATCAATTGCCACCCCCACTAAGAGACCCATACCTAATGCCCGACCCATACCATCCTAACCCTTGGGTAAGACAAACCATAGCACCCACTGGTGTTATGGGGATTCCAACCCATGACCTCCATCAATATGTAAGAACCTCAGAATTTGAGAGGCAAAGGTTAGAGCAGGGGATAATACACGATTTACAAGGACAAAGAATTGATAGTCTAGCAAACCAATTAGGGTACCAAAAGGAGTTGATCTCCATCCTCGAAAAGGAAGTTCAAGAGCATCGCACGGAGACCGCCAGGGCTGAAGCCAGATCTACTACTAGAGTGACCATAGCGGTGTTCATCTTGGCAATTATTTTCTTCCTAGTGGAAAGCTACCTGAGACGTTAGAAGAAGCTTCTACTGATTTCCTTTAAATTTTCAATTTGAAAACCATTACCCTATGTTTTGAATAATGTTTAACATTTCAGTATTCAGTCAATTCCATATATTTCAACTCTACAGTTATTTTTCATTGATTTGATCCGTGGAACGTAAATTACACCTGTTATATTTTCATCAAACCTTCTCAAATATTACTTCTTTCATTCAACATGATTTAGTACATTACCAACAATCTCTTTCATTAAATAAATCATCCTATTTTTTTTATTTAAACAAAACCTCATTATCTTGTTTAAATAAAATGTTTAACGAAATTTTAGATAATACCAAAAACATAAATTTTCCATAAAACTTTTTACCTAATAGGAAAGGTTAATGCAACCATTTTTATAAAAATATTAATTTCTTTCTTCTGATAAATAATTTTGATTTTTCTTCATTAAAGTAAATATTTCTAAAGTTGGCTAAATTAATATACTACAACTTATTTAGCCAATAGTTGAAAAATCTAAGTTAAAAAAAATATATTTTCTCATAAATTGCATATCCATTTAAAATATGCGATTCATTGATCTCACTACTTTATATATCTTCAACCAAAGACATTTTCCCACTTTCTATATTCAAACAAAGGCCCGTATTGGTAAACATAATTCCCGAATAATTCCAAAACCTCCTCACTACCTTTCACTTGACGCTTCAAGAGACGATCTATACCGCGTAAACGTTAACCTTTTCCCACCAACATCAATGAGATTTGAGGACTTGAACCTAACTACCACATGATCAAGGACGCCAAACAACACGTTTGTCCGCAGCACTCGATCACATGCAAAACCCGTTAGTACACATCGCACGCGAAGTTCAAAACTCATGTATGCCCGTTTACAATATACCCAACGCAACCACATGATACATGAAACTAGTTGCCTACAAATTACAATTTGCTCGATTGATCACGTAATGCACGAAACATGTTTATTTGCAATACATATGCTATTGGATCGAGCACATGATACACGGAACTTAGATTGTTTGCAATCTACGTGATACATAAGAATTGCTTCATTGATACATAATTCTAGATTGACCACACTGTACATGAAACTTGTTTGATTACAAAGTACTTTATAGTAAACGGTGTACACTATACAAGATACATGATGCTACGTTGCTAACACTATACATGAGGTCCATTTCCTTCGATACACATAATACTATGTTGTTTACATTACACGTTATGGTTTACCGATTACAAAATACAAGATGCTAAATTGTTTACTTTACATACATGAGACTTATGTGCTTACTATATACTCGAAACAAAATTTGCTTACAATTATTACAATGGATCGATTTCATTATACACAAGACATGGTCATGCACTTTGTACACCAAAGTTGAAGACCATGATACATTTAGACGCCTCGGGGTTTGACGTATTCTAGTTCAAACACGAGCAAGCTAAGAAACTTTCAGTGTTACTACTTTACTACTCTTTGGTTACAAACTTATCTGATTTGATGCATAATTAATTGTTAGCGACTTTTATGTGTAAACAATAGACGTGATAATAGTGAAATTGTGCCCTTACCCGCACACAATGGAATGATCTATACGGACCATACGATGATTTGAATAATTACGGGTGCACACGGAATTATAAAAATCAGCGCATGGAAACTATAGTGAAATTTTGTAGTGTGTTGTGACCTAAAACTTATCATGATATGTAACGACGAGACTGATGTGATATGACGAGGGTATGGTGGATACGCCTATGGTACTTCCTATATATAAGTGTCCTATCATATTATCAAAAGTAGCGTTGTTCGTGTCACGTGAAGTTTTGACCTAGACCAATGTTTGTGAAATCTTTTACCCTTTAACAATTTTGAGCACATTAGTCTACATCTTACACGAACTCAAAATTTTAAAATTTCCCCCCATTTCCATTTCAAATAATACATCTCACCTTCATTTTATTATTCGTCCAATCTTCTTCTTAAACAATGTCAACCGTTACACCCCTTTGAAATCCAACAATCAAAATTCAGCGAGAATCAAAAACTCCCTCCTCCTTCTTGATCTTAGCAGCCTCCATTAATTAAATTTCGGGACGAAATTCCCTTAACATGGGGAGACTGTAACATTCCTGATTTTCCGACCCTATTTGAATTTATTTTAATTAATAAAATAACAATACGACATTAAATCATATACTTTTTCAAACCTACACCTCATTAATTGTTAGCCGATTGTATTCAATTCGAAGATATAGAACTCTTAATCATGTGGTAACACCTCCTAGAGTTAATACAGTTAGTAATCCCGTTAACTTTCCGTTAAATCCTAACCAAGCTAATTCTGTCAAAGTTGAAGTTGCAAGGGCTGAATCTGTAAATAACCAGAAACCCTAGTAGGCACGGTCGCGCCACGTGTTGGCACGGTCGCGCCTCGTCTGGCACGGTCGCGTCTATTATTGGCACGGTCGCGCCTGAGTAACAGTCAAAACGTAAATGCAGTTTCAAAACGCTTGGTCGTTCGAATTCGAATCCTATGTGCGTTTCATTTCCTGTATCAAAGAAAATAATCGTCTATTTCGATTACTATCATCCAATTGCAAATTCTCTCAAGAAAAGCCATCCAATATTTCTCCCAAGCCTCGAATCATTATTTTCGATCCCGTTGCTACCAAATAATCAAGAAACTCAATCCTCCAATCATCTCTAAGGTTGCTGAAGGAGTTGGAACAGCCGGAATAGCAGCAGAAGCCGCCGGAAGCCACTTTCTCCGTCGCCGGAACTCCCTTCTACCGATCGCTATCAATTCCTTTCTGTTTTAGGTAATTGAATCATTCCTCTTGTTCGTTTCAATCCATATATCAAAAGCCCCATATTAATTTGGGCTTCCATTATAGTAATCATCCCGAATCAGAATCTATGTTTCATTCCAAAATGGTTTAATCGAATATGACTTTAAACATGTTTTAAAAGCAATTAATCTACACCAAAAGACTCGTAATAATCTTGTGAATGAAACCCCTATCAATCCCGACTCCATCAATATAAGGATCAACCAATTCGTGTCTGTTTTGAAAGAGACACGGTCGCGCAAATCATCTAGCGCGGTCGTGCCTCGGGAGACGCGGTGGTGCCGACTTCTAGCGCGGTCGTGCCTCCTGCTCAGACACAGTCATGCTCGTTGGCTAGACTTGGTCGTGCCCCAGAAGCATAGACACGGGCGTGCCTGTCCAAGGCACGGTCGTGCCTAGTGATTTACTTAACTATGTCCTCTGTTGATCAACACGGTCGCGCCCTGGCTAGCGCGATCGCACCCGTGGTCCGAGCACGGTCGTGCCCTGTCTAGGCGCGGTCGTGTGTGTTGACAGAATATTTATAATTTTTATTTCTTTTTACAAATAGTATTTCAGATTTATTTTTAAAATAAAAATGATTGAAATTATAAAAATCTGTATTATTGTTTATTTAGAAAAGATCAAATATTTAATCTTAAAATAAATGGAAATTATTTAAAGTTCAACATTTAATTCATAAACTCTACTCTTAAATAATATTGTTATGTTTAAGTTACATTTTATAAATAAATGAATAAGTTAGTAATTATTTATTTGATTTATAACTAAACAAAAACATTTATTTAATTATACTAAATTACATATAATACCTACGTTATTTCCATAAACTATAATTATTTAATTTACTTAAGTAATTATCCCAAAAATCAAACCTTATTTAAAATGTTCTAAAAATATTCATTTCGAATCTTCTATTTTACTTTCAAGTACCAAATCACTAACTCCATCCAATTCAACCATAGACTTAGACTTAGACTATTGTGCATTATTAATGCAATATATTACACTTTAGGTTATCTTGTGCATCTCAAGGATCATTATACTATTTAGTATTTGTGCTAGCTACGCCTTCGAAACAAGTGAGTATTCACAACCCCTTTTTACTCTTTTACATTTTTGGGGTGAAACATGAACACTATTCAACTTACATGTTTACATTTACGCAAACAACACAAGTACAAATCCTATTTACATTCATGTGTGCAAATTTGAGCTTTATGCCCGAGTGCTAGGTGTGTTAACCTCTTGTATGCTATTATGTGCAATCATTAACTTTTCAAGCCGACGGTTTTCAATGATGGATCTATTGAGTCTGACAAACCCACCCATGGTACGCGGTGATTGAAACCGACAACACACTTTGTTTTGCATGCTAGTTACAAAGGTTTGATTGTACGTTTGGTTACACAATAGCTGCTCCCCATAAATGCCTTATTTATCATGTTATGTAAAGGATTTGGTTTACAAACTATATGCTATCTATGTACAAACTTGTGTTATACTCACTAACTTTTTAGTTGACTTTATTTTATTCATGTTTCAGGTGATTTCATTTGAGTTTGATCAAGACATGCTACACATAGGCTTTGGACCTAGTAATATTAAATCAAAGACAAATTGTATTTCATTATGTACTTTGAACTTGTTTCGTGTTTGTTTGAATGGGAATGGATTTAATATATTACAATCTAGTCAACCTTGTGCTCATGAACAGTCTTACATGTCCCGCCCCGATGATTCCGCCATCGGTCGGGGTGTGACAGATTGGTATCAGAGCCTTGGTTATAGGGAACTAGGTTATTAGACACTCTTGACCTAGACTATAACTTTAGGACACCCATACAATGCTATACTACTACATGTTACATTATCAATTCATGTGTGATTATTTTTTTTTTCTTACATGCCAACCTAAGTACTCACACTACATACAATACATAATGACTTATGTGTCACACTACTTGATAACTCTTGTGCCTACACTCATTACTACCTACATGCTATATGAATATTTCCTATGTGAATATCTTCATATGTTATACTACATGATTACATTACATGATACAATATTCAATAGTTTATGTGTCAACTCTTCCTTCTATTCATAGCTACCTACTTAAATCATTTAAACACTATCCTAAGTTGACACACACACATACTCACCAAATTGTTCATACACATTTAGACTCCCATACATGATACCATCACCTTTATGAGCAAAGACTTAAATTATTGGGCCTAATGTCCACCAATAATAAACCAAGAAGCCCATCTATCCTTCAAGAAGAAGAAGCCCACTTAAATGTATAAATCTTACCTTGGGCCTCAAAGCCCAGTCCACAACAATTCTCATCTTAACCATGAGCCCAACAATAGTATTATTAATACATGATGGCTGGAAGAGTGTGTAAGCCCAAGAGGAATTCTGGCTAAGGAAAGATAGGGTACTTAAGTGTGTCTTAGTGACCCACCCCTCTTTCCTGGGAATTCTCCTTAGGGATACATTACTTATAGGTCAAGTGTATTTCTAAAATACTATCGTGAAGGTTCGGCGTTATGACTAGTCAAACTCTAAAACCCATAAGAACTTCTATATTTGACACTTCATATTTCATTATCACTTACAACTTTTTCATTGTTTTTCTGTTAGACATGGACTCCTACGCTCCTCCCTCCCCGGTTTACCGTCCTGGATCAGAATCTGATTGGGAAGAAGACACGGAGACACCCGTTTATCGATCACCAACACCCCCACCCGCTAGGCCAAGGTTCGATGTAAGGGCGTACGGGATTGGGAACACCGACCCGAGACTTCGAACACCTGGATCACCCGTACCCATAAACCCATATCATACACCACACCTCCACAATCAATTGCCACCCCCACTAAGAGACCCATACCTAATGCCCGACCCATACCATCCTAACCCTTGGGTAAGACAAACCATAGCACCCACTGGTGTTATGGGGATTCCAACCCATGACCTCCATCAATATGTAAGAACCTCAGAATTTGAGAGGCAAAGGTTAGAGCAGGGGATAATACACGATTTACAAGGACAAAGAATTGATAGTCTAGCAAACCAATTAGGGTACCAAAAGGAGTTGATCTCCATCCTCGAAAAGGAAGTTCAAGAGCATCGCACGGAGACCGCCAGGGCTGAAGCCAGATCTACTACTAGAGTGACCATAGCGGTGTTCATCTTGGCAATTATTTTCTTCCTAGTGGAAAGCTACCTGAGACGTTAGAAGAAGCTTCTACTGATTTCCTTTAAATTTTCAATTTGAAAACCATTACCCTATGTTTTGAATAATGTTTAACATTTCAGTATTCAGTCAATTCCATATATTTCAACTCTACAGTTATTTTTCATTGATTTGATCCGTGGAACGTAAATTACACCTGTTATATTTTCATCAAACCTTCTCAAATATTACTTCTTTCATTCAACATGATTTAGTACATTACCAACAATCTCTTTCATTAAATAAATTATCCTATTTTTTTTATTTAAACAAAACCTCGTTATCTTGTTTAAATAAAATGTTTAACGAAATTTTAGATAATACCAAAAACATAAATTTTCCACAAAACTTTTTACCTAATAGGAAAGGTTAATGCAACCATTTTTATAAAAATATTAATTTCTTTCTACTGATAAATAATTTTGATTTTTCTTCATTAAAGTAAATATTTCTAAAGTTGGCTAAATTAATATACTACAACTTATTTAGCCAATAGTTGAAAAATCTAAGTTAAAAAAAAATATATTTTCTCATAAATTGCATATCCATTTAAAATATGCGATTCATTGATCTCACTACTTTATATATCTTCAACCAAAGACATTTTCCCACTTTCTATATTCAAACAAAGGCCCGTATTGGTAAACATAATTCCCGAATAATTCCAAAACCTCCTCACTACCTTTCACTTGACGCTTCAAGAGACGATCTATACCGCGTAAACGTTAACCTTTTCCCACCAACATCAATGAGATTTGAGGACTTGAACCTAACTACCACATGATCAAGGACGCCAAACAACACGTTTGTCCGCAGCACTCGATCACATGCAAAACCCGTTAGTACACATCGCACGCGAAGTTCAAAACTCATGTATGCCCGTTTACAATATACCCAACGCAACCACATGATACATGAAACTAGTTGCCTACAAATTACAATTTGCTCGATTGATCACGTAATGCACGAAACATGTTTATTTGCAATACATATGCTATTGGATCGAGCACATGATACACGAAACTTAGATTGTTTGCAATCTACGTGATACATAAGAATTGCTTCATTGATACATAATTCTAGATTGACCACACTGTACATGAAACTTGTTTGATTACAAAGTACTTTATACTAAACGGTGTACACTATACAAGATACATGATGCTACATTGCTAACACTATACATGAGGTCCATTTCCTTCGATACACATAATACTATGTTGTTTACATTACACGTTATGGTTTACCGATTACAAAATACAAGATGCTAAATTGTTTACTTTACATACATGAGACTTATGTGCTTACTATATACTCGAAACAAAATTTGCTTACAATTATTACAATGGATCGATTTCATTATACACAAGACATGGTCATGCACTTTGTACACCAAAGTTGAAGACCATGATACATTTAGACGCCTCGGGGTTTGACGTATTCTAGTTCAAACACGAGCAAGCTAAGAAACTTTCATTGTTACTACTTTACTACTCTTTGGTTACAAACTTATCTGATTTGATGCATAATTAATTGTTAGCGACTTTTATGTGTAAACAATAGACGTGATAATAGTGAAATTGTGCCCTTACCCGCACACAATGGAATGATCTATACGGACCATACGATGATTTGAATAATTACGGGTGCACACGGAATTATAAAAATCAGCGCATGGAAACTATAGTGAAATTTTGTAGTGTGTTGTGACCTAAAACTTATCATGATATGTAACGACGAGACTGATGTGATATGACGAGGGTATGGTGGATACGCCTATGGTACTTCCTATATATAAGTGTCCTATCATATTATCAAAAGTAGCGTTGTTCGTGTCACGTGAAGTTTTGACCTAGACCAATGTTTGTGAAATCTTTTACCCTTTAACAATTTTGAGCACATTAGTCTACATCTTACACGAACTCAAAATTTTAAAATTTCCCCCCATTTCCATTTCAAATAATACATCTCACCTTCATTTTATTATTCGTCCAATCTTCTTCTTAAACAATGTCAACCGTTACACCCCTTTGAAATCCAACAATCAAAATTCAGTGAGAATCAAAAACTCCCTCCTCCTTCTTGATCTTAGCAGCCTCCATTAATTAAATTTCGGGACGAAATTCCCTTAACATGGGGAGACAGTAACATTCCTGATTTTCCGACCCTATTTGAATTTATTTTAATTAATAAAATAACAATACGACATTAAATCATATACTTTTTCAAACCTACACCTCATTAATTGTTAGCCGATTGTATTCAATTCGAAGATATAGAACTCTTAATCATGTGGTAACACCTCCTAGATTTAATACAGTTAGTAATCCCGTTAATTTTCCGTTAAATCCTAACCAAGCTAATTCTGTCAAAGTTGAAGTTGCAAGGGCTGAATCTGTAAATAACCAGAAACCCTAGTAGGCACGGTCGCGCCACGTGTTGGCACGGTCGCGCCTCGTCTGGCACGGTCGCGTCTATTATTGGCACGGTCGCGCCTGAGTAACAGTCAAAACGTAAATGCAGTTTCAAAACGCTTGGTCGTTCGAATTCGAATCCTATGTGCGTTTCATTTCCTGTATCAAAGAAAATAATCGTCTATTTCGATTACTATCATCCAATTGCAAATTCTCTCAAGAAAAGCCATCCAATATTTCTCCCAACCCTCGAATCATTATTTTCGATCCCGTTGCTACCAAATAATCAAAAAACTCAATCCTCCAATCATCTCTAAGGTTGCTGAAGGAGTTGGAACAGCCGGAATAGCAGCAGAAGCCGCCGGAAGCCACTTTCTCCGTCGCCGGAACTCCCTTCTACCGATCGCTATCAATTCCTTTCTGTTTTAGGTAATTGAATCATTCCTCTTGTTCGTTTCAATCCATATATCAAAAGCCCCATATTAATTTGGGCTTCCATTATAGTAATCATCCCGAATCAGAATCTATGTTTCATTCCAAAATGGTTTAATCGAATATGACTTTAAACATGTTTTAAAAGCAATTAATCTACACCAAAAGACTCGTAATAATCTTGTGAATGAAAGCCCTATCAATCCCGACTCCATCAATATAAGGATCAACCAATTCGTGTCTGTTTTGAAAGAGACACGGTCGCGCTAATCATCTAGCGCGGTCGTGACTCGGGAGACGCGGTGGTGCCGACTTCTAGCGCGGTCGTGCCTCCTGCTCAGACACAGTCATGCTCGTTGGCTAGACTTGGTCGTGCCCCAGAAGCATAGACACGGGCGTGCCTGTCCAAGGCACGGTCGTGCCTAGTGATTTACTTAACTATGTCCTCTGTTGATCAACACGGTCGCGCCCTGGCTAGCGCGATCGCACCCGTGGTCCGAGCACGGTCGTGCCCTGTCTAGGCGCGGTCGTGTGTGTTGACAGAATATTTATAATTTTTATTTCTTTTTACAAATAGTATTTCAGATTTATTTTTAAAATAAAAATGATTGAAAGTATAAAAATCTGTATTATTGTTTATTTAGAAAAGATCAAATATTTAATCTTAAAATAAATGGAAATTATTTAAAGTTCAACATTTAATTCATAAACTCTACTCTTAAATAATATTGTTATGTTTAAGTTACATTTTATAAATAAATGAATAAGTTAATAATTATTTATTTGATTTATAACTAAACAAAAACATTTATTTAATTATACTAAATTACATATAATACCTACGTTATTTCCATAAACTATAATTATTTAATTTACTTAAGTAATTATCCCAAAAATCAAACCTTATTTAAAATGTTCTAAAAATATTCATTTCGAATCTTCTATTTTACTTTCAAGTACCAAATCACTAACTCCATCCAATTCAACCATAGACTTAGACTTAGACTATTGTGCATTATTAATGCAATATATTACACTTTAGGTTATCTTGTGCATCTCAAGGATCATTATACTATTTAGTATTTGTGCTAGCTACGCCTTCGAAACAAGTGAGTATTCACAACCCCTTTTTACTCTTTTACATTTTTGGGGTGAAACATGAACACTATTCAACTTACATGTTTACATTTACGCAAACAACACAAGTACAAATCCTATTTACATTCATGTGTGCAAATTTGAGCTTTATGCCCGAGTGCTAGGTGTGTTAACCTCTTGTATGCTATTATGTGCAATCATTAACTTTTCAAGCCGACGGTTTTCAATGATGGATCTATTGAGTCTGACAAACCCACCCATGGTACGCGGTGATTGAAACCGACAACACACTTTGTTTTGCATGCTAGTTACAAAGGTTTGATTGTACGTTTGGTTACACAATAGCTGCTCCCCATAAATGCCTTATTTATCATGTTATGTAAAGGATTTGGTTTACAAACTATATGCTATCTATGTACAAACTTGTGTTATACTCACCAACTTTTTAGTTGACTTTATTTTATTCATGTTTCAGGTGATTTCATTTGAGTTTGATCAAGACATGCTACACATAGGCTTTGGACCTAGTAATATTAAATCAAAGACAAATTGTATTTCATTATGTCCTTTGAACTTGTTTCGTGTTTGTTTGAATGGGAATGGATTTAATATATTACAATCTAGTCAACCTTGTGCTCATGAACAGTCTTACATGTCCCGCCCCGATGATTCCGCCATCGGTCGGGGTGTGACAGATTGGTATCAGAGCCTTGGTTATAGGGAACTAGGTTATTAGACACTCTTGACCTAGACTATAACTTTAGGACACCCATACAATGCTATACTACTACATGTTACATTATCAATTCATGTGTGATTATTTTTTTTTCTTACATGCCAACCTAAGTACTCACACTACATACAATACATAATGACTTATGTGTCACACTACTTGATAACTCTTGTGCCTACACTCATTACTACCTACATGCTATATGAATATTTCCTATGTGAATATCTTCATATGTTATACTACATGATTACATTACATGATACAATATTCAATAGTTTATGTGTCAACTCTTCCTTCTATTCATAGCTACCTACTTAAATCATTTAAACACTATCCTAAGTTGACACACACACATACTCACCAAATTGTTCATACACATTTAGACTCCCATACATGATACCATCACCTTTATGAGCAAAGACTTAAATTATTGGGCCTAATGTCCACCAATAATAAACCAAGAAGCCCATATATCCTTCAAGAAGAAGAAGCCCACTTAAATGTATAAATCTTACCTTGGGCCTCAAAGCCCAGTCCACAACAATTCTCATCTTAACCATGAGCCCAACAATAGTATTATTAATACATGATGGCTGGAAGAGTGTGTAAGCCCAAGAGGAATTCTGGCTAAGGAAAGATAGGGTACTTAAGTGTGTCTTAGTGACCCACCCCTCTTTCCTGGGAATTCTCCTTAGGGATACATTACTTATAGGTCAAGTGTATTTCTAAAATACTATCGTGAAGGTTCGGCGTTATGACTAGTCAAACTCTAAAACCCATAAGAACTTCTATATTTGACACTTCATATTTCATTATCACTTACAACTTTTTCATTGTTTTTCTGTTAGACATGGACTCCTACGCTCCTCCCTCCCCGGTTTACCGTCCTGGATCAGAATCTGATTGGGAAGAAGACACGGAGACACCCGTTTATCGATCACCAACACCCCCACCCGCTAGGCCAAGGTTCGATGTAAGGGCGTACGGGATTGGGAACACCGACCCGAGACTTCGAACACCTGGATCACCCGTACCCATAAACCCATATCATACACCACACCTCCACAATCAATTGCCACCCCCACTAAGAGACCCATACCTAATGCCCGACCCATACCATCCTAACCCTTGGGTAAGACAAACCATAGCACCCACTGGTGTTATGGGGATTCCAACCCATGACCTCCATCAATATGTAAGAACCTCAGAATTTGAGAGGCAAAGGTTAGAGCAGGGGATAATACACGATTTACAAGGACAAAGAATTGATAGTCTAGCAAACCAATTAGGGTACCAAAAAGAGTTGATCTCCATCCTCGAAAAGGAAGTTCAAGAGCATCGCACGGAGACCGCCAGGGCTGAAGCCAGATCTACTACTAGAGTGACCATAGCGGTGTTCATCTTGGCAATTATTTTCTTCCTAGTGGAAAGCTACCTGAGACGTTAGAAGAAGCTTCTACTGATTTCCTTTAAATTTTCAATTTGAAAACCATTACCCTATGTTTTGAATAATGTTTAACATTTCAGTATTCAGTCAATTCCATATATTTCAACTCTACAGTTATTTTTCATTGATTTGATCCGTGGAACGTAAATTACACCTGTTATATTTTCATCAAACCTTCTCAAATATTACTTCTTTCATTCAACATGATTTAGTACATTACCAACAATCTCTTTCATTAAATAAATCATCCTATTTTTTTTATTTAAACAAAACCTCGTTATCTTGTTTAAATAAAATGTTTAACGAAATTTTAGATAATACCAAAAACATAAATTTTCCATAAAACTTTTTACCTAATAGGAAAGGTTAATGCAACCATTTTTATAAAAATATTAATTTCTTTCTACTGATAAATAATTTTGATTTTTCTTCATTAAAGTAAATATTTCTAAAGTTGGCTAAATTAATATACTACAACTTATTTAGCCAATAGTTGAAAAATCTAAGTTAAAAAAAATATATTTTCTCATAAATTGCATATCCATTTAAAATATGCGATTCATTGATCTCACTACTTTATATATCTTCAACCAAAGACATTTTCCCACTTTCTATATTCAAACAAAGGCCCGTATTGGTAAACATAATTCCCGAATAATTCCAAAACCTCCTCACTACCTTTCACTTGACGCTTCAAGAGACGATCTATACCGCGTAAACGTTAACCTTTTCCCACCAACATCAATGAGATTTGAGGACTTGAACCTAACTACCACATGATCAAGGACGCCAAACAACACGTTTGTCCGCAGCACTCGATCACATGCAAAACCCATTAGTACACATCGCACGCGAAGTTCAAAACTCATGTATGCCCGTTTACAATATACCCAACGCAACCACATGATACATGAAACTAGTTGCCTACAAATTACAATTTGCTCGATTGATCACGTAATGCACGAAACATGTTTATTTGCAATACATATGCTATTGGATCGAGCACATGATACACGGAACTTAGATTGTTTGCAATCTACGTGATACATAAGAATTGCTTCATTGATACATAATTCTAGATTGACCACACTGTACATGAAACTTGTTTGATTACAAAGTACTTTATACTAAACGGTGTACACTATACAAGATACATGATGCTACGTTGCTAACACTATACATGAGGTCCATTTCCTTCGATACACATAATACTATGTTGTTTACATTACACGTTATGGTTTACCGATTACAAAATACAAGATGCTAAATTGTTTACTTTACATACATGAGACTTATGTGCTTACTATATACTCGAAACAAAATTTGCTTACAATTATTACAATGGATCGATTTCATTATACACAAGACATGGTCATGCACTTTGTACACCAAAGTTGAAGACCATGATACATTTAGACGCCTCGGGGTTTGACGTATTCTAGTTCAAACACGAGCAAGCTAAGAAACTTTCAGTGTTACTACTTTACTACTCTTTGGTTACAAACTTATCTGATTTGATGCATAATTAATTGTTAGCGACTTTTATGTGTAAACAATAGACGTGATAATAGTGAAATTGTGCCCTTACCCGCACACAATGGAATGATCTATACGGACCATACGATGATTTGAATAATTACGGGTGCACACGGAATTATAAAAATCAGCGCATGGAAACTATAGTGAAATTTTGTAGTGTGTTGTGACCTAAAACTTATCATGATATGTAACGACGAGACTGATGTGATATGACGAGGGTATGGTGGATACGCCTATGGTACTTCCTATATATAAGTGTCCTATCATATTATCAAAAGTAGCGTTGTTCGTGTCACGTGAAGTTTTGACCTAGACCAATGTTTGTGAAATCTTTTACCCTTTAACAATTTTGAGCACATTAGTCTACATCTTACACGAACTCAAAATTTTAAAATTTCCCCCCATTTCCATTTCAAATAATACATCTCACCTTCATTTTATTATTCGTCCAATCTTCTTCTTAAACAATGTCAACCGTTACACCCCTTTGAAATCCAACAATCAAAATTCAGTGAGAATCAAAAACTCCCTCCTCCTTCTTGATCTTAGCAGCCTCCATTAATTAAATTTCGGGACGAAATTCCCTTAACATGGGGAGACTGTAACATTCCTGATTTTCCGACCCTATTTGAATTTATTTTAATTAATAAAATAACAATACGACATTAAATCATATACTTGTTCAAACCTACACCTCATTAATTGTTAGCCGATTGTATTCAATTCGAAGATATAGAACTCTTAATCATGTGGTAACACCTCCTAAAGTTAATACAGTTAGTAATCCCGTTAATTTTCCGTTAAATCCTAACCAAGCTAATTCTGTCAAAGTTGAAGTTGCAAGGGCTGAATCTGTAAATAACCAGAAACCCTAGTAGGCACGGTCGCGCCACGTGTTGGCACGGTCGCGCCTCGTCTGGCACGGTCGCGTCTATTATTGGCACGGTCGCGCCTGAGTAACAGTCAAAACGTAAATGCAGTTTCAAAACGCTTGGTCGTTCGAATTCGAATCCTATGTGCGTTTCATTTCCTGTATCAAAGAAAATAATCGTCTATTTCGATTACTATCATCCAATTGCAAATTCTCTCAAGAAAAGCCATCCAATATTTCTCCCAAGCCTCGAATCATTATTTTCGATCCCGTTGCTACCAAATAATCAAGAAACTCAATCCTCCAATCATCTCTAAGGTTGCTGAAGGAGTTGGAACAGCCGGAATAGCAGCAGAAGCCGCCGGAAGCCACTTTCTCCGTCGCCGGAACTCCCTTCTACCGATCGCTATCAATTCCTTTCTGTTTTAGGTAATTGAATCATTCCTCTTGTTCGTTTCAATCCATATATCAAAAGCCCCATATTAATTTGGGCTTCCATTATAGTAATCATCCCGAATCAGAATCTATGTTTCATTCCAAAATGGTTTAATCGAATATGACTTTAAACATGTTTTAAAAGCAATTAATCTACACCAAAAGACTCGTAATAATCTTGTGAATGAAAGCCCTATCAATCCCGACTCCATCAATATAAGGATCAACCAATTCGTGTCTGTTTTGAAAGAGACACGGTCGCGCTAATCATCTAGCGCGGTCGTGCCTCGGGAGACGCGGTCGTGCCGACTTCTAGCGCGGTCGTGCCTCCTGCTCAGACACAGTCATGCTCGTTGGCTAGACTTGGTCGTGCCCCAGAAGCATAGACACGGGCGTGCCTGTCCAAGGCACGGTCGTGCCTAGTGATTTACTTAACTATGTCCTCTGTTGATCAACACGGTCGCGCCCTGGCTAGCGCGATCGCACCCGTGGTCCGAGCACGGTCGTGCCCTGTCTAGGCGCGGTCGTGTGTGTTGACAGAATATTTATAATTTTTATTTCTTTTTACAAATAGTATTTCAGATTTATTTTTAAAATAAAAATGATTGAAATTATAAAAATCTGTATTATTGTTTATTTAGAAAAGATTAAATATTTAATCTTAAAATAAATGGAAATTATTTAAAGTTCAACATTTAATTCATAAACTCTACTCTTAAATAATATTGTTATGTTTAAGTTACATTTTATAAATAAATGAATAAGTTAATAATTATTTATTTGATTTATAACTAAACAAAAACATTTATTTAATTATACTAAATTACATATAATACCTACGTTATTTCCATAAACTATAATTATTTAATTTACTTAAGTAGTTATCCCAAAAATCAAACCTTATTTAAAATGTTCTAAAAATATTCATTTCGAATCTTCTATTTTACTTTCAAGTACCAAATCACTAACTCCATCCAATTCAACCATAGACTTAGACTTAGACTATTGTGCATTATTAATGCAATATATTACACTTTAGGTTATCTTGTGCATCTCAAGGATCATTATACTATTTAGTATTTGTGCTAGCTACGCCTTCGAAACAAGTGAGTATTCACAACCCCTTTTTACTCTTTTACATTTTTGGGGTGAAACATGAACACTATTCAACTTACATGTTTACATTTACGCAAACAACACAAGTACAAATCCTATTTACATTCATGTGTGCAAATTTGAGCTTTATGCCCGAGTGCTAGGTGTGTTAACCTCTTGTATGCTATTATGTGCAATCATTAACTTTTCAAGCCGACGGTTTTCAATGATGGATCTATTGAGTCTGACAAACCCACCCATGGTACGCGGTGATTGAAACCGACAACACACTTTGTTTTGCATGCTAGTTACAAAGGTTTGATTGTACGTTTGGTTACACAATAGCTGCTCCCCATAAATGCCTTATTTATCATGTTATGTAAAGGATTTGGTTTACAAACTATATGCTATCTATGTACAAACTTGTGTTATACTCACTAACTTTTTAGTTAACTTTATTTTATTCATGTTTCAGGTGATTTCATTTGAGTTTGATCAAGACATGCTACACATAGGCTTTGGACCTAGTAATATTAAATCAAAGACAAATTGTATTTCATTATGTACTTTGAACTTGTTTCGTGTTTGTTTGAATGGGAATGGATTTAATATATTACAATCTAGTCAACCTTGTGCTCATGAACAGTCTTACATGTCCCGCCCCGATGATTCCGCCATCGGTCGGGGTGTGACAACTATAACAGGTATTTGTATAACAAAGAAAAAAAACACGATTACTGAATTAGGAAAAGAAGCAAAGCAGCAGGTCACAGCCGGCAGCCTCCTCCAACTCTGCCTTCCGCCACTGCTCAGTGTTGCTCCCTTGCCGCCACCGGCCCACAGCACCGCTGCGCTTCCGCCAGTCTCTCCACCACAGCCCATAGGTTATTTTACTTTTTATTCCCTCTTGTTTACTTGTTTAAAAAAGAAAATCTAGGGTTAATTTATATGTTAACTAGCTTAGAACCCGTGTAATACACACGGGGTGAAAAATATCAGTACATAAAATTCTTAAATCTTTATATGTGTATATATATATATATATATATATTTTACAGGTGTAAAAATGTATTACATATACTAAGGATAGAAAAAAAAATTCAAAATATGTAAAAGTTAATATATAATCGGGTTTTGAAAATACGTTAATTACTATCTAATTTAATTTGACTTTCATTTACTATTTGATTGAAAATAAAAGTTATATAATTAGATTTCAAAGTTTATTATTACAAGGGATAATTTAAAAATAAATGTGTTTTATTGATGTAATTAGTATTTTTTTAAATATAATAATATTAAAAGATACAGGTGCATTTAATAAGAGAGAGAGGCGGGGAAAAAACGATGAGAATGAATATGGAGGCGACACGTGGAATGTAAAACCTTTATTTATTATATAGTATAGATTTGAATGTTAATTTAAATGTTAGTTTAGATGTTAATTTGAATGTTAATTTAGATGTTAAATTTGGTATTTGCTGAAATTGGTGGTATTTGGGTAATTTGGTATTTGCTGAATTTTGCTGCTGAACTAATAGAGGTATTTGGTATTTGCTGAATTAATAGAGGTATTTGGTATTTGCTGCTGAGAAATACCATGTAAATAAGTAATTACATAAAGTACTCCTGTATAAAAATTAAATTATGTGTTAATATATTATGTTAATTTACATATTTGAATGAACAGCTTATGCATCAAACACATGTTCACTCCTTCACTCTTTCCCAAAGCTAAGAATCTACTAGTTGTATTTTTTCTTACATATTTTATTTATGCCACATTAACTAGTAACTTGAGTAAAAAACACAGGAAAAAGCAGTAGTTTTTGGATTGATATAGCAAGTGTGTCCCTGAAAAGCAGTAGTTTTTTGTCCCAAACCCGGATAAAAAAGAGGGTTTTTTTATAATATGACTTTTGAAAAAGGATCTCAAAGTTTTTAGTCCGCTTGGGGCCACCAAGTAGCTTGAGCCGCCCCCTGCCCGACCCGAACCATCGAATCGAACCGACCCGAATTTTTTTTATGTCCGGCCCAATGAAATTGGAGCATATAAAAACAGTAAACCACTTAAAAAAAATTCCTGAATCCGCCACTGATGAGCATCAAACTCGTGTCTTTTTATTAGGGTTGGTTATATTATTTTAAAAATCTACTATGTGTGTATCATATATCAAAATTCTTAGTTTTTCTATCTAAAATCAGACATTTTTAACAAAATTAAATTTTAGCTAGATACAGTGTTTCTAAGTTATTTGATAATTTAAACATCAAAAGTTTTTGGACCATGTTCAAAGGCTTATTTAAGATGGTAGTTCTTTTTCCTAAATAGATTTCCCCTAGAATCAAATAGAAAAGGATAAAAACAATTAAAATCTAGAAAGAAATTTAAACCCCGTGATCAATTTAAATAAAGAGCTAAAGAGTTGTGTTATATTGTGTTTTATTTTATAAATAACATTTTTTTTATTTTATAAAAAACATTTATATTGTGTTTTATAAAAAAAATATTTATTTTATTAAAATGTTTTTAATTTATTTTGGAAAAAACGTCTTTTATTTTATTTTATAAAATCATTTTTTATATATTTTATAATTTATTTTTTAATATATTCTATAAAAAAGATTTTATTTTATTAAATATTTTTTAGAGAAAATGTTATTTTTTATTTTCTTAAAAACGTTTTTTTCTTATTTAAATAACGCTCTTTATTTATTTAAAAAAATGATTTTAAATTTTTACAGAGTGTTTTATTTATTTTTGAAAAACATTTTATTAATTCCTTATAAATTACTTTTTTTTATTTTTTTAATTACGTTTTTTATTTTTTTTACATAAAGTGTTTTTGTAATTTTTTAAAAAACGTTTATTTTAATTTTACAAAATGATTTTTTTATTTTTTTAAATATGTATTACTTGTTTTTAAGAAAGTGTTTTTAAAACCCTTTTCTTAAACAATTTTAAAAATATTGATTTTTTCAAGGGTTAAATATGACAAGTTTAAATGTGATTTTATAAAGATGTGGTATGACAAGTAAGAGATGGGGTACATATTGCCATAGCTAAAATGAAATGGTGAAAATTATGTAATTAGACGGAAGTTATGTATGGTAGGAGAGATCAAATGAAATAGAAGCAATATTTTCCTTTTTATCTAGAATAAACTACAGTTTTCGTCCCTCATGTGTTAAGGGTGCACCGAACCTGTTAAAACCATCAAACCTTAGGGACGAAAACTGCACTTTACTCTTTTATCTATTACATACAATTTCTGAAATCCAAATAACATTATTATACTTTATTATTATTGTTTTAAAAATCATATCATAAAATCAAGATTTTTATTTGTAACGAACCAAAATCCGAAACATTATATCCTAAATAATATTGTGACTGTGGAAATAAATTAAAGTTAAGTTGAAGGTTTAAACCTTAAAGTGTGGTTTCTTAACATTGGTTAAAAGGGGTCAAAACTGAAAATTCAAGGGGGCAACGTGTAAAATTGAAAAATCAGAATTTTGCCAACAGGAGGGGGGCTATCGACGCCATTTGGATTTATGCATGAGAAATCTAATGAAATTAGAGTGTTCATCGTCAAGCAAGAATCATGTAAGAATTCCTTTCATCTTTTGAAACGCTATTGTTAGTGTTCTTGTTGGGTTTTGGTAAAAAACCCTAAATGGGTCAAATTAGTGAAAGGATTGAGATTAAATCTTGTTTAGAAGCTTTAATCTAGTCAATTCTCTGTAGTCAATACACATACGCATGCTACCATCTTTTTTTGTTCACAAACAGAACCGGAGCACCCCAAGGTGAAATGCTCGGTCGGATGAAACCCTTCTCTAGAAACTCTTGTAACTGAGCCATCAATTCCTTCCTTTCTGATGTAGCCAATCGATAGGGTGCCATTGCAACAGGCTGGGCTCCTGGCATTAAGTCTATCTGAAACTCTGTCTCCAGGTCGGGCGGCATCCCAGGCAAGCCCTACTCTCTCTTCAACTTAGTTATTAGTACTTCGGAGTGGTGCAGACTCTCTGGCTTGGCTATTGAATGAGTCTTATTTTTGTCAGGTCTACTGCTATGTATTCTCTTACCTATCATCCACTTCAGTGACTCCATCCCCGGAAACATGATCTCTTCCACTAACCTCTTCACATGAACTTCCGGAGTCCTTATCTAGTAGTTACACCCCCTCTCTTACTAGCTAAGGCTAAGGTGATTTCAATCAAAGGCGCAAGAAGTTCACATAAATAGACGTTTGAATACTAGCTCAGTAACTCCATTCTCTTATGTCGGCCTTACCTCAATTCCTTTCTTCGCCTCACTAGCTAAAGCATCCCTTTCTACAGCTCCTGTAACAGCCGAAGTGGAGTTTATGATTCTTCAGGGAACATCTCCGGAAAATTGCACGCCACATGTACATATTTCAACTCTATAGCTTTCTTTCTTTTATCAATGACGTACGCCAAGTAGGCCTCACAACCTCGTCTCATAAAATTTTCGACCTTGATCATGGAAATGATGCTAGTGATATGCCCTAAATTATACATGTTTTGCATGCATAATAATCCCCATATTATGGTACTAATTGAATAATAACCTTGCAATTGATACTTAAAATGTTTATATTTCATAATTGCAGGTTATTCGGTGTCTTGAGATAAACAAAGATGAAACCAGTCAAAAACACCAAGAAATCAAGCCTTTTGGAAGATCATTCCAGAGCTTTGACCCCCAAGAAGTCAAAATTGGTCAACAACAAGTCATCCAGCAGCTAAAAGACGAAACTGGGAAGCAAGGGAGGGTTGCATGGCCGTGCATCCCATTGCATGGTTGTGCAAACTTGCTCCCCAAGGACTAAGTACACTTCCATTTGTACCCTGTTTGATTCCCGAGGTGTTTGCATGCCCTTGCAACCCAATGCACGGTCGTGCATTGCTCATTTTGAGGCCTATAAATAGATTGCTTGAGTTCTTGGTTTCACACACCCTTCCATACATTACCGAGCTCAAGAGAGTCCATTTCTGTAGTCTAGAGTACAGAGGCTCCTCCTCTTTATCCGCAATAGGGAGCCTATGAAACTCAGCGTTACGCTAGTTAGTATGGCCATTCGTGGCTAAACTTCCTGTATTGCTAGGGTGAAGATGATGTTTGGTGCATGTTAATGTTTGACGTATTAATCTAGTGGTATGATTATGTCTTTAATTATTCGTTCTTAAAACCACCATTTGGTGGGCTTTTATTATTGTCTACATACGTCTTTATATTTGTGAGTGTTCTTGATTTTAAAGTGTAAAATCGTAACACCTTTTTAATCAAACTTCCTTTGAAGCTTGTACGTCTTTATACAAGCAGAGATTGATAAGCCAAGGCTTGGTCAACATTATTAAGGTCGTACGTCTTTATACGAACTTATTATGCGACCAAGAATTGGTGAACTCATGTTGGGAACGGTACGTATTTATACTCGGTCCCATTGTTACACCGCCTCCCGGTGAACACAATCTAATCACCTATTTAACTTTAATACAACGCATTTACGTTCGATGTCTTAAACCAACCCGGAGATGACCATTCGAAGGGTTGAGGGTAACTATTGTCCCTAACAGGAGGCACTACTATTTTAATTTAAAGATTTTAATTCGTGAATCAAATGTCGTGAGGACGAGGCTCTAGCGGTGACCCGGGTCACAAGTTTGTAGTAGTCATATCACTATATTAGTCAACTTAACATTATCACGTACCAAGTTGATTCGAAGCCCAAAGCAATAATCTTCGTGACCTGATCATTTACAAGATATTTACTTTTCTGCTATTTACTATTCTGCTCATTGCATTTCTGTTACACACATCACGCACGTTTTTATTTTTATGCTATTTACTTTATGGTCATTTACTTTTCTGTCATTTACTATTTGGCTTCACAAGCACACAAAACCCACTCACTAATTGATCCGGCTAAACGATAACAAAAGTTGAGTACTGGAACTCGACCTTGTCCATTGGTTTGATACTTGGTTCTTACCTAAACTATATTACGCTGCGATAGGTGCACTTGCCTATTGTGTGTGTTTTAAGTTAAAGTAATTATCATTTTATAAACTTAAAACCTGATCTCGTGAAACTAATATCTCTTAATATTTTTATTACTAAAAACACGCTATCAAGTTTTTGGCACCGTTGCAGGGGACACGGTGATTTCAAGAAAAATTCAAGTTAACGGATTAGCCTTATCATTTTCCATCTGTTTCTCTCTTACATTTTGTTGCAGACAGTGTATGATCCATAGCTCCATTACTAGTTTATATTAGCCTTTAGTAGAGCCCGAAAGATTCTTTCACCGCCGAATACGAGAAAACCGTACGAGAAGAATGGCCGTGGAAAACTGCACTGTTTCCGATTTCGCAAGACCATCACTAGAGGCTTTGGGGTCTAGTATCACAAGGCCAACGGTTGACGCCAACAACTTTGAGATCAAATCTCATGTTTTCCACATGATCCAGTCATCATACACTTTCCATGGATTACCCGATGAAGATCCACATGCCCAGATCACAAATTTCCTCGAAATTTGTGACACTTTCAAACTGAACGGAGTTTCGAATTACGCAATTCGCCTCCGAATGTTTCCCTTTTCCTTAAGGGAACGAGCTAAGGCATGGCTAAACTCTCTTCCTAGTAATTCGATCACTACATGGGATGATCTTGCCCAGAAATTCCTGTCAAAATACTTCCCTCCAGCAAAAACTGCTAAATTGAGAAATAATATTACCACTTTCAACCAGGAAGATGGTGAATCACTATATGAGGCTTGGGAACGTTTTAAAGACATGATGAGGAAATGCCCTCACCATGGGCTAGAAGTTTGGCAAGTATCATCATTCTACAATGGGTTGCACAATCAAGCTCGTCAGACACTTGACGCTACTGTAGGTGGTATTTTTGGAAACAAGAGGCCACAAGAAGCTTACAACCTAATTGAGGAAATAGCTATGAACAACTATCAATGGTACAATCCAAGGAGTAACAGGGGAGTCAGGCAAGGAGTTCATTCTGTCGATACTGTCACTTCACTTTCTACTCAAGTAGACGCCCTCACCGCTCGACTCATTCAGCTTAGCAAAGGCAAGGCAACCACTGAGGCTACTGAAGAAGTAAAAAGTATCACTACCAATGCTGAGCAGGTTGACTTTATCGGAACAAATCGCCTACAGAACAACCCCTATAGTAATACTTATAATCCTGGATGGAGGAACCATCCAAACTTCAGCTGGAAGGATAACAACAACCATGGACAATCTGGCTTCGGACAACAACAACAGTTTTAACAAAGACAATCTCAAAACTATCAGCCTCGTCAACAATTTCAAGGAACTAACAAGCCAAGTAATGGGTTAAGTTTGGAGGACGCGGTAACTAAGTTAATCTCTACAACTGAAAGTCAAGCTCTTCTAGCGGATTCCCGTCACAAACAATATGAGGAGAAGTTTAGACTTCACGAAGCTGAGTTTAGGACACATAAAGCAACTCTTCAGTCCATTGAAACGCAATTAGGACAAATTGCAAAACTCTTATCCGAAAGACAACCAGGATTCCTCCCAAGTAATACTGAAACCAATCCAAAAGAAAATGTAAGTGCTATCACTCATAGAAATAGCAAGGTTTATCTAGAAGCACCAATGCCAGGAGAAGAGGTTCAATCACCAAGGAGAGAAATATTCATCGGAGTACCACTTCATCTGCATATCGCAGAGACAGCTACTCAAGTATCACAATCAAATGTAGCCCCACATCCTGCTCCAGTGAATACTCCTCCAAAAGTTCCGACAAAAAGAGCGTTCCATTCTCACATACCATACCCAGGAAGGTTAGTAAAGCAGAAGACTGACGAACAATATGAGAAATTCATCAAGCTATTAAGTCAAATCCATGTCAATCTTCCTTTCCTGGATATCATACAATAAATGACTAAGTATGGACATTTCTTGAAAGATTTCCTTACTAACAAAAGAAACATGGAAGAGGCAGTTAAAAAGACTAATCAATGTGTCGCTCTCATTGAAAGATGCCTTCCAAAGAAACTTTCAGATCCCGGAAAGTTTTCTTTACCATGTTCTATCGGACCACTGCCGATAACCTTCGCACTCGCTGATCTGGGAGCAAGTGTGAACGTAATGCCATATAACATGTTTCAAAGACTCAAAACTGGGAATCCGTGACCTGTTAATGCAACCATTAAACTTGCGGATGGCTCGGTTAAATCACCTATAGGAGTCATTGAGAACTTAGTAGTAAAAGTCGGCAAGTTTGTCTTCCCTGTCGACTTCATGGTTTTAGAAATGGGACCCGGCTATTTCGTACCTTTGATTTTGGGTCGCCCATTTTTAGCTACCGCCTGAGCCGTCATTGACATGAATGAAGGAATTTTGACACTTCGTGTCAGAAAACAATCAGTGACCTACAACATCGGAGGAAATCTGTGTTTATCCAATGATCCCTTTGAAATTGCACAATTCATCGATACTAATCTAGACTACCAGCTAAAGAAAGCCAAAGAATTCAACAAAGAAAAGAAACTAGATCTTGGCAAGAATTTTGACAACAATAACTGGATCTATGAATACTTTGATAAGCTACCAAAACTAAAGGACTTGAATGAAGGAACAGGAGACACGGGGGAAATCGATGGCCCCCGCCTGAAGAAAGATTGATGAAGCACGTATGGGTCTGGCCAACGACCCTTAAATAAACGTGGCGCTTCGAGGAGGCAACCCGATGAGCATGAATAAATTGAGAAGTTGGTGCATACGACAGAAAGCATGAACCTCAGGTTTGGTTTTCCAAATTTAAGTATTTATTACTTCAGCCCCCAGGTATGACTTCTCGATACTAGGACCTTAGTAGCTTAACTACTACATTTTATTTTCCTTGTATGCTTTTATGTTTTCCTTTGTGTGTCAGGTAGAATAACATCACCAGGTAGTTTCTCTACTTCTTTGAGGAGTTACACTCCACCTCTACGAGCTGGGAACCGGAAATCACATCAAATTTCTGAGAAATTAGATGAAGTCTTTAAAGCAAAGTGTTAACAAGCAACTGATAGGCACAACCTGACAGCAGCAATAAGTTTAAGCCTTAGGTTATACACCGAATTGACCAGGGGAGTACCAGTTTTTTTTCCCTTAAAACTTCAAGCATTTAAATTCCTGCATAGCATTTTATTACATGCATTTATACATTGAGGGCAATGCACAGTTTTAAGTGTGGGGTGGGGAATTGGAGATTCAGGACTACTTGTAACCTCAAAGTAGTAAAATTTTAACTTGTGATTTTCTACCCATTTGACTAAAACCTTAAAAAAACTTACCTTTTGAAAAACCCAAAAAAATTTCAAAAATTTTAAACCTCAAAATCTAAATCTCTTTGAGTTCGCACTTAATCAAATAAAATGAAGACAAGGCAAGTAGAAACAAATGGATATTATACATAACAAATCACTAAACTCTATACATCCGTTTTCATGTGAGAATAATCTGAGCCTTTTCACGAGCATTATTATCATTATTATTCGCATGCTCTTTCATTTGGTATATTGATAGTTTATTCGATCGACTTTATGCATAATTAGAACTTCTGTGACTTATACATATCAAGATCATGAACTAGTAAAAGTATGAAAGTGATTGAGGCATCTAGGACTTTATTACCCTTATATATTATCCTTAAACCCAAAAATATTATTCGCCTAGATAGCCCTTTGAGCCTTAGCCTTTTCTTTTCTACTACCCACATTTATCAACCAACTAGCTTCTCGGAATGTCTTCAAAATGGGAAAATTATCTTATGTCGTTATTTCAAGTTCATTACCATTGAGTCAATTTTTGGAAAGAATCAATTTTGGAAAGAATCTTCAAAATGACCAAGTATTAGGAAGAAACAGCCGAACTATCTGCAAGGAATTTATGGAAATATTATTTCAAGGAAATTGAGGAAAAGGAGTTATTGAATAATTTTTCTTGATACAAAAGGAAAAGAAAAAATAGAAAAGAGAAGAAAAGAAAAAGAAAGAGAGAAGTGGGTCTTTTACCGGCTAGACCTTAAAGAACTGAATATGCATTCTTTTTATTTTAATTTGCTTTTCTGTCTTCATTTCGCAACGCCTGAATTACCAACCGAACTCCAAGAGAAGATTTTCCAAGCAACAAGTGATGTAAGAAAACGGTGGCGCAAGCAAGAACAATTGCCACCATTATACGGCTTATCAAAAAGTGCCGCTAAAAGAAGAGCCAAAAGATACGTCAAATGTGTGAAGTGTGGCAACTGGAGCCACGATAGAAAGTGTAGAAAGAATCAAACTCATTCCCAACATGAGTATAGGCATCTGATCAAAGTAGGAGCTGTTAGGCTACAAGCCGAAAGATCCATACGAAAAGGCAGTAATGTATATTACACAGCAAGGGAAGAATTGAGAATGATAAGAGATCTTGGTCTTGGCAATCTGACCATAAACGAGCCCTCAGATTAGTTATACCCTAATGATCTGAGTACTGTAGAGGGACCTGCTAGTATTTTCCATTTTAAGCAAGGAAGCCGTACCTGTGTTTCACGATAGCTGCAGCCCTTCATACCCTTCAAATCCCTAAAAATCCAAAATATTTTCATTTTCACCCTTTATTTTCTTTTAGCCACATTACAACCCTTTTAAAATCCTCATGATTCATGCATACTACTTAGTTAGTTGGTGGAGACTTTATTTGCATACAAGCTTATGACCACTGCATAATTCGATTCGAACTTAAGTGTTCCACTTAACTTACATTATCCATACATATATAACCCTAGAGTTGAGTGAACATTGTGAGGAGTGAGGGATTATGCATAATTTAATTTCTAGTGGGCTTGTCATGAATTCCATCATCCCAAAATAGAAAAGCACAAAAATAGAATAAAGCGACTCATGAGTTATCCCGGAGTTTCCAACTACTTGGACCTCCCTTACCTTCTGTAAAGTTTTTAGTTATAGGTCTGATCATGCATGAGTTTGCTTGAGGACAAGCAAAGTTTAAGTATGGAGTATTATGATATGCCCTAAATTATACATGTTTTGCAAGCATAATAATCCCCATATTATGGTATTAATTGAATAATAACCTTGCAATTGATACTTAAAATGTTTATATTTCATAATTGCAGGTTATTCGGTGTCCTGAGATAAATAAAAATGAAACCAGTCAAAAACACCAAGAAATCAAGCCTTTTGGAAGATCATTCCCGAGCTTTGACCCCCAAGAAGTCCAAATTGGTCAACAACAAGTCATCCAGCAGCTAAAAGACGAAACTCGGAAGCAAGGGAGGGTTGCACGACCGTGCATCCCATTACACAGTCTTGCAAACCCAAACTTGTTCCCCAATGACTTAGTACACTGCCATTTGTACCATGTTTGATTCCTGAAGTGTTTGCACGACCGTACATTACTCATTTTGAGGCCTATAAATAGATTGCTTGACTTCTTGGTTTCACACACCCTTCCATACATTACCAGAGCTCAAGAGAGTCCGTTTTTGTATTCTATAGTAGAGAGTAGAGAGGCCCTTCCTCTTTGTCCATAATAGGGGAACCTACGAAACTCAGCGTTACGCTAGTTAGTATGGCCATTCGTGGCTAAACTTCTTATATTGCTAGAGTGAAGATGATGTTTGGTGCATGTTAATGTTTGACGTATTAATCTAGTGGTATGTTTATGTCTTTAATTATTCGTTCTTAAAACCACCATTTGGTGGGCTTTTATTATTGTCTAAATCCATCTTTATATTTGTGAGTGTTCCTGATTTTAAAGTGTAAGATCGTAAAACCTTTTTAATCAAACTTCCTTTGAAGCTTGTACGTCTTTATACAAGCAGAGATTGATAATCCAAGACCCGGTCAACATTATTAAGGTCGTGCGTCTTTATACGAACTTATTATGCGACCAAGAATTGGTGAACTCATGTTAGGAACGGTACGTCTTTATACTCGGTCCCATTGTTACACCGCCTCCCGGTGAACACAATATAATCACCTATTTATCTTTAATACAACGCATTTATGTTCAATGTCTTAAACAAACCCGGAGATGACCATTCAAAGGGTTGAGGGTAACTGTTGTCCCTAACGGGAGGCACTACTATTTTAATTTAAAGATTTTAGTTCGTGAATCAAATGTCGTGAGGACGAGGCTCTAGCGGTGACTCGGGTCACAAGTTTGTAGTAGTAATATCACTAGATTAGTCAACTTAACATTATCACGTACCAAGCTGATTCCAAGCCTAAAGCAATACTCTTCGTGACCTGATCATTTCCAAGATATTTACTTTTCTGCTATTTACTATTTTGCTCGTTACATTTCTGTTACACACATCACACACGTTTTTATTTTTATGCTATTTACTTTATGGTCATTTACTTTTCTGTCATTTACTATCTGACTTCAAAAGCACACAAAACTCACTCACTAATTGATCCAGCTAAACGATAACAAAAGTTGAGTACTGGAACTCGACCGTGTCCATTGGTTCGATACTTGGTTCTTACCTAAACTATATTACGCAGCGATAGGTACACTTGCCTATTGTGTGTGTTTTAAGTTAAAGTATTTACCATTTTATAAATTTAAAACCTGATCTCGTGAAACTAATATCTTTAAATATTTTTATTACTAAAAACACGTTATCAGCTAGGCACTATACATTCTCTGTCCCCGTAAACCGAAATTTGACTCCCATCCAGATCTTTGAGATGGATCATCTTCTATTTACATACTATATTTGCTTCATTGGCAGCTAGCCAATCCATTCTCAGTACTATGTAAATCTTCCTAAGGCCAACAAAAATAACCGAGCATGAAATCTATAGTTCTCAATCCCAATAGTGCGGTCATCTGTAGCTTCTACTACTCTAGTGGTCTTACCAATGGCAGTTTCCACACTAAAGGCTCTTTCTATCGTTTTACTTTACTTTTTATTCATGAACAAATTGTGGGGGATATAAAAATCCTACTTGCACCTGAATCGAAAGTATATATGCATAAGTATGATTAGCGAGGAATGTACCTGACAAGACTTCAAAGTTTCCCCTCGCCTTTTCCTACGTCAAGGCATAGGCTCTTGTCCTTATCCTCAGTTTTTCTGCCTTTTTCCCCTTATTAGTGTCTGTCGTTTTAGGTTCATGGAAATCCCTGGCCCGATGGCCTACTGTCCCACAATTGTTGCATCTCCCAACACCCATACAATCACGCGTGTAATGCCTTGTCTTACCACACCGGTAGCAGATATTCCAACCAAACCGACATTCCCCAAATGATTCTTTTCGCACTTGGAACAAGTCACAACCTCATTCACTCTCTGCTTCTTCTTTTTCGACCTCGACCATTCATTCCCTGGAATCTTAGCAACACTGATCCCTTTATTTTGAGCTTCGACTGGAAGTGGGTCCTTATGCTTGAAGTCTTCATATGTGATCCACTCAGCTCTACGACTGACTCAAAACTCTTCGGATTGTTGGTTTTCACAAGTACACGGACTTTCTGTGGTAGTCCTTTGATGTAGTACTTAATCCTCCTCTCCTCCGAGTAGACCAAGTGAGGCACCAGTTGAGCCAGATTATTATATTTGAAAGTGTACTAGCGGTGAGTCATACTTCCAGCCTTGAGTCTCAAAAACTCGCTCTTAACCCTATCAATCTCATTTTGTAGGCAAAAATTTTTGACTGACAACTTTTTCAGATCGCCCCATTTCATCCTTTTAATGGCAATTGGGATTTTGATTGTTGGATGATCCTCCACCAGCTCAAGGCTTCATTAGTGAAGGAGTGAGTAGCAAACTTGACTGCTTGGTCTTCACGGCAGTCACTGATAATGATGACTCCATTCATTCTTTCGATCAACTCGAAAGTTGAAACAACATCCTTCTTCCTATCTAATTTTGGCGGGTCACAGCCTCTGAACGACTTATAGTTACACCCATAGGCGAGTTCTCCATCGGAGCCTTCACTGTCAGTGACATCGGTGTCTTTGTCGCTTTCTTCCCTCCTATCTTTTGGTTCTCTTTTTATTTTCCATTTCTAGTTCCTTCATGGCCTCGGCCAGGGCTACCGATAAGATGTCCTTCAAGACTGAAGCGGCCTCCTCTACTATAGCGGTACTGACAATAGGCTCAAGAATCATCATGTTCAATACTTGGGGTTAGTCACACTGTGCTCCCTATCGTTGTCTTCGACATGGATAGACTCAGTCTTGTTCTGTAAGTGTTCGCTTTCTTCTATCTGACGATTACCCGACGGTCGACCAGGACAGTCGGTTCATGCACCTCTTTTCCCTCTAGCCATAATAGTGTCTAAATGCAAACAAGGAATACTCGTGTCATCATGATAGGTAATCATTTAGAACACCTCGAGTAATGTAAATTAAAAATTACAAAGACCCATATGAAATTACTAATTTACTTTACTACTCGGGTTCTAAACATTCCCTGTCAGGAGTACATTTGTATCCAAGATATGGTTTCTACTCTAAAGCACATTCTATCTATATTCTGTTCTAAGGCATTTGTCATCTATTGTAACATCCCAAAAATAATAAAACGAATAAATATAGCGAGACCGGTGATTTAGTCGGAATATTTAAACAAAAGGGAGCGGGCTTGGGCTCGGCTTCAATGGGCCGAGGGAAGCCCAGGTACATAAGAGGCAGGGCAGCCCTCTTCTCTGCTCATTCCCCCACTCACGCAACTTCTAGAGAGAGAAAGGAGAGCTCGGGTCTAGAGAGAGAAAGTTGACGGATCATCCCGGAATTTTGGGAGCACATTACTGCTAAGCTCGTGAGAAGAACCTCCGGATCAGAATCTCGATACAGGTAAGGATCTTGCCTAAATCTGAGTTTTTGTTCGTTTTTGAGATTTTCGGGTTTTGGCTAAAAAGGCAACGATTTTGCGGATGGAACTTGAAAATGAGCTTAGGTATAGCATCTAGAATGAAAACCGAACGTTTTGATCTAAGAAAAGTTGGGATACTGAATCGATCAGACTCGCATGCAAAAGCTTCGGATTTTTGGGAGGACAATCTGTGCAGACCCTATCGAAACTACTAGTTTCGATATGTGCAGACTCCATCGAAACTACTAGTTTAGATATGTGCAGACTCCATCGAAACTACTAGTTTCGATATGTGCAGACTCCATCGAAACTACTAGTTTCGATATGTGCAGGCTCCATCGAAACTACTAGTTTCGATATGTGCAGACTCCATCGAAACTACCTAGTTTCGATATGTGCAGACCCATCGAAACTACCTAGTTTCGATAGGTGCAAATCCATCGAAACTACAAGGTTTAAGCATAGGGATGTCTAGGGTCATCTAGGAGCACTACCTTACACGTATGGCTTTATTATAACAGATCGTGAGTGACATTAGTGACGCGCAGTAGCCAGCTAAGAGTATTTCAGAAACTACTTATCCGGTGAGTTCTAGAAGCCCTCTTTTAAATGTTTTAATAATGTTTTTGGGCTGGTGTGCATACGTAACGATGTAACGATTTTATAAAACGATGTTTATGAAGGTTGTATGTAACGTTTTATAAAATGATGTTTATGAGTGATGTTTTAGAAGGAAAGGTTAAGAAGGAAGTGTTTATGAAATATTTTGCCAAAAGAAGTTTATGAAGTGTGTTAATGAATGAATGAATGTTTTTAATAAAACGTACGAATGCTTTAACTGAAGTTTTTGAAGTAAAAGAAGCGAAGGTTTATGAAAGTCACAAACGAACGAATCTGCCAATATTCCTTAGGGAATGAAGGTTAAGGGATGGGAACTATGTTATGGGCCTTTACCTTTTAGAGGCCTTTGTGGCTAGCCAACTGTTGTACAACTGGGGCGATGACGGTCGTCAAGGGGATTATCGCGATCCTTGAAGTTTGGTACGATTTACCTTACGGGGTAGTCGTGCTTGAAGTTTAGTACTTGCGCCCTACGGGGTGCAGTGCTTGAAGTTTGGTACGCGCTATCCTTTGGGACGCCGTGCTTGAAGGGTTGGATGACCTAAGTATCGGCCCTAGGAGTTCCTCACCCGAAGGACAGTACGGTGATGATGGGCCTAGTGGTGGTGATCCTTAGTTCATTCAACCAGTATGTAACGTATGAATTTGACGGTTACGAGAAGGCGCAGATTCGATATGTTCGTTGACTTATGTTATGATGTTATGTTTTGTTATTGCATTATTTTACGTACGCTTTTTATTAAATGAAGTATGAAGTTATGTTTTTGGCAAATTATTTGAAGTTAAGGTTTTATGTTAAAACTAGAACTCACCAGCGTAGCTGACTTTTTAGTATGCACATTCAGGTTAAGGCAGGTATGGATGATGGACGGTGATGCTTGGCAAGCGAGAAGAGTTACCCGGTTAATCATGAAGACTGGCATCTCGTTATGTTTAGTTATGATGCAATTATGTTTTAAACAATGTTTACGCTTCCGCATGTATGAACAATGATGATGTTATGTTTGAATGAAATTTTCCGCTGCGTTATTTGATATTCATGTTTAAGAACTGTTTGTGAATGAGTAAATCCAACAAGTGAGGCCTCCCGGGTTTGGGGCCTTACATCTATTCTAAGGCATTTACTGTCTATGTTCTAGTTTAAGACATTTACTGCTTTCTCTCTTTCATTATTCCATGGTCAGGCTGCTCTGACTGACATTCCTCTCTTTCCTTTGTCACATTCTCAGTTTAAGTTAAGACATTATCGCAAATTTCTTAATCTCTTAAACTATGGCTCTGATACCAACTTGAAATGCCCCAAACCCGGTTAGTCTCATAGTTGGCACAAAACATCATTTCATAGTTCTTAAACTTAAAACATTCTCATACATTACAGCGGAAGTCTTTAACATTCAAAATCCATAAGGAATTAAAACAATTCATAAATTCATTGTTCATAAGTAGGAATGTCAGTCTTCAGAGTTGTCAGCCCTTTTGGTTCTCGTAGTTCCTTTCTTTCATTCCCCTTCTTCTAACCTGATGTGCATAATAAAAGTCAGACGAACTGAGTCAGTTCTATATTTTCTTCATTAACTGTAAACGTTATTTCTTTCATATAAAACGGCTCAATTATTAAAATAGAATGACCTTTTCTTTCAAAACACTTTTCGTTCTTTTAAAACATTATGATTCCCCGAATTGGGGAATTTCGTTTATCATTCTTTTCTTCGTTAAAACTCTTTCATTTGGGGACACGGTTTATTAAATCCAAATCTGTTTCTTTCATTCATTTCTTCTATTTCTTATCACTAAGTGAACTAGCTCTCGGATGATATCATTGTAACATAGACGTCCCAAAGCCCAGGAGCAATGGTCCGTTGTTCTTGTATGAAGTAAGACTCCTCTGTTTGCTTTCCCGAAGACAAGTCTCCTCTGTTTTGCTTGTCCGAATATAAGACTCCTTTGTTTGTTTGTCCAAAGACAAGACTACTCTGATTGTTTTTCCAAAGACAAGACTCCTCTGTTTGCTTGTCCGAAGACAAGACTCCTTTGTTTGCTTGTACAAGACTCTTCTGTTGCTTGTTACAAAAACAAGACTCTTCTGTTACTTGTACAAGACTCCTTTGATCTTTCATTTACATATCATTTTATCAACTCTATCTATCACAGAATCATTCATTTTAACACATAATATATACAATTATCACACATTATCACATAAGTCAATAACACGGTAACTACCACATTCATTTGGCAACTAAGGTACCGTTCTTTTCTTTTCAATTAACTTTCATAAAGATATATTTATCTAAAATGTATCTTATCTTTCAATTCTTTCATTGTTAAGTAGGCACATCACCTAAAACATAAGAAAATGGCAATAGAAACTCAAAAGTTCTGCTCTTACTATTCAGTTCTTTAACTGCTCAAGCTAGGCGGAGATCTAGGGATCTGTAGTAAATCAATAAGTACTGTATATTAACATCTTACAGTACTTATTGAATTTTGTTTGTTAACTAGCGTGATGACATTGGATTTCTTGTCTTATAGAACGAAACGGCGAGGAGAGGAAACGGAAGGCGTGGTGGCCGTACCGGCGGTCGAAATGGTGGGCATGGCAAGATCCCTGCGCGCCAAGAGAATAGTGAGGAAGGAAGTGTTCACACTGAACCGGCGGTTAGTGTGCATGGAACTGAACAGACACTGGTAGAAGAACAACCTTTCACTTTTGAACCAGAAGTGAGAGCAGTTATAGCTTGAGAGTTCACAGAATTGATGAAGACTTCTCTGCCAGGTCTGTTGGCAGAAGCATTGAAGCAGGTCAATGGGGAAGGTGGGTCTAACCCGACGGTTGATACCCCGAACACTGAGGCAATCAACGCACCGCCTGCTCGCGGATGCGACTATAAGTCCTCCAAGGCATGTGACCCGCCAGTCCTGACAGGAAAGAAAGACGCGGTAGCTACGTTTGACTGTATAATTCGTATGGAGGCTGCCATCCGTCTCAGCGAATGCCGAACGGATCAAGTTGTGAAATTTGCTGATAACTCCTTGAGGGAGGAAGCATCCCATTGGTGGGAAGGTGTACGTCAGGCAAAAGGGAGTGAGATTGTGGATGCGATGATGTGGGCTGGCTTGAAAACTTTGGTGATCAAGAATTTCTGCCCAAGGAACGAGATTGAGAAGGTAGAGATGGAATTTCTGGGTTTGAAGGCCGGGAACATGACGCACCAGCAATATACAACCCGATTCAATGAACTGGCACGTCTGGTGCCACACCTTGTCACTACTGAAGAGAGAAAGATTGCCTGCTATATTCAAGGGTTGCCGGACCAGGTCCGCACCTATGTTAAGGCAAACGCCCCTACTACCTATGATTCGGTAGTAGAACTGAGCGGCGTGGTATTTGATGATCTGGCGCTGAATGTTGTTGCCATTGAAGAGCCTAAGAAGAAGTTGAGTTTTCCCGCTAAACGATCGGGTGGGAAGTTGTTTGGGGCTCGGGACAAGCATGCCAGGGTAGGCGAGATGACAGTCTGTGGGAAATGTGGGGTAAGACACGCGGGTGAATGTCGGTTAGGATCGAATCTGTGCTTTAAATGCGGCAAGACCGGACATTACTCCCGTGAATGCCCGCAAGGCTACAAATGCTACAATTGTGGGGAGAATGGTCATATGAGTCGGGAGTGCACCAAGCCCAGGATGGGGGAAACCGGGAAGGGAAAGGGCCCGGAAAAGAAGGGAGAGGGATCTCGTGCGAAGACGCGAGCGTACGCACTGACGCAGGATCAGGCTAGGAGGGACCCTGATGTGGCGTCAGGTACGTTCATCCTTGACAACACTATTGTTTCTGTGTTATTTGATTCGGGTGCCAGTAAGAGTTTTATATCTGCGACTTTTTGTAAACGCGTGAAGTACACTATCAGTAAGTTAGAAAGGGCCTTTAACGTAGAAACCGCTGAGGGTAGGACTGCAAGAGTAACCGATGTAGTTGACAACTCCACGATAAAAATAGAAGGTCATAGATTCCCTGTCAGATTGTTCGTTATGATTTTGGGAGGGTTTGATGTTGTGTTGGGTATGGATTGGTTAACTGCCAACGAAGCACAAATCATTTGTAAACGAAAGATAATCCAACTCAAGGCTCTGGATGGTAGCAAAGTCGAGGTTTTTGGAGATCGTGACGCCCCGATGCCAAACGTCATCTCGATGATTAAGGCAACAAATTATTTGAGGCGCGGATGCGAGGCTTATCCGGTGTACGTAATCGACAAGTGTAAGGAAGTGAAGGAACTAGACGATGTACCCATGGTACGCGAGTACCCGGAGGTGTTTCCAGAGGATTTGCCTGGGATACCACCCGATAGAGAGATTGAATTTCGAATCGACTTAGTACCAGATGCCCAGCCCGTGGCTAAGGCTCCATGTCGACTAGCACCGGTGGAAATGAAAGAATTAATGGCACAACTAGACGAGTTACTTGAGAAAGGATTTATCCAACCGAGCATCTCGCCGTGGGGTGCTCCGGTGTTGTTTGTGAAAAAGAAAGACGGTTCGATGAGAATGTGTATCGATTATCGTGAGTTGAACAAACGAACGGTAAAGAACAAGTACCCTTTACCAAGGATCGATGACATGTTTGATCAATTGCAAGGCGCAAGTTGGTTCTCGAAAATCGACCTTCGGTCCGGGTACCATCAGTTGAAGGTAAGGGAAGAAGACATACCAAAAACTGCATTTCGCACGCGTTATGGACATTTCGAGTTCCGCGTAATGTCTTTCGGATTGACGAACGCCCCCACAACGTTCATGGATTTGATGAATAGAGTTTGTCGACCAATGCTGGATCGATCGGTATCAATGATATCCTTATCTATTCCAAGAATGAGGGTGATCACGCGTGTCACTTGAATGAAGTATTGGAAGCTCTAAAGAAGGAGAAGTTGTATGCTAAGTTCTCCAAATGTGTGTTCTGGCTTAGGGAAGTCCAATTCCTAGGTCACGTCATTGGCCCGAACGGCATCATGGTTGACTCAGCAAAGATAGTAACGGTAAGGGAATGGGATATTCCTAAGACGCCAACTGAAATCCGCCGTTTCTTGGGATTGGCAGGCTACTATCGGAGATTCATCCAGGACTTCTCGAAAATAGCTTCGCCGTTGACAAAGTTAACTCGGAAAGAGGTGAAGTATGAATGGGGTTCGGCCCAGGATGAGGCGTTTAAGGAATTGAAGAAGAAACTAACCCAAGCTCCAGTCTTGGCCCTTCCCGAGGGCAGTGAAGACCTGGTGGTATACTCTGATGCGTCGGGTCAGGGATTAGGGTGTGTGTTGATGCAACGCGGTAGAGTGATTGCATATGCGTCGCGGCAGTTGAAGGTTCACGAAGCCAATTATCCGACCCATGATTTGGAACTTGCTGCTGTTGTATTTGCATTGAAAATATGGAGGCACTACCTTTACGGGGTGAAGTTTACTATTTACTCCGACCACAAAAGTTTGAAGTACTTCTTCGAACAAAAGGAACTTAATATGAGGCAGAGGCGATGGTTGGAACTGTTGAAAGACTATGACTGTGAAATAATATACCATCCTGGAAAGGCAAACGTGGTGGCTGACGCTCTAAGCCGAAAGGATGTGCCTACTCCTATTAGAGTGAAAGCTTCCCAGTTGGTGGTAACATCAGATGTGATGAGGGAAATTGAAAGAGCTCAAGATGAAGCACTTAAAGAAGAAAACATTAAAAAGGAAAGGATGGTTGGCCAACAGGACAAGTTGGAATATAACACTCTTGGTGTTAGGACACGTTTTGGACGAGTATGGATACCTATGGGTGGCGAGCTTAGAACCAAAATCTTGGATGAGGCTCATAAGTCTCGGTACTCTATCCATCCCGGTACCAATAAAATGTACCAAGATCTGAGGAAGGAATACTGGTGGCCTGGAATGAAACATGAAGTGACAAAGTATGTAAGCAAGTGCTTGACTTGCTCACAAGTAAAGGCCGAGCACCAGAAACCGTATGGAAAGATTCAACCGCTTGATATACCGGAATGGAAGTGGGAACACATTACCATGGACTTCATAACCAAACTACCTCGCACAACTAAAGGTCATGACACCATCTGGGTAATTGTGGACCGATTAACAAAGAGTGCTCATTTCCTACCTATTCGCGAGACGTTCTCGTCGGAAAGGTTAGCGGAAGTATTTATTAACGAAGTAGTAGCACGGCATGGGATGCCTTTGACGATAGTATCCGACCGGGACACACGATTCACATCGAGGTTCTGGAAAAGATTTCACGAGGCGATGGGCACGAGACTTAATATCAGTACGGCATACCACCCGTAAACGGATGGTCAGTCCGAAAGGACCATTCAGACATTGGAGGATATGCTTCGTGCTTGTATTATCGATTTTGGCGGCAGTTGGGACAGTCATCTACCATTAGCCGAATTCTCTTACAACAATAGTCATCACACGACGATAGGCATGCCGCCTTACGAAATGTTGTATGGGAGAAGATGTAGGACCCCGGTTTGTTGGGGTGAGATTGGAGAAAAGGAATTAGGAAGTCTTGAAGTCGTAAAAGAAATGTCGGAAAGGTTTGATCAAATCAAAGCACGGATGAAGGCCGCACAAGATCGTCAAAAATCCTACGCGGATAAACGGCAAAGGCCTATTGAGTTTGATGTTTGGGACAGAGTAATGTTGAAAGTGTCACCCTGGAAGGGAATCATACGATTCAGGAAGAGAGGAAAGTTAAGTCCGAGGTTTGTCGGACCGTTCAGGATAATGGCACGGGTTGGTGAAGTCGCTTATCGGTTAGAGTTGCCTGATAAGTTAAGTGGGATTCATCCTACCTTCCATGTATCACACTTGCGAAAGTGTTTGGCGGATGAATCGGCTCACGTACCACTTACTGACATCGAGGTCGACAATAGCCTGAACTACATCGAAGAACCTGTGGCCATCCTAGATCGAAAGGAGAGACGTTTACGTAATAAAGTTATCCAATTGGTTAAAGTCCAATGGAAACATCGAAAGGGATCGGAAGCCACTTGGGAAACGGAGACAGAAATGAGGGAGTCGTACCCTTAACTATTTGACTTATGATAGGTTTCGGGGACGAAACCTATTGTAAGGGGGGTAGACTTGTAACATCCCAAAAATAATAAAACGAATAAATATAGCGAGACCGGTGATTTAGTCGGAATATTTAAACAAAAGGGAGCGGGCTTGGGCTCGGCTTCAATGGGCCGAGGGAAGCCCAGGTACATAAGAGGCAGGGCAGCCCTCTTTTCTGCTCATTCCCCCACTCACGCAACTTCTAGAGAGAGAAAGGAGAGCTCGGGTCTAGAGAGAGAAAGTTGACGGATCATCCCGGAATTTTGGGAGCACATTACTGCTAAGCTCGTGAGAAGAACCTCCGGATCAGAATCTCGATACAGGTAAGGATCTTGCCTAAATCTGAGTTTTTGTTCGTTTTTGAGATTTTCGGGTTTTGGCTAAAAAGGCAACGATTTGGCGGATGGAACTTGAAAATGAGCTTAGGTATAGCATCTAGAATGAAAACCGAACGTTTTGATCTAAGAAAAGTTGGGATACTGACTCGATCAGACTCGCATACAAAAGCTTCGGATTTTTGGGAAGACAATCTGTGCAGACCCTATCGAAACTACTAGTTTCGATATGTGCAGACTCCATCGAAACTACTAGTTTCGATATGTGCAGACTCCATCGAAACTACTAGTTTCGATATGTGCAGACTCCATCGAAACTACTAGTTTCGATATGTGCAGACTCCATCGAAACTACCTAGTTTCGATATGTGCAGACTCCATCGAAACTACCTAGTTTCGATATGTGCAGACCCATCGAAACTACCTAGTTTCGATAGGTGCAAATCCATCGAAACTACAAGGTTTAAGCATAGGGATGTCTAGAGTCGTCTAGGAGCACTACCTTACACGTATGGCTTTATTATAACAGATCGTGAGTGACATTAGTGACGCGCAGTAGCTAGCTAAGAGTATTTCAGAAACTACTTATCCGGTGAGTTCTAGAAGCCCTCTTTTAAATGTTTTAATAATGTTTTTGGGCTGGTGTGCATACGTAACGATGTAACGATTTTAAAAAACGATGTTTATGAAGGTTGTATGTAACGTTTTATAAAATGATGTTTATGAGTGATGTTTTAGAAGGAAAGGTTATGAAGGAAGTGTTTATGAAATATTTTGCCAAAAGAAGTTTATGAAGTGTGTTAATGAATGAATGAATGTTTTTAATAAAACGTACGAATGCTTTAACTGAAGTTTTTGAAGTAAAAGAAGCGAAGGTTTATGAAAGTCACAAACGAACGAATCTGCCAATATTCCTTAGGGAATGAAGGTTAAGGGATGGGAACTATGTTATGGGCCTTTACCTTTTAGGGGCCTTTGTGGCTGGCCAACTGTTGTACAACTGGGGCGATGACGGTCGTCAAGGGGATTATCGTGATCCTTGAAGTTTGGTACGATTTACCTTACAGGGTAGTCGTGCTTGAAGTTTGGTACTTGCGCCCTACGGGGTGCAGTGCTTGAAGTTTGGTACGCGCTATCCTTTGGGACGCCGTGCTTGAAGGGTTGGATGACCTAAGTATCGGGCCCTTGGAGTTCCTCACCCGAAGGACAGTACGGTGATGATGGGCCTAGTGGTGGTGATCCTTAGTTCATTCAACCAGTATGTAACGTATGGATTTGACGGTTACGAGAAGGCGCAGATTCGATATGTTCGTTGACTTATGTTATGATGTTATGTTTTATTATTGCATTATTTTACGTACGCTTTTTATTAAATGAAGTATGAAGTTATGTTTTTGGCAAATTATTTGAAGTTAAGGTTTTATGTTAAAACTAGAACTCACCAGCGTAGCTGACTTTTTAGTATGCACATTCATGTTAAGGCAGGTATAGATGATGGACGGTGATGCTTGGCAAGCGAGAAGAGTTACCCGGTTAATCATGAAGACTGGCATCTCATTATGTTTAGTTATGATGTATTTATGTTTTAAACAATGTTTACGCTTCCGCATGTATGAACAATGATGATGTTATGTTTGAATGAAATTTTCCGCTGCGTTATTTGATATTCATGTTTAAGAACTGTTTGTGAATGAGTAAATCCAACAAGTTAGGCCTCCCGGGTTTGGGGCCTTACATCTATTCTAAGGCATTTATTGTCTATGTTCTAGTTTAAGACATTTACTGCTTTCTCTCTTTCATTATTCCATGGTCGGGCTGCTCTGACTGACATTCCTCTCTTTCCTTTGTCACATTCTCAGTTTAAGTTAAGACATTATCGCAAATTTCTTAATCTCTTAAACTATGGCTCTGATACCAACTTGAAATGCCCCAAACCCGGTTAGTCTCATAGTTGGCACAAAACATCATTTCATAGTTCTTAAACTTAAAACATTCTCATACATTACAGCGGAAGTCTTTAACATTCAAAATCCATAAGGAATTAAAACAATTCATAAGTTCATTGTTCATAAGTAGGAATGTCAGTCTTCAGAGTTGTCAGCCCTTTTGGTTCTCGTAGTTCCTTTCTTTCATTCCCCTTCTTCTAACCTGATGTGCATAATAAAAGTCAGACGAACTGAGTCAGTTCTATATTTTCTTCATTAACTGTAAACGTTATTTCTTTCATATAAAACGGCTCAATTATTAAAATAGAATGACCTTTTTCTTTCAAAACACTTTTCGTTCTTTTAAAACATTATGATTCCCCGAATTGGGGAATTTCGTTTATCATTCTTTTCTTCATTAAAACTCTTTCATTTGGGGACACGGTTTATTAAATCCAAATCTGTTTCTTTCATTCATTTCTTCTATTTCTTATCACTAAGTGAACTAGCTCTCGGATGATATCATTGTAACATAGACGTCCCAAAGCCCAGGAGCAATGGTCCGTTGTTCTTGTATGAAGTAAGACTCCTCTGTTTGCTTTCCCGAAGACAAGTCTCCTCTGTTTTGCTTGTCCGAAGATAAGACTCCTTTGTTTGTTTGTCCAAAGACAAGACTACTCTGATTGTTTTTCCAAAGACAAGACTCCTCTGTTTGCTTGTCCGAAGACAAGACTCCTCTGTTTGCTTGTCCGAAGACAAGACTCCTTTGTTTGCTTGTACAAGACTCTTCTGTTGCTTGTTACAAAAACAAGACTCTTCTGTTACTTGTACAAGACTCCTTTGATCTTTCATTTACATATCATTTTATCAACTCTATCTATCACAGAATCATTCATTTTAACACATAATATATACAATTATCACACATTATCACATAAGTCAATAACACGGTAACTATCACATTCATTTGGCAACTAAGGTACCGTTCTTTTCTTTTCAATTAACTTTCATAAAGATATATTTATCTAAAATGTATCTTATCTTTCAATTCTTTCATTGTTAAGTAGGCACATCACCTAAAACATAAGAAAATGGCAATAGAAACTCAAAAGTTCTGCTCTTACTATTCAGTTCTTTAACTGCTCAAGCTAGGCGGAGATCTAGGGATCTGTAGTAAATCAACAAGTGAAATATATCAAGATTTAATCTAGTGTCGCCTGGAAAAGTCGTCAGGGTAGTGTCGCTAGGAAAAGTCGCCAGCCAGGGCAGTGTCGCTATAACTTGCATTATGGACTTGTGTCGTCTATCATAGTGTCGCCATTTGGAATGTCGACACTAGTCTTTGTTGCCAATCATTGGCATTTCCTTGGGATCAAAGCATTGTCTTCCCGACTAGTGTCGATGAGAGAGCAATATCGCCCCATTAGTGTCGCCATATGAACACGATATCAAACATGCCTAGTTTATGATCCAAAACGCAACTTTTTACGTCAAAAACATTTTTTTAACTTCCATAAGGCTATATCTAGGGTCTTTAGTACATTTTACATGTAAAAATTGGATCTTTGTGTATAAAACCCTAAAAACCCACTTCAAACATAAACAGAAGATTAAGGCTCGATTCTTACCGGATTTTGTGGACGTTTTTCTCATTCTCTTCCAGAATCAAACCAAGACTCAAGTCCAACAAGATGGAAGGATTTGGGTGAAGATTGAAGCTTTCTCTCTCTAACTTTTCTCTCATTTCTCCCTCTAGAATGTTCTGATGAAATGGTGGAATGAGCAAGAGGGAGGTGGTGGTTAGGGTTTGTAAACTCTTCCCCCTCCCTTTTTTCTCTCTTTCGCGTTTATTTTCGAATGGCCCTCGACCCATTAGTTCATTTTATTTCAGAGCCTCATTTACTAAACCGTCATTACTTTGGGATGTTACATGAGAATTATGTGAGTAAAAATGAAAAGTTGAGTTGGTATTTATATTGTTAAAATTAAAATTTTTATTAATTTTTTTTTTGATAAATAGCCGTTGGGATGGAAAGATCCGTTAGAGCCGACCGATGATATGGGAAAGAGACGTTGGAATCGGCAAACAATATGCGTGACGAAGCCAATTTTTAAAAGGTTTTTACGGTATTATGGAAAGTAAGATTGGTGTTCCTGAAGGTATTGAGCCATTCCCACATGCATTCCCACCCACCTAATAGAAACCTAATGTTATGTTCATTAGTATACTAGGTTAGAAACTCATATATTACACTGGTTGAATAAATCTAACTTGTTGTATATCAGCAGTTTCTATGAATATTTGTATGTTGGATGTAATCAGTCATTGATAAATTAAGAAATAATAAATATTTAAGAATTATAAATAACAAATTATGAAGATTTAATAATTATAAAATTATATTTTAAAATAAGATATAATTAAAATCTTTTTATAATTTAGTAAGTTTTAATAAAATATTTAAATAAAGTTTAGATATTTAATTATTTAAAATCTTTATTATTTAATAGGAGAGAGACGAAAAATAAAAATTTAAGCTTCACCGAATAATAATATCTTCTCTACATTATTTCTCTACTCAATCTTCAAAAAATACTATAAGCCATAACCAATGTTGTGAAAAACGGACCGGCCAGCCGGACCGCGAACCGGTGCTGACGACGGTCCGGTTATGACTATAAGAACCGTTTATGAAAGAACCGGCCGGTTCTGAGCGCCGGACGGCTGAACCGTCGAACCGGGGTCGAAGGTTCGACCGGAAATGGTGAAGCCAAGCTTCAAGAAATGATTTGAGATCCAAAAAAAGTCTTCGATCTGCACCAACAACTTTGATTTACACAGATCCTGATCCAGATTTCGATTTACACATAACAACTTCGATCTACGTTAGAGCAGCCTTTGATCTGCACCAACAACAAAAGCCTTCGATCTACGCTAGAGACAAGAACATATCACCTTCGATTTACACAGATGTCACCTTTAAGAGACGAGAATCGATTCCGGTGAGGTACGGTGGAGGAGATGGATGGGAGACGGCTAGTTGGTTTCAAGAAGACAACAAATAAACTTTAACCCTAACAAAAAAAATGAGGGATTAGGGATGACTTGGATGAGATATTATAACATTTGGGTTTTTTTTTGTTTAGAAAAGGCCTGAGGTAAGTGAAGATGGACTTAAAATAAGTGATTGTTATATCATTTAAAATACAAGTATGCATAACTATCTTTTTATATATTTAGAATTATTAAATTATTAATGACGTTGTTCGTTTCTTAAATTTGATCCGACCGGTCTTCTTAAATCCGGTCCGACCAATCCAACCGGTTCGACCAGTGAACCGATAAAGAGTCCGGTTTAATGTCCGGTCCGTTCTAAAAACATTGGCCATAACTTGAGCCAAGTGTTCATATTTATTATGCATTCAATTCACATAAACTATAGCTATGGATGTACGATACATTAAATAATTTACTGTTTCTTTCGTGTCACACAAATTAGAAATAAATGATTATATTTATTATGCATTTAATTATATTAAAAATATGGTTACTAATGGTATACGTTTTAGTCATAGTGACTTGAGACGCTTTTAAGGAGGTTAAAAACATATGGTTACGAATTAAAAATATATTATTTACTTATTATAAAGTATGTTAAAATCTCGTGTATTACACGAGTTAAATAAATGTAATGTTATATACTTAGTAATAAAAAAATTATGTATTTAAAAACACGTGTATTACACGAGTTGAATAAAATATTACGTGACAGCTATAAATTTTGTTAAGTTAATTTTTTAAATATTTTTTTTAGTTGAGTATTAATTTTTTTTATGTAACTGATAAATGTTAATTTATATTAAATTTTAGAAACCAATATATTATACGGGTTGATTAAATACAATGTTATATATACTTAGTAATAAATATTTACATATTACATATTTATGAAAAACGTTTTATAAAAATAATTATAGAAATCATTACTATCTAATAGGAAAGAGAGAGGCGGGAAACAAAAAATTATAAAAATAATTAAATAAATTATATAATTAATAGAAAAGAGATGCGTGAAAATAAAGTTGATAATGCATGAGAGAGTGATAAGTGTCTTGTCAAAACCTTTATTTATTATATAGTATAGAAGTATAGATTTAAATACTAGGTTAGAAACATGTGTATTACACAGGTTAAATGTGACAACCGCGACATTTCAGGTCAACACCCGTGTTCGACGAGTTCGTATATTAATAATAATAGTACTATTATTATGTTGAAATATACTTTTAAACGAAAGGAACTCGTTGGAGAACGATAAATAATAGCAAGATTTATTTGGCTGTTATAATGTCAAAATTTGATCAAGTTCGGGTCTATACGCGTTACCACCCAAGTCGAGCGGTTTCGTAAAATTTTAATTTAAATCCGAAAGGATATATATTTACGAGACGCAAAGACTCTAGGGAAAATAATAAATTATAACGAGTTATTTTTGGGTAAAATAACGCCTCTATTTTTATCGGGTTCATTTAAGCGAAAAACGACACGCGATCGGAGACCACGGGTGCTATAATTACCCCAGCTCCATCTCAACTAGCTCATTTGTAACTTTTTTAGAAAAAAGTTAGAGAGAGAGGCTAGAGAATTCCGGTGGTTGTGGTGGTGGTCCGGTGGCGGCCGACGGCGGTCCGCGGTGGTCCGGCGGTGGTCGAATATGCGGTTTTTTTCCTGGAACCATTTCTTGACGCTACAAACGCAATGGTAAGCTCAGATTTGTCTAAATCCTTGCTTAAATTCGTTATAAAGGTCAAAAATGAATCTATCCAGAATGTTGTTGCATGCACAGTCTCAAAGATCGGACGATCCCCGGAAATCCGACTGTTAGAAATATATGAATTTTGGATATAATGTTGTCAACACATAGACGCACAACCCTAACTGAGGAATTTTTATATCAGAGCTCTCTAGGTATGTTTTTCATACCCTCGAATGTGACTGATCGGATTTTCGGATTTGAAAAACGGGGTCTGAAAGAATTGTCGATCCCCGGAGATCCGACCGTTGGATCTTGACGATTTTTGGGCAGTATTTTTCTAACATATATACGAATGTTTTCATTGAATGAAATTCCAATCAGATGTTGGGAAGTATATTTTTTAGTACGAACATATTGTAACAGTTTCTAGGATCGAAACACAGGAAATTGATCTGGTTGCATGGCTATCCAAACGGCATTGCATGTCAATTTTGAGCATGTGGAAATGTTCGGGAGATAAAAATGATCCTAATGATGTTTTTGGTTCGTATTGCATGTGAAATATGGGAGGTTCCGCGTACGCGAACCATTTACCCGTTAAGCTTTGATTTTATGTTGAAGAGTTTTATAAGTCACTGGTTGAGATTTTAACTCGAAAATATTTAGTATTGAGATATTTAGTATTTTGAGTGGTTATTAAGTTATAAACCCGACCCCGGTTCACGTAGAACAAATAATGGAACAAATATATATTTATTTTTATACAACAATTGTTTTGATGGATTTTTCTAAAAATGTGATCTAACACCCAAATTTATTTTTAAACAGTAGTATTTATATAAAAAATGAGATCTTGAAATTTTGGTAACTAAACTCTTTATAGATTATTTATTAAAACTCCTACAAGTTTAATACATGTAAATTGGGAAAAATACCTCTGAGTATTGAAAAAATCTGGTATTTGATCAGTAATTAGTATACGATAATGACTTCTGTCCAAAATTCGTGAAAATTGGAGTTGTCTAAGTAGGTTGTTGGTATTTATAAAGTTTTAACGATTGAATTTGGGATCATATAATTCTGGATAACATTAGGACTTAAAACTAATTTGTTAAAAATTTGGTGAAGTTTGGACAAGTCTAACTTTTTTTCCGAATTTGTTTAGTTTTAACAATATTGTATTCATAATAAATAATCTGAATATTGGAAAATTATAAAAATTGGTTAGAAATTCTTATTTATGTATATGATTAATTGGTGAAAGTTTCAAACAGTAAAGTTATGTCTAAGTATGGTTTTAGAATTTTGGTCCATTAAAACGTTATAAAAAGTTACTATTTTTGGAAATTTTTATATAAAATTGTTTTTATAAAAGGTTTTAGGGGATTTTGGATAGAAGTATGATCACATTAAAAACATAAATTTGGAATTTTAAATTGGGTGCTAATATCACACTAAAACCCTAATTTCGGACAGATCGGATTTTTAAACCATAAACCGGACTTTACGCGCGTAACCGTGTTTTTTATCAAACGAAACCGTGATCTGAGATTTTATTATATATGACTTTATAACTACTGATGTTCTTTATTAAAATCTAAAACTTAAGGTTTTAAGGTCACGAATTTATATAAAACCGGTTTTACAATTTCTAACCGTTCGTACGCGTATGCACGGGTTTGGGTATGCAACCGATTACATAGCCACTTTTTTGTTTTTTTGACTTGGTCACAACCTTTAGGAGTCCTTAGTGCATCGTTTGTGTCCACTTGACTAGTAGGACCCTGCTAGGACTCGAATTTTATCGGTTTTAGTCGACTGTGTCGCATCACTCGCTCGCATTGTCCAGATGAGTTTCGCGGCCCCACTTTACTTACTGTTTACTATTTTTGGGGAAAAGTTGTTTCTTTATTTTTTTTTAGTCACATGTTATATGATACATGAGTTATTTTTTTTTAATGTCTTAAAGTCCCCAAATTTGGGCATTCAATTAGCTGAGCGTAGCCGTTGAGAATTTTGGGTAGTACTACTTGACACCCCCGCTCATGGTTTGGACGCGCCAACCAGACTTGTAGGGTCACTTGGACGCAAAGTTAGCCAATTTTTTTGCTGTTGTTTGCATTAAACTTCCGTGTGGGGTACTTTATTTTTAATTCGTTGAGGCTTTGATTGCGGCTCATGGTTATATGTTGTCTAATACATGTGTACTCGATCAATGGATTTTTGATCACTTTGGATTTTTATCAGAAACTTTTTATAGAGTCGCAAAACCTGCGAACTCATCAACTATTTATATAGTTGACCCGTTTTCGAAACATGCTTTCAGGTAAACAGAATTGAAGAAGAGATTTTTATGAGGGCTCGCTTTTGGATTATAATTACTGTTTTTAGTTTTGATTATGTACTTTGGTTGTAGTCAGGCATTTAGACACTTTGTACTGTTTTAGAGATTTTTCTTTTATTTGTATTGTCTTTAGAAGCATGTAGTATGGTTCAATGTAATGCACAATTTTCCTTTTAGTTTCTCTTATACTTGTGTTCAATGCGATATACCGGTTACATCCCGTACTTCCGCCTTGGCGGGGTGTGACAGACTTGGTATCAGAGCACTGGTTATAGAGAATTAGGTTTACTCGAGACTAGGCCTAGACTATAACTCTAAGTTTATTGCATTGAACCTTAGGAATTATGTGTGCATTGCATACTACCTTTTGCTTATCTATTACACATTGCTTCGTCATAATCATGTCGTCGTCACAACACTACGTGTACTCTTTTGATGATTCCGGTTATGTTTGCGGTAGTCCATATCCTTCGCTTTTGGTCATGGTTACTAGTAAGGAGGACCCCGTAGAATATCACAAATCTGATTACGAGCCGAGAATGATGGAGATTCGGCACATTAAGCCTGGAGGATCGAGTTATGAGTTGAACTCGAGTGATGACAGTAGTATTCACCAGTCACCGGTCTTGGTGTTACCACGGGTTGTACCTGTACCTGGACCACACCTGCATCTACTTCAGCTGTGGAGTCGGGTTTCTTGTTGACATCTATTGTTTTCACTTTGTGCGTTATATACTTCCTTTCGTGATCTGCTGGATTGGATGGCTAGAACTTTCGCCATGAGATATGGCAGACAGAATTGCTCGATCTAAAGGGAACCCGAGGTGGAGAAGCAGGACTAAACGGGAGAGAACTCTACGGGTCAGGAGACCCATTGACTTTTTTTGTTTTGTTGGATCATTGGATCCACGTATATGTACAAATTTGTAGCATGACTTGCTCGACTCTGATTTGGGGATCTCTACCCTATTATTACTGCCTGACTTCCACCACACACGTTTTCTTTTATTAGAGGACGCTGGTTGTGCCCCTCTATCATTACCTCCATCCAACAACAGCCTTAGTCTGTAGATCCATGAGTATTGGTACAAATAATTAAAAGTGATCAGATAGAACATCCACACTTTTACGTGAAAGTGCAACACGATGACGTGATCCAATAAAAATTTCAGTTCTATTTTTTAGCTGAGAGCTTGGGATAGAGAAAACACTATAGGGACCATGCAAAGTAAATTATCATTACGGGTGCACACGTAATCATAATCAGTGGTGCATGAGAACTCTAGTGAGTCTTACTGACCGAGTTAATGTTCATGATTAATCTGTATTTTAGTCCCGATTCCCAGTCATTCTAGTATTGATCGAAACTATCGTAACCTTAGGGTTGAGCCGAAGACATCGAATGATGCGATGGGCTACCTCAGGTGACATGGGAATTTATATCCTCTCTTTTATCTTTGAATCATAATGGATCCAAAACTATTATCGAGATTTCTTTTGCATGACAATTTAGACCAAGACACTGAAGAGATGTGTTCTCAGTTTATTTAACCTCGGTATTTGGACCGGATGTGGAAACTATTTGCAAAGTATTGCTTCACCTTAGAGGTCCAGTTAAAGATTTTCTCGTTTCAATTTTGTTATTTGTCCATCCACACATGTAACTGATCCTCGGTCTAGCATGAACCCGACCTCAACATTTTTGACTCCCCTTATAGATCATCTTTGTAGGATCGGATCTGAGCAAGAAACCCACTTTACTCACGAGTAGTTATTCAGGACAGGAGTAGTTATTTCATGCATCTGTAACAAAATTGTAGAGATAAAGACTGATGGCTACAAAATTCTCTAAGTAAGATTGCTGCGGACTCCATAATTTTGCTGCTGACTTACAAGTTGCTGCAGATAAGGCTAAGTGCTGCAGATAGTTGTGTTCTCCTGCTGATGAACAAGTTTCCTGCTGATAGCCTTATCTGCTGAAGTCCAAAGTTGCTGCTGATAGGCAAATCATTAGCAGCTTTGAATTTGGCACTGACACCTCTGCTGTAACACTGACACATCTATCAGCAGAAGGAATGTTATTGGTGCAGATGAAAAAAGACAACGCTCCTATTCTGATATGTCCTGCAATGATTTCTGAGAAGACCTTAGTTTTGCTGTTGTCTTTTCAGTGCAGAAGTCTTTTCACTGTAGTTGTCTTTTAGCTACTTGTCTTTTAGTTGTCTACCAATAGTAGTGTAACTTGTAACTGTTAAAGATCAACGGCTTGTATTTGATCTGATCCTTAGAATCAAGGGTCTGTCTTGATTCTAAGTTCCTTTATATATATTGTATCTTTTCATTTTATAATGTGTGCTTCCTTAGAGCTTTCTCTGTAAACTTGTAAACATTGAAGATTAATACACTTTGCATTTTTCAGTATTATCCTTGTTTTCTTGTTTACATTGATTAGTTGTTATTGTTTCCGCCAATCTCAACTAAGAACATAATCATCTTGTAAACACCGATCCTACAAGTGGTATCAGAGCTTTGGCTCTCAGATTAAACAAACTAACACTTGTTTAATCACTATCTGGTTCTGTTATCTCTTTACTGCTGAACCATCTATCCATAGTATGCCACAGAATACTGGATTTGATGATGTTGGAAGCTTTCACAGAGCACCAAGACTGGTGTCTGGAGAAGATTATGATATGTAGAAGAGAAGAATGGAAAGTTTCTTCTGCTACCAAGAATATGGAATGTGGAGATCCATAGTTTATGGTCCATATGTGCCTATGGTGGCTTCTGCTGATTCCGGAGGTCTATCGGTCCCTAAAGAAGCCTCAAAGTACTCAGAGGAAGACATCAAGAAGATGGAGGTAGATTTCAAAGCTTTGGGAGCCATTCAGATGTGCTTGCCAAACGAAGTTTTCCATAACTTCAGAGAATACAAGACTGCTAAGGAGCCATGGGAAGCTCTTCAAAATATGTTTGCCGGTTCTGAGGAGGTGAAGGAGAATAGAAGAGACATTCTAAAGCAACAATATGAGAACTTTGTCTGGAAGGAAGGTGAGTCTCTTACTGTTTTGTTCAACAGGTACACCTATTTGGTAGGAGAGCTACAATGCTCTAAAGTGAAGCTGGAGAATGAAGACATTCTCAAAAAGTTTATCAGATCTCTTCCAAGCTGCTGGATTCTCTATACAGTGTCAATTAGAAGAACTGAAAACTTGAAAACTATAAAAATGACTGAGCTGTATGGCATGATAAAGACATATGAACTAGAAATGATTCAAGCCAAAGAAAAAAGCTCAGGTCATTAAACAACTTCATCAACAACCACCACTTCATCTGCACTACACTCTGACCACTCAGTTTGTCACACCCCCAAATTCCACTAACGGAGTTTTACCGTTTGGAAGGTGACACACCAGGATCTCAGTCATTAGTTACATCAAACGACACTATATGGGACTTGAAATGCCATACATAAAAGTTCAGAGTTAATGCGGAAGCGTAAACGTTAAAATGAAGTCAAATGTAATTACACGCAAAGAGCGCCAATTAATGTAATTAAGTAAACTGTTTAACATGTTTGAAATGAATGATATGAAAGTAGGACTCCATGCATGTCCTAAGTGCGCAACCTGTGCCAAAGCGACCTGAGAAACATGTAAGAAAAAGTGTCAACACGAGGTTGGTGAGTTCACAGGTTTCAAGTTTGTATAAGAGAGTGTTTGCCAGATTATGTACATTCAATATGCATATCTATAGGTAGCTAACCTATGTTCATGTCTTACTAAAGCGCTTGCAACCGAAGCTGACTGTTTGTTTATTTGCCTCCTGCCAGGTCTATCAACACTGGTGGTGTGAGTAGGCTAACATTTCACCCGTTCGATCTCCAATCGAGTTAGCGCGACTAACGCGGGTGGGATTTGTCAAATCCAGTAGTACTACTAAACATTACCTCGCTAAGATCCATATTTACGGTCCGATATAAGATGAGGACTTTCTGTGATAGTGTGTTACGCTTAGCCTCAACAATGATATCATATAAAGTACCATAATCAAATAGTTGCGTCATGTTTTCTCCCCCAATGGGAAAAACATGTAAAATAATATTTGCTTGCGTGCGTGTTTCTCCCCCACGGGGAAAACAAGTAAAAGTACGATAGTTGGTGTTCATGTTTGTTTCTTCCTCAACAGGAAAACAAGTAAAATACGTTTGTGTGTAAGCATGTTTCTCCCCCAATAGTAAAACAAGTAAAAAGGGGCCGTGAAACTCACCTGAGTTGAATGGTAGATGGACTACACGGAAAGTATGTTAGAACCACGAGTGTAAGTCTCAGACGACTTACGAATGTCCTAGAATTATTACACATAAGATTAGAGATAAACATGGGAATATATGACGACGACATGGAATAAGAAACGTCCTAAAAGAACATTCTATTGATTAAGAGTAGACCAACGCGTCCACGGGAATAAGAATTCTTAAATTATGACATATACGTTACACGACGAATGACAAAGTAGTATTTAATAAACATGATCATGCATCGTCGTTATTAAGTAGTGATTTAGAAAATTATATTATTTTCTAAACTCGTAGAATTAGTACGGTAACATTTTATGTGTCAAAAATAATAACTACATTATTTTTATTGCGAGTATGTATATACGAGGAAAATAATATAACCAGTTAGATTATTTAAAAATTTCGGCGTTTACACAATGCTTGATAAAGCGACGAAAATAATATATATATATATATATGTATATATTATTTTTAATAGTGGGAGATAGTATTAAAAATGGTTATAAAACTAAGCCCGAACATAAAATTTAAGAACAAACGTTTGAGATTTTAAATAATAATTTTTTTGTGAAATAATATAATCGATATATATTCTTTTAATACCACTAAATTTCTTTAAAATGCTTTATAAAATAAATCACGAGCCTTTGGTCGTTTTCCGGGTTTCAAATACGTTTATATAATATGTAAATAACATAGGGATGGTTTTAAAATGCTAAAACCATTATTAAAACAATTCAAAAATAAAAACAGTGTGGAGAGACTCGAACTCGGGTCTCTCCCACACAAGCACAACACCTTAACCAGTCCCGACCGCTAGGCTCACAACAGAACCCAGATCGAAATCCTTTTGATTAGTAATTCACGAGAGCCCCCTCCCCATTTTCGATCGCGATCGGTACTCCCCCCAATCACACCGAATTCGGCCATGGTACACGAAATTGACATAAGGGTTTTGTTAATCACTAAAAATCGAGTCTGAGGGTGGGTTTTATTTCAAAAATGAAAAGTATTTGATCCGTTTAAATCTTTGTTTTAGAAACCGAGCCCTAGGTTAGAATTTTTGATCGATTTGTATAATTCTTGTAATATTAGCTTCTGGATTCATGGGGCTATTGATCAGTGAGGGATTACGATTCTAACCACACAATTTAATTGGATTTATACCGTGTCTAGGTTAGGGTTCGATTAAACCCGATTGGCTATGAACCCTAGATTACAGATTTTAATCGATTCGATATTATTTTATTTATTTGATGTGGGGATTTCAAAGAGTATGAAATTTCGAGTCTACCCATGTACTTTAATTGAATATTAATCGAGTTTAGGATCGAAAGCCCCAAATTGGGTTTCGTATTAACCCTAGATTATGGTCTGGATTAATTCGATGATATGAGCCCCAATTAATTTAGGGCTTTCATTCTATGAGTAAAAACGAAACTATAGGTGTTAATGGTTACTAGATTGGATGTCGAATTGGTAGGTTTCGACTAAATGGGTGTCGACGGCGATGACCTTGATCCTCAGCGACACTCGTGACGATTTCGGTCCAAATTCTTGTGTGTAACAGGTTCCAACAGTTGCGACTTGTATGTGAGAGTGTTCAATTTCAGAGTATTCGATCAATTGATCGTGAATTTGTGAATGATAGAGGTGCGGTCGACGGTTACAAATAGATATCCCATTATTGGGTTTAATTCGATTCAATACTCGAATTAAAAGCTTCATGATGATCGTGAATGATATTCAAGTCCGTTTCAGTTACGAATTCCAATCAAATTCGGTTGGTATTCACGAATTCGTTTAAGGAATGAGAGTTTGACTTTTTCAAGTCAATCAGGAACTTAAACTTGTAAACTTTGACTTTCCAAGTCAATCTAATTGAAATTGAATGAATTAAAATTTGATCCTTGTAGTTTGAATTCAGGTATTTGACAGGATTAGTCCTTGGGATTAAATTTCATTAACTAAGTTAGGATTTAACCGGATTTGTTTAACGGAGTTAAGTTTTTAAGAGGAAATTTAACGAAGTTGTTAACGAGGTTGATCATGAAAAGTCGGGTTGTCACATCATCCCCTAGTTAAAAGAATTTTCGTCCCGAAAATTAATGATATAATAAAAAAAAAATTCTGGATGTCACACGGCTCCCAGTTCTAGTAACTATTATCCTCCCATTGTCACCCACCCTCAGACTCCCAACTCACAAACAAACAACTCACCATTTCTTCTTGAAGCTCCACCTCAACCAAACTCAGCTGCCTTTGTCTCCGAAAATTCTAGCAACATGTCCTTCATCAAAGAAGATCTGGAATATTTTCATCCAGATGACTTAGAAGAAATGGACATACAACACTCCTATGCCATGCTTTCTCTCAGAGCAAAACGGTTCTACTCTAGGACTGGAAGACCAATTCCAAGCAACAACTCTAACACTAGAGTTGGCTTGGACAAGAGCAAGCTAAGATGTTACAATTGTAGCCAACTTGGTCACTTTGCTAGAGAATGCAAGGCACCAAAGGCAAACCCAGTTGCGGCACAACCTAGACAGACCCATCATGGTCAAGCAAGTCAAGGCAACACCATTCCTGCTCAAACTGCAGCCTGTACAGTTGTTGGAACAACTGATTTTGATTGGGGCTTCCAGTATGAAGATCTTCCTGCCAACAACCAAGCACTCATGGCAGACACAACAGAGATACCACCATAGGTATATGAACATCTTTGTACTCAAGCGTGCATTGATAAGGTTGTAGGATACATGAAACATATCCAAAACCTTATAGATCAAAATGAAGAGTTTCACCAAATGAAATCTGAATTTAAAAAGGTTGAAAACAGTTATAAAGAAAAGATTAACTGTCTAAAGAAAGAGATTTCATCACTAAAACATGAACAAACAAATCTTGAAACTCAGATTGATGATCTATTGGTTAAGTTAAAAGCTACAAGAGCTGAGTTGGCAGACCAAAAAGTTCATGTTGACAAATATGAGTTTGCATCCAAAAAAGCTGCAAAGACTTTTGGATGCTCAAATTCATGAAAAGGTGACTACTGGCCTTGGGTTTCAAGCTGAAAAGCCCTACAACACCGTCCCCCTACCAGCTAACTATGTAACCATCCATAAACCAAACTTCAATCTCATAAATCTTGACCATGCAAACCGAAACCTTGATCCTTCCAAGGAAGAATCATCTGTGCAAGACTGCAATACCCCCTCTGAATCTGAGTCCACATGCTCAGAATCCACTCAAACAAGTGAAGCTCCATTACTCCCTATCAATGAAGTAATTCTCAAAACCACCAAATCTGGTAAAGTAATCCAAACCAATGGTCCAAGTCCCTTTATTCCCTCTATACCAGTAACTCCTCCCAACAAACAAATCAAAATTAGCTATCCTCCTGAAGGAAGAAAGTTAAAAGTTGAACAGGTACAATCTTCAACCTCCACCATTCAACCCAGGAAGGTGTTTGACATTTGTCATGCACCTAGAGAGAGACCTCTATATGTTCAGAAAACATTGGAGGAAGCCACTTTTGAACATAACAAAGCTCATCCCTGGAACTTCAAAGATCTATTCAAAAGAAAAGATTATGTATACTTTCAAAGAGATAAATCAACTAAATCCTGTTTTGTCTGTGGCAAATACAATCACACTACAAAGCACATGCTTCTACTACCTTCAGCAACAATGAAACCTCAAACAAAATGCTTTTTAGAAGACAAACAAAAACAAGAAGGTAAGAAGCTATGAAGCCAAAACAACTCAATTCAGAAAGTCTCTCTCTCCTCCAAGAAAGCAGCTTCAAAAACCTTAACAATCCTGCATCATATGTGGTGAATCAGACCACTTTGCTGCTGATTATAAATTCAATCCTTTCAGCCAGATTTTTCAACCAGACTCTACACCAATTCATGCTAGTCCAAAACAGAAGCCTATCAGTAGAAGAACTCCCACAGAGAAACCCACTTTTAATAGAAAGGTAAAACAGGAGAAGCATGTATCTGTTGAACCATCAGCAGCCAGCAAAAATGCTGCTGATCATGTAAAGTTAAAAGAAGCCCAATAACAAGCCATCAGCAGCAACCAAGTTTGTTGCTGATCAGCCAAAGCCATCAGCACCAAAAGCTATATCAGCCGCTGATAGAGTAAAAGGGTCTGGAAAATCACTTCCTCAACAACGGAAAGCCAAGTCCACTGCTTCCATCTCTCAAAGCATCATCATAGGATCCATTGAATGCAAGCATACTGATGCTATTGGCTCAAATCCACACTTACCCAAGTTTATAAGTTCTTGGGTTCCTCGCTCTAACTAGATCTCTCTCATGTGCAGGGACAACCAGGTCACAAGGATAACACCTGGGTTGTAGACAGTGGTTGTTCCAGGCACATGACCGGCAACATGTCCATTCTCTCCAATTTTAGACATTTCAATGGAGGATATGTTGCCTTTGGGAGTGATTCAAAGGGAGGATCTATAACTGGACAATGAATCATGTCCAATGAAAGAATAAGTATTGAAAGGGTAAACTTTGTCAAAGAATTGGATTTCAATCTCATGAGTGTGTCTCAGATCTGTGATCAAAAGCATTGGATGCTTTTCACAGACAAAGAATGCTTTGTGCTCTCCCCTGGTTTAAGCAAACCTCCTCCAGAGAAGATTTTATTAACCGCCCAAAGAAAAGATAACCTATATGTGCTTGACATGAATTAGGTCACTCCATCCGGCATTATATCTTGTTTTCTGTCCAAGGCATCAGTTGATGAATCAGCTCTTTGGCATAGAAGATTAAGCCATGTTAATGTAAAAACCATCAACAAGTTGGTGAAGGGAAATCTTGTCAGAGGCCTTCCTGACAAGGAATTCCAACTTGAAGATTATTGCATAGCATGCTTGAAGGGAAAGCAACACAAAAGTTCTCACAAGCCCAATACATTGAATACAAATGACACTCCTCTACAGTTGTTGCATATGGATCTTTTTGGTCCTACAAATGTCATGTCAATGGGCAAGAAGTCATATTGTCTGGTGATAACTGATGACTATACCAGATTCTCATGGGTATACTTCTTAAGAACAAAAGATGAAACTGCTGAGATCCTTAAATCCTACATTCTTAGGGTGGAGAATCAAAGCAATCAGAAAGTCAAAGTCATAAGGTGTGATCAAGGTACCGAGTTCAAAAACTACACCCTGAACTGTTTCTGTGAGAGCAAGGGTATAGAAAGACAATACAGTGCTCCAAGAACTCCTCAACAAAATGGGGTTGCTGAAAGGAGAAACCGAACTCTAATTGAATCAACAAGATCAATGTTGGCTGATTCAAAACTGCCTCTCATATTCTGGGCAGAAGCAGTAAGCATAGCTTGCTATGTATAAAACAGAGTTCTCATTTTCAAGCCTCTTAACAAAACACCTTATGAGCTTTGGTTCAAAAGAGTTCCCTACATTGGATTCTTGAAACCCTTTATATATCCATGTACCATTCTTATCACCAATGGAAGTCTTCCAAAGTTTGTGCAAAATCAGATGAAGGATACTTTGTGGGATATTCCTCTCAATCCAAGGCTTATAGATTATTCAACTCCAGAACAAGAATAGTTGAAGAATCAACAAATGTGGAATGTAGGGAACACATTCCATGTGAAAAGGTTAAAGGACCACACTGGCTTTTTGATATTGACTCATTTTCACAAGTATTTGAGCCTCTCATCTTCTCAAATATGGAGTCTACCTCTTCCCAAAAGCAAGCATCTACATCATTTGAAGACTACAGAGTGGGTCTCAATGGTCCATCTATAAGAATCAAAAGACCATCCATTGATCCTCCATCTGTCTTTGATGCTATTGAAGCCAGTGAAGCCAGAACAAGCAACTCTAATGTCACCAGCAACAATCTCTCTGACAATGAAGATGAGGGTATTGCATCTGATGCAGCTGATGCTGATGATGCTACTAATGTTGCTGATGTTGCTGATGCTGCTAACAACTCATTTACATATGTTGTTGCTGTTGAATAAATTTTTGCAAACAACCCTCTTGACAATCATCATCTTCCTGATCAAAATCAAAGCAATCTAGAGCAAGGAATACAGATGGATGTTGTTCCAGCACAAAGAATCAACAAGGAACATCCATTGGAAAATATAATTGGCCAAGTTCAACAAGGAGTCCACACAAGAAGCAAGACTCATGAGGCCAATATATGTCTGTATTCTTGCTTTCTATCTCAAGTAGAACCAAAGAAGATAGATGAAGATTTAAAACATAGCAGTTGGATTGAAGCAATGCAGGAGGAGTTGCTGCAATTCAAAAGACAAGAAGTATGGACCCTGGTTGATCTTCCACCTGGTCAAACTGCTATTGGCACAAGATGGATATTCAGGAACAAGCAAGATGAGAGAGGGATTGTAGTCAACAACAAAGCCAGACTTGTAGCTCAAGGCTACACTAAGGAAGAGGGAGTTGACTATGATGAAGTCTTTGCTCCTGTTGCCAGACTGGAGGCCATCCGAATCTTCTTAGCTTATGCTGCATCCAAGAGCTTTATTGTTTATCAAATGGATGTCAAGAGTGCCTTTCTATATAGGAAGATTGGTGAGGAAGTTTATGTCAGACAGCCTCCAGGCTTTGTAGATCCATCACATCCAAACAAAGTTTTCAAACTAGACAAGGCTCTATATGGACTACACCAAGCCCCAAGAGCCTGGTATGAGACTTTGTCGGGATATCTGCTAAGCAACAATTTCAGAAGAGGTGCCATTGATCAGACATTGTTTATCAAAGAAGAAGGGGGAGAAATTCTATTGGTACAAATCTATGTAGATGACATCATCATTAGATCAACAAAGAAGAAATTATGCAAAGACTTTGAGATTCTAATGCACTCAAAGTTTGAAATGAGTTCAATCGGTGAACTAAATTTCTTTTTGGGTCTCCAAGTCAAACAAGTAACAAATGGAATCTTCATCAGCCAATCCAAATATGTCAAAAGTATCTTGGAAAGATTCAAACTGGCTGACTGCTCTGCTACAAGAACCCCCATGCAAGTGCACCGTCAACTGACTCCAGATAAAGATGGACAAGACACTGATCAACATCAGTACCGTGCAATGATAGGATCACTCATGTATCTAACTACCTCAAAGCCAGATATCATGTTTGCGGTATGCCTGTGTGCAAGATTCCAAGCAGCTCCAAAGAATACACACCTTCAAGCAGTCAAGAGAATTTTTAGATACCGAAAGGGAGCCCCAAGACTTGGGCTATGGTACTCTAAAAATGACAAATTCAACCTGTATGCATACACTAATAGTGATTGTGGAGGATGCAACTTGGACAAGAAGTCCACATCAGGGGGATGTCAGTTTCTGGGAGGAAGACTGATTTCATGGCAATGCAAAAAGCAAACTTGTGTATCAACCTCTACAGCAGAAGCAGAATACATTGCAGCTTCTAGTTGATGTGCACACGTCATCTGGATACAAAATCAAATGCTGGATTATGGGATGACTTTCATGGCAACTCCCACTCACATTGACAACATGAGTGCAATATCAATTACAAACAATCCTGTGCAGCACTCCAAGACAAAGCACATTGACACCAGGTATCATTTCATAAGAGATCAAGCTGAGAAAAAGAGAATCATTTTAACCAAAGTTCATACCAATGAGCAATATGCTGACTTGTTTACAAAACCTTTTGATGAAGCTAGATTTAGATATTTAGTTGAATCCATTGGCATGATGAACTTTGATTAAAATTTATCTCCAAATTTTTTAAATAAATTGTGTTTGTCTTCTGTTGTAAATAAAAATTAAAAGTCAGCAAACTTTTTTTGCTGCAGACAGGTTTAAGCTTCAGCAGCAAAGAATTTACCACTGACTGCCTTAAGTTATCAGCAGGAACAAGTTTCCTGCAGATAGCTTTAAGACAATCAGCAGCAACATTTTTGCTGCGGACCATTACATCCATCCGCAGTAACCAAGTTTGCTGCTGATAGGCTTAAACATCCACAGCTGCCAAGTTTGCGACTGATCGGTAAAATGGGTCCAAATTAACTTTTACCCGCTGTAAAAACCACCTTCAGTCTTTACCATGGCTGCTACAGTGTGTTACAGCTGTAAAACAGTGAAAAGCAAATGGGTTGTATAGTACAAGTAAATCTGCTTTTTCCCTCCTTTGCTGTTATAATACAAATCAAATTTCTTCCTCACCACTTCACATTCAATTCTGACCTAACCCTCATCTTTTCTCTCAAGCATTCAATGTTTTCCATACTTAACCACCTTTCAAAATCTTCCTCCTTTCCCTCCAAACCTTACTAAAATGGCAGAAGTTGATATCAACAACCCCGATGACAGGTTCTCAACCTACCATAATCTCACCGCTTATCTTGTCAAAGGAAAGAAATCTGAAGGGTTTGACGACATGATTGACTTCCTCTGTCGATCGAAAATTCACTTTGCACTAACTGTCAACCCCACAATCTATATCCCTCACATAGAGGATTTCTGGAACACTGCCGTCTACTCTACCGAACAGGGGACTCCCCAAATCAAAGCCACGGTAGATGGCAAAGACATCAACATCACTGAAGCCACAATTAGAAAACACCTCAAACTTCAGGACGAGGGGGCCGTCATCTCATACACCAAAGACACATATATGAGGACCTTTGTATCCATGTACACTGGAAATCAGAATGAATACATGATTGAGAAGGCACTGATGGGTCCTCCTTGGAAGTTCTTATGCCACACTCTTCTTCAATGCATATCTCAGAAGAGAAGTGGATGGCATCAAGTGAGCTCTGCCCTTGCGTCTGCAGTTCATGGTATGGTAACTGGACAGGGTTTCAATTTTGCTCATTTAATATTCGAAGGTTTGAGATATAACCTTCAGGAATGTGCAAAACAAGCCTTATTTATGTACCCAAGGTTCTTGCAGGAAGTTTTTAATCGTGAACTAAAAGTCCTTTCAAAACCTACAAGAATCTACTTAATGCTGGATCATAAAAATAACATTTTTCAAAGTATGAGAGCTGTTTCCAAAAAGTTCTTAGGGGTCAATGTTCCATTGTTATCTACAATGTTGAACATACAAAGCACCTAGGGTGACAGTTCAGCAGTCTCAGTTGATACTGATCCCACACCCTCCATTTCACAACCTGAATATACTTCTGCTTCCCTTGATCGAACCCCTGTGCAGCCTATTAAGGGTGCACAGGCACAACAAATACTTACCCCAGTCCTTGAAGACCAATTGGAAGACAGGGCCCCAGTTAAGGCAAGTTATACTAGAAAGCGAAAAAGGAGCAAGAAGACTCCTTCTATTCTTGTATCACAAGCCCAATCCCAACCTAAAAGCCCTCATTCAGAATCCCAACATTCTGATGAGAATATCAAAAGGGATAGCCACATTATTAGGGAGACTTTCTTGGAAGTCCCTCTATTAGGATCAGGATCACATCCTGGATCCATAGAACAACGCTTTGAGCCTATACAATCTTAACTGCCACTATCTTGAAGGTACTGATTGACTTGGCTGCCAGAGTACCCAGCCCAAGTTCATCACCTAAGAAGGTTCACTCTGGAAGTACTGAAAAAGTGAATGTGGAAAGGGCTATCACTACTACTGGTTCATCCATTGACCAGGAGGACAGTGATAACATCATTAAGTCCCTAACCATGGCAACTCACGGTGAGGATGTTTCTTTTGAAACACTTTTCACTTAGAGGAATCTCAGGCGCCAAGAAAACCAGGGTGATGGGGGATGAAGAGGCTAGGCCTAAGGCCCTATTTAGTTCCAAGGATTCCACAACTTTGGATGAGGACAGACTGAAACTGGAAAATCTGGAATTGACGGCCAGGGTGGCTATGCTAGAGGCTGAAGTGTCCAAACTAAGGCACCAAGTCTCTATGCATGAAGCTCATCAGTGCCTAAGTGTGACTTCTCCCTCCCTTGTATTAGTGGGAACCCAAACAGACGCAACTCTATGCATTGATGCAACCAAAAAAGGGGAGATAGTTACTACTGAAGATGACAGAGATAGCTTGGAGGATTGGATACAAAAGCAGGTTGCCTTTCAAAGAACACTATTTCAGCCCGCCTTTTTTCAAGTCCATGACTTGATGCTTCCCAGAGATGAAGAGGAAGAGATCTCTGAGGAATGGAAGTTAGTGACCAGGGCTGTAGATGAAGTATTCCCTGAGGAGATGGAAATTGAAGATGAAGATGAAGAAATGCCTCTCTTAGTCACTATACTTCCAACTACTGCTTCTATCTCAAGACAAGCCATATCCCCTCATTTCCCACTAACTGCTCACAACCTAGAGTTTGACTCCATTCTGTCATGGGGATATGATGATCTATCTAAAAGATTATGTATTGGATGGGAATTTGCTGGAATCAAAGAGCTTATCTTAGGTAACCTAAATCTGCTGGAAATCCTAACCCTGCATCTAACTGAATGTATCAACACATCTGATAATCTATCTGTCATGCTTGCCATTGAACACTTCTATGACATATGTGAAGATAACATGCCCAGATTTGAGAGCTTTCTTAAGCTAGCTAAGAAAGTGGCATACAACAAGTTTGAGGATGAAGTAGCAGAGTCCTCTAGAGCAGCAGAAGAAAGGCATCAAAGACTTGATTTGAGTAGAAGCAGAGCTCTAACTGAAGGTCAAATTCTATGTCTGAGAAGATTCCTATATAATGAAGTGGTTAGAGGTTTAGAAGTTCATGGGTGGTCAAGCATTGGGTCCTCTAGCTTTTAGTTCTTCCTATGTGATGGATCATCCTTTATTATCAACAATATTCAAGAAATCCTTCTCCTCAACCCAGACTTCCTGTACAAGGTCTTTGAACTCAGGACTCATATCTGCAACATCAACTCCTTAAAAAGTCAAGAAATGATCAAAATTGACAAAGCTTTTCTTGAAAATGAGGGATTGATTTCAATGGATGATTCTAGCTTAGACATATCCACTCCCTCCTCACCAACTGTCATTCTAAATACAGCAGAAGAATAAAAAAGAATGGCTGCAAAAAATATTAAAGAGGCATATATGACTGTATATGGAAATGAATGGGAGAAGGATGAGAATGAAGAATTCCCTTCCTCTTTGTCTGTTCCTCAAATTTCCAATGAAGCTGAAGCTGAGACCTCAACAGCATCTCTCACATCTGTTGTTGTAATTCATGAAGCTAAAGCAGAGGCATCCAATAAAGACAAAGGGAAGAGTATCATGACAGAAGAAGAAGAAAAGAGGATAGAGAAAGAAAAGAAGGAGATTGAAAGAAGAATAAGAGAAAGAGGAGAAGAGGAGGAGATGGCTCAAGAAAGAAAAACTGGCATACTCCTCAGAGAAAAACAAATCCAGTTAGGCAACTGGATGAAACAAGAGTTCATGTTCCTGTAGCTTCACAACAAAAAGAAGATGAAGCCTTAGCTCTTCAGCTGCAGGAACAGTTCAATAAAGAAGAAGGAGAGGAAAAGAAAAGAAGAAGCCAAGTTCAGAATCACTGACTTTGAACTTGCTAAAGAAATGAGGGAAGAGTGGACTGAAGCTCTGATTTCTCAAGGTGAGGATGCAGATTACCTTAAGAAATTATCAAATAAAGAAATATACAGAGCTTTAATGGGACAGCAAGGTCAACTGACAAATAAGAAAAGGGCTGAAGAAGAAGAAAAAGCCAAACAGAAATCCAGGAAGACCATTGCATTCAATGTCAGATCCCATGAAGAAAGGAAGGTCATGATGGACTTCCTAAAGGCTAGTGGAGAAAATGGAAAGAGGCTGGATCCGATGAGCTTCATGAACCTGCAAGCCTTTGTAGGTCCACATGACTCATCTGCAGATCGATCTCGTGATAGGACGTCTTGATAACACGGAGTGCGGAATCCTACCGTGTTAACGTTTGTATACGAATTGACAATAGAAACAGCAGGTAAATAAACTTCTCTTTGTATTCCATAAAACACAGAGTTTACAAGATTCTCAGAATCCAATCGTTTAAGCCCTCTCTGCTCTCTTTAGAACAGAATCTGTAAACACCTATTTATAGACACAAACTCTGCAATAGGCAAACTTAACAAGTTCGCTTCTAAAGATGCTTAGGCGAACTTGTTAAGTTCGCCTCTCTATGAACTTATACAATATTCCTTAGGCAAACTTAACAAGTTCGCTCCTAAAGATGCTTAATGAACTTGTACAATATTCATTAGGCGAACTTATCAAGTTCGCTCCTAAAGATAGTTCGCCTCTCTATGAACTTATACATAATTTTATCAACAGTTACAAAACATGTCCTAGCAGACTCCCCTTTAACTGTTGCTAACAATTCTATCAATTACAAGTCAAAGACTCTAAGACTAAGACATAATATCTTCAAGCCCGTTGTCACTAGAATATGCTCCAACAGACTCCCCCTTGACAACAGCTTTAGAAGATTGTCATCCGTCTTCATATATCATCAAACACACTGTAGTCTTCGTCTTGTTCATTTGCACTTTCTCTTTCTATCTAGAAGAAAACTTGGGAGAAGGACCCCTTGTCAACTTCTGTCTGCAATATTCAGTTTTTGCAAAGGAGAATAACCAAGAATAACTAACAATTAAGATTTCCATGGAAGTTGGAAAAATAAAATCTTTTTGGTTTTTCAAACATAAGACTCACAAAATCTTTTTGGTTTTTCTTTGTACAAACTAAAATGTAAAATACAAATTTCATCTTTTTGGTCGAACATCATGAGTAAGAAGATCATATCAGTAAAAGCAATGCATCAATCACACAATTTGGATAAACATCCCTAAACATTCTATAGGTATCCTATCCAGATTCATTCTTTCATTTATATTAGATAAGATCAAATCTTTTAATCTTCAATCAAAACATGTAATGATACACGAAGAACTTCAAAGAAGATGAGATCAGATCATAACATGCTTATAATATAAATTACATACGAATTTGCAACACATAACATGCCAATCTAAGTTGTCAACATTATAAGAAATGAAACCATCAGTATCTTTGTCCCATGTTCTTGTGAATTAAGGTACCATTTATTTTGTAATACAACGTGTACCCCACAAATATGCCAACAGAAAAATAAATGTGCACTATCTTCAAGACATATAAGATTATTGTAAGATAATATTCAATCTCCGGGATGAAATTATACCGATAAACACAGGAATATATCAAGTAGAGAATCAGAATGATTCAGATTCGAATGATTCAAATGTCTTGGTTTGGATGAAGTATCATGATTCATAGTAACAGAAAGATTGTACCAATAGAATTCTTCAACATAAGATTGATCAAGGAACCGATTGATTCAATGACATAGGGTAGCGTGATCCAACTGTTATCTGGATATATTCAATGGAATCAGGATAATGATCCAAGGGCTAGTATATGTTCCAACAGATGTTGTCAGAAACATATCTTAGTCCAACTTCACATTGCATGTTTTTCGGGGCATGGGCAGTGAAGTGAACTGAAAAATTGTGTTTAACGACATAACCGATTTTGGTCTCATGAAGTACTTTAGATCTTATATTCTTTATCTGATAATGATCTTTTACACATACACCCGGCATACCATGGGTTCAAATCACAGTTGTCACAAAGATCATTATGTTGTCACACTACTAATGGACCAAAGATACTCATAGCCTATTGAAAATTCAGACTACATGCTAGTATCCAAATTAAAAATATAAGCACCAAGCATCAATTTTTGTTAAGCATAAGCAGTTATGAAGCTATCATTTCCCATACTGTGCCGTCTAAGAAGTTCTGATCGAAACATTTATCACAGATATATTAGATAAGCATCATAAAGTCCAACTAAGGTCATGTGTGACTGAACATCTATTGATGTACTATCATTTCTCCTTTAACTTCAAGTAATGTCGATTTTATCTTTTTTAATTTGGTTGGCGTTTTCAAAATATTTATAAAAGAAAGTAAAACAAAAGAAATTAAACCTTCCATGAAAACATTTTAAGAAAAACATTTTACTTGGTTACTTGGAATTAAGCAATTCAATCAATTTAAAACTCAACCCGATGTAGTCGAATGTAATTGAATGCCTTTGCCTTTGTCAACACAGTCATGTACTCCCCCTGTCCTGTAGACTCCCCCTCAACTAGTCAAATGGTTGCATCAACGACTTTATGCTCACCATTGTCATCCTAAGTTTCAGGTTGTCTTTTGGACTTTGTAAAACTCTTTTCAAAACATTGTGTGTGACATATTCTCCCCCTGAGCATCAAGTCGTTGAATCAAATAGATTCTCAGTTATCAACAACTCTTTACTCTTCCAGATGTCATTCCCTTTCATGTGCTATAAACAACCACTATCAACAAACCAAATGTTATTAATAGTCCCTCTTGGTTAATCCTACACATCTAACAAAAAACATTAATTTGAATTTGGGACCCAAGCCATGTTAGTCATGGGTCGTCCATCTGTATCAAAATAATAAACTTCACTCCATTCACAATCGAATCTCTCATCGATTTTTGGTGATTGCTCCGACGAGTCAGAAACAGAAACTTTAGATTTCCAAATATACTTTTGTTCATTATGTTCTTTTTGCTTAAAATGTGAAGTGTTTGAACAATCTTGTTCATTTGAAAAATGTTTAGATTGTGAAAACTCTTGTTGTTCTAAAATTTTTCTCAATCTTCTGTTTCTTCTCCGTCTTTGAGGTCTAGAAAGCCTAACCTCAGATTTTGAATTACCCTTTGGTGATCATGAGGTTTAACCACATTTGGGTTAACATAAGGCTTACCATGAGTTCTTACCTTCTCTGGAGTAACATGTCGGTTACCTTTGGCGTTGTGAGGACAAGCAATCCGAATATGTCCCACAAGACCACGATAAAAGCAAGATCTCTTCTCACTATATTATCTCATATAAGGAATCTTCACACGATAAGATGCACTTGAAGAAGATTCTCCTACATGAACTTCTTTTGGCTTTATTTTCTATGGAACTCCAGATTTTGCAACAGGTTTTGATTCAGGCTTCATCTTCTCAGGAAATACATGCTTCTCCCCTTTATTTTTGTAAGGACAGGTCACCACAATGTGTCCCATCTCATTGCAATGAAACATGTACGCCTATCTTTATTATCTCTGACATATGGAACTCTCCTTGAATTTGAAGAACTTCCAAATGTATAATTTCCAGATGAATTAGAATCAACCTTTAAGTCTTCTGTCTTAACCTCTTTCGGTATACCCTCTACCTTAGCTTCATCAAAATATTCATCATCACTCTCATCAGAATACACCATATCTTCACCCATGACTGGATTCACTTTCAACACAGTCTTAGGATCTAAATCCTCATATTTTATAATCTCAGGTGTAACAGAATAATTTCTGTTGAATGGTGGAGGAACATAACCAATACCACTAGTTCCCTTCCCCTCTTCTGTAATATTAAAATATCCCAGTAAGAATGATGAATTTCCAAAGCTTTCTAACTTTCTGTGTAATCTGATCACCTCTGCTTTAGATTCAGCTAGTTCTTTATCTTTCTCAGCAAGATCATTATTTCGTTTCTCAATTTCTGCAAAGGACATATCTAGGTGATATGCATGCTCTTTGGCCTTCAAAGTCAGAGAACTTATATCCCTCTTCAGGGATTCTATCCTTACAACACACACATTCTCATTATCTTTTAATTTCTGATTTACCGTGTGCATGGATTTCATATCACAAATGAGGTTGATGTTATCATCCATAACCCTCATCATTTTATCCTTCACTGAAATACAAGTAGAACAAAACGTTTCAGAGTTAGAAACTACCGTATCCTTTTCTTCTAAAGAAGATGCACCAGGAGCCATGAATACGTCATCATCAGCTTCACCCTTCTAAGCAACAATTACAGGCTCTGTATCAATTTCTGATTCACTCAGATCATCTTCAACTGTCTGAAAGCTTTCTTCAGTCATCACATCAGTGTCAGTAGATTGAGTACTTTCACCAGAACGAATACTCTCACTATCAGTTAAATCTGCAGAAGAATCACTTTGAGAATCACCCTGCTTCTCCAATACTTCTTTGATCAAGACCACAAACGCTTGAGAAGTTGCTTCACCCTTTTTCTTCAAGGCTTCTCATAGATCTTTTGAAGTTGGACACTTCCCGAGACTATGAATGATTTCTTTTGGTAAAGACATCGTTAAAGTTTCACACATTTTCATCTCATGATCAAACTTCTGCTTTTCTACTTTAGTAAGAGCTGTCACTGGTTTAGGAACATCACGAAATTCCAGAAAGTCAAAAGTAGGATGCACATATCCTTCTGTTATTGGTTTCCAAAAATTTTCATCAGTTTCTGATACGAACTGTTCGAACTGGACTTTCCATGTACGGTAATATGATATACACAAAAGCCTCGGTGGCATAGTTCCAATCTCATTATCATCACACGAAATTGACATTTTGAAATTTTTGTGAAAATATCCGGAAAAAAATTTCCCGCCGAAAAACTCTTTTTAAAAATTTCAAAATTTCAAAAATGATATAAACCAACCATATAAGCTTTCCCTAAAAAATTTGCACAAGAACAAATTTCCCGCCAAAATAATTTTAAAAAAAAACACTGGCAAACTAGATAAGTTCGCCTGAAATTAGTTCGCCTGATACTGTCTGAGCAAATAAAACCACAAGCGAACTTGATAAGTTCGCCTAATCAATATGTTCGCCTAAACTGCGTGAAGTGAACTTGATAAGTTTGCCTGCAACAGAATCTCAGCACTAAGTTCGCCTGGTGCTGTAACAAACTCAGGAAAAAGATTCTTCAACCCAAACACGAACAACAAGTACCGAAAATCTTCATTTCTCACAGATTAGAAGGAATTTGAAGAAATTGGACTGTAGGATTTAGTATTTTATGAATTAGAACACTTCTATCAGATTAATTTCACCAAAAACCACTTCAAATCCACGAATTTAGTAGCAAAATCAACTTCAAGAACTTGAAAACCCATGGATACAAAAACTTCTAAAAATGATCAATTTCTTGTCAAATTGTACACAAAATCATCTCTAATCACCAAGAATCAAACACAAATCACGAGAAAAATCTCTGATAACACTTGTAGGTCCACATGACTCATCTGCAGATCGATCTCGTGACAGGACGTCTCGATAACACGGAGTACGGAATCCTACCGTGTTAACGTTTGTATACGAATTGATAATAGAAACAGTAGGTAAATAAACTTCTCTTTGTATTCCACAAAACACAGAGTTTACAAGATTCTCATAATCCAATCATTCAAGCCCCCTCTGCTCTCTTTAGAACAGAATCTGTAAACACCTATTTATTCTAAAGATCCTTAGGCGAACTTGTTAAGTTCGCCTCTCTATGAACTTGTACAATATTCCTTAGGCGAACTTAACAAGTTCGCTCCTAAAGATCTCTCTATGAACTTGTACAATATTCCTTAGGCGAACTTATCAAGTTCGCTCCTAAAGATGCTTAGGCGAACTTGTTAAGTTTGCCTCTCTATGAACTTATACAGAATTTTATCAACAGTTACAAAACATGTCCTAACAGCCTTGTATGTCAAGTTAAGAAGGAAGAGGAAGAGAGACTAGGGAAGACAGGCTCAAAAAGAAGGGTAAACACTCAAACTGATGAAAGAAAACGAAAGAAAACAAAAGAAACCCAAGCCTACTCTCTCATCCACTCCTTCCTCTGTCCAACAACCTTCCACTCTCCCTCCTAGACCTCCCTCCTCTCCTCCCAAAGAGTCAAAATCCTCTCACCCAGCTCCTCCTCATCAACAGCCTCCCAAGAAGAAAACCAAACCTACTACCATACCAGAAGATTCAAGAGAAATTGTAGTATGGTTCTACAGCAATCAAGACCAATGGTTTGAAGTTTTCAGGGGAAGGGCAGAGTTAAAAAGATCAATCTACAGATCGGTTGATGAGGTGATGCAGCTTCCAGATTCTGATCTTCAGAGAATGATGGAGCTGGGTGAAGCTCATGAGCCTGAAAATGATAGTGGAAGACATCTGTTTCTGGTGATCAAACATCAATTCAACCCCAGCAAATATGTGGTTATTGATGTTAAACCTCTTCAATCCCACTATCCATTTGTCAGTTGGTCCTACAATGCTGCTCAAGATGAGTACACTTTGATAGATATCAGAGGTCAAAAGATGAGATGTTCAAGCAAGACCATCTTCAGCATGCCAAACAAGGACATTAAGAATCTATATGAACTCCCTCTTGACAATCCAAGCATGGACCCAAAAGGCTATGAGACAGCAAGGATTGTTGCTCACATGTAAAAGCTTCAGCAACAAAGGCAATAAGAGAGTTTTGGTAGCATCAGTCTAGGGGGAGTTTGTAGAGATAAATACTGATGGCTACAAAATTCTCTAAGTAAGATTGTTGCGGACTCCACAATTTTGCTACTGACTTACAAGTTGCTGCAGATAATGCTAAGTGTTGCAGATAGTTGTGTTTTCCTGCTGATGAACAAGTTTCCTGTTGATAGCCTTATCTGATGAAGTCCAAAGTTGCTGCTGATTGGTTTCTCAGAAGCATCAAACATTTGATGTTGCTGATAGGCAAATCATCAGCAGCTTTGACTTTAGCACTGACACCTCTGCTGTAACACTGACACACCTATCAGCAGAAGGAATGTTATTGGTGCAGATGACAAAAGACAATGCTCTTATTCTGATCTGTCCTGCAATGATTTCTGAGAAGACCTTAGTTTTGTTGTTTTCTTTTCAGTGAAGAAGTATTTTCACTGTAGTTGTCTTTTAGCTACTTGTCTTTTAGTTGTCTACTAATAGTAGTGTAACTTGTAACTGTTAAAGATCAACGGCTTGTGTTTGATCTGATCCATAGAATCAAGGGTCTGTCTTGATTCTAAGTTCCTTTATATGTATTGTATCTTTTCATTTTACAATGTGTGCTTCCTTAGAGCTTTCTATGTAAACTTGTAAACATTGAAGATTAATACACTTTGCATTTATCAGTATTATCCTTGTTTTCTTGTTAACATTGATTAGTTGTTATTGTTTCCGCCAATCTAAACTAAGAACAGAATAATCTTGTAAACATTGATCCTAAAAAAATTGAGACACTGGTAAATTTGTTCATCCTGACTAGAATTTGTTCATCCTGACTAGAATTTGTTCATCCTGACTAGATTTGTTCACCTTGACTAGAATTTGTTCATCCTGACTAGATTTGTTCATCCTGACTAGAATTTGTTCATCCTAACTAGATTTGTTCATCCTGACTAGATTTGTTCATCCTGACTAGAATTTGTTCATCATGGCTAGAATTTGTTCATCCTGACTAGATTTGTTCACCCTGATTAGAATTTGTTCATCCTGACTAGAATTTGTTCATCCTAACTAGATTTGTTCATCATGACAAGATTTGTTCCTCCTTAAAAGATTCCAACACTTAGAATATTTTTGGAAAACTTAAACTTCAATTCTAAGTTGGACTTAAATCATCCATGACTCTTCATGCTTGATTTGGTAAGCAGCCTTATATGAAATTAATGCCCTTTTTGAAAACCATTTTGATGGAGAAAATAAAACTTTATGTTGGAACGATTCTTTGTGTACCGAAAATTTTATTAGTCATCATTCAAAGTTTATTTATGGTGATTATCCCTATTTGTTACTCTGCGTATATTGTCCTTATAGATCCGAATAGGATAGTCTCATGTCCTTTTGGTACTTGCTTTCCCTCAAAGGTCATTTTATTGATTGACTCTATGATTTCTAACTAAGTAGATACGTGTTCGCATCCTTTACTCTCAGACTCCTATAATTAGAAAGTCTTGAAGCCTCTACTGTTTAGAAATGACTTCTTAACATATGCCGTGAGGGAATACGAATCTATAACATTTAAACACTCATTCCCTCAACTTTATGGCTTAAACCCTTATGCAAAGGATTTTATGGCTATAACCAGTATGGGTGATATATGAAATGGTAAATCATAGTGGTACCGTTCGAAAGCCAACGAAGTTGCAGGCATACTGTACTACCAGTTATTGGCAGATAATCAATTTGACCCTCTTTAACGCGAGATCTAAGGACAAACTCTGAAACCTTATGGTCCATTTTCACCGACTTTAATGGAATGCGAGGACCTAAGTTGAAATTTAAAAACCTTATCATTTGAAAGATGCATCCTAAAATCATAGTAGAGCAATTTTGAATTTATTTTTGTGTTCTACGATTCTTAACCGATTAAAGCTGTACGCTACCAGAAAGAGAAACAAGTGACGAATCATAGTTGACACTGCTCTCTTGAAGATCCACTTGAGATTACATTATCTTTAAGGGACCTATGAGAATGATATCCTCACATTTGGAAAATTCCTGAAGTTTTACTTGATCCTCCCCTATTTTCTGACGTCTACTTTATGAGAATTAAACCCCAAGCTAAATTGACAATGATATTACAACAAAGTCTACCCATTTTGTGGGCAAGCTCATTTTCATTTTTGGGGGACACTATTTTTATGAGATTATTTCCACAACGTGACTGTTTATTTCCTCATCTAGATGAATAGCGGATTACTTCCGAATCATTTCAATAGACATCAAGAAAGATGTAGACGTCTAATGTTATCCTATCAAATGTGGCCGACTCGATGTGAGGAGTAGACCATCTTTTTAATATGGACTTCTTGTTAAAATTTCATAATTCCATTTTGACCGTTAACCAAATTCGACTTCTGGTGGTAGTCAATTCAATGTCTAACTATTGAACTAGCACCTAGTCTTTTAACTAATCTACTTGATTAGATCGTTCTGGATCATTAGTCACTTTCTCTATCTAGATCTTGTGGTGACTTGATTATCATATAGCCCATTGCTAACTTTTGACAATAGGTATATGAACTTTTAATTGAAAATCACCAAACATGGTTATATTATATTGAGACTAATATGCGAGTTAGTACCGAATCCTAATGCTTTGTAGTGAGGTTACATAGCACGAGTCATCGCTGACATCTATTTTATGATGATGACTCATTTCCTATAACACTTGATAGGATTGAGTAAATTTGACTCTTAGCAAATTTATCTCGACAGAATCCTAGTATAATATCCTCTGTTTGTTAATCTTCGGTTTCACGACTCGAGTTTGGTACAATCATACTGGTACTCATTATATACTTCCTTTGTAAAGCTTTAAGCTTGGATTTCTCGTTATTAATTCATTCTCTAATGACTAATCATCACTCTTCAATTCTAGTACTAGAAATGTGAATCTCGTCCTTTTGTTATGTTGATTTTCAAAATTCCCTTGTGTCTACTTTTACGGTTATGTTGTATACACACCAACCATGTTGTGTCGCCTTATGATGCAACAATGTACTGACCTTTATGAGTAATTACGATTACTAACAATAAGTAGATACAACAACCTGAGATTCCACAAAGGGATGTGGGAACAAATTTCAATAGATTTCGTTACTAGGCTTGCCTAGAACATTGGGCGGCTATGATTCATTTTGGGACATTGTTAACCAATTAACGAACTCTTCATGTTTCCTACTTATTTGAGAGGACTTGTAGATAGTAAAGCTAGCTCGACTGTATAGTAGTGAAATTGTAGCAAGGCATGGAATGCATGTTTCCTTTATCTCCGATAGGGATAGTCGCTTTACATCCCATTTCTGGCAGACACTACAGAAAGCTTTGAGAATGCGCTTAGATATGAGCACCGCTTACTATTCTCAAACTGACGGTCTAAGTGATCGAACTATTCATACCTTGGAGGATATGCTCAGGGCTTGTGTGATAGAATTTGGTGGTAATTTGGATACCCTTTTACCTTTGGTCTGATTTACTTACACTAATAGTTATCACACTAGCATTAAATGAGCGCCATTAGAAGCTCTGTTTTGACACAAATGTTGATCACCATTTTGTTGTGTTGAGGTTGGTAATAATCATTTGATTGGTCTTGTTGTGTACAAACTTAAACTACCTCAGGAGCTTAATGGTATATACGATGATTATCGTATATCGAGTCTTAAAAGGTGTTTAGCCAACAAATCCGTAATTATACCACTTAAGGAAGTTCGTATTGACGGCAAGTTTTATTTTAACGAGGTGTTATCTCTATTTATTCTAAGTACATGATATGATCATCCTTAATAACCTATGGTATTTGTTATCGCTATGACACATTTTTATTTCAATGAGTCGTGGTGATTCTACCGACTCTTTGAACCTTAATAGCACATCTCCTGTTAAAATTTAATGTTTACTATATATGGTAATATTCGTTGATGGCACTAATAGAATGATTCTTTCCATTCTCATAAAAGGAAACTGAATCACTGGAATTTATATCGTGATATCATGGTGGATTCGTGCCAACTTTGTATACCTCTGTATATCAATCCTATGGCGGATTTCTTAATATTCTGAATAACACCAGCAGTGTACCTTTTGACTGACTCGGTGAAGCAATGATCTATGGATTCTCGGGAGAATTCGAAGGATGTCTCTCACGCGTTATTCAATTGGCTTTTAAGACTAAGTACTCGTAACCTATTCTCTGCGATTCTTAAGTCACGATTTGTCAAGCCTCCCTACTATCTCTAGGGAACCAAATCTCTCTTGACAACCATACTTGAATCAAATTTAAAAAAAACCTTTCAATTATAATATCAGTTGAATTTCGGGACGAATTTCCTTCCACCGGGGGATAATGTGACAACCGTGACATTTCAGGTCAACACCCGTTTTCGACGAGTTCTTATAATAGTAATAATAGTATTATTATGTTGAAATATTCTTTTAAACGAAAGGAACTCGTTGGAGTGAGATAAATAATAGCAAGATTTATTTGGGTGTTATAATGTCAAAATTTGATCAAGTTCGGGTCTATACGCGTTAGCACCCGAGTCGAGTGGTTTCGTAAAATTTTAATTTTAATCCTAAAGGATATATATTTACGAGACACAAAGACTCTAGGGAAAATAATAAATTATAACAAGTTATTTTTGGGTAAAATAATGCCTCTATTTTTATCAGGTTCATTTAAGCAAAAAACCGACACGCGATCGGAGACCAAGGGATATAAATACCCCAACTTCATCTCAACTATTTGTAACTTTTTCAGAAAAAAAAAGTTAGAGAGAGAGGCTAGAGAATTCAGGTGGTTGTGGTGGTGGTTCGGCGGTGGCCGGAGACGCATTTTTTCCCTTGGAACCATTTCTCGATGCTACGAACGCAATGGTAAGTTCAGATTTGTCTAAATACTTACTTAAATTCGTTATAAAGGTCAAAAATGAATCTGTCCAGAATGTTATTGCATGCACAGTCTCAAAGATAGGACGATCCCCGGAAATCCGACCGTTAGAAATATATGAATTTTGGATATAATGTTGTAAACACATAGACGCATGACTCTACCGGAGGAATGTTTGATCAGAGCTCTCTAGGTATGCTTTCATACCCTCGAATGTGACTGATCGGATTTTCGGATTTGAAAAACTGGGTCTCAAAGAATCGTCGATCCTCGGAGATCCGACTGTTGGATCATGACGATTTTTGGGCAGTAGTGTTTTAACACATATATGAATATTTTCACTAAAGGAAATTCCGATAGGAAGTTGGAAAGTACATTTTTCAGTACGAACAGATTGTAACAGTTTATAGGATCGAAACACAGGAAATTAATGGGGTTGCATGGCCATCCAAACGGCATTGCATGTCAATTTTGAGCATGTGAAAATGTTCGGGAGATAAAAATGATCCTAATGATATTTTTGGTTTGTATTGCATGTGAAATACGGGAGGTTCCGCGTACGCGAACCATTTATACGGAAGGTATAAACTTTAATCGTTAAGCTTTGATTTTTTGTTGAATAGTTTTATAAGTCACTGGTTAAGATTTGAACTCGAAAATATTTAGTATTGAGATATTTGGTATTTTGAGTGGTTATTAGGTTATAAACCCGACCTCTGTTCACGTGGAACAAATAATAGAACTAATATATTTATTTTTATACAATTGTTTTGATGGATTTTTCTAGAAATATGATCCAACACCCAAATTTATTTTTAAACAGTAGTATTTATATAAAAAATGAAATCAGAAATTTTTGGTAACTAAACTCTTTATAGATTATTTATTAAAATTCCTCCAAGTTTAATACATGTAAATTGGGAAAAATACCTCTGAGTATTGGAAAAATCTGGTATTTGGTCAGTAATTAGTATATGATAAAACATGACTTCTGTCCAAAATTCGTGAAAATTGGAGTTGTCTAAGTAGGCTTTTGGTATTTATGAAGTTTTAACGATTGAATTTGGGATCATATACTTCTGGATAATATTAGGACTTGAAACTTTTAAAAAATCTCATACGGATCTAAAACTAATTTGGTAAAAATTTGGTGAAGTTTGGACAAGTCTAACGTTTTTCTTGAATTTTTTAAGTTTTAACAATATTATATTCTTAATAAATAATTTGAATATTGGAAAATTATGAAAATTGGTTATAAATTCTTATTTATGTATATGATCAATTGATAAAAGTTTCAAATAGTAAAGTTATGTCTATGTATGGTTTTGAAATTTTGGTCCATTAAAACGTTATAAAAAGTTAATATTTTTGGAAATTTTTGTATAAAATTGTTTTTATAAAAGGTTTTAGGGATTTTGGACAGAAGTGTGATCACATTAAAAACATAAATTTTAAATTTTAAATTGGGTGCTAATATCACACTAAAACCCTAATTTCGGACGAATCGGATTTTCAAACCGTAAACCGGACTTTACAACCGTAAACCGGACTTTACGCGCGTAACCGCGTTTTTTATCAAACGAAACCGTGACTTGAGATTTTATTATATATGACTTTATAACTACTGATTTTCTTTATTAAAATCTAAAACTTAAGGTTTTAAGGTCACGAATTTATATAAAAGCCGGTTTTACAATTTCTAACCGTTCGTACGCGTATGCACGGGTTTGGGTATGCAACCGATTACATAGCCACTTTTTTTTTGTTGACTTGGTCACAACCTTTAGGAGTCCTGAGTGCATCGTTTGTGTCCACTTGACTAGTAGGACCCTATTAGGACTCGGATTTTATCGTTTTTTGTCGACTGTGTCGCATCACTCGCTCGCATTGTCCAGGTGAGTTTCGCGGCCCACTTTGCTTACTGTTTACTATTTTTGGGGGAAAGCTGTTTCTTTATTTATTTTTAGTCACATGTTATATGATACATTTATACATGAGTTATTTTTTTTTAATGTCTTAAAGTCCTCAATTTTGGGCAATCAATTAGCTGAGCGTAGCCGTTGGGAATTTTAGGTAGTACTACTTGGGTTGACACCCCCGCTCATGGTTTGGACGCGCCAACCAGACTTGTAGGGTTACTTGGGCGCAAAGTTAGCCAATTTTTAGGCGGTTGTTTGCATTAGACTTCCGTGTGGGGTACTTTATTTTTATTTCGTTGAGGCTTTGATTGCGGCTCATGGTTATATGTTGTATAATACATGTGTACTCGATCAATGGATTTTTGATCACTTTGGATTTTTATCAGAAACTTTTTATAGAGTCGCAAAACCTGCGAACTCATCAACTATTTATATAGTTGACCCGTTTTCGAAACATGCTTTCAGATAAACATAATTGAAGAAGAGATTTTTATGAGGGCTCGCTTTTGGATTATAATTACTATTTTTAGTTTTGATTATGTACTTTGGTTTTAGTCAGGCATTTAGACACTTTGTACTGTTTTAGAGATTTTTCTTGTATTTGTACTGTCGTTAGAAGCATGTAGTATGGTTCAATGTAATACAGAATTTTCCTTTTAGTTTCTCTTGTACTTGTGTTCAATGCGATATACCGGTTACATCCCGTACTTCCGCCTTGGCGGGGTGTGACATAAATAAATGTTTTTTTATATTTATTTTAAATAATATATCATATATTTCTCAAAGACGTTTTAAAAAAAATTTTAAGAATAGAATTTATGGTGTATTACACAGGTTAAATAAATGTTTTTTATATTTATTTTAAATAACATATAATTTATTTCTCAAAGACGTTTTAAAAAAAATTAAAGAATAAAATTTATGGTGTAATCATATTATTTACCAAGTTAAAGAAAATTATTATTATTTAATAGAAGAGAGAGACGGAAAATCAAAATCTAGAATTCACCAGAACTCGACACGTGGTATTAAATATTTAATAGGAGAGAGAGCCGGGAAAACCAACTTTTAGGTGACCTACCAAGCTGACATGTGTCCCCCACTATTTTTATTTATTAGATATATAAGATATTAAAAATATATGATTAGAGATGGTAAATATTAAATCTGTTGTGTGATAGTGACTTCTAAAGCTTTTGTGTGTGTTTTAGCTACTTGCATTTTACATTCTTATTTAGGGACTGTTTGGCAAAATCTGATCCATTAAGCACTGAAAGAGCTCTAAATGGTTCAACATGGTTTTTCTGCTGAACCATTAAGAACTCAAATGAACCATTAAGAGGCTAACTTTTAGCGAAACAAACACCCTTACCTTTGACCGATTCAGAGGTAAGACTCTTAATGGAATCATTAATAGGCTATCAAACAGCCCTTACTCTACCTTAAATCACAAGGTCGGTGTCCAATTAGTTTGTTTTCTTTACTTTTCATGTACACCCCTCAACTTTCTATATTTTTCAAATAATACCTCTTAACTTTCTAAAAATTCAATTATACCTCTCGCATTTATAAAGTATCCCTCAACTTTCTAAACTCTCAAGTTTACACTTGTACTATATATAAGCTACGCTTTTTAACTCATTATTCAAAATTTTAAATTCTCAACTTTACACTTGTTATAAGGCCCCGAACCCGGGAGACCACACTTATTGGATTTACTCATCAACACATAGCTCATAAACATAAGACATTCACAAATCACAGCGGAAACGATTAAAACTTTAACATAACAGCGGAAGCATAACATGCCTAAACATAACTTGTCTAAAACAACATAAATATAAACATATAATGGGATGCCAGAGTATGAATCTTCGGGGTAACTCTTCTCGACAAGCCAAGCATCCTCATCCATCTACAGCCACCTACACTTAACTGATGTGCATACTAAAAATCAGCAACGATTAGTGAGTTCTAACGTTTACTTTAAACCTTCATACAATAAATATTTACTAAAACATACAGGACGCCATTAAGGCAAAACTTTAAATACTTTACCTTTAAAATAGTTTAAGTCATACATTAATCGTCAATTCCCTTTTTTTCTTTTCACTATATCTCCCCCATGGCTCACGTCCATGAACCGACAAGTACTGGTACTGCCCCCATGGCTCACGTCCATGAACCGACAAGTACCGCTTAACCTATACTGCCCCATGGTACATGAACCGACAAGTACTAGTATTGCCCTCTGACAACACCGCTTAACGCTACGGGGTGGTTGCGTAGACCTCCCGAGTAACCGTCGTCACCCATCCTAGTTTTACAACCGTTAACGAACCACAAAGGCTCTTACTTATGGGCATAACCCATAACTGACATCTTGTACAAGTTGAATCTGTCCCCGAAGGAACCTTAACAAGTTGGTACACATTCCCGTTGGAAAGCTGTTCACTTTCTTTTCTTAAAACATTCTTTAACTTTTCCATATATTATGTCTTTGTTTATGTATATAAAAACACTTGCCATGAATATAGTTATACTTTACATAAACCGGACTTTTACCTCTTTTAAACTTTTCTCAAAAACATAACTTTCACATTAGTTTATTAATATAAAATATATAATAAACACTTTCCACTAAGTATGCATACCACCCCTAAAGCAGGCAAAAAGGGGGATTAGAACTCATCTGGTTTCTTAGCTGGAACGTACTACTTGAATCTCACACAATCTGGTTAAACATAGGAAGTTCAAAGCATATCAAACTTAACTCTACACTGAACAGTTTCACTACATTTAACCAGGCGAACTTAGGTTAAGTTCGCCTCTCATAGACTCAACAAACTTAACAAGCGAACACATCAAGTTCGCCTGATCAAGGACCCAGCGAACTTAGTAAGCGAACCTGATAGTTTCGCTAGACAGTGCCCAGCGAACCTGGTATGTTCGCTAGCCTCAAGCCCAGCGAACTAAGTAAGTTCGCCCGCGGGCTCCTTCTTCCCCAACTAAACCGTAAGTTGCATGAACATGGCGGCTAGGATCTAAACTAATCAAGACTCAAACTTTTTACGATTAAACCATTGGTTTTATAATCAGGAGTCTAGATCTATACTTTATTTCCAGTTTCATACGTAAAAATACTTACTTTACTCTATTTTTCTTTAAAACCCAAAATATCATGAAAACTCAGATCCATAGAGAACCGTTACCTGAAAATGTTTCCTCTACGCTGCTAAACACTCCAGAGACCTGCGCCAACGATCCTTGACGTTCGGGAATGAAAATCAGGACTTTCTCTCTCTAGGTTCTCTCTCTCTCTCTAGGTTTGCATGAAATGGGGGCTAAATGAGGATTGTGGGTGGAAAGCTAGGGTTTTGATGGACCATTGGCCGATGCACTCCCTCCTTTTTCTCGGCCCAAAACGCAACAAGGCCCAACGCCCAAATCTCCTCTCTTTCCCTTATTGAAATTTCACGTTCAAATTTGGGATGTTACAAGTCTACCCTCCTTACAACAGGATTCGTCCTCGAAACCTGCCATAAGTTACGATAATAGCAAATCACGGAATGGGTGGCATAAACCGTAGTTGTGCGAGGTAGCTTGGTTATGAAAGCCATCGTGATTAACTACCATACCGAGTCACCGCATATTAAAAAGCAAGGATCTTTGCGAGTCGCGTTCACAATTCACAACTTCTAGCAACCTTCCAAGTAACTAACACACCGACTCTACGTAGACATAGAAGTGTGAATACCCAAATCAACGAAGCATGAAGTTGGTGAATCGTTCCAACAGTTATGGAGATCCACTTTCAACGTTAAAAGATCACATTTAAAAGTCACTCACACACACCTATTTTGAATCCATAAAGACACTAACTACTTCATTGGAAGTTCATCTTCCCAAAGTGATTCAAAGAGTCTAGCAAGTATGGCCATGCAATCAACAAAGATTAAACTTGTATAAACACTCAAAGGCATCATTACAAGATTTCAAATTTGTTAATTGTATCAAGAACCTTGGAAATGAAACAAACTACAAGAAAATTCAGAGAATTCTTCTACAAAATGGCTACAAGTTTCTACACAAGCTCCCCTCAAAATGGTTAAAGAACCAACTATTTATAAGTTGTTTTGGGACTTGAGCATGGGGCATGCCTGATGAGGCACGGCCCCGTGTGTATCCATTTACTGCTCCACTAACTTGGTCGAAACAAACTTGGACATTGTAGTGTGCACGGGGGCGTGTTGAGCTTGAGCACGGGGGCATGTTAGCTTGGACATGGGGGCGTGGGTCCCATATGTTTTCTTATCTCCTGACCTGGGGCACGGGGGCATGCCTGATGAGGCACGACTTGTGCCTGACTTGGTGATTTGGTCAATTCTTCTTGTTTATGCGTTGTTTTCGCTCCTTTGATCAATTCTCAGTCTTTAGGTCCTGAAAAATCAATATGAATCAATTAAGGTACTAATTCAGAAGAATCTTAAGAAAACAAAGATAAAGGGAATGACATTTGATGTGAAAAACATATATAATTTAGTGCAAATTAGTGAACATGAAGAAGTACCGATTAACATGTTGGATATAGGATGTCCGATCATCGATAACATCAACGTTGTTATCAAGGTACGATCCAAAGAGTTACACTTTTGACAACGAGCAATTTATAATGTTTAGTCGTAATGTCATTATAGTTCACGAAACGCGGATTTATAATTCGGTGGATAAATATTTAGAGAAATATTTAAACAGTTAATTCGGAGATTAATTATTTAGAGAAATAATTAAATGGCATAGATTCAAACATTTATGAGTTACGCGTTATATGATTAAGATTTACTAATTATTTGCAATTAGTAGAGTCAGAGGATTAAAAGTAATCTAGAGTTAATTACAGGGATTTAACAGTTAATTCTCATGGGTGCAATTTGTAATTATAGTAATTATAAATATATCCTAAACTCTAAAACCCTAATGATCCTTTTTGCCTCCACCACTTTTACGCAAACACGCAAGCTGTATCCCCTCCCCCCGGTCGGCCGCCGTTGTCGGTCGCCGTCACCTCCTCCGCATTCTGTTCGGAGTCGTGAACCTGGTTCGTCTACAACCGGTTTTGCACAAAATCTCGTATGACGGGATTTATTGGTTTTGCGGGTTTTTGTGATCAGTTACTAGCGAGACGTTCGTTGTTCCAAAGTGTAGATCTTTCGGTTATCGTCAAAGGTATAATCACTAACCCTCTATGGTTGGATTTAATTTTATTGTTTATACGCGTGTAATCGGATCACTGACGGGATCCCGGTTTAGAACCGTTAACATGAACATACGCTTCCACCATGCAAATCTGATTTGTCAAATTAATAAGATTAATTAAATGTGTTTTAATAGTTAAAATCGGTACTTGGATTCCCAAATGACAAGCACCACCAAAACATATTGAAAAAGAGAAAGGCTAGTGGAAATCTTCCTCCCACAACCTCATCTCTACATACGAGTGATGACGATGATAATTATGATCCGACTGTGGATCTTACTCCGAAAAGGAAGAAGGGAAAGGCAAGCCGCTAAAAAAACACCACAACATCAACAAATTTGTCCAGCCAGTCCAATAGATATTGATGTTATTGATCAATATCTTAACACTCCGCCAGAGCACAGATCACATGACAAAGGCAAAGCTCCAGCTGACACATCCAGTATTCGTGAGTATATACATGTGGTCAAGACTGCAGAGACATAAATTGTTGTTGATTCAGATTAAGAATTGGCAGAACTGTTCGATGATATAAACGATGAAGTCAATCTACTTGATAAACTAGTGTATATAACTGCTCAGGGGGAATTGATTAACGGCATTGACAGTGAAATTCCAACTCAACTTCCATCATCTCCACCCAAAGAGTCATCCTCAGTATCAACTTGGAAGTTTGCCTCTCCAAACACTAGAAAAACATAGTTTCATCCTCCGGGTCCTCCAACTCAAAACAAAAGTGACCGCGAGTGATAGGGACGTATATGCAACAAGAAATGATAGAACAGACATCATGACTTGGATGCTTGACCAAGAAAAGGATTTATATTTGGTCAAGAGAAGGAATGGAAAGCTTAAGTATTTCAAGAGCCCAAACGACTTCTCATCCTTACCAAAGCTTGACCTGCACAAGCTTAATGAAGCTTATTTCTCAAATCCTGGAAAGGTAACAAAGACTTGGGATTTCAAATTTTTTAACAAGGAATGTCGCACAAACTTCCCTAATATGAAGAAAGAAAGCGTGACAAGATGATCATAAATCTAGCTACAGGAAATTATTGGATGAATCTTGTTTACCCTCCTCCGAAGACAGTGAAGGTTGTACCAGTCCATACAAAGCTTCTAGCCAACTCATTGAAGAAGTTTCAATACTGGATCTATGATCCTACTACCAGTGAAGTTGTAATCAGTTGTGAACATAAGGAATACAGACTGATGGATCACATGGATCTATTTATGTTTGGAAAAGAGGATTTGTTCCGCCTAAAGAACAACAATATTAGGGTTCATGATATATTTGAAGAATTTTTAATGCCCTACACAAAAACGGAGGCAATCTCTCTAGCAAAGGGGTTGTATGTAGGTGGTGGTACTCACTGTACTTCAATTGACATATGAAGAAGACGGTTTGATAGCATCAGCCTAGGGAGAGATTGTAAGGACTATCTAATAGGCTGACACATCTAATACAATTTTGATTTGTATAAGTATTCAAGATAATACTAAGTATACGCACCAATAATCTAAGGCGAGTACTTGGAGTATTCGGACGTATACTTGGTGTGTCTACTTGCTAAGTATTCGTGCGAATACTATTAGCGAGTACTTATTAGGTTTTAGTATAAATGCTTGTTTTGTGTTTTGTGTTTTGGTTGACGATGGTAGAATCACTTTGTAATATTTTGCACAAGTAATATACAGAGAATTATTGAGTAATACTTGTGTTTATCTATTCAGTCTCGTTTGATACTTTGATTCACATCTTGATACAGATTCCGCCCATAACAAGGTGACTTGTTGATTTCGATTCATTGAAGATCCTACGTCAAGCCCAGACCTTACACCGCCTCCTCGTGATTTTAGGCTATTTGCTAATCACGAATTCAAGATTCTCACCCTCCTAGTTGGTTCACTGTACACAAGCTTGCGTCACTGCCTCCTCACAATTTCAGGTAATTTTTTTTCTCTAAATTTTGAATTTTGTTTATCATATTATTTTTCCATAACGTTATGCCATGTTATTTTTGCTAATTGTAATTAGTTACAATGTGTGTACTATGTGACTCGACCCGACCTTGATTTGGACCTTGAAGTATTTCTAGACTTTTGATTTCTTTGATCTGGTCTACCTCTCACCACTAAACCTTCCCCACCATCTTCTTTGGAATCTGATCTCTTCTTTAACTCTTTAGAGTTAAGGGCAGACAAAACCTCCTCCATAGTTAGGGTTTCCCTTTCATACATTAAAGTATCAACGGAACGTTCATAGGACTGTAGCAATGAGGTTAAGAAAATAACATTGATCCTCATCTTCCAACTCCACTATAATATTTTCAAGATCTAGGACTAGCTTATTGAACTCATCCGTTTGGTCCTCCATTGACTTCCCCGAATTCATCTTAAATGGGTACAAGCGTTTCTTGAGATACAGACGATTAGCAAGAGACTTTGTCATGTACAATGACTCCAACTTCGACCATATACCCGCTGCAGTTGCCTCTTTTGATACTTCTCGTAACACTCTATCTCTCAAACTTAGAATGATTGCACCGTGTGCCCTCTTAGGAGTCTCCTTCTTCTCTTTATTGGCCATCGTTGCCACAAGATTAGCCTCACCCAATAACGCATCGCTAACCCCCTGATGAACTAGCGGAGCTCTCATTTTCAATCGCCACATACTGAAATCGTTTTTACCATTAAATTTCTCCAAATCGAACTTCGTCGCGGACACCATTTCGATCTCTGATTTCTCTAATTGTTATCTTTCTCTCAATGGAGACCTCACCAAGCTCTGATACCAATTGTTATAAAATGAACACCAAGAAAGAACAATTAGAACTCAAACGATTCTCTTATTGAAGATTGAAAATGATTACAAAGAAAGGAAATTAAGAACCAAACAGAATGAATGCGAATGACTTATTCCTATGATCCCTAACGCTCTGTTCCCGAGTTTACTTAAAGAAGGAAAAGAAGGGAAGTGGAAGGAAAGAAAAACTTGGTTGTGTTCTAGAGATTTTTTTTAGAAAGAAGTGGAAGGAAAGTAAAGAAAGTTGTGTTCCAGAGATTTTTATTGGAAAGAAGAGAAGAGAAAGGAAGGGGAGTTTGGGCCTAAATTTCATCCTTTCAAATCGGAAAGAAGTGGAAAGAAGTGGAAAGAAGAGAAGAGAAAGGAGGGGAAAGGAAATGAAGTCTTTCTCTTCTCTTCTTTCCTTAAGTAAACTCGGGAACAGAGCGCAAATCCCCAATTTTTCAAGCTAATAACCAGATAACAACCATAAAATGAAAAAGACTACTTTAGTCCCTTTAGTATTGGTTAACTACAAATTAACCCTTTGACTATTAATCCGTTGACTTTATTAACACACCTTTGCTAATCCTTAATAAACATTTTGAACCGCCCAGCAGCTGCAATTGAAAATTCAAGGCCAGCAGTATAATAAGAATCAAAAGCACACCTATTCACAACATCCAATAAATCCCATTGCGGCAAATTTCCGATTCATTTTTAGGCATCTATGTTTGTGCATTCCAGGTAGACCAAATAGAAGTCAATTAACAAAATCAACATTCCACAAATTATATACTATATACATTTTAGATAGATATGAACAGTTCTAATTAGACATTGGTGGATTTTGACGGTTTTACCATGTGTCACGTGATGATTGGATTTTTTTTCTTTTTTTTATTTACCCGGATTTTGTGTGTGTATAAAGAAGTAAATGAGGGTCATTAAACACACAAAGGAACCATATGTAAAACCCCCAACCGGTCATCCTACAGTTGGGTCTCATCACTGGGTATTCTCTTTAAAAACACTTATCTTATTGTAAAAACAATCAACGGAAGTCATAATAAAAAATAGTTTTATCTTTTGAACTTATTATCATTCTTAACCTTACCTTACGAATATATGCACACCGATCCGATTAGCACCGCTCCCAAGCCAAGATACGTCGTCCACGGAACTCACCTGCAAAACAAGCTAACGTACATACAAAGTCAGCTACGCTGAGTGAGTTCTAACAATTTATATTAACAGAAAGTATTTCCCGTCACGAATATCGTTTAATTATACTTAGGACAATTCAGTCCTTTATAAAACGTTTTGTCGTTTACTAACATATTGACAACCCACGTTATCTATAATTTTTCATAAGGATTCACCACCCCAAGAGTCAACCCGTATCCAAAACCCAGTACGTCTTACCGACATGGATCGAACTTACTACGCTACTAACCCATAGTTTACCATACGTGTCAACATGAAATCCGGTTAAATAAACCAACCCTTATACATGAACCTGACTAACCCTGATCACGACACTCACTAGGGCTTCTACACATCAGTCGTAAACACGACTTCGTTCTAATACCACAATTAATCAATTTCTTAACATCGAAGAAATAACATCACAACACCGTAATTACCAATTAACACTTGCATGCAACTTAATCAAACATAAATGCACACAACAATTACCTTCGAAAGATTTTACCTGCCTCGTCACAACTGCCCTCGTCAGGGTGTTCATCACACTCCGAGCTCATCATTGCCCCCAAAGGGCATCGTCGCCCTTAGAGATTACCCGAAGGTTCTCGTCCTTCACATCACAATATGTCGTGTCACAAGGACACGACGCAAGCACACACACAACATCAAGCACGTAGCACATGACAACACACTAGCATTTACCCTGACTTGTTAACTAAGCACGAACCACATATGTGTTCTTGTGCTAACACATCCCAGATGTAACCTCCACACGTCTAGTTCACTACCCGACTATTCCCGCATAAGTCATTACCCGTCACATAAACACCATACTAACTCCTAACCCGTACGACCTAAGGACCCCACATAAACCATTAAGTTCGTTATTAAACATTTAACTCATAAAGCTCCTCCGATTAAACCATTACCCATAACGTGTTTAATTTATAAAACAAATCTTGCTAATATGTACGATAGCCCCAAAACAGTGAAAACATTAAAGAGGGGATTAGAAACTCACCGGTTGCGAAGGTCCACGTCCTACTCAGCAACCGTCCTCTTGAAACACCCTACTTATCTTACTATTATTTTATCAAAGTTTAACATGGAAAACGGTCCCAGTTTATCAAAATCTTGCCATTAAACGACTAAGGTGTATTTTTCATTTATAAATATTGTTTTATATTTACAATATCTTATTACATAATCTAGGGATTCTTCATTCCGTCCGGCCTCATCCACAAGAAGCTCTATTCCACGTGCTTCTTTCCTGCAGTATTTAGAAAACGTTATTGAATTAGCTTTCGCTAAGTAAGTACACTGCATCTTTTCATTTCATTATGAACCCTTTAGGTTCTTATTATTATTATTCAAGTTTTCCAGGCTCTCGGCGCCCCCATGACACATCTCCGGACGTACCTTCGGTCAAGTCATTCGTATATTTTATGAGTGTGCTAACCCCCTCGCAACCATCTTAGGTCGTACCTCCGGTCCGAGTATTGGCAAGGTTCTTATATTCGTTAGTATAGACCCCTTGCATTTGTCACGAAGACTCATTCATTCCTCAGCCCCGTAGGCTTGGAATCTTTTCCTCCTAAGCCCCGAAGGCTTGGAGTCCCTTTTTCCTCAGCCTGAAGGCTTGGAATCTTTTTAGTTTTCTTCTTTATTATTGAGATCCACCTTACAGGCCGGGTATCTCATTTCATTTGGGACCTTGAGTATCTTAGACTCACAGCCTCCCAAATGTATCAAGCATTTGTTTTCATTTCATATATATGCTTGATTTATTTCCCAACCAGTCCTTACCTTAAAACTTCGTAACGGTTTATCCACGATGCATTAAAAGGGTTTATATATAGGAAGTATCTGCAACGTATCCACCACCCCTTTAACACTTCGTGAATACTCCGTTATTCCATTTTAGGGTTTAGACTCGTTCCATCATACTCATTCATACTTGCACGTATCATCATGCATTCACGTATTCATATTATCATGCATTACATATTCCATGTATTTATGGATTCAATTTCATCATATATTTATACTCGTCATATATTGTAAACTAGGGTGATTATCCTTCCAGAGCAGTACCTCCAACAGAGATGTTCCTAGGAAAGAGTGACGGGTCTAGGAGAGATTTATACACTGCTATTTCCTTAGACAGAACATTCCGTTTGTCAGATAACTACATACTGATCGGAAGTTCTCCCGTACGTTTACTATATTCTTATTACTGTCATTTAGTCTATACCCCTAAACATTCATAATGGTTTCACTACGAAGTACCAAGAGATTTATATATAGGAAGTACCAGCGGCGTATCCACCACCCCTTAGATAAGTCGTGACTACTCCATTATTCTCGTTTAGTGTTTAGACTAATCCGTCATTACCCCGTACCCTCGTCATATTTATAGCACATAACACATAACATTTAATCACATAATTCACATAATCGTGTCTAGGGTACGGGTCCAGTGTACTTATATTTTCCTCGGGTAGTTCCTAAGTTTGTTCCTTGCGTTAAACGTTCTCCAGATTCGAACCGCACTCACAGCGTATCGTACTCGTACTCAACCGCACCGCACCAGGTCCCTTGCTTCTTCACAATTTCGTGTGTGTGCAAGATTGTGTGTTTTGTTATGAGAAAAGTACATGGCCAACTTCATCTATTTATAGGCTGGCTCCTGGGTCCGTAACGGACCGTTACCAACGGTGACGGTCCGTCACCGTTTGTTCCTTAGCCACCAAGTCCTTCGCCAATACGTAACGGACCGTTATCCTTTCATGGCGGTCCGTCAGGACCTGTAACGGACCGTTACCCTTCATGACGGTCCGTCATAGGGTTTACACGCGTCACTTCACCAAGATGAGTCATAGGACACGTGTCATTCTTCGGTTCAAACCCTTGATCAACCCATAACGGACCGTTACCGTTCTATGATGGCTCAAAACTTCAAATTTTCATTTTAAACCTTGGACTTTGCTTTGCTTGTTTTATTTGCCGTTCTTGTTTCTCAAACCATAAATTTTGGGATGTTACAATTCTCCCCCCCCCTTAAATTAGGTTTCGTCATCGAAACCTGTTAGTCTTTAAATAGTTGAGGATATGTTTTCCTCATTTCTTCCTCGCTTTCCCCGGTCATCTCTGACCCTTTTCTGTGTTTCCATTGAACTAACACTTGCTTGATCGTTTTGTGGTGTAACTTCTTTTCTTTTGGGTCTTGGATCTTGATAGGTTCTTCAACATAGGTTAGCTTATCATCAACTTCTATCTCTTCAAAAGGAATTTGTGCGGCTTCATCCGCCAAGCATTTCCTTAAATAAGATACATGGAACGTGCTGTGTATCTTTTTTAATTCTTCAGGTAGCTCTAACTTGTAGGCTACCTTTCCAACTCTTTTGATGATTCTGAAAGGACCAATAACTCGTGGACTTAGCTTTCCACGTTTCTTGAATCGGATTAGACCTTTCCAAGGAGATACTTTCAGCAAGACATAATCTCCTTCTTGGAATTCTATTGGTCTACGTCTCTTGTCTGCGTATGACTTTTGTCTATCTTGTGCAGGTTTTAAACGTGCCTTGATTAAGTCAAGCTTTTCCAACGTGGCTTGAACTATTTCTTTGCTGCCCAACTCTTTTTGACCAATTTCTCCCTAACATACAGGAGTCCTACATCTTCTACCATATAACATCTCATATGGTGGCATACCAATATTGGAATGGTAGTTGTTATTGTATGAGAATTCTGCTAATGGCAGATTATTAACCCAACTTCCATCGAAATCAATTATACAAGCACGTAACATATCTTCAAGAGTTTCTATTGTCCTCTCACTTTGTCCATCAGTTTGAGGATGATATGTCATGCTCATCAATAATCTAGTTCCCATCTCTTCATATAACTTTTTCCAAAAACGTGAAGTGAAACGCGTATCTCGATCAGAAACAATCGAGACTGGTACTCCATGTCTGGAAACAATCTCCTTGATGAACAAATCGACAAGCTTTTCTGAAGAGTATGTTTCACGTATTGCTAAGAAATGAGCACTCTTAGTTAACCGATCTACAACCACCCAAATGATATCATAACCCCTAGTTGTCCTTGGTAGTTTGGTTATGAAGTCCATAGTGAGATGTTCCCACTTCCATTCTGGGATTTCTAATGGTTGTAACCTTCCACACGGCTTCTGATGTTCTTCTTTAACTTGAAGGCAAGTTAAGCATTTAGCCACATATTTCATGACATCAAATTTCATTCCGGGCCACCAATAATCTTTGCGTAGATCTTGGTACATTTTTGTAATACCCGAAATAATAGAATATTGTGTTTTATGAGCTTCATCAAGAATCTTAACTCTAAACTCACCTGATCATGGTATCCACATACGACCAAATCGAGTCTTGACTTTATACTCATTCTCTTCTAGAAACTTCTCCTGACCAGCCATTCTTTCTTTCTTAACATTCTCACCATTTAATGCTTCAATTTGTGCGTCTTGAAGTTGGCTCAAAAATAGGAGTTATCACTAACTTATATGCTTTCACCCGAATAGGATGATGCTCTTCCTTGCGGCTTAGAGCATCGGCTATCACGTTAACCTTTCCGGGATGATACAAGATCTCACAATCATAATCCTTGACCAGTTTCGTACAGGTAATGCCTCCAGATCTTTAGTGCGAACACCACTGTAGTTAATTCCAGATCATGGGTTGGATAGTTTGCTTCATGTGTCTTTAGCTGTCAAGAGGCATAGGCTATCACCTTTCCTCTTTGCATCAGAACACATCCTAACCCAAGTTTCGAGGCATCAGAGTATACCACAAAGTCTTCTACTCCTTCTGGCAATGACAGAACCGGAGCTTGTATCAACCTTTCTTTCAAAGTATGGAATGCCTTCTCTTGTGCCGCATTCCAATCGTATTTCGAGTTCTTTCAAGTTAGCTTAGTTAATGGGGTGGCTATTCTGGAAAAGTCCTGGATGAATCTTCTATAATAGCCAGCTAATCCCAAGAAACTTCTAACTTCTGATGGGTTCTTAGGTGGTGACCATTTCATTACAGCCTCTACCTTTGTTGGGTCTACTGATATGCCTTCTGCATTTACAACATGGCTTAGAAATTGAACTTCTCTCCACCAGAATGCACACTTTAAGAACTTTGCACACAATTTCTCTCTTTGTAAAGTACTAAGTACTTTATGAAGATGTTATGCATGTTCTTCTTCACTTTTTTAGTAAATCAAAATGTCATCAATGAAGACAATAACGAATTTGTCTAACATTGGCCGGCATAATCTATTCATAAGGTCCATGAAAACTGCCGGAGCATTCGTCACTCCAAACGGCATTACTACAAATTCATAGTGTCCATAACGAGTTCTGAATGCCATCGTAGGTACATCTTCTTCTCGTACTTTGACTTGATGATAACCGGATCTTAAGTCGATTTTTGAAAACCAACTTTATCCTTGTAGTTGATCAAACAGATCATCAATTCTAGGTAAGGGATACCTATTCGTGATAGTCAGTTTGTTCACTTCACGGTAGTCTATACACATCCTCACACTACCGTCTTTCTTCTTCACGAACAGAATTGGTGCACCCCAAGGGGATACACTAGGGCGTATAAATCCCTTGTCTAACAACTCTTGCAGTTGTGACATTAATTCCTTCATCTCGGTTGGTGCTAACCAGTACGGAGCTTTAGCTACCGTTTTAGCTTCAGGAATTAAATCGATTTTGAATTCGATTTCTCTTTCAGGTAGGTCGCCTAGAAGATCGTCTGGGAATACTTCTGGGAATTCTTTTACTATTGGAACTTGATCCAGTTCTTTCCCTTTCATCTTCACATCAGCTACGTAGGCTAAGAAGGCTTGATGACCTTGTCTCACATAGCTACTTATCTTAGCCATCGTACATAGCGTGATCTGGTTCCGTCATTCACCAATGACATTAACTTCCTTTCCTGTAAGCGTCATGAATCGTACAATCTTCTGATTGCATATAATCAATGCAGCATGTGAAGATAACCAGTCCATTCCAATGATCACGTCGAATTCTTGCATCGGCATCGGAATTAAGTCGATAAAATATTCTTCTTCCTCTATCAGTAGTCGGCAATCTCGGCATATTTCAGTCACTACGCAGTTGCGATCACTCGCGATTTCGACTTCTAATGCTTTAGCCAATCTACTTCTATTGAAGCTTCTAGAGTTCGCATATTTTAACGAAATAAACGATCGACTGGCTCCTGTATCGAATAAAACACTAGCAGGTAGGGAATTCAAGAGGAATGTACCTGATACAACGTCAGGAACATCTTTCGCTTCCTCTGTAGTGATCTAAAAAGCCTTACCCTTCAGCTTCGGAGCTTCGATTCTCTTGACTTCATTTTCTGCCACTCTAGACCCTTCCCCGGTCTTCTCTGTTCGAGATTTTAGTTCAGGACATTCCCTGCTAAAATATCCTGGTTTATAACAGTTGTAGCATAAACGGGTGCCACTTATACACTGCAATGCAGTGTGTCCTGCCTTTCCACACTTGTTACAAATAGTAGACCTGAATCGGCACTCTCCCGGGTGCTTTCTTCCACAATTCTTGCAATTTTGAATACTTTTCTTTGAGGAGGAACCGCCTCCCGGTTTATTGAACTTAAACCTCTTAAGAGGCATAGGAGAAGGATAACTTTCTCCTTTCCTCTTTCCATCGCTTTCAGTCTGTCTTCTGAGCTCCGTCTCATGTTCCCAAGCCCAATCAATCATTTCCTCCAAATTCGCGCACTTGGAAGGATGGATAAACTCTCTAATCTCTGTTTTCAAAACGAGATGGTATCTCGTCACCCACATCTCGGGGGTTGTTAACAAAGCCGGACAGAATCGGGCCTTGTCAAAGAAGATCCCTGTGATCTCATCCACAGTCTCTGTTGTTTGACGGAGTTGAAGAAACTCCTCAGTAATTCTTTCAATTACCTCTCGAGGGCAATAGTGTTTCAAGAAAAGATCCTTGAACTTTTCACAACTCATCTCTTTAATTCTGTTTCTACCTTTCTCTCTCTTTACTACTCCCCACCAATCGTCAGCTTGCTCTTTTAATTGGTTGGTAGCGAAGGTAACCTCATCTTCCTTTTCACAATGACATTTATCGAATGCCCTTTCTATTGAGGCGATCCATCTCTGACTTTCTAAGGGATTAACAGCTCCCTTAAGTTCTAAAGGTTTACAAGTCATGAAATCCTTATACGTACAACGAGTTGACTTCGTATCAACTTTTGGATTTCTTCCTTCTCCATTATGAGTAACATCTTTATGGCTTTCAAACCAGCTTTCAAATGAGTTTTGTAGATCTGCTTGTAAGATCGGGAAATTTGCATCGAATACCTTTCCTACTTCTATTGCAATTTGTTTCCGGATATTTTTCGGGACTTGCTCGACTTCATTCTCATCATGAAGTGGAGAATCATCTCTCATGTGGCTTCCCTCGTCACGTATTTCGTCGTTCTGATGTTCAGCCATCGTTTGCTAATACATGAATTTCGTTTAATATCTCGTTCGATTACCCTATTCATAGTCTAGGGTTTTAATCATGCATAATCATACTTCCGGCTTACTATTTGTTGACATAAGTAATCATATGATGTTTGCGATATCATGATGGTCCCATACATTAGCTCCAATACTGGCCAGGTATAAGGCAATGTATGTTACATATCATGATACTCCCAACTATCACATGGAGCTTATCTCATACAAATTTCTGCCCACGTATACTCATACATTTCTGTTCTAGCACTGGAATTTAAACATACTTGCTTCCTTGGACGCCCTCGGATTGAATCCCTATTTATATCATGAGCACTTATGGTTTGAGTTTAAGTATCTTATTTTGAAACTTAAATCCCTCAAACCGTGCTCTAATACCAACCTGAAACACCCTACTTATCTTACTATTATTTTATCAGAGTTTAACGCGGAAAACGGTCCCAGTTTATCAAAACCTTGCCATTAAATGACTAAGGCATATTTTTCATTTATAAATATTGTTTTATATGTACAATATCATATTACATAATCTAGGGATTCTTCATTCTCCCCGGCCTCATCCACAGGAAGCTCTATTCCACGTGCTTCTTTCCTACGATGTTTAGAAAACGTTATTAAATTAGTTTTCGCTAAGTAAGTACACTGCATCTTTTCATTTCATTATGAACCCTTTAAGTTCTTATTATTGTTAAATTTTTCCAGGCTCTCGGCGCCCCCATGACCATCTCCGGACGTACCTTCTGTCACGTCATTCGTATATTTTATGGGTGTGCTAACCCCCTCGCAACCATCTTAGGTCGTACCTCTGGTCCGAGTATTGGCAAGGTTCTTATATTCGTTAGTATAGACCCCTTGCATTTGTCACGAAGACTCATTCATTCCTCACCCCCGTAGGCTTGGAATCTTTTCCTCCTCAGCCCCGAAGGCTTGGAGTCCTTTTTTCCTCAGCCCCAAAGGCTTGGAATCTTTTTAGTTTTCTTCTTTATTATTGAAATCCACCTTACATGCCGGGTATCTCATTTCATTTGGGACCTTGAGTATCTTAGACTCACAGCCTCCTAAATGTATCAAGCATTTGTTTTCATTTCATGTATATGCTTGATTTATTTCCCAACCAGTCCTTACCTTAAAACTTCGTAACGGTTTCTCCACGATGCATTAAAAGGGTTTATATATAGGAAGTACCAGCGGCTTATCTACCACCCCTTTAACACTTCGTGAATACTCCGTTATTCCATTTTAGGGTTTAGACTCGTTCCATCATACTCATTCATACTTGCACGTATCATCATGCATTCACGTATTCATATTATCATGCATCACATATTCCATGTATTCATGGATTCAATTTCATCATATATTCATACTCGTCATATATTGTAAACTGGGGTGATTATCCTTCCAGAGCAGTACCTCCAACAGAAATGTTCCTAGGAAAGAGTAACGGGTCTTGGAGAGATTTATACACCGCTCTTTCCTTAGACAGAACATTCCGTTTGTCAGATAACTACATACCGGTCGAAAGTTCTCCCGTACGTTTACTATATTCTTATTGCTGTCTTTTAGTCTATACCCCTAAATATTCATAATGGTTTCACTACGAAGTACCAAGAGATTTATATATAGGAAGTACCAGCGGCGTATCCACCACCCCTTGGATAAGTCGTGACTACTCCATTATTCTCGTTTAGTGTTTAGACTAATCCGTCATTACCCCGTACCCTCGGCATATTTATAGCACATAACACATAACATTTAATCACATAATTCATATAATCGTGTCTAGGGTACGGGTCTAGTGTACTTACATTATCGCCGCGTAGTTCCTAAGTTCATTCCTCGCTTTAAACGTTCTCCGGATTCGAACCACACTCACAGCGTATCGTACTCGTACTCAACCGCACCACACCGGGTCCCTTTCTTCTTCACAATTTCGTGTGTGTGTAGGATTGTGTGTTTTGTTGTGAAAAAAGTACATGGCCAACTTCATCTAGTTATAGGCTTGCTCCTGGGTCTGTGACGGATCGTTACCAACGTTGACAGTCCGTCACCATTTGTTCCTTAGCCACCAAGTCCTTCGCCAATACGTAACGGACCGTTATCCTTTCTTGACGGTCCTTCAAGACCCGTAACGGATCGTTTCCCTTCATGACGGTCCGTCATAGGGTTTACACGCGTCACTTCACCAAGATGAGTCACAGGTGTCATTCTCCGGTTCAAACCCTTGCTCAACCCATAACGGACCGTTACCGTCCATCACGGTCCGTTATGGCTCGAAACTTCAAATTTTCATTTTATACCTTGGACTTTGCTTTGCTTGTTTTATTTGCCGTTTTTGTTTCTCGAGCCGCTAAATTTTGGGATGTTACACCTCTCGCACGAGACCCCAACATGTCAAACGTATGATCCAAGAATCAGAGTACGTTCAAAGCGTACGTCGAATAACGTATAACGTAAGCCCTACTATTAGACTCATCTGTTTGCCAACCGAGTCCTCGAACCAAAGCTCCACGAACACGCGTATACACGAGACGGGTTTCCCGCATGCATGCAAGCCATGCAAACCCTAACCGGGAAAACCCCTAACCGGTCACCGCTCCCTCCACTGTGCGCCACCATGCACATCACCGTCCTCTCCTTCGTCCTCATCACCGTGCATCGCCGCGCACGTCCTCATTCCTCTCCACCAAGCACCACCGTCTTCATCTTCCTCGTCGAGACCAAACCCTAATCGGCTAACTTCTATACTAACAAGATAGTACTCCACCAGTGTCATCCCACACACCGGCAGCAACACCATCGTCTTCCTCCGTCGCTCGCCACCGTGAGACACCCTCACATCTAACATCAGCGGGCTCCGGCACCTCCATCGTCCCCTCCTCGCTCATCCGTAACCCATCCCCCTCGTTCTCTTTTTTTTTCTTCTCGACAATGAGCCACCACACCAGTTGGCTCGCCATCTTCCCTCCTACCGACCGTCACCTCCACGCGACACCACCAAACCACCGTCGCCACCTGCTGCAACCCGTAGCCCCTACAGCCGTAGCTACCTCCTCCGACCAATATGTCATCAACGAATCCGGAACCCGAACAAACCATGCAAACTAAAAATGTGAAAGGAAAAAGGACGAGAACGAGTGTTACCTGCTTGCGTTCCAGAGTCACCTTGTCGGACCACCTCGCCATCGCTTTCCTCCTTTCCGCCGCCGTCGCCGGCTCCGTCTCTCTCTCCTTTGGTTCCTGGCCGTCGCACACCTAGGGTCACAAAATGGGCCTAGGGTTTGCGCTAGTGTGGTTTATAAACCACTAGATGTTACACTCGGGTCCCTGCATTTCCTCTTTCCCGCGTTTTAATCTCAATATGTTCCCTTTAACTGACAAATCGTCTCTTTTCGGTAGTTAAACGCACTTCGAACGACCACTCATACTTATTTAGTAAAGGGTCGGGTCACCCGTTAACTCAAACCATCAGCATAAGGATTTCCGGGATGTTACACCTTGGTCTAGTAGTAAGGGCGCGTACTATGCCCCCTATTCACCCAGGTTTGATCCTGAGGGGTTGTAGTGTTTTATTCAAATTTTTTAGCTTCTTTTCTTATTCCTATGTTTTAATTCCTAGTTTCTTTTTGTTATTTTTAAACCAGTTTTTTTCTAGCTTTTTTTTCCTATGCTTTTTATATGTTTAACGTTTTTTTAGTATGCAAAACATTTTAATTTTCTTATTTTTACGTTACAAATTTTAACACTCACGTTGTATCAATGTTCAAAATGTACAACAGAGAATTACGACTATAGGTGCGAAAAAAAAATTAATTACGTGCCCCGTCGCGTAACGTGTGTATCATAACTAGTTATATATATAAACACTAAAAATAAAATAAAAAAAATAATCCAATTAAAACCTGTCACATGACAAATCCTGATTAAAGGTCATTATTGTTCATCAACCAACAATCATTATTGTTCATCAACCAACATTTTTAATAGAGTTTATAAGAGCATTCACATCAGCTCCCCTATCTCAACCCTCATCTAATTATAAAAGAAAAATGAAAAATTATGTAATTTTACGCTCACATCAGCTCCTCCATCCCCATATCCATCCTCTATATTTTTAGAGGAAACTATAACCACCTTTTATATTTAGGGGTTTATCATTCACCCCATCTCCATCCTCTATACATTATTTTATACTTTTTGTAAATATGTATGAATGGAAGAAAGAGAAAAAATAATAATAAATAAATAAATATTATTTAATTGAAATAAGAGATAGATATGAAAAGTATGATGTGAAAACTTTTTAAAAAGTAAAATATAAAATTAAAAAATAATATTTTTTAATTAAACTGTAGGTATGAAAGAACGGAGAGCTGATGAGAATACTCTAATAACGTACTTTTAATTGGTGTCATATTTTACATAATTCAATTTTCTTTATCATTGTTTTAATATTTGTGGCACACGTTAAATTCTGTTGCCAACAACGGCACACCACACCCACACACATGAACCAGCAAAAAGACAATTAGAAAAATAAGCGCTGAATGAACAACATACAAGAAAGGAAACAACAAGTATACTAGTTTTCGATATGTGTGGGGGAAGGAGAATGGCGTTTATGAATTACACCATTTCTAGGGTTTGTATCCATCCCACTTATTCATTTCTGGTTCCTTATAAAAGTAATACCAAACAAATCTTCATCTTCACTTCTGGATCAGTGGCTGCTCTATCAGAAAAAGGAACAGATGGAAACCTCGGGGAGGACGATCCGCGTAACGCTTCAGGTATACTCATTATCTATCGATTTACTTAATTTCTCATTTTGTAAGTTTAACAAAGTGATTTTAGGAGCATAGCAGGGAAAAATAAGAAAAAAAAAACTAAGAGAATTAGGTTAGCCTTCATTTTCAGGGATCTACCCCTAGTTTGATTTATCAATAGGAGGAAGATGATAGTTATGGAAATATTTAGGGGCTTTGGCTAGGGGCTGCTCAAGGGGCCTAAAGCGGATTCTAAAATCGGTGGTCTTTTCGTAAAAAAGAAGTATCGTTTTGCTTAGGATCCTAACATGCGGGAATATGATGACTTGTTTTTTTGTATACGATTTCTAAAAGGCACATAGTCACACATATCAGAGTTGGAGTCAGTTTTAGTGAAAAGAAAACATTTCCAAGTATACTGATTCTTTGCTCTCCCTGTCAAAACCCGAAAATTAAAGAAGTTAAATTTAAAATTGAGTGCCCCTTAAATCAAGCTTCATCTTTTTTTTTTTACAGTCGAGACGCCCCTGCTCCCTGCTTTGGCTAAAAGGCTTCAACATTGTACAAGTCTAGGCTATATAGTTTTTGGCAGCTGAAAACCTCCAAATCTAGAGCAAACTAGAAGTATTAAATTGAATCACATACAATGTTTTTCAGGGTTTTTGGAATTTGATCTTTGAAGTTCTGTTAGTTGATTCACCTTCCACACACACAATTGCAAGACTAGATTTGGCATAAGATATGATTTGTAAATTGATATTGCTTTCTTGTTTATGTCGTTGACGAAAAGGCGTATTTCTTGGTAAACAAAGCATGAACTTGATACTAAAGCCACCTCTATTTAGTAAGTATAAACTTTGGAACAACCCGGGATATGCTTGGGCGACAAGGATTTAGTTTGTTTGTCGATTTTATGAAACCAAAAACTTTATTTCCATCAAATAAACTTGTAAAACATTCCCTTTTTGGATGTTCTATGAGAATGGCAACTATGGTTACAAATAGTCTATGTTAGTTGGTTCCTATCCATAGGGTTCTCTTGTTTTGTCACTATTGAAGAGTTGATCAGACAATTAAGTAATAGTCAAATCATTTTTGTTGTCAAATGATGCAGTTTTCGTCCAAAAAAGTTAATTATACCTGTTTTTCTCAATCCACATACAGCAAAGATTTATCTAGCCATTCCAGAATTGAGATTGTTATGATTCTTATGGGGGGGGAGGGGGTTGGTGTATATGACCATGTTAAATATGCTTCAAAGGTCATGCATTGTTGACTACTCAATGAGTTCTTCGGAAACTAAGTTATACCTGTTATATGAATTGGCCACTACACTATAATAGAAGAGTACCTTTAAATATGCTTCAAAGATCTGACTGTTACTGTCATAACACAAATATGGTTCTGACTCGGTTTCCTACTTTTTATTAAGCAGCTGCTTCGCCTTCTTCTCGCTCACAGCTGGATCTCTTGGAACAACTTACTAGTACTTCTCCTAGTGGTATGTCAATAACCATTCCCTTATCAAGTTTAATTTTTATTTCTATTATCACATCATTTGTTTCCTCAAGTAGTTTACTTTAATTTTAGAGTGTAATCTATTTGCTATCAATTTACAAAATCTGGTAAGCAATCATCCAAATATTGTGTTGAAGACATTGCACATTTTAAGATATACATTTTGAGTGCCTGTAGCGCAGCCTCGTGTAATGACCATTTATATATTCTTTTATCTTGTGCGAACTATGGTTTTGGATTGTTTGGTTTTCAAGTCGAACCAAACCTGGCCCATTTATATTCATACTTTCTAGAGGTGGCAGAATGGGTATGTTGGAGGGTTGCTTAACGGGTCGGTACTTGGGTGTAAACGTGGCGAGCCGAGCCTGAGCTCGTTTAACTTAAGAGAGCTCGGGCTCGGCTTGTTTAGAGTTATATTTTGAAACTCGAGCTCGGCTTTTCAGTAGTTTTTCAAGCTTGAAGCTCGGTTCGAGCTCGACTCATTTTGTTTTTTTATTTAAATATTTTTATAATTATTTTTATATATATTTATAATTATAGTTTCTATATATTAACTAATATATATCTTTTAGTTATTTTTATCATAAGTGTGTAGATAATAATTATTATGTAGAGATCATAGTTGTCAATAGCGATCATAGCGGGCGCTATAGCGTGCTATGTAGCGTTTCAGATGATGCCCGCTATCTAGTGTATAGCGACAACATAGCGGGAATATAGCGAATTTAAATTTTTTTTTAATATAAAAAGCGCTAGGGTGACTGTTTTATGAAGATTTAGATGATTTAGATGATTAGTGATAGTGTATTTTTGCTATTTTGGTGGTAATTGCTACAATAGTTGACTAAATTAGTAAATGTATTTCAAAAATTTTCTATTACTTTACCGCTAAACATGAAATAGCGGGCGCTATTTACCGCTATTCGCTACGTAGCATATCGGTAGCTTGTCGCTATTTACCGCTATTCGCTATTGACAACTATGGTAGAGATATATTTAATATATTAAAAAAATATATAAATATATAAATAAATGGCTCATTTAGTTTCGTTTAAGCTCGCTAGCCTAATCGAGCTCGTTTATTAAATGAGCCCAGCTCGAGCTCGGTTCGGTACGAGCGAGCCGATCTCGAGTAGCTCATGGAGCAGCTCAGCTGGTTTACACCCCTACTAGTACTTTTGTCTGAGTTGGGTTGCGCCGGCCTGAAACACTTTTTCCTAAAACTTTAATTTTTTTAATATAACTAGTGTGTCAAACATGATTATTTATATAATTTAAATAATGGTATAATCTTCCGATGGCACACTTGACCCGTTCCATTTAAAGCTAATATTTTAGCTTTTCCCGTTTGACCCGTTAGTGATAAAACTGACATAACCCTAATCAACCTACAACATAACTTTACGAGTCGAAATTGCCAGCGCTACTAGGTTTACCATATTCATATGTTTGTACAGAACAATGATCGGTTTGTTTGGCCACCAGGTTATGGAACTGATCGAAACTATGGGGAACTTACGATCCGCGAGAAGTTAGTGGAGTTAGTAGGCGACAGAGATGATGATTTTAGCATGCGGTTGGGCAAAAAGATGAAGGTACCAAAGCTTTTAACTGTTTCACAAAAGAGAAATATAAGAAGACAGTCATATTTAGATGAAGTATCACAGCGAAATGATTCAACTTTCTTTGCCACAATCGGAGCATTCGTGCTTTTACCCCCGATAATCATATTAGGTGTTGCGATAGCAACCGGTTATGTGCAGCTTTTTCCTTGATATATACTTGAAACCAAACCGTGTATAGTTTGGCAATGACTGAATGTAGTAACTTGTATCTTGTGCATCAAAAGTTGGATTCGGCTACGCGATTGACCATATAAAGGTTGTTTAATGTTCTGTTTGCATAGTAATTTGTTTGCCCTTTTGTACAAGTTATTGCAATTTCATCTTAGGGGTTAAACGAGACGAGTCGTGCCTCGTGATAGGTTTCTTAAAAGCTATGATGGAGTTGAGCTTAAACGAGTTCGAGGTTAAAGACAAGCTTAAATTAAAGTTTATTTAATAAAGGATCACGAGTAAAAATTGTTTAATTTGACAATATTAATCGCAAAAAGAAATAAAAAAGGCGCACACAATATATGGACAACAATCCCATGAAATCTCATACATATACAAGTGAACAACTCCATGTTTTCTAATTCATTTGGCATCATAAATTATAGAGTAAAGTGTCATTTTTGTCTCTATGGTTTGACTATTTTAGTCACTTTTATCCAAAAACTTTTTTTTTAGCTTTTTCGTCCCTGACTTTTCAAAATCTAGTCATTTTCATCCACCTAACTAACTCCGTCTACATTTTAACGTTAAATCAGGAGCAATTTGGTCTTTTATAAACTCCTTGAATGCCATAGAGAGTAGATGGCAATTGAAAAGCCAAATTGCCCCTGATTTAATGTTAAAATTTAGACGAAGTTAGTTAGGTGGATGAAAATTGCTAGATTTTGAAAAGTTAAGGACGAAAAAGCTAAAAGAAAAGTTTTTAGATAAAAGTGACTAAAATGACCAAATTACAGAGACAAAAATAACACTTTACTCTAAATTATACTTTTAGTTGAAATGATTTGATTTGTTTATGTTCACAAAGCGATTTATGATGAGGTTTCATAGAAGAGGCAAACTAAAAGGGTGCGGTCCTTTCTATACACTCATACTTGACTACTTGTATTGTATATATTTAAATAACTTTTATATGTTTTATTATTTTCTTTTAAGTTATTTAATAAAATTTAGAATTTTATTATCTTTATTTTAACTATAATATATCTTTATACTAATAAATAAAAATCATAAGATGATACGTGTCACTTTCTGATACATCATAAATATTTTTTCTCGCGTCTCTCTCCTATTAAATAATGATATTAAAATAATATATTTTTAAATATTTAATATAAATCTAATTATGGTACTTATTATTTAATTATGTATAGTTATTATATCATTAACCAGATTAATTTAATATTATTTAACATTTATCAATTACATAAAAAAATTAATACGAAGTTGAAAAAAAATGTTTTAAAATTTAACTTAACAGAATTTATAATTATCACGTCAAACTATATTTTTTTAAAGACATATTTTGACGAATGTATTTGTTAATATATTACATTATATTTTATTCAACTCGTGTAATTCACGGGTTTATTCAACACGTGTAATGCCAAGAGACCCGGATTCGAGCCAGCGGAGCCTTACCCCACGCCGATTCTTGGCTTTTTAAAGGTATCTTTTCCAGATTTTTTTCTCCTTAAAAACGTCTTTTTTAACTTTTCTAAAATCGTTTTTTTTAGTTTTTTCATAAAAGTGTTTTTTTAAACGCTTTTTTTTATTTTACTTTCATTTATTGTCCTTTATTTGAAAAGTTTCCTCGTTTCTTGTCCTTTAGTTTAACGGCCATCCATTTTATCTAGGCCTGGCAAACTGGGCGGGTCGGCGGGTTCGGGTCATAACGGGTTCGGGTCAGAATGGGTTCGGGTCAATATGGGTTAAGAGCAAAATGACTTCGGGTCAAAACGGTTTTGAGCAAAATTAGTCCGGGTCAAAACGGGTTGTTTTATAAAAATACTATCAATTGGGTTCGAGTCCAAATGACATCGCCACCACCGCCGCCACCCACACCATCCCTACCCCACCCTCACCCCACCCGACCCCCACCCCAGCCCCACACGTCGCCCCCCACCACGCCGCCACCACCTGATCACCGCCACCACTTCTGGCACCCACCCCACCCCACCCACCCACCCACCCCACCACGCCGCCACCGCCCGATCGCCGCAGCCACCACCCATCCCCACCCCACCCACCACACCCAACCACGCCGCCATCGCCCGATCGCCGCCACCACCGTCCCCACCCACCCCACCAACCACACCCCACAACGCCGCCACCGCCAGATCGCCGCCACCACCGTCGCCACCCAACCCTACCCACCACACCCCCACCCCACCCACACACCCAACCCCACCCCCACCCCACACCCAACCACTACCCCACCCCTCCAACCACACCCCACCACGCCGCCAGCGCCTGATCGCCACAACCACCGTCGCCACCCAACCCTACCTACCCTACCCCACCCCCAGAGCCACCCACCCACCACACCCCGCCACGCCACCATCGCCTGATCGCCGCAACCACCGTCGCCATTCACCCCACCCCTACCCACCCCACCCCCACCCCACCCCACCCCTCCCACCGCACCCAACCCACCTACCACGCCGCCACCGCCTGATCACCGCCACCACCGTCGCCACCCACCCCTACCCACCCCGCCCCACCCCGCCCACACCCACACCCCATCAAACCCACCCCACCACGCTGCCACCCGCCTGATCGCCGCCACCACCGTCTCCACCCACCCCACCCCACACCCAACCCCCACCCCACCCAACCCACCCACCACACACCACCACGCCGTCACCGCCTGATCGCCGCCACCACCGTCGCCACCCACCCCCACCCCACCCCACCCCACCCCACACCCAACCCCCACCTCACCCCACCCACCACACACCACCACGCCGTCACCGCCTGATCGCCGCCACCACCGTCGCCACCCACCCCTACCCACCCCGCCTCACCCCACCCACCACACCCCACCACGCTGCCACCCGCCTGATCGCTGCCACCACCGTCGCCACCCACCCCACCCCACCCACCCGACCCTACCCCCCACCCCACCCACCACACCCCGCCATACTGCCATCGCAAGATCGTCGCCACCCACCACACCCCACCCTCCCCAACCCCACCCCACACACCCCCACCCCACCCAACCCTAACCATCCCACGAGGAAGGTAATGGGTGTGGTGGGGTGAGGGTGGGTAGGGTGGGGTAGGGTGGTGGGGTAGGGTGGGGTGGGGTGGGGGTGGGGTGGGGGTGGGGTTGGTTGCGACGGTGGTGGGGCGCTCGGGCGATGGCGGCGTGGTGGGTGGGTGGGGTGGTTGTGGTGGGGGTGGGTGGGTGGGGTGGGGTGGGATTGGTCGCCGCAACAAGCGGTGGCGGGTGGTTGGCGGCGAATGCGGGTGGTGGTGGAGGCGGCGGCAAAGCGTCGAACGCAACAGGACGTCGGGTGGTGGTGGTGGTGGTGGTGATGGGAAGAGGTGGTGTTAGTGGCGTGGCAGCGGTAGGGGGAGGAGTACAGCGGGAGGCCGCAGTAGCGGGAGAGGGGTGGCAAGGGCCGCCGACGCGCCGATGTGGCGGTGGTGGGCGACAGGGGTGGTGGCGGCGAGGCGGCGGTAGAGTGGGTGGCGGTGGGTGGTGGCGTGACGTTGGTGGGGAGGCTATCCCATTTGCATTATTTTTAAGTTAACAAGTTTTATAATACATTTTGACCATTGACTAATTTTAGGTGACCCAAATTGACCCGTCAACTAATCTGAGGTGACCCAAATTGACCCGTTGACTAATCTAATATGACCCAAATTGACTCGTTGACTAATATAATATGACCCAAATTGACCCATATACAATTATTTTTTACCCAAATCAACCCATTCTTAGAATGGGTCAAGATTGCCACCCCTAATTTTATCCGTTAAGTCAGTGCATGTGCTTGGCATGTGAGGGTAATTCCTAAACCATTCTTTATCTCTATCCCAAACCCTACTTAAGCTTTTGTTCTTCCCGCTGGTAACACCCGCCACCACCCACCACCACCACCGTCGCTTTATCACTACCACCGCACCACTCCGTCGCTTCATCACCACCACTACACAACTTCGCCGCTTCATCCCCTGTCGATTAACCAACCATTCTCATCGCAGACCACCCCCAGATCTGATGTGTTTTTGTTTGCGTACCTGAACCAGCAGCGAGGACCTCCGAGAACTACACCTCCACCCGCATATCCTCCCTTCATATTCCACCCTTCCCTCACCTCTCCACCTCCCACCACCACCGTTGCATCCGTTGAATTTGGTCCCGACAATGGTCAAGGTTTAGTCTCCACTTGATTCCAAAACCCATTTAAAAGATTTCATAACCTAGTAAGATTCATAACATAAGTTGAAGGTTTGGTCCCGACAATGGTCAAGGCCTTGTGCCAGCGAAATACGTCAAAAATTCACCACACAACAAATCCCTCAAAATGTTCAGAAAAAGTATAAATCAAAGAATCATATTACAAATTCAGGAAATCCGACAGAAGTTTATGAAATCCAAAATCAGGAAATCGAAATTAGGGCTGCTCGAGTAAGCGATGAAGATCAAAATTAGGGCTGCTCGATCAGAAGACCTGATTCTGATGTTGTGTAAAGCTTGAACATCGAATCGGAGGAATTCATTTTCGGATTCACTAAATTTTAACTGAGAAAGCTTGAACACCTTATTCTAATGTTGTGTAAAGGATCTCGCTGGTTATTAAGGGGATATGGACGGTTAAGGATATGCGCATGTGGCGGTGTTTGTGTGTATGTATACATTTATTAAAGAAGAGTTTGATTTAGTTGTTAAGGGGATATGGATGGTGAACGGTGTTCGTCGGAAATCCTTTGGTCGGTAGATAAGGAAGAAGAAAGATGGGTGCGTGGATGGTACAGGAAAACCATTGGCCGGTAAAAGATTAAAATACTGAGAGAAGATAAAAGAAAAACTGAATTTACCTTTATGCCCGCCAAGACTTAAATGAGAAAGTGGATGGGAGTTAGGGTAAGGGACGAGAAGCGAGACAACTTTTCATATAAATAAGAGTCATTGAAAGTCAATTCTTTAAAAGACTCATTCTATAATTTGTAATACTATAAAGGATAAAAATTGTAATTTAGTCTATAAAAAATTAACAGAGTTAATGATAGGGACTAAAAAGATTACAAAAATATAATCTCAAAAAAAAATTCTTTTTACACCGAAAGATTTGGCAAAACGATAGGGACCAAAAACATAATTTATTCTTTTAAATATCTTTTGACGTTTCCACCAAATATTCCCCCTCTTCCAACGGCCGAATCCCCAAAATTGCAACAGTAAAACCAAAACCCTAATTTATACTCCTATTTATTTATCATATCTCCTCCCATGATCTCAATCGCCTCTGTAAGCATCGGAAAGAATGTGCCAAAATCATGACAATAAAGAGAACATCCCTCCCTTCTCTTCCGTCACCAAAACCAGCGATCATAACCTCATGCCGCCGCAGAAGAAGCACAGGATTCCCCTTCAAGACATCACTCATCTCTTCGTCAGCTCTGTGATTCAACATCCGCTGAGTTCACCGTCAATACCTGAGTTGCAATTGGGCTCAATTTATCGGTCAACTGATGGTGCCACTAATCAATCTCTGGTGAGTTCACCTTCATTACCTCGTCTGCAATCGGGTTCAATTTATGGTTGTAATCGTGTTTCCATCGACGAAAAGGAGCGATGCAAATCATTGAGGTATAATTTTAGATGATTGTTTCAGATTAGTTGGTATAGATATAGTCAGGTACAAGTGCAGCGGCAATGTTGTTCTTGAAGAAGTGTTCTACAGATTTACTATTAGAGATTATTCATTTGTTATCAAATATATTATTAATTTTTTATTTTATTTTTAAATAAATATGTTCAATTGAGTGTATCTAGTTGATCTTTAAAGATGCGAGGGGTGTTTTTTACTGTTTCTGTTTCAAGGATATCTATCAACTTCAAAAACACGACCTTACATGATTTGACATAGAGTTAAAACTGTATGAGGTAATGACACGATAAAAAATGTGTCTAAACGGGTTAAACCTACTTAACATATTTATGACACGCATAATACGTTTTAACTTATTTTATTAAGTAGGTTAATAGGTTAACACGGTATGTTTATGACCTGTTTATTAAAATGACATAGTTTTATAAATAATTAAATATATTTTAATCAAACATGGATTGTAAGTTTTAGTAACTTCTATTTTATCGTATTAATTGTGTCTTATTATTTATTAACCGTGTTAAACGTATTGTGTCATTCATGATATTAAATTGCTTATATTTAATAGTGTTAAACATGTCATTCGTGTTATTGAACTGGTTACATTTAATGGTGTTAAATGTGTCGTGTCGTGTAACCCGCTTATTAAACATGTTCGTGTTAGTGTTTAAGAAAATGACACATTTAGTTAAACGTGTCGTATTCGGTTCACTAGTCGTGTTTTTACCAGTTGTGTTGTGTTCTACCCATTTAACATGACATGGCGAATATTACAATAAAAATGTCAAACTTTTGAAAATCAGTTAAGGATTAAAGTTGTTGTATTCGTGTTCAATAGTCGTGCTAAACATGTAATAATTTATTTGTTGGTTATTAGTATAATCCTTTTAATGCCACTTTTGTCTTTTTCTTTTCCTTTTTATGTTTTGTATATTTTTTTACAATTATATAATAGAACTTGAGATTGGTGTCGTTGTTAGATTCATTCCCCTTTTCCAATTGAACCGGTGAGGTCGTAGGATCAAATCCAAACCCCATCCTTTTTTTGTATTTGTCAACTTTTGTTTTTAGATTACTTTTAATCTTATTAAGGATTATTTTAATGATGTAGCATTTTATTTAATAATACATATTATAAATAGAAGTTAATCTTTTTGTTAATAATAATCTACCTCAGTTATTTTTTATTTCATGGAATCTATTAAGCTTAACGGAAAAAAAAATACTATTATACATATTATGTTCCTTTTCTTTTATAACATTTAAAATATAGCGTTTTCGTAATTTTTAAATTATATTAATATATTTAATTATTTTTTGGCATATTTTGTTTTTTTTACAACTTTTAAAATATGCCGTTTTACAAAATTCTTAATGTATGGTTGTGACATACTTATTTTTATCTACGTTTCAATATATATTTCATTTGAAACCAAGTTTTCGTAATAATGTACAAGTCACCACAGCACGAGCGTACATGCCGTCAATAGTACTTCAATGTTTCATTTTTTCCCCTCTTACAACATTAAAAATACGATGTTTTATAAAATTCCGGATTTGTCGTTTCGACGTGGTTAATTTTTATGAGCATTTGGACGTGATTTTTTTTTCAAAACAGGTCACCGAAACCAAGCCTTACAAAATTTAACGCTCCGCCGCAACGATAATATTCACTAGTTTGCATTAAAATTCTAATCTTGAACTCTAGAGACTGGAAGTAGTGGTGCACAAATTGGGTTTTTGACCCAAACCGGTTCAACCCGACCCGAACCGGTTTGGTCAACGAAAAGTCAAAACCGGTTTGGGCCCAAACCGGTTCGGGTTAAACCGGTTCGAGTAATGGAAATATGTAAACCGGTCAAACCGGTTCGGGTAGGTTTTAAACCGGTTTGTCCTTTAAACCGGTTAAACCGGTTTTTATAAAAAAAAAATCCAAATAAATTTTATATTTTTAATATAAAATCCATAATAAAATATAACAAAATTAAAACATAAAGTTCAACGTTTATTAATATTTGGAAAGTTCAGAAATTAAAAAACATGACAAGATAAAATTGTAAAAAATTACAAAAAATATAACAAATATAAAACATTAAGTTCAACGTTTTATTTTTTGGAATATTGATTGATTATTCTTGTGCGTTGTCTTCGGAACTAGAGCTTCGTAGCCTTGCATCTTCGGCTAGTTCTTCATCCGTGACGGGTTCGGATATTCCAAGATCAACCTCGTTGTTGTGTATGACTTCTTCGGCTTGAATTTCATCTTCGAGAGAAGTTTGGTCTTGTATCCTATCCATCGCATCCAAATGGTCCTTCAAGCAAATGCACATTTCCATCGCTAGGGGTGTGAGTCTAGTCCTTCGTATCGATAATACCCTGCCACTAAAAGAAAACGCAGATTCCGAAGCTACCGTGGAAGCTTGGACGGTTAGTACATCACGGGCCATGGCGGAAAGAATCGGAAACGAAGCTTCGTTTGTTTTCCACCATGCCAAAATATCAAAATCCTCAAAAACGGTAGGAGGCATAAACGCTAAAAAGTTTGTGCCAATATACCTTCCGAGTTCGTTACTCGGGGTGGTACCTCGAGCCCGTTTACTAAATTCATTTAACATTTCGTTATATAAATTGGCAGATTCCGGTAGGTTTTAAACCGGTTTGTCCTTTAAACCGGTTTAAACCGGTTTTTATAAAAAAAAAATCCAAATAAATTTTATATTTTTAATATAAAATCCATAATAAAATATAACAAAATTAAAACATAAAGTTCAACGTTTATTAATATTTGGAAAGTTCGGAAATTAAAAAACATGACAAGATAAAATTGTAAAAAATTACAAAAAATATAACAAATATAAAACATTAAGTTCAACGTTTTATTTTTTGGAATATTGATTGATTATTCTTGTGCGTTGTCTTCGGAACTAGAGCTTCGTAGCCTTGCATCTTCGGCTAGTTCTTCATCCGTGACGGGTTCGGATATTCCAAGATCAACCTCGTTGTTGTGTATGACTTCTTCGGCTTGAATTTCATCTTCGAGAGAAGTTTGGTCTTGTATCATATCCATCGCATCCAAATGGTCCTTCAAGCAAATGCACATTTCCATCGCTAGGGGTGTGAGTCGAGTCTTTCGTATCGATAATACCCTGCCACTAAAAGAAAACGCAGATTCCGAAGCTACCGTGGAAGCTTGGACGGTTAGTACATCACGGGCCATGGCGGAAAGAATCGGAAACGAAGCTTCGTTTGTTTTCCACCATGCCAAAATATCAAAATCCTCAAAAACGGTAGGAGGCATAAACGCTAAAAAGTTTGTGCCAATATACCTTCCGAGTTCGCTACTCGGGGTGGTACCTCGAGCCCGTTTACTAAATTCATTTAACATTTCGTTATATAAATTCAAATTAACATCTCTCGAGGTACCACTTGATGATGTACCCATTGTATCATGTGGAGTCGGAGTTGTACCATATTTATGTAAATAAACATTAAATAAATCTTGTAAACATTTGTTAAAATATGTTTTTGTGCCTTGTGCAAAATGGATGTCTTCACTATCCAAATTCAAAGCGTAAGTAATTCTATCAATCAAGGTTTCAACCCCGTAAACATTTATGGTAGGGTTTAACGCGGCGGCGCAAGTTATAACGGGAGGCATTTCTTTAAAATATTTCACTAATTTTTCTTTCATCGGTTCTATCATTTTTGTAAAAATATCGCTTTTATTTTCAAGCTCAGACAACTTGTTAGCCATTAAATATATTTGTTTTAGTGTTAATGGACTTGTGGGATAATAAACACCGGATAAAAAAGTGGTGGCGGTTTTAAAAACTTCAAGCAATTCGGTTACGTCTTTTAAAATATCCCAATTTGGAGACGGAAACTTTTGAATTTTACGACGAGGTTTTGAGGCAAGCATATCATGAAATAGTTCTAAAGTTTCTCTTTGTCGTAAAGCGCTATAAAACATAATATAAGTCGAGTTCCATCTTGTCTCGACGTCCCAATTCGGGCCTAAGCAAAGATTATTCGTATCACGACAAAATTTAATATAATCATGGTATCTTTTTCTGTTACTAAAAATATCTTTAAGTATTTGTCGAAAAGTATATGTTAAGTTTGAAACCTCTTCAATTGCAAGCCCAGCTTGCACCGCCAAGTTAATGATGTGTGCGACACATCGACTATGGAAAAAAACTAGATTTTTTCCAGAACCGGGTATGATTTTAGGGCTTAGGGTTAGAGGTGCACATTTCGGGTATTCTCAAGAACCGGTTCCGGGTATGATCGGTTCCGGAAAACCGGGTATTAGAAGGAACCGGTTCCGGGTCTGGTTTTTGGTTGAAAAACCATACGCTACGTACCCGGTTCCGAGTATCAAGAACCGATTCCGGGTATTTGGGCTAATTCGGTTTTGGTTCCGATTTTTTTGTGAACCTCTAATCCACACTGTAGTCTAGAACCCAAATTGCTTTTTTCTTGGCCCAAGTTCACAACCCAATATTAGTTTCTTTTTTAAATGCAACCAATAGTTTTATCCGCCGCGTGTTGTGGCGGCTTCGAAACGTACCATAACTCGAATTCCTTTGTCACGCGGCATAATAGGTACGGGTCGTCGCGATACCATGACGATAACGGCACTCGCTATGTGCTACGATACCAAAAAATACTCAACTTTGAATACAAGTCCGTTTTAAAAAAGATTTATATATTGAAATGTCGACAAATTTTTTTTTTAAAAGCAGCCGTGCATTCCGTTTTTTTTTTAAAAGTTAACGAACGAAAGTTATTAAAGAAAAACGAAACTAATTCATAATTAAACGGGTAAAAAGCGTCAAAGCCGCGCGTTGCGGCGGCTTCGAAACGTACCATAACTCGAATTCTCGTGTCACGCGGCATCGGGCCGTCGCGGTGCCATGGCGATAACGGCACTCGCCATGTGCTAGGATACAAAAAAATACTCGACTTTGAATACAAGTCCGTTTTAAAAAAAATTATATCGAAACGTCGACAAAAAAAATTAAAAACACCCGTGCATTCCGTTTTAAAAAAAAAATTAACGAACGAAAGTTATTAAAGAAAAACGAAATTAATTCATAATTAAACAGGTACTTTAAAAGTTATAAGAGAAGGGATGTGCCGCAGGGGTTCGAACACCTAACGTTGTGGATGGTTTTCAACTTGTTTTACACTGAGCGTTGCTGCGGCTCGGTTTCAAGAAAAGTTTATATTGAAATGTAAATAAAAATAAGTAGAGCGTAACAGTATATTCGGATTACGTTGAAGTGAAAATGAGCGTTAAGGAAAGCGAAACCGAGTTTAAAAATAAAAGAAGTTAAAATATATTATATCTGACCCGACTCGGTTTTGAACGAAATTTATATCAAAACGCAGATAAAAATAAACATATCGTAACGTTATATTCAGAACCTAATTAAGCGTCATATTTTAACGTTATGGGAGGAAAACAAAACATATCTAAAATTAATTATATTCATTGAAATAATAATAAAATTAAAAAAAAAAAACAAACAAAGACCCAAATTAAATTTAGTAATTAAAAAAATAAAGAATTAAAATCGGTGGAATACAGGCTTCGAACGTATCACCTTCTACTATTATAAGCACAACTTACCACCAGGCCAAAGGGCCTTCTTGGTTACTTTCAACTCTTCAATTATTTAAAGAAGGTGAATTATTTTTTTTTAAAACGTACACTGTAGCTACCGCCCAAGTTAGCGAATGAGAAGAGGTAAAAACGTTTTCGTTTTAAAAGAGTTAATAATACCAGGGTCCATGGTTGTAAATTTATGTTTTATTGAAGTATTTTCTTTTCTATAATCATGTGACTCAGTTGAGTGGCACATGGGTGTTACTGTTGGAATTTTATCAGAAAAATTCAACCAAGTAAACATGTTTTTAAAAACTAACAATTAAATAAAAATAAAACTTTTATTCACAGATGAGAAGTTGACCCTCATATTCCATTAAAATCTTTATCGGAATTTCTTTGTACTTTTATAAAAATATCATCAATATGATAAAGATCAGAAGTAATAATACAACTTGAATAATAAATAACATTATAACAATAACTATGTCAAATTACCGATCGTCTATGAATGTTAATGCCTTTCCTTGACTTTTGAACTCAATCTTGGGTAATAAGTCATGGGTATCCGATGGGTTGGGTGTGAGATAGTATATAAGACACGAATTTATAATCGGGTATGTGACTAGGATTACCAAAACTCGTCCCATACCCGATCCATTTTCATCTACACTCTGGTCAAGGTAACATTGTTGGTAAGGGTGACCACTCATACTTCACAACCCAAGTGTTAGAAAAATATATTACATGAAAAAGTACTAACATTTAGCTAATCTACAGATTTACTATTGTAAAAATCTACAAATTTTTATTCAATAAAACAAAACATTTACAAAGGTTACTAGAATCCCCGGACACATCCCCGAAAAAATAAATGAAAGAAATCGGATACACATATCGTTTTGAACCCGGTGCGATTAGGTTGAAATAAGGGGGTGACGTCATTAGGGTGGATGCTGACGTTAGCTCACCGCCTTTTTGTATATATATTCATTTTTTGAAAGGCGGATATTTTTTTTTGCTCGGTATGTGACCCTTTAAGATCATATGCTGTCGTATGTTGTGTCTTGAACACATAGATCCGACAATACATAAGTTAAGTTAACTCTAAAGGAGGAAATCAGTTGGATTCATGACAACTAAAGATCATTTCTAGAGAGTTAGAAGAAAGATCAAAGCTTTGAGGAGATTCAATTGAAAATTTAAGTTTTTTAGTTCACGATTCATGATTCAATTGAAAATTCTTTTACTTTCGGTTTGATTATGGAGTAGTCGTTTAATTCTTGCATTGATGAGATAAATACTTATGAAAGATGACATTATTTTTAAGCCTCAGGATATACGAACACCCAACTAGGTTCTTTTGGCACCCAAACCCTATACGACTCGTACACGAGTATTGTGCATTTTTGGACACAATACGACCGTATTGTGCATTTTTGTACACAATACGACCATATTGGTGACCGAATGTGTCTGATGTGACATGTCTGGTCGCTGTCAGATTGACTTTTTGGGCAATACGACTCGTATTGGGGTTATACGAGTCGTATAGAGGGTGTTAAAAGAACCTTTTGGGTGTACCAATAATATCCCTATTTTTAATAGTGTGTAGTTTTTATGCATGATTTGTAATCACATCTACAAACTTAGTAATCTATCCTTGTGTATGAATTAAGGAAGCTAGTAACCTAGATAGCTATTTATGCATGATGTAACAATGATTGGCTGGAGGAGATAATTGTCGATTTTTTGTTTTTCCTATTATGATCCAACTGATTAAATATAGTTCATAATTGATTGTATTTTGTATTACTAGAACAATTGATTTAATTTAACGTATATGCATAATTTGCATATGACCATTTAAATATACGATTTAAACGCATGCTTTAATTGTTATATTTTTGGTGTTTAGCATAGGTGACTATCTACCCGGTCTTAACTATTTAATGAATAAAAACAGTGTTTAAGGAATTTATATAATTAATAATTATTTAAGCAATTAGAAGTACAAGAATGCTTGCCACAACAATAATGAAAGGGGTAATTGGTGCTAAAAGGATGCAGTATACCACGTGAGCTTATGTGGCTGACTCACAGCGGTAGAACCACCCTCACTCAACTTTCACGACGGGAGCCACTCACGATGAGTGCCAAGCGTGAAAATTCTCACGGGTAGAAGTTAAGAATGTGAGGTTTGTGATTGTGTGTGAGAGGGAAAACCCAAGTGAGGCGTGAGAGGCCTCAACAAAGAGGAGGTATACCCCATGCCCCTAAGTACCTATTCGTTTCTTCATATTTGTAGTCGTATTTAATTTAGATTTTATAAATTTAAAACTTGGGTATACTAGTCCCCACACAGCTGACTCGACCAGTCCGTTTTGCTAGGGTTATACAAAACGCCCCTTGGGGCACTAGATTATTGTACATATCAAAGTCTAAGAAAATTTGGACAAATGACTAGATTCACCAAGACCATAATTCTGTGTTACTCCATTTCATAACAGATGAACAGGAAACAGTACACCATATCCAATGCATATCATAATTTATCCATCAAATATATCTTTATGGTAGGTGAATGTTACACAAACCAGGCTGATGCCAAAGGAAAAAACTCAAACCAGATCAAGTTGACCGCTTTCTATCAATGGTTTGATCGATTTGTAACGCAGTGCATATATGTCCCCAGCATACATGTCCAGTGGGTTTTCTTCTCCGCTGTCATATGAAAGATAATCCCAAGTCAGAAAGTAGTTAAATACTCCTCCTTTTATAAAAAAAAAAGTTTACTTGCCTGTCATCCACTGGGAGAGCTCCTAAAAATTTCCTGGTTCTGCAGATGACAAATGCATCCAATTTTGGTTCCGGAACTGAAAAGGAGAATAATACAATGGTATTACAATAATGATCTAAATCTGTGAATAAAAAGAATTAAGATGCATGTATTTCAACCCGTTCGACTTGTTCCCCTTTTAGTTAATATTTTAATTTGACCGTAGGAGATAAAAGACAACCCAAATCAGCAAAGCAAATGGGTAAAAATTGTCACATGTAATACATATAGAGTTACAGACAAATATACAGCTATGTGCATGCATATACGCACACAAACGTGTGCCCAGTTCAGATAAAAGAAAGTACCCATGTCATCCTCTTCGCTAATAACAGATTGCTTCAAATGAGACTGATAACGCTCAGGAAATTTAGATAACACAGATTGCTCTAAATGTTGTTTCATGTCTTCAATGGACCTGAAACAAAATTGTTTGAAAATTATGAGGAATGTTTATTGTGTGGTTGCGGGATGAAAAGAAAATGAAAAAAACTGTTTCTTACCGTTTGGCAAACTTCTGTTCTTGTCTAGACAATCTAGTCCAAAGATCAGCAGTTTTTTGGATATGAAACATGAATTTCTCAATCTGTAATTCAAATTGAATCCAAATGTATGCATATTAACAAATGATTTAGATAAGTACATAATTTCAAAACACTCAATTTAGCAGGTGGTCAAACACGTATTCTGTTTATTCAGTTGGTCAAAGAATCAAGCCAGTGCATTCTGTTGGGTAGTGGTTCTGACTTTTAGTTCTGTCCCATATGCCCGATGCATCACCTACGTGTTCACTTTTGGTACAAATGTTGCCCTTTGTGTTTTAAGAAAATTTATATCATGAAAATTGTCATTTTTACAAAATTTTGTACATAAATAGCCATTTTGACAAACTTTTTAGAAACACGTGATTGGAGGGTCTAATTGTCAGATAACATTTTCAGAGCTTAGGTGTCAAAATATCTATGATTTTTAAGGCCAAACGGTTAGAGCACTTCCACCAACAAACGCGCCACATCAGATTTCCACTCATCTTTCAAAAACCCACATTTCTCCTCCAACACTACATCCTTTTTCAAACACCCCTATAATGCCACATCATCACAAATAAAAGTGTCTCGCTAGTTGCAGCCGTGGAGGAGGCAGCCGACCCTAATCCTAGTTGCGCCCCCTTTTGGCTATTTGGCAGGTTACCATATTCTCAATTTTCTTAATCTAAAAGTTCTGTTAATTAGGAAAGTGTTAAGAACTGAATCAGATGACTTCAATTCAATAGAAACAATGAGATAATAGGCCCTATTTGAGAGGGGCTACTCTCCAATTACAATGGAAATAGAAATAATTCAAGACAAGAAAAAGACAAGACTCTAGGGCTATTTATTTGATGAAAAGCTGGACGACTGCTGGATGAAAAGCTGGATGACTGCTGTAAACTTTCCCCATTAGTTCAGCCTTTGAAATAGCTGTCCTTTATTTTAGCATTGAAAGAGTTGCTTAATTTAGACACCGAGAGAATTTTGCATTTGATTTAGCGGGTCATTTTGAATCCCCATCAGAAATTGTAGCTGCTCCATTGATCCTTCCCAATTCATCATACTTTTATTTTTCTTCCTTCGCGTATACACTTTCATCGGGTTCTTATCAGAAAGGTGCAGGGTTTTAACCCAAATTCTAGCCCTATAAATACAACCCATTGTACTTGTAATTCTTAATCACCTCGTAAATAAAAGTGTCTCGCTAGTTGCAGCCGTGGACGTAGGTCAAATTGGACTGAACCACATTAAATCTTGTGTCCCGCTTTACTTTCTGTTTGTGTGTGTTTGCGATTTCTGTCATCATCACAGCCGAGATCAGCAGTTGCTGATCTGCTTCAGCCGCAAGCAACAGCCTGCCGCCGCTGATGCTGTTCTTCCGCCGCCAGCCGCCACCATTAGCAACAGAACAGAAGGTCAGTTCCGACCTGTTCTCTGTTTGCTTGGGTCGACACCAACAACAGCAGTTTGCTGCTGTCCTAAACAGAATACAGCCACTCACCGCAGATTTGGGCGGTTAAGCTGTTCAGCAGAAGCCAAGCGAGATCTGGGTGACTTGTTGCACAAGGAACTGTCAGAAACGTCCCAGGATCACCAGAGAGTTTTCTGGTCAGCCGTGATACCCGTCTGACATTCCGTTCATAATCTTCATTATGAGCGAAATCAAGTTGAAATCAAGTGTAAATCTATGAATGCTTATGCGAGTGGGATTACCCTTGACAACAAAAGTGAAAGTTAGGAGTGTCATTGGTTAAATTGTTAGTATGGATTATTATCAGCCAATGGATGATAGTTTGGATTATTAAAATCCAATTTACCTTATAAATATACAAGTTTTGTGTGTGGTAAAATTGAAATGTTTGCACCAGAAGACACTTTTTCTACAAGATAATTCTATGAAACAATGTTGAAATGAATGCAAGTACTAACTAGTATATGATACCTTCTGAAGACGGGTCCTTAAATATGATCTCAACAAAAACATAGTTCTGTCAATATCCATTTGATAAAGCGAAATAGTAAGCGGATCTTCATCATTAGTCACAAGTTCTTCCACAGTTTCTTCCTGAGCATGAGATATAAGTAATTTCAAACACAAAACAAATCAAAATTGATTTGGGGATAAATCTCAATTTCAAACAAATCAGACTTCCTAGGGCATATATATGTTTGCTAATCGTAAATCTCAACAATTCAATGATGAAAATTGAAATATAAGTTATCTATGAAAATCATAATCGCAAATAAAATTAGGAACATACGATCGATAATCGCTACGGATGTACGTACCATCAATTGAATCTGCTCTCGGGATCTCTGGACTAAAGAAGACTGAAACTGAAGAATCTCCGGGGCGGCCTTCTCGTTGCGCCATGAACGCTTGAGGAGATCGGCGTCTGTGGTGGAAATCAGTGTCTCGTAGTCGTCTACGCCGGAGAATCCGCCGGTACCGTCGCCTGAACCGGACTCCATGCAACAAATACTATAGATCAATAAGTGAAAACTTCAGTGGACTTCCAAATGAACAGAGATCGGTAAAAGGATGGAAAATTGGAAATTTAGGGTTTTGGCGCCAAATTTTCTAGGTTTCTTCCCGGGTACCCTTTTTAATGTCAACTTTTTTTTTCACTACAAAACCTAAATATTCTACGATAATTGGGTTTCCCCGTATCAACACCTAGAACATTCAGGGCAGCCCATCATAGGAGAAAACCCCCAACTAGATAAACTGGTGGTGATTTATTAACTAAACAAGGATAAGTTTCCACTATTTAGGAAATAAAACTTATTAGAATTTATTTAGGAAATAAAACTGATTAGAGTTTTATATTTAGAAAATTTAAAAAAGAAAAAAATGTTGTAAATCAGATATATATAACCCTTTCTCTCTCCCCATTAGAAATTGTCTTTGACAGTATTAACAATTTTTCTTACATGTATATATACATATTTCTTTGTTGAATAAAAATTCAGATATTCAATAATCCCTGTGCTGTTTTCTATTACATTATCACGCACTTTTCTCTACACACACCACACCATCAAATCATCTGTATTACGGATTCATCTGCACTGATTTTGCAATCCAGAACATCACAAAATCAAATACGAAATCAAAAGAAACAATTTTTTTCCCCACTTGCGGTTACTCTGTTTTCCATACGAAAAAAAAATCAATCTATCACCTTAAATCGATATTACTCTCCAACAAAGGTTGAGAAGAATCCGCGACGCACCGCCGCTGATAGCCGCCTGAACCAGTTATTGACGAGAAACAGAGAATCCGTAATGGACGAGAAACAGAGCGGAAGTTATGGATTACCGTATAGGCTAGGATGACCGTTTTTTAGACGATCCGGTGATTTCTAGTTGAGTTATTTTGGTGGTAAATAACACCATTCAGGATCGGCGTAGATTGTGCGTTAACATAGAACCCTAATTCTTCTGTCACTGCTTCTCCCTAGGGGTGTTCAAAAATATCTGAATCCGAAACCGAACCCGAATTATCCGAAATTCTGAATCCGAACTATCCGAAAATTCGGATATCCGAATTTTCGGATTCGGATTCGGATATTAATACTGAAAATTTTCGAATATTTCGGATATCCGAAATATATTTTTGTAATTATTTATTATGTCAAACCTTAAAAGGCCCATCTCTTATTCTTAGTTCATTCTACAGCCCCAGCCCCCAACCACCCCTTCTACGACTCCAAATCTCAGATCCAACCCCGTCGAGCGACGATTCCGCCACTGGCCACCCTCGTTCTGCCACCGACTGTCTCCACGGCTCCACCCTTAGTTCCGACGTTGCCCGTTCCAGCGATTGAAAGGTAATTTTAATAAGTGTCGATGACGAATCTGATTGTCGCCTGCCTCCTTGTAGAATTCCGACTGCCACCAGCCGCTTTAACGAATCTTTGATGGCCAACTCCTCTGTTTTATAAACTCATTGTTATTCAAAGCAGTTCTTTCATAACATTGAAAGGTATTCTATTATGCCTAATTTTGTTTTGTTTTAGAGAATAGGAAGATTCTTTTTCTGCTACTGTGTTGGCCGTTGGGTGCAAGCACATTCCCAGAAGCGAATGCAACAACTTATCAGAGCGGACGTGAAAGAGGGAGAAGCCGTGGCTCCAGTAGAGGCCGTGGACGTGGACGGAGCAATACCTGGCACCGGGAGTCTCATAAACCTAAACCCAATATTGGCGAATCAAGTCGACAAAATACGAGGCGACCTTCTAGGGTGGCGCTAGCGGGAAACAAAGCAATATATGTTATAGATGTGGGATGTCAAATCATTGGTCTCACACGTGTCGCACCCCTAAACACCTTGTTGAAGCTTATCAAAACATGATGAAAGATAAAGGAAAAAACGTTAAGACTAATCTCATTAAGAATGCACCTACCTTCTCATCTCCTGCCCCACTATCAGACACTCATTTAGATACATGTGATTTCATCGAGAATGTTCGTGATGTCTAACCATTAAATGTTCTTTCTTTTATGGTTTTCGTTCACTTTGTGACTTGTTAATGTTACAGTTCTAACTCTTGTAATATTCCTGATTACATTGTCGTATTAACTTAATTACTCCTTCGTATTAATTTTATTTATCTTATTTCCTAAAGAAACATGTGTACTAGCTCCAGCAGAGCTATTATTGGTGATGAATGTCAGGTTGATAGCAGTAGTACCAACACTATCTTAAACATAAGAAATTTTTCTTTGAGTTGTCTCCAGCAGAGACACCTGTTGCTACTTGATGTGTTGCAAAACACATATATTTATCCTTTCGTTTTTGCTCGTTTTAGTTAGTTATGTAGTCGTTTTATTCGTTTTTTGTTTCGTACTTAGTTTGGGTTGTGTTTACAGGTGTTCATGTGCAAAAGAAGCAGAAATCAAAGTTTAATGCTGGAGAAATCAAGCACACAAAGAGAAGCATTGAAAAGAAATTAAAAATCTGGGATTTTACGTCTTCGTGCCACGCGAAGATGGTGGCTTAGGTCTTGGCGACACGCCAAGACCAGGAATTCAGGAAAAGGAGCGCCCGACTAATTTGTCCTTCACGCCAAGAAGTATAATTGAGTCTTCGCGACACGCGAAGATCCAAAATTACGGAAAGAAAACCCTAATTGAGTATGATGTCGCCCAGACGGTCTATAAAAACTATAAATAAAAACCTAATCTAGACTCCTAGGTAATAAATAGAATACCTATAAACTAGACCACATTGACAGGCCAGTGAACCTATCGAGTGTAGCACAGCTTAATGGTAAACCGGATTATCGAACCCTAGAGACACTGGATAACTAAACTAGTCTCTGACTAGAACTTAGAATATTAGTTTTGGGGGTTTTCTATACTACTGATTAAACTACTAAAGAAATCAAAAGATGACAGATGAGCGACTCTAACTATCAGACAAAGACTCGGGAATATTAGGAATGAGAAGAATACTACCTAGGTCGGAATCCTACTTGCAAAGCCAAGACTTCTACCGGTTATGGAAACAATGATGGAACTGGTTTTCTAAGGATAACAACTCTAGACACCCTAGTGGATACCTAATCACTCTCAGGGTGTCACCAACAAGGAAACTCTAAAGATGCACAACGCTCACCAGATAGTCGGATTACCTTTCAGTCTCTCCAACAATGATAATGTACCCAACATACAGATCACCTCTCAGTCTCACTGTCCACAATAGATCAAAGTTGCACGGGGTAATCTCAGATCAACAAACTATGACATGGACTAGCAACAATTACTAAGAACGTAAGGCAACTTCCTCTCAGACAGTTAACACTCAGAATCCTAACAACGAAGACTAACCGATTACCTCTCACCTTTCGGGTATCGAGATAAGATGAACACTTAGTCTAATTTACTCTCAATCACAGTTCCCATGGATTACTACGTCTAGCAAACCAACAAACAATCACAAACACACAGTCTATGATTTCGGTACACTATTCAAACTGAAATACATGCACAAATAGCATACGGAACTGTAATCAATCATAACTCAGAATTAAAGCATGCATAATCATCACAATTATCAAACCAAGATCTTTACACAATCATTAAACCATCAATTGAATCAAAAAACCGATAAAAATCATAACTTTAACAAGAAATCATCTTTAACCTAGGCAATATCAACGATCTAGCCAATACACATGTTCAAAACATCAAGACAGAAGAAATAAAGCATAACCATGGTTTCAATCTAACATCAAAGATAAAAATCAGAACATGGAAACCGAGCAAGCTAATACTAACAAACCCGGATCCAAAGCTTCAATCTTGCACTTCGATTGCTCCTCTAACTCCAGAAATCGCCCAAGAACCCTCCTTAGATGGCTAAATGTCGAACTCCTTGACCTAATGGCTATCCAATTCTTTTAATTTTTGAATTTGGGCTTTTTGCGAATTAATAGGCCTCTCGCGTACCGCGAGAGAATTTCATGGGTTCCTCGCGTACCGCGAGCAACAAATTAGTCGGGGCCCGGATTAGCACTCCTCGCATACCACGAGAGATTGATGTTGAGTCTTCGCATACCGCGAGGACCTAATTTTCCCACTTTTTTTCATTTTATTCTTGGGACTTGTTCTCGTGCTTGGTTTCTTCATGATTTGACTTGTAATCTATACGAGCACCTGAAAATACAACAACGACTCAATACGAACCAAAAATGACTAAAAACGAATATAAAACTATCTAAAAACGCACGAATACAATGGAATAAAGATGTGTGCTTTGCACTACATCAGAGTATTTAAAGAATTCTTTTTGCCATTCTGTGGAAGGTGTAGGTCCCTCGGGTGTGGCGGATCATATCATGCAAGTGGGTCTACTAATCGGACCGGGTGCGGAATGCCCGTGACTAGGTGGAGAGTCAAACTAAACAAAGTAAACCGACATGAGAAAACACTTTAAACGTTCTTTGTATTATAAACACTTGAAGGTTACAGAGAAAAGCACTGAGATTACAATCTGCGTATTTGCTATAATGCCTGCGTACTTAACTTCTGTCAACCTATCCTATTTATACAAGACCTGATGCCTGCGCACTTAGCAAGTGCGCAGGACAAAATGCTCTTGCGTACTTAGCAAGTACGCAAAGTTACTCTTGCGTACTTGCTAAGTACGCAGGAGCTTTCTCTTGCGCAGTTACAAGTGCGCAAAACACTTAGAGAATTTTGCAACATTCAATATGTAAAAGTAAATACAACTCGATAAACTAATACATAAAGACTCTTACATACAAAGACAATTACAAACAAGACAATACAACCTAAGACTAAGACTCTATCTATCCAGAGTGTTTGTCACAGGAAAGTGCTTCAACAAACTCCCCCTTGACAATAGCTCTGGATAATCTTCAGTCTTCGGTCTTCACATCTTCAGTCTTCACAGCACTTGATCTTTATCTTCCATCTTCTTCTTGTAAATAAGGCAGAACTTAATCACCTTGTCATATTTAGAAGCAAGGAGCTTTGTCCATTCATCGGTGTAGACACAGTACCTGTCTACTAATGCCTCTAGATCTTTCACAGAAAAGTTGATGAAGCAGACTTCATCAAATATTCTGATCAGTTCCTTTGGCACTATGTTCCCGCTCTCTGAACGACCTTTACCCATGATCACAGCCTCGCCCGTCTACGTACCAGTACCACATGTCACCAAGAATATCCTGAGATAACTTGCTCAGGGGAATCTTAGTTTCACATAGCACTGGCTTGTATACCAATTTCTTTAAGTGCTTCTTAGTCACAGGATGTATAGCGTGCTTATCCTTGACTCTCTTGGGCACTTAAGGCTTGAACATCTCAAATTTCCCTGATCTTTCTTCCCGCTGCAGAACCACCCACAAACCCATCGCCACTGCATGATTGGAATGACCCAGCAGCTCTCGGTTTGCTAGGTTCACAAGGTTGTATTTGGGTAAGGAGCTGAACGCTTCACTGGTGGGTTTCAAGTATTGAACCCCGCCAGATATTTTGATAGCGAACAGCTGCTTATCCTCCTCGAACCTTACAGCCAAGATCATCCCTGTTGCTCCGTGTTTGTCTATAATAGATGTCTTTTTCCACACAGGAGCTGGACCCTTTGATGAAGTAGAAGGCATGTCTGTTTCTTTCGGTGCCTCTGTGTCCACAGGTGCAGGGTCAATTGGGGAGGCTTCAGTCGAGGCTTCTACATTAATAGCCTGCTCGACTGAACCTGTGTCGAGCTGAGCTTCGAAGGATGGAAATTCAAAGATTTCTCCATCTTCTAACTCGTACTCTCCTTCCCCGTCACCCTTGGGAATTTCGATCACAACATCTTCATCATCATCATCCCAATTGTCACCAGAGTCGATCTCTCCTTCTTCTAGATTGAAGAGAGAATCGATCTGTGCTTCTTTGGAATAGTCAGACTCTAGATATAGGATCTCATCATCAGATAAGTCCTTAAGTACTTCAGCCACTGACTTTCCTTTGTCATCACCACCACCACCAGAGGTATCACCACCCTCTTGATGAGTCGACTCCCCCTGAGCCATTGGAACAGCAAAAATGGGCACGATTGCTAAAGCTTGGTGCTCACCTCCACTAGGACCGGCTTCGGGATCCTTGTCCTTGTCGTCATCCTTAGTCAAGTCGACCGGATGACACGCCTCATCACCAGTAGTCCTCTTTTCTTTCTCTTTCTCTGTCTCCTTATCCCCCTGAGCATCAAGCTTCTTGGTCAAATCAGCAATCAGCTTGACCATCAGCTCATGCTCCTTCCTTTGAGTGTCAAACCTCAGCTCCAAGGATGACCCGTGACCCAGAAGCATTTCATTTGTCTTGATTAGGAGCTCGTTCTAGGCCAAGACATTCTTCAGTCGTTCCTCAGTCCACGTTCTCTGGCTACGAAGGATTCTGACTTCGTCTACCAAAGAATTTATCTGTGCTTGTTGAGCGTCAGACTCCTCCTTTGATTTCCGAACAGTCTCCGGTAGTTTAGCAACTTGGGTTTCCAGAACATCTATCCTTTCATTATTCAGATCACGATATTTGGATGAGGACGCCTCGGCATTATGAGTAGGGGAGGAGAATATGGTATCAAAGTCAAAACCTTGTGTGAAGTCTCCATAGTTGAAGGGTTGACTTAAAGGCTCAGTGGTGGTGGTTGGGATTGAGGATGTGACAAGAGTTGTAGGGGTAATGGTAGGGGTGATGGTGACTGACTCCGTGAGGATTGTAGTAGTCACCGCCACCTGAGTAGTTGTGGTAGGGAGGGTCACTATCACAGGAATCACCTCTGTGATTGTAGTGACGGCCACTTCACTTTGCACTTGCGACCTTCTCCTCCTACGGTAAAGCTGCTGTGAAGGTGGGGTGGAGGCTGAATCAGGACTAGCAGCTGACACTTGTACTTGCTGCTGAGCCTCCACCTCACTGGGGATAGAAGGCTGTTGCCTATCGCCCCTGTTCTTGTGAATGCTTTCTCTTCTTTGTCTTTGTATAGCAGCGTCAGAGTCAGAGTCTGGCTCATATTCGCTGCTAGAGGACTGTCGCTTTCTCTTGGAGGACGACTCTGGTAGGGTTACCTTAGCCGTTCTCCGTGGGTGTACCTGCGACGGTGCATCATCGGAATCAGAAGAATCTGACTCAGTCGCTTCTGAGTCGGATCCCTCAGCACCATCATTTCCTCCTTCGTCGTCTCCATCATCAGACGATCCATCATCACTCTCCATTTCCTCCCCTTGTTGTTCCTGTTGTTCGTCGGAGTGTTCACTTAATTCAGGCTCCGAGTCGTGACTGTACCATCTCCAGTCACCTGGGGCCACGTATGCTTCATTGATGAGGTGGCCAAAGAGTTCTGTATGCACAGGGGTAGGATCTACACTACCTGGCTTTAGGAATTAGGCGAATACTCTTTTGTCCACCCTCTTTACTTGCAGTCTCTCCCCTATAGCAGGAAGGTTTGGCAACGCGTCATTAATCAGAAGTTGCATAAACCGAGGGTATAACAAGAACCGAAACCTCTCCGCTGTGTTGATATGGTCATTGATGGCCTTGAAGATGTAGCGGGAGAAGTTGTAGCCCTTATTGAGAGAAAGGCCGACCATGGCTGCTGCAAGGTCATGACCCATGGCATCTTTCCTAGCTTTCCTTGATGAGATGCACATGATCATGACGTGGGCGAAGTATCTCCATTGGTCTAACGCCCACATCTTCTTGTATGAAGCATAGTCCCTCGCACCGACATAGCCCATTCTTTGTCTCCAACAGCCATCCACAAAGTAGTCTGGATAGGCTGTCGTGTCGGTCGCGAGATCTCTGAATTGAAGGACCTTTCTTATAGTATCTTCAGAAAAAGCAATAGCATGACCGGAAACTGTAGCCCTTATTACGTTGGGGGTTACCGTGCAGTCGTGCTCCGCAGTCTCCCAAAACTGCTCGAGGTAGGGTCTTGAAACGATCGGGTCAGCAAAAATGGCGTAGCTAATTCTTGAACGGTTCAAGAAATCAACTATGTCTCTGTACTGCAATGCTGCACCCTTCCACTCTGGTTCAGTGTTAGCTAACAGGTTGAATTCGTTAGTAAACGCCAGAGCCATGATCTGCAAAAACACACAGAAACCAGAATCAGAACAACACGTATCATTGGAAGTGGATAAACATGACTTAGTATAGCAGTTACTCTTTGAACTGAATTTCAGACTTAGGAATTTTTGCCAAGTGTTGGTCCTGCGTACTTAGCAAGTACGCAGGAGTTTCCTCTTGCGTACTTAACAAGTACGCATGAAGTACTTCTTGCGTACTTGTTAAGTGCGCAGGAAACGGACTTGGTGGAAAAATTCAGAAGTTTGAAATTCAACCAGTGTTCAAAAATTGGTGTGTATTGGGTCACCACTAGGTCGGAATCAATGATTCTAACCTATGGGACCAACAACAACACCAAATACTACTATACATGACCAATTTTGACCTAAAAATGTTCGACCGAACCACTATCGGTTCAACTTCACGCACAAGGTCAAAATCAAAGACTAAAAGGACGATTAAGGGACGATTATGTGATCTAATCATGTTTTAATGATAAGAGATTACCCAAACAACCCACAATTTGCCCTAAAAATCACGGATTGAACCTGGATTTTCTTTGTCAATGAATCGGTCCAATGTCACGAATTCGTGGATGGATTAAGCCTAAAATCTCACCAAATCGATGTTATGAGATGATGAAACTTGTAGTGGGACGAAAAATCGGATTGGGTTACACGAATTTTTGAGTAAGTTTGCAGAGGGAAAGAGTCCGTTTGAATGTGATGAAAAACTCAGAAAATTTCTAACTATCCCTTTTATACTCAACACTAAAAGGCCATGCGTACTTAACAAGTGCGCACGATTTAACTCGTGCGTACTTACAAGTGCGCAAGAATTAACTCTTGCGTACTTACAAGTGCGCACAACTTAACTCTTGCGTACTTATTAAGTACGCAGGGCTTACTTCATGCGCACTTACAAGTACGCACAAACCCTTAAGTGCGCAAACTTTCAACTCAAATTTATGAAGTTTTTCAAGTCAAATAACGAACAAGTTAAAAATATTCAATCAAGAGGATTCAAATACAGTTCAGGAAGGTTAAACACAAATATTTTTGGCTTTTCTGAATAAAATTGAACTATGCATAAACTTAAAATCTTTTTGATCTTTTCTAATAGAAATATACAAGTATTCACACAAACTATTTTTGATCAAAGTCACGAGCAGAGGATCATATCAGGCTATCTTTTAGCAAAAACGATACAATATAAACATCAAAGAATATGAGATCATGTCATGGATTACTATTTATTCATATGTAATAAGCACATAAACAAGTAATTCAAGTTGACAGTATTATAAGATTTGAAACTATAAGCATCTTTGTATCACGTTCTTGTGTATTAAGGTATTAATTATAAGATATACAACGTGTACCCCACTGATATGCTACAATAATGTAAATTGCACTATCTTAAGGCATCTAAGATTTTCCCAATGATTTTCTAAATTTTCAGAATGAAGTTACATCTATTAGCACAGAAAAAATCAAGCAGAATCCATAAGGATTATCAGGAATCATAAGATTCAAAATCGAGTGATTCATTTGTCTTGGTTTAATTTGATTTTCTTCATTGAATATTGGTATGATGATTCAGGATAATATATATGGTGTTTGAGTTTTAAGGTAAGGGGATCCAACTTTTATCTGGATTTGATTTCAATGAATCAGGAGTGATTCAAGGGTGAATACATGCTCAACGGTTAATGTAGAGACATGTCTTGATTCAATCTCTCCTTGCATACTTGTGAGTATGGGCAGTGAGAGGAACCGTATTAATTGTTCTAACGATATAACCCGAAACTGACCTCAAAAGAAAATTATTGCCAAAATCTAACATCCTTTATCTGATAATGATCTTTTCTATTCTTTTACGCACACACACTTGCAAACATGGGTTCAAATCACGGTTGTAATTTAGATTTAGTTTCCATACTACTAGTGATTCAAAGACGCATACAGCCTACTGACAATTTAAATTACTTGTAAATAAGCAGATTAAAAACACAATAATTTAAACAATTAAGTAAGCATGACGCAATCATTTCCCATATGAGCAGTCTGTGACGTTTAGATCATTTCTGATGTACTATCATTTCCTCTTTTCTCAAGTTAACTATGAAATTTTCTCCATTTTCTATTTTGTTTTTGATTTTGTAAAATATTTTGAAAATTAAAAGAACTATACAGAAAATTTAAGAGAAATAAAGTTTAACTTCCATGAATTGAATTGAGTTAAGAAAAATTAATTTTCACTCAGGATTGAACATTCCTATCAAGTTGACAAGATGCTCAAAACGGGATCGATCAAATGCCTTTGTGAAAAGGTCAGCAAGATTGTCATCCGTGTGAACTTTTACAAGTTCAATTAAATGTTTTTCAGCACAATCACGGATGAAATGATGGCGAATCTCTATATGTTTAGTTTTGGAATGTTTCACCGGGTTATTTGTGATGGACATGGTGGCATTGTTGTCAATGAATAAAGGAGTTCCAGTGAAGTTTAAGCCGTAGTCTCTCAATTGCTGCTGAATCCACAATATCTGAGAACAACCGCTCGCCGCAGCAGTGTATTCTGCTTCACAAGTTGAGACAGAAACCGTTGACTGCTTCTTGCACTGCCAGGAGACCAGTCTGTCTCCTAAGAATTGACATCCACCAGAAGTTGATTTTCTGTCAAGGTTACAACCGCCATAATCTGAATCAGTGTAGGCTTTGAAGTCGAATGACTGCTGCTTAGAGTACCAAAGACCTAATCGGGGTTTCCCTTTCAAGTATCTAAAAATTCTCTTCACAGCTATCATATGTGACTCCTTCGGTTGAGACTAAAACCTTGAGCACAAGCACACAACAAACATTATATCGGGTCTTGTGTTAGGACATAGTTTGTAATGACAAAAGCTTGTAATAGTTAGATCTTATGTCTTTTTGTTTTTGTTATGTAAAAAGTCACTAAGTGTTTATTCAAGTTTACCTAGAGGCGAACTTGTTAAGTTCAACTGGTCTATCAGAGGCGAACTTAATAAGTTCGCTTAAGTCTATCTGAGGTGAACTTGTTAAGTTCGCTTAGTCTGTTAGAGGCGAACTTAATAAGTTCGCTTATATCAGGTCAGACGACTATATATATGTTTGTTTACAGAGTCAGTCGATACACATAGAACAGAGAATTATCGATTAGTTTGATTGAGTCTGTAAACTTTACTGTGATTTGGAATACAATTGAGAATGTTATTTACATGATTGTCTACATTGTCTTTTATGCATATAAACGTTGATTCGTTGGATTCCGCACTCCGAGTTAACGTCACGTCTTATCATGAGATCGATTCGTAGAAGCGCCATGAGGACCTACAAGTGGTATCAGAGCAATTGCTCGTGATTCTTGTTGATTCTAGACGGTTTTATATGCAAATTGACATAAAATTTGACATTTTTGAGTTTTTCATTTCCATGGAGTTTTCAAGACTGATTCACATCTGATTTGGTGTTTTTGAAGAGGATTTTGACGAAATTGATTCGATAGAAAGCTTCTAATAGAGAAATTATACAATCCTACGGTCCAATTTTGATTAATTCCTTCAAATCAGTGATTAATGATGATTTCAGTCTATCTCTGGTTCACGAATTTTGGTCTGAAGTGTTCTTGATCTTGATTCTGTTGCTGCAAGCGAACTTGCTGATTTGTGTGCGTGCGAACTTAGCAGGCGAACTTGTCAAGTTCGCTTCTCACAGGATTAAGCGAACTTATTTTAGGCGAACTTAATCAGATTTTTTTTAAATTCTGGTTTAAGCAAACTTATTAAGTTCGCTTCTCATTAAGTTCGCTTGGGTGTCTTAATAGGCGAACTTATTATCTTCGCCTAAGGGTAAAGAAGTTCAACACTTAGAAAATTTATCAGAAAAAATGGCAAATATGGTTCAAGTCACAAATATGTTCAATTATGACAATGAGATCGGTACATCTCAAAAACCTCCGAAGTTGTTGAATCTAGCTGATTATTCAAATTGGAAAGATCGATTCGACCAGTTTGTATCTTTTACCGATACCAGTTTGTGGATTCCGATTTTGGAAGGTTATACGCATCCGACTTATTCTTGGATGGGACAGGATGATGTTCCAAAGCCAGTGTCAGCGTTAACTACTGAAGAAAAGCTACTATTTGACAGGGAAAAGAAAGCGATGGCTAGTATTTTGATGTCTCTTCCGAAGGAAATATATCACAGTTTCAAATAGTTCAAGTCTTCTCAACAACTGTGGGAAGCATTACAGAAAATGTGTGAAGGAAGTTTGGATGTGAAGAAGAGTAGAAAGGAGCTATTAAAGAAACAATACTTGGTCTTTAAACATTTTCAAAACGAATCCTTGGATGATCTTGCTACAAGATTCTATCATCTTCTTAGTGAACTGGCAAGTGCTTCTGTGGTGTATGAGACTGAGGAAATCAATGATAAATTCTTGGAGGCTTTACCATCAAATTTTGATGTGTACACGGTTTTAATCAAAGAGAATATTAAGTATAAAACCATGTCTCTTGAAGAAGTTCTAGGAAAGATTCAGTCGCATGACATGAATATGAAGAAGAAAGAGACTAACTTGGAGCATATCCAGGATCCCTCAATGTATTTTGCCAAATCTACCGGTAAATCTGGTAATGGAGTGGCATTCTTTTCTGGTGATGCTCAAGATTCTTCTAATGATCAGTGTTCTGGAGTTCCAATTCATTCTGGTCATTCAAGCCATTCTGGATTTTCTGCGACTACAGCTTCTACTTCATCTGGATCTCATTTGAATCAGAAGGTTGCTGATGATTATCTTGCTATGTTTTCTTCATTCATGGCATCATATGAGAATTTTATTGGAGGTAAAATACATGATCCTGAGGTTATAGAAGAAGATTTCAGACAGATTGACCTTGTTGATCTGGAAGAAATGAATATCCAATGGAATATGGCCATGTTAATGCGTCAAGCTAAAGATTTCTTGAAGAAAACTGGTAGAAAATATATTGGCTCAAATAGTCGATCTTGCATAGGTTTTGATAAAAGCAAAGTTCGGTGTTACAACTGTCAAGAATATGGTCACTTTGCTAAGGAATGTGTGAAACCAAAGGTCGAGTTTGATTCTCAAAAGAAGCAGCCTAATTTTCAGCATAATAGGAATCAGTCACATGGTTCATTTAGTAATACAAATCATGCATCTGCTTCATCGGCATTGGTTACTCAGAACGACGAAAACTATGACTAGGGCATTCATCTGGAAGACTTGGTGGGTGCTGTGAGTCAGGCTTTTGTAGCAGAAATTCATTCTGAAAAACCAGAGGAGTCGACTGATGATGAAAGTTCTAGTGATGATTCTTGTGATGGTGACAGTGTTCCAAGTGTTGATGAAGAAGTAGAACAAGTGCAGAATATTGATTCTGATGTTGCATCAGGTGTTGCTGAGGAGGATATTGTTCTTACTCAAAATGCTTCTGATGGTGCTGATTCAGAAAATATTCCCATTACAAAAGTATTCATGGTAGACATGTCTGATCCGTCTAATGTAAAAGACTCTGTTTGTCATATTTACTGTTCTAACTGCATTTCTGTTAAAGATAAATTACAAAAGGTCATGGATGATAACACAAACTTGATTTGTGACATGAAATCGATGCATACTGTTAATCAGAAACTGAAAGATAATGATAAATTATGCATTAATAGAATTGAGTCTTTGAAAAGAGACTTAAATTCTCTTAGGCTAAAATACAAAGAGCAGGGTTATCATCTAGATATGGCTTATGCTGAGATCGAAAAACGTAATGAAGTTGTTGCTCAAAAGAGTAAAGAAATATCTGAAAAAGAGTATGAAATGATCAAACTTCATAGAAAGATGGAAAAATTTGAAAATTCTTCGGTTGTTTTGGATTTTTTTAACTCAAATGCTGATCCTACTAAGCGTGTTACTGGAATTGGATTTATTCCTCCACCGTTCAATGCAAATTATGTGGTGGAACCTGAAATCATACATGAAGAGGAGATAGATCCAAAGACTGTGTTAAAGGTGAATCCGGTAACTGGGGAGGATATGGTGTATAAGTATGATTATGAAGATAAGGTGTTTGATGAGAAGAAGCGAGGGCATTCCAAAAGAGGTAAAAATTGATGACCAACAGTTGTTAAATCTGTTAACCGGGATAGATGCATTATGACTGAACCTGAAGAGGTGATAGTTGGTACTTCTAAGCTTTCTCCAATTTTACAGTCGAGTGATTTTGTCGCGGCTGGTTATCAAAAAGTGTACTCTTCAAAGATGCCAACACATGCTTATGTTCCAAAGAAGCCGATAAACTGTTCTGGACATTTCTCTGAAGCTTATTCCTCTGATGGATCCTCAAATTCAAAGAAAACTCCTTATTTCAGAACTTATTAAGAAAGAAGAGTGTGTTTTCATTGCAACGAGGCTGGTCACATTCTGATCAATTGTCCTTACAAGAACCAGGGTAAAATGAAGACTGTTCCTTCACAACCAAAAGTGGTGAAGATTCTGAAAAGAAAAGATGAGGGAAAGTCGTCGTCTAGTTTGGAGAAAAATTTGCCTGGTCGATCTTTTGTTAAATCCTCTGGATTTAAACAACAGGATAAATTGAATTCTAAATCTTTTGTATGCAAAGAGAAACTTGAGATTCCAAATGTTGGAATTTCAAAAGATTATCAAAAGGATGTTAAATTGTCTAGACCTCAAAGGAGAAGAAGAAATAGAAAATTGAAGAAAATTTTGGAAACATCTGAATCTGACAATAATATATCAAATAATGTTTTTCAAAATAATAAAAATGGATCTTCTTTGAAAAAGTCTGATTGTCAAACTTCTGTTCCAAACGTGAATGATAAGATTGATTGTAAATTACAAGAAGTTGTTTATTTTGATCAAATTGGACGACCCAAGACCACGATGGCTTGGGTTCCTATTTCTAACTGATTCTCGTTGTTTATGTAGGGACAACCAAGGAGGACTATCAACAATACATGGTAGGTGGATAGTGGTTGCTCTCGACATATGACAGGGAATGTTAGATTGCTTGAGGATGTTAAAAAAATTGATGGAGGTTATGTCGCTTTTGCGGGTAATAAAGGCGGGTACATAACTGGACTGGGTACGTTAAAGAATGACAAAGTCAAATTTGAGAAGGTGAATTATGTTGAGCAGCTGGAACACAATCTTTTAAGTGTATCACAAGTTTGTGACAAGAAGTTTTCGTTCCATTTCAACGATGTTGAATGCTATATTTTGAAACCGGGCTTCGTGATTCCTGATGAATGGATTCTCATGAAGGCTCCGAGGAGAAATGACACGTATGTCCTTGACATGAGTGTCGCCACTACAACGGATTCAATTCCAACATGTTTACTCTCCAAGGCGTCAGAATCTGATTCAATATTGTGGCACAAGAAGCTAGCTCACATTAACTATAGGAAGATGAACTACATTGATAGGAATGATCTGGTTCTTGGTATTCCAAAGATGAAATTCGCAGTTCCTGATGATTGTATTCCTTGCAAGAATGGGAAGCAAAGAAAGAAATCTCACAAATCTAAATCGACGAATTCTATCATAACTCCTTTGGAGTTGCTGCATATGGATTTGTTTGGTCATATCAGTATCAGGAGCATTGGTGGAAAATCGTACTGCTGGTAGTAACTGATGATTACTCAAGATTTTCATGGGTTAAGTTTCTTTCCTCTAAAGCTGAAACCACCGAGTTGGTACAATACTTAATTCTGGGGTTGGAGAATTTATTCAATCTGAAAGTCAGAAGAATCAGGAGTGACAATGGCAGGGAATTTAAGAATAGCAAAAAGGGCTTATTCTGTCTACAAAAAGGAATTCATTATGAATTCAGTGCGCCATATGTTCCTCAACAAAACGGTGTCGCTGAACAAAAGAACAGAACTTTGGTCGAAACAGCTCGTACGATGCTTGCGGATTCTAAGCTTCCAGTCACCTTTTGGGCTGAAGCTGTGAATACTGCGTGTCATGTTTTGAACAGGGTCTTGACCGTCAAGCGACATAACAAGACTTGCTACGAATTGTTGAATAATCGAAAGCCGAATCTGGATTATTTACTACCTTTTGGTAATCCTTGCACCCTATTGAAAGTTCGAGATGTCCCAACAAAATTCACTGCAAAGGCTATTGAAGGGATTTTTCTGGGGTATGTGGCTAATTCGACAACCAAGAGGGTTTATAACAAAGAGACGCGCCAAGTTGAAGAATGGTTCCATATTGACTGTTCAAATCGGTCTTTACCACAAATGGCGATTGGTCCGGATTGGGCATTTGATTATGAAAACTTATTCAAGTCTTTTCGTTTACCTTCTGATATTTCTGCTGAAGATGCTGCTGTTCTTTATGATTCTTGTCAAGATGCACAGCACAATGGATTTCTACCGAATGCAGTTCCAAATTCATCGATTCCATCTACTTCTGCTCCCGATCCTAATGTTGCTTCTTGTTTAGGTCCACAAGATTCAGAGAGTGAGGAGGATAATGCTATTTTTCAAGATTCTTCTGCTGATCCGTTGTTGGGTGATGATCCATTACCTTTGACACAGGCTCAGGGGGAGATTCCTACAAATTTAGACTCAGATATTCCAATTAATCAAGATTATTCTTATCAATCTGAATCTACTCAAGTTGACGTGTTGCCGGTTCTTGAGGTTGCATCCATCAAGGAACTCAAAGATCATCCAATGACGAATATAATTGGAAATTTACAGGATGGAGTGAAAACACGTTCTCTTGTTGACAATACTTGTTTGTATACCTGCATTAAAGATTCTGGTGTTCTTGATGATTGCTCACATTCATGCTTTATTTCGCAGGTTGAACCCAAGAATGTTGAGATGGCTTTAAATGACAACAATTGGATAGAAGCTATGCAGGAAGAACTTGCTCAATTTGATAAACTTAAGGTTTGGAATCTTTTTGATCTTCCGAAGGGTGCGTATCCGATAGGAACAAAATGGGTGTTTAAATGTAAGAAAGACGATCGAGGTATCGTAGTACGCAACAAGGCAAGATTAGTTGTCCAAGGCTTCAATCAACAAGAAGGAATTTATTACACCGAGGTTTATGCGCCTGTTGCGAGGATAGAAGCTATAAGGCTGTTTCTAGCTTTTGCTTCTTTTAAAGGTTTTAATGTGTTTCAATTAGACGTCAAAAGTGCGTTTTTATATGGAAAGGTCAAGGAGGAAGTCTATGTTTGTCAGCCGTCGGTGTTTGAAGATCCACTGAATCCGAATATGGTTTTCAAGCTTGATAAGGCTCTCTATAGTCTTCATCAGGCTGCTCGTGCGTGGTATGAAACTTTATCCACACATCTTTTGGCAAATGAATTTGTTCGTGGAAAGATAGACTCGACCTTATTCATAAAGAAATCAGGGGGAGATTACCTACTGGTGCAGATTTATGTGGACGATATTATTTTTGGCTCAACAAACGAAGGGTTGTGTAAAGATTTTGAGGGTGTTATGAAGTCGAAATTTGAAATGTCAGCTATGGGAAAGTTATCGTTTTTCTTAGGTTTGCAAGTAAATCAAAAGGAAGATAGTTTCTTTATTCATCAGTCCAAGTATGTCAAAGACATCTTGAGCCGGTTCAAGATGGAGGACTGTACCTCATATGATACTCCAATTCCGGTCAATCATAAGTTGAATTCTGACCCGGATGGAAAAGATGTGGATTCTCGACTTTACAGAGCTATGATTGGATCCCTCATGTACTTAACCGCTTCAAGGCCAGATATAATGTTCGCCGTGTGCATCTGTTCCAGATTCCAGGCAAAGCCAAAATAATCTCACTTAATTGCTGTGAAAAGAATCTTTCGATATTTGAAAGGAAAACAACGTTTGGGGCTATGGTATCCTCATGGTTCTAACTTTGATTTCAATGCTTATACTGATTCTGATTTTGGTGGTTGTTGTTTGGACAGGAAATCTACAACAGGTGGTTGTCAGTTCTTAGGTAATCGACTTGTGTCCTGGCAATGCAAAAAGCAAACCACAGTCTCGATTTCAACATGCAAAGCAGAATATATCGCTGCTGCGAGTTGTTGTTCACAGATCATGTGGATACAACAGCAATTGAGAGATTACGGTTTGAATTTCACAGGAACCCCTATGCTTATTGATAATAATGCTACTATGTCCATAACGAACAATCCTGTTAAACATAGTAAAACTAAGCACATTGAGATTCGATGTCATTTTATTCGTGATTGTACAGAGAAAAGGTTGATTTAGCTGGTAAAGGTACACACTGACGATAATTTTGCTGATTTGTTTACCAAGGCATTTGATCGTACCAGGTTTGAATTCCTAATTAAAATGATTGGTATGATCAATCCCGAATAAAAGCTTTTCAAGATCAGAATTTCATGAAAATTTTGTTTTTTTAATTTCTTTATTGCTTTATTACATTTCTGCATTTACATTTTCAGTCAAAAAGTTTTAATTTATAAAAAGTAAAAACAAATTGAAAAATATAAAATTTGACATCATTTGAGGTTAGAGAAGAAATGATAGTACATCAGTGATTAGTTCATTTCACACGACATTAGTAGACCTTTGATATATGATTAATTAAACTAAGTTGATTTGATCTAAATTTCAAAGTCTGCATAAATGAGAAATGATAGTGTTGTGAATGCTCTAATCTTGATAATTTGTTTTTAAATTTGTATATGAGTTTTGAAACTTAAATTGTCAATAGACTAAAAGCGTTTTTTGAACTAATAGTAGTGTGAAAATTAAATATAATATGATTACATCAGTGATTTAAATCCATTATATGCCTGTGTGTATGTGTAAAAGATCATTATCAGATAAATAATATATGGTTTTAAAGAATTTCATGAGACCAATATCGAATTATATCTTTAGCACAAATCTATTTCAGTTCACTTCACTGCCCATGTCCCGAAAAACATGCAAGGTGTTGTTGAACTAAAATATGCTTTCAAAATCTGTTGAAACATATTTTCGCCCTTGGATCAGTTAGATACATCATCTAGTCTGACTACATTGAATTTTGTCCAGATAATAGTTGGATCTTCATACCTGAATCTGTTGATTCTCACTATTCAGCCAATTCATTAGAATCTTCTGATTTTGAATCATCATGATTCTTATATCCTTTGGGATCTGATTCTATTTTTGTTCTAAAAGAGATAATTTCATCTTGGAAATTGATCTAATCTTAACATAAACTGTATATGTCTTGAAGATAGTGCAATTTATATTTCTGTTTGGCATATATGTGGGGTACACGATGTTTTTCATCTAAATGGTACTAAATCACATGAATTTGGAAAATAAACGCTTATAGTTTCAAATTTTATAGTATTGACAAATTTAAGAATTCATGCTTTATATTTCAAATTCGGTATAAATAAAAGAACATTTTATAACCTGATCTTATTTACTTTGAAATTTATCGCGTATTATTTCAAATATTATTCACATTGAATGAGTTTCAAAATGAAAAAGGTGCAAAGTGCACAAAACTGAGTTGGATGGTTTCATATTATAGGTTACCATTTGTCATTACTAAAATGTGTGATGAATTAATTGGACACTGATATGATCTTCTTGCTCATGATGTTTAGTCAAAAATATGTGATTTCAGTTTATTCAGATAAAAATCCAAAAGTATGTGTTTCAGTTTGTACAGATAAAATCCAAAAATATGTGATTCTGTTTGTATAGATAAAACTCAAAAAGATTTTGATTTTTATTTTCCATGAAAATTCTAAACTTTTATTAAAATTGTTCGGGATTGGATCGGATACATGATGCTGACGAAAGTTCAAGACTTGAAAGGTTGAAGTTGGTAAATTTTGTTCAAGGCAAAAGTGAATTGATATTATGTTCGCCTGTGTACAGTGAAACAACAACATGTTCCAGTTCAACAAGTTCAAGTTCCCGTACAACCACAAATTCCTATTCCTGAACAAGTTCCTATTCCACAAGCTGAGGTTGAAATACCTATTCATGAACCTGTTCAAGAGGAGGTCGTTCATGCACATGAACATGATTTAGGAATGAACATGGATGATTTCGTTGATGACGCTGTGAACTCGCCCATTCATGAAGCTGAAGGGAATGTGGTGTCTGATGATGAATCTAGTTCAAGCTCAAGTGATACGATATTACCTGTTAATGAAAGCACTGACTCTGATGAATCTAGGGATTTTTCCTCAGATCATTATGAGCGGTTAGCTACTATTCCACTGGCTAATGCTGGAAAACGCATTAAATCTCAAGCCAGACGACCAAGAAGAAAGTCTGTTCGGGATCCTCCTTCCGGTTCAGTACTTGGAAAAAGATCCTTGGTTGATGAGAGTACTGAGTCTAATAGTGACTTTAATCTAGATCCAAAGACTCAAAAGTTAATGTCTGCTTCAATAGCTGCTGCTCAGTCTTCGCAGGGAGTAGAGGATGCTACTTTTGTTTCTTCCTTGATTGTTACTCCTCCAAGATCTAAAGATACATCTCCGGTTATAACTCTTGTTCCTCCAGTTATTACTCCTACTGCAAGTCTTTCAATTCCACAATCGTCAGCTGGTCCGTCAAAGCCTTCTGATTCTAAAAGGATTTTTATCCTTGAATCTCAAGTGCTTACACTTCAAGCTCAGGTGGATACTCTAGTTTCTACTGATTCACAACGACAGCTGGTGATTCAGACTCAAGCTCAACGATAGCTGACATGCAAGCTTTGGTGTCTAAACCCTGTTCAGCGTCTTGACGCTCAGGGGGAGTTGAGGATACACGATACATGTCACACAGAGTCTATTCAAAGACGTGATGATGAAGACAATGATCCTGCTGGAAATGTTGAGGGTGATCGTCAATACACTGACGCTAATCTTATATCAAAGGTTCAGGGGGAGTCGACATCACAATCACTTGAAGGAAACAAAGATACTTCTGGTGCTAATGAAGAAGATATTCTATTATTGGAGTTCTTTGCAGATTCTGAAGAAGAAGAAGCTGAAAAGATTGCATGTCTTGATGACATTGATGATTTATTCAATGACATGGACGATGAAGTGTCTGATAATGAAATAGAAGAAGGAGAGATAGTAGAGATAGAGATAGAGAAAGATAAAGATAATGTTACTTATGAAAGCTGTGATGGTCTTAAAGTGCCGTATAACTTCATCCAAGATGATGTTATTCCTGAATTCACTTATGAAGGAGTAACAGTTTCTATGGACTCTGTTGAAGACATCACACTGCCTGAAGATACTACTGATTCAAAGATGGATACTAATGATGAGAATATTCAATCCAATATAGATACTGAAACTAAAAATACTCACACTGAGTCTCCGAAGGTTAATGAAGAACATGTGATGTATTGAAATACCGGGATGACAAGAGAACAGTGGAGAGAAGTTGTAAATAGTTGGATGAAGGTGCTACCCAAGTCTCCAGCACAACCTGCTCAGAAAGAGAAATATGTGAATAACGAGCGATGTGTAGGAAGGATCATTAGTTGGTTATATGATGGTGATACAAAATTATTTGCAATTAAAAGATCTGACGGTGTTCAATACTTAAAGATGAGGATCAAATATTTCAATACCTTACCGAGGTGTGAAATGAATGGTCTAGCTTCAAAGCCTCTTGTTAATAGATCGAAGAATGGTTTGGCTGATGTGATAGCAAACTTAATCAAGAGAGAAGGTAGTTCAGGAAAGTATGAAAGACTGAAACCACAAAAAGGAAAGAGAGTGAAGAACACAGATCAGAAGACTGGGAAGGTGACCTGGAGTTACAAGTATAAACCAGTACGTGTTGTACACAAGATACCGTTGAAGAAGATTCCTCAAGACTTTCTTGGGAATATGAAATGGTGGTATGTCGATGTCAATACTGGTGAAGCAAGGATTGAAGATAAAGACAATAAGGTCATTGTATGTTTCTATGATGCAATGAATCTTATAAATTTTTCAAAGAAAGATCAGAGGACGTTGCGAAAGAATGAAATGATGCTGATGAATGGAAAGAACAAGGATTACCGGATAACTGGAAAAGCTCAAGAGAGATTTGGAGATATGCAGAAGATATGGAGTGCATGCTGGCAGCAGACTACTGGATAACTGGAAAAGCTCATCATGAAGAAAGAAGACTGAAGATCAAGCTATTGTCAAGGGGGAGTCTGTTAGGACATAGTTTGTAATGACAAAATCTTGTAATAGTTAGATCTTATGTCTTTATGTTTTTGTTATGTAAAAAGTCACTAAGTGTTTATTTAAGTTTACCTAGAGGCGAACTTGTTAAGTTCGCCTGGTCTATCAGAGGCGAACTTAATAAGTTCGCTTAAGTCTATCTGAGGCGAACTTGTTAAGTTCGCTTAGTCTGTTAGAGGCGAACTTAATAAGTTCGCTTATATCAGGTCAGACGACTATATATATGTTTGTTTACAGAGTCAGTCGATACGCATAGAACAGAGAATTATCGATTAGTTTGATTGAGTCTGTAAACTTTACTGTGATTTGGAATACAATTGAGAATGTTATTTACATGATTGTCTACATTGTCTTTTATGCATATAAACGTTGATTCGTTGGATTCCGCACTCCGAGTTAACGTCACGTCTTATCACGAGATCGATCCGTAGAAGCGCCATGAGGACCTACATCTTGAAGCTGTGAGATACATAAGTGATCCGATCATCCCACGGTACAATCTGCTATCTACATCCTTTCCATCTTTGTCAGGATGCAGACCATGATTGACTGGGATAGGTGTGCCATAAGTACTTCTATCATTCATCTTGTATTTTGACAAGATGTGCTGCACATACTTTGTTTGATGTAGATAAATGCCATCCTCTCTTTGACTGACTTGCAGACCCAGGAAGAATGACAATTCACCCATGTTACTCATTTCGAACTTGGACGTCATCACCTTTTTTGAATTCCCTACACATCCCTTCATTGGTAGATCCAAAAATATTGTCATCGACGTATACTTGTACAAGAAGAATGTCACCTCCTGCTTTCCTAATGAAGAGAGTCGAGTCAATCTGTTCACGGTCGAAACCATTAGACAGTAAATGCTTAGATAATGTCTCATACCATGCCCGCGGTGCTTGATGAAGACCATAAAGTGCTTTGTCGAGCTTATACACTTTATTGATATTATGCAGATCTTCAAAGCCGGGAGGTTGAGTGACATAGACCTCTTCATGAACTTTACCATAAAGGAAAGCACTCTTCACATCAAGTTGATAGACCTTGAAGCCGACATATGTGGCATAAGACAAGAACAGTCGAATGGCCTCAATTCTAGCAACTGGGGCATATACTTCCGTGTAATCCAAGCCCTCTTGCTGATAAAAACCCTGAACAACCAATCTTGCTTTGTTCTTCACAACAACATGACGATCGTCCGTATTGAATTTGAACACCCATCTGGTTCCAATTGGCTGAAAGCCTTTTGGCACGTCAACCAAATCCCACACGTGCAACTTTTGGAATTGAGACAATTCATCTTGCATCACCTCAATCCAACAGTTGTCAGTGAGAGCCTCCTTCACATTCTTCGGCTCTAACTGGGACACGAATGCAACATGCAGACATGTTTCCATGACACCAGTGTCAAGTATCTATGTGTAAAGACTGGTGTTCTCAGTGATGGTTCGATGACGAGTCTGAAAACCGGCATAAGGATCACCAATTATGTTGTCGATTGGATGGTTCCTATGCACTCTCGTCTCTGGTACAATCGGTTCCTGAATTTCTGAATCAAGATTCGTGCTTAACTCCCCCATTTCCGGTGTTCCAGAGGAAGAGGATTCAATGGTAATTGGATCAGCTGGAGCTTCATTTCCTACGGTTGTGTTAGGATTAGCTTGAGCGTCATTTCCATCAACATGAACATCTTCACTGTTATCACTGTCATGAGTTCCAGATGCAGATGCAGCATTGGAATCAGGAGTTATAATTGGTACAGTAGCACGAGTAGAGAAACTGGAGTCATCGCCGCCACCCAATAATTCATAAACATTTGCGGCGTCAACTGCAGATAGATCAGGAAGATTGAATGACTTGAATAGCGCATCATAATCAAAACCCCAAGCTGGACCTGTTGGTTCGGGTGGAATGTTGTGTTTACTGCAATCCACTTCAAACCATTACTCGAAAGTACGAGTTCCTATGTTGTACACTCTCTTGCAAGGCGAGTTGGCAACGTATCCTAAGAAGATGCCTTCCTCCGCTTTTGCATGAAACTTAGACTGGCGGTCTTTGTACTGTAGCAACAAGGAACAGGGACTACCAAAAGGAACTAGGTAATCAAGATTGGGAAGTCGATTGTTGATCAACTCGTAACAAGTCTTGTTGTGCCTCTTCACAACCAGAACTCTGTTTAAGACGTGACAAGCTGTATTAACGGCTTCTGCCCAGAAAGTGACAGGAAGCTTTACATCCGACAGCATAGTCCTTGCAGTCTCAATCAGTGTTCTGTTCTTCCGTTCAGCAACTCCATTCTGCTGAGGCGTGTACGGCGCGCTGAATTCGTGACGGATCCCTTTCTTGAGACAGAAAAGCTCCATCAAATTATTCTTGAACTCAGTTCCATTGTCGCTCCTTATTCTTCTAACTTTCAGCTTGCAAAGAGATTCCAAGCTCAGGATCAAGTATTGAAGAATATCAGCAGTCTCGTCTTTAGTACCTAAAAAATGCACCCAAGAAAAACGTGAGAAATCATCAGTTACAACCAGACAGAACGACTTACCCCCAATACTCCTGATACTTATGGGGCCAAACAGATCCATGTGTAATAGCTCCAAAAGGGTATCAATAGAGTTTTGGAGCTTGGGCTTGTGAGACTTCCGTTGCTGTTTGCCCTTTTTACAGGCATACAGTCATCTGCAACGGTAAATCTCAGCTTAGGAACCCCGGTTACCAAACCGTTTCGGACAAGATGGTTCATTTTACGATACGAAATATGTCCGAGTTTCCTATGCCACAAGATGGAGTCAAGCTCTGTCGCTTTTGTAAGCAAGCAAGTAGCAACTGATGAGGTGGTTGTTGCCAAGGTCATATCGATCTGATAGGTGTCGTTTGTTCTTGGCGCTCTCATCAGGATCCAATCTTCGGGAACTTCAAAACCAGGTTTGAGAATCAGGCATTCTGACTTGTCAAACATCACCGAGTACTCCTTGTCACACATTTGGGAGACACTCAATAGGTTATGCTTCAGCTGCTCGCAAAAGTTGACATTGTCAAAGCTGACACAACCGTTCGAAACCACGCCTTGACACGTGATACTGCCGCCTTTTTCTCCAGCAAAGGCCACATAGCCGCCTCTGAATGGTTTCACGTCTTGAAGCAAGGCCATGTTTCCTGTCATGTGCCGGGAGCATCCACTATCTACATACCAGTGGTTAGAGATAGTACCCTTCGGACGTCCCTGCACGAGTAACAAAAGAATTAGTTAGATTTGGAGACCCAAGCCATTGTGGTCTTGGGTCGTCCATCCTTTAAAAAAAAACTACTTTTTTTAACTCACAGTCGTGATGACTGTTCAATACGGATGAATCTTTTAAAGAATTAGAACTAGGAGATTGAGAAGTTTTGGATTTGGCAGTCCAGGATCTCTTCTGTTTTTTAACCGAAACAGGAGACTTTGGTTCAACAACAGCAGGTGAACTAGTGGAAGCTTCACCTGATTGAATTGAAGTCAGCTGTTCTAGCTTTCTCAACCTCTTGTTCCTTTTCTTCTCTATGGCTTTGAGAGTTTCGCCACGGGTTTCTCATCAGTACGTGTACTACCAGAGGTAGATACACGAGGTACAGTAGGTTGCGTTACCTTTCTTGAAACAGATGGTTTAGCTTCAGATTTGATCTTAGGCTTAACCATCGGTTTGACTGGTGGTTTCACCACATTTTGCTTTGGACATTTGGGAGGGGTCACTGATGGCGAATTAGGGATAACAACTGGTTGTGAAACAACATGTCGTTTCCCTTGGTTCTTTGAAGGACAGTTCACAAAAATGTGACCAACCAAACCACAGTGAAAAAAATTCCTCTTGTCTACATAATTTCTCCTGTAAGGCTCATTAAATTTGGCCTTAGATAACTCAACATTATGAACAGGAGGAGTTGGTTTATGAACAGGAGTCTGAACCTTTACAGTTTGGTTTTTGGGAGTATAGTATTTTTGCAAATTTTCTTTGTAACCAAGCCCATAGTGAGCTAAGAAAGCCTCTTTCTTTATTTGGTTAAGACTTTTATACCCCCCCGTAAAGCATTACCTTTAGTTTATCATTTGTTTCAATGATATCGGGTTCAGTTAAAATGCAATTATCACCATTAGTGATAATGTTTTTCTTTACTTTCTGTTCAGTTAACAACTCCTCAGATACTACTCCTTCAGGGCAAGTGTTAACCGACTCATCATCAGAAGCAGTAAAGAACTCCTCACTAGATGTGGAGTTAGCCTTACTTGAGGATTCATACTTTTTAGGGGAATCATCCTTATTAGAGGACTCATCTAGACAAGTGAGATCAATGTCTATTAAACTATTGACAAACTTCCCGCTTACTGGTGGAGGAATGGCATTAGTACCCAGCCCTAACCCATTCATTTGTCTCACTACAGATTTGTATTGTTCCACCACAAAATGAGAGTTTTTCAACTTCTCATTAGAACATTTTAACTGTAAGATCTCATTCTGCAGTTTGTTGATTTCATTGCCAACCCCTTGTATGCAACATCTAAGTGAAGCTGTTGATCGCTTATTTTTAAAGAATATTCACATTTTTCCTTTTTCAAGGTTTCAATAGAATCTTTAAAACGTTTTTCATTTTCTTTATAGTTTAGAGCTGCCATACTTAGGGGTTCGATTTTGTCTTGGAGCCTAGAATTTTCAAGTTTTAGCCCTAGACATTTAGAACATGAAATAACAGAAAAGGGGTTAGAATCTACCTCAGAAGATGAACTTGTTGCTTCTCCAATGGCCATGAGAGCAACAGCTGTAGTCGATTCCTCCTTATCAGCTACAGAAGCTTCCTTTTCTTCAGCTTCCTTCTCTTCATCTGTAGCAGCAGTAGACTCTTCTAGGTCAGCCATAGAAGCTTCCCTTTTCTCCGCTTCCATCATCTCCATGATCTCAGCCATGAGACCAACCTGGGTCTGCGTGATGATGGTTTGATTTGTTGTGGCCATGGCTATTTCCTTGGCTGGGTCAGGTAAAACCAGAGGCCGGTGTTCTGTCTTTCTGACACTCACGAGCAAAGTGTCCAAAATTTAGACACTTATAGCATTTGGCCTTTGATTTGTCAATCCCGACCTTGGCATTAGGATGCCCGCCAATAAACTTTCTTCCTGTTCTGTTCAGGAAACGCATGGCTCTCCTCAATAGCATGGCCATATTCCATTGAATATCCATGTCCTCCATGTCATCAGGATCCACTTGATTAAAATCTTCTTCAATCGTCTCGGGATCAGTAAGCTTGCCACCAATAAAATTCTCATACGCGAGCATACAAGATGAGAATAGTGCTACATGATCTTCAGCTATTCTGGCTATAGCTGATTGGTTGGCTGAAGACGCAGCAGGAGGATTTCTTAAGGTATGTTGATGATGAGACCCCAACCCTGATCCAGATGCATAGCATGCATGACCACCACAACTAGTTGAGTGGTCTTCTTCAGTAGGGTTTCCAATGAAGAAGGAAATTCCAGAGCCTGATGACTTGGATGTAGAAGTCGTCCCATGATACATAGAAGGGTCTTGTATCTAGGGTCTTCCTAAGCTCTCCTTTCTTCTTAGGTTCATGTCATGAGCTTGAACCTTTCCTATTGCCTCCTCTACAGTCAACTCATAGAATTTAGGATTTTCCCTCATCAGGGTTGTGTACATCTCAAATTTGGGTGGTAAAGCATCCAAAAACTTTTCCACCATCTCTTCATCTGGATACCTGAGTTCAAAAGCCTTCAACTCAGTCTGTAAATGATAGAATCTAGAGATGAGGTCATCTAAAGATTCGTTCTCTAAAAATCTAAAGCACTCATACTGCTTCTTGAGAAGATCTCTCTTACTCTTCTTGATGTCACTATTTCCTTCGAATCTTTTCTATAAGGCTTTCCAAAGATCCTTGGAATTGTCATAACCTCTGAAACTGTGGAACAATTCCCGAGTTAATGCCATAGTGATCGAACAAAGTGCCTTCTTTTCACGATCATAAGCTTTCTTTTCTTCGCCAGAAAGCTTAGAGATAGGTTTGGTCATGGCTTCATCAAGATAGATGTGTGTGGGATGCTTATATCCCTCAAGGATTCGTATCCATAGCGATGAGTCGGTATAAGAAATGTAGTGCTCAAAACGTGCCTTCCAATTAGAATAATTGTTTACGTTTAGCAACTTTGGCGGTTTCTGTGGTGTACCGATCTCATTATCATAGTTTAACGGGTTTCCCAAATTCTGAAGATTCGACATAGTGAACACTTAGTCAAATTTTAGAAAAGTCAGACACAGTTGCGCATTTGATTTTAGCCTTGCGCACTTGAGAAATGGTCTTGCGTATTTAGATTTGCTCTTGCGTACTTGATAAGTACGCATGAGTAACTAATAAGTACGCATGATATAACTTAAGTTCGCAGAAGATCAGTCTTGCGCACTTGTAAGTACGCAGGAGATAAGTCTTGCGTATTTAGTAAGTACGCACAAAACTGTACTTTTTGCCAGAAATGGTAAGTACGCACAACACCTTTTCAGCAACTCTCACCAAACTTTTCCGGTCACCTGAAAGTCGCCGGAGATGGTAAAAATTGAACTGATGATCAATGCAAATGAGCCAAAGGGTCAGAAACTTGTTTCTAACCAACCTTTGATGCTCAAAACACTCAAATACACAACAAAAATCAGTTTTTGAGTGATTTTTGCTTCTAAAATAGTGCTCAAGAGCTACCCCTATTTTATCACAAAAATACCTCTTTTTGCTTGTAAAAACTCGGTAGAAACTCCCCAAACTCACTCACAACACTCGAAATCAGGAGCAATGCTCTGATACCACTTGTAGGTCCCTCGGGTGTGGTGGATCGTCACATACAAGTGGGTCTACTAGTCGGACCGGGTGCGGAATGCCCGTGACTAGGTGGAGAGTCAAACTAAACAAAGTAAACCGACAAGAGAAAACACTTTAAACGTTCTTTGTATTATAAACACTTGAAGGTTACAGAGAAAAGCACTGAGATTACAATCTGCGTATTTGCTATAATGCCTGCGTACTTAACTTCTGTCAACCTATCCTATTTATACAAGACCTGATGCCTGCGCACTTAGCAAGTGCGCAGGACAAAATGCTCTTGCATACTTAGCAAGTACGCAAAGTTACTCTTGCATACTTGCTAAGTACGCAGGAGCTTTCTCCTGCGCACTTACAAGTGCGCAAAACACTTAGGGAATTTTGCAACATTCAATATGTAAAAGTAAATACAACTCGATAAACTAATACATAAAGACTCTTACATACAAAGATAATTACAAACAAGACAATACAACCTAAGACTAAGACTCTATCTATCCAGAGTGTTTGTCACAGGAAAGTGCTTCAACAGAAGGTTCGACTTTCATCCATAACATCAGCGTTCTTGGGCGATTTTGAGAGCAGAGAATTCATTAGGAGCAAAATATTGAAGCTTGTAAGCACGTATTGGTTAGATTGAAATCATTCGGTTTATGTTCTTCGTCTTCTCTTGCGTGATCAGTTTAATTGACATTATGTTTACGACTTTTATTGATTGTTTACTGTTTTTGAACATGATTGTTGGCTAAACATTAGATACTACCTAGGTTTGATGATGATTTGTTGATATTTTGGATTTTTATCGGTTTTCGGTTATGATTGATGGTTTAACATTGATGTAAAGAATCTTTTTACAATTAGTTTGATGTGCATGCGTATTTAAATCGGATTTATGATTAATTATGGTTCCATATGTGTCTTTGTGAATGTCTTTCATGTATAGATGCATATTAGGTTGCTTATTGTGTGTTTGTGATTAGTTTATGGTTTTTGATCGATCGAATCCATAGGAACGATAGTTGAGAGTTTAGAGGGTTTAAGTATTCTACTTACTTCAATAGCTGAGAGGTACGAAGTAGTTGGGTTGTCTTTGGTATTAGGTATCTAGGTGTAAAGGCTTTGAGAGGAGGTTTCCCTAGGTTTCTTAGTATCTTTGCTATTCCGTGTCTTACTGATTGTTCTTAGATTACCCCTTGCATTCTCTGAATGTATTGAGATGGTGATACTGAAAGGTAATCTATCTTTTGGGTACTTTAGTGTTTTTGGAGAGACTGAAAGGTAATCCAACTAACTAGTGAGCGTTTACACCCCTTACGGTTTCCTTTCGGTCACACCCGGAGATTGACTAGGGATCCACTAGGTTGTCTAAGGGTGTCATACTTTAAGATCCCAGTTCCATCATAGTTTCCATAGCCGAGAGAAATCCAAGATTCACAAATAGGATTCTTACATGGGTAGTGCTTTCCCAATCCTTGAGTTCGTCTAAACTTCCTAAGTGATAGCTGGTTGTCGTTAGTTCTTCTTCATTTACTTTTGATTTTATTTAGTTTAGACCTAGTTCGTAGGATTCCCCCCTCCCCAACCCACAAACCAAATCTTTAGTTACTTGTCGGAGTCTAGTTTTTGTTATTGTCAGTGTCTCGTGGGTTCGATATCCGGACTTCCATTAGGATGTGTTACGATTGATAGGTACACTTGCCTGTCATTGTGGTCTAGTTTAAGGGTTGTCTAGAGTTTAACTAGAGTGTATAGGTTAATTTTTGTTTAGTTTTAGTAGACCATACCGAGCACATCAAGTTTTTAGCACCGTTGCCAGGGACACTAGGCAATAGTAAAATTAGCTTCGATTAGTTCTTTATTTGGTTATTTGTTTTACTTTCTTTTTTGTGTTTAGTTTTGGTAGTTTTATTTTTTATCTTAGGTTTTAATTGCTATTTGTGTGTGTCGTAGTTAGAGTATTTCTTCTGTCGTTAGTCTTTCTTCCTTTGTTTTCCTTTCCAGTTTATGCAAGATACTCGTTCGTAGGGATCACCCCATTTTGCTGCTTCTTCAGAGCCCGAGCAAGATCTTCATGAGTGCAGCCGTAACTTTCGCGAGTGTTTGAGTGTTTTTTGTGAGAGACAGGTACGCACTCCTATTCCTATTGCTAAGATGGGTGATGCTGATCCACCTGTTAGACGTACCGTTCACCAGAGAGCTTGTGATGGATTTACAGGGGCTAGGTCTTCTATCACCCGCCCAAATGTGCCTAACACTAATAATTGGCAAATTCCATCCCACGTTATGAACACCATCACTAACTCTACTCAGTTCCATGGACTTGAGGATGAGGATGCACCAGGACATCTGTCCCGCTTTGCGTGTATTTGCGATACTTTTCGCATTACTGGTGCTACTGAGGACGCAATCTATTTGCGTCTTTTCCCATTCACGCTCTCTGGTCGTTCTGCCACTTGGTTGGATACCCTACCCCAAGATTCCATTACCACGTGGCAGATCTGGAATCCAAGTTCTTCAAAAAGTACTATCCACCTTCTAAGGCTGCCCGTCTGAGGGACCAGATTCACTCCTTTCGTATGGATCATGAAAAGGCGTATCATCTGGCTTGGGATCGTTTCAATACTCTACTAAGTAAGTGCCCCCAACACTGTTTATCTGATTGGGCATTCGTAGAGAAATTCAATAACGGTCTAACTTTCGAGAAGCAACAAATGTTCAATACTGCTGCAGGAGGGCACATCATGGATAAGAAGGAACCGAGTGAGTGTGAGGAGATATTTGAGAGTTTTGCTTTAGCCGAGCAACATCAGCCTTCTGCTAGGAATTCCATTCGAGCTGCTAGGACACCCACCTCGTTTGCTAGATGTGTTCATCAGGTCACACCTAATACTAGCGTGGCAGCTGCACTTGCGGCTATGGCAAAAGAAATTAAGGAGCTGAAGATGAGTGCTAAGATATGTGAAGTATGTAGGGGTGGTCATGACACCATTGAATGTACTGTGAATCTGCAGGAATAGGTGGATTTTTTGGGAAATCAAAAACCCAATATATATAACTCGGGATGGAGGAACCACCCTAACTTTAGCTGCAAATCTGGAGGGAACCAATCTGGGTTTCAATCGCTTCAAAATCAGCCTACCGGTGGAGAATTAAGCGCGAGCGTGGGTAGCAGTGGTAGTAACAAGTTTACCGAGGAGATGTTGGCTAATCAGACTCAGATGCTCACTCAACTTATCAGTAGAGATCAAGCCACCCAGGAGAAGTTACAGGAGCATGACACTTTGATGAGAAATCAACAATCTGCATTCTTAGATTTTCAGCGGACGGTGGGAGACATTGCGAGGCAGCTGACTGACATGCAGGGAGGTTCATTTTCGGGTGGTACTAAGACTAACCCGAAGGCCACACTGAAGGCGGTGACCACCCGCAGCGGATGGGGAGAAGAGAAAGAGAAGCCACCGGTGGATGATGAAGAGCCGGTGGACGAGGAGATTGAGATGGAGACTCCTAGAGGGGCGCATGTGAAACACCCTATTTATTTCTTTATTATTTTATCAGAGTTTAGTGCGGAAAACAGTCCCAGATTATCAAAACCTTGCCATAAATGACTAAGGTATATTTTTCATTTATAAATATTTTTTTACATGTACAATATCTTATTACATAATCTAGGGATTCTTCATTCCGTCCGACCTCATCCACAGGAAGCTCTATTCCACGTGCTTCTTTCTTACAGTGTTTAGAAAACGTTTTTGAATTAGCTTCCGCTAAGTAAGTACACTGCATCTTTTCATTTTATTATAAACCCTTTAGGTTCTTATTATTGTTCAAGTTTTCCAGGCTCTCGACGCCCCCGTGACCATCTCCGGACGTACCTCAGGTCACGTCATTCGTATATTTTATGGGTGTGCTAACCCCCTCGCAACCATCTTAGGCCGTACCTCCGGTTCGAGTATTGGCAAGGTTCTTATACTCGTCAGTATAGACCCATTGCATTTGTCATGAAGACTCATTCATTCCTCAGCCCCGTAGGCTTGGAATCTTTTCCTTCTCAGCCCTGAAGGCTTGGAGTCCTTTCTCCTCAGCCCCAAAGGCTTGTAATCTTTTTAGTTTTCTTCTTTATTATTGAGATCCACCTTACAGGCTGGGTATCTCATTTAATTTGGGACCTTGAGTATCTTAGACTCACAGCTTCCCAAATGTATCAAGCATTTGTTTTCATTTTTTGTATATGCTTGATTTATTTCCCAACCAGTCCTTACCTTAAAACTTCGTAACGGTTTCTCCACGATGCATTAAAAGGGTTTATATATAGGAAGTACCAGCGACGTATCCACCACCCCTTTAACACTTCGTGAATACTCCGTTATTCCATTTTATGGTTTAGACTCATTCCATAATACTCATTCATACTTGCACGTATCATCATGCATTCACGTATTCATATTCATCATGCATCACATATTCCATGTATTCATGGATTCAATTTCATCATATATTCATACTCGTCATATATTGTAAACTGGGGTAATTATCTTTCCAGAGCAGTAACTCCAACAGAGATGTTCCCAGGAAAGAGTTACGGGTCTAGGAGAGATTTATACACCACTCTTTCCTTAGACAGAACATTCCGTTTGTCAGATAACTACATACCGGTCGAAAGTTCTACCGTACGTTTACTATATTTTTATTACTATCTTTTAGTCTATATCCCTAAACATTTATAATGTTTTTACCACGAAGTATCAAAGAGATTTATATATAGGAAGTACCAGCGGCGTATCCACCACCCCTTGGATACGTCATGGCTACTCCATTATTCCCGTTTTGTGTTTAGACTAACCCTTCATTACCCCGTACCCTCGTCATATACATATCACATAACACATATCATTTAAGCACGTAATTCACATAATCGTGTCTAGGGTACGGGTCCAGTGTACTTACATTATCCTCAAGTACTTCCTAAGTTCGTTCCTCGCTTTAAACGTTCCCCGGACTCAAACCACACTCACAGCGTATCGTACTCGTACTTAAACGCACCGCACCGGGTCCCTTGCTTCTTCATAATTTCGTGTGTGTGTAAGATTGTGTGTTTTGTTGTGAGAAAAGTGCATGGCCAACTTCATCTATTTATAGGCTGGCTCCTGGGTCCGTGACGGACAGTTACAAACGGTGACGGTGAGTCACCGTTTGTTCCTTAGCCGCCAAGTCCTTCGCCAATACGTAACGCACCGTTATCCTTTCGTGACGATCCGTCATGACCCGTAACGGACCGTTACCCTTCATGACGGTCCGTCATAGGGTTTACACGTGTCACTTCACCAAGATGAGTCACATGACACGTGTCATTCTCCGGTTCAAACCCTTGCTCAACCCGTAACGGACCGTTAACGTTCTGTGACGGTTCGTCACGGCTCGTAACGGACCGTTACCGTCCATGACAGTCCGTTATGGCTCGAAACTTCAAATTTTTGTTTTAAACCTTGGACTTTGCTTTGCTTGTTTTATTTTCCGTTCTTGTTTCTCGAGCCGTTAAATTTTGGGATGTTACAATTCCCCCCTCCCCCCTTAAATTAGTGATGTCGCCCAGACGGTCTATATAAAATTAACTATAAAACCTAACCTAGACTCCTAAGTAATAAAATAAGTACCTTCAACTAAACCGCACTAACAGGCAAGTGTACCTATTGAGTGTAGCACAGCTTAACGGTAAACCGGGTTATCGAACCCTAGAGACACTGAACAACTAAATTAGACTCTGACTCGGACTAAATATTAATTTGATTTGGGGGGTTGACTACACTAAAGATTAACTAAGAATGTAGCAAACTAAGGTCGACTCAACTATTAAGATGAAGTAATAAGGTGAAATCAGAAAATGGAAAGAATACCACCTAGGTCGGAATCCTACTTGTAAAGTACAACTTCTACCCGTTCTGGAAACTAATATGGATCTGGGTTTCTAAGGATGACAACTAAATACTACCTAGTGGATCCCTAATCACTCTCAGGGTGTCCCCAACTAAGCTACCTAAAGCGTATTAACTCACCAGATGGTTAGATCACCTCTCGGGTATTTCCAACAATGATAAAGTACCCGAATAGACAGATTACCTCTCAGTCTCACTGTCCACCATACATCGAATATGCACAGGGTAATCTCACGATAATAACTATGATTTAACCTAGCAACAATCACTAGACACCTAATACTAACGTCCTCTCAGTCTGTTAACACTTGGATTCCTAATGACGAAGACTAGACAACTAATTCTCACCTTTCGGGTATTAAACTAGGACACACACTCAATCTAATCAAGGATTAACCAACACTCCTATGGATTACTACGTCTAGCAAACCACTCATGTCACAAGCAATACGCAAACAACCTAAACATGCATCTATTAATGAAAGACATTCAACAAGATAACATCATGAATATTAATCAACACAAAACCAGATTAAAGCATGCTATATCATCACAATTATCAACATAAGATCTTTTACAAAATCATTAAACCATCTTACGAATCCAAAACCGATAAAAATCACAACTTTAACAAGTATTCATCTTTAACCTAGGCAGTATGAAAGTATTTAGCCAAGAACCATAACTCAGTAATCAAAACAACAAACATGGTTCAAAACAATCAAATCAAAGATAAAGATTCAAGCTTGCAAACCGAATACGCTACTACAACAAACCCGGATCTCAAAGCCTTCAACTTTTCACTCCGATTAGCTTTCTCTCTCCCAAAATCGCCTCAAACGCTTCTCTGGACGGCAAGAAATCGAACTCCTTTCATAATGGCATTGTAATTCTATTAAAATCGATTTTTAGGGTTTTCGCGATTTTCCTGTCTCTCGCGTACCGCGAGAAATTCTAGCAAGCCCCTCGCGTACCGCGAGACATCTCTCTTCCTCTCTCGCGTAACGCGAGAGACTAAATTTCCCATTTTCTTCTTTATTTCTCTCGGCTTCTTCTCTTGCTTGGTTTCTTCACGATATAGCTTCCTATTCCATACGAGCTCCTGAAAATCTACAATAGACTCAAATATAGACTTAAATGAATCAAAACGAACACAAAACTAAGTAAAAACGCACAAAACAATAGGATAAAAGATGTGTGCTTTGCACTATATCAAACATCCCCACACTTAACCTTTTTTCATCCTCGAAAAAGCTGCAATGGAATCATAACTCAGATCTAACTTAACAAACATCAATTACCAATTAGCAAAACATACTCACGCGTTAAAAAGCAATAATTAGTATTTCTGTCCGATTAAACCCAAGCACTAACTTTCAAGCCCCCGTTATATGTTCTAATTCCATTTTATACACTATCAATCACCCTATGTGACTCATATTTAACAGTTACAGCTCCACCTAATCCCGTCTCATGGTCATGTCTAGGCACGGATCAAACCATATAGATTTTCCCTACCACATTAAACTAAAATTTACAGGTTTTTAGAAATCAGATGAAATATGAATGAATGAATGATAATGAGCATTATAAACAAAATAAACTCCATCTAGAGGCGTTTCAACCAAGTCGCTATCCCGGAAGTTAACACACAGACTAAGTTATATCAATAAAGCACATAAGAACCACTTAGGGGTGTTTTTTCCAAGTGGCCATCCCGGAGGGTAACACATAAGCAAAACTAACATTTCTAACAAAACAAGTTCTTGAATAATGGAATTTATGGATGCGGGCGCCACCAAACTCGGATTTATTCTCATAAAAAGAGAATGGTGTGCCAAAAATTTCAAAAACCTCTAAATTTTATCTTAATATGGTACCTATCAACCTATGTTGACAGTTTCAGTATTACCGATACTCTAAGATGAATACCCACAAGATATCATGATTTAATCAATTATTAATCCTAAACAACACAAATAGGATATTTAAGTTATTCAGCTAGCTGGGTATACCAAAACATCACTAATTAGACGCGTTTTCAATTATTTATTCATTTAAACTCACAAATAGATCTAGTTGTACTATCATTTTCCATGTATAAGCAGTAATTTCTAAGGACATTTTTCAAAATTTTTTTAATTTTTTTGTATTTTTGAATTTTTATAAACAAGATAAACTAAACTAAACACTCACATCCCCACACTTGAAAGACACATTGTCCTCAATGTGAAGCAAGACACAACTAAAAATAAAAAATTCAAACATAAAAACAGGAACAGGAATCGACTTAGCTGGTAATGATATATCAGTGAATGAAAATCCAGCTTCACTCTTCCTCTTGTGCACCGTATAGCATTTCGGTCGCGGTTGCACAGCTTACTGCCGGGTTGCCTTTACAAACTCGATAAGTGATGATCGATCCCGCCCGAATGGAGATTGAGTACGGGTGGGATGATAAAACCTGTAAAATAAACCTCACAACAAACCCGCAACATTAAACTGACTCAAAATGAAATAAAATAAAAGACTCAACTGACTCACTAAAAAGTTAACTTACTAAGACTCAAGATAGATAACAGAGAAACGTACGCGATGTGTGGCAAACACATAGACATGAACGCCACAGCAAAGTAGATCATCGGCTACGAATTGGTTTCTAAGTTTCCCATGGTCGTGATGGTCGGTGGATGATAATGATGATGGTAACAGAATAGATGAAAGTGATGGTGATGATGATTGATGAATGATGGAATGATGGATGATGATAATAGATGTGGTGTGATGATAGTGGTAGTGGATGTGGAAAACCATGGAAAACAAGGAAGAAGGGCAATTACAGGATAGCCCCGCGTACCGTGAGAAACCAGGCGGCCACTCCTCGAGTACCGCGAGGGAGTGGCATTTAAGCCGGCCCCTATCAGTCGCGTACCGCGAGGAACATGGGGGAATCTCTCGCGTACCGCGAGGACCATCTGGTGTCATAAAGTTTTGAGGATTTTTATACTTAGCCAAATTTTCACACCTCAAAATTTTCTTCACCCAAATTCCATAAAAACCTATTCCAATGATAAAACCAATGTAAAACATACCTGGAACTTCGTTCCCGATGATTTCCCTTTTCAAATCAAGCTCGACTTCCTGCAAAAAATGACACAAACAAAACACACATACCGAAAAACACAAAAATAGACATGGACTCAAACCAAGTAATGCACACAAACTCTACATCCCGGGCACTTGCCCGATACTCAAATAAACCTATCAGGAGGTTTCTCCTTGATCCTAATCGGTACCGCCTTCATCCTATGCGGTCTACCGATCCTCCAAAACCTCATCAAGCTCATACTCCTATCAAACTTCAAACTTCTCCTATGTTTATCACATCGATCCTTCCACCACAACTTAAACCTACTAGGTCTGAAAACAACCTGGTTCAAGTACTTCAACAGCTTATCTCCCCTAGACGTCCCCACACTTGGGGTTTTCACTCTCCCTAATTCAGATAACTCTATCAACGCATGGGTCCTCTTACGGGGTGGCCTAGACCTAGGAGAACTGGAACTAGGGGTTGGTTCGGTGGTCCTCCCCTCAGAATGAACAAAAGTGATGGTTAAAGGATCGGGCATGGGATTCTCTATGAATGTGACCTCTAAACTTTCACCAGGATCTTCGGAATCCTCTACCAACTTCCCCACACTTGAGGTTTTTCCTATGATCTCATAAAATTCTACCATCATCTCCAGCAAATCATCAGGCACCTCATCGTCACCGTACTCATCCGGCTCATCTAACAATCTCTCTAACTCTACCGCCAACTCGGATATCTCTCCTAAGTTAGGGATGGGCTCACAAACTTCTACTTCTGGATCAGAGTCCCGATGTTTGTGCATGAAGGCATTAAGCATGCATACGGAATGGCAATGCTCGCCAACATCCTTCACGGACTCTATAGCATCAAATGTGATCGACTCATCCCCCACACGAAGTGTGAGTTTCCCGTCAAAGACATCGACCAATGCCTTGGCGGTTCATAAGAACGGGCGTCCTAGGATGAGTGGGAATTTATCATCCACTTCCATATCCAGAATAACAAAGTACACAGGGAAGACACATTTGCCTACTTTTACTAACAGATTCTCCACAATTCCCCGTGGATACTTGACTGAACGGTCAGCCAAGGAAATGCTCATGCGAGTCGGCTGCGGTTCACCTAGGTCCAGCTACTTATAGATAGAATATGGCATCAGATTGATGCTAGTACCCAGGTCGGCCAGCGCGTGGTTCAAGGGCAAACTGCCAAGCAGACACAGGATCATGAAATGACCCGAATCTCCCAATTTCTCAGGTAGTTTGTTCTGCACCACTGCAGAACATTGCTTACTAAGTGAGACTTTAGAGATCCCCTCCAGTTTCTTCTTGTTGGAAAGAAGATCTTTGAGGAACTTGCCATACTTAGGCATATGCTGGAGGACCTCTATGAATGGAAGATTGGCCTTGAGTTGTTTGAACACATCAAGGAAAGTACCGTATACCCTAGCATTCTTATATGGTAGTACGCGCGCTGGGTAGGGAATACGACTCAAGTCAACTTCGGGGGACTTCATCTCCACCCCCTTCTTCTTCTCCACTGCCCTCTCGGCAGGCTTCTCCATCTCTAACTCCTCATCCACCAGCTCTTCTTCTTCTACTACCGGTGGGATCTCCTTATCTTCTGCCCTATGACTTATTGTCGACACAGCTTTCAACTCGGGCTCCTCTAACATCCTAGCATCGATCTCAGCAAATCGAGCTCTCCAGTCCACCTTCTTCATCTCTTCTACCGAAGGTATCCCATATTCCGCACCATGGGAGACTTCCTTCTCTACTCTCTCCTCTTCTCTACGACTCAGGACTGACACGGCCATAACTGAAGCATTGGTGCCTGAAGATGGACCTCCTTATCTGTCCCTCAAGCTTTTCGCGATGTCTCCTACCGTGCGTTGCAAATCCTGGAATGTCGACTGTTGATTCTTCAATAACGTGTCGTGGGCATCCAGTCTTTTCCTAGCATCCTTATCCTGCTGGACTAAATGGGCAAGCATTTGTGTCTGATTCTCTATCAACTCCTTAATCTTCTTAGTGTTTACACTGCTTCCCGAACCCGCTCCTCCTTCAGCTCCTCCATACTGATACTGGCGACCATTAAATCCAGGCGGGTTGTTTCTATATCTCCATCCCGAGCCATAGGTATTATTGTAGTTGTTGTACCCTCGGTTCTGGTTCTGGTTCTGGTTCTGGTTCTGGTTTCCAACAAAACTTACCTGCTCCTAATGATTAACGGGGCAATCCCTGGTGTCGTGTCCTCCCCTGCACACCTCACACCTCGTTTGCGATCGCTGCAAGTGCAGCAACCACGCTAGTTTCATGGTTGACCTGATGCATACCTCTAGGAGAAGAGGCGGATGCCCTAGCACTAGGAATGGAAGTCCTAGTAGATGGATGCTGTTGTTCCACCAGAGTGAAGCTCTCGAACATCTCTTCACACTCAGCAGGGTTGAGTTTATTCATGATATGGAATCCCGTAGTTGTGTTAAACATTTGCTGCTTCTCAAAGGTAAGGCCATTATAGAACTTCTCCACAATTGCCCAGTCGGATAGACCATGCTTTCGTTGAACCGCTACCGGGCCATGTGATAAGGCTCGTCAAGGTCCGTCCGAAATGAATGGATTTGATCCCTAAGACGAGCGACCCTGGAAGGTGGATAGTACTTCTTGTAGAATTTGGCTTGAAGATCCTCCCATGTGGTAATAGAATTGTCAGGGAGGGTGTCAAGCTAAGTAGATACATGCCTAGAGAGCGAGAATGGAAAGAGACGCAAGTAGATAGCGTCCTTAGATACACCCGTGATATTAAAGGTATCACATATGCGCACATAGCGGGACAGGTGTCCGGGTGCATCCTCATCCTCGAGGCCATGAAATTGAGTGGCATGAGTGATCGTGCTCATGACATATGAAAGGATCTACCAAGTAGAGGCATTAGTGATAGCGGGGCATGTGATCGAAGATATCGCGCCGAGGACCCCATCACTGGATCTCTGGTGTACAGTACGCCTATCTCAGCTTTGCCCATATTAGGAAATGGAACTGGGCTAGTAGAACGTACCTAGTTGCTGCACAACTCTTTCAAATGCTCCAGGAAGTCACGGATGCGCTCGTGCAGCTCTCGTTCAGGCTCCAAAGAAGTAGAATATGGTGGCGATCCCTGCGAACGAGTGTGGTGCATATACTGACAAAAGAATAAAATAAAACAATTAAAGACTCAAAGACAGAAAGACTCGATCCTATTTTAGACTCACAGATAAGACACACAAGTAGCACAGAAGACAAGCACACAAATAAGACTCAAAACAAACAAAACCAAAAATCAAACTAAGAACTAGTCAAAGCTAATATTGCTATTGCCAAGTGTCCCCGGCAACGGCGCCAAAAACATGATGTCGCCCAGACGGTCTATATAAAACTAACTATAAAACCTAACCTAGTCTCCTAAGTAATAAAAGGAGTACCTTAAACTAAATCGCACTGACAGGCAAGTGTATCTATCGAGTGTAGCACAGCTTAACGGTAAACCGAGTTATCGAACCCTAGAGACACTGAATAGCTAAATTAGACTCTGACTAAATATTAATTTGGTTTGGGGGGTTGACAACACTAAAGATTAACTAAGAATGCAACAAACTAAGTTCGACTCAACTATCAAGATGAAGTAATATGGTGATATCAGAAAATGGAAATAATACCACCTAGGTCGGAATCCTACTTGTAAAGTACAACTTCTACCGGTTCTGGAAACTAATTTGGATCTGGGTTTCTAAGGATGACAACTAAAGACTACCTAGTGGATCCCTAATCACTCTCAGGGTGTCACCAACTAAGCTACCTAAAGCGTACTAACTCACCAGATGGTTAGATCACCTCTCGGGTATTTCCAACAATGATAAAGTACCCGAATAGACAGATTACCTCTCAGTCTCACTGTCCACCATACATCGAAGATGCACAGGGTAATCTCACGATAATAACTATGATTTAACCTAGCAACAATCAATATACACCTAATACTAACGTCCTCTCAGACTGTTACCACTCGGATTCCTGATGACGAAGACTAGACAACTAATTCTCACCTCTCGGGTATTGAACTAGGACATACACTCAATCTAATCAAGGATTAACCAACACTCCTATGGATTACTACGTCTAGAAAACCACTCAGGTCACAAGCAATACACAAACAACCTAAACATGCATCTATTAATGAAAGACATTCAACAAGACAACATCAGGAATATTAATCAACACAAAACCAGATTAAAGCATGCTATATCATCACATATATCAACATAAGATCTTTTACAAAATCATTAAACCATCTTACGAATCCAAAACCGATAAAAATCACAACTTTAACAAGTATTCATCTTTAACCTAGGCCGTATGAAAGTATTTATCCAAGAACCATAACTCAGTAATCAAAACAGCAAACATGGTTCAAAACAATCAAATCAAAGATAAAGATTCAAGCTTGCAAACCGAATACGCTACTACAACGAACCCGGATCTCAAAGCCTTCAACTTTTCACTCCGATTAGCTTTCTCTCTCCCGAAATCGCCTCAAACCCTTCTCTGGACGGCAAGAACTCGAACTCCTTTCATAATGGCATTGTAATTCTATTAAAATCAATTTTTAGGGTTTTTCATGATTTTCTTGTCTCTTGCGTACCGCGAGAAATTATGGCAAGCTCCTCGCCTACCGCGAGGGCCAAATTAGTCGGGCGGGTTCCTGAGTTCCCTCGCGTACCGCGAGACATCTCTCTTCCTCTCTCGTGTACCGCGAGAGACTAAATTTCCCATTTTCTTTTTTATTGCTCCCGGCTTCTTCTCTTTCTCGGTTTCTTCACGATATAGCTTCCTATTCCATACGAGCTCCTGAAAATAAACAATAGACTCAAATATAGACTTAAACGAATCAAAACGAACAACTAAGTAAAAATGCACAAAACAATAGGATAAAAGATGTGTGCTTTGCACTACATCAATTAGGTTTCGTCCTCAAAACCTGTTAGTCCTTAAATAGTTGAGGATAAGTTTTCCTTATTTCTTCCTCACTTTTCCAGGTCATCTCCGACCCTTTTCTGTGCTTCCATTGTACTAATACTTGTTTGATTGTTTTGTCACGTAGTTGTTTCTCTTTTGTGTCTAGAATCTGGATAGGTTCTTCCACATAAGTCAGCTTATCATCAACTTCTATCTCTTCAAAAGGAACGTGTGCAGCTTCATCCGCCAAACATTTCCTTAAATAAGATACATGGAACGTGTTGTGTATCTTATTCAATTCTTCAGGTAGCTCTAACTTGTAGCCTACCTTTCCGACTCTTTTGATGATTCTGAAAGGACAAATGAATCGTGGACTTAGCTTTCCACGTTTCTTGAATCGGATTAGACATTTCCAAGTAGATACTTTCAACAAGACATAATCTCCTTCTTGGAATTCTATTGGTCTATGTCTCTTATCTGCGTATGACTTCTGTCTATCTTGTGCATCTTTTAAACATGCTTTGATTAAGTTAAGCTTTTTTGACGTGGCTTGAACTATTTCTTTGATGTCTAACTCTTTCTGACCAACTTCTCCCCAACATACATGAGTCCTACACCTTCTACCATATATCATCTCAGATGGTGGCATACCAATGCTGGAATGGTAGCTGTTATTGTATGAGAATTCTGCTAACGGCAGATGATTATCCAAACTTCCATCGAAATCGATTATACAAGCACGTAGCATATCTTCGAGGGTTTGTATCATTCTCTCACTTTGACCATCAGTTTGAGGATGATATGCTGTGCTGATTAATAATCTAGTTCCCATCTCTTCATGGAACTTTTTCCAAAAATGTGAAGTGAAACGAGTATCTCGATCAGAGGCAATCGAGACTGGCACTCCATGTCTTGAAACAATCTCTTTAATGAGCTGATCAGCTAACTTTTCTGAAGAGTATGTCTCACGTATTGCTAGAAAATGAGCACTCTTAGTTAGCCGATCTACAACCACCCAAATGGTATCATAACCTCTAGCTATTTTGGGTAGCTTTGTTATGAAATCTATAGTGAGATGTTCCCACTTCCATTCTGGGATTTCTAATGGTTGTAATATCCCGTAATATTTCTGATGGTCTGCTTTAACTTCAAGGCAAGTTAAGCATTTAGCCATATATTTCATGACATCAAATTTCGTTCCGGGCCACCAATAATCTTTGCGCAGATCTTGGTACATTTTTGTAGTACCCGGATGAATAGAATATCGTGTTCTATGAGCTTCATCGAGAATCTTAAGTCTAAACTTACCTGATCGTGGTATCCACATACGACCAAATCGAGTCTTGACTTTATACTTATTCTCTTCTAGAAACTTCTCCTGACCAGCCATTCTTTCTTTCTTTCTTAAAATTCTCACCTTTTAATGCTTCGATTTGTGGGTCTCGAAGCTGGCTCATGAATTCAGGAATTATCACTAACTTGTATGGTTTCACCCGAATAGGATGATGCTTTTCCTTGCGGCTTAGAGCATCGGCTACCACGTTAGCCTTTATAGGATGATACAAGATCTCACAATCATAATCCTTGACCAGTTCTAACCATTGTCGTTGACTCATGTTTAAGTCCTTCCGGTCAAAGAAATATTTAAGACTTCTGTGGTCGGTGTAAATCGTACACTTCGTTCCGTACATGTAATGCCTTCAGATCTTTAGTGCGAACACCACCGCAACAAATTCCAGATCATGGGTTAGATAGTTTTCTTCATGTGTCTTTAGATGTCGAGAGGCATAGGCTATCACCTTTCAGCTTTGCATCAGAACACATCCTAACCCAAGTTTCGAGGCATCAAAATATACTACAAAGTCTTCTACTCCTTCTTGCAATGCTAGAACCGGAAATTGTGTTAACCTTTCTTTCAAAGTATGGAATGCCTTCTCTTGTGCCGTATTCCATTTGTATTTCGAGTTCTTTTGAATTAGCTTAGTTAATGGGGTGGCTATCCTGGAAAAATCCTTGATGAATCTTCTATAATAGCCAGCTAACCCCAAGAAACTTCTAACTTCTGATGGATTTTTATGTGGAGACCATTTCATTACCGCCTCTACCTTTGCTGGGTCTACTGAGATGCCTTCTGCATTTACAACATGGCCCAGAAATTGAACTTCTCTTAACCAGAATGCACATTTTGAGAACTTTACGTACAATTTCTCCTTTTGTAAAGTAGTAAGTACTTCATGAAGATGTTGTGCATGTTCTTTTTCATTCCTTGAATAAATCAAGATGTCATAAATGAAGACAATAACAAATTTGTCTAACATTGGCCAGCATACTCTATTCACGAGGTCCATGAACACTGCCGGAGCATTTGTTACTCCAAATGGCATCACTATAAATTCATAGTGTCCATAACGAGTTCTGAATGTTGTCTTAGGTACATCTTCTTCTCGTACCTTAACCTGATGATAACCAGATCTTAATTCAATCTTGGAAAACCAACTTGATCCTTGCAATTGATCAAACAGATCATCAATTCTTAGTAAGGGATACCTATTCTTGATAGTCAGTTTGTTCAATTCACGGTATTCTATACACATCCTCATACTACCGTCTTTCTTCTCCACGGACAGAATTGGTGCACCCCAAGGGGATACACTAGGGCGTATAAATACCTTGTCTAACAACTCTTGCAGTTGTCACATTAATTCCTTCATCTCAGTTGGTGCTAACCGGTACGGAGCCTTAGCTACCGGTTTAGCTTCAGGAATTAAATCGATTTTGAATTCGATTTCTCTTTCAGGTGGGGCAGTTCTTTTACTACTGGAACTTGATCCAGTTCTTTCCCTTTCATCTTCACATCAGCTACGTAGGCTAAGAAGGCTTGATGACATTGTCTCACGTAGCTACTTATCTTGGCTATCGTACATAGCGTAATATGGTTCTGTCGTTCACCAATGACACTAACTTCCTTTCCTGTAGGCGTCATGAATCATACAATCTTCTGATTGAATATAATCAATGCAGCATGTGAAGATAACCAGTCCATTCCAATATTCACGTCGAATTCTTGCATCGGCATCGGAATTAAGTAGATGAAATATTCTTCTTCCTCTATCAGTAGTCGGCAATCTCGACATATTTCAGTCACTACGCTGTTTCGATCACTCACGATTTCGACTTCTAATGCCTTAGCCAATCTACTTCTATTGAAATTTCTAGAGTTCGCATATTTTAAGGAAATAAACGATCGACTAGCTCTTGTATCGAATAAAACACTAGCAGGTTAGGAATTCAAGAGGAATGTACCTGATACAACGACAGGAACATCTTTCGCTTCCTCCGTAGTGATCTGAAAAGCCCTACCCCTCGGCTTCGGAGCTTTGATTCTCTTGACTTCATTTTCTGCCATGCTAGACCCTTCCCCGGTCTTCTCTGTTTGAGATTTCAGCTCATGACACTCCCTGCTAAAATGTCCTGGCTTATAACAGTTGTAGCACAAACGGGTGCCACTCATACACTATAATGCAGTGGGTCCTGCCTTTCCACACTTGTTACAAGTAGTAGACCTGAATCGGCACACTCCCGGGTGCTTTCTTCCACAAGTCTTGCAATTTTGAATACTTTTCTTTAGGGAGGAACCGCCTCTCGGTTTATTGAACTTAAACCTCTTAAGAGGCATAGGAGAAGGATAACTTTCTCCTTTCCTCTTTCCATCTCTTTCAGTCGGCCTTTTGAGCTCCGTCCCGTGTTCCCGAGCCCAATTAATCATTTCCCCCAAGTTCGCGCACTTGGACGGATGGATAAACTCTCTAATCTCTGTTTTCAAAATGAGATGGTATCTCATCATCCACATCTCAGGGGTTGTTAACAAAGCCGGACAGAATCGGGCCTTGTCAAAGAAGATCCCTGTGATCTCATCCACAGTCTCCGTTGTTTGACGGAGTTGAAGAAACTCCTCAGTAGTTCTTTCAATTGCCGGTCGAGGGAAATAGTGTTTCAAGAAAAGATCCTTGAACTCTTCCCAACTCATCTCTTTAATTCTGTTTCTACCTTTCTCTCTCTTTACTACTCCCCACCAATCGTCAGCTCGCTCTTTTAATTGGTTGGTAGCGAAGGTAACCTCATCTTCCTTTTCACAATGAGATGTATTGAATGCCCTTTCTATTGAGGCGATACATCTCTGACTTTCTAAGGGATTAACAGATCCCTTAAACTCTAAAGGTTTACAAGTCATGAAATCCTTATACGTACAACGAGTTAACTTCGTATCAACTTTTGGATTTCTTCCTTCTCCATTATGAGTAACATCTTTATGGCTTTCAAACCAGCTTTCTAATGAGTTCTATAGATCTGCTTGTAAGATCGGGAAATTTGCATCAAATGTCTTTCCTACTTCTATTGCAATTTGTCTCCGGATATTTTCCAGGACTTGCTCGAATTCGTTCTCATTATAAAGTGTAGAATCAGCTCTCATGTGGCTTCCCTCGTCACGTATTTCGTCGTTCTGATGTTTAGCTATCATTTGCTGATACATGAATTTCGTTTAATCTCTCATTCGATTACCCTAATCATAGTCTAGGGCTTTATACTATAGGCCTTTTATTAGTTTAACCATATTCAAGTATTCTAGGGTTTCACATAAGGCCCTATCTATGCATGTTACACATATGCACATTCATTCATGCATAATCATACTTCCGGCTTACTATCTGTTGTCATAAGTAATCATATGATGTTTGCGATATCATGATGGTCCCATACATTAGCTCCAATACTGGCCAGGTATAAGGCAATGTATGTTACATATCATGATACTCCCAACTATCACATGGAGCTTATCTTATACAAATTTCTGCCCATGTATACTCATACATTTCTGTTCTAGCACTAAAATTTAAACATACCTGCTTTCTTGGACGGCCTCGGATTGAATCCCTATTTATATCATGAGCACTTATGGTTTGAGTTTAAGTATCCTCTTTTGATACTTAAATCCTTCAAACCGTGGTCTGATACCAACCTGAAACACCCTACTTATTTCTTTATTATTTTATCAGAGTTTAGTGCGGAAAACAGTCCAGTTTATCAAAATCTTGCCATTAAATGACTAAGGTATATTTTTCATATATAAATATTGTTTTACATGTACAATATCTTATTACATAATCTAGGGATTCTTCATTCCGTCCGGCCTCATCCACAGGAAGCTCTATTCCACATGCTTCTTTCCTGCAGTGTTTAGAAAATATTTTTGAATTTGCTTTCGCTAAGTAAGTACACTGCATCTTTTCATTTTATTATGAACCCTTTAGGTTCTTATTATTGTTCAAGTTTTCTAGGCTCTCGGCGCCCCCGTGACCATCTCCGGTCGTACCTCCGGTCACGTCATTCGTATATTTTATGGATGTGCTAACCCCCTCGCAACCATCTTAGGCCGTACCTCCGGTCCGAGTATTGGCAAGATTCTTATACTCGTCAATATAGACCCCTTGCATTTGTCACGAATACTCATTCATTCCTCATCCCCGTAGGCTTGGAATCTTTTCCACCTCAGCCCCGAAGGCTTGGAGTCCTTTTTCCTCAGCCCCGAAGGCTTGGAATCTTTTTAGTTTTCTTCTTTATTATTGAGATCCACTTTACAGGCCAAGTATCTCATTTCATTTGGGACCTTAAGTATCTTAGACTCACAGCCTCCCAAATGTATCAAGCATTTGTTTTCATTTCTTGTATATGCTTGATTTATTTCCCAACCCAACCTTACCTTAAAACTTCGTAACAGTTTCTCCACGATGTATTAAAAGGGTTTATATATAGGAAGTACCAGCGGCGTATCCACCACCCCTTTAACACTTCGTGAATACTTTGTAACGGACCGTTATCCTTTCGTGAGGGTCCGTCATGACCCGTAACGGACCGTTACCCTTCATGATGGTCCGTCATAGGGTTTACACGTGTCACTTCACCAAGATTAGTCACATGGCACGTGTCATTCTCCGGTTCAAACCCTTGCTCAAACCGTAACGGACTGTTAACGTTCTGTGACGGTCCATCACGACTCTTAATGGACCGTTACCGTCCATGACGGTCGGTTATGGCTCGAAACTTCAAATTTTCATTTTAAACCTTGGACTTTGCTTTGCTTGTTTTATTTGCCGTTCTTGTTTCTCGAGCCGTTAAACTTTGGGATGTTACAGCATGTGAGGCAAGTACCAGCAAGTACTGAGTCGAACAGTGAGTCTCATGTTGAGAAAATAGTGGAGGAGAAGAGTGAAGGGAAGAAGAAGATTCCCGAGGCTGATCATAGTCGAGTTCCATATCCTGCTTGCCTTATGCAGCACAAATATGCTAAGGATTGTGGACATTTGCAAATTAAAATAAATATTTGATGTGTCATCATTTATACATGTTTTTCATGCATAATAATCCCCATATTATGGTAATAATTGAATAATAACCTTGCATTTGATACTTAAAACGTTTATATTTTATAATTGTAGGTTATTCGGTGTTCTAAACATAAACAAAGATAAAACCTATCAAAAGCACCAAGAAACCAAGCTTCTAGAAGGATCATTCCCGAGCTTTGACCCCCAAGAAGTCAACAAAGGACAACAAAAATCAACCAACAGCTAAAAGACAAAAGTGGGCAGCATGGAGGGAATGCACGGCCGTGCATCTCAATGCACGGGCGTGCATTGCCCCTTCTTGCTCCCCATGGCTCCAAGTACACTGCCACTCGTACCCTATGATTCCTTAGGTGTTTGCACGCCTGTGCAATCCAATGCACGGCCCCCATGGCTCCAAGTACACTGCCACTCGTACCCTATGATTCCCTAGGTGTTTGCACGCCCGTGCAATCCAATGCACGGCCGTGCATTGCTCATTCTGAGGCCTATATATAGGAGGCTTTGGTTCTTCATTCCACACACCTCAAGAACCATCAATACACTATCCAGAGAGAGAGAACTTCGTAATTAGAGTAGAGAGTAGAGAGGATCCTCCTCTTTGTCCGCAATAGGGGAGACTACGAAACTCAGCGTTACGCTAGTTAGTATGGTCATTCGTGGCTAAACTTATTTGTATTGCTAGGGTGAAGATGAAGTTTGGTGTATGTTAATGTTTAACGTATTAATCTAGTGGTACGTTTATGTCTTTAATTATTCGCTATTAAAACCGCCTTCTAGGTGGGCTTTTTATTATTATCTAAATCCGTCTTTACACTTGTGAGTGTTCTTGATTTTAAAGCGTAAGACCGTAACACCTTTTTAATCAAACTTCTCTTGACGCTTGTACGTCTCTATACATGTGGATTTTGATAAGCCAAGGCTTCTTTAACAATAATAAGGTCGTACGTCTTTATATGAACTTTTTATGAGACCAAGAATTGGTGAACTCATGTTGGGAACGGTACGTCTTTATACATTGTCCCATTGTTACACCGCCTCCCGGTGAACAAAGTCTATTCACCTTTTTAATAATAATTATGCATTTAAGTTCGATGTCCTAAACCAACTTGGAGATAGCATTCAAAGAGTTGAGGGTAACGTTGTCCCTAGCTGGGAATCATTACCATTTTATTATTAAAGATTATAATTCGTGAACCAAATATTATGAGAATGAGGCTCTAGCGGTGTACCGTTCACATGTTTGCAGTAATCATACCACTGGATTAGTCAACTTAACACTATCATATACCAAGCGGATTCGAACCCCAAAGCATTACTCTTCGTGACTTGATCATTTCCAAGATATTTACTTTCCTGCTATTTACTATTCTGTTATTTACATTCCTGTTACACACATCATGCACATTTTTACTTTTCTATCACTTACTTTACCGTCATTTATGTTGGATCGGGATCTACCTTGATCCAATGATTCAACACATTAACCGAACCAAATCGTGCGGAATCCGATTTGATTGGCAATCCAATCTATGACACGGATCAGGTCGTAAGAAACGAGCGGATTAGACGATGAATCGAAGGTTTCTATCGACCCTTTGGTGTAGAGAAGTTGGATACAAGACCTAGAAACTCTCAACGGACAGATATTAGACAGTACAGGTGAAGATAATTTTTGTGTGTTCTGTTCTTTTTCTTGTTCTACTCTGGACAGTATATGTATATGTGTTGTATATCTTCTCTGTGTTTTGCTCATGAAGTGAAACTTCTATATATAGTGCAGAGGCCATTCGTACGAATGAGCCATGTGAATGGACTCATTCGTGCGAATGAATCAGCAGAATGGTTCATTCGTAAGAATGAATCATCAGAATGGTTCATTCGTACGAATGAATCATTCTCATGACTTATTCTAGTGAATGAATCATTCTCATGATCTATTCGTGCGAATGGATCATTCTCATGATCCATTCGTGCAAATGGGCCTTTCAATAGCACGATTGATTAACGTTATCGATATTTATCAGATCATTTAATACACAGTCGTTATATATGAGTAAACATTAAGGATAAACATGTAATTTCATTAATACATCAAATAGTTACATTAAACATAGATGAAATACATATTACAAGGGATTAGGGACATAATATGCATCTACATACTCCCCCTTGGACCTAGATCCCTTCAAAATGACCTAACTAACATTAGTTGGTCTTCAACATCTCTTTTGAACGAGTTTTCCAGTTGACCCCGGCGTGTATGTTAAAAGCAAAGCATATACGTATCACCTTCACATACTGCAACGCCTGGTCTATATCTTCAACTTCAAAAAACGGCTGACACTTGTATAAAGTGGTAACATCTTGTTCAGACAAGTTGGTCAGCCACAACGGATCAAAGACCCTGATGGTCTCCCATGACCCTTCTTTACAAAGCACTATTACAGCTTCACCAGTACACCCATCATAGTACCACCATTTGAACTGATCTGAGAAGTCCTGGATCATTTTCCTTAAAGGAATCTTCTTCATGATCGTTGGAGGTTTCCACTTTAATACAATTAGGGGCTTCTTGGTGATTGGATGAACCTTTTCCTTGTGAATGTAACGTGTAGGCATTTGTGGCTTGAAGTTCACCCAATTCTTCCGGTATTCATACTGTAATTGACGTTCAAACCATTCGGACAGACCGGAAGATTCGCTGTATAGAAGCTTTACACGCGCCAATTGATTTACTTCAAATGCGGGCAGCGTCTTGAAGTCATGAGGGTACCTGAAATATTGTATGCCCTTCTCTCTTTTTATAGCATAGCAGCTTAAGTCGTTGAAGTATGCCCAACTGATTATACGACCATCAGACTTGTGTCCTTTGAGTCGATAAACTTTAGTGTACTTGGTTGGAGGAGAGGGCTTTGAGTTCTTCTTTAGTTCAGCCATGTATTCCATCCACTGACTTTTACGTTCATTCAGCTCTTCAATGTCA